>JAGSMX010000029.1:0-10000000 GCA_029286785.1 Meandrusa payeni
AGGCAGGCCATTCCCTGCGGGCCATTGCCGGAGCGCATGCTCGGACAATATTTTTACTGAGTGCGCCTTCCTGAGCCAAGGCCGCTGAGAGGCGGTCCACCGTGGTGGCGTCGTTCAGGCCCGTAACGCGTATGTCCGCGTTCTTTACGGGCCTGGTACCTCCACCTCAGGACCGACCTCGGTCGCTCCACCAGCGCATCAGCTTTGTCCGGCTGACGGCTCCTGGCACCCCTCGATTAGGCGCGCCCCGGTCGCCGACTGGCGGATCGGGCGACCCAATCCCTAGCTCTGGAGTCCACCTTCTGCTCGGCCTTTGGGAGGGCGCATGTTCTCCCCTTGCCGCGCAGCCGGGCCGCAGTTTAAGTACACGGCCTGAGGCGGGGAGAACGATGCTCGACCTCTTCTGGCCCTCCTCCTTCTGCGCTGGCGGAGCCTTCACCCCACCTCCAGCTGCCGTCTTCTTGGCGGGTGCCTTACGGCGGACCACCTCAGTCCACTCCGTCGAGTTAGACCCCGACGGAGTGGATGGGCCCGCTTTCGAGGCTGTCGCCGTCGCCTTGGAGGTAGAGGGACCAAAAGGAGTCCACTCTACCCCTGGCTTCTCCCCGCCTTTGCCCTTCCCCTTCCCCTTTCCTTTCGGAGTGGGTGAGGGGAGGGCAGGGAACTCCTCCAACTCCATCCCGCCCTGGGTCTGGACAGACCCCTGACTGGAAGGCAGCCTGGCCGCCGTCTCCTTCTCTGGACGTGCAGCAGTTTTACCTGCTGCGCGGAACTCCTCTACGGCGGCCTTGGTCGCCTTAGCCAAGGGTCTGCTGTCGCCCGCCAGAGGTGGGCGGCAGACCTTTTCCGGGAGCCGGGACTCCAGTTCAGAGAGGCGACCATCGATCAGGTTGCCAACCAACCTGGCGATGCTCCCCTCTAAGTCCTGGAGTTGCTCCCGGCTCATGGGTCCCTCCTTTCTCACCTCCTTCCTGCTTTCGGCGCTCCCTGCGGTACGCCCGGAGTTCTTCGCGGGTAATCCCACCTCCCGCTGGAGCCTGCTGTTATTGGCTCGCAGGCGGCAGGTCTCCTCGACACTCCGTTCGTACCACGAGGGAGTCAATACTTCTCTTGAGGGATGCCTTCTTTATTTTGGAAGAGTACCCCCTTCAGATTTGTACTCTTCCCGGTCAGCTGAGTATGTTGTTCAGCTGACCCTCCGCTGCCGTCAGAAGTTCCTGAGGGCCTGAGACTCTATGTCCACGGGACTTCGGCCTCCTTCGCCTCCTTGCACAAGCCCCAGGCGCTCCTTCTTCAGACGTCTCTCCAAGCCGGCAAGGCCGCCTCGCCTCCTCCACCTTCTTTTGGCGCAGAGCCACCCTTGCTTTGGGGCGTCTACTACACCCTCGAGCTTCCCCTTTTGGGGAGGAAACCTTCCCTTTCCTTTCCTCTTGCCCCCTCGTCGACCGAATCAGAGTCGGATGCCGGTGAGCAAAACTTCCGAGAAAGAGCCTCTTCCTTTGGCACAACTCGGTCTCCGATCCCGTCCCGCTCTCCGGTACGATTCTTCATCCCCTCTTCCTGCGTCTATCCCTGGCCCCCCCACAATCCTCATCCCTTCGAAACCTAACCTGGCAACTTTTTGTTAACGCGGGGAATCGAGGTTATTAACCATCCTCCGGTACCCTGGGTGGGCGGATGTGTGGGACTCGGCCTGGGCAGCCCTTACTGCAAACCTACCGCAGATGCCATCAGCCGTTAGGCAGGGTGCCCCGGATCTGTCAGCGACAGGACACCCCAACGACCGGCCGGTCTCGGCAGACCGGACTTCACCCACCTCGAGGGGACTCCTCCGGCACTCAGAAGTCCCGACGACGCCGAAGCATGCTGGGGCCAGGTTCCCATCCTGGCCCTTCCGGATTGCAGGGCAGCGAGGAGGCGTTTGAAACGCCTCCTGCGCACTGACGTCGCCTGCTGCGGAGGAGCCCACGGCTCCCCTCCTGACCCGCTCGTCGGCCTCCTTCTGGGACATGACTGTCTCGCAGAAGGAGGCGACCGCCGACAAGACCTGTCGCTCCGTACCATCGCAAGTGCGAGGCAGGAGCGACAGGTCTACCTCCCGCCGTGGCGGATGCCAAGTCGCAACGCTGCGCTGCCCATCTCGGGCACACCTCCAGGGTGTGCTGGGCAGAATCACCGCAGCATACAATCCTTAACTCATCAGCCTCCCGTCGGGCCGTCCGACACAGGTAGTCCCCGAAGCAGCCATGCCCGTGAACACCTGCGTCAGACGGTGAGAGAGGTTTGCGCTTTCTGCGCATCCACCGCTCAGGACCGGGCGCAGAGCACCCGTTGTACGTAAGCCAAGTACGGGTGATGCGCCAGGTCCTCCTCCGGCATAGTGCAGCTCACCTAACCGACGGATCCGCCGGACCTCTTCTGGCAGAGGTTCTCTCCGAGGGCCCTCTATCCGAACATAGTCGGACACCTCGGCCAGAACCCCCGCCACGAGCTCCCACGGCGGATCGCCGGCAAGCGCAGTAGCTGCCGCCCACGAGACCGTACGGTACCCCCGGATGACCCTGATCGCGGCAATCCCGCTGCGCCCTGCGCAACTGTGCGCGGTGCCGCAGACGGGTCACCCGCCCAGATGGGGGCACCATTGCGTGGCCATCTCCGACAGACCCCAGGTACAGCCTCCTGCACCGCGCTGGGTCTCCGAGGTTCGGGAGAGCTTCCCAGCGCGGCTGCCGTCCTCAGGACCTTCGGCCCCAACTGTTCGAAGTGGGGTCGAAGGTCCATCGTGCTTCATCTGGGAACTCACCCTCACTCTTTCTCCTCTATGAGGAGGGTGGCGCGGAGGTCCCTTTACGCCAGTCTGCGGAAGAGGAGGCCGGTCAGCCTCTCCAGTTTTGCAGAAGCGCAACCTCTTTATGCGGCTGACCACGAGGCCACTCCGACCTCGGCCAGCCGCGCCGCCTCCTTATACGCCTTTCCCGGGAATATACGGGGGTGTCATCTGCATAGCAGATGGCTTGCACCCACATCCAGGAGAGACGGCTCCTGGGGTTAGTCGTAGCCACGTGTCACAGAATCGGCCCCAACACCGATCCTTGTGGGACACCGCGCTCGGCTTTCCTCCACCTGACTGACCCCTCCGGTCCTCGAATGCCACCCTCCTCTGGGAGAGGTAGGCCCAACAACCTCCTGAGATACAGGGGCACTCCGAAATATACGAGTGCCGCCTGTATCACCACCGCATGAGGAGGCTGTTGAGTGATAACGTCAGTGACACCGCCAACTACCACCCTCTCTCCCTGACGCCCGCCTCTTCCGTCACCGCCCGCAGGCGTCGGAGAGCGTCGACGGTCGACCGGCGGGCCCGGAACCCGAATTGATACTCATAGAGTTTCGGGCCCGGACCTTCCTCCATATGCCGGACGGGCGGCGAGCCACGACCCTCTCAGGGCCTGCAGCCTCGTCCAGCAACACAACCAGTCGAACCGCCGAAGCCGAGTCCGGGGCCGACTGTCCTTCGGGAGAGGCTGTGACCTGTTTCCAGACCCTCGGGAACTGCCCCGATGCCAGACGGCGTCCGAACAGCTCGGGGCCTGACCGAAGGTGCACGAGGGAAAGGGCCAAAACCTTTCCGTGCACCCCGTCCGGACCGGTGCCCTCCGCCTACTCTGGAGGCAGGTCAGAACTGCCTCCATTTCGGTATCCGTGACGGGTGGTGGCGGGACGTCTTCGACGTCCGGCGTCTGCCGAGCCATCCTGGGGGAGTGAAACCCGCAGGGGCGTCGGGAAAGCTACGACTATCCTCCCCAGGAGCTCTGGCTGGAGCACTCGGGCGAGAGGGGCCGACCGGGTGCGGAATTTCTCCCGCACCCTTTGCACGGTCATTGCAAAGGGTCTCTCGAGACCCTTCACCATCTCCAGCCAGGCAGTCTCCTTGGCTCGGCAGATGGCCAGCTGCAGGATCTTCTTTTTCTCCACGTAGACCCTGTACAGCCGACCATCTCTCTCCACATCCTGGGGTCGGCGCCGCCTGCTTCTGGTGTACGCCCTACGGGCCCCATTGCGAACGACGCGAGTCGGCAATCTCTGTCGACCACCAGAGACCGCCCGCCTGGGGGGCGCCCAACGCGGGGCATGGCCGCTCTGCAGACGTTATGTAATACGTCGCAGAAGCGGCCAGCCACATCGTCCACCCGTCTTCTGTTGGCGGGAGGCCCCAGCGGCCGACAATGGCCGCCTCTAATGCCAGTTCCCGGTTGGGCTTTGTGGGCGCCCAGCGCGGGAACCGGCTTCGACCCCAGGAATTCGACGCCGGACGTCCGGGCTGGAGACACCTCGAACCTTATATATTTGTGGTCAGTGTCTCCGCCTCCCGTCTCAACTCTCCAACCTCCACTTGCCGTGCGACGGCGGAGTGGCGAACGACAAGTCCACCACTGAACCTCCCGACCGCCGCACGCATGTGGGCTGTCCCAACATTAGAGGACAGCCCGGCGGCCTGGCGCCACTCCTCCACCTCCCTCCCTTCCAGAAGTTCGTGCGGGGTTGCCCCAGCCGTGGACTTGGCATTGAAGTCCCCAGCACGAACACCTGGAGGGCGCTAAGCTGCCCCACCACCGGCCCAGGCGTCGAGCTCGAGGGCCGGCAGGTCACCAGTTCGGGGAGAAGTAGACTCCGACCAGGCCACCTCTCCCCGAACCGCCGCCACGTACCCGTGGCCCCTCCTTTGGGGACGAGGGGCGGGCCTACTCCAGGCCTCACGGTGATGGCAACGGAGCCGTCCAGATCCCCACCCAATGAGGTAGGGAGGGACAAAGTACGGCTCCGCCATCACCGCGAGATCGACGCCCCACTCCGCCATGGACTGCAGGAAGAGATCCTGCGCCGCGGCAGGTGGTTGGCGTTCGCCGCAAAGGTGATTGAGAGATGTCTGACCATCAACCAGACATCTCAGCGTCCCTCGAAGCTCCCGGCCCGTTGGGGTTGGGCGGGGAGCTTTCCACGGGTGGATGGGGGTGGCATGCCCCCATCACGTGGCCAGCAGGCCTGCCTGCATCGGCGCAGACCGCACAGTGCGGTGGCGCCGAGCAGGCCAGCTGCTGTGCCTTCTGACCGCAGCGATAACATAGATCGCTGCGGTCGTGATGAGAACGTGCAGCCACGTGCTTGAACCCGAGCATCGTAACAATGCCTGGGTCTTGGCTCCCAGGAAGTGGAGGTGCACTCGGCTCCACCCACCGCGATGCTACCCAGCTGCAGCGGCACCGCCACGCTACAGCCGGGCGCCGGAGCCCATCCCTTGCGGGCCATTGCGGTGCGTAGCGGACAATGACCCGCGCGGCTCACCCCTTCCCGTGCCAGCGCGGCCGTGAGAGGCGTCACGGTGGTGTGGTGTCGTGGGGCCGTGACTCGCATATCGGCGTTTTCACGGGCCTCGACACCTCGAGGACATCCTCAAACGGTCCGCCAAGGCATCGGCCTTCTCCGAAGCTGGTAAGGCCGCAACGTTAGGCGCGCTTTCCGGTCGCCGATTGGCGGTTGGAGCGGCCCAATGCCCAGCTGCCAGGTCCACCGCTCGTTCGGCCTTTAATAGGATACGTCACCCCCGCTTGTTGCTGCCTCGGAGCCACCGGGTTGAAACTACGGCCTGCAGGCGAGGGGCTGACTTGCGGCTTCCTCCGCCTCCTTCGCCGGTGGTGCCGCCGCCCGGCCGTCTTCTTGACGGGTGCCCTGCGGCGGACCACCTCCGTCCACTCATCGGGTTACTCCCCGATGGGCGGACAACCCCTGAGCTGCCGCCGTCACCTTTTGATGTGGAGGGACCAGGGTGATGGACCAAAGAGGTCCACTCAACTGATGCACCCTCCACTCTTTCCTTACCCTTCCCCTTTCCCTTGGGTGTCCTGGGAGGAAGGGCCGAGACTCCACCTCGCGCTGCCTACCGTGGCTGGGCGGGAGAATCCCAGGCGCGCAGCGGGGTTTATCCGCGCGCATCATCAGCGGCCGCCCTCGCCAAAGGGCCTTTCATCACCCGCTAGGGTGGGCGGCAGACCAGGAGCCGGGACTCAATTCCGGCGCCCATCTACCAGGTTGCCCACCAACCTGGCGATGTTCACCTCCAGGTCTTGGGTTGATCCCGGCTCACGGGATTCATCCTTCGCGCTCCTTCGGCTCTCCTCAAACTCCTGCGGTGCGCGCGGACCTCCTCCCGCAGGTTAGCCACCTCCCATGCAGACCGATTATTGTCGTCTTAGACGGCGGGTTTCTTCGGCTCCGTGCGCACCACAAGGTTGTCAGGCGTCCTTCACGAAGGAGGACGCCCTCTTAATCTTACTGGAGTACCCTTGAGGGGTGCGCTCCCGATCCAGCTCCAGGATAACCCGAGCTGACCTCTGCCAGAGGGTCCTCCGGACCCATTGCCCCAGATCAGAGGGTTCTACCTCCCTCCCTCTTTCTCCTCAGCTTCCCTTTCCTGAACTGTTTTCGAGGGCAGCCGCGAAAGTAGCCTCAGTCCACCCACTTTCTCGCAAAGCCACCCTTGCTTTCGCGGGGTGTCTGCGATTCCTGAAACTCCCCTTTTGGGAGGACATGCCTTTCCTTCGCCTTCCTCTTTGAATGCCGTTTCGGTGTCGGGCGGAACCGACATCTCAGAGAACAATCTCTTCCGTGGCCCAGATCCGACTCCGACAGCGACGTCACCGACAAACTCCCTGAGGTCTCTGGTCACAGATGCCACCTACCGAGCCTTCGCCTGCGAGGTGGTTCGTCGTCCGGTCATCACGCGCCCTCGTCCGACGGAAGCACCCTTCCTCATCATAAATCCCCCCTCGACGAGCGACCCCCGCCGGATCCCCTTTTCCCGATCTGCTCATCCTGCACGCCGGACAAACAAACGCAAATAACAGAAACAACACAAACCTGTATCAAAACGGAATGAAAACAAAGTAACAGGATAAAACAACCAACAGAGATGAAACAACCCCAAGGATGAAACTGCCCCCGGATGAACAAACCAGCCCCAGAGCTACCAAGGGAATGACCCAGGACCGTAAAGGCTGCCTGGAGCTGCAGGCAGGCCAGCGGACCCGGCTGCCAGCCACAGCCTCAGCCCTTCAGCCTAGCCTAACCTAACCTAGCCTAACCTAGCCTAGCCTGGCCTGGCCTGGCTGGCTGGCTAACTAACTGACTAACTGGCTAACTAACCTTCAACTAACTTCTTCTTCTTCTTCTTCTTCAACTGGCTTCAACTAACTAATGGCAACTAACTATTAACTAACTATTCAACTAACTGGCTAACTAACTAACTGGCTTCAACTAACTAACTTCAACTAACTAACTAGCTAACTAACTAACTTCTTCAACTAACTGGCTAGCTAACTAACTTCAACTGGCAACTATTAACTAACTATTAACTAACTAACTGGCTAACTAACTAACTTCTTCAACTAACTAACTATTAACTAACTAACTGGCTAACTAACTGACAACTAACTAACTGGCTAATGGCAACTAACTAACTGGCAACTAACTAACTAACTGGCTTCAACTGGCTTCAACTAACTAACTGGCTAACTGGCTTCAACTAACTGGCTAACTAACTGGCTTCAACTAACTGGCTAACTGGCAACTAGCTAACTATTAACTAACTAACTAACTAGCTAACTAACTAACCCCAACTAACTAACTTCTTCAACTTCAACTGGCTAACTAACTAATGGCAACTAACTAGCTAACTAACTAACTAACCCCAACTAACTAACTAATAACTAACTAACTATTAACTAACTATTAACTAACTAACTAACTAATAACTAACTGGCTTCTTCTTCTTCTTCAACTAACTTCTTCTTCTTCTTCTTTAACTAACTAACTAACTAACTAACTAGCTAATAACTAACTAACTAACTAACCCCAACTAACTAACTTCTTCTTCAACTAACTAGCTTAACTAACTAACTTCAACTAACTAACTGGCAACTAACTAACTATTCTTCAACTAACCTTCAACTAACTGGCTAGCTAACTAACTAACTATTGGCAACTAACTGGCAACTATTAACTAATAACTAACTAACTAACTAACTATTAACTAACTAACTGGCAACTAACTAACTAGCTAACTAATAACTAATAACTAACTATTCTTCTTCTTCTTCTTCTTCTTCTTAACTAACTAACTAACTGGCAGCTAACTAACTAACTAACTAACCCCAACTAACTAACTTCTTCTTCTTCTTCTTCTTCTTCAACTAACTAACTTCTTCTTCTTCAACTAACTAACTAACTAACTAATAACAACTAACTAACTATTCAACTAACTAACTAACTAACTAATAGCTAACTAACTAATAACTAACTAACTAACTAACTAACTAACTAACTATTCAACTAACTAACTAACTAACTAACTAACTGGCTTCTTCAACTAACTAACTAATGGCAACTAACTAACTAACTAACTAACTAACTAATGGCTAACTAACTAACTAACTAACCAACTAACTAACTAACTAACTAACTGGCAACTAACTGACTAACTAACTAACTAACTAACTAACTAACTAACTAACTAGCTAACTAACTAACTAACTAATAATAACTAACTAACTAACTAACTAACTAATAACAACTAACTAACTAACTAACTAACTAACTAGCTAACTAACTAACTAACTAACCTAACTAACTAACTAACTAACTAACTAACTAACCTTCTTCAACTAACTAACTGGCAACTAACTAACTAACTAACTAACTAACTAACTAACCTTCTTCAACTAACTAACTAACTAACTATTCAACTATTAACTAACTATTCTTCAACTAACTAACTAACTAACTAACCCCAACTAACTGGCAACTAACTAACTAACTAGCTTAACTAACTAACTAATGGCAACTGGCAACTAACTAATAACTAACTAACTAACTAACTAACTAACTATTCAACTAACTAACTAACTAACTAACTAACTAACTAACTAACTAATAATAACTAACTAACTAACCTAACTAACTAACTAACCTTCAACTAACTAACTAATAACTAACTAATAACTAACTAACTAACTAACTAACTAACTAACTAACTAACTAACTAACTAACTAACTAACTAGCTTCTTCTTCAACTAACTAACTAACTAACTAACTAACTAGCTAACTAACTAACTAACTAACCTTTAACTAACTAACTAACTAACTAACTAACTAACTAACTAACTAACTAATAACTAGCTAACTAACTAATAACTAACTAACTAACTAACTAACTAGCTAACTAACTAATAACTAACTAACTAACTAGCTAACTGGCAACTGGCTGGCTGGCTGACTGTTGTTGTTGTTGGGCTGGGCTGGCTGGGCTGGGCTGTTGACTGTTGTTGTTGTTGGGCTGGGCTGTTGTTGTTGTTGATGACTGTTGACTGGGCTGGGCTGACTGGCTGTTGACTGGCTGGGCTGTTTGACTGGGCTGGGCTGGTGACTGGCTGACTGGCTGACTGTTGGGCTGTTTGGGCTGGGCTGACTGTTGGGCTGTTGTTGTTGTTTGACTGGCTGACTGGCTGGGCTGGGCTGTTGACTGTTGATGACTGTTGATGACTGGCTGGGCTGGGCTGTTGTTTGACTGGGCTGGGCTGGGCTGGCTGGCTGACTGTTGACTGGGCTGGGCTGGCTGACTGTTGACTGTTGACTGATGACTGACTGTTGTTGTTGACTGTTGTTGTTGTTGACTGGCTGGCTGGCTGACTGTTGTTGATGACTGGGCTGGGCTGGGCTGGGCTGACTGACTGGTGACTGGCTGACTGTTGTTGACTGGCTGACTGTTGACTGGGCTGGGCTGACTGTTGACTGATGACTGATGGGCTGGGCTGGGCTGTTGTTGTTGTTGACTGGCTGGCTGGCTGTTGACTGACTGTTGTTGTTGGGCTGTTGTTGACTGTTGATGACTGATGATGACTGGTGACTGGCTGACTGGCTGATGACTGATGACGATGATGACTGATGATTTGTTGATGACTGGCTGACTGGTGACTGGGCTGGGCTGACTGGTGACTGGCTGACTGAGCTGATGACTGGGCTGTTGTTGTTGACTGGCTGACTGTTGTTGATGACTGGGCTGGGCTGGGCTGATGACTGGCTGATGACTGGCTGATGACTGATGACTGACTGTTGATGACTGTTGTTGATGACTGATGACTGACTGATGACTGGCTGACTGTTGTTGACTGATGACTGGCTGATGACTGTTGTTGATGACTGTTGACTGGGCTGTTGATGACTGATGACTGATGACTGGTGACTGGCTGACTGTTGTTGTTGTTGATGACTGATGATGACTGATGACTGATGACTGATGACTGACTGATGACTGATGACTGATGGGCTGATGATGACTGATGACTGATGACTGACTGTTGTTGATGACTGATGATTTGTTGATGACTGGCTGGCTGACTGATGACTGATGATGACGATGACTGACTGGTGATGATGACTGATGATGACTGATGATGATGATGACTGACTGATGACTGATGACTGTTGACTGATGACTGATGATGACTGTTGATGACTGATGATGATGACTGTTGATGACTGGTGACTGACTGACTGTTGACTGATGACTGATGACTGATGACTGATGACTGACTGATGACTGACTGTTGTTGACTGATGACTGATGATGACTGGCTGATGACTGTTGTTGATGACTGACTGGTGATGATGACTGATGACTGATGACTGATGACTGAGCTGATGACTGATGACTGACTGACTGATGACTGGCTGACTGATGACTGATGACTGACTGATGACTGATGACTGATGACTGACTGATGACTGATGACGATGACTGACTGACTGATGACTGATGATGATGACTGATGACTGACTGATGACTGATGACTGACTGATGACTGTTGATGACTGATGATGACTGACTGATGACTGACTGACTGACTGATGATGACTGTTGTTGTTGACTGATGACTGATGACTGATGACTATTGATGACTGATGACTGAGCTGATGACTGATGACTGTTGTTGATGACTGATGACTGACTGATGACTGATGACGATGACTGTTGATGACTGATGACTGTTGATGACTGATGATGACTGATGACTGATGACTGATGACTGATGACTGATGACTGACTGATGACTGATGACTGATGACTGACTGATGACTGATGACTGATGACTGATGATGACTGATGACTGATGACTGATGACTGAGCTGATGATGACTGATGACTGATGATGACTGACTGACTGATGATGACTGATGACTGATGACTGATGATGATGACTGATGACTGATGACTGACTGATGACTGACTGACTGACTGATGACTGATGACTGACTGACTGATGACTGACTGACTGGCTGAAGCTGACTGGCTGACTGGCTGACTGACTGACTGGCTGACTGATGACTGACTGATGATGACTGACTGATGACTGTTGATGACTGTTGACTGACTGATGACTGACTGACTGATGACTGACTGATGACTGACTGGCTGATGACTGACTGACTGACTGACTGACTGATGACTGGCTGACTGACTGGCTGACTGATGACTGACTGACTGACTGATGACGATGACTGACTGATGACTGACTGGTGACTGATGACTGACTGACTGACTGGCGACTGGCTGACTGGCTGATGACTGGCTGACTGACTGGCTGATGACTGACTGATGACTGACTGACTGACTGACTGACTGACTGGCTGATGACTGATGACTGATGACTGACTGACTGATGACTGACTGACTGATGACTGACTGACTGGCTGACTGACTGACTGACTGATGACTGGCTGACTGATGACTGACGGCTGACTGACTGGCGGCTGACTGACTGACTGACTGACGGCTGACTGACTGACTGGCTGACTGATGACGATGACTGACTGGCTGGCTGACTGATGACTGACTGACTGACTGACTGACTGACGGCTGACTGGCTGACTGGCTGATGACTGACTGACTGACGACTGACTGGCTGACTGACTGACTGGCTGACTGACTGACTGACTGACGCTGACTGACTGGCTGACTATTGACTGACTGGCTGACTGAAGCTGGCTGACTGATGACTGACTGACTGGCTGACTGACTGACTGACTGACTGACTGACTGACTGGCTGACTGGCTGACTGACTGATGACTGACTGACTGGCTGACTGGCTGGCTGGCGGCTGGCTGACTGACGGCGGCTGACTGACTGATGACTGACTGACTGGCTGACTGACTGACTGGCTGGCTGACTGACTGATGACTGGCTGACTGACTGACTGACTGGCTGACTGACTGGCTGACTGGCTGGCTGATGACTGATGACTGGCGGCTGGCTGACTGACTGGCGACTGACTGGCTGGCAACTGGCTGGCTGACTGACTGACTGACTGACTGATGACTGACTGGCTGGCTGACTGACTGGCTGACTGACTGACTGACTGACTGACTATTGACTGGCTGACTGACTGATGACTGGCGGCTGGCTGGCTGGCGGCTGGCTGACTGGCTGACTGGCTGGCTGACTGACTGGCTGACTGGCTGACTGGCTGACTGGCTAATGACTGACTGGCTGACTGGCTGACTGAGCTGACTGACTGACTGACTGACTGACTGAATGACTGACTGACTGGCTGACTGACTGGCTGACTGACTGACTGACGATGACTGACTGACTGACTGACTGACTGATGACTGGCTGACTGATGACTGGCTGACTGACTGACTGACTGATGACTGATGACGACTGACTGACTGGCGACTGACTGACTGGCTAACTGGCAACTAACTAACTAACTGGCTAACTGGCAACTGGCAACTGACTGACTGACTAACTAACTAACTTCAACTAACTAACTAACTAACTAACTAACTAACTAGCTAACTAACTAACTGACTAACTAACTAACTGGCAACTGGCAACTAACTAACTAACAACTAACTAACTAACTAACTAACTAACTAATAGCTAACTAACTAACTAACTAACTAACTAACTAACTAACTAACTAGCTAACTAACTAGCAACTAACTAACTAACTAACTAATAACTAACTAACTAACTAACTAGCAACTAACTAACTAACTAACTAACTAACTAACAACTAACTAACTAGCAACTAACTAACTAACTAACTAATAACTAACTAACTAACTAACTAACTAACTAACTAACTGACAACTAACTAACTAACTAACTAACTATTTAACTAACTAACTAACTAACTAACTAACTAACTTCAACTAACTAACCAACTAACTAACTAACTAACTAACTAACTAACTAACTAACTAACTAACTAACTAACTAACTAACTAACTAGCAACTAACTAACTAACTAACTAATAACTAACTAATAACTAACTAACTAACTAACTAACTAACTAACTAACTAACTAACTAACTAACTAACTAACTAACTAACTAACTAACTAATAACTAACTAACTAACTAACTAATAACTAACTAACTAGCTAACTAACTAACTAACTATTAACTAACTAACTAACTATTAACTAACTAACTAACTAACTAACTAACTAACTAACTAACTAACTAACTAACTAATAACTAACTAACTAGCAACTAACTAACTAACTAACTAACTAACCCAACTAACTAACTAACCTTCTTCTTCTTCTTCTTCTTCTTAACTAACTAACTAACAACTAACTAACTAACTATTAACTAATAACTAACTAACTAACAACTAACTAACTAACTAACTAACTAACTAATAACTAACTAACTAACTAACTAACTAACTAACTAACTAACTAACTAACTAACTAATAACTAACTAACTAACTAACTAACTAACTAACTAACTAACTAATAACTAACTAACTAACAACTAACTAACTTCAACTAACTAACTAACTAACTAACAACTAACTAACTAACTAACTAACTAATATTAACTAACTAACTAACTAATAACTAATAACTAACTATTCTTAACTAACTAATGACAACTAACTAACTAACTATTAACTAACTAACTAACTAACTAACTAACTAATATTAACTAACTAACTAACTAACTAACTTAACTAACTAATAACTAATAACTAACTAACTAACTAACTGACAACTAACTAACTAACTAACTAACTAACTAACTAATAACTAACTAGCAACTAACTAACTTCTTCTTAACTAACTAACTAACTAACTAACTAACTAACTAACTAACTAACTATTAATAACTAACTAACTAATAATAACTAACTAACCTAACTAACTAACTAACTAATAACTAACTAATAATAACTAACTAACTAACTAACTAATAACTAACTAATAATAACTAACTAACTAACTAATATTAACTAACTAACTAATAACTAACTAACTAACTATTAACTAACTAACTAACTAACTAACTAACTAACTAATATTAACTAACTAACTATTAACTAACTAACTAACAACTAACTAACTAACTAACTAACTAACTAACTAACTAACTAATAACTAACTAATAACTAACTAACTAACTAACTAACTAACTAACTATTAACTAACTAACTAACTAACTAACTAACTAACTAACTAACTGACTAACTAACTAACTAACTAACTAGCTAACTAACTAACTAGCTAACTATTAACTAACTAACTAATAACTAACTAACTAACTAACTAACTAACTAACTAACTAACTAACTAACTAACTAATAACTAACTAACTAACTAACTAACTAACTAACTAACTAACTAACTAACTAACAACTAACTAATAACTAACTAACTAACTAGCTAACTAACTAATAACTAACTAACTAACTAACTAATAACTAACTAATAACTAACTAACTAACTAACTAACTAACTAACCCCAACTAACTAACTAACTATTAACTAACTAACTAACTGACAACTAACTAACTGGCAACTAACTAACTAACTAACTAGCAACTAACTAACTAACTAACTAACTAACTAATAACTAACTAACTAACTAACTGACAACTAACTAACTAACTAACTAACTAACTAACTAACTAACTAACTAACTAATAACTAACTAACTAACTAACTAACTAACTAACTAACTAACTAACTAACTAACTAACTAACTAACTAATAACTAACTAACTAACTAACTAACTAACTAATAACTAACTAACTAACTAACTATTCTTCAACTAACTAACTATTAACTAACTAACTAACTAACTAACTAATAACTAACTAATAGCTAACTAACTAACTAACTAGCTTAACTAACTAACTAATGACTAACTAACTAATAACTAATAACTAACTAATAGCTAACTAACTAGCTAGCTAACTAACTAGCTAGCTAACTAACTAACTTCTTCTTCAACTAACTAACTGGCAACTAACTAACTGGCAACTAACTAACTTCTTCTTCAACTAACTAACTAGCTAGCTAACTAACTAACCTTAACTAACTAACCCCAACTAACTAACTTCTTCTTCAACTAACTAACTAACTATTAACTAACTAACTAACTAACTATTCAACTAACTAACTAGCTTAACTAACTAACTGGCAACTAACTAACTAACTATTAACTAACTAACTAGCAACTAACTAACTGGCAACTAACTAACTGGCAACTAACTAACTGGCAACTAACTAACTAACAACTAACTAACTTAACTAACTAACTAATGACTAACTAACTAATGACTAACTAACTAATAACTAACTAACTGACAACTAACTAACTGACAACTAACTAACTAGCTAACTAACTAATGACTAACTAACTAACTGACAACTAACTAACTTCAACTAACTAACTAATAATAACTAACTAACTGACAACTAACTAACTAACCCCAACTAACTAACTGACAACTAACTAACTAGCTTAACTAACTAACTGGCAACTAACTAACTGGCAACTAACTAACTGGCAACTAACTAACTATTCTTCAACTAACTAACTAACCAACTAACTAACTATTAACTAACTAACTATTAACTAACTAACTATTAACTAACTAACTTCTTCTTCAACTAACTAACTTCTTCTTCAACTAACTAACTAACTTAACTAACTAACTAACTATTAACTAACTAACTATTCTTCAACTAACTAACTGACAACTAACTAACTAACTAGCAACTAACTAACTTCAACTAACTAACTATTAACTAACTAACTATTAACTAACTAACCCCAACTAACTAACTAACTATTCAACTAACTAACTATTAACTAACTAACTATTAACTAACTAACTATTAACTAACTAACTAACTAACTAACTAACTTCTTCTTCAACTAACTAACTATTAACTAACTAACTAACTTCTTCAACTAACTAACTATTAACTAACTAACTTAACTAACTAACTGGCAACTAACTAACTATTAACTAACTAACTGGCAACTAACTAACTATTAACTAACTAACTAACTATTAACTAACTAACTATTCTTCTTCTTCAACTAACTAACTATTAACTAACTAACTATTAACTAACTAACCTTAACTAACTAACTAATAATAACTAACTAACTTCTTCTTCAACTAACTAACTGACAACTAACTAACTATTAACTAACTAACTATTAACTAACTAACTGGCAACTAACTAACTAGCTAGCTAACTAACTAATAACTAACTAACTAGCAACTAACTAACTATTCTTCTTCTTCTTAACTAACTAACTGGCAACTAACTAACTATTAACTAACTAACTTCAACTAACTAACTAACCCCAACTAACTAACTAACTAGCTTAACTAACTAACTGGCAACTAACTAACTAACTAACTAATGACTAACTAACTAACTGGCAACTAACTAACTTCTTCTTCTTCTTCTTCTTCAACTAACTAACTATTAACTAACTAACTGGCAACTAACTAACTGGCAACTAACTAACTTCAACTAACTAACTTCAACTAACTAACTAATAATAACTAACTAACTAACTAACTATTCAAAACTAAAAAAAAAAAAAAAAAAAAAAAAAAAAAAAAAAAAAAAAAAAAAAAAAAAAAAAAAAAAAAAAAAAAAAAAAAAAAAAAAAAAAAAAAAAAAAAAAAAAAAAAAAAAAAAAAAAAAAAAAAAAAAAAAAAAAAAAAAAAAAAAAAAAAAAAAAAAAAAAAAAAAAAAAAAAAAAAAAAAAAAAAAAAAAAAAAAAAAAAAAAAAAAAAAAAAAAAAAAAAAAAAAAAAAAAAAAAAAAAAAAAAAAAAAAAAAAAAAAAAAAAAAAAAAAAAAAAAAAAAAAAAAAAAAAAAAAAAAAAAAAAAAAAAAAAAAAAAAAAAAAAAAAAAAAAAAAAAAAAAAAAAAAAAAAAAAAAAAAAAAAAAAAAAAAAAAAAAAAAAAAAAAAAAAAAAAAAAAAAAAAAAAAAAAAAAAAAAAAAAAAAAAAAAAAAAAAAAAAAAAAAAAAAAAAAAAAAAAAAAAAAAAAAAAAAAAAAAAAAAAAAAAAAAAAAAAAAAAAAAAAAAAAAAGTTTCTTTAGAATTGACATTCAAATTTTGTCTTTGCTAAATTTGGAAGAGAATGGCGCCCGGCACAAATCTACCTCGAGATGTATTTGGTTTTAATTTTAATGTTAGTGAGTATGTATGTGATGTGTTACTCTTTCACGCAAAAACTACTGAATAGATTTTGATAATTCGCGTTACGAACACACATGTCTGCGACGTCTGCCCTCACGTTCCCGTGTTGTCCCGTCTAACCAAATTTAAATAGGACAACCCGGGAAGCACTGGCTTTGAAATAAAAAAAGAATTATAAAAAATCGATTCACTCCAGGGCAGATTGAGAACCTCCTCCTTTTTGAAGTCGGTTGATAAAACTGGATAATCTGTTTTAATTACGGTACATTATACCAAAATAACATTTTAACAAAAAAAAAAAAATTCTGTCTGTCTGTTCCGATTACTGTCTACAACGCCTGGACTGATTTTGACCGACTTCAAAAAAAGGCGGTACATACAGTAATTTATAAATTAATAGCGTAGCTTAGTTGCGTTTAGTGTTTATTATTACTTAATCACGCCAGACCAGCTGAATGGATCTGGATGAAATTTATCACAGAAATAGATTATAGTCTGGAATAGCAGATAACTTCTTTGTATAACTAAGCTTTTAATCAATGAACTATGAATTTTATGAAATAAATAATTCCGTTTTATTATAAATTAGCCCAAGATCTGACGTACATTCATAAATATAAATGTATATCGTACACTTTATGTAATCCTACATTATTATATTTTAAATTAGCGATACCCTTCATAACCATATTCTATACATGGCAACAGTTTAAATAAACGCCCCCTATTTGTAGCAAACCCAAACGACACACTCTTTCGCAATTACTACAATGAAGACGTTAGAGCGCGCCGAACGCTAGATGCCGTTGGTAACATAAAATTTATAGCGTTTTAACTCGTTTGTTTTTGAATACAACGCCACCTATTTATATTCCGTTCATGACCAATAGAATTTTGTACCGACTTCAAAAAAAGGTAGGTTCTCAATATATTCGTAGAAGGAGACTAAAAGGGGTCTTGGGTTCACTGGGCGACAAGGCCTTTGTCGTCCGCCAAGGTGGACCTGGGCAGAAGGCCACATCGGCTGGCCTGTGTCGCCTTGCACTGCAAGGGCACAGGAGTACCCTCCCCCACCGGGAAGTGCTCGCCTTGAGCACAGTGCAGAGGGGCTCCGGTGCGTTCCTCTGGAGATCCCGGAGCCCCTCACCATGCACCGAACGTTGTATGGCGCCGTCAGATGTCTTAATGTAGCGCTGAGCTGTATTAACGTTAAGTTTAAAATCCAGTAATGCTCAAACAGCCCAACAGTAATACCATCAAGAGAACTGCGCCTATCTGGTGCAAACTGACCGAGGGAGGACATAATACATATTTAATTAGATAAATAGTCGTGATTGAAGAATCTCAATTTTTCCTCAAAAGCGTTTATAAAAGTACTATATTTTTATTTTGTATTACAATATAATTAAAATGATTATCCATAATTTTGCTATAATCAATGTGCCTAGAAACAATGTTTAGAAGTTATTGTGAATACATGTCTTACATTTATAGTTATTGGTGCCTCTGGTGACCTTAAGATCAGGTGAGTTGCATAATAAAATAAAATTTAGTGCAAGTTGTTGCAAAGATATTAATTAGATGTACATTAACACCATACATTCTAGCCTATTTACAAATGTTGGCAGTCTTAATTTGTAAATAGTCAGTAGTCTACTACCTTTTAGGAGCTAGCTCACTTAGCAACTTTAAAAAAAAAAAAATTTCTTCACTTTATTCACTTTTTGTTTTAAAAGTAAGTTTGTTTTGCAACAGTTGGAGCTGAAACATGAACTTCCTCTAGGTTGATATAGGTGCAGGTCCTCTTGTAATGATAATTGTCTAATGTAATTTTTATTATTAAATAATCAGCCACACACACACACACACAAGGGGTCAAGAGCCAAGGATTTCTTAACATAATAATTTTTAATATCTATTGATAGAGTCCTGGTTGCCATCAGCAATCTAATTACTTGACATTCAGCCACACAATAACATCCACTTTGACAGATTTGCATTAGCATACTGCATGTATAGTGCCGACTGGTAGCATGATAACTGAACAGCAACATGAGTAAAACTGTCAGTCCTGAATGTGTAATCTTTGTGTTTAGTTTATTGCCACAAGGGGCCACCTAACCCTAGTGTTATAATTTGTAGGTCTCGTAGAATAAAATAGCCCAACAACTAATACACTCGCTTTATTGAGACAGCGTAACGTTGTACAAAGAATTATTTACATCGAGTAAAACGTCACAACTGCGCGTCCTCGCCATCTTTGTACAAAATTAATTAGAAGTCAGATTAGGAACTAATAAGGTTAAACTATTGTTTACAATGACAAGTTCATGTGACGATCAACTAAATTAACTAACTAACTAAATTAACTAACTAACTAATCCAACTAACTAACTAACTAAATTAACTAACTAACTAACTAAATTAACTAACTAACTAAATTAACTAACTAACTAATCCAACTAACTAACCAACTAACTAACCAACTAACCAACTAACTAACTAAATTAACTAACTAACTAAATTAACTAACTAACTAACCAACTAACTAACTAACTAAATTAACTAACTAACTAACCAACCAACTAACTAACTAACTAATCCAACTAACTAACTAACTAATCCAACTAACTAACTAATCCAACTAACTAACTAAATTAACTAACTAACTAACTAACTAACTAACTAAATTAACTAACTAACTAAATTAACTAACTAACTAATCCAACTAACTAACTAATCTAACTAACTAACTAAATTAACTAACTAACTAACTAACTAACCAACCAACCAACTAACTAACTAAATTAACTAACTAACTAAATTAACTAACTAACTAATCCAACTAACTAACTAATCCAACTAACTAACTAATCCAACTAACTAACTAACTAACCAACTAACTAACTAAATTAACTAACTAACTAATCCAACTAACTAACTAACTAAATTAACTAACTAACTAATCCAACTAACTAACTAACCAACTAACTAACTAATCTAACTAACTAACTAAATTAACTAACTAACTAAATTAACTAACTAACTAACCAACCAACTAACTAACCAACCAACCAACCAACTAACTAACTAACTAACTAACTAAATTAACTAGAAGTCAGATTAGGAACTAATAAGGTTAAACTATTGTTTACAATGCCAAGTTCATGTGACGATCAACTAAATTATTAATTATGAATTAAAGATACAATAAGGTTCAGGTAAATTATTAAGATGTAGTATGTAGAAGAAGTAGTTATTATGTATAACAATCGCTGGGTGTCAGGTGTTGCCAGCTAACACTAGACTAAAATTCTTACAAATATATAAAACATAATGATATCTGTAATAAAAATATAATGATCACCCAGGGTTGGCTGGTTAATACTATGGCATTAAGTCCACCTTTATGAATCCTAATAAAAAAGTTTAAGGTGCTACACTCAAGGATTAATAATTAAAATTGCTTTCTATTATGTCCCATATGTCTATTGTTTACATTGTTATAAGAAAAGTAGGTTCCACCCCATCTAACATTCAATGTAACTTGGTGAATTGAATAAATGTTTTCAACTTGCTATGTGCAAAAACTCTTGGATGTTTAGTGTACCAAATGTATTGTTTAGTAACAATGCCAGGTAACATAAAAATATTAGTTTGATGCCCATCTCAGTCAGCAGTGTTGTTTTTTGTTGTGTAGTTTTATTTACTAAAATTAGAAACCCCAATTTATTCAAGAATCATCCAACTTTATGAGTATACCTAGGATATACTAGAAATTGTAGCATTTGATTGTATGTAGTTTCTAATGTGCAGGTTGGCAACCTACAATCTTCACAAAACATTTAGTAACAAAGGTCTCATGGAAATAATTACTTACAAAAATGCTTTTTTATTTATTAACACAAGTCAAAAGGATAAAAAGCACAGCAGAAGAAAAAAAAATTAACACATTAAATTATTTATTATTAATTGTAATTAATAATGGAATTTTTGAACTAAATCAGTCTTTGGTTGTACACCAGTGCACAAAAATAAACTGTGATAAACACATGACAAGCACATTATAATATGGCTAACTAGGCGGGAGAATCAAATGAGATTTAATCAACTTCCTCCATGCGGGACGCGTCGTCAGCGTCCAGCTCGAGTGTCGGTACTTCACCAGCTCCAGACTCCTCAACTTGGATAGGCTCATCCTCATCAATGCCAAGGCCAAGCTTGATCATACGGTAGATACGAGAAGCATGCACCTGTGGCTCATCCAAGGTGAATCCAGAGGACAACAGAGCAGTTTCATATAACAGGATGACAAGGTCCTTAACAGCTTTATCATTCTTATCTGCTTCTGCCTTCTGTCGTAGCGTCTCAACAATAGAATGATCAGGATTGATTTCAAGGTGTTTCTTGGCAGCCATGTAACCCATGGTAGATGTGTCACGAAGAGCTTGCGCCTTCATGATTCGCTCCATGTTAGCTGACCAGCCATATTGGGCCGTTACAATACAACACGGGGACTCCACAAGCCTGTTGGACACAACAACTTTCTCAACTTTGTTGTCAAGAATGTTCTTCATGACCTTGCATAGTCCCTCGAACTTCACTTTGTCTTCCTCACGCTTCTTCTTTTCTTCCTCGTCTTCAGGTAGTTCAAGGCCCTCCTTAGTAACAGACACCAAGGTCTTTCCATCAAATTCTCTGAGCTGTTGAACGACATATTCGTCAATGGGTTCGGTCATGTATACAACTTCATACCCACGCTTCTTAACCCTCTCGACGAATGAAGAGTTTGCCACCTGGTCACGGTTCTCACCTGTAATGTAGTAGATGTGCTTCTGATTCTCTTTCATACGGGAAACATACTCTTTCAAAGAGCATGCCTCATCGCCAGATGCAGATGTGTGGTAACGAAGCAAATCTGCTAATTTGGATCTGTTCTGGGAATCCTCGTGAATGCCGAGCTTCAGATTCTTGCTGAACTGTTCGTAATACTTCTTGTAGTTCTCTTTGTCTTCAGCCAGTTCTTCAAATAGCTCCAAGCATTTCTTTACCAAGTTCTTACGGATCACTTTGAGGATCTTGTTTTGTTGAAGCATCTCACGGGAGATGTTCAGCGGGAGATCCTCGCTATCGACTACTCCCTTGATGAAGTTAAGGTATTCGGGGATCAGGTCCTCGCAGTTGTCCATTATAAAAACGCGGCGCACGTACAACTTGATGTTATTCTTGCGCTTTTTGTTTTCGAACAGGTCGAAGGGCGCCCGGCGCGGCACGAACAGCAGCGCTCGGAACTCAAGCTGGCCCTCAACAGAGAAATGCTTCACTGCCAGGTGATCCTCCCAGTCATTAGTCAGAGATTTATAGAAGTCTCCGTATTCCTCGTGAGTAATGTCGTCGGCGTTGCGGGTCCAGATTGGTTTGGTCTTGTTCAACTCCTCATCCTCAGTATACTTCTCTTTGATGGTTTTCTTTTTCTTCTTTTCCTTGGCGCCATCTTCTTCCTTATCCTCGCCCACGTCTTCGATTTTGGGCTTATCATCCTCTTGCTCTTCCTTCTTTTCTTCCTCGGCCTCGTCGTCGGACAATTCCTTTTCGCGCTCCTTCTCGACAACAAGCTTGATGGGGTAGCCAATGAACTGGGAGTGTTTCTTAACTATTTCCTTAATCTTGTGCTCTTCTAAGTACTCCGTGAGATCCTCCTTAATAAACAGGACAATCTTGGTACCACGGCCAAGGGGTTCGCCTTGGTCGGGGCGCACCGTGAAAGAGCCGCCGGCTGCGGACTCCCACATGTACTGCTCGTCATCATTGTGCTTCGAATGAACTGTGACACGATCGGCGACCAAGTAGCAAGAATAGAAACCAACACCAAACTGACCAATCATGCTAATGTCTGCTCCCGCCTGCAACGCCTCCATGAACGCCTTTGTTCCAGATTTGGCAATCGTACCCAGGTTGTTAACAAGATCGGCCTTTGTCATGCCGATGCCCGTGTCGATGATCGTCAGCGTGCCTTCGCTTCTGTTGGGCACAATTTTGATGTAAAGTTCCTTACCGCTATCAAGCTTCGACGGGTCGGTAAGGGATTCATAACGAATCTTGTCCAATGCGTCAGAGGAGTTGGAGATGAGCTCACGAAGGAAGATTTCTTTGTTGGAGTAGAACGTATTGATGATCAGCGACATAAGCTGTGCAATTTCGGCCTGAAAGGCAAACGTCTCCACCTCCCCCGATTGAACTTGCATTTCCTCCGGCATTTTGAATTATTCACTAGAAATTACTTCAATTTAAATTATATAGAATTCGTAAATTCACAAGTAACTGACTAGCAACGCGGTTTTATAAAGCACGTGTGAAATTGCTGATTATCGCACTAACATCACTCTCTCACGTATTTTCAGAAATAACGCATTAGCTCGCGGGTGCGATTGTTTTATAGTGACCGGTTGGTGGCGACATCTGTGAGCGGCTGGAAAATTCTAGAAATAGCGCGCTAAATTCCAGAGGTTTGTAAGCATTGGTTAAAAATCAATACGTATTAAAATATTATTAATATACACACAATTATTCGAGCATGAATAAGTTAGAAAACACTTTAACAGAGTCTATTTACTTATTAAATAAAACTTTAATGGCACATCTGTCTTGTGTATTCCTAACTAACAATGATGTATTGCTGACCATACAATTTTGTTGTTTTGAAGGACTTGAAAGAATCATCCAAGTAACGTTCAGGTTAAACACTTCTCCCCGCAATCGGGATCGTTTTAAGATGTTCAAAACGTTTGAAATTTAAAATAGGATAAAACCGCGATATAATCCGTAATCGCAGTTAGTAATATTAACTTAAAACTAACTATTAACATAAATATACTATAAGAATCGTCACCAGTATGATTAACTACAATCATGAATATTATATTAGCTTTTCAATAAGTTTTAAAAACAGAATATTTGCGATTTTGATTATTAATGTACATGGAGTAATATTCAAACTCGTATGGTATTACGTATTGTATATAAATAACAAAAAATAATGAATCAGCTCTCACCCGTATTCAACTAATAATATCCAAAAAAAACGGCTTTACACTTTTCTTTAAGCTTATAAGACCCTAAACGATAGGTATACCACCATACAATTTGTGCATATATATTATCAAGTGATTAATTTACTTAAACCTTAATTTTAATATGTTTATTTTAATGGCCAAAAAACAAAAATTGTCATATTTTGATTATATCTACATTATTCATATTTTATTATAGAAATAAAAACAACTGAATGGATTACGACCACAGAATAAGGTTTAATATTTTCATATCGCGAAATAACATTATTTTTGAATAAGTTGATAAAAGGTAATAAAATCACTTGAAAAAGGTTTAGAATACCAGTCTGACGTGTACGCTTAGTTTTGCTACTCGCCGTATGACGGCGACATATACTCGCTGTTAACACTATGTAGAATATTCTCGAACGTTCTAGATCTTTCGACAAATTTAGATATAACAAACTATTTATGTAGTAAATCTACTCCAACTTATAAATAAAAATTACATTTTGAATTTATAAAATGAGATTAAAGGCAAATATCCATTCAATTCATTCATTAGTAACTTTAAAATGTGTTTAAAGGATTTTGTCTAGAACGTTCTAACTTTTTCCGGTTAGTATGTCATCTATGCGCCGCTACAGCGCTGCAGTCATCCGGGATTATTGTACTGGTAGTAGTAACGATGCCGGCTTCTAGAATTATCTTTAAACTCATGCAGATATTGATTTTTGTAGTTTTGCTTCAAAATGCTTGGATATTATTTTAAATAATATGTTTGTTTGACCCAAAATTTTATTCAAAAATAAGTTTTACGGTGAAATTAATTTAGATTTTTCTTTCTACTTGTTTTATAGATTTATTAAGACACGTGAGGTTTAATTCCCTTAATTTAAATAGAGTAGTAAACAATTTGTCTTTTGTCACGGGTTTTAGTTAAATATCAACAAAACAAAACCGAAAAGTACAAAATGTTTACATTTAACTATAGAATATTTTTGTTGTTGGATATAACTCGATTAATTTCTTATGACTTAGGAATTATAAATATAAAAATTAATGACAAATTTAAATAATTTAAGGAAAGAGCATGTTAGTGTTAAGTAATATATTTAGGAGTAAAAACAATACCCTGATCTGACGGATTTTTTGTAAAATGAAATCCGTCAGATTACTCGAACGACAATTAAAAATCTCCTTTTTTTGAAGTCGATTAAAATATATTACATTTTGTTCTGTAAGAATGTGTAATTGGGCTAATAAAATAGTTTTTTTGTAATGAACCATGTTTATGTGGCCAAGTATGACTTAGCGTAGGTACGCTATGAGTCATACTTATACAAAGGCACCTAGTAGCCTCGGCCTGCCAGAGCCATGACGGGTTATGCCTCCCTAACTATTGCTTCGGTATACCTTCCGTGTCACCGTATTAAAGAAGTATTCAGAGCCGATTTCGCAGTTCTCCTCTCTCTCGGAGATGCTACGAGACAAGCCGGCAAACACAATTTTTTATTTCATCCTCAAGAATTAAAAAATGTGTGTCCACGCAAAGCTTAGGCTTAGACGGCATACCTAACTTGGTTGTCAGTGCGCAATTTTCTTACCGGTCAAACCTTCAGGTACCGCGTCGAGGAAGTGTGCTCCATCCCCCCTCTCCCATTCGAGCCCGAGTACCAGAAGGCTCCGTGTTCAGTCCGGTCCAGTGCACGCTCTACACTAATGGTATCCTGCGCTCACGTAGAGCACTAGGGAATTGGTTTCAGAAATTGGTTGAAGAGTCATAACCTGTTCACACAAGGAGACCTCGATAGAATACCACGATCTCTCCACGTCAAGCATTGCATTCACAACGCTAGGCAGTTCTCGGCCCTTAAGGCGAGTGCCGCCGGGATGCCCATGCGGCGCACGCCTTAAGTGTGTGGGATGTCGTGTCTTCCGGTGTCACTCATTCATGGCAAACGGTTCGGACTAAGTGACCTAAGAGCTATGCCACTTGTCAATCCCGTGAAGCAGTAAAAGTCAGCTTGTCTGGCTAATCTGTATAGATTCGTCAAAAAAACAATAACGCACAGTTTACTTCCTCCATATCCGACATATTAATTCCTTTATTATACGATAGATAGCGTGTTACTCACTGCCAGGGTCAATTCAACCGTACTCTAGATGGCGCAGTATAGTGATAGTATTCTAATCTAATGAATGTGTCAATAATATATAAATGTAAACAACGAAGCGCTTATCAATGCCTCTTTTACCGCTTCGGTTAGGTTATAGTTTTATAATTAGTTAAGCTAGTGCGCCTTACCATCCAGGTATGCATTTTCACTTAATATCAGGTGGGATCGTAATTAAGCACTTCCTTAGAAAGTATAAAAAAAAATAGCCCCAAGACGAGTTAGTGGTCACCTCTTCGGTGTACATTTGCGAATTCCAATATTTTGCCTCCGATGAAATCTGTGTAAAAACGCTAGACGGTTACGTCTAACGTTACGAGAATGGCTTTATATCGTGCCATTATACCGGACGTTTTGCACT
Organism: Meandrusa payeni; assembly: GCA_029286785.1. Classification (NCBI taxonomy): domain Eukaryota; kingdom Metazoa; phylum Arthropoda; class Insecta; order Lepidoptera; family Papilionidae; genus Meandrusa; species Meandrusa payeni. Next base: position 27,176 of record JAGSMX010000029.1, read on the forward strand.
GCCTGAAGACTGAAAAACTGAGTCCAAGTTATCTATGACGGGTTGCTAACACGGTGCGGCTCACAGCACCGAGGAAGTCGGTCTAAGGAGAGTGAGTTATATCTTAGGGGCCGGTGAGAAGGAAACATCAGGACGAACAGTATTGGGATTTTGGCGAGCTCATGTCACCTCAAAAGAAAAAATAGGCGGTAAGTTTTTGATTATTATAAGCAAACTGTATTGAGATTTGAAAGACTGTTTTTTGGTAGATTTCGTTGAAATAAAAAGCAATTTTCAATTTGTTTGTTGCTTTATTACCTACTTAGCCCTTAATGATGTGAACAGCTGAAATAGGAATTTCTCTCAGCCTCACTCCACTTACAAACTAGGATTTTGTTGCTTAAATGTATATGTATTGTGTTTACACAATACATTGAACTTCTTTGATTATAAGTAAATACCTGCAGGGGTGAACAGATTAAGAAATTCAGTATTCCACAGTCCCGACACACCACTCTTTTAGTATCAATACATCTTTGTATACTTGTTCATTGACTTTTTTTGTCACACCTAGCTGTCACTCCTGTATATTAAATTGGACACAAGCACAGCATAGGTGTGCCTTGTTAGACTAAATCCATGGCTTCCCACATTTGAATGGACAGTCCCATTAATTCTACTTTGTGTGATTACTCTTCATTCAATATCCTTATTTTTTATACCAACCCTACAAGCAACACATAACCCACGAACACAAGCTGGTACAGCTGCTCCACCGTTTTACTATCTACATTTATAACAATCAATTAAGCCACCAACCTCTCTGTTCAGGCTAAGCAACATAAGAGCTATATCACCTCCTAATCCAACAGTAACAACACAACAGAAACAGTTTGGCTGTTGTCTTCTCTGGTGAATTTGTGAAGGTCTATCAAAAAAACTGCAAAAAAGGCCTGTTATATGTAGCTCTGCTATTTCTGAAAACTAGCTTGCACATCTCATGTACTTTATTACGTTTCATACAAATAATATAAAAAAGTATTTATTTGGATGGATAGAGTATGTAGATAAAAATTAAATGTGAAAAATGCCAGAATATCAAGCGGTCATTATTTATTGATACATTTTGTCTTAAATTAGTTTAATGAAATGCTTTAATGAAATTTCATATGATTCTTTTTGTTTTTCAGATAAAACCCCAAGCAAGTTGTAATTTTACTGATATAGATTATAGAACTTGAAGGTGGTCAAATGATGCATAACTTCTTCTTAGAGAACATACTGGTCCTTGAATGGCTGTGTGATTGTTTTATGAAGTGCCAACTATTTGCATGTTAAAAAGATAAACATAATTATTTGTATAAACATATTTTACTGATCATCATACTTTGGAGTGAATTAGAAATAAATATGAAGTTATTGTATTTGTTCAGTACTGAACACAAATTTAATTTTTTATGTATAAAATTATTGTTTAAGCTTTCAAGTCATACTCCATGTGGGCAACATTTTTGTGTGGCAACATTACATAAAGATTCCCTCCTTAGCAGGAAGATGGCTGTAACATGTTAAGACTCTGCACCTTTTTATTGTATTTTGAAATAAACGCTGCAGCGAACATTATACAAGTACATTGTTTTACTTAAAGTTTAAACCTCTGTAGTAGTTCCAATAACTAGATGGCAGGCTAGATTATAGCAAAACTAAAATTAATAATATGTGGATAAGGTAATCTTTCAGATAATTATAATTTGATTCAGAGATGGGCTTCCATTTTCCATGCTTCTGGCACACCTCGTTTCTTGCACGTCCATCGCCAGTTCCTTCACTTCCACGCAGTCCTTTAGTACGTTGCTGATGTGGTTGATCTTCCAACTGGCGCTTGTGTGTGCGGACAGACAGCATAATGTATCACCCGGCGTGCTTCATTAGACATATTCTGGCTTCTCACCATTGGCATTCAATGGTGAGAAGCCAGAATTCAAATTTTAAAGCGTGCAGCGTGCGGTACTTAAGGTCGTATGTTCGAATCCCTCATTCATGACGTGTACCATCTTCTAGCACAAGCTTAGGCATAGTTGAAATGGTTAAATATAATGTTAGTAATATTTGAGACAACAAGTTGCTAACTTTAGCTTTCTAACCTTATTTTTAAATAAAAGCCGCAAGCATCGTATTTCTCGCACTCATTCGTTTCTTTTATATGTTGTCCCAAACCACCGCCGCTTTGACGAGAGTGTTACGGAGCCGCGCATACGTGTGAGAACGTTCCCGTTTCCCAAAGTAAAAAAAAGCAAGTTCATGCAATTATAAATTTAATTATCTTTATCTAGGGAAATTCGCAGATTTATATGGCCACACTTTATAATATTCTCCCCCACCCCCATCCAGTGGGCGGGCGGGGTACGGGGCTCGTAAGCCATCCAGTCCATACATATTGTCTCGATCTCCCTCTGCGGTGGAAAATACCAGTATATAATTTTATTTTATTTATTTTAGGATAAAAATAGCCTTCTTGAGGTACATAGATACAACAGATACAATTTAAGTGTGGATTTCATTTGAAGACGGTTCGCAGAGATATACTAGAATATAAAAAAAAATTATTCGACACAAGTTAATTATAAAGAGTACAGGAAGAATATACACACACATAATTTTGGCGTACACGGTCGTGTGCTCCGGCTCGCGACAACACAACAGATTTCACTCGGGAAACAACAAACTTTACAACGGAAAGGTCGACCCCGATATTCGACTTCTGATCCTCAGTGGACTAGTTCACGGCTACCATTTTTCACCTGCTACTAAAGATATTGTTTTGATAGTGCGTACTTAGTAAATTTATTGTTTATATATGTTTATGTGTGCGTGCATACTTGTGTCTTATAGAACACGCACACACACGCTCGTGGGAAATCCATAGGGTAGAGTTCTAGTCGTGAAACGAAATGAAAATATATATAGATATAATCAATCTTTCTCGTTCAAGTATTTATTATGGCTCTGCGGAATATTTGTTGATAGCCAACTTATGTGATCTCGGTAATGACTAGATTTCCCAATAATCATGACATCGGGGACCAGGGCGGACAGACGAGCCGGCTCTTAGCTACAGACACTGGGCGTGCTTTTTAATCAACTTAAAAAAGGAGTAGGTTATCAATTGGTCTGAATGTTTTTTTTTCTTTTTATTTGAAAGCTGAAGATTCCCGTGTGGTAGCATTCTAATTTAGTCCAATTCTGGTGTTTATGAAAAACCATAAATATAAAGTATAAGTCTTAATTTTGTATTCTGTGTGTGCGCGACAAATGGCCACCCTCCAAAGGTAGTTTAATGAGAGTTTGGTTACATTCTGAGTAATCCTATTTCGTAATTTTCCTACGATAACTCGGAAATACAAAGGAGTCGCTCGTAATAACGGTTTACGTTTGATTCTATTTAAAGACAGTTTATTGTTTTAACTCGTAAATATACTTGTTAACAACTTCAATGCATTCTCAGTGGAAATGTGGCCACGAGTTGTGAGATTGTCAGTCCAGTCCTTATTACATTAATTATTATATGAACTTCGACATGTGATTGTCAAATATAACCCACAATGTCAAAGTTATTCTACTGATTTCGTTAGAATCCCACGAATCAATCGACTAGGAAAGGGGAGGCAGACCATGTGCGGACATTTTAGACTAGCGAAGCGATATCCCTGTCACACCCCTCTCTTTTCCACACTGCGGCAAATCTAGAATATTCTAAATACGACCACGTAGACTTACGAATTTCCCAAGATCACTGCAGCTTCAGGTATCGAAACCTCGCGTATCGGCTCATACGATTGCCCTGTAAATAGAAATACTTTGAACAGTTGTAAAGTGTTGGATGTGATCGTTATTCAGTTTTGTTGCCGTGCCACAGCTTCCGTAACGCTGCTGCTTGCCACTTCGACTGCGCGTTGATGATAACTTTGATACAGGTCGATAACATCTTACAGTAGAGTGAAAAACGTTTAAAGCAACCCTTTCTTTTATGTTTTTACTAAAAGTATTGCATAATGCTCTCCCTTCCGAGCGCCACTACATTCGGCGCAGGGTGTAGAACACGACAACGAGTGAGCGCTACGGGGCTACGTCGATTCCGCTACGGCGTTACACTAACACTGTTCACTTGGATTTAATTTTTAACCGACTTGAGATAACAACCTTCCCGTACCGTATGGGCTCGTGCCCGTGGTGGAGTGGCCCTACCAGAGAGCATACTAGACACTTAGACAGATGGAGCTAGTGCAAGGTGATGGCGAGCCCTCCAACTACACGCTAGTGTTCCCAAGATATTCGACTGCGGCGGGATTTCTCCCGCCCAACCCCACCGCCAGTGCATCAGCGATACGACGCCGCTTAGCCAGGATGCGAAAAGTGATACTATTTCTCGTTTGCCACCGCGTCTCCTCCATTGGCCAATGATGGCAGCAGCGTGCGTTTACCACGAACACTTAAATCTTTATACAATAAGGTGGTACGTCCAGACCTACCTCTCGACTACTGACGTGAATCACGAGCTTGTTTTGTTTTGGAATACTTAAATCTTCATTTTTAGTGAAATTAAAAAATAAGAGAACACAACACCTAGCACATGTATAATTTAACTTAATGTACTGAGACTGTCGCTTGACTTCGCCCCACATATATTTCTTATCCAAAAATTGTCCCCAAAAACGGGGAAATATTTTCCTAGTACATCCCTGCGAACTAAATTCACCCCAACCCCTTATCACAGTCTATCTCTTTCGACCGTAGCTGTCATTGATTTGTGAAGATTTTTCCAGAATGTTCTCATGACGGTGCTCTCCCATTGGAGGTTCTCGTGTGTAATATTAAAGCCCGCTAACCTTCACTTAAGTAAATATGGCACAGGAGGAGTTGGCCGTGGTTCCTTTGAAGTAAGAAGAGGAGCGTATGGCTACACGGGACAGAGCTCACAGTCGGCCCATACGACGCCCCTCCCCCCCATTATTACGCGGTACTCTGAAGTAATAATAATTATAATTTCATTATTAGTTTTTTAATATCTAAAAGTGTTAAAGTACCTTGAAACAACAACTTACGAACTCACATAAAAATATAAAGAAATAATTCTGACTTTCTTTTACCATTGGAGCGATTGTTTTTATCACAACTACTGATCCTGTCATACACTTACATACACTTCCTGTCATCCACTTAGGTACAATAGTAGACATATAAAATAGAGTCACGCCAAGAAAGAAAAATTGCACGGCGTGACTCTTTTGTCATTAAGTTGTAAGAGTAAAGCTGTCCCTTACATTGAACTTGAAGTAGATTTTTATTCGTATTTATAAATATACTTGTTGCTCAAGTGCAGCTTCGTGCTGTCTGTGCCCACGATGTATTAACTTGTAAAGTCGAATATAAAAGCCTTTTTTCTTTTTTTTATTTGAGTTGAACATTTTAAATTAACGACGCCGTCTCCTGAAGCAAACCTGCACTTGTTTGTTTAATATCACCGGCTGGTCCAACGCCTTACTCTCAGGGGAAACCGGAGATCTGCGCGCGGCAGCTGCAGCCTGCGACCCTTCTCTCAGCGCCCCGCGTTGTTAAGACGAATATAAATGGAATCAAAAGCAGCTGTAAGTTACCTTAAATAAAATACCAAACATTATTTAAGATGGGACACAGAAATATACGAAATATCTGCACAAAACTAAAATAGACTTTATGTCGTAATTTATAGGGAATAACTCCAGGGGAGGGACTCAGTGGCCGAGAAAGTCGTCAGACGTGAGTAACATACCCGAAATAGAAATATATTAGCGGCCGCGCGTGGGCCGCTCGTGTGTGTTCTAGAATATCCGGGGTGCTCCTACACAATTATAAAATTACCCAACATTTTTATATTCATTTATATACTATTTTTATACCGTATACTTACTACCGTTTCAGTCGTAGTTCGGCCCTATTGGCGGAATGCGAACCGGGAGTCGGGAACCTTTGAGACGAGTCACTCCAGAAGGTTAGGCTTAGCGACTCATAGCTTTAAATATATTATTTATACTCATAGCCAATAATGGTATAAAGTTGCCCAATAAGTACATAGATTTGCTCTGTCTGTGAATATGAATGCTATATTACTGCTGATTTATTTAATGACGACAGCGGCGAGACAGGTGTGGCAGGACCGTGGAAAACAGAAATCTGTAAACTCATTCCACAGTAGATTACTTTTTATTTATTACTTATCTGTCCCTTCATTAATTAGGTTATTTATAAAATATTTAATACTATTATTTTCCCAACATAAAATGAAAATTCTCGCATCAGTTATCCCTACGACCTTAATTCGCGCCGTGCGCCGTGCTCTCTCTTTCTCTCCCAGTACGGCGCAGTGTTGCCGCGACCAGAACGTTCTCGCCCCGTGTTCAGTCAGACTAGTGGCCTCTGGAGGCTACGCGACGTTTCGAGAATTATATTGATCCAGTATAAAAGCGCGGCGGCCGGCGCGGGGACGTAATACCAGTTGAGATTCGATACGAGCGACGCCGGGAGAGTGCGGTGGTTACTGAAGTGTTATTTCCACTTACACTTTAATAATATTGGTACGTTTACAAGAAGCGTATAGAAACTAGTAAAATGCCTGCCATCGGAATAGATCTCGGAACAACCTACTCGTGCGTCGGGGTGTGGCAGCACGGCAACGTGGAGATCATCGCCAATGACCAGGGCAACAGGACCACACCGTCCTACGTGGCCTTCACCGACACGGAGCGGCTGATAGGCGACGCGGCCAAGAACCAGGTGGCCCTCAACCCTAACAACACAGTGTTCGACGCCAAGAGGCTGATCGGACGCAAGTTTGACGACCCGAAGATACAGCAAGACATGAAACATTGGCCGTTCAAAGTTGTCAGCGATTCGGGAAAGCCGAAGATCCAGGTGGAATTCAAGGGCGAGACGAAGAAGTTCGCGCCGGAGGAGGTCAGCAGCATGGTGCTCACGAAGATGAAGGAGACTGCGGAGGCGTACCTCGGCGGCGCAGTGCGGGACGCCGTGGTCACCGTGCCCGCCTACTTCAATGACTCGCAGCGGCAGGCCACCAAGGACGCGGGCGCCATCGCCGGCCTGAACGTGCTGCGGATCATCAACGAGCCGACGGCGGCCGCGCTGGCTTACGGCTTGGACAAGAACTTGAAGGGCGAGCGCAACGTGTTGATCTTCGACCTCGGCGGGGGCACCTTCGATGTATCTATCCTTAGCATCGACGAGGGCTCCCTGTTCGAGGTGAAGGCGACGGCTGGCGACACGCACCTGGGCGGCGAGGACTTCGACAACAGACTGGTGAATCACCTCGCCGAGGAGTTCCAGCGCAAGTACAAGAAGGACCTGCGGGCGAACCCCCGCGCCCTGCGCCGCCTGCGCACCGCCGCCGAGCGCGCCAAGCGCACGCTCTCCTCCAGCACCGAGGCGAGCCTCGAGATAGACGCGCTCTATGAGGGCATAGACTTCTACACGCGGGTCTCCCGCGCTCGCTTCGAGGAGCTCAACTCGGACCTGTTTCGCGGCACGCTGGAGCCGGTCGAGAAGGCGCTCAAGGATGCGAAGATGGACAAGAGTCAGATCCACGACGTCGTGCTGGTGGGGGGCTCCACTCGCATCCCGAAAGTTCAGAGTCTGCTCCAGAACTTTTTCTGCGGCAAGAAGCTCAACCTCTCTATCAACCCGGACGAAGCCGTGGCGTACGGAGCCGCCGTGCAGGCCGCGATCCTCAGCGGAGAGACGGACTCCAAGATCCAGGACGTGCTACTGGTGGACGTGGCGCCGCTGTCTCTCGGCATCGAGACGGCCGGCGGTGTCATGACTAAGATCGTCGAGCGCAACTCCAAGATACCTTGCAAGCAGTCTCAGACCTTCACCACGTACTCGGACAACCAGCCGGCCGTGACTATCCAGGTGTACGAGGGCGAGCGTGCGATGACCAAAGACAATAACCTGCTGGGCACGTTCGACTTGACGGGCATCCCGCCGGCGCCGCGCGGCGTCCCCAAGATCGACGTGACGTTCGATCTGGACGCCAACGGCATCCTGAACGTTTCCGCCAAGGAGAACAGCACGGGACGCAGCAAGAACATCGTGATCAAGAACGATAAAGGACGGCTGTCGCAGGCCGACATCGACCGCATGCTGTCCGAAGCGGAGCGCTACAGAGAGGAAGACGAGAAGCAGCGGCAGAGGGTCGCCGCGCGCAACCAGCTGGAGTCGTACGTGTTCAGCGTGAAGCAGGCGGTGGAGGAGGCGGGAGACAAGCTGAGCGAGGAAGACAAGAGCTCAGCGCGCCGCGAGTGTGACGCCGCGCTCCAGTGGCTGGACAGCAACACGCTGGCGGAGCGCGAGGAGTACGAGCACCGGTTGCGCGAGCTGCAGCGCGTGTGTTCGCCCCTCATGAGCAAGATGCACGGCGCGGGGGCAGCGCCCGCCGGCGGCGCCCCGCGCGATGGCCCCACCGTCGAGGAGGTCGATTAAATGTAATTAGCTCAAGTTGATTTGTTATACTGAGTCTTGTAAATATTTGTTGTGTTATTTATGAGAATGTACCTGAAGACTGATAAATTATTTCAGTAGAGCACACGGCCGTAATTATGACGTTTTTAATAAAAAACTAAAGTTATTTGAGTTTTTATTGAATATGCCGTAAGCAAAACAATAAAAAGCGTAGAATACAGGAGAGGCGCCGCTAATGTTCCATGTGGCAACACATTGCATTTCATTTAGTGCTTGGTTTTGAGATTAGACTTAATGCTGGTGACGAGCCAAGATGGGTATGGTAGAAACAACATTACAGCAAGATTAATGCCGTCATAAAGGAGTTTGCAAATGTTGGCAATGCAAAGAATTGCGCGATAAGGAAAAATGTGGCTTGAAAGATGTTGGTACTAGCATCATAACAGGTTAGCTTACAGATGAAGAATATTATTTTTATATTTTTTCCTGTCGTAACAACTTGGAAAACAAAGAAAATGTATAAAACGGTAGGTTTGACAATAAATGATTGTCCCATGTCCTGCGAGCTGCATCGGCTGGCACACGAAATAATAAAGATAAACGTTTTAAAACGTCCAAAATGAAACTGATATTATTGACTGACTGTTGACTCTGCGGTTATTGAAATAGGCTACGGCCGCCATCCCATCCTACTAAAGTCCATAATGCTTTTTGAAGCGAAAATAATAATTTTCTTTTTTGGAGAAATATTTATTGTATAAAACTTCTACAAGAAGCATACACGACCAGACAGCGAGCAGATACCTATATATACATTTGCTGGATGCCATGAACTGATGATAACGTCATCCCAACAATTTCGAACAAAAATCCTGTTCTCATGAATTTGTAAATTGCCCAATGCAACTCCATCAGGTCGCATTACAATGCAAAAACAAATAAAAGCTAAATAATGTTATTGTAAAACATAACACCGCGCGGACGAGGTCGCGGACCCAGGTGAGTGAATAAAACTGTAACATTACTGATATTTCCAACGTTCTTGAGTTCCATGTAACTCGTACGGCGTAAACATAAAGGCGACGTCACAATGGCCGCGAGTATTTTGAATATTATTTCGATAATTTAAAAGTAAAGAACTTCACCCGGGAGACTTTTTGTTATAGAAAATGCTTTATGGTGCTTACTATTCTACCATTTAATTTTATTAGACACACTCTATTGTGATGTGATTGGGTGCACCCATTACCTAACTGTATCGAGCTTAATTTAGTTTAGTTTCGAGTTCCCGCGAGTCAACGATGTTTGCTCGCTCGTGCTTCGCTTGGCTGCAAGTTATCATTGCATTGATTAAGAGCGAACAAATAACAATTAATCTAATCTCACGGCCGGCTCTATCGTCCGGACACCGTCGCCTCTCAAGATATCGCACGAGTCGCGGACAGAGGCGGCGGTGGTCGCGGGCGGACGGGCCACAGATACAATATTACTATGTGTCGGTGTTGACAGCGCGGTGACAATGAACAACAGCGGGTCAAAATATGCTCCGTTTGTGCGGCAGGTGAGCTTCTTTAGCATTCTGTTTACGTATTCGCGGTTGTTTATTTAATTTACAATATATAAAAGGATCACTCGAAAAGGGCTCACATGTTACTTTTGGGTTCGAACACATGCAATATTTTTATTTTTAAGCCTCCTTAAAATGTTTTTCTTTAGTACGTCCTCACAATGTTTTACTTACTACTCGGTGTCATAGAATTACTATTGAAAATTATTTTAGACTCAAACCATGATTAAATGAATTTTTTAATGATAGAACTGTAGTTGATGTCTACAATAGATCGGTTTCATAACGTCACTGGCAATGACAGACCCGGCCTCATGTATGACAACTATGGTGATAAGCTGTATTGTGAACTTGGTGAGAAGTGGAGAGAGAGATTCATCACGCAAGGGCTTAGAAGGACGTTTTGCTCGTTTACGTAGCGTCTCCGAGGAGAGGTATCATGTTTGAGTTAAGTTCTCACTCGTAGATGTTGTATTCGAATATATTCAGAATACAGTAATAGAGTAGAGCAGACAGAGTCGAGAGTGCGTGTGGAGACGTACCACGGGAGCATACAAGCGCTCCCGAAACCTGTTTATAGAGACGATGTTTTTTTTTAATATTTCAATAAATTAAATAGTTAAATGCAATTTTAATTAATAATATTGTTTAGGGCAGTGTTCTCCTTTTTTAGAGAAAGCTAATACGAAACATGTGGACTGTCTTAATCTTATCTCAGAAATGTTATCTATAAATTACTTAGTAACTAGATTTTAACAATATTTTAAAATACATGAGGCAATTTTTTGAGTTGGACATATGTCGGGGATCGCTATCGTCCTTAGCATGTTTGTGATGTTGTTTAGGTTGTACGCAGGACAGTTTCACGTATGTTTTTGGAATTTCACTAAATTGGGACGTGTTTGGTGCAGTGCAGAGTCCTGCGCGACAACACTGCGCCGACAGCGTCCCAGAGAGCAGAACTAGGTCTCCATCGAAAGCTTTATCTCGACCAATCGCAAACTCCAATATTTGTTTCCTTAGTATGTTAAATGTTATACTCAAAACATTGAAAAACCTTTCTTACTGTTTGTACATAAATATGGGCTCGGGGTCCGTGTCCTAACGAACAAGCAACAAGACGGAATGAACAGGACAGAACAAATGTGTTTATTCATTTGGCTTGTTTTTGGAAAGAAGTTCCACAACGCGGCTTAACGCGGCGCGGCGGTATGAGCTCACCGGAGCCATCCTTACTGGATTAGTTTTATTGTTTGTTAAGTCCCCGGCGGTATTTTGTCTGGACGTGATACTTCTCCACGGTAGACTGCACAACTTGTGCTTGTGATGTCGGTACTGCGGTAGCGGGACATCCGCACAAAATTTGCTAATCGCCAGGTAAACTTGTAGTAACCCTCTCGGCATTCCGGCCTTTTCCCTAAGTTACACAAAATACATCCCATAAGGAAACATTATAATCATTATAAAAAAAGACCTCATGACTGATCACCATCAGATGGGCTGATATGCAAGTCAAGTCAAGTCGAGTCATCTACAAGGTTCACGGGAACCTCGCAGGTACGGGCCTCGGGTTGTTACCCCATTACCCGGGTTATCAGCGCAGGGGGCAACTGCTCCCCTGGTCTTGGGTACCGTTTTGGAACGGATTTTTTAGGAATAACGGCTGATATGCGGGCAAGCTGCCACCGTGCAGTGGAGCGCGCGACCGCGGCATATGGCTCTACACTACAGAAAAATATGTATGTCACATCTATCGGAGGTCTCCAATCGCCAAATTAAGCAACAGATAGTGTCTCTCGGCCTTGGCGTGCTATCTTCTATCAGTTATTAGAATCTAAATGATTAAGTCATTGAGCCGACGAGATTGTTGATAAGGATAATGTAGCCAATTAGCTAAGTCTGTTGTCAATGTCTCTCTACTTGTATCTGGCGCGAGGGTAACGTGCGATGCGTGTTTTATTGTTACTGCTAACCTTTCCACTTAAGCTTTGTTTTGTATTAGGAAATATTGGGTGCTCTAAACCATATGCAATGGCCGTTTATCAATGTGCACTGGCGCACATTGATAAACGGCACCTGGTGGTGCAGCTGGCGAGCAGGTGTCAGTCCACGTGACCGTCAGAGGAACGAATCACTTTTTAAGATTCACACACTTCAATGCAATAGATATATATATATTAGAGATTCGCAGAACTGCTTCTGAGTTGGAAATGGACGCACGGATCAGGTATTGACTACGCGATCAATTAAAAATGTAAGCGATTTATTATATGTAGCGAGTAATTGATCAAAAGTAATTGTGTATAAGAGTGTCCGCTGGCCAGTGAGCCAGTTCCCGGCGGCACACTGCTAGAAGGTACTCAGGCGCGCTCTGTGTGCAGTGCTTCGTGACGGCGAGCGTGGCGGTCAACATCATGGGGCACGGCGCCGTCATCGGGTACGCCGCCGTGCTGATCCCGGCGCTGCGTCGGCCCGACTCCCACATCCTCGCCACGCCCGGGGAGGAGTCCTGGATCGGTGAGTAGCGAACGCCCGCCAAATGACTACTGCAGTGCTCAGTGATGGAACTTGACCACACAATTTTTATCTGAACCGCGCACACCAGTGGACCTGCGAAGAGTAGATCGTCATCTCAATATTACCTTTCACGTTTCCCCACCACTGGCATGACAACCCGAGATTCCGTAGGGGGAAATTCTACGTTGTTCGTAACCATATTGAACGAAACTTCTTTAAAATGAACTAGAATTGTAAGAGAACTTTCTAATGAATATTTCAGCCTCTATCATCGGATTCGCGCTCGTCGTGGGAAACATAATCATCACGCCATTGATGGACACCGTGGGCAGGAAGAAGTCGCACCTGCTGACCATGTTGCCCAACCTCACGGGCTGGTTCCTGCTCCTCCTGGTGAACAGCGTCGCCGGACTCATCGCTGCCAGGTTCCTGCAGGGCGTCGCTATGGGCATGTTGGGTCCCCTGGGTTCGATCATCATCGGTGAAATGACAGATCCAGTAAACCGCGGCGCGTTCCTCACCGGCGTGTCCCTCTCCCTTACGATCGGAGTACTATTTTCTCACGCTTTAGGGACCTACTTCAGTTGGCAGCAGAATGCGCTGATCTGCTCATTCCTCACCTTCATCAGTTTACTTATGACTATATACGCTCCCGAGTCACCATCTTGGCTCATATCTAAGGGACGTTACGAGGAAGGAAGCGAAATTTTCTTCTGGTTAAGAGGACGTGATACTAAACAGCAAATGGAATTGGAAGACCTGATGGCTGCTCAGAAGACCGCCAGGAAGTCCAGCGTCGTGGAACAGCGGAGGCCAATGAGTGAACAGATCAAACGAGGCGTGAATTATTTACGTGAAACGTATAAAAAGCCTGAATTCTATAAACCTATCATCATAATGTTCCTCCTGTACTCCATGTTCCAGTTCGCTGGGATCAATGTCCTCAGCTCCTACGTGATGGACATCGTGCACCAACTGATCGGACCTGAAGCTAACGCAAAAGTGATCATGGTGGCCTTGGATATCGAAAGACTTATATGCAATATCCTGGCAGTTTTTCTCATGAAAACTATGAAGCGGAGGACGTTGCTGTTCAGCACTGCCAGCATCTGTGTTCTTTCCTACTTGGGAAAAGCGGCTTATGCTTACAGCAAGGCAAATGGGATGCTGCCGTACGACAATCAATGGATCCCCTTATTTCTAATCGGCTCCTACATGTTCTCTCTTACTATTGGAATATCATCAATACCGTTCGCAATATCCGGTGAAATATTCCCGCTGGAGTATCGAGGGCTGGGCGGAGGGATCAGTGTATTAGCCTTGTCATTAAATTTCTTTGTCGCCGTGAAATCGTTCCCCGTGCTGATCCATGCGATAGGCTTACCACTCACCTACTGCTTGTACGCCACCGTCGTAGTCGTCTGCCTCATTGTCATTTACTTCCTGATGCCGGAAACCAAAGATAGGACTCTTCAAGACATAGAGAACAGTTTCCGTGGATGGTCAGCAGAAGACTACAGGAGCGCGCAGCCGTTGAATGGGAAGCCCGATGTGGACATGCGCCGCTGCAGCTCGCATATATTATATTAAAATATGCTTACGAAGTATGAATCTAAATCTGTTTGTAAATTTTTTGTTTTACATTTATTGTTGTTGGATTTAGTCAAATTATTTCACTGATCGTGAATACTTGTATGTGATTGTTATAGTATTTAGACGGATAGCGATCATCTCGATGGCTATGATGCGACGGGAGACAGCATCCGTTCTGCTGACCTCTCCGTGTTGACTTGTCCAAGATGATAACTCTCGAGATCCCCTGTCTGTTAGTTATTATCAGTGTTGGGAAGATATCTACTTTTAATTTATACTCAGTGATTTATTTTTGTTATATTGTGTTAATATTATAATTATTGTAATAAGTTTTATGTTCATTAGGTAAATTAAAATAGCACAGTCGCGCCACGGGGCCCGCTAGACCGGGCAGGGCGCGCGTGCGCTGGGCTCGTTGCTCACGGCACGCGTCGGTGTGGTGGTACCCATTACCACCAGCGTCACCGCAGCTATCGTTGCCACTACTAGAGATGGCGTAGCGACGTGGTTTGACCAGCATGAAATTCTGTAAAGTTTTTCGGGCTTAGGTAAACAACCTTAAAGTATGATCTTTGATAATGTTGGTCTTCAATTGTGGTCATTTTATGAATATGTAAATGCTATAAGTATTTTTGTCGTAAACCAGGCGCGGCGCTGACCTGCAGTTAAATAGTTTATTGAGAAATAACCAAATGCGACACGCGCTGAAACTATAAGTGGCATCGAATTCAACCGTGTGCAAGAGCAATTATCTAAGCTCGTACACTCGACTGCATCTCATGTGACGTCTGCGTGTCGAGTGGAGCCTCCGCCTGCTTATTATGTCTAGATTATTAGCTCAAGAGTTATACACAAATACAGATGTGATCGTTACAATGTTGATCTGTTGGTATTGATCAATAATTGTGCAGCAGTTTGTGCGCGAGTGTTGCAGGCCTGTTCACAGCGGCTCCGTTAATATTAGCGGGTCAGAGCTGAACGTAGTCAATAGACAAAGTCTTGCCAAATTTTCTTCCGCCAACGTCATCACAGTATAACGTGGCATCAGCTCCAGTATTCCAAGTAATCGGATTACCAATGATAAGCTGTTCGCACGAGTGGACACGGGCCTCGCCTCAATGGCGATTTGAATTGAATTTATTTTCGAATGGGTAGGTTTTGATCCTCTGTTATTAGAAATATAATACCAATGTATGTTGTCAATGAGTCAAAATGAATGACGAAATTGGCGACACTATTATAAAGAATAGGACAAATCTGTAGAGTTGAGGTCGCAGGCGCGGGTCACGCCGTCGATCACAAGGAATGGAAACAAGAAATGTATTTAGGTACCAGATTTAATTAGAAGATTACGAGAAAATAAATGTAGACCCCGTGAGGATAAACGTCAGCAACTGTATAGAACTCAGCGTGATGTAGTCGTTTTTATGTTATTTTAGTTAGAAATAAAAGCTTTATTACTGTTGGCTAGTTGAGGAAAACGTCTCTGTTGATAGAATGATTCGTTACACACAATATGAAAAAAAATCGAAGCAAATTTCGCTTATTTGACTGTAAAACCATTCTGTCCCCGTGTGTCTGAGGAGCGAGCCTGATGTAAAGTCTACATTATTCCCAAGTTACTGTCACTGTGCTTTCTGTATTTGAAGATAAATAGAAACTATGACTAGCTTTTGTAATAATATTTATATGTATCGGTGTGTTCTTGTGTCATCAGCACTTACATGTAAAGTCTCACAAATAAACTGTGTCAATAAAATGGCTTATTTTGTTAGAAGCGGAATTTGAAATTGTTGGTGTAAGTAAGTTATATCCCGAATAGTACCATGTCAATATTCTACAACCATTGGCCGCGTCAACGTCGGTTATGTACCTTATGCCAATGTATAGAAACTTCACAGAGTACGCGTGGTCTGGTCCTTACGCGTTTTCTAACTCTCAGGGCGTCTTACTTCAACCAACTATCTCCCTTAGAAGGCTTGAGTACCGTGTAAAGTTGGCTGACTTGAAACCAACATGACACAGGTACCGCAATAGGTAAAATAAAGAAGGAGGCCAATGGTGATAAAGGCTTGTGATCTCGATAACCACCCGCTGCAATGATAATTCTTGCGATTGATAAAACATTATTCAGGTAAGTGAACCTTTATTGAGAAAGATTTTACAAAGTAATAGCATATTATTATTTTGCTGTCACCTGTCACCGTTAAATTCTAGGTAAGACAAACAGTCTTCCAACAGCGGTGCAAGGCAAGCCGCGCGGGGCCTCGCTGCTAAAAGACTCTTTGTTTTGCTACATAATACAATTATAATAAGTCGAACTGAAACTCCACTGCCATCGGGGCCAGCCCTCGAGCTGGAAAGCGTTTCCTCATCGTCGTCTTCACCCCCTCAGCCCTCTTCCACCTTTCTCAACTCCAACATTCTGTCCTTCTCGCACACTTCCACCTTTCCTTCCCTACCCCCTTTGAAGTAGCACTCGATCTCGTAAAGAGTCTTTCCTTTCGTCTCTGGTAAGAGAAAGAATAAGAAGACTCCGCATATGGCAATGCTAATTCCGTAAACACAAAACGTGCCATTGATTCCAATTTGCCTGAAGGAAGTCGGCGCAGTCTTCACCACGACGAAGAACATGACCGAGAGGAACATACCAGAAATACCACTTCCGATACTTCTGTAAGCTAGAGGAAAGATCTCACCGGCGATCGCCCAGGGAATGGGCAAGATACCTAAAGTTTTTCCAAAGATATAGAAAAGAGTAGGCACCACGGGAGTCCATTTGTATTCCTGCGGTATGTACCCTAGGTCTCGCAGGTAGAGGAGCAGAGCGGCCGTCAGAAGAGCCGTCACGCTGATCGTGATTCCAAGGAAGAGAACAGTTCTTCTGTCATATTTGTTGACAACCACGCAGGCTACGACGGCGGTGAGGAATCTCACGACGTCCACCATCAGCATGCTCGTGTACGCCTCCACGGTCCCGCCGGACACCTCCTCCATCATCGGCACGGTGTACGAGGGCACCACGGTCATGCCGGAGATTTGGAACAGGACAAACATGAACATCATGATAACAGTGGGCTTGTAAAACTCAGGTTTCATGACCATTTGTCGGTAGAACGTGAACTGGGGCACCTTCGGCGTGATCTTCTTCTTCTGACTGTTCAATAGAACTTCCAATTCTTTCTCCGAACTCTCGTCCTCGCCTCTGAACCAGCGGAACGATTTGCGACATTCGTTGTTTTTGCCTCTAAACGCCAGATATGGGGGCGTTTCGGGAGATATCGAAATTATTATTAAGGATACCAAGTAGACGCTGCCGCAGGCGACGGCCGCCGCACGCCAGTACAGCACGGTGCCGAAGATGTGCGCGACCAGCATGCCCGTGGCGAAGGAGAACGCGATGGTGGCCAGGAAGGCACCACGGTACCTGGGCGAGGAGTACTCCGCGATGGTGACCGGTGCCGCTGCCGCCTGCAGGCCCATCGCGAATCCCTGGAAGGAAGATACACCCAGTGTTACAATTTTATTACGTAAATTGAATCCTCAGTACGTAAGAACACGCGGGGTCGCATAGATATCATTGAATTGTATTGGTACGGAAACACTGAAAAACTTTTGGTATGCGCTGGCTCAGCTCTAGTGTCCGGGCGGTTGTCTCAAGTTGCAGCGCGCTAGCAACCAATGTGTGTTGCAATGTTCAGTGTTGACCACGTCACCGCGCTCTGCGAATCCGCAAGGGTTGCGTGTAGGCCTATGCCCTTATATTCTCTATACAGTGAAGCCCTTTGCCCAACAGTGGGACATTAACATAGAGGCTACAGCCTCAACTTTAACTTTATATAAAAATTAAACTAATAAGTATATATCGCTACTTGGAGAACATTATAAACACCTTACCAAATTTAATAAAACACAACGTAAATTAAATCATGCAACAACACTATCGATTCTAAAAAAATACAATTATGTCACACGGCGTTCTTTTCGCCCAGTTAGTTTCCAATAATATTATAAACAACGAGCATATCGCAGCGGGCCGTTGTTGCCACTTTAGTAAAGTTTATCGTTTGCTATAATGTTTTGCGTCCACTCAGGTCAGAGGTGACCCAGCGGACGCGCTGCGTGCTCGTTGTTACACGAGGCCAAGGTTGTTATACCGAGCAATACCACGCGAGCTGGATTGGATTCGAGGATCTTCATTTTATGTATATGGACACGAGACCTATCTCTGTCTGTCTGTGCTCTCACAGCTTATTCTTCACTTGTAAAGTGTTTTATTGTTCTCGCTAAACTCTGCCTGGAGAGACGACGTATCGCGTGGTGTCACTTCACCTGCAGGGAGCGGCTGGTGAGCAGAGCGGCCGGGCCCCGCGCCGCCACCAGCAGCGCCCATCCCCCCATGGCGGGCAGCGTGCTCAACTGGTTGGTCAGCTTGCGGCCCAGTCTCTGCAGACAGAACGGCGCCACCACGATACCGGAGATCAGCGCCAGCCCGAGGATCGAGGCTGAAAATTAAACAGGAGTTAGTTATTCCAACCACAATGTATGAAACTCAGAGATCGGAAAAGTATTAGGAGATAGGGTGAACTTGCGCCGCATTCAGCTGCACGTGGCGCGAGGCGTCCGTAAATGAAATAAACAAGTATTTACAAAAAATATTGTTTTTAGGAATAGAGCGAGCCGTCGCCGCTGTCACGTGTGTGGTGCTCCAGCCACAAATGGCAATTGTTTAGTCGTGATTGGTTCATAAATGTTACGACTAAATATTTGCCGATTTCTCTTTCTGCATGTGACATATGACGTCACAGCGCAACAGTCGACGGGCTGGGCGCTTGGGAAAAAGGGTTAAAACGTTTTTTGGACTCATGTATCAATTCTGTGTACAATGATAAACGTTGAACTTCAATCCCCTCATCAGCTTCGGTAACAAACTTACCAGCGCATCTATAAACATTGAATAGAGCAGATCAACTCACGCAACTGAGACTGTATGCGGGCGCCGTGCACGGGGACGGGGGCGGCAGGAATGGCACACCCACAAAAGGCACTCCCGACAGTTTACGGATAATTCCAAGACGGTCAGCTCCGTCGAAAATATAATATACTCATAAATAATGCCCGCGAATAAATGTATTAAAAAAACTAGTCATCAATCGTTTGATCGTTAAATTGGTCACACTTTAATTTGTTGATATCTATTGAGTTGAAAATATTTACCCTGTGGCTGTAACGACGCGCCGAGCGAACCAAGTTCTGTGGCGAGGACAGATTTTATCAGCGTCGAAGTTTTTGAATATTATTATTTTTATGATAACATTTTATAAATTGTATTCATGACGTTGTATGTAACGTTAATGTTGAATAATTCAAATATTAACACTGGCCGCCGTTATCTCAATTTTGTCATGATTGGTGACAAGTCATCTCAGATTTATTTAAATTCTTTGCATTCAAAAAAAAGAAAAGAAAAGTTAGGTGGATGGTGCGTTTAAATAGATTGTCCTAACAACACTAAGTGATATTGAAAGAAAACTAAATCTAAAAAAAATACATTGCACGTCACCTGAAGTGGCCCGTGAGATCGGTACGTTCTCCATTCGCTATTCATTGATTGAGTGACAATACTTATATGAATTTGTTCTTTCTAGATCGATGATATCAAATTAAACTTTTTGCGTATATTATCACAAAACACAAACGCAGTTTTCTTAAAAACGTCATAATTCGTTTGCGAAGACAAACAAACGAAATCCAATAATACAGATACGTAAAACTTAAGTCAGTCTCAGCGCTGCGCCACACGATATCGTCTCCGGAGCCACGCGGACACGTGAAGGCCATTTTTTGCACGAATTATTATAATGTGGCAGTTGATACAGACAAGAAGTCATTAGAGGGAGGTACATGGCATGATGTAAAAACAAGGAGGATGACGAAAGCAATTTATTGTATTACAACGACATATTCCGTGATTACACTCGACAACCGCGTGGCGCATGCAATTTGCCTTATGATACTATATATAATGACAGTGTTAAGATTGGCTGCCGTCGTTGAGAATAATTTGTATGACAATTAAAACCGGGCTTGCTGGAGATCGCAGAGTGCACCAAACGGTTGCCGTCACCACTCGTGTTGAAGTCGGGAAGTTGGTGACGAGGGTGCAATCTTATCTTCTATGATAGTTACGCATGTGCCGCCAAGCCCTGTTTCTTTACCATTGCCAAGCTTATTTATTTTGATGTCTATTCGTGATAATATAACAGGGACGGACAAACACTCAGACAGAACAACACGCTGTGGAAAAAAAAAACGACAACAAGAGTATTAGAATCAGCACAACACGCATTGTTCAGACACGTTATCGCCGGAATACGAGTTTTGTTTTAATTTGGTGATAAAGTAAGGTTAAGTGACGATAAAATGCGAGCGAATTAAAACGCTCGAAAACAATTCCATTCTCGGCCTTTCGGAGATTTCTATACTTACATAACATTATCCGAACTTTACTTTTATTAATTAACTACTAACACATTTATTAATATATATAGATACACTTTTTATTGGTTTTAAAATAAGTACAATCAACGTGAAAACTATACTTAACTTTAACGTGCGTCCCTCCCGGCGACCGCGCGGCGCTCTCGGGCTCTCCCGTAAATACGCATAAATGCATAGCGGGAATAAGACAAGTCAAGAAATAAATAAATAAAAGCAACAACTGCTTATAATGAGGACTGAATTACTGATGTGGACCGAATATCAGAGCAGGTGCTGTTACAATATGTTTTATTGCGTTTATGAGTGAGCGTTGCTGGAGTTTCATTGGCCGCTTCTTCCAGCTCCGATGCTTCACGAATTTAGATAAGAAGAAAAAGTGTAGCACTCACCTATCCAGGACTCATGTTCTGCAGTGAGGCGCAGCACAGAGTCGGGGTGCCGCAGCTGCTGTAGCAGCACGCCGGGGAACGCGATGTTAGCGCCGGTGCCGATCATGTACAGCACCACGCCGCTCACCGCCGCCAACTGCGGGGCCGACAGGACCGTTACACTTGGTGCAGCTCCGGATGTAAAGACCGTTTCTTATTCCTTTTGTTATAATAAACTCTGCACACAATTTGAGAGATGGCAGAGCTCTCAGGTCGCTTAGCCTGAACCTGTATTGGGAGCAAGGGCGTAGCGTGTGCGCCCTAGAGAGAGAGGAACTCGGCGTCACCGGCTGCTCTAATCGCGTTAGCTTTCGATCTGAGAGCGCCTAAGAGCTTTAATGGTAAGGATTATCAGAACGTTCAAAATGCATGCAATTAATAACTTTAGTTCGACTGTTGCTCACGGCGACGTGTGCGAGGAGCTGCCGAGTGGTGATGGTCATTACCTGTCTTAGGAACGGTGACATCTTCTGTTTCCGCTCTGCTGAAGCTTCAGACATCTCGACGACCACCTCGTTGTCACGTGACGAAATGTTTATCTTAACCTTTTCTTCAAATCAAATATCGTTCTCGTCCAGCGAAAGATCTGTAATAAGAGAAAATGCATTTATAGTAACCGCGTCCGTGCGCAAAATTCCCGCATTTTCTGCTAAACATCATTTCCTAAGGGTGTAACCCTTGAAGAGAGGATGCTTAGCACCGCTGCAGTCCCCGGCAGGTGGCGTGGCGCTGTACGTCGTGCCACTCGTAAACACGTGTTAGTAAACAGCCACGACCGGGGCTCATTGGTGTTAAAAATGTGCAGATGTTGTGCCACCGGGGATGTTTGTGTGCTGCGGTGATCGCATCACTTCTGGTGACCCGCTTCATACTTTTCCAAATTTCATATCGCTTAAATACAATAAAAATTGGACCTTGTTGTTTTGCGATAAAGTTTTTTCTAGACTGTTCAGTTAAAATTTCATTATCTCACAGTGAGTTAGAAAGCGCCAGCGAACTCCTTAAATCAACTTCCGTCCTTTTCTCACGCCTATGTCCCCTATAAAGCGTCGTCCTCGTCGCACACTCGTCTAGCCGCTGGTCACTTTCTGTTTGTCGCTCGCAGAAACTTAGTCTAGATCTCTAGTGTCTCCTGGCGCTCGTGTTGTCATTGTGGTCTTGACATAAATACAACATGTATTTATGTTGTGACAATGTTAATTATAAAGTGTTTGTCTGCTGTCACCGTGCGGTTGAGGCTGGATATCAAACCCAGCTCCGTAGTGATGGGCTTATAGAATAAGGCTACTGTATCCTTCCCTTTCGTAGAAGGCGACTAAAAGGTGCCTCGGGTTGACGGGCGATAAGGGGGCTCTTATCGTTCGTAACAGTGGACCCGGGAAGGCAACACTGGTGGTCCCGTGTCGCCTTAGCACTGCGAGGTGCTGGAGAGGGATGTCGTTTGAAATGATGTCGGTAGTCTGTGAGGGCTGCAGTCATCCGGATACGTCTGGCGCAGGAAACCCACCGCCGATAGTGAACAACTAATACGATATACGAACAATAGAAACTTCATTTCAATTAGGTTCCTCGAAACCAAAAATCTATTCCAGCTCGAACTCAATTAGTTTGATGCAATCTGTATTCCATTAACTTATAATAGGAGCAATAATTAGTTTACGGAAGTCTGTAATTAGATATTTGATTACTTATACGGTCTCTAGCACTGCCTTAATTAAAAGACAAGAAATATGTCGTGTACACACGAGCGACACCTCGCCTTGTACACTATGTACCACTGTGTGTACAAATATCTTAATTGTGTAAGTCCTGTGCAACTCCAAACTCCAAGATGGAGCGGACAGCCGAAAGACATCATTATGCAATCAAAGATCCAATGCTTGCAGATTAAGGTGACAGTATCTTCAGGTCCCGAGTTGTCAGTCGAGCATCATTGTCGGTCAATGGAACAGCTCTCAGTACGGGCTGGAGCTCTGACAACACGATTTATTTAGTAGTAATGTGTGCTGTACGCGTAATTCTTCGTTCTTCTTGTATTGTACCTTTTTTATTTTAGAAGGAATTTCGTTTGAAATACATTAATAGACAGATCTACAGCGCGGAGCAAATGTCAAAGTTGAAGGACCAACTGATTTGCACACCTGCCGCACTTGAATGAGCCGCCGACTTCAACTTTACCGACTTTGACACGCACGGACGGCGGTTGTAAATAGATGTTCTTTGTGATTACACTATGATAGTTTGGTTAGTCGTGATCGGAACGCTAGCGTGTGGCTCTGGGTCCAAGGAATTATGCTCAGATATCCTGCAGTAAGAAGAAGCTGTCGCATCCACGGGTGATAAGGTATATCATAAAGGAGGCACTTCCTAGTCTGAGACGTGTACCAACCAAAAATACAATACAATATACCAACATAATCCTTTTATAAATTATGTAGTTCGAACGAAATGGGAATCTCTGTTATTTCTCGAATCAAAAAGGACGTACACACATCGGGTGTGACAGCCGTCGCAGGAAAGTGTAAACTTCGTAATTGGTCGAGTTGCGTGTTCATTTGACTATGTCTTAAAACAAATGCATTAGCTAATCAAACATGACTTCACTATTTTTCGTTTATATTCCGCTAACAAAATGTATTCCAAAGCTTATTTTAAAACCTGTTGGCATTGAATGTGTTCCGCGCATAATGGTGATGTTATTGAAACGACTTCATCTCTATTAGAACCAGTAACACTCATGTATTTATGTTGTCTGTAGTGCTTTTGGTGACTATAGTGCTTTCGGTGTCTGTAGCGCTGTCGGAGTTTGTAGCGCTGTCTGTCTCTGTAGTGCCTTCGGGATCTGTAGCGCTATCGGTGACTATAGTGCTTTCAGTGTCTGTAGCGCTGTCAGTGTCTGTAGCACTGTCGGTGCCTGTAACGCTGTCGATGTCTGTAGTGCTTCCTGTGTCTGTAGTGCCTTCGGGATCTGTAGCGCTGTCGGTGTCTGTAGTGCTGTTGTAATCTGCAGACGCTAACCAACGGACTTGTCTGCATCTTCTCTTATATAAAACTCAATTTCCCAAACATTTACCAACTTTAGGTGATGTTGTCGTTGGATTTACTGTATGAAACGGTGCGGATTAACAGAATCTACAAATTTTAAAAATAAAATAAATATTCCTCAAACCTCAGAGGTATCCTCACGGCGAGAACTTGTGATACTGCTTCTATCACCCAGGTCTTCAGCAACAGTGGCGCGACCACCCGCCGGCTGTCGTGCCATATAACTACATTTTAAATAAATTTAAACGAAATTCGCTGAAGCAATTCCCGATAAACGTTGCGTACATGCTAATTGAATAATTAACAGTTTACTGGTGACAGGTTATCGTTTCTTGTTGCTATAATTAGAAGAAGATTTCATTGCGTAATGCGCCGCCGGTGTGCCCTGTGGCGCAGCGGTTGGTGCTCCCACTTTGAACAACACGAGCGGGCTCGGGGGTATGGACAATGTATTAACAAGGTTCGCAATCCCGACGCCATCTTAACTTGGTATACAGGGGCGCGTATAGTGGAGTGGCGGGGGAGTGGAAACCATGCTTTATAGATATCATATTTATTAGGAAACACGGCGTGCCGCGGGGTCTGAGACAACACACTTATGGTTCGCTACAAGTTCCATCTTGCTTCAATCCAACGGTCGTTTCCTCATATTTCCCAGTGCGATATGTTTATCAATGTTTGTCATTCATTTAACATAGTATAATATATTTTTTTTAAAACATTTTAATAATTCCAACTTTTTTAAAGTCTCTTTCTATCTTAAAACTCTCGGACTTCTTCAAACGACTTCTCAACATCTCACCGGCTTTGATAAGAACTCCATCGTCGGCCAGACTGCACTACTCTGACTGTCAGTGTAGTCTGATGCTGTTAGACCACAAAACATAACTTTACCCAAGCATGCTCTATAAGGCACAGTAGATCAGTTCTTACAATTAGAATGAAGTGTGTACTTCTTCTTCTAATGTAAGAGACATATTGTTGATATTATAATTTTGTTTTACAATAGCTCGGTACGTTGTTGGCGAGTGGCGGTCCGTCTTGGCATCATGAATATAAAGTCGGGCGCGCGACTTACAATAATACTGTACGCCCACAACATTGATGAGACACATATGCGACAACTATATAAAATTAATTGTAATAAATGTTTGATTGATAGTATACTTACGAGCAAAAACAAAAACCGACCTCAAATCGAATCAAAAGTTAAACGCTATTACGCGCAGACGCCTTCTTTGTATTTCTGTAATATCGTAGGAATGTTACGAAATAAAATTAATTAGAAGCTAACCAGACTTTCACCAAACTGCTCTTAAAGTACATCCTTTGCAATAAAAAATGAGTCATAGAAATCCGTTGGCGTGTGGAGTTCCTCGTCCATTTGTGGGACTCATACTCGATGCAAATTTAATACTTATAGTTTTCTCATGGATGCCATTGTCAGATTTTGACCAATGAAATTGAGACCACACTGCAAGCACCAGCTTTTAAGCAACAAAAAAAACTCATCCTTTTTTGGAGTCGCTTGAAATTATTATTATTATTTTATTAAAAAGAATAAAAAATATTAATATTTAAATACCAAATAACTTACTATTGCCAAGCAAAGAAAAGCCGCAGAAGATTTGCTTCACAAAATATTATCACTAAATTCAAAAGCTGCACGCAAACTACAGCGCAGTGAACGTCCTTACCGGGCCGCCTCTAGCGCAGGGGCCGGGCGCTCGCACGCACACGACGGCGCGGTGTGTTGTGTTGTGCTACAAAACGTACGAGCACAAAACCACTTCCTCTAGGGATGTCACTTGTGTATTTATAATTTTTGACGACATTACCCAAGTTTGATCTTGTGTCAGTTATAATGAATGAATAAATATATACTTTGCTGCATAACAATTAACATTTGCATCACAGTAATAACAAATCTTAATTATTAATATAATGCAATATTAATATACATGGAACGTGCAATGGCGGTGGACGGCTCACGACGACAACCTTTGTATGAACAGAAATTTGTGTCAAAAGTTTTATTAAGTTGTACTCGAAATTTATCTTTAAATTCCCGACTTCTTATTACTTAATAAACTTCACGGAATACCAACTGGATGTGACCGGCGTGGTCGCGGGGGTCTGATCTATTTTTCTTCCTGATATCTTCAATCGGAATCTACTCAGAATAAGTTCACGACAGACATCTCGCGATGGTAAATATCAATTTGGTATACTTTTGGATTTGCGGAAATAACATGTAAATAACATGTAAATAACATGTAAACATTAGTGACCAATGTGTACAAGCCGTGTAGTTTGAAAACAAATATTATTATGTTGAAACACTCCATAAGATTGAAACAAATAATTATTCATTTTTACTATATGTACATTCTTATAGGGGATAGAGCAGGTAAAAAATATATGTTTTGTTACTAAGCAAGTGAAGTGCAGGGGCTCGGTTCAGGTAACCACATTTAAAACATAAAAGATTGTGTACTTGAGACAACTCAAGTGTCAGAGGAACTACTTTATTATCTACGTGTCACTTGTATGATTGAACACTTTTTTATGTTTTTAGACATTCCCATAAAGACTAAAAAGGCAAAACGTGCGAAAGACATTATGCTAAAATTCCAAAATCAATCTTATGTTATAGTTTTCAATGCATATAATTAAGAAACGGAGAAAAAAATATAAATCGACAGGCAACCCTAACACGTAAGGTAAGAAACGTCAACCTACGCGCCATATTTGACTTAGCTGTGATTTGACACATTCACTAACAGATTGTATATCCGTGATCCGTTCGATATCGAGGAAGGAGGAAACGGATGGAATTTATTCACTCATTTCTTGTAAAAGGGAACCAATTTCGACGTCAAATGCTATGTTTATTCGTATAATATTGATAAACGACTTATTACATGTATGTATATATTGTACAGAGTAAACGACACATTATCATTGTCTAATTTTTTAAAAAAAATAATACAAGGTATTTGTTAATTAAGGCTGCTTGTCTCAACTTGTACTTCATGACGTAACGTCACACAACGTTAGGTTTCAGTCTACCCTTTCTGTACTCGCACGCCACACCGACAGAAGTGCGCAATTTGCAATAATTATAAAACGGCTTTAATAACCCGTTCAAAGGAAGCCAGTTTTCTTTCAGTACTTTTAAATGATTCGCAATTCTGTCCATTTGAAAAAGATGTACCCCCGCGTATTTCGCGGGGGTACATCTTTGACATCTTGGTATCTACAACACATTGTATTGAAATAATTGAGGACAATTGTCGATCGCAAACGGTCACAATTCTGTCAATTGTACGGTCAAACGAAATGACATGCATTGATTACCAAATTTGCATTGTAATAGGGCAACATTGGAAACTAATTTAGGCGGCAAAAACGATATCTTTGTTTTAGGTTATACGATATTTGGATAGTAAATTGTTTTAACAACAAAGCAACAAATTGTTTCGCAACAGAAAAGCGCTACCAAGCACTTTTACATACATAACAGCAACCCAATATAGTAGACGATCTCTGGTGGCAGGAAACCAGATCAACGAGCCAGTACCTGCCGAGGGTACTACCAGTACGAGCCACACACTGCCGTGCCCATTGTGACGTCACTGGGCTGACTAGACCACAACTTTGGTCCAATACAGGTCCTGCTCATTTCATCGTTTTTTATTTAAATTTAATGTCTCTGGCCGCGTGACGTCGCGAATTAAAAATAAGATTAAAGACGATAAAATCCGTAAAAAATCTTGAGGTATTAAATTATTTAACGAAATTATTCCAAGGTGATTATAAACCCAAAGCATATCTTGTCAGGAGCTAATTATGATTGGGCTTGTGTTAAGTGACGTCACTACCATACACCCACATGTCTGCATGCGCCACACGCGCGGCCGCGGGGTGCCTGAGATTCACACAATTGTCTGTATTTGTTTGGAAAGATGTAATTTAGAGATTACATAAATTAACGCAGTGCATTGTCCACAAGTTCCCGCCGGTGGAATCAAATCAAAAACATCTGGCGTACGTTGTCTCGCAGACGTCCGCAAACGTTGCCGGTGACAAGGACAAAGGGATCATGTTCTCTTGTACCCCCAAGTATGTAAAACTGTTCAATTCAGAATTTATCGACAATCCATGCGGTCATATATACGTATTTATGGTTCTGCTTAACAAATGTTGTCAATCCTACACCACATGAGAACGGAATGAGTCCCCAGTGCGCAGGAGAGGCGACAGTAACTTAGTAGTCGATGATCCTCTCCGACGTGACTAGGTCAGTGGAATAGCAGTACTAGAATGATAGGCCGGACTGTCGCTCGTCGTGTCGTTAAACCTTTTCAAAAGGTCCAAGAGACTTCCCTTCAAGGAAAGTCGCACAAAAACACGCCTCACACACGAGACCGCGTCCGCACATGAACAACATGTAGTCACTGTGACTGTTTTACTAAAACAATTAATTTTTATTATATCCTGTTTAACAAATTGTCATATGCTTTAATAGTACATTGACTTTCTGATCTAAATAATGGACTTCAAATCGAATCAAATATCAAACGCTATAACGCGCGGACAGCCATATTAAGTTTTGTTTTCCAAATATCATAATTATATTACGAAATTCTCGCGTCTATTTTCTCTTCCTTCTTTCATATACATGTCGCTTGTCGCTGTGTAGTATTCACGTAGTCTTGGAGCTTGGCATTTACGAGTTCTTTGATATATCTTCGAAACCCAAGGTCCTTTGACAAGTATATTCATATGAGACTAAATTAGAACCAAACCCTTCGGGCGCACTGCCCGCCGCCGCATGAGGGCACAAACAATAAAAAACCTTGTCAATCATTTAAAAAATGTTAATAAATGGTGCGTACATTGGCAACTTTAGTTTTATACTGCGGCCGGAGCCCGCTCACAAACCCGTATTCGTATAACTTAATGAACCCTCGCGCGGGGATCTAAGTTGCACTCGCGGGCACGAGATCTCGGAAGGTAACTTAGTAACATACCGGCGGCTACGCCATTGGCCGGTCACGCGCAAACATTTGCGAAGAAACTGATTTGTCGTAACTGACCGACATGTTACTTGAATTATATAACAATATATTTTTTATAAAGGTA
This sequence comes from Meandrusa payeni, assembly GCA_029286785.1. NCBI lineage: Eukaryota > Metazoa > Arthropoda > Insecta > Lepidoptera > Papilionidae > Meandrusa > Meandrusa payeni. Next base: position 56,465 of record JAGSMX010000029.1, read on the forward strand.
TATTGTTGAAGACGTATTTAATGTTATCGCTCGTCCCCGGCCGCTGGCGCATTCCATTCAAGTCGATTCGGAAAGAATTTCCTTAACGAATGTCACCGCATTTGGTAACGGCATTCTTGTTATATAAATAATTTTCAAAGAATATAAGTAATAAGAACTTAAAGGTGTTTTGCTGTAGATACTGTAGATACTGCCAGCTCCCGTACGCCCTCGCGTTAAGTTACTTATATTATGAAAAACAAATGTTAAGACGAACTAGCGCTCAGTGAACTTTAAACACGGTGAAGTTGCCAAGTCTTAGCTGACAGCCTCTTGTACTGAACACCCAGCGACACAAGTTACTGACGAGCACAAGTTAATAGCCTGGCAATTCCGCGGGGGACGCGGCAACGAGAACCAAAACATACTAGAAGAAAAGAAATGTAATACTCACTTCGATTAAGTCAACACAAAAGTGTAAATCAAAACACGACCGCGTCCGAACACACGCACAGATATTGATATTGTTTGACAACAGCGGCTGCAGGCTGCACGTGCGCGGCCGGAGCGCGGCGCTAGCGGGACCGCACTGCCACCGCCGCTGCTCCTGCCACCGCTCCTAGTGCGCAGCACAGCATGTCGCTGGCGCCCAGCACACCACTGACACGTCGCGCAGCACAGCGCTAAGTCCGCGTGTGAAGTTCGCCTGCGCCCGAGCAGCGTGTGTGCGACTTGCGACCGCTCTGAACTTGAAAAAAATATAAATCGTTAAGCGCTAAGCGGTTTTTAGGCGCGGGTTCCGTAGTTTCCGTTTATCGTATGTAATATGTAAGATTTCAATTTACAACAACTGGTCTGAACTGTTACTGCGTGTCAGTTATAAGTGTTGGCATCCCATACAACATTCACCGGCCGCTTTAGCTGGAAGCTGGAGTTTCTTCGGCAACTTCTTTGCCCAGCGCCAAAGCTTCCTTTAGTTATTCGTGGAAAAGCAACCGACTGAGCCGTGATTCGGTCCTCTTGGGCACTCTCGGATCGGATTGCTTACGCAAATACAAATAACTGACCAAGCCAGGACTACCCCTCACCGGGGGTAGCCTTGTGTCGAGTTACTAGCGATAGAGATTCCGACTAAGCGACCTAAGAGCTATGTTGCATCTCAATTTAGTGAAGCAGTAAAAGTTAACTTATTTAGGTTTTTTGGCAGTAAGTCAGTGCTGTGCTACGTATCTGAGCACAGCACTTGCTGCGCCAAGCCGTCTTCGACACATGTTTTTTTTATTTTTCTTTATTTTAATTACTTTGATTTATGTTGTTTTCCGTCTTGTTATTTATACCTGGTATGTTTTGGTGTTCTTGTGACTAATAACAATTTTTTAGTACAGTTCTTGTTAATTATGCTTACGGAACCCAAAATAATATTATTACAGGTTCGCGGGCCGGGCGACTCTCGTATCGCCTGTGCTAGATTTGTACGTTCCCTTGAATTCTAATTTCTTCGTTCCCATTATTAAACCTACAAGTTATTGGAATAACTAACCTAACTGTTAAAATACGCTGTCACATGGGGGTTTAATGGACTCGGTAACAAGCTTCAATTAAGTGTGTATGAGTTAAGTGAAGCTGCAGTCAGTGACGGTAACGAGGCCGTGGTATTGCAAATGGTGACATGTTCTCCTCTCGAACACACAATTGGTCTCCCGCCACGATGGAAGGTTATTGAGTACGTCCTAATATCCGACGTTCGCCCGGGGGACGGAGCGCCTCGGTCGCTTCCAATTCGGTTGATTCTGAAAAGGTTTCGAGGATGGAAACAAAAGATATCAAACTAAAAGGTATAGCAACTCACACCGAGCTTCTCTTCCCGGACCTCTCGCGTCCCTTGCACTTCTATTTGCACATCTAACTATGCCCAGCTTCCTAAGCCTTCAGTCCGGTAGAGATGTAAAATGGAGATGCTTGCAGTGGCCCGTCAGTTGCAAAAGAAAGTAACGGATCTCTAATAATAATTTTAGCCAATCGTATAGTTTATGGTTAGAAATAATTTGTGTGCAACAACCATGACGAAATGATCGCAAGCAGCGCGTGTGTTGCCGTGTGTTGCCTGCGCAACGGCCGACCACCGGTTATGTAACACATAACGTACGACTAACGCAAGAGAATTGATGGTCGAGCACGTGACGTTCTCTCCTCCGCCCTCGAACCTTCATCACGTCAGGGGCTACAGACGCCAACAGCGCGTAGCTGGTGTGGCTGGTAAGCTGGGAGAGGACTGGTTTGAAGTATACCGCCACACCCTCATTGAACTTTATTTTATGAACTTGAAATCGTTATCGTGTTAAGGCTTGTCGCTCTCCCGGCAACCTCCGTCCGTCCGCAGCACAGCCGGCAGAGCAGAGCGGCGGCTGAAGAAGCGTGAAAGAAAGTTCCAGCTACGGTTCTACTCATAATACATTCAGGGACTCTCCAGGTGCCCGCAGTGCCCCGGCACAGCTCAGTCTGTGCTCTTTCTTGACATAGGGGAAATATAAACACTGGCGCGCCGCCGTGGTAAGGAAATTGTGTTTGACATGTGTTCTTAACTAAGTATTACTATGTACTGTATTATATACTATAACGTATTCCTTTAGTACATAGTAGTGCTATGTACTATTGTGTATTATATTCATGCTGGTAAATTATGGTATGAGAGGCAGACGAAGCAACAAGCAGGTCAGTATATGAGCCGGCAATTCCGAACCGATTAGATTAAAAAGAACAATTCGCTTCGTAGACACAGGAGAGTGTACCGGCGCCGTGGCGCTGATCACGTGAGCCATGTAATCTGTCAAATTAAATAAGTACTTGCCAACTGGGGTAGGGGCCTCCACAAGACAGGAGCCCGCACAGCAGAGGCTTCGAAACTTTAAATTTAAAAAAAAATACAATGATTTTATTCTCTTTATTCTATTATAATCTTCAAGTTCATTGGCGGGATTGCACTGAATTATCTATAAAAGCTCTTTGTCTGTCCATATGTATCTGTCCATGTGTCTCTTATATAATATGAGGCAATAATGTGAGGCTCTTTCGTGCCCCAGGGCTTCCCTGTGCTTATTTCCATATAGTCTGCATAAAAATGTGTGGGTATGTCTTGACGCTGTGTGTCGCAACAAATTCGCGTTGCCTCGTGAAGCTCGTCTGGGAGAGCGGAGTGAAGTCCTTGGCTGCATCTCGAAGCCGCTTTGCGAATGCTTTGTTGAACTTCAGACAACAAAATTAAGGTCTAAAGAGAATGGCTTGCTCAGTTAAGTTGCGCCTTAACATTGTAAAATGTAACTTCTGAAGATCTTAATCTTCTAAAATGGACCACAATAAAATTACAGGAACTAAAGTCATCCTAGTTCAATTCTAGGTCAATATGTATTTTCTTCATTTCTTTCTTTCATAAGCAAGCTCAAAGTCGCACAACGAGCTATGGAGAGGGCTATGCTCGGAGTATCTCTACGAGATCTCTATCATCTATCTATCTCTACGAGATCAAATCAGGAATGAGGAGATCCGTAGACGAACGAAAGTAACCAAAATAGTTCGCCGGATAAGCAAGTTGAAGTGGCAATGGGCAGGGCACATAGCGCGTAGAACAGATGGCCGATGGGGCTGAAAAGTTCTCGATTGGAGACCACGGACCAGCAAGCGCAGTGTGGGACGTCCACCCGCAAGGTGGTCTGACGACCTCATAAAGGTCGCAGGACGCAGCTGGATGCGGGCCGCTTACAACCGGTCCCTTTGGAAATCGTTGGCGCCGACATCTATGTCCAGCAGTGGATGTTTTACGGCTGAAATGATGATGATGATGATGTATTTTCTTTACTCGAATAAAAGCTCACTCAACAGAACAGCTCTCTTATTTTATGATGTTAGAAGTAATAATCAAACAAAATAATCCGCCAACAATAATTAAAAAAATATTGGTTTTAAATAAAAGTCCTTAAATAAGACCGATGTAATTAAATCAATTACTCCGCATTACTCTCAGGTCTAAGGAACATTGACGTATGTAGTGCGCGGCGTAATCACGGCCGGATCCAACAACATTTTGTATAAACTTGCTAAAGTGTATGCTCAGTGTCTGGTGATAGGCTGTCTTCTCTTGCTTATAGTGATCTATTAACTTAAGCAAAAGCTCACTCGCCGCCCGCTGAAAAGCGAACACGCTTACGTTGAATTAAAACAACGAGATGTCTATTGAAAACGTCAAAAATAAACAAAATAATAATTGTACGTATACAACTTTAGGGAGAGAACAAAAATGACGAGGCCATTGTACTTTAATACTTTATTTAGTCACTCTCTGGCGAAATAAATACAATAAAATAACTTCTCTGAAATATTATGGCAACATTAAATAAAAATCTACAAGAGAAAAAATGGAGATGAACAAATGTCGTCGTTAGTATACAACGAGCATACATACAGCGGTTAACAAATAAACATAGGTAATAAAATCAATGACAAATACAATAAACTTGACTAGTTTTAAGACTAACGTAAAAGTATAATTAGTGCATAACAAACACGTCCAATGGAGACTTTTCTAACACTTTTGTTTTATCTGTTACAGATGCCAAATGCATTTCGATGTGAAGCGCTGATGAGAGGGCGACCAGACCTCTTGCAGGTTGACATTTCAAACAGAGAATTATCTGCCGTTGGTCTGGTTTAATGTCATACAATATGTCCCCTATAAAATTTGTGGTAAAATTAATAATAATAAAATAGTCATTTCATTTAAATTACGTTTACAAATTCTGTGTGTGATGTTCACTCTTATGTACTCACGTTTTCACTCTAATGTAATCGCTCCTGAAGGAGATCAATGAATGACAGCATGTGGCTGTCACATTTCGCCCTTAATAAGTCCAGGTAATCGTGGACTAAATAATAGAAAGTAAATGTATAAAATAAAATAATTATAATAATAAAAATTACATAACGATTTTTATTGATTCTTTTATTGTAAATTTCACGACAATTTTAAGAAAAGATGTGACAGGTTGATATCAAATCTTAACGCTAAAATTTGAAATTATTTATTGTATGGCGGACTTGCCCGGTTTTCCATCGTAGTTTTTAACTAATACGAGCATTTAACGAGTATTATGAACTGACTGCACCTCAGGAGATCGCTCCGGAATAAAATGCTGGCTCCACTCATACCTAAAAACTTAATAATTTAATAAATGTTAAATTGGAACTTTTTACCGGTAAATTTTTAAGTTTGCTGTTAATTTATTTTCTTATACTCTTATCAGTGACATAAAAATATTGGTATACTTTGGTGAAACAAAGCGTCTTAAGGCACTTTAAGTAAATTCTATGCAACAATCTTAGATAAATAATAAACTCTTATTTTTTATTAATAATCTGTGTAGCCCGCTGACGTTTTACCGGCGCCATCTAGCGACACCGGCCTGTAGTAGTCTTGCATTTCGCCCCAACCGCGCGGCGCCACGTTGAAGTTCGGTCCACAGACGAGCGGCAGACGCGGGCTTTTTGGCGAAGCGTAGACATCGTTCAATTTCGTTGGCGCCAACGGAACGGGTACGTCGACGTTTTGTAACTTTATAGTCGGCGGTGAAATAGGGAACGGCTCCATTTTGGGCAGGTACGACGTGTGTTTCAGCGCCGATTTCGGATAAGTTTTCTGGTTTCTCAAACTGGACGGCGGACGGTACGGCGTGTCGTGGTTGGCGACCGGCATCGGAGTGGAACACGTGTTGGACGTGTTGCGGCCTGCCGATACATAAGTTGTACTTATGTCATTTATTAAAATATATCATGGCCATTACTCTAAATTGTTTTTTTAGTTAAACAAAATATCACTGTGAGGTAAACTACTAATTTTTAACTTAATTATTATTACGCTGTAATCATGCAATTAGTTTAAAACATAATTTTACATTTACATGCGGGACGTGCCCGCGGTTTGTTCGGCGCAATTTGTTCGGCTGGTTTGACTCCGAACAATTCCTCGTCAAGTATGGTTAAGTCATGTGGCGATCTCCAATAACGTAGTATATTTGGCTTCATGTAGAGCCAGCTTGTGGTGCAGAATGGGATCAGCCGCTATGAAAAAATATAAGCAGCCTCACCTCGTCCCTCGTGCACCCACTTGACGGAGCGCTTCTTCCTGTTGACGTACATGCTCTGCCCGCGGCTGGTGTGGTTGCTAGAATCGCTCAGGGACTTGGAGATCGCGCGCGCCAAGTCCATCTGCTCCTTGACGGTGGGGTGCACGCCCGGCACGTAGAACGCTGATGATGCGAAGGTTTTTTCTGAAATATTATAACATTTTACAGGACGACTGAATAGGATACTTTCAGGGACTCCCCAATACCGAGTACTCAGCTTCAAGTCCCAGAACGTAACAGGAATGGGGCATGTCTAGATACATGTAATAAAATATATTACAAGAATAGAACGAAACAATTTATAAAATAAATTAAAAGTAGATCATACCAAACTTGCGATCTTTTTTGATAATATGTTCTTCAGCATCAGGCGCTGGCGTGAATATCTTGTTGAGGTCCACTTCCTTGTCGCCCACTATGACCGGCTTGTTCTCCATGTCCTCCTGAAGTCAACATTGCAAAGTAAATTAATATACGAGTACGTAGACAATGAGCACACACACACACACAGTAGTCTGTACTACCGGCACTACATATTCAGTGACAGGTGATAGGAGGTCGGGTGCTGCACCGCTGCGATTAAATTCTAAATACGTTAGCTACTGTAATAATCCCTTAGATATACAATAGCAAAAATCTTTTGATGTTGCAAGTTAACATGAGAGTTATGCCACAGAGGAGGGAATCCAGATCAGAATTTAGTTTTGAGCAGAATACTCCTCAAGTACCGGAGACTGATTCGGACGAAAGAAAGGACTGATGATCATAACTAACACCAATACGAAGGAACGAACATTCCTCACCTGTATTATGAACAGGAGCAAGATTCCTGCTGCTTAATGATGATGTCAAAACTACATGTAGTAAAGTACTGAAGGGTGCCTGAATTTTAATTTTAATATCTATCATTCATAATAAACACCGACAGAAAACCAACCTCGTGCAAATTAATAACAATATTAGTGAAAGCATTTGATTTAGTTTATAAATTCAGAAATATATAAGTAGATATATACGAGTATTATACAAAATACACACAAATTGAGGTGATTATAACAACGGGACAAATATTTATACGCTTTCTCACAACTACACTGAAATTTTAAAAAATAAATAAAAATACGCTCTCAGGATATCTTATGAAGGAAAGATACTTTAGAATAGGTTAGTAGAGCTGCAGGAGCCCCTGGCAGCAGGTCCTCGGGCAGCAGACAGTGTCGAGTGGAGGATCAGGGCGGGGGAGTTTGCGACTGGCGGATCTACCAGCGGTCTGAGTACTAGGGCGGCAGATTTAGAACAATTGTTTTTGTCTGACAGAAATAAAACAAGTACATTATTATATACGCAAAGGTATAAGAGTAACAACAATTTTAATATTTTAGTAATGCACAACTGACAATCTTACGTCCGTAATCCGTATGTAAAAGATTACTAAACGCTCTGTGCAATGCGATATATGCGATCTTATGTGATCATGCACGTTTTAAAATTCCAACAGCGGAATAATCATCACTTTCATTGTGACCAGTGACCAGTGACCAGGTTGTCGACAGATTATTTAATAGAACTGTAAGCGCAACGAAAAATATTTAACAATAACGATGTTTACCGACGACACATTATTTTGTGTAAATTGTGTTCGTATGGTGTAAGTACTTTTTAAAGCATACCTTACCCCACCTTATAAACAGTACGTGCTGCTATGTTTAGCTATTCACTAATCGTAAGTAAATTAATCTAGAAACTGAGACAACTGGCCCCCTAGTTCGACTTCTAGACTAAGAGCGGACATTGCAGCGTCATGTCATCAAAATAGTATCTATGATTAATTTTAACCAATATTGTGGTCGTGCAGAATTAAATCTCTCGCCCAGTGCTTGCCAATCAGTACTACGTCTCATGTTCGAGTCGTCTCAGTTGACGTACACTGAGACCGGGGGCTCCCCGACATCCACACCACATTATTGCTGCACCAGTTTTGTAATTCATTGACATTACGTCGACCTGTTTCTTCGTATCTTTCCTTTATAAAGTAAAACAGTACGAAAACAGAAATGATATTTATATCACGTTCGAATAAATAGTATGTACAGTATGGTGCTACCGAGTCCATGATTCGTTTACAAATTTTATAACAATCTTACGGGCGGCTGCTCCAGGGGCGCAGGCTCCGGGAGCTCTCGTACGTCCGCGTCGTTCTGTACAGTATTAACAATTCAAATGTTATCTAGGTAATTTTGAAAAAGGTTCCTTGGTTCCAGTAACAGAGATTAGTATAATTTCAATAATTTGAAAAGAGAATTAGTATAATTTGTTAATCATGGTGATTTAAATAATATTTGGTTTTCAGTTAATTTCTGCGTGCAATACAGTTTTTAAACCCGTGTCGAACGAGTTACGAGTTTCAAGGCATTTTAGATTTGGAGCCTATTTTTTTATTGAAAGAGGAAGCAAACGAAAGCAATCTAATCAACATAATAACGTGTCAGCCGTGTACGGACCGAGAGCTCCGGCCACCACTCGCACCACTCGCCGGGCGAAACGATGCAGAATAAACACCTCGTGCTGGTGGGGCTCTCGACTAAGTTCGTTTTCATAATGTTTTATATCAGTGATCGTAACATTGACTTGCCCCGGAGTTTTACGGGACCATCGCCACGTGATACGAACTCACCACCGACCGCATTACGTAAGTTCCCTTAACTCGTTCCTTAACTGGACATTATTGACACTTATCAACTTATAATTGATGTACACAAGCGATTGTATATCCAGATTACACCGACACTTGAAGATAACTTGAAACAAAGGTAATTAAAGAGTGAGAAGCAAACAACGGCCTGATGATAAGCCGGCCAGCCCTCGCACTGACACACGTCATTCTGTTGGCCTTCATGTTGGTTGGATTATATAATAATATATATAATATTTATTTAGTCTATGGCCTTTACACTGTCTTACACAGGTGGTGACAGGTAACTGTTAACCTTCTCTATCGTCAGGAGTGAGGTGGGAACAGGTTTAGTAAGGCAGGCTGGTCACAACTTATTCAACGATCAACTTGATCTTGGAGAATCTCGCATCGTCAAGCTAACAGCATAAGCCTCTGCCTCTCACGTGTGACGTGTGTACAAGTGACTACAGATTCTCCGCGTCTTATGTAAAGTGTACATTAGATTAATTGCTCGTGCACTTGGGACGTTCTGAGTGTGATAAATGAGCGGGTGGTGTTGGCCGGCCGCCAGCTCGCCGCGCCAATTGCGACGTACAACAGAAATTCATTTTATATTCGAGTATTGAGGCCAAAGCGTCTATGAAACGCTCCAGATTAGAAAAGCTTTGATTATGAAGGCAATCCACGCGACTCTAGCTGCATTCGCGAAACAATGGCTCGTAATATCTTTTATAAATTTTAAGTGTACAAACATCAGTTGCAAGCTCAATATTTTTAATGGTCGGCTTCTCTTAAGAAATAACATCATGCATCGCTCAGTTCAGTACCGGACAGTTTCAGACTGTTGCATCAGGTGTACGGCAATGGGACGCTTTGATAATTTAACATTACGGGACACTGTCCAACATTTTGAACCAAATCCCTGACTGCCCTTAACATGGAATAAGTACTATATCTGCGTAACTATACGATGCTGGCAGCTAACAACGTGTCATTTAAAAAGCAATTCAATTGACTGACGTCGGAATAGTGTGCAGGAGTCCCGAGCGGAAGTTCCCTCTCTGGAATCCTACCGCCAAAGTGCTCAGAGGAGACTCAAACCGAGTGCATCGCATGTATATTTCAAGTATCTGATGACAGTTTTTATTGAACTGCGGGTTAACAGGCTTCTCTAATATAATTTATTTTTTGGCGAAATTAATCGCGTTTAAAAAAATGTATGTAATTATGAATTGTTGCATATTTGCAATTTGCCCCGTGCTCGAGTCGGGCGCCCGCAGCCCGCAAACTAACTCCGCCAAAAATTAAACAAAGTTTCCGTTGCCAAGACATTTGTTCCGTTAACTTGCAAAAAAAGAGGCCGATAATTTAAGCGCGGGACTGTCGAGTGTTCCCGGTGACAGGAGTTGGGTCGTTGAACCCGCACTCTAAACGCTTGGCCCATTTGTAAACTTGTCAGATATAGCAATCCTTTTTACTGATGATATTCCAAATTGTAGATGATAACGTATCTGGAGCACAGACCTCCGCCGCCGCTGTAAGTGTCCAGGGAGACACGTCCAAATGTGTTGCGTACAACATACAAGTGCATGATGCTTGACCTCGCTGAGCGTCAGAGTGCACGCGGGGCTCGCTCTCCTGCTCCCGGCGCTGCAGGTGTGACCAGCTACACGTGTGACGTCAGCATACATGTCGTTGTCTTGTCGTTAAATTATACTTTTCCTCTTGAAGACAAACACGAAAACTAGCTCCTTCCGGATATTGTTAAATCGGATTTATATCGAGTTAGCGGCACGAGATTCAGCTAACAACTGAATCCCTGTCGAGTCCTCTGAGTCGTGCTAAAGTATAACAGGATATGCGAACGACTAAAAATAAGACTTCCCGGGTTGCTCAACGCTTTTTCTGCATTTCCACAGACATTTGTCGAAGTCCGTCCCATCAGACTGATATGCACCCATATCGGAAATAAGCTCATCTGTCCGCGTACACGCGCTTCCAGTGAACTGGAATTCGGAAGCGACGGGCGACTTTATTTTTTTAATGAAAACGGAAATTAGTTGTCCAACGATTTCTTTATTATGTTATATTCAATATTAGTGCATAATTTTGGCACGTCCTCTGTCAGCGCCGCCTTACTTCTGCTCAATTGAAATAACTAATTTTCCATCCATTTCTTCAGTTTCTATGCTATAGAAGCGTACCAACACACCTCCTTTCTCAATTGACTAATAATACATATATAATTAAGATGCAATTTTCTCTGCTAACCGGCCGCTTTGTCAGCCACAAAACAACACAAATCCCCTTATTGCAAGTGGGATCACATTTCTAGAGCTACTTTTGTTTATTACACCAAAGAAATATAACTTAAATTGCGTAAGTTACGTAGTTTTTATAAGAAAGGGTCTGATGGGCCGGTTTGGTCCTACCGCCTAAAATCCTGCGTCCGCCCGATGTCTCGTGGAAACAATCACTTGTACCTGAATGTGTTTTTCAAGTCACTCTCCTTAAAAAGGAACTTTTCTTACATAAAATAACAATAAGGTATTAAAAGCATTTGAAGTACACATTCGGGTGTGGCAGAGCTGACAAATTCTCCCCGAGCACTCAGCTCCTTATGTTTGACAGCTGTTGTCATTCATCATTTTTTTATCTCCTTTAACACGAATTTTTACGAATCTTGTGAATTACTATCCATCCACACGGTGTTGCTTTTTAATTCATTTTTCTCCTCACTGTTTATCTTGTAATAATTATTTTACGTACGAATAGTACGGCGTGGCTGCTGCTCTATCAATCGTGGCTCCTACAGCGCTAAACCCAAACTATTACGAGTAATTGGGACCTCAAGAAAGTAGCTGGGACTGGAGACAGATTAGACCTCATACAATCTCTAATAGATATTCAGAAACCAAAAACTTCTTTGTAAAGGACCGCACTAAGTAGTTGTGGTGAGTCCACTCCCGCACACATCTCCAATGATATCAACGCAACAGCCGACAAGCGCCCGTCAGCGCTTGGACAGTGTAAAGTAATTGACAAGTACTTGTAGCGATAAGCAGAGTGTTAATATCTGAAGTCTGAAACGTGTTTATTGAACAAAACCTAGTGTTAGCGTGACCTTGTGACGTCATTTCAGCAAACCAGCTCAAACAACAGTCATGCAGACACATTCATCCTTTTACGACAAGTAAATAACTCCTTTTCAGTGCAATTGTGTCTTGTATTTAATACTTAATAAGATCTATATTCGTAATATGAACAATGACGAACCAACAACTTTATATTAAATTTAAGAAAATCGTAATCCGGTCGAGTTGCCTTGTGCGGGCCCGGGCGGTACCAGGCCGCGGTCTCTACGCGGTCCAATTAACCTGTATTCAACGCACGCCGCTACTAATGTTTCTTTAATCGACAACTAAAATATACATAATGAATAATAATGAACGCGAATTAATCTATTTTCTTAATACATGTGACTATGACCTGGCAGCGAGCACTCACTGTGTTATCAAACAAATTCTTAGTATCCAGATTACTTTTTATTCCACTTAATATTCTTCTTGAAATGAAAATAAAAATCTTTATCATTGTTTTGGATACGCTAATGGTGTTGTAAATACAACATACGTTATGTTCTCCAACAAACAAATGATAATTTTAATTTATATTGTTAGTATGTATAAACCATTACATAATTAACTATATATAATTATACATAATTATTGAAACGCTGTAATAAATATATTGATATAATAAATAAAATATGGGAGCCAGTACAGCACCTTGCAGCACACCGCGCGCGTGGTGTTGTTAGAAGCCGGGCCGGGCTCGCTCGGAGCGGACACGACGGACTTACCCAACTTACAGGGAACAACTTATAACTGAGGTTCGTGAGGAATTCCTTCTTCTGCGGGTCGAACATGTCGGAGGGCTTGAAGCCTCTCTTCGTGATGAGGGCGCTGTTGACGCTGGACGAGCTCTTGACGTCGTCGAAGCTGTCCCTGTGTACCACGCGGTCGTTTATCTTGTGGACGCTGGACATCTTATTCGAAGAGTACTGGCTCTCGCTTATCGTCATCATCGTCGCAGATTTCCAGCTTCCAGACACTGAGCACTAACTATTTGGATCGTAACCTTACAATTGTCACTATAAACAGAATCGCTCGCAAGTCAACGTCCGCGTCTCTCCTATTGTCACTGCAACTTAAATGTTAAGATTGTAAATAGTAGTCGTTGGCTCCAACTCTATCAAGGTTTTGGACGGACGGACTAAAACGAACACGTGAGTAACGCTCGCTTGCGTTCGTTAGTGTGGGAGTTGCTGCGCTGAGTCGAGATGGTGAAGTGAAAAGCAATGAGCTATCGAAGTCGGGGAAACGTAATCAATATCAGCAGATTATTGATGTGACGGCGGCATGGGCTATTCATAGCAACGTGTTTGTAAGAGAAGCAGCCGCTGGAGCGAAGTTTTATGAGCGTACAATTCCAGAACGTACCGAATGTGGTCAAGGGAATTTACACGCGTTTGCGACTCAACGAGACCGAAACGGTTCGAATGATTCTTAGCTGGTTACTAGGATATAAATTATGTTGCTAACAACAAAATGATGCAAGTGAAAGTTTCAGTACTGTTTCTTCCATCTCTCGAAGCCGTAAAAATTGTTGGCAAAGAACAAATTCTCCTAAGATCTAACAATTCTTGGCATTGTTTTATGTTACAGTAGGAAAAATCAAGCTACGAAATTACCTTGATTTAAAATACTTTATTTCAAGTAATTTAATTAAAAGAAATATTGATAGCTTAGTGGCTAAGCGTTCAACTCAAACGGTCACGATTCGAATCTTAGCTTGTGCCATTAACATGTCGTTTTTTTTCCTATCTTACATACAAAATATTCTTTTGTGCGAAATTGAGCGAATCAACCAAAAGTGTGAGGACTTATGAGAAAAAGCTTAAATCGATTAATATCTCTGTCTAAGCTACGAATAGGGGAAAAGAAGGAAGATAACTTTCAAATTAGTAAATTGTCTAGATTCAGAACATGAGACGTTTTATTAATAATGTTGACGTTACTATAGGCTCATCTCGCATCGCAACTGCTTCTGTGTAATGAGGCGAGTTAAAATGTTGTTGCGTATTGTAAACATACTGCAAGACGAACGCGACAACAACCTGACAAATATGTTTAAAAGCAAAATGATCGTCGCCAAAACCAGAGAGAGCCAAAACCACAGTTCTCGTTTGCTTGATGTTGTCACTTAAGTAATAATATTCACGAGACACGTAAACACACACAACGCAGCGGTCGTGTGCGCCGGACGAGCGACTGCGGCGCGGGAACCTCACAAACTAACGAAAATAAGTTTTCCAACGCTGTTGCATAACGCAGAGGAAAGCTTCGCTCCGTGTAGGGAGGCCATGATCTAATCAAATTTTCCCGAAACTGCACCGTCCGGTGCGTGGACCGACTTTCGTGTCAAGTCGAGTGAAGCTCGAGGCTCGTCTAATGGTAAATGTTCCCGTCGCCCTTCAGCAACCTCGTCGACGGCCTCGTAGGAAGGTCAGCACGCGGCTGCCCAGCCCCGGACTGCGTCTAGTAGTAGTACAGTGGGTAAGTACAGACCGCATCTACAAGTATTTTGCTCCGATTTCCTCGTACGAGGTCGTGGTATTTTTCCACTCGTGCTGTCTTATTCGTTGAACAGTAATAACTAATTTTCAATTTCGTACTTGAGAGAGGTCTTCGTACTGTGTATTAAATGTGCTAAAGTACCCAACGCGTCCCGCGCTCGTTGGGCCGCAACATGGCCGCCGCAGCTGGCCGGCATCAGCGGCGGTGCCAGATCTAAATCGGTGCGAGCGCCGCCCCCCTGCCCCGCGGCAGACACAGTTATGTGCCGATTAATATTTACATTTTAACGTCAGATTTCACGCGAAAACACCTCAAAATGAATCACCTGGAGCTGATATATAGTGGGAATCGTCACCAGCTGACACACGCCTGTACACGTGGCCTGCTTTGGTCCCTCAACATGACTTGCGGTGCGCAGTTATGAGTGCACAATCTACATTTGAAACCAATCTCTCGGCCAATTTGAGAACATGTAAAGTTAAATCCAATGCGTACAGACAGACGTACGCCTCTCGTATGTCAAGAACAAGCTACCATCAAAGTGTCAACCATCGGTAGCTTCAAAGAGAAATCTTCTCACTACGCCGCAAATGATTGTTATCCTTCCATAATAAAACTAAACCAATTGTAATTGACGAGTAGAGGCAACTCTGTAAATAAACTTCAAACTATCAAACACTGTTACGCAATTAAAACTTTAATCTGGAACCGTTGTATTTAAATTAAATTGATGGGTTTCTTTTTATTGTACGAGTACCAGTTGACCCCAGTGACTGGCAGGTTTTTAAGACTAAGTCGTGTCTGACCAACTTTAGTGCTAAAACAACCTTGAGTGCTTACTGAAGGGGCTCTTATGTCGAGTAACAATCACTATGAATAAAGGTTCAAGCTAAGAGCCACATCTCAATCCAGTGAAACAGCCAGTCTCCCTGGCCAATTTGTTGGAAGTAGTGAAAGAAGTCGAATATGTGTGATGATCAATGCCTGCATTTTGGTCAAACGTCCCAATTGACCGACGGCGTAAAACAACCGCACCGCTTAGCGAAAATGCCGCCTCGCTCGCGCCAAAATTTTCGCAATCTTACTGCACCCGATGACGGACACGCTAGCAACACATAAGCGTCTCACCACGCAAAACGAGCGTCGTGAAAATACGTCTCGCGTTAATACAAAACTTAGCAGACAATAAATATCTCACATAACATTAAAAAAACATAAGACTAAGCTATGTAAAACTGTATTTTGATGTGTTGCCAATTTTATTACGAAATGGTTGGTTCTTGTCTCGTTGTTTGGGCAGTGCTTAATAGCATTAAATAGCAATTGAGCCAAGCCACTGCACGTGGGGCCAGCGTAGAACTGAGGTAGTTGGCTTCACGGCTATCTCACAACGCATAGAATACCATACCAGTGAGGCGACCTCATACTATAGCTTTTGTGAAGACAGAATAATAAATGTTAAGACATCGCTGGCCCCGCTTGTGACAAGGCACTTGAACCCGGCGTTGGGTTTTAATTATTTCCAGTAAAATTTTACTTGTTGACACGAGCTGAAAAGTTGGTACAAATGTATAGCTAAATATAAAATGAGGCGCGGGTTCAAAGAAAACAACTTGTTTATTTGTGTATTGTATTGTAAAATGTATTTAATAATACTAACAACATTCATACCTTAAGCAGGACGTGAAAGGAAACGTACAGATAAAATAAACAAAATTTAATTTATTGATAATAATAACTAAAAAAAATATTTTACACAATACATTAAAATTAGTGTTACACGACTAAGAATAATAATTTTTAACATATCAAAGACGTGGACTAGCAAATAAAATTAACTTACACATCCGTTCGATTTTCTTTATATTCAAAGAGACGTCGGAGCCATTTTGTATTGAATAGGAATTGGAAAGCGCCGAACTTCAAAAGGATTTGACATTCCGCGCGTTCCAAGTTTTTTTTTTAAACCAACCGATCGAATGTTGCCCACTAGAAATCCTAACTCCGGATGTACATAGCTCCGTTTAAGTATATAAATTAATTTAAGGTAAAATATGGCAGTCCATTCCAATAACACCATGTAAAAGTGAGAAAAATTGGTCTGAATAAGAAATAAAACGGGAGCCGTCAAACTTTCCAATAAATACCATACATATACATACAATATAATCCTAAGAGTTATCGATACACCGATAGGAAAAGAAGCCGTTACAGTAGAAAAACAATTGTTATACTTTAAAAAAGTCTTATCTCCTACGCGTACAACTAGAACACCACAGCTTAACTCGGCATTTACGTTTTATAATCTGTCCAATGTCAATTTACGACAATTTTTTAAGTAATCGTTAAATATTTCAGTGATATATTATCATCGCGTTTAATACGCATTTTAAAATAGTCGATTGTTCAAAAAGGTCATGAGGCAACATTGGGCAGAGGAACAAAACTTCATTCATAATGCAAAGTATCCGTTATATAGACGATTAGATGCATGCGTGAGATGTGGCCATATGTCCTAGAGTTGGAGAACGGAGTTATAAAACGCTACCATCGGGTGTAAACAACAATCCAAGCTGGGAGCAAACCGGCCGCCATGCCGCTGTGCAGTACAATGTTATTAACTGAACAGGTCGAATTATATTCCGGAAGTATAACATGTACCTGTCAGAGCGACGTATCGCCCTCGCAGAATATAATTGAGCATAACATATGACACTACGTATAAAATAAATGTATAACAATAGTATTCAAAATTGTAAGCATATAAAAAGTCCAAAGTATATCCGGTGTGCTCTCGTGTTCCTCGTGTCCGCTTGAAACATACATCTACATAACCTACCTAAGACGAAGAGGCTTAATTTGAAAAAGAAGTAGCGCGAGCCCCGTCCGCGGAGCGCTCACCGACACTGAGACGAGACGTGGGTTACTCCGTATACTTATATAGACTACGTGTTACCACAACGAAAACATTCACATCCGCTCCATCGCACAAACACAAGTTGTTCACGTTCTCGCCGGGAGCAGACGGTTGTAATGGCGCAGCAGTATTAATGTTTAAATTTCATTAGTTCCGAGGCTCCGTGCGGTATGGTAACCCCTTCAACTACACCCAATCACTTAGATAACTATATTTAGCTTAATCTAGTAAAATGAACGCGCATGTCGTCACACACACCTGTCTCGGTCAACTGCCAGCTGTTCACAATTGAAAACCATGGCGCGGTTACAATAAGTACCAATCAATATCTAGTGCAAGGATTAACGTACTTATAAAAACGTAGCGAACGCTCCGCTACACGCACAAATGTTATGTCAAATGCCTAATATTACAAGTTTAATTAAAACATTTAAAAAACAATTTTCAGGGTTTCTGGACCGGATATATTAATTACCTGTCAGTTTTGACACTTGTCTATGGTTACAGTTTGCTGAATCCAAAAAAAATATTTTAGGTCTATAGTCGATTACCCAACATTACGAATGTTAGTTATTGTAGTAATTTAAGGGAAAGTCACTATTAATATTCCTTTTGAAAATTTGAGGATTCCTGCCCATTTATGTGTATAAAATGTCTCATACGTTAGCTTCCACCGGCAGCCCACAAAGCCCAGCGCTGGGCCGTGCACGTGAGCTTAAATGTGCGTAATTTTGAGCTACTCATATCATGCACACGTAACTGTACGAGTTGTATTTGTAATAAGTAAAAGACACATGTTAGAATAATATTTGGCATGTCTTGTATAAAATACACGTCAACGTTCCGCAAGTTGAACAACACCACGGCGACAACGGTCAGCACATTGCGCCCGCTGTCACACTTACTGAACTAAACATTAGCTTCAATTTGTGGTACAGTGATCAGTTAAATAGGTTTGTACTAAATTATTTGCATGAAATTAAGCGCCGAGGTTGCCAGATTTCGCGTTCACTTACGACATGCTGTCAGAAAGAACAAGTCATAGGCAACAATTAAAGCTATTAATCAATACATTGCTATAATAAAATAATTCTCACTTTGCTAAAGTTTCTAGTGTTTGTATGAGGAGCTCGAGTATGACCGTTTCGTGGAGATGTCTGCCACACATTATTTTACCATTTAGGATCGAAAGCATGTTGTGAAGACAATGTTTCTATTGACCTAGCCGTGTGTTAGGTAATCTGGCAACCCCGAGCACAATGCAGCAAGCAAACTGTCGCCATTTTCATAGCCACATAGACCTTGCGTTGCGCTATGGAAATACTACAATACAAAACAATTCATGCAGATAATAATAATGAAATATTTTACATTAATCCGTGAACATAATTGTGTTATTTCATATAAATTGTAATATGAAAGCCTTCCGAGCAATAGAGGCGGCTCGTGGTCACGGCGACGTGCTTCAGAACCCAAAACAAACGGACATTGTCCAAACATCCGAGATATAATTAACTATTTCCGAGTATATATCATTGTAAATAATGTTTCAAAATATTATACTTATACAAGTTAAACATTTCAAAATTAAAATGTAAATTCCCTTACATTAGACAAACATACAAAATAAACCAACCAAGAGGGCATTGGTTTCGATCTGAGCTGGACGTTCGCCATGGTCACGAAACAAATCGATCCTCAGCGGTCGGAGGCGCGTAACAAACAAACAATCAAGTCCACCTTCAATAAGTTACAATGAGATACGTTAATCATAATATTTGGTTCTTCAATGTTGTTAAGCTTAAGATTTAGAAATAGTCTGCGGCACGCAGTGCTCATCTGGAACAGTGGAGAAATAACACTGGTTAGACCTGGGTACGGAGACAGTGGCCCGCGGCGCCAAGATAAATCCGTGGCGTGGTATGCTTTAATAATAGTCTCGAGATGCCAGTAACAAAACAATATAACATGCAATCGATCGCTACGTACTCACCAGGCGAGAGAAACATAAGCCGGCAGCTCGTCCCCCGCGGAGGCGTCACAGTGCTAAACGCTAATTACAATTAAATTTAACATGTATTAATGAATAGTTACATATCGTGTATCGTTACAGCGGTGCACACACACACATACACGATACCCACTCACACACAAGCAGACAGCGTCCCACTCTTACCAGTAGTTTAAATGCTTCCATTTTGTTAAGAGATTATCAACTACATATTAAATAAATAAAGCGACAATTCATAGGTCCCTGTCTACGTCCGTTTCGCGACATGACGTAGCGACAGGGCTCATTCTGCTCCGCAGTCAAGAGATAACCGAATCGATTCAGATCAGACACAAGCAAACGTGCGAACATTCATTCAATTGCAGACTTTACAATTGCTATAGAATTGTTTTTGATCGAAGCAGTTATAAAAGTTTCGAAATAAACAGGATGAAGTGGCGGTGGAACAGAAATATTCACAGAGGAAGAGGCGAGGCGGGCCCCGCGCACCGCACCGCGCGCCAGTGATTATGGAGCGCAGCTACTGAACAGGTATGGGTGCGGGGGGCGGTGCGGGTGCGGGGGGGAGGGGGTTTAGTTCCAGATGCGGAGGAAAGAGTCCCAGGAGCCGGTGGCGACGGCCATCCCGTTTTCGGTTACGCCGAGACAAGAGACGCGGTTGTCGTGGCCGGCCAGGATACCTGTAAAAGACAAAATTATCTATTTACCAAGCGATCTACTCCTGTGTAGGAATATTAAAATTATCTCAAAATCTTTACATTTCGTAGTTGTCTAAATGGTAACAGTCCACAGACCAATGGTAATATTGTAACGACGTTGTACCTAAACCAAAGCTATTGAAAATTGTATAAAGGTTGAACATATCCTTATGTACTGACCAGCTCGCTCGCTCTTCATGGAGTCCCAGACGTTGCAGTTGAAGTCGTCGTAGCCGGCGAGCAGCAGGCGGCCCGACTTGGAGAACGCGACGGAGGTGATTCCGCAGATGATGTTGTCATGCGAGTACATCGCCAGCTCCTGGTCGGCGCGGATGTCGAACATGCGACACGTCGCGTCGTCAGACCCGGTCGCGAAAGCGAAACCGGACGGGAAGAACTGGCAAAGACCAGATTGTTGTCAAACAAAGCAGACAGGGCTGCATTAAGCTTGTGTCGCGGGAGCAACGTGAAGATGATGTATTGGTCCGTTATCTCTGTATAGGAGAGTCTGTCTCATTCAAGTTAATTATATGTTCCTTACGTGGCAATAAAACTTAAGGAAGCTTGATCAACAAAACAAAGAATTCAATTTGAAGCTTCAAATGCCAGTCAGGTTAAAATGACTTGCAATATTCTGGAATAGCTCAATGTCTCCGGCTGTAAACCATATAATGATCAACAATGTGAAAGATGAAGTATAATACAGACTTGTCGTCCAGTTGTGGTGGTCATGCAATAGAAGACAACAAGTGGTGGTAGTGCGGCGAGCGTACCGTGACGGCGTTGATGTCGCTCTCGTGGCCCGGGAAGGTCTGCTTGCACTGGCAGTCGCGCACGTCCCACAGCTTGGCGGAGGCGTCGCAGGCGCCCGACACGAACGCGCGCTGGTCCGGCGCCAACGACAGCGACATCACGTCGCCCGTGTGCCCGGTGAACTGCCCGCACTGCTGCCCAGTCTCTATGTCCCACAGGGCGCTGCGCACACACACATACCATCACCCACTGGTACAGTAAGACGCTCTAGAGACGTCCCCATGAGCACATTAACAACTCACTGGATGTAGCAAGTGACTCACCAAGTCATGTCACCGGAGCTGGTGAGGATCTGGTTGTCGTCGAGGAAGCGGCAGCAGGACAGATAGCCCGAGTGGCCCGGCAGCTCGCGGGACACGCGTACATTGCCTTCGCGCGTCTTCAGGCTGTTTTATTACAAAAGAATCACTACATATACAAAATAAAAAGGCATTGGAAATGTGTCGACGCATTTGCTGACATACTTGTACAAACAGTTACGTTAGTTCATTATTGCACTTTTCATAATTGTATTAATGTTCGAGGTTTATAATTCACTGCGCATATGACAATCCAGCAAGCTAAGCGTAATTGGCTCTTTAGCCGGTGGCTAGAAGAGCCAATTACGCTTATAGGTAGGTAGGTGGGATCAAAACATGTGTTTATGATTTTTTTTCGTGTCACCGTTTTCGCTCACCGGAGACCGGTGATACAAAGAGGTAGAGTCAGTTTGCAGACTTATTACATCCGGTTCGAAGGACCAAAATTAGAGGATGCCGAAAGGAAACCTGATCAGACTGATAAACTATTAAAAGACCGATGTTATTTTATGCTAAAATGCATATATTTAAAAAGAGATAAGCGCGAGGCTATGGTAGAGACTTTTGACTATGTATAAAGCACAGATCCGGCCTTGTGTTGTCATATCTGGGCAGGTGCTACCAAATACCAACTCGATGTTCAGCGCGTCCAAACGAAGCGATTTGATTTATCGTTCATCGTGCGTACAGCAAAGGAGTGAAACATATTGCCGTCGTCAGTCTTTCCGTCCAAGTACGATGTGGCCTTCAAGAATAGAGTGAATAGGCACTTACTAAACCAGTGCGTACCATCTTTCGACATAACATCAGGTGGGATCGTGATCCAGCGCTGGTTTATACCTCATAAAAAAAGTCTTACGTGTTTGGCATAAATTTAAGCAAGTCATTGTTTTGTGCAGGACTATGCCATATTCTCTGTGCGCCTCAGAGGTCGGACCAGCACTCACCTGTAGATCGAGCAGATGTTGTCAAGCCCACCGCAGGCGACGTAGGAGCCCGAGGGGGCGTAGGCGCAGGTCATCACCCAGGAGGAGCGCAGCGGGATGGCGTGCACCTTGTTGGTGGTGTGGCTGTCCCACACGATCAGCTTGCCGTCCTGACTGGCGGACACCAGGTTCCTGTACCAATATTTACAAAACTTAATGATCAGTCTATTCTCCATGTAACATTAAAATAATTATAGCTTATATAAAAATATCCAAAGTGTTTAATTATTTTTGCTCGGAACACATACACATAATTGCTTTACACAATGAGAAACAGCCTCTGAAGCGACGAAGTTAGTTCGAGTGGTCCATGCAGCTCTAGCCGGGGTGGCACATTAATATTTGTCACATTATGCCGGTGTACTAGAACGTTAAGTGATTTTTTGTCCATTATCGCTGCTTTTAGCGCGCCTCGTGAGATAAGTGTAAGGTCAAGTAATTTGTGGTTGTATTTGAAGACTTGTACCACTGCCATTTATCAAAACGATTTCTTCTATTTACTTGAGTATCTTGATCCATCATAACAACATTGAATTTTATCTTGTTTTTTAATTCCCGACTCGCCCGGCGGTCTGCGCTCGTGACTGCTGTAAAATGTTTTGGACCGCAAGGATTTCTTACTTATGGAAACGTTCAATGAACGGCTGTTATTTTTATTAAAATACATCGAATTGCTTTTTACACGTGCTAAGAGACAACCTTGAAGCGCCGGCCGTCGCATGCTTCAGTAGTAACGAGGTGGGTCCCGTCGGAGCGGGCGTTAACAAAATGTACGATGCTTTGACACGAAAGAATCGTTCAATGAGAATTCAATTAGCGCCTTGTGTTTGTACAAAGTGAAGCAAACACAATAGCTTGTGATGCAGTGCGTACATTTTTTTAATAAACATTTGGTAAGTTTTGTATGCCTCTGCAATGATCCCGCGCAACCTCCAGCAGCCGGCGACAGCAGAGTTTGTTTACTCTGCGAGGTGTAGCGCGCTGCCCGCACCTCAGTATTTTTGGTGGCCCATTTTCCGAATAAACAAACGTCAGGTGTGGAGGGGGCGGAGGGCGGGGGACCGGCCGACGTGAACCAATTTTGTGAGTGCGCGAAAGGCCTTCGTCCTCTCATAAAATGCTATGAAGTATGCATGTCAAATTCACAAACAACATATACATCTTATTGAATATATTAATTAAATATTGCACGTTTTTATTTATATTTGTTATTAATAATAATTACTTAGTGACTGAGCGTTGAACTTTCTGTGTAAGATGCGCGGTTAGCGAAAAAACTGCCAGTTAAATTCATTTTAAACATTAATACTTATTTAATCAGCGTGACGTGGTCGTGGATCGGTCTCGGCGGCCGACACCACCAGAGCGGTCCACGTGCAGAAGTTCACATGCACTTTATGAATACCTTAACTGTTGGTTTCGAAACAATTTATACGTGTTATAGAACTATGTATCTTATGCTAGCTATGCATTTCTTATGGTGTAGGAATCAGCTTCCATCTTCACCCCGCCCTGTCATCGACAGCATCGTCAGTAACCGCGCCCAAATTCAATCGTTAGTAGCTAAGACAAAAATAAATTTAAACTAGTCGTTCATCATTAAAGGTCCTACACCCCAGTGAAGCCATGTGTCCGCAGCTGACGTCACTACAGTTAGTATGACCTATTGTTAGTGGTGAGGACATGTGTGACGACAACAGACCTGGAATCACTTCCCCAGTGCATCGCGTAGATCTTGGCGAGATGTCCGCGCAGCGTGCGCCGCGTCCGCATCTGGATGCGGCCGATGGGCTCGAGGTTGGCCGTGGCCTGCGCGAGCGAGGTGTCGCACGCCGCCTTCCTCGCATCCTGAGGGAGATTCATAACGCTGCATCAACACACGTGCGTGTACCAATGTCAATAGCGGCGGTGAGTCC
This sequence comes from Meandrusa payeni, assembly GCA_029286785.1. Classification (NCBI taxonomy): domain Eukaryota; kingdom Metazoa; phylum Arthropoda; class Insecta; order Lepidoptera; family Papilionidae; genus Meandrusa; species Meandrusa payeni. The sequence goes on from JAGSMX010000029.1 coordinate 80,570, forward strand.
CGCACGCGGAAGACGATGGTGTAACGTAATTGCTCCTCGAGCTTATGTCTATTCTATTACAATAAGTTGACGATGACCTCCGTAACACTCACCACACTGCCGGTCTTATTTGTTATCCACACAATACAGTTTACAAAAATAAACATCGTCACAATCGTCCACCAGCAGTACGTTTCACTTAACGGCCTTGTCGAGAGTGTAAACGCTCTGTGCTTCATCATTGTTTCCTACATTTTTATTTTATAATTTCTAAGCAAGTACTTGACTACGATCCCATCTGATGTTAAGCGAAAATGCAGTTCTGGATGGTAAGGCGCACTTAGTTAGCTTAGTAAATGCCTATTCACTCTACTCTTGAAAATACCCACATTTTAATCGGAAGGAAAGACCGACGCGGGCAAACTATTCCAGTCCTTTGCTGTACGAAGAATGAAAGACGAAGCAAATCGCTTCTACATACAAGCACTTAAACAAAATCTTGGTGTATGGCGATGGGCCCATCATTATTCAATAAAGGTTTTACCGGGGAGACGCAGGGTGTATGTCCACACCGCCACGCAATTTGTTTTTATTGTGTATTAAACGAGCGTTGCAGCGTGGTAGTGTAATGCAGTTGGTCGGTGTGACTCAAGTCGATGCTGCGACGTTACTCACTCGTATCGCGTTCTTGAGGGTCTCTGCCTCCTGGCGCAGACTGTCCAGCTCGTTCATGGTGTGGCGTGGTTCCGAGCTCCGGCTTCACTAGCTTCAGCACCGCCTGCCTCTCAACGCCGCGCAATCCGACAGCTGCCAAGCAAACACAAAGTAACGATTAAAAGGCTGACTGATCAGAATATAACCGACGTAGTTTCGAATCTACTATGTGGCTGTTTGCTGATCGTTGTTTTTTTTCTTTTTTCATATTATCAAGACAATAAAAATAATTCACACAAACTTAATATATCCATACCTAACTACTTTAAGAACAGTCCATTTGCGGACTTGAACGAAATCTATGCGAGAACTCTATAAGTCCAAGATGTCATGCTTAACAAATGTATATTGCGGACTCCTACATATTGTCTTGCTCACCATGTGTCTGGGCGATAATTTAAAAAAGCAAAATTGAGAAAGGCAGACGACACGGCTCGTATGTACAGCGCCTGCGGGCGTGTACGAGTGTTGACATACGAGCCCGCGCACCAGTCACGTCTTAGCTCGGTCGGCGATGAAACTCACTTGGTCAAGTATATTGAAACTGTTTGGCGATGAAACACTAAATGAGGATATTGAAAGCCTTCTTAGCGTGTGCTCGGAAAGATACCTTTTGTCGCAATCACATATTTTTGTCTCAAATAAATTCTTTCGTATAAGTTACCGAAAGAAAAAAGATTTTACGAGTATGATAGATTTTGCTATACGAGAGCGTGTATCGCAGTTCTTATGTGGGACACACTATTACGAGGTATAATGCTAAATTAATAAAAGAGTGTGAAATATAGAATTAATCTGGAAGAGGAATTAAGTAGGGCCTAGATGTGTCTGTGTGTGTAAATGAAACGAAAGGAAGAAAAGCCTACACGATGAATTACGAAGCGAGTGCGAAAAAGTTTGGTAAGCAAAAGAAAGGAGATCGTGTGACAATTATCCCAGTGGACGGGTGACTGACGCACCACTGTGTCGGCGTGTCCGCGTGTCCACTCACTTCGGACACGTGTGCGTAGAATAATCGTAGAGTGGAGCTGAAGTTCAGTGTAGGAGCGCGGCGCGCACTCGTCACGCCCCGCCTTCGACAGAGTTCCGAACTAATGGAACAGTGTTCTCTCTTCGATCATTTTTCTTGAACGTATTTTCACGTGAAACACGTTCCAGCATTTTCCACTTGGTACAGCGTTCGCACCTCACACAGTGCGTCACCGACTGCAGCTCCCATTGTCATGTAACATGACGCACGAGTCCGGTCGGGGTGAGGTTAATGGTTCGTTATTCATGCCCACTGCCAACTATTCGTTTCAAAGACAGAGCACGTTTGTCGTTGTGGACGTTCGTTAGACCGGGCCAGATTTGATGTTGACACCGGCCACCCATCCTGTCTCCGCGCGGGCAACACTATTACTTGGATATATAAATGATCAGCGACGTAGTTCTGGGCTCTATAGAATAAGGCTACGGTATCCCCTCCCTAACCTCCCCGGGACGTGCTTTAAGCATAGCGCAGAAGACCTCCGGTGTTAACGATGTTAAATTTCAAGTTATATTGACCTTTGTTATCATAACAAGTATAATTTTATATTCGACGATCTGTTTTAGTTTCAAGATGCGCTAAGATTTACGACTTGACAACTTAACACCGACACTGGGACACTCCTCCCACAGGATAACAGATATACAGTTGTTTTCAAATAAAACATGATTTTTTTTAATTAATCTCAAAAATTAAATACTGGATGAGCGGCAAAGAAATATAGAAAACTTTAAGAAGGTTGAAAGCGACTTATCAAATGTGTTTATCATTGCCTGCTGTGGCCGGAAACCGAATCGGTGCCTTATTCGTCAATGCGAGCTGCATTTCTTTGCGGTACGTATAAGTTTGTACAATGGTACGCACTCGGACAGCGGACAGCGGCCCGGTGCCTTGTCCGATATATGTGTTGAAACAACGTTCTTTATCATAATTACCGCCCCCCAGTACGGTACTATTAGTTTATGTTCATTTAAATAAATAATTAAAATAAGAAGTGCACGATATATATCAGTATAACATAAAATATCAATATATGAACGATACGATATTATCGAATCATGTAGTCGTATGCACATTACTACCACACTCCTACTCTCCGCGATGGCACTAGTTGTATAAATTTTATAAGCTGTGTCGCAGTTTTCTTTTGGCTACTTAAATATACAAACGATACGACATACAGAAAATATAGATATGACAAAATGAAAAAATGATATGAGAAAAAAAAAGTTCACTTGAGTCACGCGGTTGCAAAGGTTTCTACGTGCTCCAGTCCCGTGTGGACGTGTCTAGTTGCCATGGCACGGGGAATTCCCCGCCGCCTATCAATGCTGGTTCAGTAATACATCATCAATGCGCCGAAAAGGGCATATAGTTGTTTAAATGGCCTTTTATTCAAAGACAGTTAACTGTTCAACGACAGACCACATTTTAAAAAAAATGTCATATCGTACTAGCACGGTATTAATGTGTCCAAGACTTCATCATTTAACATTTAATTATAAATGTAAAAAAGATATTTTAAATGTGTGATGTACATAAATACAGGTAATAAAGTGTGTGCAGTCCTACACACATGTCGTGGACAATATTATTATGTGGGTAACGGTGTGGTTTACATATTTATTACTCTTTTTACATTATGTATTTTTTATCTTAAGCTCTTAATATGTATTCGTTTGTTGTTCCAAATAAAATAAAAAAAAACCTCTCATCATCGCAGGTCAGTTGTATTTTGGAACGATGACTAATATAAATTGACCAGGTACGTAATCATAAACAAATCATTACGTACGTACGTACATGTACGTAAAATCCAAATAATGTCACAATTATAAAATATAATCTTAAGCAATATAATCGTTTAATATTATATCTATAAAATATTACTCCATAAATATAACGTCATTATAATCTTTGTAGATATTGGGACGTACAAATGTTCCGTTATAACACAATTGGGAATTCCAAGTTTCCTGCAAGAAGAAGCTCGCGGAGGCACTTGCACTGTAAACTTTGTTATCCCATCATGAAGGCACTGGGATAGATGTACCACGTACTGTCGTTACGTAGGGCGCAGGCAAACAAACGCGGGGACCCCGACCGACACCACAATATATACAATACCATTAAGACACACAACAACTTTTTAAGTGGTGAGAATACAGAATTAATAATATATGTGGAAGCATTTGTTAAATTGTCTAATGATTATAATTTGCACTCTCTGACGCCTCAACCCGACTACAGGTTTTCAGTATCGGAGGCGGTGTCGTTAGCGTTCCCTGGGCAAACGTTTATCCGGTGTTCTGGAGTTCAGTCGACGGAGACGTGTCACTAGATGTGACTTAACTTTCCGCGACAATCCCACTGCGCACAGGGCAATTTCTTTAGACATGAGCTCCCTCTTGCTAATTTACAGGATACACTGATTATTACTTAGCAATACGCGGAAGTACAGGGCCGGAGATAGCCAGTGCCCAGCGGTGGGACGTTCATGTAGTGTCGCTTTACTAGTTACAATACCTTATCTGGGGCCCACGACGACGTTCCCTTCACTTATCGCTCTCCGCAGCCACACTTCCAATAACACTACAATTAATCTAGTTAATACGATTAATCCAATACAATGAAAGGAGCACGCCGCAGACGATAGGCATCGCGCCGCTAATCGAAATATTTCGCCTGATTGATTCTCGCGGCGGACGATAGCACACCTAGCCTAGACACAAATTCCAACACCCGGCCTCTTATCTACAGAATAATAGATTTCTTTTGAAGTCGCCGATAGCGCGGTGGCTACTATAACTAAGGAACAACGATCGAGACTGTTCGCACGCCATACGATATACGTGTTCCAATCACAAGATGTGGCCAAAGTTTCTTTTAGATAGAAATCATACATTTTTAGTACATTCTATAGAACAATTAAGTTTTATATTGCAACTTTGATATTACTTATCCAAAATAGGATTAATTATACCTAAATCTATTTAGGTAAATAGTAATAAGGAAAAATAATTTAAACGTGTCGTCAAATTTCAGAGAAAACGCGGTGTGATGTGGGCGAAAAGTATTACATAATCTCTAGAGATTTGTTGTAATAGCCATGGAGAAAAAATGTCCAGTTCTTGTGTCTGGGCGCTTTACCAAGTTTACCGGGCTGCGAAGAGGCCGGGCGCTCTGCACGCACCATTTGAAATAACAGAATGGTCAATGTATGTTATTAACCATAATGAAGAATATTCTTGTCTGAATGTCCATAAAATTCTTCCTTATATCCTGTCTACCCCACAAAATACATACATCGCGGCTTGACAGTGCGCCACGTATACGTAGCGGCATGTCAGTCAATAAGGAAGCGCTGATGCAGGAGCGCTGCCCCATAAACATAATGACTGATCATTTTAGGGCATTCAACCTTGCTGCTGACCTATAAACTGTACGATGACAATGTCTGTAAGTTTCAATACATAAGTATTTTAACTCTAAAAGAAAGCATCAATGGAGAAGAATTACACATGGTCACAATCCACAGCTGCGAGGGCAACAATATGATGTATCAAGTACTTGGTGGTTTGGCTCAAGCATTGAAATATGCCGGCAGCCTGCAATTAACTAAATCAATCCTTACCTCTTCTTAAAGTGTTTATTACTCATTTTCATATTAGTCACTTAATATAGTATTTACAAGCGAAGGCACTAATATTGAAGAAGTTCATTAAAATGTAGGATAGTGGTTGAACACTTGCTCGGCAACTTGGAACAGTAATGTTTGTATGCTACTGCTGCCCGCAGCCCATTCTTGTAAATTTGTAGATGCCACTTAAAATATGAGTTTGAGTTGTGGTCATGCATTAACTTGATAATTTACTTATTTTTACCATAAAAAATAACTAACCACCTTTTTTTAAGTTAAAATGTAGAAAATATATGAGCCATAACCTCAATATTATCTGTAAAACAAAAAGCCTGAATACATAGTGAATGTGATAGATGTCTATTTTATTCATTCAATTACTATTGCACGTGTGCCAGTCCTTCCCAACTTGCTAGTAAGCAACCAAGTTACCACCTACAAACAGTACTTTAATTTTTGTGGAAATATTTATTACAAATAAGCTTTTTTATCCCCTTTTCTTTTATTGCCAGGTAGACAGAGACAACAATTACTGTTGACAAAGTGATGCATAATTATACTTAACATACTAAACAGCTTATGTCAGTCCATAAAATAATATTACATTAATAAATGATCTCTAGATGGAAGTAACCTTAAACCTCAAAATCCACAAGTAGAGTTCCAATTGGATTTGAGACAAGCTGAAGAGCATGTTGCTGTGGTTACTGTAATTAAGTATTGGGTATTTTATCATAAAAAAGATCCCAAAAAAATAATTGGAATGTGAACAAGCAACCCTAGCATGTCTAAAGTGAGGAATCTCAACACAACACAGTGAACAACTCAAAGAGTGATACACAGTAGTACAAAGACAGCTGGTAGGCTCTGAGGCTGAGGTACTACCCTGTTGTGTTAGCCGATTCAAGAAAAACTGCTGTTAGCAATGTTGTGATTATAATTTGGCCAACAGATATTTTAGCATTAACAGCTGATGTTCAACTGAAATAGATATTGATTTCAGCACAGATAATAATCCACAGGCCTGTAAATTGTAGTAAAACAAAGTTCAGATAGGAGCGAGGAAGCTGGTGGCTATGGCCATACAACATTGACAACTTTCTTTTTCGCTTCATGCAACCAATGTGTGTGTGCGTAGGTTAGGATATGATGGGGCTGATATGTCCAAAAGGGCAAAAGTCCCCAATAAATAAAGAAAAAAAAAGTTCAGATAACAATATTAAGAAATACTCAAAATCATTCAAAGACCATTTCTTCTGGGTAAATTATCAATAATTTTAAATTATAAATTCCTACACCTATTCAACTCAATTTGGTTAGAAAACTTACAAATGGGGTATTCACTTACACAGGTGCACTATTAAAACAATTAAATTGGAAAGTCATCACAGATCAAGTCCATCAGCCCAACTAAATTATAATATTACATATATTACACTTTAGTTAGGTTGATTTGTATAAAATAACTAAAAAAACATGCTATGTGCACCGTTAACGCTAGTTTTAGATGTATAGCAAGCATTACTTTAGTGAGAATATCATTTAAAATGCAATCACTGAGTGCCATCTGAGATCTGGCATTTATGGAAATATAAGGTAAAAACACGAAAGTTTAATTAATAAATACATTGTAGAAAAAATTAATCACACGAGTGTTTTGCTGCAGACAGGGCGAGGCCTTGTTACAGTGCATATAGTGTTTATTACTGGCGGAAAGTATACGAGCGTAAAATTTGTGTAAAGTAGTAATAGGGCCATACAAAATAAGCAATTACATAAGTTATTTCGATACAACGATACACTGAATGCCCTACCAAAATGTAGTACAAGACTCACGAGCCATGTTGTTTCGAAACCACATAGAAGGAAGGAAAATACATGCAAATACTAATTAAGTTCAACATTGTTACAATAGTCGCGTCTCCGATGCATGCAATAACATTTTTCTTGCTACATCCAACAGTTAGCAACAGTACCCAGCCTTTAACGTCTTCTGTACATATATTACATATACATCTATACAATACTATGTCTGCTTAACGAAAGAAAACGGGCCCGCCTTTTTAATTATTACTTTAAAAAATATTTTAATTAGAAAGCAGGAATGTTCGTTTCTTAACATTGAAATGTAGAATACACCTATTTTAAATAATGGGTGTACCACGCATTGACCGGGCGACAACCATTTCCCCGAGACGATTGCTTATTCATTATTCACGTCACGCCCTCAAAATATTGATAATTGCTATTTAAATTGAAATTAAAACTCAGAAAACGGTGAAAGAGAATAAGGGTAATCGAAAATAAGGAACTTTACCCCTCAATCAGCAATATATCTTCAGGCTATTCGAGCAGCAGTCCTGTGGCGTTTCAAAAACCACTATTACAACAGGATTCTATCTTTTTGGCACATCTTGTATTTTTTCAACAACACTACACTGAACTAAGAATTAATCACAAGTTTTCAACACGGACAATTCCACCATTTAGTATCTCATACACCCTGGAGCTCGATCCTTTTCACGGCCATTTGCAAATTGCGTCAAAGTTCCTGAAACGTGATTGGTGGTTTCTGCGCTAGTGTAGTTTAAGCATAGTGCGCAGTCTAGTGGCTGAATTAGGAACTAATATTTGTGTTGAGCAAATTCCGACTCTTTGTGATTGACATATGATACATTTAAAGGTGTACTGAATTTACTTATTTCGTTTCGGGCGAAGTGAAATTGGGTGCGGTATTAATACTACGAGAACCCCGTAGCGTGACGTCAAACTGGGCGTGAGTAGCAAAGGGCGGCTGATTTAAATTGACTCTATTTTAACTACATACACAAATTTTTGTACTTACGATTTCTGTTTAATATTTAATGCAATTTAATCATAAATATGTAGCAATAATTAAATTTGATTGTAAAATTCGAATCCTAGCAAATTATTTAAAAATACATACTTTATATTAAGTTCTGGCTCATTTCATGGATATTATACCATAATATATCCAATTTTACAGAAACTGTTATATTAAAAGAGTCCGGTGTAATATGTATGTGTAAATGTAATATAATGTCGACTTGTAAGAAGTTTATCAAATTATACAACTTGATTTTTTTTCTGATCCTACTCATAGCATCAGAAAAAAATATAGTCACTTTTGGCCGCTCATAAAGATCTCGGAGAAGTTAGTCATTAAATGTATATACTGCTAAGAGTATAATAAGTAAATAATATACCTTGTGGATGGACGTCCTACTCTGCGGTTGCTGGTCCCTGGTCATCAATACACTAAATTTATGTAACAGTTATTAAGCTGTAGCATGTATATTACAGTGCTTGTATTAAGAACATTTTAAAATCACAAAAAATATAATAAATATCTTTACATAGATAATAAATGTAAATGTTTGCTTATCTAGGCTACATTTAAAAGCCAAATACTATGGCAACTAAAACCTTTATATGCCAATCTCACGCTAGAGTGTCGTGAATGCGTACGAGAGATTGTGATTGGTCTAAATGCTGATGACTGAGCGAAAGTTAGGCTTTGATTTGCGTTTCTGAGAATGATCTAGCCAATCCTAATAATTTCATAAAATAAATAATATTTCGTCTCGAATTAAAGCAACGCGGCAGTCGCTTTGTATTTGCCAATCACAAAGGTGTTAAGTGTCAGCTGTTCTTCAAAATAATAACAATAAACGCAGACAAAACAGAATCTTGCTAATCATTTATAATAAAAAGTTTACGTCATTATAAAACGTTGCTCTATATTCTAAACTTTACATTAGAATTATTGAGAAGTGTTTAAGTAAGTTGTGTTTGCAAGATGTCTCTAGTGAAGTGATTATTACCTATATTTTAGGTAAGTATTTATTAAGAAGTAATATTATGTTTGGGTTGTACAAAGAATAATATAAGCCTTTAAAATGATTATTTTTCGGTGGTATGGATTGCCATTCTTTATGGTTGATTTCTTAATATTTTGTGTAATTGGTTGGAATTGCTTGATTCAATTGAGTAATTTATGAATTATACAGCAATGATAGACTAATGACTAACAGTTACGTACCTATGGTGCGACAGTCGGAATTATCCTAGCCGCATTGTACTCTTGGGTATTCCCTTTTTAGTTCTTTATAGTGCGAAAAAAAAACACTTTGTAAATATGCATGGTGTTTGGCGATGGATATATGAGATTGGTATATATGAGACCTAATAAGCTCTGTGAAAAGCCGATAAATTATTTCTTTTCGTCTCGTTAGGGATGAAGTTTTTGATAGACTAACATAAACATGTTATAAGGCATGCATGCTCTTTAAATTGCGTTCTATGTTTTGTGTATTTAAAAATATTGATAAATAAAAGAAATGCTAACATTTAAAAAGTTGAGTTATATTTCTGGTTGTTATGGTAAATTCTTAATTTCTTCAGTATTATTAAAAATATTATTTGCAGTTGATTACTCATATTATTAGATACCAAATAAAGTTTGGACGACCTATTTTAAATATTGCACAATTTTAAAGAAGCAAGTATTTGTATTACAATAACTGACCGACCTGGAACAACCCTATTAGAGGTATTAGATTCAAGATAAATACTTGGTCATTATACTATCAACACATTCCTGGTTATTTAATTGTAAGTCTAGACTGTTGATACAAAGTGGTTGATGGGGTGGGATACAATCCATCAAGCCTACTAAAATATAATTTTTTAATTAAGCTTTCAAGAATTGCCTTGGAGCATGGAGCCTGTTGGAGTTGTCACCAGACAAGATGTAGTTGAGTTGAAGTCTCAAAAGCTTTTGCATTTATTTGCAAGTATTTGTTAATTGAGGTTTATGATGAGATTATAAACTCTGCCGTCACTAAATCTGATTTAGTTGCATGAATTATAAAGACAAAATTGTATAAAAATAAGATCAGCAATGTTAGCCTAACAGAATAGCAATAGTCTTTCCGATCTTATGGTCAACTATATGAATCTCTGTCATGACATCAATAATTTTCTAATATCCAGTTTTGTACTTACAAAAAGTCACTGCTAAAATTTATGCTCATTATATAGTGATGAGCTCACCCACTACATGTAGGACCTAATTTGCCAGATGAAGTGAGAGTTTAAAAATTTAATGTAAGAATGCCGGTTTTTTGGTTGAAAATGTGGTTCAGGAGTTTTGGTTTATTAGGTTGGTATTTAGGTTTGTTCTATCAGTAGAAGATGTTTCCTGGTAGCCAACTATTTAAAGTTTACATAATGACACGTTTAAGTTGATGATAGTAACAAAAGCGGTGTCGTCGGTGTCGACGGACTCTGCCCGCACTGTATCCGCGAGGAAGCGATGACTCAAGATAATACTTCAAGGTTACGATTGGTATTAAATAATTATATTGTACGTAAACATCGCGGTGTGTGTACCGTGTGCGGTGTGCTGTGAGCGGTGTGCCGTGTGCGGTGTGCCGTGTGCGGTGTGCTGTGAGCGGTGTGCCGTGTGCGGTGTGCTGTGAGCGGTGTGCCGTGAGCGGTGTGCCGTGAGCGGTGTGCCGTGTGCGGTGTGCCGTGTGCCGTGTGCGGTGTGCCGTGTGCGGTGTACCGTGAGCGGTGTGCCGTGAGCGGTGTGCTGTGAGCGGTGTGCCGTGAGCGGTGTGCCGTGTGCGGTGTGCCGTGTGCCGTGTGCGGTGTGCCGTGTGCGATGTGCCGTGTGCGGTATGAGGTGCGCCGTGTGCGGTGTGTCAGTCCAGCATTATATTGATATGAAATCCATTTACAAGCTGATAATTATGATAAAGACGAATCGGAATTTTGAAAGTTTAAAAAAGTTATTGTATCGGCGTTTAGCCTAAGGCTAATTAATATTATAGGTCTTTCATAACATAATCTATGTAATGTCGCCAACTCTTAACTAATTAAATAACATGTTGTCTCGCCTTTTCAACGGGTCCAATAGTGCGAAGTGTCTTGCGGCGCCAGTACCGGAGCTCTGTGTACGAAACAGATCTAGACGACGTCGTGCTCACGGAATTTATAATGAGGCAGAAGACAAATTGGCGCATGTTAAACTACCGTCGCATATTGTTAACAAAGTGGCAACAAATTCACACGGTATGCAGTACGCTTGTCAAAAGCCAGTATTCGTAATTGCTTCATAGAAATATAATTAGCAACATAGAATTTATTCGCATTTTTGTAATCTCTTATATCCTTTGTTTCACGTACAAATATAAATCACGTTCGGCACGTGAATATCCCGAGATGTTTAACATTTCAAGGTCGGTGTGACCCGCGTAGCAGATGTAGTTTGTCGCGCTCCGTTCCGTCAGCCCTGCACTGACACGCAGGGAGTGACGCCAGCAAAGTGTTGCAGTGTCTATGGGGCGTGACCAATGGTCAAGGAATTAAATACAATACTATAACTATACTTAAACAATAAAATAAATACTTGTGATATTATCTTATCCTATGTTTAGCGAGGTAAAGTTAAAATAATGTCAGTCCTTCTCAAGTACAAATTTTCAACGTATCACACTTCTGGAAGTTTTAAAATGTTGTTCTCTGGCGGGGTAGATAAAGATATAGAATTCCCTAATCGATTAAGCGATCTGTCCACCCTGCCAGTGTTTAATACGAGTGATAGACGTTTAAGCTCGACTTTCTTATAAAAGAACAAAATTTATAATCCATAGAGGCAGCTATAACGCGTCATTAAGTGAATGTTTCGGGCCTAGAGCACAGAATCCCGCCAGGACCGGATCTCGTCGGATGTCGAAACGTAAGCAATTGCCTTTCGCAATGATCACCGATGCGTTAGGACACGAAGCGTCGCCATGTTACGGTAAAAAACCTTTCAAAAGTTTGATACTAATATAATTATATCAATGTTATTTAATTCATTCTCTAATACATCTTGCTAAATATCACCTCCGCCTTCTTTAGAAGGGGAAGACATTTTTGAATAGAGGATAGATGGAATAGCCACTGCACGAGTAGTTGGTACCAGCACACATACTGTGCTCCAGAATTCAAAGTAAAGGGTAATAAATATTCCACAAGAGCAGCGGTGTTATCGGAGTCAGAGGTCTTGTATTCCTTCCGGCCAAACGCCGGTGGCAAGTGAGTCTGAAGTAAGTCTGAGGAGAGGCCGGCTGTCCTGCTGCTCCATTACTCGCCTGCGCCGTACCACGCCAGCAGCAAACATACCGCCGCTGTAACCTGGCTCCTAGATAAACATACAAATATTGTTTCACTGGCAAGCTGTTTACTTCAATGTTACCTGACGTCCATAGCTCCGGGCCCCTCCGACCTAGACACCACCGTAACCTGTCAACACGACCTGACGTCCAAATTCAATGAATATTTACACAATTAATTAGCGCCTTAGCTGCGAATTGATTTTAAGCTCTCTGCATTTAAAGCAAGTGTTGCGAGACAGTAAAGTGACAAAAACCTTTTTAATTGGTATTGTAGTCGCGAAGACTTTAACAAATTCACCTGGCAGAAGTTGCCGGTCTTTTAGAGCGTTCGGGCTTCCGAAAGGGAACTACGGCGTCACCCCAGCAAAACCCCCCCTTCCGCAGAAGAGCCCCACTCCTGATTGCCGATCAGAGATACTGTTAATAATATTATGTGTACAGGAAGGGTAGCCGCTAGGAAAAAAAATGCCAAAAGAGTTCTCGCGCTAACGTTGCTCGCTGCACTGCTCCGGCAGTTGAATATGAAGAGCTTTGAATATGTTATCGGTACCAGCGTGACGTGTGAGCTTGCAACACAACCTGCTGAGCGTTTTCGAAAGATTAGTATAATAGGTACTAGCGCGAGGTACTATAAACAACAACAGGTGTTCTGGCCGTCTCTAACTTGTTGAGCGGAAAGGTTACCCCTTACGACATCCATTGCGCCACCGACAGGCAGCAGCGCCGAGTGATTTCCCAATTCGCCGGCAATAGTAGCGGCCGTCGAGTTGACGGTCGAAATGGCTGACGATAACGCGAAATATCTCGATGCAATAAATTTAGTTTGTTTCTAGTTTTGTTATTACGTCAGTGTTTGTTTTATTCGCTTTGAATCTGATGGAGTTTTTCTAAAGTACTTTTGTATTTCTTATAACAATCCCAGCATCCCGCCTGGCACCAGGTGGAGTGTGCAGTCGCCACCAGACAGTAAAATATGAGTAGCGGCCTTCTCATACCCCACGATTTGCGACTTGTCTCAACAGGGATCGGAATGAGATCAACCCCGCGGTGACCGTGGCTGCGTACGGCCGCTCCCTTTTATTTCTGAAGTATCGTTAATCGTAAGTTATGCTGCGAGGTTCTGGCAACTTCTCACCTGGGGGACCCTCGTCTGCCGAGCTACAGCTGTGGAGGTTCAGGATAAGTTACCTAAGAGCTACACAAATAAATAATTAACTTTTTTACAATATAACCTAGATAAAGGTCCTCGCATCGGAGGCTACATATAATAACAGATTTCACTTGCCTTGATTTATAGCACGTGAATTCTTTGTACTTTATAAAAGGCACGGCGGCCGCCACCCGCCGCTGTTGGGTCTAAAGTCAAACGTTTATCTCCCTGCGCTATCAATACTTGTTCTAATTAGGTTCTATTCGCATTACACAAACTGCCAAATATTTCGTTTAGCGGCAGATCAGACTCCACTTCTCCTGCTACTGGAGCGGGATCCAATAATGAACAAAGCTCGCATTTTTTATTATATTGGCATTCTTTTTAACTATTTCAAACACCCGCTATCTACCCGTACTACAGGATTCCAACCCTTTGTTGTGAACACCCCTTAGAATCGAACGAAGTGCTTTGCTTCGTCTTTTATTATTCGTGGAGCAAAGAACTGGAATAATTTATCTGCGTCTTTCCCTTCGATTACCATGTGGGTGTTTTCAAGAGTAGAGTGAAGAGGCATTTACTAAGCTAGCCCGCCTTACCATCCAGGACTGCATCAGGTGGAATCGTGGTCGAGTACTTGCTTACAGAAAATATAAATCACGATGGCATAAGTCATATCTGTTAAATATAACATACTGTATCCATATTAATTCTTTAAAAATTGGGCTAATTTAAAGCGGTAATTGGAAAGCTATAAAAACGATATTATTTTAAATACGTTAGCTGGCTTGAGCATTTTATGAATATTATAATTTTCCCTGTACTCCGCGCAAATTAAATGAATACCTTAGGACTTATAACAAAATCAAAATAATGCGTTATTAAAATACGAGGGTGCGTTTTTAAGTTCGCGGAATGAGAGGGATGGAGGGGGGTGATTATGCTCATTAGGACCGTAACGTGTTCAGTGACTCATAATTAGTATACATACGAGCTTTCATTATTATAAGATAACTAGTCTTTGAGTTATCGTCAACCAAGCAACATAATCCGGAGTGAAAAGTGAAAAATGGAAAAAATTGAATATCGTGCCGTTATAAAGTTCCTTACCAAGCAAGGAAAATCAGTTCCGACTATACTAAATGAGATGTCATCGGTTTACGGTGACTCTTGCCCTGAAAAAACAATGGTTTACAAGTGGCACAGTTTATTCAAACAAGGAAGAGAATCACTTGAAGACGACCCGAGGCCGGGCAGGAGCGTCGAGGTGACCACGCCAGAGCTTATCCAAAAGTCGAAAAATTGTACTCGACGATGCTCGGCTAAAGAAGAAACAGATCGCAGAAATGGTTGGAGTATCGGATACAACCATTTTAAAATTCTGCACGACCACCTTGGCATGACTAAGGTCAGTGCAAGATGGGTGCCGAGAATGCTCATGCCGCCGCAAAAACAACAGCGCGTAGAGTGTTCACGCGCATTTTTGGACCTCTGCAATGAAGACATGGATGGTTTTTTGAGTCGAATTGTTACTGGAGACGAAACTTGGGTTCATCATTATGAATCTGAGTCGAAACAAGACTCCATGCAGTGGCACAAAAAGGGCACAGCACCCCCCAAGAAATTTAAAGTGTCGCAGTCAGCTGGAAAACTCATGGCTACGGTCTTTTGGGACTCAGAGGGATTATTGCTGATCGATTATAAAGATAAAGGTGTTTCTATAACCGGAGAATACTACGCTTCGATATTTTCCACCGATGATGAAGTCAAGGAGGCAGTTTCGGCGTATTTTGAAGACAAAGATGAAACATTTTTTTATGAGGGTATAAATAAATTATTAGAAAGATCTGAAAAATGTATCCGTCTTGCAGGTGAATATATTGAAAAGGAAAAATAATTTGGTTTTTTTATTTGGACCCTTTGCCCCCCATTCCGCGAATATAAAAAAGCGCCCTCGTAATTTGGTGTCGACGTGGCACGAGCGGGCCGCGCCTTGCGTTCGTGCTTGGGGCGGTTTTCGAACACCTTTAATCAATTGTTAGCTGGCAAATGATATGTTAGTGCTTTACCTGAACCTTATTGTATCTTTAATTCATAATTAATAATTAAGTTGAACATCACATAAACTTGGCATTGTAAACAATAATTTAACTTTATTAGTTTGTAATCTGACTAATTAATTTTTGTAAAAAGAAGATGGCAAGGACGCGCAGTTGTCACAGTATTCGTTAAAATAATTCCTTGTACAATGTTACGCTGTCGCAGTAAAATGCAACAAAAAATCCTAATAAACTAAATAACTTTTTTGATAATTTCCACGCGGACAAAGTCGCGGGCACAGCTAGGTGCGATACCGTTGCCGAGGAACTGTTATCATTACAATAAGGAATACGTAGAGAAGTTTTATATCAACAACCAGGTGTACAGATGTATAATTTTTCATACAATTACCATTTAGTATTTAGATTTATCTACTTATCTCTAAATTTAAAGTAAAGATAGAATAACGGAAAAATGTTATTTATCAATTTGTATATATTTAATCTTTGCTGTATTGTTCCATTTTTCCATTACTTCTGGTTGCAGCGTTTCTGTCTGTAGCCTGGCTGGGGCAAGGGGGCACATGACTCACTCTCGTCGTGTATTGCTTTGTACGTTATGTGATTTCAATGCATAATGGAAGCTTGTTTAAATAGTTTAATTAATAACATACAATATCGCTCTTGGCTCTGTGTTCAAACAAAACGTCTGCGAACACCGCGAGCTGCGAGCTGCGAGCTTGTGTGCGCCGAGTGCGTCAGCGGTTCCTAGTGACACTGATTGTGTCCAAATAATAAAGAAATGTATAACATTATAAAGTTAGGTTTCGATGTAATTTCATTGAATGATGTAAGTTCATTTCTGTCCTGTAGTTCTGGGCTCTCAAGAATAAGACTACGGTATCCCCTGCCTGTCGTAGAAGGCGAGTAAAAGGGGCCTCGGGTTCACTGGGCAACAAGGGTGGGGGCCTTTGTCGTCCGCCAAGGTGGACCCGGGAAGAAGGCGACATCGGCGACACAGTGCAGAGGGGCTCCGGTGCGTTTCTCTGGAGATCCCGGAGCCCCTCACCATGCACCGAGGAAGGGCCACCGGGGAGTTTTTAATGGGTAAAAACCCCATATAACCGCCGCCTTCCCCCCGGAAGGCGATGTCTAGGGATTTAACTTAGAGGGTCCGATTGTATAATAGAAGCAAGTGTAGGCCGGCCCAGTCGCCAGCCGCGCCTGAAATGAGAGATTTTTTTGATTCTATGCATGTCGCACAGGGAAGCTGACCAAGGATCACCGGATTGAGAGGTGCTTGCAGCTCTTAGGTCGTTAAGCTTGAAACTTTGAAATGGGAGAGCTGAGAGATAAATTTTGAGTTAACGTGGACTGGAATGGTTCCTTAGTTTACAATAATGCTGAAGATGTGTGCGGTCACTAGGGTAACGGCCAGGGCTCTCGCGGCTCGGTCCTTGGAGCTGGCCCGCCACTACAGCCGGTGTCCAGAGGTAGCAAACCAGTGACGATTGGGACAAAGGATAAAGAATAGATTTCAAACATTAAGTGTGCGAGTCCATCTCAGTTTATAGAATTGTATTAAAATAATAAGTGTCCGCTGTGTTGACAACTTGGAACGTGTCTGCAGGCGACAGTCGCGAGACGTTTATTAATTACCTAATCATTCCTTGTCGCATGAATCTATGCGACAAGGTATGGGTCTGTCGCCAGCCACTAATTTTTGCAAGTTTTTCGTATAGTTGTAACAGTGAAAATCCAAAATAAGCAGACTGGATTTCGAACCTCAACCGAAAGGTTTGTACTGCTGTGTTTTATACTGATCGTTCTCATCGTCTCTTCTTCTTCTCTACTTCCACTCCGGATTGAATGGTACGGAATGCAACTGTTATAATTTTTGAGGTAGGTCTAGTTAAGGCATTTACTAGAGCGCCGTACAGGACTGCATTTCCACTTAACATCGGGTAGTGGTAGAAAGTATGAAAAAAAATGAAAAATATTTGAACTAATGTGTATTATAGAATTAAAAGTGTTGTTTAGAATTAAGTGGTCATGTTCACCACGCATGATGACGTATGACGACGTATCATGTCACTGTAGGAATTTTTTTATGTAACGTGCGTAGTATTTATTAAAATTCGTGTGAACGAAAGGAAAAAGAATTGAATTCTTTCACTAAATCAGGGAAACTGGAATAGAGTCCAAGGGTCCGTGTGCCGACCGCCACCGACTAACCGCTGAGACATCTCTCCTCTGATGAACTGTTTGCCAGCTTCAATCATCCGCTAATTTTTAGCACATCCATTTATTGAAGTGTCAAAGCAAACGTACAAGTCCCGCACGCAGCTCCACGTGCGCCTCGTGAGTCTGTAGCAGTTGTTACGCTGCGTGTATACATTTCGGACATTATTTGTGTTTGCGGAATTAATCGTAGACATTCAGCCGCTGTTATCTGATAATAGCCTAATGGTTTAGGGTACGGCCTGCGAATCGTAAGGTCGTGGGTTCGAATCCACCATTCGACTATTGCCGTGAACCATGTCCTAGCACAAGCTTAAGCTTAGTTGGAATGGTTAACAAGATTGTTAGTAATATTTCAAGAAAAAAAAAAAGAAATATGGCTAGCTTTCTTTTTAAAAAAAAAAAAAAAAAAAAATAAAAAAAAAAAAAAAAAAAAAAAAAAAATCTCACGAGCGATATATTTTTATGATTGGCAACATTGACAGTTAATTAATAACTGACTGATGTGTGTTTGTGGTTCCTACTGTTAAATATTATTATTTATTTTATTTGAAAGGTGCTTGAGCGGGCCGCTGTGTTAGCAGAGGTCGTCGTAGGCAAACATTTGTTACTTTATTGGGTTAACTGTAGTGGTATTCATATTCCAGCGTTAAGCCCCTCGCCTGCCTCATTCACTGGGTGGTGAAAGAGTCGGATCTTTTTCCATCACCCCTCGTCTGCTTTTCTTAACTTACCCGCTACTTTGTTTTTGTCAGAGGTTGCTATCCCACTCTTCCATTAAACGATATCGTTAAGATTCCTTAATTTATGCCAATAAGACGCATTGAATATAATTAGTTTTCGCTGTAACTGCGCCAGTTTGCTGATGTACTGGAAAAGTACCATCACGAACCCCATTAAAACAGGCATGTCTTTTTCCGCCAGTGCACCTTTGTTCCTACTTTCCGGGATTTATCTGTGGAACTCACTGATCGTCTCTAGTTATTGGGTATTGGTAAATTTCATCGACCCTGAACTATGGACGATTCACCGAGTTCAAGGCTAAAATAGCTGCAAAAAAAACTTGGGATCTTGGTCAGAATATTGTTGTCACATTTGGGCAGGCGCTGCTAAATGCCATTACGCAGCTTTGGATTCGTGGAAGGGCGGAGAAGAGACTATTTGGTGATGCAGCTGAAACTTATCTGCTCAGTCTGGAGCGCAGGCGTGAGGTGGCTAGGCTTTTGGTTTTCCATAGCAATTTGGAGAGTGTACTTAGGAACTATAATTATGATCTAAGTCCCCCATCCCCATTCCACCATCGGACTTTAAGACGCACTGCAGGATTTCATCCTTTTCTTGTGAACATCTCACAAATCCGAACGAAGCGCTTTATTTTTCATTATTCGTACAGCAAGGGACTGGAATAGTATGCCATTTCAAGGGCAGAGTGAATAGGCATTTACTAAGCAACTGCGCCTGACCATCGAGGACTGTATTTCCATTTGACATGAGGTAGGACCGTAGTCAAGCACTTGCTTAGAATGTATAAAAACCAAAAAAAAAACCGTACCACGCGTATAGAAGATATAAGAACGCGATAAAACATAATGCACAGCCTGGTCCTGGACAGCTGTTTCCATACAGCCGTTTATGTATATTAGGAAGGATCCACTACAGTATTAGTGACTTCTTGCTCTGAATGATTGACTTTATACGTTGTTTTTGTGGCAATCACATTATCGTCCACCAGATGGATATATAAGAAATATCATTGCGCATCTCTAGTTTCGTCGGACGCAACGCGACCTACAAATTAAGTGCGAAAGTGTTTGTATAGCGGGCGGCGCGCAAATATATGTTGCGTTGGATTCGCGCGCTTGCGTCAGCGTTTCCGCTCAACTGCCGGAGAAGTCGTACGACTGTTAAATTAAATTGCTAGAAACCCAACGCTGCCCTCGCGAGGCTGCAGACTGCCCGATGTCACGTCGGGGCTCAGCTAGGTGAAGACAATTTAATTTACCCTCTTATCACCTAAGGTTATTTGGTGTAATGTACATACTATAACCAGTGACAGCGTTCGCCTCACGGTCTGGCGGCCGGTGCCTGTTCCAGTCGGCTTGCCTCACAGAGTTTACATTGTCAGTATGCTTGCGCATGGAAACATTACTTGCTATAATTTGTGCCTACACGTCTTAGGACTCCTGTCACTACTGGCACCCACTAGAGTTGAAAGGCTTGAGAGTATTTCTTTTATTTATCATAATGGAAATACTACAGAAATTGGATGTGACGAACACAGGAGTGGTCTGCGTTCTGAGCGTAGCTCAGCAACAGCGCAGAAGAGTAGGGGTTGCAGTAACACCGAGTGGATGACGTGAGGCGAGACGCGCGAGGTTGTGTCTAGTTGCAGCACGTGGCGATCTGTGCTGGCCGTGTGGTACGCTTGTCTCCATAACATTATCGTATGAAAATAAACTGCATACCCATCCTGTTAAAACGCACGTTCTCTTTCCAAGACATGCACTTTAATTGGCATGTTGAGAAATTATAGTAACGTCGTCTAATTCGCAAACCGGTGGAGCAACTGGTCGCCGGCCGCCCGCTTCTTACTTGCACACATTCTTGCGACTAAAGAAAAAGAGGAAGGAGTGCTCAATCTGTCCGTCATTGTGATGTCTGTACTGATATAATTACTCTAATTATAATTCAGAAATGTTTTTGTTGGAATTGGTTTACTCTCAATTAGATCCCATTTTCATTTTGTAGATAAAGGACTTTGGATGCCGAGGGTATGTCGGGAAACTCCTATAGATGGAATTAACTCCTTTAACGAATACGAGGAATGTAGAAGAACAAAGAGATAATAGACGCCTGAACTTTGTATTATAACTATCATACTTTGGGGATATAAGAGTACACCTATCATAGAGTATACCTACCACGAACGCTGCTGGTTCAATCCGTCAATGGCTGTAAGCTGTTTATAATTTTTCATTTTATCTTTGGTGTAGATTTGCAGTCGGTTTTCACTTGCAGATATACTTGTAATTTTATACAGTTTTCTACATAATTTTCTTTTATAATCATATCGCTAGGCAATTTGTGTGTTTGTTTCCATTATATTTCTTAATGTCTAAAGCATAAGGTTTAGATTAGAAGATTGATAAGATTTAGAAGCATTACCAACACACTGTAACACTACTAAACATCAACTACTTATTGCTTACTCACCGATAGAAAGTACAGTACAGTATAGTTACCTGCGGCAATGATTTGCATGTGTGATTATTTGAGTGCAAGCTCTAGCGTGTGTGTGTCTCGCTCTCTCTCCAGCGCCATGCTTCTGAAGAATATGCGGGAGAGTGAAGCCGTTGTCGTTAAAATGCTCATAAAGAAGTAGCAGGACGTTAGCAGCTCTGTGCCTGGCGATTTTGATTCGATTTAAAAGAAATGTTAGCAATTTTATATTTTCTTTTAACCAAAACCAAAACTAAATAAAAATTTATTAACTTTAAACATATGGCTCTGTAAATCTGCAGTAAGAAGCCTTCGCAGACACGGACATTTGTCCTTAGCTGATGATAAAAATATATTAATATTTTTAAATTCCGGTATCAAAGATTAAAGAACTATACGTATCTAATTTAATATTCCTTGACGTTCATTTACCGTCTTGTCCAATTTTAGGCGACCTTTGCATTTCAGCTGCGGTCAAGTAAAGTTCACGCGGGAAGGTCGACGAGGGCATGTTGACATTCCGGGTGGCGGGGCCCGGGACGGATGGAATCTTAAGCCCTACGCGGACATGCCTTTATTTCTGAACAATCACGAGATGTTAGAAATTTTCTCCCCAATATTCTGTTTCTTATTCCGTGTTCGTGTTTGTCATCGCCACGGAGTATTCACCTATTTTTAGTTTACCACGCTCCTGCCAATATCTTCATCAATAAGCTTTCTTATTATATTAATGATACGATTTTAGCAATTCGCTGCTGTATCTTCGGAACCCTAGATAGATTTAATTCATATGTAATCTAATTGAAACCTATGACTATATCGATGACTGCAAGGGAGCAGCCGTCGGTCGTCTCACTGAATATTACTGTTAATTAATTCATATTACAGCTAGGTATCCGTGTGTTGTCTATCTCTCGGAGCACGGGGCGCGAGATTACTGACCGTTAGATGAATTTGGTGTTTCGATATCCTTTCATATCCTAAGTTACATATTGATATAGAAGAAGGTATTTTTCAGTTTCGAGGGGCATTTCAATTCATGCATCAATTTCACAGCCGGATATTGGCACCTATACTGGTCAGGTCGCTACCATCACATTCTGCGGGCTATACGGCCCAATCTGCCAACGCTTTAAACGGCTTACTATGAACTATGTTTTAAAGGCTGTTATGTTAGCGAGTAAGTAAGACTGTTTACCGCTATTGCAGAAGTTTTGTGAAGGCAGTGCCGGCGGGTTGGACAAAAGTTTGTTGTCCCACATCTGCGTTACGCAACAGTAACAGCCCGCTCGGCGCAGACAAGATGGCGGCCGTTGCGTCTGCGCATAATGCTTATGCTATTTGTTCCGGTGGCGCAGGGCTAGTGCAGCCGCCTGTAGTGATGTGTGTGCAGGCGAACCATCGATGGAACTTGTCATTTTAAAGGATATATTTTATTTGTTTATTTGCGCTACTACATAAAAGTCGGTTTTAGTGTTTCGGTCCTACCAGCCCTTCCGGGAAGAAGACGTATCGACAGATACGAGAGAACTAGTAGCACTGTTTCTATAAGACTTATCAAGCCTTGTGAGCGCCGGGCGTTAGTGGTTTTGTTTAGGAATATACTGACAGCTTAATAATGCAATTCATGCGCTCGATTAGGTATTGTTACAAGGCATAATAATCATCATAATCTTATCGATCGGTAGGAATTCAAATCCGGTTTTGTTATTGTTAGCAAGGGCAGATATAAATGCTTGTGATGTAATCAATGCAGTGATGTGGTCGTGCGAGGATCATTTTGTTTGTGGTAAACAAACAAAACGTTACAATTATTTTCGGGTTTGAATCCGTCCTGGCTTATATCAATGTCTTTCCGTATTTCGGTTACAAAACATGCACTACTTACAAATGCACGTGCTAAATGTTATGCATGTATCGACCTTTACGTATATTATGCATGTGATCACTTCTATGTCTAGAACTACCGCGCCGTGAATACTTAGAGCTACAAAATGAGACTTCATCAACAAATGCCGACTGAACCTCTAGCATCCCTCTCTTAGACTGAAATCACAGCGAATAATTCGGTTTCTTATTTACAAAAAATGAATTGCTAATTTTTTTTACCTCTACATGGTAAAGGGCTTAGCCCCTGTCACTTATGGGACTTGAGGAGCGTAGTGAGTTGACAGCTTCAGTGAGAGCGGTACACTACACAGCTCTCTAGAAGTCACCACAAAGTTAATCAAGTCGCGATCTACTACTTTAAAAATTTACGTCGCCACAGAGTTCCATTTTTAAATTTCGTAATTGTTTTTATTGTTTCATTATAAGTGGGCAGCTGCAGTTTACAGACAGTCTGTTACTGACATATATTACCTATGCCTCCTTCGCTCTGAACCTTGGTCTGATGGTTTACTATTTCTGACTATACTGAGTGGAATGAAACTTTTAAAAGCTAATTGTTGTTTTTACATTGCGTTTGACACGGTAAGCACATATCGAGTTTCAAATGAACGTCCCTCGGACTAGAAGGCGATTATGAAACGTTGCGCCTTCAGCATTGACTTTAGCTTTCTACTGTTCGTGTGGTAACGGGGACCAGCCGGTCGCGGCGCCAGACCCGCTGGGGCTGTTAGACTAATTTGGTTCCTTAAGCAAACATTTGATCGATCAACTATAATGTGTATACAAAGTAAAATGTACTGTGTAGTGTTTAAAGGGAGAATATTAATGTACGTCAGTAGTGTGTCCAGCGTGCAGAGGTGTCGGCCGCACACCAGTTAACATGCACAAACAGAAATAATATAAGTGTGACCACGTGGTCGGCAGTGAAGTGCTGGCGAACTGCGCAAGGGCGAAGCGCACCGCCGGTTTGCTTTGTTTAAGTCAAAATTACACGTTTTATTGCTCGTGCACCAAGATATATGTAATTGATTATTAAAGCGGTGTTGGCCACGTAGTTTAGCTGTTGTCTGATAATACGACGAGGTTCGGATGTTAACAGCTTATACAAATGTGCTTGTAATCTTACCGACAGAAAAGACCGCCGCATGTATTACGACCAGCGTAAGACCCCGCACTCGGAGGCACCTCGGGTTTTGCCACAAAAGCTTCACCTATCAGTTTTTATCAAACAAAGGATAACCGGGTGTGAGTAGTCCTTTGTGTGACTCGTATCTCTTGCTCACCGCCTGACTCATCTCCAAGGATTGGCATTGTTCGGCGACAATTGCAAGAAATTCTGATATCCCTAAAATAAAAAAAAACTCTCACTTCATTGTTACCAGCCAACGGAGATTCGAATTCACGATTGTAGAATCATTAGTCCTGGCCACTAAGTTTGCGAGCTAAGTAAGTAAGCATAACACTACAAATTATCAATAGTAGACGCTATGAGTTAAGCTTCGAATTTATAATATTAAAAAACATATTTTGTTGGTAGAAATTAACATCTATTTGGACCTTTTGTTTTTTAGACTTGATCGGTTATTATGTTATAAGTACAAATATCTAAACAATGGAATTCCAATAATTTAAATTCAGTTTTAAATGTTCTCCTTGTAATTTTGTTTTATTTGAATAACATATTTCAGTTTTAGTACAAAGCGGCGAATTATTTTGACACAAAATTTTCCGTTCTATTTTTATTATTATTGAATTGTATATAACTTTCGTCGGCGAATACGCACCGAGTCAAATAGTTTTTCGATTACAGTTTTTGAAACAGACATCTATGAAAACAAACGATTGTAAATCTTATCTCATTTAAAAATAGCAACTATTATTGCCTACACAATTACTAATTATACAGCTCTCTGAGTTGCCAGTCGAGTGGTGTGATTCTCCGGAGGGAGCCCGAATCAGTGTCGACCTCGCCTCCGCCGCGTGAGAACGTGTTCAGCTTTATTTTTTTATTGAGAATGTTTTTGTTTCGTTGCTGATCGGGATATTTGTGTGCACGTGATTGTTGTGTTTGTTAGATTACATTCATTGTTTTCGTGGGAAAATCGGTGAGTGTCAACTTTTGTTAAAATAATTGTATTATGATTTTGCATACGAAGGTCTTATGTTGTTATCATTCGTTTTTTTTTTTTTGTGAAATAATTGATATGTTATAATAAATAAGCAGTTTCCTGTTCATTTTCAAAAAGTTTAAGCAAAATTTGTTGCAAACGATGTCGTTCTCATTCGAATTTATGCATATTTAATATTTTGTTATTAGATATTGGATTATTCGTACTATATCGATCGTGACTTCATAAACATGCATTTAATTGCATAACACTGCAATGATTCATGTTTCTGTTGATAAATATATTATTTGAATGTTGAGTTAATTTCAAAGTGTACAATTAGTGACGGATAAAAATAAAAGATTTCACAATGAAAAGTGGTGAAGCTAATTTTAGCAAATTATTATTTCTATGTAAGAAATAAAAAAAAACGGAAACTGGTTGCTGCAAGTCGGCCGAGATTGGAACGGAACGGCTTGGACAATTAGATTATAAAGTCCAACGCTTAGCCACTAGGCTAAGAGAGAGGCAGATATGTATTTGCAAGTAATGTTGGGACATTCTGATGAACCAAGCTTGCGGGATCCAGAGATAACAAGTTTCCATTATGGACGATCCTGTGGCACTCTCGCTTATAAACACGTGCTATTACACTGTCACTTTTTCGTCTCACTTCCCTCATCATCTTTTCTGCTAGCTCAAAGGCGCACTGCTATATTGATATAAATCTCCCGCGCGCTGCTACTCCTCCCGACACTACGTGAGGGGTTTCACTATTTTCATCACTTACCATCTCTTCTCTTTAATGAAAGAATAATATAACGATTATGCCATTGTAAGGACAACATAGAAGCATGACAGCAGATTTTTGCGCTCCGTCGATTACGAAGCAACAAGGGAAGGAAACAAAAACCATTTTGTTTAAATTGTACTTGTATCGTAAGAATACAATTTACACGGCCCTTTTGCAACATTCGAATGTGATATTTGTACTTCATAATTCATTCTACATCCGAAGAGGCGCGATGCTGTAAGTCCTTTCTCTATGTGTGATTTAGCAAGGAATTAGACCGGATCTTCTCCAATATCAACTTACTAGTTGAGATGTGATGTCTTAGAGCCTATTTAGAACCTCATAGTATGAAAGTAGTTAGCGGACACACGCGAGAGCTTAGTTCTCTAAGAAGCGGGCGGCGCCGCGGGGAGCGCGTAACACGTCGCCGGTAATTATGAGCACGTGGGCCGCTTTCTACCGGCGGTGACTCGCCGAGTGAAAGTCGCTGTGTTTTGGGTTGCTGTTGCGCACCGATTGCGCCGAGATCAGCCGATCCGGACAGCGCCGCCTTGTGCCAAGCGTGTGCTAAACAAACAAAATTCCCTGAACTTGAGGAAGTTGCTCTCCGACGAGACCGCTAAAAAGTCGTCTGGCGCCGTCGAGCGAGCCGTTATATTGCATGCTGTAGAGCCCCTTAAGGGGGTGAGCTTCGAATGGTGGAGAAAGACCTTGTAGGGAGTCAAGGTGCGTTTGGGGTCATACGGCCAGACCACGCGTTCCGGCGCATGTAACCGCGAGGTGGAGCCATAGGAGGTGGTGGGTAGCACCGCGCCACCGCCCCTCGCCAACCGTCCACCACATTTTAACGGATGAAGCCTGGGATTAAGGAGACATTGCCTCTTGTTAGCTTTTTCCTACTTTGTATGTTACTGCAATACCCTTTAAGACATAAGAGAATAGTATCAATCTCTGCTCCCCCGTCTGTAGTAAGAGTGTGCGCTTTTTATTTTTATAAGTAAAGTAATTGAAAAAAAAATTGATTGATAACGCCCGGTCTAGTCGTGCCGTGTTGAGGTCTGTCGCTGTTATGTTGGTGCATAATCTAGACAAAATCCTTCAGTACAACCTTAGGTTTTTGGTCCGCCTGGTAGTGTCATAACGACTACTAAGCGAGGCTTGCGTATGTTCAAGCAAGTCTTACTCTGCACTGTGCCTCCGATCTCTTCCTTTGTGTTTCTTCTATTTGACACTAGAGAAAGTTTCTTCAAATCAAACGTCAAATTGTTACTTTCTATTCTATGTTTTGAGATATAATTAAAATCAAAAGGTGATTAAACACATGTAATTACCTTAATAGCATCGCGAAGATGTAAGAAATGATTAAGTGTATGTAAATATATGTTAGATGTGATCTCCGCACGAGTGGCAGCCGTACGGGGACATGTCCTAGGTCATGTCTACAAGAGTACTCTCCGCTCTGCACTTGTTCCTCACACGGTCATACATACGAGTACGAGTATCATCCTACATTTAGTATAATATCATAGAAACGAAGAAGTAGCGTAGTAAAGTATTAATGTTTGTGGAAACGTGACTTAGGAATAAATATTTGATTCTTTTATAATGGACTCGTTTTGTTACGAAAAGCTAAAATCTTTTTTTTGCACGACTCGTAATGCGGAGCTGGGAAGTAGTGCGCCACGACTCTTGTCCGGCGACCCAGTAGCCAGGCGCGTGTGTGTTATCTGTGTTATTGTTATTCAGCGATAACGAGGCAACATCGCACCACTTGTTTAATTCCTGCATTAATTATTATCCGGCTTTCAGTATATTTAGAGCAGTACGGAAATAAAGGAAAAGATATATGTTCCTATCTAATCAACTCATACAAGAAATTAAATGAAAATAGGAATATATCATCTTTGAATGAACTAAAACTCTAGCGGCAGAGAGGTTAAACTTTATATCAAAGCGTCAATGAAACTTGAAATCGAGAATATAATTTTATTGCTAAAAAACAAGCCAACATGCAGCCAACATTGTAACACATTTCAGCGACCATATCTGCCGCTTACCGCCGCGCAACATTTAGCAGGAAGCTTTGTAGCGTTAGATTTCATCATTTCTATACCAACGGCAGTCTTCTTGTTACGTTATAAGTTATCTGATGCTTTACTTAAATAACCGCTACTGCAGTCCTGAGTGGTAAGTACTAACGGGCTAAGTTAATCAATGTTTTGCTTTGATTTCAATGTTATATATGCAGGTAGGTAGTCTTTAGGCAATTGGTTCAACTTCACCGGTTATCCAGGTTAATTGCGAACAGTCTCTTGTGTTAGCAATATTCTAGGCGCAATAACATTTCACCACATACAGCCGCCCGGACGTCGGCCGCACTCCTTACCTTACAGATAAACTAATATCACACGCAGCCTTGTGCCTTCAATGTCAGATTATATTAATCCGTAGACAACAAACTATGCTTCCGATTGCACCGTGCTGGAAAAATATGTGGTTATTTGTAATTATGAATTCAATGACAAGGACACTGGGAGTTATCTTCAGGGTCATAACTGGCAACCGCAGGCACCCGCCTCGCTCGTTTACATGCTTTTCTAATAGCTTTATAATATTATGACGTATTCCTTGTGACCACATCGACTTGTAGCGATTGACTAAAACGGAGTGAACGAAACGGCGGCAGCGGACGTGGGTCTGAGAGAGATGATAGCAATTAGAACAAACTTTAGTCAACATTTCAACCCGTCATTAGGTATATCTATGTAGGTTATCGTTATAAGGAACTTATTATTCTATATTGTATAATGTTCACGAACTATCCTTTAAATGAAATACATACGTAATAATACAATAGAATAGCTTCTAATGTTCTTCAGTGAGGAGTTGTATAGCATATAATGTACAGCAGAGGTGAGCTGGCAACAGATTTATCTCATTGCCGGCAATTATTGTGAAGGTAAGAAATTAAATTTTTGTCATTTATTCTTGTTGTTTTTACTGAGAACACAAAAGTGCAGGAATAACTCAGCTTCAGTCCGATTGCAATAAGCGTCTGTAAGACAGGAGTCCTTGTCTGGGATATTTGCCAACCTGTAATAATTACCTCGTAGCTTTGCACGAAATGATTACTATTTAAAAATAATGAACGCTTGTATTTTCCTCTATTCACTGGAGCAGCCATTATGCGTATAAAGCATACGTACTATGTTACTACATACAAAAGGAACGTTACGCCGCCTAAAGCAACGTTATTATGAAAATAACATTGTTTATTTGGTGTCATTGCAAATTTAACAAGATAAATTGAACCGCCTTTGACGATTGGTCGTTGAGGTGGTAGATTAATGGATTGTGGTCGTTCACGCCGGATTATCAATTCCAATAGCTCAGTCATCACGTACTCTTTGCACGTTGGTACACATTTTAAAGAAGGCCTGACGTCATTCGGTATGTCCTCACGTACTGGCCAGTGACGATAACACATCGTCAGTGCGGTTCTCTGATGATACGCAGTGTCGCTCTGTCAGTGGCAGCAAACATTGTAATTAGTGAATTGATTTCTATAAGAAAGATGGTGATGGTGAATATAAAACCTCTTAATTTTTTTGCCTATGCCCACATCTCCGGTCTTAATACTATATTGTTCTTCTGTCTATTTAGCCATCATTTATGTCAGCGAGCGGTGACAATATAATCATTTTATATAATATTTATGTCCAGACCCAGGAGCATCAGGATATGAATTGATTGCTCTTACAATTTATACATATGCTATGATATATATAACATGCTTTGATAGCTAATGTTGTTCTATTAAAGTTTGATTTGTGGTATACGACAAGTCACATCCCGTTTCTTGCATTTTTTTGCATGTATATTATCCGTTGCTATTTCGTACGTCGATTTGTTGGTTGATTTAAATATTCGGTCCTTACATATGAAATTAGTGTTTTGTCGTACTGGCCACGTTGGTCTCAAATATGTCCTCTTTGGTTGCGAATTCCAATTTTAAATTTATCCCGCTGTTTACTCATGAATTTGTTATTCGATAACCGTATTCCTTATGTTTTTACAGCTTTGGTTTTTTCTTAGCGTCGCTCAGTTTACAAAATGGAAAACTTAAAATATCGCGTTATTTACGTGTCCAAGTTACTTTCAAAGATTTGATTGAGTCCGAATGGTTTTTTTTAGTAAAGGGATCAATGTACTACCTATGAGATGGCAAAAGTGCATTAATTAATAGATTAATGATGATTTTGAAAAAATCAACTTTAGGTTACTCCCTTACAAAACGCCAATTTCATATGTTAGGACTATATGGCGGTGATAGCTTACTATTTCACTTTACAAAGACCAGGTGTCTCAATTTGTTCCCAGTGTGACCACGACAGGCTCGGCGCCCAGTTGGTCACATTCGAAATCTAATAAACTATGTTCGTTCCGTTCGTGTTAAAAAATATAATAAAAAAACACACCCCCTTTTCCTTCAGTCCTGTTTTCTTATGTAAGAGTTGTGACTCCATCCATAACTTTCACTTTATCAGTAACCACTTGCTAGTCATGATTATCTCCGAAAGAAAAAAATCTCATATTAAAATCTTAATGGCCGCATTTCGGTTGCTCCTTCCAATGAATGACACGTGTCTAACGCACGTTCATACGTACAAAACATAATTTCCTGAAATTGGCTCTGCGTGGTGCGCGGAGTTCACCCTCGTCACAAATAGCGGAGAGAATATTATCTTGAATCCCCATTAAAGTAAATAATAATATTTTAAACATAAATGTTGCCATTTAAACCAGTGAGCTATGCTATATGTTCGCCGACTCAACTGTTGGGGTCACCCACAAGGATAATTTATTACCTACATATTTGGCATATATATTGCCAATTACAAGGGATGACGTCGGCAGAGCGCGATATTTATGGACATGTCATCTCAGCTGACGTGCAGAGCTGTTTGTTTTTTAATTAATTTATTCTTTTATATAAATCAAGAAAACCTATTTACTTAATATTTAAAAAAATAGTAAAGAATACCTTGAACCATGTATATTGAATGTCCCTGAGAAAATATTTTTTTTGTTATGAACATGTTTATATAATCAATGAAGAATAAACTTTTAGGCAGCAGTGTCGCTCTCGCACTCGCACTCGCCGTGCTCTGAGTAAGGCAGAACGACTAGGAGCCAGCCAGTGGGAAATGACTTGGCAGCCTCACCCAGACGTCTTACAGAGGCCGACTGGGTGAGGCGGCGCTGTGGCAGTTGCTGCCACTGCCGGCCTGGTGCCACGCTCCCACAGTACCGTCGTGCACTCCTGCTTTATTCATACTTGTTTGTTTCTCCAGGCGAGAGGAGAGGTCTAACTCCTAACCCTTTTTTCCTTTAACTTTTTGTGTCCGTGGGCGGAAATGATTGAAATAGTGACAGTATAGCTTCTGCTCTCTACGTGTGTACGGTGGTGTTGAAAACTTCTTTCTTTATATAGTGCTAGTATGACATACTCAATATTCTTAAAGTAACTTGATGCAAACAATAGTACTTGGCTGAAGCATTAACGCTGTCCGCGGTCTCCTGGGCGGAGCGTAAGCCGCGCACTTGTGAGGTTTTAGTTGAATGAGCCTCCGACCCCACGGACACTTGTAATGGCGCCGGAAGAAGCCGTTAAGGGATTTATAACCGTTACTGAAACTTATGTAAAAGAAATATCTTTTTGACGACAAAAGAAATAATGTACAGTCAAATGGTGACTCTCTCTCTTTATATTGCTGAGGTCTCACGCGGCGTTGTCTGGAGTTACATGTATTGTTGCACAAACAGGAGTCCCTAGGTTACTTCCAACTCTCCTCTCATGTAGCCGAAAACGCCTCGGAGACGGTCTGTCGCAACGAAGATCTTTGCTGTCTTACGTAACAAATTAATGTTCGATGTGAAGTAATTATTTGAAAGCCAGACTCATCAATCACCCGGCGGTGGGCGTTAGGAAGTGGTAACCGTGTCCTTCGTTAAATAGATTACTTGTTTTCCAATCGACGTGTTTTCCTTGTTAGATATTAATCTTAATATTTAATGATGCCGAACGTGTTCCGAATGATAATATTGAGGTTGTAACACCGCGGCTGATAAGCTTCTTGGTCCGTCCCCTGCTGGAGGCTTCTCTGGGCTTTAGGAATACAGAATCCTGTGCGCCTGTAGATGCGCTCGCTGGGCTGGGTAATTCTCCAGATATAGCGCCCAGTCGACCGGAACACGGCAATGCCCATTACAACGGAACACTTATGCGCTGTGATGGTAACCAGCAGTGTACATAAATAGTAATATTTTATTTATTCACCATAATATCACAGCATATTTAAACCGAGCAGTGACAGCGTAGTGATTAAACATTCGACTTATTATACAGATAAACTCCAATACCCACAGGGGTATTGGGGTTTTAATCCCAGTTGTTGCCCTTCATCACAGCCACTCTGCTACTACACTACTTACCTTTGTCATTCTTCAATATATTCTTTATTGAGCAATTTTATCTGATTAGAAATGCATTTTCACATCTGCCTGTTCAAAATTAATGATCTTCGCTGAGCTTCTATAGACACCTATAATTTGTTCATCAACTGCGCAGACGCCACAGTACGTCGAACTCGGCGATACTGATATGAAATGTATGTCAATGAATTGTTTGTAAGATATTTTTTAACTATATTCAAGAAGCAACAATAGACGGCGGTGCATGCGGAAATAGTTCCTGTAACTTGCGTCCCTGATGTATGTCTCGCGCCACATTTGAGACTGAGACCGATTATTGAGACAGAGTAACGGTTGTTATGTCTGCCTTCCCTGGTTAGGGTTTAAATACTCTCCAATGTTTTGAGATCTTACAATGCGTTATTGATACGAGGCTTTTCTTCACGATTACTTACAGCCTGATCGTGACGTCATGGATCTTTATAAGCCCCAAAAGAAAGTGACCCATACACCAGAATCTTATCACTATTTGAACGCTGGAGTGTCCAGTACACAGCACAGTCAAGTGTGACAGGGTCACGATCAACGACTTTTGTTGCGAGAGCCGGGGGACCTTACGTGTATATATTTTTACTGCGCTGTGCGAGTATCACATGGCAGGTATAGCGCAGTGTGGAGACTTGCGACATGTTCTTGCAAAATATTAATGTTTTATGTATCCTTGTAAACAACGCAATAAGATTCACCAATTCATTTCATACTGCTTTAAAGTATTAATCTTTTTTTAATTGTTTAACATATTTAGGGTTTCAGAATTTTAAATAAACGAGGAAAAAAGTAAAAGACTAAGTTTTTCTTTCCGTCAAAGCGACGTCGTCGAGGTCGCAGCCGGGTACTGTTATGTGATATAATATCGCACGACCAAAGTGCAGTCAGTACGCTGCGTATGTGGTCGGAATTGTATTTCATATGCGAGTATCCTTGTAGTGTTTTATTGTCCGTGGAGCGCGCAGTGAGCCTGCAATTAAGATTACAGTTAAAATGTTTGTCGGTGAGTTAGTGACGGCGTCACGTGTCGTAGACATGGATGTGGCGAATTCCATAGACATTTCACGAAAAACGTACAGCAGCAGAATGCCAGTTATCGAATATCTACATGGAACGCGAAGTTTTGCCGCGATATACGCACGTAAAATGCAGCGTACGTAATAACTGGTGTATGATCGGAAGTCGTCACTTGCTCTAATTTGTTTGATTGCCTGATATTATAAGTAAATAATTTAAAATAGTCGACCAAAACGAATATGTGAGCTACGTATTAACGCAGACAAAGCATTTGATTATGTGCATCACGATCGTTTAGATTAGTTTACATCCTTTATCTGTTGTGTACGGAGGTCGCATTCATATAATTTAATACGAGAATAACGTGAGTCATGCAACGAGGGTCAAGGAAATTGTTTCTGTTCTTGTTGCCTGTACGTGCAGCGTGTCTCAAGGGCCACATTTTAGACCACCATTGTTATTAAAGTTTTGGTTGTCTCACACGTCATAAACCGTCGCTATATTTAAAAACTAGTTGTAGAATGATTACCTAAAATTTCTACGTTCTACTTTAACGAAATATTAATGTTAATTTAATAGATTAATATCTTAAGACCATATTAGGTAGCAAGCAATTAAAACTTTACATTCTCTTAATGGTGTGATGGGTAATTTAAGATAAAATACCCTAGACTCTAGGCCAATGGCGTAGGCGGAGGTACTGTTAGTATGTCACCATTCTGGCCAATATTAGGGCGGCAGTTATCTCTTGATACCGAATACCTGTTTCGTGACACTGCTGCACGTGCATATTCACAGGAACTACGTGATTTAATTGCCCTAAATCATCATAATACACGACCAATTTCTTCTTTTGGTGTTGATCATTAACTTGTCAGTCTTTCCGTACTACGTTAAATTACTATCAATAAGCCAGCTAAAAATACTCTTGCACTCCGCATCAGGTGGGTTTAAAACATGATATTGATTGATTTAAGAAAATATTTCTAATCACCACTGCCGTTAATAACCAAAAAAGTCGCATAAGCCGTTGAATGTTTAGTTATGTTTGAAGGTCACGTGAATCATGTCTAAGAAGTTCCTTACCCCAAAACGTTTGAATTATTTGTCATTAATTTTTTTTATTAAAAATGCGAAATAACAATGAACAAAAGGACAAGAAGTTTTCGTGTGATGTGACCGAGGCCAAAAGGAAATGTTGCTGTATTACTGGTTATTAATTGTCATGTCATGTGGCCATTTGTCACCGATCATTTCCAGTGAAAAGTGGTCAATATGGTATTGCTAGGGATCCTAGAGGGACCCCTAGCAATACGGACACTTCGTTCCTCACCATATTTTTTTCGTTTCTCTGTCTTCATTAGTTCTACCGTCGCGCTTAAGTACTCAAAAGAGTATTTTTTTTTGACGAACTACCACAGATTGGCCAGAGAAGCTGGCCTTGACTGCTTCACCGGATTGAGATGTGGCATAGCTCTTAGGTCGCTTAGCCTGAACCTCTAAAGAGTATGTGTATATTTTGATAGTTTTCCCGTAAAGTGACTAGCTACTGTAAAATACTGTGACGGTACTTTATTATTATTTGTCCGCGTAATATTAATTGTTGTCTGGCAAATACATGAGAGTGAATTTGAACAAAGAGTGTCAGATGTTTACGAGATGCGCAGCTCGCTTAATGTACTTAGGAGAACAACAGTTTGAGTATGTCAAATGATTTGAAAAAATTGCAAATATTTAGTTCGTACTCTGTAAATGCAAACTTACTTGAGTGTGACGTAAAAAAAGGGCTTTATAGGCCAGCAGTATGTAGGAAGCAAAGCTGTCAGAATGTACTCGAGTCAAGCATTGGTAATAGAGCGTATTGACCGACGTTGCCGGTGGAACACGGCTCTCCGCAACAAAGCCGAGTCGAACAAGGAAAACAACGTTTTATATTTATATAGTGCCACTAAAACATGGTCTGTTTTAACATAAATATGTTAATTTGATCATTTAATTATGCATATTACTCAATCAAAGTTTAACTGTAACTCATACAAATTATAATTGTATTGGACTAACTTTAAATATTTAAATAATAGTATTTTATAACGAATCTTTGTTTTTTCCTACTAAGGTCCTGAAATTGCGCTTATTGTTGCCTCCGAGGAGTCAAGCGCACATGTTGCGGTGTTCCACTGTAGCATGCGACTAGGGCAATTACTGGGCTAATGAGATGCACCGACAGGCGTGTCGAGGTGAATATCTCAGGTCCTAATATATTTGAGATTTAATAAGCTAAGTGAAAACTCTACACCTCTCTACTCTACACCTTAAGGGTTAAAAAGAAGTGTGAGAGAAAAAACGACGTATGATAACGTCAGGTGTTGATCTCTGAAATGTACGCTTGCACAATTAGTCACGTACGCTTGCATGTTTTAAGATTTTCTTTATAAATAAAAACAAGCGCGCTGTTTAGGAAAAAAACTCGTTAAAATGATATCCCTTGCAGTTTGTCATATATTTGAGAACAAGTCCTTTTCTGCATCTGCTAATATCGCACGGCAGGACGTTGATATGTTTAACACCGTTCAGTTTCTCGGTGATTTTGACGGCAAGACCAAATTGGCTACCAAAAAGCTGGATAAACACAAGAGTGAGAAAGTACTTCACGCTGTCCCATGGCTTGCAGCTGTTCGTGTGCAACCGCTCTCCCGCTAGTTGGGCCTCGGTACATAGGCTGACCCAAAAG
The DNA here is from genome assembly GCA_029286785.1 of Meandrusa payeni. NCBI lineage: Eukaryota > Metazoa > Arthropoda > Insecta > Lepidoptera > Papilionidae > Meandrusa > Meandrusa payeni. Next base: position 116,830 of record JAGSMX010000029.1, read on the forward strand.
TATCGGGAATGGAATATTTCCACTATTCCTGTCATATTAAAATCTTTTTAATTGCAAACCCTTTGGTTTTGAAAATCGAATGCCATTTATTTATTTAAAAAAAGATTCTTGTTCTTGTCACAAGGTCTTGTCAAACTTTCTTAGTCGTTAAGAAAATGGAATTGACTCGAGAAAATTCAAGAGCGATAATTTATTATGACTTTCGAAGTGGTTTAACACAAAAACAGTGTCTTGACCGGATAATTTCTGCATTTGGTGATGAAGCCCCATCCAAAACCACAATTTATCGCTGGTTTGTTGAATTTCAACGTGGACGTGTCAAGCTCAGTCATGAAGTCCCCGTCAAGGTCGTCCAAAAACTGCAGTTACACAAGAAAACGTCGATGCTGTGCGTAAGCTGATTGAGGAAGATCGACATGTGGCATACCACGAAATTCAGGCAACTTTAGACATTGGCATGAGTCAAATACAAATAATCTTGCATGAACAATTAGGTGTAAAAAAAATGATTTCCCGATGGATACCGCATTCGCTCTGTGAAGAGCAAAAAGCGGCTCGCATAACTTGGTGCGTCAGAACTCTCAAAAGATTCCACGCAGGATCCTCAAATGCTGTATACAACATCATATCAGGTGACGAATCCTGGATATACGCGTACGAACCCGAAACAAAAAACCAGTCAAGAGTTTGGGTGTTCGAAAATGAGTTAAAGCCAACAAAAATTGGTCGTTCACGGAGTGTTGCAAAAAAATGGTGGCCACGTTTGTCTCCAAAACCGGCCATATTGCGACTATTCCTCTTGAGGGACAAAGAACGGTTGATGCAGAATGGTATGCTAGCATTTGTTTGCCACAGGTCGTTTCTGAACTTCGTAAAGAGAACTGCAACTGCCGCATCATCCTTCATCACGACAATACGAGTTCTCACACCGCGCACAGAACAAAAGAGTTTTTAGACCAAGAAAACATAGAATTATTAGACCATCCCTCGTACAACCCCGACCTGAGCCCTAATGATTTCTATACTTTCCCTAAAATAAAGAATAAATTGCGTGATCAGAGATTTTCATCACCTGAAGAAGCTGTGGACGCAAAACACACAAAACGGCCATTTTGGAGACCGGTGATTGGTTGCATCGTATGAGAAAAATGTGTCAAATTTCGCGGAGATTACTTCGAAAAGCAATAAATACATTTTTAAATAGTTATGTTGTGTCACTTCCTTGATTCCCGAAATTATCAGCGCCGCCGTCGTACAAACAGATTAAATCTTTACTTCAGTCTCAATTACTTGATGTCTGTTATGTCTCACCTTACCACCACCACTCAACACTGATGTTCTCATGGGTACACAGTTGACCTGGCTTAGGTTCATCATCATCTAGATTATTACAAGCTCGTTAAAAAATACTCCGTACCAACAAAACAAAAGCGGTTTGCAGTTCCGTGAGACCACTCCAAGGTGAAGTCCGCTCCACGTTTAAGGTTAAGGAAGCTTCGGGCGACGCACTCGTCGTTAAATTCAGATGAACACGAACAACTGGACGTACTCGAGTAAAAAATTACAACAAAACGTTACATTATCTCTGTCAGCAATTTTTCTACCGGAATTTGCATTGAAATTCTCTTTAAAATAATAAAATTATTTCGTTGACAAAAACTGTTTGAACAATTTAAGTATTGGAAAAAATATAAAAGGATGTTTATGAACCCATTTCGTGCGGCTCACCGGCACTCGTCTTTCAATCCTGTCAAAACAATCACCGAATAGAAATACGAAATAAAATGAATCAGAACGTAACCAAACTCTCATCACACTACTCTAAAAGTACATCCTTTCCAATAAAAATGAATCATCAAAATTGGTTGGCGTGATATTCAGTTCGTCCATTTGTGGCGCACGTACTTTTATGGTTTATCATAATTGGACCAGAATGGGATACGGGATGCACCAACTTTCAAGTATATTCTAAATCGGTGCACCCAGTCGGAAGTTATGACGTAACAAACATAATAAAAACATATACGAGCTCAACCCTTGAAGTTCAAGTACTTACAGCATCCCGCCGGGAAGTTATTCCGATTTTCCATCGTAACGTCGTTTACTACGAAACGCCCGCCTTACTTTCGCCAGAATTTCAAATTTTGTTCCTGGGTTCTTTTAAGCAGGATGTCGTACAAACACACAGATTGAGTCTCCATTTTATTAGTCCCATAGACCTCAGTGATGTTTTTGTGGGGATATTTATAATTTATTGAATATTAAGGAACCGCCCGCGTCACACTTCGATTTATTTTACCTTGTAACTGATTTACTAGGTGTCGAATTGAATAATAAACAATTGAAATACATATAAATCCAATGAAAATTATTATTATTAAACCTAAACAGTACAGGTTTCAAAATAGTAAACAATTAGATGTACTAAAATTTTCCAAACACAGTGCATCTTATGGTACTCGTATGAATATCTTGTCTAGGAGAGGCTATTGAGACTTATAGGATAAATTCTGCAGTTTTTGTAATATAAGGTAACAAAAAACGTCTCCAAATTGATTGTATAGATTTATAGTCAGAAGGTCGCAGCTCCAAGGTTGGAAATAGCAAATTTCCGAACAACATGTCATTTGTAGATTCATTAGTCGTAATTAGTTGGCTGTCGGTGAGTTTTGTTAGCGTCGCCAAGGTGAGCGGACGACAGGTACACGCAAGTTTAAAAGTAATTGAAGAAACATGTGTATGAGGCTATAGGTCCTTGCCGTGGTGCGGTGCAGGATGTTGCTAGTCTGTGCCACATTTGTGCAGGCGCTGAAGAACTGCCAGCTATGTGCCCCATACAAGTGCAGCAGTCGCAAAGCCGACAGGCTGCTCGGTGAACGATGTAGTGGCTAAATATACGGTTTTTCATAATGGTTCTATCACGTAGTGCTTACACAGTACTTTCTAATAGCTTTTATGTGGGGATTCCACAACTGCTTATGTGACAAATAGACGTCCTGGGGAAGGTTATACCCTCTCCCAGCACTCTCGCAGTGCCAGAGCGACACGAGACCACCAGTGTCGCCTTCCCGGGTCCACTGTAGCCCATGACAAATGCTCTCACGACGCGAGGTCCACTTTTAGGAGTACGGGGTACTTATTTCAATAAGAAGTTCTACTTCATCATCACATCACGGCACGCTGCAATCTGACTGGGTCTAATCGCATGGAAAAGTAGTTAGTAACAGTAGCGGGAGGAGGAGGGGGGATAGTTCTTCAACTTTTATAACATTAATTAACATAAATTTAATTATTTTCAGAAAAATGGACGAGCGAGTTACCGAGTGCACGCCGACAGCCACATGAGCCCGTCACCAACAATCTGCGATCGCATGACATAAGTGATATTTCGTATTTTAAGTTTAAATGACTATTAAGCCATTAATAAAGTTGAGCCAGCAGTGAGAAGCAGTTGACAACGTCGATATGCCGGCCATATTGACCAAGATCAGGGAGCAGGCGTTCAGGGTCCGGCCGACTGTGGCCGTGGGAGTGGGGGTGGGAGTGGCGCTGGCCGCGTGCGCGCTGTATGGCACCAGGGAGAAGAAACAAACGCCGGTGTGCCACAACAACAACAATTACAAGGTACATGACACATCAGGATATTATTAGCGAAAATTAATTTTACCAAGGTTTGCTGATTTTCTATCATAAATATGTTTTTTCTGTAATCATATATATTTTTGGTCGGTATGGTCGGCTCGGCGCGAACGCTCTCTGTTACTTTTCTGAGATCATTCGTAAGTCAAGCATCCGTTGACTTACGAAAAGTGTGATTGGGCGAATCGATCGGTCCTTGAGAGGGAGATATAAATTGTTGTAGATAGTAAAGAGAGAGAAAGTTTCGTATATTGCAAGAAAGAGAGGAGCGTGCACACATTTTCTTTCTCTCTCTCTCTCTCATAGTCAGTTACGTTTCGTATATCTCAGATACAGTGCAGGCTTATTGTCTGTATCACACAGTAGGAGCCAAAGAGAGCAGTGCGCCCGCACATTTCCTTTCTCTCATGTACAATCGTCTATATAATAACAAATATATTTTTGTGTATATATTATACGTATATAAACATGTATATGTATATATATAAATGAGAATATAAATTTACTTCAGTGGTGCGGTCTGAAGCACACTCGTATTTTTATCACAATAATATCGTAGCCTTATGTGTGTGAGAATGATGAATGGTTTCGTGATGTGATGCCGTGGTGATGAGAGACAGGGTAATGTGTTGATCAGGTTGAACTCGAACCCAGAGAGCCGAGTGCTCCGCGTTCACGTTCGCTCGGCGTCACTCCACGATACTATAGGCAGCAGCGCGCTGTTCGTGATGCCGTGGTAGTTAAAACATTTGTTTTTGATGCGAGGAGTCTTGTAAATTTTTTTTAAGTTTTTACAATGTGTCAATATTTCCTCGTGCGGTTTAGAATTTTTTTTATACACTTGGATATTAGCTAAGTATTACGATGTGTTAACTTGACCTAGACCTTTACGAAACTGAAAAATTTCGCATGACGTGCGTCAGTGTCGGGCACACAGCGTGTAGACGTGCGTGCGTCTTGCTACGTGCACTTGTGGCCCTCACTGCGACTAAAAGGTTCGTTTGGGTTTGACTCACTGTGAGACACCTTCTAATGTATCGTGACCGCTGCTGATTCCAGGTGGCTAAGAATGGCGCGCTCCACGACGTGCAGAGCGAAGGCGGCGCGGCGGGTGCGTGCGGTAGGTGCGGGGAGGAGCGCTGCGCCCTTTGCCGGGGCGACGCCGACACCGACAACAAGCAGAACATTGTGAGTATACACACACGTGCTCCCCACACACCCACACACACATGCTCCACACCCACAGACATTGTTATGCACACGATATGAGAGACAAACCTTATGTTATAGAAGCGTTACCAAAATTAGACCCTGATTGGGATCGAAAGTTCCTCTCATTCCCAAATAGTAATCCAGCCGTGGTGCGACCTCGCACGGAGTAAAGTACAGAGCGGAGGGAAGTTGCACCAGCCTCCGGACTGACAGGATCTTGTCGTGAACAACTAACAACACATGTATGCTGATTGTTGTCGCTGTCCGAACACCGTCCCCGCCGCTTGGACACTTTCCTCAGTCAGCCAGACCCGTTGGGTGCCTCTAGTAGTGAGTAGTTTTAACTAACGTGATTCTATTTCCAGGGGGAGGTTGACGATACGCCATTGTCGGAGGAGTACGTGCCGGGCTTGAACCTGGAATTCCTGCGGCAGCTGATCTCTCTGGCGAAGATCATGGTGCCTAACGTACGGAGCCAGGAGGTGGCGCTGCTGACCGCGCACACGCTCTGCCTGTTCTCCCGGACCTTCCTCTCCATATACGTGGCGTCTTTGGAAGGTTCTATTGGTGAGTTTTAGAACTTCGACAAGATTTGAGATAAGAGTATTGTTCTCCTCGCCGTCTAATCAGCTCATTTTTAATTCGATTCCCAACTCAAGCAATTAAATGAATCTCGTTGGAAGTAACTTGGTACTGCCGGCCCTCGGACGTTCACCGAGAATCGACCGTAAGTAGCACGTTTAGTGAAGGGTTCCGTAAAGCATTGCTGCAACACTTTTTATAGTAAAAATATAGCAGAAAAGAGCGGACTTATCTTGACATTCTCCCGCTCTCTCCATTCATCGAGATTTGAATTAATGTTTTGGTTGGATTTAGTTTTTCTTTCTCTATTGTTGGCGCTGCACTACCCCTTACGATATAATTACGACATGAGGTTTGTTTTGCCAAAAACTTTTAAGCCAAGGGACAGAAATACAAGTTTGCCCTTTTCCTATTCTAAAGAGACCAATAATATGAAGTTATCGCTGAAAGGCTCCATGTTCTTCCGCAGTGAAACACATAGTCCAGAAGGACTTGCGCAGCTTCACCGCCCTCCTAGTGCAGTGGTTCGGCATCGCCGTGCCGGCCACATTCATCAACTCCATGATCCGGTACCTGGAGAGCCGCCTGGCGCTCGCCTTCCGTACCAGGCTCGTGAACCACGCGTACGACCTGTACTTCAAGAACCAAACCTACTACCGAGTGGCCAACTTGGACGCCAGGATAGAAAACGCTGACCACCGGTGAGGATTTTATTTGGGGCTCTCACGCGCGGCTTCCGTTCCTCTACTCATGTTAAGATATTTCTAAAGACACAAACTGTGGGTCTGCGACCGACTTCGTGTTGTCTTCGATTGGAAAAAAGCGAACAGGCAAACAAGCACCGACGAGGACATAACCGGCGGGTCTGCTGCAGCAGAGCATCCGGGTAGGGGTGCGTGATATATATCGATATTTCATTAAATGTCGATATATTTTATCCGATACACAGATATCGTAAGAAATTAAATGAACCTCATTTTTTCTTTTATTTCTTGTTGACAACTAGAATAAAAAAAGGTAAACTAGTACATGCCATCACGCAGAGTGTAGTACGTTACGATACTCCTGCTCTAATCTGTGCTTCGGTTTTTTTGGGCTACGTATATATACAAAAATATATTAACATATTACGATATATTATACCGAAAAATATATCGATATATTTTTTTCATGACATCTCTACATCCGGGCGCGCGACTGCACTTGTTTCTGCGCAGCAGTGAAGTGCACTGCTGGGGTCCGTCTTGACGGAAGGTCGTAGGAGCGTATGCCACCTGACTATCTGGATCAAGAATGTTTTATTATTTGAATATGATGTTATTGGACAAGGGTCTAAGGTCTCGAGTAGCCTGGTGCTGAGTATTCAAGGCTAAAAAGTTTGAAACCGCCAGCGTGTGTACCGTATCCAATTTCTATACTTTACCCTGGTGTCGACAATCCGCAGGCTTACGGAAGACGTATCAGTGTTTACGCAGTCGGTGGCGCACCTGTACAGTTCGCTGACCAAGCCCTGCTTCGACCTGCTCCTCATCGTGTTGACTCTCGCCAGGTACTCCAACAAGATGAAGGGCAACATATTCCTTGGTGAGTATCAATTTAAAAGTAAAACCGGAATAGAATACAAGGAAAGGTTCTTTACTTCGTCGGTGTCCAGGTCCCGGTATGGCGTCGGTGGTGATCTGCCTGACGGGGCAGCTGCTGCGCCTGCTGAGCCCGAGGTTCGGTGCGTTGGCCGGCGAGGAGGCGCGCATGAAGGCCAACCTGCGGCACGCGCACAGCCGCCTCATCACGCACGCCGAGGAGGTCGCCTTCTACGGTGGTCACAAGGTACCTCCCGGTCACTCCTAGCACCTGCTTCCTCGCAGGCAGGTGACGGTGCATACGCTTACTTATATCTCGTTCTATAACAATAGTTGTTGACGAGAGTGAGAGGGAAATGTCGAATGTCATCTTGTTTATGTTCTTTATGTAAAACATATTTGCAGGTGGAGCTGGGGCAGCTGCAGTCTGCGTACAAGCAGCTGGTGGTGCAGATGACGACTGTGTTCAACAAGAAACTGTGGTACGTCATGCTGGAGCAGTTCTGCATGAAGTACGTGTGGTCCGGCACCGGGATGGTCATGCTCGCCCTGCCCATACTCACCGGGAGGAGGAGCGACGGTGAGGGTCGTTCGTTTGTTCGCGTATACGCTGGTGTTTCCACATTACACTCCACACGTTTTTGGATAGGTGCTTCTGAGTGCAATCTAGGGAAACGAACAGGCTGACGAGGATTACAAAGCCTCGTGATAGGTATTTAAACTGGTTTTCCTCAAACACGTGGTTCCTTCCCCCAACCGTTTAAGTTATTTATGTATGAGCCTAGAGCACAGGCTCCCAGTCGCCGATCATTTCGATCCTCGTAACGATTGATAGCATTGACTGACCGGAAAGAGACGACTGACATTATTTGAAGATGATTTTAATGTACTCGTATAGCACAGGAAACTGGTCGCCTGCTGGCGCCCCACCACACATCCGTCATCACATTATAAACCATTCGATAAGCTTAGTGACATTAATGGTGTAATGAGACCTGGATAATGAATTTCCATATATTTTTTGCAGAGACGAGCGACGAGGGTATCAGCAGCCGCACGGAGTACATGACCACGTCGCGCAACCTGCTCAACTCCGCCGCCGACGCCATCGAGAGACTCATGTCCAGCTATAAGGTCAGCAAGCAGAAGAACGCCTGTAAGGGCGTAGTATCTAACCAGCAGTTAAACTTCCTTCTCTCAACGATAGCGTGCTAGATGAAGGTCCAGCAATTGATTATGCTGTGTGCAGGAGGTGGTGACGCTGGCGGGGTACGCGACGCGTGTGTCCGACATGCTGCTGGTGTTCGGGGAGGTGGCGCGCGGGCGCTGTGTGCGTGCGGTGCACGCCGCCGCCTCGCCCTCCGGCTTCCAGGTCACCTTCAGGGAGCGGCAGCCCGTGCCGCAAGGTGAGCTCATATTTTACCTTGCACACTGTTGACTACAGGACGGCAGCGTCATCTGTGTCAAACCTTTTCGAATTTCTTCTAAGTTACATATTATAAAACGGACTTCAATAGAGCCAGGGCGGACAAACGACGTGAACATATTATTGGTTTTATATAATTTACTTACAAGTGGTGATATTTGCAGGCAAAATAACGTACACCAGCGACCTGTCGATACGGCTGCGCGCGGTGCCGATCGTGACGCCCACGTGCGACGTGGTGGCCAGCGGGGTGACGCTGGTCCTGGCGCCCGGCACGCACCTGCTCATCGTGGGCCCCAACGGCTGCGGGAAGTCCAGGTAAATATTCGATCGGCGATCCGAAACTTTGTGGACGACGACTCGCCGCTGCCAGCAGCTCGTCTTACTTAATAATTGTTTTGTTTGTATGAAACGTAATTACCAGAAGTGTTGTGGAAAAGGTCCAAATGTAATTTAAATATGAACGAAATTCGACGAGCGCGGTCTAGAGTTGCAGTCCCTACAACAGCGCGGCGCCCTCACGAGCAGCTCGTCTACGTATGCACCCGCCTTCCCGTTGCATGTCTTACTGTAACTAAAAAAAAATATTCCCAGTTGCCATTGCAGCAGCTTGCACGTGTCAGGAGCTGCCACGTAAGTAATATCTCTGTGCACGTTACGCAGCTCTCAATATTTCAACGTTACTACAATTTTTGTAGCGCTCTATATCAGGAGAAGGAGGAGAAACAACTATTCCATTGCCGACTTGTCCGTCTGTTTGCAGTTTGTTCCGTATAATATCTGGACTGTGGCCGGTGTTCGGCGGCGAACTGGCCGTGCCGCGGCCGTGCGCGTGCGCACACTGCGCGGGCGAGGCGAGCGCTCCGCCCCACTGCAGCGCGCGCCCCGTCATGTTCTACATACCGCAGAGGTGACTCCCGCGCACACACAACACACACACAGCACGCACTAGTATCACTCTCTATTATTCTGTTACATTTTCATTTTGCAAATCTGTCTGGGTCGCAGTCGTTACCTTCTGTTCCTCTAACTGGAGCGTCAACCCGTTACCGTCCGTTTCCATCCGCAGGCCGTACATGTCGGTGGGGTCCCTGATAGACCAGGTGACGTACCCGTCGCGCGTGGCGCTGGAGGACGCGGCGGCGGAGGCGCGCGCGGCACACATCCTGCGCGTGGTGCGACTGGACGCGTGCGCGGCGCGGCTGGGCGGGCTGCGCGCGCACACCGACTGGCGCGCCACGCTCTCCGGCGGCGAGAAGCAGCGCCTCGCGATGGCGAGGATGTTCTACCACCGGTGAGCGGAGCGCCCGCGCTGCACCACCACTCCGACATACAGAGTTTAAGCCATGGTATAAAATTGCATTGTGTCGCAGGCCGGTGTACGCGCTGCTGGACGAGTGCACCAGCGCCGTGTCTATGGAAACGGAGGTGGTGATGTACGAGGAGGCCATCCGCGAGGGCATCACGCTACTCTCCATCACGCACCGCCCCAGCGTCTGGTCAGTGACTTTTTTTTGAAATAATTTACTGTGGTTCCGGCTGACGACCAGTCACTGCGGCCCACCTCAGGACTTTTGTTCATCTTGATAAACTGACTGTCTGACTTCTGGTATCCAGAAAGGATGCCAAAAATATAAACGGAAGCCGGAGTTCATCATAATGATGATTAGCATTTCACTATTTTTGGTTTAATTCGTTCTTACTGTGTTTGTTCTGCGCGTAACAGTTACGGAGCTTTAACAAAAGAGTGCATTTCTTTCTGCGAGGCGGTCGGGGAGCTGCCATCTGCCGACTGAACTTGTATTTAGGAAGTGCCAGTTGTATCCGGGTGCCGTTACACTGCGAGAAACTTTATCCACGACGACGAATTTCATAGCACTCCTATTTGACTTGCAACTTTACACCATTTTTAAATATGTATGAGCTGCGCAATAAACTGAGTGTTTGTACACAGGAAGTACCACACGCACGTGCTGGAGTTCGACGGCGCCGGCGGTTGGTCCTTCCGGCCGCTGGAGAAGGACGTGCCGGCCGTGACACCCGGCCCTCTCTCTGTTTCATCCGAGGCGACTTCGGACTCCGCCGACAGCGGCGCGGAGCAAAGATAAGCCGAGAGCAGCGGCGGAGCACCTCGGGCTGCCGGTCGCCACGGGCACGTGGCTCCGTGTGACGTCGGCGGTCAGTGCGCGGACGTGGCCCCTGTCATTTTAGCCTAATTTGTTCTGGATTCGATCCCGCGAACACTAAGTAGTAAGAAAAATATAGTTACCAGAAGGTATCCACTCTTTACACGGATTGAATTTGTTATTGTGTATTCTTAGAATAATAGCATTTAAGTAAGTTTGCTGGATCAATAACAAGGTGGGGAGCTCACCCTCCGGTTAAGATGTTCGGTGTATATATATTCTATATTATATGTATAAAGATAATAGAAAAGCGATCGGGCTGATTGGTACTGGAGCTGACATAATTGAACAAGGTTGGGGAACATTGAAGTGTGGTTCTTTCAATTCTTAATTTTCTAGTATAATAGTATATAAGACAGGATAATCACCACAAACACCAGTCGACACATATCTCTTGAGACATTGTCACATATTTCTTGGATACCCGTATGACCGAAACAGCAATTGTAGTGGGGAGGGCGGAGGGAGAGCCAGCAGCCGAGCAGCACGTTCTCCCTGTAACACTCGCCCCTAGGAACGTCATAACCGAACTAAATGCAAGGAAGTTATAAGACAGTTAAGATTTTAACGAAACTAAGAGATTAATGCGAGAGTCGAGACGGGCGCTGTTCTACGACCATCACTATCTCGTTTGCCAACGAATTTGATCTCAAATCCGGCTGTACCGTCGATTTCTGTCCTATCAAGAGTTGGTCCTCCGCACACGTTTGACAACATTGTTTCTGGTCCGTGTAACATGGAGGGCTGTATTATTTTCTGTGCCCCAACCTCCCATCTACAAACATATACACACTATATATCTAACTTTAGTATAAATTAATTTGTCCCCACCCCCTTCTAGTTTCAAGTTAAGCCCAGGCTCAGCATACTGACCAAATTACTGTACATTATATAAGGCATATTTGATTTAAGGGATTTATAGGTCATAATATTATATTTTACATATTTGAATGGAGCACAGATTATGTAAAGTAATCTAAATCAAATTTTCTGAAGGTGTTGGCTCCGAGAGCGTTATGTTAAGTATTCAATCAACTGCAGAGGCTGTCACACTCCCGGAGCTGGTCCCTGGACCCTTGACTTTAAGGTTATGTTTGACAGCGGCGCCGATGCACTCCAGTTATTTAGTTTTGTAAATACTTTTCGTATGTGATATTCAATCGATTGAATTATGAATGCGTATTATTATATTTTTGATGTAGTGATGATGAAGTGGCACTGTGGTGACGTCACAGGCCAGGTCAACATGTTTTCTTACTTATAAATACGTTTTCGAAATAAAGAAAGCCCTCGGTATATATCTTAGAATAACTTTCGGCTCGTTTTCTGGTTTTGTGTGAAAATGGATACGTGTTACAATTGTTATACCCGTCCATTGAGTTTTAAGAGGATTCTATAATGTTTTGCGGATGCACTGCACGCGGACCATTACGCGGCCATCTTGCATTTCCTTCAGGTACCGGAAACTAGGAATACGTGTAACGTACTGTACGTAATGGAACCAGTACCCATGATGACCAAAATGAACACGCTGACCTGTTCTACCGATGACTCAATGGCGTCTAGTGACATTTCTTAATTATTAGTTTAATGGCGATATGTGACAGGCAAAAGTCGAATTGGGATACTTATGGAGATTTGTTGACTTTGAAATTAATTTAAAATTGTTTTGTACGATAGACTAGTGTCGCCCACCAGTCGCCGCTCGCTCTCGTGGCGGCTGTTGCGTATAAAAAAAACATGTGGACTAATTATTAATTATTGGCCGCCGCGAAAACTGTTCAAGATATTGTCCTCCAGGCGCCTGGCCTAGTTTAGTGTGTTATTTTACTTTTAAACCTGGATATTGTGATGAGATTTTCAATATGGCTGTTGACAATTTTTTTATACATATATGTTTGTAATTTGTGTCGGGTGTTACGACGCTTCACGTAATTTATTGTGAGCGCGCGGAGTGGCGTGCGCGTGCATCGTGCGGTCTCATGTTGCACGAGCACGCACGGCGCTAGCGGGAGTAATAAATGGGGTTTTATAAAAAAAACTGTGTTTCATTTTATCGTGATTTACGGCCCCGTGAAGCTTGGTTGGAAAGTCTATCATGTCATCTGTATCGGGATGAAAGGTGTTCGCTGGAAAGGTAGTTTAAAGTGAGATTTACATCCCAAGTCAAGACTCGACCTCGGAACGTAGAACGAAGGCCCGATCGGAAGCTACAGACCGATCGAGAAGTTCATCTTTTAACAGAAAGGAAAGTTTAACAGAAAAGAAGCAACCGTGCCCCTCTGTGTCTGATTCAGCCGGGGGATAGACCATGTCGTCGTGTCGTCTAGTCGTCTGAGACAGAACTAACAGCCACCGACAGTTAGAATATCTAGTTATTCGACTGAAGGAACGGACCGCGTCATGTTTCGACCCTCTGTGAAGTTATGAGCCTGCCGGCTACCAAATGAAATGCTCTCTGTCTATGATAGGAGAGTCATCAAATGTTTGTGATATTTCATATGACCAGGTTATCCGCGTCATCAGCCAGAGATCGGAACATGATTGTTAGTTCATTTGTTAAAATTAAACTCGATTACATTAGCATGAACTTATTCTTTTTAGTGTATAATAAAAGATTGATTGTGAGAAAGTCGTGCAGCAGTGAGCAGGCAACGTCCCCGGCCGGCCGCTCCCCACACGTAACTTCATGTTATTGTCCGTTAGTTATTTCTTTGACAGCTGGCGAAAACAAAAATACTTTATCGTCAGGTTCGACGTCCTCGGCGAAGGTGACACACTTCTTGAACTTCCAAAGGAAAATCTCCCTCCGCTTATCGGCGCGCCGCAGGTGGCGTTGACAGTCGCTGGACGACTGCACGTTCATTGCTCTCACAGCTTTTATTATAAAATGATTGACTCGTGACTGTTGATGGTGATTTGAAGTAAGAAAACAAGTTGTCGTTACTTGTACAACAACTTGACCGTCACCGCACAGCTCTCCGTTTTCAAATTTGGTTCCTTCCACCTCCAGGAAGCCAATATTGCAGATGTTGTTATAAATATTATCCGGTGGCTTGAGCAATGGACATTTTCGGCGCCGCAAAAGTGTGACCCCCTACTCCACCCACCTTGCAAAAAAATATGTAAGACACGATTTTGTTTCGCGCTCTACCGCCCGGGAACTTCTCCAGCACCATCATACCGCACACTGGTTTCTGTCTTATAACTGATTCCATAAACTGGCTGTGTGTGGTAAGACACGCCCAATGGTGAAACGCCAACCATCAAAATGGTGTAAATGGCATTTGTGAAATAACATAAAATTGAGCGGACGATTGCAAGTAACAGCTCCGGCCGTTGCCGTTCCGCTCGATCCGGGCCAGCTTCAACTCCAGGGTATGAGATATTAGCTATGGTAGCTAGTAGGCTGCTTGCACGGAACAGTCAATTGGATTTAATCAATATGATATGCTAACTCTATCTAGATATGAGGTATAATTCCCCTGATTCTCGAAATAAAAGTTGCACCGTCGGCGGCGGGAGCGGCGAGCGGACACCTAGTATCATGTCGATAAGCAATGCAATAAATATTTCTACGATTTCGAGTACTTCCCTGCATGTTTTTTTTGCGATTTTCCCAGAAAATTAAATCCACGCGTTTTATCTATGATTCGACTCGGCGTTTGTTTGTGCTCGATGAAATATCAGAAAGTCAAGCGAGCAGTCCTGTGCGACCTGGAATTTATATAATTTGTAAATATTTAAACATAACAAAGCATCTACCTAATACCCCGTAGTTATTATTTTTATCAAACCAGAAAGAAATAAAATATTTTTTGGCGGGTGCAGAAAAAGAGAGTATAGCCAGTTATCCCTAAATAAGAGTATATAATTAGGTATTTATATGAGGTCCTCAAATATGAAATTGGCGTTTTGTCGTACTGGCTACTTTGATCTCCAATATCTCCTCTTTGGTGAGGAATTCCAATTTCAATTTTATACAGCTATGTACTCATGCATTTGTTTTTCGAAAACCGTAATTCGGCAATTACCAAATTAGAAGAGCTTCAATTGGAATGTCTAAGACATCCACCGTACTCCCCGGACATTGCTCAACAGATTACCATTTTGTCGAAATTTGGATAACATCTCGAAAGGGAAAAAATTCAACTCCGATGGGGCAGTTTTCAAAGATTGTATTGATTCTCGACCGAATGCTTTTTTTAGTAAAGGGATCAATGAATAACCTTTGAGAAGACAAAACTGCAATGGTACAAACTTTGATTAAATAAATATTATATTTAAAAAAATCGACTTTTGGTTGCTCCCTTACCAAGTGCCAATTTCATATTTTAGGATTTAATATTATTTAAACTTACGCATGCGTCTCATCATCTCGCGACCTTTGAACCCTAGCGGGGTAGATAGAGTAGCGACCGCTCTCCAGCACTATTATTATATCTCATGTGAAATTTTATAGGTACCTGCTGGGATTGAAACCCGGCTGGCAGATCTTATATTTGTTGTATGAGGTCGTTTTGTGTATTTCGTCCTTCTTTTTAATTCTTTCAAAATAGAAGGTAGAGCAGAAAATTGTTGTCTAAATAGTGGTTGTGTAGTAGTTTTAATGGCGCCTGGGGCAGCCGTCCCAGCCGAGGTCAGCCGGAGTCTGAGCCGAGTTACTGCAGAGGACTCAGCTGGCTCTCCCTCGGGCGCAGTAAGACAACGGTCGTCAGCCACAAAACTATCAAACGACACTTATCCGATAAGATAGGAGGAAAGAACAGAATGTCATCGACATGAAACTTCGCTCAGTGGGTCACTATCGTGCACTCACTGAGCCCTGGCTCCGCCGCGCGACATTTGTTTGAGTTCAGGTTCTTTTTATTATCGGAATCTGATCAAAAATTTCCACGCGCGAGTTCGTCCTGCGGCGCGGGCGCGTGTTGAAAAATTACCTGTTATCCGCCGATAGCGTGTACGACCACGTGGCCGGCACGCGGCGACTATCTTTGTATATTTTTAACTACAATGAGTCGCCATTTCATGTTGTTAAGATAACAGCACGGGCTGCGTCTTTCCGCTTTCGTGTTGTCAATATTTTATATCCAGTAGGATCGTGAGTAATTCTGTAATCACCACGAAAACAATCAAATAAATACATCTTAATCCTGATGGATGAGAAACACCTGCTTATTGTTATCTCGTAAAAGATGATCTAAACACCGCAGTACGTTGGAGATAATTGTTGATGTATTCTGTTCCAAAGGTGAAAATATAAAATACATGATGAGTCAGGAGTGCTAAGTGCTAGCGAACTAGTCAGTCTAGTCAGGTTGCAGAAGAAGTCTGAAGTTCTAGAAGAAGCGGACAAGGAGTGGGATAGATCGTCTAACCTGCCGACACGCAACGGAAGGCAGGGTGACGGAGGAGGGCACACGTGCCTTTCTCCATCCCCAAAACTGAGGCTTAGGCGGCGAACATGGGGGCGTGGGGGAGTTCCCGCTGCTCTCCTGCCAGAGGTGGGAGCATTTCCAGCTCCACCCCACGTGAGGTCAGACTCGCCCATGGAGCTAGCGTCGTCGGAATGGCGGTACTGTGCGCAAGCGTTGCCGTGGCTCCATTTAAAAACATCGAGCACAACACCTTGGGGTTTTTGGGCGGTGCGAGCCTGACGTCATTAAGTGGCTTGTCACAATGCGTCTCCGTCTCTGAGCTCGTTTGGCTCATTTCACATTCCAGTTAAATGAACATATAGGAGTAAAGTATAGGAGGCCATCAGTAGCATGTCCTGCGATTTCTGTAAACACGGCCGCCTCTTGCCGGCGTCTCTGCGGTGCGGATATTTACCGCAGGTGCCACAACGCACATCAGTATTGTTACGAAGCTTCAAAGATATAAACGAGAAACAAAATTTGCTAGGCCCGGGACTGTGTGCTCTGTTGACGACATTTCAGTGGCAC
Organism: Meandrusa payeni; assembly: GCA_029286785.1. Taxonomy (NCBI): domain Eukaryota; kingdom Metazoa; phylum Arthropoda; class Insecta; order Lepidoptera; family Papilionidae; genus Meandrusa; species Meandrusa payeni. The sequence continues at coordinate 133,400 of JAGSMX010000029.1, forward strand.
TCCGCGGCACCGTGATAGCAGTGCGACATTGATTTGTGACCTGAAGCCGGAGCCGGCTAATCGGCTTAATTTGATTTAAATTGAACGTAAATTGCGTAATTGAAAATGTAAAAGTTCACACATTTATCGCTCGATGACGAAATTAATTATGAAATGTCGGCAGAGCGCCGGCCAATAGAGATTCGAGTGACCCGCGCGACCGCCAGCACCGGAGGTTCAACAGGCCAAGGAAGGTATCATTTGGGACCATTAGAAATAGAAATAGCAAATGTTCAAATGTAAATAAAAAGTGTAAAAATAAATCGTTTATATTTGGTTTATTTTCTTATTTCCTGCTGATGTGTTATTTATTTCTATCAATATATTACGGGGCATAAATAACACGCCGCCGAACCTCCTAACGCAAACACTGCGATTCATTTTTAATTATACCTATATAATATAGAGAAGCTCTTCTACAGAAAAATGTACATTTTGATATTATAAAGAGAAATGGGATAATTTGCGGCGCCTTATATCTGTCATCAAGATGCGGTCAACAGCGACCTGACACACTGCTGCCTCCAACTGATATACGACACATGTGATGGCGCATTGATTCTCTCTCGCATACGGGGACTGCACGTACTCATACACATGTACTACATCTGGAGGCATCTCCTAGTCAAGTATCGCCTGAAACATTAAAAGCCTATGAACTTATTGATGCCTTTCCTGCAGGAACTCTAACAATTGGAATGGGAGAACTACGACCACCCGACATGCTCAGCATGATACTCCAGCATCAACGAAATTTATTGAACTCATTGCGCCGTCCTCCACAAACAGGAGATAGCAGAGACCCCCGAGTTCATCACCTGGAAGTCTTGGGGAGTGGGAATACGAGCTGCCACTTCGCCCACCCAGCCCTCAGCGGCGGATAAGATTTTTGGCTCCGCTGATGGCCAAACAGCCGCAGCGGGAGAGTGGCCGGCATGAGGGTTGCTCTTCGCTTCACCGTGGATGTTAGGCGCCACTTCACGGTTACTGCCCCTCACGACAAACGACATGCCGAGAACCCTTCACCAGCTAGATCACCGTGGAAAGGGGTTTTAACTTGACGACTTCCTGTTAGTAGAAAATATCTGTTCTTTTTGTTTTTATGAATTAAGTCGTACGCAAGATACTGTATCGCGAGCTAACGAAATGAAACGACAAGGTTCATTTCCCAGCGGACAGCTGGCGGCTGAAAAAGTCCCCCGATAGCTGAAGTCGCCCATATATCGTTCAAAATCCGGTTTAATCCGGATTTCCAGGTATATCCGAATTCATTAGGATTATCTAGACTTTAGATTTGATAGAGCAAATCGTGTCATGTTTTAATGTGTGCGCGGTGTTGCGAATGAATTGGTATTACTAGATTTATTAAAAAAGCTAATTTTGTAAATGCTCACGTCCTTTCTGGGTTGACAGTGACAACAATTATTCTTTTCTATTGATTTCCCCTTTTACTCAGCATCAGTCCCCAATGTGACAGAAGATGAGCCACACGCCGGGCACAAATTTGTGCAAGTGACTTTTAACGTGTAAACTTCTTTCTTTACTTACGATTCAAAGCTTGATAAAACGAAAAAGAGACCCTCAGAGAGACAACAGACAGAGATACAATCAGATACAACAATTGTATTTAGCAGGAGATAAAACATTGTACATTACGTCCTATTAGCTCGTTTCCCCGCGTTGCGTTCGCTCGCAATTTGTTTTTATTTCGATAAGCTTCAACTGTAGAAATGCTTCAGTTACAAGCAACTACAAGGTATGTTTTATTTGCGTATCGGTATTTTGGTTTTGTTCTCAGGAGATACTGCAAGAGGTAAAGTTTATTCGTGTTCATTGCGATACAATATGTTGTGTGAAGTATGCTTGTGTTGTAAACGGGCGAACAATGTTGCGTTGCCCTCATTATCAAGAGTAGCGAATAAAGTTTTACTTAAGTAAAGTTTGACAACACTTTAACTAGATCTAGACAACAATATTTCGAGGCAGAAATACCCAAAATCAAATCGCCATCTGGGCGTTCGAATGGAGGTTGTGAGATGTACACAGCGGAAGCAGCGAGCCTGCATTGCGTGTCCACATATAATGTAGGCGCCGTAACAAACATGACGCAATGAGCGGACAGCCTTGCCATACCCAATGCAGGTGGACTTTACGTTACTAATTAAATACAATACGGTCAGCGCGCATTGGTTTCTGAGCGCGCGGGTTTCGCTATGGAGCGCGCGAGCTGCGCAGGGGCCGAGGCGCGCCGGCGCGAGTTATCACGCGGCCGCCGCGGTGGACCGCAGACTTTGAGCCCGGGCTCCGGCGGCCCTGGCTGCCGATAATAGCCGCACTTACAACTGCACAACACATCTTCGGAGAAACTTTAATAGCTTTGGATCGAGAGCTTCTTCACTCTTCCTCCAAGGGGTGTTACGTAGAGATCGTTTATGGTCTCCGACCTGGTACAGAGCGAGCGTTCCACGTTACGTTATCATTTCAGCTCTTCCTTGGCTCATGGCGCACTGACCTCCTGTAGCCAGATTGATATTATTTTGGGAGGTGATAGAGGAAAGGTGAAAACTTTAATTTATTTGGACATTGTGTCTCTCTCATTAGTCCCAGTGGACGCTCCCTCTGGAGGCACAGACGGAATGGTGTTACCTGATGACACGGCCACCATGCTAAAAATGATTAATTAAAATTATGAAAATTTGTTGCTCCGTCTTTGTTACCCCAGCCGAGGATACGACAGGGTACTAGTAGAGTGTTAAGATTGTGACCCATAATCTACCCCCTAACTCTATATTACCACAACCCAACCCTAAGACAACCATATATCTGTTGTCTTAGAAACCAGCTGAGGGGAATAAAACTCGTTCGGACCAATAACCATAGGAACAGGTGACAAGCGCGTTCAACTGCAATAGGCAAGGTCAGCTCGGAGACCGACGGCCTGCGCCGCGGGGGCCGAAGCGCCGCTCTAATTAAAGCGCACGTGAAAACAAACACAAGGAACGGCACGTAACCAGTTGGCTGTCGCAGTCCATTGTCCAGCGGCGCTCGGTATCTTTGACCTCGGAGTCACGGCGGGCGATATGCTCACGGAACACCCCTTTCAGCCGGAGAAAAACGCTAAAGATGCGACTTAGGGTTGTCAACAGTATCTGATGTCGTCCTGGCACTAACCTCACATTCATCAGAACGGCTCAACTGGGTGCTATTAAGTCTTCTTCTTCTTTGTATAGGGAGATCTCAGAACACTACCACACTAGATCAACTAGATGTTATAAGGTAGTATAAATAAACTCTTTTCTTTCATAAAGTAAAAGTTAACAAAGTAACTCTTCCTCCAAGTCGAAAACACGCCGAGCGCGGTGGCCTCCTGCGTGTTCTCCGACAGGCAGTGGGTGACTGGCGTTCGAGCTTAAGAGAGATTGTACTTCATGGGGAGTTACATCAGTTACATTCTGCTCGAGGGGTCCAGCCTGACGCGCAGACCATTAACATCGACAAACACGTAGTCAATTGAAGTTTGTTCTAAACGGTCTTACGATTCTGTTGGTAATTGCCGACGAAAATCATTGTATGGTATTTCCTTGGCGTGGAATCACACAAAGTCTAGCTACAATTATTATACCAACGACAGCACTGATTTACCGTATTGCTGAACCGTTCCACCGGCAGTTCTTCTGTTGTTCGTCTTCCCGAACCTATCTCTGGAACCGAATATGTCGATTATTTGACTTCTGTCAACGAAAAGGCATTTTTTTTATGTATGTCCTCATATTCTTCACTCTGACGCTACTTCTTCTTACATACCTCAGTAAGATTGCTTAATCGCTATTTTTAGCGGTTATTTGACTGACTGATCTGATCTGACTAGCAGCCTCCTCTAAAACATCAAAGAGAACGTACGTAACGAGAAGCTGGAACGTAATGCGAAATAGCATTAAGTTCGCCTTTGAACATATATTTTGGTACAATAAAGGATCTATCTATCAATCTATTTCGCTTATTGTATAGAGTATAGCGTTGTCTTCATTGCCGTTTCTCAGAGGATTTTAGTGGCTCTCTAGAGCTCTTTTAGGAAGTAACCAAGCAATTCCGAATCGTCTCAGAGCTAATTTCACGTCTGATAGCGTTAGATCACGGACGGTCAGGAGTCCGTCGTAAGGCTTTTGACAGCAGTTGGAACAATTGTGCGGTTACATTCCACAATATTGCTTGAAACATTTGCTGGAAAGCGAATTTTAATTGCTACCACTATCTCGGTGGTCTAAAAGTTTATTACATATTCAGTTATAATTTGATAGAATTTTCTATTTATTTATTTATTACGTATGTGCCAAAATTTTATTTTGCCAGGGTGGACAGCCCTAGCGCGTCCGCACTGCTATATGTAGGTGCGAGGCGGCGGCGAGCAGCAGTCGCGCGCCGACCGCTACATAAGTCGCACGTATGCGTCTCGACCTGCTCGCCTACTTCAACTGCTTACGCCGAAGAAATCTACGGCAATGGGTCCGCGTGTGATCGTGTTTCTCGTTCTAGTCACTACTAACTTTTTAAGTTTCGACTTGGAGGTGATGGGTGCGTGCGCGAATTGCGCCAACGGGGAGCTCAGCGTGACGGAGCTGACCAACGCGAGGTTAGAGTACGTGAAGCAGCAGATCTTGAAGAAGTTGAGGCTGAGCCGGAAGCCGGACGTGGCGGTCAACAGCCTGCCGATACCGGTCGCTCAGGGCCAGACCCTCAGTGCCAATCCTGATAAACCACCGGAATTCGACGAATACTACGGGAGAACGGAGCAAAAGATTATCTTCCCTGTTGAAGGTGAGACTGATGGATTTTCTTACTTTAAAACAATATGTTTTTATGGCATTCTTTGGAGTATTTATTTGTGTCAGCAGCACAAGAACCAAGCTGCAGTATTGTCTCCGATGTTGTACACTGTTCCCTAGACTATTCCTTTTCAACTAGAAGCAAATTTGCAAAACAACTGACAGGAGACCATACTCCTGTCAGTCGCGCTCTCTGTCGACCCCGCTGCCAATAGAAGTCGTGAGAACTTATTCAATATAGAATCCATAGATATACAATATTCTGATTTTAATTTAATAAAATATGTTGTTTAATCAAATAAAACGACTTAAAATATTTTAAGCTGAGCTTTTCATCATTTACAAAAATGACTCTGAATGATTATTCTAATTACAATCGCCGAAATATTTTAACAAGTTGAATTACTTATTTAATTTCTTAACCTAACTTTATACCAACAAAATAAAAAAAAATAACTAGGAAGTCAATGACATCTAATGAAAATGTAGAAATTTAAAAATTAAAGATTTTCACCAAGTAATTATTTACTTAAGAATACACATAAACGCGGTAAACTATGTTAAATTAACATTGTTCTTAGCTCTATTAAATAAAGGAGTGCTGCGGACTGGAGCTTGTGTCATAACAGTAGGGCTCACCGGCGACACTCGAGGTGGCAGCTCCCGCCGTCAGACGCGCCCTGACGACCACTGACGGAAACGGAATGTACCAAGTGCTAGCAGACCTTACCGCTTTAGATCACATACAATGTTTTTATTTTCGAAGCTATGGGACCCTGCTGAGCTGGCTCGGAACCAAAACTACCTTAACTAAAAAGTTTTTACTGTTTAAAAAAATAAAACAATATTGTTTCAACGGAATGCGAATCTTTCATGCAAAGCTAGTGTATAACGAACAGAGCTCCGGACACAGCTTTATAATGTGACCCTTTTTATTGACGAAGATTTCTTTGCATTCATTACGAAAAGCACAGGTGAGCTGAAGTCCGTAGAGTGGTCCAATACCAGCTTCTTCCGTTTGCCACTGAGAGCGACTCCGCTTGACAACCCATCAAGTGTCAATTTTGTGATCAGCTTTATGAAGGGATGTTGCATGAGCATCTACCATGCGAAGTGTTCCTACGATTGAGTTGGATTATTTAAAAAAATCTATTCTTCCATCAATTTTAAGTAACTCTATGTTTCTCGCGTTACTTAACCCATACCAAGTAGAGCGTCAGCTATTACGATCCACTACCATGATAGGAGCCAACTCCTCCTGCCGTGAACACCTGGCCGTGCCACATTTACAGCAAGCTTCACATATGGTCTAAACTTTTCTTCTTGCTAAACCGTTGGTAGGGTACCCGAGTAGGGTAGGGTAGACCAGGACAGGACGCTCTCAATGAAGCTACGTGATCGGCTGCTTATCATTTTAACCCGAAGGCTTTTACAACTGACTGAGATGGCCGAGCTCTGAGGGCGCTCAGCCTGCACCTCTCTCTCGTGTGACGTGGAGCAGGGTATCTGTCCTCTGACCGGGTTAATAAAACAGAGCCGGAAAATATGGTTCGTGTTACACATCGAAGCACAGGAACAACTTGGTTGCGTTCGTAATTTCTATCACAAAATTAGCGAATATGCTTATGCTTGGCGAGTGGAGTGGGTGCAGGCAGAATAATAAAAACGCCTTAACAATAAATACATTGTGACGGTACGCTTTCTGCGCGCGCAACGCAATAACTTTATCGGCAGCACGAGCTTCTTTAACTACATATCTTGATACATAACGAAGTCAGCTTATTGCCCATTCATTATAATGTTAATTATGAGGTATCACGCCGACAGATTTTAATAAGTACATGCAAGAGATCGGAAACAAATACGAATGGAAATCTGACGGAAGTTTTCCACTGGAACAAATTTAATACCGAAATGGTAGATGCCGACGTATTTAATCAATAGATTTTAATAGAGGAAGTTAAGCCATGACTAAAGTTCTATTCAACCCGCGAGGCGCCGTAAGATTGTGCAGGACGACTGCGAACTCTTTCAGTGATAATGATACTGGTGAGCCGCTGCCGCTTAAGTTACCGCACGAAACTTGCCGCTTACATTATAATTTATGTATTTGTAGTACATTATATTATTTTATTACATGACAATCGAATGGAACAAAATCCTAACAAAATATTATTTTTTAACCTTTTTTTTTGTTAACGAGGAGGAAATCTTCAAAAAGATACCCCGCCTTCTAAGGGGAAGGCAGCGGTTATGTGGGGTTTTACCCACTAAAACCTCCCCGGTGGCTCTTCCTCGGTGCATTGTGAGGGGCTCCGGGATATCCAGTGGAACGCACCGGAACCCCTCTGCACTGTGCTCAAGGAGAGCACTTCCCGGGGGGAGGTTACTCCCTTCCCCCTGTGCCCTCGCAATGTAAGGCGACGCGGGCCAGCCGATGTCGCCTTCTTCCCGGGTCCACCTTGGCGGACGCAAAGGTGGACCCGAGGCCCCTTTTAGTCGCCTTCTACGACAGGCAGGGGCACACCGTAGTCTTATTCTTGAGAGCCAAGAACTACAGGGCTGAATTAATTTCTAACCTAAGACGTGTGGTAACCTACAGTTAACAAATATATTATATTGCTATAACTTGTACGGAACGTGTCGTGTCATATGCTATCCGTGGTGAAGTGCTGCGTGTGGAGCACAAAACAAACGTCTCCCCGTTTATTAGTATACGTTACTACATTTAATTAAGCATCGTATACACAAGTAATTACAGAATATCTTTTCCTGATTCGATTACAAATGTATATCAGAAGCTCGGTGTGGCGCGTACACTATAAGCAGCACGTGTCGGGGTCAATCGAAGCGGAAAAATAAACGATAAACTTCTTCTATTTACCTGCTTATCTCGCGCGAATCCGAGCGAGATAGCGGCGTGATGTAACGGGCTCACGGCAGCTCTCATTTGTGTACCATTGACCTTATCTGAACGGTGTCGGCAGAATGTATTAAAATAATAAATATGCACAATGAGTCGCATATGTGATATTTTAAATATAATTTTGCTAAAATAATTATTGTTTTTTAAATGCCTTCATTAAATTGCACACAAGTTTTTTTATATGTGACCCGTTTGGGATCCTAGGCCCTGCTACTCGTTATTGATAGCAGTGATAGCCTAATGGCTAAGTGTTGGGACTCACGATCTGAAGGTCGGGACTCGAATTGCGGCCGCCCTGTCCCTATTAGATTTCCCTTTTTTCGATCCTAAATAAAAACTAACTTTCTTTAAAATTTGTGGTAAAACGCCGAAGGTTAGTGTAACTAATCACAGAAACGAATCAACAAAAGTGCAAATGTAGTAACATAACACAACTGGCTGTGAGGTTATCGCGGCGGCAGCGCTCAGCTAAACCTCGTGGTTCATTGTTTGTATAACCGCGCAGTATTGCCATTACAATTAAATATTTCTTAACATTGAGCTAATTAAGAGCAAATCGACATTTTAAACCTTGGATGTGGTAAATCTAAAGAAATTGTTGAGGGCAATTGTATCCGAGTCCAAAGTCCGCGAAATCCACATTACCCGAGTGTAGCGTGACAACAGAACGAGATCGGGGGGCGTAGTCTGATTTTAACTTGGTTACGGCTAGTCACTAGTATTTGGAAGATCCACATTGAAGTCGTAGAAGTTATTTTAAAAATCAATGAACAGACACTAATTTCTCATATTTACGCGAAAGAACTGCTAAAGAGGTAATTGCAGGTTATCATTTGGCTGTGGAGTATGTCTGAGTACAGCGGCGGGTCAAAGTTATTTAGATTTGGGCGTGTCGTGCGTCCGGTGTCACACTCCCGGAATTTAATGTTCGTGAAGCTCATACAACTAAAAAAATGTCCTGAGCGATCGCAGAATGTAACATAAGAGCTGTTATAGAAAACACATTCAAGCCGATAGTAAACATTCGTAAACCGAATATTACAGTTTTTTATACAGGAGAGTTTACGAGCTTTAAGTTATAATAAGGTAAATTATTTGTGTAATGTACCAATAACAATAATTATACAAGGGAATATTATAACACAGCTATTAACCACCATTTTGTCCATTTAGAGAAACAAACGTACTTTGCAACTTCTTGTATAAAACTGTCTCCGTTTCTGTGTCTGATTACTTAATATCTCTAAATTTTCTTGATATTTCCATCTTATGTTTGATTATAACGTGTCCTGTGTTCTTTCCCGTACTTTATTGTATTACCATGTCAAGTGTTATGAAGACCGGTGCGGCCGCTGAGCCGTCATAACGTGACAGCGTTCTTATTATTAGTAACGAGTCAGGATAATATTGTGGTGCAACCTAGTGTCCCGAGTTGTTCCGTGACCTGCTGCCGCTGCTGCTGCTCACGTGATGGTACGATGTGTCAGCGCCGGCCCTGTAGCCCAGTCTTTAACCGTGCATTTATTTGCGATATGGTCTCTGCGCTTGTTCTGGTCGATAAGCAGTAGTGTACAATCATTATTACGATACGGTTCAAAGTTGCCGTCGCTTTGTTTTATTAACGAGCGCCGGCTCCCCGCACCGGGACCGACAATGCGGTGACCGATTTTCGTTATAAATATTGTTCTGTTGTTAAACAAAGTGTCATGCGGATCCCAAATGAATTCATTGACCGCTATAGCAGATGAGGTTATCGCGGCGGCAGCGCTCAGCTAAACCTCGTGGTTCATTGTTTGTATAACCGCGCAGTATTGCCATTACAATTAAATATTTCTTAACATTGAGCTAATTAAGAGCAAATCGACATTTTAAACCTTGGATGTGGTAAATCTAAAGAAATTGTTGAGGGCAATTGTATCCGAGTCCAAAGTCCGCGAAATCCACATTACCCGAGTGTAGCGTGACAACAGAACGAGATCGGGGGGCGTAGTCTGATTTTAACTTGGTTACGGCTAGTCACTAGTATTTGGAAGATCCACATTGAAGTCGTAGAAGTTATTTTAAAAATCAATGAACAGACACTAATTTCTCATATTTACGCGAAAGAACTGCTAAAGAGGTAATTGCAGGTTATCATTTGGCTGTGGAGTATGTCTGAGTACAGCGGCGGGTCAAAGTTATTTAGATTTGGGCGTGTCGTGCGTCCGGTGTCACACTCCCGGAATTTAATGTTCGTGAAGCTCATACAACTAAAAAATGTCCTGAGCGATCGCAGAATGTAACATAAGAGCTGTTATAGAAAACACATTCAAGCCGATAGTAAACATTCGTAAACCGAATATTACAGTTTTTTATACAGGAGAGTTTACGAGCTTTAAGTTATAATAAGGTAAATTATTTGTGTAATGTACCAATAACAATAATTATACAAGGGAATATTATAACACAGCTATTAACCACCATTTTGTCCATTTAGAGAAACAAACGTACTTTGCAACTTCTTGTATAAAACTGTCTCCGTCTCTGTGTCTGATTACTTAATGTAGTGTTCTTTCCCGTACTGTATTGTATTACCATGTCAAGTGTTATGAAGACCGGTGCGGCCGCTGAGCCGTCATAACGTGACAGCGTTCGTATTATTAGTAACGAGTCAGGATAATATTGTGGTGCAACCTAGTGTCCCGAGTTGTTCCGTGACCTGCTGCTGCTGCTGCTGCTCACGTGATGGTACGATGTGTCAGCGCCGGCCCTGTAGCCCCAGTCTTTACCCGTGCATTTATTTGCGATATGGTCTCTGCGCTTGTTCTGGTCGATAAGCAGTAGTGTACAATCATTATTACGATACGGTTCAAAGTTGCCGTCGCTTTGTTTTATTAACCAGCGCCGGCTCCCCGCACCGGGACCGACAATGCGGTGACCGATTTTCGTTATAAATATTGTTCTGTTGTTAAACAAAGTGTCATGCGGATCCCAAATGAATTCATTGACCGCTATAGCAGATGAGGTTATCGCGGCGACAATTTTTTTCCTTTTCCTCACCAACAAATTAGAGGAGAGGTCGGTTATCTCGCGTCCGAGCCGCGCGCACTCGTCTCGCGCATGATTCACGCGTGATAACGACAGATTTTGGTCCATGACCCGGAGGATAGAGTACTCCACTATTTATCGCTACCTTTTAAGATTTGGCTTTGTTAGTTATCTTGTGAGATTTTAATATATTGCAACGATAATGAATGACTTGTAATTCTTACGGCAGACAGGATCTGTGGCGGAATTGAAACACGAAGCTTTGTAAATATTACTTAGGCTATTGCAAAGACAGGGCCGTATGATTGTTATTATAAAATATGTTTTTATACAAATCGTGAGTTTTATATTTCGTTTGTTTAAACAATTTTATCGCGTTGTAAAGTCGCCGGGATTATATAGATACCGCTTTAGTCACCAAAAGAAATGTGTAATACTAAATGACGAGACGAAATCTCAACTCACGAGTGACAACTTTATCTTTTAACAAACTGACATAAAACAAAAATAATCCCTACCTGAAGCTCCGAGCACAGCGTCACCCGCAGCCGCTGCAGTGGTCGTCTGTAACAATTATTGTAATATTGTCATACATACAGGCTGTCGCCACAACACTGAAGCCGCAGGTTGATTGACTGTGGCGTTAAACAATTCGACCCGCGGTTAATTGGAACAAGGAATGACCCCAAAGGCCGTTGTGACTGATAACACCTAATTATCTGGCGCTGCGGCTGAACTGTCATCTGCGACAAGCTCCCTCCCTCCCCAACCCATCGTCAGGAGCGCAGACCTCAAGACGAATATATGTTTACAAATTTAGATTTTTTTTTTAAGTTTCGATGATTGTATATACATTGCTGATAAGTTTATAGTTTCCGCTGCGACTGAAAAACGTAATATAATAAGCCAATAGAGAGCAAGACTATCAGCGTGTTACATGTTATGTTTACGCCACTCTATTGATAATGGTAATAAAATCTAGAACTCTTCCTTCAGCGCGAGTGAACAGTTGAATGTCCTATATAATAATATTATATGTTTGCTTCAATTTACTTTGCTTTTACATTTCTTCTAATCGAACAAACACGTGCATAAAGTTGTCGTCAGTCAGGTCAGGCGCAACCAGGAGCTGTGCGCGGACATGCAATTAATAATGATTATATTGTGTTCTAGGTGAATGTCTGACAACAGGGAGGTACCCGTTCACCTGCCTGCAGTTCGAGTTGCCGCCCGACGTGGAGCCTGAAGAAGTCACCGTCGTGGAGCTCTGGTTTTATAAGGTAACCTCATTCACAGGACAGTTTGCCACTGACTCTGACTCTCTTACGTAGTTCTTATAACATAAGGAAGGACAAACAATGAAATGTACTTTACTTGTAAGATTATGTTTCGCAGCCACCGGTGTCGGATAGATTCCGTGCCGCCCTAACATTAGCAGCAGTCTTTTCTGGCCCCCGTACTACCTTCTAGTAACCTCTCTTGATGTTAAATAAACATTTAGTTGTGACGTTGACGAAGTTCACCACTGTTGACCATCTTAGTGTTAACTTCATTTTAACACACCACAAGTAATACCACAGCCGGTGGTGGTACTTGTGGTGTTTTTGCTAAGGTCTGGTAATAAGTCAGTTACAATATTTTCGCAAAAATTCTTCTGGGTTTAAATTCCTGAAAAACAGAACCAAAAGTCGCAGCTTCCACGGATTGTGGAAACAGTGGTGCACAAGTTGACTTAAATATATATTGTTTCCAGGAGCGTGATCCCCTGGACGAGTACAACCAGACCTTCGTCATCTCGGAGGCGGCGCACTGGGACAGTCAGCAGCAGTTTAAGAAGACCAAACCCATCGCCATTAAAGAGACGGACATCGGTGAGGGTTGGGTGCGCGTGGAGCTGGCGTGGGCAGTGAGGGTCTGGCTCGAGGGCATGGAGAGGCTCCACACGTTGCACGTGGCCTGCAGGACTTGCCAGGTATGTAGTACATCCACTTACTCCCTCTATGATCAGTGTACACAACATCATCTATTTAACGGTAAATTTCTCCCAACAGCTGCGGCGGTCGCCCCTCTCCTTCCACGAGAAGCATCGTCCATTCCTCGTTCTTTACACGAAGTATGCCGGCAAGAGGCGGCGCGGGAGGACGCTGGAGTGCGGCGCCACTACCAGCGAGTGTTGCCGGGAGCCGCTGTATGTGAGCTTCAAGGAGCTGGGCTGGGACGACTGGATCATCCGGCCTTCGGGCTACCACGCCTACTTTTGCAAGGGCTCCTGCGCCCCGATATCGGCGGTGTCGCAGGCCGACAGCTACCATCACAACATAATTAGGGTGAGTTTATTTATAGGGTTATATCTGTCTATTTTTCTCTTATTTACACTGGCAACATTTACCAGCATAACATATTTTTTGTTCGATTTTTTATGGTAACCTTTTCAATATTAAGATTAATGCTGCCGTTATTGATTGAGATGAGGTCTCCTTAATAATTCTGTCCAAAGAGAGTAAGAGATGTAACATGATGTATGAATTTTCAGAAATACTTCTATTCCGTGTCCAACGAGAGGAAGGCGGAGTTCAAGCCGTGCTGCGCGCCCACCACGTTCAGCTCGCTGCAGCTGCTGTACATGGACTCCAACAACACGGTCACGCAGAAGACGCTGCCCAACATGGTGGTGGAGTCCTGCGGCTGTATGTAGCGGCGCGACTTGTGTGTTGTTTGATATTTCTTCATTATGTTACACTGTCGGTGCAATAATATGCTGTGATAGCCTCGTGGCGTCAGGTCGCCGCGGCGGACTGCGACCTGGCCACACACACCCAACCAATGAGTTTCCGTTTTATGGATTCTTGTGAAAAACAAAGTTGCCAACTGAAACGGTCGATCTTATAATAAACTTGATTACGGATACGGCGGTTGTTAGTTATAAAGGATGTGACAGCATCCAGGCCAGGTCGATATAGACCTAGGTCGTAGCGTGAGGGGGAGTTGGGTTGTAAATAGTCAATAAGGGTACCTCACTTTTACCGGTTGTTTTTATGTAAACTATAGGAAAATATGGATTAATAAGTGATGTTAATGTTGACCAAATTTAAGTTATTATTCCACTTAGATTGAACGTTAAGTTATATTGCAAGGTAAACTCTACATGAGCCGTAGAATCTCAGTGGCCGGCTTCAGTGCGGCCCCGACTATTGGGTACTGTCACAGGAGAGTGGGCGGGTCATCAAGCTGTCGCTTCTCCTCTCCCAGTAGAGTAGAGAGGGATTACAATAAAGTATGTCGTTGAATTTAGTTAATTTGAAAGTTTATTTGTGATATTGAGTTAGACCGATGTAGTTAATTATGTTAAATGTTAACTTTAATACTTATTGTGATTTATTTATGCTATGATAAGCTTATTGTAAGTTTCAATGCATTTATTTAATTAATTATTATTATAATGTAGGAAAATTTACAAAGCAATTATAACAATTTTGAAGGAAGGCAGTTATGAAATTAATATTTTAAATAAATTGAAAAAAAAATGTGTGTCCTGATGTTGCCAGCACATCAATAATAAAGTTAGTAGTCTGTGCACACGGCTTTATCTCCCAAAAATATTTGACGCTTTTTGCTTGAACCGAAAAAAAGAATATCCTCATAACGCCATCTCTTGGAATTATTAAAGTGTAAGTTTATAATATCACTGTTGTACGGTAAACTATCACAATAAAGGTTTGCCATTGTGTGCTATTGCCAGGTTATTTATAGGTTTCAGTTATTATTAACACTATAAATATATTGTGTGAAATAAGTTAAGACTGAACGCAAAACCAGTGATTTGTAACGTGTCCGTTCTTATAGAAAACTAAAAAAATGTTTAGAATTTTTCAGTGCAACTAAACTATATTGTCAAGCTCCAAATAGTCTTATGTATCATTAATAATTATTACAACAAAAGTAAAGTATATCTTTACGTGTATATATTTCTATTTCCTTCGTTCATTAAACACAGACGCGTGAGGTCGTGTGTCACAGACACTACTGTAGTATTAACGTTGTGGGCTACAACCACCCGGTGTATGTACTAGTGTACGTGTTACGTACGTCATTTTTATGAGATTAATTTGATCCCTTCTACTTATCAAAGTAATTTCCTTAATACATATGTTACAATTTACTGTAAAATAATAGTCGAATCTAGAATATATGATACGTTGGAAGGATATGTCACAATGTCGAATATATTGGTACCGGCGCCAGTGCGGCCGGGCTGTGTACTTAAGGTGCGGCTGCTGCACGGTCTTTAGTTTTAAATGTACAATGTTGCTGTAAAGTATTATAGATTTTAGCGACGGTTTGAATAAATGAGGGTTCATATATTACGACTTCGTTTCAATTTTTCCAATCGTTTCGTCAATCACTGCTTATTTCTATTCTATGAGCTGAGTCACGCACACGTCAGGTTTGTTCTCCAGAACATCAGGAGAGTCGGCGGCAATCAAACAACAAAGTCAACGCGCAACACACATTTAATAACCAAAAAAAGCAACAGATCACAAAAACATACGACTAACAACATAAGTTACACCTTACGCTAAGTTCACGAGTCAAGAGCCAATCCTGGATCAAAGTTCATTTTGTATTCGCTGCCGATGGACTACATCGTTCAGTTTGTTTTGATAAACATTTTCAAGAAGACAGAGAATACCCGCAGTAATGCACGGATTTCTGACCGTTATGAAACGATTTTGACTGTTTTTTTGTCGATAGAGTTACTTTTAATACGGTCCCGTGTTAATTCTCTTGGCATTGTACCTCGTACAATTGTACAGAAAAATGTTTTTAATTGGAATCTTTCAATAACTCAATTAAAACATTTTTCTAAATTATATCTAATGTTATATATCTATATATATATTTATTTTATAACAATCCAATACCAAGTGATTACTCCTCACTGAACTTTATAGTAAGCAATATAAGATTGTAGATCTGATTTGACTTCTGTTTTGTTCTGATTTGTATTAAATTCCATTCCACAGAATTAATAGATTTCTATTTTGAACATAAAAGATCCAGGATTGTCTTAAGGTCCACATCCTGCTGCAAGCATCCTGTTTATTAAATAATCGTTATTTTGATTTTCAGTAACATAAGGGCCCGCGTCTGCCGCGCGGCGCCGTGCCGACGCACTTTGTGTGACCAATTATGACTTAACAGGATTAAAATACAATTGAAATGTTAATTATAATAAGGCACAAAAACAGTAGGTAGGTCGGGGCCCTACGCGGGAGAATGTGGGGCGTGGCCACCACTATCGCGGCTCCTATTCCTCACATATCAACAACGCCTTACGTGTCACAGGCAATTAATGCCCTCAAAATGATTTCTAATTATATACTATTATTGCAATGTTACCGACAGTAACGTGTTGCTCGTATTTATCACAATGTTTCTGCTCAATTACTGATCTAAATATAAAAAAATCTATACGTTTTCAATCACAGTTTACAAAACAGCCCTCTGTTAAAGGCAAAGGCATTCATTTATATATAGACAGGTATATATTTCATTAGTAGACGCTCAGTGCATGTTGTACGACCTAGAAAATTACGTTAGTTATGATTAAGGTCTACAGTGGCATGGGATAACTTAACATGTGGTCGTTTTAACTTACTGTAATGTGTAGGATTGCATGCAATCCGACTGATAGCTGCTCGGCTCAAATGACTATTTTCTCGGAGACGCGGGATTCAGGATCTCAGGACTTAACCGAATGTCTCGATCGACCTGGTCCGTTGTTCACTATAAATTCTACACTTGTTGATTATCTACGAGCCTCACACGTTTGCAACGGACGGAGCTTACGTATTAATATATTGGGACTAATTTTGAAGCATCACGTATCATAATCCTATAGGAGTTGAAAATATAGCCTTACAATGGCACTGGGAAATATTTCTAGCAGACAAATATCGACTTAAAAATAAATAAATTATGAACTAATATCCTAAAACAACACTTTTGGAATGATTTCGTTAATCACGAACCCTTAAGAGAACCTTTTATAAGACATTTGAAAGAGAATAATCAAGATACACAGAGAACAGCGCGGCGACTGCTGCTGCAGCACAGGCGGCGGTCGCGTGGTCACCTGAATATTGTGTAATTGTATTGTAAATGCAAACCAAAGTAAATACATTGTCTCTGACCATTATCCTTACATTTAAATGTCTTTAGTATTTTATTATCAGTACAATTTCTTGTACTAAAAAGATCACAGACAAACAATAATTACATTATCTGTATATCGAATATATCTTATTTCGAATGAATAGAGCGGCAGTCGCAAATTGAAATAAAAACTTTTTGAACTTTGGCCGGGGCGGGGCCTATTTTTTTTAATGACGAACTACACAGATTGGCCAGAGAAGCTGGTGTTGACTGCTTCACCAGATTGAGTGGTCCTCTGTCGCTAGTAACCCGACACGAGGGTCCCCGGCGGGGGCAGCGGGGTCTATATACATTAAATTACGAAGGCGATCTAATACAAATTGTTTGTGACTTGCGAGTGACAGTACAGCACCAAGTTCAAACACTATACAGTGAGTTGGACTTATATAAAAGATCCTTCGATATCCCCGGATGTGCGTTCTCGTCTTGTCCGCACTGGTCTGCAAAATGAAGAACTGAATGAGTCATAACTCTGTTGCACAAGCTCTGTCTACGAGAGTATATTAACGGTCGTGAAGAGGTATTATGGGTGGGTTTGTTTGATGACAGCACCGTCTCTTTCTAACTCGACTCTCTCTCCTTTCTATCTCTGTTAGAGCCTTTTGGTATAAATATACTTACAAACGCAGTACGTAACATTTGTATCAGTTAGTTGTTAATTTGGCGGTTTCGCTGTCGCTGGGGGGAGCGGGCTCCGAGCTGTGCACCTTGATGACCGGGGGCGGCGGGGTGCCCGGGGGCGAAGGCCTCGTGGTCACCGTCAACACGCCAGAGTTCACGTCCTCGATCGCTTTTCGTAGCTGGAATAACCATATATATAGATAAATGTACGTCGACACTCGGAGTGGGCCGGCTTTTATTTTTATTGTGGTATCATATCTCTAGTATTTCAACCAATCTGATCCAAATACGACTATAGAGTTGGACGTTCAGTGTCGGTACTAATATAGCTGGTAATTGGATATTTTAAGTGATTAACCAAGTGGTGATGGTATAGAGTATTTGACATGGCCAGTGTACGGTCAGGTGAGCTGCAACTAATAATATTATGGCAACATATCAATCGGAAGTAAGGAAGAAGCTTTGATGAAATAGTGAAAGCCTTACCCACTAATAATGGGTACTGTCCGTAAAATTCATAGGATATTTTAACACGTGTTCTTAACAACTTCCAACTCAACTACTGCTTTAGAGAGGAGAGGCGTACTACAGTTGGGAGTAAAGCCTTTAACATTGTGTAAAGGTCAGGTTAGTAGCAGGTTACTTAAAGGTATGACGTATAAATGGCGCCAGTGTGCACAGACCTCCTTCAAGGAGACGACGCCGATGAGCCGGCCGATCGCCGTCACGTACGCCCTGCTGACGCCCAGCGTGGAGAACAGCGAGTGCACCTGCCGGGGGAGAGATCAACGTTCAATTATTATGTGGCATTAGAGAACACCCGCAGCCAATATGTTGTCAGTACTGCCAACCAAAGCGCTACAATAATCCATAGAATTGGGATACGTAGGGGGCGCCGCCACTACGCCTAAAAATGATTCTTGAACCGCTTGATAGAATTGTGATTGGACCCTCGATCGAACAGTCGAGCTCATTTATAAGTTAAAATGAACCTTCCAGGTCTCGGAGTATTAACCCCATTACTTGGATGTCAATGCAGGGGGCACCTGCTTCTCTGATCATGGGCACCGTTGAAGACGGAATAACTATTTTTCGTCAAGGCTAATACTCCAGCGTTAGTTGTGCACTATCAGGGAAAATGCTTGTTCCTGAGATGACAACTGCCTTTAGGTATTAAACTAATAACCTCGTAAATGTTCCGGAACACGTAACACGTAATCCATACCTTGAGCAGCGAGGTCCTTTCGACTAGTTGGAAGGGCGCCGGGTCAATGTGGCAGATGTACAGATGCTCGTCTTCGTATTCAGGATCATCTGGATGCTGGAATGTCGTGGTTAAATATAATGATAAAGAAGAAGTGTCAGCTAGCGTCAAATGAAAGCGACGACAGCGCTGACCTGCTGCAGCAGACTAAAGTGCAAATTAGAATTTCATAGCATCTCGGTATAATATGTACACGTAGGTGACGTACCATGTCCCTCTTCCTGGCAATCTGCAGCATGCGGTCGAAGTCGATCTCCTTGGCCATCTCCAGCTGCTCCCAAGCCTTCTGGTCCTCCGGCGACATGTCGCAGACGCGCTCGCGGGGCTGCGCCACGTATAGGGTCATGTATAAAGAGCAGTTAGTTTGTTAACGCGGCCTCATTTAATGTTTCACAGCTCTGGACTGCAACTTAAATATTTTTTAAAGTGTGTTTCGCTGTAACACTGTTTCACACTAAGATTCGAGGGCCGTCCGAGTTCTGTACGATGGCAACGACTGAGCGGGGAGAGTGATTTAAGGGTCATTATTAAATATACGAAATTACTTCAGCTTCGAATTTTCGCCATCGTCCAACGTTGTCATAAATTTAGAGGACGAGAAATATTACAAAGTCTAGAACGAAGGACATGTTGCGTGGAGTACGACGACTTCGGCCAAGACATACCCTCTCCACCTATATATGTTGTATGTCAACTTTCGCCCGCGTGTTGACGTGCTGTGACGGACGAGATGCAAGTAACACTGCACTGTCACTGATCTAATGGACGTTACTATAATTATGACTATTGTATAGATGTACATACCAACTGCACTTTTTTGTTTATTGACGGGCTCCGAGGCAGCCCCGTGTTGGCCTGGTCCGGCAGACCTCCCTCCACATCTTGCAGCATTGAAGACCTCTTAAAGATGGCTTCGAACGCTGCTCGGATTCTGTTAACAAACAAGACACAAACATCTCAACCAGACACTTCTCCGTGCTTTCCGAACAGCTGATACGATACCAACTTATTGTAAAATTACTTATTCGTATTTAAGTAAATTTATAAGTAAGGGTCGTGACCTGGTCTCCGCGCCGGTGACGGTGGTGTAGACGGACGGCTGCGGCGTGACCGGCGTGTGAGGGGAGCTCACCAGCCCGCGGCTCAGTGTGAACGAGTTGGTCTTCTTGAGGATAGACTTCGGACGGAACAGCTGCCCGGGCGCTGTGACACACATCGCAATACTTACTACGTTGTTCCCAAGATTATGTAAAATAATGTCGTTTCTTTTCTTGAACTTACCTGGTATTAATCCGCCCTGATCTTTGGTAGTGAGGGAAGATCCCCTCGTCATACCAGTTCCGGGCACCTGGAGCATATCAGGTGCCGGTGTTACCTGAAAATTAAATTAGTACATTAGACCAGAGCAACGCTCCCGACAGCGTTATTCTAAGACCGACACTATCCGTATAAAGCTAGTGTTATTACCTCGAACCTAGAAGGCCGCCTGACTCTCTTGGCCTCCTCGTGCCTCCTTCGCAGCTCCGCCTCCCGGTGCCACAGCGCGGCCACCTGCAGCCTCCTCTCCCTGCCCACGGCCTTCTCTATCACCTTCACCAGCTCCCACCGGTGAATGGAGCCCAGTAGCACCATCGACGCCGGGCTGTCCACTAGTGGGAAGCTTTTAATTGTCTGTCGAACGAAAACCAGTAAATGAATAATCATTGACTAAGAGATTGCACGATATATGAACTCGATATTACGATATATTTCATCTGATAACCAAATATCGTTATAGAAATATTGTATGTTACTACAATCCTTTCCGCGACAGCAGCGCTAGTTGCATTTTTTGAGCAACTTAACAAAATATAATATATGGATATACGATATATCGATATATATTTTGCATGAATAGGGATGTTCATGTCCCTGACCGATGAAATGTTAAATAAATAAGCAATGTGAATTGTGGCTAGCTTCATACTTGACGCAGGCAGCGTGGGCCAAAAATATTATACCATTTAGCACGACGTTGTTCTTCTCAAAAACACAACTTTTACTATTAAACATCGCAATATACTATCACGTGGTGAGCCCATGTCACCACCGTAAGACTGAGACGAATTTGGGAACGTAACACATAAGTTTAATAAACCTTGTTGTCCGCTTTCCACCAAGATTAATAGGTCTCATATGTGATAGGCTCACCGCCTATCGCTATACACCGGGCACTAACTTTTTCTTATAAAACAGAGAAAACGGCATTTCATTGGTACCAACTGATTGCGCTCCGATTGCACACGAGCATCAGATGGTAAGCGGACCAGCTGAGCCATTAGGATACCAGTTAAATTAAACTAAAGATAATATAGATTTGAATTGCAGTGGACCTTATTCTCCTTCAGGATATCCTTGAGCTGCTGGAACGTCATTCTGTTCCAGATGTACTTGACGTCGCGCACCATGAAGTCCTCCACGCAGATGTCGTACATGCCTGCGGGTGATATGAAAATATTATCACTATACGTACGTATATAGTATTACAAAAATACCAACAAAATTTCCGACGAGGATGGGATTCGAACCCACGCGTGCAGAGCACATTGGATTAGCAGTCCAACGCCTTAACCACTCGGCCACCTCGTCATGTCAGTGGCCGATGAATTCTGTGTTCTGCTGGCGTCAGATTTACAATACGATAATTTAGTTTTAACATAAATATTATAATTTGTAAAGTATAGTGGGTCAGCAATGGAGCCGGGGAAATCTATCAATTGTTGAGCAAGTTTATTTTATTTTAATTTAAACAACCCTACGCAGGTCCTTTGTCAGATAGCTGACTTGTACCAGATAAGTTCCCATTTTTTTGTGACTCTATTTATTTGTGGTGCAAAGAACATCAGAAAATTTACACATATGCTTCGTTGTTTGTATTAATGTTAAATTATTAAATAATTAAAGTTAAATAGAAATTGATAGTTTGGGTCATGATACCAAATAAAGTGTGTGGTGGGGTCACCACGGAATGAGGGTATAAGAAATTAAAACAACTACTTACGGCTGGCAGAGGACAGGAGGTCCGGTAAATAAGGTAGTTTTTTGATGAGTATGATGCTGTCGAAGCAAGAGGGCTGCAGCAGCGAGGCGACCGCGTTGGCAGCCAGCACGGCCGCCATCACCGGCAGGATGTGCGTCACCTGCGGGCCCCACGTTCTGTCACCACACGCTCACCACCGCCACCACACGGCGGTACACTTCGTCTATCGTCATTACTAGTTGATACCGGTTGATATTTCAATCTATTGATTTTTTATGTAGCTAAATTTAACGAGCGCTGATGCCACCGCGCCTGCCACGTGTAGCGCCCTATCTCGAGAGGTGGACCACAAACACAATATCTTTTACAAAACTAATATATATATATATACGAGTAAAAACAAAAAGCAACTTCAAAATCAAATCAATGCTAAAAATGAATTTCGTGCAGTGCATACTATCAAGAGAGCGTATTGTCGGAGGAAAGGAACGCGCTAACTGGTAACTCGTCTCGTCTCGTCAGATGTATAAGATCTGTCGCTAGAAGTGTTTAAAGCTAACTAAACATCATCAAAATAGCAAATAAGATCACCCACCTGGCCGGTCATCTCGCTGACGATGACGATGGTGGACACGGTGTGAGTGACGGCGCCGGTGAAGGCCGCCGCGCCCACTGTGGCGTAGCCCCCTGGAGACGAGGAGCTCACTTGTATGGGCTAACTCTTGCAGACATAGTCCTATGACTTAATCGCTAAAAGTGCTGATCCAAAACTGTAGTACTACAAACATTGCTGCCATTTTGCACAAATTCTAGTGACATCGACAGTTAGTGTCTTGCCGCTGAGAAATGCCGATACTAATATCGATATATTTCAACCGATAACCAAATATCGTAACTCCGTGACGGCAGTACTAGTCGTATACATTTTATAATGTGCACCACGGTTTGTTTTTTACAAATTTGTCGGCTGAACTATAAGCAAATGGTAAATCTATCGATAGATCGTAACGTTGTATCGATATATTTATGCAATATATCGATACAACGTTACGATCTAATAACTATTTATACACGTATTATATTTATTGTAAATTCCACGTAAATGTAGTGTTGCGCGCGCATGACTTTCGGTAGTCCAAGGCACCAATGAAAATCAGCATATGCTGAGACGGTGGCCAGTATTAGTATTATATCTGATTCATATTTGTCCGTTTTTCTTTCTTTAACTTTAATTTTTTCTGTCTTTTGATGTGTTTCATATTTTGTGCCAATAAAGAATATGTCTATCTCATATCAATAAATATGTCGACATATTGAGTATATTATTTATATTGTAGACTAATTCTTGCTCTGGTCTGAGCGTTGTACGTGTGTGTGCGCCTGTCGCATAGATTAATTAGAGCTCGACACCAGCGCTTTCATATTTTGTCCCAGTTCAGTCCAGTGAGTTATGGATTACTCTCAGGACTTGAGGGTTCGAGGATATAAGTTCTCACCAGGCAGAATCTTCTGTATGTGTCCGCCGTAGGCGACGCCCAGCGGACACAG
The DNA here is from genome assembly GCA_029286785.1 of Meandrusa payeni. Classification (NCBI taxonomy): domain Eukaryota; kingdom Metazoa; phylum Arthropoda; class Insecta; order Lepidoptera; family Papilionidae; genus Meandrusa; species Meandrusa payeni. The sequence continues at coordinate 156,883 of JAGSMX010000029.1, forward strand.
GTAGTGCATAATTTCCCCAGTGAGCCGGCCCAGCGCCGCGCCCATCTTGAACGCGGGCACGAATATCCCGGCGGGCACGGGCAGCGTGCACGACACCATGCTCAGCAGGAACTGCGACAGCGGACATAAGCTCCTGATTAATTATATTAATACAAATGAACGAGATAGTCGTGCAACCAAATTGGAGTGGTTTTAGAATCAATAAGATGAGGGAGTGCACTTAACAAGAATAATTTGGTTTAAAAAAATTACTTCTGTATACTGTAGCAACTTCTTATAAAGCAGAAGTGTTTACTCAGGCAATATTAAATGCTCTACCATGTATCGTAGTGCCGCATCCGCTTTGTTCAGTATTAAAGCAATAGTGATTTTCTTATGATACGAACAATAATTTTTATACTGATATATTGCATTGTGTACACCCACAATTCATTGTTCACTATTTTAATATGCTAAAGATACCAATAAACCATACTATCGACAATTTGTATGTTTTACCGACGGTGCTGTACCCAGGCGTACGTACTCTACGTACGAGGTCACCGCGACACAAGCCCCGCCCACCTCAGTGCCGCACTGTGCCTCAGCCATTTTGAAATACTACAAACAATCTTCGTAGGACCTCATCACGTGCTGGTCACAACATGTCTTGAGATAACTACTCACAACATTCAATGAATTCATATCGTTGAATTTGTACGACGATTATAATATAAAATATTTAAGATGTTTTCCCATTCGTGGTGGACAGAGATATGAATTGATAAAAATCCGCGGTGACACTCACGATGGAGATGAAGTAAATGACCAGGCACCCGAAGAGGTCCACCTCCGGCGTCTGCCAGTGCGACACCACGGCCGCCTGCTCCGCCGTCAGCTCGTCCGACCACGTGAAGTTCGCCATCAGCGACAGCACCTGGGAGACGATTGGAAAAATCATTACATTGAACATACGACATAAAGTTAAATAGACATCTTCCGACATATTTATAAAACTCATTTTCTTGATCCAAAAGGATAGATAGATATTGTAGATTTGAATTTTGGACGGCGCTGGACTACTCTACTAAGTCACTAGCCTGAAACACGACCTAACAAAGGCAATAAGATATATTTGCGATAAAATTTAAAAAATAAACAGAGGAGCATACCTGTTCCTGGTTGCCAAGGTCCGCCGCCATGAACCTTCCGATGCCGGGAGGGAACAGCACCGACATCACCGCCAGCGTCATGAAGCCCGGGTAGATGAAGCGGCTGCAACGTACAAAGTATTAGGTTGTGCTTTGGTCAGGTGGCCCTCTTTGGTTAGAAGACTCACCACCATAAGACGAGATGAACATCGAAATTATAAAATGTACAATTTACGATGTCGTAAATTGTAATCTGTAACTTTAACTTTAAGATGATAATTAAAAAAGTGGTATCGGACTGACTTCTTCTGGAGGAAGTTGCTGAGGGTCTTGGTGTTCCTCATGAAGAGCACGTACTGGCGGTGCATGAACACCCAGAGCGCGGAGAGCAGCCCGCAGACTATCCTGCAACACGACACCACATTACGTACGAGCGACCAGCTGCTCCGCGACCTCATACACGCGGATGTTGACTTTCGGCAAAGTTACACATTTTGTATGGATTCTGTAATTCTCTGTATTTTTTGTCTGGGCCGAAGACGATTGCATTTTGGAGAGCGTGCTCAGGAATTACATCCTTTTGTTGTGAACATCTTCAAACCCGAACGAAGCGCTTTGCTTCGTCTTTCATTATTCGTACTGCACAGGACTGGAATAATTTGCCCGCGTCTGTCTTTCTCTCCGATTACAATAATGGTGTTTTCAAGAGTAGAGTGAAGACAGTGGGCGAAGGATCCAGAATTGCTGCATTTCCACTTAACATCAGGCGGGATTGCGCGATGCTTGATGCATTTCATTAAAAAGTATAAAAAGGAGAAAAAAATTGTAAAAATGTTATTTTGATCTGTGTATCGGATGTATGCAGCACTAACCCGAGGAGCACGAAGACGGCAAACTCCTGAGGGTCGAAGGGGAAGTCCTGGGGCAGGTTGGTGGGGAACAGCGGCTTCACTGTGGGCAGCGCACCGGACCACACGGACAGCAGCCGGAACATCTGCGAGGACGACCATGATGCCATTTTCACAACTGAAAGCCGTGGCATGAAGCGCCTGCAGTTTGCGAGCGGCAATACATAAAACAACTCTTTACGGTGAAGCCACGAAACAAACAGGCGGAAACATTTCCATTAAACGTTAGGAGTGTTGCAGTTGTTCTCCCGGCGCCAAGGTATTTAATATTAGTTAGCGGTGGCGGGTACTCACGATGGCGCTGCAGCAGGCGGCGAAGAAGCCGCGCCAGTAGTTGCGCACCGCGAAGTACGTCGTCGTTACTTCTATGGAGAACAGCACGCCTGCAGTGTTGGAGCTTGTTTGTATTAATAATGGCAAGCGACACTTCTCATATTTCAATTTGAAGATTCGAATATTAGAATAATTATTTGACTACTAAAACGAAGATAAGATTTTTATTTGCTGAAATGTCGTATTTGCCGAATGTCTTCTGTAAGGAAAATTCTGGATTTCTCATCAAGACATTAACACGAAAACATTTCGAAATAAAATGTTATAAAATATTATAAAAATGAATGATTTGTCTGCAGAACTATTGCAACTTTACACCTGTATATCTTCGTACTATTATCTTATTAGCTTATCGTCTCCTGATCTGAATCACCGAACGACTAGGCACAGCGCAATTCCCTTGTATTGTAGGCTCTCTCCAATACGCACGAGGCGGTTTGCCTCTTCTTGCATTGTGCGGACATCAGGTCAGTCTTTCTTGAACATTACAATTTACCTTTAAGATGAACAGACACATTCTAGGCTTCATCTTCGCCTTCTATCAAGCGAGATTGAAGTCAAACGTGAGCCTATTTCATTTCATATAAAATATAATCACTGATTAAAATATAAACCCCCTGTACGGATTGAAGGTAGAAGAGACTTTTGTTAAAAGGTCCTCTGTTCCTCCCCGAGCGCTCACCTCCCACGGGAGCGGCGAAGCAGGACGCCACCCCCACGGCGCACGCCGCCGCCAGCATCTCCGTGGTGCGCGATTCGTTGCTGTAGATACCTTGGAAGCGGGTCACCAGCTTAGACAGCAGCGTAGCGACCATGGACGCTATGTGCACCGAGGGACCCTGCCAGACAATATTTGAACTAGATAGTCAAAGACTGCGTGACCGGTTCTTAATCTCTGGGATCGAATTCTAGACGACTTGAATTATAATTTTCTACGTCCCGGTTATTTTAATCTTAATTGAATGGAATTACAAAATATCACGTAATAACAATCACAAATTCATCAGCCACTGACATGACGAGGTGGCCGAGTGGTTAAGGCGTTGGACTGCTAATCCAATGTGCTCTGCACGCGTGGGTTCGAATCCCATCCTCGTCGGAAATTTTTGTTATTATCTATCATTTAAAAAAAACATCTATTGGGACAAAATTTTAACGATAGCTTTTTAAACATAAAATAAAAAAAAAATAAAGCGGCGGCCACCTGTGACCGCTCGCGGAAATATCTGTACACTTAGACGCATGCATGTGTGATAGCATACCTAAGTGTAAGCTGCGTGATGGCAGTCCCAGTTACCTAAGTAATGGATAGATGGTAGGGCCCTTTAACACGGAATCCTTCGCCATGCACCGAAGAGGGCCACCGGGGGGTTATTAGTGAGTAGGTAAACTATACATACCAACGCCATCCCCTCAGAAGCCGGGGTATCTTGTTGATGATTCAACAAAAAAAAGGATTTTGATTTTGATTGGACGTTCTCTCGTCCGTTGTTCAGTCGAGTTCCCGTCGTTTTCACACTAGGAGTTTCACAGTAGGACAAGTGCGACAGTGTCGGGAATGCTCGCGGTAACAGAATAGACCCCCCTTCGTTCCTCACCTCCTTGCCCAGCGGCAGCCCGGAGCCCAGGGTGGCGGTGAGCCCGATAACTTTGGAGATGAGCGCCCTGAAGGTCAGGTACTCTTTGAGATGTACTCCTCGGAGAATGGTCTTCATCTCCGGTATGCCGGATCCTGAATTAACATAATCAAAGAGATAATACGATATCTTACAATCTATTCCTTTGATTTCGTGAGTAAACTAATCCATCAACAACTCAGATCACGGCAGTTTCTACAATCTTCCATATTTCAGGAATTGTTTTGTGTTCATGAGCCTTGACAGGTAAAATACGCAGAGTAGGGACTGAATTGAGAGACAAGAATTGGCCATTCTTTTAATTATCTTTCCTCTCGTGTTATTAACACAGGCCCTGTTTTGCTTGCCAGTTAGGATAACATCATTCAGCATATTCTACTGTAACTTAAAATCAATAATTAAGTATTCAATTGATATTTAATAACTACTATGAATTGTTAACTAAAAAGCGTTGACTGTTTTTAATTTTTTTGATTCTACGAGTATTTACTTAGGTATTGGGCTATTGTATCATGTAGATAATAGACAGCGTTAATGGTGAAATGTGTTTGTGTATCAAGGCGCGGGGCATACTAAAACACTTTTTCAACTGACCACTAAATAAAAAGAAATGAAAACCCATAGACACGTCATAATTTTTTACTTTTGAGATTGTCTTTTGCTTCCTTCCATTGTAGCGCCCTTTAGATAACTGCTTGTGGTTGAAGAATGTATCCACCGCTTGGCACAATGGTTCTACCGGATGCAAAAATATAGTTCGTAAAACATTAAAGGTATCATAAATATATTATCTGGTGTTTATCAAAAATGTGAGATAGCCTTTATTGACTGTGTCGTACACTTTTAAGGTGATTTATAAAATTCGGTTTTATAATCATCCAGTCACAAGAATATGTTTATTACCTGTTGTTAAATTAACGAAGTAATATGAATTTTCTAACTGAAAAAAAAGTCTTTGCAACTCCACAATTCTGTGCGTAAAAAATAATGACGATCAAGTTTTAGGAAGAGGCTAACGTATTGTTGTGAGTCCAGTATTATCGGTCGTAGTGATTCAACCTAACTGAGCAAACGACTCATTTCGCGTTGCCGTGTGAAACCAACTGGATTTTTCTATGAAACCGAATACAGAAGTAATTGCAAGACAAAAATACGCAACTCAAAAAAATACGTTCGTTTGGCCACACCCTTAAATAACATTACATAAATACCGAATTTCCTGACGAGGATAAGGATGCGGTAATAAAAATTACGAAAACATAATTTTAGTGACAAAAATGACCAAAAGGCTTGGGTCTGTGTTAATTAAAGAGCCTAAGCGACTTAAAAATAATTTTGATCTAAATGGAAATGAATAATTATACATTTTATAAAACACAATCGGACCTAATGGAAATCGTTGGGGGAGGCCTATTGCAGTGATTGTTTTGCGGCTGACATGATGATCATGATAAATACACAAACAGGCGGCAGAACAGCGTAGACCATAGTAGATATAACAGAGCGGAAAGCAGGTATAACGTATGTGTCATGTGTGATGTTGCCACTCACCGATGCTCTGCGCGGCCACGATGTGCACGAAGCCAGCGGCGAACAGGATGAGGCAGACGGGCAGCGAGACCCACGACACGTACTGGCTGAACGTGGACGTGGCCAGGTCGTTGTACATCCACATGCGGGCTGCGACCATTATATTCAATGTAACGAAACAAACTTGTAGACTCTATACTCAAGGGAAAACAATAACGCTGATTAGTTTTTCTTGGCTAGTAGACTGAAATATATAAAGCGTACATTGACTTTGCTCAGGCTTAGCTTGTTGCTAATAGATCCGGGGCATTCCACTTATAACAGCTGATGGCATTCGCGGAAGGTTTAGTGGGTAAGGGTCGCCCAGATCGATTTCCACACATCTTCCGGGGCCACCCAGGGTTCCGGTGGACGGACCGTAAAAAGTATTCCCCCGCGAAAACAAAAAAAAGGCTAAACTTGCGCGAGTTCCTGCTCAGTGAAATATCAGCATCCGAATTTATAGTCTTTCATGCAAAGATTACACTAAGTTCATACTAAACTAGATCTCAAGATAATTCATAAAACGTTCCTATTCGCATAATAAATGTTCTTGGTAATTCTTTGAATTTTAAAAATATATTCCTGGAACGATGTAAGTATTCAATAGGCCAACGATTTTCGTGACTTACACTTTAACATACAATTTTTTAACCATTTATTTATTTATTTATTAATTCTTTATTTGCACACAATACAAAAAAGGTACAAATAGGCGGACTTAATGCCAGTAGGCATTCTCTGGCAGTCTACCTTAGGGTTGTGAAGAGACAAAGTAACGGGTGCAAGCTATGTGAGAAAATATGAATTTATTATATCTTTTAAATAAAAGGAAACTGCAATAAATGCATGCAGATATAATATACACAACTTAAATATATAAACATAATAAGTATACTGAGCTGGTAAGCTAAGCCTAAGCAAAGTCAAAGTACGCTTTATAACATCTGCCGATACATCTTCACTTCCATTCTGTGCCAGTGCGTCCAGCAGTGGGATATATCTACATACTATATATGTTATTGACGTGATACAGCAGTCAAATGTTTATAAACATCTTACCTCTTCTCGTATTAGTAAGCATAAAACAAAGAAATACGTTATTACGGGATTACTGAAAGCACTCGTAAAAATAAAAATAATACAACAAATATATACAATTGTCATTATAAAACATTTAGACTAATCAAGGATCAGCGATCAGCGGAAGAGAAGCTCTGGCGAGGAGATATTCTATAAACTGGTATTATTCTTCTTCATGTGCTATTCCATCACTGAAGGTTGGCAGCCAGTCTTCTAAACTTTTCCTTATTCAGACTAAGCGGAAAAGTGCTTCGACTGATTTATTCTAGTTCATTCCCTGATGTTCCTTAGCCATGACTTCCTTCTGCCCACCCCTTTTTTTCCTGCTATTTTTCCCGTTACAATCAATTGCAGCGGGCGGTACCTATCAACATTGGATACCTTAAACGTCCAGCTTATACGGATTACCCAACGATAGGTCATATTATTACGTGGTATTATTAGTGTAGTTTAATACTGGTACATCATGCGACGTAACTTGAACAATTGCATGTGCAGTATGAGAGTAAAGGTAGAGATAGAGCCGCGAGACTGGGCGGTGTCAGTTCCTGGCATGAGACGATATTGACGACATATAACTGCGTGTGTTCCGCCTTCATATCAATGTCATTTACTTAGCGTGGACATAATGTGGTAATGAGGGTATTGCGGGCCTGGATTCATCATGCAGAAGTGCTGGCCGCGCTACAGTTGCGGACGCCTAACAGTTACGTGAACATGCGCCGTCGTCCACCATTGTTCCTACTGCCTGTCTCCAGGACTAACTGTTCAGGAACTCTCCGCTGTCGCCCTTTGTTTTTGTTAATACCATCTCACTGCACATTGATATATTTTGTTGCACAGAGTCTGTGTTTATCGAAGTTGCCTACAAATACGTAGAAGGTGTTTGACTCTATTATATTTATATATTATTGTCAATACATAAAGCAGCTTATTATTTGTATAAATGTTATTACTATATATTTAACTAAGTTTTTATAACATCATATTGGATTATCTGGAACAGTGTTATAATTTTTGTTCATTTAAATAAATAAAAATGTATTTCGTGTGGATTTGAAGAGCGCAAAGGCATTGCTGAACAGCAATTTTGACTTGTAATTAATAGTGGAGAATACATTTGGCAAAGCAGGGTGTAGATTCAGCGATATATATATCTGCATACGGCACTTCATTAAATGGTACAATACGAGTAAAATATGCTGCGTTGGTATTATTACTAGCGATGTGTTTTCGTTTCGCGCTTGTTTGAATGATACAGTTGCAATTATAATTTAAACGTTAAACACTATCACGTTATTATAGCTTAAGTAGTATATTTACGAGGAAAAGCAAAAATCCACTTCAAATCGCGCGGGCGCACTTTTTGTAATTCAGAATTATCGTAGGAATATTACGAAATAGGATGAATCATAAACTCGAATCACGTAAGTCGGTTTGATATTGAGTTCATCCATTTGTCGCGCACATACATAATTCAAATTTAAGACTTATATGGTTTTCTCATGATGCCACTGTGCCACTGAATGGGAGTACACAGGAAGTACCCGCTTTCAAATAAAATAAAGAATCATCGATATCGGTTCACTCAGTCTAAAGTTATGAGGTAATAAACATAGAAAACCTCCTTATTTTGAAATGGCTTGAAAATAAAAGCCATGTGTGTAGTGGCGCAGGTTTCTAGATGTGTTGATGAGTCACATTTCAGCAGTGCAGTGTTTTCAACAATATGGGACATTGTGACGTGTGTCCACAACACTAAAGTAATAAGTCTACGGCAATTTCCCGGTCAAGTCAACCATTGAGAAACATAAATCGTTGCGGCGTGACTCCAGCTCTAGTGAATCTTGCTCGTTGCTGACAGTTTAGTAGGCTCGTGTTGTTATGTTTCAAGTAAATCTTACGGAATTGAACAACAATCAAGCAGATGCCAACTTATTCTTCGAACGGTCATGCAAAGGAAGATAATTTTGTCATGTGTCTTTCTTATAGCTCCCGTATGTTCTGTATTTGTCTGATTCCAGTAAATAAATTAAAAGTCCTTAACGAGCGAACAGGATGGTTAGCCATGTTGGACGTGAAAACAAACAAGTTGTGCCAACTTCAAACTATCTAGAAATTTTAACTCACCATTATTGCAGACCGCAATGCCCCGGTCCATTGCGAAGTTGAGGACCGCCATGATGATGCCCAGCAGCGCCAGGAACACCCAGTCCTCGCCTAGCCTCGCGAACGTGTGCCGCCATACGTAACCTGGAGCCCACTTCACATCATTGCCTTTTTTACCTTTAGAACGTATACAATACGTACTGGTGCTAGGAACATAAGCGTCATCATTTTCAATATTTTTACTTGGTCCCTGCCGGCCAAAATAACAGTGCGTGTGGCATAGTCCCGCTCCGGGAGTAAATCTTTTTTTTAACGACAGATGAAAAGTATTGTTCTATTTTAAAAACCCATCATTATTAAGATAACTTAATTCCATATTCAAAAATATAAACAATTTCATGAGTATCCTAGGAATTGGCAACGAAATTTCAAAATGGCCTCTGCCATACAAGTATTTTTTACTCCTGGAATTTGCCACTTGAACACTAGATGTTCAGGGTTAAAGTACAATAGAGGTATTAGAAGCTAGGGCTAAAAACGAATCAGAAAAATCAGATATAAAAAAGAGAGATGTGCCGGCACATCCGTGATAACCGCCTACGTGTTTATGGTAAGGGCTTAAGTTTTGCTTACTGGTAACACTAACTTACGCATTATATTGTGCAACAAGTGCACCGGCAACATCGCACGAGCTGTGCGCCGGTCTATTACACGTGTTATATCACGATAGCAGAAACTATTGTTCTTGTACAATTAACTTCACCTCGCGTACTCTGACACGAGAACACAATCTCTGAATCAACTTCTCTATAATTATACTCGGTTTAAATACAAGAAGTGAGCGGCGACGCTGTTTCAAATGTCTCGCGCCGAAGTGAACACTGTTCAGTAAAAAATAGCAGAGTCATAATTCTAAATGTGTTAATAGAAACGACAGATACGGCGTGTTCGGTACGAGGAAATTAAAACAACAGATCGCTCGATCGACAAGTTCTATTTAAAATGTAACATCGAAATACTTTAGGAGTCTTTATTGTAAAGCAATAAAGTGCTCGGTGTTCAATATTTCTTTGTCTAATAGACGTCATTGAACCGCAAAAATGAAATTTTTACAATTTCATTCGATTCAAAAGTTGCATAGCTGTTTGCCGGTGCTTCACTACTCGAGTTGTCCAGGGCAAACGTAGGACGCTGTACAAACGACCAATAGTAAGTTATTTACTATACTCGTAATATGCTAAAGACAAACATGTTTATAGAATTGTAGCAACGCCGATCACTGGCGTAAAAATTATTAAATTTATAGTTAATTTGAGAACAAACTTATTTTGTAATTGCGGTCTAAAAGACAACGTAATAACTGCGTCAACTCGATCGGTATTCCGAAGTACTCTCTCACCTAATACTTTAAACACCTTCCCCCTGGGTCTGTGCTTTCCCGTCGCTTCCAGCTCTTTTTGCCGGAGTTTGTCGTCTTTTCTTCTTCTCTTTCTGAGTCTCCGCAGTCTTCTCGCTTCTTCTCTGGCTGCTTCGCTTAGGTCGCGTTGGTAGCGACCATACATCTGTAAGGAAATAAGCATACGTTATTATAGTAAAATTTGTCACCGCTTGCTACTGCTAAATACGTCATTAGCTACTACATACCAATTTAATGATTGTAGCTAGTATAATTAGTGTGTTTGTGTACCAATGTGACGAGGGAAACGCGTTTTGATAGTGACACGTAGTATCAAATACTACCACACTACACTATCGTTTCTTAACATTGTGTAACCAAGTAGGACTGCGATCAAGTGCTTGTCAATAATATAACGAAGACAGCGTGAGATTATAATATCTACCTCGAATCTTCGGATCTGTTATTTTCGTTCATTCCTCTTCTATGTGTTAAAAGTTTCAATATCCGTAGTAAGATTTATATTGATCCCGACAATAACAGCGCATCAACAATTTGATAGAATACAGGGTAATAGATTACAGGGTGTTTTATATCAGTGTATCAGAGCCATTACTGGTAAATGAAGGCGGTAGCTAACCGATTCCAAAATTAACTGACTTCACCCTTGAGATGTTTGTGGATGTTATCCGATAATCGCGTCGCTGTTTGACAAAGATAAACCGATCGGAGACTGCTGTGTAAGTATTCATAGGCAAATGTTTGTCGCGGTAATCTGCTGGCCAGCCATTGCAGATTCCGTGGAGAATGTGGCGCTCCAAGTTGGCGAGCTATACACATAGCATTTACGTAATTGTTGTTTTCAAATATTCCTGTTTATTGCTACTAGAGTTACTATTATTTGTAATAAAACCAAACATAAGAATTCTTATGCATTTGTAGAGATTGATAAAATTAGACTAAATAGCGTCGACCTGGCCTGAGTTTTCCTCGTATGGGTTTTGCGCTAAGTTGAGGTCATAAAGCTTCTATAAGCGGTTTTCAGGCTCTGTGATCTTACAATTTTGTAAGGCTGTCAGGCTGACAACGGTCATGTGTCGTTAAGAACAAAATCTACACTAATCTACTCCTCCTCTGTTACAGATGTGTATAGCTAAAATGAACATCATAAACGTCTGCGATGGTAGTAATTGTCTCCATATCGGTAATTGCTGTATATACTTGTATCAGCCATCGACTTGGTTAATGATTTGAAGTGATTAACTGGAACGGTAAACCACTAAGTTAACAGTGACAGTACGTAGCGGCCGTCCCGCGGGTCAACGGCAAGACTCGCGCGTATCAAGTTACATGCACTCCGTGTAAAATATAATTATTGTCATCAATTAGAGTCACAAAAGCGTAGGCAGCGACTATATTTAGCGATGCTATTCTCGTTGTGTCTCGTCACTAATTTGTGCGCAAAAATCTAGATTTCTACACACATTTTATGAACTAATTAAATACAAATTTTGATTATTTCTTTCAATATTCTTTTGGTATCGTTGCTCTTAGTATTTCCACACTCATTTTAATTCTTTGTCTTTAATTCCAATTTTAAAAATAATTTCCTTAAAACTTCCGACGTATACGTCCGATATATTTAATTAAACTTATAAATATACAAACGCTCTAAACTGGCACTCACGTTGTCATAAGACGGTGACGTTCCACTGGCAACTTTTAAACAGGAAGGTTGTCTCACGCGGCTCTCCATCACTACCGAGCACATGGTATATACCAGTTACAATTTTAATAAACGGTATGTACGGCGCCGGGATAGGGGACCGAACTCTGCTCGCATTCTATGAAGCTGGAGGCGGTTTTTCTTTACAATTAAAGCAAATCAAGAAACACCTAGCCCCCACCACACGCTGCAAGGTGGACGCGGCCAGTTACATGCGGCGATACCGGCGCTCACCGCTTCCCTTTACGAAGATTTTATCTTTACATCCATTATGCAATTATTAAAACACGCCATCTTTATTGAAATAATGCAGGCTGTTAACTGTTGAGATACTTAAACAGAGCCTGCGTTGAAGTGCTGGCGCCTTCACGACACCATGTCATCAGTCGGGGCGGGTCCCGTCCTGCCCGCTCATTGCATTCCACGATTAATAGAAATACGCATTCTTTGCTGTCACCACTGATGCCCTTACATCATCGGACGTCAAGACGGACAGAGCTACTATCATTGCAGACTTTGCTTCTCCTTGCCCTACCACCCGCCTCTATCTTTCTCTTCGATATAGATTTTTTGGATAAGATAGAATAAGAAATTACTAAGCCAGCGCGCCTCATCATCCGAGATTGCGATTCCAGTTAACATGGGGCGGGAGAATGGTTAGGCACTTGCTTAGAAACTATAAAAAAGTTCCAAAGGTGGAGAAACATCAATTGCTTGGTTACCATTATGGTCTTTGGAATCATGACTGTCCCATCGATAGATGGTAGACGAGAACTAAGGATAGGAGGGCCCGATAAATATCGATATCTCATAAAATATCGATCATTATACGAACGCGATATATCGCTTCAATTCGATATTACCGATAAATTATTATCGTTATATAAATTAATATATTTCATTTGATAACCAAATATCGTATGTATGTTACTACACTACTACTCTCCGCGATGGCAGATGGGCTATTTAAATATAAATTAATTACGATGTATGGCAATTATCGATATATACATATATCGCATAGTATCGAAACAACAATGTATAAATACATCGATTCACTTTTTGCATGAACATCTCTAACTAGGGGTGTCTAAGATGTTACGTTATTGTCGATTCATGTTGCTAAACCGACAATGAAGACAGCGCATCGTTTAATGTTGCTTATTTGGCATACGGAATTTGAAAAACGAAAACGCAGTAGTACTGAAGTCACAGACTTCATTTTGACATTTTCAATTGGAATGACCTCAAGAGCTAGTCGACACGGTTAACAAACCGCAAATAACATCACATGATTTTTACCTCAAAATGACTACTTGTCGTCAGCTGACTGGCCTTTGGCAGACGGAATCTCCTGCGACTTCTCAGCAGGTCATTTATTACCTTCACCTTACGTGTTACATTAATGTAGAAGAATTGTAGCAGTGACCGTGACTTAGTCACTGAAAACGGTAGCTTCTGAGATATATTGCAACGTATGTCGCTTGAATTAAATTTTCTCTTAACTATGGTTAGGGTTACCAACTTCGGTGGTCATATTACAAATATCAATAAATATATGAAAAATTATAAACAACGAACAAAACTTATTATTTTTAATTATTTACTATATGATAAATTTTTACTCGGAGTTCAAAATTTACAACGTCTTTAAGATAATAGTAAACAGACATTTAGGTGACCTTCTGCAACACAAATGAAATAATTTAAATATGGAAGTGATTGAATAAAATTATTAACTACATGTTTAATCTGACATTAATTACATATAAATAGACTGGATAAGTCGTTAAATTCACGGTCTAGTACAGTAGACAACCCTAGTCGTGTTAGCTAAGCCCTGCGGAGAAAATGTGTGGCGGATTAAGTCCGGATTAAGATTTGGTATCACGTGCGTGTTGGTCTGACTGTGCGCCCGGCAGTGCGCCATATATTTGACTATGTGGTCGCGGCAAACATTTAATGTTACTTACGCGATACAAATGTCTTCTGTAATGTAGGTAAAGGTAACGGACAAACATAGCCGAACTGTTTACTGCTATATGTAATCTATAAGGCTAAGCGCTACGTTTTACGTTTACGGTTCAAATCCCAGGCAATTTGTACCATTGACTTTCTCTTTCTTTCAGTTTCTTAAAAAATGAATCTACTAAAAATAGGATCCGGTGTGTGGGCTCACTTCCTGTCACAATTGAGATGTTGTACCAATACTGCAAGTAAATAATAATAGCTGTCTCTGTCGTCCCCCGCAATAAAACTCTTAAAAGTTAAAGGATGTGAGATGAAGATTCTTACGTAATCTATTATTTTTACATGTTAACTCAATATAGTTAAATACTGAGGCGATCGGCTTAACACCTGTCCCAAATGAGATTGTATACTTAAAAACGAACAGCAAATATAAATTTAAATAATAAACAATTTAGATCCCGGAGCCCCCCACCGTGCACCGGGGGAGGGCCACTGGGGGTGCGTGAGAACCTCACATACACGCCTTTTGGCATCTTTTTGAAGATTTCCTGCCCGTTGACAAAAAATAAACTGATTATAGCCTAATGGTTGGAAGTCCAGCTCACAAGCTCACGAGCTGACGGGTAATGTTTTTAACGCTGTCCAATATGTACTTATGAATTTATGCACGCTTTTATTTTATTAACTGATTTCAAAAAAGACGTTAGCAATTCGTGTGGAGGAAAATGAATAAATGAAGTTACGTTTGATTATATTAACAGGTTTTCGTTTTTCCTCGTTAATATATTAGCTTATGTATCGTGATGTATCTCCGTCATCAGTCAGGAGCAGCGCAGACAACAACTAGCTAGTCATACCAATTGTGCTAAGGTTTACTTCACTTTTCCCGCTACACCTGTTGAATTATCATTGACCATTATCCTTCATAGTTTATTCATAGCGCGCACTGCACCTCACTCTTTGCCCAGGAAACTCTGCAGCCGACGTCTTCCCTTGACACCCGCCCATTGTTCGGCTCCGAGACCTTTCACGTAGAACAATCGACACCAAAAATGACCTTAAGTGATATGATATGATGAGCTTGTCGAGTGTATTTTATTATTCTCATCAGACAGTGGAAGCCGAGCGACCCTATTTACGTTTTGACAGTCGGAGGTTCGTATTCTAACCCTGATTGAATCAAAGAGGTGTACGACAGTAGGTACACACCCTGGCACATTTGGACCAACAAATGTTTGGCATCGCGGTCAGCCTGCAAGACTTCACCGGGTTGTAACTGTAAAACGTTAACGCCATTCACTTGTACAAAGAGAAAAATGATAATGGAATAAATCAAAGAAGCGTCAATAGTTTAATGGTTTAGGTCATAGTCTGCGAATCGTAAGGTCGTATGTTCGAATCCACCATTCGACATTGCCGTGAACTATCTCCTAGCACAAGCTTAGCTTACTTGAAATGGTTAACAAGAATGTTAGTGATATTTGTAGGAATATTTATACTTGTTGGAGTCGTGGTAGCTCAGTGTCCGAGCGGTTGCGTCAAGTTGTGTACGCTAGCAACCCGAGTTCGATCCCCGGTGCCACGTTGGGCTACGTTGCTGTGGCCAACAGTGGGACATGTATATACAAAGGCTATAATTTCAACTTTAATATTTGAAGAAAAAATATAACTTTTTAAAAGAAAAAGCGAACTTTTTGGTCTGATTGGAACAAAATATATTAGTGGTACCTAATATTTTCAGAGATGATTTCAATTTAGACAAACTTAAACACATTTTAGGAGCATTATCCTGATGATGTGATCATCAAAGCATATTCTCCGAATTAAAACGGTTGTTTTAAAAGCAGCGTTGATGAGATGCGATTTTTTTAAGGAAAAAAAATTGTTTAATAATAAACTTAAGTCACTGCTCGTTTGGGCGCAGTTTTAAATTGTAATGAATAACTTGGAGCTAAACTGACAAGCTAAGAGAATAGGCGTTTGGTTTTCTCACCGGTTTGATGGTAAGGTAACGGAAGCCCTGCCTGCCGTCCTTCTTAAAAATCCGAAAAGAATAAAAAGCATATGCACTGGTTGGTGGTGGAATGTCTCTGCTACTAGAGGAGAAGAAGCGTACACGTACAGTGTGATAATGCCTCACTTAACGCCAGAGGAGTTGCAGCTGCTTTGTCGCTATACTTCGTGGTTGTTGTATTCAAGTCACAGCGGCGGTGGTCAACCAGTTCCATGGATTTAACAAATTTTTATTTCTTATTTTTAACCATTTCATTAGCTGCAGGTGACGAGTGGCCAGGTTGCGGGGGCTCCGTGTTCTAGACAAATGCTTTTCTCTAAATTAAGATTTCTTAATCAGTGGTAGAAGGTGCTGTTGTTATTGATAGGATTTCGTTTACTTCTTTATAGGTTTGTACATATTCAGTAAAGTTTTTGAGGTCAGCTGTACAGTGTCCCAATGTAAACCAAAAACATTAGTATTTTTAAGCTTTGAGTAGTTTTTTTGTATAGAGTTAACCCAGTATTATATAATGACCCTTTTGTGGAATGAGTTGTTGTCAGTAGTTATTCTGGACGGACAATACAAGAGATCTTCTACAAAAGACCTCATTATATCAAAGATCTTAAAAGTCGGGCTTGATGCAATGATGAACACTTGCCAATATTTAGATGTTCATAGACGGTGCTTTTCTATATCGTTTTGTATGAAACGCGATTGAAGACATGAGCTATTTTTTAAGATTCACAATTATGGAACAATGTGGGAGCGTGGAGCGTTGAGAGGGCGAGTTAAATCAGTCGGTCACGACAGATTGTTTGTTATCGCTGCGGCGTATAATGGCGCTATTACACATTACACCACGCAGGCCACGCGGCGTGGGCTCCCGGCCTGTACACCACACAGGGTAGGCAGACGGTTAGATTTAACATACGGACACGGTGGTAAAAATGTTGAGGCTGCTCTGATTGTAAACCAGAGAACTTGATTGTGTTTAATTGTCAAGCAAAAGTTTTCTGTGCTTCACATAAATTGAGGTAGAATTAATCAGCACCGTGCAGAAGTGGCACTGATGGATCTTGTGGAACCATTTTGAATAGTTGGAGTCGGCTGCTGTTAGTCCACAGACAGCAACTTCAACGCCTGACCTATTTTTTAATAAGCTCAGCATGGACCTATACTGTGAGTCTATATATAAACCCTTAGCCCTAATCTAAGACGAGGCTAACAGTGATTAGAAAACTATATGAATAAAACCTTTTAAATTTCTGAGCTGCTATTTCCACAAGTTTTCTTGTAGTAAGTCAGCTGGGGCGTATGTTTAATGCAACTTATTATTATCCCTCTCTCTGTGTCAGAAAATATAGGTGCCAGAATATATTCGCGCGGCGCAACGACGGAGCCATTAATAAGCTGTATCATGTATTATTCATTAACCTCCCGCTCATTGCCAGGCAAAATGTATTCGCTATTAGTCCAATTCTATAGGAATGCAAATTTGGTGATACGGTGAAGTCGGACACTGCAACTATCAACTGATCTTTAACTCGCAGGCGATTGACAAGAACATTACTTGAAGTAAGTCAGTAGGTTCAAACTGAAAACCACGTGAATCATTTTCTAGTTTATTTTCAAATGTTTCACTTGTGTTTTATGATTGGGCTTGATCGAAATATTCCATGACTTCGCAGGATACCGGTAGGAATTGTGTCGAATAACCTCACTCTCTAAACTATAAGGCACTCCCATTCCTGGTAGATGTTTGTGGGCGAAGGGATTACACCAGTTTGCTATTTGTCTGTGTTCATTACGAAGATAAAAATTATGATGATACTCTTTTGTTACAATCATATCAATTATCATTCTATCATTACCAAATACGTAAAGTACTAACACACGCACGGATGGTACGTCATCGTTAAACATTGGCTAAACTAAAATACTACGAAACTAAACATCGACCACTAAGTCAGTAAGTATAGTTTTAAGTAAATTATTAAATCGCGTCGTCCTCGTGTCGTACCCTGTAATATATTCATAGTGCCGGTCCTCGTGTCGTGAAACACTGGCAACCATTTGTGCTATGTAATTATTGGTCTAATGAGATTTTAAAATAACATACACTTTGTTTATGACGTGAGAAATTATCGATTCCAAGAAACACAACAAAAGGCGAACAACGAGGGACGAGGATAAAGTAACCGCTGTTAATAGTAAATTAAGATTAACATCAGGTATAAATATGTGTTGCATCGCCGAGTGTCGCTCTAACGACCGCTCGCGGGAGCTGACAATCAAGTCATTGGATGCAATGAAACTATAAACATAATTGCTCAAACCAGTAATCAATATAAGTAAAGCATTGCTACGTATAATTAATAATTTTTGAGTTGAGTCGTTTGATTGTTCCACAATATTTCTAAGCGCCAAGGTGCACAGCCGAAGTGATATGGTAACTGTGGACATAATTGACAGAGCTTCAGAACGAGCGATCTAACCTGGAACTGGAACATGGCTACGTCTTCACCAATGAAGATGATAAAGCGCTAAGGATAACAATGGCCACAATTTCTAAAAAGAGCAAGTCATGACAATCTCGAATCTCTTTCATATTACAAGCCTCGTTGTAATTCAGTTACTGCCTCCGTACCGAACTATTTTGTGTTGATTAAACTTTTATGATATTTTGCATTGCCATTGTTATCTCGACAGTAACAACTATAACATATTGCGAGGTGGCCGGAACGTCGCTCGTAACGCCCAAACCTTTATTATAAGTAAAAGAAACCTTTAATTGCCCTCCGAGGACTCTGATATAACACTGGTAGGAACTAGCTCGGACTTAAGCCCTCGACCTTCAGATGGTAAGGACGTCACCATCGTATTATGCGCATGATGTACATAGCTACTTTAAATACATCGGTTTAGATAGACAAATATCTCTAAGCAAAGCTCTCTTTTTTGTAGAATACGCATTGTAGTACATTAAAGAAGTGTCTACAGTTGAACCGTGCTGTAACCGGTCATGGAGTTATGTCCCGGTAAGAACATTTATGTTAACCACAAAGGATAACGCAAAGAACAAGATCATTAATAATAATCTTCTCCGACCTAGAATCTAGATTAATGTTATTAAGGCAACGAGCTTACCTGCTAAGTAGGGGGTACACCCGATCTCGCAGGACGTGCAACACAATACTTACGCCACCATACAATTGGCGGTGTAGGCTGCTATCCGTGGGAGGGAAGGAAATACCGTCTGATGAGGTAAATTCTTCAATTGCTTTAACAATTGTTGGAGTTGTTCTTGACGCCTGAGAAACTAATGTTGCTGGCAGAACTTGTTCTATGTGTATGTTTAACGTAAGTACCTCAATGTTATTAACGACGATCGCGATGTTATTAATCAAAAGCCGTGCAATGTTGTCGGAGTGTTTAGGACAGAAATGCAACTCCTTTAGCGCCGCTTGACCATAGACCATATACCAGTATAAGCTAAGTTTTTTCTTCCAGCCGTGGAATTATTTGTTATTCGCACAGCCATTTTCTGACAGTGATATTTGCAATAGTTAAACAATCGGTTTGAAGCATCAATAACACGGCTACATCCCTTCTCAGATCATTACAACTGCGCGGGATATATACCGTGATGATTTAAATATATTTATTTATTTAACGTTATTCCGTGAATACACATAACGCGGTAAACCATAAAAAGATAAACACTAGACGCCACTTAACAAAACCGCATACAAATAATGCGCGCGTTCAGACGACCGCAGACAGATCGTAAGCAGTCGAAGCTAAGTGGCAGCAGGCAGATTGGAACATAAGGACGCACGCGATATCGTCGCCGAATACGTACGCTGTTACGACAGGTTTAGTATCATAAAGATGGAATAGAGGACACATTCGCATGGTACTTGAGAATCTTATCATCCACCCCGAGTAGTGCAATACAAAATTTCTGCTAAAATGAATAGCGCTACATCAGTGCCTACCAGGGGTATTTCGGTTGAACTACAATACTCTTACTTTTGCACGTGCAAAAGAAAATCAATACGTAAGTCCAAGGAGGTGTTGGTGTTTTCAAGCACAGTTAAGAATGTGACGATGGAAAAGGCAATGCAGGTATGTAAAAGAAATTCGTTTAACATGTATCTACCGCACTTGGTTGCTAATTGATCAGCAATTTGTGGCTCAATAAAGATATATTTATCTTTTCAGTGAATTTTCATGACGATGTCCCGTAGCCGTTGTCCGATGTACCAGACCATCTATACATGCTAGGCGAACATAGGCACCACATGGAAGCACATACATACACCGAAGGTAACACATACGGCGCATACAGTACAACTTTTTGACCAAGTTCTCCTAATGTCTAATCAAAATCTTATCTATTCTCATTTTGATAGAACATGATAGAAAGGCGCTATTAACCATTATAGGAATAGAGAAATACCAAAAGTACGATCAAATATAAAATGAATGTGGACATTTGATTAAAGAAGTGAGTTAATGTACCCGCAACGTTTCAAATTGACGTTAAAGTTAAAGAGCTACTTCCTGATCCATTTCAAACCTTACTCATCACACAGGAACACTCGGATGTGCTTTTAAGACCGGTACACAGAGAGAACGTGCGCGAGACTTGTTTTTTCTTGCTATACATTTTACATGTGTACTAGTTGGGACGTCACAAGTTTTTAGACCTTAGTTAAAGTAAAAAGTATTATTTTGTTAATTATATATACATTAGAACTAATTAAACCTACAATTAAAAATAACTGTCGCTGGTCGATCATAGAAATATATTTTAATGGACTGTTTTTTATTTGAATTCAATTGAAAAAAATATCTGTGATTATCTATCATGCGATAAAACTTTTGAGGCGTTAAAATAAAACTTAAATAATCTTAGAGAAATTTCAAAAACTGATGTATTTAAAAAATTCTCTTTCGTTTTCAATACGAGCCTTCGTCGTATGTATAATACAAGCCAGTCGTCTGTATTTACCGAATCTTTTCAATGGTCAAGTTTTTGTACAAGAGCTCATTAGAATTTATCTTTGGGTGAGATTTTTACCCCTAAACTCCAATTTAACATTTTAAATAAGGAATAACACGACAAATTCAACGAGATTGAATGTGAAGGATTTCGGTCTTGAATTCAGAAAACATGCAGGATTCCGGAAATAATAATGGATTTAATACTTGATAATACTTGTACAAAACAGTCTCGGTAACAAATCAGATCTTCTCACGACGACTGTTGACGTTCAAATGATCCATCAGATACTCAATACAGCTGATTATATATGATACATATGATAGACCCGCTGACAGGTGACAGCTCTAGTGTGTTGCCATTATACAAAATATAATATTCTGATATTTAATATTGACTACGATTGTCGTAATCGATATTACATGTCTATTACATCAAAAATAAAATCGTGGGGACAATAACTAGCAATCCCAAATCTACATAATTAATTCATAGAATAAACAATGCTTACAAATGACAGCCAACCTTTACTTACAAATTTGTCTCCAGCCAGTATCACTATTTTGAAAACAACTAGAGAATTCCAACTAGCTACTATTCCAATAGCAACGCCCCTGCTCTGTGAACAGGGCCTAAGAACTTAACCCGGAGCTGTTCCACCATGATTCAGGGCTAAGGACTGGCCGTGGGCGGGTCAAGTGGCAATGTCGCCAGTCTGCACGCAATACTCGAGTTTCCTCATTTCCTACAAATGTGGACTCGCACGAAAGGGACCCGAACGAAGCGCTTTGCTTCGTCTTTCATTATTTTTAAGAGTGAATAGGAAGTGACTATACTAGTGCGCCTTACCGTCCAGGATTGTATTTCCACTTAACATCGGGATCAAGCACTTGTGAAATTGTTCTTGATTGAAGTATGTTCAAATAACATTTCAAACAAGATGATCTACTGCGAAATATTACAAATGTCTGGCTCCAATTCGTCTGTGTCAGGACTTAATCTATGTTTATTATAACAACAACTATCTATTCTCATTAAGACAATTGATATGTAATGTCATTAGTCGTATAAGAGCCGCGGTAGGTCAGTGTCCGGGCGGTCGCTTCAAATTGCATTGTAACCCGTTTGCAACGCGAATTCGATCCCCGGTGCCGGCACCAATAAATTTGTTATTGAAATGTTAAGTGCTGATTTACCACGCGTTCGAAAATGAGGTCCTAGAATTTTTTCCAAGACATATCAAGTCTGCCAATCCGCACTAGGTGTGCGTGGCGGACTACGCCCTTATACTCTCTTTACAGAGAAGGCCTGTGCTCAGCAGTGGGACATATATAGGTTGTTTTCAACAATCCCTGCCGTCCACCATTAAACAATTGTCGTTTCACTAGCGGTTATTAACTGTTTAGTTATTAAATGACTTAATACTTTTTCTAATCTAGAGATATAATTCAATTAAAAACTATATTAGATAATATATTTACGCCGCAGAGCGTCGTGGAGCCCCGTCTGGTAATTACAAAGTGACTCGGTGGCGGTATGAATGTAAAACAAAGAGTAATTAAGGAAGTAAAGAATACTATAAGAACTATTGTCTCCTGGCTGCATGCTCCGAGCATATTGTAAGTATAAGAAAACGAGAAAAGCGGCTCGATAGATGCTTTACGTTCACCGTCTTCAGCAGAGGGGTTGCAGATATAACATGACATGATATTAGATATTTTTTACTTCTACAGGCAATACAAAGTTAATCAACTTCTAAATTAAGTCAAAAGATCCTCTGAGCAATGAATATATCTTATATTCATTGCTTTATAGAATGTTACATATCAATTTTTTGGAAAATAAGTTCTCGCCGGAAACAGCTCTAATTAATAAACGTAGACATTGGTTTCCCCTTCCTTAACCACTTTTGACTAAATTTAAATTTGTTATTGGCACACCGAACAGCTAATATTTAGCCTCGTACTTATTAAGGGGTAGTTGAAGGGCTTCCGAGAGCTCGGCTCATTGAAGACCGGACACACTAGCTCAATACCCTGAGCGTGCTATTTGTCAGTGACGTGTATGAAACTGATCTATCACAGTCATGTCAATTATTATTCTATCGTTACCACACACGAGTGGCTTGCCGGTGGTACGCCATTGGTAAACCAGTAGCATCAATAAACATAACAACTGCCAATGATTGTGATATTAATTTTGTACACAATTGATTTAGCAGACTCGGGGCCTAAGATACAGAACGTATTGGTTGATGTCCAACAAGGATGTTTATCCTTAAAATAATCATTGTTGGTGACTTAGGATTGCGGTCCGTAGTGTTGCGGAGTGGTGCGGAGTGTGCACCGAGACGCGAGGTCGTCTAACTTAACGTGTCTAAGTACGTTGCGATTTCACGTGATTGTTTGTTTAATAATAACGCGCCGATAATTGGCGGTTAACGTTCTAATTGCATATTCACGGAAAATCAATTGGGTGTGTGAGATTCAGATCGTTTAGCGAACACATAATTATGTGCTAAGTTAGTTCTAATTACACCATACTTACGCATTACGGTGGAATTTCGAATAATATCTTTACACTTTTTAAGTAATTATCGCTGGCCGTGAGCGTCTTACGAGAAGAGAGACACTGTTTGAGACTGAAGTAGAGGGTCCTTTGTTGAATGTCTCTAAGTCAAATCTGTAAGCAATATACTACGAAACTCTATACATAGAATATAGTACGAACACAGTGGAATTTAGATGATGTAACGATTTTAAATGATTTAAAATTGCCCGAGACGAAATATCTGTTCCCAAGGCAGTTGATTCAGTTTTTAATGCATTTACAAAGTATTTACACTAACTACTGTCCTGAGTACGGCGGTGTGGTGAGAGCGGTGGTTCTGTGTCCACTCCATAAGTATTAAAAGGACATTTTATATTAAAAAAGTTTAAAGTTATCTAATATGATTTCTCCCGTGAGAAAATAAATAGTAAATGTGAGAGATCCCAAGAATTTGGGAATCTGTTATTATCCCCGTTATATATTTCTCCGTTTTTAAGCAGCTAAAAATTATTTGTCACAGTAATTAACGTGAAATTATGTGAAAAAACTGACTCCAGGTGATTTGTTAAGTGTTTTCAAGTAAATCGCAACAGATAAATAGACAGATTTTATCTTTAGACCAGGCAATAAGATGTTCTAGCCACAAGTGTTCCGACTTAATCTCACACCTCGTTAGTTTAACTAGCAGTTAAGTGACATCTGTTAGTGATACAAAATGCTGTAATGCGAGACTGTTCTCTTAATGTGCACGGCTAATGAGCTGGAATACCAAAAGACAACACCAACGCATTCCATACTAATACAGTTGTATTTGGTGCGAACTTGTCGTCTCGTCCAGCCAGACCGTCACCGTCTACCGGGCTCAAGTTTTAACATGATAATTATTTAGTTTAAGCTTCCGCTCTCGTTTTAATTCGGCTTATAATTAATTTACCAAAAAATTGGATCATAAACAATAACATTATATGTCAGTCGAACGAAAATAATTTTTCATAAAAATCAAAAACCTGTTCCTGACGTAATCAATGCAATGTATACCTAAGCTTTGTCTAGATCACGATGCATCTTATAATATGCTAAGTTGGATATCTATTCTAAAAACTCCACATTTGTTAGTATAAATGTAACGAACCGGAAAACGGTAACTCTAAAAGTCTTGAGCTATCTGACGTCAGAGCCCGAACCGTTATATCACCAATCTGCGTCACTACAATTTAATGAAATTCTTATTTCTTCAATCGAGCGTAATTTTTATCCTTCATAGTTTTAGTATTCTTAACCTAGTGAGTGGAAAGGTACCCCCGCAGCGCAGGTCTGTTTTCGATCTAAGGCGTGATAACCTGAAGCTAAAAATCCGGCTGCTATATCCTCCAACTATAACAACTTACTAAATAAAGCCACTTGAAAGCATATCTAAGAGCTGGCTCATAAAATGGGAGTTTCTAAACGTCGCTGTTGCCGAAATTGGCTGGACGGTATCGTCTGCATCAGCACTTATAAGTTGTCCTATTGAGGCTTAGTTCTTCAAATGAGAGATCGAGAGGTGGACCAGTTGTGGGGTCTACATTCCCCGCTCCTCCATTCACAAGCAGTCGACACAGCACAATACCGATGTACATAGTCGCCTGTTCCTTGCAGCTTTTGCTGATTGAATGAACGTCTTACACGTTGTTGTTTAAAATCATGTAATTCTAAGCAAAGGCTATCATTAATCACTCATTGCATAAATATTCATTACAATGGATCATAATTTCACAGTTGATGGTTTTTATGATGGGGGAATTATTTACAAAAATCCTCGCTTTGTAAAAACATGTTAAAGTCGGAAAATCCTTTTTTTTTGCAACAAAAACTAATCGAAAAGAGCTAGAGGGTCAGCTGCCTTCCTCGCTCTGCTTGGATACACCACCGGTACAACTTATTCTCTTTATATGGGCTTTAAGATTTTCCAAACATAATATTTCCCTTTCAATAGACTTATGAAAATGTCGACGTGAAAATACATGTTCTAGTAACACCGCAGCATACGCCGCTATAGTTACTTCAAAACATGCCTTATTTCATAAATATCGGTCATAAATGTTGTTTATCGATTTATTTTGTGTTCATGGAAAACGAATACAAAATCATAATAGACTATTTATAATATTAGAAATATGTGCTTTGTCAAAAACAACCTATATCTGTACAGCACTTCGTAAGCAGTCGCCGTAATGATAAGCTCGCGGCAATAGCTCCGAAAACATCACTGGCGAAGAAAAGTATTGGCGACAAAGATTAACAATAAAATTCCAAAAGATTTAAAAGTAAAAGAAAATTTAAAACACTCTTCCTAGCCTGTACTATTCTTTAGAAGAATTCTTTAAAGAGAAATTTTAAAAATGAATGCTATTAGCATAATTCTTTCTCTTGACTAATGTTGTATGCACGCAGGGTGGGCTACAGCCGGACAAATTATTTCTGAATTCAATTTAATACTCAATACATTTGGTCCACAAACAATTTTTTTGTTTTGATTTGAAAATATCAAAACATTACGTGTGCTGAAAAATATTTATAAAACCATTGCATAAAAGCCTTTTACCCAGCATAAATCCAGGGAATGTTAAAAAGAATTCCTCCAGTTCCCTCCTCTCGTTAGTCAATCAATCTACGAGGGTAGAGGTGCGCTTGGTTATATGAATATATTTAAGCTCTCAAGTGTTTGTCATTCGGACAATGGAAGAAGCAAGAAGTTAGCAATTGGCATCTGCTCGTGACCGGCTTGCTCAGATTCTAAACATCAAAAGGCTCAACATCCATTTATAATAGTTTCTGCTCGCAGTGTATTGGAATGGTAATAAAAACAAAAATCTACCCTACTATACTTATTTTGTACACATTATTTTATCTCGGACATTGTACGATCATAAGACTTACCAAAGTGCCCAGGTAGCTATGTCCAATCTCCTCCTCCGAGGTGTCACCTGACACCAGGGTCTGACGTTTCCACTTCATATTTCGTGATCGAGTGTCGCAATGTTCACTTTAAACACTTTCGAATTTTGTCTGTGATTTTGTTGACAGGTCGAAAATCTTAATTCAATTCATTTATGATTTCGTTTTTAAACGTTACTTTTCAGTTGAATTCTGTGATCAAGATTAAGATGGTGATTTAGGTATTAGATAATTCATGACAAGCTAGAAATAATTCTACGTTTAACCACTTCTAGCTATTAGTGGTATAATTGTAACAATATAAGTATTTGTTTGACTCTTGTAGTTATACTTTACGTTAGAACTGTGCGTGTGTTGTAGGAACACAGTCATGACATTTGGATCATTTAGTAGATATTACAACGCAGAATTAAACTAAATAAAAATGGTAAATAAACAAGATTTTTGTTAAATCTCTTAGATTTTTTAACATTGTATTTTATTACTTAACTTTGTTTTACTCAAATTGGATTTAAAATTGAAGTTATATATAATCTTTCCTTAAAACAAGCAGATACATAAATATTGCCACCCTAATTCGTTTATCATGTCTGTCCAGCCTCTAAGAAATACAAATATCCTCTAATTAGCACCACTTGTAACTGTGACCTAATCTAAAAACTTGAAAAATGTTTAATTTTTTGTTACTTGGAAACACTGGTTATTTTAACGTGGTCTTCGGACCACTGCCGGAGAGCTATCACCGCGCGATGTCCAGGTGAACTGAGATACAGCGCAGCCTCACGCGAGATCAGCTGAAACTTAAGACTCGTGCACACTGAACTTGTTTAGCATTCGTACTGTGCTAACCGTGTGCTTTATGTCTATGAGAAATAGAGGTGAAATTCTTCTGTGAATATCATTGTACAGATTATAAAGTAGATACATTAAATGCATTGTTATAGCATAATTTGAGTTATAAAGTAATTTACAAGATATTTCCTTGCTTTAAGAGAGACGAAGAAAATTATATACGCTTACATGGGCCGCTGCCCTATAATATGTTTCCATAGAAACTAGTGCGTGGAATGAGAGGAATATGTGCGGTGATTCAGCATCAAAAGCTCAATAGTTGAAGGTATGCGCAGCAAACATGAGAGCCATGAGTTTAAAACCACAAATGTCGACCCGATCAAATACCTTGTCTTTACAATTGTTAGTAACTTTGACATTGAATATTCTTTTACATAATATTTTTAGTCTTTTCGTTCTATTGCTAACGCCTACATACAGTCGATGAGGTGGTAGTAGAGAACAATGCGCCACGCGACTCTATCTGTTAGTCTAGTCTGTGAAGCTCCACTGCCGGTTATAGCGCTTCACAGATATCGAAATAGTTCTCATCGAGCAGGAGCGGGAGCAGGAGTTTCGTCAAAACGTGATAAATCGCCAATTTCAACCGACTTACAAAAATGAGGTTCTCAATTCGTCTGTATATTTTTTTATGTTTGTTACCTCGTTGGGGAAGCGATTTGGAAGATTCTTTTTTTATTTGAAAGTTGATGTTTCCCGTGTGGTCTCATTGCTATTTGGTCCAATTCTGACAACGGTACCCATAAAAGTCATGTAAATCTTAAATTTGCATTAAGCATGTGCGAGACAAATGGACAAATAACTCAATACCACGCCAGCCAATTTCGATAGTTCATTTTTCATTAGAAAGACAGTACTTCAAGGGTAGTTCCCTTGAGTTTGTTTGGGTTCTGATTAATTCTATTTCATAATATTCCTATGGTAATTCGGAAATACAAAGAGGACGTCCGCGCGTAATAGCGTTTAACGTTCGATTGGATTTGTCGGTTTTTGTTTTTACTCGTAAATATTGAAATGACATGTCACCGGGATAGGTGAGTCGCCAACCACGATACAAGACGAATATTTATCTAGCAGGCGTGTTTGTTTTTACAATAACTTTACTAAATTTCTATGAATGTCGCAGCTCTAATAGAAGCTGAGTGTATTGACGACACCAGTGCGTGATGTTCTCGCCGGCCGCTAAGTACCTCAAGCCGCGGTAACTCGCATGACCGGGAATTCCGCTAGAATTGTTAAAATTAGGAAATGAGAGGACAGTTTTGCTCGTGGAGTTTTTGCTCAATCTTTGTCATGAACAGTATCTGTTATCCCGGCCAAAACAAATGCGCTCGGCCTTCGTGTATGATTGCTTTATGTTAAGAGAAGAAGACACGATACGGTGGTAACCATCTTTTTAATTGCGATTACTTAATTCACATTTTGTCGATATTTGAAGCATTATTTATTTTTAATCTTAGGTTAAGCTTTTACATTATTCAAATAAAAGAAAATACATATTTTATTATTAGTCATATTAGTTGAATTTCTATAAGTGTTCTAGAGTGTAATAGAGGAACACTCAATATTGAAAAGACACTAAAATATCGGTAAATATTTTTTTAAGTTATTACAAACCAGAAACGCTTGCGCTAATTAACGATATAATAGGAAGCTGAGCGGTTTAAGGGCTCGGCTAAGTAGAGTCATCATCGGTCATGAAGTGAAGCGACCTTAGCCTGACCATTAATATATTCTGTACACACAAGCCTAATATTCCCCGCCAGCGAGTGTTGGTCCGGCGCATTACAGCGGTTTGTGTTAACTTTTACTGCGTCCTCTGGCGGTGATAACAGCAGCGTTTAGTGAAATTAACGGCTCTAATCATTCGGTAATGGTCTAAAACGGTCACGTGAGGACCCATTCGGGGTGGGGCTTCGGTTTCAGTCATCCACCGTTACCGTGAAAATATCCACCGTTACCGTTATCTATTCAGTTGTGCCACTATGGATTTCAATACATTACAGTGAATTAATCAATATAAAATAACCAAAAAATTGATTACGGTGTTTTGTACAATGACAATTGAATTGTTACATGCCAGGTTCATAGTGAAATGTCATTGGCAAATAGCAGACTCGGAACCCTGTATCTATGTAAATAAGGGCTCATAAGATATACGATTTATTTAGGTTAGTATAAAGTGAAACATTAGTTCCTACGCGTTAGTTAACAAGTGTGTAAGTGTATAGTAAGTAAATGAACAAATATAGGCTGTGGCTTGCAAAGTTAGTGCCCCCGCGAGATGTGGCGTGTTCATTGTGTCAATCCGACGCGCCAGAGTGCGATCTTATACTCAAACATATGTAACACTGCAGCTTCATGGTGAGAGCGTATTCCACTCGGCGTCAGTCGGACTTGCTGGAGGAATTCGTATTAGCCACTGTATCGTACGTAACATACATATGAATATTCATTTATTTATGTGGTCATTGCAAGAGTAATTGTGACTTAAATCCTTTATAGTATTTATATAAACGAGTTTTCAAACATGTAGGTATACAAGCGACGGATTGCCCTTGATACTGATGATATCTTGTACGCGTGCCAATATGACACGAGATCGTGTCTTAAAGGCACCATTTGATGCCGGTCCATCGCTTGCCACTGCACAATCCGCATGACTGACCCTATGTGAAATACTAATCTTATTTTTGCTCTAGAGCTATATCTCCTGTCTACCTCTATTTCGAATCTCTATAAGATCGGCTTGATTCACTAACTTCCACTGATCTGCGTCCATGCAGCGATATTAGTAATGCGTGTACACTGGCAGATGTTTTCGTACGCGATCGCTAACCAACCCAGTTAGCGTGCCGTTCAAATACGGATTAAGACGTTTTGCGTCATTAATGTGCAAAGAGTCAACGCATCTAAATGGTTAGCTCCAACTCCTAATCTGGATACTCCGGTTCAAATCTCGACCAGGTACACTGTGACTATTTGTGAAGTACATCGCGATATCGTTATCTTCGTGTAGCATATTTCATTGGTATTCAGTCTGTGATCTCCAGCAAGAATTCAAGGTATGTGTTATGTTTGCCTGTATGTAGTCCTAAAAGTTTCATCGCAGAAGCCCAGCAGACGCCCAGAGAACTAAGTATCTTACTTAGAGTAAAATAACTTTTACCATTTTAATGGTAATTTATTGATAGGTCTACAATACCGACAGACTTCAGGACAGACATCTTTGAAGTTGAACTGTACGCTGCGTCGCCGCCGCGGCAGAACTCGGAGATAACGCGATTTAGGCTTCTTACGGTAAACAATGAATTAAAAAATGAAAATTATTTATATTTAGAAAACGAGGACGGCCGACTCCAAATAAAGGGAAAAGGCATGAAAATAGAAGAAGAAAATTTATTTGAATTTGGAATATGATTTTTTTCTTAATTTAGTTTTTTTTATAAAAGTTTTTTAAAAATTCAATAAAATTTGTGAAAGACTGGGGTTTGTACCCTGTAAGACAGATTACCAGCTAGTGTACTAGTTTTATGTCTTAAGGTCACAGGACTTCATGGACTCCAGGAATGGTGGTGGTAGGCGGAATAGATGAAGCTGTAACCAGAGACAAGAAACGTAAACTGCTACAGACAGGCATATAGGAAAGATGAATGCAAAGAGAGTGACAAATTTCATGATACGACAGCGCGTAGCAGGGGTAATACTAACCGACGAATACACCCGCATGTGAATATATACATAGGTGTAGGGCAAAAGATATATAGATATACAATAAAAAACTGAATATTCTCTCTGAAGATTTTAAAAAGTATTGTGTGGCTGATGGGACTAATACATAATTAGGTACTTTGTAATCGCCGAAATAATGACAATACTTGCACTATCTTAGACCTGCCTACCCTATATCCTATGGTGCCGTTTTAAGCGTGATATAGCAATTTACATGCAATTAGCTACGAGCAGGGCCGGCTCAGGCGTAGCATCGCACGTCAATAGGACTCGTGCGAGGGGCGACCGTGAGTGCGAGCGCTGTTTCCATTGCCAGCCTACACACGACAACATTGCATGGTTTTTAACCGGCTTCAAAAAAGGGAGAAGGTTATCAATTAGTATGTATTTCTTTAATGTTTGTACAGTCATGGAGCCATTATTTAAAAAAAAACGATTTAGACTTGTTTTGTTTGAAAGGATTTGGTTTCAGTTAGGTCCCATATGAATTGTGTTGGCACAGGGCCGTGGGTTCCGAAGATAAAACAGGAAACGATTTCTGTATCCATGACTTGAAAGAAAACTTTGGCCACAGATAATGTTCAGGGAGTCGGTAGTCTGTCAGCAACACTTTGTGCGTCAATATGCGCTGTCGGAGACGAGTGCCAATAACTTGAGATAAGACAATCTGACAATAAGGACACGCGATTATATTGTTTAATTAATAAAATGAATTGATTGTAGATGTTAGTGGCCACTCGACACACTTATAGCTGCTAATGATTTCACCTACTTTTTATTGTTGGCCTTTAATAAACTTCACATCTTTATATTAAGTACTAGCTGCGCCCCCGGTGTTACCCTCGATTCAAAATATTTATTTAGTAGTGTAAGTTACTCCCTATTATATCAGCTGTCAGTGAGAATTTTTGGTATCTGTACTGTAAATACATTCATATGCAAATAACGGATTTCTTCTATTTTTTAAGTTCCCGAAGCTTCAAACTGAGTTGTGGCCGTCCGAACGTCATATAGTCCGCAATAGTTTGCCTGAGTCTGTCTTTCTCTCCGATTACAATTTGGGTCAATCTTCAAAAGTAGAGTGAATAGGCATTTATTAAGCTAGTGCGCCTTACCATCCAGGACTGCATTATATTTGTAGCAGGCTTCCTGGTAATATAAATTATTTATTCCATAATAAATTGTTATTTTTGTTTCGAATTAAAAAATAAAAATGTATGTTAATGTAAGTCTACTAAATTGCACCGGATCGCCTGGTGACGTGGTGGCTGTGTCTACTCACTTTTGAGAGAGCCGATTCCAGCAGTAGAATGTTATATTCTCGACATATACTCGTATTATACACGAATGAGTACAACTGATTCAAGTACTACCACTAAGTAAGACAGCTTTTGAGGTGAGATATAGTTTAAACGCGTCTCTTAACTCTTAATAATTATAATAATAATGACGACGCTTCAGCCTCGCTGATTGTCTCACTAATTACTCCGCGGAACGCTTCCTTGCAGTTTGTTCTGACCTGTACAATGCCTTATGCCGGATAACAAACACTCGGCGGGATAATAACAATACTAACTACTTATTAATGTATTATGTAAAATACATTAATAAATATATTACTCGAGTACAGTCAAAATTAGGAAAAATGTGTTGTTGAGGCCATTGGCAGTACATAGTACATATACACACCACACTTCACACACCGCATACACAAAACATTCAAAATTTTAATTGTCGTACGTGAATCCTTTTGTTGGCACAGGACAATGAACGTTGATATTTTGTATATCATAACCTAAACGCTGTAGATTATGGTATAAATAAATACATAAGTAGAAAATGGTAGCGTTATGGTTTGTCTTTCGACTCCTGACGATCTGTCAACAGGCTCATACCCATAATTAACATAAATTGTACACGAACAATAAAAATGATTACTAGTGAAAATGTATTTATGTATTTAATCTTTATTTGCACAAAATAAGAGAGTACAAAAAGGCAGACTTAATGCCAGAAGGCATTCTCTGCCAGTCTACCTTAGGGTTGTCTAGAAACAAAGTCACGGGTGCAAACTTAGAAAATAAAAAAGTAAAATAAGACAAAAATAAAAATATAATATGAACATAAGTATATACATAAATACAAGCATACATAAATAAATATAACATATAGTTAGATTAATAGCATAACCATTATTATTAAGTAACAATAAATATATATAACAATATATACAACTACATAGATCCAGATATAGATGGATATAGGGTACAACAGTAACGTTTATAACTATTCCTCATTTAAGTATAGATTTAAGAGAGAGCGTTTGAATGTAGCCTTAGTTCCAGCTGTACGTACACATTCATCAAATGTACGTACAGCAGCGCATTCCAGAGCCTTATTGCGTTAAAAGTAAAAGAATTGTGTACGAATCCAGTGTGGCAGAGAGGAATATGTAGTGTATTACTTTCAGTGGAGCGAAGACAACGGTCGTGAGATTCACCCTGATACTGAAATTTACATTAAATCCTTATACATAAGGTGCGAGCCAATGGCAGTTGGCTCACTACCAAACGCATAACACCTGCGATATAACATTTTCAATATTACCTACTATTTCAATGTATTCGCAAACGTGGACGACATTTTAACGTATCGTGAGGGTCAACGCACACGCACCGCCTCTCCCCAGT
Organism: Meandrusa payeni; assembly: GCA_029286785.1. Classification (NCBI taxonomy): domain Eukaryota; kingdom Metazoa; phylum Arthropoda; class Insecta; order Lepidoptera; family Papilionidae; genus Meandrusa; species Meandrusa payeni. The sequence continues at coordinate 190,510 of JAGSMX010000029.1, forward strand.
GCACCGAGACAATTGTCTATTATGCTGACTCGTTGGAAGGTGGCTACATGTGGTCATACCTTTATACAACTAAAAGATGACTTCTCAGATAAGATAAAACTCCGTGACCCAGCGGGCCGGTAAATAACAGATTTAATTTTTTTATGGGGTGCTTGACCACGATCCCACCTGTGCTAAGTGGTGATATAGTCGAAAGATTAGTAAGTGCCTGTTCACTCTTCTCTTTAAGAATTCCACGTCGTACTCAGACGGAAACACTTCATAATGTAATTCAAAAATTAAAATTCAAACTAATACAAATAATTAAACTACGTAGCCTAGATGTTGGTGTGTTCGAGTGTATATGATCGGACAGCAGGCCACAGAAAACACTACGAGTATTCTAAACACAACTCTGTTAGTGTACCCTCGGTGTTATACGTGCTTTATTAGCCATTATAGTATTTTCATCCTTCTTCCCTCATTCATAGACTGGGAGTGAGTAGCGCCCATTTTAAATAGTTTCATCTCTACGACTTTAATTATAGGTGGACTGTGAATGAGCGATTCGTTTCCTCATTCATTAGGATTGGAATCATGTCCCCGAGTCTGTCTTTCCCTCTAATTACATTGTGGGTGAGTTGAGAGTTGAGTGAATACGCATTTACTATGCTAGTGCACCAGAACTGCGTTTCCAATTAACATCAGGTGGAATTGTGGTTAAGCGCACGTTAGAAAATAATATAATAAATAAAATGTTTGAACATCTCTTTCGTTCTCTTTCATGTTGATACATCTCTCAAAACTACTTCACAGTGTACGAATACTTTTGAAGTCGTCCTTCTCCAATCACGATCAGATCTATATACATTCGCTTAGGGGACCTTCTAGTGACATTCTCATTCTGCAGAGCTAAGTAGAGTAAGTTAGAGTTTAAATTTGCCAATATTTTATTGAAATGTTACTTACATATTTCAATTTATTATAACATAAAAATCACATTTTTAAAAAAATCGTAACAAGAAATATAATGAATTTTAACAACTTTGAACAGTTTTTAAATCACAGACAAAACCGACCACAAAAATATATATATTTTTAATTACGCGTCTCGGGCGGCCAAGCGCTTACTTGGTAGCGCCGCAAGGAACTAATTTTCACACGTGCGATAAAAATATATAATTATAGAGGCATCAAGCATCTGAGACAGTTATGTACATATTGACAATGATACGTAACATATATATACATAACAAGTGTAGTTGATGATAGGCACCCTCGTTGTAGCCAGTACAAACAAGATAGAAAATTCGCGGTAAGGTAAATGGTGCACAGATTATATACCAACATCCGCTAATAAAGCCAAATTATAGCTTCCAAGAGGGAGAATATACTCATGTATGTGATGCTTTAGGCTAGATAAAAAGACTTGTACTGTGCCAGCATAAAGCTTTGTGATTACTATTACTATTTCATCTTAATGTTCTGAACCACGAGGTAATTTAAATACAAACAATTAAAAAGATATAATAACTTATGGTCAGTGATATAAGTCCCATGGTATTCATTTCCTTTCTTCGACCAACCCCTGTACTACTTGCGGCACCTAACGATCTAAGAGCATACTTAATCATTTAATTCTAACACAATCTAAAAAACTAAATATTTAGGATTTCCGACCTGATAACATTGGTGACCAGAGATTTGCTGTCTCTGGTCACTTCGTAAGAGTTAAACAGACGTAAGAGCGAATTCAATCTGTAATCTAAAGCGATAATAATATAATGATTTTCAATAAATATAGCTTGTTACTGATTAAATATAGATAGAAAGGCAGATGAATCTATACGTCGTGTTAAAAAGTCGTGTTTCAAATATAAAAGCTTTTGATGTTGCCATGACACCCCCTTTTTGTATTCTATTCCATAATAACAAGTAAATTCGTAAATAACAACAGTAAAGTACTGTAAAGTTGAACCTCATCACACAAGTCTGGTTTAGTGTGACGGAGTTAATCCAAAACGACTAATCCCGGACTAGTCGCGCTAGAGCGCGTGACGTCACATGTTTACTTCGTACAATACGCACGCTGGAATAAGGTGCACAGTGCATTAAGTTTTATAAAATAAACTAAATGGATTGTTCCAACACAAAAATATAATTAAAAAAAATAGTTATAGCTATTTATATTAAACCCTGTGGATTATCTTGTGGTAACAATTGATATCAGATTTTCATCATTTTTTCATTTTTTTGTTGATCGCACATCAATGCCCAACAATAAAAAATGGAAATGATCCAACCATATACCATGATCTCCTACATACACTCTCCAAAATGATCTTGAATGATTGAATGTTCCATGGTAGTACTTGTTCAATAAATTTTACTTCGATTCCTGGACGCTGGACACGTCTTATACCGGCGTAAATATTTATTATTGTGAATCAACAGATAACAATTTCTCTCGCCTGAGCACAAACAATTAAAGTGACATTTCCTATTTACCCATGGCATGATTGCAGTTCTGCGTGATAGCGATGATAATATGATTCTTGAACATGGAATTATTTTTAAATGGCTAAACATCAACGGGTTGAATGCTAGAGTAATAATTTTGAACCACTATTATAAGACCTCAATAACAACAGTCCACCCATGTTAAAACGCTATTACGCGGGGGCGACGTCTTTTATTTCAGAGTACATACCTAGTCTTGAATTATCTGAGAGCTAGCAATGTCATAAACAACAAGCATTTTTCGCTCCTTGATATCTTTGAACCCGATTAAAAAGCCTTGGTAAGCCTCGCTTTGTTCATAAGTAAAATATAATTTTATTGTATCCAATGCAATATAACGGTTTGAATTATACGCCGTTCCTTTTCCAATCAACAGCATATAAAAATTAACCAAACGAAACAATACTAGAAATTTCAAACTAAGAAAAAAAATGTGCACCTTAATTAAGCGAACGTATAATAGCACGGATTCTTAGTCAACAAGATAAGCTACTGTGCTCGACATAAGTGCACAGAGTATTTGTTCTTACCGCGTGCTGGAGAGAAGTGGGGGCGCTATTACACGCGGATGCCCTCTTTTATTTCCGGAATATCGTAGTTATATTACGAAGTTCTAGCACCTATACTCTTCGAATTCATGTTCGTTCTCGTTATGGAGTACTTACCTAGTCTTAGTATCTTATCTAAACCTGCCAATATCACAATCAAGAATTATTCTTCTATACGATTTCTAGGAGTTTCCCTGGTATATCATCGATACCCAAGGTCCTATGCCAACCTAATCCTTTCAACTAAATAACTTTCGAAATAGGTTTATAAATGACGGTGCCATGAACGCCACTACATTAAATAAATACTGACGAACCTCCACCTTTTGTTGAAGTCTGATGTCTGAAAAAACTAATTAGTACTGGCCGGCATGGATTCGAACTCCGGACCGTCGGATTGGGAGTATAACCACTTAGACACTATGTCTATATCACTATTTAAATGCTATTTGATGATAGCAGTATAGTATAGCGATCTATAAGCGGAGAGCCGGGTTATTTACGTAACATTGGTCGTGAAGTCATCCTCCGAGGCGTACTACTCTACTGTCTATTTAAGATGTTTATGAACCATAAATCAATGCAAAATATGCGCGGACACAGCGAAGGGTTTATTGTATGGTGCCTAGTTTTATTTACGACACTAAGACGATGACAACTAAACGCTACATAGCTCAGTGATTGTCTACTTTATATTCAAACCATCGACTTCAGATCAAAACCACTACCACTAACGACTTTCTTATAAGTTACCTACAATTTCATTAAGCTAATGCTGGACAGCAGAGATTACATTAGACGACTACGAGTAGAATACGAAAAACATGTATACACGTACATGGGTATACGAGGTGATTCGGTAACTTAACCATACGTAAAGGTAACTCTATAAGCAACGAGCACAAATACTGAATTGCACTAACGAGATTTTCCAAAATCGAGGCAGGATGGCGCAAACTTAACAGGCATCGGTCACTGATCCAGCCTTCATCAAAAATAATCATAACAAGATTCTGGTGCACTGGTCGTCATGCTCATTTGACTGGGAACGGGAAAAGCACCCAATTAGTCGCATTTCACAAAAGAAGTTACACAGGATACATACTGGAGGTTACGCGCATGAGTTCCATCATCCAACTGTCACCTTCTCCTTTTCAACCGTCTTCAAAAAAGGAGGAGGTTCTCAATGATTCACTCACGAGGTGTCAATAGTCTAATGGATTAGGGTACGGTCTGCGAATCGTAAGGTTGTAGGTCCTCGAATCCACCATTCGACTATTCACGTGAACCATCTCTTAGCACAAGCTTAAGCTAGTTGGAATGGTTAACAAGAATATGAGACATGTTTTCTGAAAAAAAAAAGAAATTTTAAAACATTAAAAAAAATACGTTCTGATGTAATATTTCTACTATAATTCTGAAAAAAAAAATGGGTCACCCGCAGAGAATACCGTTAAACGTTTGATTCTATTTGAAGTCGGTTTTTGTTTTTTCTCGTAAAACGTAAAACTAGGGAGTATCACTTTTGTCAGTGTACCAGAGGACACTCGAGGCTTCTATACCTTTATTGTGGACATCCCACGGACATCGATGGTACACGAATAGAATAAGCAGTTTGCATCAGTCTTCAGAGTAAGCGTTCATTGTGAAAGGTAATTTCTTACTAAGCTAGTATAACCGTAACATAACATCAAATGGGATTGTGTCTAAACACTAGCCTGTGCTAGCTCAGGTAGTAAGTAATCCGTCGCATTCATGTTCCCGCGTGTTGATCAAATGAGCGCGTACGGAAATTTCCCTTACACAACACCAGTGTAGGAAGTGTTTGCAGTGTCAAGGCGCGCGACATTGACTTTCGATAGGAGCCAGATTATCTTGGAACAAGATAGCCGGCTATCGGAGCCGAATTCCTCCTGAGATAGCGACTACGGTCATGTGCCGGCCGCGGCGTCACTGATAATGCACTCTGATAACACCCTGTTACAATCTATATATTCATGTACACCATTGTTCTAGAAAGATTGAGACGTACTCTTTCTCTATTTGTTTCCACTTACACAACTTATATCACCTCCGACATAATAAAAGACACCATTGCTAATATAGTACAAATAGACGACCTTAGACTTCCGTTCTTTGAGGACTGCAATAAAGTCGTGAGACTTGCTGCCAAAGCCAACCGATCCACTGTGTCATAGACGTCTAGCGCGAGGTCCTCGAAAGGCGTATGTCAGTTACAAAAATAAACTTATATTTTACTACCCCAATCGCCATCAAGCGTATCGAAGTTATACTTCAATTGCTGCTGAATACTGCTGCCCGTACTGATGAGGCTCGGGAACAGCTGGGGAGAGACCCAGCAGACTAGCATCGTAGCGGTCGACTTTATAATGATTTGAGTTCGAATACCAGCGGAGAACACGAAACCACTTAAAACTTGTGCCCGAAATACGGCGAAGTTCTAATTACATATCACATATAAGCCTTAAAACGTTTAGCGACAAGCGAAAAGATATTGCTATCTCTATCCATCCTTCCAAAAAGGGTTAAAAGGACGCGAGAACTTTCTTACTTGTTTATGACAGGACTAACTGACCCCGCCCGCGTCGCTGGACATAGGACGATAAAACTAGCCTTAAAACATTAGCTATTTGCCAGAGAGTCCTGTCAAAAAGGTTCAGTCGTTCCAGAGATTAGCCAGTACAAACAGAGAGACAGGCGGACAGACAAAAATTGTGAAAAATTATATTTTGATATATGTACTGTATATACATTCATGCATGTAGTAAAAAGCGGATATATTAATATTACAAAGAGATAGTCCAGACACAAACTCTGAAGATCGTTGGCCGAAGTTTACTACCGTCTACTTATTCTCTAAGGACATACTTATTACTCAATAATTTACTGCAGGAATATTGTTAAATATATCTCAACTCATTATATCGTCAGCGGAAAGAGTGAAACAATAGGCCGGTAATGAAATAGCTTATTGTTTTGTAAAGCTGCGGTTTAGGATCGGTACCGGGCGCGACTTGAATGGAACACGGACGGTATTTCGCCCAACATTTTTTCAACAAATTCATTCTGATTTTTAAAAGCATTGGGAACTGCTTTACAAAATAATAATATTTCGCTACTATTATATAATTTTCTATTTAATAACACTGAGAAATTTATATTTTGGCGGCATAAGTTAGTTGTGTTACATTAGACTGGCACAGGACGGCTGGCAAGAGGTGGATGAGATTGGCTGAAGTTCGTACTGTGGCATGCTTTTGGCGAGGCCTATGTCATGTGTAAGTGTGTTTGTAATAATGTTAAACTACTTAAAAATATTCGATTCAAACTTCTGTGCCCCTGTAATGGCTTAGTTTACTTTGGTATTTTATTATGTAATTTGACACGCAAAGTTACCGAGACGAGAAAGTTGGGAGTTTGGATTATTTTTATTAATTTTAGCTTTGTTTTAAAATATTGCTATCATTTTTTTTTAATATTATCAATATTCTTGTTTCAATTAAGACTACTTAACCATTTCAATAAAGCTTAATCTTGTGCTAGGAGGTGGTTTACTTTAATAGTCGAATGGTGGATTCAAACCTACGACGTAATTTCGCAGACGGTCACCTAAATCGTTAGGCTAATGACGCTTTATATACTACTGTCTTAGAACTAACTTAAATATATCCTTTCAAAGGGGCTCAATATTGGTAGAGGTTTGCGCCCTCTGGATCAAGTCAGCGGGGGAAGTATCACTAACACAATACCGGTCTCAAATAGAAGTTGAATGTCAAACACAAGTTGAGTTTCAACTGCTACATATATAAACTCCCATAATCTCTTTCCTTTTTACTACTTCAAATTACTAATCAATTGCAATTTCGGTGTTTTATGGCCGCAATGATCACCGAACACCCGGAGTTCCATCCAGCGCGCACACGGCGCTCGTTACATAAAGAATATTTCCTAGCAATTTCCTACAACATTATTTTATGGAACGATCTGGTTTCCGGCGGCGATTTCTGCGCTCGTTTAATTATCTGGCAAGCTCTTTAATTAGAGTAATTCATTGGCTAACCACGGAGATAACAGTTGTGTGTAATATATAATATTATATATGTATGAAATAACTGATATTCTACAACTCCGGCGTACGAGTACGCCGCGTGGGTCTCCTTTCAACCTTTCTTTGACTTTCCTTAACCCTCAACAAAATTACTTCGAAGATTTTATCAGCGGCACGAACGAATATAAACCCTTGGTAGCTCAGTGTCCAAAAGGTAGCCTCAAGTTGCAGAGTACACTGGCAGCCCGAGTTCGATCCCCGGTGCCGGCACTAATTAATTTTGTTGCAATTTTAAGTGATGATTTACCACGCGCTCGGCGGTGAAGGAAAGCAAATACGAAACCTATACGTGCTAGGAAATTATCTCAGACATGTGAAGTCTGCCAATGCGTACTGGGGCCGCATGACGGGCTATTCCCTCATACTCCCTTTACAAAAAAGGCATGTAGTCAATATTGTGTCTTATATGTATATAAAATATTGCTGCAACTTTATAGACGAATATTTTATTTATCAAACGTCACATGATGTTGATAACAGGTAAACTATATTTAGTTGGCCATTCTTGATAATGTTCGTCTCTCGTGTCGACGCAAGCGGGGACCCTCCGCAATGAGTGGCGTGCTATTTGACGTAGAGTTACTTTTTATTTTCAAAATGAGTGCGCATTGTCCGTTTATTACGTAGAGAATATTCTATGATTTATTACTCTTATTAAACTCTTTCAAAAGATAAACGTAAACCGAACCCATAATCGTTATCTGCTTTAATGAACAAACGCGATAGAATTAACGAAATCCCCTTATCGCTACAGCTCTTAATGCTCGGCACTTCATAATTCATGTCTGTGATAACAGTTTTTGTGACGAAGTCGACGTCCGATCATGAAACTCTCCGCTGCCAGGTTCTCCCGGTCCATAGCATCCTCTTGTTACTTCTTACCGCGAGCCGTTTTTAACCGAGTTGAAAAAGGAGTAGTTTGCCAATTCGACCATATTTTTTTTTAATAGTTGCGCATAGCGCTGTCATTTATGAACTGATTTTGAATGTTTTTTCTATAAAAGTATTTAAAAAAGGCGAAAAAAAATACGAATTGAGAACTCCTTCCTTCTCCGTCTTTTTCTAGTTTTATCATGGATGCCAGTCTCAAAATTGGACTAAATATATAAATATAAAAATATACAAAAAGAATCATTAAAATCAGTTAACCCAGTCAAAAGTTACGAGGTAACAAACATAAAAAAACACAGACGAATTCAGAATCTATTCCTTTATGCATAAGGTCCCGCTGTTGGGCACAGACCTTTTCTGTATAGGGTACAAGAGCAAAGTCCGCCACGCACACCTAGTGTGCATTGGCAGGCTTCACATGTCTTAGAATTTTTTTTTAAGACATGCAGGTTTCCTCACGATATTTTCCTTGACCACCTGAAATTGCAACAAACAAATTCATTGGTGCTGTACCGGGGATCGAACGAAGATTGCTAGCGTACTATACAACTTGAGGCGACAGCCCAGACACTGAGCTAACTTATATGCGTCTGTGCTGTAGACTAACTAGTCAAACATCACTGACCTTCATTGGAAGGACTGTCTGCAATGTGGACACCTTGCGTTAAGTGTTGGATTAATAACTTATTAATCTCGAGTAATGTTCTGCACAATCTAATGCACGTTTATAATCCTGCGACAGTATAACCTGTATCATTACAGCACGCTATAGCTGTAAATATTATGGTAAGGAAATTTCACCTGCGCTCGTTAGAATGGTACCGGCTTGACCTACTCGGATAATCCGAGCCGACGAAGATAACTTTTAACTCCTACTTATGTTGTGTTAAGTAATTGCTAATTATCCTTACACCTGATTATCTTTTTAAGATTACAAAACTACAATTAAATTTATTTTTACAGAGAATTACGCAAACGTACCGCCAGCAGGGTCACAGGCGTCCAGTATCTCCTAAGTACGTATGGTTGTACCCTTAATAGTTTTAATGTTAGTTCTGTTAGGTTTAAAATAATATTATACTTTTCAACCGACTTCAATAAAGGAGGAGGTTTGTTACCTCATAACTTTCGACTGAGTGAATAGTTTTGATGATTCTTTTTTTTATTTTAAAGCTCAATAATTTAGTCCAGACGGTCCAGTTCAACAATGGCATCCATAAGAAAACCGTTTAAGTCTTAAATTTGCATTAATTTTTTTTATTGATGAACTACACAGATTGGCCAGAGAAGCTTGACTGGCCTTGACTGCTTCACCGGTTTGAGAGGTGGCATAGCACTTAGGTCGCTTAGCCTGAACCTCTATCGCTAGTAACTCGACGCAAGGGTCCCCCGGATTTGCATCTGTAAATTATGACACTAACCGATTTCGATGATTAATTTTTCATTGTAAATAATGTACTTCGAGAGTAGTTTGATGACAGTTTGGTTAGATTCTGATAAATTCTATTTTTTAATATTCCTACGATAATTCGGAAACACAAAGAGGGTGTTAAGATTTAATTTGAAGTCGGTTTTTGTTTTTGCTCGTAAATATACTTTTACTATTGTAACTGTGACGTCGCCGAGCTAGAATAAATAGTTTAATCTGGTTGTCAGTCCCGCAACATGACGCTGTCAGATATGTCGTGTGCGGGAAGTGACAAGCTCGTGATGTTCTTTTATTTTTTGTCCAAAAACTGCGATTTCTTTAAGAGATATTATGTAATTTGGCTTGATTATATTGTTATAAGTATACTCTATAATAATGTACGACAATCCTATGAATAAGTTGACAATATAATACCTTTCCCGGTAACAATCAGTGCACTTGGCGGGAAAACCTTCAACGCTTCACTTTACCAAGGCTTTGCTCTGTCCTTATAAATAACCCCAAGCGGAGTAAAGCGGTAAGGTAGCAAATCTTAGGAATGGCTCATCTCCAACAGTCGACTTCCAAACGCTGATTATTTATGTAGTTCCCTGTTTGAATCACATTGCGATGACTCAAACTAAAATATCGAATTCCCACTCTAATTGATTTCGAGGAAGATTAATTCAAATTGTCCGAGACAATTAACGCAATTGAAAGATGAAATCTAACAAAGTCATTGAATTAAAAATAGGAACAGGACAAGTCCTTTCGCCTTGTTCCATGGAATTATTCATCTTGTCGTCTGGAGATGACTACGTCGAGATCGTTTTTTATTACGTTAAAAAATCTCGTGTCAATAAAGCTGATGTTTTTTCCACGATCATGTGTTCTGATTGTCTCCACTGACTTCAGTTGACAGCACATCGATATACAGGAGCCATGAAATTCTGGGCGAAGTCCGATGCTTTCATTTAATGCTATATTAGGGAAATAATTTTAAAGTGAGTATAGAAGTCTGAAGAAAAGGGGAGAGAGGTCGGCGCTGTTAGACTAGAACTCAGTAGGAACAGCCATTAAAGTAACAATCGGTAGTTGGCGATTCTATCCATTTGATGGTCGTCCCGCGCTTGGGAGCGAAATAAATTCTCTCGTTACTTTAGCTATTTGTGACCAGCTGTTAAAAATTTCCATTTCTGTTATCGTTGTATGCAAAATTTAATCATGATTTGTTGAATATATGTCAGAGATATATAATTTATATTATTGTAAAGCTTCTTCGAAATCCATTCAGTAGTTTTTGCGTGAAAAAGCCACAAGTTGACATACATACATTCTTACAAACTTTTACGTTTATAATATGAGTAGGATTCAATTATGATATAGAAAAAAAAACAAAATATGTGTCAATATAATTATAAGATTAAGATTCATAAATATAAGTATAAGATTCTAGAGATATTATTTTAATTTTTTGTTTTTATAAGATTTAGCTCCGAAGCGTGACACTGACAGCTAAGTGTTCGACGCGGTCTGTACCAATGAATTTCCGTTTTTCCGTTTTTTAACCACACCATCTGTCCGCGATGGAATGTCTCTTTAGCTTGGTAATTTGACCAGCTGACGTGTGTGGTGGCATATATACTTACACATTTCTGTTGTTAAATTGTTTACAAATTGAACCAAATATTGAAATTTGTAGGAAATACATGAAAAAGCTATTGAAGAAGCATAAATAAGTACTATAATTTTATAACGTGGAAACATTTCGGGAGCCAGGATATACCATTAAATAAATAATAATTTAATTTATTCATCTTTCACAAATTTAAATTTACAGTTTACGTAGTTTTTAAATTTGTGAAAGACCATTGTATCAATTCATAAATTTAACCACTGTTTTTGCCCGATGTGGTGTAAAAAAACTATTATAAACAATTCCTATATTTTATCACTATATACTATATACTTTAGCAATGCTATCAATTGTCCTTGCGATATTATTTTATTGTAGATTTTATTTTGTTTACCCTTAGTTGTGCCCAATCAGCAATTAACATGGTTCTAACAATATCGGGGAAGCCACAGATAGTAATCACTACCCATTTTTAACCATCATACTAGATCGCAAATACATACACTATACAATATAAAGAATTTCTTTGCATATAAAATTTTTGAAAATATGTTTTTATTTTTGTTTCCGTTTAATTGGTTTCATTTCAAGATTGCCTTTCAGAGTCAAGGCAGAAATGAAACCACTTAAAAAAGCAGTAAGATATTAAAGTTTTATTAATCCAGATCAGAATCTCAATCAATTGTTAATAGGAGTCAATGGATTGTGCAAAATTTAACATTGTTATCAAGTTTTCTATCCATTCATTGATATGCACACACTCACTGGATCATTTCACCAACATTGTGATCAAATATTGTTGAAACAATAGTTCAATTTCTACATAGCAATATAATATAATAGAGCCAATTGTTAATGTGTAAATTAGTAAAGTTTATTCATAAATTTTGCCAACTTAATTATTATCTCGAATGTTATTGTACTGCGGGTTAAAGGCCTGTCTTATCCATTTTCAAACTTTGTTATTGTAAACACTGGTTAGTGGCAAAGATCCCTTACTTATCCAATGTAGCCACAGCAGTCATTAATCACTATGATTTGTTCACAGAAACAAATTTAATAGTTTATATTTTAATTTTTCTAATATTTACACCGGTCATTGTCAATAATAATAAATACCATAAGGCTGAAAGCTGCTATGCCCAGAGCCCATTTTAATTTAGCCTATCCAGAATAATTCAGACTAAATTTATAATTATCTCTTAGTTTTAAATGCTTTAAAAATCCAACAGTGGTAGGAGCACTGTCGCAGCTTCTGCTGTTGTTGGTCACTATATTTATGAACATAGAATAACCTCGGATAATACCTGAGTGAAGTATTGGTATATAATACTTCTATGGTTCACTCGGTGACCAGCAGCCTTATTCTTCTTGAAAAGGATGGCAATGGACCTACAATTCTTATGCTGTTGTCTGTATTTTTCGATGACAGCCATCATTTAATATCAAGTACTTCAGTCTCTCTTAATCCGGAATTATTGCACTCTGAGCCATTCCCTGGTTTGTAATTTTACTTAAAATTATTCATTTAAAAATATTATATTATATAAAAATAATAAACATATTCAGTTATATTTTATAAATAAATAAACAATAAATTTATTTATAAAATTAAAAGGCCACATATATATTGGAGGTCATAGCCACCTGTATCATTTAAGTCATTACATGACATAGAATGTAAGCTAAAATTAAAATATGAAATAAAAACATAAGTTTCAGAACTATCTATAACTAATAGCCAATTTGGAAATATCTTTAAAAATATTCTTTATTAATTTAAGATACTAAAATAAGTAGTTTTTTGAAAATTATGAATTAATGTTTTATTAAATATGAGGAAAAGTCTTTTTGCCTTTTCCTCATATTTAGTAACAATACTTAATATTTTTGAAATAATTTAAGGTGAAAATAAGCTTCATGAGTTTCTAAATTTTATGAAATAAAAGTTGTATTTCTTTCTCAAATAAATCAGTAATCATTTATGAAATGTATGCAATCAAAATTACGCAAACCATAACAGTATATTTGACGAGTGCGCGCCTGTTTAGCAATTTTCTAGGAAATAGAAAGTATTAAAACTAGAAACACTCACCAATGTATTCTGATATCCCAATCCCGCTTCGTCGTCGGAAGTTTCTTCTTTGTTTTGTTGTTCCTTCATTTTTAACAAGTTTTGCACTTCTCACACAAAAAAAAAACAAAATCTGCAATTCAAAACAATTTTATAAAATCGTCGACGCTTGGATTTTTTTATTCAATAACCGGCTTAAAGACACGATCTCCGACTACGTATAGCCATCCCCCCATTCACAGTCCGATGCGTGTAACAAGATAATGTATAATTGAATAAACGCGATTTCATGCAAATTGCTAGTGCGCTAACAGGAAGCCCTAACATACGTTCAAATAAATTGCCAACCAGTGACCGACTGACACTTGCGTTTTGTCGCGGCAATAGTGACAGCTCGCCGTACATTCAATTCAAAGTTCAGACTGAAGTGTCAAACATGGCCATGAACTATAACAATTTTTCTTATCTGGTAATTGCAAAGGTATGTTTATCTTTGTTTTTCCCTGATCTAATGTGACTACAGTTAACCAAGAAACACAATTGCTTCGAATGGACAATCGAATTGGACGCGACAAAGAATATTTTGATTTGGTAACGTTCCGTTCCGCGTTAGATTTGTATTTATTTTGATTTGTCGTAAGATCTGTTTGTTTGATAAAAATTTTTATCAGTGTTTAATTAGGAAACATATCATGTGACTTAAATTTTTATCTCTGATAGTTTTATTTCTCTTGATAAATTCCATTATTACAGGGATTTTTGCAAACAGTATATTTTATAAATGTAAATGATTATTAATATTCATGCAAAGCGCAATAATGTTCGTTTTGTTGCTGCTTTCCATTACTAACCCGATATGTAGTTGTTTCAACGTGTAAAAACAAAAGATATTCAATCCATTGTTACTGAGATTTGTGTGTAGACCCATTATCTTTACATTTCCACGCGTATTGTCAAGCGTCATGAATTAAAGGTGACCACAATTTTACGCTTGTTTTTATCATTCATTTTTCGTACAAAACATGAGTATTCCCACGCATATAACACTTTAATTTATAATATATCTGTATTTTAATTTATTGTTAAACATTTAATTGTTCAAAACTGTCGATTATTCTAATTAATGCATATTATTTATTAAATTTAGAGCTGTAGCTTACTTTAATAAATCGAAGCGTTTGCACACAACTAAGGATTTTATCACTTCTAAATTCTTTTGTTTGTTGTCCAGACAAGAGTAAATACTTAGGTCAACTGACATTCTGCCTCCTGCCTTAGATATGAAAGTAGATCTTAGTAAAGAAGTTTTGGTACCTTTTCCAATGTGATTAATAAAATTTGTTAATAGATCAATCAAAGCAATCGTATAAAAACGAATACACCCTTATGTTGTGATGTGACACGATAGATAGTAATATAGAATTAAAATTAATTTATTTTAGAAAATCTTATACTTGTAAATTATCTTACAGGCTTTTTGGCAGCAAGTTATTTTTAAATGAAATTTGTCATAATTGGAGTGGGCCGCACAGCGCTCTTCCCTGATCACGTTTATCGTATATTTTGCCTAAAATGATCTGCTTATCTAGCTATTTATTCCAGTTATTGTTCCAGTTGTATTATAAATCATAAAAATACTGTACAGTATATATACTGCACTGAACTGTATGGTAGGTATTGTATTATATACCGGTGTCGTAAATGTGACTTACAAAGTGAATGAGCTCCATGAGACCGTCTAGAAGCAGCCTCTGGTACTACATACAGTACATGCTTTATTGGTGCAAACTATATGTTTGGAAGTTTGAGTGGGAATGACAAAAATGAAAACTAAGTTATTAAGGAATAAAAATGCAAGAGCGGGAGAATTTGTCGGTATGAAACGTTCTTTGTGTTGGCGAGTGTATATTGATGATACATACGTACGTAGAGATGGACGAAGTTGTGAATTATTTTGTAAGAATTATAAAACACACTTTAAACGTAATAACGCTTAAGGTCATTTTTGGTGTTGAATGTTCTATATTATTAATTTGGAGGCAAACAACAGTCTGATGTAAAGGAAAATTCTTAATTGCACTCGGAGTCACCCGGTCACTACACCACTGACGTCTGCATCAGGTAAAACACGCACACCACTGCAACAGACAAGGTTACGCGGGCAATATATATATATCTGTGTTTGTTTTCGTCTTTAGTAATTAATAGCTGCTGCGTGTTACTCGCGATTAAAAACTGTATATTCAAATTTTCTAATGTAAAAGTAACTTAAGTTACTTCTACATTAGAAACCTCAGCTATCTGCCAGTGAAATCAGTCCAGCCGTCTCAGATTAGCCGGAACAAACGGACAGACAGGAATTGTAAAAAATGTTATTTTGGTATATGTACCGTATATAAATTCGTATGCATGTAGTACAACAGGGTTAATTTAATATTTTATTTGATTTTTATTTAATAATATTCAAATTTTCTTTATTTGTATACATTCGGAGCAAGAAGAAGGCAAGAAGTCAAGAGAGCAAGGTGAGGAAGAGAATAGTTTTTACGTGCTTAATATTTTAAAATACCGGACCCACTAAATACATTTCAAGGAGTTTGTGACAAAATTGGAGGTCGAATCTGATCTTACGGTTTGTGTAGTTGTCGGTTTGTGTGGTCAAATTTTAACACCCCAAAATTGGGAAGGGGCGCTTAAAACTTATTTGCTGATTTCTTTTTTTTTTAAGTGTTATAAACTAGTTATTGCCCACGATCCCACCTGATGTTCAGTATGATATAGTAGAAAGATGGTACGCGCCAGTTTGATCAGACGGTGAGTGCCTACTCACTCTACTTTTGAAGGCTCCCGCGTCGCACTTGGACGGAAAGACTGACGCCGGCAACTTGTTCCACTCCTTTGCTGTACGCACGATGAACGATGACTCAATTAAATTCTTAATAACCGATTTCTTCTCCCTGTTCAACAATGCAACAAAGAACAAAAAAAACCATAGAAATCTTCTTCATTGAAGTTCTTCAAAATACACCAGGAATGCCTCGTATAATAAACTCGACCGATGTTAATCCAAAGAGCCAGCCATGTTTTTCAGTTACAACCTTTTGGACGCGAATAAGTTATCTTGCGTATCAAGTTCGCGGCGGAGGTGACGGTCAAGGTCGCGCCGCTCTTACTTGCTATGTTTAAATTTATTCTGTGATGTGAGAAACAGATATGGGTTTTTTATGCCACTGGCAAAAAACTGCAGTCCGACTTGTTAAAATATTCATTATAATGTATTTTATAAACCTAGAAACGAAAAATAAAACATATATACCTGGTACTTAAAAACTTATGCGGAAGCGTATACTATCGGCTTAGGTATATTAAAAAAAGGGCAGGTAATTATTAAGATTTAATTTAAACGACGATGATGTGTGCGAATGGAAAAACGTAAATAAGCGCGCCCACGGGGCGACGGTCGTCAGTATTTGTGTTGTGTATGCCTGTATAAACATAAAATCACGTGTTTAATCTAGCTAGGGTAGGCAGAGATGACATTAGTTTCGCCCATTCTTGCGATATCGTCAGTCGGTAATAGCCGCAAGCATGATTTGTTGGTATGTCATAATTATGATGAATTTGACTCACACAAAAACGGGAAACACGGTCGGACGACGTTTCTCGCCGTACGTTACCAAAATAACAACATCAGGGAATTCTAATATATTTGTTAAATTCGATAACGTAATACGGGCGGGAGCATGAACTGTTTCCTCCTCGATCTCGTCTCCGTATCCACAACCACATCTAGCTGAGGCTTCAAACTTTAACTTATCTGCCTTGAAGTTCATATATACGTATGATCGCGTGATTTTTCAAGTACCAAAGTTGTGCAAATAACCGGCCAAGTACGATAGCTGTATATCTTATGTTCTATTGCTACGCTACTACGAGCCATTTATCGTCGAAACTGTGTTGATATTAAATGACCGATTTCTCGTCTTTAGAAACTGTAAAGGAAAATATAAGAGAAATATATTCAGCCTTGGAGTCATGCGGAGAATTGTTTATACAATAAGACAATCTAGATCTGGTGAGAACCGACCTTACACGGATTATGACCATGATAGAGCTGTTGCTGTTGGTCCACAGTTCTTTTTGTACCCTAATCAGATACGGCGTAAACCAAGGAGTTTTTTAAATGTAACAAGCAATAAGGGGTACCCTTGGAAAGGAACTTGGGTCGCTTCTCTGGGATCAACCTTCAAATGCTGCAATTGGAAGGACTACATGTCACATTAATAGTTTAATGATTTGATAGATCATCACAAGAAACCTTCCGCGTAATTCTTTATTTCACGGTAGATGCGACAGGTAAGTAAATGATATTCTATCGTACAATTGTAAGACGCGAGAGCATTGTTCACATCTCACTCGATTACTAGATGTTCGCAAAGACATACACGTGTCTAAGACAAGTGAGCACAGTGTAGTTGAACGTTTTTTGTTCCACGGTTAGATCAAGGTTACAGTGCGGATTCAAACATTTCGTAGTCAACATTGTAAAATCGTTTCTGTGGTGATTACTTTAATTTTCAAATTGACCCGTACCGGGCAGGGACAGGGCGAAGCCCGTCGTTTTGATTTTTGAAACAGTAATTTTACAAAAGATACTTATTTAGATACAAAATTACAATCAGATTGAACAGGCGTTGGGACACAACGTCAATCGAATGATTTTGAAACACCAATAACAACAAACATCCCGTGGTAAATATGCAATGTTTACGAGCTACCGTTATAATAAAATGTACGTCATTCAGGCAAAGAACAGTTAATCTTTAAAACCTAAACTGTCTAAACACAAAAATTCAAATCAAATCGAAATACCGGTAAATATGGTGGCCGAGGCACGCGACCATCCTCGCTTAGGAAGATGAAAAAAAATCTCTCAACACTAGCTTCCCCGCTGGCGTCGTGGAGGGCGTATGTAAGGTAGCATAGGTTTTCCTCTATTTATCATAGAAGCAGAGCTGATAATTATTTTTCAGTTTCCTTGAACCGTCTAGCAATAAAATTGAAACTAGTATGTATGTACATTCGTGCCAAAGTTCGTCTCGAATCGTTCGACACGAATGTACATACGAATGCCAAATACCAATGTACATCTGAAATCTGTTCTGTTGAAAGACTATCGCTATCAGTCCTTTCCTATCGTTTTGAAGGCACTGAATGTAGAGGATGATTCCGCAATCCGTGTGAAACGTTCTAATTGTCAATAGTTTATCTAACGCTCCACGCTTAAGCGACAGTTCTCCGGCGTTTAACTGCAATTGTGTATCATTGATTAAAAATAACCTTGTCGCCCGTTCTCCTGAAAGGTTTCTTATCACGTAGGTGCTGGTTAGTTTTTGCGGTCGCGCCGATTAACTTTAGTACAGTTAACCTAACAGCTTATTTTTTTTCATCTTACATTTTTGTGGTGCTCTGTTTTTGGTGTAAAATCAAAACGAACATCTCGTAACCAATAACCCGTGTGGTCCTATTTAAATTCAGTCTAATTCTGACAATGGGATCCATGAGAAAACCATATTAGTCTTAAATTAGCATCAAGTATGTGCGCCACAAATGGACGAATAACTCAATATCACGCTAAACGATTTCGATGACTCATTTTTAATTGGAAGTGAAGTGTATCCAACACTTCGAGAGTTTGATGAGAGTTCGATGGTTAGATTCTGAATAATTTTATTTCGTAATATTCCTACTATTCGGAAATACAAAGAGGACGCCCGCGTTTTTAATTTGATTGCATCAGAAGTGGAGTTTTGTTTTTTGCTTATTATTAACAATGACCATGGTCGTGCAAAATCAAAGGCAACTTCAAAACAATTCATTATATTTCTTTAATCACAAAACAATTTTACGCAGCTTCACAGACTTTGTTATAATAAACACACTAATTCTGATATTCTTTTATAACTTACAGCCCTTCTCTTAGAAGGATCAATATGAGCTCTAGTGTTAAGAATGATATTGTTCTCTACTGAGGCTTAAGGACTCTTGTGGTGTAACAGATGCAATTATGAGGCTCATGTTTCTAGTTTGTTTGTTTCTTAAAACTGTTGTATTGTGCTCTCATATGATACTTACTGCTCAGACACTGGCTGGACAATAAGTATCATATGAGAGAGAACAGTTTAATGAATATAATTCTAAGAACATTCTCTAGTGGTATGACGTCACATCCGCAACTATAAATTAAGGTTTCCTGTTCATACGATGTTCTGAATTCAAAGAGTTGACAAGTATTCCGTGAGCTTTCGCTACTTAACTAGAATTCAAGCAAAAGGGTAATAAAAGTCGGCATTTCGATTATTACGGTTGGTGCCCAATATCTATAGGGACATGAGACACAGAATTTACTAATTGGAGTGGTTCGCGATCGCAGCGCTTACTTCAATCATGATAAGTACTTGACGATATTTATACTCCTGGGGAGTGGCAAACTTATTGACATGGATAAAATTATCGTGTCTATACTAATGTAGCCAGGTTTTTGCAGGAAAATTTTCAATTCACGCTATCTCAGGTCTGCGTTAGGCAAAATTACCACTTTTCCCATTTTACCTTCTTCATCACTTAAGCTGGTGAACAGGGGGAAGTCTGAAGGATCTATTGGTGCATGATGAGGGACAATTGTGACCAAAAGGGGAGAATGCATGCCCGTGCAGATTCGCTAAGCTATACTTATGCCAAGCTTATAATTAATACTTAGCAGACTAATAATCATATAACCCATTCTACGTATTTTAATAAGCCACAGTAGTTTTAAATTACATATAATATATATTGATTAACAGTTGATAAACTTTAATACTTTAACAACCTTTAACCGCAGCTCGTTACCATTTCCAAATCATAGCGAAATTAAAACATTAATCTTAAATTTTGGGATAAGACCTCAGTTACTGAATTAAGAACTAAACATACAAATTTATATCGTACTTTCAGACTGTTCACAAAAAGAATTTAAAATAAATTCGTCTCCACTGACAACGTTTTCCGAAATGCCGTTAATAGTGATTCCTGCTTTTGCTTATTTGTCTGTCTCAGATCTTTTATGTCGGAGGATAAAGCCTTCAGGGTTTTAGGTAGTGGTTCTAAGGACCAATTAGTCCAAGATCCAAGAGTCCACATGCACACATTGACAGGTACCTGTGTGTCAATGTGTATACATGTGCTCTATTTAAATGCATAACACCGCGTTGACATAAGACATCGTCATGTGCTAAAATTTGCGAGTCTTATACGATTTGTTTTAGTATAAGGGTATTTAAAGGTTTTCTACAGTGACCTACATCTGGGGATCTGGGATCGAGAGCGAAACTCTATTAAAAAAAAAGCTGAAAACACTAACAAAAAATATCCGGTTATGTTTGAGGCTCATAGGTAATCGCTTTTCTACAAACATCACTAAATGTGTAGACACGGTTTATTTAGATTTACAACACAATGCATTTATGGAATCTAGATCAGTGTAAGTTGTAAAGCAAGAAGAGCCGCGCAGTCAGATGTACTGCGCGAACTGAATCCAGTAAGTGGCATTTAAAACAGAAAAAAGAAGGGGGAAAAAGACGCGAGAGAAGCGGTCGATACTCAGGGCCCGCAGCCTAGCTTTGGCCGCCTCAGCGGGTTCCTGGAAATTGCAAACAAATTGGTCATTATTACATTTAGGGACATTCATTTTAAAAAATATGTGGAATTGTCTGACCGCAACCGCTGTACCGCGCCTTAGATATGCAGGCTAGTATTATACGTTACGAACTGTCTGTGTCAGTCACCCCACCTCCCCGCGCATATCTATGGCGCGACACAGCGGCCGCGATCAGACTATGGTAACATTTCACTTGCCCGTCGTAGTCGAATGGTGTCTACGTGCGGATGAAAGATTTAATTTTTAGCGTAACGTTTAACTAACGATTTGAGCTCATTCTTTGACGATTGGTAGACAATTTTAAAATAATTTAATAATATATCGGCATGAAGGAACCGAACGAGTTATACTGGAAACGTATAATATAACCATTTGCCTACTCTTTTGAAGAAAATGATTATTTTTGGAGACAAAAAGAAATGTGTAATATTGTTGGAACAATACCTTGGGCTTACGACCGCCGTCATCCAAGATTATATTCACCAGACAGTACTCCATGAGCGCCATGAACACGAATCTGAACACACAAGCGTGCACTTTAAAGTTTATACGACAGGACGTAGCCGGAGAACGGACCCAGTTTGCCCTGGTTTCTTATAGAAAAGAACTGCTTAATTATAACATGGGCGTAAAAAATTCAAAATTTCTTATTTAAGGGAACTTTTGTTTAGTTAATCACAGAGAGTACGAGAGGGCTTACAGGATTGATTCATCAATGCTAACGCTTGAGAGATAACTTTAGCGGAGCAGTTGCCCCCTGCCTTCATTACAGGGCCCGTCAGGTACGGGTAGTACGTCAGCAGTCTACAAGGTTTGTTGAACCTTGTAGACTACTCAGTATGTATGTATGTATAACGTGAAATTATTGATTATTATATTTTTTGCTCTCTTTCTTCTTCATAGTACACACAGGCGCAGAGAGAACTTCATAAAGTGCAACTCACACGGTACAGACAGACATGAACGCGTCGACGGCCTTCAGGTAGGAGACGGGCGGCAGCTGGGCCTGCGACTTGGCGTGCTGCGTGGAGAGCGTCAGGAGCGACGTCACGCCGAGCGTAACGCGCGCCGGCGCCGCGTCCGGCTTGATCCAGAACGAAACCCACTGGCGGCAGACAGAGAAGACAAGAGATAACCTATTGACTTAATTATGGGTAGATTTACTAAAGGCTGTGAGCGTGATCGGGGTGGTTGAATACTGCGCTATTATTTTTGAACTTCTTTACGTATGCTTGACTCGCGGATAAAACTGAATGCGTTACGAAAATAGTGATCGGACGAGGCTAAGAGAATTTGAGAGGCAGATATAAGTTAGTTAAGATAAGAGAGAGAGAGTTATGTTTCGAATATTACGGTAGGGTATGGTGGAGAGAGGTGCGAGCACACATTTTTCTCCTGTGGTGTACATGTTGTGTGTGTTTTATTATTTGTATATATATGTATTACACGTATATATACATATAGACGGAGCTAAAGAGGTTTTATTTCAGTGACGTGGTCTAAAGCACACTCGTTTTCTTTACTAAATATTCCATTGTATTTCTCTTCTTCGCCGGTCTCACTCTTGACGGAGTGGTCGTGGTGATCACTCGATGTGTTGGTGGCAAGCTTCGTGGACAACTTCCTCCTGCATTCATTTAGTGATGACGAGCCGCTGATGCGCTGCGCCGGTTGGTGCTACGGCAACAATATCTTCAGGGGTGACTCACGGACATGATGACGATGAGGCAGGTCGGTATGTACGTGTTGAACAGGTGGTAGCCCAGCCGCCGCTTTAACTTGAAGATCACTTCTAGGCACGTGAAGTTACCTGCAAGTGTCACAAGCAACCGCTCGTCTATATGTTTCAAACAAAACATATATGCCAGCCTGTTGGTATATATAAAATTGTAGTCTGTTTGTAATATTAAAATAAACGCTTCTTACTACATGGGAAAGAACAAATGGTACATACAGCAAAATAACAAATTTTGTTCTGTTTGTCTGTTTGTTCCGGCTAAGAACGACTGGACCTATTTTGACGGGTCATTCATTACTCGCTCGATGATATAATAAGGAATTATTTAAAATACATTAAAACAAATAGGTTTTAATCGCGGGTATAACTGCGTGACGCATCTAGTTTATATAAAATTTGTCTTATTAAGAAATACATTTTCATTTATCTAACAAATTTAGAAGTTGCATGCATTCTCACGCTATTTATTGCGGGCGATCAAAACCGAAAATAATCTTTACTCATACTTTTTATGACATAACTTCTTGAAAAAGTTCGCAGAAATCGTGCCACCAAAATTATTAGATTACAAAAGTACAAACTAAACAACTATAGACGATTCTGCGTTTTGGTCCAGCTCCCAGTGCCCGTTGCATCTTCTTCTCCTTCACATATTCCTGTTTCTTATAATACAACTGAAGCTCGGAGTGAGCTGCGACCTTTGCGGCGCTTGCAGAGGTCGACTTATATTGTACAACTTGAATAAAAAGAAACAACAATATCAAAGATCCCAATAAGGCGGTTTTCTTTGCACCTGGTATGATGAGATGAACTTAGGTCTCAAGATGAGGAGCGCAAAGCCGGCCCTGGTGAGGAAGTCTAACACTTCAGTAGGAATGCGGTGGTGATGGACTTTTCCATGCTTTTTTATAAAAAGCAAAGAAACAAATGCATTAAAGCGAATTGAGGGCATCGCTCCGTGATCGTTTCATGACGTCGGTTAAAACCATTAATCCGAATCATCCGGCTTAAACTCATAAAAGGATAAGTTTCAGGGTTGTCTGTGAGCAGAGTGTTGCGAACTAATTAGACAGCAACGCCGCTCGCTGTGTGCACTAAGCTGTGGTAACACTAGAATGATAATTAATTTACTGTACTTGTTTTGATAACCTTAATTATGTGATTGAGTGGTTACAAAGTTGTTTATCTTTTATGTCAGCAGCCTGTCCGCAAAACAGTATCCCGTAAGACGTTTGACCTTGGATGTAGCTGGACTACTCGAGTCTAGCCATCGTTAATCTGATGTCTCTTCAAACTATTCCAAGTAACACAGACGCCCAAGCAAGGACCATCCTTCATACTCCAGAAGAAGAAACTTCAGCAAGAGCCTATCGTGGATGGCAAGGATGGATAATATCGGACTCAAACATATATAATATATAAAACCCCACGATGAACGTCTCCATGCCTTATCGGAACTACGGTAACGCTTTCGTACACTACCGTAGTTCCGGCTCTTGACGACCCTGGTCTCTTGGTTGAGGTGGAGCTGCAGTTCTCAATTCGCTTACAAAAGTATACAGGAAAACCGCTCCCTGAGGCCTATAAAATAATACTTTACCCAAAGTAACATATCTACTACTACTGTGTATATAAGACTGAAAAGTTTACCCGCGGCTGTCTTTCTCTCCGATTACCATGTGGTCTTTTCAAGAGTAGAGTGAAGAGGCATTTACTAAGCTAGTGCGCCTCAGCATCGTGGTCAAGCACTTGCTTAGAAATTTATACATAACAAAGGAAGTATGTATACATTTATGTTGCTATACAACAGATTGTTGTTGTGTTTATTTATTTTAATTTATTAGCCATCAATACTAATTTGCAAGCGTGGTCCTCATTGGCGAACTGTTAATGTTAATACACAATATAACGCAGCGCTTGTTGTAGGCCACTTTCCTCTATTATTATCTTACGAAAACTTTCCGCCGTGGAGACCGCCCCACTTGCAGGGCGTCCGAACTTGTACGTGCTAAATACGTCGCGGGATTAAACTGATACGGTTTTAATTATTGTTCAGAGATAACAATTAATTAATTGTTATTACTAATTAAAATCTAGTACGAGATGATAATCTATCGGGGCGGATTATTCGTGTTACTGCGTCTAAATAATTTGCAATCGGTTGTGGTATTATTAATAAAACATACGTGGAGGGAAAATAAAAATAATTAAAAATATATTTATGATAGTTTTGAGAGGATTCTGAATTAAGTATTTTTCTGATGACGATGTTAAGTAGCAGCTGCCCGACTTCCACTTACCCAGTAAAACACAAAGGTACAAAGCACTCCATCTCTCCCGATGGTATTTTAGAAAGCATAGCTACCCCACCGCGCCGACATATTCTTGCGGCATCAAAACCCTTACTTGAACTATCGTACTCACCGCACGAATAATTCCAGGAGTTGGTTACTTGAGTTTCGCAAATAATCAGTTCCTATTATAATATCCCAACTTCCGACAGCGAGCCAGGCCAATAACTGCGTCGCGTGTCCCCGCTCACTTATAAACGAGATTAGAGTTCGTGCGGTATAAAGTCACGTTTTAGGCTTTGGTACAGCCAGGTAAAACCCCGTCGCAGTCTGGAACTCTAGTCACGATATTGGGAGACCAAACAACGTCTGTGCCATGAACTGTATTTTTAAAAGTATCATGCTACTATCAAATGGCAATTTCAAAATGACATTTCTTAGCCGCCGTTATTTCGATGTGGCCGTAATTGTAACTACAGAATATTTTGTAATGCAAATGATGACAACGATATTCTTAAAAACGGTACAAGCTGAGCGCTACTTCGTCGCAGTTATCAAGAGATACAATGCTGGCTAACTGTGACCGTTCTCACAAAGAAGCTGTAATCAAAGTGGCTGAACACTAACTTCCACAACATCATACAATACTTTACCAGTGGAGTACACCTGGGTGCAGTCGGCGGTCCTGTTCTGCACCAGCTCCAACTGCGGCAGTTCTATATTCTCGTCCACCACGAGCGGGACGTCCGGGTCCCACTGGAATATCAGGTCGTCCGTCGTGTGGGATACTGCAAGTCGAAGGATACCGTTTACTTAACGCATTAAGTAACTTAATTTATAATTTCACGACCGAGAAGAAAGTAAAATGGCTAACAACAAGCAACAAGAAGTTCACGTCTACAATTTAAAAAACACCTGTAGAGTCTTCAATGTAGTCAACCGCGTCCAGAGAGTTTCCTATGATCAACTCACTCTTTTGGATCGCAACTTCTTTTTGCTTTTCATTAATAATATCTGTAGAAATATATCTCATACGTCTCAGTTTAGTTATTAACAGCCTCTATTCTTTGCAATTATTTTAATTTTATTAAAAGTAAATTACTGTAGTATCTGTCTGATGTTTCCATTCCTAATCCTAATTCTGAATACCTAAAATGCGCAAATTTGAAACGCATTCGAGAAAATTACATGTAATAATATATTCAGAGCAGAACACAGACATCTGTGATGCAGAAATACGTATTAAATCTGGAAATCGACGACCGGAAGGAAACATAAGTCAAGTAGCAACTGTCAACTGGGTCACGCGGCCGCTGACAGGAACGATGTCCGGTCACAGCGTTGGTTTTAATAACAACAGTATCAAAATAATTTGAATTTATCTCTACAGAGCTGGCCGGCGAGGGCGGGACAATACTGCCCGTTCCAGCAACTTTCTTTCGCCGTCTTCTTTCCCAACACCAAAGGACCTTGTAGGGGCAGAACGTTAGCTGTACATCCTTTCCTCTTGCAAATCCTTCTGCTACGAACTCTTCGTATTAGAACATTAGACTAAGCTTTAAGCGCGATCTCTTTGTAATCAAGTGACACCCCTCCAGGTAACACGTGTAACTACCCGAAACCGCCAGTACAGTTTCTATGTTTGGTCATTAGAATTATGTTATAATACCACGTAAGTAATTTAGTTAGATTTATTTAATATAAAATTAAAACTCCGCGCAGCATCCAGCGCTGCGCACTATAAATTGCTCGGAAAAGCTCTAATTAAGACGTGCTTAACAGTCGCTTAACAACTCACGGCGTAGCGTACACTTTTAAGTTATAAACTTTAATATTACCGCACCGCTCTAGCGCGTCACTTCGTCACACGGTAGCCGTCCTGAAATTGTGTCTCTTTATCTTTGGCTAAAAGTAAAAAACCAAGAGACCGGTCAATATATGAAAATTCATACTCTCTGCACACCTATTGTATCACGAGCGTGATTGGATCTAGTTCATTATATGTACAACTTTAATTATATAGTTTTTGATGCAATGACATACTATAAACTGACGGCCAACTTACGCGCCTGAAAGTTAATAATAAACCTTCTCAATAATTTGTCGACAGAGCACTTGTAATGTTGCTGGTAATTATTAACAGTTGTGTCATCTCGCATTCTCTGCGTATAGGCAAATGATTTTCTAGTACGTAACGTTCCCAATAACTGAACCTATTAATTAGTTTGCAAGCGCAGGCCCGGTCGTCAGATCGTCTGGAACGTTTTAGTCATAAATCATGATCGACGAATAACTCAATAACACTCAACGATGATTCCTTTTTTTTGGGAAAGGATGTCCTTCAAGGGCAAATCAAACTGTGATGAGAGGTTTGTTGGGTTCTGATTCATTTTATTTTATAAATATTAATTCGGATATACAAATAGGGCGTCCGCGCGTAGTAGCGTTTGAAGTCGGTTTTTATTTTTACTCGTAAATATGCTTGTACTCGTATGTCAACTCAAAATAGGTATTATCATACCGATCGGCATCAAGGGGCAAGGGGCGCGGAGGGCGCGGGGGTGCGGGGGGCGGACCCACTGGGGGCTAACCTCAGAGAATCTTATCCGAAATAAAAGGTGAAGAGGCGGCCGCGGTCACCTATTTACGGCTCCGTGCTTACATCTGCGTTAAGACACCGATCGGGGGCTCTCGTGATCAACGATAAAATCGCGCTGACTGCGCGGCCCGCGAGGGCACTTGAAAGCGCTCGGCCCACTTGCCGGCCCCTCACCGAACTCAATTTTCTGTATCGCCGCCGACTTTCCGGAGCCCGGAGCTCCCGCATTTGTTGATGCTTACGACGATTATACTTGGTAAATATTTTTGTGCGGCATGTCACATACACACAGGCATGTATGTTAGACGTAGAGATATAGTATGTATATGATACCGAGGTGTATGCGAGTGTACACACGACGCCAGGTATGAATAAATATCATTAGATAGATACATTCTTTATTGCACTAACATATACATGTATATATTACAGTGCAGTAAATAATTTAAAAAGTAATCTTAATGCTATTTGGCATCTTATTCCAGCTAACCTTTGGTGGTTGAGGCGTCTCAACAATCTAATATAATTTATTATTTATTTCACTTTGTTGTGAACATCCCTCAAACCCGAACGAAGCGCTCTGCTTCATCTTTTATTATTCGTACAGCAAGGGACAGGAATAGTTTGCCGGAGAGAAAGACAGACGGTCTTTCTCTCCGATTGTGTGTGTTTTCAATGCGGGTGTTTTCAAGAGTAGAGTGAAGAGGCATTTATTAAGTTAGTGCGCCTACCACCATCCAGGACTGTATTATCATTTAACATCAGGTGGGATTTTAGTGAAGCACTTGCTTAGAAATTATGAAAAAAAAAACATATATATATCTTGAAAGGTGAGATGACCGAGAGATTTGTACAAGGACATATTTATTATTGTGGATACAGCTGTAATAAAAAAATAAGTATTAAATTAAAATACTTCAGAGAACCCACTCAGAATTCATTCGATTAGTTTCAAAAGAGGATAGCAAATGCTCTGGTTCTAGCTGAGTAATTTAATAATAATAAAGAGTACCAATATACCTTTATTCCTTCAGGGGTCATTATTGTAAGTGCATAAATAATTTTTAATAGCGTAGTATACAAATACATTAACAGCAGGCAACAAGCATTATAGTAATTATTTAGGAATATAATTTGCACCGCACTGGCGCACCGCTCTTACTTCTTTCATGTATGTATGTCGACACACCGGGAACACTTTTTATAAAATAAGCTAGAAATAAACCAGTATCACTAGCTACTCTTTTATGACGAACTACACAGATTGGCCAGAGGGCCTTGACTGCTTCACCGGATTGAGATGTGGCAAGTAGTTTAACGTGAATCTCTAGCTAGCTTCGGAGGTCGGTTTTCATAAGAAATTAAAAGACTCACTTAAAGAAATAGCAATTTTGTTTGTACCAAAATTGTCTGCTGAATGTGCAATTGTCTCTTTCACTGGTCTCTATTAATTTTAAATAGAAAAGTTGTAAAATTCATCTCTGAAATAAATATTAATATCGCACCGTAACCACAAAAGTTCTACTGTTACGTCCTCTGTTGATATCTTCCCTCAACTTCGCATCCTAAACTTATTTCACTGTTTCCTCTTAACAGCATAGTTTTCTCAATGTTTCCAGATAAAAAATTAGAAAAATATGAATAAAAATGAAATTCTCAATACCCTGACTGTATTTAATATGCGAGAGCTTTTTATTTTCAATATGCACGGGAAATATGTGATTCCTACTTCCCCGTCGACATCGGACGACAGCCCACATGTAGGTCAAGCATCGAGAAGCAGGCGGCGCGATGACGTTACCTTCCAAATAATACGATGTCATTAAGTTTATATTAATAATCATTATATTATTAATCAGCCGTGAGTGCTAGGAAAAGGTCACGGCTCGCTACGACCGGTCTTCTTCGCCTAGATCTGCTCTGCGGCCGAACACGGTCCTTTTGGAAGACGAAAAAATATCTTTTAGAAAACTCTGATGTCGCTAAATTATAATTTTTAATTATAGGATAATAAAAAAAGTGTCCCAGGCCGTACCTTTGCGGTACGCTGTGTTTGATTTTAAATCAAACTTGTGTGTGCTCTGTTTTTAATGATATCGCAAATCTTACGCAATGCATAAAACTAAATTTGTGAATTTTATTTCTGTTTATTTCTCTAACCGAGAACTTAACGGTGCTCATGTAAAGAAAATTTATTGATTCTGTCGTCCCAATGTATTCCCAAAAAATATCTAGATCAAATACAGTGATGTGCTTGACCTAAATTTTAGTCTAATGTATTCAGAGGAATTGAATTATGTTATCCCATCTCCTGAATTTCTTTTTGTTCATCGTGATTAAAGTCAAAATTCCAACTACAGGTCCATCTCATCCTCGAGAATGACGCTGTGTTTACAGCCATTTACTACACGACACTAGTATTGCGTGGTTATCAACAGGATTAGGAAGTATTCTGTGCGCAAGACGATGAAAACTATCTAGGTTCTGTATAAACACAAGCAGTAGCTAATGCTCCGTGTTCTGATACGAAAGGTGTTATAACTAATTCAATGATCATTATGTCCCTCAAAGTGAGGCCACGTGAATTATTCTTTATTTCACAACCTTGAGTACTATAGCTTTGTTGAAGGCCGTCCTGTGTTCTCTTGATCTTAAGTTACTAATAAAAGAGGTACAGCCTGAGAGCTTGGCTACTCACAATTAGGTGAAGACATGAAAGCCTCTCCTTTAGCTCAAAGAAGACCGTTAACGAGCTGCGTCTAATTGCGGGATATGTTAAAGGACAGTGTCAACCAGCCGGCACTTGGATCTTATTTGTTTACCTAATTAGGTGAAGATTCCTTTGATCTCTTCCTTAAAGTTCACCGAGTACTACCTGTTCTTCCACTTCCATTATGCTACCATCATTCCGTCCAATGATTATAATTAAAGCCGCAGTGTCGAGAGTCGATGTCGGCGCGACTCGAGTGTCGGCCACTCTGTCGACACTGAATGTATAACGAGCCCTCTAGAGTGCTTGACTGGGACGTTTTTATCGTTGGAGCGGTGTTTGTGGAGTCGTCCCTGTCCCGAATTCCTCTTGAGGTCAAAACGTCTTGTTAGATGACGTAACAATACACTTAAGCTCATTACGTCACCGGTCCATATGTGGCTCGAAATAATTTATTACATGAAATAATAGTAAAGAATCTATAAATAGATCCAGTAATATTAAATAAATACTTTCCATGTACATACGTTTGTGGAAGTTTTCAACACTGCACAGTGCGTCGGGGATTGTGTACGGGTTGCTGTGCAAACAGGGCGTGCAGTGACGTGCCAAGACACTGCAGCCAATGTGCTTAATCTTGTGTAAGCAATCAATCATCTTATACAGAGTGACACTACATTTAAATTAATAATTTAAGTACCAGAGCACGAACGGTCTTTGTATAAAACACAGCTTAGAACATGGGTCCTAACTTAGTTGATCAAGTGATGTTGTTAATAAACGTATTGTTGACCATGTTTTTTCAGAATCATTGCAGAATCAATGCACCTGGAGCGCTATTCCTTCTGCATTCATTCAATGAAACATAATGTATACGCTGCTAACTTAAAGTTAGTTAGCTACTCTCTTAGATTAGGTCTCATATCGGAATGCTATCGCGAAAAGAATAACAGTCCACGTCGAGATCTCCTCTCGGGTGCCCTTGTGCACAGTTACTCCCTAAAGCGGTTCAAGCTAAGCGATCTAAGAGCTGTGCCACATCTCAAATACCCTTTGAAACTGTAGATGGTGTATCCTGCTTGGTCAACATATTCATTCAGAAAAAAAACGTTGGTAATTTTTTTTACTTAAATCCTTAAGAAATATAACAGTTAAATATAATCAAACGATAGTGTACTTACGACTTTCCATCTGCAGCTTACACTCCTGCGTGTCATGCGGGTAGATGAGGAAGTTCATGGCGCACGATAGCTTGAGGGTCAGCTTCACCATGTACAGGATGGTCTTGTCCTTGTACAACCACACGTAGTGGTTGGGGATGGTCATGGTCTGGAAAGTCACCGACTTCGCGTTCTTGAAGAACGAGTCCGGGCGCCACATGTGCTTCAGCCAGTCCAGGTCTAGCAGTCTTTTGATCATATAGAAATTATTAGGCGTCTGATTAAATTTGCCGAGGCCCTGTGTGCGCCTGTTTCTTACGATAGGCAATAAAACAGTAAGGTGTAACATTACTGTTTCATTTCAAAAGGCGGTACAGCTGGTGATATTTTTGGACTAACAAAACTCCTCCTATCTTTTATATTTTATGGAATACATTCTCTTCTTTAAGCACACCGCACATATCATCTTACTGTTCCTCAATCATGGTAGATGTCATACCGCCGGTTGATAATGATTACCATGATCCTTATGTATTCTAGTTAATGTCCTAGTGTACAATTGAAGTATAAAAATAAATAAGACATAACAACTTATGTCTGACGGTAAGGCACTTGGACGCCAGCCCTGTAGTTCTGGGCTCTCAAGAATAAGACTACGGTATCCCCCTGCCTGTCGTAGAAGGCGACTAAAAGGGGCCTCGGGTTCACTGGGCGACAAGGGTGGGGGCTTTTGTCGTCCGCCAAGGTGGACCCGGGAAGAAGGTGACATCGGCTGGCCCGTGTCGCCTTGCACTGCGAGGGCACAGGGGGGGAGGGTGTAACCTCCCCGGGAAGTGCTCTCCTTTAGCACAGTGCAGAGGGGCTCCGGTGCGTTCCACTGGAGATCCCGGAGCCCCTCACCATGCACCGAGGAAGGGCCACCGGGGAGGTTTTAGTGGGTAAAAACCCCACATAACCGCCGCCTTCAGGCATATGGCACAAGTTACATGAGATTCCTCGGGATCTCTCTTACTCAGCAAGTGGAGGGTCCAGCTTCTGGACTTTCAATAAATTTACTCTGGTACATTTAAAATAAAGTTCACCTGTACTCCGACGTCATATTCTCGGGCAGCCGGAGCCGGAAGTCCTTCCAGGTCTGAGCAAAGAATATGTCGGCAGCGTATGTCTGTCAAACAAAATTATATTTGTTAAGAGCTTTTGGTGATAACTGATACTAGTTGGCTGTGCATACATTGAAAAAATCTCGGAAAACTGCATTTAGTTGTATGTTTGTTTGTACAAGTTATAACAATGACCTCTTCGGGTCCGGCTTAATGATCACAAAGATATTGTATGATACTACGGTCATACAATAGAGGCATTGAGCAGACCAGCAGTGGACTGACTGGCTGGTGATGTAGCAGACACACTATTTGTCGACGTACTCGTATATACTAATCATTTCTTTTTTATACTTGGTCTTCTAGCAAAATGAAACCGGTGCTCGTACATATAATTACAGTGAGTAGAGTGATAGACATTACAGAATTTGAGAATGACTATAATTAACATTTTACAGCCGTATTGGAAGCCTTGTAGTGGTCTCAGTCTAGTGACGGTCAGTTGAATGCTCGTCCTGTACGTTATGACAGTAACGAGTAAACATCTCGGTGGTGACTGAGATTTTTGACGAGGACTGAATAAAGCTTTGTCATCATACCCCCTGGCTTATTTGTAGACTACAATGAACGAAACGATGACCTCTCAAACTGCCGATAGCATCGCTGTCTCTGTCTAATTGTTAAGAAAGAGTTTAGAGCTTTTTTATTCAAATATTAATTAAACTGGTTCAATTTATTTTTTGATATTTATAACAATTTGCATATCTTATTATTAATATTAGAATGATATTATTGAAAAATTCAACAGAAAATTAATTTTATCGATTTATCCTCAGATCGAAATTGTGAATAAACTTGACACACACGTCTTGTCAGAATATTAAAAAAAATTCCGACGAGGATGGGATTCGAACCCACGCGTGCAGAGCACATTGGATTAGCAGTCCAACGCCTTAACCACTCGGCCACCTCGTCACATGAGATGACGTCCTAATTGTGCAAGCTGATATATAATTATCAATCTTTTAATCAATTTTAGTTTTTTATAAATTTGGAAGAGAAAATAAAACACACAGCAACAGCATTGGACTTCGTCAGCCCTCAGCTACTCCACAAAGGCCTTCAACAAGTATGTTGGTCTACTTCTACGCCGTTTTAATATTACATAGCAAGGCTGGTGATCTATACTTAGGCACAGAGTATACTTTAAACAAATGTACAAAAATTATAATAACATTTCATTATTCCGTTAAAGCAGAGACGCCGGCCGGATGTGAAACATCGAATTTATTTTCACTATTAGCATATAACGTGAGCCGACGAAGTCTGTCAATAAATGTCCGCTATGATGGAATTAGTTGGCTATTAGCTTTATTTGTTTTAACGTAGCGTTTACACGACAAATTGTCATTTTAAATTAAATATAATTTAGTTTTTTGTGCACATATAAGTAGTGTTCGAAGTACAGAGGTCATATCGACCTTACGACCTTATGTTTGGTACTTTTGCACTCCGTGGTTAACTAGAAGTTCAAGACTGGTTTCGAATTATTTAAAAAACCCAATTGACTGATATTTAGTAGTCGCCTACATATATTTTCCGTGAACCTACTTCGTACCGTATACCGTATCACCGTGGATTGAATCTAGATTGCTCAGATACGATTAAATCAACATGGACCGCTGGGATATTCCGTTTCTACAGTATCATTTTTCATTTAATATTATAAAATGATTTTTCTACGAGCTCAAGGCAGTCGAGTGGCCGTCAGCGAACGTTCGCGAAAATAACTTTAATTAAACAAATTTCCGACTGCGCGCGGCGAGCCTTCGCCCGTACTCCATGTTCTAAGCAGTACGAAAATATGTATAATTAGCAATATTTCAATCGGCAATAACGCAGCAGTGCGTGATTTATAATTCATATTATACATAAAAGTTCTTTTAGAATTACCTGGGTGCACAGAAATAGCAGGAGTGGAATAAGTTGCCGGCGTCAGTATTTCCATCCAAGTACGACGTGGGAGCCTTCAAGAGTAGAGTGAATAGGCACTTACTAAACTAGCGCGTATTATCTTTCGACTATATCACCACTTAACATCAGGTGGGATCATGGTCAAGCGCTAGTTTACACGCATAAAAAAAAAATTGATATCCTCTTTTTAGCAAGTAATAAATTACGATTCTGGTATAAATGAATAAGTAGACCTTAGGCAGACGGAATGCGTGCTGCGGAGACTGGCATGGACTTCATTTTGTTTTACAGAATGTGAGCTGTTAACACTGTCGTGAACCATTCTAGAAAAGTCTTAACTTGTGTAGATGACGGTTCATGTCAATAATCGAATTGTTTGAAACCACGAGCTAAAGTTTTGCAGAGAGAATCCTAAAAGAATTTCTTTTGTATTATTGTTCCACATCTACATATATTTGCGAACGAGATCCGTGCGAAAAAATGATATAATAAATGTTTATTACATCATTTCTATGTAAAGTTGTCACTTGTTCCATAATAAAAGAAGCATATCTTCAACTATTATGTTACGTGCAAACTATCGTCGTCCTTCATATTTTCCGTCCGTCATATTTTGTGTGGACGTCGAAGACGACGTCCACACAATATATCGTTAAACGTTTGATTCTATTTGAAGTCGGTTTTTATTTTTGCCTGTAAATATACTTTTAATATATAAAAGTTGAACGGAACACAGTAGAATATAATTCGGGAATCGCTGAATAAAATATTGCGAGGTGAGGCAGAAACTTTTAACTGACCATGGAGTTTTCGTCGATGGAGTCCAGCCCCATGACAGTGACGTGGAAGTTGACGATGGTAGGTTGGTCGTTTTTCTTGGGTGGTCGCATTTTATCGTAAAGCTTTGGGTCTTCGGGCAGAAGGTCTTGGAAAGTCAGTAGAGTGGCCCTGCAACAAAAGAGAAATAAAAATTTTCAATGATATTTCATATTCTTTGTAAACCTGAAAAAACAAATTTTGACAAAACAGCCCAAAAAGCTTTTCTGAAATTGGCAAAAAGTCGTTACTCAAAACCTCGTATTTCTAGGAACGTAATTTTAAAGAGATTTTTTTCTTTTACAACACAGCTATAAAGTAAACGTGTTCTCCGTGTTGTTATCAAATGGTTAGTAATGCGTAATGATATTGGATTTACGATTTCAGTGATTTCAAAAATTCACTTTAGTCAGCTTACTTAGCTTAAGCTAAACTCAATTAACTTAGCTTTTGATCATTCCTTCATAACAATCCACGATACTTAAAATACTTTTATTTAAAAATGTACTTCAACATCAGCTGGTCGCTTCTGATTCTAAATGAAATATTTTATAGTATTAATTGAAACGAGAAATATTTTTTCAACCGCGATTCTAACGCCGTTTATTCAAGTAGGCAGCTTAGCTAGCTTCTCTGCTGGTACCATCCCCGGCCGAGCAAGCACAAGTAGCAATGGCTGACACTGTGATACCCCGCGACCCGTTTGATATAAAAGATGCATGGGAGCATAATAGTCCTTGTAAGTACGAGCAATACGTTATCGAATTTTTAACCCAAATTATTTATAGGGTAAAAATAATATAAATATAGCAAAACATTACTATTTACGGCGAACACATTTAAAATATATCTGAAACATTTTCAATTGATACTCCACGAGCACGGCTGCGGCGTGCGGCGCCTCATTAAAAACTTATTCGGCGATGCAACATGACACGACTCCATGAGATGATGTACCGGTTGGGAAGAGATATCTTTTATAATAGAACTCTCAGTAGAGAAGGAAAGGTAAACTTAGGATCCAAAAGTTTTAATACATTATACATATAAAAAAATAAATTAAAACCATCTTCTCCATTTTGTTTGTCTTTCTACCAACACGCGATACCAATTATTTCACAAGGTATGAAACAAGCGTTGTTTGAAGCCAATGTTCTTAAAATGTCCACTAACATCTCTCTCTAATATGGGATAGAATTGAAGACTGCCTCGTCCAGCTCGGGGCTAAAGACTTTGGAATACAAACAGTGGTCAGCGTGGTGGTCTTAAATTTGCATTGAATATGTGCGCGATAAGTGGGCGAATAACTCAATATCACGTCAACGTTAACTTTAAAGTTTGGTTAGGTTCTGACTAAATCTATTTGGTAATATTCCCATGATAATTCGGATATACAAAAAGGGCGTGTCGCGCGTAATAACGTTTGATTTGAAGTCGGTTTTTGTTAATATACTTGTCATTAAAATATACATTTAGGTCGAGACTGATATTTGAATATATGCATAGATAAAAGTTTGCTGCACGACGCACAAAAGAGTTTCATAAAGAAAAACAGTATTATAAATGATTGGCACAGCGCGGCGGGCGGCCTGGTCGGGGAGCAATCTCTTGCAGACGACATTTGAATGGGCTAAAAGTTTTAACACAAATGAAAACCGCGCCGTGCGTCGACAATATTTGAATATAACAATAAGCTGCATAGAAATCAATGAATTTAGTTACAAAAATAACATTCTCTATCATAAAGCTATGTATGTATACGTACTTCATATACCTATTTAACTATTTGAAACATCGCAATTAACCTTTTAATCCTAGAGAGGTAGACAGAGAAATTACCGTCCGGTTTTAATCAAGGTGTGTGATGTTATGTCACAAGTGGTGAACTACATAAAAAATTGTAAAACATAAACTTATTGGTACAAACAAGTAAAGTATTCGAAAATCAAACAAGAAATAAATACCGCAAAGTAGAGTACTAGGGTAACTAAAATAATACAAGTGTTATCTTAGTGTAGAGTAATAGATTACAGAGACTGAATTTGTCTGTGTCTCTGTGGATTTGTCTATTGTTTCAACTATGTCTCTGTCCATAACCTAATCTATGTCGGATCGGGTGTAGGGCTTGAGTGAATAATATGGAGAATAAATAGGCATTCTCGATAAAAGTTATGATCTGTATCTGTGCAGTTAAGGTGCGGACCTCCTCTGGATTGACAGAAGTGGAGTTAAACAAGTTAAGTTCTGGGTTAATTGTAGTAGATGAAAATTAAATACTGAACTACAGGAGTATTATTGACAAACTAATTATGATGAATTTATTTACATTAATAAGCATCAGTTGTAAATGTCGATGTAGCCATTTCATTTAACATGCTGTTATGATAATAATGACCAATCTACTCCACTTAACCGCTCCGGTGCACCATTTGTTTTTATCATCTCCAATGTACAGTTGAATGGTTAATATAAATTCAATATACTTTAAATTCTTCAGTTAACTATGTATGTTAACTATGATTGTGTGTGTGGGGTGAATAACGCAACTGTTAGATAGTGCTTGCGAAGACCTAATGGAATAGAGTGTTCAGGTTTTAATTAAAAAACGTTTCCTCACTATCTAAGCTGCATTACGTACAAAACGAGGTCACGTGCGCCTGCGAATTTCCGACAAGCAATAAAATTCAAGCTGAACGCTTTGAACTATTATAATTTTAAAATGTCAACAGAAATTTTAATTAAATGGGTCACAGAGTTAAATGTCGACAAAATTAAATAAAAGAAAACGTATTAATGTCATAATGCACACATTCTAGAATCTAGTGACACCACTTAAGTGTTAATTGACTAATAAAATAACGAACCCTTTAATGACATCTATAAGGAAAGAAGAAAACTGAAACTTGATGGCACACGTCTGCTAAGTCCGTCTTCTGCATCTGGTAGTATCTGGTAGTATATAATGTTTGATCAGTCACGTTTGATTTTATTTTTTATGTTTTTTATTTAAACAGTTTTCGGAAAACTTACAGCGAGAACACTAAATACAAAAGATAAAACTACACTCAGGCCAATTACAAGTTTTCACTAATATCTTTTTTTTTTTTGTTGACGGGGAGGAAATCTTCACAAAGATACCCCGCCTTCTGGGGAAGGCGGCGGTTATGTGGGGTTCTTACCCACTCCAAAACCTACCCCTTTCCTCGGCGCAAGACGAGGGGCTCCGGGATCTCACGTGGAACGCACCGGAGCCCCTCTGCACTGTGCTCAAGGAGAGCACGTCCCGGGGGGGAAGGTTACTCCCTCCCTCCCTGTGCCCTCGCAGCGCAAGGCGACCCGGGCCAGTCGATGTCGCCTTCTTCCCGGGTCCACTTTGGTGGACGACGCAGGCCCCCACCCTTGTCGCCCAGTGAACCCGAGGCCCCTTTTGGTCGCCTTGTACGACAGGCAGGAGATACCGTAGTCTTATTCTTGAGAGCCCAGAACTACAGGGCTGTTCACTAATATCTTACTTACTCGTATAACATAAATATGTGGTAGACTGGTTACAGATACGAATTGTGGTAGCTTTACAAATACTAGTGTTGTTCTAAAATCTTTCTATTAACAATCACAGCCACAGTTTTAACTTAACAATATTTGTGTTGAATAAATCTAATTAATATATAATGAAACAATATTAACCAGTGTGTTGAGAGGCAGTATTTCTGAGTATCGCCTGTAGTTGTTAATTGTTAAATATGTAAAATTCCCTGATTTCTTGTCATAAATAGGACACGAAGGTTAATTTGTGAGAGTAGGTGAGGGCATATCTATAACTTTGATACAAATTTTTGATTATGTTATCTGTTATTCTGCGCTGGTATTACCAATATATAAAATTATTTATATGTTAAATAGTAATTTGGTAAGTGATAAACCATTTTTGAATAAATTCTATTCTTTTATACTACTATTATATATAAATTATACATAGGATTCCAGACTTGACCAGCCTACTTCAAACTTTTTTTACTTGTATATGTGTTAGTTTTGTGATTGAGAGAGATATTGTGATCATAAAATACTGCGGCAACACTACTAACATTTTGCAATACTTTCTCAGCAAACGACTACGTTCCTTATATAAATGTCTATTCACTTTACTCTTAAAAACACCCACATTGTAAACGGAGGGAAAGACAGACGCGAGCAAACTATTCCAGTCGTTTGCTGTAATAATAAAAGACGAAGTAAAGCGCTTCGTTGAAATCAAGCAGTGCGTCTTGAAGTCCAAGGGTGGAACGGGGAGGGGGAATTATATTAATTAATTTCTGAGTAGTCTACTCAGGAAAATCCAAAATGCAATTTGTAGCCTACTCGAAAGGCTACCTTATGCCTATGCTCAATTGAATTGATCACGCCTAAGAATTGAAACAAGTATGGCAGGAAAATGCAAATCGGGATGTCTTTATATCCTTTTATAGGCCTCTTGGTCATGGTCGTGAGCACTTTAATATTGAGATCGGCGGCAGTCAGCTCAGTGTGACACGACAGCAGCTCACCGGCTCACCGGCGCGCTGGGAGAGAGAGGGCTTAGTCTATAGACCAACAAACGCGCTCGTTAACGCGGAGCAAACAAGCGGATTAATTTTTTATTCGAGAGCTCGGCGGATATGAAATGTCTGCCGGTCGTTTCATTTTACAACAAAAGAGATATAAAAAACTGTACAGCGTACATCTTGCATGCTAGATGCCCTTCGCACGAACCAGCTGAGCGTCCAGATCAAAGGATCCTACACTTTTTCTCACAAACATATTTTAAAATCCAGGTGGTTCCAGCGGACTCCTTGCAGCTAAATTTCTTCAAAATTCACTCGACTAAAACTCGACACAAAATGTAAAGATCAGTAGACTTTTCTATCATTTGTGCCAGGTGAACAGCGATAGGCTTTACCTCTGTCCACATTTGGATCCCAATAATCTCTACCTATAACGTTTTGTTGTTTTCAATAAGTCACGAGAGCTTACTATAATCTATTCCGAATATTTTATGCGTTATTTAACACAGATTCGATTTTATAATTTGACTGACATCGCGCCTAAGAAAAATATTCATTTATTTAATTGAAGACTTATTCTTAGATCTCGGTGGACTTATTTGAACAGCACTAAGCCACAAATGCATTATAAACCCTATCCATTAATGGACACTTAAATTAGTGACATAGTTAATTAATGATATAAAACGACCCTCTTGAGGGAAGTTGTCCTTCCATAGTACAAATGCTTTAACGTATTATTTGAAGCGTACTGCAAGTGCACAAGTTAGATGTGTATTTTCATGCAATACTCGTAAGTGATCCATCGACCGGGAGCTGCAATAGCGAGGCGCATATAATAACAAAAATGTTTCAACTGACCTGTTCAGTACAATTAAGTAGACATCTATTCAAATAAATAAAATTGGAGCGGCTGTTTGTAATATTAAACGAATTGCTTTTGACTACATGCATTTCAATGTATAATACGAATAATATGGTGCATATGCCAAAAAAACTACTATTTTTGTCTTTCTGTCTGTGTGTCTGTTTGTCCCGACTAATCTCTGGAAATGCTGAACCGATTTTGACGAGACTTTTCATGTAACTTATGTAACAAAGAAATAACTTAGGTCATTTCTATTGTAGATCAATTCCAAATATACTTATTAATAAAATCATGACATTTTGCACACAGGAATACATACTTTTTAATTGCGGGTAACACCGCTGGGCGCAGTTAGTTAAATAACAAAGTACTTTATTGAGAAATATACGTGCGCATGCAACCAAATACCACATCTCTGGCTGCAGGGATATACGAGGCTGCGAAGGACCAACAGACCTCATGTGTCTCACATCTGCTATTTTACTCCGTTGATTGTTTTGATTTCATTTAGTCAGTTTTTGTCTAAACGAGCAAGCTGCTCATTAGATTAGTCAATGTAACACTGTTCTATAACATATTCAACAATAAAAGGGTAGGTATGTCTCTTTTTGGAGTTTCCAAATGAGTTGAGTTCGCAAAACGTTTGTATGGTTTTAGTTGTCCTGACATTTTTTGTAATGACGAAATATACAGATAGGCCAGAGAAGCTGGCCTTGACAGCTTCACCGGATTGAGAGATGGCATAGCTCTTAGGTCGCTTAACCTGAAGCTCTAAGTACAGATAAATACCAAACTAGAATGAATGTAAAATGTTTATTTGCAACCAAAGTTTTCTAGTGGAGGGATTTACGATCGTCGGTTCGAATGTAAAATCATACCTAAGTACTGAATCCCGTGCACTTTTAGAAAGTATTGAGGTCAGTGTTCACGCGATTGAGATGAAAATGATGAAAGCTTACTTTTTGATCGAACAATGCTCGATGTCGTAGATTTGAAAACCGTAGCTTTAACGTAGCACATCGTAGCAGCTACGCAAATGAGACTGGCCGTTGCAGAATTCTTATAGGCCTTAGTGCATTTGCTAATCACGTACATGACCTCATACACGACAAGATGTTTACAGAAACAAATTGATGTCGAATATTAATATAATAATTATTGCTAGAAATTAATTTACTAAAGTTCTTTCCTTTTTTAAACATGTACATTATATTTTAGGATAAAACTTCTTCTTTAATCTTTGAACCTAATTAATTTTGTCACAATATTTTCAGGCCAAAACATAAAAATTAAAGAAATAGTATATAATATAAGTACTTTACACAGTACAGCTAAAAACGCTGGCTACGGGTTGCGATGCCCACACTAAGCTAGTGCTCGGCGCACGCTCTGTTTGGTGCTTGATCTTAATGTCTCAAAAAGATTTTTAAATCGGTATATTTTTTAAGTAATCTAAATCAATAATGAACTAATCCAACCTTTTGTTTTGTGTTCACGGGATCTGGGATCTCCAGAGGAACCCACCGGAGCCCCTTTGCACTGTGCATTCTTCGGAAAGCACGTCCTGGGGGGTTAATCGTCCCCTGTGCAAGGCGACACGGGCCAGCCGATGTCGCCTTCTTCCCGGGTCCACTTTGGCGGACGAACGACGGAAAAGCTCTCACACACCCTTGTCGCCCAGTCAACTCGAGGCCCCTTTTACTATACCGTAGTCTAATTCTACGAGCCCCGAACTACAGGGCTGAACTAATCC
Organism: Meandrusa payeni; assembly: GCA_029286785.1. Taxonomy (NCBI): domain Eukaryota; kingdom Metazoa; phylum Arthropoda; class Insecta; order Lepidoptera; family Papilionidae; genus Meandrusa; species Meandrusa payeni. The sequence continues at coordinate 232,944 of JAGSMX010000029.1, forward strand.
CACCTGGGTTAAGGAGTATAGTATATGTTCTATTGACTTGAATACATGGATCCAAATGAAAAGCAAAAACTGAGAAAGCAAATTACTAAGCTGTAACTACAACACAGATGGTTGTTTGGTGAATGAGGAGAGAAAGTCAGACCTTTAATGTGTAGGGGTGCAATGATCACGTTTTTTTAATAAAATAAAATTCAGGGCTATATTATAGAAACATGTAAAGTTTTGGCTGCAGTGATGATACATAGGTTGTTCTAGAAGATTATTCGTAAATACTAATTACTTACTGCGAATAGCACAGGTCGGTGGCCACCAGCATGAGGCGCAGCAGCACAGTGGATGCCCAAAGGAACTTCTCCCCCGCCATGTCAAATAAAAATTTTCACCGGACTTATTAAAATTATTTTAAAACATTTTAAATGCTAATGCAATTTCATTGCAAAATCGGATCCATATGTTAATATTAAAATTACTTTAAATTTCGATCTAATATATTATAACATAACCGAATCGCTATACACTTTACTTTCAATTTACTTTCATGGTTGTTTTATAAAGTAGACCGCGGAAAGTTTTTGCGTAATGGCGGCCGCCAAGCGCGCGCTTTTTGACAGCGGCCGGCGAAAGCGCGGGAAACAATGATGTCAGTGGTAAAAAATTTACAGTTGAAAAGTTTGACGCATGCGTGAAATGATCGTGTCTCCATACAGCCATTTAATTGAGATATGGCCGATTAATTGTGATATACGTCATAACGCGCTGATTCGGAGTTTGATTTCGTAATCCATACATACATAAGCTTGTAACTTTTCTGCATCGTAGAACTTTGCCTACCCGGTATTGCACTATCTTTTAAATAGTATGATTATCTCCAAATAGTGTTTTAAGCAGTCCCTAACCGAGTTTGACTAACAGCGCGGAAATGTAAGGATTTAAGTTACCAAGTCCAAATACCACTTCGGAAAATGTTTATCGAATTAGAAAAAAAGAGAAAATCGACTTTTCATTTTTGTTTGAATTAGGTGTATCGTATTTGCCATAAGATACCAAATAGGTTTGTAAGTCTCAACATGTTTGGTACACGGTGCGTTAAAGGTTCAGACCCTTGATGACCACCCACCATTGACTTATAAAACATTAAGGTCATTTGGACTTATTTATTAATATATATTTTTTAATTTTATTTTGAATATTGAACACTTGAACATTTTATAGGGGTTACTTTCAAAGCATGGAATTAAAGTTGTTGTCTGTTTGTCTTGTTTGCGATAAAATATAGCGACATTTTTTTGCCAATCACTTTGGGGTAATAAATATAATGATAATATAAATATAATGATAACTGTAGTTCCACATTTTTTTGTAGCACGTGACTGTACTCGCCTCTGTATATTAATTAGAGGAGGCCGAGGTGGCGCACTCCGTCGAGCTAGTTAAGAGCCTCTCAGTGGCGTAAGAAGCTCCCGAGAGCGTTGCGCCGTACGCTTTAGGTTCTCGAGCGCTTCTGCAATGCCGATTTTCAATTCAATATAGGTTAGATGTTGACCTCCGGCGCGCGTGATGAGCTGACCGACATACGGGATACTTAACGAAAGTTGAAATCGAACTCAACATTTTCAACCGACTTTTAAGAAGGGGCAAGTTCTCAATTCGAGTAATTTTTTTATGTTCAGAAGTTTCAAGTGTGTGAACCGATTTTATGATTCTTTTTTTATTTCAAAGCTTTCCGTGTGGTCGCAATTTAGTCCAGTTCTAAAAATGAGCCATCCATCCATTAGAAAACCATAGGTCATAAATTTTTATTAAGTATCGCGCCGACCGGTTTTGATGATTTAATTTATATTGGAAAGGATGGAAGGGTAGTTTGATGAAAGTTTAGTTAGGTTCTGACCTTTTCCATTTCATAAAATTCGTATGATACTTCAAAAATACAAAGAGGGCGGCCGCACGAAATAGAGTTTAACATAGATTTGATGTCGTTATGTTTTTTTTTGCGAATATACTTGTTTATTTATATTATACTTAACTTCATAACAAAAATGAACCAATTCAGTAGTGAGGACGTTGTTTTCGGATGGAAGGTGGATTTCCGTACTGCTGAGATTACGTGCCGGTGGAGAGCCGCAGCCACTTGGGCACGTCCGTCGTTTGTCTTACTGCGAGAGACTCGTTCTGCTGCACACTGTAACTTGAACACACAGATTACTTCTTGAACCATCAATTAAAAACAATATGCAATTAATATGTTCTAAAAACATACACAAATAACATTGAAGAGAATTAAATGCGATTAGTGTTTGAAATAACTAAGCGTTTTTAAAAAAAAATATAATAACTATCGAACGCAATAATAATTACTTGAAGTAGTTACTACGCTGACGGCTAATATCTGTCCGACGAAGCTCCGTGACACTGTAAATAGAAATAACATTTAAGTCATGTCGTGTATACCATGTCGCAACGAGTATACCTATTTAGTGCATAGAAATTTAAGCCCTAATTATTCGTCTCTTGCTGACAAACGACTAGATTGCAAAGAAAATATGCTCGCATGATCACAGTACGCTCATGCGAGCGTCGTGTGACTCAATCTCCTGCAATATTGTGTGCGACTTTAGCTTTGTGTTTAACTGACTTATTCATCACTGACATTTGTATGTTTTTTCGAAATAATCCAGTCTTTCATTATCCTCATTTTTATTTCAGTTGGAGCACACCCACTGTTGGGCGTAGACCTGGTTGTAAGCGGCTTCATCAACATCCAGCCGCGTCTTGCAGTCTTTATGAGCTCGTTAGACTACAAGCTTTTATGTTTACATGTCACATGTCAACTGTTAACTTGCAGCTGTCACTTGTCTTTTCAATTCCTAGTTTCAACCTCAACATTCTCGCTCTACTCCGACGAGCTTGCTTGACAGATCACTTAATATTTATTAATGAGTGATTACGCTTCTCCGTGTCATGCGCTGATAGAAGAACTGCGAACGGCGGCGGTGACCCGGGAGTTGTGGGCAGACAGTGACTACTACATTTTAGCTTTGGGTTTCATTATATCTCAAAATAACTTTCGTCACAAAACGTCTCAAGGGGTACAGCTTTTTGTGTTATTTTTGCTAATTCCGATTAACTTGAATATTTACTCTTCAAGTAGAAATATCTTGGTGAAATTGTATTTAAATAAAAACTTTTGAGAAGTATTTTAACTAAACCGGGTCGATTTTGTTTTCATTTAGCTAAAAAACTAGAAGGTGAAATGAATGCGTCATTAATTAAAGATGGCGGTCGCTCGTTCAAAAAAAACTATTCAAGTAATTGCGCCAAACGCTGCTCCAGACTACCTTGTTCAAACGATTGCAATTTCATTTTAAACCATAAATAAATGTATTTCTAAACGATGAGACGCTCATTAAAGAAAAGATTCATGAAAACGTAATTCATTCTGAATTAGTTGATTGAACCGTAGTCCTGTCTTCTGAGGAACCTTCTATATTACGCTATGGGCTAATAGCTTGAGGTAACAGTACGGACGCTAACAGAGCTTTTGTTGCTCAAGAAAGTGCATTCGAGCGATATCTGTTTTTTAAACAAAATGGTATATTACCACTACCTTCACTATATATATTCGAAATTTGTGTGTTTGTCCATAAAATGAATCAATGTTCAAAATAGCAAAGGATATGAATTCACGTAACAAACGAGATCTAAACAGGCTTGTTTTAGAAGAAACTCCAAAATTAATAAAATATGACAAAAGTTGCATAATTTTATGTGTAAAAATATATAATAAGGTTCCAATAGAATTAAAAATGTTAAATAGATCTATATTTAAAACAAGATTGTACAAGTGGCTTAATGCTTTAAATATTTATAATGTTTCCGAATTTCTTTGTTAAAAATGTCTGTTCCCATAGTCAGTATTATTGACATATATTTCACAAGTTATTGACATTATATTAAAAATTACAATACATTTTAATTTGCATGCTTAATTATAATAAGCGAAACATGTCGGCCTGTCGGTAATTATATTATATGTATAACATCAAATAATACCATGCTTTCAGCAAATAAATAAATCTTATCTTATCTTCGGGTCAGGATGTCATAGCGCTTAGAGCTACGGCCTAAGTCAAGGTTTCCTCTCCAGACCGTGCCGGATGTTACCATCGTCCATGCACTACCCCGTTAACAGATTGATAGGTGAAAGAACTTGGTTGTCGTCATTCACTGGGCGACATGCAATAATATAAATACTTCTACTTTCCGCCGGTATTCTGTAATAGCTCATGGTATTTTCAAGATTATGTTGGCCCACGCTTAGAGTAGTGAGGTAAGAAAGGGATATTATTGGGAGGTTAAATGGAAATATATAAGAAAAGAGTGTCTGAGAGAGTCACTATTAGGAAAAGATTAGCGTGGAACAGCGGAGCCTTGGTCAACAACACTATCCCAATAATCGGACATATGTAAGATTGTCGCCTCACATGCTTGATGTGGTCATATTTAAATCGGAGTTAAAGTTACAGACTTTATATATATATTATATATAATAATATGTCCCAATGTTAGATGGCGCCACGCGGCCTTAGTGCGGATTGGCAGACTTCACATGTCTTAGAAAAAAGTTTAGAGACATGTAGGTATCCTTACGAAGTATTCCTTCACCGCCGAGCGCATGGTAAATCAGCACATAAAATTTCAGAAACAAATTTATTGGTGCCCGCACCGGGCATCGAATTCAGGTTGCTAGCATACTATGCAACTTGAGCCAACCGCCCGGACACTGAGCTACCACATCTCTTTTAAATTGGAGTAGGTAAAACAAATTCTGTCTTCAGTATGGATACGTAATATCCATAAGGAGATGAGGATTAAATGGAATCATAGCTTCAACGATGACGACTTGAAGCTGTGATTCCATTTCACATGAGAAGAAACACCGTGAGTCCTGCAAGTCCATTGCACTCAGTTTCAATATTACGAGTTGAGGAAGTTCGCAACGGAGGAGAGAAATCCCAGGAAAGGAGGTATGACTCCTGCTTCTTTCAACACGAAGGTTTTGGTTGATCCGTTAATATTATGTGTAACTTTAAAATGAAAAACTGTAATAAAACTACAAACTGTAAATTGGTTTATTTGTTCTTTGTACATCTTCTTTTTATTTTTAACTTACTTAATACGGTGCTCTTAACATTTCACTAAATCCATTTCAATTTTACATATTAATAGTAACTTATTTGACAACAACACTCTCCTTATCTATAAGACTAAGTTCCGTTTCAGCATCGACACTCTTTCTACCTTTAAAACTTTCTTCTATGTCCTGCAGTGTACGGTCTTTCGTTTCCGGTAGTAAAGCATACATTATCAATAAACAAACAGATAAGGTCGCTGAATACACTAAAAATGCTCCTTCAACTCCAATAGACGAATACAAATGAGGTGCAGTCTTCATAGACACGACAAAAGACGGAGTTAAAAATGATGTGGACAAAGTTGAACCCAAACTTCTGTATGCCAGGGGAAACACTTCCCCACAAATGACCCAATTCAACGGAACCAATCCCAAACAGAAGGACAATGTGTACAGTATCATCAGGCACATCGGCACCACGTCTAAAATCCAACCCTCTGTGAAAATTCCCGCTTTTCTTAAATACATAAAAACAGATACAGCACTCAATGAGAACACAGTCATGACACCACTTGTGAATAGAATTGTCCTACGTCTAAATGTCTTTAGTAAAAATATAGCTAATAAAGCACATATCGTCCTGAGCAAGTCAATCACTGTGAACTGCCAGGTGACATCGGCCAGATCTTTCTTATTCAAAACGGCTTGAAGGATCAAATTCCCGTAGGCAGGCACCATGTGCGCTCCTCCGAACTCGAACACTATCAACATACTTATAGCTATGATAGAAGGCTTATAGAACTCCTTCTTCTTGAAAATTTTCATCACATTCTTTATGGTATCGATAACAGGCTTCAAGACACCCTTCCATCTAAACTTTTTAACAATTCTAACCGTATTGTGTTCAGTCAACATGTCTCTTTCTTGCGCTTTGATCAATGCTTCTAATTCCTCCTTTTGCTCCTCGCCGTTCCCTCTAACCCATCTGAATGCTTTCCTCGCTTTTTCAAATTTCCCCTTCGATACCAACCAGCTTGAAGATTCCGGTGAAAGGCTTATTATAGCCATTGCTATTAGTGGAAACATGGAACAAACCATAGCGGTCATTTTCCAGGTTAAATGTGCGCCCCAGACGTGTGACAATAAAATTCCTAGACCTAATGATATTGCGAATGTTCCCAGGAACGCGCCACGGTACTTGGGCTCAGTATATTCGGCTACTAATATTGCAGCTAATGGTGTTCTTAAGCCTAATGCGAGACCATGTAGAAGTCTGGCAAGAAGAAAAGCGGGCACTGTGTTCCCTATCACGAAGACAATCCAGCCAAGTAGAGCGGGGACAGTGCTTATTAGATGCGCCTTCTGTCGCCCGAACCTGGTCATGAGAATTGGTGATATAAAGTTACCGACGATGCCCATTACGCCGACCACGGACGCTGGAATTAAAAAGATATATGTAAATTTTAATTTAAATAAAATTTTATATTGAATATTAACAACTAATTCCGAAGATATTTCATGGAATAGATCTGATAGAAAGAGTCAAATTAAACAACTTGTGACTTAAGACTTGACTCCCCAATGCTAATTAAGAAACATACTTGTTTCATTGAACCCAAAAACAGATTGTGCTGTTGTATGGAGGAATTTCAACGAAGAGGGCAGTATAGAAAAATCACGGAAGTATTTGTTTTTTCGTATTCCATGCATTGCGGTCTAATTCTCTCCTTTCTTCGCTTTCGCTTTTTTTTGTTGATGAATCACTGATTACCCACATTATAAAAGTTACATAGAGATTGAGTCGTGAGCATAGGTTGATAAGAGGACGGAAACACCTCACCTATCCAGGAAGTGTCATGATCAGTGAGGGTCACCGGTCCTCCGTCACTTTTCAGCTGGGCGAACAGTACCGCTGGGAAGCCGTGAGCACATCCGTGGCCAACGATATTCAAAGCCGCACCGGACACCACGAACGCCTGAAGGACAAAGAAATTGATTTGTAAAAAAAATAACATTTCCGGTCGCCTGTCCGGCTAGAGAGGCTGCAATATCCAAGCAAGGCAACAGGCGCGGAAATTACCCACTAATTCGTACTTGAGATCTCGAATTCGCCGCTCTCTCAAAACGTTGAATTTTATCGCCATCTAGCGGGCGGCTGCGGAACTATTTATAATGCCGAATGCGCTTATGGCAATTAAAAGTATAAAAATACGCTATTATTGTAAATGAGAGTATAAAATGAAAAATAAAATATAGTTTAGGGTCAATCGCGGCTGCTTTGTACCAAAGTTTAACTCTGCGTTTCCAAATAGAGACATTATAACAACCGAGCACCCCACGTTTTTACCAAAATTACACTAATTTGCTAGTTAAGTAATAATTTTATTCTATTACTATTTATTCAGAAAATTTCAGCTTAGCATTGATGTCGGCTGTGACATCTGAAACGTAGATTGTATCGCTTTTCCTTGTAACCCTCGAGAGTGAAAACTGTTCGAGTTTTAATAGAATCTCATGCAATAATAACATTTTTACACATAAGTTACAATAGCCTTGAGTCGGGATTCAAACCAGACAACTTTCAAATGAGGAACACTTTTCTTGTTTATTGGATATAAGACAAGTAATTGATAATATACATACAAGTAGGTACAAGGAACGCTTGATAGAGTGCCTCACAAATGAGTATGCCTAAGACCGGGCGAAGTGGTGTAGACAAAGTAAGAAACTATAAATACCTGCTTAATGAACGGCTTCATGTCCTTGGGCCTTCATGTAGCGCTTTACCTAGAACGAAAATATCTAATTAGTATTTAGATAAATAGTAAAAAGAATTATATCGTTTGTTTTTTATAGTTAATTATTCAATAAGGTATACGAAAAAAAAATTAAAATTAGAAGACCGGTTGTTGAATAAATTGATTTAAAACTATTTTTGTCAGAATTTTTGTCAGGGTGAACGAATTTTGATGATACTTTTTTTTATTTGAAAGCCGGTGCTTTCCGTTTGGTCCAGTTCTGACAATGCCACCTATGAGAAAACCATATGTCTTGAGTTTTATAATCGTTTAATTGAATTTAAAATCGTTTTTGTTTTTACTCGTAAATATACGTGTTAGAGATTTTATCGTGGTTTAAATTCCAGACATCTGATGGTGACACCAACGATTGGATGGGCCTTGCAAAGGCGGTCAAACTGTAAATTCAAAGAGAGTACAGTTAACAGTTAAGTTTCGTCATCCATTGTTCTAAATCTTATAGTAAATTGTAACGAGGGGAAGCTTGCATGGAATAACTTAGTGAGGAGCTGTACTGCCCATCACGGCCATATTGCTTACCAACGAACCAGTTTGAAATAATTCATAATGTTATGAAATAAGCAAGTGTAGTCCGTCAGTATTTCAAACGATACACTACTGTAGTGTAACAAGCTAGTGATGTCGTGTATTATGTTTTTTTTATAATTTAAAAGGCTCTTTTTCTTTTTATTGATTTCAAAAAATACGTAGTTTTTAATCGCAGGCAACACCGCGGGGTTCAGCTAGTTAATACTAAAACCATTTAGCACAAGCTCAGTGGAAGAGAAATTTCGGTTAACTACTAAACTTGTTTTATGTCGCGTTTGCTCAGACGAGCAAACACGGACAAGGTTCAAACATTACGAATGTACGCAGATGAAACGATGTCTTTTTATTTATCCATATTTTACATTCATGACAGACGAGTGGACGCCGTAGAGGTTTGTAGTAGTTATTATACTTAACAGGATTAATAAAACTAATGTTATCAATGTAATTGTGCTACAAATTCTGCTTTAAAATACGTAAAATTTCATGTGGTGTTTATGAAATTTGTCGCAATGTTATTCGTCAAAAACTAGACGTCAACAATATGTGAGCTTCTATAGTATATTTTAATTGGTAGGAATTGTTTACAAGTTAGCTGTGTTGTTTTACCCTGATTTTTATGATTGCTTAATGTAGCTGAGTCCGCAGTCCCCCATTTTATAGAGCTGACTGGGATTTAAACGCTGATCACCAGATCGTAAGAGGATCTGGTGATCTCTGTTGGAATTGATTATCCCCAGCGATATGATATAGAAATTATTTTTTAAATTATATATCAATTCTTGTTGAAAAATTAATAGAATTTTTTGTCGCAACAAACATGGTATGACCTTTTTATTATCTACAAATAATGCAAAATATAACTAATTTTATTACACTTGCTAAGCATTGCAACTTGCCTATCATCATGGCACATTCTCTCAGCTTTAGTTTTGATTTCTGTCAAAGCATAAAATTTGACGAGGTGTGGCAGCCGCCTCTGATAATCTAGGCCTTGCCTTTTAGTTAAAGAACACCTGAATTGGAGTAAATTAACACATTACGCCAAAAAACAAATTTAAAAATTTAATTACCGTATAAATTCAGCACTTCCACAAAATGACGCACTTATAATTTCCTTTATTTAACGAGCCAATTTTTCCATTCTCTGCCGACCATCTATTGGACGTTGTGCACAGACTAAACCTTATACGTGCAGACAAGATAGTTTTAACCCGTGCTCGGCCTTGAAAACAAAATGGACGATATAAAAGCGCGGGTAAACTTCGGTCACACAGGAAATCGAACGAAACCAATCAGCCGCCCGCATTAGTTCACGTAATGTTTAAAATATTATGGGAAATTATTATTAATGCAATTATATTGGTTTTCTTCCTAGTTGGCTCAGCTTATTAGGTTTTAAATGGAACAATTGATCGATTTACGAATAGTTTCCGTATTTTAGGGTGCTGTACTACATTTGTATCGCTTCAACGTAACGTTCGGTAACATTATTTCAATACATAATTCTAAGTGGCACAGACAGAAGTTTTTACAACTTCATCCGATTATAATATTACCAAGTTTTATTTTATTCGTGCTATTTGTCCGAAAAATATAAAATTACTCATCGTTTTTGGATAGTTAAGCGGTGTCTTTAGCGCTCGGCATAGAGAGAAAGAATTAGGATTATAAATTGTATTAAATCTGTTTCATAACACGTTAGCATCAGCGGTAACTTATTTCATCATCACTTAGTAGTATCACTTGCTTAAACTGTGCCCTGTGTATATCGGTGTGAGGATCATATAGTATAATAGCTTAGCGAAAATTCGATAGCGACAGCTATCCTTGACTACCCCGTCAGGGCTAAGACAGTCATTGTTGACATATAATAGTAGAGCATTTTTATAAGTTCTCGTAAACTGTTATTTGGTTTCCAACGTGTCGCATTGCATGACAGTGCATGATAGAAATTTAACTCGAAAACGTAGTCTCAGATCAGATCTGCTTTAACGAATCCGAGTACTTCATGAAGGTGAATTAGGATCAGCCCTGTAGTTCTGGGCGCTCCAGAATAAGATTACGGTATCCCCTGCCTGTCGTAGAAGGCGACTAAAAGGGGCCTCTGTTTCATTGGGCGACAAGGGTGGAGTCTTTGTCGTCCGCCTAGGGTAGACCTTGGAAGAAGGCGACATCGGCGGGCCCGTGTCGCCTTGCACTGCGATGGCACAAGTAGGGTAGGGAGGTAATAGGGAGTAACCTTCCCCCCCTGGGATGTGCTCTCCGAAAAGCACAGTGCAGAGGGGTTCCGGTGCGTTCCTCTGGTGATCCCGGAGCCCCTCACCATGCATTAAGGAAGGGCCAGGGCGGTTTTAGTGGGTAAAAACCCCACATAACCGTCGCCTTTCCCCCAGTAGGCCCTGCCTTTTATCTTTTTGAAGATTTCTGGGAAAGATAACGGGGTTAACAAAAAAAAGGTAAATTAGGATTGTGGGCGCTTAAAAGTTGGGTTGTTGTTAAATCAATTTAATTGAATTCAGCCATTGCTTCAGGTCATTTCTACTTTGCCACACAGACCGTATAATTCATGCAATTTTAGTTTCATATAGCTTTTGCACGCCGTGTGTATTAATTGTATAAAACAAAGGGATAAGATGAATTTACTGAATGGAATCGCTGACATTGTGGAAGTTATTTCATCTTACAGATCGTGTGTACAATAGCCTAATGGCTACCCCACTTACCGCCGGCAATTTAGACAAATACCTTTATTTAAGATGCGGCTGTACCTCAAGGCCGTGCTACTCTCCCTGTCGACATGGTACGACAGCGAAAACACATTGCCCAGGAAAGGCGTGAACGGAACAAAATCAAAATTTTCGACCAACAAAAAAGGAGCAAGCAAGCGAAGACACAGGTTCTCCGAGGTCTGCAGATGTAGGCCTCGAGGTGATCAGATGTCGATCGAGGTGCTGACACCTCACAGGGGGCAACTGCTTCCCCGGTCGTGGGTACCGCTTCTGCGGAATTAAAGGTTTTTTATGACATGCATCAACTCAACACTGTGGTTTTCTAATTCAAAAAAGGTGAGGTTCTCAATTGGTCTGTATTTTTTTTAATGTTTGTTATATATTTCGTTAGTTATATATACTTTCGACTGGGGGAATCGATTGTGGTGATTTTTTTTTCTTCGAAAGCTGGTGCATAAAAAATTAAATTTGTATTAGGTATGTGCGCGACAAATGGACGAATAACTCAATATCACGACTGATTCTTTCATTCGACTTCATTTTTTATTGGAAAGTATGTACTTGAAGGGTAGTTAGAGGAGAGTTTGGTTAGTTTCTACGATAATTCCAAAATACAAAGAGGGTGCGTCCGTAAAAACGGTTAACGTTTGATTCGATTTGAATTCGGTTTTTGTTTTTAATTGTAAATATACTTATACTACTAACAAAATTGAGATTATCTAGCGAACAAGAAAAATATAATTGTGTTAGAAAATATTGCTTTTTTATCTTAGGTGACCGTAAGCAGTGCTTCTGGGATAACGTAATCGAGTTATTTAAACTATACTGATAACTTGCTATTAGTTGGGGTATATCTTAATTATTTTATGATCTATGTGACCTGATTGTTTCGCTACGTGTTGTCTTGCGAAAATTATTTTTGATCTAGTAGAATAATCCAAACGAGAGCCGTAACTGAGGTGACGGGCAGTTCTCGTGGCTGCAGCGGGTCTGTGTCGAATTAAAATGTGTTTTCTTACCAAGGTGATTCACCGTGTTCATAATCGCAATTACTCATCTTATAGGAAAAGCTAACGTCAAATTGGTTCCGAGAAAATTGTGCCGAGTAATTGCTTTAATTTAAATCAAATGGATTAATTACTTTTCAGCTGTGACTATTGTAAGGTCGCAGTTTAGAATAGATTGTAATTCGTATGATGGTGCACCTCGTTGTAATTTGGTAAGGTGGCTCTTCAGATTGTTTAAAAATATAAAGGAATTCACCAGGGACTCACAGATGAGGGTTATCCAGCACACTCCCTGTTAAAAAAATAATTACCAGACTCGTGGCTGAAAGTCCTTTAGTTTTCAACATATATTACTTCAAAAGGAGGTCCTCAATTCTGTCTGTATGTTTTTTTTTATGTTTGTTACCGCATAACTATCGACTGGGTGAACCGATTTTAATGATTCCTCATTTAATAATAGAATTTTAAAGAAAACCATATAAGTCTCAAAACCATATAAGGTTTTTTGCTCGTAAATATACTTGTGTATCATTTTTCATCTCTTTTCTTATTTTTCATCCTTATTAAATGTAAAAACAATGTTTCATTGCCATAAAGCAAAACAGAACATTTTAATTAGTTAACTTCTAAAATTGTACAAAAGATCTGATTTTTTTTAGTTTACTATTTTGAAACGTCAATTTTGAAAAAAAATTGACGCGAACACGCGATGGAAACAGTCTGCAAATGTTAAGGTTGTGGATTCGAATCCATCATTTGACTATTGACGTGAATCATCTCCTAACACAAGCTTAAACTTATTTGGAATGGTTGATAACAATTGTCAAAAAATATTGTTAGCATTTCTTTCAAAAAAAATTAAAAATCAAATAAATATTTTCTTAAAAAGAATGGTAACAATATTTTCATTTCCAAATATTACTAAGATTATTGTTATCATGTCAATTTATTTATTTATTTAATAAGATACACCAACAACATTACACAAGCATACATTGTTGTAATAATCAAGTCCTGTTGTGTATGCCAATTACAGGTGTACACAACATTCGCTATAAAGAAACGTAACGATTTAATAATTAATAGTTACAAAAATATTTTAATAAATTACAAAGAAATAGAAAAAATCAGTAATAAATTAATTAAATTAGCCATTATTACTGCACAATTTTTAACACTGAGGTGCGGAAGAGCTTGCGTGAATTAGAAAAATGTCAACCGACGTGGACTTAGTGTTAAGGAGGTTATATGTAGCGGAAATAAGTAATTAATACTTGAATAGTGGATTGGAACCTACGAGCTTACGTTCCATAGACCGTACCCTAAGCCATTAGGCTATTGGCGCTTAAATAAGAAATTAAAAGTTCTTTAACGAATATAATTGATCGTTACTTCTTTCTTACCCCGCGGTAGGAACATCGCCAGGGCAAGCCTTGGTACAGTTATACAGCTGCAAGACTTATTTTATTTTAGCCTTTACTTAGTGAATCATTTGTAGGTTTTATAAAAACTAATCAGAGGCTAATTAACTATAATTCCGTGCATCTAAATGCAAATATCTCGCTGTTGGCGGGCAGAAGTCCTCACTTTATAATGCTTTAATTATTGCTTAATGCATTATAATTACAGCACCGACAAATCATCTGTACGTCTGTTTATAGTCTGTTGTTGACAACTTACTGATCACCTACCGGGGTGGACAGCGATATATTTCCAGCTTCTAACGACAACATCGCGGACGTGTTACTATCAAACAAACCTTTAGAGTTATCTCCCAATATAATATATTAACATAATAATTTCATTAACTACTAAATAAATTACAAACATGAAGGGACTGGTCTCCCAACTAGAAACAAACCTGTGAGATAGAACACTGAGCCTACACCCCAAATTATAAAAACCATTGGAGAAAGAAGGAGAAAGTATATGATAAGCAGATTTTTGAGGACGTAAGAGAGTGGAAAAAACAGAAATCTCATTGTTACTAGCCGGTTTGTTATACCTTATATATTGTTATAGCCGTGAGTATAGTAAATGTTATTAAAAAAATATTTACCAATGACACGTACACAAAGAAACGAAGTTTTTACCGAGCTAAAACTGAATATAGTTTTGGTACAGCCTCTACAAAAAGTTAATATCACGCTATATTGATTATTTGTAGGCGATGAAAAAGATTATTACCTGTCACTCGTTTACCTGCTGTGTACTCGTTTTTGTCTTTTAGTTCTTAAACGAATTGAAAATGTGGCCGTGCCCTTAAGCTGCTCAACCTAAACCTTTAAAAATGAGAAACCGGCACAAGGACACCTCGGCACCGAGATGGATCATAGAAACGTAACCAGTCATTCTGGAAAAATGTTGTGTTAACTGTCGAAGTTTGCAAATATTTTGTTGACACCTATACATCATATCTTTTATTTCCCCTGGTTAAGATACATTTGACCTTAAATTCAATCATTTAAAAACCAAAAAGTCTAAATTATTTATAAGTGACCCGATAAATATGGTTTTATCATAATATTTATATTATTAATTTTTTATTTTATTAATTAATTATTTAAATTAACATTTTTTATTTTAAAGCGGGAACTTCCACAATTCTGACAATGACATCCAGGAGAACTCCACCTGATGTTAATTTATTATATTTTCCTGTTATATTTATTTAATTTTGTACCCATGTACTACAGTAGGTGCGTGCGGCTTACACGTGTAACGTATGGACTATTCGGGGCATCTAGTGTGTGCAACATGACGCTTTTGGTGTGTCACAAACACAACTGGCTATGTCTGCAAATTTTATGCAATACAGGAAATATTATATATATACGGTATCGAAAGGATTTCTTAAATTTAGGCGGATATTCCGCATCGAATTAAAACTAATTTTACGGCTTTCATTATACGGTTTGTTTTGCTGAGACTGGAGTACATTGACTTCCCGTCGTAGTTTCCTACAGGCTCCAGACAGGATGTGCTTTTAAATAATAATTTTTTTAATCACAGTATCTGTAGCAGGTGTTAGCATATCTATTACTTATTCGTTTTCATTAAAAAATGCTGCAACGTCCTGTCAAGTCTAGCGAGGTAGACAAACATAGTTATATAGTTTTAGGCTCGTTTTGTTTTTGACCTTATCCGGCCTATATCCATATTATTAGCTATTATTACATATGATGATATACTATTTGAATGTGTTAATAGCTTTCCTTGTCTTAAAAGCTATCGATCGAGTCATGGTTCGGCCCTGACGGACGCTTTTGAATCGGCGTTTAAAGTTACCGTTCAATTTTTGGGAAAATACACAGATTGTCCAGAGAAGCTGAGCTTTCGAATCTCCGAACATTAGTTGGTAGAGTTGAACGCTAAGCCACAAGGTTATCACCAAAACCAGAATATTATTTAATTTCGATCGCCTCACGAGTCATCGTTAGCAGAAATTGGTGCACAGTGACGTAATATTTTGACGGCGCGGGACGAAAGAGAGAGGTGTGTGTTGTGAGAAGATTTCTTAGAATCAAAATGTTTATATGTAAAAACAATAACGGACTTCAATTCAAATTGACAGATTGTTTTAAAATTCGTGCTTTTTTACCACAGATTTCAAAAAGGAAGCAGGTTGTCAATTGTTTTATTTGTTCTTTTATGTTACCTCATTACTTTAGAAAAATGATTTGGATGATTCTTTATTTCTTTGTAAGGTGGCGCTTCCCATGTGCTTCAATTTGACAATGGCATCCATGAGAAAACCATAGTGTTTGGATCAATTACATGCGCCATAGATAATACGGATGTAGTTTCGTGAAAGTTTCTTTAGGTTCTAATATAATATATTCCGTAATATTTCTAAGATAATTTGGAAATACAATAAGGACGTCCGCGCGTAATCTAAACAAGAAGTTTGGAGTACAAACACGAAGCAGTAACGTTCAAAAACGAATAACTTTTTTTGTTTAATTCCACACAGGCAGAGCTGCCACTTAATATAAATAATATAGCGCTAAGAGTGACAAATATTTAAACAGATTTGAAAATTCTGATAAAGTTTTGTCTCGCGTGAAAGGAGTGAAATGAAAAACAATATTTATTTTTCATTCATTTGTTTTTCTGAACGCGACACGTAAAGGAGTGGTTGTCATATTGAAATATAACCACCTTTTTTGGATATTTCATCTCCTGCGCATCATAAATAGTAAATTAACAGCGACAAGGACAGCGGGTAATTGCATCGGAAGTGTTTCCGAGAAGCTGGTCAAGTGGCATCAGGAGTCGTGGAGAGAATAAATTTAACCGTCGGCCAGTGAACTCTGACCCTATGTTTGTGCGAAGTTCGTTGTCAACATCTCTCGATTGTTGTTAGACTCATGTCTACATTATTACCATAAGTTTCTAGATGTTCTTCGATTATTTTCACAACCAACTTTAAAAATGAGGACAATGACATCCATGTGAAAACCATACAAGGCTCAAATTTATATTAAGTATGTGAGCGACAAATGGACGCATAACTCAATATCACGCCAATCGATTTCGATGATTCAATTTTTTTGGAAAGGGTGTACTTCACCTTTAAGTCCAATGTGAACAGTCTCCCTATAGGCTCACGTGCTCTAACCTAAGCTTCATCTTCGCCTCCATCAAGCGAGATACAAGCCGAACGTGAGCCTATTTTGTATTAAAAAAAAAACTTCAATAGTAAAATGACGTGAGTTTGGTTAGGTTCTGTTTAATTCTATTTTGTAATATTCCTATTCGATTTGAAGACTGAAGGTTTTGGTTTTACTCGTAAATATTGCCCCGAGCTTGCTATTACAATTGGGACGAGCGATCATACTTGTCGTTTTTTTTTGTTTTTGACGAACTACACAGATTGGCCAGAGAAGCTGGCCTTGACTGTTTCACCGGATTGAGAGGTGGCATAGCTCTTAGGTCGCTTAGCCTGAACCTCTGAATACTTGTCGACATTTACTTATTCTGTTGTGCTACTATAGTTTCCCGATGGCATTCCACTGACACTCTAATAAACAAGAAGAACAAGACTAGTTAGTGTGGTTAGGACATCATGCTGCCTGTCTGGTGAAATGCTAAAAATGTATTTAACGCAGCACGTGTTCTGAGAATCGTATAGTGAGCTTCTGGAGGACTTCGAAGGAGCTTCTGGACTGGTTTTCCACTTCATCACTCAAGGAATGCAAGCCTCAATATCCCTCTTGTTTACCTTTTGCATACCCGTTCGTAGCGAGTGCGCTGGACGGTTCAGATCAAGTAAATAATTCTAAATTACACACTTTAAATTGACTTAAACTTAACTAAAAATATGAATTATCCTGACAAGAATGATTGCGTTTTATTATAAGTGATGACATTTTTTTGATTTCGTCTTAATATTAAATATATAGTATAAAATTTATAATTATCGTTGTAATATAAAATTGCATGATTTATCCTGATAAGAATGTTGTGATTTTAGTATAGATGGTGATAATTTTTAAAATATGTTTTAAAAATGTATAATTATCTTTGTAATAAATTACAATACAAAAACTAGATTTGAATATAGATGTTAAATTATAAAGGGACATGATTAAAATAATTATAATTTAACAACAACAATTTAGTCGTTATTAATTAATTATTAACACTGGCTGGATAAATTTGATTTGTAAATAAAAATAAAAAACTCACCAAAAATGTCACGAGGCACAAGTTCATTTATGAAATCATATTACATTTTGTCAATAAATTTTTCAAATCTTCGACACAATAAAACTATTAACGCACGAACGAGGAAGTTATTTTATCTGTATTATTTTTTTTAACACGCTTTAGTGAGGGGAAAGTGTAGAGCGGTCGATTTCTCCCTCGATGGCGAACGGACTGGCTGTTGTCGATGCATCGGCGACGGTTGCGAAATCTCCCCGACTAGTGTCGTATACGTTACGTATGCCTTGGTTTTTAAATTACATGTCAAATAATATACAAATTACATAAAATACAACCGACGGTATCAGTTCAATAAGACGTTTCATGAGACGAAAAAAGCCAGATGCCTACCGGCGGGGATCGAGTGACACCTCAGCATTGTTATTGTTGATTGGTGTCTCTTGTAGGTTGACCTGGTAAATGTCGCGACGTCTGTGTCTGTTGGCAAATAGTTTGCATAAATATCTGTGCTCTGATTTAAATGAAGCTTTATTTAGTATAATTTAACCTGGAAGAACATACTTAAAAACGTTGCTTTGTTTTTGTTGCGCGCTGATTCAAGTTTGTATAATTTAGTGTAAACTAAATATTTCTTCTACAAATTATATAAATATAATATTTCAGATATAGACTGCTTGCTTCAATTAAATTTTAATATAAGTTTATCGATAGCATAACAATTGTCATCATCCCATCCCTAGGTATTCACATGCAATGGTGGAATTGTTTGTCTGCCCATCGCGTCACACATTGTGCAAGGAGCTGCGTGGCAATTTTTTTACACAATACTAGGATCGTGTGACATAACTTATATGATTTGCGAGTTTTGTTCAAAGACAGACAAAAATGATCGTTATAACTTAAGTGACAAGAGCTAGTATACGCTGCTCTGGATCAAAAAATGTTAATTAAAAGTTGTGAGTGTTGCACCTGCAATATTTAACACCTGATAACCCGTTTCCATTCTTCCTTTAAAAAGAAAACAACTTGTTAAATATCAGTGTTAAAGTCATTGTCATGATATAAGTAAAAGTAGTTTTGTTCAATGTGTTGAGGTAAACACAATTTGTCTATGTTTTATAGACCAAAATGACAAGTTTAACATTTAGGCGAAGACTAGTAATACATCCGGTTAGCTGATTGTCTCTGATTTCGCAAATTAGACTTCGCTTTTGCGCTGGCCCGAGTGTGTCTCAAGGCGCGTTAATTGCAACATGAGGTAGTAGGTCAGTTCTTTAGTCCTGAGCTTACAGAATTAGTCTTTGGTATCCCCGGACTGTCGCAAGACCATTGGGTTCACGGTGACAAGAAATCCTGAAGCCACTTACAATACACGAAAGATTGCCACTGGGAGGTTTTACTGAGGCCTTCCTCTCAAAAGGCAGGGTATCCTTTGAAGGTGTCGTCCTAGATAACAAAAAACGCGTTATGACCGGTAACATAGCTGGGAGCTATGCTATCATCCCCACCGCCCTTCCTATGAAAGGAGATATTAAAAGTTAGTGAACTAAGAGTTCGTATGGATTTAAAAGAAGCGTAATAAATGTGCCAAATGTTGATGATGATGATGCTGGTATCTCTTACCGATCTCCCGCTCGACTGCATTCTGCTACAGTCCATTGAAAGGCGTGATATAGACGGTTGTGTTCTCAATCATAAAATGATGTTTGTCTCGCCCAGTTGCTGTAAAACTCTATCATTACACAAGAATACCGCCACAATGTTTAAAGGCGTCTGTGGGAACTAGGATGGCTCAAACTTGACCCAGAATATTCGCAAAGTACAATAGCTGCATTATTGCAATTAATGTGACTACATGATTTACCTGTCAACTGGCTCTAAAGCCTTGAAGTCGCAGTGTTTGAAATGTAGAACATCTTCGGCGTCTGATGCGATCTCGTGGCCTCGTGGGCAGATGTTAAAGTAACGTTTGAGTAAAGAACTAACAGGCTCTATGTGTACATGAAATATACTAGAGATGCGCCGATTGTATTTGTGTTACATGTTTTGGATTTTTTTCGGTAAATTTGTCAAATAATTGTTGAATCTTCTCGTTCTATCTGGGATCAATAGACATGTACCATTTATTTCGTACTTCATAAAAACTGTAGTGATGATTCATAACTTCAAAGAAAACTAGGCTGTCATTGTGATGGCCTCGGCATGTGTCTCTTAGTTAATTCACAATTATATACCATCATTATTTAGTAATATAACTATGTCTACATACGTTCGACTAGAACAAAAGTTGCTTGCGCCTATAAAATATATTTTTAAATACGACTCCGACACAATAAAGCCAAAGCAAACTAAAGGCTTTACTAAAGAAGTATTCCTCTACATTATCACTTCCAGGTGTGCTCCCAGAAGACCTACAACTGCTGTCATTGTAAATGCCTCACCTCGCCAAAAATAAGTGTTGCCACTAATTTTCAAAACATAATATCACCTCACTCATTTTTCGGTTGGAACATTCTATATCAATTCATATTTTTCCTGCACAATTACAAGAATATAATTAACAATAACGAGTTAAGCAACAAACTCCATCAGAAACATAATATCAGAGTATTTTTGTATTAATTTTATTTTTAGATCGTAGGCAAAGGTTAGTGCGACCCACTAACCTATACCCATATTTTTTTTTATTTTTAGAAAACATTTTAACGTTTGCGGAAAAATTTGTCATTTGTACGTAATAAAATGTAGAAATTGAATTCGTGTTTATAAATCACGCATTGTGGTTATACTGATTATAACTTCTGCAGACAAAGGCATCAATGGTGCTTTCAAAATAATTTAACTCAACATTATTACACCAGGAAGTTACGTGGGCCATTTTGATACAATCTAAAGTAATTTATTAATAATACAATATAGTATTGAGCTTTTAGAGTTTCCTAAGCTTGCGCAGAATACCATTGTCATTTTTGGATATTAAAACCATGACAGGACGAATATGTCACCTTGAAATACCACTTCTTGGCGAAAAAAATATGGGAAATTTCGAGGAAGGCAGCGGTTTCAACTGGTTAAAACTCCCGGTGATGTGGGTGGTGTCGGATCTCCGACTGAACACACCAGTGCTTCTTTACACTGAACTGAGCTTTGAACTTTACACCACGTGGAGAAGTTCCTCCTCGAGCACCCTCGCTGTGCTAAGGCAACACGTGGCCACTTCTCTTGCCTTCCTCCCGGGTTTTCTTTACTGGCGACATCTAGGCGGCTTTCTTTGAGGGAATTCTGCAGTATGTAAGTATACTCATAACTTTGGGCTGGGCGAACTGATTTTGATGATTCTTTTTTTGTATAAAAGCTTGTGCTTTCCATTTCAATTCCGACATCTCGTACGTACGTGTCGCGATACGTCTTGTATTACGATCTATGTATAAATGTGAGAGACACGAGACAGACGTCCTAGGAACGTGAAAAGTTAAATTGAACAGAATAGATTAATAGAAATCACTGTCTACCTACCTTTCTACTCTGGGTCAAGCGCGTGATAGATTTATTTGTTTATTATTAAATAAATCTTGTTTAACATTGTAAATAATTGATGATAATCCTTTATATAATATTTTTAGATTGTAACAATATAACAGTTTTTTTTTATATGAAAAGTGGCAAACGAGCATACGGCTCACCTGATCTTAAGTGATCACCGTCGCCCATGAACATCCACAGCACCAGAGGAGCTGTAGGTGCGTTGCCGACCTTTGAGATAGGAATAGGCTCTTTTCTTAAAAGTCCCTAAACCGTAAACGTTCGGAAACACCGCTGGCGACAGTTGATTCCACAAGTTGACAGTGCGTGGGAGAAAGTTACGCGAAAACCGTACAGTCGTTAAACGCCAAACATCAAGATGGTGGTGGTGGAATTTGGAATTCTGCCGAGATGTGCGGTAATGGAAATAGGTAGCTGGGATGATTCCGAACAATTCCTCAGAACACTCCCCATGGTAAATGCGAGTAGAACAGTACTACAGTATAAATAATATACCTATCAATAAACCTCTCACACAATCAATCCTCATTTCATTTCTTTTCAAAACTGAAACTGATGAAAGCTACTGAACCCATTTTTAGTTTTTATTACGCCCCAGGCGTGTGCGTAATAGTTTTTACGATCTTGTTCCTTATTTAGATTGCATTAAATCGAACGCCGATTATCTAGACTGTTGTTGCAAAAACACACGCTTTTGTTATCATGAATTTTTCGTAGAATACGACTTGTTTATAATTTAAATTCTCATAAGGAAGTATTTTTGGTTTAAGGTTCACTAACTTTGCACCTAATGCTATATAACACTATATATAAATGATATCATTCAATTCAGTAAGGTAGAGTTGGCGGCAAATAACTCCAGCGCTGACCATTAATGCGCAGAAGTCGAAAAAATGATATCACAGGGGAATGAAGAGGGCGCGGGCGGGTACTCCGCTTAACCGCTTTCCGCTTGGTGTACAGTCGCTTTCTAAATTTTATGTTAATTGTTTTTTGTTTTCTTTTAAGGTTTCGTTTGTTGATTATTTACTGTTATAATTTGTATAAATATTATATTGTAATAACTAGCTTAAGTGAGCTAGGATAGACAAAAAAAGTACAAACAAAAATACTTTATTCGAAACGAAGCGAAATTGGAGAAGTGAATAATTGCGTCCGACTGTATGTGCATCCCTTCCACATTTCGCTCAGCACTAGAGTTATTTACCGCCAACTATACTTGGATGTCACCGTGAGCTGTGACAAATACGTTACTGCAAAAGAACTGCGCATCTTCTTCCTTCCGATGTGTAAGGCAAGAGTTTGGAATAATTTATGTATAAATGTCAGCAATAGCAAACTTAAAAAATGTTCCCGTGGAAATCTTACTAAAACTTGTCATTGTAAAAAAAAATATAACTCAACAAAGTGCAATTACAGGGTGTAATTGAAATTGTACACTGGTAGTAAGCCGCATTGCATAGTATTATATTTTTAACTCTTCCCTTGAAAGCATTTGGTCACAACCGAATCTCATAGCTCATCAGCGCTGACTTTATTATGAGTAATTTAATGTATGAGTCCCTGAACACTAGCTTTCGCTTGGGCCGTTAATCTATTCGCAATATTACTATTACTGATACTCATGCTGACTTGAAGGTGCTCTAGACGACTTGCTTCTCCAATGCGGTACCTTCAATCAGTTTTTTATGTTGTATCGCATATATTTTGGAGTTATACGACCTTTTTAGGCTACAATTTTTTATAGCTTTTCGAATCTAAAATACAATACGCAATAAGCAGTGATTAAATACAAAAAATATAGTCTAATAAATATTCAAAAAATGCAATTAATTACTGAGTGTATTGAACAAAATATTAATGGAATAAATCAAATAGTGATTTTGGGGTTTTTTTCCTTTATTGTAGTAAATAGCAAGTTCAACAAATATATTTTTAGTTTTAAAGTTATGCAGGCGTTTCATCACAATTTACAAAATTTATCTTGAATCAAGTGTCACTAATACTTAATATATTTAGCATGTACAAGTTATAATATTACATGATAACGAAAATATAGCGTCAATTAGTAAACTTGACATATTTTACTTGTTTATGTTCATCAAATATTATTTTATTTTTATAATGGTAGCCCTAAATCGACGTGGAGAAGAAAACTAAAAGAAAACATGAGTTTGTCTATTCGCCATTAAAATGGCGTCATCGAAGGAAACCTATTGTTTGTGTGGTCAGCCGTACAACATTGGACAATTTATGATAGAATGTGATTGTTGTCGCGAATGGTTTCACGGAAGGTAATATCGCAAAGATATCAAGTTTTGTGTTAAACCCACGTTGTGTGTGAGAAAAAGTGTTTTTAAATTGACAAACACCTTGCTGTGCGGCCACCTTCCCAATCATAATTGTTTTTGAGTAATTTACTATTATTTATTTACTATACTGTACATGACATTATCAGTTTATTGTGGGAATATAGGCATTTGTTATTTTTAATAACTGTAATTAGGGTTTTATTGTTTTATTTTTTTGTTTACATGTTTGGTCACCATGGATCTTAGATTGCATTATTTTTATTTATTCTTTGTACGCCTATAGTAAAGAACGTGTTAACAAGTAGCACATTCGCTCTAATATAGTAGTCGTTTATTAATTACAAAAATATATATTTAAATGTTTTATGCAGACCAATAATTAATGACAATGTAAATACATTATTTTTTTATAAAAACTTTGTATTTAATTTGCCATTATTCGGTTACAGTTGCGTTGATGTAAAGATATATCATTCGGACGATATAGATAAGTATCATTGCCCAAAATGCGCCGAGACTTACGGGCCCTCTGTGTGTGAGTATATCTTACCATATTTAAATTCTTGTTCCAAGTCAATTATCCGAAATCCTTTTTTTTTAATAAATTATAACTTAGATTGATTTGATTTTGTTTTAATGTAAATATTAGGTTAATCAAATATCTAAATAAAATTAATTAAATGTATTTTTACTTTAGTGTAAATTTGTTTAATATTATGATAACTATTTCTGTAGGCAGGTTTTGTTATTACCAAATATGCATTTTTAATAATCAATGCCGTAGATGTTGAGTCTATCTATGTTTGATGTAACTCAGAATGATAGGATCATAAATTGTATATCAAAGGTAAGTGTTGCACAGCAAAGCTATAAAGTTAGCATCAGTAGGAATGTTTAAATGTATATAGTGTAGATTAGTGACATACCTAAAGAAAGAGAAGTATCAGTAGTATTAAAATGGTGTACCTCTGTGGTGATAAAGATGGCATGGTAGAGAATTAAATTGTATAATTCTTAGACCATATAATAACAAGCTTATATATAAGCTATAATTGTAAATACGATCCAAAAAAGCTTTTAGTTACATTTATTTAATAATGAAATTTTCCCACTCCAATCAAATAGTTACACTGTGATATCAAATTTCATTAGTGTGAAATTTCTTAAATAATCTTTGAAATGATTAGAAAGAGGTACTTTTTACAAAAGTAATTTGTTCATTTTTAGTGAAAATTCCAACAAACAACCACAGAGCAGACCGTTACGAATTAAGTGCAGAGACGCGACCCTCTCAGGTTGGATCACCAGCATGGGTGCGTGCATTAGCCGCGAGACCATTGCGTCCTGCACCAGCATCGTTGCAGAGAATGAGGGGCCACCAGTTCACAGAGGAGTTCATCAAAGACAATGGTTAGGAAATTAACTATAGTACAGCCTATGTAAGTAGGGGGACATCGCCAAAATGTAGTCTGATGGAAAGTGGGTGTTAAAATTCTTTTATACTAACACATTCCTTCATATAAGGAAATTGTTCAGAAAAGCAAAATTAAAATTTAAAACACCTTTTACAAGTTAAAATTGCCACATGGAAGTATGGAAAAATTTCAACAATCGATTATATAATATATAAAGAAACTCCATAGAACTTCTGAAAAGAAATCATAATAATGTTTTGTTTTTACAGGCTTTACTCGGCCAGTTATTTTCCACTTACCTGACGGTTTGGATATAAAAGTGCCTAATCCCGCAACATTTACTGTGAGATCAGTTTTAAGGTTTTGTGGCGCTCAGTTGGAGGTATAAATTATTTTGTCTTTTTTTGTATTAATTTATTTTTGACCTTTGATTTAGTGACCTCATTTGATTTATTTGTCATTCAAAATAGTAAATAATCTATATACATTGATATGAACATTTCAAAATTCAATGACAATCAGTCAAGGTTTGTAGTAGATCTGTTGGTTGGGATTTAGCTTTGTATTTTTAGGGAGGTTTTTTTTTAATACTTTGTGTAAATGTGTGTGAAACAATTATTTTCACAGGTGGAGGTTATTGACGTCCGGAAACAGAGCACAATGCGTATGCCACTAGGTGATTTTGTGGATTACTTTGAAACTCCGCCAGAGCATCGAGATGAGAAAGTCCTTAATGTTCTTAGTTTAGAGTTTTCTGAAACTAAGTGAGTATGTACACTTCTCAACTAATCATGATTTTAGCCGCAGAACATCCACTGCAAAACATAAGCAACCCCAATGATTTCCAAAAGGTTCAATTGTAGGCAATTGTTAATAGAAAGACAAAATTCATTTCACATTTCGATAACAACATTTCTTAAGACAAACTCTTTTATTAAGGAAATGAAAGTAATATGTATTTATCAGAGTTTCCATAATTTTATTACGTTTTTGTTGTTATTTCATGCATACTATATTGCTTAAATAGCCATGGTAGGTCAATGTCTATGTATTATGTATGTATACTAGTTTTTTATTTTGTTACGAAGCATGGCTCCATTGGTGGAGCCGCCCAGTCTCGCGCGCTCTCTGGACTGGGCGGAGCGCGTGTGGCCGGGGTCTTCTGACCGGTCCCCGAAGCCCTGCGTGCAGAAGTATTGCCTGATGTCGGCAGCCGGCTCTTACACGGACTTCCACATCGACTTCGGTGGCACGAGCGTCTGGTATCACGTATTGCACGGACGAAAGGTACGACGGCACTGCACTGGCCCTAAGAGATGGTAAGATCGTGAGGCGAATATCGGCCTAGGCCGTTACTTTCGGGTCAAAAAGAACGGCGAAAAGGGGCAAACGAGCTTACGGCTCATTGATTTTAACTGATCACCATCGCCCATGAACATCTAGAACATCTGAGCTGCAGGTGCATTGCCGTCTTTGGAAGGAGTAGGCTTTTTAAAGTCCCCAAATCATATGGGTAGTGATTTTATCTCCTGAGATCCATCAAGCTCAGCGAAACGCAAGAAGGGTTGTGGTTGCGTTCCTTATGGATGTCCCACAACCCCTCGGTAGCGTTGATGGCGATCACTGTGGGGTTTTAGTCGGTCCGAGTCCGACTTAACACGCCATATTCAGCGCGAAGGCGTGTGCAGGCATTTCCTCATAAAAAAAGGTTACTGTAGGCGAATTTTGACTGGAGCTAGTGGTTGGCACTCGGTGAGTTTCTTCAAAAATTTGGATTAGAAAATCTATCTACATTACGCGGTATTATTAGTAAATAATTACGTTTTCATTATATTCTACAATTATCTATACTACACAAATTTTACATGTAAATATTAACAATAGGTGTTAATTAAAGAAAAACATAATTGTATGTATAATGTACACCTACAATGACTACAATATGTTTCCTGGTGTATATTATTTGTTCTCCGCAGATATTCTACCTCATACCGCCGACGTCCACCAACCTGGCCCTGTACCAGCAGTGGACTCCAGCCAACCAGCAGAATGAACGCTTTTTTGGTGATGCTGTAAGTACATGTACCCCTATACTCGAAAATCTTTAACCTTTAACTCATCGGTCAGTAATCAGTTTGTCAGTGTTTACTGCAGAAAGGATAGACTTTTTAATGCAGCGTGTTTCAACTGGGAGCAATTATTAACGGGTCACATTATATATTAAACAATAGAATTACATGTCTAACGAATTGTATCAGAAATAATTATTTTTTAAACCCAATAAAATATAGGTTCCATATTCGTTGGACTCGTAGAGGTTTGAGATTTAAGTAATGGAGATTGTGAGGCTCGAAGGAAAGGGAATGGAATTTTTTTTTAACTGATCTGTTATATGTCTTCAATATGTACGTACATATATAGTTAAATTAGGATGAGTTTGTAACAAATTAGTCAGTCAACAAGCTCATTAGCTCATATTAGTTACCTAATCTTTATAGTTAACAATTGCAGGTGGAGTGGTACGGCACGGCGGAAGTCTGCCCCGGGGAGACCCTATTCATCCCTGCGGGCTGGATCCACGCAGTACTGACTCCCTGCGACTCTCTAGTGTTCGGAGGCAACTTCCTGCACTCATATGCCGTGGAGATGCAGCTGCAGTGAGTTGTGATTACGTGTCCTGCCTTCCTCGTCTTCTCTGTCTCCTCTGGATTTCTTTCTTCATATCTGTGTATCTATTTGGTATTGGTAATGTTATTGTATAGAATGTGAGACTCATAATATCCTGATGTTTTCCTTCATATCTGTTGCCTTGCATTAGGAATTGAATGTTGCTTTCCTATACCTGTCAAATTTAAACTACTATAGGAAATAAGCACACCTGAAATATGTGCCCTTATGTCCTATACCTAGTATCAGACTATATTTATATTTAATATCTATGTCACTATTGTGTATTAAATAGCATGATTGTGTGTTATTGGTTAAAGAATTTGCATGAAATTTCCATATGAGAGTAAGATGTACTTCTTGAAGTCATTTCCAGTTCTCTGTCTTGCAACTTTTTATAAGGGGCATAGTGCATTAAGTATGCAGAGTCAAGATGAACATCCAACTTAAAACGAGACTTAAATTTAGTTTGACTAGTGATCGTCTTAGTAGGATCGGCCAGGGTTGTATGGTTGAAGGTCCGACGAGTCGAACGAGTCGCCGAAAGGCGGCTGACATAATTATGACCTTAATTAGAAAATATGGCTGAAGTTGAAATCAGTTGTAAGTTCAATGTATACTAACAAGTACTCATATGTTCCCGTTCTAACTCTATCTACTCCTGTCTCTCTTCTGTGGGATGCTCAAAATAATAAATGTATTAAAAACTCTTTTCCAGGATCTACGAAATCGAGAGTCGTGTAGAAACACCACTTTTTTCCAGATCATATGATATCGAGGGACGGGCGGACACGCCCACCATGCTCCGATATCCTCTCTTTGAAGCTATGCACTGGTATGCTGGGGCACATTTCCTATCTATGTTAAGGAGACATAATGAGGAATCTCTGGTGAGTTTTCGCATTTCTTTGGTCAACTAGTGCCAGTTATGCAGTGAATTTGCTTGTAAAATATCAATTGAGATACCATTTAATTTGGTTACAGGACGAGGAGTTCACGCCGAGCGAGCTAGGGTTGGGTGGTATGGGCCAAGCTGGTTCTTCGCCCCCCGCGTTGCTTCTCCGCGGGGCACGCATCCTGGCTGCTGCGTTAAAGGAGTGGCACGCTCTCAAGGCGGTGAGTGATGTTCTGATGTCTGACCCTAAAATTCATCAACCTTGGACAACTTTCTTACAGTTCTCATATTCCACAAGCCTTGTTCTGTACATCAATGACATGATGCAAATTTGACAGCTGCCCGATGGTCTACTCTACTCTAAAAGTGAGTAGACTCTATTCTTAAAAGAGGTCCCTGTGGGACCGCTCGATTCTCTGGTGTTGTGAAAGTTCATATACTACGATAATCATATGAGACCAGGTTGAAAAGTTGACAGCACACCCTATTGACTGTAATGTCGCCAGATATAGCACGCATTCTTAATTACAATTCGAAGAATCGTATTTTCTAAAACTTGTGTTATTTTAACATCCACGCAAGAATTCTGTGCAAAACTTCAACAGAATAACCAAAATCTTTAAAAATCATTTGCACCAACGAACAACCTTCTCCTACCTAAACCTATATCTATTCTACCTCCAAACATCCTATAATTTTAATTATTGTCACAGACGGACCCAACAAAAGGGACAGCATACCAAAGTGCATTAACTCTGGACAACTAGTTCGGGAACTCTCTAAGGAGCTGAGGACTTTGGAGAAGAGGAACATGAACGCGAGCAAAGATAAGGTGAGAAGTTGTGGATTGGTAAATGTGATCACATGATTACTGCGCGGGATATATCGTGCCTTTTTGGCAAGAATTAAATTTTTAATATATTTGCCCAATAGCAGCTTCTGCAGTCGCACAATATTAAAAATTAGTATTTAATCAGGTCAAGGTATGTCAGATGAACCATAATCTCACTGTTTGTGTTCATGATGCCTTTATCACCACATTCCAGGACTTCAAACCCAAAAATCATTCACCAAACAAAAATTCGAAGAAGCACTCGTCCTCACAGAAAAAGTCACTGAAGCTCACACTACCAAAACCTATAATGCACATGGGACCGAATGGGGAATATCGTGAAGATAAGGTATATCCAGACAAGTTCTATGTAGACAGTAAGGAGGTGGTGTTCCAGGAGACGAGGTACGTTAGCACTGACGTCAAATACGCCAACGGGCTGCCAGAAGCGAAGTATATCATCGAGAGCAAGGAATTGCCAGAGAAATACGCTTATCAAAATTACGAGGAGCACGGCTATCAGGACGGGAACGGCTACGTGGAGAGAGTGGAGAAGAAGGCTTTGAAGGTTAAAATGAGGTTGGTATTCTAATGTATCATTTCATTCATTAATTTTATAAAAAACAAAACGACAAGATAAGACATTAAGCATATCTTCGAACTCACCATTCGACTATTGATGTGAACCATCTTACCACAAGCTAAAGTTTATTTGGAATGGTTAATATGAATATTACTAATATTTTGAGAAAATTTTGTTATCAATCTTTTCTTTTATAAAAAAAACTAGTTTGCATTAGATCAGACGACTGAAGTGAAACTTCCTTAGCTCCGTCTATATGTATGTACACAATTGTTCAAGTAAGAAAGAAAATGAGAAATAAATAAAAAAAAATGTTTTAATTTTAAAATATATGCGAAACTTTCACGGCCACTGCAGCGGCTTCTGCTTTGTATTGCTGAAAAAAGAGTGAACAGCGGTTAGATTTCACTTGGGCATGACAAATAACGTTAAACAAAACATAATTCCTTAAAGTTTATGGATACTGCTCTAGCGGGCACAGCCTCTCGGGTTATTTCTATTGTATTAGTTTACCTATCGTCCTCTCTTCCAGCAATTCCCCATCATCATCGAGGGAAGAAGCGCCGCCGCCCTACAGCCTCCCCGAGCATTCAATACTTAAGTCACACTTGATTAGATCAGAGAGGCCCAGTCTGAAGCCAATCCAGCAATGGACCATTTCCAAAAAGG
The DNA here is from genome assembly GCA_029286785.1 of Meandrusa payeni. Classification (NCBI taxonomy): domain Eukaryota; kingdom Metazoa; phylum Arthropoda; class Insecta; order Lepidoptera; family Papilionidae; genus Meandrusa; species Meandrusa payeni. Next base: position 263,747 of record JAGSMX010000029.1, read on the forward strand.
ACATTGGGGACTACCATGAGGAGCAGATACTGTTTACCAATGAGAACCTTCAGACTAATATCAGGATTGAGGGGCAGGATTTAAATTATGGACCGGGTAAGAATAACATTATACTGTCATGTCAGAAATAACTGAGATAATATGCTCTTTCTCTAAGCTAACTCCAAGCTTAAACTTTTAAGTAATTAAATGGTCTGTATGTCTGTGTGATTTATATTTACACTGTCCTATAATAATTAATACATTTTTTTATGAATAGAGTAAGAAAAAAAGAGATAAAATGTATAAGAGGGCAATGAAGGAAGGAGAAGAGGGGAGGCTCCCTGATCTTAAATGATTCCGCCACCCTTGACAACTACTAAATCGTGGTGAAATGCTAGTTTATACCCCATTAAAAAAAGGGATTCCAATTGCATCCTTTTCTTAATATAAGAGTTCGCAGAAGTAGACCTATACCTCCATGATAATATGTGAGATCATGGTACTTCCTTGATCCTGCCCACCCAATCATGCAACAGCTTTACTACTGTTGGATTTATTGGTATCTCAAAAATGCTAAAAGCTTAAATACTTGTTTACCACGCGTTTTATGATGTCTCGTTTTTTTATTTTAGGCATGTACTCAGCGGAAGACATCCAGCAAGATTACCAGTACTCTGAGGGGGCGAAACCCGGCTCATACCAGCCGGAGTTCGCGTATCAGGCCGAGCTTCCTTACACCACCGAGTACCACCGGTACGAGGAGACGGTCCCCGTGCCAGTTCACCAGGTAATACAACAATTTGAAAATGAACATATTTTTGTATGGGCGCTGAATATATTGTATTGGCGCAAGCATTCACACTAGCACAAGAGACGCTCCTCAGGGAAGTATTTGCACAGTTTTGGACGTAATTTAACCTTATTATCCAAGATACCAAAGCCGCGTTCAGATGAAGCGAAAACAACAAAAGATCATAGATATCACCTGATGGCAAATGACCACCTCCTTATTTTACGAAAGGTGCGACCTGGAGCTACCACGCTACATGCATATGCATAATATATTTTACGCTGCTTTTCTACCATTGGCTTGTCCAATGTCCCCGTTTGGGTAGAGTAAGTGTCTTGACACACCATTTCTTGGTCCCTTTTCCAGAGTGCGACGTACAGCACAGCTACGACCGAGCACGTTGCCGGCTTCCAGAGTCACGCGCACGACGTACACCACCACACCAATCCGCTGCCATCTTACGATGCGGCCATCGCGCATCAATACGCAGCCACTACCTACGTAAGTCAATGAAATGAGATGTTTTTTGAGAGGGAAATCTTCAACAAGATACCCCTCCTGGGTAGAAGACTGCGGTTATGTAAGATTTTTACTCAATTAAACCCCCCGATATATCCCCCGGGTAACATCCTGGAGAGGTCCATCGGTCACCAGAGAAAGAGAGGAAGACCAGCTGCCCGGTGGACAGACGACATTATGCGCGTGGCTGGCAAACAGTGGCCATTAACCGCAAAAGACAAAGAGACCTGGAAAGCTCTAGAGGAGGCCTTCACCCTCGAGAACGAGGGGTTCTATTAATAATTAGAAATTAGTATATTTGTAATTAGGTAGCAAGAAATATAAGGCTTTTTTATTTATTTATTTATAAAATCCCCCGATAGCCCTCTTCGGTGCATGAGTAATCTCAAGTGGGAACACTCCGGTGCCCCTTGGCATTGAGCTGAAGCACGGCCCAGGAGAGGAGTTCCGCTTTCATCGCCCTTGCTGTGTTAAGGTAACACGGGACCACATCGTGTTGCTTTCTTGAGATAAGAGCCCCCATGTCAGCTGTGAACCCGTGGCCCCTTTTAGTAGCTTTTTTACGACAGACAGGTATATAGCCTAATTCTGGAAACACAGGACTACAGTGCTGGGACGTAAAGTATCCCTTTTAATGTGATAGTATAGTTCAACTGTTTGGTTCACTTCCATCAGGGGAACTTCCTGATCTAGACGATACACCTTTTTTAAAAATATAATAATTGTTAAAGGTGCCTGATACCCCCAAAGTGGAGATCAACCCTCCCTCAACTGGTACTCCGAATGTTCGTCGGTCGGAGAGAGCAGTGAGAAGGCGGGTGTCCAGCACGTACGACTACGAAGACGGGGACCTGTTCATTGATGACACGCCCACGCCCAGAAGACGGAAACCTGCCCCGAAACACAGGCCGTCTGCGTCCTCTTTGCCTGGTGAGTTTTCTGGTAAATTGGTGTGTGTGTTCAGAATTCCTGTCATTGTATATTAATTTTATGTTCTTTTTAATGCAAATCATATTTGGAAACATCTCGAAGACAACATTGTGGTCAGACATTGGGACCGCGAATTTATTGTCGTCGAAAGGGAACCAGGTACTAACCTTACAACATCCTAGACTCGGAAACTTAAGTGAATTAGTTTAAAAATTAAAACCTTCCTCGCCAAACAATATAACAAATTAACATGTGATTTTTGAAGTAAAACCTTCTTTACGCAATACGCGTGACGAGAGGGTTTCTAGAAGGATTGGAAGTTGAGAGGGAGATATAAGTTAGTGAAGATAGAATGAGACACAGTTATGTTTCATATAACTGTAGGGGCAAGATAGAGATAGTTGTGAGCTCACAAAATTGTAATCTTTCTTTGTCTCATAGCCAGTTACGTTTCGTATATCTCTGACATAGTGTTACTATTGTGTGTATCACACATTAGGAGCAAGAGAGACCAGTGCGCGCCCACATTTTCTTTCTCTCACGAACAACCGTCTATATATACACATAGATGGAGCGAAGGAAGTCTCACTTCAGTCATGTGGTATGAGCACACTCATTTTTTTTTATTTGGTATATAGTTTTTCTCAATGGTTGTCAGTTTTAAGGAGATATAAGTTGTTTTCCCACAGTAAACAACAGCAGTTCGGGTAGCTACAGACAATCCCGGCCGGCGCCCGCTAACGGGATCGAATCTCTCATTCAAGCCTCCGTGCTGGCGGAGGAGGAGGAACCAGTCAACGCCACGTGAGTGTTTGTTTCAGTGTACTTGGCGATACTTTTAAATGTCATGTCAGTCCCTCTTTCTTTTAACGTATTAAGTTATTTTACTGATAAGTGTTAAAAGTAAGTAACTTATTGGTAATAAATAAATAAGTTGGTGCAAAGTGGCAGACATCACATTACTTCAAATTTTTACTTTGGCATGTTTTCCGTAGTCTACGTCCACATTTAATGGACGCCGGTACCGAGGATCGGATTCGATTTGCTAGCGTATTTAACACCATATTAACAGTGGCCAAATAGTGGGCACGGTTTAATCTACGAGAAACGTGATGCATACTGGCTGACAACAGTATGTGTTCTCAGTCCAGTTGTTCTCAGGTTAGTAGTTTTCAGTGAGAGGCTGTGGAAATTATGTGAATTTTCTTCGATAGAGAGGACGCTGCGGTTGCCGGTATGCTGAGCATAAGCGAGGGTTATACGGCGCCCACCAGGACCTTCGGTCTGGCCGCCGACACTCCTCCGCCACCTCCATCCACCACCAGACACGAAAGGTAACTTTATCGGTTTTCAACCAACTTCAAAAGAAGGAGGAGGTCAATTTGTCTATATGCGTTTTTTACCTCAAAACATTCAACTGGGTGGACTGTATTTTGACGATTCTTTTTTTTATTGTACAGCTCATAGCTGTTTGAAGGTGGTGTGATGTTTGTGTGCCACAAATGGACGCATAAGTCAATATCACTCTGATATCAATGATTTATTATTGATTGGAAAGGATGTAATTCAAGAGCAGTTTGATGAGAGTTTAATTAGGTTCTGATTAGTTCCATTTCGATTTGACGTCGGTTTTTGTTCTACTGTTATATACTTGGCATAATTAATGACAAAAAATCATGTACATCAGTAAATGTACCACATTCGGGTTAAATAGATGTTATTTTATTTGCGTAAGAAACTGCGACTGATTCTGTAAAGTGGACATGAACGAATGTGTTTGCAGCAGCGCGCCAAACAGCAGAAAACGTACGCGGAAACCCGCCGCGCCGGTGAGCAGCGCCGACGAGGACTTCGCCGACGAAGAGGACGTCATCAAGGAGGTCCATAGGGACGAGGAGTATGGTAAGCTTACAAGCCTTTGCTATCTAGGATTCGAACTCGTACTGGTGAAAGATTGGCGAACCTCGAACCTTCTTTGACAAATTTCTAACGTTCCCTGAATGTCGCATAAATTTTATGGCAATTCATTTACCTGTACGGCTATAACACTATGGAATAGCTTGACGATTGAGGTTAGGGAAGCTCAGCCAAGTCTTTAAATCGCGTGTATCTGAATACTTTCTTCTCAAACAATGAAAAACACAAACGGGTATATCTACTATCGTTTAATTATTCCATGCATATGTATATTATTATATTTATATTGATGTATCTATGTATTTATATGTAAATGTATATTTATCTATCTATGTAATATTTTTTTAACTTTTAAGTTCTTACCAATATTTTTTTTAGCGGCACTACCCTTAGTCTGCTCTTAACCACTAAAGGTTTATTATGGGCATTAAGTTCGCCTTTGTACATATACTTTGGTGCTATAAAGGATTTATCTATATTTTTAACCGTTAAGTGAGAATCATTTTGTTTTAGTTCAATGTATAAGAAATGTTTGTTATTTTTGATTATAAAATTAGGGACGTTTCGAGCCAATACCTGTGTTTGAAATAAGTTTTATATTTCAGTGTATCCATCATTAGAGATGAGCTCCGACGACGATGAGGAGTGGATATCGTCGCGGCGGCGGAGCTCCCGGAACAGAAACGACAACAGGACCAAAAGTGAAAAGTACGTATTTAAAGTATTTGAACGTATTTGTCGGTGACACGATTTAATCGTTCAGACAATAATTTGTGAATCAATCGCTTTTGTCTCGAATCGATCTGGTGCTGTTAACAATGATAGAGATGCATGTGTCGTGTGCCAGCAATTACATTTGAACATTGAATTAGGTAACATTGTTGCATTCAACTTTTTTTTTTGTTGACGGGGGGGAAATCTTCAACAAGATACCCCGCCTTCTAGGGGAAAGGCGAGTGGTGAGGGGCTCCGGGATCACTAGAGGAACGCACCGGACCCCTCTGCACTGTGCACTCTTTAGAGAGCACGTCCCGGTGAGGAGGGGAGAGGTTAATCCTCCCCAGTGCCCTCGCAGTGCAAGGCGACACGGGCCAGCCGATGTTGCCTTCTTCCCGGGTCCGCCTTGGTGGACGACAAAGGCCCCCACCCTTGTCGCCCAGTGAACCCGACGCCCCTTTTAGTCGCCTTCTACGATAGGCAGGGGATACCGGAGTCTTATTCTACGAGCCCGGAACTACAGGGCTGGTTGGTATCAACCTAGGCCGTGCTAACATACCAGATGATGATTGTAATGTTTGCAGGGACGAGGCGTGGTCGCCGCGTGCGCGGGTGGGGCGCGTGACGCCGCGGCTCCGTGGGCCGGCGCGACCCGCCGTGCGCCGCGAGTGCGTGCGCGCCGCACTGCTGGCCGCCGCGCACCGCCACCCGCACCCGCACCCGCCCGCACACGCGCACACGCACGCACCCGTACAGGTACGTACACGCAGGCTCTCTTCGCTCTTACCAATATATTTTTTAGCGTCGACGGTAGAAAGCGGAAATTTACAATTTTACACCAGAGCCGAAAAACTGTTTAGCTGTATCTTCTTAAACATAAAATAAAATATTGACTTACATCTTGTCCTGCGTATTTCTTGTTATTTTTTCTAAGAGTGAATAGATATTCATTAAGCTACCATTGTACCACTTGGATTATCCATGACATAGTTATCGACCGACTATTGGTTCGGCCCTCGGATAGGAATGCATGCGAGTAACATAGTAACCACCCAAGACTTGGAGATTTCTTTTTTTAAAAAGCTAGCAATATTTCTTTTTTTTTTCAGATATATTACTAACAATCTTTTTAACCATTCCAACTAAGCTTAAGCTTGTGCTAGGACATGAATCACGGCAATTGAATGGTGGTGTTCGAACCCACGACTTGACGATTCGCAGGTTGTATCCTTAACCATTAGGCTATCGGCGCTTCAGATTATCCCTCGCAGGGGGCTCAGGATAAGTGTCCTAACAGCTATGACACCTCTTGTTCCGGTGAAGCAGTAAATGTCAACCTCTCTGGTTATTCTGTGTAGTTCGTCATAAAAAAAGAGTTTAGTTGTTGTAACCTGGTGATTGTACGCAGAACGCAAAGCGCGCGGTGCTGGCGACGAAGAGCAAGCGGCCGCCGCCGCCCGTGCACCCCGTGCCGAGCAGCAGGAGTAAGAGTGCAGGTACACTGGAACACCAACACCGTTACATTATTGTTGTCGCAAGCCTTAGGGCGCGTTGCCACAGACACAGGGTGGAAACTAGTGGTTTCATAAAATTGACTATAATTCTGTCATACATACTTCAACAATGCAGTAGGCTTGACACAGAGTACAGAAGGATTTAGAAACACTGAAACTTATGTTAGGCCATTGTTTAGCAGCTACGTCCACATAATGCGGCTTGATGGCAGAAGAATCCGTGACGGTAGCAAGATAGTAGAAGTATAATATCGACACCAACAATTTATACTGCTCTAACTCTAATTGCTTTAAACAACTATCCTACTCTCCGCAATGGCAACACTATAATCTGGGCCTATAGTCTGTACTGAGGTTGCTAGCAGATTCCAATCAGTTTCGACTGGGATCCGAACCCAGAGCCTTTCAGTTGTAAAACCTATCCTATATTGTATTGGACACAAATTACGATATATGGAAAACGTATCGATATATTTTTTACATGAACATGCCTACTTCTCGGTGACATGTTGACTTGCGGCGTACATTTCTCTCGAGTGCTCTACGCTTAATGGTTTCATTATAATTTCTATTTCAGATATAAGACTGAAAAAGGGTATGAAGACGGCGAAACAGCGCCTCGGCAAGATCCTCAAGCTACACAAAATGATATACTAACGTAACGCACGTGTACGTACGGACCTTACAATGTTGTATTTTATATATGTATTTATCTCACGGACCAATACGTTACTTGCACGTTCCGCGTCGGCTGGTGCGGATCTGATCCAGTCTCACAAGTTTATTTCATTATCGAACAAATGTTTACACGTAGCTTTGTGTGAATTTACAATAAATCACTACAATAGTGAACAGCTCTGAAGGTGCGCTCTGCGAAACTTAGTTCTAACCATAAATCTATAATTATAAGATTATTCTGTCCACTTAATTGACCTATTTACATAATAACTCTATTTGAAAGTATCTCGAGGAACTCTTTCTCAATTGCGAAAAGTCAGAATGCATAAGAGTCCACCTAGTGCTGTTGTAATTACAGTATGAGGGTATATTAAAAAAATGAGTTACGGCTCCGTATGAGATTGATAATGTGATCACATTAAGAGATAGGCTATATCTATATTACAATATCCCCTAGTGGCAGTGCTCATTTTGTTTATTTCTACTTGAGTGGCAAGCTCCCGTTCCTGCCTGCCGAAGCAAACTCGTTCCGGAAAAATCTTTTCAACTAACTTCAAAAAGGAGGAGGTTCTCAATTTGTCCTTATGGTCTTCATCCCGTGAGACCTCATAACAATCGGGTCCAATTCTAACAATGGTGTCCATGGGAAAACTATATATGTGTATTAAATTTGCATTAAGTATATGTGCAACAAATGGACGAATAACTCAATATCAAAATACCAACATTATAAAAAAACATATCAATATTTCAAAATGGCGACCGCCCGCGCAAGCATATGTTATAATCTGTAGGTCTCGTGGAATACAATAGTCCAACAACGAGTACACTCGCTTTATTGAGACAGCGTAACGTTGTACAAAGAATTATTTATAAGGAATACCGACGCAACTGCGCGTCCTCACAATCTTTATACAAAATTAATTAGAAGTCAGATTAGGAACTGATAAAGTCAAACTATTGTTTACAATGACAAGTTCATGTGACGATCAACCAAATTATCAATTATGAACTAAAGATACAATAAGGTTCAGGTAAATCACAAAAATATCATTGCCGTCATTGATATCAAGATAGCATCAGCTGTTTTACACCCGAACCGGGATTTTGCCACTTGATGGGATATAAAACTAGATCCTGTATGAATTTTCACTCACTGATTATACTCAAGTACCTGGTAGTAAAAGGTCACAAGGACTTTTTGAATTGACATTATATAAGGAGCGAGCTGTCTGTCTACATCGTTTTGAATCCAATGTCAATTGTTTTATGTTTTATTCTTATTAGTTTTATACTAGTTCACTTTTGTTGACTGACTCACACTTGACAAAGAATTCATGTAGAGAGAAACTGGGTACAGATGTACTAAGAAATTATTTTCCTTCGACAAAACTGATATTTATTGGAATACAATGACACCCGTGCTGTTAATGAATGATCTTAATACGATGAGTGACATTTTCATATCCATAAATATGCAGCTATTTGAGAGAGCACGAGAATGGGCAGGCCCCACCCTTTAGATGTTAGGAGCGTTGTTGGAGTTTCTTCACTTCTTCTCCCAGCCTCTTCTTACTGAAGTGGCACTCAAAGTTAGTTTAGCTTTTTGAATGTCCCTTAGATTAGCCGTGAAATAGCTACCGACCGTGGTTCGGCCGACGTAACCGTCCAAGCTGAAGTTACCCTTCACCGGGACCCTTGTGTCGAGTTACTATCGATGGAGGTTCAGGCTATGCCACCTCTAAATCCGGTGAAGCAGTCAAGGCCAGGTTCTCTGATCAATCTGTGTAGTACATCATTAAAAAAAAGAGCTCGAGAAATACGAACTTTTCCCGAAAATTTGGAAGGAAAATCTTTTCTCACTATATCTCTATCCATTAGGAGAAATTATATATTTTATTATATTAAAAAGAAATAGATTTGGTTCTAGATTGTATAGTTATGTATCGATATATCATAAAGAAAATTGGTAAATTGACGCCTCTGTGTGGCACCTACAAAAGGTAGTGAAGACCAGCTCGTACCTAGGTCATCATTAACTTCCCGGTAATCAATGTAACTTTAAGTGCTTCACCTCAATCCCACCTGATGTTTAGTGGAAATTCAGTCCTGGATGGTAACGCTAGCCGATTCACTCTACTCTCAAAAACACATTGGAACCTAAGTTTCGCAATCCGTACCTTTTGAATCATTGGCGCTTATTCTGTATTGCTGTAATACATTGCGGAAAAAGGTAAACAGTAGTGTCCCTTTTTAACACGGTAGATTCACGTTAGCTTATCTCCATAATGGGGGTTTAAATCTAATATACGCGAATTGATATGATAATTATGAACCGCAAAAATAAATTATAATTTTCACACAATAGCAATACAACGTGGGTAATCTCCGAGTTATTTGGGAAATACCTTTGTTTTTATATACTTTCTAAGCAAGTACTTGGCTACGATCCAACCTGATGTTAAGTGGTAAGGCGCACTAGCTTAGTAAATGACTATTCACTTTACTCTTAAAAATACCCACATTGTAATCTATTCCAGTCCCTTGCTGTACGAATAAGGAAAGGCTTACAAAATGTTTTGGTTTAAGGGATGTTCACAACAAAAGGATGTAATCCTGCAGTGGGTCTTAAAGTGTTATATAAAAACTCAATTTTTCCTCTTGATTTGTGGCAATATTCTCCCCGCGCCCTTCTAGCAATGGACGGTTCATATTTTGTATATTTTTGAAAAGTTTGCCGCTGTTTTTCATTTTTTCTATGTTAATTTTTTGTTCGTAAAGCGTTTACTCATGAATGGAATTTTAACAGACTTTGTGTTATTACCGCGACACACGTGTAACATATTGTAATAGATTATTTTTTGTATTTTGAACAGTGACGTCACGTCAGGAAACTCAGTGGACGCATTGAAGTTAGATTTATATTTATTATTTTATAGATCTGAATTTTTATTAAATTAAATATTAACTGTATCACGTATGACGTAAGAGTGTTTTTAGATAGTTTCCTTTGGCATTTTTAATTGACAAATTTATCTATAATTATATAAAAAAAATTATATAAAAAAAGACATAAAAATATATGTATTTTCGTAATAATCGCCGACCCACCTCCGACACAATAAATGTAAATAATTATACATACGAGGAGAAATAAATATGTACTACTTTATAATCGCTTAGTTACTTTCTTTAAATTAAGTTTTTTTTCTACTGTTGTTTTTGTTATTGATTGTACATAGAGAAGATGCGTTTATATTGTCACTGACTGTACCCAGGGACTCGATGCAACTGTGAAGTGTTAGGGTGAGACTACACTACAGCTAATTTGACTCGAAATGCTTTTTTAATGTTATAATGAGTTATTGACACTCGACCTAAATTATTTTCCCCTCATATCATTAAGATAGGGTATAATTGGTTTTGACTATAGTTTGATATTACGACGTTTAGTTTACATATTGACTTTTTAAATTATATACCCATTGAATAAAACTACTTTAACGGCTGTTACCCCACACATACTTCAAGCCACTAAAGAAGTAAATTTTTATTTGTTAAGTGCAGCATCTGTACAAGATGCACTAGTAACTTCTTCCAAGCCTAATCCTGGACTTGGTCCATGGTCGACTTTCTTTGATCTTCTCCATTTTGTCTTATCTTTGGCATCCTCTTCCGGTAGACTGATGGAAATCATACCTACTTCCTCCTTCCTTCTGAAGTACGTAGCCATTCCATCTCAGCCAGATTGTATGAAGCTTATTAGTGAATGTGGACGACAAAACACAGATTTGAAACATAGATGTTATAAGCAGTTCGCAATCTACGACCATCCTTTGGAAGATCCTTGTTCGATAAAACACAAATCCTGGGAAAAGACCACAAATATTCAAGGATTAATTCGTAATGCTATTGAAATTAAGAAATATAATGATCACTGGACGCTAACCATCTGCTTGGATCTTGTGATATATAAAATTAAACCAAGCTCACCACTGTTAGACTTTAAGATACCATCAACTTATTCTTCATGTAACATTAAGACCAGACCAACTACAACAATTATGACTGGATGTGGTAGACAGCCTTAATCGCGATCGCTGTGAAGTCGATACGTCGGGAATTTAAAATAATATTAAACCGCGATAAAATCCATTGCATTATATTGCATGCATATCCATTGTGTAGTTGTTTCCGGAAATTATAACTTTCATCTACATATTCTGTTAATACAAATAAATAAAATAATAGAAAAGAAATGTAAATAATTATACATACAAGGAGAAATAAATATGTACTACTTTATAATCGCTTAGTTACTTTCTTTAAATTAAGTTTTTTTTCTACTGTTGTTTTTGTTGTTGATTGTACATAGAGAAGATGCGTTTATATTGTCACTGACTGTACCCAGGGACTCGATGCAACTGTGAAGTGTTAGGGTGAGACTACACTACAGCTAATTTGACTCGAAATGCTTTTTTAATGTTATAATGAGTTATTGACACTCGACCTAAATTATTTTCCCCTCATATCATTAAGATAGGGTATAATTGGTTTTGACTATAGTTTGATATTACGACGTTTAGTTTACATATTGACTTTTTAAATTATATACCTATTGAATAAACCTGTTACCCCACACATACTTCAAGCCACTAAAGAAGTAAATTTTTATTTGTTAAGTGCAGCATCTGTACACGATGCACTAGTAACTTCTTCCAAGCCTAATCCTGGACTTGGTCCATGGTCGACTTTCTTTGATCTTCTCCATTTTGTCTTATCTTTGGCATCCTCTTCCGTTAGATTGATGGCAATCATACCTACTTCCTCCTTCCTTTTGAAGTACGTAGCCATTCCATCTCAGCCAGATTGTATGAAGCTTAGTAGTGAATGTGGACGACAAAACACAGATTTGAAACATAGATGTTATAAGCAGTTCGCAATCTACGACCATTCTTTGGAAGATCCTTGTTCGATAAAACGCAAATCCTGGGAAAAGAACACAAATATTCAAGGATTAATTACTAATACTATTGAAATTAAGAAATATAATGATCACTGGACGCTAACCAACTGCTTGGATCTTGTGATATATAAAATTAAACCAAGCTCACCACTGTTAGACTTTAAGATACCATCAACTTATTCTTCATGTAACATTAAGACCAGACCAACTACAACAATTATGACTGGATGTGGTAGACAGCCTTAATCGCGATCGCTGTGAAGTCGATACGTCGGGAATTTAAAATAATATTAAACCGCGATAAAATCCGCTAAAGTAGTTTTATTTAACCCTTAAATTATGTCATTAAATGTCATAGTATTGTGGTTTATTGAATGATAAAATTAGTGTTAGAAATTAAATGCGATAAAATCCATTGCATTATATTGCATGCATATCCATTGTGTAGTTGTTTCCGGAAATTATAACTTTCATCTACATATTCTGTTAATACAAATAAATAAAATAATAGAAAAGAAATGTAAAAATAGAAAAACACACTCCTCCTCCTCTTTGCGTCGTTTTCCTCATTGCTGAGGGTCGTGACCTCCATGAATTATGTGGCGGACGATCGCTTTACACCTGTTGCGGTTTTTGGCGGTGTGAAATGCCTCGTGGACTCTCCTGTTGGTGTTGGTGCTAATTTGGTCTGTCCAACGCATAGGGCTCCTCCCTCTTGGTCGTTTTCCCTGTACTTTGCCTGTGATCAGGAGTATTTCCAAGGTATCGGTTTTCCTGGCTATGTGACCGAAGAATTCGAAAACCCTACGGAGACAGACCATTGACAATTTGACAGTGACACCCACTTCCCGGAGAATTGACGCATTTGTGCAGTGGGCTGTCCAAGGTACTCGCGCAACATTGTCCTCCAGCACCACATCTCAAATGCGTCAATACGAGATCTATCTGCCTTCTTGAGGGTCCAAGTTTCCGCTCCGTATGTGAAAATTGGGAACACCAGAGATCTCACCAGATCAATCTTGGTTTTTAGTGAGTGGGTAATCTATCTGTCCAAATTCGGTTTAATCGACTCATCGAGAAAAACACACAAATATCAAAAAAATTGTTTAATTTTATATTTATTTTTTTTTAATTTAGCAAATTGGTTTTTTATTTTAATACATAAAAGAAATTTAGTTATTTTAAAGAATAACGTAAAATAAAAGAAGTAAATTTTTATTTGTTAAGTGCAGCATCTGTACAAGATGCACTAGTAACTTCTTCCAAGCCTAATCCTGGACTTGGTCCATGGTCGACTTTCTTTGATCTTCTCCATTTTGTCTTATCTTTGGCATCCTCTTCCGTTAGATTGATGGCAATCATACCTACTTCCTCCTTCCTTTTGAAGTACGTAGCCATTCCATCTCAGCCAGATTGTATGAAGCTTAGTAGTGAATGTGGACGACAAAACACAGATTTGAAACATAGATGTTATAAGCAGTTCGCAATCTACGACCATTCTTTGGAAGATCCTTGTTCGATAAAACACAAATCCTGGGAAAAGAACACAAATATTCAAGGATTAATTCGTAATGCTATTGAAATTAAGAAATATAATGATCACTGGACGCTAACCAACTGCTTGGATCTTGTCATATATAAAATTAAACCAAGCTCACCACTGTTAGACTTTAAGATACCATCAACTTATTCTTCATGTAACATTAAGACCAGACCAACTACAACAATTATGACTGGATGTCTACCGCCTTAATCGCGATCGCTGTGAAGTCGATACGTCGGGAATTTAAAATAATATTAAACCGCGATAAAATCCGCTAAAGTAGTTTTTATTTGTTAAGTGCAGCATCTGTACAAGATGCACTAGTAACTTCTTCCAAGCCTAATCCTGGACTTGGTCCATGGTCGACTTTCTTTGATCTTCTCCATTTTGTCTTATCTTTGGCATCCTCTTCCGGTAGACTGATGGAAATCATACCTACTTCCTCCTTCCTTCTGAAGTACGTAGCCATTCCATCTCAGCCAGATTGTATGAAGCTTAGTAGTGAATGTGGACGACAAAACACAGATTTGAAACATAGATGTTATAAGCAGTTCGCAATCTACGACCATTCTTTGGAAGATCCTTGTTCGATAAAACGCAAATCCTGGGAAAAGAACACAAATATTCAAGGATTAATTACTAATACTATTGAAATTAAGAAATATAATGATCACTGGACGCTAACCAACTGCTTGGATCTTGTCATATATAAAATTAAAACCAAGCAAACCACTGTTAGACTTCAAGATACCATCAACTTATTCTTCATGTAACATTAAGACCAGACCAACTACAACAATTATGACTGGATGTCTACCGCCTTAATCGCGATCGCTGTGAAGTCGATACGTCGGGAATTTAAAATAATATTAAACCGCGATAAAATCCGCTAAAGTAGTTTTATTTAACCCTTAAATTATGTCATTAAATGTCATAGTATTGTGGTTTATTGAATGATAAAATTAGTATTAGAAATTAAATACGATAAAATCCATTGCATTATATTGCATGCATATCCATTGTGTAGTTGTTTCCGGAAATTATAACTTTCATCTACATATTCTGTTAATACAAATAAATAAAATAATAGAAAAGAAATGTAAAAATAGAAAAACACACTCCTCCTCCTCTTTGCGTCGTTTTCCTTATTGCTGAGGGTCGTATGAATTATCCTCCATGAATTATGTGGCGGACGATCGCTTTCCACCTGTTGCGGTTTTTGGCGGTGTGTTGGAGTTAATTTGGTCTGTCCAACGCATAGGGCTCCTCCCTCTTGGCCGTTTTCCCAGTACTTTGCCTGTGATCAGGAGTGTTTCCAAGGTATCGGTTTTCCTGGCTATGTGACCGAAGAATTCGAAAACCCTACGGAGACAGACCATTGAAAATTTGACAGTGACACCCACTTCCCGGAGAATGGACGCATTTGTGCGGTGGGCTGTCCAAGGTACTCGCAACATTCTCCTCCAGCACCACATCTCAAATGCGTCAATACGAGATCTATCTGCCTTCTTGAGGGTCCAAGTTTCCGCTCCGTATGTGAAAATTGGGAACACCAGAGATCTCACCAGATTAATCTTGGTTTTTAGTGAGTGAGTGATCTATCTGTCCAAATTCGGTTTAAATGAGTCATCGAGAAAAAGACAAATATCAAAAAATTGTTTAATTTTATATTTATTTTCTTGATTTTTTTTTAATTTAGCAAATGGGTTTTTTATTTTAATACATAAAAGAAATTTAGTTATTTTAAAGAATAACGTAAAGTAAAAGACAATAAAATAGTTCACTAAATGTATAATAATTACATGCTGATGTGTTCTTATTGCTGTACATGTACAGGTAGACTTTTTATTGCTTACATTTTTAAATGAGTACAAACAAAATAAAAACTAAACATAAAAGTGGGCAAGGGCGGTCTTATCGCTATGATAGATCTATTCCAGGCAACCCTGTAGGACAGGAGAGGTGTAGGAAAATATATAGTAGGATAAAAAAAGACTAGAATAAATACATAACAGCAAGAACTGTTTATAAAGAGAATCAAGCTTTAAGCTCTATTTATACCAAAAATAAACACAAGCAATCCGTCCAAAAATATAAACTTTCATACTACACAAAAATGTACTGTGTTTTCTGTATGATTGAATGTTTTTAAAACTTTTGGTCGGTTTGTAAGGTCCAAGGCGAAAAAAATTCCCAATAGCTGCATTCAGTAAGGTGCGCAAAGCATAAGTCGTGTGCAATATTGTCAGGTATACCAGAGCAGTGACCCCATCACCCATTCGGCCCGGTCGACTTGTACTGATTAAATGCTGCTTTTTTGAGTACAAAAAATCACTTTCATATTTATCAACACCTAAAACAGTATCGCTATAGTGTGGTCTCATCCTAAGATTGTTTTTCTTTAATTAGCAGCTTATTGCTTGGTCAAATTCTATAAACAGGGTGAATTTTTTGTATGTGAATATTCTTTAACGATTCAGTCGACAAAAGCGAGATATAAAATTAAGTTTTAATGTCTGAAAAATGTGTTCATTCATTTGGTGGTCTCTTGAGAGAAATACCAATTGTCCTATGCCCTGGTAAGTTGTTCTAATCAGATACAGGCACCGATGTAGTCTGACTGAAAGGTGTCCGCTGTGTTGAAAAGACTATTAAAACTATAAGAATACCGGTAAATGCACAACCTCAAGCTGGAGTGTTATCGCGGACGACGATTTTTTCCCACATCGTACTTGAACGGAAAGACGCCGGCAACTTGTTCCACTCCTTTGCTGTACGCACGAACGATGCCTCAAATCGCTTCGTTCGGACGCGCGGAACATCGACTATCGAAGGGTAATTCCTGTGCACAGTCTCCAAAATGTAATCTGTAAAACACTTAAAGGCTGGCCACCTAGCGAATCGGTCTCAGATGAACGCTACATATCTCGTGGGAATGGTGGTGTAAGTGGTGGCACTTATAATCAGTTGGTAGCACTATATTTCAAATCAAGATAGAGTCGCGTAAGTTTAGGTGCTGGGCGATGGTGGGAAGTCTTTAATCAATGTGTAAGTATTGGTTACGCATATACGCAGGTGCTCCATTGGCGTGCCGCATAAATCGATGTTGGATTACCTGCAGTCTGTATATGAGTCGTAAAGCTTCCGGAAAGGCTGGGCATTTTGCTCTTTTTGTTGTTAAAACGATTTAGGTCACCTTATACGAAGGCAGTCGAGTTCTTGACTCGAGTTATGTGCGGACCGAAGCTGAGGATTGATCGAGGACTATTCTTGATTGGTTTGCTTAGGTATTTGGTTTCGTTAGTTCAAGGAATTGAGCTGGATGGAGGGAAACGAAGGCGGTGTTCGCCTCGAGAAGGACGACGTGTTTGCTTTAATCCGGATTTGATGTCAGTCAAGTTTTCTGTTGTCGCCTATGAAATTATTCTACTGCGAGAGCTAAAGCTAGGTATAATTATTATTAAAAACATTCCACGTTTACAATAACGTGCAAGGTCCTTAAATTTCAGTTTATTATTTAACCGGATACTTGTGACGCAATCAGATATATACGCTGTATGTATAACGATCGACGACACATTGTCGCTGACCAAATTTGTTTAAATGACGAATAAGAAACTGAAATTACGCATAAAACTGTAATTGGCAACGTCTAATACTTTAGCAACGCGTGAAAATAGGGTGACCAGGTGAGCGGGAGAATCACGAGAATACGCGACACGATCGCTTTAAAACATTCGATATTTTTTCAAGTCTCTTTTATCTCCTAATGCGAGCTTTCAATCGTATTGTTCTTAATTCAATTGGCACAAAGCAATACATAATTATTTATAAGCCATGCATCGTTTGGTCGTTTCACTTCGTATAATTGTAAATATTTCTTCACATATAAGATCTATGATTAAACATCAATATTACTTAACATTATACATCAACGACAGCTTTGTTTTCTGTGAAAACCAAATGTTTGTCCATAGAAAATGTGTAGATTGGTCACCGCGCGTCACACTTGTATAGAAATGTAATTGGCTTGCGGCCAGTGAGTGGGGCAGTAGTGTAGTCGCGAATTTGTAACGAGTAAACACTATCATTGGATTATCATCGATATATTGCCGATAAGCTCCCATACTGATTGATACGAAGTTTATCTTAATATTGTAATAAAATTATGTAAAAGAGTTTGTTCAGTGGACAGCGATAGATTGAGTCGGTTCAGTGTGGAATGTAAAAAATGGGGAAGAGCCGATGGATAACACCATTCAAGAAACAGGTATTTATTTCGCTTGGCTTTCGATTTTAAAATTATTAGCTTTACTAGTTCGAAGGTCACGTCAGAAGCTTACATTGATTTGGCAACATGCAATTTCATTCAGGTTTTGTACAAAATATGAAAATGTTGAAACTGGTAAACAAACTAGATTTATTCAGATATCATTTTCTATAGTTTCGATACCACTTTTTTATATTTCTCAATAAGCAACCTGTTATATTCTCTTAATTGGTTCGTTCATATTGAATGTCAATACTGAGAGCCGGAGTAACCAAATAAATTTTGAGCCAAAGCAGAAAGCTTACCGGTTTGAAGGTTTCCAGCTCCACGGTTACTTCTAATGTCGCCTTAGTACATTCGTAGGTCACACAGTATCTGTTAGTAGGGGCTTTGCGAGGCCCTTTTCAACTATCTCCAATAAAAGGAGTTCTGAATTTGTCTGTATGTTTCTTTTTGTGTGATGTTACTTAACAACTTTCGACTGTTGCTGAACCAATTTTGATCATTCTTTTGATATAATTTGGTTGTCCAATTCTAATAATAGCTTCGATAAGAAATCCATATAAGTGTTAAATTTGCATCAAGTACGTGCGCGACAAATGGACGAATAACTCAATATCACGACAACCGATTTCGATGCTTAATATTTGACTAAAAGCTTGTACTTCAAGGGTAGTTTGATGAGAATTTAATTTGATTAATTCTATTTCGTAATATTCTTACGATTATACGAAAATACAAAGAGGATGTCCGCGCATATTAACGTTTGAATCGATTTGAAGTCGGTTTTTACTCGTAAATATACTTGTGTTTATGGGAGAACGAAAGAAGATAAGATTGACACGGGCAAATAATTAGTCTTTATTTTAGCATTATATCCTATAATGTCCAAGTCCGCACGCACAGTGGCCGCACTGCAGTAATAAGCTCCATGTTACAAGAGTGGACGCTACATGAAATAAATTTTATATCATCATAAATGAAATGATGACATAATTTTTATATTAATTACATATTTTGCTAACGGAAACATCATCATTGTAATTAATGCCATTGGAACAATTTAAGACACACGCTCGGCCTAGTTAACGCGCCAGTGTCCCACGCTTGTCTAAATATGCTGGCGAATATCGTAAACGTAAAAACAATTGAAAACAGCTAGTATATATTACAATTTTTTTCTTTATAAAGAATGTTAATATGTTTTTACCAGTAATATATTACTAACATTCTTATTAACCATTCCAACTAAGCTTAAACTTGTGCTACGAGATGGTTTATGTACAATAGTTAAATGGTGGATTCGAAACTACCTTACGATTCGTAGACCGCATTCTAAATCATTAGGCTGTTGGCGCTGAATTGTTTTATAATTACTTTATCATCATCATCATTTCTTAGTTAACCGTCCAAGCCGAGGTTACCCCTCACCGGGGGGACCCTTGTGTCGAGTTACTAGCGATATAGGTTCAGACTAAGTGACCTAAAAGCTATGCCATCTCTCAATCCGGAGAAGCAGTCGAGGCCAGCTTCTCTGGCCAATCTGTCTTGTTCATCATTAAAAAAAAAGCATTTCTTCCCAGCGGCTTGCATTATTTTATTAGTATTTACCACAGATTATTATTATATAAAATGATGGCCACTAACCAGACCACATATTTCATTAAGCTATTTAATTATCTCTTGACCTTTATGAGACTAAGTGATTAAACGATTGGCCAAACAGTAAAACAATTTCTTAATTGCGTAATTTCTATGATCCATTAACAACGCCCATGCGTCCCTCGAGAGACGGTTGACAAATAAGGCTAAGGAGGGAACATCCTATAACATGTCATGAAGATATTAATACCGTTACAAGTATACCTGTGACCTGTCACTCGGGGGCACAGATTAAAAGGTTCCAATAGACAGGACGTTAAATACACAGCGTAAGCCGACCCCTGATTATTAAGAAGACCCAACAATTTGATGAAGGAATGCTTTATTTAAATGTTAGCTGTTTTCTAAGTATTCTACTTTTATTTTTGGAAAATACTTTTATGTTTAATTTATACGTACATAGTAAATTAATTAGCTTCGTGTTAGAAGCATTGGTTTCACTAAAAAAATATATTGATGTGAGTCCGTGACATGAAAAGAGATAATAAAAGAAACTCTATGAAAATGTGGGCAGATGTTTTTATGTGTACGTTTCTTTTGCTATAATAATACCAGGAACATCTTATAAATACCCGGACAACTGCTCCAAACTGGAGAGTTAGTAAAGTTTATCTACGAGTAAGTTAGTTCTGTGTGATTCCTGCTCTCTCAAACAATAAAACCAAACAGTCCTTAGTATTTAAATTCAACAATAACTTTAACATTACATTATAATTGCCGACAACCCACATAGTATATGTACGACTGCAGGTATGAGTCTCCGCATTAGAAGAGTAATATAGTTTACGTGTGAACGTTTTGTGTATTTGATACTCTAACGAGAAATTAAATATACTAAAACTTCTCCTTCCTTCCAAGAATAAACATTTATTCGACAAAAAAATTAAAATTGAAAAATTAAAAAAATCAACAAAATAGAAATTGTGCCGAGAAGGGGTTGACTCACACGTGTAATACAGCGCTGGTTTTCAGGCAAAAAACCTATGAAAACTAAGATGGACAGGTTGTGTATAAATATGGTGTTACATACACTTTTATTTATTAGATTATATATATATATATATATATATATATATAAAATTTGTTTTAATATATATAATATAACATAAATGTAGTATTGTCGTAATTACATAATCCATATTTAATTGGTAGATAATTAGTAAACTATTTATTATAATAATTTAAAACGGGCTTAACAGGGCAACGTGTGATTCAACATAACAATAGAATTTTACCTCTTAAGATGTTCCGGAAGCAGCTTCACAATTATGTTTGGTTTTTCCATAATCATTAATGTTCTCATACAACATTGTCTATTGTACCGGGAAAATGTCATTTATTAATTATACAGCGTCTCATTTTTCTCGGTTCCCAGAAGCTGGGACTCGTGTATGACGCTCATATGAACTTCATCACTCCAACTGTTTATGATCGATGTCCATTGTCATTCCACCGACGACCTCTCAGAGCCGTCACCCTCCACTTTGAATAACTTCAACTCACAGTGTATGAGATTGTCAAGTATGTCCAATATTAACAGTTGGCCCACTATTAGCGAGTAATAGTAAATTATCAAAATTAGCAAAAATCGACCACTATCATGTCACTGAAAGTTCATTATAATGCAATTAGTTTAGCAGACTCGAGGTCCAGATTATTACAATCTCTAATATTAATATTACCTTTTATTATCGTCATCTTTCTTGTCAAACTAAGTTTTTTTTTTGCCATGGGAGACGAAGCAAGCGACCAAGATTAACCTAGATAACAAGACATTGTAGTTATAGGAGCTGATTAGGGTCAGGATTGCAATTTAGAGCAAGATAACATACATTCACGTGCGTCTGAGAAGCGCCGAAAATCTCAACTAAAAATTGGTAATTTTATTTCGAAAATAATTTCTGGCAGAGGGGCGTCTTCACTCGTCTGTTATGCCCCGTGGTCTCCAGACCTCTAAAGGTGTTACGTCACATTAGCGTGTACTGCGATAGACATCTGTGATTAGATTTCGGAGGCCAGTGGACGAGGTCATCTGAACCTGCATCATGATTACAAGTTGCGAATTTATCTCGCGACCTGATAGCGGCCACACGTGCGCTGTCCGGCGACTGTCCGATCAATCGGCAGATAAAATACACAAGTGTACCTCGTTATCTTGACACGCGGAAGTGTTTTCAATTTATTGCCAATACAATTGACAATTTAAATATTCTCAATATTTTATTTTCAAAGTCAAAGTGAAATTCATTTATTCGAATGGACTTTTTATAAGAGTTATTTATAAAAAAACAATCAAGGTTCCGTTCTGTGATTTTGGAATATGTTGAGATAAGCTAATACATGACCCCCAGAAGGCGGGGTGGGGTATCTCGTTGATTTTCACTAAACTATTTAAATGACCTGCCGGGCCCGACTTGAGCACGTCAGAAATGATGTAATACAACGCGATTTAGGCATCGAATCGATTCACGAATTTGTCACGAGACTAGCTCGTAACTTATTCGACCGTGCGGACAACGGTCCGCACGAACACCTGCGCGGGTTCGCCCCGCAACACGCACGTCCTCCGGACGTGCCCCGTAGGTTCAAATTCCCTATTCTAGGAGCTTTGAACGTATAGGCCCTCTCGACCTCCGTCTCAATAGAGACCGAGAGGTTGGGAGGGCGTAGTAATGGATAGATTCGTCGCGGCTGACGCTTGAGGGATTAGCCACGACGCAAAAATAGTTATACCTAAAAAACCCGTGTTAAAACGGTACCCAAGACCAGGGGAGCAGTCGCCCCCTGCGCTGATAACCCGGGTAATGGGGTAACACCCCGAGGCCCGTACCTGCGAAGTTCACGGGAACTAAGCAGATGACACCACACACACACACACACACCGACTTGAGTTTGAGTTTCATTCAAACTCAAATTATATTAATTCACTCGATATGTCTTATATTATTAAGATAGGCCAAAATCAGACAAGATGCCGATTTCGCAATAGACATGTTCCATTGTGATAGTTGGCGTGAAATGGTCATTCGTTTTACGTCGTGTTGTAATTCAATTACGTTACACAACTTGTTGCAATTACAAAATGTATCATGATCTAGATTTAATCGATTTACAATATCGTTACTATAAATACATTATATTTTTCATAAAACTTCTTTACACAAGGCGGAAGTTCAAAGGGAGAAATAAGTTAGTGAAGATAGAAAGAGTTACGTTTCGTATATCTAAGACACAGTGCAGGTCTATTGTCTGTATCATAGTGCTGGAGCAAGAGAGGGCAGTGCGCGCCCACATTTTAAACCGACTTAAAAAAGGAGGAGGTTCTCAATTCGTCTGATTTTTGCTCATAACTTTGGAATGGGTGTACCGATTTTGATGAATCTTATTTTTTAGAAAGCTGGTGCTTGCCGTGCGGTCCTCTTTGGTCCAGTTCTGACAATGACATCCGTGAAAAAACCATTTGTCTTCAATTTGTTATTAAAGACGAATAACTCAATATCACACCAACCGATTTCGATGATTCATTTTTATTAGAAAGATGTATTTCAAGGGTAGTTTCATGAGAGTTTGGTTAGCTACTAATTAATTCTATTTCGTATTATTATTACAATAATTTGGAAATATAAAAAGGGCGTCAGCTCGTAATAGCGTCTAACGTTTGTTTCTTAATATTCTGTCTGTTTGTTAATATATTCGTTTTTTTTTAAATAACGGTAACAATATATTTTTCATAAATATTATTAACATTCTTGCTAATCATTCATTCCAAGTAAGCATAAGCTTATGCTGATGGTGGATTTGTTCCTACGACCCTACGTTTTGCGGAGCTTACCCTAAACCAATCAGGCTATTGATGTTTATGTAACAACCGTCCCCACTACAATGTGGACTTTCACCAAGATATCTCTAGATAAAGATAACGAATACATATGTACGTATGGCCAAGGAATTGCTGACACAGCGGTCAGAGTCCAAACCTGGCACACTAGCTCAGTTTCACTCTACTTATAATAATCTTAGAGTCCGATTTGTTGCTGTTGGTGAATGCATTCTACGAAGCTTTTAAGATTGGGTTCACTGTTTTTTGCCTCCAACGACTGCAAGAATATGTAAATAGTGACGGCATACAATAAATTTATTATAAATACAAAACTGTCTTTGGACCTCCGTATGTAATGTAGAGAAACATATATAGCTAATCTAAGGGACATTCGAAAGCTAAAGTTAGTTTAGCTTTCGAATTACTCTTAGATTATCCGTGAAATAGCAACCGACCGAGTCGTGGTTCGGCGCTCTCGGGCGCCCTCGGATCGTAATGCTTACACGTAATATAGTAACTGTCCAAGTCGAGGTTACCTCCGACCGTGGGTACCCTTGTGTCGAGTTACTAGTTAATAGAGGTTCAGGGTAAGCAACCTAAGAGCTATGCCACCTCTCAATCCGGTGAAGCAGTCAAGGCCAGTGTGTGTAGTTCGTCGTTAAAAAAAAATCACTACTTTTGCCTCCAAGGAATGCAAGAATATGTTTACATATACAATAAATTTATCATAAATACAAAAATTGTCATTGGACCTCCGTATGTAATGTAACATATATAGCTAAAGACGTCACTATTAATAACACAGGTTTCTATTCTGAATTAATTAAGGTGATCTGCCAGCCAGTCTTTAAATTTTCACCAGATTTTTGAGAAGTGGCACTGCTCTCTCTTAGAGAGTGACCAGGCGCAAGGACTCTAACGAGAGGGAAAATAATAAGGAATTCACGGGGTTTTGATGTCTACTTCTAAGTTATTATAAAATCCATTTGCGTTCACTAAATTAGAAACATTCTGAAAATTCAGCATTATGATTTCTTCTAGAACGATCAAACGACTCGTCAGCGAATCAAATAATAAAAAATCCAGATAGTTTGTTCCATGACAATGACACACACAATTGTGTAGAAAATGAACAATTAAGACGATTCCTTAACAGCACGCACAAATGTCGTTAACACGTTAATTACACATTGTATGTGCTCGTATCGTCGCCGGCCGGCGTGCTCACAAAAAACTGGCACACATATTGAAGTGACATTGTTATAATATGGTATACATTAAAAAAATCTGCAAAATAATGTTTAAAGTAATTCTGGGCTCTCAAGAATAAGACTACGGTATACCCTGCCTGTCGTAGAAGCCGACTAAAAGGTGCCTCGAGTTTACTGGGCGACAAGGGTTGGGGCCTTTCTCGTCCGCCAAGGTGGACCCGGGAAGAAGGCGACATGGGCTGGCCCCTGTCGCCTTGCACTGCGAGGGCACAGGGGGAGAGGGAGTAACCTCCTCCACCGGGAAGTGCTCTTCTTGAGCACAGTGCAGAGGGGCTCCAGTGCGTTCTTCTGGAGATCCCGGAGCCCGTCACCATGCACCAAGGAATGGCTACCAGGGAGGTTTTAGTGGGTAAAAACCCCACATAACCGCCACGTTCCTCCCAGAAGGCGGGGTATCTTTTTGAGGATTTCTTCCCCGTTAACAAAAAAAAGTTTTTGATGAAATAAAAGATTTATTGATTAAATTTTAAGGAATGAATGAGTTGAGGTGCAGTTCGATTACGAATTTCCGCCTGCTTCCCTCGTGGCCCTTTATTTAGGTTTTTTCGAATTAGGTTCCTAGTTGATGTAGTTGATGTAGTTGATGTAGTTGATGTAGTTGATGTAGTTGATGTAGTTGATGTAGTTGATGTAGTTGATGTAGTTGATGTAGTTGATGTAGTTGATGTAGTTGATGTAGTTGATGTAGTTGATGTAGTTGATGTAGTTGATGTAGTTGATGTAGTTGATGTAGTTGATGTAGTTGATGTAGTTGATGTAGTTGATGTAGTTGATGTAGTTGATGTAGTTGATGTAGTTGATGTAGTTGATGTAGTTGATGTAGTTGATGTAGTTGATGTAGTTGATGTAGTTGATGTAGTTGATGTAGTTGATGTAGTTGATGTAGTTGATGTAGTTGATGTAGTTGATGTAGTTGATGTAGTTGATGTAGTTGATGTAGTTGATGTAGTTGATGTAGTTGATGTAGTTGATGTAGTTGATGTAGTTGATGTAGTTGATGTAGTTGATGTAGTTGATGTAGTTGATGTAGTTGATGTAGTTGATGTAGTTGATGTAGTTGATGTAGTTGATGTAGTTGATGTAGTTGATGTAGTTGATGTAGTTGATGTAGTTGATGTAGTTGATGTAGTTGATGTAGTTGATGTAGTTGATGTAGTTGATGTAGTTGATGTAGTTGATGTAGTTGATGTAGTTGATGTAGTTGATGTAGTTGATGTAGTTGATGTAGTTGATGTAGTTGATGTAGTTGATGTAGTTGATGTAGTTGATGTAGTTGATGTAGTTGATGTAGTTGATGTAGTTGATGTAGTTGATGTAGTTGATGTAGTTGATGTAGTTGATGTAGTTGATGTAGTTGATGTAGTTGATGTAGTTGATGTAGTTGATGTAGTTGATGTAGTTGATGTAGTTGATGTAGTTGATGTAGTTGATGTAGTTGATGTAGTTGATGTAGTTGATGTAGTTGATGTAGTTGATGTAGTTGATGTAGTTGATGTAGTTGATGTAGTTGATGTAGTTGATGTAGTTGATGTAGTTGATGTAGTTGATGTAGTTGATGTAGTTGATGTAGTTGGAGAGTTAAGTTGAAGGTTACGTTTTTAGTTTCATACATATTGTTTTGGTACAAGGCATTTTATTGGAGATAAATCTCAAAAAGTATTCAAATAATATCGTTTTTGCTCTCGCATTTTTAAATTTGGACCGATAATTGTTGTTTTAATATTGATTAAGAACCAGTGTTTAATCGTTTTTTTTTTAAATCAGAACAAAAATGTGATTTAAATTGGTAATTTTTATTTAGGTTTTTCGAATTAGGTTCCTAGTTGATGTAGTTGATGTAGTTGATGTAGTTGGAGAGTTAAGTTAAAGGTCACGTTTTTAGTTTCATACATATTGTTTTGGTACAAGGCATTTTATTGGAGATAAATCTCAAAAAGTATTCAAATAATATCGTTTTTGCTCTCGCATTTTTAAATTTGGACCGATAATTGTTGTTTTAATATTGATTAAGAACCAGTGTTTAATCGTTTTTTAAATCAGAACAAAAAATGTGATTTAAATTGGTACTTTTTTTTAAATAATTTTTTTAATTTGTATTTCTGCCTTTTTTCGAAAAAGCTAAGAAACATGATAACTCAAAAATGGTAAACTTTTGCAAAATGCATATGGGGTTAAAATTATTGCAAAATCCTTAGTTTCTATTGAGTTAAAATAATGTTTTTAAATCTGTTATAATACAATCATTTCAGTGCTTCGTGACTCTGGGCGTGTCGCTGAACATGGCCGGTCACGGGCTGGTGATGGGATTCGCTGCCATCCTGCTGCCACAACTACGGAAACCTGACTCCATCATACCCATCGACGACGCATCAGGCTCTTGGATAGGTGAGTCAGCGTGATCATAGATGCAATCTTAGTTTAGATCCGCGAATAAGACATAAATAGCTGTTGTCAGTGCTCGCGGTGTGTGCCCTGTCGCCATAACTTTACCGATGTCGGTGACATCTGGTGACTTCAAGTTGAGATCAAGACGCAGTACACATGTAATCGACAGTGGATGGTTTGTTATCTTTATGTAAAGAGAGTTTAAATAACTCCAATAGGTTTCAACATGTTCGTGCCATCTCATGGTTTGACATTTAATTACAATACAAGGTATAAAATACGTACTAATTACTAATTGAGACTCGTTGTCTTCATGTGGTAGACAAACATTTATGTATTTCGGCCACACAATACACACAAGTGCAGCGGCGACGAAAGTCTGTGAAAACTGATCGTAGTTGGAAAAACGTCGTAGTTAAAAGATCACGCGGTCGGTCCCCAACGAGGTGGTCCGATCAGAGAAAAGACTCGTCTTCCCAATTTTACTCTGTCGTAAGAGACGCGCTAGACAGAAGCTGGTGGAGGCAGATCATCTAATCCAGATGCGACCCTGATGGTGACTACAATCATCAGACTCGAGGGACCAACAATAGAGAGAGACTACTGTTTTTTCACTATCCGATGAAAGGACTTGTACCAGACGGAAAGTTTTAAAAACATTACTGAATTGAAATTTGTTCGAGTTCTTAAAACGCCCAATGTAAGCTTGCTTACCATCTCATTATTATGATTTACTAAGAGCAAACTTAGGCCTTTTAACGCCTTTTAACTGTTCGCGACAGCATTGTAGGTAGAGTAACAGAGAAATTCAAATTACAATAAGTTCTCACGGGTCAGCCTTTTCCAGTGCCTTGTCTTAAGGTAATAGTTGTCAAATAATTCAGAAAATTAAAGATGACGTCAGCTATACTAGTAATACTCGATATAGTAGTCTGGATAGGGATGTAAGGGTTTGAGTAGATTAGGATTTCGTTTACTTAATGTAATTGCGTGTTGGTGTAATGCTGGACTGACCAGATATCTTCCGCATCTGTTAGTTAACCAAGTGTATATTTAACAATATTATTTTTTACTTCCAGCCTCAATCCTGGGATTTGCGCTAGTAGCTGGCAACTTCATAATACCAACAATAATGGCCAAATACGGCAGAAAAACTGCCAACTTAGTCAGCATAGCACCAATGATCGTCGGTTGGTTCTGCATCATAACCGCAACCAACATTACAGCCTTGCTCATAGCCAGGTTTCTCCAAGGCCTCGCCATGGGCATGAGCGCAACACTGGGACCAGTTCTGATCGGGGAGTATACCAGTCCAAATAACAGAGGCGCTTTCTTAACCACCATATCGTTGACTATTGCTACCGGGGTCCTCACCGTCCACACACTGGGGTCCTATTTAGTCTGGCAGACGGCTGCCTTAGTCTGCGGTTGTATAACCTTTGTTGATTTACTCATTGTTATATATTCTCCTGAATCTCCAAGTTGGCTGGCAGATCAAGGCAGATATGAGGATAGTGAAAAGGTATTCAGATGGTTGAGAGGAGAAGGAGAGGAAGACGAATTACAGAGGATGATTGAAACGAGCATTGTCGTGAGAGAATCGAAGACTGAAGCCAACATATCCCAATCGTTTTCGAAAAGATTTAAAGCGCAATTGACTTATATCAATACCACCATTAAAAAGAAGGAATTCTACAAGCCAATTTTCATCATGGTCCACATATACACGCTGGGGCAGTGGGCCGGAGCTAACATACTGGCAGCCTACACAATTGACATTTTCACTCATGTTATCGGCACCGAAACGAACATCGCGCTGATGGTAATAACGCTCGACGCTCAGAGGATAATCTCTAACGGGATCGCTGTCTATGTAATTAAGAAGATAAAGAGAAGAACCATGCTGTTTATCACTACTGGCATAAATCTATTCGCGTTTATAGCGACCGCTGGTTATACTTACGCCAAGGGGCAGAACATGTTGCCGTTTGATCATCCCGCTATAGGAATACTACTGATCCACATCCACATGCTGTCCATCGCAACAGGCACCGTTCCCCTTCCATTCATCATTGCGGGCGAAGTCTTTCCATTAGAATACAGAAGCTTGGCCGGTGGTTTCAGCGTCTTATTCCTCTCCTCAAATCTTTTCATAACTGTGAAGACCGTGCCATATTTATTCAGTAACGTTGGCATCCACGGAGCGTATCTCATTTATTCAGTAGTAGTAGGCTATTGTTTGGTGATATCTTGGTACTTCTTGCCGGAGACTAAGGACAGGACGCTGCAGGAGATAGAAGACGAGTTTAGAGGAAGACCTATGTCGCCCGAAGAATTGAAATCCACGCAGTCGCTTACTTCTATGAAGTACATGAATCAGGATAGAAGATGCAGCAGTCCTGTAATTTAATTGATGTTTGTTAGGATTTTTAGGATCTTGTCTATTTTATGAGCCTCTGGGCTAAATATGACTATGAAAAGATAACATAACCTTTGTACAGCATTTAATATATAACCACAGGTTATCATATAAAATAGGATAGTGAAGACAATCAGAGAAAATCCACAACTATGTGCGAATCATTTTCGACGTAGTAACGTGAAATCGTAATAAATGAAATACGTATCATATGGTAAAATAAGCAAAGGTAAGTGAACCCGATACATCAGAAATAAAGTAATCAACGCCGTCCGTCAACAACAAAAGAGTCAAAGACTTAATAGCTTAAAACAAAAGGACTCTACGTAACCACCTTTTCAGCCATCCCATTTATGCTGTAAACAAATCTATTGAATGGACGAGAAGAAACCAAATAACAAAAATCTTGCATTGACAGGAGTACGATTGAAATAAAACTGAAAGGATTTTCCCTTCATCGTGTCGTCGGGAATTTAAAATAATAAATCCTAAAGGAAAGTATTTTAATGTGTAACATTCGCTTTTATCAATATACGAAACCAGAAGTATGATGCTTGAAACACTAAATGAATTAACATAGTACAAATATACTTCGTTTTGTTTAGATATATTTTAATTGTAATATAAGGTAAGGTATTCCATTTTTATGATCAAAAATCGTTTATTTTTATTCAAGAAATTATAAAAATCAAAAAGTATCAATGTTAGATTTTATTTTCCGACATGTAATGACTTAATCTACATCATGTAGTATTTGCACAATGTTACCTGATCGCATAATTATATAATTAACAACAAAAATAATGTATCTATTTAAAGTAAATATAGAAATATATATATATATATATATATAAATTTAATATAAATTTCCAAATAAATTTCATACAATATCATTTGTGTATTTCTGTTTAATCTTTTCTTTATCACTCATTAAGAACATAATATTCAGAGAAAATTATCTCATAAAAAGATCACATTTTAAGACAAAGTTCTAGTGATCGACAGGTTTCTAAAATATCTTTTTAAAGATATATACATGTTATATAGATGGAAAAATCTTTAATTAAATAGCTGCGCTTCTGCAGACAAATATACTGTTTATATACCATATCATTTATTGAGTTCTGTGAAAAATAAAACTTAGTTTTGAAAAGAGCGCGTGTGCTAAGGTCATTTTATCGTCTTACTAGATCAAAGCCTTAAGGCGAAATATATTTCCTCGGTTGATTTGTTTATTGTGCAAATGTTTAATGTCTTGAGTGTTGACAATTGAGAAAGTTTTTTTTATTTTTGACTGAAAATAGCAAAGAGGTCTTTTGTAGTTTATGATGAGCAAGTTAGATTAATCCCACATACTAAGTTTAATTAGATCGCTTTGTACATTATTGGTCACTTTTATTAAATTCCGGCCAAAATAAAAAAGATAGAGTCGTCAAGATATAGATCTAGATGTCCCGTTAAGGTAAAACTTATATTATTTACATAAATATGAAAAAGAAATGGCCCTAGTTTAGACCCCTGTGGGATTCCACATGTTTTTTTTATACTACTTTGGTATTTTCTAATTTTAACAATTTGATGTCTGCCTGTTAGGTAAGATTCGATTACTTTAAATGCCATTTCCGTAATAATCCTAAGTCGTTAAGATTTTCTAAGAGGATTTTATAGTTGACGGTATCAAAAGCATTTTAAAATCTATATGAAAGTTTCCCGTGTTAATTTTAATTCGCTGACCTTATCACTAGTCAGTTACTGCAGATAAAATATATTGTTGGTAATAAATGTGAGAAATTTACGCTTTTTATAATGCTCATCAAGGCGCGTATAAATAATCTTTTCAAATATCTTAGATAGTACAACAACGCAGTGTATCTGTAAACAAACAAGCACCATACTGTGTGTCAAAACGGTAACAATTCATTTTTTTAAGTCATTAATTTTAATTTATCAGTTACAGGCGACTTTGGATATACAAATATATTTAGCAGATAAGGTAATCTTTATTATAAGATGTAACAGTAAAAGCAAATAATCCCTTGTTTATGATAACACCGTAACTCTCCGGACTGCGCCAGTCAGTTAGCGAAAAGCAATAGGGAAGTGAGCGATATCTTGTTAGTCATCTAGTATAATGTTGCCTGTGATTAAACAGGTAAGTTAAATTAATTTAAACATAACATCACTAGTCAAGATGAAGTCTGTTGTTTTATTTTCCACTTAAAATGCTCGCTTCCTCATTATCATATATACAATTGTCATTTCCCAAAAAAAATTGTCTGTATCATACTGTAGGAGCAAGAGAGAGAAGTATAAATAATAATATCAAGTAAAAAATAAAACATCTACAAAATGTTGTTAGTATTTGACTTATATATTAGTAGTGTTAGTTGCATTGGTGCAGATATGGATCCCTTTTTAGGTGAAGCTCTCCATCTTATTCCAGTTCTGTTCCTGCCATGTTCATCCACTCCTTCCTTGCCTACTGTTTCGGCAACATCATCAGTCCAACGTTTGATTGGTCTGCCAACATTGTCTCCTCTGGCCCCTTCCATCTTTTCGCTGTAATTGTCCATCGGGAGTCGGAGAACCGTGATATGTGGCCCGCCCACTGCCACTTTAATTTCACCGCCTAGGTATGAGCATCAGTCAGTTTTGTTTGCTGCTTGATATTTTACCAGTGCGCGCGCACATTTTCTTTCTCTCTTGAACAATCATGTGTACATATGGATCTATTTAAGTTTAATTTCGGGCGTGTCATGTAAAGGACACTAGTTTTTGAATATAATTTATTTATTTATTACACCAACACAATGAACATTTTAACAAACAATACATAAAACAGTGAAAAGTTGTGAAGTTAATACCATCGCAGTTATAGGCGTAGATTGCAAGCAATTAATTGGCGAGTAACAATGTAAGATAAAAATATAAAATATAATTGTGTTAAACTGTCATCGTTTGGCTGATAGGCGTCGAAAGGCTGATAGCATTGCCACGTTGTATGGCAATTCTTAGCCTCTGTGCTAGATATAAGCCAACCTTCTGCTCACCAGAGGTGTCGACCAACTTCTTAGCTATCACATTAATAAGGTGGTGTGCACTAGGACCCCTCGGACCCAAAGTTTCCAAACGGCTCAATTATGAAACCTCTATCAAGGTTACTATATTTGCGCCGCTAGAGGTTTTCTGCAGTTGCAGCGGCCGCTCCAGCTTCAACAGAAGATTCTGGAAGATGTGACGGCACCAAAGTACCGACGCATGTGGCATCCCATACTGAAGGCCGTCCCATCTTCCAGGGTATAAGAGTCATACCGTCTGGTTTCTTACCATCACTATGGAATAGTCCATTTTGCTCCAAAGTTGATGGAACGCTTTTTATTTGAATGTTGGTTCTTCCAGTATGTTCATTTAAATTTAGCCCAATTCTAACAATTGCATCATTGAGATAACCAAACGAAACAATTCTTAAATTTAAATTAAATATGTGCGCGACAAATAGTCGAATAACTCAATATTAATATACCGATTTTGATGATTCAATTTAAATTGTAATGGATGTATTTCAAGGACAGTTTGATGAGAGTTTGGTTAAATTCTGATTAATTCTATTACTTAATATTCCTATTTGATCTGAAGTCGGTTTTTACTCGTAAAAATATAACATGTTATGAACGCAAGTGTAATGATGAAATGGCATCTAAAATTTTAGCATTTCTTTTTCAACATTTCTTACAATGTTTGTCTTTTTTACTGAATCTTATAATGAGTGCTAGCTTTAGTCGGTAGAAACGTCTTTTAAAGTACATTTAGGAACTTTACAATATGATAACCACCTCTGGCGAAGTAAAGAGTTATATCATGACATTGTGAATTTAGAAACATAGCTCTCCGGATTATAAAATATATATCTTTTGAATTATTTATTAAATTAATTGAATTTATCCTCAACTTTTTTTTATTATAAAACAACTTTTTGGATTTTAAATATTTTGTTTGTAATTAATAAAAATTTTCCAACCGATTTTTCATCAGTCTATTTGTATCTAATAGCCATTTATCGTGTCATTTGATTATCTACAAACACAAACGACCTCTACTTCATCCTTTCTATTATTCCAACTAAATCCTTCAGTAATAAAATAGCATTATAAATATTCAATGCAAGATTTTATTGAACAATGGATCGACAAGCGTCAAGTTCATTGATTACATCGTTCATACGTCGCCCTTATCGTAACACTGCTAGTAACTTTCGTGTAAGGTGATTTACAACGACACTCGCTGGTTCTTTTAATTGTAGACTGTAGGCCTCGCCTTTTAAAATTCACACGATTATGAAAAATGGAAATATATAACTTCTGCTTTACGCCCGGTCAGTGATATGTCGGCGATCCAACTCTCCATTATTCCTTCACTCACTCATCATCAGAAGAGCCCATCGTTTGTGCATTCTCATAGAAAATTAATATTACTATCATATAATTAAGGTTAGGTTCTCATACAGTTGAGGAGACAATATGACTTGCAATATGAAAGATTGTCCCTTACGTATACCGGAATTATTTTATTTGGTTAATAACACGTATACGCCTTAAAAAATATTTTACACTTTAAAATTCACATGCAAAGCCCTTTCCAACACAACGGCAAGTACGCGAAATCTGTTTCGTCATCTTGGCACACTTTACTGTATGTGTATGGAGATAAATATCCTATTATAATAATTTTGATATTCAATACAGTCGCGTGATGTAGTGTGAATGAAGTATATAGTGAGAAAAGATTTTCATTTTCGTAATTTTTAGGAAAAGTTTGTTTTTATCGTGCTCTCCCAAATAGCTCCTTATTAATGGATATGAAAGTGTCACTCATTTAATGCGATCATTCATTAACGGTACGGTCATCGTATTCCGATTAAGGTCCGAGTTTTCCTGAAGGAAAATAATTTCTCACTACATCTGTATCTTCTTATACGCCCGTTAAAAAAAGGAAGACATTATACGTAACCTGCATGGCATATAATCAGTGGCTGCTATATACAGCAAATATTAATATATAATCATGTTTTTTAGACCTGGGTAGTATCGGCTGTACTCTTGAACATGATGGGTCAAGGTATGCTGATCAGCTACACCAGTAGTCTCCTGCCGGCACTACGAGCTTCAGACTCCGACATTAAAATAGATCTAAATATTTCCTCCTGGTTGTGTAAGTATTATCGTGATTTCAAAAAAGGACTGTCTATATCTATTTTTATGTTTTTTACATCAGAACTTTCGATTGCGTGAAATGATTTGATGATGGGAATAATGGAAACATGTGGTCCCTTTTTTATTTTTTTTTTTTTTTTTTTTTTTTTTTTTTTTTTTTTTTTTTTTTTTTTTTTTTTTTTTTTTTTTTTTTTTTTTTTTTTTTTTTTTTTTTTTTTTTTTTTTTTTTTTTTTTTTTTTTTTTTTTTTTTTTTTTTTTTTTTTTTTTTTTTTTTTTTTTTTTTTTTTTTTTTTTTTTTTTTTTTTTTTTTTTTTTTTTTTTTTTTTTTTTTTTTTTTTTTTTTTTTTTTTTTTTTTTTTTTTTTTTTTTTTTTTTTTTTTTTTTTTTTTTTTTTTTTTTTTTTTTTTTTTTTTTTTTTTTTTTTTTTTTTTTTTTTTTTTTTTTTTTTTTTTTTTTTTTTTTTTTTTTTTTTTTTTTTTTTTTTTTTTTTTTTTTTTTTTTTTTTTTTTTTTTTTTTTTTTTTTTTTTTTTTTTTTTTTTTTTTTTTTTTTTTTTTTTTTTTTTTTTTTTTTTTTTTTTTTTTTTTTTTTTTTTTTTTTTTTTTTTTTTTTTTTTTTTTTTTTTTTTTTTTTTTTTTTTTTTTTTTTTTTTTTTTTTTTTTTTTTTTTTTTTTTTTTTTTTTTTTTTTTTTTTTTTTTTTTTTTTTTTTTGTTCACGCGGGGATTGGTGTATCTTAATAAATAAATAAATTACATCGTTCACACGTCGCCCTTATCGTAACACTGCTAGTAACTTTCGTGTAAGGTGATTTACAACGACGCTCGCTGTTTCTTTTAATTGTAGACTGTAGGCCGTGGTTTTTAAAATTCACACGATTATGACAAGTGGAAATATTTAACTTCTGCTTTACGCCCGGTCAGTGATATGCCAGCGATCCAACTCTTCATTATTCCACTTCCTG
The DNA here is from genome assembly GCA_029286785.1 of Meandrusa payeni. Classification (NCBI taxonomy): domain Eukaryota; kingdom Metazoa; phylum Arthropoda; class Insecta; order Lepidoptera; family Papilionidae; genus Meandrusa; species Meandrusa payeni. The sequence continues at coordinate 299,302 of JAGSMX010000029.1, forward strand.
CTATTCCTTCACTCACTCATTATAAGAAGAGCCCATCGTTTGTGCATTTTCATAGAAAATTAATATTACTGTCATATAATTAAGGTTAGGTTCTTATACAGTTGAGGAGGCAATATGACTTGCAATATGAAAGATTGTCCCTTACGTATACCGGAACCTTATTTGGTTAATAACACGTATATATTATAGCCTTAAAAAATATTTTGCACATTAAAATTCACATGCAAAGCCCTTTCCAACACAACGGCAAGTACGCGAAATCTGTTCCGTCATCTTGGCACACTTTACTGTATGCGTATGAAGATAAATATCCTATTATAATAATTTTGATATTCAATACAGTCGCGTGATGAAGTGTGAATGAAGTATATAATGAGAAAAGATTTTCCTTTTCGTAATTTTTAGGAAAAGTTTGTATTTATCGTGCTCTCCCAAATAGCTCCTTATTAATGGATATGAAAGTGTCACTCATTTAATGCGATCATTCATTAACGGTACGGTCATCGTATTCCGATTAAGGTCCGAGTTTTCCCGAAGGAAAATAATTTCTCTAAAAATCTTCTTATACCCCCGTTAAAAAAGGAAGACATTATACGTAACCTGCATGGCATATAATCAGTGGCTGCTACATACAAGCAAATATTAATACATAATCATGTTTTTTAGACCTGGGTAGTATCGGCTGTACTCTTGAACATGATGGGTCAAGGTATGCTGATCAGCTACACCAGTAGTCTCCTGCCGGCACTACGAGCTTCAGACTCCGACATTAAAATAGATCTAAATATTTCCTCCTGGTTGTGTAAGTATTATCGTGATTTCAAAAAAGGACTGTCTATATCTATTTTTATGATTTTTACATCAGAACTTTCGGACCGGACTTCATCCTCAAAGGGACTTCTCCGGCACTCAGAGAAGTCCCGACGACGCCGAAGCATGCTGGGGCCAGGTACCCATCCTGGCCCCGCTTCGGATTACGGGGGCGGCAAGAGGAGGCGTTCGTAACGCCTCCTGCGCACCCCGATACGTCGCCTGCCTGCCAATTATAAATATGGCATCCATGAGAAAACCATATGTCTCAAATTTGCACTAAGCAATAGACTAGCAAGTCAATATCATGCCAACCGGTTTCGTTGTTTCATTCTTATTGGAAACTATGTACTTCAAGAGTAGTTGAATTAGGTTCTGATTAATTCTTCAGCCCTGTAGTTCTGGGCTCTCAAGAATAAGACTACGGTATCCTCTGCCTGTCGTACAAGGCGACTAAAAGGGGCCTCGGGTTCACTGGGCGACAAGGGTGGGGGCCTGCGTAGTCCACCAAAGTGGACCCGGGAAGAAGGCGACATCGGCTGGCCCGTGTCGCCTTTCGCTGCGAGGGCACAGGGGAGGAGGGAGTAACCTCCCCCCGGGACGTGCTCTCCTTGAGCACAGTGCAGAGGGGCTCCGGTGCGTTCCACGTGAGATCCCGGAGCCCCTCGTCATGCACCGAGGAAAGGGCCACCGGGGAGGTTTTAGTGGGTAAGATCCCCACATAACCGCCGCCTTCCCCCCAGAAGGCGGGGTATCTTTGTGAAGATTTCCTCCCCGTCAACAAAAAAAAAAAAAGGTTCTGATTAATTCTATTTCTTAATACTACGATAATTAAGTTGGATTTTGTGTTTTGGTAACTACCGATTGCAGTCGTCGTATTTTGATAGAAATCAATACTACCATTAGTTATGTTCTAGTTGAGAAAGATAATTTGTCGTTACTTTTCAGCGTCATGTGTTGGATTGGCCGGCATCCCAGGATTCCTAATTTCCGCTTTTCTGATGGATTGGAGAGGAACGCACGCTTTCGTGATGATACCCGGTGTCATCGGATGGCTATTTATGTACTACGCCACTAATGTCGTAACACTCGCGGTCGGAAGATCATTGAGCGGTTTTACTGCAGGTGCAACGGTTTCCTTGGGAGCAGTGGTTATTGGTGAATACACTTCTCCTAAAAATAGGGGGATATTCTTGAATTTAAAAACAGCTAGTGTCTGTTTAGGTAGTATGATTATTCACATTTTGGGAAATTATTTCCAATGGAGAACTGTAGCACTAATGGCTACGATACCGTATATCCTTTCATCTGCTATTATTTGGACTTGGCCTGAAAGTCCTGCTTGGTTAGCATATAAAAAGAAATTCGAGAAAAGTGAACAAGCCTTCTATTGGTTAAGAGGAAACAGTGAAGAATCACGAGAAGAATTAAGCAACCTTATTAAAGATCAAAAAGAAAAAGGAACGTCTACAAAACGGATGACAGCTCGAGACCATTTTATGGGAATTTTAATGAAATTTACTAAAAATGACTTTATTAAACCTCTTATTATAATTATATTTAGCGCAATTCTAATGGAAGCATGTGGCCGACATGTTTTTCCTGCTTATGCGTTACAGATAATTGAAGAAGTCACGGGGAATAAATCGCAATCGTTCTCCTATACTTTAGCTATTGACATAATAATTACTAGCAGTGCTACATTTTCATCTATTCTAGTAAAAATATGCAGACGTCGCACCCTCCTGTTCCTATCGGGCATTTCATCTTTGATTGTTTTAATTAGCGTTTGTTCTTTCCTTTACCTTTTAGCTAATGGCATAATTTCAAGGAACTATTCAACAATACCAATAGTTTTGTTCGTGCTATATTTTGTATTAGTCAATTTGGGTTGCACAACAATTCCTTTGTCTTTATTAGGGGAAGTATGGCCCCTAGCCCATAGAGGTGCTGGCACCGGAGTTGCAGGAATTGTGCTATCACTGTCCGTGATGATTGCGTTGCAAATCACACCCCATTTGCTAGAGAGTATAAGAGTATATGGAACATTTACTGTGTTTGGATCTGCCATGGGCGTGGCTTTAGTAGTGTTCTACTTTATACTGCCAGAGACAAAGGATAGAACATTGCAAGAGATTGAAGATTATTTTAAGTATGGAAGATTTAAAGACGAAAATAAAGGAAAAGAAGACGACGCAGATGTCAAAATGAAAATGATCAGTTAGAAATTAGAAAATGTCAAAAACAACTTTTACTGATCTAGTCATTTTCATTTCGCATATGGCAAAGACAAAATGATGAATGGTTGTCTCTCTTGACTTATGGAGAATATATTTGGAAGTGGAAATTGAAGAAATTACAAAGAGACATTGAAGCTGGTAATGTTCTCAGTGATTAGGATGAATAGTAAAAGTCAATTAAAGTGGAAATTACTAGTCCAGTATTTATATATATATATATAAATTTTGTTCGAATAGTTAAAAGTTCAATAGTTAAAATAAAAAGAGTTAGAAAGTAGATAAGCACGGTTTAATTTGAATTTTGAATTAGAAAGGAAAAATCCAGGGTAAACGACCACCTGGACGAAGACGTATTTCGTTGCTCAGAAATCTCCGAACATGGTTCAACATGAGTACACGGTCCTTGTTTCGTGCCGCTGCATCAAAAACAAAATAGCCTTAATGATAGCCGAACTCCGGTAGCAGATGGCACTACAAGAAGAAGAAGACAAGAGAATCGGCTATTATCTATTATTCAACAACTACAATTCCTATGTGATAAGGATGCTCGTAAGTCGATTGAAAAGAATGCAGGACCACGTCCAGATGTGGAAACCACCAATGACAATTTTAGGGCCTGATTGTTAGTGTAATACAAACACAATTACAAATAGCCATAAAGCGACAACTGTTCTTAAATGGAGCGGTCAGTCTGTCCGATTTATCGTGCAATAACATCGTCCGCTATACTTATTTCGCAATAAATGAATTTGCAATATGGATAAAAGTCGGCAGTAATAATTAAACGATTTTGTGTTCGTTCTATAGCGTTAAAGAAATGAAGATAACAGTAATGATAACGAAGTACGCCATGTTTACACAGAACTAACATTAAGTAAATATGTACTGTAATGGTGTTCGACATAATGTTTTTATATTTTAATAGGGATGTTCATGAAAAAAATATATCGATATAATATAAAGCAATGTTGCGTCGATACTATGCGATCTCTGCTATGTGTAAATAAAATTGAACTGTCCACTTATGTACTGTGAACTAACCACCACACCTTTTTACTACAAGTATATGAATGTATATACAATACATATTATACCAAAATAATAAGTAAAATACGTGCTATTTACTACTCTGGTAGGACAGTTATGTTTTTAGCAATAAGATCAATTGGCAAGTTTTTGATTAGATAACAATGACCATATCTTTTAACATCTCGAGGTCAGACGAACTAGGTCACGGCAATTACTACACAATATTTAAAACTAATATAATAATATAAAACTAATATTGTAAGTATATGTTACAATTTATATTATTACAAAAATAAATTTAAATATGGTTTAATAGTTTTGAATGTGCCTGGTCCACAGGGATTTTAAAATAAATGTGTACATATAAGTGTAGTTTCATTTGCTCTGTCTGTCACGATAGCGAACAGTATCGTTCGATCGGAGTACGGAGCTCTCTGCCAACCATTTATTAGCTCCGTAGGTATATCGACTAGGTTAAGTAAAAGTCCAGGCACAGGCACCCTTTACCGATGAAATAAATGCGTAGATGTTTGTATGTGAATAAAGAGAAAGTTCCTGATCTTTCCTACCTACTACCTTATTATAAATATGTTTAGTGATGTAAAATGTTCGTAAACTAATTTTTTTTAATTCTTTAAACGAGTATTTCGTTACTGTGAAGAAATATAACGCCATCTAGTAAATTTTTGAGGTACTTATATTGTCCCCATTGGATGCTTGCACGCTACGCTAAACTCTGTGATAGCGTAGTATTGTATTAAAATTGATGATAATCTTTATTAATTTAATGATTTGCTTTTCAACCCTTCCACGAAGATACATAAGAAGCCGTCTCCCAGTTAATTCTATTTCCTTTTGAAAAAGGTGTGATGTTACTCATAGAGCAAGTCATAATTTTTAAGAGTAATGTTTTAAGTAAAGCGCCATCTATCAATACATTATGTAACTGACAAACAATGAAAAAATGACGTCTCTGGTTTCAGCTAGGGACGTGAATGTTATCGTTGTTATAACAATACATATGTTGAATCAAATTACAGGAATGCTTTTGTAAGATTTTCTGTAGAATGTTTTTTTAGAATGAATTTTGTAAGATTGTCTGTTGAATGAACGACTACTACACGGAGAAATCCTTACATTATTGGAGATGAAATGGTCAAAATTAGCAACTCTCTCAATCCAGTGAAGTAGTCAAGGGCAGCTTCTCTGGCCAACCTGTGTAGTTCGTCAAAAAAATCTTCTTCCGTCTCTCTCGTTACTCACGCTCAAGTCTGTTTTCGAAGCTCCTTCCCAAACCGTGATGCAGTAAGTAATGATACCTACATGATTTTTTTTGTTAACGAGGTACATACAGATAGGTTATGTAGGCTCTTATTGAAACCCGCCTGATGAACCTCTTAGGTGCATGGCGAGGGGCTCCGAGATTTCCAATGGAACGCGGACGGAGCCTCTATGCTCTCCTGAGGTTATACCCTCCGCCAGCACTCTTGCAGTGCTATACCAACACGACCAGGTAACGCTACGACAATAAAGGTTAGGTAATCTGTTGCCTTATTTGAAGGTGATTGTTAAATGCCGCCAGAGGTACAATGAAAAATATGATTTAATACAAATAACATAATATGTAGCTAGCACTACCAACGACATTGTCCACAAATTATTATTAGTGTTTCAACGTGCAACACTTTCGTGTCACAATTTATGAACATATATTAAATAAATATCTAATTAGAAAAGTACATATTAGAAGCACTAGTATGATAAAAAAAGATTATATTGTAAAATCGATGTTATAAAGTCGATATATATTTTAATATCGATAATAATAGGACATCTCTACAAACGTTGGTCAGTCTGCAGCCATCGTTCGACCGACGTCAGTGAGTTACGAAGCAGCAGAGTTACGTTCGTGGGTTAAAGTTAATCAAGGCCACAGTTTTGACAGTTTCACTGACGAGTCACGCAACTAAACTAACGCACTCAAAATTTTAATTGTGCTAATGAGAGTGCGGCGTGAGAATGTGTGTGATACGAGATGGGTAAAATAAAATTTACCCCGTTTTTGAAACAAGTGAGTAATATTTTTTAGTTATTCTTGAAACTTTTATGAATGAACAGATTATAACGATATATTCTACATGTTGTTTATTTGGCGAATTCGTGATGTTTTGTTTGAGATCATTTTTCGCAAGAATTTATTTAAATTCTCAATAAACCTAGGAATAAGCTTTCACACATGTTATAAAATAATTTTTAAAACTTACTAAATCTGTCTTCATTTAGTAAATTTTAAAAATAATTTTTTCAAGGGCATCTTGAATACCTACCTGTATAAAATATAATAAAATATATTACATAATTTTAGTTTCAAAGCAGAGTAAAATGTATAATCTCTGTTAATCCAGGATTTTATTATTTAACCGACTTCATAAAAAGAGGAGGTTCTCAATTAGACTGTATTCTTTTTAATGTTTGTTACTGTAGAACTTTTTCATTAAAAGATAACGAGGTCAATATGTATGATCGCGTGTGAACTCTGGATGAAACAAGTAAAAACAAAATTGACTTCTTATCAAATCAAACGTAACAGATCAAAGATAAAACGCCAGGAGACGTGTTTCTTACTTCCACACACACATTTTGAAGTGTCATACTTATATTACGAAATTCTAGCGCCAACATCCTCTTTCTTCTTTCACGTTTGTGCTCATTGTCGTTATGAAGTTCAACCCTAGAATTTCACTGTCATGTCGGGCTTGCACCGATTACAACCCCAAGATGTCCAACATTTACACCATCGAGGTGCGGGCAAGCTTGCATACTTCTGCAGCCCCATTTGCGTCAGCTGCCTCCCCTAAACCATTCCATGCAAGGTGCGGTAGAACATGAGACGGTGACGGACTCACTCGAATCCGTCAACCGGAGGCCCTGGGTGCTGGGAAACGAAATACACTGACCTGTCCAGCTCCCAGCGGCAGATCTGGTTTGCAATAATAAATCCTCTTTTCTTGAAGTTTGTTAACAAAAAAACAAGTGAGCTCCATCTATATGTATAATTATTCACAAAATATAAAATTTTCGATTCTATTGTTCAATCTTGCTCTTATAGTAGAATATGAAACGTATCTGTCTCTTTCTATCTTTACTAATTTATATCTCCCTTTAACTTCTGTTCGCCAGTCACCAGCTTACTCCCCAAGTAAAGAAGTTTTAACACAATAAAGCAACCTACACCAGCAAAATTACACAAAATACATACGTAAGACTGGAAAGAAAATGGCTTCAATGGCGTACATTTAACGAATTTTAAGTATTCTCACGTTCACGAAATCGTTGACCAAGTACAAGAGATACAATTGAGACACAAGTAGTACCGTATTCATCCCGTATCGGGGCCGGCGAGAGCGTATACGGCAGTTTATTAGCACATCTAATGGATTTCATATACATGTACAGTATCTCCTTATCCACGGTCTCATAATTGGTGTTCAGTATACGCTGACGAAATACATGAACACATCCGATATTTGGAACGGAAAATTGCGTTACATTCACACACATTTGTATTTGAAATTGTTATTAGTAATATCGAGTGTGAAGAGCCGCTATTCACGTTCACATTTATTGTTCTGGTATATTTACGAGCAAAAAGAAAAACTGACTTCAAATCGAATAAACGCTTTTACACGAGCAGGCCTTTATCTCCTCCCACGTTTACTTCTGACTTTAAAAAAAGAGGTTCTTAAATCCGACTGTTTTTTTATGTCTGTTACCACCTCACAACTTTCGACTGGGTGACCCGATTTTGATTATACTTTTATTTAGAAGCAGCTGCTTCTTGTATGGTCCAATTACTTAAATTTGAATTATGTATGTGCGCTACAAATGTACCAATAACGCAATATCACGTGAACCGATTTCGATGATTCATTTTTTATTGAAAGAATTTATTAAAAAGTAGTTTGCTGAAAGTTTGGTTATGTTCTGATTAATTCTATATCGGCAGCGTATTATGATTTGATTTGAACTCGGTAATTGTTTTTACCCGTAAATATAAATACTAAATTTTTTTCGTGATCGAATAATATTACTGATTATCCATACATACATATCGTCTGTACTCACCACCTCCCATGGCCCCACCAACCTCGCGGTTATATGGACCGAAATGCGGCAGGGGTACGCGTGGTCTGGCTGTGTCTGGGTGTCTTGACTACAAGTTCTTTCTCCATCATTATCTCTCCCTCTTAAGGTATATCGTCATACTCTCAAAGTTAAATAAGGGCCCCTGTACTTACAGCACTATTAGCATAGTTTACAATTTATCTTTCAAAACGGCGCCGTAATCGAGATCGACAAGAAGCCATATCAACAGTATGTGACAAGACAGTTTCTGTATTGCTCGCCGACGTTCAAGCGAATGTCTAATCAAGTCGAGAGAGATTATTCGTGTGAGTTAATCGTCTGGCCTGAATATATTTGTGTGTAGCCTTGAAAAGATAACGCAAATACAAAATGAAGTCATGAATTGCGGACATGCAAAGTCGTGCGTGTTACGCGTATTGGTATTTCTTCTTCATCTGTATTACTCTTGACAGAGTGATCGTCATTATATAATATACACATGTATATATATTTGTATATACTATATAATAATCATAAACACTCGGGCCTGTCCTGCCACACAGATGTTATTGGCAATATAAATAAATTTTTAAACGTTTTTAGCAGTGATTACATGACATGACAATGCGTTGTGGCTTCCATCAAATTTCTTTATAGTTGGCATTTAATATGTCGTCTCATAAACACCATACGGTATCTATTATCAGTGTAAGTACAGTTGTTGTAACCGACGCTCCCGATTGCGGTCGGCGACCTTGAACCGCTGAGTCAGTGGCATGTACTCTATCATTGAACTGAAGATTTAAACAGGTATTCACGTACGAACTGTCTTGTCTTTAACTTAACGAAATGCCTGCGTATAAGTAGTTAATATGCTAAGGTGTAGCTATTGTCTTGAGAATAATGTAAACTCAGCTCAGAATGGTGGCAGAGTCACCGCAGTGGTGTGTGTTATAAGTTATATATAATATAAGAAGCAAAAATTGATGTCACTAACAATCTGTCCGATGGCAGAGGTACATAACGGTTGTGCTTTTTGCCCCGGATATTGATGGCGAAGGAGTCGTCTTACCGAAAGACAATGCTCGACCGCGTACGGCTAGACTGATTCAAACCTATGTGAACAACGTGAATATTCACGTAACGGACTGGCCAGCGAGGACGCCAAATATGAACTCGATAGCACATGGGATTTACTGAAACGTCAATCAAAAGATCTAGAATGCCAGCTCCTGACAATTTGGGTGAACTGCGAACAGTCGTAACGGAAGAATGGCAAAGATTTCTAAGAAACGATAGACAATAGCATTATAAGTATGCCTAGGCTGGAAACTTTAACACGAGCTCGCTGAGGAATCACACGTTATTTATTTGTCCATTTCTTGTGTCTGATTGTTATTTTTTGATAATAAACATTGATTTTCTTAAGGTTTAGCAACCGTTCAAAAATACGATTATTTTTTTTATAACATTTTTTTTACTAACTCGAACTAAGAGGTCAGTAATTAAGCGTAATTTTCCGCTTAGTTTATAATTGTGGGAAATTTCATACTCCTCCGTCCGCTTATTTTTTGTAAGATGAAGTACAAAATGTTTGCTTCACGTATTAATATAATGATGATGATAAATGTTAATTAATAATGATAATTGACGTCAAAGGAACGTATTACACAGAGTACTTCGGTCGTGTTAATATCGCTACATTGAAGTCAATTTAGTTTGTTGAGGAATTATTTGCATATACGAGTATATCATATAATTCCGTTTAAATTCCGCATTGTTTTCCTCGTTCTATAAAGTGTGTGAAATATGGAATTCAAATTAAAGGACTTATTGAATGCAGATTCATCTATTATTTTCGCTCCTGATATATTGTGTCGGTAAGAATGCAAAAAAGATCTGAGATAAAAAAAGTCTGTGATCACTGATCTTTTCGTCCTACCAATTTTAACTAAAGTGCAACCCTATCTACTACAAACTTTTCAGATTGTATACACGAGGCGAGCTTCATCGACATACAAATTTTATGCACGTAATATAAGCCAGTGGGCAAATGGAGTATTCGTATTTAATACATATTATATTTAATACATACAGATTCGTAATAATTCACTCAAACAAGTACAGCACAGTAAACAACAAAAAGTGACATCAAATCAGTGAAGGATCGAACATTGGCCGCTTCTAGGCGCGGACGATCGTTTATATTTCGAAAGTGTAAAGTGCAGAAAACCATATGGGATCGCTTGTAATTTGAAATAGATAGATAGATTCTGCAACTCCAGACCTGGTTGTGCCATGTAGTCAAAAGAGTGCACTTCTACTTGGCTGCAGAGTAAATGACTAATGTGATTAAATAACGCACTTCTAAAATTAGCTCACCTTCTCTGCAATCAATCTTTAAGGATACGAGTATCTACCAGGGTCCGTTTGGCACTTTCCTATGTGTTTTCTGTTCTTCTGTATGCTGTACAGTCATGGACCTTAACTTATAATATGATCAATCGCCTAGAAGCCATTGAAATGTGAGTGTACAAAAATATAAATTTACATAATATACGAAACTTATATTACACATGAATTAGCTTTTTATATCTTTTATATAAATGCAAATCATTAATTATAATTATGAATACTTGAAGACAGTGGAATGAATTATATTTATTGCGTGCCCTCGATCTAAATCTGCTTGAAATCTAGAGATAAGACGACACAAAGGCATTGGATGTTGTTAATATTATACGGAATTGCAGTAACCTCTTTCGTTTCTTTATAAATTAATAATAAATAACAGCTGCTTAAATTGGTTACACTGCTTTCTCGTCTGTATGCTATGCAGTAATTTTAGCTAATCAGCGTAGACGAATACGTGTATGCATGTACCAACTAATGATTTGATTTAATTTCAATCTGTAACAGTAATAGTATAACAACTTTGGTAGAAGGTGCAATTGTTTCGTGAATAAGGTTAACGATGTTATAATTCATAAATTTTTTACGAGCTGTTTTGAAACAATTTTTCGGATTCAAGGTTAACGATATTCCTTTTTGGATTAATTACTGTAAACCATTCGAGTTTTTATACACTCGTAGTTTAGAATAAACAATACTTTACTTTGAGTATTTAGTTTAACTTAAGTTTTTCTATATAGTTACAGTTTAATTCAACGTTGTAAGGAAAATCGAGAGCAAAAGATCACGGTGCCGATCATCTACCCGCTGGCCCGACCAAATCTAAATCATAGTGTAATTTGACCAATTTAATTAATTTATTACTGTTTTATTCTTTTTCATTATTTAGAATGTTTTTTATACCTCTTAATTATTAAATCGTTACGTTACTTATTCTTATATCTTGTGTACCTGTAATTGGCATACTAATAGGACTTGATTTGTAAACTTGATTATTACTACAATGTATGCTTGTGTAATGCTGTTGGTGTATCTATTTAAAAAATTTCTACAAATAACTAAAATAAATAGTGGGACTCACGACGAGAAAAGCCAAAGACAGAGCGGTATGAAGGCAGCTCGTCGACGGTAAAGGCGCTTCAAGGAAAGCACCACCTTTAGACATGAAGAATACGATGAAGAAGAGAGTTTCTTGAATTGTAGTTGTAAACAGATCAGGATCTCTTATAGCGACAGATCCTGGAGACGCTGATTGCCAATAATAATTTTTAATGTTAAAACTTGGAGCTAACTGTAGTTATAATACATGCCTCCAAACATCTTCACCGGTATTCCCATCCATAATTCCCACTTTGCCCACAGGAAGTGATATATCTTTCCAAAATTTCCCACCGCTTTCAAAGTCAACTTCACCGGGTTAAGAAATCGATAGCACGTTTTCTTTGGATTAATATTCCTGATTTGATATATCAGAAATCACTTGATACCAGTAAGAAGCATGTGGCATTGGACCTTAATTTAGGGTTTTGGATCAGGCACTTCGGAAGCACTAGCATCCTTACCCTTAGTGCCCGAGGGATCACGTCTTGCTTTAGACGGAGCAATTGCCTTTGCGTACACGCGATCCTTATATATACGCTATATTATAGGCTCTTTTTGTTCCAGTGCGCCGTGACGGCGGTGATGGGCAGCAATATGATCTGCAACATCGGCTTCGTGTTTGGTTTCCCCGGCGTCCTCCTACCGGCTCTCCAGCAACCAGACTCCGAGATCCCGATCACAAAAGTTGTCGAGTCATGGATCGGTAAGATATATTTTAGCATGTTCGTTAAATAAAAAGATAGTAGTAGAAAAGAAATTAAAGAAAGACATGAACAGAGCGAAAGAAAAATACTCAGACTGTGCTAATTGAGAACGTATGAATAAAGCAAAAAAGATGTATGAATCAAGTTTTTTCCATCCGAATGATTACAAGAATTGTTGTAGTGTAAAACAAAAATATTTGTGGCCCCTTAGAATTAAAAAGACCTGCGATAGAAAACTGTGGAATGATTTGTGGTCAACATTAGCTGCGTTAAAATTGTGTTATCTTGTTTTTAATTTTGATTCGAATCAAAATTAAAAACAAGACAAAGACTTGATTATATTTAGAAACGAATTACAAAATAAATTTTAGTAAATCGACATTTTCTAAAAATATATTTTGAAAATCTTTAGAGTTGTTTCCGAGATTGCAACAAAGTTAAATTTACAAGCTGTTTACAAGAATTACTCGCTTGAAGATATATGTTTATAGTCTGTTAGGAATTTACTAAATAAATAGGACTTAAACTGACTGAAACGCGGAGGCAGGATGATTTCGGCATAAAAAGCAAACAGACATCTGGACATCTACGTATTTTTTCGACCGTTTTTTTTTCTTAAAAATATCAACACAATTTTTTTTAAATATAACTTGATTTTGGGCGGGTACTTTCAACGAATGACGCCTGTCTAAAAAAATGGTTCACAAAATTGCTTGCTTTTTGATGTTTACGCTGATCTGCTTCGCTGAGGCCTCCGAAGATATCTATTGGAGATGCTCTTAGGTTCCTTGAGAGTAAATTACAGCGCTTTTCGAAGCGTGCAAAAAAGGTTTTTTTTTTATTATTTCTCTTTGATCCTGTCACCGTACATTTAATAATTTCAGCATCAATCATCAGTATCACGGCGCTGGTGGGCAACTTCATCACGCCCGCCGTCATGGAGCGCTTCGGACGAAGGATAGCTCACATCTGTGTCAGCCTGCCCGCGCTGCTCAGCTGGATTGTCCTGGCCATGGCCACCAACGTCGAAGTAAGTATTAGAAATTACAAAACTTATTGGTTAACTAACAGTTGATAATAATGTTGGATATTTATAGCGCATCTAGTTGTGACGCCTTCTTCTAGCTGTGGAATATTTACACAGGTTCGTAAATGTTCTCCGGCTGAGTGTCCCAAAATTCACTTACTATTCTCTTCGTCGTCGGCCTCATTCTTGACAGAGTGGTCGTGTTATCACTGAAGGTGTTGGTGGCAAGCTTCACAACACGTCGCTTCTCCTCTCTGATTGACAAGTTCCTCATGCATTCATTTATTGATGAGCCATTTTCTAACGCTTTAACCTGGTCAGTCCGTCTCTTAAAATGAAACTCATGAAACTAAATTGTAATTTTCCGAGACAAAGCGTTTCACAAGCGATATTTGCTACTTCGATATCACACAGAGACGTATTTGAAACGTATGTTATTTTCTTTTCAGATGCTGTTATTCGCAAGAGTACTTCAAGGTCTATCAGTGGGTTTGACGCTGCCACTACGCTCGGTACTTATTGGAGAATACTCAAGTCCTAAATATCGCGGTGGATTTCTTGCTAGTGCATCATTGGCACAAGGTTTTGGGATATTTTTGATCCATTGTATAGGTTCATTATTGAGTTGGCAGCGTACTAGTGTCACTTGTGGTGTTGCAGCTTTTTTGAGTTTCGTTATGGCATTTTATTTACCTGAATCACCGAGTTGGTTAGCGGTGAAGGGAAAATACGATGAATGTAGGAAAGCCTTTCGTTGGTTGAGAGGGGAGGACGAAGAAAACGAACTAGAAGCGTTGATAGAGTCTCAAATAAAGTTAAGAAATGAGAAAGAAAGACAAAAGAGAGGACCGCCAAGTAATCCTTTGAAAAGGCTGAATACGATTATTAAGAAACGCGAGTTTTATATGCCGTTGATAATAGTAGCGCATTGTCTGATGATGATACAAGCGTCTGGGAATTCAATGATGCCGGCATTTTCTGTACAAATCATACAAATTATGATGGGTCCAACAGCCAACGCGCACGCCTGGATGGTTGTATTAGATTCCTTAAGAATAGTTGCTAATTTGGGGGCTATATTTATAATAAGCAAATTTAAACGACGCACAATTATGTTTTCAACTGGAGGATTGTGTACAGTAGCTCACATAGCTATTGCTGCCTACGTGTATGCTAAATCCAATGGTTTATTGTTTTATGATGCGCTGTGGATACCTGGTAGTTTAATTATATTGCAGTTTTTGTGTATAGGGTTAGGAATGGTGCCAATGCCTACTGTGATATCTGGAGAGCTTATACCTTTAGAGTTTAGAGGTATTATGTCAAGCATAAGCGTTGTTTTTTTAACTGTACTAATGTTTATAGTTTTACAAACGTTTCCCTTGTTAGTCGAAAGTGTAAGTCTGTCGGGTAGTTATGCAATATACGCTGCTGTCCTAACATATATATTTATCGTACTTTACTTTATATTACCAGAGACAAGTGGAAAGACTTTACAACAAATCGAAGAAGAATTTAAGGTAAAAGATCGAGTTGAAGACGAGGAAGTGAAGATGAATTTAAGATCAGAAGATGAAAGTGAAAAGGGTAGATTTGGATGAAATATATCATCCCAAACATCATTGTGATTTAAGAATTTTAAAGAAATCTAATCTTTGAATGCATAAAAGGATTCTTAGCAATATTTGGAAAAATCTGACTTTAATGAGACAGTAGTGTGTGAGAAAAGGAATCATTGCCTGATACTGAGCTTATTTCAGGTAGCAAACAAGCACGCAGTTGATTATCAACTAGATAGCGAATTCTACTTCCCATTGAATCCCAAAAAATGGTATACACTTAAGAATCAAGGAGAAAAACTTCATCAATAGTAATTATCCGATAAAACTAAGTTTCAACCGCTGGTTGAAGGGATCCGGACACCGTAACATGATTTGTGATATTATGATACAACAACTATTAAAAGTGTTAAATCATTTTAGATGTACTTAATAATATTTCAATTTTAATATCAAGTAAAGCATGTACTTACGTTTATTGACTGTCGTTGTGTGACTCGTTTATATTTATCAAGCAGAATATTTTATATGAAATATATTTATTTGGTAAATAACGAATTCTTTTTATTTCTTCTCTTAATTAATTAGATTTCATTCCTGGTCAATCTCTTCTTCTCATTGTCGTTGTTAGTTCCCAGTATTTTACAACTTCACCGGATTGTGACCAGCTCGACCATATTCCAAGATTTGATTCGAATCATTACGACTCTTTTTCGAGTTGGTATTATATAGCTTGTAGTTTCCGTCGAGAAAAGATAGGATAATATTCGACTAGACCCTTCTCAAAGACATGTATCGCAATTGCGACGCCTGTGTTGTGGTCTCAGAATTACCTCTATCTAATTGTAATCTACTTGAGAGGAAATAAAACATTGCTTTTTGAAATGTTTATTGGCGGGAGTCACTGTTTTCACTATCAGATAAAATGGAGAAGCGAGAATGAATGAATATTAGGCGTTCTCCCTCCAGATGGGACGACCATCTGATAAGGATGTCTGAAATTGATTGAATTCATGGAAAATTCGTTTTCCCGTAGCGTACCAATAAAATTTTCCAATGTTAACGCCTCCCCTGCGTCGTAGAAGGCGACTATAACGACCTCGGGTTCACAGGGCGACAAGGCCCCCACGGCCTTTGTCGTCCGCTGAATTGGACCCAGAAAGAAGGCGACATCGGCAGGCCCGTGTCGTCTTGCACAGCGAGGACGTGCACTCCGAAGAGCATATGCACTGATGCTCCAGGTTAACAGCGATAATCAATAAAAAAGACGCTTGAGTGAGGTAAAGGCGTATCGCTTACGGAGATTTTCGGCTTAGTGATTAAGAAGTGTGAAGTGCACGTGATCATGGCCGCTATAAAGTATTGGAAACGTTGGAATTAAAAATACTAATAAACCATCACAAAATCCGTAAAGTAGTTTTAGAAAATAGCCATGGTCTGAGATGTTAACTATTTTATGTTTAATTTGTTCTCATTAGGCATCAGCCGGTCTGTAACTGCTGCGTCGGTGTGTTCTGTTGCCATTAGTTTCCCACGGAACTCCTCTTCAATCTCTTGCAACGTTTTATCCTTAGTTTCAGGCAGCAGAAACCACGTCACTAACAGTCCGTAACTAACCATCCCCGCATACACCATAAACATGCCATGAAGACCCATGCTTGATGCCATGTTTAGTGCTGTTTTTGCGCTTATTATGAAGTTGACGCAAAAGAACATCTGCGCTAACATATTAGATAGTCCACGATACTCCAGTGCGAATATTTCTCCAGCGAGAATGTTGGGCAGAGCGAGGTTCCCTATGGAAAACGTAAAAACATGGAAGTGAATAAGAATTTCCCCGATCAAAGGATGATCAAACGTCAGTAGGTGATTTGCTTTTAAGTACAAGTATACAGTCATCATTATATAAGAGAGAATGTTGAATGAAATCGTCGCTAGCAGCATCACTCGTCGGAGGAATCTCCTTATAAACACAACAATGCAAATACTGGATATTGCTCTCAGGATATCAGTAGAAATTATCATAAGAGACACGTTAACATTCTGTCCAACAAACATGTGAAATATATCAGATGTGTATGCATCGAAAATAGTGGCCGCCGACCATTCGTTTATAACGTGCATATGAAAGATTATAACAATGGGCTTGTAAAATTCTTTTTGATCCAAATTCTGAAGAAGTTTATTATTTTATTGTGCAATGTTATAATTAAACCCTTCGTGGTCCTGCCCTGCAGCTTAGTCATGTGGGCCCTGATCATTTTCTCCACTTCCTCTTTTTCTTCGGGATGTCGTAACCAATAGAACGCTCGCCTACATTCGTTGTATTCTCCTTGTGCTGCCAAATAACTTGGAGATTCTGGTGAAAATATTGCTATTATGGTATTAACGAATGCTGTAATACTGCACACCACAGCCGCTATCTGCCAAGTAAAGAGTCGTCCAATAACGTGAATGCACAGCACTCCTAATGAAATCGCCAGTGATATTGTGGTTAGGAAAGCTCCTCTATACTTCGGGCTTGAGTATTCCCCGATGAGAACTGGGACGACAATCGCCGCGAAGCCGATACAGAAACCTTGGATAAACCTGATGAGGAGGATTGCAAACACGTCCGTGGTGAGAAGGATGGCGAACCAAGTGATAGAAAGTATTCCAGCGCGCAGTAAGTTAATAGTTCTGCGACCGTATCTGTCCATTAAAGGCGGAGTTATAATCAATCCAAGGAAAAAAGAAATGCCGGTGATGGACGCTGTAAGCAAAAATAATTTCCGGTTAGTAGCAGTATAATTATAATATATTCATATTCTTTGTCAATTAACGGCCTTGTTATAGTAGTAGTAGCGTGTGACATTAGGATGTTTCTATTGAATCATAAGATAGATTAAATAGATTGTAATCAGCCGTGAGAAAAATATTCTTCGGTTTGAATTCACATAGATCCAGAGTTGTATCGCGCATCAGCGCGTGAATATGAAGAAGAAAGAATGAATATGGAAGATTGTCTTTTGGGGTGGACCAACCTAATCACTTAGTGGTTGTCCTACTCTCAGACCTACGGAATGAATATACAGAAAAAAAAATCACAAAATCAAAGTTGTTACAATCAGTGTTGTGACACAAGAATTTTTGAGAAGATACAATAACTGAAAAAATACTTTTGAAGATTTCGTAGTACAACTTAAAAAAATTCTCACCGATCCACGATTCTTGTTCATCATCAATATCCTGGACAGACCTCAACTGAGGTAGCATCACGGAGGTGAATGACATAATTTGGCTGGTGGACATCATGCCTAGTGAAACTCCAAGTATAGCGAAACACTGAAAATTTACAATGGACTTGTTTGAACGATTATTATATTCTCTTCACAGAAAAAGCCTGTGCCCAATAGTGGGACATATAGTATATATAGGCCGTAACTTAAAGTACAAGTATTCATTACGGACTTTTGACAGATCTACACTATAAATGTCAAATTTGGACATTTATAAAGCTATTTTTATGGCCCGAATAAGCTCCAAAATAAAAATAACCCACACAGACGTACAATATGACTTTGAAGCGCCCATACATAGAATTCTATTACGTGTTATGAAGTATGACGAGGGACCCCGAAGGTCGAAGAGGTCGGGGAAGACCAAAGCTCCGCTGGATAGACGGTGTAAATCGAGACGCCAAAGAAATTGGCATAGGAACCTGGAGGACTGCGGCCATGGTTAGACCGAGGTGGAGGATGTTGCTTGACCAAGCCAAGGCTCACAAAGGGCTGTAGAGCTTATAGAAGAAGAAGTTATGAAGTATATCGTGCACCTTTGTAAATTACATTACGTACCTGTTTAGCCAGTGGTGTCATCCTTGACGGTGATTCGCCCATGCTTATTAGAGCGAGCCTCGCATTGTCGATAGAATTCTCTCAAAAAACACAAAAACTGGACATTTCTAAAATAAAATTGATTTCTTAAAAGTATTGATATATTTTAATACCCATCTGACGATCATTGTCAAGACTGGCAACGTAATAGAAGTTTTTTTTTAAAGCAAGCATTATTTCTTTTTTTTTCAGAAATATTACTAACATTCTTGTAACCATTCCAACTAAGCTTATGCTTGAGCTAGGAGATGGTTCACGTCAATAGTCGAACGGTGGATTCCAACTTACGATTCGACCTTACGATTTGCAGACCGTACTCTAAACCATTAGACTCTTGACGCTTCCTGTGAGTAGTAGAAGTGCACGAAATATGTATTTCATAAAATATTTATATATATTATATTATTCATACATTGCTATATATATCGTTTCAATCCGATGTTATGGAATAATCTAATAATAAAGTTAAATCGATATATTTCATCGGAGAACTACTATCGTATGTTAGCTCCGCGATGGCAACACTAGTTAATAAATTTAATTTTTTTGGGCTATTTAAATATGAACAAATTACGATGTATGTATGTAAATACCATTGTATCGATATACACAGATGTTCTATTAAGTCACGATAATTTATTCTTCAGATTATGATCCTACTCGCATTTTATAAAATAGATAAATTATATAACAAAATATTTGACTTATTGTTGAGCAATTTTTTTTATATGCAAGTAATATACATTTTAATATAAGAATATTTTGTTACATGACATTGTAACATAATAATATTAAATATATTTAGAATAATAGTTAGTTGTAGTTTAGTTAGTTGTGGTCATAATACTAGAGTATTTAAATTTCATTATCAGCTTATCACTTGCGGAATTGATCACAAACTTACAAAGTACGATCAACGACGCAGTTACTATGCCACAACATAGTTATAAAATGTCATTTGTTTTATTTGAAAAATGAAATATAACTTACCTGACTTTAAAATTTCGCCTTTTGTTATAAAAACTTTAGAGTCTTAACTCGTTTGCCATTAAATTAAGAAAACAAGAGCAAATTAGCTTGCAGTTAGCGCGTCTAGCGATACCTGCGACAAGAATAAACGACAGGGGGAAAATCTTCAACAAGATACCCCGCCTTCTGGGGGGAAGACAGGGCTAGACCCTCCTCGGTGTATGGCGAGGGACTGGAGCCCCTGTGCGTTGTGCTGATAAGCACTTCCCGGGGAAGGTTACTCCCTCCCCCAACACCTTCGCAGTGCTAAGGCGACACCGGACCACTAGTGTTCCCTTC
The DNA here is from genome assembly GCA_029286785.1 of Meandrusa payeni. Classification (NCBI taxonomy): domain Eukaryota; kingdom Metazoa; phylum Arthropoda; class Insecta; order Lepidoptera; family Papilionidae; genus Meandrusa; species Meandrusa payeni. The sequence goes on from JAGSMX010000029.1 coordinate 319,492, forward strand.
TTTCCAGGTACACTGCAGCGGATGACAAAGGCCCCGACTATTACATTTTATGTATGACGGTGCACCAGAATGGAATTACTCAAGTAAGATTTATAATCTTTCCTTATAATTGTTACGTTACTAGTTGCTTACGCTGGAAATGTATTTTTGTTCATGGTGACAATTTTGAATGTACCCGTTGTTATCGGTGTATTAATTAGACATAGTGTTAGAACCGGTAACTATCAACGTAGAGACTAAAAGAGAATAAGTAATGCGATCTATGTAAAAACACAATGTTGCTACCCGTGTTACCGTCGCCTGTTGTTTACTGCTGAAGTATTCTTACTAAATATTATGAATATTACTTGGGTATTTCGACCAAAAAAGTTAATTGCTATCGACGTACTAGAAATGGCTACATAGAGGAAGTATAGTAAAGCACGTGGCGAGGCGAGTAGACGCAGGATGCGTGCTTAGCTATATTCAAGAGTAGGGAGTGACGCCGGAGGTGCTAATCGGCCACTAAGGGAACATATTTACAATAAATTGTGTCTCTGTTTTAATATGTTTTCTATTACAGTGTTTTATGTGTATCGTATTATGCAAACGTTAGGACCTATACTATGAATACGTGAAAATGACGAGCAAACTTGGGACCACTGTCATGTAATAGTACATGGTGAGTAATGGAATTCAGGATTCTGTCATTCACGATGCACTATTTTGCAGTGCAGTGGTTTGATTCGTTTGTGTCGCGGTCCACTTTTCTCCAAATTTGTTTAGTAAGGGCAAGCAAAGCCAGTGATGTTTTAACCTATAAATATAAAAAAATATAAAAAATAATGCAATTTATTGGTATAACCTGACTGGGATTTGAATCCACGACCTTCTGATGGTAAATTAAATCACTGCTATGATATCGGGCAGATAAGATATTATATTAGTCATAGTACTGTAATGTACTAATAGTAGTAAAAGATCTTTAGTTTCCCCAATGAAGTTAGTAAAACAGTCCTACTTTTCAGTCTCCACCTCGTTGCGTCCAACTTCTAGGTACCCCTATTCCATGGGTTACACAAACCAAATACCTTGGTGTCGTATTAGATCCCAAACTCAGCTTCGGCCCTCACGTAGATCAAGTTAGGAACCGGGCGGCCTACGTTATGGGTCGCCTATATCACCTCATTAACAAGAAAAGTAAAATGTCCCTCCGTAATAAGGTGACACTTTACAAAGCAGTTATACGTCCCGTTATGACGTACGCGAGCCCGGTCTTCGCGCATGCCGCCCATAAACATATCCATAGGTTACAAGTAATTCAGAATCGTTTTCTGCGACGAGCCACAGGTGCGCCGTGGTTCGTACGTAATCGCGAGCTCCACGTTGATACAGGGTTACCGACAATAGCCCAATTCTTTAAGCAGGCATCTCGACGGTTTTTCGAGACTGCCACCAAACATTCTAACAAACTTCTTGTAAGGGCCGCCACTTATAAGCCTTCCTATAGTAAATTCCGTCGCGTCGCCCGGAGGCCGAGACACGTTCTTGACGATCCAGACGACGCGATTACCATTGCACAGGCTAGATCTCTACAAATCAATAAAGCGTCCATTCGCGACCGTCGGAGGTTGCGAATAATCCTTGCGCGTTACCGCTATTTTATGGGCAGGCCCCACCCCTTAGATGTTAGGAGCGTTGCTGGAGTTTCTTCGGCCACTTCTTCTCCCAGCGCCAACGCTTCCCGAAGTGGCACTCAAAGTTAGTTTAGCTTTTGAATGTCTCTTAGATTATCCTTGAAATAGCAACCGACCGAGTCGTGGTTCGGCCCTCTCGGGCGCCCTCGGATCGGCATGCTTACGCGTAACATAGTAACCGTCCAAGCCGAGGTTACCCCTCACCGGGGGGACCCTTGTGTCGAGTTACTAGCAATAGAGGTTCAGGCTAAGCGACCTAAGAGCTATGCCACCTCTCAATCCGGTGAAGCAGTCAAGGCCAGCTTCTCTGGCCAATCTGTGTAGTTCGTCGTTAAAAAAAAAAAAAAGTCCTACTGTTATCGTTGGACCGCGACTCTACAGGGGTATAATAACTTATTATATATAAAATATAATATTATAGAAAAAAGTCCTGAAAAAAATTTCAAAAGACTTGTGGCGTCATGGGGTACCAAGGAGGAAGTAACGAATTTCCTTCGGATAATATAGAAGATAAAAAAATAGAACTCAAAATATTAAGTAAAATCAAAAAATGTCTATTTTTTTACGAAAGTATAAATAATTAATTAATACATATAGTATTAATAATTTGTTATAACGCCACCTGTGATCAGAGAGTTGAACTACATGCGAAATAGTCACGCTGTCGGACCCAGTGAATACGATTATAGCACTTCCGTTATATGTTTTTCTTACGGTTCTAGTTTTACATGTTTTCAGTTAGGCCGTGCAGCAAAACCCTATCTGCTCCATGCCCTTCGTTCCAATTAATAAGTATTAAATAATATAGGCTTTATTTAACAGTGTACAATTTATTACTACATCTTAGTGTTAACATAAGCAATAAATGCTTCGATCTTAAATGCATAATATTTCATAATCTAGATTCTACTGGCAATAGCTCTATTGTTTTCTTATCCTCCGCTATACCCCTGAACTCATCTCCAATCTCTTGAAGAGTTCTGTCCTTAGTCTCTGGTAAAAGCCACCATGCTACTATCAAACAATAACCCACTACAAGCGAGTATAAGCAGTAAGCACCGTGCAGCCCGATCGTTTTAAAGAGAAAGGGAACAGTTTTGACAATAATAAAGAAACTCGTAGAATGGAATAAAACACTGACACCACCGGCAACACTTCTAAACTGTAAAGGGAATAGCTCGCCAGCTATTATGTAACATATCGGTAGACTACCACATCCAACAGTTACCATATGTATGTGTAAAAGAAGTATTCCATTCAGGGGATGATCATAGGGTACCAAATTGTTCTGTTTTAAGTACGAGTACAATGCTGTAGCCAGCATTGCGAAGATGGCAAGAAGCCCTGTGACCATTAATACAGTTCTTCTTTTTTTCTTTTTTATAAAATACACACCTATAATGTTTGAAATAATCCTTTGAGAGTCCAGAGTAATTATTAACAATGCTAAGTCTACGCCTTTGCCGACTACCTTATCTAAAAGATCCAATGTGTATGTTATCAACACATTGACGCCGGCCCACTGTGACAGTGTATACACGTGGATCATTATTATTATCGGTTTGTAAAACTCTTTCCTTTTTATGATCGTTGTCATGTACTCCTTTTTATATCTGAACGCTTTTGCCACTGAATTTGGATTTGTTTTCTTATTTACTTCAATTTTTGTACCTTCATCTCCCGTTGCCTCTAGCATTCTTTCTAATTCGTGTTCTTCTCCGTCGCCGCGTAACCATCTGAACACTTTCTTGCTTTCTTCATATTTTCCCCTGTCTGCCAACCAGCTTGGCGACTCCGGTGATAGAAGAACGATAATTAAATCAATTAAACATATAAACGCGCAGACCACTGCTGTAGTCTGCCAGTGCAAGTAGGACCCTAGCGTGTGTACGACTAACACTCCGATTGATATCATGACTGATATGAGGGTCAAAAAGGCGCCACGGTTCTTCGGACTAGTGTATTCACCAATTAGCACTGGTCCAAGAGTTGTACCCATGCCCATTGAAAGACCTTGGAGTAGCCTTGCAATTATAAGCATAGGTACGCTAGTTGATAATGCAATACAAATCCAGCCGAGGATCATAGGGACTAGACTGGTAATGCTGGCGATTCTTCTTCCGTATTTTCCCATTATCACAGGAATGATGAAATTGCCAACAATGAGGGCAAAGCCGCTGACGGATACTGGAAGAAAGTAAGAAATTATTTTTAAATATTACTTAGCTTCATGCACCTTTATTGTAAGAGAATATACATACCAATCCAAGATCCTGATGAATCATCTATTAATATAACGGAATCAGGCATACGAAGTTGCGGTAGTAGAATAGCTGCAAATCCATTGCAGACGCCGTGTCCGGCCAGGTTGAGTGTTACACCTGATGTTACGAAGCACTGGAAAAGAGGGAGATCGGTAGATGATACAAGTATTTTTACGAGAAGTAACAAAAACCGACTTCAAAGGATATAACGTGCGGACGCCCTTTTATGTACTTCCGAAATATCATAGGAATATTACGAAATCAAACTTAATCAGAAGGTAACCAAACTTTCATCAAACTACTAATATAATACATGCTTTCCCATCAAAATGTATGATCGAAATCTGTTGGCGTATTTGTAGAGTTGTAGAGTTATTCGTCCATTTGTGGCGCACATACTTGATACATATTTAAGACTTATATGGTTTTCTCATGGATCCCATTATCAGAATTGGACCAAATGGGTCCACACGGGAGGCACCAGTTTTCAAATAAAAATAGACCGATCAAAATCGGTTCACCCAATCAAAAGTTATGCATATATGTACATATTTAATTGCGCAGGCTTACTTTTTGCAGGACTATTGTCTGTATCACACTCTAGGAGTAAGAGAGAGCAGTTTCATGTCATACATATAAGTAAAAGAGAATTAGAATAAGTTATTGAGTATCGTAGAATAAGGTTATGGTATCCTCGTCCCCGGGACGTGCTCCGGTGCGTTCCACTGGAGATCCTGGAGCCCCTCAGCATGCACCGAGGAAGAGCCTCCGGGGGGGTTTTAGTGAGCAAGAACCACCTTCTGGGGTATCTTATTGAAAATAAGAGTACGATAAGATCTAAATTAATACAGAATAGTTCGAAGACAATACGAGTGACATCTAGAAGCGATGCGGCATCTAAGTAAGCATTATATAGTATAGTAGAGTATTTAGTATTATTTTATATTCCATAACTTATTTATGAGGGAAAGACAAGGCCGCGGGCAATTGCTCCAGTTTATCGGGGGAGAGTGTGGTATCCCTGTTTAGCATACTCTGTGGGGCAGCCGCGCTTTTCTCTCTCTCTCTGGCTCGCTAGACTGCTCACGCAGGAAGATGACGTACATGCATTTGTACAATTGTGAGTTGTTCGTTACTAAGTTTTAAATAAATATAATTAATTTCCAAGGTCTGTTTAATTCATACATGACATATCCCACATTTTTTTGGGGCACGTTCGAGATGCCACAGCGCTTCTACGAGTAGATGTCACTCGTTCGGCATCTCACATATGTATACTATAGAGTCTGGCCATAAATACAGTTAATTTATATTTTAACCTAACACTGTAAATGTAATAAATGTCCTTTGTAATAGATTTTTTTCTTTGTTTCCGTATGTATGGCAAGACTAGGTATATACAAATAGATTGAGTTTGAAGTTTTACTTCAGCCGGGTGTTCTAGAATAGGATCCTTTTTTATTCCTTACAGCATGTGATAAGGCAGAACTTAAATATTCAGTTGTCTTAATTACTTGTTAACGCACTCGAAATTATGCAGAAGAGCATGTTTAAAACAGTTTGTTATCGTTCGAATAAATTAACATGACCAAATAAATTGAACATAGTTTTTACTTAGTTGGGTATTATATAAAAAAAATTAAACGTATTTATGTAAAATGATCCACATTACTAAAAGGTTATCTTGAGGTCAGTGTACAATCGATTAGCAAACAGTCAAAAAACAGAAGAGCACGGTGTACGTTGTTTGTTAATGTGATGACAAATTAGCAATGTAGCTTATCATCTATACATTAGATAGATAGATTCTTTATTGCTCCAATTTTACAATAATTACAATCAAAGTAACGACTATGCTTAACCTATACGTAGGTAAAGGCGGCGCTATTGTTAGACGCAATCTCTTCCAGGCAGCCTAGTGGGACAACATTATTGTACACCAAAATTAGAACAAGAAGCAAATGACAGAACAATTTAGAATACGTTGTACAATATGCGACCTTGTCTGAGTGGAACTATATGAACAAATCAAGGACTATGATAATAACATTATCACTAAACTGTACATATACTAAATAGTCTACTTTTAATATACGTTCATAAAAAAATACCAATACATTAAAATAATATAATATCATAGTTCCATCCGTCAAAAAATGCCTTTACCAACTATTCTGATCCACTAGAATGCCTGATGACTCAAGACGTTATAAGCTGTAGTTAACATGCGAGTTGAATGCAGAGCTCAGGAATGTGGTACTGATGTGACCTAAGCATAATTATTGACGACCATGAGTGTGTCTACACTAGGTTCCCCTGATGAAAAAAATAAATGAAAACATTTTTTTAATAATTATTTCAAATAACTAAATCAAAAGAAAAAAAATCATAATCGAACATGCACGTGTCTTGTCGGTGAATGAAAACTAGTTAGTAGAACTTGATGGATTCGGATTAATCATTACTAAAATCAAACTAATAACACAGGATCGCAACTTTATTGCTAACGCGATAACACGGTAGCGTACAATAACTGTCACATCGCTACAATGCAGTCGCTGAGACAGAAGGGGAAGATGCTCCCGCTCTTTACTCACCGACTGCATTCAACTCGCGCGCTGGCTATAGATTATTATACGGCTCCAACTTTTTACACGTGCTATTTTTTTATTAGTGATTGATTCAATTTTAGATAGTTTTAGCCGACTTCAAAAAAGGAGGTTCTTAATCAATTTGACGGTATTTTTTTAATTTTTGTTACCTCTACACTTTAGTCTAGATGAACCGATTTTGATGATTGTTTTTGAAGTAAAACTTCTTGGCGAAGGACAGTTAAGAGGGAGATATAAGTTAGTGAAGATAGAAAGAGTTACGTTACGTTTCGTATATCTGAAACACAGCGCAGGCAGTGCTCGTGCACACTTTCTTTCTCCCTTAAACAATCGTGTACATATATTATATTGTGTGTGTATATATTATACATTTGTATGAAGTTTTACTTCAGTCGTGTGATCTAAAGCGCACTCGTTATTTTATTTGAAAGATGGTGGTCCCATTTTGTTCCAATTCTGACGATGGCACCAATGAGATAACAATATGTTTTAAATTTTGTATAATGATTGATTCGTTTTGAAGTCGGTTTTTATTTTTATTCGTAAATATATTACCTGCTTCACGAAGGGTGTCAGCCATCGTGATCTACTTGTCATCCTCACCGAACAACACCGTTCCCTTCACTCCTATCGCCACACAACTATATTATATTAAAAAAATAAATCGTTGCATTGTATTTAAACATTTTAATCGATTGAGACGCCCTACAACGAACCGACTATACGCGAACTGGGCGGCCTACAAAAATTAGATAAGCGAATAAATTTACGAATAATAATTAGTATTATTTACGTATGTACAGTCGGCCACATGCCGAATGTGCCGTTTAAGTTCTTAGTGACGACAGTGACATGATGTTACGAAGTCAGTTTGAAGGATATGATTATATATATGATAAATCTTTCTGCAGACTGAAAATCGATTACAAGACCTATAATTGAGAACCCAGACGCCATGATGACCAGCGCAGGCGTTCGTCGAATTAGTATTAAATATTTTATATATAACATTAATAGATATTAATAGTTACCTATAATGAGTTTAACATGACATGTTTTGTGCTTAGTATGTCACTGCTATTCCTTTATATAACACTAGTGATCCCTGTACTCACCTCTAATATTGCCATAACACTGATTAAATTAATGTTATATTGTAAAATAGAAAGTAAATTTACCCGTCCATTGAACAAATTTATAAAAAAATGATTACTTTTAAAACTAGAAGGGTATAAGTTTTCTAGGATATCATGCTTGCATCCGGAGGCTCGGGTTCGATAAGATCTACATACTCTTTCTTTTTCTCTTTTCTTTTACGTACATTTCTAACAAACTACTTTCTAATAAAAGCTAATCCAACCCTCGGATCGGAGTGCTGTCACGAGTAGTAACCGCCCATTCCGAGATTCTCTCACAGGAAACCTTTCGCCTAATTACTCCAGGTTCAGACTACATGACCGAAGAGCTGTGCTATCTCTCAAAAATTCCGAAAGGATACATGTTACTTATACCACAAAATACAGTTTTATAGAGAACGTTTAAGGATGTGATATGATATCAATTCTCATCTAAAACATTTATTTCTTGTTATAAAAAAACTAATTTTATATAGCAAGTACATCTCCGATTGAAGCGTAATTACTATTATTGTTTATTGTTCTATATTTGCACTTAGCCAATTCGATTGTAAACCAAGCCGAAAATAAGCTAGGGCGAATCTCTAGTATATTAAAAACTAAAAATTACTACGAAAACGCTATGTTATTGTATATACATCATAATAAATTCTGCAATTTTTGCAGTTAAAAACTGTGTATTTGTAATTCTGCTGTTAGTAAATCTACAGGCTTGTTGATATTTAAAATTAATATTTAAAAAAAAAATCGTGAGAAAATAATAAAATAAGTAGTAAAAATAAGTAAGCGATGCCAATTGACCTTCAGCGGGACACGTTCTAGACTCGATAGCCCTAATACACCTGTCGGAGAGGTTTATTTCATTTAAATCTTTTCACAACTAAAAAACCTGACACTTCCTATAATCATCATGGAATTTAATAACCAATTGCTTATTGACCCGTGTCTTGCTGGCTAGTTACTGGCACCCCAATAGCGAATGGAGCGACTTCCATTCCTTACAATGACTAATAATAATTTGGTTCATTTTATCAACTTATCTAGCAAGCTCCCTAATTACATTATAAATTGGTAAGCTGATCGAGTCTAATGCATTTAAGCAAATTACGTGTTTTGTGTACTTTCTTAGCTAGTACTTACGTGAGCAAAGTAGCAGACTATTTATCGTAACTAATACCACGCCCATCCTCTCTGAAGACAGTTCTGCGGATGAACTTTTCTATCAAAATCAAATGATATCAATCTCGTTTCTCAAAGGTTTAAAGTCATTAAGCTATAAAAAGTTTATTTTTTGTTCTATTTTCTTTCCTTGATTAATTTTAATTTGAAATTTAGTTTCATTTTCCTTTTAGTGTTTTTTTTGTTATTTTTTAATATTTTCGCCACCTATTCGTTGCACGCAGTCTTCACCTGCGATGGCATTAACCGTGTAACTTTTCCACTGTTTATATATTGTAAGTAAAAAATGTTCATTGTATTTGTGTTCAATAAATAAATCATGTTAGAAAAATCTATATTTTAATATGATTCTTTTCAATTATTTTATATTTTCTCAGATATTTTTTATAAATTGAGAGAGGAGGTCGGACCCAACCCATAACAGTGTTTTAAAGAATGATATGATAGACTCTGACATACGGTGAAGATCAGTTTTGCGTTGTTTTAGTACTGGTATAGCACCGATAGCCAGGGGCATACAATTGTTTTACCGACTTTAAGAAAGGAGGTTCTCAATTTGTCTCTGTTTTTTTTATGTTTGCATAACTGCATGCATCATAACTTTGGACTGGGTGAACCTGAGATTTGGATGATTCTGTTTTTTAAATCTATTGCGTCCCGTGTGGACGACACTTTAATTTGATACGATTCTCACAACGACATCCGTGACAAAAGTATAAGTAATATAAGTCTTAAATTTGCATTAAGAATGTGTGCGATAAATGGACGATTAATGACGCCAACCAATTCGAAGATTTCATTTTTATTGGAAAGGATGTTCTTTAATTAATTTGATTAGAGTTTGGTGCTGATTAATTATATTCCGTAATATTGTTAATATACTTATCTTAAGGCTGTTTACGTTAAGTAACATTTATAGATAAACACTCTCGCTAGAAGATGTCTCCATGCTCACCACAGGCAAGGGGAAGACATTGTTAGTAATAGAATCACGTCACCAATATTTGACGCAAATAATTGTATTGCAGATAGTGCGGAGAGGATCACTGGGATATTCTCAAGACCGATTATGCAATGTTTGTTATTCTAAATATATTGTATTGTCTTTGCAAATGCTACACAATATTATATCGCGGTATGTTGATTAATTACATTTCTTTCTATATTATTTTAGGTAATTGGAGTCGTTCACGTATTTTAACATGTGAGCTTCAAATTCTTCGTCATAATTAGCGACACGAAACAAAAATAATTGTTACTCTGAGAGTGCTATATTGTGCTTATATATGCTTGAAAGTAATAAAATAAAATAGTCAATTATTGAATTAAAATTAAAAAGTTAATATTTTAGCATATTGTATCGGTTAATCCGTACGTCGTTGTTTTCTATGTATAGTTTTTAAAAAAAAAACGAATGAATTCATCGTTGACCAATAATTATTTATTCATTTAACAGACCTTTTAATTAATCTGTATGTTGATTACGTTTGTGTACTTATTGCTTCATCATTTATGATCCCATTTTGATATTTTTTTTTGCTTTCAATACCAATTTCTTAAAGGTTCCATTAACTTAACCTCTACGATTTGGGGACCTTCAAGAAACGAGCGTACTCCTATCTCAAAGTCTTCAACGCACCTGCAGCTTCCAATGTTGTAGATGCTAATGGGCGACGGTGATCACTTAAAATCAGGTGGCTGCCAGTTTTCCTATAAATATAATAATTTGGTTCATCTATTCATTTCATCTATCCATACAATTCTGTTTTCAAAATCGTCATTAGAGCATTTATCATTTAGAACAACGTATTTCTTAACGAATATAACTGTCTAACCACAAATGAAATTTTTGTTCTTTCCCACAAATTTTGATAGTGACATATGATATGGCAAAATAAATAATTCTTTAACATATCTTATCTCATTACGATTAAGCGTGACTTCATCCTAATTAGATAAACAGTCAATTGACGCAGATGGGCTGCTCTGGCGATAGCCGGCGAGTGCCAGATAAAGCGGACCGACATTGACAACTGCCATAAAGATTTCAAATGTTCAGTACGCACTAGTACGCAGTCAGGTTACAGTCACTGGAATGTGACCTGAGGGTAATATAGGTAAATATTGGGTAACCTATAAACAGCTTGTTTTATCAAACGACTTGGAAAAGGAAGAGGTTCTCAATTCGCCTGTTTATAATTAGTGTCATTTTTTATAATTAGTGGTGGGGAATTCTGACAGGGACATCCTTGAGAAAACCATAATATAAGTCTTCAATTTGCGCGACAAATAGGCGAATATCACACCAAGCGTAACAAATCGAATCAAACGCTATCACGCGAAGGCCCTCTTTCTATTTCCAAATTATTATGGATATATTACGAAAAATTAATCAGAATCTAACCAAACTCTCATCACATTACCCTTGAATTACATCCTTTCCAATAAAAGATGAATCATCAAAAGCGGTTGACGTGATGTTGAGTATTTCGACTATTCACGCACGTATTGCAAATTTAAGACTTATATGGTTATCTCATAGATGAAATTATTGAATTAAAATTAAAAAGTTATTATTTTAGCATATTGTATCCGTTAATCCGTACGTCGTTGTTTTCTATGTATAGTTTAAAAAAAACGAATGAATTCATCGTTGACCAATAATTATTTATTCATTTAACAGACCTTTTAATTAATCTGTATGTTGATTACGTTTGTGTTCTTATTGCTTCATCATTTATGATCCCATTTTGATATTTTTTTTTGCTTTCAGTACCAATTTCTTAAATGTTCCAATAAGTTAACCTTTACGATTTGGGGACGTTCAAGAAACGAGCGTACTCCTATCTCAAAGGCTTCAACGCACCTGCAGCTTCCAATGTTGTAGATGCTAATGAGCGACGGTGATCACTTAAAATCAGGTCAGCCACCTGATTTCCTATAAATATAATAATTTGGTTCATCTAATCATTTCATCTATCCATACAATTCTGTTTTCAATATCATCGTTAAAGCATTTATCATTTAGAACAACGTATTTTTAACAAATATAACTGTCTAACCACAAATGAAATTTTTGTTCTTTTCCACAAATTTTGATAGTGACATATGATATGGCAAAATAAATAATTCTTTAACATATCTTATCTCATTACGATTAAGCGTGACTTCATCCTAATTAGATAAACAGTCAATTGACGCAGATGGGCTGCTCTGGCGATAGCCGGCGAGTGCCAGATAAAGCGGACCGACATTGACAACTGCCATAAAGATTTCAAATGTTCAGTACGCACTAGTACGCAGTCAGGTTACGGTTACTGGAATGTGACCCGAGGGTAATATAGGTAAATATTGGGTAACCTACAAACAGCTTGTTTTATCAAACTACTTGAAAAAGGAAGAGGTTCTCAATTCGCCTGTTTATAATTAGTGTCATTTTTTATAATTAGTGGTGGGGAATTATGACAGTGACATCCTTGAGAAAACCATAATATAAGTCTTCAATTTACGCGACAAATAGGCGAATAACTCAATATCACACCAAGCGTAACAAATCGAATCAAACGCTATCACGCGAAGGCCCTCTTTGTATTTCCAAATTATTATGGATATATTACGAAAAATTAATCAGAATCTAACCAAACTCTCATCACATTACCCTTGAATTACATCCTTTCCAATAAAAGATGAATCATCAAAAGCGATTAACGTGATGTTGAGTATTTCGACTATTGCACGTATTGCAAATTTACGACTTATATGGTTATCTCATAGATGAAATTGGCTGAATTGAAGGACCACACGGGAAGCAACAGGTTCACCCAGTCGAAAGTTATGTGTAACAAACAGAAAAAAGACAAATTGAGAACCTTCTTTTTGGAGTCGGTTGAAAAACAAATAACATGCATTTAATTATTGCACTTGGTATATTGTTTGACCTCGATTGCACTTCAAACTGCTGACGCCGCTCAACCTGGGTGTTCTTCGTCACCACGTATTATTGTTAATAGATACGGCAGTATCATTAACATTGACAGTAATTCCATTGGCCTCCGTCTATTCTGAGATGTCTTTATTGAATCAAATTCATACAAGGTTCTAAACAAGCTCTTTCCGATTCGACTCTTTCCCTAATTAAACCATGCACGATTTACGTTCTTTTAAATCGTAACATCATACAGCAATTGTAAATTATTTAAATGAATGCCCAAAGCCACAAAGTGGAACTCTTATTTAGCCTTTTTTTAGCCCTCGAGAGGATTTCAACAGTAATATAAAGATAAGGTTGAAGTCCTTGGGAAATGTCTACTCTTTTTCTCTGCTTTTGTAATTTGCAAATCTAACTCGTCAAAATCTAAGAGCCGTAGAGTGACAGTCCTGTTGTATAACAGTAAAGTAGAAACTTTACATATAAGTTTCGCGGAAAGAATAAAGTGGTAGAAAAACCTGACCCGTTTGGCCCCAAAGTATCTATAATAATAATTATATTATATAAAATTAATATATATCATAAGTATATTTACGAGAATAAACAAAAACCGACTTCAAATCAAATCAAACGTTAAACGCTACTACATTTGAAAGCTCTCTTTGTATTTCCGAATTATCGTAGGAATATTACGAAATAGAATTAATCAGGACCTAATCAAACTCTCATCAAACTATTCTTAAAGTGCATCCTTTCCAATAAAAAATGAATCATCAAAATTGGCTGGAGTGTTATTTAGTTTGTAGCGCACATACATTTGAGACTTATATGATTTTCTCATAGTTGCCATTGTCAGAATTTGATTTGGAATGAGTTTCCGTTTTATGGATTCCTATGTACAAATAACGTGTTAAAATTTTTGTCAGGTGTATAGCGATGAGCTCACCACCTAAGGACTTTCACGCGACAAATAGACGAATATTGAGTTCGTTTATTTATCGCACATACTTAATGAAAATTTAAGACTTACGATTATATGGTTCATGGATGCCAATGTCATACTAACCAACAGCTAAATAAAAAAATAATTATCAAAATCGGTTGACCCAGTCGAAAGTTATAAAATAACAAAAATAAAAGAAATTGACGACTTGAGAACTTGCACCTTTTTTGAAATCGCTTGAAAAAACTATTTTATTTTATTTACGTACTTTATGCCATATATATAATGTGCTCATTTTTATGACTATTTTTTTGTACCATTGTATAATTGGCTGATTGGTTTGTCTCCTTTATCCGACGACATTAATTAAGATTACGACTGCGGCTGGTAGATATGGCGGCAGTTTAATGTCTCGTGATGTCGTGTACATTGCACGAAATATACGTATATATAACCGTTAATAGGTTAAATAGCAATTACTAATCTGCAATGCAGTGCTTGGGCGTTCGCCCTAAGACCTGCGGCTCAAAATCTCCAAGAAAATCATGCAATATCCCTTTTCGTACAGGGATAAACAAAGTCGTGAGGCTCTTTTGGAATGTTCTGAAAAGTTCATAAGATTTGGCGTACAGTAGTTACAGGTTGTGATCCAATGATCGTAATATACGTAACAAGCGATCTATTTTATCGTAACAAATTAACATCTGTCGTTAACGTAATACACGAGGCAATTGGGTCAAGTGAATGCGAGTCATTTTGCGCGTTTTGTGCGCTCCGCCATTTTGCTATTGTTTTGTTTTTGATGACAGTGTGATCTGCGCGACACATGCGGTATATGTGTTGTATATTTATTGAAGATATCTTTATTAAACAACATCAGTTTTAGTAATATTTTATTTATAAAATATTACATATTATGGAATCCAAATAATGAATAGTAGGGTATCAAATCCTCCAGAATAACAACAGATAAATAGACCTCTATTACTAGTGATCGCCCTATAGTGGAAATTCGACTTTAATCCTGAAATGGGAGCATTGAAATCTCTTTTTATATATTAAATATATGCCAATAATTATTTATCATAGTAACTAACCGTAGCCAAGCAAGTATTTAACATCCGTATATACTTATATATGTATCAAACGCATGTTTGTGTGTGTAATGTTTTTTTATTGATTTAATGAATTTTGTATGCATACTGAGATAGAAAATGTCAGCACTGTACACTCCTTCACTACATAAACTATAAGTCTAGGAAATTTCATGCTCGTCCACGCAATTTTCGTACAAAATGTTTTAAGTGATGTAAGCAACGATAGCGATCAAATTGTGACAAGCTGGTATCAATGAATTTACATATTTCGGTTTCTTGCGTAAAAAAATGGTTTGTTCCCAAAACTGAAAGCTTATGATTTATTAAAAAAGCGCTTTGCTTTGTCTTTCATTGTTCGTACAGCATCTGGAATAGTTTACCCGCGTCTGTCTTTCCTTCCGATTACAATGTGGGTGTTTTAAAAGTAGAGACATTTATTAAACTAGAGCCCTTTACCATCCAGGACCACATTTCAACTTAACATCAGGTGGGATCGTAGTTGAGCACTTGCTAAGAAAGTATTAAAAAATATATTATATACAGTAGATATTTATTATTTATATAGGCTATATTTTTTGGATTATATGGATTTTTTATACCATTATTCTAGGTGAATTTATCAATACTGAATATTATTTATTGTGGGATTGATACACCATGTAACACCGAGATAATGTAACAGTGATGCAGCTCTAACCAAATCTTGAGTACCAAACTCATGAATAGATATTTCGCCACGCGACCGCCTTTTGATTATTTCTTCTGACAAAACGGAATCATTACGAGCGGCCAATGTAATGTCGCGATTACGTCATCAACTGGTAACACTGAACAAAATGCTGTTGCTAAATGCAATTGCCTGAATAAATATTCAGACGTCAATTCTTGATGAGCGTCGATTTGAGCAGTAAAATTGCTCCGAGTAAATGTCTGTCATAACATCGCAGCTTTTGTCGTCAGTAGAGAGAACTCAGGTTTGTTGTAAGTAAGAAGTTTTGTGAATATTTTTTACTAACGTAATGTTTTCACATAGTTTCTTTGGCTGCGCTGCTGGCGGACGCTGATTTTGGCAGCTTCGCCAGGTTTATAACGTTTAGTCTGAAACTCAATTTGGTACTTACGTATTAACGGTACCGCAGCTAAAGTTGTTTTTTTATATAATACTGATTTCAAATTGTTTATTTAATCGATAGATTGTTTAATTTTTTTTGTACTTTTCGAAACGTACCTAACCGCGTACTCCTCGGGGGAAGAACGAGTTATGTCAGTCCTTTACCGAAAAACCTATACGGTCTTCCACCACCACCGCATATTGGCGGGGCTACGAGAACGCTTGCGAGATAATAATAATAATAATAATAATAAATTTATTTATTTATCTTTCACAAATTTAAATGCACAGTTTACTTATATGTTTACAGTTTACGTAGATCTTAAATTTGTGAAAGACTGGTGTCTGAACTAGGGTACCCTGTAAGACAGATCACCAGCCCCCCACCATACTTATAATAGTTCTGAATTTATTAATATTGACTTACGAATTAGCATGCAAGAAAGAAAGTGCGTGGTGTGTGTGTGAATGTGTGGTGGGTTTGTGTGGTGTATGCGTGGTGTGTGTGTAGTTCATGTATGTGTGTGTAGTGTGCTTTATATGTTATTTAATTTATGATAAGATTTTTAACAATAAACCTTACTTGAAATAGAAGCGTGATAAGTAAGTAATAAGTAAGACACATTAGGCGGGGCATCGAACGGGCAAGTTTGTACGGTGCGACGGACTCGGCCGTTATTCTGAGAATCCTATTTGTTGTTAGATCGATATTCTATGTATGTATACAACGGAAAGTCTTCGAAATGGATTTTTTAGATGTCTGACCGGTTATTGGCCAACTCGCAATAACTAAAGCGTCTGTTGCTAAAATGGGTCTGAGACTGAGAGATAATTCAACGTTTATGTTTTTGTTTTTCCATTTAACTATATAACTTATGTTCGTTACCTCATAACTTTGCATTGGGTAAACCGATTTTAATTAGAGAGAAGAATTAAAGTTTTCGAACCTACATTTCTCACACCGTTATACTACTAGCGGAATTTTTAACCACTATGGTTTAAAGGCGTGAGTTCTATTTTAACTGGTTCTTCAAAGAATGTACATTTATTCTCTATTAATCCCTAGGTACATTGTTTTAGATTTAGTAAGCGCTGAATTGGCTTCATACATGACATTGACTTTGGTTTTGGTTGGCACTTGGCCGAGCGCCATACGACATATTAGCGAAGTATTTGGTGACGTCACACGACACTACGACACGCCCCGTCGTATATTTAGAGATCTCTTACAGAAATTTCCATTCATAAAAGTTGACCGATTTTTGTGACATTCTATTACCACTTTATGACGATTTTTGTTAGTACTGACACTCCAACACTTTTTCTATTAAGTAGTCTAGTATTTCAAGTTAGTTATTATCTCGTACATAAGAAAGGTTTTCCAAATTTTTCCTTCAATAATTATGCGTGAAGAAAATTATTTTTTTATTTAACGCCTTTTGTTGAAAAATAATCATTTATCGTAAACTTCCAGGTGGTAAAAAAAAACATCAAAAAATACTATAAAATGTGTACATATTATACCATTTTGGAATAATGGGTGTTAGCGCAATTTTTGAAATTGCTTGCCACTATAGTTACTGTACGTTTTGTGTATAGCATGGTGTCAGTCACTAGAAAGTCAACACTAATGATTTTCTTCCCAAAAATTTAAAGAATACTCCCACTATGTGATACAGACATTGGGCCTGCACTGTGTGCACGTAACTGGCTGTGAGGAATAGGAAATGTATGCTCGTAACTCTCTTTCTTTCTATCTTCACTAACATCTTCCTCTAAACTTCTTTTCGCCTCAGCAGATCACACTTTTCATAACGTTCTCATCACCTACGGGGAATACCGGCAGTAGATTCTGATTTTTATTACAATGAAAATATAATATGTTAAATAATTGTAATCGGTCGACTTTAAATATTCAGTGACATAATAATATTTCATCGTACTTTCGTAGAAAAATAATAATAAATTAATTAATATCCCAAGATGTCCCAAGAATTAATAATAAATAAAGCTCCAACAATTTTTGTGCAATATGCAAAATGCAGTAATCATTTTCTGCAAATCGTTAATAACATTGCCGCAACGATGCAACCTAATCTGGACGTTAATACAAAAACAAGCGGTTGCCAGCATAAAAAGACCGCACATGTGAAAAGAGCCGAAGGTCGCGCAGTCTCCCAAACAAACCGTGCAGCAATGCGCCGGCGCATGGCGAAAGTCGCCGCACTTGCGTAACGAAATAGTGACGTTCACAAATACATCGATTTAAACCTTTTCTCGATTTTCTATACAATTTGCCAACAATAGCAAGTAGTAAGACTTACGACTTTATGTTCAGGAGTTTGAATCATATAAGCACAGGTGGAAACTAGAAAATTTACGAGGTTCTTTTCAAGTAAAACTTCTTTACACAAGCGTGGATCCCCTCACTCCCAAGTAAGCTGTTGAATTAGTTATGAAAAGTGTGACGTGTTTGCGAGGCGGATGGAAGTTGAATGGGAGATATAAGTCAGTGAAGATAGAGAGTTACGTTTCGTGTATCTAAGACACAGTGCAGGCATATTGTTTGTATCAATCAAATATCACTGCAGGAGCAAGAGAGAGCACATAAATTTTCTGCCTTATACAATCGTATATATATTATATGTTATGTAGATATTATGCATACATATAATGGAGCTATAGAAGTTTCATTTCATTCGTGTGATCTAAAGAACATCCATTTTTTGTCATATATAAGTCCGTTATAATATATTGATATATTCTGAATTGAACATTCACGACCATCAATTACACGAAACTACAACAAAACAACTAAATACTGTAACGTAAAATTTTTGTAATTTATATACTATACTTATAGACTTTATAAGTTTAATCGTGTGATAGAAAAAAATATTCTAATAATCGATAAATATCGTCGCAACCTTCACTACGAACAAGCGGATTGCCGCTCATGTTTTTGGCTACACAGTCCGTTCGACCTTTCATTTTCTATCGATAATTGCGTAGTGAGTGCGCCCTTCACTACGCGGAGCTACACCGGCTATCACTCGTTCTCTCGAATTGTCTTGATCCGTAGCCGGCGTCAGGAGCAGCGTTCTATCTGCTGTTAAGCCTGTCTTCTTAATTCGTGCAGCAAAAGACAGTGTGTGAGAACTGTATCCATGCATGTGAAATGTGTTTGTCCGTCTGCCTGTTGGTCGGTGTTTAAACAGGTCAGTTCTGTTTATTGTTTTGTTTGCAGTGTATGAGCTTTTCTTTGTTCTGTGCGTTAAAAAGCAATTGTCTACAATCATCTGCACTCAAATAATATTAATAAAGTTCTTTTTATTTTATTTCTAGTGATTGCTTTATGTGGCTCAGAGTTCAATATAGTTACAGTAGTACATTTGAACTCGAGTCAGCTAATGAGTTTCCCGTTCTTCGGATTTGTATATACGAAATATGTAATAATGAAATTCACACAAATTTTATATTAAAAATAAAAGGAAATGAAAACGCAACAAAAGCAAAATAAATACACTAAACAAGAAGAAAAATGGAGGTTTCGAGAATTTGTTTGTTTGATGTTTGAATAGGATTTGACTTAGTACATTTTGTGAGATGTAACAATAAAATCGAGTGCACGTATTTTTTTGCGATGAGTTCTTAGCGTTGTAAAGTGTATGAATCTGGCACCGCACGAGATTTCTGACGTTAGTGAGATAAAATTAATGACTACAGTAATCTACACACAGGATACACGCATAGATATAAGTGCTTTCATCTGTTACTTCTAATGTTTTACAGTACAAATAAGCTTATTGGTACATTGACATGTTAATAGCTTCCTTGTTTATTTCCAAATTCCTAATAAATTCCAAAATAATTTTATCCAATTACATTTATAGCCCTATTTGTAGAAAACTAGAATAAATTACTTCAAACTACTGTGAAATGTTGATTATAGCATTTGCATAAAATATATTCTCATTAAAAGAATCATCCCGTTTCGAGTTGAAATCTTCATGATACCAAAATTCGCTATCAATTTGTAGTTCCAAGAGTTTTGCGCTAATAATTTGGTGATTAATGTTAATTTTTGGTGCCAAATACAGTAAATTACAATTTAAAGAGATCACTCTGTAGCTAATTTCTCTGCTACGCATTTAGATAGTCATTTATCTCTATTTCCAAAAGGAATAATTAAGTTATATTATGTAATCTGTATACTGGTAATTGAAGAAATGTAAGCTCTTTCCAAATTCCGTTTCGAAGGTCATGTTTATAACATACGATAACTCGTATATATTAAAGTGAATGGGACTTAAATGGAACCTTGAGGTATTCCTGTGTCTACACTCTTGTTTTGTTTAAAGACCACTAAATTTAAAATTTTCAACGTGTTTCTTTAATATTTAGGACTTAAACCACGCAAAATTCATTAAAAACTAGAGAAAACCAGAGTAAAACTTTTAGCCGCTACAATGTCCGTATTAACATAATCAAATGCTCTAGTAAAATCCAACAATGAGAGAGTTATGTTTCCCTCATCACATGCTGCATAAAAAAGCTGTCAGGTCCTTAAACCCTAGCAAATATCGCCATCTGCTTTACTAAGCTTATTGGGACCCATTTTCAAAAATAAATAAAATTAAATAGAAACGAAACATATCGAAACAAGACATGGTTTCGAACTCTTTACTATCTGATCGTAAGTAGATACATTTAGCAACTAGGTCGTCACTGCGCTATTAGCAGAATCGTTTATGCTTAACATCATTGCTATTTAAAGTGACTTCACTTATCTCCCACTCATCAGGAAAGATTGTGGTCAAGTTTTTTTATATATTATACGAACAGCAACCGTTAAATACGTGTTGTTTATTGAATGCAGTTAAGCAAGTAAATACGTACGGAGCATTGGTACCCACATCCTTTGCAAAGCTTATTTATGTATGTTTTTAACTTGCAGGAAAACATATTTTATTGCCTCAACGAATTAAAACAAATTTATTAAGTCACAGGATAAAAGTGTACCAAAAGGCGGAATTAATGCCAAAAGACGTTCTCTCATAATCTACCTCAGGGTTGTGTAGAGACAAAACAACTGGTGCAAAATATCCAAAACATAAACCTATGTATACAAATGAAACTAGTTGGAATAATATAAAACAAAATACAATAATAATGACGACAAAAGATTGTTTGTTCGAGATTTTCTATATCCATTCTGTTATTTACGCGGATTTATCTGTGTAAACATTATATATCTTCTGCTGACCTACTTCCGAGGTCATAATTTGTTTCTCACAAACAACCGTCAGAGACCGACACTGGGAATTCAACATAAATTATACAATTTCATTAGACAGGGTTTCATTTATCTTACAGTCGGAATCTTACATCACATACATATATTTCAGGGTGTATGGAGCGGAAAGCTCTCACGTGGCCGAGCTCTTTGTATCGTAGTCCCCAAGCTGAAAAAAAGGACTTCAGCCTGGTCAAGTACTATAATAATTTCCACAGCAGAAAAGCCAGCAAAAACGGTTCAAATTTCATTTTTGACACCATTTCATTATTGACGTGAACCATCCCAACTTGTTTTGGAACGATTAAAAATAATGTTACTAAAATTTCTAAACATCTCTAGGAAAAAAAAACTCAATAGAGGTTTTTCGCGTTTTTCTGCGCTTGGCTCACCTGTGTAATGTGTCGGGACTTCTTTGTATAACGCCGGACGTTTCTGTTGTTCTTTTCGTAGGTGTTTGTGGTGATGAACATTAAGATCGACCTTCTGTGTGGCGCTTGTACACTATTGTTGTACTTGTATATGGTTTTCACGCTAGCCCTGTTGGTCTCGTCACTCCAGATCATCATGAGGATGTAGGTGTAGCTCTTATTACCAACTTATTATTAAGTAAGTCGTTCTATGCGTATTACATTGGGTTATGTCAGTGGCGTCAATATTTGCAACACAAGGGCACTCGTTCAACGTCACCCGCTTACGCAAATATCGTGAGAAAACATGGTGGACTCGAGTGTCACTTTAAGAAAACGCATCTCAGCTATATTCGTAGATTTTCACGCTAGTACATGATTCGAGGTTCAGGCAGCGACCCTAGAGCTATGCCAACAATTTGGTAAAACAGTTGCTTAACTTCGTCACAAAAAAAAGAAAAAGCATAAAATAATTATGTTTAGATGCAACACAAATAGGAATCTGGTTCTACGAGTGCTTCTGGAGTCTACAACACCCCTGAGTCGACATTACTCGCGCGTTAAGTATAAACTTAACTGCACTCGCTAACTGATTGCGAGCAAACTATATTTAGAGTTTAAGTGGCAGGAACGCGGCTAGCAACAATTATTTACCCGGGTCCAGTTCAGCCGTTGAACCGGTCCCGGCCCCGTAGCAACTTCGCTGGCGTAAGGTACGCACCACACATATATCAATCATAATGCCACGATTATAAATTTTCTGCGTTAATCCATATCTCGTGTAATAGTTTTTGGAATCAACAATTAAATATCTTCGGTTTCTCCATACTCATACGATTTATATACGAGGACATAATACGGTACTTAGGACTTGCTAAATAGCTTTGGGTAGCTCTGAGAAAAATCTGGAACCGTACCATCCTTCGACTATATCACCACTTAGTATCAGGGGGGATCGTGGTCAAGCACTATTTTACACAGCATAAAACAACCGAACTTAAATTCCACAGCGTCGTAATACAAATATATTACGAGTAAAAATATAGCATATTAGTGCCGAGAAGAATCATTGTTATATTACGAAGTCCTATTATTTATTACTCTACCTATAGTTTTTACTTCTGCCATATATCTTCGAATATCCCTGCCTCCAGAGACCCCAACAAAAGGATATGAAACAAAAATATAAAACCCTTCCAAACGCAAAAATAATTCATATTCGGTTCATAAAAGCAGCAACAAGAGAACACAAACAAAAAAACCTCCTCCTTTTCGAAGTCGGTTAAAATAAAAAGCTTTCTGGTCAAAATCTCATCGCACAGTTTTTGTAATTTCCAAACGGCTCTTTGTTATTTCTACGGAATTATTTGTATTAGCAAATATTCGCAAACACAGACCTCGGCAACCTCAAGGAATCGTCGATGACACAACAGACCGTCACATTGAGCCAATGCTAAATATATTGTGGACAGAAATAGTGCCCACTTCCCTCGCGGTGGTCCAACACACCGCGCGCAGGGCGTGCTCACATGGACCGGACTGGTCGCCGACAACAACAATATAATAAAAACTTGAAATAAAACTATTTTAGTGGTCATATCCCTTATTAATTGTTTTAAGCACTTTGCAGTATGCGTGTGTTTTTCACGTTTTCAATTTCATGAGTTCGAGTATATTAATTGCTTAAATTTGTACGCAGTATGATAAAGAGGGTAATTGACGTCTCTGTTTGCACTGCAAGGGTTATAAGGACGTGACAACTTATTTTTTTTATTAAATATGACAGGACAGGTACATATGAGGTGTATACAAGGTATATAGTGTATGTCAGAACACACGAATAAATCTGAGCGGTTAATGTGGGTAGATTGATAATTAATAATATAATCGCATGTTAGATTGAATGTGGGTATATTTACAATTAAAGGTAAAATAGTGAGTTCCCCTTCCCTTTTATCCTTTGCGATATTGATTAAATGTTTGAAGTTTAAATACTATCATAGTGCCGACATACAAAGGAATGGCAGGGTAGCCTCAGGAAAGGCCCAAGAAATGTGTAACTGTAAGCGTTTGGTTACGCTGTTGGAAATTACTTACCTACGAAGTTTACAAGAAGACTCAATACCTGTAAATGTATCAAAATTCACTTGACACGGAAATGATGTAAAAATTCGCCTCATCTAACTACGACGGGGCGGTACATAGCGATAACAACTCTGGCGCGATAAGTCAATGAGTCATCTCTGAATAAATTACTTTAGATTAATGTTTCGCTTTACATTAACTTTAGTTGTGTCGTTTTAACTGCCTACTCTGACTTACAAGCAATTATTTTTAGGACAATAATTTTTATGCACCAACCGGACAAACTGTTGACATTTGATTGCTACGGTTTTCTAGTCAGATTCTTGCGTACAAACAAGTATAATTACAAAACAGAAACTTCAAATCGACTTCATATCTTAGTAATAGTAGTGATGGCCATCTTGTATTTCTGAATTAACGTAGGAATATTAAGAAATAGAATTAATTACAAACTAACCGAATTCTCATCAAATTTTTGCGCACATACTTTGCATTAAGTTTATAACTTACATGGTTTTCTCATGGATTCCTTAGAATTGAATTGGAATGGGACCACACAGAAAGCACAGCTCTCAAGTAAAAAACCCAGTCCAAAGCTATGAGGTAACAAACATAAAAAAACATAGAGACGAGTCGAGAAACCTTTTTGACGTCGGTTGATTAATCGTTAACTAAAACTTCTGCATGATGGAAAGTAGTCACAAGCGAGATCTGTAACATGGGTCAAAAGGACGTTGATACGTCTGTCTACCCTGCTAGGAATAAAAGGACGTTTACAAGGAAAAAGTTTTTCGTAGACAACATCAACTGCGCCCAGCAACTTGAGCATATTTTTTCGTTGTATAGCATAGAATAGTTTAATGTGAATCGACCACATGACACAAAGCAATTTGTCATGTAGATCAACTGTAATTATAATAAAATTATTGCAAGTTATGGCAGCATGGTGGCGGCGGTGATAAGAGCAAGGTGAAGTGCACAGGATGTGGGGGCTGAAGGTAAATATTAAAAATAACTTGTCAAGTTTGTCCTGCGCACGCCTGGTGCATGGCTCCGTAGCAATGCTCTACTGGTCAACAAAGGCTATCTTCACAGTAAATGCAAGACGACTTTAACTACGCACAATATAAGTAACAATAAAATTTTTGTCTCAAAAACAGGTTTTTCTTCATACTCACTTTAGCAATCTATATCTTCCTGTCCTATGTATATCTTTCTACTTCTACTACTTCTGACAGTGAAACAGTATGTTAATTATATAAATAACAATAAATAACTAAATTAAATGTAAATATAATGTTATAAACAACAAATGGTAAACATCTAACATCTTACAAGTCAAAGTTTAATTCTTACCTGAAAATCCAGCAGTGACAGTGTAGTATATAGGCACATACAAGATTCCGGTTTATCTTCCGTTTTTTGCCTACAGAACACCACTCGCTAAAATGTGTGTCCTATGGCTCGTCTATGGAACCCTAAAAATATTTTTTTGTTGTACTGTTTATTTTTATAATTTTGCTTTTGTGTCTATTAACAGATATAAATAAAGAATTATGAGGGTGATGCCTACCTTTGTAGGTCAAGGGCGAGAGTGCTTTTTTTAAGGATATATACAACAAGACGCAGAATAATAGCTAAGCGTTCCAGTTTACCATCTAATGGTTGGAAGTTTAAATTCGTGTTATTTTTATCCTTTATCTTTTTTATACTTGACATAATTGTGTCAAACAAACTGGTCACTTTCATACTCCTATAACGAAATTAACGATAATTGTGTTTTTAATTTTAAATCAATCTAAAAACAATGTGATAATGTTATATGAGAATTATATTCTATGTTTATTATTTGTTCCTATGTCTGTCTCAGTTATAAAGTAACTCGAATTGCTATACAACACTAGGTTCAACCTCTTAAGACACTTCTAATTATTGTGGAAATAAGACCAAAAGTTCGTAGCTTTGACGTTGGGCTTTTCCCAACGAAGCCAAGAAAGTTGAAGTCCTTCAATACACTATTGTCGGACATTGACCACGAATAGATCGAAGTGGAAAAGAAGTAATAGGCATTGCTGGGAAAAACAGAACGACGATCCCAAATATACATAATCGAGCAATGTTATTTATATCTACAATATTTGTAATACGCATAGATAATGCAGGTTCCTGATGTATGTATTCAAATATAAACAAACAGTCTATTGCTGCTTAATCTGAAAGCAAAGAAATAGAAAAGCCTCAATAAAACCCAGTAAAGTAAAAATACAAACATCCGGGGTCTCAAGTACAAGCAACCGTTTAGAGTAGGCGTTGGTCTCACTGTGACAGGCCACGGCATCAGTAATTAGTCCCTTCATCACGCCACTTCATTGCGCAACATCAATTTAAAGCTATTGTTCTCAAATGACTCTGAATAATATACAATTACTAAGTCCATTTCAATAGTTTGTATTTGAAATAATTATTGATATTTAACATTATTTATCGATTAAATGATAAATTTTTCCACGAGATTACATTTAAATAATACCAATGGTATTAATGTAAACATAATAGATGTGATACGAAGATTGAATGTCTGTTAATGTTATGTTCGAATGTTCATATCCTGCACACATGCTATTAAGGTTTTACGACTTTTAAAGCGAATATCGAAATATTTAGGTGTACCGCCATTCGATTGCATCATCGATGATAAAGGATCATTGTAAATCGGTTGGTTTCTGATCGGACTTGAAGAACAAAAGTATTTTACCAACTCATCAATCTTGATATGTAAGTTCTGTGCTACCGTGCACTACTCCTAACTTGCCAAAAATTAGTAGTCTTCGTTCATTTTCGTGTTTCTCGATGAGAATACTTTCCAAGATCTCTTGATATGTCTTGTTCACATATGCGCGTCTAATTACGAATTAAGGTGAATCAATAATTCGAATAATATAAAGCAGAATTGCCCCAACGATCGGTTCTTGGTCCACTGTTGTTCCTTTATACTTCATTGTGCTAATAGTACATGCTCCTTCAACCACTCCACCACATATTTCTAATGCTGTGAGAACTTTAGCCCTGTTTAATGAAAATCTCAACAGAATGGTATCAACAATATACTTCTAAATCAATGTGTTTTAAATACAAAGTAAAAGTACTATTTTTCTGTATAGAACGCTAGTATATTTTCTTATAAATGTAATTAATGATCTTAAAACATTGCAAACAAGCTTGAGTCCTAGAAGATGATTTGCGTGAATAGTGGAATGGTAGAGATGAACTTATGCCGACCTTACCGTTTCCGCACACCGTAACTTTTACCATTAAAGCTATTGACGCTTCACCAGTTACTTTGAGGTGGTTAAAAATATTGTTTTTACCAATATATTTCTAACGCTTTTCTATCATATCTAAGGTAATTGTGAATTTAATGTGATCATGCCTCAGATAACTAACTAGTTACACTCAATACAATACCAAATGGATAGTTGCAGACGATACGCCGTTACCGGGCATCAAACTATGTCTATTCATCTTTAAATATGACGATATATTCCCCAATTCGTTCCACAAAAAAACTATCCGATTAAGTTCAATCAATCAGTCCGTGTGTCACAAGGAAGTAACTTCGAAAATTGAAATAATTCAATATGATTGTTGCTACCTCTAATTGCATTTTTTTTTGTGTCTTGCCAGCTGATTGCCAGTTCGTTTCCTTATTTGGCGATTTGGGTTTCTCTGTATGAAGGTGTATTGCCTTGAAGTTAGCCCTTTCTAAATAATCGGAATCTGGAAATTTATAGCATAAAGCAATTGCTAAATTGCGGTAGACAGAAATACAGAATGCAATTTACTCTTTGTTGATCCTGTCAAGTGCAAATTAAAATGCATTAAAATCAATCGTTATGCTCTGGATACAATTATTAGATACCTCTGTATGCAATGTCTGTATGCAAATATCCACAACAACAGAAATTTCGCGGACATTCAGCTGCTTTTGCACCTATCTGTCAGTGAACGTAGTTAACATATACTCGTAAGTTTGAAAAAAAAAATTATTGATACAAAGCAATAGTAAGTTCCAAGAAGGTTCTGCTCCTATTACGCTTATCTATAGATAGATAAATGTTGTTAATAGTTGAGTTTGAAAACAAATGATAACAATAATAGGTAGAATGATCACCACGTCTTAGTAAAGCGGAGATCAAATTCAGATCGTTTTCATATCATCAACATCGTATTGTATAACCGAAAACACCGGCCTACCGTCACGTCTTAATGAAGATGATCACGTTGACGTCTATATTTTCCGACCAACGAATACACTGATACGTAGTGCTTCATTATTAAATGCCTTCAGAAATCTCTGGCAAGTCTCTTGTTGACTTAAGCCTCTGCCAAAATCGTAAAATTGTTTGAGTGAATATTTCCCGATTAATGTAGATTTTTGTCGTGTTTAGAACGAGCGCGAGTGTTTACCGGGTGAATCGTGAATCACTCGTGAATGTGAATACGCAAATTGTTTATGTTTTCTTCACACTTATATACCCTTCAGACTTCAGACATAGTGTCAGTGATTCTGTGGAAGAGAACAAAGATAACCTCCGCAAATAACAGTTCAAAGCGACTAAAAATAATTAAGGTACTGGCCGGTGTTATTTTGAAGTTCTGATGCAACATTACTTTATTATACAATTTTTTATTTAAGAACCGCAGCAGCTCAGTTTCAAGACGGTCGTCTCGAATTGGATAGTATGCTAACAACCCGAGTTCGATCCCCGGTGCCGACACTAATGAATTTGTTGCAATTTTAAGTGCTACTTCACCATGAGCTCAGCGGTGAACGAAAACATGGTAAGGAAACGTACATATCTTAGAAAATGTTGTACCAAATTATTATTTGCACTAGGGCCGCATCGCAGACTATGCCCTTATAATCTCTTTACGGAGAAGGCCTGTGTCCAACAGTGGGACATATATACAGGCTGTAACTTTAATACGATACGACGAGGATTTGTTACTGATCCTCGCTTTAACTTTTACAGTCACAACAGGTCAGATTAAAAGTAAAAGCAAAAACCGACTTCATAAGGCATCAAAGTTAAACGCTATTGCGTACGGACGCCCTCTTTATATTTCCGAATTGTTGTAGTAATATTACGAAATATTAATCAGAACTTCTCATCAAACTACTCTTGAAGTACATCCTTTCCAATAAAAAAATAATCATCGAAATCGGTTGGCGTGATATTGAGGTATTTCCATTTCTGGTTAAGGGTTATTGTGTAGTACCCCTTGTACTATACAGGGAGTGAGTTGAAATCAGTCCGTTGCGCAACAACGCTAAATACTTGTGTTTCATAAAAAACAATTTTGTCTTAAGAACAATGATTTCGATATGGTGCTAGCTCGGGTGTCGCCAGTTATCGGAACCAATTGAAACGCGGATACCTTTAGTTCAAGTGAAGTTTTTTGCGTCAGTCCTAAACAAAGGCGAGGTCTGAGTTTCCGAGAACGAAGTTTGCGCGTTATCTACCAGATTGTGTGATGTGATTGAAATAACGGCTTGAAGTCAGCCGCTCGGCTAATGTCATATACGCATATCTATGATGGGAATTGTTTGGAATTATTTCATTCGCTGAATTTCACTTTAATTTTCATCATAATTCCGAATTTCATATTTTCACTGTTGTATCATTATATTTAGTTTGGTCGGTTAGAAGTTGGATTTCGTTAAAACACAAGCTGATTTCAGATTAAATCCGCGATGAAATTAACCAAAATGTGACATAAGACGCGGGCGCCATCTTTTATTTCCGAAATATCATTGTTGTATTATGTAGTTCTGGCGTCTTCATTATCGCTAAGGCTGGACCTGTATTTAGAAGTCACACGAATCAAGGATGAGGGTAGGATCGGCTTGGACGCAATTTTGACAAAAAATTGCCTAACATGACCCTGACTCGAAAGATTTTTTCAATGATTCATTTTACTTTTAATCCATCAAATGCTACGTTTCTCTGCGAAGATGCGAGAATTATTCAACTTTCACCTTAACAAAATATCGAAAGTAATTCTTAAAACCAATTACGGTCAATCAAAATCTTCTCAATACGTTACTAATGCGTTGAAAGTGCTCGTGCGCTTCTACAAATAAGCATTCAATTACTTGAAGATAATAATGTAAGTAATTAATGTAAGTATAAGTAATGTCGCTTTAACCTCAAAAAGACTAAAAGTAATTTTGGTAAAAGAATTGTCACCGTGTTTTAAAAAAATATTAGGCCGCTAGATCACGCCGTGGCCTGCCATCAACTACAAAGCAACAAAACTCCATGTACAGAAATAAAAACAAATATATTTAAGAGCAAAAACAAAACCGACTTCACACAAATCAAACGTTTAACGTTATTACACTTGGACGCCCTCTTTGTATTTACGAATTATCGCAGGAATAAATGGAATTAATCAGAACTTAAAATTCGCATAAAACTACTCTCCAAGTACATCTCTTCCAATAAAAAATGAATCATCGAAATTGGTTGGCGTGATATTGAGTTAATCGTCCATCTGTTGCGCACATACTTGAAGCAAATTTAAGACTTTGTAATTTTCTGATAGATGCCATTGTCAGAATTGGACCAAATGTGATCCCATTTGGGAAGCACCAACTTTGAAATGAAAAAGAATCATCAAAATCGAAAGTTAAAGTTATAGCCTTTATATGTACATCCCACTGCTGGGCACAGGCTTCCTCTGTAAAGAAAGTATAAGAGCATAGTCCGCCACGCACACCTAGTGCGGATTGGCAAACTCCATATGCCAAATTTCGTGTAGATTTCCTCGCGATGTTTTCCTCCACCGCCGAGCGCGTGGTACAGCACATATTAAGTACTCAGCACATAAAATTGCAACAGCAAATTTAGTGGTGCTGGCACCGGGCATTGAACTCGGGTTGCTAGAGTACTATGCAACGTGAGGCGACCGCCCGGACACTGAGCTACCACGGCTCTTAAAGTTATGAGTAATAAACATAAAAAATACAGACGAATTGTGAACCTCCCCCTTTATTGAAGTCGGTTGAAAACTATCATAAATATAAACAACCAGATGCAATAACAGCATGATGTAACGACCCCACTTAACCGTCAGGATAAGATAACTCTCCGCTGGGGTTAGTGAAGCTATAGTTGAAAATAGAGCTACTGATTAGCTCGTTGCTATGGCAACGGATTGCAGGTAACCTGTTTGTGGCCGTGTTTATTTTTAAACAATTTTATGCTCATTTATTTTTTCTAAGGTATATACCGCGTGGTCTATTGACCTCGACGTCCTCGCTTTAGATTAAGGCTATGGCTATGAGTTTTTGTTTCTTTCAGAGTCCTAGAAAAAATTTTGTTGTCAGATCTGTCGATCTGTGGTATCGGATGTTCCATGTGTAGCACTGTATCTAGCCTTTCTCAGATATATGTGACGTAACACTTTATACGCAGTACTCAGATATACTATTTGATAGCTGGTATGAGACATAAGGGTGACGCCGTGGACAAAGCATTAATGAGGGTAACCAGAAATAAGCTAATATACTTTAAGCATTTTAAGCACTGCCCGATAGTAGGACGGACTTACGTAGTTCGTTCAAGTCACTCTTATTTTATTATCAACGCTTAAAAATTGCAAAGTAAAGAAATCTACTTAAATATTAACTCGCATTGCATTTGCACATGCATTCTGAATACTCCGCAACTTACTTACTAGTTAAACACCTCAATACCTGAACAAGAAGGTCTTCAACAAGTGTGGCGTTCCAGCTATGACCTACGTTGCACAGACTTGGACTCTCTCCTCTGGACTGGTCCACAAGTTGAAAGTCGCACAACGATGGAAAGTGGTATTGCTCGGCATTTTTCGGCAGTAGCCCCATCACATTTGCCCAATCAGTGACGGAAGGTTGAGGAGAACAGTCTTGGAATGAAATCCGCGCGTGGATCGGGGAATTGTATGACGCCCTCCCTCCAAGTAAGCCGTGCCTTATTAAGATGGCCGGAAGTCGCTGGATGGTTATGAAACGGAGGATTGTATATGGTAGAAGGTATTGGGAAAAGACTATTTTCAGCCGTGGATAGACACAGGCTGGTGATGATGAAGAAATATACAGATCTAGTTATGTTTATGTAAGTCTAAAAATGTAGACTATCGTCCCTCGCCTGAATATAGATCTCACGTAGATCCAATTCATTACACGTAGAATTTATCACAAGAAAAGTGCTGAAATAAAAACAAAATTAATTTAACACGGAAGTGGAGCGAGCACGATCTAAAGTCTACGCCCAGTTCAAGGGGACCGCCGGCCGCTGTAACATTCTAATGGCATTAATGCGCAACTCACGAGTTGGCCAGTCGTGAACTTGGCATTGGTTTGGCTTTGGCTTTGGGTTGGGAGTGCGGTGGCTAGCGTACCGGTATTATTGGCCGCAGTTACAAAGTCAAATTCTTATACTACGAGCGACCCTAAGGTAACTGTTTGTAGAGCAAACAATTTTTTTTTATTATCCCACAGTTGTGAATGTGTGTGTGAGTGTATGTGAAGGTATGAGTAAGTGGGTGTGAACGTGTGCACGAGTGTGTATGTGCGTGAGTGGGTATGTATTAGTGCGTGTTTGTTTAAATATAATTAAAGACATAATTTCTGCATCGATTTTTTCTGCTTAATTATGATTTAATGATTTAATAATTCCCCAATCCAATAATTTGTCCAATGATAAAATGTCCAAGACCAATCTAATAATTTGTTTTTTTTAAAGGGTTTCTTTTCTAGGTTTTCTAACGTGAGAACGTATGGTACATCCGACGTGGAACGTATATACATCCAGGGATCTAAGAACTTTCAGCATACCGATACTGATCGTTAGTTCTGTTATATATTTTCCTCAACTCCATATGTAATTGGTATCATGTGTATGGCAATATGTGCGGTGACGTCACTCGGTGGACAGCACAATACGTGGATCGAATAGCGCGCACGCATTATTTGCACGCGGCGCTCATGTCAAGTGACACTGTGAGAACTAGCTGGGGGGCTTAGACCGTCGGTAAAAGGAATTAAAATCTTCAACAATATTCCAGATTACATTGTGATTATTCTATTCACTGAGTTTTCTTAAAATGTAGAGGAAACAGCGGGGTTTCGAAAACTATACGATTTCGAGACCTTCAACAAACGAGCCCCTTTTCAAAGACCAGCAACACACCTGCAGCTCCTGCGGTGTTGTGGATGTTCATGGCGATCACTTAGTTCCTTTGTCCCTTTTCCTGTAAAAAACGACAAAAAGCCTTGATTTGATTAAGATTCGTTATACAACAGTTTAGAATTTCGAATCAAACTCAAGTCTATCATAATTCCCAAGCGATATTGTCTTTGCAAATAATGGTACCAATTTGTATGTCTTCAATTCATAAAAATGTATATAATACAAAAACTCACGCCTTTCAGTCAGAGAAGGGTAGGCATGTTGAACCATCATTTCAAACATACTTTTACATCAATCCAATTCTATAATTTCAATTGAAGAAGAAAATAAAAAGAAATCTTGCCGTAGAATCCTTTAAGAAGATAAGAAGGATTTTGGTAGACAATCAAACCAGAGCATCAGCTAAAGTTGTTGCTGTCTCCGCACAACGATGAGTTGAATAGCCTAGAATATCGTCAGTTGATGGCCGGCCCGTGGAAAGTTTGACGCAAAAAAAGGTTGCGTCATGAATCATTGAACGTCCACAACAGACTTGGAGAGAAGACTTGAAAATGCTACTCTCTGACTCTGGTTACTTACTTAGCCTTGCTTTTTTGAACTTAACTTTGAACTTGGAAGCTGTGTTGATAAGGAGTAGACTAGAGCGTTATTTCAAACTAAGAAACTTTTCTTTTGTAGTATGAAGAGACTATAATATTCGCAGGTTATGGTCAACACGGGCGGGCATCAATAATGTTTGTGTTACAAGGGCGTGCCCTTGACATTGCGCCGCCCAGGACAACCCTATTGATATGCGCACAGCGGACCGAGCTACTTGTACATAGGTTGGGACATATATAATTGAGCCAAGTCGTTTTACAGTTTTTAAACTAACGTGTGATAGGAAATAACAGGTATATTTGCGAGTTAAAACAAAAAACGAAAATCAAATCGAATCAATGGTTAAAAGCTACTACGCGCGGACGCCCTCTTTGTATTTCAGATTTATCGTAGGAATATTAATACAAATAAATATTTCGACTGATTTGGTCGTTCTGACGATGGCATCCATGAAAATTTGCATTAAGAGTGTGCGCAACAAATGGACAAATTCAACTTAATATCACCCCAAATATTTTCGATGATTTATTTTTAATAGGAAAGGATGCATTTCAAGTATAGTTTGGTAAGAGTTTGGCAACGTTCTAATTAATTCTATTTCGTAATATTCCTACCATAATTCGGAAATACAAAGAAGGCTTCAGGGTGTAATAACGTTTGATCGATCGAAGTTGGTACGGTCAGTCGGTGACTACAAAAACCACTGGCTAAAAATTAGTGTATACCCCTGTAACA
Organism: Meandrusa payeni; assembly: GCA_029286785.1. Classification (NCBI taxonomy): domain Eukaryota; kingdom Metazoa; phylum Arthropoda; class Insecta; order Lepidoptera; family Papilionidae; genus Meandrusa; species Meandrusa payeni. The sequence continues at coordinate 353,803 of JAGSMX010000029.1, forward strand.
AACGGTACTTATTAAAATTGGTGAAAAGCGGACAACGAAAACGGTCTCTGTCTACCCCGCTACGGTTAAAACGAAGTGAGGACCTTAGTTTTTTTCTTAAAAAAAAATATTATTCAGATAGGATTATAAATAAATTAGGATATATGGAGACTATCACTATTTTATCTATCGATTGTTTAATTTCAATTCCGATCCTGCAATTGATTGATGAATTAACCTTTAGACAATTGGGGCTCACGACCAGGCTTGTATCTACAAGGGCTTTGACCTTGTTCGACCTAAACGATAAACAAATGGTAACGTATTCACGCGATGCCACAATCTAACCTTCAGAAATGGCTATCGCTTTTCATTATATAATTATATCTGAAAAGGTAACGGTTTCATACACACAGTTCACTTGAATGTTACCTGCATGTCATCACGATCACCGAGACAAATGGAAAGTAAAGCAACCGAGCGATCCGTGATCCGATCCTCTCGGAAATCCTCGAGGTCGACCCTCTCCGGGACCCTTGTGTCGAGTTGCTAGGAATAGAGGGCCCGGCTGTAGCCACCTATCAATCCGATGAAACAGCCGCGGCAGCTTCCCTGGCCAACATACATACGTTCGTCAACAAAAAAAAATTCTAAACACACAAAACTTAGAGCATTTGTACCTCTTAAGGATTAATGTGAAATACCTCTTGTTCCTACAGTGGGGTACAACCATAGGCCCGCACTGTGTATTGGATTTATGAAACGTAACTCTCTCTCTCTTTCTGTCTTCACTAACATATCACCCTCAACTTCGATTCGCCTCGCTCGATGACACTGAATCAAGAAATCAGATGATCACCCAAATCAAGCGAGATTAAAAAGTTTTACTTCAATAAATAAATCAAGAACAAGAAAACTCTAATAATTTCCGACGTCGTAGCTCTAAAACAACGTACGTGACAACTGCAGCATCATCATCTTGTTTACCGTTCACCCATTCCAAACGACGGAATACGTCTTTCCCGTTCGATGTTTTTCGCAGAAGTACGGCATCGTAATACGCAACTGGAGGTCAGGGATAGCACTGGTAATGACGAAACTAAATATTGGCGGAATATTCGGGGAGCTAGGCACGCGCCTATCCTGCTGTCTCTCATGTCGATAAAATTAATTTAATATCAAATCTAACTCTAATTCCCCAATATTTATTTCTTATAATTTTATGATTTATTACTTATAATTTATAAAATTAAACTAATTTTACCGTTATCGGTCATGATGAAGCCTGTAAAGTGTTCGAAACATTTTAGAATTTAACAAGTGTATCTTCGACGACTTTAAGACTTGAAATGGCAAACTTATGGATGTCACTGTCAGAAGAAGACCAAATTTCCACACGGGAAACACCAGGTTTCAAATATAAAAAGGATCATCAAAATCGCTACACCCAGTCGAAAGTTCTCAAATACCAACCATGAAGGAAAATACAGGCGAATTGAGAACCTAATTCTTTTCTGACGTTTTTTAAAAATAAAATGTAACATTTGAGTAAATATAAGAAGTCAGTATGACTAGAGTGAGCTAAAATAAATGTGAACACAGGTCACGTCGACGGAAACTTTACAAATGAAATCTATATTCGGTTGTTTTCTGTTGTTATCAAGGTACTGAAAAACAAACTGTTTATTTAAATTTATTCTTACACCAAAGAGTACACTCACCAAGTCAAACAAACTGACATTATAATATTGTTTATCATTCTCGTTATTTATAAACATCTTAAGCCCAATTTAAACCAATAACAGTTAAAACAGTTGGCTCGACAAACATTTTAAGTATTTCATCAGTAAACAAATAATGTTGCCAAATATTTGCTCAATACGTCGGGAAAGGTCTATACAATCATGTGATTCAATTTATAAATATGTACTATATAACTAACCCTAGATACCCCACCGCTGGGCATTGGCCGTCTCTCAAAAGACGTAGCATTTTTGCAGACTTCTTATCTGATATATAACATTCTCGTGTCACAGTATTTGTAATAAAACTTCTCCGAAACAGCTAAAAATGTTATGAATTCTTGTGTATTCTTTAGGGTATTGTATGTTACTCAGTAGGGCTTACAATAGAACATAATTTTTTTAGATAAACGTTTTAAGTGATAAGAGTGATTCACCCCAAAAAAAGGTAAAATAAAATAAATAAACATTTAAAATTTAAATTAACCTCCTTGAACAGTTTTTAAACCCTATGTATAAACTATTGACTGAACATTTTTTGGTACTGCTGCGGACACTGAGTTTTTGTTGGTTGTTGCGCTTTGTATCTGCGAGTTAGTGCTTCGTCCCACATGGCACGTGACTTAATACTCAATTAAGGAGCTCAGTTTTTATCAAATTGTTGACTCTTAAGGGAGTTTACTTACAGTCATACATATTGGTTATATCAAGAACATGCCAACCGATTTCGGTGATTCAAATTTTATTGGAAAGGAATACTTCAAAGGTTTAATGAGAGTTTGGTTATGTTCTTATTTATTCTATTTAGTAATTTTTCTATTCTATTTGAAAACGGTTTTGTTTTACTCATAAATATACTTTTATGTTGTTTTATGTATTTCTAATGTGTATGTTTTATTTTTAAAACATGGAGCAAGATTGTTATATTCTATAAGTGTTCATAGTAATTTGCTTAAAATAAATCCATTGTACCTTGAAATATCTGCTTTTATACAACCGTTCCTCTGCATTAACACTTGACACACATTGCTGGATATCTCCGTTATCAGTCACACGGCGCTCGTAATTACACGCTAATGATGAGCAAATAGACAGTAAATACCTAATTACGCACTGTCTAGTCTGGATACATTTGTCTGTATGTACAACTTTTATTACTTATTCCTAATTTAAAATAAAATAAAAGATTTAGCTTACGTTTCTTTACTACTATTAGAGAAACAACATTTAATGTCCTTATTCCGTTTCTATCTTTATCTTGCAAAGAATTGTCACGAGATTGACAATCGTAACATTTGTAATTCTACAGACCAACAAGTATATTTACGTGTAGAACCAAAACCAACTTCAAATCCAACGAAAACTTTAAATGTTATTACGCGCGTACGTCCCTTTTGTATTTAAGCATTATCGAGGGATATTACTAAATAGAATTAATCAGAACCTAACCAAACTGTCGCGAGGTCGAAGCTCCACACGCTGAACTGACCAGATACGCACCACTCTCGGCACGTCCGTTAACGATGCTCTGCGCACGGCTGCAGACAGAGGAAAATGGCGACGGATCCCCAAAAACAAACTGTTCCCACGAGCTGGTCGCGACCCTCAGCATTGAGGACAACGACGCGAGGAGGAGGAATAACCAAACTATCATCAAACTACTCTTAAAGAACATCCTTTCCAATAAAATGGAATCATCGAAATCGGTATGATATTGAGTTATTATCCATTTATCGCGCACGTACGCAAATTGCAAATTTAACACTTCTATGATTGAACCAAATTGAAATAGGACAATCATTCCACATGGAAGTACCAACTTTCAAATGAAAAAAGAATCAGTCGAAAGTTAGCAAACAAAAAAATATACAGAGGAATTGAAAACCTCCTTCTTTTTTGAAGTCAGTGGAAAAGTACTTACACCAATGATTAAAAAGCATTGGCAGATTTGCATGACTCTTAATTATGTAACTAACAGAGGAATTTGAATAGTTAGTAGGAATGTGTATTCTTTTACTATGATTTGTGCACACAAAGTTGACATAGCAGTGCTACGAAGGATTTCCTTAACAATCTTATTATTCATTTCATCATTTCACTAGCTTCAACAAAAGCCAAGTGAATAAAATTTAAAAATGACAACAAGCATCGCCGTGTTGAACAGACAGTTTATCAATAAGTTGTCGATATATTGTCGAGACGGCAGGTAGGTGCCTCACTATTGCCGCCCGCCGGTCGCGTACTGCGTGCGTACAGCATTACATTCCGCGTATCAGTCCACAAATTGTAATTGTCGGCGCCAAACGCGCCAATTGTTACTAATTGATTTGCCATTACAAGATACTCGCGTTTCTGTGAACGAATAAGAAACCATAGTGCAATCAGGTAATCATTGTGAATGTCTTCATTGCGTTATTGATATATTATCTGTGACAAAAAATTATAGTTAATTAACCACAGCGGAAGGAAGGCGGTGAGTTTATTTTCCATTTTCGCGCTCTTTTTAGAACGCAAGAAAGTGTAAAAAGAATTACAGATAATAAAATGTTATTCCACTTGTAACATGTTACATAAAAATTAAATAATTTCCAATACATCACAATTATTAAACCATAATTAAGGAGTATTTATAATAACAAAATATATTACATGCCCTACAATTTGTTTTAAAATAATTTAATATATTTTTTAAATGTAATATTATTTTGGACGGCAAATTTATTCTTTAAATACATATTTTTATAATCACTACGTAAGGGTAAAACTATACGTGGGTCTAAGTGTTCCTTTTGAATTATATCTCAGAGATGTAAATGGCTTATTAACTAACTATGGCGGAAGATTGGTACAAGTAATTAACCAATTCAGACCGGAGACTAAATTGGTTCACATTTTCCCAATCACACGATACAAAAGCCTTCTTTCTTATAGCGGCGAAGCAGTTGTCGATACCAGGTCAAGAGATACTTCTTACAAATCCAATAAAAAGTGGTATCATTCAGATATGACTTTCGACAATAATTTAAATAATTGTGAAAACCAACTAAATATAATCAAAAACCATCACGTTAAATTATGTCGCCATATAAAAACCGATAAACATATTGATTGATTGATAAAAATATAATTAAAGAAAGATCTATCTTACTTAGATTAGTGTATTCAAATTCGTTATTTATGTAACTGAAATTAGACATTTTTCTCTCCAACGGGAATACAAGATTGTATTTTTCGACCATTAAGTCTTAGAACGTTCTAGATCTTATATGATTTTTTGAGTGAGACGGAATAAATCCCTCGTAGATGTGGGGTCAAATACCTCGGCGTTTCTTGTAAGGTTTATGTGGCCAATTTTATTTGAAGGAACTACAACGGTACGGTGCGTGTTATCTATTTATGTATAATACTTAGATGATGAAAAAAAATTGTAAATTAAGTTAGGCTTCCACGATTCTGGACATCTAGAGAAGATGTACGAGGTGCTGATATTGACCAACTGAGAGTGACTAAGCATCATGATTCTAGATATAATTAACTGACTGAAACGCTGAAATTTATGAATGGTTTACGATGATGAACACACTTCGTTTAACATATAGCACTAAATAATTTTCATGAATAGCGAATAACAATTACTGGTAGCTACGAGCTGCACCAGTACGGATGTGAGAGCTTTCTTATTATTTCATTAAATTTAAAATTTATAATATTATATAAGAAGTCTCACGTAATTTAACCTTAGCGGGATAGACAGACCGCAGTCGCCTAGAGCTGAATATCTTTACGATCTATTGGTCGGAGTTCAAATCCCAGAAGGCATTTAAATAAGTTCTTGCCCTTAATCACAACATAAACAGAAACTCTTCATCTTTCGTAATACGGACTCCAAGATCATATGTTGACGAGAGTAAAGACCACTAACTCTGACTACCCCAATTATTTTAGACACAACAGATGCGTTGATTTAATTAATTCAACTGAGTAAAGTTCCTTTGTCTTGTGACGACACCGATCATGCACCAAATATTTAACAATGACACGTCTACTGTTTTTTTATTACCGCTATATTTTTCTAAAGGTATTGTTCCGTGCGTGTTTAATAAACATCGGTACATAATCCGTATATACATAACTGTATATTCAAATATTTCTATGTATAATTAAATAACTTTATATGGGCAATTACAGTGGGTTCTTCCAACTAGGTAGGTAGTAGGTTTGAACTTCAAAACGCTAGATTTCATCCCTCTGTAAACATTCATGAAACCAGAATGAAGCGCTTTGAGTAGTCTCATTATTAGTATATAGCTCATTATACGGATCGGATCTTTCCTTCCGATTACAATGTGGGTATTTTTACGAGTAGAGTGAATAGGCATTCGCTAAGCTAGTGCGCCTTACCATCCAGAACTGCAATACCACTTAACATCAGATGGGATCATGGTCAAGCACTTGCTTTGAAAGTATAAGAAAGTAATAATTGGAGTTCCATTGCGAGGATTTGTAGTTTATCAAATCTGATGTAATAGCACGAATGTCAAAAATGACCGCAAATTCGTTGCGGAATATAAACCGCCATGACATGTAATATTAAATATTTAATAAATATTAAATGACTTATTCATCATATTTATAATTTTATTTCTCAATTATAAATCATATTTCTGTATAAAACATAGTACAATATGATGTGCTTGAATTAAAATAAAAAATAAAATATATATATTTGATTTTTTATATACTCAATTAACATTAGTAGCCCGTTTCAGGGCAAGATGACATGTACCGTGTAATTCTAGGGCTTATGTTATCCTGGAAACAGACATTCCCCAATGCCTTCCATCACATTCAATCCTCCGCATTCCGCTCTCAACTTCTCATGTTTTAATACAAATTAAATTGAGACACGAATGTTGAATGACGAACTACACAGATTGGCCAGAGAAGCTGGCCTTGACTGCTTCACAGGATTGAGAGGTGGCATAGCTCTTAGGTCGCTTAGCCTGAACCTCTATCGCTAGTAACTCGACACAAGGGTCCCCCCGGTGGGGGTAACCTCGGCTTGGACGGTTACTATGTTACGCGTAAGCATTCCGATCCGAGGGCGCCCGAGAGGGCCGAACCACGACTCGGTCGGTTGCTATTCACGGATAATCTAAGGGACATTCAAAAGCTTTTTTTTTTTTGTTGACGGGGAGGAAATCTTCACAAAGATACCCCGCCTTCTGGGGGGAAGGCGGCGGTTATGTGGGGATCTTACCCACTAAAACCTCCCCGGTGGCCCTTTCCTCGGTGCATGACGAGGGGCTCCGGGATCTCACGTGGAACGCACCGGAGCCCCTCTGCACTGTGCTCAAGGAGAGCACGTCCCGGGGGGAGGTTACTCCCTCCTCCCCTGTGCCCTCGCAGCGAAAGGCGACACGGGCCAGCCGATGTCGCCTTCTTCCCGGGTCCACTTTGGTGGACGACGCAGGCCCCACCCTTGTCGCCCAGTGAACCCGAGGCCCCATTTAGTCGCCTTGTACGACAGGCAGCGGATACCGTAGTCTTATTCTTGAGAGCCCAGAACTACAGGGCTGAAACATTCAAAAAGCTAAACTAACTTTGAGTGCCTCTTCGGGAAGCGTTGGCGCTGGGAGAAGAAGTGGCCGAGACACGAATGTTTCCGCTTAACCTCATACAACATCGTTTATTCTAGCGTTTTGTTCATATTCGATCAAAGGTCAAAAGATCATATTACTCTTCATCTTATTTAACGCGTCCTATTAACAAACCTCTTTGAATGGTTGTCAAATTTAAATACAATCGTGATAATCTGATGTGGACTTTCCAATCAAACAATTTGAATAACACATCGGCGTCGCTGTAACAAATTTAAATAAATAAATGTCAAGCAGACATCAGTCCACAAGGTGTCAGCTAGTGCACTGGGTCACTGCAGTCAGTCTGCTAAGCCGATTGTTTACAAAATCAACGTTCATTGACAACACAGTGGTAGATAATTGCTAGTTTTAGTAGTCTTTTAGCACATTGGTGCCACTATGGTTAAGAGATGGCGTACCGCTGGCACGCCAATCGCGTGTGACTTAAAATATGACGTGTTTGGTAACAATGACTTTTTTTTAAATTCCTAAGTAAATGCTTGACCACAGTCCCATCTGATGTTAAGTGGAAATGCAGTCCTGAATGATAACGCGCACAAGCATCATTCTACTCTTGAAAATACCCACATTGTAACTTATACCATACGAAACGTTGCTGGCAAATAAATTAGGGACCCTAGACGGTACTAAAATCGCCAAACCAATGCGCTATTTTTTTTATATTACGAACTACACAGGTTGGCCAGAAAAGCTGCCTTTCAGGCAGAGCTCTTAATTCGCTTAGACTGAACTTCTTCCAGTCACTAGCTATACGCAAGGGTGTACCCGATGAGCATTCTGATCCGAGAGCGCCCGAGAGGGCCGAACCACGACTCGATCGGTAGCTATTTTTATGATAATAAACGAATGCCCTTCTTTTTGCTCATGCTTACGACGTTATTGTTGGCTACGAATTATGGCGCGTTACTTAAGTGTCTGAAGAACTTTTCTCACATCAACCGCCCAGTGACTTATGTTTTACTTATGATCTCTCTCTGCAAAGAAGTCCCAACTAAACTCCAGCATAAGTGTTAATATTTCAGTTTCTTAAGTACAGTAAATATTATACTTGCAACACTGCGCCGTAACGTGCCAACGGTCTCATGAAAAATGTTGGCAATACACCTTCTATTCGTCAAGTAAATTGCATTTTGGAGAGTGTGCTCAGGAACTAATAATAATCTAATTCCCCATCCCCTTTCCACCATCGGACTTCTAGACGCACTGCAGGATTTCATCCTTTTGTTGTGAACATCCTCAAACCCGAACGAAGCGATTTGCTTCGTCTTTCATTCTTCGTACAGCAAAGGACTGGAATAGTTTGCCCGCGTCTGTCTTTCCTTCCGATTACAATGTGCGCCTTACCATCCAGGACTGCATTTCCACTGAACATCAGGTGGGATCGTAGTCAAGCACTTGCTTAGAAAAAAAAGAAAAGTTGATTATACATATCCAGTCGTGGTCGTAGTAAATGTTTGTGGGTGACGGTGATTAGTGCGTTTGCCTCGTTTTTAAAAAAAAAACAACATATATCTGATTATATGCGTAACAATGCCCTTAGTATTACACTTATCACGGAGTCAAACGTGATATTATTTTAGTTACTGATAACGATATTGTTAAATGCAATTATGATTTAAGATAACAATGTTACAATTACAATTTGTTTCAAAACGAATCCTCACATCTTTTTTTATACTTTGTAAGCAAATGATTCACTACGATCCCACCTGATGTTAAATGGCAATGCAGTCCAGTGTCTGTGCACAAAGTGTCTGTAATATAATATATAAATAAAGGTAACCGCACACAGAGGTCTTTTTTTTTAAAGCTACCGTTCAAGTCGTGGTTCGAACCCTCTAAGGCGCCCTTGAACTGTAATGCTAACGCGCTTGGAGTCCAAGCCGAGATTTTACCTCGCCGGGGGAACCCTTGAGTAGAGTTACTCCCTAATAGAGGTGCAGGCATAGCGACTTAAGAGCCACCTCTCAAATCCGGTGAAACAGTACAGCCCAGCTTCTCTGTCTAATCTGTTCAGGTGCGTCAATCAAAAAACAGTGGTGTAGGCAGAGGTTAAATATTTATCGTTTCGTTAATATCTCTATTACGGCGAGCGTGAGGAGGAAGGCACTGCGTGTCTAGTTAAACACACCCGATCATATCCGGTGCACTTGACCTGCCTACTTCTATTTGAGATTAGCTATTTGTCGGACGTGCGACTATTCGCTAAAGGTCGAATAATTTATTATTAACTCGGTCTGTTAATACGTATTAAATAAAGGTATTTTAACGGATTTTTGAGCAGTGGAGGCTGTGCCCGAGTTTGTTTGTTTACTGAAATTTTAAGACCTGATTTACCATGTGTTCCGCGGTGAAGGAGGAAAAAAACGCAAGGAGTCCCGGAGCTTTTAGATTTAACAACTGCTATATTCTTTTGCCCAACATTATTAAAAAGCGTCAAGCTTCTTGTTCACAAGTTCCACGAATATTGCCGTTTCCACTATTACCTTTCTAATGATTTGTAAAGAAACAGTGGTATCATGCATTTATTATTTAATATAATAAACTCACGCCATTGACCTAGAGTGATAAGCAGAAAACGGAATTTCATTATTTACAGTCGCGGCACATCTTTCTTGTTTTTTGCACATCCATTTGTGTTTGTGACGGCGGCATTCTTCAGTCTGTCACGAATCTAATCGATACACTCTCTCCCTACCAGCACTGCCTCTCTCTTCTGTGTGGTACAAGGAATATTTCCTAGCTAGAGAAGAAAGAAAGAAAATTTTATTTCAGTACTTCAAAACATTAATATTAACCATACACTTAATATAGATTTGACTATACAAAGACGAAGCCCCATCATGTTTCACTTCTAATTTATTTTTCTTTTTCTGGGTGATTGCAAGAAATTAATGAAAGTAACACACAAATATTATATTGTATACTAGTACCCTATTACATCTTTTCAATGGTTTAGCGACTGTTCGTTTGTACGCAAGTGTACTGTGACTGTTAATAACACATATCTGATTTCCAATATATCAATCAGATTGTGCACTAACCTCTAACACCCGACAACGTTGTATTTGTACCATGTTTGTTACACAACGCCTGCCTCAAGGTCACTGTCGCGAAAGTGCCGCGTTATCTCGCTCGATTAAAGCGTCGTTTTGATAGGGCTTTGATAAAACAGCGCACTAAATTTCACTTCCTCATTTTTCTTCAAATTAGATTAAATAAATTAACATAATTTGTTGATTTCAAATAATGTTGTAACAATATTATTTAACATCTTTTACAACAGATTAAAAATGATTGTTCAAAATTATGTGTGAAAATTTATATTTTCTTCACGCCAGGTTCCGTTTCCGTTACATAATATGGCTTCGTGAATTGTGGTCTTATTTTTATTTTTTTAACAATTGACAAACATGTAGGCCAGACAAGCATGTCGCCTAGCTTGAACTTCGATTGCTTTCCAAGAATAACTAGGGACATCGAAAGCTAAACTTTTTTGCCATTTCGAGAAGGGTTGGCGCTGTTAAAAGAAGTGCCAGCACCGCGGTTCTAGGCTCTATAGAATAAGGGCTACGGTATCCCCTGCCTGTCGTAGAAAGCGACTAAAAGGGGCCTCGGATTCACGGACGACAAGGGCCTTGGTCGTCCGTTACAGTGGCCTGGAAGAACGCGACATAGGCTAGCCCGTGTCGCTTTAGCACTGCGAGGGTGGGAGCTACTAACCTCCCCCGGGTCGTGCGTTAAGGGCACAGTACGGGCTTCGGTGCGTTCCACTGGAGATCGCAGAGCCCCTGGCCTTGCACCGAGGAAGGGCCACCATGGGAGTTTTAGTGAGTAAGAACCTCACTAACCATTCCCTCTAGAAGGCGGGGTATCTTATTGAAGATTGCCGGCCTCAGAGAAAGTAGTTCTGCATCATGATTCTATATCAACAATTTTTATTTGCCCATTTTTTCAAAACAAAAGAAATTTTGACTGAAAATTTGCTTACAGTGTACAGTGTACAGTGTATAAAAAATATATATTTTTTTAATTTAACTCTACTGTATCAAATTATCCAACTTCATGTGTATCGTACAAATTGTTAAGCAAATATCACACTTATCACTGATGATTAATTCGTGTGACTACGCACGATGTGACGTATTTAGCAAATAATTCCAACTGCCAAATAATTGCACGATTTACTGTTTTTTTAACCGACTTCAAAAAAGAAGGAGATGCTGAATAGGTCCGTATTTTTGTTAACGTGAAAGTGGTGAACGAATCATTGACGATCAGGGTCTTCCCTCTGGACTACACCCTCTGGGTCTGCGAAGAGATGTCGGGGATCTTTGCATTCTCTATCACATTTCCTTTGGAGGATTTATCATCACCACAAATTCCATCGACAACATCTTGATAATTGGCATTCCGCGACTGTACGTTACTCGCGTAACTTTCTTCCACGTATTGTCAACCTGTGGAATCAACTGTCACCAGCGGTGTTATCGAACCTGTACGATTTGGGGACCTTTTAGAAACAAGCCTACTTCTTTCTCAAAGGCAATGCATCTGCAGCTCCTCTGGTATTGTGGATGATCACGACGGTGATCACTTAAGATCAGATCACTTAAGAGAGCCGTTTGCCTCATTTCCTATAAAAATAATAATTTTGTGTATAGTAAGTAAATGTGTGTTGTTTCTGTCCACCCCGCGAGGTTAAAAAAGCGTGAGAGATTATTGAAAGAAAACCAAATAAAACAACAAAATCACCTTTTCCAGGTAGAAATGGGAGAAGACCACGAAGCGAATGGAGATGTGAAAACACAAAACGAACAAAATACGAACGAAGCGGCGACAGAACACGAGGACACAAATACGAATACCACCGCCACCAGCGCCAGCCAGGAGACAGACGACATCAGCACCAAAGTGTCCAACTACCTGCAGAACATTAAGATCTCCAACTCCAGCCCCGGCCTCGCGTTATCTGATAAAGAAAACAGCTTGGCTTTAACTAATAAAGACGCTCCATTGCTTACTGATTCCAAGACTGTCGTCAGATTTTCACCAGCATGGAAACAGGTGAGATGATGATTTTACATCATAATATTTAACAATAGACAAAATTATAGACAAGTATATTTACGAGCAAAATCAAAAGCCGACTTAAAATCGAATCAAACGCTATTTCGCGCGGACGTCCTCTTTGTATTTCCGAATTATCGTGAGAATATATAATAAATTTAATCAGAAGCTAACCAAACTTTTATCAAACTACTCTTATAGTACAACCTTTCCAATAAATAGTGAATCATAGAAATCTCTGACACGCCAACATGTTGAGTTATTTGTTCATTTATTTTGCACATACTTAAAGAAAAATTTAATACTTATATGGTTTTCTCATTAATGCCATTGTCACAATTGAACCAAATTATCGTAAAAATATTACGAAATAGAATTAAACACGGGAAGCTAACAAAAAGGAACCGTCGAAATTAGTTCACCCGGTCAAAAGTTATGAAAAAAACAAACGAATTGAGAATCTACTCAATTCCAAGCAAATCATCTAAAACATCTCTTAATGCATAACGTAACATCAAACTGGGTTAATAAATGTTAGCATAAATCTAAACCTACACCGGTCCGTTCGTTTCAATCGACGCACAAGTTTCAACCCAGTTACAGGAGACCTTTGAACATGCGATAGCACAACTATACTTCCTACAGACATGCGAATATATTTCAATATAGGTACAATGAACCGAGATAGTGCTATCAAATAAGCAAACAAAGACCATGCAACTTATATAAGATATAATACGAGAAATTACTCCTTCCACTGCAAATGGCATGGCCGCAGTATCTGCCATTAGTTTACGCTACAGTTTTATCTAAAGTTTTGCGTATTTATTTAATGTCACCTCAGTATTTTAACAAACTGAAATGTGTTCATTTGCCTAAGCAAGCAAATTACCATCACACATACAATCTACAAAATTATTTGTTAACACGGCTTATATGATACACGAGCATTTTTCGAGACTGTTCTAATAATTTTTAACCGGCTTTAAGAGGTAATCAATTACCCTGCATTTTATTCGAGTACACACTACTCGTATATAAAATACATAATACAATTATTTACATAAATGTCAATAAAGCGGGAAGGAGGGTTCCCGTTTTGTTGACCGAACGATTAGGCGCGGCGAGCACTTCCACCCTTATTTGACATATATACAAGACATTTCTACATTACGCACGAAGCGGTTTGCTTCTTTATACATTATGCGGACGGCTAAGGAATAGAAGTTTCTGCCGAGGTCAGTCTTTCCATCCCAATACAATCTGGACGCTTACGTATTCCATCCTAAGCTTCATCCTCGTCTTCCATCAAGCGATATTGATTACAAACGTGCGCATATTTAATATTAAAAAAATCAATTCATACATACAAATACAATAACATATACAATACACAAAATAGGATAAAATATATATAAAGGTCAGGGAGGAGGGGCGACATTATAATTGCTATTCCATTTGATTCCGCTCGTAGTCAGAAGTTGAACTAACAAACGATTGGCTGGAGTGTTCTTATTACCAACATTCATTGTTATTTCAATTCCCGATTCTTCACTGATTGATGAAGGTCAGAATTACTGATTTATATATATATATTTTCTTCTCTCTAAACAACGTAAAATTCTTAAGATAATTTGCCAAATTTTGTGACCCAAATGTCTAGTTATTGTTTTATCCCGTTCATTTAATACGTATATTTAACCTAAAATCTTACCAAATATAAATTGACTTTTTTTACAGACTTTGGCAGCGACAGCAGCCATCTTGATGACCTTCACCTCTGGCCTCACATCCGGTTACTCTGCCATCCTTCTGCCACAGCTGAAGGAACCGGGCAGCGTCATACCGTGGGACGAAAGCACTGCGTCATGGATAGGTAATATAGATTGAAATCCTATTATGCATATTATTTATGGTGGTGATCCCATCGCCCTAAAATTGGTACGAAAAATATTATTTTAGATACATACTGCCTGGGATCAAATTCCCGGATTCAAACCATTATATTATAGAGCCGAAGTATTTAGACATCAGGCTATACTTTTAAATATATATAATGTCTTTCCTTATATTTATTTTTTAAACCTCGGCTTGGTCGGTTTCTATGTTACGCGTAAGCATTCCGATCCGAGGGCGCCCAAAATGGCCGAACCACTCGGACTCGGTCGGTAGCTATTTCACGGATAAAAATATATGTTAAATAAACAGAAAGATAACAATAAAATACTGTCACATCCTGTTTCCTAGCGGGGTATAGCTAGCGAACATTATTTGTTTGGTCACGTTTGATTACATTCATACAATTTGTATTTCATTCATGACATCCCACAAGGATGAGTAATCAAAAGATCCACAAGAAACATTATAAATTAACGCGTTGACAAATATGTTGCAAGCTGATGAAATCCTTGACGGATTCCACGAATCTCAGGGAATTCCGTGATCCATACGCATCTAGTTTGCGAAACTATTCGGCGCAATACATTTTTACGACCGCATGATTACTTTGTAACGACCGATATCGCCACGAGCTGTTCGCAAAAACAATACAATTAGTACAGATCTGTTTTGACTTTTAAAAATAACCTCTCAGCTGTTTCCCGGGCAACATTATTGTGCAATTGGTTTTTATTAAAGGATCCCAGACTTTTTGAAGTTACACTTCTTTAAGCGCGTTATGACAAATGTAACAGCGACAGGTTGAAGCTGCAGTGAAAAAAATGGCAGGTACGCCACAAAAAAAAATGATCTAGCGTGCCTATCTTATTAATAACAGCACGGAGTTACATATACAAGTATATTTACAAGGATAAATCAGAACCCAACTAAACTCTTATCAAACTACCTTTGAAATACATAGTTTCCAATAAAAATGACTCATCGAAATGGGTTGGTATTGACTTATTTGTCCATTTGTCGCGCACATAATTAAATATATTTACAACTTTTATGGTTTTCTTCTGGATGTCATTGTCAGAATTGGACCAAATTCACCATTCCAGTGTCCAGTCCAAACTGGGAGCACCAGCTTTCAAATTAAAAATCCCAACCTAGACAATCAAAAATTATGCGGTAAAAACATAAAAGAAACATACAGACGAATTGAGAATCTTGTCCTTTCTAAAATTCTTTTGAAAAATGTTATTACTAGTAATTATGATTGAAATCTTTAACCGTTACGCATTCATTCGCAACATTAACGATAAATCCAGTGTATAATCGTCCTTTGTTCATCGCTATCTGTGTATGATGTAATTAGAGATATCCGTTGTCATCTGTCCACATACAAAATCTCGTTTGTTGTGCTTCAAGTTAACCAAGTTACGATAACGCTTGCCTCTATTATTTATCTATTATTTACCCAATCATTCGGCCACAAGTCACGTGATGACGTATACAAGGCAACACATTCACTAGGAGCTAAAATACATACAACAACAACGTTTAATAAAGCTAATCTACATTTGTGTGAAGGCAGATTTGCATCGTTAATAATTGACGTTGGTTCGTTGACAAGTCAATACGAGTAGGTCAGTAATAACTTCGGGGTTCCTAAATGTGGCGAATACTTTAATTTCTTAATTCTTGATGGAAACAAGACTGGGAGCTATAAGACTAATGAAATTTACTTTAGGTTTAGGAATCAGCTCACATTCACCTATGCGAATAACCCCTTACATAAAAATATCAGAAATTGGAATGCTTAACCACTGCTTCATTACTTGTTGGTACAGTTTGATTTAATGTAACATGACAAATAAGTTAAGCATCGTCTCTCTCAAAGAATTTCTAATACTTTCAATGCAACTAGTACTTTTTGCTATTTGGAATAATTTAATAAGTTTTTTTTTATGTAAGGAAAGGTTATATCTTCCTAAAGTTATTGTACTTGGGCTCATTATCACTCACAAAATATGTCACGTGCGCTTCGATGTTACGGCGGCACTACTTACTTCAGAAGAATAACGGTTTAACTGCTTGAAGACAACCTTCTTCCGCTTCCGCCAGGAGCCCCATTTTTATCTCTGTGTCGATGCTCCGAACTCGACGATAGATCAGGCCACAGACAGACGCACGGCTGTGTGAGGCCATAGACAAAGTACCAGTGCTGCCTGTATAAACCTAATGTTGCCCCACGAATAATATTGTTACATAACAGTTATTTGTGTAATTCTTTTTATTGATATTATTGTTCGCTCATGCGAGGAATCCCGATCCGACATAGATCGATTGGTATAGTCGAATCTGGTCATATACCGAAACATAAGTGAAGCCATAGACAAAAGTCAGTTATTTGATTACTCCATACTAAAATTTAACTTATATTATTTTTGTACCCTACTTTACGATATTTATTAATTGTTTGAGTGAATACCGTTGTTGCGCCAACATATACGTAGATTATAAAACAGTTTTGTAAAGGATTATTTCTTTTCCAGCGGCCATGGCAGCACTACCGATGGCTCCAGGTTGTCTACTAGCGGGGTGGATGATGGAGAAGTTTGGAAGACGTAACTCGCACTACATAGTGTGCGCACCTTTACTCTTAGGCTGGATTCTCATAGCCTGCGCCAACGAACTTATATTAATGCTAGTAGGCAGATTCTTGACGGGCCTTTGCGTCGGTCTTCTAGGACCGCTGGCACCAGTCTACATCGGAGAAACATCGGAGCCGAAGTTCAGAGGAATCTTCCTCGCTGCCGTGTCACTCGCTATTGCAGTGGGAATTTTAGTCGCCCACGTAATTGGTACATTTATCTCATGGCAATGGACTGCAGTTATATGCTGCTTCTTTCCTCTTCTATCCGTAATTCTATTAAGCACAGTACCAGAAAGCCCTACGTGGCTGATTTGTAGAGGTGAAATTGAAAAAGGAGTCAATTCTTACTACTGGTTACGAGGTTACAGTGAGGAAGCTAAGGCCGAATTACAAGGTATCATTGATAAACGTAAGCAGTCTGACTCCGAGCCCGTGCCGACGTGGAGGGAAAAGATGGCAAATTTAAAAAGTCCGGAACTGCTAAAACCTCTTGCAATCATGATTATATTTTTCATAACTTGCCAGTTCTCTGGCGTGAACGCTGTAGCCTTCTACTCTATAGAGATAGTCGAAAAGGCAGTAGGAAAGGGCATGGACCATTATGTAGCGATGTTGGTCATCGATACACTAAGGACGGTAATGTCAGTCGTCGCCTGTGTGATCTGCAAGCAATACGGCAGGAGACCGTTGTGTTTGATCAGCGGGATATGGACCGCGTTATCCATGATCGGACTGTCAATGTTCTTATATTGGTCGGGCGGCAAGCCCACAAACATGTCATGGTTGCCGCTTTCATGTCTGATGATTTACATTTGTGCTATATCGATAGGCTTGGTTCCATTGCCATGGATGATGTGCGGGGAAGTGTTCCCCACCAAGGTACGTGGGATAGGCTCTGGCATCAGTTCGGCCACAACCTTCTTGTCATTCTTCGTCGTCGTTAAAACTGCCCCTGGAATGATGTCCAGTTTGGGTGAAGTTATCACATTCCTATTTTATGGTATCGTCGCTTTCATTGGAACTGGCATATTGTACTTTATACTGCCAGAGACCAAGGGAAAGAGCTTGCAAGAGATTGAAGATAAATTTAGAGGCGTAAAAAGCGATAAAGTTTAAAAATAAGTGTTCATTAGATTTAAGTAAATGTTCAACGATATTCATTTATTCGCTAAAAGCGTAAATTTATTTATCTGTGATATTATAGTCTGTAAATATTATTAAATCTATGTTATTACTGATGGTGGCTTTGATTTTATGACCCTTAAAATTGGTTTTAAGTTTTATGACGGAGTAATATTAGCAATTATTAGGAAACTGAATACTTATAGCACTGGCAACCCGGGGTAGCAAAGTGTCAAACTTTTGGCCCTTCAGTTGTTATAGTGTGCGAAAACTGCCCGTCTCTTTCTGTCAAATTCATTTGTTAGGCTAATTCTTTATAAAATAACTTTTGACTTTTTTTTATAAGAATACTATTATTTAATTCGATATTTTTTCGGTTTATTATAGGTTTATGTTCTTAGTGATTACATACATTACTGGATACACGGGGGATTGTTTATTGATACAGCTTTTAACTTTAATATTATATTTATTAGTCTTAAAACAATTTGAATATAAATTAAAATGGCACAAATAGATTTATTTTTGTTACACATAAATGCAATTTGGTACACTCACAAATTAAGTAGAGTAACACAGACATGTAAATAGTAAATAAGCATATAATAATTTATTATATTAAGCAGAAAAATACATTAATTTTACCAATGACAATGCAATAGCTGTTCCGTCCGTTAATTTCCTACACTTTATATTAAACCATATAGCGGAGTTCATAGTCAGTTAAGTATACAGTTAAGTACAAACACGAAAAACACGGATTATAATGAAGTTATGACGTAAAAATAATGCTATAGAAGTGAAACTTACCATAACCCTAAACTTGCAATTATAGATATGAACCCCATCTTTGGGTCCCAAAATGGTTTCCCTAGCGCTGTTATTCACAGTTTATACCTTAGATTAATAATCAAATACAATCTAGTTTTATCAGGCATAACCCGGAGTTAAGTTTGCAATGAAACTGTGCAATATTCAACACTGATTCTAATTTTGTATGCTTTTCTCGCAAGTTTCACTTCTAGGTTAAGAAAAGGATAAGAAAGTGGGTCATTATGAAAGTTTACTTGGAGCGAGGCTTTACAAGTCTGGAGGCGGGTGGGGCGAACTTAGTGAAACCCTGCTGGTCGAAGACGGGGAGGAGGTCGCGGACCCTGGCGGACACCGTTCCCCCAGTCACTCTGGAACGATACGCTCTGTTGAGGATGAGAACGAGGGTTTAAAGCAGTGAAGTGCACGCTAAGTCTACGGGCTACGTGATGAGGTGTTCACTGACTACGTTCTACGTGCTACGTACTTTGTTTGATTTCTATCATTTTCGTGGAAAAAGGTAAGTAGGAGAATGAGATAAGATTGCTATAAGAAGACGTCATAATTTTATTAAGATTAATATTTTCATCATAAGTAAGCTTTGCTCCAGAATATCACTTTAGAACACACGCACAAATATACGAAAACGAAAGCACTTAACCAATGATCAGGATTGTTGGCTGTCACTAAGATATTTGATTAATCCATTTAAGTTAAATTAACCTGAAAAATTAATAAAAGATGCGCTTTAAGAGAATGTAAATTGTTAACTAGTGTAACAGATATTTAGACAGGTTTACTTCAAAAAGCAGGTGGATCACAATTAGTCTGTACTATTTTTATGTTTGATACAATTTTATGATCGTTTTTTTATTTGAAAGCCGGAGCTTCCGTGTGATTGAACATTTCATATCGGTCCAATTCTGACAATGACATCCATGGCAAAACCATATAAGCCTTAAATTAGCGCCAAAACAGTATGTGCGCCACAATGGACGAATAACTCAATATCACGCCAAACGATAATTAATTTTTTATTGATAAAGATGAAGTACTTGGAGAGTAGTTTGATGATAGTTTGATTGGGTTTTTACTTGCTACCTGTGTCCCTCGTGCCCTTTTCAATATCACTAACAGTTTATTAAAACCAGTAATAGTTACGAGTATATTGATTACGCATTAGACGTGAATGTGTAAATATAAATGTGCCGAGTGGAATACTTGATATCTTGTTGTATTAGGAACCATCTACATCCAGCTATCTACAATGCTGTATACCTGCTAGGTTTGATTAGCTTAGCAGCCTGGGCAGGCGTGGCCAGCTCTGTAGGAAAGTAGGTGGCTCCGTAGAAGTCCAGCCCGTTCTGCAGCAGGATGTTGGCCTCTTCGATGTTAGCAAGTGTGACGCGGAGGACGCTGGAGGCTTCCTTTGGCACCATGCTGCTGACCAACTCGCCATCGATAGTGGTCAGAGCACGGCCAGGAGTCTTCTCTGGCTTAGGGGTAGAAGAACCTGAAATATTTAAAAAAGTAAGTTAAAGTTAAGTAAGGGCGATAGTAGACCGGAAACAGCTAAATGCAGAAAGTTAAGCATCCTACCTTCTCTAGTAAGTCACCACCCGTATTCTTTTTATATTCCAATAGATATACACTGAATACGTATACATTCATAAGCATTTTTAACTGACTTCAAAAAAGAGGAGTTTTTGAATTCGTCTGTATTTTTCTTACGTTAGTTGCTTAATAACCTTAGACGGGGTAAATCCAAGTCCAATTCTGACAACGGCATCCATGAGAAAACCATAGAAGTCTTAAATTTGCATCAAGTATTCGCTCGACAAACAGACAGATAACTAAATATCACGCTACGATTTAGATTATTCATTTTTTATTAGAAGGCATTTCAAGAATCATTTGATGAGAATTTGGTTAAATTCTGATTAATTCTATTTTATTGAAGTCCGTTTTTGTTTTTGCTCGTTTTTATGTTAAGTTAAGAAGTTTAAATTTGTAACACACACTTACAAATTTATAACTCACCAGTGTTGCCATCCCTCGGGGAACTGGAGAAGCTCAGACGTACCACCTCCACCACCGAGGTGAACTTGTACAGCGCGTGGCGGACGTCTTCCTCCGGGACCTCATCGGGGATGTCGTACACGTAGATCGTGAATGTCTTCTGCGGACGGCAGGGAATTGCGATCTGGAAGTCCACAGTAGAGATAACATATAAGAATTTGATTATGGACTAAAAATGAAGGCAAGATGCAAGTTGTTCCTAAAATAATATCGTAAGCTGTTGCTCTCTCTGCATTGTACCAAAATCCATTGGATTAAATCGTATTTAAGAGAGAAACCATAATTTGTGAATAATATTATATTCTGTTTTTAATTACAAGATTATTACTCTATATAACTTCTGAAATTCTCGCTTTTAACTTACAGCTTGAAAATCGAGGTGCTCTTAAAATAATATTTCTCGTATATAATTAAAATAGATAATTAATATTGTTCAGACACAAGAGCATTCTGTCAGCTCTTTATTTAAATTATAATAACTCTAACTGCCGTATATATTTGTGCCTTTTGCCGTGGAGGCCTGTCGTTAGCTGTTCAAGGAGATTTCCGCACGCCTCATCGACGCCTCAGGGGATCCAAGGGCTGGCGCGCATTTCGGAGAAAGGTTGAGCCTGGCCATTCAACGGGGAAATGCCGCCAGCCCCTTGCGCACCCTGGCCGCAGTGATTTGGGGTCGATTTTTTACATTATTTAGTTTTATTTATAGTTTTTAAATATTAAAATTATTGTTTTAGTTGTAGACCTATTTCTTAATGTAAGTAATTGTAAAATGCTGATTTTGTATATATGTATATTACCATAACTTCTTGAAATTAATTGAAAATATAAACTAACTACCTACATACTAATTTTTATTTAAATGTTCTATTTCGTTTAAATACTTAGTCTAAATTATTTAATACTAACTAAAAAGAGAAATATTCACTATATAACAGATATTTTACAATATTTTACCCATTATAATTTAACACTGTTTGCGTTTATACAAATTTATTTGTGCCTATTATTATGTATAACGTTACTTTATTGAGTGTAAAAATAAACTCAATGTATTGCTTCTAGAGTAAAAGCCACCACATTCAAAGTTACAGGTTCATTTACACCTGCGTCGAGTCACTGTCATACAGCAAATGGCTTCAATGGTTTAAAGTATTGATTGATACATTATATAGCACTATATTTTCTTTACATATGTGTATGTGTATTCATTTTCATATGTCCTTATTTTCTCTTTCACCGAGAGTTGACGACATTAAGTCCACTTTTGTGAATCTTAATTTAATTTAAGGTCTAACAAAATGTGTAAATAAATAATTAAACAAGAATAGAAAAAAAACAGCCAGATGACTTTGGAAAAGATATTGCTAACAGAATATTATTATTATAAATGAGAGAGGGTACATTAAATTTCTAAACAAAGTCACATTTTGAATACAAGCAGAAGTCTGAAGATAAGTTAATAAGAGAAGGCGATGAGGCAGTATAAGAGAAACAAGCCAGTGATTGATTACCTTTCTATAGAATCTGGAACCAGTGACCTTATGGAATCCCTTCTTGAAGACCATCTGGTAATCGTCAACGTTGGAGAACTTGAAAAGAATTCCAGTTGCGGTCTTCGTGAGGGAGAAGCAACCTTTGAACTCCATTTTCTCACAAATGGCCGAAGCTTTCTCCATGCTGAGCCCGTGAGAGGGCGTGAGGAGGAAGGCTCCCTTGGTGAGGAAATGCTCGGAGTCCGATATGTCGGACTCGCTCTCTCCGCCCTTCATCAACGTGTGAATCTGCTCTTTCCACATGAAGGAATCTGACATCTGGTAGCCAAGTACAAATTATTGTGCAAATTTAGTTATTACAAACTAGATATTCAAATTAATTTTAATAATTGTAATAATTTTTACTCAATGTAAACCTCATCATCATATCATGTTAGAGCTGCTCCCAAAAACTATTTCATCTATGATTCAACTATGGCATCAAAATGAAATAAACGAAAACGCTATTACGCGCGGTGGAGCCCCTCCTCCCTTCCCCCTCCCAGGAAATATAATTAATCCACCAAACTTTCGTTAAACTACTCTTAAAGTGCTTTCTAATAAGAAAGAAACATTTAAATCGGTTGCCATGAAATTTGCATGTGCGCGACAAATTTATCCTTCCATCTGTCGCGCACATACTTGATGCAAACTTTACACTTATATGGTTTTCTCATGGCAGCCATGACCAGAATTATACCAAATTCGGAGAAAAAAAATTGTGTTATAAGACGACCCGGGGAGCACCAGCTCTCAAACAAAAAAGAATCCCCAGTCGAAAGTTATGAGCAAACAAACATAAAACAACAGGACAGACACAATACAGACGAATTGAGAACCTCCTCCTTTTTTGAAGTCGGTTAAAGTTACTCCTTATTACATCAGCTATCTGAAAGTCCTGTCAAAATCGGTCCAGCGAACCCAGAGATTGCCGGAACAGACAGATAAAAATTGTAAAAAATGTGCATTAATGTACCCATTCTTAAACATTTAGTAAAATTGTTTTAGTATTAGAAACAGACACTTCAATTTTATTTATTTGTATAGATAGATTCTATTCACGTATAGTCCAATTATTTGTAATATGTGTCCACGATACAGCTGTCATCACCGGCAATCAATACTGAGTATTAAGTGATACCCCGCATCACATACTTGTGGCCGGATGAACTTGTGGTCGTAATCAAAAGCCTATCGTATAATAAGTCTGTGTAAAAATAACAAAATCATGAGCACACATCTGACCGCGGAGTAACAATAGGAAGATACAGTAAATTGACCGCGTATTGGTTTCCAAATCTTCAGCTAACCACGTGCTTCCATGAACTCATTACTAGCAAACAAATTATATCCACTACCGCAAACATGCTGATCTGTCCGTACGTAAAGACAACCTTTCGCATCGCTTAAACAAGTATATTATCGAGTAAAAACAAAAACCGACTTCGAATCAAATGAAACAAAATCTATACTCGCGGACAACTTCTTTGTATTTCCAAATTAACGCAGGAATATTAAATCTGAACCTAACCAAACTCTTATCAATCTACCCTTGAAGTACATTCTTTCCTATAAAAAATGAATCATTGAAATCGGTTGGTGTGATATTAAGTTATCCGTTTGTCCCACACATCACGGATGCCACTGTCAGAATTGGACCAAATTCCAAAATCAATGTGTGTTCAAGAAAAAATTACATATGTGATTTATTGCGTTAGAGTTAACCAACCGAACTGTGCTTAAAGCTGCATGAAATCAATGAGTCACTGAACTGCGAGTACCTGAGGCTAAAGACAAAATCAATTTGCTATAAATCTCATAAGAATACAATGGCGGATAAATGTAGAGGCAGTAATTGCCTCTAATGGTGCCTCGCTCCACTACCCGCCAAATATGTGTCTCTACGAAATTATTGAGCGCCTACGGTCCTACGTTACGAGTTCTGGGTTCGATTCCCAAACGATTTGTATAAATTTTAACATATGTTTATATTCCAAGCGCGGGTATAGCTCATTATCAAGTTATTTTTTTATACTTTTTAAGCAAATGCTTGACGACGATCCCACCTGATGTTAATTGGATGTTCTGGATGGTAAGGCGCACTAGCATAGTAAGTGCCTATTCACTATTCTCTTGAAAATACCCACATTATAATCATATCAAATTTAAAGGGAAAGACAGACGTAGGGAAACTAATACAGTCCTTTGTTATGCGAATAATGAAAGGCGAAGCAAAGCGTTTCGTTCGGGTTCGAGGGATGTCGACAAAAAAAGAATGGAATCGAGCAGTACATCTTGAAGTTCGATTTAATCTGACTACCCGCAAAGAATGTCAATCATTTGAGCCTAACAAATATACCAGAAGTGTGCAATCCGATTGTAACATCCGGGAGATCTATGCTTAAGATTGTACCAGAGTTTAAAATTCGGCCACAAAAACGACATCTGCTTTAGTAGATTTAATTCTTTTTATGAGAAAGACAAGATCGACTGAAGACTAATTTACTATAATTGCGAACATCACATAGGTCGTGGGTGGACAGACATTACAATTTAGAACGGCGGCAATTGTCATTCGTTTGGTTTCAAATAGATGTAACACCATGTATGGCAGAACTAATTGTACGACTCGTTTAATTGGTTAATTTCTTTAGCGGTAACTGGAGGCCGTCAGGACATTAATCTATTTACATTAACAATGCCAGTTATTCCGTTAAAAATAGGCATAAAGAGGAATATTAAACAATAATATAATCAAAAATTCACACCATAAAACCATTAAAGTTTAGCTGGAAGAAAATTGTAGCTCGCCTTTGTACAAATATTTTATTGTAATGAAGGACTTCGGACTTTACGTAGGGAGATTCGTCAGCCGAATCGTACCAATGATTTGTTACTCGATACGGACATAGGAACAAAATGTAGTACAAAACATATATTATTTTAAGTCCAATTGCCGATGTTCACCTTTAACAGCAGCTTTGCTGCAGTGGCTACTTTACACGACACATGGAGAATACAATTGACTACTTCAATGTTGCTGCTATTTATACTATCAGATTACCAAAACTAGCAAAAATATAACAATTATGTTGTCACGGAACGTTCATTTTGTCACAATTGTGATAACAGACGCGGGGACCATATATTGTGTGCTCACCCCGACGTGTTTAGCTTCATATAATTGGAGCTTCATACATACATTTTCTGTAAAGGGAGTATAAGGGCATAGTCCGGCATGTGGCCATAGTGCGAATTGGCGGACTTCACATGTCTCAGAAAAATTTCTAACACATAAGTTTCCTTTTGATGTTTACTTTTACCTCCGAGCGCGTGGTAAATCAGCACTTAAAATTAATAAATTCATTAGTGTTGGCTTCGGGGATCAACCGCCCGGACACTGAGCTCATCTGAGCTTCATATAATCTTCACTGATTAAAGTTTCAACTTGGTGATTTACTTATTTCAACGCTCTCGGTGTTGCAGTCACACCAGTTTTGTTTCTATCATGAGCGTTGCGAGCTCGGATGTTTGTACAACTTGTCCGGATTAGGGCCTTAAAGGAAAAATCAACCTGGACTTACATGCTGACGCCCTTTTTGTATTTTCGAATTATCGTAAGGATATAACGAAATTAAATTTAATCAGAGCCTCACCAAACTTTCATCAAACTACTCTTAGAGTACATCGAAATTTGTTAGCGTAATATTGAGTTATTTGTCCATTTGTGGCGCACATACTTGATGCAAATTATACAGAAAATTTCAAATAAAAAAAAGAATCATCACAATCGATTCACCCAGTCCAAAGTTATGCAGTAACAAACATAAAAAATACAGACGAATTGACAACCTTTCGAAGGCAGTTTAATTTACCGAAGACCTGGCGCCTGTGTTCTCTTTATACTGCCACATTATTGTTCGTTGTCGTTAAACAGTACCTACACTTAGATTATCATATACCTCTGAATCAACATTCTGCCTTACGATTTTAGGAGCTCGCTGGTATTTTCGGAGGAAGATCATACAAATAATTATAATTGAAAACAAATCCTTTCTAATTAAAAAATTACAAAATGTGGTCGTAACGTTATATACTGTCGTATGGTCTGGTCTGTATACGCACAAACATACAGACGCGTTGAAAACCGTCTCCTTTATTTGAAGTCGGTAAAAAGAATATTTGCTTACCTGTCTCTTATCAGAAATGTTCTTATTCTCAGCGGAGTTTTGCTTCTCTTCGTCGGTCCTGTGTTCGGTGTCAGATGCACCTTCCGCTAAGGACATGTTCTTGCGACTGGCTGCTGGCGGCACGAGCGAGGGGTTTTCGTTGGCGACCGTCGCCTGCTCAACCGTAGAGTGCCGCTCCTCGGCCGCGCGGACTACAGGCACCGTGGAGTGGGGCTTGCGCTACTTGTTTTTAATTTACGACACCTAGTTTTTACCATTTAGAGCGACAAGTTGATTGTCGCCTTTAATTGGTAATCGATACTAAACTGATCATGGAGACTCCTTGTTTAAATGTTGTCGAAACGTCCGTTCCGTGACAGAGTATATTTGAAGTATGTTCAATGAGTTAACGCTTTAGACATCACAAGTGTGTGTGTGTCCACTACCAGCTACCGGCGAGTCCTCAGCTACTTTCGCCACTTGTCCCGAAGACAATAAGATACTCTGCAGAAAATGGTTGTTGTAGGGAAAATTGAGGTCGATCTACCTGCTGGTCTGACCAAGTACAAACAATACTCGGACTCGACATTCCAACCGCCATGAGACAAGCCGAGGACCGAACACTGTGGAATCGACATATCAGTGAAGGTGCTTCCAGATCAGCACGATCTGCAGTAATAAAATACACGAAAAAGAGGAAAGAGCAGTTGTGCAATACTCAGGGTAAACGTCAACGAATTTGAAAGAAGACTTCAAAGAAAGCCTCATGAAGCGTCAAAAGTAACGCATAACATTCCGATAGAGAAACGACGGTACGAGTCGATATAACTTCATTACCTTTAGTGAGGAAATATCTATCGCCTGATCCTTAACGATTGTGGTCGGCAACATGAAAACGTAGTAAACAGCTTGCAGATGTCACTCTTTGTTATAATACAATATATAATAAAAAGTATAATGATTATATAAAAGAAAATAATTATATGAATAAAAATAACATCGACTCCATTCTTTTTTATGCAATATTTTTATGACAGGCGCGACGAAAGAATCGACGGTAGTGACTATTATAGAAGTATCTACAGTCAAACCTATTGTTGCAAAACTATGATGGATACGCCAGCAAGACCATATGGTCATCTATGTACAACAAACGATACGATACGATTTGATTCCAAAATATAGTACTCTCCGACATTATCTTTCTTCTTCCACATACGTACTCGTGATCGTTGTGTAGTACTTACGTATTCTGGATACTTACGTAGTCATAAACCTATCTATATTTCAACCATCAAACATTCTTCTATACGTCTTATAGGACTTTTCTGGTATATCTTTGAAACCCAGGATCCTATGCTAACAAAATTTAGCTGGAAGGTTATTGAAAGTAAGAACTAAAGCGCTTTAAATGTATAAAATATTTAGACTACGTCTTTTTGG
This sequence comes from Meandrusa payeni, assembly GCA_029286785.1. Classification (NCBI taxonomy): domain Eukaryota; kingdom Metazoa; phylum Arthropoda; class Insecta; order Lepidoptera; family Papilionidae; genus Meandrusa; species Meandrusa payeni. The sequence continues at coordinate 381,952 of JAGSMX010000029.1, forward strand.
ACTTGGTTAAAAACTACAATCTAAATTAATACAAGTCTATCAGGATTCAAACTCCGAACCGTCAGATAGTAGGTCGAAAATTTAGCCAATATCAGCCCTTTATTTCATTTCTTCTGCAACTAAATAAAAACACATCTAACTACAACAATTTGCACGAAATTTTGAATGCAAAAGGTTTCAAAGTGAAAAATCGATCTTGCCATTCATTTTTAGAAATTTCGTTTTATCGATAATCAACTAAAAAAAAACTAAAAAATATGGCTATTCCTGACCTTTATTGGTGATATGTCATGTTTCCTTAAACAATCTTTACACTAACGTAAAATGACAGAAACATTATTTAATATATAATTATATAATGTTTATGTCATTGTACACATATATTGTTGTTATACAGTTTCAATGTCTTGCATGTATGTAGTTCTCTTAAACGTGTGTGAGAACCGTACCCGGGTTATATATATATATATATTTATATTACCAGTAAGACGAACGTTGTTATGATGAACTGGATGAAAGCCCGGTGCACAGCGGAGCGTGGCGAGATCGCATTTTTGTCGTAGCTGCTCCTCCGCATGATGAACGAGGACATCGGAGACTCGCTCATCTGTGAACACTTCTTCATATTCAAACGATCAACGTGAGTACATTGACTGACAGAACGTTTATCGCGGGCACCACACACATGTCTGTAATTATATTAATTGTAATTTTATGTGATTTTCTTTTCAATATGGAAATAAACTTTTTAACAATTCAGCGTCAATAGCTTAATAGTTCAGGGTACGGTCTGCGAATCATTACATCGTGGTTTCGAATTCCACCATTTGACTATTGATGACCATCTCCATCTCCTAGCACAAACGTAAGTTTATTTTAGAGTACTTAATAATATTTCTGATAGAAAAAAATAAGCAATCTTTAAATAAATACATTTATAGTGTTAATTTTCGAGAGTCTGAAGCAACAGATTAAACATGTGCTCGTCATGGGTTCCAATCCTATTGGACTGGAACCAATGAGTTCCCGTTTCTTATTTACTATTTTGTAACATATATTTAACATTTATTATGCAATTAAATATATTATAATTATAAAAAAATTGGTTTTCTACAATATGCCAGATGGACTGAGACTGCTTTAGCTTCGATCAGCGTCTCACAGACAATGCTAGCGTCGGAATATGCAGAAATATAGTTTTGCTATTTATTATATATAGGCGCTAAAATTTATTTATTTAAAAAAATACCTAAAAGAACCAAGACCCGGGGCGGTAGGGAGAGTATGGATTTATATGCATGGATGATTCGTACACATCCAAGCATCTTCGTGAAAAACATACGAGTACATGTTTGTCTGTTACCGAAACATCAAAACATTTTCATCACTGCCTTTCTCATTTATCCATTCTATATATCCAAATTCAAGTTCAAATACATAATCATGTATTGCTAATATTATAATTAACTATTAAATTAATTGATAATATAAATTTACATATTATAATTGTAATTATAACAATAGCACGGAGCTCTCAAGGTGCCGGGGCAAGGTTGATGGAGCGACGTGTTGACTGACGTCACGCCAATATTTGCATTACTAAAGAACTGAGGCAAAAACGGTCAAGGATATTGTTGCAAAAACTTAGCTCTTCCAGTTTGCATGACGCCAGTCGTCCAACAGTTGGCGCCGCAGCCTATACCGGACCGGCGAGCGTACTTTGCGTTACCATGGTGACGTGTCGTGTTAGAAACAATATTCGTTTAAATTGTTTTAAATTAATGGCAAAGGCTCGGTGTAGTTATCTCGATTTCTTGTTTGCGTGTCTAACGACTTCAGAATAACCTAAGCCATTGTTAGCGGTACCGTTTACTGTGACGCCACGATGTGAATAAATTTAGAGACTGGAAGGAAGAAGAAAAACAACCGATTGGACCGGGAATGACCAGGCTCCTCACAGAAAGTCATATTGAGATAACAACTTAATCCAGTTGCGAGAGAATTGAACTCAAATACTCTTACTGGAATACATAACATCCCATTCAAGTCTTCGGCCGTTACAACGTTGCTCGAAGGTGCGTAACAGAGAGGAATTTCGTGGATATTTAACATCGCACATTTGAGATCTAGTGGCCAGATGAAGTGAGCAGTTTGTGGGTCGCGGTGAGTCCTGCCCGCAAGTGAACAGTGCGTTAAGTTATATAAACTTTATTCACTCATATTTCTGACTATCGTGAACTTAATACTTATATATATAACTTAATGGTATAGTCAATTTGATTTACGATATGAGGAACGGTCGAGATTTAAATCGCATCTTGTATAACTGTACTAATCAGATTCAGTTTCTTAAAGCCAGTTATTAAACTGTGCTCGGTGTATTAATTACTGAGAAGTAGGATTATTTTAGTCTAAAAAGCGGATTAAATATCTGTCGTCCTCGCCAGGGATAAGATAACGTGAGAGCCTATATTAACAGAACAAAGGAACGACAGGTCAATCACCGAAATTCTTTGTTCGTTTTTGGTTCACAGGTTGACACTGTGAATTAAATTCGACAGTTTTGGCTTTTATTCAGACGCAATTTATTATAAATTAAATATTTCTTTGTCAAAACCTTTAACTTTTTTCTATCGTGACGCTGCCTGTGCCATCTCTATGTATTTACTGTATTCTTTCGAATAAGACAAGTACATACTACGACACTATGTTCATATCTTGAGCATTAGATGTCATCTAATAGCAATTAGGATACTGAGGTTAGTTTATTGTAATAACTTGTAGGTCTTGTGGAACGAATTAGTCCAATAACTAATACACTCCTTTATTAAGACGGCGTAACGTTGGGCAAGGAATTATTTTAACGAATACCGTCACAACGGGGCGTAACAGCATTGTAAAATATACTCGTAAAGTACGTTTTATAGCCAGTGGGTTCATCTGTCCGATGAATACGGGAGGTAGCGGCCCTGGACTCCACAGCTGTCACTATTTATTCCCCTCGTCCTATCCAAATAGTGACAATCCCACCCCTCAAATCCTTTCTCTTTCAAATATCCTACCCAATCCCACTTCTTATCTGGTGGTAGGTTTCGGCCGTGGTTTGTCACCACCCTCTTGGCAAAGCCTTGCCGCCAAGTGATTTCGATCGCGTTTCGGCATGATGCCTTGAGTAGCCCTTTTGGAAGGGGAGTCTAGGCAGTAGCATAGTGATGAGAACCGATCCTGATACTGCGTGGTGCTTGTACTGGGTGACTGTTCGCGGAGGTGGCGGGATCCTAAGCACGGTTTTCCGCTGGCCGACCGCAGGTGGTAGGGAGCCCAACTAGTAGGTTAGCCACCTACGAAAGGCTGCCCGCCAACTCGCGAAAAATCCCAGGATGCGTCATCGTGCCGGTTGGCGACCGGATGCGAGGGCCGGTGACCATCCCTGGGGGTTAGGGCGTCCCCGCGCGCTCCGGACCAGTCTCCCGTCAGTGCGGCACTATTTTGTAACATATATTTAACATTTATTATGCAATTAAATATATTATAATTATAAAAAAATTGGTTTTCTACAATATGCCAGATGGACTGAGACTGCTTTAGCTTCGATCAGCGTCTCACAGACAATGCTAGCGTCGGAATATGCAGAAATATAGTTTTGCTATTTATTATATATAGGCGCTAAAAATTTATTTATTTAAAAAAAAATACCTAAAAGAACCAAGACCCAGGGCGGTAGGGAGAGAGTATGGATTTATATGCATGGATGATTCGTACACATCCAAGCATCTTCGTGAAAAACATACGAGTACATGTTTGTCTGTTACCGAAACATCAAAACATTTTCATCACTGCCTTTCTTCATTTATCCATTCTATATATCCAAATTCAAGTTGAAATACATAATCATGTATTGCTAATATTATGAGTAACTATTAAATTAATTGATAATATAAATTTACATATTATAATTGTAATTATAACAATAGCACGGAGCTCTCAAGGTGCCGGGGCAAGGTTGATGGAGCGACGTGTTGACTGACGTCACGCCAATATTTGCATTACTAAAGAACTGAGGCAAAAACGGTCAAGGATATTGTTGCAAAAACTTAGCTCTTCCAGTTTGCATGACGCCAGTCGTCCAACAGTTGGCGCCGCAGCCTATACCGGACCGGCGAGCGTACTTTGCGTTACCATGGTGACGTGTCGTGTTAGAAACAATATTCGTTTAAATTGTTTTAAATTAATGGCAAAGGCTCGGTGTTGTTATCTCGATTTCTTGTTTGCGTGTCTAACGACTTCAGAATAACCTAAGCCATTGTTAGCGGTACCGTTTACTCTGACGCCACGATGTGAATAGAATTTAGAGACTGGAAGGAAGAAGAAAAACAACCGATCGAACCGGGAATGACCGAGTTCTTAACAGAAAGTCATATTGAGATAACAACTAAATCCAGTTGAGAGAGAATTAAACTCAAATACTCTTACTGGAATACATCACATACCATTCAAGTCTTCGGCCGTTACAACGTTATTCGAAGGTGCGTAACAGAGAGAAACTTCCCTGTGGATATTTGACATCGCACATTTGAGATCTAGTGGCCAGATGAAGCAGCAGTTTGTGGGTCGCGGTGACTCCTGCCCACCGAGTGAACAGTGCGTTAAGTTTATATATTCACTCATATTTCTGACTATTGTGAACTTAATACTTATATATATAACTTAATGGTATAGTGGCTATCAATGTGAATTGTGGAACGGTCGAGATTTAAATCGCATCTTGTATAACTGTACCAATCAGATTCCTTTTTTCGGTTTCATAAAGCCAGTTATTAAACTGTGCTCGGTGTATTAATTACTGAGAATTAGGATTATTTTAGTCTAAAAAAGCGGATTAAATATCTGTCGTCCTCGACAGGGATAAAATAACGTGAGAGCTTATATTTAACAGAACAAAAGGAATGACAGGTCAATCACCGAAATTCTTTGTTCGTTTTTTTTCAACCTGTGAATTAAATTCGACAGTTTTGGCTTTTATTCCAGACGCAATTTAATATAAATGAAATATTTTTTTGTCAAAAACCTTTAACTTTTTTCTATCGTGACGCTGCCTGTGTCATCTCTATGTATTTACTGTCTTCTTTCGAATAACTAATAACAAATATTTGCATGGTTTATAACGAATAAGACAAGTACATACTACGACACTATGTTCATATCTTGAGCATTAGATGTCATCTAATAGCAATTAGGATACTGAGGTTAATTTAGTGTAATAACTTGTAGGTCTTGTGGAACGAATTAGTCCAATAACTAATACACTCGCTTTATTAAGACGGCGTAACGTTGGGCAAGGAATTATTTTAACGAATACCGTCACAACGGGGCTTAACAGCATTGTAAAAATATACTCGTCAAGTACAAATATAATTAAATCTGTACAAATAAATAAAATTAAAGTGTCTTTTTGTACCTGTTTATTCCGGCTAATCTCTGGTACGGTTGGGCCGGTTTTGGAGACTTTCACTAACAGATAATAGATGTAAAACCAGTAACTTTGCTATTTTTATTTTAGAAAAAACAATAGATAGATATCGCCGTTACTGATAAATAAAATCAAAAGTTAGCCTAGACTAAGATCAGGCATCGTAAGATCACACAGTCGGAAACATAGCCATTAGGCTATTACAAGTACCACGCGGCGTGACGAGCTGTAGTTGAGTGCAAGCTAGTTGATTACAAGAGGAACAGCAGGACGTGGACAGAGATAGTCAAGAGATAATCGATTATTACGACAAGTGCTTATTAACATTCTCCTCGACAAGGAAGTCGTTTTCAAACCTGCATTGTCTTATCTTAACAACTGTAAATTCAATTAGTTTCCCACTTGCATTTCAATGTAACATCTACATACCGTCCGTGATTTCACGATAATACCCGTATTACCAAAACTTTTTCAGGCTTCGAATCCCAGTCTGCACATTGTGAATAGGTGTTGCATCTTTTAGCATTATTTATGTGAGTTATAATAATTACGTCCACATCCTTTTAACCGTATGGGAAGACAGAAAAATGCAGTTTCTGCTGTTGCACGAATAGGAAATAAAACTGAAATCATCTAAATGTATTGTGATTTTTAAGCTAAATTATATCTAATTTATAAATGGAACTGTGACGGCTTTACTAGTGTTTGTAATATAGTACGCGTAGTGTCCAGCGATATAAATAAACATAAGTGTAAATAATGGCACGTGTCCAACCACAGTGGCAAAAGTAACAACATATTTACATATTCCGATGTACACACGAGCAGGTTCAAGATAAAATGATAAAACACCATAGCGCTATCAGCCGTTTGTCAAACTTATCTTCAAGTGCTTCTGATGAACACTGACTACTGTAATCATCGCCATCGCAGATGAAGCTGATACTGAACAGTTGCAATAACATTCATGTGTTACTGGCAATACTCATTTAAAATAACTAGACTGTGATATAATCAATTACATAAAATTTAAACAGAAATAAAGGTCTATTTAATAATAGTGTATTTGTGAAATATAACTGGCGCGTTGTTCAAGCCGAATGGACAAACAAGTAAACTGATCTACTACAATGTCGACAGTAAGAAAGAAGCAGTCGCCATTCATGAAACAAGTGAGTACACAGTCAACTTATTGTTGTACAATGATTTCTTATATTTATGTTTTACACATTAAAATAAAAATGAGCTTCGTGAAGGAATTGAAATAGAAAAAAATATATATTATTAGTTAATAGATACCCGTAGCCAAAGATGCCAAAAGTGTAGTAAGATAGCTCAGTTTAGTATAGCCACAATATTACGGGTGGTACTACCACTACCACATGAAGCTTTCATACACTTATGGGCCCTGTATACCCCTTTTATAATATTTACGGGACCCATCCCCTATTCCTTATGGAATACAATAAAAAAGCACGATACATAGTGCCCTGGTACCAAGGTGTTGTCTCAAAAGGTTCAAGCTGAATCGGCCGCACTCAATGCGTGGCATACCATACTATGAAGCTGTTATAATTCAAAGGTTATGTTGATACATAACATAAAACTAAAAGCTGTTTCTACTCATGTCTCTATTTCTATCTGTTCAAACCATGTTGCAGTGTTTCGTGACGGCTGCGGTGTGTAGCAACATAGCGGGACACGGCTGCATCATCGGCTACCCAGCGGTGCTGTTGCCGCAGCTGAAGGAGCCCGGCTCGGAGATAACCCTGACTGAAGAAGGCGGCTCATGGATCGGTAACTTATTAAATTCATTTTTTTAATTTGAGGGAGAAATGATTGAACTCGTTTAGGAGATCTCAGAAGTTATTACACCTACTTGATGGTTGGCGTTCCACGACTGTATGTTTCACGCGTAACATTCTTTGAGGCACTGGCAACTTTAGGAATCAACTGTCATCAGCGATGTTTCCAAACTTTAAAGAAACGAGCCTAATCCTATCTTAAGTGCCGCCAACGCACCTGCAGCTCCTCCGGTATTGTGGTTGTTCATAGGCGACGGTGGTCACTTAATATCAAGCGAGCCGTAAGCAACCCGTAAGCGTTTGCCTGTTTCTTTATTGTCTTCGGAGATATAATTCGCTTCAAGTCAAAAGTCTGAGAGACTATGAATCAGCATTTTTTTTATTCAACAAAATTAACTATCAGGATATTAATCTTACGTAAGCGAAGTGTCCTGTCGAAATGCCAGCAACGACTCGCAGAACCGATTCCGTTAAAATACAGATATGCAGATCCGTGAGTGTCTCACAAAACATGGTACGTCGTGACAGCTCGATAGTATAGTATGATACTCGTACAAACTACAGCGTTTCTCGCACCGGTACCGCTACACAGTGTGTAGACAGCTGCTTGACGGTAACATAGTTACTAGAGGGGTACCATAAACCACCAATTTGTTAAATTTAACTGTTTAAACATTCTAATATATGTAAATACAATTATTCACCTTAAAAGAGAGAGCCGTATTTTGTTATCTTATCACGAGAATAAATTTACAATTCAACAAACTGTCAAGGACAAACTTTTGGTGAATAAGACATTTTTTCAAGAGCCTTTGAAACGAGTTAGGTGAGGTTTTTTGTACTCGGTGAAAAATCTCACAGGTCACGAGTTGTCATAGTGGCTGGGAACGAAGGGGAGGGATTACCCTCCCCCGGGACATGCTCAAAAGCACAGTTAGAGATCCCGAAACCCCTCGTTATACACCAAAGAATGGTTAGCGGCGGGGTTTTAATGAGTAAGAACCTCACAAACACTGCCTTCCCCCTTTGGAAAAAAGCGGCTTGGAACGAATCTACAATACGTTGCGTTGCCTATCATTCTTCCTTCACAGGACGTGGCTTCGATCACTATAACAGAGATGGCTTGAATCTTAATAAAGGCAACACTGTTCTGGCCAATGTGACTCATTTTAGTAAAAAAATTCAAGAGACGAGGGCAAAGGAATATTTCGCAACTGTTTTTTAATACATTCGTTTTAAATACTGCCAGCCACAATACACAATAGTTTTACCTTATATCGTTACAGCTTATAACAAAATCACTGTTCGTTTTATCTATAGTTATCTTTCCTATTTAATTGCTAAAAGGTTTGTTTATCCGTCCAATAGATTGTTATTAATGAAGGATAATTTTGATGAAATATGTAAGATATATAGATAGATACATACACATATTAAACGAACATGATAACAGACTCAAAGTCCATTTTGTCAAATTGTTATTATGAGCGATAGACATACGAGTATGTGTAGGTACGCGAGACGTCAAATCATCGTCCTCCGAGGACCACTCCGCGTCCCTGAGCGGCACTTGCTATAGCTTTATAAATATAAAATTGGAGTGTCTGTTTGTAATATTCAAATTATTTGCATATAATATATACGGTACATAAACCAAAATATTTTTTTTTACAATTTCTGTCTCACTGTCTGTTTGTTCCGGCTAATCTCTAGAACGGCTGGACGGGTTTTGGCGGTCATTTCACGGTGTGATAGATACTACTACTTTTATTTTAGAAAAAAATGGAAAAAATAGTATGCACAGCAGGGTGCAGCTCATTTATAATACAAAGAAAATGGTGTTGTTTTACAAACATAATGCTGGCAGATTTCATTATACTTAGTCGAAGCCTAGCCCCTAACTCACAAATATTCACAATTTTTCAAAGGTTCAAACGAAGGTTAGTAGTATTGCTAGCATTCTTTAAAATCTCTAAGTAGTATATTATGTACATACATAATCATTGTGTATGTACATTACTATAATTCGCTATATGTTGTGGTCCATTTAAGCGACAAAGATTTTAGATTCATCATCTAGAGCAGTCCTTCTCAAAGTGGGCGATAACGCCGAGAAGGTGGCGTTAAGGGGCCCTGAAAAAATGGGGCGTTGATGTGCGTTAGTGGGGCGATGTGTAATTTCATTTAATTATATTAGTATTTTAAATTTCACTAAAATTAAAACCCACCCTCTACACAACAACGAATAAATAGTTTATATTTCTACCCTGTGTGATGTTATAAATACTATAATAGATTTAAGATTTGTTTTTTAAGTTTTAGGGGTGTATAAAAAATGGGGGGTGCTGAAAAATAATTGATTTACAAAGGGGACGGTAAAAGAAATAAGTTTAATAATTACTGATCTAGAGCTGTCCTAGACGTTGCAGGTTTATTTCACGTAGGATACATTTTATAATTGACATTCAAACAAGTTATAATGTTATTAACTAATACATCTCGTGACAGCGTCAGTACTCGGCATAACGATTCTAATCGGCAACTTCATGACGCCGCCGGTCATGGAGCGGCTCGGGAGGAAGCTGGCGCATCTGGCAGTCACTGTGCCAATCATCGCAGGCTGGCTCGCGACAATATTTGCCAACAGCTTTGAGGTGATAACAACAACATAACATTTACAAGTATATTTACATGTAAAACCCAAAAATCGAATCAAACGTTAAAAGCTATTACGCGCTAAGAGTGCTAGAAGATTACGAAATAGAATTAATCAGAACTTAACCCAACTTCCATCGAAGTACTCTTGTAGTATATCCTCTCCCATAAAAATGAATCATCGATATCGGTTGGCGTGATATTCAGTTATTCATTTGTCGCGCACATACATTATGCAAATTTAAGACTTACATGCTTTTACCAGCTGTCAAATAAAAAAAAACGAATAATCAAAATTAGTTCACTCAAAAGCGCAAAGTTATGAGGTAACAAATATTTAAAAAAAACATGCAAACGTATTGAGAACCTCCACCTTTTTTGAAGTTGGTTGGAAAACCAACAGATAAGACTACTATAAAACTAAGTGAAAAATATTCTATGTGACAATAGTTGTAAGAGTCAATAACTGATTAAACTCTTCTATTATCCTTCTGTTATTGTTTCGAAAATTAAAGGGAGCGTTCCCTTTAATTTTCGAAGTATCAAAGTTATATCACGAAGTTCTGACCTGATTCTGCCTTTAAAGAGTACTTACCTATTCTCGGATTGCCTTAGACCTATTAATATGTCAATAAACAAACATGTTTCTATACGTTTTGCAGCCGGATTGAAAGTTATCCAATCCAATAAAATTGTAGAATCGGGAAGTCATTTACAACAATTTAAACATTTAATATTTTTCCTAAATGAGTGTAAATTATTATGACTATAATATCTTTATGATTTCTGGCGTTATCGTAGGCTTTTTTATTTTATTGTGCATAAAGATAAAATAATCTTACCACGTACTGATAATACATTAGGTGTAACAGTGGAATGCCGTTGTTGTTTATTTTCATCGGGATGCTAAAAATTTAAATTTCTTTCTCTTAATTGCAGGCATTATTAATCGGAAGAATTCTGCAGGGATTGTCTTTTGGAATGATCCTACCTTTGGGGTCCGTGCTCGTGGGCGAATACACAAGTCCCAAGAATCGTGGAGCATTCCTAATGACAGTGTCCTGGGCGCAGGCTTTCGGTATATTCTTTGTTCACCTCGTGGGATCTCTGATTAGCTGGAGAAAAACTGGTATGATCTGCATTATCTTCTCGGTTGCTAGTCTGCTAATGATTATATATTCGCCTGAATCACCGAGCTGGCTGGCGGCTCAGGGAAGACATGATGAATGCAAAAAAGTTTTCAGATGGTTGAGAGGAGACGAGGGTGAGGACGAATTGGAGAAAATGATACAAACGAGAATTGTTACTGAGAAAGCTGCTAACATTAAAAAGAAAATCACAATAACTGGAATAATAGATGTTGTTAAAAAGAGAGAGTTCATAATTCCAATTATCCTAATGGTTCACGCCAACGCCATGATGCAGTTCGCAGGCGGGACTACTATGGCTGCTTATTCCACTACAATAATTAGATTGATTATGGGCCCTGAAGCTAGCGCTCATTTTTGGATGGTAGCTTTAGATGCCCAAAGGTTAATATCAAACACAATAGCAGTGTATGTGATAGACAAAATGAAAAGAAGGACCATGATGTTCCTCACGGGCGGTCTCTGCGTCTTCAGTCACGTCGCTATAGCCGGCTACGCTTACTTGAAAGTAAACGCTTTGCTCTCATACGATGCTGTTTGGATACCAGCTCTTTTAATCAATCTCCAATTCTTCTCAGTCGCCACTGGTATGGTACCTTTACCTAATGTGATTGCTGGTGAAGTGTTTCCACTAGAATATAGAGGTTTAGGAGGAAGCATAAGCGTCGTCTCCATCGCTGCATTTATCTTCGTGACCCTTAAAACGTTTCCGGGTCTTGTTAGCTCAATATACTTACACGGAACGTATTTAGTTTACGCCGCAGTATTGATGTATAACTTGATCGTGATATTTTATCTCTTACCGGAGACAAAAGATAAGACATTACAGGAAATTGAGGATGAATTCAAAAATAAAAAACACAAAGATGTAAAGGTTATCGAAGATGAAGACGATATACAATTAAATACAGTCAATCATAGTGATATACTGGAAAATAGCAAAATTAGTGAAATTGAAGCTCTGCGAGAGAAAGAGTACGTTTAGGTAAAAAGGTATGTTATCAAAGCATACAGAATCCAAAAATACGCTTATCAAGTAAAGCGTCGACGTAATTTTCTTGCAGAAAGCAGTTCTTGCTATTGTGGTCATAATACCAATTGTAAAGAAATAACTAAAGAAAAAAATCGTCCTATTTTGACTAATAAAATAATTTTACGAATTATAAGTGATTTATTAAATGCAACTCGTTTAACGGGTTACATCGTATTCAACGTTTTATTATATTTGCATCTCAACATTATAACAATGACCTATGATGATATTTTTGTAAACGATTGGAAAAATGAGTGCGACTGAAACCAATCGCAATGTGAAAACGTTATTTAAGAATTAAATATTTCTTTCATATGACAATAAACTGTTTATTACAGATATCTCAAATCATTAGGACGTTTTGGAGTTGTGTATCATTTGTAGATAAGTACGTATGATGACTAATTTTATTGCATAACGAATTTTTATAATTACTAATGGCAATTGTAAATTATCAAAATTCGTAATATACCTTGTCCACACCACATCAAGTGACACAGTAAATATCAATAGTACTCGTATAAATAGTCTCTGAAATAATTTATAGAATACACAAAAAAACCATCATATTTATACACAAAATTTATGCTAATATTTATAAGACCGTGGTAAAATATCGTTTCATGATCATACGGGTAAGTATATACTACATATCCTAAACACCAAGCTTGCTGCATCCTTGGAATGGTCCTTACTTAGTGAAGATATTACAACAGTCAGAGCCGAATTTAGAGATCTGGAGACCGCGGGGCATAGAAGGCGAGTGGAGCTTCCCTTAGCTACAAATTATTTTTGGAATAACATTACCAATTTTTTAGTCGAGATTTTATTTAAACAATTTATTGTAAAACCAACTACTTAATAGAATTTTCAACATTTAACAAACATATATAAATATAATTTAAAAAAAGCCTCAAAGCCTCTATTGTGAGGCGGTGGCCCCGGATGCTCCTCACTTTAAATCCGGCCCTGGCACGTTATTACATTTTATTTATAGAATAAAAATCTTTTCGTTGAAGACGGGAAATGTTCATTGCCAAAATATAGAAACAGAATACGTTACAACTACCTAAGTCACACTAGAAACACACATAATACTGTGAAGTGTATGTATGCAACTGGTAATATCCCGGCTGTCTTTATTTGAGAAAGCAGGGCTGCATCAAAACACAAAGATATACAGAATTTCTCAAACAAGTCTTACTACTATTTACTATTATTAACGTTCAAAATAAAACCAATAGATCAATAACAAAACGTTTTTCTTTGTTTGAAATAATCTGATATTGCTACTTTATTAAGATTAGATTAGCTGTATCTTAATATATATCTCAAAGGATAGAGTACGTTATTGATGTATTATGCAGAATGCATGCAACAATCCGTGCAACAGACAAAGAAACATATCTTAAATTAGTAGCCGGTTAAGAGTACAGGCATACTTCGAATATAATTCTACTATTGAATTAAAAGTGTCCAATGATAGCTTTATGGATAAACCTGATTTTTTCTTATGTGACAAAAGAATATACTAACCGTCTTCCATTGCTCTGTTGTTAGATAGACTTAATCGTGCAAAACTCTAGAGTGTTAGCGATATATCTAAAGACTTATCGACATTATGTAAGCCTCAATATAATTTTAAGACGATAAGCGGCATCCAGTCCACTCGGATTCGGCGTGACGATGCTGCGAGAGTCTTTTGTGCGTGTGAAAAAGTGCGAACACAATGTACACTTGATATTATAATTGTTAATATTTCAACAAATTGTTGTAGCTTTAGGATATTTGTATTACAATGCCGGGCAAAACGAAATTTTCACCGTTCATGAAACAAGTGAGTATGTTTTGTTATTATATTAATTATTTTTTTATTATTTAAATAACCAGGCCGAATAGATCATTTTTTAAACAAGTTTGGTGTTTTTTTTTCTATGTTTTCTTCATAATATAGGATATGACATTTTTTAAGAGATTAATTCTTGCTTTACATTTTACAGTATTGAACAAAATTATAATTTTTAAATATTGATCGTTTCTTCTTCTTTAGATGCCATCTCCTACAGGTTCGCTATCATTGAAGCTAGTAATTAACTAACAAAAATCTTCCAGTCATGTCGAACCATGTCCGGAAGTAGAGCTACGAAATACGTCTTCTACCAGTTGGTCGTTTATCCTGGATCTCTCTCTTAATAAATATTAATTTCAATATTATTATTTTTGTGTTACAGAGGGACGTAAATGTATTTATTTGCAGAGTTTCGTGACAGCAGCGGTGTGCATGAACATTGTATGCCACGGTTGTGTCATGGGCTTCCCGGCGATACTGCTGCCACAACTGCGCGAGCCTGCTTCTTTTCTGACAGTTTCTAAGAATACCGAGTCGTGGATTGGTAAGAAGATATCATATGATTCAGCATACCACTGGAGCAGACCCCTGGTTAACTGCCCCCATGCGAAACCTCTAACCATATCTATAATAAAATTATACAGACAACTTGCTTGGAGTATATTACAACACACTTTATAATGGATATCCCAATAGAACACATTTGTTCGTTTCATTTATTTACTAGTGTACCCAGCCCGGACTAGATTTTTCTTTATTTTATTTAAACAATAAACTTATTTCATAAACTTCATTTCTCCCCGTATTCATTCTCTTCTATTCTCTTCTCGAGCGGGTGAAGATCATTACCTACACCCATGTACATATTAGTAAATACAATATCATACTTGTAGTAGTAGTATCATAGTTAGTAAAAGCTGTATTAACAGTTGACAAAGAGAAGTGCTCCGATCGTCACCAAACTTTACACGATTACGTACGTCAGGTCAATCTGAAGATTCCCTGAAAGTTTCATTGAAATGCCTGTACTACTTCACCGGATTGAGAGGTGGCATAGCTCATAGGTCGCTTAGCCTGAACCTCTATAGTTAGTAACTCGACACAAGGGTCCGGTGAGAGGTAACCTTGGCTTGGACGGTTACTATGTTACGCGTGAGCATTCCTCTTCGATGAGGAGAGGACTCCTGATTCGAGAGTGCCCGAGAGGGCTATTTCATTAATAAAAACTATATGGGACAATCAGCTTTTTTCCTTTTTTTTGTTAACGGGGAGGAAATCTTCAAAAAGATACCCCGCCTTCGCGGAAGGCGGCGGTTATGTGGGGTTTGACCCACTAAAACCTCCCCGGTGGCCCTTCCTCAGTGCATGATGAGGGGCTCCGGGATCTCCAGAGGAACGCCCCGGAGCCCCTCTGCACTGTGATCAAGGAGAGTACTTCCTGACCTTCCAGGACAATCTAGCTAAACTAACTTATATGCCACTTCAGGAAGCGTTGGCGCCGGGGACCAAATATCCAATTTAACATATGACATGGATGCGAGAAGATGAAATCATACATATATTAAGCTGATTCCGTTTGTTTAAAAATGTTACAGCATCGGTTCATTCCATCAGCATATTGGTGGGGTACTTCCTAACGCCGCCCATCATGGAGCGGTTGGGTCGGAAGGTAGCGCATTATTCTGTCTGCATCCCGTTCCTCATAGGCTGGTTCTTGGTCGTCATGGCAACTAGTGTTCAAGTAAGTTAAATATTTAAGTGTTTGTAAACTGGTTCCCGATCTAATTTACGGTCTGGTCTGGTCTGATCTCAAATTCTGCTGTCAATGTTGTTCATACTTGGTCCAGAGATTTAAAAAAATACAAAAACTAATATTATTTCACATTTATCTTAAATTAACTAATCAAACCTGAGAAATACTAAAAAAATGCAATTTATAACATTTTAACTATTTCCAATAAAATAACTCCAGTAAAAGCATTTTCGGTTTCCCAAACGCTCTTTGTTAGCTGAAATTATAGTTTTACTTTGATCTGTAGTTTCTCTCCTGTTTCTGAATATTTTTAAGCATAGGTATTTTTGTGTTGTTCTTCTATACTATGGTAATCCAACAGATATACGAGTATAAATATACGAAAGCATCTGTATCATATCGTAGTATAGCCATAGAGCATGTGATGTGCGTCGTACAAAACGGCGTCCGGATCTCACATTCCCCTTGAGACTGCGTGTCACATATAATAAAAGAGATGACTTACCACCTCGATATCTCCACTTGCAGGCTTATAGTCCTCTCTGTCAAGTCTCAGTCGAGTCTGAACCCGCGAGCGATGCTGCCCTGATTGCTCCTCGTGAGCGGGTTCAAACTGTGACGACGGTAATGACGCGCCGCGAACCTATAATTGCCAACGACCTTGTACGCTAAATAAATATACCTAACGGTTCAACAACGGGTAGGCCCCTGGGCAGAGACTGTCCTGTCGCACACGCTCTGCGCTCCGTCCGACATCGAGTTCTTTTAAATGTCAAATTTCAAATTCAAAATAATAATTTCTTCAAAATAGCAGGAGCTTCTTAATTCGTCTGCATGTTTTTTTATGTTTCATAACTTATACTCATAACTTTCGACTGGGTGAACCGATTTTAATTTTTTTTTACTTAAAAGCTGGTGCTTTCAGTGTAGGGCAGCTCTGACAATGGCATCCATGAGAAAACCATATAAGTCTTAAATTTGCATTAAGTATGTGTGCGACAAATGGAAGAATATCACGCCAACCGATTTCGATGATTCATTTTTTTATTGCAAAGGGGAGTTGGATGTGAGTTTGGCTAGGTTCTGTTTAATTCTATTTTGTAATATTCCTATTATATTTGAAGTCGGATTTTGTTTTTACTCGTAAATATACTTGTTATTTGACGTTTCATTTATTTTCAGAACATAATAATTGGAAGGATATTACAAGGGCTATCGAGCGGCCTGCTCACCACTCTCCGCTCGGTACTCATCGGGGAGTACACCAGCCCACGTAACCGCGGGGCTTTCCTCACCACCATCTCCCTCGCACAAGCTTTTGGTATATTTTCGTTCACCTCGTAGGGTCTATACTCAGCTGGCAGGTAACCGCACTAATTTGCGCATTCTTTGCCTACACCAGCTTCATAATGACGATGTTCATCCCCGAATCGCCAAGTTGGCTGGTCGCTAGAGGGAAATATGAAGAATGTAGAACGGTTTTTGAATGGCTGCGAGGTGATGAGGAGAATCAAGAACTCGAAGAGATGATTAACGGCAGGATAGCCTACGAGAAAGCGATACTGAGGGACAAATCTACGAATGTTAGTCGTTTTAATAAGATGTGGTACATAGCGAGTAAAAAAGAGTTTTATAAACCTATAATTCTAATGATACACGGGAATATATTGATGCAGTTCGCTGGAGGGACGACAATGTCTGCTTATTCTACGGTAATAATAGGTCTATTGATGGGGCCTGGCGCCAATGCGCATTTTTGGATGGTATTTTTAGATACGCAAAGAATTATCTCGAATAGTGTAGCTGTATATGTGATAAATAGAGCCAAGAGGAGGACAATGATGTTCTCGACGGGCGCGTTGTGTGTCGTCAGCCACCTGGCCATAGCGGCGTACGTGTACGGGAGGAACGAGCGCATGTTCGTGTACGATGCACTCTGGCTGCCTGCGCTTTTGGTCAATATACACTTCTTTAGCGTCGCCGTAGGCATGGTCCCCTTGCCGAACGTGATAGCCGGCGAGGTGTTCCCCTTGGAGTACCGGAGCATCTGCGGGAGTATCAGCCTAATAACGGGCGGTAGTTTCATGTTCGTTTCACTCAAAACCTTCCCTTATCTAATCGATTCTTCGGGTTTGCACGGCACCTACCTGCTGTTTGCCATCATACTTACTTATAACTTGGCGGTGATGTGGGTTCTGTTGCCGGAGACTAAGGGGAAAACTTTGCAGCAAATCGAAGACGAGTTCAGAGGCAGGCCGCTCCGACCTGAAGAGACTCAAGCGAAGCAGTCACTTCAGATGGATCCTGTAGAAGCGTACAAAAGTAAACTGTCGTTAAGAAGATGTAGTAGCGCCGTACTCTAAATATTATTTGCGATATTTTTTGAGGAACATTTTAATAAATGCTCCATTCTTTTTTGACAAACCTACACAGATTAGCCCGCTTCTCTGGCTTTGAACCTTTACCGGATTGAGAGTTGACATAGCTCTTAGGTCGCTTAACTCAAACCTCTAATGCAAGTAACACAACACAAGGGTCCAACGGTGAAGGGCCTAACATCGGCTTAGTTACTAAATTATGCGTGAGCATTCCGTTCCGAAGGCGCCCGATAGCGCCAAACCACGGCTCGGTCAGGTGCTTTTAGTCTGATAAGTTGTGTGACATTCTTAAGATAAACTAACTTTAAGTGTTACTTCGGAAAGCGTTGGCACTGAGAGAAGTGGACGGAGAAACTCCAGCAACATCTATAATTAATGCTCAAACACGAACAATACTCTATTGTAAATGTTCCCATAATTAAATAAAAAATTAACAGAAGTTTAATTTAGTGGACCCACCGTTCTAATTGTTCTACCTTCTGCTATTGTGATGTCACTTTTAAAAAAACTAATAACTCTAATCGTAAACGTTTGCATCAGACTTCGAAACAATATTCTCAGTTCATATGTTTTACTGTTCGAAATCCTAGCGGCGTCATTTATGAACCGATTTCGCAATCTTTTTTGTTCGAATAATTTTGTTTCGATTAGATCTCATATGAATATTTTAGGCATATGATTTTGAGTTCCGAAGATATATCAGAGAACTCCTTGAATTTGAAAAAGCAATGACTACGCAATACTGGCACGTAAGCGGAAAAAACAGTATAAAGGCGATAAAAAATAAACGAGAGCGTCTGTGCCTAGTAGCGGTTCACGCGTGATTCGTGCTCGGTTTTTGTTTTTAGTTATAAATATACTTGTAAATGTGAAACACAAAAGTTTATTTTTCTCATTCTCAGTGAACTCGATCTATGAAATTATTCCTCCTTTATTTATATTGATATATTGGAAATCTCAAAACCGATGGTTTGTACATAGGAAGATCAAAGAGGTATTAGTACAGCAAAGGACTGGAATAATTTTCTCGCGTCTATTTTCAAGTGCGTGTTGTATAGAGTGAATAGGCATTTACTTGGCCAGGTCTGCACTACCACTTAACATCAGCGCCCCGAGTCTCCTATTTGACAGTGATGATTCATTATGAAACCAATCTATTATAGTCGTAAAAATCAACATTCCTTACGTTAACATACCCCGTTTACGTCAAGTACTAATATAGGCACTATTGGCATCCCAGTGGATCACCATAAAAACTACTAAAACTAACAAATAGCGACCACTATGATGTCATTGAAAGTTCATCTTGTACACAATTGGGTTAGCAGACTCTGGGCCCAGGTAGTTTCGTGGTCAGGCTCTTGCTTACAAAAAAAATCTTAAACCCATTAGTGAGTCGCGGTAGCAGTCAAACGATATCCTACTAATATTATAAACGCGAAAGTTTGTAAGAATGTATGGATATCAACTTGTTAGTTAACATTACTATAATATAGTTTACATATCAGAGTAACACATGTTATCCAAAATATAAATTATGCCATCTGCGAGTTAAGTACTCAACCGATTATTATGAAATTTTGCATACCCAGGAATAGAAAAGGACATAGTCTTTAATCGCAAGAAACACCGCGGGACGCAGCTAGTGACAAATGAAATAAAACACAGGAGGTATTTTTCTATAATTTTCTATATTATTTGGTACATGATACTCGTCGGTCTGTCCAACCATACGCGGTCGCCGAGCCCCCTCCTCGCAATACAATTAAAACTACCTTCCCGTTTGCACAACACGCGACAACGCTATACATCCCACTCGCACCTGTATAGTTGCACAAACGACCTCTCTCTCTTAACTAGTTATGTACAATCGTCATACACACAGGCTCCCCGCTTGCGTTTACATTTATAAACATTTAACATCAGATCAGATACATAAACTTTGTTATATGCACACAGCATAAAGTGCACTACTATAAGAGGCGGTGTGCTTCCCCGGGATATGAATACGTTTAGGACCGTTGCAGACAACTGAAGGGATTAAAAGAGTATTTCGCCTTTACGCTGTGTACACACAGAAGGTTAACTTTGAAGCAGAGATCAATGGGGCGTCAGCAGAACAAATAACGCGCGCGTGAACTTAAACTTACAATTTAACAGCCATTTTGTTAATAAATAACGCAGTCAATACGCCGATAGATTTTAATTGCCACTAAGCAGTAAATTTTTAACAAGCAATACTAATATTTAATTGTTAATGACGTCTCGCATGGCATGACCGTCGCACGGCGACGTCCACGTAAATATAAATCTAAGTTAACTTTAATACTATATCACGTTTTAGCAAAATAATTAACTACTACAATCATTCGTGACAAAAGTGCCAAGAGACAATACCTTTTGCCAATTAAATTTAAAAAAAACTCACCAAAAACATTTCCGTTGAATCATAATAATTTAAAAATATTAATTAAATTTATATGTTAAATTGTTAGAACAAACAAACCGGTCGGCAGTAGCGACGGCATCATGCGTTTAAGAAACCTTATCAATATTAACAATCCAATGTATAGTAGTTATTAACATTCGACTAAAAAATAATGGCAACGGCGAAGCCGCGCTTACAAATAAAAACATATTCTTTAACTAACGCAGTAGGGTTCAAATTGGCTTACAGAAATTTGTCATAGAGCTACGAATATAAAAAATATACAATATTACACTAATCTGTATGTTACAGCACTACTAAAAATAAGTAGCATCGCGTGATCTCCAACACACCTTGCAGCGCACGTAGCAGTGTTCAAACTATACAGGCCGCTCATCTCACAATTATATACTGTAAAACGTCATACATAAGGACTGAAATCGTTTAAAGCGCACAATCTAAAATTGGACATTAATAAAATACATTGACCGCTTCGTGCCAACAACGTAGACGCTCAACATAGACTCTCAAAGCTAAACATCATAAGAAAAATTGTCTATACCAGAAAGCACTGGTAACACCGATTACAAATATATATGAAACATTTCGGGGGACAACCCTTGGGTACGAAAGCTCGTCGATATTTAAGACAACAACGAAGGGGGGGCGCAGACATACCTACACGGGTAATATTTACAAATTTAATACAAAACATCAATAGATCCTATTCAGGAACACCGCCCGCGCCGCCTGGACACTTTGAGATACAGATCATATTACGTTTTATTCACTTTTATTTAAATTACATATCGGCATATAATTATTGCACAGACAAATAAGGAATTTGGGAATCTTTTTAGTATTTTTAATAGACAAGTTATCCCACTAATGAGTCCCAAATGTCCCAATTTATCTGACAACAGTTCATGTATCATGTTATCAAAGCTGTTGCGTGAAATTTAAGCAACTCTATCTTCGGTCGGCCGTATACGTAAATAAGACCATTGCAAGAAGTGGGGGCAATATAGCTCTGTATCTATACTATATCTAATCTTATAGCTACCAGCGCGCGAGTTGAATGTAGTCGGGGCTCGAGGTAAAGAGCAGGAGCATCTTCCCACGTTGTACGCACGCCACCCCGTGCAGTGTAGTGATGTGACAGTTATCGTATGCTTCCCGTGTTATCACGTTAGTAATAGAGTTGAGATCCCGTGTTATTTATTTGATTTATCCGACGATAATGACTGATCCGAGTACACCCAGTTCTGTTATAAAAAAACGAGATTTTATTGACTTTCAAGCACGAGAAATGTTCGAGACATGTGCGCGTAAATTTTTAATTTAGTTTTCTAAAAATATGTGATAAATATTTTGTTTTTGTTTCATCATGGCAACCTAGTTTACAATCGCAAACTTAAAGAATTGTTTAAACCTATCGATGTACTCATTGCGAGCATTAATAATTATACTAAGGTCACATAACTATCGCATTCGTGAGCTCTGCATTCAACTCGCGCGCTGACCTATAATAGTTGGATTAGAATTCTAAGGTATAAAGTTTAAATAATATGCATCGCCTTCTCGCATAATCCTATTTCAATGAAATGGTGTCTTGGTATAAAAGCACAATGCACATAGTATCTAAAATGGGAGGAGTTTACACTGGCGATAGTTGCGATAAATAATTACAGCCTCGGAAATTGGTCATCGTTAGTGTCCCGGCGGCATCGTAAAAGCGGTACATAAAAATGTATACACAACAACAAATATTACATTATCGTCAATCAAGCGTAATTCGTGCCCGTCATCTACGTCGCTCGTCAAAAATACCTCGACCGTCAAAGTGACAGTAAACCGATACACGTCAAATGAAAATTATTTTAGAAAACCTATATTCCGTAAGAGATAGTTTTGTTCTTGTCCGTTAAAATACAATCAAAACTGTATATTCACAAATGTAACAAGTGACGGCTCGACGGCGTGCGCATCTTTAATTGTTCAGAAAAATAAGGGACGCGCACCGTCCAGCCGACAGGCACTTACAACAATTTTGCAAAATTCCAAAATACATTAGTAAATTCATCATCTCTGATTTCAAAAATATTTACAAGATTCATCACGCCTAGACCACATACTAGTTCTCACTCATCCAGCGGATCGACCCCGTCGCGCTGCATTCTGGACCTCTACTAAATGCTTTGAGGACCAAGTGTCAGCGTTGCAGGGCATCGTACATGGACGCATTGATTTAGAATATTCATAATGAACACTTTGAACAAAACCACCAACAAACCCCCAAAGTACATTCGCATACATTTAACTACAGCGGCGCCCCCTGCGCGGGGGCTGTGTACATTTCTCTCCATTATTCAATCGGTAACAACATCTATAACACTTAATTTTTAAAGCGGGAAACATTACGGGGAGGAGCGCACTAAACATCGAGAAATTTGTTTATTTCAAAACTATTTTAACCGGACCTCATTCTCGTCCAAACCTTCACTGTACTGATGGGTACAAAGAAATCTCTTTTACGTAAAGCTTTTGTAATGACTGGAGTTTGTCACTTTAAACCTGGTCATTGTTATGTAGAGATATGAAGCGAAAGCAACTTGAAAAACTAAAATTAATAACCTGTATTTGCTCGCATGTTCATATAATTTGATGTTTACTAGCAACAGTAAGTTGATATTAAAGTGGCTTCAACTAAATGTAAATTAAAGTAATTATCGCACAGAGTACAAAACACATTGAATATTTCCACCGACTATTAATTATTGTGTTCAACATAAGCTACATCTTACGAAGCTATCTAGATAGAAAGAAATAACGATATGTTTGCTTTTCACCGAGCTTTTAGGACACATATGTGACTGGCAATGAGCCCACCGACATATACAGGGTATAAATTTCAGCAAGCGATTTTTTGTGCATAAGAAACTAAAAATACAATTTTATAACAATTTCATCAGGGATTGGGGATCAGAACATAAGATCACAATCGTCTAATCCCTAGGCACTGCATTCTCGAAATACTTTGATAAAATTGTTTATATGAAGAGTTTAGCGGCGTAACACCTATATAACGGCTATCGGATTATACACAGGATAAAAACCTAGTATTTTTGTCAAATTACAAAATATATTACATTTTAAAAACTTTCATGTGTCACCTAAATTGATTTCATAATGAATTATTTCCTGCTACCTCTAATATTTTATAATTTCCATGGCACAACCGGAAAGATTTAGATGTTATATTAAAGTAATCGACATTTATAGTAACACTGACAGCAGAAACAACACGTGTTAATGTTAAAAATAGAAATAAATTCTCACCGCTTTTTAACCCAACTAGGAGAGACAGAGGAATCATTCAAATGAGACATGGTCTGATCTTTTGCGTGTAAGGCACAAATATTGCAAGCAAGTGATTTTTGTGAAAAACTGAAATACTGCTCTATATGTATAGTATATGTAACACAATCACGACAACGTAATTTTTAAGGATTTCAAATTGAACATTACTTCACACAAAAAAGAATTGGTTTAATGTCAATATGTTACTTTTTCGTAAATATATAAAATAATTATTGGACACCGACAATAATATTTTAAACATCTCAATCCGTTAAAAATTTAGATAGGGCATATATCCATTGGCTGCCGATTTTGTACTGTAATCTAACATTAGGCATACTCCAAAAATACATCCTTCAGTAGAGCGGAGATGAAATTTTATTTGACAAGTTGTGGTTATCATTTAAGTAATCGTATTATCGTGACCAACACTAAATGTAACCGTATGATCTTAATATTACCCTGTTACAGTACTAGACACACTAAAATAACAACAACCCTCACTAAGAGGTTTCCATTAATGTATTTATACCGGCACAATTCACTTAATAAAGCAAATGCCAATATACATTTTTAAGGATTAAATTAGAATACCTGCTTAGTAGCTAATGTAGCTATATGAGTTATATGGTATGTCCAAATAAAATTCAGTTCCTATTGTTATAAAACAATCAATTTTTAAATTGAATGGTGCAGTGTTGTTTGTGACACCGTTGATTGATATTTACTTTTACCGAATAGTTGGAAGCTTAATACAATAATTAATTATGTGTTGTAATACAAACAAATACTTCATTCCATAATATCCTAGGCATCTGTAAATACCTTGTACACAGCAATCTCGACCATGGCATAACCGTTAAAAATATATTTAAGGTTTTTTTGGTGTTTTTACACATTAACCAGGACTGAGAGGTGGCATACCTCATAGGTCGCTTAGCCTGAATATCTATTTAAGTATCACGACACAAGAGTCCTCCCGGTGAGAGGAAACCATGGCTTGGACGGTTACTATGTTACCGAGGGCATCGCAAAGGGCCAAACCACGGCTCGATTGGTTGCTTTTGCCCAAAAAAATTAAGGGATGTTCAAAGCTAACTAAATAAATTTAAGTATGCAATAGTACTTGATCGCAGTTTTGTTAATATGTTTCTGTCGAGTTCAATAGATAGAAAATAATATTCTAAAAGCATAGTTCATTAATGCTTAAACGTAATATGGTACGTAAAACGTAGAATCTTTCAATAAATTGTATTGCTTCCAAAAGCATGACGGTAGAGTGATACCCAGTTGGTAGTTTAGTGGCGCTCCCTGGCGCAGGCGCCGCAGACATAGTCGTCGTCTTCGCGCAGGGCGGCGCGGCTGAGTCCCACGCAGTGCATGTGGAACCACTGGTCGCAACCACCATCGCATTGCACCCAGTCAACTTCTTTGCCTGTGGTACATATAAAATATATTAAAAAAACCCATACACATAGAGGGGAGGCAGAGATTACCGATTTCCATTCCCTACAGTATCACATACATATTCGTTAGTTTCGACTACAATTGAAAGTGCTACACTAGTCACACTAATTAAAAGCTGAAAATTATAATTTATAAGTACGCCCCGCGGCGTTACCCGCCGATACGATTTTTTTTTTCAAAAAATGCTATCTTTTTTCTTTTTTTTTTGAATGACGTACTACACAGATTGGCGAGAGAAGCTGGCCTTGACTGCTTCACCGGATTGAGAGGTGGCATAGCTCTTAGGTCGCTTAGCCTGAACCTCTAAGATGCTATCTATCTGCCAGTGAAAGTACCGGCGATCCAGCCGTTCCAGAGTAACAGACAAAAATTGTATAAAATGATATTATATATACCGTATATATTATATATTACCATGTATGATACATGAATATATTAAATGCATTACAAACAGACACTCCAATTTTATTTATTTGTATATAACACATAATTTATAATCCATAATCTTTGTTTTTTTTATATTTTGTCAGTTTATGTTATGCAGTTTTAAAATAACACCCTGCAGATAACACAAATATTTCTGATACGAAGATTAAACTACATAAGCGGGAGATTTGAGTTTAAAAAGAAAGTACATAATCTACTGAAACTCACCAGTGGGTCGGAGGCAGTTATCGGCAGCGCAGTCGTCTTCAGAGGACGCCGAGGAGACTGATGATGAGCTGCTCCTGCGCGCGAGGTTGCCGCGCCGGGCGCCCGCGGTGCCGCTGCCGCTGGCGGTCGCTCCGCTGCCACCTGCGCCTCGGTGTTGTGCTAACGAAAGAGATTTCTTTATCAGGAGGAGATTCTCAATTCGTCTGTTGTTTTTTTTAATGTTTGTTACCACATAATTTTCGACTGGGTGAACCGATTTTGATGATTCTTCTGACAATGGCATCCGTGAGAAACCGTGTAAGTCGTAAATTTGCATCAAATATGCGCGCGACAAACGGACGATTAACTCAATATCACGCCAAACGATTCTGAAGATTAATTTTTTATTGGTAAGGATACACTTCAAAGGTAGTTTAATTGGGTTTTGATTATTTCTATTTCGTAATATTCCTACGATAATTCTGAAATACAAAGAGGGTATCCGTGCGTAATAGGTTTTAACGTTCGATTCGATTTTAAGTCTGTTTTTGTATTTACTCGTAATTATAATAGTAAGTTATCAAACCCCAAGTTTTCGAGATGCATGAATAAGTTGAGCTAAGTGGGAGCTTACTCATTCTGGACTGCCGGGAATGCTTCCCCCGTGTGGATGCCGCGAGACCCGCTTACGTCGTTCTTGTCGCGCCATGTAATGTTTCCTCATCATCAGACCCGACCCGGACGACATTCCCTGTAATCAAATAAAAAAATATTTCATCGCTCTACATGTACTATAACTCAATACACCGCGAATACATAGATGTCCATGAGCTGCCTCTGGAAAGAGGAGTAAACACGATCCCAATTTCAAATTTAATGAGTAGTTATTTGATTTCGGTGGATGAAGGCTAGTACGGTTTTGGTAATTTGGTATGTCAACAGTCATTCAAAAAGACAATGATATATTTTAAATTATTCGTAGTCAATGTTACCTGTTTCCTATTTAAGTAATTGGTCGTAGTAGCCGAGCCTCGTTTTATCGTTGGTTTCGCTGTCGTTGGTCCTGCGAAGGAACACATGTTTCATTATACATTTGTAGAAAAAACAAATTAACACATGACTCGGTAGAAATGTACAATAGCATGTAACTTATTTTGTGCATATGCCGTACTGAGCTTCTTACTGTAAACGTATAAGTTTACGTAAATAGTATCGATAATTTTTAGGAGACAACGGATCGATGGATCCAAAAAGTGAAAGAGGCAATAGTGATTAGATATTTTCCGAACTTATAGAGCCATTTTTTTTTATTTTATATTCCGTGAAGATTGCTTTTACAAAAATCATAGAATATTTTAAGTTATTATCACTAAAAACTTTTAAAACAGTTCTCAATGTCGCTTGAAGCACTCAGTGACTACTTCTTTGCGCTTGCTCCAGGTACTCTAAGGTAAGTATCGCACCCGTCGTCACAATCGTGTGGAAATTACTTGAAAAGCTTTACAAGTATCGCATTATTGTTGTGAGGATGTTTCAGCCACACAATGGAGTCTTATAACCACTACCAATTGCACATTATGTTAAGATTAACTTACTCTTTTCCAAATATTTTATATTCCACAAATGTATCTGTCCATGGGAGCAGTGTACTGGTACGTTACCGTGGTGTGGGCGTGTTCGTTTCAGCTGGCGGTGGGGTCGTGGCGCTCGTTGCGGGCGCTTGCGTCGGCCCGCGTCGAGCACGCGTCCGCTGCGACGACCCTCCACACCCCGCGCGCTCACCACCGCGCTCCAAACCTGCACCTGCTCCTCCAGCCGCACCTGCGCAGCGACAAAATACAATTACCATCACCCTCATAGTCCTCCAGCTGTACCAGCTGCCAGGCTCACTTTTATGCGACGAATTTGTTTCTTTATGTATTATTATCAAATTTACCTTTTGCATTATCAACGACACAACGAGTATTGGTGGTAGATTGGTCGATATACGAATGCCCTAATAAACGACTGTTTTGAGATACGACCCCTCAAGCGAGCGATATTTTGCTTTGGAAATTAGGTCAAGATTTGAGATACGAGAGAGTCCCACACTACACCCACGTCTAACAGTTTCTTCCACCTCAAACTAGACCTGTCTGAGTCCTTGTTTACCTCGTATTTAAAGCATTTTTGATAAGTTGGGTATAATGTTTTTTGCTTCATGTGCATTTACAAAATATTTATGGCAATGACATTTCAATTACTTTCAATGGGGAAAATTGCTTTGAAATAGGAGCAAGGTCCGTAAACTGGATCTTAAGAATTACACTCGTATGTCGAAGGACCACTGTATTAGTGCTGTCCTATCAGTGCGATATGAATAGATCGCACCGTCAGGTGGGTGGGTCAGGTACCAAAATATAGGAAATAGTGATATACCTCCAGTAAATCTCCTTCTAGCATAAGATCTTCCAACTTCTGCAAGAGGCTGGGTGTGATCCTAGTGCTCGGTGACCTTGGCGTCGCGCTGTATGCGTGCTCTACGCTCGCAGATGATCTGATTATGAAAAAAATAAAATCACATTAGGGAAACGTTGCAACCTCTGGTAAGAATTTATAGTACGAAAAGTTCATTTTTAAAGCGATTTTCACACAGCTTACTTTAAATTTAATTAAAAATAAAGCATATAACAACAGTTAATTCCTCTTCTTAATGTATCCTCCTACAAAAGGTTGGCAATTAGTTCACCAGCTAAGTAAAAGGTAATTCGATAATGTTTATTGAGGCCGTACCTAGACGCATGTGAAATAGCATCTTTCCTGTGGTCAGGCTGATGGTGGTGGGGCATGGCGGAGAGCAGTGCCCGGGCGGAGTCCTGCCACGCCATGGCACGTTCGGTCACACATTGCAACGCTTCGCCCTCCGCCAGTCGCACGGGAAGCTTCTGTAGCCACACCTAATCGGTAACAGAGGAAACATGATGTTATAAATAAACAAAAATAAATTCTTCTTAACTTCGGTCTTTAAATCGAGAGGCGTTAAATATAGTTTAAATTGAGATATAATCGAATATAAGTATTATAATTTATGACGGTTTATGTGCTAAGCGTCCATGCGCAATAACGCTTAATGGTTGATATGACTTGAAGTCGGTTTTGTTTTACTTGTAAATATTCTTGTTAAATTTAAGAGAAGTTATCTCAAGTTCTCGAGATTAACATTGCATTGGCTGTTTACTTTTATTTCCTTATTTTCTTTTTATTAAAGGATAACATACCATCAGGGTTCAATATGCTAATTACTCGTAGCGCAAAGCGTCTTACCAGTAGCGACAGGATGCGATGCAGTCGGGGCCTCTTGGTGCGCAAGCAGTCAGGGCAGAGGAACTTCTGCTCGACACTCGGAGACAGCTCCTCCACTCGGTCGGGTGTATCATCGCGCTCCACTTTTGACGCCACACACGAGGCTGTAATATACACATGCAAATATAGCATTTATATACATTCGTCACGGTGAAAGCTTGCAAAATGGAAAGTGTACAATTTGGTATAAGAATTATTTTGTCGTTATGCTCCAGTTCAGTACTTATATCTTCTTCTCGTACTTGAAAACTATCAATGGAGAACATTATTTGGCAGTGCAATAGCATTTCTTAGAATAAAAAAGAAAAGACTGGGACGGCTAGTGCTTCCCGGGTCAAAAACCAAGGCGCCCACCTTTATCGCCCCGTGGACCCGGGGCCCCTTTTGGAAGCCTTCTACGACAGGCAGGGGACCTATATCGAAACCTTATTCTACGAGCCCAGAACTACAGGACTGAGATGAACCATCCTCTAGCTTAAGCTTAGTTGAAATGGTTAAAAGAATGTTAATATGTCACAAAAAATATTGCATTCTTTAAAAATCAATTAAATTTCTTACCATGAAACCAATCCTTGCATAGTTCACACTGCAACATAACCCCGTACTGTCGTTTTTGGCACAAGCAGAATGTTAAGCCAGCTGTCGGAGGAGCGCGAACTTCCTTGCGCATATTCCGAGCCCTGAGGTAAAAGTTAAACTTTATAAGAACAATTAGAACAGTGGTAATTTGGTGGCCGTATGTTTGACGTAGTTTTGAAGCCCAGCCTCGTGCCATTGTACTTAAATAACCATATTTGTAGTAAAAATCCACTTACAAGTATACTTATACATGTGCTACTAAATTTACTAATATCTTTAAGATCTAATGGTCACATCTCTTGATCTTCCTCAAGTACAATTCTGTACAAAAGTTAAGATTTATACTTTCCCTGTCTTACCTGAGCTCCTTAATAGCGGCAAGTTCCCTGTGCTCGGCCTGCTTAAAGGCAGCTACTATTTCGGTAGGAGTGGCGTCTTCACTAAACTGTTGCAAGAAGGCTCCGGTATCCGCTGAGGGTACATCTCGAACGCGCTTTCGCGAAGTTCCGGTATTTTCTGATCGAGGCGACAGCGCTTCTAGTAAACCGTACTGCCACTTCTGGAAAGGTGGTATATTAAAACTATATTAAACCCGCAAATATATAATTCTTTGATATCCTTTAGTGGCAGGGCGTCTTAGTCACGATCTGAATGTCGGGAGTTTTAATTCCAGACGGCTTGTGCTTTAGAATTATTGACATCTCTGTCTATGACATATTTTTATCTGTTGGTATGTTTTTATAAGGATTTTAGCATATATCACAAGCATCTAAATGGATCATATATTTTTAGGAAAATCCATATTTTGAGTGCTTATCATCATACCTCAATCACCTACCCCAACATTTTCCAATAGAACCTAGGTTGTAAGCGGCTTGCAACCAGCTATTTTAATGCCAACCAAAGAAAACATATGTCTACTGACATCTTTATATTTAATAATAGATCCTCTCAGTATGGACACCCATCACTAGTCACTTCACTCCTCTAAATCTTTGTTGAAAGAAACCAGCACATGTACAATACTGCTTACATTATGTATAATCCATCATCCTGCCCTGGTACAGATTGGCACACTTCACATATCTTGTAATTGTTAACAAACACTGCAAGGAGCCGTGGTAGGTCAATGTACGGGCGGTCGCCTCAAGTTGCACAGCACGCTAGCAACCCGAGTTCGATGCCCAGTGCGGGCACCAATAAATTTGTTGTAGCAATTTTATGTGCTGATTTACCACGGACGGTGAAGAAAAAAATCGTGAGGAAACCTACATGACCTAGAAAAATTTTCTAAGGCATGTGAAGTCTGCCTGTGCGGATTGCACTAGGGCCGCGGGGTGGACTATGCCCTTATACTCTCTTTACAGAGAAGGCCTGCGCCCAACAGTGGGACATATATATTATATATATCAAGTCTGTAACTTTAACTGCAAGGATAAAGGCGGCTACAAAAAATAATCTTAGTATCTCAGAAGCCAGTACCAGAGATTGTAAAATAAAATTTAATTACACTAGATTTGAATGTATGTAAAATTTTGCATCAGAAGTGTGTGCTCGATCAGTGAAAACTTACGCATATTATTATTGTCATGTTATAAAATATAATATAACACAATCAAATAATCATTACTTTAATAGGTGGAGGAATGGTGAGGAGTGCAGAATGGTAATTTTTGTTAACACTACCATGTGTTTGTTACATACGTACACAGGGTAAGTATGATAAATAATTATTATCAGATATATAAATAGTGATTTCAATGTTCCCATTTCTAGATTATCACAAGTATGTACTAGTATCTATATCTATAAATACAGAAATGTACCTTTTTAAGAAACATCTCTGACGCACCCCTCTTCCAGTCCCTAGCGGACTGCAAGGCGGCGGCGAGCTGGTCCTTCTCGTACAGCGCCAGTGGTATCTGCTGCCCGCGCTTCACGAGACTCTCCACGCTGTGCATGTACGGGTACAAGTCTTTGGACTGCATCTCTTCCACCTATTAGACCAAACAAATACAGAAACAGATTAGCAAAAAATACACGCTATACAAAATCGCATTGTATAATATTTTGATACAGTTAATACCATTGAACTTAAATCGATTTGTTTTTATTTAACTCAATTGAAAGCTTAGGATGGGGGGAAAGTCTTTAAGTAAAACTAACCTTTCGACTATTGACATGAACCATTCTCAACTTCAGCTTATTTGGGCAAGGTATTAATAGAATGTTAATAAATTTCGAAGAAATTTGCACTTTTACTTTTAAAAAATTATAGAGTACGAAAATAAGAAGTGGATTATGTCGCTTTAATGGTTTTCTACTCAATGGCCCGACTGTAACGGAAAGGTGAGCCGTAAGCTCTTTTGCCCCACATCACGTCGAAAAATACATTACAAGTCTGACTCAGCCTTTTATCAAAATGCCCAAAAGCTTACAAAAAATACCACTTTACTGACATTTGTGCCTTGGTTGTGGCGACGAGGTCTCGAATTGTTCAATATGACCTAATAAGCTTGATGAACAACGGTGACATATACCGGTGAAACTTATTTCTTATATTACAATTTTTATCCAAGTATATAGCATTATGGATGCCTCCTGAATAAGTGACATCTCTAGAAAATCTACAAATCTGATTAAAACGTCTGATAAAACCATATTTCGGTAACTCTAATCTCAGTTACCTTTCCCAGCCAATCCCGGGCGTGTGACACGGCCTGGTGCAAGGCGTGGTGCGACGGGAGAGCTGCGTCAATTTCATCACCTTCAGCTAGCAGAGCGTCCAGCTCCGCTAGACTTGTGTGCTGATTCTCGCCGCTTTCCTCCGATCGATTGTCAATGAGGACGGCTTGAGCTCGTTGTTCCCATTCTTCCACTTGAGCTGGATGAAGAAATCATGACGTTCATAATAAAGCATACTAGCATTACATAAAAGAAATTTGTACAGAATCTGTTGTCGTTATTAAGAATTCGATGAATAACTCTTTTTACTTTAAGTAAATTTGAAGCCAAATGCAATTGACTTTATTAATTATTGAAGGAAAGAATTCGACGAAACCCCCAGAAGAAAATTATATTATTTATATCAAAAACCTAAATAATAGGAAAACCATCGACAATAGACACTGCAGATGCCTATTGCAGATTAAAAGTTGTCGTCCTATTATATGATGACTGCATAGTCCTTAGTCCAATGTTTTTTAATAAGAAAGTTATAATTCAATATTTAAATATACATAACATTCTGTTTGCTGCTATTATATCAGAAAGGAAAACACCACTGACCTCTTAACTTGTACAGTGCTGCCCTCTCCTGCTCCACCCTCCGATGTGGCAACACCGAGTCGGAGTCCCTCAGCAACCTCTCCAGCACTAATGGAGTTAACGCAGCACAGTCTTCCCGGAGAGCTCGCACGTCGTCCAACCAACGAGCCTGCTGTAGCCTAGCCTGCAGAGCGCTCAGCTGTGGCAGCACTATGCACAGGCGGGAGCCAAGTTCTACCACCTGGAATTAATGCGGCATTTATTATGCGGCATATAAGTAGTTTGCAAATTGTAAAAAAAAAATCAATCAATCATCATTCCAATAAAATAAAAATCTAAATAATATATTTAACTAATAGTTATATAAAACTAGGTGAAATTTATACACACCTCCTCCAATTCCCTAACAGTTGATGCGTCAACTTTTTCCAAGTCCTTGCTGAGCAGATCCGTTGCTCTATCTTCAAACTCCTCTGTCTGTCTTAGTACTTCTTTTACCGCTGAACCTGTTGACATATAAAATGTATTGTTAGTATTGTAAATAACTCTGTATTACAGGACAACAATTTTCAACCAACTTCAAAAAAAGGAGGATGTTTTCAATTTTTTTGTTTGTTATCTCATAACTTTAGCTGGGTGAACCGATTTTGATGATTCTTTTTTTTTATTATATTCTTTTCAATCTGGTCTAATTCTGACAATGGCATCCATGAGAAAACCGTATAAGTCCGTGTGTAATAACGTTTAACGATTGATTTGTTTTGAAGACGGATTTTGTTTTTACTCGTGAATATTTGTTGTTTTTGACTAACCTTCAGGTAACACGCAGGCCAGTCCGTCGATCTCTGCAGCGAACAGAGTTAACTCATGGATGGTGAGCCGGTATTTGGGGTCGTGGTGTCGTGTCCGTGTCCTCATTTTGTTCAGATCTAGCTGCTGGATCACCGAGGCGCATTTCTCCGCATCTTCTATCGCCGTCTCGAGCGCCCGGACTAACTCCGTTTTGTGCATCTGTTGATGTTAGATTAATAACAGCTGTCTGATATCATATACCACACATTTAAATGTTATAGAAGGATTTTAAAACCCGGGATCTAATAATCTTATTACACAAGTTGTCTGACTAAGCATGTGAATATTTTAAGTTTGGTATGCTAGATAATAGATGTCGCTGTGTGTAATACCACACCCGATAAATTAGTATTAGCACCATATTGACTTGACATGTAACATTCCTCTGTGAGCATTAAACCAGTATCACCGATATAGGCTTAAAAAGCGTGAAATTGCACAAAATGTAAATTGAAATATATGCATAGAAGAAATCGATTATAAAAAGCGTCAAAATTTATTCGATTGAATTACGGTCAAATATATGTATCATCATTGAAGCGAGCTAAGAATTCATACATGAATTTGCTTTCATGTTTGAAAATATGTAGCAAGCCAATAATTATATTCTAGCAGTAAATATAATGCGTTTTTACCTTAAGTTCATGGGCGCGTCGCAAATGTGCCCTTAACCCATCGAGGTCGCAAGTCTTGGGCGTATCAGGGTCCAGTGCATTCTGCACTGCCTCCGCCCACTCGCGGAACAATTCTGATTTCTTTTTCAACTTCTCCAGCATCGTCGGGAGCTCATCGAGTGTGTAACGGTATCTATAGGACAATTAAAAAACATATTCTATATGGATTCATTCCAATGACAATAGGAAATATCCAGTTTGAGGACTCCAAGTTCGAGGCCTTCATGGATTGTTGGACATCATTTCGTGAACTATGGAATAGTTTGTTGGGAAATGTATTGAATGCATAAGTACATTATATAACGCGATATGTTGCATGTTGATGCGTCGTGGATATTGTGACTTATGTTTGTTGTGGCCGCATTGACGTGTGTCGCATGTTTTAAGAATAAATATTATTAGTATGTGATGGTTTTGACTTGTCTAGATGGCTATATGTTATGTATCCGGTTTGCATGTGTCGCGGCATATCTACCTGAGCTTGTGCGCGGAGGGCGGGCAGGCGCAAAGCTGTGCGTAGTGGCGGAGGCAGGCCACGTGCGCAGTGCAAGAGCACGTCACGCACGACAGGAAACACGTTGTCTTGCAGAGCTGGCATTGACGCTCGTCGTCGGGCAACAGTTCGAAGGCCTCACGTTCGGCTTCTGTCACACCCTAACAAGACAGGTTATCGGTCATTCATATTGACAGATACTCAGCAAATGACAAGTTTATTATATTCTATAAATCAAACTCACCCAATCCAACAATCCTTTCCGTAACTTTCGCTCATCATGCAGCATCGTTCTCATATCTCTGTATGCTGCCAGTGCTACGGTGAGGCTGAGGGAATCAGCCTCTAGCGCCATCTTGCAGACTAGCTCGTCGTGAGAGAACACGCAGTACCGACGCAGCGTGGAATAGTGCGCAATGCATTCACGACCCATCTTCAGCTATTTAGGTGGAATTTTATTAGTATTACTGTAACAAATGCATTTAGTAAAGTGTGACCTACATTATATTACATGAGAGTACCATTAAATTCTCAATTTGGACACTTTGAATCCACAACATTAACACTGAAAAATTGGTTTACGTGATTGCAAATAATGCGAATATAATTTTAAAATAAACAAAATATTTAACAGGAGCAGCGGCAAATAACAGCTGAGGGTTTACAGATGTGTTGCCGTATATATGTGGTAATAGCAAGAAGTGCAGTCTGCGAGACTTACCCAATCAGCAGGTGTGAAGTTGACGGCCTCGGCAAAGTTGTATCCCTGGTTAAAGCCGGCGTGGTAGGCGCGCGGGAACGTGATAACGAACTCGCCCGCGTGCTGGTCCGTCCTGATAGTCGCATTTATATAATAAAGAGCAATATGCAGTACAATCAATCATACCAGAATTTATTAAACTGAAAAAAATACATACATGAACATATGACAAACGAAAACATATAATGAAAAATTTATATCAAGATACGAAGTTCATACGGCAGGCTTGGAGGAGACAGAGGTTTTGAGACGACGAGCAAGACTAAACTGAAAAAATGTGAGACTAAAACCATAAGAAAAATATATAACGGAAGTGCTATAGTCGAATATACAGGGGCGATAACTTGACTATCAAGCACGTAGTTCAACTCTCTGATCAGTAATAATTTGAAATTAAGATAGTATAAACTAAGCAATATTTTTTTGCAAATTGTTAAAAAAAATTATTTGAAGTATCCCTACCTGATGTCCTATGACATCTTTTTCATCCACACTTTTTTTTAATAATACCTCAATATCAAGTTACCTATAAACGGGCACTCCCGCCTTCATGAGTATATTCGGGTTCATAATCGTCACGAGCTGGTGGAGTAGGTCCGGTTGTAGTTGGAACAGCTCTGGCGCCTCCGCTTTCATGGCCGCTTCGAACTGCTCTGCCTTCGTGCCTGGGACTCCGTACCACGTCTTCGGTTCTCCCCAGTGTAGGTAATTGATTGAGTAACTCCAGTGGTCTTCATTATGCCAGCAGAATGTAGCAAAGCACATGCCAACATAAAGCCAAGGGATCTAAGGACAACAGAATTTTTTAAATTCTTTGAATAAAGTTCTTTACTTTCTTAAGTGCTGTTTTATTTCACAAAGAATGTATGTTGTGTACACCTATAATTGGCATTCACAATAGCACATAGTTTTCAAGTAAACTTGTTTATTACTAATATATGTCTGTGTAATGCTGTTGGTGTACCTTATTAAAATTAATAAACCAGATGATAATAAGGTATAAACTCTTACAGAACAACAGAAAAGATATAGAGATTGACATTCACAGTTTTAATGTTAACTGTGTACCAATAATATGTGCTGCAATGGTTACATGGATGTTCGTTTAATTTGTGTAATGTTTATAAGTGTAACCAAATCTGTGTGTTAATAAATAAATATTCTAAAAAAAAAATGTTTGTTTTATTTAAAAAGTGCTTTGCTAGTATAACTATTTCATATGCGTGTTAACATTTGAATTTTATATTCTTATTGGGGTTAGCTGTCTGTAAAGATGACAATACATTTTAAAATCAAATAAAAAGAAAGCAATAGTAACATTTTTATTTATATTTTTATAGGAAAGGAGGAAAATGAGCTAACAGCTCACCTGATCTCTAGTGATCGCCGTCGCCCATGAACATTCACGACACCGAAGGAGTTATATGTGCGTTGCGATCCTTTGAGAAAGCAGTAGGCTTTTCATGAAGGTTCCCAAATCGTACTGGTTCGAAAACAACGCTGATGACAGTTGGTTCTACAGGTTGACAATAAGTGAAAGAAAGATACGCGACGAAAGATAAACGTACGGATGTGGAACACGCCAACCATCAAGATGTTGTCGATGGAATATGGGATTTTGCCGAGATATGCGGTAAAGGAAATCGGTAGCTGGGATGATTCCGAAAAATTTCTCAGAATACTTCCCAGGGTGAATATGATAGAGAATGCAAAGAGCTCCATCATATGTTCTTTTCTGTGATTGATAAGAAACAATACCTTCATCCCAGATATGTCTGCGTTAATATGTCCTAATACGGAGCCCTCCAGCACAGGCAGGTTGTTGAGATTCCAGCTGGACTCTGCATACTGCTGCTCTCCAGGGTATAGGTGTGCGCTTAACTTTGTTGGGAAACCTAAAGTTCAGTAAAGTATGAGCACAATATTCCACTTAATTAAAATTTAAATCCGTATTAATCTTAGAAATGTAATTAATGACGCAATAAGAAAATAGAATAAACTGATAACCAAGTAAAATAAGTCCTACATTGGCGAGCACAATGAAGGCTATCTTATGAGTAGGTGGATGATCTGACGGTCCTTGCAAGATTACAACTGAAGATTCCTATGTCCAGCAGTGGACTGACATTGACTGATGATGACTATGTTGGTATTTACCATTAACATAAATTGGTCAGAACATTTTTACTAACTATTCAATAAAACATATTAGAGACTGTATAGTCTTACTTTGTATTTCCACAGTTCTAATATCTAAGATTAGTAATTGCTTCTTAGTGTATTAGTATATTTATATTCTAACACAAAAGGGTTGAATTTCTTTTGTTTAAAATATAGAAGCATAAAATGAATTTGTGTACTGGCAATACTTACGTAACGTACACGACCACCGCTTCACTCTTATTGATTGCGTACAATGGAGCCTCGCGATCAAGTTCTTTTCGTACCGCTAGAACGGACTTTCCCATGAGTTTTGTTCTGAGGAGTCACTCAGAGTATAATCACTACTTTCCACAATCCATCTATACTATATTAATCGTTTTACCCATAATCTTTTTCCACACACAACTACTCTTGTAAAAGCGACTGTCGACATTGGAGCCGATACGGCTAAGTACCCACAAGAGGTATCGTTCCTTAAACAGCCGGCGGGCAGCCTGAGCAAATTAGGTGTTCAGACGTTCTAAGCATTAGTGATCCTAGAACACTGGCATAACCCTTTTGCTAGTTTGACATTATTTGTATAGCAAAACAGGGAGATACATCGATACCGTACAATACTACTATAAATAAATAAATGTTTTTTTTCTATTCTGGTCTATTCTATTCTACCTGCAGTCAGTATTATTAGTTAGGCGGTCGAGTGAAAGAACGGGCTCACCAGATCCATGGTCCATTGAATGCAGATCTGCTCCGTATTCCACCGTCACATCCTCGTCGATAGAGGAAACCACGCGCCAGAACTCGCGCTCTACTGTTGACGTTGGTACCATCTAGAACAAATTTTTACGATCACGTTCAATTCTTCACACTTCACAATCACCTAATCATACTATAAACAAAGAATAACTCATTTATCACCACTCTTATTATCATTGAAGATGATTACTCTTACCAAATCGATTATTTCCACAACGAAATTTAGTATGAATAAATGTATGAATTAATATGTAAGCACTTGTATTCAGTCATTCAATAATTTATTAACACTATTTCACTACACTTTCAAAGTGAAGCGTCGCTTTCTATTAGATGTTTAATTTCCACTTACGTGTACAGGCATGTTGAAGTAGTCAGACTTGAACTGGTCGGCCATCTCGCCAAACTGCTGTAAAGTATACTCCCGCGTGGCCTGCTCGAAACCGAAAGCCTCGGCCGGCTTTGATACCTATGGAATATTATCAATAATAATTATACCGAACAGATTTATCATATATACATGGTGACATCATTGTACTTTATTTCACACGAAACCTCTTTTTTGTCCTGGTCGCTTGATTTATATCCATCCGCACATTTACACGCCCTCTGCTGACATTTACACTCTCTTCTGCAGTATAGCTTTAGTCGACTCTCTAGTAATCCTGCCTATACATTGGAACCAATAATCTTATTAATTATGGTCATTATAAATTTAATTTTTTTAAATATAAAAGTACTCCAAGTTATTACAACTACTACTACATCAGCTATCTGTCAGTGAAAATCTCGACCAAATCGGTCGAGCCGTTCCAGAGATTATCCGGAACAGACAGATGGGTATATACATTCATACACTCCAATTTCATTTATTTGTAAATGATATTTAATTACGCATACCAATAAAAACCCCATTTTATCCGTAAACTCAATGAGAGTAAGTCAATTAAGCCAGTATATTGTACTATAATTAATGACTTACTGGCACCATTACTGAGTCATGACAACTATTAATCATCAAAATTACACTTAACATTATAATAATATATCGAATTGTATAGTACCGTTTCTCTACATATAACGTTAAAATCATATAATACTCTTACAGACGCTAATTTCCATTTGCTCTCTCCTGCACATTATCCTGTTAATTCGCTCTACAAACAGCTCGTCTTTCCTTAACAATAGACCGTTTTTATTGTCTAGTTGCTAATGAGGATGAACATGCTTCAATACCATGCAACTGTAAATGCGTGTAAGCAAATTATGAGTGATAATTAAAGTATGTATATATGATAAAAAAAATGCGTAAAGGAAATATATAATAATAGTCACAAGTCATATAAGAGTAAGCGAATTGACTGACACCTTCATTTCTAATAAATTTGCCCGCACAAAACAATACATCAAAATCATTGTTTTGTGCTGACAAATTAGTGAAGATTTCTCATACTAAATGGATATTGAAATTTACCTTTATAACAACATTCTTATCATCTAAGTTTTGTGTGGGATATGCCTGAAACAAGCTGCGAAAACTGGTATAGGCCAATATTGACCAATATATAGACCAATAGGCACAAAACTTAATCCAACTGAAACCTAGTCAATATTACTGATATTGATATACAAACAGATGAGCAGTAAGTTATACTGCTATTGCAGACATGAAGAAGAGTTAGTTAGAAGTGTACTGACAGAGGGCTAAGGAAGAAGCATATAAGTTCTAACTACAGCATCAATGATGACGAGGAAACAATACAACTGTACAATACAACATGAAACATACAAAGCAAACATGTCAATACGGGAATTAAAGAATCAATCATGTTATTATTAAAAACAAATACAATACAAATATAACAATGTGTATCTAATTGTCTGTACTAGTAAAATGTATGGTATATAAGGTATGGTAAATTTGTAAAAATGTCAAAACCCTTACGCCTATTATATGACAAACACGTTACCGTTGTGTACAGACTTATAAAGCATCGGTAATTAAATAAATGTACAATAATATTTCAAATTAAATAGCTCTAATGAATCTAGAAATGATGCAAACCGAACATTTTCAAATTCTGACAACAAAAAATGTATAAACCATACTCTACTAACTAAATAGTCTGTATAATATTCTGTATATACTCAAATACATTTATACTCTTTTGTGCTACTGTGTGTTATTGTAAAAAAAATTACAATAAAAAACAATTCAACAATAAACACCAGTTTTAATGTTGTTGTACAAATGATAGCAACCCCACTTAGGGGGTCAAATAAAAAAAATCCGTTGACAAGCACGATAGGAGAATCAGGTGGTCAAATGTGATTCAATCACTAACACCTTTAATTAACAATCATCACTGGATATTGTTACGGGCAATAGTTATGTACATCTTATGTGTAGGGGTGGGTATTGATCAGATAACGTGTTGCAGCCGACAGTGGATGCAGTCCTACCTCCTCGGCGAGGCACACTGGGCATCGCCAGTCGCCCTTGGGCACGTCAGCCAGGGGAGGCACAAGGCAGAACGTGTGGTACGAGTCGTCGCAACCGTCGCAGAGCAGCATCTGCTCCTCGACGTCGCCGCGGC
This sequence comes from Meandrusa payeni, assembly GCA_029286785.1. Lineage (NCBI taxonomy): Eukaryota > Metazoa > Arthropoda > Insecta > Lepidoptera > Papilionidae > Meandrusa > Meandrusa payeni. Next base: position 423,414 of record JAGSMX010000029.1, read on the forward strand.
CGCAAACGTGGCACATATACTTTGCCAGCTGGAACGGTTTGTATGCAATCATTAACCTATATTTTGCTTTGTGCGTGGTTACGAGAAAAAGATCAACCTTCACCTTTTTCATGGTCATATTGTCGAAATACAGTTGTGTTTGTGTGTAAGAATGTAAATATGTACTATAGACAATAAAACACCTATGTTACCTCGTTCCCCACGCCCCGCTCGGTACACAGAGAGACCTAAAAAACGACGTCTGCGTATCTAACGGCTCTTACTAAGTTATGCCTGCATCGCTATAATACCATACATATGTGTAAGTCCTAAACAATCCCGAACAAAGTCCACAAAGAGAAACTTAAAACTTTGAAAACAAAAATGTCCGCCAATTACACATATACATTACACAAACGAAAGAAAAATATTTCAACGTATATAGTCAGCAAGTAAGAAATAAATAAAGTAAATACATATAACATGCGGGCGTGCAGGTTACGCGGTGTCAAATGGGATCCACAATCAGCACCCCGAGTCTGATATTTGCCAATGGCAGTTCACTATTAAACCATTCAATTGTCACAGTGCCAAAAACATAATCTACTTGTTGAATTTTTTACAATTGATATTGATTGAGATGTAACCAAATAGCAGCAAATGAACTTGCAAATTACCAAAACTAGTTACAGTAGACGATTTAACAGCCGTGGGGCCCAAATTATGTTGTTATAATTATTTATGTTCATTTTTAACGTATTTTGAATTAGATTTTGTTTCATCTCGATGCTGCCGTAAATAAGAGTGCGCTTTACCCTCCGGCCAGATATCAAAATGAAATTGCATCGCGAGCAGCTTTTTTTGATAACTCATCTTCTCTATAAATTTCGATATCAAAATTCTTAAATCTTTATGAGATTTTCTTGATAACTATGTACAGTCTCATAGTTGCAGACGCAAGACACTCAAGTCACAATCCATCTCGCAAATTGAAGGCAATACAATCTGATCAAAATATTAATTGATACTGTAGTAAATTGGCAAGGATTTTTAGCGCATTATATGAATTGATACTACATACTATTGATACCAAGTGATACTATATCGTTTCTTTAGTTTATCTATATTTTTTATTGTGTTGTAGCGATTGTATTATCGGTTCATTGATAAGTGCGCACTTTTCACAAGTGGCGTGCAAAACTAAAAACTATTTGCAGCTCCAACGAGTGAGCTCGGCTGTTTCTAGTTTCTACATAATGTTGGTGGTAAAGTAATCAATCTCCGTAGTGTTTCATGCTGTAAGTGAAGCTAGACTGGAAACTCAAAAAACGGTAATGACTGAATAAAATTACATTTACGGATTTTATCATCGTTAAATTTTATGTTGCAATTGAAATTTTAAAAAACGATCCTAATTGTAATAGAGATGGCTAGATGCTACCACCTGCTTATGATCCTGTAATAAATAAAAGTACCTGGATGACCAGTTTGCAGTTTTGCTCTGTATTTTTTTGTTGTAATAAATAGTTGTATGGCTCATCTAACTCTAGATTCAACTCGCTCTTAGAACCCGTTAGTGATTCTTAGCCTTAACCGAGTGCCTCCACCATCTTTATGTTTCAAAATTTGTGATCTACTTTGTATGATCTACCATTGCCTGTTGAAACCCAAGAAGATCTACCTCCACGCGCTGCGTCTTTTGACATTTATATCGACTACTTCATTGATTCATCACTAAACAACCATATTACCCATATACGTATTTTATAAATAAGTTAACAATTAATTTACTTGGTCTAACGGCAAACCAAATTGTATTTGACTTACTGTTGCTTAACAACGCCATGTACTGAACTAATTACTATTATGAAATATCGATATATTTCGTGCACTCGTAATTAGAATACAACACTAGTTTAATGGTCATGACTGTGTTAACACTTTTATGACATATGTTTGCGTGAGTTTCAAGAATTTGTGTTAGCATTATGGGCGTGATAGCATTCCGACTCCACGATGTATATGACAACAACAATGAGTTAAAAAACCGTCAAATTAAATTAACTTTTACGTCGTTCATTCGAGGTAGACAGAGATAGAAATTGAAATTCGTTTTTAATCAAGGTTGTTACATCAAATGTAACAAGTTGCAAGAGCATCACAATACACAATGTAATTATTTTATATCTATGTTTAAATAAATAAAAATTATCTATTTTATTTATTTATATTGACGAAAAAAATAAAGAGACATTTTACTTAATCACTTGAATTACAATTGTTATTTATATGTTTGATTTCTATTTTACGTTACTTGTTATTTTCTAAAACACTAAATTTCCTGAATATTTTTATTATACTTATATCAGCAAATTAAAGATAAAATTAAGTCAATATATATAAAATTAAGCGATTATTTTAATCCAAATTGTTTTACTTCTATACTATCCGAAAGAACTTCGTTTCTACCTGGTGTCCTGTGGCACCACATATTTGTGACGAACCTCCAGATTAGTCAGAGAAGTGGGCTTTGACTGTTTCACTAGATTGAGCTCTTAGATAGCTTAGCTTGAACCTTTATTGCAAGTAACTCGACACCCCCTTGTAAGTGGCAACCTCTGTTTGGGGTAGGTTAAAAATTTCCGCTTTCTAACGTCGATATGCTCATGCCTGTATAGGACTTGGGTAGTAATGCAATGAACAGGATGTTACCGGATCGTCGGGGTTGTGACTGAGCATGGGCGGCGGCGGGGCGGGCGCGGGCGTCACCGACACGGTCATGTTGCTGAGCCGGTGCTCACGCAGCCGCCGCGACCGCACCACGCCGCAGCTGCCTGCGCTCGACATCCACTTGTTCTCGCGAGGACCTGCGCACGTCGACACCATCATTACCATATAGCATCATTCAATAAAGCCAACCTGATACATCAAAGAAAGAGTGTTTGGGACAAAGAAACAAGTGAACAATAAAATATTATCATAAGTTATTAGCGAACGGTTGAAAGATGCAAATTGAATGTTCAATCTGTTGATTTTACGACTCTAAAACGAGTATATTTACAAATAAAATTTTAAAATTAATTACTGAACTCTCATCAAACTAGTGTGTGTAACAAAGTGCATCCTTTTCAGTAATCATTGAAATGTTTCGACAGTAATGAGTTTACAAACATAAAAACATACAGACGAATCCAGAACCTTCTCCTTTTTTGAAGTCGGTTGAAAAGTCTTCCATACTCCGTGAAAGTTGAACAGTATTTATCGAAAAACACTTCTATTCTTCTTCCGAAGATGTTATATTAAATCTGGGTTCGTTCTGGCAGCGGAGAAGCCGAGAACCGAGTGACAGAGTAATAGAGTTGACTTACTCCGCCGAGTCTCGGAGTTTTCCTCTTTAATGGGTGTCCGCAGCTTCCTGTCGTCGTCGGCGCCGGGCAGCGCGCCCTCCGTGTGGCTGCCCTCCGCCAGGGGCTCGGGCTCCGAGCTCTTGTAGCGGCGGGCGGGGGGCGGTGTGGCCGGGGGGCACTTGCTGGCCGACCTGCTGCGGGTGGCAGCGCTCGTTTTCTCCGGCGTATGTTCTGTCTTTACTTCTATTTTCTGCAAAATAATTATATTATTTAAGGATATCTTTAGACGGTTAATTACTTGTATGCGTTTGTATTTTTTGTGTATTATAATATTAAGTTCGCATTAGCATCAAATATTTTTCTTTATCTAAAAATGTCTAAATTTGAGCCTACTAAATAATATATATAATAAAATCTGCAGCTAAGACGCATTAGTCGTAGAAGCATATAATGAGAATGTCTTGAGTGTTGTCAAAAGTTTAAAAATGGTGACTATGACGTAAAAGACAAAGATCGCAGCGGAAGGCCAAAAATTTCCAAGAATGCAGATTTGAAGAGCTTTAGAAATCACTACATACACGCACTTTCACAATAAATATTATTTTTACAGAAATCTGCATCTTTAATTAATATAGAATAACCCTGGAATGATTTTGTTGTTTTGCAAAGTTGAAAATATTAAGTCCGCTAGTAATTTTTCTTCAGTTGTTGCTAACATTCTTTTTAACCATTCCAAATATACTTAGGTTTGTATCAAGAGATGGTTCACGTCAATAATCGAATGGCGGATTCGAACCCACGACCTTTAGGATTAGTCGGTCTATTCAAAAACCAATAATTATATTAGAAATAGTTAAGTGACATGTAATAAGCTTTATGATAATGATAAAAAGACATTTAAAATTTGTAAGGTTGCCTCAAATTTGCATCACTTCTTTGGGCCACTTTTGGCATTATCGTAAGATAATATAAAAAAAGTAGGCTTCGTTTCTTTTTTTACACAAACGGGGTCCTCAAATCTGACTCTGTTACCGGCCATAAACTTCAACGATGGTTTATAGTGTATATGCTAAAAACGAAAACTCATTGGTTCAAGACGGCTAGGAATCTAACCACCGACCGTCAGATTGCCTGTTGCTATTGATATCCCATCGCTAATGAAAGTTTCTGTTGTAATGGTTAATAACCAACACCTCATATGTTATAGATGCGAATGCCATAGATTCGAATCTGCCGTTAACTTATATAAAATCTCTTGCGATAAGAAACGTTTAATCAGTCGGTAGCTGGTCGGTTTACTATTGTAAAGACTAAGTAATCGTAATAATGCGCCAAATAAACAACTAACACTGAACCAATAAAAGACCTAGATAAGGCGACCCTGACAGAACGTTTCCTAGCTAAGGTCATTCAGGGGCTTTATTAGAATGAAGAACAACATATTAATGGAAAATAATTTTAACTTAGAACAACTAATCGCTGAATCGGCGCCGAGATATTTACGACATCGGTATAAGATTATACAAATTTAAGGAAAAAATTGGCGCAACTCAAATGTGCTTTTCTCGATATTCCCAAGTCGTGATCAGACCGGCTTACAGGTTGTTTAGTAATGAACTATCGCAGCTAGTCTATACTATGTCATGATATGGAATGAATGTAAGCCTAAACTAGGGATGTTCATGCAAAAAATATATCGATTTATGTTTAGATATATCTTAATGTTGTATCGATGCAATATATTGTATGAATAAATCGATATTATCTATTTTTACACTTTTAAGCAAGTGCTTGACTACGATCCCAACTGATGTTGTGGAAATGCAGTCCTGGATGGTAAGGCGCACGCACTAGCTTAGTAAATGCCTATTCACTCTATCCTTGAAAATATCACAATTTGTTTATATTTAAGTAGGCCAAAAAAATTCTCAGCAGAAATAATAAAATTTATACAAATAGTACTGCCATCGCGGTGTGTAGTACATTATTATTACATACAATGTTTAATTATCAGATGAAATAAATCGATATAAATATCGACATTACATGATTCGATAATATCGGATTGACGCGGTATATCGCCTTGAAATATCGATAAAGACAGTGCCCTCCTAGCCTAAACCAGAGAAAGTACAGTGATTATACCTATCAATCGTTTTCCTAGTCCAATCAGCATGAGTAGTTCGTTAAGTCTCACACTTGTGATAAAAGATTAGGAGTAATACCTTATACAAGAAAATCCACTTACCGTTTCTTTAGTATCGCCCACAGCGCCGCTGCTTTTGAACACGTCGTACGGGTACAGCATACGCTCGTAGTGACTCTTCAGGATGGAGCCGATCCCCTTACCCTGGGGGTGACCCATGCGGCGCGCGATCTTCGACCACTTGCGCTCCGCCGAGCACACCTCGAAACCGCCTGGGAATCAATTGTCAATGTCATTCGTTCTGCACGCGATTGCAATATTAAATTATAAAAAACGCATGGCACACATTCGTTTTCAAATGCCTGGGTAAAGCCACAACTTCAGTCTTTTTTTGACATACCTTCGCAAATTGGCCAAAGAAGCTGGTCGCAACGTTATGCCGGTACCTCTAGACGGCAGCAATTATAAAGAAAAGTAAAACTCGTGGCTGCAAGAATGCTGCATAATAAGCACACAGCGTATCTGGGGAGACCTCATAATGGGTCCAATTATATAAAAACCTCCATTGGGAGCACAGCACGGCGCAAGGGCACGATTACTCTAATCGCGTTAGCATTCCGAACCGAGGGCGCTTGCGAGAGCCGGACCACGACTTGGTAACTTTTATCGAAAGACTAACTTCAGTCAAAAAGACTATGAGCGAGCTAATTTAAAAGGGCATTTTAGTTATATATAAAAAAACACAATACGTCGTCAACGAGCAATACTTATGTTATAAGGTGACTGAGACAGTTAAAATAGTTATTCCTAAAAATCCGACTTCAGCGGTGACCAGGAGAGTACTTGCCACCTGCGTTGATTACTCGGGTAATGGGGTCATTGAACCTTGTGAGTACGGCCTTGATGTCCGATGTTACGTTATTGTATATTACAATTACCAAATGAAAGCAATCATCAAGTAATATCTGGAAAACTGAAAAGCACCGGGAATGCAGAACTATACTGCACGCTCGAATTTTGTACAATCGGGACATTAAGACTGTTTAATTTTCCCCGTCGCATTAAGGAATTCCCAGACGCAAGTTAGAGTACTAGATTTTGCAGTTTATTTATCGCAATATTATGAGGTATAACTAAACAGACCATGAGTGTCTTATATAGTGAGTTTCGTTGTGGGTGATACAAATCGCCACCACAGCGGTTCGTGCTATGACCTGACGACTGACGGCATCACAAGAAAACACTTCAGCGTTTCCCCAGTGAGTTAAGTGGCTGGCTCAATCCTACATCATCCTCTGGTGCTATGTATATTCATAGACTATGATAATCATAACATCCATCATTGAGCCGATTTGGCTCAGCCACAGCAGTCCACCACAAAATAAATTGGCCCCAGCTAATGACTGCCGACTAATAAGTTGGTTGAATTGTATCAGCGCAAACTTCCAACTGGTACAACACAAATGGCTTCTTCGCGATTTCATTTGGGTTATTGGACAATAGTGTTAATGTAGAAAACTGTGAGGGCCATTGTCACGTCAAAGTGATAATTCAGTGCATAAATTAATTACATCATAATTGACCCACTTTACATAAACTTCTTTTTATATAAATAAAGTCAGCAGGTCGGTCACGTGATGGCAAATGATAATCCCTGTGATGCAAGCCGCCTTTACACTTTTACAAATTATTAAGTATACTCCGTGGTAACTCAGTGTTCGGGCGGTCGCCTCAAGTTGCACGGTACGCTAGTAACCCGAGTTCAATCCCCGGTGCAGGCACCAATAAATCTGTTGTTGCAATTTTATGTGCTGATTTACCACGCGCTCGGCGGTGAAGGAAAACATCGTGAGGAAACCTACATGTCCTAGAAAATTATTCTAAGCCATTTGAAGTCTGCCAATCCACACTAGAGCCACGTGGCGGACTATGCCCTAATACTCTCTTTACAGAGAAGGCCTGTGCCCAGCAGTGGGACATATATAAAGGCTGTTACTTTAAGTACTAAAAAGGTTATAAGCCAGTAATTTCAGTAACTAATGATGATGTGATTCCTCGTCATCATCATCATCGGCCTGTGTCCACCGTTAAATAGGCCTTCCCAATGCCCTTGCAATATATACGATCCAGTGTTTTCCGCATTCAACTACTTCCATCTACTTCCTTACTAACCTTATAAGATCATTGGCCTATCTAAAGGAAAGGAGCCGTACGCTTCTCCCATCCTACACATCTTCCAATGTGATTGCAGTCTACCAATCCGTAGCACAGCCTCATGGCGTACTATGACCTAATTACTTTATACAGAGAGGTCTGTTCCCCACTGAAATATATATAGCCTGCTACATTACTTTTATTTTACTGGCCGATTCGTTATTATAACGGAAAACACTTACGTTACCGGGATTTTAACAGTAATTTCACAATTAGAAGTCGGGTAAAAGGTGAAGCCATAACGTAGCGGGTGTTTTTTATAAAAACTTGTAATACAATTCCAAATTCTACTCCATAGTATATACTACATAGGCACTACTCCATAGAGCATCTCATGTCTCGAAAAAATGTTCTCATATTAAAATTACACGTAAATCGTGGGAAAAAATTACTTACCTGCTTCTCTGACAATTTTATGCAACGCATATAGATCCAGTGGCTTCCTCTCTACTGTGGGAATCTTGAGAACTGACCCTTGCAGCTCCCAGAACTTGATGATTTGGTCCAAGAAGTTAAGTTTGACGCGAGTTATCGCCTGATAAAAATAATTAACGAAATTAAATAATTGACAATATTTTTTTTTGGATTAGCCAAACAGTATCCGATCTCCGCTTTAACCGAGCTATGCAAGGGGCTTTCTGAATTTTTGTCCGTGACTTTTTTTTGTCCGTATGATTCTAAGAGTTGGAAGTACACGACGGATTGAATTCAAACATGGACTTAGGCTATCTTTTCAACCGACACCAAAAAGGGTTTTAAATTCCTCTGTTTTTGATGTTTGTTACCTAAAAACTCAGACTAAGTAAACCAATTTTGATGTTTATTTTTTTTATTTAAAAGCTGGTACATGCGTGGGATTCATTTTTATTAGAAAAGATGTACTTCAAGGGAAGTTTGGTAAGGTTCTGATTAATTCTATTTAGTAATATTCTTACGATAATTCGGAAATACAAAGAGGACATCTGATTCGATCTGAAGCCCGGTTTTTGTTTGTCAAATTCCGTAATCGTAATTAATCGATTCCAGAAACATTCTGTATGCATCAAGTGTTCTAAATATTTTTAATTCTCGGTTATAAACCCACCAAATATTGAGTATCGATGTGTTCGAATAAAAATTCGTCTATTTTAATGCACACATAAATTTCACAGAGTTTGACCTAAACATTGAACGATAAGCTTTTAGAAACAAACACGTTAATAAGTTAAAGCGGAACATTAATACTAACGAAGTCACACAACGCTGTTAAGCTCCTCCCAAAGGTATTGCCAAATTAAATTGCTATACACATTGGCATGCTAACAACTGTTCGTTGGGCAGAACAATTTGATTATTGATTCAATAAATAACCCATTAGCTTAATGATGGTTGAAATCATTTGTGCCAGTAATAATACTAAATCTATTGCAGTAGATATCATTTTAACAAGTAGATAACAGTCTCTTTTTATTGAAGTAGACTATTGTTTAAAAGCATATATTATGGATCGGACAAATACTCTGACCCGCATCCATCAGGAGTATGTTATGGAGCATCTAGTAAGCATCTAGTAAGGGCTAACTAGATCATGGCCACAGTTCTGCTAAGACATAGACATTTTATTTATTGGCATCATAATATACAAAACCAAAATACAAAATATAAATCATTAAAAAAAACAATATACAAAATAAAATGCAATTATAGGAAGTAACAGACAAATAGGACATGATGCCAAATTGGTAACCTCTCAGTATGTGCTGTGCTGAATTAAAAAAAAAATTCTCATTGTATGGCGTTGGGATTGCCACTTGTTACTTATGGGACTTTATTGGTAAAAATGGACAGCAAGAAAGCTGTCTCTGTCTACCTCACTATGGTTAAATGTATTTGAGAGTTCATTTATTTTTTCTTTATTACGTTTTTCATATAATAGCATTTAAAAATTTAAAATACAAACAAATGAGCAGGAATGCTAATTAACCAAATTTTTGCAAAAAGTTTTAATTTTATGAACATGTAAGGACACAAAAGAATCACTCCTTTAATATATAATATTTAAAACTATTTGGTAATAGATCCAAACAATGTTTTTATATGAGATTATCCATAAGAGCTACTTCTTATGGATTCCAAAAATCACTGCCAAGAAATTGGTATTATTTACAAACAGATTTATTGGTATCTTCTCAAATGGTAATTAATAATAAAAAAAAAATTACCTCCAACTCGTTTAACCGTTGTATCCTGGGCGTAAATCGTAATCTGTCTACATCCACAGCAAATGGAGGCTGCCAGTGCTGTAACAAATTACAAATCATAGGTATCTATCATTAGGAAGTAATTATTGACATATATATATTACTTAGCAATCTAAATTATTATAGTATATTGCTTTTGGAAAATCTACTGAGAATTGACACATCTGATAAATAATATTTTATAAACAAGACCATAAACCCAATATAATACTTGTGAAATTTATATTTTTTCTATTTTTGAGCATAAATTTTGATCTGGTGCAGTTGATGAAATTATTTAATTAATATGTACAATGTTTGAATATATTTTATGATCAATGATGAAGGAAACGGACTTGACATATAATATATCCAAGCTTATAGAAATAATATGGTTCTACATAGGACATTTAATGTGCTGTTGATTGGTCACCATCTTAATCTAATGCCAATTCTATTTCAGATAAGTTTCTTTATATTTACTTTCCTTAAATCGGGCTAAATAATTTGGGCAATGGATAATAAACTAATAGGCAAACATAGTGTTTATTGTAATAAAGAATGCATTGTTAAGTAGTATTTAATTGTATAGTTCAAGTAAACACAAAACCAGCTTTAAATAAAATCCACTTAAAATTCTAAACAAAATATATTTAACACACTGTTTATATTTCTGAAGTATCATAGCTACATTCTCTTTCTTCTTCCAGATTCATGCTTATCTTCCTTAAAGAGTACCTTGTGGATTTTTATAAACCTACTAATATCTCAATCAAAACATTCTTCTATACAATTTATAGTAGTCCACTATATATTGTCCAGTATATCTTCAGAACCCAAGGGAAATTGGGTTTCAACAAATTTAACATGAGACTTAAGAGCACATTCATTAAAATAAATAACTTCATTTAAAGAAAAAAAAAATAGAATTGGCCACTGTGAGAGCACAAACATTAAAAAAATACAGACAAATTGAAAATCCTCTTTTTTGAAGTTGTTTAAAGATTGATATCTTTCATTTACTCTAAATTTTTATATTAATTTCATAACTTGGCTATTGCGTGGCTATATATTTTTTTTAAATAATAGTGGCTATTCTATGTTTATTTTTGTGATGCACTACACAGATTACTAATAAAAACTGACATTCACTGCTTCACCGGATTAAGAGGTGGCATAGGTCTTAGATCAATTAGCCTGAACCTCTATCACTATTAACTCGACACAAGGGTCCTCCGGTGAGGGAAGCTTGTCTTGGACAATTACTATGTTATGTGTTAGCTTTCCATTCTGGATGCCCGAGAGGGCCGAAGCACGGCTTAGTTGATTGCTATTTCGTGGATGTCTGATTAATATAATTTTTTTTGAGTAACTTCTGTTCGGAATGGAATGGATCAAAGAATAAAGTTTATAATAATGAATTAAAAGCTTTAGTGAAAGCAAACTTATCTGGCAATACACAATTTCCTGTCAAAATCCCTTAAGGTTTATTTACATAATGATACTTGATATATTATGTGTGCTTCTTTATGTCTTAGTTGTAAAACTGCTGATATTTCATTCTACATAACATTCAAAAGATGAACTGCCTCATTAATGATCAAGACATGATTTCCAGCTCCAAATTTGGACAATGTGCAATAGATCAGCAACCAGCTCTGTTTTTGTGAGTTCAAACAGTACACTACTAACATACTTATTATCATAACCACAAGTATTTGTGCAAATAATACATTTGAATAGCTCAAACTGCACATTAACATGGGAATGGTAAGTTAGCAACAATGTTAGAAATATAAAAACGGTGTACTAAGTATTGAAACCGGTAAAAGGAAAATTAAATAAGTAGTAATAACAAAGACTTGATATTGTTATAGTTTGCATAATCATGGGGCTCTATCTCCAGATCATCCTCTTGTTGAATTCACTATATAATCTCATATGGATTTTTTCTAGAAGAAAAAAGGACAAACAAGCTTACGGCTCACCAGAACTTAAGTGATCTTTGTCATGCACATTAATAAACTCATTCAACGAAGAAAGAAATTAATTTTACTGATGTATTATCTTTGTGAAAATTTAAAGGTAGAAGATGCATTTTGTTACATGGTAAGTACTTTATCATAAATGTTTTTAAAACAAAGCTTGATAACATGACTCCAGTGCACAATCTGAACTGCCTGATACTGCACAAACAGTTATAAAGTAAACTTACCTATGTGTACTAGCACACAGGTTTGTTTCTTATGAAAATTAAACATAACAATAATAAAATAATACTATTATTAAAAATGTTACTGATGCAACAAAAGGAGTAGAGGCAGTGAAATTAATTGTGTTACATTTTCTAATTATATATAGCATCTGTATGCATATATTTATATGTTGTTAGATTATGAAGCACATTAGTTAGTTAATATTGCCTTAATCCCTTTCTTAGAAAATAATCAAGCCCTCTAACTAACCTATCTAGTTAAAAAGTAAATTATATTATTTCTACAATATTTGTTTAGAAGCAAGCAGTGGATTGTAATATTCAAACCCTTTAATCTTCTCTAATTTAATAATATTATATACATGAATTTCTCCACATACATCACTATATTTTGAATTTATAGATATAATTAATAAATAAACTTAAACAATACTTTGACTTCCAATGTCATTTCTAGATTACATTCTTCTATTATTTGAATATTGTAAAAGAACATTTGTAACCTCAGTAAATTTGCAGGTTAAATGTTAGAAAAGGTAGACTTATACACATTGTGTAAGTGTAAACATGTAAAATATATGTACATTCATAAAAAAATTGTTAAATGTAATATTGCACAAAAGATTCTTAACAAAAGAATCATGATTATTTGTCCTGACCTGACCTGACCTGACCTATGTATTAATAAATAGTAATATTAATAGTTATGCAATTTTATTTGTGTTATATCAATTAAACTGAGAGATATTTGCTATTTGTTATAAAATGTTTTCAATGGTAGAAAATGTTCAAAGTAATACAAATTCAACAATTTGTGTAAAAGGTCCTCTACTCAAGGAGCATTTAAATGTATTGAGCATCATAATAGATGCAAAATGTTGACACATATATATAGACATTTGCAAAAAATGTCAGCTTCAATATGCATTGTTCAATCATAAAGAAAATGACCAATTTTTGCGAGTCTCTGCCAAAATCAGTGCAGGTATCGAATTCAGATTGTCATTACAGTTAGTTACGGCAAAAAAGTCGCAACAGTTCTTTTTTATCTAAAGTGTAGTAGGCAGGAGGGCACGACACAAAATGGCAACCAGACTGTTTCAACAATATGCGAGTGCATTCGTCGCTAATAAAACGCGATGCATAGCTAAATATCCACTTAAGGGATACCTTGACACGTATTATTTTGCTTTTAGCAACCAAACCTAAACTAACAAAATCATCTATTACACAGAACTAGTTACTTCTGTTGCATCATAAGACGTTTCTAAGCGTGTAACTTTAGGGTTAGAATAAAACAATCCACTGCCCAATTCTAAACAAATATTGAGTAACAGGAAGTAAAATTCAGACGTCCATGACAAAGAAATCTACTTACTGCGGGGGGTTTGATCTTACAAATCCCCGACTTCTCCGCGATGGGCCTTATTTTACTGATGTACGCCAGAGGATCCATGAACTCTTCAGTCGTTGGCTCGAAGACTGGCGCCTCTGGAGGCACAGTGAAGGTAAAATTATCTGGTTTCATGGGGGACGCCGAGTCCCCCATACTGACTTCGACATTAGCTTCGTCACATTTTCCCATTTTTGAGAAAAACCTATGCAGTTCTCACAAATTCAACTATGACTAACACTTAAACATTATCAAATGTTAAGGAATGAACAGTGCACGTCCGCAAAGAAATAGAAGTAAAAGTATTGGTCTTTCCATAAGGAATCTCGACAAGATAATAATTGAAATGATCACCAACAAATAACAGAGTTCACTCGCACGTCCGCCATGCGAAAATGAACTTTCGAAACTCCAGTATTGCCATATAAAATAGGATGAAATAACATTTAGTAGTGATTTATATTTTAAAATCTCGATGCATCTAAAGGAACACTTCCATTACCTTATTTTTGATCACTTTAATTCTATAAGAACTACGAACGAAATTATGATCTTTGAGCTATTAGTTATAGTATAGTATTAGTTATAGTTATATATTAAAGTGAAATAAACACTTAATTTAGATATAAAATCTGATATGGTACATTTCGTACGACTAAGGAATATACTAAAAATAGGCTGGACTAGGCAGTATTCGAAAGTTACGCTCAATTTTCACCTTCCCGACACATTATTGCTTTAAAGTCGATATAATGTTTTGTTTACCTTTATGCCTAAATATGAAAGCTTTCACTGGACAGGGCTGGATACTTATGGTGGAAAATATAGGAAAAAACCTATGTTCAGAAGATAATAAATAATACAATTTCATACATAAGCTAAAAAAGCTCTTTTTCATGGATGAAACGTTAAGAGATAGTTAAAAGATATAAACAACATTCATTAGGTATCTAATCTAAATGATAGCCAACAGCGATGTGACGTTAGTCAATTTCTTTACTATCAAAATCTACCATGGGAGAAATGACAAAATGCTTTGTTTTGTTAATAAATATTATTTGATATGAGAAACAGAACAGACAAAAACTTGTTAAGTATTAATTCCTTCTAATGTAAATTAAAAAAAAATGCTTATAGTATTGCCATGTGAAAATTTAAAATAGCAACAGGCTCAAGTAGGCTCTCCAAACGCGCAAACTCGAATGGAATCGATGAGAACATCCGTCATCAGCCGCCATTTGCGAAAGAAGAGCCGATCGTGGTATTGCTGCTCTGCGGCGCGAGTGACGTCGATTTGATTATGTCGAGTGTATAAATTGTTATTTCGAAAAAACTGTGAACAGTGTCCGTATTTGACCAGTTAAAATGATTGTGAGGTTGCTGAGCCTGTTATGCGTCGGGGTTTTGGTGGCCTCGGTACAGAACGCCAAAGGAAACAACGACAATGAAGGTATTAAATCTTTTGCCATTCATCTGTTGTTTTTTTACTTGGTTTATAACATTTATTTTGTTCTTTAAATAAAATATGCTTTTGCTGTTTTAATACATTTTATATTTAGTTACGGATAGGGCTAAACATTTTTTTAACATCAGCAAGGCTAAGTTAAAATTATAGCTTTTTTATAATTTTTTTTTGTATATTTTTGGTACAGTCGCTGAGTAAATTTCTCTGATGATTATAAGCGTTTGTGCGGCTGTTGCGGCTGTTCATGTGGATAAACTGGTCGTGAGGTGTGGGTGTCGCGAGAACCGGCCCGACCGCTTCTGAGTGTCGCACACACACGCGCTTCTTGACCCTACGTCGTGGGCGTAATGGGATTTTTCTCTTTTGCAGTACCGAAAATTTCATAGCCTAAAATAGTAATAGTAGGGTAACGTTATAGTCACAAAAATGCAACATATATAGTGGCGGGGTGTCAGACTTATAACGTTATTACTTGCATTCGAATCCAGCCGGCTTGTCCTAATGGTAATTCAGTTTTAAGATTTCGTAAGAGAAAAAAAAATATTTGCAAAGAAAAAAGATGCGTCCGATATACAGATAAGCCTAACAATAGCCTCATTTGCGTCCTATAAAGTTGGGTATAAACTGTGGTTGTCATTGCTATCTCTGAATATATCTGTATAAAAGACTTAAGAACTTTATAACGCAAAAATAACTTATTTATAATCTGCGTTTTTGGGATATAGCCTAAGATGATTATCTACCACAGTAATTTAAATATTTTTGGTTTTGTCTTCAATATTACTAAATCAAGAGGCATTAAATATGTGAACTCATGTGCACATATTTTAAGAAAATATAAGAAAATAAATTTTATGAGCAAGTTAGTCTTTGTTAAATAAGTAGGCTTAAAGCGAGTCAATGAAAACATGAACATTCTTAAGAGATATCACACCATAACTCATGAGGATGACCTCACTGGCAAAAACATTAATTATAAGAAAATATTCCTGAGCCAGTAGCTGTAAATAGAGACTTGGAGAATTAAACAATGAATTAGCACCTGTACTGTAGTGGAGTACCAATATCATGAGTATGTGTATTAGATAAATAGGTGACATAATCAAATGAAAAATTGGTTTCTTTAAGAATTGAGGAAAATTACAATAAATCAAGTTACTGTAATTTTTCATTGTCTACAAGCTTGAAACAGAAAATTGACTATACTGATATGTTAACTTACACTGGTAGTATACAAGCACTTCACATTGTCTCCTGTCTACAAATATTAATTACATCTTTACATTTACATCTTTGGATTGCTTTTTTCAACTCAATTTCAAATTTACTGGTTTGAGGGACATTTATTAATAATTTTTGATATAAATTTCCCATAAAATAAAGCAATATGTATTTTTTGTTTTACTGATCAGTAGTTTTAGTGAATATTATTGAATAAAATAAAAATTAATTATTAATTATATAATTACAAGCTGTTATTATTATTCTATGAAAGTTTTATTGGGAACATAAGTATTTAGTACTGGTAGTAATGTTTCTTAACAGGTCATTTAGAATTGATTCTTCTCCACCAAAAACAAATTCTTATTGACAATAACGGTGTAAATAATGTAATCAAGCATTCTCTCACTTTATTAAAGTTAAAATGGAATAAAAATTATGTAAGACTCATGGGTTTTTTAATTTAAAAAGTGCACTTGCAATTTTCAGCAGTATGCTAAATATAAAATATAAATTGGGCTTAATATAATCTAAATATGTACCACAGTTAAGTTGCCACACATTGAATGTTGTGTGTATGATACTTTAGATTCTGTCACTCTGTACCCAATATATCAAGATTAAAAATTCAAATCACAGACAGTAAATTCAGTATATGCAACACAATATATCATTAATTATGTATTCTGTAAGGATTTTAGGTTAGGCTAGACTTGGTCTTCCTTCCGAATTGACTGTTAGGAGCCATGGAAGGATGGATGCCATATCATCTAATGTGGAATTAGTATTGTCTAGGGGCGTGATGTGGCTTTGGGAATGGTAATCATGTCCACGAGTACACCTTTTATGTATGTTGCCGAAGATGGGGCAAGCAACACATAACTTATGATTGGCTTAAATTTAGTTTTTTAACAGGCAGGCAAAAACTGAAACTGTCGGACTCAATGGCATTACGATATGTGACTGTATGTATGTAACACACTGTTACTGTTGAATATGGCCACAGTAGTGTCAACTATTCCATGATTAGAAATAGAAGTATATTGCTTTGTGAATGTACACCATAGGTATAAAATATCAAAACAGTCATCTGAAACAAAAAATAAGGAAAAGACAATTTAGAATTTCTTTACAAGTGAATGCTGCATGTTTACCATTTCATTGAAACACCTTGAAGCAATGCTAACGGGTTTTGAATTCAAAGCATGTGTGGAGCCTCGGTTGTCGTGTATGAGGAGTAGGAAGTCTGCTGCTCGGCGATTGGAGAGTCGCGAATGGTGGGCGATGTCGCGAGTGGTCGTCTTATGTAATGTTGTATTAACCGATTTCAACAAAAGGAGCAGATTCTCAATTCGGCTGAATTTTTTTCAATGCTTTTGCACTCATTTATGAACCGACTTTGATTTTGTTTAAAAAAGGTTAGTTTCTATACTTTTTTTTAAAAGAAATTCAAATATCGTTTGGAAAAATGCCTGTTCATTGAAATTGTCTACTACTAGGCGTATGCTAATCCAAGACCAGGTAAGTACACGTTAAGGACATCGAGCTTGAATGTGGAAGAAAGAGAATATAGGCGCCAGAAAGTTCGAAATCGAAGAAATCGGAATCGAGAGAATCGCGCGCGTTGTAGCGGTTAATGTTTTAAATGTCACTGATTTTATAACTGTAATATTTGCAATTTATTAGTACGGCCTGATTATGATTGTATTACGATACTATATTCTACGTATTATATCCATTCAAAGTTGTAAACATAAGCGGATATGTTATAAAATCTATTACTAAGTGAGGATTGTATTTACCTCATTTGAAAAACAACTTAATACCTACTTAGTGTAGTTTGTAAGTGAAGCGGATTATAGACGCTGTATTCCGACTGAGCTGTCCACCGAGTTCGCAGTGCGGTCGATGTGTGCGCAGTTGTTTCTACGTTGGTCTGTTTGTACAGCGCGGCTATTGTATGCGCATGGCGTAACATGACGGCACGTCGCGTTTTTATATCATTGTATATTTATAGCCAATTGTCGGGAGACGGCGGTGAGGCGCTATATGACACTTGTTCTCATCATTGATTCCAGTTTCCCCTTCATCATTGAGTCCAGACATTCTAGGTTCACGTGTACCATCCTAGGCTTTATCCTTCTGACAAGCGAGATTTAAGTCGTACGTGACCCTATTTATATATATTTAAAAATAAAGTCATAATTAGACGAGTCTTGATGACTTTAACTAAATCGACAAACATTTACCTTTAAGTTATACTTTATTAAATAAATTCAGTCTGTAGTGTTTAACCGCCTTCAAAAAAGGTGGAGGTTCTAATTTCGTCTTTATTTTGAACTAAAGATTGTTATCGCAATCCAAGGCTCTCTAAATGGGAGTACTCTCTAAATAGGAGGAAGTAACGACAGCAAGCACGAAAGTGAAAGAGAGAATATAAAACTAATAATATTTTGTAAACAAGAGAGGGAGTCCGTAGCAGCGTTTATTGTTTGATCTCCTCGCATTTGATTTGATGTCTGTTTTTGTTTTTGATCGTAAGCATACTTGTATAATATCATCAGCCTTACAATCGGTTCTACCCGTCTCTTTGAATAAAACATTATTTTATTTAGTTTAATTTAATGTAAAACCTTTTTGCATAAAAGTTTGTAAGTATGTCGCCAAACGACAATATAGTTTAAGAGTAACAAAAATATTCATTATCTTTTTAACTGCTCTTTACTTTCTTTTACACTTTTATAAACTAAATGCAATCGTATTGCCAACCTACTCTTAAATTACAGTTCAAGGAATTATTTTAAATATTTTAACCAAAAAAGTTATTAAGTTTATTTAAGTTTTTTATTATTTAAGAGCGAACGCGGGGCGCGGGGTCACGGGGCGCCCGGTGGAATCAGGGCGCCACGAAATTAATTTCATTGTGTATTATTTTGATTTTACTTCATCTCCTAGGGTATTAATTTAATTGCCATGATGTAAAGAGAGAATAATATTCATAAAATGCTCAAGCCAACTGACTTATGTAAAATAATAAGGAATAAAACCGTATTTGTGTAATTAGCTTTCCAATTACCGCTTTATGATTGACCGACTTTTAAAGTATTAATATGGATAGTATATTATCCTTAAGAGATAGACATATGCCATCGCGGACACCTCTGTAGACCCATATAATATACACAATTCCGCCATGTATTATTATGTCAAAGGATTTAGGCAGTGTTTTCGATGAAATCTTTCAGACGGCTTATATTTTTCCGAAATCTCGTTATGTTTTAGCTATTGTACACGAAAACTTAATAAATTATATACTAAAACCTTCCCCGAGAACCGCTATATCCATTGGTGAGAAAATACATGAAAATCAGTGTAGTTTTTCGAGTTGTTGAGTTTATCGCGAGCAGACAGACAAATTAATTACACTACCGCGATTAAAAACTATAAAAAAAACTAAAATAAAAGTAGCCTAAGTTACTCCTTATTACATTACCTATATAAACAAACAGAGAGACAGAAAAATTGTTAAAAATGTTATTTTCGTTTATGTAACGTATATACCTTCGTATTAGTAGTAGAAGGTATTTTTTAATATTCAAAACAGACACCCCAATTTTATTTATTTGTACTGATTATGTTTTTGAGTCTACCCTACTGTTTCCTACTGGTTGATAAATTTAAAAAATAATACTTAAAATTGTTTGAAAAGGTATAAGCCACCATGACACGCTTCATTACCGTAATGCTTTTACTTATCAGTAGCTTTAACATTATGGAGTGGCCAGTTCCTAATCACCGCAGTATTGTGGCGCAGAGCTATGTGAGAGTCACTGATTGGAGTGGGAGGGGAGGGGAGGAGAAGACACGTAGGGCGAGGCGGTACTGAATAGCTGCGCAAATGATGCGGCTGGATGCTATTTGATGCTAGATTGTCCGATACCTGTGTGTTGATAAATGATTTGAATACATTTGTATCCGGTTAGGACGTATTTATTGTTTCTGGATTTCTTTAAACGAGACCATATATTATAGAAGACTAAGATACACGTTTGCTTAGTAGCGTAGTGGTGTGCCACTGTGTTTCAATTACTGGGCAAATATCTCAAGAGCTTTATTAGTGGAATAGTGTGTGCTTTTTAAAATCCTGGGCAATATTTTAGTTAGTCATTATACCAGGGCGAATCACATAAGTTTTTAAGTAACTTCCCGAGACCCAAGAAAATCCATGCCTTGGCTATTTGTTTATTTTTATTTTTTAGTATTAAAAAATGTGTTTTTTAAATCATCTCGAAATATTAGGCCCCAAAGCATTTCTCCTGTTTCTTCGACAATTTTTATTGATATTTTACTTTTTATTTTAACTTAGCCTAAGCAGTTACAGGTTAGTGGTATAGTGTTCGAATTTATAATAGTATGGCAGAGGATTCGATTCTCAGAAGGTTTCTTGTACTTTTCTTTGTTTTAAGGGTAAAAAAATCAATTGCTATTTGAGCACGGCAAATGCGATTGGATGGCTCATCCTCTGCTACACACGTGAACTAATAAGCCTGGTGAGAAGTTGACATCGATACCTCTACCCCCCTAGCGTTAGAAGCGAGAACTTAGTTCTTTCTCAACCGACTTCAAAAAGGATGTTTTTTTTATCTTTGTTACTTCATAACTGTTGACTGGGTGAACCGATTTTGATGATTCTTTTTTTAATTGAAACGTGGTGCTTCCTGTATAGTCCCATTTCAATTTGGTCTGACAACGGCATCCATGAGAAAACCATAACGGTCGTAAATTGGCATTAAGTACGTGCGCGACAAATGAACGAGTAACTCAATATCACGCCATCACATTTAGATGAATTATTTATTTATTTGGAAAAGCATGTACTTTTAGAGTAGGGATGGGAATTGGTGAAGTTCTGATTAATTCTATTTCGTTATATTCCTACGATAATTCGGAAATACTATGAGGTCGTCCGCGCGTACTAACGTTATAGTTTGATCCGATTTGAAGTCAGTTTTTGTTTTTACTCGTAAATACATAAACTTGTTAAGTACCGTAAGTATGAGCAAATATTTCGATCAGGTCTAAAAATGTATACCTGTCTGGTTACCGGGTGCTCGAGGCACTTGTGTGGTTTCTCCGACCGGCGTCGGCAGGTGCTGGTTTTTTGCTGGCTACATAACCCGCACCGCGCGTCACCACTGAGTGACACACGCCATCTGTTTTTAAAGTGGGGTGTGAATGAGTGAATTATCTGCCTAGAGGTGTGGCTACTGGTAATGGGGCGGTACGGGATTCAATTAAGTTTGGTGGGATACATTTAACGTATAAACGGCGATTCCTATATTTGAAGCCTGGTAAGTCTTTGTCATAACTATTTTAAGTAAAAATAACATTTTTTAGCTCGTCTCGTGCTTGTATACAATAAAACTGTTGTGTATTTTGGCACAAGTATACGTGCATCAAGTTGAATTCAGAAATACCAAGTAAAATGGTACCTCGACATACGAGTTCAATTCGTTCCGTAATCCTGCTCGTATCCCAAAGCAATGCCATATCATTGAGGTGTAGTCTGAGGTAAACTGGTAGAGCGGTATAGTGTGTGATTCCTCATATCTCACATCTTGCTGTCATCTCAATGCAAAATAACTCCAAGATGAATTTGAAATATGTGAGACATAGACAAGAAGCCTAACATAGAATAGACATGTATGTTGTTATCTCTTGAGGTATTTTTTTGATGATGGCTTGGCCGGGACTATATTTCACAGGATCACTTGAAACGATAAATCTGCGCTGTTACCCTCTCATTTATTCTTCCTAGCTGACCCATTCGTTGGCCTAGTTCTGAGTTATTTAGTAAAAATAGAGGATCTGTCAAAAATGTCCAAGCCTTTGACCACCGTTTAAGTCGTTGTCTTACGTTACTTTGGAGTATAATTACGTCTTCTCAGAATGTTCGGCTGTTTGCCGTGCTAACAGATAAGGAAGTGTGAGTTACGAGTATATGCTCACATGTTTTACTGTCGAGCTTGTAATTTGACACGTAAACTGCGAAATACGGCGTGATCTCATATCTGTTAGTGTGCTAGTATGCATATACTTACGTCTATACGGTCTACTAATACGAATATGAGAATTAAGTAACGGTTAAAGTTATGGATAGTCTGTCGACATTACGTGTGAGCTTAACAGATTCTTGTTGTAACAACTACACACCTACGGTTTTCGCCAGTGGAAATATGGCCAGTTGTTATTTATTTAATCTGAATATTTACCAATCTGCCAGTCTACTTCGGGATTAAAAGTAACGAGTGCAAGCTTAGAAAAAAAAAAGGTAAAAATAAAATAATATGTAAAAATACATACATAAATTTAAGTATATCAATAAATTAAAAACAACCACAATACTTATTTGTAATATTAAATACATACATATATAACTTTAAATGTAGGTATATTTGGAAAGTGATAACATCATCACAGATCAACCAATTCGATGTTTTAGAAGTTTAACATAAGAAATAATAATTTAGTACTATACCTAAGAGGTCACTAAAATAACAGTTGTTATTGCCTTCAGCGCATTTGTATGCAGCTTAAAATTTATTGTAACTGACCACAACAAAATATATCAATTTGCTGTGACATGGTGTTAAAAAACAGAACGTGCGACAGCTGGTGAATTCTGCGACAAGTTAGTCCTTGAAGCAGGAATCGGGTACAATGGCGGACGACGGCGCAGGAATACATATCTTTGCTATATTTTCACAATCTCAATATGGTTATCATTGCACTTAAGCGACGCCATTTTTTTGTTGTTGAAGTTTTATGGCCTGGTAACAAGACCTTTAAGCCAAGTCTTTTTAAAACACATACACTTAATTCTTACGTCTAAGATGAAAAGGAATGTTAGATGATCCCCATGAGTCCCCGCGCCATTTTTTCTCCAAGCGACGCCATGTATTCTCTTTCCTATAGTCTGATTTTAAATTTGACGGAATTACGACAGCTGTCAGTCTTTGACAATTGAAATAGAAACTCTTTCTGCTTTGATTTTTTAAAATATAACATAACAAAACATATATAAAACAGAATTAGATCAAGTAAACTACATATACAGTATATGTATTACATAGTAAATAGTCTTAGAAAAGGAAGGCTATTAGTTATTAGCTGTATAGGAAATTAAGAAGGGTTTTTAAAAGAAAGTTTTTTCATTTTTGAGTCAAAGAAGGGGAAGATTATGACTTGGAGATTACTACAGAAGTATTGAAGGAGTTGTTTGGACTACAAAAATAGTACTACCTAAATTGATACCAAATTCTGTAATAGTTATGGACGATGCATCATATCACTCCAGGTAAGTAGAAATAATACTAGCAAATGCTTTGGTTATTATAGAAAAATTTAGATTGTAGCGAAACAATGATAAAGATAATAGAAAATTGAAAAAAATAAATATCTACAATGTATTGTAGAAATTAAAAAGTTTTTCACTACGTGAACTATTGTACAGGGATTGCTGTACTAAAAATATTTCCTTAATAATTATTGTCCCTAGTAACTTCTATATGATAATAAAAACTATAAGTACCATTTTAGAATTATGACAATTTTCTTAAGTCTTACTTTTTGTAACTGAAATGTTTAATTCAAAAAAGGTTTATTTTTTATTATACTATATGTACTTTCCCTTTTTACTGGGAATGTTTCAATGTTTGCAACACTTCTAAAATGTCAAAATATTAGATATATAGATAGATAAGTATATAACTTTTGTTTTGTGTTCTTGACATATGCTAAAATATGGTAGGTCTGCAAGATGTCAGATCCAAACCTTTCTTTGTTAAAACATAATTTTATTATATTATAATTTTTACTTTTTATCATTGATGTAAATGTTTTATGTTCCTAAATAATGACTATCTACCTTTATGTACGTGGGTGGAAAAACGACCCGCGTCGGCGTCCAAACAACAACACAACAAAACACAAATATTGAATCGTTACAGCTGGGGTAACGATTCAATATTTGTCGATCAGCTAAACGCAACTTTTTCTAACAAAATACTTTTCCTATTGAACTTGTCCACTCGATACGAGCCACTTATATGTAAGTTATAACTTTATTATTACTTCTACTACTTTACATTCATTGCTTACTAATTTTAAGCCTGTAATACATTAATAGCTTCTTTTCTTTTTCGAAAGAGTGGACAAATGAGCATGCGACTGTAGATGTTAAATGAGCGCCTGTAATAGTAGTAGTTTTTTTATGTAAATGCCAGTGTTACAGGTCTTATCTGACGAAAATGTACTGCCACGAATTTTTTTTTGATCAAATTTATGACGGTATTGAGAATTTCAAAGAAAATAGCAATAAACTATCGATGTACTGGACAGTAATTCGATCAAAGCATCAGACTTAGCTGTAGTTCAGTGCTCTCGGGCACTCTCGAAAGGAAATGCTATCGCGTTTAGAGTAATGGCCTGAAGGCTAACGCTTTAAACTAGAAGAGCATTCGACGTTACGACGATATAGTTGGGAAAGTTTCGTAAAACGATGTTTAAGTCATCACGTCTTATGTATTCTCTTTTAAGATTGACTTGCATGCTCATGACTCTATCTTTGCATGTGGATATCAGATGTAACATCATGTTTTGTTAATTTTAATTCTGTTAGGACTAACTAAAACAATCGTTCGTAAGCTTTTACTTCTACCGTTTCTTACTGATAGTACCGCATAGATTGAACCAGGAAGAAATGCTTTTGCATCAACAAATATTTAGACGCATTGTAGAAGTACGCCTTTAAATCCTAACTCTCTATTCTGGAAACTTATGCGATTGCGCTACCTTTAAAAGTTACCTTATTAACTATTAAGATTGATCAGGTTACCATACTAAAAGCGTTGTTTTAGTTGAGTACTAATTCATGGGGATCAATGTTGCTTTATTTATTTATTTAAAAGAAGACCATCAGAGAAATCCTACAACCAATATACCGTAAAAAATATACAATCTTAAACTATTTGTAGGTCTTCACAGCTAGTGCTAAATTGGTAAGCAGATAGAATGAATATATTTAAGAACGCTTACTCAACTTTTATATGATCGATCACAACAATATTATATAAACACTTAACGCTAAAACAGATTAAGGATATACCACCTCATTTAAAAAACTCCTGCGATAATTCGCGCCGCGCCTGTCTCACTCTACCGGCAAATATATCTATGTCCATTGACCTAGAAATTGTTTACAATTGTTACACGGTAATACAGTGTTGCCATTATAACTTTTCTGGCATAACTTTGGGTCTACCAGTAATACATTGTTATACAATTCTGGGGGCGCACTATACATGTGCGTATTACGTTAGTTCTCACACATATTTCATTAGCACATATAATCTGATATCGCAGGCTGCAATAGTCTCGGCGGCTGCAACTCGAGCCCACCTGACCGGGTCGTTGACACGCGATATCACGCGCTAAGCGCATTCCATCGCCGCTCCACCATTGTTTGAGCGATTGTTAATACAAACATCACAATGTTCTCCGCGATGGAAAGGTACCAGACAGTATGCCCGGATGTGTTATGTACTATGTAACATACGACCAGTTGTCATTACATCTGTACTGTTGTATCTAAAAGGAACCAAAATTTTATAATTTTTAACCGACTTCTAAAAAAGGAGTAGGTTCTCAATTCTACTGTAATTGTTTTTTTTTCCTGTTTGTTACCGCAAAACTTTCGGCTGGATGAACCGATTTTGATAATTCTTTTTTTTTAAACCTGTTCTTTCCATGCAGTGATGAGATAACATTAAGTGTGTGCGCTGCAAATGGACGAATAACTCAATATCACGCTAACCGATCGCCATCATACATTTTTCATTGGAAAGGATGTACTTTAAGATTAGTTTAATGAAAATTTGGTTAGGTTCTGATTAATACAAAGAAGAACTCCAGGCGTATTACTCTACTACCACGTTTAACGTTTGAAGTATTCGTATAGGCATATTAAAATATTCGTATGGCAGAACTTACGATTGGTGAAATGCGTGCGTTCGTGCGTGTTCTTTGTGAATATTATATTTGTTTTAATTTATTTAAGCCTTACCTTTGATGGGACAAAATGGCAAAAGGCATTAAATCCCCTTCTTTGTTAACTTTCTCTTAGAGTTAATTTATGTATTTAAACAATGTCCAAAAAAAGTACAATACTACTTTGAATTTTCATGCAAATGAGACTTACACCGAAGTAAAGCAAAAATAAGTTCGTTAAATTTATTTTTTTCAAACGAAACTTGACTATTAATTGAGTACTTTTGAGGATGTGGTATATGTTGCTTTGCTAAGGCAAAATTTATTTCTCCAAATAGTTTTTATGTCTGGCATTATTGCGTCTTTTGCTCAATAGAGTGCATTTTTTGTGCCTGTCGCTAACTAATAAATTTAGTGGAAGTAGGTAGCTATCTCTGTTATACCCGGTATGAGCTTTGAAGCAGTTGTTTCTGTCTTGAGGAATCATACTATTGATTACCCCTCGGCTTCAGCCATTCATTAAATACTTAAAGTTTATAAGTAGGTTGTTAGCGTACTATGCAGTTGCATTGTTGAAGCAACCGCTCGTACCGAACTATGTGGTAGCTTTGGAATATATGGTAATTGTAATGCAACATAAAACCATATATTGTCCGGTAACTGCGTAGTTACGTCTGTGGAGACAAATTGTTTTGTCCTCGCTCGAGTCCACTTCATGACTTGCGGCTGATTGGTCGTCGGGCTGATTCATTTATCACCTCGCCCTTGTACTGCACGGTGTGGGAGGGCCGCTGTTGTTATATCTTGTATTTTTTACAAGTATAGGTTATTTTCATTATCCTTGAGTATCTATATCGCTAATTATAAAATAGATAAACCAGACAGATCAGCACAGATAAGCACATCGTCGTAGCACGCGCTAGGACGTGAAATAAAACATCGTGAGGAATCCTGCATATGATAGAAAATTTTCTAAGACATGTCAAGTTTGCCAATTTGCGCTAGAGCCGTGTGACAGACTATGCCCTTATACTCTCTATATAAAGTAGGCCTGTGCCCAACAGTGGGACATATATGTATAGGCTAAAACTTTAAATATATCACATCGTGCCGAATTTAGTCTGAGGTGGGCAGAGCTTGGGTCAAATTATAAAGAGCTTAAAAGGTTACGACGTTAAAAGAACTACGAATATTTTCGACTTGTTTTTTCAGTGTTTAATTAACATTAGAATCAATTCTAACTTGATGTATCTAGCAAAGCTATGTGTTGTGTATTTTTATATACTATAGTTTTCCTGATATCCACTACTTTCTTATGTATATTACGAACACTCGTTGCAAGCTATTCAGGCCACACAATAGTCGAACGCCCACCCAATATGTTATCACTGCTGAAGCGATAAGTATATTAAATTAATGAAGCGTCAATAGCCTAATGGTTTAGGGTACGGTCTGCGAATCGTAAGGTCGTAGGTTCGAATCCACCATTCGACTATTGACGTGAACCATCTCCTAGCACAAGCCTAAACTTAGTTCGAATGGTTAACAAGATTGTTAGTAATATTTTCTAAAAAACGACATATTGCTAGCATTCTTTAAAACAAAAAATAATATTCACTTACTATCTTATTTTAAAAAGGCAATCTTGAAGAATTAAATAATGAAACATTGTACAAGTGGTTATTTTAATACTTTCTAAGCATGTGCTTGATCACGATCCCACCTGATGTTAAGTGGAAATGCAATCCTGGATGATAAGGCGCACTAGCTTAGTAAATGTCTATTCACTGTAATCTTGAAGATACTCTCATTGTAATCAAAGGGTAAAACAAAGGCGGAAAACCTATTCTTTTTCTATACGAATACTATATACATACATTAAGCATTCGGTTGGTTATATGTTAGTTTGAACGGCAGTTTACTTGCTTGCAGGCTCTATAAAGGCATATAAAATACACGAATTTGCATTCATACTTGGTATGTTTTGTAGCAGAAGCAGTAACTTTTATAGGATGTCCTATACGTGTATTGTTTCGCAAACGGCATGACTCAGGCGCGCTTCTGTGCGGTCGCAGCCGACCACTTCAATTCGCCTGCCTTGTCTTGTATTCCTTACAAAGTTACTCTAAAGTCTCTTGATTATTTCTTTTGTGAAAATGAAATCATTTCACGCGCCTGTTACCCCATTAGAGGCAAACAATGACACTAATTATCAGCGTTCAAACAAACTTATCAACTCCTAAATATGGCATAAAGATTAAGAACCTAAATTTAACAGATACATGATAGTCGGAGTACATTGAGTACCTATATGTGACCTTGGAGATACCTCGTTTTAAAATGCTGACGTTGTACGAAAGGACATGTCATCCAACAGCGTAATCGTTGAAGATGCTATAGACCGGGCAATATGAAGAGGATAACCTAAGAAAGCCGATCCTGAATTTGGCCGGGACTAGGTTTAGAAGAAGAATAGTTGAAAAGCCGTCATCTGATTCCGCATCTTATCAACTTTTGTCATAAATCATTCAGTAAAATATGACGCTGGTGAGCGAGGAGTACTCAAACTGTCTTCGCTACACTCATTTACGTATTTTCTCTTGTTTTCTACATAAAGGCCGCCAACGCACCTACAATTTCTCCGCTAATTGTTTCCACGGAATTAGTTATTACGGACTACGGGTAACCGGCTTTTTTTTCGATTCTTGTTCGTCTCATTTGAGATAATCCCAACCGTTTATGTCATATCGGTAAATTAGCATTAACTGCTACGCCTGAAACATGAATATTTATGAATGATGTCTGCTGTTATTTGCAATTTATATAATTTTTCTCTGCGTCATTTGTATTTTCGTCTTATGAATAATCCATTGTGCTCGACCCGACGACGACTGACTCCAAGATGTTCAGCATAAGCTATGCATAGCGGCAGCCGCAGGTGTCAGCCTGTCTCAATATTCGCGATCCATTTGCATACACTTCTGTTAATGAGAGAATTATACCGTAGCAACATAATTAATGATATCTTATCGGATTACTCAGACCAAATTCAATTTTATTATATAACGGTCAGGTATATTAATTGCTAGTTTTCCTGATCCTATAGAAATATAAATTGTTTCAGTATTTTCGAACTTAAACATTTTCTTTGGTTGCTATGTAAAAATTAAAGTCCGTGATTTCTTTCTACATTAACTTTATATCTGCTGAGGAAACACTTTTTACTGGAGTGATAAGTTCTGCATCTTAAATCGAGGATGCTGTGATATACTTTATCCAGTGCAAACATGAAAGTGGTCGTTATCGAAGTTTTACTGATATTGTAGTATTATTCTTCACCAACAAGACGGTCTATATGTACAACCGCAAACGTCTCTAACTTCCCTCTTCTACAATCTGAAATACTATGTCTAGATGATTCCGGACATCTTTCTATGTCAATAATATATATTGTAATTATAAGCTAATACACCTATTTTAACTGCCAACTTTCCCAACCTCCGGCGTCTTTCCTTTCTCTAGGAAATGTATTCAACACCCCAATTGTATATATATTTAATCCTCTCAGAGGTATCCGTCTGCGGAGTAGAGAAGAGATAAAAAATAATAAAAAAGCGAACAAGAGCAAATAAGAAACGAACAAACCGGGCAAGGGATCGGTTGTGGCAAACTTTTTCATTTGGCAACTTTGATTGCTCCGGCGGGCGGGGCGCGGCCACGGAATACAAAATGGCGACTCTGCAACGTTTGTTTAGCTTGTTTTTAAATGCATTACGCTTCTATTCAAATTACGGCGGGCGCTCGGGCACGCTCGGCCAGGGGAGTGGTTAATAAAGTTATCTTGCCAGTTTTACCTTCATTTTGGTAAAGCAGGCCGCCGCAGGTGCGACCCCCTGTAGTCGGAATCATTTATTATCACTTGACTATTGTCATGCTGTACTCTGCAAGACAAATTGTATTTATTTAGTTATAAAATCTTTATTGTCTACACTTATAAAAAAAATATATGTGAAGTCGTCGGTTACCACTTCTAAAAGTGACTTTCAAGTGCCTTCCAATTTGAAAGTAAAAGAAAGCTAGATCGAAGAAACAAGCAAAAGAGCATGTTTGTTGCTAGTCACTTTATCTGTGAATATAAATTTGATTCGTATACCAAAATTGGGCGTACCACTTGGATATTCACGTTAAGGTAAGTTAAAAAGTATAAGTGCGGCTAATGCTTAGGGTACGATAAAGACGAATCGCGCGCAATGATCGTTTTATAACGCCGATTACCGGAATTTCGTGTAGTCACTGCTAATGGCCGTACAGGGTATTGTAGAGGCGGTTTTATATCCAAGTCTATACAGTCTCAGTCCCACAGATTAATTTAATCTCACGTACATTTAATTTTTTAAGAGTTGCCAGATTGTATTATCACCATTTCAGTGAAACGTTAAATTGTTTTATTAGCAACCATTTTGGAGTATTCTTTTTATATTGACCTAGTCATAACTGCAGTCAACTTTAATTAATAACAAACACGACGCTGAATAATAGTCTAAAATTGATTTTCTACCCTTAGGGCGTATCAGGAAAGTTGGTACAACCCTACTTATAAACCTTCATATGATCTGTGGAATTGAGTGGCCGAATCATTTCATATTGCGTTCGAGATTATTAAATGTAACTCAATATTGGTCCATATGTTAATAGGTGGAACGTTGCGAATATGTAAGCGTTAATATGGAAGGTATATATGTATGTCCTTTTATGTGTTTGCTAATTTAGCAAATACATAACGTATTATCAAATTTTAGTCATACACTTAATTTAAGATGATATAAACAGTAACCTCGTTTCGCTTCATTAAATTAATTTTAAATTTAATGAAGTAAATGAAACAACATAATACGATTCTTTTCGAAATGCAAAAGGAGTTACAAACGTACTTTATAAATTCTTCTTTCTCTCCGTAGTATCTTAGAGAACTGTCTCGGGTCTTCCATAACTTGGATTCTTTTACTTGTGAACTGAAAAGTTTCATTGCCGCAGTTCATAAAGTTTGCGGACATTTACAAACTAGCCTCGCTGGCAATGCAGCATGCAGACATCATTTGATTTCTATGCCGCTGAAATTTGCTTACCAAATTTAAGGGAATATTGTATACACATAAATGAGATAGATGTAGATATTCTTTATTGACCCACATTTTAAAATAAGTACAATCAATTAAAGTACAAACCAAACTTAATCTAATCGTGGACAAAGGCGGCCTTATCGCTACGAAAGATCTCTTCCAGGCATACTGTAGGATAGGGGAGGTAAAATCGATAAATAATAGGGTAATAAGAAAAGTCAATCATTAATAATAAAATACTGTTTATAATAAGGACAGTGCTCTATTTATCAACCGACTTCAAAAGGATAAGGCATAACTTTCGACTGGATCAACCGATTTTGATGAATTTTTGATTTCAAAGGTGGTGCTTCCGTTGTGTTCCGTTTTAATTTGGTCCGATTTTGACAATGAGATTCATGAGTAAACCATATAAATCTTTAACTTGCATAATTAACGCGCCACAAATGGACGAATTTCATTTTTATTGGAAAGAATGTACTTTTAGAGTAGTTTGATGAAAGTTTGATGAGGTTATTATTAAGTTTGATTTCATTATATTCCTACGATAATTCGAAAATACAAAAAAGGCGTCCGCGCGTAATAGCGGCTAACGTTTGATTCCATTTGAAGTCGGTTTTTCTTTTTACTCGTAAATATACTTGTATTAGAAATGAACATAAGCAAAAAATACAAAATGAAATAAAATTTAAAATTTATTTGTAATAAAAAATCACGAATATAGTAAAAAAGACTGCGCTGTCAAACAAAATAATGATTAAACGTTTTCATAATATGTAAGAATTTGAAAAACGGGAACTTGTCCCAAAGAACCTGGCTAGGACTCGAAACCGTTCGATTGTAAGAGCCATTAGCAACTGGATATATATATATATATATATAAATAAAAGCACCATTTATTATATTAAAAAATTGCCTCCTCACTTCGCTTACGCGGAAGAAAGTAACCGCCCGAGCCCCAGTTACCCCGCACCGTGGGGTCCCTTGTGTCGAGCTACTAGCTAGGTTCAGGCTAAGCCACTCAAGAGTTATGCAACTTTTTTCTTAATCAGATGAAGCAGTGAAAGTCAGCTTCTCTGAATAATTTGTGTAGGTTCATTAAAAATAATTCTCTATCTGCCGCTCTAAAGTGTGCTAAATACCATATTATGCAAGAGAAATATTTTGATTTGGATTAATTTGAATCTGATATAGCTTGTGATTTAAAAATATAGGCCATCAGCCTATATTTTTAAACGTCCCGGGTTCCTGAATCATGAATGATTCACCAGTGTATGAGGTGATTCCCACAGTGTTACACCGTGTCCGATTTGGTTGTTTGCCAAACCAATATTATCTGCTGTTTTTATGATAAACATATGTTTTCAAGAGTTGCGAGAGAGCAGAAGTGATGCTATAGTTGCACCCCGCGGTGTCCTCGATTAAAAACTATTTATTACATTTTTCTAAATTCAAAGTAGCATACGTTACTTTTTATTATACGAGTATCAGGTATCTGAAAGTCCCGTCAAAATCAGTCCAGCCATTCCAGATATTAGAATGAACAAACAGATAAAAAAATTTAAAAATGTTATTTTGGTATACGTACCGTATATATAAAATGCGATTATTTCATCACACCCAATCAATCTCGATCGAACCACCGCATCGGTATACCTACTTATTATTACTTGCCTTATTATATTTCTTGGTAATCCGTTATATTTTAGATAATTGTAGATTAAATCCAACAACGTTAATAAAAAAAAACATTTGCTTTCCAAGTACCGCCTCCAAAAACCCTCGCCATACAAAGAAAGAAAAGGCTAGCGGCTAAAGTCAGAACAAACAAACAAACGTGTCGAATACCTGGCCAGGTTCCGAGAATTAACACCGAACCCACCATCCTGTTTGCTCGAAACTTCGGTGGACGTGATTTAATCGAGATGAAAGTTTTTTTTTAAGTTCCCTTTAAAAATGCCAATGAAGACACCTTAATTAATAAATAATAATAAATAAAAATATTTGAACGTTCGTGAACTGCTACAGTTGTAGCAGTTCACGAACGTTGTAGTTGGTAACTGTGTCGCAGCAGTTTACGAACACCTCGAGACGCAAACAAGTAAAAACAAATCAAACATAACATAGACATTATTAGAAGAAAAAAGATATAAATAAAGAATTGTACACGTGTATGTGTGTGTGTGTGAGAGAGAGAGGGTGTGTGTGAGTATATGTGTGCTTCACAAGCATCCAGACATAGTTGCTTCAGTGTCTTTCTAGGTTAAATTTTGCTGGTAGTTGGTGAATTTAGCTTACCATTCCCGTTACGAGAGGGGATATAAATCTAGTAATTTATTTACTTTATTATAAACAGAAGAAGCTAGGTAGACATAATGACGCCTAGCAAGCGCAGACAGGCAGATTGCCACCAATTTTAACAAATCTGTGATAATTATTTTTATAAACTCACATAATGCCGCAATACAAGCACTCGCGCCAGCGTTAAATATCACGTAGGGTCCTCAAAGATCACGGACGTGAACTTAGTACTGGCACATCTCTCTGACTTCATTTTTGTATACGTAATTGTCGGTTAGGAGTACACTTTACCTGCTCTTTTTAACTCATTGCCATTGTTAGCTTGAAGGCTTTTGACTACTTGACCGGGTGGAGTGCACGGCAATTATTATATTTAGCAGTTATTGTACATATGTAAATTTTATAAAATACTAGCGTACCCAGCCCGCTTCGCCGGGCTAGATTACAGTAAATAAAATAAAAAGAACAATAAACTTACATCATTAAATATTAAATTTAACTCTCACAATATATTAAAGTGTTCATTCTCTTCTATTCTTTTTCTTCTTCTCGAGCGGGTGAAGATCATTACCTACACCCATGTACATTTCAGTAAATATAATATCATTCTTATCATTTATACAAAAACATATTACACGGGCTGAAGTTAATGTCAGAAATAAAAGTACGATGTATGGGCTTGTATGATAGTTCAAAAAGAGGAGTGCCCTGATCGTCCAAATTTTACAGGATTACTCGCCAGGTCAATCTGAAGATTCCCTGAAAGTTTCATTGAAATCGGTACAGCCGTTTCGGAGCCTGTATGGAACAAACCCACACACTTTCTACATTTTTTTCTTTCTTCCTCTCCGTTATATATATCTAATTCACATATCTAAAGTACACTCGTTATTTTTTGAAAGGGAAGGTCCTACGGCCACCTCACTCGTTGGCAGAAAAGCCGAAGTATAAATACTTATTAACGGATGTTTGCGATGTGTAAATATTTCAAAAATGCCCCTCGTATGTGTGAGTTATCGAAGTAGGAGCGGTTATATTTTAGCGCGGTCTAGACGAGGGCGTTTTTATTATTTAGACCCCGTCTCCCCGCAGCCCTCTCGCTCCACCGAACTCCCACGGACTCGGATTTATAAAGAACTACCTGTACAAGCTTTTCTCATTTAATGAGGGCTATTCTGGTTTCATTTTCTTTTGGAATTCCTTTCCTTATACTTGCGAAGCCATTGCCATTATGCTCAGGGTTTTATTATTTGATTTATTTCTTGGAAGATGACTTTTTAATTTAATATCAGCAAATTGCTGCGATGTTTCCTTTGTTAGCGATTTGCACTGTGCAAGTCGACGTAACGAAAGATACAGTTGGTGTTTTTAAATAAGTAAAGTTTAAAATAAATACTAGAGTGTGACACAACGCGTGACTCAAGTAGTGCTATTTTGCTCTTCACTTGTTTTTTAAATACACGAAATGGCCCTGATAATCTGCTTTTACATTACATGTTTCGGTGAAGGCTAAGCACTCATGCGGTACAGTTTTGCATCTATATGATGGAGGAAGTGTGGTAACTGCCAACCCCTACTGTAAATACTAGCGTAGGAACATACATTGCAGTGATTTCCTCACACGAAAACCTGATCAACAGCACTGGAAATATGAATGTTAGATGTATGGGATGGGAATGAAGGCAAAGCTGTGTACGTATTAAATGAATGTCCGTGATCTCTGTCTACCCCAATTGTTACAATGCTAAACACTTGCTCTTCGAAAGCAATGATGCATTTTTATTTTTAATTGACTTCAAAAAATTAGGAGGTTATTCGTCTTTATGTTTTTTTATGTTTGTTATCGCATAACTTACGACTGGGTGAAATGATTTTTATGATTATTTTTTTATTTAAAAGCTGATGCTTTTCGTGTGGCTATTTGGTTCGTAAATGTGGTCCAATTCTGACATTGGACTCTATGAGAAAACGTATACTTGCAAGTCTTAAATTTGCGTCAAATTTGTGCGCCACAAATGGACGAATAACTCAATATCACGCCAACGGATTTCGATAATTCATTTTTTATTGTAACGGATGTACTTCAAGAGAAATTTTATAAGATATTGGTTAGTATATGATTAATTCTATTTCGGAATATTCTTATTAGATCGTAAATATACTTGTTAAAATTAATAATTTGAATAAATTATCATCTACCAAAATATAGTGATAAAATAGCAGGCCATTAGAATTTGGATTGTTTTCCAAAAAATTATTTGCTCAAACCTATATCTGGCATATGGTGTTGGTAACACATATTGACACACACACACCGTATCTTTTCAGCGAAAAGCGGATAGATACGTGTTACCTAATGCTAGGGTTGAAAGAACCCGAGGCTATGTGACATTTGCTTACCTTCATGTAACAATGGCCGACAGTACGTGTATAAATATTCGTGTTCTAACATCTGTGCTTACATTAAACAAAATCCGTACATGTGTGGAGTTGCCCAATATTATTAACGTATTGGATAACGAGGCATCTCAAAGTAAGTGCAATGACTCTATGTGACCTTCATTCACTACCAATAAGAGTTTTATTTCATGTCTGCCTACGACAACATACGTAATCTTTTTATATACATATAATATGTAGATACGTTTCAATAAGGTAGGAATTACCCTAAATGAGGACCCAGCGCGGCGTGCAGGCGGCTATACTCCGGGGTCTGTCGGGTATGGCCACGTACGGTGCCCCATCTGGGCGGGTGACCTATCTCGCGGCAATCGCTCGCAGCTGCGCAAGGCGCAGCGGATTGTCGCGATCAGGGTCATCCGGGGTACCGTACGGTCTCGTGGGCGGCAGCCACTTTGCTTGCCGGCGATCCGCCGTGGGAGCTCGTGGCGGGGTTCTAGCCGAGGTGTCGAATATGTCTCGGATAGGAGGGCCCTCGGAAAACCCTCTGCCAGAAGAGGTCCGGCGGATCCGTCGGTTGGGTGAAGTGGCACTTTGCCGGAGGTGGGAGCAGGACCTGGCGCAACACCCGTACGGTAAACGTACAACGGGTGCTCTGCGCCCGGTCCTGGAGCGATGGATGCGCAGGAGGCGCA
The DNA here is from genome assembly GCA_029286785.1 of Meandrusa payeni. Classification (NCBI taxonomy): domain Eukaryota; kingdom Metazoa; phylum Arthropoda; class Insecta; order Lepidoptera; family Papilionidae; genus Meandrusa; species Meandrusa payeni. Next base: position 460,176 of record JAGSMX010000029.1, read on the forward strand.
AAGCTCTCACCTTCCGTCTGACGCAGGTGTTCACGGGGCATGGCTGCTTCGGGGACTACCTGTGTCGGACGGCCCGTCGGGAGGCTGATGAGCGGTGCCACGATTGTGGCGCTGTGGTGGACTCTGCCCAGCACACCCTGGAGGTGTGCCCGAGATGGGCAGCACAGCGTCACGATTTGGTATCCGCCATCGGTGGAGGTGACCTGTCACTTCCGAGCCTCGCACTTGCGATGGTACGGAGTGACAGGTCTTGGTCGGCGGTCGCCTCCTTCTGCGAGACAGTCATGTCTCAGAAGGAGGCTGACGAGCGGGTCAGGAGGGAGCCGTGGGGCTCCCTCCCTCCACGAGCGACGAATCGGGGTGCGCAGGGGACGTTTCAAACGTCTCCTCTCGCTGCCCCGTAATTGGCAGAGCAGGGCGGCGGTGACGTGGCGCTTTTATTTTGTACTGTTGTGTCAGATGTAGGTCGAAGGTATGCAGGTTTCGTTTGTAACTTAGTTCTGTTGTTGCTTTTGATTTGTATGCCGCGCCCCATTACTTAATGTGCTCTGTATGAAATGTTATAATAAGGTCGGTAATGTTAATAATATACTGAAGTTTTCCATTTAAACTCGCTAGGGAATCTTTTGTAATTCTTTGGGAATCTTACGGAGCCTAGAAGGCTGGGTGTTCACTTTGGCCTAACTCAAGAATATTATATATGTGTGTGATCTATGAAATATAATATTAATGTTTTTACCCCGTGTATGACCTTAATATAGCCGCACGCTCGTAACATGTTAAATAAAATTAAATAATTGATTCTTATATTTACGCGTATGTTACAAATAGAAATAAAATAATTTTACAGGTTATATCGCGGTTTATTTATGGTTTCCCGACTGTTCGTCTAAAATCATTTGTGTCATGTTACATAATATTGTTTAAACTTTTGTGTATGCCTTACACATTTACTGTTTTTTTAGCCAATTATCGTGTAATCGGAGAAAATTGGATAGATGGTTTAAATGTCAAAAAACCGTAAAATTATTTTTGACTTCAATTTATTGACTAGAACATTCATAGAAATAGACTTCAAGTTAAACATTCCGTCTCAAAAGTTAGCAAGTATTGTTAATCACTTTGTAAGCTGTCGTTCCAGCGGAGATGATTCGCTTCGCGAAACAGGTCATATTTCACAGGGACAATTTAGTTCCAATCAAACTCTGTGATCACGGCGGGTCCGGGCTGCCCTCCCTCCCCTACACCCTCCGCGCCGCGACCCCAACTCATTAAGCCGTCCAATCGCTCGAAATATTTCACTTGTCCGCTTTTAATTACGCCCGCCCGATTTGTTCTATCGCAGAGCAACAATAGGAAGCAATCTCTGTCGGCTTAGGTAACGATTTGTTTGTATCGTGTTGCCATGGCAACAGGTTGGGCGGTCGTCTTTTGTGCTCTTGCTAATTAATCAGGAGAAAGATTCCATTCTCCTTGGAAGCTATTTTTCGGGGTGTATTAATTGCTGACAACCTATAACTATAAGCACCTATAATTATAACCAACAGTAAAAAGGAATGTTAGCATAAGTTTGTCCTATTTATTTACTGAGTGCAAGTTTATTGTTTCCCTTACCACTAGTTTAATTTATTTGTACAAAATAATTTACACTAGTGTAATTAGTCCTACTAATAATCGTATATAATAACTTATCTTTAGTACTAGCGTGTAGTGTTTGCAGGAAGTCCTTAGCAGTCCGTAACACAGGTCTATGCATACCTAGCATGGCGGCTATTTATTTTAATACGATATGTTGTTCTTATCTATGTTTTTTGTTTCTGCTTTTATATGAATAAATATAAATGTGTTTCTTTATTTCTTACTAGGATTTTTTTGTTATAATTTTTATGTGCTTCACCACGATCCCTGATGTGAAACATCAGTCATAGATTCTCGTCATGCTTTCAACACTTCTAATCCTGTCATTCAGAGTCACAAATATCATATTTCTATAAATTAATTGAATAAATATTGATTTAAACATGAGCTTCGTCTTTTCAATCATCATATATATCGATACTTTATTGCATTTCCGTATCCCATCTCTACGGCGCGACACACTTTTACTGGCATGTTATGAAGCACACGATGCACGTATATCGATACTGCGCTTTTGTAACCTCTGCTCCTACTAATTAGGTACACGCGGTAATGGTGCTTGGTACAGCCACATAAGGGCTTTAGTTGTGCGCTGCCCCGTAATTGGCAGAGCAGGGCGGCGGTGACGTGGCGCTTTTTATTTTGTACTGTTGTGTCAGATGTAGGTCGAAGGTATGCAGGTTTCGTTTGTAACTTAGTTCTGTTGTTGCTTTTGATTTGTATGTCGCGCCCCATTACTTAATGTGCTCTGTATGAAATGTTATAATAAGATCGGTAATGTTACTAATATACTGAAGTTTTCCATTTAAACTCGCTAGGGAATCTTTTGTAATTCTTTGGGAATCTTACGGAGCCTAGAAGGCTGTGTGTTCACTTTAGCCTAACTCAAGAATATTATAAATGTGTGTGATCTATGAAATATTAATGTTTTTACCCCGTGTATGACCTTAATATAGCCGCACGCTCGTAACATGTTGCTTAAATAATTGATTCTTATATTTACGCGTATGTTACAAATAGAAATAAAATAATTTTACAGGTTATATCGCGGTTTATTTATGGTTTCCCGACTGTTCGTCTAAAATCATTTGTGTCATGTTACATAATATTATTTAAACTTTTGTGTATGCCTTACACATTTATTGTTTTTAGCCAATTATCGTGTAATCGGAGAAAATTGGATAGATGGTTTAAATGTCAAAAAACCGTAAAATTATTTTTGACTTCAATTTATTGACTAGAACATTCATAGAAATAGACTTCAAGTTAAACTTTCCGTCTCAAAAGTTAGCAAGTATTGTTAATCACTTTGTAAGCTGTCGTTCCAGCGGAGATGATTCGCTTCGCGAAACAGGTCATATTTCACAGGGACAATTTAGTTCCAATCAAACTCTGTGATCACGGCGGGTCCGGGCTGCCCTCCCTCCCCTACACCCTCCGCGCCGCGACCCCCAACTCATTAAGCCGTCCAATCGCTCGAAATATTTCACTTGTCCGCTTTTAATTACGCCCGCCCGATTTGTTCTATCGCAGAGCAACAATAGGAAGCAATCTCTGTCGGCTTAGGTAACGATTTGTTTGTATCGTGTTGCCATGGCAACAGGTTGGGCGATCGTCTTTTGTGCTCTTGCTAATTAATCAGGAGAAAGATTCCATTCTCATTGGAAGCTATTTTTCGGGGTGTATTAAATGCCGAAAACCTATAACTATAAGCACCTATAATTATAAGCAACAGTAAAAAGGAATGTTAGCATAAGTTTGTCCGATTTATTTACTGAGTGCAAGTTTATTGTTTCCCTTACCACTAGTTTAATTTATTTGTACAAAATAATTTACACTAGTGTAATTAGTCCTACTAATAATCGTATATAATAACTTATCTTTAGTACTAGCGTGTAGTGTTTGCAGGAAGTCCTTAGCAGTCCGTAACACAGGTCTATGCATACCTAGCATGGCGGCTATTTATTTTAATACGATATGTTGTTCTTATCTATGTTTTTTGTTTCTGCTTTTATATGAATAAATATAAATGTGTTTCTTTATTTCTTACTAGGATTTTTTTGTTATAATTTTTATGTGCTTCACCACGATCCCTGATGTGAAACATCAGTCATAGATGCCCGTCATGCTTTCAACACTTCTAATCCTGTCATTCAGAGTCACAAATATCATACTTCTATAAATTAATAATATCAGATATAATTCAATATCATAGTCAAATTAGCCTTTTTTTCAGTCCTGCTATATACTAGAACTATGATCATAATATGTAGTTTAGATTAAGCGAAACAACGGCAAGTAACTATAAAATTGGATAGGTGGACAACTGTATTCGATCAAGCTGACTAGCTTACAATGACACCGGGCTGTGCTTTCTACGAAATCTGTAGCTCTTTTAAAGAACATTAAATTTTAATTACGAAACATTGGAATTGTGCAAAAGTATAATTTATTCGGGAAAGTTTTTTCATTTTGTAACCGAACGTTTCCCGTGAAAGCATGTCCAAACTCCGAACACCTTCCCGGCCGGTAACGGCGGAACAAAAGTTTTCGCTCGTCAAAGCGTTTGTTTCGCGATTCTGAATTTAAAAATTATTCGATCAATTCGTGACGCCGATGCTTTCGATGAAATTGATGTCTTATATTACGTGGACAAGGTTTACTTTTAAACGGTGATTTGGTAAGAAGATTTGAAACCAATTTTCTGTGATCACACGGTCCTTGTCTGAAAATAACGGAATTAACTTCAGTTTAATTATAATTTAAATACTCTCAATCTTGGTTAATAATCTAAGTAGAAAACTAAGCTGTTCCGCCTCGATCGATCCTAGAGGGATGATAGAGCTAGCAATTTTTGTTTTCGAGCTTATTAAATTACATGTCGAATTAAATTAAATAAAAATTAAAAATAATGTTTTTTTTTTCGATAGTCTTGCGGATCGTTATTGGTCGATCGGGTGTTCTATTGCGAGCATTTGTGGTTGTCTTCTCGGGCGCCTTCGAATCGGAATGCTATGGCGCGAATAGAGTAACCCCAGCCGAGGTCATGTGCTCATGTGCCCAGTTACTCTTTAAAGAGGTTTTCAGGGTAAGCGACCTAAGAGCTATGCCACCTCTCAAAAACCCGGAACTGCAGAGGCCGCCATGCTCAGCAATCAGCCTAGTTCATTCAGAAAATAAAGAAAAATATATCAAATCTAGTAGAGAGGATTGTCTTAACCATGATCGGAAAATTGTATTCTTCTTATAGCGTAGACTTCTCGTTGAATTGCTTCAAATAGAATCGTTTTAAGAAATCATTGACTGGAAACATTTTGGCGGTGTTGATATGGTACAGTGATCACTAAGCAGGCAAGACATGACACCCAGCGATTGTAATGCATAATAACTACTTCCAATGATATCTTAGTGATTTACCTGAACCTTATTGTATCTTTAATTCATAATTAATAATTTAGTTGTTCAACACATTAACTTGGCATTGTCAACAATAACTTTATTAGTTTATTAATATGACTTCTAATTGATTTTGTTAATAAGATGGCGAGGACGCGCAGTTGTCACAGTATTCGTTAAAATAATTCCTTGTACAACGTAACGCTGTCTCCATAAAGCGAGTGCACTAGTTGGACTTTTTTACTCCACTAAACCTACAAGGCAATTACACATTACATACTCGTTTTAATCTCAGCGTATTTAATATATATATTGGTTCCAGATCACAGTCCGCACTAAACGTTATATTGATACACAGTTTTTGTACATTCACACAGATAGTCTGCGCGCCGTAATGGCCGCACCGTCCGCTAATAAATCACAGAAAGGCCACGTTTTTTTTACGCCATTTTGTTCGGCGTCAGATTTCGCGGTGTCCGTTTTCGTTAGCGCGGATTTGATTATAAATTGACGCGTTCATTTTCGAAAATTTAGACATCGCACGAGGCTGAGTATTCGAGTTTTATTTGGCATTAAATTAATGTCTTGAAATTAGCGCATTGTTATTACCTCGCCTAGCACACGTAGGATAGAGAGATAGAATGACGTAAAATTTACTTTTTTTTTATTCAAGCTATCGCGTAACGTAATCATAAGAGGGTGTAAGTTTTGTGTATGAGAAATATGAGCAGAATTATAGAAGGTTGATTATATGGCAGTACATCTATTAACCAATTGCAATTATGGATTAGCTTCAAATTGTTCTGATTACATGCCTGCCTGGAAATAAAGGCTTGACTTTAGTTTGTTAAAAATCAAATAACTACAAAGACTAGCTTTGATTTAAACAAAAAAATCATTTTAGTTAAAATGAAGTGAAAATTTGCTATAAATACTTAATTACGTATATGTTTTAATAAGTCGTGTCGGCAGTCGAAGTTATACTATAGTTATATATATTCTACTCTCTATCTTCCGCAGTAACCCTCCGGGTTGTTTGCTAGAGTAAGAGTATAATAAAACAGTTGAAAGCCTCGGCTAAACGAACCGGGGTAGATGTCAGCTATTGTTTCTCTGCATTTTACAATTCAACTTTCACTAGGCTTCGAAAGGTAAAAATAAAGTTTTTTGTATGTTAGTAATGATAGAGATTTAGACAAACCTGATTAAGATCACCGTCGCCCATAAACATTCACAGCACCGAAGGAGCTGCAGGTGCGTTGCCGGCCTTTTAGATAGGAGTAGTCTCGTTTCTTGAAGGTTCTCAAACAGTTTTGGAAACACTGCTGGCGACAATTGATTCCACAGCTTGTCAGTGCGTGGAAGAAAGTTACACGAGAAACGTACAGTCGTGGAACGCCAACCATCAAGTTATTTGGAGACCTCAATTACTAGTGCTCAACGAGGCATCGCAGTAGGCAGAGGTCACGACGCGCCGAGTTTAGTTTCCTTGTGGGGCATAAATGAGTAACACACATATCGCACACGTATGTCTGCAACAAGCAATAAAGGGGACTAGTGTCGTATAGTTATATTTTGTGCTGGTAACTTTTCCATTTTATTTCTGTTCTTCACTTAAATTCTCTATCTCTCTTAAAGCGGGCCTATTTAGCATTTTCGATGAGAGCACTTAGATCTGAACGCTGTCTGAGATGGCATATTGATGAGGACAACTTCACTATAGATGAAGAAGCGTAGCGCACAACTCTCGAACATCAGACTTGGCCACTCGTTCTCGCGAATCTTTTTTTTTTACATGAATTAAATTCGATTTGATAAAATGAATACAATAGACCAGAGTTCCCGAATCTTTTTTGTGTCGTAGACCCCTTGCCATGTTTTTCCGTACCCAACGGTAGACCCCCTACTTACCTGATATTGATTTCCTGTAAATTTCTAACTGTAGTGAAGTTTAGTGTTAAAAACTTAAAGTAAAAACACATGTTAATTTATACATTTAGTAATTGAATTTATATTAAAACTATTCAAAATAAAATTTTGTATCTGTTATGTAAAATATAAAAATAAACTATAAATAACATAAGCAATAAGTCAATATTTTTAGTGGTAAATAGGTACTATCAGTGTATGTTGAGATCCACTATCGTGGACCCTCATTTTCATTTCATAGACCCCAAATTTTTTTTCGCTGACCCCTTGCAGGTTGTCATAGACCCCAGACCCCTAAGGGTCGATATAGACCACTTTGGGAATCACTGCAATAGACAGTGGTGTACCTAACACTGACTAGGTCCTAAAACCTATTGTATACAAAATGGCCGTTCATTGGCATAGGGATCAATCATAGTGGTTGATATTTACTAGTTTTAAACCAACTTCAAATAAGTAGGAGATTCTCTGTCTGTATTTTTTTAATTTGTGCAGTTCGTTACAAAACCTTGGAAGTTTTAACAAGGGATTTTAGTGTACGTCGTCTCAGATCGGTGAGATGTAAATCCTTTTGACCGACAACTACAACAGCACAGTGTTGTGTGCGCCGCCGGCGTCGAATTACTCGTCTCCCGTATTTTATTATGTTTATTATTAGCATCTCACCACACCCACACGGTGGTTATTAATACAACTTCTGCGTCGTCAGTATGCTATTCATAATCACTTCATTTGAATGCTTTATTTAACCGTACACGTTTTGTTTCAGGTAAGGGCAGACTTTGTGACTCCATATATATTTCCGAAAGATCTTATGTGACTATAAAAGTACGTAATGGCTGGTAAGTGGTGGGTCAATAGACTGCTACATGAAAAAGTAAAAAACGAGAATGCTTTATTATACTTAAGTAAAACTTGTTTAACTCCATCTATATTACGATTGTTTAAAAGAGAAAGAAAATGTGTGCGCACACTGCTCTCTCTTGTTCCTACAGTGTGATACAGACAATAGGTCTGCACTGTGTCTTACATATAGGGAACGTAACTATCTATGAGAGAGAATTGTGTTCTCTCTCTTGCCCCTACAGTAATATACAAAACGTATCTCTTTCTATTTTCAGTAATTTATATGTCCCTCTCAACCAACCGATATCGGACTCATTTTTATTATTTAATTCTATTTAGTAATATTCCTACGATTATTCGGAAATACAAAGGCGGCGTCTGCGAGTAACGTTTGTTTATATTTGAAGTCGGTTTTGTTTTGCTCGTAAATATACTTGTACTAATACTTTTAAATATAAAAATATTAACTACGCGGGCTAGCGGCACGTTTTCATAATGCTCCCAGACTGGTCGGCAGTTCGAATAACTCAGTGCGGCGGCCGCAAAGCGACGGGCGACCACTTAAAACTTACACCGTAACACAGGGAACGTTTAAAACGCAATTTTACGGCGCACAGGCCGCGACTCGCTCGTTCCGGGACCTGTTGAAGTTCCCAACTAAAGTGTCGTCGGGTCACGTGCCAAATTTCAGTGCTCCTGCTTTTTTGGCGTAATTTATCCTTTTAAAAGTTTTTGTTAGTTTGATCACAGTTTTGTAATTATTTTCGTGGGTCAGTCATTGCTGTGAGATGTATCTCAAATTCTCTCATAGTGGTTTACGAAATAAAATTTGGTCTACGTAGAGTTAAGTTCTTCCTGCTTTGTGTTTTATTGAATCACCAAAACACATCAAACGCAAGACACATACAGGTGTTCCGTAAGTAGCACTACAAACTGAAAGGGAAGATAGATTTAACCTACGGAGAGACATCCCTGAGTATCAACACTGGGTAGCATCGGAGGAGCACCGACAAGTCCTGTTTGAACGCATTGCTGCTCCATATTCACATGGGCTCAGACGTGCACAGTACGACACACAGCACAGACGTCTAACACGGCTAGAAACGGCTGCCAGTCGAAGTAATCGAGACGCGAAACACAAACTTATAGGTCTGCTTATCAACAGTTCACGTTTTCTTATTATGTTCAGTAATATGTTATTGCACTCCACGTTTTTGGGTTAACAGTGACAAAAAACTCTATTCTATTGTTGAGGCCGAATTAATGTAAAAGTGGTTTCATAGTCAGGCAACCCGTGTTGTAATCAATGTATTTTGTTTCAAAACACAGCTGTTCAGCTGCTGTTCGTTTGCGGTCACGACGTCCGTGTTTCCTGACACACTGTCATTCTGATGTTTTGTAACGTTTCTGTTAATTGTCCAAGAGAGGAGCCGGGAGACTCAAGACACAACTTAATTTAACTTGAGCTCCTATCCCCCACATCCACTTATTAACATGTTTCACGTGATTCTAAAAAAATCTTTATAATATTTATTGCTGGGGTTAAAGTAAAATCTTTATTATTATTTATTTCTTTAATGACTTTTTTCATCTTAAATTAGAGAATATAAACAAAAAAAGGCCCGCCGACAATCAAGTGTAAACGGTCAAAGCGGAATACTTCAGCCATTTCCTGCGGGATTCTGCGGTTTGTCTCTCGTCCCGTTCCAATTCGTAGCGGTCGACGACAGGAATTTTCCTCGTGGTTACTTGTTACTGAAATTCCTTATTTAGGTGCTGCATTGGGTACCCGAAGGTTCTCTATTGTTCTCGAACCTTGTGATGAACGTTGTGGTGCTGGGGACCAAAATTGTTTTGTTTCTGTCAAGGATAATATGTTTTTAAATTGGAATTTGAATGGGGATTGCGACTGTAGAGGCTATAAAACTAAAACTAATTGTAAGATGATCCTGTCGCACCAGGAACAAAATTTAAATTTGGCTACATAGTGACTTGCTGTTGCATTAATGTACCCTTACCGCAAGGAAATTATCCTCACCTCTCACAATACTGTAATATTAGCTAACCTATATTGAACTCAATGCTATATGCTCAATAAAATAATGGCTCTGGCAATTGTTAGAGGTTATTTCGTATTAATATCCGATTGAACTGTTCAAATAGAATTTCAAATGACAAAGTAGCTAACACATAATGTTCTTCTTCTTGGAAAACGAGACGACAAAGATCTGGTTTATGATACAAAATGCACATTATTGCTGCGTAATCAAATTCCTTGTGAGCTGGACACAGGATGCGAAGGCGGCGTGACTCGCATACACTTAAACTTTCCCGGGACTGTTTCTGTCTTTGTTCATTTACCTTTCTCTGTGCAATGTACGCTGCACGTAAAGCCATTCAATATCAATTCATTTATGAATTTTTCCCTATAATAACGGATATAGACAATTATTACGGTAGTCATAGATTATTTAAAAAAAATTGCGGTGTCGAGGGACACCAGATTATTATAAAAAAAATATTTGTTGTATTCTAGTTATAAAGAAAATAATTATTCGGGTATACATTTCTTATTATGATTTTTTTATCGATAAAAAAAAACTACTTTAAAAAATTATCTTAACATCTTTATTACCAATGATTTATAAGAATATTTAATTAGTACTAGCGCCATCTATCTAGACCAGTTGACACTAAAAATCTTGCGCTTTTATACAACATTATGAATGTTTTTTTGAAATTGAAAACTACTGCGCTACCAGATCGTTCTTCGGAAAATTTTAACGTTTTTAAATAAGCTATTATCCAATAGAAGTTTGAAAGTTTGACCTAATGTTACTTACACTGTATTCCAGATGATTGACGATGATTTTCAACTTATTTTAATTATTCTTTTTTATTTGAAAGCTGGTGCTCTCCGTGTGATCCCATTTATTTGTTCCATATTTGACGACGATATAAGTCTTATTTTATCATATTTCAACCGATTTCGATAATTCTTATTGGAAAGAATGAACTTAACGAGTAGTTTAATAAGAGTTTAGTTAAGTTCTGCTTAATTGTATTTCGTAATTTATTTCCTACAATAATTCGGACATACAAAGAGGGCGTCCGCACGTAATAGCTTTAAAGTTTGATTGGATTTGAAGTTGGTTTTTTTTTGCTCGTGTATATACTTGTAGTAGCATAGGTCCTTAGAGAGTTTTGTTAGACATCATTTGACAAATTATAGTGTAATATTTAGCTGTTATGTCTTATTACATGAATTTAACCGTTGATATTTAATACAGATAAAATTCTTAAAGTTCTCGTGGGTAGAGCGAAAAATCAAAAAGTTTTAAAACATTAAGTGATCTTTAATGTCTCTCACATTACTGACTTCAAGGTACTTTGAGGTGAGTGCGTCGGACAGAAATAATAAAACTTAGCGTAGATAAAAGCGCTTCCACTGGGAGCAGTTTGCAAAGTTTCATCAATTTAGCTTTAATAGCGTGTAGGTACGTAGTTTTGAAAGCTTTTTCAAAAGGTTCAAAGTTTAATATGCATTGCGTCGGAGCATGGCCGTGATTCGCATTTCTGCTGAAGAATTGTGCCTTACCTTAAATTGTAGTATCACTTTGTAATTTTTGAGAAATCTTCTGAAATCTTTAAGTATCGTCAAAACAGGATGTAAATTACAGTAGCATTTAGAACAGAAGAAATAATTTAATCAGAACTTAACGTAATTGTCATCAATCTACTCTTGGAGTACATCATTTCCAATTTAAAATGAATCATCGAAATCTGTGGGCGTGATATTTAGTTATTCTTCCATTTGTCGCGCACATACTTGATGCAAATTTAAGAGCTAAATGGTTTTCTCATGGATGCCATTATCAGAATTGAACCAAATTGGTCACTAAATGGGACCATACGGGAAACACCAGCTTTTATCAATAAAAAAAAAGCTTTCAAATCAAAATCGGTTCACCCAATCGTTTTCGTTTAAATGACAGTAAATAAATTCTACTTCGTCTCGTCTTTCATTATTCGTACAGCAAAGGACAGGAAAAGTTTGCCGGCGTCTGTCTTTTCCTTCGATTACAATGTGTTTAAAAATTTACGTATCCAGTATTTTTGCACTATAGGGCTCTGTTATTTTGCCGGATAATCGATGTACTATACAGTACACATGTTCCCATGTGTCTGTCGAGCGTAAGGCAAGGACATTAATTTCCCCGGGCGTGTGCGGACGGCCCGAGCTATGATTTAATACGGACCGCAAACACGCCGTCATAATATATCTATTAATTGGATTTAGCGAGATGGGAGGAAACTTGGATACCCCCTGTGTGGTTTCTGATATCGAGATTTGTTACATTTAGGTATACAAGAACGTCAAACACGGAATAACACGACGGAGGTGGGGAAAAATATGGTCGCTTTTCGATAAGAATAACTGTTATTATACTCTTATTTTGTTTCCTTTTTTTGTTAAACGGCGAATTCTAGTAAGAAGTAAATCACAGTGTCCAGGACAAAATATCTGTTACATCCGAATTGAATAAAAGTACATCAGCTGTAAGCGCATGAATACTTCCCTTTCTTTGGGTGTAGTCCCACACAGATTAGCCCGGGAAGCTGGCTTTATTTGTTTCACCGGATTGAGAGTGGACACAACGACATTGGGGTCCTTTGGTGAGGGGTAACCTCGGCCTATATTACGCGTGAGCATTGCTCCCGACAGCCCCGACAGGGCGGAAGCACGACTCGGTCAGTTGCTGTTACACGGATAAGACTAGATTTCACGTCTACCTGCGCTAATAAATTATTTATTTTGTTCTGCATGAATCACAGTTTTGTTGGCGCAAATAAGTATCGAACTGTCATGTGCAACGCCTATCAACTGCAATCGTGTAACCGGCGGTCGACGATCACCCGATCCGATTATAAACCAACTTTCCACGTCGTTTGCGCAACATTCGTGTCGTGTACTTGTTTATTTAGCGTAAACGAACTTTTCCCTTCATTATCATAAAGTTGGAGAAAACGCTGCAATTGCTAATAAAAATGTCTGTAGTTTAGTGACGGTTATTGTGCTTTTGAAATAGTAATTAAAGCAAAAATTGGCTTGACGGTATTTATCGTAATATATACGATAAGGCAAGTGTGAGCCAATTATATGTCCGTCTTTCTCTCCCGATTACAACGAATGTTTTTAAGAGTACAGTGAAAAGGCGTTTATTAAACTTGAGCGCTTTACCATTCAGTACTGCATTTCCACTTAACATCTGGTGGGATCGTGGTCACACTTGGTTTGAAAGTATAAAAAATTTAAAAATAAACATGAATGACCAGCGGTGTTTCGGAATCAGTATGATTTTGGGCCTTCAAGAAACGAGCCTACTCCTTTCTCAAGAACGACAACGCACCTGCAGCTCCTGGTGTTGTGGATGGTAATGGGCGACGGTGATCACATAAGATTAGGTGAGCCGTAAGCTCGTCTACCCTTATTCCTATGAAATTGGTGTATGACAATTAAAACTGACTTTCAAAGCGGATGTCACTAAGTTTGAGTCCCACCGGGCGATTATGTTTGACGGCAGTCGTCTGCGATAAATGCGAGAGCCGTATGGTTGTATATTTTGGTCGAAACTTTACTTGTCTTTCATTGCGCGTACAGCAAAGGGTTCAAATTACAATGTCGGTGTTGTCAGGCCAAATTTCCTTTTTAATTTCGCTTGCCGCGCCACTTCGCCGACAAATTATAATGCGAGCAACCCCATCCTCTCCGCGACGGAGTCGTTTATCGTCTGTCGTAACACTGCTTTACACGCTACATTAATTATATTCCGAGGGGCTGTTTCAAGACTTGTATTCGTCATATAATTATACCTACACTCTTTATATACCAGAGATCCGCTTACGTTACAGTCAAAATACAGTATACAGTTACAGCCTATATATCTATATAATCACTGCTGGGCACAGACCTTCTCTATAAAGTATAAGAGCACAAACTTTTGTAACTCGTGTAGGCTTCCTCACAATTCTTTCCTTCATTGCCGAGAGCGTGATAATCAGCACCCAAGATTGCAACAAATAAATTCGTTGCTGATGTATTGTGTAACTGGCTGTCGTCCGGTAGAAAAGATTCCGGCGACCCTCTCATAATATAGTTTGATAACTCACATGCATTCTATATTATCTGCTCACCAAGCTGCTACACCGCGCACCGCTGACGCGCGTAAATAGGGTTCTCAATGATATTTCTAAAATTATAGATATCTTCTAATGTTCCACGAAGAAATTCGCAAAATTATCATATAAGTTAAGTGATAACTTAGTTTAAGTTGTAACATCACTATTGTATTATGTTATTACAACCTGTAAAGAAAAGTGTGTCTGAATAAATCAATAAAAAAATAAATAATAAACTGACTATTAATTCAATGTATCTGCATACAGTTTACAATGTCTAGAGACCGAGTCGAACGAACACTTCACAGCGGAACATCAAGCACGCTCATCGACTCTCACAGTTTCCGTCAAAGCTGACTGTTGAGATATATCACAGAGAAAAATGATTGCGAATCGCCACTGCGCTATAGCCGGCACGTCATGGAGCAGTGGAGTGGTGCTCGCCCTTTGCTTACACACGACAGTTGACTTGTGCACTAATTCTGACGTGAGCGTTTCTCCTCATGTCTTTAAACTCTACCCTTATCTCGATGTCGTCGTTGTCGTTATGTCTAAGAACACGTCCCATTCGTCAATGACACGGGTGTACACTTGTAGCAGGGTGTGAGGGCAGGGAGATGGAATTTCCCCGGAACTATTCACAGCTGCACTGGTTTTGACGCTGGGTCTACAATTGTGAACGGTGTGTATATTTCACACCTTCGGTTTGCTGGTGATATGATCTCCAGGTATACGGTACTACTTACTAATTAGATTCCTTTTTTCGGTTTCTTACACGCATATATAAAATTATCGAATTAATTGCAAGGTTTGTGTACATTGCTGGAAAACACAGCCCTCCCGATTTACAAAAGGACCAGTTGTATGCGGCTTGTACACAGTTGCGTCCTGCGGCCTTTATGAGGTCGTCAGTCCACCTTGCTGCGCTGCGCTTGGGGCCGTGGTCTCTGATCGAGAGCTTTTCGGCCATTTGCTCTACACGCTATGTAACCAGCCCGTTGCCTTTTTCAATATATGAATTAAATAATTATTTGCTTCTGATATTTTTCTAAAAAACTTTTAAAAAAGAAAGCACTAAAATTGGATTGATTGGAATGTCATTTAACTTTTGCATAAATTTAATTTCTTACTCACAAACAGTTTCCTTGTGCTTTAGTAAAATTCGTGTAAAAATTGTGCTGTAATTTGATTTTTCATAAATTGTGACGTCGGCCCGTCGGGGTGCCACATTTTGTGCTCCAACATAATTTGCCTAATGGAGGGGAAACGGCTACTCCTCTGCTCTTTGTTTCTGTCATTTATTTTCATTTAAATTTTCCCCGGTATTATGTTTAGAAAGATAACTCTGCATATCTTCTCTGCATATTTTAGGGAAAGTATAGAAATCATTAGGGCTCAGGTCGGGGCTGTACGGGGATGGTCTAATAATTCTATGTTTTCTTGTTCTAAAAACAATTTTTTTTGCAACACTCCGTGAAAGAACAATTGCCTGAATTTCGCGGTATGTCATATGTCGATCTTCCTCAATCAAATTACGCACAGCATCAACCTTTTCTTGTGTGACTGCAGTTTTTGGATGACCTTGACGGGGATCATCACTGAGCTTGACACGTCCACGTTGAAATTCAGCAAACCAGCGATAAATTGTGGTTTTGGATGGGGCTTTATCACCAAATGCAGAAATCATCCGGTCAACACACTGTTTTTGTATTAAACCACTTCAAAAGTCATAATAAATTATCGCTCTTGAATTTTCTCGAGTCAATTCCATTTTCTTAACGCCAAAAAAATTTTTAACAAGACCTTGTGACAAGAAGAAGAGAATCTTTTTTTAAATAAATATATGGTATTCGATTTTCAAAACCAAGGGGTTTGCAATTAAAACGATTTTAATATGACAGGAATAGTGGGAATATTCCGTTCCCGATACTTTTAGTGCAGCCTATGTACAAAGATGGCGCCTTATCGCCAGCGATTAACGTTTGATTCGATTTAAAGTTGGTTTTTGTTTTTGCTCGTAAATATACTTGTTATACAAGCCATAAATACGTAACGCTCTTGTGTGCATTAGAAAAAAAACGCATGTGCCAGCGTCCTCACTTGAAACACACAGTTTATATTTAAGTAGTAAGTTTTGTGACGTTCACCCGCCGTTTGCCCCCGGCGGATGTAGGGTACTTATATTTGTTTGTAACCCGACTCTACATAACTGAGGTCGGTAGGCATTCACAACTATAATGATACCTTACAACTAAAGCGATAAAATATTTATATTACATTATTATTATAGCACTTTTGGCTTGAGTTTTTATTATTATATCTAGATTATGTATTTTAATAACAGAAAAAATAAGCTCAAGAAAAAAATGTATTATATAGGGAAATGTTTACAAGGAAAACAAGGTTGTTGCGTGCGCAATAGCAACAAGATCTTCAGAATCCCTGCCATTACGGGTTACTATATTTAAAAATAATCTCTAGCACGACCGTGAAAAGTTTCACTAAGCTTATTAGGCCTCATATGTCACAGGCGGTGAGCCTGTCGCCAAAAAGAGAGCACATATTTTTAGCAGGTGATTATTTACTTAGACCATAATTTTTTTCGCAAAAGCCAACTGGGATTTGTACTTGCGACCATCCGACCGTAAGTAGAATCGCTGTCTTACTAGGCTATCACTGTTATGTGTAACATTCGCGTCAATAAACTAAATCATTACAAATTACTCTGTATAAATAAATTCTTTAAGGACGGCCTTAACTTTGTAAAGTGGCCTAAACTATAGGTCACTGACGGTTACTGACTCAAAAAATATACTTATGTAGCCCAAAAAAAATGGAATAAGTTGTAGGTTTTGTGGAATGAAATCTTCCAATAACTAAAACGCTCGCACTATTCAGACAGCGTAACGTTGTACAAGGAATTATTTTAACGAATACCGGGCGTCCTCATAATCTTTATACAAAATTAATTAGAAGTCAGATCACAAATTAATAAAGTTAAATTATTGTTTACAATGCCAAGTTAAAATGGTAATCAACTAAATTATTAATTATGAATTAAAGGTTCAGGTAGATCAGTAAGATATCATTGGAAGTAGTTATTATACATAACAATCGCTGGGTGTCATGTGTTGCACTTCATTACGGATGACCACCAAAATGTTATATTTGAACAGAGCAAACCAGCAAGTGATCCCGCCACCTGCAAACATCTATTAAATCAACCTCAAGAGAATTAGGTGCCAAGTGTTGCCAGCTAACACAAAACTAGTGCGGCCATCATAAAGACTGGGAGTGTAGCAACATACAATATTACTACATACGGTAATTAAAACAATCGATATTAGATGAGTTAATAATATCGGATTGATGCGATACATCGCGTTCATATATCGATATTTTATGAAATATCGATATATCGTGCACTCTTATTCAACAGTACTACGTTATTGTGAAAACGTTACAATCAGCTCATTTGTATTGTTTGATTAGTGTTTGTCATTGGTCTCTTTTTATATATGTATGTACACAGTATCGCCACGGAAGTTTAAATTCAAGACTATTTCTGATTCTGAGCGACTGCGTAAAAAATTTGCTTGCACATAAAATATATTGGCTCGATAGCGCCGTTAACAATCCAATTAATTAAAGATCGTTCAATCATGATTGTCATCTATCAATTCTTCATGAACCGCGAAATTGTTTTTCAGATAGCAAATCACAGTAACATCGTTTGTTGCTTTTGAGTGACATTGAAATGATTCTTTTCATTTGTAGAATATTAACAATAAATAAAAGCTAATCAAAATATACGCTAAAATAATGATCAAAATTTTATTGCTTATACTTTATTTAACCCACTTCGAAAAAGGAAGAGGTTCTCAATTCAAGTGTATTTTTTAATTTGTTAACTTAGAACTTCTGGACCGGTTTTGATGATTACAATTTGATTGGTAAGCTGGTGCTTTCCATGAGGTCCTATTTAAATTTAATGCAGCAATGGCATCCGTGTAAGTCTTGAAGAGAATACCATGTAATTGTTAAATTTGATTCGATTTGAAGTTATAAATGGCACAAGAGATGAAACAAAAGTCTGTGTTTCGTGTTTCTCTAGTTCATTGAACTACAGAAAGACTTGAGTATCCTTATAGCCTCTGGAAACCAATGGATTGACATGTTTTCAAAGACAACTGTTAAGAGATGTCGCTGGGATTGTAAAGCCTTTGAAACATCACTGGGCAAAGTCCCATTCATCTCAGATGAAGGTAATTTAGCTCCTCCGGCAGCGCTCCGAGAGTCGATAGACTTGTTAATTACAAGTTAGATTCGTCTCTGAATAGATACTTGAATGTACTTGTTAGGGATTGGAATACTTAAAGTGTCTGTGACAGAAAGTGCTTTATACACATACCGCGCTTGAGAACTTGTTCACTTAATAGCGTAGCGTATACCGTTCACGTTTTAACTTAAATACCTTTTATAAAACTATTTCATAGAAATTAATAAATGAAGTCCTTGACCTAGAACCAGACAAAGTAAAGATATTAAATCGTTTTTTCGAAGCAATTTAAAGTATTAGATTATTCAGTAAGAAAAGAAGAATATGAAAAATATATGAGTATAAAGAGATGATATGGGTAAAAACCAATGGAGTAGTTCAGTAATACAAAACAGAGTGTGTTTAAGACCACACGACTGATGATAAATACTAAAACAAAGAAAAAAAAATCTATTGCAAATAACATTTATTTCTTTTACAGTGTGTTAGTTTACATAAATATACAATTTAAAATATAAAAAAAAGCTTATTCAGAGTGGTCTCCCTTGGCTACAATACAGTCCTTCAAATGTTGAAGGAAAATTCTTTACTGCCGATGATATGGATAGTTATAGGGACTCCAAATTTATATGTCGTTTAGAGAAAGCCGCAATATTTAAAACTGGCGAACTAGACGACGGCCAGTCTTCAGCTCTGATAAAGTCCGAAACGTTCGTTTCCAGCCAAGACTGCGGACACCGAGCTTTATGACGCGGCGATTATTAAGCTTCCTTAGAGCTTTGAGCGGCTATACGGTCATTTTGTCGGTTAAAATGTTGCCCAATTGTAAAAATTTTCTTATCTATAAACAAAACTTTTCTGTGACCATTTTTTTCTCATTTTAGTAGGCATCGGCACATTGTGACTGATAAACGGCAAATTTTCCATTTCACTGATAACGGAAACATTAATTTAAACCGTGAAGTGCAGAGTGCGGCCGCAATCCGCGCTCCGCCGGCTTAATGCAGCGCGGCGCGTTAACAAACACCGCGGTTGTCGCACGGAATTATGTACAATGGATAAATTTACATTAATTCTTAATGAATAACAGGTACACGTATTGTACGTCACCCGTCGGACAAAACAAATATGAATTTCGCGAACATAAATAAACATGTATGTTTATGTTTACGAGGAAAAACAAAAACCGACTTCAAATAGAATCAAACGTAAAACGATATTACGCGCGGGCGCCCTCTTTGTATGTCCGAATTATCGTAAAAATATTAGGAAATGAAATTAATCAGAACCTAATCTTTTTTCGCGTCACTTTCTTCCACGTACTATAAACCTGGGAAAACGAGGCTACTCGTTTTTCAAAGGCCGGCAACGCTCCTGCAGCTCCTCCGGTGCTATGGATCTTCAGGGGCGATGGTGTTCACTTAAGGACGAGCCTCACTTAGGTGTAACTTCAAAAAATGAGAAGGTTCTCAATTCGTCTGTATGTTTTTTCATATATGTTTCAACTTTCGACTATTTGAACCTTCTATTTGATTCTTTTTTCGTTATTTTTGCATGCACTTCGAGGGTAATTTGATGAGAGTTTGGTTAGGTTCTGATTGATTCTATTTCGTAATATTTCTACGATAATTCGTATTTACATAAGAAATATATAGCAAATACAAAGGAAAGTAATTTGAGCTCTAACGTGCTGTGGTCATATCGGAATATAGATAAGATATCATAGGTGTACCCTAAAGGGAGTGAAGTCGGCGTCCGTAAATAACCCAAGGTCAGCCGGGCGAGGTCGAGTGCTAGACCTCGAGTCACGAGCGGTGTTGTCCACGATGTGAAGCATTGTTAGGGCATGCTAATACGTGTCAAAGATATTGACTGCTATTGTCACGAGATGAACTGAAATCTCAAACATAGTAGGTAGAGGAGACTTCTTCCAATGACATGCAAACTTTGAATCACTTTGATTTTTAACTGAATTCAAAAAAGGGGAGTCATTATGTTTGTTACCTCAGAACTTTCGACTGGGTGAACCGATTTTGATAATTCTTTTTTTGTTTGAAAGCTGGTACTGAGAAAACCGTATAAGTCTTAGATTTTCGTTAAGTATGTGCGCGTTAAATCCATGTTCAACTCAATATCAAACGATTTCGATGATTCATTGTTTATTAGAAACGATGACAGTTTGGTTAGATTCTTATTAGTTCAATTTCGTAATAGGTTAACAGATAACGAATTTTCACAGAAGATTAAGGAAAAAAAGTAGAAATATTCAAAATTTATGTAACACAAGATTGGAAAATCGCATCATGACAGAACTTTGCTAAATAATATAAAAAACTTACGTATGGAGGCAGCACTGATGTAAAATAGGTCGCCAGTATTGTATTTCTTACAAAGATTATTGAATCGTTACACGCTTATAAAGTGGCTATTAAGCATATAGTTAGCATTACTAGGCGGAGTATTTAATGGACAGTTGAATCGTAGACTTCCAGAAGAAATAGGAATGTGAAACTTTGAACAATAACATAACGAACATAAAATATTTTTTCTATATGTGACCATAAAAGGCGGCGGCTGTGTCAATTCTGCTTGTTGCGGTGATAAAATCCCGCCTAAACCCTTATATCTAAAACGAGGCACTCGAGGCCACACAGGCCCGCCCGTCGCGGCCTATCCATAAATGTCAGCTTGGTTATGTCTTATCTGTGACGCTAGGCGTACGGTTCATTATCGGACTGTGCACACAGACTGTGGATATTTATGCAGAGATATCATTGTAGCTTTAGGGGAGTAAGGGGTGAACGGACATAACAGCTAATCCGACCCTATTGTCATCCTCACCTGCTCGCGCTAATGGTTCATTTTCGGAATAATTAGCGGCGACGATCCAATCCAGGACGTCGCGGTGCTCCCTGCTAGACAACAGACGAGGCAATGGCGACCGAGCATAGGCGGTATAACCTAACACCCAGGAGGGCGACCATCTGGAAGAGGCTACAGCAGCCTGGAGAACCAAATATTCTCCGAAAAGCCTGGTGCAGAAGGCAACGGAAACCACTGCACTACTTTCCCAAGAAATCTAGTATGAAATGAGCACAATACACAAAGATAGTATGGCATGTAATCCGGCCACCACCCGGCGCCACGTCGATTCCAGGTCGCGTGGTGTGAAATATGCTACTGGCCACGCTGAGGTGACTCGCCAGGCACAGTGTGGACATACTGCTACTGGTGATAGCATAAAGCCATCAACGAACCAACGATCGCTGAGGAACATGATTACACTTGCAACGTGGAACGTCCGCGGTATGATCCAAGTTTTAACTTAAATACCTTTTATAAAACTATTTCATAGAAATTAATAAATGAAGTCCTTGACCTAGAACCAGACAAAGTAAAGATATTAAATCGTTTTTTCGAAGCAATTTAAAGTATTAGATTATTCAGTAAGAAAAGAAGAATATGAAAAATATATGAGTATAAAGAGATGATATGGGTAAAAAGCAATGGAATAGTTCACTAATACAAAACAGAGTGTGTTTAAGACCACACGACTGATGATAAATACTAAAACAAAGAAAAAAAAATCTATTGCAAATAACATTTATTGCTTTTACAGTGTGTTAGTTTACATAAATATACAATTTAAAATATAAAAAAAGCTTATTCGAACTGGTCTCCCTTGGCTGCAATACAGTCCTTCAAACATTGAAGGAAAATTCTTTACTGCCAATGATCTGGAATTATTTTAGGGACTCCAAATTTATATGTCGTTTAAAGAAAGCCGCAATATTTAAAACTGGCGGACTAGACGACGGCCAGTCTTCAGCTCTGATAAAGTCCGAAACGTTCGTTTCCAGCCAAGTCTGCGGACACCGAGCTTTATGACGCGGCGCCGAATCTTGCTGGAAGGACCATTCTTGTTTATTGAATATGTTGTTAAGGGCCATCACTACCTTCTCAATAATCTTTATACACTTGTGCCGATGTTTTGGTACCTTTTTCACAATAATATGGCTAAGTCACTCTTTCATAGCTAATACCCTACTAAACCATCAAGTCGGATAGTGCCCACGTTGTACTCTGTCGACTGGTTGTTAAGCTTCCTTAGAGCTTTGAGCGGCTATACGGTCATTTTGTCTGTTAAAATGTTGCTCAATTGTAAAATTTTCTTAACTTTTATTAACTTTTTGTGACCATTTTTCTCATTTTAGTAGGCATCGGCACATTGTGACTGATAAACGGCAAATTTTCCATTTCACTGATAACGGAAACATTAATTTAAACCGTGAAGTGCAGAGTGCGGCCGCAATCCGCGCTCCGCCGGCTTAATGCAGCGCGGCGCGTTAACAAACACCGCGGTTGTCGCACGGAATTATGTACAATGGATAAATTTACATTAATTCTTAATGAAGAACAGGTACACGTATTGTACGTCACCCGTCGGACAAAACAAACATGAATTTCGCGAACATAATTAAACATGTATGTTTATGTTTACGAGGAAAAACAAAAACCGACTTCAAATAGAATCAAAAGTTAAACGATATTACGCGCGGGCGCCCTCTTTGTATGTCCCAATTATCGTAAAAATATTACGAAATGAAATTAATCAGAACCTAATCTTTTTTGCGTCACTTTCTTCCACGTACTATAAACCTGGGGAAACGAGGCTACTCGTTTTCAAAGACCGGCAACGCTCCTGCAGCTCCTCCGGTGCTATGGATCTTCAGGGGCGATGGTGTTCACTTAAGGACGAGCCTCACTTAGGTGTAACTTCAAAAAATGAGAAGGTTCTCAATTCGTCTGTATGTTTTTTCATATATGTTTCAACTTTCGACTATTTGAACCGATTTTGATGATTCTTTTTCGTTATTTTCGCATGCACTTCGAGGGTAATTTGATGAGAGTTTGGTTAGGTTCTGATTGATTCTATTTCGTAATATTTCTACGATAATTCGTATATACATAAGAAATATATAGGAAATACTAAGGAAAGTAATTTGAGCTCTAACGTGCTGTGGTCATATCGTAATATAGATAAGATATCATAGGTGTATGTAGGTGTAAACTCTAAAGGGAGTGAAGTCGGCGTCCGTAAATAACCCAAGGTCAGCCGGGCGAGGTCGAGTGCTAGACCTCGAGTCACGAGCGGTGTTGTCCACGATGTGAAGCATTGTTAGGGCATGCTAATACGTGTCAAAGATATTGACTGCTATTGTCACGAGATGAACTGAAATCTCAAACATAGTAGGTAGAGGAGACTTCTTCCAATGACATTCAAACTTTGAATCACTTTGATTTTTAACCAAATTCAAAAAAGGGGAGTCATTATGTTTGTTACCTCAAAACTTTCGACTGGGTGAACCGATTTTAATAATTCTTTTTTTTGTTTGAAAGCTGGCACTGAGAAAACCGTATAAGTCTTAGATTTTCGTTAAGTATGTGCGCGTCAAATGCATGACCAACTCAATATCAAACGATTTCTATGATTCATTGTTTATTAGAAACGATGACAGTTTGGGTAGATTCTTATTAGTTCAATTTCGTAATAGATTAACAGATAACGAATTTTCACAAAAGATTAAGGAAAAAAAGTAGAAATATTCAAAATTTATGTAACACAAGATTGGAAAATCGCATCATGGTCCCGCAGACAGAACTTTGCTAAATAATATAAAAAACTTACGTATGGAGGCAGCACTGACGTAAAATAGGTCGACAGTATTGTATTTCTTACAAAGATTATTGAATCGTTACACGCTTATAAAGTGGTTATTAAGCATATAGTTAGCATTACTAGGCGGAGTATTTAATGGACAGTTGAATCGTAGACTTCGAGAAGAGATAGGAATGTGAAACTTTGAACAATAACATAAAGAACATAAAATATTTTTTCTATCTGACCATAAAAGGCGGCGGCTGTGTCAATTCTGCTTGTTGCGGTGATAAAATCCCTCCTAAACCCTGTTATATCTATACGAGGAACTCGAGGCCACACACGCCCGCCCGTCGCGGCCTACCCATAAATGTCAGCTTGGTTATGTCTTATCTGTGACGCTAGGCGTACGGTTCATTATCGGACTGTGCACACAGACTGTGGATATTTATGCAGAGATAACATTGTAGCTTTATCCTACATTCCCATTTGGTGCTACTGGAACAGAACTACATGACACCCCGCGAATGTCTCATGGCTACGGCAGTTTTTGCTGTTACTTGAACGGACTAGGTGGGTTCTCCTACGGAATCTTGGTGAAGAGTTTTGGATTTCGTCCCTGACCCCCTTTTGAAGTAAAACATTTTTAATCACGCTTGACCTTGGGAGTACGATGGTGAATGCCTCATGTAAAGTCTCATTGGTCGATGTGAAGGAGATTGAGAGGCACATGTAAGTTAGTGAAGATAGAAAAAGAGAGAGTGTCGTTTTGTATATTACTGTAGGAGCAAGAGAGAGCAGTTTGCGCGTACATTTCCTTTCACTCTTGAACAGTCGTATATATATTATATTTTATGTATATATTATATAAAAAGTTTTACATCAGACCTGTGGTCTAAGGTACACTCGTTTTATCATATTCTTCCTTATCTTCACTTACCCACATAGCAGCTTCAAAAGAATTATAATCCCTAGAGTTCAGGATATTTTCTTACCACTGTAATGAATTACCATATCATCGTCATTGAAATATTAATAAATTAAGAATATAATTATAGTACATGCCATCGTTTAATACGTCGTAAAGCACGTCGGAGAGAACCGCGAAGTCGAAATACCAGGGAAGAAACGCACTGGACGTAGGAAAAAGTTATGGCTATGAAACATCAGAAAATGGACCAGCATTACCAGCTTATTTCACTTGGCATACGACAGAGATGAGTTACATGAGACAAAGAAGAAGAATCGATTAATGTTATTTAAATATTGACCGCAAGTACAAACAATTAGCAATACTCTTTGCTTCCAGCGGCAATGAAACAGCCGGGAACGTTAGCGACTCTAAGCGAGGGCCAAGGGCACTGAAATAGCGTTCAGTGTGCAGATATCCTAAGTTCATTATAATTTATGGTCGATTTGACAAAATGAATGGGGTCGTTACAAATGCCCTCGCGACGGTTCGCTAATTAGGCAGCTTACGCGGCTCCATTGTTGCGGCTTTCGACTATTTTGTTTAGTGCGCCGTGTAAATTGGTCACATCAACCGTCTTTATTGTGTCGTTGCTAGCAGCTGTTTTATCAGTTTTCTGACTCTTAAGTAGTCTGCACTCGACTGTAATTTAATTTAGAATTGTTCGAGTGTGCAAAGGTTGTAGTATTTCCGGCTCTCATATTTCCAGACCACCTGATTATAGACCCTCATTTACAGTACAAAAATTCAATTCGCTAGAGCCGTGATAGTTGAAGGTCGGGCGGTCGCCCTCAAGTTGCGTTGTACGCTATTGTACCGATGAGTTTGTTTGTTGCAATTTTAACCGCTGGATAATTTTCCTTCACCTCCCCAATTTGCTAAAGTTAAATTACCTCGAAATAGCATGACTTATTAACTCTATAGTCAATTCACTTTTCGATCCCGTTAGTAGTTCCTAGTCTTAACCGAGTGACTTTACCATATTTTCTTTGTGATCTATTCCATCTGTATGTTCCACTATTTTTTTGACGTCGATGTCTACTACTTCTTTATTGAATCATCCCTAAGCAATCATAAGACACACGTATTTTATAAATAATTTTGATTGAAAATGATTGGACTTGGTTTAACGTCAAACTCATTGGCTTACTGTTTGTTGCTTACCACCGCCATTTACTGAAGTATACTAGGTATACCCTATACCCGGGTAAAACGATATTTTCTAAAAATAATCTTTGCTAGATTTATTTATCGCCCTCGAAATTCCGGCATGCTAATCATTGGAACTGTGCCGAGATACAGATTACAAGAATGCTCATTTAAAGATATTAGATATATAGGTTGTTACTTTACTTGTTACCCTTATATATAGTTTATATCATCTCTTAAGAACAGGCCGTCTGCACATGT
Source organism: Meandrusa payeni (assembly GCA_029286785.1). NCBI lineage: Eukaryota > Metazoa > Arthropoda > Insecta > Lepidoptera > Papilionidae > Meandrusa > Meandrusa payeni. The sequence goes on from JAGSMX010000029.1 coordinate 486,483, forward strand.
GCCTTTCCTAGAATTGCTTCGACGCAGTGCAGAAGGGCATCAGTGCGTTCCGTTAGAGATCCCCAAACCCATAACCATGTACGGAGGATAAACACCGAAGGGCGGGGTATCATGAAGATTTCCTTCTCGGTAAGAAAAAAAAGTATCTGAACTAACCTTTTTTTAGTTGAGTTGAAACTGTAAGTAAAAGTAATGCGATAAAGTATGAAAATGGTTTTGACATTCAGCTAATCTCATCCTAGGAGCGGTCTAACAAAGCAAACAAGAAAATTGGTGACGCTCAACTTACAGTTCAGCGCTCTTGAATTCAGTTAGGAGGCGGCAGCTGGAAATTGTCTTTTGACCTCAGAAGTTTCCCGAACACCGCCACTCTCGGCGGACGTTAATCTTTTTAACTTTTGTCTTCAGTCCTCTAGCTTTTTGTGCTATAACTAAATTTTTTAGGGGATTATATCTTTAATCTAACATTATTTTTTATTACAATGTAAAAAATACATTTTAAAGAACGGATGTTTGGTAAATTCGTTCTGACAGCCAAGCCAATAACGAATAGCGGACACCAGTGGTTTAAAATTGGCAATTTTAAAATAATAATTTCGAGGAGGTGGCCGAAGAAGATACGTAATGGGGAACAATATTATCTCAGCGATGGGCTGGTTTTCTGTTATCTTTTAAAAAATGTTTAAGCGCTTGAGAACCGAATTGATCCTTGATAATCAAGCTGCCGGTGTCTTTTCTTACAAATAAATGAAATTGGAGTGTCTGTTTTTAATAAAAAATTACCGCTTTTTATAAACAGTTTTTAATCGCGGGTAACCACCGCGAGACGCAGCTAGTATCAAATAAATTGAAAATAGTTCGTTTATTTGTAATGATTGTAATTCATTAATGTGCTTTTGTTGTTGTGTCGCGTCGACAACCTACGAATGAATACATATGAATACTGTGCGATTTCACGTTTCGCTGATTTGTACCGTATTCGTTTAATTCAATTAATGAATTGCATTATTAATTACACCATAATGCAATACTTTGATGTGGCGGATTGCGGATTTATTTACTATGTATATGACACTGATATAATAAAGCTGGGGAATTAAACCGATCGTTAGGTGGTAAGTTAAACGCTTATTTTTTTTTTTTGTTGATAAAACTTAACAGATTAGCCAGAAAAGCTGGCTTTACGATGAATGATGACTTAAAACGCTTCGTCCCGACGCGCGGAACGTAGACTATGAAAGATTGGAGACCCGCCGATGTCTAAACGTCCTAAGGTATAATGGGGATGGGGGAATTTACTTCTGTGCACACTCTCCAAAATGTAATCTATAAAACAACAAAAGGCTGGCCACCATTGACTGTTTCACTTGGATGTAACGGAGCTCTTAGATCGCATAGCCTGTACATTTATTGTTAGTAACTCGACAGAAGAGGGGCTTTGAGAGGTAACATCGACTTGGACGGTTGCTATGTTACGTGTAAGCTTTCCGTTCCGAGAGCGACCCAGAGGGTCGGACCATGACTCAGTAGGTTGCTTTTACACGGATAAGTTGAGGGACGTTCAAAAGCTAACTAAGAAACGCTTAGTTTACCACTCATTACCATCGCACAAAGTTCGCCAGTAACAGCCGCATCAAAAATTCAATCCGGTCGCCGTGTAATCAGCCTTAAAATTAATAAATCTCCGCAGATTGTGTGCAAAGTAAACGTTTGGAGGGAACGCTTCGAGGCACGGGCGCCAGACTCCATTAAACCCTGTGTTTGCGCGGGCGTCTCAGCACCTTCCTCTTCCATCCAGTGAATCCCGCACAAAAAGACAACACAATAAATTTATTTCGATACATGTTTTTGCATTTAAAATTCGTAAGAAAGACCATCGAAGTCCTTATCTTTAAATTGACTGGTCCTTCACCACACTGTTGGTTCTTTTAAGTAAATTCTCTTCAATGAGCGGGCAGGACCCCTTTCTGGTCGAACCCATTACCCGAGACGGATACTTTAAACAAACAGGCAGAAGTAATGCTAAGCAACCACAGGCTCTAGAAACGATACATACATAATACTAGTGGGTAGTAATTTACAAAATTCTGAGTAAATTGAGGGCGTCCATTGTCCGGTGAGCGTGAGGGCGGGAGGACTACACTCTTAAATCTCCTCCGCGCACACTTTGCCTCTGAAATATTAATGAAAGCAACCAGCAACCCACACGGCTTGATTTACTATTACTTTAGACACGCCTTTTTGTAAATAGAACATGAACGGCTAGTTTTCTGATCTATGTTTGTACTTTCAATGACTGATGGCGAAAATATCAATAGGTATTTGTGATTATTATATATTATTATTGTTAGTTAATTAATATTTCATATCATTTCAGCCATTTATATATGTCCCACTGCTGGGCGCAGGCATTCTCTGTAAAGAGATAAGGGCATAGTCCGCCACGCAAACCTAGTGAGAGACTTTACATATCTTAGAAAAATGTTTTAACACATGTAGGTTTCGTCACGATGTTTTCCTTCACCGCCGAGCGAGTGGTATTCATGCCGTCACTAATCTAATAAATATATTATAAACGCGAATGCTTGTACGTTTGTTGCTAAATCACGCCAGAACGGCTGAACGGATCTGGATGAAATTAACAAATTCAAAAAAGGATGTTAATGATAAGGTACAAATCGCAGGTAACACCGCGGGGCGCAGCTGGTTAATATGAATTAAAGCAAATCAATATGTTTTAAATTGACTGCCTCGAAAATGTTTTTAAATTCACACGAACAATGTATTAACTTAACTTTTTTGTTACAGGTAAGTGGAAGATGTTATGGAATTTTATTGGACTTTGCATGGTAAGTAACGGCGAGCTGCGTTATTAAGTTTGGTTAATCGTTTGAAAAAGATTTTTGGTTCACCATTAATGCGCAGCGTGTTTAAGATCCGCAAAAGATATCATATCAGAGGATATGCATACATAATGATACCGTTTCCGCTTTCAATCAAGATTATTTTTCATTACAGCTTTACTTTTGTCGTGGATCACCTGCACGTCAAAATAATGCGTTTTGATTCGTTTTAAAAACATCATTTGGTAAAATTTGCGTCTCGTATTTGGATTCATCAATCTACACGTCCCATACGTAACCACCTAATATAATTGTACTAATATTATAAATGTGAAAGTTTGGATAGATAGATCTGACACTCACGCCAGAACAGCTCCACGGATCAGAACGAAATTTGGCACAGAGATAGATTATATAGTCTGAAATAGCATATAGGCTAATTATTCAACCGACTTCAAACAAGTAGGTTAGTTGGATAGTTTACTTTATCAATTTTTTTTACAATACCCAATCAACCTATCATTATGACATTTTGCATATAAGGGGTACAAGAAATGAAATACTTTTTAATTGCGGGTAACAAAGCGGGGTACAGCTAGTATATAATAATGATCTTGATGATAAACATACAGTGATTGGGGTCTTAGAGAGAGAGTTGAGCTGCCACGCCAACTGGTTTTAAACTATGAAGCAGCTGCCTATAATGTCCACCGCGTGATTCATTTGCGTCGGAGTCATGATGTCATCGGTGACGAGGCGTGGACACGGCTCCAACACGCCGTCTGCGAGGTCAGCTCGCTGTGAAAGCTGCCTAATAAGGACAAATGAACGGTTATACCTACTACATAATTTATTAATGACAAAGAGTTGTCCAAATCTTTCAGTCCAGTGAATGTAGGCAAGCCACGATCACTCGCTAAAACAATAATGTTTAACATTTACAGTCAACAAATAGATCTATACGATTTATTTAATGACTGAAAATATCAAGTATCGCAAATATCATACAATTACTGATTATAAATGATACATCATGAAATAATAATTGTTAAATACGTATCAATTCGAGAGACATTTAAGATTAGATGGTGATAGTGGATGCGGTTGACTCGGGTCTTGTACTGACTTACGGAGGTTCAGACTGACGCGCTAAGATTTCTACTACTTTACAAAAACTGTACTTTATTGCATTGAATGATAGCCTATATCCAGCCCACTGTTTAAGGAACACATTCCATGATGCTGAGTGGAAAGAAGAAGGCTTTTTTAACTGCGAATGGCAGGCAGGTCGTGCTATGTACTGATCATGTGGCCGCACTTCTAGACTACCTTACTTGGAGTGATGGATACATGACGTGACGTGGCAGTCCGGCTTCAGACAAAAAAAGCAATTTACCATCGTCTTTCCTGAAATGTAATTGTTTTGATAATAAAGCGATTAAACTAATTATTTTACAGCGTTTCGTAAATGTTTTCGTTTCTCTTATTGTCACTATTGAATATAAGCCTATTTAAGTATTTGTAGGATGTCATTATAATATTATCCGATCATGAAAATGCTCGTCTCATGTCAAATACCAAATGTTACCGGTGTTGCGTAAAGGGGACCTTATCCTATTGAATGTTAAGAATTTGATAACTCCAATGTATTATATTTTTATGGGAATATTTTAAAGTAGGTAATTTAAAGAGGCATGCAACAGCGTTCTGTGGGAGTTATTTAAATAATTATGATTTAAATATTCACGTAAAACTTGTGTCACGCACATTGGTTAAATGCGTATTGAAATCAAAATAAAATTTTATCAGGTACTGCAAATTGCAATCATTTCACCGCTGACACACGTGCTACGGATATTCAATCGTAAACCAATATGGAATCAAGGGAATTATGCAAACTATATTTCGATGGAATCTCCAATGCTCCCATTTCAATTGGAAATGCTGAGCTCAGTGCGATGGGGACCCTGCGGGGGCGAAATCCTGCCAGTGATGAAATAAATTAACAGATTATATTGCATAACTTGGTGTCTCTGTCGCTTAAAACGAACGGATGTGAGGTTGAACAGAAGTGAGAGTTGAGAGAACTCAGCTATGAACCGCTATCAGCGTTCTGTCGCCAGTCCAAATTTAAACAAATGTTTTTTTTGTATATAACAGTTAAATATAAGAGTTTTCTAGAAACAAAAGACTGTGACATTCTCGGCAGATCTTTTAAAAATGGTTCTAGCTAGATTCATTCCTTATAACTCATGCACAATAAGATAAAAGATTTAGTTTTATTTTTAGTTTGGTTTATAGTTTTACCTATTATTTTTAGTTTTTAAATATTAAATATTATTTTTTTAAGTTAGTATTATCAGTAAGTTTGTATAATTGTAGTCAGATTCTTATAATTTGAATAAATAGTAAATATACATTTAAGTTAACTAATTTATAAAATGAAAAATTTACTAACAAAGGAAATAAATAGTTAGATAAAAGATAGAATCAAATTGTCTTTAAATTTATAATTTTTTATCTTTATCGTCTGCATAAATTATTGTTTAACTTAAGGCTTATTATGTGGCCAAGAGTGTGGGTGTATATTAAGAACTATATATATATATATATAATATTTTTTTGTTCCTGGATAGAAGCGTTAGATAGCATTAGATTACTGAATAATTTCTAAGATAAGGCTTTTATGGTATGGACAAAATTCAACCTTCTAAAGATTAGCGACTTGTTAGTCTATTCGCCTATAGACTATTCAAAATATTTTACCTTCTTCTAAAAATGTTTTTGTCAAACACGACATTGACGTAGCAGACTCAGTATTGATGAATGAGGGTTACCGGAATTACGATCGAGCAACGAATTCTCTAGCGAGCCGATACGGCAATGGTCTCTAAAATTGGTACTCGAGAATTCTTCCGACGAGAGCAACCTTAATTTGTTTGAAGTGAGAATAATCCAATGTTATTACGTTAAATGACGACATGGATTTCGCGGATCCCTTCTGTCTGATTCGGCTTCAGACCGGCTTAGATGTTTGAATTACGTGTTTCGTTGGTTACAATCCTATTGTTTATCTTTATCTTCGGCTGATCTCAATCGTATGGCTTCACTTGTAACATTAAGCTAGAAGGCTACGTATTCATTTACAAGATGGTAAAATCATATTTTAATATCTACTTAGGTTAACGTTAACTACATTAATATAAGTGATTGGCTTCATCACAATTTCTACTTCCTTATAATCAGTTGCTGTGACAAATCGTAAATGATTACTTAACGTCATTTCATCTCAGGAGCATCTTGTTCAGAATAACGTGGAATGTTGCTGAGCTAACTTGTAATATAAGTGGCCTATCGAGTACATACGTTGACGTATGGTGACATAAGTAATATAATAATATAGTAATTGTTCTCATCCGCTGAAATAACCATCATCCGTCTGTTAATACACTTTATTATTAACCGACTTAAAAAAAGTGATTATTTAAATTAAGAGAGGGGAGGGACGAACTATTTGCTCTATTTTGTCCTTCTCCGTCATCGCTCACGGCGGCAACTATTCTTCTTATGTTATGGACTGTCTGTGTCACACTCCCCAACTCTCCGCTCATATCTAAGATTCAATACAGTGGTTGCAGTCAGATTCTACTGGGACCCCGAGTCTGCTAAACCAATTGTCAAAAATAAACGATTGCATTGCAAAATATTGGCATCACATTGGTCGGTATTTGCTATCTTTTAGTTCACTGCTGCCACTATGGTTTATCCACGGCGTACCAATAGCACATTAATCGTGTATTTATTAGTCTTTGACGTATTTCGTAAAAGTGAAATGAAAATATACATGACTATAATAGATCGATTTTATAATGAAACGTCACTGGCAAATAGCAAACTAGTGGCCCTTATGTGTGATGGCATCATTTAACAATATTTCCACTATGAGGATCCATAACTGATTAAAGTGACGACCGGTTTAACTTCACCGTCGGTGTTGTATGTTTCTCCACGCACAATTGTCGCACCAGCGCTGCAGTATCGAGCTGACGCAGACAGGTGTTGTACGCCGCGCACCACTTTCCGTCTGTTAACCGATAACCCAGTTTACAGCCAGCCTGTTTATCACTACGTCTGTTTGTTTATGTGTCAACAATGATTACTACGTAGATGCGTTATTTAATTTATTTCAAAATTGGTCGATATTTAAATCTTACAACATAAAATGCACGTTGTAGTGAATGTTTCATACCACATGAAGTGCAAGTGAATTTGTTTATAATTCGATGATAAGTTTCGTCACCATTATCTGAGGTCGGACTTTATTTCAATTTAAGGTTATTTGATATTTTTTATTTTCCATAATTCCGTGCTTTTGGCCCGACTATATTTTTTTTTAAATGTTGCAGCCTTTTAGTAAAAAAGGTTGGTCACCCCTGTTCTATATCATCTGGTTACAGGTGAGGCCATCAATCACCAGCGACCTACATCACAGCCGCGAGTAAGCCGTGTGATCTCTAAATGATGTTTCAGCTACCCCATGTTTTCAAATGAAACTATTTTCTAACTCTCTGTCTAAATATAGATAGTAGTACGAAGGTGTGGTTTCCTTTGTCTTCCTTTTGTTATCATTAAAAAAGTTTAATACGATCTGTCTGTCGAAGCAAAATATCAAATATCAGTTTAGTTTTCATTTATTGTAACGACGTTTTAAATGGGTGTGACATTTCAATTCTGTAAGCAGTCGCCAGGAATATGATAGCGTTGTTTTGCTTTATATTATTTGTTCTGAGAGACATTATACAAGTGTAATGTATCTAAGAACAAAGAATATTAAGCATTGTGCAAAGTAATAAGTTTGGTGCTATGCTTCACTTTTAAATATTGCTATAAAAGCGGCAATACCAAATGGCTTAGTGCTAACTTAACATCTGGCGGCTTTAAATACTAGCAGGCTATAAGTTTTTAACTAAGTCGCCGATATCGATTTCCATAACCGCACATCTCGACATAATTCCAAATTCCATCGTCACCATCTTAATGGTTGGCGTTCCACGACTGTACGTTGACGGACGTTTCTCGTGTAACTTTGTTCGACGTATTGTCAACTGTCACTGTCAGAACTTTTCAGTCCGACCTTCAAGAAACGAGCCTACTTCTTTCTCAATGACCTGCAGCTCCTCTGGTATTGTGGATATTAATGGGCTACGGTGATCACTTAAAAAAAAGAAAAGGCAGGTTTTTAAAACGTCTTTATTTTTATGTACACTCTAAACGTCGTTTCCGGACCAGTTATGATTTTTTTAAGAGTTTTATTTTCATTACGTTCAATGTTAATTGTCCGGGCATTACCTCCACTTCTGAAGATATACCAGTGAACTAAATTTTATGACAATCCAGGACTGGTGAATAAATCTTTTCCTCAAAGATCTGTTTGCAAGACCCTCAAGTGCTATACATATTAATAGGTGGCCGTGATTACTGAACATCCCTTACTCCTATAGTAAACAATTTTATATCTTCATTGTTTATTTTCTGAAATTGTTTAACTGTTTCTAATATTATTACTGTAACAGTAGTGTGTAGTTGCGATGAGAGATAAAGTGTCTGTGTAATGAATTTATTATCACGTGGTCCAGTGACAGATTCGCGTGATGTCACCCCCGTTTGAAAAAGACGTGAACGTTATCACTATTATCTACATAGCGGCGCTATATCATGGCGTGTAATGTTTAATCATTAAATATAATTATATAAGTATCTGTGACAGATTGACACACACTAAATTCTTTCAACTGCACCTGCTTTGGGAGAAGCCAGAGCACACGTTACTCTTTTTTTTTTAAAGAAATATAGCAATATTTTTTTTCAAAATATTACTATTCTATTTGGCACTTTTGACACTGATAGATTGTTAAGCCACTGACGTTCCAACATTAATAATTATTAAAAGTATGGCATTAATTAATATATACAAAATAATTGCGGTGTTGGTTGTCATTTTCAATACAATTCAGAAAACGTATTGAGGCCATTGACAGAACATAGTACACACACATAAAAAGTATGCAGCATCAACCTGTTACTTATGTGTTACAGTGATGCGATCATTTTTTACATAACGCGACTAAAGAAGTATAACTTCGAAAAAATGGACGACAACAGCAGCAGTGCATAAACATATCCATCTGCGTTCCAATACCGGGACCGGTTAATTTCCTCCGGGAACTATATTTTGTTTGCTCACCGTAGAGCTGGAGTCCGATGAGATCACTTAATGCGGCAACCAATTACAAGGTACGTGCAGCCGTCGCGCTGGTGGTGGCCTCACCGTTTTTATTAATTGTTATGATGAGCTAAGTTAATGCTTTATCATTCGAATTACTGGCCGGTTTTCAAGAATAAGCTACAGAAAACTAAAAGATACAATTTATTTACGAGTAAAAACAAAAACCGACTTCGAATCAATCGTTTAACGTATTACGCGCCGTTTTTTTTATAACGAACTACACAGATTGGCCAGAGAGGCTGGCCTTGACTGCTTCACCGGATTGAGAGGTGGCATAGCTCTTAGGTCGCTTAGCCTGAACCTGTATTGCTAGTAACTCGGTGAGGAGTAACCTCAGCTTGGACGGTTTCTATATTACGCGTAAGCATTCCGATCCGAGAGCGCCCGAGAGGGCTGAACCACGACTCGGTCGGTTGGTATTTCACGGATAATCGAAGAGAAATTCAAAAGCTAAACTAACTTTGAGTGCCACTTCGGGAAGCGTTGGCGCTGGGAGAAGAAGTGGCCGAAGAAACTCCATGTGTGGGGCCTGCCCATAAAATAGCGGTAACACGCAAGGATTATACGCGCCGATACATTTCCAAAGTATCGTAGGAATATTACGAAATTACACCCCTTAAAGTACATCACTTCCAATAAAAATGAATCATCGAAGTCGGTTGGCGATGAGCGATCTCTTCCAGACAAACCTGTAGCACAAGAGAGGTAAAATAAATAAATAGTAGGGCAATGAGAAAAGTGAAGAATAAATTAATAACACCAATAAAATAAAAGAAATCAAACAAAAAAAATCATCAATTTAAAATTACTCTAATAATTAATTAATACTTAGTAATAATTCTTTAAAGCGCCACCTGTGGTCAGTGAGTTGAACTACATACTTAATATTGTCAGCTGTCGGGCGCCGCGTGAAGCACTTCCGTTATATATTTTCGTTACGGTTTTATTCACATTTTTTTCAGTTCGGTCGTGCAGCAAAACTCCCATCTCCTCCAAGCCCTCCTTAAGGAACTTCTATAAAAGATTAAATGTGTGGGTATGTTCCACATAGTCCCCGAAACGGCTGGACTGATTTCAATGATACTTTCAGGGAATCTTCAAATTAACCTGGCGAGTAATCCTGTAAAGTTTGGTGATGATCGGAGCACTCCTCTTTTTGAAGCGGGCCGGGTTTTAACGCTAGTTAGATATAAACACAAGCAATACGTACAAAAATATAAAGCTTCATATTAATCATACTCTCATGCTTTTTTCTCCCAACCCAACACCTTTATATTAGAGTAAACACATATGTCATCATCGTAGTCTCGTGCCAAATAACACAGCCCAATTTGGCAAATAAAAAGGCGCGTTTAGTTCTTTAAAAAGCTTCCGAGGGCAAGTTTAATTAAACTGTGTCGTTAAGTTTTTAGAGCTTAATTTGATTAGCATACCGCTTGGCCCATGTAACTAAGTTGCTCGACCCTCCCGTGACAGGCTTAACGACCGCCGTTTGTGATGGACTACCCTGCGTTTATATCCCATCCTGTGATTTTATCTGTAATAAATGAACCCAAAGGTTACACTCCTAATAGTTTTCTCGAAATAGCTTTATATTTTATATGTAAATAAAACTTTATAGGCTTTGTACGAGTATCGAGCTAGGGAAATGTCGGTTTTGAAAATTGCCTATTCTATATGTGAATGATGTCGTTTTTAACACGCTTTTTTTAAATAGACAGATGCGTCTCTACGTAAGTCATATTTACTAATCATTTCAAAGATTTTCAAATTAAAACGTCAAATCTGTATATATGTATATTAAATTTTGTTTCCGTATAGTTATTTATCGTAACGCTTTAATGTAATTTCTGTCGCTTACATTTTGTTTTTAACCAATTTTGATGATTTCTTTTTTTGAAAGCTATTACTATAAGCCTGTGTGGTCATATTCCAATTTTATTCGTTTTTTTGTTTTTACTTGTAAGTACATATCGTGGTTGTTCTCATCAAGGAACTACTTTGTACTTGTATCAATACGGGATACGAGTATCCTATGGATAATACGAGTATGTCCATCAACAAATATTGATCTATACAATTTTTAGGTGTACCCTGTTATATCCTCAGAATTTTCAAATTCATAGTTTATTGTACATATTTTAAGTGTGTTTATACATCATTTAAATCAACGGACCTGACAACAAATGTTAGTGATATTTAATGAATAATTTTGACAAAGATACACACAATAAACTGATATTTCCTTCTTGTACAAGTTCAGTTTATATAAATCATTCATATTCAGCTTAGATATAAAAAATCGGTTCACAGCGTAGAATGGCAGCCGCGCTCGTAAATCTGGCACCGCATCGTTGACAGTAAAACTTGGGGCTTGACCTTCATACAATATTTACAACGGGACCCTCGACCGAGTCCATCTGCTTAGCTCATGCATATTTTATCTCGACTTCGTGGAACATCTGCCGCTTCAGATAAATGATTTGCATGCGCTACATGCAGGAATTCAATCGGATACGAGCACGTGTTGCTATGGTAACAACGTCCTTTGAATATCACCTGCCCATGTTTACATTTACCGGAACACTATGTTCCGAACATATACGCAACTTGTTTTACGTTTTACTTTGTTAAAACGCTTCCACTGGCTTATTGTTCGTGTTCTTTTTTAATTTGTCTTTCTTTTCAACCCACTTCAAAAGTGGGAGGTTCACATTTCGTCTGTATTTTTGTTACCTTAGGACTTAATGAATCGATTTTGATGATTGTTTTTATTTGAAAGCTGGTGCTTCCCTTGTGGTCCTATTCTGACAGTAGGGTCCACGAGAAAACCATATAAATCTTAAATATGCATGTAAATGTGCACGTGTGCGCACACAAATGGACCAATAACCCAATATGACGCCAACTGATTTCGATTATTCATTTTTGAATTTGTTGCGAATAGAATTAGAAAACTATATTACATTTTTAAAACGCATCAAAAAGTCGCTCCGATCGATCTTGTTCCAGAGATCTATCTCGCCAAGATTATTAATAATTTTAATTAAATTTTAAATAAATCAATTTGTAACAAAACAATAAAATTATGTCTCGGCTTCCTCACATGAAACAAGTGCATATAATTTTTAATTTTTTATCATATGCAGGGTATTAGGACACCGTATACGAAATCGAAGACAAACGATAGTACTAATGACACCTACAACCAAAAACCAAAAAAAAATCAAACCTGATTAAAAAACCAAATTTTCCGTGTCATCATCAAATCTGTCTTAGACTGGATCCCAATTCTTGTTACGAGGACAAAGCCATCCATAATCCCCGTTGAGCTGAACTGTTCTTCACGTGCAGCTCCCGAGCGAAGTGTCTGATCAGTTTAAACCAGCCCATTAATATCGAGCTAGTTTAATGTCACTGTCAATGTCGATGTCTAGCTAATTTGTTATGATCGTTTGTCGACCCGGTAACAAATGGGCCCATTACACTGACGTTCACTTGAACCGATCGTTTGTCAGCTCTTGGTGCGTAAAATACTTTGGATGGTGACACAGAGCAAAATATCCCAAGAAGCCGCCCACTTTGATGGGACAGATGAATCAACGAATATTTACTACTACACTTTTAGAGCATTCCACAATAGGGATTCAAGTATATGCAACAAATATTTCGATATATTACGAGTTATGAGTATAGTAATATGAGTATTTTGTTTCGATGTACTTACATGCTGCATCTATGTGATCTATATACTCGTAAATAAAAATGAATCGCCGAAACGTATTTACTGAGAAGTTCCTGGGGTCGAAACCCAGTCCAGATTACAGACACAGATTATTACATTTATACAACTAGTGCTGCCATCTACACTACACTCTTTGTGATGGCGGCACAAGTAAGGGTTTTATTTACTTTTATTCAAGTTGTCAACCACAAATAAAAGAAAGAATGAAATATATCGATTTTAGATTATTCATTAATATCAAATTGTAGTGATATATCGATATTTTATGAAATATCGTATATGGTGCATTCCTATTCCACAATCCCTTGTCTTTTGTTAGTAGAGTATAAATGTAAGCGTCAATAGCCTAATGGTTTAGGGTACGACCTGCGAATCGTAAGGTCGTGGGTTCGAATCCACCATTCGACTATTAACCGTTAACCATGTCCTAGCACAAGATTAAGTTTAGTTGGAATCGTTAACAAGATTGTTAGTAATATCTCTGAAAAAAAAATATTGCTAGCTTTCTTTAAAAAAAAATGTGTAATTGACTTTCACCCCGCGCGCACTGTCAACAAACTTTATTATTTCCATCACGAGATCAATTACCTTTACGTTGCTCCTAAAGGTTTTACTGTCGCAATTCCCTTTTATATTTCGCAGGGTTCCGCCCCAGTTTTTTAAAACCCTCTTCCATTTGGAGAGAGCTTTGCCACTGCGGCACTCCGCTGGATTAGAGTGACGTTAATATGTCACAAGGCGTTACCATCTGCAGGGAGTTCGCTGCACTCTGACTTGGACGACTAACTATTCAATTTGGTCGTTGGCAGTTACGGTTTATTTTCAGTGTAAAATGACTGTTGTAAAATTTTATCTTTTCAAACTCGGATTCGAATGGAATTTTTGAGTAGGCGATCCTATTTGCTAAGTTCTTAAGTAAGGGCAGTATAACATACTCCGCTAAATCCAGTAAAGGTAAGGTCAAGGTCTGAATGAGTATTGTCTTACCTGCCTTCGACAGCTCAAAGTACTGTCCACTATTAAACCTACATGATCACGATAATATTTTTTAATCAGTCTTATTGTTACCTCAGAGAAGAAAAGGTGTTTTAATCATACATATAACTATATCAATTAGAAGAGAAAGGATACAGGCATCTTCGTTCCGTACCTCATTGTTAACATCAATTTGTGTAATGGAGAATTTCTACGTAATGCGCGTATGAGAGGACAATTATATAAATAACGATGCAATTCCTGTTCGTCTATTTATTTCCTGTAGAATACGAAGCAGCTATCCGCTTTACGCCAAGATCGGTTGCAGCGGTCTGACCAATAGTCTTCTACTGCGTTCAACTGTGTAATTACTTAACATCCGTTGAACTGCATGTCTTTAGACAACAGACCTTCTTATATTTATGCAGGTAAGTATGAGGTTTACATCTATTCTATTTCTGAACATTGAACTTCCGTAGATCTCTTTATAGACCATATTGGTACATTAATTAGAATCCTGATAGCTTAATAAATTCTCAACGTACGTTTCTTAATCGTTTTGCGGCGTGTGGTCTGTCTATATCGTCGCTTATTATGCTATAAAAAGACTGCCATAAATGTAGCCAGTTTGCCTCGCCGCCATATCCAGTGGTTTCCATTTATATATCGGTGGCGTAAGATATGTCGTCAGTGAATTCATTGTGTACTTGTGTGTCAATATGTATTAGTACTTGCAATGATATAAATAAATAGTTGTAAATGATCATTGTTTTATTATAATTATTTGTTTTGCCAATCATATCATCCGCTCGTCCAACACATGCCAACGTATGGTCAGTGACCGGTAAGTTGGAATCGTAACCTGTATCAAATACATGAGATACAACATCCTAAGCACTATGCATTTCAATTAGAACAACGCTAAGAGCTTACTCAACAATGTTGACAAATGTACTATTAACACAGTAGTGACATTGAGTGCGTTATTCTGACTGCCTGTATCAATGACTATTTTAACTTATCAATTTTAAAATATTGTAAGACAGCTCTACGTTAACATTCGGTCCAAATCAGCTTGCTCAAAAATGGCTAATTCTTTTTAGATAAGTTAGCTAACTTAATCTTATTAAAGGTACATGATAATTTCCGTCGTTCGTCGATTAGTTGAAGAGTTTGATGTGCAACAGTGGCAGTCCCATCGCAGCGACCTGTAGTATACATTTATTATTTCTGTAGACTATATTTTTATTATTACATTATTTTCATATATTTAAGCATTGTTTTATCTATGGAGTATTGCTTAGATTTGGGATTGCTATATATTGTTCATATAATTTTATTCTTTAAATTACATAGACAATTAATATCGATTACGATAATCGTAATTGGTATTAGATATCAGGACATTTTATTTTGTGTAATAGAAACTAGAACTATCACCGGTCGGCGTGTGGTTTTGTGTATCGAATTGATCGCTTGATCATGAACATTTCTCGTGAGATAATCTGATTTTTTCCCCGAGACTGTTTTTATAATTCAACTAATAAATCCAGTATTATTGGCAGAATCCTGCAATTTTCCAAGTCCAATATCCATATAGAAATAGCTTGGTTTTCTAGTTTTTCAATTCTAGCGTTATAAGCTTGGCAAACAAAGGAAGGCAATGTTAATTTCTGTCTACCGTACAGAGAATAAAAGGGGATAATAACTACAACATTATAAACAGTTGTATGCCATTTGTATGAATCACGGCAACAACGACACAATAGCCCCATGGTATGACCAGTACTATATTATTACCTCGCTCTATTCGCCTTGAATCATAAAACAGCTGTTTTGTTATATTTAATAGGTTGTGTGTAATATTCGGTATCGCCTTCACCTATATAGCCCGCGCCAGATTTGCGGGAATCCGGGCCACGAGCCCCGGTAACGGCTCAGGGTTAACCGGTTTTTGTGCCACACATTCATGTGCTCCTTCCTTCGGGGACTCGTGGACTTGCGGTTTTGCATGTTTAAGGTATAAGAATTAACAATATATGAACTGTCACATTTCTAATATTTTAGTGGTCATCCGCAATGAAGTGTTAGCTGGCTCACATGACACCCAGCGATTGTTATGCATAATAACTACTTCCAATGATATCTTAATGATTTACCTGAACCTTATTGTATCTTTAATTCATAATTGATAATTTGGTTGATCGTCACATGAACTTGTCATTGTAAACAATAGTTTAACTTTATTAGTTCCTAATCTGACTATTAATTAATTTTGTATAAAGATTGTGAGGACGCGCAGTTGTGACGGTATTCGTTATAAATAATTCCTTGTACAACGTTACGCTGTCTCAATAAAGCGAGTGTATTCGTTGTTGGACTGTTTTATTCTACGAGACCTACAAATTATAACAGAAGGATTATGTAACAGGTAAAACTAATATTTGTTGGAATAAGTCTGAGTAAGTTAGTTTAGAGACTCAGTTTGCTCCTAGCCGTCGCCGCATCGTCGTGGACTTGCCTCGGTCTCCAGTGGACTCTAAGTAATTTACGTATTGAGATAGGTTTAGCGGCGACACTTACGACGACGGAGTACGGTATGTTTCAGTATATTTGATATAGCAGCGCGATGCTGAATAGCCACTGGGCTCACTATTTTTTAAGCTGTGTAAAGCGTTGATTTGTAAATGTCTCTTAGAATTAGATTAGAGCACGAAAGATCTTATAAGTGTGAGTCACACAGTTTAGCAGAAGGCAAGTCATCGTTGACACCTAAGGAAAGTTATATATTTCCAAGTTCAATTATGGAATATATATAAATATTGTATTATAATATATAATTAATGGAATCTTTTTAAACATAGATAGCGATATTTTACTTAATTCTGTTACACAGAATCCCATTACTTCATTTTGTCCAGTTTTACCTATGAAATCTATATATTCTATAACTTATATAAATAATTCCTTGTTGTGGAAAATAGTTTTATTGAAAGGAAGTTAAGTACCTTGTAAAGAACTTGAAGTATTTTTCGTAACGTAATGACCACAGCAATGAATGTGTAAATCGACCGACAGATACCCCATGTATCATAAATTGTTTTACATCATTTGCTATGAAGAATGAACCTATGCTACTAATATTATAAACAGAAAAGTTGCTAAGAATGTATTGATTTGGATCGGATTCATTTTGATTCAATCTTGATTGGATTTTGATTAAACTTTACAAAAAAATAACCAATATATAACGATAATATATAACGGTTTTTACATTAAATAAAAAATTTGCGGAATTTGAATGCGAAGTGAGTTTGTTGTATCGCAAATTATTTTGCAACTCCCATTGTATACAGAAAATAACATACTTTTGAATCAACAGCTAGTTAGCTATATAACTTTTGGATAGTGCGAATGAAATGAAACAGAAGTAGTGGCCGCCAATCGTGATATGTTACGGGCAGATCAAATAGAAGTCCTTTTTGACTGCTAGCCTGACGACGGACCATTAGGGCCCAAGTGGAGTGACGTCACCCGGCGCGCCCTGACCCGCCCGCCGACCGCCGGCAGTGCGGCAAACTAATGCGGCCTTTTCAAATGTTACCCTATGGCATCTCCGCCTCTAATCCGCTGCTTGTTTTATACTTCGACGTCATAATATAATAATATATAATAATAAGTTAGTGAAGACAGAAAGAGAGATACGGTGCAGGCATATTGTTTGTATCACACTGTAGGGGTAGCAAGAGATGGCAGTGCGCGCATATTTTATTTGTCTATCCAACAATTGTGTATATATATATAGATGTATACATATAGATGGAGCTAAAGAAGTTCTACTTCGGTCGTGTGGTCTAAAGCACACTTGTTTTTTTTTGTTTCCGTGATGGGCGCGTGTCTCATTTAAGAAGTAATCTTACACATAAAATGATATTTATAAAAGCTGAAATTTTAAGTAGCTTGAAATTTGAAGTCTCGAATTCCGAACAAGATTTAAAATTCTGAAAGAATAAACAATATTTTCTGCGATGTGTCGCGGTGGGTGGGTGACGATATGCGGAGTGTGAAGTCACCCCCTGTTATTGTGTTAACATGCATTCATGGTGAGAGGTCAAGAAGCTGTGCTGACGTCATAGACTTCACTTGGCGCATCTTTTGTTGGCACTTGTAACATCGTAGCATGTGTTTCCAATTTATTATTAACTAGTTAAACCGAATAGTTATTGTGTCAGACGAAACACTAATTGATCCATATTATATTAGTTATATTAAGTATAGTAATAGTTGCAACTATTGTGACTTGCAACTATTACAACTACAAAAACGTAAAGTTTCTAAAAAAAACATTTTAATAGGTCAGGTTTTTTGGTAATACCCATCGGGTAAGTATATCTTCAAAAAAGGCAAACGATATAAACGAGTCAGGTAATATAGTGCTATTGCTTCATGTTTATTTAAACAATTGAAAGTGAAGGTGGTCATGGCCAGAAAGGTCTTTTGTATGGGGGGTAACCGGGACGTAGACGATCGTACTTGTCCAGGCCACGCCAAGCCCAACTGCGGGGATAGCCGTAGTCTCGACCGTGGATGCCGTTGCTTGCCGCCCCGAAATTTGGCAGGGCGTGGGTCAAAGCCATGCATACTAGCGCGATAACAAACTGTAACACGGACAAGTTTTTGTGTTAACGAAGAAATTAGTCAATTAAAGTACAGCCTATATATTATATATGTTCCACTGCTGGGCTTCACATTTGTTAGAAATTTTTCTAAGACATACAAGTTTCCTCACTGATGAGTTCCTTCACCGCAGAGTTGTAAATCAGCACTTGAAATTGCAATTGCGGGTATGGACCTCCGGTTGCTAATATGCAACTTGAGGTAACCGCCCGGACACTGAGCTACCATGGCTCTATTTATTTATTAGTACTCTATGTATTTATTAATTAGTCAATTAGTTGGTTTAAAATTATTATGTTATAAAGCGACAAAACTGACACGGCCGTTCTTCTTAAGTTTAGAGACACGTCCGCACCATAACAAATGAGTGCCATCAGGATCTCGAGTAAAAATTCAGTCACTCACACATTAAATGGTACGATTTGATACCTAAGTAATTTCACCAGTTAGTTACATAGTTCGGATAGAACAGGATTTTTGGGAAAATGTAAAGGAAACGCTATCAAAGTTGAAGATGGTCACAAGATGGCCTTAAACGAACAGGACATGAAAAATTAAGAATTAATGTCAAGAAGAGAGACAAATAGAGGTGTGCTTGGAAATTATTATTTTTATTAGTAAAGATTTATTACAAGTATCTGTACGGGTAAAAAAACAACCGACTTGAAATAGAATCAAACGTTAAAAGGCCTACGTGCGGAAGCCCTCTTTGTATTTCCGATTTATCCTAGGAATATTATGAAATCAAACTTAATCAGAACTTAACCAAATTTTCATCAAACTATTCTTAGAGTACATCCTTTCCAATAAAAAATGAATCATTACAGTCGGTTGGCTTGTTAATCGTCAATTTGTAGCGCATATACTTCATGCAAATTGAAGACTTATATGGTTTTGTCAGGGATCCCGTTGTCAAAATTCGAAATTTGAAACTACAAGGAAAGCATTAGCTTACAATTAAAAAAAGAATCATCAAAATCGGTTCACCCAGGCGAAAGCTATGCGCTAACAAACATAAAAAAATACAGACGAATTGAGAACCTCCTCATTTGAAGAAAAGATAATGAGACAAAACGTGAAGCTATCGCCGTACACATCGTATGTGTAAATTCTAGTAAGATTGAGAACGATGGAGGTCATTATATGCCATCTGTTTCTTTATGGCAATTAGTTCGCGTGACGTTTAATATTTAGACACTGGTATATGGCATACAAACCTTACGGATATATTGAAATTAATGAATGACTTACCAAATACTTCATGATTGGACTTTTCGTCTCCACGGCCAATGTAGTAATGATGATCCGGTACAGATGCTGGCCTTTAAATAAATACATACTTACAGCCACTAATTACTTGAACCATTTAACAATCGATGCTAACACTATATGTGTTTATAATAGTGGAATAGTTTATTCTGTGACGCACGGGTTATATTTAGAAAATATACATTTATTACGTCTTCTTCTTGAAGTGCCATCTTATTTCGAAGTTCGGCGATCATTAGACATGCGCTCTTTGCGCTGTAAAAACGAACGGGTGCTCTTTCCGAACTACTGGCGTAAGTTTTTGAGCCAGAATGTTCTTCTTCGAACTACATTTCGCTTTCCTTGCACCAGTTCGTACTTTGTGTTTCTCATTATGTGGTCTAGGTACTGCAGCTTTCTTTTTTTTGTATTTTATTGTATATAACACTTCGCCGTCTTTTTCTTCATGCGCTCTAGCAAATTTATTACTGCTTTTAGTCAATTTATTTTAATTTCGTAAAATCTGTAACTGTAACCTAGTTAACCTAATAATGTATTTCGGTGTTAAGCAATTTATATCCAAAACTATCTTGAAGACATAATCTAGTGTTTGGATAGTGCGGGGGTCCCACCTTGTGTTTTAAGGAGTTGTTTTATCCCTGCCTGGGCGAGCGTCGTTGCGACATACGGGTCGTTGAAGACGTGCCTCGGTCTCCAGAGGGTGCAATTAAACATGTCTGTTGGAATGGGGTTATAAGTTAATATGCGGCAGATTTGAAATAAGGGGACGATGTCGTAGATTTTCATACTCGCATCAACGAAAAATCCACGGTGGACACTAGAGTTCGCGGGAACGCTTTAAGTTACGCAACCGCAACCTCTCTTCACTTTGTTGGGATATGATGGGAAGTTATTTTTTACTTGAGGTTACTTCTTTACTTAAAAGCCGAACGCATGGTCGATTTATCTGACCAGGAGATGGGCGAGTTATGTCGGACATGCACTGACCAATGCTTGACCTCAAGGTATCACATCAACGTCGCATGTTGGCGGGACTGCGGGTTTGCATTCACTTACTCGTATATCCGCGGTATCACTTCTTTAACTCGCATTAATCCCTGATGTGGCAGTCACCATCTTGATTAATTCTGCTCGCCGTAAGCGCCCGTTCCCGTCAAAATAAACAGCGTGTGTGGCATAGTCCCGCGCTGGGAATAAATTTTTTTAACATCACTTGGACTTGTATCATATGACAGTCGCGACAGCGCTGATTTTTAGC
Source organism: Meandrusa payeni (assembly GCA_029286785.1). NCBI lineage: Eukaryota > Metazoa > Arthropoda > Insecta > Lepidoptera > Papilionidae > Meandrusa > Meandrusa payeni. The sequence goes on from JAGSMX010000029.1 coordinate 507,536, forward strand.
GGTGCCCAAGACAATACTACGTTTTCATGGAATTTATACAGACAACAGGCAATAATGGTACAACAAATATGATACGTGTATAAGTAGTTATGAGATTAATATATATTATATACAATAAAATACTCGTCAAAAAGAAAATAAAATAATAATAAGAACAAATTTTCATAAATAAATATGAGGTTAAATTTTTTTTTAATAAAACCTATAAAGTTTATATTATATAATGAAATATTAAAAATATTGGAAATAACTTTTTGTAACTTTAACATCAGATGTTTGGCGGTTTTGTAGACGTCCACAGCTTCTTCAGGTGATGAAAATCTGTGACCACGCAATTTATTCTTTATTTTAGGGAAAGTATAAAAATCATTAGGGCTCAGGGCTGTACGGGGGATGGTCTAATAATTCTATGTTTTCTTGCTCTAAAAACTCTTTTGTTCTGTGCGCAGTGTGAGAACTCGCATTGTCGTGATGGAGGATGATGCGGCGGTTGCAGTTCTCTTTACGGAGTTCAGAAACGACCTGTGGCAAACAAATGCTAGCGTACCATTCTGCATCAACCGTTCTTTGTCCCTCAAGAGGAATAGTCGCAATATGGGTTTTGGAGACAAACGTGGCCACCATTTTTTTTGCAACACTCCGTGAACGAACAATTTTTGTTGGCTTTAACTCATTTTCGAACACCCAAACTCGTGACTGGTTTTTTGTTTCGGGTTCGTACGTCGTATATCTAGGATTCGTCACCTGATATGATGTTGTATACAGCATTTGAGGATCCTGCGTGGAATCTTTCGAGAGTTCTGACGCACCAAGTAACGCGAGCTGCTTTTTGCTCTTTACAGAGCGAATGCGGTATCCATCGGGAAAACAACTTTTTTACACCTAACGGTACATGCAAGATTGTTTGTATTTGACTCATGCCAATGTCTAAAGTTGCCTGAATTTCGCGGTATGTCACATGTCGATCTCCCTCAATTAGCTTACGCACAGCATCAACGTTTTCTTGTGTGACTGCAGCTTTTACACGACCTTGACGGGGATCATCACTGAGTTTGACACGTCCACGTTGAAATTCAGCAAACCAGCGATAAAATGTGGTTTTGGATGGGGCTTCATCACCAAATGCAGAAATCATGCAGTCAACACACTGTTTTTGTGTTAAACCACTTCGAAAGTCATAATAAATTATCGCTCTGAAATTTTCTCGAGTCAATTCCATTTTCTTAACGACTAAAAAAGTTTAACAAGACCTTGTGACAAGACCGAGAATCTTTTTTTAAATAAATAAATGGTATTCAATTTTCAAAACCAAGAAGTTTGCAATTAAAAAGATTTTAATATGACAGGAACAGTGGAAATATTTGATTCCCGATACTTTAAGTGCAGCCCTCGTATTTAGGCTGTCCCGAGTTTATGATTCCAAACAGAAGTGTGCCAAATTCCAAATCTTTTCTTAGGGTCATTCTTAACATGTTGGAATTTTTTAGGTAAGGGTGAACAGGATGCGATTTACGGACTATCGTATTAATTTATTCCCATTTTTTTAACAACTTATGGATTTTTATGATAGCTATGCGTATGCTACACTAGTGTCGACAGGTAACTGGCGCGTTGCCACTAAAGATGTATCAGCTTGTTGGTCCGTTCTGAAGATATAAGATTTGCTTATATCTTCAGAACTAGGAGAAGGAAATTTTTTTCGCCGCTCTTGCTTTTTTATAAATGTTAATTACAGTTTAACTTTTGCGGTGCTCAAATTGTAAATGGTACATGTCATTCTTTTTTATTAACGTTAAGCTTTGTTGCTAGTTTCTCTCCTTTCTTCCTTGCCTTGTTGGTCGCAAATGGTGGTGGAGTCAGCTTTCCGGTTCTGTCTGTCTCCGACATCAACTTCGAATAGTTCTGACGTCACCCGTAGGTTGATAAATTCGTATAGGACGGCCCCTATTGACCTTGCCATTCATTTTTGCGATATGCCCAAACTTCCTACATGCCCAAACCACCGTGGTTCTCTTTTCTAGTCATAACATCCTTTTCAAGCCACACTTTTATTGTTGTTGAAAAAATATTCACTTTGATAACAATATATCACAGCTTTATGTGGACAAGGGGCAAGTATAAACGTCCTCTTTGACCCATTCTGTCTTTTGGTTAAAAGGTAATAAAAGTAAGACATCACACACATTTTTTTATTTCCCAAGCGCCGTACAATTAGACAACTATTACCAATAATAACACAATACGGCTAAAGGTTTGTGCCTGCTTGTCACTTGGTGTTCGTTAGTCTTCTCTGTACGAGGCTACTTAAGGAATTCAGCATTCCTCCGTCTTACTTGCTGCCATCGCGGTCGAGCCCGTCTTGGGTGTCACCGTCCCAGGCCCTTCCTTCCTTCTCATAGCCGGCGCCCCTGTTGGAGGCCTGTCCACCCTTTCCATAGATTCCACCCGCGCTCTTATTCTTGCTATGTGCACCAGCATTGGCGCTAGCAGCTCCGCGCTTCTGTCCGCTCTCCGAAATTCGCCCGGAATTTTCTTCCGTTTTCACGATCTGTATAAATCAAGGTATATTCAGTATAAACAATAAATTTGCAAGAATAGGCGGAATATATATATAGGTTATTTTTTATTCATTTATGTTCATTTGATAATTATAATTAATGACGTAGTTTATTCTCCGGGAACGACATAAAAAAGTTCTTCCACATTTATTTACTTTTTAAGAAAATGGTCAAACTAGCTTAAAAATGGACCGAACCGATACGACTTGGGTGCTGGACCCGCCGATAACAACTGATTCCGAAAAATGGAAGAGTGTAAGGAAATTACGTATTTAAGTTTTTTACGACGTTGAGAGACAAGCTCGTGAAAAATGTGTCAAAATATGGAATGACCATTTTAAAACGCGGGTAAACTTACCAATGTTTTGCTCTTTTTGTTGTAATCCTGCTCACGTTCAGAGGCCGCTTCCCCGAAGCTGTTCTTCTTGCCGTGTGACGTTTTTGATGAGTCTCCGCGGTAACCGGCGCGGGCTGCGCCCCCTTGTTCATTGCGGCCTCCAGCGGTAAATTTACTGTCCACTTCTGCGCTGGCCTCATTATCCTCTGCTAAGGGCACGGCCGCAGCGAGACACACCAGCGTGATAAAAACCTGCGTCATGGCAATTTATTTATTATTTACTATTCAGATTTACTAAATTTTAGTGATAGTAAATAGAAACGAGTCGTCACACCCCTTTAGGGAAGAGTTGGACAAGAAAGGCGTATGGAACAAACGTGCCCTCCCAAGTTTCGGTACATATAACCGTCCGCGAGGCCATGGGAGGTGAGGATATATCTAAGTGATTGAAAATTTCAAGTCTTAAAGTGACACGAAGATGAATATATACAATACTAATTGTGTAGAATAAGTTACCTACATGTATACATATTAAGACAAGTCATAACATGATTTGTTGTTTTGAATACCACGGATTTTTATGTTCGGGCCGTGGTTAGGCCTCTCACTTATGTCTGAACGTCAAGGAAATTCTCGCAGGTATTCTTACAGGATTATATTATCTTTAGATTCGGCGAAGTAAAATACTTTGATAGGGAATTGAACCTACATTAGTAATAAGCTCGATTGCCAGCTGTTAAAAGTGCAGTAATGATTTTTGTACACGAGCAGTGATAGCTTTTTATAGCGTTTCATTTACAGAAAATACAGCAAGGATTAACTTACCAAGAATTTCATATTGATAGTTTTCTTCGCACCCAACGGATTGATATCGAATCGAAACTGGCGTCGTCTTATATATCCCTTTTAATTGATAAAATAATTGAGATACATCTAGTATCAATATTTATTTGTTAACAGTATAATTACTTTTTGATGGCCACAGTGTATCAACTGTAAGTCGGACAACTTAATACGAACTCTGGTAAAGAAGCATTCTTTCGTATTCCCTTAGGATATCGCCTTGAAAGAATTTCAATGCTGAACTTCAAATGGGAGCAAGAAGTTATGAACGTAGTCTTTAATGAACTTGTTTTTTTATAGCTGATTTCCTTTGTTACCCGACGGCCTTAGCAATTTGATCTGTTTTAATTGGGGTGATTCTATTATTAATATTGGATTTGCATGTGACGTGACGAAAACGTCATAATTTAAGCCTCTGCGGTGAGATCTGAGCAGAGATCTGCAGATAGCAAAACAAAAATATATAATATATTTATTGTGTAAATTGTATTTAAAACACATAAACATACTTATTTAATGTATGTATGTAATATGTATTTATGTTATGAACTAAAACCGACTTCAAACCGAATCAACGTTTAAACGCTATTCTCGCAGACGTCCTTTTTTATTTCCGAATTATCATAGGAATATTATGAAATCAAATTTACTTAATGCAAATAAATATCAGCAAGAGCAACAATAACATACTTGATGCAAATTTAAGACATAGTTTTCTAGTGATTGTCAGAATTGGATCAAATTTAAATGGGACACGGGAAGCACCATGTTTCAAACAAAAAATCATTCAAATCGATTCACCCAGTCAAAAGTTATGCGATAACAAACATAAAAAATCGATCGACGAATTGAGTACTTTTTGAAGTCCGTTTAAATAAAACAGTTGGAGTAGAGCACACAACCGTAAGGCAGCTAGGTTTTGGCAGTAACATACGTAGCTCATGTTGTGTCAATCCCTTTTTGAAGCAAGGTAAAGTGTATAATATTGGAAATAAAATATGTACTGTGTTAACGGCGGCTTGAGTTATTTAATAACTAAGAAAGGCCCATGACGCAAGCTCGAAGCACTGAGTACGTTGCAGATTTACGAGCTATTGTGAAGAATAACTGCTACTATATTGTGACTTACGACCTTTCGCCGCCTTCCCGCTACAAGTTATAAAAAACTGCGTTAGCAAGTAATAAAAAAAAACTTTTTTTCAAGTAGGTAACTTATTTTTTTTATTAATCTTACGTTTTACTTCTTTTCATTTAAAACGTAAATCCCAAGCAGGTGCTTAAACTTAATGTAACACAGCAATGCCTTCCCTAGAAAATCGATGACTCGTTAAAAAAAAGGCAATACCATCTCTTACTACATAAGTAACGAGCTGCAGAAGATCTCTCTTTCTCTCTTCGTGATACGTCGATAGAAATTTATAAAGTAGTTGACTTTGTTAGTAGGAATCTTTATTACTTAATATGTGCTTAACGATATTGTTACTTAGCCATTATTGGGCTCTCACGTCTCTTTTTTTATGCGGTGTAAACTAGTGCTTAACCACGATCACACCTGATGTTAAGTGGTGATATAGTCGAAAGATGGTACGCGCTAGTTTAGTAAATGCCTATCCACTCTACTCTTGAAGGCTCCCACGTCGTACTTGGACGGAAACACTGAAGCCGGCAACTTGTTCCACTCCTTTGCTGTACGGGCGATGAACGATGACTCAAATCGCTTCGTTCGGGCGCGCGGAACATCGTCTACGAAAGTATGTCTAACTTCTGTACTCGTGTAATTCCTGTCTCGCTGTTATTATTCGTTCAATGAAGTAACAAGGTGTTGTGGATGTTCAAGGGCGACGGTGATCACTTAAGTTCAGGTGAAAAAGAGTTATCACGTTTTACCCTTTATAAGCGTCTACTGTAAAGTACACTTAGCAGTAGACCTTCATCGTAAAGGTTTTCAAGATCGTTGTACGCGAATGCCGGCCATGAGGCATGGGTCATCTCGATGCGATGTATAGATTATACATGTATCTTGTCGCTGTCATTTAAAACAAATTATAAACATATAAATAATATCTCTATTAGGTCGTTAGTTAATTAAATGTGACATAAGTTAAGCGGATAGTAACGAGCTCAACATAATCTAATATATAAAATTCCCGTGTCACAATGCTAGTAGTAACTAACTACTCCTGTGAAACGGGTAGACCGATTTTTATGACATTGTACATGCATATTCGATAGGCCTGAGAGTCGGCTGCCATCTATTTTTATTATCCCTAAGTGATAAGGGTTGTCATTTACTTTTTATTAATGGGCAATTGTTTTTATGGAATTAAAAATACATACAACCCTAAATTTGCAATAAAATGGACGAATAGCTCAATATCACGGCGCTGTTTAGATGATTCATTTTTCATTGGAAAGGATGCATTTCAAGAGTAGTTTTTTTAAAGTTTGGTTAAGTCTTGATTAATTCTCTTTCGTACGATAATTCGGAAATATAAAGAGGGCATCCGTGCGTAATAGTTTAACGTTTGATTCGATTTGATGTCGGTTTTTGTTTATACTCGTAAATATACTTGTGTACGTTTATAAAACATTTGTGGCAATGGCATTTCCATTAATTTCAATGGGGAAAATTGTTTTGAGATACGAGCAACTTGACATACTAGCAAGGTTATGGAAAGAATTACACCAACTACCCAATCTATCCAAGTCCAGGTACCACTGTATGCGGAATAAATTATATATATTTTTTAATACTTTCTAAGCAAGTGCTATATTGCTATAAGTGTTATATTTTGTGTATCGAGTTACCGTAGTATAATTATGTCGATATATTCTTTATAATATAAAGACGTTTATGTACTAACAGGCTGACAACATTGCAGATTGATGTATGAAATAATATATATGTATGTATATACAAACATTTCAATAATAGTTTCAATGCTCTTCGTCTGTTGTCATAGCGGTTCTAACAATAAATTAGCATTAATATGTCTGCAACAATCGTACTACAACTGCCAGAAATGTTTTAATTTGTTAACACCCAATGTTATACATTATATATTTGTCTTATTTTACTTTCTTTATTTTTATTTTCTAAGCTTGCACCCTTGACTTTGTTTCTACACAACCCTAAGGTAGACAGAGAATGTCTACTGGCATTAAGTCTGCCTTTTGTACTCTCTTATTTTGTGCAAATAAAGATTAAATAAATAATGTTAAACCATCGTATTCTATTTACAGGTAAGAACGAGACGGCGTAAGGTAAGTTACTGCTGAGCTCGTGGCAGGGGTTCTCGCCGAGGTGTCCGACTATGTCTCGGATAGGAGGGCCCTCGGAGAGAACCCTTTGCCAGAGGAGGTCCGGCGGATCCGTCGGCTAGGAGAGGTGGCACTTTGCCGAAGGTGGGAGGAGGACCTGGCGCATCACTCGTACGGTATCCGTACGACGAGTGCTCTGCGCCCGGTCCTAGAGCGTTGGATGCGCAGAAAGCGCAAACCTCTCTCACCTTCCGTCTGACGCAGGTGTTCACGGGGCATGGGTGCTTCGGGGACTACCTGTGTCGGACGGTCCATCGGGAGGCCGATGAGCGGTGCCATGATTGTGGTGCTGCGGTGGACTCTGCCCAGCACACCCTCGAGGTGTGCCCGAGATGGGCAGCGCAGCGCCATGACATGGTATCTGCCATCGGTGGTGTAGACCTGTCGCTTCCGAGCCTCGCTCTTGCGATGGTCTCGAGCGACAGGTCTTGGACGGTGGTCGCCTCCTTCTGTGAGACGGTCATGTCCCAGAAGGAGGCTGACGAGCGGGTCAGGAAGGGAGCGCAGAGGCTCCCTCCGCAGGTGACGTATCTGGGTGCGCAGGAAGCGTTACGAACGCCTCCTCTTGCCGCCCCGTAATCGAAGCGGGGCCAGGATGGGTACCTGGCCCCAGCATGCTTCGGCGTCGTCGGGACTTCTCTGAGTGCCGGAGAAGTCCCCTTTGAGGATGAAGCCCGGTCTTTGCCGGGACCGGCCGGTCGTTGGGGTGTCCTGTCGCTGACAGATCCGGGGCACCCCGCTCATAACGGCTGATGGCATTCGCGGAAGGTTTAGTGGGTAGGGGCTGCCCAGGCCGAGTCCCACACATCCCTCCGGGCGCACCCAGGGTACCGGAGGATGGTCTATAAAAGATTCCCCGCGTGAACAAAAAAAAAAGGTAAGTTACTGCTGACCCGAAATTAAACGGTGCCAAAAACAATTGTAATTTAATGCATTAAATTACTTTTTATATAATTTTTTTCCACGTGTATAGCAAGTTCTTGATTTGCCATGTCCACGAAATTTCCATCTAGTCTTTCCCATAAAAATTATAGAAAATCTCTTAGCACAAGCTTAATCTGAGACGGACTTAACAAGAATGTTAATTATATTTTTGAAGAAAAAAAAAGAAACATTGCTAGCTTTCTTTTTTTTTTAACAAAAAAAGGACTTACTATAAGTGATTAACCACGAAAAATTTGTTCCTTTATTGTAGACAAGAAAACATATCACATATGTTTGTGTTTATCGTCTGTGAGGTCACTGACATCACTTAAATTAATCTTAATTAAATTATGGTTAATTGTACCTTATAGTTATCTCCAGATTGGAAAATTTATTTAATTATGTGCTCTTTGCTGTATTCTTTACTTATCAATTCAAATATCCTATTGCTGTTTTGGCTATACATTGGTATCATAGTGGCCGATGGCTATTTTTAGTAATCTTTTAGGTAATTGGTGGCACTATGGTTTATCGAGTGCGTATCATTTACACGCCAAACGCTTGTGTGTTTATATTTGACGTAATTCGTAACGATGGAATAATAACTTATATACTGTAATAGATAGGTTTCATAATGAAAAGTCACTGGCAAATAGCAAACTCGGAGCTCTGTTGTTATGTCATGTGCTTTGAGTACAATTACTTTTTCCGATTCAAACATATTCCGAGTAAATTAAAAGTAATTTAAAACATCCGTTGCCAGTTGCAATTTGCTTCCAATAGTCATTTTCCGTTGTGACATTCAGTTCGCTCACCGCTCGCCCGCACGGACCGCCGACCTCGACCAATCAACGACCAATGGTTGACGCAATACCATTCAAGAGAACTGATTAACTTAGTATCGAGTTCACACAGCAATAGGCTGCATAAATTTAATCGTACCTATACAGTTCACAGCCTCATACATAATACCTATTTACCATTACTTATTCGAAAAGCACTAAGCTTGGTGCCTCCAAGAGCGATGAGACAAATCTAACCTGTCGTTCATTGAGGCTCTCTCAGAGAAGTAGAGGTGTTGTCTGATGTAAGGATCTTTCACTGAGCGACTTAAACTGAATGTAAACTGATGACATTTGATAAGCATGAATGAGTATAGTATTTTTGATAATGTGTCTGTCCTTCTGCATATTAATATTTACACCATATATAGGGATCCCTTCGGCCCCCAGTATATAGCTTGAACATATTTATTGCCACGAGCCATGAATTGTTCGAAATGGGTATGATAAATAGAGGTGCGTAATCTCTACCCATCAATCTGGCGGGCGGGTGGTGATCAATATTATGTTTACTATTTAAGACAAACTATGAACGATTTTTAGTTAGTACGGAAAACTTTCTAAACAGCTATAATATTAACGGCAAACAAATACGCTACTGGCACATTGCCATAAATTTTGTTGCAGGCGCTCATATTTTCAAAGTTTCTATTTTTATTGTCCATCTTATAAAATTCTTACAATGTGTAAACATTATATAAAGAAAGGTTAGTATGAATACATTATTATATAAATGTGAAGTGAAGTGAAGCGTTCGTACTAAACAAAATATATATAATACAGATAATACTTCAGTGGCAGTTTGTTGTGTGTATCCAGCGTTTTTATGTTTATTGTACGCATTATTATATAACTGTATTTATATAGGTCCTTTCATTGGTGTAACTGATCAAAAAGCTGTATTACCTCTTAACCCAGAAAATAAGGAAAACACTTAAATAGTTAAGTAAAAGACACCATTCTTCTCTATATCATAAAACAAGACTGATAGAATGACCATTATTTGGTCCCCTGCTTCCTCGCTGTTATGGATTCCTTGTGTGTATAAATTAAATTTTAGTCTGCATTTGAACTTCGAACTGTCAGGAAAGTTATCTCGAAGTCCTAGGTATGTTCTTTGAGAAAGTTAAATTTCACCGTCCGTACGTCGTTGTAGAAATAGAGTAGGGTCATCAGTCAGAGCAACTTGGCTGAACGCCTCTAGGGCTGATCAATATCGAGACACGTTCCGAGACCATTAAATATAGTGTCGACCATTTGATAGCGCGCTACGAGATCGATTGTCCACCGCTATATTTCACTCCTTATGTTAAACTATAACTTTTGTGTCATCGTTTGCTTGTTTGTCATTTTTAACTGATTTCAATAATGGAGTAGTTTGTCGTTGGTAATAATTTTATTAGCTTTGGACCGTGAGTTTCAAAGACATGTTGATATGCGAATTTTAGTATACAAAGGAACTACTAAAATTCGCATATCAACATGTACCGAAATCGAATCAACCAAATTATCGTTGGAATATTAAGAAATATAATTAATCAAAACCTAACCAAACTCTCATAAAACTACCCATAAAGTACACACTTTCCAATAAAATATGAATAGTAAAAATCAACGTTAATATTTCGGGGGGACCCTTGTGTCGAGTTACCACCTAATAGAGGTTCAGGCTAAGCGATCTATGAGCTATGCCACCTCTCAATCCGGTGAAGCAGTAAAGGCCAGTTTCTCTGTGTTAGTTCGTCCAAAAAAAAAGTGATTATTAGTCCATTTGTCGCGCAGATACTTCATGCAAATTCAAGACTTATACTCGTATGGTTTTCTTGTTGATCCTATTGTCAGTGTCGGAGCACACGGGAAGAGGCCTTAAAATTAAAAAGGAATCATCAAAATCGGTTCATCCAGTCAAAAGTTACAAACTCAAAAAAAAAAAACATACAGCCGAATTGAGAACGAAGATGTTTGAAGTCGGTTGAAGAGAGAGACCCTGTGTACTAGCGCTGAATCCGGCACTGTCGTTCATATCTAACGTACATTTGATATTTATTTTTACTCGTAAATATTACATGTACATTATATACTCGTACATTATATATATATATATATAAATAAATGGAAGTCTGAGAGGGCACCGAGTCGCGTCTTTACGTGTCGCTGGTAAGCAATATATTGCAGCTGGGAATTGCAATTTTTCGCCGGATTACATCTACATTGCAGCTGCTATTGGCTCCTTCGATTGGAGCCGGCAGCCGAACTGAATCCAATAAAACGAAATAAATTCCAGCTTATTGCGTCCATAGGTTAATACTTTATTTATTTGCCCTTTCTGATTTAAATGTTCGTGATTCCACCGGGTTGTCGCCAGATATTCCTCTGATGAAGTTACTTCTGCCACTTCATTTAACAAATAATTGTCGAAAACCATATTTTTGACCGACTTCAAACATGGAGGAGGTTCTCAATTCGTCTGTATTTTTTTATGTTTGTCATCACATAACTTTCGACTTGTTGAACCGCATTTGATAATTTCAAATTTGTCCTATTTAAATTTAGTTTAATTCTGACAATGGCATCTATGAGAAAACCATATAGATCTTAAATTTGCATCAAGTATGTGCGCCACAAATGTACAAATAACTCAATATCACGTAAACCGATTTCGGTGACTCATTTTTATTGGAAAAGATTTACTTCAAGAGTAGTTTGGTGAGAATTTCGTTAGGATATAATTAAATCTATTTAGTAACGTTCCAACGATAATTCTTAAATAACAATCATGGCGTCCGCACGTAATTGCGTTTAATGTTTGATTCGATTTTAAGTCGCTTTTTGTTCGTAAATATACTTGTTGTTTGTTTATTTTTAAATGTGTTATATCGTGTACAAAGACCATTAAGTACGTATTAAATGAATTATCCTCGGCCAGGATTCCGCCATTATTGACAGTAATGAAGTGTTCAGGACAGTGCCCCGCGTGTAACGGCCGGTCATTATCTAAGCTCGTTTTAATCCGGGCCGGATGTTCTGTCCGTAGAAGGTAAGCGGGCGCTCCAAATGTTTATGCTGACGGCTTTAATATCCGTTGTTTGAACAGGGTTGCGATCATTTCAACTGTACCAGTCAAATTTACATGAACTTTTTTTTCCTATTTGATGACACCAGATAGTGGTATTACTTTAAGTAAACTGCCCAGGAATGATTCTCTGTTGTGAAATTAGTGAGACAAGGGCTGTATTTACACTGATAATGTACTAAATGAAATGAACGCCACTAAATCTAATTTGATTGACTATTTGTAAATAGAATCAGAAAATGTGAATAAAACATTGCCATTTGATTAAGATATCTGCCGTGCACCAGTCGTAACTGTGATTAAACGTTTGCTTTACATTTGTAAAAAGTATAAATATATTTGTCCGACTGGGCGCAGGCCTTCACTTTAAAGACAGTACGAAGGCGGTATTGATTGAAAATTCGGGAATCAAGGAAGTGACACAACATTAGTATTTAAAATGTATTTATTGCTTTTCGAAGTAATATCCACGAAATTTGACACATTTTTCATACGATGGAACCAACATTGAAGCAACCATTCCATTCGGAAGTTTCGGTCTCCAAAATGGCCGTTTTGTAGGCGTCCACAGCTTCTCCAGGTGATGAAAATCTCTGACCACGCAATTTATTCTTTATTTTAGTTTGATTCCGTGATATTTCTATGAATTATCATAGAAATATTACGAAATCAAACTTAATCAAACACGGAATACAGTTTGTGACGACTTCAGATATCGTTAAGAAAATGTAGAACACCTACAAGCATATCTCGAACGAGCAGGTCGAGAGGTTACGGCACGAGTGGCTGAAGTGCTTCGTCCTCAGGAACTTGTTTGAACAGTCCCGGCTGCTCGAGCGGTATCGGGAGGCTGCGATAACAAGAGGAACTCCGCGAGATTTCTGACGAGCACAAGTGTTGTCTCTTCTTATATTTGTTACTCTTGTTAGAAAGAGAATTTTTTATTATTTATTTACTTACAAGTAACATTGATTCTAGTTAGTAACTATTTTCAACCGACTTCAAATGAAGGAGGTTCGCAATTCTTGTGTTGTTGTGTATTTTTTTATGTTTGGTACCGCTTAACCCAGTCCAAAACTGGGTGAACCGATTTTGATGATTCTTTTTTTATTTGAAAGCTGGTGGTTTCCGTGTGGTCCAATTCTGACAATGGTGTCCATGATAAAACCATAAAGTCTTCAATTTGCAACAAGTGTGTGCCCCACAAATGGACGAATAACCCAGTATCACGCCAACAGATATCGATAAATGTTTTAATGTTATAAAATAATGAATGTTTAAAAAATGTTTTTTATTAAAAAGGATTGTTTGATGAGAGTTTGATTAGGTGCTGATTAATTCTTTTCGTTATATTTTGATGTACGGTCGGTTTTTGTTTCTATTCGTGATTATATATGTTAATTTATAAGACGTCAAACGCAATATTCACAAACATGGACTTACCATTCCATTATTAAAATATTTAATGTATTAAAATTTGTATACCAAATATCAAAAGAAATTCTAAGAACGGTAAATATGAAATGTTAATGATGACGTCACCGCCACGTAGTATAGCGTTGTTTGCGGCGCGCCTGACAGACGCTCGCTGGTGTGGCGGCGAGGCACTTGCGGTGTGAGGGCAGGCCGGGGTGGCGGGTTCTATCCCCGGCATCATGCATGAAGCACAGAGGGTGGACTTCTGTAGTCCGCTCGTCTGCAACAACATGCTATAGGACCTCACAGGAGGATTATTTACGCGTCTCACATACAATGGCGGCGTGTTGTGTACACTTCCTACATATTTTTTCTCGTGTGTACTTTTTGTTAATGTTTGCATTTTTGAAACTTCGCCAAGATTATTGGTTTAATTCTCAATAAGTTATTTTTTGTTTTACTATTTTGTCAACTTTAATTTTTTTTTTACATATTTAACTAATTTTTTTTCCTCTCAGTATATGATTGTAAAATTACTGAACAATTTGCAGGATATTCGGAGTATTGGGAATCCACATGTTATGCGTGAAAATAAGTCATTTTTTTCTTTAGGCTAATAAATAATATAATAAAGCCTTTTGTTGAAAAATAAACATTTATCATAAACTCCGTCTACATGTCACAGTAGTGTGTCATAGTAGTACTATTGCTCACATGTCACTTAAAACATTTTTTTTTACAAATAGTTACGATAAAATGTGGAAGGTGTTACTTTTTTGAATAATGAAAAGTAGCGCAAATGGTGTGTCATTATCACTTGTTTTTTCCAAAAAAATAACAGAATAGTCATAACAAATATTTTTTTATATTATTGTAACATATCTCGTTTTAATTGTACTTGTGTTCGATGACGCAGATATCTGCGTTACCAATTAAAATATTTGTTGCCAAAATCTGCCTATTTGTCCTTACAGTAATTATAATATCGTACATTATCTGTTTTTTTTTTCACAGTTTTCAGGAAAATGCTTATATGAATAAAAAAATGACATGGATTTATTTTTATTTTTGTCGAGGAGATACAGTCACCCACTTACCGTTGGACGTTAAATTATGGAACAACCTGTATATCTAATATAATCTATGACACGCTTGAATACAAATTGAAGGTCACGAAAATGTGTCAGGCCCGATATCGAGCGGCGGTACCTCTCGATGTATGAATAATTTATTTTGGCTGGAGTTCCGTACACTAAATTTATGATTACTCCTTGATCTATTAAAAAAATATTTGTTTATTGTTTTTTTCTTATTATAATATATTATTATAATTTTTTTATCGCGCGTTGCTACTCCACTAACTAAAATAAATTTAAAGAAAAGACATTATACAAATATTGGGGCACAGTCGTTGTTTGTTTGTTGTTTGCATTTCAATTCAACTTTCACAGCAATATATGAAATACAATGGAATAATAGTAGCGCCATCTGTCTGTACCAACTCGGAAACCTTCGTAGACTCATGCACAACACATGATCGAATGTATAGATTTCGATTCTTTATTAAGGACATACAGACAAACATTCATTTATATACAAAGATGTTTTAATGATAATTAGGGATGTCATGCAAGAATCTCTCATCGAAGAATATTTTTCGATGAAATAAATCGATATTATCGCATTGATATTTAATGAGGTAGATACATATTGTGCACTTCTACTGATAGTCTAATTGCTAAGCATTTGAATTTGCGATCTTATTTTATTCTCATTTTTATTATTTATTTATGCGATAAGCAGTGGCCAGCACCAGCGCGGCGACATACGAGTAGCTAACATTTTATCATGAGCTCTCGCCCGCTGTCCGTACACTTTATTGGAAACTATTCGCAGTGCTTTGTTGCACGGTAGCATCGCTCGTTACCTTGTTACCTGCAGCCAGTGCGCTTCTGGAGTGGCGCCAGCACCTCGTTCTAATTTATTAAGGATTTATTTAATACAGTGTTGTCAGGTTTACATTTGAAATAACAAGCACTCTTTCTTTCTAGAAAAAAAATTGGTGGTGGCTTCAAAATCTAACAACTTTACTGAAGACTTGACCTCATTTGGTTTTTTATACACATAAAACTAACAGGTTATTTGGAATTGTATCCGATACATTATAAGCACTTATTTCTTTATTTTACAAAATGATGCTGCGACTCATCCCATTATACATATCTATAACCTCTTTTTGGAAGTCGGTTAAATAGCCTATGTGCTATTCCATTTCTATCTTTATGCCAAATTTCATTCAGATCCGTGGAGCTGTTCTGGCGTGAGTGAGTGACAGACATCTATCTATCCAAACTTTCACATTTATAATATTAGTACGATTCCTTTCTCAGTTCTATATCAATATACTTACACAAACATTTTTTTGTTACGAGTACCTCCCTGCTAGGCAGACGGAAATTGTCAGTCCAGTCGATATTTCCAAGACTCCTCCTATATGATGGCACACCGAAAAGATCGACCTCGTTTTTTATTATATTTAAGTCGGTATAAACACATCATAATTTTTTTTCTTAAAACCACATCCGACTCCCAATGGGGAAATTAAATAGTGATAGATTTCAGGGGTCTTATTATAATTGTTATATCAACGCATTTATGGACCTTTCAACAATTTGTGACCGGTAACGTCGCACAGTAGCTTGTTATGGCAGTTTAATTGACGCGTCCATTAAGAGGTGCGCAATAATTGCGACCTGCAATCACCTGATCTGCGTGGATATTAATTCGTCCATTGATTAACGAGTCGCGCCCCGGCCGTGGGTCGGCAGGGCCGTGACAAATGGCCCTATTATTATTGATAAAGTTGTTAAAGTCCACATTTGTCTGTTGAGAATTCTCGCTATAACTTAGATCGTTTACTTCACTATTGAATAGTATATGTATAGCACATCTCAGCAAGATTGACACCATCAACACCACCTTGATGGTTGGCGTTCCACGACTGTAACTCGCGTATCTTTCTTCTACGCACTGACTGAAATCAACTATCATCAGCGCTGTTCCCGCCTGCAGTGCTGTGGATGTTCATGAGCGACGGTGACCACTTAAGATCAGGTGAGCCGTAAACTCGTTGACCCTTTTCCTATATAAAAACATAGTATATGAACATAGCGCTAACACAGGGTAATATAGCGCCGGAATCCAGAGGTTACCTACGTTATTTTATTATGATATTGAAATTAAAGGAATTGAGGATTGTCCAAAATTCTATCAAAGGTAAAATATAAATTTTCTATTAGATGAACCCGCGTAATAATCCAAATTCATAGAATCCTTAATCCCCTCAAAGCGCTGATCTTTCAGTTCGATTCGATTACTGTTTTCGTAAGTACAATAATTCGGATAACAATTACTATGTCAGTGCCTCCATTTGGGAGCTTATGTGAATCTAATGCTGTATTCTTCGGTAATAGGTGGCAGTTGTATTTTTAGTATAGCAAACACTTGTGCGACATAGTTGATAACAACGTTGATTTAATAAACATGCGTAAATAGGATTTCAGAATCGTGAATCTCTGCCTGTGGTCGATGCGATACATTTATGTCATTAGCGATATTTCACGCGCGTGGCAAATGTTGTGACGAATTGTTTCACACGTCAGAATTAAATATTGACAGCTAATTGGTACCGCGGGGCGCTTCCCATTGAGGGACGTGTGCCTGTACATTCTGATTACAGAACACCGTGAGGCGGAAAACAGTGTGACGGGAGTAAGGTATTTTTTACAAACTGTGATTTATTTAATGACGCAATTTTTAACAAGCTTTATTTTCAGTAACTAAGCACAAGAGTTAGTAAACGTTTGCCATCTCTCAGATTAAAAAGTTGGCATGATCCGTCCGGGTTTCGATCCGTTACTTATCAACAGATTTGATTACGTAACCAGGCAGGCTATCAAGGTGTCCATTTGATGTACCCCCAGTAATCTAGTAATAGGAAATTTAAACATTTTTGCAAAAGAATCAAAGAATGATGGAAGCTTCATTTTTAGTAACAATTATTTTATTACATGTCTTAAGACATGTTTAGAAAATAACTTCAAGATTTTACAATATCAATATAGATTTGCTTTGGTGTACTCGTATAGTGATATATTACGGTCTTATTCGTGTAATTCTAAGTATTTACTGTTCAAATCTTTTTACTCGAATATTATCGTAATAAGTTCTAGCAGATCATTACAACGTTATTTGTTCAAAAATCGTATATATTCTTGTTATAGAATATACACCTAACATTTTATATGTTTATAAGTGTTTTTGACACATTTCTGAAAAAAAATATTATTTATTAAATTAGAAGATGTATTATGGGCCGCTAGATGCACAAAAAGACAACACGAAGCACTCCGTAATATCAGCCAGATATCATCTCCTAAGCCAGTTGTTGTGCCGCACGAGGACCAGAGTCCGCTAAACTAATTGTGTACAAAATTAACATTCATTGACATCATAGTGTTCGATATTTGATAGTTTTATCAGTCTTTTACTTTATTAATGCCACTATGGTTTACCGATGGCGTACATCTGGCATGTCTATCGCGTGTATTTTAATATTCAATTTGTTTAGTAATGATTAAATGATAATTGTTTAAGTGTAATATATCGGTTTCGTAATGAATCTTCGCTGGCAAATAGCAGACTTGTCACAGGAATGCATTTTAATATCTGTTAGCTGGCAACACATGACACCCGGCATTTGTTATACATAATAACTACTTCCAATGATAGCTTAGTGATTTACCTGAACCTTATTGTATCTTTAATTCATAATTAATAATTTAGTGATCGTCACATGAACTTGGCATTGTAAACAATAGTTTAACTTTATTAGTTCCTAATCTGACTTCTAATTCATTTTGTATAAAGATTGCGAGGACGCGCAGTTGTCACTGTATTCATTATAAATAATTCTTGTATAACGTTACGCTGTCTGAATAAAGCGAGTTATTAGTTGTTGGACTGTTTTACTCCACGAGACCTCCAGATCCTATCATATCAGATGGATTCGTGGTCAAGCAATTCCTTAGGAATTATAAGAAAAAAAATTTAAGTCGCTTGTACATCATATTGTTTGTTGGATTTTTATGTTATTTTCCGTAGTGTTTACCAAAATTCTCCTGGTGCTGCAATGTATTCAATATGACGTAATTTAAAGAATAATTCCACCGGCAGGGCGTCGCTAATGGCGCTGTTGTGACGCAATAAAATGCAGCGAATGCAATGAAACGTCAGCGAGAGGAATGTCTGTCTCGCTGGCGGCAGCACAGTTGTATCAAGGACCACTTGACTAAGCTATGCGAGTAATATTCGCATTTATTGCATGCATATTCAGCTGGAGCGCGAGTGCCCTCGTGCATGCATATTGCATTCCGACCTCACTAATAGACTGTATTGAATAACTTTACTTTCTAGGAAGTTTCTAGAAAAATTAATTGAAAATTCGCAATAACATAGGTCGTTTTGGTGAACATTTAACAAAATGTTATACGTTACATTAAGTTCTCTATTCATGTCTGTGATATATGTAGTCATCGGAACATCTTTCGAGAGTTTGTAGGGAAGAGGTAGATGTAGGAAGTTAGCGTAAACGTCTTTGATAGGGAGTCGGAGGCTTCAGAGCTATGTTGCTTGAGAGTACAATAGCCGTTTATAAATAACCCACTCCAATTCCCATATCTAAGAAAAGATAAAGCTATAGAAAAATATTTATATTTTAGTATAAAGGAATTACGTATGATTTTAAAATTTATTTGATTTTTTTTGAAGTCTTTAAGCGCGTTATGATAACATGATAACTTTTATTACTTTTTCAAGTTCTCTAATGTAATTTACTATCGGTATGTTTTATTTATTGATATAAATTAAAATATTATTGTTAAATATAATAATTCATATTTAAAATTTAAACTGAACTTTTTTAAATAAATTTTGACTATGTTAACAGTCCTTTTTCCAGCCCTTTAATTATTTCCTGCCCTTATGATGCCAAAGAAGTATATATTTTTTAAAAGAATGCAAGCATTTATACATTAAATTTTTTTATAAACCATTTCAAATAAGCGTGAGCTTGTGTTAGGAGACTATTCACGTCAATAGTCGAATAATGGTCTCGAACCTACGACCTTACGGTTTGCACACCGCACCCTAAACCATTAGGCTATTGACGCTTTAATTAATATAACTTCTCGCTCGTGTACATAAATAAGTACACGCACCCATTTTTTGAAATTTGTTATATTGTTGTGGAACGCATTTTAGTCTTACAATAAATTGTAAACAACGGCCGCGTTCACTTTATAGCTTCGAAAACCTTTTAAGATATTACGATGGTACTAAGTGAGTCGCATCTGCTCACACGGAATGTGTAAGCAGGTTTTATGTCGATGTTGCCGCTACTGTAAATACAAATGTTATTTATTCAATGGTAACATTGTTATGTTGTGCTTGTTATTGTCGTCAATTTGGGATTCTACAATACATAAGTATATTACGAATCAACGTTAAACATTATTAAACGTGGGGTGTCCACTCTTTGTATTTCTGAATCATTGTAAGCATACTACGATATAAAATTAATCAGAATATAACCTAATTCTCATCAAACTACTCTTGAAGCATCCATTCCAATAAAAAATAAATCATCGAAATCAGCCGTGATATTGAGTTATTCATCCATGTGTGGCGCACATACTTGATGCAAAATTTACACTTATATGGTTTACTCTTGGATGCCAATTTTTATAAAAAAAAAAAAAAGAAAGCTAGCAATATTTCTTTTTTTTTTCTAGCAGTGAATTGGATCCAGGGGATGATGATCAGCCGAAATGAGATAGATAATTTATTTAACATATTTATTAAATGTGCGACAAAACAGTTTTTCAAATGTTGTTATTTAAACGATCAGGTATAGCCTCGTCGCAAATAAAGGTTATTCCGGGCAGCTTATCGCTCGCTCAAGCTATTAATTACGGCGTATCAGTGGAACATCATCTTAATTAAACTCCATATTTAACTGATTCGATACAATAAACCGGTTAATATTTATTTCGTTTCACTGAGCATATTAAATGCAATTTTTTGTCTCAATAAACTGCAGTGATTTGAATGGAAATTTCCAATTAACTATTGACATTAATTAAAGATTTTAAAAAACATCAGTGGTTTGACAGACCCTGATCCGGGTGTAAATATAGCATGCAAAGTATACGTCCGGTATCAATAATTCCGCGTCGCAAGCCAGCTAATTGCCGTGGCGGGGCGGTGTAACACATTTGATCCGTGCCCGGGTGAGAATGTCAAGGGGCGCGGGGTCTCGTTCGCCTGGCCGCGTCCGACACCGCCCCGCTAATGGCGGCTCTGCATAATTTACCTTACGTTTATTCCATCGTTACAAATATGGCTTACATGACACCCTATCATTGACATTGTCATTCCGAATTTCTTGTTAAGAGGTACATTGCCACAGCGTGACGCAGGCTGGGCGTTTTCAGCAGTCGAGCCGCAATAATGTTCCAACCGACTTCAAAAAACGATGAAGTTCCCAATTTGTCTGTACGTTTTTTTATGTGTGTTACCTTATAACTTTCGACTGGATAAATCGATTTAAATGATTTTTTTTATTTGAAAGCTGAGGCTTCCAGTGTGGTCACATTCTAATTTGATCCAATTCTGACAATTGCATCCATGAAAAAATCATATAAATTCGCATTAAGTAGATGCGCCGCGACAAATGGACACGAATAATATCACACGAACCGATTTCGATGATTCATTTTTTATTGGAAAGGATATAATTCAAAAGTAATTTGATGAGAGTTTGGTTAGGTTCTTGGTGTGGATTAATTCTATTGCGTTAGTTTCCTACGATAATTCGGAAATACAAAGAGGCCGTCTGCGCGTAATAGCGTTTAACCTATAATTCGATCTGAAAGCGGTTTTTTATATTCGTAAACTATACTGGTTTATGACTAGTCATAATCAAGTCAATAATGCAATCTTCAAATAATTCATTTCAGTTTAGTCTGCAAAACTACAAAACATATTGACAAAGTATTTCTATGACGCTTCGTATATTACGTACACTAGCGATTCAATATTTGATTATTTTTATGTCTTCATAAGTCAATTGCCAGTCATATATCATGTTAAATCGATCTTTAAGCTCCACTGAATATCAGAGTGGAAATAAAACGAAATGCTTTTGCTGTAATGAAATTAAAAGTGACATTATTAGCACATTCCAATTATCAAACTGTTGCTAGTTCAAAATTATAGACGCGAAGTAAATAAGCATTGCTGATAACTTTACACTAAATAAGCTGTGGAACGTTCATTGAATAACAGATTAAATAAACTCTAAAGCCGTCTGTGAATCTGTGATTGTTATTTGATTGGTGATTGATCTATAATCAACAGAGCACCGACTAAATGACGCAAATCGTATGTTTGTGTTTGGCAAACAAAGCCAACGGTCGCGTAATGGAGACGCGCTTCGGTTACAATCCGCGGCTCTGCTGATTGGCGGTTTGTGCCACTGCTTGTGCAAACATTTGCCAATACCGCCCAATGTTTGTATGTAAATTGATCGTTATGCTAACACAGCGGTAGAACTAATCTGATTCATTTTGTCGCACTTAACATTCAGTCCGGATAGATTACAGCACCTGAGGGCCGCTCGACGTTCTGATACAATACTTTGTGCTGCCGTCAGATTTTAATTAATAATTTTGGTGGAACGCGCCTTTAAATTTCAATTATTTATCATAATTGAAATGTGAGGGTAGTCCGGGTTAACTATTAATTAATTCTGGACATTGAGAACACTTGAAATGTTTACATTTAAAAAGTTAAATCAAACGCCATATAATCTGCTCAATTTCATTTAATGAATAATTAAATGTGAGATTTTATGACAGGCCGATGTTGGCGTTTGATGTTTCCCTAGATGATTCAGATTCTCTATTGGAAAGGGTGTTCTTCTAATGGAGTTTGACGAGAGTTCGGTTAGGTTCTGATTTATTCTATTTCGTAACATTCCTACGATAATTCGGAAATACAAAGAGGCTTTCGCTCGTAATGGCATTTAACATTTGATTTGATTTGAATTCGGTTTTTGGTTTTGCTCTTTTTGCATTACTCACCTGAAGAATAATCGAAATTAATACAGAGAAAATATGGTTAATATTTTCTCTGACGCAGTTTATGGTTGCCTTGAGCTATAATTATTTGTTCATCGTCTTTTTTTATGGTAATTAAAAATATATCCATTGTTTGTAAGTTTTGTTATAGAATTTTTAAGGATAAAATACCGAATTGGTGTCCGATGGATCACAAAGCAGATTTTTGAGGCAGGCAACACGGCCTTCTGCTATGTACAATATGAATTATATTACACCGCAAATAAAATTGTTGTTGTATCATATGAGGTGCAGAGATATGTTATATTAATAAAATAACATTTCAATTTGGGCTAAAACGTAAACCATGTTATAACGCGTCGGGTCCAATGTTCATTAAATTGAATGAATTATTTTAAACGACGAAGAAGACAAAGCGAACTTAATTTAATGTCAAATCTATTCGGATATAGAACAAGGGTTGTCGGTAAATTGGCTTTTATATCAACCCCTGTAATGAAGTAATTGTACCGCGCACGCCCCCTCGCGGAATGTTCCTGACACGCCGCGAATATCAATTTACTCCAGCTTTCGTAATTTGTTTATTTAACGAAGTTATAAACAATTCCTTTAGAGGAGTGTCTGAGATTTACTTTATTTAAGTATATTGTATAGGAGCGTTTGTGTCAATTTGTGTAACATGGCTACGAAGGAACCTGAACGAAGTTAAAAGTTGTACCACTACTGAATATAGGCCTCTGTAAAGAGGGTATACGTGGTAATTCAACACTTAAAATTGCAACAAACAATGTTATGGGTGTCGGCACCAATCTAACTCACCTATACACTGAGCTACCACGGATAATAGATTAACTTACTATAATAAATATTATGCGATGAACAAAACCACATTCCATGCGCAATGCGCGGGTGTCCAACGTGTCTTGTGAATGTTCTCTATTACACTGTTAACAATAATGTTCCATCTAGACGTAAATACAGAAGTCGCCAATATATTAATAAAAGTAACGGTGCGCGGTGCGGGGCGGGCGCTTGGTCAATAATCAATACTGATGTGAGGAGATGAAGCGATTGGCGAGCGGGGCGGCGGTGCAGCGCTCGTACAGCTGCAGACCTTTCCGTGTTATCTTTAATTGATTTTCCTCCGGATGCAGATAAGGTTTTAACCTAGACTCCAGCGCACGACACACTCAAAGTTTTACAATAAAACCTTTGTGTGGTTTTTTTATGGGAGAGGGTCGAACGTTAATCGTATGTGATGATTGGGTCCTGATTTTTCTTCTTTTATTTTTTGTTGACGGGAATCTTCACCAAGATTCTACCTTCTGAGAAAGGCCGGGTTATGTGAGGTTCTTACTCACCAAAACCTGGCCCTCTTCGGTGCATGGCGAGGAGCTCCGAGATCTCCAATGGAACGCACTGGAGCCCTTCTGCACTATGCTGTTAAGCACGTCCCGGAGGAGCATGAATGAAGTAATAAATAAGAGTAGAATTGCTGGTTAAAAGATATTAGATTATATTGATAAAATACAAAAATAAAACAGGCAAAAATAAAAGAAAGAAAAAATAAAAATGTGTAAAAACATCTGAACCGGACAATCTGTCTTCGTCTGAAGCAACGTCTGGTGTCCGGACGTACACTGTCCGATTCCGCGGCGCCGGACAAGTGGTGAAAAACGGACGTAAGCGACAGCTCGCTATCTCGTTTATCTTTGAACACACCGTCTGTTGTCATTGTTCACCATTGTCATAATAAGGTTGTATTCGCGGATGTATGAATTTTCCCTCCGAGTACAAGACAAGCCTAAGCTTATTTCTAATGTGTTAATATTTGTGAAAAGAAATACTGTAAGCATTCTTTAAAAAAATAGGATCTTCTAAAGTCTCATCTCCTTTTTAATTCTTATTCTTTTCTTCTTCTTAAAGTATCTCTCCAACTAGCGAAGATTGGCAGTCAGTTCACCATATGTACAGATTGGCGTCACTCACTCACCTTCTACGGCCAACGCTTCTTTAGCAAGTGACTTTGCCCATCAAAATAAGTTGAAGGAGCTCACATCTCTCGTGCCTAAGCAGGTGACCGAAATACGACACTCCCACTTATTCTTTTATTCCACTTAATTCTCACCTTGAATCATTTACATATAAATGTTTTTTAAGAAATAAATTTACATTAGAAGTAAAATAATATACGACATTAAGCATGACGGAGTACACTTACGAGCTTACGACAGACAAAACATCTCAAAACTTTACTTTCTTGTGGAAAATGCTTTAAGAAGTGACATTTGTCGTACGTGTTTGTGAGCGCTCTCAACTCTCAGACTGCATCCGAGGAATTCCTAAACAGTGTCGCAGCATGCAGGAGGACACTGCCTCCATCCCTCTGTCAAGCAGTCGCTTTCTTACGTGTAAGCGGTTATAGCATTATGATGCCAAATATTTTTTTGTTAGATCACTTGTTAGGTAAAAATCGCTTTGTAAGAAATAAAGCCTTCGAGGTTGGTCGCTGTGGTTTTTTATAATAATAAAAAAATTAACCTCCACAATTAATAAACCGCCTCTGATTTCTAAGATAATAATAATAATAAACCATTAAATCAATCTAGCACACAAAAATAAACAAGTATATTTACGAGTATAAATAAATCCGACTTCAAATCGAATCAAACGTTAGACTTTATTACGCAGACCCTTGTTCGTAGACCCTCTTTGTATTTGCGAATTATCGAAGAAATATTACGAAATGGAGCAGAACCTAATCAAACTCTTATCAAACTACACTTGAAGTACATACTTTCCACTAAAAAATGAATCATCAAAATCGGCCAGCGTGATATTGAGTTATTCCATTTGTGGGGCGCATATTTGATTCAAATTTAAGACGTATATGGTTTTCTCATGGATCCAATTGTCAGAATTGAACCAAACCATACGGTATCAAATAAAAAAAGAATAATCGAAATCGGCTCACCCAGTCCAAAGGTATGCGGGTAACAAAAATAAAAAAGACAGTCAAATTGAAAACCACCTCTTTTTGAAGTCGGCTGAAAAGGAACATTTTCTTAATTACAATTTATAAAAATAAAATAAAAACTATTTCTAAATCTATTCGGCTGCGATGTTGGATCGAATAGACATCACATCAGCGTTGTGTCAGCTGCCAACGCTGATTTTCTAAAAAAGTACAATATAAATGACGCAAAAGGAAAACACAAAATTCACGAACACTTGTTCTTTTTTAAATAAAGAAAGCAAGCATTTTTTTTTTTTAGAAATGTTACTTAACATTGTTGAGAGTTGAGATGGTTCACGTTAAGTCGAATGGTGGATTCGAACCTACGACCTTACGATTCGCAGACCGTACCCCATTAGGCTGTTGACGCTTCAGAGCTTTAACCTCGAGCGATAAAGCTCTATTGAGCGTTAACCTTAAGGGAAGTATTATGTTTGTTGTCTTTTATAATGAACCGTTACGAAAATATCATTGAGTTTCATTACGTACACAATAGTACATACATAGATAAAATAAATATAGCAACGGGCAGACGTTCCCGGGCAACTCCTCCTTAGTAAATACCTCAGTGAACTGCTTCTAAATCAAATAAATGGAACTCTCAAAGTGAACTAACAATGTACAGTACGGCATACGTACGAGGAACGCAATGTGATGTTTTGTCACAGCAGCTTCACCGCCGCGGGACTTCTGAGATGTGTCACTACAATACCACTCTACTCATCATTTCATCTCAGCTGCGATTTGTTCAACATTGAATCTTATTTCATAAAATACAGTTGAAAGAGTATTACGTACGCTTTAAATGTTTTTTTTACCCACTTCAAAAAAGGAGGTGGTTCTCAATTCGACTGCTTTTTTATGTTTGTTACTTCAGAACTTTCGACTTCGTGTAGCGATTTTAATGATTCTTTATTTTTTTGATCTGTGGTCGTTTGTTCAGTTCTAACAATGGTATCGATGAGAGAACCTTGTGAGTCTTAAATTAGATTAACGTTTAAATTGCCAAATAATATATTTAAAAAAATCTGTCTGCTGGAGATAAGAACATAAACTGAGCATTAAATAATTATTTATTCATGCACTAGGGAATTTCGTGCATTTGGGATTATATTTGCATATGACGGTGTCAACACTGCGTGTACCCGACATAAGCTGCATCTCACAAGCAGCTGGCAGCAAGCATACAATGAAAGCACTTAATATTGTGTCAACTCATATTTGATAACTCTAGTCGTCTAGAACTACGAATCACATACTAGCTAGAATAGAATAGAATATTTACTATTAACAAATTTGGTTACATTACGTTACATTACACAAATTAAACGGACATCCAGGTAACCATTGCAGCACACTGCTCATGTTATAAGCCTACCACCAAGGTAAAAATACTGCTCTTATAATTTAAATAAAATAATATAATAACTTTACGAGTGGTGATAGTTGACTCTATATAATACATATTGTAATAATACCAATATAATAACGTATTACAAATTGGTTTACTCATTCGATTCACTCGTTCAACCGACTTCAAAAAAGGAGGACGTTCTCAATTCGTATGTATGCTTTTTTTAATGTAACATAAAAAGCTCTTACGTTCTTTTAACCGTCGCGGGGTAGATAGAGACATGTTGCAGTTCACTTTTCGCCAAACTAATACAACATGTGTAAGTAGTGGAATGTATTAAGGTTAGGGATACGAGGGGCTGTCAAAAAAACGTGTGTGACAGGGACAAGTCCATAGCAACAGTCATAAATTTCTTAGTAAGTAATGGTTTATACGTAAAGGCAATTCATTGACACAAACCGACTTAAACCTTTGAAAAAACGTTTTTAAGTTGTCACAGACAGATTCCCTCGGGGCATTGAAGCGTTTTATTTCGTATTTCATTACCGTTCATTGTGTTCAATCAGGTGAGCGTTCCTGGATCCACTTCCACGTCAGTGGAGCGCGCCAGGAACTTCGTCCCCGCCTCTCGTAACTGCCACTGAACTGAGAAATGACAACGAAGACTCGACATTTCAGTATTCACTGGAAGTTCAGATACTTGTTACGTTTCGCTTCGTTTGGTTCGCAATTATTGCTTCATATGTACGTTTACGTTATACCAATAGAAGCTGGAAGGATAATCCAATTAATGCAGTTTGTGTAAATTACCAAATAGAATTAATCAGAAGCTAACCAAACTCTCATCAAACTATCCTTGAAGTTCATTGTTTACAATAAAAGCTAATCATCGATATCAGTTAGCGTGATATTGAGTCGCGCACATACTTAATGCAAATTTAAAACTTATATGGTTTTCTCATGTGATGCCAAAATTAGAACAAATTGGAACGGGACACACGGGAAATACCAGCTTTCAAATAAAAAAAAAGAATCATCAAAATCAGTTTACCCAGTCCAAAGTAATGCGGTAACAAATATAAAAGAATACAGAAGAATTGAGAACCTTCTCCGTTTTTGAAGTCGGTTGTAAGTTCATTTTTACGTCTACATACTTCATTGTTCCTAACATCAAGACGGTACCTAATAAATTGCGTTATATACTTTAATGTTGTAGAACACAGTTACTAATTGAGACTTTTTATTTCCATATTAAAAATGTATTTCTTGAAAATAAATAATTTCAATAAATTGCCTTCTATTCTCGTATTTTCTTATAATTCCAGCATAAAAGCTTACATCACTTGCTTCTATAGAATCCCTTTTGAATGTATACCATATAAGGAGAAATGATTACAGACGGTACCCTCCAATCGTGCGCTCACGTGTCAATCGCGCACGACTGTATTGAAGGGAAATCCCCACGTTCACTCAAAATCTGACGTTCACGAGTATGTCATTTTAATAAATCACGTATTTCATTGTAGGGATCCAACAGAACTCTCGACAAACTAAGCTCTTTAGAATTTTTCTTAACTTTTAACTTATCTGTATGACTTGTACAGTTTATAATCACTTCAGTTGTTACAAATTACTGTCCAATATATATTTAAATCAATATAATAATTAATCTTATTCAACAATTTGTCAATTATCCCAATAAAAAACGAGTGTGCTTTACCACACGATCGAAGTAAAACTTTTTCAGCTCTATCATACATATATGTATATTTGTAAGTTTATATATGTATAATATACATTACTATTCAAGAGTGTGATACAGACAACAGGTATGTACTACATCTTAGATTTACGAAACATAACCTTCTCTCTTTCGATCTTCACTAACTGATATCTACGTCTCAACTTTCCTTCGCCTCGCCCGATCACACTTTTGTGAAGTTGTCAATTCGTTTGTTTTTTTATGTTTATTAGGTCATAACTTCCGATTCGGTGGGCTGATTTTGATGATCCTTTTTTTACTTAGACGCTGGTGCATCCCATGTGGTCCCATTTTTTCACAATTTGGTCCAATTTTGGCATCCATGAGAAAACCATTCTTACATTTGCATTAAGTATTTGCGCGAAAAATGGACGAAGAACTCAATATCACGCGAAACCATTTTTGGCGATTCATTTATTAGAAATAATGTGCGTCTAGTTTAATGAAAGCTTGGTTAGGTTCTGATTAATTCTATTCTCAAATATGAAGAGGGCGTCTGCACGTAATAACGATTGATTCGGTTTGAAGTCGGTTTTAGTTTTTGCTCGAAAATATACCTGTAAATAAATATATCAGATTATCGCTAACATCTAATGTTTCCGTATCGAAGTAGTTTTTGTATGGAGCTAAAACTTTATCGTAATAGTGATATTTATTGTACAACTTACGACAACTATAAATGGAGTTAAGTAAACTTTCTCTACAAACGCACGTCTCAAGCCCGGGCACGCTGCGCTAAGTGAATTGGTTATCGACCTACTGCAGCTCGTTTTAACTGAGACTACTGCGACGTTGATTGCTGCAGTTCTACTGCCTAACTTATACTGTGGCATTCTTATAGCGTATAGCGATGAATTCGTAATGAGTTATTGTTACTATATATGTCAGCTTCGATATGATACAGTACTTGTTTTTGGATAAATACATTTTTGATTTTGCTTCGTTTTAAAGTTGAACAATCCTAAGATTTAGTGTAGAAAATACGCAGATATTAATTTTCAACCGACTGCAAAAAAGAGGCGGATCTCAGTTCGTCAATTTTTGTGTGTGTTAACTCATAACTTTGGACTGGGTCAACCGATTTTGATGAATAGTATTTCATTTGAAAGCTGGAGCTTCCCGTGTGCTCCCATTTAACACAACGATATTGAAATATTATCGTTTTTAGTTTCGCATTTTTCAATTTAGACTGATAACTGTTAAATCTTGATAAATAACTAGTGTAAACGTTTATATAAATCAGAAGATAAATTAGAATTAAATTGATACATTTTTTATGAAATTTCTGACTTATTTCAAAACATGCTAAAAAAAACATGATAACTCGAAAATGGTGCACGTTTGTATAATGCATATAGAGGTTAAAAATGTCGCAAATAGTCACCCCTATCACCTCCTATCGGATATACGTCGAATAACCAATAACCCGGTATAAAGTCGATTCTATCCGACGAGTGAATCACTCCAACAGCCGTCCCATGTTGGCGCACTGCCATGTGCTACGTGCTTCGATCACTGCGATTTAAGTGCGCGGACAGTTTTATAGATCACCTACTCGGTATCCCAACATTTCTGTAACAGTCTATAATACTACGTAACTAGGTATATACTCGTTGCCACTTGTGAAATTATATTTTTTTTTTCTCATTTTTTCTATCCGACTTGATCATTTACGTTAAAGACACATATTTTTACCAGACTACCACTGTTACTCTTAGGTCGTTTAGCCTGAACCTCTATCGCTAGTAACTCGACACAAGGATCCCCCCGGTGAGGGGTGGGCCCGCGGTGAGCACATCCGACGTTAACAAGCACAAACTTATAGATGGAGGTTCAGGAAGAGATTATAGATTTCCTCACCATCCTGATTCTTTTATTGCACGTACTGTTAAAGTTTAACTGGTCTGCGCTGCGACTAACCTTGCGGTGATTTTTTTATTTTTAAAACAATTCATGAAAAATTTTCGAACATTGCGTTGCACGTCGACACCATCAAAGAAATGCGTAGTTAACATCTATTGCAGTACGAACATATGCCCACGACGCTTGTTAGACGGTAATTCATGGCACAGAATTAGTTTACCTTTGTACGTTATCTCGTAATAACCGTTGTCAAACAGCGCAATATTAAAAAAGCCTGTTCAAACATTTGACAATACGCCATCTTTCCACGTCGATACTAGTTGCGATGAGAATAAAGCTTATGTTACACAGGCTGACAGTATATACAGGATCGCGTTTCGTTGAGAACAACAGCTAAGATATCAAATACGCTTTTCCCGTCCGTGTAACGGCGCCCTTAACCGAATACCAATATCCGGGCTCGCTGGATGTAAAATGTTAATAACAAATCCCGCGGAGGGTCGGAGTTATTGTTTGCGGTTTGTAATTTTGATTTATTAATTTTCCGCTTCGCTAAATATTTTGCAATAAACATTTTAGCGATAAGATATTCATTTTAAACGTATTTATGTGATTTAAATTTGACAATGTTTTAAATATATTTTTTGTATGTTAGGTGACTCCTTCACCTCTCTGTAGTTATAATCAGAAGCAGATATAAATTAAAACGAGCAAAATTAATTCTTTTTTTGACTTTTGGCATTATGTTGATTACTGCCGTGCAAAGCCGGGACGGTCTTTAGCTATATATAAATATAAAAAAAATGTAAAGATAACAACACATAATCTGAATAAGTATAATAGAAATTATCCTGAAATAGAGAAATTACACTGTGCACATAAATGAATTGTGCACAGGAATTCTCCTATCCCCATTCTACCTTCGGACGCTTAGACACTCGCCGGGTCTCCACACTTTCATTGTCGATGTTCCGCGCGTCCGAACGAAGCGATTTGAGTCATCGTTCATCGTGCGTGGAATGAGTGGAACAAGTTGCCGGCCTCAGTGTTTCCGTCCAAGTACGACGAGCCTTCAAGAATACTTAGATTTAGAATAAGAAGATTTTCACTTATTTCCAAAATTAAAAGAGGAAATTCGTGGAACAAAATTTCACGATAATGACGCGGTTATAGCTGCCGTAGAGGACTTTTTCGAGAGTCAAGAAAATATTTTTTTTTCACAAGGAATAAGGAAGTTAGAAACGCGTTATTCTAAATGCATTGCATTGGAGGGAGATTATGTAGAAAAATAAAATATTATTATTTAAATCTTTCCATTTTTTAATATTGATTCCAAGAAATTTTTGATTCACCCTCGTACCTGTCCATTTATGTATTATTTACAGAAGGTCGATGAACATAAACAACATTTTTTTAACGTTACGTTACGACGTCTTACGTCGAGTCTCAATAACATTTAATCAACTCACCACAACGGGCCCGAGGCAATATTTCGCGTAAATCCGAAAAACACGCGAATACCGCATTAGGCTGAATTTACACAAATGACTTTGAGGTTTATCGTGCGGGTGCGGGGTGAACGTTCCTGCTATCTGAGAACCTTTGTAGCTCTTTAGTCACGCTCTGAGCGCAGGGCCGGGCGAATCAATGCCCTAGATCGTGGATCGTGTATTGTACCGTTACGGGGCAACGAATGCAAAAGAATTCATAAATGCAAACGTGAAGAATTTCTAAAATGAGCAAAACTGTCCTTGAATTTTTGATCGATTTCAAAAAAAGAGGAGGTTCATAATTCGTCTGTATTTTTTTAATGTTTTTTTTTTTACCTCTGACTTTAACGTGTTGTACCCGAAATATTTGTACCATCATATAGTAAAAGACCTATCGGCCCTTTATAGAAAGTGCCCTATACTAATCAATAAAATTGTAGTCTGTTGTAATATTACAATAACCACTAATTTCTACATGCATATACGGCACATTACCAAAATAATGTTTTTACATTTTTTGTCTGTCTTATTTTAGAAATTATTATTATTACTTATTACTAAATAAATAGTTTTTATCGCGGGTAACACCTTGCTCGCGCAGCTGGTATTTATTATAACAAATGTAACGAATATAAACAATACTCGAACTACATTGCTTGGATAACATAACGGCCGTATTCTATACACATTGCTTCTAAACTTCTGTTTCATTATGAAACCGATCTGTCAAATACACACGATTCGGCTATCGGTAAACTATAGAAATAAGGACAACTAAAACTACCAAACATCGACTATGATGCCAATGAACGTTAATTTTATCCATATGGTTGGTTTAGCTCGGGGTCCAGGAGATGTCAGTGTACCCGGACTGTACAAACATCGTTTTTAATTTCGGCGCAGGGTTAAAGCAAACACGCCAGGCAGCCCACGTAAATTCTCCGCATGTTTTGCGAATATTATCCGTTTGTAAACAGAGGGTATAAAAATATTTTGATGGTTTTGTGGATTCGTTTCTATGTTTTTCATACACTGCGGTATCAGGCATTGCCGCTTTGGGATCCAATGTAAACGGGACGGAGTTGGTCGCATGTGTCAACACACGCTCTCCCGCTGTGGTCTGTCTTGTTGTTCTTGTGTAATATAAATTTCACGTCCGTGTATAAATGAAATCTGTAAAAGGCAGCAAGTGTAACTAAAAACTTTTTCTTAACTTCTCTATCGTCTATTATTTCTACTCCGTTTAGGCAATAAATACTGCTTTTGCTACATTACAATCACCTAATAAATTGATAGAATAATAATCTTACGTATACTCACACTAGGGATGTTCATGCAGAAAATATATCGATATATATTTTTTCGATATAATACCTCGTAATGTTATATCTATACTATGTTATTGTTAAATATACTGATATTTGTCATGTATCGAATCGTATGTCTATGAGAAGTAAAGGTAATGTAAAAGAAGAAGTATCTTGGACTTATACTAGACCAACAACTTACATGGAATCCGCGAGGTCGAAATTGTTGTCCTTAACAGGAATGCTCTTCAATATAACACGACTACCCTCGCAGGCTCGATATATGATATACAATTCTTTAGTTTTGCCACATCTCAACTATTTGGTAGAAATCTGGGGTACTGTTTGTAAAAGTCACATACAAAATTTACAAATTGCACAAACAAAACAATTAAGGCATTATTCCGATACAACTACTTAACGGAAACTACTAAAATTTACTCAGAAACAAAAATAATGACTATAATGCAAAGGTATAAATACAGCACCTGTGTACTTGTCAGAAAAATACTAAATCGAGATATAAGTACGCGTATCGCTTTTACAAAAAGTGTAATGTAACTACCCGCATATCTAGGCGAGCTAATAATATGTATCTATGTGCACCAAGGACTAATTACGGAGCTAGGACCATCCTTTATGAAGGTGCGCTAATGTTTAACAAGATTCCTAGATATGTAAAGGATTGCAAGTCGCTCCATTCATTCAAGCGTCTATTGAAATCACACATTCTTAAAAAAATTACACAAATTTAAAGAACATATAAAAAGTAAAGAAGTGATAATAAAAAAGTGATTTAAAGTGAAGTGTTTACAAAGAACATTGGTGGGGTACGTCATTATTTTGTTGACCTTTTGTGTGTCGCGTACATTATAGTGCTCACGGACTAAATTTAAAACTAAATATGTAAATTTCATTTCTCGTAAGTGAATGGTAATTCTTAGTGAAATAAAGATATTCTAAACCTAAACCTAAAAACTATATCAAATGTTTGTGTCAAAAAAGCAACTAGTACTGCCATTGCGTAGTGTAGTAGCATACATACGATATTTGGTTATCCGATGAAATATATCGATATTTTATGATTCGATATTTTGAGGTGATATATCGCGTTAGTATATCGCATGTGCACTCCTAACTCACACCATAGCTACAATTGGTAGTTCACTTACAAGCTTATAATGATTCGATTTTGTTTTGTTGTAGAATTAACATTATTTTGATTAGCATTCCATAAATTTATCGAGCGGTGTGATAATTAATTAAAATAATAACCGCAACGAACAGTTGTCGCAGCATTACATGCGTTCGGGCCAGTTATAGATAAATAGAATTGTCATAATCACAGGTTACTCGTGTATTCGCAACAGATCATACGTCGTACCGAGTCTGCTATTTGTCAGTGACGTTTCATTATGAAACCGACCTATTAGTTATATAATTTATCATCATTACCAAATACGACGAATTGTACGTTCTAAGTGCTAAGTCATCAGTAAAGCATAGTGATAACAATGAACTAAAAGTTTACTAAATCTTGCAAATATCGCACAATAATCGAACACTATAATGCCAGTGAACGATATTTTTTTTTATAGGAAAGGAGTCAATCAAACTTATGGCTCACCTGATCTTAAGTGATCACCGTCGCCCATGAACATACACAGCACCGGAAGAGCTGCTGGTGCGTTGCCAGCCTTTGAGAAAGGATTAGGCTCGTTTCGGAAAGGTCCCTAAATCGTACTGGTTCTGGGTTTTACGCAATTGGCTTACTAGATTCGGGTCCCAGCAGTGGTTATCAATATGTTATCGGTTAAGTTTGTAAAATTTACGCTACGTTGACTGGGATCGCTTCCCGAATTGGAACCCCTGTAATTGAGGTTGGACAACAAAGCCTCTGTTATATATCGTCGTAAAAAATATCGTTTGGAAATATACTAGAAGTAAGCGCGACGTGCGCTTCGTTCCGTGGAAGCAAGTTATAACGGTGCTCTTATCTTCAGCTCGTATTTAACTTGTCGACTTTATCGGAGCCTATTTGCAGTATTTCGTGGTGCCTGCGCTTGTAAGTGTTGCTCGTGGATCACCGGGGAATATGTTGTTTAGCTTTTTAGATCGCTCGTAGAAGAGGTTGCGTTTTCGCTTAAATTATCATCATCTAAATGAGATGCAAATTTGTTATGCTGTAGACACTTTAAACTCTTACAATCTTTAAGATAGTTTTAGACACATTGCAATGAAGAGTAACTTACGCTACTTTTATGCCAGAAGAATTTAAATAAATATTTTTTAATCGTAGTTAACACCGCGGGCGCAGCCAGTATATAGTATAAAAAGTAATTTCAAATCATTCTTATTCAAAAAAGCCAATGTTAGATTTAGTACCGTTTTAGACAATTTTATAATATTGACGTCTACTAGTGTAACTTTAGGTAAATACCAGAAACAAGAGTCATTAACAAAACACGTTATAATGCGTTGGTGTTATCTTGACAAAGTTTATCAGCTTAACGAAGTCGGTTATGTTAATGCTTTATCCCTTTAAACAGTCGCCGCCGATGTTAGTGACGCGGTGTGTCGGGCAGGGCGCCAAACAACGTGTGTCGGAGTTGGTAATGGATTTGTAATGCGGTCCAAAACGACACTGCCACATGATAACTCGTTATACCAGTGCCATATTACACGTTGAAACACAGTTCTGGTCAAGTTATTACAAGTATATTTAGTTAAAACAAAAACTGACATCAAAACGTTATATCAAATTAAACGCAGCTACGCATGGATACCCCATTTTATTTTTAGAAGTGTCATAGTTCTCTTACATAGTTCTAGCGTGTATATTAGGAATGTTCACGCCAAATAAATATATATCGATATTTTCCATATATAGTAATTTGTTTAAATTTATGCAACCCAAAAACGTTGGCAACGGAACGATTATATAATTTATACAAGTATTGCATTAATATAAACATAAGGGAAAAAAGTCCCTAACCATACACGTTGGGGGTATTAGGAGAAAAAAAAGATATAAATTATATTTGGGTATCGGTTAAAATATATATCGATATGATAACACAATATCGGATTGAAGCGATATATCGCGTGCCAACAAAAATCATATGGGATTTAATTGAAACTGTCTTTTCAAACTAAAAATAAATTTTGAAGCCAATACTGAATCTTATTCTAAAAGACACCATCTTGAATGTGTAAATTCATCAAATGCATCGCGAAGGACACAAGACGGAGCGTGAGCTACTGAGGACGTAACTCTCTGTCTGGAATGCCAATAAGCTAGAAGAAATAATTGCACATAGAATTCTAAACATGTAATTGCAAATCTTCATATCTCTTTATATTTAGGTTTAGCTTGCACGATGCTCTGCGCAATTAAAAGACATTTATTTTGTTTAAAATCTCAATTACTCCTCACATAAGTTATCTGCCAGTGAAAGTTATATGCGTATTCTTTTTATTATTACAAACAGACACTCCAAATTTATTTATTTGTATAGATTTAATTGAAATTCTTAAAAAAGCTTCATTTGTACATGCAACTCCTGATTTTCGTTATAAATATATTTGTTTGTTTGCAGGTAAATGGACGAAATGAAAAGAAGCAACTATAACAAGTGATATACCCAAAAAATATGCGACCACGTAAGTATCGTATCCTCCTCGCGTTCATTTCCTCAATGCTGAAGATGATGACCACCTCGTCGGAACAGCCTGTCGTTGGTGATGCGTTGCCACTGCCTCCTTTCTGCAGCCGTATGCCGAGAGTAGTTCGGATCTGATCAGCCTAACGTGTTAGTCTCCGGCTTTTATGTCTTGTCCCGTCAATTTAGCCTGTCACCACAAATTAAACCAAATTGTCACTGAGACTGTTATACGTATGTATAAAGCTATATAAACATTTGATTTCTCCTGAATCCCATTGAAGGTTTAATATGTTTCTTGTATAATAAGTAACTGAAATCTCGTTAATAGTTATATTAACGTTTTCATACTTTTACTAATGTTACCCTCAACAAGTAAATTACTGGTGGTGCAATCAAATGTCCAACGTTATTACGTACAGACGCAATTTTGGTATTTCCGAATTATCGTAGGAATGACGAAATAGAATGAATTAAAACCTAACTAACCTTTTATCAAACTACCCTTGAAGTACATCTTTTTTAATAAAAAATGAATCAAAATTGAAATTAGTTGCCATGATATTGAGTTATTCGTCGACATATTTAATGCAAATTTAAGACTTGTATGGTTTTCTCATGGATGCCATATTCAAATTGGAATGGAATATATAATCATTCAAATCACTCGGTCGAAAGTTAACAAGCATTAAAAAATTATACAGATGAGAACCACCTCCTTTTTTGAAGTCCGTTGAAAAATAACTTGGAACTTACAGCCAGTGGGTTCATCTGTCCGATGAACACGGGGATTAGCGGCCCTGGACTCCACAGCTGTCACCATTTATTCCCATCATCCTCTCCGAATGGTGACAACCTCATCCCTCAGATCCTTTCTTGTTCAGTGGGTTCATCTGTCCGATGAATGCGGGGATTAGCGGCCCTGGACTCCACAGCTGTCACTATTTATTCCCCTCATCCTCTCCGAATGGTGACAATCCCATCCCTCAGGTCCTTTCTGTTCAGTGGGTTCATCTGTCCGATGATTACGGGGATTAGCGGCCCTGGACTCCACAGCTGTCACCATTTATTCCCCTTATCCTCTCCGAATGGTGACAATCCCATCCCTCAGGTCCTTTCCGTTCAGTGGGTTCATCTGTCCGATGAATACGGGGATTAGCGGCCCTGAACTCCATAGCTGTCACCATTTATTCCTCTTATCCTCTCCGAATGGTGACAATCCCATCCCACAGGTCCTTTCTCCTCCAAATTTCGTTTCCTAATTCCCAAAACAGTGGTAGGCCACCGCAGCAGCTTTTTGCTGCTGTACGAATGGGTCGGCACAATCGGGGAAGTACCACGACCTCACAGAATACTGGCGTAAAGTGGAGGATTTTATGCCTCCGCGTTTCGCAAGGTGAGTGAGTGTGCCGGCGGCCCAACTCCCTCCCCCTTCAGCAACATGGCAGCGGCAATTCAAAATCATTTACCCCAGGGGGGTACCAGTACGGTTGGTGCTGGAGAATCCCCCCCCGTGCGTCAATGGTTGGGTCACCAAGTGTTACCTAAACATGGATGTACGGGCTGCCCTGCGTATTCTGGGGGGGGCAAAATTCCGCTCTGTTCTGCTGTCCGAGGCAAACGAGGCAAAGCATCAATGGCTCTTCCTGACCCATTTACTGTGGACCTTTGCAACATCAGGGGGCCTCCATTCCAACTTGAGTGCCGTCCACTACCATCTTGAGACGGCAAAGCCGGCCTTATTCTTTCTCACCGAGACGCAGATATCTTCTCCATCTGACGTCTCGTATCTCTCCTACCCGGGGTACAAACTGGAACATTGCTTTGTGCCTCGCGCGGGAGTTTGCGTGTACGTCAGAAAAGATATCTGCTCTCGACGCCTCGACAGCCTTGAAGGCAGGGACCTCTCCAACCTATGGCTACGCGTAGACATCGGCGACCATCCTCGTGTTTATGCGTGCCTGTATAGGTCCCATAGCGGTAACACTGAAGTCGATCGACTCATCAGCCACATCCAGGTGGCTGCAGATTCCGTGCTCGAACGTATCCCCTCCGCAGAGATCGTGATTCTTGGTGATTTTAATGCCCACCACTCCGAATGGCTTGGTTCACGCACTACCGATCATGCGGGAGATCTGTGTACGATTTTGCTTTGGCATATGATCTTACACAATTGGTCACATCGCCTACGCGAATCCCAGATGTGGAAGATCATGCACCTTCCTGTTGGATCTTCTGCTGACCTCCCATCCGGACAGATATGTCATTTCAGTTGAAGCCCCTCTGGGCTCCTCTGACCACTGTCTGATCCGGAGTGCTGTGCCACCTTTACACCCACTGCGGCCGCGCATTGCAGGCCGCCGACGCGTGTGGCACTACAGGTCAGCGGATTGGGATGGACTGCGGTCTTTTTCGCATCTGACCCATGGGGAAGTTTGCTTCTCGCCGGTGGATCCCAACGCCGTTGCAGACTCTGTTGCCGATGTAATACTACAGGGAATGGAACTTTTTGTTCCATCGTCTGTGGTGCCCGTCGGTAGCAGATCACGGCCTTGGTTTGGTCGCTCTTGCAAAATGGCTTCACGCCATAAGCGGGAGTGCTATCGAGCTTGGGCTGCGGCATCGGCGTTGGAGGATCCAAAACCAGCGCACTCAAAAGAAGTTCAACTCTGCCTCCAGGTACTTCAAAGCGTAATTGCCAAGGCAAGGTCGGAGCATGTGTGCAGAATTGGCGAGAAACTGGTTCGCCTCCTTCGGGAACACGTGCGTTCTGGTCGCTCGCCAAGGCTGTTCAAGGGAATTTCTGTCAGCCATCCCTTCCACCTCTGCACAAAAAGGATGACTCGCTGGCCCATGACGCAAAGGAGAAGGCCGATCTTCTGGGCGCACTCTTTGCGTCCAACTCGACTCTGGATGATAAGGGTAACTCACCGCCGACCATCCCGCGGAACGAGTACTCTATGCCGGAAGTAAAGTTTCTGCAGACTACAGTACGCAGAACACTTTTCTCTCTAGACATCCACAAGTCGAGTGGACCTGACGGGATCCCTCCTATTGTGCTGAAGATGTGTGCTCCGGAGTTGACACCGGTGTTGACTCGACTTTTCCGGTACTCCTACTCCCAAGGCGTTGTCCCGTGTTCTTGGAAGACTGCTTTAGTGCACCCGATCCCAAAAAAGGGCAATAGCTCTGATCCATCTAACTACAGGCCTATTGCCATCACTTCTTTGCTCTCAAAATAATGGAATCCATTATAAACAGCCAGCTCCTAAGGTATCTGGAGGATCACCAGCTGATTAGCGACCGCCAGTACGGTTTTCGTCACGGTCGCTCAACTGGTGACCTTTTGGTTTATCTTACACACCGATGGGCTGAGGCAGTTGAGAGCAAGGGGGAGGCCCTGGCAGTTAGTTTGGATGTGGCGAAGGCTTTTGATCGGGTTTGGCATGGAGCGCTTCTTTCAAAGCTTCCATCGTACGGGCTTCCCGAGAGGTTATGCAAATGGATCACCAGCTTCCTCGAAGGCCGTAGCATCAAGGTCGCTGTTGACGGTGCATGCTCGGACTCCAAACCAGTGAACGCTGGTGTTCCGCAAGGCTGTGTACTGTCTCCTACCTTGTTTCTTTGCACATCAATGATATGCTGCAAATCAGCAACATTCACTGCTATGCAGACGATAGCACAGGTGATGCAATGTACACAGGCCGTGCCAATACTTCTCGGGAAAGCATCGAAGAGTGC
This sequence comes from Meandrusa payeni, assembly GCA_029286785.1. Taxonomy (NCBI): domain Eukaryota; kingdom Metazoa; phylum Arthropoda; class Insecta; order Lepidoptera; family Papilionidae; genus Meandrusa; species Meandrusa payeni. Next base: position 548,245 of record JAGSMX010000029.1, read on the forward strand.
CGGAACAAACTTGTGTCCGAAGTCGAAACTCTTCTCGACAGGGTCTCAGATTGGGGAAGACTAAATCTAGTCCAATTTAACCCCACAAAGACACAAGTATGCGTGTTTACCGCTAAAAACTCCTTTATCGTCTCCCCTCAGTTCGAGGGCACTCCCTTGGTCGCATCCTCCAGCATTGGAATCCTTGGCGTCGATATATCGAGTGTCGTTCAGTTTCGTGGTCACTTGGAAGGCAAAGCCAAATTGGCCTCCAAAAACTTGGCATACTCAGTAGAGCAAGACAGTATTTCACGCCTGCCCACCGTCTGCAACTTTACAAGGCACAAGTACGGCCTCATATGGAATACTGTTCGCATCTCTGGGCCGGGGCTCCCCAATACCAACTTCTTCCGTTTGACCGTGTACAACGTAGAGCTGCTCGAATAGTCGACGATCAGGGTCTTTCCGATCGACTCGACCCTCTGAGTCTGCGAAGAGATGTCGGTTCTCTTTGCATCCTGTATCGCATTTACCATGGGGAGTGTTCTGAGGAATTGTTCGGAATCATCCCAGCTACCGATTTCCATTACCGCACATCTCGGCAGAATTCCAAATTCCACCGCCATCATCTTGATGGTTGGCGTTCAACGACTGTACGTCGCGTAACTTTCTCCCACGCACTGTCAACTTGTGGAATCAACTGTCGCCAGCGGTGTTTCCGAACGTTTACGATTTAGGGACCTTCAAGAAACGAGCCTATTCCTATCTCAAAGGTCGGCAACGCACCTACAGCTCCTCTGGTGCTGTGGATGTTCATGGGCGACGGTGATCACTTAAGATCAGGTGAGCCGTATGCTCGTTTGCCACTTTTCATATAAAAAAAAAAAAACTCAATTAGGTTTAATTGTTTTAGGTTTAGGTTAATTAAGTGGCCTCCTGCCCGTCTAAATAAGATTAATGCGCTACCCAGTTTTAGTAACAAGCTAATGGAATGTACAGAGCCGCTCTCGACCTTCAATTAATAGCAAAGCCGCCATCTCCCGAACCTCCCGGAGGATAGCTTGAGATTTGAAAGGGGACGGTCCTGCGTAGTGTTGCTTGGTTAATTCTCACGGGGAATAGATATATCGGTTATTGTATCATAAAATATTTTGATAAACTTTTACGTATGTATTCATCATAATTCATTTTTTTTTAAAGGATGGACTTCAAGAGGTTCTGATTAATTCTATTTCGTAATATTCCTTCCGATAATTCGAAAATAAGGGGGCGTCCCGCCGTAATACCGTTTAACGTTTGATTGAGTTTTTGTTTTTGCTCGTAAATTTACTTCTTATAGTGTATTTACTGAGGGAAAGAGTGAGCGGAGTTAGGGCGATGTCACATTATTATCATTTAATATTTCATACTTAAAATGTTTCTTCCTTCTGATATCGTTACGCTACGGCGATGTAATATTTTCCTTGGCATTCGCTTCCTGAGTGGCCCAGTACGAGGTAATTTTAAATAATGCTCGGGAGATATTTACTGCGATAAATCTCCTTAAAAATCGCGCAACGAGAGGAAAATGTAAACGTGTTGCGTTTTTTGCTCTCTCGTCTCAGAAGTTCGCCCGTTGTTCTTATTGTTGATCATTTTTGTTTCAAACTTTATTTTTAAGTACGAATAAAAATTTCAATGTTTTCTTGTATTTTAAACTGAAATGGTAGTCCCTAAATACTTTCTACTTGTAATGTTTTTTTTATGGGGGTGTAAACTACTGCTTGAACCACGATCCCACCTGTGAAGGGGTGATATATTCGAAAGATGGTACGCTCTAATTGAGTAAATGCCTATTCACTCTACTCTTGAAAGCTCCCACGTCGTACACTGACGGAAATACTGACGCCGGCAACTTATTGCACTCCTTTGCTTTACTGTAGTTTTAGACTGCGATCATGGAGTAGCGTGATACAGGCAAATAAAATACTTACTATATCTCATCAAAAGTTTTAAATTATAACAAATGAATACTGCTAAAATGGTGCATTCAGTCCGTTATCATCATCTGCCTGAAACAGTCCAATGCTGGACACAGGCCTCTCCAAAGGCATGCCACACCACCATCCAGCCGTCCTACGAAAGTCGTTGCCACCTTGAACTCTCAATAACTCGTTTCACCCAACGATTATCTGTTCTATGGCTGATATAGCCGGCCTATTACCACTTCAATTTGCTAAACTGAACTATGTTGATCGCCTCAGTTCTCTTTCGGATCACCTCGTTCCGAATCCGATCCTTCAGATCCGATGCTCGGAGTCTTCGAGCGTAGCCCATTCCATAAATTGTTGAGGGACTTTTAGCCTTTATATTCCGCTAAAAATAGTTTGCATTTCGGAAAATGTGCTCAATTTTTTCGTATACCGATACCACCCTCATGTTATAGACATTCCTACATTACGCACGAAGCGGTTTGCTTCTTCATACATTATGCGGATAGCTAAGGAGTGGAACGTAAAAGTCATCTTCGCCTTCCGTCGAGCGAGATGAAAGCCAAACGAGAGCTTATTTGGAATAAAAATGGGGCCAAATAGCGAGTTTGAAATGAGTTTTATACCTGTTGGATGCTTAATAATCGTCACAATAATTTCTATTGAAAGCCCCGGACGGGCGCCAGCAGAGCGCACCGGTTCGGCTTTGAACCCGGGCGACTGTCTCTTGTTACTTTGCGGTTCATTGAACCGGAGATGTGTCCCCGGGCTGATTCACAATCATACCCTCTTGTAGCTCCAATGAAATATGAATATCGATTTGAATCTTCACTAGTTACCTTTCCATTCCGAAAATATTTACATCAATTCAATCGTAAGTCGTACTAATGACGTCTATAAATGAGGATTTATTAATTTGGATTTATTGATCCTAATGTACCGTCATTAAAAGTAACTACGAGTATATATGGTAAAGTTTGTATTACAATTTATATTAAAAAAATCAACTAACCCACACGCAGTGCATTTGAGATCCACAAGCCAAGCCTGGATTAATTTAATTAAAGTGTTATCTTTTTCTTCTTTTTTGTTCCCTCACCACTGAAGATCGTGACCACGACTGCTAACGCTTAAAAATAGTAACCGTCCAAGCAGAGGTTACCCTTCACCGGGACCCTTGTGTCGAAGTTACTACCTAATAGAAGTTCAGGCTAAGCGATCTGAAGAGCTATGCCACCTCTCAATCCGGTGAAGCAGTAAAGGCCAGCTTCTCTGGCTAACTGTGTTAGTTCGTCCAAAAAAAAACGTCGGCTCTGTATCATTTTGCTGAAGCTCATCGCGCCACTTTTTGTTCGTGGATGTCGGAATTGAAACGAGGAGAGAAAACAGGACTGTCAAAGGTCTTTGTACAGAAACACGGGCGACACAATTTTATATTCATTTCTGTCGCTTGTTCATTTCACGAAGACAGGGAAAACTATGGAGTTGCCTTGTTTTATTTGTTTATTTGCTCGCTGACGGAATACAATTTGCTCTACTCTCTACTGCAAAATGCAGCTATAACGCGGTATAACTACTTCGGTGAATTAGGACAGGTCGTTGAACCCGTATTCAAGGATTACATACGTACACGATCCATTTCTGTTATACGCCATCTTATTAATATAATTATAAATCTTACTAATACTAATCTTGTATCTCATTTCCGTTAGAACTATACACTCAAATATCGCTTGTTTAGTTTTCCCATTTAAAATCCTTTTAAAAACAGACATTTTACACAATTTGTAAGTCTCAATCTCTAAATTTACTATATAACTTAACTAGTGAACTAACAGCAGTTTCACAGCCTGTATAATGAACGCGCGAGAATTCCGCCTTGTAAATAATATGGGTTTAAAACTACATCGTAACACTTAAGTGTTCTTATTTAACTTAAAACCGTTTCCAAGTTTTTATCTTATTACGGCTCCGTGTGCTGTGTGAAGGAATTTAAAACAAGTTGTTACATAAAGAGGAGGTACACCCACATTGCTTATAAATAATGATTTCGATTTTGCAGTCGTACTGCATCTTCATTTGAATAATTCTTGTGGCAAGTGTCGCTTGTATACAAGGCAAACTAAATATGCTTATAAGAAAGATAACGGAATTAAAACAAAGGTAGTTTACAAAGCTCCTAAAATCAGCAAGTTGAAGTGGCAGTGGCCCGGCCACATTTGCCGAGTCAGTGACGACACGTGGGTGAGGAAAGTCTTGGAATGGAGGCCGCGCGTGGGTCGGAAGAGCGCAGGGCGTCCTCCCTCTAGATGGATCGAAGACCTTGTAAGGACAGTCGGAAGTGGCTGCGTAAAGCGAAAGATTATTTTCAGCAGTGGATACATAGGCTGATGATGATGAGCAAAGACGTTGAGTTTATTTAAATATCAAAAACTTAAACAAGTATATTTACGAGGTAAAACAAAAGCTGACTTCAAATCGAATAGATCATTAAACGCTATTACGTGGGGACGCCCTCTTTGTATTTCCGAATTATCGCAGGAATATTACGAAAACAAATAATACAAATTTAAGACTTATATGTTAATCTCATGGATCCCATTGTCAGAATGGGACCAAATTAATTAAATTGGAATACACTGTAATCCACCACCTTACAAACAAAAAAAGAATTGTCAAAATCGGCTTACCTGTCGAAAGTTATGAGCTAGCAATCAAGAAATAAAACGAGTATACAAATGTACAACAAAAACAATATAAAGAAAAGAAATTGAAATTGAGAAAAATAAAAAAAATAACTTGTGACGAAAAAGGGTTTTTTTAAACTAAATTTTTTGTCCAAAAACCTGTTGAACCTATCGAAAGTTTAGTGATGAAACGTATGTAGACACAAGTGAAGAAAGAATAGAGAAAATATATAATAAATAAACGGGCTGGTAGAGGGACGCGGAATATTTTAATTATAATAATAATTATATAAGTCATTGATCGTTTTCTGTTATTGAGTATTATTTCATCGGATGTTTACATGCGACCATTCAACGAAACAAAGGCGGAGGTAACTGCAATAAACTAGGTTGTCAAAGTTCAGCCCCGGAGTTCTGGGCTCTCAAGAATAAGACTACGGTATCCCCTGCCTGTCGTACAAGGCGACTAAAATGAGCCTCGGGTTGACTGGGCGACAAGGGTGGGGGCCTGAGTCGTCCACCAAAGTGGACCCGGGAAGAAGGCGACATCGGCTGGCCCGTGTCGCCTTGCGCTGCGAGGGCACAGGGGGGGAGGGAGTAACCTCCCTCCCCGGGACGTGCTCTCCTTGAGCACAGTGCAGAGGGGCTCCGGTGCGTTCCACTGGAGATCCCGGAGCCCCTCGTCATGCACCGAGGAAAGGGCCACTGGGAGTTTTTAGTGGGTAAGAACCCCACATAACTGCCGCCTTGACCCAGAAGGCGGGGTATCTTTGAAGATTTCCTCCCCGTCAACAAAAAAAAAGGTTGTCAAAGTGTCGATTCGGTTATGTTATTTTTTTTAATTCTTTTAAAAAAATAACACTCTAACAATATTTCAATTAATATTAATTTAAAATAAATAAATTAAAATTATTATTATTTTTACTAAGCATTCCAACAAAGATTAAGCTTGTGTTAGGAGATGGTTCACGTCACTCGAATGTTAAATTCGAACCTACGACCTTCGACGATTCGCAGATTGTACTCTAAGCCGTTAGGGTATTGCGGGTTCCTTTTATTTAAATTAACATCAGTGCCTTTAAAACATCATACATAGATGCTCTTACGACCCCATTTTTAATCACTAACCCCTCTTGGGCTAAAACACGTGAATTAAACGGCTGTTATACGTGCTGTATCTCCGTTGTAACTGTGTTACTATAAAGTATAAACTATAAGTATCATCTAAGTGGATTATTAGCCCTGTTGAACGCAGTAGCACTTTTGAATTAATACACGCGTAATTAAATATAACCCTCGCGCTCATTTGGCCGCCGCTAATGGCAACTGGCCGGGGAAATCTGAAGAGAACCTTATGATTGCAGAATTTGTTCCATTTTCAAATGCGTGAAGACCTTGTTAGCGGGGTTCCACATTCAATATGAAGTTGCCATCAGGTGGTTGAATTGATTTCAATTGCTAAATTGTACGTTTTAATGATTATTCGTTACTATTTCTTATATTATTAACACCGCGGTTAGCGAGATATCCTTGTTGTTAAATAGTTTAGTGTTTCTTACTTTAATTACAAATTTTGTCGAATTCTTGCGATGAGCTATCACCTCTCTCTCTTTTTATCTTTTTTTTTTTGTTGACGGGGAGGAAATCTTCAGAAAGATACCCCGCCTTCTGGGGGGAAGGCGGCGGTTATGTGGGGTTCTTACCCACTAAAACCTCCCCGGTGGCCCTTTCCTCGGTGCATGACGAGGGGCTCCGGGATCTCCAGTGGAACGCACCGGAGCCGTTCTGCACTGTGCTCAAGGAGAGCACGTCCCTTGGGGGGAGGTTACTCCCTCCCCCCCTGTGCCCTCGCAGTGCAAGGCGACACAGGCCAACCGATGTCGCCTTCTTCCCGGGTCCATCTTAGCGGACGACAACGGCCCCCTCTCCCCACCCTTGTCGCCCAGTGAACCCGAGGCCCCTTTTAGTCGCCTTCTATGACAGGCAGGGGATATACTGGATATATAGGCTGATTGTATGTATCTTGGCGCAACGATGCTTAAGTGACATTAAACGTATGACGTAGGGCAAATTTTACATCGATAACTAGCCACTCCCTCGACTTTGTCCGCATGGAATTTAATAAAAAAATTGTCCTATTTGTATTCCTATTGGAGGTACATTAAGCTATTTACAAATTAATGAGAGCAGATTTACTACTTGTCCTATATTGTTGGTTGACGTCACCACCGATTCTTAAATGATGAGTCCACAGTTATATTATATATATATATATATTTAAGTATAACCTGCAAGGTTTAGCTTAGAATATAACTTTGACACTTCACTCTTACATAATCCGTTCAAGCTGATGCGCTGAGCCTTAAGCAAAGTTTTCTGATGGATGTTGTCTGACCGTCTCTTGCTAGATTAATTTGGCCCGATATAATTCCAAGCGGCGGAGCGCTATTATGTCGCCATCTGCGCGGGTAGTCGTAAAAAGCGACGGCCGGGGCCCGCTGTCCCGCTCCTATAGTAGTTTACTTCAATATTAATGGCCAGCACCGCCGATTATGCTAATGTGAGGTTTTTGATGCAATCTGTTACGCGGAAAATTGATTCAGATATATTGCTCGTTCGAGCGTTTGGGTTCACTTTACATTGAACCGCCTCGTTAATGTTTCCCAATATTGAGTGGTAAGCTGATTGAATGAAGGTATCGGTCTATGCTCTTTTATTGTGCTAGAGCAGGGGTTAGAGCAGCGAAATCTCACCAGTTAGCCAATAGTCATAGCCAACAGTGTGGAAGCAGCTCGTCGACGTCTCGGTGAAAGCGCGTCAAGATAAGCACGACCTTCAGAAATAAAGAATACGACGAAGAAGAAGAAGAAAATATTAATACCGTGTTCTTATTCTTGAGAGCCCACAATGGCTTGAATTGAGGCTGAGAATGAAATACTTTTTTTTTGTTACCGGGGAGGAACAAAAAGATACCACGCCTCCTGGGGGGAAGGCTGGTTATGTGCGGTTTTTATCCACTAAAACCTCCCCGGTGGCCCTTTCCTCGGTGCATAACGAGGGGCTCCGCGATCTCCAGTGGAACGCACCGGAGCCCCTTTGAACTGTGCTGATGGAGAGCACGTCCCGGGGGAGGAGGTTACTCCCTCTCCCCTGTGCCCTCGCAGTGCAAGGCGACACGGGCCAGCCGATGTCGCCTTCTTCCCGGGTCCACCTTGGCGGACGACAAAGGCCCCCACCCTTGTCGCCCAGTGAACCCGAGGCCCCTTTTAGTCGCCTTCTACGACAGGCAGGGGATACCGTAGTCTTATTCTTGAGAGCCCAGAACTACAGGGCTGAGAATGAAATACTTACGCTAAGGCCGCAAGTATTGCCAGGACTAAGTTAGCGTAAAAATGCGAATGGCGTTCTATTTAGGTTGATATACAATACTACCTTTTTTAGCCACACAAATACGGCACTTTTATAAATGTCATTTGACTCGACTGAAAGTAGTTTTTGGAGCGCAGTGCCTAAGTGTGATTATTGCGTGGCATATTATTAAATACGCTGGCGTGGAGCTGTTTGTGAAACGAGCTGTTCCGGGCGCGTCTCTTGAATTAGTTTTTATGATGAAGTGTTGGCTATGAGCAAAACGCTAAAGGCGTTTTCTTTATATTCCTTATTTTAACATCTTTTACTGAATAAATGCCATATTGCAGAATTTCGTTGAGAATGTAGGGTTTAGTATGCTAGCTGGATAGCACCAATGAGTTTCTGTATTTTCAACAGACTTCAAAAAAGGAGGAGGTTCTCAATTCGTCTTCCCATGTCTTATTTCAATTTAGTCCAATTCTGACACTGGCATCCATGAGAAAGCATATGGCAGTCTTGAATTTGGTTGGATTAAGTATATGCGCGACAAATGGACGAATAACACAATATAGCGCCAACCGATTTCGATGATTCATTTTATTGGAAAGGATGTACTTCAAGAATAGTTTGATTAGAGTTTGTTTAGCTCCTGATTTATTCTGTTTCGTAATATTCCTACGTTAATTCGTCAATACAAAGAGCGCGTCCGTGATTTTCTTTGAAGTCGGTTTTTGTTTTTGCTGGTAATATACTTGTTATATTTTTACTATCATATATTTGGGATACAATTATAAATTAAATCTTCCGTAATATCGGTTCATCTAAATAAAGTTTAACGTAATTGTAGATTTCTTCTTAAAATGCGGGCCGACACAATAGTCGAGATACACCGGCAGATAGCTGCGGGTGAATTGACGTATCCGCTTCAAGGTCGCCACGAAGGTCGGGTGGGGGCAGACGCCTTGCGGCAATCCTCCAAAGTTTTCTTTTCAGCAGATTAGGGAGGCAGGGAAAGTGCACAATGGACGACATAGACTTTCATTTTGTAAATCCGAAAGTTCGGACTCGCGGAGCGACTCTGTCACTGTTAATCTCAAACTTTGTTCGCTTAATGGCAAAATAAATGGTAATTTGTTTATAAACAATTGTTTTAGAAACAGTGGCATGTCTTACGCGCTGAACTTTACGACCTTTGTATAGTCGGCGGGAAATAACTCTAGCGCTGCCCGTTAATACGCAGAAGTCGAAAAAGGTGTCACAGGGGAGTGAAGGCTTGCTTCTAGTGTCCAGTCGCGTTCTATATTCTATATTAATTGACTTTTGTTTTAGGTTAATTTAGTTTTTTTTCATTAACTGCTATAGTTTGTTTTTATTTTATTCAGTTGTATTGTATATATATTTCATTAATTTATTTTTCATCTTAAATAGTGATGAATATGCCAATATAAAAAGTAAAAAAAAGTATGAATGAATAACACTTTATTTGTAATTTGAGAAATGTATAATTGCGTGTGCGACTGTACACATGCGCAGCTATCCCTTCCACGTTTCGCTCAGCGCTAGTCTTTGCCGCCAACTCTACGATGAGTTTCAGATTTATTGTTTTTTATTTACAAAACAACACTTGTTGAAATGTTTGTCCTGTGTAAGCTGATAGGCTCATTTATGGTACCTGATAACCATGACAAATAATAAACAGCAACAGCTGTATCTATTTACTGCGATAAAATCTGTTACGGTATCGAAAAAAAATGTACCTCAGTACTTCGGCGTTTATATAAAACAGGAAAGACCAGTTTGCTTCCGGAGAGGCGCTTTAACAATTAAGAAACGCAAAAGTGGTGCTTACGTACTTTAATACTGAAGCCATTTTAGCTTACGTTCTTACGTCGGAGTAATATTCAAGATGCCTTATCGTTACGGTTATGTTGCTTGCAGCGTAATGGCGGCGATGCGGATAGGGCGGGCACAGACTTAGTGTTAGTTCAGCTTTAGTTTTAACTGTTTCGCGAAACGCCTTCAATACGAGGGGGTTCGTCGTTTGTATCGTTTAATCTCTGAAGAGGACAGAGGCTTTGTACCGAAGTGTTTATGACTTCTAGTTTCTAAGAGACACTTAGAAAGCAGGATTCATAGATCGGACTGATATGTACGTAGTATAAAATAACGACGCTAAGCAATGATTTATATACATTTGTTTGTAGCAATGTAGTAAGTAGAGAGGGTTAGGATCCCCTGTATAAAATAAAACATGAATTTTGTCAAAACTTACAGATAACTTTATAGTTTTTCTAATTTTAACAAAAGATTTCTCAATTGAGAACGGGCGAATACCTTATCCTAAACCAAACAAACTCAAGTCAATCTAAATAGACTAAAATCGTGTCGTATACATTTAAAATTAATGCTAATGTCTTTGTAAAAGAAGTGAAGGAAACCTTAGTAAGAACGCCTCGTATAAGATGCGCTGAGTGCTTTCAATTTTTAAAGACACCTCAGCAGGCGAGCTGCTTGCCACGTTGTATTAAGTAGATGCCGATTAACAGTAACGGTAACGATTGACCTAACATAATATAGTCATAACATTTACCTTGTAACTCTTTGAAGCTTGCCGATCAAATAATTTCGACTGAAACGAGCCGCGAAAACTCGTTCGCTTGCAAGATTGTGATGTTCAATCTAGTCGATTGAGCGACTCGAGCGAAGTGGATTGATATATGAAACTTGTAGAGTTGACGCGGCAATAAATCCGCAGTCGATCGCGTTGCCGCTCCAGCCAAGGTTGCAAAAACTCCTCTAACTTGCCTCTCCCGAAACAGATAATGAGCGTTAAAACAAGAACAATTTTTAAACCGTATAATGTCTATGTTAAATGACAGCTGTCACATTTATTTGTGACAAATTTTGATTTTTCGAGGATTATCAACATAGCTTTGAAGAAATGTTTCATTATTTTTAAGTTTATTCCGCTTCTAACCCTAATATGGTAACAGACTATAATACAGGCGTTCATTACATAGAAAAATAAAAAAAAAACAAAGTCATGTTGATCCAAAGGTTGAAAGAGTCTTGCTTCTTGACGTCCAAAAGTTTTTGGATACATGGAAGAAAGAAATCTTCACTAACTTATGTCGCCCTCTCAAATTCCTTTCGTCTTACAGTTACACTTTTCGTAACGCTAACCAGCTTACTCCTCAAGTTAAACGTGCGTAAAGAACTTTTTAAGTTACTATCTAAACATAAAATTACATTTTGCCAGAGATGAATATCATCTAAACAAATTCAATTCCATAATGTTGTGTATTAACGTCTATATCGGAATTAATATCAATTTTTGTCAATCTGTTTTTGACAACCCTAACCTATAATCGATGTGAAAGATCAGCAAAATATGAGCGGTGGAAGTTTCGAGTGCCGTGCGACGAGACTTCTCTGATGAATCGGTGCGACGCCGGGGCTGTGCGCAGGCAGTGGACCATCATAAGTTGATCTCCGTTAGTTAACGCCGGAAAACTTTCCCTTCTCTATATGCCGAATCGGTAAATGGTTGCCATATGCTGTAACAAAGCCACACCAAAATACAAACAAAAAGAAATTTCTTCATGGAAGAGAGATGCTAAGTAATCACCGCCGTCCAATAATTCCAACAACTGGAAAACCAACACAATCCAAAAAATGCAACAATGCAGCAAACATTTTTATAGCGTTCACAGATTTTTAAATCTATGTAAATAAATAAAATTGGCGTGTCTGTTTGTATATTAAAATAACTCCCTTTTACTGCATTCATTTGAGTAATAAAATATATAAGTATACGGTACATTTACCAAAATAACATTTCTTAACAATTTTGTCTGTTAAAATTACTCAGGCTAATAATCTCTGGTGCGGCTTGTCCGATTTTGATGGGACTTTCTAGCAGATAACTGATGTAATAAGGAGTAATTTAGGCTAGCTATGGACTTTAGGATCAGCTAGAATTGAATATAACACGAAATTGCTATTGTATTCAATATAGAACAGAACTATAGTCATAGCAAGTGATAGATATTTCTATATTAGTTATTTACTGTGACAACATATGTATTCGGTACCTATTTTTATGTAAGTGATAAACCGCCAATACAGATAATCCATAAGGAATGCATTGCCCAAATTACTTGGAAACTTGTGCCCTCCGCGTAGCATCTCGCCCATTTTATGCGTGACTTCGTAGATGCTGAACAGAAGAACATTTCCCTTCTATCTCCAATGGGATTCGAGCTGTTTCTGAAATGGTGAATCCTCCTTTATTTCTTATTGACACTGGCTCGATATAATCTGTAAAAAAAAATTATTATTTATGAACAGAGACTTGGCATAGATTATAAATACTTGTAAGACACGATAAACATTCAAAGGCCCACAGCAAAAACGTTTTGCCTGATAAAACAATAGCAGATTTCAGAAGAAGATAAGTAAATTGACAAATTGTTTTGTATTTACAATAATCGGTTTAGAGCAGCCGGCTGAGTGGGGCGGGCCGCCATGTTCATAACTTCGCCTTACTTGTCGCAATTTCCTTTGTCCAATTTGTAATTTTCCCCAAAAGGTTTTATTGTTGCGGCTTCAGGCGGAACACGATATTGTCATGTTTGAAACATTTTATGTTATTCCCTTAAAAGATAACAGAGCAGTGGTTACGTCTTCAGACTTGTGATTTGGCAGTCGCCAGTTCGAATCACAGTAAGTTTTATAAGTTGTACACTAATCACGTTCAGTATCAACTAAACTTAATGTAAAACGTGAATAAGCATGCAGCCCGGAGTTATTCATTAAACTTGATGTTCTATTAGATTCTCATTTAACTAAATCAAACACAGCAGCGAGACTTGCAAGGGTTTTGTGAAAGCAAAAATGATCTAGTGGGATGTTATATCTGCATCCCGGTAATATTAATACGATTGATACTACAAGTAGGTTAAGAAGATGTAAAAATAAGTAGTGGTCCTTTGAGCTATCCCCTACAAGCCGCTGTGATCCCTACTACCTTTTAAATTAAAACACATCATTTACTACTACTCAATCGTGGAAAAGAAACTAGTACAGCCAGAATGTGATAGTACGGTTTAGGTGTCTACTTTTATGACTAGAAGTGAGAGTTGGGTTGATAGAAAAACTATGAGAGTACTCGAGAGTAATTAAGAGACGCAATCATTAAGAAGTAACTGATAATGGAACAGCGTGGCTTGCGAAAATGTTGTGCCTGAAAGAAAAGAACCTGTGATATACCTATACATCTGATTAACGAGAGAAGAGGACGAAGTTTACGTCTGTTTACTGAGATATATAATGCGGCTTAGAATTTTACGTCAGCTGTTTTGATAATATCAAGTGAATTTCTTTGGGTGCATTTTTATTGTCATACATCCTATTCGTTTCTATTATGTTGTTAAATCTTGATACATCGGGTAAGATATGCTACATAGACATTTATGAATAGGGTTGCGCTCCGGTGGTTTGGGAGCTTAGGCAGTGCACAAACCGGTCGGGGCTAAGCGCGGATTAACACTGCACTGTCCGGTTTTATAGTCCATGCAAGCTGTGCCGGAAATCCTGGGGCTATCGGATCTTGTATTCTCGCATCTCGTGCGATTTATGCGCGGCGTATAGACAGACATATGGACCGCGTTTCCGCTCGCAAATGCTGCAACATTTGCATGCATTTTAATCGTGCAGCTAACGCAGCGCATAAAGTTATTATAGAGGATATTTAATATTATACTTTTTAAAACACACTATTTTTATAAATTACTAGTTGTGCCCGCGACTTCGTTAACGTATATAACCACCAATTATATACCAGACATTTGAAAAACCTACCAAATAATAGACAAATAACACAAATTATAATTATATCTAAACCAATAACCACCTTTTTAAAGTCGGTAAAATATAATTCATATGTGCTATTCCAGACTAATCTTTGTGCCAAATTTAATCCAAAGTCGTTCTGGTCGTTGCAGAGATTAGCCGGAAAAAAGAGACAGACATGAAAATTGTTAAAAATGTTTTTTGGTGTATGTAGATAGACCGTATATGGATTTTTTAATAAAAGCTAGCTATATTCATATGCATGTAGTAAAAAAGTGGAAACTTTGATATTGAAGAGAGACACGCCAATTTTATAAATATGTATAGAGTTGATGATAGTTTGAGGATTGCATCATTGATTTACAAACTGTAAGTTCTACCTTCATTAAATGCTAAAGAAGCAATCGTTTAGCACGGCCGTCATAAAATAACGTTGGTATGCGAAATGGATACCGACTTCCATAGAGTGTGATGTCAGAGCTGTCACAATACTGATTGCCCGCACGCTGTTCCATAGTTTGTGAGGACATGGCGCGCAGTAACATTCGAATCTTTTATGTATTGTGTCCATTATCGTCACTTGAATGTTTATGAAGTGGACAAAGGTTTTCGACGCTTTTATGGATAATAAAGAATGATGTCACTCGCAGGCAACATCACAATTCGGAGAAATCATTAAATTTTGAATTTGTGATTGTGCTTCGATAGAACCTTTGTAGAAGGCATGTGTTACTTGTGACTTGTCCGTTTCGGGCGCGTCTCCCCACCATACCCTAACGATACATGAAGTGAGAAATAACGTCATCAATGTTGAAAGACCATAGCCACCAGCTTCCTCAATATTAATAATGCACTCACATGTTGTTCCCTCAATTGAAGGCTATCAATCAATGAATTTCTTGCCTCTTCATGTCTTACATGTTCCTCTAAAATGTGATGCACATCATCTCATCATCACCACTGCTACAAGCCTCACAATTCGGTGATGTAGACTGGTTATTGATTGACGACTTTTTTGTAGTCCAGGGCACCGCTAAAAATCAGCATCCTGTGATCAGCACATACTGAGACGGTGTCCAATGTTGTCATCATATCCTAAGTCTGTTGTCTGCTCCTTCCTTTAATTGTGTTTATATTTTTCTTTCTTTTTTATTTTTTTTTGCTATATTATATTTAATGTATATATTATGATGCCAATAAATACAATGTCTATGTCGTGGTCCGCGATTACGATAAATCCTTTATATTATTACAATATATAAATATTTTATTGATTTTTAATATAAATTATAATAACATTTCGTCGGTGTTTTCTCTTCTAATGGCATTAACACCTGGTTCTGTCATATATTGTAGCATTCATTTTCAGCTGTTGCAATTATGTAGAATTTTTTTATGTAGTTTAATATTTAACGTATTAGGTTTATAAGGAATTCCGTAAAGTTTACATAAGGTCCTATGGCATTACATGACTTCACTACTCCACATGGCAGTTCGGGACAGTGTGGAAGTGTTCCGAACTCTTAAGCCGCACATCGCCACGGCCGTTAAATCGAGTGAACTACGCGCAATAGATTAGAGCATAAGACTTTGCCGAGTAATTTGCCAACTAATCGCATTAGGCGGCCGACGTTTAGGACGGGCCGAACCGATCGCCGGGCTTAACGGGACATAAGGGATCGAAGTTTTTGGGAATATGCTATAGGACGTTAATAACGTGTTCGTGATCGAACTAAATACCTTACAAGTTAATTGTTGCAATGTGTTGGTAGCTTAACTTTAAAATTTAGATAAACAAAGCCACTTTATTCGTTATCTAGATTATAAAACTGTTCGCCTCGCTAAAGCCCTTAACATAGAACATTTGATTGACACAACAAAGTCTGTTAACAGCCTCTCAGTCAAATTTCTTAGTTAAGGAACAAAAGTCCAATTTACAGAGAGCTAAATATTTACGAGTAAAAACAAAAACTGACTTCAAATACTACTACGCGCGGATGCCTTTTTTGTATTTCCAAGTTATCATTAAGTAAACTCTTATCAAACTACACTTGAAGTAAGTTTCTGATAAAAAAATAATCATCGCAATTCGTTGGAGTGATATTGAATTATTCGTCCACTTGTCGGGCACATACTTAATGCAAATTTAAGACTTATCTTATTAATACATTCTGACAATGGCATCCGTGGGAAAACCATTTCCCATGGATGCTGTTGTCAGAATTGGACCACATGAAATACACAAGTACAATTATGAAGACATTGAAAAATTAGTAATTATAAATTGATAGTTTGTGTATGGTGCAAACACAGTAACACACACATACATACACAAACAGACACACACCCAAAGACATATAAAAACAGATTTTATTTTTACCTTTATTTATTTTGTTAGTTAACTTTTTTTTCTTTCTAAATGTTTGAAGTTACGGTCAAAAATGACAGGGGAAGACATTAACACCTGAAATACAGTTTACGCTAGTTCGGGAGTTAAGGGACTCCCGACCTTTATATGTATTGAACTTTTTAAAAAAAAAAACTATACGTTATTATTAAATTGATTTATCATCAGATCACCCAGTTCAAAGTTACGAGGTAACAAATATGAAAAAAGAAATCTCCTAACCGATGTGTATGCGGGTGTCGAGCTTCATGATATGGGCGTCAGGTATTGGATGAATGGATGTGGACCTAAAAGTTTTTTTGATAGTTTAAATATGAACACACCAAAAAACAATTTGTTTAATTTTAATTTATAACACGAGATTATATTATTGTTTACGTTTCATAAACGTGGTAACCCTATCTCAAGCGCTACCGGCTCCAGACAAGTTTAGCGGAATGCGCAAAAGCCCGCACGGCCCGTCCGAGAGTTTGGAAAGTTGGGACACAGTAAATATACCACACGAGCATACGCCAAATTAAGTGAACTTTTTATGGAATTCAGGTTTTTGGAGCCTCGAAACTTTGTTCACTCGCATATAGTTTAACAATGAACGAAATTCCTTTTTTATACGAAGCGGGTTAAATATTTTAGAAGAGTTAATTTTTATGGAAGCAATCCGGAATGGGGAAATTCCTTTATATTTGCTGTAAATCGAAAGCCGATACCATCTAGGGATCTCAAGGTGTTCACGGGGGGTGGTGATAACTTACAAATATTTCAATTGATCTTGCTCAGGAATTTACAAGCAATTCTATTTTTGAGATTATCTGTATATAAAGTCACCCAATTTATTCTATCTTAGGTTACTGTATTTCAAACATTGTTTTCACCTTCTTTCTGTTTTCTATGATAGATACTCGTGATTCTTGTCCGTTTCCCTTCCGAGTTTACAGAAGTAAGGTTGCCTCTGTAACTTAAACATAAGTTGCGACTGGTCTACTGACCTTAACTATAGCTACACAGTAGGTAGAGTCGGCGGCGAATAACTCTAGCGCTGAGCGAAACGTGGAAGGTTATTGCGCATGTGTACTGTCGCGCACGCAATTATTAATTTACAAAACTTACACATACACAAACAACGAATAAATTCTTTTTATTAGTACTTTTTATATTTATATTCACTATTTAAAATCAAAAATAAATTAACAAAATAAAAAACAATCTCAAACTTAACAAAGGTCAATCCGACATACCAATTAGAAACGACTGTACACCAGGAGCGAGCGGGATGTGGTATCGGTGCGCGGGTGAGAGTACGACAGGAAAGCCAATAAGCGGTCGCGCATGTCCGCCCGCGCCCCCTTCACTCCCCTGTAATACGTTATTTTCGCTTTTGCGCATTAACGGTCAGCTCTACAGTTATTTGCCGCCAACTATACTATATTATTAACACATCACATGACTTATTATTATATTATACTCTTGTGTAGGTAATTCGGAATGATGACGATAGCAATCGCGGAAGTCAACAGTTGCTCTATAAAAGTTAACTTGTATTTGTATATTAACCCGTTACAATGATATCGAGATTATTTCCCGAGGTTAATGTCGAAACGAAAGCCGTTTGAAATCCGCGGCGCAGCTGTTATTGCGTACATTTAGATTAGAGTCAGAAATGGTCCGGTGGGGACTGTAATGTCTGCCTCTGCACTCGACAGCTGCACCGAATACTACAACTAGCAATATGTTTTTACAAATATTACTAACAATCTTGTCAATCATTCCAACTAGGCTTAAGCTTGTGCTATGGGATGGTTTATGTCAATAGTCGGATGGTGGAACCAATTCTACGGCCTTACGTTTTGCTGATTAAACCCTGAAGGATTAATAGGTTAAAGTCGAATACGACAACTTGCATAAAAAATCAAAAAGTGAAAGGAAATGCAAAGTAAACAAATCAAATCCAGAACAATGCATAATAAAAGTTAGATCTTTAATTCGTGTAGAGCGCGGTCGGAAGTGTTCTCGGCGCCATCTTGCTCGTTATGGCACGCCGGCGCACAGTTCTTCCGGTACACTGGACTTGCTCGGGACTCCAATAACTTACATTCGATATGTTTTTTAAGTTTTTTTGAAAAATACAAAATTACAGCAAGTAATTGTGTGTAGTTAGTTAGTTAAAAAAATTGGAGTGTCTGTTTGTACTATTAAATTAACGGTAGGTACGGAACGTATACCAAAATATCATTTTTAACTATTTTTGTTTGTCTGCTTAGCCAGGAAAATCCCAGGAACGGCTGAACCGATTTAGGCGAGAGAGAATTTTTAAAAAGACTTACAACTTAGTAAATAACAAAAGATTTATTTAATAATAAACATACAACAAGAAATGTCTCGCTGAAGTAATCGGAAAAGCTAGAGGAACGTATCCCATCGATGCAGCTGGAAGCAATTTCCGCATCCCGGCCGGAAGTGCGGGGCGGGGCGAACCGCCATTACTGCTAAGTTTTCCGTTCTAAAGCTGTCCGCTTGAATTTTTGCTTTCTCAACCGGACTTAACGTAAATATAATTTATAAATGCAATTTTTGTATATGTTGTGTCTGTAAAATATAAGAAAGATTGTTTTATATGGTGTATATATCTTAAGATATAATATGTTATGATAATACCCATTCAATTTTATTTATAAATGCTTATTTTGTTTCAGGTAAAGCCGATACACGTATGAACATGATACCAATTAACGTAGATGTTTGTTTGTACGTTAATAGAGCAGGCTGGAAGATAATCACTTTATTCAATTCTTTAATATCAAAATAAAACTGCTTAGTATGGCATGTCTGCAGATATGAAAAACGTGAACAGCTACAACTAGTTTCTCACAAGTCAAAATTTACTGTACACGACACATGCTTTGGCAGGATTCTATTGTGGTCTGTGTTGATGTTTCATTATGAAACTGATCGAGCCATGATTCGACCCTCTCGGACGTCGAATCAGAGTGCTTACCCGTAACATAGTAACCGTCCAAGCAGAAGTTACCACTCACCGGGACGACCCTTGTGTCGTGTTACTTTAATAGAGGGTCAGGCTAAGCGGCGTAAGAGGTATGCCACCTCATGATTTCTTCAATTCAAATAGGTCTCATATGCTCTATGTTTTCTTCTTTTTATGTTTGTCACTTCATAACTTCCGACTTGGTGATCCGATTTTGATGATTCTTTTTTGTTTGAAAGCTGGTCCTTCCTGTTTAGTTTAATTTTGGTCCATTTTAGAAAACCATATGTCTTAAAAATTGTGTTAAGTATGTGCGCGACAAATGGACGAGCAATATCACGCCAATCGATTGCAATAATTCATTTTTACTGTAAAGGATGTACTTCAAAGTTTGATAAGAGTTGTGCTAGGATCTGATTAATTCTATTTTATAACATCCCAACGATCTAATCTAAAGAAATCTAATCGAAAGAGAGCGTCTGCGGGTTAGTCGTACCTTTTGAATCGATTTGTAGTCGGTTTTTGTTTTTACTCGTAAAATGTTGTTATGAAAGCTTCGAACAGCAAGTTTCGCAATAGATTTGATATTGCATAACTTTTATATCGATACTAATGTTGATCTAGCAGTAAATATAACCTAACCAGTCCAATTAACAAGGCGGGCAGACGGCGGCCCACGCCCGCCAATTACCTTTGAAGTGCGCAGTTAGAAATTTCCATTCGTGTCTACAACTAACGATTTTAGATCTCATTTAGTATTCATCTATTGGGACTCTTTATTTTGGCAACAAGCTACTATACACACAGTTTGCATGTTTGTTTATTATTAATTCAAAAACCCTCTCTCTGTTTTCGTACACATTTAATGATCTTTATTGAAACTGAAGGATATGCTGCTGCGTGACCGAACTGAAAAAAATGTGAGAATAAAACCGTAAGAAAAATATATAACGGAAGTGCTATAGTCGTATACATGACCATTAAACATGTAGTGCCACTCTCTGATCACAGGTGGCGCTTTCACGAATACTACCCGCATTATAATTAAAAGTTATGGTAACATTTTTTATGCAAATTGTGTTGCAACTTTATTACTCGAATGAACAAAATTCATACCTGTTGTCCCAGAAAACCACATATTTTTTTTAACATAGATATCACCTTAAAATATCGTTGTAGTTTCCTGGAAACTTATGAATGACTGTAGCAGTATTTTATACTTGACTAGTCATTTTCATTTGTGCTCAAATTCAATTTCATCCATTCTTCAAATCCAATATAATGTTATTATAGCTTGATGTTACAAAATATAAAAAAAACCTATCATATTTGAAGACGTCAATACTATAATGGTTTGGGGATGACTTGCCAAACATAAGTATTTGTTTTGAAATGGTTAAAAAAATATTATTTTTTTTAAGCGTTTAACAAGATGTTTACAAGATTTACGACAACATTTTCTTTTTATTATGTCGGTAAGATGGAAAATTATTATTCATATTTCATCATTATGTAATTCGTAACTAAATATAATTATCAAAAAACACGATTTACAACAAAAACACCGAACAAAGAATCCAGGTACTGAGATGTGAAACACTAAAATATGTAATTGAGACCATCTAAAGTTCATTATTTCCAAACAAAGGCAATCATAGTGTACTCAAGACACATGTTAGCCATTAGGAAGCGAAGTTACA
This sequence comes from Meandrusa payeni, assembly GCA_029286785.1. NCBI lineage: Eukaryota > Metazoa > Arthropoda > Insecta > Lepidoptera > Papilionidae > Meandrusa > Meandrusa payeni. Next base: position 569,172 of record JAGSMX010000029.1, read on the forward strand.
CGCGCACATGACGAAGTTGGATCGTTTTGTGCATAAACCGTCATCAAGATGGCGTCGCGACATGTAATGGCGGAATAATATGTGACAGGGCGGGAAATATTGCGGTGTATGCTTCGCTAATGAGTATTATTTAGATGTTGTTCTACTTAAATTACTTATTTATATATATTCAGTTTGTGAACAAACAATTAATTCATCATAATGTATATGGTTTCCTGTCGAATTAGTGATGGATATTGAATTAGTTATGTTTTATGTATAATAAAATTATGTGATCAATAGAAATAATTTGAATAGCAAAAACAATGTTTTAAATCGTGCGGCTTCTGTGTTGTTTTAAACAAAGAAGTTGCACAAAGACAACAGTTAACGAACGGAATACACTTCGAGTTACGCTGTTGTACACAAATTAATATTATAGTCGAACTAACTTGTGCTATTCAAAATATATTCAAAGTCTACCCTACATTCTGTGCATGCCAATGTTATATACACCAATAGTGTAAAAACATTTATAAGAATGTATATATTAACATGTACATATAATATGTAATTGATGAATAACAAATGTTATATATATAAAATAAATTGTTTCCAATTGATAAATATTTCCAAACTACTGTATTTGTTGTAGAAAACCATTCTCAGTTACACATAGATTGATTCGTCTTAAGATATTCTTAAAGCAAGTGCCACTACACGACAGTATTTTAAAATCCATCGACATCATCTTTCTGGAGTTTATTCTTCGAACTGTTTATTTCTACAAATTTTCATTCAAGCGCAATATACTTGTTAACTGTCCAGCGTTGTTTCCGAACGGTAACACCTTTAGGCTTGGGTAAGAAAACGAGCCTTTCTCAAGATTAGTCACGCATCTGCTACTCTTGGAGTTGTGAAGAGAGTGCCAATATGAACATAAGGTCTTCCTCTCAAGTTACGTCTTAAAGAACCATTAATAAATAGAAATTGTACACTGAACTATGAAGGTTGTGAGAATATGTTAAACACAAACACACATACAAATTTAATTCAAACATATTTAGTACATCTATAATTAGTCATGGGTGGAAGGACTGCCACTTGTCGCGTGAAACATAAATTGTATTAATAGTCATAGCATATGAAAATTGTAATTAGTATTTCTGTAGTTATAATTTCGTTATTTAATAAAGAGTAACGAAGTCGCCGAGCAACCTGAGTCTATTTCAAAACTTTGACGCAAGTTGTGTAAAAAGATAATTCACTTTTGTTTGCTCTTCTCTTTTTAATTCTCACAAGATTCTAGAAGCAAGAATAGTTGTAAAGAAACACAGCTCGCGGAACGAACTGGGTCAAATGCTGCGACTATAGTGACCTCTGTATTGTGTTATGCACAATAGATACAAAACGACTAAAGCGAGCTACAGTTGCTCAATCTCAACTGTCGTTAGCAATTCTAAAGATATTATGTTGGTTTCTGATTAGAATTATGCTTGAAGTAAACATAAAAACTCGCGTCATCTAGAGGGCTACGCGATCACGAACTTCCACATTCACAACCAAACATTACTTAATTCGGCGTTAATACATCTTCAATATGGTATTTCAGTTCCACCGCCTACATTTTTGTGGTCACTCTTTCTTTATCTATCTGTTCATACCAATGAAGTATTCTCCTATATTAAACGTCCGCTCTTTACAAATAGAAGTTTTCCTTACTGCCTGTCACAAATGATTTCTGACACTTCCCATCTTCCACTTTCACATCTCCCTACTCACTACCCATTAAAGTAATATAGTCATGCAGGTAATGTGTACATATTTGTAGCGTTATAATGTGTAAGGAAACGAAATTTGTGTTAAATATATCTTGAATAACAAGCTGAAAATGTAACAATTTTAAGGTTCCGTTCGTTTTCACGCTCGCAGATCCTCTGAAGCTTTGATTCAAAGTTTGCGCTTGTAAAGCTTCAGTTCGGCTGCAGTCCCAAGTGGGTGACATCTTGTGTGGGTTTCGAGAAGTTTCTCCAATTAGGGAAATTGGGTACAGAACAACCGAGTGACTTTGCTTTCCTACTCCTCAAAGTTTCAAAAGAATATTAAAATGTCGAAATTTATACCACACGAAAGTATTCGGACTAAAAAAATTAATTTTATGGAAGCAATCCGGAATGGAGAAATTCCTTTATATTTGCTGTAAATCGAAAGCCGATACCATCTAGGGATCTCCAAGTCCTACTCCTAATAACTTAAGGTGTTCACGGGTGTTGGTGATAATGATGAGATGGTTATATAAGAGAGTATATAAAGTTACCCACGTTTTTCTATCTTAGGTTACCGTATTTCAAACAGTGTTTTCACTATTCTGTATTATATGATAGATACTCGTGATCCTTGTCCATTTCCCTTCCGAGTTTACAGAAGTAAGGTTGCGGGCAGCACGGGCCAGCCGATGTCGCCTTTGGTGGACGACGCAGGCCCCCACCTTTGTCGCCCAGCCACTTTTAGTCGCCTTGCACGACAGGCAGGGGATACCGTAGTCTTATTCTTGAGAGCCCAGAACTACAGGGCTGCTGGTCTACTGACCTTAACTATAGCTACACAGTAGGTAGAGTCGGCGGCAAATAACTCTAGCGCTGAGCGAACGAGAGCGAACGAAGCTACGACAGGAGAGCCAATAAGCGGTCGCGCATGTCCGCCCGCGCCCCCTTCACTCCCCTGTGATACTTTATTTTCGACTTGTGCGCATTAACGGTCAGCGCTACAGTAATTGGCCATCAACTATACTATATTACTAACACATGACTTATTATATTATTGTGTAGGTAACTCTATAAAAGTTAACTTGTATTTGTATATAACCCCGTTACAATGATATCGAGATTATTTCCCGAGGTTAATGTCGAAACGAAAGCCGTTTGAAATCCGCGGCGCAGCTGTTATTGCGTACATTTAGATTAGAGACTGTAATGTCTGCCTCTGCACTCGACAGCTGCACCGAATACCACAACGTAGCAATATGTTTTTTTACAAATATTACTAACATTCTTGTCAATCATTCCAACTAAGCTTAAGCTTCTGCTATGAGATGGTTCATGTCAATAGTCGGATGGTGGAACCGATTCTACGGCCTTACGTTTCGCTGATTGAACCCTGAAGGATTAATAGGTTAAAGTCGAATACGACAACTTGCATAAAAAATCAAAAAGTGAAAGGAAATGTAAAGTAAACAAATCAAATCCAGAACAATGTATAATAAAAGTTAGCCGATCTTCAATTCGTGTAGAGCGCGGTCGGAAGTGTTCTCGGCGCCATCTTGCTCGTTACGGCACGCCGGCGCACAGTTCTTCCGGTACACTGGACTTGCTCGGGACTCCAATAACTTACATTCGATATGTTTTTTTAAGTTTTTTTGAAAAATACAAAATTGGAGTGTCTATTTGTAATATTAAATTAACGGTAGGTACGGAACGTATTCCAAAATATCATTTAACTATTTTTGTTTGTCTGCTTAGCCCGGAACCCAGCAACGGTTGAACCTATTTAGACGAGAGAGAATTTTTAAAAAGACTTACAACTTAGTAAATAACAAAAGATTTATTTAATAATAAACATACAACAAGAAATGTCTCGCTGAAATAATCGGAAAAGCTAGAGGAACGTATCCCATCGATGCAGCTGGAAGCAATTTCCGCATCCCGGCCGGAAGTGCGGGGCGGGGCGAACCGCCATTACTGCTAAGTTTTCCGTTCTAAAGCTGTCCGCTTGAATTTTTGCTTTCTCAACCGGACTTAACGTAAATATAATTTATAAATGCAATTTTTTATATGTTGTGTCTGTAAAATATAAGAAAGATTAATAGATCATAGATAATATGTTATGATAATACCCATTCAATTTTATTTATATACGCTTATTTTGTTTCAGGTAAAGCCGATACACGTATGAACATGATACCAATTAACGTAGATGTTTGTTTGTACGTAAATAGAGCAGGCTGGAAGATAATTACTTCATTCAATTCTTTAATATCAAAATAAAACTGCTTAGTATGGCTTGTCTGCAGATATGAAAAAACGTGAACTAGTTTCTCACAAGTCAAAATTTACTGTACACGACACATGCTTGTCAGGATTCTATTGTGGGCTGTACTTGATGACGAGTCTGCTATTTGCCAGTGATGTTTCATTATGAAACTGATCGAGCCATGATTCGACCCTCTCGGACGTCGAATCAGAGTGCTTACCCGTAACATAGTAACCGTCCAAGCAGAAGTTACCACTCACCGGGACGACCCTTGTGTCGTGTTACTTTAATAGAGGGTCAGGCTAAGCGGCGTAAGAGGTATGCCACCTCATGATTTCTTCAATTCAAATAGGTCTCATATGCTCTATGTTTTCTTTTTATGTTTGTCACTTCATAACTTCCGACTTGGTGATCCGATTTTGATGATTCTTTTTTGTTTGAAAGCTGGTCCTTCCTGTTTAGTCGCATTTTAATTTTGGTCCATTTTAGAAAACCATATAAGTCTTAAAAATTGTGTTAAGTATGTGCGCGACAAATGGACGAGCAATATCACGCCAATCGATTGCAATAATTCATTTTTACTGTAAAGGATGTACTTCAAAGTTTGATAAGAGTTGTGCTAGGATCTGATTAATTCTATTTTATAACATCCCAACGATCTAATCTAAAGAAATCTAACCGAAAGAGAGCGTCTGCGGGTTAGTCGTACCTTTTGAATCGATTTGAAGTCGGTTTTTGTTTTTACTCGTAAAATGTTGTTATGAAAGCTTCGAACAGCAAGTTTCGCAATAGATTTGATATTGCATAACTTTTATATCGATACTAATGTTGATCTAGCAGTAAATATAACCTAACCAGTCCAATTAACAAGGCGGGCAGACGGCAGCCCACGCCCGCCAATTACCTTTGAAGCGCGCAGTTAGAAATTTCCATTCGTGTCTACAACTAACGATTTTAGATCTCATTTAGTATTCATCTATTGGGACTCTTTATTTTGGCAACAAGCTACTATACACAGTCAAATCCTAACGGCCTCAGGACGCTTTTTTAAAAAGAAAACAAAAGAAGTTTAAGACGTCTATTCGTTACAGAGGGCAACTTAATTCTAACTTATTTTAATTAAACCTAGTCGTTACGGGACGCAGAAGACCACCCGTGTTTTGATAGCCATACGGCGTAGTCATAACATCCGTTGTGCGATGCTGCAATAAGATGTTATGCTCTATCAGCATATATGCTTATTGTGTGGGGTTCTGGTCGCGTAACTTCTCCCCCCTGAGATTCGGGATTTTCCGAAGAAGTCGGAGAATTCCGAAAGCTACACTTAAACCCCTTTTCTTAAGATTAATAATAAAAATACTCCTGCGATAACTGCAATAATTAAATATAACCCGACAGTCCAGACACTGACACTTTTTACTCTTATTTCACTTGTATTATTTTCACTTTCTCTTTTAATGACTTCACTAATATGTTCATTTTTTCCAAATCTATGTCTTCCAATTGAACCGGTTTCATTTCTTCAATCTGAAGATTATTGACATGTGGCAAATTAACCAGGGTAACTTATTATATCTAATGTTTTCAACTTGATGTGGTCGTAGTTTGAGAATAAACCTGTCGATTTTGATTTCACATGTATCTTCCAGTGTAATGACGTATGTTCCTTGAACATTTTGCTGATAATTTCATTTGTACATACTCTTTGAAGAATCGTGTTTTCCTTGGCAAATAAAATCCACCGATTTGTCTGGATCTGTTGAACCAGTACATTTTGTACTGTGACTGGTACCAGGGCACAGGAGCTAATGTTACTGGAATATTTCATTAAGTCGGACACGCACGCGTCTTCTAAATACTGAAATACAATGTCTTCAAAGCATACGTAGCTGGCTGCTGCAATCATTTGACATGGTTTGGCGAGTGGCTTGGAGGAATGTCCTTTCACAATTAGGTAAGGATATTTAGGTAGGGTAATATAGATACGGTGATTTCGGATTATAGGAATTGGGTACAATTTGTAATACATGTAAATTTTATTAACAATTAATGGGATCTGTAACAGAAAAGTTAACTGATTTTTATTTGTAAAGGCTTTTACACCAATAACTTGCTCAATTTTTACAAGATTCTCCTTATTTGCTACAATTATCAATTTTTCCGTCTTCTCTATATCCCTAAGTATGGACAACAAGTCATCGGGTTCGATAATAGACTGATGTAAGGTATTAAGCTTACTAAAGGCTATGGCAGTTTCCATGTCGTCCAACTTTACAGAAATGCTTTGAAAATTGTGAATAATTAACGAATATGTGTTAATTATCATATTACTCAAAGAGTTTAAATTCATTTCTCGTTGTACACTAGCCATACTATTTTGGGTTTCATTTAGTTTCTTGTCAAGTTGGATTACATTTCTGTGAATAGAATTTGTGATATTACTTAGACCTTCAACAGTTTCGAGATCAACGTTACCTTCCTATTAATATTACTCTGATTTGATTTTATGTCTTCAATTAACTTATTATATTTCTTAGCATCTTCATTGTCAAGATTTCCTGTCAAGATTTTAATTATTGATCCTAATGGATTAAGAATACCTCTTTTAATTCTATAGCTAGGCACTATTTGTTCAAGTTTTTCAATAGTTTGATTCATTATATATGCCGATTGTAATTTAAAATTAAGGAATATCAAATTAGCGTAAGTTTCATTATAATTATCGTTTATTAAATTATTTAAATCAGAATTCTTATTTATGTTTAGTTCTAAATCTTCTATTAACTTGTTTAAGTCGAATATTCTAATTACGGTCCATTTATCGTTGCTGATTACGGCGGTTCCTTCCTTTACCGGTAAAATCCCTGGAGAACCCTCAAGTGATTGCAGTTGAAGGGCCTGGAGTTGGGCCGCTGTCGTCAGGACCGACACGACGGTCAGGATGCGTCTGTGAAGGGCGTTTTACATCTTTAATCGGTACTCTTATTTCTCGGTTCCTGGCAATGACGGGGACTACATTTTTATCTATTTGGCCCGATACCACTGCCTTTTCATATCTGGCCTTATCCTTGCTTCTTCGAATATTCGTCCCTTTGTAGTATATCACATCATCTGGGGTAATACTAAATGTCGTTTCTCCTCCCCTTTGTCTTTAGCTATTTCTTTAGTTTTAATAATTTTATCAGTTAGGTCTCTATAAAGATGTTGGGTGCGTTTTTATGATCGCGCATTAAAACTGCATGAACTCCTTGTCAAAGTTAGCATCAAACACGTTTCTGGATTCAGTATGACCGAAAGTCACCTCGAAGGGCGTTAAGCCTGTTACCGAATGAATGGTATGGTTGTATGCCATGATGGCATATGTCATTATGGACGAAGCGTCTGTTGACTTCTGCTCGTACTTTGCAAGTCTATAAATTTCAATAAGCGTTGAATGAAATCGTTCTACAAGACCCATTGAATTAGGATTATTGGGTGTTCCCAGGTGTAGGTCGATTTTATAAAATGCCAATAATTCTTTAATTAGTGCATTATTGAATTCGGTTCCTGAATCGCAACTAATCTTTCTTGGTGTTCCATAGAAGGAAAAGTATTTAACAAGGGCTCTAACAACCTCGGGTGCAGACTGATTACAGACTTCAAAAGCCTGTCCTAGCTTGCTAAATGCGTCAATAACAGTTAGGAATGATTTTCCGTCAATTTTGAAAAGGTCGATAAACAACTCTTCGAAAGGTTTATTTTGCGTTTGGGTTAGAATGAGTGCGGGTTTAATGGGTTTTCTGTCATATTTCATTTTTTTGCATGGCTCACATGCATTTATGATGGCGGCAACTGTCGTTTCCATATTTTCCCAAAAGTACGTTCGTTTTAAATGGCAAACGGTTTCCTTTATTCCACGGTGACAATTCTTCCTACATGATATTTTTCTATTATTCTTCTCTGTTCCTCTTCATCCTCCACATACACCACTCTTTCGGTACATTCAAACATTTTAATTGTTCCTTTCTTAAACAGTTTGATAACAGCATTTGAAAATTCAGTCCTATGCTGTTGGTCTTCAAAATAAATAAAATATTTAATTTTATTCCTTATATATTTCTTTAAAAAGTCGTTTATTAAATCAGGCCGATTTAAAGGTAAATGGACTTCTAAAATTTTTTGTTTTTTGTTTGATAAGTTTTTAACAGTCATTTCGTTTGCAAACCGCGTGTAAATTAGTATTTGATTAGGCTTTGTATCGATTGCCTCATTCAAAATGGGAATACCAGATGAATTAGTATTCCGCTCCGAATGTACAGTTGCACTGCCTATTTTTGATTCTGATGCCGTAAGTGTACCACTTGATAGAGAAGTTGAATAAGGCGAACGTGGCCTTTTAGTATTGGTTTTCCGGGAATCTGAAGAAATGGTTTGAGTTCCTTCTAAATCCGCAGGTGCTGTACTTGATTGGTCGGATGCTGAAGATATTATGATGGTCTCTTCGAATCTGAAGTAGACATTATAGGTGTTTTCCTTTCTGTTTACCCTTTTCTCTTCCTAATGCTACTATCTTTTTAATGACTTCCTCACAATGCGTTTGGACATCCCTATCGTCTACGTTTACTTCCATAGATTTGTCATCATTAATATCAGTTCCTAATGCATTTATTTTTATCCTGGAAAGTGCATCTGCGTTCGTATTTTGGCGGCCATTTTATAAATGACATCGTAGTTATATTCCGCAAGACGCAAACGCCACCGTGTTATTTTGCTGCTTGGCTCCTCAAATGAGTTAAGCCATGCCAATGGTCGGTGATCGGTATAGATAATAAACTTTTGCCGTAGAGATACGGGCGGAAGTGTTTCACGGCCCATATAATTGCCAATGCCTCTTTCTCTATCGTACTGTACCTACTTTCGGCTTCATTTAAAGTCCTAGAAGCGTATGCAATAGGACGATCGCTCCCACGGTGCCCTGCGAGAGAACGGCGCCTATAGCAAAGTCGGAGGCGTCGGTCGTAAGAATAAAAGGTTTTTCGAAATCCAGGAACTGCAGTAGAGGTGCATTTGTAAGCAACTCCTTGCATCTCTCAAATGCTTCAACAAATTCTTTATTTATCACTACCTTATTGTTTTCTTCAAGCAAACAGTCAAAGGTCTGGTCAGTTTTGCAGAAATCTTTTATGAATTTCCTATAATAGCCTACTAGTCCCAAAAGCTCTTGATTTCCGTTTGAGTTCTGGGAAGGGAATTTTAAGACGGCATCTATCTTGTCAGAGTTTGGTTTAAGTCCATCCTTGGTAATAGAATGCCCCAAATATAGGACTTCCTTACGCAGGAACTCCGACTTATCCAACTGAACCTTCAAATTGGTTTGCCTAAGTCGCTCAAATATATTACGCAATTTGTCTACGTGCTCTTGGGCTTGATGAAAGATGATAATGTCATCTAAGTATACTAAACAGTGTATACCCTGAAGACCACGAAGGACACTGTCCATGGCCCTTTGAAACGTGGCTGGGGCTGTCTTCAACCCAAAAGGCATTCTGAGGAATTCAAAATGGCCAGCTTGTGAACTAAACGCTGTCTTTGGTCTGTCCTCCTTGCTTATCTCTATTTGATGATACCCACTGGCCAAGTCCAAAGTGGTAAAATAATTGGATTTGCCCAATTTATCAAATAGATCGGCGATATTTGGTAGAGGGTATTTATCATCCGTTGTTATTTCATTTAGGCGTCTGAAATCAACGACCATTCGCCATTTTTGTTCACCGGAGGCATCAGCCTTTTTTGGAACTAGATGAACTGGTGCGTTCCATGGAGAATGTGACTCTTGAATGACATTATCAGCTAGCAGTTTATCTACTTGTCTATTTATCTCTTCGTTGACTGCATGTGGTTGACGGTATGGTTTGACATAAATTGGATCTTCATTTGTAGTTCTTATTTGGTGTTTAACTTTATTTGTGAATGATAAGGGTACTTTGTCGCAATAAAATATGTCTCTATACTCATAGCAAAGTTTACTTATTACAGTTCTCTCTTCGTTATTCATATGATCCAGCCTTAGCTTTTCCAAATTGTTTATTAAATAATCGTCTATGTCCAGGTCATTATCTGATATCCTGTTCACGTTACACTCCGTCGGTTCATATGGCGTTACTGCCATTAATTGGTTGATTTTAAGTGTGATGGGTTTGTCAGTGTAATTTTGGATAACTGTGTAAGCTTGTCCTTTTACGCAGTTTATTAATGCACTTGGCATCCTTATGCCTTCCCAAATTGTCTATATGGTAAAATACCCGTCCCGTTGTAAACGTCTGTTGGTAATTTTACGCGAGTCTCAGTCCGTGGTTCCAGTGTGATTTTGATTTTTGGATTGTAAATGAATGGTATCGCTGTATCTCTGGTCTGAATTACCTGATTTTCATATCTATATTGGCGTCTATTTGTGTGAGTAAATCTGAGCCAATAAGTCCGTCATATTCTTTGTCTACTTCGTATATGAAGAATGTATGTTCCTGTTTACTTTGAATGATTTTAAAAGCGGGATGTATAGCTTCGCTATGTGAGCTTCTACCATGCGTGCTTACAACTTCAAATTGAACTGGAAATTTATAGTCATTGAAATACTCGTCAACTTTATGAGGACTTATGAAAGACCGCGAACTACCAGTGTCAATCATGAACTTGCCGTTTATTTCTGGCAGATAAACATAGGGTAGTTTGGCAAAATTATCGCAGTTAATATTTATTAATTCGGCGGGTCCGTGTCGAGGCCCGTTTGCAAAATTTTCAACATTAGGGTCATAAGATTCGTACATTTCGGGTTGTTCATAATTAGCCTGGTCATTACAATCAAAATTATGATAATTATCATCACAGTAGTCATTATTGTCTGCAAACACTTCTATCTCATTATGGAATACAGCATTGGAACGTGCGGCAGGTAGAGGCTGTGCGCATTGTAACATCGGTGTCAAGACGGTTACCCAGTTTTGTTGAGGTGGGATTCCGAATTTGAACTGGTTCTGTTGGGGCTGTTGAAAAGCCTGCCTAGGTGGTCCTTGGCCAAAGAAGGCCTATATCCTTGAGGTCCATGCATTGCGGGCCTATGTGTGTACCCTTGCGGTGCACCATATCTATAACCTTGGTTAGGAATGCCGAACCTGAAGTTTTGCTGTGTCTGTTGATATGGAGGCCTAAAGCCAGCCGCAGGGGTATACCAAATTTAAATTGAGGTGCTTGTTGTGCGCTGTTATTAAAATTTTGTGAAGCGTGTGGTTTTGGTCGGAAACTCCGAATTTAAAACCTCCGTGATTTTGCGGATTTTGGTTGGCTGAAATATGGTTTTAGACCAAATTTATCTACATAAGGGTTGTGCGACAACGATGGCTGTGGTTTACTGGTTGTACCTCGCAGCATTTTGTTACGAGCGTTATACTGGTATTGGAAGTTAACTTCCTCAAGAACCATACTTAAAGCTGACTCTAGCGTAGAGCATCCCTTAAGCCTGACTATACGTATCAAATCCTCTGGCAAGTTGTAGAAATACGTTCAGTGCCGTATTGTCGTAAATTATGATTTTACTATTTCTCACGTCCTTATTCGATATAAGGTTTACTTTTGAAATTAAGGTACTCTTAACCTGTTGGATTCGGTTACAAAAATCGAGATAAGATTCGTTATGATTAATTTTCAACGTCTCAAGCTCGATGGCTATACATTCTTCTGAACGCGGGTCTCCAAAGTGTTGAGTCAACACTGCTTTTAATTCGGGCCAGGATTCGATATCCTGTCGTTCGCTTATAAGGTGAGCGGCTTTACCGACTAATTTACTTGTCAAGATATGAAATATATAAACTTCTTGGTCAGGGATTTCGGATAACAACTAATTACATATTCACATTTTTTGATGTACAAATTAAGTAGTCTTTCATCGCCATCAAATTTAGGTATAATGGAGTACATCTCCGTCGGTACAGAATGAAGTTTTGTTTCCGTCATTTTTTTTTTTTTTTTTGTATTAACACACACGAAATATAAGAACTAAATTAACACACACAAAATATAGCAACACAACAATAGTAAAAATCAGTTGAACAGATCATAAATTTTCAATAGTAATGTAATAACCTAAAATAATTTCAAGATCGAAATTTAGTAATGTAGTAACCTAAAATAATTTCAAGATCGAAATTTTATAATGTAATAACCTAAAATAATTTCAAGATCGAAATTTAGTAATTATACTTATTATTTCCTGATCGAAATTTTAAAACTATCTAATAAGGTACAATCGTCTATTTTAGTACGATTCTACTAGTATGAAAATCAGTTAACAAAATAAGATTAGATAATGTTCAGATCCAAAATTAAGATTAACAGATTTCGTGGAATGGAATAAGAAATAGGGACAAGGAATAGTGAATTTGGACTACTCACAAGCCACACATTCTCTCCTGAGAATAAGCTGCCTTCTCGTCCTGGATTGCGCGTCGCGAGACTAATTTATTTGTTCGTATGGATACTCGCACTACTCAAACCGTACTTTTCGCACAAAACCGAGTCTGGGGCCTTTCAAAATGCGATGAGCACGGCAGCAGGACTAACGAGTATCCTACCGGCTGCGCCAGTCAAATCCTAACGGCCTCAGGACGCTTTTTAAAAAGAAAACAAAGAAGTTTAAGACGTCTATTCGTTACAGAGGGCAACTTAATTCTAACTTATTTTAATTAAACCTAGTCGTTACGGGACGCAGAAGACCACCCGTGTTTTGATAGCCATACGGCGTAGTCATAACATCCGTTGTGCGATGCTGCAATAAGATGTTATGCTCTATCAGCATATATGCTTATTGTGTGGGGTTCTGGTCGCGTAACTACACACAGTTTGCATGTTTGTTTATTATTAATTCAAAACCCTCTCTCTGTTTTCGTACACATTTAATGATCTTTATTGAAACTGAAGGATATGCTGCTGCGTGACCGAACTGAAAAAAATGTGAGAATAAAACCGTAAGAAAAATATATAACGGAAGTGCTATAGTCGTATACATGACCATTAAACATGTAGTGCCACTCTCTGATCACAGGTGGCGCTTTCACGAATACTACCCGCATTATAATTAAAAGTTATGGTAACATTTTTTATGCAAATTGTGTTGCAACTTTATTACTCGAATGAACAAAATTCATACCTGTTGTCCCAGAAAACCACATATTTTTTATCACCTTAAAGTGTCGGTGTAGTTTCCTGGAAACTTTTGAATGACTGCCAGTCTTTTATACTTGACTAGTCGTTTTCATTTGTACTCAAATTCAATTTCATCCATTCTTCAAATCCAATATAATGTATTATAGCTTGATGTTACAAAATATTAAAAAACGTATCACATTTGAAGACGTCAATAGTCTAATTTGTTTTGAAATGTTTAAAAATATTAATTTTTAAGCGTTTAACAAGATGTTTACAAGATTTACGACAATATTTTCTTTTGATTATGTCGGTAAGATGGAAAATTATTATTCATATTTCATCATTATGTAATTTGTAACTAAATACAATTATCAAAAACACGATTTACAATAAAAACATTATTTCCAAACAAAGATAATCATAGTGTACTCAAGACACATGTTAGCCATTAGGAAGCGAAGTTACACGCGCACATGACGAAGTTGGATCGTTTTGTGCATAAACCGTCATCAAGATGGCGTCGCGACATGTAATGGCGGAATAATATGTGACAAGGCGGGAAATATTGCGGTGTATGCTTCGCTAATGAGTATTATTTAGATATAGTTCTACTTAAATTACTTATTTTGGTTTATATATATTCATTTAATTCATCATAATGTTAATAGAATTAGTATTAGAAATAGTAGAATTAGTTATGTTTTATGTATAATAAAATTATGTGATCAATAGAAATAATTTGAATAGCAAAAACAATGTTTTAAATCGTGCGGCTTCTGTGTTGTTTTAAACAAAGAAGTTGCACAAAGACAACAGTTAACGAACGGAATACACTTCGAGTTACGCTGTTGTACACAAATTAATATTATAGTCGAACTAACTTGTGCTATTCAAAATATATTCAAAGTCTACCCTACATTCTGTGCATGCCAATGTTATATACACCAATAGTGTTAAAAACATTTGTAAGTATGTATATATTAACATGTACATATAATATGTAATTAATGAATAACAAATGTTATTAAAATAAATTGATACCAATTGATATATATTTTCAAACTACTGTATTTGTTGTAGAAAACCATTCTCAGTTACACATAGATTGATTCGTCTTAAGATATTCTTAAAGCAAGTGCCACTACACACAACAGTATTTTAAAATCCATCGACATCATCTTTCTGGAGGTTGGATTTTTCAACTGTATGTGTTTCTCATAATTTTCATTCAAGCGCAATATACTTGTTAACTGTCCAGCGTTGTTTCCGAAACGGTTACACCTTTAGGCTTGCAAGAAACGAGCCTTTCTCAAAGATAAGTCACGCATCTGCTACTCTTGGAGTTGTGAAGAGAGTGCCAATATGAACATAAGGTCTTCCTCTCACGTTACGTCTTAAAGTAACGTTAATAAATAGTAATTGTACATAAGTATATATATTACAATGTACAATAAAATTAATATAATATTATAATAATTTACACTGAACTATGAAGGTTGTGAGAATATGTTAAACACACATACAAATTTCATTCAACATGCCTGTAATTCAAATATATTTAGTACATCTATAAATAGTCATGGGTGGAAGGACTGCCACTTGTCGCACAGGAAATCCTAGTTTAGGTGGCAGTGAAACATAAATTGTATTAATAGTCATAGCATATGAAAATTGTAATTAGTATTTCTGTAGTTATAATTTCGTTATTTAATAAAGAGTAACGAAGTCGCCGAGCAACCAGAGTCTATTTCAAAACTTTGGCGCAAGTTGTGTTCGTAGCAAAACGATAATTTACTTTTGTTTGCTCCTCTCTTTTTAATTCTCACAAGATTCTAGAAGCAAGAATAGTTGTAAAGGAACACAGCTCGCGGAACGAACTGGGTCAAATGCTGCGACTATAGTGACCTCTGTATTGTGTTATGCACAATAGATACAAAACGACTAAAGCGAGCTACAGTTGCTCAATCTCAACTGTCGTTAGCAATTCTAAAGATATTATGTTGGTTTCTGATTAGAATTATGCTTGAAGTAAACATAAAAACTCGCCTCATCTAGTGGGGTAGACTATCACGAACTTCCACATTCACAACCAAACATTACTTAATTCGGCTTTAATACATCTTCAATATGGTATTTCAGTTCCACCGCCTACATTTTTGTCTTTCTCTTTATCTATCTGTTCATACCAATGAAGTATTCTCCTATATTAAATGTCCGCTCTTTACAAATAGAAGTTTTACTTACTGTCTGTCACATATGATTTCTGACACTTCCCATCTTCCACTTTCACATCTTCCTACTCACTACCCATTAAAGTAATATAGTCGTGCAGGTAATGTGTACATATTTGTAGCGTTATTATGTGTAAGGAAACGAAATTTGTGTTAAATATATCTTGAATAACAAGCTGAAAATGTAACAATTTTAAGGTTCCGTTCGTTTTCAAGCGCGCAGATCCTCTGAAGCTTTGATTCAAAGTTTGCGCTTGTAAAGCTTCAGTTCGGCTGCAGTCCCAAGTGGGTGACATCTTGTGTGGGTTTCGAGAAGTTTCTCCAATTAGGGAAATTGGGTACAGAACAACCGAGTGACTTTGCTTTCCTACTGCTCAAAGTTTCAAAAGAAAATTCAAAATGTCGAAATTTATACCACACGAAAGTATTCGACTAAAAATTAAATTTTATAATTGAAGTTCTTTACTGACCTTAAAATGTAACATTTAATAATTCAAGTCTTTTGGCAAAACAGAAAACGACAACTTACAGGCACAAAATATCAATATAACTTTATATTCACTGCCTGAAACTTAAGTCATTTATGTTTCATAAACCAAAATGGCGCCTAAATCTTCATAATTTCCATGATTAAAAAAATACTTCGGAATATTAAAGATTTAAAGAAATTAAGATGAGTGAGCACACGTGCGAGATCAATTCCCCGAGTACAGCAATACAATGTTCCCGAAACAGCGGCGGACTTGGCCCGTTCCGTCTATCAGAGCCACACGTCTTTATGAATTCGTTTTGAACAAGGCCAAGATTTAAGGCCATATTTGTCGAGACGTTTAATGGTTTTTTTATTTATTTATTATACTAATATGTAATTTTTCGATAGGTTTGTGATTAACCAGCGGGTAAAGTCGATGAGGTGATGGCACACCAGGTAGGAACAAAGTTCGTTCAGATAATATAGAAGTAACACAATTTTTTATTTTTATTTAAGTATATAAAATTATTTAGAAAATTTAGTAAGATATAAGAAATGATACAAACAAAAATAGTATTTCAAATTATTAAGTACTTAACACACTTAACTTGATACGCACATGACGAATAAATTTTAGTATATTTATAATACAAGTATATTTAAGAACAAAAACAAAAATAGACTTCAAATCGTATAAAAATATTACGTAATAGAATTAATGAGAACCAAAATCTCATCAAACTAACTTTGAAGTACATCCTTTCCAATTAAAAATGAATCATTGAAATAGGTTAGTGTTACATTGAGTCAATGCAAATTTAAGACATTGTTTTCTCATGGATACATTGGAAGCACCAGCTTTTAAATAAAAAATGAATCATAAAAATTGGTTGACCCAGTCGGATGTTATGACGTAACAAACATGAAAAACAACATACAGACGAATTGATACCCTCCTCTTTTTTTGAAGTCGGGTGAAAATACTTTAGTATAGTTCTTGACTCTTGAACAGAAGTGGCAATATACATTTAGTGGAAGTTGCCATAAAAATAAATTTTACACATTTATAGAAAATGATTGAATGACTGTACTCCCGCAACACTGGCAAAATCCCGGATCTATCTGAGAAAGCGAACACCATGTAAGGAGAAGGGTCGACCATTATTACTGTCGTAAATCTAATTTACTCGCTTGGATATAAATATATTGTGATCAAAGAAATTTGATACGTGACAAGGGTCTGGCGAACCCGTTGGCGCCACGTCTTCAAATGTCGTAAATTAAAGAAGGCGCGAGCGACGCCGCGGCCTCACTGAATGCTGAGTGGGTATCTGTTGCGGCCAATTGTCAACGACGAGGGTTAAAGGGGCTCTGGAGGGTGTGCCAAGTATCTGGAAGTGTCGGTTGCCGTTAGATAACATCAAACGATACACCTATTCAAATAAATAAATTTGTAATGTCTGTATTATTACAAGTATTTTTACGAGTTAAAAATAAAAACCGACGTCAAATTCAAACGTTAAACGCAATAGAATTAATCAAACATAACCAAACTCTCATCGAACTACCCTGGTACATCCTTTCTAGAAAAATTGAATCATCGAAATTGGTTGGCGTCAATATCATTGACTTATTCTTCCATTTGTCGCAGCACATACTAATGCAAATTTAATACTTATATGGTGTTCTCGTGGATGCCAATGTCAGAATTAAATGAAATGGGACCACACGGGAGGCAGTAGCTTCCAAATACAAAAAGCATCATCAAAATCGGCTCACCCAGTCTAAAGTTAAGTTCGTTATCCGGATAGGCAGAGAAAGGCAAATTAAACCACTGTTCACTGGAGAACGAGAGTATTGACTTTAATATTGTCGTGGACTATAGACGCAACGACAAACCATACTATGAAATATAATTTCACAGTGCCATCTAGTTCCGACGCTTCGCAACAAATGTGCATTTTTTTCTCCTTTTTAGAAGTCGGTTGATAACATATTTTTATCTGTCTGTTTGTTCCGGCTAAACCTATTTTGCCGGAACTTTCACTGGCATATCAGATGTAATAAGTAACTTAGGTTACTTTTCTTTTAGAAAAATTTAATAGTTTTTAATCGCGGGTAACACCACAGGTCACAAATAGTAAATAATAAATCAATTATAGAATAAAATGTATTCAAGAAACATTAAACAAAAACAGATAATATACGATACAGATAAATATACGCGGTGTAATGAAAAAGCAAAATTCGCCTTAGTATATGTAGCTTTACTATAACGTTATACATTTCTGCGAGTAATTTGGTCTCTTTATCTCCCGCCGTACAAAGAGTCTGCGGTAATCAGTGTAGCGGCGCGCGGGCGACTCTCTTACACCCTTTTCTTCTTTATGAATATTTTCAAGTCAAAACATACTGCGAGCACGTTGATAATAATTAATCTGACTGTATAAAAAATGCAGAATGCAGAAATGTTTGTTTAAAATCCGCCGCATACTTTTTAACAGACTTAAAAAAAGTCGGAGGTTCTCAATTCGAATATATTTTTTTATGTTTGTTACCTCATAACTTTCGACTGGGTGAAACGATTTTGATGATTCTTGTTGTATTTGGTAGCTCGTGCTTCCCGTGTTGTCCATTATCCAGTTCTGAGAATGGAAATTATGAAAAACATTCCTGAGAAAATTATTTAAAACTTAAATTGGAACAACGTTTGATTCGATTTGATGTCAGTTTTTGTTTTTATTCGTAACTAGCGTACCAGCGCGCTTCGTCGGGTTTTGCTTTATTTTATTTAAAAAATAAACTTACGTCATTAAATATTTAACTCTCACAATACATTAAATTATTTATTTCTCTTCGTATTCATTCTCTTCTCGAACGGGAGAATATAAATATACACAAGGCATGTGTCAATACAAATGTGGCTTATAAAACATCATCATAGTAAATAAAAGACTAATTGCAAAACCTTCAATAAGAGAGGAGACCAACATATTACGTCATGAAATAGTCATTGACCCGGTGTGTGTTAGCAGTAAACGTTTTTAGTGCTGCAGCGTGAGGGCGGGGCGCGCAGGGTTTAATCTAAGGCTGAATTAATGCCGGAATTTCATGGCGGCGATACGTCAACGCAAAAACGAGCCGGCAAACTTTGTCGTGTGGACCGCTGTCAAAATGTCTGTTGTGATTGTTGTGTTTTTAGTGAATGCAAAAAAGGTTTATTTACGTTAATATAATAATTAATATTCATTATTTTGTGATGAACTACACAGATTAGTCGGAGCTGACGCTGACTTTACTGCTTCACCGGATTGAGAGGTGGCATAGCTCATACATCGCTTAGCCTGAACCTGTGTTGGTAGTAAATCGATGCAATGGTTAGGGGTTAGCGTTCCGACCAGGGGTCCCCGATAGGGCCGAACCACTTCTCGGTCGGTTCCTTTTCCACGGATAAACTAATAGGCATTAAAATTTGAGAGATTTATTTAGAGTGTCAAGGTTTAGTGTTTATTTAAACACGGTGTCACAAGACCGACGCGTGCCGGCCTCGATATCGACCCCCTATCTATTCAGTCGCGTATCAATTATTCAGTCGAGCTGGGACATCAGCTGCCGTCATGCCTGACGTATGTCACGCCTGTACGACTCGCTTTATATGTTTATCTATATGCGTTAGCATTGTATGAACCAGATAAAATGTATAAGACATATTTCTGTCCAGATTTTGTGTTTATTTTATTAACCGAATTCAAAAAAAGAGGTTCTCGGTTCGTGAATGGGTGACCGTGGCGCATCCATGAGAAAACCATATATTCTTAAATTGGCATTAAGTTTATGTTCGACAAATGGACGAATAACTCTATATCACGCCACCTGATTTCGATAATTTTTTTGGAAAGGTAGATTCGTAGGCTACAAAGGTAGTTTGATGAGAGTTTGGTTAGGTTCTGATTAATTCTGTTTCGTAATAGTCCTACGCTAATTCAGAAATAGAAAGATGAAAGTCGGTTTTTGTTTTATTCGTAAATATACGTATTATTTTATGTAACAAACATAACTTTGGACCGGGTAGAACTGATTTTGATGATTCAGTTTTACTTAAAGGCATTTTTAGATTTCGACACAATTTTTTACTGATAAACGTTGTTGAGGCCCAAAATGTGAGCGTAGAATATCCTAGGTTTTATTTTTCACGTTTTATCTGAGCAATTTCACGCGTCGCCAGCGGCAAATTAAAAGCGAAACTGCGTGTCGGGCGAGCGAGCCGCGCACTACAGTAGTTCACGTTACACGGCCCTTGTGAAGAATACAGGCAAATTTAAATATTGTTTTTATACGAACTCGCCAAAGTTCACAGTCTCTTAGAACGTCAACCATGTATTATTGAAATAACAAAACATTAAAAGTGTATTTACAAGTAAAAACAAAAAACGACTTTAAATCCGACTTTCTTCTTTGTATTTCTGAATTATCGTAGGAATTTAACCAATTAGAATTAATCAGAACCTATACAAACTCTTTTCAAAGTACCCTTAAAGAGCATCCTTTCCAATAAAAAATAAATTATAGAAATCGGTTGGCGTGATTTGTGGCGTTCATACTTGATGCAAATTTAAAACTTATCTGGTTTTCTTTTTGATGCCTTTGTCAGAACTGGACCAAATCGAAATGGGACCACATGGGAAACACCAGTATTCAAATAAAAAAACGAAACTGAGGGATGGAGCCGGTTGGGATTTGAACTATCAACAATAAGATCGCAGTCTAACGATTACGGACTAGAGTATCCACTGTTTTAAATTTTAATTGAAACACTAATTTATTCATGAAGCTGGAATTTTATGTGTTGGTAATAAGTGCGCGGTGACAATTGAATTAGGCTCTATCAAGTATTCATGAAGCTGAGGCCTCTCGCGACGCGTCTGCCGACATTGACGTGCCGTGTCGTGGCGTGCGAACAGTGACGTGTGGTCTGCCCGGAGAGCGTACGCTGTGTACTCTCGTGGCGGGGAAACCCCGGGGAAAGCGGAGCGTATTTGGGTCAATGGGCTTTAGAAATGAAATATGCAAGACAATTCAGCTATTATTCATTCAGCTCGCTACGCGTTCGCTTGTCTTTTTGTTTTTCAGAGCTATTGTGTTTACTTTTCTCTCGGAGACGTCATGTTGGCTTATTTTTATTTGTTATTATTTTTGGTGTGAATTGAAATTATAGTCTATACAAATTTAAAAAAATGAATTGTTTATTTGTAATATTATAATAATCGCTTAAAAATAAAATCGGCCGTCATATACACGACTGTAGCCCTTTCGTTACCTATGAAACTGCCGTGATGTATGAAATAACTTAAAGTATTTTTACAAACCTTTTTTATTTTTTTATTCAAAGTAATCAATGCATATCAGTCAGGCTGAGCGACCTAAGAGCTATGCCACCTCTCAATCCGGTGAAGCAGTCAAGGCCAGCTTCTCTGACCAATCTGTAGTTCATCCAAAAAAATCAATGCATCATTGCCAATACAGCGGTAGTTTATTGATGCACTTCTTAAAAATCAGCTGAACGGCTGATACAACTAAATCTTCAAAAGCTTTTTGCTGCGTTGCGGGGATTGAATTTTTCCCGCTACAAAGTTGTAATGAAAAATTAATAGTCTGTGGGTGCAAGGTCTGGTGAGTACGATGGTTGAGGGAGAGCTTCCAATCTCAACTCTTGCAACTTGGAGACGTTTCGTTGCAGTTTGTAACAGTTTTAGTTACTTTTTTTCAGTTAACAAAACCCCATATCTGCAAAGCCTGCTGTAAGTTTGTTGCAAAAATTATGGACTCTGCTACTATGTTGAACAAAATTACGATCTTAATTAAACTTTTGATAATTAGAGTCTTTCGGCGTTGGCTGCACGCGACGTACTACGCTGCCACGCCTTTGTATGTCAGTCCTCACATACAACTAATCTCCTATGTATTTGTATATATATTCTGTATAGACATTATTCTTTGTTAAAATTTTCACTATAATGCATTATATTGAAACAATTTCAGACATTTACAAAGTTTTTTCTTCTTAAATTAATATCTGGATTTTCGACCACCAAGGTACGTTCTGTTATAACTTAATACTATGGGCATAAAGTACATTCAGCACTCCTTCAATACGACGCTGTTTTATTTCACTGCAAGTCAGCACATGTGCTTACTTGTATAGTTTTTATAATATAATCAACACAGTCTAATTCGGAACCTCGCGGAGCTCAGTTCTCTTTCAAATTTAGGGATTCGGGAGTCAAACTTTTATTTGTAACAAAATAAAGCGGTGTGCGCTGCGCCTCACAGTAGTTTTTTTTGAAGACACCCAGCGACGGTCGCCTAACAGTTCGGTGCAGTTTTATGAAGATAGAAAAGAGAATTACCAGATGGATTTTTTATATTTATTATATTTAATAAATAGAAAAAGATAATATAAATACAAAAAAAGGTAGATAAATTGTAAAAATAAAACGTTAATTTTTGCTTCTATAGGACACATACCTTTATGAATGCAACATGCCTTTATAAAAAAGTTTACACGACAAACTAAGGCAACTAGAATTAAATTGTGTTATATAAGACTTGTATTATATCATTAGAAATCGTTAATTCCTAATAACTGTTGGTTAAAACATTCTGGCATTGAGAAGGCTACTGCAGACATAACTGAAACTTCATCTTCGAGTGACTAAGTAACTGAAACTTCAATTAACGCAAAACAAACTTAAAGACAAACTGACTTTTGTAGTGGATAGATAATTTTCGCTGTGTACCCTCACAAAGGTTTGCTCGGCGAACAGGGGTCGTGTCGTCAAAGCGAAATGTCACGTCCCGCATTCAAATGAGCCGTCTGTCTCGCTCGCACGCGAATAGCTGACGGTATCGTCTGTTTCACACGATTCAATTTGGTTTGTTGAAATTGTATTGAAGCCGCAAAATGAAGAGGCGGCTGGTCTAAAGAGTTCTGGCCTTCGCGACGATTGTTTAGCTTTACCACAGCCTGTCGTTAAGATGTACTTTGTTAAATAAAAAAAAATACTTATTACAATAATTACAAACGAACTCCAATTCATTTTAAAATATAATAAATATTTTCTCGATATACTATAGCACCTGGATGACCGATTTATCATATAGTGATTCTGAGGCTTAACTGAGTGACTGCACCATCTTTTGGTTTCTAGTTTGTGATCTTATTCTTCTGTATGCTCTGCCATTGTCCGTTGCAATCCAATAAGACCTACACGCTGTCTTTTTTTTGACGTGAATATCAACTACTTTATTGATTTAATACACAACCATATGACACATGTATTTTATATATACATAATAGAAAATGTGTGGGTTTGTTCCACTTAGGCTTCGAAACGGATGAACTGATTTCAATGAAACTTTCAGGGAATCTTCAGATTGAGCGAGTAATCCTGTAAAGTTTGGTGACGACGACTCCTCTTTTTGAACTGTACAAATACAGCTATTATTTACTGTGATGATATTCTATTGTTTTATAAGCTACATTTGTATTGACACATGCCTTGTGTATATTTATGTCATTGGATTACAATTATAATATATTGAAGTATGATGAAGTATAATAAAGTATATAATATGGTAAGTTTTATTTCTGACATTAACTTGAGCCCGATATGTTTTTGTATAAATGATAAGAATGATATTTTATTTACTGATATGTACATGGG
The DNA here is from genome assembly GCA_029286785.1 of Meandrusa payeni. Classification (NCBI taxonomy): domain Eukaryota; kingdom Metazoa; phylum Arthropoda; class Insecta; order Lepidoptera; family Papilionidae; genus Meandrusa; species Meandrusa payeni. The sequence goes on from JAGSMX010000029.1 coordinate 592,784, forward strand.
TGTAGGTAATGATCTTTATCCCGCTCTAGAAGAGAATGAATACGGAGAGAAATGAATCATTATATATATTGTGAGAGTTCAATTAAATATTTAGTATGCAAGTTTATTGTTTAAATAAAATAAAGTTAAATCTAGCTCGGCGAAGCGTTCTCGGTACTTTAGTATTTTATAAATAATTCATGTAAACAATTGATTTTCTTGATCTTACAATTACTCTACGACTTACTGTTGCATAGCAACGCCTTCTATAACTAATAATAGGGTATACGCAGATAAATGCTTTTTCCAAAAAAAAAATTGATTTATATTATTTATGTCGATATCTCTTATGTAAATACAGCGGAGGTGACTTTTTAAATAAGCTTCAATTTTTATTCATTAATAACGTTACTTCTCCAGAGAACTCGGAACTAAATAGAATTTAAATATATTTAATTGGATTAACGTGAATAGTGCGCAGTGAGCGAGCACAAATTAATCACTAAAATATTAACTAGTGTAAATATAATGAGCTGAAGAGAAATTGCCGGCGCACTCCGGTAATAAGATAACGAGAACTAATGGTACCACGACTCCGCGGGGCGTAACTCAACTTTGTCTCGAAGTTATAAGCTCGTGTAGATCTTAGCTGCCATCATTATGCATCTATCAGAGCCAAGAACATTACGACGGTTATCAAATTTGGTACTCTACTAATTAGTTCTCTGAGCGAGACCTGTGCCCAGCAATGTCCACGAACGAGTGACATTAGCTTGTTTGTTTGCAATTTGTGACCTCTGTAGTTGGACTTACCACCACATATGGGTGTTATTATGCATTGTGTAAAGTAGACAGAAAACTCTTTTTAGACATAAACATATTCTTTATTGGCAAAAAATATAAAAAAACATCAAAAAGACAAAAGAAATACAGTTAAAGAAAGAAAAAAAACGGACAAATAGATCAACATATGCCGTCGCAAGATGAAGAAGCAATGCGACAGCGTTGATTTTCAGCGGTGCTCAAGACCACCGGCTTCAAAAAAGGAGGTTCGCAATTCGTCTGTATGTTTTTTATGTTTGTTACCTCATAACTTTGGACTGGGTGAACTGATTTTCATGATTTTTATTTGAATCTTTGATCTCGTTTGGTCCCGTTCCAATTTAGTCCAGTTCTAACAATAGCATCCATGAGAAAACCATATAAGTGTTAAATTTGCATCAAGTATGTGCGCGACAAATTGACGAATAACTCAATATCACGACAACCGATTACGATTATTCATTTTTTATTGTAAAGGATGTACTTGAATGGCAGTTTGATAGCTAACCATTTGTTAACGTCTAGTTATAGTTTTGTTTAAAGATTTTTTTATATATATTTTCGAAATAGAGGGCAAAGCGCGCGCAGTGTAAAAAATATTTTTAAAAGCATGTTCCGCGGTGCTTGTAAATCTTTCGATTACACGAAATCTTGGCATCGCTCTTGTAGATATATGAGAGTATAAATATAAGATCGGTTACCAGTCGGATAAATTGCTCATTTATTGTCTAATAGCAGGCTGTTAGCCGCATGAGAGCGCGAAACACATTGTAAGGGGGTGTGCTGTGTGCTCGTATTGTGTGCGCGGGGTTTAATTAAATGGCGCTCGCAGCCCAGCCGGCGCCCCGTGACGACGTCCCGCGCCCTCACAGACGCGATTTACGATTTCTATCCAAATTTCCCGCCCAACTATTTGTATATTAACACGATAAATCGCGACATAACTCAAGTTATTTAAAAAAAATCAATTTACTTAAAAATTAAAAGTAAGATGAAGTATTTAGCATAGTTAGCAAGCTATTTAACGAATTTAGCAACGTAATATATGTTTTTTTTAAACAAAGCTAACAATATTTCTTTTTTTTTCTCTTAAATATTACTAACATTCTTGTTAACCCACTCCAACTAAGTTTAAGCTTGTGCTAGACGTTGGTTCACGTCAATAGTCGAATGATGCATTCGAACCTACGACAGACCGTTTTAATAACCGCATTTCAAAGTGTTACTAGAACTAACGTCTATCGTCATGTATAATTTTAACATTTATACGTTTGTGTTGAAGTATGTATCTCACTTAACGTATCTTCCGTGCAGTTCACTGGAGGCTGTATCCGCCATCGTGCGGTTGAGATAAATGTTGGACATCTGTTAAATAAGTGCCGGCAACGGGGCGGCGTGATAGACCGCCATTATCAGCAGGGCTCCTGCAAGCTGCTCGGAACTACAGCTTAAGTAACGATATCTTAGGAATTTGCCCAAAACTGTACTTCTTGTAATCTTGATATATATATATTTATATATTAATATATATATATATATATATTTTTTTTTGACGAACTACACAGATTAGCCACAGAAGCTGGCCTTGACGGCTTCACTGGATTGAGAGGTGTCATAGCTCTTAGGTCGCTTAGCCTGAACCTCTATCGCAAGTAACTCGACACAAGGATCCCCCCGGTGAGGGGTAATTCTTGTAATATAAAAGTTAAATTACTTGATAGAAATAATGTGACACTAGGACGAGACCGAAAAAATATTCTGGGCTTAACTCTGAACCAAAAAAACACACACACATGCATATCCACATGTGACACACATTAACACAATACACCCCACACACACGCCGGTATATGTTTAGTTAATATCATTCTATTTATATAAGACAGAGATTATTTGTAAATAGCCCAATGTACCTCCACGAGTACAAACAGGACGTAGTAAAATGCAAAAGAACTAAATAAACTAAAAAACTTCTTGGTTAAATTCCTCGCGGACAAAGTCGCGGGCTCAGCTGAAGTTGGATTCCTGACCGATGGCCCTGCCTCGTGTTTTGACGCGAATGAGTAAGGTGTTACAATAACGTACCAAGTAGAGGAGTATATCCTATCTCCCTTCACGGTACGAAATGTTTATTAAGTTTAAATCGGGTAGAGTGGGAACACGCAACTGCGACGTCGTCCATACATATGAAGCTGCGCGGCGCGTTCATTTTAAAAGTTGAATATTAAAGCGGGGTGAAGGGAGGAGGGGGGATGAGGGTTGGCACTAATTACTCCGCCGTTAGCCTTTAGCCTTACGTAGCAAAACTTGTTCTTGCCACAGTGTGTGTCGAACGTGACCTATAAACCTTTGCGTTCGAGTTATATGATTGCTTTAGGATTTTGTGAGGCTGAATGTCCTGCATTGCGTGCGCTCGTCACTTGGACGATGGAAGGGTTTTTTTGCCGTGCTTGTCCGTACTGGCTTCCTTGTTATGCACATCTCTCAGACTTGAACAAAATGCTTTACTTCGTCTTTCACTATACGTACAGTAAAGGATTGAAATAAATGTCCCAAGTCTGTTTTCTCTCGATACAATGTAGGTGTTTGTGTCAAGATAAGAGTGCATACAAAAGTATAAATAATAATAAAATCTTTACTCGTCTTACACCCACACTGGATAGTACAGTTTTTATTATAATTACATGCATGACACAACAGGTGGATGTGGGAGTCAGGAGCTCAAACTAAGTAAACTTGTGTTATGAGTCTCCTGGCTCCAATATGTCAATAGATCTTACTTAGAATTTAAATAAATAGATACTATAAAGTATATAAAAAAATATTTTACACTCACAGTAACTCCTTGTAATACCTTGCGGTAGCTCTTCTGGCGTGACGTGCGAATACAGAAGAGTAGGCAGAGAACCAGCACGGTGTGACGTCATGTCATATGGGACCCGCTGACCGTACTGTCTTTTTCCATTCGTTATAAGATTATAGCTGTTTCTTATATTTATATAGATATTCCTTGTTTTTTCTTTATTAATTTTTGTGCTCGCTCTACTATATAAGATTGCATTTCCACTTAGAATTAGGTGGTAGGATCGTGGTCTAATACTTGCTTGGAAAAAGAATATATATATATATTACCAAGGATACTATGTATATAAAATGCTGTATTTGATAGTTACATGCCAACGCTCCAAATGGTGGTAATGGTTAACTTTACCCATTATGGAGATTCTAATAGTAAAGGAACTCGAGTACCTCCATTACAAGCGTGTTATCATTATGTAAATCCATGTACAGATGTTCACCCCACATGGGCCTTAGGTAAGCAACCACTTAATGATCGCATTAAGTGCACGACAACTTTAATACGAGTGCTTAAATGTTTGTACTTTACAATGGAGTTGTGATAACTTGTGAAAGCTAAATCTGGAATCAATGACCTATCGTTTTTTTACGTAAATCAAATTATCATAACCTTCATGCACGGCACTGTACGAGCTGAAATAACATCGTTTACGTTTTATGAGGTCTGTTGCGGTTTTTGCACGGCACTGTACCTACCCCGCTGAGATTTTTATGCTAGCCTCGCGCAATCTAGAGTTAAATTTTACTTTTAGTTGCACGTCAACGTTTAGGTGTTCATTTAATTTTCTCCAGCCAGTATAATAAAGTGTCCAAAGATTACGATATTATAGAAAGACAAGTAAGAGAAGCAACCATCGTTGTGTACTGTCATTTTTGAATAGATTCATTTATTCATTATAATACATCAAGAATGTCACGAAATCAAAACAAAAACCGACTTCAAATCGCCGTCTTTGTATTTACAAACTATCGTAGGAATATTACGAAATAGAACTAATGAATCTAACCGAACTCTCATCAAACTACCTTTGAAGTACACCCCTACTGCGGATTAGCAGACTTCACAGGTCCTAGAAAATTAATGAAGACAGGTTTCCTCACCAACGCGTGGTATACTAGCATTAAAATTGCAACATTCATTGGTGTCCGGAACGGGGATCGAGCTCGGGTTGCCAGCGCATATGTAGGTATTATCTCGTACCTCCGACGTGTACAATGTACGCATTAAACTATTCAAATACTTTCCAGTAAACCTCTTTGGTAATTAGTGTACACATATAATATGAAATATGATAGAGGTCCTGTTTGAAGGCAGGGTGGAGAGGCGAGGGGTGTTTATTGATTCTAATAAGGAGTTAACTGGTACGCAGGGAACTCCTTCATTTATAATATTGTTTTGTAAAACAGTATCTTAGTCCGATGAATGCCTAACCTTGCCAATGTCAGTGGAATATATGAGATGCGCGGGCGTATCGCAATCTATTCATCTATACATATAAGATAGGGTTTAAATAAATAAATAAACACCGTTGAGTAATTTATCAATATTCTACATGAAGTATTTTATAAGTTCAAATGTCTCGTTGACATGATGAGATTTGACAGAATTTTATAAAAAGAAAATTATGTTTTTCTTTACATAAATATAAATAAAATTGGAGTGACTGTTTTACATTAAAATAACTTTTACTGCATGCAAATGAATTTATATACGGTACATGTACCAGTTTTTATTTTGTCTGTCTGTTGCGACTAATCCTCGGAACGGCTGGACCGATGTTTGACGGGACTTTCACTGGCAGAGAGCTGATATAGTAAGAAGTAACTCGGCTACTTTTTATTTCACCGACTTCAAAAATAAACTAAATGACCTTTATGTTCATGCAGACGAAGTGGCACAACTAACTTTAATTTTTTTTCTTAAGTAATGTGTGTGTCTGTAATGTTTGTTTGTTTGTTTGTTACAGGTAAGCAGAATAGAGGACCCTGATCAGGTTTGGGCTTTGAAGGAACATAAAGTACTTTTTAAAAATTGCGTCCTTCCGGATGCAGATATGAATTCCAGACCCGCGTTATGTACACGCCGTGACTTTGACCTACCTCGACAATGTCCTGAACAATACCTCAAACGGCATAACTAAAAATGTATTTATAAGTTTACCTTTGCTTTGATAATTACGAAAAGAAAAATACATTATAATAAAGTTATGAGAAGGAAAGAAGCCTCTTGCCTCAAGTTGATAAAGTATCACATAGTCTTTCAAAAGTAAAAGACAAAAAATATTACTTAAAACGTGACCCATCTAGATATACCGCGTCCGACAGATACCGTAAGCTAATCTAATAAACAAATATAACTAAATGGATCTGATTAAAAATAATCATACTGATTTTTTTTAAAAAAAATTAATCGTAAGACGTTGTGTTTTTGTAAAATAAACGTGAGGAAACGTCTTGAAGTAGTTTGTATGTAACAAGTTACAAGCTAACCGTGTATTGCGCAAAAGCGCTTGCAATCTCTACCCACCCCACTGCACACTACAAACTTTGTTCACGTAAACGTTAAGTGTTATTGAATAAGTTGAACGCTTGATAGTTTCGCTGTAGTTGTATCAAAGTGAAGCGCGTCTCGAGGTTATATTGCAGTTAGTTAAGATCCCAGGCGATCAGCCTTCACTCTGTTAGTATTGTAATAGTGATGAAATTTGTACTGATAGACAACAAGACGTTGAGGAATTACTCACCCACAACCTCCATGGCCTCATGGTATGTGCGGAAACGCGATAGAGTACACGTATACGTGTAAAAGTTTTTTATCAAAGACTTTCTTTATTACTCAACTCTCCCCCTTTACAATACATTGGGAATTTTTTATCAACCGACTTCAAAAAAAAGTTCTCAGTTCGTATGTATATTTTTTATAGTTTGTTACTTCATAACATAGACTGAGTGAACCGATTTTGATGATTCTCTTTTTATTTGAACACTATTGGTACCCGTGCGGTCGCATTTAATTTGGTCCAATTCTGACAATGGAACCCTGGAGAAAACAATATAAGTCTGAAATTTGCACCAAGTGTGTGCGCCACAAATGGACGAATAACTCAATACTCATGAGAACCGAATTAGAAAGGATGTACTTAAAGACTACTTTGGTGAGAGTTTGGTTAGGATCTGATTAATTCTATTTCGTAAATATTCTCGACATTTCGTAAATACAAAGAGGTCGTCCGCCCGTAATAGGGTTTAGCGTTTGATTCGATTTGAAGTCGGTTTTGTTTTTGCTCGTAAATACACTTTCTCATTTGCATGACTTTAATAATCATGTAATTGTAATGCACTCATTATAATCTATTCTACTAACACAGCAATATCAAGTTGTCTAGAAATAGTAAATTATTGTTCGTTGCATTTACCCTGAAACTTATCTCACGAATATACGACGGATTCAATGAAGACCGAATAATGAATTGCGAGTTGCGCGGTAACTAGACAATCGCGGGAAAAATTACAGGAGTGGGGTTGCACCAGCCGGCACCTAATAAATCAGGATGAGAGTAGATTGGTAAAAATTCTTTTCCCTTCTCCGACAGCGATTAATGAGTTGAATTTAATTTATAACGGCTTCCTAAACTGGGATTAAGATATATAATATGGTTAATAATTCATGTAAACTTTTGTAAATGTATGGATTAGAAACAATTAGATGCAGAAACATGCACCAGATTTCAAATAAACAAAGGTGTTTAAGGTTATTTTAAGGTCGCTTGAAAACATAGATAATTAATTTGGATGCGTTCATATTTCAACAATAATTCGATATAAACTATTTTAAATAGAAAACATCTACAGTGATTTGTAAGTTTACTAACGCATATCTTGAACATATCATGAAATCGCTAGCACGTAAACCCCGAATTAAATTCACTACACTGTGTAACCTTTAGTTACTGCTCGGTGCTACTACGAGTATGTAAGTGCCGTATCAGTTGTCTAGCTCTAGCGATGCTGATAATGTGCCGTGTTCGGATCGATTTTCAGCTACTTGTTCGGTAGAGTTTAGTTCATCTTGTGTCGGAGCCGGGAGACCTGTAGCATTACGTCACCACTTTTCATGTTGATTAATGTTATAAAATGTTTTGCATTTGGGTAGTTTATTATTAAATAATGAGCGACATCTACGTTAGAATCGCTTTATTAATTTTAGTTCGCCTTGAATTGAGTTTTTTGTCGAAATAGTCGGTACACATGGACATGAAGTATTGAACGTTGTACAATATATTTTGTTAACAATACAATTAACGAAATAAAAACGCTGCTCCATTTCTATACAAGTTTGAGAAATAACATTTAATGTTTTTATTTCTTCAGTAATTACATTTTCAAGAGCACACGATACAACCTTCTGACGTCTTTCTATAAATGTTTTGATGGTCTGTCGTGACACGTATTAAAATTTAAAAAGAATAAACGAATACATCTAAGATATAGATATATATATTATGTTAGATACCATCTAATTGGTATTATATGTTTTTAATAATTGCTTAATATTCATCATTATCATAATTTTAATAATACCTACGACGAGTATTACGACTAAAAACAAAAACCGACTTCAAATCGAATCAAATGTTACTTAAATTTAAGATTGATGCGGTTTCTCTCATCGATGCCATTGTCATAACTGGACCAAATTGGAATGGGACCACACGAGAAGCACTAGCTTTAAAATATAATCAAAATCGGTACACCCAGTCGTAATGAGGTTACAACATAACAAAAATAGTCGAATTGCAAACATTCTCTTTTGATGCCGGTTAAAAACGTACGAAAATTGCACGGCCCGATGATTATGAAATTTCCCACACTTTAATTTTATATACAGGAGTCCAGAATGCTACTGCTTTTAAAATTATGTATAGAAAATGCATTAAATCAATAAAAAAACATTACATACACTATTATACATTTGATCCATAAACACGAGGATACTGAACGGTTGGCAACTAATGCTAAATACTTACTGACAGATAGTTAATATATAAGTACTGATTTCAATGCTCCATGTCGAATGTCGACGGTAGGGCGAGCATACTAGTGTTCATTAATGGATCAGGCTTCTGCCGGCCCGAAGAGGCTGGTGATCATGGTAAACCGTTAGCACCACCCCAAGGGCGTGTCGACTTGGTGCACTTAATAACAACTTGAGTCGAGAACGTCTGAACTCATTTCACACATTTCCATCGATGATTAGATACTGCTTATATCAAGAATTAATAGCATTTTTGTGATCTTTTACTGCGTTTTATATCTTGGATTATTTACTACTACTAGTAATACTACTAACAGATGGTTATGACTAGGAATCATAAATACATAATACAAAAATACATGATGCGAATAAAACTAATCGCACGAACCTAACTTTAAACTAAACACGCTGTTCTTTTGCTTCAACTGGAACGTGTTTCCAGTTTGTATTTCATCACGCGGGGATGGGCCTCACAATCGAATCAATTTCCTCTGGCACAGGTTGTAGTCGCTCTTGCTTAATCTCCTACACGCTCGTGTGGAGGGTGGGGCTCACCTCCCGCTCCGATTGTAATGGAAGCCGAAGCGATACGGGCTCGTCACACACACCCCGCTCTCATGTTCACTTCGCCGTGATTTAAGACTACGTTGCCGTTATATGTCTATAGGTAACTCGCGTGTCCCCACATCGATATTAAGTGTGCTTCATGTCCACAGTCTGCTTGAAACACTAAGATAGACATAGACATTTTATTTATTGGCATCATACTACACAAACGCATTACATACGAGTATATTATACTCATTTCATAAAATTTAGCTAAAAAGAAAGAAAAATAAACATAATACAAATAAAGGAAAGAACAGACAAATAGGATATGATGCCAACATGCGACACCGCTGATTTTCAACGGTGCCCAGGACTACCCCAAGTCCTGCGCGCGCAATTATACCTTTTATTAAAAAATCTAAATAGGCTCACGTTTGGCCTCAATCTCGCCTGATGGAAGGCGATGATGGAGCACGCGAGCCTATAGTGCCTGTTCACATTGGACTTAAAGGCCTTTACATGGCAATTATACAGAGTCTAATAAAATTATATAATACAATAAAATAATAGATGAACATAATATTTTAAAATATATATTGAAATATTAAAAATATTGGAAAGAAGAAGCCATTTTTACTATACGACAAGTCTAATTGCGAGTAAAAGCAAAAACTGAGTTCAAATCGGATCAAATGTTAAAGTATATCTACATCCGGCTCTTCTGACATCTGACCTTAGAAAGAAAAGTATATAGTTAATATAATAGTTCTAAAGTTCACGAAAGCAAAATGTGGGGGGATGGTTCATAAAAATTTATTTTCTCTAGCGATTTGAAAGCAAAGTAGAGAAGTTTGCGGGAGCACTGCACGGAAAGTTGTCTCGGCGGGTCGCGAGGCGCAGTCTTTGGAGCACAAATTTAAATGATGCTTCAAAGTAACTGTTACTTGTGCATTTTAAATAAACTATTCGCTTTGTTGACTTAATTTACGTACTCAAGATGCAAAGTAAACAGGCTCTATGTATCTTTGGTCTTTCTATGTGGTGGCTTTACGTAACAAGCATCTCCGGACGATATCTTTGCTTATTGTCGCTGTCGCAATGTAGCTTGTTTCCGATGCTTCATTTTGGTGCATAAACAATTGATGTTACCAAAGCGACGAACTGGATAGTTATAAAGCTATCGACTTCTGGGTCCTTTCGGTTCCGGTTTTTAACTTTATCAATAACACACATTTTATATACAGTGCAGTCCTTATTGTAATTAATTCTTGATATTTTTAATTGATTCTTGTTGTTCTTCTTACCCTGCTATTTATTTATCCCTCTCATGTCCTACAGGGTTGCGTGGAAGAGGTCGGGCCATCCAAGGCCATACTTTGTCATAAGATTAATTTTTATTTTTATTGGTTAATAGTCTATCTTACACAAGAGGTTTCTTTTGTTAGCCAGTACCCATCATACGTGTCGCGCGGATGTCAGCGTGTACGACGTGAAGTGCTATTTCATCTCACTTAATGCCCCATCCGTCCCGAAAACAGTTTGTTTTTCTTTGTTATTCTGTCAAAGGAATATATCCGAAGCTATGGAAAGGTTTCGGGAGGGGATTGCGTCGGACACGCCTGCGGTAAATCCCGGTACTTCGCTTAAAATTATTCATTGGGAAAATGTCACATAATATTGTTCAAAATACCTTCCCGCTTAACATGTAGACATATTTAAACGTCCACTGTGTCTGTTCCCTAGTCGTATTTGATATGCATTAGAACTTCGACTAACCGACTCGTGGCGATGTAATTTTCATATTTTTAAACTTTATATGGGACCTATTAAGCTCGGTTAGTATTGCGATATCGATTCTACAGTGTACTAATCTACTCTCACCGTTGAAAAATTAATTGGTAAACACACCAGTCTTGATTTGAACCCAAAAAAGCCATAGCGCTGTCACCGTCTGTCTGACCAACAAACCCACTGCCACTGTGTTTACTATATTTTGTACCCATTCAAACTTCAATTTTATGTGCGTGGATCCCTATTGGATATAGGCAAGAGTGATAGCAAAGGTTTTTTTTTTTTTATATGAAAAGTGGCAAACGAGCATACGGCTCACCTGATCTTAAGTGATCACCGTCGCCCATGAACATCCACAGCACCAGAGGAGCTGCAGGTGCGTGCCTACCTTTGAGATAGGAATAGGCTCGTTTCTTGAAGGTCCTAAATCGTAAACGTTCGGAAACACCGCTGGCGACAGTTCATTCCACAAGTTGGCAGTGCGTGGGAGAAAGTTACGCGAAAAACGTACAGTCGTTGAACGCCAACCATCAAGATGGTGGCGGTGGAATTGGAATTCTGTCGAGATGTGCGGTTATGGAAATCGGTAGCTGGGATGATTCCGAACAATTCCTCAGAACACTCCCCATGGTAAATGCGATACAGGATGCAAAGAGAACCGACATCTCTTCGCAGACTCAGAGTCGAGTTGATCGGAAAGACCCTGATCGTCGACTATTCGAGCAGCTCTACGTTGTACACGGTCAAACGGAAGAAGTTGGTATTGGGGAGCCCCGGCCCAGAGATGCGAACAGTATTCCATATGAGGCCGCACCTGTGCCTTATACAGTTTAAGGCGGTGAGCCGGCTTGAAATACTGTTTGGCCCTGTTGAGTACTCCGAGTTTTTTGGAGGCCATTTTAGCCTTGCTCTCCAAATGACCGCCAAACTGGACAACCTCGAAATATCGACGCCCAGAATGCCAATGTTTGGCTTGGCACAAAGGTGAGTGTTTCCGAAGAGTGGTGATGCGACAAAGGGGCTTTTTGGCGGTGAACGCGCAAACTTGAGTCTTAGAAGGGTTAAACTGTACTAGATTTAGTCCCCAATCGGAAATCTTCACAAGGCATGATTCGATTTCAGACACAAGTATGTTCCGACACTCGTCGACGTGATCCCGAGAGATATTGCTGCGGCCGAAATACAGTGCATCCACGGTACTGTCATCCGCATAGCAATGAATGCCACTGGTATGCAACAAATCATTGATATGCAGAATGAACAATGTCGGGGATAACACACAGCCTTAGGAACACCAGCATTTACGGTCCGGGGTTCGAGCATGAGCCGTCTACGACGACTTTGACTCTCCGTTCCGCAAGGAAACTGCCGATCCACCTACAGAGTCTCTCAGGAAGCCCATAGGAAGGAAGCTTCGATAGTAATGCTTTATGCCAAACCCGATCGAAGGCTTTCGCTATGTCCAAACTAACGCCCAGTGCCTCACCCTTACTCTCAACCGCCTGCGCCCAACGGTGAGTTAGTAAAGCCAGAAGATCGGCTTTCTCCCTTGCGGAATAGGCCAATGAACCATCCTCCCGCGCAAAGGTGGAAGCGTCGACTGACAGAAATTACCCTGGACAGCCTTGGCGAGAGACCAGAACGCACGAGAGCCAGATGGCAGGCGTGCCAGTCTCTCGCCAATTCTCTTAACGTAATTCGATTTCGCCAATGCAATTTGCCTCTTAAAGAACCTGGAAGCAGAGTTGTATTTCTTCTTGAGTGAGTCAGAGTTTACATCCTTAGCGGCCTTTGCCCTAGCCCAAGCTTGGTAGCATTCCCGCTTGCGACGATGTGCGTCACGGCAGGACCCGCCAAACCAGGGCCGAGATCTGCCACCGACGGGCACCGCTGAGCTTGGAACAAACAATTCCATGCCCTGCAGCACGACATCAGCAACCAAATCAGCGCAGGTGCTAGGATCCTCTGACTTGAAGCAAATCTGCCCCCATGGGTAGGATGCAAAGAGAACCGACATCTCTTCGCAGACTCAGAGTCGAGTTTTCCGCAAAGATAGAGCCAAGAAGATCGGCTTTCTCCCTTGCGGAATAGGCCAATGAACCATCCTCCCGCGCAAAGGTGGAAGCGTCGACTGACAGAAATTACCCTGGACAGCCTTGGCGAGAGACCAGAACGCACGAGAGCCAGATGGCAGGCGTGCCAGTCTCTCGCCAATTCTCTTAACGTAATTCGATTTCGCCAATGCAATTTGCCTCTTAAAGAACCTGGAAGCAGAGTTGTATTTCTTCTTGAGTGAGTCAGAGTTTACATCCTTAGCGGCCTTTGCCCTAGCCCAAGCTTGGTAGCATTCCCGCTTGCGACGATGTGCGTCACGGTGGCAATCTGCCAGACAACCTTTGTATGGACAGAAACTTTTGTCTAAAATATTTTAGTGGGTCTGTGATTATATTTATTTTATTACAAAACAACAATATACATATATTTAAACATACGCATTTATCAATATATACACTATTAATAATAATAATATATAAATAGATGTGCTAAACGTACAACAAATACCTAAGTATATGTATATAAATATATATTCATACAAATACCGTATAAAAAAAATATATATTTATAAAGATAGATAGTGTCTATGTACTAGGTTCTTAAAAGCTGTCAAGGATTCTGTGCATCTTATGCTTTGTGGCAGAGCATTCCAAAGTCGGACTGCTTCCACTGAGAAAGATTTATATCTTAAAATAAACATAATACAAATAAAAGAAAGAACAGACAAATAGGATATGATGCCAACATGCGACACCGCTGATTTTCAACGGTGCCCAGGACTACCCCAAGTCCTGCGCGCGCAATTATACCTTTATTAAAAATCTAAATAGGCTCACGTTTGGCCTCAATCTCGCCTGATGGAAGGCGATGATGGAGAACGCGAGCTTTAGTGCCTGTTCACATTGGACTTAAAGGCCTTTACATCGCAATTATACAGAGTCTAATAAAATTATATAATACAATAAAATAATAGATGAACATAATATTTTAAAATATATATTGAAATATTAAAAATATTGGAAAGAACGAGCCACCCATATCTCTAGGATACACCTTTATTTCATTATTGAACACCAACACAATCAACATTTTTACTATACGACAAGTCTAATTGCGAGTAAAAGCAAAAACTGAGTTCAAATCGGATCAAACGTTAAAGTATATCTACATCCGGCTCTTCTGACATCTGACCTTAGAAAGAAAAGTATATAGTTAATATAATAGTTCTAAAGTTCACGAAAGCAAAATGTGGGGGGATGGTTCATAAAAATTTATTTTCTCTAGCGATTTGAAAGCAAAGTAGAGAAGTTTGCGGGAGCACTGCACGGAAAGTTGTCTCGGCGGGTCGCGAGGCGCAGTCTTTGGAGCACAAATTTAAATGATGCTTCAAAGTAACTGTTACTTGTGCATTTTAAATAAACTATTCGCTTTGTTGACTTAATTTACGTACTCAAGATGCCAAGGAAAACAGGCTCTATGTATCTTTGGTCTTTTTATGTGGTGGCTTTTTACGTAACAAGCATTTTCAGACGATGTCTTTGCTTATTGTCGCTGTCGTGTCGCTTCATTTTGGTGCATATACAATTGATGTTATGAGTACCAAAGCGACGAACTGGATAGTTATAAAGCTATCGACTTCTGGTTCCTTTCGGTTCCGGTTTTTAACTTTATCAATAACACGCATTTTATATACATAGAGTGCAGTCCTTATTGTAATTAATTCTTGATATTTTTTATTGATTCTTGTTGTTCTTACCCTGCTATTTATTTATCCCTCTCATGTCCTACAGGGTTGCGTGGAAGAGGTCGGGCCATCCAAGGCCATACTTTGTCATAAGATTAATTTTTATTGGTTAATAGTCTATCTTACACAAGAGGTTTCTTTTGTTAGCCAGTACCCATCATACGTATCGCGCGGATGTCAGCGTATACGACGTATGAAGTGCAATTTCATCTCACTCAATGCCCCATCCGTCCCGAAAACAGTTTGTTTTTCTTTGTTATTCTGTCAAAGGAATATATCCGAAGCTATGGAAAGGTTTCGGGAGGGGATTGCGTCGGACACGCCTGCGGTAAATCCCGGTACTTCGCTTAAAATTATTCATTGGGAAAATGTCACATAATATTGTTCAAAATACCTTCCCGTAACATGTAGACATATTTAAACGTCCACTGTGTCTGTTCCCTAGTCGTATTTGATATGCATTAGAACTTCGACTAACCGACTGGTGGCGATGTAATTTTCATATTTTTAAACTTTATATGGGACCTATTAAGCTCGGTTAGTAACTATTGCGATATCGATTCTACAGTGTACTAGTCTACTCTCACCGTTGAAAAATTAATTGGTAAACACACCGGTCTTGATTTGAACCCAAAAAAGCCATAGCGCTGTCACCGTCTGTCTGACCAACGAACCCACTGCCACTGTGTTTACTATATTTTGTACCCATTCAAACTTCAATTTTATGTGCGTGGATCCCTATTGGATTTAGGCAAGAGTGATAGCAAGGTAATTGACAAGTTGTACCCTGATGAAACAACCAGACGTAACAACAATTCCGCCAGAGCCACCTTGTTAACGAGTGCCGTTACAAAGTTTTAAATTAACCAGGACCACATAATATGCCGAGCGTAATATGCTCGTGTAAAAGTTACTATATCAGTAATTACACGAATTACTGTAATACTGTGTTCATTGTGGCGACTGCGAAAGACTGTAATGCAAATACTGGATTTCATTATTACGTATTCCAGTTAACTTCAGCCAATACATTTTCCACTCGCCTTAATATAATTTATTGATGATACTTCCAAACTTTTAGTTCGTCCCATAAAAGAATGTATGGGACTGACGTCCAACTCAAGTTCTTCTGAATCTTTGATTGAATAAATGATTGAATCACTGAAATAATAAATTTTGCGCAATGGGCGGCCTTGTCAATTTCAGACAACCTTTGCATGACAAAAAACTTCATACTGAAAGTTTGTAGATTTAGAAATCTATACAATGTCGGTATCACTTGACTATCGTGTCTTACGCGAAATAAATTATAACTCTCATGACGGTTTACTGAACGGGTACAGAGACAGCAATCACTACTCACTATCCACCGAACAAATGTCACACGCAACGAACCAATAGATTTTTTTTGACGAACTACATAGATTAGCCAGAGAAGCAGACTTTACTGCTTCATCGGACTGAGAGGTGGCATATCTTTTAGATCGCTTAGCCTCAACCTCATTATCATAATCTAAAGTAGAGAGTATGTGATTTTATATACAATAACACGCTTTCATTTAGGCATGGCGGTAGGTTTTCAACGTTCTCCTTTTATCACACATGAAAGCGCCGCCCCCGCAATTCGAATCAATTTCTCCCGTCGCAGGTTGTCGTCGTTTTTGCCTAATTTACCCCCTACCCTTTCTCATCGACCCCCTCACGTGGGGCGGCGGAATTCGTTACGCGTACATTACCGTCGGATTTATTTTAACTTGTTCCCGTTACGTTGATTTTCCTTTGAATTGGCTAAAGTTCTATTTCTGTATTTTCTTATTATTAAGGTATGAAGTAGCAAAATGAGTGGTTACGAGCTGTAGCAAGGATAATGTGATGATAAGTAGCGTCTCATATTTCACATTTCATTTATTTGCAAATATTTAAAAATGATGCCTCCGTTTCTCGCTCATTTGAAGCATGATATTTTTCAATTCATTGGCTGACCGGTGTCGCCTTGCGCTGCGAGGGCACAGGGGGAGAGGGTAACCTTCTCCCCCTCCGGGACGTGCTCTTCTTGAGCGCACAGTGCAGAGTCAGTCCAGTGCAGAGGGGCTCCGGTGCGTTCCACGTTGAGATCCCGGAGCCCCTCGTCGTGCACCGAGCAAAGGGCCACCGGGGAGGTTTTAGTGGGTAAGAACCCTACATAACCGCCGTCTTCCCCAGAAGGCGGGGTATCTTTGAAGATTTCCTCCCCGTTAACAAAAAAAAAGGAGCAAGAAAGAACATGATAAAGAACTTGTACGGTATAAATGAAATGTCAAAAAAGTGTGGAGTCACACGGCCAGACTACGCGTGCAGTCTTGTTTTGGTATATATAACAGCGTGGTAGTGCCATCATAGTGGCGTTAGTGGTACCATCTGAGGTCGTGGGATAGTGTTGACAGGATTTAGTGCTGATAATTGTGATTATTGCCCCATCAACACTGATTTGGACGCAGCATAAATGTTACGAAAGGTTACTAAATTTCGCGTAGTTTTCTTTGTAACGTATAAAACCAAATAACTAAAACGTTACTCACCACAATAAATATACCTAACGTATTCACGTTCACCACCCCCTGGAGACCGTTTTATGCGTCAAACGCTCTCGCGTGACATCGTCGCACAACAACGTACAAAGGTCTTAGACACTGCTTTAGGCGATAAAATCCAGTTACTTTGAAAATGGCGTACGCTATTGTGCGAACAGATTTCGCAGAATCACACGATATAAATATAACGGTACGGTAGAACCTTTACATTTTCTACAAATATAAGACGCGTTTTGAATGATATACTTTTTCCTACTGTTGGCTCAAACTATTTTAACAGATTGTATGGTACTTTAATCTCATTTCTAAGTTCTTGTTTAGATTTAGTTTAGTTTCAATTTCAATAACCTTAGGAAATCACTGTTCATGTGTGAATGCTTTGTGGTTTATCAAATCCCACGCAATGGCCTCACCATTATATATGATATATTATATTCTAATTTGTTATCTCATCAATGTTTTAGTTTGCCACTTGTTGTGCACTAAGTTGTGTAAGAGAGTTCACATTCTCAGTGAATTTTTTACATTTGGGAAGTGTTCGAAACTTCTATAATTTTAAAAATACGGTTACGTTATTTGCGATAATATCTGTAGAAGAAGTTTTCAATGTTCAAATGTATTTTTGTCCAAGAAAATTTAAAAACCACTGTTTAAAACTAAGAAAATTTTGCTTTCCTAATATAGTTGCCATTTGAATTCGCAGACGGCCGATTTGAAGACGCTGTCCTAGCCTTTATCAGTTTCATAAGTAATTCAGCAGGTGAAAAGTATTCCCGTCGAAGTACCTTGGCATGCGAGTAATTTGTTCCATAACAAAAACTTACGATTGACGCTATCAGAGACACGAATGGCCACTAAATGGGATTAGTTTGTCCCGTTTTCGGCATCCGATCATGTGCCCGGGCAGGCTTCGCAAACTAACTTTGCCCATTTGTTCTGTTGCGTCGCCTCGCAGGACATGGAAATGTTTTTAGTACCGTGTGCGGAGCCCCTGCGCCGGGGGACTACCGTTTTCACATTACTTTACTTTTAATGTGATTTTCGTTTCGCAGTCAAATAATTCTCCGTTGGTCGAAACGAAATTTGGTAAAATTTTACTCATAATTCATAAGAATATATTTAATAGGTAGAGAATAATAGAGCACCTGTGATATTTTTAGGTTTTTCAGCCTGTCCTAATTGACTAGGTCTAAATACTAAAATAAATAATAGCTTAGCTACTTGTATTCTTGTAAGCAGTGATAGCTTAATGGCTAAGCAGTCCTACGATCCTACAGCTGTAGTTTCAAGTCTCAGCAGGCTTTTACCACCTTTCGTTTTTCGGCTTAGGTGGTAAGAATAAATGGTGATTACATACGTACATGTCACAAGATGAGAGTCGAGGATGTACTCAGTGGCATGCTTTTGGAGAGGCAGTCTAGCAGTTAACTGACGCAAGCTGGTGATGATGTCACATATGGACTCATATAATCGGACAACAATTGCTGTTTACCCCGCTAAAGTTAAAAAGTTTTTTTTTATTAATCACACAGTTTGCTTGCGTTTCATTTAAAATTAGGGTAATTTCAAAGTAAAATTATCTATCCATACTCTCCATTATACAGTAGTGAAACGATACTTGCCGCGTATAGCGCGTCGGTTGTATGAGGTCTCTCTAACTTCATTATGTTTCCATCTCTCGTAAATAGAACAATAAATTTCGAGGATAAAGTGTGCACATGTGTGTGCAATATGTAATGCAAATCGCCTAATTGCCAAAATTCGTCTAAACTTGATCGTTAAGGCAGCTTTTCCCCGAAAAGTATTACATCAATCATCAGGAAAACATCTGAAACTGATCTGTCTACTCCACGTCAGGATTATCGTTAATTGTATTATAGGTTCAGAGTTGTAATAGTGCCACAGTGGAAATAGATAATAATAATATTTAGTCAGACTTGTCTGTGAGGGTAATGATTCCGTTTAAAATTCCTAAGAACGGAATACGCTCATGGTCAGTTGATCAGGAGTCCAACATTCTATGGCTTTAAGTTATGGCCATGTGTAACAGTAGGCGAGAGTAGATATAAAATCTATTGAAATTGGCTCACAGTAAATATTAATCGTCACGGCTAAATCTATTGACAGCAGTTATGGTGAAAATATGTGATTTGAAAGCTGCGTCTTTGAGTTAGCATTGAAAAGAGCTATCTGATCTAGTTAATGCATCAATTTATATTTATTTTGAAATGGATTACTACCACACGATACAACTTCGCAGACGTGAGAGGTGGTTGAACTTTTAGCGCGTTAAGCCTAAAGCTGACTTTTGAATTTAGCGTGTACTTTTTTATTCCTTCGTCAAATAGTATAATATTATTTTACCATATGATACGACATAACCTTATTTTAGTTTAAGTGCAAAATAAATGCGAAACACCTTTCCTAAGCCCAAACTACAGAAATAAAGGTAAACTTCAAGCTTGTTCTAAGTGAGTTGTCAAGATTAGTCTTTAATGCGGTAACTAAGGTAAAAGCTTATTCTCGTACTTTTGAAATCCGGCTCGCAGGACCAGAAATTTGTGCGAAGATTAGCTCGGTTTCTTGTTGAGGTAAAGACGATGCCAAACGTTCTATAAGAGATTTTTACTAATGGTATTTCATTCGGAGATTTGATTTTGTCCTTTACTTTTCCGAAATACTCAAAATGTCTGTCACGTTATGTACAGAGATAGATAGTCTTATTTATGATGCGATTGGGGATATGTTGTAAAATTCTAACTTATTATCCGTTTCCTTAGCGATGACGACATCTCTAATAAACTGCGGCATTTCAAGCTTATAAGTTAATAATGCCCTCCCTGCATATTTCTTAATAAGCAAGGTTTTAAAATAACTCGTGGCTGTTACTTATTGCTTTATGTAGTAGTTAGTAGCATAATGAGATTTTTTCCCTATTTAGGCGACCTACATGGAATACGAAATTGGAACGGAAAATAAAATACAGAAGCAGTTTTCAACGAGCTGGAAGCTCCGGTAAATCTTGAATTTCTCCGGTGTTTCCGAGAGGCAGGAAAACCGCAAGCGACGTCTTTCAGATTACAGCTATCACAAACTAGAACGGCTGCTCTACGAATTGACTCCTGAACTGTCTCGGAACGACTTTCACGTTAAATATGGGACTTGGGAGTTTTATAGGGATTAGAGTGGCTCTGCGGGCCGCTGGGGACGCCCGCTTGACTGATATATGTATGCTCGGCAGTCTCACATGATGTACCGCGGGGGCCCGCTATGAATCTTTAAACGGATAGTTGTTCCAAATGAAATATTAGGTGGAACCCTAAAGTTAGGAAACTATTGTCGCGACGTTAATTCTGTGCCATTATATTACGTAATATGAAAACTTTGGAAAATCCAAAAGCGCTCATTCCATTGTTCACAGGAAATTTATCCTAATGTTATTAGGAAAATTTTACCCACTTTGTAGGTTGTAGTTTGTTTCTTTGTAGTAAACGGTATGACAACGTGCCTATATATGTATGATATTTCAGTTGAGAGTTAATAGGTAATACCTATTAATGACTCGATGATGTATTCTATACGTCTCATTTAATTAACATAGAAATGATGATGATTATGATATGATGACATATATTTAAAAACTACATGTACTAGTACTGAAATATTGGTATAAAATACGAAACCAGTTTATCTAAACCTGTAGCTAATGAAACAAACCCGGTTGCGATACGTCATTCTTTTAGGGAATTATGATAACATACAAAAACCTGACGGTCAAGTAAAATTTCAAACCGTTGGTTTTTTTCATTTGACTGTTCTCTCTATATATGTCTACTATTATTGTGTAAGTGCAATATCGTTGTGATAGAGATATTTTAGGACCAAAAACCTACCTTTTTTAATATTAATTGACCTTGACATGTCGAGAACACACTTCAAGCGCTTAGCGTTATGAGGCGTGCAAGAGGGTTTTAGTACACAAATAAAAATATTTCTGCATCTACAACTACAAATAACTAACCCAGTTGAGTTTCAAGACACACACACAGCACTGCACAGAAACTGGATTGTCGGACATGCGTTTTTTGCTACAATCACGAAGCTATTGAACTCAAAGATATTGAAAGATATATATAATATTCCTTTCAAATAATTATCATTTATTTAAATAAGTAACGAAGTATTACATTTCAGAAAGCTTTATAGGAGAGAGAGTCTTTAAGCTCTATTATTAAGTTCTCGAATAACTAAAACAAACTTTTAATGATATTTCTTGTTTCTAGAAGTGTATTTCATGTCTATTAGATTTACTTCGATTAACTTTTATGAAATATAACGATTTATATAATTTAGTTTTATATTTAGGTTTAAGTGTAGAGGTCTACTTTTAAACGTTATTACTTATTTATATATTTGCGACTAACGGAAACAAAAGATGAAAGACACATTGTAACATTACTAATTTTTCCTTCAAGTTGTCTCACGGAAAACAAATTTGTTGTTACAATATATGTTACATTAGTACTTTTGCCAATTTCTTTGGTAACCATGCGACTCATTAACCTTTTCGGTCAGCGACAAAACTATTAATGAATACCCTCATAGGTTCAATTCTGGTAACAATACCCTCTCTCCAGCTACACTATTATTATTTTCATTAAGTAACAAAGCAATTTCTCTTATCTATGTTGTTTTCTTTATTCTTCTGATATTTTACCTAAACAAAGTGATTTGTTCCTTATTTGTTCTCTGTTTTGTAATTGACAGGATTAATAGGCTTTATTGAATTTCTTCGCAACTCCCAAATATCGACTCTCACTCCCGTTCCGCCCCAGAGCTTCCCATCTATTACGCAGAAGCCTTCATTTTTTATTACTTGGCGGGGTAAAGCAAGCAATCAACTTCTCAACAATCAACCGACATTGGCTGTCTTTTAGCCTAATTTTTCTGTCGCACCTCTCTCTTGGTTGGAATCTCGCCGACTTTTGTACTCAAACAGTGTACGGTGAGATGTATGCATATATGTTTAGTTTGGCATCTTCCATTTAGTGTAGAGAACAGTTTTAGTCATTTATTTATTTTTTTTTAAATATTTTTTTTAATAGAATAAAGAAATGAAATACTCCACATGACGGTTCATTCTTGATTCATAAAAAACCATCATCTATTTACAGTTCACTGAATATAAATTCATAGAGCCAAAAAAATTATCGACATTTTCTACCTTCAAGAAGGGAGAAGCTTCTCAATTCGCCTGTGTGTGTTTTTATGTTTATTACCTCATAACTTTAGAGTTGGTGAACCGATTTTGATGATTCTTTTTATTTGAAAACTAGTGCTTCCCGTGTGGTACCATTAATTTGGTCTAGTTCTGGCAATGGCATCTATGGCATTAACAGTCTTAAATTTGCATTAAGTATGTGCGCGACAAGTGGAAAGATAATTCAACATTAGTCCAACGGATTCCAATGATTCATTTATTGGAAAGGATGCACTCCAATGGTAGTTTAAGAAGCATTTGTTTAGTCATTCTATTTCATTATATCTGTTCGATTTCAAATCAGTTTTTGTTTTTACTTGTATAAATATACTTTTAAATTTTTGTTTAAACCGCGTTGTAGAAACTTTATAGTCCGTAGAGAACTGCTGGTCACCTATAAATATTGTGATGATGGATGCTCTCCATTTTGCTTTGTACGTAGTCATTAGAGAGTAAAAACGAATTTGTCCGCAATAAACCGTTAAGTCGTCCCAAGCGTAATCCCACGTCAAGATGGCGGCGCGCGTCTCATAATGGCGGTTTAATGCTACGCCATACGGTGTTATTGATAATTTACGTTAATACTCTCATAAGCTTTTGTGTACCTATGTTTTTTGAAATAACGCTATTAAATTACCCTCCATTACTAATCATTTACTAGCGAATGTAAAAGGAACATTAACTAAACAAAAGCTTTTCGCATTAGTAATCATTTATTTATTTATCCACAACACTTAGCTTATAATACATTATATATCAACATTCACTGTACTGACTGTCAACGAAGGGATTGATTGATTGATTCAAAAAAAATTGTTCATAGGACTGAGTTTTAAGTGGTATCGAGTTGTGAATGCGTATATGTTGTACATGTGGTGTCTGTGTATGTATGTTTGTACTATGTACTAACAATGGCCCGAAAAACACATTTTTTAAATGTAGGTTTTCTGTTATTGAATATATCAACTGATGATGCAATTTTCTTGTTACATATATTTAGGGTACGGTCTACTACGGCGCTTTGCGAGAGGTCGTGCTAGCATGTGGAATAGTGAAAAGTGGCGTATGCCCTGTTTTGTACGTTGGCGTACAGAAGTTTATAAATAACGTCAACTCATTCTTGTTATAGAGATCAAGTTGAATCGGTTAGATTTCTTCGCTTTCACTTAAGGTACCAAATCCAGTTGGCCGCTCTCATCGTCTGTTTCTGCTACTTATGCGTATTGCTTATCCACTAAGTGGCTCCGAAACTTAATAGGATATAATGTTTTGGAATCATGTCATAAATTATAGAGTTATAATCACCACTCAAATCTTTCCTTTGCGATCGATCGGAGACGTAATTAATTTTTTGGCCTACTTATCTATTTACGAATCAACGGTGATAAGTTAGATTGTATACACTCTTCGAAACTAAATGCAACTGAATGTCAAGATGGATTGAATGTTAAATAATCCTAATTAATCAGACTGATTTGCCAAGTCCTTTCCAAACATATAGCTTTCTGTTTCCAAGATATATTCGCCATACAGAACATCAATTAGTTCCGCTAATCAATTGTTAGGTAAATAGAACTATTATTGTTGTAAATAAATAATTTTAACGTATTAAGTATAAACAATGAAACAGTTGGATTAATTCGATGCAACGAGCACGAGATAAACTTCTCTGCTGCACGCTATTATCATGTAAATTTAACTCTAAACAAACGTCAGTGAGACGTATTTCGCACGCTGCGTCTGCGTCCGTTTGCATATCTTTTAGTGAGGACAGACGCACGATGCCGGCGATAATTTGTTAATACACAACAAATGAATGTGTTCTTCTTCTTGGTCGCCTCACTCTTGTCAGAGAGGTCGTGGTCATCATGATCTGATGGGTTGGGCATCAAACAGCACCCGGCGTGCCACGTCGTGCCACCTCCGCTTACTGGCCGTCAATCATGCACATTCGAGCATGTACGAGAGCACCCACCGGTATGGTGGGGGCACCGGATCCGACCATCGCATTGGCGATCTGCCTCGTGGTCTAGTGCCTTATACTTTTCCCTTCACGAGTAATACGTGTGTACTTTTAGTGTATATGTACAAGTGTCGAAAGTGCTGTCAACCTAAATTACTTAAAATCAAAGATACCCTTTTTTAACGAGGAGTAATCTTCAACAAAATATCTCGACTTCGGCGGGTAGGTTATGTGACGTTCTTACTCACTAAAACCCCGGTGCATGGTGAGGGGCTCCGGGATCTCTAGTGGAACACACCGGAGCCCCTCTGCACTATCCAGCACTTCCCAGGACAGTTAACCCCTCGCCTCCCCATGGTACCCGCCGGCTTCAGTATATAAAACTTTCCTTGTAATGAAATTACGGTATGTCGTTAACAGTGAAACTCCACATAAAACAGACTCGACATTACAATGCTCATGGCGGATACATCTTAAATAAGTTACGAAGCGAAAGATTTCCAACTGATACAATATTCCCAGTCGGTGTGGAGGCGATGTCTCAGGCATAACGAGCGGACTCCATTGAGTGAGCGACCGGACCGAGAGGTTCTTAAAGTGATTGTTCTCGCAGTACGAGTGACACGTTCCCTTTTGTTATTTAAAGAAATGTTCAAGGTAGATCGAGGGACACGGATTTGTGACATCTAGAACACTTTCACCGATGAATATTTCATCTCAGTGTTTCTCGTCCTGACGGAGTTGACTCTTGTGACGACATTTGATTGAACCTTTATATCTAGATCATCTTCTTTACAATAATAATTGTAAAAATATTAGATTGATAGTGTTACTTTATCTACATATATAAAAGAGAAAGTGTGTGGGTATGTTCCGTATAGGCTCCGAAACGGCTGGACCGATTTCAATGAAACTTACGAGTACAGGGAATCTTCAGATTGACCTGACGAGTAATCCTGTAATTAATAATTAATAAAATAAAATAATTAGTAAAAAATAAATTTGGTGACGATCGGAGCACTCCTCTTTTTGAACTGTCAAATACAGCTTTATTTACTATGGTACTACTACTACGGGTATGATATTGTATTTAATGATATGTACATGGGTGTAGGTAATGATCTTCACCCGCTCGAGAAGAGAATGAATACGGAGAGAAATGAATAATTTAATAGTAAGAGTTAAATGAAATATTTAATGATGTAAGTTTATTAGTCGTATGTATTAGTTAGGAGTTTCATCTTGCGTGGGTAAACTAATTCTTATTTAAAGATTTTGAAATTTAACAAATATATTTACGAACAAAAACAAAAACCGACTTCAAATCAAACTTTAAACGTTATTACGCGTGGATACCCTCTTTGTATTTCCGAATTGTCGTAGGAATATTACTAAATAGGATTATTAAAAAAACCTTTGAAGTACATCCTATCCAATAAAAAATGAATAGACGAAATCGGTTGGTGTGATTTTGAGTTATTCGTCCATTTGTGGCGTTCATACTTGATGTAAATTTAAGACTTGTAGTTTTCTCATGATTCTCTTTGTCAGAATTGGCCCAATTTATTAATTTAATTAAATGGGACAACGAGGGAAGCAGTAGCTTTCAAATAAAATATAAAATATATATAATAAAATAATCACCCAGTAGAAAGTTATGCTGCTATATCAAACATAAAAAGCATACTGACGAATGGAGAACCACCTCCTTTTTTGAAGTCGGTTGAAAATAATAAAAATCCCGACATCGTTAAATTATGTGTTTATAAAACGTTATTCAATGACAGGATTACCGATTTACACTAAATATTTTGGCGCCCTACGTGCGACCGTTACAGTCGCGTAACATGCGGGTAGGCTTGCAATTTGTAGTACAAAAGAGACATATAATTTATAAGGTGTTACCTCGAACGTCTCTCACGGCACTTCTCACGCTCCGCAGTATTCCCTCAACACTTAACGTGCTCTATATGTGAAATGTTTCACTTAAACGCTGCTTCTGTGAATAATTGCACCGAATATATTCCCGCAGTGGGGGCGCTGTGGTGTCGCGGGGGAAATCTACACCACTGCACCATTTATATTTGGGGTATTTGTAGAATAGAATAATTCCACAGTAAGAAGACAGAAGGGAACGAGTACAGTATTTAACTATTATTATTATTTACTAGCGTACCCAGCTCCCTTCGCCGGGCTTTATTTTATCTAAACAATAAACTTACATTATCATTTAATTTAACTCTCACAATATAATAAATAATAAAAATAAAAAAGCCTTATATTTCTTACTAACTTATGACAAATGCACAATATACTAATTTCTAATTATTATAAGAACCCCTCGTTCTCGAGGGTGAAGGCCTCCTCTAGAGCTTTCCAGGTCTCTTTGTTTTTCGCGGTTAATGGCCACTGTTTACCAGCCACGCGCATAATGTCGTCTGTCCACTGGGCAGCTGGTCTTCCTCTCTTTCTGGTGCCCGATTGACCTCTCCAGGATGTTACCCTGGTGGTCCACCTGTTATCAGACAGTCTGGCTATGTGTCCAGCCCAACGCCACTTAAGCTTTTTGCTATTTATCAGGGCATCTATAACTTTTGTTTTTTTTTCTAATTATATGATGGGGTATTTTTTGAATTTTCTTGATATTTAGCATACTCCTTTCCATTCCTCTTTGACATGTCCTGATTTTTTTTCAATATATATTATTATTATATACTCACAATATATTAATTATTAATTTCTCTCCGTATCCATTCTCTTTTCGAGCAGGTGGAGCATTACCTACACCAATGTACATACAGCGGCATCAGTAAACGGATACATTCGCGGCGCTATTACTTACGAATACCTTGAATACTTCATAATCCATCATTATTATCTTTAATATACTTCAGTATACTTTATTAAGGACTTCCGAGCACATCGACACGCGTTACGTACGGCAGCTCTTGCAAGCTGATATACCTGTCTTACTATTATTTCCTTTATATATTTTTAAATCTTAGATTAAGCTTTTCAACCGACTTCAAAGAAAAGGAGAAGGTTCTCAATTCGTCTCTGTGTGTGTTTTTTTTATGTTTACCTTACCTTTTTTACGTTAGCTTATAATTTTCCACTGGATGCACTAATTTTGATGATTCTTTTTTTGAAAGCTGGTGCTCCCCATGTAGTCATAATAAAACATATAAGTGTTAAATTTGCCATTAAGAATGTGTGCCACGAATGGAGAAATTACTCAATTATTTTAGGAGTAGTTTAATGACCGTTTGGTTAGGTTCTGATTCATTTTATTTCGTAATATTCCTACCATAATTCGGACACGTCGGAGGGCGTCCGCGCGTAACAGCGTTTAAAGTTTTAAAATCTGTTTTTGTTTTTTCTCGTTAATATGCCTGTATTATTATTATTTTATAAAAGTGATAATATTTTGCTGAAAACCTAAGGAGATAATCGAAGAATAATTATATATTATACGCCATTGAACGTGCATATGGAGTTAGCCTCAATCACTTTCTACCACCAGTTTGAAAATGTATGTTCCAGATATATGCAAAATATTTTCTAAGTGCGATTGTAACGCACAGCTTCTATTGCAGACGTCCCGTATCTGGAACTGGCAGAGCCTGACGAAGGTTACCATGGGCTGATCCGCGAGAACGAGACCCTGGTGGAAGTGACTCCGGCCATACGCGCCCGCGGCCCGCTCTGCTCCTTCCTCATCCTCAACAACAAGCATCATGGAGAGGCGCCTTTCGAGGTAAGGATCTAATATCACACACTAAGTCCTATCATTCATATTTAGATATCGTGTGGTCTATTTGATATCCCTGCCAGGCAAACATTACTTAATCACAATCCCACCTGATCCTCTTGAAACTCTTTTCTTTTTCCTCTCTATGAAAAGACAGAAGCAGGCGGAATACTCCACGTAGTCATTAATGTTGTCATTACAGGACGATAAAGCTTGTAAATCCAGGACGATGGTACGAAAGGTCGACTGTCAGAATGTACTCGTAAGTTTCTAGAGTAAAACTTTCACAGCATTTCAAAAATGGTGTCTCCCATGAATCTTTCTTAAAACCCTTTTAATAAAGTCGTGTTTGGAATCACTGGAATAGCTTGTTTTTGTACAATTGCAATGTATTGACGATCCCGAAATGCTTATTTCTCTATTATAAAAATTTCGGAAATAAAGTCCTTGGCAGTTGAGTGTCGCATACAAACATTGTCTGCTACAGCTAAAGTTGATCGCGCATAGAGATGTCACATATATTATAAGTACTTTTTTACGGAAAGTAAGGGTTGATAAGATAAGACAAATGATACCGGGTGACTTAGCACATTTAAAGGCTTCCCCTTAAGTACTACCTATCTTGGAGTGGAGGAGAGAGTTATGTCTCCTAAATTATACTGACACTTTATTTATTATTTGTGGAGACAATCCTGTGGAGCACAGATGTTTTACAAAGTTTGTATAATTGTATGTGAGTGTTCATAACTTTATCAGCTGTACGGGGAGATAGAGTATTAACAAAGTATTTAACAAAGAAATCAGGTGCTATCTAATTTCGTCGTCTCAGCAAATGATGAGCGGACAAATGCTTATTGTCATAAAGGTGCAGTAGTGAGAGTAGATGCGTTGTCAGCGACGCAGATGTGTGTGTGCGGAGCGGGCTATCAAATTCAAAACGTTTCACAAACGTTGTCGTATTTGATCGTACAGAGTGCAAACGCGGTACCCGCGTGACGCTACATCCGGCGACAATGTGGACGCGTGCGGAATGTCAAATCATTCAACACACCAAGTACTTCTAACTTGCATTGAAGCTCGTGCTGTCTCTTTATATTTCGTGCGGAGTCTTCTCCGATGAAGCAAATCGAATTTACAGTTTTAGGAAATCATTTCTCACTTAATTTAAAATTTTAATCGACTTCAGTAAAGGAGGACGTTCTCAATTTGTCAGTATTTTTTTTTATGATTGTTACCTCATAACTTTAAATTGGCTGAACCGATTTTGATGATTCTTTTTTTCTTCGAACGCTAGTGCTTCCAGTTAGGTCCCATTCCATTTAGTCCAATTCTGACAATGGTATCCATGAGACAACCATATCTTAAATTTGCATCGAGAATGTGCGCTTCAAATGGACGGATAATTCACGCCATTACGATGATTATCTTTTTGGAAAGGATGTACTTAAAGAGTAGTTTGATGAGATTTTGGTTAGGTTCTGATTAATTCTATTTCGTAATATTCCTACAATAATTTGGAAATACAAAGAACGCGCCCGCGCGTAATAAGGTTTAACGTTTGATTTCATTTGAAGTCTGTTTTTGTTTTTATTCGTAAATATACTTGTAGACTATGGTATCTATAGTCTACAAGACTATATATATCTAAAGCGGTTTGTTTTATGCAGTCAAAGTTAGTGGCCAGTAGCTAGTAATAATGATAAATGGAACAGAAAACGAAGAATATTAAAAAAGGAATGTGCTCGAAGGACCGGAAGTGCCAGCGGCGACTAATAAAGCTAATGGTCGCAACGTCGCCGGATATTGCTTTCAGGGATTTTTATGTTAGCTGAGCTTATTTTTGAAAAGCTTTTAATTTTTAATAAAATTTAACGATCTGCCTCGCGAGAAGATATGTTAGGCGGGCGGCGTAGCGCGGGTAGTCGTACGTAATTAAAGTGGTTTCATCTTATTTTAGATATAACTAACTTATGGAGGAATTCTCCGCTGTCGCACGCCGTTAGGTTTATTAATACTATATCGCAGCAAGTAATTGTCTTTTCAACCGACTACAAAAGAGGAGTAGCTAGCGTAGCAATTAGTATTTATGTTTGTTACCACATAACTTTCGACTTGAATAACCGATTTTAATAATTCTTTTTCATTTGAAATTGTGGTTCCATTCTGACAATGGGAATTCTATTTCACGATATTGTTTGGATAAATCGGTTAATGATGGGATTGTAAGTTGTGGCACTTACAAACAACGGATTGATCATTTAACTGCGATACTTATATAATACTGGCATTGCCAACTTTCATCTCAATCCATTAAAATGGCTACCGACACAGCAATCAAAGTTCGATACTAATTAACGTTTTATTAGGTACTAAGTCTTAATTCAACAAAGTTATTAGTATGCTAAGTGGATTCTTTGGCAATAAAATTTGACTATCTCAAGCACAAACAAAACAAAAAAGCTCTAAAGCCCGCTCTCTCCGCAACGGCTCATTTCCGTAATGGAAACGCTTTTGGAA
Organism: Meandrusa payeni; assembly: GCA_029286785.1. Classification (NCBI taxonomy): domain Eukaryota; kingdom Metazoa; phylum Arthropoda; class Insecta; order Lepidoptera; family Papilionidae; genus Meandrusa; species Meandrusa payeni. The sequence goes on from JAGSMX010000029.1 coordinate 623,679, forward strand.
GTGAAAAAAACATAATTGAAAAACATGAACTCCACACCGTTTATTACTTAACGCTGGAATTAAGCAATAAAGCGCTTTAAATGTAAAATTTCGCGTCCCGGAGAAACGGGCTCGTAAATTTTGGAAAAGTCCCCCTACGCTATTTTGTTTCGATTGGCCATTTTTCCTTTTGCTTTTTCTCTATATTTATGGAAATGTATATTGAATTCGTTTTGTGGTTATATATATCAGACCGAATGACTAACCTTCCAATTTATTATCAAAAAGATCAATTCAAATTTGAAATTCAGGTTTACTCGAAGTTTAACATGTGGGAATTTAATTTTAGACAATTCTAACAATATTGTTTTGTCAATTATTACTAACATTCCTGTTAACCAACCATTCCAACTGAACTTTACAAGTATAAGTTCTAGGAGATGATTCACGTTAATAGTAAAATGGGGGATTCGAATCTCACGTTTCGCCGGCTTAAAGGTCCAATCGCGACCGTCATTCTGTTTTCCCTATTATTTGGGCAGACCTCTTCTATTAGATGTTAGGAGCGTTGCTGGAGTTACTTCGGCCACTTCTTCTCCCAGCGCCAATGCTTCCCGAAATGACACTCAAAGTTAGCTTTTGAATGTTCCCTAATTTATCTGTGTAGAAGCAAGAGACCGTGTTGTGGTTTAATTGATCGACTACATTTGCCCACCACGTTATGATTAAAAGATAGTGAATGCTTCTTTTTGAAATAAGGATTAATAGAGTAAAAAAGACGATGTTTCAAGGATTTTACTAACAGGAAAATAGCTTACCGGAACTAAGTAGATATGATCCCCACGTGTAATATTCGTTACGGTATAAAAGAGAACATGTCTAAGCCGGGTCAGTCGCCGGCACAGAATTGATCCTTTGAAATGTGTAGACCCCGCATATTGCCATTATACGAATATTTCAATAGTGGAACAAATAAAAGACACAAAAAAGGTTCTCGGATCCTTTCAACTGCAGCGGGAGACAGAATTCCTGTCCGCTTTTCACCTGACGATTTCGTAAAGGGCCGTTTGAATGAGGCTTGAACCCAGCTGCGTACTGCGACCTTCAAGAGTTCACACCTATTAGGTGTATAATAAAAAGTATATTTACGAGTAAAAACAAAAACCGATTTCAAATCAAACGTTAAATGCCGCCCCGACCTTTTTGTACTTCCCAATTATGATACGAATATTACGAAATCAAATTTAATCAGAGCGTAACAAAACTTTTATCAAACTTCTCTTGAAGTACATTATTTCCAATAAAAAATGAATCATCGAAATCACATATTTATGATGCAAATTTGGACTTATGCTTTTCTCATAGATCTCAACGTCAGAATTGGACCAAATATCCCATAAATTTGATCCAATTCTGATCAGATAATAAAAAAAGAACCCTTCGAATGGGTTAGTATTGGTAGTTATGAGGTAACAAACATTACAAGAAATACACACGAATTGAGATCCTTTTGAAGTCGGTTGAAAAATACAAATGTGTCCTAAGCTTCTATACACACAGTGCAAAGGGTAACACTGTATACAAAACGTTATATAAACAAAATAGTATGAGCGGGCAACAAAAGGTACTAAAAATACCTACTTAATTAATTTGAGGATGATATATTTTTCTATCTTTAAGATCGAAAATATATCAACATCGGACTGGTAATACATTACACGCGTCTTATATTTTGGTGGTAATCATGGGGTCTTACGGGATTTTCTGCTAAACCACACTTCATACGCTAAAGGCGTGGGAACAATGTAATGCTTATTGGTAAACGTAATAATTTAAAATATTATAGTTTATATAGTAACGGCGTATACGGCATCCGCCATCTTCACAGTGCCGCAGCCTCTCCGAGCTCATCCGCGCTTACATCTTGTTCCTTTTGTCGTGAGAGATCGCAGCGGCCCCATTACGTATGCGCTCGTTACCTCTCGCTATTGCCTTGCAAATGTCAGGGCGCGGTTGCGGTGTGATCATTTTAAATTTCTTCGTCGAATGAGTCTAAGAAATTGGTTAGATTACGAGGTAAATCTAAAACCGACCGAAAAGAACGAAATTACAAACGTCTTACCGTCAGCGCTACCCAAGGATGCTCTCTTATATTTATAAACCTAATTAAATTATGATATTCTAGGCCTTTACCCTTGTCTTATCTCAGATTGTCATAAACCTAGCAATAACTCAATGAACAAATATTATTCTACACGGTTTTTATGATGTTAACTGTCTATACCAAACAGTCGAATACATAGGGAGATAGGGATCCTATTTAAATAAGTTTCTATTCTAACATTTGTATTAACAATACGAAATAGAGACTATATCTACATGTCAGTACATGTCCAATGCAACCTTCAACTAGAGATGTTCATGCAAAAATATATTGATATATTTTTCGAAAAAAAACCACGGAGAGTAAAAGTGTGATAAGGAAAACATCGTGAGGAAACCTACATGTCCTAGAAAAAAATTTCTAAGACATGTGAGAAGTCTGTCAGTCCACACTAGGACCGCGTTACTGCCTGTGCCCAGCAGTGGGACATATATAAAGCTACCTACGATATTTGGTTATCAGATGAAATATATAATAAATATCGATACTAGATTATTCCATACTATTTTAGTTTGAAGCGTTTGAACATGCGCTTGTACCGTCGACGAAATGTTTTGCTTAGCTTAAAGGCAACTGTCAATTACCGTCATATCCCGCATGTCATGCAGTCACGACACGTAATAGAAGCTTCGCGAGGTAGAAATACACGGAGAATATGATATATACACCGGCGACGCTCGTTATCGATACTCTGGCGTGTTGGAAGCGACATGCGAGTGCTGACGTCACGAATGGAAGAGCTCCACCGGGAAGATTCGCGTCACAGGATGCTTTCAATTTCAGGAAGCGTCAATAGCCTAATGGTTTAGGGTACGGTCTGCGTCCGTGAATCGAAAGGTCGTGGCTTCGAACTTCTATATATATATATATATATATATATATATATATATATATATATATATATATATATATATATGTATATATGAGCATATATAATGGGCTGTATCAGTTAATAGGATAAAGATGGTTTGACTCTTTGTGCTGTTTTGATTGATAACTATTGCTAATTATATTTCATCCTTCCAGATCATGGTGATCGACGAGAACGAGGCGCGGCTGCGCGTGCGCTACCCACTTAACTGCGAGAAGAGACGCAACTACAAGTTCGACATCGCAGCCGTCGGCTGCGACGGCTCCTACTCCAACACGTGAGCGCCTCCAGTACTCCCTTCAAATCTCGGAACCGCACGAGAGACCTCGATTACCTTATTATCGGACCCCTGGTGCTAACTTACTCAAATTAGAGGCTTAGATGAAGTGTCCTAAGAACTCCACCTCTCAAACAGTTGAAGTTGTATGAAGCTCCGCGCTATTAGCTTAAAATCCATCCCAAAAAACAGTATTTCACGCCTGCCCACCCTCTTTTTACAAGGTGCAAGTATGGTCTCACGTGGAACATTGTTCGCATCTCTGGAGCAGAGCTCCCAATACCAATTTCCATTTGACCGTGTACAACGTAGAGCTTTCTAGAATCATAGACGATCAGGATTTTTCTGACCGACTTGGCCCTGTGGGTTTGCGAAGAGATCTCAGGCCTCTTTGCACTCTCCATCCTATTTACCGCAGGGAGTGTTCTGAGGAATTATTCGGAATCATCCCAGCTACCGATTTCCAAATGCCATCGATACCATCTTGACGGTTGGCGTTCCAGGACCGTGCGTTTCGCGCGTGATTTCTTCCACATACTGTTAAGCTGTGGAATCAATAGTAACCAGTGACATTTCCGAACCTATACTTTACACTTTCAAGAAACGGGCCAACTCTATTCTCAAAGACCGGCAACGCATGCTCGTTTAGTCGATGAGCCGTAAGCTCGTTTGTCCCCTTTCCTACAATAAAAATCACGCTGTAGAAACAATTCTTTCTGTTGTTTCATTTAGTTTTTAGTATTACGTAAACTTGCAAGTAAACTGTACGGTATTCAATGAATTAAGTTATATTTGAATGAAGGTAGTTTCAACAATGGTGACATTATTGTGTGTAACTGTGTTTGGCAGGGTCCCGGTGCACATCACGGTGACGGACGTGAACGAGTACGCGCCGGTGTTCCGGCAGGCGGCGTACGTGCGCGCCGTGGACGAGGGCAAGGTGTACGACGAGCTGGTGCGCGTGGAGGCCGAGGACCGGGACTGCAGCCCGCACTACGGCGACGTCTGCAAGTACGAGATCCTCACCGACAGGAGCCAGCCCTTCGCGATCGACAATGAAGGTACTGACTGACGTTACCGTTACTCTCAGTTCCACGAGCTGCGTATCTCGAGGGAACAACACTGAGCACTAGCCCATGTTATACAACTTTCGAAACATAATGAAATCATTTTAATTTTTTTTTTCTAAAAATAATGCTATTAATATTATATTTTCACAGACATTACTAACATTCTTGTTAACTATTCCAGATAACCTAAGGCTTGTGCTAGGAGATTGTTTATGTCAATAGTCGAATGGTGGCTACGAGTTTAAGACCTTTCGTAGGACACAACCTAAATCCTATCTGTCAGTCATAATTTATCCTGGGTTCTTAGTGTATGTGTGTGTAATATATCCTCCTTCGTCTACGGAATTTTCATAAGAAGTACAAAAATTTTGCTTCACGTATTAATGTAATGATACTAACTGGTCCGGCAAACTTCGTACCGCGTTCTTTTTGATAGTAGTTAGTAGAAGAACCTCAAAGAGGTTTCGATTTGAACCGGACGGGATTCTATGATCGACGTTTATGACATGACGTATGTCTGTTTGAATTTATCATTCCTTAGCTGAACAAGTGAACGTCATTCTATCTCATTCACTCACTTTTCTTTAATTTGATTTTGGATAAAAATATCTTTTATTTTATACACAAAAAAGTAAGTATATTATAAACACAAAAGTACGAATTATACAATTTGGTGCAGTAGTTCAGAAGTAATGCGCCTACATACAGGCAAACATTTATTATTATTTTATCTATAAAGATTACTTATTGAATGAAACTACTGTTACTGATTTCATCATCCCCCATCGTTTCATCTCCCGCGTGCGGTGCGGTAAAGTTTTAGAATCATCGGATATTTAAAATTAAACGATAAAAAAGCTACCTGAAAGTAGTTTTATTTAATTTATGAATGAAAGAAATATTACAAATAAAATTTCTTTGTAATTTTTTCCTCCTCAATTCGGTCAATCTTTGTGTCACAAATTGTTGCATACACGCTTTTTTGTGTTCCTCTAAATTTGTCACCGAGTTCATTTCTAAATCCTTTTAGTTATTTACGCTTACAGAGACGAGGACATTGAACCACGACGTTAATTTTAGCTGAGCTTTCTGAAAATAAGTGTTTTTTTCTAATAACCTACCAATCTATTCGTTTTTAGATTTAGATTATTGGATTTTCAATGATGTTTTAAACTTCCTTCCTCCCCAAGGTGTAATTCGCAACACGGAACCTCTGGATTACGAAAAATCCCACAACCACATACTGTCGGTGGTGGCGTACGACTGCGGCATGATGCAGTCTGCCCCCGTGATGGTCACCATCAAGGTGAACAAGCCCTGCCGAGCTGGGTGGAAAGGTAAGACTTATTATATAAAGAATTAGAAACAATAGCATACGTACTAGCAAGGTTTATTTGTAATAGGAGCACAGGAAAATGAAAAATAAGTTATCCAACAGGAGGATAACAATATTAGACTATTTATTAAAATTAAGATTACTAAGTTATGTAGGTATTTAATTTATGAAGCGTCAAACATTACGTTCTTATACATTTTAGTGTTTATTTAAATTAATAATTAATAATGGTATTATAAATAGTATCATCGTTGTAAGCTAAACAAGCATATTATTTACGAGTAAAAAAAAACTGACTTTAAATCTAATATAAATATTACGAAATTTAATTAATCAGAACCCAACCAAACTGTCATCAAACTACCCTTGAGTACGTACTTTCCTATAAAAATTAATCATTCAAATCGGTTGACGCGTTATTGATTTATTCGTCCATTTGTCGTATTTAATACAAATGTAATAGCGCAGAGGTTTCTCATTGATGCCACCGTCGGAACTGGAACTGAAACCTCACTGGAAGCACCAGCTTTCAAAAAAATCGGTTCACGCAGTCCAAAGTTATGCGGTAACAAACAAAATAACATACATTCGTATTCAGAACCACCTCCTTTTTTGAAATCGCTTGAAAAATTGATAACTGACGACAATTCATGGGCATTATAAATTACAGCTACGATTAGTAGCAGATTAGCAGAGAGTAAGAGAATCCAACCTAAGTAACCAAGATGGTTATCGTTATTTTTCATGAAAGTTAAGTTTAAGTAAGGTGGTAACTTCTGACGGTGTAGTGTTAAGGTGGTTTTCTTACATTAAAACTTCTTTACGCACTTTTACTTGGGGAGTAAACTGGTGATTACGAAAAGTGTGATTCGGCGAGGCGAAGGGAAGATTTATTATATATTGAAGAGAGTTACCTTTCGCATATCTAAGACACAGTGCAGGCCTATTGCCTGTATAATACCGTAGGAGCAACGGGGAGTAGTGCGCGAGGAGAGTTTCTATATAGATGGAACTAAAGAAGTTTTGCGTTTGATCTAAAGCGCAGTTGTTTTTCTTTGAATGTTAGGACTTGCTGAACGTGTGGACTACGCCCCCGGGTCGGGACCGCTGGCCCTGTTCCCTGGCGCGCGGCTGGAGGCGTGCTCCAGCGATGAGCGCTGCCCGGGCGTCACCCGCATCCAGGCGCTGGTGTCGCTGCAGGCGTCCCGCGCCGGCGCCGCCTGCGACCGCGACACCTACTCGCTGCACGCGCAACGAGCCATCTGCGGTCAGTACCCGCAACACAGACCGAAACAGATAGACGTGCACAAAATACCAAAACACTCACACCCTTCAACTACATGGGTAGGCGGAGATCACGGACTGTTAGTACGATTCCGGCACTTTTTGTTAGCAAGTGCCGTGACACCCACTTGATGTTAAGTAGAAATGCAATCGTAGATGGTGAAGCGGCCTCAGCAAATCAGTGATTAAACGGTGCAAGATGCGATGGGATTTGTAAAACGTGTATTTTTCATTTCAGGGCTGGACACGAAAACGGTAGATCTATTGCCGAGCCCCGGAGAGGGCAACGAATGGGCCAAGTCCTTGAAACCTGACTCAGGTAACTTCATATACTATAAAGAAAATTGTACCACCAGAATTTAGTCTGTATTTTACACTACTACTAAGCATGAATCGAAATTTTATTTTATTGAATTAATTTCTAGTTTCTTCAGAGAAGAATAAGTTAGGAAGGTAAGGAAAATAGTTTGGACGATATCTATCAGGTAGAAATGTAAAAATACAGAATAACATTGAAACATAAGTAAAAAAGCTTAAACACAAAATAGCAAATCTAGATGGTATTCCTAAAGCATGTGTACATTTGTGTGTGTAGAAAGTAAAATAAGCAATAACGCGTAACATTGGCTTGCTGTAAACACACAAATACAGTACAGTAACTAAGAAGAAAACGAACGAATTATAACTATCCTATGGTTGCTTAGTATGAGATCAATTAACAAGTCCTAAACTGTTTTACGAAGCAAGAAAATAAAATATTATGAAAAAAATTTACATTGAGATCGAGTTATATCAGATCACTTAGTCCATGAATGAATTGATTATTGAGAATTTAATTCAGATATAAACAAACAGTCACGGAAAACTATTTACATTTGTGAAATATAATTTTACATTTACTTTCCTCAGGGCACGATGGCGAGGAAATGTTCGAGTTCGACGGCGAGTCGACCTCCGCGGTGGTGCCGGAGAGCGTGCTGCAGCACTCGCTCGGCAGCACCTTCTCCATCTCCACCTGGATGCGGCATGCGCCCTGGCCGGACCAGGATAAGCACCGCAAGGAACACGTGCTCTGCCTGGCAGACGACCACAGTTGGTTTATTTTTTTTAATTGATAAGTGACGACTCAACTTAACATTTGTCACGTAGTAGGTAAGATGATGTGGCAGAGCCTCGCACTTACGTCGGCAGACACTATCATAGAACAATAGTATCCCAGCGTCTTTTAAACAGACCGAATGTTAATATCTGACGAATACTGGTGAAGAATTATGACTGTAGTGATCACGAACTTCTGTCATGAAAAAATGACTGCAAAGAAGATATGATTAAGCTTTTGATACAGTTCGTTCAGTTCCCGGACACGTACACTAGTCCGTCTCAATTACTTCTCATAATTTCGATATAAATATTTATAAAATAGCTCTACAGTTAATTTTTAATAACTTGTAGCAACATGTGAACGTGTTTTATCAATAAACTCATAAATTAAACCTTGGAGTGCCTCAAGGTATACTTTTGGTACCAGTTACATATGTTTATTCCTTTTTAATGTTATTAAACCCATCAGATATAAAAAAAAGTAAAATATTTTAACAGAGATGAACCGTCACCACTACGCATTGTTCGTTCGCAACTGCCGCCTCATACTCTTGCTGCGCCGGGACTTCGGCGAGGGAGACCTCAACATCTTCAGACCTGCTGAGTGGCGCTGGAAGATTTCTGAGGTTCACTTACTTTATAACATCAATTTGTAATAACAAATTTTGATCAATAGTTTATTATGTCATTATATTGTTTTTTTTGTAACAAAGGCAGAGTTTTGAAACCCTTTGTCGATTTGCTCTGAGCATAGCTAGGCTATTTCTAGATCCCCGTGGCGAGGACGGTCAGGGCCTTAAGATTATATATTTAGAATTGATTTTCCCTTTGTATAATTCGCCAAGTTTATTCAAGGTAATTCAGGTCAAGGTTATAATGTTACAATTTCTGTTTATTGACTGCAACAGACTCCCATCTCTTTTTTCTCTTTTCTTGATATAATAACTTATGCTGAGTTATACTCGCAGGTGTGCGACAACGAATGGCATCACTACGCGATCAATATTCGCTTCCCGACCGTGGAGCTGTTTGTGGACGGAGAGCTCTACCGCGCGCCCGACGGCAAGGGCCCGGAGGTCATCGACGACTGGCCGCTGCATCCCGCACACGGAGTCAACACCACCCTCGTGGTCGGCGCGTGCTGGCAAGGTACAGTTATACTTAGTTTAGCAGTAACTCAACAGTTGACTTATTTCCTGAGCTAAGCTTTCCGCTGTTCAGTGTTAATATTGTAGCGGATTGCATCCGCCGCTTTGTCGAAACATTTATGTTAATGTTTATCTTTTTTTCGTGACTTCTATGAATAGTATTCTTTGTGAAACAAAATCACAAAATATAACTTCAATCTCATACTTTACGGTACTTTACGCCAGTAAAGTAGTGTCACAATGGAAGCTTAATCATTTCAAGCTTAATAATAATAAAAGAAGGTATTCCCCTAATGCTAAAACTACCAAAAAGTCCATGTTAGTGTATTTCGGAATCAGGCTGAAAGACAGAAATGTATGTCTAAATTCTGCGCCGATATAATATATAGTCTATGGTTCAGAACTTGTCCGAGGCGCAATGGAGTTGTTGCTGTACGTTATTAATTAACCCTAAATATTAACGTACCGTACCATGCGTGTTGAAGAACTGTAATGCTTCGTAAGAACCACACGGTTCTTGCCCCAGGTGCTAAGCTTTATTCCTTTCTGTACAGGGACCGAGGGTGATATGAAGCACCACCTGCGCGGCTGGCTGTCCGGCCTGGGGGTGCTGGTGGGCGGCGAGCAATCTGCGTCGGCGCTGCGCTGCTCCGCGCGCTGCCGGGAGGGGCTCAGCCTGGCACCTGACCTATGTAAGTAAAACTAAATTTTAATGTCGCGTTAACTTGTCCAAAAATTGAGTAACTTGATTCCCACATCGTCAGTTCCCCGCAGGAACAGCAAAGCATCTTATTTGCAAGTGAACCTTTAATGGCAGGTGTGTTAATAACTAAGGTCCTCCTTCTCCTCGCGTCGTTTCATCAATGCTGAAGGTCGGGACCATGGTGTGGAAATAGCCTGTCGTTGGTAGTATGTCGCCACTTTCTCCAATCGGCAGCCGTGTGCAAAGCATTGCTAACCGAGGTGATGGAATGGTGTAGATCTGGTTGATTGGTTGATTTTCGTAGGTCACCAATGTAAAAAATGTAATCGTAATTCTATAAAGTCTCATTTACTTACGCTATTCATATCCAATGCTGAGGAATTGAAGTGTCGGTCTTAAGGATGTCGAGGCTCGTTTAGGATAACCGTACAGCTTCAAATATTATATCACATATTGGCGATCAGATCTGAAGTCCGTGTCGGTGGAAGGAGACGGTGCGGCCGAGGTGGAGACCCTGGTGCGCCGCGTGGCGTACGGCGACGCGCACGCGTTCCCCACCCCAGGACGCAGGAACGTACATCTCGCCACCACCATCACGTAAGAGTCGAGCCTTTTTACTTAGTTGTATTTACCTTGTAATTCTATGAAAACAGGTGTAAGTCGTAACGAAAACTAGGTAAGCATATTTAATGGGCGTGATGTAATTTGTTATATGATGTTGTCTTATTATTGACTAACTGACCACCATAGTGTGACTGACTGAACAACTGTAGTTTACAATACCTCGATATACGAGTGCCGTAATATAGGAGTGTTTTGAGATACGAGCGCCAAGCGTGCGTTATTGTGCTTTGAGATAAGAGGAATGGCACACTACACCACTCCAACAGCTTCTCCCATCCCAGACTAGACCTCAGTCTGTGTGCTTGTTTCCCTCTTTTCGAAACATTTTCATTAAGTTGGTTTGGCGTTTTTTTTGCTTTTTGAACACTTACAAAACTCTTGTGGCTATGGTATTTCAATGGGGAAATTCGCTTTGTGATACGAACCATTTGACACATGAACAAGATTACAAAACGAATTAAACTCCTATGTCGAAGTACCGTTATATATTGTAAAGATGTTAGGCTTGTATCTAAAAAAGAAAGTCCATTAAATCTCTTTGCCGTCAATTAAGTAATTGTGTTGAGAAAATGCTGCAATAATTGATTAGGAAGATACAACGGTCCGCACTGGTGACACGTTCTTTAAATAATGTTTATAAAGTTACATAAGTCCCACCCCCGCGGCGTGCAGGTGCGACAACGGGCGCATAGTGAAGGCGCGGCCGGCGGAGTCCTACGTGATGGTGCTGCAGCCGCAGACGCCGAGCGTGCTCATCAACGGCAGCGGCGACGCGGCGCGCGACTACGCGCACTTCCGCGCCGGCATGCGCGTCTTCGACGACCTCAGAGTGCGCGTGGTGGCCAGGGAGCACGGCGCCCTCCACGGTGCGTTACTTCACACTAACTTTTAACTTATTACAGGCATTACAGGAGACATTCCCGACAGTGTAACTTGCAACCAATATGTTGTATTGTGTATGTGTCGATGATATATACGCCTTCTTCATTGCAACCACTCTAGTTCGTTGGGATTTGTATGAGGCTCGTCTCATTAAGTATTATGGTGAACAAACGTTATAAACCAATTGATTTAATGTTTTAAAATATGGACTTATGGAATTGAAATTTTTTCGTCTTTCATTATCCGTATGATAAAGGACTGAAATAGTTTGCCCGCGTCTTTCTTCCCTCTGATTACGTCTTCGAGAGTGAGTAGCTATTTACTAAGCTAGTGCGTCTTACCATTCAGGACTGCATTTCCATCCACTTACATCGATCGTGGTCAAGCAAGTGCATAGATAGCATTAAAAAGTCGGTAATGCCAGTGAACATGCCATTGTCAACAAGGTATCTCCCCCCCCCCACCCCCCACCGGGGGGACCCTTGTGTCGAGTTACAAGCAATAGAGGTTCAGGCTAAGCGACCTAAGGGCTATGCCACCTCTCAATCCGGTGAAGCAGTCAAGGCCAGCTTCTCTGGCCAATCTGTGTAGTTCGTCATAAAAAAAAAACAAGGTAACTGTTGGTCTTTAATAATGTATATAACGGCTGTGATATGACTGTGTACAGAGGCTGAGAGCCAGAAGCTGGACTCGTGCGTGGTGTCCGTGTACCCCGCGCTTAACCCGGACCACGAGGCGCTGTCCCTGCGCGAGGGCAGCGCCCTGCCCGCCTCCGACGTGCGCGCCACGCTCACCAGGGACGGCGTCAGCCTCAGCGGAGCGGACACTGTCCAGAACTACGAGCGGGTACGTACGTCACAAACATAATACGTACACATACAACGACAAACTCTTGGAAACCCTTGCGCTATTTTATTCTTGAGGTTCAGGCAGAAGCCGCCTGAGAGCTCCGCTACCTCCCAAAAAACGTTGTGTTCTAACTATCAGTGTGTAGATTTTCACCAAAATTATTCAGCCAATTTTTTGATTCTTCTAAAATAAAAGTGCCCTGAGTTATTACTTATTATTATCCAGTGAAATAAAGTGAATCATCAATGAAAGTCTCGTTAAAATCGGTCCAGCCGTTTCAGAGATTACAATTTCCGGGACAAACAGATAACCAAAATTTGTATAAAAAAATAACATTTATTTCTATGTATGTATCTTATATACATTCATATGCGTTTTTTTAATAATACAAATAGACACTCCAATTTTAATTGTTATAACTATCTTTACAATACTGTGCCGGGTAGTCGCGTAGGGCGCCCTCTATCACCCACTTGGCGCTATAAACTTTGTATCTATATTCATTGACGTGTATTAACAAACTCACTGACAGAGCTTTGTGTGTACAACAATGACATGAGTAATGAACGTGTGGCAGGTGCTGCGCTCCATCGAGTACAGCAACAAGAAGCCGGCCTACTACCTGAACCGCGTGTTCAAACTCACCTGCTCAGAACTCAACGGACGCTTCACCAGCAACGAGTACGTGCAGACCGTGAGTGTACCCTTTTATTTCTCATCATTTATACCGACCAAGATGACCAAGTCTGCTATCGTTACTGAATTTACACCATGAAATGAGTGCAGCTATAAGTGGTCATCGGGCTCGAAACCTTAATTTATTAATTTCATCACGACCGACCCTGTCGTTTGAAATATCAACACGCTAACATAAAACTATAGTGACACAACTGAACTAGCAGATAACAGCAAAATCGACAAGAGTTGTGATGTCAATGATCACTTTGGTATTATTGTAATAAGACATTTAGGACCCTGGATAGAAAATCATTTGTAGAAAAAAACCACAGTTCACAAATGTTTTCTGATTTCAATAAATATGTTACCTATTGAAAATATTTATTTTCTGTTGATTTAAAATTATATGTCTTGTTTATGGAGCTTTGGAGATGACAATGCACACTAATTATAAATAAAGAGAAAAGATTAATGATATATACATTACAGATATATACAAACTTGTCTCTTATAAATATTTCCAGCTGACCGTGGTACACCCCCGCGCCAGCTCCTCCGGCGAGGCAGGCCGGGCGCTCCGCCCTAGCGGGCTGGCTGACAAACTGGACGCTGTCGTCAGGGACAAGGTAAGCCTAACAGTATCATTACAAGTTTTATGATGGACGGAAAGAACGAACAATTTCGTTACCTGAAACGACAGGGCGAGCAAGTTTTATAATGATTTACAGGGCGAAATTATTTAACCATTGCGCGCATGCACTATGCGCATGTACTATTTAGACCAATTAAAACATGAACAACCATCATGATACTGATACCACGGTCCCGTCTTTTGGACGCCCTGCCATCGGAATTCTTCCCGTCGCTTACGCCCAGTTACACCCTAAAGAGGCTTAGACTAAGTGACCTAACAGTTGTGCTACTTCTCATAAACTCGGTTAGAAAAAGAGTTCCATCAAGGAGTTTTTGATTACAAAAAAAACATGGGCCATTGGGACATTAAGTAATTGAACACACTTGTGGTCCACAGGCACCGCAAAGCGCGGAGGGCGCGGCCACCGCCCCGCGCGTGTTTGCGGCGCACGCGCAGCGCAGCGCGCACACGGCCGACGTGCCCTCGCCCCGCCTGCTCGACCTGCGCGGCGACCACGAACACCTGCCCACCAGTGAGTGTGCACATGTTCCCTCGTATCCCTGTGTCGCGCGACTTTTCCACGTACCTACATGCAACATGTGTGCGCAGACCAAGTGGCGCTCGTGATAGGCGCGGTGTCGAGCGGCGCGCTGCTGGCGCTGGTGGCGCTGTTCATGATCCGGTCGCGCGCCGCCAGCCGCGCCGCCACGCGCCCGCAGCTGCGCGCGCGCCCTCTGCCCGCCCGCCCCGACGCCGAGATGGCCTGGGATGACTCTGCGCTCACCATCACCGTCAACCCCATGGAAGATGTAAGTGTTACCTACAAGTAGTTAGCAATACTATAATAGCAATACTTTTAAAATATTACGATAAAACAGCATGCTCTTAATGTTTACAGGAGGGTAAAATTTTAAACCTAAATTTCGCACCATCAATATTTCCTACTGGGGCATAATTTTCGTTGTTTTGGACAGAAAATCTTATTTAAAATCATATTTTTGCCTGTTTCGATCTCGTTTTCAATTTGATTCCTGATCCTGTACCTGTTTGCTATAACACGCTCCACACCACTCCCTGATTCAATGTCTACGCCATTTATTTGTTTTTTAATTAACATTCAATCAACTTGTATGATGAGGAACTTAAAACTTGTAAGATTACAAGTGACTACAGCCGACGTACATGAGCGTGAAGATTTATGGCAGCAACCGCTCCGGGCGTCGGGCGTCCATGTAGTGCTAACATGATCAGTTGTTCAGTGTGTCCTCATTTGTATCATCATAGTGAGGCTTATTTAATCTGCTAACGAGGTCGTTACGCTGTGTTGCAGCAGGCGGCACCAGAATGCGGCCGCGTGGCTGACAGCTCGGACGCCGAGACCTGCTCCGACTCTGAGTCCGACCGGAACGACTCCGACGACGACGACGATGACGATGGAGAGCGTACGTTCAGTCATACCCTCGGACTACGTTGCACTCTACTAAACTATTATACAATCCACTAAACTCCGCTACAATACACAAAACTACACTAAAATCCACTAAACTCCGCTACAATACACTAAACTACACTAAAATCCACTAAACTACTCTACAATCTACTACACTTAGCTACAATCCACTAAACTGGCAATTTTAAGACTAGGCACTAATGTGGAACAACAGACAATCGCCAAAACTTCTTCTATTTAATGACGTATGAATTAAAGTAAAATTTGATTGATACGACAAGGTCCCTATTGGTTGTCAAATGCAAACCTATTATTAAGTTGTATTATTGTTTTTTTATTAGCACTTGACTGTAAGTTTTAACATATATTAAGTCGAACAATTACTATAGTTGGCGGCAAATAACTTTAGCGCTAAACAAAGCGTAGAAGAGATACATGTGTACAGTCGCGCACACAATTATTAATTTCTCCACTTTATTGTACTTTGTGTGTATTTTTATATGTACTTTTTACGCCTATGCTAATTCGTTTAAGCTCGTTATTACAATATTATATAATGTATATGCCAACTAGAACAGTCAATTTAAAATAAACAAATTCTGTCAAAAACAAACTAAAACTTGCGGGGTGTGGTGTCGGTGCACGGGGCAGAGTACCCCAGTCGCCCGCGCCCCGCCACTCCCTTGTGATACCTTATTTTCGAATTCTCCGCGTTAACGGTCAGCGCTAGAGTTATTTATACTTATATTTAGCTATATGAAAGTGGAGCTTGTTGTGTTGTGTTGTAAATAAATTAATGTTGTTCTGCTGCAGCGCTGCCGGGCAAGCAGCACAAGTACCGGAACATCAGCCAGATGGAGTGGGACAACAGCACCATGTAATACGTCCCGTGCGCGCGGCCCGTACTTACGTCGCCCGTCTCGCTCGCACCGGCGCGCGGCCCCGTCCCCCTCCCGCTCGCACACCCCACTCGCGCGACGCGCCCACTCGGCCGTCTTATCTAATTGCCGTCTCAATTCTTATCAAGTTCGTACTATCCAGTCTATTGTCTCTCTCACGCGGTCCATTCGCAGTTTTTTATTTACACAATAAGTCTGTTCAAAGACACTCAATTTTTTATCAGAAAAAGGTTAAGGAATTGATTTTAAAGTTTCTATCGATGACAGACGCTGAAGTGAAACATACAATAAGAAAGCGGCTTTACTGCGTCGTAATAGAGTTTGTTACAGCTTGAGCACTCTCACGCGGCACAAGACTTTGTACTATAAGATTTGTTAGTCTCTAAAACTAAGGTCTCAAAATTGATCATATCAAATTTATACGTAATGGATAATTTCCCCTCGCTTGCTTCGTTAGCAGAAGCTGCTTCTTCTGTTTTTAGAACTTGGAACAATTTTCTATTGGGTTTTGTAATGTAAGTGAAACACTGTATGTAATAATAAATTCTGTAGTCGTTGTAATTTCGTATGGAGTCGGATATGTAAGGTTAGAGTTAAGGTCGAACACTGTTTGTATATGAAGTACACTGAGCGTCGCTTCGCGCGGCCCCGGCGGCCGAGCGCCACTTCGCAGCTAAAACTTTCCTCGCTCTATTCGTGACGCCACGATCACTTCCACTTCGGTGACTCCGAAGTCACTCCACTCCCGCTTCGGAGCTTTCTGAAGCCGCATTTACCCATAAGTACAACACGAATCGTTTCAATTCGTTTATGAACGGTACAGAGAACAGTTTCACCCGTAGTGTTTAATGTGTTACGATAAGTTCCATCACTTGTAACCCTCTATGAGCTTTTAAACAAAAATCGGCTTAAATGTATTTTAGGCACAGAGTTATTTGAAAACGTACATAGATATATTATACAACTACTATGATATAAAACTGTATCGTTTTAGGATCAGCTATAGATACTATACTATAATTATATATATATATATTTTGAATGCGTTAAGGAAATTTTTACTAACAATTAGGTAGTAAGCTATGTGTTAGTTTCCGTGACGCACATGCGCACAATGTGGGAAATGGCAACGGCAGGCGACGCCCGCGTACGTTGTTAAAAGTTTTCCTCACGTCCTCTCGCCGCGTAGTGCGGGGGCGCAGGGCTAGATCGGCCCTCACTGCGGCCGACACGAAGCGGATTCCTAAAGGAAGTCCTCTAGCAGCCCCATTCCCCGGCTGAATGACACGTCCGCGCTCTTCGTCTTGCATATCATGGACTTTTTGCCATATTAGCGTAGAATAACTGTAAGGACACTCTACTTCACAACGTTTCAGCAATCCTTGATATAATAATTGTTTTAGTATCCAGCTAAGATTATAACTGGCGCCGATTTTGACGTTTGTTCGATGTCACTTCGGTCATATAGCATCTGTCACGTGACAGCTGTCAAAATTAGTGGCGACGTTTGAAGCGAATCGAGCGCTGACCGAGTGTCGGTTAAATGCATGACTCTCGTTCGAAGTTGAATAAACATCGCGCTGTCTCTTATTGTTTTCAGTTAACTAGTTATGTTTTACATTCGACAACCGTCCAATGAGCATTTCCCCGTCGCATATGTGTTGTATGATCTGAGCTACGTTCATCCCTTCCCCGTGCCCCCGCTCCCCCTCCCCCCTCCACCCGACACTCAACACTGGCACAAAGCGGACACCCGGAGGTTTGTTAGTGTCGCGGGAGGTTGCTATTTTAAGTTTACTTTGTATTACCTATTATAGTTGATATTAACCATTTTATTTTTTTTATTGTATTATCGCGGTATTACCTTGTAATTAGGGAACTTCTTTGATGTATGAATTATTATATTTTAGCTAAAAATAAAGTTGGTTTAAAATATTTCAATGTTGTTTTATTTTTGTGTCCCGTTTTATGTTTAAAATTATTAATATTTGAAGATTCCAAAGGCACAGAACGCAAAAATCGAACGAGTGTTATGTGAATCTTAGAAAATTCTTTCAAAAGCAATTGAAGGGTAATTATCCGTTAGTAATATTTATTCCTAACGGCACGACTTTGCTGCCGAAGCTGCCTCTGCTTCGTATGGGTACATTCAAAAGTATCAGAGTGTACCATTTACGAGTAAAACAGAAACACTGTATGTAATAATAAATTCTGTAGTCGTTGTAATTTCGTATGGAGTCGGATATGTAAGGTTAGAGTTAAGGTCGAACACTGTTTGTATATGAAGTACACTGAGCGTCGCTTCGCGCGGCCCCGCCGCCGAGCGCCACTTCGCAGCTAAAACTTTCCTCGCTCTATTCGTGACGCCACGATCACTTCCACTTCGGTGACTCCGAAGTCACTCCACTCCCGCTTCGGAGCTTCTGAAGCCGCATTTACCCATAAGTACAACACGAATCGTTTCAATTCGTTTATGAACGGTACAGAGAACAGTTTCACCCGTAGTGTTTAATGTGTTACGATAAGTTCCATCACTTGTAACCCTCTATGAGCTTTTAAACAAAAATCGGCTTAAATGTATTTTAGGCACAGAGTTATTTGAAAACGTACATAGATATATTATACAACTACTATGATATAAAACTGTATCGTTTTAGGATCAGCTATAGATACTATACTATAATTATATATATATTTTGAATGCGTTAAGGAAATTTTTACTAACAATTAGGTAGTAAGCTATGTGTTAGTTTCCGTGACGCACATGCGCACAATGTGGGAAATGGCAACGGCAGGCGACGCCCGCGTACGTTGTTAAAAGTTTTCCTCACGTCCTCTCGCCGCGTAGTGCGGGGGCGGAGGGCTAGATCGGCCCTCACTGCGGCCGACACGAAGCGGATTCCTAAAGGAAGTCCTCTAGCAGCCCCATTCCCCGGCTGAATGACACGTCCGCGCTCTTCGTCTTGCATATCATGGACTTTTTGCCATATTAGCGTAGAATAACTGTAAGGACACTCTACTTCACAACGTCTCAGCAATCCTTGATATAATAATTGTTTTAGTATCCAGCTTAGATTACAACTGGCGCCGATTTTGACGTTTGTTCGATGTCACTTCGGACATATAGCATCTGTCACGTGACAGCTGTCAAAATTAGTGGCGACGTTTGAAGCGAATTGAGCGCTGACCGAGTGCCGGTTAAATGTATGACTCTTGTTCGAAGTTGAATAAACATCGCGCTGTCTCTTATTGTTTTCAGTTAACTAGTTATGTTTTACATTCGACAACCGTCCAATGAGCATTTCCCCGTCGCATATGTGTTGTATGATCTGAGCTACGTTCATCCCTTCCCCGTGCCCCCGCCCCCCCTCCCCCCTCCATCCGACACCCAACTCGGCTCAACACTGGCACAAAGCGGACACCCGGAGGTTTGTTAGTGTCGCGGGAGGTTGCTATTTTAAGTTTACTTTGTATTACCTATTATAGTTGATATTAACCATTTTATTTTTTTTATTGTATTATCGCGGTATTACCTTGTAATTAGGGAACTTCTTTGATGTATGAATTATTATATTTTAGCTAAAAATAAAGTTGGTTTAAAATATTTCAATGTTGTTTTATTTTTGTGTCCCGTTTTATCTTTAAAATTATTAATATTTGAAGATTCCAAAGGCACAGAACGCAAAAATCGAACGAGTGTTATGTGAATATTAGAAAATTCTTTGAAAAGCAATTGAAGGGTAATTATCCGTTAGTAATATTTATTCCTAACGATACGACTTTAAAGGCAGCTTCGTATGGGTACATTCAAAAGTATCAGAGTGTACCATTTACGAGTAAAAACAGAAACCAACGTGCCTTTTTCATTTGTATTTCCGAATTATCGTAAGAATATTATAAAATAGAATAGAATTATTCAGAACCTAACCAAACTCATCTCAAAACTGCATGAATCGGTTGACCTAATGTTAATTATACGTCCATTTGACGTCCAGTTGTCATACTTATTGCAAACTTAATACTTACATGGTTTTCTCGTTACTTACGACACATAAGTATATTATTATACCCACATGTGAACATAAAAAAGTAAAAGATGTCTGCTGCCGCTCTTTTTCGAATCGTCGTAAATATAAAATGAATAATGAATGAAAAATTCTACCAAAAACTATTATAGAGCATCCAAATATTAAGTCCTTGGAATTTATAACACAGAAATATTTCCACAACAAACGATTTGTCTTATGAAAACGTCGTTTGTAGTACCAGGAGCGCATAAAGTGATAGCAGTAATACGATTACGATAGATATGTTTATCATTATACCCACATGTGGATATAATAAACGCGTAAAAGATGTCTGCTGCCGCTCTTTTTCGAATCGCGGTAAGTATGATTGGAACAGGAGGCTACAGAATGAAAAATTCCACCAAAAACTATTAAAGAGCATCCAAATATTAAGTCCTTGGAATTTTATATCACAGAAATATTTCCCGATCTGTCTTACGCTGTGAGTGAAAACGTCGTTTGTAGTACCAGGAGCGCATAAAGTGATAGCAGTAATACAATTAAGACAGATATGTTTATCATTATACCCACATGTGAATATAAACACGTAAAAGATGTCTGCTGCCACTCTCGAACGAAGAGTGATTACATCAGAAGGCTACTGAATGAAAAATTCCACCAAAAACTATTATAGAGCATCCAAATATTTAGTCCTTGGAATTTATATCACAGAAATATGTCCACATCAAAATAAAATTCTCTAGATTTTGATCTTATTTTGACAATAAATGTTCTTTCTTCTTCTTCTTAAAGTTCCTCTCCGACTAGCAAAAGTTAGCAGTCAGTTCACCATATCTTAAATATTCTTTAACTGACAATCACGATCTCGAATGTAACCCGGTTTGCTAAAATGAATAAGGCATGTTTCTATTAAATAAAATTGCATAAAGCTCATTTTAACATTTATTCATAGCGCCATCTCTGGATTTAATACGAAATTATTATAAGCATGTTTACCAGCGCCATCTATTATATTATAAAGAAAACTATCTGCTACTTAAGGCATTTTTTTATTTGATTTGGTTAAAATTGAGTAAGTCATTAAATAAATGCAATGTCATCGTGGATATTATTTTAAATTGAGTCTTTTGAGAGTAAGAACCCTTGTTAGCGCTAAGAGAGACATCGTCGACGGTTCTCCTCCGTCTGGATGGTGGCAGAGACTTCGATCAGCGATCTCTATGTGCCTCATGCCCCGTACAAATTGTCGGCCGATGTCCGGAAAGATAACTGTAAATTCAATATCATTCAGGGACAAAGAGGCGTCGAAAATTGATGAACATCAGCACTTTTAATCTCATCAAGACCTACCTCGTACTCCGTGAGGAATGTACATCGCGAAAGTAAAAGAACGAAAACCACATTTAACTATGTGTCGATGAGGTTATGTAAATATTAAAAAATATATGAAGGCATAATACAAATAGACACCAGCAATCCCCGGCTTTGCACGGTTCGAATAATTATTTACTGAGGCTGAGACACTGAAAATATTGAAATATAGTAAATCTATTTTAGGTAATATTTATGTAAAATTAGTTTTCAGTAAGCGCAATGACTGTTATTTTTCATGTCTATCGCTTGCATCGTTTAGAGACAATACGTCCAGATTAAGTAAATAAGAATTGTGTAGAAGAATATTTTCTCACGTTCTTTTTGTACTGATGTAAGCTGTTCACATTACGTCGCGCTTTTTCTTGCCGTGGTGCCGGGTGGTGTAGGAATGTATGGAGAGTACGTTAAAGTAAAGAGAACACCCATTAGATGGATAAAACGAATATGATACTAATATGATAGAATATGCACGTTACGACCATGAGCCAGAGGGTTAGACAGAAATATTACATATACAAATACAGATTTTCACCTAACATAGTCCTGCTATATACGCTTCTATGACATACGTACATCTTCGCAAGTGTGTTGGTCAGTTTTTGAAACTCATATCGCCCTACTTTTTTTTATTCTTTCTAAGCAAGTGCTTGACTACGATCCCATGATGTCAAGTGGAGATGCAGTCTTGGATGGTAAGACGCATTAGCTTTGTTAATGTCTATTCACTCTACTCTTGAAAATACCCTCGTTGCAATCTTAAGAAAAGACAGACCAAACTATTCCAGTACTTTGCTGTACGAATAATGAAAGAGGAAGCGGAATTATGCTATCAATCTATATCTCAATATATAATCTATATATCTCGGTATATGTGGGCCCGAGGTGTCCTTTATCTACATTGTCACTTAGTTTGCACAATAAACACTATGTGTCTCTCGAACTTCATTCATCCGTTCCAGATATGTCACCGCTGAAGCATACCTCTGTCAATTATAGTCACAATGTTCTCTAGTAAATCACACATTTGCTTTAAAAGACAGAACACAGGCACCAGCAACACAACAAAGAAACCAAGAACAAGGATACAAAAAAAATATTGCAATCACATGTGCACTGCGATGTATAACTAGGTCGTGGTTCTGTGCATTGTAAACAAGATACTGATCACCTATCGTTCGTTAATATACTTTAATATGTATGGCTAGACTTTTTGAATGACCACATCGTAACAACACCACGGCACGTCCGATCAGTCGGAGTTTCACCAAATTTGTGAGGCGGCAGATCTGCAGTCGGCAGTCTTATTGCAACAACTACTTGACGCAATTAGCCCCAAAAGGCCAAAATCACCTCTCGATTGGTACCTCTTACGGAAAACTACGGCTCATGGCCCTAGTACGTGGTGCGTATACGTGCGGGCGGCGGTCTCTGTGCGCGGCTGCTCTGTGCATGTCGGGTGAAGTCGTCGCCAAATATCATGGATAATGCAGGCGACCACCCGCCTGGTATGTGCGAGCGAGACGCAGACAGGGGAACGTCACGGGAGTGAACGAGCCGGAAGTAGCAGCCAATGCAAGTGCGCATCAGCGCGGAGCGGGACGGAGCGAGGTGGGCAGGCGTGCGGGGCGTGCGGGGCGGCGGGACGGCCGGGGGGGCACACGTTCTGTTGGTGAATTATTGAAGGCGGCGACCGCCCTTTGGGCTGCGAATGCCGGGGGCGTCGCGGGGCGTCGAGAGGGGCGAAGGCCGAGGGGCTCCGCCACTACCATTTGCCGCTCGCCTTTCCGCCGTCACACCATTTCCACCAGTGCGGCCATCTTATGCCGAGCTGTTGGGTTCGATGCAGCGTTGCTCACTTGCTGGTGAAAGTGAACGGTGAGGACGACGACGGTGGTCTGCGGACGGTGAACTGTGGTGATCGCTGCGGTGCCATGGAGCGGACTGGTTAATTAACCTGAGAACATAAGGACAGGTTGGTGCCATTTTATGTATGTGTACATAATTATATATTACATAGGTATATGAAAAACATTTGTCCCTGTATATTTGTATTATTATAGCACTTCCCTACTTTTATAGTTACTTTAATTGGATAATTTCTAAAAGTGATAGTTGATTGATAAGGATTGCGTAACTCAGACACCATGTTCAAATTCCCCATTCTCTCCTGTCATAGCAATGCCTACAATACAAACAATCACGACTTAAATACATAATAGTGAAAAAAAATTGCTTACATTACGAATTTACAATAAGTACAGAATAACCCTATAAAAGTCATCAAGGGAAGCTCCTCGAGGTTCATGTCGCTGGCTTAATGTCTTCATAGTTTCCGAGACGTAGTTTCGACTACTCGGCAATCTCGAATCGGAATGCTTCCGCGGTTATAGTAACTGCCTAAGCTGAGTTTTTCTTCAGGAGCCCGTTGTACGCCGAGTTACTCCTAAAAAATGGTTTAGTTTAATCGACATAAGAGCTGTGCCACCTTAAAAATACCCGATGCCGCCTGGGTAATCAGCATACTATATACCCAAAAAAACTGGTCTCCTTGCAATACGATGAAGTCGTAAAAGTCACTCGGCCGGCAGCCATCATCCATCACAAGCGATCCTTATTTTTACGTACGTCGCAAATCTGAGACGCGTTTGCCTACAGCATGCCGCTGAATCACTGCAGGATTTCACCGTTACAAGCATATCACTTTCCTTCTACATACGTTCTCTATCGCCAGACTACAGAGGCATACCTTATCATATAGTGCCTATATATTTCTGAATAACCGGATTAACCCCCCGGGTCCATAACTGTTCCTAACTTTTCGAACTCAGAAATAAGATGTAAACATCAACTTTTTTTACACAAAAATTAATTATATATATATATATATATATACAAATCATTAATTATACAGTCGTGGTAGCTCAGTGGGCAGGCCAATCGCCTCAAGTTGCATAGTACGCTAGCAACCCAAGTTCGATACCCGGTGCCGGCACCAAAAAATTTGTTATTGTAATTTTATGTGCTGATTTACCATGTGCTCGGCGGTGACGGAGAACATCGTGAGGAAACCTACATGTCTTAGAAAAAAATTTGTAAGACATGTGAAGTCTGTTAATCCGCACTAGGTATGCGTGGCGGACTATGCCCTTATATTCTTTTTACAGAGAAGGCCTGTGCCCAGCAGTGGGACATATTTAAAGCCTGTAAACTTTAACTAACTTGAACACAAAAATTGCGAAAAGAACCAATTCAGAATTGTATATACCAACGCTTGCCTGTTTCGATTTGTTAAATGCAGAGTTCCATTTATCTCTATGCCAGCTAAAATATATTATATCTCAAGATATTACACAGGCTACTAAACACCAGTATTTTTCTTAATCTATTGGGCAGTTAGCTAATCCTTAATATTTAACACTCCGGGTTACGAAAGAGTTTACGTGTAATCCTTCCGGTACAGTTAACCGATATATTTGCAAACTTGTCAATATTGTCTAAGCCGCAAAGGCGCCGCCAGGAAGCGGCCGTTACGTAAAATGCGGATCAACACCGCGCACTTCCGACAGTCTGTTGTCTGTTGTGTGTTGACAATCAGATCTTCGCTCCTAATTGTGTACAAAATGAACTTTCATTGGCATCACATTGGTCGATATTTCTTGTCATAACGTAAGTTAGAATAAATTACGGTAAAAGATCGATTTGTTTTAAAGGAGCACAACTGTACAACAAAATACCCGCACACGTCAAGAGGGTGTACACATAGCGTCTTCAAAACACAACTTGCTAAATTCCTAAACAATAGCTAATCGCCTCCAAGCAAATGAATGCGTTAGGTGACTCCTTCTTTCGTGTGACAGAAGCTTCTGTTTTATAATATTAGTTATTTATTGATTGTATGTGTGACCTGTAATGTCTAAAATGAGACTAAACCTAATGTTTGCTAGTTTTTTCTATCATTGGTGCCAGAGGTACGCCATCCGTAAACGATGTGATTAATTTACATATTTGATAATGATGTGATGATAATTGATATATGCGTAATAGATCGGCTTATTTACGACAGCAATGATATTGACTCTACGTGGCCCCCTCGATTAAAAGCTCCATAATAATTTCTACCTCTGTTAATAAAACCGACTTCAAATATATTATCACGTAATAGAACTAATCAGAACCTGAACAACTCATCAAACTACCTTTGAAATACATCCTTTCTAATAAAAAATGTATCATCGAAATCGGTTGCCGTGGTGTTAAGTTATTCATCTATTTGAAGCGGACATTAATGTACATTTAAGACTACATTGGTTTTCCCACGGATACCATTGTCAGAGCTGGACCAAATTGAAATACATCACATGGGAAGCGCCATCTTACAAAATCATTAAAATCGGTCCACCCAGTCGAAAGTTATGTTACAAAGAAAAAAAAACATACAGACAATTTGAAAACCGCCTCCTTTTTTGAAGTCGATTGAAAATACCGACCAATGCTCGGTCGTCCAGGTAGTGTACCTTATCTATGTATTTTAATTAACAAACTTACCCTATACGTTGTCCAATTACGAATAATAGCCGTCTACACCGGACGGTATAACAGCGCGATACACAATCAAGCGGCCCCCCGCATACCGGTTCAATCGCCTGGACCGAAAGCATTATCAGTTCCATTAACAAGCACCAAAGTAAGATATGAAGCGCCGACCCTCCGGAGGGCTAATTCACTCGCCCTCCACCCGGAGGGCGGAGGCTTATGCCACCTGAGGGATCAGGTGCCGTCGTGACAGGGGTGGTTTTGAATAATGTTACGTGATCTTCCAATTACGAAACGTGTGAAGGGTTTTTATAATTTTTAAATAGTTTCTTTACAAAGGTGTCGGACTGTAAACTGTGTAGGATGGAATTTATAATTTTATCGCCCCACATGTTTTGTCTCGTGAGGGTGACGAGGAGTTTAAAATCTTCCCCTTATCATGCAGCCTGCAGCGGGGATGAACAGTCTTTTGACAGCAGAAGTAGATATGTGATAATACAGATGCTGTAAATTGAAGTAACATCCGACATCAAATAATATTGTTTCCTTATTATAACCAGTATATTTACCAGTAAAAACCGACTTCAGAATAGAAGAAAGTTCTCAATTTGTCTGTGTGTTTTTACCTCATATCTTTCGAATGAGTGAACCGATTTTGATGATTCTTTTTATACTTGAAAACTGGTGCTTACCTTGTGGTCCCATCAATTTGGTCTAGTTCTGACAATAGCATACCATGAAAAAACCATATAAGTCTTAAATTGGCATCACATATTTGATGCGCGACAAATGGACGATAATCATGTCAACCGATTTCGATGATTCATTTTTAATTGGAAAAGATGTACTTCAAAGGTAGTTTGTGGAAGCTTGGTTACGTTCTGAGTAATTCTATTCTGTTAATTATTATATTTGAAGTAGTTTTTGTTTTTACTCGAAAATATACTTGTATTTGTAAACTTACAATTGCTATTTTACGAAGTACTGGCTCCTATATGCTCTTGCTTATTCCACATTCTTGGTCGTTGTCTTATGGTATGGTTGGTGCTCCCGTACACAAATGTGCTCGAATGACGGCCAAGAAGCGGAGGTGGCGAGACGTCGTGTGACGCGTGCTGTCTACTCCACGACCAACCACGACCACTCTGACAAGCGCGACCAAGAATTAGACAAATACTTTTGATCCGGCTTCGACAAAAAATTAACAAGAAAGCAACTTTATATTAACATCGTAAAAACTCTACAACTGCCGCACCGTTCTGAAGGCATGTGAACGAGATGATTAGAATTGGTTACACGCAACTCCCTCGGGAACTAACCCGGTACCAATTACAAGAGACAAATATTTGGCACGCGCCGTCATCGAATTGAAAGTGTTGGGGACAATCGTGGTGCTTGCTGCGTCATCTAATGAGGGTAAAGACTTTGGTAAATTTTCCGATACCTTAGTGTCGTAATATCCTTATGGATTATTCAACCATTTCAAATATGAACGAAAAGCGTGCCCTAATCATCAAAATCTTTTAAAAAGGTGGAACTAAGAAATACAAATTCTCCATGCGTGCTGCATGGGGCCGGGCAGTCGGAAAGGTAAACAATTTGGAATAAATTCCGAAGGCTGTGTTAAGCGTTCAGAATGGCGGACGTCCGCTTCACACAGTGTGCTGTGCGGAAAGCACTATTCTCCTGGATGTCAACAAGTCGAGTGGGCCCGATGGAATTACTCCCATTGTGCTGAAGGTGTGTGCTCCAGAGTTGGCACCGGTTTTAACGCGCCTATTCAGACACTCTTATGTCCTCGGCGTTGTCCCACATTCATGGAAGACGGCTCTAGTACACCCGATTCCTAAAAAAGGCGACCGCTCAGATCCGTCCAACTATAGGCCTATCGCTATCACCCCCTTACTCTCCAAAATTATGGAATCCATAATCAACCGCCAGCTCATGGGCTACCTTGAAGAGCACCAGCTGATCAGCGACCGCCAATATGGCTTTCGCAAAGGCCGATCAGCTGGTGATCTTCTGGCTTTACTAACTCACCGTTGGGCGCAGGCGGTTGAGAGTAAGGGTGAGGCACTGGGCGTTAGTTTGGACATAGCGAAAGCCTTCGATCGGGTTTGGCATAAAGCATTACTATCGAAGCTTCCTTCCTATGGGCTTCCTGAGAGACTCTGTAGGTGGATCGGCAGTTTCCTTGCGGAACGGAGAGTCAAAGTCGTCGTAGACGGCTCATGCTCGAACCCCCGGACCGTAAATGCTGGTGTTCCCCAAGGCTGTGTGTTATCCCCGACATTGTTCATTCTGCATATCAATGATTTGTTGCATACCAGTGGCATTCATTGCTATGCGGATGACAGTACCGTGGATGCACTGTATTTCGGCCGCAGCAATATCTCTCGGGATCACGTCGACGAGTGTCGGAACATACTTGTGTCTGAAATCGAATCATGCCTTGTGAAGATTTCCGATTGGGGGGGACTAAATCTAGTACAGTTTAACCCTTCTAAGACTCAAGTTTGCGCGTTCACCGCCAAAAAAGCCCCCTTTGTCGCATCACCACTCTTCGGAAACACTCACCTTTGTGCCAAGCCAAACATTGGCATTCTGGGCGTCGATATTTCGAGTGTTGTCCAGTTTGGCGGTCATTTGGAGAGCAAGGCTAAAATGGCCTAAAAAAAACTCGGAGTACTCAACAGGGCCAAACAGTATTTCAAGCCGGCTCACCGCCTTAAACTGTATAAGGCACAGGTGCGGCCTCATATGGAATACTGTTCGCATCTCTCATCTCATCTCTGGGCCGGGGTTCCCCAATACCAACTTCTTCCGTTTGACCGTGTACAACCTAGAGCTGCTCGAATAGTCGACGATCAGGGTCTTTCCGATCAACTCGACCCTCTGAGTCTGCGAAGAGATGTCGGTTCTCTTTGCATCCTGTATCGCATTAACCATGGGGAGTGTTCTGAGGAATTGTTCGGAATCATCCCAGCTACCGATTTCCATAACCGCACATCTCGACAGAATTCCAAATTCCACCGCCACCATCTTGATGGTTGGCGTTCAACGACTGTACGTTTTCGCGTAACTTTCTCCCACGCACTGCCAACTTGTGGAATGAACTGTCGCCAGCGGTGTTTCCGAACGTTTACGATTTAGGGACCTTCAAGAAACGAGCCTATTCCTATCTCAAAGGTAGGCAACGCACCTGCAGCTCCTCTGGTGCTGTGGATGTTCATGGGCGACGGTGATCACTTAAGATCAGGTGAGCCGTATGCTCGTTTGCCACTTTTCATATAAAAAAAAAAAAAAAAAAAAGCTCAATTTTTCTTAGCTAGTTCCACCCAACACTCTCAACCAGGAAATTCAGAGATTGTTTCCTTTTATTTCGATTCTACATTGAATTTTTATTCGTATAAATTGTCATAACCATTTTCTTATTATTATACATCTAAAATTTCCAGTAATTGTTTAAAATTCTTTTGTCATCACTGGTGCTCGAGTGCGAAAAAAATTGTGTCAAAATGTACATTCAGTGACATCACACTTGTGTATTTGTTAGTTTTGGTCGTCGGCTAATTCAATAGCTACTATTTTTTCAATGGCACAGACACTTCAGTAATGTTTTCAATTGTTGCTATTTGTTAATCTCGTTTATTAAATTAATCCACAGAAAATAATCAAAAAATTCAATTAAAAATAAAATAGATTGACTACCATCAATCTTCACATAAGTAAGTACCTAAGAAGTAGAGCCAGAATGATCCACGATTACGTTGACAGATCTCCAATTAGTGAGCTCCACTGAGCAAGGACGATACAAAGAGATATGGCATCTTATAGCATTGTTTATCGAACTGCACTGTGCGACCAAGCCCTATTACTGTTTAAAGAGTTTGTGCCCAAAAATGCGATATGTATAGGCCGGAGGGTGGACTTTACCGCCTTTACACTTTTTACGACTTTACACTTTTGCGATCGCAATTAAATCTAATTCCACATCATATTTTTGGCTGTGACATTACACGTCATTTCTGTAATTTCACAGGGTTTGAAACACACAGCTCTTACGTCAATTAGACTGAACTTAGGGACCTTAATTTTGGCGGTTACTCTATTAGTAGCGTTAGCAATCCCAAGGCACCGTAAGGTCCGGCCCACGACTCGATCAGTAGCTTTTCGTCCGACTTCAATCAATTCGTCTGTATTTTTTTATGCTCGTGACCTCATAACTTTCGACTGGGAGAACCGATTTGGATGATTCTTTTTTATTTGAAAGCTGCTGCTGCCAGTGTGGTCCCATTTCCTCAAATTCTGATAATAGTATCCATGAGAAAACCATATGTCTTTAATTTGCATAAACAACTCGCGCCACAAATGGCCGCCACGAATAACTCATTTTGACGTCCGATTTCAATGATTCATTTTTTATTGGAAAGGATATCTTTCAAGAGTAGTTTGATTAAATTCTGATTAATTCTGTTTTGTAAAATTCCTACAATAATTTGGAAAGACATAGAGGTGTCCTCGCATTTAACTTTTGAATCGATTTGAAGTCGGTTTTTGTTTATGCTCGTAAATATACTTGTATCGGTAAGTATCAACATACTCAATAGATTACTAGTTTTAAGTGCCACTTCGGGAAGGGCGTTGGGAGGAAAAGTGGCCGAAGAAACTCCTACGAACGAAGCAACGGAAGTAATCTAACGGGTGAGGCCTTCCCATAAAACGGCGCGACAGGATTGCGCAATATCGGACGGTCGCGGTAGAGTGGTAAATTCATATCAAGCTATTCATGCCACATTAAAAGACGCTTTTAGACAACAATTACTTTCGCTAGTGACGTTACCAAATGTTTGAGCGCTGGGTTACCACACCGTATTTAATCGATTCGTTTATAATAAAAAGATTGTCGGGCCAATCGTCCACCGGATGTGCGCTCTGTTGACGTTGTCATATCAATTTGTCGTTCGCTCCACAGCACTACAGAGTATAATAAAATAAATGCTCCAGCTGTATACAGATAATACTAAGATATATGACTAGCTGTGCTCGCGATTTTGTCCGCGTGCAATAGTTGACTTTTAGTAGGAAATAAACACATGGGGGGTGCATAGATCAAAATAAGCTATTTTCAGTAAAATGCTGTAAATTAATTTTAAATTCAAATTTTTTTACAAACTTTTATTGCCGTCTTTAATTATATCCAATCAAAAGAAATGCAAAAGCAAAAAAAGCTTTATTTGAATCTTCTAGCTTTAAAATTTTTCAAACAAACTTCCTCATCCCCTATTTGAACACCTTACAGCCCTTTTTTTCCCATTAAAAAGTAACCTATATATTTTATCTCTAGATCAGTGATTCTCAACCACTGTGTCGCGGCACTTTTGTGTGCCGCCAAATTTTGCAAATATATAATAATGTTACTATTATTAAATTATATCATTTAAAAAGAAAAATATTTTTAACATGAATATTTCGTTTATATAAATTTTTTGTCATAAACTATTTATGCAGTGTGTTGTAGTAAGTAAATAATTTTTATCTTTTTCTTTGTGTGCCGCCAAATTTTGAAACCGTTAAATATGTGCCGCAACAAAAAAAGGTTGAGAATCACTGCTATAGACTATACAGAAACCAAATTTCATATTAATCTGTTCAGTAGTTTAGATGTAATTGCGTAACATACAGATAGAGGTATATTCACGTTTATAATATTAGTACACATTAGAAGCTAGGATATTAAATATGGTTAATATTAAACGTTTAATATTATAACAACAAAATATACATAATACAATAGCTATTATAGAAAATATTTACAAAAAATAACTATGAAATAACTGTGCCAAGCCGTCGTCGCTTGGCAGCGGGCTGGTAGCAGCCACGTGGTATGACAATGTTTAACCTCTGAGGAAGGTATCACCCAGACCTCTGTCAGATGAGAAACAGGGACGCAGCGGTCGCGGAGAAACTAATAACAATGCAACGGGACGTCTACGACGCGTGAACCAGAATATTCTCTAACGCTACCTTCTTACCCAAAATCAGGCATTATAAAACACAAAAATATTGTAGTAACTGTAGGTCTGAACTGTACTTTATTCAAAGGTGGTGTGCACTAAGAACGTTTGGTTCGATTTAAGGTCGATTTTTGTTTTTGCTCGTAATGTAATATGCGTTTTGGCGGCTTTGGAGAGCTTTTTCCTCCTTTCTTCATTTCAACATATATAACATATTGAACATTAAGACGAAAGGTCTGGTTGCTATCCTTTTGTTGTGAACATCCCTCGGGCCTGGAAGAAGCGATTTACTGTCTTTCCTTATCAATATATAAAATAATTGGTATTTTATTTGTTAAAAGGTTATAAAACAACAAATTCTAAATAGTATTTTGACGCTTGATAGCTGTGGATGCTACGATTAACGTGAAACAACGTTATAGTTATCAGTCCTTGGGGAATCGGAGCCTGACCGCCAACACTGCCATCCGCCATTGTTCCTGCCACCTGTCTCCAGGACTGACTTGTCCAAGAACTCTCCGTTGTCGGTTGGGTTTGTTAATACCATCTCACTGCACATAGATATATTTTGTTGCACTCAGTCGGTCTGTATCGCGTGGAAGGTGTACAACTTTGATTTATATATTTGTTGTCAGTGCATTTATTGCTGCTAAAAGCTGTTTTATATTTGTTTTATTTTTAGTAATATATGTGTGTTATAATTTGTTGTTTTAAATAGATAAATAAACATTGCCTAAGTTCCACACGATCAGTAGACATAAACCGCTGTTTAAAAAAACCCTTGTACGGAAATCAAATCATTTGAATATTCCGCTCGCCCTGTCCCCTGTCTCAAGGGCGGCACTTAACGTCAGTCGTCGTTTCCGCCGGGCATCAAACTCGCGACCCCGCCGCCCGATCACACTCTGCATTGTCAGCCAGCAGATCGTGCTAATTCGATTTGGGAGAGTTCGTCGAGTGACAGGTTCTCTGATGTATGGTGACGGTTCCGATTTTAAACGCATGGATTTAAATGCTTCAAATTATATAAGAAATTAATAACCATTTTTTACAAAGTTCTACTGCCGTTTTTGGTTTATCCAATCGAAACAAATGCAAAAGCAAAAAAAGTTTTATTTGAATCATCTAGCTTTAAAATTTTTCAAACAAACTTTCATCCCCTACTTAAACACCTTACAGCCCTTTTTTTCCCATTAAAAAGTAGCCTAAATCTTTTATCTCTAGACCAGGGATTCTCAACCACTGTGTCGCGGCACTTTTGTGTGCCGCCAAATTTTGCAAATATATAATAATGTTAATATTATTAAATATTATGTATATATATGTTATATTATTAGTTCGTTTAAAATTTATGTCATAAACTATTTATGCAGTGTGTTGTAGTAGGTACATAATTTTATCTTTTTCTTTGTGTGCCGCCAAATTTTGAAACCGTTAAATATGTGCCGCAACAAAAAAGGTTGAGAATCACTGCTCTAGACTATACCCTAAACCAAATTTCATATTAATCTGTTCAGTAGTTTAGATGTAATTGCGTAACATACAGACAGAGTTGTATTCACGTTTATAATATTAGTATACATTAGAAGCTAGGATATTAAAATATGGTTAATATTAAACGTTTAGTATTATAATAACAAAATATACATAATACAATAGCTATTATAGAAAATATTTACAAAAATAACTAAGAAATAA
The DNA here is from genome assembly GCA_029286785.1 of Meandrusa payeni. NCBI lineage: Eukaryota > Metazoa > Arthropoda > Insecta > Lepidoptera > Papilionidae > Meandrusa > Meandrusa payeni. Next base: position 657,278 of record JAGSMX010000029.1, read on the forward strand.
CTGTGCCAAGCCGTCGTAGCAGCCACGTGGTATGACAATGTTTAACCTCTGAGGAAGGTATCACCCAGACCTCTGTCAGATGAGAAACAGGGACGCAGCGGTCGCGGAGAAACTAATAACAATGCAACGGGACGTCTACGTCGCGTGAACCAGAACATTCTCTAACGCTACTTTCAAAAATCAGGCATTATAAAAACATAACAAATATTGTAGTAACTGTAGGTAGGTAGGCACTCTTATTAATAAAAAAAGTATATTAGAAAAGATCACGGACACAAGTCTGTGGTTGCGCTTTATTGAAAAAAAAAACAGTCCTCTGGTCACCAGATGTTTTGGCCAACCTCTGTGTACTTTATTTAAAAGTTGGTGTGCACTAAGAACGTTTGGTTCGATTTAAGGTCGATTTTTGTTTTTGCTCGTAATGTAATATGCGTTTTGGCGGCTTTGGAGAGCTTTTTCCTCCTTTCTTCATTTCAACATATATAACATATTGAACATTAAGACGAAAGGTCTGGTTGCTATCCTTTTGTTGTGAACATCCCTCGGGCCTGGAAGAAGCGATTTACTGTCTTTCCTTATCAATATATAAAATAATTGGTATTTTATTTGTTAAAAGGTTATAAAACAACAAATTCTAAATAGTATTTTGACGCTTGATAGCTGTGGATGCTACGATTAACGTGAAACAACGTTATAGTTATCAGTCCTTGGGGAATCGGAGCCTGACCGCCAACACTGCCATCCGCCATTGTTCCTGCCACCTGTCTCCAGGACTGACTTGTCCAAGAACTCTCCGTTGTCGGTTGGGTTTGTTAATACCATCTCACTGCACATAGATATATTTGCGCCAACGCTTCCCGAAGTGGCACTCAAAGTTAGTTTAGCTTTTCTAGAATGTCCCTTAGATTATCCGTGAAATAGCAACCGACCGAGTCGTAGTTCGGCCCTCTCAGGCGCCCTCGGATCGGAATGCTTACGCGTAACATAGGTAACATAGCAACCGTCCAAGCTGAGGTTACCCCTAGCTAGCGATAGAGGTTCAGGCTAAGCGACCTAAGAGTTATGCCACCTCTCAATCCGGTGAAGCAGTCAACGCCAGCTTCTCTGGCCACTCTGTGTAGATTTTTTTTTTAAAAGAAAACTAGCAATATTTCTTTTTTTTTTCAGAAATATTACTATTGACGCTTCAAGTTCTTCATTAAAAAAATATATATTTTGTTGCACTCAGTCGGTCTGTATCGCGTGGAAGGTGTACAACTTTGATTTATATATTTGTTGTCAGTGCATTTATTGCTGCTAAAAGCTGTTTTATATTTGTTTTATTTTTAGTAATATATGTGTGTTATAATTTGTTGTTTTAAATAGATAAATAAACATTGCCTAAGTTCCACACGATCAGTAGACATAAACCGCTGTTTAAAAAAACCCTTGTACGGAAATCAAATCATTTGAATATTCCGCTCGCCCTGTCCCCTGTCTCAAGGGCGGCACTTAACGTCAGTCGTCGTTTCCGCCGGGCATCAAACTCGCGACCCCGCCGCCCGATCACACTCTGCATTGTCAGCCAGCAGATCGTGCTAATTCGATTTGGGAGAGTTCGTCGAGTGACAGGTTCTCTGATGTATGGTGACGGTTCCGATTTTAAACGCATGGATTTAAATGCTTCAAATTATATAAGAAATTAATAACCATTTTTACATTTACTTTTTGTGTAAATCGTTTAATTGCCTCTTTTCACTATTTGAACAGAAAAAAACTTCACTGAAACAGGTGAGGACGTAACACAAAATGAATATAAAAAAAATTACGTAAAACAAGTAAATTTATCCGTAAAAACAAAAACCAACTTCAGATCGAATCAAACGTTAAACGCGCTCTCTTTGTATTTCCGAATTATAATAGAATTACGAAATAGAATAATATAGAATAATCAGAACCTAACCAAAATTTTATCAAACTATTCTTAAAGTGCATCCTTTCCAATAAAAAATGAGTTATCGTCCAATTGTCGCGCACATACTTAATCTAAATTTAAGACCTATATGGTTTTCTCATGGATGCCATTGTCAGAGCTGGACCAAAATCAAAGAAATGGCACCACACGGGAAGCACCAGCTTTTAAAATAAAAATACAATCATCAAAATCGGTTCACGCAGTCCAAAGTTCTAAAGTAACAATTACAGACGAATTACGAACCTCCTTTTTTGAAGTCGGTTGAAAATATGATTATATCTGCGATCAAAAAGATCAAGGCAATTCGTCGTAATGCGTTTTTAAAATTAAAATATGTATGTATCAAGAGTAATTACAAACACATCGACAGTTCCACTCGCTACTGGTGTAGTTGTGTTTACTTGTGTTACAAAGGATTCGTAAACATGTTAATGTCGTCACCATACATATTAGAAAATAATCAAATTCGCACAGTCCATAAATCCAAATGAAATGTCAACGTATCCGCAGACCCACTTAGCACTCGTAATAAACAATTTACACCACAAAACCGAACCCCCGTGCCCTCTAATAAGCGGTTTACTGCCAACCAAAACACCAAGACCCCAATTGGGACCCGAAATCTCAAACGCGAAACATCAATTGAAAGATCGAGTTAAATTGGATAAGTCATATTTGCAGTAATGCTTCCAGAGCATACGGACCCCTCATTTCTAACAAATAACAGCAAATACAAGATCCAAATATAATTGGATACCGCCAAAGCCCCGTACATAGAATTGGAAAAGGGATGGATGTATAAACAAGCGTGTGTTGGAAAGAGAAGTCGATCGGCGATTAAGTGTTTAGGGGATTACGGTTGTTGGATGTCGCGCGCACTAATGACGTCTTGTCTTGACAGATGTCAATTTGACATTACATTAGAAATGGCGGACTTTGTCGCTCTATTGTGTTTTGAAATTTTATGAAAAGATTTTTCATTAAAAATTGAGCAATCGTTGAAAGGAAAATAAAGAAGTTTCGTGTTGTCGAAGTTTTAGAATTCATTTTATTTGCAGTAAATACTTACTTTTTGTTGCTTTATATTCTTGTATAATGCATCTGTTTGCATCATGGTTCTGCCCTCTTGACATCGTTAAGGTAAAATGCTATAGCATTTTAATAACCCCCAGCTAAAGTCCCTCTCAGGGGGACCCTGCACCTTGCTCGTTACTCAAAATAGGGATTAAAGCTGTCATGATTCAAGCTCGGTCATGTGCCATCCCTCAAGCTACTGAAGTTATAGAAGCATTCGAGCTTAATATTAAGGTCCATCATAACGTCCATCTGAAAAAAAAAGCAAAAGGAGATCCATTGCTTTTAAATTGCTACATATCGTAATGAAAATTTTCCTTTGCTCTTTTTTTTTCTTTCTTCCTTTAGTTGTTCCTGTAGTAATTTGCGTTTCTCTAATACAGCTGTTGGGTAGTTCTCTACTATTTAAATGTCTTTTAGTCTCTTTTGCTTTATAAAATGTCCAATAGTTTGTGAATGAGATCAATAGAGGTCTAGATTTTTTTTGTTTACAATTCTGTAAATGTACTGAATGTCCTAATGAAGCTCTTTACTTCATCTCTTATTAAATGTAGTATTGCAAAGTATTGGAATAACTAAACCGCGTAAGACTACCCACACATAATGTGTCTTCGTCCATGGAGTCGATTTTGTTAAGCTAGTGCTCCGCCAAAAGCGATCCCTTCAATTAACCTAAGGCGCGAGCAGCAATCAAGCTAGTAAGTGTGAAAACTAAACTTTTTTAAGAACATTAATTTCATTAATGTATACAAAGAAAAGAAATTAGTGAGTCTCTAATATTCAAATAATCCATTTTTACTATATGAACACGGGGTCCAGCTAATAACCTATAAAAATGTTAACGTTTTCAATTCGACTAAATTTACCTCAAATGTCGCCTAACGTCCTTTGGGAATATTTAATTCGTCTCTAGGGCAAAAATCTTAGAGAATTCGTAGGTTTAAGAGGAGAAAGAAATTAAAAGATTTGATGAAGTTGTGTCGAATAAATTTAAAGGAAAGTTTATTTTTATATTTTAGAGTGTAATATATAATATGAATATATTCTTAAATCTGACCCCAAGTCTGCTTTTGCCCATAAAGGAACCAATCGATCACATAATCATACATATCACAGTCATTACAATTATAATTCCGCTATTAGCAAATACGTCAAATAACTAACAGACACACGAAGGGTGTGCCGTGGTACGTCAACGGTAAACCATTATGGTACCGATAAACTAAAAGACTATTTAAAGTAGGAAATATCAACCGCATATAATGCCAATGAACGTTCATTGGCATCATAGTTTATTGCCATTGCTATTTCCAAAATGTAACTCTGTAACTATGTTATAAGGCGAGGTTATCAGCGATTCACAGCTCAATTTGTACTTGTGTTACAAAGGATTCGTAAACATGTTAATGTCGTCACCATACATATTAGAAAATAATCAAATTCGCACAGTCCATAAATCCAAATGAAATGTCAACGTATCCGCAGACCCACTTAGCACTCGTAATAAACAATTTACACCACAAAACCGAACCCCCGTGCCCTCTAATAAGCGGTTTACTGCCAACCAAAACACCAAGACCCCAATTGGGACCCGAAATCTCAAACGCGAAACATCAATTGAAAGATCGAGTTAAATTGGATAAGTCATATTTGCAGTAATGCTTCCAGAGCATACGGACCCCTCATTTCTAACAAATAACAGCAAATACAAGATCCAAATATAATTGGATACCGCCAAAGCCCCGTACATAGAATTGGAAAAGGGATGGATGTATAAACAAGCGTGTGTTGGAAAGAGAAGTCGATCGGCGATTAAGTGTTTAGGGGATTACGGTTGTTGGATGTCGCGCGCACTAATGACGTCTTGTCTTGACAGATGTCAATTTGACATTACATTAGAAATGGCGGACTTTGTCGCTCTATTGTGTTTTGAAATTTTATGAAAAGATTTTTCATTAAAAATTGAGCAATCGTTGAAAGGAAAATAAAGAAGTTTCGTGTTGTCGAAGTTTTAGAATTCATTTTATTTGCAGTAAATACTTACTTTTTGTTGCTTTATATTCTTGTATAATGCATCTGTTTGCATCATGGTTCTGCCCTCTTGACATCGTTAAGGTAAAATGCTATAGCATTTTAATAACCCCCAGCTAAAGTCCCTCTCAGGGGGACCCTGCACCTTGCTCGTTACTCAAAATAGGGATTAAAGCTGTCATGATTCAAGCTCGGTCATGTGCCATCCCTCAAGCTACTGAAGTTATAGAAGCATTCGAGCTTAATATTAAGGTCCATCATAACGTCCATCTGAAAAAAAAAGCAAAAGGAGATCCATTGCTTTTAAATTGCTACATATCGTAATGAAAATTTTCCTTTGCTCTTTTTTCTTTCTTCCTTTAGTTGTTCCTGTAGTAATTTGCGTTTCTCTAATACAGCTGTTGGGTAGTTCTCTACTATTTAAATGTCTTTTAGTCTCTTTTGCTTTATAAAATGTCCAATAGTTTGTGAATGAGATCAATAGAGGTCTAGATTTTTTTTGTTTACAATTCTGTAAATGTACTGAATGTCCTAATGAAGCTCTTTACTTCATCTCTTATTAAATGTAGTATTGCAAAGTATTGGAATAACTAAACCGCGTAAGACTACCCACACATAATGTGTCTTCGTCCATGGAGTCGATTTTGTTAAGCTAGTGCTCCGCCAAAAGCGATCCCTTCAATTAACCTAAGGCGCGAGCAGCAATCAAACTAGTAAGTGTGAAAACTAAACTTTTTAAGAACATTAATTTCATTAATGTATACAAAGAAAAGAAATTAGTGAGTCTCTAATATTCAAATAATCCATTTTTACTATATGAACACGGGGTCGCAGCTAATAACCTATAAAAATGTTAACGTTTTCAATTCGACTAAATTTACCTCAAATGTCGCCTAACGTTCTTTGGCAATATTTAATTCGTCTCTAGGGCAAAAATCTTAGAGAATTAGTAGGTTTGAGAAAGAAATAAAAAGATTAGATGAAGTTGTGTCGAATAAATTTAAAGGAAAGTTTATTTTTATATTTTAGAGTGTAATATATAATATGAATATATTCTTAAATCTGACCCCAAGTCTGCTTTTGCCCATAAAGGAACCGATCGATCACATAATCATACATATCACAGTCATTACAATTATAATTCCGCTATTAGCAAATACGTCAAATAACTAACAGACACACGAAGGGTGTGCCGTGGTACGTCAACGGTAAACCATTATGGTACCGTTAAACTAAAAGACTATTTAAAGTAGGAAATATCAACCGCATTTAATGCCAATGAACGTTCATTGGCATCATAGTTTATTGCCATTGCTATTTCCAAAATGTAACTCTGTAACTATGTTATAAGGCGAGGTTATCAGCGATTCACAGCTCAATTTGTACTTGTATTTCGTGAAACAGCTTATTTCCCGTGCTTAGCTTTCGTATCCGAAAATTGATTTCACATATTGTTCTATTACAAACTTTAAGCCATAGTCATAGAATTCATTTTAGCTTGGCATTGTGGGTAAGTGATAGAATGTGTCTAATCTGTGATATGTAGAGATGCGTCGATTAGATGGGATGCTGCGTTGATAAGTAGCGGACGCCGGGCCACTTCAATGCAATTACGATATTGAACCAGATTCGCGATAGGACAGCCCCCGCCCGAGGAGAGGCTTATCAGATGCTTTTAGGCCTCGAAGAGCACCGTGTTCCATGTCTCTGATTTAATGCTAAAGTTCACGGAGTGGCGCAGAGATTAGAGTAGACAGAACTTGTGCAACATCGAACTTGTCGTTTATCCTGTGTCCATGACATTTCATGAGAGACACTTCACCTATATGTTTTCTTTGGTAAGAATTATAAAATACACTTAATTTAGAAAATTTATTAAAAGCAGTTGTCCATTTTGCTAGTTTCAGTAATCTGCTAGTTCAGGTATGGGGGCATGGCCACATAGATTACTGAATTTAGAGCATCGGTGTTGCTAAATTACTAAAAATAACATATTTAAGATCTCCCGCTATAACATCAAAGTAATTCCAATCTTAAATTAAACAAAGGCCGCGGGGCAACGGATTTTAAACAATCGCCACTTAGTGCTGACGGGGGTAGTATTTGTAAAGAGCAAAAATTTATTGTTTGTGGTATTATATAGGCTTTGTTGTGGCAACATTACGTCGGCTCGGTACACCTGGACGTCTGCTCCCGTATTTCCCTTTTTGTTTTACGACTGCGAAGGAAAGTTAATTAGTTATTAAAGTTTTATTATCAGCTTTTCAAATTTTATTTCCAAAATTCGGTGGAAATAAGATCCCTCATGGGGGTCCCCAACGATTGCCAAACGTTAATATTAAAAAAACGGCTTTTTACATGCATATAATACACTCATATGCATGCACAAATCTCGAATAAAATACGATACATATACCAAAATAATTTAACAAAGATAAAGAAGATTTAAAAGAAAAATTAAATAAATATTCCTATATAAATAAATAAACGTGGACGTGTAGTATTTTGAATCTGCGTGTGTGTATGTGATGAGTGTGGTATTTATATTATAAGTGGAAGCATAATTTCTTCCGTCTGCTTATAATCGAGCGACAAGAGCCAGTTTTTAATTTTGGCTTTCATTTTATATGTGTTCAGTGGATGAAAGTTTAGGATCTTGTTAATTATATTATAAAGATGGATAGCAAGATAGCCATGTTGTCTTTTAGCGAAAGATGTTCGGACAAGGCATGGGGCTAAGACGATAAGCAAGAACATAGGATAGTTTTATTTTGGAAAAACTCAAATAGTTTTTAATCTAATCTTTTTAAATACAAGAAATAGGCATAAAATTGTCGCGTCTAGATTTAGATTGACTACAACTAAAAATTCATTGATGGCAAATGGATTGATATTTTATAATAAAATCTCGAGTCGAATTATTGAATTGCCGATGACTAACTTTGAATCAATCAAACAAAAATACTTTCTAATTCAAACAGCGTATTATAAAACATACCATTGTGTTTTAGGTAATAGGTTTTGGGTACAAGTTGCACAAGCGCTTCTCGGTCACGGCAAAATGGTTAATTTATAACATTTTGTGTTATTATCTAAATTAACTCTGAGTTTCCTCTTGCTTATAATTGAGCGACAAGAGCCAGTTTTAATTTTGGCTTTCATTTTATATGTGTTCAGTGGATGAAAGTTTAGGATCTTGTTAATTATATTATAAAGATGGATAGCAAGATAGCCATGTTGTCTTTTAGCGAAAGATGTTCGGACAAGGCATGGGGCTAAGACGATAAGCAAGAACATAGGATAGTTTTATTTTGGAAAAACTCAAATAGTTTTTAATCTAATCTTTTTAAATACAAGAAATAGGCATAAAATTGTCGTGCCTATATTTAGATTGACTAAACTAAAAATTCACTGATGGCAAATGGATTGATATTTTATAATAAAATCCCGAGTAGAATTATTGAATTGCCGATGACTAACTTTGAATCAATCAAACAAAAATACTTTCTAATTCAAACAGCGTATTATAAAACATACCATTGTGTTTTAGGTAAGAGGTTTTGGGTACAAGTTGCACAAGCGCTTCTCGGTCACGGCAAAATGGTTAATTTATAATATTTTGTGTTATTATCTAAATTAACTCTGAGTTTCGTCTTGCTTATAATTGATTAACTTTATTTAAGTATATTCTGTATTACGATTTTCGTGAGTGCTTCATTGGAACCTGTATTAATAAACTTATTTTGATTTGAATTGAGGGTAACACCGCGGGCCGCAACTAGTTTTTGGATATGAACAAATTGGGTCGATCATACACACAATGACACATTTCATTCAAACGTAAAAACGTTTTGCAATATTTTTTAAACAACGACAACGCTTAAGTTGAACATTTCATTTAATAATCGAAAGCTTTACAAATGAAGTGAATGCGTGGCGTGGACCCGACACAAGAGGTCGCCGGAATCGAACCCGCGTCACGTTCCGTTGCCGCGACAGCGCACTGAGACAATAAGCACTATGGCACCAATTACCCGGCGGCCGCACAAACATATTTCCAGGGTTCAAACCCTGCGTCGCATTGTTCTCTAAGTGCCGTTACCAGCCCCTGGGTTTTTAATTGTTTGCGCCCTTAATAAATAAAAACGTAAGGTTTTGAGACAGGAATACGGACTTGAATTGCAGGGAAATAGAGAAAAGGGTAACTTTTAAGAATGAAACAAAATCAGATGCAAAAATCGCTGCTATATTGCGAGCTGCCCCATTCATAACAATTTACGAAACACAACAAGGGCCGACATCAAATTAGGCGTTAAACGCTATTCCCCGCGGACGCGTACTTTATATTTCAGATTTTAATGAATCAGAACCTAACAAAAGTCATCAAAACACTCTTGGAGTTCGTCCTTTCCAATAAAAAAAAACAAATAGACGAATTGTGAACCTACTGCTTTTTTGAAGCCTGTTGAAAACAGCATCTAATGATCAGGAGAGTATAACTTTTATCCATCAATCAGTCTTTTATCATCAACTGTCGCAGGTGTCACCAAGTGTGTGACAACGCGACAAACAAATCCATTTGGTTTAAAAAAGAAGCACTCCAACTGCGTTATTAATTAGTTCTGTGACAGAATTTCAAATGCTCTCGCATAAACATAACCGAGCGGCAAAGTAGACACAACAATGGCAGATTGTGAAACCGCAAAAAATAAAAACTCTCAACAATCGACATCGAGTTCAATATTCGTAAAACGTTTCGGCATTGTGCGCTGCCGCGACACGCCCGCACTAATTACTAACGCGAGAGGAGTCGAGAGGAGAGAACCCTCCGCTCCACACTCCACCATTCATCAAAAGCAATCCGAATCGTGAATGTTTGCAAACGATTTCTCCACAAAGGTCGCATCGGAAAGGGTACCGTCAAACGCACCCTACCAATTTACTTAAAACAACCGCTCAACGCCTGTTTGTCGCGCAAACCACCGCGAACAATACTCTAGCGACTAACAGACACTCCCTCTCCGCAGGTAAAATGCAGCCGTTCCAATCAACAGCCCGGCCGGAGGGACCGCGAGAGTCCTCCCCCGAGCGCGCCAAATCTCCAGATACTCCGGCGCCCGTTCTCAACTTCTCTATAGCAAGATTGATGGAGCCAGATAGAAAGAAATCCGTCTCACCGGAACCGCCGCCACCACCAAGCTTTCTATCCTACGGCGCACAGCTGTTAGATTCAGCGTTCAAGCAATACATACCTGCCGCCAGGAGACAACTCGTCTCGCACTATCCCCTACTGTATTACGGGCCGGACTTAGTGTCACTGACGTACGCTCACCAGCTACATCTTCCGAGGACCCCACCCGTACAGTCGCCCGTGCAGCGGCCGCCAAGTCCGTTAGCACAGGCTGCAGATCATGCCGTCTCCTCCACCACAGGGCCGACGCCGTCTCCTGCAAAAAATAAAAGCTTTGCTTGTGGTGATTGCGGTAAGGTTTTCAACGCTCATTACAACCTAACCAGACACATGCCGGTCCACACCGGAGCCCGACCGTTCGTTTGCAAGATCTGTGGAAAAGGATTTCGCCAAGCGTCCACGCTGTGCCGACACAAGATAATCCACACTTCAGAGAAACCACACAAATGTCTGACATGTGGCAAAGCTTTCAACCGGTCGTCGACATTAAACACTCACGCCCGTATCCATGCCGGCTACAAGCCCTTCGTCTGCGAGTTCTGTGGCAAAGGGTTCCACCAGAAAGGCAACTACAAGAACCACAGATTGACCCACAGCGGAGAGAAAGCGTATAAATGTAATATTTGCAACAAAGCTTTTCACCAGATCTACAATCTGACTTTCCACATGCACACGCATAACGAACGGAAGCCATTCACCTGCAATATATGCGCTAAAGGTTTCTGCAGAAATTTCGACCTGAAGAAGCATACTAGAAAGTTACATTTAGGTGTCGGGGGGTCAAACAACGATTCCTCTCTTGACACACAAGACGAGTCCACTCAAGAGGCGACCACTAGTCCGTCGGAAGAAGCCAGCAGGGTGGCTTTCAGACCTTTCTTGGGGGCCACATATCCGAGAATGCTAGATCCAGCGAGAATGACCGCTCCCAATGCGTTCTTCTCCAAACTATTGTGACCAGCGTTTGGATATTTCAACGGTTTTGGTGAAACCAACGAGTGAATTGTCATCGGATTTGACTTTAGTAGAAAAATGTATTCATAGTGATTTATTTAAACAAGACAGATTTATATTTGACAATTTCTTTTGATAATTTCACGTGTAGATTGATATTTGGAATTCGTTGAACCGTCCTGTACCTGTTAAGTGAAAATTATAAATGTAGTGCGTCGTCGTTTAATCCATACAGTGTCAGTGAACATTGGGAACTTCGAAGTAGCTTTGTTTTAAAGTTTAGGCTTGGCAAAATGTATAACTGTGTAAAGTGATAGTTAAAACATAGTCTAGGGTAAATGATATCGTAGTTTAAAACGTTTAAATACTGCTAGTAGAGCTGTTTGTTACTTCATCGTTTGAATTAGACTATATTGTTGTAACTAAGAAACATTTTGTGTAACGAATTCTAATCTAAGAATTGACAACGTAAACAAATCGAAATTTATATTGGTGACGCAGCAGAAAGCAATCTGCTAGCCAGCCTTTCGGTTTTCTACAGATTGCATTTAGGCCACTATCGGACTTCTAGACGCACTGCTGGATTTCAGCCCTTTTGTTGTGAACATCCCTCAAACTCGAACGAAGCGCTTTGCTTCGTCTTCTATCACCGAACAGCAAAGGACTGGAATATATTTGCCCTCGTCTATCTTTCCCTCCGATTACAATGTGGGTATTTTCAATAGTAGAGTGAATAGGCATTTAACTAAGCTAGTGCGCCTAACCATCCAGAACTGCATTTCCACTTAACATCAGGTGGGATCGTAGTCAAGCACTTGCTTAGAAAGTATATAAAATATACATTTTTTCTGTATAGTATTAAGATTTAAGTATAATCGGTTAAAATGCTTTGTAATAAATATATACCCGATTCTATATAGTGTAAATAAGAGTTAAATTGTAAACAGTTTTATGCGTAAAGGCGTTTGTTAAAAGCGAGCGAACGAATGTCAACACGTGTAGCTTTGTTTAAAATGTGAAAAGGAGTAACTGCTTTGTAGACTTCATTACGCATACGTGATATGTGAGAAATAAGATGGAATAGAAAACATCAAGTACCATTTAACTGCTTGTATACCTAATGATTTATAATCGATATAATTGTAGATCAGATGGCCGATGGGACCGAAAAGTTCTCGATTGGAGACCACGGACCAGCAAGCACCCGCAAGGTGGTCTGACGACCTCATAAAGGTCGCAGGACGCAGCTGGATACGGGCCGCTTACAACCGGTCCTTTTGGAAATCGTCGGGGGAGGCCTGTGTCCAGCAGTGGATGTTTTACGGCTGAAATGATGAAAATGATGATGATGATAATTGTAGATAAAGAAAATATAGAAAGTTCAATGTTAGGATCAGATGTAAACGGACTAATAAATATTATAATTTCTTAAAAAATATTAACTATGTTAGAGAATAAAAATAAACACAGATTTTAAATCAAATCAAATTTTTAACGCTACTACGCGAGGACGCTCACTTACTTGCAAAGTAGTATAGTTATATATTATAATTAGTTCGCTATCGTTAAAGATATACCTTGTATTGAATTGTTATGAATGTACAATTAACGATCATTCTTGCATACAAGTTTTAAGGAGTTCCTGGAATCCAAAGATCTAATACCAAACCCTTTTTCAACCGACTTCAAAAAAGGAAGAGGTTCTTAATTCGTCTGCATGTTTTTTTGTTTGTTTGTCACCGCATACCTTTCGACTGGATGAACAGATTTTGATGGTTTTTTTTTATTTTAAAGCTAGCGCTTCCAGTGTGGTCCCGTTCTAATTTGGTCAAATTCTGACAATGTCATCCATGAGAAAACCAAGTCTTAAAATAGCATCAAGTGTGTGCGCGACAAATGGACGAATAACTCAATATCACGCCAACCAATTTCAATCATTCATTTTTTATTAGAAAGGAAAACTATGATAAGAATTTGGTTAGGTTCTGATTAAATCTATTTCGTAATATTGCTACGATTATTAAAAATACAAACACACTCCGAATGTATTTTATAAGTATAGACAACAAAATGGACGACGTTGCCGAGTGTCGGTATAATACTAGCCAAACAAGATAACGTACAATTATTATAATTCTTTGCACCATTGTGATAAAATGTCACCACACTGACAATTGCGACATCTATTAGAAATTATTTAAAAATAACAAAAGAATATTACGTTATCTGTATTTATAAAAAAATCGTGTTATTTACACTATTTATAACTGGAGAACGGTTAGTGGTTGTACCGATTTGGATGAATTTTGGCGGGGCAGGACATTAGGACACTTTTTATCTCGTTAGACCGTTCTCTATACAAATAAAAGAAATGTCATTTTCCCATACAAAATGTTCATGAGTTTCGTTACTGTCAACCATTTAATGTTGATCTCGTCGATACGATAAACTTTCCTCTCAAATTAAAGAACGTTTCGAAATAAAAGCTTCGAATCGACAACATTTATCCAGAATATTTGAATAATGGCGTATTTTACATTTAAAAATGTGGAATTATGTCAATAATGAAAAAGGATTGACATATTTATTAATTGTCAAATATTTATGGTTGACATTTATTTTATGTTAACTAAAGAAAATATATGAAGTTACTTATATATACAAAAAATCAATAAATATTTATAAAACTTTCGATTGGTCTTATTCAATCATTACAGATTATTTTCTCAAACCAGTCAGAGTCAGTATATTATATTATGCATTGTATTATTTGTAAGCATTGTTTAGTCTGTGGAGTAGTTATATAGGATGTGTTGATTCGCAATAAATTTTAAGAAAGAATCGTTTACGGTTTTCTTTACATATGACCGACTGAATACTTGATGCAATACACAGATTCCACGTCATATCTCTACAAAAAAAAGGTAATTAATCTGTCGGTAAGTTTGAGAGGCAATGTCATATCAATCCACAGCAGTAACTTGAGCCGGCCGAGAGCACAATTACGAGTACGGTAATGTTTAGAGCCAAATAATACGGAGGCATATCGCACTGCGCTTTTGTACCCGCGCTTATTGTCGCGACCAGGCGGACCATGCTTCACGACGCTCCCGGGATCCGCCGCGAGTTTATAGAGCTTACAATAAAACTCACATACACGCTGATAATTATTAAGAAAATAATACCATTAATATCTCTAGTCCTGAAGAACCGTGATAGCTCATTGTCCAGGTGGTTGTCTAAAGTTGAACAGTACGCTAGCAACCCGAGTTCGATCTCCAGTGCCGGCACCAATAAATTTGCTGTTCCAATTTTATGTGCTGATTCAGTGTTGAAAGAAAACATCGTGAGGAAACCTACATGTGTTGTGTGTGTGTGTGTGACAAGTAAAGTCGGTCGGTGCGAATTGCTTATGCCCTTATATACATATAGACGGGCACGATACCTAACAGTGGGACACATTGAGGCTGTAACTATCTATATATCATCGCTTCTTCCAAATCCATACATTTAATATTCATAGGTAATGAATACGTACTCTTACCATCATAGTATCATGTGTACTCGCAAATGTTTAATTATAAAGTTAGATCGATGTGCCCCACAAGTTTGAGAAGTGGTGTCACCTGAGCGGAAGTGTGGTGGCGGGTGCGCGCGCGCAACGGTCGCGCGTCAAGTGACGCCATATTGTTTTCCGCACAATGGCTACCGAGCGCTTTTCCCGCGCACTAATTAAACGATAAGAATAAAACTTCGGTGGCTTTTCGACTTTGAAATGAACAAAAAAACATTTCTGCATTCAATTGTTGCTTGCGACGAGGGACTTTGAAGCTTATTATTTGTTAAACTAAATGTTTAGGGCATAGTTTAAACATATTTAGCGTTGAATGCTTTTAGGAAATGGTGAGAAATAAATTTTACGGAAAGGTCTCTCGTGTAGAACTACACAACATCGTACACTTAACAACAACAATGGCAACACTTTTTTTATTTCTATAGCTTAAGTCATTGTCATTTCAAGTAATGACACGTGATAAAATCATTCTTTTTTATAAAATAGGAGCAAAAGCATTTTTGGCTCAACCGATCTGAATCTGATTACCAGCTTTCACCAACGTCAACAAGAGTAGAGGAGTTGCAGATGTATAGCTGGTCGTTAAGAAAGTCGCGCAACCGCTTTAGACTGCAGAGACTAGAAGACAAATCTGTCTGTTCTCTTGCTGTCTTTGAGCAGCTGAAACTACAATCCAATAATTCCCCCACAATGTTCATGGTAATTGCCATAAAGAGACCAGAGATGTCTTTACCATAATTAACTGAATACAGACCCGGGCAATTAGCACCATGCTGGCAACTAATAACAACGAAATTTTTAACGTGGCAACACATAACCCTGATCTTTTTATTATTTTTGATTTTTTTTTCTTATTTCTGTGTTCAATTTGTGACTTGGCTAACCATTTTAATGGCTTATTATTCTCGTTTTTATTCGTATGTCTTGTCGGTGTTTTTTACATTTGTGCATTAGTGAGTGTGTTGGGCACACACACTCATAGTGCACAAATGGTGAAAGCGAATATTTCATTTTTTAGTCTTTTATTATTTAAAAGGGTTTGGTTTGGAAACCATATCACTCGTGGGAACCAAAAACAACAAAATTCAATCTTATAAAGTCCACGTATTTAAATCAAAATATCCATAGTACTAAGTGATATAAATGGAATCCTCTCGCCAACCAAAACGAAATAGAGGTATCTTAAACGTGCTCGCGACAGGTCATCCCTCCAACTGCGTGGCGTGACAACGTGACGTCAAACGTGGCGACGTGACAGCCAATCACGTGGAGTGACAGCGGGGGCGCCTCGGGGCCCAATTTACGTCGGAAGCAACGCCTCTATTGACTTCTTTTGTATTATTGAGACACTCGGAGCTCCGCTCACTGCTTACCGCATACTTGAGATTTCAGGAGAATGTCATATTGGAAATAACGCTTTTTAGAATTATGAAACCTATTTATTTTTTCAATTGGAATTCTAAGTGACAAACGTTAGGGCATGTGGCTTGAACCTTTTTTTATAGAAAAGGAGACAAACAAGCTTACGGCTCACCTGATCTTTTTTATTTATTTATTCTGACATACACTGATGTTTACATTATGTTTTGTAATAACCTTTTTTTTTGTTAACGGGGAGGAAATCTTCAAAAAGATACCCCGCCTTCTAGGGGGAAGGCGGCGGTTATGTGGGGTTTTTACCCACTAAAACCTCCCCGGTGGCCCTTCCTCGTTGCATGGTCAGGGGCTCCGGGATCTCCAAAGGAACGCACCGGAGCCCCTCTGCACTGTGTTCAAGGGGGAGTAACCCCCCACCCCCTGTGCCATCGCACCTCGTTACCTTCTGCAACAGGCAGGGGATACCGTAGTCTTATTCTTGAGAGCCCAGAACTACAGGGCTGACGGTTTGTAATAACCTAATACAATAGTGATGGTATAAATTAAAGTTACTAATTAACTTATCATAGGATACCCTTTGTTTTTCGTTTTTTATTAAAAAAATATTTATATTAGAAGGTAATTTAAAAAATTAATTCATTACTATAAATGGTGTATTTTAATCACGTTGAAGTAGTACAGACAGGTCTATATATAATAGACCGGTCTATTTAAAAAAAAAACAAAGGTATTATAGAAATAAACAGTGCAATTAATGTTTGCCTTGTTAAAATAATAGCGACGCAGAGCACGTCTGAGCCCCTCAGCATCCGTCATAACACTGAAGCATCAATCAAGCGCTGAGCCTGATGCGGGCCGACGTGGGCCGCTTACGAGGAGCATATTGCGCGGCGTTTTGTTGCGGGGGGACGGGCACAATAAAACAAATCCGCGTACACTTCCCGAGACCCCGAGGCGGGGCAAAGACTAAGCATCGTCGTATACTACTGATATTTTATTTCCGACAGTGCAGTAGTCCAACCCCAGTAGACACATGTAGCTACAAGTATATTCACGAGCAAAAACAAAAACCCAATCTAACGTTAAACGTTATTCCGCGCGGACGCGTTCTTTATATTTACGAATTATCGTAGGATTACTAAGAAATAGAATAAATTAGAACCTAACCAAGACCTCATCAAACTACTTTTGAAGTTCATACTTTCCAATTAAAATGAGTCATCGAAATAGGTTAGTGTGATATTGAGTTATTCGTCCATTTGTCGCGCACATACTTAATGCTAATTTAAGACGATTATTTTCTAGTTTTCTCATGAATGCCAATGTCAGAATTGGACCAAATTTAAATGAGACCATATCCTCCTCCTTTTTCGAAGTAGATCGAAAAGGAGCAGTGCCTTGAGTCTGCTAAGCCAATTATATAACGATGGATGTTAACGTGACATCATGAGTATCAATTTCACTGTGACTTTGTGTATTACTTAGATTTTAGTCACTTTTTATTATGTTTTTACTTCTTTACCTACAGGCCACGTCTGCTGCCGTCTCTAATCTATGACACTGTTATGATTTTCCCGAGCCCTCGTGTTTTATATGATTTGCTCGTCGGAGCGAAGTTAACACAGTGTTTATTGCCGGCGATGGGGCGAGGTCAATCGGCCTGTAAACTCGTTAACTGTTTATTAGTAGCAGTAACAAACGGACAGAGGGCGCCACGTTTGATGGAGTGCCACTCCGCGCTGCTATGTGGGCCCTGCTATTAAATATGGATATTAATTATTGATTATTCAGTACGATATTTAAGAGCACTAGTAAGCGGTGGGCGCGTGCGGAATGAGATGAATCGAAGCGATTTAGATATTTTAACCCTGCTTACCTTTCTTTTTGTGAACAGTTTCATTTTTTTTTATGGGTATAAACTAGTGCTTGACCACGATCCCACCTGGTGTTAAGTAGTGATTTAGTCGAAAGATGGTATGCGCTAATTTAGTAAATGCCTATTCACTCTACTCTTAAAGGCTCCCACGTCGTACTTGGTCGGAAAGACTGAGGCCGGCAACTTGTTCCACTCCTATGCTGTGCGCACGATGAACGATGACTCAGATCGACTTGTGCGGACGCGCGGAACATCGATTATGAACGGGTGGAGACCCGCCGAGTGTCTAAACGTCCGAAGGTAGAATGTGGATGGGGGAATTAACTCGTATTATTCCTGTGCACACTCTCCAAAATGTAATTTGTAAAACAACGAAAGGCTGTCCACCTTGCGCCGATGCTCAAGACTATCTAGGTGTAGATCTTGGTCACCTATCAAATTTTTGGCCCGCCATGGCACTTCATGGAATCCAGTGTCGCGAGTAGGTATTTAGCTGCACCTCCTAGATATGACAACAGTACTCCACACATGGCCGGATCTTTATACATGCTTTATACAAAGTCAAAAGCTGTGCCGGTGTGACGTACCGCCGTACCTTTGATAGGACTCCAAGCTTACTAGCGGCTACCTCCGCTTTGGATTCGATGAACCGCCCGTGGCCCGTTATTTACACTAAAAATTAGTATTGACCGAGGGGTGGCCGTGGCCAGCCGTCGGTAGACATGTTTAACAGCAGGAAATTGCAGAGATGGCGATGCTCTGATCCCTTATTTGTGGGTGGTAAGATCATTTAATAGCAGAAGAGCTGTTTCCCTTCCTCTCACAAAAAATACAATAGTATATAGAATAAAAAATATGAAGTAAATAAAAGTTAATATGTTTGTAGAAATAGTTGGGAAAAGGAAGCGATGTCGCCTAAAGCCTAGAGTTTCAGTTATAACGTAATAAAAATACGTGGAATCGCGTGCGAACTGCCATATGTGTGCATTGAACGACTTATTCTGGGACGGCGAAACCAATATCGTTGCAAAATCGCATCGCGTTGGCATCGAAATTTTAGTTGCAAGACAACCTAATTAAAATTTTGTTTCATTTTTGATCTACTTAAACTAAAAAATGAGTTACTCAATTTATTTTAAATGTACCTAAGAATTATGAAGTTACAGCATATATATGTCCCACTGTAGGGCCTTCTCTTTAAATAGAGTATAGTGGCACAGTCCGGCACGCGGCCCTAGTGCGCATTGTCAGGCTTATGATATGCTACCTCTCAATCCGGTAAAACAGTCATCGTTATTTCGGAATCTAAAGTATCATATTTCCAGACCTACACGAGTAAACAGTATAGTAGACATTTTCACTACATAAGTGAGAATTCAACAAATAAATATAAACTACGAGATAATCGTTTCAGAATAGCGCGCGAAGCACGAGTAAAATTGTGCAAAACGCGATTTTTCTCCACAAAACCGTAACGCTTGAATAGAGATAATCCGACGCGGTTTGTCCGTATGACTGTACGCTGGGAGGTTGGCTAAGCCTATTACAGCCTATTACTGATTGTGTGTGTCCAAACACGATAAGGGGATGAAGTGACGGAAACTACTACTATATATATATATATATAATAGTATAGATAAATAGGTGTTTGCTGTTAAAATGAGATACATGTGTCCCAAACCAAATAATAAAAAAAATATTGTAAAACAAATAGGTTAAAAATACAGCATGTTGAGGCATGTGAGTGATGAGGAAAAGGTCACTAACCATACACGTTGGGGGAATGGAAAAGAGAAAGGTAACATTGGCTAAACAAAACGAAGTCAATCAGAGTAAACGCAGGACAAGCTATAATACAGCTCTGTTTCTAAATGGCAGACCCAAAAGTGGCCTTGTATCAAAAAAGCTACTACGTCAATAGTACAATTACTTTTATATCGATCACACGTTAACTGATCTCTCGGCCTCTGATAACAAACTTATCAGAGGTCGAAGGCGTAATGCCTCACATAATTTTTTTTTCTTTATCTTTATTGTGGCACCGACAGTGCCGAGAATAATTAGTCTATTATAATTTACAATTTACATCCGCGTACAAACTTGAATAGAAGTAAACGAAAAGCCAGTCAGGAGAATTTACTATCAATTAAAGCGTCAATAGCCTAATGGTTTAGGGTACGGTCTGCGAATCGTAAAGTCGTGGGTTCGAATCCACCATTCGACTATTGCCGGGAACCATGTCCTAGCACAAGCTTAAGCTCAGTTGGAATGGTTAACAAGATTGTAATAATTCTGAAAAATAAAAGAAATATTGCTAGCTTTCTTTTTTTTATAAAAAAAAAAGTTTTAAACCTAATAAATGAGTTGCTAAAAATATCCACTTCTGAAGTTAAGTCCTCCACGTCTAACAACTTCTGATGAGGAAACGATTACTTGTATAGTTTTATTTCGCTAGAGGTGGAACAAATATGTTGTTTAAGTGTAGAACACGAGAGGGGTGTATTAAAAAATTTATTTTAGTGATGAAGTCAACATGGCCATTAAGAATTTTGTAAAGATAATAGAGATCAAAATGTGTACGACGATTTTCAACACTTGGTAGGCGATCAATTTTTAAAGATTCTTTATAATATATAATAAACCTTCACCCCTATCGCGCGCTACCTGTCGTTAGAGAACCTTCCCTTGGACGGAACAGGCCCCGAACTCGTTAAATCAACTGTATAAAAATTAACGTTCATTGCCTACATAGTGATCGATATTTGCTAGTTATAGTAGTTTTTTAGTTAATTGGTGCCACTAGTTAATCGATGGCGTACAACTTGCACGTCAATGATGTACTCGTATGTATCAGTATTCCACGATATGATTGTAATAGATCGGACTTAACATCAGGTGCGATCGTGTGATGTCACTGAACGGTCATTTTAATACAATTGTAACGAAGCCTAGGTTTGTAAACCAAAAGATAACGGATTTCTTCCATGAAATTATTATCTATTTCCTATACTCTTGCCCAATCATTGCTTCGCTGGAGTTTCTTCGGCTACTTCATTTATAGATAGTCAGCTACAGTCGCGATTAGTAACCGCTCAAGCCGAAGTCTTCCTTATTGACCCTTGAGCTCAGTTGCGAAAGGATGGAGACTAGGCGACCTAAGAGCTTCGCTAGCTCTCAAGTTCCGGAGAAACTATAACGGTGGTTCATTAGTAAAAATAAATAATATCCTTAACAATGTCAATAGAGAAGATGGCTGGTAATTTAAAATCACCCATCAAACATTCTCGATCGACCGGCAGGTCTTTAGCCTCGGTTTATATTGTTATCTGGCAACGCAATAATACTCGGAAATGGCTTTGAGTATCGGAAGCGCGGCTGACGACGGATCATCCTGGATTACAAGGTCTTTGTGGCGGCCCGGCCTCCCGGTGACCATTGTGCGCGTATTTGTGGGTGTCGGCACAAATCAAATCGTTAGCGAGGAGAGGTGTTAATACGGATTTGTTAATTTTTTTTTCCAGTTTAATTAAGGCGACGTTCCAAATTTAATGGAACGAAGATCCTTATAGGGCGTTGCGGAGGGATATCGTAGTCAAAAAACGTCTGTTACGTTAAATAAAAGCGTAACACATTTTTTATGTTAACTGGTTTGGATAGATGGCGCCAATATATTTTTTATAAATCATTGGAAATAAAATGAAGGTGATAGGATAATTTAGTAATTTAGTTTTTATTTTTATGGATAAAAAACCATAATAAGAATTATTTTCTTTATAACTAAATTAAATTAAGTTTGGTTCTTATCTGGTGTCCCACGACACCACACAGTTTTTTATATTTATGTTGTATACATGTATACGGTAGCAAAGCCTGGACTGTGAAGACTAAGAAATTTCTCAAATTTTAGTTAGAATGCTAGAACGTGCTCCAGTGCTTCGGAAAAAACCACTAATGCTATAGGCCGTTAAACAGAGAAAAGTCGCTGACCTAGGTCACGAAATAAATCAACTTCTCCAACTAATAATGACAAAATACCAGTCTGGACTTAGGAAGTCGTGACTAAGAAATATCAGAGAGAGAGGTGGAACAGCTATTCACTTGGTACAAGAGAGAGATAAATTTGCTGATTTCCCCGTCAGGAATCTTCAGTAGATATATTTGACAAAGAAGTTAAATGCACAGAAATAGCATAATATCTATAACGTTAATAGCTTAATATACTTTAGAAACATTAGGTTTTATGTCCAATCTATTCTACCAGGAACGTGTATAGTACACTTAGGTACACTAACTCGTTATGGAATATTTAATAATTTTCGTAAAAATTTGTTGGCATTTTGAATGAGACGGTGAAGGTATGCTTACTTCAAGTTTCGCCTGGAGAACGCTGTTCCTGTGACCCAAATCTTTATTACAGGTCGTTAACGGTCCTTTATACATTTAACAGGTGTTTGTTGCCAATGAATGCCATTCAATTTGCACATTTTTTTTCTTGCCTACAATAAATAGTACTCACATAAATAAAGTTAGTACTAAAGAACCGTAGCTAAAAATCCAAAAAGCCGGCCGTACTCCGCTAACTGATGCCGCTACGAGTGCATATTAGAAAACATACACAAGAATATAGAAGCTCCTTTTATGACGTCGGTTAAAAGATGGTGCAAACTTCCCCTTAACTAAGACATAGTAGATCAATAGACAATCGACAGTTGTGTGCCGTAAGTAGGAAGCGGAACTTGCTGGGGCATTGTGCAAGTCCCACGACTCTGCCGACACCGCTCACGTATAAATACTATTGCATTGTACTTGCACACGGCAGATCTTTTTTTTTAATTCAAAATTATTGATGTACTACGTAAACTAGTAGTCGCCGGAAGTACGACTTTAATTTTAACACAGAAATGTATATTACTTATATAGTAGTAATAAATAGTTAATTTTCTAGTTAATTTTAAAAATTGTCTTAAAATCTATTTATTACATAACTATATTTATCTTTACAACCGACTTCAAAACGAGGAGGTATTCAATTTGTTTTTAGCTTTGTTACCGCATAACTTTCGATTGGGTGAGTCCGAGTCATTCTTAAAAACTTCAGACCTCGGCCGATGCCCTAGGGGATTGTTTTCGGAAATGGAGAATAGAAATCAACTCGGCTAAGAGCGCAGCCATGTACTTCACGAGGCGTCTTCAGTCTCCACCTCGTTGCGTCCAACTTCTAGATACTCCATGGGTTACAAAAACCAACGACCTAAGAGCTATGCCACCTCTCAATCCGGTGAAGCAGTCAAGGCCAGCTTCTCTGGCCAATCTGTGTAGTTCGTTATAAAAAAGAAGGGTGAACCGATTTTGATGATTCTTTCTTTATTTGTAGGTTTCCCACGATGTTTTCCTTCACCGCCGAGCGCGTGGTTAATCAGCACATAAAATTGCAACAGCAAATTTATTGGTGCCGGCACCGGGGATCGAACTCGGGTTGCTAGCGTACTATGCAACAAAAGCCAACCGCCTGGACACTGAGCTACCACGAGGAAATACCTGAGGAAACCTACATGTCTCAGAAAATTTTCTAAGGCATGTGAAGTCTACCAATCCGCATTAGGGCCGCGTGGTGGACTATGCCCTTTACTCTCTTTACAGAGAAGGCCTGTGCCCAGCAGTGGGACATATATATTATATATATAAAGGCTGTAACTTTTAACTAACTTTTCTTTATTTGAATTCTGGTGCTTCCCGTGTGGACCTATTGGAATTCTGACAACGGGATCCATGAGAAAGCCATTTGTTTATAATACGTATGTGAGCGACAAATGTACGAATAACACTGACGCCAACGGATTTCGACGAATCAATCATCATTCAATTTCATCACAAGACATTCAATCATCGATGATGAATCATTTAATTAGAAAGGTTGTATTCAAAGAGTAGTTTGATGAAAGCTTATTAGGTTCTGATTAAATCTATTTAACCGTAATATTCCTACGGCAATTACGGGAATATAAAAAGGGGCGTCCGCGCGTAATAGCGTTTACAGTTTGATTGTATTTGAAATAGTTTTCTGTTTTTATTCGTAAATATACTTGTATTCTCCTATAGTCTTAAAATACTTAATTTAAAGCATTGATATGTCATTTTTTTCTCAAATATTTTAGGAATTTTTGTTTATTATCTTTTTCTCTTCTCATAATCCAGGTACCGCATAGAAATATGGAAAAGATCAGAGTACGGATCAAGCGCACTTTGGTTTGCTTGTATGTCGAATACCTCTGTTCTACGATATTTTGTTAAGGTTAGTCATATCACACCTGGCCATGCAGGCTTTAGTTATAAATAATCCCAGATATACAGTCTATTGGTAGCCCGAGAGGGCCGGACCACAGTTCAGCCGTTTGCTTTTCACGAATAAGCCAAGGAACATTTAAAAGCTAAACTAATGTCGAGTGCGACTTCAAAGCGTAGCCGCTGGGGTAACAAGTGGCCGAAGAAATTGCAGCTTCTAATATCTAGCGGGTAATTAAAGCGTGAAAGTTGTTGTGTGTTTTGGTAAAGTGATGGGGTGGCGCGGGTGGTGCGCGCTGTCGCGGCATATGCGCCGCCCCGCGGGACCGCTCGTATTTGCGCACTTAATTTCAACAAATATCGTCTAATAATTGCAAATATTTGTCGCTACCCTCTCCTTGTGTCTACTGATACATCGCGCCGCGGGCTGAGATGTGTTCATATTATATTTGATGTATGAGTTAAAAAAAACAATAGTTGATTTTTTTAACCGACATCAAAAAAGGAGGAAGTTCTCCATTCGTTGTTTTTTATAACTCTGGTATATAAACGACTGGGTGAAAAGATTTTGATATTTTTTTTATTTCAAAGCTAGTGCTTCTCGTGTGTTCCCATTTTGGTGCAATTATTATATGGTCCGAAACGGCTGGACCGATTTCAATAAAACTTTCAGAGAATCTTCAGATTGACCTGACGAATAATCCTGTAAAGTTTGGTGACGATCGGAGCACTTGAACTTTCAAATACAGCTTTTATTATGATATTCCATTGTTTTATAACCTAAATTTGTATTGTCGCATGCGTTGTGTATATTTATATCATTATGCACCATATTGAAGTACAATTGAGTGTATTGCATGTACATAGGTGTAGGTAATGATCTTCACACGATCGAGAAGAGAATGAATACAGAGAGAAATTAATAATTAAATATATATTGTGAGAGTTAAAGTTAATGATGTGTGTATTATAATAAATATTTAATGATGTAAGCTTATTGTTTAAATAAAATAAAGCAAAATCTAGCCCGGCGACGCGGGCTGGGTACGCAAGTATATTATAAAAAAAACTTTCTACCGATTAAATTTTTAAAGGCATTTTTGTGAAAAGCTCAATAAAGTTCACATATAAATACGCACCTACTTGCGTTGGTTATAATTGGCTCGATGAATAAGTATCGTTTAAAGACGAGGGTGGTGGAGCGGATACCAATTACGTGATTCTCACCATTAAAACAAAGCCAATTTCCGACACGCGCCACCGCCAGACGGCGGACGGCACGCCACTAGACCCTCGCACCGCCCATACTGTCCCACGATCAATGATGCGACAACTTCATTATAATCTTACCTTACGAGGCCAATGGATTGGGGTACGGTCTGCGATACATTAGCTGGGTTCTATCCCATTATTTGACTAACGTGAACGCCCTCTGGGTCTGAAATAATGCAAAAGAACTTTAATAAAATTCGATGACGAACTACACATTGGCCAGAGAAACTGGCCTTGACTGCTTCACCGGATTGAGAGGTGGTATAGCTCTTAGGTCGCTTAGCCTGGACCTCTATCACTAGTAACTCGACACAAGGGTCCCCCGGTGAGGGGTTATATATATAGGTAGCATACGAGTAGATGTGTCAGGACTGTGCAAAACGGACAATCATAATCTCTACCTACCGTTAATTTATTAATTACCAGAGACCTTCGTTACACGTCTTCTTATTATTGTACATTATAATTGATTTACCTAAGTGTCAAATTGGATAACATACAACAGATTGACAAACGAATTTTTACAGTATACTATATTTCTGTTGGCATCATGTCCTATTTGTCCGTTCTTTCTCTCTTCAAAAGTATTTTTCTTTCTTTTTTAATGTGTGTTATATTTTGATTGTAATGTGTTTGTATATGATGCCAACAGAGGTAAGTATATCTACTTGCAAATACAAAAATCGAAATAAAAAATTAAACAGAATTAATCAGAACCTAACCAAACCACCCTTGAAGTATAAAATCTAATAAAAATGAATCAACGAAATCCGTTGGCGTGATATGGTTTTCTCATGGATACCATTGTCAGAATTGGACAACACGGGAGGCACCGGCTGTCAAGTAAAAAAGAATCAGCAAAATCACGAAGTACCAAACATAAAAAAACAAATACAGACGAATTGAAAACCTTCTCCTTTTTTGAAGTCGTTTCAAAATATGTTTCCTCGTAGTACAGATTTATTTGATAGAAAATGCACTATTTTGTTCGGAAGATTAGAGATTTACCAATGAACAGTTAAACGTAACCCTAATGAAGGTATACATACAAGACGTAAATAAGTTATCAAGTTATATACTGGCATAATAAGCGGCCACCGGACAGAGGTATTTGTGGATGGAATCGAAGGGTGCTCGCCGGGCATGCGGCCACTAATCGAGACATCAATAGCGCGAATGTAGGGGCCAGTGGCCACCGGATATGAATGACGACTTCCCGAATTGTGGAAGTATAACAAGTATATTTACCAGCAAAAACAAAAACCCACTTCAAATGATATTATCTATGGACGCCATTGTATTTCCGAATTATCATAGAAACTCTACGAAATAGTATTGATCAGAACCTAACTAAAGTCTCAACAAACTGTCCTTCAAGTAATTTTCAATAAAAAAATAATCATCGAAATAGGTTGTCGTGATATTGATTTATACGTCCATTTGTCGCGCACATGCACAAATGCAAATTTAAGACTTCTATAGTATTCTCATGGATGCCAATTATCACAATTTGACCAAATTGAAATTGGACCACACGGAATTGGAAGCACCAGATTTCAGATAAAAAAAGAATCATCAAAATCGGTTCACCCCGTTCACAGTTCTGAGGTAACAAACAAAGACGAATTGAGAACCTTTTTGAAGTCAGTTGATAAGAATGCTAACAATATATTTTTACAGAAATATTGCTGATATTCTTGTTAACCACTACAACTAAGTTTAAGCTTGTGCTAGATGTTGGTTCACGTCAATAGTCAAATGGTGGATTCGAAATTACGACCTTACGATTTGCACATCGTACTCTATACCATTCAACTTTCACTTTTTTGTATGGAGCATGTGCACTTTAACATAACTATAAACATTAAGTCAAATATTTTCTAACTCTTGTTAAAAAACAGTTTACTCCCGGAGCGGGACCACATGGCACACACAATGTTTGTTGTGGGGTCAGGAACGGGAGCTTAAGCAGACATAATCAAAATGGCGTCAGCCGCACTGACATATTTCCGCTTTCCAAGTATATTACTGAGAGGTTTTCCTTTAATCGTTAAAAGTTGTTCTCAATTTGGACTTCTTAACTTAGAGCAAATATCAATCACAGGATCCCACGGGCCGGGAACATGCAGCCTCCTCAAACACAAGTGTAGCGGGTCGAGATCGATTAGACACGGCCCGCTTTCCTCCCGGCCCTCCCGTTACCATTACACGTCGTAAATATTTGCCCTCCGCCCTCGCGCCCTTACTGATTTTATGTAGACCTCGATTATTTGTCAATTGTAATTATCGGTGCGTTTGCTACTTAACGCCCGTCTATATTATATACAAGAGTATGGCTGCACCAGTTCTAGGGTTTAGTGGTTACATTCAGTTAAAAATGTAACGTTACAATCTATATATATATATATAGATAAGTATGCTTGTATATATATATTTACCAACCTAAACTACCCCCCCCCCAACCCGGGACGTGCTCTCCAAAGAGCACAGTGCAGAGGGGCTCCGGTGCGTTCCATTGGAGATCCCGGAGCCCCTCACCGTGCACCGAGCAAGGGCCACCGAGGAGGTTTTAGTCGGTAAGAACCGTGGGGTTCTTCCCCCCAGAAGGCGGGGTATTTTGTTGAAGATTTCCTCCCCGTCAACAAGAAAAAAAGGTATTCCCTGGATACCGTAGCTACTGGCGCTTGTATCCAAAGGTAATTTTATTATTAAGCTCGTAGCAGCTAAATTAAAAGCTTTCAGCAGGTGCGCGCCCGGCGACAGGCCGGCCCATATTGCCACTAAATGTTAACCGTACTCTAAGTATGTACACAGCGGCACACGCTGAACTCCCGGCAACACTCCACTCCAACGTATATACTTTACAGATGAGGCGGGCTACATAAAAGCTTTCGGAACGATTTGTGTGTTGCCAGTATCCGAATTGTTGATTAATTTGTTAAAAATCACTGTTCCGCTCTTTATGCTCAGACAGTGTGTTATTGTGCTGTCAATCCCCGAGCGGAAGAGTTGGACAAGACGGAAAGAATGATAAAAAACTTGTAAGGAGTCAAGAACACCACGCAGTCTCTCCCGCGTTTCGGTCCATATAACTACGAGATTGGTCCTACTTCCACGATCCCACCTGACGTTATGTGGAGATGCAGTCATAGATGTAAAAGCGCACTAACTTGGTAATGGCCTGTTCACTCAACTCTTAAAAATGCTGTCATTGAAATCGGAGGGAAAGACAGACACAAGAAAACTAATTCGTTAAACGCAAGTGAGATTCAAACCCACGACCATTAGTTACCACGACCAGGACAATTAGTTGGGAGGCTTACAATCAACCCGCGCTTAAGTTACCAGAATAATTATTTATCGTGCATGTACCGGAGTGTCTGACTTAACTGGTCTCTGCGTATAAATTACTTTAGCATTGATCAGTAGCCTAATTTGTTTCGTAGCGTGACGGGTAGGACGGTGACGTGCGAATTGTTTAAAACAATAAAGAATGTGTCACGTTTTTCTTCCATTTTCGCCGATATCACTCTACATGAATGAGTAATGCAGTGAATCAAATTACAAACAGCTTTTAAAAGGGATAATTTACCTAAACTTCCTGGTTTATATCTTATGTGATTTTATGTACTGTTAAACGAGAGATTTTCCCCCGAAATCAATTATTAAAGCTCGGTCAAATTTTAAATAAACAACTAGCAACACTATGTATGCGCAACGTCGACGAGAGCTCACGAAAGGGCGGTCGCGCCTAAATTATTCACCAAGCAACACTGAGCACCTGCGTGTCTCGCTCTCACGTGGGTCCCGTGCATAAGTCCGTTCCACTCGCGCTGTGTATAGCGCTTATTGCGCTTTCGGCCGCCACATACAGTCATCTCAGTCCCGTCCGTGTCAGAGGGGTAGCTCCGTCTCTCTCCCTCTCATTAGGTTAGTCTCGGCGACGTGTTTGCCTGACGCTTGCCAGTCGCGCTTCGCTTTGTACGAAGATGTACAGAGTAGGCGGCGAAATCAGACTCTTCATAAAATATAATACAAGTATATTTACGACTTAATCATAAGCTTAAAGTTCAAATCGAATCAAACGCGGACGCCATCTTTGTATTTCCGAGTTACGACAACGATTATTACGAAATAAAATTAATCACAACCTCACCAAACTCTCATCAACCTACATAAAGAATCATCCAAATCGGTTTGCGTGAAATTGAATTATTCATCTTTTTGTCGCGCACATACTTAATGAAAATTTAAGAATTATATGGTTTTCTCCTGGATGCCAATGTCAGTCAATTGGACCAAACTGAAATACACGGAGCACACGGCTTTCAAATAAAAACAAGAATTGTTCATGGACTCCAGGAATCGAACTCGAGTTGCTAGCGTACTGAGACGATCGCCCTGATACTGAGCTACCATGGTTGTATTCAATGTTATTTAGAGACTGTCAAACTGCTTATAAGCACTTGCAATCAGCGAGGGAAGGAAATTAACAACTATTAAAGTCGGAAAACACAAAAGTTACTAAGTCTATAAGATTGTATGATTTATCTAACAAGTAGAGACTAGAGCAGGGAAACAGCCCTCCAGTCCACGAGACCGTGCGGCTGATCTCTTCACCCCTCAGACAATCGTCACAGAAGTGGTCCCGCCACTTCAGTGATGTCAAACTAATTGATTTCAATACTCTTTGAATCTGGTTTATAAAAATCGGCATCAATCAAAGAGATTGGCGAGTCCTCCCGCGCTCATGCGTGCTGCGGGGGCGGGGGAACGGGGAGCAGGGGGACCTCTCAGACCGACCTCAAAGTCGGAGGGGCCCCTCGATTGATTTCTGTTTGCTTTCATAAAACAAACGAGATCCACTTTAATTACAATTTAAAAACAGATAACGGATTTTCTTACGCAACTATTTCTACGATGCTGTGATGTTATGTACACATTTCATACAATCATTTTGACTGTAACTTTCAGACTTAAAACTTCTCTTTGTATAGTGAGTTTTCTTACTCAACATCGCACATAACAGTTATTACAGTTGACAGATTTTAGCAAAACATCAAGAGCTTTAGAGGTAATTCAATAAACACTTACTTTGTTTCAGAGGATCACTTGTAAAGAGCTTTACTCCAGCATAACTCACTTATTCTAAATTGTGCACTGATCGTCAACAAAGAGAGTTCTCTCCTTTTTATCTTAAATTTCTAGTACAGGCATCTCATTAAAAAATGGAAGCGGAAAAGGACTTGGTTGCCGACGATTGAAAAAGGAACTTATTCTAATTCATAATAATACAAACACTAACATATTTTACAAATTATAATATCTAATTATGAATTCTAAACTAAATTAGCATTTAATAGGACTAACTGTTGCTAACAGTATTTAGGTAAACAATGAGAACAATGACTGAAAGAAAATAGACCAACTGGAAACAAAAATGACGTCAATAATTAACAATTGGTTAAAGGAATTCGACTATGAAATGTGTGAAAATATTTTAATATTGATATTTGTGGTAATGGTCGACAGAAAGTTACACAGAAACGCACATCACACACACACAGATAACTCTTGTAATAACTTGTGTTGTGGAATTAAACAGTCCAATAACTAATACACTCACTTTATTTAGAGGGACGGAAAAAGAATTATTTTAACGAATACCGTCACAATGGCGCGTCCCCAAAATCTTTATACAAAATTAATTAGATTAGTCAGATTACGAACTAATAAAGTTAAATTATTGTTTACAATGCCAAGTTAATTATGATCAACTAAATTATTAATTATGAATTAAAGATACAATAAGGTAAATCACTAACATATCATTGGAAGTAGTTGTTATACGTCATAACCGCCGGGTACCATGTACAATACACAGTATAACTATGTATATTAGTAAAATAATAATAAAAGAATGACGGGAGGTGGTAATCTCAGCGTGTGCCACATGACATAACGCCACACAGTGCTGTGTGTCTCGGTTCGTTGTTATTGCTACGAAAAGGCTACGAACATATTTGTAGGATAACAATAGATGGAAAAAACCATTATCAGAAATACTAAGAAATAGAAGAAGAAGAAAAGGAAAAAATGAGGAGACATGTTATTATATAGGATGGATATGGAAAAAGTACAAGTAGTTTCTTCAAAAAGTTTAGAAGAGATCTACGTCGCAGAGGCGACTGCTACTAACTTGAAGTAATATAATGTTATATCTAAATACATTATACATCTAATATCTTGGAGCAGTTCTTATATATGAGTACATAAATATATAATCTGATTTTCTGATATCTTGTATGCAGCGGGTTTCGGAGGCGATTTTTTTTATATAATGTTGTTTTTCGCATATACCCCAATATGAGTCCAGTAGATGGCGTTGGTAAGCAACAGATTGTTGATGAGTCAAAGACTGTTGGGTTTGACGTTAGACTAAGAAATGAATTGTTTATACATGAATCTATATATATAAAAGAAAAAGTGTTTGGGTATGTACCAAATAGCTATATGACCGTTTAGAATGAAACTTTCAGGGAATCTTCAAATTAACCTAGCAAGTAATCCTGTAAAGTTTGGTGCCGATCTGAGCACTCCTCTTTTTGCACTGTCAAATACAGCGTTTATTTACTATGATGATATTCTATTGTTTTATAAGCCACATTAAAGATAATAATTAAGGATTTGGAAGTATTCAAGGTAAGTCATAGCGCAGCGAATGTATCCGTTTACTGATGCTGCTGATATGTACATGGCTGTAGGTAATGATCTTTACGCGCATTATCTATATGTATTATCTCGTAACAAATTTCGTACGTATTATTATCATAAAAATAATAGTCTAAGTTCAAATTTAAAGCTTCATGACATTTTTATTCAATTATTACTGTGAACTTATTATTGAATGGCTCCAGAGCCTGTCGTATGGATTTATAAAAGATCTTTTAAAAGCTCAATAAAGATGTCAGAGTAACCCACCCCCTACTTCATATTCATACCTACACATACAAGCATACTTCAACACACGGAACCTTGTACACACAAACACACTCACGCATACACACTCGATCAAACTGAATTATATATGATATGTTATTAATTTCACTAATTAAATATAAAATTTAATTGTTTGGCGAGGGGCGTTATTACTGCGACACAGTTCTTACTACTGCGGCTATTATCGAACTAGTTTGTACATGTTTGAATTTTTGTTTAAAATAAAAATGATTATTATATTATTTAAACAAGCAGGTGACGCCGCCTGCCTGTCCACATCAGGCGCTGACTTTATAGTGCGAACTGTGTGACGATCGCGATCATTTAGAGGAGCGCTGCGCCCTCCCGGCCGCCGCTTTACAATGCAAATGCGGGCTCCGCTCTGCTCTCTTCAGTGCTGGAGCCCCCGCAGCCCCCGGCGGCGCTCCGCATAAATTTACAACTGACGGTAATGTCGGGAGGAGGCACTTGAAGGTGAAGGTGTTTTTTTTTACTAAACTTTCCTTTGATGTTGCCGCTCGTTGATTTAGTGCATTTTAATGGAGAGCTGTGTTTATTATGATAGCGTTGTTTAACGTTTGCTACCTGATACCCAAGTTGCAGGACTATTATGGAACAGTTAAAGTTATAGCCTATACATACGAGTATATGTTCCGCTGTTGGGCACAGGTCTTCTGTGTAAAGACATATAAAGGGGCCTAGTGCGAATTGGCAGACTTCAAATGTCTTAGAAAATTTTCTAAGAGGATGGGAATATACGGGAATATACGTACTTGTTTGGAAAATAAATTTATTGTCAACCCGTATCTACCTTCGTTTGCTCCTCCCAGCGTTGGTGTCTTCAATGCTGAAGGTCGTGATCTCGAGAGAGTAGTCTGTCGTTGGTGATCTGTCGTAACTTTCCCTATCTGCGTGCGTACAGCACCTTATATATCTTGCGTTGCCCCTACAATATATTAATACCAAAGAAATATATTTTTAGAAGTATATTTACGAGCAAATCCCTACCGACGTTATATGGAATCAAACAAACGCTATTACGTGCGGACGACCTCTTTGTATTTTCAAATCATCGTAGAAATATTACGAAATAAGATTAATCAGAACCTAACTAAACCATTTGTGGCGCACATATTACTGCAAATTTAAGTCTAATTTGGTATTTTCACAGATGTCATTGCCAGAATTATACCACATTGGAAGCACCAGCCTTCAATCAAAAATTATTCATCCAAATCACTTCACCTAGTCAAAAGTTACGAGGTAATAAACAAAAAGAAATACACACGAATGGAGAACTTCTTCTTTTTTTGAAGTCAGTTGAAAATACAATACAACCGTAAGCAAAGTCAATTTTTCAGAGCGAAGAGTTTTTAATGTTTCTACTTAAAGTTAACTTAAAGTTACAGCCTTTATTTACGTCCCATTGCTGGGCACAGGCCGTCTCTGTAAAGAAAGTATAAGGGCACAGTCCGCCAGGTGGCCCTAGTGCGGATTGACAGACCACATGTCTTAGAAAATTTTTCCTTCACCGCCGAGCTCGTGGTAAATCAGCAGATAAAATTGCAACAACAAATTTATTGGTGCAAACTCGGGTTGCTAGCGTGCCAAACAACTTGAGGCGACTACTCGGACACTGAGCTACCACGGCTCGGTCGGCTTTCTACTCTTTTAATAGATTTTATTGTAATTTGATTTTGTGTAGATAAGCAACGCGCTTGCGATCACATAAGTAGGGGAGTGTGAAAAAATTGATCTAAAAGGATTACTTCATTCAATGCAGTATAAGTTGTTTCAGATAATTGTTACGATTCATGGCCTTATTTGTATAACTTCACTTACTGTTGGCATATATAAAGCCATTATTAAAGAAAAAAACGTGTCAGAAGTCGGCAGACGACCCTCTGTCGAACACGAGGAGTCAATTCAATTAAATAAATCCTTTAATAAGCAAATAAGCAGAAGCGAGAGCCCGATACGGAGATCAAAGCCGGCGCCCCCTCGCCCTCCTCTACCGCGGCCCCTCCAGACCCGTCATACGACCTCTTATTGAAATATATTATATTGCCTTCCATTCAAGACTCAAAACTTCTATCACTCTAAATCTCAAACCTCTATGTGTCGAGGTAATCAGTGAATTGTCTAAAATATTTCAGCAAATCACCAGAGTCTCTTTATTGTAAGTTATAATATCCTTCATTATTTTGAATATATAATATATGTATATTTGTTGTGCGCATAGCATAATATATATATATATATGTACTAGCATGTTGTTTTGCCATCAAAATTATTTACAGTAAATATTTTAGTAGACGAGAAAAAATGAATAACATATTGTATTACCGCACGGGCTGCGGATCATGATCATTAAAACTATATTAAACAGTAATTTATCAGTAAAATTATTATTATATATTTATAAGAAAATGGGGGTTGGTGGTAGGAAGGTCAACATTTGAGACTGTACGCATTTTTAATGACTAATCATAAAATGTATGGACGGAAGCCGCTTACAACCGGTCCTATTGTAAATCGTTGGGGGAGGCCTGAAATGATGATGATGAATCATAAAAAATAAAAATAATAAATTTAATCCAAAAAATAAAACTTTTTAGGGCGGACCACTTAGGACCCTTATCACTTAGGGATATGAAAAATACATTACAACGTCCAAGTCGAGGTTACCCCTCACCGGGGGGACCCTTGTGTCGAGTTACTAGAGATAGAGATTCAGGCTAAGCGACCTAAGAGCTATGCCACCTCTCAATCCGGTGAAGCAGTCATGGCCAGCTCCTCTGGCCAATCTGAGAATTACTAACTACGCATATAAAATTTCATAAAAATCGGTCATGCGGTTTCGGAGGAGTGTGCTAACTAACATTGTGACACGAAATTTTTATATATAAGATTATTATTACTGGCATGGGCACGTGATACAAGTAATATTATAAACGCGAAAGTTTGTAAGAATGTATGGATATCAACTTGTTACTCTTTGACGTGACAAACTACTGAATGTATTTTGATGAAACTTTACAATAAAATTGTTTACACATCCGAGTGACACAACGGCTATAATTTATATAGATATAGTAATGCAAAATATAAGGATACGTAGGCATCTGCGAATTAACCTTACTACTCGACCTATCATTATTGTATAACAATAACTTTAACAATATAGATATATTTGGCTTAACTCCTTCCAAATTTAGAAAAGCTTTACAAGAGATTTTGTTAACTATTTTCCATTTTGACTGTTTTTTCTTATTTTCTATTATTAATTTAATCCTATCTTTGTAACTTTAATGTAGTAATCTGTGGATGACGGTGTTGTTTGTACAATAACCAACGATATGTTTGGTAATTTATAATTTTTCTTTAGACTTTAATTTACTTTATTGCTCATACTTTTCTGTGATTTATTATAATTGTACAAATGTTTGTTGTCCTGAATAAAGAGAAAAAAAAAATTATGAAATTTTGCTTACAAGGGGAATAGAAAAGGACATACTTTTTAATCGCGGGTAACACCGCGGGGCGCAGTAAGTAGTGTATATATATATGTATATATATATGTATATAATAGGTTGTCAAATATCTCCCTTCCGCCTTTTGTGTCATGCGGCACCCAAACATCAAGCTTTTTTTTGTATCCAGCCTTCTGCAGATGGTTTAAAATGGTTTGGTGACTAACTCCCATCTCCTGGGCGATGTCACGAGATGCCACATGCCGGTCTAACTCGATGTAGTCCATGATTTGATCGGTATTTGTCGTCACAGGTCTTCCGCCGGCTGGCTTATCCATGGTGTCGTTTTCACCGGCTCTGAATCGTCGAAACCATTCCTCCGTGGTTCGAAGTGATATATATTTTTCGAATGGTATTACAGAATCGATTTTGTAACCGAATCTGTCCTGAAAAGATAATGCAAGATTATAAACGGTTGTTGTGGAGGGTTATAAAAGTGAAATTAAAATTACAACTTATTCATTAAACGATGGTTTCGAAATCAGTTTTGCTAAGCTACTGCATATAAGTAGTGGTTGATTATTTTACGTAACTTGTATACTAACTATTTGCAAGCTAAAATAATTCCGTTCAATTTAATTTGCTACGGCATATAACTTACTCATTTCAAAACTCGAGCAATGATTCCGTAATTTGCAGTCATGGATATCTCGATGGCAATAACAGGTTGAAGCAAATGTTTTGGGGTCAGGGTTCTCGCCGAGGTGTCCGACTATGTCTCGGATAGGAGGGCCCTATTGTAGAGAACCCTTTGCCAGAGGAGGTCCGGCGGATCCGTCGGCTAGGAGAGGTGGCACTTTGCCGAAGGTGGGACGAGGACCTGGCGCATCACTCGTACGGTATCCGTACGACGAGTGCTCTGCGCCCGGTCCTAGAGCGTTGGATGCGCAGAAAGCGCAAACCTCTCACCTTCCGTCTGACGCAGGTGTTCACGGGGCATGGGTGCTTCGGGGACTACCTGTGTCGGACGGTCCATCGGGAGGCCGATGAGCGGTGCCATGATTGTGGTGCTGCGGTGGACTCTGCCCAGCACACCCTCGAGGTGTGCCCGAGATGGCACTCCGGCACTCAGAGAGGTCCCGACGACGCCGAAGCATGCTGGGGCCAGGTACCCATCCTGGCCCCGCTTCGGATTACGGGGCGGCAAGAGGAGGCGTTCGTAACGCCTCCTGCGCACCCCGATACGTCGCCTGCGGAGGGGTGCCTCTGCGCTCCCTCCTGACCCGCTCGTCAGCCTCCTTCTGGGACATGACCGTCTCACAGAAGGAGGCGACCGCCGTCAAGACCTGTCGCTCGAGACCATCGCAACAGCGAGGCTCGGAAGCGACAGGTCTACACCACCGACGGCACATACAGATACTGATGGCATTCGCGGAAGGTTTAGTGGGTAGGGGCTGCCCAGGCCGAGTCCCACACATCCCTCCGGGCCCACCCAGGGTATCGGAGGATGGTCTATAAAAGATTCCTCCGCGTGAAAAAAAAAAAAATGTTTTGAGGACAATTCCGTCGTAAAAAGTTACACTTAAATTTACCTGGAAACAGCGGTTTGTACAATAATTTTTTCTCTCCTCCATGTTTCCGTTTATTATATTTGTTAAGATAACGATGTGGGATCTCTTTACATAAATTTATTCTTTATTTGAATTTTTAAATTATTTTTCAAATTTTAAAAATATAAGTGTCACAATTGCCAATATCCTGACATTTTATACAAGATAGCCAAATATGGAATTTCACTCATTGATTCTCTAAATATTGTAGAGAAACGCAGTAAGTTTTAAAATAAAAAGATAAAGAGAGACTTCATTATATATTTATGGTTATAATTAATATCAACTTATTTATTAATATCAATTTAACGTCGGCTACGTATATTAATAAAATAATATCTTTGCCATCTGTCTAGTTGTCGTCTTACTTTGTTTCTAAGTTAATTGCTATTTTAATTCTTGTCTTTTTTTAAATGGCTTCGCACGGTTTGTGCATTTAACCAATGACGTAATTCAGGTAAGGTTAGGGAAGGTGATAATAAGAAAAGATTAAGAACGGAATTTTGAATAAGAATGATCAAAAGAAGGTTCTATTTTAAGGATATGCTTAAGTTAATGTTACCAAATAAAATACAGATAACATAGAAATTAACATTAAATATTTACAAACTATATTTTTAAGTCATCTATACATTTAACAGTGATGAGATGGAGGTTGGAAATGGGATAAAAGGTCGCTTATAAAGGAAGATCAATCGAATCGGGGACATGAAAAGAATATGTGATTTAAATTTCTCTCGACCTTTCAACACTCCCACATGGAATCATTCATAATGCCCAGTTTTATGAGATGGGCTGGGGTACAAATGCGTCCTAGTCTTATACGAATGAGAATG
Organism: Meandrusa payeni; assembly: GCA_029286785.1. Lineage (NCBI taxonomy): Eukaryota > Metazoa > Arthropoda > Insecta > Lepidoptera > Papilionidae > Meandrusa > Meandrusa payeni. Next base: position 695,781 of record JAGSMX010000029.1, read on the forward strand.
GATGTCACCGACTTACCTAACATTCCTTTGAAGAACCCAGGTTTATCTAACACGGTTGGTTGGATCTGATGATTTTTTTTTTATATGAAAAGTGGCAAACGAGCATACGGCTTACCCGATCTTAAGTGATCACCGTCGCCCATGAATATCCACAGCACCAGAGGAGCTGTAGGTGCGTCGCCTACCTTTGAGATAGGAATACGCTCGTTTCTTGAAGGTCCCTAAATCGTAAACGTTCGGAAACACCACTGGCGACAGTTGATTCCACAAGTGAATCGTTCTTGTTTATATTTGGAATGTTTCTGAGAATTGTTACTTTACTTTTTCACAAATAACTAAATCTTGGAGCACATAGAATAATATTTATGCGCTCCATATTAACGCTTCAAAAAATTGGTCTTTGCCCAATACAGTCAATATTGGGCGAGGACCAATTTTTTTACATTACAGTATATTTTTTGTTGTATTCTGCGTTTGTTCTTACACTTGCACAAAACTTTCTTGCAGTCTCGACGGTGCGGGTGCATTCACATAGCTCTGAGATCATCCGACTCGAACACGGAACTATGACACGAGGCTTCATCGCCAAATGCTCTCTGCCTTTTTGGTCACCGCAAAAATCAAGCAGAAATCCATTGTAATATTGACCCTTAATTCTCCAATAATGACGCCCAAAAAATTTCAAACAAATTAAAAAATCTGTTCCCAAAGAGCTTAGACCTCATTTGCATTTTGTAAGTGGTCAGTACAAGCCGTGGTAGCTCAGTGTCAGGGCGGTTGCCCCAATGCGGGCTATGCTATGGGCTTAAGGTCAAGCCTTATAACGAGTGGGGCGAAGCGCTGGAAGAATTATAACATCACGGGGCACAAGAGAACTATTCGTTTATCCGCCTATGATGAATTCAGCGCCTTGTCTAGAGAAGGCGGGGCATATATGTCAAGCATAACTGTATAACATATATCGACAATAGAAAACTGATGGCGCATCTTGAAATAAACAGAAAAATATTTTTTAAATTATTGAAAACTAGAAACTTAAGAAAAACTAGATCAAATTTAATGTTTTATTTATTTTTATAATATAAATCAACATTTTTCCCGTGGTATATACCGAGAGGCCATTCGATGTGTTTTTTGTTCCGATCAATAGCAATAAATCATAGTATCGTCGCCATACATTCTCCTTTATGCATTTAGAATTGTCAAATAAAACTAGTTTCACTTATTTTTTTTGTAATTTATTTATTTTTTCACCATTTATCGTAAAACTTTTCCTACGGCACACCGCGCGTCGCAGTCGCGCACCAATATTCCGCCTTGTGTATGTCGAGGCGTCCTCTCCCAACGTCACCGCCACACGCACGTCACCACACGTCCATGTCCTCCTGCTACCACCAGCTCGCCCAGGAGCCGATACTCTTCGCTCTAAAACCTTCGTGTGTCAAGCAACAAGTAGGACATTTCGGTGTTGCGATTACAATACATTGAGATGTGAAACAAAAATTCATAAAAACTACCAAAATCGATTTCCGTGTAGATTACAGTTCTGGTGTCACACGATTTTACAAAAAATAAATAAGCGTAAAAAATGTTACTTTTTAGAAATACAGTAGAAATAATATATATCCGACGTAAGTACACACAAGCACCATCCAGCCGCAGTTTGACTGCGTCTTACCGTACGACACGAACCGCCGCGCACGGCGTCACGGTCGAAAATCGCTTGGCAAATTCCGGCCATCGCTCGTTTCTAACATACGCGAATCGAGCCGTGCGCAGAGTTCCCAGCCTTCCAAAATTCAGAACAAATATAACACAAGTTGCGACGCACACCGCTCGCGCGCGAATCGCCCTTATGATATTCCACAAATCAAAACAACCCCGCGGGGGCGATTCCCTTGCGATTGGGGCGGTCCGTGAGCAGGGGTAGTTCCACCGTTTACAAACTCATAACACGTAAATATAATTCGATCAGGAGATCTGTCAATATTCGAAACATTTCATAGCAGCTAGCGACAAACAATAGAGAAACAACAGGCATATAAAATACTATAATAATAATAAACCTATAGGAAGATACATCACACTACAATCTTTGGATACAAAATCTCACCGGCGCGCTTGGTGCCTAATTCGTCTCTGCCGCCAGCCAGTCTTATCATTTAAGAGCGCTCTTCCTTCCGCCAAGTCGAACTCCACAAGGTGGCAATATGAAACGAAATAAAGTGGCAAATGCAAATTAAGCATCAAGAGCGCCAAGGGCGAAGGCGACTCGTCGCGGCCCCGGCGACTCGGGCACAGCCCACTCGCAGCTCCGGGCCCGCGGCGAGCCTCCCCCGCCCCCCACATACCGAAACAGTCTCATCGCACCCGTGTTAAACACGTCATCAGGAATTTTGAAAACAAATCGAAAACTCTTTAACCTCATCACATGAGCCGCGTCAGTCCCACAGTTCCAATCTTCACGATATCAAAAGTTACCAAACTACCAGTGCATATTGGGTGTCTCTAAATTGTTCCTCCCATTGATTTTAAATCGCTGCCTAAAATTAAAATACTTCGCTCTTCAAGCACGGACAAGGTAAAATATTTTTTTTGTGTATAACTTTTGCGCCTTTTATCGCCTTCCCCAAGTTCCCAATCCCTTCTCTTCATACACAACACCCAATATGCCGTCGTTGTTACACCTAACACCACAATTTATATTGCAATCTATTTTTTTTATCTTAGCTCTCCGCGAACATAGTCCGCGCCTAATAACCGATCAGCGGCCATTTTGCGCTTCACTCTAAGATGGCTGTGCCTTTCGGCGATCGAGTTCGCAAAATGGCGCTGACTTCAAATGCAAACCTATCTAGACAACGCCCTGTCGCTCGGTACTCTACAGAACACAGTTTGTATCCATCATCTCCAACCTAAGAAAAACAAGTACATGGTGGCCAATGTTGCTCAAATACACATAGATACACGAAGTTGTCGCTCGGTCGCGTGCTGTCGCGACACAAACGGCCGCGCGTCCCCACATACACATGAGCAACACCACGCCGCCGCATATCAATACTATACATACAATATGAAATATTTAGGACACAATATTTCCGAATCGTTAACCCTACAAATCATTATGCTTTATTTTATATAAACTACAATCGATTGGCAGTATTCCTTCCCCTTCATTTCATGATATCTATCGCGTATCACTCGTGACGCGATCCGAGCTGGCGCGCTCCTGGCCTTCCTCGTCACCTCTTCTACCGACCTGTACACACTTAACGTTTAAGAACGAAAGTTGAATGAATTCCATGCTAACATTCCGATCATTCGTCATTCTCTCTACCCATGATAGAAGCTGTTAACGAAAGGTGTCTAAAACACGTAATGTAAGCGAGATGATATCTTTTCCCCCGGCCGCTACAATGCTGCCCTCTACACAAGTTTGGTGAAATCCTCCGAAGTGCATCTGGTAGGAGAAATGAACGCGTTAGACATCTGCAAGTTCTCATGCCTATCAACTCCCATCACTTCGCTTGTGATCCCTTCAACCGTTTACCCTAATCTACTCCCGCTGCTTCCACCTTCGGAGGCAACTGGCCGACATTAGTTTCAATTTCTGAGTAATTGCTATGATTCCTGCGCTGAAACTCCGATTCGAAATTATTATTTACCGCCCTCGCGCCAAACAGTTCGACAGTCAAACGTAACCGTTCGTTGCTTTACGATAAATACGAAGCTAATCTGTAACCGCCTAATATCCTGTATTTTAACACGACCAATAATTTTCCGTACTATTACATAGTGTTTATATTATAGATAGATATATTTATATATAGTTTATTCAATTTCAGGTACTGCGGTATTTATTGCTTATTCGTAACTAAATGAATTCAGTACTTTCATCGCGGCGATCGGATTGTATAGTTTTGTTGTGAGGATCGTGCCCAGTTCCACTTGAGCTCTCGGTGGCTCCGCGGCGTGGAGGCCCGGCGGCCAGTGGACGGTGGGCGGTCGGTGATGGGTAACGGAGAGCGCGCTGGCGACGCTGCGACGTCGCAGCTGCACCCGCGCGGCATAAAACGTAACGTACATATAAATCATCTTTTCAGCAAAACATCAATCAATATCAGAAATATAATTAAAACTAACATACTATTATAATTCTCTGATCATATTTTTTCGCCATAGTTTCGTTTCACATCTATTTAGAGACCTATTTTATGTATCAATAACGTAACCGTGAAGGAGCGGGCGCGGCGCGGGCGGTGTCGTCGTCGGCCATCTTGGACAGCCAGAGCTACCGTTTGATTGCTTCAAAAATCAAGGGCCACAATAACCTATCTTCGCGTCTTGTGAAGCTTACAAACAGACAACTGGCTCCTCCGTTAACGGATCATTATTATAGATCAGTATATTTCCGGTGTAACTGAACTTCCGTTGCGCAGTATAGTGCGAGGACGACGCCGCCTGCGAACGATAATATAATAATTGACTATCACATCAGACTACGCGACGCCAGTCAGCTGACCGCGGTAGTGGGACAAAGCAAGCGATGCTTAGGTAAGGAGTTTTGTCAAGGGCTTCATGTTGCTGATGACGACAGAAATATACACTACTACTTTAAAAAAAAACGATCACTAGTTGTTGGTTAAATCAGAAATTGATGAATAATTTTCCACCAACGAGAAAAGTCTAGGCAAAATCTTCGATCATATATTGTACTAGATTCGGGTGTTAACTGAAATTATGGTCCGTTTCTACTCCAGGAAAAGCGTATACGTGTTGTAGGTATTCATGGACATAATTCGTCATTTCATATTATATGTTTGTATTAAAGGCACAACATATAATACCAATGAGCCATAATAAGTACATGCCATTGGGGTCAATTTTCTATTGGTATTTTGTGTAATCTGAGTTTATTTAAATCTGTGATCGAAGACTTAAATATGTCGTTAAAGTTGAAGACCAGGCCAACATAAAACCCTTGAACAAAATGCGTCAATCGCGCTTTAAGAGGATGAATGAGGAGCGATGAGACGCGATGGAGTGAGGCAAGGTTTAAGGGGTGGGGTAAAGCGTAAAGTGAGGTAAAGTGGGGCTCAGTGGGGTCAGCGCGAGGCAGAGGGTCACCGCTGTATCACAGGAGGCAGCTCAAGCACTCGGCGCAGTCGGCACCAGTCGCCCGGGCAAGCTACGAGCCGGCGGCCAGATCAACCCATAATACGATCTTAGATCTCAATCGATAATATTTATTTCATAAAAATCACATGTAATAGTTTTACTGTTCTAAGAAATTCAATTAAAAGAATTGGTGCAACTTTAACTACGTTAATTCTTATGGAAATATTATAAGATGATGAAGAAATTACTATATAATATTAACCTCGGTTCAAATTAGTATTGAAATATAAATATTGTCAAGTGAGTCCTTCGAGCCGGACAAGAGGGGTCCGCCGCCGGCCCAGCCCCCACGGCTTGTGTGCTACCGCCCATTGCCGACGTAATGTACCACGCGATACCTAGCTTCGTAACATATAGACTCTATGTTAATATAAACTTTACATTTAACATCTCATTGTACATATATCATATCTTATTGACGGCCGAGGTCGCCCCGCGGCGGACGGACGACGACCGAGAAATATAAATTTTAATCTTCTCTAAATATAAACTCTGTAGATCTTAAACGTCTATCAAACTAAAATTACGTTTTGTACCATAAATTGTTAAAATTAAGCCACTAGTCGCGGGGAGGCGCACGTGCCGACTCGAGACGGAGTGAGAGAGGTAGATGAGATGCGTTTGCAGAAGAGGTTTGTGTTGTTGGCGTGGTGCGGCCCCCCCGCGAGCCCTCAGGAAACGACGAGCGACACGAATCACGGACTAACGTAGCGGCACCCTCGCCCCGTGCAGCCCTGTGCACGTCAGAAGAACTAGTCCGCGGGCGCCGGGGTGTGCGCCCCCGACCGGCCCCGATTAAAAGATAACTACCCTAACTTACGATAGAACGAACGAACGCCGACCCCGCTCCGTATATATTAATATTTCTCTTCGTATAGACGAGGCATTTTATATGTAACACTTTATCGGACGCCACCAACTTATCCCTATCTATTAGAATATGAATCTTTAGAAGGAAATGTACTGTAAATTAACCTACTAATGGACAATTAGAATGCATGTGAATCTAACGGCGACCGTTGCAACTCGAACATGCGACGGCTGCTATCTAAAGTCGTCTATTTCTATGAGTCAAAGGTCGAAAATACGCTATTTTACATTTAAATAGTTCAAAGTGAGTTCTGCGGACCCCACGTGCACAGGCATGCTACGTGTAGTCTGCAAAACTCACATAAGTGGCCAGCGGTCCTACAACTAACAGACAGGATACAACAAACAATAATATAACATTGCTTAGAGTGAATGTGAGTGATGTCAACAGGCGAGACACTATCGCCATGTCCACGGGCGCACGCGGCTGCTCCTTGCAATACAACTACAACTAAACCAGAGATACGGTTCGTTGGCTGCAACATGGCCGCCGTGCGCCCGTTTCAGAAGTGCTCGGAAGCAAACAAATTCGTCCCTCGGCTGACAATGTAAACTCGACCTTACAATAACAAACACAGCGGGCTTTCGAAAGGTTGTTCCGGATTTACAATCCGCTGCATCTTGTTAACATAACGTGGGACACAGCCTTTCGAAAGAGACGCTGGTCCCAAACTTACTATAACAGTATCTAATACACTTAATGCTGAAATACTCCGATGAAACATGGACCATTCGCACGTCGATTATATATCGTTTATGTACAATGTATACAAGGTGTCCAGACAAAGTGATTTAGTCAATATTACAATAGCTTTTTAAACAAAAAAATCCTTTTTGTAAATAAAGGGGGCAAGCCCACGGGCTGCAAGCGCGAGAATCATTCTACTTAAAAAAAGCAATACAACGCAATAGAAAATCGACTCTATCAACTAAAATGACTCGAATCGTTTGTCCTATATCTATACGCAGTATTTTTGTGCATAAGAAAGCAGTTTTAATGTTTCTCAACTGACGCGCGGTCGATGCAGTGACACGCTCTCATACATTTTTTGAGTTTGACTGCACAAATCACCCAAGCAAACGATGCAGTTATGAAAAAATCATGCATCAAACATGGCGGAACAAATAAAAATGCTTTCTTACCGCTCAACGGCGACGCACGACACCGCGTTCTCGAATAAAAGCTACCAATAAAAGGTGAAAACGTTTCGAGGTGATGTAGCGATAGTTACAATAATTATTAATAAAAAAAGAAAACAAAAAAAATGCATAAATACATTTAGTAAATAGGTTTTGCAGGCGCGCCCGACGCCCGCTGCGGCCCGCGCGCACACACACGCACTCACACACGCGCACACACGCACGCACACTTCCCGAGGAGTCGCTAGGGGTCCAAAAAATTTCAAAATATTATGCTTTGATTCGTCTCTTATGCTACAATATATACGTACATACATAGCCCTAATGTCGTTTAATAGTTAATTCAGCTGCTGCACTAAACTAATTCAAACTTACTAAATTTACATTCTGCCGTAGAACTACGATAACGAATCGGAAATATAGGCGGCTATTCCAAATATAGGGAACCTTCGCTGGTCCCGCGCGGACCCCGCGGCGACCCCTCGCGGTACACACAGGGTGCTTACGTAACCAAACTTAACCTATCCACATGGACGCGGTCGCGACCTCCCCACGCCCCGACCCACGCATAGACGGACAACGCGACGTAACTAAATACACAGTACATATAGGTTACACCCAGACTAGGTCACTGCTACGCAGATTTTGTTAAACAAACGCCGAATATTTTTTAGTCAATTTTGAATTTTATTCCCTATCCAAATAATCACATAACTCTTTGAGTAACATTTTCACATAACTTTATATATAATATAAAACCCCTTGTATACGCTCGCCGAGCCACAAAACTAACGGTACCCTACGCCCCCCTCGGGAGCCCCGGCGACCGCGTCCATCCTACACGTAGAACATTTTAAATCCATCGGATCGTACGCCTACGAGTATATCACAGCAGTGCGATACTTATCTAAACATTTGAGTGCGGCCGCCGCAGCGTGACCTCTGCTAAATCTGGACAGTGGCATATTATAAGATTAGGATTTATTAGGCCAGTGAATTTAAGCCCTTGCCGGCCACATGACCCCTGATAGCGTAGAGGTCGAGCTCCGGCGGCCGATACTACGCGCCCTGTAAACACCCGGTGCCTTACTCCTGGGGCTCGCCGGCCGAGTGGGATCGTTCAAACAGAGGAATTTGACGAGATTGCATTTAAATGACTAACAATACATAAAAGAGAAAGGAAGATATCCAGTGATTTGTAAGTAGATCGATGCTGGAAAGCAAAAACGTAGCAGTGTAAGTAAACAAATGGCCATTTTAACTTTTTTACGTCGTTGGAATCAGAGAAAAAGACGTGTTGAATGAAATATGACTTGAACCAATTAGATGAAAATAGGATTTTTAAGACTGACACTTCTTTTATTTTTTGTATCGTAAAACGATTTTCTTTTATGAAAACTCTAGGTTAATGGCGTGTCACAATAATTATTCAGCAAAAATAATAAATATTGTGTCCAAAAACGGCAGGTCCACGAACGTTATAATTTTTTTTAAAAAGGTTGAAATGTTTTTCGTCTCTGGTGAACAATTTCATTTTTGTGGGTTACTACGTTTTTGTTTTCCAGCGTCGATGTTTACGTGACAAACGTGTAAAATGGTCTTTGTCCGTCACCTCCCCCAAGATCCCACCCGCCCCCGCGCCCCCGGCCCCGTGCCCTTCACATGCATCTCAGTGTAAACAGTTACATTCATTATAGTTAAATAATTAATATTAAAAAAAAAAACAAAACGTATACGCCTACGAACTAGAAAGTGGCATTTTGTAGCTTGCGATTCCACACAGAGTAGCAGGGATAGGATTCAACTATTACATCAACTGACGACGCCCGGCGCCAGGACCTCAGGCGGCAGCCAGGACACAGAACGTTCCACGTGTTACACCGTATTAAACTTTCAACCGGTTTACTTATCCATCAACTGGTTGCCACCTGACGAACTATTTACACAAATTAGAAGAGACAAACGAAAACATCAATAGAAATAAAGCTTTCAAGGCTACAGTTAGATGAAGACCAGTTAGACCAGACCCGCGCATCACCGTCACGCGGGCGCTGCGTCACGTCGTGATGTGATGCTAACACTATCTGTTCTTATCACAAATTCACGCCAAGTGCCAGCAACATATCACTAAACTGTAACCCAAGATCCGCAGTTATCCGTATTTCAATTTATATCGACCAAAGCGTAACTGCGAAGGTTGCGTACCTTCATAGTTAAGCTTTCATCATGGCGTGCTCTATGAACGTACACGGCCGCGCGCGCGTGAAGCGCAACGTGCTAATGTTACAGAACAGATGTCCCGTGACGTGACGCAGCGTGACAGTGTAGCACTGATATAAGTAGAGGTGTTGCACGTGATCTAAGCGAACGAATCTTATTTATGCATAATAAATCCAATAATCTTCACAAGTCGTGGAGCTCGTAGTAGGGGCGGGTGCTGCGCGTCGCAGCGAGAGGCCGCTTCGCGCGAGGAGTGGAGAGGGGAGGGGGCAGCTATGTCCATAGATTACTATATACAGATGCGCCGGGCGGGGGGCAGCGGGGCGCACCCTCGCATCAAATCCGGTTCGGGGCGCTACCGGTGAATGTGTCCTGGAATTGATAAAAGTAAAAGATTACAATAATTCGTCGACCGACCTCACACCACTTAAAATTTAATTAACCAATAATCTAAATTATATATAGTTGGATTGTACACCGTCGATCAGAGGCGATTTTGTAGCATCCCATAACTCTCAGTCTTTGATGAATTACTAATATAAATGTTAACTAATATAATAAAGATGGTTATAAATTTTATTTTAAATTAAATTTATGGAAATTTTAAAGAACCAATGAACCTACTTCCTTTGTCGTCCCTTTTTTTTCAGTTTCTTTGAAAAAAGTTCGTAGTTGTTATACATTGTTGGGGAGCTGGTTTTTAAAAAAACTACCAGCCAAATTTCATATAGTTTTTTTGGTTATATGATAAAATTCCTTATTTTATTCGATATTAGTCTCAAATATCTGAAATAATATAGTTTTTCATCTCGCATTTTTAAATTTGGACTGATAATTAATGTTTTACTATTGACAAAATATATCCAGTGTTTAATCAGTCAAAATCAGAAGAAAAAAATGAGATTTAAATTGATACTTTTTATAATAATTTGACTGCAAAATAGCCATATATAAAAACAATGATGGTGCACTTATGTATAGTACATATAGGTATTAAAATTATCTCATATAGTCAGCCCCTATCACCTCCCAACGGACATACGTCGAATTACCAATTACCTGTTTCTTCAAGGCGATTCCCTGTCGCATGGGATCTTCATTTTTAATACTATTATGCGTTGTGGTATTGCTTACATTACAATAAGTATCGTAAGGGATTATTACTAAAATGGCTGCACGATTACACAAGAGCATAGCCAAATTGACCATGCATTCACATACATGTTTGTATGTTAATGCACGGTCATTATATATTCGCATCTACACACGGCAGACATTAGTACATTTCTTTTTTATTCTCTTACTCTATTTTTTATTTCAATTTAAAAACTTTATCTCTCAAAATACAGGCAGACTACACCTAGTTACAGAGCTCCTGTATATTGTGATACGTTTTGCTTATATATTAATAAAGGTATTATAGATATACTTACAATATCTCGTGTCGGCTGCGCGCTGCCCGCCCTCGGCCCGGGCCCTCCCTGCAACAGAGCGCCCGCCCATCAGACACACTCCTGCGTGCACAAAGGTTATCCGGAGACATACCTGGCCTGCTGACGCTCGTACTCCCTTCGACTCCCTTACTCTGCTCGGGAATTAAACCCAGGCGCAGCTTTCGTAAATTGTCATCACTCCATCCCACCACCCAACACGTTAGTGTGCATCAATTAAAAATAATGACATGGTGAAGAACTGATGAAGGATTAATATGATACAATTACTTTGTTCAAGCAAGAAGCACAGGGAATTATAGAACCCCTGAAAGACATCTCTTCTCGTAATCCAACTCTTCAGTTGTAATACCAACGCTGGACCCAAAGTTATGATGACACGCGCCCGGATCGCTGCTTCCTAAAAGTTTCGAGACAAGCTGGACAAAGAAATTGAGTTAACAAGACAAAAATCCTTCGAATGATAGTCTGGATAATGATGGAGTCGAAGATTGAAGACTGGCAAATGGTATGATAGTACGGACTGACAGCCGGTAAACGGCGTGGATTCATCACTGCATGTATGTATGAGAATGATTGATCGTTCTGTACAAAAAGTCGAGAGGTTTCTGCAGTTAGAAGAGAAGTGGACGTACAACCTAACAGAAGGTTTAAATAAAGGAGAGTAGACTTGTTATTGACGTCACATGAGTTGGAAGCAGATTGTATTTTCGTAATGACGAGACGGTAAACAGACAACCCACCACCAATGAATGAACCAAGCATGTGGAAACGCCTCCGCACGTGTCACATGCGTGCGACACGCTTACCTGCATGGGCTCTTGTGCGTGCGTGTGCGCCATTTTCTCGCAGTAGTCGGCCATTATATCGCGGAACCGCGTCCAGCATTTCTCCGGCACCGTTATCGCAGTACGGAAATTACTTTTCACCTGTAAACCCGCACACTACATTTGGACGTGGTAAAGTCTAGACACATGTGGACTCACGCCATACACAAGGATTGTGCGACGTGAAATATTTATCTAATAAAATCACATCAACTAGAAATTATGGTTTCGAAGTATTTCTGATCATTAACATCCAGGGCTCGGAGTCTGCTAAACCAATAGTGAACAAAATTAACGTTCATTGGCATCATAGTGGTCGATAGTTTAGCTAGTTTTAGAAATAAAAAATCCAAGTATCGAAAAGCTATTAAAATTGATATTTTACCACCCATAAACATTTATATGTTAAAAATTTCAGATAGTATTTATCTATTAATAAAATTATAGTAGATTAGGTAAAAAATATTAATTCAATATCGATATTTTCAAAAAACATCGATACGATATATATCGATACTTTATTGCACTTCCGACATCCCTAGTTTAAGTTGTCAGTTCGTTGATGCCACTATGGTTTACCGATGACGTACCACTGGCACAGGCATCGCGTGTGTGTTATATGGCGTGTCGTATCTCATCTCGAGTGTTTTGAGACACGAGTCGACTTCTTACTCAAATAACAGAGACATTAAGAGATCTATTTATTTAAAGAAACATTTATTCACTGTTAAAATTTTATAAACATTCAAATTACACGACCACCTGTATGATAGATATCCTGTGATTAAGATAATTCTAAAATCTCATCATACCCAATGCAGTATTATATTGTGGGCTCATTTTACGTAGATCGGTACAAAAGTACAATAAGCAGTTAAAAATAAGCATGCATGCAATTATGACTCTGGTCACCATGTCTCGTGAACACACGCACAGTGAAGTGCTCGATTTAAAATCAGAATTAAACCCCGATATCATTACTAATTATTAGGTAGCCACTTTACTAAAAGAAGCGGTGTGTTTCGGAGAATATATTTAGTACATCAAAGCGTCAATAGCCTAAAGGTTTAGGGTTTAGACTGCGAATCGTAAGGTCGTAGGTTTGAATCTACCATCAGACTAATGACGTGAACTATCTCCTAGCCCAAACTAAGCTTAGTTGGAATGGTTAACAAGAATGTCAGTAATGTTTTCTGAAAAAAAAATAAGTATCGCTACCTTCTTTAAAAAAAACGTAATTATTTTCCAATAAAATTGAATTGCACCGGTCCTTTCTACTGGAGATCCCGGAACGCCTAATACACCGAGGATGGTCACCGGGTGAATTCAGTGAATAGAAATAATCCCACACGTCACATAATCGCAGTCTTTCCAAGGTAATAAATAAAATAATAAAATGGCTTCTTTATTCAAGTTGTCCCCAAGTGGTATAGTTTAGCGTAACACCGCCGGTGACAACTGCTACTACAAGTTGGCAGTACTTGAACGTACAGTTGTGTATCGCCAGCCGTCAACGTGTCGATGTCTTGTTTGCCAGTACACAGAAGCTGAACATTGATGTACCAATATGAGAACTGAAGCGGCGTTTACAACATGTATAAATGTTATTTACCTCGCTTACTTTCATGTAGATGCCGCGGTTGTTCTGGCCGACGTCGAAGTAGAAGTTCTTGTTGTCGACGCGCAGGTGCCGGCCCTCGGGCAGGTCGCCTTTGTATCTGTCGACGGAACTTTATTGAATTAATCTATATGAGAACGTATAACATGATGAAAGAGAATGAAGTATTGGAGCTCCATCCCAGACCTTGACACGCATCCCATTCCGCTCCTGTCCGAAGCCGAGTGATTAAGTATACGTGTGATCATGAAATCCATACAATGAATATTATATAATTGTATTAAGTTGCAAGGTGAAGGGTGTGTCCCGGCGACGCAGCAACCTCCGGAACACGCTCAGTAAATCGTTCGCAAGGTAATCTGTTCCCGCTGTTCGTGTAAACGTAATTAATGCACAAGTTGTATGGCTGCAATGGCATTTTTTTATTTAAGGAGCAAATGACCATGCGGAGTGCAGTTGCGTTACCTACGTATTACCAATAAACACCTTTTTTGAGTACGTGCCCGTCGGGGGAAGAGCATGTTATGTCGGTCGGAGGTCACCAGCACCTTGCACAACTGGCGAAACGCATAATATTCTATAAGTCTCTTGTCTCTTTGTCATATTCTTTAAGTCCCTACCGGCTTTTAAAAAAGTGATATATTTATTGATAGCTTATACGTAGGTATATTTAGTGTAGATTATTTAGTATATGTACATATCTGTACGCCATCATCCTGTTTTGTTCATATATTTCCTGTCCATACAAAGGTTGGCTGGAAGAGATCGCTCCTAGCGATAAGGTCACAATGTGCCTTAGTTCTGTAATTTTCTTCTTGTTTTATTTTGGTATAACGATATCGCCTTATTCATTGTTCGTTCTTCACTAACTTATATCTGTATTACCTAACATATATAACTCATTTACAGTATATAACAGCTTACTCATCAAGTCAATCGTGCTTAAAGAAGTTTTACTTAAAAATTTAATTAAATATCTTTAAACGAGCAATTCAAAATAGACTTTTATGAAATTTTGTATGCAGGGGATTTCGGGGGAAATAAATCGATCTAGCGAGGATTTTTTTTTGATAATGTCGTTTTATCTGCGTATACCGTATTATTAGTTCAATAGATGGCGAAGAACAATTCTACGAAAATCAATTCAATGATTCATGTAAACATGAATTATTTATAAAATACATGTGTCACAAAGCAGACGAATCAATAAAGTAGTTGATGTTCACGTAAAAAAGACTTAGCGTGCGGAGATAGGTCTTATTGGGTCGCTACGGACAAGGATAGAACATACAGAAGAATTAGATCACATATTTTGAAACAAAAAGATGGTGCAGTCACTCGGTTAAGGCTTAAACTCACTAAATAAAAAACTGCGTTTTAATACAGCGGGTACGACTAGTTGATTGGGTCACTTGAAGGAGTTGTGATGAGACTCACCCGCCGTCCTGCGCGCCGAAGTCGTCCAGCAAGTCGGTGAGCGCGTCGCGGAACTCGATCATGCCCTGGGCGGGCAGCGCCACCTGGCTGCGGGGCCCGCCGCGCGTCACCGTCTGCGACACGCGTAGGAACCGCCCGCGCGAGTTCTCCTTCAGGTCCAAGTAGTACCGCCGGTTGTCCTGAAACCATTAACAAACTAACGTACATTACATTTATTAAATTTAGCGATAAACGGCACACCAGCATTTATTTGGTTCTAATATGGTTAATCAATAGTTCGACTATTAAAATAAACCATCTCCTTTTTGTTGCCGGGTGGAAGTCTTCAACAAGAACAACCATCTCCTAACACAATCCTAAGCTAATTTGGAATGTTTAGGAAGAATGTTAATAGTATTTGATACAATGGGATATTTATAGCTAGTTAGATACAATGCGGTCGGTTCCCCAATACGAGGAGCTTGCAGCATTAGACAGGCTTAAGTTGTCTGTAATGTCCACATGATCAGAATAACGCCGTCCCGCAAGCTTGTCTATTTACAAAGGAGTAAGGGCAGGGAGGAGATTATTTCTCGCTTCACACAAGCAAAGTATGACTATAGACAGCGCGCGAGTTGAATGCAGTTCCTGGTGTCCGCTCGCCTGCCCTCGCGCTACTATGGTGTAGTGCTGTGACAGCAATCGTTTGCTTCCCGTATTATCACGTCAGTAATGTAGTTGCGATCCCGTGTTATTTATTTCATTTTAGTAATAAGTAATCAGAGTTCATAAAGTCGTGTTTCAAAAAAGTTCGAGTTTTTGAGTTTTTCAAGCACGATATGTTTTAACATGCGTGATTATTTAATAATAATGTTGTTTTTTATTTAGTTATCTGAAATAATTATTAAAAATGTGTAATTTTTTTTCATCATGGGAAACTAGTGTAAAATGGTAAACTTGAAGAAATGTTTAAATCTATCGACACACTCACTCATAATGGTTATTAATAAATATACTTAGATCATCACTATCCCAATCCTCAGATCTGTATTGAACTCGCGCGTTGACTGTGCCTACCTTTAGCATCATCTCCGATTTGAGTTTCCCGTCGTCCGGCACGTTGTCAGGGTTGGGAGGTCCCAGCGACGAGTAGTAGTCGCTGAAGCTGGACAAGTAGTCGCGGAACTCCGCCGCTGTGGACATCGCGAGGAAAATCTGGCTGCGCCTCCCGTCCGCTCCGATCTGCAGCGTCCATAAGAAGACTACTTATTGGCGTGAGGGTTTAGCTAGTCACTAATTATGCCGGATGTACCCCTTGGAGTGCGGTTAATTAAAAAATAATACCTTGAACACCTGTGACGGTGTAGTAACTGACAAAGTCACTATCCATTAACTCATGTAACAAAATTACTGACCTTAAAGCTTGATTTCATGACATAGGACAAATACGCATATCCGCCCTTACGGGGCAAGAACGGTTTATATCTGACTTCATATAACTTAATAGCACGCCAACGACATGGATTGTTTGACGAATGTTACGTTTGGTTCTGATTAATTCTATTACGTAATATTCCTACGATAATTCGAAAATCCATGAGGGAACGTTTAATTTTTGATTCGTATTAAAGTCGTCGGTCAATCGGTTTTTGTTTTTACTCGTAAATATATTGTATTGTAAACCGTACAGTAAAATTCTAGAATGAGCCTATATCAGTAATGATAACAGTTAGTGTTCTTAAGCAAAATAAAAGGTTATTTCGTTTATTCGTACTTGCATTTACGCCAACACTCATTAAATAAAAGTACTTTAACTAATATAAAATTAAGAATTCATTGTTATAGTGAACGAATCCGTTATACATATAGTTACAGGCAAAAGGTGACTGTATCTGTCTACTCTTCAAAAGGTTAAAAAAAACCAGAATGCATATAAATGAAAATACTAGTTCCGTCTTTCGTTAGCATTCCTTCTATAGGAGAACAGCACGCGCGTGATAAGAATGTGATAAAATTTGCGATTAACGCAATCAGAAATTATCAGTTATAGATCATCTGGTGGGCTGAGTGGAGCCATTGTCCTCGGCACCCACTGTACAATAGAGAAAATGATATTCCCCAAATTAAACGATACTATGAAGATCTAGTGGATCAATCCCTCTAGAAAGAACTAAGTCATAGACATATACATATAGGGCGACCTATATGTATATGTCTATGACACAGTTAATACTAACATCTCTTTTACTAAAAATATTAAAAAACGCAGCAAGCGACGCGCTAATTTTCTTGTCATACCGAAAGTTAGAACAAATTACTGTAAAAGATCGATTTGTTTTGAAGGAGCACAACTGTATAACAAAATAACACAAACACACGACAAGAGTGTATGCACACTGAGCGCATTCAAAATGCAACTTGCTAAATTCCTCCACGATAGCTAAGTCTTCAAGCAACTGAATGCGTTAGGTGACTTTCTCTTTTGAATGATAGCGAACTTATTATTTCATAATATTAGTTATTTATTGTTCTCATGTAAGTCCAAAGTGAAAATAAAGTTTCTTAAACCTAAACCTATTATATATTATTATTATCCAATGAATCTCTCGTTCAGGGAAGGGCTAGGAAACCTGAAGGGCGAAACTTTCAGCGCCCTTAGTTCGTTACTTCAATCCTGACATGCCGTTGTATAACGTGCGTTATAATCAGTGATTGCAAATAGTAATGTCCATTACATAATATATAATACGTATTACAGTTCGATAAAAAATCTTAAGATAACATGTGATCTAAAGATAAGCAGAAACGTCGGTTAAAATGGTGATAAATTTGCGATTTCCAAGGTATTATTACTGATTGAACACTGTATGTTGCAAGCCGCTTGTCCGTTAGGAATGTTTAAATGACGATTTGAATAATTTTTTAAAAAATTAGCGAAATTATAACGAACAGATTATCGAGTAAAGTTAGCCTGCACGGTTTTAGAATTTGAAAAGTAGGTTTCGAATCCATCATTTGCTTAAGCTTAGTTGGTTGACAAGAATGTAATATTTTCAGACAAGAAAAAAAAGAAATATTGCTATCTTTCTTTTTTGTTTAAAAAAATAAAAAAGTGGTAAAGCTAAGCTAAGCCTAAACCTCTATTTGGGAGTGACTGATCCCCCTACCCCCCGTGTGGGGTAAACTCATCTTGGTGCTCTGACCTCTTTGATCGCTATTTTTTACATAAATACTTAGCTGACTACCACATCTTTTTCTGCCGCAGACGTACCTACCTTTGTTACGTTTGATTGTATATACCAGTAGACAAATACATTCAATGAATACCAAGCAAATACGAGTTTTGAATATACACCACTATGTGCTCGATTCTTTTTAGAAAATTCTATTTTATTTTAATATCACAAAGTATTTAATAAAGTAGACGATATAAAAACTCTACGAATACTGAGAAAATTACAGATTCCAAATTCAAACGTAATTTTGTTTTTTCATTTTTTTCTGTTACAGTGTTGACGGCCAGACTAAGTAAATACAATTGTAAGTAAAACAATATTTAATTGAACTTACCTCCGCGACTTTAATAAACCGGCCGCGTCGATTTTGCTTCACGTCCAGGTAGAACCGTTTGGATTGGATCTGCAGCATCTTCGTCGCCAGCTCCTGCTCTTGTTGCGACTGACCTGCAAATGTTTCAACAGAAATCATCAATTTACTTATTATAAGAAAATAAAAACTCAAACACCTAATGTAGTTTTGTTGTCTTTTTCTGCTCTATACACAAGACATACATACGTAAATGCTGAAGTATTATTGTGTTCTTTGATTCTCGGGAGTCTTCAGATCACGAGTGAAGATGTTTCTTAGAGTTCAATGGCCTTATTAGCATGAGTTTAGATAGTGGACGCTGGTCTCCCATCAAATGAAAATATATGAGATAGCGACTTCGATCGGCGCAACATGGGCTCGCCAAACGAAACGGCATGTAATTAGAAATCGTATCGATTTCAACCGGCGCCACGCTCCAGCGACAGCCACACACATCAGCCCCACGGACTCGCATCGCGACGCCAGTTTCACTTTCAACTCTATTTTATATCTTCATTGCTATAATCTGTTTCAGCGTTAAGTGTTTATGTTATTGTATGTTTTGTTTATGTTCAATCATATAAAAGTTAAGTGACCATAAGCGTTCTTAATTATGTTCATTCTGTCTGCTTACCAATTTGGCATTAGCTAAATAGTTTTTAATTATATATTACCTATATACCTTTACTGGATTATTCGGATGTATGCTATACTGATCTTACATAAGAACTTCTCAGCAAATTGAATCGCGTACTCAACAATTCTATTCGTTTCATCTTTGGCATACGCAAGTACGACCATACTTCTTTCTTTCGGTCACAGCTTAAGTGGCTTCCAATGTCTGATCGACGATCCTTCAGAACACTTTGTTCATTATTTTCTATTTTACGTGATCCATTTGCACCTGAATACTTGAAATGTAAATTTCAGTATCAGGGTGAATCACACGACCGTTGTCTTCGTTCCACTGATAGTAATTTTCTCCATATTTCTTCCTGACATACTGATTTTATGCATAAATCTTTTACCTTTAACGCAATAAGACTCTGGAATGCGCTGCCAACAAATGTACGTACGGAACTAAATCTAAACTAAACTTTCAAACATTTACTATGGAAGCTTTAGCTAAGCGAGGAATAGTTTGTCAATTGCTGTCCCTATCCATCTATAATTATATATATATGTATTTATATATGTATCTATTTATTATTATATATAATTATTATGTTTACATGTTTAATTTATTTGTAAGTATGCATGTATTTATTATAGTTTTCTTTTATTTATTATTTTCTCATATAGCTTGCACCCGTTACTTTGTCTCTTCACAACCCCAAGGTAGACTGGCAGAGAATGCCTACTGGCATTAAGTCCGCCTATTTGTACCTTTTTATGTATTGTGTGCAAATAAATCATAAATAAATAAATTTTATATTGTATATTGGTTGTAAAATTTCTCTGATGGTCTCACTTGAATAATGTAATGATGTGCTCTCGTGCTTTTAGCAAGTTCGGGGAAGGCACTACACGGCCACTAAAAAGCACACGAGAGAGCAGAAAACCTAAGCCCTACTGCCTACTAGAAAATCGAGTGGGATTTGCATCAACAAATACGGAACAGGGAGACAGCCATATTTGACAACAAATTGGAACATTCGCAACATTTTTATAGCGCCATTTACAGTGCGTATATAAGCGGGTCGAGGTCGCGGCTGCAGCATAATCAGGCAGAACTAAGTCACTGAGCCGTGGTTCAACCCTCCAAGCCTAAGTTAATGCAAACGTAGCAGCTATATAAGCATTATATTAGTTCGCGCTTCTACATGTATTTTAGAGCAATAAAGAATCTATGTATCTATGTACACATTTGTATTTACCTATTATCGTAGTAATATTATGAAACAGAATCAATCAGAACCTAACCAAACTCTCATCAAACTACCTTACAAGTACATTCTTTCCAATAAAAAATAAATTATCGGAATCGGTCGGCGTGATATTGAGTTATTCACCCAACCGTGCGAGGTTTAAGTAATGCAAATTTAAGATTCATATGGTTTTCTCATTGATGCTATTGTCAGAATTGGACCAAATTGAAATGGGAACCACACGGGAAACACTTGCTTTTTCAAAAAAAAAATCATCAAAATCGGTTCATCAATCAAAAAACATAAAAAACATACGGACGAATTGAGAACTCCCACTCTTCTGAAGTCGGTTGACGACATGTTAAATCTTGTGTCCAGCGTATAGCCTATCATTAATCAATGAAGTCAAATAAAGTCAATGAAGTCAATTAATATACTAAAGAATGAATGGGTTAGTGACAAAGTCTGCAACTCTGTACACGAGTTGTTTGTTCACTTCCGTTTAACAGGTAAGACTTCATTCAATTACATACATACATACATGTGTGAAATTGGAAATCATTGATTATCGAAACCAAATTAAAGACGAGTAGCAGATGGTCAGACGGCCGTATGATAATTGACAATGACTCAATGGCCGAATACGATCCTGCCATGCCGAGAAATTTAGATATGGATATAGAATTCCTTTTGTTGTGGACATCCTTCAAAAACCGAACTAAGCGTTTTGCTTCGTATTTCATAGCACTGGAATAGTTTTCTCGATTTCCCTCCGATTACAATGTGGGTGTTTTCAAGAGTAGTGAATATGCTTGTTTCTTGAAGGTCATTTGTACTGTTCCAAATCATATAGGTTCGGAGACACCGCTGGTGACTCCGCAGGTTGATAGTACGTGGAAGAAACTTACGCTAAAAGGTTGTGGAACGCTAACCATCAAGATGGTGTCGATGAAATTTGTTTGTGAAAAATGATAAATTAAAATAAGCAATTTATAATTATACAGCCGACTGTTTAAACTAATTAAGGTGGGGATTTATAATCTTTTAAACCAATAGGGAATGTAAAACTTGTTTAAAATAAACGTCGATCAACTCACCAGAGTCGAAATTATTGCCGCCCGCGTCCATGCCTTGACCATGATACTCTGCAAAAATACACAATATTAAAACACGAAATGTATATACACAGGGGGACGTATCATTATGAAACCGATCTATTACAGTCATATCAATTACCATTCCATCGTTAACAAATATGTCGTCACAACATTCGCTATTAAAACAAAGTAGCTTTTTAATAATTAAAAATAACTTTTTTTTTTAGTGAAAACAAAGTTAATTTTAGTTTTTTGTTTTTGTGTAATCTGTAAAAGGTTGTCTACCCCTGTGCTAGAGCTAATTTATTATGTTCCTAGGAAACATCAAAAGTAATCTGATGGACGCATCTGACCGAGTTTTATTGACCGAAAAATCATCTTAAATATATACATTTTAAAAAATCTGACCGAGCCGAAACGAGTTTTAGACTGAAATCTAAAAGCCTTCGACACCCATACAGTTGTGAAAGCCTTTTGGCTAACCATAATATAGACATAACTATATTTTTATTTATATTAACAATTAACTAAATGCCATCATTTTAATCAATGTACCAGTTTATTAATAAGTGGACCTTCCACAGCAAAATTTTACAAAATAGTTAAAATATAAAGAAACGTAAAAATACTGGCTGAAATGTATTCGATGTTTAAACTGAGAACGGCTGATGATGAAATAATGTATTCCTTGCGGCGTGTAGATATAAAAAACGAGGACCAGGTATCAAGTGGAACACTATTCATGCAACACAACGTGAATGTAAACCGCGGTGCACGGCAACACCGCCCGCGCGATCGATCGTTGCTAATACGTTAAAGGTGAATTTTTTATTTGTAACATCAAATACGTACAGTAATAGGGTTTCAGTATTTACTGATACAAAACTATATTTACAATTAAAAACAAAAACCGACTTCAAATCGAATCGAATATATAATAAAAAGATTGGTGTTTACAATACCTTGATAATAAATTATATCAAAATTAATAAAGTAAAACAAGAAAAATACTTTAGATAATAAATTATATTGGTTGCCACAAATTAAAAAAATAAGATCAAAGCTACTGTCTCTGATGGGTATGCTGAAAGAAATTATTCGCTGTCTTCCAGTCTCTGTGCGGTATACCGTTTATAAATCAATTGTTAAACCTAACATCGATTATTTAATTGAAATATGGGGCACTGCCAAAACAAATATTGATAAACTACAAACTGTTCAAAATAAATTATTAAAAATGTTGTTCAATTTGGATTACCTGACACCGACAACATACATTATACAAAAAATTAAAGTAATGAATTTAACACAAGCATATATATATACCAAAATTGCATATTATTTAGAAAAATATTAAATAAAGAAATACACACAAATATAATATTCTAAAAATATACCACTACATAAAATTAAATTAAGACGGGCAAGGATGTTAAATTATTAACACCGCGAACTAATATCGGCAAAAAATATATTATGTATGAAGGGTTGTAAATTTATAATAATTTACCTAAAAATATTAGACAATCAAAATCGATGCACATATTTAAAAGTCCTCAAACAACATTTACTAACGAATTATAAAATAAATAAATAAATAACGTTGTATTTGACAGTTCAAAAGAGGCGTGCTCCGATCGTCACCAAACTTTACAGGATTACTCGCCAGGTATATATATATATATAATATTAAAATACTTTGAATATTGTTCTTGAGCCACATCCAGTTGCGTTAACTGTTTGTATTTATGCCAGTTTGTTGCAACTGCCGGTAATAGAGATTGCTGATGTTGTTTAGTTTTAACGATTACTTCCAATTTTATAACTAGATGTAAATAATTTAGACTCATAAGTGAATTGTAAAATTCTTGAGTTCCTAATAAAGTTTCTTTAACCCCATATCACCGAAAAGAATTATTCAGAACTGAACCAAACTACTCTCGAAATACTCGTACATTTCCAATAAAATATGAATCATCGAAATCGACTGGTGTGATTTTGAGTTATTCGTTCATTTGTCGCGCTCTTCTATATATATATATATAAAAGAGAAAGGCGTGTGTTCCATATAGTCCCCGAAACGGCTGAACCGATTTCAATGAAACTTTCAGGGAATCTTCAGATTGACATGGCGAGTAATCCTGTAAAGTTTGGTGACTATCGGAGCACTCCTCTTTTTGAACTGCCAAATACAGTTTTTATTTACTATGATGATATTCTATTTTTTTATAAGCCACATTTGTATTGACACATGCGCTGTGTATATTTATGTCATTATGAACCATATTGAAATACAATGGAGTATAATGAAGTATAATGAAGTATATTAAAGATAATAATTAAGGATTTTGAAGTATTCAAGGTAAGTTATAGCGCCGCGAATGTATCCGTTTACTGATGCTGCTGATATGTACATGAGTGTAGGTAAAGATCTTCACTCGATCGAGAAGAGAATAGACGAGCATGAATACGGAAAGATATGAATAATATAATATATTGTGAGAGAAAATTAAATATTTAATTTTATATTAAATATTTATTTAATTTTTATATTATTTAAATTAAATATTTAATGATGTAAGTTCGTACTGTTTAAATAAAATTAAGTAAATTCTAGCCCGGCGAAGCGCGTTGGGTACGCTGGTACTTAATACAAATTTCAGACTTACATAAAAAATGCAGTCGAATTGAGAATCGCCTCCTTTTTTGTAGTCAGTTAACAAACAGATAACGAAATTGCAAGAAAAAATTGACTTTTTCAAAGTTGTGTATAGAACATCGATACGATACATTTATTAGCTTATTGAGACTTACAATGCAATCATACAATTCACTCAACTGTTGGCTCGCGACGATACGGAGCGGTCGAAACAATTACGCGGGAACACTTGAAATTGAATAATTTAGAGGCGCAGCGGAGGGAGTGGGACGGCAATATTAACCGGTGACCCGGTAAAGTGTAGCACGTCGTGGAAGTGGCACAACTATCGGCCCGGCCACGCGAGGCTCGCTCCAGTTGCCACGCACCGCAAACAAGCGAAGGCCGCACCACTGGTCGCAAATAGATATCGTCGTTGCCCGCAATATCAGTTTCCGATTGCTAGAAGGTTCCACCGGAGTGAGCCCACAGAATGGCCTTCCGATTTAGCTTTAGTAATGTATTAACTAACTTACTACTTCTAAACTTTTTCTTTTTTATACTTCCATGCAAATGCTTGACCACGAACCCACCTGATGTTAAGTGGAAATGCAAGCTTATGCACTCTTCTCTTGAAAACATTGTAATCTGAGGGAAAGATAGACACGAGCAAACTAATCAGCAAGCAATAAGAGAGCAATAATCTAAGAGCGGTGCTACCTCTCAACCAGGTGAAGCAGTAAAAGTCAACTTCTCTGACTAATCTGTGTAGTTCGTCCCAAAAAAAAATCGTACTCTCTAAGAACGCCAAAGTCACATAACCTATTTGACCAGATCAGCGGATTACGTGGAGCCTACCACTTTAGATGGACAAATGCTCTCCGATTCTAGTTGACCACGCTGATTGGAATATTAGAGACTCGAGACAGGAAAGTGCGGTTGAGATCGAGACAACCGCTGCTTGCATGCATTACAAGCTATGACGCAAATGGCTCGCTCCGAGCAACGACGATATTTCTCAGACGTAATAAATATGCAATGAGTTAATATTTTCTTAGCAGTCTCTGAAGCACAAGCTGTAAAATCACAATTCGCTAAATGAGCAAACTGCACGAATTAACATTGCATCGCACGGCTCACCCAACATGTAGCTGCATGAGCCCGGCTCGCATGTGATCAAAAATGCAAACATCTTGCCTTTAATGACATATTAAAAGTTCTAAGGTCTCTTTCATAAATCATAGTTGTATATGTATATTTTTGTTGGAACAATCCTTCTTTATTCCCTCTCGGGAACATAAGTAACGCTCCTTCTCACTAAAATCACCCCCCGCCGCTACCTCTCTTCGGTTCATGGCAAGGCGCTCTGGGATCACCAGTGGAACGCATAGACGCCCCTCTGCACTGTGCTTTGAAGCAGGACCAGGTTACTCCGTCCCCTAGCATCGCCGTGCCAGGTCGACACGGGGATCAACAACGACGCCTTTTTCCCGCATCCTCTGTGACTGACAAAGACCCTTGGTGCCCGTGAACCCCAGGCCCCTTTTAGTCACCTTTTACGACGACAGGCAGATGATAAAACAGCCTTATTCTACAAGTCCTAGGACTATTACTAGGGCTCTAGTTGCCTTTTTTTTGTTAACGCGGGGGAATTCTTTTTACAAACCATCCCTGGTGGGGTGGGCCCGGAGGGATGTGTGGGACTCGGCCTGGGCAGCCTCTACCTACTAAACCTTCCGCGAATGCCATCAGCCGTTATGAGCGGGGTGCCCCGGATCTGTCAGCGACAGGACAAGGGCTGATAGTTGCCTTAGCTAATATAAAGTAGCTAGGTAGGTAGTAAATTTAATGCAAAAGTAACAAAAAGGTAGCAACGAGGGCAATGTACGCACATACTACACGTAGGAGTGAAGACTCCGCACAGGAAGTCTCCACACGCGCAGTGAGGAACTAATCACTGGCGGAAGTTGTTTTGTTACCGCTGCAATATGCTATATCCCCTGCTCTCATTCAATACTACGCACCGGTATTGAGAAACATGTGAAGTAACTTTAGTTAGTTATCGGACGAGGAACAATGACTTGATTCGTAACCACAAAAAACAACCTAATAAAAACACGAATATTATACCTTTTTCAAAATTTAAATTGGAATGTTTTTATGTGAGAAGGTTACAAGGGTTAATTTCGTGGAAACTTGACCCTCCAAATTTTACGCATCGAAAACTTTTTCGTGTCCAAATATACTAGATAGTATAAATAATAACGAATTAAATTTTAAACATTTCGTTGAGTATTACTCTTATCATGAACTCAAGGAAAAATCCAGGGTAAACAAGTACCTAGAAGAAGACGTATTACGTGGCTTAAAAATCTCAGATCAAAAATTAAAATAGCCCATCTGTAGGAGATGGTATCTCAGAAAGAATAAGATAAACGCAAGAACTTCCATCATTTGTGTTTAAACCATAGAATATAAAACTATACAGGAGTCAGTTATAGAGGTTCAGGCTAAGCGACAAGAACTATGCCACCTCACAATTAGATAAAATAGTCAAAGTCAGCTTTGTCAAAAAAGTGTGCATCACGCAACTTAAGTAACTTTAGCTTGTAACATATGTAAAATAATAATATTTATTTTTTTGTATGTAACCTGCATAGTGACCTGTCAGTGATGTCAATTTGAAAAAAAATTGTCAAAGTTTTAATTTGTACATTTTTAGAACAGCAGGAATAAACTTTAAATGTGGTTTCTCTGATCACATAGCAACACAATGTTATTCTTGTTTCTTTATTCCGTACTAGCGTACCCAGCCCGCGTCGCCCGGCTACATTTTGCTTTATTTTATTTAAACAATAAACTAACTTCATTAAATATTTAATTTAACTCTCACAATATATTAAATTATTTATATCTCTCTGTATTCATTATTTTCTCGAGCGGGTGAAGATCATTATTTACACCCATGTACATATAAGTAAATACAATATCATATCTGTAGTAGTAATATCATAATAAATAAAAGCTGTATTTGACAGTTCAAAAAGAGGAGTGTTCCGATCGTCGCCAAACTTTACAGGATTACTCGCCAGGCCACAGGCCAATCTGAAGATTCCCTGAAAGTTTCGTTGAGATCGGAACATACCCAAACATTTTCTCTTTTATAAATATGGAGGTTACTACAAAAAAACATTTTGTATATATATGTTTATATATTGTTTAAGAGAGAGAGAAAGTGCGAGTTCGCACCTCTCTCTCTTGACCCTACGTAGTAATATACGAAACGTAACTCTCAATTTCCCTTCTTCTCGCTTACCACGCTTTTCGTAACGCATTTACCAGTTTACTACCCCGATACAAACATGCGTACATGTAAAATTTATAATTTTAGGTTTAGACGTTATATCACGTAATTCAGATTTACAGTACGTCGTACCTATAGATTTTAAACTGGGTTATTTAGGATTCAATTTTCGTAACGCTTGGCCGAACTTAAATTTGATTTATCCGTCCGTGCAGGACTGCGGTGCAATATTTCCACCAGGTGTCACGTCTAATCTACGTTGGATTTGTAGCGATACGTACATACAATTTTCCGAAATACGTATGGATTCTAGTGGAGCAAAAATGATAAGTTCGATATCATCTACGAAAGCATTGTGCAATTCAGGGAAAATTATTAAAAATACATATTTAAATAGTAGATCGATCTTTTGTTCTTTTATTAAAAAAAAATTTAATTGCCAGTACTATGCTTAGTGTCAATCATCTGCGTTGCTGAAGAATACCAGCGCTGATTACCATTCTTGGTTAGCCGGTATTATGCTGAGCAGTGAACCCTGCCGGTTCGGCGTTGCAACTCTTGGTCTTAGACCTTTTTAGTGTTATGATAGGAATGGAATATAAGGATATTTTTTATCGGGTATAAACTAGTGCTTGACCACGATCCCACGTGATGTTAAGTGGTGATATAGTCGAAAGATAGTACGCTCTAGTTTAGTAAGTGCCTATTCACGCTACTCTTAAAGGCTGCCACGTCTACTTGGACGGAAAGATTGACGCCGGCAACTTGTTCCACTCCTTTGCTGTATGCACGATGATCGATGACTCAATCGCTTCGTTCGCAAGCGCGGAGCATCGACAATGAAAGGGTTCGGAGACCCGCCGCATTTCTTAACGTCCGAAGGGATGGGGGAATTAACTCGAATAATTCCTGTGCACACTCTCCAAAATGTAATCTGTAGAACACCGAAAAGCTGGCCGCCTTCCGCCGGTGGTCAAAACTATCTAGGACTATCTTGGTCACGTATCTGGCTGGCCTGCCTCTCCATGGGATATTGTATGAAACGTACGAGAGACAAAGATGACGTGAGGAGCGAGAGAGACGGGGCGATGAGGGCGACGTGGTGTGAACGACGGAACAGTGCTTGTGCTAAGAAATCTCAATTATTTTCATTTGTTCATTTGTTTAATTGTCTGCAATGTCTATTATTACTAACATGTGGTAGGTATAAAATAAGTTATACGTTGTTGTAGTACCTTAAATAAATAAATAAATAGAACGTCTGTAGGTCGAACTTCGAGAGAATCGTCAAAATATTCGAGTTAGACATTTCCATTTGAGAGGAGTAGAAGTTTTAGGGCTTGAAATATTTTGTACCACATTTAGAAAAACACATTTTCGACTGATCGAGGGTTGATTTCTAGAGAATAATAAGAATATTATCCGATAAAAATACCGACCCAGTCGTGTTTCGGAATGAGAACGCGATTAGAAACATCAAACCACGGGATCTTTGAGACACCGTGTTGCTCCCAATAGAGGTTCAGACTTAGCGACCTAAGAGCTCTGCCACCTTTAAAGTCCGGTAAAACTACTGAGGTCGGCTTTTCTGCCAATCAGCATCGTTTCGTCTTAAAAAAAAACGATAAACATTCTAATAGTATGACAGGAATTAGTTTTAAAAGCTCGTGCGCTGGTCACCACGCTGATAAAGTGAAAGTAACCTACTTAAGTAACAAAGACGTTTGAAAAAATATCCAAATCTATATTAACGAGTTCACCTGCCGCGGTGTAGTTATTTATGGAACAGACAGGAAACTAGAAATAAATATGTCATATAAAGAATAAGTTACGTATGTTATTGAGTTAATCAATACAGGAAACGGACAGGTGCTATTTATACAAAGCCTATCTGTGTATATAACATTTATCCATAAATACTGTAGGTATCGCTAAATGTTAACACGCTCTACTAAGCGAGAACGCTCTCTTTTATTTCCGGAGTAACATAGGATAAGAGCCGTCGCAGCTCAGTGTCCGTGCGGTCGTCTCAAGTTGCATGGTACGCAACCCGAGTTCGATTCCCGGTGCCGGCACCAATAAATTTGCTGTTGCAATTTTATGTTCTGACTTCCGCGTTTCCTCTGCGGTGAAGGAAAACATCGTAAGGAAACCTACATGTCCTACAATTTTTTTCTAAGACATGTGAAGTCTGCCAATCCGCACTAGATGTGCGTCCCCTACTCTCTTTACAGAGAAGGCTTGTGCCCAGCAGTGGGACATATATAAAGGCTGTTACTTTAACTTTTAACATAGAATACAATCGTATCACTCAATCAAGTCCTATCACTTATGGCAAATCGGGAGAGTATAAAGCAAAAATCGGGAAAGCTGACCCCATCACAATGCAGGACTTATGGTCCAGGAAATGGTTAGGAAGAGAAAGAGAAGTACTGGCGCTATATTCTCTTTCTTCCTCCATTTCACGACTGTCACCAGTCTCCATTAATTGTCATAAACTTATCAATATATCAATCAACAAGCAATCTTTCATACAATTACTAATAATTTTCTGGTAAATCCTTAGAACTTAAGGACCTACGCCAACAAAATCAGTACGAGACCCAATTAAAACGCTTTCATCATAACATGCACAAGTACGCCACGTATATATACATCTCTATAGTTTTAATATATGTTAAAATATTTTTCTATCGGTCATTGTATCTTACACTACTAATATAAAATATACACAAGTTATAACTATAAGAATATCAGGTAAAATGAAACCCAGTCCCTTAATTTATACGCCATTGTAACCTTGAGAAAACGCGCTAAGTACACTACCTTATAGGTGGCGAAGAAACGTGTGCATATTATGACGATTACAACTTTTACAACTTTTTGAATCGTTAATCTCAAAAACGGTGGCTCGTAGAAAAAAAAGATTACTACATTTTTTGGTAGATAATTTTATGATCTACAATTTTTGTTGAAGGTATTTTTATGATAAAACTTACCGTTTTACTGAAAATCGCGAAAAATTCATTTTTATTGATCTTTGACCTTGAATAACATTTTTTCCTTACAGGGGGGATGATGAACTTTCAAATTTTGTTTTTAATTATATTTTAAACAATCTTACCGATTTTCAGCTTGGTGGGAATTTAGGCAACTTCGAATGTCTAAATTGACAGGACTATTTGGAATTTACAATTAAAGTGCGATTCAGAGACTTTGTTATAGTCAGTAATTTAGTAAAGAGATTGAACAATCTCAAAGCAACAGTCTGTAAAGGCTGATCCACTTAACGCCGGACATTCCGTTACATGGCTGCCTAGAGACAAAACTCAATGGTATCCCACAAAGTGGTTTACGTCCGCAACGGACTGCTTCAGACTGATAAAACGTATTAAACGTAAATCTGGCCCAAGCCGGGAGACCTCAATGCATTTTCACTTCATGAGAAAACCGATGTGTTCAGACATTTTTGAAAAGAAATCACAGCTGTTCAAAATGATTGTCCAACTACGATATACCCGGCGGTTCAAATCCTAGCAGAGCAATCGCTTTCCGTTTATATTCTTAAGTTAATCATAATGTAAAAATTTACACCTTGCATTAGACCAGTGATCAATATCAAACTTTTCTCCCATTTTTTATACGCCCCTAAAACTGTGCATGGTAATTTTTTCCTAATGTTTAAAATAATTTCTGGTGCAATGTAAAGGTAAAATTGCCTATTTTTTTTTTAACTATCATCGATCATGTTTCTTTATTCGCAGAAACTTGTTACAACTTGACGGCGTACGGTGTGCGGGCTATTCTACGAAACCTATGTTAAGTATTTTAAGTTTATATAACATCATTCAGGGTAGAAGTATAAACTAATTATTCGTTATTGTGTAGAGGGTGGGTTTTAAATTTTAGTGAAATTTAGAATACTATATAAAACAAATAACAATATATATAACAATAACGCGCCCCATTTTTTATGGGCCCCATAACGCTCCCTTCTATGATTCAAACGCCCCCAAGGGGGCGTTATCACCCGCTTCGAGAAAGACTGCATTAGACGATAGTAGACATACTTTTGCGATCCTTCGCTTATTGTCCAGAGAGGGTGATCGCAACAATTTCACCGTATTTCAGAAGTGGCAGAGCAACACGGCACAGGGGCCGTCGAGAGCTCGGCTTGATCAGTAACTACACGTTACCGAAGCGAAGACGCCCAAGAGAACCGAACTACGATTCGGTCGATAGCCTTTATGGAAGCCTATTAAGATATTTAAATAGCTATTTTGAGAAGTCTTCAGCTATTTGAAAATGCGATACATTCGAAAATAGCATAATCTATATAAATAAAAGAGAAAGTTTGTGGATTGTTCCCTACAGGCTCCGAAACGGCTGGACCGATTTCAATTACACTTTCATGGAATCTTCAGATTGAACTGGCGAGTAATCCTGTTAAGTTTGGTGATGATCGGATCACTTCTCTTTTAGAAATGTCAAATACAGCTTTTATTTACTAAGATGAAATTCTATTGTTTTATAAGCCAAGTTTGTATTGACACATGCGTTGTTTCAATACGTCAATCACTGATGCTGCTGATATATACATGGGTGTAGGTAATGAAATATTGTGAGAGTTCAGTTAAATATTTAATGATGTAAGTTTATTGTTTAAATAAACTCTAGCCGGCGAAGCGCGCTAGGTACGCTAGTAATATGAAAAAAACGAAGGCAATAGAGGAAGGTGAATAATTATGAGCAACTGCATAATGCCGTTAATGATGCTTAAACGGATAATATTCTTGGCACGATTTAAAACTTAAATATGCACACTCAATGCCAGCCCTGCCCCCATAACGCCAGTACATGCGACATGGCCGCTCGCTTAACAAAGCTACGAGAGCTCATCTGTTTAACATATTGCATTATGTCAGGTACAGAATACACAATTCACCTCCGATTCCAATTGCACTTATTGTGTATTTTCTCATACAAATGAGCAACTCGACGTACGACATTTATTACGATATAGGAGATTTCGTATCTCGAAAATTGCGAGATCGATCTGCGTGTTAAGATATGGGGGCACGAGTCGGGTATTTACCAATGAAATTTCACTATCGAACCAACCTAGTACAATTCAATTGTAATTGTGTTGAAATGAACGTTAAGTGATGTCACAGTTGTCGATTATTATCAGTTCTGCTGGTTCAATTGTGTTATTGTTTTCCGATGGCGTACCACTGTCGCTCCAATATCGTTTCATTTATTAATATTTGGTAATCTCAAACATA
The DNA here is from genome assembly GCA_029286785.1 of Meandrusa payeni. Taxonomy (NCBI): domain Eukaryota; kingdom Metazoa; phylum Arthropoda; class Insecta; order Lepidoptera; family Papilionidae; genus Meandrusa; species Meandrusa payeni. The sequence continues at coordinate 728,281 of JAGSMX010000029.1, forward strand.
AAGACGTCTTCTAAACTTGTCGTTACAAAATCAATATTAAATAATAAAAAAAAATTACAGTTTTTGGCAGAATGACAGTTAAATTGTAATAGGTTGGTTTCATAGTTTTACTATTGCATATAGCAGACTCAGGGCCCTAGTAATGCAATAGATTTGCATTCGGATATTTTTGTATTATCAATCGACTTTAATAAGGAGGAGGTCCTCAAAACTTTCGACTGGGTGAATCGATTTTGATGATTCTTTTTATTTGAAAACTAGTCAATCTGGTCTATTTCTGACAATGGCATACATGAGAAAACCATATAAGTCTTAAATTTGCATTAAGTATGTGCGCGACAAATGGACGAAAAACTTGATATCACGACAACCGATTTCGATGAATATTTTTAAGAATGTAGTGAACCTAGACGTACTCTTCGTTCGAACTCTCATCAAACTTAATTTAAGTTAGTTCGATGAGAGTTCGTCTATCTAGATTCATTCTATTTCGTAATATTCCTAAGATAATTCGGTAATACAAAGAGGGCGTCTGCGCGTTAACCTTTGATTCGTCAAGTCAGTTTTTGTTTCTCGTAAATAAATATAGTTGTATTTATTTAACATAGAAAATAGACCACTAATTAATGACGTTACTTTAGAAAAGCTATAAGCAAATAAAGGTTGCGAATCGCGACACAAGGTAGGTTTTCTGTTTGCACGACCTACATCGGAACAGACCTCGTGCCGCGTTAATGTTCCATTAGGAAGAGTGCGGGGAGGATTGAGCGATTCTGCTTCTAGTCAACACGTTGCGCTCTAATATAATATGTAGTAGGAGTGCACGATGTATATCGATACGAGGGCGGCACTGAAAATTTCGGGGAATCAAGGAAGTGACACAACATTACTATTTAAAAATGTATTTATTGCTTTTCGAAGTAATCTCCGTGAAATTTGACACATTTTTTCATACGATGGAACCAACATTGAAGCAACCATTCCATTCGGAAGTTTCGGTCTCCAAAATGGCCGTTATGTAGGTGTCCACAACTTCTTCAGGTGATGAAAATCTCTGACCACGCAATTTATTCCTATTTTAGGGAAAGTATAGAAATCATTAAGGCTCAGGTCGGGGCTGTACGGGGAATGGTCTAATAATTCTATGTTTTTTTGCTCTCAAAACTCTTTTGTTCTGTGCGCGGTGTGAGAACTCGCATTGTTGTGATGGAGGATGATGCGACGGTTGCAGTTCTCTTTACGGAGTTCAGAAACGACCTGTGGCAAACAAATGCTAGCATACCATTCTGCATTAACCGTTCTTTGTCCCTCAAGAGGAATAGACGCAATATCGGCCTATACATATAATATGTTTTGGAGACAAACGTGGCCACCATTTTTTTTGCAACACTCCGTGAACGAACAATTTTTTTCAAACAATTAACTCACTTTCATAACACCCAAACTCGTGACTGGTTTTTTGTTTCGGGTTCGTACGCGTATATCCAGGATTCGTCACCTGATATGATGTTGTATACAGCATTTGAGGATCCTGCGTGGAATCTTTCGAGAGTTCTGATGCACCAAGTAACGCGACCCGCTTTTTACTCTTCCCAGAGCGAATGCGGTTCATGCAAGATTATTTGTATTTCACTCATGCCAATGTCTAAAGTTGCCTGAATTTCGCGGTATGTCACATGTCGATCTTCCTCAATCAGCTTACGCACAGCATCAACATTTTCTTGTGTGACTGCAGTTTTTGGATGACCTTGACGGGGATCATCACTGAGCTTGACTCGTCCATGTTGAAATTCAGCAAACCAGCGATAAATTGTGGTTTTGGATGGGGCTTCATCACCAAATGCAGAAATCATCCGGTCAACACAGTTTTTGTGTAAAACCACTTTGAAATTGATAATAAATTATCGCTCTAGAATTTTCTCGAGTCAATTCCATTTTCTTAACGACTAAAAAAGTTTGACAAGACCGTGTGACAAGACCGAGAATCTTTTTTGAAATAAATAAATGGTATTCGATTATCAAAACCAACGGATTTGCAATTAAATAGATTTTAATATGACAGAAATAGTGGAAATATTCCGTTCCCGATACTTTTAGTACAGCCTATGTATTACAAAACAAAATCGATTTGAAAGTGATATATTTCATCCGATAACCAAATATCGTAAAATGTTACTACACTCTTACTCTCCGCAATGGCAATAGTAGTTGTATAAATTTTATATTCTGTGGCGTAATTTTTTTTCGGGCTACTTAAATATAAACAAACGATGAAAAAAATTATCGATATATTAATTAATCGCATAGTATCAATACAACATTACGATATATTACAACATATAGGCGAAAATTTATTGAAATCAAAAATGATTAATTGAGACAAAAGGTTAAAAACAGCCTGCCTTAACCGTACTTATAAATAGAGCCCTGATAGTTCTGTGTCCGCTAATACGTTAGCAACGCGAGTTCGATCCCCGGAGCCGCCACCGTAGTATTGTTTTGTTGAAATGAAGTGCTGATTTAACAGAAGGAAAACATCTTAAGAAAACGCAAGCAACACATGTAGTGTTAATATTTTATAAGACACGTAAAGCCTGCCAGCCCACACTCGGTGTGCGTAGCGTATGTCCTTATATTCTCTCTACAGAGAAGGCCTGTGCCCGAACAGTGGGACAAATATATTTATAGGCTTTAACTTTGATACTGTGCACTATCTAAATCTAATTTCCTACGGATCACTACGTCAGATATACGGAATCTGAAAACATATTTTGTTTTAAGTAGCTCTCAAATATAATATGTCCCCGATCGCGTTGTAAATTAACACTTAGGGCCGCTTGTAACATATACTATGTTTTACCAACACATAAATTACCATCTTAACTTCAGATTTAAATGAATTTACTTTAATTTATTTATCTAATATTATCTTATAATATTTTGGTGCAAGCCACCCTGAACATCTTAAGATACATAGCATATACGCTACTTTCACGTAAGCGTCAACAGCAATTAAAATAATACGTACACGCTATTAATAAAATTATAATTATTTTAATTTCCCCATTATCTTTTCCTATTTACAAATGACAGGTGCTTAGTTCTCAAGGAAGAGAAGAAACAGTAAATTGACAGTTAATACACTGATAAGATTAACATTGAATAGAGTAACATTTTCGTAAACAACCTTACATTGAACATGTGATACGGTGGACAAAAGGTATCCATAGCTATTTCTGATAGCATATATGCAATAGAATTGACAAAATGATTGTCGAATTATTAAATATAAAAAACACTTGTTATAAGTTCCTGCCCTGGGTCTGGCTTCGGGAGCTAGTCTTATGTGACAAGTCGTGCTTGTCACATTCGCGAAGATCTCGCCTTCCTGACTTAAGAGTAGACACCATTTTGGTACAGACTTTTGTAATTATGTAGTTTTAAGCATAAGCATTGTATTCTCTGTATCATCTTCTAATAACGTTGATTTGAAGTTGGCGTTTTTATATTTTGAGCCAACACATCTTAAGCCCGTCGAATGCGTCAAATAGTTTACCGAGCATGGTCATATTGTAGAATCTAGTATTTAAATACCGCTATATATTGATCTAACTAGCAATGTATGTTATCATTAATGCAGAAGAAACAAAGCCAGAGAATTACTACAATCTTGTAACGCCAGCATTCACAAGATTCGAGTCGGAATATATGCCGTTAACAAAGACCTTGAAGAAGCAAGTGATCCAAACGGATAATTCATAGGGAAACCTGTAAGAAGGAAGCTTTGAAACATTAAACACCATACAAAATCTGTATTATAAAGAATTCTGGCTATTATTTATTTATTTTACTTTTTTTATTACACTCCGATTTATTTTACCTCTCGTGTCCTACAGGGTAGTCAGGAAAAGATTGCTTATGTAGCTAGCAACACATGGCACTCAGCGATTGTTATGCATAATAACTACTTCCAATGATATCTTAGTGATTCACCTGAACATTATTGTATCTTTAATTCATAATTGATAATTTAGTTGATCATCATATTAATTTGGTAGTGTTAACAATAATTTAACTTTATTAGTTCGTAATCTGACTTTCTAATTAATTTTGTAAAAAGATTGTTAGAATGCGCCGTTGTGACAGTATTAGTTAAAATAATTCCTCCCCGGTGGCCCTTTCCTCGGTGCATGGCGACACGGGCCAGCCGATGTCGCCTTCCTCCCGGGTCCACCTTGGTGGGCGACTCAGGCCCCCACCCTTGTCGCCCAGTGAACCCGAGGCCCCTTTTAGTCGTCTTCTACGACAGGCAGGGGATACCGTAGTCTTATTCTTGAGAGCCCTGAACTACAGGGCTGTAGTTAAAATAATTCCTTATACAACGTTACGCCGGACTTTTTCCTTAATTTTTATAATTATGTATAGAAATTAGGCTTACAATTTTTTAATGCACGAAGTATTTAGTACCCCATACGTTGTAGTGTAATCGTTACATATCGTAACGACACGACTGAACTGGAGCTATAAACCAAAATAAACACGTATGTAGACGCCTGAATTCTTAAAAACATCTATTTCAAGATATTAGGTCAAACGGTAGGTTGACATAAAAACATAGATGACGCTAAAGGTTTCATACGGTATTCAACATTGTGACCCAAGAAATATCATTTTAGCTCCACTGCCCACTTCCTCTAAACTCAGACTGTCTCCGTGACGAGGCATACGAGCGACAGAGAGGTAAGCATAAAGACGGAAACACTAGAAAACTAAAACATACGCCGTGAATTTATAATGAAATACGAAACATCAAGGATCCGCGTGTAATATAAAGCATGAGGTGGCGAGACACTCGCGTTACGTAATTAGTTCAAGGCGGGTCATTGGCAGTAGACGAAGTTTCGATACAGACGCGGCCCAGACGCGCAAAAAAGTGAAACCTATCATTTTTCCTTGAAACATGAACAGCGCCGGCCGCAGGAGCGGACGCCATGATGCAAACGAGCGCGCGAAAAATACGAACGCCGCACGATCATTGGTTACATTCTAGCAACTAGTTCGTCGACGTGATGGTCTTCGGAACTTATTTAGTTTGACTGACTTGAATTATACATCATAAATTATATCGACACAAACAAATGATAGTACGCTATCTCTTACATGTATATTTCGCCAAATTAATAACTAAATAAAAAATATATAACTGGCTGCGTGCTCAGTTACCTGCGATTAAAACTATTTATCAAAAAATATTCTAAAATAAATGTAGTTACTCCTTATTACATCACCTATGTGTCAGTGAAAGCCCCGTCAAAATTGGCCATGTTGTTCCAGGGATTAGCCGGAACAGAAAAAATAATAATTTGGTATTAATACCGTATATTCATATGCATGTAGTAAAAACGTTATTTTAATAATACAAAGACACGCTTCAATTTTATTCATTTGTATGTCTGTATGTATATATAAAGGTAAAAAAAATATAAAAAATTGGCATAAATAAATAAATTATTATGGGTATTGGAATAAGTATCTTAACTGATAAATCATCATCATCATCATCATCTCAGCCGTAAGACATCCACTGCTGGACATAGGCCTCCCCAACGATTTCCAAAAGGACCGGTTGTAAGCGGTCCGCATCCAACTACGCCCTGCGACCTTTATGAGGTCGTCAGACCACCTTGCGGATGGACGTCCCACACTGCGCTTGCTGGTCCGTGGTCTCCAATCGAGAACTTTTCGGCCCCATCGACCATCTGTTCTACGCGCTATGTACCCTGCCCATTGCCACTTCAACTTGCTTATCCGGCGAGCTATGTCGGTTACCTTCGTTCGTCTACGGATCTTCTCATTCCTGATTTGATCTCGTAGAGATACTCGAGCATAGCCCTCTCCATAGCTCGTTGTGCGACTTTGAGCTTGCTTATGAGGCCCATAGTGAGAGACCACGTTTCAGTTCTGTATGTCATCACTGGTAACACACACTGGTCGAAGACTTTCGACTTAGGCACTGATAAATAATTATATAAAATAATAAATAATTATAAAAGTTATCACATTTTAAAGACTGTAACTCAGGCTTAGTATAAATTGTTGGTGTTGATATACTGTGTTTAATTTTAAACCATACAGATAAAGCAAATAAAACGAAACTCTGTAGATGTTCTAAGTAAGCGATTTTAATGTTTGCTTATATATTTTGAAACTGTAGCAAGCTTTATACTTTTAATATTATATTGGCGTATATTATGTTTTATTTAAAATTTTAGTTATCAACAAATGTGAAAGTTTTAAAATTCATTTAACTCTTTACAAAACTTTTAAAGTGGACAACTAAAGTACATTTTAGAGATTTTTTAATATCAATGATCATGATTTCCTCGTGTTTCTTACTCTTTAGACTACTTGTTATCTTATGTTAATGGAGATATAAGGATGATTTAAGCACACAAAAAGACTATGACTTCATGAAAAAAATAGTAAGTAAGTTTTTACTATATCAACACTACCAATTTATGCTATGCTAACTCTAATTATGCATATATACCGCTAGTTCAGTTAGTTTATCACGACTTAGAAAATTGAAAATGTAGGTTTCCTCACTATGATTTCCTTCACCACAGAGCGCATAAAATTGTAACAACAAATTTATTAGTACCGGGTATCAAACTCGGCCTGACACTGAGCTGCCATGGCTCTACCGCTAGTTCAAGTTAAAATTATAAAAAAATTGTAAGTTCCCATGTTTATTTTAATTAAAATAAATATTGAAATTGCTATAAATTAATTACCTAAATGTGTTAAAAATTACTATGTGATGGGTACTGAGTTAAGTGTCTTAATGAATATAAAATCCCTTTATAAACCTCTACTAATCCTACACTTTTATGAGTTAGCTTCTTTTAAATTATGGTCTCAATATATCTTCCATATAAAATTGATATGATTTCACAAACATGTTTGTTGGTTCCGAGTATTTTTGATTTTGCCCTACATCATTATGACACCAATATGGTGAAGTAGGGGATGACAAATAGGCATGGAGGCTAAATCAATGCATGAACTAGAGTTGCAGTCATAAAGAAAAATATGTAAAACAATGTTCATATGAGTATTGCTTATATTATGCACTGCATAAAACCAGTTTAAACTGGATTGTGCATTCAAAAAAATGTATTTTTTATATGCAACATTTTCCCTGACAGATGTAAAGGTACAATACATTATTCAAACATGCACTAAACAATTTATAACTGGTTGTATTTGCAATTTCTTCCAATTTACATCAACAGTTCAAAACAGTGCACAAGTAGGAACATAATAGAAGCTTACTCCACTTCCACATATTATAACTTTTTTTGTATTATACCATTGTAGCTGCCAGACAGTGAAGTCAGCTGCCAGTTTCACCTGAATTTAAATGTATAAAAGAGAAACTTATTCCTTGTTTATATAAATATAAATAATTAAAAAATATAATATAATTTATTTGATTGTATATACATAAAGTTATAGCCTAATGGCTAACCATTCAAGCTTGCAATCTTATAGTTTATGTTTCATATACCAGCCAACTTCTACCAATGAGTTTCCGTTTTGTGGTGTGTTACACAAAAATATCACTTGCTAAACTTTGTACATAGTGTATGGAAATGGTATCATGACCATAAGCTTGTCTAACAACACTGGCGACAAAATATTTTGAAGAAGATCTAGGGTCAGCCATTTGGTATAAGACAATCCAACCTATTTTGTTTCATTCCCAAGGTGTGACAATTGCCAGGTAACAAATAATATGTCAAGTATGGTGAAAGGTCCTGAGAGTTGAATGAATAGCTTAATATAAGATAAGCCATAATTCTGTTGGGTGTTGCAACAGTGTCCCAGCTACTCCAACTATTGAAGAAGCCAGGGCACTGTATTAAATTGGAAGAAAGTGTTTATTATGTGGTAAGCATGGCTACTTTTTGTTTTGTTTTCTATGAAATTATCACTGTTATATATTGTTTTGGACCTATGAAGATAATATTTTCTTTTATATAAATCCTCATTAATAAAAAATCAATTTGGTGCTTGATGAACTTCACTTTCAATGATGCCAAATTAGAAACAAAAGGTCACATTTATTATCATTTGTTCAAACTTTTTTTAGCAAATAAATCAATTCGGCTCTGAAACCAAAAAGGGAAATAAAAAGTAATTTAAACACACAGAAGTGCTGGTAAATCAGATGAGCTTTGATTGAGCCATTGAATATTATTAGAAGAAAATATTTATACAACATTCGTATTGCCTAGGCACCAGCAGTGTGACAACATACACAGGGGTCCATAAAACTGGATTACGATTGATCTTTAATGGCTGTTTGGATTTTGCCTTAGCTTAATTTGAAGACAATTATGTTGGCACTTTCGAGTTTATATTTTCAAATCAGATTTCATTAAGTATATTAAATCACATCAAAGACAGTCAATGTTAATGTTAAACAGTTATAGTCAACAATATAAAGTATAATGACAGTTAAATACAAAAACGGTGCCTCTTGAGTGACATGTAAGTAGATGAATGTACAATTTAATTGCTAATCTTATTAAAGAAATTTAACCAAATGTTCATGAAGATAATTCTGACTTACTGATGCTGTTTCAGGATGTGATATGCCCACACTATTTCACCACTCACAGAGAAACAACACATTGAAACCCCTCATTACCCCATGGTCTAATTTTTATATACACTGTATCATTTTTCTTTGTCTTTGACAATCTTGTATTATGAAATCCTTTGTCCCATGTTACATTATGTGTTCAAACTTTAAAAAATAACCACATTACACAACTAAACAAGGTTTTTTTCACTTAATTACTGGTATACAACATGAAGAAGTTCTTCTGAAAGTTCGCAACCACTTCTAACAAAGGATCACAACATAAAGGTTATCTTGACAGCTGAACAGCTGTAGGGCTGCCGAAATTAAAATGAGAAAATACCGCGTAACACCAAGTAGTAGAGTGCGTCGATAACGACAACGCGATGCTGATACTTAGATCAGTGGATAAGGAGACTAGATTTAACCGTAGGCGCGGTCACTGACCTGCCATGATGTGGTCGAGCTCGGTTGACGCCGTGTGATCCTGCCCAGCGACAAGACCGCAACAGTCCTGAGGTCGCACCACCGGCCCCACGAAGATGCCAGCCCTCACAGGCCCGCCCGACGAGAGGTCGCAGACAAAAAAATCGATAGGTCATCAACCTCCACTGGCCGAGGCACCGGTCCGGGCGGGCCGCCGCACCGTTGCCGCTTAATCCCGCTCGAGGCCTCAATGCTCGAGATATAACAAACCCGAAATCGCCATTTTGAAACGGGAACAATGAAATATTAACTTTTGGACGTTAGCACAACTGTAAACGTCCCCCGGCGCGATAAACTAAAACGGCGCGAAACATAAAGCGTCTTGAACGCTGCACTGCTTCAAAAAAATACGTACTCTGACTAGAAATTCCTTCGTCACCGCTGCCGATATCCGACATCTCAATCCACACGAATTCTACAGGCAATCCACCGATCTTTTCGGAACCTCTCGGACAACTCGCGCTGTCTATGGTTTCAAAGCTATCAAAATAAAGTTGTTTATGGGCTTCCTTTTAATACTTCACACACTCAAGATATAATTTTTAACAATTGTTACGCTTATTTTTTATACAATTGGCATAGCTTTTAAATTTAAGAATTGCCACATACACACAATTTATTCTTTATTGGTAAATTTAAAATGGATGTCTATGATAAAGAAACCGCAGTACTTATTGTAGGATTTGTTTTTTAAAACACTTTAGTGTCACTCAAATTACTTAACTAAAGTGTTACCACTAATGAAACTTATCGTTTTCTCTTGTACCGAGTTCTAAGAAATATAACATGACAAACTTGTCGTAGAAAGTCCAAATATGTATTATCTTATACTTGAAATAATGTCAATATATTTTATTTACTTGCATTAATTAATTTTAATAGAATAATCCGATTTACCTAAAAGAATCAGTAAGAGTTTTACGCCTCTAATTTTTACATTTTGAGAATTTGTGGAAAAATGTGGTTGATAAAAATTATGAAGCCAATAACATTAGTAATCGTTATTATGGTTTCCTGTCGCTCAGGTCAAATGATTTTCTAGTTGATCTAACATATCGATGGGCCGAGGCAACTCAACGGATCTGACGACATTCTGACATAATGCGTTTCTTATGAAGCTTCTAGAGGCGGGATTCAAATAGACCAGGCTATCTCGATGACCGTGGCTGCAAGGTCGACGGTCCATGTTCGGACTTCTAACATTGTTTTTTGGACATCTTTCTTAAGTAGCAAACAAGCAACATTAATTGCTATACAAACGCTAGCACAATGCTAGGCTAGCTGATATACATAGGCCTTGCTAGTCGGATTGAGGTTGACTAAATCTAGTCCAATTTAATACCAAAACGACACGCGTTTACGCAAGTACACATGAAACACTTTTCACGTCATTCATCATCAACTTGGCTGCTGTTCGCTAATACAAAATCCTTCGATTTGTGTGATGTGACCATGAAGATCGCCTTCCGAGCGCCTTGACGGTTTGAGATTCCGGGTCGCTCTCTATTCTTCAACGCTGTTTCCGCGTGTTCCTGTGTGTTGAGAGACAACAGACCAAGACTAAGTGAGGACGCTAGCTTTTATAGAAATTGGTACATCATGGTGTATGTTTGTTAGGTATTAATATTTAAAAGTAATTGCCATAAAGTAAAGCTAAAGGGTAAAACTTATGGTCGGCACGAGGAAAGTAGCGGGAAGAGAGCAGTCGGGGTGGCGAGGTCAATTTATTGTGTTACACACAGGGATAATGAAACAACTCTGTAATATTACAAATGACTATAATTTTGTCACAATTTTTCCGTACAATGTTAATAACTTTTTACCTTACCACTATTTTATAATACATTACTTAAATATTATTAATGTTGTATTTTATTATTTAAAATTCTTCCTGTTTAAGTTCTAGTTACAATCCACAGAGCCGAGCCAGAGGTTCAGGAGAGACATTCATTAATTTATCCAAACGTAAACACAAGGACCCATACAAAGTGAAAAGAAACGTGGAAATATCCTCGAGTACTTTACAATACGCTATCACGTAATTCGATTAGATCTTACAATATACTAAAATATTTTCTTGCTTAGTCCGCTACGAGAAGTATCGTTAAACTGTACAAACAGACCGCCGCGTCGCCGCTGCGTGCACGCCACGCGACCGCACGCGCGGCTGCTAGCGGTGGAAGTACACGCGTAATATAATTAATTCATTAATAATAATAGAGATAAAGGTCTCGATAAATTGTACTTTATATGCGCATCGGGCGCGACGGCCGGCTTGGGGCCCTTACTGACCGGGAACTGCGGTCCCCCACAGGCCCGGCCGCCGCGCGCTTCAACAAGAAACAAGCACCGTCATTGAAATGCGAGTTATTGAGTACTTTAGCGTGGAAGGGGGCCTTGACCGCCTGCTGCGACTCAAAAGTAGTTCTGGTGATATGCTCCGAGTGACGAGGACGCAGTCACGACCGGTCAAGGTGAAGGGGTGAGGACTCTTATAACGTTAACGGCGTAACAAGCGAGTACAAAATATAATAATAATTACAATAATTAAGTATCAATAAAATTGAGCTAGGTCCGAACTCCGCACGCAACCCGGCCGCCGGGGCCCGGGCTGAGCGCGGCGCGACTCGTTAACTTTAACCTCTAACGCTGCACGAGTGTGAAGAGAATCGCACGTGGAGGGGTCGAGGGAACCTCGCCGATACATTATTGCTTTTATTCGAATCTACAACGAAGAGTTATTGCTTTGTTTCTCCCACAGCGGGAGATTTGGCGCTGAGCGGGCGGGGACAAGCGACGCTATTCACAACCAGGCTCCGGGCGAGCGTCCCGACCGGCCGGCGCGCCCGACAGAGACCGCAGTGCGAGCCCCTGAGTCGTGCAACTACATACTACCGCCCGCGAGAGCCGACTCTCTCGGGAGGGCGAACGGAAAATAACCGGAGCTCGAGACTCCAAACCATACTTAAAAATTGTACTAGTAGTGTATTCATTATCATTAGCGATAGATTTTTAAAGACTTCATATAATATTGCCACAAGTTTGAATTAAATTTTACAAAAATATACATACTGTACAATAGTTGAGCGACTCAACGCGTGCACTGGCCAACCCTATGTCGCCGCGCCGCTCGAGCTCAGCGGCGGCGCGGCGGAGACTAACCCTAACTCGTTGATACAGACTTACACTAGGCCGCCGACTCCTCGGCGCCGCACTCGGCGGGGAAGTCGGAAGCGCACTACCACCAAATGATACGAGAACATAAGGAAACGATCTCTCCGCCCGGAGTGGTGACGGGGCGGGACTCCGCGGCCGGGGGCGGGGTCGCGCCACGGCACGGCTCGCAGACACAGCGACACCGCTGCGCCGCGACAACACTTTGACAACGTAATGTGACCTCCTCTTAAGAAATAGCTAACAAGATCTACAACAAACAGGCATCACATATGAAAAATAAACACTTGTTTAAAACAGATCAAGAAAAAATGTTTTAAAGTAGTGGAGACTCCTTACACTATTTTTATTTGATATAATTAACGCAAACTTTCTGAACGAATACTTAAATATAACATCACGGCAACGAATGTGTCAGCACACGTGAGCGGTTTAGTTTTGCGCCGGGGTTTTACAACAGATCATTTAGAAAATAAATGCATTTTTATTTCTTAATGATTATTAAATAATTCAAAAGAAATAAATTTACTGTCGAGTCGAGACGATATTCTACGAGGTAAGCTCGCGAGACGGGGGGCGTGCACGACGCTCCCCCGCCGCACGTCCACGAGGCACATGTTACTATAGAAAACGCAAAAGATACTAAACATATACCATTGTACAATTAAATAAAATATAATATCAAAAAAGCGTAATAAAGCACTCATTATGTACAAAGGCGCAGGGAATCGAAGCGCACGGCCCTAGGGATCGCCCTGAAGTGCCGGGCCGCAAGGACCGCGACACCAAATAACTCTATAATAAAACTTCCGTACTCCGCACCAACGTATAAATAATCCTTTCATAAAATCATAACAAAAAGTTACTAGATGAAAGTTAAAATATATAGCAAATTGACACATTGACGAACCCCTCATGTTACTTCAATAAAAAATGTCAGTACAATAACGCTAAAACACAACGGCGCGAAGCGAACGCGCGCGTTAAATAAAAATAAATATAAAATAAAAATCTTAAGCAATCTTAAATACCCTGTTGATTTCAATTTTTTAAACTTATCATTTTCCTTTTGCAAATGACGTAACTAAAACGAAGTCGCGCTGGGATCGTACGGCTTGCCTGCGTCGACACTCAAACACGAACACGTTAGGTTTCCGGTCACGTGGACACCCCGACAGAACTACCTGTCGAGACACTGGTATACGGCAGATCGACGCGTCGATACACAGGAACATCGACGCTTCGACATACCGACTCGCCGACATCGACAATCTAACGCACCAACAGATCGACGTATCGGAACATTGATAAATGACAGACCGACGTGTCGAACACTGGTACACCGACGGTCCAACACGTGTACTTATGTAACGCAACACGGTCTTCCGGTCAGCTGAGAAGACCGTTGACTACACTTCTGCCGACGTAAAATTTGTGTTTGAATCTACCAAAAGTTCAGCAGTTTTTTTGAGATCCTCCCTTTTTCTTGTAAAATTATAAATGAAAACATATAACTGGTACAGATTTCAGGTAATAAAAATGTAGTCAAAATATATGGCAAGGGAGGAGGTTAGCTTCCCGCGCTTCTAGAGGTAGTGCGCCGCAGGGAGCGGGGGTCCGGCAGAGCCGTTACAACTACATATAAATTCTTCGCAGTAAACCTACCATTAACGTATATGTCTTTCTTACGTATCTTATGTTCCTTTTCACCTTACAATTAAGTTTCACCTCGTTTGAATTTGTGCAAACAAATTGTTACCAATGACCATTCTGTACAACAACTTCGAGAACCAATTAAATTTATAATCACGCCGAAGAACCCGTACGCCGTTTTACAATAGGACCCATTAATGCAACAACCCAAAACACCGCGGAGTATGTAAATAAAAACATCAACAACACCGACAGCCACCGCCGGCACGACTCGCCTCGCGGAGCACTCGGCCACGATCAAATATACGTACGTAGTGTGTATTATGTAAAATTATGCTTGGTCGCTAGCGATCCCAAGCTATTATGTAACTGTCTCGGGGAGGAGCAGCGCGTGCACCAGCTGCGCGAGCTGCTCCGCCACGCTATGTTAAACTAAAATCTAAATAAAAAAGTATACCTTATACATCTCATAGGCCGCTTTGTGACTTAGATAAATACAGCGCGGGGCGCGACACGGGCGCCGCGGGGAGGCGGGCGGCGCGCACCATTTCAAATTTGACTAGCCGACACGATTTAGCAAGTGACTAGAACGCGAAACACTTCATTGGCAAGACTTTACACGCGGCACGGTCCCGTGCCGATCGGCAACCCCACAGGGGCCGGGAAAGGATTTGCCGAATTAAATATATTTCCAAACTCATCTCCCAGAATGAAAAAGATCACAGACAATCCGAATAAATTAAGTACAGCGCGCCGTACAGCCTCCCGAGCGCGCGACACGCCCCCTACCTTTAAGTAAACGATCACCCGAAACTAGGAATACATTTAATGCGAATAAAAAAACCTGTGATGTCTCTAGCGTCAGTTAAATTAATAGAGAAAATTATGTGATGGATCGAAATAAATACATACAATATTTACAAATAAATCCTACAAATTAAGCTCATCGGTTCGAAAAAGAGTAAAGTTACGTGACTAAAGATTGCTTTACAAACCGTCGCGACGATGCAGGGGCGCCCGGGACCGCGCGGGCGGGGACCGCGCTTCAATTTCGCTACTTACTACTAGAGCTATCGAGTGGTCCGAGCTCGGACACGCAGAGATTCTGAACGCTCGCGACACGCGCACGTGCACGCCGCACACGCGCACGCCGCGCACGCACTCGCCGCCGCCGCACGTACACGGGCAGCAGCTCCACGTATCACAGATGCCAGGCTGAATGTCGCGAGACATATTTGGTGGGTGAGAGCGAGTGCGCGTGCGGCGCGTGCTTGCGTACCTAACAGAAGCCGCCGAAGCCGACGGAGGGCACGGAGGGCACGGAGGAGGCGTGTTCACCGTTCTTGTGCAGGTCGATCAGCGGGGGCGCGGACAAATAATGAGCCTGCAACACACGAAACAATACATCAATTGATTGTACTAAACTAGAAGTGTCAGTGTGAAAAAAACCCGTCCGCCAATTGACAACAGTACATGACGTACGGCAGTGACGATATAATATTAAAGCAAGTTGAAATACAGGCAATAAAGAGTAAGCTATGTACAAATTATAGGTTAAAAATTTGCGTGATTTGTGAAAGAAGATGTTATGACTAGATTAAAATAAGGTATAGTGGTTCCAACACACAAAAAGATGAATGATGAAAGATTAACAAAGAAAATGTACAGTGTAGTGGTATGGTAGGATGCCCTAGATAGAGGTATGTTGACACTAGGCGATGTATTAATTAAGGAGCAGGTAAATAGGCCCTTTTGACGTAGATTACATATTATAGATGTAAATGTAGCAAAACGGTGGCCGGATCGTTTTATGTGGAAGTCCGTAATGTCCACCTAAACATCCTATCATGTCAATATATATACAGGGTATTAGCAGACCGCTTTCGAAAACAAAGCCAGACTATAGTACTAATGACACCTTTGATGATGGGACGGAAAAAAAATCAAATTTTTAAAACGACGACAACACAGTCTTTCTGATTGACTTGACCCTCTGAGTCTTCGAAGAAATGTCGGTTCCTTTTGTATTCTCTATTGCATTTACCATGGGGAGTGTTCTGAGGAATTGTTCGGAATCATCCAAGCTACCGATTTCCATTACCGCACATCTCGACAGAATTCCATCCATCAAATTCCATCTTGATGGTTGGCGTTCCACGACTGTACGTTTTTCACGTAACTTTCTTCCACGCATTGTGAACCTGTGGAATCAACTGTCACCAGCGGTGTTTTCGAACGTTTACGATTTGGGGAACTTCAAGAAACGAGCCTACTCCTATTTCAAAGGCCGGCAACGCACCTGCAATTCCTCTAGTGCTGTGGATGTTCAAGGGCGACTGTGACCACTTAAGATCAGGCGAGCCGTATGTTCAATTGCCTCTTTTCATATATATAAAAAAAAAATCGTTTTATTAGCATTATTTACGCCCCATCGTGTTAGTATAGACAAAGGAAACGATAGTTTCATAAAATTAAATTCCTATAAAATCGGCAATGGAGCACAAAGTAGAAAAACAGCTAATGCTCGGGTCAACGAACGCACGAACTGTCTAAACATAATAATTCGTCCCATCTTTAAAGGTGTCATTAGCACTATTGTCTGTCTTCATTTTTGGAAGCGGTCCCCAAACATCATACAGGATGTTAGGGGACCGCTTCCATTCACATTTGAGGAAATTTGGTGAAATGAAAAAAACTATATGTATATTAACAGATAAACAGACATGCAGACTACAAAAATAACAAGAAAGAATTATAACAAATATCATAACTATCACTAACACTCTCCATTGTCATATGTGTAAATCTAACGATGTTTCTTAATATGCATGAGGCATCTACAATTTCACCGGTTTTTGAGAGGTGGCCCTGACGAGACAATATATGTAACAGTGATAGATTTGTACTACTAAATAGTATGCGATAACATAAAACTACGAATAAAAGTATAATAAACATTTTTGACCTTTCAACTCGTTGAGGCATTGAAAAGAGAAAATTAAAAGACCCAGAATTTCATGCTCGCCTGGATTGCATCTATGTATTGGGTTTTATTTTTAAATTGCCAAGCAAATGTTTGTTTCCCCCCACATACGCACAGGCCACATGTGAAGTGGATTGTGCGTACTCTTAGATGGTGAAGCAGCCTTCTTGTATTTCTTATCCCATTGACTCTTCTCTTGACGACATCCATATTGTATTCGGAGGGAATGTAGAAGTTTGAAACAATTGGAATAACTAAAGGTGGACAATTTATTCAAATCCTTTGCTGTACGTACATATTGAAAGACGAAGCACTCCTCCGAATTCATATTAAAGGAAGACCGAAGACAAGAGAATCAGACACTCCTCTGGGGCGTAATAAATTTGGTGAAAAGCGGACAGATATTGCCACCTCTATTTAAAGTAAAAAAAGGACAAAGGTCAAATGACGTGAGAACCTATTTCTTAAACTTTAAGAGGTTGCATAGAGGTAAATATATTGGTTGGTTGGGCTGTGGAGATGTCCCGTTACCTGCTGGTGGTGTGCCGGCGGCGGTGCGGGGTACCCGTTGTAGTAAGGGGCGTTGTACGGCGGGTAAGCGGGTGGCACGGCCGGAGCGTACCCGTACTGCCAGTCGGGCAGGTAGCCGCGCACGAGCTGTCCGCCCCAGCCGCCGCCGTAGCCCACGAATGGGCCGCCGTACCTGCAATGCAAATACCACACTCCAATTACATCTTTGCGAGAGTAGACGCATAGTGTCACGCATATACTAACTCCATACCGATAAGAAAACCAATATACCACAGTGGAAACCAAATACTTTTTCATTCCATACATTCTTACTAAAAAAATAGATTAGTTTATATATAAATATATTAGTTTTATCCCCATCCCAGAGCGACACGCGCCAGAAACAACAAAACTTTATATTAGAAATCATTATAATAAATCAACTTTAAATAATCATTGGCTCTAGACCAATATTTACAACTTGAATGAAAATGTGCTTGTTTGAAAAGGAGCTGTGCCCATCAGGCCAAAAGGCCGGTATATAGACTACTTGGGGAGACCCTGATTAACTTATTTACATAGCTATATCTCAGATTCTCCTACCCGTTGTTGGGATACGCAGGCGTCCCGTAAGCACCGTACGGGGGATACAAGGGAGGCGCGTAGTCCGGCAGGGCGGGCACAGCGGCGGCCTCGCCCACTGCACCCCCCGCACCGACCGCGCTCCCCGCGCCACCTTCCGCGATGGACGGGATCTGGTCCACCAGAGACTCCAGTCCCGAGAGAGATTTGGAAGCTACATCCTGAGGCTTCGTGCCTCCAGAGGAGACCACACCTCCCGAACTGGCGGATACGCCTGTTGAGAATTCGCTCGGTGATCCTGAAATGACACGTGAATGTCCCGTTAGTTTTTCGATTTGTTTTGAAATATCTATACAAATCAATAAAATTGGAGTGTGGGTTTGTAATATTAAAATAACCGCTTTTTACTACATGCATATGAATGTTACATACGGTACGTGTACCAAAATAACATTTTTCTCATTTTTTTTCATTTCATTTCATCTTTGAAACGGCTGGACCGATATTGAAGGGACTTTCAATGGCTTTTGCAAAAAAGACTACTACTGCGATGTACATATAAATGTTCACGCCTCTCAGTAAGATGTCATCCAAACATGGATGAAGAGTCACTTCTCAAATCAATACAATGAAACGGTAAACTATCATAAGATCTGTATTGTGCATCGTTTACCGGGCGGCTGGTGGTGATCGTGGTGATCGTGGTGATCGTGGTGATCGTGGTGATCGTGGTGATCGTGGTGATCGTGGTGATCGTGGTGGTCATGGTGTTCGTGGTGCTCGTGGTGTTCGTGGTGCTCGTGGTGTTCGTGGTGCTCGTGGTGCTCGTGGTGGGCCTCGTGCTGCGCTTCACTGCGGAACGGGGAGAACGCTGCCTCGCCGCCCGGAGATCTGATAAAGGAATACGTTATACAAAATACATACACTATTGCGCGTACTATTTTAGTTACGAGCCTGAACCACTAAGGATTCGCAATCAGTCTGTTAACAATTATAATTAAATTTGTTATCGTTGTCTTTCGTAAATTACACAACCACAATTGTATAGAAATATTATCCAAATTAAAGTTTCGGTATACGCAGAATTTGAGTTCCTTTGTCAACATATGTTGTTACCCTACTGCGTGGATCTTGATTTTTCTGCAGTTTTTTCCGCGGAAAAGAAATTGGTTATTTTAACAATCATAGACAATGCCCATAATAGCCTGTACTTACGGTCGGTTTGTACAAACTGGATTCTTCGCAGTAAACCTACCATTAACGTATATGTCTTTCTTACGTATCTTATGTTCCTTTTCACCTTACAATTAAGTTTCACCTCGTTTGAATTTGTGCAAACAAATTGTTACCAATGACCATTCTGTACAACAACTTCGAGAACCAATTAAATTTATAAGCACGCCGAAGAACCCGTACGCCGTTTTACAATAGGACCCATTAATGCAACAACCCAAAACACCGCGGAGTATGTAAATAAAAACATCAACAACACCGACAGCCACCGCCGGCACGACTCGCCTCGCGGAGCACTCGGCCACGATCAAATATACGTACGTAGTGTGTATTATGTAAAATTATGCTTGGTCGCTAGCGATCCCAAGCTATTATGTAACTGTCTCGGGGAGGAGCAGCGCGTGCACCAGCTGCGCGAGCTGCTCCGCCACGCTATGTTAAACTAAAATCTAAATAAAAAAGTATACCTTATACATCTCATAGGCCGCTTTGTGACTTAGATAAATACAGCGCGGGGCGCGACACGGGCGCCGCGGGAGGCGGGCGGCGCGCACCATTTCAAATTTGACTAGCCGACACGATTTAGCAAGTGACTAGAACGCGAAACACTTCATTGGCAAGACTTTACACGCGGCACGGTCCCGTGCCGATCGGCAACGACGCACAGGGCCGGGAAAGGATTTGCCGAATTAAATATATTTCCAAACTCATCTCCCAGAATGAAAAGATCACAGACAATCCGAATAAATTAAGTACAGCGCGCCGTACAGCCTCCCGAGCGCGCGACGCCCTACCTTTAAGTAAACGATCACCCGAAACTAGGAATACATTTAATGCGAATAAAAACCTGTGATGTCTCTAGCGTCAGTTAAATTAATAGAAAATTATGTGATGGATCGAAATAAATACATACAATATTTACAAATAAATCCTACAAATTAAGCTCATCGGTTCGAAAAGAGTAAAGTTACGTGACTAAAGATTGCTTTACAAACCGTCGCGACGATGCAGGGGCGCCAGGACCGCGCGGGCGGGGACCGCGCTTCAATTTCGCTACTTACTACTAGAGCTATCGAGTGGTCGAGCTCGGACACGCAGAGATTCTGAACGCTCGCGACACGCGCACGTGCACGCCGCACACGCGCACGCCGCGCACGCACTCGCCGCCGCCGCACGTACACGGGCAGCAGCTCCACGTATCACAGATGCCAGGCTGAATGTCGCGAGACATATTTGGTGGGTGAGAGCGAGTGCGCGTGCGGCGCGTGCTTGCGTACCTAACAGAAGCCGCCGAAGCCGACGGAGGGCACGGAGGGCACGGAGGAGGCGTGTTCACCGTTCTTGTGCAGGTCGATCAGCGGGGGCGCGGACAAATAATGAGCCTGCAACACACGAAACAATACATCAATTGATTGTACTAAACTAGAAGTGTCAGTGTGAAAAAAAAACCCGTCCGCCAATTGACAACAGTACATGACGTACGGCAGTGACGATATAATATTAAAGCAAGTTTACCGTCGTCGAAATACAGGCAATAAAGGTAAGCTATGTACAAATTATAGGTTAAAATTTGCGTGATTTGTGAAAGGAGATGTTATGACTAGATTAAAATAAGGTATAGTGGTTCCAACACACAAAAGATGAATGATGAAAGATTAACAAAGAAAATGTACAGTGTAGTGGTATGGTAGGATGCCTTAGATAGAGGTATGTTGACACTAGGCGATGTATTAATGGAGCAGGTAAATAGGCCGTTTTGCCGTAGATTAGGTATTATAGATGTAAGTGTAGCATAACGGTGGCCGGATCGTTTTATGTGGAAGTCCGTAATGTCCACCTAAACATCCTATCATGTCAATATATATACAGGGTATTAGCAGACCGCTTTCGAAAACAAAGACAGACTATAGTACTAATGACACCTTTGATGATGGGACGGAAAAAATCAATTTTTAAAACGACGACAACACAGTCTTTCTGATTGACTTGACCCTCTGAGTCTTCGAAGAAATGTCGGTTCCTTTTGTATTCTCTATTGCATTTACCATGGGGAGTGTTCTGAGGAATTGTTCAGAATCATCAAGCTACCGATTACCGCACATCTCGACAGAACCAAATTCCATTGATGGTTGGCGTTCCACGACGTTGGTGTTTTTCACGTAACTTTCTTCCACGTGTACGTGTGAACCTGTGGAATCAACTGTCACCAGCGGTGTTTTCGAACGTTTACGATTTGGGAACTTCAAGAAACGAGCCTACTCCTATTTCAAAGGCCGGCAACGCACCTGCAATTCCTCTAGTGCTGTGGATGTTCAAGGGCGACTGTGACCACTTAAGATCAGGCGAGCCGTATGTTCAATTGCCTCTTTTCATATATATAAAAAAAAAATCGTTTTATTAGCATTATTTACGCCCCATCGTGTTAGTATAGACAAAGGAAACGATAGTTTCATAAAATTACATTCCTATAAAAACCGGCAATGAAACGCAAAGTCAAAAAACAGCTGATGCTCGGGTCAACGAACGCACGAACTGTCTAAACATAATAATTCGTCCCATCTTTAAAGGTGTCATTAGCACTATTGTCTGTCTTCATTTTTGGAAGCGGTCCCCAAACATCATACAGGATGTTAGGGGACCGCTTCCATTCACATTTGAGGAAATTTGGTGAAATGAAAAAAACTATATGTATATTAACAGATAAACAGACATGCAGACTACAAAATAACAAGAAAGAATTATAACAAATATCATAACTATCTCTAACTCCTCCATTGTCATATGTGTATCTAACGATGTTTCTTAATATGAAGTGTTAACTTGTATTAGTCACGAGGCATCTACAATTTCACCGGTTTTTGAGAGGTGGCCCTGACGAGACAATATATGTAACAGTGATAGATTTGTACTACTAAATAGTATGCGATAACATAAAACTACGAATAAAAGTATAATAAACATTTTTGACCTTTCAACTCGTTGAGGCATTGAAAAGAGAAAATTAAAAGACCCAGAATTTCATGCTCGCCTGGATTGCATCTATGTATTTCGTTTTATTTTAAAATTTCCAAGCTAATGCTTGTTTCCCCACATGATGTGAAGTGGCCTATGTCTACTCTTAGATGGTGAGGCAGCCTTTTCTATTTCTTATCCCATTGACTCTTCTCTTGACGACATCCATATTGTATTCGGAGGGATTGTTGAAGTTTGAGTTTTTGAAACGATTGTAATAACTAAAGGTGGACAATTTATTCAAATCCTTTGCTGTACCTACATTTTGAAAGACTAAGCACTCCTCCGAATTCATATTAAAGGAAGACCGAAGACGAGAGAATCAGACACTCATCTGTGGCGTAATAATTTGATGAAAAGCGGACAGATATTGCCACCTCTATTTAAAAGTAAAAAGGACAAAGGTCAAAGGACGTGAGAACCTATTTTTAAACTTTAAGAGGTGCATAGAGGTAAATATATTGGTTGGTTGGGCCGTGGAGATGTCCCGTTACCTGCTGGTGGTGTGCCGGCGGCGGTGCGGGGTACCCGTTGTAGTAAGGTGCGTTGTACGGCGGGTAGGCAGGTGGCACAGCCGGAGCGTATCCGTACTGCCAGTCGGGCAGGTAGCCACGCACGAGCTGTCCGCCCAGCCGCCGCCGTAGCCCACGAATGGGCCACCGTACCTGCAATGCAAATACCACACTCAATTACATCTCTGCGAGTAGACGCATAGTGTCACGCATATACTAACTCCATACCGATAAGAAAACCAATATACCACAGTGGAAACCAAATACTTTTTATTTTAATATTCCATACATTCTTACTTAAAAATAGATAAGTTTATTTATATTAGTTTAACCCCATCCCATAGCGACACGCGCCAGAATTCCTGTATCGCATTTACCAGGGGTGTTCTGAGGAATTGTTCGGAATCATCAGCTACCGATTTCCATTACCGCACATCTCGGCAGAATTCCAAATTCCACCGCCACCATCTTGATGGTTGGCGTTCAACGACTGTACGTTTTCGCGTAACTTTCTCCCACGCACTGTCAACTTGTGGAATCAACTGTCGCCAGCGGTGTTTCCGATCTCTGGTGCTGTGGATGTTTATGGGCGACGGTGATCACTTAAGATCAGGTGAGCCGTATGCTTGTTTGCCACTTTTCATATAAAAAAAAAGAAACAACAAAACTTTATATTACAAATCATTATAATAAATCAACTTTAAATAATCATTGGCTCTAGACCAATATTTACAACTTGAATGAAAATGTGCTTGTTTGAAAAGGAGCTGTGCCCATCAGGCCAAAAGGCCGGTATATAGACTACTTGGGGAGACCCTGATTAACTTATTTACATAGCTATATCTCAGATTCTCCTACCGTTGTTGGGATACGCAGGCGTCCCGTGGCTGCAGGGGATACAAGGGAGGCGCGTAGTCCGGCAGGGCGGGCACAGCGGCGGCCTCGCCCACTGCACCCCCCGCACCGACCGCGCTCCCCGCGCCACCTTCCGCGATGGACGGGATCTGGTCCACCAGAGACTCCAGTCCCGAGAGAGATTTGGAAGCTACATCCTGAGGCTTCGTGCCTCCAGAGGAGACCACACCTCCCGAACTGGCGGATACGCCTGTTGAGAATTCGCTCGGTGATCCTGAAATGATACGTGAATGTCCCGTTAGTTTTTCGATTTGTTTTGAAATATCTATACAAATCAATAAAATTGGAGTGTGGGTTTGTAATATTAAAATAACCGTTTTTCACATTTTTTTTCATTTCATTTCATCTTTGAAGCGGCTGGACCGATATTGAAGGGACTTTCAATGGCTTTTGCAAAAGGACTACTACTGCGATGTACATATAAATGTTCACGCCTCTCAGTAAGATGTCATCCAAACGTGGATGAAGAGTCACTTCTCAAATCAATACAATGAAACGGTAAACTATCATAAGATCTGTATTGTGCATCGTTTACCGGGCGGCTGGTGGTGGTCGTGGTGATCGTGGTGGTCATGGTGTTCGTGGTGCTCGTGGTGTTCGTGGTGATCATGGTGCTCGTGGTGCTCGTGGTGGGCCTCGTGCTGCGCTTCACTGCGGAACGGGGAGAACGCCGCCTCGCCGCCCGGAGATCTGATAAAGGAATACGTTATACAAAATACATACACTATTGCGCGTACTATTTTAGTTACGAGCCTGAACCACTAAGGATTCGCAATCAGTCTGTTAACAATTATAATTAAATTTGTTATCGTTGTCTTTCGTAAATTACACAACCACAATTGTATAGAAATATTATCCAAATTAAAGTTTCGGTATACGCAGAATTTGAATTCCTTTGTCAACATATGTTGTTACCCTACTGCGTGGATCTTGATTTTTCTGCAGTTTTTTCCGCGGAAAAGAAATTGGTTATTTTTAATAATCATTTGTAATATATTCTGATCTTTTTTAGAACTTTCTAAACAATCATAGACAATGCAACGTCTTTTTATATAGTTTGTATTTTTAAATTGGATTCTTAGATGGCATCTATTAATAATTAGCGTACCGTAACCACTACATCTGTATGGCCTCACTATCACATAATTTACCGAGATGTGTATTGCACAAACAGATATACTGACAAACATTGACAATACATAAAAAAAAACATTAATATGGACCTGCTGTAACTGCTAGGATACATGGAGGGATGCTGATGTATCTGGTCTAACCGCGGACTCTCAGACATGCTGTTGCCTGAAAATAATTTATTTACAATATTACACAAGTTAAAATTTAATTTGATTTGAATAAAATTTGACATACATACATATATACATACATTCCAATCTCTTCCAGATCTCATCCTTTTGGATTTTAGTATGTCAAAACATTGTTAATCATTGCACAATAATATACGTTTTAGTACCTTGATCCCGCGAGAAGTAGTCCTTGTTGTCGGTTGGCGGGTAGGGCAGGCGTGGCGAACCGTCGTATAGCGCGCTCCCAAAGGCACCGCCCCCTACGCCCGCGCCCACGCCCGGTGACGCCTCGCCCACCGTTCCGCTCGTCTGGAAAGACATACAGTTCATTATATTTGTTCCGGCTACTTTATCACTTGAATCCTTTGACGTTGTTTATATGCGGACACTCTGCTGCCCCGGTCTTTTATAGAAAAGGATAATGATTGGTAGGATCACTGGAGTTAACTTGTGCAACATTTGCTAGTCGAATAGAGAACTTACACGCGAAGTGCAATGTAATTCCACTTGACACGAGAACACTGTTATGAACTGACAACAAACGGAAAATTATCCAAAGAATTGATTGAAATTATTTTTAACAACTCATGTTTTTTGACAATATTTGAACTGCTGCTTGTCAACAAGCAATACAGCGCATCAATAATATTCTATTACTTATTTTGTTTCTGCATTTCAAATTCGATACATTTCCGTACTTAGAAGTGGGCACCAAACATGCTTTCTTTGTCAATTTCTGACCCCAAGAAATATGACTAGGTTTAGATATCAGTGATATTTTCTAGATATACTTTTTACTACTTAAAACACTGAGTTTTATGGCCCACTCATTTAAAAAAAAAAAATTATCTTACATTAATGACCTATTTAAATTAAGAACTTTAGAAAAGCTTTTAGATCTTCGGCAGAACAAATATTAATTGTACGTCTTTCGTTACCTAAACCGTTTAATTGAATATTGAAATAGTCGTATTCTGTCCTACCAGGAAACCACACTACCTGCGTAGCAGGGTTACAAGTGCAATGTCGTCCAATTACCTTATTGTAATCGGAGAGTGATGAATTGCTGTTGCTGCCGGGATGCATGTCCGTACTGCCCATGGGGCTGGCGGCTTCTCTGGGAGGCTCGAAGTCCAGTGGCACCGGCGGAGACACCGGCGCGTCGAACGCGGGCGTCGGAAAGTGCTCGGCGTAAGGCGCCGGCGAGCTGTGCTGGCTATAGGGCGTTGTGGGGGAGGCCGTGTAGCTGAGGGCCGCGGGGGAGGGCGCGCCGAACGGTACCCCGCTGTTCGACCCGCTGGAGCCAACGCCGGTCACCGAGGCGACTCCGCCAACGCCGGTTACACTGCCGCCCGCACTCGGCACCGGTGACCGCGCGTACGGTGTTTGAGGCGCGACCTTAAGGTAATTGGATCATTGTAAAACTCTCTTGATTCAATACAATTAGGATAAAGGAAGCCACTTCAAAGTAAATCCTTTTCAATAAAAAAAATTAATCATCGAAATAAGTTGGCGTGAAATTGAGTTATTCGTCTCTTTGTGGCCCACATACTTGATGCAAATTTAAGACTTACATGGTTTTCTCATGGATGCCATTGTCAGAACTGGACCAAATGGAAAATGTATGTGGCCCACATAGGAAGCATCAGCTTTCAAATGGAAATCAAATGAGAATCGGTTCACCCAGTCGAAAAATATGAGGTAGAAGTTGGTTGAAAAGATAGTCTATCCCTATAGAGATGATTGAATTTACGGACTACAGTAATGATAACTCAGAAGCAGCCGTTCATAGAAAAATTGAAGAAGTGCAGTTTTACCCTCAATGTTACATTAATGCTGGGAAAGATTGAACATTCACGTGAATTTTGTTACTTTTAAATTAGTAAGTTTGCGGCGTGTGTACCTGCGCGGAGGGCGCGGCGGCGGGTGCCGGCGAGCGCGCGTATGCGTGCGTGTGCGGGGACTGCGAGTAGCGCTGCTGCGGCGCGGGACTGGGCTGCTGGCGGTAGGGCGCGGGGCTGCCGGCGTACAGGGGGCTGCGAACCGCGAAGGCCCGGCCCGGCCCACCGCCCGCACCTGCCGGCGATCCGTAGGGCGCGCGCGGTGGCGACGGTCCGGAGAACGCGGCCGGACTCGATGGAAACTGGAAACGGTATAAGGCCAATGGTTAGTTTTAGCGTTACACATTACTTTCGTTTGTTAAATCGATTGAAGTCTGTCTGAATGTATTACTGCCTCTCTGAGTATAACCAGCTTTGCTTTGAGATCGGACAAAGAAGATGGTGTGGCTCCTGTGTCTACCATAGTCACTGATGTAAATCAGGCACAGCCACCCCCCTCCCCACCCTCTGGTTATGTACGGTTTCAGTAAATCGGAAGTTCTGCGAGAGCTGCGTAGGACACAGTTTTACAATTTTGTTACATAACAAAACAACTGTATTTCACCCGTCGTTCTAAGAAAAAGATTGTTCTGAAGATAACTACCGTCAAAGCTGCAAATCATTTTAAATGTATTGTCCTATATAGATGTTTATTTTTATGTATTATTGATCGATCCTAAGGAATTTGAAGCCATTATGCACCACCGCCCCATTTCCGTCTACATCTCATAAGAGCAAGAATGAATACCAATGTAAAGATAGGTAGGTTACATTTTTCCAGCCCTGTAGTTCTGGGCTCTCAAGAATAAGACTACGGTATCCCCTGCCTGTCGTAGAAGGCGAAAGCCTTTGTCGCCCGCAAAGGTGGACCCGGGAAGAAGGCGACATCGGCTGGCCCGTGTCGCCTTGCACTGCGAGGGCACGGGGGGGAGGGCGTCCTCCCTCCCCATGACGTGCCCTCCTTGAGCCGGAGATCCCGGAGCCCCTCATCATGCACCGAGGAAACGGCCATCGGGGAGGTTTTAGTGGATAAAAACTCCACATAAACGCCGCCTTCCCCGCAGAAAGCGGGGTATCTTTTTGAAGATTTCCTCCCCGTTAACAAAAAAAAAGGTTACAATTACAGCAAATGGGGAAATTGGCATCTGACCTGTGGCTGTGGAGTGGCGGCCAGGCGCTGCGGGCCCGGCGAGTAGCCCTGCGAGCGCGGGGACGCGTACACGGTGCGCGGCGAGCCGTACGCGGCCGGCCCGGGGGACGCGTACCCGCGCGACATGCTCAGCGCCGACACGTCCATGGGGCTCTCCATGCCGCCACCTGCAACCGGCGCTGCTCTACAACCTATGCCTACTATTTTATATTTACCGACTAAAAATTTTATTACAATAAAATATGACAAACTAATAATGCCACTGTATAACTCTCTCTCCGCTCACTATACTCAGTAGATTTAGTTACAAGTAACATCAGGAACGTTAGTTACAAGATGTACAGTTACCAATTCATCTATATTTTTCTACGTATGTGCACTTATCGTCATTTATTATATACCGATTTGTAATTTATTTTTGGTTTCAGTGGTTACTTTCAATAAGGTTCTATAATTATTTTGTTTTCATAGGACTTTGGTTTCCTAATACATAGGAAGGAACTCATACACATGTTGATCGAAATATCGGTAGGCCAAGGAGAATAAGTAGAAAAGAACATAAGCGTAGAACTTCGTTATACGTATATCTGTGATATTTCGGAAATAGTGTGTCCGTGCGTGTACGAGGTACAGTTTAATACGTCACTGATTTTAGTTCTTTTGTGTAGCTGTATTTGCGTAATCGTCAACGGCCCAACGAGATATTACTACCGTAGGTCTTTTATAATTTGCTGTTCATAATCGACACTAACCAGAATTAGGTTGATAGTAAGGCGAACCGTCCGGCATGGACTGGTGGTGGTGCTGATGCTGCTGGTGCTGGTGGTGTTGCTGATGTTGAACAGCGTACAGAAGCGAGGACTGTGGCAGTGGGGACGGCAGCTGCTGGAACTCGCCCTGCAGAAACTGCTGCTCATGGCTCATAGACGGTATGGGTGTCAGCTGCTGTTGCAGCATCGGGTTGCTCTGTTTTGGAAATAAACCGTTACAAAATAAAGTCTAAAGTCTATTCGTGATGGAAGAAGACTACTGCACTTCTACTTCTTCATCTTATACTCAAAGCCAGAGTACTAATATATACATAAGTGAGCTTATCAATTGCTACACATATAAATGCCGTGGAGACAGACGAGTGTTTGTTGGTAAGCGACTCGCCTGAAATAGACAAGAGAAGTTGGAAGTGAAGTAAGAAAGAATGGAAGTTATATAACTAGGAATGTGACGAATACGAAAGATGGTAGCTTTAGATAAATGGATGGCAACACAAAAGATAAATGGATTAGGTTAAAAAAAATAATTTGTTGATTTTAAATTGGTGATAGAAAGAAAGTTTTTTGGTTACATTATCATACTGCAACTTTTTTTAGTAAAATATGGCAGAATATAATGAATAAAGAAAAACTGTTTTTCCATATATTGGTTTCTAAAATTAATGCTTAAACCTAAATGTCCGTGGAATATCCTGTAATGGGATCTGCAGATGGGCTTGAATTGTCACCTCAACGATTTAAAGAAACAGCATTAATACGGTACTCTGACTAGAGGGGAGGAGATCGGCAATGGTGATTACTAGCGATAGTGGAGCACCACAATTAATACCACGTCTCGTACCTGTTGTTGCTGCTGTTGTTGTTGTTGCTGCTGTTGCTGTTGCAGCAGGAACTGCTGCTCCTCTGGACGTATCTTCTTGGGGCGGCCGCGCTTCTTCTTGGGCGGCTGCTCGTTACCGGGGTCGAGAGAGGGCGGCGGCCGAGGCGCTCGCGGAGCTCTGGGTGTTGCCGGCGCGATCTCGCCGTTCTCCAATTTCACCTTCTTGGGGCGGCCGCGTTTCTTCTTCAGCGGGACCTCGGTGCCGTCCTCTAGCACGATGGTGTCTCCGGGTTCCGGCTCCATTGTTAATCTGAAACGGGTAACGATGAATAATAAGAGTGTCCCAGTGTGATAGCCGGGGATGGTTCTAGACAAAATGTGCTCAGCAATGAATACTCTGCACTCGGAAGGCATATAAGCGCTTGACACCAGGTCAGAGGCTAGTCGACATATCTGCAGCTTGTTGTGTGATCATGATGATTTGACATTAACTGCAATAATGCCTTAGCATTAACCCATCACCTCTCATGGCATGGTCAATCGTGAGGGCTGTAACTCAAGCTGAATTAAGACTTTCGTCCTTTAATCTCCTCTCTAAATATGGTGTGAACCCTCTGTTCACACCATATTTACATTGATTTTTATTAATATATTGAATGGCATTCCATCTGGACCCATCACCTCCCATGGTGGGGATGAACCTTTGTGCAGGCCTTTCCTTATTAGGCTACTCTCCCCCTTAAGGAGCTTCACAACACATTTACACATAGGCAGCATGGCAATGGCATACAATCAGTTGAAGTAAGAGACTTTTCAACCGACTTCAAAAAAGGAGGTTCTCAATATGTCTGTATGTTTTTTTATGTATAACTACCTCGTAACTTTGGTCTGGGTGAATCGCTATTGATGATTCTTTGTTTATTTGAAAGCTGGTGCTTCCCGTGTGCTTTTATTTAAATGTGTATTGTGCGCGACAATTGGACGAATAACTCTATATCACACCAACCGATTTCGAAGATTATCCTATTTTTTATGGGAAAGGATGTACTTCAAGTGTAGTTTGGTTAGGTTTTGATTTATTTTAAATGGAAGGCGCTGGTCTCCTTCTGTGAGTCAGTAATGGCGCAGAAGGAGCGGTCGCCTGATCCTGTTGGTCTACCGGGTCTCCTGATACCGGCCTGCAGCCCTGTAGTTTTGGGCTCTCAAGAATAAGACTACGGTATCCCCTGCCTGTCGTAGAAGGCGACAAAAAGGGACCTCAGGTTCACTGGGCGACAAGGATGGGGGCCTCTGTCGCCCGCCAAGGTGGACCCGGAAAGAAGGCGACATCGGCCGGCCCGTGTCGCCTTGCACCGCAAGGGCACAGGGAGATGGAAGTAACCTCCCCCCGCGATGTGCTCTCCTAAAGCCCGGTGCAGAGGGGTTCCGGTGCGTTCCACTGGAGATCCCGGAACCCCATGTCAAGCACCGAGGAAGGGTCACCGGGGAGGACAAAACCGCCGTGTTCCCCAGAAGGCGGGGTATCTTTTTGAAGATTTCCTCCCCGTTAACAAAAAAAAAGGTTCTGATTTAAATCCTAATATTCCTACAATAATTTGTAAATACAAACTTGCGTCCGCGCATAATAGCGTTTAACCTTTGATTGTATTCGAAGTCAGTTTTTGTTTTTCTCGTATATATACTTGATGTTAAATTGAATTTCATATAAAAATAGACGTACGTGTACCTTCGGATCTCCATCTCCTCCTGCGGGCGGCGGCTAGTGTTGTCGGGGAAGACGAGCTCTGCCTCGTCGACGTGCGCCACCAGGCCGTTGAGGTAGTCACGGAACTTCTTGAGTGCCGCGTAGAAGGGCACCTTGTCAGCCGCGCGCGGCAGCTGCGCGCACCGTGCCGAGGACGAGGGCATCACCCACGTATACTGCGACCAATACATTGCTTCGTAAGTCTGATGGAGGCCTTTAGCCCTACGGCTTGTACGATTTAACCAGACATACATGCAATTGTTATTTCAAGTTTAGTTACTTTAACTTTTTGGTACCCAAGTAGTGCCGAAAAGGGATATATACATGGATATAGGGATCAAGAATGAGCAAGGTAGGATTTTATTTATAAATGATATTGCTTTAAATAAGAACAGGAAAGCTCGAGTAACAAGCAGCCCCATTTTCTGGCTCGAAGGGCCAAAAAGATGAACCGTCCAGTTTTGCTTTTGTTTTGTTTTTGAAGGCAAAAAGCATTATCTAAAGCATTAAGTTCTTACTAAGCTGGAACGATATGCAACACAGTCGTCAACTGACGAGTTCAAATGTCTTTAATCTAACTGTATGACTGAACATTTTTAAGTCATATGTACGTTACAATTATTATTAAGTCATCGGCTTTCACTACCTATCGGGGTAGACAGAGAGATAGCTCTTTTGTCCGTTTGTCAACGAGCTTATAACGTGTTAAGCGGGGGTTTTTAAGTAATATGATGGGGTCATTAATGCCATCCTTTTGTTTCGCACATCCCTCAAACTCGAACGAACGCTTTGCTTCGTCTTTCAATATTCGTACAGCAAAGGAATGGAATAGTTTGCCCGCGTCTGTCTTTCGCACCGATTACAATATGGGTGTTTTCAAGAGTAGAGTGAATAGGCAGTAAATACTAAGCTAGTGCGCCTTACCATCCAGGTCTGCATTTCCACCAACACCAGATGTTATCGAGGTCAAGCACGCTTAGAAAGTAGAAAAAAATGTCAAATGTAAAAAGTACTCACAGTATTTGTCCCGGCGATGGTATCCGGCTGCTTGCCGAAACAGAAGTCCTTTTTCCCGGAGAACACCTCGTAGATGAGTTTCCCGTTAAAGACCGCCACTTTAGGCCGGAACGTCTGTAGTTTCTCCAGCAACAACGCTGAACCCTCTTTGATCTCCCGCCGTGTTAGATCTGCGGAACCCTTGGTGGCGCGGGATACCATGTTCGTGAAGCCGATTCCGAAGCTTAGCAACTGGAAGATAAAATTAAAATGGAAGGTATATCTGTCATTCCTAATTTGTTGACGAAGCGAATTGTGAAAGGAATTGTCGTGTTATTAAGAGTGGAGTGAATAGACATTTACTAAGATAGTGCGCCTGGTAAGGTAATCCAAGACTACCACTTGACATCAGGTGGGATCATGGTAAGCACTTGCTTAGAATGACGTGAAGTATCACATTCTTGAAATCATTTACCTCACATCGGCATATAACAGACATTAAACCTGCCCCTAACCTTAGTCGGTCGCTATGTATTTATATATTTATAATATATATGTAAAAAGTATTAATACTTTTTATGTTTATATCTGGCTGCATGTTACCTTGTAGTCCTCGTCGGCACTCATCTGCTCGCGAGTGAGTCCGGACAGGTAGAGACATTTCCAGAAGTGGTTCCCGGGGCCCGCGTAGTGATGGCCCTTATACGCCGCGAACAGTCCAGGGTTGATTCCGATCTGGAGATGAATGAACATGTGTTTTATTGGAAGTTTTAAAAGATTTATTGGAATAAAGAACGAGAAGAGAACAAGGCAGGCTTGGAGGGGTTATGGGTTTTGCTGCGCGACGCAACTGGAAAAATGTAAGATTATAGCCATGAAAAAATATATAACGGAAGTGCTATAGTCGTAGTTCAACTCTAGTTGTACTTTAACGAAATTTTTAATGAGTATTAATTAATTATTTACGTAATTTTATATAGTGAATGAAAAAAGAGACATGTTTTTTATGTCTCATAATAATGTGAATTACTATTTTTTTTATTTTACTTTATTTGTTATTTTCTAAAATACTTAATTTCCTAAATAAATTATTTACTTAAATAAAAATAAATCGGCAAAAATCAAAAGAAAATAAAATAAAATAGAGTAATATTGTTTATTGCAAATTGTGTTACTTCTACATTATCAGAAGGAACTTCGTTCCTACCTGTACCTATGACACCATTTTTTTCTATTGTTTTTGTCTAAATCTGTAAGTAGCAAGCATGAGCCTTAAACGCAAGCTTTGAAGCCTTATGGTTTAGGGTACAGTCTGCGAATCGTATGGTCGTCGGTTCGGTCCACCATTCGACTATTAACGTGAACCATCTCCTAGCACAAGTTTAAGCTTAGTTGGATTAAAAAAGCTAGTAATATTTCTAAAAAAAACATTGTAAGCTTTTTTTAAAAAAAATCTTTCAAATGTTGCAAAGGATCGCACGTCTGTAAATTTTAATTGAGATGTACATACAAATTATTATTTGTTTTTAGGAAATAAATTTCAATTTTAGTATAAGAAGAGCTTCCCAGAAACCGACACTCACAGAATTTGCAATTTAGCGTTGACATTTGTCAATCCGATCATCTGTTAACATTGCTGTACTAAACAACAGCGGCACGTTTCACCAGAGGGACCCTTGTGTCGAGGTACTAGCAATAGAGGTTCAGGCTAAGTGACCTAAGAGCTGTGCCGCCCCTCAATCCGGTGAAGCAGTCAAGGCCAGCCTCTCTGGCCAATATGTGTAGTTCGTCATTAAAAAAAAAACATTTCCATTTCGTACAAAATAGTCACGCTAAGCTTGCCGAGCTAAGATGAAACGGAATACAGCTCCAGAAAACAGAGTAATCCACCTCTGTTTCTGGCCGCTAAGGTGAGCTTGTCGTTTGTTAAATAATTAAGTTGTTAGTTAAAATTAAATGAAGGGTAAACATACCTTATTTAATATGAAGAACTACAGTGAATATGATGTTGTATATAGCAACTGTAAATGATGCAACGATTCCTGAGACGAATTGACGCTGTGTCAGACAAATTGTTGGAATGATTTAAGTCACATATTCATATTAATAATCAGATTATTGGCATGCCGCCACGATTTTCATTAAGACGTGGACAAAAATCATCATCATGCCATCTAAGCACTCACCACAATAATGTGCTGCCAGTACTCAACCTAAGGCCTTCTCTTTTTCTCTTCATAAGGCAGGAATACACTGAATAGTCGATGAACAAAGGTGGATACGATTGACATGATAATATTGATGATACTGGAGTATACTCTAAATTGGATACGGAGCTAATAATATAGTAATAGTAATAAGCGTGTCGATCGTACTCACAATGATGATGTCGAGGTTCTCGGCGAGGTGGTCTGGCAGCGTGCGGCGCGCCACTTCCTCCTCGCTCATGCCGTTGAAGCGGTCGTGCTTCTTGCGCTCCTTCACCGGCCGCACCACGGCCTCCATGCCTTCTGCTTTTATCTCCATGCTGGAAGAACACGTCTAGTAAGTAACGCCCTATATATGTCTCCAAATAACATATTCATAGCCTACTCTATATTAGGGCACAGTTCGCCGCACAGCCCTAGTGCGGTTTGGTCGACTTTACATGTCTAAGAAAATGTTGCAAGATATGCATTTTCTCCGCGATGTTTTCCTTCATCGCCGAGCGCGTCACTCACTCAAAATTTCAACAAATTCTGACTACTTGTTAAATGACGAGGCGAAAAGACTTTGAAAAGAATATATCAGCTCCTTCAATTACACAGGTCTACAAAAAAATATATTTTTTTGTTGCCCTGGATATCAGTGGTTGCAATGGAAAAACAAGAGAAACCATGGGTTCCTCATATAGTTTGTAAATTATGCGTTGACTCTTTACGGTTATGGAAAAAAGGAGAACATTCTGGATTATACTTTAGTATTCTGATGATCTGGATGGACCCTACAAATGATTTCGATGATTGTTACTTTTGCGTTGTAGATGCTGAAGGTTTTAATCGCAATCAAACCTGGAGATATCCAGATTTCCAGTCTACAAAATGTCCTATACTACACACGTGAAAATCTTTTAAAAAAAACTAATATTTTCAACATTCATGTCATTATATTTCTTGTTTTCCGATTTTTTTTAGATTAAAATGAAAATAATAATTTTAACAAAATTGAGAGCAATTCTTACAAAATCATTGATAGTTTCATGAATGTTATATCCCGGGCAAAAAAAAACACTGTATACCAGTGTTACTGATGACATGATCTTCCAGCTTAGTATGCCGAGGGTAATGACACATTTATTCACTTCCAGAGAGCTCCGGCGTAATATAGCAGCCTACCGTTATTGTTTTTCTGACCTGTGCCTAGAGGAGATAGAGATGGAGACATTACAAGTTCCAGAGCCGTAATAGCTCCTCCTGAATCATATCCTGAAGGCCACGTGTATTTACGTAATGTATAAGTTATGTAAATATGACCAACAGCAACGGTGACAAAACGTTTTTCCAAAAGCTGAAGTCGAGCGAAGATCGTTAGGGCGATGCTAACGTGATAGGTTATTATAATTAGTTGATGTTTTTATTTTCAACAGAGTCTCGTAATTAGAGTGATTTAAACGTGAGCCCAATTACTGATCTCCTACTTGACACAGTGCGGATCATTCGAGGCCGACGTCACCGGGCGCCGATGCCTCCCGCGCTCTGCGTTTTATTTTTAAAACGGTACAAACGTATTCAGCGCAGTTGCAAGAGGAAGTAAAAAAGCCTCCGCACTGAGCTCAGTCCGTTGCTCCTCCAACGAAATGTCGGCTTCAAATTCAGAGTTTTGGGAGCGATGCACTTTTGTTGCACGTTGTTAGGAGCGCGTGCATTTTTTATAAGCCGACAGGAACTGGACCGAAGAGACTGCCTACATATACACTATATATAAGCTCTCACATTCGATTGACCCTCTTTTTATGTATGGGGTAGACAGAGACAGCGAGCACTGTGTTTTTTATGTTTATATTTCTATTAACAATTAGTATTAACTTTGGACTGAGTGAACCGATTTTGATGATTCTCTTTTTATTTGAAAGCTGGTGGCTGGTTTTCTATGTGGCCTCAATTTTGGTCCTGTTCTGACAATGGCTTCCATGAGAAAACCATATAAGTCTAAATTCGCTTAAAATATGTGCGCGACAAGTGGATCTTAAACACGCCAACCGATTTCAATGATTAATTTTTTTTTGGAAAGGTACTTCAAGGAAAGTCTGAGTGTGACAGTTTTGTATCTAGGTTCTGATTAATTCTATTCCTACGATAATTCAAAAATACAAAGACATAATCCCCGCGTAATAGTGTTTGACTTTTGATTTCGGTTTTTGGGTGCTCTTGCTCATAATAAAGGTTCACACCGAACGGTCTAAGAACTCGGATGTGGCTCAACTCGAAGTTGTAAAAGCCTCCAGGCCAGACACGGCAAGCAGTCATGAAATGCACAAAAAATTATACCTATCG
Organism: Meandrusa payeni; assembly: GCA_029286785.1. NCBI lineage: Eukaryota > Metazoa > Arthropoda > Insecta > Lepidoptera > Papilionidae > Meandrusa > Meandrusa payeni. The sequence goes on from JAGSMX010000029.1 coordinate 765,187, forward strand.
AAGATTGAACCCATTACCCACAACTCAGAACCACTACTTTGAACACCATGTACCCGTAAACCCGAGGTGTGTTATACATTAGGTAGGTATTTAGTGTGGCCCTATTCTACCCCCTATCAACCGGCCTATTCGTGCTACAGCCAATTCCCAGTCGCAGCGCTTCGAGATTGAACTTTATCTCTTAGATATAAGGTGCTCATAAGTTTAGCCGAGGGCGTACGTGAAGGTTACCGTCCGTGACGGTATTATCGCCGTAATTACGGACGGACGTACAGGCTGACCATTCTATAATTTATAAGATAGCGGAGGGTGGGAAGGATACAGCGTGAGTGCAGCGCGTGCCTGTTTCGCTTCTATTTCAGGAACATTGACCTCATATTCTAAAATAAGTCTCACTAATGTCGAATACATCCTGTACATCCGAAATAGACTGCGATTTTATAGTGTAACTCAAACGGGGAAAGTAAATACATAAATATAAGGCTACACGACTTCTAAATATATAATTGTGGCGAAGCAGGGACGATGAAAATAAGTATTATCGTAACAAAACTACAACAAAATGTTTCAAAGCAAATAAAGTTTATGAATATTAATAAATTAAAAGTTCTCACGCCCTTTTCTAGGACAGGGATTACTTATTTTGTACGAAACTGCGACATCTCTAATCGCACACATATTTTCATTTGCCTCGGCCGCCTTCTACCGACATTGTCACTCATTTTTGCTTATTAACTTTTGAAGACGCATTTCTAAATTATATTTATTTATATGTATAACAGGATAGACATCTGTGTTACCTGACCTTAAGTGATCACCGTCGCCTATGAACATCCACAGCACCAAAGAAAGTGCAGGTGCGTTTCCGGCCTTTGAGATAGGAGTAGTTCTTTTCTCGTTTCTTATTCTCGCTTTACGTATGGTCTCATTTTGAAAAACTAGTCCAGTTCCGACAATGGCATCCATGAAAAAACAATATAATGGGACAAATGGACGAATAACTCATTTTTCTGATTCTGATTTTGATGATTCATTTTGTATTGCTTGAGATATACTTTAATGAGAGTTTGGTTAAGTTTTAATTAATTCTATTTCGTAATATTTCTATTCTATTTGAAGTGGGTTTGTGTTTTTACTCGTAAATATAATTGTTCATTTACAAAACATTAGTGGCAATGGTATATCAATTAATTTCTTTGAGATACGAGCAAGTTCACGTACGTGCAAGGTTACGGAACGTGTGACATTCATATGTCGAGGTACCACTGAATTTATATATATTATACGTGCAGAGAGATAATTTAGTCGAATAGGGACAACAAATAGCATTGCGAATCCATTGACGCGGTGCGGGAAGCGGCGCTCAATTAGCGTACTAGGAAATTGAAGGCGCGCACCGAACGAGACCTGCACGCTTCTCTATTTTCTCCGCGTTCACTTATGGAAGTGAGTCTATTCTCGAAGCGCTGCGCGGAAACGTCGCCAGTTAGAGGCAGGTCTCGTGTCCCGTTCGGAGCATGATTTACGGTGGAACCTCACACGCCTGTGACGACACCCCCGTTCGTATAGCACACATGTGCGCAAACACAATATTACTAGCATTTCCCTTAACCATTTTTAACGTAAAACTTCTTTACGACGACTTAGAGAGTAAGCTAAGAATGCGTTACGACAAGTGTAATCGGGCGAGGGAAGTTGTCAGGGAGATATAAGTTAGAGAAGATAGAAAGAGACGAGAGTTACGTTTCGTAAATTACTGTAGGGGCAAGAGAGAGAGGTGCGAGCTCACGCTTTCTTTCTTGAACGATCGTGTATTTACTATATTTTTTGTATATACATATATACAAACATAAAAAAGAGTAGACTAAAGAATTTTTACTTCAGTCGTGTGGTCTAAAGCACATTTGTTTTGGTCTCTTCGTACTCATTCATTCTTTCCTCAAGCCCAAATCAATGAAGCATGTCTTTCTCGATTCTAATCATCACCCTTTTCCTTTATCACACAATTTCTATCAGTGATATCAAAAACAATGTCGTTCGGTGCGTCGCCTACAATCAATTGCTCCGGCGCGTTCTATATAGATTATTCGAGGCTTGCTATTAAAAAATCCTAAAAAAATCGCTCTGCTATCAACGCGCATTAGCTTTCAAAAGAACACCGCCTCAATCCAAACATAAAAACCGGGACGCGCGAAAATCACAAAACGAGTTTTCCACAAAACGAGCCGCTAATGCTCTACCGATATAAATAGTTCTATCAAAGCAATTAGGAGAGCGACACGTTGTGCACGCGCACCATGCACGCCACGCGGTGGGTGGACCGCTATCCGGCTCGCCCATTAGCGGCGCCGGCTCCACCTTGATCTGATTTTTTGGCGGGAACGATGTACGCGCACGCTTCCGGCACAGGAATAGCCGCGTAAACAAGCGGGCGCCATTGTCCGCCTGCTGTCCCCTGCCTCGACACCGCAGCGGCCACTGGAATTCCCTTTCCATCCAATAGTATCATAGGGTATGGATATCATACCGGCTCTCACACCACGTGCACCCTTGTACACGTGGCACAGTATCTTGTGACTCAGATCGTTTCTGGATATCGGACCAATAGTCCGATATTCTATAGTGATATCTATTTCTTTCAGAAATGCCGTCAGATTAAGTAAACCACTTCACAATCAAACATAAATTTGTCAAGCCCCAAGAGAAAGTTGAACAAAAAGGAAACGTGGACTAACCTAAATCTACCGAGCCTTCACCGAGGGGACCCTTGTGTCGAGTTACTACAATAGAGTTTCAGACTAGGCAAGCTATGGTACCTCTCAATCGTGAGAATTAGTCAAAGTCAGCTTTTCTGAGTAATCTGTGTAGATAGGTAGTTGAACAAAAGGAAACGTGGACTAACCTAAATCTACCGAGCCTTCACCGAGGGGACCCTTGTGTCGAGTTACTACAATAGAGGTTCAGACTAGGCGAGCTATGGTACCTCTCAATCGTGTGAATTAGTCAAAGTCAGCTTTTCTGAGTAATCTGTGTAGATAGGTAAAAAAAAACAAGAAGAAAAGACCTTCATAAAGTATTTATAAGGAGTTAAAGAATTGCGCGTAGAGCCAAACGGCCCGACCACACGTACCCACCCCGCGTTTTGGCAAATCGCGAAGTGTATCGGGCCATAGGAGGTGATGGGATTATTTCCCTCGCAATCGTACTCCTTTTCGCCTACAGGATGTTCAGCGAAGATGCAAGTATCGTGCAATATCATCCAACGTATAGAATGTAACGAGAGAGTTGAATGTTATGCATTATCGTAAATCCGTTGAAACATGGGAGACGCCCACACGCCGCTTTCCTCAGTCGACGTATTCTACACGAAATATAAACTGTACACTTTATTGCGATATCGTTTTTATTTTTATATATATTTAACGCATTTTGGATAATGAACCTAGAAACTGCGACCCTAGAACCTTTTTTTTTTGTTAACGAGGAGGAAATCTTCAAAACGATACCCCGCCTTCTGGGGGGAAGGCGGCGGTTATGTGGGGTTTTTATCCACTAAAACCTCCCCGGTGGCCCTTCCTCGGTGCATGGTGAGGGGCTCCGGGATCTCCAGTGGAACGCACCGCCCCTCTGCACTATGCTCAATGAGAGCACTTCCCGGAGGGGGGCCGATGTCGCCTTCTTCCCGGGTCCACCTTGGCGGACGACAAAGGCCCCCCACCCTTGATTCCCAGTGAACCCGAGTTCCCTTTTCGCCTTCTACGACAAGCAGGGGATACCGTAGTCTTATTCTTGAGAGCCCAGAACTACAGGGCTAACAACCCTAGAACCTAGAGAAGTTTGAAGCGCGTTATTGGCAAAACTAATGCTACCCGACCAACTGATGGTTAAACTATTTCAATATCTTAGTAGTAGCCTCATTACGTTAAAGGTAACATAATTATGTATGAAATCATTGTGACAGGTGACATCGTTATTAGTCTTACTTAAGTTTGGCCGCACGATGTTGTACCTAGGAGCCTTTCATGGCACGTCCGGTTACCAGCAGCGCTCCGATAGTACGAAGTAAGTTAAGCATTTCACTGGCTTTGATAAAACTGATAAAAATTTCCAATTGCGTAATGCATTTGTAATATGTTGCGTTGATTGCAACGATTACACTGTACATTGTGTCTCGTCGTCTCCGTGCCTTATCTTCTCGAACGCGCGGTACGCAATGTATGCGTCTCGAACTACGTTAGACGGATACGCACGCATTTCGCCTGATAACCGTCGATTGTGCGCTTGCTATATGTCATATGTATGGCACAAGATATGTGCAATAAATATATGTGGTGCGGTAGGACATATGTGAAGAAGGATAGAGGAAAAACGAAACAAGTATGTACCAATAGGAACAAAAACCGCGTTCAAATTTAAACAATCGCTAAGCGCTATTGAGCACGACCGTCCTTTTTTATTTCCAAAGTATCGTAGTGATGTTACGAAGTTCTGGCTTTATCTTACTTCTATATTCTTACTCCTGGCACTTCGTGCTCCTTCGATTAACATAAACCTACCAATATTACAATCAGCAAATATACTTACATTTTTAATAGATTTTAAGAAGTTTCTTGGAATAATTTCGATGCTCAAGATCCTCATTAAAATCAAATCCTTTCCTCCTTCCCCTTGAGGGCACAAACATTAAACTAATGCGCTTTGGAGAACACAACAGAAGTTAAATTTCTTTCCCTCCATCTATATGTATACGATTGTCCAAGAGTGAAGAAAAAGGCCTGTACTCTGACTTAAATATATGTAACGTAACTGTTTCTCTGTTTTCACTAACTTATATTTTTCCCTCAAATTCCCTTCATCTCTCTGATCACACGTTTTCACCAGCTTAGTCCCCAAGTCAAGCTTGCGTAAAGAAGTTTAACTTCAAGATTACTTCGTTATTGAAGTCAATAAAAAAACATTCAAAGCAACGATCGTCTAATGAATATGGTTAGTAAAATATTTGTCTACCCCTGATAAAGCCCTCGTGTAACGTAGGATAACGTTTAACAGTCAATAACAAAAACGCTCAGGACGTGTGCGTGTGACACACATTGACGTGCTTCAGTCGGACGCGTTACAATTTTCAGATGCGCGCCGACTTTTTCAGCCCAACCGCCGGAGTGTCCGCACAATGGCTCGTTTCTATTTCGCCGAAGCGTTACAAAAAGTCCGCCAATAACGCCGGAATATAAACTGGACTTTGGATGAAAGTTAAAAAAAAACGTCCAATGCAACGCACGAGCGTGTCATCGTACGCCACTGCGATTCATTTTATTGTTAAAAATTGCTACCAGCTGGGAAAGTAAGCCACGCTAGGAGTCCCGTGGATTGGATTTGTTTTAATAGGTGACGGGGCGAACAAGCTTCCCGCTTATTATTATTAAGGGATCAATTTTTTTTTTTTTGGACGAACTATCACAGTTGGCACAGAGAAGCTGGCCTTTACTGCTTCACCGGATTTGAGAGGTGGCATAGCTCTTAGATCGCTTAGCCTGAACCTCTATTAGGTGGTAACTCGACACAAGGGTCCCCCCGGTGAGGGGTAACCTCGGCTTGGACGGTTACCATTATTACGCGTTAGCAGTCCGATCCGAGGGCGCCCGAGAGGGCCGAACCACGACTCGGTCGGTAGCTATTTTATTAACGAAATCTACTGGGACAATCTAAGCTAAACTAACTTATATGCCACTTCGGGAAGCGTTAGCGCTGGGAGAAGAAGTGGCCGAAGAAACTCCAGCAACGCTCCTAATCCTATCGAGGGGGTGAGGTTTTCCCATAAAATACTTATATCGCGCAAGGATTATTCGCAACCTCCGACGGTCGCGGATGGACGCTTTGTAGATTTGTAAAGATCTAGCCTGTGCAACGGTGATCACGTCGTCCGGATCGTCGAGAACGTGTCTCGGCCTCCGGACGGCGTGTCTGAATTTAAGGCAAGTAGTCTTGTATGGCGGCACTCACAAGAAGTTTATTTGAATGTTTGGTGGCAGTCTCGAAAAACCGTCGAGATGCCTGTTTAAAGAATTGGGCTATCGTAGGTAGCCCTGTATCGACGTGTAATTCGCGATTGCGTACGAACCACGGCGCACCCGTGGCTCGTCGCAGAAAACGATTTTGAATTACCTGAAGACGGTGGATATGAAGGGGGGAGGCATGCGCGAAGACCGGGCTCGCGTACGTCATAACGGGACGTATTACTGCTTTATAGAGTGTCACCTTATTACGAAGGGACATTTTGCTCTTTTTATTGATAAGGTGATATAGGCGGCCCATTACGTGGGCAGCCCGGTTCCTAACACGAGTTACGTGAGGTCCGAAGTCGAGTCTCGGATCGAGAAGTACACCGAGGTATTTAGTTTCGGTAACCCAGGGAATGGGACTACCGAGAAGTTGGATATTGGGAGAGACGGAGGGCTACGCCTGGCTAGTCTCGAAAGTACATGGCTGCGCTCTTAGCCGGGTTGATTTCAATCCTCCATTTCCGGAACCAATCCCTAAGGCATTGGCTGCGGTCTGGAGTTTCTTGAGAATGATTTCGGGGTACGCCCCGAAGCATATATGCCAGTATCATCGGCGAAAGGGCTAGCTCCGCTCTACGTGAGCGCGGGATGTCGTTGGTGTAGAGCGTATATAGGACTGGACCTAGCACGGAGCCTTGCGGTACTCCGGCGCGAACGGGACGGGGGGTGGAGCGCACTCCCTCGACGCGGTACGTGAAGGTTCGACCCGTAAGGAAGTCTCGTACTGTGCGTACGAGATAGTCCGGCACCTCGAGCTCGTACAGCTTGTAAACGAGCCCGGCGTGCCAGACTTTGTCGAATGCCTTCGCCACGTCCAGGAAGATGGCTCCCGTGTGCATGCCGATGATGGACTTGGCATGTATGTGCTCCGTGATGCGGAGCACCTGTTGGGTGCACGAGTGTTTGGCACGGAAGCCAAATTGCTCGGGGATAGGAAGCTCTCGCGAAACCATGAAGGCGCGTAATCGAGCTAAGATGAGCCGTTCGTACACCTTCCCAGAACGGAGAGGAGACTAATTGGCCTATATGAAGAGGGATCGGTGCGCACTTTGCCGGGCTTGAAGAACCCTATCACTACGGCTTCCTTCCACTCGTTGGGAAAGATGCCCTGTGAAATGGCGGCGTTGAATATTATAACTAAAAGGCGTATAATATTTTCTGGAAATCGTCTGGCAACCAGATTAGGTATGCCGTCTAGACCGGGGCTTGCGGGGACGCAAATTTTTTAACACATCCTCAACCTCGGTACACGTAATCGGTGGAACGGGATCGCGGATTGGTTCATTCGCCCTCCGCTCGACCAAGCCCTCCACCCTAAGGAGGTGAGCGGGGTCGACCGGAAGGGCGCTGGGGGAGCACTGAGACTCGAGACTGTCAGCCAGACACTCGGCCTTCTCCTCGTCCAGTGAAGCTGGCGGGAGATTGGGACGGGTGAGAGGAGGCATCCCATGGTCGGGATCACGTTTGAGTGATTTTGGTAAATTCCAAAATGCCAAATGGGAAGGACGAATTTCGCTTAACGTACTGTTCCACCGCTCGTTCCTATAGGCAGCTATGCGTGTTTTCACCTCACGCTGTAATTTATGTAGCTGCCAACGGTGACGCACGGTAGGGTACAGATCGTAAGCCCTAGTGGCTGCGTTCTTGCGTCTCATGAGATCACGGATTTCAGAAGGCAGGACCCATCGCTGATCGTCAACGACGGGTACCTCCTGGGAGCAGTCAGTAATGACTGTCTGAATGTGTCTCGTGAGCGCGTGCGCTGCGAGATTAGTCTTGAGTGGAGAATCTACGTTCTCTGGAAACGCTTCTAAGTGGGGGGAGCTGGCATCTTTCAATTGGGACTCAAGTTTGTGCCAGTCGATGACGGTTTTTGTTTGAGGGGCGGTTTGGGCAGAGGCCCTAGCCGCAGAATTACAGGGCGGTGATCCGAGTGAAGCTCGTGTATCACGTACGGGTTGGTCACTGTGAGAGTGATATGACGGAGAATAGCAATGTCTAAGACATCCGGTGTGTGATCCACATTATGTGGGAAGTGAGTGGGCTCATATGGTCCCACGATCTCGAAGTCGAGAGTATCGACCAGAGATTCGAGGGCCAGCCCGCGCGGATTGGTCATACGGGAGAACCACCGAGGATGCTTGCTATTGAAATCGCCGGCTAGGATCGTAGCATCTCCGAGAGAGGAGAGCTTCGAAGTCCGACCTAAGAATTTCTTTGCTACGGTGACAAGGAAGATACACCGAAGCAATAGTGATAGGGGCGTGGCCTGTCATGGCTAACTGGCAGACCGAGGCCTCGAGGTGCGCTAAACGCGGCGTGGCGATCGGAACGCAATGCAAGGACCTCCTATAGTAAATGAGAGTGCCACCACCTTGGGCGCCGGCTCTATCATTCCTAACGATGTTATAATTCGCAATCTTCGGATCGCGAACGGAGGGTTTGAGAAACGTCTCCTGCACTAACATTACGTCGACTTGATGTTCGCGGACGAAGTTCGCTACTTCGTCTTTTTTGTTCCCTAAGCCCGTTCGCATTGAAAAACGCGACGGTCAACGAACGGGGTTTGCATCTGGCCAGGGGGGAGTCATCGAATCGCCATAAGGACATCCTGGTACATAAGGATAAGGGCCGCTTTCGAGCCCAAATCCTTAGCATTAACGTAAGCGTTGGCGAACCCAATTAGGTCCTCGATGTTCACTGAACGCAAAACTTCGTTCAGTGCCTCGAAGGCCGGAGGGATAACGGGCGTCACTGTGGACGCCAGAGGAGACACTGGCGCGGACGGACGTACCGGCACCGGGCGCGTGGGTGACGCGGGAGAGCTGGTTACAGCGGCGGCGGCGGCACCACTCGCTGTAAATTGGAGAGGAGTTTGCCACGCGGGGCGTAACGGCGGAAATGCGGACGGTGGCGGCACCGTCTGACGTCTAGCGACGGTCGCGGTTTTGACGGCCGGCCGTTTACGTTGGGGAGCATTAGGGCACCCCTTCCAATTGGCCGTGTGGCCCATCTGCTTACACAATACGCAAGATGGTTCCTCTGTCTGGAGGGCTCTGTCCTTCGGACGAGGACAATCGCGTGTGCCATGATCGCCGAGGCACTTAACGCAGCGCGGGCGCGAGAAACAGTTGCGTGCGGAGTGACCGTACAACTGGCATTTGTGGCATTGCCCGGGCAAGCCTGTCTTACGCGGGGTCTCCACTGAGATGCGCGCGAACCGACATAGGGTTTTAAGATCGAATATGCGCTTCCCCTCGGGGGTGCGCTCTAACGTAACCTGGACCATGTCCAGGGGAGATTTATTCCGCTGCCTACGCATGCGGTGGACGCTTAGGACAGGGAGACCCTGGTCCTTAAGGTCGGCGGTGATGTCTTCCACGGTAACCTCTGCGGGAATCCTTTTGATTACTGCACGCAGGGTGCGCTCTTCCGGGAGCGCGTATGTGAAAAAATGAATATCATGCTGTTGCATGAATGCTGTTAATTGGCGGAAGGAATTCGCATCTTCCGCCTGTACTCTAATTTTGTCGCCTGCTAGTGTCGGCACTAGCTTGGCGTGCGGCATCGCCGATTGGACGCGGGCCCACTGCGGTCTATCCGTCAGATAGACCGGAGGTGGCCTCGCGTTGGCGGTAGGTCCGGTACGGGGTGCGGCGGTTGCACGAGGCACTGCGGCAGTACGGGGGGCGCGGGGCGCAGGGGTGCGCGAGAGGGACCGGCTGCTGCCGTCTCGCTTGAGGGGGTTGGGGGCAGAGGCCGCGACGCCGCGGAGTCTGCAGGTCCCTTGTGCGCTTTGGTGGGCGGGGTGGGACTGGCCGATGGAGAGGAAGTGGCCGATCGGCGCTTCTTCCTCTTCTTTTTAGAGACCTCTACAAAGAGGCCGTCGCCTTCGATCGAGGCGTCAGTGTCTGAGTCATTATTAATAACGACCTCCATTTCGGAGGCCGGGCCGGAGCACGGAGAGCACGCGCTCTCGGCGGCGAGGGACGCCCTTGAGGAGGGCCGCGAAGTGGCTTCAATAGCCCGCTCGTATAGAGCGCGGTAAATCTCCGGGTGTTGCTCCCGGAGACTCTCCGCTACGTGGTCGTTAACACGACCCATTATTTTTTATCCACGCGATGGGGTGGGTTTGGGGGCACAAAAAACAGGGGTCCCGGTGGGATGCCGGGGTGTGTGGCCCTGCCTCCCTCCCTGCCGGGTATAGGCAGGGAGGATGTGTGCCTACTGTGCGTCCGAGGCGCCTTCTTATGAGGCACCTCTGGGTGTGTCCTTAGTCTAAATAAAACTACCCGGGCACTAAATGGCTTAACGAGAGTTGACTGTTGACTATGGCTAAGGGATCAATCACGTTCCCAGCCTTTTAAGAAGGTAGACCCTGAAGTCTTATCGATTCTCACCCCTTCACACTTTCGTAACGCTCTCTCTCTCTCTCTAAAAAAAGTCTTACTTTAATAAGTATATTTACGTGTAAAATCAAACTTCTTCAAATCGTATCGAACGTTAAACGCTATTACGCGCGCCCTCTTTGTATTTCCAAATTATCGAAGGAATATTACGAAATAGGATTAATCAGAAACTAACCAAACTCTCATCTAACTACCCTTGAAGTACATACTTTCCAATAAAAAATAAATAATCGAAATCGGCAAAATTGGCGTGATATTGAGTTTCTCGTCCATTTGTTGCGCACATGTAATATTGAATGCAAATTTAAGACTTATATGGATTTCTCACGGGTGCCATTGTTTGAATTGGTCAACATGGGAATCACCAGCTTTCAATTAAAAGAAAATGACCAAAATCGGTTCAAGTCGAAAGTTATGAGGATACAGACGAATTGACAAACTCGTCATGTTATCAAATCGTTTGAAAAGAGTATTTACTACTTAATATGTAGACAAGTGACTTAGGGGAGTTTGCACAGACGCGCTCAGATGCGTTTTCTTTCAATGCCTTCGTGACGGTACAGGATTGAGAGATTAATTAAGAAAGCGTATCAAGTACACAGGCGACGCGATCCTGCCACTCCATACCAGCGCGTGCTTTTTCCCCGAGCGTGGGGTGCGGTCAGACATGGCGTCACTAATTCGGGCGCGAGGTCAACGACCGTGGGTCCTTCTTAATTTACCCCAAATTCATACACTCGTATGTGCCGCATTGCGAGGGACTTTGGCAGAAAAACAAGAAAAATAAACCTTCATATCTTTAATCCATCCAAAAGAGTTAACTGCGGACTTCACTTAACAATTAGCTAATTAAATCCTGAACGTCACATTACTATCTTATAGCTTATCTATTCATCATCTTGGTTATTATTGGTTTTATTATTAGCTAGTGTACCCAGCCCGCTTCGGCGAGATTTTGCTTTATTTTATTTAAACAATAAACTTACATCATTAAATATTTAACTGTCACTGTAAATTAAATTATTCACTTCTCTCCGTATTAATTCAGTTTCTGGTCTCTTCTCGAGCGAGTGAAGATCATTACCTACACCCATGTACATATCAGTAAATACAATATCATTGTTATCATTTATACAAAAACATATCGGGTTCAAGTTAAAGTCAGAAATAAAAGTACGATGTATTGCTTGTTTGACAGTTTAAAAAGAGGAGTGCTCCGATCGGTACCCAACTTTACAGAATTACTCGCCAGGTTAATCTGAAGATTCCCTGAAAGTTTCATTGAAATACACACTTTCTCTTTTATATATAGATATTGTTTAATAAAACTATAGGCGTCAATAGTCTAATGTCTATGGCTGCATGTGTAGTTCTTGTGACTCTTATAGTGCTAATAGTTATAATAACTCATGTCACTCTGTTAACATTTCATTTGCAAGTACTTCTGTCTTATCTATCTCGTACAGCTGTGTGCTGTGCGACGAGAAGTCATATCATTCAATAGTCACATGTAGTCTTTGCAAGCTAAGTCTTACGGTATAGCTTTCACCATTGTATTTATTTAGGGGACATTTTTATGAAATAAAAATACAAATTATTACATATAAATAAGCTTTGATATTCTTTTAAACCGAGCTATTAAACTTTAAGCTTAACCACCAAGCTTATTAAGTCTCTTGTGTAACTATGCAATGCGTAAATATATTAATTTGATTTGAAGAAACGATTTCTTGAACATTTCTTCTTTACGATTTCATGTCATAATTTGTATGTACAAGTACGACAATCATTTGATCGTAAAGCAAAAAGCTTAGTCCCTGGATTACCACAAATTACAGAGCAAAAGATATTTCTGTGTTTTTTTATGAGACTTGGCTTAATTTTTTTTGTAGGAAAAGAGGCAGCAAGCCAGATTTTAGATGGCCGTGTTATATACACCAATCCCGAGGAGTTGCAGGCGCCTTTATAATGGGAGAAAGAATTTTTCGGTTTTTCTGAACCAATACAACTTAGTAACTCAGTCGTATCGTTTAGCTAGTTAGTTTAGTCGAACCAGCTATGGCATTTTAACTGCTGTGATGGGTATATAGGTAGTTGAAATTGGTTAACTGGAATGCGGATCTCTCGGACTATTCCCCATTTACAGTCTGCAGCTACTGCATGGGACTAGAATTATTTGCATGCTTAAGGTATTTCTTCCCTCTCGATTACTCTGTATATCTACAGGTGAAGCAAGGTGGAAGTATGTTCAAACAGTTGATTTTGAGGTTTTATCCTTAGCTCAAAATGTTTAAAGTTAAATTTACTACTATTATAAAATATGTCCCACTGCTGGGCATAGGCGTTTCAGTATAAGATATACATAGTCCGCAACGCGGCCCTCGCGCGTGTTGGCAGACTACGTGAAGAAAAATTACATGTAGGTTTCCAATATTTTCTCTCACCGCTGAGCGCCTGGTAAATCAGCAACTAAAATTGCAACAACAAATTTATTGGTGCCTGCACCGGGGATCGAACTCTGGTTGGCCGCTAGCGTACTATGCAACTTAAGGCCGGACACTGACCTACGACGGCGCATCAAATAGTTTACGATCTGTTAAATGATTCTCGATTCATAATATAGACAGACAGACGTTGGATTTTATAATGGAGCTAGTGAGCTCATTAGACACATAAATAAATGTGTGTTACGTAATGAGTGGTACAGCCGCTGAGTCACCGAATCGATTAGCCGCCGCACTCCAGCGGACTGGGGATTAGCATATTGACTAATGGCGGCACCCTGCCTCCGACAGAGTTGTTGAGCGGTGTGGTCGCTGGCAGCACCTCTGTGCTTTGCTCTCCACTCACTTCACCTCTATAAGTAACGAATGAGCGACTTATAAGTTGAGTGTTGTTGGAGTTTCTTCGGTAGCTTATTCGGTAGCTTATTCGGTAGCTTATTCGGTAGCTTATTCGGTAGCTTATTCGGTAGCTTATTCGGTAGCTTATTCGGTAGCTTATTCGGTAGCTTATTCGGTAGCTTATTCGGTAGCTTATTCGGTAGCTTATTCGGTAGCTTATTCGGTAGCTTATTCGGTAGCTTATTCGGTAGCTTATTCGGTAGCTTATTCGGTAGCTTATTCGGTAGCTTATTCGGTAGCTTATTCGGTAGCTTATTCGGTAGCTTATTCGGTAGCTTATTCGGTAGCTTATTCGGTAGCTTATTCGGTAGCTTATTCGGTAGCTTATTCGGTAGCTTATTCGGTAGCTTATTCGGTAGCTTATTCGGTAGCTTATTCGGTAGCTTATTCGGTAGCTTATTCGGTAGCTTATTCGGTAGCTTATTCGGTAGCTTATTCGGTAGCTTATTCGGTAGCTTATTCGGTAGCTTATTCGGTAGCTTATTCGGTAGCTTATTCGGTAGCTTATTCGGTAGCTTATTCGGTAGCTTATTCGGTAGCTTATTCTCGCAGCGCCAACACTTCCCGAAGTAGCACTCAAACTTAGTTTAGCTTGCGAATGTCCTTTAGATTATTCGAGAAACATCTACCGACCGAGCCATGGTGCGGCCCTCTTGGGTGCCCTCGCCACGCGTTACATGACAACCGTCCAAGCCGCGGTTACCCCTCACGGGGGACCCTTAGTTACTTGGAATAGAGATTCGGGCAAAGTGACCGGTTTAGCTCTGGCTAATAAAAAAATTATAAAGTTGCACATCTCCTTTTACTAGCGGCCGCCCTATAGTCGAAATTCGATTTGGTATTGGAGCATTAAAATCACACATAAATCGCACGTCGTTATCTTATTCAGTGAATCTGTCAGTCATTATTTATCATAGTTACTTAACCGTTGCCAAGCAAGCGTATAATATCCGCGTATATGTGTATCAAACGCATGGTTATGTATTATTTTATTGATTTAATGCATTCTGTATGCATAATTAATAAAATATTAGCATTCTGCAATCCTCTTTATAAACTAAAAGTGTGGAAATTTCGTATTCCTTCGTCCGCGCAATTTTCGTAAGACGTACAAAGTTATTGCTTCACGTCTTAAATTAATGATTTACAAAGAAAGGTAATTAGAACTTTTTCTTTTGTTTGTCGATACTACGACCCCGTAGCAACTATTTCTATCCTTGACATTACAAAATGTATTAACGACATATAATCTAATCAAAGTAAAGTAATTTAGTTCCAGGATGAATGTTTAGTTGGTAATAAATTAAAGATAATGGCGAGGTTTATCGTCTCGATATTTCTGGACCACAGTAACTAAGCAAAAGTATCACAAGTATCGAGCGCGAGCCATTACGTTGAATACAAGTCACTTCTCAATTCGGTGAAACAGCCAAAGAGTCAGCGCCTCTGGCTAATTTGTGTAGGGTTGTCAGAAAATAATTCTATTCTGTACTCACCCATTCTCGTCTTTGATTTTCTTCTTCCGACCCCGCTTCTTGGGCTGGTTGAGCATCAGCTGGTGCGGGTGCGGGTGGGGGTGCAGGTGCGGGTGGGTGTGGTCGTGGGGCGCCAGGTGCGGCGGCGGCTGGCCCAGCATGGCGCACATCGCCTCCTCCTCCACGAAGGAGTAGGGGTCGTCGCACTCCCGCTTGACGCCGTTGTACGCGTCCTCGTCGCGCTTGTGGTGCGCGTAGTGCAGCGCGTGTTGCTGGCTCATGTCGTACGGTACCTCGGGCTCGCGCTTGTAGTACGGCTCGGGGTACTTGGGGAACGGGAAGTGCTGGTAGGGCTCAGGCTCGGGCTGCGGCGGCTCGTATCGGTAGGTAGGGTCCGGGAAGCGCGCGAGCAGAGGCTCGTACGCCGGCTCGGGGGGCGGCGAGCGCGGCGCGGCGGGCGACCCCTCCGCGCTGGAGGCCTTGCGCCGCGCCGCCTCGCCGCTGTTGCTCGTCTCGTACCCGTCGTCCTGGCTCTCCGTCGGCTTCGGCTTCTCATCGCCCTCCTCCCTGCGCGACACAAAAGTTAAAGTTATAGCCTATATACAAATATACATATATTTGCAACTGTTGAGTACAGGCCTTCTCTGTAAAGAGAGTATAAGGGCATAGCACAGATTGGCAGACTACACTATATGTTAAAACACATGTAGGTTTCTTCATGATGTTTCCTTCATCGTCAAGCGATTGGTAAATCAGCACATAAAATTGTACCTAACAAATTTTATTGTGCCAGTACCGGGGATCGAACACGGTTTGATGACGTGCTATGTACTACATAACACAGCTCTTTTACACGCGACACATAAGGTACCCGATACACCTTAATGACAGGACAAATATAAATGTATCTGCTGCATCTCTTCTAAACAGAGAGTGGACATGACAGTGACCAGCTCACTGTGCACAAAGTAAAAACAGGAGTTTTATGGTACGCTGTTTGTTTCACAGTTCAAAAAGTAGTTTTAGAACATGTTACGCGTATAGGGAAATACACGATCTCGTTTTAAGGCAGTTGATACAGTCTTTAACCGACAAAGAATGAGGGTTTTTCTGGTGGATTTTTTTATGTTCGTGCATTTATAGCGCCATCATTTATGGATCGATTTTGTAATATTTTTTTTGTTGGGAAAGGTCACTAAAGTCTCAAATTAGGTAAGTGGTCATTTTAGTCGAACCAATCCAGTATATCTCACACAATCGCAACAACAGTGGGATGCATGCAAGAAGATGAATTCAATATAAGAAGATAGACAAACTTTATTGCTCATTTTTTAAACAGGACCTGGATGACCGACCATTGCTCTTTGTAAATCATGTTTTTTGGTTATAATATTTAAATACGAATTTTAATAAAAATGCCGTAAATCTTGTAAATGTAATTCAAAAAAGTTAAATTACCTCCAGGTTGTCTCGTCTAACTTTAAATTCAACTCGCTCTTCGATTCCTTTAGTAATTCCTGGTCTTAACCCAGTGACTGCACCATCTTTTTGTTTCAAATTTTGAGATCAATTTCTTCTGCATGTTATACCATTGTTTTTGTCAACCCAATATAACCTATCTCCACGCGACACATATTTTTTCTGTCTTATATAACGACCACTTTATTGATTCATCACTAATCAACCATATAGCACACGTATTTTATAAATAAATTTAATTGAAATAGATTTTCTTGTTCTACCGTCAAACTCATTGACTTACTGTTTGTTGCTCAGCAAGCAACGCCATCTATTGATAAATATCGTATGTCGCCCCGAAACGTCCTTTATGCAAAATTTCATGAAAGTGGTTTCGGATATAATATATATAAATGCACTTTTAAAGATATTAGATACATTAATATATATTATATATATATATATATAAGGTGACTAGTCCCATGAGGACTTCTTCAGGACAACGGCCCGAATACAAAAAGAGAATACAGAACCACCACAGACTATATACCACAGAATATACCACTTCGGAAATAAAAGTGCGTAACACTGTTTAATCCAACACAGGACATTTTAGTAGATAGTTGATGATTGTGTTTATTTCTGTTACAATGTTTGTTATTAAAAATTGATCAAATTAACTCATTTTGTTGCTGTGGACTATTTCGTCAAGGAGTTTTCAGATACCAACACGTACAGATGTAGTGAGAAATTATTTTCTTTCTATATTTATCGCAGTACGAAGACAATGAATGATCATATGAAATGAGTGACATTTTCATATCCATTAATATGGAGCTATTTGAGAGAGCACGATAAATACGAACTTCATCGAAAAATTACGAAGAAAAATCTATTTCACTACATCTGTACGGTATATACATAACATATATGTAAAAAAACATTCATTTGATGTGACCTCCACGGCTCTGACCTGTCAGGGTCATGTCAGATGTCAGAGTTAGTGTCAAACAACTGTCGTGGTTTGATTTGTACATTTTGGAAAAGCAGGAATGAAACTTTAAATGCGGTTTCTTTGTTCATAGAGCAAGATAACGTTATTCTTGTTTATTAATCCATAAAAAAATCGTCTTATATGTAAAATATTGTTTTGTTGTGCAATTTAAAATTTAACCGACTTCAAAAAAGGTGGAGATTCTCAGAACTTCAGACTGGAACTCATTTTGATGATTCTTTCTTTATTTGAAAGCTGCTGTTGTAGTGTGGTCCCATTTTAATTTGGTCCTGCTCTGACACTAGCATTCATGAGAAAGAGATATAAGGGACTTAAGTTTTAAATTTGTGTTCGCGTATAATAGCGTTTTATTCGATTTGAAGTCGGTTTTTTTTTACTTTTATGTAATCAACACGATCCTGTCTAGGTAAAGTCTAAGTAAATAGCGTATTGGGGAACATAGAGCGACAGGCTACAGACTGTAGCAAGCCGCAGTGTGAGGCTGGGAGCGAGTGGGGCCCGAGGGGCAGGAGGCGGACCCGCGCTCCGCCGGCCCTGCCAGCTCCACGCGACGCAGTGGACCGCAGGCCTACATTACTCAAAGGAACAAACGCAATCGCTATCTTGGTATGCTTAACAGGACAGTGAGGGGCAGACATTACTATTAATGATGGCTGAGTTCACAGCGAGCAGCTGTATGCTGTACAAGGAGCACAGCCTCACAGAACATATTACTGCCGCCACTAAACCCAAATGGCGGCAGTAACCCCATCTATACCAAAAAAATTAAGTTTGAACTAGTTTTTTAAATGTTTGGACGCAGCGGTAAGTCGAGAGTTCTGGCTGATTTTTGGGCGGGACTTTTTTAAAAATAAGAAGACAGAAATTACGACTCTCTTTTGTTTTATCGATGTATTATTTAGCTGTAAACTGAATTTAATGATTTATCTGTACAACAAAAGTGTAACTGTGTTTGTGTTTGATGTTTAAACAATTACTTTCAGTTTTAGTATTATTAATGGAGTTTTATAACAATCACTATACACTCACTTACAATATACTACTATATAAATTTAATGTTTTAAATGTTATGTAAATACACTAAAATATAATTAACTTGATAGATTATATATAAACCGTAAACAAGGCTGCTGTTAAAAATAGTAGTAGGTATGATAAATGTAAAAATTACATCCCTTGTGTGCGGAAGGGGCCGAGCCGAGGAGTCCTTATAGCGTCGAGACAGCGTGTTATAGTGTTGTCAAGCAGAGTTAAGCAAGAAGGAAATACCTTGATAAAGAAGTCAAGAAGAAGGAGGGAGTCAAGAAGGTGCGTGTGGAGCCACATCACGAGTGCCCGTGCGTAAAATAAACGTTCAGAAACTTCGAAAAACATAGAGATATGTTTCTTATTTAAATATATAAATACCATTAAAATGTTTTTGAATATGGAATTAAATTATACCGGCATGTACACAGATAAGCGATTACAATAGAGTAACAAAAAAGACAGTCTGGAAGTCGCACCAAACCAGTTCTTCGTCAAGTGTCTGTTATCTGTGTCATCTCTATTGTTATTTACAAACCCAGGCAACACTCAAGGTAATTATTATAGGCTTTTTGTCCTATTGGAACTATGGCATCCAATAGGACAAAACGTAATAATTTAAGTTACATGTATCTGCAGAAACGGCCGGTAGGGTGACCGTTTAGAACGACATGGCAAACGGAGTTGTGGTTCGGGAACAGTTCCTTAAGAAAATTATAGAATTTATGTTACGTAAATGTATTAATTTTAAATAAAATATTTCTTTGGAGTCAAGTAAGTGTAAATTTATACCTAGTATTAAAACTATCGTATCTGTCATTTTTCAAGACATATGTAATCTTAGACCAATTTCTATTTTAACGCATTAAAATTTAAAATGTCGTCCGACATTACGCGGGAAAGT
Source organism: Meandrusa payeni (assembly GCA_029286785.1). Classification (NCBI taxonomy): domain Eukaryota; kingdom Metazoa; phylum Arthropoda; class Insecta; order Lepidoptera; family Papilionidae; genus Meandrusa; species Meandrusa payeni. Next base: position 784,436 of record JAGSMX010000029.1, read on the forward strand.
ATTTTGAACAAAACATACTAAGAACTTTTGTGTCTATAGATAGATGTCAATCGGCAGCGACTTATGAAAGGCTGTCATAATAGCAACACAACTTTATTGCATTGTTATGATTCTAACCTAATAAAAATTTTAAAAGCTGTCAAAATAAACGGGCAGTAATAAAACTGTACGAGTGCGAACAAGAGGTAGCGGTCGCACGACATTGGCAGTGATAACCTCATAGTAAGTTTAATTGCCTCGTGAAAAGTGTGCGTTTTTTTTATCATCAGAGTAGACGGTGGGGTCGGGTCGGTCCGGGTGACGTGTCCGCGCCGGTGCGTTCAACCCGAGCGCGCACGGCTTGTGGAGACCGAGTAAAATACCTAACACCAAGCATTCGTCAATATGTTTTTAATTGGGGATGCAATAACTTGTGCAAGAGCATCACGCTCCTCGGTTTGTATACCTGATGGTGGAAATTACCAATAGAAGGATATAACAGGATGATATATTCAATTTGTTATTGGGTCATTAATATTCTCCAGTTAAGATTTAAGTAAACGAATCGATGTTTAACTAAAGTATGCACCCTGTCCACCTAACACGTGTGTTGACTACCAGTGCTCATTTCATACATGTTGACTATGTTTCTAGTCATTAATTTAGTGCATCCACTGCAGTATACATTCGAATTCATTATCAGATTCCTCTATCATGAAATTGTGGTGTTATAAAGTCTTAATACTTTTCCAGGTATAAGTTACCGACCGAGTCGTGGTTTGGAATGCTATTACGCATAGAGTAACCGTCCAAGCCGAGGCCTCCTAGAGCCTTGTTTTAATAGTTTTAGATTCCTGATATTTTTATTAATTATAATAGTCTAAAAATAAGTATATGCAAATTTAATATGTTCTGGGTAACAGACGTCAATATAATTGGCATGAAGTGGCTATCTGTCGGTCTATTCCGCTTAACGATTCTAACACACTTCGCAGCGAGTACAGTCCGCCACGCTGCCGCAGTGCGGATTGGGTAAAACATGTGTTTACCTAATAGAAAATCATTCTTTATCTCCGAACACATGCTTTCAACATTCAACATAATTATCATTGGTGCTCCAATCGATGGATTGCTAACGAACTCAGTTTGCTAACGAAGTGTGCCTAATGATAATGTCCCTGCACAGAACTACCCCGGTTGCTTAGAGTTGCCCCCTAGCTCGTTGCTTATAGTCAGTGGTTGCAGAGTATGAGGGATACTACCTAACTCTCTGCCGCGATCAGTCATTCCACACGGATACAATCTGGACACGTTTAAGTCCAATGTGAACAGACACCTTATAGGCTCACGTGCTCCATCCTAGGCTTCATCTTCGCCTTCCATCAAGCGAGATAGAAGCCAAACGTGAGCCTATTTTGTATTAAAAAAATGGATTGACGGATAAAGAGAAGAAAAAACTATAGTAAAGAGAAAATATAATTATAAAAAAATTAGAAAAGTAAAAATAATAAAGGGAAAAAAGTAGAGTAAGGCAATGAAATAGTAGAGCAAGGCAAAAGATAGCATAGTAAGACAATAAAATAGTGGAGTAAACAGATAATAACACTAGATATAAATATAGAAAAAAAGTATAAACAGTAAAAGAAGGAGAAAGAGGAGTGGAATTAAAGTAATGAATTTGTAGAGACAGTAGAAAATAAGGTCCCTGACATACAATACATGTTAGGGGAACGAAAATAATATATAGTCCGCAGACACATCAGTGAGACTAATTTTAAATGAACAGAGGATCCCAATCTACTATTCATCATTCGTCATTGAATTTTCACTGTCATAGTGCATAACACCAACGAATTTTCAGGAAGTCATTTCTACAGTCTCTTCCCCTGACGTCCGGTAAGCGAAATACCACATAAATACCTTCTGCTAAATTTGATGTCATACTTCGATGAAAATCAATCAACTAAATTTTTTTTATGGGATATACACTAGTGCTTGACCACGATCCCACCTGTTGTTAAGTGGTGATGTAGTCGAAAGATGGTACGCGCTAGTTTAGTAAGTGCCCATTCACTCTACTCTTGAAGGTTCCCACGTCGTACTTGGACGGAAAGGCTGACGCCGGCAACTTGTTCCACTCATTTGCTATACGCACTTAATTTATCCAGACTGTAATGTATACGAGGAGCTCTAGCTTTTCGGACAAATGTTCGGGAGAACTTCACTTGCTACCGCCACACTTCTTGTTTCCGTATCTTTACTCCGGATGTATTTTGATGAGACACATACTTAAATTGAAGCATACGTATAAGTTACGTTATTCTACGTAAAATGCAACTGACCTTTTTGCGAGCTCCACTTACATGGGAATTAAAAAAAATTACGAATATAATAGGGACGTATCACAGGAAAGGGCGCGTTCGGCTTTACGATCAAGAACAATGAAGACATGGCTTCGGCCTTTAAAGCTAACAAAATTCTCCTATTCAAGACATGGCTGTATGGACTAAAGTCTTTTGCCTTTCCCATTAGGGATAAATTAATATCACCATCATCACAGACGTATCAGCGAATTTTTTTTTTCGTGCACACACAATCGCATCCACTGTGTACTGCCAGAATCATCTCATAAATAATACTCACAATTTGTAAAAATCGTGAAAATGTAAGGAATCATTACCTAATTTTTTTGAGACTCAGGACACAATGACTAACAGGTGTTTGAGGCCCCTTAAAAAAAGGTTGAGTACCACCGTGCTAGCCGAAACGACAACAAAAACAAAAGACGTAAAAGCTTTAAGCACTATTAAGCAACATTAACCGACTTCAAAAAGGAGCAGGTTCTCAATTCGTCTGTACGTTTTGTTTGTGTTTGTTACCTCATAACTCCCAACTGGGTGAACCGATTTTGATTATTACTTTTTTGTAGGAAAGGATGTTCCTCAAAGGAAGTTTGATGAGAGTTTGGTTAGGTTCTGATTAATTCTATTTCGTAATATTCTTATTGCATTTGAAGTAGGTTTTTGTTTTGTAGTGTAACATTAGTATTGTATTTATTAGCTAATGTGACGACGCGCACACGCCTCATCAACCGTGCCGATATCATATCAACGACTTATACTTCCGCATGAAACTATTTTTACGGACTATAACGCCGTTTAATTTAATTTATAAATCGCGAAGTTTTGAGCATTATAAAGGGGTCACTGACATACACGACTGGACTGAGGTATTTGACGTCCACATGTCATAGTTTGCGAAGAACTGTACGTTATTAGTACAAGCCGGCCAGGATTCTAATCTGACCAGTCTGACAGTCCAGTGGGTCCTGTCACGTACTGGCCGTTCGTTTCGTGCACTTGTTAGTGCACAGCTAATGTAGTAATTATAAATGTTATAATACACTCCCGTCAGGTAAACATATATGTGCGTATGAAAATCATCAATTATTAATCAAATTATCAATGTTTCAAATCAAAACTACGCTAAAAATGAAAGTAGATCTAAGTTAGCGGATTAATGGTTGTTACGCACAGTCTCACTCTTATATTTTCGAAGTGTCATAGTTTCATTACGCATGTCAGTATTAGGTTGTCAGAAACATATCGACATTTCATTCGATTTTTTTTATTGACGAACTACTCAGATTGGCCAGAGAAGCCGGCCTTGACTGCTTTACCGGATTGACAGGTGGCATAGCTCTTAGGTCGCCTAGCCAGAACCTCTATCGCTAGTAACTAGACACAAGGGTCCCCCGGTGAGGGGTAACCTCGGACGGTTACTATATTACGCGTAAGAATTCGTGCCGGCGCGGATGCGGTGCCCGAGAGAGCTGAACCACGACTCGGTTGGTTGCTACATCACGGATAATCCATTTCATTCGATTCACAACATCCTTCTATACGGTTTTAGCAGTTCCCTGGGATATCTTCAGCACCCAAGATCTAATGGCAATAAAATTAAAATGGGTGATGAAAATCATTTCCAACAAAAAAAAAACGATTTATAACGAATTGTGAACCTTCTCATTTTTTAAATCGATTAATATTGCTTTATAATATATAACGCGACTTGATATACTGAGCTTCTTACTTTTGTGGTTTTTTTAAAACAAAATCAATTATTTGGCAGGCGAATTCAAAAAGAGATAAAAGGGGGGCAAACTTGCAGCTCTCTGATGTTAAGTGATTCTTAGGTTTGTGTTAGTTGGTCGAGTAAGGTTGGTTCCTACCACGTTTAGGTGGCGCGTAAGTACTAATTGAAGGCAAGGGAACATGGCGTGGGGGTTTGCGTTTTTTGCGATAGATAAGGGGCATGCGACGGCACAGGTGAGATTAGTCACCTGTCAACGGAAACAGGTTTAGCTCGAGGCGGGCGTGTGTGCGTGCTATCGCTAGATCAGCGAAGGCCGACGGCGCGGCGACGTCGGGAAGGAGCGTCGGTTGACGCAAGAGACGCCAGCTATAAATAACGCGCAATCCTTTTTAAAAATGCGATCAGATTTTCATCCGCTGCGTAGTAAACAGTTCCTTCCGTAAAAGTACAAACAAATATTAAAACGAAAATTTTATTGAAGCAAAATCGACTTTATTTCAAAACATCCACGCTACGTCCTCATCCACGTTACTTATTTATTATCTAGTCTAGATTATTCTAGACTTTTAGCACTGAGATACGGTGCACACAGTTCTCGAAATATACGTACTACATATAACTTATAACATATTAACAATTATTTTTGTTGGCTCTTTTTCATTTTTAACTGTTATAACTAAATGTGTTATGAGACCCAAGCAATCGGCACGACCAAGTATTGTGTGAATAAAGTGGTTGGCTACATAGGTAACTAGATTATTTAGTTCATTTCTTTTCAAAATAAAACGGCCTCCATCATCAATCTTCTAACGAGACCGTCGTGGATTAGTAAATCATAGACTAACATAGAACTATACAAAATAAAAAATAAATCAATTCACAAACAAGCAATTACACATTATTTATTAATTAGATAAGATTGTAAAACGCTATTTTGCGGCACCACCCAAAGCCTGCTTCACCACTAAAGTCTAATTGGAAGAAAATGTTAAATAGTATTACGTTGGTTTAGACACCTAACTTTCTATTAATCTCTCAATATATCTAAAGATCACATTAAAAGTACAGTTTAATATTAGGAGAATGGCAAAGTCTGCCTTTTAGTGTGTGCAAATCTATACAAATAAATAAAATTGCAAAAGTTTTCTTTGACAAGCACTTGCTTAGAAAGTATAAAATAAATAATTAAACGCGGCTAACACCGCGGTGCACAACTAGTAAAGAATAAATATAAGTGAAGCGCACAATTGCACAGATATATAGCGAGCTCGTCAATGGTCTTCTGCGCGGCCAGCCATTGACAGCGTCCCCCCGCTGGGCACGCTGCCTAATTACCATCCCCAGCGCGCAATCGAGGTGACGAGGCGACGTGCACAGGAGGTGGAGAGATGGGGCGCCGCTGGTGCGTAGCGAGGCCTCTTTATGGGTTAAATGCATCGCCCATTTGGGTTAATGGTACGTGAACACAACACAGGTAACGTGAAGCCTATGTGTAAACAGTAAACAAGCTATATGTAGATAGAACGAGTACATACAACCACCCGGGACGTGGCGTAGCATTCTGCTTGAATACTAAATTTATAATCTACTATCTGACCCGTCGAACTTGTCTGAATATTGTCTAAATTTCTTAAAGTCCACAGTTTGAGCCCGCCTCGGCATCACACAGGTCCTGTATAGCCGTGGATTAAAGAAACCGATATTTTGACGCCTTATTGTAGGCATTTTCTTATCAATATAATAACAACAATTAATAGCACCAAGATAAACCTCTTAACACAAACATAGCTTGTACTGGAGGATGGTTCACGTTAATAGTTGAATGGTGGATTCGTACCCTCGACCATACGATTTGCAGACTTTATACAAAACTGTTAAGTTATTGACGCTTGAATGTGACATGATATGTATGATATGACTATATATCACTTGTGATATCATTATAAAGCTTGTACTAAAACCCGTGAAAGGGCTACGGGTTTTTATGCTGAGTAGATACCGCTGCAGCTGTTCAATCGCGTTGCGTTAATTGCAGATGAATTGAAGTGGTCTCAAGCACGTGTGTATCCGGCTTCCGCTTGTAGCCTACATTTTATTGATATAGTCGAAAATTATTCTGCGCCATATATAAAAGTTGGAGGAATCAAGTGACACAGGGTTGTTTGTCTATATACATAAAAGTGAAAGTGTGTGGGTTTGTTCCCTGTAGGCTCCGAAACGGCTGGACCGATTTCAATGAAACTTTCAGGGAATCTTGAATTTGAAATTTGAATTGACCTGGCGAGAAATCCTGTAAAGTTTGGTGACGATCGGAGCACTCATCTTTTTGAACTGTCACATACAGCTTTTATTTACTATGATGAAATTTTATTGTTTTATAAGCTACATTTGTATTGACACATGCGTTGTGTCAATACAAAGTATAGTGAAGTATATTAAAGAATAATATAATAGCGCCGCGAATATACCCGTTTACTGATGCTGCTGATAATGTGTACATGGGTGTAGGTTGATAATGATCTTAGGTAATGATCTTCATCCGCTCGAGAAGAGAATAGAAGAGAATTAATACAGAGGGAAATGAATAATTGAATATATTGTGAGAGTTAAATTATTTATTTAATTAGGTAAGTTTGTTGTTTAGATTAATAAAACCAAAATCTAGCCCGGCGAAGCGTGCTGGCTACGCTAGTAAGTTATAAATACGAATGTTTGGATGTTTGTTGCTAAATCACGCCAGAACGGCTGGATGGATCTGGATGAAATTTAGCACAGGGATAGATATAGTCTGGAAGAGTACATAAGCTATTATACTTTGTATTTAACCGACTTCAAAAAGGAGTTAAGAGAGAGCAGATAGTGTTATATATTTTATTAATAACTTTTTGACTGATATTTGAAATTAATTTGTAAAATTGAGCAATAAAGAATTTATATATATCTATTTAGTTAAAGCCACTTCGGACAACGCTTGCAGAAGTGACGGACGAAATTTCGAGAACGATACAAATATAAATACGGGGAAATCCGACTGTGATGCTGCGGAAACACGAATATGTTTATCGCTAATGTGTATCCATCACATCATCCAGCTGTGTTGCGGCCTTTACTTGGTCGTCAGACCACCTTGCGGATGGACGTCCTACGCTGCGGTTGCTGTGGTCTCCAATCGAGAACTTTTCGGCCCTGTCGACGATCTGTACACAATGCCATTGCCACTTACAGCCGGTTCTAGAAATCGTTTGAGGAGGCCCATGTCCAAGTGATGGTGATGAATGTGTACACAAGGAATTGTTCGTAATTTTTGTTTTATTTAGTTTGGCAAGAAGAATATATAATTGACCAGTCAGCGTCGGGCGGGGTGCAGTTAGAAAGCTGCGTTTTCTCCCGCGCTCAGGCTGCCGATAACATCAGCGCCGGCCGGTGTCCCGCGCCACGCCCCGCCATCGAAGCCTAGCTCCATGTTCGCATAATAATGTCACGGAAAATTGCTTTACGTGCTACGTTCGAACTATCATCGAACTTACCACGTTACCTATGAACTCCGGTCGTCGTGTACTAAGACTTTCTATTTTATATCACTAAAATTAATAATATACAAATACTAAGTTCCCCTTTCTAATCTCCTTTTACCTGCGTTGTAACTTATTTTCAACCGACTTCAAAAGGATGAAGTTCACAGTTCGTCTGTATTTTTTCATGTTTGTTACCGCATAACTTTCGACTGGGTGAATCGATTTTGATGATTATTTTTTATTTGGATGTAGGTGCATGCCTTGCGGTCCCATTTAATTAGGTCCAATTCTGACAATGGGATCCTCATGTATTAAAACCATATAAATTTTAAATTTACATGCGCGCCACAAATGGACGAATAACTCAATATCACGCCAACCGATTTCGATAATTAATTTAAATATTTTTTTATTATTTAAAGGATTTCGTTCTGATAAAGTTTGATTTCGTAATATTTCTATCATCATTCGGAAATACAAAAAGGTCGTCCGCGTGTAAGAGCGTTTGATTCATTTTGAAGTCGGTTTTTGTTTTTTCTCGTAAATATACTTGTTTCTGACAATACAGTATTACTTAGACACGCCTAATATCGTACTTTTTGGATCGTCATTTTGAACTTATTTCAAAATAGAAATATGTTATCAAATTTTCTGTAGGATATTTAAAAAATATAAACAACTCAAAAATGACGGATCAAACAGTCAACGCTGACGTAGAAAGTATAAAATGCCATTCAATACTTCAATCAACAAGTTTCTTCCATACAATTTTTAGTATTTCATACATACATATTATGTTGTTTATTTGTTTCTCTGGAAAGAGTGAACCGATTTTAACATTGGCATAGCTGATGTAATACAGAGTATCTAAAGGTATTTTTATTTTAGAAAAATTTAAATAAATAGTTTATGACATACTAAACGGGAGTGGAGTAAGTTGTCTGTCAACTTTTGTGCCCGCAGTTATAATCTGTGAATACAACTATATTTAACATTGGTACTCGGCTGTAGAATAAAAAAAATGTTCAAGTTTATGTAACTATTCCTGCAGGTGATCGTACAGCACTAACGCGGGCACGTCGTACGCACGGGAGAGGCACGTGCTCCGGGCCACACGTACGTAACGTGTACGTGGGCAGCCCGGGGGGAGATCCCCGCCCACTTTGTCTGGATACCGACCTCGTCTCTCGATCTAGTAAAACATTTTATTATGTAACACGCAATGATAGCCTAGAGCTTAAGTTCGCAGAATGACGAGCGTGGGTTCGAATCATACCAGCTTGTATTGGCATCATAATATATAAACACATTACGAACAAAAACTGACTTCATATCGAATCAAACGTTAAACGGTATTAACGACTAAATTAGCACCAGCTTTTAAATAAAAAATTCAAATAAATCACTATGTCAGAATCCAGTTCGAGTATATGATAGTCATATACTTATTAGGTTTTTTTCGGAAGACTATAGAATATTTATATATAGTAACTTCTCTGCGTCACCGCATCCAAGTTTATTGCCGCACGAGAAGAATAAATACGAATTGAAAAACGAGTATATTCACTTGTTAAAATGTACTATATAGAAAATATAGTAACAAAAATTGTAAACGTCTAAAACACTACTATACACAGACTCTCTCCTTAATTTTCGAATTATAAGATTTATATTATGAAGTTCTGACGCCTACGTTCTCTTTCATTATTCCACGTTCATGCTAGCTGTCAATAAAAAGATCAACATCTACCAATATGTCAGTGTACCAATGAACATTTATCTTAACGATTTTAGAAGTTATCTGCATTGAGACGTATCGAGAATCTACTCCCTAAAAGACGGTTAATAAACGTAAGAATCTGCAAGACAGAGCAACGACCAAATCGTAGACGGTGAGAGCGACATTCAAAAGATATCCTGAATACTTTTGCTACAAACCGGTAAACGCCACCCACTGCATAGGACATCTGACTGTCTACCGCATTTCCAAAAGCAGTGTGAGGTGGCGCGTTACGAAACCAGTTTGCCGGCGCACTGCTCATATAATTAGCATTCGCCATTAATTCGTCTACGAGTTTTTATATCCCCGGCTCGCTTCTGCCGAGTGCGTGTCGGCGGCCGGAATAATCAATTTTATTCGCGGCATAACGACGGGATCATTCGCGCTAATTGCGCATTTAACCTATTACCGGCTAATTGCAAATCTTTAACTAAACATATTTTTATGAATATTAAACATGTAGATGCGAAAATAAGTGGTAGCACAAATTGCCCGTGACCCAGTCTGTGCAAAGGATTTTAAATTGCCACTTGCATGTTATAGGAACACAATTTCATCCAATCCAAATATCCACGTATGATATCAACGCACAGTGGAAATGTATGAAGCGTCAATAGCCTAATGGTTTAGGGTACTGCCTGCGAATCGTAAGGTCGTGGGTTCAAATCCACCATTGGACTATTGCCGTGAACCATGTCCTAGCACAAGCTTAAGCTTAGTTGGAATGGTTAACAAGATTGTTAGTAATATTTCTGAAAAAAAAATAAAGAAATATTGCTAGCTTTCTTTTAAAAAAGTATCTAGAAATATCCAATTTTATACTACAGCCATAAAACTGTTTCCATTTTTGAGTTAACAGTAGAAAATCTATTTTGTATTATTTTGTATACATTTTTGAGTTAACAGTAGAAAAGCTAAGAAAATACTGTATCATTATATTAATTATGTAATGCAGTAGAGATCTAGACTATTCGGCGCGGCTTTTAGATCTGATCAACTCTATAGCAAAAAGTAATTTAGGACAAATTTCGAAATACGACATTTCGTACTACCGTCGCTATGATTATTGGTTATATATAATATATAATAGGTCCTTACATAAAATTGGCGTTTTTTCGTACTGGCCACTTTGATCTCAAATATCTCCTCTTTGGTGAGGAATTCCAATTTCAAATTTATACAATTATTTACTCATGCATTTGTTTTTCGAAAACCGTAATCCATATGTCTTTTCCATCTTTGGTTTTTTCTTTGCGTTTACCTTACTAGGACAAAATTACAACAACGTAAAACACTTGTTCTTTTAGTTATTAATTTTTGAATAGTGTTCTATTTTTTTTTTACAGAAAACACGTACTTGACTTAATTATGTCAAAAAGTATTCCAAAATTAAGAAGGTAAGAAACATGGAAGGATGCTACAAATAAATAGTTGTAATATTAGGGTGACTGCGCGCGAACAATAGTTCCTCCTAATATCGCTCTGCTATGTCGCAAGTGTGATCGATATAAGTTTATCAAGGGCAGAGGCTCCCAAACTTTTAGCTGCACGAGGCCATACATCCATGGAAAATATTAACGGAATATTTAGCTAACATTTGTCACGTGGAAACAATATATTATTACAAGTTGATTTAAGAAGATGCCAGATTGCTACAACGCTAATTCACGGCCGAACGCGAGTTTCCCTCTAGGGACCCTTGCACTAGATATAGAGAGCTCAATTAGAGGTTCACGCCAGAATATATTATAATTATAACACACATATTTGACAAAGAAAGGTAGGCAGAGATTGCTGATTTCTAATTTACATTATCAGGATCTAGTTACACTGCAGTATTTCAAATGACTTCTTATAGGGAAATTGTATTAAAAAAATGTACGTTGAGTTTTCAACCGACTTCAAAATGAAAAGTTTCTCAATTCGTCTGTATTTTGTTATGTTTGTTACCACCGCATAACTTTTGACTGGGTGAACAGTTTTTGAAGATTCTTTTTTTTGAAAGCTGGTGCTTCCCATGTGTCCATTTAAATTTAGTCCTATTCTGGTATTCATGAGAAAACCATGTAAGTCTTAAATTAGCTTCAGGTGTGTGCGCCATAAATGGACGAATAATTCAATATCACGTCAAACGACTTCGATCATTCATTTTTTTATTATAAAGGACTTCAAGAGTATTTTAAAGAGAATTTGATTAGACTCTAAATAATGTTATTTCGTAAATACAAAGAGGGCGTCCGCGAATTTTGTTTTTTCTCGAAAATATATTTGTTAAACATTTCATTGTACTTGTGACAAAGCCTGAAAGCTGCAATTGCTTGTTGTTTTTGAAGTCATCCTTTTTTTTCCAAATACTAACAACATCGTTTAGCTGGCCCCTGCTGGCCACAATTGGCACGGGACAGGAAGAAATGGAATTCTTTAGAGGAGGCCTTCACCTTCGCCTGAGGAGGGGTTCTTGCAATACATGGAATATTAACTTACTACACTTTTTACTAATTACATTTTAAGCTAATGTATCTATTAGCACATTAGTTTTTTTTTAATTAAATATCCTATAACTCTGTACATTTTTTTGCAGGAAATAAAAGGCTTTATTATTATTATTATATAACAACATCGTTTTGAACAAACATCACTGACTTACTTGTCCATTCCAATTAAGCGTATGTGTTAATAAAAGGTTCAAGTTAACAACCGAATGGTGGAACCGAACCTACAACCATACGCAGACCGTAATCTAAACCATTATGCTGTTGACGATTTGCTATTATAAAAACTTTTTTCTACTTCCTCGGTGCATGGCGAGAGGCTCCGCGGCGATCTTCAATGAAACGCACCAGAGCCCCTCTGCACCGTGTTCTCGTGTCGTTGTAAAAGACATTTCAAGACTTGATGATCATGTCATAACTTTCTGACCACTTGCGAAACATTTCTTTAACTAATACTACGAACACTATTAAATCTAATATAAATTTAATCGTGTCTTGCTCACAGTTCCTTCACTAGCGTATCGTGACAGCAAGAATTGGATCTTCTGCGTCTGTAGGGATTGATTTCGAGCGCGACCTATATATGAACGCGAAGCACGCTGCGTGTCTTGTTCGTTGATACGAGAATTCCGGGAATCTTAATTGGATACTATAAAATGTTTTATAAAATAAAAATAAAAAAAGCCTTTTATTTCCTGCATTTACAGTTCAAAAAATTAAAATTTAATGCCATTTTCGCTGTTTTGCTAGAACCCCTGTTAAGCGGCTAAAGGCCTCCTCCAGAGGGTTTCACTGTTCCCTGTCCTGTGCTATACTGTGCTCCGCCTGTTCTTTCGATTTCGTCTTGCCATCGCATCAAGGGGCGTCTTCTTCCTCGATTTCCTCATGAGCCATCTCATTGGGTTACTATTACAGTCTTTCATTCTGGCGACATGTCCAGCCCATTTCCACTTCAGTTTTTGTGCATAGTTAAGGGCATCAAAAATGTTTTATATGGTTTTGTAATTTCATTGAGATCTAGCTTTAATAGCTATCTATGTAGTCCTGATACAACCGGTATAATTTTTACGATCTATGAGGAAGGAAGTCCTGGTATATCTGTTGTGTATATACTATAGCTTTTGTTTGCAGGAACTGGTTGAGAGTGGCAACTGGTACTCACTGACATGTTTTTAGAGAGATCCGAGTCCAACAGTGAACTTGCAGGCTGATGATGATGATAAGGCAATCTCGTCTGTTTCCTTTAACGCCTCAATCCATATTGTATTTTAATATCAACAAATAGTATGTGAAATGGCTGAAAGTCAATCTTATTTACGTTATACATACATTCGACAGGATTTACGTAACGATAACGATTCGTAGGAATTAATCAGAATCTAACCAAACTCTCATTAAACCACCCTTTGTGGATATCCTTTGCAATAAAAAAATAATCATCGAAGTCGGTTATTATAATATTGAGTTAAAATGGTTTTCTGTTCTATGAGGATGATTCTTCTAGAAAAAATCCTATTATAAATAAATTTAAAAAAACATTGAAAAGAAAAAAATACAGACGAATTAAGAACCTCCCTCATTTTTTTCGGTTGAATTATGTGTGTAGTTTGAATATGTCTTTAATTTTAATCTATAAAACGATTCACTAGCCGTGTGTGTCAGTGAACATAAACACATATTGCGTACAGACATTGAAATTAAAACAACAAACAAGACAAACATGAATTGTGACGTCGCGCGACGCCAATAAAGTACGCGCCGCGCCGACAAACCAATAAACTGAACCGTTTGCTGTACTCTACTCCGAATTACAACCACTGCAGCTAGGGCTGCCGACCGCCAGAACACTGACCTACATTACAGGTGATAGCCCTTGACGTTTATCAATACAAATACATAAAAAGTCTGTTAGGAATATTAAAATCTCCGCTTTTACTATATGCATATCAATATTTACACGGTACATATACCAAAATAACATTCCTTATTTTTTTCTTCATACTTTAAATACCAGAGTCCGTGCGTAATTACGTTTAACTTGATTTGAAGTTTTTGCTCGTAAATAATTTTTCCCATATATTATTAACATTTTTGTTAACCATTCAAAATAAGCTTAGGTTTATGTTAGGAGATAGTTCACGTCAATAGTCGAATGGCGGATTCAACGACCTTACATTTCTCAGACCGTACCGTCATAAACCTTTACGTTATTGGCGCTTATTGGTTTAGGGTACGGGCAGCGAATCGTAAGGTCGAGGGTTCGAATCCATCATTCGACTATTGCCGTGAACCATGTCCTAGCACAAGCTTAAGCTTAGTTGGAATGGTTAACAAGATTGTTAGTAATATTTCTGAAAAAAAAAAGAAATATTGCTAGCTTTCTTTTTTTAAAAAAAATATTTATTTATTTATTAGAAAAAATTACAGCACCATTACAGATTAACCAATTCGATGCTGTAATCTACACAAATAATTAATAATAATAATAATACGATAATAATAACATCACTTACTTCTATTCATACACAACACAAAATTTATTTTATTCAAGTGACAACTGACACATTCATCACCTCAATATATCTATAGGCAGCCCCTGAACCTCGGCTGGTCACACTGAAATATGTCAATAATGTATGTGTAATGTGTGATGTCATTGAAATCGACAACCCTAGCGTCAGCTGATCGCGCCTATCGGGCTCCGCCGGTCGCGTTATGCCGCAATAAACGTAAATGGCGCACCGCGGGCTTCATTCATAAAAGCGAGTTGAATTATTACAGACAGCCGCCACTAGCGACTTAATAGTAAACAAAGCGATACAATGTTACACTTAGCACATCACTTTATTGATGCGAGCGCGCGGCGGCGGCGCGACCTAATAAAACTTGATTGAGAGCGGAGTCATTGAATATATTACGCGATTGAAAAGTTTACGAGACGATCGGCGGACGCTGCAGACGTCGCTGCACTGTAATTACAACTTGAACAAGTTGTGTAACAAGTATGTTTACGAGTGAAAACAAACACCTACTTCAAATACAACTTTTGCAACACATAATGGGGGAATGTGCTAAACATGAAGCGGAAAGAAAGTCATTAATAAATAGTCTAAAACTGAGGGAGCAACATGTGGGTGATTTCTTAATGCTGCTGTCTGACACGACTTCAGAGGGAGCGAGGAAGGTGGTGGCTATGGCCATACAACATTGATGTCTTTCTTTCTCGCTTAATGTGAGATATGTGTGTGTACTTAGGTTAGGCTGGCATGCCCAAAAGGGCAAAGTTCCCAATAAATAAAGAAAAAAACCACAACAACAACTTTCTTCTTTGTATTATCGAATCATCATAGGAATATTACGAAATAGAATTAATCAGAACCAATCAAACTCTCATCAAACTACCCTTGAAGTACATATTTTCCAATAAAAAATGAATCATCAAAATTTGTGCGTTATATTGAGTTATTCGTCGATTTGTCGTGCACATACTTTTTTTACAAATTTAAGATTTATATGGTTTTCTAATGAATGCCATTGTCAGAACTGGTCCAAATGCACCAGCTTTCAAATTAAAATAGAATCATCAAATCGATTCACCCAGTCGAAAGGTCTGAGGTAACAAACAAAAAAAAATACAGACAAATTGAGAACCTCCCCCTTTTATGAAATCGGTTGATAAAAGCTTCGCGCGCGACACCCACGCGCTCGGCGGTGAAAGAAACATCGTGAAGAGACTTACTCGTGAAGTCTGCCAATTCTAACTAGGCCCGCGTCGTGGACTATGGCCTTATACTCTCTTTATAGATAAGGCCTGCGTCCAATAGTGGGACATACATAATATATATAGGCTTTAAAGGAGTGGTGGTCAAACTACGGCCCGCGGGCCAAATCGATCAAGCAACTGCTCTTTTTATTTATATCAGTAGTGTTTCTAACCTTTTAAAATTCTGGGTCTGTATAAAAAAAAGCTTAAACGTCGTAAATTTTTACGTAAAAAGCCAAAACAAATTGCCACCACAAATTTGAGTAATTTGCTATTTGTCTATTTTTAAATCATTTTTTATAAGTCAAAAGATTTTTTTTCGGTCAAATTTTGGCCCGTTTAACATTTTTTTACGATTTGTGGCCCGCTAGCAAAAAAGTTTGCCCACCACCGCTTTAAAGGGTTTGCTCCCATTATAGTGATAGTTTGCTGATTATCGCCAATACATAGCTCTTTGACATCAATCACTGTGGCGGAGCTTTGCAGGATACATCACCGCAGTCCCCCGCCCCCGCCAGCCCCGCTGTGCCCGCTCGGAGGAGCAATCGATACGAGCGGCCAGTGTTAGATGACACACACGAAGAGACTAGCACACAAAACCAGTAAACAGTCAAGTTGTTGAGAAACAGAATATTAAAGCATTTTTTTGTATTTATATATTATATTCTTTCATTTGAATAGCTCTTTTTGAATTCGTTTCTCCATTTTTTTTATTTTTCCCCAAATCTGAAACTAAAAGAATATTGAACAAATTTTGATAGTTCTGTAAATTTATAAACCTGTGTATTTACGAGTAAGAACAAAAACCAATTTCGACGCGCGGACGCCCGCTTTACTAAAACATAAAAATACAGAGGAATTGAGAACCTCCTTTTTTGAAGTCGAAAATTGAGATGTTTTAAAGCACATAAACCGTATTTTAGAACGTTTTAAAACAGGCTTATAAAAACCGCGACTTCTGAAGACTAGCTAGCTCTGAGTCGTCTAAAGCGTCTGTCCAAGGAAAACTTTCGTCCAAGCTTGAGAAGTCCATATAAACCTCATTCAATAAAAGCTATATAATATGAACTTGTGGTTTTAAGCTGTTAAAACAGTATTTCTGATTTCAAACCTTGTAAGCTTTTTATAGAAAAAGGGGCAAACGAGTTAAGCTCCCCTGATCTTAAGTGATCACCATCGCTAAGTAACATACACAGCACCGGAGCTGCAGGTGCGTTGCCGGCCTTTGAGAGAGAAGTAGGCTCGTGTTGAAGGTCCCCAAATCTTACAGGCTCGGAAACTCCGCCGGTGACAGTTGGTTCAGCAGGTTGAGAATGTTTGGAAGAAAGTTACATGAGAAACGTACAATTGTGGAACGCCAACCATCAATATGGTGTTGATGTAATTTGCAATTCTGCCGAGATGTATGGTAATAGAATGCCATATAAAATTTTATTTTGTTTTCATTCTTAGCATCAGTTTTGTGGACTTGTAAATAAAAATTTAATTATTATTTAACTTTTTTTGTCCTATGCCATATGAAAAACAAACACTGTTACGAACAACCCTGGTGCTGATGGTGTACAATCGATTGCCGCTTTTATATTGGAGCAGATGTCGTGACAATGTGGTTACGCAATCTGCCATATACCGCAGAGTACCATTCCCAGAGGAGGAAAAATATTTGTGTTCTAAATATCATTTGCACTAAGAATGTGACACGACCAGGAATGCGCGAAGTAGCCCAGTGGCGAGCGCGAGCGCTAAGCTAAGAAATTATGTGACCATTTCTACCAAAGCGGCTGCTATTTGTTATCATCATCATATATACAAATAAATAAAATTGATGTATATTTAGTAATTAAAATAACCGATTTTAACTACATGCATAAGAATGTATATACATAAACCATTTTTTTATTTTGTCTGTTTGTTTCTTCCGGCCAATCTCTTCAACGGCTGGACCGATTTTCACGAGACTTTCACTGGCCGATAGATGATAGCTTTAAGTCTTCTAGACTCCTAGATTATTAAGGTTTTTAATCCACTCCCGTGAGCCACAGCGTGGTTTTATACATATGATCTTCTTAAGCAAATGATCTAACGTAAAATTAATAATTCAAATCGGTTAAAGATTCCGCTTTACATAAATGAAAGATACTATTATTTTTTAAACCATATAAATATTTTTTTTTTCTCTGAATCTACTCTGAACTACTGAGTGGGTGGTTCAAGCAGCCTGTACGCTTTTATCGGGTTTTGAGAAAAAAGTCTTTTATTTACTTAGAACAGAATTACGGTTTCCAAAGTGTTGTCTAGACGGTACCTAATCCTCATGGCTATTGAGGCAATATTATATCTATCCTGATGATTAATTTTAAATATAACATACTACAATTTTCCCCGAAACACACTGTATTTTATCATATAATTCTATACTTTACGGATTAGATCGAAAAAAAATGTGGTGTTGTGGGACACCAGACAGTAACTCTCTATTATCTACTCTCTATTCGCGGTGGCACGAAAATAATTATTCGAATATACATTCTTTATTATGATTTTTTTATCGATAAAAATAAAAAATGAATGTTTGTATGTCCTATATATAATCGTAAAATATGCATTTGATCATGTGATGATCTTCAGCAAAGTTTTGTGCATGAGTCTACGATGGTTTCTGTTTTGGCGCCACTTTGAATCCAATGAATATAATACGGCAGTTACAGTTGAATTGAAACGAAAACAGCAAACGAACAACGAATGTCCCCCAAATATTTGTGTAATATCTTTCCTTGAAATAAATTTTAGTCAGTGGCGTAACAACGCGCGCATGGTACAGCTAGTGAATTATAAAAAAACCATCTACCTAAACTTGATAACACCTAATATCTTACGCTTTTATCCACCGTTACGGACGTTTTCTTGCAGGCAAAGGTACCCAACCGCAACGCCCATGCCCAAAAATGTATCTGATTGCATAGAGATTTGTTTTCAAACATTTTCATAGAGATAGAGGTAGCATGACAACGCGTGAAAGGCACATCGGATCCGGCACCTACATCCGTTCGCGATAAGAAATGCGCCGGTGCAGGCGGAGTGCTAAGACGGTGCACCAGCCAGTTCCAGTAGTTCAGTGTTGTTGCATATAATTTATGCATCAACACGTTATATTTGAAAGTTGTTTATCCTTACAAGATTATTTTAAAGTATTTCAATTATTTAACACTATTTTACAGCAGCATTTTTTTATTCAAAAGACAGATACAATAATATTATGGTTTGGTCGGTTTGACGAATGTAGGAAACGTGATCAAACACAAGTATGTTTACGAGTTAAACAAAAACTATAATAATTCAAATCAAATCAACGCAAGAATCCAGTTCGCAATAGAATAGAAATTAAAAATTATTAATTTTTATTTTCAGGTGAACACTGTAGATCATTTAGATACGGTGTCCTAAAAACTTCTGCCGCGCTTATCTCTCACACCCAAATGTTTTGTCTACCGTGGCAAGGAAGTCTACCGCCGTATAAATACGAAGAGATATAAAAAAAAACAAGTATCTTTACAGTAAAAAAAAACTAAAGAGCATAAAGAGACTCGTAAGTGACAAGAATAGTAAACGTCTTAAACAATACTACATCCAGACGCGCTTATTTCCAAACTATTTAACTATTAGATTTGAAAATACGAAGCTGTGGTACGTTCATTTTCTTTTTCAACGCATAGTACTCGTCGTCGTTAAACAGTTTGGCGAGGCGTACATATCTAGTCTTGATTGTCATAAACCTACCAATATCTTAACCAACAAACAACAATTTATGATGGGGAAATGAGTCAGAGAGACATTAGATAGAGCACGAATGTAACGCCGTAAAGAACCGAACCAGCCTTAATTTTTTTTTATCTTTTTGTGTCTGTAATTTTTCCTTATCTATTTGCATATGTCTGTAATTTTTCGAATTTATTCGTAGCTTCGCCTGTGAAGGCCTTAACCAGTAAATTGCCAAAAGAATATTTAAAAGATCTGATCATGTGAAAGGAAAAAAACCTGTCGCTGTGATCCGATTGCCCTCAAGTTGGCCGGCTGATTCAAAAATCGAAAATAGTGAATAAAATTACCGTATATTTAACTTGTACTTAATTACTTGCAATTAATTTAAAATTTAAGACCTACAGCTGAGCTTAATGATAGAAAGTGTTTTGGAAATAGTCGGTGATTTTCCATCCACCTTTCGCTTCACTACCCATCGGTAATAAAACAAGTGTGCTTTAGACCACAGAACTGAAGTAAAACTTTAGCTCCATCTATATGTATCTATATAGTATATACACGAGAGGAAGACAATGTGCGGGAGTTTTATATAATTATATATATTATACAAAAGAGTTTTATGTATGTTCACTAAAACTTACATGATTTTTTAAAAGACGTTGCCACAAATGAAATATACCCAGAACATAACAAACGTGGACACAGTTTAGAGACAGATCTAATTCCCCCATCACAAGGATGCGCCATCCACGGGAGATCCACCATCGGACTTTAAGACAAACTGCTGGATTTCAACCTTTTCTTGAGGAACCAAACCCGAACGGAACGATTTGCTTCGTCTTTCATTATTCTTACTGCATAGGACTGGAATAATTTGCCCGCCTCTGTCTTTCCCTCATAGTACAATATGGCTGTTTCCAAGAATAGTAATAAGCATGTACTAAGCTAGAGTGAGTCTTACCATCCAGGACTACATTTCCACTTAACATCACGTGGGATCGTGGTCAAGCAATAAAAAAGATGTTTATTTCAGTTTAAAAAAAGCACCATTGAGAATACAGTTGGACGGAATATAGCGGAAATCATATTAAAATAGATTTAACAGGTGACCGCGTTTCGTGTCGCCGCAGTTAATGTATGCAACATCGACCAGTTGCCCGCGGTTCAGTGGTTGCACTATCTAGCCGTTCAGATGTTGGACCTGGACTCTATTTCTTTTATAGGAGAAGGGTGCAAATGAGCATGCGGCATCTTAATCTTGCTGTCCACAAACATCTACTTACTGGATTGCAGATGTGTATATAACCATGTCAAGGATTGGGACGAGGTTTCATCGGTCACTAGGCGAAAGGCAGTAGTGTCACATACCTCCAACTTCACATCAGTATTCTGTGATGTCGTGGTCCCTGATTACCGATTACTTCGTGCAATAGCAGAAGCCATTGCAGTGGCCCTACCACTGTTACAATTCTCGAGTAAGGCATATAGATTATTCTATTATAGCTGTGTTTGTAGGTTTTTTCTATACTTCGTCTTCTTGAGGTGCCATCTCCTACCGGAGGTCGGCTATCAATTACGCTATTTTGTTTCTAATAAAGTCCGGAGATGTTTAAGCCACGAAATACGTCTTCTTCCAGATGGATTTGCCGTGGATTTTTCCTTGGATGATAAGTTGTAGTAGGTCGTATTTATTACGTAATATATGACCAAAATACTGGAGATTTCTAGATCGTTATACATTCTTTGTTATTCTAATCAGAAACATTTCATTTAAGAAACCTTTGCTTATCACAGATATTTCTACTATTCACGTCACAATCAGTCTCTTTTGTCAGGTTTGTCTATTCTAACGCATATTTACAACGTTGATGCTTTCATAATACTGCTATACCCAAACCTCAATATAATAAAAATAGGTATGAACACATGTATTATATGTGTAGTACTAAATAATTTCTCCGTAGGTTGATTTTCGAATGGTGTAGTTGAGGTGTAACTATGAGGCGGTGTGAGGCAGCTCGAGGCGCTCTGGGCGCGGCCTCAATTTTTATCCTTCGCTTATCTTTTGTCTTAGTGAGCGGAGGCGAGCGGCCAAGGGTAACCCCGACACCCGCTCAGGGGGCTTTCACTGTCGCCTAATTATCCGTACCCGCTTCTGTCGCACGGCCCACTTGTCTCCAATACTTATTTGGTTCGATTTATATTTTATTGCGATCGTATTAAATTATATCACGAGTCGTAATTACGATACAAGTGCCTCATTTATGTGAGAATGAACGTTTAGTAACGTCATAGTTGTGGATTTTGCTATATATATTATAGCCACAGACAATCCAATATTATTTCAGTTGTAAGCATTTTGTCGTATAGTCCAAATATGCGGATATATATCAATTAATATCAAATAATGACAAAGTAATCATGAAAACACAATTGAAAATTACATTAAAAATTAAATTAGTAGATTACGGTTTTTAGTAATTGAATTGTATTATAATACGTTGGTTTATAGAGAAATGTCATTTGCACTGGACCCATTTCTTAGTTTTTTTTTTATCAGCGAAAGAGGGCAAACAAGAGAGTGGTTCATCTGAAGTAATCCGTTCACAAATACCTACTAGTACTATATTATGCTACTTTTAATTTATATATGTGATATATATATATATATGAATGTTATATAAGAAAAAGATTCAGCTAGGACATTTTGTTATAAGTTAATCCCCAGCCTGTCGTAAAATGCGACTAAAAGGGGCTTCGGGTCCACGGGCGACATGGTTGCCTTTGTCATCCGGTACAGTGAGCACGGGAAGAAGGCGACACACAAAGGATTAATCTCACCCGGGACGTGTTCTTTGCAGCAGTGCAGAGGGGCTCCGGTGCGATCTACTAGAGATCCGCCCCCAGCATCTTCACCGGAGTCCCTCGCCATGCACCGGGCCATCGGGGAGGATTTAGTGAGGGACCTCACATAGGACGTGAAACAAAAAGATATATCTCCACGTCGATAGTCTAATAGGTTTGAATCTGCGACGTTACGTTTTGCAGACGATATTTATTGGAATGTGTACCACCTCCACGGTACCGTCTCGACTGGAATAAAAACGTGAGATCTCCTCGGACTCCTTCCGACGTAATTTGGCGGTTGTAAGATAACATCGACCACTCGGAATATATTATAGTCCCGTAAGTATATCCGTTAGGCGACACTCGCGTCTCGTCTCGTATGCAAGTTAATATTTCAAAAAGCGCCCGACCGGATGGTGTTTAATTAACATCACAATAATTGACAAGAGCGATCGCGGCAGGAGACGGAGCCCGGCTCGTTTCCTCAATTGAGAGCATTCGGTACTACGCCGTTAACTTGTTCTCCGATCTAGTGAAATTAATGTAACCAATTAGAACACACCTCACGGCAACAAATACCTTGCGCTAATACAGAGCTACATCGACGACTCTAAGTTAACATTGCAAGGAGTGCAATAGCATATTGGAAAGGCAAGAGGTTATTTGGTGATACGGCTGTATACCAATCTCCTCAGTCTGAAGCACAGGAATAGTTTGTCCGCGTCTGTCTTTCCCTCCGATTATAATGTGGATATCTTCAAGAATAGAGTATTCACTCTTAGAAGGCAATTACTATGCTTTTTTGTAAAAAAATATATTTTAGTGTACCGTACATACATTCATGTGCATGTTGTAAACAGCGGTTATTTTAATATTACAAACGGACACTCCAATTTTATTTATTTGTATAGATAGACAGTTTATTATTATATGTATTTTGCTGATAAATTGCTGTTCACAGTGTGCGATGTAACTATACCCCTTCAGCCCGGGCTGAGAACATAGCGATCAATATATAACTAAGACAGCCATGATGTAACGCGATTGGACAGGGCGCTCCAGCAGGCGCGCAGCGAAAATCGAAAGTAGCCCAGTGGCAGCGGACAGGCGACCTTTAGGCGCTGGCGTAGCCCTGAGCGCACAGTTTGCACAAACATCCTTAATCTATGCTGGCCGAGCAGAGCACCGCTCGCTTTTGCCAGCGCGAACATCACTATCTCTTAATTAACCGACTTCAAAACAGGAGGTTCTCAATTGGTCTTTATTTTTTATGTTTGATACCGCATAACTTTCGACATGAGACAACCATAGAAGTCTTAAATTTGTATCAAGTATGAGAACCACAAATGGACGATTATCTCAATATCATACCATCTGATTTCGATAATTATTTTTTATTAGAAAGGGTTTACGTTAAGAGTAGTTTGATATAAGTTTAGTTACGTTCTGATTAATTCTATTTCGTAATATTCCTACGATAATTCGGAAATACAAGGAGAAGAGTGTCCGCGCGTAATAGCGTTTAACGTTTGATTCTATTTAAAGACAGTTATTGTTTTTGGTCGTGTATGTGGCAGCACACGATTGCAACATTTGGTGGCACAAAAAGAAAAAGATAAATTTTAAAATTATTTCCTTACCTGTAGTAAAAATATGTTTATTAAGCCCCAATACCTATACCATACGTATATACCCTGCATGAGAAATGATCACAACATTTATCAGTTACACTTAACCCCTTCATATCTAATATATATATATTATAAACAGTAATATTTGTTTTTTTTTAAATATAAATAATAGCAGGAAAACAGAAATATACAGTCTACGTTATGTTTATTTAAAAGTATCATAAGCCACCTTACAAAAGAAAACTTAATCCCCAGACGGTAAGTGTGGCGGGGCAAGACTGCGCCTCGAATGTAAGACGTAGTGGACCACGTGCGAGATAAGAATAATAAAAACACTTGAGAACACCTCGCGGCTTATCATTAAATGTCATCAGGAGATGCGCGTTGCTCTCAGACAAGCGACACATACGTAATACATCAGTCAACTGTTCTAGCGTATAAGGCAAAACGTTTGTCGGCTAGAAATCATATAGACACAGTGTGCAATCATATTACAGACAGAACATTACACATTAAAAATTAAACAAAATACAATTAACAGCAGGGACGGACAAATAGGGCATGATGCCAACACTGAACACCGTCTCATTATTTGCTGAGACTAGGATGGGACAGCGCCGATTTTCAGCGTGGCCCAGGACTACCCAATGTCGTGCGCGCACAATACCAAATTTACATGGCATTTATACAGAATCTGATAATAAATATATAATAACTAACAGCCTAACAAAATTAAAAAATTTAACCATACAGACTTTGACTGATGGCATTACTCGGGTTAATTGAAGTTTACTGATACAGGACACACGGGATATATACACAACGTACACAAATACACTCACACACAGTAACGCAGGTAATGCAATTTTTATTTCCTATTAATTTGTTTAATTCTGTTTTTATTTTTTTTTAATACGAAGTACATCCTTAGTTAACACTAAAAAAAAATGTTTTATATAATGTAAATCTATAAAGGCTTAGATCCTGAACACGTGACCTAAAAATCTATTATAACTCACAAGCTCATTTTGTAAAATAATAAATAAATCAATAAATAGACATAGACATTTATTTATTGGCATCACAATACAAAAACACATCACAGACAGAATATAACACACATTAAAAAAGAATGAAAAATAGACAAAACACAGTTAAAGTTACACGGACAAATGATACAAAAGATGACAATATCGGACACCGTCTCAGCATATGCTGTCAAAGATGCGACAGCGCTGATTTTCAGCGGAGCCCGGGACTACCTAAAGACGTGCGCGCGCAATACTACTTTTATATGGAATTATACAGACAATAAGAGTATAATAAATATGATAATGAATAAAACAGATATGAGATTAAAATATATTTTATACAATAAAATAATAGATGAAAAAACTTCATAAATAAATATATTATTGAGTTCAAAATAAACTAAAATAAAAATTATGATAATTAAACGTATAAAGTACAAATTATATAATTAAATATTGAAAATATTGGAAACAACAAGCCACCGATGGATATTATTTTTTTTGTATCTTTAACATCAGGTGTTTTAATTTATTTTTAAATGCGTTTACAGATAAATGTAATATGTACATAAATAGTTAGATTTATGTATATTATTATTATATAATCTATATGTCTATATCACTGTTCTAAATAAACAAATTAAAAAGCAAATGCTTTGACATATAGTACTTGGATATCGTGATACGTCTTCCTATAAAAGCTAATGTTGGTTTGGCCCCTCTTATACTATCATAATGCTAACTCGATTAGAGTCCAAGCTGAGGTCTCTCTCGGGGGCCCTTGCGCCGTTTACTCTCAATAGATTCAGGCTAAGCGACCATCTTTACCCACCACTTCTCAAACTCGGTGAAACTGTTGCAGCCAGCTTCTCCGGACAATCAGCCTGGGATTGTCACAAAAAAATTGACATATAAAAGGGCATTTAATCTTTTTTTTTCAAAATTTTGACGATAGATTGGGACGATGAGACGAGCCATAAACCTTGCAACATTGGTTTTTATACACAAGGAAAGGTCCTACGCAATAAGTAATGGTATTTAATTATATATACAATAGGAGCTGTGTAACCCGAACTTCAAAGTAAACGCCCAAAACTTCGAGTTAAAGAGTTTGGCAATTTGTAACGAAATGGCCGGGTATTTCGACATATCTCGATTTCATGTTATAAAATTAATAGTGAAGTAATAAAAGTTAATTAATTATTGTCGTACGGGATAATGAATGCATTTACAAACGTTATATCGACGATGTGATAAAGACCGCGGAATAAATTTTTATCCCCACCAAGAAAGAAATTAGTATAAATCTTAACATTACAGCTGTTTTCTTCTTTATATTATTCAATAACCATTTAATAATAGTAATAATTCCCGTGACCTGCAGGTCATACAAATTTTTCATTTTATGTGGTTTGCAATCAACAGTAATAGCGAAATGAAAAACGAGCAAAACCAAAAACCGACTTCAATTCGAATTAAAACGTTTAATTGCGAAATAAACGCTATTACACGAGGCGGAGAAACAGAATTAATCAAAATTTAAAATTTTACTAAGTACCTACCTTTACTAAGTGCCGAATATTGTAAATAAATTAGATATTATATGTATAGCATTAATTATTATTGTGTAGTAGTATGTATTAGTATTTATTGTATATGCTTTCTTTATTGTATTTTATGGGTATATAGTATATAGATTAAGAGCCGTGGTAGCTCAGTGTCCGGGCGGTTGGCTCAAGTTGCGTAGTACGCTAGCAACCCGAGTTCGATCCCCGGTGCCGGCACCAATAAATTTGTTGTTGCAATTTTATGTGCTGATTTACCACGCGCTCGGCGGTGAAGGAAAACATCGTGAGGAAACCTACATATTTTAGAAAATTTTCTAAGGCGTGTGAAGTCTGCCAATCCGCACTAGAGCCGCGTGGCGGACTATGCCCTTATACTCTCTTTACAGAGAAGGCCTGTGCCCAGCAGTGGGACATATATAAAGGCTGTAACTTTAACTTAGTGTATAGATTTGTGTGCATTGCAAGGCAGTTTATTGGCGAAATAATTTAAGTAAATGTTATTGAATATATGTATAATAAATAAAAAAAAAAGAACTTAACCAAACTTTCATCAAACTACCCTTAAAGTACATCCTCTCCAAAATTTGATATTGATTCATTCTTCTATTTGTGACGCACATACTTGATGCAAGTTAACGCTTATATGGTCTTCTTATGGATACTATTGTCAGAAATGAGACCGCATGGGAAGCACCAACTTTCAAAAAAAAAAAGAATCATTGAAATCGGTTCACCCAGTCGAATGTTCTGGTAACAAAAATAAAAAAAATGAAAACATACAGACGAATTGAGAACCTACTCGTTTTTTGAAGTCGGTTGAAAATTATGACTGGCCAGATTGTAAATAATGACCATATTATAATAAGACTCTGGAATCATTTGTTTTTCGATTGTATCTAAGAATGTGCTTAACCACGATCCCACCTGATGTTAAATGGAAATACAGTCCTGGATGGTAAAGAGCACTAGCTTAGTAAATGCCTATTCACCCTACTCATGAAAACACTCACATTGTATTCGGAGGGAAAGACAGACACGGGCAAACTATTCCAGTCCTTTAACGTATAATGAAAGACAAAAGAAAAAGTTTCGATCAGCTAGCAGAGCGTGTTCAATCCCGATGGTGGAACAGGGTTAGGGGAATTAGATCCCTAAACTGCGTCGACGTTTGCTAAAGTTCTGCGAATATCTTACTAGTGTTGTCTCCTTTAAATAATCATGTAAGTATTAGGGAATCCATATCACTCTTTAAGTACTAACACTTACCTGTAGCTAATAGTCTATCACCGGCTGCAACCAGGACGAAGGTGCCAGGAATAGGAAATGAAAAAAATATCGCCACGTCCGTGCTATATAATAACAACGGCGAAAGGAAACTGTTGTAAAACCCCGGTAGGGAGGGTGAGCGGAACTGGCGAGGCGCGCGCGTGAGGGGTGGACGAGGGGCGGGGGATCGGGGAGGCGGGCGACAGGGGGTCGGGGAAGATTTCTCAACTCCGACAAATTATATAAGTAAACTTTTGCTAGGTAACGTAACGTAGCTATTTCTACATCGTTACTGGGTCAATGTCCCGTGGAGACGGCGTTTTAAGTATCGCAACAGATGATCGACCCCGAGGTCGCGACGTGGCGGGATCGACTGGAGGGCTTGTGGGGCTGGAAGGACTCCTGCCGCACCGACGTCTTCGGAGTTTCTACTAAAAATATTAATATTTATATAAAGCAATATATAAGCTAACGATCTGATCCTATGATTGAATCACAGTCGGGTCTTGTACCAATGAATTGCCATTTGTATCTTAAGTACAATCAATCACGTGGTAAAAGTTTGGTGTATGGCGATAGGCCCTACCTGTCATATATGGACTAATCTCGGTGAAAATCGGACAGAAAAATCTGTCTCTGTTTATCCCGCTATGTTTAGAAAGGACGCGAGAGCTTATTTATTACTGACAGTGGTGTCATCGTGCTTTTTTATAGCTGAAAACATTTACTATTTGGACGGATTGAAATGAGACGGAACTTTAATGACCATGAACCTTAGGCCTGAACCTCTATTAGGATTACCTCGCAAGCGCTAGCAGCTAGGTTTTCACTCTACTTATTACTGAACGAACCCTTTTTATTTTAAAGGCGTTTTTTTCTAATAGAAAATAACATCCCCATAAAACAACGAAAAGAAAATTGAAAAAGTTGATTAATTAATACTACATAAACACTCTTTCAACATCTATATAATATGTAACTATATTATGTTTCTTTGTGTACGCTTCAAAAAGTACTGCATCGATTTAGCTCAAATTTTGACACGACATAGAACCGCCATAACGATTGTTTTGTTTCTATTTCTTGCCACAGTACCATACCTGCGACCGCAAAGAAACAGCTTTTTTAACAGTAATTACTAATAGATGGCGTTGTTTACTATAATGTTTTTTTTAACAAAAAAAATGAAGATGACGCGTCGTCTTTTTTGTTCACGCGGGGGAATCTTTTTATAGACCATCCTCCGGTACCCTGGGTGAGCCCGGAGGGATGTGTGGGACTCGGCCTGGGCAGCCCCTACCCACTAAACCTTCCGCGAATGCCATCAGCCGTTATGAGCGGGGTGCCCCGGATCTGTCAGCAACAGGGCACCCCAACGACCGGCCGGTCCCGGCAAAGACCAGACTTCATCCTCAAAGGGGACTTCTCCGGCACTCAGAGAAGTCCCGACGACGCCGAAGTATGCTGGGGCCAGGTACCCATCCTGGCCCCGCTTCGGATTACGGGGGCGGCAAGAGGAGGCGTTCGTAACGCCTCCTGCGCACCCCGATACGTCGTCGCCTGCGTTGACGCGTCACCTTCATGTAATTCAATACAATCTGACTTTATTAAAGTCAATATAATTTAATATATTCGTAATTATATTGACCTCTTGCTTCCCGTCTGCATTGTTTTATTCTTCATTTCTCATTAGACTTAAGCTAGTATTATATAATTCCCTAGCTTTTCCATACCATTTGAGGTCAAGGTAACATGCAATGTTGTACGATCAAAAACCTACTTCAAATTGAATCAAACGTTAAACGCAATTACGCGCGGACGCCCTCTTCGTATTTCCGGATTATCGTAGAAATATACGAAATAGAATTAATCACCACCTAACCAAATTACTCTTGAAGTACATCCTTTACAATAGAAAATTAATCATCGAAATCAGTTGGTGTGATGTCGAGTTATAATTACATTTGTCGCGCACTTATTACATGTAAATTTAAGGCTTATATTTTTCTCATGGATATCATTGTCAGAACTAGTACTATGATAAGCTATCACAGGTTTTAAATAAAAAAGGAACCATCAAAATCGGTTCACCCAGTCAAAAGTTATGAAGTCACAAACATAAAAAAGACGAATTGCGAACCTCCTCCATTTTTGAAGTAGGTTGAAAAGACATCACCGCGTCTGAACATAATTTCAGATAATTCAACTGTCTGTTCTTCGATTATGACACATTGCGCCGTAAAAAGATGTTACACATAAGTTACGTCGGCAACTTTACTACCAAACACTTAACGGTTTACAACTCCGCGGGCCTGAATGAATCCCACTCCGAAACACAAGCACGTGTACTTGTTGATAATTATATTTGCATTTACAATACACAACGCGACGCGACAACAACAAATCATTTATCTTCCGCTCTATTCGCTTACACGGTGATATTCAACTTTTCATATCGCTTACGTTTTTATTATTTCTGTTATGAGATCAACGAGAACAATATTTGGTCTTGGACCAACAATTAATGAGACGAAAAAAATATTTGAAGCGTCAATAAACGAAAGAACAGTTTCATCTTATATAGTAACGGAACTATTTGGAACTTTATCTTAAATCATTGTCGAAGATATATATAAATGGCTGAGATACTTATGTCCCACTGTTGGGCACAGGCCTTCTCTGTGAAGGGAGTATAAGGGCATAGTTCGCCACGCGGGCATGGATCGGCAGATTTCATATGTCTTAGAAAATGATCGCGTGGTAAATCGACACATAAAATTCATCATCATCATCATCAGCCTGCCACCAAATACGATCCCCCGCTTTCCTCAACCAGTCACTTCCGGCTATCCTCACAAGGTCGTCGGTACATCTGGTGGGAGGACGCCTTACGCATCTCCGGCCATTTCCATCCATTTGGGAACCAGCCCAACGGTCAGAGTCCAAGTCTCTGCACCGTCATAACTGGGAGGACGCACTAGTTGAAGACTTTTGTCATCAAGTTTAAAATTAACATCAAGTTTAGATATTATTCTGTTAGTACAGGACTCGGCGATGTTCCGAACTCTTAAAAATTATATAAAAGAATGCTTATTGATTGTGATATTGGTAGGTTTATGAAAATTCATGACTAGATAAGTACTACTTCACGACAACGAGCACGAATGTGGAAGACAGAGAAAAAAGTCATAAAAATAGAGCGCCAGCGAGTAGTAGCATTTAATAAGTCACTGATTTGATTTTTTTTACTTGTTTTGGTAATAATAATCTATCGAATATTGATACCACAACAGTCTGTATAGGAAACCTACAGCGGTAAACGACGAACTCGCAAGGGTCTATAATAATGGATCTGATTTAAGCAGGTAGCATTAATGTCTGATTGCGAATGTTAAATAAATAGAATCGTAATCGTTTATGTGCGGGAGAAATGGTAATTACAATTTATAAGTGGGTACTTGCACATTTCGCCCAATTGGAACGCGAAATATTCTTAATCTACTCTACATTAATATTTTAAATAAACTTTTCGCAAATTATTGACAGTTAAAATTCTAAATTAAGGATGCAAATGCATATAGTTAGTTTTTTTATTTGTCAATTATTTTTATGTATTGCTTGAATCAAAACGAATGTAAAGTTGTCAATACAAATTACATGTATTTTAGTTACAAGTTATAATATATTATCATTTTCTTGTAGGTACGTATCGGTATACAGGAATAGAAAAAAATCGTGCAGTATATAGGTACATAGCTGGTATGTTAGTTTTTTCCTCGACTTTGTCAGTGTAGGTACTTGCGCGGCGACCGTCTTTGGAGGATAGTGCAGAAGGTCGCGCCGGCGTCGAACTGCGCAAGTATAGGCGACAGACCGACTGCAGCGCTAAATGAAAAATACACTGGTTGTAATTAAAGATAAGGTTGTGCAGATACTAGGGTAACTGACAATCGAAAAGATATAAAAAAACGAGAAAGATCATAGACTTGACACTTGGTGACAAGCAGTACTGCGGTACCACCGTCTAGACGTCTGGGACCTGGGACAGAATAGATCGCTCGGTATCGATCTTGACGAGAGTCCGCGAGAGAGGTTTACAGCAGTGATTTATACAAATAAATGGGGTTAAAGAAACTTTATTAAGAACTCAAGAATTTTACAATTCAAAATTATTTATATCTAGTTATAAAATTGGGGGTAATCGTTAAAACTAAACAAAATCAGCAATCTCTATTGCCAATACAAATACAAACAGTAAACGCAATTGTATATGGCCCAAGAACAATATTCAAAGTATTTTATTTTCTTTTATCTATTTATCTATATTTTTTTAATCTATTTTAATGTTGTTTTATAACTAATGCTAATATATATGTATATAAATATTTTATATATATATATATATATATATATATTTTTAAATTCATTAGTAAGTCTTTTAAATATGTGCATCGATTTGGACTGTCTAATATTTTTAGGTAAATTATTATAAATTTGTAAGCCTTCATACATTATACATTTTTGCTGATATTAGTTCGCGGTGTTAATAAAATAATTTAATATCCTTGCTCCGTCTTAATTTCATTTTATAAATGTACTCAATATGTAGAGTATAAAAGGCGTGATTAATCTGTGTATCAGCTCGTTGGACGACAGCAAAGAGACTGCCACGATGTCGCAACACGGTCACTTTGTGATTACGTGTAAAAAGGCGTATAAAAATTTAATTAGACATTAATACCTCATATGCCCCACTCATAGGATCATCGGTCCATCGACAGGAAGAGCGTCCTATGTTTCTCCGGCCCTTTCCAAGACTTTCCTTCCTCATCTGCTGTCACTGACTTGACAGATGTGGGCAGCACTGCCACTTCAACTAACTGGCTATAAGTATTATTTTTATGTGGACATGATGAGCGGTCAGCGAATTATTATATATCAAGTACATAAAAGAGACTCGATGATCAGAGAATATTTATAATTATATTGTTCTTCTCCGCTTTGCTAAGAAGACGCGAGAAGTTATAAGCAAAGCCTTGTTGATTTTTTTTTATAGGAAATGAGGCAAACGAGCTTACGGTTCACCTGATCTTAAGTGATCACCGTCGTCCATGAACATCTACAGCACCAGAGGAGCTGCAGGTGCGTTGCCGGCCTTTGAGAAAGGAGTAGGCTCGTTTCTTGAAGGTCCCCAAATCGTACAGGTTCACAAACACCGCTCGTGACCGTTGAGTCCACGGGTTGAAAGTACGTATCGCTGTATAGCTTAGCTTAGTACATATTGTAT
This sequence comes from Meandrusa payeni, assembly GCA_029286785.1. NCBI lineage: Eukaryota > Metazoa > Arthropoda > Insecta > Lepidoptera > Papilionidae > Meandrusa > Meandrusa payeni. The sequence goes on from JAGSMX010000029.1 coordinate 817,449, forward strand.
TATCGTCTGACATGATATCGATTTTAGGCTATAAAAATATAGTAAGTGGTAGCAAGTGGGTTCAGTATTGAAGCTGCTCTCCAAGTGGTCTCGTATTTAAACGCAAATAATGGCGCGCATAGCTAATTAAATTAATAAATGTTAAAATTATCTTTTAATTGCGACCCAAAAATCCTTGAAGTGGCGGAACGAGTAATTGCTGTATTACCGCGCGATGCAAGCCAGCGAGAAACGTTGCAAAAACCACTTCTCGTTTTTTTTTCCCTTTCGAAAAAAACACTAGGCACCCAGCGGCGGCCGCACGCAATTGACACTCTAAATGCGTTCGTATTACGCGGCCGTGTTGCGTGGCTGGTGGTGTCGTGCGATGAAGATGAAGTACAACGACCCAGTTCTGGCGAGATAACAGCGAGATATCGGGGCTGATATCCTCGCGCGACACCACATAAATCATCCACAGCCGCACGCCATGCCGCCGCCGGCTTCAGGGCTGCAGATTTTACGCCGGATGCTTCACTAGGTATTCTATCACGCGGCCCTCGCTGTAGCCTTCATATATGTATCGGACACGTCACAGTCAAATGTGAATTTATTATTTTCAACCGATTTCAAATAGAAGGTTGTCAATTCGAGTAAATGCTCATTACGGACCCGCCTAGAGATAAATTGATTTATGTATTTTTGGCGTTTCGGAGCTGTTGCCAATATCGGTATTTAGGCAGATATATAAAATTATTTCGTTTTGTCTATTACTTAACACAAAGATACCAATTTCGTAGTATCTTAGGTGAGATATTAGTACTTTAAGTGAGCGGTAAGCGTGAAAATCTTGGACTGAATCTTGCGTAGTATTGACTAGAACGGTGTGTTTGAGGGCAGAATATATCTACAAAGCCAAATCTATCGCTCACCGCCGGGTCATGAGGTCATCAAGAGAAGCAACGCTATAAAACGTGTCCGGCAAAGCACGTATATACTGGTGCACGCACGAGTGGCACGGGGGCTTCCTCGAGTGTCGGGCTTTGTGACGAGCCGGAGCGCGCGCCAACTGCAAATGCAATATAAACGACTACGCCCCGTCCGTACACTGTACACTAACATAGCATATTCACATGCTTTTGTCCGTCTATCAGCTAGCGAGTTTGTAAAGTCTTGTATATTTTTAATCCCTTAATTGTACTTATGGACGATACAACTAAAAAAAGAAATCTATAACCACTATGATCACGATACTCAGTCACGAAGAAACGCCCAAACATAGAAATCACAAATCAGTTACTACACTTACTACTACAAGTAGGGATTCATTCGTCACTTTTCCTAACGTGGGCCCCGAGTCTGCTATTTGCCAGTGATTTCAATGTGAAATCCGTCTACAGTGATAACAATTAACATTACATCATAATCAAATACGTCAGATACTAACACACACACACGATTGGCGTGAGTGGTACGCCATAGATAAACTATAATCGCTCCAATTAACAGTCTACGAGGGCGGCACTGAAAATTTCGGGAATCAAGGAAGTGACACAACATTACTATTTAAAAATGTATTTATTGCTTTTCTAAGTAATGTCCGCGAAATTTGACATTTTTTCTTACGATGGAACCAATCATTTAAGCGACCATTCCATTCGGAAGTTTCGGTCTCTTAAATGGCCATTTTGTAGGCGTCAACAGCTTTTTCAGGTGATGAAAATCTCTGACCACGCAATTTATTCTTTATTTTAGGGAAAGTATAGAAATCATTAGGGCTCAGGTCGGGGCTGTACGGGGGATGGTCTAATAATTAAATTTTTTCGTGCTCTAAAAACTCTTTTGTTCTGTGCGCTGTGTGAGAACTCGCATTGTCGTGATGGAGGATGATGCGGCGGTTGCAGTTCTCTTTACGGAGTTCAGAAACGACCTGTGGCAAACAAATGGTAGCATAGCATTCTACATTAACCGTTCCTTGTCCCTCAAGAGGAATAGTCGAAATATTTTTTTTGCAACGCCTTGAACGAACAATTTTTGTTGGCTTTACCTCCTTTTCAAACACCCAAACTCGAGACCGGTTTTTTGTTTCGGGTTCGTACGCGTATATCCAGGATTCGTCACCTGATATGATGTTGTATACAGCATTTGAGGATCATGCGTGGAATCTTTCGAGAGTTCTGATGCACCAAGTAACGCGAGCCGCTTTTTGCTCTTCACAGAGCGAATGCGGTATCCATCGGGACCAACTTTTTACACCTAATCGTTCATGCAAGATTATTTGTATTTGACTCATGTCAATGTCTAAAGTTGCCTGAATTTCGCGGTATGTCACATGTCGATCTTCCTCAATCAGCTTACGCACAACATCAACGTTTTCTTGTGTGACTGCAGTTTTTGGACGACCTTGACGGAGATCATCACTGAGCTTTACACGTCCACGTTGAAATTCAGCAAACCAGCGATAAATTGTGGTTTTGGATGGGGCTTCATCACCAAGTGCAGAAATCATCCGGTCAACACACTGTTTTTGTGTTAAACTACTTCGAAAATCATAATAAATTATCGCTCTTGAATTTTCTCGAGTCAATTCCATTTTCTTAACGACTAAAAAAGTTTGACAAGACCTTGTGACAAGACCGAGAATCTTTTTTTAAATAAATAAATGGTATTCGATTTTCAAAACCAAGGGGTTTGCAATTAAAAAGATTTTAATATGACAGGAATAGTGGAAATATTCCATTCCCGATACTTTTAGTGCAGCCTATATATTAGACTACTAAAACTAGCAACTATAATAATATTTCTTTTCTTCTTTATGAGGTATACAAATTATAAATAACATTTACATACTACAATATTAATCTATCCCTTGTGAGAGACTAGTATCTGTACTAGGTTACAATCGAACAGACTTCCAAGCCCTCAGTCACGCGGAATACTCTTTGCCGACATAAAATATTTTAGTACCTGGATGACCAAGCTTTGCTCGGTTTTTTATATAGTGGTTCTTAGCCTTAACCGAGTGACTGCACCATCTTTATTGTTTCAAAATATGTGATCTAATTCTTCTGTATGTTCTACCATTGTCTGTTGCAACCCAATAAGACCTATCTTCGCATGTTATGTCTTTTTTAGGGCGTGAATATCGACTTCTTTTATATTCCACGTAAGATTAGGTGGGATCGCAGTCAAGCATTGCTTACAAAGTATAAAAAAAACATAATGGATTCGTCACTAAGCAACTATATGACACATGTATTTTATAAATAATTCATGTAAACAATTCATTTTTTTGGTCTTACGTCAAACCAAACACTCTTAGACTTACAGCTAGTTATCAACATAATGAAATGAGATAATTATAGGATATAACGTGGATAAAACGACATTTACTAAAAAAATAGCAGCTAGATCGATATATCGCTCAGATTTATATACAAAGAAGAATTGCTTGTTTAAAGATATTAAGAAAGATTATGTGAAATATATATAGGTGTTGAAATACATGTATTTAGTGTGTGTGGGTTATGTAAAAATCTAATAAAGTAATGATGTATTTAATTAAGCATTTTGGAAATAGGCTAAGGCTCTTAGGATTGGGATATCGATCGACTATCGTCGGATCGGAATGCTTACGTGTAACATAGTAACCAAGCCGAGGTTACCCTCCCACCGGGGAGACCCTCGTGTCGAGTTACTAGCTATAGAGGTTCAGACTAAGCGACCTAAGAGCTATGCCACCTCTCAATCCGACAAAGCAGTTAAGGCCAGCCTTACTGGCCAACTGTGTAGTTTGTCCATAAAAAAAAAACTCGCACCCTCTCAAACGGCCGGCTCACTCGGAGCGGCAACATCGTTCAAGGGCTGCGACACTTATATTTTCCTTTTCTTTACCTTTACTATCTACCATTGTGAGTTGATGTAGAGAGTGACATCGGCTCACGTAGACCAAAAATGACTAAGTTTTCAAAACTCTGATATTCTATAATTCAACAGTTAAAAACAGCCTTTGTTACATTTAAAAAAAAAAACAAAAAAGGGCCGGCTTCTCTGGCCAACCTGCGTAGTTCGTCAAAAAGAAATCGACTATCGGTTACTGTGATGCCAATGTACGTTCATGTTGTACACAATTGATTTAGCAGACTCGGAGAACTGATGTAATAATACATGTGTATATATGTAAATATGTAAAGATAGGTTGGAGTAAAGTACCAGTTAAGAGCACTATACATAAAACTATAGAACTCTGGCGTGTCACCTAAAACAGCTCAATGTACAAAGTAAAACCTTCTTTTCCTCCTCGCATTTGCCCGGTAACGAGGTCGGCTTTCCTTATTTCGAGTATCCAACCAGATCTATTTTGGACGTCGCGGTCAGTTAATTAAGTATGATTATTGTAATGTTAAGAAACAGAACATTGAACGATCGGATGTTAGTGAACCAAGTTTGTCGGCCATATAGGGCGAACTGCGCGAGCTAAATCCTCGACATCGCAGTTCCGCCTTTCTACGATCAATACTGCAGTATCCTTCGCAGCGGGTTTCGGTAGAACTATTCACGTGACCTCGGATCATTCGCCACGTGCGCCCCGGGGGTTCACAGGCACATAAAGCTATACATACACGAGCTGACCGATGTGGGGAGCGAATTGCTTTTGTCCACACTTATATTCTTTACAAATTTCCTCTTCGACGTACATTTATGCACGTAAACACGCTGGTTACAGATAATTTAAATACCCAGCTTTGATTACGTCACCAATCTGATTGATAAATTTGCCTAATGCGTTCATCCCACATTGCGATTAAGTGTTCAATATATTAATTGTCTGTTTGCTATATTAAAATCACCGCTTTTACTATACATATGAATATATACACGGTATATATACCAAAATATTTTTTTTTATAATTTTTGTCTCTCTGACTCTGTCTATCTGACTGTTGGTTCCGGCTAGTCCCTGGAACGTCTGGACCAATTACGACGGGACTTTCACTGGAAGATAGCTGATGTAATAAGGGGTACCTTAGGTTACTTTTATTTAACCTATTTCAAAAATGAGGTAAATGATCACGTACATATATGTAAGCTATAAATTAGTTGTATAGTTCAGTTGTGTACTTTCGTAATTGACTTATTTTTAAGGTTAATTATATTTTCTGTGTCTATAGGTTTACGTACATTCACTTTTTCATACGTTACTTATTACATACGTAACAAATGTTTTGTAAATATACAAAAGCAGAAAACGCAAACCCAACTTTTCAAAAATGCTTCGAAATCGTGGCACACAGACTGAAGACTAGTCTGAGATAGAAGAAACTGTTAGAGTGCTGTAGTGTGCGATTCTCGTATCTCAAATCTTGCTCTCATCTCAAAGCGGAATATCGCTCAATCTGCGGCTCGTATCTCAAAACACTCGTTTAATAGGGCACTCGGATATCGAGGTACCAGTGTATTTATTTATTGTATATTGATAGGTAAGTATGCTGCAACTGTCCTCAGTTAGATTTATAGATTCTATTATTTCAAGTTTATACCCCAATTTCAGTGTTTTATGTTAAATGAGATGTATTTGCAGCACTGGCGGCTGTGTGTAGATGTGCCGATGGCGGAATTATCTCATGCTAGAAATGTATATAATAGGCTACGACGCTATAACTTGACACGTAGGCTAGCAACGAGACTTCGATTCCATTGCCGGCACTAAAGAAATGGTATATATTGCAATAAAATGATCGGCGACGAAAGCAAAATTGTGACGAAACTACACGAGGTGGCAGAGCTACACGGTGACCCCAAGGAGACCTCAGCTTGGTTACTTCAATCGGACTACTATTCACGACTCGGTTAGTAGTTTTGATCAGAAAAGAATACATTCAATAACTAAACCTTTAAATTGCGGGAAAGCGTTGGCGCTAGAAGAAATAGCCGTAAAATTCCAGATATGTAGCCTAAAATATACCGGGTGGGGTCTACTCATGAAACGGCAGTATCGTGATAAGATTGCTAGCATTGTAACATTGCAGCTGCCGCGCGGCGGACTATGCCTCTTACAACTGTCATCAGGCTTGCGTCCAACAGTGGGACGTCAACTATTTTTTTTAATTAAAATAGATCTATGTGCGTGTTATCTATGTTCTCGCATTTGGAAAGTATTTTCATAGTAAACGTTAGCAAGGTGCGTGGTTTCGAGTTTAATTTTGCAAATTCACCTACATAGGCTACATAACTGGTTTGAAGAGTTACGTAAGAGAGTGTGGCAGGCGGGCAGCTACCCCGCACAAAGCGAGTGCTCACAATACCAGCGACCGCAGTCACCCCCGCCTCCCCGCCCCGCACACACACCGCCCCACCCCCCGCCGACGCCGTGCCTTGCTCTCGGTAAAAGGACACCTGTGAGCCACATTATAATTCATGGACACGTCGAATTTTAAATGCACACCGAAATACACTTTATCTCTCATTTAGTTAGGCTTCATTCAATTAGGAAAGTGGAAACACTCTTGTATGGAGGACCGTACCTATCTAGCGCCGTAAATGTAAACGAATGAGCCCTCGTCCTATATATAAAATAGGACGAATAGGTAACCGTCTCCTATTATCTCTTTCTAGTTCCACTTTAGTGGCCCGTTGTCAGTATGAGAGAGATTATCTATATATATAAAAAAGGAACCTCTTTGTACAATATATAGTCGTTTCAGTCTACACATGTATGTCCCACTGTTGGGCACAGGCCATGTAAAGAAAATATAAGGGCAAATCCGCCAAGCGACCTTCGTGCGGATTGACACTTCACATGTGTTATAACATTTTCTGAGACATGTAGTATTAACGATATTGTCTTCACCGCCGAGTGCGTGGCACTTATAATTGCAACAAACAAATTCATTGGTGCCGGCACAGGGGATCGAACTTGGGTTGCTAGCGTACTACGCAATTCGAGTCGACCGCCCGGACACCGACCTACCAAGATATTATACGTAACTATATCTTGTTGGTTTAATTTTTTTTCTATTATTTACTTAATAGGTTAATGATAGAAATGGAATTAATAAAAAAATTGAATGGCCATTATTCGATGTTGGATTTTCCAAACTTCTTACTTGTACTCTCATAAAACATTCAATCTCATTCTTCTTTAATGTTACACAATTCAAAAACAAAATGGATTTTATCGCATTTCTTAAATGTTTTGATTTGGAATGCGCAAGTTTTTTTTTGCTTTGTTTATAGCAAATTATTGTTTATGTGTGACACACGACCCTTAGAAGTTCATGCTAAGTTGTACCACGGTCAGTTTTTCTAGACAATTGTCACGAAAAACGGGCCATGATACGTATCTATTTTTTAAGAAAATTAAAGTAAAACAAATATCAACAAAGAAATACAGTCCTGCAGTATGGGACATATTTTACCATATCAAATAAGCCATACTATATAAGGACATTATTTCCGTATGAGTAATCAACTGTAGAGAAAACATGTATAGTAAAATTTATAATATAAATATCCCTTAATGATCCGCCAAATAGTAACACCGATGTGGATTTTTCTTTATCCACGATTACGATACGATGACATATTGTGATGCAAGGCATCAATCTTAGACTGGGGGGGAGGGAAGGAGAGTGTGCAAAATACAAGGACAACAACAGGTGTTGAATTTCGATTTTGACTTTTTAACCCGTATTCTAGTTTGATTTGGTTTGTAAAAATATTTCAAATTTTGTTTGCGCTTTTAATTAAAAAAAATCGATTGTGCTTTAGACAACACGACTGGAGTAAAACTTCTTTAGCTCCATCTATATGTATATTTATAATATATACACGATTGTTCAGGAGAGAAAGTAAACATGCGCGCACACTGCTGTCTCTCTTGCCTCACTGTAATATACAAAACGTAACTCTCTCTCTTTCTATCTTAACTAACTTATACCTCCCATTCAACTTCCCTTTTTCACACTTTTCATAACGCACTCACCAGCCTACTCCCCAAGACAAGCCGTGCGTAATGAAGTTTTACTTAAAAAACTAAAAGAATTCCGAGTAAATATGTTATTCTATAACGATCATGGAAGTATTATGATCGCAGAATACCGATGTGAAGTGGTACCTCCACTTCACGTCGGTATTCTAAATCAACTCGTCGTAGAGGTTTTGTGAAGAGATTTCGGAGTTCTTTGCATTTTCTATCTCATTTCAAAGCAAGTGTATGACTAAGATCCCACCTGATGTTAAGTGAAAATGAAGTCCTGGATGGTAAGACGCACTAGCTTAGTAAATGTCAATTCACTCAGCTCATAAAAACACCCACATTGTAATCGGAGGGATAGACAGACGCGGGCAAATTATTCTAGTTCTTTGCTCTACCAGTAATATTAATTTACCACGAGGAGTGTTCTGAGGAATTGTTTGGTCCTAACTGCAGATTTCCATTCCGGAACATCGTGGCGAATTGTCTAATTCTGTCGAAACCATCATTGCGCGTTATTTTCGTCCAGACCGGACTATCAAGTAGTGGAATTTGTTGTGTTCAACGTTTAGGATTTGCGGGACCTTTAAGAAACGAGGGTAATCCAGTAAGGATAAACCAGGTTGAGGCCGACAACGGTGCAGCTCCCATTGTGTTCATGTACACAGGCGACGATGGTCTCTACGGTCAGGAGAAGCGTACGCTCGTTTGCCTTTTTTAAAATAAAAGAGGCAAATAATTTAAATTACGAACCACAATAATGTCTACACTATAGAACAAAATTGAGCTAAATTTTGTGTTAGTTTCAACGAATTTTTGCATGTCTTTGGTGTATTTTTTTCTACATCTTTGCATTCTAGGTCTTAAAACAAAAGAGTTAAGAATTACGTTGTCGATAACATGGAAGTGAATATGTAAATGAGTTAGTATTTAATTGTATGGCACCGAATCTTCCAAGCGCTGAGTTCAACCTTGAATATGTAAACACAGAAGGCTCAGTTTTTAGTGCGGGCGCTACGCGGCAGTCGGGCAGCACGCAGATAATATATGCGGATAGTTTTCCTGATGCCGAAACAGAGGGAGCTATACAATACAGTTTTGCAACAGTTCTTTTAACTCTACATTACAAAAACGCGCTTCCTACATCTGCAAACATTAAATTTAGGTTACTTGCTGCGCCCCGCGGTGCTACCCAGGATTAAAAACTATTTATGACAAAAAAATCTAAAATAAAAGTATGCCTAAGTTACTCCTTATTACATCAGCTATCTGTCATTGAAACTCCCTTCAAAATCGCTGTAGCCGTCCCAGATATTCGGTAACAAACAGAGGGACAATTGTAAAAAAACGTTATTTTGGTATATGTAACGTATTGACATTTATACGTATGCAATAAAATGCGGTTATTTTAATATAACGAAAAGACATTTCAATTTTGTTTATTTGTATAGATAATATAGACAAATTAAGTTGAACACAAAATTCTTCCAAATTCCATATTAAAGTCACGTTCATTTATTACATTCATATGTCCATATGCATGTACGTATTGTCGTTAAAAAGTACTAGTAATTTTGCATTGGTTGACGATCTTTAGGAGTTTTCTGTAATATATTCGTAAGCCAGAGTTAGCAGTTCAGAGCCATAAACAATTTTTTTTTTAATAGTTCATGAATGTTTCTATGACGGCGCCAAAAATGTATAGACAAGTTCAGAACCTCTACCTTTTTTGAGAGGTTGTATAAAAAATAACTTAAAACCTTGTGGCGACTGGCCACCAATTTTCACCATTCGCCAATTACAAAAAAGTATTTTAGACGATAAAATTATTTATATTATATTTGGAATAAGAAAATTTATTATAAAAGACACATGGCAACGTTTTTCCTTTCACTTAGTTTTTGATCTCTTTTTGTCTAGACATTTTCCAAATTGTATATTTTTAATGTAACAAATTTATAAAATATAATTTTATTATTCTCCATGATTCTGTGATACTTTTATCTACCGGCGGCACACTAGAAGACAAAGAACACGTGTAATAATAATAATGGGAGGCATTCCGCTCTAATGCCACATTTCCCAAAACCTGACATTTCAAATTAATTGTCAATATATTCCTGTACCAAAAATATATATATTCCTGTAGAAAGATTTTCATACCAAAATAATCATTAAGATTTCCAAAATTGAATCTTCTAGATAATGCAACTTTCTATTGATGAACGAAATATTGAAATTGGTTCAGTAGTATGTCAATCTACCCACCATAAATAAATAAATCTTTTCTCTTTACAATAGTACATAGTATTTATTACATAAATAAATAATCAAGTCCTTTGGGGGAAGGAGACACGTGGTGAATATTGTTGCAAATAGTAATGCATCGTTGCCATATTTGGCAATCAAAAAATCCAAATATCAAATAACTGATTTACCAACTATCAATGCTACAGCCAAAACATTTTACATAACATGTTAAAATCTAATTGGCCCACAGTATTTGTTAATCATAATCAGAGAAACAAGTACTCAGCCCTCCCCACTTTTTGATAAAATAGATTAAGGCGGAAATAAAACCAAATAAGATAGAATATGTGTGAATTAGCCCTTTTTTAGCATAGTTAGGCATTATTGAGTTAGAATGCTATTGCCCATAGAGTAATATAATCTATGGTTCTACTCTGGAGTATGTTATTGACAATAAAGGCCTGTGAGTAAGACCGTAGTTACAATATGATACCATTAATACCCATAAAAACCATTATATGAATTTAATAAGTCTTAAGTTTTTTGTTAAATAAAATAAAGTAAGTTTTAATTAACCGAGCTGCATAAATAATACATTAACATACTGAATATTAATACTTCTATTGAATGTGTACACTGCATGTACACTCGATAGAGGATTGCCAAGTGTCATGGGCCAGAGGTCAATGTCTAGTGAGTCCGTCTGCATGCACAGTGCCAGTTGTGCTGGGATACAGGTTTTGTATCGGTTTCGTTTTCTAACAAATAAATTATTAATTTACATTGAAATGCAATAACTAACAGGATGTTACTAGTTTTTAACACTTGACACTAATATTGGTAGAAGTTGTGAATGTAAGAGAGAAGATCAAATTTATGAAACTAAGCACTATCAAACTTGGAAAGTTAACAGGCAACTACATCCAAAATGATTAACTAATAGCTCAGAGATTGTGAATTGCAACTCCATAATAGATTCAATAACAATGTATTATATACTCCTCTGGCACTATATAAGTATGCCGAATAGAGTGCTTAATCTGTCCATTCTCATATACTTTTTCATAAAAGTGGAAACTCACATGTGGCTCACCTGATGTTAAGTAACCACTGCCATCTACAAACATCTACCGAAGTGTGATACTACCTTTTTATGAAATCACCTAACAACGCCACTTTACCCTGGGATTATGCAAGGTCATGTTATATTATATGACTGCATTTTTAGTGAGTGAGGAGACAAGTCTGTAATGTAATTATTAATGAAATGCTTGTCACTTCCTATTCCTCTGGTAGATGCTTGTGGATGGCAGAAACTCAAGATGAGCCGAATACTTGTTTGTTCCTTCTATAAAAAATACTGCAATTTCTTTTGAGTTTGTGTCTAACCTTTAATTAAAGGATAAGACGGTGGCATTCCAGCTTTGTCACTCATCTAGTAATATATTTGTAAAAGTTAGGATCTCCACTGTGTTTATGAATATAATATAATAAAATTATCAGGGTCAATTTTGTATGTCATATATCATCCTTTAAATAATAAATCACTCTCCATCACCTCATAGACACAATACAATAATAATTGTAACTCTTATCAGCACGGGTTGATTTTTACACTGTTCCGTTTATTACTAGTTCATTGATAATGTCGACTGTCCAGGCTAGATTAGCTTGCATACTTCACTATTAATTTTTGATAGAGTGTATTTCAAAAATATTGGTATAAAACCATAAATATTATCATTACTAGAACTACAGTTTGAAAAATCACAAGATTAGCTTTAAGAATACATATTATTTAGTGTGATAATATTCAGGAGTTAAACAAATTACTTCATATGTGTATGTTTCAATTTCAGAGCACCAACAGTGCCATTCCACCAAAGCCATTGATAGAATGTACAAATAAGACATTCCAAACATAAATTTTACATACAAAACTTGAGAACCGATGTACAATAAAAAAATGTTGTTGTATTACCTTTTTAAGATAAATAGCCATTTTTGGTAAGTAACAGTTTTTAACAAGAGAGTTCAGCCTGTGTTACTACTCTGGGTGAACAAGCAAACTTGGTTACTTCAGACAAATTAAAGTGTTAACTAGAGATTCAAGAACAATAGAGATATAGTATTAAATACAAGATCAGAGAAACACTATTAAGGATAGAATGTTTTTGCATTTTGATCAATGTTTACCGTCACTCAAACATTTACTGTGATCAATGTCATATATTTTTATAGTACTTAGTGTAAAGCTTATTTTGTAAATGCAGAGGCAAGTTCTTTAATAAAATATTACAATGATCAGTACTATAGCTTAGTCTTCTACCCTTAGTAGTAATTTTTCCCAAACTACTTTGCGCTTCAACTGTGTAATCTGTGTAGAGTGAATAGGCACTTACTAAACTAGCGCGTACTATCTTTCGACTATATCACCACTTAACACCAGGTGGGCTCATGGTCAAGCGCTAGTTTACACGCATAAAAAAAATAAACAATAAAATAAATCTTTATAAAAAATTCTGTATTTTGACAGTGAAATCTTTATCCAAGTTACTAGATATTTTTCGATAAAGGGATTATGTAAGTCACAGTCTAGTATATACCAACAAATTTTTTTACAAGCATGCTTTAATGATTAACAACAATTACTTAAAACTATACATAGTTTAGCGAATTATAGGTGTACACAACATTTGCTATTAAAAGAATCTAACTTTTAATAATTGAAAATAACTTTAATTTTGAAATGAAATTGAACAGAAACATTAAAATTAGCCAATCAATTAATTTTGGGTAGTTTTAAACTAAAGTGTGGAAGACTTTCCGAAAATTAGAAAAATATCAAGTAACATGACTTAGTATTAACAAGGTATGTGGATGTGGTAGATATGTGGTGGCAATTTTTGGCAATGGCTATCTTGTACTAAAAAGTTTCCTGTGTATTAAATTCTTGTATATAATAAAATTGCTTGCCCGTAACATATTTGAGCCTATAGTACAGACTTAGCTAAGATTCCCTCATGAACAATCTTTTGCTATGATTCTAATAATAGAGGAGAGCACTCAGTGGTTCAGTCTGAGTGCTCTAAGAGCTGTGCGTCATCACCAATGCAATAACAAAAGCTAGCAAGGCAATCAACTACTTAAAAAGAAAGTTGTTAATTCTTATCAAACATATCTTCAATTGAATACTACTTACTGGCCTTTTGTACTTTAATCTTAACATTTTTAGTCACTCCTAATTTATAATTCAGATTAATATTTCTATAAAATAAATATTTATAATACAAAATGAACGTTGTTTGATAAAAATAAGAGAGAGAATTACGAATGGCAATGTCGGTTAACACTTTTGTCGAGCAATTATGCCTATGAAATATGTTTAAATAAATCATAAATATATATCATTATTCAATTCAAAATTATATATATGTAAACTCAATTTACCACAATGTGCAAATTTCATAAAATATTTGTTGATGGATTGCATAAGAAGCATGTTATTGCAATTTTGCAATAAATATTTATTGAAATGTTTAATTATATTTATGAATCTATCCTAACTTCATAACATATTTACCATTGTTTAGTGAAGTTAACCTGCAAACAGTTGTACAATGAGATAGATATAAAATTGATAGATATTAATGCAGTGGTACTCACAATAAACTTATTTTATCAGTCATGAGTCAATTAATGTTGAAGAATGGGCCATTACTTTCATAAATGGCAATCAATGTTATTGTACTCTCTTTGTGATTGCAATTATGTATCCTTAAGAAATATGGCTTCATTTATTTATTTTTATTATAATTAAAAATATACTTTCAGTGACATGTCAAAAGTTTCGAAGGCATGTTAAGCTCAAGCATTAGCATGAAAATATCTTATAGGTTAATGGAAAGGACCATAGGATTAGTGACAAATTTCTAGAATGAATATCACCTGAGCATGAGGGCAGCTTGTTCTCATGGAGTGTTGCAACACTAGGCTTCCACTTGTCCCATGTTAAACTCCCACCAATACAATCACATAAAACACTCAACAAAATAGCTCAGTGCCTCAATGAAGCCAAGTCAAATGCTTCAAGCAATTATTTGCACAACACAAAACACAGAGGGCCAGCAGACTATGCTTAGCCACTCTCCCTGCATCCACACCACATTTTATAACACACACTTAACACTCAAATTGTACACACATTGCTATCAAAACATCTTTTCTATTTATTTTGGTGTCCACTTGCGAATTAACTTGCGACTATGGCACAAAACCCGACCTAACCTCAAAATGCAAACATAAATTGGATAATTGACAATCACAGATGTTTTTTATTACAGTAATAACGTAACGACAACAACACGGCACTCGTGCGCCACCAATTTTGACAAAGAATGTAAAGGCAGGTCGTTCCAGAGCTGCAGTACGGATTTATGAGCAAAATGCTTTGTTTGAGTAGTTAGGTAGTTACAGCCTTCGCTGCACTATAGGTAGGCGCGTACGTCAGTATGTGTAGTGCACGGCGTATATGCACCTAGCCATAATTCACTCGGCGGATTCGAGAGCGCCAGCGAGCGCGAGGACGGACGGCGCTCCTCTCGCGCCGCCCGAAACAAAGGGCGGCGCGACAGGTTCACTGCGAGCGCACAAAAACTGTAAACACGGTTTTGATTTATGTGCCGTTCGGGTCCGGGCCATTGATGCACGCTCTGCAGATCGGAGGCGGTCACGCTCGGTTGCCGCGCTGAGATTGCTATCGACGGCGGCGCCTTCGCGGGGCGACGTCGCCGTGTCCTCGCGCTCCGAAATGGCGCAACGCAGCGGAGGCCGTGACGCCGCACGGCCGAGAGAATGTCGGCTCCGTGCGAGAGCGAGAAGCGAGCGCACACGGAACGTTTCGCAACCGCCAAGCGCGGATGGGATCGCGGCGACCAAAATAATCCGTCGCGTAAGAACGGCCACGGGGCACGAGGCGACACGATACTCACGGCCTGGCCGCCCGCAGCGGGTCGGCAGCGGCGTCCATGGCGCGCCCAGGCCCTGGCGGCGGCCGGGCTCCGGCCCCTCAGCCGAGCGACGCAACACTCTTCGATCTCACTCAGAACGCTCCGAGAAACACAGTCGCACCATTTTGACGACACTGCACTTCAACCGCGACGTTACAATACGCGTATAAACACTCCGCGAACGGTGTTTTGTTACATCGGTTGACTTTTCTTTGAAAAATCAATATACATTTTCCCAGAGTTAGTTACGGACGAGTCGATGTCCAGCGCAGGTTATGTGCGTGAAGTTTGCAAGCTTTTTTAGCGCATCGGTGTTACCAACAGTTTTTTGCCCATTTTTTTGTTGTGTGTTGTGATTTTTTTTGTGATTTGCAGCGCACTTCATGCTAGTTCGCGAGACTTGGGTCTCTCATAATGCTCGCATGCGCGAACAGTGGCGCCATCTCATTACTATATACATTTGCTGGAGACGCGCTAAAATTTAATTGTGAAAAGGTCTACTTCACGTATACAACGTTACGGGTACACAAAATTTTGACGTATTTAGTAAATATTAATTATATTATTATTTCCTAGTTATTAAATTCGAATATTTATTTTTATAAGAATATTATGTGTCATAAAATGGTTGAAATGGAGGATCAATAAAATAAAACATAAAGAATATCTTTTATTTAAACTGTTTTAATAATTTAAAGCGAATACATAAAAAGAAATTATAAAAATATCTAAATGTTATTTTCCAAAAAATCTCCTCGTCTGTGTCGATATAGCAATTCAGGGTTAAGTTGGAGGAGTTGAATCTCACTTTAAGCATAAAAAGTGAAGAGATCACACCTCCACTTAATCCTTCACGCTCTATGTTCTATGTTGATGATTCTTCTATGTTGGTCGCCGGCCACGTGCGCAGGAGGAGGCTCCACGTGTGAGCTGGAAAGATAGATCTGGCAGGGTTCCACATTAAACTGTCAAGATCCCCCGTCCAACTCAGACGTGGAGCCGCGAAGTGAAGCTCGAGTGAAGTTCCGCGAACTGAAAAATAAAAAGGACAATTAAGCGCCTCAAACGGTGCCTACGTGTTAGTTGAGCGTGGCAATCGTAGTGCGTCGCGCGGCCCGCTATCACCGCTCGGAAAGGTGCGGCTTAGGTCCCGATAAGAGCAGCGCTTTGCCCCGACGCTCAGCGGCCCCGTATCGCTCTCGAATGCTCCTTACATCCAACTTGTAGCACAAATATAATGCTGTACTGGAAACGAACACACATGGATTAGTCCACATGTGTCACGAGAGCACAACACGGACGCTAATTATATCTTGTTACGCAATTCTATTCAAACTATGGCACTTGCTTATTACATTACGGGCGTATGAACATTTTTTTAAAATAATAGGTCACGTTAGCAAATAATCTAATTAATAAAAACAAATATAAATTAAATATATTAGTGTAAAGGACGCCTCCAGTTACCCTGCAGCTGAACCTGCTCCGACACCTCAGCAGACACAAGCCACAACCAATGGCAATCACAGTGAACTTCGATAGAGAGCCGATCGATCGATGGGCCCATATTTATACACTCGATGATATCTCGCGATACGGTATCGATAACTGCCACGAGGTACGAATGTCCACCATGATCGCTGATAAGATTTCACGAGCCGGGGAATCGATTGGTCCCCGCTGCGGTATCAGACACGCAAACACTCCACTCCGCCAATCGGTAATACGTCGATAAGGCAGGGCTCCGCGGGACGGTAGGGCTCCGTAGGCGCTCCGCAGTCGACCGGGGCCGTCGCCTCCGGCCCGCTATCTGCTTGCAACGGCTCCATCACAATGACGAGTTGTTTACCCTGGAGATACACGTTTATTACGTTATATCTTGTTCGCAATAGATAATTACACTATTCTCTCTTTTGCATCAAGTGTAAGCTATTTAGATTGACATAATATTACTACTGAACTTAATCTATTACTTATATGTACATTGTACATACATCGAACCTAAAATACAAACACCTGACAAACAATTGTCATAGTTTCCAATCGTTGCCAGTTGAACGTTGTAATTAAAAAGCATTTGAATGTAATTCTACATGTTTAAAATTAGACATTATAATAACTAATCTTTTATCGACCCCTGTGATCCAAAATGTCCACAAGTCTACTTCACAGGCTATTATATCAAATAGTTTCAAGTCACAGCCACATCTTAGTGATTTTACAGGTTCATGGGAACAGTTGATGTGATGCTTAGTGTTATATATGTCTTAGGGTCGAAACAGTCGCACGCTGTGCAAAGTGCGTTATACGTTAGAATAGGTATTGCGATAGTAAGTGGAAGAATTTCGACACGAGAGATAAGACGGGCGCGTATCAAACGGTGTCACCTGATAAGGTACGAGGTGCTCTTTCTGGGACACTTATAGACAGGTGTAAGCCGGGCTTGTAATGCGAATACTAACATGGAGTTTTAAACTAACATTGGGCCCAAGATTCTGTAGTTTCGACTGTTCCAGCGATACTGTATTTTTTGTGATGGTTTCAATGACCTACAACTGGTTTCAAATTTACAACAGTTTAATTTCTAGCTGATCTACTAACAAACAGATACAGTGGGAGCTATTTATCATCCACTTGGTGACTATATATTAGACTATTTGTAGGCAGTATTTCTTACCGAGTAGCTAATAAATATAAACATTGTATTTCCTGGCAACACAAAAAAATATGCGGCAAATTGTTTTATAACCTAAAAATAGAGCAACCTGAATATTATCTTTATCTAGTTCATCAGAGCCCTGGCAGTTTTCTGTCAATGTGTTTGTTTCACCAGCCTACCAAGTGCTAAATCACTTACAATTTTAGTTAACAATTTTTATCAACACCGGTGATCGAATTCATTGGTTTGCGTGCGTTTGCGATCATACATTACTGCGAAATATATAGTTTTCTAGCAGGACACTTCACCAAATATATGGCCTCTATCGTTTTAGTAAAATATATGTCCGTTCATGCCTAAAACACGGTGTTGTATGGTAATTGGAATGAAGTTCCTTGTGGGGCGTTGGGAAGGGATACCTAGTCACAAAGCGTCCGTAACGTTAAATAAAAGCGTAAGATTTTAGTGTCCACTGGTTTAGGTAGACGCCACTATTATTAATTGTATATATTTTTATCAATCACTGTATATAAAATAAATGAAAAAATAATTTCAATGAAAAAATCATAATAAAATATATACCCGAATAATTATTATCTTTATACCTCGAATACAAGTTTAAAATAATATTTTATAATACTTTTTTTTTTACTGACGAACTACAAAGTTGGCCAGAGAGGCTGGCCTTGACTGCTTCACCGGATTGAGAGGTGGCACAGCTCTAGGGTCGCTTAGTCTGAATCTATGTTAGCTAGTAACTCGACACAAGGGTCCCCCCAGTGAGGGGTAACCGGCTTGGACGGTTACTATGTTACGCGTAAGCATTCCGATACGAGGGCGCCCAAGAGGGCCCAATCACGGTAGGTAGCTCATTTATTAATAAAAACTATTTGGAACAATCTAAGTCTCTAAAATATAGTTATATGCCACTTCGGGAAGCGTTGGCGCTGAGAAGTGACCGAAGAAACTCTAGGGTGGCGAACTTCGTTTCTTTTACGCATTTGATTTAGATACTATGGACATCATAGTATTACTCGTAGTTGATATTACACAGAACTATTTAAACGAAAACAAGCACGAGTTCCTGTTGTAACTGCAGTCAAGAAACGTGATGGCGAGTTCCCGGAGTACCCATTTGTTACACTTCTAATCGCACGACGTCCAATGTCGCGTACGTTTTCACATGCTACGAACGTAGAGCTACGTCGGCCCGACACCCGTTGCATCGATCCACTGTCTCCGTTGTGCAGTTTGCTTAGACGACTGCAGTTATAAACTTATTCTTAAAGCACAAATTACCCGAGATGTACACTGAAAGATAGATATCATTCAACAATACAGTAGTTCTATGTATTATATGTAACATTGTTCAAATTATATTATATTTTATGTAACATGTCAAAGCAATTTCCAATTGAAATTAATTGAAATCCCAATGCCAGTAATGAAGTCCGATTTTGATTTTAATTGTAAATATACAACAAGTATATTTACAATTAAAATCAAAAAGCACAAGCTTAAGCTTAGTTGGAATGGTTAACAAGAATGGTAGTAATATTTATAAAAAAAAATATTGCTAGATTTCTTTTTAAAAAAAACTATATAGCAAATAAAAACTGAATCATCGAAATCGGTTGATTTTATATTGAGTTATTCGTCCATTTGTAACGCTTATACGGTTTTCTCATGGATGTCCATGTCAGAACTGAATCAAGTTGTCAAAGTGGATTTAAAAAGGACCACACTGGAAACATATAAAAAGAACCATCAAAATTGGTTCACCCAGTCGAAAGTTATGAGGTAAAAAACATAAAAAATAAATAGATGAATTTATAACCTCCTTTTTTGAAGTCGGTTGAAAAGCAAAAACGCGAACCCAGCCAGAAATGCTTCATAAACGAGAGAACCGAGCACACAGAGTGAGGTCTATTCTGAGGTGGGTGAAACTGTTAGAGCGGGGTAGTGTGCGATTCCTCGTATCTCAAATCTTGTTCTCATCTCAAAGCAAAACACCTGTATATTAGGGCGCTCGTATATCAAGGTACCACTATATATACGAAGGTCCGACGGGACCGCTCGATCAAAGTTCTGGAGACGCGAGACGTCATCTCTCAGTGAAAGCAATTCCACCGTCTCGTAGGGAGAAGTTGGAGAGCGGAGGAGGGCGCAGGGGGCGCCAGAGGGCGGCGAGGGGCTGCAGGAGGGCGACGGCCCGCGGCCGTGAACCGAATCAGAAACTTCCCGTATTGTGTTTACATTGAACTTTGTTATGTGGGTTAAAGTTAAGTCGGAGTTCAGCACCGTGTGTGGCGCCGATCGCGAACTTCACTCGCAACTTTGCCGCATCGATTTTCATCTACTGTTTATCAAATGTTTTCAAGGTTCCGCAACTTGGTGCCGCTGCACGTGTGTCACGCTGCCAGCCCGCCGTCACCACTGCTGTTCTCTTTTACATGCAGTTATAACAGAGTTATTAAACGATTAGGATGTTTTCTTTGGTTATATTTACGCGAAAATGCAGCAGGCAAACGCTGAAAATCAAAGCTACCGATTTTTATGGACGTAGTGAC
Organism: Meandrusa payeni; assembly: GCA_029286785.1. NCBI lineage: Eukaryota > Metazoa > Arthropoda > Insecta > Lepidoptera > Papilionidae > Meandrusa > Meandrusa payeni. The sequence goes on from JAGSMX010000029.1 coordinate 837,891, forward strand.
GATACGGTTTTAAAAAACTAACAGTTAAAAATGTTTTATTTGTACTAAGCTTATATTTTTATTTTTTTACCAATATCACAATCAACAACCATATTATATTAGGAGTGCCCTGAAATATATTATCTACGGAACCCAAATACCTATAAGATTCATATGACACTTAGTTAAAAACAAATCCTTGCAAACAAATAAATCGAAAACCACAAATAATGGCGCTATGAGTGCACATAACAGACGCAGGCGAATTTAGAATATCCTCCTTTTTTGAAGCCGGTTAAAAACCCGTAGAAACCCGACCGTTTTTTTGATTTACGTTAGTAAATCAAATTTCGTGTGCTTTTCTGTGCATGTAACGAACACAACTCTATGATTGTTCTAGCGAACAGTGGGAGTACGCAGGAAAAAGCGAACTTCCTTATTTCTGACTGTTGGTTTCTTTTTTAAATTAGGAAATTCCAGCCCATATGTTACAGATAGCGTACTAAATGTTATTTTGCTAAAATTACGACTGAAAACCCCACATAACCGCCGCCTTCCCCCCAGAAGGCAGTTATCTTTTTAAAGATTTCCTCCCCGCCAACAAAAAAAAAAGTTTTTGAAAACAGTTGCCATGTGCCAGCTTAGCTTTTTGCAATATATCCGGTAATACACTACAATACACTTTTTTTATAAACTATATTATTGGGAGAGGCTAGCGTGATTGTGCTCCTTTGGAGGTAGATACGCGTGCAAACTGTACAGTAGCTTCTGTAGGTCCAGCCCTGATAGTGCGCGTATGACGTCACGCGGCTGATTCACCACCCCGGGTGGCATAATGTGACTCGTTCCCAGGAAATGTTTCTTGAAGCCCGTGTTTGTGTGAACATGTGTGACGTCACCATTCACTATGTCTAAAAGTGTAAACACATGTCCACAATGTCATATTGAAGCCGCAGCATCCGTTCATGTGTATTTAATGTTCATCTATATCAAGTGGCATTTGTTGCTAGTTTGAAAACTTTAGGTTTGATATCAAAGTCGCCCATTATTAGTGGGAATCTTTTCTTCTTCTGTGGTTAATAGATTGAATGATTTAGCTTATATTTCGTGAAATCGTTCGCCTGCCACAAGACAGTTCCAAAACCACTACGTCATGATTTTATTTCTTGATAGAAATGATCATATTTGTGTAGTAGTCATCGACGGCCCTTTTGATGGTTTACTTCGATATCAAACGAAAATACAGTTAACCGTGTGGGAGGAAATCCTACGCTGATCCGTGGTCTCCAATAGTCAACTTTTCAGTTTCCTTCGGTGACCTTCATTCGGGTCTCCCCATTTCGAATATGATTATTTATCTAGAACAAAAGTTTTTGATTTAATAATTTTATTATGTAATGCAAATTCGTTCGATTGACATGTACTTCGACTGTTTATTATCTAATTTGACTCTTAGTAATTCTATACTACACTAATCTAGATAAATAAATAAATCAGTGTGCTTTAGAGCACGCGGCTGTAACTTGACCTTCATATATATGCGTACTATATGGGTAATATATACATTCAATTTAGTATAACAAGAACATTTATTTAATCTTGATTTGCTAAAATAAGAGAGTACAAAAAACCGGACTTAATGCGAGAAGGCATTCTCTGCCAGTCTACATTAGGGTTGTGTAGAAACAAAGTCACGGGAGCAACCTTAGAAAATAAAATTTAAAAAAGTAAAATAAGACAAATATAAAAATATTTTATATATGTATATACATAAATACGAGCATACACAAATACATAAATAAATATATCATATAGATAGATTAATAGTTTAACCAATTAAGTAACAATAAATATATATATATACAACTACATAACTCCAGATATAGATGGATATAGGGTACAACAGTAACGTTTATAACTATTCCTCATTTACGTAAGTGTAGATTTAAGAGAGCGTTTGAATGTAGTCTTAGTTCCAGCTGTACGTACATTTGATGGCATTCAATGGCAACATTCGAGAGAGAAAGCAAAGGTCCGCGCACACAACTCCGTCTTTCCTTTATTATATACGAAAAGTAATTCTCTGTTTCTTCAATAACTTATATCTCAACTTTCCTTCACCTCGCTCGATCACAATTTTGTAACGCAAGCTTACTCCTTAAGTCAAGTGTACAGATTTACTGAATAATATTTCGGCTTTTATACTTTATTTATTTCTCTAAAGCAAACAGATTTCGTGGTGACCCGACTATCTGTTGCCATGGATCAAGCGGCTGGCAACAGAGCTGCTATGTGCTGCTCCACCAGCCACACCAGGTACATTGTTAAACAATTGCGGTGGTGAATGTATTCGGCTCATTGTACGTGTAAGCATTTATTACTATTGTTTAGGAGCTGCCGGCGGAGCGCCCAAAATGAAGGCCCCGAGGTTTTTGTTGGCGCGCTAGCAATCTCATTGTTTTTGCGAGTGCTGCATTTTCAATTATGTTTTAGCTGCACCGTATTAAAACATATACAGTGAAAAAAGTTGTTAAATTAAAAATATATAAAAATTGTAAGAAGAGTGTACGACGCGCACCATCTGTGTTGCCTGAATTAAATATGTCATTGTATGGACCCAGGCATCAGCGCTTGTCCACTCCAACGTTACACAAAGCTCTGCAATAAAAACATTCTCACATTCCTCATTTTTTATACAACGACCAGGGCCGTAAATTTTCTTGTGATATTGTATCAAAATGAACATTCAGTCGGATCATAGTTTTCTAGATTTAGTAAGCCGCTAGTTCTGTGCCCGTAAATATCCGATGGCGTTCCACTGACACTCGACTGTTTCAATTGTTAGATATTTGGCAGTTTTCGTATAGTTGGCAGCAAATTATTTCTTCTTCATTTTTAAATTTTTTATTCACTTTTATAGTTTGTTTTCATTTTAACTAAGATTAGTATTTTTTTATTATATAAATTTACTTGTAGTTTTAATTTAAAAAGTGAACATAAAAAAAGTACAAATAAAAGATACTTTATCCGTAATTAATAGAAACGAACAATTGCGTGCGCAGATATCCCTTCCACGTTTCGTTCAGCGCTAGAGTTATTTGCCGCCAACTCTACCTACTAAATCAATATTAAAAAAATCATAAAACATCCAAAACATTAAATTATTGTTTTTGCCACAAAGACAATTGAATTTTTGTTGGCAGATTGTCACAGTGATTATTAAGTGACAATAGTAATGTTGGAATCCTTTTTTTTCGAGGGAGAAATCTTCCCCCTGCGTAGCAGTACCCTGCTTTCAGGCGTGAAGGCGGCGGTTATGTGTGGTTTTTGCTCATTAAAACCTGCCCGGTGGCTATTCTCGGTGCACGTTGATGGGATCTCTGGCAGAACTCTTTTCTGCCTGCTGCACTGTCTTTTTGTTGTTGAAATATTCAACAAAGTACCCCGCCTTGGCCACCATAACCGCCATGGCGTGGAGCACCGGGATATGTAGTTGAACGCACTGGAGCGTGCGCTTAGCTCTGTGCTCTAAATTACGTCCCGGCGAGTTTACTCCCTCCCCCAGCATCCTCGCATCGCAGCGGGAAGAAGGCGACACGGGATCACTAGCGTCGTCTTCTTCCTGGGTCGAGTGTAGCGAACAACAAAGGAGAGTTGGCACCCAGATTAACCCAATCATTAGTGATGTGAGGATTACTTCAGTCGCGAGCCTTTTCACTCAAAGGTGTCCGAGATGAGCGACCGCTCAATCTTGGAGATTTTACAGATGCATCTTTCATACTTGCCAATTTTAGGACAACTAGAAAGAAACAAAACATGAATGACGTCAAATATTCGGGAGTGTCTCCAGCGCGCAGGTCCGACGTCGCGCCACCAGCGATAGCGCCCGCACCTGAAGCTACACGTATTTCGTAGTCCTTATCGACCACTTGATAAATTTTCACATAGAATTATTGAGGTCGCCGATAACTGATGGTTGACGTGCGAATATAATCTGAAACTACAGACAAACGGTATGGAAACAAAATCTCACGATTACACTGTATTAATGGCGTCTTGGTAAGTTGGTAGGTCGTTGGAGAGCACTTCAATAATTTGAAACGATTTTAACCCAGAGAGCAGACGCAACAGTTTCACCGGATTTAAGAGATAGCAACCAATTGTTTACAAAATGAACTTCATTTGTCTTACATTGGTGGATATCTGCTAGCTCACAAGACTTTTGTTTCCACTAGTGACACTATACGAGTTGTTTTATCGATGGCGTACCAGTGCCACGCCAATCGCATGTGTTAGTATTTGACGTATTTGGTAACGATGATTTGGAAATGATAATTTATACGGATGCAATTGATCCGTTTCATAACGAAACGTCACTGGCACGTAGTAGAGCCGAGGCCCAGGTCTCAGATCAATCAATTCGCGTAAGCGTTCTGAATCTGTCAGTAGCTTTTCGAAGACGACTTGAGAACTTCTAGAGATGACTTAAGTATCACCCGAAGTGGTATTTAAGTCAGCGTTTACGCTTCCTTACATTAATTGTTGGGTTGCCTATTATGCGCCGATATCCTCGTTTATATCAGTTTTAGCGTAATTCTACCAGCAACGATACAAGTGGTAATACCAATGCTGTTTTATTAGTCAAGCCAACGATACTTCATGCATACTTGTTAGAACGAACGTCCGCCACTTGAGGGCTTTTCCCAGTGCACTCCAGACTCGAAGGCAATACAATATATAAAGAATAGAATTCCAAGTACTATGGATGCGTCTCAAGTATTTTTCTATAACTATGTACTACGTATAAATGGTACACTAGTATATTTACTCGTAATCGTAGAAACAAGTCGCTTTTCGTATGAACCACCATTTTCTTGTCACGGCAACGTAGACGCCTGTAATAGACCCCGTAGACTCTCTGGACTACTTTGGGAACTATACTATAAAATTGAAAAAAATTATATCATTATTATATTGACGATAATAAATTATAATTTGTACCAGCCATTTGTCATTGGACCTCCCAATCAGTAGTAATCAGTAAAGTCAGGCTTCGTATCGAGGCAGTCACAATTTATTTAACTTTCTTTCTCTAACTTTCTTATTAACAGAAAAAAACCAACACACAAAATGTTTGCATGTGTGTTTTGTTGTTATTTTAAAAGCGTAAAGTACATAGACCGCACACAGTAGCATACAATTTTTTTTGCATGACGCCAATAAATTCGAAAAAAAAAGTTTTTCTCTTGCTTTAAAAAACTGTGCCTGGTGTATGGCAATGGGATCGCCACCTGTCATCTAATAAACATTTAGCGATGCTATCTCTAAGCACCCCGTTAAAAAGGGTGAAATGCTAAAAGGGTCTCATTATGTATTTATTTATTTATTAGGTAATTAGTAATTGTTAAAACTTGATCTTTTTGCGTGAATTTCGATGTTACTTATTAGCATTTTCTGTCCTTGAACACTGCTCTTTGCTTGTATGTACAACAGCGCACCTGCGCTTTGTTGTGTCTTTGGTTTTAGGCGAATAGATTAATATCGTATTTGAATGTTAACATTGTTTAGCATTTTAAAATGGCGGTAAAAAAGCACAAATGTAGTTGACAAATCTCGGCTGTCATTCAGTGTACAGATAATGTAATGAAATAAAAATAGATGTGACGTGACGGTAGGTGCGACAGGCCGGTGTGCGGAGAGCCGGGTGCGAGCGTTCGCCGTTTTATCTTCTTTTTTTACAGTTTATTTGTGTAAGGCGCGCGATAAAGATAAGTGGCGGGCCGCGTTATCGCGCCGAAACACCTCGCTTCAGGAAGTTCACTTCTAATATTTAATTATAGGCGATCTAAGCTAATACGAATATAAGCTGTCTTCATTATTATCGCCTGATTGAAAAATTATTTCACTTAATCCCTAAATGTACACTTAACGTCTTACTATCTATCTATTCATACATCTAATTATGCTGTTTGCCTTTCCGATTTATTAGTCAGAATTAGAGTAAGAACCTGACTATATAGGTCTATAGATGAAGTAATTTCAATATTGTGAAACTGTTTAATATAGTCTGGGAGATATTAACCTATTCATTGTAGCTTCACTATTCGAGATGTATCTGATAAATTTTTCTTCGTTACGAAGCCGACGGTACGACGAGTTCGAAGTGGAGACAACTGCAAATATTGTTGTTAAATTTCAAAGGCTCTAGAGGACAGCTTTTAACGTTTTACATAGCTAGTTCTTGTGTTGAATACTATTGTTACCACATTTAAGCACGCTGGATAGTTAGATGGTATAAGCGCCATCTCCGGTGTTGTTGACGACCAAACGAGCAAAGTAAATTATTGGAATAGCTTACCTGCGGCTTTCCTTCCATATCAATGTATGTTCAAAAGATGAGCGAGTAGGCATTTACTAAGCTAGTACGTCTCAATATCAAATACATATTATTCATGTCCACTGAACATTATGAATGACCATGTTCAAGTACATTTTAAAACGACATTAGAAAAGGGTCTCAAAAAAAATGGTTAAAGAGGATTACTTCAACTGCTTAGCGATTAATTAAGAAAAAAATAAGTATAATATTGCTACTACACTAACATTGCTCAAAAATGAATAAACATACAATGTAAACGAATAAATTGTCGTGAAAGTAAAGTTTCAATGTTTTGAATATTTGCCATTTAACCAAGTAAGTTAACTTTACAAATGTTGTATTCATTAATCAAAAGTTTGGCGCAGTCTATGCCTCGCCCGCCTTCTCCGCCCACCCTCCCCCAGTCTGCTTTCGTATGTACCTATCTATATGTAGTACCAATATACAATGGTTTTAGGTCTCTAACAATGAATTGATGAAGGCTGGTAACACTGGATCCGTAAGGTCAATATTGACAAATGGCTGAACTATAATACTATAATATGTCACTTTCTTAACGTAGGATTATAAACATCGTGGATAGATTATTACACATGCATTTAAAAAAATGGATGCTATATGCCGACTATGCTGTTCTACAAAATTCGTCAATAATTATATATTTGATGAAGAAAATGCACTATTTTTAAAAATGTCCTTATACTTACCCATCAAGGTATGAAAACATTAACATTTTATTTATATGTGTTTTAAAATTTAAAAAATATTGAATTTCGTCAGGTACTGAAGAATGATCGCCTACCACAAAAAATATGTGATAAATGTAGCTGTAAAGTGAATGACTTCTACCAGTTTTGCAACGAAGCAATTGAAGTGCAGGCGAGGTAAGATATTCTGACTGGGCTTCTTTCTCTGACAAATTAGTGCGCCAAATACTAATGAACGAGCCTATTTACCTCTATCTCCTTACATCGTTAACCATTTAACCTAATTAGCCTTCGCTTTTGACTTGTATATGTGTCTTAATATACAGGTAAAAACTATGTGCGTTACGTTAGATGCAATAATATTTTACACATCAAAAACATTACTTTTCATAAAGGTCATTTTAATTTTATTTACAGTTAAGGAAATTAAAAATTGAATTTTCACAATAAAGTTAAAATAAAATTATGCCATGTATTTTTGTATCATTCTCAGTTAAATTTGAATTTAGAATTTTTGTAAATAATATAATAAAAAATAAATTAAAACTTTTTAATGCAAGTTTTTAAATAATAGATAAAATTATATTAAACCATGTCATTTCCCTTATAACATGACAATGGAAGAAAAATCTTCCTTAGAAATAATAAAAGCGTGGAAGAACATATTGATGATGTATTTTGTCATAATAATTGCAGGTTACGCAGTATTTTGATAGCATCTGGTATTCAACTCGGTGAATTAGAAAATTTTGCTGTTAAACATTCAGTGCCCTTATCAACTTTCAACTTCAAAGTTTACCTTGAGCAGGAGACTCAGACGGAGCAAGAGGAATGGACAAGTTCAGAAGTTGCAGTTAAAGTAAAAGAAGAGAAAGTTGACCCCAAACCACCTTCACCTCAAGTTGCTGTGAAAACAGAGAATGAACTCTCAGATTGCGAAAGTTTTGAAGGTGCAAACAGTACATACTCCAATGATAGTGATGATTTAACATTGTTCAATCTCAAAGAAATTAAGAGAAAAGAGAATGGTAGTGATGCAAATAAGAATGGTGATGTACAAGCGGGCAAGAGCGGTAGGAAAAGGAAGGGGAAATTGAAAGATTTAGAGATGCTCATAAATTCACTCCCAAACCCTGCTATCAATGTACTGACAAGAAATGATAAGAACATTACATCAAAAGATCAGGATAAAAAAGTTAAAACGGAACCGATTGATGACACTGTTAAAGTTCACAAGAAAACCAAAAGAGGAGAGAAACCTCAAGATGTGTACCAATGTTGCATTTGTTTGGAGAAGTTCACAAAGCGGACAGATATTCTGCACCATTATAAGTAAGCATGATTTTGGAGCTCCATAACAACTGTATTTTTATTAAAGTTTGTGTTTAATTGTACAAAAATCTTTATTTACATGTTTGTAGTAAGTTTGATATATGTAAAGAAATAGTCTATGGATTTTATTTTTTTCTATAGGAAAAGGGGTGAATAAGCTTACAGCCACAACATAGGGAGAGCTCCAGGTGTGCTGCAGTTCTTTGAGAAAGGAGTAGGCTCTGACAGTATATATAGTAGATCACCATTTGAAAATGGTTATTGCATACTTTTTTTATTTTATAAACACAACAAATTGTATGTAATGTATTATTAGACCTCACATAAGAAACATTGAATGGTGTCTGATGGTACAAATTCTCGATTGCAGGTCACACGCTAGTCCAACGCCAGATGGCGGAGAAATGCCTTCTCCGCCGCCACCACCTGCCACCCGACCTCTCAAGTGCCCACGATGCAAGAAGGTATTTGCATCCCTTAAGTTAATTTTACATGGACTACCTATTATTTGTTGTATCATGTGAAGTTAAATGTAATTATAAGAATATACTTCTGAATATAAGAAATATACTTCAGCTTGTTGATATGTTGGCACCCCGATAAAATGTAAATGTTGGGAGCGAATGTATCAAGCAGATTTGTGATATATTAAATTTATTAATACCCATTACGTAGACGTACGTTACGTGTAAATAACTGCGATATCGCATATTTCTGCGCGCTTGAGTGCTTCTTTATCCATTAACAAGTAAACTGTGGCATTAGACATATTCTTCACTGGCATCATTGGAATTACAAACAAAATATGAAACATATTAAAAAGACAAAAAAAATACAGTTAAAGAAAGAAGGGACAAATAGGATATGAGGCCAACATTGGACACTGTCTCAGTATATGCCGTCGCAAGGATGCGACAGCTCTGATTTTCAGCGGTGCCCAGGACTGCCCTAAGTCATGCGTGCGCAATACTACATAGGTTTACATGGAATTTATACAGATGAATAAAAGAAAAATATATGTAAAAAAATAATATTTATTTTATTTTTTAATTGTACAAAACCTCCATAGTGAAGTGTATGGAGGTTTGTTGTGACATAATTGAAAAAGATATATCAGTGATGTAAAATAGACATAGAATAGATGTCATTATTTAATTTATATAAACATTGTTTAGTAAAAACAGGAATAAACTTTTAATGTTTCCTCCAAATACAGACCAACACATAGTTATTCTTCTTTGTTATTGATATTCCGAATCCATCCTATATATATATATCCTAAATATATATATATATAATATGTGGATCGATAGTTATTAGATTAGGTACAGGATTTACAGTAGCATAGACTTGAAGGAAAAAATAGGTTAGTTTCCTGAAGGTTTACAAGGCATGTATTCGGAATCCCAGCTGGTGACACCTGATGCCACAGGTTGGTAATCATCATCATCAGCCTGCAACAGTCCAATGCCGGACATAGGCCTCTCAGTAATCTGATATCGATTAAATTTGAATCTACAACCTTCTACCTAGAAGAGCTTACACTAAACTATTAAGCTATTGCCACTAAGTAACAAAGGAGCAACGGTTATAACATCTTTACCGGCCCAAATGTCAACCTCACCTGCACGCGCCATATGGCGGCGGCGTGACGTATACCATGCCGTGGTACTCCCTGCTAGATAACGGAAGACGCTCTAGCGACCGACCATTCGTGGTATAACCATACAAACAATCAGGAAACCAGTTAGAAGAGGCTGCAGCAGCCTGGGGACTAAATAACTCCTAAAATGGCTGGTGCAGAAAGCCATGGGGAACTACTGCACTATAAACCCAGTGTGATCAGTTCCAATCACATTGGACGGTGGCAGGCAGCATGCAGCGTGCGGTTCACTAGGCCTATGACCGCACTCGATGGAGGCTGCTTATATGTGGTCACAATCCTCGGCAGTGAGGGAACGAAAAGAAGAGAACTAAGTTACAATATTGTGTGGAGCGAGTAGTAAGAGTGGTCCGTGCGTGCAGTCGTTGCAGGAGAGTGAGTGGGCGTCGCACTGGCGGCGGCACTGGGAGCGCGACAGTCAGCCCTTTCGCTGCGGTCTCTGCGAGAAGACGTTCCGCGACACCTACCAGCTCTTCCGACACGGTGCGTACAACACAAACTTCCTAATACTATTGTTATTTTATCTGTGAAATAGCAGCTGACCAACGGAAATTGCCAGAATGCTCACGTGTAACATAGTAACCGCCCAAGCCGAAGAGGGACTCTTGTGTCGAGGTACGAGCTATAGAGGTTCAGGCTAAGTGACCTAAGCGCTATGCCATATTATGATGATGATGTTGATGTTCTTCTAGTGTGAGCAACATAAAACGTGCATGAGCAAGTGTTATATCAGCGAATACCGCCATCTAGCGAAGAAATTATGGTAAAAGAGCAAACGAGCTTACGGCTCACCTGATTTTAAGTGATCACCCTCTCTCATGAACATCCACAGCACTGAAGGAGCTGCAGCTGTGTTGCCGGCCTTTGAGAAAGGAGTAGGCTTATTTCTTGAAGGTCCCCCAAATAGTATAGGTTCGGAAACACTGCTGGTGACACTAAATCAAAAGGTGTTAATTTATATATATACTTTGTTTGACAATATTTTACATATAAAAAGAAAGTGTGTGGGTACGTTCCATATAGGCTCCGAAACGGCTGTACCGATTACAATGAAACTTTCAGGGAATCTTCAGATTGACCTGGCGAGTAATTCTGTAAAGTTTGTTGACGATCGGAGCACTCTTTTTGAACTGTCATTGTTTATTTGCTATGATACTACTACTACTATGGGTATGATATTGTATTTACTGATATCTATATGGTAATGATCTTCACCCGATCGAGAAGAGAATGAATACAGAGAGAAATGAATAATTTAATATATTGTAAGAGTTAAATTAAATATTTAACGATGTAATTTTATTGTTTAAACAAAATAAAGCAAAATCTAGCCCGGCGAAGCGCGCTGGGTACGCTAGTATTTTACATTTGTATTGACACCATGAACCGTTGTATTGCAGGGCTGGGGCACGAGACTTCAACGGCAGACGAGCTGGACAAGAGGTTCGTGTGTGACCTGTGTCCCGAGGGATTCGTCTACATGCGGTAAATATTAAATGTTTCTTTGATGCACTGTACAACATACCCGGCCTGCGAGAAATTATTTTATATGTTGGATGTATTGGATATCGCACAAACATTTTAGAAGATTTTGTAAATTTTCTATTTAATTATACTTAATTATTATAATATGTATACTTTATTATTATATCGAGGAAGGAAGTGGTACAATTGCATTCCCTCGCCAAATAAATAAAAACCTTGCTCACTTCATCCAATGACCATCTCACAAACAGCACTTGATTTGTTCAAGTCACACTTCTGCAGTAACATATTTTTCATGTAAACATTAAATCTATGTTCAAGATACACAAACAGCATGCAGTGGTGTACGTGCTGCACGGGTGGGTAGCCGTTGGTAGTCGCGTACCGCTATAAATTTATTTTGATGCTAATTATGAAGAACATAGCCAAAAAAAGACAATAATTAAAAACAATTTATTAAAATATAAAATTAGACCTGGGCTCATAGAATAAGACGGTCTGTTGTCTGTCGTAAAAGAGTGGGTTCGTGGTGTTGTCCGCTACAACGGACCCAGGAAGAAGGCGACACGGGTGGTCCAGTGTCCCCTTAACACTGCAATGGTGGTGAAGGACGTATTACACAGTGCAATTGGGCTCCGGTGCGTCCCACTGGAGATCCCGGAGCCCCTCGCCATAGACCGAAGAGGGCCACCGGGTTTTAGTTAGTAAGAAACTCACATAAAAAAATACCTCGCCTTCTGGGTATTTATTTGAAGATCCCCATCGAAAAAAAGCTTTAAGCATAGAGTTGTTTGCTATAACTTACTACCCTCGAGGAATACAATGTAAGCATTGAACGGTGTGGTAGTCACACTGTGCATGAGCTGAATGTGTGTGTGTGTCGGCAGGTGCATGCTGTCGCACCGGGCCCGCGTGCATCCCGAGGCGGCGAGGAGTGCGCCGGCGCTGCGCTGCCGGCTGTGCGCGCGCCAGTTCGCGCACAGCAACTCGCTGCGCCGCCACCTGCGCTCGCACACCGGGGAGCGCAACTTCCTGTGCAACGTGTGCGGGAAAGCGCTCTCCTCCGCCGAGCACCTCAAGTACCACATCCGGATACACACGGGATATAAGCCTAATGTTTGCAAGTGAGTGTCCTAGAGCTATGCCACCTCTCAATCCGGTGAAACAGTAAAGGCCAGCCTCTCTGTCCTACTGTGTTAGTTCGTTGAAAAAAATAAAACGCACACTTCAGCAGCATTTGTAGCGGATGCATCTAAATTACAATAATTCAAATTAAAATATTTTGTACATGTAAAGAGCAGTTGCCAGGTCTTTTTCAAATAAATACCGAACAGCGATCAAAAAAGAGTTATAATCATTTATTTACATATAATTACTTAAAATACAAAAAATCATTGCACAAGAGCAACTAGCTAACCTAACATATAAAAAATATATTTTTTCTCACTAATGCAAGCTTCCAGCAATGTCTTATTTCCATTGTCCCATGCATTTCGCGACATGTCACACTGAAATTATATCGGATATACAGTTCAGCCTTGACCATGTCCACACTTAATTTATTGCAACTGTCCGTCCACAAATGGTTCATATGGCTAAATACTAATTCCACGTACAGATTAAGTAAGCTGATTGCGTCAAATATGACAATTGAATCGTTTATCAGGGAGACAAAATAATCAAAAAGAAATACCGAACCGTACCGAACCACACTCCGGTATTTTTGTTATACTGAACACCAAACATGGTCCATAATATCAAAGTCAGTAATTCGCATTCAAATAGTGTTTATGATTCCAGGACTTGCGGCAAAGGTTTTGTGAAGAAGTGTAACCTGACGTTACACGAGCGCGTGCACTCCGGCGAGAAGCCGCACGTGTGCTCACACTGCGGCAAGGCCTTCAGCCAGCGCTCCACCCTCATCATCCACGAGAGGTACGCTAGTGCAGGCAACGCTGTATAGTGCAACATTACTTATTACACGACTATTACACTGAGGAACCGCACGCGTACTCATTTACAGCATCGTATCAGTTAGCTATATAATAATAAACAACATCGTTTCTATCATTTAACTGTCGTATGATAACAACGACCTGTACATGGTTAAAGTGGTCCTTCGAGCCGTACAAACGCCAATTACCCTGCTTTGTGCGAAATCATCAACAAGATAACCTTTGCCGTCTGGGGAGAGACAGGGTTATGTGGAGTTTTTATCCCTAAAATTCCCTGGTGGCCCTTCCTCGGTGCATGGCAAAAAAAGTAGTGTCGTGATTTGATGCTGCGTTCTAGCTGTGAAGTCGACTAGGAGACTCGCTACAAAGTTAGTCAATAAACAGTTTACACATGTGTGATGTGCAGTGCGTGTATGGTGTATGTGTACGTGGTGTTGTGCGCAGGTACCACAGCGGCGCGCGGCCGTACGCGTGCGCGGTGTGTGGGCGGGGCTTCGTGTCGCGCGGCCTGCTCACCATGCACGTGAAGAGTCGCTGCTACGCGCCGGACAACTAGTAACTATCCATTCATTTCCTCCCATTGCCATATAACTTATTTCTAACTAAAAACCATCATTTAAATAAAATATATAACAATCTTCGAAGTTATGTAAAAATCATATAATTACCACATGCTTCGTTTGTCACAAACAGCTATACTGTTATCAGAACACTTGCAACCAACTATAAAAAAGGAGTTGTTTCTCAATTTGTCTGTATGATTTTTTAATCCTATATACACCTCATAAATTTCAATTCTAATTCTACGATAATTCGAAATATAAAGAGGGCGTCCGCGCGTAATAGTGTTTCACATTTGATTTGTTTTTGCTCGTAAATACACTTTAAGCTGCATGGTGCTATGGGGCGGGAGATAAGTTTAGATTGATTGTTTATATACGTAGTACTGTATGCAGCGTGGTTTCTTTGCAGATGTCCGACGGCCGACCACAGACTGAATTATATTTATAAGTTATTTTTGTACCTACCCTCAGAAGTAACGTGCTTCTTCAACGAGTGCATCGGACACTGGGCACAAGTTTGTACTATCAAAATATTTGTGGCATAAAAGACTTACTTCTTTGTCCCCTCACTGTTGCAGACTACATCTTATGGCATCTGTGACGCTTAATGTCAAATTACACTGACATATGTCAAGATAATCGTACCGAGAAGCCAAGTTGGCGCAACAACGAAGACGTGGTTTCGGCCTTTAAAATTACCAAAATTTTCCAATTAAGACCTGGCTGTATGGACTGAAGTCTTTGCCTTTTCGATTAGGGATAAATTAATATCATCATCATGACATATGTCAAACTTTGTGTGTGTGTTGCCATGCACTCGTTGAACTTGAACTTAGTTAGAATAATGATAAGTGAATGTTAAATGAAAAGCGCGTCATCAGTCATGCAATACATTAATTACAATTCTTATGTTATATCTCACGGGTTACATACATTTACTCAAACACGTTTATTGTCATTTCTAAGGATATGTTAGTAACCCACTGTATTTTATTTTTGGGGGCGGGGCTATAATATACCCCGCCTTCTGGGGGAAGGGATTATGTGGGGTTCTTACTCACTAAAAACCATGGCCCTTCCTCGGTGCATGGTGAGGGGCTCCGGAATCTTTTGAAGCGTCAATAGCCTAATGGTTTAGGTTACGGCCTGCGAATCGTAAGATCGTGGGTTCGAATCCACCATTCGACTATTGCCGTGAACCATGTCCTAGCACAAGCTTAAGCTTAGTTGGAATGGTTAACAAGATTGTTAGTAATATTTGTGAAAAAAAGAAATATTGCTAGCTTTCATTTATTAAAAAAAAATCTCCAGTGGAACGCACCGGAGCCCCTTTGCACTGTGCTCTCGGAGCTCACAGTACTTAGCATAGCTCGGCGTATTACCAAGTTATATTAATTGTCACAACGCTAGGTTAAGCTGCGGCTTAAGTTCTGGGCTCTCAAGAATAAGACTACGGTATCCCCTGCCTGTCGTAGAAGGCGACTAAAGGGGCCTCGGGTTCACTGGGCGACAAGGGTGGGGCCTGAGTCGTCCACCAAAGTGGACCCGGGAAGAAGGCGACATCGGCTGGCCCGTGTCGCCTTGCGCTGTGAGGGCACAGGGGGAGGAGTAACCTCCCCGGGACGTGCTCTCCTTGAGCAACGTGCAGAAGGGCTCCGGTGCGTTCCACTGGAGATCCCGGAGCCCTCGTCATGCACCGAGGAAAGGGCCACCGGGGAGGTTTTAGTGGGTAAGAACCCCACATAACCGCCGCCTTCCCCAGAAGGCGGGGTATCTTCTTGAAGATTTCCTCCCCGTGAACAAAAAAAAAAAAAGGTTAAGCTGCGGCACGCGGATTTCTGTGAAACTTGATTTGTCTTTACAGACTGTATGTACATATTTGCATTACTGTATATCCTTCTTTATTTATTTAATTACTAGGGAATTGTGCCCGTTCATACTAACCTAATCTTATTAAACAAAGACAAATAGAATCACAATTCAAAGTGCACTTCTCTGCGGGACAGATTTTAACACTTTATAAAGCTCAAGTCCGGTCGTGTGTAGAATACTGCTGTCATATTTTGGCAGTCGCTGCTAAATGCGATCTCGCAGCTTTGGACTTAGTGGTAAGGCATCCAATCTGCTCAGTCTTGAGCACAGGCGTAATGTAGCTCGGTTCGGTTTTCACAGATTGCATTTTGGGGAGTGTGTAGGAACTACATGACCTAATTCCCTCATCCCCGTTCCAGTATCGGACTTCAAGACGCACTGCCTGGACGGGATTTCATCCTTTAGCGCTTTGCTTCGTCTTTTATCATGGTGCAGCAAAGGACTGGAATAGTTTGCCCGCGTCTGTTTTTCCCTCCGATTACAATATGGGTGTTTGAAAACAGAGTAGAGTGAATAGGCATTTAACTAAGCTAAGCTAGTGCACCTTATCCAGGACTGCATTTCCACTTGACATCAAGTGGGATCGTAGTCCAGCACTTGCTTTGAAAGTATAAAAAAAAAACATGAATCACCAGATTTTTTTAGTTTGTCTGTGCTCGGGTCAGACGGGAACATAAATGCCGGCCGACGTTTGCGTTCGCGACACAACATCGTTTGTCTAACGACAGTGCCGTTAGGGGATTCTCATTTAATTGTGTTGTCATTAAAGGTTCCGTATATATTTCATTTTTTTGTTCTAATCTCCAATGTCTCGATCGACTACTACTTATATTCTCTAGAAAACACCTACATTGTGATCGGAGGGGACGTAGGCGGCTTCATTCATGTAACGGACGTCACAATCATTACGTTAGCGAGGTTTAGTATGTGCTAGGTCAAAATGTTAACATGTCTATATGGGAATGTAGAAAAAATCGACTTTCATACTTAAGGGTTGAGCTCGAATGCACGCAACATAAAGGCTCGCTCGACGGCGCCAGACGACTTTTAACGGGTCCTTCGTTTATGCCAGGCGTGTGCAAATTCCCTGAACTTGAGGAAGACATATAAAATCCGGATGAAATATAAAATGTATGCAAACCGGAGCTCTTTTTTTACCTGGAGTTGAGTTATTACGCCCGGCGGCATGACACGGGCGCGTGCCACCTGCCGGAGCCCCCTAATACCTCTTCGCTGCACTAGTTAAAGCCGCCTATCTAGGGATAGACGATAGACTCGCAGGAAATTTATTCCAATCCATAGCTGTCTGAAGGATTTACAACAAGGATAGAAGCCAGCATGGCGTCTCGGTATCTGATGATGTAAGCGGGATGTAGGAATAAGATAGACTATCATAAGTAACTTTTATTATTGTCGACGGCTGGGGAGGAGGTTCCTTCAACAATATACCCCACCTTCTGGGGGAAAGCGGTGTAATGTGAGGTTCTTACTGATTAAAAACCCCTCTGCACTATGCTGTACAGTATTTCACGTCCCGGGGGAAGTTAATCCCTTCCCCAGTACTCTCGCGGTGCAGGGCGGCACAGGCCAGCCAATGTCGTCTTCTTCCCGGGGCCACTATAGCGGACGATAAAGGCCATTTTAGTCTCTTTCAACGACACCGGGATACCGTAGCCTTATTCTATAAGCCCAGGACTACGGACTAGTGTTTTTAAAAATCGTTTGTAGAATCCTTAAATGCCGACTAAATATTTGTTTTATGATTTAAGTGCTGGTCAATTGTGTTCAGCTTAAGCTGTGATCTACGCAGAATGAGCTCACGGTATCTTATTTTCTTTTATTGTATCAAATGCGGAACCCTACAAATTTTAAATCGTCGCACAGATAATGAATCGACTGATGGAAAAATACTTTCGATATTAAGCGATATTAATCTATTATTTAATTTTTACGCGCAGGAAATTTTCTATCGCCTGTGTAAATTGTAAAGTTTACAAATATTTACATTCGCTAGCTGATAATGACCTGCTGATAATTACCTTCAATGTTAATAAATCAAATATCGCGACATACACAAAACACATAAGTCACATAAGAACAATAAAATCATTTACGCTTTTGACTCACAGGGTTTGGCAGATTGGGATTTCCATTTTATCCAACTCTGGCTTTCCTCCGGCTTTGAGGTACAGTCCTTCACCTTCACATACATGCGTGTGGGCTGCGAGTATTTTTAACGCCCCTCATTTTAGTTTGTCACAAGTGTGTTTAATTTGGTTGATAGTTATTCGTGTAGAAGTACCTCTATCGACACGACCATTAAAATTTTACACCATAAAATTCTTTTTGTCTCTTTCAAAATTCATCCGTCCTACACGACCATATCCCCGAAGCACAGCGTACTCTATTTTAATGACAAATTTCCAAGTTGTACGTATTTTTAACTTATCACAAAGCTGTATTAATTCCATGCATTAATATAAGCACTAACACATTGTATGCCTTCTTTGAAACAGTTTTAATAATCATGACTGCATTTTTAGCATAGAACATCTCGAATGTTCTAAAATGTCCAAATGCTAAAAAGTCTATTATTATTATCAGCACCGGGGATCGAACTCGGGTTGCCAGCATACTGCGCAACTTTAACGACCGCTTTTAAGTTATTATCCATGAAATAGCAACCCTCCGAGTCGTGGTTCAGCCCTCTAGGGTGCCCTCAGACCGGAATGCTTACGTATAACATGGTAACCGTCCGAGTTTACCCTCTAAATCCGGTGAAGCAGTCAAAGCCAGCTTTTCTGACCAATCTGTGTAGTTCGTAATAAAACAAAAAAAAAGCTTTTAACTTATCATAAAGTCAGTACTGTATTAATTTTATCATATTTCTTCTGCCATACTCAACTCTCATTTCCATACATTAAAATATTATAGGATCTAACACATTGTATGACTTCTTTGGCGTTTGTAATGATGTTTGTCGGGATGTTCGTGTTTCACGGAAATCTGACGTGCAATTTAGTTTAATGATATTATATATAAGTAAACAACAAGTGCCTCGAGTTGTGATATGTTAGTTTTAGTCTCTTTACAACACCAGACACGCGTCTCTTGTGAATCCGTCTTCACTTGCCTCTCTATTACTGAAGATCGGCAGTTAGTCTTCTAAACTCCTTATTCATGGCTAATATTTCACCCCGATGCTTCTTAGCCATCACGTCATTCTTCCTATCCCTGTGTTTCCTGCTATTTTGCCCATTATAATTTACTGCAGCTACCTATTATGTGAATGTGAATCTTTAGTTTTATCAATACATGTTAAAACTGAAGGTGTGCGAAGGTGGCGCTAGTGTGCTAAGCAAAGAGAATTATATATTTATAACTTTAATAGGATTAAATTCTCGGTTTCTTTGCCTTCAAAAGAGAAGGTTAGTAATATCTATTCAAATTTTATTACTATTATTGTAATTCTGTTTTCTTTACTACCCCATTCCATATTGTTATATTATTTAATAAATATGATTTTATATAGTAATTATATCTAATATAACCTCAAAAAGAACCAGTGAGACGAGCGGGAAATCGATCGAGTTTTATTACACAATAGACGCGTTCCAAATTTGAATTTTAAAATAAAACTAGACGTTTTCAAATTGCAACGATATCTGTGGCCAGACTTCTTATTTATTATGATATATTTTTTAATTAGTAATAATAATAATCACAAGTTCCTCGCTAAGGCAATATTTGTAAATTACATATCACATTTAATTATTAATACATTAGCCTGATATTTTAATTTATAATCTGTGAACGAGATGTATTCATTCATTTGAGTAGAATATAAGTTTATTTTGTAAATTTAATTGAAAATGAAATTTTTTAAAAACTGCTAAATATCATTAAACATATAATTATAAGTGTGCATAAAAGTGTTGTTTGCGATGTGAATTATCAACACTTTTGAATAAAATACCGGACTTCATATGTTGAATTAATTATTTACAAAATATACCTCCTCCCCCTGCATGACAAACCTTCGCGTACAGCACTTGCAGCAGCATAAAACAGTGTAACAGACATGCTGGAGTTATACGAACGAAGTAACTGACCGGACTTCAAGTACTTTCATTCTTCGTACAGCAAAGGACTGGAATAGTTTGCCCGCGTCTGTCTTTCCTTCCGCTTACAATGTGGGTATTTTCGAGAGTAGAGTGAATAGGCATTTACTAAGCTAGTGCGCCTTACCATCCAGCACTTGCTTAGAAATAATTAAAAAAAAATCTCTATCAATTCAGCAAGCTGTTGGTCTCAAAGAAGCCCAACCCAAGACTATGATACCTGTAAAACTGACTATTTCACCTCTCCTGTCCTACAGGGTTACCTGGAAAAGATCGCTCATAGCACTAAAACAGGTCTTGCCCACTTATAGTTTAAGCTTAGTACTTTAATTAATTGTACTTGTAAAATTGGAGCAATAAAGAATCTTTCTTAAGTCCTCAATTTAACTTTATAGAGGCGCTTAAGACGAACGCCTAAGGGCACAGATAACTTCAATAGTGTCAATAGCCTAATTAGGGTACGGCCTGCGAATCGTAAGGTCGTGGGTTCGAATCCACCATTCGACTATTGCCGTGAACCATGTCCTAGCACAAGCTTAATCTTAGTTGGAATGGTTAAGAATATTGTTAGTAATATTTCTGAAAAAAAAAAACAAATATTGCTAGCTTTCTTTAAAAAAAAATCCAGTGATGTAAGAAAACATTGGCTTGATGAATAATGTTCGAAAGTATACCATCATTTCCGCTGCTGTGTTTCCAGTGATGGGTAAAGAAAAAATGGGATACAATTTCCGTTAGTTTTGTCGCGGTTGCTATTGCTAGTTTTAGAAGTCTATTAGTTCATCGAAACCACTATGGTTTACCGATGGCATATTACTGGCACGCCAATCGTGTTTTAGTATTTAACGTATTTGGTAATGGTAGGTTGATAATATATATTACTGTAATATGTTGGTTTTATAATGAAACGACACTGGCGAATAGACCTAGGCCCCGCGATGACGAGAACGTGCCCGGTGACCACACTGAGCTCGCGAACAGTTTGCTAAAATATATATTTGAAAACTAAATATATACAAGTATCATGAAATAAATAGATTGTTTGCAAATGTTATCAAATTTTCTCTATGATAGGACAGACGTTTCTACGATATTAAGATAATCATAATTATGTTTCAGTGAATTAATTCATTCTTATTCATTAATAACTTTTTGGTAGACTAACTCAATTGGCACGGTTTCTAACGTATTTCATATACAATTGTATGGAATCGAATGTTCAGTGACAATACAGTACATTTTTTACTACTTTTAGTAATCTGTTAAGTTGCGCTACTATAGTTTACCGATGGCGTAACACTGACACTGAAAAAAAAAATGGCGCGGGGACTCATGGGGATCTCCCCCATCTAACTTACATTTCATCTTAGACGTAAGAAATAAGTGTATGTGTTTTAAAAAAGACTTGGCTTAAAGGTCTTGTTACCAGGCCAGAAAATATTCATCATCATAACACTGACACTTGAATATTGTTTCGAATGTCCATATTTGTCATTATATTTTTTATAACATGTGTAAAAAAAAATATATATATATTAAGAACAGCCTGTATCGAGCGCTCACACGCATTGAGGCGTCTTCGCTTACGATGGGTGTGTGCGTTCGTTTGCAAAGAATGCTCAACGGCTCGCGACGAGGTGTTGCGGTATTCTCTTTTATATCACTATTACTGTAAAAATGGACGAGGACTGAATGCTGAGCATCCAGACAAACCTGGGATAGGGTTTTGGGAGGCGCTTTATTGTGTAAATTTTATTTGTAAAATGTATTAAATAAAATTAAAAAAAAAACTAAGTATCTTAATAACATAACATTCTTAGTAATCTAGTACATAATAACATCTCCCAAGTATGACGTCACGGTAATGAATTAATGACAACTAATCAAAAAAAATTCAATTGATATTAGTTAGAAATTTATGTATGTAATGAAGAATATATATATATATACATATATTATATATATATGTGTATATATATATATTATATATATATATAGACTATAATAAACACGTGCAAAGCTGTTTTTATAAGCGCCTTTTTGCGTTCGATTCGTTATGTATTTGTGGTCATATCTTGACGCAGAGACATTAGTACAGAGATAACGTCTTATGATGTAATAAATAATTATCTTTGCAATACCATGTTCTGGAAGATTTTTAATAAAGCTGTTAAGGCGTTTTGGTAAATAATAAAAACAAATAATAATAAACTTTATACAAATACAAAAATATACACGAAGAAATGTGTAGTCCCCGACTCCTGAGCTAAGTACTAAAAGACCTGTGATTCGGAAGTCAGTGTCTTCTCCCATTTACTACGCTCAAATGTTTCTAAAGAATCTATTGTAAATACATATTAATAGGAAGTGTTTATGTTGTGTGTGGGTGTTTGTGTGTTGCGTGGAGTGTGAGTGTGTGCACATAAGTTTGTCTTTTTAATCTCACTTATATTGTGACTTGTATAATTTTACATATATGTTAATAGCATGGAGATCAACTGTCGTCTACGTAAGTCTTCAATTTGAGTAAAATGAACTTTGGACACAAAAATTACAGCTGGGGAATCCTTCAATCTATTCACTTGTATTTACATCATGTCAAGGAACCGAACTACATTTACTGCTGGGAACTGGTCTTCACTCCAAAGTGAGTATCAGCTTAGCCTTAGCTACAGTTAGTACGGTGTTCATCTTTCGCCACTGAGCTGTTGGAAATTAAGCATTATTCAGAATTGTATAAATATAATAAGCACTGTCATTGTCTAGTTGCTTTCATACTGTGAAAATTAAGAAGGTTAGAACACAGTTACCACGACTCTAGCTTTTACAGTTCTTTTATGTTTTGTATGTAGTAAAACTTGTCACCAGGCTAAAGGTTCAATCATTACTGGCGAACTACTCCAACTTTCGATCTTCCTTCAGGCTTGTATCATCTGCCGCAGCTAATGATGCGTCGGCTTCGCTCGAGCGCCCTCAAATATTTCTGGTAAACTACTTCACCTTCACACCAACATATATTTTGCTTGATTCTACCAACTGATAGCGTTGAAATAAATAGGTAAAAAAGGGCGTATTGTAATGATAAGACACGATGGAGATGAATTCTCTTAAATCCCTTAAACATACATTCTCCTTATTTCTTCCTCACTGCTGAAGATCGTGACCACAACTAGGCATTCTCCAATGGCTACACTCATTGGAGTGGAGCGCATGTTGCATGCTAGCTCCCACCGTCTTCGTGATTGTGTCATACTACTTTATAGGCGCCTTCCCTGAGCACGTTTGCCGTCCATTTTGCCTAAAATGATCTCCATCACCTGACAGTGCTTTGAAGAATGCATAAAAGCCGCGTGCTGATCCAGCTCCTTTAGTATGGCCTTATAACTATACGGCGCAGCTTTCGCCAATACGATGTACATGTGGAAGAGAATTTTTTAAAACCTCGAATTCCCCTTTACGTTCTTCTACATGTTATATATATGTTATGTTCTCTTTAAGCCTGCACTATTGGCACGACGGCAGGGGCGGTTGCGCCGAGCCTCCGCACACCTCCAAATGTTTATCACAACACAATCGCGACTCCTCAATGAACCGCTCGAATTAAGGCATCAGCTATTACGTGAACGGTGTTGATATCCGTGGGTATCGAGATAATTTGGGTAACGCGCGAAGGTTGTATGTCAGGGGTTATCTCGTGCAGTGCAGTGCGGGAGCGCGCGCCGGCCGCACCACACGCCAGTGTCCGCGCAGCAGCAGCAGCAGCAGCACGTCTCCGCTCGCAGCTCCGCAACTTTATTATCACGGCCTTGGCGCTATTTCAACGAGCGCGTCCACGCACTGCCGAGCCCACGTGTGAGTATACACTTGTATTCGCAAAATATGATCCGCGAATTTTCGCAAGTATTTAATTCTTTCATGTTGAATTCTTAATATTATTACTCTCCTAATCAAAATTCCAAAATCATTCAATATTGCATGAAATAAATAAAAAAAGAAATTATTAATAAATATTAGTATTAAAAATCTATACAAATAAATAAAATTAGCGCCAATATAACTTCTTTTACAATATTTGTCTGACTGTTTGTTCCGGCTAATCTCTGGAAGGGCTGAACCGATTTTGATGGAACTTTCACTTCCTCTTAGCTGTTGTAAAAAGGAGTATCGTGGGCTACTTTTATTGTCCTATGTATTGCGAAAAGAAGAGAAGAAGAGATCAAATTAAATTTATATATAAATCGAAAAGTTCGATATTTTAATTAAATATGTGTATATATATATTTACTACAATTATTCTTTCAATTTTATTGATGCTATGTTGAAAGTGGTAAAACAATTCTTTACCGGCTTAAAAATTTCCATCATTAACGTACAAACATTTGAACAGTAATCGTGTCGTTATTATATTTGCAAATAACACACAGAATGACAACGTAATATATAAAACTTTTGGGGTTATCATATGCAATAAAAATAAGGTGACAACATTAACCCCTAAAAGATAAAATCTGTATAAACAACAACGATAATATTATCTATTTCCAGTTAGTTTGCGACAAGAGTTACGCAAAATAAGCTATTGAAATATAACCCTCGAGTTAACTACGCATTACGACGATTTGTTTTCTCTAACGTTTGATACGGATGGAATGGCGATGTTTTATTAATTCTTATCTGACGTGGTCGCCGAATTTTCGCGTCCGATACGAGCAGGTTTGGCGCGAAATAAAGCCAGGAGATTGAGTTGGGGAGACCACGCCTACTGGACGTATATCGGGGGCCATCCATCTATCATACAACACTGCGAACGAACGCACGATGTTCGCTAACATCGTAAATATTTTTTTTCAATTTGGCACGCCGGGCCTCACGCTCTGTATATTTTTGTTTCCAATCTATTTTTGTATTTCACAATTTTACAAGTGAACTCTCCAATAGCTTTTTCAAATAACATACAATTTTTTATACGCAGTTATTCACAGGTGTTAATTTATTCAAGTTGTCACAACTTATACGCCGTATTAACCATGTTTACATCAGCCAACCAACATAAGTAATGTGAGAAGTAATGTTTGGGTGGGGCAGTTGTCAGCCGGATTTAGTTTTTATAATTCGGTAAATGTCAAACTTGTTGACATGACAGGAAGCGTTCAGAAATTATACAATTGTGGACATTTCGGCATTTTTTTCTTACATAAAAATTGCTAGCAAATGTTGTTGTTCTAACATTTTTGTTAATGACTCCAAATAAGCTTAGGTTCAGGTCAAATAGTCGTATGACCTGCGCATCGAGTTTGCTAAACCATTTGGTGAAAATGACATTGCAGATGTCGAATTTTCTTAGTTATGGCAATCTGCTATTTCAGTTGTGCCACTATGGTTTTTCAATGGCATACCACTGACACTACAATATTGTTTCATTTGATGCTATTGGGTCATGTCGACATCTTCCAAATAACAGCCGATACATTTCAAACAGTTTTGAAGCGTCAATAGCTTAATAGTTTAGGGTACGGTCTGCAAATCGTAAGGAAGGAAAAAAATGGATTAAAAGGACATCAGACTATAATAAACTATAATTTAGTTTATATTAGTCGAAGGATGTAGTGTGACCTTATAAACGTCAATGCATTATTCGTGTAAATAATAGGGTAGGCAGTGAAGGGCGGTGGTGTAGTGACGCAGGCGGTGAGAGGGTGTGCTCCGCCGCTGGTAAACACGGAGCGTCGCCGGCCGGTGACCGCACCGCCCCCGCCAAGGTTGTGCCTCTGGGAGGTCAAGTGCACGAAGCGATTCTAATTTAACATTACGTACTCTATGATGCGCGATTTAATTTGATTTTAAAAATAGACGAAAAGTATTGAATGTTCCGGACATTCAATTATTTATAATCGACTTCAATTTATTATTTGTTTAAAAGGATTTGAATTCAATTTGTTCCCATATGAATATTGTTGGCAGAAATCGGATAAAAAGTACTTGTTAATTATGATATTAGTAACTTCATCGTATAAACATGGTATTTCGGAAATAAAAGAGGGCGTCCGCGTGTGTAATTTTTCATGTTTTAATTCTATTTGAAGTCGGTTTTGTTCTTACTCGTAAATATATTTGTTTGTATTTTTTTGTTGTTAGCCAGTAGTATATCCGCAGTCGTTTTATATCCTCATTTTGAAAGGTGGCCGATTTCTTAGGTCGCTTCAGCCTGCTAGAAGCTAAGCTATTAGGAGTAAGTCGGTATAATGGACATCCGAGAGGGAACCTCGATATAGACGGTTACATTCAATGCATACTTAAATTAATTTAAGAATAACTATTTCTCGACGATACGTCAGTTTTGCGTGAATGAATAGGAGCGTAGCTGATGTATATTTTTATAACTAACACTTTCAGCGCGGTAAAGCACTTTATGATTTTGTTTACAACTAGCTGATTCCCGTGTTTTTGTCCACAAGACTACTGTATTAGAGTATTTCGGCTTATTCTATCAAATTGGACAATAGAAAATATAGTTCAGATTAATAATGTGTTTTATTTTGTTAAAATAGTATACACAACAGCTAATTTAATCACATAGTTGCATAGAAAAATATAAAACAAGTAGACACAAAACAGATAAATTAGACAACAGGTGCATAACTACAATATCAGAGACAATTGAAGCGTCAATAGCCTAATAGTTTAGGGTACGGCCTGCGAATCTTAAGGTCGTGGGTTCGAATCCACCATTGGACTATTGCCGTGAACCATGTCGTAGCACAAGCTTAAGCTTAGTTGGAATGGTTAACAAGATTGTTAGTAATATTTCTTAAAAAAAAAAGAAATATTGCTAGCTTTCTTTAAAAAAAAAGAATTTATGAAAGTTAGGTTTACTAAGTTAGATATGTACTTAAATTATGAAGCGTCAAACATAATTTTATACATTTTAGTGTTTATTTCAATTAAATTAGACCAAGTACATTTTGATAGATGAAAAATATCTACATAACTGAAATTTTCATTGTACAGGCGGGGTAATGTTATAATAACGCTTTGCATTTCTACGAGAAGACCAAATACGAAAGCAAAAAAATCATAAGTCAGAATCAGACACTTATTACTCCATCAGAATAACTGTAATACATAACATCTACACATACCAACACGACAACATACAACCACACAATCTTAATTCGCACACACCATACATTGCTTTCGTAAACCACAAAAGAAAATCGTAGCTAAACTGGAAGGAAGCCGGTGCTTATAATACCAGATTTTCCTTTTTTAAGCACCGGCTGCATCAGTTTTGTTGAACTGTCAAACTGAATTATTTTATATTATTATGTTGTTTTATTCTTATATAATATCTTGTCAAATTATTGTATCGAATCAAAATTAGCCAATAAATCATTCAAATCATTCATTCATTTATTAAAATCTTCACCGAAATACGCCACGTCTTATGGTACTCGTATAAGAATCGTGTCTGTCGTGTCAATGTAATAAAAACTATTTTATTTAAATTTAATATAATTATTTATTATAGAGTTTACTGTCGCAAGATTAATTGAAGGAGAAGCAGTGATTATTGCTTATTATTTTAAGTCCAGCTTCTTTATTTAAATTTGAAATGAGATTGGGTTGTTGCAAAATGTGATTGATAAAATTAATTATTTAATTAATTAAAGCAAATTATATAATTAAAGCAATACTATTTTTCTATGTATATATAAAAGAGAAAGTGTGTGGCATGTTCCATATAGGCTCCGAAACGGCTGGACCGATTTAAATAAAACTTTCAGGGAATCTTCAGATTGACCTGGCGAGTAATCCTGTAAAGTTTGGTGACGATCGGAGTACTCCTCTTTTCCAACTGTCAAATATAGCTTTTATTTTCTATATATAACTATGATACTACTACTACGGGTAGTAGTATCATAGTTATATATTGTATTTACTGATATGTACATGGGTCTAGGTAATTATCTTCACACGTTCGAAAACAGAATAGAAGAGAATGAATACGGAGAGGAATGTATTCATTCTCTGAATTTAATATATTGTGAGAGATAAATTAAATATTGTATGATGTAAATTCATTTTTAAAATAAAATAAAGCAACATCTATCCCGGCGAAACGTGCTGGGTACGCTAGTAACATATGTAATATATATGACACTGGAATTTTAAACAAATCAGTTGGTCTTGTGATCGCAAACCCTGCGCATGCGCTCGGTAATTTAAACCATTTTTAAATCGTTATAAAATCGATGGAATTATTTCCATTTCATTAGCATAATCAAAAGGCCGCGACAGTAACACTGTATTACGTTAATGACTGACCGACGCGAGACTGTCACGTGCCGCTATGAAATTAATGGTATGCTGGGCTATGAGTTGGAATTACAAGCAATCATTGTATCCGGCGATCAGTGCGGCGATAAGCATGTTTATGATGGTTGTTAGTTTATTTTGTGTGCGTGCAGTGTGTGAGTGGGGACCTGTTGAAGTGCATACAGTGAGAACTGACTGAAAACTCCGATCAAAGCCGCAATTGATCAAGATCGACTGCCTTAAGGTCAAGATCGATCTCCGCCTAGTATTTTAAGCAAAGCATTACAGTCAGACGGTAAAACTGTTACATTTTTTGTCACTTAGCTTTTTAGCTTCTTATTGATTTGAAGAAAAAAATTACGCATCTTTTTTTATAGGAGCAAACGAGCTTTCGGCTCATCTGATCTGAAGTGATCGCAACATCCACAGCACTGTAGGAGCGTACATATAATGCTAATAAAATGTCTATCTGTCGTTTCGTTTTCGGAAGCAGTCTCCTAATACCCTGTATAGTATGCTCTTATCTTAAAGGTTATATAATAAAATAAGTAAATAACGTATTTTTTTTGTGTTTTATTAATGAGTTTCGGTTCGATTTTCGGTTGATCACATACATATGGTATAAACTTATTACAGTATTTAAGATTAGGTGAATTCTAATCTAGGTAAACTCTCCAAAATGGCAATGACCAGGAATAGCCTAATGGTTTAGGGTACGGTCCCAATCGTAAGGTCTGAAATCGTGGGTTCGAATACACAATTCGACTATTGACGTTAACCATCTCGTTGGTTACTAAGAATGTTAGTAATATTTATGTAAAGAAAAATATAATTTTCTTTTTATAAAACGACATTTAATGTTAATTATTTACAATATTTATCCCTATTGTACATGAATTATTTTATAAGTTCAAATGTCTCGTTGACATGATGAAATATGACAACATTTTTTAAAAAGAAAATTATATTTTTCTTTACATCTCCCCCTCTAAAAGAAGACAATATTAAAAAAAAATAATTAAAAATTATAATAAAAATTATTGTTGGTAGTCAGTCTGCTTCTTCAAGCACAGGGGCTGGAGTTAGTTTCGAAATGTGGAAAAAGTTGGACTCTATTTTCTTATGGCCAGTATTTACTTTGTAAATTGTTATGGATATCTTTTCCACAATTTTGTAGGGTCCGATTCTCAGTTCATCCAGCTTTTTCCTATTTAATTTGTTACCATTTTGCTAGCTTTCTTTTTAAAAAAATAGGCTTTTTTGGATATGTATTTTGTAAATGTGATCACCATTGGTGTTATCGAGGGCCTGGTACAAATACTAGTCCCTCACAAGGAATAGATTGAATAGAGATACTTTAGCATGTAAATGTAACGCATAATTTGTATACCTCGTGAAAGAAAATAAAGAACTATTATTATTATTTTAGGGGGTCACAATCCTGTTGCTAAAATTATGAACAACCTTGATGCTATTGTATTATTGTGCTTTTGTTTGTGTTTTTTTTTTATCCACTTCATGGATTTTTCTTTGTATCTTTCTTCTCTTCGCCTCTTTCTTTCCTGTCGAACTATCGTTACTACAGATCCTTTGACTTCTGTGGCTAAGGCCATGACGAGTTCGCAGTATCCAAGGAATTCCTGTCTGAGATTGTCGGAGGCTACTAAGCTGACTATTTTGTACTTTGCTTCTAATATAAAGCGGCTAGTTATATTGATAATTGTTACAATTGTCGCATGATGTTCGCTTTTCTCGGCGTCGTAAGTCCCGCGGGGGGACGTGTAATAAATCTGCCGTGACTTCGTGCGCAATTATTACGTCAGAACAGGCCCCCATGAGCGCGATGGCTGGTAATTGCAGTAATGGCAAGCCGCTGTTTGATAGTAAATGATTGCAGTCGCGTGAGGATGTCCGTCAGACGTTCCGCCACGCTCTGGTGACCAGATTTTATCTGGTCGCGGGACAGTATCCGTATACAATTCACTTGACGCTCCTCCGCTGACTATCATCTGATATTTTCTCTTTTAGCTGTGAACAAATCCGATTGAGTCTTTGATTACTAATCAATTACATAGGATCAAGAGAGAACGTCGTCAATTGACAATATCTCAGGCTATACGTTCACTATTTCAACCGACTTCAGAAAAGAAAGTCTCAATTATATATATGCCTGTTTGTACGCCAACCGATTTCGATGATGCATTTTTTATTGATGTACTTCAAGGGTAGTTTGGTTATGTTCTGATTTATTCAATGTCGTAATATTCCTACGATATTTTGGAAATACAAAGAGGGCCTCCGCGCGTTTAACTTATGATTCGATTTTTGTTTTTACTCGTAAATATACTTGTTAATGTTTATTTTTATTTATATTTTAAATTACCGGCATGCACACAAAATATTGGAAAACATATTATCAAATGTAAAACACATACTATATAACAGATTCCACAAACACTTTTTCACTTTGTTTTCGTCCTTCGGTACACATCTCCCTGCTAGACTAATTTATAGCCTGTATTAGGGAGATGTTGTACCTAAGTCCGAGTTTATAGACTAAAGTTTGTTATATAGCTTTTGAGTATTCGTGTGTTTTTGCAAAAGAGTAGTGAGCGTGGGTGCATGGTGTGATATATATAGAGCTGTCCTGTATTAGCAACTTTTTTTTTGAACTTCGCTATATTCTTCTTGAAATAAAACAAAGCCTCCGCGTGTAACAGCAATTCATTTGATTTAAAACGATTATTTATTTTTACTCGTAAATTGTTTCCTATACTGTGGTGAAGTAAGTCTTTTCGTGTGCCATAGACAACGTGGTCACCAATTACAATTGCCAATTAAATACTCGTGCTATGGAACAATGTGTTTCAGGGGGACAAATTGGCTATGGTAATCAATAAAACACAAAATATTTACTTCGTCCACTGGAAACTGGTTTTAACTGGTTATATAATTGGAGGCAAGATAATAATCTCTAATCGTAAGCTACCTTTTGCGGGTGCGCGTCTCAATCGTGAGTCACCTGTCACAGGGCACAGACTATACACAACTCATGACAATACAGAAATCATTCTGAAATTTCCCAGTTATTTCCTGAATTCTGACTAAAGTCCAAATTGAAGTAAACGGAGAGAGCACAAGGCCAACTCTTGGATCTGATGTCTTTTGGATTTGTAAAGGTATTCTCGTGTTCTACTTCCAATACACCCAGTATTGGAAGTAGAACACAAGAATCAAGAAATAGCTGATAATGAGACTTTCCCCTCTCATGGTGACGCAAATGTGGTCTCAAACATGACAGCCTTACTCAACCGCTATAGGTCGTTTAGTTTTTGATAGTGTGGACAGAATGTACTTCTCCCCGCCAGCAATTCGTTCCGATAGCTTATCTAAGCCGCAATAATCCCGCGCCTACTGCTAACGTGTCGCTGATAATTCGTCTTGATTAGCGGAAATATCGCTTTACGATTGATTCTAATTCATATTTTAATACCTTTCAAGTGAAGTACAAACAAGTGCAGAATATCAGCATGATCATTCTATAAATTAAAGTGACGTTCTTCCCTTATTGAGGCAATTACCTCTCTAAAGGAAGACAACAGCTTTCTTTAAAAGTGCGTGATCTTTTGTTGTGGGATGTGGGCATCTGCGGATAAAAGTAACAGCCTATATATGTCCCACTGCTGGGCACAAGTCTTCTCTGTAAAGAGAGTATTAGGACAAAGTCCGTCACGTGGCCCTACTACGGACGCCAGGACACTGAGCTAGCACGACTTCATCTGTAGATATTCGGAATTTTCGGTAAGTATTCGGACAAACATAAACATTTGGCTTATGTTTGTTCGTACGACTTTATTGACACTCAATACAACGCACATGCAATGACATAAGGCAAATACGCCATGACGTGAATGCGAAGAATTTGGGAATTAATCAAATATTGGTACCAGCTACTTCGAGACGAGTAGCTAGGCGTGGCAGCTCAATCGGTGCGAAGCCCTACCGTCGACCTTGACCAGCCAAATTAGCAATTTTTTCATTTGGCACGCCCTTCGTATTCCAAACTTACGCACATGTAGAGATCTGCATGCAGTGTAGAAAACATCTAATGAAAAAATTGTTTGAATATAACCAAACAAATAAACGTTTACTCTATTCTATTCTAAACATCCTAAGGCCGCATTAAAAGAAAAAATAATAGAGTCCAACCTAAAAATGGCCATGAGAAACAGGGACCGCTGCGGTCGCATATTAACAATGCAACGGGGCGTCTACGACGCGTGAATTAAGAGGCATTACAAAAAAAAATTGTAGTAACTGTAGAGGTAGCTCTTATTAACAAAACAAAATAAACAATTAAAGTACATTAGAAAAGAGCACAGAAACAAGTCTGTGGCTGCGCTTTATAAAAACAAAGCGTCCTAAGCTCGGCCACGTCTTTAAAACTCGGTAAAACAGTAGATACAACGGCATCATCTCTGAATCTGCCTTATTCTTATATCAGAGAAAAAGTGTAAAGACGCAATTTATAAAGAACGCGATGTTGCTGCCTCCTCCGCACTCGCTCGCTGGATGCAAAAATAATTCGCCTAATTGTCGCCAGTTTTATTTCGGTAGCAGCACATTTTCTCGGTGTCAAGTGCTTGCTGACACAGTTTCATGTTTGATCATACACGACTTTGATGTGACCCTCTCGGAGCTTGGAATCATTTGCCATAAACGCCAGGTACTAAAGGTGTAGGTCTGTAGGTAGCATAGTAGTACTGGAAACATAATAGCCGTCGAATGGTTGCACTTTCTGCTACATGTATTTGGATTCACATTGCCGTTATATCATTCTAAAACGGCTATTTATTCATTATCCATGTTAAAGCAACCGATCAAGCCGTAATTCGGTCCTCTCGGAATCGGGTCCTGTGTCTGTCGGCTTGCTACGAATAGAGGTTCAGACTAAACGACCTGAGAGCTATGCCACATATCAATCCGGTGAAGCAGTAAAAGTCAGCTTCGCTAGCTAATCTGTGTAGGTCAAAAAAACGAAACGGGGTTATGTGGGGTTCTTACCCATTAAACCCCGGTGGTCCTTACTCAGTCCATGGTGAGGGGCTCCGGGATTTCCAGTGGAACGCACCGGAGCCCCTCTGCATTGTGTTCTTCGCCGAGCCCAGATGGATCGTTAATCCCTCCCCCCCTATGCCCTCGCAGTGCTAGGCGAATGGGGCCAGCCAATGTCGCCTTCTTCCCGAGTCCGCTTGTCGCCCAGTGAAGCCGGGGCCCCTTTTAGTCGCCTTATACGACAGGCAGGGGATACCGTAGTCTTAATTTAAATTGCAATTTTAACTGTTAGAGAATTTTAACTGAGAGTCAGATATAATCGATTTGAGTAAACCAAACTTAACCTAACTGTGGGCAGATACGAGTATAGAAGAATTTTAATGAGTCCTTTTACAATTAAATTAATTTTACAGTCCTTACCTAATCTAATCTAACTTCAGCAATGTACAGACGTAGACACACTATCGCTATAACTAGTACATGCACGCCTGTTCTATCGTTATCTAATAGAACAAAAATTCGCAAAACTTGTCACCTTACTTGTATCTACTACAACAACTCGTGACGACGACGGATTGTTCACTGTCAAAATTACCAATATTGTGGACTAATTGTGCGAGAACTGAGAGTTGAGCATATGAACAAAGCTAAAATAGGTTTTTAAGATGCTCCCTAATTTGATTATAATCTTATTAAATAAATAAAATAAAATAAAATAAAATAAAATTAAAAAAATATATATATTGTGTGATACGCGCCTTCGGTCCGTATCCAGATTGGCGGCGGTCAAAGGTGGCACGTTATTTTTTATCTGTAATTTTATTATTGCTACTTAGTATACACTGTGACACGAAACTGTCACTTAACAGGCACACTGCGAATTCATTACGTTTGTTTTCTACATCAGCGCGACCGTGTGCGCGGAATGTAGGTTTACGGGAATACGGACACACACTTTTTAAATAACTTCAAACCTGTATGCTGCCATAAGACCTTTGGTTTTGAAAGTATTTCAGAGAACTCTTAAAAATCGTATAGAAGAATGGTTATTGATTAAGATTTTGGTGGGTTTATGGCAATACAAGATTAGTTTCTCCTTAACGAAGGGAAGGAAAGAAAGAAGTAGAAAATTAGTCTTAAAACTTCATAATATACCATGATACTTCGAAATTAAAAAATAAGTACCATATCTAGTAGCTTTTAGTGTTTAATCCGTCACTGTCTTGATTAGAAGTCTGTTTTTTTAACGTATTTCAAAAAGAGGAGATTCTCAATTCGTCTATCTTTTTCATTTTAGTTACCGCATAACTTTGAACTGGATGAATTGATTATGATGAATCATTTTTTATTAGAAAGTTTGTACTTCAAGGGTATTTTGATGAGAGTTTGGTTAGGTTCTGATTCGATTTTGTAATATTCCCACGATAATTCGGAAAGACGAGGGCGTTTTCTTCCAAATCCGTTTAGGGTGTGCTAAGTGACAAACCACGCTCGTGTGTACACACGCGAGCCGGTCCTCTAGTCAAGAGTCCGAGCCTAAACCAATTGTTTCAAAATGAACATTCAGTGATATAATAGTTGTACATTTTTGCTAGTTTTAGCAATCTTCTAGCTCAGTTGTGCGAGGCTGCAATATTTTTATGGTATCCTCCAAATATCGATACATTTCAACCACTTAAAAATATTTAATAATGATAAAATAATCAAAAAATTAAATTAGTGGTTTACGATTTTTGGCACAATGACAATTTAATTGTAATTGGTTTGTTTCGGAATGAAATTTCATTAGCAAATAGTAGACTCGGGGCCCTGTTTGATAAGATGGATGTAGATCATTTAGTAGCGCCAAGCGTTCCGCGAACTGCGGCGGACCCGTAGCTATCAAGAATCAGAAGCTTGTTGGAGATAACCTTCATTTGACTATCTCTTGTTTATTTAATATGTTATTTTGTCATTTGATAAACGTCTTCTTATATAATTTATTTGACAAGATGTTATTGTTTAATTTTCACTGTTATTCAATATTCCGCACGAATCTAGTGTGAATCGGTTCTACTCGTTGTAACTGGACAGCACGCCATCGCAAACGCGAGACGAATTACAACGGGCCTAAAATAAATATCATTACGACGGCCCCCAAAAGGGGTGGGCTGTGATCACAGGCCCCCACTTCAAACGAAACTGACGCCTGTTTCAGACACATATGTATGAGTACACAAGTCAATACATCAGTCTGTTACGAGTACCTTTGAAACGACTTCAAAAAAAGAAGAGATAATTAACTTTTTTTTTTTTTTGTTAACGAGGAGGAAATCTGCAGAAAGATACCCCGCCTTCTGGGGGGAAGGCGGCGGTTATGTGGGGTTTTTACCCACTAAAACCTCCCCGGTGGCCCTTCCTCGGTGCATGGTGAGGGGCTCCGGGATCTCCAGTGGAACGCACCGGAGCCCCTCTGCACTGTGCTCATAGAGAGCACTTCCCGGGGGAGGTTACTCCCTCCCCCCCTGTGCCCTCGCAGTGCAAGGCGACACGGGCCAGCCGATGTCGCCTTCTTCCCGGGTCCACCTTGGTGGACGACAAAGGCCCCCACCCTTGTCGCCCAATGAACCCAGAGTTAATTAACTTACTTAATTCGTCTGTATGTATTTTTTATTATGTTTGTTTCCGCACAACTTTGGACTGGGTGCACCAATTTTGATGATTCTTTTTTTATTTTAAAGCTAGTGCGGTCCTATTTAAATTTGGTTCTATTCTGACATTGGGATCCATGAAAAAAACAAGTCTTAAATTTGCAACAAAGATTATTCGAAGATTAAGGTGCGTAAAAGAATGTTGGGTGAAAATAAATCGTTTTCAGAAAAGACACAACATATATATAGACAAATATAAAAAGCAAAACGTTATTTAAATACAAAATTTGATCCGTTAGTGCCGTTGCCGCTGTTAACGAAATATTTTTACGTATATTTACTTTTTTTTTAATTAATTGACTATTTTTCCACGGACTGATCGGCCGTGCCTTTTTAGTTGAATTTTTTTTTATTATGATCGCTCCGATTATAATAGAGTTTACAATGGTTTACGTAAATCTACAGGATCACTAATTCTAATTTTATAGTCTCTAAATGTATTTTTTTCCTTACGACTAAGTAGACTTTTTCTACAAATAACTTCTGGAAAAATATTTGCCACTTAAAATTATTAATTTCCCTTTTTGTTTTTTTTAAATATTTATCTTCTTCTTTTATGACTAAGTACAGTATTTAGATGCTCTTTGCTGCAGTCCTTCTTCTATTTACTTTAAAGAAACATTTTACGTAAACTTACAAGAATTGCACTCTTGAAGTTATTAATTTTTTTTTTATTTTCTCGGCCCGTATCGTGCATGTCAGCTCCATCAGAGCCTAACCTTATTAGATAAACAAAGACAAATATAATCACATGAAGCGCAAAATAAGTTTGTTTAATCGGTTAGTCTTTTTTTATTTCCAGTCATGTATGTTCTGGGCTATCAAGAATAAGACAACGGTATCCCCTGCCTGTCGTAGAAGGCGACTAAAAGGCCTTTGTGTTGTGTGTGGCGGACCCAAAGTGGATCCGGGAAGAAGGCGACATCGGCTGGCCCGTGTCGCCTTGCACTGCGAGGGCACAGGGGGAGGGAAGTGCAGAGGGGCTCCGGTGAGTTCCACTGGAGATCCCGAAACCCTTCACCATGCACTGAGGTAGGGCCACCGGGTAGGTTTTAGTGGGTAAAAACCACACATAACCGCCGCTTTGCCCCCAGAAGTCGGGGTATCTTTTTGATGATTTCCTCCCCGTTAACAAAACGAAAAAAGGTATTTATTTCCAACGAAATGCTAGTCGAGGTAAACGAGTTCGAGGCTGCTCAGCCCAAGTATTTGGTATTCAAACAACTCACTTCCATACGTCACACGGTGAGGAATGTAGAGTCAGACGGGGTCAACGGTATTGAACTATAATTAATTATATATGTTAATAAACTGACCAGCAAATACGGACGTGCAAGAGAGAAACGTGTGCCAGGATTGTGAAACATTTAAATACATAATCTGTACCTGCCTCTCTGGATCAAGGCGTGAGTGTTTATTGTTAAAACAAGAAAAAAAAATGAATATTTTTGTTGAGGGTAACCGTAATAAATCGATTGCGTTGACGTCGACTCGTGACGTCATACGACATATTAAATTTTTTTATGTGTAAGGTGTTTATGAAGAAGTACAGTATAAAATTGTCTAGCTTTGAAGTACGAGTACTTGTGTCTTTGTACCGATATTGTACACTCTTGTTCAATTAATAAACAAAATGAGTGTGCGTTAGACCATACAACTGAAGTAATTGTTTAACTTCGTCTATATGTACGTATGGTATTAATATTTATATCTATAATATAAACAAAAACACACAAACTGTAATAGGAAACCTAACTGGCTATAAGAGAAAGAGAGAAAGAAAATAAGTTTGCCCTCACCTCTCTCTAACTTGCCCCTAAAATATAAAGAAACGCGACTCTATCTCTCTTTCTATCTTCACTAATTTATGTCTCCTTCTCAACTTCCGTTCGCCTCGACCGATCACACTTTTCGTAACGCTCTCGTCACGCATTCACCATCTTACTCCCAAAGTCAAGCCTGCGTTAAAAAGTTTTAGTTCAATTAACACGTGTAAATGTTTTCGTAACGTATTGTATGGAAAGTATGTCAAATGTTTGTAATAGTGGACGTTGGCGTACGCCCGGATGTATGCAGGAGGAGCGGGGAGTGGGGAGAAGGGGAAGGTGGGCGCGGCGCTACGTCAATGCGCTGCCTCCACTCCGGCGCACCGCAATCTCGGGCGCCGATAAAAATAGGGCCGGACGAGACCGTGGAAAGTTTACACCGAGCGTGTGATAACGACCTCTGAGCGGACCGGGCTCGGGTCCACAGCCACCACTGACGAGTTGTAACATTCAATCAAATCAGTGACGGATTTTTAAGAATGCTAGCAATATTGCTTTAACAATTACTTAGTTGGAATATTGGATTTCCAACCATTTATTGGAATTCCAACTATTTTTTGACGAATTACACATATTCGCCATAGAAGCTGGCCTTGACTGCTTCACCGGATTTATTGCTATGCCACCTGTATAGCTCTTAGATCGCTTAGCCTGAACCTCTATCGCTAGTAACTCGAAACAAGGATCCCTCTGGTGAGGTAACCTCGGCATAGACCGTTCCATTTCAACTTAGCTTAGGCTTGTGCTAGGAGATGGTTCACGTTAATAGTCGAACTTTCGCAGATCGTACCCTAAAGCATTAGGCAATTGATGCATCATTTTTTTTAAATTAAACGCTAAATGCTACTCGTACTACGCGCGGACGCATTTTATTCCCATAGTTATTTTACAACATTCTCCTACATTCCACCATTCTCTCGCCTACATTCTCTATCTTCTTGCACATTTTCGATCTCCGTTAACGATATTTAAAAAAGATTGAAATCCATTCTTTCATACGATGAGTGCTCTAGTATAATTTCAAAATCCAAGTTCCAATGCCATCAAAATGGATATGGGCTCTGTTTGCTATCATCGTCATTTGAAATAGAAAAAAAATCAATTCCGTTCATAAATGACAACGTTATGAGTGCACAGACATTAATACAGACTAATTGAGAAGCTTCTTATGTTTTAAAGTCGATTAAATAAGGTCTCGTATCCTTTTATTACTAACGTTGCCAGCTTCTTACCGAACACTTGCAATGTTGCGGGGGTCAATGACCTTGTCATTATCTCTAGAAAGATTTCTTTTTTTAATTCTATTCGCACTGCCCGTAAAAGTGTAGGTATCGTGCGTTACCTTGTCCGCGGACCAGCGCAAATATTTCGTCTGTCGATAAAACTGCGATACGGGCCCCGCGAGTAGCGCTCTGCTGCGATTACTGTCTCATTATCTCTTCACTCATTATTTGCTGCGAGTTCATTATGGATACCGCGACTTCGGCTTCTTGGTCCTCAACATTGATTTATTTTGTGACGAACACACATAGAACATATACACAGTTTAGTCAGAGAAGCTGACTTTTACCGCCTTATTACAAAACGTAGACTAACGAAAGTACCAGGTCTAATCAACGTTCTAAGCCAAGTACTAAATTTTATTCTTATTGCACAACGAGGTTTAACGCTAGTTACGCGACTATATATTGTACTAAAGATAATCTTCCAAAGACCCTAGTTTAACTATGATACTAACAGTCGAAAACATCAAATTAGAAATATTATTTAAAGTTTCAACGGATTGAGAGGTGTATGCTATTAGGTCGCTTAGCCTGAACGTCTAACACATAATAGACGATTCGATGATATCGGATTGTAGCGATATATCGCGTTCATATATCGATATTTTATGAAATATCGTGCACTTCTATTATACCGGTCATTATCCCCCCTTGATAATGACCGCTGTAAAGTTTAATTAGATCTAACTAAATAATATCGTTATTTATTGGAACGCTATAAAGTTCTTGATACGCGCACTAATCTGCGCGAAGTGCGTATGCCGCGACGTTATCGAGCGTTGAATATTTATCTACACGTGAGAATAGTTATTTACTGTATTGAAAATTAACGAGCCCCCCGCTCTAATCACAGATACTGTCATCATAATTCGTAATCAATTGTCTGCGCTCAAACACACGTCTACGTGCGATTACAAATGCGTGTTATACTTGTCAGTGATGCAGCTCTCATTGCAGGTTCAGTTTATAGGGTTGGCAGATAGCTGATAAAACGGTCGTAATCTAATAAAATAATCTTCTTGGTATCAGCAGTAGGAATCCAAATGCTACTAAAGAGATTAAAAACAAGCGCTCGAACAATGAATGAATATCGCTAGTGTAGAGCGTGTACAGGACAGGACCAATAACGGAGCCTTGCGGTATTCCAGCTCGAACGGGACGGAGTGAGGAATGCAATTCCTTGACGCGGGACCTGATGGTTACACCAGTAAGGAATTCTCGTACTGTGCATAGGTGACAGTGGGACACCTCGAATTTGTATAGCTTGTATACAAGCCCGCCGTGCTAGACTTTGTCGAATGCCTTCGTCCCGTCCGTGGTCTTAGCACAAACCTAGGCTTATTTGGTATGGTTAACAAGAATGGTAGGATATTCCGAACAACATAATAACCAAATCAATCCTAATGCGTTGTATTTTATTGCAGATAACTAAGATCTGTAGTTAATGTGACAATGTCGACGGCGGTGGAAAACTTTACAATGGGAGAGGCGCGGGTGAACGGGCACGGGCTGCTCAACGGCTCCTCGGCACAGACCAATGGCTCTTCGGGCCAGCTGAACGGCTCGGTGCGCAGCCTGTGGGACGCTCAGTTCCTGCCGCCCCCTTTGGTGCTGGAGGATCGCGCACGCGCATTAAAGGTCAGATATACTTTATTAACCTCCTTCAAAATGGGAAGAGATACTCATCCAATTTGCCTTTATCTTTTTGAAAAAAAATTTGAAACTAACTAATAGAAGAAGTATGGTTGCTTGTTTGTATGACTTACACTATATTTAATACAATGATTTGTTGAAACAAGTTCGTCCTCGGCGAGCCAATATAAAGCAATTGTAATTATCTCTCTAAGCCGTATATCTAAGAATTTGTTTTTTATCTTTCGCTTCTGTAAGTCTCCAATAAATATGTAATATACATTAATTATTACAACTTATGTCACCGTCTCACCTGTTCAACGATAGTGGACCACAGGCAAATTCTTTTACTAATACGTACCGTCATAAAATACATGGTAAGCCAATGCCACTTTACTACTTAAGTAGTGTTGTTTTCTCTTAGGAATTGGCTTAGAAAGAAAAATTGAGTAGATTAAAAAAACATGGGTCTTACTCGTACTACAAATTTGTAGAATTATGATCTTTTGGATGAGTAAACAATATTTTTTATTCTATTAATACATGTGCAGCATTGTAGTGTCAACTGACACCACAACTGACAACACAAAAGTCATACCTAGTACACCTTGAAAAATAGGCGAGCATCAGCTGTTTTTGATTTTGTATTTCATTGCTGTTTTTTTCGTATGTTTTACAAGTTGTGTTTTTTAGTATGTATTTTTTATGAAAATATCGTCGCTATACTACAAAAGATGTTAATAAAACGTTTTAAAAATATGATTTTTTTATATCAGGTTCGATTTTTTTGCCGTCCCATCAACAAAGGTTTCATTAGTACTATCGTCTTTCTTCGTTTTCGGAAGCGGTCTGCTAATACCCTGTATAATCTATCAAAGAAAAACCACTTTTACATTTACACGTTGAGTATTCTTTAATGTTTTTGTTTTATGATCGATAATCAATACTTCAAATACGTATATAACAGCGTCATATATTGTTCAATATCTCTGTTTTAAATTATGGCACCATAATAATACGAATTCTTTTCTAGGTAATTGTCATTATTAATGGTTGCGCAATAGTCTTTGTCTATTCAACTATAACCCAGGAATTTAAATCGCGCATAATTCACAGCTCTCTTATATCTCCCTCTCAACTTCCGTTCGCCACACCCGATCACAATTATTGTAACGTAGTCTTAGCTGTCAAAAACATACATTTTTAAATTGTATTTGTTACAAGGTAAGATTTTCAAAATTGCGTATGGTGTGAAAAGACTGCGTGAAATTGAAAATTGTCAATCCACGTGGACTTAGTGAATAGAAACAACGAAGCCAAAGTACTGATTGCATGGACGACGTTAATTGTTCGCATCAAGCATATGCTAATTATTATTATCTATTAAAATGTCTAACATACAAGATAGCTAGGATGCTGGCTTCAAGTGCATCCCCGGGTCAATGCGTTTGTCTAGCTGCGTGATATTTTATCTCGCATAGTGTATCGCTGACATATCTATGCACGGTTCAATTATTTTTGATAGCCAGGTCGCAATAACACCACTGTCTCGAGCACGGAAAGTTCTAGATCAAATGTTTTCCTCAATTAAGATAGAGACAATATCTTCAGATTTCATT
This sequence comes from Meandrusa payeni, assembly GCA_029286785.1. Taxonomy (NCBI): domain Eukaryota; kingdom Metazoa; phylum Arthropoda; class Insecta; order Lepidoptera; family Papilionidae; genus Meandrusa; species Meandrusa payeni. Next base: position 880,368 of record JAGSMX010000029.1, read on the forward strand.
TGTCTTTCAAAGGCTGGCATCACCTTTAGAATTTACATCTTTGATCGATCGGATCGGGCGAGACGTACACAAGTTGAGAGGAAGATAGACAGAGAGTTCGAATTTAAGATACAGTGTACGTCTGTTTCTCAATCGCAATGTAGGATCATGAGAGAGCAGTGCGCTTTCTTACTCTCTTGAAGAGTCGTCTATATTTTGTTTTTGTGTATTTATTATATACATATATATATATATATATATTTTATTTTGTTTTTACTTATTTTTTTGGAAATAACGTTTGTAGTGGCAACACTAGAGAGTTTTGTCAACGAACTTGTCGATGTACGAAGTGTTTGTTATTGCTCCACTCTAAATAAAGAAATATCATTAATTTTAAAGCTTTTTCACTCGCCAGCATCCCATATATTTATACACACACATACGTATTGATGAAGTTAAAGAAGTTTTACTTCGGTGGTGTGGTCTAAAGCAGACTTAAAATGTAAAACTAGCGTACCCAGTCCGCTTCCTTGGGCTAGATATTGCTTTATTTTATTTAAACAATTTCCTTCCATCATTAAATATTTAATTTAACTCTCACAATATATTAAATTATTCATTAATTCTCTCCTATTCTCTTCTCGAGCGGGTGAAGATCATTACCTACAACCATGAACATATCAGGAGTATCGGTAAACGGATACATTCGCGGCGCTATAACTTACCTTGAATACTTCAAAATCCCTAACTATTATCTTTCATATACTTTATTATACTTCATTATAATTTTTTGGCTTATAAAACAATAGAATACATCATAATAAATAAAAGCTGTATTTGACAGTTCAAAAAGACGGGTGCTCCGATCATCACCAAACATTACAGGATTACTCCCTAGTCCAATCGGAAGATTTGAAAGTTTCATTGAAATTAGAGAAGCCATTTCGGAGCCTATATGGAACAAACCCACACACTTTCCTTTTATATATATATATATATAGATTTAATTAGAAAGCCCGATAGATTTTTTGAATGCAACATAGTTGTTGCTGTACTTGGTGTTGGCTTTGACTGATCTGTTTCGATGTTCGAGCACATTCCACCGACCCAGTCTGCGGGGAACGCGCTGTCACTTTAGTTAATTGAAAAATTAATTGCTTGCTTGTGCTGTGGTCACGTGATGCTCGTATTTATTATTCAGTACACAGAGAAGAACGTTCTTTATTCGCTTTCAAAAGAGAAACTAGAAACTGGTGACGCTGTTTAGACAATGGAATTGATGAATCAATTTCTAATTTGACAACTAAATCTTCGGAGCTTATGAAATCTATAAAATATGTATGGATTCGTATTTGGCCACGAGTCGATGATAATGATTCTATCAGAAAGTGATTTTTTTAATACAATAATTTGCATACATAAAAAAAATTGGAGTACTAGATATGAATGCATATACCAAAATATTTTTTTTACAATTTCTGTCTGTGTGTCTGTTTGTTACAGCTAATCTCTGGAATGACTGCAACGATTTTAACAAGGAGTAACATAAGCTACTTTTATTTTGGAAATCATAATATAAATAGTTTTTAATCGCTGGGCGCAGGCATATGTGATATATGATATAATTGACTAAGCGTCAATAGCCTAATGGTTTAGGGTACGGTCTGCGAATCGTAAGGTCGTAAGTACGGATCCACCATTCGTCTATTGACGTGAACTATCTCCTAGCACAAACTTAAGCTTAGTTGGAATGGTTAACAAGAATGTTAGTAATATTTCTGAAAAAAAAAAGAAATATTGATAGCTTTCTTTAAAAAAAATCACAATAAAAACTAATTGTGTGGCAGTGATTACTGAACATATTCCACGCGATATGCTCATCAGCACCAATACATAATATATGCCACCATCTTTGTTAGTTCCTTATTTCAGAGCATTTCATGACTATGGACGTTGGCTATGTGAAGTCTTAACATGTTATGTAAGAATTATTATCGTCTCACTTTATCTCCTATAACATAGCATTGCGGTTAACGACGGCATCACGTAAGCTGTAAGAATTCAATACGCGAACGTTTAAAAAATCTATACATTACATTCAGATGTTACATGGAAGTCACAAAGCGAGGATTTAAACAGCTGACCAATCTGATACCGCTCTCATAACAACGGCAAAACGGACAGAAATTTGAGGCATCATTAACGAATAGATGCAGTAACGAGCGATCGTTTGACATACGACCACGTGACCACTTGACGATCACTTGCTGCCATTGTGGCCCAATTGCGATGTCCGCACATTTGCGAATTCATTGAGCACACGAAATGTTTCGGTCACCCGCCCGGTCCAAAGGTGACCGCGCATATATTCAGTAACAATAACTTACTAGCGTACCTAGATTTTGCCTTATTGTATTTAAACAATAAACGCACATCATTAAATAGTTAATTTAACTCTTACAATATATTAAATTATTAATTTCTCTCCGTATTCATTCTCTACTCGAGCGGGTGAAGATCACCCACACCCACGTAAATATCAGAAGCATAGCAGTAAACGGATACATTCGCGGCGCTATAACTTACCTTGAATACTTCAAAATCCTTAATCAGTATACTTTATTATACTTCATTATACTCCATTGTACTTCAATATGGTCCATAATGACATAATGATACACAACGCATGTGTCAATACAAATTTGTGTTATATAAAAGTAGAATATCATCATAGAAAAAAAATTGCAATAGCCAACCTATTGCAATTTTTTTTCAGAGTGAGTGAATGAAAATGAAAGAGTTTATCAGAGTGAAATAACATTGACAAATAGCAGACTCTGGGTCTAACACATGATCGAAACTAAAAAATCGAAAATTGTCACGTCACCGGACATCCATTTTGAATTGGTGTAGCAGATTGGGTACCCTGGGCTAAATCCAACAGGTTGTAAAAGCCTCGGGGGTGACGCGAACTTGAGCGGTAGTTTGCACGCTTGTAAAGATAACGAGTAATCATTTATTGAAAAGATTCCCCGCCAGGCTTAGTGAGTGAATTATTTTATTGCAGCCTGATATATATGTTGATAATATGATAACTTTACCTTTGGATTTTTTTTCAGACGTTTAAGAAAATATTTAAGGTGTTTATTACGTTATTTGTTAAGAATCAGGAGTAAAACTAACATAGTAGGAGAAACTTCTACTGTCAGTTCTTCTGGTCAGTCAGCGTCAGTGAGGTTTGTCAGAAAAAATCGAACTTGGGCTACTACCGCCCGGACACTGATCTACCTCCGCTCTATTTAACTTATGATGGTATAATAATGCCATTATGTGAATAATATTTTGTAGACGTATTATTGCATTGTATTATAGTGTGGTGATGATGGCTCTGTACAGGTGCAGTCACGGCTGGCGGGGCTGGTGCTCTGTGGGGAGACGCTGCTGCGGGTGGGGGAGACCTTTTCCCGAGAGCTGGAGCGCGGTCTCCGCCAGCTGCCCTCCAGCCTGCAGATGGAGAACACCTACGTGCCGGAGCTGCCAGACGGCACTGGTAAGTCCAGCAAAGCGGACCTGAGCGGGTGTGAAAGACGAACTGTCTTATTTCAATATTAAATTTTAAAAATATATTTATTTTATTTCTTTTATATAAAATAAGGATCTTATCATCGTAGACGATCATTTTCATCACAAACATGTCAGCACAATATTTGCATGTACTTGGTGCGCGATGTTTAATGAACTTAAGATAGAAAATCTTAACATACGATAGAACATGTCGGCGTACGCAGTGAGTTAAATAAGAACAATATTTTAAAAAAGAAATATTGTAGGGAGGGGGATGTCCTAGGAGAGCTTCCGTGGGATTGGTGTCGTTACTTACCACGTTATATGAATGAGTAGAGGTGGTGAATACCATCTATCCTTGCGCGATATCGCAATTTTATGTGAAGGGAACCTCTTAAATAGGATTAGGAGCGTTACTGGAGTTTCTAGTCCATTTCTTGTCCCAGCGACAATGCTTCTTGAAGTGGCATTTAAGTTAGCTCAGATTGTCCCTTAAATTATCCGTGGAATAGCTCCCGACCGAGTTGTGGTTCGGCATAGAAACTGTACAAGCCGTCACCCGTCAATGGGTGTACCGTTCTTTCGTGTTTCTAGCTATAGAGGTTCGGGCTAAGCGACCTAAGAGCTATGCCACTCTGGCCAACCTGTATAGTTCATCACAAAAATGAATACCATCTGGTCGCGTAGTTTTCGCAGCCCCTATACCAGCCGCAAATAGAACGTCTTGATTAGAACATGACGCGTAGAACAATCGACAAACGCGCGCCTGCCAGCCCCGCCCACCGGATATCGCATGCCCGACACTTGATAGAACAGAATTGGCTGAGTCTTCTCATCTCAATGATCGTGAGACAATCATACGACTACTTATCTACGCACAGGATAGTGATAAATTACTTACTGATTAATTAGAAGTCACCGGGCAGGGTGATGCAAAGACTTTCCAATATGGCACGTGAATGATGAAAGAGGAAATTGAGAGCGATTATTGTCTCTGTCTACCCCGCAAAATAGTAACTTTATAGATTAGTTTAGTAAAGTAATAAATATAGTTAGATTAGTAAACTTTATACATTGAGCGGATAGTTTGCAATGATTACATGTTCGCCAGTGACATGCGAAAATGTGGACGTGTTTATTAATCGATCTAGTGTCTTTAGATTTTTAAATAAATACTAGTTAATTGTATTATGTATATATATAAGCTGAATCTGTTGCTAGAATCAGTTAATAGGCGACTGGCGGGTTTGAACGTGGAACCTTACATTTCGCAGACTGTTGTCTAGGCTAAGTAACTAAGTCGTCGGTAACTTTTATCGTTAATATAATTCAAACCTTACATGGTTTAAACTTGGGTGCCATTGTCAGAACTGGACCGTATTCTAACAATGGCATCCATGAGAAAACCATATAAGTGTTGTTTCTATTTTTTTCTAAACAGGGAGGAAATCTTCCACAAGATATCCCCCCTGATTGATGAGGGGAAGGCGAGGTATGTGAAGTGTTTACTCACTAAAACGCCCGGTGACCCTTCCTCGGTGCATGGTGAGGGCTCCGGTATCTGCTGTGGAACGCATTGGAATCCCTCCGCACTATGCGTAACAGCACGTTCCGGGGAGGTTAATCCCTCCTCCAGTACCGCCGCGACACGGGCCAGCAAATGTCGACTTCTTCTCGTAGTCCACTATAGCGGACGACAAGGGACAACACATCCTGTTCACCCGAAGACCCTTTCATTCGCTTTCTAAGACAGGCAGGGGATACCGACGTATTATTAGGTATTCGATGAGCCCAGAACTACAGGGATGATTTCCTTGTACTATAAGCTGCAACAGTTCGTATATAACACTTCTGTCTTTTGTTATTCGCTCTAGCACGGTTACTTTGTTCATTACACAATCGAGCTTCAATAATAACACTGTGAACTATCGGACATATACCAACATACGTAAAGCTTGTATGAGGAGAAGGTTGATTGATTACATTTTGACATGTTATAAATCACTTAAGGATTGTTGAACGAGCAGACCAATTGAACAGCAATAAACACAACGAGTGCTGATAGAGTCTAACGAGCTACTTGCCGGGGACCCCGGCGCTCCTGACCCCAGACCTCGATGACCGGCTCGTGCATGCAACAAACTATTTTAAATCGACTTCTCTATTCGTCTGCTTTTTTGTGTTCATCTCCGTCATTTATAAACTGTTTTTGGTTTTCTTTAGTTGGGTTTGGTTTCGAACATATACCAGGAAACCCATAAAATTCTTGAGTAAATATTTTATGAGTAATATATGACATGTTGGCGTAGCTTTCAATCCAAGGTTAGTTTGCCCCAGTTATAACGAGAACGAATATAGAAGAAGTGAAAAATAATGTAGACGTCAGAACTTCATGGTATAACTACGATATTTCAGAAATCAAATAATACGTCACCGACGCTAGCTATATTAGATCTCTTCTAAAAACGAAGACAGACGATAGTACTAGTGACAACTTTGACGATGAGACGGAAAAAGTCCTATATAATTATGTTACATGAATCTTCAATAGCCTAGGTTTAGGGTACGGTCTGCGAATCGTAAGGTCGTAGATTCGAGTCCACGATTTGACTATTGACGTGAACAATCTCCCAGCGCAAGCCTAAGTTGGAATGGTGAACATGAACGTTAGTAATATTTGTGAAAAAAAATTGTTGGCATCTTTAAAAACGATTTCTGTGCAGAGGAGGGAGTGTTCCTCGCGCTCGACCTGGGCGGCACCAACTTCCGCGTGCTGCTGCTGGAGCTGTCCGCTGGCCAGCTTATGCGGGAGGAAGTCAAGCAATACCACATCAGGTACTACTACTGTAACTTTACATTTTCAATGGTAGTACGCCACACCACGCCTGCAACCCAAACTCGCCAGTTAATAGATTTAAAAAGGCTCAGTGGCCATTTGTATGTGGTAATATGTACATAAATGTGCATCTGATAACATTACAGTGACTCCCTGCGTCTCGGGCCTGGCGAGGACCTGTTCAACTTCTTGGCGGAATGTGTGCACGACTTCCTCCGCTGCGAGAGTATGGAGGAGCAGGAGCTCTCGCTTGGTAATATTTCTACTTTTGATTTTATACTTATCAAAGATTTATGGTGTGCTTATAATCGATACTGTTTTTAAATAAAATAATGTTTATTACAGCGCCATCTAGTGGGAGTTTAGTCAAATATAGGCTAGTGACTAATTTTGTGTTGTAGCGTATCATTATATAGCCCAAAACAAACAAACAAACATTTTTATTTTCCCACAATAATTTTAATAACGACTTACTTAAATTACAATTATGGGCGGGGGACTGGTGTCCAAAAAGTCGTAAATTAAAGTCGAGTGTTTTTCATACACCGTGTACAGTATATAAAGTTGTCGTACTGTTAGCACTTCGATCTCGCATATAAGTCACTTGTTGGATGCCTGTACGGAAGGGAAAGAGATGTTTTCAGTACGGCACGTTGAGCTCTCCCTAGTACAAGAAGAGTAGACCGTGAGGTGCCACCCCAGATAGTTATACAATAAATAAGCAGTGATTGACATAAAGTTAGCTATAACATTCTAATAGTATTTTGATCTGCTATATTAAGTAATCTCTTAAATATATACATCAACTTGCGCATTCTAGACGCCACCAATTCTATATGATTCTTGAAACTCAGCTTATAGTCTAACATTATTCCTAGGTATTTGATAGTTTCAACAAGTTCTAGATTAGGGCAACTACATTTTTCAGGCTCCTTTAAGCCTATATATATATGAATATGTGAATGTATGAAGAAACCATGATTTGTCAAGATTCCCCTTCACTTCACCAATTTTTCTTTAAGTAAGAGTTAGAGTTTAGTTCCGCTATAATCGCAGTCTTGCCTGTAACGTAATGAGAACGAAAAATATCTTTAAAATCATATTTTTAAATTTGAACATTTACTGATTCACCTACTTTGTACATGTACATGACCCCTTAGGTTTTCTCTCGATTCTCTTCCTGTCATAGGAACATTCCTTATCTCGAGGCTTGCGCAACGTGATTTTCTTTCCAGTAATTCAATTCTTTCTTCCAACGTTCTAATGAGTTTTCGATCATTTGCTTTTTCTTCCTCAACTTTATTTAGTTTTTCCAATATCTCATCGTATTTAAATCGGACTGTTGCAGTTTATTATTTTGTTCCAGTAGCTCTTCTTTGACTGATTGCAGTGAAGTTGAGTGTAGATTTTGCCCCCTCTTAAGCTCTTGTAATATTTTAAAAATATAATTCTTAAAGCAGTCATAATCTGCGCTATTAAACTCGTCTTCACGCCTTCTTTTGGAGCGTTGAGAAATAAATGCAGGTGAGTGTGAATCTGCCTCAGTTGACGCGCTCAGGTTCAGGTCGGAGCGATAAATGTTAGACATTTTGTTTCGCTTGTACTAGGATATCATAAGTTAGACTGAGTACGTCAAGAGGACCTCTATAAGTTGGCTGCGATCGACGATTTGAAATAAAAAATACGTCCGTCCAGTGTATAAAGACCTCCGCTTCATACACTGGTCTCATTTGCGATCAACTAATTGATCGCAAATGAGACGTAATTTAACACTATTTATCCTGCTTTCTCTTGTGTTTTGGAACGTATTCGCACTCTTTTTGTTTTAACAATATAGAATGAATGACGATACTCACAAGTTGCAAGGCTTTGCGTTGCGTCTTGCACTTTATATGACTCCTTCTTTCTCTGGGCGCATATTATTTGCACTGAGTTTTGGAGAAACAAATTTAATTCACTTTAGGAATTTCAGCTAAACAAGACACGAAGGGGGACATAGATGGCGTTGTAATAAATTACCAAATATTGATAAATAATGATTTATCAAATTCAGAAAGTATGCCTACTCATTGAAAGACTTATACCAGACCAGTTTTCGCATGAATATGAATATATAAATAATAAATAAAATGCTAATAAATTGACAGGGTTCACATTCTCGTTCCCAATGCGCCAGCACTCGATCTCGTCAGGCGAGCTGGTGACGTGGACCAAGTCGTTCTGCTGCGGCGGCATGCGCGGAGTAGATGTGGCGGGGCTGCTGCAGCGCTGTCTGCGCGAGCGCGGGTTGCGCGTCAACGTGCAGGTGCTGCTCAACGACACCACGGGCACGCTGGTCGCCGGCGCGCACCTCGACCCTGACGTCGGCGTGAGTACCACATCCTATGCTCCTCACACTGACTCTCTGTATCATTCAGTATAGAATAAGAAAGCTCCTCACAATTCTCTACCCCTGGCTCCACCAAATGCAGTATAGTTTAACTAAGAGGTCGGAATCTGCGACTTTTGAACCACAAGTGTCACTAACATCCTACTTTACCCACTTTTTTCGTAAATTTTGTTGCATCTTTATATATAACTCTAATGATTATTTAAAATTCAAAAAAAGGAGAGGACGTCCATGCGTAGTACTGTTCATAATTGTTTAAGTTTGCGGTCTGTACGTTGATTATGGTACTGGCCGCGTGGCATGTGCCAAGAGAAGTGCCTTTAGTCTGTGAGGCACCAAAATGTCGCACAATGTAGTGCAGACTGATACTCAAAGCTCATTGATGTTGCAGATCGGCGTGATCTTGGGCACCGGGTCCAACGGCTGCTACGTGGAGCGTGCGGAGCGCGTGCAGCACTGGGAGGCGGCGCACGAGCGCGTTAGCGACGTGGTGGTGGACGTGGAGTGGGGTGCGTTCGGGGACAACGGCTGCCTGCACTTCCTGCACACGGAGTTCGACCGCGCGGTAGATGAAAACTCCCTCCTACCGACCTCCTTCACGTGAGACTTTTTTAATTATGGTACTTCTATTCAGGACGTATTTTTTAACGAACTCTAAAAAATGACGAGGTCAATTTGTCTGTATTTTTGAAATAAAACTTCTTTATGTACGCTTGTCTTGGGAAGTAATCTCGCGAATGCGTTACGAAAAGTGTGATAAGGCGAAGCGTATGAAAGTTGAGAGGGAGTTAGTGAATCTAATAAGACAGAGATATACGTTTCGTATATCTAAAACACACTGCAAGCCTACTGTTTAACATGGAACGTGTGTACACGGAGTTCCGGTTTGAAGGGCTAGTCCGGTTAGAAGTAGACGTTGGTCGTGGCACTGTCTGGTTAACTGTCCTGTTCGTTTCTTCGCCTTTATTATAAAGGGAGGCTCCATTGTTAATGTCAGGACGGACGGTCGCAGGTTTGAGAAGTTCATCGGCGGCAAATACCTAGGCGACCTGCTGCGGGTGGTGCTGGGCGCGCTGGCCAAGGACGGGCTGTTCCCCGCCGCGCCCGGAGACCTCACCTCCGCCGACCTCAGCATGTTCGAGGAGTGAGTCATTTATACCTATGCGAAAGCTTTGCGTGATGTAACCACTATATTGTTCGACATAATTATGTCAATAATTTTAGTTTTGGTATAACAGATGTCGCTGTATCGATAAGAAACGTGTTAATACAGTATTGGAGAGGTAAAAAGAATAGGCTTCAGGCTCAGCGAGTATAGGCTGCAGGCTTAGCGAGAATAAGCTTCAGGCTTTGTCAACAATGCAGGCCAGCTTCACTTGCTAATCATAAATGAAAGAAAAATCTCCGAGAGCAATTAACTAATATCAACGATCAGTCTTCATTATTTACGAAACGACGTGAGGCAAGAGCAAAATTTCGTTTAAATATATTTACACTTTATTATGTATACTATATTTATTATGTAATTAGCATAATTGTTCACTTTAATATCGTATTAACACAATCGCACTGTATGAGGTAGCGCCTTAAAAAACCTGACTAGTACGACTATATTAACGATATAATTCACTTTAAATTCACTCTTTTGGATTGTTCGTTAAATGCACTATACTAATTTTGTAATAAATCCGGCTCGAAGGACCATATGTTAGTTCACTAACGTCAACCTTGATCGGCACTGTGAATTTAGCAATGAAAACAACGTGTAGACTTTAAGACGGTTTACTTAAGACTGGTAGCACACAACTATCAGAAATGTCAATAGTATGATTTGACAGCAATTTTAAGCTTATTTAGAGTACATGGTCCATAGTGAGAGTCCACTATATTTCTTGACTAGGAAAGCGACGACCTTCGCAGGACGGCTGGCAGCAACTGGATGAAAGTGGCTGAGGATCAGTGGCATGCTTTTGGAGAGTCCTGTGTCCCAGCAGTGGACTGTTGCAGGCTGATGATGATGATGATACTTATTTAATTATATTTCTTGACACGTGGATGCGTTTGTGTAGGGAGAACTGCAGTGGTTCGTGGCGGCGCACGGCCGAGTCACTGCGGGCGGCCTGCGACGGCGTGGAGGTGTCCCGCGCAGACGCGCTGGTCGCGCAACACGTGGCGCGCGTCATCTCCAACCGCGCGGCACAGCTCGTCTCTGTGTGTGAGTATGCACATCCTCTCGCGCATATAGTGTGTGCTGTCGTCGTTAGATAGATAGATAGATAGATATAACTTTATTGTACACCAAAATCAAACAAAAGGCATTACATAAGTAAGGTTTTACAGTGTGTTGTACAATGGGCGACCTTATCGCTGAGAGCGATCTCTTCCAGGCAACCTGTGTATGGGCAGGAAACATATGAACAAAACAGGACGATGGCGTTAGAAATACAAATAAGATAACAATACATATAATTGACAACCTACACTAAATATACCTACATAAATAATTTATCATTAAATATACTAATACATAAAATATTCATATATCATAGTTCCGACGAAATCGAGATCGAAATCGTTCTGTGTGAGTAACGCTGTGCTTGTGCAGGCATCGCGTGGCTGCTGCGGCGCATGGAGCGCGCGCGCGTGGCGGTCGCGGTCGACGGCTCCGTGTTCAAGCGACACCCGCGTATACAGATGCTCATGAACAAGTACATCGCTCTGCTCGCGCCGCACCATCCGGTGAGTTCATATCCATGCAACATTATCTCTACACAAACATAAATAATTCATACACATGCTACATCATACCTATTCATATTATATCTACGTAGTTACCTGAAACTTACCGAAAGTGGTTTCCTGTTTCTCTGACCATTTGTGCAAATGTTATTGAAGCGTTAAAATACTATCCTTTTTTTAAAATGATTGTGTTCAAGTTAATCAATCATAGAATGGAGATCTAACTTTCAGATCTGGTGGAAGTTCTAATCCCAAGCAGCTTGTACCAATAAGTTTCTATTTTTCGGTTTCTTGTCTCTCTCTAAAACTTATGCACTGTGTAAAGCTATGAAATCGCTACTTCTCACATACACGAGTATTAGCATACCAAAAAGTAATATATTACCTATAGACTACGTCTGTTTTAACTGAAATAAATACCGAGAGAAATTAATTAATTATTATAGAGATTAAATAGATTTTTTGCACATAATTAACAAGCTAGTTGTGTGCAGTTCACGTTGCTTGGGGCGGAGGACGGTAGCGGCAAAGGATCCGCGCTGACGGCCGCCATCGCAGCCCGAGTGGCGGCGCGCTCTTTGCCCTAGCCTGTCGCCAGCCCTGCCCACACCACTCGCTCCACGCCCCGTGCATAACAAAAGATCTACCACATTTTATTTCGCTCATTACTGAACAGAACTTTATTTACTAGTCTAGTATTGTTTACTCAGCGTTAGATTTATGCCCGTAGAGCAGTGATACTAAACCTATTTTGTTGCGGCACACAAAGAAAAGGATAAGTTAAAAATGTACGTAATATAAAATATATTTGTATGATAACTTTAAATAATATTTACCACAACTTGTGAAGGGATTAGTTACAAGTTAATATTACTATGATATATATTTTAACTTCGTAGCACACAAAAGTGCTGCTGCATAGTGGTTGAGAATCACTGTCGTAGAGATTCATCACTTAAGAAGTGATGTGTGTTCTATATTGATCGTAAATTGTTTTTGTTGGAGGCGTTAGGATTATCTGTTGTCGTTTATAATTACATCATTCCAATATATGAGCATAATATTTGATATCTTTATGTGGGAGTATGTTCAGAGGCATTCTAAGAGTGGTGTCGTTTTGCTTCCACTTCCGTGGAAGTGTAGATCTTACGATTCCTTGTAGTTCTATAAGATTTTAATGTTAATATATTAATATTATTGCAGCCTGGTAGTTTCCAGTTTAGAATTTTGAATCGTATATGGATATATCCATTGTTTTAGTATATCGACGCTGGAAAGTAAAAACGTAGTAACCCACAAAAATGAAATTGTTCACCAGAGACGAAAAACATCTCAACTTTGTAAAAAAAAATTATAACTTTCGTGTTTGTGCGCCTAGAGCTATCGTTTTTGGACACAATATTTATTATTTTTTACTGAATAAGTACCACGGCATTAACCTAGAGTTTTCCTAGAAGAATATCGTTTTACGGTACAAAAAATAAAAGAGAAGTGTCAATCTTGAAAATCCTATTTTCGCTATTATTCATCTAATTGTTATAAGTCATATATCATTCAATTCGTCTTTTTTTCTGATTCCAACGACGTAAAAAAGTGAAAATGGCCTTATGTGTCGCTTACTACGTTTTTACTTTCCAGCGTCGATATTCAGAATAGAAATTCTCTTAAATTAGTATAACTGTGTAAATTTCGTTTAGAGACTGCATCAGGCAAACAATTTCACCAAATCTTTTTAAGGTTATATATACCTCACACCTAATTTTTGGCGTAAATTGTATATGTTATAGTAATGTGTGTCCATATCGGAATACTACTGTTAATAATATAAAAAATTATTGAAAGGAACGACGGACCAGTTGCTATTATAACAAATGTTATATAAATATGATTCAATAGTCGAGTGCGGACGCTCGAGAGGGCGCGAGCTATCGATGTTGACATGTTGCCTGGGTCCCGAATCTGCTATTTCATTATGAAACCTATGATATGATAATTTCAAGTGAATTTTATCATTATTTTATATTGATTAATTGATTGAAATGTATCGGCATTAGGAAGATTTCGAGGTTAACAATTGAAACAATGTAGGACTGTCAGTGGTACATTGAAAAACCATAACTAGCAAAATTTGACAACCGTCACTGAATGTTTATTTTGACACACAGTGTCATTGTGAACTTTAGTGAAATTGGAAGAAAAAGGGCGTGGCGTGTGTTCGGCTTTACGATCAAGAACAATGAAGACGTGGATTCGGCCTTTAAAACCACAAAAAATTTCCTATTCAAGACATGGCTGTATGGACTAAAGTCTTTTTTGCCTTTCCAATTTGGGATAAATCATTATCATTATTTTGACACAATTGACTTAGCAGACTTAAGGCTTGGCATTACGTTTATTATTACATTGGGATGTAGCTGTATGCATCTGTATAACGGAATAAGTGATTAGTGAGACTCGGATCGAATAGATCATCGCGACTGTGATTAGTTTGTATGTGTGTGGATTGTGTGCACGTATATGTATGTGTGCGTGATTGTTGTTTATCGTTAAGTTGCACGCAGTGTGCATAAGTTTAAGTTGAAGAGCGACGAGACATATGAATTGTTATTTCGAATTATTCACGAAACAACGGCGACCGGTTACACCTACAAACCCACCATTCGACTACTGACGTGAACCATCTCCAGGCTTAAGCTTTGGAATGGTTAACAAGAATGTTAGTAACATTTATAGCTTGGCTAGCAATCTCTGTAGAGACAGCAGAACAGGGTTACGACCGTAATGGCTATCAACGATCGGCATGGCACCGGGAAGAGGGTAGTACTGTCCGACCATGATAGAAAACCCTTTTATTTTGACCAATTTAAATCTATAAAAAGGTGATATCTTTTATATATACATTTTATGTATATTAAACTTATTTCAATTTTGGAACCCGTAATAGTTAATTTATTAATGATAATTTTTCCTTTATTATTTTATTTCTTCATTTAGCTCAAGTTAGCGAAATGTACACGTAATTTGAGTTAGCAAATTATAAATTGTCGGTGTCAAAATGTTCGATCGCATTTATATAGGAATACAGTCAATCCTCCTATAACGCAGTGATTGCGTATCGCCTTACACGGAAACCGCGCTATAAGAATCTTGGATTTAACCGAACAAACCAGGCTAATTAGTAGCGCGTTATATGAAAACCGTCTACCTCGTTGTATGGAAACCGCGCTATAAGAAACTGAGAATTAGTACAAATCACATCATTATCGCGTTATATGGAGACCAATAAATTCCAAAGACAAGATATATTATAAATTATTTTTGTTGAATTGGAGTTTATATAAGGAAATGATACAAAAACTAAAAAACTGTTTACAAGAAAGACTTTTGTAAAATTATGTAATCTTTCAACACTCATACTCGCTGTGAGATATGAGTCGCCTAACTCGTCTTCTTTTAATGGGCAAAATGTCTTCGTCACTTGGTTCATCTTCGCATTGGTTTTCCATTGTAGATTTTTTTTCTAACTCCACTAAAACCTCTCTATAGGGAGATAAGCAATTTCTTAACTTCTTTTAAACTTTGCGCTCCGCACCGTTTGAATGAAAAGTAGTTCTAATTCTTTAGCCAAATTTAGCACTTTTATCCCATGTTGTAAATAGAGATTTGGAACCCATTTGTTTTCCTTATTTTGATATATCAATGCACTTCAGGTGGGTGGATTAATTCCATTATTTTTTTCCTCTAAAGTTTCTTCCTCGAGTATTAGTTCTCTTACACCCTGATGTTTTATTGCAAATTCTTCATCGCTTAAACGAGAAGCAATGTTTACTATTTACTTCAAAACGATTTAAAATTTGTATTTTATCTTCAAGCTATATAAATTTTCTTTTTTATTCTTTCCTTATTTCTTATGGAACTTATGGGATGCTGTTGAACGGAAACCGCGTTGTAAGAGTACCGCGTTATAGGAGGGCTGTCGCAATTTCAACTCCGCGTTATATGGAAACCGCGTTCTGAGAGTACCGCGTTATTTTTTGGACGAACTAACACAGTTGGCACAGAGCAGCTGGCCTTTACTGCTTCACCGGATTTGAGAGGTGACACAGCTCTTAGATCGCTTAGCCTGAACCTCTATTAGGTGGTACTCGACACAAGGGTCCCCCGGATCGGCTTGACGGTTACCATTATTACGCGTTAGCAGTCCGATCCGAGGGCGCCCGAGAGGGCCATACCATGACTCGGTCGGTAGCTATTTTATTAACAAAATTGTACCGCGTTATAGGAGGGTTGACTATATATATGTCACGTGAGGTGTAAAAATTATATTTTAGTGCCATGTTTTAGAGGTAATTTTAAGGATTATATCTTAGTGTGTATAAAATATATTAATGACATGTGTCTGGTATATGACGATAAGTTTGGGGCCTGATAGCGATTAACTAAAGAAAATTAATTGTGCAATATAGTATACAATAAATGTACACATATATGATAAATATACATGGAGAGGAAGATCATAATGATAAGAGCAGAACTATTTTTACGTATGTACGTCTGTATGGGTGCAGACAGAGCGTGCTATGTTTTGTAATGTTATATAGAACTGTTAATATATAAACATTTTATATACTTTTTGTCATGTGTTTTTTTTTCATCAAGGCTGATCAATAGGCTGCTACAGTTTCCGTCTTATTTCCATAATATTATGAAGTTCTGTTTCTCTTCCGCATTCGTGCTCGTTGTCATTACTCAAGTAAGTCAGTAATCATATTTATTTACCTATACAGGTAATTATACTAGATTACCCAGATGCAGTCTAGCCTGCTCTTAACCACTAATCTTTAGCTGGAAGAAAAAAACTAAATCAAACCTCTAAACCTCCTTGTAAAACCTCCTTTTTTGATGTCAGTCAATAAAACAAACAATAAATACAAAACAATGTAATAATATAACACATGAAAAGCAATAAATAACAAATAGCAGCGCAGGAGAGCGCTCAGGTCACCTCTACCTTCTCCCGCACCTTGCGCAGGATGCTCTGCAGCTCCGACGCTGATGTGGTCTTGTACTGGAACAATAGTTTACGTAAGGACTGCATTTCCACTTAACATAAGGTAAATTGTAGTCAAGCAATTACATAGAAAGTATAAAAAATAATATTTTTAAGAACCAATCTATATATTTAAAAGAGAAAGTGTGTGGGTTTGTTCCATATGGACTCCGAAACGGCTAGACCGATTTCAATGAAACTTTCAAGGAATCTTGACCTGGCGAGTAATCTTGTAATGTTTGATGATGATCGGGCACGAGTTAAATTAAATATTTAATGATGTAAGTTTATTGTTTAAATAAAATAAAGTAAAATCTAGTAACTGGGTGCCCTAGTAACTTAAAGTTACTGAACATGTACGCGGTCACCTTTGGACCGAGCGGGTGACCGAAACATTTCGTGTTGTTTGTGTAAGAAATTAGTACAATGTGGCAACTCACCCCGGAGACGTTCCGCTGCACCAGCACTTGGCTGTAGAGGCGTTTGCCCTCGTCGGGCCCGAGCACGCGCTCGATCTGCGCGCGGCTCAGTGCGAACAGCTGGTGCCCCGCCATGCGCATCTGCCGCTGCGCCTGCGCACTGAAGCCTTTCGCCTCCAGCCATTCCCCAACCTCGTCCGGGTTAGATTTCTGTAACGTAATACATAAGACCTTCTTAGACGTATTCTTTGATTAAAAACTTTTTTTTCTAAAATAAATGTAGTCTTAGTTAATAATCTAATCGGTTCTATTGTTCCAGAGATTTGCCGGGACAAACTGACACACAAAAATTGTAAAAAAAATATTTTTGTATATGTACCGAAACATTCATATGCATGTAGTAAAAAGTTATTATAACACTACAAACAACACTCCAATTCAATTTATTTGTATAGAAAATTATTTTTCAATAGCTGTCAGGATTAACAAATAAACAGAAGAATTCTATTGTATTGTGTAACATTGTAAGGTTAACATGAAATAGTAACATAAATGTTGTTCTATCGGAGGCTCCCCAGCCTCGATTACTTACTTGGTGTATGAAGATATCGGGTGTCTTCTTGAAGTCAAGCTTACGTTGCTGGATCTGTGGCAGCACCACCTTCAGCTCGTCGTGCAGCGAGACGGTAGACTTCGTGGATTTGGTTGCTGGAACATTGTTATGAAATTCATTCTTTTAATTATAAACAATACTTGCTGTTATATATATTATTCTTGACTATTACTTTTTTTTTTAATGACGAACTGCTTCACCGGATTGTGAGGTGGCATAGCTCTTAGATCGCTTAGCCCGAACCTCTATCGCTAGTAAATCGACACAAGGGCCCCCCGGCGAGGGTAAACCTCGGCTTGCACAGTTACTATGGTACGCGGAAGCAGTCCGACCCGACGGCGCCCTAGAGGGCCAAACCATGACTCGGTCGGTAGCTATTTTATTAGTAAAAACTATGTGGGGCATTCTAAAGCTAAACTAACTTTGAGTGCCACTTCGGGAAGCGTCGGCGCTGAACGAAGAAGTGGCCGAAGAAACTCCAGCAACGCTCCTAATTCTATCTAACATTACTTATTACCCTGCTATTTATTTATTTATTTCATTTCTTCTCCTGTTCTACAAGGTTGCCTGGAAGAGAACGACAACGAGCGATAAGGCCGCCCTTGTCCACTTTTAGGTTAGTTTTATTTTTGAAGTAAAATTTCTTTACGCACGCTTGACTTGAGGAGTGAACTGGTGGATGCATTACGAAATGTGTGATCGGGCGATGCGACTGGAAGTCGAGAGGGATTAGATTACTTACAAAATCACTTATCAGGGTCACCAATGTATCATATGGGACTAAGTTTGAAGTGTACAATAACCGCTGTCTCGACCCACCCCGCCAAAAATGGGGTAAAACAACGTGAAAAAAAATATTATGAGGTAGTCAAAGGAATATATGAAAAAGTCTTACATTTGATGGTATCGCTGCCGCCGAGTGGTACCGGGGCAACTGGCGCCGGCGGTGGTGGTGGTGGCGGCGGAGGCGGCGGCGGGGGCGGGGCGGCAGCGCTCTCTGCATGACAACTCGATGGTAGAATAAGGAAGGGGTGGTAAACGTTTAGTGTTATAATTATATTAGAAAATGTTTTATCCTTGTATACACTAAAGCTACTTTAGTGTTGCTAAGTAACACTAAGTCAATGTTCTACTTTTGACGTTAGAGCGAGAAGTAATAAAATATAAAGCATATGGCACTAGTATTTCAATAACCAGTTCATATTTTTGTTTATTATGTAGGTAAGATAACTATTATTCATATTTTACCATTATGTAATTCGTATCTAAATATAATTTCCTGGAAATACGATTTACCAAAAAAAATCGAGCAAAACTCAGACATCCAATAACTATTTTCAATGTAAAAAAATCACTAGCTTAAATTAGTGTCTGCTGTTTGGCGATGAGTTCACCACGAACTGTATGGTAACCTAATAAGTTTGGTGAAAAGCGGACAGCGTTTGCTGCTCTGTGTATCCCGGTAAAAAGGTGAATTCATTTTTTAACACGTCTAGTAATTATATATAAATTAATATTCACAACATAATAATAGAAACAACAAAACTTACCCGCACACAACAAGACCCAACAACAGCGACAGCAACAACACGCACACTAACACAACAGTAAGCGAGGTGGTAAGCACACATCTGTCAACATATGTGCGCAACGAATACAAAAGCTATCCAATATTTAACGATTTATTTTTAATGGATATTTGTATGAAATATTTATGACACAATATTTGTATTATTATCGAATGGAGCGACAGGAAAGTGTTATGGGGAGGCCACAAACAACGAACCAGCGTGTTATAAACAATTTAATTTATAAAAATGTAAAATACAAACAGAAGCCGCGCGCACGCACCCGCCACGCCACGCCCACTACTGTTTTTAATTTGATTTTTTCACGTGTATAATTTTTTTAAAGTGAAATATTAAGTCGTTTTTAAGCTCTATTTATAGAACGATAGGCTTTAATGACACTAATGTAGTACTATTTATAGTAGACGGGCGAGCGAGACGGGAGCGTCGCCACGTATATATCTCTGCTCTCTCTACGACCTCTATGCATTACATCGAAGATAATTTGTAAAATAAAAAATAATTTAAATAGCACTAAGTATTTGTAGACTCTGCCCGCGCCCAACGGCTACATAAATGGACAAAACAATTTACAGAGGAAGAAAGAGCTTTCAGCTATTCAAGATCTTTACAAGTCTAGCAGTTTTACACATCTTTGATAAACATTTTTTATGGTGTAACTATAACATATACGTATGGATGATACAAAAAAAACACACACACACAAATCACTACCTAGTTTTAGCAGGACTATATAATAAAATGAGTAATTTAAAACTTGTATACGTGATTTAAAAAACAAGTTGCCTACAATGGACGGATTAATTTCGAGAAGCGCTGCTAAAAAAATGTAGTCATGAGGGATGAGCTGCCACCAGAGAATGTTCCAGTTAGTGTCGGCACAGTGGCATCTCGTCCAGTAGAAGGCAACAACTTCATACACAAGCACAATTGTTCGACGAGCCCCGATACTTGCCGCCTCTCGTCTTCATGTTACGTCTATTTATAAATTATGACTAAGCGTCGCCCCGGAGGACTGCGCGGTCGCGCTCTATGCACTTTGGTTGAGGAAGGTCAGGGGAGGGGAAGGTGGGATTTTAGGCGTTATAGGGTGTATGAGCAAGCACATACATATCTATAGGGTCGCTTCAGATCCGGCTCGAAGGACCAATGCTCGGCCAAATTAACTGTGTAGACTGATATTATTTTATACTTATATATTACGAAATCTGATACGAGGACACGTACTGATTCTAAACAATGCATAAATGTACGTGCTCGCTCGTACATAGGGATAGTTTCATATATTTTAAAATAGCTGAACTTTTCATGAAAATAATAAATAGAACAGAAGTGACGTTTAGAGCTCGTGCGTGGCTGATACGGCAACAGAATAAGTAAATTACTTTAACAAGTTAGAGTTGTGTGTCTCATGGGCACACAGATTTTTGACAACGTATTATGTAGCGCGCACGCCCGGTTTCCGTGAAAAAGCGACCGACCGAGTTGCGGTTTCCGGTGGAATCCTTGAGATTATCCCTCACCGAGAAATTTAGGCTAAGCGACCTAAGAGCTATGACCTCTAAATCCGGTGAAACAGTCAACGTCAGTTTTTCTAATCTAATCTGGCTAGTCAAAATAAGTAAAAAAAAAACACGCGGCCATTCTGACAGACGTATATTTCACCTGAAGTTGTTCAACGCAACTTCATGTGAAATCTGTGTTTCACTTCTTAAGTATTTATTATTTTCATGTTGAAAGTTGTTTATTTCGGTACAAAGGTTTTCTATAATGATGTGGAATGTCGAGTGGCGGAGCTAGAAGTATCGGAACTCGCCCTTCTTGCCGAGGCGCTCACGGCGCACCCAGTCGACGGCGGCGGGGGGCGCACGCCCCTCCACCGCCGCCGCACCCCCCGCACCACCCGCGGCCCTACCCGGCGCGCCGGTGGGACTGCTGCCTCCCGAGCCGCGTCCGCCGCCCTCCTGAAATCACAAATATTATTCCATTGGTACGAATAAATGGGTTTGCACGAAAGAAATTAAATAAACAGTCTACACCAGTTGCCTTCAAACAGTACACATAGAGGTTCAGGCTAAGCTACCTAAGAGCTATGCCACATCTCAATCCGGTGAAGAAGTCGAGGCCAGCTTCTCTGGCCAATCAGTACAGTTCGTCATAAAAAAAACAAATAGTTCAACTACTGCCTGAAAACTATATAAATTGTTACTATAAATTTCATTAGGGTATAAGAATTTATTACACGGGAGCCCTGAATGCGATAACACTGTATAAGCCAAGACGAGTAGAAGAGTCAATGTCGCCAAATAATAAATTGGGTTATTCCCCATTTAACAGATTAATGAGAAGTTATAATGCCATACATTATTCAAGTATTTTCTTGCCTTGATTAATGTAGCTATGGGCACAGTTCAATAATTTATATGTATTTAAATTAGTAATGTTTTTTTCTACGGGGAGGAAATCTTCAACAACGATTTCCAAAAGGACTGGTTGTAAGCGGCTTGCATCCAGCTGCGTCCTGCGGCTTTTATGAGGTCGTCAGACCATCTCTCCAATCGAGAACGTTTCGGCTTTTGTTGGTTTAACTTTAATCAATTTTAACTGAAGGTGGTATCATTACCTGGTAGAGCGTGTAGATGGGGTTAGGGTAGAGGTGCGGCGAGGAGGGTGGCGAGAAGGCGGGCGCCACGATGGTGTGCGGCACGTGCGCCGCCACCCCGCGTCGGTTGCGCGCCTTCCACCACTTGCGCGAGTCGTCTAGCACCTGGAGAGCACGCGTCGCTATTACACTCCATGCGGTGAGATGCGAGAGGTGAGAGAGAGCGGCCTCACAATGATGCTTAGAACACTTAAGCGTTGAACATGGCCGAGTCATCTTTATAAGGGGATAGCACTATTTACGGCTTTCAATTTTAATGTTATTCGAAGTAGAACTGAGCAGAGCAGCCGGAATACTGTTACAATATGGGTACGGGTGGACGGTCTCCTGGGAAAAGTAAACGCAAAGTAAAGCATTTATAGAAAGCAGTGTTAGATGACAATGGGCCCACCTCCAGGTACTCGCCGCGCACCACGGACAGCTCCTTGTCGTTGTTGGCTGTGCGCGGGTACGTGACACGCACCACGCGGCCACCTCGCGCCGCCACGCCGCGCGCCCACGCCTCGCCCAGCTCATCTGCAAGCACGCGTTACATAATCACCACATCCATCTACCAAAAATTTTTTTCACTCCGTAGTAACAATGTCTTCTCGTTATAATATCACAGGGAACATTGATTGTTAACATGATTGTAATATATGCTGTTACAGTATCAAGATACGCACCGTCATCCCGGTCGGGGCCGCGGTAGGGCGCCTCCCGCTCCGGCGAGGACGCCGCCGACCCGGAGTCCTCGCGGGCCGCAGATCGCGCGTTCCTGGAATTTGTTATTTGTCTTTTACGTATCACTGTCATTAAGAGTGTGGCTCAAGAGCAGACGTGAGTAGACCAGCATACGAATTATACGTCGCTTCTTTAAAACACACAAACAAAATTGAATCTTATGTAAAGTTACGGATTACTGGCAGAACGTAAAGGTATGAAAATGAATGTGAGTATAAATAAAACCAAGAAAGATGTGACATTGATGTCCTTTACCTTGGTCGGTGATAAGACCTACCTGGGATACGAGCCGTACTGCTCCGAGTACAGGTCGGGCTCGTCGCGCTCGTAACCGTACGCGTCCCCGCCCTCCTCCCGCACCTCTCCCCGCATGTCACCTCGCACCTCGCCTCGCATGTCAGCCCGCATATCTCCCCGCACTTCGCCCCGCATGTCTCCCCGCACTTCACCCCGGATGTCACCCCGGACATCACCCCGCACTTCACCTCGAAGGTCACCCCTCGAAGACTCGCGCCGCGGCGAGGCCCTTGGAAATACACACGTGAACGACACAGGACGACACAATGAAAGCAAGACACTCATATAATGATGTGGCCGGAGCCAGCTCTTACCTGCGCAGAGGCTGGTCGTCCACCTGGTAGTCAGGAGACCAGCCGTCCATGAACACCGGCTGGTATGGTGGGATCGCTGTCTTCCATTGTTCTCTGGAATTGAATACAGTACATTTGTAGTTTATTATTTTAAAAATTAACCCTCTTTTAAAGATACAGGAAACTTATTTAAATCTATAATGGTGTCAAATTTTAGACCAGCAGGCGCCAATAACCTAATAAATGTATGGCTTTGTGTTCTATCTGCAAAACATTGGAAATTATCATTTTAGAATTTGACCATTGGCGTGAACTATTAGCAGAAATTATAAAAATTATAAGTTCTTTTTTATCATAACCCTAAGCGGGGTAAATACGTACATATGTAACAGTACATCATATCAGGGCTGGTGCAGCCAAATACCAACTCGCGGCACTAGATTGAGATGGAGAGACGGGCCAAAAAGTTGATAGGTGATCAAGATCTATATTTAGATAGTCTTGAGCACGTTTATACATTCGGCGGGTCTCCACCCCTTCATAGTCGATATTCCTCGCATCAGAACGAAACGAGAGTTGAATCATCGTTCATCATGCGTACAGCAAAGGAGTAGAACAAGAACAAGCGGCGTCAGTCTTTGTACGACGTGGGAGCGTTCAATCTTTCGACTATATCACCACTTAACATCAGGTTGTCAAGCACTAGTTTATACCCCATAAAAAGTATATATTGTACATATATAAAACCGCAAAAGGAATATCTCATTTGTTCAATTTATGGTTTCGAAACTTTACTTCATACATTTTATAACATAATAACAAGTGGTGAAGCTATCTTAATGATCGTTCACAATTCGATAACTTTATGAATTAGTGATCATAATTTGTTTTATCATTAAAAGTAGTCTGAACGCCGTCCTTTGTTTTAATCATACAAAATTTTGTTATCAAGCAAATTATCTTGTTTTTTTTATTAGTGTAAGGTTGTTGGCGGCAGAAGTTTATTGGCCGCCTAGTTATGCAGTTGCATTACGTTACGCGATGTTAATAATGTATACATTGCCGCTGTACTGTCAAGAGACTGATGCGAAGGTAGTTTCAAAATTAAAACAAGTAAATTTATTTACGTGTAAACATAAAAGCGAACCGAAAACTTAAAAACAATTAGTCGACGATCAGGGTCTTTCCGATCGACTCGACCCTCTGAGTCTGCGAAGAGATGTCGGTTCTCTTTGCATCCTGTATCGCATTTACCATGGGGAGTGTTCTGAGGAATTGTTCGGAATCATCCCAGCTACCGATTTCCATTACCGCACATCTCGGCAGAATTCCAAATTTCACCGCCACCAACGACGTTCAACGACTGTACGTTTTTCGCGTAACTTTCTCCCACGCACTATCAACTTGTGGAATCAACTGTCGCCAGCGATGTTTCCGAACGTTTACGATTTAGGGACCTTCAAGTAACGGGCCTATTCCTATCACAAAGGTCGGCAACGCACCTACAGCTGCTCTGGTGCTGTGGATGTTCATGGGCGACGGTGATCACTTAAGATCAGGTGAGCCGTATGCTCGTTTGCCACTTTTCATATAAAAAAAAATTGATGGAATTAACGTTAAAGGCTACAATGTATGGATATACGATCTCTCTTATAACTTACTAGCGTACCCAATCCGCTTTGCCGGGCTAGATTTTGCTTTATTCTATATTAAATTATTTTTTCTCCGTATTCATTCTCCTCTATTCTCTCCTCAAATGGGTGAAGATCATTACCTACACCTGTGTACATATCAGTAAATACAATATCATTCTTATCATTTATACAAAAACATATTGGGCTCAAGTTAATGTCAGAAATAAAAGTACGACGTATGGCTTGTTTGACAGTTCAAAAAGAGCGACCGATCGAGACCAAACTTTACAGGATTACTCGCCAGGTCAATCTGAAGATTCCCTGAAAGTTTCATTGAAATCGGTCCAGCCGTTTTGGAGCCTATATGGAACATACGCACACACTTTCTCTTTTTGTTTATATAAAGATTGGATGCCATTGTCAAACCGACCAAATTTATTTTTATTAATTGGAAGCACTAGCATTCAAATCAAAGACTCATCAAAATCGATTCACCCAATCGAAAGTTAATCTGAGTTAACAAATATAAAAAAATAAAGTCGAATTGATAAACTTTTGAAGAACTTATAAACTAGCGCGTACCATGTTTCGACTATATCACCACTTAACACCAGGTGGGATCATGGTCAAGCGTTAAAACACATAAAAAGTCGATTAAAAAAAGCTGTTAGTATGTCCGAAGCATGTACTATTTTATTCTTCTGTCTTTGAACAAGTATAAAACGATCGTTAAAGCCAATCTCTGTTGTAAGGCTTATTACAAAATTTCTAATTATGTAAACGATAACAAAGCTTGGGATCAAGTTGTTCTAACACAACATGATTAATTAATCATTATTGTAAAAATTTTAAAGACGTTAAAGTTTTTGTGCAATTTTTCTTAGTGGATTGCCGTCCGAAATTGCACGGTAGGGAAAAATATTAGACGATTCAAAGTAGATTCTCGTACTCTATTGAATAAAGATATTTTGACTTTGACTTTGCTACAGTTAATAAGGTACTGTATAAATAGTTTTTTGTGTCGTCATTAACCTGTATAATTATGAAAGAATTTTTCGATAATTATTACTAATTAAAGATGTCGACCTTGTAATCTAATCTGATGCGATAATAGCATATGTGTAGTGCAATGTTTGTGATTTTATTACAATTGTATTAATGTTTATTAATAATTAAATCGACAGAAAATTTGTCCTAAATGTCTTATTGCTATGGAATAGTTTTTATTTTGATTACGCCAATAAAGCAGCCTATCCAATAAGTCAAATATCCTCATCGAATGTTCTATGTCTGCATAAAATGAATTAAGACGGAGCAAGGATATTAAATTATTAACAACGCGAATTAATATCGGCAAAAAAATTATAATGAAGGCTTGCAAATATATAATAATTTACCTAAAAATTTTAGACGATCAAAACCGATGCACATTTTTAAAAGACTCCTCAAACAACATTTACTAATGAATTTAAAATATATATATATATGTATATATATATATAAAATATTTATATAAATATATATTGGCATTGTAAAACAACATTAAAATAGAAAAAAAAATACTTTGAATATTAATTGGTACATACAGTTGCGTTAACTGTTTGTATTTATGCCAGTTTGTTGCAACTGCCGGCAATAGAGATTGCTGATTTTGTTTAGTCTTAACGATTACCCCCAATTTTATAACTAGATATAAATAATTTAGACTCATAAGTGAATTGGAAAATTCTTGAATTCTTAATAAAGTTTCTCTAACCGCATTCAATTTTTTTGACTCCGGTGTAAAATTGCATTTTTCTAGATACGACATTTCTGCTTTCTACCGTTGATATATGGCTTCAATCGGTCCATCAGGGATTACCTCGCAGAATAATTGTATATAGTTCGGTTAAACTAACACATTGGGTTTCGACTGGTGGGCACTATACCGTGTGCATATTCATGTGGGTGTGAGATAGAGCTTACCTCGGTACGAGCCAGGCGTCCCCAACGAGTGCCAGAGCTCAGTTTCCTTGCTGGTGACGCAATTGGCGAGCAGGTTGAGAGCGTCGCGAGTGAGCAGCGGCTGCACCACGCGCGTCGGCAGCCGCCCGTCCGCCGCGTCTTGCGCCGCGTCCACGATCAGCGCCAGCGGCGTGAACAGGAAGTGCACCAGCTCCGGTGCGTTGGGATCGTGAATGTGCGCCCGCAATCGGGCTAGCAGATTGAAGGAAAGCTTGAATTTCTGTAATACATCCACGAAGTCTCGCTCAGGGGGCGGCCGTGTTCGCATCGCCAGCATCCCATCCCCGGCTCTCTTCGCGCCGCGCGACCTCCTGCGCCGCTCCAGCTCCCGTGATGCGGCGGCCGCGTGCTGCAGCCGCGCGATGAACTTCTCGATGTCGTCAAAGCATCGGTTGAGAATGGCTATGTCCTGCTCGTAGAGACGCTCCGAGCCGGTGGAGGAGGCGTCGTCCCGCTCGCCACCGGAGCCCGCGCGCTCGCCTCGTCCCAGCTGCGCCGACATTTGCTGCCAACAGACACAGAGATGAGAGTACGTCGAGAGGCGTTGAGGTCGGGTCAAGTTCCACTCACAGTGAGCACGGCTTCCCACTGGTGGCGGGTGAAGGTGTGGTAGAGACGCGCCATGCCCGGACGGCGGCCGCACGCCGAGTGGCGCGCCCGCGAGACCTGTCTAATCACCAGACTATCCTGCGCCGCCGACGCCGCGCGACTTGTTCGCTCGCATTACACTGACTATTAGCGCTCGAGGAATTGCGCTAGACTCAATGACGTCATTTATTTAAAAGTAAAAATACCATTACATTACTATTTTTAAAATCACCTACACACTAACTTGCATACACACCTAAACAAGTACACACAGGCAAACACAACAGCGCACACGTTACACAATGCATGCACTTACACCTGCTAATAATCTTTGTAAAGAAAACTAGTTATTTGCGATTAAACTATCTGCACGCAAAAACGTAACGCATTTGACCCACCGATACACTGAAAAAATTAAGGTAATAATAAGATAATAAAAACATTTTTAAGTTAAAACTTGCCATCAAAATATTAATGTTAACTGAAATATAAAATAAACCACAAGAACTATCTCTAGCACAAGTCATTCTAGACCGAGTCAATGAGTCCAGTGTCGCTACTAATGTTATTTACTTCTTTAATTCTTACAGCTAAGGAATAGTTTGCCCGCGTCTGTCTTTCCTTCCGATTACAATGTGGGTATTTTCAAGAGTAGAGTGAATAGGCATTTACTAAGCTAGTGCGCCTCACCATCCAGGACTGCATTTCCACTTAACATCAGGTGGGATCGTGGTCAAGCACTTGCTTAGAAAGTATATAAAAAAATGAAATATAACATCAATTTAACACCAATATATTAATCACATCAAATATATTTAAATCACAATATGATTAAAATATATTTGATGAATATGCAAATGACCAGTCTCCCGACCAGACCCGAGTTTGCTAAATTATTTGAACTATTATAATTATAAAAAATAACGTTCATTGGCATTATTTAACTAGTTCTAGTATTCATAGGTTCATTGGTGCTATGGTTTACCGATGGTGGCACGCCAGTCGTGTGCATGTTAGTTTTTTTTGACGTATTTGTTAATATTGGAACGTTACTTGATACGACTTTCCGTTCCACAGTGAAACCACAATGGCAAATAGCTCAGTGGCCGATTGGACTGTAAATATGTTAATTTAAGATAATTATTGTAGCCAAGAATGCTATAAATACAATTGATTGCCAACGCTAATCAGATGTAGGGGATAAGCGAACTGATAATCTGTACGCAGGTACGATAACGTCGACACTACAGCGATATGAAGCAATTCACATTCATGTCAACCGATAGGCAACTTCATAAGTAATAATAACCCGCTCCAGCGTGGTACGGCTCACTCAGTAAAAGTGCCAGGACCCGTGTCCAAGCATAACAGGACATCTTACTAAGAGTGATCCTAAACGCGGGGCGTTACGTCAGAAATGACGTAATAAACGCGACTTAGGTATCGTAACAAATTCCTAGACGGATTCGACCGTGTGGACAACGAACCGCACGAACCTGTGCAGGTTCGCTCCGCAGGACGCGCGTCCTCTAGACGTGCGCCGTAAGTTCAAAACTCCCTATTCTAGGGATCTTTTGAACAGTTAGGCTCCACTCGCCTCGACCTCCGTCTCAAACGAGACCGAGAGGTCGGGAGATTAGACGTTAGATTCGTGGTGGCTAACGCCTGAGAAATTAGCCTGGACGTAAAAATAGTTAATCCAAAAATACGTCCTAAACGTTATCCAGTGAAGCAGTCGCCCCCTGCGTTGATTACCCGGGTAATTGGGTCACACCCTGAGTGCCGTACCTGCGAAGTTCCTCGAATCTCGTAGAAGACCTGACTTAACTTGAACTCCATAACTCTTGAAAATGTAATAACAACATCTAAAAGAAAGTTATACATGACACTGACCAGGGCTCAGAGTCTGCTACGGTTTAGTATAGTGCGTATTGTGTACATAATCGACGTTCATTGGCATCAAAGTGGTCGATATTTGCTAGTTTTAGTAGTCTTTTAAATTATTAGTGCCACTTAGGAATGCACTAAATATATCCATATCACATAAAATATCGATATATGAACGCGATATATAGCTTCAATCCGATACTAACGAATTATCTAATATCGATATATTTCATCCGATAACTATCCGTATGTATGTTACTACACTCGTACCCTTGGCAATGGCAGCTTATAAACAAAGGATTTGGTATAACGAAATTATCGATGAATTTATACAATATATAACATAGGTTAAATTTAAAAAAACGTTTTATATTAAGCAAAATGTCGTTAAAACTGAAACTAGAAAAGATAACTTAATTATACATATAAAACAATACATAATACTAACTTTGAAAAAAATTACAATATAATCTTATACAAGATATTGCTTAGTATTGATACATATTGATTGATGATATTAAATCGAAAAATATATCGATATACTTTTTGCGTAACAACCCTAGTGCCACTGTGGTTCACCGATGGAGTACTACTGGCACGCCAAGCGTGTGTGTTAGCATTTGCCTTATTTGGTACTGACGGAATTATTACATTATAATTGATACGACTGTAATAGATCGGTTTCATAATTGGCAAATAACGGACTCGGGGCTCAGCTCTGTACACAGCAGCACAGCCATGAGCGCGAAAGACCTACCTGTCGCCGCGGTCGCTCCATGTCAGTCTCCCTCTCCCGTTCCCTCTCCCTCTCGATGATGAAGTCACGTCCTCCCTCCGCTGAGGCCCCGCCGACTCCCCTTGAAACACAGAACGCGGTTACTAGTCTATCGTGTAAAAAAGGAACATGATCTACCAAGATATAGTTGTACCGCCGGATTCTGTGAGTGGAATTATAAATGCAATGCAGCTCTTGGCACCAGGAGTACGCATTGACAACAGTTAGTTAACAGTTTAGTAACAACAGGCGCTCGGCAGCGCATCAATACGGCACAGAGTAGTAGGTGTACGCGATTCACGAGATCTCATCCCAATCAGGTCATGATATCGCGACGATAAGATTAAGAGCTGACGTTGAAGTTGACTTCGCTGCACAATATACGAGCCCTATTTGTTATTTATTTTTTATCTGTTAACAACATTTTGCTGAAAATTTTCATATAAGTTAATACGACAAGGTTGACCGAGCATATGTCTTGTCTAACTGTGGATTCAACTCGCTCGACCCGTTAGTAATTCCTAGCCTTAACCGGGTCACTGGACCATCTTTTTTTTTCAAAATTGTGATGTATTTCTTTTGTATGTTGTACCATTGTCTGTTATAAAGCAAAACAATAAGACCTATCTCCGCTCATATTTTTTGTTTAATTTTAATGATTTTTCACCAAGCAACCATATGATACACGTATTTTATAAATAATTTATGTAAACAATTAATTTTCTAACGTCGAACCAAACACTCTTTCAGATATTGTTGCTTAGCAACCCTTATAACTGAACGTCGGCTCTCTAGGGCGCCGTCGGATCGAAATGCTTACGCTTAACATAGTAACCGCTCACCGAGGGCACTCTTGTGTCGAGTTACTGGCGATAGAGGTCCAGGCTAAGCGACCTAAGAGCTGTGCCACCTCTCAATCCGATGAAGCAGTTAAGGCCAGCTTCTCTGGCCAATTTGTGTAGTTTATCAAAAAAACCATATTTCATAAAAATCGGTAGAGCCGTTTCCGAGATCCAGATTATATATTGCTCGTTTAAAGATATTTGATATATAATGAAGTCTATAAAAGTTACAGCCTTATATATATTTTATATGTCCCACTGTTGGGCTCAGGCCTTCTCTGTAAAGAGAGTATAAGGGCATAGTCCGCCACGCGGCCCTAGTGCGGTTTGGCAGACTTCACATGCCTTAGAAAATTTTTCTAAGACATGTAAGTTTCCTCACGATGTTTTCCTTCACCGCCGAGCGCGTGGTAAATCAGCACATAAAATTGCAAATACAAATTTATTAGTGCCGCCACCGGGAATCGAACCAGGGCTCCTTATAGATATATATCTATAGAGTCTTAATGTTTGTTTAAAATAAAAGACAAAACTGCGTTTCTTTATAATATTTAGAGAAACAACATTCAATGTCCTTATTCCACATCTCTTTTACATAAATCGTATGCCATTGACAATAATGGCATTTAAAAAAAAAAGAATAAACTTAAGTACGGAGTTTGTATATCCTTACTTTACATATATATTGGCAGACCATTCAAACGGTGGGCTGATGATATTACCGAATCAGCAGGGAAGGAGTGGATTAACATAGGCAGGTTTTTTTTTTGACGAACGAACGAACGAAGCCAGCAGCGGGTCGCGAGGAGCCTCATGCAGCTCTTCAACTCTGACTGCGACTCTTCTACGCATTGTTCACATAGTACAGGTACAGAGTATTACCTATTATACAATAAGTTAAAAATCTTAAATAGATATTATCAAAAAAAAATAACAAAGGCAGGAATAGAAGTGCCTGGAAAAAGATGGAGGAGGCCTTCACCCAAAAAGGGGTCCATATCTGCACCAGTGCAACTAACACTACTAATATATAATATATATTAAATACTAACAATACTAATAAAATTTTGTAGATGTTTTTTATATTATCACTTGGAATTTGTAGATATGGAGAAAAATAAAAGGCTTTATTATTATTACCTTACGTATATAATAATGTCTGTTCTATCTTATTCTAAAACGAAATGGAAGACGTTACTGCGTTTCCATCAAACTAAAGAAACAACATCTAATGTCTTTATTACGTACAATCATTCATCAATTATATATACAGTATATAAGTAATACTTAAAGGCAAATTTGTTGCGTGTAACAATTATTGAAATTGTTGGTGATCATTGTTGCAACGTGACGCAAGAGCGGACAAAGAATAATTATATTAAACGCTTTTTAATCACCAAATTCAATTATCGGAGATAATAAAACTAATGGTTTGATAATTATGCATTTTAAGACTATTAAATTAACAACTTATAAAAATGTCTTCTTTCAATTATTATTTATTATTAATAATTATACAAAGTTATTGGTAATTCAATTTATACCGTTAGGAAGTGATATTTGCGATAATTTTAATACCTCTCTATGCATTATGCAAAAGTGAACCATTTTTAAGTTATCATGTTTTTGCTGTTTTCGAAATAAGTCAGAAATACTACAATTTATATTTAAAAAAAACTATCAATCTCAATTTTTCTTTCAATATTCAAAAAAAAAACAATTAAAAAACCTTTCTCTTTATCATTTACTGTCAAAATTAAAACAACAGTTATCGGTGCAAATTTAAAAATACGAAACGAAAAATGATATTATTTCAATATATTTTTTTAAATTTATCTCTACTAAAATTCCCTATAACCAATACAAAATGTATGAAAATTGGATAGTAGAGATTCTTTTAAGAACAAAACCGTTTTTTTAGCTTTTTTCAAAGAAACTAAACAAAATCAATAAAGGAACTGAACCTAAGCTCGTTCTAAAAATCGTTCGTAAAATTTCCATAAAATTAATTAAACGCAACACCTAATGTAAATATTGGGATTACCACTATTCTCATAACTGATATACGTCGAAATAGCAATAATCCTACATACGGTTGTCAACAGTTCACAATAATTCAACGTTCACATCAAAAGTCGAATAGTGGCTTTGAACCTATGAACTTACACTTCGCAGGCCGTTCCCTGAACCATTATCGGCCAGAGAAGCTGGCCGCGACTGTTTCACCGGGTTGAGTGGTGGATTAAGCTCTTAGGCCTGAACCGCTATAATTGGTAACTCGACACAACGGTCCTCCCGATGAGGGGTACTCTCGGCTTGGGCGGTTACTTCTACGCGTAAGCAATCCGATCCGAAGGTGCCAGAGAGGGCCGGACCACGGATCGCTCCGTTGCTTTTCAACGATAGCTGGGGACATCTGACAATAAGATAGGTGACCAAGATCTACATTAAGTTTGTCTTGAGCATAGGCACAAGGTGGCTAGCATTTCGGTGTTTTACAGATTACATTTTGGTGAGAGTGCACAGGAATTCGAGTTAATTCCCCCATCCCCATTCTACCTTGGGACGTTTAAACGTTCGGCGGGCCTCCACCCTTTGATAGTGATGTTCCGCGCGTCCGAACGAAGCGATTTGAGTCATCGTTCGTGCATAGGAAGCAAAGGAATGGAACAAGTTTCCGGCGTCAGTCTTTCAATCCAAGTACGAAGAAAGCCTTCAAGAGGAGATTGAATAAGCACTTACTAAACTAGAGCGATAGATGGTATCTATCGACTACATCACCACTTAACATCAGGTGGGATCGTGGTCAAGCGCTAGTTTACACCCGATAAAAAAATCGAAAGCTGACTTTAAATGAAACGTCGGGAAGCGTTAGCGATGGTAGAAGAAGTGGTGGAAGAAACTGCCATTAGGCTGTGGTTGAAGTTCTCACTTGAGCGCATTAAGCTCCTCGACGAGGGTCTGCGCGCCGACGTCGTGGCATTGGAAGATGTGCAGCTCGCGGCGCGCGTCCGGCGCACCCACCACGAAGGCCAGAACGTTGTTGTATAGCTCGCCCGGCTCCGGTGACGTGAACGCGGTGGGTGAGTGCACGTACGACGCGGGGAATCTCTCCATTATGGACTGCAGACGACACGGACGAACCAGGATTAATACTTGAACCACTTTTCTTACTCTCTAAGGCAAGTGTTACTAGTAGAGGTTCAGGGTAAGCGACCTAAGAGCTATGCCACCTCTCAATCCGGTGAAGCAGTCAAGGCCAGCTTATCTGACTAGTCTATATATTTCATCATTCATCACACATTCGAATACGGACACTTGTTTTTTTTTGTGATAGAGAATCAAATTATTTTTCGAGTGATTTGATTAGACTTTCAGGAGCTACGAATTATTAACGTAAAAATTATTAGTAAGTTAATGGATTGTTGTTAAATAATCGATTGGAATCATTATTAAGATTGAAGAAATCAATATTATATTAAAGCTAACACCACGATGTTAAAAAGACTAACGTGAGAACACAACTATTTCCATCATGGTGAATGTTATTGTCGTACTTTTAATTATTTTTGGCCATAACTATTAGTTGGTCTTTCACCATAGGGTTATTATAATTATACACTATCATGAATTTTTTGTCAAGTGACCATATTCGTGAAACTACCTTTTTTCTTTTCTTACCTTGTTAGCAATTTGTATTGCTTTTCCAAGCACAAGCTAGGGGACTTTCGAATGCAGTGTGGCATTCGAAAGTCCCAGTCAAACTTTAAGGAGTAATTCGGGAAGTGTTGACGCTGGGAGAAGAATCCATTCTAGAGGAAAATGGTAATAATCATTTCCCCTGCCAATATGTTACTCTTCTACTGAAAATCAGGCTTTCGTTTACCTCTCCACAAGTCTTTTGTTGTGAACATCTCACAAACCCCAACATTTTCCCCAGGCATTTTCTATATTAGTACGCCTTACCACCCAGGACTGCATTTCCACTCAACATCAGGTGGGGTCGCAGTCAAGGACTTGCTTAGAAAGTATATATATAAAGATGGAAGCCATTGAAGTTGCATCATAAATGTTTTTGAACCAATTATTAATTTTGTTTACTTTTTAAATATGATAAACGTCATACCCCTGTTTCATAATCCATGACCAGCACCCATTGGTCTTCTAAACTCAGTTGCATCTTCTGACTCCATATTCCTATAACAATATGAAATATGTTATAACACTAGAACGATCTGACAAGACGATCTGATGATTGGGAGTCGGGATACCTTATATCAAACTTCTGGGTTTGTACCACATGAATGATTTGCCATTTTGTTTGTGACATCAAACAAGGAGGTTCTCAATTCATTTGTATGCTTTTTAATTTGGTCCAATTCCGATAATAGCATCCATAAGATAGAACATATCGTCTTCAGCCCTGTAGTTCTGGGCTCTCATAAATAAGACTACAGTATCCCCTGCCTGTCGTAGAGGGCGACTGAAAGGGGCCTTGTGTTTACTGGGAAACAAGGGTGGGGCCTTTGTCGTCCGCTAAGGTGGACCCGGGAAGAAGGCGACATCTGGCCAGTGTAGCCTTGCACTGCGAGGGCACAGGGGGAGAGGGAGACCTCCCCCCCCGGGACGTGCTCTCCTTGAGCACAGTGCAGAGGGGCTCCGGTGCGTTCAACTGGAGATCCCGGAGCCCCTCGTCATGCACCGAGGAAAGGGCCTTTAGTGGGTAAAAACCCCACATAACCGCCACTTTCCCCCCAGAAGGCGGGGTATATTTTTCAAGATTTCCTCCCCGTTAACAAACAAAAAAAAGAATATATCGTCTTAAATTCGAATTGAGTTGGTTGATTTCAATGATTTTTTTTTGGGAAAGTATGTACTTCAAGGGTAGATTGATAAGAGATTAGATTCTACCATAATCCAGAAATACAAAGGGGGACACCGCGCATGTGCGTTTAACGTTTGATTCAATTTGAAGACGATTCTTGTTTTTAATAGTAGATACTTGTTAAAATCAATTGCTATAAACGAGCAGCTAAAGCTGCCTGCTTAGGGTCAAAAGGAGGTGACAGAAATTTTTATTATTATTATTTCCATTTATTTAAATTTTATTTAATAATTTGACATAATATTTCCTAAATGGTTTATGTGTCAGTAGTTATGTGTAAATAATAAATAACATTTAAAGAGATTTGTCGAGAGTACACACTAAAAATAATTGTTCACACTTTTTTCATTAAAGAAAAAGCTACCAATATTTCTTTATTTTTTCATAAAAGTTACTAACATTCTTGTTAACCATTCCAACTAAGCCTAAGCTTATGCTAGGACACGGTTCATGTCAAAAGTCGAATGCTGAATCGAATGACTGTAAAGATGCAACATAAGTATGTCATAAAAAGAGCAATGTTTTTGTATGATAAATTGACTATTCCCTGGGTAATGACCACCATTTTTACTATAGTGATGAGATGGTAGATGGTTATGGCGGTGCAACAATCTGAAGTTATCATAAAAGCGCTATACCATTGGTTTTTTCAAGCTGCAGCAGTCTTCGCATCCCATCTGCCGGGTACACTATCCCAGTCTCTCTGGTGACGGTGAAGGTGGCGAGGTGCTCCATCATATAAACGGCGCGGCCTCGGAGCCCTGCCAGCTGTTCGAACTCGTCGAGGGCGCGCTGTGTGTCGCCCCCTGCTGCCCCGCCACCGCCCCGCGGGACACCCGTCCCTCCCCCGCGCAGCGCCATGCTCACCAACTCAGGCTGGCTGCCCTGCCATCACGGTACTCACTCTCTTTCACGTTCAGTCTTTTGTGCGGGGAATCTGGGAACGAAGTAACTTGTAGTTAGATTATTTTAATTAATGATGTGGCTTGTGGTAACACGTAAAATAAATAATGTTCATACTTTAAAGATAAATTTTAAATGTTGACTGTATTTTATATTTAAATGATTATGATAAAATGGTATAAGCAGTAACCGCTGACTTAGCTTAAAATTTGTGCCGAATTTATGGCGATGGAGTCTTTTCGCGATTGAATTTGGAAAGATGTTCCTGGCTTTATATCAATAATCGTCGAGCGGTTACGTAGCGCGGGTCGTCTACGAAATTTAAGGGAACCACGCAGGTATGGGCCTCGGGGTATGGACCCCATTACCCGGGTTATCAGAGCAGGGGGCAACTGCTACCCTGGTCGTAGGTACGATTTAGGACGGATTTCTTAAGAATAACTATTTTTACGTCGAGGTTAATCCCTCAAGCGTCAGCCACGACGAATCTATCAGCTACGCCCTCCTGACCTCTCGGTCTCGGTCGAGACGGAGGTCGAGACGGGGCGATAGTAAGCCTGTTTAACAGCTCCCTAGAATAGGGTATTTTGAACCTACATAATGGTTACGATATTAGAGACTACCTCTAATATCGTAACCGGCGCACTTCACACCTTATAGGTGACAATGAAAAATGAAATGATATAATATATTTATTTTACATACACACATGCATCTTAGTAACGAAAAGTAGATGTGGGTGTGAGTGCCTCATCTTTCAACATCACGAGAGCTGCGTGCTCGCTCCTCATTCGCAACAATTGAACAACGAAACGGTAACGCGTTGCCATAGAAACCCAGTTCGACAACATTAACTACTGAGCTAAGTAAAAAAGTTAAATAAACGCTATTTTTTACAAACACTCCTAACATTAATGTTAACAATTCCAAATTAGCTTAAGCTTATGCTAGAATATGGTTCATGTCAAAAATCCAATGAGACCTTGGCCCTGAGTCTACTATTTGCCAGTGACGTTCCATTCTGAAACCTATGTATTACAGTTTATTTATTTATAATAGTATACACAACAGCTAATTTAATAATACAGTTACATAGGAAAATATAAAACGAGTAGACACAAAACAGATAAATTAGCCAACAGGTGCATAACTACATTATCAGAGACAATTTATGAAAGTTAAGTTTATATATGTTACGTAAGTTCTTAAGTTATGAAATGTCAAACATAATTAAGTTCTTATATGTTTTAGTGTTTATTTAAAATAAATTAGATCAAGTACATGGTGATTTTATTTTTAAAGTTACTTTTTGATAGATGAAAAATATCTACATCACTGCAATTTTTATTGTACAGGTGGGGTAATGTTGTTAAAATGGATTTTTTGTTGTATTAATTATAACATTGTCCAGTGGCCCGCCATCGGTAAATTAAGATGGCACCAACGCTCTAAAACAGGGGTTCCCCTTTTTTGTACTCTAGAGTATATTCAAAAATATCTCTATAATATATATAATATCTGTATAATAACCGTCGGTCAAGTTGCTTCTCATCCTCATCTGCCCCTTTTTTAATGTCGCTGGTGGATGTACCTCCTTCTCGCCAGCCGTCTATGGACCCCACCACATACTTCAGCGGTGTAAATTTTTATTGTGATTCTTTTATTATTCTTCATTTCCATATGTCTGAATCACCGAAGCATACCTTTTTGGATTGCCGTCACGTTTGAAGCAGTACTTTTCCCTTTCACGCAATTCTTTAACCTGTTATTTAGAATATTTGCATACTGGCCGTTTATTCATTAGTTTAATTGCAATTAAAATATCGACTTTGTACATCTAACATTAACTAGTAGACGTAAGTCAGTAGCAATACAACGAGCAGAGTACCACGTCCAAAAACGACGAGAAATCGTGGAGCGGAACCAAAGCCGAAGTACAGTTAACGAGGCGCGCCGACAATACCTGTGTGTGATGGCGGACCTTTCTACAAACAACATATTGAACTAGTTGTAGCCTTTGTAAAACATTATCGATAACGCTACAAACTCTGATCAACTACCGCTGCCGGCTGTATCACACGTATGCTGTATCACATTGTATTTACGTTTAAACAAAACTTTCGTCGTTTACCTCAAGCCTGGTGAACGTTTTCACTGTTATTTTCACTTATCGTTGCCCTCATAGTGCTGGGAATCTGAGTGAGGTTACTTACTGAGATTAGGTCACACATATTTATTTCGTCTACGTTCACAAAACATTACACGACCATAACTAAAGTCCGCTTTTACTTGAAAAATTTGAGCGAAACGAGCGACGTGTGGCGGAAGTAACCTGTGTGACGAGGCGCGCAGCGCGTCGGCGACTGCGCGTGCGCCGCATCCCGAGCACCTTCGATCTCGCTCACTCATTCGGTACCTTCGATCTCTTGTCTCGCTCAAATGCGTGAAGGAATCCAACAGGATATAGAGTTTCAAATCCTAGCGGAATTCGTTCCGTTGCCTACCAACAAAGCATCTAGGCCGTCGTTGATACCACAAAGACAAATTATGTGCGATTAACAAACAATAGGAAAACAGGACAGGTTTTTTTGTTGTTTAATATTAGAGTGCGTTCAACCTGAACACCGATTATGAATAGAGTATCTTAAGGATACTCGAGTGGAGATTCTACTTGGAAGGTCGTTGTTTCAATCGGCCTTTTATCTTCGAAATATGGAACGCTGGTGTTCTACGGATTAGCTTCTTCCATGTTTAAAAGAATATCGTTGATGTCATCTGAGGTGAGGACATGACGCTACTTATTGGTTAGAATGGGGTTGTAAGTCACACCGCTTGTAATACTGTTGAGGCAATTAACAGTTGACATGTGTAACATATATTTGCAGCGTGATACGGCCAGGTGATGCTGGTGAAGTCCTTGTTGTCTCACCGCGTGCATCACTAAGCCATTGGATTTTTATGCAACATAGCATGTAACTAAAGGGATCGTATCGTATGGCCAGGACATTTCCGCATGTAACTATGATGCCCTACTAACGGGTCTGATCATGTTGTGTTCGGAACAGACGCGCTTATTAAAGGTCCCACAGCACAGCTGGTTTAGAGGTATAGGTCTAGGTCACGAGTAGAGGCCCAGTTGGCCAAAAATTATTTTTGAAATAAAATTATCAATTTTCGAATTTAATTAAAAAATTCAATGTAAAACCAAGTAATTGATTTTTCAACTTTTAACAAACATATATACATAAATATAATTTAAAAAAGCCTCCAAGCAAGCGCCGGGGCCTTCACCTAAATCCGGCCCTGGATCTCAGTCTAGTAGTAGTATATTTTGCTAATTTCAAATATTGCAAAGGGGAATAGAACCATATAGTTTCCATAAGCTGCAAATGGTTTTGCGTACATACATGTCAGAGCCGTAGCAGCAGGACGTACACCTCGAGTTTTGAAATACCCTGAGTGCTTAATCTCTAGTACTTATTTACCGCGCGCTCGGCGGCGAAGTAAAACATTGGGTGAAAATCTGCGTATCATAGAAAATTTTCTAACACATGTGAAGGGCCGAGTGGCCCTTATACTCTCTTTTCAAAAAAATTTAAGTTTTGTGAGAATACTTCGACCATTTATATATGTTATTCAACAAATCTATTTGGTTTATATTTATTCTTCCCTCCAAGAAATTATGCACTTGAACTTGTAAATCATACACAATGAAGCGAAGAAGTCAGTTGTAAATGTTAACCTCGATTCACATGTAGTTGAAACTGAAACTCAGCCGTGGGCCGGATTCGAGAGCATCGCATGGCCAGTGGCCAGTGGCCACGTGAAAGTAGAGAGATGACGCGCGTTGTGACGGTCAACGAGAAGACGTCTTCATTCATACTGGCCACGTCACGCTGCGCGCGCCCGTTGTCACTTTCTAGCGATTCATTCAACGATTACTAATTGAATTAATAATATTTGAAGTAAAACAATATATACCATATATCATATAATGCATATATAACGTATAAGCATATACAGATGTATCGAGAAATTATTTTCCGGAATACGATGACACCTGAACGGTCAATGAATGATCATATTAAATGAGTGATTTTTTTCATATCTATCTATTTACACATTCAATTATTGTACTAAAATGTGTGTATTTTTATATTCTATATGATATGGCGTTAGATTGGCTCAATACGGGAAAGAATAGAAGAATAGATAAGAAAATCAATATTATTTTCATATTTAAAATATAAATCTTTTTTTTTTGTTAACGAGGAGGAAATCTTCAAAAAGATACCCCGCCTTCTGGTGGGAAGGCGGCGTTTATGTGGGGTTTTTACCCACTAAAACCTCCTCGGTGGCCCTTCCTCATGGTGAGGGGCTCCGGAATCTCCAGTGGAACGCACCGGAGCCCCTCTGCACTGTGCTCAAGGTTACTCGCAGTGCAAGGCGACACGGGCCAGTCGATGTCGCCTTCTTCCCGGGTCCACCTTGGCGGACGACAAAGGCCCCCGCCCTTGTCGCCCAGTGAACCCGAGGCCCCTTTTAGTCGCCTTCTACGACAGGCAGGGGATACCATAGTCTTATTCTTGAGAGCCCAGAACTACAGGGCTGTAAAATATAAATCTATACAAATAAACAAAATTGGAATGTCTGTTATAATAAAATAAGCGCTTTTTACTACATACATATGAATGTATACAGTTACAATCTATATAACATATAAAGATATGTAATATAAATATATACATGTGCTTAGCGCATGCCTTCTCAGTTAAGAGAGTATAAGGACGTAGTCCGCCGCGCGGCCTTAATGCGGACTGACAGACTTCACATGTCTTACAAAATTTTCTAACAAATGTAGGGTTCCTCACGATGTTTTCCTTCACCGACGAGCGCGTGGTAAATCAACACATTAAATAGCATCAGCAATTTTATTGCCGCGGGCACCGGGGATCGAACTCGGGTTGCTAGCGTGATATGCAACTTGAAGGATCCGCCTGTACCTACCACGGCTCCAGTTTCGGCCACATTCTAGAGTATGTGAATACGGTACACATACAAAAATAACATTTTTTGTGTATGTCTGTTTGTTCCGACTAATCTCGCTGGCAGATAGCTGATATATTATAACGCGACTTTGATTAAAAAAAAAAAAATAGTATTTAATGGCGGGCAACACCGCGAAGCGCAGTTGGTATGTAGTATGATCTCCCGTGAGTTAGGATCTATTTACCGCAACAGGTTGTTCGTCATATCGAAGGCTGATCAAAATTAAAACGTTCATGTTTGCGTGGAATTCATTTAAACCGGTTGCAAGATTGTCAAACGATGGAAGTAAGTGTGGATTGCCAAGGGCACATGCCAATGGTACCTCTTATATTTAGTACATGTACATTTTTAATGTTATGCAGTATTATAATATCGCGTTGCTTAAAGTCACAACAATTAATGACAGGAAGCGTGATTATCAAAGATTACTTGTGCCTATACATGCATATATATTTAATGTATGGGAGAGACATACAGTATGGTTCTAGAACCAGAGTACAAGTATATTTACTAGTAAAAATAAAAACCGATTTCAAACTTACTTCTTTGTATTTCCGAATTATCGTAGGAATATTACGAAATAGAATTAATCAGAATCTTTTTTTTTGTTGACGGGGAGGAAATCTTCACAAAGATACCCCGCCTTATGGGGGGAAGGCGGCGGTTAAGTGGGGTTCTTACCCACTAAAACTTCCCCAATAATCTTTCCTCGGTGCATGACGAGGGGCTCCGGGATCTCACGTGGAATGCACCGGAGCCCCTCTGCACTGTGAGGTTACTCCCTCCCCCCTGTGCCCTCGCAGCGCAAAGCGACACGGGCCAGCCGATAGCGCCTTCTTCTCGGGTCCACTTTGGTGGACGACGCAGGCCCCCACCCTTGTCGCCCAGTGAACCCGAGGCCCTTTAGTCGCCTTGTACGACAGGCAGGGGATACCGTAGTCTTATTCTTGAGAGCCCAGAACTACAGGGCTGTAAAATATAAATCTATACAAATAAACAAAATTGGAATGTCTGTTATAATAAAATAAGCGCTTTTTACTACATACATATGAATGTATACAGTTACAATCTATATAACATATAAAGATATGTAATATAAATATATACATGTCCCACTGCTTAGCGCATGCCTTCTCAGTTAAGAGAGTATAAGGACGTAGTCCGCCGCGCGGCCTTAATGCGGACTGACAGACTTCACATGTCTTAGAAAATTTTCTAACAAATGTAGGGTTCCTCACGATGTTTTCCTTCACCGACGAGCGCGTGGTAAATCAACACATTAAATAGCTTCAGCAAATTTATTGCCGCGGGCACCGGGGATCGAACTCGGGTTGCTAGCGTGATATGCAACTTGAAGGATCCGCCTGTGCACTGAGCTACCACGGCTCCAGTTTCGGCCACATTCTAGAGTATGTACATACGGTACACATACAAAAATAACACTTTTTTGTGTATGTCTGTTTGTTCCTGCTAATCTCGCTGGCAGATAGCTGATATATTATAAGTAACGCGACTTTGATTAAAAAAAAATAAATAAATAGTATTTAATGGCGGGCAACACCGCGAAGCGCAGTTGGTATGTAGTATGATCTCCCGTGAGTTAGGATCTATTTAATATGATGATTAAATAATGCTTTCGGGATAACAACGGCTGTCATGAGTGAGTACCGCAACAGGTTGTTCGTCATATCGAAGGCTGATCAAAATTAAAACGTTCACGTTTGCGTGGAATTCATTTAAACCGGTTGCAAGATTGTCAAACGATGGAAGTAAGTGTGGATTGCCAAGGGCACATGCCAATGGTACCTCTTATATTTAGTACATGTACATTTTTAATGTTATGCAGTATCATAATATCGCGTTGCTTAAAGTCACAACAATTAATGACAGGAAGCGTGATTATCAAAGATTACTTGTGCCTATACATGCATATATATTTAATGTATGGGAGAGACATACAGTATGGTTCTAGAACCAGAGTACAATATATTTACTAGTAAAAATAAAAACCGATTTCAAACTTACTTCTTTGTATTTCCGAATTATCGTAGGAATATTACGAAATAGAATTAATCAGAATCTTTTTTTTTGTTGATGGGGAGGAAATCTTCACAAAGATACCCCGACTTCTGAGGGGAAGGCGGCGGTTAAGTGGGGTTCTTACCCACTAAAACCTCCCCGGTGATCTTTCCTCGGTGCATGACGAGGGGCTCCGGGATCTCACGTGGAACGCACCGGACCCCTCTGCACTGTGAGGTTACTCCCTCCCCCCTGTGCCCTCGCAGCGCAAAGCGACACGGGCCAGCCGATAGCGCCTTCTTCTCGGGTCCACTTTGGTGGACGACGCAGGCCCCCACCCTTGTCGCCCAGTGAACCCGAGGCCCCTTTTAGTCGCCTTGTACGACAGGCAGGGATACCGTAGTCTTATTCTTGAGAGCCCAGAACTACAGGGCAGAATTAATCAGAACCTAATCTAACTCTCACTTATCCCCATGAAGTACATCGAGTCCAAATAAAAATGAATCGTCGAAATCGGTTGGCGTGATATTGAATTATTCGTCTATTTGTCGCGCACATACTTAATGCAAAGTTAAGACTTATATGGTTTTCTTATGGATAGCAATACATAGTGAAACGTCATTGGCAAATACCAGACTCAGGGTCCAGTTCGGTGCCCTGCGAGGCCATGGTACTTCCCCAATCTAAGGACTTTTTATATGTTTCCTCGCCGCCATGCCGTACAGGCCGGTGAGCAAACGAGTAAGCACGCGATTACGTCAATATTTATCTTATCTTAATTGCTTCGTTTAATTTGTACGTTTGACGCATTGGTGTCAAGATTTCAGATC
This sequence comes from Meandrusa payeni, assembly GCA_029286785.1. Lineage (NCBI taxonomy): Eukaryota > Metazoa > Arthropoda > Insecta > Lepidoptera > Papilionidae > Meandrusa > Meandrusa payeni. The sequence goes on from JAGSMX010000029.1 coordinate 924,937, forward strand.
ATTAATTGCGTTGTTACCATAAAACACAAGTAAAAACAAATACCGCCTTTTAGTCGAAAATAATTGTCAACGGTCTATCTCTGTAGGGTTTTCGAATTCTTGGTCACATAGCCAGGAAAAACGATACACTGGAAAATACTCCTGGTGACAGGCAAAGTACAGGGAAGACGACCAAGAGGGAGGTGCCCTATGCGTTGGACAGACCAAATCGGCAACAACACCAACCCGAGAGTCCACGAGGCATTACACACCGCCAAAGACCGCAACAGGTGGAGAGAGATCGTCCGCCACATAACACGACCCAAGCAATGAGGAAGACGACGTAAGGTGGAGGAGGAAATCGAAAATTAAACGTTATTACGCGCCGACGCCCTCTTTGTATTCTCTATCTTATTGAATACTATACCTAACCAAACTCTCATCAAACTACTCTTAAGTTTACATTCTTTCCAATAAAAAATTGATTCATCGAAATCGGTTCAACCAGTTGAAAGTTCTGAGGTGAAAAACATAAAAAAAGTCGAATTGAGAACCTTCATCTGAAGTCGGTTAAAAGTAAGATCGAGATAAAGCTCACTCGTCATTTATAATCTTAGGGATTTCTCTATCAGGTCGGAGGTCATGATTCAAATTTAATTCCACGTCAAAGCATAAACGAGTCTCCGGCGGTCTTGAGCGCTCCTCATATGTTATGTAGGTTAATTATGTGCCCGCGCCTCAGTTTTTGTTGGCGTTGTCTATGGCGTCGTCCATGACAACATCGCCACTATACACTTATGGTACTTCATTCACTTAAAATAGTTTGAATAATACAAAGAATCCACATAAAGTACCTCACATACACACTGGTGAATAAGACAAAATTATAACATCAAGTTGTAGTTATTATTTAGATATTTTGAAGTGTCAATAGTTTAGGGTACGATCTGCGAAACATAAAGTGATTATTGCCGTGAGCTATCTTCAATCAATCAAAAAATCTCCAGTGGAACGCACCGGAGCCTCTCTGCACTGTGCTTCCTGGAGAGCACGTCCCGGAAGGGAGAGGTTAATCGCCTCCCACCCTCCCTGTGGCCTCGCAATACAAGTCGACACGGGCCAGCCGAACAAGGCCCCTTTTTGTCGCCTTCTACGACAGGCAGGGATACCGTAGTCTTATTCTTGAAAACCCAGAACTACATGGCTGAGACTGAACTATCTCCTAGCACAAGCTTAAGCTTAATTAGAATAACCATTTTAATAAATGTTAATAACATTTATTAAAAAATTACAATAAACACATAATTATAAATTTCAAATTATTTATCTTTACTTCATTATTCATTTATTTACAGCCCTGTAGTTCTGGGCTCTCAAGAATAAGACTACGGTATCCCCTGCCTGTCGTAGAAGGCGACTAAAAGGGGCCACGGGTTCACTGTGCGACAAGGGTGGGGGCCTTTGTCGTCCGTGTCGCCTTGCACTGCGAGGGCACAGGGGGGGAGGGAGTAACCTCCCCCCCGGGAAGTGCTCTCCTTGAGCACAGTGCAGAGGGGCTCCGGTGCGTTCCACTAGAGATCCCGGAGCCCCTCACCATGCACCGAGGAAGGGCCACCGGGGAGGTTTTAGTGGGTAAAAACCCCACATAACCGCCACCTTCCCAGAAGGCGGGGTATCTTTCTGAAGATTTCCTCCTCGTGAACAAAAAAAAAAGTTTAATTGTTGTTTACACTTATTAATTTTTACGGACCTAATAAGCATGGATCAAAGTTGTGAATGGAAAAAATGTTTTAGAGGTTTAAAAATACGCAAAAGCTTATAATATCCAGAAAGTTTTATTAATATAAATGAATGAGTCGCACCATTAGTATCGGCGACGGTGTGGCGGCCCCAAGGAATGCGGCAGCAGACAGCGCCTGGCTTTAAGGCCGGGTCTGCATGCGTGTGGAGACGCTGTCTGCACATCGCTTAGATAGATTTAATCATCTTGGATGCCTTTTCCCTTTGGGGTCGTTGGATTTACGGCGCCAAGATAGTCGGTCTTGGGTCATCTGTACCTCTAATTGAGCTCGTTGTCTTGAAAATGGTTGTCCACCACGTGTTCTCAAGTCAAGTCGGTTATCTAAAAGGTTCATTGAACCTTGCAGGTACGGGCATCGGGGTATTGACCCTATTATCTGGGTAATCAACGCAGGACGCAACAACTCCCTTGGTCAAAGGTACCGTTGAAGACGGATTTTTCATGAGTACGAGGTACTCCTGATGTGTTTCACTCCAGGGGGTATGCATCTAAAAAAGAATAAAACATCGCTTACTGAAATCTTGTGTAGTCGTGAATATAGCTGTTTAATAACAGATTAGAACAAGGCAGCATACACGTAAGGTTTAAAACACTTGAGAGCTTTTAGTAAAACTAGGTAACTCAGTATTATTATTCAACCTTGTCTACGTCCTGGGAGAGCGCGGTATGGAAGTGCTATAGCTATGCTGAAGCAGTGGACATGGACAAATCTTTTACTGTGTTGACTAAGAGCCGTGTAACAAGCCGTGTACTGGAAGGCGGTTAGCAAACACATTCCATGCGCAGGTCGTGCATGACAAATACGCTTACGAAATGAAACACCTCTTGTGTATAATATATTCAAATTATATTCGTGCTATTATAACCCTTATAACATCATCAGAAGTACTATAGAAGCGTGCGCGTTTGCTGGTTGTCGAAAGTGGGGTGATATTAGCGAGTGATGTGCGCACTGCTTGGTGCTTGGTGATGAGGCTTTCATTTTTAATTTTTTTTTCACAAAGGTGCTTAGAATTCATACATTACATTCGTGTGGTATTAATCTATCCTATATCTAATCTAATCTAATATCGTTAAACGAGCAATTCTTGTATTATAAATATAATCTAAATCTCGGAAACACTAACGGGATCGAAGAGCGGGTTGAATCTAGAGTTAGACGAGCGATACAATCTGTGGGTAATTTAACTTTTTAACTTTGAACAACGTTTACAAGCATTTTTTTTTATTATTATGACGGTAAGATCGAAAAATATTATTCATATGTCATCATTATGAATTCGTACCTAAATTTAATTATTAAAAAAACAAAGCAAATCTCCGTAATCCAGATCCTATGTACATATGAGAGACTGGTATCATTTCTACTTGGTAACCCTATGTGACTGTTAAACAGGTCCCCGAGTCAGCTGTTTGTCACTGATATTTAACTATGAATCCTTTTTTTTTTTTTTTTTTGTTGACGGGGAGGAAATCTTCACAAAGATACCCCGCCTTCTGGGGGGAAGGCGGCGGTTATGTGGGGATCTTACCCACTAAAACCTCCCCGGTGGCCCTTTCCTCGGTGCATGACGAGGGGCTCCGGGATCTCACGTGGAACGCGCCGGAGCCCCTCTGCACTGTGCTCAAGGAGAGCACGTCCCGGGGGGGGAGGTTACTCCCTCCTCCCCTGTGCCCTCGCAGCGCAAGGCGACACGGGCCAGCCGATGTCGCCTTCTTCCCGGGTCCACTTTGGTGGACCAGGCAGGCCCCCACCCTTGTCGCCCAGTGAACCCGAGGCCCCTTTTAGTCGCCTTGTACGACAACTAACTATGAATACGATAACTATGAATCTACACTAACTACCGACTACTATTCACTCGTCATTGTGCCAAAAACCGTAATCTACCAATTACATTTATGACATGTAGTTTTCAATTGAATTTTTTGATTATATAATATTTTTTAATTTCGTCATCATGAAAGAGATTAACAAATAACAACAATTGGGATGTCACTGATCGTTCATTTGGACAGAATTGGTTTAGCATACTCGGAGCCAGTTCCTCACGCGGATCAGTTATTGCTAATAATATATAAATTTTATTACGTAATTATTTGTATAACACATACAACGTAGTTTGTGTTAATTTTGAATACGGTATATGTTAGACAATTTAAACGAGAATATTTATATGTTACGGGATTGAATGTTTTAGGATTAGTACATTTGTAGCATCATAATCGAGTGACCGTAACTGAGCTGATCAGGGCCGGATTTAGGAGAGAGAGGGAGGTATCCGGGACCACAGTCCCAGGGCCACCACAAGAGAGGGTTACCCACAATTGAGACTTCGAGGCTATTTTTAATTATATTTAAATATGTTTGTTGAATGTTAAAAAAATCTATTATATGGTTTTATAATAAATTTTTTAATTAAAAAATCGGTATCTTTATTTCGAAAATAATTTGTGACTAAGACGAGTGGAGCGTCTTTTATGCTCCGAGTCCTTCAGACTTCTAAATCCGGCCCTGAAGCTGATAATTCTAATTTGCGTTAATACTCTGAGTAAGACTGTGGTAGGAGTACAGAGGCCGAGATGTTTCCATCAATGGTGCTAATGAGTTGTACAGGCGTGCCACGTGACCCTGACACGCTGTCTGTCCCGCCGATCGTAACCTGACTCACCTTCAACGTACCGCTCGGTACAAGTGAATATTGTTCTATAGACAATAGATTCACTTACTATATTTTGTTATTATAATTACTACCAAAGAACAGTTGTCGCTTTGTCTGTACATCTCAGTGCACTAGAGATGAAATGGGAAATGAATCGGATGCTGTTTTCGAGACGTTGTGACATCTTTACTTAGGCATTGTTCAAATTAATAAAGAATAATATTTATTACAAATATACACTCGTGAGTAAAAATAAAGGGTCGATTAAGATAGTTTGAAAATCTCGGAAGATAAAGACTCCGTGTGGTGTCGCCACGTAAGTACTAAAAAAAATACTGTATTATCCAAGTTTACGTAAGCTATCCTTTTTCGTTTAAGTTAATGAAATATAAATAAATTAATAAAAATATTTTATTTTAAGGATATTTAATTGTCTATCATGCACAATTTATTTCAGTGAGCTAGCGTATTTATCTTCCGAGAAATTTAAACTTTCTTAACCGACCCTTTATTTTTTCTCACGGCTATATTTACGAGCAAAAACAAAAACTGACTTAAATTCAAATCAAATAATAAATACTACGCGGACGCCCTCTTTGTATTTTCGAATTATCGTAGGAATATTACGAAATACAATTAATCAGACTTTAACCAAACCCTCATCAAATTACTCTTGAAGTACACGCTTTCCAATAAAAAATGAATCATCAAAATAGCTTGACGTTATAATGCGTTTTTCGTCCATTTGTGGCGCACATACCTGATGCAAATTAATACTCATATGGTTTTTTCATAGATGCACTGTCAGAATTGAACCAAATTAGAATGGAACCACACGGGGAGCATCGGCTTTAAAATAAAATAAAAACAAAATCGGTTCTCTCAGTCGAAAGTTATGGAGTAACGAACATACTCGTAATAAAAGAATAGAATAGAAATCTCACCTTATAAGCATTTATTGTTTTTTCGTTTTATTCGATATTTTTATTTATTTATCTATAAAGTTATTATTATTATTATTCAATAAGTGAACTATGGAACAATGATTCAAGTACACGATCATGACGGTCTGCTGTAGTCAGGATGCTGTCCCCGGCGAATCACAGATGTATTTCTGCTGCGTGAATTGAATCATAACTTGGTTTTTCATTATTAAAGTCTTTAGTCAATATAATTATGTATTCATTGATAACTTATTTATGTAAGTAAATTAAATATAGATTATTTATTATATATATAACTAAAATTAGTATAATATTTGCATCTATCCTGTCCATACAAAATATATCTGGAAGAGATCGCTCTTAGCGATAAGGTTGTCCATTGTACAATGTACCTTCTGTCATTATCTTATTGTTTAATTTTGGTGTATAACAAAGTTATATCTATGTATCTATCATTATTCCTCAAAAAGAATCCTCAAATAGAATTTGTAAACTGGCCTTGACTGCTTCACCGGATTGAGAGGTGGCATAGCTCTTAGGTTCTATCGCTAGTAACTCGACACGAGGGGACAGTGAGGGGTAACTTATGCTTGGACGGTTACTATGGTACGCGCAAGCATTCCGATCCGGGGGTGCCCGAGAGGCCCAAACCACGACTTGGTCTGTTGCTGTTTAACGGATAGAAATATAGAATTACAAAGGATAAGTCGTTGCAAAGATTTTTGAAAACATTTCCGTTCTGTTCTGTGCCGGTTTGGGTTCTCTAGAGCCTTATTCTAAGTTACATTGAGTAACTACTATTCATAGCCTTACCGCTTATTTAATTAGAAAGCGGTGCCCTTGTCGTTTCGTTCATTCGCCGGGCGTTAACACGCACGCACAGAGAACATCTTTAACACACACATGCACACAGCACGAGCAGATGAGCGGTGCCTTCCTCAAAAGGAGGCAAAGAATTTATATATTTTGGCTTTCTCACACAATTTAAAATTAATGTGAGCACACTCTCGATATCGTAGGAGCGTTGCCATTATTCAGAAGAGTTACGCCGTAGACACTCACCGGAAGAAAATTGTAATTGACCTCTACTTCACATCGGTGTTATCGTATATACAAATAATTATTGTATATACATATAGTATATACATCATCGTGACGGCGCGGCAAGTGACGGCAATTTTTATCCCAACGTCAGATCCTCCATTTTGTAAATCTCTCGGACGAATAGTTCACGCGTAAACTTGCTCCGTTAATGTTGTTATGTATATTATACAGATAGGAGATACAGCATTATCATGAGTATGTTCTGAAAATGCTACACGAAATAATTCGCTTTTGTTATCTCATGTTTGTTTTGGATTAACTTTTGGCGTTAAACATCATCATCCTGATACTCGCATATCCTAATCAGCGGACAACTCTGCCGCATTCGCTGTAAAAAGATTAAGCTTATTGATGTCGAAGACCTATGTTACGTATTTAGTAGGGATGTGCAAGAACATCCCTAATATATCGTACACTCCTACTTTTTAGTTATACTGTCAAAGCCATCGTTTTATGGTGAGGCATTTGGAGTTTGACAAATGACAAATTATTCTAAAAAATATTCAGATTTTATAAATTACACATAGAACGTGCTATGATGAAATCAACGCACTGAATAGAACACGTTTTATGTGATAGATTGAATGAGAAATAGTGATTATGTATATAGAACACCTAACCCTTCGAACAAAATCTTCCCGTAAAAGATTTCAACGCGTGCCACATCTTGGAGAGATTTTAAGTTGCCTATAAAATTATTAGAAAACATAAGATTCAATTATATGCGTGTATTAACTGTCATGTCCAGGATTATTGTAAGGAATTTAGTGGATTAGACTAACCAACTAGCGCTTATCTTATCGGCGAGTGGACGTAGGCACGGCCTACATCTGCGCGCCTCTACGAGTGGCGTTTCCACACAAATAGTTAGAGATTGCGACATTATGCGAGCATTACACTCTTATAGCGATTTATTATCGTAAATAATACAATAACAACTTATAACTTTCAACCTTTTTACCTACGTATTTAAGCACAGTATACGGATTTGGTTAAAATCAAAAGTGTGTTTATATTTCGTCCACGAGAGTAATTCTTTGAATAATAAATATTCACTTCGTTATTTGTTATTGGCAACTTCATGATATTGTCACATTGGTATCAGCGAATTCAAAAACCTAATGTTTAAGCATATTCTTCAAGAAATCGTTTCAACAACCGATTTTTTTTTAATTTTTTAAAATTTATATTTCTGTCGGATTTATATCTTAAGCTATCGTGGCGACCCAATCTGCTACACACTTCAGAATACTACTGCACCCAGCGTAAGTGCTCTAAGAGTAGACCAGGCCGGTATCTGTCAGAATACCATACTCTAAATAGTAAAGTGTCCGGATAGTCCAGTCAATAACAACAGCCCGTCTGACAGCGACGGTTGGCTTTGTGCCAAAAAGATCACAGTGGAATTTACATCATGAATATTTAGCTATACCACTCCGAGACAGCGCTACAATAGCATGTAGTATTTTTATATAACTTTATTTGCATCAAGATGATAAAATAAGTATATTTACGAGTAAAAACAAAAATCAACTTCAAATCTAATCAAACGTTATTACGCGCAGTTGCCCTCTTTGTATTTCCGAACTATCGTAGGAATATTACGAGATAGAATTAGTCAGAACCTAACCAAACTCCATCATTAAAATCGAGTGGCGTGATATTGAGTTATTCGTCCGTTTGTCGCGCACATACCTAATGCAAATTCAAGACATATGGTTTTCACATGGATGCCATTGTCAAAATTGGACCACACGGGAGGAACCAGATTTCAAACAAAAAAAGAATCAACAAAATCGGTCCACCCACTCGAAACATAAAAATCACACGATCGATTGAAAATGGGTAGGATATGAATGGATGTAAATGAAGCGACAAAGGTGTGTCAGAATCATGGAAGACCTAACAAAGGTTAGGTTCTGATCAAGTCTATTTCGTAATATTCCTACGATAATTCGTAAGTACAAGGAGGGCGTCCGCGCGTAACAGCGTTTAAGCTTTGATTGCATTTTGTTTTACTGGTAAATGTAATTGTTATTTAGTGCGTTGTCAATCTGGTCGATATACCTTTTAGGGCGCCCTCTATCGACCTCGACGTCAATGAATTTAACAGAGCGTAAAAATTGACACTTCACACGTATGTACTAATGTATTGATAAGGCAACGTTTGTGTGCGTGCGCCCTCGATAATTCATGTGTGCAGGTTTCTAGAGGCATTAGTTCGCTGATTGCATCGCGCATTCCGATGGCTGGTGCAGAGTGAGACGGCACACGGCGGAGTGAGACGGCGCAACGCAACGTCACGTCATCGAGTTACGGAGTACAGATGAACGGGTTCTCGTTGGGCGCTGTGTGAGTAATTGTACGTGATGCCCGACATGTTTATCAACATATCGATGCTGTCTACACCTTCCAGTTGTCGACTCATTTTAACCGACTTCATAAGTACAAGTACATTAACGAGTAAAAACAAAAACCAACTTTAAATCACATACAAATATTAAAAATTAATCAGAATCCAAATTTCGAATCTATTCAAACTACCATTGAGGTACATCTTTTCCTATAATAATTGATTCATCGACATCGGTTCGAAAAGTCGAAAGTTATGAGATAACAAACATAAAAAAGAACATATATACATTGAGAATCTCTTCCTTTTTTGAAGTCGATTAAATAAAGCAGGACGTTCTCAATTCGACTCTTACACTATGCTTGCTTTTCTAGTAGGTGAACCGATTTCGGTGACTCATTTTTCATTTTAAAGCTTGGACTTCCCATGTGGTCTCATTTTAAATTGGTCCAATTCTGACAATGGCATCCACGAGAAAACCATATGAGTCTTAAATTTGCATTAAGTATGTTGGCGACAAATGGACCAATAACTGAATATCACGCCAACCGTTTTGTACGATTAATTCTTTATTGGAAATAATGTACTTTAAGGGTAGTTTGAAGAGATTTTGGTTAGATTCTGATTAATTCTATTTCATAATATCCCAACGATAATTCTGAAATACGAAGAGTACGTACGCCACATAGCGTTAACGTTTGATTCGATTTGAAGTCGGTTTATGTTTTTACACGTAAATATATTTGTTATGAACCGATTTCGCATGTGCGAAACGAAAGGTCGTAGATTCGAATCCAACATTCGATTATTGACGTGAACCATCTGCTAGAACAAGCTGAATCTTAGTTGAAATGGTTAACAAGAATGTTAGTAATAATAGTGAAAAGATATTGTTAGCATTATTTATTTTCTTAATAGTGGCTTAATAATAGCGGCGCTATAACTTACTTTGAATACTTCAAAATCCTTAATTATTATCTTTAATAAATTTCATTATACTTCAATATTCTCCATTGTACTTCAATATGGCTCATAATGACATAAATATACACAACGAATGTGTCAATACAAATTTATAAAACAATAGAATATCACCATTGTTAATAAAAGCTGTATTTGACAGTTCAATAGTGACCAAACTTTACAGGATTACTTGCCAAGTCAATCTGAAGATTTCCTGAAAGTTTAATTGAAATCGGTCTATCCGTTTCGGAGCCTTATATTAGTTATAATAGCTGAGACCGTAGTATTGGCAATCTGATAAAATTATCAATTTCGATGACAAATACCTAAAAATTGCACTCTGCATTTGTCACTCGTTAAAAGTATTTCTGCAATCATTGCTGATACACATATCAAATTATAAAGCGTTTAATTTTATGAGCCTCTTTGTATCAGGTTATGTTTATTTCGTTTTCAATAATCTTAATCCTTAAGTTATGACAGTTAATTAAGCCTGTTTATGTATTAAATCCGTCGTTTCTTTTTGTTGACCGGGGGAGGGGGTGAGGGAATCTTCAACAAGATACCCCGCCTTCTGGGGGGAAGGCGCCACTTCCTCGGTGCATGGTCAGGTGCTCCTTGATCTTCAGAGAAACGTACCGGAGCACCTGACCACCCTATGCACTGTGCTCTTCGGAGAGCACGTCCCCGGGGGGGCGGGGGAAAGTTAATCCCTCTCCTGCTGTCTGCGTAGTCTGATCTTGTGATATTATGTAGACAGCAGCAATGACGCCATAGCCCAGTTCATCCAAAGGGCTATGAATGCCACCAACGAGAGACTGGAAGACTACAACATCGCGATGGCGTTTCGGAACAGGGACCCGAAGGCGATAGACCACGCCAATCAAGTAAAGGCGTTGGCGACATCTGCGAAGGCGAAGTGTTGAAGTTTTAAGCAAACTCTTTTATAAACGGAGCAAATGTAACAAATAAAAATCCAAATAAAAAAGGCACGGACGATCAGTCGGTGGAAAAGCAGTTTAAATAAAAAAAAAATCCCTCCCCTTCCCTGTGCCCTCGCAGTGCAAGGCAACACGGGCCCGCCGATGTCGCTTTCTTCCCGGGTCCACTTTGCGGACGACAAAGGCCCATGTCGCCCAGTAAACCTGAGGCCCATTTTAGTCGCTTTCTACGACAGGCAGGGGATGCCGTAGTCTTATTCTACTCTTACGTCAATAATTCTCTATACAAACCATCCTCAGGAACCCTGGGTGGCCCCGGAGGGATGTGTGGGACTCGGTCTGGGCGACTCCTACCCACTAAACCTTTCGCGAATGCCATCAGCCGTTATAAGTGGGGTGCCCCGGATCTGTCAGCAACAGGGCGTGGTATAGCAGACTTCGAATAATCACTACTAAACAAATGCGTCCGATGATTCATTACAAGTATTGTTTTTCTACTTCGTTTGACGGCGAATTTATTGTTTTCTTGTTTTGGCAATGTGCTAGTCAATTGGCACACTACGGTTTTCCAACGACGTACCAATGACACTCTAATATTGTTTCAATTGTTAATATTTTAATAAGTTACATTTCAACCAATTTAATCGAAATTATAAATCAATCAAATTCATTAGTAGGTTACGGTTTTTGCCCGATGACAACATGATTGATATAGGTCGGTTTCATAGTGAAACTTTGGTGGCAGATAGCAGACTCCGATTAATCACTTCTAACCAAATGAATGCGTCAGATTACACATTACAAATAATATTTCCATATAGATATAGTGGGAAAAAATTTTCCTTCGTAATTTTTCGGAAAAGTTCGTATTTATCGTGCTCTCTCAAATAGCTCCATATTAACGGATATGAAAATGTCACTAATTTAATACGATCATTCATTAACAGTTCGGGTGTCATAGTATTCCGATAAAGATCCGAGTTTTCACGAAGCAAAATAATTTCTCACAACATCTATACTTCGTATGTTTACGAATTTATCGTTTTCTTTTAGTATTTTATTGTTACAAGTGGCCTGTAATGTTTTAAGGGATTTAAGTTTCTTTAACAAAACCTATATTGCCTGTTCTCTTTATTGAATTTGGATTTGATATTAATTCGTTTGCCCACATTTGTTTTGAAATGATGATTATTTGATGACATTATAAATTAGAGTACGATATTATAATTAACGATTGTTTATGGCGTTACGGTTTATTGCGGTAAACGTTGACAGCACAAACCACTTGTCGTTATCGCAGTGGATGCTCGTTAATAACATTACAAGACAAGTCTGCGTGATTGTTGTTTTAAAAGAATGCCAAAAATATTTTTGTTTTATTCACAAACATATATAAATCTAATAATTTCAACTACGCTTACTTGTCAGAAGATGGACGTAAATAGTCGAATGGTGGATTCGCATCAAGGATCTTACGATTCGCATACCGTAACCTATAGTGTTTTTATCATATTTTAATTATATCTCCGATATAAACACTAACACCTCTTGAGCATACAGAAAACTAAATATTTCTTGTTGAATAAAGATAATTGGATTGTACTTATAATACACAATATCTCTGCTATCTACAGATATAGGAAAAGTGGCAAACGAGCATGGTCTGACCACCTGATCTTAAGTGATCACCGTCGCCCATGAACATCCACATCCCCAGAGGAGCTGCAGGTGCGTTGCTTTTCAGAAAGGAGTAGGCTCGACCTTGAATCCCCAAATCATACTGGTTCGGAAACACCGCCGGCGACAGTTGGATCCACAGGTTGATAGTACGGGGAAGAAAGTTACACGAAAATCGTGCAGTCTCTGCTAAACCAATTGTGTACAAATTCACTGACATGTAATTAGTTGATATTTGCTAGTTGTGTAAATATAAATAACTAATCTTTATTTGCAAGGATATGGTTTATAAGATGTTCCTACAGTTAGAATTTCACATAATCTGTTTAAAATGGTGCAAATCGTTAACTAGTGCCTAACATTACAATTAACTGTTACAATTATATAGACACAAGCTCGTTATTTAGACACACTACTATGTAGTAATCTTTTAGTTCATTGGGGCACTATGGGTTACCGCTGGCGTGCCACTAGCACACAAATTGTGTGAGCGTCAGATTTGATGTCTTTGTTAACGATGAAATGATCATTTTCATAGATCAGTTTCGTAATGAAACGTCACAGGCAAATAGCAGTCTCGGGGCCTAGAGGAGGTGCAGATCCGTTGCTGTCCTTTGAGAAGTAAGCTTGTTTCTTGAAACTCCTCTTACCGTATTGGTTCGGAAATAACAACCGGCAATTGATAATACAAGCGGCAGAAGAAAGTTAAAAACTACTGTTGTTGAACGCTAACCAACAAGATGATGTCAGTGAAATTTGGAATTCTGCTGTGATGTGCGGTAACGGAGATCGGTGCTTTGGCACTATGAAAAGTTGAGTATTATTGCAGTCATTAGACACATGCACATGCAGATGCCATTGTTCGGTTTTTTTTCTAAGTGATAAAAACGAAAAAATTTAACAGAAACTGGCGCGAAAGATATCCTATTCGAATCCAAAGCAATCAACTACTAGACACAAAATATCGAAGGCTCCATTGTAATCAATTACTTCGAATAATTTGAAACTATTCCTCGATCGCATCGCCAACTAGCATCTAATCCTTAAAACTAATCTACGATGTGATTGATAGAAATCGATTTGATATTATCGCGTAATATCGTCGACGTCAGTTCCTCTTGCCTGAAGACCATCAGGCGTGACCTGACACTGTTGTATTTTATGACTTAGCTTTTTAACTCTATTGCCTAACACTGTAGAAGCATCCAAGCTGATCAGCGTTATTAAAAAAATATTGATTGGGATTGGTGGGAAAACAACTCAGACATCTCGTTATTGTCAACAGTTTTTACTTAATGTAAGATTGTGTCATGTATTGCTTTCTTAAAAGTATGAGATCTCTTATGTTTAGTTGCACATTACAAGTTCCCAACGGTTTAAACCATTTGCCACCAAACTATTTACCACGTGTTGAGAGAAATTCAAACGGTGTTTCTGAATTTGAACTATTTGTGGGAATGTTTCTGGAAGTATTTATATAAATTTGGTTCTAGTATAGCGTCTACTGCGTTCATTTCACAAAGGTCAGCTGGCTTCATTAGTATTAGAGCGGCTTGTTGCTTCGAACGAACGGAAGTTTTGTTGCGCGTGCGATTTCCGTTTGGTTGTAACATCCGCCACACCACGAGCACCTCCGTAACCCGTTCTTCAGTGATCTAAGATTTCTTTGAAAATCGTCTTAACATAAATTGTTATAATACAACGGACGTTAAACGAGGCAAAGCTGCTATGCGCATTAATGCAGACGTTCAACTATCATCTAAAGTTATAGATACTATACACGTTTAAGAGGTTAGGTTCCTATTTGGCAGCTACGTTGTTGGTTGGCAACGAAGCACCAGTAGATTCGAGTCAGTTATCACGTCTGCCGGTGCGCACGCGCACCTTGCAGCGGAGATTCCCGCCCCCCGCGGTACTCACCCTTGCTGGCCGGGACAGGTCGACGACACGCCACGGGAAGGCTCGTAAGGGGGACGGCTCTCACAACACTCGCGATACTTGGCGCCTCGCCGGCGACCCGCTGTGCACTGGGGACCGGCCGCGCCCCGCCGCCCCGCGGAGGCTCACCAGGTGAGCGGGGGAGGGGTGCGGGCGGTGTGAAGTTGGGGGGACGGGGAGTAGTGCCTCGTCGCGCAGCTCGGCGGGCGCGCGCAGTCGCAGCGATGTCCGCAAACGGCGTAGCGGCGGCCGAGCCGCGGCTCTGCCACGTGCGGAAAGTGCCCGATTTCGACGGCTACGGATTCAACTTGCACGCCGAGAAGGGCAAACCCGGCCAGTACATCGGAAAAGTGGACGAGGGTTCGCCTGCTGAGGTGGCGGGCTTGCGGCGCGGTGACCGCATCCTCGAAGTGAACGGGCAGAGTATCGCGGGCGAGAGGCACAAGCAGGTGGTGGCGCGCATTAAGCAGCGGCCCGACGACGCGGAGCTGTTGGTGGTGGCACCGGCGCCGGGGGAGACGCTGCCCGCCGAGCTGGACGCCGCGCCACCCTCGCCGCCGTCACCGCCGCGCACCGCCGTCCCCGACGCGGAGGCGCCACGCCTCAATCTCACCATGACGGCGGCCGAGATGCGCGCGCACCTCGCCGCTAAGAAGAAGGTCGACCCCAAGAAGGTGCCCATGGACCTGAAGTCCAAGTTCGACATAGTGAAAAAGCTGTGAGTGCGCGCGCGGCGTTGCCGCTCCTCGCCGCGCCGCCACCGATTGCCATTGATTTTATTGTACATAGGTATTGTACGTTTTAAGGAATTCCGATGGAACTATATATTATATTATAATTTATTTTTATGAGCGAAAATCGATTAAATGTTATTACCTGATTATCTAAATGTGTAGTTTAGAGTTATTTACCTACTTAAGTGCAATTATTGTTGAATGATCAATAAATGATATTGAAAAATAACAGTGTTTGGTGTAATGATATGAAGAGCGGAGGCGCGCGCGCTGGCGGGTGTCGTGGCGGGGGCGGGGTGGAGAGACGCGGGCCCAAGGACGCAGTCATCGCGGTCGCCGCCCGCCTCCGTGTTTCTATTTTTTCTCTTTATTACGGATAACAACCACTTAATAACGTTTAAAATCTTCCGATGGCACAAAAGCTAAGCACCATTCACAGATAACGTAATCGATATCTAATATGCATTTAATACATACAAGTACTCGAGCGTGACATCATTACAGAATGACGTGTCACCTGTGTGTGTAATAACTACAAGGTTGTATGAAGACCACACACACACACTGGCATGAATAAACAATGTTACAGATTTTTAAACAAGATTGTGTTGATCGACGCAGCAGGTTTTGCGCTCCCAAGTATATTCTGTGCGTATCTGACTTAAACTCGACTTTGAAATACTTCATTTTATTGTGGAGTTTTAATTTACATATTAACAGACGTGTTACGTCTTTCAATATAAATACTTCAATCATTTCATTTACTTAGCAATTACTTGTAGTTATTTAGAATTGTTTTATGTGTACGTGCAATGTCAACGCTGCGGTCGTGTGCTTAGCATCAAATTATTATCAATTACATTCCGACGGCGGTGATTATCACTGAATTTTATAACATATTGAGTGTGTGGTATCGTGCGAGACATATACTACCGCAATAAAGAGGATAACAGATACTGGTACACCAACATTTCGCCACTCATTCTGCTCCGGAGTGCACTCGAACAAAGTTTATTATTATTTTTAGAAGTTCCCTGACATATCTTTGGAAACTAAATCCAATGCTATCCAAAACATATGACCTAATTGAAGGTAAACTTCTTTAAAAAAACAGGTTAAAAATTTCACAGCCTTCTTGGTGATATTTAATATACAATGTAATATTTAGTTAAAGATTTATAATTTGTTTCTTACAATTTGAATGGTTAACAAGCAAGCATCAATATGAGGGAGTGTGCCTACAAAAATAAACTCAAGGATTCATATCGTTTTGCAAGGCTTATGAGACAAGCTCATCGGAAACAACTTGGTCGTCTACGATCTTGAATTATGCGGAAAGCATTGGTATTGGGGAGCCCTAGCCTAGAGATGAGTTCAATTTGTATCATGTCATTAATATACAGAGTAGGCAACAGTACACAGCCTTGTAGAACTCCTGCATTATTCACTTACTTAGAGTCGAAGCATGTACCATCAACAACGACACTTGGACCATAACGGACGTTAGTAATTCTATCGCATAATTTCACGAAAAACCCAAAGGAATTGAGCTTTGTAAATAAGCGGTGTGTGCCAAACGCAGTCGAAGGCTTTCGCTTCGTCCAAAGTGAACTGAACTGGCCGATTAGCCAAAATTAACACCTATTATGTCACTGAAAGTTACACAGACTCAGGTCTCTAGCCGCACGTACGCTATACCTCCAAGTTTTTTTACTGTTAATAAAAGACACGATGATATGTTTACCAAGCTTGTGTTCGAAACATTATTGTTAGTTGCGTTATACGGACTGAGGAAGTGGAACTTTCTGTATCCAACACGCAGGCTGCCCCATGATGTAGCTGCCTGTTTGTTTCTCAACATCCTCGCATACAGACATTCCGCGGCCTGGATGCAGGAAATGCAGTTCCTATTGCGTAGTTCCTATAAATTTCTACATCCAAAATTACTACAATTGGTGTAATAATTGATTTTTAATGCGTTTTCTATTAAACAGCCGAGACCTTATCCTTAAAAGTCAAAGTTGTAGCGTTTATATATATTTATGTATACATATATGACCCACTGTTGGGCCCAGGCCTTCTCTGTAAAGAGAATATAAGGGCATAGTATGCCAGCCACACCCAGTGCGGATTGGCAGACTTCACATGCCTTAGAAAATTTTTCTAAGACATGTAGGTTTCCTCACGGTGTTTTCCTTCACCGCCGAGCGCGTGGTAAATCAGCTCACAAATGCAACAACAAATTTATTGGTGCCGGCACCGGGGATCGAACTCTGGTTGCTAGCGTACTATGCAATTTGAGCCAACCGCCCGGACACTGAGCTACCACGGCTGCTCGTATCCTTACGCGGTTTAAATTATAGGAGAGAACGAAGTGGAAGAGAAGACTGCGTTGGAACCCCATTGCTTTGCTGTTGGTATTCAGGAGACACCACTACTTTCACCGCCGAGCCACGAGACGGCCGCTCTGTTTTATTTTCGAAGTATCATTTCTCTTAGCACAAATTTAACCAGACCTTCGGGTCTGGCTAAATTCGTGCTTGTTATCGTAAGGAGTACTTATCTACTCTAATTAACATGGGTATAATAGGCAGTAAATCGTTTCGAACAATTTACTGCCTATCTGAATCGGTTCCTAATGACATAGCTATGAGCGCACGAACAAAAATTAAAAAAAATACAGATGTATTGAGAATTTGTAGTGGGTTAAAAATACTAGTTGTAGGTAAACTTTGATAAGGCCGTAGGTGACGTCATGTGATTATTTTAAACAGGTATTTTTCCTTTTATTGTTGTCTTGAACGTTGGATAAGTTGAACAAATAAACCTATAAAAGAACGAGATGTGAACTTTTGGAAAAAAATATTAAATCATCTATAGTCCCTAAATGTCATCGGTTTTATTGACAATTTCTAGATCAATTATCAAGTCTAGTTAATAATTTAAAGGAAAATTATTACAGCCACATATACATATAAGAGATACATGTAAATAGACATTTTATTTATTGGCATCATAATTGACTAATTACAATTTACATATTTCCATTGCCTACGACTACCCAATGTTGTTACACCTTTAATTTTTTACAAACTACTACTTTTAATTTCAACCGATCGTAGTTCGGCCCTCTCGGACGCCCTTGGATCGGAATGCTCACAAGCCGAGGTTACCCCTCACCGAGGGGACCCTTGTGTCGAGTTACTAGCGATAGAGATTCAAGCTACGACCTTGAAAAAACCAGCCGTCTTTCAAAAAGCAGGCAACAAAGCCACAGCTGCAGCTTCTCCGGTGTTGTGGATGTTCACTTGTGGACAGATATCACTTTAGATCCTTTTCCCTATAGAAATATCTTTAAATAAATCTGTGTGTATCGTATGTGTGTGGTAAGTATGCAAGTGATTGTAACTAGCAAGAAATTAACTGCGTTAGCATTAACAAAAGAATCATTAAAAACGGTTCACCCAGTCCAAAGTTATGTCGTAACAAACATAAAAACATACAAACGAAGTAAGAACCTCCTCTTGAAGTCGGTTGAAAAGAGCCCCGAGTCTACTAAACCAATTGTTTAGAAAATAAACGTTCAATGTCATCACAGTGGTCGATGTTTGCCAATTTTAGTAATAGAAAAATAATAGTAATCTTACAATTCATTGTTAGCCCTATGGTTTACCGACGGTGTACCACTAGCACGCTAATCGGTATGTTAGTATTTAGTGTAATGATAGAGTGATAATTGATGTGATTGTAATATTATATCGGTTTCATGATGAAACATCACTGGCTAATAGGGGCCTAGTTTCACCGGTTTCGAGAGATAGCAACGCTGTTTCGTCGGTGTATTTTCCTTATATAACTTTAAAAAATAAGACCTAACTAACTTAATACACCAATAAACTCACCGCTCCCACAGCACCGGCGTATAATTGCTGCGTGACACGCTGTACGTGTGAATTATAAGATAGCGTGACAAGTCGCGCGGCGATCTATACCTACTTTACCTATATACCTGCCTAATTAACAGCTAATTCATAGCCTTCTTCGTGCTAACTTAAGTTGAATTAACAGACTAATAGCGTTATACTGTTTTGCTAATATATACTTTTTTTAAATGTAATTAGGTTTAATTTGGAATGCCTAGGTCGGGTACAGAGTAATGAATGATATTCATCGCTTATCGGCCGTGAGTTGAGCGCGTCGCGAACAATGCTCAGGCGACTTTATAACTGCCCTGTCCTACCCGTGTGAGAAACACTCAGCATGTTGACTGCTCACTTAGACTCGACGCTTCACTTTCCAATTTACTCGATCATCCGATGTCTGGATTTATGTATGAATACATAGCTGTTTTACATATACTCAATTTATTAATACAATGTAAAACATTATATTTTTAACCAACTTCAAAAAAGGAGGTTCTCAATCCGACTGATTTATTTTGTCAAAAGCATCCTTTCAAAAACCATATAAGCCTTAATTTGTACTATATATGTGTTTTTTTTATTGGAAAGGATGTACTTCAAACGTAGTTTTGATGAGAATTTGGTAAGTTTCTGTGTCATTTTATTTCGTAATATTCCTACGATAATTCTGAAATATAAATACGGCGTTCGCGCGTAATACCATTTACCGATTCATTTGTAGTAGATTTAGTTTTTACTCGTTGTAGACGTGTCTGGGTATGTAAATGTATATTTAGTTATCTATATAAGATTCGAACATAATATTTTAGTGGTTTTACCCCTTAACTAAAGCTTGGCGATATGAAGCTGCTAAATAGCATTAAGTTCGTATTGTGCGTATTGTCTGTATATTTTGGTGCATTAAAGAATTTATATATATATATATATATATATATATATATATATATATATATATATATATATATGTATATTAATCTATACTTATGCGGGAAACAAATGTATAAAGCACAGATCCTGCCTTGTGGGGAGTACTGTAGTCATATCTGGGCAGGTGCAGTCAAATACCAACTCGCGCCACGGGATTCCATGGAGAGGGACGCCAAAAAGTTGATAGGTAATCAAGATCAAAACCTAGATAGTCTTGAGCACCGTCACAAGGTGGCCAGCCTTTCGGAGTTTTACAGATTATATTTTGGAGTTTGTGCATAAGTATTACACGAGTTAATTCCCCCATCCCCATTCTACCTTCGGACGTTTATATATTCGGCGGGTCTCCTTTCATAGTCGATATTCCGCGCGTCCGAACTAAGCGATTTGAGTCATCGTTCATCGTGCGTACAACAAGTTGCCGGTGTCTTTCCGTGCAAGTACGACGTGGAAGCCTTCAAGAGTAGAGTGAATAGGCACTTACTTAACTATCGCGTATCATGTTTCTACTATATCACCACATAACATCAGGTGGGATCGTGATCAAGTACTAGTTTATACCCCATAAAAATATATTCTAATATGTTATTTTTATGTTCTTATAAGTTACTGGTTCGATCAACGAAATATTATTTGGCATTGGTATTATAATGTTAATAATAACAAGTTTCTGATTCAAGGCATTAGTGTAAATCATCCTGCGTGTCTTTTGTTCAACATAATTTTGCCCAACAAACCGTCATGACATTTTTTTCCGGGAAAGGACTTTTGCTTCTCTGACTAGTGGGGATCAGAGATTGTTTGAGCTGGTAAAAATCTTTATATCTTGAATGATTTCTCTCTTGTTGCCGTCATGACCTTGGCTTTCGAAAATATACCTAAGTTACTCCTAAAATGCTTGTTCACTTAACTAATGGTAGGTTGGACAATCAATGAGACTAGGGAAGTACGACAACAAGCATGGATGTGGAAGTAGACAGACAATGTAACTAAGATTGGTTATTGTGTGTCCGCAATGACAAATCGTTACCACTTCACATTTTTAGGATGTAAGTACGTACGAAACCTGAATCCGTGATGACGTTGTGGAACTGTGTGACGCGCTGATAAGGACTCGACACCTATAGTTTGCACAACAGGTTCTCTGATAACGCACATTGTGTGCGCTGCGATAGTGCGTTGTTAGCCATACACATGTGATGCAGAATAGTAACCAAATTTGTAACTCTCTAACTCATTGTACTGTTATAACTCTAGTGCTGACCGTTAATGCGTTATTAAAATAAGGTATCACAGGGGAGTGAAGGGGGCGCGGGCGGATATGCGCGAGCGCTTATTGGCTATGTTGTGGTACTCTGCCCCGCGCACCGACACCACACCCCGCTCGCTCCTGGTGTACAGTCGCGTTCTAAATTTTATGTTAATGAATATTTGTTTTCTCTTAATTTTGAGTTGTTTTTATTAAGTTGTGTTCTATTGTATTTCACTTTTATTTTATTATTAAATATGCTAAAATAAAAATTACAAAATAAAACACTTTATTCGTAATTTGTAGAAATGAATAATTGCGTGCGAGACTGTACACATGCGAAGCTATGCCTTTCACGTTTCGCTCAGTAATAGAGTTATTTGCCGGCAACTCTACCCGTTGTCAACATTGTGATAACGTGATGTTAACTGCTTTCCTATGCAGGTTATTTAAAAGTAGAAGTACCCGCTGTCGCTGACTACATACATTATTCTTGCGTAGACGAGGTTTACAACACAAACGATTGAGTTATGACTCCTCTTGGCGGATTGGGAAGAACTCCGTTACCTTTAACGAAACTGACAACTGAAAATTACTCCTCCTATGTGAAATGATATGGCTGTAATAGATCGGTTTCATAATGAAGAGTTAGTAGCAGATAGACCACTGCCAGGTTAAGGGAGGGGCATCCAGAGCCTAAGCCCCGAGGCCTGCACTAGAGAAGGGGAAAGTTTAAAAAATAAAAAATATGCACACTTGGATTTTGTTTCAGTTGTTATCTTTATTCAAGATAAGCAATGATTTGTCCTCCCTCGTCTTTTATGTCCCGGCCCTCTAGACCTCCAAATCCGGCCCTGTAGTACACTGAAGCTCGTCGGTAGCGAGCTGACACAAGCCAGCGGCGTTACGTGAGTCACGGTTTGTCACAGTACGAGCGGAACGGCACGTGACGGTGTTATAAAGGAATTTATAACTTGTTCTTGTTCTCCGTGATTTTAATCAGGCCAATTTGTTCACCAAGATGAATCTTCTCCATTCGAAATTTTCGCCGACTCAAATATTCTTCAATAGCTCACCTGTCTGCAGTTTGATACGTAAAACATACTGGTAGCTCCTGCAACTGGAAATTTACAATAAAAAAAAAACTATAAATGCAATTAAGGAATTCGAAAGTCTGATACCTTTAATAAAGGTATTCTTGTATTATAATAATAGCGTAGCGGCAGAAAATGTTATTTACGATTGTGTTAAAAACGTTAAATGCTATAGTTGTCAATATGTGTCTGTTTCTATAAATTCCTAGTTCAATTGTGCCACTATGGTTTTCCAATGAAGTATCACTGACAGTTCAATATTGTTTCTAGTATTAGTATTTGGTAGTCGCACACATAATGATGTCTCCCAAATATGCCGTTACATTCCAAATGACTGACTAATGGTCGAACATTATTATTAATAGATTGTGGTTTTGGAGCCATGATTATGTAATTGTAGTCGGTCCGGTTGTTGTGGATATTCAATAATAATAATAGACCTGGAGCACGGAAGAGTTGTCAATAAAGTTATCATCTTTCTTGAGGTTGCCTAAGTTGTGCAAATTCGCATACACGACTACGATAACACGTCAGCAGATTCCACGATTTGGTTGTGGCCTGAAGAAAATGATAGGATACGAGTAGTGGAATACTATGAAGATACGTTAGTGGACAGCTCTATTGAGCACAATTTTCAATTAAAGCGCTAGATGGCATTAAATCGCAATCAAGTTTTTAAGGCAACAATTTTTATTTGTCCTTGATCTTAAACCTGCCACCTGTATTTTATTTGTAAGAAGTTTATAAATGTGAATAGCGCCATCTAGTACGTAATGAAGTAATCTCTCACTACTACGCCATTTGCATTTCTATTTGATGCTAAAAGTAAAACAGAAATATATTCAAATATTTTTTAATTATGTTGTGCATATTATTTAATTCAAATAAAAATACAAATATCACCGTCAACTTAGTACGATGATCGAATCGAATACTTCTTTAATATTTTGTTTTTATTTGCAAAATAGATAGCAAAATAGACATTCAAAACACACCATTTTAACCCACAATTCTAAGTAAATTAATTTTTGTGTTGGTATTAGCTATTAACCCCCCTAGACTTTATAAATATAAATCACATATTTAATAAATAAATATTATATTATAATTTTATTTAATAAAAAGGAAAAGGAAGATAAGCTTCAAAAAAAATTTAAACAATTAAAATAAACATAATAAATAATGGTGTTAATCTTATCTTGGAACGTCACACATTTATTATTGGGTTCTACTGTATTTCTGACTCTTTCACACACCGCGGATCTTCCCAGACAATTCTAGATAGGTAAAAGTGTTGTCATATAAACCATTAATTTAACCCAGAATACTAATAGCAAAAATTTGTAGTTACTTTTTTATTTTTTATTAACTCGTTATTGTTTACAGTTCTAATAAGAAAAACGAAAAACAATACACAAAAATAAATGGCCAACCATTGTAGCAAGTACGTAACATTTCAGTCTATTTTATTATTCCTCGTTCTCATATAGGGAGTTCGAAAGAAGCTTATCACTAACATTAATATAATTTTAGGCGCAATATCAACGTTTATTATGGTTGTCAAACTCAATTTCTTACTTCACTAAATGGATTTATAGATTTGGAAGCAACAAGTTTGGAAAACTCTGCACTTACTACACTTTACGCACATGACAGAAAAAGAAAATCTTTCAAAAACACGATCAGTTTATTAGTTTAGTAAACTTATATGACAGTAAATCATGTAAAAGTAATAAACGACTATTATCACACAGGAATAAATAGTTTGAATACAATCCCTATTTTATTCCTAAAACTATTTTGCTTATGACTGCAACATTAAGTCCTAGATTAAACCTTAGTTTGAAATCAAAAGCTATTACATTTAAAGTATCAAATCTGGATTTTTCTTACATAAATAATAAAACAAATATATTTGATTGCGTTCATTCCTACATATTACATAAATGCTTTTAATTTTCTATTATTTCAATAACAAAAGTATTATTACCATATTAAACGTTTTCTCCCAAAATACAAAGAAAGTCCTCACATCTGGTATCCCATTAGCACTCTGCTCAGTCTTTCTCTTTCTAACATACTACATTGGATTATTCTCGACCGCGTTACCAGAATGTTCTAGCACCGGTGTTCTCCGATTGGTCCAATCTAGAATCCACGCGACGTTGCGAGAATGTTATTTGTTCAATATATAAGCGCGGCGGCCGGCGCGGGAAGTCAGTTTTATTTGAAACACAATACGAAGTGAACGAAAGGAAGAGTTCGGTGCTTACCGAAGTTATATTACGAGAGATTTCATATTATTCGTGTCTACAAGAGTATTGATTTAAACACAATGCCAGCAATTGGAATTGATCTTGGAACAACTTATTCGTGCGTCGGAGTATGGCAACATGGCAACGTGGAGATCATTGCCAACGATCAGGGCAACAGGACCACACCATCCTACGTAGCTTTCACCGACACGGAGCGGCTGATAGGCGATGCAGCGAAGAACCAGGTGGCCCTCAACCCCAAGAACACAGTATTCGATGCTAAGAGATTAATCGGACGCAAATTTGATGACCCGAAGATACAGCAAGACATGAAGCATTGGCCATTCACGGTAGTGAATGAGTTCGGAAAAGCCAAAATACAGGTGGAGTTCAAGGGAGAGACAAAGAGGTTCGCGCCGGAGGAGATCAGCAGCATGGTGCTCACGAAGATGAAGGAGACAGCGGAGGCGTACCTCGGCGGCACGGTGAGAGACGCCGTCATCACCGTGCCGGCGTACTTCAACGACTCCCAGCGTCAGGCCACGAAGGACGCGGGCGCCATCGCGGGACTGAACGTGCTGCGTATCATTAACGAGCCCACGGCGGCCGCGCTGGCTTACGGCTTGGACAAGAACCTGAAGGGCGAGCGCAACGTGTTGATCTTCGACCTCGGCGGGGGCACCTTCGACGTATCGGTCCTGAGCATTGACGAGGGTTCCCTGTTCGAGGTGAAGGCGACGGCCGGCGACACGCACCTGGGTGGCGAGGACTTCGACAACAGACTGGTGAACCACCTCGCCGAAGAGTTCCAACGCAAGTACAAGAAGGACTTGCGCTCGAACCCGCGCGCCCTGCGCCGCCTGCGCACAGCTGCCGAGCGCGCCAAGCGCACGCTGTCGTCCAGCACCGAGGCCACCATCGAGATCGACGCGCTGTACGAAGGCATGGACTTCTTCACCCGCATCTCCCGTGCCCGCTTCGAGGAGCTCAACGCTGATCTGTTCCGCAGCACCCTGGAGCCGGTCGAGAAGGCGCTCAGGGACGCGAAGATGGACAAGAGCCAGATCGACGACGTCGTGCTCGTAGGCGGCTCCACCCGCATTCCGAAGGTGCAGAGCTTACTCCAGAACTACTTCTGCGGCAAGAAGCTTAACCTGTCCATCAACCCAGACGAAGCCGTGGCGTACGGCGCCGCCGTGCAGGCCGCGATCCTCGGCGGAGAGACTGACTCAAAGATCCAGGACGTGCTACTGGTGGACGTGGCACCGCTGTCTCTCGGCATCGAGACGGCTGGGGGCGTCATGACGAAGATCGTCGAGCGCAATTGTAGGATCCCGTGCAAGCAGTCTCAGACCTTCACCACGTACTCGGACAACCAGCCGGCGGTCACCATCCAGGTTTACGAGGGTGAGCGTGCGATGACCAAGGATAACAATTTGCTGGGCACGTTCGACTTGACTGGCATTCCGCCGGCGCCGCGCGGCGTTCCCAAGATCGACGTGACGCTTGACCTCGACGCCAACGGCATCCTACACGTCTCCGCCAAGGAGAACAGCACGGGCCGCAGCAAGAACATCGTGATCAAGAACGGTAAGGGGCGGCTGTCGCAGGCCGACATCGACCGCATGCTGTCCGATGCGGAGCGCTTCAGAGAGGAGGACGAGAGGCAGCGGCAGAGGGTCACCGCGCGCAACCAGCTGGAGTCGTACGTGTTCAACGTAAAGCAGGCTGTTGAGGAGGCAGGAGACAAGCTGAGCGAGGAGGACAAGAGCTCGGCGCGTCGCGAGTGTGACGCCGCGCTTCAGTGGCTGGACAGCAACGCGCTGGCAGAGCGCGAGGAGTACGAGCATCGGCTGCGAGAGCTGCAGCGCGTGTGCTCGCCGCTCATGACCAAGATGCATGGTGGTGGCGTTGGAGCTGATATGCCTGGTGGAGGTATGCCAGGTGGTATGCCAGGCGGTATGCCCGGTGGAATGGCTAGTGGTATGCCGGGTGGAATGTACGGCGGAATGCCAGGAGGCATGCCCGGGGGTATGTACGGCGGTCACCGGAATGGTCCCACTGTGGAGGAAGTGTATTAGAAACATTCCTAGTTTATAAGTAGTATAGTACATATCTCTGTGATATTTGATATAACTGTAAACATGTTTTCCGTAAAGACTGATAATTTATTTTAGTAAAATAAATCTTATAATTTACATTCTGAAGGGTTTAATTTATCCACATTAACCTTAATTATTCAATAATTATCCCAAATAAATATATTATGCAAACAATACACAATACGGTGGGCTCACCCCTTCCCTATAAATGCTATAATGTGTCAAAGATTCAGTTTTATGGCTGTATATGTCTGTATAATTATGACAATTTGTGTAAATACAAATTAGAGCACCTTTATATTTTCTCTAGACGAGAAAACGTTAGGCACATTTGCCATGACAATATGTACAGGCGCAACCATTGTATTGTAGTCATAGTATGTGCTAAGGATTTTTATGGTACAATAGATCCATCCAGATATTCGGTACATTATTCATAACATAACACAGGATTTGCAAATAATGAACAATCGTTCAGGTTATGGTAATTTCCTAGGTTAGTACAAAAACCTATTACGTAAACGTATACGTTTTCATTGACCAGTTTGAAACTTTTTTCCCTATATTATCTTAGCTAGACAATCACCAATGATCTTTGTTTTGGGTGTCCTTGGCATAAGAGGGAAGTAATACTGTTGACATATGATTTAAATTAGACCAACAGTCTAATTACAACTATAATTAGCTTTTAAAAGCAATTATTTATTTTTATTGATTTACTAGATGTTGTGTGAAGTAATTACCGTCGCACATGAACATCCAGAACACCGAAGGAGCAAACAGGAGAAGCAACGTACCAGGTTGCCGACCTTTGAGAAAAAAGAAGGCTCGTTTCGTTACAGTCTCCAAATTGTATAGGTTCAGAAACTGCGCTGGCGGTTGATTCCACAGGTTAAAAGATATTAAAATCTTTTTAAGTCATCATTTCATTGAGATTTAGTCGTCTCAGGTTTAGAAGCACCTAGGGGTTTGTTTTTTCCTAAAAAGACAATGCTGCTGTTTACTCCTTTTTAATACGTATGCGTTAAAAACTTAAATATTAGTAACAAGAACACAAACAATATTCTCATATATCTTGTAGGTGGAAAATTTAAAGATCACTTAAATTTATCTCATCAAATAACCAATTAAAAAGCAAGCTCCGATCAACACAGCTTTGTGGCCAACGTCCATTGCGACTGGAAATGTCGCACTGATACTTTGTTCCAACGAAACAGTTTCTTGGTATTTCTGCGTCACTAAACCTATTGTCGCATCGTTCGACAAAATATCGTGTACGAAACGCGAACCTCGGCGTGTCTTTAGTTTTAAAATGACTTCCCCTGTATGATTCTTCACTACAAAAGTTTTTAAGCAAGTCATTAATTTCTCTACTGTCCCCACAAAGTTCCCGGGAGGAGCGAAGACTAGAACTCTGTTCACACATAGTATGCTGTAAGGTTTTGTCACTTGAATTACTTCATTTCCATAGTAGTTAAATATTTTTAGGTTATGTTTTCTCTCAAGTGTTTCCTGCACTGCTACAAATATTTTTTCGTGTCGATTGTTGTAGATAGTGAAACATTTACTGCTTGTGCCAACTATCTGATGCAGGGCGTCAGCTTTGTTTTCTATTATTATCTCTCCTAAAGTGTAAATGTATGTTAGGCCGGGATATTCTGTTACGAGCTTTGGACAAGGCATCCATTGTTCTTTCACATTTTCATTGTTTATCATTTAAATATCTTGAGTTTTATTTTGAAACTAATATTAATCATATTTAATTGTAATTTTTATCTTTTTTCTTCATTTTTGAATCTAATCATCGACGGATTCAATCAAATTTGAAATTTCTACCATGTTCATGTTGTTTGTCACAGATTACTTGACGTGTAGCGTGTAGTCAATCAGCAAGTGACGTAGAAGACATGTTTTCTGAGCATATGTTAAATCTCTTCTAAAGTATTTTATAAAAGTATCTATAGTCATATGTTATCTGTGGTCGTTCTTGTGTTTTGCAAGAATCGATGGCGATATATTTATTTAAGTATGATAATGCAATCTTGTATATATTAGGATATTGGTTGAATGTCTATAACATTATGAAAAGCAGCAGCCAGGATCAAAACGTAGCAAACACAATGCTAAACACACTAAGCGCAGTGGCTCACAGCTGTCCCGAGATAGTAAAGTCCGAAGCCTTTTTTTTTTTTTTTTGTTCACGGGGAGGAAATCTTCAGAAAGATACCCCGCCTTCTGGGGGGAAGGCGGCGGTTATGTGGGGTTCTTACCCACTAAAAGCTCCCCGGTGGCCCTTTCCTCGGTTCATGACGAGGGGCTCCGGGATCTCCAGTGGAACGCACCGGAGCCCCTCTGCACTGTGCTCAAGGAGAGCACGTCCCGGGGGGGGGGAGGTTACTCCCTCCCCCGTTGTGCCCTCGCAGCGCAAGGCGACACGGGCCAGCCGATGTCGCCTTCTTCCCGGGTCCACTTTGGTGGACGACTCAGGCCCCCACCCTTGTCGCCCAGTGAACCCGAGGCCCCTTTTAGTCGCCTTCTACGACAGGCAGGGGATACCGTAGTCTTATTCTTGAGAGCCCAGAACTACAGGGCTGAAGTCCGAAGCCTAACACAAGCTAACAAAACAGTAATGGCAGTCGAAAACTTCACAAGAGCGTGAATGTCCTGTGAGCCTCCAGAGAAAACAAAACAAAAAACCCCAACACTCAGACTGGGACGTGTCAGCCAGACCGTTCATCATCCATCAACTCGAGCTGTGCGGAGATATAAAAATAATTTTTTTTTATCAAACGGATAAAAATGTCTTATATAAGAAGCGTGAACCGGCTAAGAGAGCACAGAACCGAAGAAGTCACCAGCATTCAACATGATAACCATAATAATATTTCTGACGGTGCTGTATGTTTATGACAAAATCACTTAGCTATTGGAAAGACAAGGGACTCAAACATGACAAGTTATTCCCGTTTATTGGAAAGAACTTGAACGAAATCCTCGTGAAACAGAGCTTCACACAGATGGCAACAGACATGTATTGGAAGTATCCGAATGAGAAGGTAGTTGAATTTTACAGAATGTTTCGATCTGAACTTGTTATATGCGATTCTGATTTATAAATACGATTTATGAAAAATTGATTATAGGCGCATTTAGCAATAGACTTTACGTATTTCTATCGTCGAGGATTAATTACGAACAGGAAGGTCATTGATCCGTTGTCTAAGAACTTGTTCTTCATGGATGGCGACATGGGGCTGCTGGCGTTACCATGCCCGAGTAAAATTCACAATGGAAATAGTGATGAAGTTCCCGAGTAAGTAAGAGAATTTTTTTGGAATTCGAATTCGAATTTCGAATGTACTTGAGGATTCAATAAGGAATAAGGATAAAATTCAACAAGCGTAACAACATCAATAACTTAATGGTTTAGGTTACGGTCTGCCGATCGTAAGGTCGTAGGTTCGAATCCACCTTTCAACTATTGGCGTGAACCATCTTCTAGCACAAGCATAAGCTTAGTTGGAATGGTTAACACAATGCAATATTTCTGAAAAAAAAAAGAAATTTGATTTAATGTGCATTATGTGTGCATCACATGATACAAACACAGTTCATATATTTCACGCATTACATAAAAATATAGCAAAAAAAGAAAATTAAAAAAGAAAGAAAAATAAAGACAATAAAATTAAAGGAAGGAATAGACTAATAGCATATGATGATAACATTGGACACCGTCTCATAATGTGCTATCGCAAGGGTGCGACGAGCGTACGCTTTATCGAGTACATAAGACCGTCCATCCTCCCTAGTGCGATGTGGATTTGTGTGTTTCCCCCTTTACATGTGGCACTAGTGCGTCTGATAGCCGAGCACTCAGGTGTGTGTTTCCTAACTAAAACTTGACCGCGGCCTTCAACGCCAATTTGTGAGCTTACATTTGACAAAGGCACAGCCCAAGGCAGCGATTGTCCGTTCCTTCCGTTTCGAGTTTCCCTAAAAGGGAACCGCAGGTGGTCTAGGGTTGGCCAGCTTTGTTTTTACCGTTTCAAGCTTGCCAGATTTGTCGCAGTCAAAACTAACATTACCGGAAACTTCGCAAAATTTCTACCGAACAGGACGATTAAGTTGCCACCGCAAGCCATCTGCTTGCGAGAATTTCTTGCTAGAGAGAGGATGGCAGATAGCTGTCCAGCTCGGTAGTCTGGGTCAGCGAGCCTCACATCACACAAAGCGAGCGCGCCTACGTGAGGCGAACGGTTTTTATAAGGGAAGGTCTGTAGGTAAGTCATTATCGTAGATACGCTATCGCCGATCCTGAATGCTATGATAATAATAGTTTATGTGCTAATTGCATTACTCAAAGGTACAAAGGTTGCTTTGATATTGATCATATAAATATAGGAAAGAAACAAAAGATTGCTTATATAAGTAGCGGTAACTAAATGCGAGAGATTCAGGATCTATCGAAGTTGCGAGAAATCAACATGATTATAATACTTTTAGCTGTAATACTGCTAACGGTGCTGTATACCTACGGCATACAGTCGCTTGATTATTGGAAAAAAAGAGGTGTCAAACATGAAAAACCATTGCCGTTTATTGGAAACAGTCTGAGCAACATCCTCGTGCAAAAAAGTTTTACACAGGTAGCAACAGAATTGTATTGGAAGTATCCGAATGAGAAGGTAGTGGGATTCTACAGAATGTTGCGACCTGAACTCGTTATACGCGATCCTGAAATTATTAAGCGCATTTTGGCAACAGACTTTACGCATTTCTATCGTCGAGGAATAGTTACAAACAGGAAGGTCATTGAGCCATTACAACGAAACCTATTCACCATGGATGGCGATACTTGGCGGCTTCTGCGACAACGTTTGACGCCAGCGTTCACGAGCGGAAAACTAAAGGCGATGTTTCCGCTTATTGTAGAGCGAGCCGAGAAACTGCAAATGCGCGTATTAGAGGCAGCATCTTCGGGACGTATCCTGGACTCCCGGGACCTCATGGCGCGCTACACAACGGACTTCATCGGCGCATGCGGCTTCGGCGTAGATGCAGATTCACTGAATGATGAAAAATCACCATTTAGGAAACTTGGCGTCAGTATAGTCAGCCCCACGTTTAAATCAAATCTAATACAGTTATTAAAGATTTTGTTCCCCGATCTATTGAAAAATGTCAAAGTAAGACCCGACGTAGAACGTGACGTTGTACGCCTTGTTAAAGATATATTACAACAGAGAAATTATCAATTGTCTGGCAGAAATGACTTTATAGATTTGTTATTAGACTGTAAGTCTAAAGGCACCTTAATTGGAGAATCGATAGAAAAGACGAAGCCAGACGGTACGCCAGAAATCGCTACAATGGAGATAGACGATGTTCTAATTGCGGCGCAAGCATTCGTATTCTTCGCAGCTGGCTTTGAGACGTCATCTTCTGCTTCGAGTTTTACACTGCACCAGTTAGCATACAATCCAGACGTCCAGCATAAAGTGCAAGAAGAAATTGATAGAGTTCTCTCTAAGCATAACAATGTGCTCAGCTACGATGCCATCAAAGAGATGACGTACTTAGAGTGCACGTTCAAAGAGGGAATGCGCATGTTTCCCTCAGTTGGTTTCCTGTTTCGTCAATGTGTTGGGAAATACACGATACCAGAAGTAAACTTGACAATTGACGATGGCGTGCAAATTTTGATTCCAGTGCAAGCGTTACATACCGATCCGCAGTATTTCGACAATCCGGAGCAATTCCTGCCTGACAGGTTCCTCCCGGAAAATGTTAACTCAATGAAGAACAAATACGTATATTTGCCTTTTGGCATTGGACCACGTGCTTGTATAGGTAAGTAATTCCTTTTTTTGTGATTAATGTATATATCAAACAGTAGTGTGCATACAAAAGTTGGTTCCAGTAAAAGATGCTATAGCCAGTGATATAGTCCCACGATACCGATAAGTTACCTAAGTACACTTCGAGTCATAAGATGAATTTGAGATGACGAACGAACACGCGATGCTGTAGAAATATGTATTATGAATATTATTCAATATCGGACATATTCTGATTCCATTGCAGGTCAAGTATCATAGGGTAAGCGTCGTTGTTTATTAATGACAAATCTACCTTGTCTAGTTCTTGTTTGCAAATTCACCATAAACGGATGGAAGACTTTCGTAGCAACGACATTAGATATAATCTTTTGTATTTCCTGGTCCAGCTGAACAAGCAAAACTGCGTGACTCTTCTATCGTGTGAGGAGATCTCTATCAGTGTCATTAATATATGTTGTTTGTTATGGTTCAGGTGAACGTCTGGGTCTGATGCAGTCTCTAGCGGGCCTGGCTGCTGTGTTGTCCAAGAGTACAGTGAAGCCCGCTCAGACCACTCTTCGACACCCCAGAGTGGACCCTAAGAGCGTCATTGTGCAAATCGTCGATGGCGGTTTACCATTGCAATTTGTTCAAAGAAATATGACGAATGGACTGGTGAAAAATTAACATCTTTTAACTCAACATACAGAGATAACAACCACTGTCGGCTTTCTATCGAGATTATTAAATAGCATGTGAGCCAGGTAGCGGGACGGTAGGCCTATCGCCGCACACGCATTAGCAACTGGGGTATGGCAACCCAGTTGCCTTAGTAATTATTTTCTTTAATTGACTTTACATGTATAATATGTTGTTAATCATTGTGAATTGTATGGCGATAGATTTAACGTCTCACTGCCACATTAATAAGCTCGGTTAAAATCAGGTCAATTTGAATTTAAACAAAAAAAGACGTAGTTTTTTTTTAATGATTTTTGATATTTTGTTGGTTATGGGTTGTATTTTTTAATAAAAATAATATCTGCATCAAATAAAAGTGTAAGTGATGAGGTACAAATTTGCGAATGTTTTAATTCCTACAAAAAGAAGAGTCGAAAGAGCGTCGACATCTCGACACTCTTTCGACTCTCTCGCAACACACCCCAACCAGTTAATTGCGAGTTCATTAATTAATTAAATTTAGATTAAATTTCATTAGTTACATTTACAACAACTCTCGATGACACCACAATTGCATTTGCTTTGTCGCCGCTTTACAGGCAATTTGCCCATAATATGACTTCAAACACTTCAGACTCCCCCGTGACCATTAGTTATCAGTATATCACCGTTACCACTGTAAAGTGCTCGAAACGACAAAGTAAACGATAAAAATACATATTAAGGAACTTGCTTGTTTTGAGATATGTGTTTTTGTGTGCGTTAGGCTCAGTAACCTTGAACTGTGTTGCCGCCATATAGTAACGGTGAAGCCAAGAAGAAACCACGTGAGTGCCGTGGTGAGAGGAGTGTTGGTGGGTCATTGAGTCTCTCTCTATCGTCCGCAGAGCTATCCCGGTACTGCAGTGAGAGTACTGCAGTAAGAACTTTATCAGAATTTACGCACGTACCACGGCACGAAGGCTGGGCTGGCGTACGTCATGAAGGGTGAATTATCAATTTAAAGACTGTCATGATGAATATCATGTCAGTGATTGATTTCTCTTCTCCATTCCCGGAACCATTCCCTAGAGTTCTGGCTACTTTTTATCGTTGGTGTTGGAGTTGCGGCCCGAAAAGCAGGGTTGTCATCGCTTTCAGAAAAAATTCTCAAAAGATTGCAGCTTTCAGAAATTCAGACAGATAACACGTGGAAACGTTTGCTTTCAAACAAAACGTCCAAACGACCCCCTGCTTCTCTGTAGTCAGTTTATAGAAGATAGATTATTGTAGAAGAAGATAACAATAAAAACAAGTTGTTTTTTAATGATTCATTCCACAGTTACATTGGTGCTGATTCATAACTAGAAATATCAGTTTGTTTTATCAAACAGATTAAAAAGGCTTACACAAAAACTGCTGACTGGCTAAGATACCACGAAATATCGAAAATAATAATTATAACGATGACGGTGTACTTATATTTAAGCATAAGCAATGTGACAAATTAGCTTACCCAAAAGAGGTAAACAGAGTTGGCAGTTTCCATGTTCCCTAGCACACCTCTTTTGCTTGTTGTCCTTACGTTTTTATTTTCGTTAATAATATATATTATAATAATAACATTATATTACTTTATGCAAGTGGTTCTCTACATAAATATACAAAGTACCTGACTCCTGAACCGAGACAACTGAAGTAAGGCCTGTTTCTCAGGAATCAGTGCCCTCTTCCACTGCAATACAATTTGAATTACAAATTGATTTACAAATTCAATTAAGAAAGATAGTTTAGTGAATTAAATTTGAATAATTATTCATGTTTAAATAAATATACTTGTACATGTTGGAGGTTGAGTGTGTGTATGCGTGTGTATGTGAGTGATGAGTGTGGTATTTGTATTATAAGTGGAAGTATAATGTCTTCTGTTTATTTGTAATCAAGCGAAAACAGCGAGTTTTTATTTTCAGCTTTCACTTTATATTTATTGAATGGGTGAAAGTTTAATATCTTGTTAATTTTTTTGTAAAGATGGACAACAAGATAGCCATGCTGTCTTTAAGCGAAAGATGTTCGAACAAGGCATGGAGTTATAACGTTCGTAGGACGACTTCTTTCTGTGGTGTCTAATATATGAAATTGGCATTTTGTGAGAAAGTAACCTAAAGTCGATTTTTCCAAAACATAATATATATTTTATGTTATGTGACAGCGCCATCTGTAGAAATTTCTAAGTATTAAAACGAATTGTCAAACATTATGCCGTGAGTTGTAAACAGTAATATCCTATCTCTTTCGCACACCGCGGTTCAGATCTTTCTACAACATTCTAGAACGCGTGGTGTGGCTATGTAAATTTAAAAATTTTCCAAAAAATTTTTAAAACAAAATTTAACAAAATCATTGACTATAAATACTTTAATTTTCTATACTTACAACATATAACTATGATATGTCACGAAATACCGAGTCACTTATAATGTTGCTAACATTTCATCACCAGGCTTGTAATTTTTTTTATTTATTCTAAATCTTGTAAAAAATATTATTTATAGTGTGAATGATGATGAGTGATATATAATTTAATTATATGAATCCAGTTAGGTGATGCTTTCAAGAAATTATTATCAAAATTTGATTTTATATAAAAAATATAAAAAATAGGATAAAATTATTGTATAAATTTGTGTAGCAATTAATTATAAATTAATATAGTGTATAATAAATACACTATATTAATGCATACTAAATGTTGGATAACTATATATTGTTAACGCATATATTGTTGAATAATATATGTATTTATTAAAAATACTAAATAACATAAAAATCAAAAAAATGCAATAATTATTTATCTCCCAAAATAAGAGAAAAGTTTTCGTATCGGGCATCCCTACGTCCTTGATCGTCTATCTCTATCTAACTAACCACATTGGAGTGTTCTCGAATGCATTACCAGAATGTTCTAGCAGCGATGTTCTCTGATTGGTCCATTCTAGAATCAACGCGACGTTGCGAGAATGTTATTCGTTCAATATAAAAGCTCGGCGGCCGGCGCGGGAAGTCAGTTTTATTTGAAACACAATACGAAGTGAACGAAAGGAAGAGTTCGGTGCTTAGCGAAGTTATATTACGAGCGATTTCTTATTATTCGTGTCTAAAAGAGTATTCACTTAAACACAATGCCAGCAATTGGAATTGATCTTGGAACAACATATTCATGCGTCGGAGTATGGCAGCATGGCAACGTGGAGATCATTGCCAACGATCAGGGCAACAGGACCACACCATCCTACGTAGCCTTCACCGACACGGAGCGGCTGATAGGCGATGCAGCGAAGAACCAGGTGGCCCTCAACCCCAAGAACACAGTATTCGATGCTAAGAGATTAATCGGACGCAAATTTGATGACCCGAAGATACAGCAAGACATGAAGCATTGGCCATTCACGGTAGTGAATGAGTTCGGAAAAGCCAAAATACAGGTGGAGTTCAAGGGAGAGACAAAGAGGTTCGCGCCGGAGGAGATCAGCAGCATGGTGCTCACGAAGATGAAGGAGACAGCGGAGGCGTACCTCGGCGGCACGGTGAGAGACGCCGTCATCACCGTGCCGGCGTACTTCAACGACTCCCAGCGTCAGGCCACGAAGGACGCGGGCGCCATCGCGGGACTGAACGTGCTGCGTATCATTAACGAGCCGACGGCGGCCGCGCTGGCTTACGGCTTGGACAAGAACCTGAAGGGCGAGCGCAACGTGTTGATCTTCGACCTCGGCGGTGGCACCTTCGACGTGTCAGTCCTGAGCATTGATGAGGGTTCCCTGTTTGAGGTGAAGGCGACGGCCGGCGACACGCACTTGGGTGGTGAGGACTTCGACAACAGACTGGTGAACCACCTCGCCGAGGAGTTCCAACGCAAGTACAAGAAGGACTTGCGCTCGAACCCGCGCGCCCTGCGCCGCCTGCGCACAGCTGCCGAGCGCGCCAAGCGCACGCTGTCGTCCAGCACCGAGGCCACCATCGAGATCGACGCGCTCTACGAAGGCATGGACTTCTTCACCCGCATCTCCCGTGCCCGCTTCGAGGAGCTCAACGCTGATCTGTTCCGCAGCACCCTGGAGCCGGTCGAGAAGGCGCTTAGGGACGCGAAGATGGACAAGAGCCAGATCGACGACGTCGTGCTCGTAGGCGGCTCTACACGCATCCCGAAGGTGCAGAGCTTGCTCCAGAACTACTTCTGTGGCAAGAAGCTCAACCTGTCTATCAACCCAGACGAAGCCGTGGCGTACGGCGCTGCTGTGCAGGCCGCGATCCTCGGCGGAGAGACGGACTCAAAGATCCAGGACGTGCTGCTGGTGGACGTGGCACCGCTGTCTCTCGGCATCGAGACGGCCGGGGGCGTCATGACGAAGATCGTCGAGCGCAACTGTAGGATCCCGTGCAAGCAGTCTCAGACTTTCACCACGTACTCGGACAACCAGCCGGCGGTCACCATCCAAGTTTACGAGGGCGAGCGTGCGATGACCAAGGACAACAATTTGCTGGGCACGTTCGACTTGACTGGCATCCCGCCGGCGCCGCGCGGCGTCCCCAAGATCGAGGTGACATTTGACCTGGACGCCAACGGCATCCTAAACGTCTCTGCCAAGGAGAACAGCACGGGCCGCAGCAAGAACATCGTGATCAAGAACGACAAGGGGCGACTGTCGCAAGCCGACATCGACCGCATGCTGTCCGAAGCGGAGCGCTACAGAGAGGAGGACGAGAGACAGCGACAGAGGGTCGTCGCGCGCAACCAGCTGGAGTCGTACGTGTTCAACGTAAAGCAGGCGGTGGAGGAGGCAGGAGACAAGCTGAGCGAGGAGGACAAGAGCTCGGCGCGCCGCGAGTGTGACGCCGCGCTCCAGTGGCTGGACAGCAACGCTCTGGCGGAGCGCGAGGAGTACGAGCACCGATTGCGGGAGCTACAGCGTGCGTGCTCGCCGCTCATGACCAAGATGCATGGTGGTGGCGTTGGAGCTGATATGACTGGTGGAGGTATGGCAGGTGGTATGCCGGGCGGTATGCCCGGTGGAATGGCAGGTGGTATGCCGGGTGGAATGTGCGGCGGAATGCCGGGAGGCATGCCCGGAGGTATGTACGGCGGTCACCGGAATGGTCCCACTGTGGAGGAAGTGTACTAGGAGCAAACTCAACCTTTCCTAGTTTATAAAGTAGTATTGTACATATTTCTGTGATATATGATATAACTGTAAACATGTTTACCGTAAAGACTGATAATTTATTTTAGTAAAATAAATCTTAAAATATATATTCTGAAGGGTTTTATTTGATATATCCATATTAATCTTAGTTTATTTTACTAAGCAAAATATACACTATTATAAAAACACAAAGCTATTTACACTTGCTATAATTAAATGGCTAATTTACCAACTACCTATAAATCGTTGATTCAATAGAAAAATGTAATTTTTCAAAATTTTTAAATTAGATTATTACTAAAAAGGGCCTTCTGTTAATAATATTTTTATATGGATAAAATACTTTCTTGTGACATCTAGTGAGCTTCACGTATAATTCCTAAAGTGTTTTTTATCCATATAAATATTGTTGACATTAGACTTTAGTTTATCTAATTTTCCGAAAATTTTGAAAAATGTCATTTTTCTATTTAATCGACGATATACTCGTAATAACAAAATGATCTATGTATAATTTTGTCATATCGTAAGGGCATTTCATTATTTTCTAAACAATAAATACATTAGGCATATTTGCTATAATAATGTTTTCAGGCGCAATTGTTGTAAATGGTGTCTAAGAATCAATCGAAATTCTATTTAGATATGATTGAGGCGTGATAATTAAGGGAGGATTTAATATTCAGTGCAAAAGATATTATAGTTTTAGGGCGGGTACCCTGAACAAACGATCAAGTTATATCAATTGCTAGGTAGATTCCAAAATAAACCTCGAGCTGTGCAGCTTGCACATATATCATGTGGGAATCGAGGAGTTGCTGAGAGTCAAACTGGAGGAGGCCGTAGACGCTATATGATAACAACACACTGCCGGTTTCGTGGTGCTGGATGAGGAAATGACGCAAACGCCCCTGGATGCGAGAGAGGTGTGTCGGCAGGAGCACAGGCGGGCGATAGGGGTTAGGCGCGAGCGGCTCTCGGAGCGTCGTTGCTCGCGCCAACGCATCGTCTGTGCCTTCCTGCCGAACTTCGAAGCCTGGCTTCGTAGGAGGAATTACGCGCACGTCACCTTCCGCCTGACACAGGTACTCACCGGGCACGGGTGCTTCGGTGAGTACCTGAACAGTATAGGGCGCGAACCGACCGCGCAATGCCAACATTGT
The DNA here is from genome assembly GCA_029286785.1 of Meandrusa payeni. Lineage (NCBI taxonomy): Eukaryota > Metazoa > Arthropoda > Insecta > Lepidoptera > Papilionidae > Meandrusa > Meandrusa payeni. Next base: position 964,430 of record JAGSMX010000029.1, read on the forward strand.
GGCTGTAACCGGGATTCCGTTCCGATTCCGCGCAGCACACGCTAGCCGTGTGCTGCGCGGCGGAGCGGCGGATCCTGGTCCAGCATATCGGGTAAGACCTCTCCTCGCCGGCAGCAGTAGCGGCTGCGCTGGCGGGGAGATCTAAATGGAAGGCGCTGGTCTCCTTCTGCGAGTCAGTAATAACCCAGAAGGAGACCGCAGAACGGGATCGGAAGAGGGCCGATCCCGTTCGGAGATGGCGCAGGCGCAGCCCTGTAGTTCTGGGCTCTCAAGAATAAGACTACGATATCAACAAAAGAGAGCATCCGCGCGTAGTAGTAGTAAATAGTAGTCCTAAATATTATACAATTGATTTTGCTTGTTATAACAAATGGAAGCATAGGATAGCGCAAAGTCTAGCCCTGTAGTTCTGGGCTCTCAAGAATAAAATTACAGTATCCCCTACTTGTAGAAATCGACTAAAAGGGGCTTCGGGTTCTCTGGGCGACAAGGGTGGGGTGCCTTTATTGGCCGTAAAGGTGAACCCGGGAAGAAGGCGACATCGGCTGGCCCGTGTCGCCTTGCAATGCGAGGGCACAGGGGAGGAAGTAACCTCCCCCCCGGGACGTGCTCTCCTTGAGCACAGTGCAGAGGGGCTCCGGTGCGTTCCACTGGAGATCCCGGAGCCCCTCGTCATGCACCGAGGAAAGGGCCACCGGGGAGGTTTTAGTGGATAAGAACCCCACATAACCGCCGCCTTCCCCCCAGAAGGCGGGGTATCTTTGTGAAGATTTCCTCCTCATCAACAAAAAAAAAAGGAAATGACTCAAACAAGGGGAAAGCCAACGTTCCAAACCCCACTCGAAGACCCCATAGTGGTGACCGCTCGGTGTACTAAAATAATGCTGGATGATCGGATCCTAAATATGGCCGAAACCATATCGGGACTAAGGAGTGTCTTGGGAAATAACTAAAGTCACACTAAGAAATACAAAATTATGTTGATGCGATTGCATACCTCGCCGGATTGTTCAAGTAATTAAAGTAAAGGAATTAAAATTCAAGATATGAAATTACCACACGAAATTAATGTTTGTCCGCCGCCGCACACTACACAAAAATATAGACCGGAAAGTTTTTGTAAAGATTTTTAACCTGCAGGCATTATCTAGATACGCAGTCTTTTACTAATATTATCGCAAAAACAATTTATAAAACATATGAGTCAGAGTCTCATAGGTCGTCATGGTGTTTATAATGTGTTATCTGCGTACTTTGTACCCAAATTGATATGTTTTTATCAAACGTACAAAAATGTCTTATATAAGAAGCGCGAACCGGCTAAGAGACCATAGAACCGAAGAAATCACGAGCAATCAACATGATAACTATAGTAATAGCGATAATATTTCTGACAGCGCTGTATATCTATGGGACAAAATCACTTAGCTATTGGAAAGACAGAGGAGTCAAACATGATAAGCCATTCCCGTTTATTGGAAACAATCTCAGCAACATTCTCGTGAAACAGAGCTTCACACAGATGGCAACAGACTTGTATTGGAAGTATCCGAATGAGAAGGTAGTGGGATTCTACAGAATGTTGCGACCTGAACTCGTTATACGCGATCCTGAAATTATTAAGCGCATTTTGGCAACAGACTTTACGCATTTCTATCGTCGAGGATTAATTACGAACAGGAAGGTCGTTGATCCGTTGTCTAAGAACTTGTTCTTCATGGATGGCGATATGTGGAGACTGTTGCGACAACGCATGACGCCAGCGTTCACGAGCGGAAAACTGAAGGCGATGTTTCCGCTTATTGTAGAGCGAGCTGAGAAACTGCAAATGTGCGTATTAGAGGCAGCAGCATCGGGACGTATTCTGGACTCCCGGGACCTCATGGCGCGCTACGACGGACTTCATCGGCGCATGCGGCTTCGGCCTAGACGCAGATTCACTGAGTGATGAAAAGTCACCATTTAGGGAACTTGGAGCAAGGATTTTCAGACCCACACCCATGCAAAACCTATTGATGGTGTTAAAGATTTTGTTTCCTGAACTGATGAAGAATGTGAAAATAAGACCCGACATAGAACGGGACGTGATACGTCTTGTTAAAGATATATTACAAAAGAGAAATTATCAATTGTCTGGCAGAAATGACTTTATAGATTTGTTACTAGACTGCAAGTCTAAAGGCACCATAGTTGGAGAATCGATAGAAAATAAAAAGCCCGACGGTACGCCAGAAATCGCTACAATGGAGATAGACGATATTCTAATTGCGGCGCAAGCATTCGTATTCTTCGCAGCTGGCTTTGAGACGTCATCTTCTGCTACGAGTTTCACACTGCACCAGTTAGCATACAATCCAGATGTCCAGCATAAAGTGCAAGAAGAAATTGATAGAGTTCTCTCTAAGCATAACAATGTGCTTAGTTACGATGCTATCAAGGAGATGACGTACTTAGAGTGCACGTTCAAAGAGGGAATGCGGATGTTTCCCTCAGTTGGTTTCCTGTTTCGTCAATGTGTTGGAAAATACACGATACCAGAAGTAAACTTGACAATTGACGAAGGCGTGCAAATTTTGATTCCAGTGCAAGCGTTACATACCGATCCGCAGTATTTCGATAATCCGGAGCAATTCCTGCCTGAAAGGTTCCTCCCTGAAAATGTTAACTCTGTGCAGAACAAATACGTGTACTTGCCTTTTGGCATCGGACCACGTGCTTGTATAGGTAAGTAATTCCATTTTTTTGTGATTGGTGTATATACCAAACAGCAGTGTGCATATAGCCTCTTTTTTTTTGGACGAATGAACACAGTTGGCCAGAGAAGCTGGCCTTGCCACCGGATTAAGAGGTGGCATAGCTCATAGCCTGAACCTCTATTAGGTAGGAACTCGACACAAGGTTACCCCCGGTGAGGGGTATCCTGGGCTTGGACGGTAACTATTATACGCGTTAGTAGTCCGATCCGAGGGCGCCCGAGGCGGGCGAACCACAACTTGGTCGGTAGCTATTTTATTGGTAAGACTATTAGAACGATTTCTTTTAACTGGTGGGAACGTACCTATCGGCGTAACTGTCCTCCGGGGGAAGGACGAGTTATGTCGGGCCTTATTATCGCGTGAGGAGAACTCTACCAGTGTCAATAATATATGTTGTTTGTTTTGGTTCAGGTGAACGTCTGGGTCTGATGCAGTCTCTAGCAGGGCTGGCTGCTGTGTTGTCCAAGAGTACAGTGAAGCCTGCTCCGACCACACTTCGACACCCCAGAGTGGACCCGAAGAGCAGCATCGTACAAGCCGTCGATGGGGGTTTACCATTGCAATTTGTTCAAAGAAATATGACGAATGGACTGGTGAAATAATTTTATAAAATTAACATCAAAATATTTATAAAATTAAAATCTAGTGAACTGTATTCCTTTTATAAATTATTAACTGTTCGGCAACTTTTCATTCTGCACGAACTTCGAAAACATTCGCTTCTTAAGTTCGAACGCACGCAACGCACACGCAGCGCAGACATGACAGGGTTTGCACCATTGTGGCCCACAGAACTGATTTCGTTAGACATCAATTTTACGTCCTAAGTGCCTTTTTGTACAATAAAGTAAATTAATTATTACATATATACCCAATACCACTAAAAGAATGTAAGACACATATTACTGAATGACTCCAAACCCTCTCGTATGAATTTACAGAAGATCTTTTAAAACCTCAATAAAGATGTCAGAGTGACCCACTCCCTACTTCATACTCATCCCTACACATACAAGCACTCTTCAACACACGCAACCTTTTACACACAAACACACACACAACTATTAAACTCAATTTTATTAAATTAATTTTTTTTTCAGAAATATTATATTACTAACAATCTTGTTAACCATTCCAACTAAGCTTAAGCTTGTGCTAGGACATGGTTCACGGCAATAGTCGAATGGTGGATCCGAATCCACGACCTTACGATTCGGAGGCCGTACCCTAAACATTAGGCTATTGACGCTTCAAATTTAAACATTAAATTTTACTAAATTTGTATTTGTAATCAATTGTTTGGAGATGGGCGTCAATAGTTGCGACACAGTTTTTACTACTGCGGCTATTATGTACTTTATACATGAATTTTTGGTTTGAAATAAAATTATTTATTAATATTATCTTGTAACGCAGCATACAGAGATAACAACCACTGTCGGCTTTCTATCCAGCTTATTAAATAGCACGTGAGACAGGTAGCGGTACGGTAGGGCTATCGCCGCACACGCATTAGTAACTGGGATATCCCAGTTGCCTTAGTAATTGTTTACTTTAATTGACTTTACATGACTTTATATATTGTTAATAATTGTGAATTGTATGGCGATAGATTTAACCTCTTACTGCCACATCTGGTACTTAATAAGCTCGGTTAAAATCAGGTTAATTTGAATTTAAAAGAAAAAAGACGTAGTTTTTTTTAATGATTTTTGATATTTTGTTGGTTATGGGTTGTATTTTTTAATAAAAATACTACATCTGCATCAAATAAATACCAAGTTGTCTGATATGGAGCGCATTCCTCAATCCCTAGATCTTAACCTAGATTTATTCTTATTTACATTTTCTTTTTAAAAATTCAGTGTATTTTTAGCTGGCTGGTTCAACAGCTTAGTTTCCAATTTAGAATGCTGTCATGATGAGCTGTAGTGAAAGACGACGGTCTATTGAAAATGAAAATCTCTGAAGAAAAATATTTTGAAAGACTAAATTATTTCTATGCGAAAAACAAATTACAAAATATAATATAATATAGGATATACAAATACACTCACCTCTTTTTCTGAGGTCGGTTTATAAAATGTACCAAAGCATATCTTCGTAGATACGCTATCAACATTGTTGATAACAACCAAAACAATTTGTTTTTCATGATTCATAGGGTCCAAGGTTTACATTGGTGCTGATTCATATCTAGAAATATCAGTTTGTTTTATCAAACAGATTATAAAGGCTTACACAAAAATTGCTGACTGGCTAAGATAATACGAGATATCGACATGAAAAAAAATATCTGACGGTCGATATCTAAAGTACAAACCCCCAAAATTATTTGAACAAGTGAGGAATAAAATGTGACAAACTAGCCGACCCAAAAGAGGTAGACAGAGTAGGCAGGTTTCCATTTTCCACGTTCCTATCACACTTCTTTTGCTTACCTTTTTATCGTTGTTAATAATGTACAATATAGTAATACGAGAGCCGTGGTAGCTCAGTGTCCGGGCTCAAGTTGTACAGTACGCTAGCAACCCGTGTTCTATCCCCGGTGCCGGCACCAATGAATTTGTTGTTGATACATGTATTTGAACCCCCATGAAAATATTTTCTAAGGCACGTGAAATCTGCTCTCTTTGCAGGGAAGGCCTGAGCCCAGCCGTGGGACATATATATTATATATAAAAAGATTGTAACTGTAATATTATACTTAATACTTTTTTCAAAAGTTTCTTTACATAAATACACTAAGACTCCTGAAGTAGGAGTTAGACCTGTACTTTAGGAATCTGTGTCCTCTCCCACTGCAACACTTCAAATTGAATTAAGTATGATAAGTTAGTTTAATCAATAGCCTAATGGTATAGGGTACGGCCTGCGAATCGTTAGGTCGTGGGTTCGAATCCACCATTGGACTATTGCCGTGAACCATGTCCTAGCACAAGCTTAAGCTTAGTTGGAATGGTTAACAAGATTGTTAGTAATATTTCTGAAAAATCAAAAAAAAAAAGAAATATTGCTAGCTTTCTTTAAAAAAAAAAAAGTTAAATAAATTTAAGTAAATATTAATATTTAAATAAATATACGTGTACGTGTTGGAGGTTGAGTGTTTGTATGCGTGTGGAAGTGTGTGAAGAGTGTGGTTATAAGTGGAAGCATTATGTCTACTGTTTGCTGGTAATCCAGCGACAGCGAGTTTAATTCTAGCTTTCATTCTATATTAATTCAATGAATGAAAGTTTAAAATCTTGTTAATTCAATCATATCACATACACATTAAACGCAGGGAGTTCGCGACGTTCGTAGGACGTCTTCTTTCTGCGTCGTCTATGTTGAGATGATATGATATGAGGTGTTATTTACATTAGACGTGTAGTATATACAACTGTCAAACAGTTGGAACATAATGAATTCTTTAGTACGTTACCAATCAGAGCGATCTAGGACTTGCCCTACCGACACTATTCACTTTAATGTTATTATTAGTTATGACCGGTATTTTTCTTATGGTAAGTCGTGTTTTTTGGAAATTATATTTAGATACGAAACGGTGCATTGCCAACCTATTAATATTAAAGTTCTAGAACTTTTTAAAATTATGTTGCTGCGTTACGATAGGTTCTTAGCTATATGATATCATTAAATAGTTTTGGAATTACGCAACGAATATATGCGAGGAAGTCTGAATGTACGCGACACTGTTGACATGATGCCGGAGAGTAGGCTGCGAAGGTATGAGCATGTAAAAAGGACGCCTCCCGACCCAGAGGAAGATCCATAAGAAGCATTAAGAAAGTGTAGTGTCGAAAGACATGAGTGCATGATTTCCCAAGACAATGACGCGGACACAGTGAAGTGTCTTTCGTTATTTTATAAAAGTAGAAAGTTTTTCACCGCATGCCTCTAATTAACGAACCAGAAATTTACAAAAGATTTAAATATAATTACATTGCGGCACAGTATGAGACAGTGCCACCTGTGGAAATTTCTAGTCATTAAAAAGATTTGTCAATCCGTGAGTCGTAAACAGTAATATCCTGTCTCTTTCGCACACCACAGTTGCGCCGATCTTTCTACAGCGTTCTAGAATGCGAGGTGTGGCTATGTAAATTTTTAAATTTCCCTAAAATATTAAAAGCTAAATTTGACAAAATCATAGACTATAAATACATTAATTTTCGATACTTACATATAACTATCACTTATAATGTTCATATAACCCAGACGAAGAAGTGGCGTACAGCGCCGCCGTGCAGGCCGCGATCCTCAGCGGAGAGACGGACTCAAAGATCCAGGACGTGCTGCTGGTGGCATCTTTGGCGTGGCGCCGCTGTCTCTCGGCATTGAGACAGCCGGAGGCGTTATGACAAAGATCGTCGAGCTCAACTGTAGGATCCCGTGCAAGCGAGGAGTACGAGCACCAGCTGCGAGAGTTGCAGCGTGGGTGCTCGCCGCTCATGACCAAGATGCATGGCGCCGGCAATAGAGCTGGTATGTTTGGTGAGGGTATGCCAGGTGGGGTATGCCGGGCGGTATGCCCTGTGGAATGGCTAGTGGTATGCCGGGTGGAATATGCGGCGGAATGCCAGGAGGCATGCCGGGGGCTATGCACGGCGGTCACCGGAATGGTCCCACTGTGGAGGAAGTGTACTAGAAGAAACTCAAACATTCCTAGTTTATAAAGTAGTTATTGTACATATTCTGTGAGATATGATATAACTGTAAACATGTTTACCGTAAAGACTGATAATTTATTTTAGTTAAATAAATCTTATAATGTACATTCTGAAGGGTTTTATTTGATATATCCATATTAACCTTAGTTTATTTTACTAAGCAAAATATACACCATTGTAAAAACACGAAGCTATTTACACTTGCTATAATTAAATGGGTAATTTACCAACTATCTATAAATATAATTAATGACAAAATTATCTTTGTATAATTTTGACATTTCAATTTGTGTGAATAAACATTAAATGGTAAGGCCATTTAATTATTTTCTCAACAATAAATGCATTAGGCATATTTGCTATAATAATACTAAAAGGCGCAATTGAAATTATTTGGTCGAAGCATGTGCAAAGAAGTTATTTTTGGGGTAAATTGAGATGCGATCAGTTATTCGGTGTTTTAAACCGAACATGATTATTGTGTTTCTAAGAATTGCAGAAATATTTTTTTGCTATTTATCTGAAAGCATCTGCTGCGTGTTTAAATTTTTAATGCGTATTCAGATGAAGTGTTTTTTGTTATTCAGAATGAAGGACTTAAACAAATTGCATCCATCAAAATTCTATTTAAATACGATTGAGGCGTAATAATTCCGGAAGGATTTAATATTCAGTGCTAAAGACATTATAGTTTTAGGGCGGCATGTACCCTGTACAAACGATCAGTTTATGATAAATTGCGAGGTAATTTGAAAAGTATATTAGAACGAGGAATCTCTCAGAAATTCAATTTATTCAATTAAATTTATTCGACATAAATATATTAATATATGTTAACGCTATATCAGTTAATGAAGTGAATAGACGATGTTATTTGTTGCGATATTACGCTTATATTTTGTAATTGAAAAATAATTGGCCATTAATCAAGATTCTGTTAATCTATCAACGTTGTGTTCACCACAGTCATTACAGATATTTATCTTGGATATTTGCAATGCAATAATATTTGAGCCGTGGCAGCTCAGTGTCCAGGCGGTCGCTTCAAGTTGCATGGCACACTAGCAACCCGAGTTCGGCCCGGTGCCGGCTCCAATAAATTGTGCCATGTTTCTTTACTCGCAAGCGAGCAAGCCGTGTCGTGGTTTGGCCCTCTCGGACGCCCTTGGGCCGGAATGTTTACATAGTAACCGTTCAAGCCGAGGTTACCCCTCACCGGGGGGATCCTTGTGTCGAGTTACTAGCGATAGAGGTGGAGGAGGGCGAAGTAAGAAGAGTAAGAATCCGGTGAAGAGGTCAAGGCCAGCTTCGCTCGCCAATATGTGTAGTTCGTCATTAAAAAAAAGGAGCAAGATTACCTTATTTCCTCTGATTCTCTTCACATGCATTTACAGCCAATGTGAGCAGACACCTTATAGGCTCACGTGTACCATCCTAGACTTCGTCTTAGCCTTCCATTAGATTGAAACCAAACTGGAGCCCATTTTATATTAAAAAAAAAATATTTCCCTCTAATTTATTTTAGTTAGCGCAGGTCTAGCTATTTGTCATGTATAAAAAAAATCAAACACAAAATTATGTAGATCCGATGGCTACGACACTACACATGGAAATGTTTAATATTTTATCAAAACAAAATCAAACTGGTTCAGCCGGTTCGGATAGCAACCTCTTTTGTCAACTTTTTGTTCAAGAATTAAAATTCAACAGATGTTGAATATTTGATGTACCAAACGTAATTAGTGTCTGCCCGCCTTTTTATATACACTTTTGTAAATGCAAGTCATTATCGTAGATACACAATCTAATACCAATAATATCACAAAAAAACAATGTACTCGTACTTATAAAACAGACAAGTCAGAGTCTCAAAGTTCGTCATGGTGTAAATTACGTGAGTCATCAGCAAATGCGAACTTTGTACCCAAAATATTATCCTTTTATCAACAGATAAAAAATGTCTTATATAAGAGGCGCAAACCGGCTGCGAGAGCACAGAGTCGAAGAAGTCACGAACAATCAACATGATAACCATAATAATAGCCATAATATTTCTGACGGCGCTGTATATCTATGGGACAAAATCATTTAACTATTGGAAAGACAGAGGAGTCAAACATGAAAAGCCATTGCCGTTTATTGGAAACAGTCTGAGCAACATCCTCGTGAAACAGAGCTTCACACAGATGGCAACAGACTTGTATTGGAAGTATCCGAATGAGAAGGTAGTTGGATTCTACAGAATGTTGCGACCTGAACTTGTTATACGCGATCCTGAAATTATTAAGCGCATTTTGGCAACAGACTTCACGCATTTCTATCGTCGAGGATTTCTCACGAACAGGAAAGTCATTGATCCGTTGTCTAAAAACTTGTTCTTCGTGGATGGCGACATCTGGCGGCTGTTGCGACAACGAATGACGCCAGCGTTCACGAGCGGAAAACTGAAGGCGATGTTTCCACTTATTGTAGAGCGAGCCCAGAAACTGCAAATGCGCGTATTAGATGCAGCAGCATCGGGACGTATCTTGGACGCTCGAGATATCATGGCGCGCTACACGACGGACTTCATTGGCGCATGCGGCTTTGGATTAGACGCAGATTCACTGAATGATGAAAATTCAGCATTTAGAGAACTTGGAGCCAGGATTTTCAGTCCTACACCCATGCAAAACCTACTAGTGGTGTTAAAGATTTTGTTTCCTGAGCTAATGAAGAATGTAAAAGTAAGGCCCGACATAGAACGTGATGTGGTAGGTCTTGTTAAAGATATACTTAGACAAAGAAATTATCAACGCTCTGACAGAAATGACTTTATAGATTTGTTATTAGAATGCAAAGCTAAAGGCACTCTAGTTGGAGAATCGATAGAAAATACGAAGCCAGATGGAACGCCAGAAATCGCTACAATGGAATTGGACGATTTAATGATTGCTGCCCAGGTATTCATTTTCTTTGCAGCTGGCTTTGAGACGTCATCTTCTGCTACGAGTTTCACACTACACCAGCTGGCATACAATCCGGACGTGCAACAGAAAGTGCAAGAAGAAATTGATAGAGTTCTCACTAAGCATAACAACGTCCTAAGTTACGAGGCCATAAAAGAGATGACTTACTTAGAGTGCACATTTAAGGAAGGCATGCGAATGTTTCCGTCACTAGGTTTCCTGTTCCGTCAATGTGTTGCCAAATACACGATACCAGAAATAAACTTAACAATTGACGATGGCGTGCAAATTTTGATTCCATTGCAAGCGTTGCATAACGATCCGCAGTATTTCGATAACCCGGAACAATTTCGACCCGAGAGATTCCTGCCCGAAAATTTTGATTCCTTGAACAACAAATACGTGTACTTGCCTTTCGGCATCGGACCGCGCGCTTGTATTGGTAAGTGTTTTTTTTTGTTTTGCATCATTTATACTCATCAACATGCCCCGATAATTTAATCATTACGTATTTATAAATATTTTGTTCTCTGGTGGTACTGCCGCGATAATTTCTGGGGCCAATAAATTACAATGTATTTATTAATTTAGCAAACTACGATGCATTCTATTTCATGTCTCGTGGCGAATAGCCGGTTTTGTATTTTTAACTAATCCTTTGTCAGGGGCAATGTGCGTTAATTCTCATCGAATAAATTTCCTACTTGTTTTATCGCATTATCTTATCTATCTACATAGTTGTCTATCTGTTTGTCTATCTACATAGTTTATAAATTCTATAACACTGTTTTTTTTTACTATAAGACATGAGTTATCAGATCGGGAACCCGATAGATGATTATTCTGCTATCCACCAGCTGAAAATTAGTTCCATGCCTGTACAGTCTTACATTGTTGTTTTAAGTAAAAAAGAAGCGGTGTGCGGTCGATGTCACTTCTTTAGAGCGAAAGTTTAACAAGATAAAAATTATAATCTTGACGAATTGAGAATCTTTTAATTTTGAAGTCGGTTGAAAAAACCTCGGTAGTTGTGGTCGCACATCAGCATCACGCCCGTTGCGTTCAGCTCGCCATGACAATAGTAAGGAGAACTTTGCCTGGTATTAAGATATACACGCTAGTTATTTGATATAGAAATTCACCATAAGCGGGTGGAAGACTTCCGTAGCTACGTGACCCATAGAAACAACAACGGAAATAATCTCATTACCTTCGTACTTCCAGCGGAACAAGCAAAAGCAACTGCATGACTCTGCTATCGCGTGAGAACTCTACCCGTGTCACTAATATATGTTGTTTGTTATGGTCCAGGTGAACGTCTCGGCCTAATGCAGTCTCTAGCTGGCCTGGCTGCTGTGTTGTCCAAGAGTACAGTGGAGCCCGCTCAGACCACGCTTCGATATCCCAAAGTGGACCCCAAGAGCAGCATCGTGCAATCCGTTGATGGAGGACTGCCTTTGAGGTTCATTAAAAGAAATGTCACGAACGGACGTGTGAATTAAAATAATATTAACATGATCTTAGAGTTTTAGTCGTGGTCGAGGTGTTAATTTGTCTTACATGATATTTCAAAATAAACTAATAAATAAAATTAAGCCTGTTACTTTAAAATATTCCTTAATCACTGTACCTTATCGTAATCTGAGTAATCAAAGTCTAATCTTAGTTAATAACTAATTTTACATTTTTGTAAATATCATTGTTGGTGCAAATGTTGTGCGAGTTTGGTGGTATCGGTTCTTACGACAGACCTGGTCGATCACCTATCCACGAGTTCTTTTTGATATGAATTTTACTTGTGTGAATTTTAACAGCAACAAAATGAAATAGTGCTGTCTGGGTCATTGGGCGACTGTTATAGTTGGCGGTAAATAATTCTAGCGCTGACTGGAACGTGGAACGGATAACTGTACATGTGTACAGTCACAGAAAAAAATTTTTGTTTGTTTTTTTTATATTGGTATATTCACTATTCAAACACAAATTAATTAATAAATAAAAATACAATACAACAATCAATAAAAAAACTCAAAATGAACAGAAAAAAAAGTCTATTAATATAAAATTTCGAGGACGACTGTACTAGGAGCGAGCGGGGTGAGCTGTCGGTGCGCGTGTCCGCCCGCGCCCACTTCACTCCCCTGTGACACCATATTTTCGACTTCTGCTCGTAAACGGTCACCGCTGGAGTTATTTTTAAAAAAGGACTGACATTTTTTTTTTAAGTTTTTCAAAAGTTTCTTCCACTATCCAAGATTCTAAATTACAAATATGTAGTATATATTAGGAAAACTGCCCACAAACAAATGGCAACTTTTTCTAAACAAAGAATGGAGTTTTTTAATATTGATAGTTTTACTATATGCCGAAAGGGAGATTGTTGCAAGTTGAGTGTGTATTCAATAAAAATGGAAGTTTTTTTTCCTTTCTTTTGGAGATTGGGGACTTTTGCCCTTTTGGGCATGTCAGTCCCATTATACCCTAACCTAAGTACACAAACATCAGTCGCATGAAGCGAGAAACAAAGTCATGAGTGTTGCATGGTCATAGCCACCAGCTTCCTCGCTCCCTCTGGGGTCGGATCGGACAGCAACATTAAGAAGGCACCTTTCGACTTTCTTTCTGCTTCATGTTTAGCACATTCCCCCATTACGTGTTGCACATCATCCACCACTTGACAAATCTCACAGTTCGGTGACTCAGCCTTCCGCATCCAATGTGCAGATTAGATAGATAGATAAATCTTTTATTGCACCAAAGAATATGTACAAAGGCGAACTTAATGCTAATTAGTATTTTCTTCCAGCTAACCTTTAGTGGTTAAGAGCTGGCTTGTGACTGCCGCTAAAAATAGCGTTTCAAACTATTATATATATAAATAAATATACATTTACATATACATAAATACATACTTCTATATAAATATAGTAATATGAATACACATGGAATATATATAACGACAATAAATATACCAGTTTGTAATTTTTCATTGTTTGAGTAGAAAGTATTCAGATACACGCGATTTAAAGACGTTAGTTGACGAAGCCTCCCTAGTCTCAATCGGCAAACTATTCCATAGTTTTATAGCTGTACAGGTAAAAGAATTGCAATAGAAATTCGTGTGACATTAGATTAGAAGTTAGAGGGGTATAGACGATGTTTTGATTAACCGCCGAGTACATGATAACTCAGAATAATCTAAATAATCAGCAATTAAAAATGCAACACATGAAAAATCATATGCACCAGCACCGGTTTCGTCAAGTTACTGTGCAATTTTTGTTTTTTATAATTTTGTTTTAGTCCAAAGTTTAAATTATTGAAAATTATCGAAATGTCAACTGTGTATAATGCGCCGTCACAGATAATAAAATGAATCGACATAAATATACAATGTGTTTACTTACATTGATTATCAAACGATCAACATAAGGAAATCTATCTACGCTATTTTCACCGACGTCATGTCTGATTGTTTGATTATCTTAAATATTTGTAAACGTTTCAAGGACTGCTGATACCAAAATAAATTTATAACGTTATCATAAACGACAAATTTTACATGTCATACAATTGTACGATATTCTTTGACAGCAAATATTGTTACTAAAACGGCTATTTTAGTTCACATTGACTCGTGTAGATTCGGATGTAACAACTCTCTGACCACTCCTACGAGCGCCATCGTTTCCGTAAGCGGCATTAATGCTAGCAATAGCTGTAAAATCACTAGTAACATGTCTGAAACAACTTCTCAACTCGCTTCTAACATTTAAGGGATCTTCTAACATAGAAGCATCACCATAACTGACAGGTCGGGCAACACACAAAGCATTCAGATCAACAGCGGTGTACCCCAGGGCTCAGTACTTGGTCCTACTCTTTGGAACATCCTTTATGATGGCGTATTTGGCTTGAACGTTGGAAGACATTCATTTGGTGGGATTCGCCGATGACTTGGCACTTATAGTTTCTGCTCCCACAGAGGAACAACTAATGCGGAAGGAAATCGTGCTGTGGACAAGATATCGACTTGGATGACACAAAACGCCTAAAACTTGCCCCTACTAAAACTGAAGCAATAATGCTAACTGGCAAGAGGAAACATGGCCCTATCAAATTCTGCGTCCAAGGGACTGAAATCAAACCAGTAGAAAAACTTAAATATCTTGGCGTATGGCTGGATAAAATTTATGCTTCAAAGGGCATATAGAAGAGGTAGCAGGAAGACCGAAAGACTAACAACCGCATTAAGTCAAATTATGCCAAGACAAGGTGGACCAAGGGCAACCACGCGAAGACTGTTAGCGTCTGTAGCGCACTCGACAATACTCTACGGGGCACCCATCTGGGTAAATGCAATAAAATAGCAAAATACCAGGCCTTGCTAAGTAGAGTGCAACGACAATTTCTATTCGGATTTGCGGTGCGTACAGAACAATATCCCTCGACGCGGTACTTGTGATCGCAGGCCTAATACCGATACAAATACTTGCTAGAGAGCGGACAAGACTATACAAGAAACAAGACCATCTAACACAAACAGAAGAACGCAATAAAGTCTAAAAGAATGGGATACCGAGTGGAAAACAGACGGGAAAGGTGCCTGGACAAGAAGGCTTATTAAGGATGTGGCACTGTGGCACACCAGAAAATTCGGTGAAATAGACAGACTGCTAACACAGGCTCTAAGTGGACATGGTGTATTTAATACATATCTGTATAATATAGGGAAGGAACTCAGCGATGAATGTTTCTATTGCGGTGAGCGGGACACCCTGAACATGCGCTTTTGAATGCTCAGGGTTTGCTAAAGAGAGAAAAGATGCGTATTGTGACGACCTCAGCAGCAACAACCTTATAGCAACAATGCTAAAAGCGAAAAGACTGGGATAGAATCAGTACGTTTCTTCGCGAAGTAATGAGGACACGCGAAAGAGACGAAATGGACAGGTAGTCCATAAATGTCTCCACATAAACAGGCCCCTTCCTGAAGTAATGCGAAAGCGGTTCCAGGAGGGCTGCCGGAAACGCGAGGAGGTTTTAGTCCGTAGGCCGCAGGAACCTATTCCTGTGGAGTCGGGCTTACCGCCTGGTACATCCCAGGCAGTATCCATGAGGATTTTACTCCTCCCAAAAGAAAAAAAAAAAAACATATAAGGGATGAAGCCTGCGCACAAAATAGCGATAACGCTTTTTACGAACGACGAACGAACACAGGTTGGCTGGAGAAGCCAGCAACACTCCATCTTAAAAAAAAAAAAAAAATAACGCGAAAAAATAATTCGTAATTCGGTCGCGAATAAACGCAAGCGAACGATCTAGCCTGTGCTATTGTAATCGCGTCTTATTGAAATCGATATATGAGAATATCGACTAATTTATTGATTTCTAACTGAGCAACTACTTTCTTGGTCTAACGTAAAACTCATTGACTTATTGTTTGTTGCTTAGCAACGTCATCTACCAAAGTATAGTTATTATAACCTATTCCTGAATCGGAATGCTTACGCGTAACATAGTAACCGTCAAGCCGAGGTTACCCCTCACCGGGGACCCTTGTATCGAGTTACAAGCAATAGAGGTTCAGGCTAAGCGACCTAAGAGCTACGCCACCTCTCAATCCGGTGAAGCAGTCAAGGCCAGCTTCTCTGGCCAATCCGTGTAGTTAGTCATTAAAAAAACCTATTCCCGGATAAAACGGCATTTTATAAAAAATCCTAGCTAGATTGATTTATCGCCAAAATCCTCTGCATGCTTAATTTCATGAAAATCGTTGGGTCGTCTCGGAGATTCAGATTTTTATCTACATACAAGATTTGCTTGTTTAAAGATATTAGATATTACCACTTCAGGGTTGCAGGCGCCATCTAATGTGTGTAATAGAATTTATTACAAAAGATATAAATATGAATATATTGCTGCTCGATATGTAACAGCGCCGCCTATAGAAATTTCTGGGCATTTATCGAATTGTCAAACGTTATGCCGTGAGTTGTAAATAGTAATATCCTGTCTCTTTCGCACACCGCAGTTGTACCGATCTTTCTAAAACATTCTAGAATGCGTGGTGTGGCTTTGTAAATTTAAAAATTTCCCTAAAGCACTAATAGCAAACGTGACATAATGTAAATTGTAAAATAATTGTCTCTAAATACTTTTACTGTTCTATACTTACAGAAAATAAATATGATATTTCATGAAATACCGCATCTCTTATAATGTTACCATTGTAAATATTTATTTTATTATTTATAGGGTGAAATAAGACTTTGAGAGATCGAATGGCATATAACTTAAATTAGTACCCAAATACAGTTTAGAATTCTAAATTTAAATAAATATTTATTAAAATACTTTTATCAAAATTTGACTTTTTATTAACATAATAAAATATATTGTATAAACTATGTATTGACTATAAATTAGTATTGAGAATAAATGTTTGAGCAAAATGAGTAGAAAAATATTGATATTTATTTTCATAAATATCATATATCCTGAGTTAACATATGCATGCAGTAAAAATACTAAATTACAATAATTGTTATTCATTCACATCAAAATACAATATTTACTTCCCAAAATGAAAGCAAGAGCTTTGCATCGGGTATCCCTACGTCCCTGATCGTCTATCTCTGTCTAACTAACCACATTGGTGTGTTCTCGAATGCATTACCAGAATGTTCTAGCAGCGGTGTTCTCTGATTGGCCCATTCTAGAATCAACGCGACGTTGCGAGAATGTTAATTGTTCAATATATAAGCTCGGCGGCCGGCGCGGAAGTCAGTTTTATTTGAAACACAATACGAAGCGAACGGAAGGAAGAGTTCGGTGCTTACGCCAAGCTATGTCACATCTTGATCGAATAGTGGCCAAAATCAATGAAATGACAAATGTTTTCCCTGTTCCTCCAGGTGCGTCCAGGAAGAAATTTTCATCATCACTGTAGTTCGCAGTGGGATCATATTGGAATGCCAAGCGATTGTATGATGCCAATGATCTTCGTGTGCTCACGCGTTGTCTCAATCGGGCATTTTCTCTTATTATATTTTATCTTTCTTCGCTTAAGTTCTGTGAATACACTTGTTGCTGGCTTGCATGTCTTGTGCGGCAGCCGATGTTCGTCACACGTCGTCCTCTAGGCATTTTGGGCTATAGACAGAGTGGTGAATTTAACCTCAAATGCACGATCCACATAATTTACACAATTCAACTTACCACCTTAAAGACAAATGCCTGCTGTTAAAATTTAATAAAATTTGCACGATTTGATGGTAAATGTAAGGAAACGAATAACTAATTTTTTTACTTTTTCACAATTTCACAGTGAACATAATACCGACCGAGGGCAGCAATATAAATCTTGAAGTTTGATCCGTGGCAAAAGTCGGCGGCCGGGATGGTGACAATCAGTAGCCGCCTCTACCGACTGCTGCTAGAGTTTTCCTGATGCGGTTTCCAATTGCAGGGCTTGATGCACTTGGTTGCTTTGTTTTCGGTTAACTGAGACTGATCAGCAACTTCTTTTATTAAATCTTCCGCCGAAATAAAAGATAAAACTGTTACCGAAAATAAATGTAGCGATGCGATGTAAATTTCTAGTAAAAACATTTTCTCAAGCTTTCTGTGTGTCCGTGCGGCGTTGGCTGGTGCGGTGTCGGAAAAATCTTCACACCAAAATTCTTCTCGAAAAAATCTTCGACACGAAGAAGAAGAAAAAGTCTTGCCGTTAGAAGGATCACGTCGGGGTCACCAATTTGGGTAATGTGGCATCAGGCGGAATGCCAATCCCAATATTACTTTTGCGTGTTCTTGACCTTCTAGTATAGTCCGCCGGTAAATAAAAATATCACAGAAATGTTGAGGATATTGAAATTATGTTTGATACGTTTTGTTACATTAGAAATATATTTACATTCGGAAAAGTCTAGATAAAAAGTGTGTAATGAAAAATTATGACATATGTCTTATATAAAATTTTTCTAATTCTAAATTCAATATAAATCATTTTGTCGTCTAAAACCTCTTTGGTGGCTGGCGAATGCAAGTCGCCACATCAGTTTAATCACATGAAATGTAGACGAGAGAACAATGAGTAGCTGTCAAACAATGTATCACGCACCGGCGTCATCTACTTAAAATATTGGTTTGTAGTACATGCTATGTATCAGAGATGGCGCTGTATGTGAAAAGATTTTCCCGCTTTTCTGATGAAATTTTTCCTGAATTTTCCTTATAAACCTGCTATAAACCTCATGGAGCCAGAGACCTTTCCAACGAATGCAAAACCGTGGAAATCGGTTCATGCGTTCTGGAGTTATAGCGTCAGGAAGGAAAACCCGACTTATTTTTATATAGTAGATTCCTGAATCGGAATGCTTACGCGTAACATAGTAACCGTCCAAGCCGAGGTTACCCCTCACCGGGGGATCCTTGTGTCGAGTTACTAGCAATAGAGGTTCAGGCTAAGCGACCTAAGAGCTATGCCACCTCTCAATCCGGTGAAGCAGTCAAGGCCAGCTTCTCTGGCCAATCTGTGTAGTTCGTCATTAAAAAAAAAGCCTATTCCCGGATAAAACGACATTTTGTAAAAAAAAATCCTAGCTAGATTGATTTATCGCCAAAATCCTCTGCATGCTTAATTTCATGAAAATCGTTGGGTCGTCTCGGAGATTCAGATTATTATCTTTATACAAGATTTGCTTGTTTAAAGATATTAGATATTACCAATTCAGGATTGTAGGCGCCATCTAATGTGTGTAATGGAATTTATTACAAAAGATATAAATATGAATATATTGCTGCTCGATATGTAACAGCGCCGCCTATAGAAATTTCTGGGCATTTATCGAATTGTCAAACGTTATGCCGTGAGTTGTAAATAGTAATATCCTGTCTCTTTCGCACACCGCAGTTGTACCGATCTTTCTAAAACATTCTAGAATGCGTGGTGTGGCTTTGTAAATTTAAAAATTTCCTTAAAGCACAAATAGCAAACGTGAAATAATTTAAATTGTAAAATAATTGACTCTAAATACTTTTACTGTTCTATACTTACAGAAAATAAATATGATATTTCATGAAATACCGCATCTCTTATAATGTTACCATTGTAAATATTTATTTTATTATTTATAGGGTGAAATAAGACTTTGAGAGATCGAATGGCATATAACTTAAATTAGTACCCAAATACAGTTTAGAATTCTAAATTTAAATAAATATTTATTAAAATACTTTTTATCAAAAATTTGACTTTTTATTAACATAATAAAATATATTGTATAAATTTGTGTCGTATTGACTATAAATTAGTATTGAGAATAAATGTTTGAGCAAAATGAGTAGAAAAAATATTGATATTTATTTTCATAAATATCATATATCACAGGTTGACATATGCATGCAGTAAAAATACTAAATTACAATAATTGTTATTCATTCACATCAAAATACAATATTTACTTCCCAAAATGAAAGCAAGAGCTTTGCATCGGGTATCCCTACGTCCCTGATCGTCTATCTCTGTCTAACTAACCACATTGGTGTGTTCTCGAATGCATTACCAGAATGTTCTAGCAGCGGTGTTCTGTGATTGGCCCATTCTAGAATCAACGCGACGTTGCGAGAATGTTATTTGTTCAATATATAAGCTCGGCGGCCGGCGCGGGAAGTCAGTTTATTTGAAACACAATACGAAGTGAACGAAAGGAAGAGTTTGGTGCTTACCGAAGTTATATTACGAGCGATTTGATATTATTCGTGTTTATACAAGAGTATTAATTGAAACAAAATGCCAGCAATTGGAATTGATCTTGGAACAACATATTCGTGCGTCGGAGTGTGGCAACATGGCAACGTGGAGATCATCGCCAACGACCAGGGCAACAGGACCACACCATCCTACGTGGCCTTCACCGAAACGGAGCGGCTGATAGGCGATGCAGCGAAGAACCAGGTGGCCCTCAACCCTAACAACACAGTGTTCGATGCTAAGAGATTGATCGGACGCAAATTTGATGACCCGAAGATACAGCAAGACATGAAGCATTGGCCATTCAGGGTAGTGAATGATTTCGGGAAACCCAAAATACAGGTGGAGTTCAAGGGAGAGACAAAGAGGTTTGCGCCGGAGGAGATCAGCAGCATGGTGCTCACGAAGATGAAGGAGACAGCGGAGGCGTACCTCGGCGGCACGGTGAGAGACGCCGTTATCACCGTGCCGGCGTACTTCAACGACTCCCAGCGTCAGGCCACAAAGGACGCGGGCGCCATCGCGGGACTGAACGTGCTGCGTATCATCAACGAGCCGACGGCGGCCGCGCTGGCTTACGGCTTGGACAAGAACCTGAAGGGCGAGCGTAACGTGTTGATCTTCGACCTCGGCGGGGGCACTTTTGACGTGTCTATCCTTAGCATCGACGAGGGCTCTCTGTTCGAGGTGAAGGCGACGGCCGGCGACACGCACCTGGGCGGCGAGGACTTCGACAACAGACTGGTGAACCACCTCGCCGAGGAGTTCCAGCGCAAATACAAGAAGGACTTGCGCTCGAACCCGCGCGCCCTGCGCCGCCTGCGCACAGCTGCCGAGCGCGCCAAGCGCACGCTGTCGTCCAGCACCGAGGCCACCATCGAGATCGACGCGCTCTACGAAGGCATGGACTTCTTCACCCGCATCTCCCGTGCCCGCTTCGAAGAGCTCAACGCGGACCTGTTCCGCAGCACTCTGGAGCCGGTCGAGAAGGCGCTCAGGGACGCGAAGATGGACAAGAGCCAGATCGACGACGTAGTGCTCGTAGGAGGCTCCACACGCATCCCGAAGGTGCAGAGTTTGCTGCAAAACTACTTCTGCGGCAAAAGCTTAACCTGTCCATTAACCCAGACGAAGCCGTGGCGTACGGTGCAGCCGTGCAGGCCGCGATCCTCGGTGGAGAGACAGACTCAAAGATCCAGGACGTGCTGCTGGTGGACGTGGCGCCGCTATCTCTCGGCATCGAGACGGCCGGGGGCGTCATGACGAAGATCATCGAGCGCAACTGTAGGATTCCGTGCAAGCAGTCTCAGACCTTCACCACGTACTCGGACAACCAGCCGGCAGTCACCATCCAGGTTTACGAGGGCGAGCGTGCGATGACCAAGGACAACAATTTGCTGGGCACGTTTGACTTGACTGGCATCCCGCCGGCGCCGCGCGGCGTCCCCAAGATCGATGTGACGTTCGACCTGGACGCTAACGGCATCCTAAACGTCTCCGCTAAAGAGAACAGCACGGGCCGCAGCAAGAACATCGTGATCAAGAACGACAAAGGGCGGCTGTCGCAGGCCGACATCGACCGCATGCTGTCCGAAGCGGAGCGCTACAGAGAAGAGGACGAGAGGCAGCGACAGAGGGTCGCAGCGCGCAACCAGCTGGAGTCGTACGTGTTCAGCGTGAAGCAGGCGGTGGAGGAGGCGGGAGACAAGCTGAGCGAGGAGGACAAGAGCTCGGCACGACGCGAGTGTGACGCCGCGCTCCAGTGGCTGGACAGCAACGCGCTGGCGGAGCGCGAAGAGTTCGAGCACCGACTGCGAGAGCTGCAGCGCGTGTGCTCGCCGCTCATGACCAAGATGCATGGTGGTGGCGTTGGAAATGGAATGCCGGGTGGAATGCCGGGTGGAATGCCGGGTGGAATGCCGGGTGGAATGCCTGGTGGAATGCCTGGTGGTATGCCTGGTGGTATGTACGGCAGTCAGCATGGTGGTCCCACCGTAGAAGAAGTGGATTAGATTCAATCTCATACATTCCTGAAATAAAATTATAACATTTTAATGTAAATATTCGTTAGTGTTAATAGTTCTTTGTTAATAAGACTGATAATTTAATTGAATATATTGATTATACACTTATTTTATGGGTTTTATTACGATTATTAAAATAATTATTATTTTATTATTAAAGTGAATTTGAAAACCATCAAATTAAATATATAACTGGAAACCTTTTTTCGTTTGAGCAGCGCGACAGGTTTTAAACAGTACGTTGCGTAAATTGGGCGAACATCTTTCAAGCTCTTTTACATTGGCAATTTGTCGCAAATGAACCAATATTGTTTTGACCAGCTTCCAGAAAGGAGTAAATAAATAGATCAACATTAAATATCCAAATAAGAAAAATTTGTGAAATGTTGTCTAAAAGATTGACAATAAAAATTTATTTGCCTTTATGTTATGCTTCAGAAAAAGAAACCGTTTCTTTTTCTGGGCTTAGATTATCTCTAGACACGGTATCAAATTAATTACGAATGGGCTGAACTATAATTAATTCTTCTATTTAATGTTAGCGCCATCTATGTAATTTTTGCAAAACCATTTCATTGGCAACACTTCTGTCACCAATTAGACTTCATGTTGAAAAATAGATGGCGTTAAATAAACTTTTAAAAATTTCATTGAACTCCTCTGGAGGCTCTTCAACTTGAGTTTTGAGTTCTTAGGACGAGAAGCCTGAACCTGTAACTCAGCTCAACGTTCCTCGAGAACCTAGGCTTTGACCGTTAATCTGGCGCGGTAGTATTCTGACCCAGATGCCACACATCTTTGCACAAATTTTACACTTACATTAATAAAATAATATTAAAAAGAATTATTTAGACAAAAGAAAAACAAATATAACAATACTGAACGTTCGTAAACTGCTGCAGTAGTTGGTAACTGTGTCGCAGCAGTTTACGAACACCTCGACACACAAACCATGTAAATAACAAATTAAACTTATAATTATTAGAAGACAAAAGGGATGAATAAATTATTGTGTAGTTGTGTGTGTGTGGGGCTTGTGTGTGTGTGTTATTACAATACATGTGTGCTACTTCAATATTTTTTCAGATTATCGGTACAGACTTAACCTGCTTTTTTATTAACTGGGAGGAAATCTTCAGAAAGATACCCCGCCTTCTGTCGGGAAGACGGCGGTTATGTGGGGTTTTTACCCACTAAAACCTCCCCGGTGACCCTTTCCTCGGTGCATGACGAGGGGCACCGGGATTTCCAGTGGAACGCACCGGAGCCCCTCTGCACTGTGCTCAAGGAGAGCACGTCCCGGGGGGAGGTTATTCCCTCCCCCCCTGTGCCCTTGCAGTGCAAAGCGACACGGGCCAGCCGATATCGCCTTCTTCCCAGGTCCACCATAGCGGCCGACAAAGGTCCCCACCCTTGTCGCCCAGTGAACCCGAGGCCCCTCTGAGTCGCCTTCTACGACAGGCAGGGAATACCGTAGTCTTATTCTTGAGAGCCCAGAACTACAGGGCTTAACCTGCTAGACTAACCAATAGCCTATATTAGGAGATACTGAACTACATAAAATGGCACTGGAAGTTGCTACAGCAACACCCCTATCATTAATATGGGATAATCTGCCTGGAACGCGGCAGAGACGCAAATGCGTTTGTTTAACTGTAGCACGCAAAACAATGCATCATGCATGCTATCTTCGCGTTACTGACGCTTTTCGATATTTTCTTTGCAGTTTTTAACTGTAACGGTTTTTTTTCATGACGAACTACACAGATTGGCCAGAGAGGCTGGCCTTGACTGCTTCAACGGATGCATATGCCACCTGCATAGCTCTTAGGTCGCTTAGCCTGAACTTCTATTGGTAGTAACACGACACAAGGGTCCTCTCGGTGAGAGGTAACTTCGCCTTGGACGGTTACTATGTTACGCGTAAGTATTCCGATCTGAGGGCGCCCGAGAGGGCCGAACCACGACTCGGTCGGTTGCTATTCCACGGATAATCTAAGGGACATTTAAAAGCTAAACTAATTTTGTGTGCCACTTCGGGAAGCGTTGGCGCTGGGAGAAGAAGTGGCCGAAGAAATTCCAGCAACGCTTCTACGAGTAACATCTAAGGGGTGGGGCCTGCCCATAAAATAGCGGTAACGCGCAACGATTATTCGCAACCTCCGACGGTCGCGAATGGACACTTTGTGGAAACTGTAACGGTTCCCCATTTGTCTGTATTTTTTTATATAATTATCCTAGCTCATATGCCCGTCGCTTTAGTGTTTTTTTAACCGACTTCAAAATGGAGGAGGTTCTCAATTCGTCTGTGTTTTTTTTATGTTTTTTACGTCATAACTTTCGACTGGGTAAAACGATTCTGATGATTTTTTGTTTGAAAGCTGGTGCCGTGTGGCCCCATTTAATTTTAAATTTGGGCCAATTCTGGCAATGGCATCTTAAAATTGTATCAAATATATGCGCGACAAATGGACGAATAACTCAATATCATACCAACCGATTTTTTTATTTTTATTTTTTGGACGAACTATCACAGTTGGCACAGAGAAACTGGCCTTTACTGCTTCACCGGATTTGAGAGGTGGAATAGCTCTTAGATCGCTTAGCCTGAACTTCTATTGGTAGTAACACGACACAAGGGTCCTCTCGGTGAGAGGTAACTTCGCCTTGGACGGTTACTATGTTACGCGTAAGTATTCCGATCTGAGGGCGCCCGAGAGGAATGAACCACGACTCGGTCGGTTGCTATTTTAGTAACGAAATCTATTGGGACAATGTAAGCTAAACTAACTCATTTGCCACTTCGGGAAGCGTTGGCGCTGGGAGAAAAGTGGCCGAAGAAATTCCAGCAACGCTTCTACGAGTAACATCTAAGGGGTGGGGCCTGCCCATAAAATAGCGGTAACGCGCAACGATTATTCGCAACCTCCGACGGTCGCGAATGGACACTTTGTGGAAACTGTAACGGTTCCCCATTTGTCTGTATTTTTTTATATAATTATCCTAGCTCATATGCCCGTCGCTTTAGTGTTTTTTTAACCGACTTCAAAATGGAGGAGGTTCTCAATTCGTCTGTGTTTTTTTTATGTTTTTTACGTCATAACTTTCGACTGGGTAAAACGATTCTGAT
Source organism: Meandrusa payeni (assembly GCA_029286785.1). Lineage (NCBI taxonomy): Eukaryota > Metazoa > Arthropoda > Insecta > Lepidoptera > Papilionidae > Meandrusa > Meandrusa payeni. The sequence continues at coordinate 989,718 of JAGSMX010000029.1, forward strand.
GATTTTTTGTTTGAAAGCTGGTGCCGTGTGGCCCCATTTAATTTTAAATTTGGGCCAATTCTGGCAATGGCATCTTAAAATTGTATCAAATATATGCGCGACAAATGGACGAATAACTCAATATCATACCAACCGATTTTTTTTTATTTTTTATTTTTTTTGGACGAACTATCACAGTTGGCACAGAGAAACTGGCCTTTACTGCTTCACCGGATTTGAGAGGTGGAATAGCTCTTAGATCGCTTAGCCTGAACCTCTATTAGGTGGTAACTCGACACAAGGGTCCTCTCGGTGAGAGGTAACTTCGCCTTGGACGGTTACTATGTTACGCGTAAGTATTCCGATCTGAGGGCGCCCGAGAGGGCCGAACCACGAGTCGGTCGGTAGCTATTTTAGTAACGAAATCTATTGGGACAATGTAAGCTAAACTAACTCATTTGCCACTTCGGGAAGCGTTAGCGCTGGGAGAAGAAGTGGCCGAAGAAACTCCAGCAACGCTCCTAATCCTATCGAGGGGGTGGGGTTTTCCCATAAAATACTTGTATCGCGCAAGGATTATTATATCAACCGATTTCGATGATTAATTTTTAATTGGAAAGGATGTACTTCAAAGGTACTTTGATGTGAGATTGGTTAAGTTCTGATTAATTCTCTTTTGAAGTCGGTTTTTGTTTTAGTCGTTTTATTGGAAGTGTACATTCAATTAGGTCGTATGACATTGGACCTTAAGTTCCAAAGGATATACCAGAGAACTTATGTAATTACAATTTATAACTCCGAATATTCAAGTCGAAATAAATACAGTAACAAGAGGGCGAAAAAAAAATAATAATAAGGAACTGGCAAATCTTCCTTCCCTCTTGATTAAGGAAAATGTTTAATTGAGTTCCCTCCCCTCCCCTTTATTCTCCTCATAATATATGTAGATAATACGCACACACACACAGACAGAGACAAACACTTTGAGTTCGCTATGAATAGTTGTTACGATATATAGTAATAAAGAATAAATGATGAAAGTAACATATAGGAAAATATTATACAACTGTGCGTACGTATAGACGACAGCTATATATCGCTGGCTGTGGGACAGGGGAGGTGTGGAGTCGATTTTTAAGAGGCTTAAAATTTATTAGATGTTTCGCGGAAAGCGGCTTGATTCTCTTTAGGTTTTCTTAAAAGTTGTTGTGTCTAGATTTAATATAATTTAGAAGCAGATACTTGACCATGATCTTAAGAGGAAATTCCGTTTTTGGTGCTAAAGGGTACTAGTTTAGTAAATGCCTCTCTGATAATAATAATAATCGTGGAGTCCGAAGTGTGCTATAAATACAAACCGGCGCCAGTTCTCGAGAAAATAGTCATGCAACGCTCTATTGGGATAGATCTGTCATCACAGACAGGAATATTGTCACCAATAAACCTGATATTCTGCTATCGATCAACATAACACGCGGCGCTCGTCGATATTACCATCCCTCGTGAAGGGCGAAAAGGAAAAAAACACCTACCTCGACTTGGCTCATGAGGTGACCGCCATGTGGGATGTGGATTCGACGATCATCGTCCCGATAGTCGTTTCTGCAAACGGTCTTACAGCGAAAAGTTTCGATCTACATCGTGAGAGACTACTATACAGAAGGCAGTACTAAAATAAATAAATAGTAGGGTAATAAGAGAAAGACAAATATAAATAAATAATAACAAGATTTGCTTATAATAAATACTGAATTCTATTTATTTTAGAAATAAACATATGTAATACACTAAACTAAAGTGGTCGTTAGTTAATCATTTATTTAAATTTTCGACATAATTATTATAAGTATATGGGTTGACTTATGGCGCAAACGTGAGTAATTTCATATTTTTCACGAAAAACTTTTATCAAATACCCTCTCTATACCATCTTTATCCGGAACACACATACGAAGCGCGAGGCGCTCCGTCTTAAGGACGACATATGAAGTAATTTTTTTCGACGCCACAGTCGTTAGAAACTGCGCTTTAACGCAACGGGACAGGGTTGAAATTATGATTAACCGCGAAATATTTTTTCCATTTCATATTTACGAATATGCCCCAAATTCCCCAAAAATTAGAACCGTGAAAGCGGGGGGTGGCTCAGTGTGGGTAGAATTTCTCTACGCACACATGAACAGTTTGGGGGAGGGGAGGTGTAGAGGGGGGGCTGCAGAAGATAGTTTTGTACGGAGAAATGCTACATCGCGACGGGAGCGCGGAAATCCGACAGCGCGTGCCGTTTCGATTGTTTTTTTTTAATACAGGACGTGTGTGCAGTCTGATGACATGGCCAGTAACCCAACTGTGTGGTTCTTGCTTTGTCGGAATTCATCATTTTGAAATTATTAGTGAGCCAACCGCCATAATAACCAAATTACTAATCATATAACTTATTTATAAAATTGTCGTGTCACAATATTAGTTACCATACTCGTCCGAAACGGGTAGACCGATTTTTATGAAATTTAATATGCATAGTCAGGTCTGAGAATGGACTATTATCTATTTTTATATCCCTAAGTGGTTGTCCACCCATAATTTATTTCTTAATTTTTGGACAAAATTTTATTAATTTATAATGTGGCATTAAAAATAAATTTAAAACTAAATTTTCACTATTCTATTCCAATCTCTATTTTTTAATATTCATTTTAGTAATTTAATTATTTTTCATTCGGCTCGATGGGTGATCAATTGATCAATGACTGTTTGATACTGCTACAACAAACGTGATCCACCTATATTATAGCTTAGGCCATGGATCACGTTTGTTGTTAGAATCATTTGACACCTCGCCTGGCCGATGGAAAAATATATTTAGACTACAAACACTAGAACTAACCTTGGGAAAACAACGTTGGCCGGGTCTTTTAATTGATTTAAAGTGAAAGAAATTCAAAGAGAATATTAGAACATAGTCCGATACACGGCCCTAGTGCGGGTTGGCAGACTGCACTTGCCTGAAAAAAAAAGTTTAAAATTACCTCTCGATGTTTTCCTTCACAGCCGAGCACGTGGTAAATCGGCACTTAAAATTGCAAATAAACAAAATTGGTGCCGGCACCGGGGATCGAACTCGGTTAGCCAGCGTAGTATGCAACTTTTTTTTTTTTTTTGACGGAGAGGAAATCTTCAAAAAGATACCCCGCCTTCCGGGGGGAAGGCGGCGGTTATGTGGGGTTCTTACCCACTAAAACCTCCCCGGTGGCCCTTTCCTCGGTGCATGACGAGGGGCTCCGGGATCTCCAGTGGAACGCACCGGAGCCCCTCTGCACTGTGCTCAAGGAGAGCACGTCCCGGGGGGGGAGGTTACTCCCTCCCCCCCTGTGCCCTCGCAGCGTAAGGCGACACGGGCCAGCCGATGTCGCCTTCTTCCCGGGTCCACTTTGGTGGACGACTCAGGCCCCCACCCTTGTCGCCCAGTGAACCCGAGGCCCCTTTTAGTCGCCTTGTACGACAGGCAGGAGATACCGTAGTCTTATTCTTGAGAGCCCAGAACTACAGAGCTGATGCAACTTGAGCCAACCGCCCGGACACTGACCTACCACGACTCCATACACGTTTGATGTACGAAGTGTCAAATTGCATTATAGACAAAAGAATTACATGTCAATCGAATTAATTGAATCGGCAATTGATACAGATATTTTTTTATATTTTCAACCGACTTCAAAAAGGAGGAGGTTCTCAATTCGTCTGTAATTTTGTTGATTCTTATTTTTGTTTGAAAGCAGGTTCTTTCAATGTGGTCCCACTTTAATTCGGTCCAATTCTGACATTGGCATGTAAGTCTTAAATTAGCATCAAGTATGTGGGCGACAAATGGACGAATAATGCAATATCAAGCAACCAACTTCTAATATTAACTTTTTAATGGAAATGATGTACTTTAAGAGAAGTTTGATATAAGTTTGGTTGTTAGAACGCTGATTTTATTTTGACCGGGTCCTCATGAGAGGGTCTTTCCGGTATGAAGTTATCGTTGCATTGTGGGACACCTGTGAATGCATATATTTATGTTTCTATAGTTTTCTTTTTATTATGACCGTGTACAACGTAGAGCTGCTCGAATAGTCGACGATCAGGGTCTTTTCGATCGACTCGACCCTCTGAGTTTGCGAAGAGATGTCGGTTCTCTTTGCATCCTGTATCGCATTTACCATGGGAAGTGTTCTGAGGAATTGTTCGGAATCATCCCAGCTACCGATTTCCATTACCGCACATCTCGGTAGAATTCCAAATTCCACCGCCACCATCTTGATGGTTGGCGTTCAACGACTGTACGTTTTTCGCGTAACTTTCTCCCACGCACTGCCAACTTGTGGAATCAACTGTCGCCAGCGGTGTTTCCGAACGTTTACGATTTAGGGACCTTCAAGAAACGAGCCTATTCCTATCTCAAAGGTCGGCAACGCACCTACAGCTCCTCTGGTGCTGTGGATGTTCATGGGCGACGGTGATCACATAAGATCAGGTGAGCCGTATGCTCGTTTGCCACTTTTCATATAAAAAAAAAATTATTCTAGCTTATGTCAGACAGAGAATCACTTTTGGCATTAAGTTCGCCTTTTTGGACTATTTTTATTTGATAGATAAATACATTATTCAAAGGTGAATTTAATGTTTTTTAGCATTTTCTTTTGTTTATTAAGAGCACGCTTAAGGCTTAAATATATTTTTAAGGAATTAAGAATCTTATAAAGATAAATAAACATTAACAAATAAACATTTACATATAATAATAATAATAGTACAGTTAATAACAAATACATTTAAACCCTATTATGAATATACACCAAAACCTGTATTAGTAAACACTAAAGCCAAACTAAATTACGATCGCGCAATACTTACTGATAAAACTATACATTATAACAGACCAGACCTAACATTAGTAAATAAATCCACGAAAACAGCATATTTGATAGACGTTACCATACCCAACACCCATAATGTCCAGAAATCCATAACAGAGAAGATAAGTATACAGATTTAAAAGACGAAGTAACTCGTATATGGAAGCTGGACAAGACGTACATAGTACCAATACTCTCCACAACTGGCGTTATACCCAAACATCTCCACCACAGTCTTAGAACCCTTCAGCTATCCCCCAACGCATACATAACTATGCAGAAAGCGGTACTGCTTAATACCTGCCGCATAGTCCGCAAATTTCTAGCTGACAGTTAATTTTTTTTTATATATATACATTTCTCTTCTTCTAGTAACACTTGGTCAGTAGCCCGTGCCACTAGAAACCTGCTCACCCCTTTAAGGGAGAAACGAAAACTTTGTCATAAATAATAATAATAATCATTTCTTCCTCACCATAATCCACAGTAGTCACTTAAGATAATTAAAAACAAATACACATTTGGAACAAGAGACATAATAACAGAAAGATTATGGTGGATTGACACTTGAACTAGGACGGATCCAGCCCTGTAGTTCTGGGCTCTCAAGAATAAGACTACGGTATCCCCTGCCTGTCGTACAAGGCAAAGGGGCCTCGGGTTCACTGGGCGACAAGGGTGGGGGCCTGAGTTGTCCACCAAAGTGGACCCGGGAAGAAGGCGACATCGGCAGGCCCGTGTCGCCTTGCGCTGCGAGGGCACAGGGGGGGAGAGAGTAGCCTCCCCCCCGGGACGTGCTCTCCTTGAGCACAGTGCAGAGGGGCTCCGGTGCGTTCCACTGGAGATCCCGGAGCCCCTCGTCATGCACCGAGGAAAGGGCCGCCGGGGAGGTTTTAGTGGGTAAGAACCCCACATAACCGCCGCCTTCCCCCCAGAAGGCGGGGTATCTTTCTGAAGATTTCCTCCCCGTCAACAAAAAAAAAAGGACGGATCCTGTGTCTCAAGTAATCAACCCTCCACCCCATTACATTATCAAAGAAATGTACATAGCTAATTAAAACACAATTTTGGTGGAGTATTAGTTTAGATTTGTATATAAACATTTGTAGGAATATACTCGTATGATAGTTTTGTAGTGTGCGTATGTGACTTTGTGTGTGTGCGTGCGTGTGTGTATATTATGTATAAGTATATTTAGATGTGTAGAGTTAAAGTTACAGCCTTTATATATATAATATATATGTCCCACTGCTGGGCACAGGCCTTCTCTGTAAAGAGAGTATAAGAGCATAGTCCACCACGCGGCCCTAGTGCGGATTGGTAGACTTCACATGCCTTAGAAATTTTTTCTAAGACATGTAGGTTTCCTCACGACGTTTTCCTTCACCGCCGAGCGCGTGGTTAATCGGCACGTGGTTAGCCGTGGTTAGCTCAGTGTCCAGGCGGTTGGCTCTAGTTGCATAGTACGCTAGCAACCCGAGTTCGATCCCCGGTGCCGGCACCAATAAATGTGTAGAGTATTCCTAATCATTTAATTTTTAATATATTTTCCGTTTCATCTACATAAGCACAGATAAAATAAATAAAAAAGCTTCAATAGCCTATAGTTTCATGATACGGTCTACGAAACGGGAAGTTGTAGGTTCGCATCAACCGTTCGACTATTGACGTGAACCATCTCCTGGTTGACATAGCATTCTTTTGTTAAATATCAACACATCAATTCTATAGAATATGATTGATGTTGTTTCGTGGAAGTATAAAATAGAATTACCGAATGTTCTATGTTCTATATAGTAGTCGCGAACTGTGGGAGATAAAATATTTGAGACGAGAGGGATGTTATTAAATTCTTCCCCCGTTAGTAACTCGTCCTTGGGTATTCTGCGAAACGTACATTCGTTCACGGTTACGTTGAAAAATAGATTTGAAAACTTTACCTTGACGTTGAAGGCCGAGTGGGTATATTGACAGGTCGTGTGTCGTTGGATCATACAGCCCTATAAGAGTCGACTGTAAAACTGCTCGCGGTTATCACGTGACCCTCGTACATACTGTCGAACTTTTTTATTTAATATAATATAAAGCTGAGTGACATACACAAACACAAATTTACACATACACACCAACACACACACACACACACTTATAAAATATTGTTATCATTTGTTATGCTCATATTTTATTGTATTTTATTGTGCTTTTCAAATGGGAGAAGACACTGACCTCTGAAACACAGGTCCAATTGAACCTAGCTCAGGAGTCAGGGACTTCATATATCTTTGTTTAAACATTTTCTATGGTGACTAATAAAGATTTATTATTATTATTATTATAACTTGATGTAATACCGTGTGAAGATTTTTAGCCGGTTGGAGTGGACTACCCCGTTGCCGACCCATGTAGCACCGGGATGTGCGTCGGTCAGCATTTCGTTACACACGATAATAAAAAAACCAGAGTAACACATAGCAATTAAATTTACGAGTAAAATAAAATAGCTGCGTGTACCAATGCACGTAAGAAGTTATACTTTAATAATAAATAATTAATTACAATAAAATGACTGGAAAAGGATAGTCAATAAAGTTCAGTTTTAATTTGACAATTATATAAATATATTAAATAATAATATTTTAATTTATATCAATAACAAAGTTACAAAAGATAATATCCCCGTGACATCGGTGGCTTGTTGTTTCCAATATTTTCAATATTTCATTATATAATTTAAACTTTATACGTTTAATTATCATATTATTTATTTTAGTTTATTTATGACTTAATAAAATATTTATTTATGAAACTTTTTCATCTATTATTTTATTGTATTAAATATATTTTAATCTCATATCTGTTTTATTCATGTATCATATTTATTATACTCTTATTGTCTGTATAAATTCCATATAAAAGTAGTATTGCGCGCGCACGTCTTTAGGTCTTTAGTTAGTCCCGGGCACCGCTGAAAATCAGCGCTGTCGCATCCTTGCGATAGCATATGCTGAGACGGTGTCCGATATTGGCATCATATGTTATGTATTATTTGTCCGTGTAACTTTAACTGTGTTTTGTTTATTTTTCATTCTTTTTTAATATGTGTTATTTTCTGTCTGTGATGTGTTTTTGTATTGTGATGCCAATAAATAAATTATATTAGAGCACTTGAAAAAGTATAAACACAATTTTTTCGTTGCACCTTCAACCATCAGGAAAACATCGTGATGAAGCCTACGCCCGCGTGGCGGATTACCTATCTGTATGTATCAATTACCATCCACCACTAACAGTTACCAATATTACGATAGCTGCGATGTCACCGAAGGCTCATTTTAACATAATTGGTTTAGCAGACTTGAAGCCGAGGCGAATTTCTGGGGATTAGCTCCTGTCACGCCTGAACTCGGGTTGAAAGACGTGAGAGCTTATTTGACTTATTTTCATTTACGTACATGCAAACGTAATCTGCGTCATGTTGCGGACGACTTCCGATCCCCATCGTCTTGTCCTTCATATAATTATTGTGTACATATTATGTGTGTATTATAAAAAACAATCGAATTGAATACCTACTGAAGTTGGTTCTTGTGTTGATCACCACAAGTCGGTAAAATCTCCGGGATAAAGTGTGAAATAAGAAAATGCAATACTTTAATGTTCTTGTCAAATGCTTTTACTATTTGTAAATTTGTGAATCTATGTTCGCGGAAATAAGACGGCCATTAAAAGCGCGGCGCACATAACAAATTGTTTTATTACATACATGTACGCTCATACACACAACTTGCATCGCAGGTGAACAATTGTTTTTCGAACTTGTTTTCGCACGCTTGACTTAGGGAGTAAGCTGATGCGTTACTAAAAGAGTGATCCGAAGATTAGTAAAGATAGAAAGAGATAGAGTTACCGTAAGTCAAACCGTATAGTCAATAAGCTATCGTTTATTGAACACATAAACGATAGCTTATTACACAGTTGGACAGAGAGGCTGGCCTTTAATGCTTCGGATGCTATGCCACCTGCATAGCTCTTAGGTCGCGTACCCTGAACCTCTATTAGCTAGTAACTCGAGACAAGGGTCCATTCGGTGAGGGTAACCCCGGCTTGGACGGTTACTATTTTACGCGTTAGCATTCCGATCCGAGGGCGCGCGAGAGGATCGATCCACGACTCGGTCGCTGCTCCCAATAGAGGTTCAGAATAAGCGTCCTAAGCACTGCCACCAATCAATCTTAAATCCGGCGAAACTTTTGCGGCCTGCTTCTCTGACCAATCATCGTATGATCCTCACAAAGAAATTCTTCATCAATGAAACTAAATTTATTATTAAACATCTATTTCAATATAATTTAAAAGGTCGTTCCAATATCGGACCTTAAGACGCACTGCTGGATTTGATCCTTTTCCTATGGAAATACCCGAACGACGCATTGCTTCGTCTTTCATTATTCGTACAGCAAAGGACTGGAATAGTTTGCCCGCGTCTGTCTTTTCTTCCGATTACAATGTGAGTGTTTGCAAGAGTAGAGTGAATAGGCATTTACTAAGCTAGTGTGCTTTACATCCAGGACTGCATTTCCACTTAATATCAAGTGGGATCGTGGTTACGAACTTGATTAAAAACAATAAAAAATATTCGTATATATGTATAAGAAGAGGTAGAGAAAGGCGTGCAGGTGGTCGTGGGGGCGAGAGTGTGTCAGGTAGATATAGATGTAGAAGTAGACATAGACGTAGATGTACACAGAAGTACAGGTACGGACGTACACGATAACAGGTGAAATGTGGCATGTGGCATGTGACAGATGACAATTGACAGGTGACATGTGATATGTAATCGGGTAGAAGGATGTAGTAATGTGTTATGTTATGTAATTTTTACGTTACATTTTTTATGTAAACGCAACAGTATTCACATGGTAATTGTGGTTCCTAAAAAAGTATAAAAAAATCTTCCGCCTTAAATCTACATTCCACTGTTTTCGTGGCCGCACGCTATAAACGCCACCCTTCTTGTCCCGAGACGCTTATTTGGTTCGCTTTAAAATATATTCCCAGTGGCCTATATTTCTTGGATACCCGTCGGCCGAGAATAATAAGGGCGTGTAAACAGATCGAAGACAGCGGAGTTTTTCATACGTCCGTCTTTTCAATGCCTTATTTGGTATATCACGAAAACAACGCTTTTAGATTATCGATGTCGGTTAGAGAAATTCGTAATTCGAAATTTGTTTACTCCGATATCAGGAATCAAATCTGAAAGCGACGAATCGAATCCCGGAGTCCTTACTAAGTAGTTGACCAACTCCAGAAGAGGAAGTTCTCAATTAATCTGTATTTTTCAACCGACTTCAAAATGGAGGAGGTTCTCAATTCGTCTGTATGTTTGTTACCTACTAACTTTGGACTGGGTGAACCGATTTTGATGATTCTTTTTTTTTTAAAGCTAGTGCTTCCAGTGTGGTTTCATTTCAATTTGGACCCTAAGGTCATTTGGTTAGGTTGAAAGGATGTACTTCAAAGATGACATGAGAGTTTGGTTTGGTTCTGATTTATTCTATTTAATAACTAGCGTACCCAGCTCGCTTCGCCGGGCTAGATTTTGCTTTATTTTATTTAAACAATAAATTTACATCATTAAATATTTAATTTAACTCTCACAATTATAATGACATAAATTTACACAACGCATGTGTCAATACAAATTTGGGTTGTAAAAACGATAGAGATATCATCATAGTAAATAAAAATAAAGCTGAAAATTTGACAGATCAAAAAGAGGAGTGCTCCGATCGTCACCAAACTACAGGATTACTCGTCAGGTCAATCTGAAGATCCCCTATAAGTTTCATTGAAATCGGTCCAGCCGTTTCGGAGCTTTTACGGAACAAACCCACACACTTTCTCTTTTATAAATATTTATATAAATATATATATATATATAGATATTCGTATTACTTGTTTGAAGTATGCGTTTCACACATTCTTCCGTTTAAATTTATTTAGTTGAGCCTTAATTTACATGCGCTCCCAGTGTAGCCGACTCGACGACTCACATTAAGTAATGCAACGGAAACCTGGAGCAAGGTTGAATAATGTTTGCAGATGTGGACTGGACATTCCGATTCGCGGTACATTTGAATAATTTTGCTTTAATTTTGTTTTATAAGAGGCCGACTAGCACGCTACACTAGAGTCGCAAGTGCAAACAAATTGTGTACAAAAATTATTTATTTATTTACTAAAAAAAATTACAACACTATTACAGCTTAGCCAATTATATGCTGTAATCGACACAAATCTTTATAATATTAAAAATAATTCAAACATTCGAAAATAATAATAATACAATAATAGTTAACAATTAGTAAACGTTCATTGACATCATATCGGTCGATATTTGCTTTTGCAATTGTCTTTTACTTCACTGAGCCACTCCGGCTTATCGACGACGTACCATTGGCACGCCAATCGTGTGTTAGTATTTTAGTTATAATTAATATAACTGTAATAGATCGGTTTCATGATGAAACACCACCGGCCAATGTCAGACTAGGGGCCAACGCCGTAAAGTATCTATCGTTATGGGAAAGTTTCTTTTGATGTCCGGATGGCAGGACAGATCTCGAAGGAATTTGGCAGACAAATGTTTTTTCAACAAATCCTTTTTTTATTAAATACCCTTTTTTAACGAAAGTAACAGCAGCCAAGTGTAAAGTTACAGATGACAAGTGAAATGTGACAGGTGACAGAAAACATGAGGTATGTTATAGGTAACACGTGTCATGGGACAGGTGACAGGTGCCATGTGACATGTAAAAGTACACACATAGACGTAGATGTAAAGGTAGACGCATTCGTAGACGTAGACGAAGACATGGACTTAGAGGAAAACGTGGATGTAATCGTAGACATAGACTTAAACATAAAGAGAAACGTAGACGTAAGACCAAGGGTAGATGTATAGGTAGACGTAGAAGTAGAGGTAGACGTAGACAAGACGTACACGTAGACGTACATGTAGACGTAGAGCTAGAAGTATACGTATCTATAGGTAGACGTAGACGTAGAGACATGTAATCGGGAAGAAGGTAAGGATATAATAATGTGTTATATTATGTAATTTTTACATTAATTTTTTTATGTAAACGCAACAGAATTCACTTGGTTATTGTAGTTCCTAGACAGAAGTAGAGTCCTGTTCCTATCAGAGCCGGTGGAGACAGCTGATATATATGTATCTATCGGTTACGGTATAATGCTATATTGTTGCGTTTAGGTAGTTCTATCTTGTTTACATGTTTCAACTCTGTCGCGACGTTTCTAGAACTTTTTATAGCGGAACAGCGGCAAACGGTTGATTCATTTCTAGAACTTTTTGGAAAGGTCAATGGTTTGTTATATGCTCAGACGGAGAATGAGACATCGTAATCACATTTGCTATCCGACGGAACATTATAATCGAGCCGTCTTATGGCCGCACTGGGCTTCATTGATAGACCCGCGGTCCATCCGTGGTTCCTTTTCGGGAGTCTTTGCGTTAAGTTACTAATACGTGTAATAGTGGAATTTGACGGATTCTAAAAATATGAGAGTGAATGAGGCATGACAGAGATTCATAAGTGCCGTGGTAGCTCAACTCATAATTGCCTCAAGCTGCATAGAACTGCAATTTTAAGTGCTGATTTACCACGCGCTCGGCGGTGAAGGAAAACTGCATCTTAGATTTTTTTATAGTCTGCCAATCCGCATTAGCGACGCGTGGCGGACTATGCCCTTATGCTCTTTTCGTAGAGGCCTGTGGGACATATATATAAAAATATAGCTGTAGCTTTAACTAGTAAATAGACAGTTTATTTCCCAATTCCCATATCGGAGTCGAGTCCATCATTGCGTCGTACAGCGTAGAATTTAAAATCTTCTCACAATATTTTATTTGTTCAAATCATTCCAAAGCATATTGTCCTTACAGGAAACTTCGCTTTGTACGTAAGAAAAATCGATTGTCGTAACATAGCTGAAAAAATTTGAATTTAAAATTGGCCTCCGACTCCGAGAGGCCGGCGTTTAGCGTCGTCGTTTTTTAAAAGCGAAAAAAAAACAATATGAATCTTATATTATATTTTTTTGTATAAAAACTGAAAAGGCCAGAGCCCGGGTGGTTTAAAAATCGAATCAGGCCCCCGTCCTTGAAGCAAGAGAAAGGAGGCGCTTGCCGTCAACACATAAATCATATTTCTGGAGAATTTTTAAAAGTCCTATTGCTTTCGCGTATTTGCCATGTACTCCCCCCGGGGGGGCGGCGGGGGGCCGTGTGTACTTACTCCCCCGTTTCCTAGTTCTGCTGCCGGGATACAGGCGGTTCCACGTGCACGCTAGCTGCTGACTTGTGGATTCCCTTATATTGTTCTCGTTTATTTCATTTTCAACCGTTTTCAAAAAAGAGGAGTTTATCATTCGGACTGGGTGAACCGATTTTGATGATTCTTTTTTTTATTTGAGAGCTGTTGCTTCCCATATGTTGTTCAATTTGGTGCAATTCTGATAATGGCATCTATGAGAAAATCGTGTCTTAAATTTGCATCAAGTATCTGCGCGACAAATGGACGAATACATTTTGTTTGAAAATCATCGCTGTTACATGTTTGTAGCACAGCACGTGCTGAGTCTGAGTGTGGTCTAATTTAAATTGGGTCCAATTCTGGGAGTGATATCCATGAGAAAATTATATAAGTGTTCAATTTACATCGATTATGTGCGCCACAAATGGACGAATAACTTTATATCACGCCAACCGATTTCGACGATTCATTTTTTATTGCAAATGATCCACTTTAGAGTAGTTTAACGTTTAGTTAGGTTCTGATTAATATTATTTCGTAATATTACTACGATAATTCGAAAATACTAAGAGAGCGTCCATGCGTAAAAGCTTTTACCGTACTATTTTTGTTCTAATAAAATATACTTGTAATCAAAACATACTATAGTATATATATATATATATATATAATAAAATAAGTGAGAGTACTTCGTGGAGAATAATTTCACGAAAGAGGATGCCGAAGACCGTGCGTCGGAAAGAGGACCCTGGTAGTAGTAGTCCAGGGTCTAATGTCAGCTATTTTCAATGATGTTTCGTTACTAAATCCACCTGTTCCTCAACATACACAACACACACATGCCTGTTATATATTTATTTATTAATACATTAATTAATTTCTTAAATACACTCGTGAGAAAAATACAAGGTCGGTTCCGAGATATTCAAACTTTCTTAAGTTTGAATATCTCGGAAGATAAGACGCTAGATTACTGTAATAAATTGTGAATGATAGACAACTAAATATCCTTAAAATAAAATAAAATATTTTTAATAATTATTTTATATTTAATTAAAAAACATAAACTTAAAAGAAAAAGGATATCTTACGTGAACTTGGATAACACAGTATTTTTCATGAAATTTCTATTTAAATTTCAGTACTTAGTATTGGCTATCGCCACATGGCGGCAATACTAAGTACTTTCGTAACCGACCCTTTATTTTTTCTCACGGCTATTTTATATTTTTATGATAAGGTCGCCCAATTTGCACCGTATTTGTACTAAAACTTAGCCTGAGTTGAAAGTAATTAGCTTCACGTATTAAAATAATGATTTATAACAAGACGGTATTTGTACGTGTTCATTCAACGCTATACAGCCGACTTATATATCTCTATTGCAATAATAATTGTTTTGTTAATTAAAAATATATAATTAAAAATGTAAAATACAATGAGCGTTGTTTAAGGAACACGCTGTACAGTTATAAGGCGCCGTGGGGGCCTAGGGCGGGCGGCGCCCTCGCGCGGCGTAGTACAACCTCACAATACAGATTTAACATGTTTTTCATTACTTATTTACGTAATTTAAAATTTATTCATGGGTAATATATTTTTCTTATTGCCATTTTTAATAAGTTGAGGTAATGTTGTGATTGTGTTCTTGTTTTGTTAAATGTTAAGAGATTCAACTATACTAATACATGAATTATATTAATTTTAATACATACGGCGTGCGTTGTTATCCACAATTAAAAGCCGTTTAAGTGTTCTAAATTAAAATATAGTTTATGTTACTCCATAGTCCCATCAAAATCGATCCAGCCGTTCCAGAGAATAGCCGGAACAAACTGACAGAGAGAAAAATTTAAAAAATGTTATTTTATCTTATGCACCGTGTATATATTAATATGCATATAGTAAAAAGCGATTATTTTAATATTACAAATATACAGATAGACACTCCAATTTTATTGATTTATATAGATTTGTTGGATCATGATTTTTGAAAATTTGGATTTTGAACGTTATAATAAACAATTTATTTTCCAAAAGCTCCGTTTATCATGTTTTCAAAGTTTTGTTTTAAAATATCTCCATGTTAATAGTAACATTGTGTCTTAATGAGATGTTATATAATCTGTTATACAATAAAAGTACTGAATGTGTGGTAACCAATTAATTAATTATATTTCCAAACCGGAAACGGAACGGCGTAGCTTCTTCTTGTTTCCAGTGTACTGTACTTAGCACACATGTGGTGGGGCACTAGGAAGAAAGCGGGCGAAGAAAAAATGAGGGAGAGGAAAAACTAGAGCGGGACGGAAAAGTGGGCGAAAAACGAAAAATTTCACCCGTCCCCCCCTCGCCCAACCGCCGCCGATGCCCCCTCGCACACGCACACACGCATGCCAGCACAACGCTCTTCCTATCTTGATACTTGCAACTTTCACTTTCAATTTTCAATGTATAGCTCTATAGATCTACTTAGTCTGGCTATAGCTAGGTCCTGTATGTAACATGCAAAACTTTGTATCATCCCAAAATATTTCAATAGCAACTAATTAAATTACAATTATGCGAGGAGGACTGGTGTCCAAACTGGGAACAAACCTGTGAGATGAATCACGAGGCCTACACCCCACGGATGTGCACAGAACTTTAAAACTATTGGAGAAGCATTGGAGAGAGAAGAATATGGTATATATACCATCCATACCATATATAATATAATTGTTGAGTGTCATGTGTGCCAATGTGTGTAGGAATATGTATGTGTGTAAGTGCATGAATGTGGAAAATAATTCTTACCTAAACAGCCACCTCCAGCTTTCTACTGTTCTCCAATTACTTTGGCCATAAATTTATAGAATTACAGATTGTTTTCACGACAAAAACAAATGAGCGATGATAACGCGGTTCTACTAACGATCTTATGGTAGCAAGTTTGAAACCCAAGTCGGCTTGTACTTGTGAATTGCCGTTTTTTCACACAAGAAAAATAACTTGCTAAAAATTTGTACACCAGTGGCGATGGTCTCACACACTGCCACATATACCTGACCTGATGGGACCTGATAAACTTATTGAAAGGTATGCATGTACAACCAAGATCGAAGTGTTTACGTTTCAAGATAAATTTGATAAGTTGCCTGTTCCGTATCTATTTCGTACCAGACTGTTCGTATCTTTCAGGCTTGACCAATGAAATTTCGCTATGAAATCAATCTATTACAATTTAGTCATAGTAATTATGGCAAAAAACGTTATCTACTAATTTAATTGTCTGATGTAATTTAGTTTTTTTTATTGATTATAAAATTTGATATTGATTAATTGATTGAAAGAACATATTACATATTATTTTGTGATATTGTACTTAGTGACCTACGAACATGGTTCAAATTTAAAGTGAACTTTATTAAGTGTGTTGATTATCCTTTTCCAGTCATTTTTATAGTTTATTGAAATTAATTATTTGCATGCAATTAAAAACTATTTATTAATGATGTCAAAGAAGTATCTATGCAACCATTTTATTTTAATTAAAACAATTTCTATAAATTTGTTTTCCAAAATCTGGCCTACTGCTGTTATAATTAACTGAAATGTTACTTAAAGTTTAAAAGAAACGTTAATGTGATGTGGTGTTATAATAGGCTTCAACGTATGCTATTTTAATCGTGTAAAAGCAATATATTGTGGCACGTAAGTTAATTTCCTGGTTCGTCGCTAGGATCAAGAAGATGAGATCCATCGGGAGGCTATTGTAGCATGTTTTTATACCCAAAAATTTTAAGTCAGTAGGCGCTCGTACTCGGAGTCGCTTGAACGTTTTTATTATTATTAATATATATTTATATTTCGTTTTCATTTACAAGTTTTCAACGGTTCATAATTTTAATATTTTTATACCGTTTTATACAACAAAGTGTTTATAGATAGGAGTTAAATACATTATTGTAACTTTAAAGGAAAGGGAAGGGAATCGAAACCAAGAACTATTTAAGTTTCGCCGGCCAAGTTTTGGTACGCGTAGAGTTTTTGACAGTTCGCGAATATTTTCAAATTTTTGAGGAACTGACGTTAGAGCCAACATGGCGGTGCGTTTGTCTGTCTGCTCGTCCGCCGGGTTCGTCGACCTCATCGGACCTGGATGTTAGGATGCTCCACTGCCAGAACATTTGACGTCTGCTGTACCCGTGAGTATACACGAAATCATTTCCTACCTTTTGGAATTATTGATGAGGTTATATAAGGGCGCGTTCATAATGACGTATGAATATTGTAATAGTTTATGAGTATGTGCGTGCCTCACACATGGACGCATTGTTTTTATCGTCGTAGTAAATTAGAGGGGCCCCGATACCGGCCGATATCCAGAGACTAGTAGAGGTATTGATTTTTTTCCCTCATTCTGTTAAATTTCATTTATCTGGGGGAGCGACCGTGGTGGACGCGATGACGTATGCCGGCAAAGAAATTGGAGTGACCACGAGAAGTCGTGTTTATTTTTAGCACGCCTTGGTGCCTTACGATAGGTTGCAGGTTCGATTTCGGTTCGACTTCATATATTGAGGTACTGAATATGTTTTGGTACCAAGTTATCGGCTACTAACTTAAGGCACTTTGCCTGCTAATATTACAACTTATGGCAACTTCCTACAAATCGTGATATAGCTTTAATGACCTGTTATGTTTTCTATTTGATTTTCATGAATCTCTAACTTCCTGCAATTGTTTTAATGATTATTGAATTATAATAACTTAAAAAAAAAACTATTTTTACAATTATGTTTATGTTTAGTGGTATTATAATAAAAAGTAAAATGTTAATAACAATTTCTTTTCTATAAAATTAATAGAAGTAATGTATCCAATTGGGGTAGACAGAATCCGTGTCGCGGAGCTATGCAACGGTTATGTGTACTGGACTCGAGTCCTCTAAACTAGTTGTGTACAAAATGAACGTTCATTGGTATCATAGTGGTCGATATTTGATACTTTTCGTGGTATTTTATTTCATTGGTGCCACTATGGTTTACCGATAGCCTACCACTGCGCCAATCGTGTGTTTTAGTATTCGACGTATGTAGTAATGATAGAATTGTAATTTATCTAACTGTAACAGATCGGTTTTATAATGGAACTTCACTGGCAACTAACAGAGTAGGGGCCCAGAGGGTTTATATATTTAGAGGAGCATTCGAAGTGGCACTGGGAAGTCTTTATGAGGAACTCTGGAATTAATTGAAGTATGAGGTCACTGGGAAGGTCCACGGTCCGTTGGTACCATTTTGCGCTTGAGACTTTCTGAATCAAACGGTTTTGGACTATTTACAGTTTGTTTGTTGTTCATAATTTGGCCACCGGCTGGTGTGTGATGTGAACACATACAGCGACATCTGTTGGTCAATACTAACATTTGGAAAATAGTTTTATGCGAGTGGTGTCTCCATCATAAACCGCAGCTATTTCTAAATGCTCATTCTCCGAAGCCTCGCAGCAATTAAACTCCTACGCAGTACACTCCCCTGGACGGAATAAATAATATTCTAACGTTTAGTTCCATACCCAAGACTCAACTTTCATACGCACAGAAATATAGTCAAAGCAACGCTAATAGCAATATCAAAAAATTACTTGTTAAAAGTTTGTGCCCGATATATTGCGATTGGCTCACCACTTGTCACATATAGGACCTGATAAGTTTGGTATCACATGTATATTTACGAGTAAAAAAAAATCGACGCGAAATCGGATCAAATCGTGATACCGTCGGACGCTTTCTTTATATTTCCGGATTATCGTAGGAATATTACGAAATAGAATAAATCAGAATCAAACCAAACTCTCATCAAACTAACTTTAAAGTACAACTTTTCCAATAAAGAAATGAATCATCGAAATCGGTTGGCGTGATTCAGTTATACGTATTCTCTGTCGCACACATACTTAAAGGGAAGAGATTTACATGGTTTTCTAATGAATGCCGTTGTTAGAACTAGACCAAAATGGGAGCACATGATAAGCACTAGCTTTCAAATATGAAAGAATCATCAAAATATGTTCACTCATTCGAATGTTCTGAAGCAACAAACATAAATAAAAATATGAATTAGAAATACAAATAACCTCAACCTTTTTTAAAGCGTCAATAGCCTAATGGTTTAGGGTACGGCCTGCAAATTGTAAGGTCGTTGGTTCGAATCCACCATTCGACTATTGCCGTGAACCATGTCCTAGCACTAGCTTAAGCTTAGTTGGAATGTGTAACAAGATTGTTCAAGATCAGATTGTACAAGATCCAGCCCTGTAGTTCTGGGGTCTCAAGAATAAGACTACGGTATCCCCTGCCTGTCGTATAAGGCGACTAAAAGGGGCCTCGGGTTCACTGGGCGACAAGGGTGGGGGCCTTTGTCGTCCGCTAAGGTGGACCCGGGAAGAAGGCGACATCGGCTGGCCTGTGTAGCCTTGCACTATGAGGACACAGGGGGGGAGGGAGAATCCTCCCCCCCCGGGACGTGCTCTCCTTGAGCACAGTGCAGAGGGGCTCCGGTGCGTTCCACTGAAGATCTCGGAGCCCCTCGTCATGCACCGAGGAAAGGGCCACCGGGGTGGTTTTAGTGGGTAAAAACCCCACATAACCGCCGCCTTCCCCCCAGAAGGCGGGGTATCTTTTTGAAGATTTCCTCCCCGTTAACAAAAAAAAAAGGGTAACAAGATTGTTAGTAGTATTTCAGGAAAAAAAAAGAAATGTTGCTAGCTTGGGTTGAAAAGCGGACATCGAAAGCTTTCTACCCCGTTAGCGATAGAAGGCTGTGTTGATTCCTGTATTTTTTTTTAGTCTTCACTTCGTACAATACTTACTATATCCAATAACTAAGACATGCATTACTTGAAAATAAAAATTAACTACATACTTACTAATAAAGTTAAGACTAATGTATACATTTGTATTTCTCTGGCAGATAGCTGATGTAATAAGGAGTAACTTAGGCTACGTTTACTTTAGAAAAATTAAAATAATATATACGACCGTTGTCTTCGTTCTACTGATAGTAATTTTCTCCATATTTCTTCCTGTCATACTGATTTTATGCATAAATCTTTTACCTTTACCGCAATAAGACTTTGGAATGCGGTGACAACAAATGTACGTACAGCTGGAACTAAATCTACTTTCAAACATTTACTATGGAAGCTTTACCTAGGAATAGTTTGACAATTGCTGTCCCTATCCATCTATAATTATATATATATATACATATGTATTGATATATGTATCTATTTATTATTATATATAATTATTATGTTTATATATTTAATTTATTTGTAAGTAGATATGTATATTATATATGCATGCATTTATTATAGTTTTCTTTTATTTATTATTTTCTCACAAAGCTTGCAATCCCAACCAAACACCAAACACAACCCCAAGGTAGACTGGCAGAGAATGCCTACTGGCATTAAGTCCGCCTATTTGTACCTTTTTTTGCATTGTGTGCAAATAAAGAATAAATAAAATAAATAAATAATAAAAAATGGTCAGTTGAGAGACGTTCGGACATAAAGATGCTATTAACTGGAAGAATTAGCATGATAGACAATTTAATATTCTTAAAATAAAATAAAATATTTTTATTAATTTATTTCAATAAAAAACAAACTTTAACGAAAAAGATGTCTTACGTAAACTTGGATAATACAGTATTTATCATTAAATTTTGATATTTCGCCACATGGAGGCAACACTGAGTTCTAAAATTTAAATAAAAATAAAATTTTATGAAAAATACTGTATTATCCAAGTTTACGGAAGTTATCCTTTTTCTTGATTAATGAAATGATTGAAATTAATAAAAATATTTTATTTTATTTTAATGATATTTAATTGTCTATCATGCACAATTTATTTCAGTTACTAGCGTCTTTATTTTCCGAGATATTCAAACTTTCTTAACCGACCATTTATTTTTGCTAACGAGTGTAATTTTTATAGCGGGTAACACCGCGGGGCGCAGCTAGTACTAAATAAATTTTCTTACCACACACAAGAACTGTAAGGAATCAGCAAAGCGACATCTATACGAATTAGAAATTTCTACCAAGAGCGCTATCCCTGCTCAAATTCCTTTTTGTTGATGCGAATGTTGAGGGTAGTCACTTATTATCAAACTTCTACGGCTGTCACACAAAGATAATTTGTGCAACTACCCACGTTTAACTTGCAATAAAAACAAACAGATGTCGCTCCGTTCATTTCACATCACGCCATACAGTGTCGTGTGGAGCCGACCATATCCCCGGCCTGGTGACGGTATAAGCGCTTACATTGTTTTTGTTTTTCACGAGAGGGCTACGGTTTGGATAACGAACTGTAGCCTTTATATAAATTATCTTGTACTTTTTTTTTATATTAAAAGTGGCAAACGAGCATACGGCTCACCTGATCTTAAGTGATCACCGTCGCCCATGAACATCCACAGCACCAGAGGAGCTGTAGGTGCGTTGCCGACCTTTGAGATAGGAATAGGCTCGTTTCTTGAAGGTCCCTAAATCGTAAACGTTCGGAAACACCGCTGGCGACAGTTGATTCCACAAGTTGACAGTGCGTGGGAGAAAGTTACGCGAAAAACGTACAGTCGTTAAACGCCAACCATCAAGATGGTGGCGGTGGAATTTAGAATTCCTACCTAGAATTACTACCCTAGTTCAAGATAAGGGCGAAAGGAAGGCAACAGGGAGTGGTGCCTTATGGTGGTTAACACTGCGAGGTTGCTGGAAGAGTAACTATCCCCTGGGACGTGCTTCAGCTAAATGCAGAGGAGCGATTTAAAAAAAAGGCCAAGGTGAAGTGTCAATAGTCCTGTGGTTTAGGTTACGATCTGCGAATCGTAAGGTCGTAGGGTCGAATCCACCATTGTACTATTGACGTGAACCATCTCCTTAATTACAATCTTAATCTTAATTGGAATAGTTAACAAGAATGTTAGTTACATTTCTGAAAACAATTATATTCACGTGTAAAAACAATAACCGACTTCAAATCAAATCAAACGTTAAAAGCTATTACGCGCGGACGCCCTTTTTGTATTTCCGAATTACTGTAGGAATATTACAAAATCAAATTTAATCAGAACGTAACCAAACTCTCATCAAACTACTCTTAAAGTACATACTTTCCAATAAAAAATGAGTCATCGAAATCGGTTGACGTGATATTGAGTTATTCGTCCACTTGTGGCGCACACACTTGATACAAATTTAAAACTTGTATGGTTTTCTCATGGACTTCGTTGTCAGAATTGGTCCAGCTTTCAGATAAAAAAAGAATCATCGAAATCGGTTCACCCAGTCCAAAGTTATACGGGATTAATATCAAAAAATATAGACGAATTGAGAACCTCCTTTTGAAGTCGGTCAAAAATAGAAATATATATATATATATATATAAAAAAAAGACTTTATGTAAAAAAACAAGATAGTCGAGAGTCGAAGTTCTTACACAGGATTTCATTAAGAGGTTGTGGCTGTAAGCCACTGCGCCAGGGGTCGGCAAACATTTTTACTTAGAATTTGAAATTTCATACCGTTAAATCAGTGGTGAGCAAACTACGGCCCGCGGGCTTTGGTCGATGTATTGCAAATGGTATTGTAAAATTGTTACTGTTTTTATTTATGAAAGTGCTGTATATAAGGTTAAAAACCTTTAAAAATTCTTGGTTTGTTTTAAAAAAAATATATAAATTATTTTTTTTTTAAATATAAATTTTCACGTAAAAAGTAAAAAAAGAAATAGCCACCGGTAATTTGTGTAATTAGCTAAATTAGCCTTTAATTTTTTTGTTAAATAGAGTTTTATAAATTTTCTTTTTTACTTTATAGTCGATTTTTGGATCGTTTAAACTTTTTTTTACAATTTGTGGCCCGCCAACCAAAAAGTTTGCCCACCACTGGTTTAAATTAAAAAAAAATAAAAAAAATTATCAACATCGATGCGATTTTCACTTCAATTGACACTCTGAGCAACAAATTTATATATATTTATATAGTTTATTTAATATTCAAATATATTGTGCGCTGTACGAGATATACATACATTTTTTTTCAATGACGAACTACACAGATTGGCCAGAGAAGCTGCTATAAGCTTCACCGGATTGAGAGGTGTGGCATAGCTCTTAGGTCGCTTAGCCTGAACCTCTATCGCTAGTAACTCGACACAAGGGTCCCCCCGGTGGGGGGTAACCTCGGCATGGACGGTTACTATGTTACGCGTATGCATTCCGATCCGAGGAAGCCCGAGAGGGCCGAACCACGACTCGGTCGGTAGCTATTTTACGGATAATCAAAGGGACATTCAAAAAGATAAACTAACTTTGAGTGCCACTTCGGGAAGCGAGCGTATACATACATATAATAAATATGACTATGGTGACGGGCAAAAAAAGTACCTACACAAAACGGTGAATCAAAAAAACGAGTGAAGTAAAACTTTTTTAGCTCCATGTATATGTAATATATATGTAAATATGTATGAAAAAATGTACCATGTGTAGAGAAAAATGTACGCGTGCATTGCTCTCTCTTGCTCCCACAACGTGATACAGACAATAGACCTGCACTGTGTCTTACATATACGAAACATAACTGGCTATGAGAGAGAGAGAGGAAGAAAATGTGTGCTCGTATCTCTTTCTCTTGCCTCTAGGCACAGTAGTATACGTAACGTAACTTTCTATCTTCACTAGTAGTATTTTCAAGAGTAGAGTGAATAGGCATTTACTAAGCTAGTGCGCCTTACCATCCTGGACTGCATTTCCACTTAACATCAGGTGGGATCGTAGTCAAGCACTTGCTTAGAAAATATAAAAAAAAAAACTAACTTGTATCACCCTCTCAACTGGCCCTACGACACTTTTCGTAACGCATTCACCAGCTTACTCAAACTCACAACTGGTCCGATAACACTTTTCGTAACACATTCTCCAGTTTCCTCGCCGAGCTGACTGGGGTACGAATCGCGACCTTAAGTGGAATTCCTTGTCACTGCGATTTCAGTGTATCAATTATTTTTATTCAATCCCTATCTTGGTATTATAAACAAACCGTAAGGTGCGTTACAAGGAACACGTGTAGCCTTCTCGGATGTAACCTTGACCGCTCCCGGTGACCTTCAAACTGAAGAAACTCGCAGTTTTTTATGCTCTAAATAACGGCAGGGATAAACCTACACGCGCTCGTAGTAAGCAGCGTATTTATAATCAAGGTAAATTTAATGTTTACCGGATGCCGAGGGTAGGTAGACAGTGCTCTCAGAGTCTCTGATGACTTGATGATAACTTGAGATGATCGCCAGAACATTCATCTTTTAAAATATTTCTAAATAAAATTTATGTATACTAGCGTACCCAGCCCGCTTCGCGCGGGCTAGATTTTTTTTTTTAAACAATCAACTTACATCATTAAATATTTAATTTGACTCTCACAGTATATTAAATTATTCATTTTTCTCCGTATTCATTCTCTTCTATTCTCTTCTTGAGCGGGTGGATAAGATCATTACCTTGTAAACGAATACATTCGCGGCGCTATAACTTACCTTGATATGGTTCATAATGACATAATGATACACAACGCATGTGTCGATAAAAATTTGGGTTATAAAACAATAGAATATCATCATAGTAAGTAAACGCAGTATTTGTCAGTTCAAAAAGGAGTCCTCCGATCGTCACCAAACATTACAGGATTACTCGCCAGGTCAATCTGAAGATTCCCTAAAAGTTATCCACACTAACACACATTTTCTCTTTTATATATATATAGATACACATAATTAAAATTCTAAGTTTACAATTCCAAACATTATTTATTTTTCATAAATATTACTAACATTCTTGTTAATGACACTAAATTTCGTCAAAAGCGAATGAAGTGCCAACTGCATAGCTCTTCGTGAAAAGGTCCAAAAATCATTTTATCTGATAAATGTTCCAAGGCAGTATCCCATAGAATAAAGAAAATAAATAAAAGTACAACGCCTTTCACAGAAAAATACAATAACGTATATGCATTATTGCTACGCGACAGTCGCAGGCGCTGCAGTAATAAACAAGGTGGTTTTACAATATTATAATCACGCGTTTCAGAGGGGTCCAATTCAAGGGCCCCAATTGCTAATTGCCAATAACATTCCTCTATGACACCAACTTATAACAGTTCAATGGTCATTGTGCTAAAAAGAATTCTAATTTCATTTTTTGATGTGTAATTTTAAGACATTTTTTTTGTTTATTCGATCATTGTTTGAAACGTATTGGCATATTTGGAAAATGCCATTATATATGCTAGAATAAAAAGTACCTTATTAAAACAGGTTCTATATAAATTGAACAATTTTGCCGTGGCATGAGAAAGTGACATTGTAAAACAATCATTTTACCAGTGCCTTTATATTTTTAGCTCGACGCAATAACAATGAATATTTAAAAGATTGCGTGTATCGAGCTGTACTCAACTGATTGGTAAAAAACGCCATATTATTAGGGTGAGAATACACCTCGTCGGTCTTAATGTTTAATTATTAAAATTGAGAAGAATTAAAATAAAAGAAATAAAAATTATAGTAATAAGTCCAATAACTATCCACTTTCCATCAACCTTTTCAAATATAGCATAAATCGAGCACAATTTTCAGCAATGGATTTTTGGTACATTAAAACGGAACGTCAACAAGCCATAAGGACTTCGAGTCTGCTAAAGTAATTTTATCAAATTGAACGTTGGGTGACACACATCACAATTTTCGTTTTTTGCCCGTTTCAATCAATTAATCACTAACAAGTGATCATAACAGCCGTGGTAGCTCAGTGTCCGGGCGGTTGCCTTAAGTTGCATAGTATGCTAGCAACCCGAGTTCGAACCCCGGTGTCGGCACCAATAAATTTGTTGTTGCAATTTTATGTGCCTATTTACCACGGTGAAGGAAAACATCGTGAAGAAACCTTTCTTACAATTTTTATAAGACATGTGAAACCTGCCAATCCGCACTAGGTGTGTGTGCCGGACTAGGCCGTTATAGTCTCTTTACTGAGAAAACCTGTGCCCAGCAGTGGGACATATTTATAACTTTAACTTTAAATGATCAGAAATTATAATAAAAAAATCCAAACGGAAATTGATAGGTGACCAAGATCTACATTTAGTAAGACTAAACGTCTTGAGCACCGGCGCAAGGCTGCTAGCCTTTCGGTGTTTTACAGATTACATTTTGGTGAGTGTGCACAGGAATTACACGAGTTAATTCCCCCATCCTCATTCTGCCTTCGGACGTTTAGACATTCGGCGGGAGTCCAACCTTTCATAGTTGATGTTCCGCGCGATTTGAGTCATCGTTCATAGTGCGTAAAGCAAATGAGTGGAACAGGTTGCCGCCGTCAGCCTTTCCATCCAAGTACGACGGGAGCCTTCAAGAATAGAGTGAATAGGCTACTAAACTAGCGCGTACCATCTTTCGACTATATCACCACTTAACATCAGGTGGGATCGTGGTCAAGTTTATACCCCATAAAAAACCTCCTCCTTTTTGTCATTGAACGTTCATTTTGACACAATTGGTTTAGCAGACTGGAGGCTCTGTTGGTGAGACTTGAACTTGTGTTGTAGTTACGCTCACTGAGCCACGTCGATGTTAAATGCATGTATAATATTCGTACATGTCGTTTCAGTA
Organism: Meandrusa payeni; assembly: GCA_029286785.1. Classification (NCBI taxonomy): domain Eukaryota; kingdom Metazoa; phylum Arthropoda; class Insecta; order Lepidoptera; family Papilionidae; genus Meandrusa; species Meandrusa payeni. The sequence goes on from JAGSMX010000029.1 coordinate 1,016,663, forward strand.
GTTCATAACAGTTACTATACAAGCGAATTGAAATAAGAATCACAAAGGCGGTGAAGTTACGTGCGGGCCCGCGCGAGATCGTATCTGACCATATTTCACGTGAACACAGAACGCTTTTATGTTTTGGATGGTAGCACTATTGAGATGAATGGATTTATTTATTATTTAACCGGACAATGGTATGTTATGTACCATCAACTAAAATCAATTCAATGAAAATGTATTAATTTATTGAAAGAAAACTATATAGAACCTCCTTCGTTCAATTCATTTGTATAATAAAATATAAATATATATATTTTAAAAGATAGCTAGCAATATTTTTTTTCAGAAATATTACTAACAATCTTGTTAACCATTTCAACTTAGTTTAAGCTTGTGCTAGGACATGGTTCACGGAAGTAGTCGATTCGAACCCACGACCTTACGATTTGCAGGCCGTACTCTAAACCATTAGGCTAACGCTTCGACCTTAAACGCTTCGTTCGTTCTATTCTTTTTATAAATTCAAAATATATAATTTTAAATGTCACATGTCACAATGATAAATATGATATGGAATAAGGTCATTAAACATTGGAAGGTGTTGTTTCTCTAAACACCCCGGCGCGTTACTCGTGATTAAAAACATTTTTTTTTAATTTCTAAAATAAAAGTGATGCCTAAGTTACTCTTTATTCAATAAGCTATCTGACAGTGAAGTTCCCGTCAAAATTGGTCTAGCCGTTCCAGAGTTAAGCCGGAACTAACAGACAGACGCGAAAATGGTAGAAAATGTTCCATTTTCTTTTTGGGCGGGTTACAGACACCCATTTACATATCAGCGGCATCAGTAAACGGATACATTCGCGGCGTTATAACTTACCTTGAATACTTCAAAATCCTTGTCCTTGTCTTTATTATACTTCATTATACTTTGTATTGACACAACACATGTGTCAATAATATTTTGGGTCAAAAAACAATAGATTTTCATCATAGTAAATAAAAGCTGTATTTGACAGTTCAAATCAGATCAGTGCTCCAATCGTCACCAAACTTTACAGGATTACTCTGCACCTCAATCTGAAGATTCCCTAAAAGTTTCATTGAAATCGGTCGAGCCGTTTCGAAGCCTATAGGGAAAATACCTAGACACTTTTTCTTATATATATAGATTTATTTTTATCTTTCAAAATAAAAACGGTGTGTTTTTGAGTGAGATTCGATCCCCAGACCATCTGATCGTGGGTTGAACGCCTAGCTACTAAGCTAACGCTGTAATATTTAACATTATGAAACGTTTTTAATATGTATATATCGATGTTCTATCTGCGTGTACTATTTATATAGTATACGTTTACCCTTAACGTAGTATTATGAAATGTCTTAAAGGATAATAGTTTATTGTACCGAGGAAATCTTTTATACATAATGCGTACTCGTCCGACGTCATAGGAGTTTGAGATTTTTTAAATAAGTTATTTTAAGTGAGGAGGAAACGTTAGCTTCACGGTTTTCCTTTACATTGAACTTGATTGCGTAACTTGAATTAATTCGTTTACTTCGATGAATGTCAATTGATTTTGTAACTGCTTTGGTTGGACTAAGGCAGAGGTTCCCAACCTTTTTGTACTCTAGAGCACGTTCTAAAGTGTTTTCCGTGTGGCGGGCGCCACCTATTTTTGATCGACCAACTCCTTCATAATATACACCTGGATAAATGTTTTTAGTAACAATACACATTTTAATTAATGTTTAAGAAAAATTCAGTCTATGTAGAATAGTGGCGAGTACATACGAATCGTTTTTTTTTTTATAATAACCACAGACCTGTGTCCGTGCTCTTTTCCATTCTTCTTCTCATTTGTTAAAAAGTGCCACTTCTACAGTTACAATACATACGAATCGTTCCGCGGGTTGCAGTATCGTACTCGTATTTCCAATTTTTTTTTAGGAAAAGGGACAAACGAACAAGTCTCCTATTTACCAGTGACGCTTCGTTATGAAAGCGACATAGTTTTAACCGACTTCAAAAAAAGAAGGAGGTTCTCCATCCGTCTGTATGTTTTTTTTTTGATGTTTGCTATCTCATAACTTTCGACTAGTGAACCGTTTTTGATGTATTTTTGTTTTTGAAAGCTGGTGCTTGCCGTGTGGCGCACTTTTCAATTTGATTCGATAAACAAAGAAAACCATATAATAACACGTATATGGTTTTTAATTAATAAATAATTCGGACTTACTCCTATTTTTGAACTGTCAAACAAGCCAAGTACTTTTATTTCTGACTTCAGCCCGATATGTTTTTGTATAAATGATAAGAATGATATTGTATTTACTGATGTACACGGTTGTAGGTAATGATCTTCACCCGCTCGAGAAGAGAATAGAAGAGAATGAATAATTAATTATATTGTGAGAGTTAAATTAAATAAAGCAATTTTTTTTTTGTTAATGAGGAGGAAATCTTCAAAAAGATACCGCACCTTCTGGGGGCGGTTATGTGGGGTTTTTACCCACTAAAACTTCTCAGGTGGTCAGTGGAACGCACCGGAGCCCCTCTGCACTGTGCTCAAGGAGAGCACTTCCCGGAGGGAGTAACCTCCCCCCCCTCCTGTGCCCTCGCAGTGCAAGGCGACACAGGCCAGCCGATGTCGCCTTCTTCCCCGGTCCACCTTGGCGGACGACAAAGGCCCCCACCCTTGTCGCCCAGTGAACCGCTAGTCGCTTTCTACGACAGGCAGGGTACAGGCAGCTCTACGATAGTCTTATTCTTGAGAGCCCAGAACTACAGGGCTGAAGCAAAATCTAGCCCGGCGCAGCGGGCTGGGTAAACTGGTATAATATAATTTATACCATAAATCTTATTTTGTAATTCCGACTAACAATAGTTTTATAAGCTAAAAATGTTACTAACACGTAAGTCTAAGTTACTTCAATTAATAAATTAATTATTATTATTATTTTAGAAATGTCATTGGTGAGCAGCAAAAAGAAAAAAAAATGATGTACGATGTGTAAACAGGTCTTTGTTTTTTTTTATATATATATATATATCAAACAATATAGTGGCTTGTTGTTTCCAATATTTTCAATATTTAATTATATAATTTAAACTTTATACGTTTAATTATCATATTATTTATTTTAGGTTATTTTTGACTCAATAATATTTATGATTTTTTTTCATCTATTATTTTATTGTATAAAATATATTTTAATCTCTTAACTGTTTTATTCATGTATCATATTTATTATACTCTTATTGTCTGTATAAATTCCATATAAAAGTAGTATTGCACGCGCACGTCTTTAGGTAGTCCCGGGCACCGCTGAAAATCAGCGCTGTCGTATCCTTGTAAATCCTCAAAATGTAATCCTCGTATGCTGAGACGGTGTCCGATATTGGCATCATATGTTTTGTATTATTTGTCCGTGTAACTTTAACTGTGTTTTGTCTATTTTTCATTATTTTTAATGTGTGTTATATTCAATCTGTGATGTGTTTTTGTTATATATATATATATAGTCCACACCGTGACCGGTGACGGCGACCTTGACTAGCTTCGGGCATGAGCGCCGATATGGCTCGCAAAGGTCATCTGCGCGTGATGAGATTATAGTGAACAAACAGTTGCGCTTCTGTAGATCCACTCTCTCGTTCCCAAACCTCCCAGTATCAGTGGATCGGGTGACCGATACGACTGGTGGAGGCAGGGAATGCAGTGACATATCACAGTATAAGGTCCCTTAGTCGTCTCATACGACACCCACGGGAAGAGTGGGGGTGGTGCTATTCTAAGCCGACACCACACGGCATCTATTGTGTTCATTATTATTATTATAAAAATCTCTTTGTATTTCTCTTAAAAAGTTCGCAGAAGTTACTAAACAATAGCTCATAATAAATCACGCCAAAACTATGTCCGACTGTATGACGCAAGCCGCCATTTTTCCCCGGCGCGGCGATTGGAGGGAACTCCTTGGTGTGACGTCAAAACTTGTGTAATGCCGTTAGTTTCGCATTATTTATGTGCGTATTTAAATTGATTACATTTAAATGTTACGCGTATAAATGTTGTCAACATGTGCAATTCGCGATGTTTGTCGACCGCAGAACATTATCGAATTCAGTGTTCAGTATTAATTTAGACATATAAATGCTGTTAATTTCGCATACAGCCATAAGATGCAGAGAACATCGTACGCTAGCAACCCGAGTTGGATCCCCGGTGCCAAGATTTTGTTGTAATTTATGTTCTAGTTTATCAAGCGATGGATGGTAAAAGAAAACATCGTGAGGAAACCTGTTAGGAAACAGCATCTAAGGCATGATTTAGTTCACCAACACGCACTAGGACGACTTCCTTTTTTGGAGTCATTTAAAAATAAGATCAAGCAGCGATAAAATATACTAACCAGTATAGACTAGTAGGCTTGACGGAAGGTCACACGCGCTGCCTTTAATAACGCGGTGCTGTTAGCACAGCATCCCAATTGAGTCCGTCACCTTGAGACGTTACATCAGTTCCTCTCGTTAGCTATCTAAACCACGACAACAACAAAGAATGCTCCTTTAGATTTTCAACCGACTTCAAAAAAGGTTCTTAATTCTTGTGTGGTTTTTTTAATATGTTTGTCACCTGATAACTTTCGTGTGGGTGAACTGATTTTGATAATTCTTTTCTTGTTTCAAAGCTAGTGCTTGTGCACTTCTGGCAATGACCGTCCAGGAAAAAATCATATACGAGTAAGTATTGAATTTGCATCAAGTATGCGCGCCAGAAATAGATTAAAACTCAATACGCCGACTGATTTTGATGATTCATTTTTTATTGGAAAGTGGTGTACTTTAATAGTAGTTTGATGATGATTAATTTATTACTAGAGTTGGATTATATTCAGACTGAACGCCTCCTAATTTAGTAAAATTTAATATAATATAAAGCTGAGGGACATACACAAACACAAATTTACACACACACACCAACACACACACACAAATTTATAAAATATTGTTTTCATTTGTTATGCTTATATTTTATTGTATTTTATTGTGCTTTTCAAATGGGAGAAGACACTGACCTCTGAAACACAGGTCCAATTGAACCTAGCTCAGGAGTCAGGGACTTCATATTTCTTTGTTTAAACATTTTCTTATTTATTTTATTATTATTGATTTATTGATTTATTATTATTATTATTTATTTATTTTGAATCCTTAGGTTAAGTTTTTATAATATTTATATAAAAAGTAAAATACACAAAAATATCATACAAAATACAAAAACATTATAAAAACCTAACCTAGTGTGTGCCACCGGCAACGAAGCAGGGCTCAAGTAACCGATGGTTAGGGCGACATAGAGAGAAACCTCCTGACGATGCGTGGCATGTCCAGGAGTACTGCCTTCTGTATCTGACCCTTGATCCAGCCATCTAGCGAAAGTCTCTTAAGATGTTTTTCGAGACTTTTCGCTATGAGACCGTTTGCAGAAACGACTATCGGGACAATGATCGTCGAATCCACATCCCACATGGCGGTCACCTCGTGAGCCAAGTCGAGGTACTTAGTGATTTTTCCCTTTCGGCTTTCACAAGGTTCTCGTCATGCGGGATGGTAATGTCGACGAGCACCGCCTGTCGCGTTGACCGATCTGTCAGCACAATATCAGGCTTATAGGCAACAATAGTCCTGTCTGTGATGACAGATCGATCCCAATAGAGCGTTGCATGACCATTTTCGAGAACTGGCGCTGGTGTGTATTTGTTATTATTATCAATTCTATTTCTTAATATTCCAACGATAATTCGGAAATACAAGGGTCCGCGCGTAATACGTTTGATTCGGTTTTTGTTCTTGTGAGTTAGTCAATTACGAGTATAAATAATATATAAATTTTTCAACGTGACGTCTAAATCCTTGACTACTACTTTCTGATAACTTTCCAAAGAAAAGCTTTCACGCCTTTAAACACTGGCGGCGTAGACACAGACGCCAATCACTGCGATATTTTTACTCAACGCGAAACTATGAATATAAAACATAAATTAACTTTTCAGCCGTCTCAAGTTTCGGTTAGATTTATTTGCATTATTTCTTTGCCAGAGAAGCTGTGCAACAGTTTCAACAGATTTGAGAGGTGGCAGAGCTACCACGACCTAGGCCCCCAGTCGCTGTTTCCCAATGAAGTTTCATTATGAAACAAATCTATTAAAGTCACATTAATTATTATTCCATCATTACTATGTCCTCAAATACTAACACATACTTCATTGTCGTGCCAGTAGTGTACTAGTGGTACGCCAATAGTAAACCATAGTGACCAACAATGAGCTAAAGATCACTAAAATTAACAAATATCCTCTATGATGCCAATGAACGTTCATTTTGTACACAATTGGTTTAGCAGACTCAAGGCACCGGTCGGTATCTTTAATCGAAAGACTGTCAGTAGTATTTTCAAGTAGTTGACTAAGTAAATAAAACTTCGGAAAGCGTTAACACTGGGTCAAAAAATTGCAGCAATGCACCTAACATGGGTTAGTTAAAAGCTGCGGTAACGAATATTTGTTGGCCTGTGTCCATTAAAATTTAGGTTCGACATCGGGTTTTACCAAGGCCCGCCTTGCTATCCGATTGGTCCTTTGAGGCAGGTATGAACCGAAAATACCACGTGGCGTAAATCAATTGGTCATCGGAGGAGGCGTTTCGACTTTGGGTTATTCTTCTTAACCGGTTAGGTCTTCGACTTCTGATATGCAGAAGTATAGCTCAAGTTAAGGCCGCTTTCGTTTGTAATCCGACAGCAGTGTCTGGCTGACCCTCGAGATAGGACGCATCTGGTTATAACGCCTAGAGATTGAGTCTTGGGAGCCTATGATATATTTATAATAGATTAACGACAGACGCGTTGCTAAGGTCCCCTCGGCTCTCCTCAAATCAGATCAAAGGAAATAAAATGTACTTTTGAAATTTGTAAAAAAAATCACAAAAAACAATACACATAACAATTTACCGACTTCGAAGAAGTAGGAGGTTTTCAATTCGTCTGTATTTTTAATGTTTGTGCACTCATAATGTCGTCGTAGCCCTGTACACAAATGGTTCAACAGACTTGGTGATTTTGGGTTATCTAGACCTTCAGGTTAATTTTGATGGAAAGATTTTTGTTGGCTTTATCCGTTACTTTTAAGTTTCATTTTAGCCTGGATTTGCAAAGTCAAAGCAACATACAAGTACCTAGAATTCACTCTAGTCTTCAGCGCGTCACCACGATCGTGGCGATACCCGTTTTGTAAGAATAATAAGAACCTACAAAATTACCTAATAATAAAATAAATACTTCTAAATTATATCATCGTTCTCTTAAACATTCCCCCCCCCCCCATGCTTCACGGTAATATTCAAATAGTGGTTTTCAAACTATTTACTTTTATTACGACAATGAATGAATGAATGAATATATTTTATTGTAGTAATAATAATAGAAAATAATAATAAGTGTAACAGTAAAAGTAAAATAATATAGAAATAGAAGATAGACAATAAGAGTGACTGTAAAGTATATTTCTTTGTGTGTGTGTGTTAACATGAGATGGAAGAAAGTGATGAGCGAAAACATCCCTAACCACCCACGTTGGGGGAACTAGCCATAGCATAGGCAGACTATGCTCAGAGAAAAATATGACAACGGGCAATAAACTCTGATTTCTAGCAAATAAGTCAGTAGTCCTGCCTCATGCCACAAATAAAAATATATATTTTATTGCACAACATGTAATAAATGCAATCAGAGAAATAAATCCCTACTTATTTATTTATTACAAATATAAAAATATATTATTTAAATTATATATTGTATTTATGTATAAATAAAAATATATACATAAATACAAGCATATATAAACATACCATTTAGATAAATTAATAGCATAACTATAATTATTTTAAGCAATAAATATATATGTACAACTACCAGCGATCTATATAGATAGATATATCTAGCTCCAAATATAGACAGAAATTGGAAAATTTATAACTATTCCTCATTTAAGTATAGATTTAAGAGAGAGCGTTTGAAAGTAGCCTTAGTTCCAGTTGTACGTACATTTGATGGCAGCGCATTTGATAGCGGCGCCAGAGCTTTATTACGTTAAAGGTAAAATAACATCATAATCCTTGCGCGTTACCGCTATTTTATGGGCAGGCCCCACCCCTTAGATGGTAGGAGCGTTGCTGGAGTTTCTTCGGCCACTTCTTCTCCCAGCGCCAACGCTTCCCGAAGTGGCACTCAAAGTTAGTTTTGCTTTTGAATGTCTCTTAGATTATCCGTGAAATAGCAACCGACTAAGTCGTGGTTCGGCCCTCTCGGGCGCCCTCGGATCGGCATGCTTACGCGTAACATAGTAACCGTCCAAGCCGAGGTTACCCCTCACCGGGGTAATAGAGGTTCAGGCTAAGCGACCTAAGAGCTATGCCACCTCTCAATCCGGTGAAGCAGTCAAGGCCAGCTTCTCTGGCCAATCTGTGTAGTTCGTCATAAAAAAAAAGGTAAAATAACTTATTTCAGCTTCTATACTAAGAAACGGATATTTGATTTCTTTCACATTGAATTTCCACATCAATACCATGCATTCTGATTCACCGTTCGATATATGAACAGTATTGATGTAACCAAGGAAGTTATAGCAACGCCGAATTAATTGTCGGAATTTTATTACGCATTGAGAATTTCTTCAGATCTTACTCACCGGTTTGTCCGTGTTACCAAATATCTTTACCTATTACATCTTGTACTATGATATGGCAACACATTTTTTGTTATCGAGAAGGAAGTCTCAAAAGATACACCGCCTTCTGCGGGAGAAAGAGGCGGTTATGTGAGACTATTATTCACTGGCTATCCTCAGTGCATGGTCAGGGACTCCATGGTCAGGGAACGTACCGGTGTCCCTATACGTTGAGTTAAAGCACGTCCCAGGAGACAGCCGTGTAGTTCTGGGCTCGTAGAATAAGGCTATCTACGGTATCCCTTGCTTGCCGTAAAAGGCGACTAAAATGTTCCTCGGGTTCACGGGAGTCAAGGATCGGACTTTGTCGTCGGCTACAGTTCACCCAGGAAGAAGGCAACGTTACAATAGTGCAGAGGAGTTCCGGTGCATTTCACTGGAGATCCCGGAGACCCTCACCAACTACCGAGGAAGGGCCACCGGGGTAGTTTTAGTGAGTAAGAACCTCACACAACCCCACCTTCCATCGCCGGAGTACCTTTTTGAAGATTTCCTATCCGTTAATAAAAAAAACGTTCCAGGGGAACAGCTACTCCCCCAGTCACCTCCCAGTGCTAAGGGAACACGGGATCACTTTGTATTGCCTTTCTTCCAACTCCACTTTTACAGCTACAAGAGCCCCCCCCCCACCCATGGCGCCCTCGAAACCGACAGCACCTGTTACGACAGGCAAGGGATACCTTATTCTGTAAGTCCGAGGCTAATGGGCCGGGCTGTCCGTTGACTCGAAGTGGACCCTCGCCCAGTCCCGCTCGGCAGTCTCCTTCTGAACCATGACGGTTTCGTAGAAGGTCACCAACGCCTTCCACTGTATTCTCTCTGCCAGCCCAGCCGTTACTGCAGCTGGTGGAGAGAGGTCTTGCCCGATCATCTGGACCAGGATTTGTCGCTTGGACTCCCATGTTTGGAAACAGCTATATGACTATGATACTTGAACATTTATCTCTCATATATACGCGAATACAATATATATATACAAATAAATTAAAATTGAGTGTCTATTTGGAATATTAAAATGATCCGCTTTTTACTACATGCATATGAAAATATATAAAGAAAATTTACCAAAATATATATAAATATGTTTTAAAGTTTTGTCTATCTCCCTGTTTGTCGTCGAATCTCTGGAAGGGATGGCCCAATTTTGACGGGACATTCTCTGGCAGAGTATCATGAGTATCTTAATCTCCTTTATTATTTATTAAATTAATAAACAAATAAATTAAATAGTAACAAAATAAAAGAAACAAAAACTGAATTTAAGTGTGGATGAACCACAGAAAGTATTTTAACGCTAAAAGTATTCGTCAATCTATAAATAAATCAACATTAGTGTGGCAAACTTGTGTTGCATGCGTCAAGAATGCGGGCAGTGTCGGGTGATATTATACGTTACATAATCTTTTTTCAATTTTCTATTTGTAGTCAAATGTTGCCAGTATAATAAAAAAAACCAAATTATATTTATTACGCTATGATTAATGCGGGTTTTGTTTTTAAAACGGGTTTCCTTAGTTACTCTACGCATGCCCTTGATGGAAACCCGTCTTCGTACATTTGTACAATATTACAAAATATTATAGCACAAAACTGTATACGCATTGACGCAAAGTGCTCGATCGACGGATCTGCGATAGACTAGTCTTTGGTTCAAAGCTCAGCTATTTCAAAACATTTTTTTAAAAAAGTAATTGGAACATTCTGATTGTTTTGTTTAGTTTGAAAAATTATTATTATTTTTAAGTTTTTTCAAATACGCCAAAACTGTTTTGTAGTCAATTCCCAGTTTTCAAAAATGGCATCCATTTTATCCGTAATAATTTAAGTTAATTTAAATTAAATTTTTATTTCAAACCAAAAATTCATGTACAAACCAGTTCGATAATATGTGTGTATGTGTGTATAAGTGCTATTCTCACAGACACTGCACTAGGTCCATAAACATCGCAATTTTTTTGCGAGGCTTCCGTTGCATTGTTACGTTTTTTGTAGTAAAATTTTATAATGTATCGAATTTCTTCATTAGAGTCACTCGTCTTGACAATAGGAAAAACAAATGAAAATCATACATTTTCCTAATTTGAATTTGGAATTATGTTCTTTAAAATTCAAACTTTCAATGATGGCAAAACCAGCCAGATACAAATGGTATAGCCAAAGAGATTTTATTACAAGTTCATACATACGAAGTTCATACATGCGAAAAGACTTTTTCCCCAACCTACCTATTATATTAACTATCTGTCATTAATTGTTTATTTTTTATGGGAGGAAATGCTGTTATTCACACATATCTTATTGAAGCTGTCCTCCCCGCTAACAAAAAAAGTACCATGTGTTAATTATTCCCTGTACACCGGGTACCAATTTTAGCTAATAATTTACTAAAGCCATTGGCAATAGTCGGGATTCGAAACCGGTACCATTAGATAGTAGGTGTAACTAAGCTACAAGGCTATCGGCGTTATGTGATGGAACAAGATTGATATCTTTACACACGCTCACACACGCGCAGATGCATTCCAGTCTCGTGCGCAAATAGTCGCCGCAGGATTTTAATGAATCCTGGAAGAGCCCGGGAATCTTGGGACACTTCACGATTAAGTGTCTGACTCATAATAAAACCCAGCTAACAATTCCAGATACAAGCGTACCCAGCCCTTTTATTTTATTCAATTAATAAACTTACATCAGTAAACGGATACATTCGCGGCGCTATAACTTACTTTAAATTACTTCTATATAATCCAATATGTTTACTTCAATATGGTTCATAATGACATAAATATACACAACGCATGTGTCAATACAAATTACGGTTATAAAACAATAGAATATCATCATAGTAAATAATAGCTGTATTTGACAGTTCAAGTGCTCGTCGATCGTCAACAGTTATACAGGATTACACGCCAGGTAAATCTGAAGATTCCTTGAAAGTTTCATTGAAATCGGTCCAGCCATTTCGGAGCCTATATGTACCCACGCATTTTCTCTTTTGTATATATAAATGTTTGGGAAGCTTAATTTGAACCTTGAACGTTGTATAATTATGTTTCGGAACAATTCGAAACTGAAGCATTATAAATTAGGCATATTTAAAAGGAGGTTATAATGCGGTTATTTTTTTTATTGTTTGTAACCTCTTTGCTTCTTCATTTATAGATCATTAAAAAAAATTGTTGGTAAGTTGCCCTTTTTATTATCTTATGTAATTGGCATTTGTCTTTCGAAGATATATCTTTTAAAAATCTAATAGGAAAATAATTGGATTTATTGAGTTATCTACCGATATGGTTTACAACCATACAAGTATATATACGAGTAAAAACAAAAACCGATTTCAAATCCGTCTTTCTTCTTTGCATTTCCGAATTATCGTAGGAATTTTACAATATAATTATTCAGAACCTAACCAAACTCTCATCAAACTACCCTGAAGTAGCTTTCTATAGAATTATCTTTACAAAAAAATTAATCATCGAATTCGGTTGGCGTGATATTGAGTTATTCGTCCATTTGTCGCGTATATACTTAATGCAAATTTAAGAAATATGGTTTTCTCATGGACTACATTGTAAGTACCAGCTTTCAAATGAAAATAGAATCATCAAAATCGGTTCAACCATTCCAAGGTTGTGAGGTAATAAATAAAAATTGAGAACCTCCTCCTTTTTTGAAGTCGGTTAATAAAATCACTCGCTACAGAGTTCTGCGTACACCGGATACGTTGTTCGGCTCAATACCTCTCACACATGTGACCTAATAAACTTGAAAAGCGTACAACGAAAGCTGGCATCTGTCTACCCCGGCTGTTTATGGGAGCTAATAAGTTTCCTAAAACAGATGCGAGTATTTCAGACTCTGTGGTTAAAAGAATTTTTAATATTTCATCAGATGTGAACATCTTGCTCGCCACTGTAATTTGTATAAAAAACAATAACAAAAGCATCGGACTTTCCAACATACTGAACAGTCACCCACAAGATTATTGCGTAATGTTTAATAAGTTGTGATACTTATTAACTAATAATAATATGATGATTGATATCTTGATGTATGTATGTATGTCCTGTCCGTACAAAGGTTGCCTAAAAGTCAATAACTATATTTATGAATAAAAACAAAAACAAAGACTTCAAATCGAATCAATTTTAAACGCGAACGACCTCTTCTATTTCCGAATTAGCTGACACGATAAACGTTCTTTTGTAATTTTTTATGACGTATATAGTGATTGGTAAATGGAAGGTTAAAGTTACTCCTTATTAGATCTGTTATCTGCCAGTGAAAGTTCGGTGAAAATCGGTCCAGCCTTTCCAGAGATTAGCCTGAAGAAAAAGACAAACAAAAATTGTATATAATGTGTTTTTGTACATATACCGTACATTCATATGCATTTAGTTAAAAGGTATTTGTAACCGACTTCAAAAAAAGAGAAAGTTCTAAATTCATCGACCCTTAATTATGGACGATCGAGTACAAGGCTAAGATAGCAGCAAATAACTTGGGATCTTGGTCAAAGCGCCACAGTACTTCTCTGAGGGACAGCTTTTAACAATTTATAAAGCTCCGGTCGTGTGTAGAATACTGCTGTCACATTTGGGCAGGCACTGCTAAATGACATTTCGCAGCTTTGGACTTAGTGGAAAGGCTAAGAGGCTATTTGATGACGCAGCTGAAACCAATCTGCACAGTCTTGAGCACTAGCGTAAGGTAACTAGCCTTTGAGTTCCTCGCAGAAGAAACAATGAAAGACGAAGCAAAACGCTTCGTTCGGGTTTGAGGGATGTTCACAACAAAAGGATGAAATCCCGCAGTGCGTCTTGAAGTCCGATGGTGGAATTAGATCATGTAGTTCCTCCACACTCTCCAATATGCAATCTGTAGAAAGCCTGTAGGCTAGCTACCTTACGCCTGTGCTAAAGACTGAGCAGATAAATATATTAACATTTAAACTAGAATAATATTTTAGATACTACCATTATTAGTTATATTTAAATTAGATAATATCAGACCGACAGCCCGCCCAGTGTGGACACACTTAGGTCAGCGGTATTTTTTAATCAGTTCAATTGAATTCTATTTATATATATATTGACACTTACTGATACTAGAATGGTATCTACTGGTTATTTAAATAAGGTCAAATTACTGTACTGCCGCGAGAGAACTGTGCCTTTACGTTAATTGGAATGTTTCGACATATTTGGACGATGCCATTATAGGCGTGATTGACAAATAATTGAAACAATATCGAAATGCCAGTGATACGCTATTTGCAAAAATCGACAACTGTGGACGTCCATTTCGACACAATTGGTTTAATATTTTGATTATTGAATCCATTGCCACGACTATACTAACGACTATACTTCTATATCTGATCCTTAACCCAGCTATCAAGTGAAAGTGTCTTAAAATGTTATTGGAGACGAGAGAGTTACACAATAAAGTTATTATAAAAAGTAAATTAGTCACCTTTTGAAAAGGGGCAGGGGCCTTCTATCCAAATAATAATTAATAATTACCAATTTTTCTTATACCCAATATATAATTTCGCATAATCTTTTGGTCATAGGATTTGAATTGAATTAATTTCATCTGCACAATCAACTTTCAATAATGATATTGTGTATTTAATGTCTTAAAATAAAATCATTAAAAACATTATAAAGTCATTTATTTATTTAAAAAATATTTAATTATTTTAATATCTAATTAAAGCTTCTGATCTATTAACTAATCACATTCAATTATTAAATATTATCTATTTTATTAGCATTTCATATATCAGTATTCATAACGTTTGTCTATTGCACAATCTTAGCCGACTTAAAGCAGTCTTTTTAAAATACAAAATAAAAAAAAACTATTAAAATTGATCTAAAAATTCACTACAAAATCTTACTTAACATAATAGCCTTAATTGTTCTTATAATAACGTCGAAAATTAAATGCGATTAATTAAACTAAAATAAATTTAATTATCTTAGTTTAATTAATTGTATAATATATTCACTATAAATGCAAATTCTTTTTTTTAAAAGAATTTGTCTTTTAAGCCAATGTTAAATTTAAAAAAGTACGTACAAACCATAAATAATTTATACATTTCGCATTTATGTCAAACGGCTAAATTTTTAGCCTGTGACACTTTAAATAAATTAATTATTAGAAGCACAGAGTATATCATTCAAACTGGCGTGTAAATTCACTTCACTAATTTTGGTCTTCACGTAAGATTTTTTTGGAATTTTATAATAAAGAAGCGTCCAAACACATGAACGCTATCCTTATGTAACCCAATGGACACCTGTTTCTGCCATTTTGAGGTTGAGAGTAAAAAGTTTCGATTGGTTTTTTCTCCCCTGTTCGCATTTGTCTTTCTACCACGGGTTGAACGGGGTCGGGGAATATCTTGCGTTTCTTCCGATTGTTCTCATTGCAAGTTCCGCAAGGCACTAGAGGCGATAACATCGCTGGTATCGTTGGTATTTTGTCGTCATTTGTTGAAATGGCGTTCAGAAATTTGAAAATGTCTGTCGCTTCTTGTAGTGTTGTTAGGTCGTCGCACGTGCAGTCCGTCTGCGCGTGCGCAATGATTGCGTTCGCGAACAACAATACGATGATTTTCACTGCCATCTTGTGTGCTCTAGTCGAGTTTCCGATGAGTTCTGACGAGCTAGTTCCTCGGCGGTTACTTTTAAACGTTCCGAATATGTGAGTCAGTTGTTTGAATCACCGTATACTATAATTCATTTTAATTCCAGTGACGTTGTTTGCTTACGGGCGCTTTATTCCCGTTACATTGCAATAGATAATTTTAATTGTTTTATTGCCTTATATGCGTTTTAATAAAACTTTATTGTCACTGTTATATATTGGGTGTGTTAAGTTTTTTTTTGACACAGCAATAATTGATTTAATTGAACAACGTATGGTGTAATAGCAGCGTAGAGTTCCGAAGGCCGCGGGTTCGAATCCTTTTTGGCTTGTTGTAATGAGTTTTCCTTCGGTAAAGGTTTCTTACAGATAACAAATATTAAAAAAAATAACGTATGGAAATGGGCAACTCCTGGCACATATTGGGGCTAATAAGGTAGATATACAATGTACAGACAAAATTGAGAACATCCTTTTTTAAGTCGGTTAAAATGCGACTGCTATATCTGTCTCGCTAGATATTTGTAAATAAGTAAATTCATTTATTTATTATATTAAATGTGTGACTTAAATTAATAACTTAAAATTGACATATATATAAAATGAATCACTTTTTCCCTTGGTTATTGCATCACGTTATTATTGATCGTTAAGATATTATTGGCAGAAGATTTTTAATAAAAAATATTAATGATATGACAATATAATTTTGTTTTTGTTAGGTCACTTGATTCCGAACGACATGCCATTCGAATTTAAACGTCAATTTCCAGTACGACTAGCATTTGAAATGTCAAGAAATAATTCGAATTCAATCTTGTTTTTGTGACGTAGTTCGTCACAAAAACACAGATTAGCTAGACAAGCTTTGACTGCTTCACTCCTGAACTTCTATTGCAAGTAACTCGACACATGGGTACTCCCGGTGAGGGGTAACCTCGACTTGGACGGTTGTTGAATTCAAAATTCATAGTTAAGACAGTACACTTCTGCCGGGTGAGCTAGTATTTATTAAATATAATTATATATTTTAGTTTAAAAGTTAAAAGTAAAACTGTTGGGCGCAGGCCTTTCCTGTAAAGAGAGTATAAGGGCATAGTCCACCACGCACACCTAGTGCGGATTGGCAGACTTCACATGCCTTAAAAAAATTTCCTAAGACATGTAGGTTTCCTCAAGATGTTTTCCTTCACCGCCAAGCGCCTGTTGAATCAGCACATAAAATTGCAACAACAAATTGATTGGTGCCGGCACCGGGGATCGAACTCGGGTTGCTAGCGTACTATGCAACTTGAGCCAACCGCACGGACACTGAGCTACCACGGCTCTATTTTAGCTTATTTTAAGATAATTCAGAATCGCCCGGATCACAGGCATGTATTTATTGTGCTCTCATCTACGAATAAACACATCTACTCTATATGTATAATATCTTCTCCATTCATTAACCCCTTCATTGTTCAGTATTCCGGAATTAACACTTTTAAAGAAATAAAAAATTAAAGGCTATTGTAGGCGTCCGTCATTGGCAGTAAATTGTTATTGTATTTTATTGCCGCATCCATAAGTTAATAGTTCGGTGGCCGAGCCCACTACACTCAACTATTATTTTCTTTTATTAGATCATTTATGTAATAAAACACTAGTGGATTGTACCTTTTAAAATAAAAGATAACAGGGAGGTATTTGTGTCTATGAGATAATAATTATTTTTAAATGTCACAACAAAACGTGTATATATCGAAATATGGGGAAAATTTAAATGACTAATTGGATTAAATCGTTTGATATTTTAAAGCAAATTAACGAGCAGGTCGTACAACATTCCAAGTTTGCTATGACCAACTATTGCAATTTAAAAAAAAATGCTATCAATTTTTTTCACAAATATTACTATCATTCTTGATAACCATTTCAATGAAGCTTTAGCTTGTGCGAAGAGATAGTTCACGTCGATTTAAAATGGATTCGAACCTGCTACCTTACGATATAGCCTAATGGTTCTTACCCACTAAAACCTCCCCGGTGGCCCTTTCCTCGGTGCATGACGAGGGGCTCCAGGATCTCCAGTGGAACGCACCGGAGCCCCTCGGCACTGTGCTCAAGGAGAGCACGTCCCGGGGGGGGGGGGAGGCTGTTCCCTCCCCCCCTGTGCCCTCGCAGCGCAAGGCGACACGGGCCAGCCGATGTCGCCTTCTTCCCGGGTCCGCTTTGGTGGACGACTCAGGCCCCCACCCTTGTCGCCTAGTGAACCCGAGGCCCCTTTTAGTCGCCTTGTACGACAGGCAGGGGATACCCAGAACTACAGGGCTGATTGTCGGTAACCCTGTGTCAACGTGGAGCTCCCGATTACGTACGAACCACGGCGCACCCGTGGCTCGTCGCAAAAAAAGATTCTGAATTACTTGTAACCTATGGATATGGTGAGTTAAGTATTGAATATATCTAGTATGAGTCAGGAAACAAACAAATCACGTTGCCGTGATGTCAATTGTATGGCGACTGTGATTCACATATTTCTGGCAGTTGTTTATGTAAACAACCCAATTTAAACGAAATTAATTGTCTAATATCCAACGCTTCCCGAAGTGGCACTCAAAGCTAGTTTTCCTATTAAATGTCCCTTAGGTTATCCGTGAAAAAGCAACCGACCGAGTCGTGATAATACCTGTCCAAGCCGAGCTTACCCCTCACCGGGGGACCCTTGAGTCTATATTACTAGCGATAGAGGTTCAGGCTAAGCAACCTAAGAGCTATGCCACCTCTCAATCCGTTGAAGCAGTCAAGGCCAGCTTCTCTGGTTAATCTGTGTAGTTCGTCATAAAAAAAATGAAAAATTGTCTATTATTCGAACCCATAACCATTCAAATTTAAATAATTAGCCACTTTTATAACACTTTCACTGCAAATTTCTCTAGTTTTCAAACGCTGTGTGTGATTTTCACCGACTTCAAAAAAGAGGCAGTTTTTGTCATCTGTATTTTTATATATTAATTAGCGTACCCAGCCCGCTTCGCCGGCCTAGATTTTGCCTTTTTTTTATTTAAACAATAAACTTACATCATAAAATATTTAATATAACTCTCACAATATATTAAATTATTAATTTCTCTCCATTATTCATGTCTCATGTATTCATTCTCTTCTCGAGTAACATATCACACACACATATCAGTAAATACTTACTTCTATATTCTCCACCTTTAACCTGGGTGTAGGTCTTATAAATATCATTTATCTTCGTTTAGATTTTACAGTATTACTCGTCAGGTCATTCAAACAAAATCATAACGTTGACTCAGATGATTGTTATGTTCTTGGTGTTATGTGGTTTGTTCTTCGTGTGTGGTGAGTTTTTTCCAAGTTTCGAGTAAAGCTCGCATGGTGCACTCGACTTGAATAATGGATGAAGCGATTTAGACGACGTGCGTCAGGGTTCCGAACCATTCTCGTGGCTGTGATGGCACGTATGTGGTGCATTTATAGATCAAAAAAGCCGCTTGTACATGTGTAATGATAAATTTGTTAAAACATGACTTAATAATCACGATATTAATTGCTAAGAAGGTCGAACCTAGGTAAAAGTGCCTTTAAATAGAGTTACTGGAGAGTTTATCTAATTATCAAAATCTAATGATATCGATATCTTTTCTGAAAGCATTTGTATGTTTGAAAATTTATTAACCTATAAACAGTATTTTTCATTAAATTTTATTTGAATTTTATTATATCGCCACATGGAGGCAACACTAAGTACTAAAATTTAATTTCCAGCCAGCGTATCTTTTAAGATATTCAAACTTTTTACCGTCCCTTCATTTTTGCTCACGAGTGTAGTAATAATTGAAACTCTATTCGTATGTCGTCGGAAAACCACAATGGTATAATAGACTCGACAACTCTGATGTCATTGTACGTTCATTTTGGTACAATAATTTCATAGACTCGTGAATGGTTTAAGATCTCGTTTTAAGAATTGTTTATTTTATATTCCATAGTTTTTCATTATGATACCCATACATGACGACTTTCGTAAGGCGACATATTCAGATGGCGGAGAATTAGACCGGCTCCCCGCCACAACCGGCTTACCGTGTAGCATTGGACTCCCCAAGATAGACGAACGTAGTGAAAAGGCGTCGAAGAATGACGACCAGCCCCCCAGAATCAGGTTCACTGTGTAGGAGATGTCCATCCAAGACCACCCAAATGTTCAGTATTCGAATCTGAACGGTTATCGTATCTTACTAGATTTTACCGGGGAGGTTTTAGTGCGTAAAAAACCCACATAACCGCCGCCTTCCCCCCAGAAGGCGGGGTATCTTTTTGAAGATTTCCTCCTCGAAAAAAAAAAATTACTAGATTTTACCCGATTTAAAAAAGGAGGATGTTTATCCGCCTGCATTTTCTCTATTTAATGTTTGTGCACTAAAAGGGCCCAGATACGAGTACATAAAACCGATTTCAAATTGTTTTCTTTGTTTGAAAGGATTGGTTTTCAATTTCACATGAATTTTACACACGAAATGGACGTGAGCGCTTAACGTTCGATTCGATTTGAGACTATAAACTCTCAAGCCTTTTAAGCCCTTAGAGTAGACAGAGAGGGCTATTGCTGTTGCTTTTACCAAGGTTATTAGTACCTATATTGATATAGTGTAGGTATATTGTAAATTATGCGTTGCGTCGAGGAAACTGCAATATCAACAGAGAGATTCTCTCACGGGGAAAATTGTGAACAATATTAATAACAGTTGAACACCAAAAACCCATGACGTTATCATTAGTTGATGCTTCAATTCGTATATCTTTAATTATTGTATATATATATATATATAAATATATAATCCCAATCTCGGAAATGGCTCCACTGACTCCGCAGATGTCGCCAACGCCTTTACTTGATTGGCGTGGTCTATCGCCTTCGGGTCCCTGTTCCGAAACGCCATCGCGATGTTGGATCATCGCATGCAGGAGGTTTTCGGGGCGATAAATCGATCGATAGGATTAATTTTGAGAAAATGTTGTATAGGATATATAAAGTTTACTTAAGTAGATGGCGTTGCTAGTTTTTTTTTGACGAACTACACAGATTGGCCAGAGAACCTGGCCTTGACTGCTTCACCGGATTGAGAGGTGGCATAGCTCTTAGGTCGCTTCGCCTGAACCTCCATCGCTAGTAAATCGACACAAGGGTAACCTCGGTGAGTAAGCATTCCGATCCGAGGGCGCCCGAGAGGGTCGAATCACAACTCGGTCGGTTGCTATTTCCCAATCTAAGTGACATTAAAAAACTAAACTAACTTTTAGTGCCACTTCGGTAAAAGTGTTGATTCCTCTGCGCTTTATGCGGCCGAAATACGCTGACGACATGTGGTGGACATACGAGTTTTAATTCGTAAATGGCTTAGGAATATATATACGACATTTATATTGTTATCGCCTGTGGTTTTCGGTCATTACAGTAAACGTTTTGTCCCACATGTGGTAATGTCGGTCAATTTTTAGGAAGGACTGCCAACTATCGCACAGGAAATTCCTAGTTTAGGTGGCAGTGAAACTTAAATAGAACTAATACTTGCAGTAAAAAAAGTGGAATTAGTAATACTGTTTGTTATAATTTTGTAAATTAATAAAGGATATTTATTATTATTATTAATTTAAACGTTATCATTGAACTACTGACGTTTTAAGAACGTACTATATATGTATACTAGCGTATCCAATCGCTTCGCCGTGCTAGATTTTGCTTTATTTTATTTAAACAATAAACTAACATCATTAAATATTTAATTTAAATCTCACAATATATTAAATTATTCATTTCTCTCCGTATTCATTCTCTTCTCGAGCGGGTGAAGATCATTATCTATATGTACATATCAGTGAATACAATATCATTCTTATCATTTATACAAAAACATATCGGGCTCAAATCAATGCGTACGGCTTGTTTGACAGTTCAAAAGAGAAGTGCTCCGATCGTCACCAAACTTTACATGATTACTCATCAGGGCAATCGGAGGAATACCTGAAAGTTTCATTGAAATCGGTCCAGCCATTTCGGAGCCTATACGGATCAAACACACACACATTCCCTTTTATATAGACATAGACATGTATTTATTGGCATCACAATACAAAAACACATCGCAGACAGAATATAACACACATTAAAAAAGAATGAAAAATAGACAAAACACAGTTAAAGTTACACGTCCAAATAATAGAAAACATATGATGCCAATATCGGACACCGTCTCAGCATATGCTGTCGCGAGGATACGACAGCGCTGATTTTAGCGGTGCCCGGAAATACCTAAAGACGTGCGCGCGCAATACTACTTTTATATGGAATTATACAGACAATAAGAGTATAATACATATGATATATGAATAAAACAGATATGACATTAAAATATATTTTATACAATAAAATAATAGATGAAAAAATTTCATAAATAAATATATTATTAAGTCAAAAATAAACTAAAATAAATAATATGATAATTAAACGTATAAAGTTTAAATTATATAATGAAATATTGAAAATATTGGAAACAACAAGCCACCGATATCACGGGGATATTATCTTTTTGTAATTTTAACATCAGGTGTTTTAATTTATTTTTAAAAGCGTTTACAGACTTACTGTCTCTTATGGGCGGTGCCAAATTATTCCAACACTTGGTGGCCAAGTATCTGAAGCTGCCGCGGAACGCAGCAGCTCGGTGTAGCGGAATTTGAAAAATGCAGTTTTTAGCTCTAATTAAACAGCTAGTATCTTTATTCCGCCATTTCAACTTTTCGTACAGATATTTAGGCTGTTCCGAGTTTATGATTCCAAACAGAAGTGTTGCAAAATGCAAGTCTTTTCTGAGGGACATTCTTAACTTGTTGGAATTCTTTAAGTAAGGGTGAACATGATGTCGAGAAGGTATTTTATAAATGAAGCGAGCACACGCATCCTGCTGGTTTTGGACAATAACCTTGGACCACAAACAGTGTCCGCGTAATCAAACCTCGGTAGCACAAGACTATCACAAAGTCGAATGCAGAGGTCCTCGCTTTAAAAATCACGGACCTGGTACAAAATTTTAAGCCTATAAAAGCAGCTACGTGAGACTTCAAGTATGCGATTCTCAAAACGAACACCATCATCCATTAATAAACCAAGATTTCGAGTCTCCGAAACACGTTCGACTGGCTGTTCATGTATTTTAATAGATAGATATATAGATTTATCAAACACAAATAAATTACATTTGAGTGTTGTATTTAATAACCGTATAATACATACACACGATATACGGTTCTTCTTCTTCTTCTATAAGCTCTACAGCCCTTTGTGAGCCTTGGCTTGGTCAAGCAACATCCTCCACCTCGGTCTATCCATGGCCGCAGTCCTCCAGGTTCCTATGCCAATTTCTTTGGCGTCTCGATTTACACCGTCTATCCAGCGGAGCTTTGGTCTTCCCCGACCTCTTCGACCTTCGATATACGGTATATACACCAAAATAACACTTTTTACAATTTCCGGCTGTCTGTTTGTTCCGGCTAATCTCTGGTACGGTTGTACCGAATTTGACGGGACTTTCACTGGCAGATAGCTGATGTAATAAAGAGTTAGGCTACTTTTATTTAAAAAAAATTGTATAAATATTTTTTTTTAATCGCGGGTAACACCGCAGGGCGCAGATAGCGGGGACATAATCAACGAGGATGACGTTAGCAAATGTAGATTTGTGCAGAACTTCATTTGATATTCGCAATATCGAGCAGGATGTTTTATTGATTTTTTAATACTTTATTTTTTAAATGCTTGACCACGATCCCATGTGATGTTTTTTTTTGGCCCCATTTATGAGGCCCTATGAGCCTGTTGCTAAAATTTGTGCAACAACGTTGGGCCCTTTGTAATATATATATATATTTTTTCCTCCTTTAAGGATATTTCTTCATTCCTCTTCTTGCCACTATTGAGCCGTTAGCCTTTGCGGCTAAGAACATAACTAGCTCACAGTATTCCAGGAATTGTTTTCTGGTATCGGATGCAACTTTGCTGACTATGTTGTCCGCGGTGATGGCGGTATCCATTCTGTGTTCGCAGTCATGGCGGTATCCATTCCGTGTTCGCAGTCATGGCGGTATGTTGCGAATCTTGGGCAGTGTATGATGATGATATGCGGCACAGTTTCCTCGCTCGCCTCATCGCAGGCACAGAATGGATCCGCAGTCAACCTATATTTATGTAGGTACGATTTGTTGCCTCCATGCCCTGTCAGGAATTGTGAGTTGAGGTTGCAGTGCTCGAAGTCCTTGAATACGCGGTAAGCCTCGCGAACGTCAGCTACAAACATCTTGTGATGTTAAGTGGAAATGCAGTCCTGGATGGTAAGGCGCACCAGCTTAGTAAATGCCTAGTCACTCTACTGTTGAAACGACCCACATTGTAATCGGAGGGAAAGACAGACGCAGGCAAACTATTCCAGTCCTGTACCAATAATGACATAGCAAAGCACTTCCTTCGGGCTTGAGGAATGTTTACAACAAAATAATGCAATACAGCAGTGCATGTATTTATAAAAGAGAAAGTGTGTGGGTATGTCCTAAATAGGCGCCGAAACGGCTGGACCGATTGCAATGAAACTTTCAGGGAATCTTAAGATTGAGCTGGCGAGTACTCCTGTTATGTTTAGTGACGATCGGAGCACTCCTCTTTTTAAACTGTCAAATACAGCTTTTTTAATAATAATAAAATTCTATTGTTTTATAACCCAAATTTGTATTGACACATACGTTGTGTATATTTATGTCATTATGAACCATATTAAAGTACAATGGAGTAGAATAAACCCCTTAATGATAAGAATGATAATCTATTTACTATCATTGTACATGAGTGTAAGTAATGATCTTCGCCCGTTCGAGAAGAGAATGAATAGTGACAAAAATGAATAATTTAATATATTGTGAGAGTTAAATTAAATATTTAATGATGTAAGTTTATTGTTTAAATAAAATAAAGCAAATACTAGCTCGGCGAAGCGGACTGGGTACGCTAGTACATTATATTTTGTTAATGTCATATGTTAGTATCTAATATTTTGTACGTAATAATCCAAGAAATGAAGGGGAAACTATTCAGCTGTTTCAAATTAGCATCTCACTAAGCACATCCAACATTCTGACTAAGCTACTATAGCTTAAAATAATACACGTTACTTTATTATATATCTTTTTATTCAAAAGTACACTAATAAGGCACAAAAGAAAAGTTTACGTCATTGTCTATGGGCACTTCATAAAAAATCAATATCGTCGACGATGTTCCATATTCGAATTCATAGCTCGTCAAGACATACGACGGCAGCGGTCCGCGGATATATACAACTAGTGTTGCCAAACGTTTTATCGTTTCGGGACACACGCATATAGAAATAGACATTTTATGTGTTGCTATCATATACAATCACATTACAAACAAAATATAACACACATTAAAACAAGTATATTTACGAGAAAAAACAAAAACCGACTTCAAAACCAATCAAACGTTAAACGCTATTACGCGCGAACGCCCTCTTTTTACTTCTGAAATATACGAAATAGAATTAATCAGAACCTAACCAAACTCACATCAAACTACTCTTGAAGTACAGGATGTACTTCAGATAAAAATGGCGTGATATTGAGTTCTTAGTCCATTTTTGGTGTCCACACATCATGCAAATTTAAGACTTATATGGTATTCTTGGAGATGCCATTATCAGAATTGGACCAGATTAAAATAGGGCCATACGGCACCAGGTTTCAAATAAAAAAAGAATTATCAAAATCGATTTACCCAGTTTTAAAGTACCAAATATAAAAAAATAAAGACGAATTGAGGACCTCCCTTTGTCGGAAAATGCACTTGAAAAAAAAAAGAACGGTTCATTAAAACATGATGCCAACATTGCACACCGTCACAGCATGTGCTGTTGCAAATTTTTCGCAAGTCATTTTTAGCGGTGCCAAAGATTTCCTCGTTGAGGCAACCAACGCGACGAGGTGCTACAGCTTTCACTTGACGTCAGATGATGAGATCCGCTTTTCATCAAGCATATCTACAACGTAAGAGACGATGGAAGTGCTGGGATTATTTTTTAATAAGGATGGTATGACTGGTTTAAGGAAATACGACAGTAGCTCGAGCTAACCGGAAGAAGTAGAGGGTCTACCCTTCTTCTTTCATATATCCAGGGTATAAATTCTGTGCCTGGGTAAAAAGAGAAAGAAAAGTATGCTTTACATAAGGTTTTAGAATAGTAAATGGATATTAAATAAATCAATAATAATCTACCAAAACATGTGCTTGGGTGGGTTTACAACATTAATAACCTGCTGTTATAGTCTACTGTTTATTCTAACAAAAAAGTTTAAGCGATTCCTAAATCAAAAAGCGCCTGATAAATCATATAATTTATCCCACGAAAACAAAATGCAAATGAGGTCACCCTACACACATGGACATATCTTGGCGATGTAGAAAAATCTTAGAAGCGGAGATACCCCCCACCCGGCGCAATAATTAGTTTAACAGTGTTCGAGCACCCACCCCACCCCCTAGCTCACCCACTACCCACCACCGAGCCGCGTGTGTGAGTTACGCTCACTACGGAGAAAAATAAACCGGAACACTGGGGGAGTGCGGCCGTTTGTGTTAAGTCGCGGTTTTTATATTGATGTGTGTAATTGGATATATACGTACATATATAATTACGGCTACATTACGTTGGAAGGTTGGCAGAGTGCCAATGTTATCTAAACATCTATGCATATGAATAAAACTAAAATGTCTGTTTGTAACGTAAAAATAAATAACATATACCAAAATAAGATTTTTTACAATTTTTTTCTGTATGTTTCGGCTTCAGAACGGATGGACCGATTTTGGCAGGGCTTTCACTAGTAGATAGCTGATGTAATAGGACTAACTTAGTTTTGATTGAGAAAATTTAAATAAATAGTTTTTAAGCTCAAGTAACACCGCGGAGCGGAGCTAGTGAGTAGCTTGTAAAGGTAATCAAACACTAAACGATACTACGCGGGGACACTTTTCTTCGGAAGTATCATAGTTATCTTACGAAGTTCTGGCGTCTATATTATCTTGAGCTAAATTACATATTGTATATTGTAGCTAAGCAGTACTTACCTAACCTTGCGTCGTGTCTAACGGCACCTCCGGCGAATCGGACAAACCAGAGAGAAAAAAGCATAGTGACCGTCCAAGCCAAGGTTATCCCTCACCGGGGGGACCCTTGTGCCGAGTTGTAAGCTATAGAGGTTCAGGCTAAGCGACCTCTCAATTCAGTGAAGCAATCGAGGTCAGCTTCTCTGGCAAATCTGTGCAGTTTGTTAAAAAAAAAATTCCTATGTGTCCACCCCGCGAGGGTAAGAAGGACGTAAACGTATATTTTTCGATTCATGAAACAATACTATTCAATAAAAAAATATATCTAAGCATTTCTAATATATTTCATTATTATTAAGAATAATAGCCCCGAAAATTTCGTTTCTGTCGACTCTACTTACAACAATGGCGGACGTTGAATTAAGATATCTGGCCCCCTCCTCTCCCTCGCCCACCCCCCGCATGTGCAGTTTAATCAATAATGACAAAAGATTAAAGATATTGGGAGAGAAATGGGGTGGTCGACTCATTTCTTTTAGTTTCGTGTATCTCTTACGACTTCAGTTTCATTTGGTTCATTGGAAAATACATGTTATTAGTAATAATATGTACAAGTATATATGTATAGTACATATCGACGCTGGAAAGCAAATACGTAGTAAGTGACACATATGGCCATTTTCACTTATTTACGTCGTTGGAATCAGAAAAAAAGACACGTCGAATGATATATGACTTCTAACAATTAGATGAAAAATAACGAAAATAGGATTTTCAATATTGGAGGAACTCTTTTATTTTTTGTATCGTAAAACGATTTTCTTTTAGGAAAACTCTAGGTTAATGCCGTGGTGTATTTCGGCTCTGGTGAACAATTTCATTTTTGTGGGTTACTACGTATAATGTTTTTCTATATTGAACTTTAATTGTATTTACGAGTCTAATCGAGAATCGAATGAAACGTTAAATGCTATTTCGCGGCACAGGTAAATGCTATTTTATATTCGCGGCCGCCGTTTTAGTATTTTCGACTTATCGTAGAAATAGTTCAACTATTTGTATTGGTGAACACACGTCCAAACAAATGTTATGACATAATTGTATTTTGTCTTCAAAGTACCATCGCCCCTATCAACTTAGATATAAATGTTATTTTAATTTGTAGATTTTTACATGCGAGAACATAACTGATTTATCTGATCATAACGTTTTGCGGTTACAAGTAGAAAGTTTCGGAAAAAATCTCAGAAATGCTAATTGAATGCGTTGGTTCAGCGTCATATCATTGAGGTCACACTTTTTTGTGAGAATCTAACCGCAATAGTTTCACTGGATTTGAAAGATGGCAGAACTATTAGGTCGCTTAATGGCCTCCCAATAGAGGCTGAACCTCATCGGACTTCAAGACGCACTGCAGGATTTCATTCTTTTGTTGTGAACAAACAAAGCGCTTTGCTTCGTCTTTCATTGTTCGTACAGTAAGAGACTGGAATAGTTTTCCCGCGTCTGTCTTCCCTTCCGATTACAATGTGGGTGTTTTCAAGAGTAGAGTGAATAGGCATTTACTAAGCTACTTAACACACATGGTCTATCTTGGCTGTATAAGCAAACCACTGCCAGTGGCAAGGTAGCTAGGCAATGTTGATGGCCTGGAAGACAACGATAAGGGTCTTGTTATCGTTTTCCAGATACTGTGGCCCTGCTGTCCTCTGATCGTAGAGGTTATCCGTTCCATTGGGAAAAGGAGAGTAGGGAAGAGAGGGTGCATCTGTGTTTGGGCGAACACCTACGCACGGCAATATATCCTGCGCAATAAACTGTTTCTGGGCGTCCTGAGTGGAGGCGATTTGTCCACCAACAGGTTGATAATTTCGAACTTGAGCGGCGTGAAGAACTCGACACAAATCGAGATAAACTGAAGACCCGCCAACTAGTGGTCCATCCGCTATAATTATGTTGGTGGAACCTTGACCTGTGAGTAGTGTTCTCGTGCTTTTAGCAACACGAGAGGGCAGAAAACCTAAGCCCTACTTACTTGAATGAAGCGCCCTAATTAAAATGCCTTTCCAGTGCCATGGCTGACACCGGCCTGGACATCATTATCATCATCATCATTACTTAACATCAGGTGGGATCGTAGTCAAGCACTTCCTTAGAAAGTATAAAAAAAACCTCGACTTGGACAGTTACTCTAACCGCGGTACACGAACTGAAACTCGGGCAGTAGCTTCAATGGGAAGCCTACATCGTATATTCGGTTCTGTTTTTTTTTTAATTATATTATAATTTTATATTATTTATAATGAACTAAGTAGCTCAACGCACAACACACATGAGAATACGAACCAAATAACTTATTACAACATACAGAAAAGCGAAGTGCCCTTTCTAAGTCGGTCTATTATACTATGATTACAGTAGTAGGATTTATTTTTGTACAAAACTTTTCTGTTACAAAATACCCAGCGTTATTCTCGCGTTATTCCCAATGATTAGCGACGAAAAAGGACTTCTTACTATAAATTGTGCGATAGACAATTAAATATCCTTTAAATAAAATAATATATTTTATTAATTTATTTATATTTTATTAAAAAACATAAACTAAAACGAAAAAGGATATCTTACGTTAACTTGGATGATACAGTACTTATTTATTTATTATTTAACAAAATTAACAGCTTATGAGTTATAATAGATATTTCGGTCGCATGTTTAGGATCTAAGCCTTTATAGATTTACAGTACATAAAAAAAATTTTTTTCAGTGTTAACTAAGGATGTGATTAAAAAACAATAAAAACAGAATTAAACAAATTAATAGGAAATAAAAATTGCATTACCTGCGTTACTGTGTGTGAGTGTATTACACACAGTATGTGTGATGTGTATTTTTCTTTAAATTTTTTATTAAGGGTAATTAATTGTCTATCATGCACAATTTATTTCAGTTAGCGTCCTTATCTTCTGAGATATTCAAACTTTCTTAACCGACCCTTTATTTTTGACGAGTGTAAATCGATTATCGGTTTATGTTAAAATTTTTCTTAATTACCCTGTACTGGAAACATAGACAAAAAAATTGACGGAATAAAAATCATAAATATGAGATTTTTTTCTTGCGTCGGAAATTTTTACGCACAAAAAGTAATTGTTTTTTTTTATTTATTTTACCTGATGAAGCTACTTGGAGTTAGTATAAAACATTAGGTCCACAGTTTCTGTATACATAATAAAAGGTCGTTTCGTGTGAAAGTGCGCGAGGGCTTAGCAACCAGTTCCTGCAGAATGCAGCATCGGAAATGCCTGAGGTGCCGCATATTACGAATGTTGAATTTTGTATCCATCTTGTTTCTTTTACAGCCAGTATCAATGTTTTACTCGTATTGTTGCAATTCATACTTTTTACAGTTTTTTGTAAAAAGTTTCGTTTCTTTTTTGTTTTTAATTTTGCGGTATTCTGCTGAGAACAACACTATATATTATTTATCTTTTTAATAATAGAACTCGCTCTATTTTGGCGGGCTTATACCAATGGGATTCCGTTATTCAGTTTATTAAAAACAAAATGGTATAGACATGTGCGATCAGCTCGCCGTCTCGCTTAAAAGCTTATCTTAATGATCTTGTCGCTATGCCGTCAACTAGCTTCTGCGAATGTCCTTACCTATTGAGCTATCGTGGATTCCAGTGATTCGGTTCTCTCAGGCGCCCTCGGATCAGACGTAACGCGTAAAAAATAACCACCTAAGCAGAGGTTACCCCAACAGGGGACCCTTGTATTGAGTTACTAAGTTAGAGGTTCATGATTAGGGACCTACGTACTGTGCCAGCTATTATTTGCCAGTGAGGTGACCGATCTATTGCAGTCTTGTTTATGGTCATTCCATCGTTACTACATGCGTATGTATCAGTGGTATAAAAACAAGATAGTAAATATGATACCAATATGACTCCGATATGAAATGATTATAACCACTATGATACCAATGAACGTTCCTTTTGTACAGTTGGTTTAGCAGACTCGGGGTTCTGTGCCGTCTTTGAATCAGGTGGAACAGTAAAGTCAGCTTCTCTGGATCTCAGATCTGATCCGACTAGGATCGTGAAAAATAAACCACATGATCACACGACTTAATGTAAAACCTCTTTAGATCGACACTCTCCAACCTAAGTAACTTAGTCTACAACAATGTCTCCAAAGCACTAGACATAAGTAATAATATAAACTAAAAAATAAATAATATATACACAATTGCTAAAGAGAGAAAGAAAATGTGCGCGCGCACTGCTCTCTTTTGCTCCTACTGATACAGATAATAGGCTTGCACTGTGTCTTAGATATACGAAACGTAACTCTCTCTGTTTTTTTTATCTTCACTATCTCATATCTTCCTCTCTGTTATTAATGGTAACCGTCCAAGCCGAGGTTACCCCTCACCAGGGGGACCCTTGTGTCGAGTTACCATCTAGGCTAAGCGATCTAAGAGCTATGCCACCTCTCATCCGGTGAAGCAGTAAAGGCCAGCTTCTCTGTGCCAACTGTGTTAGTTCGTCAAAAAAAAAACTTCCTCTCAGCTTCCGTAGGCCTCGCCCGATCACACGTTTTGTAACGTTCTCATCAGCTTACTCCCAAGTGAAGCGTGCGTACAATAGTTTTACTGCCGTCAACTTTACCACAACAGTGTTTACAAAGTGGTTTTGATCAAATAAAACTTGCATAAATTTGTGACTACGTAATGGATTCTCAATCCGCTTTTCTTCCTAACTAAAATGCATACGTCTAGTATTCCCGCCGAGCAGTACGTTAGAAGTGTATTTTGTTTGATTGGATTAGATCCACGAAAGCCCGCCGATATATTTCCCCGTCAGTTAGGGTGTACATAAATCGCGGGTACGTTCCACAATGAGGCTGCTGAGGCTGGAGAATACATATTTATGAGCCGGGGGACGGCGCCATCGACAAACCATAGTGTTTGACATTCCTCTTTAATTGTTGGCGGGAAAATTTTCGCGCGTTTTCAATTTATCCAAGAGAAATGTTTGTTGATTGAGATATTGGTTTATGTCAATGCAAAATTATTTATGGCACGAATGTGGAAGACGAAAAATAATATGCGCACCAGAACTTCGTTTTTGTGACGAACCTACGCTAATTTCTGGTTAAGACTGACCGCAACAGTTTAACCGGATTTGAGAGATGGCCGAGCTCTTTGGACCTTCATAGGAGTAAGGGCCCTTGGGTGGTTTCTCTAGTCACATAAGTATTCCGATCCGAGGGCGCCGGAAAGGTCTGGAACCAGAACTCCGAAATATAACTATGAAAGTTAATAACAGAGAACGTTGTGTTTGATTTTTTCTAAGAACTCGGTTTTAACTAGTTAAAGTTACAGCCTTTATATATATAATATATGTCCCACTGTTGGGCGCAGGCCTTCCCCGTAAAGAGAGTATAAGGGCATAGTCCGCCACGCGGCTCTAGTGCGTATTTTTCAGACTTCACATGTCTTAGAATATTCAAAGACAAGTAGGTTTCCTCACGATGTTTTCCTTCACCGCCGAGCGCGTGGTAAATCAGCACTTAAAATTGCAACAATAAAGTTATTGGTACCAACATCGGGGATCGAACTCGGGTTGCGTGCGTACTACGCAACTTGAGCCAACCGCCCCGACACTGTGTTTTAACTAGTAAATAGTAGTTAATAGGCTTTCTTTTTAATATTTTTTATACAAAAGACTAACCATGCGTGCAATAGAATTCATGCTGATAGTTTGTGTTACAATTGTTATGGGTACTCGTTCACGATCGACTCAATGTGACATCGTTATACGGAAAGCAGATAAGCAAGGCATCTGGTAACGGGGATTACCCGCGTGGGTATAACCCATATTTTATGTAAGCTTTAGCTAAGTGAAAGTCTTGACTATCTTCAATTAAACCAATTCGTAAAATGCATGCTTTCACATGCGCTTAACGTGTGTGGCATTATGACTAATACCCATATACAGTAATTACAAGTATATTTACGAGTAAAAACATGAAACGTTTAACGCGGTGGCCCTTTTCAACCGACTTCAAAATGAGGTTCTCAATTCGTCTGTATATTATTTTATGTTTGTCACCTCATAACTTTGGACTGGGTTAATCGATTTTGATGATTCTTTTTTTATTTGAAAGCTGGTGATTTCCGCTATGGGATTCATGAGAAAACCATAGAAGTCTTAAATTCGCATCAAGTATGTGTGCCACAAATGGACGTATACCTTAATATCACGCCAACCGATTTCTTTGATTCATTTTTTATTACAAAGGAGAGCTTCGGGAGTAGTTTAATAAATGTTTGGTTAGGTTCTCATTTTAATATTCTTATAATTTTAATATAATACAAAGAGGGCGTCGCGTAATAGCGTTTTTGTTATTACTCGTAAATGTATTTTATTTCCGAATTATCGTAGGATTATTACGAAATAAACTTAATGAGAACGTAAACTTTCGCTTTAAAGAATAAAAATGTTTTGTATTCGACTTTACCATCGTATGGATTCGATATGGTACGTAGTTAGTACTCGATATTATAGTAAGGTGACACCTTGTAAGTGAATGTTATAAACCAAGGCTTTACCGTCTCGCCGTGTCCGGCTGTCGTATTGATCCCGCCCCCGCCGATGTCGTGTGGTAACCCTAAACCACGACCTATTGTTTTCTTTCCATTCATCAGTTGCTTGGATACATAAGCACCCTGGCGCCAGCATTGTATCCAAGACGAAGGCACTTAGCGACCTTCGAGGAAAGACGATGACGTACCTCTATCTCCTTACAACGAAACTCTTATCCGATGAGATAATGTTATCTATACTAATAAAAGGGTTGACGTTTTTTTAAAAGAATGCTTGAATGTTGGATCGACTTCAAAAAAGGTCCAGCTTCTCAATTCGTCTGTATTTTTTATTTATTTATTGAACACCAGCACAATGAACATTTTTAACACACAATATATAAAAACAGTGAAAAGTTGTAAGGTTGATGTAGATATAGGTGAAGACTGCGAAAGATGCGATTTAATGGCGAGTGACAATGTTAAATGATAACTAAAAAAACACACAAGAAGTAAAATTGAACTAAATTTTAAACTAACTTTACTAATAAAAAAAACTGTTTTTAAGTTAGTGACTTTTTAAACATAACGATACATTGAGAAAAGAGGACGATATCATTCGGTTTTTTAATGACGAACTACACATATTGGCCAGAGAAGCTGGCCTTGACTGCTTCATTGGATTGAGAGGTGGCATAGCTCTTAGGTCGCTTAGCCTGAATCTCTATCGCTAGTAACTCGACACAAGGGTCCCCCCGGTGAGGGGTAACCTCGGCTTGGACGGTTACTATGTTACGCGTAAGCATTCCAATCCGAGGGCGCCCGAGAGGGCCGAACCACTACTCAGTTGCTATTTCACGGATAATCTAAGGGACATTCAAAAGCTAAACTAACTTTGAGTGCCACTTCGGGAAGGACGATATCATTCGTTTTTTTTTAATGACGAACTACACATATTGGCCAGAGAAGCTGGCCTTGACTGCTTCACCGGATTGAGAGGTGGCATAGCTCTTAGGTCGCTTAGCCTGAACCTCTATCGCTAGTAACTCGACACAAGGGTCTCCCCGGTGAGGGGTGAATTCGGCTTGGACGGTTACTATGTTACGCGTAAGCATTCCAATCCGAGGGCGCCCGAGAGGGCCGAACCATTACTCGGTCGGTTGCTATTTCACGGATGATCGTTGCAACAAACACATTGGTTGCCGCACCGGGAATCGGATAAATTCTATATCAAGTCTATTTAAAGGCGCATTTTTACCCTTTTCTTCTTAATCGTCTCCTTCATTGCTGAAGGTCGTGTCTAGCACAAAGTGTTGATCGCTCGCTTCACGATTAACTTCCACGTGTCCCTGTCCTCGGCGGTCTTCATGGCTTTGGTTATTGGCAGGCCTGTGAGCGTCTTAACTGCGTCTGCCCACCGTGTGGGTGAGCGACCGCGTGCTCTTTTTCCGTCCACCTGGCCAACAACCATTAGCTTCTCGAGGTTATCCGGATTTCTGCGAGCATTTTTCCGGCATTCTTACCTAGTTACTATTATATATTTGTTACCTCATAACTTTGGTCTGGGTGAACCGATTTTGATAATTCTTTTATTTGAAAGCTGGCATTTCCCATGTGGTTAATTTGGGCTTCATGAGAAAACCATATAAGTCTTAAAAATGCATCAAGTATGTGCGCCACAAATGAACGGATGCGTCAATATCACGCCAACCGATTTCGATGATTATCTTTTTATAGGAAAGGATGTACTTCAAAGGTACTTTGATGAGAGTTTGGTTAAGTTCTGATTAATTCCATTTTGTAAAGTTGCTATGATAATTCGTAAACACAAAGAGGGCGTTCACGTGTAATAGCGTTTAACGTTTGATTCGATTTGAAATCGGTTTTTGTTTTTGCACGTAAATATAATTGTTGTTTGCCCAATTGTTAAAATGTGTCTGTTATCTTTCGTTTCTGTTTGTCTCCACTGGGCTTTCCTCCACGCCTTTTTATTTAAGTTTTTTGTACTAGTTTTGTTTTCTCTTGTGTCGAATAAATGTTTATATTAGTCTATCTATTTATATAGAACAGTGCCGGAACACGAGATGCGTAACTACAAGACTAAATACAGTAAAACAGTAGGAAAGAAATCTCATTCAGAATAATCGCAAAAGGTAATTAGTGACGCATAATGAGGGCAACACTATAAATTTCCATTAGCTTTCTTTCAAGTGGCAACATTGGAAGTATCGCCATCACGAGCGGGACGAACTGACTCGCCGTCCTTCTCCCACCCGACCTTTCAATTTTCGTCCGGCGTTTCTTATTTAGTTTCGCGCAAATTATCTCCAATTCTTCATATTATTAAACATCTAGGGGGGGAACTAGCCCACCCCGAGGGCCGGGAGGGGGGATGGAGGGGTGGTTTAATGACGGAGAGCGGTCATCGCCCCCACCTCTGCGTCCGGCACACTTGTTTCTTGTAAAATTTTTCCCCGATCTTTATTTTCTTTCGCCTGTAGATCTATATAATTAGAGGCGGGCGCGCGTGTGTGCGTGCAGTGGGCTCGGGGCGGGCGGCTGTGTGCGCGGCACGGGGCGGCGAAAGTCCGGTTATTAGTTTTCTTGCGAGTTTCGCTTGGATGTTTTTGTTGGATTTCGATAATTTCGCGACAGCCGCACGCGGGGCGGGCGCGGGGGATCGATATATGTGGATGGAATATGTTAGGGGACGTTTAGCAAGGCATTATAAATACTTATTACGCTACGTAATTACGGCCGCGGTAATCGGATTTTATTGTTACGCACGGCCCGACGGTTTGATTGCTTTCGATAGGTATTTTTATAAATAAATAAGCTTTCAGCGTTTTTCCCAATCAGGGTGGATAGAGACACCAATCGCCGTTCGCTTTTAACCGAGATGAATAGATCTAAACGTGAAATACAGGGTCAGTTCCTTTTGTTTCTGTTAAAACGTCGTACAAACAGTAACTTTGTTAATACAATTGTGCATGTCACTGCGTCCAAAGGGGGTCCATCAAATGAACTACCGCTAAAGCAGTGTGCAAAACGGACGGCGATTGGTGAACCCGTGTTCACTACTAGAGTCGGAAGTATGTAGAACTTCTAACCGACTTTGAAAAGTGCACAAAAGTACACTCAACCACACATACACTAATAACGCTGATTATATATTTTTTGTATAATTCTAAATCCCTACCTGCTTTTAAATATCTGTTAACGCGTCATTATCAATAAATTTCGTCGGAACTATGATAGTCCATACACAGGTTACTTGGGAGAGATCGCTCTAAACGATAAGGTCGCCCATTGTACAACGAATTTTAAAATGTACCTTACTGTAATGCTTCTTGTTTGATTTTGGTGTACAATAAAGTATATATGATTTGATTATATCGGATTGAAGCGATATATCGTGCACTCTATACTGAGAATTTGCATGGCTGGCAACTTGATTAGTTAGTTCCATATAGTGTACTTATATGGAACTAACTAATCAACATAAATCCGGACGAGGAAATACGAAACTTTTTTTTTTAAATAAATTATTATCTAGTCGGGCGCCCGCTTCGCCGGTCCTTCGGTGGGATTAATTGCGGCGGAAAGGGCAAGATGGATTGACGTTGGTCCGCGCAGAGTTGCCACACGATGTCGGCTAAATTACCCCGGACTGTTGGAAATAAATAATAAATAAATATCATACATATTTATCACTTATTTCATAAATGTATTGAGCATCGGAAACTGATTACATATATATGTAATCTATATATACATATGTAATCAGTGTTAGAAAACAGACAAATTTTAATTACAACTTGGATGTTCCAAGGTGAATAGTCATTTACTTAGCTTGTGTACTTTACCATCCAGGACTTCATTACCACATTAACATCAGGTGGAATCGTGGTCAAGCATTTGTTTTGAAATTATATGTATTTCGTATGTGTATATCTATGTGTGAAAAAACGCGTGTATTTGTGAGAATAATTCGTGTAAGGAAGTCCATAGCCGCAGCGAGTACACTTTTAGCAAGTGATTTTATGCACTTAAGACACCCAAAAATGGCAATCTCATTAGTCGGCTGAGTTTCGAAGATCTGACCCCGTAAGCAGATCGGTTAATCACCAGCTAGTCTATTTACTATAAACTCTTTATTCCTTACAAATGAAATTAGTGTTTTGTCATACTGGCCACTTTGATCTCAAATATCTCCTCTTTGGTTAGGAATTCCAATTTCAAATTTATACAGCTATTTACTCATATGTTTTTCAAAAACCGTAATACATATGTTTTTTTCCATCTTTGGTTTTTTCTTTGCGTCATTCAGTTTACAAAATGGAAAATTTAAGATATCGCGTTATTTACGAGTACGAGTTCCACCGTGGCACAAGTGCTGCAGAAACGGCTCGAAGGGTTAATTATGAGTATGGCGGTGGTGTCACAAAAGAAAACACAGTGCGTTTTTGGTTCCAACGTTTTCGACCTGCAAAACAAGCCCCGTGGGCGGCCGGAATATAACGAAGAATTGAAGGTTGTGCAACACAATAAGATATAGCGTGGCTTATATTTTATACGTAACGCTTTATATTTTTCACGTTAATACGCTTACAAAAAAGGAATTAACTTCAAGGCAATGCGAATTATTAGCTGGCAACCCAGCCATTAACGAACACAGACGCGTTGTTTACACAGTTCAGGAGAAGTCGTCAAATGTATAAAAGTTTTTATTGCGTTTCACTTCAAATAGGAAGAACGACTGGACATTTCTATCGGGTATTTTTCTTCTTTGAATACCGTGAATTTTTGTCACTAAAAATACAACTTTATTCAACGTTTATGTTATGAAAAGGCACAGATTAAAACTATATTTATGAGAAAAAACAAAAACTGACTTCAAACCGAATCAAACGGTAAACGCTATTAGTTATTTAGTTAGTTACAGATTTTATATATGTCCCACTGCTGGGCAGAGGCCTTCTCTGTAAAGAGAGTATAAGAGCATAGTCCGCCACGCGGCCCTAATGCGGATTGGCAGACTTCACATGCCGTAGAAAAATTTCCTAAGACATGTAGGTTTCCTCACGATGTTTTCCTTCACCGCCGAGCGCGTGGTAAATCATCATAATTGTAACAACAAATTTATTGGTGCTGGCACCGGGGATCGAACTCGGGTTGCTAGCGTACTACGAAACTTGAGCCAACCGCCCGGACACTGAGCTACCACGGCTCGAAACGCTATTGCTGTTGTTTAATTACCGTAGTCTCAGAAGCTTTGTATTTTTAACCATTGCAATCCTTTTTTGTACGAATAATGAAAGAATAAAAAAATAAAGCTCCGCGAACTGAGTAACGGAACCTCATGAGGGAAAGGGTGTACGCTTTTGAGCAGAAGTGCAGGTCTGAATTAGACAAGCGTGACACCCTGAAGGTCCGACCACGAGCTTCCATATCCTAAACCACAATAACGGTGCGCTTACCTGCGCCCAATGCGGAGTTACAAGGAAGAGTGGTTATGCAAGCCACATGAGGACACACTCAAGAGCTGCGTGACCTGGTTCTTGACTCGTCAGTCCTGTTGCGTCGCCATAGCCGAAATCGGCAGGAAATAATCATCATCAATGAAAGATGAAGCAAAGCGCTTGGTTCGAGTCTGAGGGATGTCCAAAGTAATCCAGCAATGCGGCTTCAAGTCGGATGGTGGAACAGAGATGAGGGAATTAGTTAATGTAATTCCTGAGCACACTGTCCAAAATGCATTCTGTACAATGTTATAGACGAGTAATTTAACATAATAATTATATACTACTAAGAAAAAATAATTGTAGAAATAAAATTATTTACGGTATTATACGAGTATATATTTTTTAAAGTCGGCTGAAAAGAGACCGGCCGCGCTTAGCGTAGCCTTTACTATTCGTATTCTCTTCGTAAATATCTTCTTCTTAAATATCAGATGTCTCTTAACCATCAGCCGCACGAAATATTGATTTAAGAAATACAGAATCGAACTTGCACCCTCCGTTAATATCGAGAAGGGTGCGGCTCGGAATATGGACACGTATACATTTCGTCTACGAAATCAATGATTCCGTTTACTTAGTTCCCCGTAATTAGGGTTTTTGAAAGTGACCGCCCAAAGATTTGGCTTTGTTCGGAAATTTACTTTCCGTAAGCCGTAAATTCGGTTGGGGCCAACAAAACAGCTGAAGCCTTGACAACGCCGTTTTCTGTTTGGTACCAACGTTTTTATAGTATACTAGCGTACCCAGTCCGCTTCGCCGGGCTAGATTATGCTTTATTTTATTTAAAAATAAACTTACATCATAAAATATTTAATTTAACTCTCACAATATACTAAATTATTCATTTCTCTACGTATTCATTATCTTCTCGAGCGGATGAAGATCATTACCCACACCATGTACATATCAGTAAATACAATATCATTTTTATCATTTACGGATTTATTATACTTCATTATACTTCAATGTACTTCATTGTACTTCAATATGGTTCATAATGACATAAATATACACAACGCCACATACGTGTATATTTATCTATATATGTGTATATATCAATATAATTGTGGCTTATAAAACAATAGAATATCATCTTATTAAATAAAAGATGTATTTGACAGTTCAACAAGAGAAGTGCTCCGATTGTCACTCTGAAGATTCCCTGAAAGTTTCATTGAAATCTCTTTTATATACATACTCGTATATATAGATATAACGAGAGGGTTAGGGTCACCTGCTTCTCGAGAGAAACCAACTGTGTCAATATGAAAATGCAGTGTCATAACAGTTGTCGATGTTTGCTAGTTTTCTTAATCGGGTAGTTTAGTTGTTTTGTTTTCCAATGGTCTACCACTGATACTCTCTCCATAAACAATTGCTGCTATTCATTAATCTCGTATATAATGATATCTTCCAATCATCGATGATACAATCAGAAATTTGAATTGAAAATTACATCTAGATAAATAAAAATGAATCGCCGTAATACGTACTCGTACGTGCATAACTTCCGAACTACTGCACCAAATTGGATATTTCTTTTGTGTTTGTTAATTTTCGGACAAGGTTTGTATATAAATTAAAAGTTTTTTTTTTATTAAAATCAAATTTTATAAGACTTTATCAAAGAAAAGTGAGCGAATGAGAGAATGACGTTCAGTTGTTTAGCCAACGAATAACAACTTCAAACAGACATATGTCATATCATAAATGTCAATCATAGAATCAAGTACGGTTCAAATCGAAACCTCTGTGAGTTTCTACTACTAACTACTATCAAAAAATAAAGCGGTATGAAGTTACGGTAAGTACGGTTTTTGGCACAATGACGTATAGGTTCGTTTCACAGTTAAATGTGATTGGCAAATTTGAAGTATACTATAGTCTTGGGAAGGATTTAAAAGACCGCTTCAGCTTCACTTGGTGTTAGATAGATGACCAAGTTCTCAGGACGCTTCAGATAGCCTATTTAGTAACCAGAGAGTAGTTTCAGTGGGATTACTTTAAAATTTAGATCTTGAACTAGTTATATGGCCACAAAAGGGATTACAATTGTAATTTGTTTTTTTTTAAAGAAAGCTAGCAATATTTCTTTTTTTTTCAGAAATATTACTAAAAATCTTGTTAACCATTCCAACTAAGCTTAAGCTTGTGCTAGCAGATGGTTCACGGCAATAGTCGAATGGTGGATTCGAACCCACGACCTTACGATTCGTAGGCCGTACCCTAAACCATTAGGCTATTGACGCTTCTAACTAACTATCAATTACATCTCTAAAGCACGATTTAAACATGAAAGAGGCTATAGATATGTTACTGTTGGGCATAGGCACGGATAAAGTCACAGCCCGACACGCGGCCCCAGTGCGGATTGGCGAATTTTACATGTGTTGGATATTTTTTAAGACATGATGTTTTTCTTCACCCTCGATCAAGTGGGTAAATGAGCACAAAAAATTACAACAACAAATTTATTGGTGCCGAGATCGAACTCGGGTTGCTAGCTATGCAACTGGAGGCGACATTCAGCCATTGAGCTACTGAGGCTCTCACTGAGATATTGATAATTATGAAATGTTACTTAGCGAAGGGCCATATAAGGCAATTAAACTGGGTCCACGAGCACCTAGCGCCACGAAGCTTTAAGACACGCCACGCACGCCCTCCGCCGTATTAATCTAATCATACTCGGTTTTCTCCAAGAATGTGTGAGTCTACGTCTTTAATAATAACTGGGGGGAAGCAGGCCCAGTGGGGGGCTGGCGGGGGAGCCACCCGACCCCCCTACACTAGTGAAAAAAATATCCCGAGGAAAACAATATTATAAATTGGACTACGCCATGTATGTGTGCTGGATGGGGGGGGATAGCGTATTTTGTTCGCATGCCTTTTTATTCCATTTTATTTTATTTCTCGTGTGACGTACTATTTTCAGTTTTATTATTCCGTTACTTTGGCATCGCGGGTTCAGGGACGTCGTCTTGTTTTTTTTTTCGTCGAACGAGCGGGAAATCGACGTTTGCACGACAATTGACTCTATTGTGTTGGTGAAAGGGCGCGAAATGGTTCGGCGGGCGCGGGCTGTTTGTCGGTCAATAACTGCGGCCTGAATGTTGGTAATGTATTATGTTCTTAATTTAAAATGAATTGAATTAGACGGGTAATGTTTAACAGGGGAACGAAATATTTTGGTGCGTTACGTAAGATTAAGTTGTGTTTCTTTCAAATAAAATGTCAGTCATAGTTTAGGAAGCTTATTTGGGCTAGATAGACTTGCCTACTTTTTTCCGAGCTACAGAATCTGACTTACGTGGGTATTTCTGGAACGGGGTTCCTTATGAGCTTGGAGAAAGTAAGGGTTTTGCTTCGCGACCGAACTAAAACAATGTGAGACTAAAACCGTAAAAAAAATATATAACGGAAGTGCTATAGTTGTCACGGCGGCCGATAGCGTGATTATTAAGCACGTAGTTCAACTCTCTGATCACAGGTGGCGCTTTAACTAATTATTAATAAGTGTTAATAATTTTTATATGTAATTTTATATTGTCGAAATAAAATGAGAAATGCTTTGTGTATTTTACATTGTTTGTTATTTTCTAAAATGCTAAATTTTCTAAATACTTTTACGTACTTGAATAAAAGTCACCAAAATTTAAAAGAAAATCGGAAAATATATACAAAATTAGGGAGTATTTTATTCAAATTGTATTGCTTCTATAGTATCCGAAAGGAACTTCGTTCGGAATCTCTGTAGTCACTAGGCACTATATAACTCACTGGGACTAAACATCTCAACCTTGTTCTGTAAAGTGGTATGGATAGGAGACGAGCCTTCAATGACCTAATAATAATAACCTATAATGCCTAATATACTGTACGATAGTTATTTGCTGGGTCCCGAGTCTGCTATATCCCAAAGACTTCACTATGGAACCAACCTGTTACAATTCAATCGTCACTGTCGCAAAAATTGTAAACTACTATTTTAAGTTAGTGGTATGAAATTCTCAATTGAATTATTTGATTTTAATAAAATATTGAGTAAATGATTGAAATGTTTATAAAGCAAATGAAAGTTTTGAATCAATAGTGAAGTGTTAGTTACCGTTGGGAAACAAAAGTTGCACCATTGAAGTGTCATTGAACGTTCATTTTGGCACAGTTTACACAATAGCCTAATGGTTTAGGGTACGGCCTAAGAATCGTAAGGTCGTGGGTTCGAATCCACCATTCGACTATTGCCGTGAACCATGTCCTAGCTTAAGTTTAGATTGGAAGGCGCTGGTCTCCTTCTGCGAGTCCGTAATGACCCAGAAGGAGACCGCCGAACGGGATCGGGAGAGGTCCGATCCCGTTAGGAGATGGCGCAGGCGGGCCGGTGGCAGACCGGCCCGCAGCCCTGTAGTTTTGGGCTCTCAAGAATAAGACTACGGTATCCCCTGCCTGTCGTAGAAGGCGACTAAAAGTGGCCTCGGGTTCACTGGGCGACAAGGGTAGGGGCCTTTGTCGTCCGCTAAAGTGGACCCGGGAAGAAGGCGACATCGGCTGGCCCGTGTAGCCTTGCACTGCGAGGGCACAGGGACCTCCCCCCCGGACGTGCTCTCCTTGAGCACAGTGCAGAGGGGCTCCGGTGCGTTCCACTGTAGATCCCGGAGCCCCTCGTCATGCACCGAGGAAAGGGCCACCGGGGAGGTTTTAGTGGGTAAAAACCCCACATAACCGCCGCCTTCCCCCAGAAGGCGGGGTATCTTTTTGAAGATTTCCTCCCCGTTAACAAAAAAAGCTTAAGCTTAGTTGGAATGGTTAAAAAGATTGTTAGTAATATTTTTGAAAAAAAAATACTGGTAGCTCTCTTTTAAAAAAAAAAAGTTGGTGTAGCATACGCGAGGCACTTTTGTAGCGACAGCAGTGGACATTGGGGAACGAGTGATATTTTAATTAAACGTGTGATAATTTTATAAAAGCTCTCCTGTAAATTGAAATGAAACGCTATGTTCATTTAATACATCAATTTACGTTCAAGGACATCTTCTAATTAAGTTAATATGGCTTCCAGCAATTAGGAATTAGCAGACGCTGTAACTTTATCCTTTAAATACGCATTTAAAAGCAAATGTCGGTAGGTCTTTTAAACCGAACGGGATAGACAGAAGTAATTCATCAACACAAAGCTACTATGTACTTAAAGCGGACCATAGAGAACTTTGAAGACAGAACAGGAACTGCGAAAATTAACAATTAAAAAAATCTACCACATAAAACTTAGATATATTTACAAGTAAATTAACGAGCATACACCAAAACCGACTTGCGAATTGTCGTAAGAATATTACGAAACAAAATTAATCGGGACCTGATAAATCTTTTATCAAATTACTCTCAAAGTACATCATGTTATAATTTGTAGGTCTCGTAGAATAAAATAGTCCAACAACTAATACACTCGCTTTATTGAGACAGCGTAACGTTGTACAAAGAATTATTTATAACGAATACCGTCACAACTGCGCGTCTTCACAATCTTTATACAAAATTAATTAGAGGTCAGATTACGAACTAATAAAGTTACACCTATTGTTTACAATGCCAAGTTCATGTGACGATCAACTTAATTATTAATTATGAATTAAAGATACAATAAGGTTCAGGTAAATCACTAAGATATCGTTGGAAGTATTTATTATGCATTACAATCGCTGGGTGTCATGTGTTGCCAGCTAACAATCCTTTCCAATAAATAATGAATCATCGAAATCGGTTGGCGTGATATTGAATTATTCGTATTCATATACTGCTATACTTGATGCAA
Organism: Meandrusa payeni; assembly: GCA_029286785.1. Lineage (NCBI taxonomy): Eukaryota > Metazoa > Arthropoda > Insecta > Lepidoptera > Papilionidae > Meandrusa > Meandrusa payeni. Next base: position 1,061,212 of record JAGSMX010000029.1, read on the forward strand.
ATTATCACTTGTATGGTTTTTCTCATGTATGCCACTGTCAAAATTGGACCAAAGCTTTAAAATGTAATAAAGAAACATCACAATCGAATTCACCCGGTCGCAAGTTATGATGGCGTACCGTTGTATGATCTAACCGCTGAAAATCAGCGCTGTCGGATCCTAGCGACAGCATATGCTGAGACGGTGTCCGATATTAGTCGTCATATGTTTTGTATTATTTGTCCGTGTAACTTTAACTGTGTTTTGTCTATTTTTTTAATGTGTGTTATATTCTGTCTGTGATGTTTTGTATTGTGATGCCAATAAATAAATGTCTATGTCTAAAGTGGAGATGGTTTTGATCCATGATTGAGGGCAAGATGAAATTAGGCTCTAATGACAACGGCGGAGCCCATTCTCTTCTTTGTCGTTCCCTCATTTCTGAGGATCGTGGTCACTAGAGCCACTCAAATGAACAATCTGCTTCAATGAGTTTCAGTCCGAGGCAGCCCCCACCAGCTGGTAGAGATTAGGAGAGGAGATGGCACCTTTTACTTGGTCTGACCATCATGTTGGCGACCGGCCTCTTGTTCTCTTGCCTTCTGTATTGCCAGCGATGACCAGCTTTTCAAGGTTGCCATCCCCTGTACGCCCGAAATCTGACAGTACGCGCTGTAGAAATGTAGTGGACAGTCTAGTCTTTATGTCGAGTTGGGAAAGAATAGATACATTTGTGCGCTTGGCAGTCCACGGTATTTGTGGCATTCGCCTCCAGCACCACATTACCAATGCATCTATTTTCTGTCTTTCTGAGTGTGTCTTGCAGAGCCCATTACAACGAGCAAAAATTACAACCACCGAGTCGTGGTTCGGCCCTCTCGGGCGCCCTCGCAACGGAATGCTTAAGCGTAACATAGTAACCGTCCAAACCGAGGTTACCCATCACCGGGGAGACGCTTGTTTCGAGTTACTAGCGATAGAGGTTCAGGCTAAGCGACCTAAGAGCTATGCCGCCTCTCAAAACCAATTGTGTGCAAAATGACCTTTCATTGGTGCCAGTATGGTGTACCGGTGCACCAATTGTGTGTTAGTATTTCAGACGCATGGTAGTGTGTGTAATGTTTTTATTGATTTAATGCATTTTGCATGCATAATTAAAAAAATAGCTTTCTACACTCCTGTTTTTTTTTCTTTCAATAAAGCGCAACCACAGACTTATATCCGTGCTCTTTTGTAATGTTCTTGAATAGTGTATAGAATAAGGGTGCTACCTCTACAATTACTACATATATTTTTTTTTGTAATGCCTGATTTTTGAAGGTGGTGTTGGAGAATGCTTTGGTTCACGCGACGTAGATGCCCCGATACATTGTTATAAGTTTCTTCGCGACCGCTGCGTCCCCGTTTCTCATGGCCATTCTAATCTCCTTCTACACTCCTTCTGTATATAAACTAAACGTGTAAGAGATTTCATGCTACTCAGTCCACACAATTTTCATAAGAAGGGGTGTAAAGTTTTTGCTTCAAGTATTAATATAACGATGTCAATGATATATATTGAAAATCGTTTTTTGTTGTGACTCGCTAATGTTGTACAAAAGTAAGTAACGTATTATATTTCTCAATAAAGTCCACAGACGAGATATTTCTCAATAGCTGTACATTTCATATCGCTCGTTGTATAAGAATTTTCTCATATCCGTCCGTCATTCGGGCACGAATATTAAATTTTGAGGAGGCACTCCAGCGCCGCCTGCCACCACACCCGGCCTCCAAATAATATGTTGTAAATGGCACGTGTACTCGTAATTGCTTTAAAATATGAACAAACATATACTGTATAGATCTCTTTCCCTAACCTTTTTTTTTTTTGTTCACGCGGGGGAATCTTTTTATAAACCATCCTCCGGTACCCTTGGTGGGCCTGGAGGGATGTGTGGGACTCGGCCTGGGCAGCCCCTACCCACTAAACCTTCCGCGAATGCCATCAGCCGTTATGAGCGGGGTGCCCCGGATCTGTCAGCGACAGGACACCCCAACGACCGGCCGGTCCCGGCAAAGGCCGGACTTCATCCTCAAAGGGGACTTCTCCGGCACTCAGAGAAGTCCCGACGACGCCGAAGCATGCTGGAGCCGGAATTCCCTAACCTATGCGATTCCTTTTTAATAGGAGAAGTTCTTATAACAAAAAATGTTAAAGTAACTATATACGTACCACTGTTACGCACAGGCCTTCTCTGTAAAGAGAGTATATGGGCATAGTCCGCCACGCACACGGATTGGCGGACTTCACGTGTCTTAGAAATTGTTTTGATTTTTGTTGATGTTTTCTTAACCGCCGACATTTGCAACAAACACATGCGCACCGGGAATCGAACCCGGGTCGCTAGCGTAAATTCACTAAGCTACCACTTACAAGCTCTTGTGAACTAAATCTGAACCTCTTGGTGTAACTAGGGGTAACAGTAACCGGTGAGGGGTAACCTCGCCTTACTATGTTACGCGTAAGCATTCCGTTCCGAGGGCACCCGAGAGGGCCGAATCACGACTCGGTCGGTTGCTATTTCACGGATAATCGATAATTGTTTTTCCGAATATCATGGAAATAGAATTAATCAGAACCTATCCAAACTCTCATCAACCTTTCGAGTACATCTTTTCCAATAAAAGTAATCATCGAAATCGGTTGGCTTCCATATTCGTCCATTTGTCGCGCACACACTTAATGCAAATTTAAGAAGTATGAGAAAACTTCTTAATGCCATTGTCAGGATTGAACCAAATCGGATCGCACTGGAAGTAACAGCTTTCAAATAAAAAAAGAATCATCTTAATCGGTTCTCCTTGTCGAAAATTATAAACAAAAACATAAGAACAACGAACTGTAGAATGTACCTTAGTTATGTAATGTTTGATTTTGGTGTACAATAAAGTTATATCTATCTAATATACGGACGAATTGAGCACCTCGTCCTTTTTGAAGTCGGTTGAAAATAAAGGTTTCCATTCTTTCCATTTTCCACGAAAACAACAAGTCTTGGACTCCTAAATTCATACGAACACGACATCTCAGGTTGTATTAATGGAAGACAATTGTATATTATACTATTGTACATAACACAGTTGGCACAGAAAAGCTGGCCTTTACTGCTTCACCGGATTGAGAGGTGGCACAGCTCTTAGATCGCTTAGCCTGAACCTCTATTAGATGGTAACTCGACACAAGGGTCCCCCCGGTGAGGGGTAACCTCGGCTTGGACGGTTACCATTATTACGCGTTAGCAGTCCGATCCGAGGGCGCCCGAGAGGGCCGAACCACGACTCGGTCGGTAGCTATTTTATTAATAAAAATCTATTGGGACAATCTAAGCTAAACTAACTTATATGCCACTTCGGGAAGCGTTAGCGCTGGGAGAAGAAATGGCCGAAGAAACTCCAGCAACGCTCCTAATCTTATCAAGGGAGTGGGGTTTTCCCATAAAATTGTTTTAGAACAAAATGTGATCTGTATTTAAAGGTCTTTCAACCCACTCGTTTGTAAAGGACGCGTGATTCCATGCGTGTTGCTATTGTGTTAGTATTCCAACATTTTATTTAATAACGGAAACACTGTCCTGACGTTTTCTAAATGCATCCTCTTATATGTGTAAGTCTTTAGAATCAGTGATGACGTTATGGTTATGCGTTCTCGATCGTAGGATCGGGTGTTCAAATCCCATTCCCAATTTAGTTCCGTCTTTAGATTTCTAAACGAAACGGTACATAAAAATCGAGAGCAAGAATTCGTGCCTAGTGTTAAGCCTGCCACGTGTCCCATGTAAGATAGAAATAAGAAGGTGAAATCGGACAGCTCATCTAATCTATCATCTCATCAGAGCTACTGGCAATAGCACAATTTTTCAGACAGGTTTCGGACGTTCCAGATTTCCATTGTACAGGCTACACGTGTATGTAACGATTACAAGGCCACAAATTCGCGACCGTCGGAGTTCGCCCTCGGATCGGAATGTTTACGCGTAACATAGTAACCGTCCAAGCCGAGGTTACCCCTCACTGGAGCGACCCGTGTGTCGAGTTACTAGCGATAGAGGTTCAGGCTAAGCGACCTAAGAGCTATGCCACGACGACAGCGAACAGCTCTACCGTCCCTGTCTACCTCTATTGTCTTTTCCATGCTATTATATTTGTTTTCGTATTTTATAGAAAGTATATATATGTTTCTTTAAATTGTATATTTAGCTTTAAATAATATTTTGATGTAGTTATTGAGGTCGGCTTTTGATCTAATGGTCGAGGTGCGTATTGTAGCGTAGTTGAGAAAATAATAAATTTGCATTTTTACTGATACTAGAAGTGATTCGCGAATATTCTTGATCTTTATTTACTCGCTTCTGGTCACCATCATGTAATAAATTCGGTTCCCTTTTCTGTCTACCTCACTAATACAGGCGCTTCTTTATGAAAAAGATCTATAATTAATGTTTCTAAAGGTCAACTTGTTAACACATTAAACGAAAGTTCATTTCACACTATTTGACTTCCCGACATATTTGTTTAACGATAAAACCTAATCGATGCACGATTTACTGTATTTTTAATTTCACCTTATCGCGCCCGCCATTATCTTTAAAATGGCGCCGAGCGGCACAGATAAAAATGAAAAATATTTTCGACACAAAATCAATACGCCGCGCTCCGCATTGACACGTAACTGAATGTATGTCGGTTTGTGTTGGAAGTCACACAGCGCTGTGCGAGCGCTGGCTGTTCATATATTATCGTATAAATTTATTTACGTCAATGCAATGATGTTTTTCTTACACATTTTTCCTTCAACTCGTCTAAGGGACGTGTAATTTGACGTCAGGAAATGGCGCGCTTTTATTTTGTACAAAACTAGCGTACTCAGCCCGCTCCGCCGAGCTAGATTTGCTTTATTTTTTTTAAACAATAAACTTACATCATTAAATATTTAATTTAACTATCACAATATATTAAATTATTCATTTCTCTCCGTATTCATTCTCTTCTCGAGCGGGTGAAGATCATATTTCGCACTTCCAGATGTTCTCAAGTCAAGAATATCATCATAGTAAATAAAAGCTGTATTTGACAATTTTAAAAGAGGAGTGCTCCGATCGTCACCAAACTACATTATTACTACAATTACAGGATTATTCGCCAGCTCAATTTGAAGATTCCCTGAAAATTTCATTGAAATCGGTCCAGCCGTTGCGGAGCATATATGGAACAAATCCACGCACTTTCTCTTTAATATATATTTATAGATTGATACTACCAGTGTGGTCCCATTTCAATTTGGTTTGATCCAATTCTGACTATGGTATCCATGAGAAAACCATATAAGTCTAGAATTTGCATCAAGTATGTACGCGACAAATGGACCAATAACACAATATCACGCCAACCAATGTCATTGATTCATTTTTTGGAAGGGATGTACATGGGACGTATAAGGATAGTTTGAAAAAAATGACCCAACACATGGCGGCCTATAGTGGCACAGCCGGTTTCGTGGTATTGGATGAGGAAATGAGGAAGACAAGGGGAAAACCAACTTTCAAAACTCCACTCGAAGACCCCATAGTGGTGACCGCTCGCTGCACCAAGATAATGCTGGACGGTCGGATCCTAAGTATGGCCGAAACCATATCGGGAACCGATGACTCTGGAGTGTCCTGGGAAACTTACCTAAAATCACATCGATCAACGGAGTCCCTGGATGCGGCAAAACAACCTGGAATGTCAACCACTTCAGCGCGGATAAAGACGTTGTAGTCACCACAACAACAGAGGCAGCAAAGGATCTCAGAGAAAAGCTAGCCGAACACATAGGTGCCGACGCAAAAACTAAAGTGCGCACTATGGCCTCGGTATTAGTTAATGGTATGAGGAAGAAGAAATGCGACTCATGGTCGACGAGGCCCTCATGAACTATTTTGGTGCCATAGTTATGGCAACACGGCTTAGCGGAGCTAAAAGATCCTGCTAATTGGCGACTACAACCAGCTTCCCTACATCGACCGCGAGAATCTCTTCCCAATGCAGTACACTTGACCAAGTCTTGTGACCACTATCAGCCAGTAATTGCTGTGCACCCACAGGAATCCAATGGATGTAGCATATGCCCTTAACGAAGTTTACCGTGGCATATACTCGTCCAGACCTGCAGTGCACTCTCTGAAAAGAGTTAATTAAACAGGCGCGAATATAACACCAACTCTCCCCGACACATTATACCTGGTATACACCCAGACGGAAAAGGAATCCCTCTACAACCAGGGATACGGATCGGGGACAGGCTCGCGCATCCTTACCGTGTAAGAGGCCCAAGGCCTCACGTACGGATCAGTGGTGGTCATCAGAACAGTGACGAAAAAGCTGCAACTGCACGACAGCGTCCAACATGCTGTAGTGGCGATATCCAGACACACAGTCAGCTGTGACTATTACACAGATGACTGTAACGACGTTACAAGAAGACTGGTGACAAGGGCAACAGCCGCATCAAAAGAGAAAATTATAGACTATAATCTAAAAATGGCCATGAGAAACAGGGACGCAGCGGTCGCGGAGAAACTTATAGCAATGCAACGTGGTGTCTTCGACGCGTGAACCAAAGCATTCTCCAGCACCGCCTTCAAAAATTCAGGCATTAAAATAAAAACAAAAAAAATGTAGTAACTGTAGACTCAGTAACCTTATTCAGTACCCTTATTAAAAAAAAACCAAAGCAACCAATTCAAGATTATTACAAAAGAGCACGGACATAAGTCTGTGGTTGCGATCCATTGAAAGAAAAAAAAAGGGTCGTTTGATGAGAGTTTGGTTAGGTTCTGATTAATTCTATTTCCTAATATTCCTATTCTATTTGAAGTCAGTTTTTATTTTTACTCGTAAATATACTTGTTTTGTTGTATATTTATTTCTACGTTATAAAAGTCATTATCAAACGTATAAATTTGGTGTACGTCGATTGTGTGCTTGGGACGGCTGTTATTATGGTCACAGGTTCGAATCCCCTTTAAAATATTCGGTTATGAATTCCAATTTTAAAATTGCACCTGGAGCCAGTGGCGGTGCGGCGCGGGGGTGTGACACCAGCGGCCAGTTCGATTCTCGCTTGATTGAAAATAAGTACCGAGTGACGTGCGCGACGGCCTTGCTAAATGAATAGAGCCGCACATTGATATATATATTTTTTGTAAACATGTTAATTGACATTGTTATATGGAATAATATACTCTATTAAATATCAAAAATTATAACAACAGTGATACTAATTACAGTTTTTACTGCGAGTATTATATTAATACAATTAATGTTTCGCTGTCACCTGAACAAGGAATTTCCTGTGCGATAGATGGCAGTCCTTCCCCCCATGACTATTGATAAATGTACTATTTTAATTATAGGCATGTTGTTTGAGTGCTTGAGTGTGTCGGTGAATGTGTGAGTGCTTGTCAATTGACCACTTTTAACATATTCTCACAACCTTCATGGTTTAGTGTTTTAAGCCACTTAAAAATTTCATGCTTGGTTTTATATAAATTTTTATTTCTAATATTTAATATTCTATTAATTTTATTGTATATATAAGATCCAAGAAAACAGAAATGTTTATTAACAAATGCTGATTTGAATTTAGGCATTCAATGTCACCATTTTCTTTAATGTTTAAAGAGCCCTTGATTGTTGTGGAGAAGGGAAATGATAGGAAAAAAAATATATATATTTTTTTACTGTAATGTGTGTTTTCAGGTATACACGTAAAGAGGTCAAAAGACTAATGGTTTAGAATACGGTCTGTTAAACGTAAGGTCGTAAATTCGAATCCACCATTCGACTATATTGAAGTAAACCTTCCCCTAGCTTAGACCGGTTAACAAGAATGTTAGTAATATTTGTGAAAAAAAAATTGTTAATACCTTTTGAGCTAATTGCGTAGAACGAAGCACTTTAATTTGCAAATGACAATTATATTAGTGTCGGTAACGAAGAATGAAATAGTTTTGCTAGCATACAATGAAATTTAAGACAAGCAACGGTCCACTGAACCAACACGCTCGTAAAATATAATATGCATTTTATTAAATTAAAATGTTTAATTGTTATGAATCAATATATGTTATTGAAGTTATTAAACACTTTCAAAATAAACTTATCAAGTATATAATAGGAGAAGTTCGATTCTTGCCGGCACCATCAAAATTCTTTGTTGCAATATTCAACTTACATGTGTTAGAAAATATTCTAAGACACGTGAAGTAAGACTATGCTCTTAAACTCTCTTTACAGAGAAGTCCTGTCCGAGAGTTGGACATATCTGTTTATCGACTTTTTTTTAATACTAAATATGCTGACGTTTGGCTTCAATCTCGCTTGAGGAAAGGCGAAGATGAAGCCTAGGATGGAGCACGTGAGCCTATAAGGTGTCTGTTCACATTGGACTAAAAGGTGTGCAGATTGTACCCGTATGGAAAGACTGATCGCGGCAGAGAGTTCCATTCCTAAACCGTCTGCATAAGGAAGGTGGAGGCAAACCGCTTCGTGCGTATCGATAGGACTTTAACTGTTGTTTTATTTACTTAAGCACACATTTTACAAAGACTTCGTGCTTGCGTAGGAATCTATAAATATATTCTCATCAACTCAACAGTCATAATTTAAGTGGGACGTCCAGCAATTAGGCTATCACACTACAATCGGTAACAGGAAAAGTCAATGATATCACCATTCTACCAATACGAAGCCTTGACCCAAAGATCTTTAGCATTTATTCGTGACATTTGAAGAGCGACTCAATGCATCCCCTGTGCGGGGCCGCCGCCCGCATGTCACTCGGGCGTCCATTATAAAATGTCGGCAGTAATCGACCTTTATTTTTATTTTATTTGCCGCCACCCCCACCCCCGCCTCAACGGCCACCCCGCGGCCGATATTTCAAAGTTAACGACTGCAGCGTAAAATATGCCACTCGACTCGGAAAAATTCGGACGAACGAATAAATTTTGTTTAATATCTTAGTATAGCCGAATGATTTTCGTATGACAGCTTATAGCGTTACAGGGACGGACTCGAATGGAAATTAAATCGCAAGGCTCTCGTTTCCGTCTCAGATTTCCGTACCAGTCCGTGGACCTCGGTCTAGAAAAGAATATTCTGGGTGTGCTAGTTGCCAATGACATTTTAACATTATGAAACCGAGTTATTACAATACGTTGCCGATGTATCAAATACCGTATTTTTTTTAAAATAATTTATTATCAATTGTTTTTATTATTATTTGATATTGATTAGTCTGGGGTATGCCATAATTACTAAAACCAGCAAAGCTAGGCAACTATGATCTCACTGCAAGTTGATTTAACACAATAGTTTTTTAACCGACTTCAAAAAAGGGTTTTCAGTATTTTTTTTAATAATGTTTTAAGTATATTTGTAAAATTCGAGTAAAAATAAAAACGGAATTCAAATCGAATCGGAGAGTTGCAGACATATATGGTTTTCTCATGGATACCATTGTCATAATTGGACCATATCGTTATGGGACCACAGGAGAAGCACCAGCTTAAATAAATAAACAATCATCGATTTATGGAGTAAACAAACATAACAAAAGTACAATCGAATTGAGACCCTCCTGTTTGTAGTAGGTTAAAGCACAAGATTATTAGTGCTTAAAAAAGTAAATCACGCAATACAATTTCTCTCTCCAAATCCGTTAGTAGCGCACAATTACGGAGCAAGTTACCTCTAAGCTCGTAAATTCATTGTTTTTACACTTTTTTCTAGTTCAACTTATATCGCTTAATTGATCTCCGACTAACTTTTAGGGCTAAAAGTTTGAGCTAAAAATAAAATACTACTTTTTATTTATTGATCAAACTTTTATAGACGGAAAATTATGTTATCGCTTTCATCGGTACATTCGATACTAGTTAGGAATTTAATATATGCTGAAGTTTCGTCGGCCGCTTCTTCTCCCAGCGCCAACGCTTCCCGAAGTGGCGCCCAAAGTCAGTTTAGCTTTTGAATGTCCAGCCCTGTAGTTCTGGGCTCTCAAGAATAATACTACGGTATCCCCTGCCTGTCGTACAAGGCGACTAAAAGGGGCCTCGGGTTCACTGGGCGACAAGGGTGGGGGCCTGAGTCGTCCACCAAAGTGGACCCGGGAAGAAGGCGACATCGGCTGGCCCGTGTCGCCTTCCACTGCGAGGGCACAGGGGGGGGGGGGGGTGAAATCCCGGGACGTGCTTTCCTTGAGCACAGTGTAGAGGGGCTCCGGTGCGTTCCACGTGAGATCCCGGAGCCCTTCATCATGCACCGAGGAAAGGGCCACCGGGGAGGTTTTAGTGGGTAAGATCCCCACATAACCGCCGCCTTCCCCCCAGAAGGCGGGGTATCTTTCTGAAGATTTCCTCCCCGTCAACAAAAAAAAAAGCTTTTGAATGTCAATTAGATTATCCGTAAAATAGCAACCGACCGAGTCGTGGTTCGGCCCTCTCGGGCGCCCTCGGATTGGAATGCTTACGCGTGACATAGTAACCGTCCAAGCCGAGGTTACCCCTCACCGGGGGGACCCTTGTGTCGAGTTACTAGCGATAGAGGTTCAGGCTAAGCGACCTAAGACCTATGCCACCTCTCAATACGGTGAAGCAGTCGAGGCCAGCTTCTCTTACCAATCTGTGAGTTTGTTATTAAAAAAAACACAAGTTCTCTCTCCAAATCCGTTAGTAGCGCACAGTTACGGAGCAAGTTGGCTCTGGGCTCGTAAATTCTTTGTTTTTACAATTTTTTCTAGTTTAACTTATATCACTTAATTGATCTCGGACTCACTTTTAGCTAAAAATAAACTATTACACTTTTCATTTATTGCTCAAACTTTTCTAGGAGGAAAATTATGTTATAGCTTTTATCGTTAGCGGTACATTCGATACTAGTTAGGAATTTAATGTTTAATCCGTCAGTAATTTTATTTGAAGTCGGTTATTGTCCTCACTCGTAAATAACGTGAATGCCACTACGAACGAACGCACACTTTTTAATTAACTGACTTCAAAAAAGAGGTTCTCAATTCGTCTGTATGTTTTTTATGTTTGTTATCTCATAACTTTCGGCTGCGTGAACCAATTTTGATGATTCTTTTTTTAATTGATAGCTGGTGCTGGTGTTGTTGTTAATATCCTTGTGTTGTTGATTATTTACTACATTACTTCATGGTCTAACTCCGAGATAATATCTCGTCTCATCCGTAAGGTAGTCTGACGATCTCAAAAAAGCCGCAGGACGCAGCTGGATGCTTTCAGCCGGTCCTTTGGGAAATCGTGGGGGGGAGGCCTATCTAATGGCTGTGATTAATAAATATGGTATAATATTAAGGAATCATCTCTTCCGCAGGCAAGGAGGGACCGGGACGTACCTACCTCCTCGCAGCCCTCCGTCTTCGCCGATGATCGAGCTTTACAGGTAATTACCCCCTTTTAATAAATAATTAGGCAAACGATTTACGACTAATAACAAGTATATTTACGTGTAAGCTTCATTAAAGGCGACACGGGCCTGCCGATGTCGCCTTCTTCCCGGGTCCACCTTGGGGGACGACAAAGACCTCCACCCTTCTCACCTAATGAACCCGAGGCCCCTTTTAGTCGCCTTCTACGACAGGCAGGGGATACCGTAGTCTTATTCTTGAGAGCCCAGAACTACAGGGCTGAGTACAGCTATACTTAGAATAATCTGAAATACAAATGTAAAACATCTCGAAAAGTTAATAAAAAAACGCACCGGAGGCAAGCGAGCCAGTTGTTTATGTACTGTAGAACAATACCCCGTGAAACTTTTCCCGTATTTTCCCCAAAAAAAAGGAAAGGGAAAAAAAATGGCGAAAAAATTTCTCGAAGTAAGCTAAAGTTAAATTTATTACGCTATTACTCATAATCATAATCGTGTGAGGGAGACAGCTGCGGAGGGATGAAAGTGAAAGTGACATGACGACGGCTATAGGTGGCGCACTCAAGGAAGAGCGAGAGGTGGATATTTACAGAGCCGCCCGCTCCCTTTGATAGTGTTTCCAAATTTTCGGAAAGCATTGTGTATTGTTTGCTGTTAGGGTTGGTTTACATGTCGGTTATGTGTGCTATTGTTTTCTACGTAACCATTCCTACAACTTGTTAGTATGTATCCATCGAAACATGATCGTTAGTTATTGGTAATCGATGTTTCATCGAGCTTTAATTTAGGACAAATAATTGAGACAACGGAAACGAAAAGCACTAGTTTGTTAGTTTGTTTGCATTGTCAAAATGTCCGACACCACATTCTCAAAATAAAGTTTTCATTTATGTTTTTTTCTGTAACTGTATTTATAGTGCATTAGTTAAAGTTACAGCCTATATATTTATAATATATATATATCCCCTGTTGGGCGCAGGCCTTCTCTGTAAAAGAGTATAAGTAAGATTGGCAGATTTTACATGACTTAGAAAAAAAGCGCGTGGTAAATCAGCACATAGAATTGTAATAACAAATTGATTGGTGCCGGCACCGGGGATCGAACACTGGTTACTAGCGTACTATACAACTTGAGCCAACCGCCCGGACACTGAGCTACCACGGCTTCAGTGCACAATACATAGTACAGTACATAGTGCATTCAACTTAATACAACATATATAGAGTCCAGAACGGTTTCATCATAAAAATATAATTACATTCTACCGGATAAAAGACCGTAAGACCGCTAGTATAAAGAAGTCAGATCATAATGCATAATACTGTACTCAATAATTTTTTTCGTTTTCACGCTGATTTCAGATGTCTGACCAATATAGGTCCTTCTAAAAGAAAATTTAGAGTTAGTTAATGTAAATGTGTTATTCTTCTACATTTAAAGATAGGTTAAGCTTGGCTTTAAACAATGATAATGTAATCCACACATAAATAAAATTAGAGTGTCTGTTTGTAATATTTACCCTTAAATACCCTTTTTACTATGTAGTATACATATGCATATGAATGTATATCCGGTACATAAATCAAAATAACATTTTTTACAATTTTTGTCTGTTTTTATTTTTGGACCTATTTTGACGGGACTTTCGCTGACAGATGGCTGACGTAATAAGAATTTTTTAATAAGAACTTTTATTTTAGAAAAATGTAAATAAATAGTTTTTAATCGCGGGTAACACCGCAGAGCGTAGCTAGTCATAAATAAATAAAAAACGAAATTGAAGGCAAGATCCATGTAAGCCGGGGACAACCCGCAATGCACCGGCCCCCTGTCGAAATAATCAACGCGTGCGAGGGGCGGCCGGGTGGGGAACAATTTTGCTATTTTCTACAAAAAAAAAGAGAATTATAGCACGTTTTTACTTAAAACATATCAGTTTTGATCGCAGGCGCAGACGCGATCGTGCGCCGCGCGAATTATCGATATACTGTCATTTGACGTTTGACATTTTTTAATTCGTGCAAGTCATAGGAATTTGGAAATGAATGCCTATAGGGAAAGTGTCTGAAGTGAATTTAATTTAAGATGTTATAAAACAATGGTGATAAGAACTAAATATTTTAAACGGTGATATAAATTTCGTCAAACTGGATCTCACTACACAAAAGAGCAGGTATCAAGTCTTATTGGAATCTTGTCAAATGCAATTTCAAATATGTGTGTTTATAAGTGTTCTAAATTCAAAAGAACCAAGTCGTATAGTTTACATTTGAAAACCGTTTTTATAATACAAAAAAAAAAAATTTTCAGTTCACTTGAATGTTCAGTTTTCTTCGTTACGATAAATAGATTTTTTTTTGTAACAATTGACTAAAGTAAAATTTAAATAAAATTTTATTTTCTAATCAAAAAATATTATTATTTATTTATTAAATGTGAGATGCAAACATGTATAGCTTGTAATTAATGGAATAGCAATACAATTAGTTTATGCACGTTTTTAATGTTGTTTAATTTTTTTTTTTTTCGAATGCCAGAGGTAATTATATTTTATTGCCATAAATATTCGTGTTAATGCTGAATTTGATTGTACATTTTCTGCTAATTATGAACACTGAACGAATAATTACAGTCAACATAAACTTTTAATATCGTATTCAATCAAGTTAAAAACTAGTGTGACATAGTGTTTGAAAGAATAGAAGCTAGTGAAATTACTAAAGTGACGCATCGGGTTGTGTCGAAGAGGCACGTTTGTTTTTAATCGTGCGCAATGCGCTTTTTATGCGAAGTTTTATGGATTGTGCGTATCACTTCAATCACTATTCACTTTCCATCAAACCTATTAGGTAATATATTTAACAAGGAATAAACTCATCGCCACACTTCTGATATAGTACATTGTGAAACCGAAAACGGAAACTATAACTATAGAAACAAGCCAGTAGTTGATGCAAGCTCGCGACCGTGACATTGTATGTTGAACATTAGCTGGTAGGCTATCAATGCACCGAGAGTACGTTTTCATGATCAGAGATCACGATTGTTTGTCCGAAGATTTTACTATTTATAGAACTTCTTTACATTGATGGTGTTAGGAATTCCATTGACAGCACATTCTACCAACTAATCCATCGTACGTTAACTCAAGATAAAATCTAGACTGTCCGCCATATGCCTACGCAGGATACTAGAATGTTTCAGTCTAATTGTCACAAGAAAGAAACTGTGGAAAAGTTGCTTGTCACCGGCAAAACTGGCGGGACAAGACTTAGAGGTTGAAACCAACGCTGAACTGAGCAGGTCCGCACACGGGGAAAGTGGCGAACGAATCACTAAGGCCAGACGAAGATGACATGTAGACAGGTGGAATGTTCTGAGAATTTGTTGCGATCTAGCCTGTGCAAGTGCCGTAGCATCATCCTGCATTTTCTGTTATAAAAAAAAGAAAACCGAATTTGCCTATAATTTTTAATTTTCCTTTTCAGAAATCTCTCTGGTTCGTAAAACTAAAAGTCAGTGTACCCTGAGCGTTCTTAAATAGATTTGTAAACATTTCCAGATGCGGCGGTGACGCGATGTCAGCGGCGCCGGCGGTGAAGCGCGAGCTGGAGGCGGAGGGCGGAGCGCCCGCCAGCCCCGGCCGGAAGCGACGCAAGCAGGCTGCTCCGGCGCGCGCGCAGCCGCCCGCCCCGCCCCTGCCCCTCGACCTCCACGCCAAGGTCGCTGACATCTACAAGAACGCCCTGGCCTTCGGAGACCTCACCCTACCGCCCTTTGATCCCCTCGCCGCCTTTCGACTTCTCCCGCGACACGATCCTCCGCGGATATTCAACCCGGAAGCCTATTGCGATCTGTGCTGCAAAGAGTTCTGTAATAAATACTTCTTGAAGACCCATCGCGCTAACAAGCATGGGATTTATGACGGAGACATGCAGCCCGTGCAGCAACCTTCGCCTCCTCGACGCTCTTCCGACGAGGAGTCGGGAGGCACGCCGCGTCGCTTGTCTCCTGATTCGGCGAGACGTGCTCGTGATTCCGGTTTTCAACCTGATATTCTTCGACGTTTAGGCGTTATAAACCCGGAAGCCTTTTGCGAGATTTGCTGTAAGGAATATTGTAACAAATATTTCCTGAGAACACATCGCGAGCGACGTCACGGTGTCCCAGCCCAACGTTCACCGAACGCTACTCCCCCCGCCCTGCAAACGCCGCATCCGTCCGCCCCCCTCACTCCTTCCGTGCACAGCCCTCCCTCGCTGCCCCAGCCGCCGCACATCTCGCCATCGCCTTACGATGCCGATATGCCGATGGAAGTGAAGCGCGAGTGCGAGGACGATCTGGAATCCGCCCTCCGAGATGGTCAAACGAGTCCTCTGAACCTGATAGTGGAGGAGCGGGGCTCTACGTCACCGGGGTCCGCGAGCGAGGAGCTGCGTAAGCTGCAGACGATGATATCGCAACTGAACGAGCTCGCGGCAGAGCGGCTGGCCGAAGAACCGACGGAAGCGACTAGACCACCGTCGTCTTCTCCGCCGCCGCAGGACGAACGCCGTGGATCGGCCTCGGCCGCCGCCGGGTCTAGTTTCTGCGAAATATGCAACAAGGAGCTTTGCAATAAATACTTCATGCGGACACATATGCAGCGCATGCACGGCATCTCGCTGGAAAGCGGCACTCAACTCGGCGGCGTGACCTGCGACATATGCCACAAGGAGCTCTGCAGCAAGTATTTTCTGCGCGTGCACAAGCACAACACTCACGGCATCCCCGCTCCACCGGCGCCAGCCAACACCGCGCCGGCTGAACCGTGCCCGCTGTGCGCGAGGAGATTTCGTGGTCCTCGAGCGTTGCGCGCGCACCTGCTGGCGGAACACGCGCCGCCCGCAAGACCACCGCCGCCCCCGCCGCGCCCTTTGGACTTGCTGGTGCGAGACAAGCCCTACGCCTGTTCCTATTGCCCTTTCACGACTGACGTGCTCGCGTTTCTGTTCGCACACGAGCGCGCGCACATACAGCGGCCCGCGGAGAGCATGCCCGAGGGAGTGGAGGAGGCGGAAGGGGACGGGGAGATGGAGGCGGACAGCGGCGAGGGTGAGACGGAGGCGTACTCGTGTTCGCGGTGCGAGTTCCGCGCGGAAAGCTTCGCGGCGCTGGAGACGCACGTGCGCGCGAGTCACGGCGGCGCCGGAGCGCTGCTGGCCGTGCCGCGGGCGCCGCGCGCGCCTCTCACCATGCAGCCCTTCGTGCTGGAGGAGGCGGGCGGCGCGCTCAGCCTCCTGCCCGCGCTCGTGTTCCTGCCGGTGCGCCGCCGCGCCACGCGCCGCGCCACCGTCACGCTCACGCTGACGCCGGCCTAGGCCTCGGCCGGCCGCCGTCACACCGACGCCGCGCACTTGCGGCCCGCGACGACACCGCCGCAAGCGCGCGCTGCGGTCGCCGAACTTTACTGATTACATTTAACGCTGTGTGCCTTCAAGCGATTGCTGAGAACTAGAGACGTGATCGTAGCCGAGGAGCTGCCGGTGCCGCCCGCCCGAGCGCCACACCGCGCGGCGGCCCCCGGCCTACTTATTATTTTGACAGAGTCTAACTTCGTATATTGAGAATTATATTTAACGGGTGATATATGAAACGTTGCCGCTTATGTATTCCTTTATTTAATATTATCTCCTCGACGTTGGGTCGGTCCGAGACGAGTTTTTGAAACGTCGATTTCGATCGGGAGAAGAAATACAACCTAGACGTAGTTATTATTATTTATATGATACGTATATTATATTACCTGTGAGTGTGTACTCACGATAGCGTCGTAGTGCCGGTGCGATGTTGATCACTGTTGCGGCTCGGTGGGCCGACACGACACGACACGACACGCGGCGCGAGCGACGACACGACACGACGCGCCGCGGACTCCTCCCCACAGTACGAGCTAGGTCACAGGGGCAACCGATCTACCTCACGCTAGGTTTTGTATTAGCTGTTATTGTATAAATATATTTTGGAGTACAGAGCCGCGGACGGGCGCCGCCATGTTATATAATACTTAATAATATTTATTGTTGTCTAGAACGACTCGAGCACAAAGATACGTACTATTGGGCAGTGATCAACATTAAACGTAATTTTAGTATAAAATATGATTAGATACGTGGTCGCGAGGGTCCGGCCAGCGTTTGTTGTGTAACACATCGGTCATTACGGGTCATTGTTTGGGGGTCGTGGGCCCAGCCCCGCCCCCCCACTGTCGTTCGGCCGGGCTTCGCGTTTTATATTTATTTGTATGGTAATCTATAAAATAATATGTTACTACCGACATAGTGCACTCTATTCATATCTTCATACCTCTAAAACCTACATCCAGATATTAGAACATTTACAACTAATATTTACACAACACAACCGTTATCAACTTTACAATAAACATTTTTAATAAATTAGCCATTAGATTTTTATGTACAGACATGTTCCGAGTGAAATATGGATAGAGCGCACTTTGTCTAATGTTCACGAGAGTTTTAATTTGAAATGGTAACAGATTTATTTAATTAAATAATTAATTATTCGGTAGAACATTGTGGAGGTTAGCTTGTATAAACCATGCAGCTTCTAAAGAAAGTTCCTATGTATGTACGTAAGTTGTAATTTAAAATTAAAACTAGAGGTCGCTCGTGAGACGGCCCGCCGCGGGGCAGGGCTACCTGATTTTAAATATAAAGGAGACGATGATCAGGGTAAAGCTTCCGATAATGTAACAGCGCTTGTTCTGTCCAAAGATGTTGGATCTCATGGTGGCGAGAGATGATAAACGTTCCTCACTTGGTTCCTTGCGTAAATTTTAAGGCGATCCGTTCCTAATTTAAAATAGATTCTTCCGATTAGTCTTCCTGCATTCAGCCACAGACGAATCCCCATGGCGGGCTGTAACGCGAGCGCGCGAGACAACAAATTATATTAATAATGTTTTAAATAATAACGAAATTAACAAAAATTGTATGCGCGGTGACAATCCCGCCGGTCGTATGTTGGCGCGCGTTTTGACATTAAATTAGGCGGGAACGCGGAATTTTTACTGTTACGGAGTTCATACGACCGGCGGCGATGGGAACCGGTGATTGTAGTGTAATGTGAATTGTGTTGATGATTGTTTCGCAACGCGTTGTACCCAGAGTGGACCTTTAGACCAATAAACTAGAAGTAATTGCAGTACAAAACGTTGAACCAAGTATGTTAACGGAGTATGGTGCAACTGGAATACAGTACAAATTAATATTAAGTGTAGCTAAAACTATTGCGGGGCTGAATACAGTAGTTTAACTTTTCTTCACTCGGGTACAATGCTGTCCCACCGCACGGTACAGTCGCACTGGTTCATTATGGAATTTTGTTGCCATGTTAAATTTAAGTGAGAAATTAGTTCCTAAACTCTTCCAATGCCGAGTGCTAATGCTCTGTAAGTGTTGACAAGTTCTAAACATGAGAACAGAGAAGGAGATTTTTGTTTTAACACAAAAACTTTCAGTTGACTGAAGAAAATAATTCCTAAAAACTAAATTATTTTCTCTTTTAAGTTTATTGTGTCTGTCAATGATTGTATTTAATATTTTAAAAACATAATGTTATACAAAAAACAATATCAATGTTTTAAATATATTTATTTTTTAATAATAAATCTATTGAGAATTTAATGTTAAATCGTTGATAACTAATGTATTTGTTATAAACGAAAACGTCACATAATTTTCTAGAAAAATCAATCACCTTATTTATATAGTAGGTTTTTTAATCTATAGTTTATATTAATATAATCTGTGTGATTTTATATGTGATATGTCGATAGAAATATATATAATTTGAGAGAGATGTTATCGATAATCTTACACATAAAATTACACTGCTTCTTGTCTCATTTCCTAGTCACGAATTTATTTAATATTTATTATTGCAAACTTGTAACACCAAAATATCATTTTGAGTCTGAAATTACATTCCTAATTTAAAGTTTTATTACTTTGTAAATATTTTTTGTCATTTCTAGTCTCGCAGTGTTGATATATTCTTTTCTAATTTTACGTGCGACTGTATGATGTAATTGGTAATTATTTATCAATTAAATACAACTGTGTTATTTCTAGTCCAATTCTTTTACGTATTTTTCAGACATGGACGTCGTAGGAGAGAAAAATAAATGTTAATGGCAATGCGAAGGCGAACCCAACTACCTCAATATAATATTAGAGAAATATTTTGTCATATTTTTACAATTGAAACGATATAATGCGACGTCCACGTATGGTAAAATGATATATTATAAATAAAAAAATATGAAGAGAATTATATTCTGGCTCTGGGAGTGAGCCAAACCTTTAGCCGCAAGCCAAAGTATGCACTCGAGTCTTTTTTATGTCAATTTTAATCTATAACAGGCAGCAAGGTATTAATTACACCTGTAAATAATGTTATTTTTAATCATTTATTATTAATAACTAAATGAAATCATTTGCATTTTAATATTGAAATTATTAGGGATATATTTTTATTTTTCATTTTATGGCATTATTTAAGAATGTTGAACAGATTATAAACGATTTTTACATTTTATTTAATGCCGTAATTTTTATTATCAGAAGAAACTTAATATTTGAAAAATGTAATCTAATTTTAATAAATAAAATACTTTTTAATTATCAGATTACTCTCTAAGTAAAAATGTTTAATTTAATTTAAGGGAAAAATAAACGAACAAATGCCAGTAACAATTGAAATAAGAACTTTTTTAAAGAGATTAAAAAATTAATAATTTCATTATATTTTTATTACAATCTATAACAGTGACAGAAAACTTTATTATTCGTTTTTAAAGCGTAGCATAAAATTATGTCCTTATTCAACAAAAAGTAAATTGAAATTATTTTTAATATCGTAGTGCTATTCAAACAGCCAGTGTTAGGATAAAAGTTTCACATTTAATTTAATTGTTTTTATTGACGTTTATTTTCATAATCCCATTACTAACTGGCCATGCTGCTTATTATATTTATCATTGTTGACGAAATATTTAGCCGTTATTTAAATTAAATTCGACTACACCATTCCAAATGTTGTTAAATATATCGAAATTTAATAAATAAAATAATTAAATATGAAGAACTGCTGAACTTTCTCCGTAATGTTGTTCTGTTACCGTCTGCCGATATAACAGGAAATTCGTGCAAATATTAACCAGCAAATTAGTGTGCCCTGTGGCTTGCGGCCGGTGTATGTTCCTAGATATGTCTGTTATTTGTTTTCCATTCATTACAAACCATTTCTACCGTATTCAATAAATTAAATATACAAATAAATCGTTGTTGTTTTCCTTAATATACCCGTTATATTTTAAATGATGAGTTAATAGAGAAGACGAAATTGTCCGCAATTGTTTATAGTTCATTCTTAGAAGAGGTTATGACGTGACTTCACTTAGTGATGAAAGCTCAGCGTAAACCAAGGATCGAATGTATAGGGTTTCCTTACGATTAAGCGTTAATAGCCTAATTCTTAGGGTACGGTCTGCGAATCGTAAGGTCCTAGGTACGAATCCACCATTCGAATATTGTCGTTTTTTAACGGGGAGGAAATCTTAAAAAGATACCCCGCCTTCTGGAAGGCGGCGGTTATGGGGGTTTTTACCCACTAAAACCTCCCCGGTCGCCCTTTCCTCTGTGCATGACGAGGGACTCCGGGATCTCCAGTGGAACGCGCCGGAGCCCTCTGCACTCAGCTCAAGGAGAGCACGTCCCAGGAGGAGAGTTTACACCCTCCCCTCCTGTGCCCTCCCAGTGCAAGGCGACACGGGCCAGCCGATGTCGCCTTCCCGTGTCCACCTTAGCGGACGACAAAGGCCCCCCACCATTGTCGTCGAATATTGACGTGAACCATCTCTTAGCACAAGCTTATGGTTAACAAAATGGTTAGCAAAAATGTTAGTAATATTTCTGAAAAAAAAGTGTTTTTGTTTTAAGGCTTAAAATGAAAAATGAGCTGTTTACACCATACCTAAAACCACTTCTGTACGAATAAGCACAAGTGACAACGAACAAAGTAAATTGTAACTTATTCGTTAATGTATCAACTGATATATGTCCCACTGTTGGGCATAGGCCGTCTCTGTAAAGGGATTATAAGGGCATAGACACACACCTCGTGGGATTTGGCAGTATAATATTTTATTTTAGACCTTCAAAGCAAGTGCTTGACTACCATCCCACCTGCTCTTGAAGATACCCACATTGTAATCGGGGAGAAAGACAGACGCGGACGAACTATTCCAGTCCCTTGCTCTACGAACAATAGAAGATGAAGCAAAGCGCTTCGTTCTGGTTTGAGGGATGTTCACAACATGATGAAATCCCGCAGTGCGTCTAAAAGTCTGATGGTGGAACGGGGATGGGTGAATTAGATCATGATATGGCGCACTAGTTTAGTAAATGCCTATACACCTTACTAACTAGTAATATAACTTGTTAACCTTTCTAAGTTTAAGCTTGTGCTAGGAGATGGTTCACGTCAATATGCCAATCGTGAATTCCAACCTACGACCTCACGACTCGCAGACCGTACCCCTAAAGCATTAGGTTATTGACACTTGAAATGGGACTCCCCCTAAGTAGAGTTAAAAAGAAGTTAGAGGTTATTTATTTTTAATTTAAAGTAGGTATTGTTAATGATGAATGTAGGTTACTTAACCTCAAAATTTTTGATAGCCCTGGTGAGTAATGACGATGAAGGAGCGTACATCTTTTTATCTCGCACGTCTTTTGCGCACATAATGCGTAAGCTGTGTGTTAACAGTAATGAAGCAGTTATTTACTGGTCATTAACCAGTGATTCATTACCTGATAGCATTACGCAATAGTTCTCTGAAAATGACAGGCGAGACTGCGCGTTCATGGAGAAGTGTGATTGGAAGAGTCCTGTCACCAGAGAAAGAAGGCTGAAATAAGTAAAGCGTAATTTGACTTTGCTTAGGCTTAGCTTACTTTGAGCTTAGCAAAATGCTTAGCAATATAAGTCTGATGTTGACTTACGGAATACTTAAATAAGTTTAGGAATATTATGACATGTTATAAACTTTAGATAGATGTTAAACAACAATGGCGACCGTCCATACATTGGATTCGTTGAGATCGAATGAACAGACCTAAACATCAAAAAAATAATTTTAATAGATTATCAGTTTCTCAGCTTATTGGTAAAAACAGTATTGATACAGAACCTGGAGAAAAAACTAAACTTATATTTTGGAGGTTACTTATGTAGGCACGCACTTAAGTAAATTATACACACATATACTTAAATGTACACGTGTACATACAAATGTGTATTAAACACGCGACAATACAATAGTTTCGAACAAACGGTTGCGCGGATGTCAACTTGACATTCAATTCATCTGACAGTTTAGTGTTGCCATGCCAATAAAACATGTTTACTCCTTGTAATAATAATAATTCAAAGTATAGATGATTATTGTGGTAATTATAAATAAATTCTTATATTGTACTATTTATGAAATAAATTGTTTTAATCCTAATTAGTTTTGGATAAAAACAATTTATTAGATTGATGAATATTAACGATAAAAACAGCGACAAAAACCAAACCACACTTATGCGTTTATTTCCTATTTAATATGTTTTTCAGTCTCCAAGTTCTTTCAATCAAAATTAAATTTTAAAAAACGATTTTATTTATTTAAATTGGTTTGTTAAAATTGATTTTTATAGGACATTCAAATTTATCAAATATAATCTCGCCATGGTTCTTTAGAAAATAATGAATGTAATTACATTTTAAATTTGACTAAAGTTGTTCCATATTTATGTTAAATTTAATAATTTCTGTCTAACAACAGAGAAATCTTTATAAATAACAACAATGATCGAACTAGGTATATGAATAGAAACATAAAACAATTTATAGGTTTGCACAGGTAATGCTTAATTGGTAAGCAGACAGAATGAATTTATTTAAGAACGGTTATGATCAATTAACTTTTATCTGATTGATCAAAACGATAATAATATACCTGTTATTAATTTATTATATATGTCATTATATATCCAATTTATATACAATCTATTTTATATATTTTTACCCTCGTGTTACTTTCTTTTACGATATTCTTATCTTTGTAAAAATTCTGCCGCTGACGATTGTTTCTTAGAATCATCTGGGTTTCTGCGGAATACCAGCGCTGATTACCTTCTTGGGTAGTCAGTATTATGCTGAGCAGTGACCCCTGTCGATTCGGCGTTACAACGCATAGCCTTTTGGGTATTTTGTGTTATTTTTTCTTTTTTATATTATTTCATTTTCAACTGTGTGCTTAATTTGTATGTGTTGTAATTTGTCTAACCGATTAAATGGCTTATTATTACTTGTAATTTTAAATATTTACAAATTGGGAACCTTCAATAAACAAGGCTCCTTCAGTGCTGTGATCACTTAAGATCAAGCGAGCCGTAAGCTTGTTTGCCCCTTTTCGTATATAAATATAACTGCTTTCCTTTTAAAAATCCCATCATGTTTAAATTATTTTGACCCATAACGAATCGGGCCGTGTCGAACCCAATGACAGTAAGGTTAAGTAAAACGCGTGTTGACACTCCGTCACGCGGACTTAACCCCCTCGTGTCTATTGCACAGTGTTGCCATCGCTTTTTTAACATTTAACCCATTTTTCAATAATTCCTCTCCCATTTTCCCCCTTAATACGTTTGACAGATGCTGTATACAATGCCCAACCCTCCGATGCGATTTTTAATGGGTGTCGAAGTTTTTTTTTTCACAAAACGGGGAATTTTGTAGAAACTGTTTTTTTTTATAGATTAGTGTAAAGCCGACAGTTGACGCGGATATAATCTTTAATTAAGAGTATTTTTGTCGCGTCTCTTTACAATTTTATAGTGGGGGTCGTAATTGCGTGATTTATGTATTGATAATTTTATGGAATAACGTGTTATGAAGCGATTTCGATGTTCTATTATTCTATTTATGTACAGATTATTAGAAAAGTACCTTCAACCGAAAATTATGTATGCCCAAATATATGCGTTTCTTTAAGAAGGGTAAGTCCGGCGTCAGTCTTTTCATCGACATGGGAGCCTTCAAGAAAAGATTGAATAGGCACCGGGATCACGTTCAAGCACTTTACAACCACAAGCATTTTACACCCCATAAATAAAATAAAAAACGCCTTTGCCACTGTTGGAATTCATTCAACATCATCTTTCAACCAGTGACAGGTCAGACCACCTTACGGGTGGACTTGCTGGAATTGTGGATAAGACGGGATATGCTCTGAGAGATAGATTGCAAGAGTGGAAAATTACTCTTATTTTCTGAATACTAGATTATAGAATATCATTTTATTAAGATATATTTATATATAATATAAATAAAAGTATATGTAACGCCACAGTTATACACAACCGAATCGCGTTCTTAGTTTTTACAGGTTTTTTGACTGAAAATCAGCGCTGTGCTACATGTGTGAGCACAGCACATGCTGAGCCAACCCCTCTTCGGCACAATTTCTATTTTGTTCTTTTTTTAATTTTTCACATGTTTAATTACTTTAGTTTATGTTGTTTTTTTCTTATTTTACCTGTTGTTTTGTTCTTGTGTCGAATAAATGTTTATTCTATTCTATTCTAGACGCATTGCTCCCGGTTCCGCCGCCGCTATCGCTGCTACAGTGTCGTCACACAAAAACAGCGGTAGAAGTTAGGGTTCCTTATAAGATTTCAAAAAACGTGCATTAGTACGCGTAAAGCATTTTTTTGCATTGTTGTTATCTCTTTCTTTTATCATATGGATCAATTACAAAATATACACCTACATATCTTATTCTGAGGTATTTGATATTAGCGTAGATGATATCAAACTGGCAACTATAAACGGTACTACAATGAGCAATCAATCAAATAATAAAGTTTTTAATCTCGCAATCGGGCAATAGCTCGACGACATTATTCGTTAACAATGGAAACTATTTTTTTTACAAAAAACCTCACTTTATAAATCCGTTGCGAGATTAGGATAGAAAAAATCTAATTCATTTTCCAAAATGCGTTGTTTATTTTTAAACCCTTGCTTTCCCGCAACACGCGACACGCGCGCGCCACAGCTTTGTGCCCATTAAATAAAAAAAAAACTAAATCCGCCCTGCAGCCAGTGACCTACATAAACTTCCACCCCGATGTTGTTTTTCCAGAAATCTGTAAAAAAAACTCACCCCTTTATAGAGTTTTTTTTTCCACGCGGAAATGTAATTGAATTCAATCCTTTGGAAAAGGGTTCGATAAAGAACGCGATATTAAGTTTTTTTTTTACTCTGTGCGACATCTATACGTCATTGTTGTGCGCCAAAATTATACGTTCTGTCAAAATTTCGCACCATTTACCTCATCGGACATCTGCCGGAGGGAAAAAAAACTTTTTAAATACAATGCAAATAGGGGTGGCGCGGAGCGTGCAGGACATTAATTTTTAAGGGGAAATTGACGTTTTTGGATGAAAAAAATCACGCATTGTAAGAATCACAGTCTAAAGTGCAGGATAGGGCATCACATACAATTCAATATTCCAAATCCGTCGACAAAACCAATTGCTTCGTGACGCTGGGTACGACGGTGAAATGAGATCGTAGTACCGATATTTCTGAGAAAAATTTAAGGGCCTCAAGTTGCATAACAGACTAGCAACCCGAGTTGGATCCCGGTGCATTGCAGCCCAATTAAAGCAGCAATGAAGTTGTTTGCTGCTTAACCACGCGCTCGGCGGTGAAGGAAACCTACATAGAAGTGAGATCTCTCCTAAGAAGAATTGTGCCTAATAGTGGGACATTCTTTTATAGACTATATCGTTTAAAAATAACTCATCTCTATCGCATCAGCTTCTTCTCATCTCCATTGGCTTCTGATAATTAAAGCCGCCTTGTCTTACGCAAGCTCACTTTTCGAGCAAACGTGTCTGCGTCACGTGAGCCGACTTCTGATAATTCAAAATGGGATCATGTGCGTTACTTCACACAACAACACAGTATAGAGCTGTCGTTACGATTTAAATATATATATATAACAAGTACATTTAAGAGTAAAAAATAGAATTAATCAGTACCTAACCAAACTTTCATCAAACTACCCTTGAAGTGCATCATTTGCAATAAAAAATCAATCATCGAAACGTGACCGTGATATTGAGTTATTCGTCTATTTGTGGTTCACATACCTAATGCAAAATTAAGACTTATATGGTTTTCTCATGGATATCATCGTCAGAATTGGAATTTTTTTTTAACGTCATTTAAAATGGAACCACACGGGAAGCACTTTAAAAAATTAAACACCCAAAACAGTTAACCCAGTCGAAAGTGTGGTAACAAACATAGAAAAAAACATACACACGAAATGAAAACCTCCTTTTTATATACACAAATACTAACTGACACCTCTGACCTCTCCTTTTTTGAAGTCGGTTATTAATGGAGGTAAGGCTCGCTTGTTTTGTCAACGTTCGTGAATCACACATATTTTGTTGTGGTCTACGGCCGGGCTGCGTTGCGTTTAGTACGCACTTGACACACGATGACAGATAAATTATCGGCGCCTTGCGGTATTAAGAGCATTGACTGTAACTTTATTCAAGAAGTTGTCACGCGCAAACTGAACTTTTTACAGGAGAAAGAACAATCCAAAATCAATAACATTTGTGATATATTTCTTCTGTATGTTCCACCAAACCCAATAAGACCTATCTCCACGCGCTATATCTTTTCTCGGACGTGGATACCGACTCATCACTAAGCAACCATATGACACACGTATTTTATAAATAATTTAGTCATAGTTTAGTAATAGTTTAGTCTTAGTGTTTGTTGCTTAGCAACGCCATCTACTGAAGTATACTTTGAATACCCTATATTCGGATAAAACAATATTTTATAGAAGTGAAACCTAGCTGGGTAGATTTATCGCCTTCGAAACCCTCTCTCTGCATGCAAAATTTCATGAAAATCGTTGGACCCCGATATTTAGAATATATATACTATATACTAGATATATAATATATATAATAGATACTATATATCGACCACTATGATGCCAATAGACGTTCATTTTGAATACAATTAGTTTAGCAGACTCGGAGCCAAGTCGTGCCACTATGGTTTTCTAATGGCGTAGTATAGACATTCCATTATTGTTACAATTGTAAATCTCTCTCATACATAATAACATCTAAACATGTTTTGACCCCACCCCTTAGATGCTAGGAGCATTGCTGGAGTTTCTTCGGCCACTTCTTCTCCCAGCACCAACGCTTCCCGAAGTGGCACTCAAAGCTAGTTTAGCTTTTCGAATGTCCTTTAGATTATCCGTGAAATAGCTACCGACCGAGTCGTGGTTCGGCCCTCTCGGGCGCCCTCGGATCGGAATGCTTACGCGTAACGTAGTAACCAGTTCAGTGGGGACCCCTGTGTCGAGTTACTAGCGATAGAGGTTCAGGCTAAGCGACATAAGAGCTATGCCACCTCTCAATCCGATGAAGCAGTCAAGGCCAGATTCTCTGGCCAATCTGTGTAATTCGTCATTAAAAACAGAAAAAAAATGTTTTGAGCCGCCAAGCCTTTAGTTTCGCAGACCATTAACCATTCTATTTAAAGGTGGTAAGTAGAAACGCGGTGAGATAATTAATATTATATTGAGAGATAAATCAAACGTCGAAGTACATATAATCTATGAGAAGTGTCGCGGCCAAGAGCAGTGCCTTTTCCTCCACCGTCAGATCCCTCTCAAAAGCCACGTTGAACCTGCAGGGTAAAAGTGATGGAATGTAACACATAATTCAATCAATATTCTTTTTTAAATGACGTCAAAAAAAGAGGTGGTTAAAGATTTAAAGAACATGGTCCCATGGTCATCATCGTACATGGTACGGCACACTATACGAAGTTGAAGAACAGTAATAAAATTAGGTTTAAATAACAGACTATATATCCATTTTATTATAAACAAATCAAAATCAAAATTGTTTATGGGACACAGAGATATTTAAAAATAACAAGAATTTTAGGTTATATCATATGATTTTGCTGTCAATACACTTTAACATCATCGTCAGCTTAAATATTATTTATTCAAACATCTAAGTCCTTTCATTATGCACAACAAAATATAATAAGCAGGCATATCAAGGAAACAATAACCACAATGCGCATGAGCGCGAAAACGAGTGATCAAATGTAAAACGTCAATAAACAATAGACAAGCGTAGTTTTTTTTTAATAATTATTCATCCTACGATTTATTCTACGGATTTAAAAGTATAAAAATAAATTTTTATTTACATATAATATTTTATTTTAAAACCATTAATTAAATATGTTAATATATTTTGCTAGTTTTTTTGCAATATAATGTTTTTATTAAGAAGAATTAATGTAAATTAAAATATCAAAATATTTTACATATGGCAACTCCTTCAATATTATCAATGTAGCTTAGTCACGCTAATTACTTTTTATTTATGATTTTAATTATCCCACCATTAAAATACCCTTAAATTTTATAATAAGTATGTAAAAATGAAATGTTTTTTTCTATAGATATTTCATTAATGTCTTTGTGAGCACGAGTAGCTGGGCCGAAAATCGCCCGTGTCATTTGCATCAAGTATGTGCGCCACAAATTAACGAATAACTCAATATCAAGTCAACTGGTTCGAGCGTAACGTCTTTTTTTTTCAAAAAGAAAAAAATATTAGTACTACGATGTCAACGATTGTACAATTTACACACAATTGGTACAGTTGACCACGAAGAAGTCGTAGAACAGCGGAAGCCGTTGCAATGATCGTACAGTACTGTGCAATCGTACCTGTCAGTAATAGCTGCGAAGAACATCGCGTGCAGGATGCCCTGCCAACGCTTGCTGGTGCTGCCTACACGCGACCCGTCTCCCCGCCAGATCGGGAACTCCACGTCTCGGAACAGGCTCAGCGTGATGAGGGGACCTGGATTTATTGGATTAACAGTTTGTTTTTACCTATGTATCGTATCCCTAAATATAAACATATATGACCAATATATGTTAATAACATACCATAAAGGTAACAACTACTACCTCCCATCAGCCATCTGTCGAAGCTTAAGATAAGATAAAAGATTTATTAATAGCTTTAGAACGCTGTGTCACTTCCTTGATTCCCGAAACTTTCAGTGCCGCCCTCGTATTTGCCTTGCTAATTATAGGAAAACACAGCATTTACAAATACATACAACGAAAACAATTTCTAAAATAAAAATTAACTAACAAAAGAAATAAATAGATATGATTTTGTTTTAAAAAGTAAAAAATAAATAAAACGTTAAATTTTAAGGCCTAGGTTAGTTAGTTACATATCCAATTATTATATATTCCTAACATGATGGTCTAGGTAACCGCGACGATATAGAAAAAGCTAGGGCGGAAATGGCTATTCTATGTATCTATCAGGTTATGGGCCAACGACGCCTCCACTGCGTCGAACGTAGTCACTATCAAAACGCTCGAAACGTGGGGAATTTAAAACTATTTCAAACCGCGTAACATTTCAACAGCAACGATTACGACGGTGACTATTACAACAAATGGAAAAATAAATATGGCACATTGTCATGAATAAATTAAGCCTTACGGGTCCTAAGCCTCAATAGCCTTGGTTTAAGTACGGTCTGCGAATCGTAAAGTCGTAGGTTCGAATCCACCATTCGACAATTGACGCGAACCACCTCCTAACATAACATAAGAAATATTGCTAACTTTCTTTAAAAAAAATTAAGTATCTTAATTAGTAACAACGTTCTCCCTTTTCTCTACTGTATAGTATTTTCCTCTATTCCTCTATTGTATAGTACACTTTTATACGAGCTTAGTATAAATAATAATATATCTAGAGGTTCAGGTTAAGCGACCTAAAAGCTATGCCACCTCTCAATCCGGTGAAGCAGCCAACACCACTCAGGCTAACAGGTGTAGTTCGTCAATTTAAAAAAAAATGGGTGAATATCACGTACGTCAAAATGATTTTAATTCTTTATTTACAATCCTTACCACGTATCCAAAACAACTCCCCTCCATCTTTGTTCCTAATTATATAGACAGGCCTTACAATGGCCCACTGTTGCTCGATCGTGCCGATGAGATGTCCAGGCGGTGAGAACACCTGGAGGTTTTGCAGCTGGCACGGCAGAACGCGCGCCGTGCAGGCGTACGGTCTGTTCACCCTCATCACCTCCAGCCCCAGGCTGTTCATGACGCGCAGCTGCAGGGGACGGAGACCGTAGCACAAATAACCCACCCACCAACTGGAAATCAATGACTAAGTATACATCTTCACAGAACTGTTAAAATAAAGAAATGTATAAGGAGACCAATGTGTTTCGAGACAGTAGTAGGTTTCCTCACGATGTTTTCCTTCACCGAGCTGTTGCACGTGGCAAATCAGCACATAAAATTGCAACAGCAAATTTATTGGTGCCGGCACCGGGGATCGAACTCGGGTTGATAGCGTTCTATGCAACTTGAGCCAACCGCCTGGACACTGAGCTACCACGGCTCATATTTATAAATTAATGTATTTATTACATATATATATTAACTTGTCCATATATATATTTCTGTCTCAGATTTACGGCTGCTTGCTAGACTAATCGATAGCCTGTATTAGGGAGATATTGTACCTAACTCCGAGTTTATCTTAGGAACTAAATATTAATAATTTTTATGTGATTGAGTGTGTATGTGAAAAGAATAGTGTGTGTGGGTGCTTCCGAGGGTGTATGCGCGAGTGTGTGCATGAGTGTGAGAGAGCGTGTTTATTTTAATTTATGTTGTGCCAAAGTTTTACAAAACGGAAAAATCAAGACTAATTTATTTATGAAGAAACGATTAAACTATCTTTTTACAATTATAGTGAGATGAACTGTAAATAGGCACATAAATATATATATACAAACTTGTAGAAATCTATTTTTATAGCATTCTAAAATATAGGTCACTGTGAATGCAATACAGACTCACCTGTTCTCCTCCTCGACTGTGTAGACCAGGTTACGGTCAGGTGTCCTCACAAAAAATCTGTTCTTCTTCCCCCTCATGAACAGCACGCTCTTGACGCGGAGGCGTTTCGTGATCAGGAGACATTCCACTGGCGAAAGATCGTCGAGTAGAGACGGTTTGGAATCAACACGTGTCTAGCAAACAAACTGATGTCATAATATATAATGAAAAGTTAATCTTACTGATCGGAGATATCCGCTGGGGAGGAATTTTTTTTCGATATCGATTATTTTCGATAGGGTACGAAAGAGCCCTATAGAAATCCCTTGACCTGCTCTTAACCATCGAAGTTTAGGTGGAAGAAAATGGTACACGGAATTATGCAATTGTACATCTATACTGGGTACGCTATTTATACAGATGTTGATATTGATATGTGCTACGTTCAAGCTTATTTATGCGTATTATATTCGACTGTAGGCAGTAAGTGTAAAGAGGATACCTGACACGGCAGCGACGACGGCGCTAGGCTCGTGACGGGCCCCTTCACCAGATTTTCAAAGATCTGTGTGGGCACCGAAGGTATGGGGGCCGCTTGCGTCATTTTCTCCGCCTTACTTCTTTCAATAAAACATTTGTGACAACTGTTTATAAATTTGCATTTATGTGAATGCAATATAAAGGAATATGCCATGAAATGTCATCACGCTCGTTTCTAGCAGATTTACTTTTCACCTTTTGACAGTTGTTTGTTTTTAATCTGTCGAGTTGAATACAGATTATTAAATAAGAGGTAAGTGAAAAATATATCGGGTAAATCGGATCAGATAAAACTGAACGGTAGATTGGTTAGGGCTCTTGGGTATCCCCTGCATGTCGTAGTATGCGGGTTCACTGGGCAACAAGGGTGGGGGCTCTGCCGCCCGCCAAGGTGGACCCGGGAAGAAGGCGACATCGGCTGGGGAGTAACATCCCTCCCGGGATGTGCTCTACTACAGCATGGTGCAGAGGGGCTCCGGTGCGTTCCACTGGAGATCCCGGAGCCGAAGATGACAAGGAGTCATGCACCGAGGAAGGGCCATCGGGTAGGTTTTAGTGAGTCACACCCCAGATTGGTCATTATTACCACATTGCATTACTATGATTTTTTTTTGACGAATTAATTGACGGATTGAGAGGTGAAATAGCTCCTAGTTCGCTTAGCCTGAACATCTATCGCTAGTAAATCGTCACAGGGGTCCTCCCGGCGATGGGTAACCTCGACTTAGACGGTTACTATCTTCGGACGGTTCTGATACAACGCCGTCGGAATGATTACGCGTAACATCATTCAGATTCTTTTTTCTGGAATATAACCAAATTAAGAGGAAAAAAGTAAACAGTTTTTTACTTTATATTGATTTACAGTTAACGTTATTTTGTCTGTATATTTTTGCGTCGATGTGTAATTCGTTGCTTGCACAGCTCCGATGTTTGAGGTCGCGTCCCGGCGGCGACAGGACGGAGTAAACAGAATATTAATGTTAAAAAAAAATGCATAAATAATTGCATTTCGCTCCGATTTACATTTTCGATTCCCCATCGGTCATAAAATATGGCTCGCCGGGGCCATGCAAATGGCAGACCGTTGTAATGAATGGGGGGAGTCCATTTAAATTTTGTGGAAAAAACTCGGAAACTGTATCGCTTTTATTAATCGCGCTGCAACAATGCGCTCCGGCTACAATGCATGTTAGGGTGACCATGGCACAGATTTATTTGTATTTTTTTTTTATGGAATAAAGGCAAGTGTTCAATGTTAAGTTTCGAACGCGTTGCCGAACTTTACAACCAACTTCAAAAGAAGAGGTTATCAATTATTCTCTTTTTATTTTTGTGCACTGATAGCAACCAGTTCTGGATTTTTTTTGGTGGAAAGTGTTCGGTTTTATAATAATTTTTCTACTATAGTATTTTGGGTTCCGATAATATACCATACCAACTTCTAAAACTCGTATGGAAGAATGAGTGAGATGTTGGTAGGTTTATGGCAAATCAAGACTAGGTAATATAGGGGATAGGGCCCCGGGTCTGCTAAACCAATTGTATACAAAATGAACGTTCATTGGCATCGTAGTGGTCTTTTGTGTTATTGGTGCAGCTATGGTTTGGCGTATCACTGGCATGCCATTGAGTTGTGTGAGGTTTAATATTTGATGTAATGATACAATGTTAATTGAATGACTGTAATAGATCGGTTTCATGATGACAACACGTTGGCAAATAGCAGATTCGGTGCCAAGGACTTGGTAATAAGTATAACTGTATTACTTCGGGATAAAAAATATCGTTAGCGTTTAATGTTTGATACGTCACTTTGTGTCGGTTATTATTTTTATTGTGAAACGCCAACGCGCGGAGCTAAATACGGAATACCGTTATCCTGCGACATCATTACACTTCTTCGTTCGGTCTGATTTGTTTACGCAAGAGTAATTTACCTTTTGTCATCATAAATGTGATATGGGATGAACGTATCGCCAAGCGTCAATAGCTTAATGGTTTTGGGTAAAGCCTACGAAACACAACGCGATGTAAATGGTCCCCCTTAGATGTTAGGAGCGTTGCTGGTATTTTTTCGGCCACTTCTTCTCCGAACGTCAACGCTTTCCGAAGTGGCACTCGAAGTTAGTTTAGCTTTTGAATGTCCCTTAGATTATCCATGAAATAGCAACGGATCGAGTCGTGGTTCTGCCCTTTTGGGCGCCCTCGGATCGGAATGCGTACGCTTACTTAGCAGTCAAGGTCAGATTCTCTGGCCAATCTGTGTAGTTCGTCATAAAAAATCAAAATTTTAAATTTTCCAAGTTGGTAAATATATACGCAATACTACCATTTCCCAAATTCAAAACCAGGTAAGGCAAAGGGCAAAATAAAACAGCAGTTATATTCAAGTAAATTCCATTATTCTCTTTTGTACTTCAATATTTCTTTTTTGTAATCTCATACAATATTAAATAACATTCACACCGCGAGACGGTCTCGTGTTCCCGCTTCTTCACTCGCGATCTCACTTCCTTCACTCCCACTTCCTCTCAAGCGAACAGAAGTAATACTTCGCATCAGTTCGCAAACTCTAAATAGACTTCGCAACTTTAAAAACATCTTCTCAACATATCGACGCTGGAAAGCAAAAACGTAATACGTTTACGTCGTCGGAATCAGAGAAAAAAGACGCGTCGAATGATATATGACTTGTAACAATAAGATGAAAAATAGCGAAAATAGGATTTTCAAGATTGACACTTCTCTTTTATTTTTTAAAGCGATTCTCTTTTAGGAAAACTCTAGGTTTATGTTGTGGTACAATACTTATTGAGAAATATATCGTGTCTAAAAACAACAGCTCTAGGTTCAAACGAAAGTTACAATTTTTTTTTAAAAAGTTGAAATGTTTTTCGGCTCTGGTGAACAATTTCATTTTTGTAGTTTATGTTTGGGTCGTCTTTGTTTCCCAGCGTCGATATGAAACAGATTAAATACACTTAAGGCTCGTTTAAAACGAATTCGAACTTATTTCTATACGTTTAAGGCACCATAGCTCCGTAACTATGTCGGAGAATTCGTCACGCGATAGAAAGCGATCCGAATGATAAAAGTAAATACAAAATTCATTGCTGTTCCATACATGTTCATACAACCTCATAAATCTGTAACAATATACAAGAATGGACAACAACTCGCTAATGGATACAGATTTTTTTCATATTCATTAAAATTCGCTAATAATTCTCTACAACTTTAAATACTATATGAATAAATATATTTATATAAAAAATACTTAACACGATCCGAAGTTGAAAGGTCACACAAACAATAAATCGATATGAAATTTGATTTTCACTCAAACATACCAAAGCTCGTGTCAACAGTTTCTCAAGACATAATTACTTGCTGCATCACAACTTGAGTTCAATTATATTTTTAATTTAAATATCACCTTAAATATATTCTTTTTAAATTTAATAATTTTTTAAAACAAATACAAAATGTTTTTGTTTAAAAACGTCATTGGCTGTATGTGAAAAATGTTTTTGTTTGAAAACGTCATTTGCTGTATATAAAAAATTATTAAAAACATCATTGTAATTATATAAAAAAAAATGTTTAAAAACTTAATTGGCTGTATATAAAAAAAAATTTGTTTAAAACGTTTCACATACGGAAAAATGTATTTGTTTCTAAACGACATTAGCTGTGCGAGAAAAAAGTATTTCTTTGAAAACGTCATTGGCTGTATGTGAGAAATGTATTTGTCTAAAAACGTCATTGGCTGTGTGTTGAAAGTTCAAATTAAAAAAAAAGGTATTGTATTTTTTGTGCATAGAAAGAGATAGCAACATGTGAAATAATGAATATGAGTAAGAGGTGACTATTGTACTTCAGAAACTCGAGCGCTAGATCGCAAGCTAATCGTTTAGTCCCTACGCTGACATATTTTTATACGGTTTTACAAGCATTTCTGTCCGTATGTTACCATACCGTATATAACAAATGAAATTATTTACATTGAAATCCAATTAGTAAGTAGTACCGTACGAGCACGCACATTATAAAATATCGTACTTTACTGGAACGTTAGATCCGCACTGATTCTAAACATCGATCTTTACTCAAATAACGTGCAAAATCTATTATTACGTGCATGCTCGTGCATATACTAAACTTTTGACTTTTGTAATACTTGATGTAATATTTCCATTAACAAACAACAAAGAAATTCGAGCAGCACACAACACAATCCAGCCTTGTCACTTACACACGTACAACAACAAAACTACACATTATAACAACAATAACAGACAATTAAATAATTTTTAAAACAATATAACATCTGTTGTATCTATACAGTTATCCCATGTCGGTTTTGTTCTATACAATACAATGAATAAGCTCTCACGGTTATATAATCGTAGTTAGTTAGACACCGAGTTTCTGACACTTAATTTTTTAGATGCCATATAATATAGATTTTAGTGACAGGAACGAATTTCAAGTTAAATACGGTACCTAGCCTATACTGTAAATCGAACTCCCGGACCTTCAGAAGTGAAACACTTATCTGCTCGGCACTCGGCTTTCTTGGACAGAAAACAGCCGAATACTTAATCTCCGAATTAGGGTAATCATGGCGGATGTTGAATATGACTTCTTAAGTGCCCTAGGGCAGCGGTCGCCAAAGTTATTAGCCAAAGAACTAACTGTGAACATTCCAAATGATAAAAAAAATTAGGAGCCAAATGTGTTTGTTTATTATTGAAATTTAATAAAATTTTAATTACCTAACTATCTGGAAACAAAAAAAGGTAAAAATGTTCTCGATCTATGGAAGATTTTTTATTAAAACAAGATGTAATTTTTTCCATACCAAGTTTTTACTATGGAAATATTATTGCCCTTTCTGTGGATATTTCTGCCAGAGCCGCACTTTGCCGTCCACTGGTCCCTAGGTCAATATCACATAGTGTGGATATAGTTGACACAAGAATTCCAAAATATACATACTGTATAATAATTTACACTGATCACTAGCACTATTCTTAAACGGTCATACAAATCCATACAATTTTCATGTACCTTATTTAGTGAAAAAAAAAACGATAATCATAGTTGCGCAGATTACTACATAAAACTTAGAACATGATATACTTTATATGGTTCTGCCAACTATTAAATAACTCCGTGAACCGTGAAGATGGATGGAACTTTCCCTCAGCTGCCACTTACAATAAGTAACCGTAACATTACAATAAATAACACGTAAGCTAACCGACGAATTACGTATTCTTAAAATTGAAAGGATGTTTCCGAGATGGCATATACACTCGTCTATCACGTAAATGGATAGGCAGAGATAATAGAAAGAGGACTTAAATTGAACGTTGTTTTTTGGCAGCGGTTCTAAATTCAAAACTTAACGAGCGACCGTTACACAAGTGACGTCATCAACTAGTGTTTATCAACATAACTAGTTTATTTACAATCATCAAAACGATGTACCTTATTATATTTATTTATATATATATATATATTTCGTAATTATCGTCTAAATTCTCGAAAAATATATATCATCTAATAATAAAGTATCACATTGGTGTATACAATTAATATCGTGGTCCTTTACTAATGAAATACCCAGTTTTGCTTATAAATAATAAAAGACTACGAAAATTATGAAAGAAAAAATATTAAAAAATATAAATATAAATCTTTATGTATAGGAATATACAAAATGGAGCACTCAGTATTTAATACACAGTATTTTATGGTCACACACAAATTACAGCCCAAGTCCGCTATTTGCCAATGACAGTTAACTATGAAACCAAGCTATATACCAAGCCAAGGACCCTTGTGTCGAGTTACTAGAGATAGAGGTTCAGGCTAAGCGACTTAAGAGCTATGCCACCTCTCATCTGTCCTCCTCCTCCTCGCGTCGGTTTCCTCAATGCTGAGGGTCGTGACCATCTCGTGAGAACAGTTTGGTTTCAGTGATCCGTCGCCATTTTCCTCTATCTGCAGCCGTGCGCAGGGCATCGCTAACCGACGCGCCTAGAGCGGTGCGGATCTGGTCAGTCCAACGTGTCGGGCTTCGACCTCGCGGTCTTGCCCCGTCAATTTTACCAGTCACAACTAGCCTTTCTAGGTTGTTGCTGTTTTTTCTGGCAATGTGACCAAAGTATTCCAGCATCCTGCGTAGGCATATGGTGGACAGCCTAGCTTCGATTTTAAGTTCCCTCCTCTCATCTATGCAGATCGTAAAAAAAAACCAAGGTATTACAAATCAATGTGTCATTGTGTGAAGAACCGTAACGTACTCATGTCATTTTCGATTGAATTTTGATTACTTTATCGAAATGTACGTACAATACTATACAAGTATTATTAACACTCGTGCCCGTCGTCCACAAGCGTAGGCAAATATACGTACGAATTTCCTCGTTTACTCATTTTATAATATAACGACACATAAAATTGATTTTTTTTATTAAAATCAATATTAAAATGCATCGGTTTAGCTTAACAAATAACAAATAGACTGTGTTTACTGTGTGTTTAAACTTAGGCAGGTAGAGATAGTAAAGTTGATTTTTCGTTTTTATAGCATACTGAAAGTAATTTTTTAAAATATTGATTTTATTTCAATTGAAAAAGAAATCTAACTACGCTTCCGGAACGTATGCGTTTAAGTGACGTCATATTTCGAGACTAATTATATAATTCCGTTATGTATACAAGTTTTACAGCAATTTCTATGTTATATATATATATATATCATCCGTACAAGAACCGACAAACGAATATATCAAAGATCTTAGGCACGTTTCAACGCAGTATAGGTAAATCCAAGTTTCTACGTTATTTTACACGATTTAATTGGATCATTGTTTCTCTGAATAGTAGTGGACTTGTTTTCACACAAGTGGGATAGAATACTTCTATTTTAAAAAAAAAACGAGTACGCTTTCGATCACACGACTGAAGTTAAACAACTTTGGCTCCATCTATATGTGTGTATATATAATTCAAGAGAGAAAGAAAATGTGCGCGCGCACTCCTCTCTCTTGCTCCTACATTGTGATACAGACAACTGCATTGTGTCTTCGATATACGAAACCTATGAGAAGATAGAAAGAAAGAAAATGCTAGCACCTCTTTCTTTTACCTTTACAGTAGTATACGAAACTCTTCCTCTATCTTCACTTCCCTTCGATCACACTTTTCGTAACGCATTCATCAGTTCACTCCCCATGTCAAGCGTGCGTAAAGAAGTTTTACTTCAATAACTCAAAATTTGTAAACCTTTGATTGATTGGACGAGGAAATATAGAAGTGTATGTTATGCGCCCAGGTCCATGTCGAAGCAGGAGGGTCGCGAGTGTGAGCGCGGCGAGTGCGGCGCGTGGTGGTGGTGGGAGTGGTGGGAGCCGAGCAGCAGGCCGGGCAGGCAGCTGTCGCCCAAGGACAGCGACGTGCCGAGACCCAGACCCTCGCTAAGCAGAGTGGAACCTGAAACGGCGGCATAACTTCACTGAAAAATTTCATTAGAATAGTTGACAGACGTCACCCTCTTTTATTTCCGAAGTCATCATCACCAGGGTTCTGGTGCTTATATATTTCCTCTTCTTGGCGAGATGCTAGGATAGCTTGGATATTTTAATCACAACCCTGTAGTTCTGGGCTCTCAAGAATAAGACTACGGTATCCCCTGCCTGTCGTACAAGGCGACTAACAGAGGTCTCCGGTTAACTGGGCGACAAGGGTGGGGGCCTTTGTCATCGCCAAGGTGGACCCGGGAAGAAGGCGACATCAGGCCCATGTCACTGCCAGGGCACAGTGTGGGAAGGAGTAACTTCTACCTATATGACTGTGGAACCCATCGCCATACACCAAGCAAACATTTTTAGCTAGTAATATTTTTTGTACTTAAAAACCGCTAAAACGGCTGGCAGAATCCTAAAAAGAGACTCCGCATACCTTGGTGGTGGTGTGTGAAGGATTGGGAGTCGTCGTGAAGCAGGGCGGACTCTCCAGCACCCAACCCTAGGGACGTAGGCGACGAGCACAGCATTGGATCACCTGGGAAGTAACACAAATATAATATATAGTCTTTTTCACCAATATTATTTGCAGTTCATCATGACTCAATGATGATAACAGATGAGCCTATCGTGACATAAGCTGACCACAAATTATTATTGACCATATTTGACTAATACAACGTATACTAAACTAGTTTTATAAAATATACGTTAGTTGCACGTTATATGTGACGTGCAATGTACGTACTCTATACCCGCTTTTCAACTACTTTCTTTTCAAGTCTTTTTAATCCGATCGAGGTAGCCAGCAATGGTAAATGCGACTTTTAAACGGCAATAATTAGCGCTTACATCCTTTTATCGATCTTATTATATCGCATAAGTGAAGGTGAACTCATCCCAATCTCTGTCTTCCTTGCTATTATTCCCATATAGTGTCAGCTCTACTGATTTTCGCTTTCCACTTCGCCCTGTCCCCGATATCATAATGTATTTCGACAGCATATTCTCCCTAGTCTTGGGTACGGAACTCCTCCTCCAGGACGTGCTTCAAAGCACAGTGCAGAGGAGCTCCGGTGCTTTCTTCTATAGATCCATGCACAGATGACGCCATCGTTAGTTGGAGTTAGTTGGAGGAGGTTAGTGGGTAAGAACTTCATATAACCGCCCTTCAGAAGGCGGGATACCAAGTTGGAAATTCCCCCCCAAAAAAAGGGTTCTGGATTTTCGACCGGGAATAGAAAGTGCTGGGTTCCTTAGATAGCCATCTCTAAACGAAACTGATTATATTCGGAGTCTAGTACAAGCGGCTGCGATTCAAATCCCGACCATCAAGGTATACATACGAACAAAACCTACCTTGCGTGACAGGATTGTGCGAGTCGTCATCCATGAGGTCTTCTATTTGAGCTAAGTTGAGCACCGCGTCGCTGTCCTCGCTGCCAAGCAGCCCAGGAGAGGGGGACAGTCGCATCTGTTGAGGGATGAGAGCATATCATTTATTTATTAGCAGGATAGTCATGGACTTTAGAATAGAATTGGCCTATGCCTATTCCTGCCCGTCGCAAACGGTAACTAAACGGCTAACTTCACGGGCGACATGGAGGTCTCTTGTCACCGTAAAACTTGACTCGGTACGGATGGAGTAGTCCTGTGTTGTCCTATGCTAAGGTAGTAACTCCTCAGACGACGTGCGGGACACTAATGCGATCCCTAGTCCGTCACAATGCACCCAGAATGGCGACAGGTTTAAATGATTATGTGGCATTCTTTACAATGACATCGGGTAACAGTAAAACATATTGGCAGGTGTAACCATCAAGGAAATTATCAGAAGCGAAACGATATACACAACAATATACACACATAAATACATGTACGTATGTACAAGACAATATAATGTGTACATATATCTATATATATAAAAGAGATTGTATGTGGGTTTGATCCGTAAAGGCTCCAAAACTGCTGGACCGATTTCAATGAAACTTTCAGATAATCTTCAGATTGAGCTGGCGAGTAATCCCGAGTTTGGTGACGATCGGAGCACCCCTCTTTTTGAACTGTACAAATACAGCTATTATTTACTATGATGATATTCTATTGTTTTATAACCGTAATTTGTATTGACACATGCGTTGTGTATATTTGTGTCATTGTGAACCATATTGAAGTACAATGGAGAATATTGAAGAATACTTTATTATTCCTCAATATTGATAGTAATTAAGGATTTTGAAGTAGGAAGATATTATATTTACTGATATGGAAATGGGTGTAGGTAATGATCTTCGCCCGCTCGAGAAGAGAATAGAATAGAAATGAATAATTTAATATATTGTGAGATTTCAATAAAATTTTTAATGATGTAGTTTATTGTTTTAATAAAATAAAGCAAAATCTAAAAAAATATTGGAACCTAAGTAATAAATACATGCAAAGAGTACAATCATATTGAAGTAAAAACACTTTTACTTAAAAGAAATTATCCATAGATATGTGTAGATGGCAGGACCATAAAACATGATTTTTTTTAATTTTTTAAATTTGTTTTTGCACAGAAATAATAACTGTCATTATGTTAAAACAAGTACACAAAGTAAGCAAACATTTAAGAGACATATTAGAACAACAAATAACATATAAAAATAATAATAAAAATTGGCTACGTACAAATGCTGTTACCTTGATGTCCTTATGGTCGAACATGTCGGGCGGGGGTCGAGGCA
The DNA here is from genome assembly GCA_029286785.1 of Meandrusa payeni. NCBI lineage: Eukaryota > Metazoa > Arthropoda > Insecta > Lepidoptera > Papilionidae > Meandrusa > Meandrusa payeni. The sequence continues at coordinate 1,103,561 of JAGSMX010000029.1, forward strand.
CAGGCCCGGCGTCAGGCAGCCCAACGCCAGGCCCTCCGACAGTCCCTCCGGGAGGCCTTCCGATAGCCCCTCTGATAGACCCTCTGAGAGACCCTCCCGCCCCAACGGTGAGCAAGAACCTAATTTAAGCCCGTCTGGAATGGAAAAAAGTAACTCAAGTCCCATTCACTTTAGCACAAGCACCACAATAAAGATTTCTAAAACGTCTACAGTAGGAACTCCTTTCCTATCTTTTACTCAGAGCTGAGCGCCGTGACCACCGAGAGAGCTGCTGTTAGCTCTCCCCACTTCTCTTATATTTAGCCAGGTCGAAAGTGGCCAGGAATTTCAATAAGGTAACTATGCTAGGTATGTTATATGTCTAAGTTTTTTTTAAAGGAAAGCTAACAATATTTTATAACATTCTTGTTAACCATTCCAACTAAGCTTAAACTTGTGCTAGGAGATAGTTCACGTGCGACGATGACTCGTAGCCCTGTAGTCCTGGGCTAGTAGAATAAGGCTACGGTATCCCCTGTATGACGCAGAAGGCGACTATAACCCGGGATGTGTTCTCCAAAGAAAGCAGTGCAGAGGAGCTCCGGTGCGTTCCACTAGAGATCCCGGAAGCCATCACCATGCACCGAGGAAGGGCCACCGGGGGGGATTTAGCGGACACATATAGGTTTTAGTGGGAAAGGGGTATCCTTTTGAAGATTTCCCCCCGTCGACAAAAAAAAAGAAAAAAAGAAAGGAGATGGTTTACGTCAATAGTTAAATGGTAGATTTGACCATTAAGCGATCTAGCGCCCAAATCATCTTTCAGTCAAGCTTTTTTTTTTTTATTGACGAACTTATCGACGAAAACACAGATTGGCCAGAGAAGCTGGCCTTGACTGCTTCACCGGATTGAGAGGTGGCATAGCTCTTAGGTCGCTTAGCCTGAACCTCTATTGCTAGTAACTCGACACAAGGGTCCCCCCGGTGAGGGGTAACCTCGGCTTGGACGGTTACTATGTTACGCGTAAGCATGCCGATCCGAGGGCGCCCGAGAGGGCCGAACCACGACTCGGTCGGTTGCTATTTCACGGATAATCTAAGGGACATTCAAAGCTAAACTAACTTTGAGTGCCACTTCGGGAAGCGTTGGCGCTGGGAGAAGAAGTGGCCGAAGAAACTCCAGCAACGCTCCTAACATCTAAGGGGTGGGGCCGGCCCATAAAATAGCGGTAACGCGCAAGGATTATTCGCAACCTCCGACGGTCGCGAATGGACGCTTTGTGGATTTGTAGAGATCTAGCCTGTGCAATGGTAATCGCGTCGTCCGGATCGTCAAGAACGTGTTTCGGCCTCCGGGCGACGCGACGGAATTTATTATAGGAAGGCTTATAAGTGGCGGCACTTACAAGAAGTTTGTTAGAATGTTTGGTGGCAGTCTCGAAAAACCGTCGAGATGCCTGCTTAAAGAATTGGGCTATTGTCGGTAACCCTGTATCAACGTGGAGCTCGCGATTACGTACGAACCACGGCGCACCCGTGGCTCGTCGCAGAAAACGATTCTGAATTACTTGTAACCTATGGATATGTTTATGGGCGGCATGCGCGAAAACCGGGCTCGCGTACGTCATAACGGGACGTATAACTGCTTTGTAAAGTGTTACCTTATTACGGAGGGACATTTTACTTTTCTTATTAATGAGGTGATATAGGCGACCCATAACGTAGGCCGCCCGGTTCCTAACTTGGTCTACGTGAGGGCCGAAGCTGAGTTTGGGATCTAATATGACACCAAGGTATTTGGTTTGTGTAACCCATGGAGTACCCCACCTAGAAGTTGGACGCAACGAGGTGGAGGCTGAAGACGCCTTGTGAAGTACATGGCTGCGCTCTTAGCCGGGTTGATTTCTATTCTCCATTTCCGAAACCAATCCCCTAGGGCATCGGCCGCGGTCTGGAGTTTTTTAAGAATGACTTCGGGAGAACGCCCGGAAGCATAAATGCCAGTATCGTCGGCGAAAAGGGCTAGCTCTGCTCTACGTGAGCGCGGAATATCGTTAGTGTAGAGCGTATATAGGACGGGACCGAGTACGGAGCCTTGTGGTACTCCGGCTAGAACGGGACGGAGGGTGGAGCGCACTCCCTCGACGCGGTACCTGAAGGTTCGACCGGTAAGAAAATCGCGCACTATGCGCACTAGATAGTCGGGCACCCCAAGCTTGTATAGCTTGTATACAAGCCCGGTGTGCCAGACTTTGTCGAATGCCTTCGCCACGTCCAGGAAGATTGCTCCCGTATGCATGCCAATAAAGGATTTGGCGTGAATGTGCTCCGTGATGCGGAGCACCTGTTGAGTACATGAGTGTTTGGCGCGGAAGCCAAACTGCTCGGGTATGGGAAGCTCGCGAGTCCATGAAGGCGCGTAATCGAGCTAAGATAAGCCGTTCGTATACTTTCCTAAAACGGAGAGAAGACTAATAGGTCTATATGAAGAGGGTTCTGTGCGCGGTTTACCGGGTTTGAAGAACCCTACGACGTCGGCCTCCTTCCACTCGTTGGGAAAGATGCCGTGAGTCATGGCCGCGTTAAATATTATAGCCAGGAGGCGTACGATATTATCGGGGAAACGTCTGGCAACCAAGTTAGGTATGCCGTCTATACCGGGGCTTTGCAGGGACGCAGATTTTTAGTACATCCTCAACCTCGGTGCACGTAATCGTTGGAACGGGATCGCGGATTGGTTTTTTCGCCCTATGATGGACCTCGCTCTCTACCTTTAGGAGGTGAGCGGGGTCGACGGAAGGGTGCTGGGGTCGGCATTAAGCCTCGAGACTGTCAGCCAGACACTCAGCCTTCTCCTCGTCCAGTGAAGCTGGTGGGAGATTAGGACGATTGAGGGTGGCATCCCTGGATCGGGGTCGCGTTTAAGCGATTTTGGTAAGCTCCAAAATGCCAGATGTGATGGGCGGATGTCGCTTAGCGTATTGTTCCACCGTTCGTTCCTATAAGCGGCTATGCGTGATTTAACTTCACGCTGCAATTTATGTAGCCGCCTACGGTGACGCTCGGTAGGGTACAAATCGTAAGCCCTAGTGGCGGCGTTCTTACGTCTCATGAGATCACGAATTTCAGAAGGTAGGACCCATCTGTGGTCGTCCACAACGGGTACCTCCTTGGAGCAGTCTTTGATGACCGTCTGAATGTGTCTCGAGAGCGCGTGCGCTGCGAGATTTGTTTTGAGAGGAGAATCTACGTTCTCAGGAAACGCTTCTAGATGAGGGGAGCTGGCATCTTTCAATTGGGACTCAAGTTTGTGCCAGTCGATGATGGATTTGGTTTGAGGAGCGGTTTGCGCTGAAGGCCCTAGCCGCAGAATTACAGGGCGGTGATCCGAGTGAAGCTCGTGTATCACGCACGGGTTACTTACTGTAAGGGTGATATGGCGGAGGATAGCAATGTCTAAGACATCCGGTGTATGTTCCACTTGATGCGGAAAATGGGTGGGCTCTTGTGGTCCCACGATCTCGAAGTCGAGGGGATCGACCAGAGATTCGAGGGCCAGCCCTCGCGGGTTAGTCTTATAGGAGAACCACCGAGGATGCTTGCTATTAAAATCACCGGCTAGAATCGTAGCATCTCCGAGAGAGAGGAGAGCTTCGAAGTCAGATCTGAGTACTTCTTTGCTACGGTGACACGGAAGGTATACCGAAGCAATGGTTATAGGGAGTGACCTGTCATGGCTAACTGGCAGACCGAGGCCTCAAGGTGCTTTAGTCGCGGCGTTCAGTCAAGCAATCGTACCAACTTTTATCGCATAAACGCATCTCAGCAGCCTAGAGGAAAGGAATTACCGAGCGCGTCCAGAGGGGGTAGGCAGTCGGCGTGCGGCATGTCGCGCAGCAGGTCGGGCGCCTCGCTCACCTCCATAGCGGAGGCCGGCTCGCGCTTCGGCAGCACCACCTCCTGCGAGCAATTCAAAACAGTTAACAGTAACAGACTGTGTTAACGTTTGTGCATGTGGACAAGCAGCAATACAGGCAAGCCATCTACGTTAAAAAAACGTTGAAATTCTAGAAACTTTATTCTAACTTAAGACATTACAGGTCCCATTCATGAGAGTCGATCTACCCTTTAAATAAAAAGAGGGAAAGATGGAATGCCTATTTTTTATTTTTGTATAAGCCGTTCACGATGTGATGAACGGATCTCTTGTCCTGTCGCTGACAGATCCGGGGCACCCCGCTCATAACGGCTGATGGCATTCGCGGAAGGTTTAGTGGGTAGGGGCTGCCCAAGTTGAGTCCCACACATCCCTCCGGGTCCACCCAGGGTACCGGAGGATGGTCTATAAAAAGATTCCCCCGCGTGAACAAAAAAAAAAGGTCACTTTCATGAGACCAATAAATAAACTAATATTATAAAACAATAAGTTCGCTGTCACTCAAAAGAAGGAGTCACAGGAATTTTGAATGCGCCAAGGTGTATTCCCTCTTGACGTTATACAGTTGTGCTCTTTCAAAACAAATCGATCTTTTACCGTAATTCGTTCTAACTTTTGGTATGACAAGGAAACTAGCTATATATATATTTTTAAAGAAAGTTAACATTTTTTCAGAAATATTACTAGCATTCTTGTTAACCATTCCAACTAAGCTTAAGCTTGTACTATGACATGGTTGACGTCAACAGTCCAATAGTGGATTGGAACCTACGACCTTACGATTCGCAAACCTTACCTTAAACCAACATATACATTATATTGGTCACGGTGTTGGGCACAGGCCTTCTCTATAAAGAGAGTATTAGGGCATATTCCGCCTCGTACACCTAGTGCTGAGTGGCAGTCTTCATATGCTCTCAGATCCTTTTGAACCTGGCGTGGTAGACAAAGACAGCTTTTGCTGTCCTCTTTCCACCGAATGTATTAGGTCTCATATGTGACAGTTGGTGACCGATAAAACCCCAATCGTAGTCGTTACTGCTTAGACACTATATCTCTATCACTGTACCACTATTGTTGTACTCGTAAAATATTTTAGTTTGTGTTATTGTAAAGCCAATGTATTTAGTACTCACTGGTGCTGATGATGCATTAGGTATACTAGCGCCGGTGACTCCTGCGGTCTCGCTGGGCAGGGGCGCGGCAACTCCGCCGGTCGCCTCGTAGGGCTCCCCGTCCTCCGCCCCCGCCCAGCCATCGCCCCCTAGCGGTAACCCGTGCACTCGCGCTAGCCTCTCTAATTCCTACAAAACAATTTCACTGTACACAAATTGAACTGGTTGATACGACCACAATACGATGTTCTTGGCGACCATAATACATAGGTATTATCGGGTGAAAATAATTTTAGCCGACTTCAAAAAAGGAGGCGGTTCTTAATTCTGATGAGTCTTTTTTATTTGAAGGCTGGTGCTTCCGGCAAATCCGCTAGAGAAACGACACGTGTCGTTTTCACCGGCTCTGAATCGTCGAAACCATTCCTCCGTGGTTCGAAGTGATAGAGTACCATCCCCAAAACACCATTAATCTCACGGAACGTTTCTCTAGCGGATTTGCCTTTAACGAAGGAAAACTTTAAAATAGCGCGAATTTCGGCGTTAGTGAACTTCATGTTTACACGTCTATAACTGTTGAACGCAATATCCAAACTAATTATGCATAGCGTCGTTTTGTAGGTTATGTCAAGACCTTTCAAATTATGTATAGTATTGCTAGATACGAGCTCTGTAGCGCTTTGTACATAGCCGCGAAATTCAAAAGACAAAAAGTCGGAAGGGAGATATTTGACAACCTATATTTTAATGTATAATATTCTAAAACAAAACATTGAAGTGGCGACTCGCTACACAGTCAAGCCCCTCGAGGGGAAGAGTTGAGTAAGAAGAAAAAGCTTCGATAGAGAACTCGTACGCAGTCAAGTTTTTTTATGACGTACTACACAGATTGGTCAGAGAAGCTGGCCTTGACTGCTTCACCGGATTGAGAGGTGGCATAGCTCTTAGGTCACTTAGCCTGAATCTCTAACGCTAGTAACTCGACACAAGGGTCCCCATTGAGGGGTAGGCAGTCAAGAAGGTGCGAATGGAGGCACACGGTCAGACCAACAGTTTCTGGGGCCATGGGATGTGGTGGTATAATTCTCTTTCCGAAGGTCGTTAGAACACAAATACATACAAGATAAGGTTCAAACCTGTATCCTCAGCATGAGTTTCCTATTGTGTAACTCTATCTGCTTCCTCCTCTGCTCGCTCTGCTTGAGCCTGTTGACCTCGTCCCGCAAACACTTGATGTAGTCCACGCTGCTCTTCAGTATGGTGCCCTTATTGGGTCTGACGTCCCTTATCACTTCGTAGAAGGGATCGTTGGTCTTCGGCAGTAAGGTGCCGAGTTCTTTTATCCGGTCGTTAATGTTGAACCTGCGACGCCTTTCGACTGAAAATTGATGTTTTTACTATACAAGCAGTTACGTGATTTTTACTTCTGTTGACTTACACGGTTATAATTTAACTTCCTAATTGTATCTTGTTGATTTTAAACCGACTTTAAAAGAGGTTTTTAAAATAACCGCGAGAGAAAGACATAGAATAGACGAATTCGATATATCATGCTGGAGGCGAATGCTACGAATACCGTGGATTGTAAAGCGTATAAGCGAATATTCTTGGTTTCAATGACAACAAATATTAGTCTTTTTCAGGGCTAATAATCTTGGTTTTACGGAGAATAAATATCAGTCCTTTTCAGGGCTAATATTCTTGGTTTTACGGAGAATAAATATCAGTCCTTTTCAGGGCTAATATTCTTGGTTTTACGGAGAATAAATATCAGTCCTTTTCAGGGCTAATAATCTTGGTTTTACGGAGAATAAATATCAGTCCTTTTTAGGACTAATATTCTTGGTTCTATGTTTACTGTCGAACGAGTTCATATGAACTACTTCATGATGTTGAGAGATAACTCTCAATTGTTCATTTTAAAATTTCATGAACATTAGATAGAGTCATTATACTTATACCTGATTAATGATCAACATTTTAAATTGCTTCACAGGTATTTATTAATGCCCTTAATTCACAGAAAATTCACATTTACCACGCCCAAGACATACGTCGTACTTTTATTTTTGACATTAACTTGAGCTCGATATGTTTGGTATAAATGATAGGAATGATATTGTATTTACTGATATGTACATGGCTGTAGGTAATGATCTTCACCCGCTCGAGAAGAGAATGAAAACGGAGAGAAATTAATAATTTAATTTATTGTGAGAGTTTAATTAAATATTTAATGATGTAAGTTTATTGTTTAAATAAAATAAAGCAAAATCTACTCTGGGTACGCTAGCAAATAATAAATTCTTTATTTGTCTTACTCCCACACTATATAGTACAGTTTTTATAACAATTACATGACGGCACAGGTGAATGTGGGAGTCAGGAGCTCATACTAAGGAAACTTGTGTTGTGAGTCTCCTGGCTCCCACTCTTGGACAATTAGGCATATATTGTATATCTATTTTTGTAAATGTAGGATTTAATATATCACGTTTGATTCGATTTGAAGTGAGTTTTTATTTTTCTCTTAAATATACTTGTAGCAACAATAATGTTAGTTTTATTTAAAATAACTTACTCATATTATGATTGTCCTTCTTCTGGCGATCCTTGGCTAACGCGTGCATGTCAGCATCAGTGAGGAGTGAGCAGTCTCCCGCCACGGAGCTGGCTGCCGAGGGTGGGCCTGATGAGGAGCGGGCCGCCCCGCTGTCCAGAGACAGGATGTCTTCGAGGAACTCATCCGCCTGGGGAATTGACATGATTAGGATAGGCATGGTGGGAATTATAGGAATTTTTTGTTAGTATAAATTGTGCTAATAATCCTGATAGTTCTGCTATTTTTTTTATTTTGTATGAAGGCATTTTAGATACGTTTAGTTACCTATTAATTTATTTACCGAAGTTGTAAATTTTGTATCATTGCTTGACAACGGATGCTTCTTCTTCTTCATATAAATAAAAATAAAATTGGAGTGTCTGTATATGAATATATAGGGTACATATACCAAAATAAGATTTTTTACAAATTTTGTCTGTTTGTTCCCGCTAGTGTCTGTAACGGCTGGACCGATTTTGATGGGACTTTCACTGGCATATAGCCGATGCAACAAGGAGTAACTAATAAAAACTAAAAAAACTCCTTGTGGCATCAGCTATTTAACTAGTTTATTTAACCGACTTAAAAAAGGAGGTTATTGATCAGGCACATACTGTAAATTATTAAATAGTTGAATAGTTTAGTTTAGTTCATCCCACCAATTCAAAGTTGTGGTCACACGGGGGGTTACGCGACGGGGCATTTTGCGGTACAAGGGTTGGATTAATTTACAAAAAATGTATGGAGAACTTTTTTTTCTTTATTTTATTATATTTGAGAACCATTTTGGTATTTCGCTGAATCTGCCGTGGATTATGGAAGCTCCCTTATACGCCATGAATATTAATTTAATAAACTAAATAGCTTTTTTGTCAAATTCCACGCGTATGAAGTCGCGGGCTCAGCTAGTGATAAAAATTACTGTCAGTTAATATAAAACTAGTGATTTCAATGATCCCGTTTCTGTGTTAAAGTTAAATTCGACTAAAAGGCAAATAACAAATAATAAGCCATTGTCTCTTAAACTAGACAGGTTGCCTTAAGCATTAATATTTGTAAGCATAATGTTAAATAATGTCCACTGACTTCGGACGTGTGAGCGGTGGAGGAGCAGATTCCGGGGCTGAGCAGGCTGGAGGTGGAGGTGCGCTCCGGTGAGGGGCAGATCTCCGGCGCGGACTGCACCGGCCCGGGGCGAGCGCTCGTCGTCACCTGGAACAGAGGCCAACACGTGACAATCCCTACTAAACGTTAACATTGGTTCGACGTAATGTTTGTTCTAACGATGTTATAGTGTGGTCTAATCTATCTATCTATATATATATATATATATATATAAAAGATAAAGTGTGAGGGTATGTTCCATATAGGCTCCGAAACGGCTCGACCGATTTCAATGAAACTTTCAGGGTATTTCCGATTGACAAACGGAGTACTCATCTTTTTGAACTATAAAATAAGCCATACGTCGTACTTTTTTTTCTGACATTAACTTCAGCCCGATATGTTTTCGTATAAATGATAAGAATGATTTTGTATTTACTGTTATTTAAATGGGTGTAGGTAATGATCTTCACCCGCTCGAAAAGAGAATGAATACGGAGAGAAATGAATAATTGTGACAGTTAAATTAAATATTTTATGATGTAAGTTTATTTTTATCTCAGCGAAGTGGGCTGGGTGCGCTAGGAAATATATTAAATGAAATTGAAAAATGTATGTTACCTGTGTTTGGGGTTGAAACGACTCGCTGAGGTACTGGCGCACTTGGCTCTTCTGCTTCTGGATCACGTGATACCTGGTGGGGTTCTCCAGAACCGTTCGCACCTGGAGAATAAAGCCGATGCAGATTATGAGAAGTCTTACAAGAATAATAAACAGGCATACAGTTTAAAATGAGAGTGACAAAAATACCATTTATATGCTAGATAGCTGAATACCGTAGTATTAACTAGGTCCTAGAGGTTCCCAACCTCGTGCCCGCGGGCGCCATAGTGCCCCATGGTGGAACGATTCGTATGTGCTAGCCACTATTCCACACAGACTGATTTTTTTCATAAACATTAATTTAAAATGTCAATTATTACTACGTTTTGTGCAATTTGAAGAATAATTTTATTATTTTGCAACATTTTTGTTTATTATTTATTAATAAATTATGAATATAAGAAAATAAATGATGGGAAAATGAGAAGTTATGGAAAGAGTTGGTCGATTAAAAATACCGATTCGACCGACCGCCACTCGACCGATATTTTAGAATTTCCTCTGGAATACAAAAAGATTGGGAACCCCTGGCCTATACCATCACGATTACAATTGTTGAGAAGTAGTGTATACAAGACGATCGATATACAGTGCCCCTATAAATAGTTAGTCTACGTATAGGCGCTACATAGTTACAGGCTAAGCGACCTAAGAGCTATGCCACCTCTCAATCCGGTGAAGCAGTCAAGGCCGGCCTCCCTGGCCAATCTGTATAGTTCGTCAAAAAAAATGTAAAGGCATTTTTATTAGTGGTTCGGCCCTATCGGTCGCCCTCGGATCGGACTGCTAACGCGTAAAAGAGTAACTGTCCAAGCCGAGGTTACCTTTGTGTCGAATTAATAGCTAATAGAGGTTCAGGCTAACCGACCTTAGAGCTATGCCACCTCTCAATCTGATGAAGCAGTAAAGGCCCGCTTCTCTGGCCAACTGTGATAGTTCAACCAAAAAAAAGCGCATTTATTGGTTTGGTTTAACTGGATTTCAACAAACCAATGTATTATTTAACCTTACGTTTTATATCCATTACAATAGCAGCTGCTTAAAATGTAACGCGTCCCTTTATGTCTTAAATGACTATGTTTTCAATAACGTTTTGCTTGACTTAAAACAAAAAGTAACAGAAAAAAGATTACTAAGAAATATAATGTCACTAATCGCAGTAAACACAATACATACAATACATTGTCCACGCTGAACAGACATTACTGAACTGCAGTTAAACGTTAATTACAACAACCAATACGTGATCGTACATAATTAACTGAGAATTTAGCGATGAGATGACATTGTGACATTGTTTACTGAAATACAAGAGCCGTAGTAGCTCAGTGTCCGGGTGGTCGTCTCAAGTTTGATCCCCGGTTGGCAACGAAATTGTAGCTTTTTTTTATGACGAACTACAGCCTTGACTGCTTTACCGGATTGAGAGATGGCATAGCTCTTAGGTCGCTTAGCCTGAACCTCTATCGCTAGTAACTAGACACAATGTTCCCCCTGGTAAGGGGTAACCTCGGATTGGATAGTTACTATTTCACGGATAGTATCAAATTGTGGCAATTTTAAGTGCTGATTCGACACGCGTCTGCAAAGGGAACCTACATGTGTTCAAAAAATTTGACAACGTGAAGTCTACCACTACTATGCCAACGAAGTATCAATTTAAATGTCATTTTTTCTATCGATTTATAAAAACGAATAAATACTGGCTATTAACTAATATTAAAAAAAATAATATTGGTGCACATGAAGTATTCGTGACGAAAAACGATATTATTTTTTGAGATATACCTATTTCTTATAAACAAAAAACTCTAAGAAACATGGCTGCATATTTTTAGATTATTTTAAAAACACAACTGTTTCCTTAGCCCTCCTCAATGCGAAACAACTAGGAACTAATTTCAAATAAACTGAAAAAAAAAGTTACGATGAACGAAGCAAACGGAAATTTCTAACCAAGCTCGTTCCAAAAATTTCCCTTAAATTAATTTAAAAAAAATCCAATGCAAATAAAAAAAAATTAAATTTAGAACAAGTGGGCGCCAGAATTTTGTACAAATATATCTAAAATCGGAAATAAAAAAGGGCGTCCGAGCTTAGTAATATTTAAAGTTAAAAAAGTTAGTTAAAAAAGTTACTATTATTATATAATATTACTATATATATATAATATATATGTCCCACTGTTGGGCGCAGGCCTTCTCTGTAAAGAGAGTAAAAAGGCATAGCCCGGCATGCGGTGTGGCAGATTTAACATGTTTTAGAATTTTTTTTATAGGACCTCCTCACGATGTTTTCCTTCACCGGCGGTCATTATCATCAAATTTCATCAGCACATAAAATTGCAACAGCAAATTTATAAGTACCGGCACCGGGGATCGAACTCTGGTTTCTAGGGTACTACGCAACTTGCGGCCACTGAGCTATGGTTCAGTAATGTTTAACATCTGGTAACTCATGTTTGTTTTGATTTTTAGAATATTTTCGTTTTTACTCTGTCTCGATCATTAACGATACACAAGAGCTCACCTGCAACACCTGCGGTGGCAGTTCCACATGTGGTGTGATACGTGGCACGTCCGTCGGGCTGGATTTCTTTTTGTCTTCTCCATTCTCCTTTGACTGACCTTGTTGTATCTGGAAAGAACAAATCGGAAAATGCTCATATTCTACCTCGAGAAACGGTGCAATGAAATATTCAAGGTTTAAATTAAATGGCATGCATTTCCATTAACATCAGGTGCTTAAAATAACCAGAGTACCACACAATTGAAGTAAAACTTCTCTAGTTCCATCTAAATGTATATACACAAAATATAGTATATTCCAGATTGTTCAAGAGAAAAAATGTGCGCTGCGCTCTCCTACTCTTTCTATCCTCACTTACTTATCTCCTTCTGAACTTCCCATCGTCGCGGCCGGTCACACTTTTCGTAATGCAAAAACACTACTCTTCACCGGCTCTTGACCACCAATGGAGGAGAAAGTTTGTTTTTTTGTTGAGAAGCTAGCTTTTACTGCTTGGCTGGCTTGGCTTACTGTGGCATAGCTCTTAGATCGCTTAGCCTGAACCTCAAAGGAGGAGAATGCTGAAAATTACCCTCAAGGATTTCCAAAAAAAAAAAAACAGATGTTAGAGGCAGTTGAAAGTGGCAGTGGTCTGGACACATGTGCCGTGACAGAAAAGGCAGTTGGGAGAGGAAAGTCTTGAATGGAGGCTGTGCATGGGTCGGAGAAGCGCCTTCCTTCCACTGAATGCGGAAAGTGGAGGATCGTATATGGTGGAAGGCATTGGGCTATTTCCAGCAGTGGATAGACACAGGCTGATGATAATAATGCATCCAGCGTCTTTCCAGCTTGGTGAAGAGCGGATGATAATTGGAATCTATATCAACCCCGCTTGAGTAATGACGGGTTGTATCAGTTGTTATTTATCTGTTTCTAGCCACCCCTTTAGGTTAACGATTTAAAGAGTTACAGACCTGTAGAGACTCTCTGCGTAGCTGCTCCTGGGCATGCTCTCGCATCAACTGTTGCTTCAGCTGTGTACGTGAGGTCGGCGTCAGGGTCTTGAAGGTCGGGGGACTGGAAAAGGCGAGGTGACGGTTAGTTATCTGACAGGTCGTGGAATAGACCAAGTAACCTATACCACTAGATAGAAGAGACTATTGGGTACTATGCATACGTGTGAATTGGCAGACTTCAAATATCTTTCTTAACGTTTTTTTCCTTCGTCATCATTCAAACATTCTCCGAGTGTTACACGCTACGTCATCTATGCCAATTCATTTACATACACAGCTATAAAGCTCTGGAATAGCTTGCTAATATCTTTAAATCGCGTGTATCTTTTTTTTTTTATTATTCTTATATTGCAACCACAGACGTGTGTCCGTGCTCTTTTCCAATACACTTAAATTGTTTACTCTGCATTTGTTAAAAAGTGCCACCTCTACAGTTACTATTTTCCTTTTTTTATATAATGCCTGAATTTGGAGGTGGCCAGAGATCGTTTTGGGTTCACGCGTCGCAGACGCCCCCCTGCATTGCTATTAGCTTCTCCGCGACCGCTGTGTCCCTGCTTCTCATGGCCATTTTCAGGTTGTAGTCCACTATCCTCTCCCTTGATGCGGCCATTGTCTTAGTCATCAGTCTTCCTGTGGCGTCGTCACAGTCATCTGTATAAAAGACACAGCTGACGGTGTGTCGGGATATCGCCACTACAGCATGTTGGACGCTGTCGTGCAGTTGCAGTTTTTTCGTCACTGTTCTGATGACCACCACTGATCCGTACGTGAGGCCTTGGGCCTCATCAATCGCGTGTATCTGAATACTATCTACTCCAACAGTGAATATGACAAACTGGTTTATGTATATAAGATCTCAAATCTCTATTTTCAGCGGCACTACCATTAGCCTGCTCTTAAACACTAAAAGTTAGCTGAAAGATAATGCTTAATAGCATTATGTTTGCCTTAATACATACATTATGATGATATAAATAATTTATCTATATATAATTACAGCCAAAGAACATCTACTGCTGAACGTAGGCCTTCGTAGGCAACTATTTCGACATTTGGTAATGATGGAATGATAGACAATTGAGATGATTGTAATAGATCAGTTTCAAAATGAAAAATTACTGGCACGTAGAAGATTCGGGGGAATGTCGGGTACTTATTTATTACGAATTACCTCCTTTTTGATATCATCTCGTAGTACGTGCATACATTGAACTTGTATTATGAAATCAATGGATACTGGACACTGAGCTATCGCGACTTCGAGCCTTACATCAATTCCCAGAACAGATTTTTAAAGAAATCTTGGAATTCCCCGTCGAAGCTCGTGTTTCGCTGTTCGAATTCATACATTAACGTGATATATAACTATATGTATATAACCATAAAAATAAAGTGCTTTCAATGTATTCACGTAAATGAAGGTGATTATTATGGTAATGTAATCGTGGTCGATCATTTGGTCCATGGCGGTGACGCGCGAGTTATGATGGTATTAATTTGAGATAGAGAACATACATACATAAATAATTCGTTCTGTCTACTCCGCTAAGGTTAAAAGAACGCCAGAGATATTTTAAACTACTGCAATAATATTTAGTGTACTATGTGTTTTTATTTTCATTTTAATAAGTTTCTCCGTCTTGTTGGTATACAATATACAAAATTATTATAATTATTATAATTAATATTATATTATAATTAACAATATATATTTTTTATAAGCTATATAATATATTAGAAACAATTTACATACACAATAGATATAACAGAATAAATCCAACCAGACGAGATTTCCTCGGCAGGGGAGACCAAACGGCCGAGGGTCAGGGAGAACGAGAGAGATATCGGTGGACATATTCTATGTATTTATTATTAGACTCTCTTTAAATGACATTGGTATTCCGGGCACTGTTCAATATCAGCGCTGTGGCAGCTGTGACAGCACATGCTGAGACGGTGTCCAATGTTGACCTATTTATCTTCTTACCTTTTGTTCCAACTGTATTATTTACCTACTTCAAAAAAGGGGGAGGTACTTCGACTAAGTGAATCGATTTTGATGATATTTTTTTTATTGAAAAGTATGTACTTTAAGAGTAGTTCGATGAGTTACGTTCTGGTTATTTATATTTCGTAATATTCCCACGGTGATTGGGAAATACAAAGTGACAAAAATGTTTGATTCGATTTGAAGTCAGTTTTTGTGTTTTGTTCGTAAATATATATGTTTTATATTTATAAGATGGATTCGGAATATCAATAAAAAACAAGAATAACTATGTGTTGGTCTGTATTTGAAGGAAACCACATTAAAAGTTTATTCCTGTTTTTACTAAACAATGTTATATAAATTAAATAATGACATCTATTCTATTTCTGTTTTACATCACTGATATATCTCACAATCATGTCACAACAAACCTCCATAGACTTCATTATGGAGGTTTCGTACAAATTAAAAAATAAAATAAATATTATTATTTCTTTACATATATATTTCATTTTTAATGTATTTATATATGATGCCATAAGAGTCTATGTATAAATATAAAACAAACTTGCATATGTAATAAAGTTAACATTATAGATAAATTAAGCTTAACAAATTCTCACACAAATAAACAATCGTATCTGAACCTAAAAACCTTGGATACTAGACTGTTATCGCTAAAAACAACCTTAAAAATTCGTAAATAAGTGTGGTTTTCATGTGCTTAGACTGGTATTGGTGGTCAAGGTCCATTCGACGGGTTGCGAGCGTGGCTATCATACAATCAGGCCTGCATGCCGGTGTGTTTGTGTGTGTGAATGTGTAAGTATGAACGTTGACGTCTGTTGTGACATGATGCGATTTCATTGTGGAATTGCACTTTAAATTTCAAGACTTTCCAATGCCTGCGTTCGAACTACTAACACACCGGTTAAGAATATTGTGGCACAAACATAATAGATAAATAAAAAAAAATCCTTATATATATATATATATATATATATATATATATATACATATATATATGTATTAATTATTTAATATATATATATATTTATATATATTAACTAATTAATACAAATGTATATTAATTTCTAATTATCTACTACTAGTGATGTTAATTTATTTCTTATATTTCTAGATGAACGGTACGTCCCTCTGGAGATCCCGGACCCCTCACCATGCACCGAGGAAGGGCCAGTGGGTTGTTCTAGTAAATAAGAAACCTTTTTTTTTTGTTGACGTGGAGGAAATCTTCACAAACATACCCCGCCTTCTGGGGAGAAGGCGGCGGTTATGTGGGGTTCTTACCCACTAAAACCTCCCCGATGGCCCTTTCCTCGGTGCATGACGAGGGGCTCCGGGATCTCCAGTGGAACGCACCGGAGCCCCTCTGCACTGTGCTCAAGGAGAGCACGTCCCGGGGGGGGGGAGGTTACTGCCTCCCCCCCTGTGCCCTCGCAGCGAAAGGCGACACGGGCCAGCCGATGCCTTCTTCCCGGGTTCACTTTGGTGGATGACTCAGGCCCCCACCCTTGTCGCCCAGTGAACCCGAGGCCCCTTTTAGTCGCCTTGTACGACAGGCAGGGGATACCGTAGTCTTATTCTTGAGAGCCCAGAACTACAGGGCTGCGGGCCGGTCTGCCACCGGCTCGCCTGCGCCATCTCCGAACGGGATCGGCCCTCTCCCGATCCCGTTCTGCGGTCTCCTTCTGGGTCATTACCCCATATATGGTCATAACCCCACATAACCCTGCCTTCCCCCAGAAGGCGGAGTATCTTGTTGAAGATTTCCCCGCTTCCCCCCCCATCAACAAAAAAAAAAGTTAAGTGTACCTTAACAATAAATTGGATGAGACGAGAAGCCTATGGATACGGTCGCATTATCAGTTAGTATCGTCAGGGGAACCGCGAGTTAATCAGAGTATCTCGGCCACTATCTCCACTTGTGCCGATTAAATAACTACTGTCAGAGGATTTAGTTATGATTGATTGTTTGTTTTGCGATTCCACTGATAGTTTGTGTGGTTAAAGCTGATTCCGACTTCGTATCGAACTAGAAATGTGTATATGTATATTAACCCTTCTAACGATCAACGCAACCAAAACAAGTTATATGATTTTTACTGCTAAAAATAAACAGATTGGTGTTTAAAATCCCTTGATATTAAATTATATCAAAATTAATAAAGTAAAACAAGAAAAGTATTTAGGTCTGATTTTATCGTTTCAAATGGGTTTATTACACAGATGACTGTGATGACGTCAAAAGAGAAAATAATAGAGTACAACTTAAAAATGGCCATGAGAAGCAGCGACGCAGCGGTCGTGGAGAAACTAATAACAATGCAGCGGGGCGTCTTCGACGCGTGAACCAGAGCATTCTCCAACACCACCTTCCAAAATCAGGCATAAAAAAGCAGTAACTGTAGAGGTAGCACTCCTATTAAGTTACAGTTACATAAGTCCCACTGCTGGGCACAGGCCTTCTCTGTAAAGAGAGTACAAGATAGTCCGCCATGCGGTCCTAGTGCGGGTTGTTAAGAAACCTACATGTCTTAGAAAAACTTTCCTCCGATGTTTTCCTTCACCGCCGAGCGCGTGGTTAATCAGCTCATAAAATTGCAACAACAAATTTATTGGTGCCGGCACCGGGGATCGAACTCGGGTTACTAGCGTACTATGCAACTTGAGGCGGCCGCCCGGACACGGAGCTACCACGGCTACACACTCTTGGCACAACAAAAAACGTACAGGCGAATTGAGAATCTCCTCAGTGTTTGAAGTCGGTTGAAAAATTCGTCGTGGTCGTTTGAGGTTTATTTTTTTACATTTCAAACTTGTCTCACCAAAGGTGTTGCGAATTAAAAAAAATTCACCGCTCAATTACAATTCCGCACATGCGCACGATTTCGCTATATTTTCGCCTGGGAGACACGCACGCAAAATCACTGATGGCCTGACGAAATTGGCGAAGGTTCGCCGATGGGTCAAGTTAGCAATTTGTAAGCCTCTCTCATGGTACATTTGGACTTAGGACACGCAGTTGGCTATTGTCAATGTTGCATTCGAACTCGTGGGGTTGACGAACGTACATACATGTACACATAATAGATACATATAAATTGCACGTATGTTAATAACAACACAAATTAGCCAAAGAAGCTGACTTTACTGCGTCAACGGATTAAGAAGGAGCATAGCTTCCTGAACCTCAATTATAGTAACTCGACACCAGGGTCCCCTGGGTGAGGGGTAATCTCGGCTCCTGAGTCGGCCACCAAGGTGGACGCCTTGCGCTGCGAGGGCACAGGGGGGGAGGGAGTAACCTCCCCGGGACGTGCTCTCCTTGAGCACAGTGCAGAGGGGCTCCGGTGCGTTCCACGTTGAGATCCCGGAGCCCCTCGTCATGCACCGGGGAGGTTTTAGTGGGTAAGAACCCCACATAACCGCCGCCTTCCCACCAGAAGGCGGGGTATCTTTCTGAAGATTTCCTCCTCGTTAACAAAAAAAAAAGGGGGTAATCTCGGCTTGGACGATACTGTTACGCGTGGGCATTGTGACCCGAGAGCGCCGTACCAGGCTCGTAAGGTGGGAAGGCTCGGTCGGTTGCTACTTCACGGATAAGCTATAATTATTTTAATTATTCTGTGTGAATACCGCCATACACATCATTAATACCGCCATACACATCATTAATACCGCCATACACATCATTAATTCCGCCATACACATCATTAATACCGCCATACACATCATTAATCCTTTCCCGTTTCTGCAGCACTTGTGCCACGGTGGAACTCGTACTCGTAAATAACGCATTATCTTAGAGTTTCCATTTTGTAAACTGAGTGACGCAAAGAAAAAACCAAAGATGGAAAAAACATATGAATCACGGTTTTCGACAAGCAAATGCATTAGTAAATAGCTGTATAAATTTGAAATTGGAATTCCTAACCAAAGAGGAGATATTTGAGATCAAAGTGGCCAGTGCGAGAAAACGCCAATTTCATATGTAAGAACATAATATTATATATGCACAGAAGCATGCACATTTCATTATGTTTAACAAGTTTATTGGCAACAAACATGTAGCACGGCGCATTGTATCATATATTTTATTGTATTTATTTTATACCATGTATTTTATTTCTTGTGGCGAATAAATGTTTTTTTTTAATTCTATTATTCTAAATTTTATTATTTTACAAGTACGTATATTTACGAGTAAAACTAAACCGCTTCAAGCAATAAACGCTACTACACGAGGACTCTTTCTTTAATCCGAAGTATCATTAGTATTACAAAGTTCTTGCGTCTATATTCCCGTCTTCCATGTTGCTTGTTGTCAATAGTTCTTCCTAGTCTTGAATAATCGTAAACCTACCAAAATCCCAACCTACAACTACTACATTCTTCCCATGCGATATTAGAAGTTCCATGCTATATATTAGATACTCGAGGTCCAACAAAAACAAAATCGGTACATAAATGTTAACAATTTATGTGTACAACTATTGAAAAATGACAAAGGATTTGAGAACCTCCTTTTTTGAAGCCAGTTATCCAGAAGTCCGGCTTATGCAATATATCTGTCATATGTGATACCTAATTCCAGTGTACCAAAATAGGATTAAAAAACGGAAGTTTAATAAAAATATTTAAAAATACCAAAATAATAGTAACCTATGTAGCGCATCGTTTGTCGGGATGTGCAGGAGGCGTTTCAGACGCTTCCTATTGCCGCTCCCGTAATCCGAAGCGGGGCCAGGATGGGTACCTGAGCATGCTTCGGCGTCGTCGGGACTTCTCTGAGTGCCGGAAAAGTCCCCTTTGAGGATGAAGTCCGGTCTTTGCCGGGACCGGCCGGTCGTTGGGGTGTCCTGTCGCTGACAGATCCGGGGCACCCCGCTCATAACGGCTGATGGCATTCGCGGATGGTTTAGTGGGTACGGGCTGCCCAGGCCGAGTCCCACACATCCGTCCGGGTCCACCCAGGGTAGGAGGATGGTGTATAAACAGATTCCCCCGCGTAAACAAAAAAAAAGCATCGTTAACTGACACCAACAAATTATATTACGCTTACTCGAATTACGTGTATATTTCGCCAACGTAAAACTAAATGAAAATGTATAAATGAAGAAAACAAATATTTATGTATTTATAATAAATATATTATCAATTATTGGTATTTAAATTGAAATATGTGTTAACTTATATAAAAGTTATCACGTTTCTTAACACTGAACTATTATTGTAAAGTACAATCTATATATATAAAAGAGAAAGTGTTTGGGTTTGATCCGTATAGGCTCCGAGACGACTGGACCGATTTCAATGAAGATTCCTTCTAAATATTAGAAAAAAAAATATTTACTATGATGATATTCTATTGTTTTATAACCCAAATTTGTATTGACACATGCGTTGTGTATTTTTATGTCATTATTAACCGTATTGAAGTACAATGTAAGTATATTGAAGTATAATGAAGTATACTGGAGTATATCAAAGATAATAATTAAGGATTCTGAAGTAGGAAAAATGATGTTATATTTACTGATATGCACATGGGTGTAGGTAATGATCTCCACCCGATCGAGAACAGAATAGAAGAGATGGAATACGGAGAGAAAAGCTTTTGAATGTCTCTTAGATTATCCGTGAAATAGCAACCGACCGAGTCGTGGTTCGGCCCTCTCAGGCGCCCTCGGATCGGCATGCTTACGCGTAACATAGTAACCGTCCAAGGCGTCTTTACCCCTCACCGGGGACCCTTGTGTCGAGTTACTAGCAATAGAGGTTCAGGCTAAGCGACCTAAGAGCTATGCCACCTCTCAATCCGGTGAAGCAGTCAAGGCCAGCTTCTCTTCTGGCCAATCTGTGTAGTTCGTCATAAAAAAAACGGAGAGAAATGAATATTTTAATATATTGTGATAGTTAAATTAAATATTTAATGATGTAAGTTTATTGTTTAAAAAAATAAAGCAAAATGTAGCCCGGCGAAGCGGACTGGGTACGCTAGTTAGTTATAAATTGCTGGTGTGGAAGTGTAGATTGTTTCCTTCAACCGAGCTACATGTTACCGCCATATTTGCACTTCAATATCGTAAGTCCTTGATTAATTTTCAGTTGACAATATAACGAGGCTCCTCTGACGCAAGAGGCCCCGCGCTTAACAGTATTTGTGATTTTCATAAGCGACGAGATCGCGTGACAGCCAACTTAACGTGCTGAAGTCGAGGACGCGCACAGACCAACACACGCGCAGAGACTTCTTGTATCAAACAAGTATAATTTTTTGGGAACGTACCTAACCACGTACCCGCCTGCGATCCGGCGTACTCATCCTCCCCTCATATATATTTGTTTTTAAAATAATACTTTTATTATAAATGTATTCTACTAGATTGACACATAATGATTACTATTGTTTAGTATAGTATTTTTCACTTAGTAAATAAAATTTTATTTATTTATTTATTATAGACAAACAGACAGAAAAGATAATAGACACCTTCTAACATTGAATTTCATTCAAAATTTTTTTTTGTAATTTATTAATAAAAAGTATTTTTTGTTAATAAATTTATTATTTATTTATTAATAAAAAATTTTAATTTATTTCACAGATAACAAATATATTTTTCGCAAATCAGTGCTTTATGTGCAACGGTATTGAGTTACGATGGGCAGGGGCAATAAAAATAAATGGTACAAGTAAAGCGAAGTTTGATCTCAAAAAAAATTAAACTAAAAATAAAATAAACAAGTATATTTATGAGCAAAAAAAAACCGACTTCAAATCGAATCAAACGTTAAACGCTAAAACACGTGGACGTTCTTTGTATTTCTGAATTATCGTAGGAATGTTACGAAATAGAAATAATCAGAACCTAACCAAACCCTCATGAAACTACTCTTGAAGACCACCCTTTCCAATAAAAAATGAATCATCGAAATCGGTTGGCGTGATACAGAGTCTATTTGTGGACCACATGGGAAGCACCAGCTTTTAAATAAAAAAAAAGAATCATCAAAATCGGTTTATCTAGTCGAAAATTATGAGGTAACAAACATAAAACAAAACAAAAGATACAGACGAAGTGAGAACCTCCTTCTTTTGAAGTCGGTTTAAAAACTGCTTAACGGAATATATATAGCAGAAGAGATTTAATGTCGACTATGGTGTTATGCTTACAAATTCTTTATTTAATTTTTCCAATAGTTTCACTTTGTAAAATAACATATGTAATATATAAACGCTCTGTATCAGTTAGTTACTCTGTGCCAAGTCGCGACGGCCGGCGACATAGTGACTTTTGAATTGGACTCCGCGACATACACTTTCGATAGTGAACCTTATTTACAGAAGCGTTTCGCATCTGTAAAACGTGCTCGAGACAATTATCGACCGAGTTCATAATAGGCGCCTTGAAGTTCTATGCATTATTTCCTAATAAGGATATTTTCAAAAGTTTACAATTTACTAACATCGGATAAATTAAAACATTAACACATACTGTCAAAAAAACAGAGCCAATACTATCATATATATATTTTTTTAGCATTGTTCTCCTTTTTAACTTGTTTAAAAGAGTATATTTACGATTCAATATAAAAACTAACTTCAAATCGAATCAACTAGGAAAAGAGGACACGCTGCATGCAGCCTGCCATCGTCTTTGTAAGTGTGTGAGACCATTTTGTAGATGTTGCCATTTGTACGATATAAACTAGTTATCTAGATAGATAGATATCGGCACCGTCGAAATGTACCAGAATAACATAAAAGCCAAACGTATTGGAGTGAGCCCGCAATATGAGCAATTGATAGGCGTCGTTAAAACACAATGGTTAAATTTAAATTGTAATTGTTCAAGCTCTTTGTGCCGCCGGCAATAAAATCCGTCAGGGTCGGCCGGACCGCTACCCGCTGATGCTGTAATAAAACTTTAATCTGTTAGCAATTATAAGTAGGACGCGAGTGCTGGGAACACCAGCATATCTTTCGCTCTTTCTAGTTCCTTTATCCAACTTCAGAAAAGCAGGAGGTTGTCAATTCTTCTGTATTTTTGTAATGAAGCTTAGAGTCCTTTCAAAGGTACGGTAGTACTTCACACTGGGTTAATTTTAGACTAGTGTGGAGTACTGTTGTCATATCTGGGCCGGTGCAGCCAAATATCAACCCACGGCACTGGATTCCATGGAGAAGCGAGCCAAAAAGTTGATTTGAGAGTTGAGAGTGCATGGCCAAAAACTACATTTGTATTGTCTTAAGCACCGCCGCAAGACGATCGGTGTTTTGCAGATTACATTTTGGAGACTGTGCATTCTACCTTCGAACGTTTAGACATTCAGCGTGTCTCCACCCTTTCGTAGTCGTCTAACGAAGCGATTTGTGTCATCGTTCATCGTACAGCAAAGGAGTGGGACAAGTTGCCGGCGTCAGTCTTTCCCTCGAAGTACAACGAGGAAGCCTTCAAGAGTAGAGTGAATAGGCACTTAGTAAACTACCGCGTACCATCTTTCGACTATATCACCACTTTAGATAGCAATATTTTTTTCAGAAAATGTTACTTACATTCTTGTTAACCATTCTAACTAAGCTTAAGCTTGTGCTAGGAAATGGTTCACGAATCCACCATTCAATAGTCGAATGGTGGATTCGAACCTACGAACTTACGGTTCGCAGACCGCACACTAAACCATTAGGCTATTGACGCTTAAAATCAAGCGCCAGCCGTCCTCATTCAATGTCGAGGTCATCCATTAGGGCGGGCGTCAGTATACCAAGGTATTTAAACTGATAGACCCTCTTTAAAACTTTACTGTCGAGTATAGAATACGGCACAACATTTTATACAAATCCCATGAGCCTACGATGATATACGGAAAGCTGCTAAAAATATATACTTTTATCGTATTTATATTGAGACGAGACGCGCGATGGCTGTCTCGATCATATTTTTCCTTTAAATTGGATTTAGATAGAGATACGATAAGATACCGTTGTGTTTGACTTGATCCATTTCTTTAACCGCTTATCGGACGTGAAGTGTCTCCGGCGAGGAGTTGCAGGAAACCGAGACATAAGTACTTTAGAAATGCTAATAAGCCTACACAAACTAGAATTCTAGATTCTTGATATGGACGCGACAATGGTGTGCCGTGAGGTAGGATGCTCCCTTTAGATTTACAAATCTCACATTTAGCGTGTTTGTACGTATGCCCTGATGCGGTAAATAGATGTGTCCATCGATGGCAACCTAATGATGGTCATCGGACGGTGACTGTCGTTTTACGAACGCGGAAGCCGGCGACAGCTTCCTGTCATTACGCGCGCATTACACGACGGTCACCCGCGCGTACTAACCAGCCATCGTCGTTGAGATAAATACCGTGGGAGTGTTGAAGACCAGGAGAAACGAAGGCATCGTATGTAAAAAGGACAACTATATTTACGAGTAAAAACGTACGGAGGCCTTATTTGTATTTCCGAATCATCGTAAGAATATTATGAAATAGAATTAATCAGAACGTAACCAAACTCTTATCAAACTACCATTAAAGTACATCCTTTCCTATAAAATAAATAATAAATAGGGCTGGCGCGCATTTCGGGCAAAGGTTAAGCCTAGCCATTCAACGGGGAAATGCCGCTAGCCTCTTGGGCACCCTGCCCTACGAGCGCAGTGATTTGGGGTCCATTTTTTTACATAATTTAGTTTTATTTTTAGTTTGGTTTATAGTTTTACCTATTATTTTTAGTTTTTAGATATTAAAATTTTTGTTTTAGTTATCGATAGTGAAGTGGATCATTTTTAGTCTTTAAAGTGAAGTTTTTGATTTAATATTATTTTTTAAGTTAGTATTACCAGTAAGTTTGTACAATTGTCGTTAGATTCATGATATAACATAATAGTAACTTGTTAATAGAATTTGTTTATCTATATAAATAAATAATCATCGAAATAGCTTTAGCAAAAAAGACCGTGATATTGAGTTATTCGTCCATTTGTCGGGCACATACTTAATGCAAATTTAAGGTATATATTATAATGCTTTTAAAGTTTTATTATGAATGCCATTGTCAGAATGAGACCAAATTTCAAATAAAAAAAACATACAGACGCATTGAGAACCTCCTCCTCTTTGAAGTCGGTTGAAAAACCGAAAAAACAGCAATTACAGTACAAGCCGACTGGGATTCTAATTACTGCCATTAAGCTATAAATGCTTCTAGAATAATTCTGGCAGAGTGTATAAAGACAAACATAATGGCCGCAGTCACGATGACATTTGTACAGTTAAAAGAAATTCAATAGTTAGTTTTTTTTTATTATTATTTGTTAAATGGAAATGCAGTCTTGGATGGTAAGGCGCACTAGCTTAGTAAATGCCTATTCACTCTACTCTTGAAAATACCCACATTGTAATCGGAAGGAAAGACAGACGCGGGCAAACTATTCCAGTCCTTTGCTGTACGAAGAATGAAAGACGAAGCAAATCGCTTCGTTCGGGTTTGAGGGATGTTCACAACAAAAGGATGAAATCCCGCAGTGCGTCTAGAAGTCCGATGGTGGAAAGGTAATATATAAATAATAACAAATTAACTCAAATTATCTTATCACTTATGAAGGATTAAAATATTGATAGTACGAAATGGATAAGAACTGTATAATATTTCTTCAACCATTCATTCAAATTACAAGATTCAACATTCATTTGAATTGTGAGTAGTAATTAACTTTGTATAGCAAAAGAGGTCGAACGAGCTTAAGTGATCAACGGAGGAGCTGCAGGTGAGTTGCCGTCCTTTGAGATAGAAAGAAGGATCAGAAACCCCGATGTCAGTTGACTTGTTTGCTTGATGACAGTTGATTGCTCAATTTTAAGTTGATAGTGCTGAAGTTTAAAGTGTGCACTTGCTTGACCAGGATCCCACCTGATGTAAAGTGGATCAATCATGGATGGTAAGGCTCACTAGCTCAGTAAATGCCTATTCACTCTACTCTTGAAAATACCCACATTGTAATCGGAGGTAAAGACAGACGCTGGCAAATTACTCCAGTTCTTTGCTTTACGAATTATGAAAAACGAAGCATTTCGTTCTTGTTTGAGGGATGTCCACAACAAAAGGATGATATCCAGCCCTCCACCTTCTTCTTGCGTCGTCTTCCTTATTGCTGAGGGTCGTGACCTCCACGAATGTTGTTGCGGTCTTTGGCGATGTGTAATGCCTCATGGATTTGGTCGTCTCCCTATACTTTACCTGTGACCAGGAGTGTTTCCAGCAGTGCGAGTTAAGTCCGATGGAGAAACGGGGAATTAGATCATGTAATATCTGAGCACATCTCCTATCCCTTCTAAGTTACATAAGTTGGAAAGCTAATAAGATAATTAATATTCTCTTAATTGTATTGTTAATTATTCTCAGAAGCAATCACTAGACAAGCGTGACAGTGGAGAGCGTTCGAGTGGGTAATCACCGCACGGCGATCCGTGGCGATGTAAAAACGTGTCCTCGATGACGCGGAATCATTGCAACTCGTTTTACATGATGCTGAACCCATTCTTAATTGGATTGCAATTTTTTAATCTGAGAAGAAGCAAACGAGTCGAGAGGATTGCCAGAAGTGTTCACCTCGGTCTAACAGTGAGTGAGCCTGAATGACCGATGGTATTTTTTTTGATGCATCGTGTTTTTTCAACCGACTTCAAAAAAGGAGGAGGTTCTCAATTCGTCTGTATTTTTTAATTATTGTTCGCTATATACCGATACCTGTTGTAAATATCGACTGCGTGAACTGATTTTAATGTTTTTTTTTTGATTTGAAAGCTGGTGCTTTCCCATTTTAATTTGGTTCTGACAACGGCATCCATAAGAAAACCAGCTTAGTCTTCATCATCATCATCAGCCTGTGTCTATTCACTGCTGGAAATAGGCCAATTCCTTCCACCACATACGATCCTCCGCTTTCCGCATCCACCCACTTAGCCGGCTATCCTTATAAGGTTGACGGTCCATCTGGAGGGCGCTCTACGCTTCTCCGACCCACTCGCGGTCTCCATTCTAAGACTTTCATGATGGGACTGGCCCACTGCCACTTCAACTTGCTGACTTTAAAAGCTATTTAAAAATATATAACGTTAACTTTGAATAATTTCCGACAAGATTTTCACACTACCCGCGTCGCGTCGCGAAGCTATCGTCTTACTTTGCCTGAGCCGGATGCAAGCGATTTTGCCCCTATAACCGCACGCAATTAAGCCGATGTTACGATAAAAGATTTGCATATAATGACCGCCACGGAGCGACCCCGCCGTCCATTCGTACACACCGACGCCGACTTCCCCTCAGCATGACCAATTTGTAACTGGTTTTACCGACGCGACTTTTGTTCGTAACAGAACAAGAGTTTCCTACTGTACATCTTATTATCATTTGATCGTCAAAACTTAATGAAACCATTTCGGTACGATCTGTGAAATGCAGGGTCGCGGGTTCAAATCCACCATTCGACTATTGCAACCATATCTGAGTACAAGCTTAAGCTTAGTTGGAATGGTTAAGAAGAATGTTAGTCATTCCAGCTTCAACTCATTCGTACCATTTACAGTCAAATTAATATAAAAAAAACTGTGGACAATACTCACTTACACAGAGAGTAAAAAGAAAAACACACACGCACACATACAGCTGAAAATGGGCCTTCAGCAATGCGTTTAACTGTAAACGATTCCGCATTTCGGTACCATTTGGACGGAGGGCGGAGGACGATGAATGTCGGTAGATGGGGAAGAAGACATGGCAGTTGTTAGCTTAACCATTAGGTAAAGTCGAAAGCTTATCCAGTAAGCTGTAATCACTTCTATTATCAATCGATATCTCACGATGTAACAATGTATAGCAATCTCTTGTAGTATATCTTATTAATCAACGCGCTATCCTTCCTTATAATTTCTAAGATCCGAACAGAAAAGTCGAATAAAATTA
Organism: Meandrusa payeni; assembly: GCA_029286785.1. Classification (NCBI taxonomy): domain Eukaryota; kingdom Metazoa; phylum Arthropoda; class Insecta; order Lepidoptera; family Papilionidae; genus Meandrusa; species Meandrusa payeni. Next base: position 1,131,478 of record JAGSMX010000029.1, read on the forward strand.
AAGGAAACGGTGTCGACAACGAAGCAATACATTGAGTAAACAACATACCAGCACTAGACAAATGGTAATGGTTAATTCTGACAATCGTGCTGCAAACAAAGTAGAAATATGCAACGGGATAACGGAGATAAACACGAATACAAGGCCAACTCTGATCGGTATGAATCATTTTGAAATAATAAGTTAAATAAACGTAAACCTACGAACATTTTTTTAAAGCAATGTCACGCCAACCGGCTGAATTCCTGCGAGTATATTTGTATGTAGCTGCTTGACAACAACAACCGGCGTCAATAACATAATAGATTTTTTATTATAGGCAAGGGGCAAAACAATCTTACGGCTCACTCGGTCTTAAGTGATCACCGTCGACCATGAACATTCACAACAGCGGAGAAGCTGTAGACGCACTGCCTTTGATGGAGATAGGAGTAGGTTACATACTCGTAATTACAGTTATATGAGGAAATCAATCACAATCATGATCACCGGTCATGAGCTTATACAACACTGCGGGTTTGCAGGTGTTGTGGCGACCTTAGAGAAAGGAGCAGGTTCTTGAAGGCCTCTCAACCGTGTCCGATAAGTAAAGCTTTGATAACAACTAGTTCCACAGAACGCCTGTTAAATTGTACTGTACGATGTTAAAATTTAAGCGAATGGAAGCGAACAGTAAGTGAAATGGCAACCAACAACATGGCGGTAACAAAAAACTGTAATGAAGCGGACAGAGTAATTCCAAACAATTCTGCGAAGCATGGATATTGCGATAGATGCTAAATATGCAGAATCCCTTTGCGAAACTAATGGATCAAGTCTGGGAGAGAACTGAAAGTCTTGCTCCTTGGTATTTTATCACTGCTACCTTATTTATGCTTAGAAGATATAAGTCTAAATTATCTTTTAATATGTGTGCATGTGAATTTATTTAAATATTTCATAATATTCTGATCTTCTCCATGAATAACACCTCTCAATATGTTTTTCTCTCTCATCCAGAGTTGACTGGTAGAGAATGCTACTAAGGCAGTGATCGGCAACCCGGGGCTCTTCTACGAACTGTTTAGGCACTAAATATATCAACACTAATTATTATCTTGCCTTTCAAGCTGTGGTAGCTCAGTGTTCGAGCGGTCGCCTCAAGTTTCATGGCACTAATAAATTTGTAGCTGCAATTTTATGTGATTTATCACGCGCTCGGCTGTGAGGGAAGACATCATGAGGAAACCTACATGTCCTAGAAAATTTTCGACGACATGTGAAGTCTGCCAATCCGCACTAGGGCTGCGTGGCGGATTATGCCCTTATACTCTCTTAATAGAGAAGGCTTGTGGGCGGTAGTGGGACACATATAAAGACGGTAACTTTAACTTAACTTTTAAGAGATGATCAAACATTTTTATTTACTGTTTTAAGGCTTATTTGACAGAGGCAAGTTTGAGAGTGTACTTTTGATAGTACTACAGCCAAGTTTAAGTCAAAAAAGCTCTATAGATTAATTTCAAGTATGTATTGTCTATATTTGGCTCTATTGCATTTGTCATCTGACCAGATGCCAACCACTGCAATTCGGCATTAAGTCCTTTGCGATCCTTAGTTTAAGTTGTTACAATAAGTGGAAATAAAAATGTTGGTACTTACTCTTTCTTATTGTTGACTACAATGACTAGTTTCACTTTCCGAGGGCCCTTGGTCATTTTGCATATGTCCTTGGTGCTGTCCGCTGGGCCCTGGGTGAGAATTTTTAATAGAGGAATGTTTCCGTATTCACCACTACAGCCTGATGGCCGGTCCTACCGTCACCTCACAGTCATTTTCACTTTACAAGTCCACTTTCGCAACCCAGACACATGGTGCTTTTTAAAATTATGTATATTAATTATATTTAATAAACGAACTTTAATAAAATATCACTTTTGTCTATTAATACTACAATCACTCACTCCGAGGCACTGATTAACACGAACGTTTGTACTCCAGATGATTAGCTGTTGAAAATATTTTATCAATCGAGATTTACTTGTATTACGTTCGAAAGGATTATGCGATACGCCGATCGATGCATTGGTGACGTTAATTTACAGAGCCACAGTCCGATTTGAGTAATGTATAATGTACACTGGAAGCCGTCCGCTCACATGAGCAGTCGTCAGTTTGTGTAAATTTACACGACTATCAAATGAGATGTAAGATAAACGAGATATCACAATCGCCGAGATGGAGAACTCGACAAACACGAAAGGTTCCCGAAAGTGGAGCGAATGTCGGCCCGGTGAACTGTTTGAACGATTGTCTCTCTATTGCTGGTGATAAATAGAGATGGAGACGCAATATGATTATATAACGATGTTATATAAGATTCGGTTAATAGACCAAGGTGCGTTGCTATCGGGCGACGTTATCGAAATGGCACATTCGGTCAAATCTCATCGGAATCACGTCAAGACGTAAGGATGATGAATGATTAAGGCGACACGTCCCTGATAGTCAAGATAACATACTATCTACAGGCCCGCTGTATAAGCGAAATCTTAAATTGTCAAATATTTAGGCGATGCGCGTGGAATTTTCATCTCTCGAGTCCCGCTCTGTACGCTGCAGGACAAATAAACGGCGTCTTAACTTGCTATCAGTGTGTACTCAACCGCTGAATAATCATTTGTAAAATAATACTTTTGATTTACGTCAAGACCATTATCATTATATGGCAGTGTAAAGATGTGATTGCGCTGACTAATCTGAATGTAAAACACGTAACTAGATGATGACGGATTGTCAGAAATGTTAAGTTAGTTTTTGTAATCTATACGACAACATATAAGGAAATGGGAATGTCCATCCCAAGTAATCTCAAGATCAAAGCTAGGTACTAGGTCCACCGTAGTGCCCTGTTGCTGACAGATCCGGGGCACCCCACTCTTAACGGCTGATGGCATTCGCGGAAGGTTTAGTGGGTTACCCAGGGTTCCGGAGGATGGTTTGTAAAAAGAATTTCCTCCCCCGTGTTAACAAAAAGGTAGTCCACCATATGTATGCAGTATCTAAGAATACTTTGGCCAAATTGCCACAAAAACAGTGACAATTTGTATAAACCAGTTGTCACTGGGAAAATCGATGAGACAAGACCTAGAGATCGTAGCCCACCATGCTGTGTTTTTCAGATCCGCACCACTCTGGGCACATCAGTTAGTAATGCTTTGCACACGGATTCAGATAGGGGAAAGTGCCGACGGATCACCAACGACAGACTTTTCCTCAAGGACGTGAGGTAACCGAAGCGAGGAGGAAGAGGAGAGCAAAAAATTACATCAGAACTTTTATTGGACAAGGGGCAATGACCATGCCTCTCATCCAATTTCAGGTGCACCCGACACCCGCAAACATCTCCAATCCAACTAAAGGCATCGTACGTTACCCAATCTATTATAAAGAGTTGGATAGCCGATACCTCGCTCACCGGGCGAAGCGCAGAAGTATAATTTACCTTCACTTCACGTCGGTATTCTGCGATTCCCCGATGACGACAAGTTTGTGCATCAACAGAAGCCGCTGCTGTGGCTTTTCTTCTGTTAAAACTTTTAGTTGACATTTCTTTAGTATCTCTCTCTCTCCCTTGCGAGGTTTCACACGGTGGTGGAGTCAGCTTTCCACTTCGCACTTTCCCCGATAATTTCGTCTTGGAAAATTTTGCATTTCCTCATGTCTAAAATGTCGTGAAAGCCCGATCGACCTCCAAATAAGGCGCCGTAAATGGAACTGGATTGGCCATACCCTCCGAAGGGATGCCGATCACATTCCTAAGCAGGCCCTTGATTGGAATTCGCAAGGAAAGCGCAAGCGCGGCCGTCCTAAACAGACGTGGCGCCGCACAGTTGCAGACGAGGCGAAGAACGTCGGGAAGACATGGAGCGAGATAAAGCGTGAAGCCCAAGATCGAACGCGATGGAGGTTCACTGTGGACGCCCTGTGCCCCACCTAGGGGACATAGGATGATATACATGTCTAAATGTTGACAACGCATAGTCTTTCGTTAATAAACCTTATACAGTAAGGTTAAGACTTAAAAACACAGTTGAATTCACAAAACATCACAATATTAAAATGACAACAAATTTCCGGTAATTAGTTCTTAAAATCGACACTTAGAACAAATGTTTAACAAATTTAAACCACGTCGCAACCGGCAAATACTTGCACGAGTTATTAATTAGATATGAAATGGATATCAAAATATTACCAAGTTACGTATGCACATCCATCATTATTTTATCTTAATCTTGAATTATATCATATAATGACCTAAAAATTACATACACTAAGTACACGTAGTATTTCCTATTCACGCATCGCTTGTTGGATATGATGGCCCAAGTATACCGAGCGGTGTAACAAGCGAGTACATAAGGAAATCGTTTAGTTTCTCTTGTCGAATTCTCAGTTGATCTCGGAGCCACTCGGCACGTCAATATTTAGTGTAAAATTAAACTTCAAGGCTGTTCTAGTACATAAAAACGGAATGCAATCTGGTAATACCCGGTGCGTGGTGTGACGCAAAAGGTTTATTTAACTATTATTGATAAATATCTTACGGAAATTTACTAGTGTTTACAATACACGCCCTTCTTCAGATAGTGCGTTTCGGAAAGCATCGGTTAATTTACTTTGACGAATGTCTATCTTACTGCTTCTCTATCTCACGATACTAAGACAGAAGACGGACCATTGAAGCAACACGATGGAAAGGTATGTTGCTCGACAGATAAGACTGGGGGCTGATATAACACACGTAAGAGAAAATTACTGGATAAAGTCAGGCAAGGAAGAAACGGATGGAGAAAACCTTTTCCCGAGACCATCAGAGCTCGCATATAAAGTACTAACCCTATAAAAATTCTTTAACGTACATCTCACTAACAAACATTTTAATGTAAATGGCTATAATATTATAATTATAAAACGCATTAACAGTCATGTCTTTTTTTTTGTTAACGAGGAGGAAATCTTCAAAAAGATACCCCGCCTTCTGGGGGGAAGGCGGCGGTTATGTGGGGTTTTTACCCACTAAAACCTCCCCGGTTGCCCTTTCCTCGGTGCATGACGAAGGGCTCCGGGATCTCCAGTGGAACGCACTGGAGCCCCTCTGTGCTCAAGGAGAGCACTTCCCGGGGGGGAGGTTTCTCCCTCCCCCCCTGTGCCCTCGCATTACAAGGCGACACGGGCCATATCGCCTTCTTCCCGGGTCCACCTTGGCAGACGACAAACCCCACCCTTGTCGCCCAGTGAACCCGAGGCCCCTTTTAGTCGCCTTCTACGACAGGCAGGGTATACCGTAGTATTATTCTTGAGAGCCCAGAACTACAGGGCTGTAACAGTCATGTCTGCCTTATATCTTCGGTCACTTTCCCAACAATATCACGTCCCAAAGTGGCATCTAAAGTTAGTCGGACTCGCACCGATTGAAATCCTAAAATGTTCCTCTCGATGCCTCTTATCTTGAGATCGGTAATCTATCTCGCGAGTCATATGCGGCTCTTTGAAATTTATTATTGGCAAGAAAAAAAATTGTGGCTCTTTAAAAACTTTGAAATTTTATAAATTGTACTCGTAAGTTTTGACTGTTCCGACTAAAGAGATTGACTGATACTCTATTCGGCACTACGGGGATGCTTAAGTACGCTTCCCTAGATAAACAACTTACCCAATTCCGTAACGAAAACTAATTGGAAAGGTAAAGAATATAGAATTAAGAAGCTAGAACTTCATAATTGTTATAATTTGTAGGTCTCGTAGAATAAAATAGTCCAACAACTAATACACACGCTATATTGAGACAGCGTAACGTTGTACAAAAAATTATTTATAACGAATACCGTCACAACTGCGCGTCCTCACAATCTTTATACAAAATTAATTAGAAGTCAGATTACGAACTAATAAAGTTAAATTATTGTTTACAATGCCAAGTTAATGTGACGATCAACTAAATTATTAATTATGAATTAAAGATCCAATAAGGTTCAGGTAAATCACTAAGATATCATTGGAAGTAGTTATTATGCATAACAATCGCTGGGTGTCATGTGTTGCCAGCTGACATAATATATGTGAGACAGACTTTTTTTCGGAATAACCCGCAATTAAGGAAAATTAAAAGCCCAAAGATATTGTTAAAATTCAGTATGGGTACTTTCCTGTTACTATGACCGTAAGAATGTTAACAGACAGTAAAGTTGTAATAACTTTACACAATGTAACATTACAGTCGTGTGTTACTCCAAATGTAATCTTATCGCATCAGCACCAATCTCGACTGGTGGATACACTCGCGTTTGAAATTTTTCCTCGTCTCTTTTTGTCACGTTTTGCAACAAAAAAATAAGCTCTCAAGTCCTTTTCAATCTAGCATGATAGATATGGAACTTGCCGACTTTATTTCTGAGGATGATTCTGTAAAAACAAAAGCCGCGCGATACGCGATAAAATAAGTTGACGCAGAACAAGGAAATTTAAATTAGGGCTAACCAACTAACAACTTTTTTAAACAAGACAATTATCTCTCGAAAACAAAGAAGTCATCAGAGATGACATTTCCTTATATAATATTATCAACGTAAAATATTTTAACACAATGTTAGACTCTGTAATACATTCACATGCCTTAGAAAAAAATTCTAAGACAAGTAGATTTCCTCACGATGTTTTCCTTTACCGCCGAGCGCGTGGTGAATCAGCACATAAAATTGCAACAACAAATTTATTGATGCCAGCACCGGGGATCGACCTTGGGTTGCTAGCGTGCTATGCAACTTTTTTTTTTGTTTTTTTTTTGTTTGTTGACGGTGAGGATATCTTCAGAAAGATACCCCGCCTTCTGGGGGGATGGCGGCGGTTATGTGGGGTTCTTACCTACTAAAACCTCCCCGGTGGCCCTTTTCTCAGTACATGACGAGGGGCTCCGGGATCTCCAGTGGAACGCACCGGAACCCCTCTGCACTGTGCTCAAGGAGAGCACGTCCCGGGGAGGTTACTCCCTCCCCCCCTGTGCCCTCGCAGCGCAAGGCGACACGGTAATGCAACTTGAGCCAACCGTCCGGACACTGAGCTACCACGGCTCATAATAAAATATTTGAATTCCATCAAATTAACATTATCATAAGCTATTCTGTATATAGGGAAGTATTTCACGCCATCATAAAAATATACGTCTGGTTTAGAATTAAAATAGATTAACACAATCAATTCACACGTTATGATTTACAAAATATAATTACGACGGAATGTAATCTACTACATATATATACATAGTTATCAAAATGATAAAGGTTATCGACGTGAAAATGAATTTTCCGATTTAAAATTGTACGTAACGAGCCAAGTGCTAGTGAGCAAGGCACGTAAACTTGTACTGAACTTTCCACACCTTGCTGTTTTAGAATAGTTTTCTTTTCGACCGATTTCAAAAAAGGAGGAGGTTCTCAATTCGTCTGTATTTTTTTAGGTTTAGGAAACTTTATTCTAACTTAAGATATTACAGGTCACTTACATGAGAACAATAAATAATATTATAAAACAATAAGTTCGCTGTCACACGAAAAATTGTTTGTGACCTGATAACTTTGGACTGGGTGGTCCGATTTTGACGATTCTTTTTTTGTTTGAAAGCTGATGCGTTCATATTTGAACCAATGCTATGGTCTATGGCATCCATGAGAAAACTATATGTGTTAAATTTGCATCACATATGTGCGCCACAAATGGACGAATAACTCTATATAACGCCAAATCATGTCAATGATTCATTATCTTATAAACGCGCACAGCTTTAACCGACTTCAAAAATAGGAGGACTTTCTCAATTAGTCTGTTATTTTCGATTTATTAGAAGGATAACAACGTTAGGAAACCTATATGTCCTAGAAAAAAAAATTCGAAGACATGTGAAGTCTTCCAACCTGCACTAAGTGTGCATGGTGGACTACGCCCTTATACTCTCTTTACAGAGAAGGCCTGTGCTCAGAATTGGGACAGATATATGTAACTTCAACTTTAAGCAAAAAGAAATAGAACAAAAATCTATTTACAGGTTAAGAAAGTGTTACGATAGTCTCACGAATCACATATTTACTAAAAGTCTCGACTCAAAATCAACATGCCTCGTGATGATTGACCCGCATGATTCCCCAATAACAGTGATGAGAAAGTCTGCAATGAATCGAGTCATGTGACTCCGGGGTCGCGCTTTATTAGCGGGTTACGGAGTCATTGCCGGGTAAATGAATTGTGCTCGATCGAGGGATGCTGCGCGATACTCACACTGGTAACATGTAATGACCGTGTAACTGGTAACATAATGACATTTAACTACTTGTACATACGCTTAACACATTCAGCATCACGTGGAAACATAAACATACTTTGAAGGTCGGAGGTTCGAATCCTCATAGATTGGTACCAATAAGACTTTTTCAGTTTTTTTTTTATGTGGTGATATAGCCGAAAGATGGTAAGCGCTAGTTTATTAAGTGCCTATTTAATCTACTCTTGAAGGCTCCCAGGTCGTACTTGAAAATAGTGACGCTGGCAACTTGTTCCACTCCTTTGCTGTACGCACGATGAACGATGACTCAAATCGCTTCATTCGGACGTGCGGAACATCGATTATGAAAGGGTTGAGACCCGTCGAATGTCTAAACGTCCGAAGGTAGAATGATGAAAGACATTTGTAATATATATAGGACATGTAACATAATAATTTTATTTGATTGATAAATATAAAGACAGAGAATAAATGTATTCTAGATGTGGTGCTGGAGGCGAACGCTATGAATACTGCATGGACTGCTGCAATGGACTGCCAAGCGCATAAATGTATCTATTCTCTCTCAACTCGCCATAAAGACCAGACTGTCCACTAAGTGTCGGTCTACTACTACTGTCATATTTCCGGCATATAATGCGTAGAGGCAATGGCAACCTTGAAAAGATGGTCATCGTTGGCAATATAGCCAATCATGGTCGCTAACACGATGGTCTGACTAAGTAAAAGGTTGCCATCTCCTCTCCTTACCTCTACCAGCTGGTGAGGGTTGCCTCGAACCGAAACCGATGGAGGCAGATTGTTCATTTGACTCTAGTGACCACGATCCTCAGAAATGAGGGAACGACAAAGAAGAAGATAAATATGGATAACGATTGTTATATCTGTCTACCCTGCTACTCGTAGGATGGGTCGTATTTTATTTATTATTATAAAATATAACTTCGTTTCGTCTGTATGTTTATGTTTATGTTTGTTACCGCATAACTTTCGACTGGGTAAACCGATTTTGATGATTCTTTTTTTCATTAGAAAACTGGTGCTTCTCGTGTGGTCCCATTTTCTCTAATTCTGACAGTGGCATCCATGAGAAAACCATATAAGTCTTAAATTTGCATCAAGTATGTGCGTGACAGATGGACGGATAACTCAATATGGCGCCTTGCCTTTGGTAGGAATAATGTAATAAATTTTATATTATTTATTTATATTTTTATGATAAACACAGATTAGGAGAACGTAGTATTGGCCGAGGTCGCACCCAGTGATTTATCATTAACAATCACTGGGCTACACTATCGTGACGGGTGTCGGGTGTCGCCAAGACAGATTTCCCTACGTTTTTGTAAGACTTTATCGTTATCAGTGTTTGATAAGCGGATTTTACATTGAGCGCTGTACACACGGCCGCTGCTTATGCGTGAAGTTACGCACTTCCTGCGACCTAACGATTGTGAAGACAAAGCTTTATTGTACTGACTTATTTTGATCCATTCAGACGCTTTCTTAACCTAACTGGAGTAAGAAGTATTTTAAAAAAAAACCTTATTTTTAAAAAGAAGCTTTTATTATTTGTTAATAAAATGAACTAAAAAAAGTTCTAATCAAATATATAGTACTAAAAAAGCTTGATAGGGTCGCGACGCTTAAATACGGAGTTGCTATGGCCAGATCAGTTCTATGTAATAAGATCAGTTCTTAGTAATACTATATTGTCATCCAATTTAAACATCCATACAAAATTCCAGATCAATCGGCAACCGGGAAGTAGATCAAATTTAACTTGCTTGATTTGACTACAGACCGACAGACAACGGGACACGAGCAAGTAATTAAAAGCTTCTTTGTTATGGTTTTAATTAAGTTAATTATAATTGATAGTTCATTACGATATTTAATGTAATTCACATTGCATCCATACACACACCCACACACACACACATGCACTCAAATACGCACACTGTTCTTTGAACTGTTTAGCGAAAGTGTTATTATTATCTATATATATAAAAGAGAAAGTGTGTGGGTATGTTCCACATATGACTTTCAGTGAATCTTCAGATTGACATAGCGAGTAATCCTGTAAAGGAGCAATCCTCTTTTTGAACTGTCAATTAAAAGCTTGTAAATAAAAGTTGAAAGTAATTAATTTTTTTTTTTAAATAAAGATTTTTATTTTTTTTAATAAATCTATTGCACCAAAATCCTGTTGTACATACAACAGCGAATTTAATGCTATTTAGCAGTTTGTCTTAGCTAACATTTTTTAGTTAAGATCAAGGGTAGTGCCGCTAAAAATAGCGTTTTAAAAATCTTAAATACATTCCCATTTACAGTTAAGTAGTATATTCACGAGTACAAATAAAAACTTTTGCTGAATCGACTTTCTTCTTTGTATTTACAATTGATTGGAAATATTACGAAATACAATTAATCAGAACCTAAATAAACTCTCATCAAACTACCCTTGAAGTACGACCTTTCCAATAAATGAATCATCAAAATCTTCTTTCTAATACATAAAACTTCTTATCTAATATTATATCGTTCTTGAAGTGGCACTCAAAGTTTAGTTTTTGAATGTACCTTAGATTATGCGAGAAATAGCAACCGACCGAGTCGTGATTAGGAATGCTTGCGCGAAAGGAGTGCTTACCGAGGTTACCCCGTAACGGGTCCCATGTGTCGAGTTACTAGCGGTTCCGGCTAAGCGACCTGAGGGCTATGGCACTCTAAATCCGTTGTCAAAAAATCTAATACTATAATTTCACTCTTTTATATAATAATAATAAGAGTTTCACAATCTATAAACAGAGTAGGGTCAAGAGGACAGAAGAGGACTTGGCTAGCACTGGGTGAAATATTGGCTGTTACTATTTACTCTCTTTTTGTGAAGAATGCTAATAATATATTTGTTTCCCAAATATTATTAATTATTCGTCTTAACCATTCCAAAATAAGCTACGACTTGTGTTAGGAGATGGTTCACGTCAGTAGTCGAATGGTGGATTCGAACCTACGACTTTACTTGTTGCTGTCTGTTACTCATTAAATCTACACAAACAAATACAATAGGAGTTATTTCTATTTTTAATATTAAAATGATCTCTTTTACTCAATTTATATGAATGTATAAATGACACATGTACCAAAATAACATTTTTACAATTTTGTCTGTCTCTGTTTGTCCGGGCTAATCTTTGGAACGGCTGGACCGATTTGGACGGGACTTTCAATGGCAGATAGTTGATGTGAGTAACTTAGGCTATAGCTCTATGTCAAGAATCATAGACATAAAACTGATCATGCCGTATGACAATAATAAACGAATCGATTCGAACCGGAGAAATCTAGTTTTTTTTGCAAAGCGTTATTTTTAGTAAAACGTGGCGTACAACATCCGGAGCCTCTTGAGACGCGAGTTAAGAAACTTTAAGATTATTGTGTTGTTTTTTGTGATAAATCTATCACGGTAATCTGCTTCAGCGTCAGGCGTCAAGTGTGATAGATGCAGGGCGAGATACCGCGGGGGCTTCAAGGCGCCGCTAACTAACAACTTCAACAGACTTCGAATATTTTAAGCTGGCTGTATATCACTTGAAAAAAAAATGAGTGTGCCTTAGACCAGACGGCTGAAGTTAAAATTCTTTAGCTTCATCTATATGTGTATTTAGTACAAGCGAAGTGTAGGTCAGTGTACGTCCTAGTTCAAAAACCAACGCCAGGTTTTCGGAAAGAGCAGTCGTTCGCTTTTTACAGCCGCAGTGTCAAGAGTGCAAGCTGTCCTAATGATCGCCTTATAACTTCGAAAGAATATACAACTGATGGCACTTTAAGAAGCATTTACATATGTGTAATAGATACAAAAATATATTATATAAACAATTGTTGAAACTGAAAGAAAATGTGCTTGCTCCTACAGTGCGATACAGACAGTAGGCCCGTACTGTCTTAGATATACGGAACGTAAATTTCTTTATCCGATCACACTTTTCGTCTAATCACCACCAATTTACACCCCAGTCCAGCGTGCTTAAGGAAGTTTTACTTCAATTGGCTATCCTTTCGGTGTTTAACAGATTACATTTTGGTGAGTGTGCACAGGAATTAAACGAGTTAATTCCCCCATCCCCGTTCTACCTTCGGACGTTTAGACAATCGGTGGGTCTCCTTTCATAGTTGATGTTCCGCGCTTCTGAACGAAGCAATTTGAGTCATAGGTAATCTGCTAGTTTAGTTGTATCACTATAATTTTTCTATGGAAATTAATAATCATAAAATAATAATAAAAATCAATTACATATAAGAAAATAATTAGGTTTTTGACACAATGATAGATGAATTGCAATAGGTTTCACAGTGAAATGTCATTAGCAAATAGACAAACTCGAAGCGCAGGTGGTGATCGTGGTTAAGCACGTTTAGAAATATTTAAAAAATATGTGTAATTAATGACGTGAAACCGATTAACGTATGGTAATTAGAACGGTATCGCATTAACGCTGAGATATCAATAAAATTGATCGACCACAAGTGCCACGTGGTCAGGGCGATATGGAGCCCCAAATTATTACAAGTTCAAATGATATGTAACAATGTCGGGAAGGGAAATTAGCTATAGGCAACTTTCACGTAAAGTCGTGGTATCTTAATGTTCATGGTACGCTATCCTGAGTTCGATTCCTGATGCCTGCACAAAGGAGCTCGATTGTTGCAATTTTAAGTGCTGATTTATCACGCGTTCAGAGGTGGAGGATAACATCGTGAGGAAAACTACATGTGTCAGAAAATTGTCCAAGATTAAAGATTTTACAAATTACATTTTAGACACTGCACAGGAATAAAACGAGTTAATTCCCCCATCTTCATTCTACCTTCGGACGTTCAGACATTCGGCGACCCTTTCAAAGTCGATGTTCCGCGTGTCCGAACGAAGTGATTTGAGTCATCGCTCATTGTGCGTACAGTAAATGAGTGGAACAAGTTGCCGCCGTCAGTGTTTCCGTCCAAGTACGACGTGGGGGCCTTCAAGAGTAGAGTGAATAGGCTTTTACTAAACTAGCGCGTACAATCTTTCGACTATATCACCACTTAACATCAGGCGGGATCGTGGTCAAGCACTATACCCCATATAAAAAGACATGTGAAGTCTGCCAATCCGCACTAAGACCGCGTCGAGGACTATGCTCCTATACTCTATTTGTAGATATGTACCCAATGGGACTCAGTGCGGTGTGAGAAACGTAAGGTAGCTTCATCCACCATTCAACTTTACACGTAAATCATTTCCTAGCGTATACTCGAGTACTGAACTTATAAGTTCAGTTGAAATTGTTAAGAATGAATTATATGAAAACTATTAGGAATAATTGTAAAAAAAGCTGAGTACTTTCTACTTCTTTGGAGTCGGTTAAAAAACGTTCGTAGTTACCGGTTTTAATGAATTGTACTACAACAATCATATTAAATGACTTATCCATATTACGTAGTGGCTGGGGTAGAGAGCGGTGTTACGTAATGAGGCAGCACACGCGGGCGACGGCAACAATTGGCGGGAAAATTGACGAGCATTAGTCAAGCGACGCCATGTTAAATTTGACTAATTTGCCCATACAGACAAATAAGGTAATTACGCAGCCTCGGCCGGGGACGTTCGGTCGGCGGGTGAACGAATGCAGATGCCTAACTGAATGGACAAAAGAATCGAAAGACTAAATAAAGAATGACGATAGTACCTTATATGTAACCACAGTGCTCAACGAATTATATGTAATAAATAACGACCAAAGCCCAGGTTCCCTATCGAGGCAGAGAAGGAAGACCTAAAAGCTATCATCCTACGATTCGATAAGACAATTGCTGTCAACTTATCTGATGTTTTATAAACAGACCAAAAAATTGACCTTGGACTGGGTGAACCGATTTTAACCGATTCTTTTTTCATTTGAAAACTGGTGCTTTCCAATTTGGTTCAATTCTGACAATGGCATCTATGAGAAAACCGTATAGTACTCAAATTCGCTTTAAGTATGTGCGCGACAAAGGGACGAATAACTCAATATGACGCCGACCGATTTGGATTAGTAATTTAGTATTGGAAAGGATGTACTTAGACATAGTTTATTTATTGGCATCACAATATATAACTAGATAGTCTTGAGCACAGGCGCAAGGTGGCCAGCCTTTCGGTGTTTTACAGATTACATTTTGGAGAGTGTGCACAGGAGTTACACGAGTTAATTCCCCCATCCCCATTCTACCTTCGGACGTTTAGACACTCGGCGGGTCTCCACCCTTTTATAGTCGATGTTCCACGCGTCCGAACGAAGCGATTTGAGTCATCGTTCATCGTGCGTACAGCAAAGGAGTGGAATAAGTTGCCGGCGTCAGTCTTTCCGTCCAAGTACGACGTGGGAGCCTTCAAGAGTAGAGTGAATATGCTCTTACTAAACTAGCGCGTACTATCTTTCGAATATATCACCACTTAACATCAGGTGGTATCGTGGTCAAGCACTATACCCCATAAAAAAGACATGTGAAGTCTGCCAATCCGCACTAAGACCGCGTCGAAGACTATGCTATACTCTATTTGTAGATATGTACCTAAAGGGACTCAGTGCGGTGTGAGAAACGTAAGGTAGCTTTATCCACCATTCAACTTTACACGTAAATCATCTCCTAGCCTATACTCGAGTACTGAACTAATAAGTTCAGTTGGAATTGTTAAGAATGAATTATATGAAAACTATTAGGAATAATTGTAAAAAAAGCTGAGTACTTTCTACTTCTTTGGAGTCGGTTAAAAAACGTTCGTAGTTACCGGTTTTAATGAATTGTACTACAACAGTCATATTAAATGACTTATCCATATTACGAGTACGTAGTGGCTGGGGTAGAGAGCGGTGTTACGTAATGAGGCAGCACACGCGGGCGACGGCAACAATTGGCGGGAAAATTGACGAGCATTAGTCAAGCGACGCCATGTTAAATTTGACTAATTTGCCCATACAGACAAATAAGGTAATTACGCAGCCTCGGCCGGGGACGTTCGGTCGGCGGGTGAACGAATGCAGATGCCTAACTGAATGGACAAAAGAATCGAAAGACTAAATAAAGAATGGCGATAGTACCTTATATGTAACCACAGTGGTTAAAGAATTATATGTAATAAATAACGACCAAAGCCCAGGTTCCCTATCGAGGCAGAGAAGGAAGACCTAAAAGCTATGTCATCCTACGATTCGGTAAGACAATTGCTGTCAACTTATCTGATGTTTTATAAACAGACCAAAAAATTGACCTTGGACTGGGTGAACCGATTTTAACCGATTCTTTTTTTCATTTGAAAACTGGTGCTTTCCAATTTGGTTCGATTCTGACAATGGCATCTATGAGAAAACCGTATAAGACTCAAATTCGCATTAAGTATGTGCGCGACAAATGGACGAATAACTCAATATGACGCCGACCGATTTCGATTAGTAATTTAGTATTGGAAAGGATGTACTTAGACATAGACAGTTTATTTATTGGCATCACAATATACAACTAGATAGTCTTGAGCACAGCCGCAAGGTGGCCAGCCTTTCGGTGTTTTACAGATTACATTTTGGAGAGTGTACACAGGAATTACACGACTTAATTCCCCATCCCCATTCTACCTTCGGACGTTTAGACACTCGGCGGGTCTCCACCCTTTTATAGTCGATGTTCCTACGCGTCCGAACGAAGCGATTTGAGTCATCGTTCATCATGCGTACAGCAAAGGAGTGGAATAAGTTGCCGGCCTCAGTCTTTCCGTCCTAGTACGACGTGGGAGCCTTCAAGAGTAGAGTGAATAGGCATTTACTACTTATATACTAGGTATTTACTAATAGGCACGTACCATCTTTCGACTATATCACCACTTAACACCAGGTGGGAACATGGTCAAGCGCTAGTTTACACGCATAAAAAAAAACATTACATATACTATCCACATTACATAAAATATAGCAAATTAATAACAATACAATTAAAAGAAGAAACAGACAAATAGGATATGATGCCAATATTGGCCACCGTCTCATTATGTTCCGTAGCAAGGATGCGACAGCGCGGTGCCCAGGACTACCTAAAGTCGTGCGCGCGCAATACTACCTTCACATGGAATTTGTACAGTCTAATAAAAAATATATAATAAATATAATACGTGCATAAATAGTTATTAGATTTATGTACTTCAAGAGTAGTTTGGTTGGGTTCTAGTTAATTCTATTTTGTAATATTTCTACGATAATTCGGAAATACAAAGAAGATTTTGATTTGATGTCGATTTTTGTTTTACACGTAAATATATTTGTCGCATATATCACGGGGAGTATCCATGGAATTGTTTGGAAATTCTAGTTCTACATCGTGATAGACACACATGTTTAACCCTTGCGGGGTAGGCAAAGTAAGAATCTTTCAAACAGCTTATTAGTCCTATATATGAGAATTGAATCGCATTAAACCGGCTCGGATTTAACCCTGGACAGTCAAATTTTAAGTCTAACTATTAGCCATTGACAGGAAACATACGTGCGATATCAAGTTATGCGCATAAGTTCAACGGCCGACGTATGACTAAGCGACATCCTTTTTTATGACTAATAGCTGTTAATAGCATGAGGGGTTTTAAGTTGTAAAGTCCCTCAGGCACTAGCCTAATGATAGTACGATTAAAGCGCGAGAGGTACATCCTATACCGTTATAAAATGCTCCACGTCATAACTGCGACGGGCACAGAAATAGATGATGAATGCTAACGATCCCATCTCGCCCTATTATGGCTCTCATAGCGGAGACCGGCTCTACCAGTCGATAAGGTCTTCGTCTAGGCCGAGTCCGGCTTGGAGGAGGGAGTAAGCTCTGTGCTACGGTGGCTTCCATTCGCCATGCAGCAAGCATGTCTACTTCCGCGATCTGGTTTCGTCGGAGGGCAACTTCCTCAAGTTCAGGGAATTTGCACACGCCTGGCATAAACGAAGGACCCGTTAAAAAGTCGTCTGGCGCCGTCGAGCGAGCTATTATGTTGAGTGCCGTAGAGCCCCTTAAGAAATTGAGCCCTGTATGGTGGAGAAAGGACCTGATAAAGAACTTGTAGGGAGTCAAGAAGGCCAAGGAAGAAGGAAGGAAGGGAGCCTGCGTGTAGGGCCACACGGCCAGACCACGCGTACCCTCCCGCGTTTCGACCCAAATAACCGCGAGGTTGATGGTGCCATGGGAGGTGGTGGTTAGGATGCACCAAGCATGGCCACAGGGGGGGGGAGGGAGTTTTATTAAGAGCCTCACATAACCTCCCAGAAGGCAACGAAAAAAAAGGCGAGTCCGGCTTAAATCACTTGTTTCTCAGCAGTCAGATATGTGTAAGAGACTGATAAACCAATTGTGTACAAAATGAACGTTCATTAGCTTCTTAGTGGTCTACGTGACTACGAGTTTCGAAACTATCAAGTTTTAATAGTGTTTTCGAACCGCTATGGATTAGCGTATTCTGATTTCTCGTGTAATATGACATCAAAGCTACTGGGCTACCCGGACTTTAGCTAGAATTATGATAGACATCGATGTCTGTCATTACCGTGATCGTCTCCACTCGAGTGGGCCGGGTCTGCTCAGCCACGCCGCGTCTCATGCCTGTCTTCCCAGGCTCGCGTTTAATTGGATTCTGCTGACCTCATTTGGGACGCGTGTCTAATCAGTTAGCGGCTCGGCTTTTGGTCGCGTGTTACGCATCACTTGTACTAATACGATGGCGGTCGCTTTAATCCGTCATTGAACTTTTAAGTTGTCTTAGTACTAAGTACTAAGCTAGTCTTAGATTGTCATACGATTTTTAGTAGTTTCCTGGTATATACTCAAAAAATCTTTAAAAAAAATACAAAACAAAATCCAAAATAAATGACGGGGATGAAAATTTCATAAATGTATACACAAACATAAAATACCTCCTTTTTTTAAGTCGGGTAAGTAGCTAGTTGACGCCGGTATTTTAATCCGACTGAGGCCGTATTTTGGATAGGTATTTTAGGATTTGATGGCCTAAAAGGAGAACTATTGTAGCGCCCTTCCACTAAATTACTCATAATAGAGATTAGAAGAACTAGACCATCTATCAATCCCTGGAAGTTGCAAAACTCTAAGCAGGTACCAGCGGTGAATTTTCAAAGAAAAAAAAATGCTCCGCTGTACACGTTTATTAGATTAAAAAAAATAAGACGGCTTATAAAATTTTAATTAATTTTACTAACATTTTATTTAACCATTCCAAGTTTAAAAGGTCCATATTAAAAGTCAAATGGCGGTTTAGACCCTACGACCTCATGTTTCGCATACCGTACTTCCAACAGGAATAGAGCCGCGGTAGCTCAGTGTCCGAGTCGCCTCAAGTTGTACAGTAAGTAGTCAGTAACAACCCGAGTTCGATCCCCGGTGCCGGCACCAATGAAATTGTTCATTTTGATGCGTTAGGCGGTAAAGGAAAAGATCGTAAGAAAACCTACAGGTGTCAGAAAATTTTCTGCGGCATTTGAAGTTGATTCGCATTAAGGCCGTATGACAGACTATGCGCTATACTCTCTTTACAGAGAAGACCTGTGCCCAACAGTGGGACAATATATACACGGTAACTTGAACTTTTAAACTACAAACTACCGACACTTTATTTCAGTACGGAAGTTTTACTAACTGCAATACCAGAGGCATATATTCTCAAGCTTAACTCAATCAACAATCAAGATATGATGCCAATATATACTCTTATTGTTACGGATACAAACGGATCCGTTGAATACGCACGCAAACACTTTGAAGACGTAATCCAAGATGACAGCTGAAAGTCTGTATTATCAAGACTCGAGAGAACAATGCATTGATAAGAGGATAAAATCCTTTCGGATCCTTCAACAGATAAAGCCGTAAATTACACCGACACTTGCGTTTATAATGACCTATTAAACGACTTACAATGATTGTATTGTCTGAAACACGTTACGTGCGCGCGCGTGGGCCGGCCGCGTCGGCCTCTGTCAACGGGCCGTGGGTTACTGATTACTACGGGGATATTATCATGGAAAACAAAACACAAATATAATGCTTTGTGATGATAAACGGATATCGGCAGTGCGCTTCGGGCGGCTGTAGCGAGCGCACGGTCGCGTCACGGTGATGGGAGACACTAATATTGGATGTTTTTTATTGTGTGTGGAATGCCGAAAATGATAGATTTGTAAGGGTGATTTTCTTTATTGTAACAATTTGATGGTCTACTTACGACCTGGTGGTCGGATTCAATCATTCGAAGTATAAGCTTGGTGAAAAGAGTTTACTAGCTCCGTTAATCTCACTGCGGTTAAAAAAATTAAAGGCTAATTTTACTGTACCGACATTAAAAAAATGAATACAGAGAAAATAAGTTTTATAAAGTATACATCTTCAAGTGTAGATTAATAAATAATTTAAGTTGGACCCAATAATTTTAAATGTGTGAACAATGAAATTTCAGCTATATGAAACAATATATGCTAAAATAATATATATAATTTCTTTTTAATCGTTGATATCAGTTACATATAATTATTATGTTTATATATTTTACTTATGTGTGTGTATTATATATGTATGCGTTTATTTTTTATAATTTTCTTTTATTTATTGCTTTTTCACATAGCTAGCACCCGATACTTAGTCTCTACACAACCCCGAGGTAGACTGGCAGAGAATGCCCTATGGCATTAAGTTCACCTATTAGAAGATCTTTAAAAATATTAAATACCATTTTACCACTATTTTTCGTAACTATATTAAATTATCTACTCCCTTCTGAATTCCAAAATAAGAATAAACTGCGAAAATATCGTCGTAAAGGCGTTTTTTTTTAAAAAAAAATGCTAACAATATTTTTTGTTTTATCACAAATATTATTAACATTCTTGTTAAGCTAAATTGGAGTAACTAAGCGACTAACTACAGGCGGGGCCGCGGATTGTGTGCGCACGCATTCCCGTAGCCTCGCCATACGCGAAGATGGTGGAACATCTTGTGAGGTTTTGTCGGCGAGGGACTTAACTCGTCATACCCCCGGGGGACGGATACGCGGTTAGACACAAAAAATCACAAGTAAAAAAAAAACAAAGCTTAAGCTTGTGTTAGGTTCGCGTCAATGGCCAAGTAGATATAAATGATTCGAACCTATGACCTTATATTTCGCAGACCGTACCCTAAGCGTTTATTCAATAAGTTCGCTTGAATATGAGGCCAACTTTAAATTGATCATCGGTTTCTTTATAAATTATTGTTCCAAGCGATTTTATCTTCACGCCAGTCGCTGCAAGGGGTAAACATACGACGAAGGCGCAGCCGGCGCGTTCTATGTCACATATTTACGCAAGGATGCTCGTCATCGTGTTCATAACGATTAAAATAAATAATGGAGATGCTAATGACAGCTAGCAGTAGACGTACCGGCTCTTACCGGATGACACTCGACGAGTAACATTATCTAGTCAACTAATTAGTTTCCCTTAATTCTTTGTACAATGTAAAAACCAACGAACATTGGAAGAAGTAGTCTGAGTGAAGATTATCAGCAGATAGAAATGATAAACATTTCTATCTGCTGATAATATTCACATGTGATAAGAAATCATATTTTATATTGATGAAAAAAAAACATTTATTTTTTTGTATGAAACTTCCATAGATTCCACGACTTGTCAGTGATGTCAAGTACAAAATAAGTATCGTAAAGTAAACAAATAAACATTCTTCAGTTTTAGTGAAATATTTTAATACGCAATTAACATCCGCAACTAATTCAGATAATTTTCTATACGAGAACATATTAATCGCATGAGCCGGTCGCTCGGTCGGACAGCCATCGCTATCGGAAATAAAGATTTGCCTCGTTGTATATTATTTATATCGTAGGAATTAATCAGAACCTAATCAAACTCTCGTCAAACTACCCTTGAAGTACAATAAAAGAACCGTCGATTTTTTTTTGACGAACTACACAGATTGGCCAGAGAAGCTGGCCTTGACTGCTTCACCGGATTGAGAGGTGGCATAGCTCTTAGGTCGCTTAGCCTGAACCTCTAAGAACCGTCGAGTTCTGTTGGCGTGATATTGAGTTATTCGTCAGCGTCATCTTTCAAATAAAAAAGATTCGTCAAAATCGGTTCACCCAGTAGAAAGTTATGAGATAACAAATATTTAAAAAAAATTGACACGAATGGAGAACGTTGAATTTTTTTTAAAGCTGGTAAAAAATTGCAAAATTTGGACAATATGGT
Organism: Meandrusa payeni; assembly: GCA_029286785.1. Lineage (NCBI taxonomy): Eukaryota > Metazoa > Arthropoda > Insecta > Lepidoptera > Papilionidae > Meandrusa > Meandrusa payeni. Next base: position 1,153,111 of record JAGSMX010000029.1, read on the forward strand.
ATTTATAAGTTTAGGAATTTAATACTTGACATTACATGATAACCGCCTGCGATGAAACAAGATCATAAGGTATAAAATAGGAGAGGCTTTGACGACTCAAAATTGCAAAAGAGAAGAACTAGAAATGCCGGCGGTCACTTCACTGGAATAAAGGGAAAGTTCTAGTTCTCTCTACGTGACGTCTTCTCCATTTTGGAAATCTTTACATGACCTCACGCTAATCAAGTGAATACGAGACTTTCGTAAAACTTTAACAGTTAGTTACGTGGCAACATTGATAGCAATCGTAACTGACAAGTTGAATCGTGCGAAGCAGCGTTTAGCGCCCGATAGGTCGTGCCTGCCCAATTTGTGAGCGTCGTGAAGTTGCCAAGGCTCAACGAGGTCGGGGTAACGAAAGTTTCAGGAGACGGATCCTAGAAGAATGTGTGAATTACTCGAAACGCAATCGTTTTGCTACTAGGGCAACAGAATCCACTAGAGTAAACATTAAACTATTTTATGGTATAAATTTTTGCGCAAAAATTTAGGTGACCAGATCAGAAAACCTGTAACACAACGACTAGAAAGAAAAGAAAAAAGTGCAAAGTTTGGACAATATGGTATTTATAAGTTTAGGAATTTAATACTTGACATTACATGATAACCGCCTGCGATGAAACAAGATCATAAGGTATAAAATAGGAGATCCCGGAGCCCCTCGTCATGCACCGAGGAAAGGGCCACCGGGGAGGTTTTAGTGGGTAAGAACCCCACATAACCGCCGCCTTCCCCAGAAGGCGGGGTATCTTTCTGAAGATTTCCTACCCGTGAACAAAAAAAAAGGTTCACGTCAATGGCCAAGTAGATATACGAGTATATGATTCGAACCTATGACCTTATATTTCGCAGACCGTACCTAAGCGTTTATTCAATAAGTTCGCTTGAATATGAGGCCAACTTTAAATTGATCATCGGTTTCTTTATAAATTATTGTTCCAAGCGATTTTATCTTCACACCAGTCGCTGCAAGGGTAAACATACGACGAAGGCGCACCCGGCGCGTTCTATGTCACATATTTACGCAAGGATGCTCGTCATCGTGTTCATAACGATTAAAATAAATAATGGAGATGCTAATGACAGCTAGCAGTAGACGTACCGGCTCTTACCGGATGACACTCGACGAGTAACATTATCTAGTCAACTAATTAGTTTCCCTTAATTCTTTGTACAATGTAAAAACCAACGAACATTGGAAGAAGTAGTCTGAGTGAAGATTATCAGCAGATAGAAATGATAAACATTTCTATCTGCTGATAATATTCACATGTGATAAGAAATCATATTTTATATTGATGAAAAAAAAACATTTATTTTTTTGTATGAAACTTCCATAGATTCCACGACTTGTCAGTGATGTCAAGTACAAAATAAGTATCGTAAAGTAAACAAATAAACATTCTTCAGTTTTAGTGAAATATTTTAATACGCAATTAACATCCGCAACTAATTCAGATAATTTTCTATACGAGAACATATTAATCGCATGAGCCGGTCGCTCGGTCGGACAGCCATCGCTATCGGAAATAAAGATTTGCCTCGTTGTATATTATTTATATCGTAGGAATTAATCAGAACCTAATCAAACTGTCAAACTACCCTTGAAGTACAATAAAAGAACCGTCGATTTTTTTTTTGACGAACTACACAGATTGGCCAGAGAAGCTGGCCTTGACTGCTTAACCGGATTGAGAGGTGGCATAGCTCTTAGGTCGCTTAGCCTGAACCTCTAAGAACCGTCGAGTTCTGTTGGCGTGATATTGAGTTATTCGTCAGCGCCATCTTTCAAATAAAAAAGAATCATCTAATTCGGTTCACCCAGTAGAAAGTTATGAGATAACAAATATTAAAAAAAAAACAGACACGAATGTTCTCTACATTGAATTTTTTTAAAGCTGGTAAAAAATTGCAAAGTTTGGACAATATGGTATTTTATAAGGTAAGGAACTTAATACTTGACATTACATGATAACCGCCTGCGATGAAACAAGATCATAAGGTATAAAATAGGAGAGGCTTTGAAGACCCAAAATTGCAAAAGAGAAGAACTAGAAATGCCGGCGGTCACTTCACTGGAATAAAGGGAAAGTTCTAGTTCTCTCTACGTGACGTCTTCTCCATTTTGGAAATCTTTACATGACCTCACGCTAATCAAGTGAATACGAGACTTTCGTAAAATTTAACAGTTAGTTACGTGGCAACATTGATAGCAATCGTAACTGACAAGTTGAATCGTGCGGAGCAGCGTTTAGCGCCCGATAGGTCGTGCCTGCCCAATTTATGAGCGTCGTGAAGTTGCCAAGGCTCAACGAGGTCGGGGTAACGAAAGTTTCAGGAGACGGATCCTAGAAGAATGTGTGAATTACTCGAAACGCAATCGTTTTGCTACTAGGGCTACAGAATCCACTAGAGTAAACATTAAACTACTTATGGTATAAATTTTTGCGCAAAAATTTATGTAACCAGATCAGAAAAACCTGTAACACAACGACTAGAAAGAAAAAAGAAAAAGTGGTAAAGAAGGACGGAAAAGTAAACATCAGAACTTCGTAAATAGCATAAGGCGTCCGTGCATTATTAGCATAGATTTGACTTTTTTATAGGGGTATAAACTAGCACTTAAACTCGATCCCACTCGATGTTAAATGGTGATATAGCCAAAAGAAGGTCCGCTCTAGTTTAATAAGTCCCTATTCACTCTACTGTTGAAGGCTCCCACGTCGTACTTGGACGGAAAGACTGACGCCGGCAACTTGTTCCACTCCTATGCTGTACGCACAGTGAACGATTAATGAAATCGTTTCGTCCGGACGCGCTGAATTTGAGGTTAGTTTGGATTTCATTGCAAACATAATTATGACGATATTATCAATGGTCCAAACATTTGATCCAACATTAGGCAGGCTTAAGGAAGTACGCAAACGCACTACACAAAATAGAGTATGATGTAACAATTGAAAACAGTAGGTATCCTAATGTGCGGGACCCGGTCATGACGTTGCGGAGACGCAAAATGGCCGCTCACGCGCCATCTTGTGTGCACAAATCATAAAGCTCTCTAACATATTGTATGCCATTAGATACACGATTGACATAGTTATGTATATGTTACCAAATCGTATCCGTCGTAGACGGTCCGTGAATTTTTAAACACGTTTTTCACACAATTAATTGTATGAAAAATATTAAGTATAAAAGTTTAAGATAGTAGTAAAAATACATCACAATAGAATTATCAATGTGAACGTCACATACGTGTATGTTGGTATCGCATATCTAGGAATATTTTTGTTGACATTAAAAAGATGTGTCCAAATTTTCGATCGATTCGAATAGTCTATGTTACTTGTTACATATGTTCAAAGAATTATTTAAATCCGTTCAGTAGTTTGGGAGTATATCCGTTATAAATTTATTAATAATATAAATTCTTCGTAAATAAGATAACGAATAAACAATCAGAAACGTAGAAGTTATAAGAGAAACCTCATAGTTAATTTACGAAAACAGCATCACCCGTTATCAACTTACTCGTCAATAATGTAGTTTTTTTTTATTTATTAAAATTGGTTAAGAGGTTGGGATCATAACTGATTTTTTTTTCGTGGGGAAATGCCTAAGTATTCAAGCCCAGATACAGCACAGAACTATAGTTGAGTGTAACTTGTGGAGATTCTTGTGTTTATCATTGGACTCGGAAAAAAATAATGGTAAACTAAGTGGACAAAAGAACCAGCAAGGATAATTTTGGATTGTGACATTGGAAGTGTGTGCCAAATGGGCGCATACATATTTTGACATTCGTAGTCCAGTATATCTCTCTAGATATCGTAGCACATGCTACGAAGGAGACCGCGTAGCAGACAAAACAGATACGGCCCAGTAAGTCTGAGGGGTAGACAAAATAAACTTGGGGTTGGTTTACGACTATATTCGTTTGGAGCGTTTGCCTACGACTCTGTATTTTGCAAACCTAAACACGTTAGTCTAGGCTTAAAGCGTAATACGAAAAATTAAAGTTATTCCGTCTATAAAGTCAATTATGAAATGTGGTCATCAAGTACTAATGTATGTTGTTATGTTAGTACTACGACACAATAAATAAAGCACGAGAAGTCGGGTACATATTACGTACAATGTGTGTCAAGTGAGGTGATAACTACGATAAAATCGTGATGGAATCCCACCACAATGTTTATCGCTAAAATGGGACTGGTTGCTTCATTCATTCCTTCACAACTTCTGTTTGGTGGGATATTTCTTCATTGATAGATTCTGGACCATCTTTAATGAACGAAGCACGAAGAACGAGCAGAACAATTGAAAAATATTAATTATTATCATCAAATAATCTTAAAATACCTTGGTACACATATTTTAATGCAATAATGGGTTTATAAATAATAAAAATAAATATACTATTTTTTATACCTTCTAAGCAAGTGCTTGACCACACTGTTAAGTGGAAATACAGTCCTAGATAGTAAGGCATATAAGCATACTAAATGCCTATTCACTCTACTCTTGAAAATACCCAAATTATAATCGGAGGGAAAGCCAGACGCGGGCAAACTATACAGTTCTTGGCTGTACAAATAGTTATAGACGAAGCAAAGCGCAATACACGAAAGATAAGCGGACGTGAAAACATGTTAAAATTACAGCCTTTATATGTATAATATATATGTCCCACTGTTGGGCGCAGACCTTCTCTGTAAAGAGAGTATAAGGGCATAATCCACCACGTGGCCCTAGTTGGAATTGACAGACTTCACATATATTAGAAAAATTTTCTAACACATGTAGGTTTCCTCACGATGTTTTCTTTCACCGCCGAGGACGTGGTAAATCATCACATAAAATTGCAACAGCAAATTTATTATTGCAGGCACCGTGGATCGAACTCGGGTTTTTTTTTTTTATTTGTTCTTATATTTGCAATATACCTGTGTCCGTGCTGTTTTCCAATACACTTAAATTGTTTACTCTGCATTTGTTAAAAAGTGCCACTTCTACAGTTACTATTTTCCTTATTTTTTTTATATATATAATGCCTGAATTTGGAGGTGGCCAGAGATCGTTTTGGGTTCACGCGTCGCAGACGCCCCGCTGCATTGCTATTAGCTTCTCCGCGACCGCTGTGTCCCTGCTTCTCATGGCCATTTTCAGGTTGTAGTCCACTATCCTCTCCCTTGATGCGGCCATTGCCTTTGTCATCAGTCTTCCTTTGGCGTCGTCACAGTCATCTGTATAATAGACACAGCTGACGGTGTGTCGGGATATCGCCACTACATCATATTGGACGCTGTCATGCAGTTGTAGTTTTTTCTTCACTGTTCTGATGACCACCACTGATCCGTACGTGAGGCCTTGGGCCTCGTGCACGGTAAGGATGCGATCGAACTCGGGTTGCTAGCGTACTATACAACTTGAGGCGTCCGCGCGGACACTGAGCTACCACGGCTACAATATGTCATTAGTAATCAAATAAAATAAAACACTTACTGCAAGCGCCAAATCGAGCAAGATAAGCGAAAGTTTAAGCAGATATTTCTACAGCATTTCCACAGTCCTCGATTTAAATCTTCAACGATACGTTATGAACGTAAACCGTCATAATTACAATAATCTCAGCTTAAAGAGGTTAATAGGTTTCATACTAATTGTAGGTAATTAAGTATAACTAAATGCAACTAATTATGTGATAAAAATTGTTTAGTGCTATATAGTGTAAAAATTTGTTTTCTCGTGAGTTTGTCCGTTATTTCGTTATAAGTGGTTGTCCCTGTTTTATTATCTCCGAATCTATTATTCAATTGTTGTTTGAGAAATTTGTTTCCCTAATAAGAATTCCAAAAAACATTACTTACGAGTATGTAAATGATTAGCGTATAATTTTAATGTTATCCTTCTGTATATATTTATGTAATCAAGTACAACAGATTAAGTTTTAGGTAATTAAGGATTGACAGAAGGCAAACAACATTTAGTAAATACGACAAAAGACGGTGTTCGTAGTAGTTACACAGATTTAAAAAAGATACACTATTAAATTTAGTATACTTTACTATACTATTTTCTTACTTTAGTATAGTTTCTTTTGCGATTAGAGCAGTGGTCGCCAACCTTTTGAGTCGGAGGAGTGAAAAACTACAATTTGCAAAATGTCAATCTTTTTAAAGAGCCACACTAAATTGTACTTGCACAAATAAAGTTTTTTAGCCGTAGTTTTACATCCAACGAGCTGCATGTAGCTTGCAAGCGGTTTGCCAACCCCTGGATTAGAATAACCGTTACTCCTTAAATAGATTCAGGTTAAAATCCCGGTGAATCTGTGGATGATCGGCCAAAAAAACATATGTATTTCTTAAAGGGGTATAAATTAGTGCTTGACCACGATCCCACCTGATGTTAAGTGGTGATATAATCGAAAGATGGTACGCGTTTAGTAAGTGCATATTCACTCTACTCTTGAAGGCTCCCATGTCGTACTTGGATGGAAAGACTGACGACGGCAACCTGTTTCACTCCTTTGCTGTACGCATGATGAACGATGACTCAAATCGCTTCGTTCGGACGCGTGGAACATCATAAGACAGCGTCATCTGGCGGTCAACATACAACAAATGAACAATTTTCAAATCTTCTTGAAAATGTATACTAATCTTATTAATATACGTTTTATATACAGATTTGTCGATTTCATTGTTTTGCCTCTGTATGACAATTACAGTTATTATTCGGCAAACCGCAAACAGTGACTAATCGGACAGGAAAACTGTTACAGCAGACGTTCTAACAAACCCAGGTTTTTGTCGTGTTTCATTTAATGACGTAATCACATAAGTAAATTTACGAGTAAAAACAAAAACCGACTTGAAATAGAATAAGAATATTGCAAAAAAAAATTAATCAGAACCTGGCCAAATTCTCATCAAACTACCCTTGAAGTACAAAACAATAAAAATGAATCATCAAATCGGTCCATTTGTCGCCCACATACTTAATGCAAATTTATGGCTTAGATTATTTTCTCGTGTATGCCATTATCAGAATTGGACTTAATTGGACCTGGGCATTAGGACAGCTTTCAAATAAAACAAGAATCACTAAAATCGGTTTACCCAGTCGAAAGTTATTATGGTAACAAACATAAAACAGAACCTCTTTTTTTAAGTCGGTTGAAAATCCCGGCGATTGGAGACCTATATGCAGCAGATAAATATCCTGATCTCTTACTAATGACATCACAATGTCTTGCCGGTGCTGGCACCGATGAATTTGTTTGTTGCAATTTTATGTGCCGCTTAACCACGCGCTCGGCGGTGAAGGAAAACATCGTGAGGAAACCTACATGCATTAGAAAATTTTCGAAGACGTGAAGTCTGTCAATCCGCACTAGGGCCGCGTGGTGGACTATGCCCTTATACTCTCTTTACAGAGAAGGCCTGTGCCCAGCAGTGGGACATATATAAAGGCTGTAACTTTAACTTTAACTTTATGCAGCAGATAAATATCCTGATCTCTTACTAATGACATCATAATGTCTTGCCGGTGCGGCACCGATGAATTTGTTTGTTGCAATTTTATGACCACGCGATCGGCGGTGAAGGAAAACATCGTGAGGAAACTTGCGTGCATTAGAAAATTTTCGAAGACGTGAAGTCTGTCAATCCGCACTAGGGTCGCGTGGCGGTCTATGCGCTTATACTCTCTTTGCAGAGAAGGCCTGTGCCCAACAGTAGGACATATATACATAACGACATATAGGCAGTAACGTTACCTTTGTTTTAACGTCGCTATACCTACATATACTAGTCAGCTACAGTGAATTCTCTGCTATCACTGCTCTGTTATTTTCAACCGACTTAAAAAACGCGGACGTTCTCAATTTTTCTCTATGTTTTTTTTGTTTGTTATGTCAGAACTTTTGATTGAGTGAACCGTTTTGATGGCTCATTTTTTATTGCAAAAGCACTTGTTTGTACTTCAAGGGTAGTTTTATGAGAGTTTGGCTAGGTTCTGATTAATTCTATTCCTATTCATATGATACTTCGGAAATACAAAGAGGGCGTTTGCGCGTTATATAACGTTTCACGTGTGATTCGATTTAAAGTCGGTTTTTGTATATTACTCGTAAATATACTTGTGTACATACACAGAGGTAAAGCTATTTCTGCGAAATAAAATGCTTATTTATACGCGAAATAGCACGCGCTATCTTATCGGCCAGGCGGAGACAGCCGGCACAATTCATCAATGTCAGGTGAAACTAACTGGTATTCATATAATAAACTAAAGATAACAGAAGTGGCGTAAGGTTAGGGGAAAATTGTGTTATCCTTATTATTTCGTAAGATTGGCGACCGTTCGCGACTCGTTTTCCTTGAACGTCGGGGTAATTCACAGGTGTTATGTGCATCGCCTATTAATCTGACTTGAAACGAGTATATTTTAGTATATAAGTGTAGCCTAATGGTTTAGTGTGCGGTCTGCGATTCGTAAGGTCAGGGATTTGTATCAACGATTTGACTGTTGCCGTGAATCATCTCCTAACATAAGCCTAAGCTTATTTGGAATGGTTGGCAAGAATTATATTAAAATTAAAAAAATTGTTGCATTTAAAAAAAAAACAAATACGGGTAAAAACAAAAGACGAATTCAAATCAATTTTAACGTTAGCCCAGATAATTACTTCTTATCGCACCTCTTTTATTACTAACTTGCGTACCTAGCCCGCTTCGCCGGGCTAGATTTTGCTTTATTTTATTTAAACAATAAACATACATCATTATTATTCATTTCTCTCTGTATTCATTCTCTTCTCGAGCGGGTGAAGATTTCCTACACCCATGTACATATCAGTAAATACAATATCATACCCGTAGTAGTAGTGTCATAGTAAATAAAAGCTGTATTTGACAGTTCAAAAAGAGGAGTGCTCCGATCGTCACCAAACTTTACAGGATTACTCGCCAGGTAAATCTGAAGATACCCTGAAAGTTTCAATGAAATCGGTACAGCCGTTTCGGACCCTATATGGAACATACCCACACACTTATATATATATATAGATAGATTATCAGTGTTACATTACGAAGTGGCGCATGACGTTATGTTGTGCTAGCTACTTAGTCTTGGATTTTTACTAACCATCACAATTAAATATTAAAATCAATAAGTATTCTCCCTTACGAAATTTAAGACTTCCCGGACAAATTATTAGGAGACCGTTTCCGTAAACGAGGACAGAGGATGGTACTAATGACACATTTGATGTTGAGACGGAAAAAAAATCGATCGTGATTTTAAAAAAATCATATTTTATATAATATAATATTATATAATCAAACAATCTCACTGTTACATAGTAACGCCACGAACTAATTATAGTGTATACGGAGATAAAACGATATTTTCTAAAAAAAAATCCTAGCTAGATCGATTTATCGCCCCGGAAACCTGCACAAAAATTCTTGAAAATCAGTGGATATATATACAAGAATTGCTCCATTAAAGGTATTATACAGATAAATATTCATGTGTTTATACATAGTTAATGCATTTTATAGTTTTCTTTTTATTTGTTATTTTTCTCGCCTAGTTGGCACCGGTTACTTAGTCTATGCACAACCCCAAGGCAGACTGGCATACAATGCCTTCTGGCGTTAAGTCCGCCTCTTATGTGCAAATAATAATTTAAAATAATTTGCCATTTTCACGGTTTGCTTAAGAAAGTATTCAGAGACACACGATTTAACCTTTGAGAGGTGATTCCACAATATAAAAGAGAAGAGAATCAAAAATGACAAGAAAAACCTTCAATGATCAAAATTATGTCGATGGAACTTCTAGTTCCTCTAGATCGAGCGACGGACAAACGTATTGACTGTAACGTTCCTAGCTAATATTAATACACATTGTATAGATATCTACTAGTCGATACAGTACTCAAGGCCGCTCTGTGAACAATACGCCGTATTTCATTTTAGATGCGCGTGCGCACACCAACGGCGCTCCACTATACTGTTACACATTTTTAAACCGACTTAATAGAGGGGGAGCCCGATTCCTCTGTATTTTTTAAATGTCTCTGCTCAACATACTGGCAGTTATGAACATGTGTTCAATTCGTTTTCTTGTATAGAAATAATAATTGGAATTTTATTTCCAAAGATTAACAAGGGAGCTCTTAAAAATCTTTGTTTTTTATGACGAACTACATAGATTGGCCAGAGAAGCTGGCCTTCCTTCACCGGATTGAGAGGTGGCATAGGTGGAAGCCGTTCGTATACCTTCCTCGAAAATGAGAGGAGACTAATAAGTCTATATGAAGAGGGTTCCCGGGTTTGAAGAACCTTACGATGTCAGCCTTCTTCCACTCGTTGGGATACCATGTGATATGGCCGCGTTAAATATTATAGCCAGGAGGCGATATTATCGGGGAAACGTCTGCCATTTTAAAAGTCTTATATAATGTTTGTTGATTGAGATATTTAACATCAAAAAATAAATCCTGTATAGTTTTACCAGGTATTTTTACTAAGGAGCGTATTAGTACATAGTACGTAATAAATTAGCACGCACCCAGTGACGATTACCAGACAAGATAGAAAATGTTTAACCGATATGCAAGTTGCTCTACTAAATATGATTTCCCTTCAGCGCTGAGGACGTAGTAAATCAACACTTAAACCTGAAACGAATAATATATTTCGGGTTTGGATCTACGACCTTATGTTCCGAATACCATTGCCTAAACCACTAGGCTATTGACGTTTAAATTGAGATGATACATCATACTGACTAGAAAAAATATGCAAAGCAGAGCAAGTATGAGTACACGAATAGCAACATAAACTACGTCTGGTCACCCCATCTGTTAAATGGGTCGTGGGAACAGAGCCATAGATGAAAAGAAAATAATATTTGTTAAAACAAAATCAAATTCTCACGAATGTTTACATATTAATGGGTATTACAATAAGAAATATTACTGCTTAAGTTAAGACTGCCGCCGTGCGAAGTCGAGGGTAAAAGCGAGCAAACAATAAAATATGACCGTAACATGACCATTGTGGAACAGCGTCAGTCACCGGGCGAGACAATTGGACGCGAATTTGGCGATAATCCGCGTCCATTGTGGCACGATCCTTGACTATAGAAAAGCAAATCGTAAAAACTAAGGTTGTCGCGACCTCATTTGCAATAATTATTATGTAAAAACTGAATAATTCCATTTTTTTTTTCAAAGTTTGCGCTCCATTTGTAGACCATTGTTTGAGAACACTCGCCGCGGTTTCCGCGTCTGCTGGTTTATAATCGGATAAAAATAACCCAACCGTGGGATACACGAACAGTGGATGTTTTATTAAACCGCCGTTCCCAATTAATCCCGACATGTAATTCGAGCCCAGTTACTGCCGATAAGGTAGTTTAGAAAATACCAGTCATTGGAACTGCCGCTTCAAAATAACTTAGAATTTTAAAATTTGAAACGTCATAATGTTTATTGATTTAAAATAGTACACATAACATCTTATTTAAACACACACACAATATAAAACAAGTAAATCGATAAATTAGCCGACAGGTGCATAAGTAAATTATCAGAAAGAAAGAAAGCGTCAATAGCCTAATGGTTTAGGTACGGTCTGTGAATCGTAAGGTCGTGGATTCGAATCCACCATTCGACTATTGCCGTGAACCATGTCCTAGCACAAGCTTAAGCTTAGTTGGAATGGTTAACAAGATTGTTAGTAATATTTCTCAAAAAAAAAAGAAATATTACTAGCTTTCTTTATTCTAAAAAAAAAAAAAGAAACAATTTATGAAAGTTAAGTTTACTAATTTTGGTAAGTACTTAAATTATGAAGCGTCAAACATGATTAAGTACGTTCTTATATATTTTAGTGTTTATTTAAATTAAATTAGACTAAATACGACGATTTTATTTTTAAAGTAACTCTTTGATAGGTGAAAAATATCTACATCACTCAAGTTTTCATAATACAGGCCGGGTAGTATTGTTTTAATTATATTAGCACTCCGAGCAACAATTATATACATGTTTATATGGTTTATTTACTATTCAAATATAATAAATGCAGTACATGATTATGACAGAAAATAAATACAAGATTACAAATTCTACAAACATTTTCTTAGTTTTCGTCCTTTGGTACACATCTCCCTGCTAGACTAATTTATAGCCTGTATTAGGGAGATGTTGTACCTAAGTCCGAGTTTATAGACTAAAGTTTGTTATATAGCTTTTGAGTATTCGTGTGTTTTGCAAAGAGTAGTGTGCGTGGGTGCATGTGAGAGTGTGTGTGCGAGTGAGTACATAAGAGCATGTCGGTGACGCGAATCCATAAGATTTTCGAACCAAAAGAATAAAGAAGTTCTCATGTCACAAAGTCTGTGTGCGCTTAGATCCATGCAGCTTCATTGTACACCAAAACAATACAAAACATTACAAAAAACCACTTACTCCATTATAAATATTACATGACATGCTCGTGACGAGGTGTTGCGGTATTTTCTTTTAAACCACTATTACTATAAAATGGACGAGGACTGAATGGTGAGCATCCAGACAAACCTGGGATAGGTTTTGGGATGCGCTTTATAGTGTAAATTTTATTTGTAAAATGTATTAAATAAATAAATAAATAATAAAAAAAATGTATTGTTTAATTATGAACATTTAGTTGACTGCGTTCTGTTTCGTCCTATTTTGTTTAACTCCCCATTTTAAATACAATCTATTTTAAATATTTTTTCACCTCGTTTTAATTTATTTTATGATGCTCTTATTTTTGTTAAAAAATTCTGCCGCTGACATTTGTCTTTTATCTCATTTTTAACTGTGTGCCTAATTTTTATGAGTTATCTGTCTAACCGATTAAACGGCTTATTAATATTATTACAAAACTATAGTGTATTTTACAATTCGTTGTATAATGGGCGACTTTATCGCAAATGGCGATCTCTTCTAAGCAAATTTTGTATGGCCAGAAAATATTCACTATACTATTATACGCACATTATTCTTTCTACAAACACACTCAATCACATACATTATTAATATTTAGTGGCTAATATAAATTCGGGGGTAGGTACAATATCTCCCTAAAAGGCTATTGATTAGTCTAGCAGGGAGATGTGGACAGAAAATCTGAGAAAGAAAAATTAATGTTTGTAAATTATAAATATATTCCATTTCATTTCATATAATACCTAAGACACTTAAGTATTTTACCAAAAGAAGGTCATATTAACGAAAAGTTTAGCAGTATTTGGTTACTGTGACATCACAAAGCTATTTGATAGTGACTTTCCACCTGCTGTATACAAAATAAATAAAATTATGACGCGCTCGACTTAAACGCTGAAAATATAATAAGCATTGTTCCATACGATATTTAAATCTATGGTACATATTCACAACCAATGAAAAATAAGTACAAAAATTATGGTGAAGAATATACAGACGAACTGAGAAACATAACTTCCGATCTCGCAAGCCCTCAGATCGGAATGTTATCGCAATTGAATCTTGGGCGGTGAACGAGGTCACCTGTCAGATTCCCTGGCATCGAGTTACTCCCTAAAGAAGATTAGTCTAAGCGACTTAAGAACTGTGACACTTTTCAAAAATCCGGTGAGAGTAGTGGAGAGAGACTTTAGAGGCCTTCTGGCTGCTCAGCGTATTGCATTGAGAAGAAAAATGAAATGTGGTGTCATGGGACACCAGGTAGGAACGATGTTCCTACAGATAATATAGGCAATACAATTTGAAAAAATATTATTTAATTTTATGAATATTTTCTTGTTTTTTTTTTTGCTGATTTATTTTTTTTACTTAAGTACATAAAAGTATTTACTCAATTTAATATTTTAAAACATAAAAAATAAGGTAAAATCAAAGAAATCAAACAAGAAAATTCAAATTGTTAAGTAAAATAAAAAAAATGTGTCTTTTTTCAACACTATAAAATTACATAAATTAAATAACACTTATTAATAATTAGTTAAAGCGCCACCTGTGATCAGAGAGTTGAACTACATGCTTAATAGTTACGCTATCGGCCGCCGTGTATATGACTATAGCACTTCCGTTATATATTTCTGTAACGGTTTTAGTGTTACAATTTACTATTAAATTACAAATTCAAAGTGTCTTATGGTACCGATCACTTACCACTGACCGTGTACAACGCGTTGTCAATAAAAAATACATCAAACGCAATAGTTAGCGAACGCTAGGCTGTTAACAACTCAAGTACACTCATTGATTCGTAGCGTCGCTCGGTGTTAATGGAACAATCAGTTCCGCGTGGATGCGCCCGCCGACTTACCGTAGCCGTCTACTCGTTGTTCTTGATGCTTGTTATAACTCTCGGCAAACTTCTTGAACAAAAAGCAGCGTATTGGGGGAAAGTAGATTATCCGTGAAATAGCAACCGACCGAGTCGAGCCGTTCGGCCCTCTGAGGCACCCCCGGATCGGAATGCTTGCGCGTAACATAGTAACCGTCCAAGCCGAGGTTACCCCTCACCGGGGAGACCCTTATGTCGAGTTACTAGCTAATAGAGGCTACGAACTATGCCACCTCTCAATCAAAGCAAGCAGTAAAGGCCAGCCTCTCTGGCCAACTATGTAGTTCGTTCATAAAAAAGTCCCGTAAAGGAAAACAGGTGATCTCTTAGTAAGAGATTTATCTCTCTGAATGTTAACTTTCTATATTTTTTTATATAGCATATTTTAAAATGATATCCTGCTACGTTTGGACTATTTCCCTTGACACCTAAGAAGGTGTGACTATTAATTCAGTAATAAAGGAAATACACTCTCACGTCCTTTTAACGCTGGGGTAGGCAGAGACAGTTTTCGATGTCCGTTTTTTACCAAAGTTGCTAGATCCCAAAAATATGAGAGGCGGTGAACCTATCACCGACCCTCTTCCCCCTAAGCCACAAGTATACCACTATTATAGTTGTAAGACATTCCTTTCATTACGTGTAACAACATCAATAAACAATAAACAGTGTAACAATTCGAAGTCGGGTCGTTGTCGTACTATAAATACTAAAGACGGTCGACCGGCCACTGAAGCACCGCGCCATTGCACTTCACGCTAACTTTAATATTCAAACGACGCCGCCACTTAAAGCTAACACATAGACTGGTTACACTGTTGTCGACCTTGGCGTCACTGTCCCCGATTTCTGTCCATTGCACAACTGTGCCGGTGCCATTTGTTCCATGCAGGCGCAACGATAGCTGCAAAACCATGGGCTTCATGAGAGGAAAGTTTATTTATTACACGTCAATAGTCCAAGAACGTGGAGTCAAGAGTAGAGTGAATAGGCACTTACTAAACTAGCGCGGACCATCTTTCAACTATATCACCACTTAACATCAGGTGGGATCGTGGTCAAGCACTGGTTTCTTCTTCTTCATCGTATTCTTCATTTCTGAAGGTCGTGCTTATTCTGAAGCGCTTTCATCGAGACATCGACGAGCTGTTTCCACACTGCTCTGTCCTCGGCTTCTCTCATCGCGGTCGGAATGTCGAGTCCAACTATGTTTTTAATTTGGTCAGACCAGAGAGTAGGTGATCGGCCCCGTGATCTTTTGCCCTCGATTTTCCCTAAAACAATCATTTTCGAGACAGAGAAAGAGCCCAAGAGGATGAGTCGGCTTATCTAGTGGTAAATGATTTTCTTGTTAGAAAACGCAATTTGTATGAAGAACCAAACACGATAAACTAGTTTGGGGAACGGACGCGATGGTACTTAGTACCGCAAATATACAATGCGTATGAACTTGCGGAAGACTACCTGCAAAGGGACAACAATAAGAAAAAATTTAAAACGCAGCTACTAAGTACCTACGCTGCCGAATACTGTAAATAAATTAGATATTATTATTATGTAGTAGTAAGTATTAATATTTATTGTATATTGAATAGATGTATGGCCAATAAACTGCTCTGGCAGTTTGGCGAAACAATGTATGTAGATGTTAATGAATCTAATTAGTAAATACATTTAAAAAAAAAGTGCTCACGCTAACACCTATTAATGGTATTGCCAACCTATTATAAAGACGGCAACTCGAAAACTAGGCGAAAGACAGAAGCATAATACACCTCCAATTCACGTAGGTATACTGCGAGGTCGTGGTACGTCTCAAACTATTCGTGCAACAGCAGAACCGAACTAGTAGACCTACCACTGTCATGATGGTAGAGATTTGAAAAGAATTCTGTGGATGCAGAGGAATAGAATTCTTATCAAATCACTACATTAAGCGATCAAAGATGTAATCTTGACATATCCAATCTCCAACTGCATCAAAGCGGCGCGTAAACTTCAAAACAAACAAACATCAACAAACAACTCACGCAACAGTCGGGCGCGACATTCGTGTTTTAATGAACAATCCAAAAATAGTGACACGTCCTTATTCAGAATGCGATGACTTCACTCGAGCTTTCACCAACAATATGGCCAAAATTTATACGTTTTTGGAAGCATATTGAAATAAGATTACATTTGTCTCTAAATAATGATGCAAAATGAGACTATATGTGAGATATTTATTGCAACAGAACATAAACGAACTCTCTGAAAAACAAGGTCAATGACTATACCATAGACATAGACATATTTTTATTGCCACAAAGTAAGCACATCAAAAAGACAGAAAAAATAAAAAAAAAGATACAGTTAAAGAATAAACGGACAAACAGTACATAAGACATGATGCCAATATTTGACACCGTCTCAGCATATGCCCAGGACCACCTAAAGTCGTGCGCACCCAGCAATACATTTAGATGGAATTTATCTTTATTTATATTTTGTGCCAAATGTGCATATCTATCTACTGATCGGAATATACTTTCTTTCTTACCAAGAAAGGTGTGTTACCGTCAAAAAAGTGTGGTTACATTATGGTAGTGATTCAGGTTTATGGAGCAAGCCACTTACTCCAAATATACACGGGTAAGTTTCTCTTTGGGAACTACGCTCATCGATCACAGGATCAACAAGCTTCCCGAGCTTGGAGGACATCGAAGTAAATCGCACAAGGATTCTCGGAATGGAATGATATATAACTTTAAAGACGGCTATAACATACCTATATATATATATATATATATATATATATATATATATACATGCGGCTGTCACCAGGGACATGGCATATGTGTTGTTATTAACATTACAACACATAAATTAAACTCATAGTTAAAAATGAGATAATATAAAAAGAGCCAAAAATAACACTAAAAACCCAAAAGCTCTAATACTTTTTTTTTGTTTACGCGGGGGACTCCTTTTTACGGACCATCCTCCGGAGCCCTGGGTGGGTCCGGGAGGATGTGTGGGTATCGGTCTGGGCGACCGCCTACCCGCTAAACGTTCCGCGAATGCCATCAGCCGTTATAAGTGGAGTGCCTCGGATCTGTCAGCGACAGCGACTCAGAGCACTCATCGTACGGACACCGTACGGGTAATGCGTCAGGTCCTCCTCCCACCTCCGGCATAGTACCTCCTCTTCTAACTGGCGGATCCGTCAGATCTCATCTGGCGTACGGTTCTCTCCAAGGGCCCTCTTATCCGAGGTGGACACCTCGGCGAGAACCCCCGCCACGAGCTCCCGCGGCGGATCGCCAGCCAGCAGAGTTGCTGCCGCCCACAAAACGTCTAATACTACGGTTATGTGTTGCAATGCCGAACCGACAGGGATCACTGCATAATACTGACTACCCAAGGAGGGTAAATCAGCGCTGATATTCTGCAGAAACCCAGATGATTCCAAGAAACAATCGTCAGCGGTTGAATTTTTTAACAAAAGTAAGAAAATCATGTAATAAATTAAAATAAGTGAAAAATATATATAAAATAGACTGTGTACAAGATGGCATCTACGTACGGTGTTATAATCATCAATCAATTAATTGAATAAATGTCACAGTCAAGTGTGATTGTGTAAATTTCAAGCGTAAAAAGCGTAAAAGCAAAAAGTGTAATAACTGATTTGATTGTTCGGTTCATATCACACCAAATCCATTGTTAAAAGATGTAAATGGTAAATTAATAGGCTTTTATTATCTGTCAAGGTGGCGGTCGTAAATGATAATATAGATTAAATGGAAAACAGATGTAGCAATGAACGAGAGCGGCCGTACAATTTCACATTTCCAAAGTGTCGTAACCGCCACCGACACAACACGTAGGGGACAAGAATGAGCGGCGTTAGTGCAACTTGAACGTATCGAGTGTGCACTGTGTCCATTGCACTTAAATACAAGTTAATACTAGTAAAAATAATAGACTTCAAATCAAATGTGATAGAATAAACGTTCAACGATACTACGCGCGAATGTATACGCGAAAATTTCATAATTATATATGGTTCTGGCGACTGGTTAATGTAAGGTTTAAATGAAACCAAACTCTGTTAACCATAAAAAACATTGGAAAATCGTTTAATAAATTACGGCGCTATGAGGATTTAGATATATACATAGGATTGAACCTGTATCAAAGCTGCTTACATGCTTGGAAGGAGCCTAACTCTAATTTATATATGTGTTAAATCTTGTAAGTGCATCAAACTATTTTTTTATTTCATTTAATTTTAGTTATATATATATGTGTCGGCACGTCGCCATAATTGTGATCAAATGAGCCACCGATGTCACTGGCGTCCATGATGATTTTCAGATGACAGATTACGCGCGATGGTTCAACAACTGCTCTATCTGACCGCTAACGTAGAAGTGTGACGTGTGAAAACGTTGACTCCATCGAACGCCGACAGACGGCGCTAGCGTTTCGTGTTTTTCGAATGCCGCTAATGTCGATAGTGGTACTTCGGTAGCGCTAGTATCGCGTCGGTTACTACATATATATATGGTTCTCACTTAGTTTTTATAAGTACACATGAATTGAAACCCTCCTGTTTTTTTAAAGTCGGTTAAAAAGAAGCAAAGGTCAATGTGAAATTCAGAAAAACCTTGACGCTCTGTGATTTAAATACACCTATAATTCTAGTTCAACAACAAGGCGAATGATCTATTTCCAAATTTTTAAACATCTTCTGTTGAAATAAATATGGTAAATAATAAATACATGGCGTGTTATTGACTTGTTCGTCCGTTTGTCGTGTACATATTTAATGCAAATTTAAAACTTAAATTGTTTGTATATTATTGTATATATCGTTTCCATTGTCAAAATTGGAGACACGTTCAAATAAAAAAACAATATCATACATAACAAAAACATACAGACGAATTGAGAACCTCCACCTTTTTTGAAATCGGTTGAAAAGCAATATCATAAAGGGAAAATAAGTTCCGGGCTACTAGTCCTCTGACATGTTTGAAATACAAATGTCGTATCGCGCGCACCAATGGAACTGCGTAATTCGGTTGCATAAGGCCGCCGGTTGTTTTGCGGCGTGCGACAATTGCCCCGATTTCTTTAAGGTGAAGGCCCATTTACAATAAACGACTTTTGAACAGCGCCGCGCCCGCTTCTAAGGAGGTACGTTTAAAACAACGCCTTGGGGAAGGTCGTAAGGTCTAAAAGTCACAGTAGAACTTTTAGACGAGGCGTGGGTTTTTTGCAACGTGCAAAACAATTTATGATTTCTTGATTGCATTTGTAATTTAATTAAATACTATTAGTATTGGATCATTTTTGAATCACGAATGCTTGCGCCAGCTTTTGTAACAACTCACGTAACGATGACAGAAAGAAATTTCAAAAGTGTGATCATTCGTTTTTAATGTAAGCCCTGAGCATTTTCCAATAATACCTCTATAAAACGCGGAGTGGTAAATCTGGATTAATTTTATTTATTTAATCTTCACACAAAATAAAAGTGTACAAAATGGCGGACTTAACGCCAAAAGGCATTCTCTGCCAATCCATCTTAGGGTAGTGTAGAGATAAAATACCATGGGCAAGGTTAGAAAAATTTCAGCCCCGTAGTTCTGGGCTCTCAAGAATAAGACTACGGTATCCCCTGCCTGTCGTACAAGGCGACTAAAAGGGGCATCGGGTTCACTGGGCGACAAGGGTGGGGGCCTGAGTCGTCCACCACAGTGGACCCGGGAAGAAGGCGACATCGGCTGGCTCGTGTCGCCTTGCGCTGCGAGGGCACAGCGGGGGAGGGAGTAACCTCCCTCCCCTCCCCGGACGTGCTCTCCTTGAGCACAGTGCAGAGGGGCTCCGGTGCGTTCCACTGGAGATCCCGGAGCCACTCGTCATGTACCGAGGAAAGGGCCACCGGGGAGGTTTTAGTGGATAAGAACCCCACATAACCGCCGCCTTCCCCCCAGAAGGCGGGGTATCTTTCTGAAGATTTCCTCCCCGTCAACAAAAAAAAAAGGTTAGAAAAATAGGAAAAATAAAATTATGTATAAATATACTTACATATATAAATATACTTACATATATAAACATAAGTCAATAATCGTACTTAACATTTTAGTTCTTTAGTTCTTACTCAAGAATAACTGCAGAATTTTTCAGATTCAAAAATATATAACTTATTTCTCCCTTTCAACTTCCATTCGCCTAACAGGCGACAGGCCTGCCCTAGTCCGATCACACTTTTCGTAAAATGTCGTCAAACATTCACCAGCTTACTGCACCGTACAATCGTACTTTAAGAAGCTTTACTACAATTAAATATTTACAAGTGTCATACTTGTAAATATATTTAATTAATAGAAGCAAGGCAACGCAATGTTATGTTTTACCACGTTCATGATAAAATGCGCGCGAGTCTAGTTTTCACGAATGTGCTGTAAGTGGGAATTAGCTGAGTCCATTTTTAGCAATACCTCACGCATTTGCTAGCCGCATCGTGCTAACCAGTAGATGTCGCGACGTACTCCCAAGGTCTCGACGTGATTCACCGGGAACAATTTGGCGATGACGTCTCCATAATTAGCCCGACACCATGACATAAGCGTCTGATAACAGTGATACGGAGATAAATACCTGCCAATAACTGCGACGTTTTAGACTCGTTCGATATACTTTACGAGTGATGTCAGGATAACATCATTATATGTGTGGAATAGACGAGTTCTAACACGTTGCTTTTCAACCGACTTGAAAAAAGGAGGAGGTTCTCAATTCGTCTGTGTATTTCTTTTTTATGTTTGTTACCTTATAACTTTCGTCTGGATGAACCGATTGTTTGAAAGCTGGTGCTTTGCATGTGTTCCCATTTAAGTTTGGTTAAATTCTAACAATGGTCTCCATGAGAAAACCATAAGTGTTAAATTTGTATCGATTACGTGCGCCACAAATTGACAAATAACCTGAGGTGTTTCAGAAACTACTGTTTGGGGACCTTCAAGAAACGAGCCTATCAACGGCCGACAACGCGCCTGCAGCTCCTCGTGTTGTAGATAAGAGGTGAGCAATCCGCGGCCCGAATAGAGATTTTATGCGGCCCGCCAGAGGATTTCTATTTTTCAAAACTATTAATTTTATTATGATAAATTACACCAAAATTAAATATGTGTCTTCTTATCAAGTCTCTTATGACTTAAAATATCTGTAACTAAATTTACATTTATGAGGCTAATAACTGTTTTTATATTTTATATCGGATTTTTTTTATTTTATAGCTGATATTAAGTTTCGCCACAAACGCAATCATACTTGGTAAAATCGAAATCCAAATTATCTGTAGTCGGAATTAAATTAAAGTTATTTGTATTTTCTTTTTTAAAAAGTTTTGCGGCCCTCTAGTGAAAAAAGGTTGCTCACCCCTATTGTAGATGTTTATCACATACATTATACACTATCGAGAGGCACCCAATCTCGATCGTACAGTATCGCACCATCTAACATCGGACGAGCCCGCCAAATAAAACTCTGACAAAAGCCAGACACAGCGCGCAAATTCCACCAGCATACAGCTACACGTAACATATTTTTGTAAATTCCAAACATAAATAATAATCTAACACAATACGTGTTGTGAGACTGTTCACTTATAGCATTAATTGGTCGACCGGGGAAGTCTGCCAGAAATCCGCCGCAGTCTTCGCTCCTATACAGCAGTCAAGAGCAAAGACAGGTCTACGATTTACGAGTAAAAACAAAAAGCGACTTCCAATCAAATCGTTATTAGATAGATAAATCCTTTAGTGCATTACACCACAATACACTCGTGAGCAAAAATAAAGGGTCGGTTAAGAAAGTTTGAATTTCTCGTAAGACAATTAAATATCCTTAAAATAAAATATTTTTATTAATTTATTTATGTTTTATTAAAAAACATAAACTTAAACGAAAAAGGATGTCTTACGTTTACTTGGATAATACAGCATTTTTCATTAAATTTTAGTAGCCATATGCAGGCAACACTAAGTACAAAGGCGAACTTAATGCTATTTACCATTTTCCTCCAGCTAACCTTTAGTTCTTAAGAGCAGGCTAAGAGTAGTACCGTTAAATATAGAGTTTTTACGCATAGACTCCCTATTTGTATTTCCAAATTCAAATTTGAACCACACACAAAGCACTAGTTTTCAAAAAAAGAATAATTAAAATCAGTTGACTCAGTCGACAGTTACAAATATAAGAACCGTGGTAGCTCAAAGTCCGGGCGGTTGGCTCAAGTTGCTAGCAAGCCGAGTTCGATCCCCGGTGCCGGCTTCAATACATTTATTATGTGCTGATTTACCATGCGCACAGCGGTGAAGGAAAACATCGTGAGGATAATGTGGAGTCTAGCAATCCGCACTAGAGCCACGTGGAAGACTATGCCCTCATACTCTCTTTACAGAGAAGTCCTGTGCGACATATATAATATATATAAAAGCTGTAACTTTAACTTTAAACATAATAAAAATAAACAGACGAATTGAGATCTTTTTTTTTGAAGTCGGTTGAAAATTAAAAATATATCCTCACAAGTCAAGTTGTGTTTGAAAGCTGCGGAGCTGGTCAGAGCTGCACGCGAGTAACACGCGCCGGCGTGTTTCCAGTGTAGTCGTGATTCCGCGCCGGTTATCCCTGACCCAAACATTGAGGGGGAAAACGAGATAAGAAAAAAATATATGTTCGCAAAATGCAGCCGCTATGCGTTTTGACATTAAACTAAATTGAACCTGTTGTCTGTTACGTCACAACATTGTCATTTCGGAGTGTTTTATTTACTTACTTGACTGTCGCAGATGCGAATTCGTGCTCGTATCCTTTTGAAAATGCTAAGCATATTTTTCATCACAGATATTGCTAACATTCTTGTTAACCATATCAAAGTTAACTAGGAGATGGTTTACGTCAATAGTCTTATGGTGGATTCGAACCTACGACCTGATGTTTCAAAGACTGCACACTAAACCATTATGCTATTGATTGATAAAGATAAAGAGAATGTGTGTGTGTTTGATCCGTGTAGGCTCCGAAATGGCTCGACCGATTCCAATGAAACTTTCAGCGAATTTTCAGATTGACCTGACGAGTAATCGTGTGGTGAGTTTGGTGACGATCGGAGCACTCCTCTTTTTGAACTGTCAAATACAGCTTTTATTTACTATGATGATATTCTATTGTTTTATAACCCAAAGTTGTATTGAGTAGTAATTATGTACATGGGTGTAGGTAATGATCTTCATCCGCTCGAGAAGAGAATGAATACGGAGAGAAATGAATAATTTAATATATTGTGAGAGTTAAATTAAACATTTAATGATGTAAGTTTATTGTGTTAGCGACAGTTGGTCCTACTGAATATTATAATCTATAAAGTTAATGGACTGACTAATATAAAAGTACTTTAGTTTAGTCAACTAAAATACTTTTATCGGTTGTCGGCAGCCAAGGCCGTTTCCGCTTCCGTTTTCGAAAGAGATGCATTTACTAGAAATTTAGGATAAAAAGGAAAGGACTGTCTCTGAAGACAATTAGTGTACAGTTTAGAACAAGTGAGTTATGCTGGAGGAAAAGCCCTTTAAAAGTGAATCTCTGAAACAAAGTCAGTAAGTTTTTAATAAATTACCTCTAACGCTCTTGATGCATTGCTGTTAATAATATGATAAAATATAAAATATGCTGTGTACGATGTTGAGCAAGGTAGCTCACAATTGTTTAAATAAAATAAACCAAAATCTAGACCGGCGAAGCGGACTGGATACCCTAGTATTAGATAAATATATATTCATATAGATGGAGCTAAAAAGTTTTACTTCAGTCGTATAGTCTAAAGCACACACGTTTTTTTTTATATATAAACGTTAAATCAATTAAAATAACAAAATACGCGTAAAATAAATAACTAATTAAACCCCGTAATAATGTAAAAAGATAATTTGCTTTGCTAATGACTCCATTCTGTCCTCCCGCTTCACTTTTTGTCGTGACTTTTTCTTGCGTTTTCCGTTCACGGGTTGCTTGTTAACTGCCATTTAAACCTACATTTTAACTGTGAGTGGCGTTCTGACGACCTCAAGTTTATAACGCGAGAACAAACTGACTTGATCAAATAAAAAATACAATTGTCAATCATAAATTTTCAAATGCAATAATTTATTAAAATTTTATAGTTAAAATTCTCATCTTTACTAAAACAAGTTATGATTAAAAACAAAAATCGAATCAAAAGATAAACGCTTTTACGCGCAGACGGCCTCTTTTTATTTCCGTAATATTGTAGAACCGTCAAGCTTCAATAGCCTAATGGTTTAGGGTACGGTCTGCGAAACGTAAGGTCGTGGGTTCGAATCCACCATTCGACTAGTGCCGTGAACCATGTCCTAGCACAAGCCTAAGCTTAGTTGGAATGGTTAACAAGATTGTTAGTAATATTTCTGAAAAAAAAAAGAAATATTGCTAGCTTTCTTTTAAAAACAAAAAACTATCATCAAAACTACCCTTGAGGTACATAAATTCCAATAAAAAAATATATTTTTTTAATGGAAATTGAATGGTAATGAGTTATTCGTCCATTTGTCGCGCACATACTTATTACGAATTTAAGATTTACGGTTTTTTCATAGATGCCATTGTCAGAATTGGACCACTTGGGCAGCATCAGCTTTCACATAAAAAAAATTATCAAAATGGGATCAAGTTAAGAGGTAACAAGATAAAAAAAACATACAGACGAATTGAGAACCTCCTCGTTTTTTGAAGTCGGTTGAAAAATAACAATCGACTACAAATTAGATCAAACGTTAAACTATATTACGTGCGGATGCTCTGTTTGTATTTCCGAATTATCGTAGGAACATTACGAAATTGAATTAATCAGAACCTAATCAAAATCTTATCACATTACCTTACTCATGATGACTTGGGTTGTCGGTAGTTAGCTAAAAGCTTACATCACCATCGGACTTCAAGACGCACTGCGAGATTTCCATCCTTTTGTTGTGAACATCCCTCAAAACCAAACGAAGCGCCTTGTTCGTCTTTAAATTATTCGTAAAGGACTGGAATAGTTTGCCCGCGTCTATCTTTCATTCAGAATTCAATGTGTTTCCAAGAATAGAATGAATAGGCATTTACTAAGCTAGTGTGCCTTACCATCCAGGAATGCATCCACTCAACATCAGGTAAGCATATCATAAAAAATTATAAAAAAAATCTTCACCATCGTAATCACACAATAGTTCGACCATTAGATAGAAACATATTATCTGTCTACCCATCTTGATAGCGGGCGTGCATTTTATCTTATCATTATCAATAAAATCAATGCAAAAACATTATCTTTAAAATAATTAAATGATAAAGTTAATTGTCCCGAGTATTTTCTCAAGGGCATTTTTTATTAACCGTGCAAAAGACTTCGCAATAATGTAGCCTTGAAAAATTATGAATATACCTGTGTTTAATAGGCACATATATACTTGGAATACGAAAATATATAGATTTAAAAACAGTATGCAGACACTTCCGTTCACGGTTTAATTATACAAATACGATATAAATCCCTACAGCCAAAATATAATACAAACAAAATATAATTTACCTATCACCTTCAGGGGTAGGTAGTGATCACGTATTAGTACTGACACACTTCATTCGCTTCAATCATAGACATTTTATTTATTGCCATCATAATATACAAAATATATTACGAAAGAAAGAAGGAACGGACAAATAGGATATGATACCAACATTGGACACATCTCAGTATACTGTCGCAAAACTGCCACAGCGCTGATTTTCAGCGATGGTCATGATATATAACATAATTAATATATAATATAATAAATGAATTGATGTACATAATAATTTTATAAATAAATATATAGAAAATTTAAGATATAAGGTTTGTATATTGAAATACATCCATACCTGCGCATATAATCGTCGGTTAAGATAGACTTATATTATATTATATGCATAGATTTGTAAGTAAAGGCCCGTCATCGTGTACACAGTGCCTTTATATCGATCCAGACTATCTAAATTTTAACTAAACACTATCGAAACATTATAAATTCAGTAGATAAACGGGTAATACCCATATCTGAAAATCGCAGACAATTTAACATCTTAGCGGTTCATTCCCTCATTAATAAGAAAATATATTTTTGGCGCGATAACGCCGCCATTCATGAAATGATTTCATTTGTTTTTGTTTGCAACTGTAGTTAAATCAGAATAACAAGGAAGCCGACATAAACATTGAATTCCAGAGATAAAGTTATAAGTAACGTGACCGCTCAAGTTGAGTCATATAAGCCCCTTCGTCCAGCATCTGTAGTGTAATAAATTATGATATCTAAAAGCACACCACATCGTAACCTATTATAAAATATAAACTTACGCTAGTTATATCGGCATAGCAAAGAAGCCGCTATACACATCGAGTTTCATAAATAAAGTTATCAGTAACGTGACAATCAGGTTGGGTCATATAAGTCCCCTTCGTCCAGCATCTGTAGTGTAATAAATTATGATATCTAAAAGCACACCACATCGTAACCTATTATAAAATATAAACTTACGCTAGTTATATCGGCATAGCAAAGAAGCCGCTATACACATCGAGTTTCATAAATAAAGTTATCAGTAACGTGACAATCAGGTTGGGTCATATAAGCCCCCTTCGTCCAGCATCTGTAGTGTAATAAATTATGATATCTAAAAGCACACCACATCATAACCTATTATAAAATATAAACTTACGCTAGTTATATCGGCATAGCAAAGAAGCCGCTATACATCGAGTTTCATAAATAAAGTTATCAGTAACGTGACAATCAGGTTGGGTCATATAAGCCCCCTTCGTCCAGCATCTCTAGTGTAATAAATTATGATATTAATAGAACACCACATCGTAAACTATTATAAAATATAAACTTACGCTAGTTACATCGGCATAGCAAAGAAGCCGCTATACACATCGAGTTTCATAAATAAAGTTATCAGTAACGTGACAATCAGGTTGGGTCATATAAGTCCCCTTCGTCCAGCATTTCTAGTGCAATAAATTAACATATTTAATAACACTCCCACCATAAGCAATTACAAGACATATATTAGGATAATATATAAACTAATGCTTTAATAAAATAAAGTCGCCGCGACCTAACTCGGTTTGGGTTTTAATTATTTGTGCTAATTTTGTTGGCTTTGAGTTGATTGTGGTAGTATGTTTATGGCAATTCTGGAGGTAAGTACTACTTAACGACCGCGAACGAGAATATGGAAAGAAGAACCATCAAGGTTAGCGTTCCACGACTGTACGCTTCTCGCGTATCTTTCTTCCACGCACTGACAAACTGTGGAATCTACTGTCACCAGCGGTGTTTCCGAACCTTTACAATTATGGGATCTTATATATTTTAGTTTGTTAATAATAAATGAAATATCGATATTATTGTTAGCAACAGTTAGTTCTACTATTTGCCAATTTAGTTTAATGCGTAAATATATATTATAATCTGTGAAGTATACTTATGAATTAGAATAAGTGAATGGACTAATTAATATCGTATATTAGTAACCTATAATAGAAATTTAGGATAATAATAAAAGAGAAGGAAGTTTATCTTGATGTTTTGTTAACATCTGTCAATAAAAACTGTTGTGTGCGATGTTGAGCGAGGAAAGTTGCAATACCAAGCACTAATCATTAATGGGCGATGAGGTTAAGTGAATATATGGTCGTTTGTCACCTTTTTCAATTAAAAAAAATTAACACTGTTCTCCAGAATAAATCGGCGACATCCGAGCACGGGCCGCGGTCACCGGGCGAACTGGAAACCGATATAAGAGCCGAAAATATACATTCACCGGTGTCAGATCAAATTAATCAAACGCTCCATTTAAGGCCTAGAAAGTAGCGGGCAAACGAGCCCGGGTCAAGGAACCTGCGCTAATAAAAACATGTTCGCATTTACTGACAACGGTCCGATGGAATTATACATTCGTATGAAGAAACATATCACAAACACCTTTATCACCCGCGAGGGTAGGTGAATATTACTTATTAAATTGACATATACTATTACAATGCCAACTTCTGCAATGTACTCCACACTTGAGAAGTGGATATTTTTAGCAATTCACAAATTAGGTTTATTTTTTTCCTTTATTTATTGGGGACTTTTGACTTTTAGAGCATTTCAGCCCCATCATACCCTAACGTACTCACACACATCGGTCGCATCAAGCAAGAAAGAAAGTCATCAATGCTGTATGGCCAGAGTCACTAGCTTCCTCGCTCCCTCTGAGGTCGGGTCAGACACTTCATTAAGAAAGCACTCACATGTTGCTCCCTCAGTTTTAGACTATCTATTAATGACTTTCTTTCCGCTTCATGTTTAGCACATTCCCCTTATGTGGTGCACATCATCCACCAAATCATGATGGCCACGACCACACTGACAAAAGTGAGGCGACCAAGTAGAAGTTGCCAAAATAAAGAGAAAAAAAACATCATCTACGCCTTCTTGGTCAGAAAGGGACCCGAGTCTGGTAACCAATTTGTGTACAAAATGAACGTCATTAGCATCGTAGTGCTCAATATTTGGTAGTTTTAGTAATCCATTATAGTCTACCGCTGGCACGATAGTAGTGTGTGTGTAGTATTTGACGTATTTGCTAACGATTTTTTTTTCTTTTTTTTTGGGACTTTAGCCCTTTTGGGCATGTCAGCCCCATCATACCCTAACCTAGGTAACACACACATCGATCGCATGAAGTGAGAAAGAAAGTCATCAATGTTGCATGGCCATAGCCACCAGCTTCCTCGCTCCCTCTGAGGTTAGGACATACAACAACATTGCTAATGATGTCATGATAATTGTTATGATTGTAATAGATCGGTTTTATAATGCAACATCACTGGCAAATAACAAAGTCGGGTAGTCTCTAACCGGGTACAGTCACTCTCTGAATTCAGATATCGAACTGACACGACGTAGAGACGTGACTAGCTGCTTCCATATCGAATGTCTCCACGTGTTATTCAATTTGTGGCGTTACAAATAACTGTTTAAATTGCACTTTAAATAATGTTTTACGTTCTCAGGGTTGAAGGAAAGCAATATCTTGGTGTCTACATATCTAAAAAAAAATTTTGGACATGTGAAATCCATGTGTAAAGAATTATGGAAATTTTGTTTTCTATATAAAAGCATTAACTATTTACTAAGCTTAGATGGTAATACGTTTTCGTTATTTATAAACAGAAATACATGCACGTTGTCTCTGTATACTAGGGATGTACATGCAAAAAATATATCGATATAAATTAATGTTGTACGATACTATGGGATATACTGTATAAATAATATCGATATTTTTAATATATCGAATTTGGTTAAATTTAACTAGCCCATAGTATTACATTTTGTAAAGTTTTTGTACTATTAGAGCACTCAGCGCGTATCTGAGAGGTTCTGGGTTCGGATCCCATTTGATTTTTTTTTCAATTTATATATTAAGAGAGTAGTAACATACATACGATATTTAGTTATTGGGTAAAATATATCGATTATTAGTAGATTCGATAACATCGGTTTAAAGCTAAATATCGCGTTCATATATCGATATTTAATGAAAAATAGCGGATTTCTTCTTGTTTACTATCGGTTATCTCTGAGCTACGATCAACGCATTGCCACTAAAGTTCGCAATAACCACCGTGGTATTGTGACCAGAAGTGATAGCCCAACGCAGAATCAGTTTGACCAACTATCACCGTCCCGTCCACGGGTTCGAATCCGGACAGCGTGTACCAATGGGTTTCCGTAATACAGTTTTTTAAATACAAGAACGATGTCATGCAACGGACGTGATTAGTCTTTCCTACCATATTTTTGACTAAAAAATAATATAAAAAAACTTACTAAAAATTGTACCTGTTGGCAATGGACTCAACACCTGTCATATATGGGGCATAATAAGCTCGGGTAACAGCGAGAGGTGTCCCTGTCTATCCTGCTAGGGTTGAACGGACGTGTGAGCTTAAATTTCTATATTAGCAGTAGGATGTAGAATGTATAGAAAGGTGGTATCTACTAGTAAAGTCATCGTCCAAATAATTAACCGTTTTACTAATATTACTAATTTATCTCTGGTATTTATAACACCTTGCTGCCAGTGTCTTCACGTCGTCTCAATCTTAAAATATGTCATTTGACATCAACAAGTGCGAATAGGGTTGGCAAAAATATAAAAATTAAAAATATAAATGCAAATAATACAAAAGATTGGAACATATAATAGATATCTTTTATACTTAGCAGTGGAGTCTAAATGAGTTGTTATCTGATGGTAGCGGGTTCGAATCCTAGTTGCCTTGTATATTTTTTTACCTATAAATTGCTTTATTGAAGTAAAACTTTACGCACGCTTTACTTGGTGGTGAATGCGTTACCAAACGTGTGATCGGGCGAGGTGAACGGACGTTGAGATGGAGATATATATAGAAAGTTACGTTTCGTATATCTAAGACACAGTGCAGGCCTATTGTCTGTATAACACACTAGGAGCAAGAGAGAGCAGTGCGCGCGTACATTTTCTTTATCTCTAGAACATTCCTGTATATTTTGTGCTTATATTATATATATCAGTTGTGTGGTCTAAAGCACACTCGTTTATTTCGGTTATTTAAAACACAAAGTCATATGCTAAAACATATGTGCCAGGTGTATGGCTGATAGGTTCACTTGTCACAAATGAGACCTAATAAGTTTAGTGAAAAGTGAACATTGAAAGTCTCTATCTACCGCGCTAGGATTAAAAGGAGTTCTATGTTGATGTTACTGGATTCACTCGTTTACCATCGGGTCTTTTATTTTAATACTAAATAGGCTCACGTTTGGCTTCTATCTTGCTTGATGGAAGGCGAAGATGAAGCCTAGGATGGAGCACGTGAGCCTATAAGGTGTCTGTTCATATTGGACTTAAAGGTGTCCAGATTGTACCCGTGAGGAAAAACTGAACGCGGCAGAGAGTTCCATTACTTAGCCGTCCGCATAAGGAAGGTGGAGGCAAACCGCTTCGTGCGTATTGATGGGATGTCTACGCCTAGTCGTTCGGTGATGGAAAAGGAGGGAGGTATTAGGTCATGCAAAACCTCCGCACACTCGCCGAAATGCATCCGATAAAAAACTGAGAGGCAGGCAGGCATCTACGGTGTACGAGGCTCTGAAGATTTGCCTCAACGAGCGAGTCACTGCCTCCCATTTCCAATTTAACAATCAGAATAGTCGACAACCCTATTCGTTATTAGTACCGTTAATATGTAAGTATTATTCAATTATGTTTTGTAACGGCTTGCCAAGTTCAATACACTAAATGAGTGCAGAACTGCTTTTTTGCGCATTACTTTTTTTATACTGAACATAAGAAAATAAAATAAGTACAATTCATTAGTGTAATTATCATCCGATTGGCGTTTGGAATGTGGTTGGATTTGTTATCAATTCATTTTTGAATGAATGAATTATGAATTAATTTCCAATATTTTTTTCTGAAAACAACAATAATATATTTTTTCAGACAAATTAGTAATATTCTTGTTAGCTATTGCAACTAAAGTCATTTTTGTTGTTTTATATTTAAAAGTAACAACAACAAATAATTACACAGAATAATCCTTTCTTGCGTCGTTTTCCTCATTGCTGAGGGTCGTGACGTCCACGAATTATGTGGCGGACGATCGCTTTCCACCTGTTGCGGTCTTTGGTGGCGTGAAATGCCTCGTGGACTCTCGTGTTGGTGCTAATTTGGTCAGTCCAACGCATAGGGCTCCTCCCTCTTGGTCGTTTTCCCTGTGACCAGGAGTGTTTCCAAGGTATCGGTTTTCCTGGCTATGTGACCGAAGAATTGGAAAACCCTACGGAGACAGACCATTGACAATTTGACAGTGACACCCACTTCCCGGAGAATTGACGCATTTGTGCGGTGAGCTGTCCAAGGTACTCGCAACATTCTCCTCCAGCACCACATCTCAAATGCGTCAGTACGAGATCTATCTGCCTTCTTGAGGTCCATGTTTCCGCTCCGTATGTGAAAATTGGGAACACCAGAGATCTCACCAGATCGATCTTGGTGAGATTTTAGTGAGATTGATCTATCTGTCCAAATTCGGTTTAATCGAGTCATCGCGATTAAACCGAATTTGGACACAGAATAATACATATTGTCAAATTTTAGCTACCTGTTCAATAAACCTATTTTTTGTGGAGTAGCCCTGCTAACAAGGTCACCCCACAAGGATGTACTCCAAAAGTAGTTTGATGAGAATTTGGTTAGGTTCCGATTAATTCCATTTCGTAATATTTCTACGATAATTCGTAAACACAAAGTGATTGTCCACATGTAAATAGCGTTCATCATACTTGTTCTCTACTGTGTCTAATACTCTTCTAATACATACTCTCTATGGTACTCTATCAACACGTTAATTATATTCAAGTGAATGAACCAGTTAACCAACCGGTCCGGTTCAAATTCGTTGATAAAGTGTGCGTGAACCATGTGCCTGCGCATACGCCTGCCGGTGATACGCGCAGTATCGATGATTATGAAATGGGCGAGCTTAGTAAAAACCCGCATGATAAATAACGTATTTATAGAATTTATGTTTTTTTTACTTGTTGAATATAATCTGTACAGATCGATTTGGGCGACCTACATAAACCCGTAGCCCGTAGGTCAGGCTGAAATCTTAACCCACGAAATACCTGAGTCACTTTTAAATACATAAGTAAATCCCTTACAATTACAATTGCTGATAAAACGAGTTTGTTTTAACCTTGAATTGAGAGAGTATATAAATACTTTGGTGCTTCTATATCGGTATTAAGGTAGCGGGTTTGTCCCTATACCAACAATTATCCTGTTGTCTTTTTGTTCGCTTTCGAGTAGTGATGAAAAATAAGGAAATAACACATCTTATGACTAAGTTGGCGCTAGGGTTCACGATACAATCATTCTTCTCCCTGTTAGACCGTTAATCTCGGCGTGATATGATTCGACCAAAGATGCCGTGGGTTTTGCATCCTCTCACAACATATCCATAGGTTACAAGTAATTCAGAATCGTTTTCTGCGACGAGCCATGGGTACGCCGTGGTTCGCACTTAATCGCGAGGGTTACCAATAATATCATTTTTATTCTAACAAAGTTCTTGTAAGTGCCGCCACTTATAAGCTTTTCTCTACTAAAATCCACCACGTCGCCCGGAGGCCGAGACACGTTCTTGACGATCCGGACGACGCGATAACCATAGCACAGGCTAGATGTTTACAAAATCACAAAGCGTCCATTTGCGACCGTCGAAGGTTGCGAATAATCCTCGCGCGTTACCGCTATTTTCACCCCTTAGATGTTCGGAGCGTTGCTGGAGTTTCTTCGGCTCAAAGTTAGTTTAGTTTTGGTTTCCTTAGATTATCCGTGACATAGCAACCCACAGAGTCGTTGTTTGGTCCTCTCGGGCGCCCTCAAAAAATCCTCTCACAAGTGACAAAAATGCATGTTAATATTACTTGATGCATTCATTGATTATTGGCTTTAAATAAACAAAAGCACCTTTTGAAGTCAAACTTCTTTACGCACGCTTGACTTGGAGAGTAAACCGGTGAATGCGTTACAAAGTGACAGAAGAAGTCATATAAATCCGCTAAGAGCAGTGACCATACGGCCACTTGCGTCAATATTAAGCCTAGTAACTAGTCCGCTTATACCCTTAAAGTACAAATATACTTACTATAAAAAACAAAATCCGACTTCAAATCTAATCAAACGTTAACGTTGTTACGCGAACGCCCTCTTTGTGTTTTCGGATTATCGTAGGAATATTACAAAATATAATGAATCAGATCTTAACTCTAATCAAATTATCTTTGTACATCCTTTCCAAAAAAAATGAATAGTCGAAATAGACGTGTTGATTTATTCGTCCATTTGTCGCGCACATTCATATTTTAGGACTTATATGATTTTCTCATTGATGCCATCATTGTACCATACTGGAAGCACCAGCTTTCAAATAAAATAAGAATCACCAAAATCGAATAATCCAGTCGACATTTATGAGGTACCAAACATAAAAACGTACCGATGAATCGAGAACTTACTTTTTTTTGAAGTCGTTGAAAAGCGAAAGGCCATCTCTAGATTCAAGTTGGTATAGCCCCTGGCGGTGGCTGATCCGTGCCAGCCTTGAATGTGAAGTAACACGAACAGGCTCTTCACACACGGACAGATTCTATAGCTACCGGCCAGTATCCCGTACTGGCCGGACAGTCTAGCGAGTAAGGTCAAATTGTTAATTACATTGCATCTGTCAAGTTAAATTCACACATTCATGAATATATATGGAGTAGATTTCTTTTTATTGAAGAAGGGACAAACGAACGTATGACTCATCTGATGGCAAGAGATCACCGTCTTCCATGATTATACACAACACCAGAGGTTTTGCCATTTCAAATCAAAATCATTTATTTGTGGACCATACCAGTATCATTATATATTGCTGTGAACAAAAATAGAGGGTAAGTTAAGAAAGTTTGAATATCTCGGAAGATAAGGACGCTAGCTAACTGAAATATATTGTGCATGATAGACAGTTAAATATCCTTAAAATAAAATAAAATATTTTTATTAATTTATTTTATTAAAAACATAAACTTAAACGACAAAGGATATCTTCCGTAAACTTGGATACTACAGTATTTTTCATTCATTATTTTTTTTTTAAATTTTAGTACTTAGTATTGCCTCCATGTGTCGATATAATAAAATCCAAATAAAATCACAATCGTTTAAGTTTATGTCTTTTTATTGAAATATAAATAAATTAATAAAAATATTTTATTTTATTTTAGGGATATTTAATTGTCTATCAGGCACAATTTATTTCAGTTAGCTAGAGTCTTTATCTTCCGAGATATTCAAACTTTCTTAACTGACCCTTTATTTTGCTCACGAGTGTAGTATAAAACAAAGTTGCTTTCCGCTGTGTGTCTGTCTGTTCGCGATAAACTCATAAACTACTACACTGATTTTCATACTGTTCTCACCAATGGATAGAGCGGTTCGCGAGGCTAAAGTATATGATATCGAAGAAATATAAGCAGTCTGGTAGTTTTCAACGAAAACGCTGCCTAAACCCTTTACGATATAATAAAATAATGTATGGTGGAATTGTGTATCTCACATAGATCTACAGAAAAATTCGATTTTTTTTTTAATGTCGAACTACACAGATTGGCCAGAGAAGCTGGCCTTGACTGCTTCACCGGATTGAGAGGTGGCATAGCTCTTAGGTCGCTTAGCCTGAACCTCTATCGCTAGTAACTAGACACAAGGGTCCCCCCGGTGAGGGGTAACCTCGGCTTGGACGGTTACTATGTTACGCGTAAGCATTCCGATCCGAGGGCGCCCGAGAGGGCCGAACCACGACTCGGTCGGTAGCTATTTCACGGATAATCTAAGGGACATTCGAAAAAAACAAATTTATTGGTGCCGGCACCGGGGATCGAACTCGGGTTGCTAGAGTACTATGCAACTTAAGCCAACTGACCGGACACTGAGCTACCACGGCTCCTAAGAAAAATTCGATGGCATCTCATAAGGATAACATACTATATCCATGTTAACACTTTAAACAGTTGGGCAATTAAATCGGCGGCTAATTACACACGGTATTATTCCTTATTATTTTAAATACGTTAGTTGGTTTGAGCATTCAGATATAATACCTAACTTTAAAGTAAAACTTTTAACTAAATTAATAACTTTTTTGTTAGATTCCACGCGAACTAAGGCGCGCACAGCTTATTGAATATATAATTTAGAAGTGATTTGTCGTTATGTCCTACCCTGCGGGCATACAAAATGAAAAAAAAGAATAACATTAACATTATTTTTATTTATTTTGAATCCTTAGGTTAAGTTTTTATAATATTTATATAAAAAGTAAAATACACAAAAATATCATACAAAATACAAAAACATTATAAAAACCTAACCTAGTGTGTGCCGGCAACGAAGCAGGGCCCAAGTAATCGATGGTTAGGGCGACATAGAGAGAAACCTCCTGACGATGCGTGCCGTGTCCAGGAGTACTGCCTTCTGTATCTGACCCTTGTCCCAGCCATCTAGCGAAAGTCTCTTAAGATGTTGATCGAGACTTTTCGCTATGAGACCGTTTGAATCGACATCCCACATGGCGGTCACCTCGTGAGCCAAGTCGAGGTACTTTGTGTTTTTTTCCCTTTCGGCCTTCACAAGGTTCTCGTCATGCGGGATGGTAATATCGACGGGCACCGCCTGTCGCGTTGACCGATCTGTCAGCACAATATCAGGCTTATTGGCAACAATAGTCCTGTCTGTGATGACAGATCTATCCCAATAGAGCGTTGCATGACCATTTTCGAGAACTGGCGCCGGTGTGTATTTATAATACGGCACCTCGGACTCTACAAGACCATATCGAAGAGCAATTTGCTGGTGAATATATTAATATTATTATTACACCCATCAAATTAATAGAATGATTAAATCTCGCGGTGAGTGGTACACAAATATTACAGAAGCAACCCCGTGTGTAGCAACTATGTAGCAACGGGTATGTTCAACCGGTCATCTGTTGCGGACGCTCATTTAGCTCGTTTAGCTAATTAAGAGATAGGCCTTTACGCGACAATAACCGCGACATGGGAACAAAACGTCGCTAGTAAATTAGGTCCTTACATATGAAATTGGCGTTTGACACTGGCCACTTTGATCTCAAATATCTCCTCTTTGGTTAGGAAATCGAATTTCAAATTTATACAGATAAGCATTTGTTTTTCGAAAACCGTGATCTATATGTTTTTTCCATCTTTGGTTTTTTTCTTTGCGTCACTCAGTTTATAAAATGGAATGCTTAAAATATCGCGTTATTTACGACTACCAGGTCCGCCGTGGACCCAGTATTGCAGAAATGGCTCGAAGGATTAATGATGTGTATGGCGGTGGTGTAAAGAAAACACAGGGCGTTTTAGGTTCCAACATTTTCGTTCTGGAAATTTCGACCAAAAAACTTTTTTTAAACAATTTTTGTCTCTCTGTTACTTCAGGCTAAACTCTGGAATAGACCGTCTGTATTTCACTGGCAGATAGCTGATGTAATAAGGAGTAACTTAGGCTATATTTTTATTTTAGAAAAAATAAATATATAATTTTTAATTGCGGGTAACACCGCGGGACACAGCTTGTAGTATATAAAAGCATCCGCGCTAATAGCGTTTAATGTTTTATTTGAAGTCATGCATGTTCTTAAATCTTGTGAATTATCGACCCTTCAAACGAGGCTCCAGGGACGGACTTATAACGAGAAGTCTACCTAAATACGTCGAACCTGTTTCTCTAGCTGTCGTGAGATTATCAACAACCACATTTAGTGCCTATTAAACAACACTAAAATTGTTATTTTCATGTTAGATATTAGAAATTAATTCAAATATATACCACAGCGGCCATCGCCGACTCCTGAGCCCGTATCATAACACACCAAGGCTCAAGTCATAATTAAACGTACGTACTTACTAGTTTTTTTTTTAATGTCTGTTTATTTTTAGCCTAAACTCCCACATTGAAGATCAAGACACACACATATATTTAAACACACCCAAATGTACAAATTAATAGAATTTCTTTTCATACATCGCCGGTAAATTCTTAGAATCGATTACTTATTTTCGGTCGGAATACTACTGCGAATAAAGTAACCGACTAAACCCAGGTCCCCTCTGGTGTAAAGAGGTTCAGGCTAAACAACCTTTTTTTGTTAACGGGGAGGAAATCTTCAAAAAGATACCCCGCCTTCTGGGGGGAAGGCGGCGGTTATGTGGGGTTTTTACTAAAACCTCCCCGGTGGGCCTTCCTCAGTGTATGGTGAGGGGCCCCGGGATCTCCAGAGGAAAGCACCAGTTGCAGTGCAAGGACACAGGGGGAGGGATTAACCTAACCCCTCTCCCGGGACGTGCTCTCCGAAGAGTGCAGTGCAGAGGGGCTCCGGTGCGTTCCTCTGGAGATGCCGAAGCCCCCTGATGGATTAATAATGGATTTCCCCCGTTAACAAACAAAAAAAAATTGGGATATTAGGGAGCATCCACCGTACCCCGCACCCTGCCTCGTGGTCTAGTCCCTTCCATTTTAACTCTGCACGACAAGACGCTCTAAAATTCGCTTCCACGTCGGCTATCATGTTATTATAGATATAATAACTGTTTGTAGTCAATATAAAGAAAAAAGATATTACTTCCAGTAGTTAATTTAACTTGCAAGTTAACGTAACAGCGTGTCCGTCCGTACATTGACGGGACGATTTCTCACGCGCCGTGTTGGCACATAATATTCCATTATCCTTCCGATTGTATTATGACAAAGCATTTTATAATATTTATTACAAACAAAACTATAAATTTATGTGTGAACATATGTGAATGTTTATTGAATATGATTTTTTTAAGGACGAACTAACACAGTTGGAAAGAGAAGCTAGCCTTAACTGCGTCACCGGATTGAGAGGTTGCCTAGCTCTTAGATCGCTTAGCCTGATCCTCTTAATATTTATGAAATTTTTAATACAAACAAAACACAACTAGGAAATGAGATAATTTATATAGTAAATACAATATATTATATACATTTAATTAGTTTTATAAAACTGTGTCCAGCAGAATAATGCAAAAAATACAATTTGTATTGAAAGAACATTTTTTTTTAATTGTAGATTTTTTTCCATACACATACTAACATTCTTGTTAACAATCCCAAATAAGCTTAAACTTGTGTTGGCAGATGGTTCAAGTCAATAGTCGAATGGTGGAATACGCTTATAAACCGAATTCGATCTAATTTTTTTCTATATTTTCCTTATATTTCCTGGTATACAACAAGCCAACACAATTCATATGGGATCCAAAAAAATATACCGGGGAACTCCTGAAAATTGTATGGAAGAAATCTTGTTGCTTGTGATGATAGCCCAGTATATTATAGTCCTGTATACAAATGTACCACGAGATAAATATGTCAAACAATCAACCATTAAAAGGGACTAAATAGCCTTTAAGAAAAAATAAACCGCGCTTCATTTCAACGAAATAAGAATTCCGTAACGACTTTTTATTGTAGCAACAGTAGATACACGGACATTATGCGATAATAATCTTTGATACTGGAACATTAAGGTCTAATTTGGTGACGAACGAGTGAACTCACTCACTTGACTCCATTTGCTGGCAGCCAGTCGCTCATTGATAATATCAATGCCTTCAACATTACGCACGCATTATGTGTGTGTTGGACTGCATGTGTTATTTCAATTACACGGCACTTCGCACGAGCTGCGTTTAATAATCAATTCTATAGACAAGTGCAAAAAGTCGATATTTGAAATGGCTACTCGATACGTGTATGGTAATTTTTTTAATGCAAATAATTAAACGATATTAATTTAAATCAGGTTCTACAAACTATCGCCCTCTATCGAGGACATGGCCTGACGCGCCATACTATACAGTCTATGCGAGTACAGGCTAGGTATCAGACCTTTCCTCCCCACCGGCGGCAGTAGCGGCTGCGCTGGCGGGGAAATCTAAATGGTAGGCACCGGTCTCATTCTAAGAGTCAGTCAGTTCGGGAGAGGGC
This sequence comes from Meandrusa payeni, assembly GCA_029286785.1. NCBI lineage: Eukaryota > Metazoa > Arthropoda > Insecta > Lepidoptera > Papilionidae > Meandrusa > Meandrusa payeni. Next base: position 1,193,331 of record JAGSMX010000029.1, read on the forward strand.
CGATCCCGTTCGTTGATGGCGCAGGCGGACCGGTGGCAGACCGGCCCGCAGCCCTGGGCTCTCAAGACCACGGTATCCCCTGCCTGTCGTAGAAGGCGACTAAAAGGGGCCTCGGGTTCATTGGGCGACAAGGGTGGGGGCCTTCGTCGTCCGCCGAGGTGGACCCGGGAAGAAGGCGACATCGGCTGGCCCGTGTCGTCTTGCACTGCGAGGGCACAGGGGGGAAGTTATTAATCTTTCCCCCGGAACATGCTTAGTGAGCACAGTGCAGTGGGGCTCCGGTGCGTGCCGCTGGAGATCCCGGAGCCACTCACAATACACCGAGGAAGGGACATAATCGCCGCCTTCCCGCCAGAAGGCGGGGTATCTTTTTGAAGATTTCCTCCTCTTTAACAAAAAGGTGCTGGGTGGACCTTGCGTCCATACTATTAAGGGTTATAACAGAACGAAAGGCAGGAGGTGTCAAAAACCGAGGTATTCATGAGAGAAGATAACACACCATTAATTCCTCTCAGCCTCAATCTGATATTGTCACTGTTTCACTGTGACAACCTTCCAACATTCAATAGGTCAGTGTGCTAAAAACCTTAATCTACTAATTTGATCGACCATTGGTAGATCATTATGTGTTATGTATTAAATGATTAATGACATATTTGGAAGAAGTCACTATGTACGAGATTATCATTAGCAAATACTAACATTGAAACAATATCCGAGTGTCTATGGTACGTCATCGAAAAACTATAGTGACACAACTGAATAGTAGATGACGATTACACTGAACGTTTATTTTGGCATAATTGTAATATCGCAGACTTGGAGCGCATATGAATGATATTTTGACTAATTTTTGAGTTTCCTTCCGTAACAGAAGCCTATGGCCAGAAGCTAAATAGAACAACCCTTAAAATAAAAAAATCTAATAGAAGTGAAAACTTATAGAGTTTTAGTATTAAAATTTGAAATTTCATGTTTAAATTAAAACGATCGATCTGGTTTTCATATCTGTTGACACTTTGGTTAATTTCTGATTCAAATATATTACGGGCAGTACAATATCGTGGTAGAATATAGATACAACATGTCGGTGACGCGAATCCATAAGATTTTCGTTCACTAAAAAGTGTTCAACGCGGCTAAAGAAGTTCTCACGTCGAAAAACGTATGGATAACTTTGAAGTAAACTATTCATGTAACTTATTTATACTCAAAGTAGTTGACCTAAGAAACGAAACTAGTATGCGAGCACAAGATTAACTTGTGCCACCTGTATAAGTAATAAATTGGAATACGTATAACATCACGCTCGGTAGTAATTATATACGAGTTAATTAGCAGAGCGCCGCTTCATAACAATAATAAACATTTCCAGAGCGACGTCTGAACAAACAAAAGGAGCCGTGACGAACTGTACCGTGTGTCCAATCGTCAGGCACGGAGGTCCGAGCAATCCAATGCACACACACACAACCGTACAACACATAGTACGACCGGCGCCAATTGTCACTTACTTATTTACTCACAACAACACGTGTTAGAACGAGCGCAAGGACGCGCGCACGTCCGTCCACTGCGACGGCCGAAATTACACTGGCGGTTTGGTTCGCGAAACGCGATCGACGCCGGCGCCTGCGCATGTCAGGTGTGACAGGTGGATTACTGGAAACGCCGGCTATGATGCAAACTTAGCAAGCTCGCTCCTATGAGCTTGCTAAGTAATTGAGTGGTAAGTGCAACTGCTCGACAGCGTCAAGCTGTAATGGCGATATCCTGACACACAGTCAGCTGTGTCTATTACACAGATGACTATGACGATGCGACAGGAAGACTGGTGATAAGGGCAACGGCCGCATCAAAAGAAAAATTAATAGAGTACAATTTAAAAATGGCCATGAGACAGAGGGACGCAGCGTTCGTGAAGAAACTAATAACAATGCAACGGGGCGTCTACGACGCGTGAACCAGAGCGTTCTGCAACACCACCTTCCAAAATCAGGCATAAAAAAGCAGTAACTGTAGAGGCAGCACTTTTTTTATCAAAACAAAGTAAACAATTAAAGTACATTAGAAAAGAGTACGGACACAAGTCTGTAGTTGCGCTTTATTGAAAACAAAAACTTCAAATCGAATCAAACGTAACGCTACTATGTCTGAACGCCCTCTTTTATTTCCGAAGTATCATAGATATATTAAGAAGTTTAATATCCGCACTCGTTGTTGTCATCGAGTGTTTCACTACTCTTGGATTATCATAAACCTACTAATATCACAATCAACAAGCATTCTTCCTTACGATTATTGACGGTTCCCTGGTAAAAATTATATGAGAAATTGGGAAAAAACATAAGACAAATATATATAAACATTGAGAACCCCCTCCTTTTTTGAAATTGGTTAAAAAATAAATAATAAGATTAATTAGAGTGTTTTCTTGACATAGGTCTACTCATATGCTGCGCTGGCGGGGAGATCTAAATGGAAGGCGCTGGTCTCCTTCTGCGAGTCAGTAATGACCCAGAAGGAGACCGCAGAACGGGATCGGGAGAGGGCCGATCCCGTTCGCAGATCAGCAGCCCTGTAGTTCTGGGCTCTCAAGAATAAGACTACGGTATCCCCTGCCTGTCGTAGGAGGCGACTAAAAGGGGCCTCGGGTTCACTGGGCGACAAGGGTGGGGGCCTGAGTCGTCCACCAAAGTGGACCCGGGAGGAAGGCGACACCGGCTGGCCCGTGTCGCCTAGCACTGTGAGGGCACAGGGGAAGGGATTAACCATTCCCCGGAACATGCTTAGTTAGCACAGTGCAGTGGGGCTCCGGTGCGTGCCGCTGGAGGAAGGGCCACAGAGGGGTTTTAATGGGTAAGAAACCCACATAATCTTGTTGAAGATTTCTCCCCGTCAAAAAAAGGTCTACTCGTATATTTAGCCCTGTAGTCCTGGGCTCGTAGACGGTACGTTACGGTATCACCTGCCTGTCTTAGAAAGCGACTAAATGGGGTTCACTAGACGACAAGTGTGGGGGCCTTTGTCGTCCACCGAAGTAGACCCGGGAAGACGGCGACATCGGCTGGCCCGTGTCGCCTAGCACTGTGAGGGCACAGGGGGGAAGGGATTAACCATTCCCCCGGAACATGCTTAGTTAGCACAGTGCAGTGGGGCTCCGGTGCGTGCCGCTGGAGGAAGGGCCGCAGAGGGGGGTTTTAATGGGTAAGAAACCCACATAATCTTGTTGAAGATTTCTCCCCGTCAAAAAAAGGTCTACTCATATAATCATGTATAGCTGCAATGTGCTTATAATAGTGGCATTTTAGGATAACAAAATCGCTTAATCTTGTCGAGTAGAGTTATATACAATCAGGTCACTGGGAAATAACCTAGTCCTTGTTCCTACGTTAAGAGCTAATTAAAGAAACTAGACACTCAATTAGCCAGTGCCACAACTGATCCTCTGAGATGACATCGCATCTGCATTTAGATACCTCTGATGAATACCAGAGTCAGGATGTGGGTGTCGTGCGTGTCGTAGGCAAATAAAACTGTAGTCTACCTCAGTATTAAATCACTAAAAAGCTGAGGGTAAATATACGGTGGCAATTGTTTCCAATACTTTGCCGTATGCTTGATGAAAGACGAAGTAGACTAGATCTTTTAGACTTACGCCTCTTCTAAACTAATTGTGTGCAAAATAATTTAGGTCACTCAGGGCCCCCGCCTGTTTGCCAGTGACGCTTCATTATGAAACCGATCCCATTCATCATCATCATTTCAGCAGTAAATCATCCTCTGCTGGACATAGGCCTACCCCAACGATTTCCAAAAGGCCTTTTATGAGGTCATCAGACCGGCTTGCGGGACGTCCTACGCTGTGCTTGTCGGTCCTTGGTCTCCAATCGAGAACTTTTCGGCCCCATCGCCAATCTGTTCTACGCACTATGTGCCCTGCCCATTACCACTTCAATGAAACCGATCTATTACAGACATATCAATTATACTTCCATCATTACCAAATACTAACACACATACGATTGGCGATGGTACGCCGTTGGTAAACCGTAGTTGCACCAAATTACTACAAGTAAAAAAAGAGTAAAAATAAAAACCGACTTCAAATCTAATCAAACTTTAAACGTTACCGTGCGCGGACGCCCCCTTTGTGTTTCTGAATTATCGTAGGAATATTAGGAAATAGAATTAATCAGAACCTAACCAAACTCTCATCAAACTACTCTTGAAGTACATCCTTTTCTATAAAAAATGAATCATCGGAATCGGTTGCCGTGATATTCAGTTATTCGTCCATTTATCGCGCACATACTTGTTGCAAATTTAAGATTAATATGATTTTCTCATGGATGCCATTGGCAGAATTGGATCAAATTGGACCACACGGCAAGCATCAGCTTACAAATAAAAAAGAATCATCATAATCTGTTCAGTCAGTCCAAAATTATGAGTAAAACAAACACACGAAGTGAAAACTTCCTCTTTTTTTGAAGTCGTTTGAAAAGACTACAAAAAACAGTTTAACAGACTCGAGGCTCTAAGCACTTTGTTTGTCTCTCCTGTAAGTAAAACTGCTCTATGTAATACAAATAAAAACAGGAAGGATAAACTATACGCGGGATACCGTACAGTCATTCGAGATAACGGGCCAATCGCTGATTCATAAAAGTTGCAATTTGAACAACCGGTCGACGTGGCATTGTGTTATTTAATATTTTACCGATTTTTTTAACTGACATCGAAAATTTATCCGTTTAATGTTTATGCACTCATGAGCCGTCGTTTATTTGAATCGATTTTGAATTTTCATTTACTTGAGTATACTACGAAATATTATAACTGTTATACTTCGATAATAGAGCTTTTACAGCGTTACCAATAAATTTGGTATAAAGATAAACTTAGATAAATTAAGAATAAACAAAATTTGTACTAATAAACCAAGAATACGTTATACCTGGTATAACGTTGACGTTTTTGTTCATACAATCGTTATTCCGAAGTTGTAACGACGTACACCCTTTTTAAAGTTTTGTATAACATTTAAAATACTACGATTTTTGTTTGTGTTCGCTCATTTAAATTAACTTATTATGGAATTAAGGTCAATGGAGGAAGTAGAAACAGTAAATGACTTAATAAATATCATTCAGACTCCAAAAATATTTAAAAGATGGGAAAAGCCTTTTGATTTATATGTCGATTAAAATATCGGTTTTAAAAATTGTATAATATTTCTAGATCATTTATTTGAAAGGTCTCTTACTATGGACAAGCGTGGAAGTGGATTATCTTCTATCTATATATAAAGTATAGAATATTTTTATAAACGGCACACATTGACAGATACATTACTACACTACTACATAGACTGCAATTATTTTTTTAGTATGGTTTCTCTTAGATTGCGCAGTTGCCAACGCGTGCATTTTGACGTCAAAGAAGAATAGATAAACCATAGTTATTCCGGATTTACTTGTGGTAAACTATTCTCAGCTTATTATTAATTTATTCCTGGTTTAACTAAACTTAGTTTAAGAGTGGACTAAATATGTTATAACTCATTTTTATTTGTAAGACTGTTAATGTTTTATCCATCACTGATTAGATTTAGACGTAGACATTTTCTTTATTGGAATCATAGAGGAAGATAATAAATAAACAATTTATAAAATTTTATTTAGACAAAAGAAAAACTTACATTCCTAATGTACCTTACGGAACGTTCTGGTACGTAGTTGGTACTGTGAGCTACCTTTTTTTTTTTTTTTGTTTACGGGGAGGAAATCTTCAAGAAGATACCCCGCCTTCTGGGGGGAAGGCGGCGGTTATGTGGGGTTCTTACCCACTAAAACCTCCCCGGTGGCCCTTTCCTCGGTGCATGACGAGGGGCTCCGGGATCTCCAGTGGAACGCACCGGAGCCCCTCTGCACTGTGCTCAAGGAGAGCACGTCCCGGGGGGGGAGGTTACTCCCTCCCCCCCTGTGCCCTCGCAGCGCAAGGCGACACGGGCCAGCCGGTGTCGCCTTCTTCCCGGGTCCACTTTGGTGGACGACTCAGGCCCCCACCCTTGTCGCCCAGTGAACCCGAGGCCCCTTTTAGTCGCCTCCTACGACAGGCAGGGGATACCGTAGTCTTATTCTTGAGAGCCCAGAACTACAGGGCTGGCTGTGAGCTACCTTCCTCAACATGGTACACAACATATACAGCAATACATCAAGAACGTTAGAGGTAATTTATTAAAGACTGACTACTGACTTTGTTTCAGAAATTCACTTTTAAAGGGCTTTTCCTCCAGCATAACTCACTTGTTCTAAACTGTACACTAATTGTCTACAGAGAGAGAGTCCTTTTTATCCTAAATTTCTAGTAAATGCATCTCTTTCAAAGACGGAAGCGGAAACGGCCTTGGCTGCCGACAACCGATAAAAGTACTTTAGTTGACTAAACTAAAGTACTTTTAAATTAGTCAGTCCATTAACTTTATAGATTATAATATTCAGTAGGACCAACTGTCGCTAATAGTACACATACAAACAAAAAACAAATTACACTTATTGTTAAAGAAACAATATTAAAAAGAGTTTTTTTTTATTAATTTATTTAAGTGGATATGCGCGCGCACCACTTTGGGTAGTCCTGGACACCGCTGAAAATCAGCGCTGTCGCATCCTTGCGACGGCATATGCTGACACGTAGTCCAATATTGGCATCATATTTTATATTCTATTTGTCCGTTTTTTTATTTCTTTAACTGTATTTTTTTGTCTTTTTGATGTGTCATATTTTAGGCTAATAAAGAATATGTCTATATCTAATAGAAAATATCATCGATACTAACAAAAGCCTTACTTACCGTCGTAACCTGTTCTTACAATTTTATACAGTGCCGTAGCTTCTTCCATAGTTGAGTAGAGAAGCTAGGATACTATTGCAGAACTCCACATCTTTGCGGCTTACCTTAAATTTAGCTAAGAAATCGACTATCAGAGCTTCATTATTGACGCATTGTCCATTAGTGCGTGATGGTTGATTTGGTGAAGAAGTTTTTTCATAAGTGAGTGTATGTGTGATGTGTGTGCGTGCATGAGTATGTGTGTGCATTACAAGCAACTGCATCGGTACGTATAGGTTAAATTTTGCAAGTAGTTTTTAGCTTTACATTCCCGGTACGAGAATGGATATAAATTTAGTATTTCATTAATTTCACATAATATCGCCTAGCCAGTGCAGACAGTCAGATTGTTACCTGACAAATCCCAGCCAGCTAATCGAGTTTTACAAGTCAAGTTCACAAAAGGTGCGTGAAGATGTCTCAGTCCACCACGGTTGTAACGTTAATAACCGTTATACGATTATACCAAACGTTAAAGGGTCGAGAGAGCTTGTATAATCTATGTATTTTTACATAGAACATACAATGCAATTTATAAAACATAGAAAACAAAATTCGCGTGAACGTGAATTACGTCACGGACTCTCCGGTCAATTAGCAGTCAGTGCGTGGCTCCATTAACACACGTTATACGAACTATGGACTTAACGTGGATCATTGTAATGCATTAATCATTTATTTTAGAGATTGTTTCATTGTCTTCGGATAGACGAGGTGTCGTTTTTAAATGCATAGTTGTCAGCCCTAGTGGCTTTCACAGGTTTGATGTCAGGGACAATTGAAATAAGTTGAAGGCCTACTCTTAAGGAGATCGTAAGCTTAGCTTGGACTGATTTTAAAAAAGACTAATCGACAGTAGTTCTTACTAATCTAGTGCTACTTACCCTCCAGGACTGCTTTTCAACTTAACATTAGGTGGGATTACAGTCAAGGCAATTACTTAGAAAATATAAAAATGAGGTTTGTAGAAAAGCTGAAACGAAATTATGCTATAACGTTGAATCTTCTAGATTAATTTATACGAACGGAAGAATCTAACTAATATTTACTTATTAGTTAGATTTTTCTAGATCGAGCCATGTCTCGTCTACTATAACAATTGTGTCAAAATTTCAATGACATCACATTTGCCAATATTTGCTAGAATTGGTAATTTGCTAGTTCAGTTTTGCCACTATGGTTTTCTAATGGCGTACCACTGACACCACGACTCGAATGTTGTTTCAATTGATATTTGGTAACTTCCTAACTTCCGAATATGCTACATTTCTTAGTGTACGGGCGGTCGCCTCATGTTGCATAGTACGCTAGCAACCCGAGTCCGATCCTCAGTGCTGGCATCAATAAATTTGTTGTTGCAATTTTATGTGCTGATTTACCACGCGCTCGGCGGTGGAGGACAACATCGTGAGGAAACTTATGTCTTAAAAAACTTAGACATGTGAAGTCTGCCAATCCGCACTAGAGCCGCGTAGCGGACTATGCCTTACTCTCGTTACATAGAAGGCCTGTGCCCAACAGTGGGACATATATAAAAAAGGCTGTAACTTTAACTTTTATAAGACAGAGTTGCGACATTACAATTACATTAGCTAAAACAGATGGTTTTAAAATCTACTCTTTTTGAAGTCGGTAAAAGGAAAATTACACCTTTGTCAATTCTACATGATGTCACATTAATTTTTATTTTTTATCTAAGAGTTTAAAACTATTATATCTTAGTGTTTGTTATCGCGAAAGATATAAGAATTTGGGTTTTTTCCGCTATTATCTCACTCCTGTGTCATCAGACTTCAGCCAAGTACTCCAGTGAATTGTGAGTGCTTGGGTGGTGCGTGTTTTTTTTTACAGAATGAACAAACGACCAATACAACTGATCCCACCGCCCATAAACACCTACTAGGCAAGGCTTCTACTGTTGCACAGATATGTTGGCAGAGTCGGGGAAGTTCCATGACTTCACAGAATACCTATGTGAAATAGAGGTGTACTATACTTCTGCGTTGTGCCGACTAACACTTTTTTTTTGTTTCCTCCAGTTGAGATCTCGTTTGCTTTTTTTCAATATAAAGTTAAAAAAACCTACAGAGAATACGATTGTTATTATCATTTGGGAACGTGTTTGCAGAGCAAGTGGCAGGAAAGGCGCTATTTAAGTTGTAATAGTGGTTAGAGAACAGTGCCTTAATAACTCCGTTTTCTCTCAACCCGAAGAAGTTATCATCATCAGACTGTGTCTACCTACTTCTGGAAATAGGACTTCCCCAATGACTTCCACCATATACGATTCTCCGCTTTCCCCACCCAGCCACTTCCGACTATCCTTATAAGATCGTCGATCCATCTGGAGGGAGAGCGCCCTACGCTTCTTTTTTTTTTCCTCCCCCATCTACCGTTACTGAATCAGCAGATGTGGCCGGCCGACTTCAACTTGTTGACTTTAAGAGCCACAAAGGTAGTCGACGTACGACTACCTTTGTTCTCCGTCGGATTTCTTCGTTTCGGATTCTATCCCTTAGAGCAATGCCGAGCATAGCTCTTTCCATTTTCATTTCAGCTTGTGGACCAGGCCAACGGTCAGAGTCCAAGTCTCTGCACCGTAGGTCATAGCTGGGAGGACGCACTGGTTGAAGAAGAAGTTATACAAGACTAATATGTAATGAGATTTCTGCTCATTAAATCCCTTTCGTTAACGATCCTCTGTGTATTGTGAGGGGCTCAAGGATCTCCAGCACTCTGTATCGCCGTCCTCCCGGATTCGAAACCGAAGGCCCTTTTTCGGCAAAAGGTACATACTTTTACGACAGACATACTTAGGGATACTAAATGTCAGTCTCTGTCTGCGAGCGGGATCGGCCCTTACTCAAGTCTTATATATAGACTAGCACGACGTATTCGCGTGTAAAAAAAGCAAATTCGCTATAAAAATACAATAATCATATAGTTTATCGTACCTTCTGCGATACACGGTAAATCAATTGCATCACAGACAACTAAACCAATAAAGATACCTAGGCTCATGATAAGTACTATCAAATAACATTATAAAGAAATAAGATACAGGGGCAATGAACTGACGTATAGCCCAATATAATACGCATAGATAATTTCGTTCCCTTTTTAATCGCACACTCGTGAGCAAAAATAAAGGGTCGGTTAAGAAAGATTGAATATCTCGGAAGATAAAGACGCTAACTAACTGAAATAAATTGTGCATGATAAAGAATTAAATATCCTTAAAATAAAATAATATATTTTTATTAATTTATTTATATTTCATTCCTCCTCCTTGCGTCGTTTTCCTCATTGCTGAGGGTCGTGACCTCCACGACTTATGTGGCGAACGATCGCTTTCCACCTGTTGCGGTCTTTGGCGGTGTGAAAAGCCTCGTGGACTCTCTTGCTGGTGTTGGTGCTAATTTGGTCTGTCCAACGCATAGGGCTCCTCCCTCTTGGTCGTTTTCCCTGTACTTTGCCTGTGACCAGGAGTGTTTCCAAGGTATCGGTTTTCCTGGCTATGTGACCGAAGAATTCGAAAACCCTACGGAGACAGACCATTGACAATTTGACAGTGACACCCACTTCCCGGAGAATTGACGCATTTGTGCGGTGGGCTGTCCAAGGTACTCGCAACATTCTCCTCCAGCACCACATCTCAAATGCGTCAATACGAGATCTATCTGCCTTCTTGAGGGTCCAAGTTACCGCTCCATATGTGAAAATTGGGAACACCAGAGATCTCACCAGATCAATCTTGGTTTTTAGTGAGATTGATCTATCTGTCCAAATTTCATTAAAAAAACATAAACGAAAAAGGAAATCTTACGTTAACTTGGATGATACAGTATTTTTTATTAAATTTTATTTTTATTTAAATTTTAGTACTTAGCCTTGCTTGCTTGGCTCCATGTGGCGACACTAAGTACTAAAAAAATAAATAAAAATATTTTATTTAATTATAAGGATATTAATTGTCTATCATTTTTCTACAATTTATTTCAGCTAGCATCTTTATCTTCCGAGATATTCAAACTTTCTTAACCGACCATTTATTTTTGCTCACGGCTATATTTGTTACGACAACTGTAGGGAACGTTTTACGTAACGTAAGTTCGTAGGTTCGATTCAACCATTCGACATATAGCACAAGCTTATGTTTAGTTAAAACATAGCATTCACTAAAAAATATTGTGCGAATGGAGGTGGAATTTAGTGTAGTTAAAGGTTATATAAAGGGAGGCCGAAAATTGCAATTTATATGTAATAAATTCTCACGTCAAGTTTTTCTTTTGCCGGGCTAGACAGAGACCTACTGAAAGAAATGTTTAAATGTCTTTATTTTAAACTAAACTAGTCAATAAATACATGTAGTCTATCTGTATATGTTTGAGTATTTCTCTCAGTTAAATGACTAACTGATTTCAATTCGGTCACTTTTTCATATTTTTGTCAGTTTTTTTTTAAATGGCAGCAGTATTTTTTTTCACAAATATTACTAAAATTCTTGTTAACTATATCAGCTAAAAAAGCTTGTGCTAGGAGATGATTCACGTCAATAATCGAACTTACGACCTTAGGTTTCCCAGCCCGTAACCTAGACTATTATGCTATTAACGGTTCAAAAAGTGTGTTTGTATGTAATTCAATTCAAATGTTTTTGTTGATGGCGTTTCCAAATATGCCAATGTTGAAGTGCGTATGTTGTCTTGCAACTATGATACGATACAAATCGTCTCCACTACTTTTTATGAATGCATGCGTGCATGAAGCGTCAATAGCCTAATGCTTTAGGGTACGGCCTGCGAATCGTAAGGTCGTGGGTTCGAATCCACCATTGGACTATTGCCGTGAACCGTGTCCTAGCACAAGCTTAAGCTTAGTTGGAATGGTTAACAAGATTGTTAGTAACATGGCTGACAAAAAAATACCCGACTCGTCTTTTAAGTTACGATTGACGAAGTTACTCTCTATAAAAACCTACCAAGAACTACAGGAGTTTTTTTGATGTTTTTCACTCATCATTCAAAAACGCAGAAGCACAATGTACTTCCAATTCACGAATGATTGTGCCGATTCGTTCACGCGACCACGAATCTATTCAGTGGCCAATTGTTGATATAACATTTAAGAAATTTTGTAAACCGTATTTATTAGTATAATATTTCCGTTCCTTAAGTAAAATAAATTATCAGTTTAATAAACCTTGCGGACGAGGTCGAAGGCAGTTAGTTCATCGTAAACCTGTATAAATGTTAAATAACATTTTACACTAGTATGGTCAAATTGTCATTTAAATCTATCCACTTTCAAAGATTAAGTCAATCAATCCTGGAATTTTGTAGATTACGAATAAGGTTCATGGAAGGAAAGTGTGCCTGAGAAGCTGAGTCTGTTTCACCGGATTCAGAGGTGGCATAGCTCTTAGCCTGAACCTCTCTCCCAAGAAGGGTCCACCCAATGGAGAGTAACCTCGGAGTATTTTACTTGTAACCGATTTAAAGTTGCCCGAGACGGCCGAACCACGGTTTGATCGGTTTCATTTCCACGGAATAACTAGAGATATTCAATCTTTATATGCCACTTCGGGAAACGTAAGTGCTGGGAGAAGTAAAAATGTCGGTCAGCGTAAAATACCATCTCGCTTTAATGAGGACGTCACATTTTTGGAAGCCATTTTAGCTTGGATACTAAGTGACCGCGAAATGGAATGTCGCTCGATATATCAACGTCAGGGATCCCGAAAATTGAGGTGAAACTATACAGAATGGTTCTCTAAGCAGAAAACGGCCGACCCCAATTCGAGACTTGTTCAACGAAATCACAACTTCAGACAATAATTTGTTAACTACTTCGTAATTTCAGAAATTCTGAACACTTTATAGGAATAAAAACAAGTATATATTTACATACATATTAACTTTTTATTCGTCTGTATAAATTCCATGTAAACGTAGTATAGTGCGCGCGCACGACTTTGGGTAGTCCTGGGCACTACTGAAAATCAGCGCTGCCGCATCCTTGTTTTTTTTTTTTTTTTTATGCGTGTAAACTAGCGCTTGACCATGATGATATAGTCGAAAGATAGTACGCGCTAGTTTAGTAAGTGCCTATTCACTCTACTCTTGAAAGCTCCCACGTCGTACTTGGACGGAAAGACTGACGCCGGCAACTTATTCCACTCCTTTGCTGTACGCACGATGAACGATGACTCAAATCGCTTCGTTCGGACGCGCGGAACATCGACTATAAAAGGGTGGAGACCCGCCGAGTGTCTGAACGTCCGAAGGTAGAATGGGGATGGGGGAATTAACTCGTGTAATTCCTGTGCACACTCTCCAAAGTGTAATCTGTAAAATACCGAAAGGCTGGCCACCTTGCGCCTGTGCTCAAGACTATCTAGGTGTAGATCTTGGTCACCTATCAACTTTTTGGCCCGATTCTCCATGGAATCCATCGACGGCATATGCTGAGACGGTGTCCAATATTATCATCATATCTTATGTCCTGTTTGTAATGTATGATTTGATTTCATTGTAACGAATTATGCCAATAAATATGTGCGTAGCTCGAAAAAGAGATTCAATCGAATTACTAGCTTACAACTGACTACTAACTCAATAGGATTACTATTATTAAGACCTTGGGCAGATTTACCATCTTAGGCAAATTACATTAAAAGCATTAGTTTTAGAAACGAAATTAAATTCAAAATCTTACCACAACAGTCCATTTTACTATGTTATTCAATAAGTTAAGGTCAATAAACTGACCAAACACGGACGTATGGAGTAATGACGTAACTTAAACGATATAATACACTCATTCATCATTACCGAGTACCCATATAAAACACAAAATACCATTGTCTATATTATCAAATAATTGTCACCAAATTCACTTCACTTTAAACACACAATTAGCACTAAATCCAAACTTTAATGTATCGTGTTTACAAACACCACAGTGACAGCTGAAAACGCGGCAAAAGTGCATTTCGGAAATGGCGTCCGACGCCATGTTTGTTTTCCAACGGTCTAACGCGCGCTTTATGCATATTCGAGTGATAATGGCGGGCGTCGCGGCGTGCGCAGTGCTCGGCGCGTTCTAAAATAGAAAACCTAATTGGAACCGCCAGACGTTAGGGTTGTTGCTAAAATTACCGCACAAAGATAACACATCTGACCGAGAGCAAGGCTTCGCGGACGCAAACTGAACGCAGCGTTTCGCTTTCAACGTTTACTGCAAATAAACGTTCGGTTTGTTTGTTATGTTGACCTTACATTTTTAACGTGAAACAATAACATGCTACCGGGAATGTTTGCTTTAGAAGATTTGTCAGAGACAGAGTCTTTCTTTGACTGTTGGTTTTTTAATGCTGATAATAAAGAAAATAGACTCTCAAATATATTTCACTAAAGCGGTGAAGAAGGAGATAATTAGATTCCGTATGTGGCGGAGTACAACAAACAAACTTTAATACAAATAAACCAATGAAGTGTCTGCATCTGCGGCTAATCTCAGGAACTGAAACCTGTTTTCACAGGACTTTCACTCGTAGATAGCTGATATAATAAGGAGTAACTTTTATTTTAGAATAATGAAATAAATCGTTTCATTGGGGTATAGCGTAACATCGCAGGAGTAGCCAGTTCAAAATAAGTCTAATCTGTTGCCAGATAAAGGTTCATGTTAATAGTGTCTTGTTTATTATATGTCTATGATTGTGATCTGGATATTTTTGGCAGAATAAGCGGTAATAGCCTAATGTTTTAAGGAACGGTCTATAAAACGTAAGCTTGCGTAACTCACTATGCAAATATTGACGTGAACCATCTCCTTTTTTGCGGAGGAAATCTTCAAAAAGATACCCCACCTTCTGGGGGTAAGGCGGCGGTTACGTGTGGTTTTTACTCACTAAAACCTCCCCGGTGGCCCTTTCCTCGTTGCATGACGAGGGGCGTCGGGATCTCCAGTAGAACGCACCGGAGCCCCTCTGCACTGTGCTCAAGGAGAGCACGTCCCGGGGGGGAGGTTACTCCTGTGCTCCTTGCAGTGCAAGGCAACACGATGTCGCCTTCTTACCGGGTCCACCTTAGCGGACAAAAAAGGCCCCCACCCTTGTCGCCCAGTGAACCCGAGGCCCCTTTTAGTCGCCTTGTACGACAGGCAGGGGATACCGTAGTCTTATTCTTGAGAGCCCAGGACTACAGGGCTGGAACCATCTCCTAGCACAAGCTTTCGCTTATTTAATCTAGTTATGTAATAAATATTGATACATTAAGGTTATCAATATTTATTACATAACTTGCTTATAATGGTATTATTTAAAGCAATTGTCATTTCAGTAATCTATTTGTGCACAATTAAACCTGAATACATCAATTGGTATTAGACCAGTTGTCTACGCCAGCATATCATGTCGTATGGCATCTTGTGCGCATCTGATGGTATACAGCGAAGGTCACAGGTTTCCTCAACAATTGCCATTGATTGGCTCGCAGATGTGAGGGTCACGCGCAAATCACAACTGACGTAGCGAATGCGCTCGTAATGCTCCGATGAGGCCACGTGTCTGTGAACATTCATCTTCAGCAACATCACACTTCACAGCTGCGTTGTTAAAATTGATGCTCGCCGATAAATCCGTAAATATACGCTAGACTTGGAGCAGTGGTAGCTCAGTGCCCGGTTGCTTCAAGGTGGGTAGTACGCTAACGACCCGAGTTCGATCGAACAAATTCATTAATATTGAATAAATTTATTTGTATCAATTTTATGTGCTGATTTACCACGCGATCGGCGGTGAATAGAATCATCGTGAGGAAACACTTGTAAGAAAATTTTGTTCGTGGCGGACTAAGACCTTTTACACCTTGCGTATATGAACATATGTAAGTTATAGTAATAGGAACAGCCCTTATCTGTAAAGAGAGTATTTGGTTATATTCCGCCACGTCTTAGAAATTGTTTCTTACACTTGTAGATTTCCTCAGATGTTTTCCTTTACCCTCTAGCACGTGGTAAATCAAAAACTTAAAATTGCAATAAATTTATTGTTCCCACATTTATATGTAACTAGCAATGGAAGCGACTGCTCGGAAACTGACTTTTTTTTAATTTATTTGGGACAATAAACACACATGAAATTATAAAAGACATAATAAAAATAAAATATGTAACTGCACTACCAACAACATTATCCGCAAATTATTATTTTAACGTGCAACACTTTAAAAACAAAAGCACTTTATCAACAAAAATTAAAGAAAAGATTACGGAAATAAATTAACTAATTAATTCTTACAAACTAACTACGAGTATAAGCGACTTACGGCTCTCACTTAGGATTTTTAAATCTCAGTCGGTTTTCTTCATTGCTAAATGTCGTGTCTACTCCCAATTGCTGATCGTTTGATTGACGAGCATTGGCGATATAACCTTTTTTGTTTTTTTCCCCACATAAACGCCGCCTTCCGGCGGCGGTTATGTGGGGATCTTACCCACTAAAACCTCCCCGGTGGCCCTTTCCTCGGTTCATGACGCGGGCTCCGGGATCTCACGTGGAACGCACCGGAGCCCCCCTGCACTGTGCTCAAGGAGAGCACGTCCCGGGGGGGAGGTTACTTCCTTCCCCCCCTGTGCCCGCGCAGCGCAAGGCGACACGGGCCAGCCGATGTCGCCTTCTTCCCGGGTCCACTTTGGTGGACGATTCAGGCCAGCACCCTTGTCGCCCAGTGAACCCGAGGCCCCTTTTAGTCGCCTTGTACGACAACATACAAATACTCACCGAAAAGCTTAGTACATAAGGCAAGGGGTAACTAATGCACTATTTCCGAAGAAATCTAGTATGAGACGAGCATTTAGGATTGCTAAAATATTAAATAAACACCCGGCTCGAGCTGAGACGTCCCTCAAGGCCATTTAACATCCGATGATACGTAAACAAAAGCAATCTTGAACTTATTTTACCTAACCACAACAGTTACACGTACAATGCATCATATAATATGCTCCTATAAAACCACAATATATTTCTAAAACAACATAAATACGTGGTGGTACCACGCTATACGAGTATTTTGAGATACGAGTCGCCGAGCGAGCGATATTTTGCTTTGAGATGAGAGCTAGATTTTGAGATACATCGCTCTAACAATTTCTTCCATATCAGACTAGAACTCGGTCAGTGTGTTTGTTTCCCGAGTTGCATTTTTGAGAAGTTGTGTTCGTTGTTGTCGCTTTTGTACATTTACAATACAGTTGTAAGGATTTCAATGGAGAAAATTGCTTTTAGATACGAGCAATTTCACATACGAGCAAGGTAACAAGGCACAAATATTACAAAAATAAAATCGAGAGAAACCTCCTCTTTTTTGAAGTCAGTTAAAATGGAACAGTCTTTCATCTGTTTGCTCTGTAGAAAAGTAATCTGTAAGTGTTAAAAGTTTCAGCCTTTATATAATAAATAGGTCCCACTTTGGGGCAGGCATTCTCTGTAAAGAGAGTATAAGGACATAGTCCACCACGCGGCCTTACTGCCGATTGTCAGACTTCACATGCATTAGAATTTTTTTTAAGACATGTAGGTTTTCTGTGCCTGAAATGATTGTCAAGGTTTTTCACACATTATATTTGAGCAATAAAAGCAGATAACATTCTCCAGTGGCAGTAGGCGCGGAGGCCGCATCCGGGCAAGCGGACCACATCGGAGTACAATCGAAACTAAGATTAGACTGTACGTCTGTGGCACTGCGTATACGTTACGCCGTCGGTCTGTGCGTGCAACGCGTATTATTAGATTCGCGTGATGACGTCACGTCGCGTCACAACCTTGACGCCAGCGTGGCGGCTCTCCACTTAGAACCAATCTATTATCTCTATCTATGAATTTATAACCGACTTCAGAGTAAAGACTCTCTCAAATCGTCCTTCTTTTTGAAGTACAACTTCTTTATGCACGTTTGATTTAGGAAGTTAAGTATATGCCCAATTAAAAATGAATCATCGAAATCAGTTGGCGTGATATTGAGGTCTCCGTCCATTTGTCGCGTAAATACTTAATGCAAATTTAAGACTTATATTGTTTTCTCATTGATGTCATTGTCAGAATTGTACTGGAAAAACTGAATTGTTACCCCATGGGAAACATCACCTTTGAAATAAAAAAGGAATCAACAAAATCGGTTCGCCCAGTCGAAAGTTAGGAGGTAAGAAACATTAAAAAAAACATACCTCCTTTTTTGAAGTCGATTGATAAATTAACTATTTAGGGGACTGAAATACAAATAAGTGTCTTCATTACATCAAAAGTGTATTTTCCACACTGTAAAGTAGTTTTATGAGTTAGTTTAATTTGTACCATTTACTTAGCCCTTAATTTCTGGGCTTATAGATAAGACTACGGTACCGCCTGCCTGTCGTAGAGAACGACAAAAGTGCCCTCGTGTTCACTGGCGACAAGGGTGGGGGCCTTTGTCGTCCGACCAAAATGGACCCGGGAAAAAGGTGACATCGGCTGTCCCGTGTCGCCTTGCACTGCAAGGGCACAGGGGAGGCACAGTGCAGAGATGCTCCGGTGCGTTCCTCTGGAGATCCCGGAGCCCATGGTAAGGGGAGGAAGGGCCACCGGGGGCGTTTTAGTGGGTAAAAATCCCAGATACCATTAACTGGTGTCGATTTAAAGTCGGTTTTTATTATTACACGTAACACCATTTGATTGTTGGCAGTATTTCGTCGTTTTACTAAAAAGAACCTTGATACTGGCATGTAAATAATGATAAATAAAAGAGACACAAAAGAAACAAACGGACAGTAAAAGATCGCATCGTTTAGACTCGGACGATGACGTACGTCCTAACTATAATGCCGCGTGTACCTCTGCCAAAACATTTTGCACACATATGCTAATCTATATCAAACCAATAGAGTCTATATTTCCGTGACACGAGAGTAACCGCTAGCTGAATTCTTTGAAGCAAGTCGGCCGTCATCAACGACGAATGATAAAGATTATTTAATAGATTCCTTCAACTAATTTGCGAGTACAATTGCGTACATTTGCGCAGTTGAATCGTGTTTTAATGAAAAAATATTGTAATAAGTTTGTTTTTCTTAATTACCGGTCCCTTTTTGGTTAAATTCGACATAAATCCAGACGCGGAAACGTTGAAATCACATAAAATTAACCGTTCGAAATTTGCGAAGCTGATCCTGCGTGATTCCCTGGATAAAGGATGGTAAAAGCAGTTAGTCCTTATTACATCAGCTATTTGCAAGTGAGAGTTCCGTCAAATACGGTCCAGCCGTTCCAGAGATTAGCCGGAGCAAACAGACAAAAATTGTATAAAATGTTACTTTGGTATATATACTCTAAATACATTTGTAGGCATGTTATTATGTTATTATTTATATTATTAACACACGTCAGAGATTTAAAAACCATCTTAATTTTATATTAAAGATAAACGGTTTCAAAATGACTTTCTTTGCAAATAATTATAAACAAAATATTATCATTTATTTATTCATAAGTATAAAAACAAGTATATTTATAAGTAGAGACAAAAACCCGACTTTAAATTGAATCAAGCGTTAAACGCTATTGTGCGGACGGTCACTCTGTTTATTCGAATTATCGTTGGAATTAAGAAACAGATTTAATCAAAACCTTTTTTTTTTTTTGTTTACGAGGAGGAAATCTTCAAAAAGATACCCCGCCTTCTGTGGGGAAGGCGGCGGTTATGTGGGTTTTTACCCACTAAAACCTCCCCGGTGGCCCTTTCCTCGGTGCATGACGAGGGGCTCCGGGATCTCCAGAGGAACGCACCGGAGCCCCTCTGCCCTCGCAGTGCAAGGCGACACGGGCCAGCCGATGTCGCCTTCTTCCCGGGTCCACCTTGGCGGAAGACAAAGGCCCCCACCCTTGTCGCCCAGTGAACCCGAGGCCCCTTTTAGATTTACTCAAAACCTAACCAAACTCCCATTAAACTACCCTTTTTTATGGGATATAAAATAGTGCTTGACCACGATCACTCCTGTTGTGTTTAGTAAGTGCCTATTCACTCTACTCTTGAAGGCTCACACGTCGTACTTGGACGGAAACACTGACGCCGGAAAGTTTCCACTCCTTTGATGTACGTACTATAAACGATGACATCCTTTGAAATACCTTGAAGTACATCCTTTCCAATAAAAAAATAATTATCGAAATAGGTTGTTTTAGCGACAGTTGGTCCTACTGAATGCCGATTTAGTTTTAAATATTATAATCTATAAAGTTAATGGACTGACTAATATAAAAGTACTTTAGTTTAGTCAACTAAAGTACTTTTATCGGTTGTCGGCAACCAAGGCCGTTTACGCTTCCGTCTTTGAAAGAGATATATACTAGAAATTTAGGATAAAAAGGAGAGGACTGTCTCTGTAGACAATTAGTGTACAGTTACAGAGAACAAGTGAGTTATGCTGGAGGAAAAGCCCTTTAAAAGTGAATCTCTGAAACAAAGTCAGTAAGTCTTTAATAAATTACCTCTAACGCTCTTGATGTATTGCTGTTAATAATATGATAAAATATAAAATATGTTGTGTGCGATGTTGAGCAACGTAGCCCACAGTTGGGCTCCGGTGCGTTCCACTGGAGATCCCGGAGCCCCTCGTCATGCACCGAGGAAAGGGCCACCGGGGAGGTTTTAGTGGGTAAGAACCCCACATAACCTGGAATAGTTTGCCCGCGTCTGTCTTTTCTTCCGATTACAATGTGGGTATTTTCAAGAGTAGAGTGAATAGGCATTTACTAAGCTAGTGCGCCTTACCATCCAGGACTGCATTTCCACTTAACATCAGTTGGGATCGTTTCCTCCCCGTCAACAAAAAAAAAAGGTAGGTCATAGTTGGGTTATTCGTCCATTTGTCGCACACATACATAATGCAAAATTTATGACTTATATAGATGCCATTGTCGAAATTTAAACCAAACGGAAAGCACTAGCTTTGGAATAAATAAAAATCATCAAAATCGCTTCTACTAACTAGACGAACTGAGAACCTCCTATTTTGAAGCCGGTTGAAAAACAAATAAAAAATAATATTAATTTTATTGACATAATTAAGTATTACTACTAATTGAAATGACTTCCTTGTTGTACGTACTTATTAATCTACGAGTACATTCTACAAAACGAAGCACTCAGTTAAATTCCTTAGTTCTCCCCGAGGAGCTTAATATGACGCGGGGACGACAATTCCTTCAATTTAACGACGCCGGCGCTGGTTCGTTATTCATTGACACTATCTTAGGGTTGCCACACTTTTATTTATTTATATCCAACAAAAGGATTGATTCAGATTTTAAATTTTTCGCTATTTATATGAAAATGAATGTTGCTCACTCGAGATTGGCTTGATCTATTCGGCTAATTGTTTTATGTTCCTTAAGGCACACGGAAAGTTTTAATAGAATAAATAAAAAATGCATGGATAATATAAACGACACTTCCTTTCACATTATGGCCCATGTAGAAATCTTAATACAAATTCATCGTGTATGTGAGCTTCCTTACTCACCATCGCACATAACAGATTTTATATTTTATCGTATTATTGACAGATTTTAGCAAAAAAAGCTTTAAAGGTAATTAAAAAAGATTGGCGGACTTCACATGTCATTGCAACAAACAAATTCATTGGTGCCGGTAAGTCGGTGAAATAAATTTGTAAATTGTTAAATGTTAATATACTTTTATTTCTATTAGGTTATATGTGACAACCCTACGCCGGTTCACACTGATTCCGAATCGAAAGTCGTAGCTGCCATTCACAGCTAAGTTCAATTAAAACAATTCCAGCCATTACGTGTCACGCTGAGTGACTCATTAAAGCATTTGCTTTTTAACTCAAGATCACTAGCAAACGAATTACATTGAGGGAATTTCCGTCACATATCCATAGAAATATCTATACTAATAAATTGGGAGACGTTATCTTTCTGAACATATAATACTCTCGTGAGCAAAAACAAAGGGTCGGTTAATAAAGATTTAACATCTCGGAAGATAAAGACGCTAACTAACTGAAATAAATTAATAATAATAATAATAATAAACCATTTATTCGAAACAGCACACAGAAATAGACAAAAATGAAACAAGAAGAACTTATCTACTAACAATAAAAAAAAAATCCTTAAATACTAATTAAAATAGGTAAAAAATAAATAAAAGATAAAATAAAAAAAAAGAAACCAAGTAAATACGAAAACTTGATCTATTTGGTTGCGATGCTGGATCGAATAGGTACCAGCTCAGCATTGTGTTGGCTGTGAAGCCAACGCTGGTATTCTGCTGGTACCTATGCCTTCCCGTCTGGCCGTGTTCTGTGCTCAGGTATTATGTGGACGATTTACCAAGATTAAAGTTAAGTTAAAAAGTGCAAGTACAATATAAATATAAACGACACAAAAAGAATACTCAAAGCTTTTTATTTCGGGAGAGGATAAAACGGGCTATGTTTATAAATAGGAGTCCATGATAGACAATTAAATATCCTTAAAATAAAATAAAATATTATTTTAATTTATTTATATTTTATTAAACTGCATAAAGTATATATTACTAGTTTGAAAAGTAAAGTAAATCAAATAATTTCATTGTTGCCAGCACAGTACGCTTGCAACTTTAAGCGACCGCTCCGACACAGCTATCACTGAGCTATAGTTTTATTTTTTTTTTATATGAAAAGTGGCAAACGAGCATACGACTCACCTGATCTTAAGTGATCACCGTCGCCCATAAACATCCACAGCACCAGAGGAGCTGTAGGCGCGTTGCCGACCTTTGTGATAGGAATAGGCTCGTTTCTTGAAGGTCCCTAAATCGTAAACGTTCGGAAACACCGCTGGCGACAGTTGATTCCACAAGTTGACAGTGCGTGAGAGAAAGTTACGCGAAAAACGTACAGTCGTTGAACGCCAACCATCAAGATGGTGGTGGTGGAATTTGGAATTCTGCCGAGATGTGCGGTAATGGAAATCGGTAGCTGGGATGATTCCGAACAATTCCTCAGAACACTCCCCATGGTAAATGCGATACAGGATGCAAAGAGAACCGACATCTCTTCGCAGATTCAGAGGGTCGAGTCGATCGGAAAGACCCTGAGAAAAATACATGTAGTCTGCCAATTCGACTATGCACTTATTCTCTCTTTGTAAAACAGACCTGGTTCCAACAACGGGACATATATTTAGGCTGTACCTTTTCACTAAACCACTTATACTACTTACGTATGGTTTTTTATCAGCCGCTTTCATTTCATTAAATAAAGCTTACCTGAAAAAAGACAACGAAAATTTAGAAAAGTTTAGCAAATCCAAAAGTACAATTGCCTTGAATTTCTACGAGAAGATCAAATACGAAAGCAAAAAATAATAAGTACCTATCTTGGCAAACTCACATACATAGGAATATGGTGGGCACTTGTGAACTATAGCCGCGAGCAAAAATAAAGGGTCGGTTAAGAAAGTTTGAATATCTCCGAAGATAAAGACGCTAGCTGAAATCAAATAAAATATTTTTAATAATTTATTTATTTTTCATTAAAAGCATAAACTTAAACGAAAAAGGATGTCTTACGTAAACTTGGATAATGCAGTGTTTTTCATTAAAAGCATAAACTTAAACGAAAAAGGATGTCTTACGTAAACTTGGATAATGCAGTGTTTTTCATTAAATTTTATTTAAATTAAAATTTTAGTACTCAGTGTTGCCTCCATGTGGCAATTTTATTTCAGTTACCTAGCTCTTTATCTCTGAGATATTCAAACTTTCTTAGCTGACCATTTATTTTTGCTCAGGGCTATAGTTTACAAATACCCACCATAGTCCGAACTATCGACCTTCCTTTTATAGCGTCAATAGCCTAATTGTTTAGGCTGCGGCCTGCGAATCGTAAGGTCCGTGGGTTCGAATCCACCATTCGACTATTGACGTGAACCATGTCCTAGCACAAGCTTAAGCTTAGTTGGAATGGTTAACAAGATTGTTAGTAATATTTCGGAAAAAAAGAAATATCTCATGTACTCTTCTTCATTGTATTCTTCATTTCTGAAGGTCGTGCTTGTCTTTAAGCGCTTTCACCGAGACGTCAACGAGCTGCTTCCATACTGCTCTGTCCTCGGCTTCTCTCATCGCGGTCGGAATGTCGACTCCTATGAATCTAATGTATATAGGAGTTAAAAAGTTAAAGTTACAGCCCAGACTTTCTGTGTAGAGAGATGATGATAGAATAGTTCGCCACGCGGAGCTACTGCGGGTTGACGGCCTTCACATGTGATAAAATTGTGATGAAAAGCATACGGGGCGACTGGAAACCATTTTAATAATTACAATACAATCTCTGACTATCTCCTCTCATTGATATTTACGTAGATATACGAAAGTACAGTAATAAACAGTAAAGTTGTGCAGTGGAACTTTGAGACAATCCCAAATAAACGTAACTCATGATCACTCTAATCGTATAAGTAACGTTCTAGTTCAACGCGTATGTCCGTCGTGGAGGAATACGCGACCTTTGTATGTTCGCCGCCGTTTTTTAATCTATCACGCCTCATACGTAAACTAATTAAATTGGCATGTTGAAGTTAGAAGAAGAAGGATTCTGCTGTTTCACGAATTGATCATTATTGCATGCTTTTGTGGACATCATACAAATCCGAACGAAGCACTTTGTTTCGTCTTTCGTTATTCGTACAACAAAGAACTGGCGTTTGCCCGCGTCTGTCTCTCCACCGTTTCCCACAATAGGCATTTACTGAGCTAGTGATCCTTCCAAGACTGCATTTCCACTTAACATCAGGTGGAATCATGGTCAAGCATTTGCTTAGATAAATAAACTATTAGAAGTCTTACGACTTCTCTGTTATACCCTACACGAATAGATCTGCAGTGTACCCTGATATAACCCTTACTACAACAAAGCGCGGGCCATTAAGCTTGTCCTTATCCTAATGGCTTAGGATATGCTCTGTGAAACCTGCTCGTAGGTTCGAATCCACCATTCGACTATTGACGTGAACCATGTCCTAGCACAAGCTTAAGCTTAGTTGGAATGGTTAACAAGATTGTTAGTAATATTTCGGAAAAAAAGAAATATCTCATGTACTCTTCTTCTTCATTGTATTTTTCATTTCTGAAGGTCGTGCTTGTCTTTAAGCGCTTTCACCGAGACGTCAACGAGCTGCTTCCACACTGCTCTGTCCTCGGCTTCTCTCATCGCGGTCGGAATGTCGACTCCTATGAATCTCATGTATACAGGAGTTAAAAAGTTACAGCCCAGACTTTCTGTGTAGAGAGATGATGATGGCATAGTTCGCCACGCGGAGCCACTGCGGATTGACGGCCTTCACGTGTGATAAAATTGTGATGAAAAGCATACGGGGCGACTGGAAACCATTTTAAATAATTACAATACAATCTCTGATTATCTCCTCTCATTGATATTTACGTAGATATACGAAAGTACAGTAATAAACAATAAAGTTGTGCAGTGGAACTTTGAGACAATCCCAAATAAACGTAACTCATGATCACTCTAATCATATAAGTAACGTTCTAGTTCAACGCGAATGTCCGTCGTGGAGGAATACGCGACCTTTGTATGTTCGCCGCCGTTATTTAATCTATCACGCCTCATACGTAAACTAATTATATTGGCATGTTGAAGTTAGAAGAAGAAGGATTCTGCTGTTTCACGAATTGATCATTATTGCATGCTTTTGTGGACATCATACAAATCCGAACGAAGCACTTTGTTTCGTCTTTCGTTATTCGTACAACAAAGAACTGGCGTTTGCCCGCGTCTGTCTCTCCCACCGTTTCCCACAATAGGCATTTACTGAGCTAGTGATCCTTCCAAGACTGCATTTCCACTTAACATCAGGTGGAATCATGGTCAAGCATTTGCTTAGATAAATAAACTATCAGAAGTCTCACGACTTCTCTGTTATACCCTACACGAATAGATCTGCAGTGTACCCTGATATAACCCTTACTACAACAAAGCGCGGGCCATTAAGCTTGTCCTTATCCTAATGGCTTAGGATATGCTCTGTGAAACCTGCTCGTAGGTTCGAATCCACCATTTGACTATTGAGGTTAACCTTCTAGCACAAGCTTAGGCTTAGCTGAAATGGTTAACAAGAATATTAGTAATGTTAGAATATCAGTAACTATTAGGCGTCAACAACCGAATAGCTGTTAATGGAATTGGTGTATTATATATTTATAATATTTGTTAGCATTCAATAACAAAAGCATGACGGGCTACTGTATCAACTTTGGATCTAGGTAGATGATAGGACTAGATCAAAATATTAAAATGCAGAACAGCGCCATCTATCGTCATAAATTTAAACTTAGTAAAATCAGTGATAGTAGCGCAATAAATACGCCGCTAACACTAGATAGATGGAGTTAGTAAGTCCCATAATATTCGAATGCAGAAGTAATTGTTTAACGTAAACATAAAAATTATGTAATTACCATAACATGTTCTAAAGGAAATGTAAATAATATGAAGTGATAAAGATATTTTTGTTAAGAAACGCACGTTGGATCGTCAAGCATCTTTTTGTTTGTTTATTAAATCTTATTAGCACACGTGTTAATTGAAATGCAAATTATTGTTGTAATTCTAAAACCCAAGGTCGTTCGAAGACTGATTAAAAAAAAAGCAAATTTGAATTAAAACCGTAAACTTTTGTACCAGATTCGAGAAAGTTCGCGTAAAGGATGAAGTGGAAAGAGAGACGAAGAAAAATTTATAGTGTATATATATATAAAATTTCAGTATAAGAAATTTCAAGTCAAGAATTCAGTAAAAAAAACACTTTACGGCCCGATATATAAACACAAATTCTTAAAAAAAATTGAAAAAAGAGCCATACATAGGATGTCAAAGAGATAGATGTGGCTCAAAAGCTACAGATTCCGACCCTTGATCTAGGCAAATGTAAACCGACGTGACGACAAGTCCTGGGCTTATAGCATAATGCTACGGTAACCCCTGCCTGTCGTAAAAGGCTTCTAAAAGGGGGAGTAGGGGCGGAGCTCGTGTCGCTTTAGCACTGCGAAGGTGCTGGGAAAATAGTGCAGAGAGGCATCGCGAATTCCAATGGAACGCACCACTCTCCATATACCGGAGAGGGCCAGGGGTGGTTTTATTGAGTCAAACCTCACGTAACCACCATCTAATTAAAGATTTCCCCCACTTCAAAAAAAAGGTTAACAAAGGTGAACTTAACGCCATAGTGCATTCTCTACCAATCGCACCTGGGTGTGAGCAAACATAAACTACTTTATATAAAAAAAAAAAACATTTATGTGACGTTTTTGTTGTCGCCCCAAGTTAACAACAGTCTAACAGCAATTAAACCTCTACAAATCCACAAAGCGTCCATTCGTGACCCTCGGAGGTTGCGAATAATCCTCGCGCGTTACCGCTATTTCATGGGCAGGCCAAACCCCTTAGATGTTAGGAGCGTTGCTGGAGTTTCTTCGGCCACTACTTTTCCCAGCGCCAACGCTTCCCGAAGTGGCACTCAAAGTTAGTTTAGCTTTTGAATGTCCCTTAGATTATCCGTGAAATAGCAACCGACCGAGTCGTGGTTCGGCACTCTCGGGCGCCCTCGGATGGGAATGCTTACGCGTAACATAGTAACCGTCCAAGCCGAGGTTACCCCTCACCGGGGGGACTCTTGTGTCGAGTTACTAGAGATAGAGGTTCAGGCTAAGCGACTTAAGAGCCATGTCACATCTCAATCCGGTGAAGCAGTCAAGGCCAGTTTCTTTGGCCAATCTGTGTAGTTCGTCAAAAAAAAAAGCAATTAAACTTTAATTATGAATATAAAGAACATATTGCAGCCGAACTCTCTATTAACCCGGGGGCTGTATGTATAATGTACAGTCAGTGTTTTACAACGTTCGCATTTCAATTTAATTTCTTCATTAGCTTTAAATTGATACAATTATCTATTGATTGATGTATTTATTTAAATACTTTCAAATCAAATGACCACTATCCCACCTGACGTTAAGGGGAAATGCATACCTGGATGGTAAGGGCTAGCTTAGTAAATGCCTATTCACTCTACGCGACAATAAGTACAAATATAACACCCATCATTCAAGGGGATAGGCAAAGGTCACAGAGTTCCACTCAGCACGATCCTGACACTCCTCCTGTAACCTCCGCTTATAAAAGCATGTTCAAACTGTTTTGTACTTTTCCATATTTGACGATCGGCGGTAATTTACAAATGTTTTGGTGTTTCTGGGTTAATTTCGTGTGGACTGGCCATGTGAGTGAGTCATCTTATTAGTCAACGTCGTAGTTCAATTAAGTGTCCTCAAATAATACTAGTTTTTAGAGTCCGTTCAAGCTTCTAGTGCCGGCGCCTGGCACCAAAGTTACCGGAACTAAAATACCGATGTCTCCAATCTATGACATTAAATAATAATACATTGAGAGACTAATTTTCTTCCAGTAGAAATAGATGGAAGAATGTTCTATTTTAACCGTATTCGAAAAAGGAGGAGGTTCACAATTCCGTTGTATTTTTTTAATATTTGTCCACTCATGGCGCCGTCATTTAAGAACCGATTTAGAATTTTTTTATTGCAATTCAATTAGGTCCAATGTTTAATTTATTTAACATTGGTCCTTGGGTTCCGAAGATACACCAAGGACTTCTTCAAATAGAATACAAGAACACGTTTTTTGAGATATTGGCAGGTTTATGAGTCCGGTATCCGGTATCCCCTGCCTGTCGTAGAAGGCGACTAAAAGGGGCCTCGGGTTCACTGGTGGACAAGGGGGCCTTTGTCGTCCGCCAAGGTGGACCTAGAGTAACCTGTGCCGTAGTAGTAACCGTGCTCAAGCGTCATCTGGCTGCCTGTAACATGCAGACCGACAAGTGGGAGAGCTTTGCCTCAATGCGACCAGAACGGCGCTCTCGTGTCAGAGCAGGTGTGGCTGATTTGGAAAAGAACCGTCTCGTTGATCTAGACGCAAAACGTCACGAAAGGAAATCTAACCCCAAGTCCTCCTAACACCTACAATGTCTCCGGTCAGCTATTTGTGCCACTTGCAGGCGAGCATTTAAGTTCGGCCATATGGCTGATTTGACCGAAGTTAGTTAAGGTCGCCGTTACCGGTCACGGTGTGGACAACTACGAGTATATAGTGTGGCGACGCATGACGTGGAGACGCCAACAGTCGGCCTAACTACACATTAATTACACTTGTCCACGATTTTACACACCGCTTACTTAACTCCGATATTATGTGTGTTCCACCAGTGTATGTGAGACGCCTGCGCTGAGCCCCAGCCTGCAGTCAGATCTCTCTCCTCTCAATGACGTTTAATTCCATCTGACGTTCAAACGTTGATTGATAAATCAAAGCAATCAATAACCATTTGCCCCACTTGATAACCAATTTAAATGTTTAATACCGGTTGCATTTGTAGCAATGATTTCTGTTCTACTAAAATAAGCTCACGAAGCTTCTTGACCTAATCAGCGTGGCCGGGGATAGAGATACCGATCTCCTATTCACGTAGTAAATTTGTAACAGATGTACAGACCACAATCACCTTTAGTTGATACGACCTTCTGATCATTTCTTATGTCAATTGTCAAAGCTGATCGAAATTTAACTTTAACTTTAATAATTAAGGTTCTATATACATTGCACTAATTATTTCCTGCCACGGTTCAGTACAGTCCGTTTGATATAGCCCTAAGATTAATCTTAAATAAGTCGGTCAAGTTTACTTATAACATAGGTGATCGGTAAATTAAAACACTCTCACGGCCTCTCAGTCCATTTTATCGATTAAGAAAGAGATAGCAATCAGTATCTGCTTTCCGTCAAGCCTATTAGATCCCATATAGAGCATGAGATGAACCATCACCATATACCGGAAAATGAAATGGACCGACGACCGTATAAGGATAGCCGGAAGTGGCTGGATGAGGAAAGCGGAGGATCGTATGTGGTGGATGGCATTGGGGAGGGCCTATTTCCAGCAGTTACCCACGGGTAGACACAGGCTGATGATGATAATGACGATATTAAATTAAGAATAGGTTAGCAATGCAAACAATTGTATTTAGTTCTTAAAATAAAGCGTAAAAGAAAGTAAAATTGTTTCTGTGTAGGTTTAAATAGTGAATAAGTGTTTCTTGTCGCCATCAAAGTACATTGTAGTTTGACGACATAAGTATATATACAGCCTTTATATATATCCCACTGGTGGGCACAGTCCTTCTCTGTAGAGTATAAGGACATAGACCGCCACGCGGCCCTAGTGCGGAGAATTTTTTTTAAGATGTGTAGGTTTCCTCACGATGTTTTCCTCCACCGCCGAGCACATGGTAAATCAGCACATAAAATTGCAACAGCAAATTTATTGATGCCGGCACCGGGGATCGAACTCGGGTTGTTAGCGTACTATGCAACTTTAGGCGACCACCTGGGCACTGAGCTACCACGGCTCCTCGGTGATCAAAGTACATTGTAGTTTGGCGACATACTTATATGTAAAATTGTTGAACTAAATAAAAAAAAATCAATAGTATTGAGCTACGTGGTGTTAACAAGCAAATGTCAACGAGGTCATCTTAGATCTAGACAAAGTAACACAAGAAGAACGTAACCAAAGTAGATTATAGTATAGAAAGAAACATGATAAAGTATTAAATAATGGAACTTTACCGGTAGAGTGAAAATTTTACCTACCTAATTGTTCAAAAACTTATTGAATTGCAAATTTTAGTTTAAAAACGCTCATCTGGATGGAATCTCCAATATTTGTGGAAGGTTGCGGTCGCGCCTTTTACAATGGACGTTTCCTTGATGTATGTATCGCATTCGTTACACCTCTGTATAAGAAAACTGATCAAATTGGAATTCAGAATTACCGTACATTTTACAAAAGCTTTTTGTGTATCTATTCTAATTACTAATGGAACTCTAACAACAGGGATTTAGATTTGGATTTTTTTTTTTTTTTTTTTGGACGAACTATCACAGTTGGCACAGAGAAGCTGGCCTTTACTGCTTCACCGGATTTGAGAGGTGGCATAGCTCTTAGATCGCTTAGCCTGAACCTCTATTTTAGATTTGGAATTTCGGCGGTGATATTTTTTTTTTTTATGACGAACTACACAGATTGGCCAGAGAAGCTGGCCTTGACTGCTTCACCGGATTGCGAGGTGGCATAGCTCTTAGGTCGCCCGAACCTCTATTGCTAGTAATTCGACACAAGGGTCCCCCCCGGTGAGGAGGTAACCTCGGCTTGGACGGTTACTATGTTACGCGTAAGCATGCCGATCCGAGGGCGCCCGAGAGGGCCGAACCACGACTCGGTCGGTTGCTATTTCACGGATAATCTAAGAGACATTCAAAAGCTAAACTAACTTTGAGTGCCACTTCGGGAAACTCAGCGGTGATAAACTTGGTGTCCTATATAAGACAATTGTAACAGACAAAGATTTTACCAAAACTTTGGACAAAGTGAATCAAATTTTCCTATTACAAAGTTAAGTAAATAACGAGAACTTAAATAAAAAAGAACTGGGATCCTTTTTATATTTGTTCAGATCACATTGAGCAAAAGAACTTGTAATGGTACCGTTTTATTTCATCCGCATCCGTTCACGATTTCCGGAGTACCTTAAGGATCCAATCTAGGACCAGATTTATTACGAGAAATTACACTTCATTAGACATATTTACAACAATGACAATTTCATGAGATTATAGTAAAATGCGAAACCTCTCCTTAATATTCGCAAGTAAATAGCACATTTGAATACTCATGTGGTCAAGGTCTCGTTCATTTATTAAAAGGATTACCAATTTTATTTAACCCTCCACAGTGGCTAAAACGAAATGAGAATTCGAAAATCTCGGTTATTAATAACTGAAGTCGGAATATTCCATACGTTCCGAAATGTGAACACATTTTCATTAAAGGAATGGAAACACGACTGTTTTTTTATGTATTGAAAACATGATAAACTAATGAAATATAGACTCACCATTTACGTAAATGTGGAGATAAGAATTACGGAATTACATTCTTCAGTCCTAGTGCAGTTCTATTTTTTGCGCATTCATACATTTTCGCAAATAAAAAGAAAAAAAATTATTTGGACAAATGAAAAAGAAATACCACAATACAGAACGTACGTAAACTGATACAGTAGTTGGCAACTGTGTCGCAGCAGTTTACGCAACCTCGAGACACAAACAATACAAATACAAATTAAACTTATAATTATATACATAATATAAGAAGAAAAAAGATATAGATACATTATTGTGCATATGTGTGTGTGTTTGTGTGTGTGTGTATAAGTGTGTGTGTGAGTATGTGTGTGCATCACAAGCATCCAGACATAATTGCTTCAGTGTCATTATAAGTTAAATTTTGCAATATGTTTGTCGGTTTCGTACTTCCGACATCACCCTTATATGTAACCAGGCGATATACTCGTAGGAAGTTCCCTACAGAGTACAGACACTGCCACTCACTTTTGCGTCACTAATTGAAAAAATAGTTCTAAAGCGGATGTATCTAAAGCAATCTTTATCATTTGAAACCTAGAGGGGCGTTAAGGGGCCCCAGATAAAACCACCTACTACACAATTACCCTCTATGATGTTATAATTAATATACTTAACATAGATTTCGTAGGATAGCCCGATCACCGTATGCAAACAAGTTGTGACAAAGTTTCTGCGGATAAAGGAACATGATCGATAATAGTTAAAAAAATTAGAGCACTTTACTTACTATACTTACTTACTTACATACTTACTTACTAATTTAATTAGATTAGATTAATTGAACCAGAAATTATTTTAAACATAAGGAAAACAATACCATGCAGAGTTTTAGGGTTGTATAAAAGTTGGGGGCGCTGAAAAATAAATGATTTTCAAAGGGGGCGGTAAAAGAAATAAGTTTGATAATCTAACGTTAAATATTAAATATGATTACGGAACCCCTTTCGTTATTATAATCACCAACTTATCAGCTTTTACTCGATCACGAGTGGACGTCGACGGGGGCTTTGTGTCGGAATGTAAAAAGTAGTTGCAAGGTTGTACTCAAGGTGGTACGAGCAGGACACGTGGTCTGTTGCAATATAAATCAAATAGCAATAATAGAAACCGATAACATTCAATGTTGTAAGCATCAATAGCCTAATAGTTGGGTGTGGTCTGCGAAACATAAGGTCGTAGCTTCAAAACAAACATTCGACTTTAGGTCGTTGATCATGTTCTAGCTTCTTTTGAAATTATTAAGAAGAATGGTAAATTGGTTCGCAAATTTAAAATAATGCTAAGCTTACCAATAGCATGAACACTGCAGCGGTTTCAGTGGAATCAAGGTATATCGACATGAATGAGTGAATGAACGAATTTACTTTATTGCTCAAAAACTAACAAGTAAATCACATTAACAATAAATTATGTATACGATAATTATTCCTTATTTGTCATCAATATTAACAGTTTAAAAATAGCTATTGCTTATTTTGGTGTAGGTAATTATCTTCACCCGCTCGAGAAGAGAATGAATACGGAGAGAAATGAATAATTTAATATATTGTGAGAGTTAAATTAAATATTTAATGATGTAAGTTTATTGTTGAAATAAAATAAAGCAAAATTTAGTCCGGCGAAGCGGGCTGAGTACGCTAGTACACAAATAATTGGGGACTCGAGAATGGACGACAATGCCGAATCGTGGATTGATTGCTAGATGGATTGCAACTGGAGTTCAGGATACACGTGTACTTTAGTCTGAAAGCCGACAAATATAACAAAGTGTATGAACAATGAATGCACGCTGAGAATATCTCGATGTCATCGTGTTACTTGCAACTGGTACGCAGAAGCGTGCGCCTCAAATAGACTCCGACCGACGACAATGTAATGTTAAACTCACATCACAAGATCCTTCAAAATACTTTGTACTTTATTTTCTATTTTACGTGATCCATTTGCCCTTCAATACTCGAAATGTAAATTTCAGTATCAGGGTGAAACACACGACCGTTGTCTTCGTTCCACTGATATTCCAAACCCACCACCGGCCAAGGCCCCACCAACCTCGCGGTTATATGGGCCGAAACGCCGGAGGGTACGCGTGGTCTGGCCATGTGACCCCACACGCACCTTCTTGACTCCCTACAAGATCTTTATCAATGCCTTTCTCCACCATTTGATAAAGAATAAAAAAGAATTTGATACAGCAGGTACGCTAGTAAAGAAAAATAAATTAAATAAATATTAAAATTTTAATTAGTAATATTTATGAAAAAAAAGAAAGAATGCTAGCTTTCTTTAAAAAAAACCATCATATTCCCCCTTCCTCCTGAGTTGAAGAAAAATTACATTTATTTTACTACAGTAAATGTGGTGCAGTTGAGATGTTACTGTTCATTGACTCATTAAAACTCTGTAAGCATATTTCTGTCCACTTGGCACAACGCCATTTATGTAATAACAGGCGCTTTCCTCTTAAAAATCACGTCTAAAAAATATGACCTTTGAGCTCACGCCACTTACATAGTCTGTCTTCCATCGAAATGCTATCGCGAGGTCTACCCTGCGCCTTACACCCTCAAGAGGTTCAAGCTAAGCTACTCTTAGCTGGCAGCACATGGCACCCAGCGATTGTTATGCAAAATAACTACTTCCAATGATATCTTAGTGATTAACCTTTTTTTTTTAACGAGGAGGAAATCTTCAGAAAGATACCCCGCCTTCTGGGGGGAAGGCGGCGGTTATGTGGGGTTTTTACCCACTAAAACCTCCCCGGTGGCCCTTCCTCGGTGCATGGTGAGGGGCTCCGGGATCTCCAGTGGAACGCACCGGAGCCCCTCTGCACTGTGCTCATAGAGAGCACTTCCCGGGGGAGGTTACTCCCTCCCCCCCTGTAGTGATTTACCTAAACCTTATTATAATCTAGTTGATTATCACATAAACTTGGCATTGTAAACAATAATTGAACTTTATTATTTTGTAATCTGTTTTCTAATTCTAATTTTGTATTAAGATTGTGAGAACGCGAAGTTGTGACGGTATTCGTTAAAATAATTCCTTGTACTACGTTACGCTGTCTCAATAAAGTGAGTGTACTAGTTATTGGACTATTTCATTCCACATAACCTACAAGTCATTACACGACCTAAGAGCTGTGCCACCTCTCAAGAAGTATATTTACGAAAAAGCACGATTTCAAATAAAATAGGAATATTAGGAAATAGAATTAATCAAAACCCAACCCAACTCCCATTAATCTTTGAAGTACATTCATTCCAATCGAAAATAAATCATCGAAATCGGTTGCCGAGATATTGAGTTGTTCGTCCATTTGTTGCGCACATACTTGATGTAAATTTAAGACATGGTTATCTCATTGTCAGAATGGGGACCCTCGGGAAACACCAGCTTTCAAATAAAAATGGAATTATCAAAATCGGTTCACACAGTCGAAAGTTAACAGAGGTAAAAACATTTAAAAAAACATACAGACGAAAGAGGTTCTCAATCTCCTCCTGTTTTGAAGTCGGTTATAAACCAGATGAAACTATAGAGGCCGCCTGATCAGCGTAGATCATTCAGAAAAAATAACATTAAAATACTAACGTCAAAGCATATAGACCACTATCCTGACGGCACGTCGTATATTAACGAAGTTTATATAACAACAATAAAACACTATACTCGTTGAACGATGCGAATTACTGCTCTTTACTTAGATAATTAGTTTCGCTTGTCGTGTGTCTTTATATTGTGGGTATAATACAAGAACAGACAAGACACAACAAATGCTAAAGAAATGGTTTAATGTCTTGTGGTGCAATTTTACAACTTTGCATACTTAGTAACGTATTTATTGTATTATAAATTTATTATCGGACTCTGTATAAATTCTATGTAAAGGTAGGATTGTGCGCGCACGATATTGGATAGTTCTGGAGTTCTTTTCTTGTGGGGATTTTGTTTTTCACGAAATACACAGATTGGCCAGAGAAACTGGCCTTGACTGCTTCACCGGATTGAGAGGTGGCATAGCTCTGAGGTCGCTTACTCTGAACCTCTATCGGTAGTAACTAAACACAAGGGTCCGCCCGGTGAGGGGTAACCTCGACTTGGACGGTTTCTAACTTGTGGGGAACGTGCCTAGCCGCGTACTTACGAGTACGTATGCCTACGCGAACGGAAACACATCTGCAACAGCCTGCGACTTGAACGCGTTGCGGCCTCGGGGGAGGACGATCCCCCCAACAACATTTAGGTAAAGCGCGCCATTGCTCCACTGCCTCCGTAAGCAGGTGATCCCCGAGTTCATCACCTGAAGGACTTGGGGGCTGGCGATAGGAGCTGCCACCTCGCACACCCCGCCCCCAGCGGCGGTCAAGATGTGTGGCCCCGCCGCTAGCCATAGCTGTGTCAGCCTTGCGACAGCACATGCTAAGACAATGTCCAATATTGGCATCATGTCGTATTTGTCTGTTATTTCTTTCTTCAATCGTATTTTTGTTCTTTCTTTTTATGTGTGTGCGCGTTTGTTTATATGATGCTAATAAATAAAATGAAAAACATTATAGATTACAAAAACTAGCAAAAATAGACAATTGTGATGTCACTGATCGTTCATTATGACACAAAAGGTTTAGCAAACTGGGGGCTGATCAGCTTGATCAAAAAGGTATGAGGTTATTTTCTGTACACGCTTGGATGTGTCATTTATGAACAGATTTTATTATTTTTTTTGGCTGAAAGGCTTTGGTTTCAATTACGTCCCGTGTGAATTAACATACACATTTTTCAATATCAAATTTGTTTCCAAAATGATAAGAGAGTGAATCCGTAGTAAAATTCTTAGTTAATATGTGTATAGAACTGCAGTCGATAACAGTATACGAAAACATGCGTCTAGTGAAAGTAATCAATAGGAAGTTACGAGCGGTGAACGACTGCGTTAGGGATGTTCATCATCGCTGTATCGATACTGTGCGATATATTGTATAAATATATCGATATTTTTAAAATATCTTATCGTTTGTTTTCAAAAAGTAGCCCAAAAAGATTTTAAATTTATACAATAAATATTGCCGTTGCGAATAGTGGGAGTGTAGTAACATATTATATACGATATTTGGTAATTGGATGAAATATATCGATATAAGGTGATTCGATAATATCAGATTGAAGATGGGAAGATATATCGCGTTTAAATATCGACATTTTATGTAATATCGACATATATCGTGCACTCCTAGACTGTG
The DNA here is from genome assembly GCA_029286785.1 of Meandrusa payeni. Lineage (NCBI taxonomy): Eukaryota > Metazoa > Arthropoda > Insecta > Lepidoptera > Papilionidae > Meandrusa > Meandrusa payeni. Next base: position 1,230,600 of record JAGSMX010000029.1, read on the forward strand.
TTGCGATGGAGTCAACAACTATAGCAAGGCTCCACATTCGCTGATCCATCTACGAAGATAGATAGATAGCACTTTATTGTACAACACAAGCAAATAAGGAACAAGTACAATGGGCGACCTTTAAGCTAAAGGTGGGTACTGACCAACGTTACGAGGTGTAATGTAACATTCGCATCGAGCGTGTACGCATCGAGCATGTTTTAAAATCGGCGTAACATGCTCGTCAAAACTCTGTGCTCCGCTTTCGGGACGACTTGCAAGAGCGTACTGACCGAAACGCGTAACACTCAAAGGATTCGCCAAAAAACCGACAGCCGGGTGGAGCACTCAAAGCGAGCAACGAGCGGCTCGTTGCTCGCTGGTTTCCCCGTAACACGACGTACTGACTGCACGAATGCTCGCGGTGTAACACGTTACATTACGCTCCGTCAGTACCCACCTTAAGAGCGATCTCCGGGCAACCTCTTTATCAGTGATTATCAAACTTATTTATTTTACCGCCCCCTTTGAAAATAAATTACTTTTCAGCGCCTCTCATTTTTTATACACCCCTAAAACTGTGCTAGTAGTTGTTTTGCTAATGTTGAAATAATTTCTGATGCAATATAATTAAGGAAAAATTGATTCTAATTTTTTAACTGTCATCGATCATGTTCCTTTATCCGCAGAAACTTGTTACAACTTGACTGCATACGGTGTGCGGGCTATCCTACGAAATCTATGTTAAGTATTTTAATTTTTTATTACATCATACAGGGTAGAAGTATAAACTATTTATTCGTTATTGTATAGTAGGTGGGTTTTAATTTTAGTGTTTTTTTTTTAAAGAAAGCTAGCAATATTTCTTTATTTTTTCACAAATGTTACTAACATTCTTGTTAACCATTCCAACTAAGCTTACGCTTGTGCTAGGGGATGGTTCACGTCAATAGTTGAATGGTGGATTCGAACTTACGACCTTACGATTCGCGGACCGTACCCTAAACCAATAGGCTATTGACGAATTTAAAATACTACATAAAGTAAATGAAATTACAAATTATACATCGCCCTCTTCTTCTTGGTCGCTTCACTCTTGTCAGAGAGGTCGTGGTCATCATGATCCGGTGTATTGGGCAGCAGACAGCACCCGCCGCCGTCTCGCCACCTCCGCCTGCTGGTCGTCAATCGGGCACATTCGTGGAGGGGAGCACCCACCATACTCCGCACCTGATCCAACCATCGCATCGGCGATCTACCTCGTGATTTGCTTCCCTCTACTTTTGCCCTGCACGAACCCACATCAAAGAAAAACCCTTTTTTCTGAGAAGATTTTTCCCAGAAATCTCTAGGTTTCAAACGACCCTAAAGGGGCGTTATCGCCCACTCGAGAAAGACTGCTCTATATTGACAGGACATACAAAAACAATTGAAAATATTGAAAAGTAAAAAAAAATCTATTACAAAGTCGACCCACCGAAACTTGTTCGTACAATATGGCATGATTGAAAAGCATCAAATTGTTGGTCGGAAGTGTAGTTTTGGCCAATTCAATAACTGTTTTAATCAACGAGAATTAATTCGATCAGATTACAAAATATTAAAAATTCCAAACAAAACAAAATTCAAAACATCGCACAGGATAATTGGCAACTATACAAAAACGGGGGACCTTGAGGTGTCGGCGCGTTCCAAAATAGACGACTGTATTGCAGACTTTCCCGCTGTTGTGAAACTAGGTCTCAAAACAGCTTTTAAGCTCACATATCCTTTAATATCTCTTTATCCTTACGTCCGCTCAATCTCGAGGCACAAAGTTACAAGTACATTTACGAGTAAAACAAAAACCTACTACGAATTATATTAAACGTGTTTTTTTTGTGACGTAGTTATACGGATAAGCCAGAATTTTTTATTAATGATGAACTACACAGTAGGCCAGAGAGGCTGGCCTTGACTGCTTCACCGGATTGAGAGGTAGCATAGCTCTTAGGTCACTTAGCTTATACCTCTATTAGCTAGTAACTCGACATAAGGGTCCCACCGGTGACGGTTAAAAAAATGGCGTTGGCCGGGAATGCCAGAGAAGCCGGCTTCGACTATTACACCGGATTGAGAGGTGGCATAGCTCTTAGCCTGAACCTCTATTGCTAGTATGTCGACACAACGGTCCCCTAGTGAGGGGTAACCTCGGCTTGGACGGTTATTATGTTACGCGTAAGCATTCCGATCCGAAAGAGCCCGTGAGGGCCGAAACATGACTCGGTCGGTTGATGTGTCAGTTAGATGTGTAAGTAAAATCACTGTAAAGTTTCATTTAAATTCATTCAGTAGCTTTTGCGTGAAAGAAACACAAGTTCACATTAATATAAATTTTCGCGTTTATAATATTAATAGGATACCTTACCGTCAACTTTCAGACTTATAAACATGTTCAGTAAACATTACGTACGTTCACCTTACAACTGAAACTACGTACAAATGAGTCTGGTTGACACGCGACTAAGTAATTATCATGTTGCACTTTTATTTACTTAACATTTAACGAAAGCGTTGCAATTAAGTACAAAGAAAAAAAATGGTTTATATAGTAAAACTTTTTTTTTTTAAAATAACGCTAGCATAATTTCTTTTTTTTTAGAAAATATAATCAACATTCTTGTCAACCATTCCAATTAAGCTTAGGCTTGTGCTAGAAGATGGTTCACGTCAATAAGTCGAATGGTGGATTCGAACCTACGACCTTACGATTCGCAGACCGTACCCTAAACCATTAGGCTATTGACTCTTTAACTTCAATATGCTAACAAGGCTTGGTATTATATGAAACGTGACTCTCTCACTTTTCCATCTTTAAGCTTGTGTAAAGCTTGTGTAAAGAAGATTCACTTCAAAAAGTTTATATCAAACTATAATTCTCGTATAAGATTAGTCCTCTTTTTTGAAGTCGGTTAAAAATAGACATATGTCGTATACATTCTTCTTCGTTCCGTCACTGGTGAGGATAATGACGTGAATAAGCAACCACACGCTGCATGCTGCCTTCCCACCGTCTCCGTGATTGTGTGAGACCATTTTGTAGGCGCCGTTCTCTGAGAACGTTTGCCATCCATTTTGCCTAAAATGTCGTATACAAATGACGCGTTATTGTGTAGTAAATCATATGAATGTTCAATCATACTAATAGATTACTTGTGTTTCAGCAGTTGATCACGACACCACACGTCCAAACGTATTTATGATGTGATTCACACATCTTGACACGAAGCCAGATGTACTTAGTAATCTATATGTTTTGATAGTTCTCTTAAAAAGAGTAGTAGTGACACTGATAGCTAGTGGCTAGGTGGTCGTCTAAAGTCGTTTGGAGGAAAGTCGAGCGTGGTGTCCCACAAGGATCGGTGTTGGGGCCGATTCTGTGGGACATCGGCTACGACTGGGTCCTGCGGAGCCGTTCCTCCTTGATGGGTGTCACCGCTATGCAGATGACACCCTCGTATATTCCCGGGGAAAGGCGTATAAGGAGGCGGCGCGGCTGGCCGAGGTCGGAGTAGGCCTCGTGGTCAGCCGCATAAAGAGGTTAGGGCTTCGGGTAAAACTGGAGAAGACCGAAGCCCTCCTCTTCCGCAGGACCGGGCGTAAAGGACCCCCTCCGGGTGCCACTCTCCTCATTGGAGGTGAAAGAGTGAGGTGAGTTCCCAGATGAAGTACCTGGGACTCACCCTCGATGAAGATGGACCTTCGGACCCCACTTCGAACAGCTGGGGCCGAAGGTCCTGAGGACGGCAGCCGCGCTGGGAAGTCTCCTCCCGAACCTCGGAGGACCCAGCGCGGTGTGCAGGAGGCTGTACTCTGGGGTCTGTCGGAGTATGGCCACGTACGGTGCCCCCATCTGGGCGGGTGACCTGTCTCGCGGCAATCGCGCACAGCTGCGCAGGGCGCAGCGGATTGCCGCGATCAGGGTCATCCGGGGGTACCGCACGGTCTCGTGGGCGGCAGCTACTGCGCTTGCCGGCGATCCGCCGTGGGAGCTCGTGGCGGGGGTTCTAGCCGAGGTGTCCGACTATGTCTCGGATAGGAGGGCCCTCGGAGAGAACCCTCTGCCAGAAGAGGTCCGGCGGATCCGTCGGTTAGGTGAGGTAGCACTCTGCCGGAGGTGGGAGGAGGACCTGGCGCATCACCCGTACGGAACACGTACAACGGGTGCTCTGCGCCCGGTCCTGGAGCGGTGGATGCGCAGAAAGCGCAAACTTCTCACCTTCCGTCTGACGCAGGTGTTCACGGGGCATGGCTGCTTCGGGGACTACCTGTGTCGGACGGCCCGACGGGAGGCTGATGAGCGGTGCCATGATTGTGGCGCTGCGGTGGACTCTGCCCAGCACACCCTGGAGGTGTGCCCGAGATGGAGCAGCGCAGCGTTGCGACTTGGCATCCGCCATCGGTGGAGTAGACCTGTCGCTTCCGAGCCTCGCACTTGCGATGGTACGGAGCGACAGGTCTTGGTCAGCAGTCGCCTCCTTCTGCGAGACAGTCATGTCCCAGAAGGAGGCCGACGAGCGGGTCAGGGAGGAGCCGTGGGGCTCCCTCCCTCCGCAGGCGACGAGTCGGGGTGCGCAGGAGGCGTTTCAAACGCCTCCTCTCGCTGCCCCATGTCCCGAAGCGGGGCCAGGATGGGAACCTGGCCCCAGCATGCTTCGGCGTCGTCGGGACTTCTCTGAGTGCCGGAGGAGTCCCCTCCGAGGGTGAAGTCCGGTCTTGCCGAGACCGGCCGGTCGTTGGGGTGTCCTGTCGCTGACAGATCCGGGGCACCCCGCTCATAACGGCTGATGGCATTCGCGGTAGGTTTAGTGGGTATGGGCTGCCCAGGCCGAGTCCCACACATCCCTCCGGGCCCACCCAGGGTACCGGAGGATGGTTAATAACTCGATTCCCCCGCGTTAACAAAAAAAAAAAAAAAAAAGGTGGTCGTCTAAAGGTTTCCGCTTTTAGGATGCTTTTTTTTTTATTCTTATATTGCAACCACAGACCTGTGTCCGTGCTCTTTTCCAATACACTTAAATTGTTTACTCTGCATTTGTTAAAAAGTGCCACTTCTACAGTTACTATTTTCCTTATTTTTTTTTTTTTTTTATATATATAATGCCTGAATTTGGAGGTGGCCAGAGATTCGGGTTCACGCGTCGCAGACGCCCCGCTGCATTGCTATTAGCTTCTCCGCGACCGTTGTGTCCCTGCTTTAGGATGCTTATGAGTAACATAATTGACTTCGAATAATTGGTTTCGTATTCCATACCAACGGGGCAGTGTTTTATAAAAAATATTTTTTAAATCCACCATACATGTAACATTTTTTTTCGATTATCGTTTATTTAGTATTTTTTATTACTTTAAAAACACATTTTTGTTACCCTATTTGTTTATTATTGAAGTACCGTCAACATTACAACCTTAAAATTTGAGCAAGCCCGTGAAGAATGCTCTAAAATCGAATGCAAGTTGTTGCTTGTGAGTCAGAAATAGTATATACTCGTACCAAATGCTATAATATATAGTATATACTTATTATCGAGAATCGAATGAAGCATGCACTTTCAGATATTCCAAATATTTTTCTATATTCTACTACCGTTTTCGTTTTTCAAAGCTAATTGAAGCTTTCACGACTTCACCAAATTGAAAGCATTTTGACTCAAGGGTTCCATGGACGGAACTTTAATAGGATTGTCTGATTTAGATACGAAATGATAACGATCAGATTATTGCAACAACAGCGTTCCAGAGCCATCTCTTTATATAAAAGGATAAATAAAATACTTAATATCCTTAATACCGAACTGTGATGGGTGAATGTGCCAAACATGAAGCGGAAAGACAGCCATTAATACGTAGTCTAAAACTAAGGGAGCAACATGTGGGGGTCTTCTTAATGCTGCAGTCCGACCCGACCTCAGAGGGAGCGAGGAAGCTAGTAGCTATGGCCATACAACATTGATGACTTTCTTTCTCGCTTTATGTGACCAAGGTGTGTGTGCGTAGATTAGAGTATGTTGGGGCTGACATGCCCAAAAGGGCAAAAGTCCCGAATAAATAAATAAAAAAAAAAACATATGAAGTGATGATTATGATAGGAACTATAAAAGATGAGCGAACCGCACAACAAAGGAAGGAATCCGGTGCGGGCTTGGCAGCTTCTCTGGACGCAGTTTTGGCAGATGCGCAATTCCTGTATTTGCGTAGTCTATTTTAGACTTGTCCCGTAACGAGCAAGTTCAAGGGCTCAATCTTCAACGTTGGTATAATCTGTGTTAGTTATAACTGCTACCTTTAACTGTGAAACCGATTTATCATTTATTATACCATAATTACCGGATACGTCAAATACAAAAAGCTTAAGCTTTTATTTGAATAGAAAGATTAATCGTGAAGAGAATCTCGATTCAATGCATTTGTCAAGTAAAGTACAGTTTTTATTTATTTTTAAACCTTAGGTTAAGTTTTTACAAGATTCATTTAAAAAGTAAAATACACAACCTAATCTAGTGTGTGGAGCAGGGCCCAAGCAACCGGTGGTTAGGGCGACACGGAGAAACCAATGACGATGAGTGCCGTGCCCAGGAATATTGCCTTCTGTATCTGACCCTTTACCCAGCAATCTAGTGAAAGTCTCTTAAGATATCGATCGAGACTTTTCGCTATGAGGCCGTTGCAGAAACGACTATCGGGGCAATAAGCGTCGAATTCACATCCCACATGGCAGTTACCTCGTGAGCCAAGTAGAGGTAGTGTTTTTTTCTCTTACAGCCTTCACGAGGCTGTAAGGATCATGTGGGATGGTAATATCAATGAGCACCGCCTGTAGTGTTGATCGATCTGTCAGCAGAATGTCAGGTTTATTGGTAACAATAGTCCTGTCTGTGATGACAGATCTATCCAAATAGACCGTTGCATGACCATTTTCGAGAACTGGCGCCGGTGCGTACTTATAGTACGACCTCGGACTCCACAAGACCATAATTTTACATTTATCACATGTATTACTTTGATTACATTCATTGTCATTTGCCTATCACTGCAATACAAAGTAATATAATCTAAATTCAATACGCAAATGTTAAGGAAAACGTGATACGCGAACCAATGTTGAATGACAGTAGTAATTCGAAACTTATCTGCACGGATGCTGATAGCATCTCTCAGATAGTGCTTATCATAAGCTTAGATCGAATAGGTTAAAAACGGAAACATTCCGCGAATACTCGCGAAATACTTACGTTACTTACAAACTGATATTAGATGTCATCGTTTATTTATTCTATGTATTATTTTCAGATATTTTAACATATTTTCCGTCTAGTTGGCGTTATTATATAAAATATATACGTAATATACAAAGTTTACATACCACTATGTAATATATATGACTATGTAATATATGTCAAATACAATTTACACACATAATAGAATAACATAAATAAATCTAACTGACGAGCTTCCCTCGGCAGGGCAGACCTAACGGCGGAGGTTCAGGGAGAATGAGAGAAAAATCGGCAGACAGTACGTGCTGTTTATGTATTATATTTATATAGACGTTATCTGTGCATATATATCACGAGGCTCTGGGATCTTTGAAGGAACGCACCGGTGCCACTCTGCACTTTGCCAAAAAACTCCCGGAGGACTTTTCTCCCCCAGCACTCTTGCAATGCAAAAGCAACACAGGCCGCACCGTCTTGGCTTCTTCCGTCCTTTGTAACAAACGACAAGAGCTCCCAGATTTGTCGTCCACGAACCCGAGACCTTTTTTTGTCGCATTTTACGACATGCGGGGGATAACTTACTTATAAAACCTACTTATAAAAGCCCTGGACTACAGGGCTGGAAATAATATATACCTAACTCAACAGAAAAAGGCAAGAGAAAGGCAGAAGTTGCGATGGTTGTTTTGCCATAGCTGCTCAGCTTCTGCAGCAGCAACCTACATCGAGCAGGATCTAAGGGGCGTCGCAAAGTTCCGACGGGCTCATTATTAGGCGGAAATCACATGTCTTAGAAAATTTTCTAAGACTTGTGAACTCTACCAATCCGCAAAACTAGGGACGCGTGGACTAGGCTCTTGGGAAGACTAAGCAGATCTTCTGTGTAAAGAATTTAAGACCATAGTACACAAGGCCCCAGTGCGAATTGGCAGACTTCATGTCATGTTAGCGGATTTCAACGTGGGTGTCGACTGTACCGAGCTAGTAAACGCTATATTAAATAATTCATCTCCACTTAGCAACAAGTGGAATTGTGATCAGGCACCGAAATAAAATTGTTAAAGAAACCGACCTTGATCTCTGACTTTGAAGGCACCGTTTCAAGTCATCGCTTAATTGTACAAAAACAGTTTTGAACCTCTTACTGCCATCAGATTAACCGTCTGATTGACGTGAGTACTCTAAATATCTGTCATCTTACCGTCAGCGTATAATGATTACCATATAAAAGGCACTAATTCTATTTCTACGTATATTACATGCGATAAGAGCCGTGGTAGCCAGTCCGGGTGATCGCCTCAAGTTGCATAGTAATATAGGGACTCGAGTTCGATCTCCGATGCCAGCGCCAATTAAATTGTTTGTTGCAATTCTAAGTGTTGATTTCCAAAGTGTTCAGTGGTGAAGGAAACCATCGTGAATTGATATGAAGTCCGCTAATCGGCAGTAAGGCCGTGTTGCTGCCTATATGCTTATACTCTCTTTGCAGAGAACGCCTGTGCCGAACAGTGATACAAATATAGCCTGTCACAATATCTTTACATGTGATGTTCAAGCGATTACTTGTTTACTTGAGGGCGACAAATCGATCAAGCAGGGATTTTTTTAGAAAATTTCGTTTTATCCGCCTATATTATTACTTCAGTAGGTGCGTTGCTAAGCAAGAGTAAGTCAATGAATGTTTGGTTTGACATTAGACTAAGAAAATCAATTGTTTACATGAATTATTTATAATTTACATGGTTGCTTAGTGATAAATCAATGAAGTAGTTGATATATAAAAAAAACAGCTACCGGAGTTAGGTTGCGGAGAGGGGGTAGATATTAGGTTGCAACCGGCAATGGCAGAACATACAGAAGAAGGTCAACAGAAGAGGACCGCCGAGAGACCTTATTCCAGCGGACACCACCCCTCGCAGCCACAATTGAAAAGAAGGTCGTTGCGGATGCCGTTCACACGTACCGTACCGTAATGACCAACCGAGGACAATAATGTTCTAACCCAGCGACCCGCCTGTAGTTGCAGGCGGCGCTGCTTCCACTGAAACGGGCACCGCCCGGAACACAGTAACCCCAAGGGCCTATACAGGGCTTCATTTGTTCAATTGAACACAGAAGAATTAGATCAATCGCCATCCAGGTATTGATTATAATAAAGAATCTAAAGAAGCCATATATTTAAATGTGTACTGCACAATAGATAACAACAGGATCTAAGACCCTAATCAACAACAATTCAGAACCACTACAAGGCACGATGTCGCAATAAAATTAAAAGCTACCTCGCATCCTAATCACAGCGGTGTCGATGGCTCGGGTACCCGCTGTAGATCGCCTTGAGAACACTCCAATTGCCAGCATCGTGTTTTGACGTTTAGCGTTCTCTCACGATTTGGTTAGCGTCTCGCTATAATATTCATCTCGAGCTAAATACCACAGTTTGAGGAAGGTATATAATTGATTAGGATTTCATTTATTAGTCTATACTCTAAACTCACGCCACGTTTTTAAGATGTGGAAATGCAGTCCTGGATTGTTAAAGATAAAGTTATAGCCTTTATCACACTGTTGGGGCATAGTCCGCCACACGAAAAATTTTCAAAGACGTGTAGGTTTTTTTAAGACGTTTTCCTTCACCACCAAGCGCGTGGTAAATCAGCACACAAAATTGCAACAAATTTATTGAAGCCGGCACCGGGGATCGAGCTCGGGATGCTAGCGTACTTGATGCAACTTGAGGTAACCGCCCGGACACTGAGCTACCACAGCTCAGACTGGATTGTAAGGTAAATTCTTCACCACTTTACTGTTAAAATTTCCAAAATTGTAATCGAAGGGAGAGACAGACGCGGGCAATCAATTCCAGTCCTTTTCTTTACGAATTATAAAAGACTTTGCTTCGTCTTTTATTTGTAAAGTCAAGTAAAGAAGAGAAAAAAAGAGACTATCACATCAACTTAACAACTCTAAACTAGTAAGAAAAATCCTCTAAAGTCGAATATTTTAACAGTAACGATGAATGAGGAAAGAATCAAACAGAAAACTTACAACGCACAAGTTAGTTGAGTCGGTAGAAGCCGCCCATGAAGGGAGTATAGCGACTAGATGGGCGATATATTAAAAAAGGGGGATTATGTTTACGAGGTTGTGTATAAGGTAATAATAAATAACGTAAAATAAAAGAAGAACATAAAACAAGTCTGAATGAATATACTCTATTTCACAACAATAAAAAAAAATACACCACAGAAATAATAAATATACAATTTCCTCATTTGTCGATGTAATTGCATGCGCAATGCGCAGTCTTATCGGTTAGGGCGATCTCTTCCAGACAACCTTTGTATGGGCAGAAACTTGCCTCTAGAAAGATTTTAGTGGGTCTGACAGACTTGATCGTCTGTTTATTTTTTTCGATAATATAAAATTATATAAATAATTAAATAATACTTATTAATAATTAATTAAAGTTCTACCTGTGACTAGAGAGTTGAACTACGTGGTTATTAACAACGCTATCAGCCGCCGTGACGACTATAGCACTTCCGTTATATATTTTTCTTACGGTTTTAGTCTCACATTTTTTTCAGTTCGCAAAATTCCTATCTCCTCAGCGAGGATCTACTAAGCGTTAACGTTTTATAAAATTAGCGCAAAATATATTTTCTCGGACATTGTTTTCAAAGCCGCGCACTGGTCGCACTCACCGCGCCTCGTTGTACAACACACGCCAGTTCCAAGAAGATCTCCACGCCGACCTTCGCATATTTTCAGTATGAATGGAACAAAGTCCAGGGGAGATGGCGGCCGGTAATAGTTCTCATGCCGCGCCGTACGATTACTGAACGTACGTGTATATTGTACCGGAAATGTGTGAAATCAAGGAATTGTATACAAATCCTAGGAAATATGTAATAATATTTTTTTATTATAACACTTATTGAGACAATCGGGTAACAGTCATACCGTAAAATTATAATAATATGCATTATTATTAATAAAATAATAGCACGTCGTATTACCGCAATAACCAATAATCACGAGAAGTCTTTCTAGCAGTTGTTTTTGCCGTAGAAACTTCTTCAATTAACTCTTTATAATGTTCATTGTCTATAGCATTTACAAACAAATTTAGCGTTTGTTAATAGTCTTAATGATGCCAAAGTAAAATAAAAAAAAGTCAAAGCCAAATTTTAGGAATTACATACATTTCCTAGGAATTGTATACAATGACGGATTACAAACATTTCCGTTAACATACATACAAACACGGCGTCTGGGATACGTAACGTGCTTTATGAAAATGCGACATAATTTTTCTTAAAGACATAAATAACAATATCCTTACCTATATATATACGGAATGTCCTGTAATTCAACGTCCAACGGTTAGTGCATTGACAAAAATTAAAAAATCCGTCATTTATTTTTTGCGCCACAAATGGACGAATAACTCAATTCCATGCCAATCTATTTCGTTGATTAATTTTCTATTGGAAAGGTGTACTTCGAGGGTAGTTTGATGAGAGTTTGGTTAGATTCTGATTTATTCTATTTTGTAATATTCCCACGATAATTAATAAATACCAAGAGGGCGTCCGCATATTTAACGTTTGTTTCAATTTAAAGACGGTTTTTGTATTTGATTGTAAATATAATTATGATAAATTCAAAGTGGAAAGAAAAGCACTCAAAAGCTTGCAAGGTGTGACTCTAAATTATAATTTAAAGAATTCCACAATGACGTCATTCTCGTCTCCTTTGAAATCGGTTGATAAAATCACGAGAACTTATTCTTTAATACGTAACAGAAATGTGGCAAATATTTCGTATGCCGAATGAATCACTTTAAATCCCGCATTGCAACGCAAACAACATTCATCGCTATTGACGTAGTGTTTACATACAGATATAGTTGTAATTCCCTTATCATCTCGTAGCCGGTGTCATAACTATCACACGACGCTCGTGTGCGCAGGGGTGGCTATTGGACGGGCACTTGTCTTCCAATTGATCCAGACCAATTGTTCGACAAATAAAGGTCAAATGTTTGACAAATGATAGTGCAATTATTTTATTGGATGTTTTACTACGTAGACAACTAAGCGTCGAATTGGATCCAACGAATTGCTTTGAATCAATTCAACTGTTGAGGTATTCTATCGTCGATAGATACAGAGCTCAGAATTGAAAACCTTGAAGTAGGTTAAAAAACCAAATACACCATTGATGTTTGAATAATGCATCACAGTTACTTTCTAGGCTATGACAGAATGTTTTTCCTCTTGTTTCTCTTTCTCTCTCTTCTTTTGTCACTGCTGGAGGGAGTAACACACAGTGCAGAGGGGCTCCGGTGCGTTCCACTGGAGATCCCGGAGCCCCTCACCATGCACCGAGGAAGGGCCACCGGGGAGGTTTTAGTGGGTAAAAACCCCACACAACAATAAAAAAATATAATAAGGTACGCGTGCAAACAGTTGATGTCAACTGCTGACTACACCACTGGTTTCCAAATCGATCGAAAGCACTTCATCAAACGAATGTCACGTGACGTGTTGTTACCTGAAGCGGATCCAGCGAATAAACAGACAGACAGACACAAAGAAGCAAACACACGTTTGGAAACGGGCGCGTTATCGCTCGCCCGCTTATCACATCCAACCAACCACGACCAAGATGTCAACTGTCAAAATGTTTAACGAGACTAAATAAAAATAATACAGAGCGTTACCCTGGATGTGGTAAACTACGCACTATTTAAGATCCCAAACGTTGTTTCAACTAACATAATACTCTCGTCTTTTAATTACACTGAAGGATTCAATAGATAATCCAACATCTCTTTTTTTTGATGATCTAAAGAGATCTCAGTGTCCGGGCGGTAACCTCAAGTTGTACAGTACGCTAGCAACCCGAGTTCGATCCCCGGTGCCGGCACCAATAAATTTGTTGCTGCAATTTTATGTGATTTACCACGTGCTCGGCGGTGAAAGAAAACATCGTGAGGAAATTTACATGTGTTAGAAAATTTTTCTAAGGCATGTGATGTCTGCCACTCCGCACTAGAGCTGCGTGTCCGACTATGCCCTTATACTCTCTTTGGAAAGAAGACCTGTGCCCAGCAGTGGGACATATGTAAAGGCTGTTACTTTAACTTAACTTCTCACTAACTTTTTTGTTATATTTCTGTAGATTACGGCATCGATTAGTTAATCTATACTGACGCTGTAATTTGTGTAATAAATAAAAAATATTAGAGTCCAGTTTAAAAGCAATCTATAACTAAAGCATTGCTTAATTGTAAAGATTGTCCATCATTTTATGCTTGTATCATGGTTGCCATACCATGGTATAATGATGAGTACATAAATCAATATATTATATAAGACAACGGGTCAATCGAAACCGTGCAGTCTCTAATCAATCGCATCATTCTCGTAGTTCTTATAACGTGTATCACACACATGCAAACTGGCTTATGTTACTATAGTCAGGTTATTTTGTTGATCTTTTAATGCAGTGATTATCACACTTATTTATTTTTCAGCGCCCCCCATTTTTTATACACCCCTAAAACTCTGCTTGCTACTTTTATTCCTAATGTTTAAAATAATTTCTAGTGCACTTTAATGCCTAGTTAACTATCTCCGATCACTAAAACCTCCCCGGTGGCCCTTTCCTCGGTGCATGACGAGGGGCTCCGGGTTCTCAACGTGGAACGCACCGGAGCCCCTCTGCACTGTGCTCAAGGAGAGCACGTCCCGGGGGGGAGGTTACTCCTTCCCTCCCTGTGCCCTCGCAGCGCAAGTCGACACGGGCTAGCCGATGTCGCCTTCTTCCCGGGTCCACCTTGGTGGACGACTCAGACCCTTGTCGCCCAGTGAACCCGAGGCCCCTTTTAGTCGCCTTCTACGACAGGCAGGGGATACCGTAGTCTTATTCTTGAGAGCCCAGAACTACAGGGCTGACCTGCAGAAACTTGTTACAACTTGATTGCGTACGGTGTGTGGGATATCCTACGAAATCTATGTTAAGTACTTTAAGTTTATATAACATCATACAGGGTAGAAGTATAAACCAATTATTCGTTATTGTGTAGAGGGTGGGTTTTAATTTTAGTGAAACCGCTTAAACCATCAACGCCCCAATTTTTTCTGGACCCTTAACTCCCCCGTCTAGGTTTCTAGCGCTCCCAAGTTTGGTACACATTATGCAGAAATTACACGGTTGCTTGGCAACGGTTAAATTACTAATGATAAATAATGAGTGACAGATTCAACGAAAAAAAAATTTTTTTTTCTAGTTTAATGTCGTTTGACTTTAGGGCGACCACTAGTTTATTTAAATGTGTTTGATTGGTAAAATGGATATCGGGAATCTGGAAAGCTGACGTCACCACCATGTGGGACCAATAGCAAGGTAGAGAAAGAGAGTGAAAAACAATCGCGATACACTAGTGTAGGTGCTATTAGTCTATCCTCTGTATTACAGGTATCTCTTTATATAAAATGTTGACAATTTAATGTGTAGGGTACGACATCGCATTCCTTCTCTGGTACAGTAACAGAGTAATAGGTACCTTTAGCGACTATCATCCATTGTGATTTCTGAATTGGGAGTAATAACGCGCCCAAGGAGGTCGGAACATGCTAGGGTTGTCACTTACGATGGAAATTGTAAATAATAATTATCATTTATGTTTCTCACTAACAATGTACAAGTAACAAAAACATGACTTCGACTTCAACTTTCTTTTTTTTATTTCCAAATTATCATAGAAATATCTTAAATATTAATAGAATTAATCAGAACCTAATCAAACTGTCATCAAACTACCCACATCCTTTCCAAAAAAACATCTAAATCGATTAGCGTGATATTGAGTAATTCGTCCATTTATTGTGCACATACATTCATGCAAAAATAAGACTTATAGATTTTCTCATGGACGTCACAATTGGACCATAATGGTACACGGAAAGCACCAGATTTCAAATGAAAAAAGAATCATTCACTCAGTCCAAACTTATGAGATAACAAACATAAAAATATATAGATAACAACATTTAGAAGCATTAAAAGCCTAATGGTTTAGGGTACGGTCTTCGAATCGTATTGTCGCAGGTTCGAAATCACCGTTTGACTATTGACGTAAACTATCTCCTAGCACAAGCTTAAGCTTCGTTGGGATGGTTAACAAGAATGTTGAACCTTTTTATTGAAGTCCATAGAAAATACTGGAACAAATCCTTGGGAATCATTAACTTTATTTCATTTTACTCTTGTATTTATTGGTTCAGAATTAAGTTTATTTTATATATTGAGTCTCGCGTATTAGCCCCATATGTGATACATATTGCCATATATTTATACACTCACACAAACCAACGTTTTATTAACTCACCGCTGTTATTTGTGATCGGTGGCAGCCCTTTAAGACGTAGTTTAGGCGAACGCATAGCCCGGTTGTATGAAGACAGAATCAATGCTCACATCACGCGCGTCCCGCGTGCTCTTGCAGACCAGCAAATTGCCTTTAGCAAGTATTGTGAACGTTACTTCTTCGCAAAACTTGTCGCCTCTGTGTATTTATTAACTGTTCTTTGAAGAAAATAGGACCACTATTGCTTCGGGCCTTTATTACCATTACCACGGAAAAAATAAACAATTTCCGTAGAGGTAGGGCCACCGCAACGACTTCTGGTCTTGCCCTAATAGCCCTGCACCTCGCAGAATACCGAAGTGTAGTGGAAGTTCATTAATAATTAAATCCGTTAATGACTGTAAAACCGACTGTTGTCATTTAAAATGGTTTTCTATTTTAGAGTTTTCATTTGATTTGAATATGATTTAAATTTTTTTTTTTAGATTTAACGTCTTTTTTATTATAAGTTAGTTTACTACAACAACATAATCTTATCATATTATTTATATTAACAAATAAAGAAATATTTACAATTTAATAGATATTACAAAATATTTACAAAAAATATAACTGTGCCAAACCGTCATCGCTTGGCAGCGTGCCCAGAAGGCTGGTAGCATTGCCACGTTGTATGGCAATGCTTAGCCTCTGTGCAAGGTAAAAGCCAGCCCTCTGGTCACCAGATGTGTCGACCGACTTCTTATCTAACACATTAAAAAGGTGGTGTGATTTAATTAATTTGTTTAAAATATATTTTATGTATAATTTATTCATGTAAATAACGTAAATCCTTAATCTCTGTGCAAACCACTGAGTGCAGCGTTAATTATGTTTGAGCTGATTGACCTGAGACAGAAACACCAGCTGTATTGAAGGACTCCTAGGTGGAAGTCGTGACCTTGGACGTATGTAGATTTTTATGTGGTGTTAAGTAGATTTAAAATTCAACAAATTGAAATTAAATCAGATATAAGTACTTTTTCATTAAAATATTTATAATTAAATACAGTTTCATTCGGCCGCTATATTGTCTACATTTCAAAAAAAATTATAAGCAATATTCCCAGATGAAAATGCTACAGATAGAGGTTTTGTAAAGATTAAAGATAAATCTGCCTGCCAAATATAACTAATCCTATGCAAAGGATCCGCGGATGATAAACTTAAACGTGTATGAATTCTGATACGTCCGCTAAATGACTTTTACACTGTCTACGTGACTTAGAAAACTGTGGAGGTTGTATATTGTATAATAGAAGTAGTATACATCTAGCTGAGTGACATACACAAACACACATTTATACATACACACACACATATATACACTATAGTTATTTTTTTATTGTGTTTCCATTAGGCGTATCTTTTTTTTTTTTTTTTTTTAACGAGGAGGAAATCTTCAGAAAGATACCCCGCCTTCTGGGGGGAAGGCGGCGGTTATGTGGGGTTTTTACCCACTAAAACCTCCCCAGTGGCCCTTCCTCGGTGCATGGTGAGGGGCTCCGGGATCTCCAGTGGAACGCACCGGAGCCCCTCTGCACTGTGCTCATAGAGAGCACTTCCCGGGGGAGGTTACTCCCTCCCCCCCTGTGCCCTCGCAGTGCAAGGCGACACGGGCCAGCCGATGTCGCCTTCTTCCCGGGTCCACCTTGGCGGACGACAAAGGCCCCCACCCTTGTCGCCCAATGAACCCGAGGCCCCGTTAGTCGTCTTCTACGACAGGCAGGGGATACCGTAGTCTTATTCTTGAGAGCCCAGAACTACAGGGTTGCGGGCCGGTCTGCCCCAGCCCGCCTGCGCCATCTCCGAACGGGATCGGCCCTCTCCCGATCCCGTTCTGCGGTCTCCTTCTGCGTCATTACTGACTCACAGAAGGAGACCAGCGCCTTCCATTTAGATCTCCCCACCAGCGCAGCCGCTACTGCCGCCGGCGGGGAGAGGTCTTGCCCGATCTGCTGGACCAGGATCCGTCGCTCCGCCTCCCATGCGGGGCACACGGCTAGCGTGTGCTGTGCGGAATCCCGGTCACAGCCACAGTGGTGGCATTGCGCGGTCGGTTCGCGCCCTATCCTGTTCAGGTACTCACCGAAGCACCCGTGCCCGGTGAGTACCTGCGTCAGGCGGTACGTGACGTACATGTCCTTCTTCCGTAGCCAGGCTTCGAAGTTCGGCAGGAAGGCACAGACGATGCGTTGGCGCGAGTAACGCGGCTCGGCGAGCCGCTCGCGCCACGCGTCCATCGCATGTCTGTGTTCCTGCCGACGCACCTCTCCCGCATCCAGGGGCGGCTCGGCCCCACCGTCGATAGCCCGGACGCGCGTATAAACACGCGCGTTCAATTCCGCCAGAATGTCAAGCGGCGGGAACCGAGCCAGGATAAAGGCCGCCTCGTAGGATATAGTCCGGTATCCTCACTTTATTTCATTTTACTCTTGTATTTATTGGTTCAGAATTAAGTTTATTTTATATATTAAGTCTCGCGTCTTAGCCCCATATATACCAACGTTTTATTAACTGTCCGCTGTTATTTGTGATCGGTGGCAGCCCTTTAAGACGTAGTTTAGGCGAACGCATACCCCGGTTGTATGAAGACAGAATCAATGCTCACATCACGCGCGTCCCGCGTGCTCTCGCAGACCAGCAAATTGCCTTCAGCAAGTATTGTGAACGTTACTTCTCTCGCAAAACTTGTCGCCTCTGTGTATTTATTAACTGTTCTTTGCAGAAAATGAGACCACTACTGCTTCGGACCTTTATTACCATTGTCACGGAAAAAATATACAATTTCCGCAGAGGTAGGGCCACCGCAACGACTTCTGGTCTTGCCCTAATAGCCCTCGGCCTCGCAGAATACCGAAGTGTAGTGGAAGTTCATTAATAATTAAATCCGTTAATGACTGTAAGACCGACTGTTGTCATTTAAAATGGTTTTCTATTTTAGAGTTTTCATTTGATTTGAATATGATTTAATTTTTGTCTTTTTTATTATAAGTTAGTTTACTACAACAACATAATCTTATCATATTATATATACTAACAAAAAAAGAAATATTTACAATTTAATAGATATTACAAAATATTTACAAAAAATATAACTGTGCCAAACCGTCATCGCTTGGCAGCGTGCCCAGAAGGCTGGTAGCATTGCCACGTTGTATGGCAATGCTTAGCCTCTGTGCAAGGTATAAGCCAGCCCTCTGGTCACCAGATGTGTCGACCGACTTCTTAGCTAACACATTAAAAAGGTGGTGTGATTTAATTAATTTGTTTAAAATATATTTTATGTATAATTTTTTCATGTAAATAACGTAAATCCGTAATCTCTGCTCAAACCACTGAGTGAAGCGTTAATTATGTTTGAGCTGATTGACCTGAGACAGAAAAACCAGCTGTATTGAAGGACTCCTAGGTGGAAGCTGTGACCTTGGACGTATGTAGATTTTTATGTGGTGCAAAGTAGATTTAAAATTCAACAAATTGAAATTAAATCAGATATAAGTACTTTTTGATTAAAATATTTATTATTAAATACAGTTTCATTCGGCCGCTAGATTGTCTACAGTTCAAAAAAAATTATAAGCAATATTTCCAGATGAAAATGCTACAGAGAGAGGTGTTGTAAAGATTAAAGATAAATCTGCCGGCCAAATATAACTAATCCTATGCAAAGGATCCGCGGATGATAAACTTAAACGTGCATGAATTCTGATACGTCCGCTAAATGACTTTTACACTGTGTCTACGTGACTTAGAAAACTGTGGAGGTTGTATATTGTATAACAGAAGTACTCGTAGTATACATCTAGCTGAGTGACATACACAAACACACATTTATACATACACACACACACACACATATATACACTATTGTTATTTTTTTTATTGTGTTTCCATTAGGCGTATCTTATGGCGGGTTTCTATATTCAATCTCGATCCGTAAATCGCTATCCGAGATTGATATTTCAATCCATTTTCTGCATTTTGTGTTTCAATAAGCAATCCGAGCTGAATCTATATCCAATCTCTTGTTTTGACAAATCCGTTTTTGCGTGTAATCGATCTTTATTTTCGATCCTTCATTTTCGGTAGTATGTTTGTACATATTATTTTTACGGCGTAAAACGGATTGTGAGAGTGGACTGTCCTTTACGACCAATCCGTTCTTTTTCAATCACTTCCAAAGCCAAGATCGGATATTGAAATGCGGACTGCGGATCGATGGATGGATCAAATAAAATCTGGATCGGAAATAATCTTAGACTGAAGATCGTATATAGAAACCCGCCGTTAGGCGTATCTTTGGCGCTGTGTGCGAGAACAACCAATGGCAGAGCCATTATAACCAGGAGCTTTATGACCTCTACCAGGAACTGCACGTGGCTGGGCACATCAAATTAAACAGGCTTAGATGGGCTGGTTATATGCAGAGAATGGATGAAGCCAGGATACCCAAGGCAGTTATGACGAGGGACCCTGAAGGTCGATGAGGTCGGGGAAGACCAAAGCTCCGCTGGATAGACGGTGTCAATCGAGACGCCAAAGAAATTGGCATAGGAACCTGGAGGACTGCGGCCATGGATAGACCGAGGTGGAGGATGCTGCTTGACCAAGCCAAGGCTCAGAAAGGGCTGTAGAGCTAATAGAAGAAGAAAATAGGCGAAGATTGACTGCTGAAACACAGGTCCAATAGTACCTAGTTCAGGAGTCACATTTGCGGGAATTCACATTTCATTATTGAATATTTTTTGGTGACCAATAAAGATTCATTTATAAAAAAAAGTATTAATTATCAAGCGATTGAAAACAACGAGTGTGCTGACTGAATCTTAATGGATATCCTATGGGTTACGGTAACTATCTTCAATAACCTATACCTCTCAACTTTTCTTCGCCTTACCCGATCACACTTTTCGTAATGCATTGCACCAGCTTATTCCCCTTTTTTTGTTGAGGCGTGGGGGAGGGGATCTTTAATAATATACCCTTCGGTGGCCGTCTTCGGTGTATGGCGAGAGACTGTGGGATTTCCAGAGGAGCTCCTTTGCACTATGCTGTTATCTTCTTATTTGTTTTCCTTCACCGCCGAGCGTGTGGTAATAAAATTGTAATAAATTCCATGGTGTCCCACCGGATCTTGGGTCACCGGATCATCGTACTATCCAACTTGAGGCATCGGCCCGGACACTGAGCTACAACCACTTTTATCGGAATCGAATTCGAAGTAGGTATTATCTTATTTCTAGCCTATAACATGTTGCATTTGCAAGTCCCGTAATATACTTTTGTTTCATTAACATAGATGAGGTCATATTCGGTTCCTATCTTCCTCGATATTGATGCCACGGTAGTAACGTCAGTCAGGTTTTCGCTTTCCACTTCGTTCTCTCCTCGACATCGTCTTAGGAAATCTTGCACTACCGTTTCTCGACACTATATTCTGTGACCTTGTTTCTACTCACATTTTTTTTTCGTTAATAGTGACATTTTCCTGTTATACATATAATTAATTCGTTTTTTACAGTTAATTTCCAAATAACGTCTCACGTAAAGCAAACATGTCCCCATCCAGTAGAGGTGTCGGTAAATATTTACAAACCTGTATACAAATACAATATTTACATTACAATCGTGCAGATAATAGGTTATCAGTGAAATTTCCTGATAAAACAATTCTTTATTTCGCCTCGAATGTGTCTCAGAGCGTGCGTTTCATAATGTTTGCTCCCGTAGGCCATGGCAAACAGACTTGTGGTGTACGATGTACTTTCGAACAACTGTTATTCTTGTATGAGATTTAAAATATACCAAGTCTATCAATCCAATTTACGATGTTCACATTTATATATATATATATAAGATTAGACAGATATTTACTTTATATAGTTCGTGTAAAACAGTAAAATCTTTTTAGATCTCGTCTATGGAGTGTGATTATTGTTGGTGTAGGTTATTATAATTTATAATTTTTCAATTATTTAAAAATAATTAAATGATTTAACTTAACTAAGACTATTATAAAACCAAAGGAAACAAATTAAAATATAAATTGAATCTAACTACAATTATACAAACTTACTGATAATACTAACTTAAAAAAATAATATTAAATTAAAACTACACTTTAAAACTAAAAATTATCCATTTCACTATCGATAACTAAAAAAAATTAAAAATAAATAAAATAAATAATTTTAATATTTAAAAACTAAATATAATAGGTAAAACTATAAACCAAACTAAAAATAAAACTAGATAATGTAAAAAATAGACCCCAAATCGGTAGAGTGCCTAAGAGGCTAGCGGCATTTCCCCGTTTAATTCCCTATGTCCGAAATGCGCGTCATCCCTTGGATCCCCTGAGGCGTCGATCGAAATCTCCTTGATAGCTGACAGGCTTCCGCACCCCAAGGCCCCGTGGCATCCACGGCCAAAAGCGCAAATGTATACGGCTCTTCCAACGCCGCATATTTACGCCTGTTATTGATTTCGGCAGTCTTCGCAGCTGCGCCGGCTTTGCGAGCGGTCGCTCTCACTTGGGATGGGGCAACAGTGTCCATACATGTGGCATCCCACACAAATTACCGCCCGTTTTTCCCCGGGATGAGCGTCATGCCATCGGGCCTCTTGCCATCGTCCCGGGCGATGCCATTAGGTTCAAGCACTGCTGGCATCCTGGAAGAGGCAAGGGCGCGACGGATGACGTCATTTACGGCAACATGGCGCGGAATACGTCCTGCACTGCGACGACATGCTAAACCGTGATGACCTAGAGGATCAACGTCTACCCCACAACGACAGCGATGGGGTTCGTTCGTCCGAGCCCCTAGCCGTAAGCTCACCGCTAAACTAAATGTTGTCTTCTCCAAAGGGCACCTACACTAAATGATGGAATTGCATTTAACCAGTATCCTGACTCTGGCTCACAACTGGCTAAGAGACGAGACCGCTCCGCTTCGTTTTCTGAAGACTCTAACAGCTGATTACGGGTCTTCATGCAGAGTGGCTCATCCCACTGTCGCTGCGAAGCCAGGTTCAGGGGTAGGTCTGGACCGGTTGCACTGAGCCAGGTATCCCTGGCCTCGGCCAAACAGGCAACCTCTACGCCGCAGAGCGACGGGCCTAGTATGCTACCAACGAGGTTAACCGAGCTATAAACCGAGGATGTTATATGTGTGGGCTTGTTCCATATAGACTCCGAAACAGCTGGACCGATATCAATGAAACTTCAGGAATCTTCAAATCGACCTGGCCAGAATGGCGAATCCTGTAAAGTTTGGTGACGATCAGACACTCGCCTTTTGAACTGTCAAACAATACATCGTACTTTTATTCCTGACATTAACTTGAGCCCGATATGTTTTTGTACATATGACAACAATTATATTGTATTTACTGATATGTGATGTGATGATCATTACCTACATGAGTGTAGGTAATGATCTTCACCCGCTCGAGAAGATAATAGAAGAGAATGAATACGGAGAGAAATGAAAAATGTAATTTATTGTGAGAGTTAAATTAAATTTTTAATGATGTAAGTTTAATATTTAAATAAAATAAACCAAAATCTAGCCCGACAAAGCGAGCTGGGTACGCCCGTTATGTACTAAAACCTTCCCCGAGAACCGCTCTATCCATTGGTGAGAACAGCATGGTAATCAGTGTAGTAGTTTTTCAGTTTATTGTGTACAAACAGACACACAGCGGAATTCGACTTTGTTTTATACTATGTAAGAATATG
Organism: Meandrusa payeni; assembly: GCA_029286785.1. Taxonomy (NCBI): domain Eukaryota; kingdom Metazoa; phylum Arthropoda; class Insecta; order Lepidoptera; family Papilionidae; genus Meandrusa; species Meandrusa payeni. The sequence continues at coordinate 1,254,001 of JAGSMX010000029.1, forward strand.
ACGCAATTGTACATTAATCTACACAAGTTACTTTCTCAGCGAACTCCAGTCCGGTGTTGTATGTTGTGTTTGTACAACTTTCTCCGGTCACATGTGTTTATCCAGTCTGTTAGTGGGCATTCCGGTTCTCTCGTGCGGGAATCTGGTGTTACGTGAGATGATCTCACCGTCCGACTTGGGAAGCCACGCGTGTGTTATGATGAGCAGGCGATAAGGTTCCGGAGTTACTGCCTTAGATTGTTTCCCTCAGTATACCCTTCTGCCTTACCAAACTGAGTATTTTTTAGGTCCAAAAGAGATAACTAGTATCACATTTTAGTAATGGAAACATAAATACAACATTTAAGTACATTGTGTTGTAAATCATATAGATGACGTAATAAATTCAAGTTATAAATAAATTGGATACTACAATATTGGTACAAAGTTGGAGCTCAAGACAAAACACCGTACTTCAAAGCTTTTTTGTTGCAATTTTTTGACAATTTTATTTTGCACTTTTTCACATCACCTTACATAAATAAAATTTAATAAGAAGGGTAACGTCACGAATCGACGTCAACACAATCGATTTGGCCTCCACCCTCCTGCTTTCCTCATTTTGTTTTATTTAAATCCATATAGTTCCCACGATTATGGCGGGAAATAAAAGTCCACCGGGGCAGAGCCTCCTTGCCCCGGTAAGCCTCGGTATACCCGAAGGTATACCTACACGCGGGTGGCGGCAGGTTCCGCGGTACAGTAACAGTTGACAAGCCCCTCAACCATGCATCCCGTCGCGCTGTGTTCACCACTTGGGATTGGGGAGTTTTATAGAGGTACTCTCCTCGCGGCCCGGCCAATTAAGGCAAGACCCGCTCCGGGCAGAGCCGCTAGACATGATCAACGACCTCCGCCCGGTTTACGGTATTTGGGCAGTGGTGGTGCGACTGGGTAGTCACACCACCTGCCCGGTGACAGGGTTAGTGAACACCGGGCCCGCCCTCCGTCCCTCTGGCGCGCCCTCTGCTAATCAGAGGGACGCCCAGAAGAACCCTCAGTAAGGCCGAAGCCTACCGACGTTTGTTGCTCGTTTAGCACTACCCAGGGGGCACGTGTAGGGTGTCATGGTTCAAGTATCTCCTACGGACGCGAGCAACTCCACCCCCCATTAGGCGTATCTTAGGCGTATCTTTGGCGCTGTGTGCGAGAACAACCAATGGCGGAGCCGTTATAACCAGGAGCTTTATGACCTCTACCGGGAACTGCACGTGGCTGGGCACATCAAATTAAACAGGCTTAGATGGGCTGGTCATATGCAGAGAATGGATGAAGCCAGGATACCCAAGGCAGTTATGACGAGGGACCCCGAAGGTCGAAGAGGTCGGGGAAGACCAAAGCTCCGCTGGATAGACGGTGTCAATCGAGACGCCAAAGAAATTGGCATAGGAACCTGGAGGACTGCGGCCATGGATAGACCGAGGTGGAGGATGCTGCTTGACCAAGCAAAGGCTCACAAAGGGCTGTAGAGCTAATAGAAGAAGAAAATAGGCGAAGATTGACTGCTGAAACACAGGTCCAATAGTACCTAGTTCAGGAGTCACATTTGCGGGAATTCACATTTCATACTTGAATATTTTTTTGGTGACCAATAAAGATTCATTTACAAAAAAAAAAAGTATTAATTATCAAGCGATTGAAAACAGCGAGTGTGCTGACTGAACCTTAATGGTATCCTATGGGTGACGGTAAAACTATAACTTATCTCTCTCTCAACTTTTCTTCGCCCTACCCGATCACACTTTTCGTAATGCATTGCACCAGCTTATTCCCCTTTTTTGTTGAGGCGTGGGGGAGGGGATCTTTAATAATATACCCTTCGGTGGCCCTCTTCGGTGTATGTCGAGGGGCTGTGGGATTTCCAGAGGAGCTCCTTTGCACTATGCTGTTATCTTCTTATTTGTTTTCCTTCACCGCCGAGCGTGTGGTAAATGAGCACATAAAATTGTAATAAATTCCTTGGTGTCCCACCGAATCTTGGGGAGTGTACTTTGCAACTTGAGGCATCGGCCCGGACACTGAGCTACAACCATTTTTTATCGGAATCGAATTCGAAGTAGGTATTATCTTATTTCTAGCCTATAACATGTTGCATTTGCAAGTCCCGTAATATACTTTTGTTTCATTAACATAGATGAGGTCATATTCGGTTCCTATCTTCCTCGATATTGAATTGATGCCACGGTAGTAACGTCAGTCAGGTTTTCGCTTTCCACTTCGTTCTCTCCTCGACATCGTCTTAGGAAATCTTGCACTACCGTTTCTCGACACTATATTCTGTGACCTTGTTTCTACTCACATCTTTTTTTCGTTAATAGTGACATTTTCCTGTTATAGATATAATTAATTCGTTTCTTACAGTTAATTTCCAAATAACGTCTCACGTAAAGCAAACATGTCCCCATCCAGTAGAGGTGTCAGTAAATATTTACAAACCTGTATACAAATACAATATTTACATTACAATCGTGCAGATAATAGGTTATCAGTGAAATTTCTGATAAAACAATTCTTTATTTCGCCTCGAATGTGTCTCAGAGCTTGCGTTTCATAATGTTTGCTCCCGTAGGCCATGGCAAACAGACTTGTGGTGTACGATGTACTTTCGAACAACTGTTATTCTTGTATGAGATTTAAAATATACCAAGTCTATCAATCCAATTTACGATGTACACATATATGTATATATATATAAAGGAAAGTGTGTGGGCTTGTTCCATATAGGCTCCGAAACGGCTGGGCCTATATCAATGAAACTTCCAGGGAATCTTCAAATCGACCTGGCCAGAATGGCGAATCCTGTAAAGTTTGGTGACGATCGGAGCACTCGCCTTTTTGAACTGTCAAACAATACATCGTACTTTTATTTCAATTTCTGACATTAACTTGAGCCCGATATGTTTTTGTATATATGTACATGAGTGTAGGATCTTCACCCGCTCGAGAAGATAATAGAAGAGAATGAACGGAGAGAAATGAAAAATTTTATTTATCGTGAGAGTTAAATTAAATTTTTAATGATGTAAGTTTAATATTTAAATAAAATAAAGCAAAATCTAGCCCGGCGAAGCGAGCTGGGTACGCCAGTTAAATACTAAAACCTTCCCCCGAGAACCGCTCTATTCATTGGTGACAACAGCATGGTAATCAGTGTAGTAGTTTTTCAGTTTATTGTGTACAAACAGACACACAGCGGAATTCGACTTTGTTTTATACTATGTAAGAATATGACGCAATTATACAATAATCTACACAAATTACTTTCTCAGCGAACTCCAGTCCGGTGTTGTATGTAGTGTTTGTAAAACTTTCTCCGGTCACATGTGTTTATCCAGTCTGTTAGTGGGCATTCCGGTTCTCTCGTGCGGGATTCTGGTGTTACGTGAGATGATCTCACCGGCCGACTTGGGGAAGCCACGCGTGTGGTATGATGACCAGGCGATAAGGTTCCGGAGTTACTGCCTTAGACTGTTTCCGCCAGTATACCCAAAAAAGAGATAACTAGTATCACATTTTACTAATGGAAACATAAATACTACATTTAAGTACATTGTGTTGTAAAACATATAGATGACGTAATAAATTCAAGTTATAAATAAATTGGATACTACAATATTGGTACAAAGTTGGAGCTCAAGACAAAACACCGTACTTCAAAGCTTTTTTTTTGCAATTTTTTTTTGACAATTTTATTTTGCACTTTTTTCACATCACCTTACACATAAATAAAATTTAATAAGAAGAGTAACGTCACGAATCGACGTCAACGCAATCGATTTATGGTTTACCCTGAACATTCCGCCCACCAAATGGAATACGTTCCTTTTAGTAGGTAACGCCCACCATGAAAAAAATTATTTTTTTCTTTCAATAAAGCGCAACCACAGATTTATGTCCGTGCTCTTTTGTAATGTTCTTGAATTGCTTTGTTAATAAGGATGCTACCTCTACAGTTACTACATATTTTTTATAATGCCTGATTTTTAAAGGTGGTGCTGGAGAATGCTTTGGTTCACGCGTCAGAGACCCGTTGCATTGTTATAAGTTTCTCCGCGACCGCTGCGTCCCTGTTTCATGATTAAAACTTGGCAGCTACAAGAACCATGTACTAAGTTAAAACCTTTTTCACAGGGATGGGCCTTCCAGTTTGGAACTTGTAGGGATTTCTTTTAGATGGGATAGTAAGGAAACACAAGTTACGTTGGGAAACAGGATACCATGGGATGCTCGGAAATAGGATACGTTAATATATAAATAATTGTTTAACGTATGTTAAGTGGCTATTGTACAGTACTTAGTAGATGTTCGGACTGTTGGTATTCTAAAGATAATAGCCATTGTCTTATTTATTTATTTATTTATACCTTATTTGTCGTACCTTTTTTTACAATTGTGTAAGTTTAGGTGATAAATCAGGAGTTTTTTATGGATTTTTTATAATATAAAAAACATTTTAGCCATCTATCAATGTTATAATTTTTAAAGTAAATCTATCGACCGAGGCGTGGTTCGACCGACTCGGGCGACCTCGGTATGCTAATCGAAAGAATAGACCAACGGGCTCTTATCCCCCCTTATACAAAAAAAAATGTTACCCTTTGTAATGCACACAACTAGATGTGTTAATTCCATAGCGATAGCAAAACTTGTGAGCCGTCGTAGCTCAGTGTCCGGGCGGTCGCTTCAAGTTGCATAGTACGCTAGCAACCCGATTGATCCCCGGTACACCAATAAGTTTGCTGTTGCAATTTTATGTGCTGATTTGCCACGCGCTCGGCGGTGAAGGAAAACAACGTGAGGAAACCTACATGTCTTAGAAAAATTCTAAGACATGTGAAATCTGCCAATCCACACTTGTTGTGCGTGGCGGACTATGCCCTTATACTCTCTTTACAGAGTAGGCCTGAGCCCAGCAGTGGGACACATATAAAGGCTGTTACTTTAACTTTAACCAATAGTCCTTTCAGTTGGCACTTGAGCGAGAGTACTTATTAATAATATGTCAGCAACAGAAATGCCCCATTCGCATGCCGACACCACCAACTCCATTGTAAGTTTTAATACTGGTACAAACGGTTTTGAACCCCGAACAAATTAATTGACGGCCGCGTGAGGTCAAACGCTTTATGGGCGAACAACGATCACGTGACGTTGCTTGCTTTGTTAAGCGTCAGGGTTGTCACAGAATAAAAAGATTATTTCTTTGTAATATTTTTATGGACGCTTAAAAATTAAAACATTAAGCACCAGAGCAGTTGAGTGATGAAGTTAATTTCCTTTTTTATTATTTTTTATAAATTCCCATACACTTCTGGATACCCTAAGAATTAGTTAAAGGGGAACCTTTATTATCGAGTGGAAAATCTCGAAGAAAAAAGGTGAGGTGTCTTTTGGGAGGAGGTGGCGGTTACGTGAGATTTCTACTAACTAAAACATTAACGCAACGCACTGAGCCGAAGTACGACTTGGAATGCCTGCCAAACCCTCTCGTTCTGGTAAGGCAACACGGGATCAGTCCTCAAAAAAATCTTTTGTTTAAAAAAAATAAATTGGCAACCCTACTCGCGGCGCTATTAACCTTGCGACGTAATGTTTTCATCGGGACTGATTATGAAAATCCAACGGTTGCAGTTTCAAATTCCTAGCGCAATTAAACGAAGGAGTTTCAAAATTATTTCCTTAAAAATAAAAAAATTGACGCCTCAAAGTATTATTAGTCATTCAGTTACATACAAATTTTAGTTAGCTAGCTTCTAGTTTAATGACGGACTTATGTACACGCAAACACGGAAAAGAACAACCGAATTGAGAACCAGTGGAAAAGATGTATAATAATATGTACGCTGCTCGACCGAACTGAAAATATGCGAAACTAAACATTAAGAAAAATATATAACGGAATTACTATAGTCATGTACACGGCGGCCGATAGCGTGACTATTAAGCATGTAGTACAACTCTCTGATCACAGGTGGCGCTTTAACTAATTATTGCTTATTATTAATTATTTGTGTAATTTTACACTGTCGATAAAAGAGTTTTTTTTTAATTTACGTTATTTGTTATTTAATAAAAAAAACCCTAAATTTTTATGTACTAAAATGAAAACCAAAAAGAGAAATTAAAAAAATAAAAAATATATATATCGACGCTGGAAAGCATAATCAGAAAAAAAAGACGTGACGAATGACTTGTAAAAATTAGATGAAAATAGCGAAAATATGATTTTCAAGATTGACTTCTCTTTAATTTATTGTATCGTAAAAAGATTTTCTTTTAGGAAAACTCTAGGCTAATGCCGTGGTACTTATACAGCAAAAAATAATAAATATTGTGTCCAAAAACGACAGCTCTAGGTCCACAAATACGAAAGTTATAATTTTTTAAAAATTAAAATGTTTTTCGGCTCTGGTGAACAATTTCATTTTTGTGGGATACTACGTTTTTGCTTTCCAGCGTCGATATAATAAAATATATATTTTTTTGCAAATGGTGCTGCTTCTATATTATCTGAAGGACCTTAGTTCCTCCTTGATGTCCCGTCACACCTTTTTTTTTAATAATACAAGCCGACTGGTTTCAAACTGAGGCTGTCAGTCCGTAGATTGGTCAGCCAGTAGACTATCACTTATCGCTGCACTTAACAAACTAGCCCCGGCGATACGAACGGATACTTTAGATTCATAAGAGTAAGTAAGCATTGGGTCTAGACACTTTCTAAACGTGAACTCGTACCAGTTCACACACGTATTTTGTAACAACTATTTCTATTCTATTACAGCGTGTGGAGATATGCAGTGAAATATATATCTGGGCAGGTGTGTTCTTATCTAACCGACTTCAAAAAAGGACGTTTTTATTTCGACTGTATTTTCTTGGTCAATTATAGCTCCTCATTTTTTTTTATTCTTATATCTGATGTTAAGTGGAAATGCAGTCCTGGATGGTAAGGCGCACTAGCTTATTAAATGCCTATTCACTCTACTCTTGAAAATACCCACATTGTAATCGGAGGTAAAGACAGACTATTCGGGCAAACTATTCCAGTATTGCTGTACAAAGAATGAAAGACGAAGCAAATCGCATCGTTCGGGTTGGAGGGATGTTCACAACAAAAGGATGAAATCCCGCAGTGCGTCTAGAAGTCCGATGGTGGAAAGGGGATGGGGGAATTAGATCAAGTAGTTCCTGAGCACATTCTCCAAAATGCAATCTGTAGAAAACCGAAAGGCTGGTGCTCAAGATTGGTTTCAGCTGCGTCACCAAATACCCTCTTAGCCTTTCCACCGAGACCAAAGCTGCGAGATGGCATTATAATATATATATACGTACAGTACGTACAGTACTCACCCAGTCTAAGTACTCGATGTCAAGCGAGTGACGGTGACTACTTATAAACTTTTTATAATATACCTTCATAAATTTGAACACACCTCTAACATATACATCTGGATTGAACATTTTTGGGAGAGACTAACGTTTAAGATACAGGCTCGGCCTCCATTAGGTAGATAGATAGATATATAAAGAATATGTACAAAGGCGAACTTAATGCTATTTAGCATTTTCTTCCAGTTAACCTTTAGTGGTTAAGAGCAGGCTAAGGGTAGTGCCGCTAAAAATAGCGTTTTAAAACTATTATATAGATAAATAAATATACATTTACATATACATACAAATTAGAACTGTAATTTCGATTAGACGTTAAAAAATCCAAAAAATAGTATCAATTTCATTTTGTCTTATAATCACATTGTATTAAGAGTAATATAAGCATTCTATTGTTTCAATTAAAATATATATATAGTTTTAATTTTTAATAATCGGTCCACTACAGTGGACACGCACCCTTAGAAACAGATGAGTGAAAATTTTAAGAACCACGGAAAATTTGTTGACATCTGCAAACATGATGTAAAAGAAACTTTATAATCTATATATTAAAGTTCAATTTGTGTTAGACGTATCAATTTAGCGGTTTTCTTATGACACACGATGATGTTTTACAAGGAAGACAATAACCATTCTGTTTGCTTTAATTATTGTGACATGTCGGCGAATTGTATGTACTTAACGTTCTACTGTGTGTATGTAACATTATAGTAATTACGTCTCTGTTGCACGATTTGTACACGAAAAACGTTGTATATATCCCACTGTTATTGGGCACAAGTGCCTTCCCTTTTTACGGTCCTCTCGGGTGCCCTCGGATCGGAATGCTTATGCGTAACATAGTAACCGTCCAAGCCGAGGTAACCCCTAACCGGGGGGACCCCTCGTGTTATTAGCAATAGAGGTTCGGGCTAAGCAACCTAAGAGCTATGTCACCTCTCTATTCGGTGAAGCACTGAAGGCCAGCTTCTCTGGCCAATGTTATTAAAAACCTTATAAGAGATAACGTATAAGAGCATAAGCCACGCGGCCGCAGTTCGAGGCATTCTTCACATTTTATTTAAGTATTTAATCTTTATTTGAACAAAATAAAAGTGTACAAAATGGCGGACTTAAAGCCAAAGGGCATTCTCTGCCAGTCTACTTTGGGGTTGCGTAGAGTCTAACGGATGCGCCCGTTAAACGAGAAATATGACAAATAAAAATAGAACTGTAAAAGCATAAATATATGTCCCTATAGAGCTCAATAATAAATATTTCACTACGGTATAGTTTTAATTATTTACTTTGCTTTTTTTTGTTTAATTATTTTTTGTTTTCAACCGACTTCAAAATAGGTGGTTCTCAATTTGTATGTGGTTTTTCTGGTTGTTGTATCATAACTTTCGACTGGGTCAACCGATTTTGATGATTCAGTATTTATTGTAAAGGATGTACTTTAGAAATTCAGTTAGATTCTCATTAATTATATTTTGTAATATTGCTATAGTAATTAGAAAATACAAAGAGACAGTCCGCGGGTATTAGCGTATAACGTTTGATTCGATTAATGGTCATTAATGTAATGAAGTCGTTTAATGTTTTTACTCGTTAATAATCCTTGTGTTCCTTTGAGAGCAAATGTTTGACCAAACAACTAAACGTTTATTCTATTCTAATCATGATGATTTTATTCTAGAACATGCTATCAAAGCTAAGAAACACTAATCACCCGCGTACATCAGCTTTGCCAGTATCTAAATTACGTTAGTACCACGGCACGTTATTGGTAGATTCGTAACAACGATCTGCTCCGTGCAAGCGCACCAATGGCGAGCCACGAGCGAGGAATTAATTGATGGAACAGGATCTATTGATTCATTATCGTGCGGACAATGATGCGGTGTATACCTACGTCACTTGTGGACTTTGGATGTGTTATGTCTCGACGTTTTGTGCATATAATGAATTAGTACACTCTTAGCCGTGTTCATTTAGATGACATAATTACAAAATATATATAGATAGATAGATAGATAAATCCTTTATTGCACCAAAGAATATGTACAAAGGCGAACTTAATGCTAATTAGCATTTTCTTCCAGCTAACCTTTAAAACTATTATATAGATAAATAAATATACATTTACATATACATAAATAGATACTCCTATATAAATATAAGTATATACATACACACGGAATATATATAACGACAATAAATATACCAGCATGTTTCACAGTTTTTTTTAAAACTACTGACGCTAACATAGCTTTTGTCGCAAAGAAAGTGAATTTGGGCTGCCATTATGTTACATTACACAATCAATTATTGAAAAAAAAAATGAAAAATAAATACTACTATTAGTACAATATATATTTTTATAAGTGGCTAAGATCCCTTTTATTATTATTATCAGCATAATGACTAACTTTAACTTAATTGGTATTATAGTATAATTGTATTTGACTTGCAAGTTGGTAACACTTTTATTAACTATAATCAATTTTTTAATTTTTTTTTATGAGACCTTAGGTATACGCAGGTTATTATTATTATTAAAAGTTAGGTAAGTACTTAAACATGATGACGTTCTTATACATTTTAGTGCATTATTGAAATTAAATTAGACTAAGTACATAAACATTATTTTTAAAGTTACTTTTTGATAGATGAAAAATATCTACATCACTGAATTTTTCATTTTACAGACGGAGTAATGAATTTTTACCATAATTTACCTTCTCGTTTGCCGGACACTACGTTATGAGGTGATGTGTTCGCGTCTGTTAGCAAGAGATTACAACAAAACAGATTTTATAGATACAGTATTTTTAGAAATATATTTTAATTTTAATTTTAGTTCTTAGTGTTGCCTCCATGTAGCGATATAATCAAATCCAAATAAAATTTTAAGAAAAATACTGTATCCAAATTTACGTAAGAAATCCTTTTTGTTTTATGTTTTTAATGAAATATAAATAAATTAATAAAAATATTTTATTATATATTAATGATATTTAATTGAGCATAATTTATTTCAGTTAGCTAGCGTCTTTATCTTCCGAGATATTCATACTTTCTTAACCGACCCTTTAATCATTGATCACGAGTGTACATTAGCAACGAATCGGCAATCCCTTAACTGCTTGGCGGTCGGAACACTTAAGATCAGGTGAGCCGCAAGAAGTTGCCCCCTTTTTTTCAAAAAAAAAAATTAAAATATTTTTTTTCACTATATACCTTTTTTAATTATCTTGATTGACGTAGTAATAGTATGAAATCATAATAAGCTTTTGATTTATCTGTCTCATATATGAGTAGGTCACGGCAGAGTATCGTAATGAATTCTTATCTATAGAATGCTTCAGTGTCGACTGGTTCAGTGTTTTGCTAATTATGTTACGGCGATCTTCAAATTCAAGTCCAATCATAGCATTGTCTTCTTCGGCACTGAGATAAGTAATTACCGATCGTTCCTTGAGTCCGTATATAAAAGTTGAGACTCAAAAACTACTAAATATAAATGCGTTTACGAGGCATTTTGGATTGCAACCAAACTCAACGGTTTCCTGGTATTACGTTACGATGAGAATAGATCGCATTTCTCAGAAGTAATCTACCTACACGTAGCTGATTTGAACATCGATATTCTAAGAAATAGTAGTACATAAGAATTTTTTTTATTAATATTGTTCGTATGATGATAAAACAATGTCTATCACCAATACAGTTGTGAGGACAAATTGAGCTACTGATGTCTTTAGGAAGTTGTTTCTGTTCCTGTGATTTATTACAACCTAACATTAACTATGGGAAATTGGGCGAAGTAACATTTGTTATAGTGCTATAATTTAATACCGCTACTTTTCCTGGCCCTCAATGTCTGTAGGCGACGAAGTCTGTCATCTGCTAGTGACCTGCTGAGAGGATGATGAAGTAACGTGAGGCTCGTCCTCCCCGGAACGGAACAGCAGGCGCAGGCAAGGCCATAAATATGTGCGAGAGCGTTACCGTAGTACCACCACTTGCGGTGGTAGAACTTTATTACTCCTGGATGATGGTGCACTAGCTTAGTAAATATTTTTGAAAATACTGTATCCAAAATAACGTAAGATATCCTTTTTCTTTTATGTTTTTAATGAAATATAAATAAATTAATAAAAATATTTTATTATATTTTAATGATTTTTAATTGTCTATCATGCACAATTTATTTCAGTTAGCTAGCGTCTTTATCTTCCGAGATATTCAAACTTTCTTAACAGACCCTTTATTATTGATCACGAGTGTACATTAGCAACGAATCTGCAATCCCTTAACTGCTTGGCGGTCGGAACACTTAAGATCACGTGAGCCGCAAGAAGTTGCCCCCTTTTTTAATAAAAAAAAATTAAAATATTTTTTTTCACTATATACCTTTTTTAATTATCTTAATTGACGAAGTAATAGCATGAAATCATAATAAGCTTTTGATTTATCTGTCTCATATATGAGTAGGTCACGGCAGAGTATCGTAATGAATTCTTATCTATAGAATGCTTCAGTGTCGACTGGTTCAGTGTTTTGCTTATTATGTTACGACGATCTTCAAATTCAAGTCCAATCATAGCATTGTCTTCCTCGGCACTGAGATAAGTAATTACCGATCATTCCTTGAGTCCGTATATAAAAGTTGAGACTCAAAAACTACTAAATATAAATGCGTTTACGAGGCATTTTGGATTGCAACCAAACTCAATGGTTTCCTGGTATTACGTTACGATGAGAATAGATCGCATTTCTCAGAAGTAATCTACCTACACGTAGCTGATTTGAACATCGATATTCTAAGAAATAGTAGTACATAAGAATTTTTTTTATTAATATTGTTCGTATGATGATAAAAAAATGTCTATCACCAATACAGTTGTGAGGACAAATTAAGCTACTGATGTCTTTAGGGAAGTTGTTTCTGATCCTGTGATTTATTACAACCTAACATTAACTATGGGGAAATTGGGCGAAGTAACATTTGTTATAGTGCTATAATTTAATACCGCTACTTTTCCTGGCCCTCAATGTCTGTAGGCGACGAAGTCTGTCATCTGCTAGTGACCTGCTGAGAGGATGATGAAGTAACGTGAGGCTCGTCCTCCCCGGAACGGAAGGCCATAAATATGTGCGAGAGCGTTCCCGTAGTACCACCACTTGCGGTGGTAGAACTTTTTTTATTACTCCTGGATGATAAGGTGCACTAGCTTAGTAAATATTTTTGAAAATACTATTGTAAGCGGAGGGAAAGACAAAAAAGCAAAGCGCGTCGTTCGGTAGTTGTGGTTCTCACCGACTAAACATAACCCGTTATTTCCCCTGGGAGGAACTCCTCCTATAGGACTTGCTTGGTTGCCGTTTTATGCTGGCTTAGCGGCGAACGGTAGCAGGGCATATGAAGAAGATCGAATTGTCAAAGCCCAAAACAGAGAATGGCGCACTGTGAACGATCTGGGGCCCATAATTGAAAGGGAATACTTTCAAAGTGGGAACCACTTTATTTTTATTGACATTAGATCTTGCGTTCTAAAGATATACCAGAGACTAAAATCAATAGAATTATGTTTGAGATTAAAAACGAGTCATACGACAATCCAAGACTACGTAAGTACTACTTGACGACACCAAATAATGAATTGGAAGAAGAAAGAGAGAGTAAATGCCTGGCTTGATAATACGGAAATCAAAGAAATCGTCCGCACGTATAATGACTGTAGTAAGGAGACAGTTTTTTGTCACTCCGAACACTTTTTAGTGTAGATCAGTTTTTTTCCTTTTGATAGAAAAATCTACTTGATTCATTACAAAATGATCAATAAATCATTAGAAGCTTTCACTTGTGCATTTCGTTGAGGTTAATTATGCGTTTGTTTTACGTCTGAGTAAATCCAACCGTTTGCTTTGATCGTTTACTCGGCGGTTAAAGCAGGGGTTAACAACACATTTTGTCCTTTGAATTTATTCAATGAAGCAGCTTCTTACAAACTAGCTATGCAGAATTGTAAAGTAAATAATTAACGTTTATTTATTGATTACTACCTCACAGAAGTGAAAAGCGGTTGCAGGGCAAGAAGAATAATAATCTTATGGCATGATCAGCCAGGCTTCTACAGTTTCACTGGGTTTTCAAAGGTGGCTTCAGAGAGTAACAGGGATTAATCGCAAGTCGGCAATCGGATCTTGGCTTGGGCAGTTAGTCTAATAGTAATAGCATTCCGATCCAAGGGCGACCCAGGGGGCTGAACTACGACTCTTTAGCCATTGTCGGATAATTATCGGTTACGGAATTGGTCGAAGAAACTACAGCAACGCTGCTAACATATCGAGAAATTACCTCCGTAACGCGCTTAAACTAATTCATTCAATATTTCGTTCGTAATAGTTTTATATTTATTATTTTTGTACTTAGATTACTTTATTAATAATAATTTGACGTTATTCTAAGTAGTTATATTATTATATATAAGGTTTTTTATAGGCTACATAGCAAAAAAAGGTTGGAAATCCCTGAATTTAAGCAAATAATTCGATTAAGATAATAGACGGACTCGATCGACTCGATCGTCGATTTATAATTTTAATATGTTATTTATACTATCAATAGGATGGTTTTAGATTAAATTTGACAGAATGGTTAAGATTTAATTGAAACGTGTAATTTATTTCAAACGTTCATTGCATTTATGATACCGGATAGACGTAACCTTGGGAATACAACGGGCGGTCGTAACGGCTCTTGGCATTTTCGGCCACATCAGTATTACGTTTCTAGACAAAAACTATTAAAGTATTTCCGTTCAAATTCAGAAACACTTATTGAATGAGAGAGTACCTGGAATAAGACGAATTATTTTTTTGGTTCTTACGATGACCGCATGTGAGCATTTCTTTTTGTAAACTAATTATTAGACGGTCCTAGTGCACACCGCCTTTTTAATATGATAGCTAAGAAGTTGGTCGACACATCTGGTGACCAGAGAGCCCTCTGAGATCAAGCTCAGATGCTAAGCATTGCCATACGTGGCAATACTACGAGACTTCTGGGCACGCTGCCAAGCGACGACGGTTTGGAACAGTTATATTTTCTGTAAATATTTTGTAAAATACCTATCATATTGAAAAAGTTTCTTTTTTTTTGTATGTATATAATAAAAATAATAATATATTTTCGTTTTAGAAGTAACTAAGGAAAAATTATAGGTTGAGATCGTAATGTCTTCATAAAAAGCTATCGACCGAGTCGTGGTTCGACCCTCCCGCGCGTAACCGTCCAAGTAGTCTAAGGTCCATACGCCGCGTTGCTCCCAATAGAGATTCAGGCTAAGCGGCCAGCATCTCTGTCACACTAAGCGTTCGTCGTTGAGCGTTCGTCTTTTATTTCTTTCAAATCATTGCAGACGTGGAATTTGTTAAATGATCATGTCACAGTCACATGTCACAGGAACAGTTGGAGTTGCGTTGACATTTCTTATACAATATTTGATACAAAGAACTATGTACATCAGTACTTACTCGAATCGACCTATTTATGGAACATCAAAATGTTTAAATCGTGTTGTTGATGTTTAAGTAACCGAAGATTTCTTCTACAAGAAAATATCATCCATATAGGATAACACAAATATATGGGCGGGGTAGAGGCCTTTGTCGTCTCTTTTCGTCGACTCGTGAAGAAGGCGACATCGGCTGTACTGTGTCGCCTTCTTGTCCTTCCACTCGTTGGGAAAGATGCCGTGAGTCATGGCCGCGTTAAATATTATAGCCAGTAGGCGTACGATATTATCGGGGAAATGTCTAGCTACCAAGTTAGGTATGCCGTCTATACCGGGAGCTTTGCGGGGACGCAAATTTTTAATATATCCTCAACCTCGGTGCACGTGATCGGTGGGACGGGATCGCGGATTGGTTTTCCCCTACGATCGACCTCGCTCTCTACCTTTAGGAGGTGAGCGGGGTCGACGGAAGGGTGCTTTGGGGAGCACTGAGCCTCGAGACTGTCAGCCAGACACTCGGCCTTCTCCTCGTCCAGTGAAGCTGGCGGGAGATTAGGACGATTTCCGTCGTACATCTAAACTACGTATTTATTAAGCACACTTTCAATATTCAAATCTTCTTCCGTAGTTGGAGATGCTAGAATAATATTACAGATGCTGTTTGTTTTTTCTGAGCACGAGCCACACCGCCCACTACGTCTGCTATTCAAACACTCGTTATAAATTATTTGAACTTAGTGACGAGATGTTTGACTTAGGTTAATTGTCGACTACACAGACAGATAAGACGGCCATTAACGTCCTCTATACTGATCAATTAATGACAATGAATACACACGTGCTTATTGAGAATGTAAGAGAAATGTCACAGTGTAATAATGACAACTATTTTCGACCGACTTCAAAAAACAAGAAGGTTCTCATTTCATTGCATTTTTATATGTTTCATGTTTGTTACCGCATTACTTTGGACTGGGTGAACCGATTTTGATGATTCTATTTTTTTCAAAGCTAGTTCTTCCCGTGTGGTCTCTGTTTATCCAGTTCTGACAATGGCATCTATGAGAAAACCAAATTAGTCTTGATATACTTTTCTGAGGATACCTTGGACTGCATTCCGAACTAACCAGTCAATACTTGAAGAACTCGGCATCAAGCAGCGTCTGTCTTCCATTGTTCGGGCTCGGATACTGACATTTTTGGTCATGTCTGCAGGCGTAATAACGAATGCATCGAACGCCTGGTAGTACAGGGTAAGGTGGAGGGCACCAGACCTAGGGAAGATCTCCTATGAGATGGACCGATCAGATAAGAGCGGCTATGGATGTACCGTTGCATCAATGTGCGAAAAAGCAGCGTACAGGGAGGAGTGGCGGCGGCTTGTGAAGCGGGTCACTGATACCTAATACGTGATAACCACGACGAGTCTGTAAAGACTCAAGCGACGAAGAAGAAGAAGAATACTTTTTGCTTATAATGTATTAAAAAACCTGTCTGTTTATTCAGCAAGGAAGTTAAGTTTGATAATTCAAAAGATCGAAGCTGGAGTGCAAAAATTCCTCTAGGTGGCCCTTAGTCTTTGCATTAAGTATGTGCGCGACAAATTGACGTATAACACAATGATTTTTTTTTATTGTAAAGGATGTACTTTAATGGTAGTTTTATGAGGGTTTTGTTAAGTTCCGATAAATTATATTACATAATATTCCTATTTGATTTGAAGTCTGTTTTTGTTTTTACTCGTAAATATACTTGTAATAGAAAGATAGATAACTTTCATGTACACCAAAATCAAACAAGATGCAAGAATTTTTTTAGTTTAAGTTCTTAAGATTAGGCTAAGCCCGTATACCTATATAATTATAATTTATTTTTTTCATTATCATTAGTTCATTTCTGAAATTTTCTTCCGATGCGTTCTTAGCTGTTGGATAACTGAAATAACTTGGATAATTCAAAATCATCGTAAATCAAGCGAATAACTTAGTCCACAGAAAATTAGTGCTTGGAATATTTACTGAGCTGTCTAGGCCAGAGAAACGGAATCGATTTTTATTTATGTATTCTTTATTTGCACACAATACAAAAAAAAGGTACAAATACGCGGACTTAATGCCAGTAGGCATTCTCTGCCAGTCTACCTTGGGGTTGTGAAGAGACAAAGTAACGGGTGCAAGCTATGTGAGAAAATAATAAATAAAAGAAAACTATAATAAATGCATGCATATATAAACATAATAATTATATATAATAATAAATAGATACATATATAAATACATATATATATATAATTATAGATGGATAGGGACAGCAATTGACAAACTATTCCTTGCTTAGGTAAAGCTTCCATAGTAAATGTTTGAAAGTAGACTTAGTTCCAGCTGTACGTATATTTGTTGTCACCGCATTCCAAAGTCTTATTGCGGTAAAGGTAAAAGATTTATGCATAAAATCAGTGTGACAGGAAGAAATATGGAGAATATTACTATCAGTAGAACGAAGACAACGTTCGTTTGAATCACCCTGATACTGAAAGTATTCAGGTGCAAATGGATCACGTAAAATAGAAAATAATGTACAAAGTGTTCTGAAGGATCGTCGATGAGACATTGGAAGCCACTTAAGCTGAGAGCGAAAGAAAGAAATATGGTCGTATATATGGTCGAAATATTTTTAAGTTTTTTAAAGTCTTACGCGTTATTTTTTACGCCTTGTTAGAAAAAGACGATAGGCAGCCTATCTGATTATGAAACTAATCAAGCCGTATCACTACAGTGACGAATTATTGTCAAAGTAACATCGATTATTTAAAAGTCAATGAACCCAAAGACACACTCTTTCGAATATTTAACTATTTCACAGTAGCCTTACCACACACAATCGCATTTTTGAGTGACTTTCATAGTTCGGGAGACGTGAAGAATAATTGTAGTTAGTTAGTAATTCTACAAATAAAACTTTTTACATTTACATTAATTTTTCATTATTTTTAAAAACTTAACCGTAAGGATTATGTCATAAGAATGCAATATGCTTGTAGTACAAATTCTTCTTAGAATTTTACAGCCGAGAACAGGCCGAAAAAAAAAGAAACGAAGTAGTCAGGTAATTTAAAATGCGAAGCACATCTGTCAAAACAGGTTATGAAAAAACAATACAAATAGATAAGCAAAAGACCAATGAATGGAACCTACATTTATTTAATAAAAGATATGTTGTCGGATTGATGGGTAAGACCATAAAATTAATTTAGTGCCTATAAAATACAACGTTTAAAGGTCCATACCAAATTCCACTCGCGTTGCTTTCAAATAAGCAAAACGGGGTCAATTTTGAAAGTAGACGCTGTATTCCACAATATCAACAAATCTTCTTCACACATATTACAAAGTTACATCTGTGTATATTTGTTTACTCCTAACAATATACTTATAAGAAAATAAAACATCAGGTAATTACATTTTAGGCGGGAAATTGTTCGACTTTTAAAACATAAAAATATATATGAAATGTTATCTGTACTCTTTCATTTTCAATGAGATATAATGTGAGATAAGGTTTAAATAAAGTTAAATCATTAGCTGTAAGTCAACAGAACGAGAAAGTGATTTCGCCACCAAAAAAACATACATAGGAATGCTCGCGAAATATTTCGTTCGGAGAATGGACGTAAACATAGCAAAACTGGGGGCTTTGCCAAGTCAACTTTTCAGGGTCGCGAGCGCTTCAGCTTTGGTGAAATTGTTCCTCATACGTAAATATGAGCTAAAAATATTCGCAATAAATAATGTTAAAACATATCACGTGCTTACTAAGGAACTTACCTTTCGGTCACAGGTACAGCCTTCGACTTCAGCTCGTAGTACATGAAGTCCTGATGCTGGGCTGCTGTCATTTCATCCAAGATGTGATCAGCAGGATAATCGTTAGACAAGAAGGAGGCGAGATCGAATCCCATATCAATACCGGATTCATCCATTTTATTCCAAATACACAAACACAAACTTTTCCACTGTTATCGTATGTTACATAAAAATATTAAAGATCCATATTTAGAAAACAAAACGTGGCTGTTTATATGTGAATAGGATGGGTATCTTAACAGCATCCATCCTCCCAGCTGTCTACTTGTTGCTATTGTTGATTGCTAGCATAGATATACGTATCTGATATAGGTGTTGATAACACTGCTAAATTACATACAATCGTGTACACAAGTAATAGTTGGCAATAATGGACTATCTGACATAGTGGTATAATGCCAGTTTAAGTTTTTTGCAGTGGTAATGAATAAGACATTATCGTAGAAGTTTAAAATTTTATGAAAAAAAATATATCTTTTAATGTAAAATATTTTTATAAAGAACGAATTATCAAACAATTTACGAAATCATTTCTGTTCTATAACATTTTATTGATTACAAGAAAGGTCATTGTCATTTGTTATTTTAATGGTAACACAGAAAGCACCTGAATAAACAGACGTTCCAAAACTTTGTCTAGATGCAAAAGTTATACTACTTAAAACTTTTTCACATTTCCTTTTTTATGTTAATATTATTCTATAGTTTATCAAAAATAGTTTAATTAGAGTTGTTATCTACTTTTAATCTTATGATTTTCTAAGACTCAATATTACCTATGGTCCAAAAACATTCTGCTCTTTGCTCTTTGCTTCTTTGTTTGCTTGTCTTTGCCGGTATATTAGCGTCGTCGTTGCAAATTAGTGTGTTCTAAGGCAAACAGTGATTTATCGTTCGTAAGATTCTTTTTATTAACATAAAATGTCGAAAGCACATCCTCCGGAATTAAAGAAGTAAGTGTATTTTCAGAATTATGACGTTTTTCGATAGCGATACGGTCACGCTAAGCTAACCTTCAATAATTAGATTTATTATTAATACAAACAAATTCGGCGGGATATTTAGATGTCATATACTCTTTTTAATGTTAGCGTTATATTATTATATTACACACATACTCATTGTTTTATGACTTACATTGCTTTATATCTTTGTCGTCTAGGTTCATGGACAAAAAATTATCCATCAAATTGAACGCCGGTCGTGCTGTGACAGGAGTCCTACGAGGATTTGATCCTTTCATGAATCTTGTGCTCGACGAATCCGTAGAAGAGTGTAAGGATGGCCAAAGAAATAACATTGGAATGGTTGTAAGTATCCATTTAAGACGACATGTATGACTTCCCATGTTATAACACCTTTGGACTGCTTGATTTTAGATTTAATAATTGTGTTCTTGATTGAATTGATGTTACTATCTATAAGGATGTCATGTTTCATTCTAAAGCCTCATGAATATTCTACGAACTAGGATGTTGGATTATAATTGTTAGCAACATTTAGTTATACTATGTGCTAATTTAGTTTTAATGCATAAATAAATATTATAATCTCTAAAGTACACTTGTGAATTGAATAAGTTAATGGACCGACTAATTTAAAAGTACTTTAGTTGTCTAGGTCGGCAACCGAGTCCATTCATGTTACAATCGTCAGCATCCGCTTTTGATAGAGATGCCTATACTAGAAATTTAGGATTAAAAGTGCACAGTTTAGAATAAATGTGTTACACTGGAGGACAAGCCCTTTACAAGTGAACCTCTGAAGCAAAGTCAGTAAGTCTTTATTAAATTATTTCTAAAACTCTTGATGTTTTGCTTCTCTTCCTCCTCCTCGCGTCGTTTTCCTCAACATTGAGGGTCGTGACCATCTCGTGGGAACAGTTTGTTTTTAGTGATCTGTCCCCATTTTCCTCTATCTGCAGCCGTGCACAGAGCATATAATGATATTTACCAATATCTTGTGATTGATATGAAGATAACTCTTATTTCTGTTTAATAACCAGAACTAGTATATGATGTTCGGGACTAACTGGTATAGCTAAATTTGTGTAATTTCCTTTAAAAACAACTAGCCATTTTAAAGCAGAAGGTTGTCTTGTTTCTTAAATTTTATCGGCACCTGAAAAAAATTGTTGAGTAGTTTTTTGTTTTAAAGTTTGCACTGTTTACTAATTGTATGCGAAGAGACCAATAAATGTAGCAAGTATATCAGTTCAACTATTAATATATTTCAATAAACACACATTTTATTTACATAGAATTTGAAGCACAAATTGTATTATTTTGTATGTAATATTTTGGGTATTGAGACTACCTCCCACTTTTCCACGGACTTCAAAAGAGGAGGAGGTTCTCAATTAGTCTTTATTTTTTTCGTGACTTCACAATTCTTCTTCACAATTTCGTGACTTTACGCTGGGTTTTGATGATTCTTTTTTTATTTGAAAGCTGGTGCTTCCCGTGTGGTCATTTCAATTTGGTCCTATTCTGACTATGTCTGCCATGAGAAAATCACAAGTCTTAAATTTGCATTAGTATGTGCGCGACAAATTCATGAACAATTCAATATCACGCTACAATTTTGTTAATTCATTTTTATTGGAAAGTATGTACTTTAATGGTAGTGCATGAGAGTTTGGTTAGATTCAGATTTTAGATTCTATTTCATATTATTCCTATGATAATATACAAAGAAGAAAGTCAGATTTTGTTTTACTCATAAATTTACTTGTAGATGTTGTATAAATTAATGTTAGTACTTGTGTGATAATTGCTTGAAAAATTTAAAAAAGAAATATAAAATTTGTAATAATTTTGTAGGTCTTGTGGAATAAAATAGTCCAACAACTAATACACTCGCTTTATTGGGACATTGTAACATTGTACAAAGAATTATTTATAACGAATACCGTCACAACTGTGCGTCCTCTAAATCTTTATACAAAATTAATTAAAAGTCAGATTATGAACTAATAAAGTTAAAATACTGTTTACAACAATCAATACAATTTTAACTAACAAGTTAATGTGACAATTAACTAATTTATTAATTATGAATTAAAGATACAATACGGTTCAGGTAAAGCATTAAGATATCATTGGAAGTAGTTATTATGCATAATAATCTGGGTGTCATGTGTTGCTGCAATTTATTTCTGAAGTATTTACACCAAAATTGTTCTACTGAATGTTAACAGTATGCATTACTCACTACACTGTCAATAATATGGATGGCGGTTTGGATATAATGAAGAACATAAATGTAAAATGTTATATAGATTTCTTATTTTTATATAAATGTTCACCGTTGAAATAAAACTATATGCACTGTAATTGATCTTTAGATACTGTGATCTCATTCTGCATATACCAAAACAAATACAAATAAGTAATAACTATGCCGTTGGACCATCATATACCCCAGTCTCTCCCATCACTATGACAAATGTATTGACACACGGAATTAAAGAAATATAAGTGAACATTATACAAATAATCCTTACATCCATAAAAATAGTCTTATTTCTATTAAAAATTTGTGTTACAAATCATTGTGGAGTACTCTTTTGTGAGGGCATGGTCCATATAATTATTAAATTAGTTATTATTCTTGTCACAGATTATAGTCAAAATATATTTATAGCAATAATTAGTTACCTTGTCCTGGGAGCAACTACCGATTTACAAATTATACTTGTATAGTGTCTATCTGCCACTGCTGTTTATGTAATCAGTGAGAAGGCATCCTGGTGATGATGATTCCAGACTCACTTTATAACTCTTGGCGGGATTAAGTCTATCTCTTATGTATAATACATATATATATATATATCTTGTCTGATGTTAACAATGAATATTAAAATCTTGTATTTTGTTTTGTTCCAGGTTATCAGGGGGAACAGCATTATAATGTTAGAATCATTGGATAGAATATAGTAGTAGTATAAATTCATTTAAATAAGTTAATTTAAGGTATCAAAAACTAGATTTAACTTTGCATAATGCATTTCTTCAATAATAAAAGAGAGTTTTCACTAATAAAAAATATACTTAATGTATTTAGCAAAATAATTCAGTGTTAACAGCATTTACATGTTCTAATTGTATACCCAGTAAGTGATTTCAATAAACCTAAGTTTCACCTTAAAGTTTTTTTTTATTTCTAATATAGACACATTAGAATTTCTTAATTATCAACAACTTAAACCCTTTTTTTGCACTATTCTAGTACATAAAAATTCCACTTACATCGTTTTTACTACTTTACCCTTAAATACATAATTTTTTTGGGTTTGGAGTATGGCAATGAGCTTATTCCCTAGACCTAATATGCTTGGTACAGAGTGCATGTCACTTGCTGTCTCTGTGTAACCTGCTAAGATTAAAAAGATACTTTTGCTATGAACATCACATCACAACTTTCATCATCATATTTAAAATTATACATGTTCTATCAATAATGAGTATTCTTACATGTAAATGTAAAAACCAACATCAATTCAGTGACGGAATTAACGGAAATAATAATATACACCTCTCCCTATCAACAAATGGCAACTGCAAAAAAATGATGTCACATGCAAATGTTTATGAAGTGGATTGTGGTTGAAGGATTCTCGGCTTGTCACGCAAGGTTGGGGGGAGAGGGGTTTAGTAGCTGCAGGGTGGCGCTTACGGGCGCCGCGCCCACTGTCAAGCGCAGAGGAATCCTCGCAACGGCTCAGGCGCGTCGATACCAGGCGGGCTCGCTGGAGCCCACCGAGTGTGGCCAAAGAAGGAGCGCGGGGGGAGAGGCGTGTTGGTGTGTGGTTGCCGGTGCTCTAAGACTCTGTGTGTGTCTAATTGCTTTATTCTTTACTACTTATACTTTGAGAGTCTAATCTAGCTTTGGTTTCTGCACTCAGAATTCTCTTAGCAAAACTACCACAGCCAAGATTTCCTATTAGGATGTAATTTATAGGCGAGATGAGCATCCTGGAGGTCAGCAAAAGTTGAATACAGCAATGTTGTAGTTCCTTTCAATCAAAGCCAGATTAAGAAGTAGCTAGATTCTAGTTTAATAATTCATAATTTTGATTACTTATTTTGTTTTCTTTCTTATTTGTTATTTTTATCTATCGCGTTCTAAATATTTTTTTGTATAAAGCATGCATGTAAAGAGTACATTATAAGGTAATGATGATGGCACCATTTTTTCACAATATGTTTAAAATGTTAAGATATCTATGGTATGACATAACGTTCGCTGTTGTTACCAGGATATAAAAGCTTCAAAAAAGAAAAACTATTAACTGTCAACAGCAGATCTGTTTTGGTCAAATTGTCATTTCAACAATTCCCTTGACATACTTTTGGGGTGTTTTTAACAGTTTTTGCTAATATAAACAAAGAAAACTATGCTATGAATGAAAATTAACATTGTGCTCAATATTGGTGCGGCCATATATTTTGATTCTTAACTACAAGGTAAGATTTATATGTTGATATAACAAAGGCTTGTTCATAAACATTGCGATGTTTGACGCCTTCGTAAAAGGAAGTGCAACTGGCGATGTAGCATTTTTTGTTTATTATGTTATAACACTTAACCGTGAATATGGAGGTCATTCTAATTGCGTTAGTGCCTTAAGTGAAATTGTATTTTTTCTGAAAGATAAACGATTTTCTTAAAGTTTTGAAATTTGTCTTGAACCATGTTATTCTTAGAATAATCTCTTGTTACTGATGTATTATACAAATTGGATTTGTGATTACTTTCTAGTTATTTCAAATACGAACTAGTTACATTTCATTGTGTTACTAACAATTACTAATGCAGCAAAGTAAGTGTTACTTTTTATTAACTTAAATTACTAGTTTACTGAATTCTGAGTCATAGAATTATAACAGCTGCATTTTGTGTTAACACGGACACTTATTCGTTTAATCTCAATAATTCATATGATATTTATAAAGATGGAAATAAAATTGTGCTTATTTCTCATATATCAGAATGTATTATATAAGGTATATCTGAAAATACATGTGTTTGCCACTGTTAATGTGTGGGAGTGAGAATGCGGTATGGTAGGATATGTATGACAATAAAATTAATTCTGTAAATGCAGGTATTTACAAGTATGGTCTGGTGAGCGATCTTATGGCTCAAATGATCTGTGATCACCATCTCACCTGTGGGCAGGAGTGAAATAGTGTTTCGCTCTGCTGATTATGTCATATTTTTTGGAGGCCAATTTGTCTTCGCCTTACATGTGACCACAAAACTGACCGACGCTCGATATATCAACCCCATGGATGGATTCCAATGCAGAATGATGCGACTAAGAAAGTGCCCTGTAACTGGGGATAAAGAAAGGTATAGGATTTGAAACTGTCATAAAGATACAATGTAGCTTGAAAGCGGTAACATGTTCAGAATAGAGGATTTTTGGTTTTGTCTTTTAAACATAGAATGGATGGAATGAAGAAAAGAATGAAACTTTGTATATAAAATAGTGACTGATAATAGTAATATAGGATTTGTAAACTTAACTATGCTTTAAACTGTTTTTAATATCATGTAAACTTAACTATGCTTTAAACTGTTTTTAATATCATGTCTGTTTCATATTTTGATACACTAAGTTAGACCATTCTACACTAATCATTTACTTGACATTAATT
Source organism: Meandrusa payeni (assembly GCA_029286785.1). Classification (NCBI taxonomy): domain Eukaryota; kingdom Metazoa; phylum Arthropoda; class Insecta; order Lepidoptera; family Papilionidae; genus Meandrusa; species Meandrusa payeni. The sequence continues at coordinate 1,279,465 of JAGSMX010000029.1, forward strand.
CTACAGCCTAATGGCTTAGGGTACGGTCAGGGAATCAAAAGGTCATGGGTTCGAATCCACTATGCTACTATTGATGTGATCAAGCCTAAGCTTATTTGAAATGGTTAACAAGAATGTTAGTAATGTTTGTGTAAAAGAACAAAAAATATTGTCATTGTAGTTCAATAGAGATCTGCCCTGTTTTCTGTGTGTGTCCATGTGTCAAATTGTATAAAAAAGTTGTAAATGAGTAATCACTATTATATACTTTAACCTTCTCTGAAACATGCTGCATCTTATAGTATATGTATCATGTTTATTCCTCTGTACTTATTACAGTTAAGGTGACAAAACTGTAATTTCTTGGTATTATTAGATTTCTCTTACTGTACAAGTGCTGACCGGATGTGGTTGACACAATCCATTGTGGGATAATGTGTGTTATCAGTTGTCAGTATTATGTTATCTGAGAGGGGATTTATAAACCACATATGTAACAAAATTGTCCTTTTGCAATCATGTTTTTTGGTTATCAAATATTTCAAACTGAATTATTCATCAATTCATGTTCTTTTTAAATTTATTTACAAAATAAATTCATTTATATTATAACATAAATTGTTTCGCCATACTACCAGAGCAGTTTATTGGCGAAAACTGCACTGATAAATCTATCCACTATACATAACATACAATAAAAAAACATAATATACAATAAATACTAATACATACTACACACTATAATTAATCGTATATATATAATACCTTATTTATTTTGTTATTTTTTTATTGAAAATGATCTCATAAAGACCACACGGTGCAGCTTAATGCAAGCAACTTACTGGTTCTTTTGGAAATTGTTCAGGGAGGCCTATTTCCAGCAGTGGATGTCCTACGGAAGTGTAATGTGTATATATGACTAACTTTGCTTTCTTAATATGCACTTTAAACAAAATAGATTTTGTTTGCTTAAAGGGGTGATGACCTGTTGTGTTATAGGGGTATTGACAGCCATTCAATTTTACACTAAATCTATACCTATAGTTGACTTATCTTTGAAAGACTTATCTGTGAAGGTCATTTGTCAGAACTGCATTTAGCAGTCTCCAGCCCTGGAGCATAAGGATCTGTTCCTACAGATGGATCGATAACCTCATAAGAATATTTAGTAGGCATTTTTTGAAGGCATATGTCCCACAGCGGATTGAGAGTGGATTAATTATTAATACACTTTGGTCTCTCCATAGTGACGACGCCATTCAATATGGCTGATACGCTGGACCCATTATCTCCAAGTGTCAACAGTTCTCGAGTGCCGGGGTTGATGCGTAAACTACGGTTAAGGTTCAGCAGATCACCGCCTCCAAGGCCGTCAGGGGAAGGTGAGTTTCAATACTTGTGAATATGATAGAATTATGATATACATAAGTACAACGTGTATGAGTGAAAATTATTCGGATATATTGCGTATAAATCATAGACTGGTTAAATGAATTTAGAAAATCGTCGATACCATCTTGAAGGTTGGTATTTCATGACTGCACGTTTTTCGCGTAACTTTCTCCCACGCACTATCAACCTGTGGAATCAAATGTCAACAAGCTTACTAACTAAACGTCGGTATTTGAAAATTTCTATTAAATTAGCTGATTAATTTTTAATAATTATTAAATTTAATACTCAGTTGCGGAAGACGTTATGCGATTTAGAAAAAAATATCTATCAACGTGTGGTGGTAATTCTTGGTAATGAAAAAATAAAACTTATTTTACGATCACAACAATACCTATAACAGCTTGCGGCGGGCCTGTTCTGACGAGTACCGAAGGGGTAGGCTGAAAACCAGCACTGCGTGACATTATGTCACGCAGTACATGCTGAACCTATTGCTTTTTGCCATTCCTTATAAGACTATAGATTTTTTTTTTATTTTCTATAAATTTTTTGTGTCTTATTGTTCTGTGTTATGTATTTTTTTGCAAAGGATGGTAATAAATGAGCTTTATTATTATTATTATTAATGGCGATTGTGACAATACATTGGTTATAAATTGCGACACAACTTCAGCTCCAAGAGTCCCGTAGTTTTGGTGAAAGGCACGAGAGCAACACCCTAGGGTTTGGTTTGGTTCACCTAGTCGATGCGAGTCCGACATAATCCGTCCGATACATAGAGATAAGATATATCCCCCGTAGTCCTGGGCTCGTAGAATAAGGGTACGGTATCCTCTGCCTGTCGTAGAAGGCGACTAAATAGGGCCTCGGGTTCACGGGGCGACAGGGTGCCTCTGTCGTCCGCTACAGTAGGTGAACCCGGGAAGAAGGCGACAACGCCTGGCCCGTGTCGCCTTCCACTGCGAGGGTGTTGGGGAGAGGGATTAACCTCCCCGAGACGTGCTGTATAGCGTAGTGGAGAAGGCTCCGGTGTGTTCGACTGGAGATCCCGGAGCCCCGCACCATGCATGCTCTGTAATAAACATCACATAACTCCGTCTTCTATCTTTTTGAAGATTTCCTGATATACGTCGGCATTTACTCACGTAAAAAATGGATTAGACATCAATAATAGATCCTTAAATATTTATAGGAAGCGGTGCTCAATTGTTCTCAACCTGTGATAGATATTAGGAGTATCGTTATTTATAACAATATTATGTTTTACTTGGTACATAATAACAGTGTAATCGTTGAGTCGTATGAATGCACGCAATAACTCAAGGTTGGGGTAAAGTCGGTACTGTTTGATCGGGTCGGACAATGGATTATCAGTTTGAACTTGACAGTGAAGTTGTGCAGTGCTCTCATGACGGAGAAGACACCTGAAGGTTTTTAATTTAATTGTATCTTTTAACCGATTACAAAAAAGGGAGGTTCTCAATTCCCGTCTGTATTTTTTCGTTTGTCATAACTTTGGACTGGGCGAACCGATTATGATGATTATTTTTTTCTTTTGAAATTGCTTCACATGTGTCCCGTTTGTAAGTCTTAAATTTGCGACAAATGGACGAATAACTCAATATATTTTGACCATATAATTGTAATAGTTAATTGTAACGTTAGTTACTAGTTAAAAGTTATGCAAGCTTTTAAGCAAAATATATGAAACTCTAACTATATGAACGTCTTATTGTAAACCATTTCCTTGAATATAAAAAAAATATTTATCCCGTCAACCGATTTTGATGTATCATTTTTTGTTGGAAAGTTTCTTCTTCTTTGTCGTTCCCTCATTTCTGAGGATCGTGGTCACTAGGGCCCCTCAAATGAACAACCTGCCTCCATCGGTTTCGGTCCGAGGCAGCCCTCACCAGCTCGTAGAGATTAGGAGAGGAGATGGCACCTTTTACTTGGTCAGACCATCGTGTTGGCGACCGGCCTCTTGTTCTCTTGCCTTCTGTATTGCCAACGATGACCAGCTTTTCAAGGTTGCCATCTCCTCTACGCAGAAAGTTTCTACTTAATACATATGTTAGTCGTTAGTATAACTATACATGTTTACTTTGTTCTTAATTAATAACTTTTATGTTACAGGATATGTGGAGTTTGGGGAGTTCAGGGCGGAGACGACGGGCGTCAAGAAAGTTGGAACTTTCGCGGGGTCTTCTGTCCCGTGGTGCTGTCAATGTTCAGTGCATTGGTATTCATCAGAATGGGTTGGTTTTAACATAACTGTCCGTCTTTTATCAAAAATAATTTCCGTCTGTAACAACATAACCTCAAATTATAAAACCACTGCCGCCTATAACTAAGGGAGGTTTGCTTCGTTACCCGTAACGTTAATGTTGGTCCGTCTACTACTGCTTAATGTTATTAAACTTAAAAAGTAAGAGAGGGAGAAACTCCTCTCAATTCGCTTATATTTTTAACCGACTTCAAGAAAAAGGAGCCACCGCCTCATTCTCAATTAGTTTGTATTTTTAATTGTTAATTATGAAATGAATAGATCACGCTTTTTGGCTCAATTGCCGGAATAGCAGTTGGTCGGACGTCACAGTGAACATTCAGAATGGCGGGCACTGGTGACACATTCAAGGCCTATCGCCGCGTTATCTTTGTTTATTTGGGGTGGGCGGAATCATTAAAATTATGATCGTAAAGTTTATTTTTAATTTGCCAATGAAACAAGTCTGTTTTATTTAAATTCGATAGATAAGGGAAGCTGAAATGTATATTATATTTGATTTGATTAGAATATCTTCAACTGTGAATCGTTTTGTTTATTGTCCACAACTTTATGTTGTCATTGACTGTTATAATAAATTTTAAAACGAAGTTATCAAGGGTATCATAATTGTTTTCATAGAAGAGACGAACAATTTGGTCAGTGTGCTCAGGCAATAGATAAACTATTTCCCCATCCCAGTTCCACCATCCGACTTCAAGACGAACTGCTGATATCATACCTTTCTTGTGTACTTCCCTTTAAACCAGAATGAAGTGCTTCCCTTTTTTTTCATTATTAGTACAGTACAGTAGCGTAATAGTTGAATAAGCATTTACTAAGCTAGTGCGACTTACCATTCAGGACTGCATTTCCACTTAAAGTAAGGTGGGATCGTAGTCAAGCACTCGCTTAGAAAGTATAAACACACGAGCAATCAATCATTAACACATTACTATACGAATTGTTAAAATTTCTAACCTTTTAACCGACTTATAAAAAGTCGGTGGCTGTCGATTTTGTTTGAAAGCACTTCAATTAGGTCCTATATTAATTGTTTTAGTCCAGGACATCGTAAAAATCTAACTCGAAACTCAGTTGAAGTTGTGTTGAAGTGAAGTTGAGGAAGAAGAAAGAGAATAGAGGTGTAAGACTTTCCTAATATAATATGACTTCGGAAATACAAGAGTTAGAGTAACTGCGGTAACGACAGGGTCGGATTTAGAGGTCCAGTGGACCGATGCATAAAAGACGATTGGACGATAAAATCATGGTTATTTTGTTTGAAAATACAAGAAATTCTTGAATTAGTTCAATGAATAAAGATAACAATTGAAACAAACTCCAACAGTACAAATTTTCATTTTTGGAGCACCTCTCTTGTGGAGGCCCTGGTCCCGTCCTGGGAAACATGCTTGAATGTTTTTATCTTACGTTCCAGGTTACCTGGTAGGCAATGCCGGGCTTCTAGTGACGCTGGGACAGTTCGGTCTGGCGTATCTCATAGTGTTCTTCACGGTGACGTCAATATGTGCGATATCCACCAACGGAGCTGTCGAGGGTGGTGGAGTCTATTGTATCCTTTTCATAAGACTGACTCTTACACGGATTTTTTTTTTATTCGGTGTATAATTAAGTTTCCGTTTCAAGAAAGATGGCGTGGCACGGAGTTTTACGTTATAACTTGCAGATGGCAACAAAATGATATTTTTAAGTAATAATTGTTAAGTCCGTGACCATGTTGAATAATGCGATACAATTATTCAATCAAAAAATGTATCATAAAACAATTTAATTACATACGGTTTGAGACAGAGATAGAGTAGTTGAATTGTAAAATGTTGGTTATAATGAAATGTTGGCAAATAGAAGCCCTGGTGGAAATAATATGTCCATCCTGAAAGAACTTAAAATCAAAGCTAGGCTGTCCATTATATGCCTACGCAGGATGCTGGAATACTTTGGTCACATTGCCAGAAAAAACAGCAATAACTTAGATAGTCTAGTTGTGACTTATTAAATTGACGGGACAAGACCGCGAGGTCGAAGCCCGACACGTTGGACTGACCAGATCCGCACCGCTCTAGGCGCGTCGGTTAGCGATGCTCTGCGCACGGCTGCAGATAGAGGAAAATGGCGACGGATCACTAAAAACAAACTGTTCCCACGAGCTGGTCACGACCCTCAGCATTGAGGAAACCGACGCGAGGAGGAGGTTGGAAATAATAATTATTAAAAAAAATTGCTAAAAAATCTATCTAGACACTAGGATAGCAGGAATCCTTATAAGGTCTTCGCTCCATCTGGAGGGAGTACGCCTTACACTTCTCAGACCTTTGCACGGCCTTCATTCCAAGACATTCCTCCCCTCGGCTGGATGCGGAATGCGCAGGATCATATATGGTTGAAGGCATTGAGGATGGTCTATTTTTAGCAGTGGATAGACACAGGCTGATAATGATAATCTATTCAATACTATACTCAACGTAAAACCAGTCATGATAAGCAGAACTTTAGGTCCAGAGTTCGGTGGGGCGATAGGAACGCTGTTTTTCTTCGCAAATGTCGTCTCCAGTGCCTTATGTATATCTGCTTGCACGGAAGCATTGGTGGAGAACTTTGGAGCCAACGGTAAGTGTTTTGTATACCCACATTGCTTCTTTAATCAGAAGCAATAGTCTGTCTTCCCTTCGATTAATGAATGAATAATGTAAGTGCTTTCAAGAGGGGAGTGAATAGACATTTACTGAGCTAGTGCGCCTTACCATCCACGGCTGCATTTCCACTTAACATCAGGTGGGATCGTGGTCAAACACTTGCTGAAAAGTATTTTTTATACGGATATTATATAGATAGGGCAAGCACCTGCTACTAAGTGACCCTACGTAACATAGGATTCCGATCCGTAGATTTTTGCTAGTTTTAGTGTTAGTTAAATGGTTCAAATTTGTGAAAATCGTGTAGATTTAGAATATATATACAGGAATTACTCGTTTTAAGATATTAAATAATAAAAATAATTCAAGTTAAAATTACATATTAGAGAATTAAACTGGTAAATTACGGTTTTTGGCGCAAAGACAATTGTCTTGTAATAGGTTGGTTGGTTGGAGACAATGGGTGACTGGCCATCTTCATTTAGTGAATCGTAGGTTTAAAAGCGCTGCTAAAAATGTTGTCAGGATACCTCGTGGGTGACAAGCCGGGTCTACCGAACAGTTGGTGGTTCAGTTTCCTGTACCGCTCAGTGCTGAACGGTCTGGGTCTCGCCGTCTCGCTGGCCGGGGCGTCGCTGTTCGCGCGTACCAGCCTCGCCATCTGGGTGACCATGCTGGTGTGTCTCTGCAGTGCGTTCGTCAGCTTCTTCGTCACCAGCCCCGCCGCGGTATGTTAACTTACGTCTTTATTAAGACCCTACTGCACTTTTTGAAGTTACACTTCTTTAGGCGAGTGAAAAAATGTTCAGAGTGACGGAGAATATATGCGCCATAACTACCTCAAGAACCTAACGTGATTGGTCACGGAAGCTGACCGCAATAGTTTCACCGGATTCGAGAGATGGCAGAGCTCTTAAGTCGCTTAAGCTCAACCTCTGCTGAAAGCAACACGGCGCGATGACACCCTAGAAGTGACCTCGGCTTGGACGTTTACTCTAGGCGCGTATCTATAATACTTTGGTAATAACAGAGGCGATTTGAAGGTTTTCGTTTTTACTCCACATAAACATACGACGCTCTCCAAACTATTTACACAACTTAGTCGACAACCATGTCTCCAAAACACTAGACGTAAGATACATGGATACATAGTCTAAAGAAAACTGTATGAAAATGGTTGCTCGATCTCAACTATGATGAGACTGAAAAGGTCCTCGGATAGAATCAAACCAAAAAAATAAAAAACACACACGAACATATACATAAACTCATGAACACAATACACCCCACACACGCTCCTATGTATATCTATAGATATAAAAGAGAAGGTGTGTTTGTTCCATATAGGCTTCGAAACGGCTGGACCTATTTCAATGAAACTTTCATCATATCTTCAGATTGACCTGGCTAGTGATCCTGTAAAGTTTCGATCGCAGCACTCCTCTTTTTGATCTTTCAAACGTCGTACTTTTATTTCTGACATTAACTTGAGCCCGATATGTTTTTGTTTAAATGATAACAATGATGGATGGGTCTAGGTAATGATCTTCACCCGCTCGAGAAGAGAATGAATAATTTAATATATTGTGAGAGTTAAATAAAATAAAGCAAAATCTAGCCTGTATCGCTGGGCTGGATATGCTAGTACATATATATATATGTATATTAATTATAGTAAGATGTACTTCATTAAAAGATACAAGTCCATCTAAGAAATATCTTATTTGCAAATTCCAGAATGCAACTCTGGCTCCCAAGGTACAAGCGTCTGCTTAGTATGGGAGTCACTGATTACTATGTGTGGTACAATGGTTACATAATGAAATTTGTTTGAATGTAACTAAATGTCTTAATAAATATTGTATTCTATTATTCCCTCATCTACCTTCCCCTATAGACGTCTATAACCCTGAGATGATCGAATACGTGTAATTCCAGATAGACAAGCCGGACACCAACGAGTTGGTGAACACCACCACGTTCAACTACACGGGTCTGAGCGCGGAGACGCTGTATTCGAACCTGTACCCGCGCTACGGGCGCGACTACAGCACCGGCGAGTGGGTGGACTTCGCCTCGGTTTTCGGCGTGCTGTTCACAGGGGTCACGGGCGTAATGGCCGGCGCTAATATGAGCGGTGGGCAGCTTAACTACTCTATGTTTACCCGAAATCTCTTCAGGGAGTAGGGGACCCCATTCTTCAGCCCTGTAGTTCTGGGCTCGTAAGAATAAGACTACGATATCCCCTGCCTGTCGTAAAAGGCGATTAAAATGGGCCTCGGGTTCACTGGACGACAAGGGTGGGCGCCTTTGTCGTCAGCCAAAGTAAATTAAAAAAATGCACTTAAAGAAAAAAAAAAGGAGAAATAAAACATAAGATATGATGCCAATTTTGGACACTGTCTCAGCATGTCGATGGACAAGGATGCGACAGCGCTGATTTTCAGCGGTGCCCAGTACTACACAAAGTCGTGCGCGCGCGTAACTATGGTTACTTTTATCATGAGGAAGCACATGTCTTTTTTTTGTGGTATGAGAGTAAGTAAGCTAGCGATATTTCTTTTATTTTTTGTGAAATATTATTAATATTCTTGTTAACCATTCCAACTAAGCTTAAGCTTGTGCTAGGAGATGGTTCACGTCAATAGTCTAATGGTGGATTCGAACCTACGACTTCACGATTCGCAAACCGCACCCTAAACCATTAGGCTATTGAACGCTTTAAATATTAATAATTGTCGTGGAAAGTATTTATGGTGTGTATACTGGTTGCAGGAGAGCTGAAGCACCCGTCGCGCAGCATACCAGCAGGCACGCTATGGGCGCTGCTGTTCACAGCACTTTCGTACGCAGCGCTCAGTCTCTTGACTGCGGCCACGTGCTCGCGGGACCTGCTGCAGAACAATTACGTTTACCTGTTGCCCATCAACGTGTGGCCACCGTTTATTGCTGTTGGTCAGTTCTACTTTATTAGTTAACTAGCGTACCCGACCAGGCCGCAGCGCTTCGCCGTGCTAGATTTTGCTTTATTTTATTTAAACAATAAACTTACATCATAAAATATTTAATTTAACTCTCATAATATATTAAATTATTCACATATCTCCATATTCATTATCTTCTATTCTCTTCTCGAGCGGGTGAAGATCATTACCTACACTCATGTACATATCAGTAAATACAATATCATTCTTATCATTTATACAAAAATATATCGGGCTCAAGTCAGAAACAAAAGTTACCATATGGTATACTTTATTATACTTCAATATACTCCATTTTGTACTTCAATATGGTTCATAATGACATAAATATACACAACGCATGTGTCGATACAAATTTGGGTTATAAAACAATAGAATATCATCATAGTAAATAAAAGTTGTATTTGACAGTTCAAAAAGAGGAGTGCTCCGATCGTCATCAAACTTCACAAGGATTACTCGCCAGGTCAATCTGCAGATTCCCTGAAAGTTTCATTGAAATCGGTCCAGCCGTTTCGGAGCCTATGTGGAACATACCCACACACTCTCTTTTATATATATATAGATTACGATATTTCGACGTATTTACTTACGTACTTATTTACGTGTATATTCCGCTAACTTAAAAACTAAATTTAAAAATATAAATAGTTAAGAAAAAGTAAATATGGATCATTGTCATGATTATATTAAGTGTAGGTATTAAAATTATTTAACCCATTTAAAGGTATGCTGTTGGCTACATTCTCCGCGGGACTGTCGAACCTGATCGGCGCATCCAGGGTGCTGGAGGCATTGGCTAAAGACAACATATATGGTAACTTTATCATATTAGATATAAATTACTTTCAATAACATTGTACTGCCAACCCTATCGCCATAAATGTTACCACTGGCAACCTTTTTTTGACATTTCAACAAGATACCTCGCCTTCTGGTGGGATTCTGTGAGGTTCTTATTTACTAATCCCCGGTGGTCCTTTCTCGGTGTATGGCTCCGGGATCTCCAGTGAAACGCACAGGAACTCCTCTTCAGGTTTATCCTTTGCAATCTTATCTCAATCCGTAACTTCTGTTATGTCGACAATATCTCAGTTTTGATGGGCAAAGCCTCTGGCCTGTCTCGCGTTTCCTCGTTCATATGTAAACATGCACAGTCGAATGGTGGATTCGAACTTACGAGCTTACGTTTAACAGACCATATTCTAAAGCATTAGGCTATAGACGTTTTAGTCTTTTGTCTTTTATATGAATTACATTAACGCACCCTTGCAGCGTATTCATTATGAATATTTGTTAATTTCTTTTTGAAGGTTTTCTTCTAAAGCCCATGGTCTCTCACAGCGGCAACCCAGTGATGGCGGTGTTGACGTCCTGGTTGCTGGTGCAGGTGGGCATCATGGCCGGCTCCCTGAACACCATCGCTCAGGTGAGTCTAACACCTCGCAATAAAATTCAGTGGACGTGCAAAATAATCTGAACTTTCCCACACTTATATATACCTGCGATTAAAAACTATTTTTTTAAATAAAAGCCTAGCCTAAGTTATTCCTTACAACATCAGCTATCTGCCAGTGAAAGTCCTGACAAAACTTATCTAGCCGTTCCTGAGATTATCCATAAATCATTAACATATGGTCTTCGTTTCCGGAAGCTGTCTCTTAATACCGGTTAACTTAAGGTATTAAATTGTGTTACATATATAAATTTATTTACTATGTTCTATGTTCTTGAGTTTTGTTTTTCTTACTTTGAAATCTGTATTAGTATTGTAAATTTTTCTGTTACTTCAAGGTGAATTCGGTGCTGTTCATGACCAGCTACTTCGCCATAAACCTGGCTTGTCTCGGACTTGACCTCGCTTCTGCTCCTAACTTCAGGTATGTATATATATTTTTATTTTTTCTAATCAAGTGATTGACGAAAATTCCACCTGAACATAATATGAAAATGCAGTCCTGGATGGGATGGTATGGTGGATGGCTTGTTATATTTTTCATATCGATATTATTTTCAATATTATATATATTCAATTCAACGATATAAAATTAGCATGTCGAAAATATATTGTCGAGTCCCTTGTGCGTTAGATCGACACGTAGACAAGTGGTGTGAAATAATAACTGCTACCAAATGCGTGTACTTCGTTTACAGTTTTAAAAGCAAGTGAATTTTACAATGTGTTCTTCGTCCTGCCCAACGGTGGTGTTGCGGTCGTGGTCGTGGTGCGTTCCGATTGGTCGACCGATCTTCCAATAGAACCAATCCAGTTTTCAGAGTGTTTGCGATGTCCTCACTAGAGGGCACCAGTGGTACCAATACTGAACAGATATAAATATATATTTTTAGACCCATAAAATATATCGATATTTAAAAAAAATATCGATACCTAATTGCATTTTCGACATCCTTACTGAATGGTAAGACACACTAGCATAATACAAGCACTAGCTATTTATCAATGAATATTCATTATCAGCCAATTGTCATTGAAATAAAAAATTGATTTCCACAGCCAACATTAACAATTACGCACGATTGATATTGACCGAGGAATTGGATTGAAATCGAACATAATTCGCAGCTCGTAACATATTTGGTGAATTTGTCAGTCGTTTTTTATGATACTAAACCGTTGCTAGGCAACCGTATGTATAACATTTTCCGCACTCCGTCATTAAAACTATAATTGTGGGAATCTATCTAAATATAACTTCCTCCGCGTCATTTTCATAAGGAGGTATACAAAGGTATTGCTTCACGTATTAATATAATAATTTCAGGCCGACCTTCAAGCATTTCTCATGGGTCACAGCCCTGATGGGCATAGTGGGGTGTGCGGCGTTGGTGTTCTCGCTGCGGCCGGCGTACGCGTGCGGTGCGGCGCTGGCGTGCTGTGCACTGGTGCTGGCGCTGCACTTCCTCTCCCCGGCAGCTGCCGACCCCAAATGGGGCAGCTTGAGTCAAGCGCTTATTTTCCATCAGGTAATACTCTACCAACTTACTGTTGTATTAGAATTTATTTAACGTACGTTTTCTGAAAAAAGAAATATTGCTAGTTTTGTTTTTACCCCAAAAAATAAACGTACTAGAACTGCCGACCTTTTCTACTTACCACCAGCGAAAACTAATTATACAAAATATTCCGTCGTGAACAGACTGTTAAGCACTTATTATAACCCTTTCTCAAGCGTAGACCCCTTTTGCCTAACAAAATTAAAATTCAAAAATCTAATTATACAGACCTTGACTGATGGCATTACTAGGGTAAATTAAAGATTTGTGATACAGAACACACAGGAATATATACACAACATACACACATCACACATACACATATACACTCACACACAGTAACTCAGGTAATGCAATTTTTATTTCCTATTAATTTGTTTAATTCTGTTTTAATACATCATCATCCTTACATCCGTACGTACATCCTTAGTTAACACTGAAAAAAAAATGTTTTATATAATTTAAATCTATAAAGGCTTAGATCCTGAACACGTGACCGAAATATCTATTATAACTCATAAGCTGTTGATTTTGTAAAATAATAAATACATAAATAAAAAAAAATAGTCCGCCACGAGACTCTAGTGTGGATTGGCGGACTTCACATGTCTTAGAAAAAATTTCTAAGACATGCAATTTCCTCACGATGTTTTCCTTCACCGCCGAGCGCGTGGTAAATCAGCACATAAAATTGCAACAATTGGTAAAAGCTGACTGGAATTAATCGTAAGTCAAACTGCTTATAGCATATATAGAATTAGTAGATTAGAACTACGCTAATATTGCTTCGCATTTCGTTATCAGGTGCGTAAGTACCTGCTGTTGTTGGACCCTCGGCGTGAGCACGTAAAGTTCTGGCGGCCGCAGATGCTACTCCTGGTGGGCTCACCACGCCAGGCTGCTCCGCTTATAGATTTTGTTAATGACCAGAAGAAGGTAATGATACTATTTAATAATTTAAACTTTGAACTGTTTTCATATTCAAGGTGATTGGGTAGATTTTTCTTGACAATCCAACATCGATTGGCCAGAAAAGCTGACAAGTTTCCCTGGAATTGATATGTGACCAGAGTCTAGGTCATCATCATCATCATAGGCTGTGTCTATCCACTGCTGGAATTAGGCCTTCCCGAATGCTTTCCACCACATATGATCCTTCGCTTTCGAGTCTAGGTCGCTTAACCTGAACTTCTAACATAGTTACTCTGCGCAAGGCAAAAACTGAGATGACCTAAATTTCGTAAGAATTCCGATCTGAGGGGGGCTGACAGGGGAACCACGATTGTGTCCCCAACCAGCGCGATCGAGCGCTTTGTGAGAGATATTACTTTATTGTACAGCAAAATCAAACGAAGCAAATTATAGAACTAAGAAACGTTTTACAATTCCTTGTACAATGTGATCTCTCTCTTTGTATAGCCAGGAAATATTTGAACAAAAGAGGACGATGGAGTTCAGATAAAAATATTATACTTATGCTATACTTTTACTAAATAATCTACACTAAACATACTAACATAAATAAGTTGCTTGAGTGCTTTGGAGTTTTTCTCCTTTTCATATGTTGTATGAAAAATATTTTTTCAAATGACGTGACCATTTGAATAAATAATAGTCTTTATATTAATACTAGCGTATCCAGCGCGCCCTGCCGGCCTAGATTTTATTTAAACAATAAACTTATATAATTAAACTCTCACAATATATTAAAATATTCATTTCTCTCCGTATTCATTCTCTTGTAGAATGGGTGAAGATAATTACCTACACCCATGTACATATCAGTAAATACAATATTATTCCTATCATTTATATAGAAACATATCGGGCTCAAATTAATGTCAGAAATAAAAGTACAACGTAAGGCTTGTTTGACAGTTCTAAAAGAGGAGTAGTCCGATCGTCACCCAACAGGATTACTACGAAAGTTTCATTGAAATCGGTCCAGCCGTTTCGGAGGCTATATGGAACAAACCTACACACTTTCTCTTCTATATATATATAGATATACAATAATAAAACAATGCTTATAGGGTGGTCTGTTCGTGATCGGACACGTGAGGGTCGGCGAACTGGACGGCAGCGGAGACCCGCTCGCCGCTGAGCAGAAGTACTGGCTCAAGTTGATTGATCACTTGAAGGTAGGTTAGCTAGCTTGCCTATACTAAGGAATGCATTTTGGACAGTGTGTGATCTAATTCCCCCAACCCCATTCTACCGTCGGACCTCAAGACACACTACTGGAACGCTTCTCCTTTTGTTGTCACATCCCTGAAATCCAATCGACGCATTTTGCTTTCTTCTTCTTTTTATTTGTACAGCTAACACGTTTCAGTTCAATGGCTGTCTTCCCATCCGATTACAATGTGGGTATTTTAAAGAGTAGTGATAGGCATTTTCTAAGCTTGTGAATTTCCGCTTAAAATCAGGTGGGATCGTGGTCAAGCACTTGCTAAAAATCTGCAGTATCCTTCTCTGATATCTGATAAAAATCTGATCTGACTACGGACTGACTGAAAGAATAATTTGTATAGAACGAAGTTTAAAAGGCAATCCTTGACCTTACCTGATGAGCTGGAAATCATATATACTAGAGGAAAGGCAATGCCTATGGATTGTAGTATAACTTCAAGTTACAAATGAAGCAATGTTGCAGGTGAAAGCATTCGTGGAGCTGTGTCTCGCGGAGTCCGTGCGCAGCGGCGCCGCGCAGCTCACTAGACTGTCAGGCTTGGGCGCTATGAAACCGGACACCGTGCTGCTCGGCTTCAGAGACGATCAACCACCCAAGGACTTTTTTAGAGAGTGAGTGTTCCAGCCAACCTCGAGAATATTTTTAATCTTCTATATATTTTTTTTGATTATATTTTTTATTATTTTTGATTTAATAATATATTTATTTATGATTTTTTTTCATCTATTATTTTATTGTATAAAATATATTTTAATCTCATAACTGTTTTATTCATGTATCATATGTATTATACTCTTATTGTCTGTATAAATTCCATGTAAAAGTAGTATTGCGCGCGCACGTCTTTAGGTAGTCCCAGGCACCGTTGAAAATCAGCGCTGTCGCATCCATGCGACAGCATATGCTGAGACGGTGTCCTATATTGGCGTCATATGTTTTTGTATTATTTGTCCATGTAACTTTGACTGTGTTTTGTCTATTTTTCTGTCTAACTGTCAAACAAGCCATACGTCGTACTTTTATTTGTGACATTAACTTCAGCCCGATATGTTTTTGTATAAATGATAAGAAAGATATTGTATTTACTGATATGTACATAGGTGTAGGTAATGATCTAGCTAGCTACCTTACGCCTGTGCTCAAGACTGAGTAGATTGGTTTCAGCTGCGTCACCAAATAGCCTCTTAGCCCATAAAACGGACACACCAATTTTATTTATTTGCAAAGATGTGGGAACTGTGTGGGAAGTTGTAATAATTATAACCAAAATGTGTTCCAGCCCTCTGTCTCCGTACAAGACGCGCGACTTCGAAGTAGAGAGCGGGGAGCAGGTGTTCCCGTGCAGGCGCGCGTCGCACGAGCGCGCCTCGTGCGCCGAGTACGTGCGCGTGCTACGTGACGTGCTGTGCGTCAACAAGAACGTGTGCCTGTGCCGCCACTTTCACTTGCTGGACATGGCCGCCGTTGAAAGGTACCTTCGGCATCATCATCATCATTACAGCCGTAAAACATCCGCTGCTGGACATTGGCCTCCTCCAACGATTTCCAAAGGGACCGGTTGTAAGGAGCCCGCATCCAGCTGCGTCTTGCGACCTTTATGAGGTCGTCAAGCCACCTTGCAGGTTGACGTCTCACATTGCGCTTGCTGGTCCGTGGTCTCCAATGGAGAACATTTCGGCCCCATCGGCCATCTGTACCTACCTACATTCAGTAAATTAAATATTTTCAATCTAAATCGTTCTCTTGGGCGTACGTTTCGCATTGTATTTTTTTAATCTTAAGAGTAGTATTTTTTTTATTTGAAAAGTGGCAAACGTGCATACGGCTCACCTGATCTTAAGTGATCAGCGTCGCACATGAACATCCACAGCACCGGAGGAGATGCAGGTGCGTTGCCGACCTTTGAAATAGGAGTAGGCTCGTTTCTTGAAGGTCCCCAAATCGTAAACGTTCTGAAACACCGCTGGAGACAGTTGATTCCATAAGTTGACAGTGCGTGGGAGAAAGTTACGTTACGTAAGATAAATATGCATTTACTAAGTTAGTACACCTCACCATCTAGGACTAGAAAGTATAAAAAAACAGTAAAAATAAGGTGTACAAAAGGTACTTTGGCATCATGGACGACTAGACACTGGTGGTCCCGTGACGCCTACCACTGGGTGCTGGGGAGTGAGTGACCTCCCCAGCGTGTTTGAGTGCAGAGGGGCTCTGGTGCGTTCCACTGGAGATACGGAAGCTTCTCGTCATGTACCGATGTCCTCTCATAACTCCCGCCTTCTGGAGGAAATATTTCTTGAAGCTTTCTTCCTCGTCAATAAAAAATAACAAAAGCAAACTATGCCTTAATGACATTCTACCAGTCAAGTCTGGGTGAGGGAAAAAACCACCTTGATAGCTGTTATAAAGCGAAAATGCGGGGTATCTTTCTGAAGATTTCCTCCCGGTCAACAAAAAAAAAAGGTAATGATCTTCACCCGCGAGAAGAGAATGAATACGGAGAGAAATGAATAATTTAATATAATGTGAGAGTTAAATTAAATATTTAATTACGTAAGTTTAATGTTTAAATAAAATAGTGCAAAATCTTGCCTTGCGAAGCGGCCTGAATACACTCGTATATATATAATATGAATGGTTTCAGGAGATCAGCCAGCCTGAAGTACATAGACGTGTGGCTGGTGGAGCCGCTGCGGCCGTCGCGCGAGGACGCGTTCACGGTGCGCGCGCTGTTCGCGCTGCAGCTGGCCGCCGTGGTGCGCTCGGCGCGCGGCTGGCAGCACCTGCGCCTGCGCGTGCACATCGCGGCTGCAGTGTCCGGTGAGAGACATGCTCATACACTATAATACATACACGTATAGACTATTCCCTTCAAGTTTGAAAAATATAGGGCGCCAACAGCATAACTGCAGGGCAAAGGTCAAACAATTCATATTCGAATTTAAAATTAAATTACGTTTCTTCACTTGTATTGTTACGAACGGGTGAGATATTCATTTTGATTATTTTATTTTTAAAGACAACCTTTTCGCCAAAAAATCTGTCGTCAACTTGTCACTGTGAACTTAGGCAATTTGTAGCGTCCTATTTGGGCAATTTATGCTTACTACATCCCTTGACCTTGACCACGATCCCACCTGATGTTAAATGGAAATGCAGTCCTGGATGGCAAGGTGCACTAGCTTAGTAAATGCCTATTCACTCTACTCTTAGAGATACCCACGTTGTAATCGGAGGGAAAGACAGACGCGGGCAATCTATTCCAGTCCTCTGCTGTACGTATAATGGAAGATCTTTTGTCTTCTACACTATTTGAGCCTGATTATGTATTTATGTATGAGTTGGAGCCAAAATGCAGTTTTTTGATTAACACCAATCAAAAAACTGTATTTGTCAGTCATCGTATTTGTTTTGAGAGATCATCGTATTTGCTCAGCGAATTGAGCGGAACCTCGTAAGAGATGTGCGCTTTTGTGCAGAAGCGCAGATCTGAGTTAGACCAAAAGCGTGACACCCTGAAGGCCCGACCACGAGCTGCCGTATTATACTACATCAGTAACGCTTACGTGCGCCCAATAGAGGTTCAGGCTAAGCGACCTAAGAGCTATGCCACCTCTCAATCCGGTGAAGCAGTCAAGGCTCTTTCTGCTCTCAAGTTCTCTGGCCAATCTGTGTAGTTCGTCATTAAAAAAAAAAAACGTGCGCCCAATGCAGGCGCACAATTACGAGGAAGACTGGGCACACTTAAGAGCTGCGTGACCTGGCTCATGACTTGGTAGTCCTGAAACGTCGCCGTAGCCGAAACCGGTAGGACGTAATCATCACCATCATCATTTGTATTGAGTATAAAAGTATTTACGGAGTACGTAAGTAATCAGTTCTTTAAATCTTAGGGCTACTGGCCGTCTATATTATATACCTTTTATAATTATTATTTCCATTTTTAATTATAAAGTTTATTTACATATGAATAAAGTATAATTTCGTTTGTTTCATAGCTGTGATGTTTATAGACGGCGGACGCTCGTACTCCGTGGCGCCGGCAGTGGACCCCAGCCTGCCGGCTCTGGAGCCCGGTCGTCCAGTCCACGAGCGTCTGAAGCAGCTCCTCAATCTGCTGAGGATAGACGCTTCAATACATTGCGTAAGTTTCACCTTTCAATTAACCTAGATTAGTCAGTGGATTTACGTTGAACTTGACTCATGGGCTGTTGCGATTACTTGGAAACTTACTTGGATAGTTACTTGGAGTTAATTACTTGGAAAGTTGATTGGTTGACTCGACTGTCTAACGCTGAAGAGAAGGGGTAAGGCAACGCTTATGTTGAATTCGATCGGAAGGCGGGGTTCTGTGAGGTTCGTGGCCCCCTCGGTGGCCCGTCCTCGGTGCATGGTGAGTGGAACGCACCGGAGCCCCTCTGCACTGTGCTTGGCAGCACATCCCGGGGAGGTTAATCCCACTTTGATGGCGACAAAAGACCCACCGTTGTCGCTTATGTCCCATTTTACTATGGAGAAGGCCTACGCAGCTATGGGACATACATAGCGTTTGGAATTGCATTTTACTAATTGTAGAAAGAAATAAACTTTCATGCCCTTTTAACCCTAGCGGGGTAAACAGACAGCATCCGCGTCTCACCAAGATTATTACGTCTTATATGTGACAGGATTCATAACATATACAGTTTTTTTCTGAATCGACGAATATATGGGTATAAACGATTTTCCATATATTTTTTTTTAGGAATCTGTTTATTTTATACTATATAGATGTACCTATATTCCTTATAATCTAGCGGTACATGCATCCTAGAGCTAAAATTGCAAGCGTGGTTTAATAAATTATAAGCGACATCTGTTAAGGATGAACAGAACTATGCATATTGGTTATGCAGACTGCCTTGATATGGGTAGATGAAGGTTACAATTTTGTATTTGTGCGTACGTGACGTTTAACTATACCGGAGTTATTAACTACACAATTCAATTAACTCCCAGGTGTCGGAGTGGCCGGCCTTAGAGGACAGCGGACGGTGGTCGGACAATTCGGATGACAATAGCATATTCCACAGAGTGCCCATTGCCTACCTACAGAAGTGAGTACGATTGTGTTTATCAAAGGCTTGGTTAGTGGAATGGACATCTCAAGAGTTCTTTATACTTAAATCTTTTTTGCAATTTGCACCAGACCGTGTGAGTGAAACCCAGCATTTTGTGCTATTATGTCATATATAACACGAGTGTTACCCTTTGCCGTTCTTCAATATTTTAGCAATTACAACCCATTTTGCTTTATTTTATTTAAACAATAAACTTACATTATTAAATATTTAATTTAACTCTCACAATATTTTCAAATAATTCATTTCTCTCCGTATTCATTCTCGTCTCATTATCTTCTCGAGCGGTTGAAGATTATTACCTACACCCATGTACATACAGCGGCATCAGTAAACGGATACATTCGCGGCGCTATAACTTACCTTGAATACTTCCAAATCCTCAATTATTATTTTTAATAAACTTCAATGTTCTCCATTGTACTTCAATATGGTTCATAATGACATAATGATACACAACGCATGTGTCAATACAAATTTGGGTTATAAAATAATATCATCATAGTAAATAAAAGCTGTATTTTACAGTACAAAAAGACTGTTTCGATCGTCACTTACAGGATTACTCGCCAGCTCAATCTGAAGATTCCCTGAAAGTTTTATTGAAATCGGTCCAGCCGTTTCGGAGCCTATATCGAACATATCCACACACTTTCTCTTTTATATATATAGATAAACGTATTGTTTGTTTGTATTTTTCTCTATATTTTATTATTATGTAGCAAACGATGATCATAAATAAGCTTCATTATTGTTATTTAACGTATTGCCTCACTGCAGGGTGAACAGCGTGATGCGCGCACGATGCGATGAAGGCACCGCAGTGACGTTCATCCAACTGCCGGAGCCGCCGCTGCTGCCTCCAAAAGCCTCCAGTGCTGACGAACCCATCTGCCAACAGTATTTGAAGGTACATGAAAGAAGTACTCGCTTCACAGACGTATGTACGCGTACGTATACGTACACACGCCCGCACATTAATTATGATGATATCTAACGACGAACTTGTACATCGAGTTTTTTAAGATTACGGAATTTTTCCGTGCAATTTTCTTGCTAACAACTAGATAAATATATAGATAGTCTTCAACAGCATGAAGAATTGATCTGCTGTAAAAACAAAAATTTACCAAGTTGTTTTATCAGTCCACCTAATTTTTTTTAGGCGAACCTAGACAGATTAGCTAGAGTAGCGGACTTTGACTGCTTCACCGGATTGAGATGTAGCATAGCTCTTAAGTCGCTAAGCCTCATGAGTCCACCTATAAAGTCACTACCGATATAGGTCCCCACTGTTGGGTTAAGGCCTTTTTTTGTAGAAAGAGTATCAGGGCATAATTCAAGGTCTTCGAATTGGTAGGACTTCACATGCCTCAAAAAATTTCTAAGACACGTTTCCTAACCACGTTGTCCTTGAATGGCCTATACAAGTCTATATTTAAACCGTTATCTAATTCTTACTTGTAAAAATCTCTTTGTAAACTCTACCTCCTGTCATATTTGAGCACTAATAAGATGGAGAGCGGATAGAATTGGCTTTTACTGTCTACCCACCTTGGTTTAAAGCGACTTGTAACTTTTTCTTTTGCAGATATTAGACGAGCTAACGAAGGACCTCTCGCCGACGATACTCGTGAGGGGTCTCAAGTCCGTCACATCGATCGCACTGTAGAAGTAATTATAGTTAACATTCACATACATGTATTATGTATGGATCTGTCCATTGTCAATTGTTGTATGGTAACTAAAATTATGTGTGACATAAAAAAACGAAGGCATACTACTCGTGTGACATTATGATATTTTTTTAAACAATTTTAAAATGACTTAACTGATTTGTTAGTATAAATAGACTGTCTGCAAATTATCTATTTCCGCTAGTTTTAGTACGTCCCCGTTATGACGTCATTAGGCGAATAGTTGTGTCATCGAGGGTTGCTTTATAAAAGTCGATATTCTAGTTATATATATTTAAATATATATATATATACATATATATACATATATTTATTTATATATTTAAATATATATATATATATACAGGAATGTTAGGAGACCGCTTCCGAAAACGGGACATATTTGATATAAAACTATTGTTTCATTTAGCTATACTAACATGATGGAGCGTCATCATCGTTTCAGCCGTATAACATCCACTGCTGGACCAAGGCCTCCCCAACGATTTCCAAAAGGACCGGTTGTAAGTGGCCCACGTCCAGCTGCGTCCTGCGGCCCTTT
This sequence comes from Meandrusa payeni, assembly GCA_029286785.1. NCBI lineage: Eukaryota > Metazoa > Arthropoda > Insecta > Lepidoptera > Papilionidae > Meandrusa > Meandrusa payeni. Next base: position 1,301,313 of record JAGSMX010000029.1, read on the forward strand.
ATGAGATCGTCAGACCAACTTACGGGTGGACGTCCTACACTGCGCTTGCTGGTCCGTGGTCTCCAAGAACTTTCAGCCCCGTCAGCCATCTGTTCTGCGCGCTATGTGCCCTGCCCATTGCAACTTCAACTTGATTTTCCGGCGAGCTGTGTCGGTTTATTAATGCTTATAAAACGTTTTAAAAATATTTTTTTTATAAAATTAGGATGGATTTTTTCCCGTCCCATCATCAAAGGTGTTATTAGTACTATCGTCTGTCTTCATTTTCGGAGGCGGTCTCCTAACACCCTGTATATATATAAATGGATACTGAAATCTTTTTAAATGCTGTGACTTGCTATTTTTTTAAATCTTTTCCATTTAAAATGATTGTAAGCTGATATTGTGAAGATCATATGATTGTTCCGTGTGATCTCCTACCGGAGGTCGGATATCGTTAAGGCTATGTTAGTTTTTGACGGTGCCCTGTAGATTCTTGGTGGACGTTTACCGTGGAATTGACCATTGGATTTACCATTTAAGCATTATATAACTTGACATATATTTTTTAGTATTGTATATTTATATATTTTTGTAAAAAAAGTATTAAAATTTAATTACAATTATTATTAATGACGTGGTGTACGTGATGGGCGTAGTCATACGTTTGACTTACGTTATATTTTTCGGGAGTGTGTACCCCGCCCGCTTGGTACGGACGAGAGATTTTCTTATATTTTATTTAGACTACTTAACAACAAACGAATACATATTAAGAGTAAATTTAAAGAAAATATATCAAGTAAACAATGTATCGATACAGTGAGAAAAGATTTACCTTCGTAATTTGTCGTAAAAATTCGTATTTATCGTGCTCTCTCAAATAGCTATGATATGAAAATGTCACTCATGGTTATCATCGTATTCTGATAATGATAAGAGTTCTCTGACATCTGTGCTTAATATGTAAACAAAACCATAATTCACATTTTCGGTCAAAAGTTACAGCCTATATATATATATGTCCCACTGCTGGGCGCAGGCCTTCTCTGTAAAGAGAGTACAAGGGCATAATCCGCCACGCGGCTCAAGTGCTGATTGGCAGACTTCACATGTCTTAAAAATGTTCTAAGACATGTAGGTTTCCTCACGATGTTTTCCTTCACCGCCGAGCACGTGGTATATTCGGTTACTTACGATTAATATAAGCCGTATTTTTGATTGTGATTGGCTGCGTCAAGAGAAGACAGACAAAAATAATTTCTCAGTTTTCAAAATTTGTGCATGGTGATAAGCTCATCCCCTGTCATATATGGAAGCTATTAAAATTTGATAATGATTGCTATCACTCGGGTTAAACTATGTGCAAAGAATTTAGAGCTTATTATTATATTCAATACATTAGTTATTCGCAAAAAGTATTCTTCTCTTGTAAGTTAATTTTAAACGTTTAACGTTGATTTAAGAGTAAGTAGGACCGTTAAAAATTAACTGAGATTTTAGAACCAATAGCAGAATTGTTAATTTAATTAGTTTTCATGACTGTGACATTATATACTTTGACTAGCTTTAGGTTAGTTTAGTGTTTAAGAAATATTTTAAGTTTATATCAAGATCCCAAGCAGTGTAATTTACGCCATGTCAGCAGAGGTGGAGATTTTAGAATAAATTACATAATACTAACAGTGGTGTAACCATATCTTTAATAAAATGATACAGATCTGGATCCTTCTGGGATCACGGAAATATTATAGGTGCTTAAGCAATTGTATTAAAAGTAAATGTATGGTGATCATTTATCCGGCTCCAAGGACCAGATTTGTAACGAGTTGTATGCGTAAGTTAAATGTCTCACTACTCTGTCGTTTATCGAGATGCTTATTGACATTCGATTAACATTCACGTTTTGTATATTATTTTTATTAGTAATGTCTTAATTGTGTACCATTGGATTCAATAGTGGTGGGTGTACATGACTCGTATAGACCAGGTCACCGTGATGCTTTTTTCAACATTCCTCTTACATAAAGTTAAATTACAGCCTTTATATATATGTAACATATATGTGCCACTGTTGGGCGCTGGCCTTCTCTGCAAAGAGAGTATAAAGGCAGTCCGCTACGCGGCCCTAGTGTGGATTTGCAGACTTCAAATGTCTTAGAAAAGTTTTTTGAGACATATAGGTTTCCTCACGATGTTTTCCTTAACCGCCGAGCGCGTGGTAAATCGTCACATAAAATTGCAACAACAAATTGGTGCCGGCACCGGGAATTGAACTCAAATTGGTGCCGGCACCGGGAATTGAACTCCGGTTGCTAGCGTACTGTGCAACTTGAGCCAACTGCCCGGACAGAGCTACCTCTTGCATAAGAACACATAATACAGAAAATGATATTCTAGCAAATATTCAAAGATAAACCATTCAAGTCATATTACAGACTGTTCCTTTTAAAATATTTTTTTCTTCATCCTTACGACATGCAAAAACCACCGAAGCATACCAAATACATTTCTCAATTGTCGTCAATATACTCTCTTGCACAACACAGTATTCTTGTACTGTTCTTATACGTTTTTAGGTCTTAGGGCCCCTTCAGTTGGTCCTATTACCTTGGACTTTCAGCACCAAAGCTACGACTGATATACCAATATACGACCTCCGAGTCCTGAATACTTACCTTTAAATACCTTTAACTTTTAAATACCTTTTTTTTTTGTTAACGGGGAGGACATCTTCAAAAAGATACCCCGCCTTTTGGGGGGAAGGCGGCGGTTATGTGGCGTTTTTACCCATTAAAACCTCCCCGGTGGCCTTCTGCACCCCTCAGCCTGCAGCCCCTCTGCATTGTGCTCAAGGATAAGGTTACTCCCTCCCCCCCCTGTGCCTTTACAGTGCAGAGCCAGCCGTTGTCGCCTTCTTCCCGGGTCTATCTTGGCGAACGACAAAGGCCCCACCCTTGTCGCCCATTGAACCCTTGCTAATTATACCTAACACCAAATATTGTATGATACCAATTAACATGACGAAAGGAAGTTACCAGTGGGTTTACAAAATGCCCATAACCATATTTATATTATTATATATTTAATAGCATAAGAACAAACAATCAAACATTTTTATTATCCCACAATAATTTATATTATATAGCAAATAAACTACAAATATGAGCGAGGGTCTGGTGTCCAAACTAGGAACAAACCTGTGAGATGGATCACCAGGCCTAAACCCCACGGATGTGCACACAACTTTTAAAACTATTAGAGAGAGAAGGAAGGTATATATACATAAATATATATATGTATAATTGTCGAGTATGACACTCGACAATTATACAAGTATCGTGTGTGTGCGAATGTGTGTGGGAAAGTTATTTTGTTCTATATCGAGAATTAACGGTTAGAGATTGCATCAACTATATCAGATGTGCGAAACACTAAGTTATGAAGAAGAATAGATTACGTCAATATTAATTTTAGGAATCGTTGTTGCGTTTTTTTTGTGACGAAACTGTGCTGATTGGCCAGAAAATCTGACTCCAACAGTTTCACTGGATTTGAGAGCTCTTAAGTCACTTAGACTTAACCGCTATTGGGAGCTAAACGGCGCCAGGACACCCGTGAGCGTACCTCATTTTGGATGGACACTTTAATCGTGTTAGCATACCTAAAAGTGCCCGGGAGGACTAAACCACGATTCGGTCAGTAGCTTTGATCGGAAGAAAAATGCATCGAGGATATTTCGAAATGAAAATGAAACAATAAAATCAAATGACAAATCAAGTGACCTTGTCTTGAAAGGTCAAAGTTTAAGGTCACTTGAAAGTTATTATTCCTAAAATTAATATTTACAGCAATGTGTTTGTGATTTTTATTGCACACCTGCATTTTCTGCTATAAAGTTTATCAGTTTGAGGGAAAGCCACGGAATTTTATTACAATATATTATGATAAAACTAATGCTTATTAATATTGTATTAGTGAGGACGAGGTTGTAGTTCCACTGATGTTTCCGCTTAGTGGATAAGAGCGACGTGCAGCGAACTGTCTCTACGTATAACGCCCGGCAAACTTTTTGAACAAAAAGCGGCATAGTAGGGTAACAATATCAAACAGAAATATAAGTTAAAGTTGATTAGTTATCGATCGCCAAGGTTTGAAAATTGTTAAAGTCAATATCGCTATTAAAAATAGGGGAGGGGAGGTGGAACGATGAAAATTTAAGGTTGTACGTATTTTTTAATTTCAAATCATGAAAAATAATTTTAAAAGTATACCATCTTTACACTTAGAAGTATTAAAAATAGTATAGTAAATAGTAATAGTTCGTAAAATCATTCAAGCCGTTTCGGAGGAGGAGGAGGAGTGTCAAACAATGACACGAGAATTTGATTTTTTTCTCTTTATTTTAACAACAGTTTTTTTTTATGCGTGTAAACCAGCGCTTGACCATGATCCCACCTGGTGTTAAGTGGTGATATAGTCGAAAGATGGTACGCGCTAGTTTAGTAAGTGTCTATTCACTCTACTCTTGAAGGCTCCCTTCATACTTGGACGGAAAGACTGAGGCCGGCAACTTATTCCACTCCTTTGCTGTACGCACGATAAACGATGACTCAAATAGCTTCGTTCGGACGCGCGGAACATCGACTATAAAGGTCCTTATTGTCTATTATGTTACAGCAAATATTTTTTGCAAGTTGTTATCGATCAACAATTTACATCCACGTACAAACTTGCAGAGAAGTAAACAGAAGCCAGTCAGGAGAATTTACTAAAAAAAAGTTGCTAAAAATATCCACTTCTAAAGTTAAGTCCTCCACGTTGCAGTTGTCATTGTAACTGTGCAAACTTCTGATGACAACGATTACGTGTATAGTTTTTTTTCGCTGGAGGTGGAACAAATATGTGTTATAATCTGTAGGTCTCGTAGAATAAAATAGTCCAACAACTAATATACTCGCTTTATTGAGACAGCGTAACGTTGTACAAAGAATTATTTATATCGAGTCAAACGTCACAACTGCGCGTCCTCGCCATCTTATACAAAATTAATTAGAAGTCAGATTAGGAACTAATAAAGTTAAACTATTGTTTACAATGGCAAGTTCATGTGACGATCAACTAAATTATTAATTATGAATTAAAGATACAATAAGGTTCAGGTAAATCATTAAGATATCATTGGAAGTAGTTATTATGTATAACAATCGCTGGGTGTCAGGTGTTGCCAGCTAACATATGTTTAAATACGAGTTGTTTAAGTGTAGAACACGAAAGGGGTGAGTTAAAAATTTAGTTTTAGTAATGAAGTTAATTTTGCTTAAAACTATTCGAACAGTCACCAAGGCGATTGAGAATGTTGTACAGAAAATAGAGAACAAAATGTGAATAGACTCAGAGTAGTACTGCTAACGGATAGAGCTTGCTATATCTGTGTTTTCAGGTTAAAATTACGAGAGCCTATTTATCTATTCTGCTACCCATTGCGTCCTATCCACTTTACGTCAGTGTAAATTCACCCTTGTACTACTTATGGGATCAATTAAACTCTATTTATTTTGTGATAGACTAATAAATGATTTATATTTTTCTGCAAGTTGTTTCATTTACGCCCTTCAGTGTTTAACGTCAAAGTTAAGATGAATAGGAAATCTTATTTTAAAAAGTTAGTTACAGCCTATATGTTACATTAGACACAGGCTTTGTCTGCAAAGAGAGTATAAGGGCAAAGTCCGCCATGCACACCTATTTTTTTTTGTTGGAATAGTCTAAGTTATGGGATGATGGGACCATTTAGTTTCCATCCATTCTTTCGTCTCTTTTCTTACTAATTTACCTATTACGATTATCTTATTTATTATAAGGGTAGTTTGATGAGAGTTTCGTTAATTCTGATTAATTCTTTTTCGATAGTCGATTTCTATTTTGATAAATGACACGGGTTTTGATAAAAGAGTAGTCTTAATTTATTGATGGTCACCAGCGGTTTTTCCCAACGTCTTGCGCATTAGGAAACACCGCTGGTGACAACGAATTTCACACCTTTATTCCAGATTTTAATGGAGGCCTTGTAGCGGTATTCTTCAACCTGTCACTTGGACTGGTAGCCAGAAGCCTGCTTAATGAATAATGACTTTTGAAAACGTTACTTAGACAACATTGTGCGGGTACTTGACAAAACGATACCGCACCTACCGTCTACAGAAATAAATTCGAGTGGTACTCACCAGCAATAACAAATGCCATCAAAAGCTGTAGCACTCGTGAGCCCGGCGCCACTAGAGCGCTGCGTGACGTCAATAAAGACGGGACGGCCGGGTCAAGGGGTCTCCCCGGCGCGCCAATTTGGATGAAGGGCTTTGTTGCGTTATGACACGTTCGCTGTTCGGCGTACGGCCGAATGTTCTTTGTGATAGACAATACCGCAATTAATTTTTGTACTACTACATTCTATTAGTACACATTTTTGACATGCGACTTCGTATACAATTGGAGAAATTAAATGGATACAGCTCCCCGGTTTATGATCCAGAAAAGACTCGGTACAGGGTGGGAAAGTGTAGTCTAAAGACATGAGAGAGCGCAAGATTTTCAACAATGCTGAAATGCATGCAATGATATTTTGCATATCAATGCAAACTGCAATGATATTTTGACATTTTACTGGTCTACAATTTTGACATTCGTCTTAGTATATTGTTGGAGAAATCATCTAGTTTTAAATATTGGTCGAAGATCCAGAACAAGTTGGGAGATTGTAGTGCCGGAGACATGAGGGAATGCAGGAGTTCCAAATATGATGTCGGGATCAGAGCGAAGAGGAAAGCTGACCACACCACCATCTGGGACCTACAGCAAGGAAGAGAGAGAGAGTAACTGTGGTATGTATATTTTTTATATTGTATGTATCGAGTATTCTTTTACATGCCCATTTTGCATATTATTTCTTAGTTTCAATAGGCTGGTGGTTTAGGCTATGTTCTGAGAAACATAACACCATTGCCTGCAAATATCCACTGCTGGACATAGGCCTCCCCCAACAATTTCCAAAATGACCGGTTGTAAGCGGCCCGCATCCAGCTGCGTCCTGCGGCCTTTATGAGGTCGTCAGACCACCTTGCGAGTGGACGTCCCACACTGCGCTTGCTGGTCCGTGGTCTCCAATCGAGAATTTTTCGGCCCCATCAGCCATATGTAAATTGTACTTAAAAAAAACTTGATATGTTAACATTCTTTCGTAAATCACCGCCGTTCGCATTGCGCTGTGTAAACGACTTAACTTTCGAGTCCAGGAGCGTGAGTAATTGAAAATAAATATTTGAAGTCATTCGCTACATCGCGATGGGGACACCTTGTTAGTATTGTGCGATCCTACTGATTGACAAAGAGTTTTCGTGTCACGGTGGACAATCAGATAACAGGACTAACAATATTTTTTATTAGAAAAGGGGCAAACGAGCATACGACCCACCGGATCTTATATAATTCCGCCACCATAAACACCTTCTTTTTTATGAGGATCCCACACAGATTAGCCGGAGAAGCTAACATTGACTCTTTAACCAGATAGAGACGTGACATACGTGACGTGGCTCTTAGAAGGCTTTCTTATTCATTTAAATAAGAATCGGCGGGAAATTTTTACGGAATTTGAATTAACGACACTTTAGAGTCATCATACTCAACGATACTTAGAGGCTTCACGGACCATAATGAACAAAAAAATTACTTTAATCAATTCTAAAACAATTCAATAACGATTTCTTACCATAATTTTTGTTTTAAATGTTCTTTTATGTTTTAAATAAATAAACTTTAAGGAAAACCTTTAACAATTTATCGAAGGATTTTCATTTGAAAATGTTGGTCAGATATCATTTAGTTAAAAGATAAAAAAAAATTAATAGCAAAGAGATACAAGAGGGCGCTGCTTGTAACGGAGATAAAATAGAACTTCAAGCCAATACTAGAGTCTTAATCTGCACGAGCCTTTGACATATAAATCCTTTTACCGACGCACACAAACACATGTCACCACATACGCGTCCGTTACACTCACGTGACACGCACACTGGGTTCAATCGAGTTACAACTACATAGAGGAAACCGTGTCGGAATGGATTACCCACACAAGTGTCACTTCCCTTCGTCGCTTGTACAGTATTTCTATCTAGTATAGGCCACGGAAAGGCCGATTGTAACAGTTAGTTAAACGCGGTTAAAGTTTACAATAGCTTTGTGATGTAGCACTCTCGTTTTCTCTCGAATTTCATTTACCTGGTGCACACGTTTCTACATGAACTTTTTTTATTACGCGGGGAATCTTTTATAGACCATCCTCCGGTACCCTGGGTGGGCCGGAGGATGTGTGGGACTCGGCCTGGGCCCCTACCCACTAAACCTTCCGCGAATGCCATCAGCCGTTATGAGCGGGGTACCTCGGATCTGTCAGCGACAGGACACCCCAACGACCGGCCGGTCCCGGCAAAGACCGGACTTCATCCTCAAAGGGGACTTCTCCGGCACTCAGAGTCCCGACGATCCCGAAGCATGCTGGGGCCAGGTACCCATGTACGTAACTACATGAACTTCTCCTAATCCACCTCTACCTTTTTACTAAATCTTTACCCGCAATATTAATAACTTCCTTTAAATTTATGACCTACGATGACTTGGTCATATAATTGATTTTTCTTCAAAGAAAGTGTTGTAAAATTTATATTAACTCTTCCAAATGAACATGTCGTGCAGGTCTCAACTCTGCACGACAAGCAATCAATTACAATTCAATTGACATTGTTTCATAAATCATAATCTATAAATTTTTGATCGATCATTAAGCGTTAATAGCGTAATGATTGAAAATCCGGTTGAGAATCGTAAGATCGTAGATTCGAATCTACCATTAGGACTTGAACCATCTATTAGCACAAGTTTAAGCTTATTTGGAATATAATAATATTTGTTAAAAAAAAATATTGTTAGCATTCTCTAAAAAAAATTGGTCCGTCATTTGAAAGGTTCATTTCATACATATCATATATCATTATGTACAAAATTACCAAATGCTAACATTTCAAACAATATTGCTGTGTCAGTGGTACGTCATCGGTAAACCATAGCAATACACTCGCTTTATTCAGACGGCGTAATGTTGTACAAAGAATTATTTTAACAAATACCGTCACAACTGCGCGTCATCACAATCTTTATACAAAATCAGATTACGAAGTAATAAAGTTAAATTATTGTTTACAATGCCAAGTTAATGTGACGATCAACTAAATTATTAAGGTTCAGGTAAATTACTAAGATATCATTGGAAGTAGTTATTATGCATAACAATCGCTGGATGCCATGTGTTGCCAGCCTATATATATTACTATAGGAGCAAGAGAGGAGCGAGTATATATTTTCTTTCTCTGTTTCTCGTTTTAATTTTAGTTGTACATCAATAGCACGGTTCAAAAGACTTGTTGGTTTAAACTGCGGTTAAATAAGCATGGTGGTCACGGCCCCGACGTCCCGACATAGCTATCCATAAAGCGTTCCAATTCAAATTTCGAACCGCGCTGACGTCACCCGCGCCACCCCTCCGCCTAATGACGCCGGCGCGGAATATTACGAGTTGACTCAACGCAAACGTCATTTGAGACTGATGGCGCCCTCAGTCAATACTATTTTGTAATTAAATACTATATTATTATTGTATTTTTAGGGAATATTTTTAGAGTGGAGCTTGGACGTTATTGAGACTAAAATTGTGACTAGATATGCCTTGGTTTGGACATAGAGATACGAAAATATTTACGACGGAAAAATGAATGGCACAGTCTTTAGAACGTCGTATTCCAGTGGTCGGCAACCTTGACATCCAAAAGAGACAAATATACACACTACACAATTGAAATTTAGTAAAAGAGTCATTTTTTTAACTAAAACATTACTTACTTAGGAAATCACATAACGATAAAACTACACTCATTTGGATTTATCAAACATGTATTAAAATTATATTTACTAAATACTTATAAAAATATAATAACTATTTACCATTACTAGTGGTTGCTCTATAGTCAAAATTCGCACTGAAATCTGCTGAAATCACACAATTCGCTTCGTAACTTATTTGGTGAATCTGTCAGTCATTGTTTACCATAGTTACTTAACCGTTACCAAGCAACCGTATAATATCCGCGTGTATATCAAACGCATGGTAGCCTGTGTAATGTTTATTTATTTTGTATGTATAATTAAAATAAAATAGTCTTTCCACTCCTTATAAACTATAAGACTAGGAAATTTTATACTCGTCCGTCTGTGAAGCTTTTACTTGGTCAGACCATCGTGTTGGCGACCGGCCTCTTGTTCTCTTGCCTTCTATATTGCCAACGATGACCAGCTTTTCAAGGTTTCCATCCCCTCTAGGCATCGCATATTTCCTGCTTATATAGTTAAAAAAAAACACCTTGTTATATAAGCAATATAATAAGTAATATTCCGTGCCTGCTTTAAACATTTCGTTGAGGGTCCGCGGATTGTTGACCACTGTTACAGGCGAATGTAGGTATATCAAACAGTCGATCTGTTACATGACATACTAAAGAACTGGATTACCCGTGAAACAGCAACCATCCAAGCCGAGTTTACCCCTCACCGGGGGGATCCTTGTGTCGAGTTACTAGTGATAGAGGTTCAGGCTAAGCGACCTAAGAGCTGTGCCACCTCTCAATCCGGTGAAGCAGTCAAGGCCAGCCTCTCCGGCCAATCTGTGTAGTTCGTCATTAAAAAAAAATTAAAACTTATTTGTTTTTCTCCTAAATGCCATTGTCAGAATTGAATTAAAATAGCACCAGCATAGCCATTTTAAAGAATCCTCAAAATCGCTTCACGCAGTCGAAATTAATAAGGTAACAGACACAAAAACAAACAGTTGATCCTATTTTGAAGTCGGTTGAAAATTTCTAAAGAAACGGGGCGTCAGAAGTGTTAATAATTAGACAACAGTATAAATAACGTGTTCTAAATTAAACAGAAGCACCGTGTTATAATTAACTGTGTTATGTATTTATCGTTCTATATAAAACAGGTTCAGCGGAAAATTAAGCTTCCGAAGATATTTAGTGGAGACGCGAACGAAACTGGGAAACTACTGGCGGAGGAAATAGTGACTTCAAGCCAATACTAGTCTTAATCTGCACGAGCCTTTGACATATAAATCCTTTTACCGACGCACACAAACACATGTCACCACATACGCGTCCGTTACACTCACGTGACACGCACACGTTGAACTGGGTTCAATCGAGTTACAACTACATAGAGGAAACGGTGTCGGAATGGATTACCCACACAAGTGTCACTTCCCTTCGTCGCTTGTACAGTATTTCTATCTAGTATAGGCCACGGAAAGGCCGATTGTAACAGTTAGTTAAACGCGGTTAAAGTTTACAATAGCTTTGTGATGTAGCACTCTCGTTTTCTCTCGAATTTCATTTACCTGGTGCACACGTTTCTACATGAACTTTTGTTTTTATTACGGGGAATCTTTTTATAGACCATCCTCCGGTACCCTGGGTGGGCCCGGAGGGATGTGTGGGACTCGGCCTGGGCCCCTACCCACTAAACCTTCCGCAAATGCCATCAGCCGTTATGAGCGGGGTACCTCGGATCTGTCAGCGACAGGACACCCCAACGACCGGCCGGTCCCGGCAAAGACCGGACTTCATCCTCAAAGGGGACTTCTCCGGCACTCAGAGTCCCGACGATCCCGAAGCATGCTGGGGCCAGGTACCCATGTACGAAACTACATGAACTTCTCCTAATCCACATATACCTTTTTACTAAATCTTTACCCGCAATATTAATAACTTCCTTTAAATTTATGACCTACGGTGACCTGGTCATATAATTGATTTTCAAAGAAAGTGTTGTAAAATTTATATTAACTCTTCCAAATGAACATGTCGTGCAGGTCTCAACTCTGCACGACAAGCAATCAATTACAATTCAATTATCATTGTTTCATAAATCATAGTCTATAAATTTTAGATCGAACATTAAGCGTTAATAGCGTAATGATTGAAAATCCGATTGAGAATCGTAAGATCGTAGATTCGAATCCACCATTCGGACGTAAACCAACTAGCACAAGTTTAAGCTTATTTGGAATATAATAATATTTGTTAAAAAAAATATTGTTAGCATTCTCTAAAGAAAATTGGTCCGTCATTTGAAAGGTTCATTTCATACATATCATATATCATTATGTACAAAATTACCAAATGCTTACATTTCAAACTATATTTCTGTGTCAGTGGTACGTCATCGGTAAACCATAGGGTCGCAATTGTACTAACAGACTACCAAATCGACAATTGTTCGATACTAATAGCAGACTTAAGGCCCCGGTGTCAAGAAATCACTGCTGTTCACAAACTTTAAGTAGTACAGTAACAATAAAGGTCGAGCCGCACAACGAGCGGGAGCGGCGAGCGTAGCGTTGGCGGTAAATTGAAAGTTGTAATGTACTAGTTAATATAGAGCATTGGAAGTAGTTGTTATGCATAACAATCGCTGGATGCCATGTGTTGCCAGCTTACATATATTACTATAGGAGCAAGAGAGGAACGAGCATATTTTTTTTATGTTTCTCGTTTTTTTTTAGTTGTATATCAATAGCACGGTTCAAAAGACTTGTTGGTTTAAACTGCGGTTAAATAAGCATGGTGGTCACGGCCCCGACGTCCCGACATAGCTATCCATAAAGCGTTCCAATTCAAATTTCGAACCGCGCTGACGTCACCCGCGCCTCCCCTCCGCCTAATGACGCCGGCGCGGAATATTACGAGTTGACTCAACGCAAACGTCATTTGAGACTGATGGCGCCCTCAGTCAATACTATTTTGTAATTAAATACTATATTATTATTGTATTTTTAGGGAATATTTTTAGAGTGGAGCTTGGACGTTATTGAGACATAAATTGTGCCTAGATATGCCTCAGTGGTTTGGACATAGAGATACGAAAATATTTACGACGGAAAAATGAATGGCACAGTCTTTAGAACGTCGTATTCCAGTGGTCGGCAACCTTGACATCCAAAAGAGACAAATATAGACACTACACAATTTAAATTTAGTCCAAAGAGTCATTTTTTAAGTAAAACATTACTTACGTAGGAAATCACATAACGATAAAACTCCACTCATTTGGATTTATCAAACATGTATTAAAATTATATTTACTAAATACTTATAAAAATATAATAACTATTTACCATTACTAGTGGTTGCTCTATAGTCAAAATTCGCACTGAAATCTGCTGAAATCACACAATTCGCTTCGTAACTTATTTGGTGAATCTGTCAGTCATTGTTTACCATAGTTACTTTTTTTTTGTTAACGGGGAGGAAATCTTCAAAAAGATACCCCGCCTTCTGGGAGGAGGGCGGCGGTTATGTGGGGTTTTTACCCACTGAAACCTCCCCGGTGGCCCTTTCCTCGGTGCATGACGAGGGGCTCCGGGATCTCCAGTGGAACGCACCGGAGCCCCTCTGCACTGTGTTCAAGGAGAGCACGCCCGTGTGCCCTCGCAGTGCAAGGCTACACGGGCCAGCCGACGTCGCCTTCTTCCCGGGTCCACTTTAGCGGACGACAAAGGCCCCCACCCTTGTCGCCCAGTTAACCCGAGGTCCCTTTTAGTCGCCTTCTACGACAGGCAGGGGATACCGTAGTCTTATTCTTGAGAGCCCAAAACTACAGGGCTGTTACCATAGTTACTTAACCGTTACCAAGCAACCGTATAATATCCGCGTGTATATCAAACGCATGGTAGCCTGTGTAATGTTTATTTATTTTGTATGTATAATTAAAATAAAATAGTCTTTCCACTCCTTATAAACTATAAGACTAGGAAATTTTATACTCGTCCGTCTGTGAAGTTTTCGTAAGTAGGGGGCTTTTACTTGGTCAGACCATCGTGTTGGCGACCGGCCTCTTGTTCTCTTGCCTTCTATATTGCCAACGATGACCAGCTTTTCAAGGTTGCCATCCCCTCTAGGCATCGCATATTTCCTGCATATATAGTTAAAAAAAACACCTTGTTATATAAGCAATATAATAAGTAATATTCCGTGCCTGCTCTAAACATTTCGTTGAGGGTCCGCGGATTGTTGACCACTGTTACAGGCGAATGTAGGTATATCAAATAAATCGATGACCTACTAAAGAACTAGATTATCCGTGAAATAGCAACCATCTAAGCCGAATTTACCCCTCACCGGAAAACCCTTGTGTCGAGTTACTAGCGATAGAGGTTCAGGCTAAGCGACCTAAGAGCTATACCACCCTTCAATCCGAGGAAAACAAGTCAGCTGTGACCAATCTGTGTAGTTCAACACAAAAACAAGTATATTTAAGAGCAAAAACTAAAAGCGACTTCAAATTAAATCTAACGTTAAACGCTATTACACGTGGACATCCACTTTGTATTTACGAATTATAGTACAAATATTACGAAATGGAATTAATCAGAACCTAACCAAATTCTCATCAAACTACATTTGAGCTACATACTTTCGTATGTTCCTGTATCGGAATCGGTTGGCGTGATATTGAGTTATTCGTACATTTTTGGCGCACATACTTGACGCAAATTTAAAACTTTATTATCCGTGAAATAGCAACCGACCGAGTCGTGGTTCGGCCCTCTCGGGCGCCCTCGGATCGGCATGCTTACGCGTAACATAGTAACCGTCCAAGCCGAGGTTACCCCCCACCGGGGGGACCCTTGTGTCGAGTTACTAGCAATAGAGGTTCAGGCTAAGCGACCTAAGAGCTGTGCCACCTCTCAATCCGGTGAAGCAGTCAAGGCCAGTCTCTCTGGCCAATCTGTGTAGTTCGTCATAAAAAAAAATTAAAACTTATTTGTTTTTCTCCTAAATGCCATTGTCAGAATTGAATTAAAATAGCACCAGCATAGCCATTTTAAAGAATCCTCAAAATCGCTTCACGCAGACGAAATTAATAAGGTAACAGACACAAAAAACATACAGCTGGTCTTTTTTGGAAGTCGGTTGAAAATTTCTAAAGAAACGGGGCGTCGTCAGAAGTGTTAATAATTAGACAACAGTATAAATTACGTGTTCTAAATTAAACAGAAGCACCGTGTTATAATTAACTGTGTTATGTATTTATCGTTCTATATAAAACAGGTTCAGCGGAAAATTAAGCTTCCGGAGATATTTAGCGGAGACGCGAACGAAGCTGGGAAACTACTGGCGGAGGGAAATAGTGACTTAATTCGCTTACTAGGGAGCGTTTAGCCTGAAATTGTGTTCTCCTGCGGGGATGCAACTGACAGACGCAGTCTCACCTGCAGCGAATTGCAGTATCTGGCAGCGACCGGTGTATCTTGGCCTCTTCCGTATTTTAGGACGAAAAGTTTTGCTTATTTAAGCTATATCACAACAAAGTTCTTATTTTCAACGAAGTAAAGTAAACATTTGTCAGGAAAATGGCGCGGGGACTCATCTAACTTACATTTTCATCTTAGACGTAAATATTAAGTGTGTGTGTTTTTAAAAAACTTGGCTTAAAGGTCAAAAAGGGAATGGTTCTCAATTCGTCTGCATGTTTGGTAACTCATAACTTTCGAGTGAGTGACCGATTTTAATGATTGAATATCCCATCGAAATCGGTCAAGCCGGAACAAAAGACAAAAATTTGTTAAAAATAATAGTAGTTTTCACAGGTTTTTTTGGCTGAAAATCAGCGCTGTGATACATATATGAGCACAGCACATGCCGAGCCAACCCCTTTTCGGCACAATTTCTATTTTTTTTAATGATTCACAATTTTATTTACTATTCTTTATGTTGTTTTTTGTCTTGTTTTACCTGTCGTTTCTGTGTTCTCGTGTCGAATCAATGTTTATTCTATTCTAAAAATGTCATTTTGATATATTTACATACAAATAGATACATTTATTATTAAAATTTATTTTTTAAAATTAATTATTATTTAAAATAATAACTAATTTATTATTTAAAATTTGACTTATAAATACACTGAAGCAATTATCTCTGGATGCTTGTGATGCACACACATACTCATAACCACATACACACACGTACACAATAATTTATATATTTATGTCTCTTTTGTCTTCTAATAATATCTACATAATTATAAGTTTAATTTGTTATTTATATTGTTGTGTGTGTCGAGGTGTTCGTAAACTGCTGCGAAACAGTTACCAACTACTGCAGCAGTTTACGAACGTTCAGTATTGTTATATTTCTTTTTATTTTGTCCAAATAAAAAAAAAATATTTTTATTCATATGCATGTAGTAAAAATGCTTATATTAATATTAAAAACAGATATTCCAATTTAATTTATAAATACGAGCATAGATATAATATTAGTGCGAGCGTCACTACGTGTGTCGCCATCTGTTAAATTTTTTTGAGAAATAATCACAGAGATTTTGTCTATGGTTATGACTGCGTAGTTTTGGCATGACAGAGCGTTACCGCCAGCGCTGCGTGGTCTCTGAATATTTTTTTAAGAAATAATCAATCACATAAACTGATTTTGTCTTGTTATGATTGCGTGTTATGGTATTTCGTTGAATGTGAAGTTTCTCACTTGGAATGAACAGGCTTTTTTCAAATGTGAATTTAAGCTGACAGAACGTGAAGTAATTGTGTTTATGCAGTGAAAGCGTGTGTGCCTCTATGCTGACGGATCGATGGAGCAGTCTTGCTTAACTGCGGGAGAGGCACGTAAGTTATTTTTGTTGGTAAATGTAACCTTGTAACTTAGTCCGAGCGAGAGGGAAAACTTTTAGTCTTCTGTTGTGGGACCCCGGGTAAACGAGAGGGAGACACATTCTAATTGAGATGTATTTACTCTGAATAACTATTAGTTGTAAATATCGATGTACCGTCATTCTATTCAATATGCGGTAGGTTGATAATCAATCTACCGTCTTTAACCGCTTATTTATCCGTTTATTCCGATATACCCTACATATTTCTCACAATCCCCATGATATATACATATGTATATTCAACAAGTAATTTACGAGCAAAAACAAACATCGACGTCAAATCGAATCAAACGTCCTTGTATTTACGAATTATCGTAAGAATATTACGCAATAGAATTGATCAGAAGCTAACCAATATCTCATCAAATTATAGAAGTACATCCCTTCGAATAAAAAATGAAACCTTGATATAAGGTTGTGGTAATATTAAGTTATTTGCAACACTTGTTGCAAATTTTATTATATTACGATCCAAATTACAGTAATATCTTTCTTGTACATATTACATAAATACACACATTTAAACACACTGACATATATAGAATAAATATAATAAATAAATATCCTTTATTAATTAACAAAATTATAACAAACAGTATTACTAAATACACTTTTCTTACTGCGAGTATTAGTTCTATTTAAGTTTCACTGCCACCTAAACTAGGAATTTCCTGTGCGATAGTTGGCAGTCCTTCCTCCCACGGTTAATTATATATCTAATATTGTAATTATATCATTTGTGCGGGCGGGTGTGTGTGTATGTGTGTCGGTGAGTGTGTGAGTGCTTTTCAATTGACCACTTTTAACATATATATGACACACACACGTACATGTGATATTTATATATTAATTAACTTTATTAAAGATATAATCTGATTAAGGAAGAGCTGGATCTTCTGACACAAGTATAGTTTGTACGTAAAAGAACATCCAAACACTGTATTTATGTTTGATATCGGTTGTGTTTTGAAAATAGAGATTTATTTATTTATTATATGGTTTTCACAAGGATGTTGTCAAGTGGGACTACACTGGAAGCATCAGCTTTGAATTAGAAAAAGAAACATCAAATTGGTTCACGCAGTCGAAAGTCATGAGGTAACAAACATAAAAAACATACAAACAAATTGATAACCTTTTTTGAAGTCGATTAAAAAACGACATTTCTATGTAAAATAATAATAATATTTATTTACTGATCTTTCATAAATTTACAGCAAATATAACTTATTTTTTACCGTTTTACAAAGTTCTTAAATTTATGGAAGACAGTGCTGTCAAATAGATCACCAGCCCCCACCATAGTTACAATATTACTGTAATTTTATTATCTGATATTAAATTAAAAATTAACACGCGTGAGAGAATGTGTTTGGTGTGTGTCTGTGTGTGAATGTGTGGTGTGTGTGTAAGTTCATGTATGTATGTGTTCATTTATTATATAATTTAAAATTTATACGTTTAATTATCATATTGTTTATTTATTTTTTGACTTAATAATATATTTATTTATGAAATTTTTTCATCTATTATTTTATTGTATAAAATACATATTAATCTCATATCTGTTTTATTCATGTATCATATGTATTATACTCTTATTGTCTGTATGAATTCCATATAAAAGTAGTATTGCGCGCGCACGTCTTTAGGTAGTCCCGGGCACCGCTGAAAATCAGTTCAGCAAATGCTGTTGCATCCATGCGACAGCATATGCTGAGACGGTGTCCGATATTGGCGTCATATGTTTTGTATTATTTGTCCGTGTGTTAACTGTGTTTTGTCTATTTTTCATTATTTTTTAATGTGTGTTATATTCTGTCTGTGATGTGTTTTTGTATTGTGATGCCAATTAATAAATGTCTATGTCTATGTGTGTGTAGTGTGCTTTTATATGCTTTATATGTTGTTTTATTTTATGAAGAGATTTTTAGTAAATTTTCTCTGGTGTTATAGTCAAGCTTTAGTGGCCAAGGTATAAGAACTTTTTTTCATTTAGCTTTAGGCAGGTTGTAGATAGACATTGACTGACATTGACTGATTTTCTTATATGGGTAGGAACCTAAGAAGCAAAAGAATTTATATGAGAAGTTTGTTTTGTATGATATATTTGAGCATAGCTTACTTTTGTAGCGTCTGATATATACTTTGGGATGATATTTTAAGAGGGAATGTTTTCTTAAGTTACCTCTATGTATTTTGCCTATTGACTCCAAAACGGATTGAACGGTCATGATGAAACTTTCAGGCAATCTTTTAATTAGCCCTTATGGTATAAGATGGTGATCTGATGAAATTTCCATTTGTTTTTTGGTTATTTGATAACCGTACAAATGATAATAACTGCCTCCTCTATAAAAGACTCAATCTAATATTAATTTCTTTGTCCCGGTGTTCGTAAAATGAGATTTGCGTAATAATATATACTACGATTAATATTCAGGCGAATTAATTAAAACAAACAGACAGGGGAGCCGGTGGGTTCGCCGACGAGCACGTGACGTTATCGCAGGGGATTGAGGACCAGTGTTTTAAAATTTAATGTATTTTTTTTAAATAATCACTAGTTTTCTTGATTTTGCTTTTCATTTTTGACATTGTTGTTTGATCAAAAAGTCGGCAAGTAGCAAGGGGTAGGCAGAGAATATGTGTACACATTTTACACTGTACTAACTTACGACGGTACAGTTGTAATTTAGCCAAGTCTTACTCCGAACGTTTTAACTATTTCAAAATCACCTCACTTGAAACTCGTAGGACGATGCTGGGATGTTCTGTGGAAAAACTAATATCAGGTACACTTGATTGTCCCGATCCGTTGTCTAAAGTACAGTTAACGGTCCCAATAGACGACAAATACTTAAAACTAAACGGATCTGAAGGCACACTGTCCTTTGTACCGGATGTACTCTGTTTATAGGGATTACAGTAACATTGATTTAGGGGATTAAAAAAATTATTTACTCTTTTTTCAACTTTTTTCTTAAAAAAACCTTATCAATTTGTTTTTAGAAATTAGTTGAGTAGTGTTGTTTTCGTTGTATGTATTTGTGAATGCTGCTATGATGAATGATTTCCTATAATTAGTACGCCAATTACAAGGTGTTTGTGGGTATTTAAAATTAGCCTAGTATAATTGTAATTACTATTACAAATCTTTATTAAATAAATAAAAAAAACTATCCTTTCTCATCCATACATTATATTCATTGATTTTAAAACTTTTTAAGGCCTTCTTTAGTATGTCACCATTGAACATATTGCCCTAGTAATTCCCAATTCCTAAACTGCCAATCTGTGGCGCGCGTCCTGACACTGAGCTGTCACTTGTTTGATCCCCGGTTCCGGCACCAACGAGTTTATTTGCAATTTTATGTGCTGTTTTACCACGCGTTTGGCGGTGATGGAAAACATTGTGAGAAAAATAAATGAGATCCCATCCATCTCCTTGGGCAGCGTGGCAGAGGTGCCCTTGGAGTGGGATTTTGTATGCCCTTATACTCTCTTTACTGAAAAGGCACGCGCCCGTCAGTATTTTTTTTTGACGAACTACACAGATTAACTACGGAAGCTGGCATTGACTGCTTCACCGGATTGAGAGGTGGCTTAGCTCTTAGGTTCGCCTGAACCTCTATGGCTAGTAACTCGACACAAGGGTCCCCCGGTGAGAGGTAACCTCGGCTTGGACGGTTATTATGTTACGCGTAAGCATTCCGATCCGAGGGCGCCCGAGAGGGCCGAACCACGACTCGGCCAGTTGCTATCTCACGGATACCCCAACAGTATTACGTCCTAATATATATGTACATATAACGTGTAACTCGTTAGCTTTATAGCTAAAACTTTATAAACTTCTACTCTCTTCTTTCTCCTTCTGCTAAACTTCTACTTAAACTACTGCTACAATTTGCTTGCCTCTTATTAATGCTATTTATGTCTAAACCAAGGAAGCATACCTTTCCCGATTCCGGCAACGTCCTCTTAGGATGAACACATAAACCACATAAATGTAAGTCGAAGTATTGTAAAAGCGATGTTTTTTGATACGCAGTAAGTTCACTAACGTGGGAATATCGGCAATCGATAAATGTATAATGTCTAGAATATAACTTAATTTATTCCAAGTTATAAGTAAATGTGACTTTAAGTTGGCGGCGCGGCTGATTGCTCGGCGTGGCCTTGGTTCGAATCCAATGCTCTGTAATCGATACGGGCCTGTGTCTTGAATAATTTACACGTTCCCGTGTGTCGTATGAAGCTTTACGTACAGAGTGTTCTGTTTTATTGAAGTATTCATTTAAACTAAAATTAATTATTTAATATACTGGGTAGAAGCCTATACAAAAATAATTTAGGAATTATACGAGTTGATTCTCTCATCTTTATTCTATTTTCAGACGTTTAGACATTTGGCGGGTCTCCACCCTTTCAGCTTCAGTTTTTTTGTCCAAATACGACGGGGGAGCCTCCAAGAGTAGAGTGAAAAAGCACTTATTGAAATAGCGCCTACCCTCTTTCGACTATATATCATCAGGTGGAACCGTGGTCAAGCACTAGCACGACTCCATTAAAAAAAGGGTCGTAAATAGTTGAAAAGGGGATTTATAAAAGTTTATAAAAAACCTGCCGGGAGTCAGAACCCCCTGTATATCTGGGCCGCACAGCTGTTACGTCTCCGTATACTTACAAAATACAATATTTATTATAACATTTACACAGGTATCATTTGGTTAGAGGAAGAAGGTAAAAGGTAACAAAAAACTCTTTGAACTTAAGCGAATAAAAGCGAGGAAAACAACTGGCGTACCTAGCGCGCTTCCTCGAGCTAGATTTAGCTTTATTTTATTTAAACAATAAACTTACATCATTAAATATTTAATTTAACTCTCACAATATATTAAATCATTCATTTCTCTCCGTGTTCATTTTATACCTACACCCATGTACATGCAATATACTCCATTGTACTTTAATATGGTTCATAATGACATAAATATACACAACGCATGTGTCAATATAAATTTGTGTTATAAAACAATAGAATATCATCATAGTAAATAAACGCTGTATTTGACAGTTCAAAAAGATGAGTGCTCCGATCGTCACCAAACTACAGGATTACTCGCCATTTGTAATGAATATAGTTTCGTGAATGAAGTCACGCCTTACAATTGGGAGTTGGATATAATTTAAAAAACGCCCGCGTTGTAGATCTAGCTTAATTAAGTAAATTTAGACAATTTCTTTTTGAACCGACTGCAAAAGTAAGAGTCGACTTTTTATATGTTTGTTACCGAATAACTTTTGACTGGGTGAACCGATTAAGATGATTCTATTTTTATTTGAAAGGTGGTAATTCGTCTCTGGTCTCATTTATTTAGTCCAATTCAGACAATGGGATCAATGAAAACGATATGTCTTAAATTTGCGTCAAGTATGCGCCACAAATGGACGAATAACTCGATTCGGAATCGACTCGAATTCGATGAATCATTTTTTATTGGAAAAGATGTACTTTAAGAGTAGTTTAATGAAAGTTTGATTACGTTCTGATTAAGATTGATTTCGTAACATTCCTACGATTATTCCTAAACACAAAGAGGCGTCCGCCCGTTTTATGTTTCTCGTAAATATACTTGTATGCAATTATCCGCACAAAATAATTTTTTAAGAGAGTACATATAGTACATTATAAATAAGTAAATTTAGTATATTTTCTCCCTGTGGTTGCTTAAAGTTGTTACAAAGGAGAATTGTATTAACTTTGGTTCTATAGACCCATCATTAATGCTTCACTAAGTAGATAACTTCGAGTGGGGTGACCAAAAATTTCTTTCCAGGAAAGTGGACTAACTAGCGGTTTATCTGATGAGGGGTGAACAGGAGGAGAAGTAACAAGCGCTTTGCCAACGAAAAGAGGTGTTTCGAAATGAAAATTTTGATACAATATCTAAATATGTGTTAACCACGCTATTATCAATATATAAATATGTTTTTTTTTTATACTTTCTAAGTGCGTGTTTAAGACCCCACCTGATGTTAAGTGGAAATGCAGTCCTGGATGGTAAGGCGCACTAGCTTAGTAAATGCCTTAGCAGATTGGTTTCAGCTGTGTCACCTCTTAGCCCACCCGTCCAACCGAGTCCAAAGCGAGATGTAAATGTATATGAGGGATTAACCACGATATCACAGGATTTTCAACTTTTTAATTTTTGATTTCTACCCTAGATTCCGGGGCCCCTCGCCGCGCAACAACAAAACCACCGCCTTCTGGGAGAAAGGCGGTGGTTTTGTTGTTGAAGATTTAATCACCGTCCACAAAAAAATTACGTTTAGCCCTACATACATTAGGGTTTCCTAACCTTTGACCTAGGACTTAGTTTATTGATTTATACGTTACGTTTTTGAATTGAAAATTTCTTCCGCTACCAAAAACGCGACTAGCATTGAACACTTTTTATTAGCGGAATATCCCATGGGTTCGCGTCATCGACATACTAATGGTGTATTTATATTTTGTCAAGATCTCGTACATCCCTAACTATATCAGAATAATAAATAAAGCATATAAACATGTATATAATTGCATGTAAAAGTATAAAAAACGCAGCAACTGACGCGCTAGTTTTCTTATCATACCGAAAGATAGCACAAATTACTATAAAAGATCGATTTGTTTCGAAGGAGCACAACTGTACAACAAAATACCCGCACACGTCAAGAGGGTACACACTTAGCGCATTCAAAATGCAACTTGCTAAATTCACGCTTCCCGAAGTGGCACTCAAAGTTAGTTTAGCTTTTGAATGTCGCCTGGATTATCCGTGAAATAGCAACCGACCGAGTCGTGGTTCGGCCCTCTCGGGCACCCTCGGATCGCAATGCTTACGCGTAACCGTCCAATCCGAGGTTACCCCTCACCGGGGGGACCCTTGTGTCGAGTTACTAGCAATAGAGGTTCAGGCTAAGCGATCTAAGAGCTGTGCCACGTCTCAATCCGGTGAAGCAGTCAAGGCCAGCCTCTCTGGCCAATCTGTGTAGTTCGTCATAAAAAAAAATTGCTGAATTCTTCAACGATAGCTAATCTTTTCCAAGCAAATGCGTTAGGTGCGTTCTTTCGTGTGACAGCGAACTTATTGTTTTATAATATTAGTTATTTATTGTTTTCATGTAAGTGACCTGTAATGTCTAAAGTTAGAATAAAGTTTCTTAAGCCTAAACCTATACCGATTCGGACTTATTTATTTCATCCGAATCGGGAAGTCGGGAACAATCCGCATTAAGTACGCGTCGGTTGATGGTCACCCTTGTCCAGCGGTCTATAGGCACTGCGACTTCCGGCGCGGTCCTTTGTTCGCGGAAACTAGGTCTCTTATTGTACCTGGGTGAGAAGTAGGTAGCGGTCGGCCAGCGCTCGACCGCCGCTGCTTTGTTCTACGCAGCGCTGGAAATCGAACTGCGTACAGTCGCAGCGGACAAAATGTACACCGGCTAAATAAACTTTCAAATTGCTATTATATTTTAAACCGACTGTTTAGTACATACGTAAAATATTATGTGGTATTTTTTTTATTATTATAACAACATTGTCTGACACTAAAATTTGTAATAATTTTAAACATAGCAACATTTTCTCTCTTCTGTTCTCTCCATCATTGTGTCAGCACCATATTTATCTATTTATTTATTTCTAAATATTCTCGTATAAATAGTTTCTATCTATTTATACGAGGAGGTACTTGTTTTAATATTTTAACTTTATAACTTTCGACTGGGTGAACCAAGTTTGATATATTTTTTTTGAAAGCAAATATTTCCCCAGTGGTTCAATTTCAATGGAAATGGAAATGATCCCGTTCCGACAAATGGGCAAATAACTCAATATCACGCCAAACTATTTGGATTATTCATTTTTTTCAACCGACTTCAAATAAGGAGGAGGTCCTCAATTCTCTGTATGTTTTCCTTTTTATGTTTCTTAGCTCATAACTTTTGACTGGTTAACCGATTTTGATGATTCTTTGAGAGCTAGTGCTTCCGTGTGGTCCAATTCTGACAATGGCATCCATGAGAAATGAGATTTTTAATTTCAATTACGCGCATTTATCTCGCCTCTTCCGTACATATATTTTTTATAGACATAGACATTTATTTATTGACATCACAATACAAAAACACATCACAGACAGAATATAACACACATTAAAAAATAATGAAAAATAGACAAAACACAGTTGAAATTACACGGACAAATAATACAAAACATATGATGCCAAAATCGGACACCGTCTCTCAGCATATGCTGTCGCAAGGATGCGACAGCGCTGATTTTCAGCGGTGCCCGGAACTACCTAGAGACGTGCGCGCGCAATACTACTTTTATATGGAATTTATACAGACAATAAGAGTATAATAAATATGATATATGAATAAAATAGTTATGAGATTAATATATATTATTTACAAAAAAATAATAGATGAAAAAAATTCATGAATATTATTGAGTCAAAAATAAACTAAAATAAATAATATGATAATTAACGTATAAAGTTTAAATTATATAATGAAATATTGAAAATATTGGAAACAACAAGCCACCGATATCACGGGGATATTATCTTTTTTAACACATAAAACATCAGGTGTTTTAATTTATTTTTAAATGCGTTTACAGATTTACTGTCTCTTAT
This sequence comes from Meandrusa payeni, assembly GCA_029286785.1. NCBI lineage: Eukaryota > Metazoa > Arthropoda > Insecta > Lepidoptera > Papilionidae > Meandrusa > Meandrusa payeni. The sequence goes on from JAGSMX010000029.1 coordinate 1,326,818, forward strand.
GGGCGGTGGTTTTATGGAGTATAAACTAGTGCTTGACCACGATCCCACCTTTTTTTTTTTTTTTTGTTAACGCGGGGAATCGAGTTATTAACCATCCTCCGGTACCCTGGGTGGGCCCGGAGGGATGGTAATGAGACTCGGCCTGGGCAGCCCATACCCACTAAACCTACCGCGAATGCCATCAGCCGTTATGAGCGGGTGCCCCGGATCTGTCAGCGACAGGACACCCCAACGACCGGCCGGTCTCGGCAAGACCGGACTTCACCCTCGAAGGGGACTCCTCCGGCACTCAGAGAAGTCCCGACGACGCCGAAGCATGCTGGGGCCAGGTTCCCATCCTGGCCCCGCTTCCGGATTACAGGGGCAGCGAGAGGAGGCGTTTGAAACGCCTCCTGCGCACCCGACTCGTCACCTGCGGAGGAGGGGCAGCTCCTCTGACCCATCGTCGGCCTCCTTCTGGGACATGACTGTCTCGCAGAAGGAGGCGACCGCCGACAAGACCTGTCGCTCCGTACCATCGCAAGTGCGAGGCTCGGAAGCGACAGGTCTCCACCGATGGCGGATGCCAAGTCGCAACGCTGCACTGCCCATCTCGGGCACACCTCCAGGGTGTGCTGGGCAGAGTCCACCGCAGCGCCACAATCATGGCACCGCTCATCAGCCTCCCGTCGGGCCGTCCGACACAGGTAGTCCCCGAAGCAGCCATGCCCCGTGAACACCTGCGTCAGACGGAAGGTGAAGGTTTGCGCTTTCTGCGCATCCAACGCTCAGGACCGGGCGCAGAGCACCCGTTGTACGTAAACCGTACGGGTGATGCGCCAGGTCCTCCTCCCACCTCCGGCATAGTGCTACCTCACCTAACCGACGGATCCGCCGGACCTCTTCTGGCAGAGGGTTCTTCCGAGGGCCCCTCCTATCCGAGACATAGTCGGACACCTCGGCCAGAACCCCCGCCACGAGCTCCCACGGCGGATCGCCGGCAAGCGCAGTAGCTGCCGCCCACGACCACGATCCCACCTGGTGTTAAGTGATATAGTCGAAAGATGGTACGCGCTAGTTTAGTGAGTAGTAGTCTATTCAGTCTACCCTTGAAGGTTCATTATTAATTTAGTACATTAAATATTCTGGTCAATACACACACGCTTAGGGCGCGGTTTAACTTTATCATCTGTACCTGCCCTTCTGGGTCAAGGGCGTGATGTATGTTTATTTACTTCGTTACAGTCGGATTGGATTAGAAGGGATTATACACCGGTCTTTACTGTACGGCTTCAGAAGTCGAAACCTCAAGAATACGAAATTGTGAAAACAGGTATATTTACGAGTAAAAACTAAAACGGACTTCAAATATAATAGGAATATTTTAAAATAGAATTAATCAAAACCTTTTTTTTTTTTTGTTGACGGTGAGGAAATCTTCAGAAAGATACCCCGCCCTCAGGGGGAAGGCGGCGGTTATGTGGGGTTCTTACCCACTAAAACGGTGGCCCTTTCCTCGGTGCATGACGAGGGGCTCCGGGATCTCCAGTGGAACGCACCGGAGCCCCTCTGCACTGTGCTCAAGGAGAGCACGTCCCGGTTACTCCCTCCCCCCCTGTGCCCTCGCAGCGCAAAGTGACACGGGCCAGCCGATGTCGCCTTTTTCCCGAGTCCACTTTGGTGGACGACTCAGGGTGAGGCCTTGTCGCCCAGTAAACCCGAGGCCCCTTTTAGTCGCCTTGTACGACAGGCAGGGGATACCGTAGTCTTATTCTTGAGAGCCCAGAACTACAGGGCTGAATTAATCAAAACCTAACCCAACTCTCATCAAACGACTCCTGAAGTACATTCTTTTTAATAAAAAATCAATCATAGAAGTCGGATGGCGTGATAGTGACTCAGTCGTCCATTTGTCGCGTATATACTTGATGCAAATTTAGGACTTATATGATTTTCTTATGGATGTATAAAAAAGACGAATTGGGAAACCTGCTTTTTTGAAGTCGGTTGAAAAAAGAGAAACTCTAATATTATGCGCTGTATAAATTGGCCATAAAAGTTATAAGCCTTGGTAAAAAGAAATCAATAGATCTCCGGAAGACGGTTGAGAAAAACTCAACGTCTTGAAATATCAAAGACATCACGTCACCCCGCACCTCCCCCGCCGGCGCCTACTTGTAATTGATTTCCACCCCCCGAGGAATGCAGGCCGCCGTCTATTACACAGATATATGGGAATTTCAAATACTCATTTCGTGCGAACGCGTTACGTCAGAGGCGTCGGTAGTTAACACGTAACGCTTAATATAACGCCGACTTGTAGTCATGTCCGACGCATTTTATAGCTTTTTTGAAGTAAAACTTCTTTACGCACGCTTGGTGAGTAACCTGATGAATGCGTTACGTGAAAGTGTGATATGGTGTCAGCACGAAGAAAAACCATTACTATCTCTGTCTTACGATAAAAGCAATACTTAATCATAATTTACTCAAACAACTGTAATGATTTCTTGTACCTTTATTAACACGATACATTCATGAGATAGTTCATCTTTCGACACCGGTCCAACAAGGGTCGCATTGTGTCGAGTTACTAGCGATAGAGGTTCAGGCTAAGCGACCTAAGAGTTATGCCACCTCTCAATCCGGTGAAGCAGTCAAGGCCAGCTTCTCTGGCCGATCTGTGTAGTTCGTCATAAAAAAAAATCATCTTTCGCAAAAAAAACTACACATGTAATAGCATTTGAGAAACCAATGAAATAGAACAACTTTTGATAAAACTTGCCTGTTCAGCTTAGTATATTTCTTTATAATACGAGTAATCAAAGTTAAGTGATAATAAACTTGGAGTACATTAATCGACGAAATCAACTTATTTTTCTCCAAAAAAATAGATTTGTTTCCGGTTTGTTTCATTTGGCAACAATTATTTTGGCTTCTTAAGAGATTAAAACTTACAAACGATTGAAGACTAAACACAATGTCGAAAAATACCACTCCGGATAGTATATTTTTAGTGTTTTAATAAAAGGGTTGGTGCTCGAGTACTACTGACTTTTTTGACTATCTCCTCACAAGGGGACATCCTGTATATTTTTTCTCTCTAACCTTGCACCCGTTACTTTGTCTCAAAACAACCCCAAGGTAGACTGGCAGAGAATGCCTTTGGAAATTAAGTCCGCCTTTTTGTACACTTTATTCCGAAGTCACCAATAACTATACCCAGTAGTTGCACTAATATTTTAACTGTCATAGCTGATGTTTAGGTACTGTAACTGCAAGTCCAGGTTATCAATAGCAATGGATAGAATTTCAACTGAATCATCTCATCAGATCTGGGGACAACGACCGTGGTGAAACTGGCGGTGGGGTTTTAACAGTTAATTACACGAGGGCGGTGCGAGCGACGTGCGCACGCGCCGACACACGTGCACGCCATGTGGCCGCTGTAAACACTGGGCCAGGGATGCTCAACTATTTCTTCATTGTTTCACTTTTCACGAATTCACAAATTCTCTCATGTTTAGTATATTTACGAGTAAAAACAAAAACTGACTACAAATCGAATCAAACGTTAGACACTATTATGCTCGGAAGCCCTCTTTGTATTTTCTAATTATGGCACATACTTAATGCAAATTTAAGATTTATATGGTTTTCTCATGGATGCCATTGGCAGAACTGCACTCTTGATATGAAATAACAATGTATGACGAATACCCTGTTTTCTTCACCTAATGCAACAATTTCACCTCAAGTTGCATAGTACGCTAGCAGCTTGATTGTGCGGTACAGCCCCGGTGCTGACACCAATTAAATTGTTTGATGTAATTTTAATCTACGTGCTCAGTGGTGAAGGAAAACATCGTGCGGAAACTTTTTAGAAAAGAAATGTGAAATCCGCCAATCCGCCCTAGAGCCGGGCGGGCTATGCCCTAACCTATGCGAAGGCCTGTGCCCAATAGTGGGCCAAACTTTAACCCAACCTAACATAGATTATTATTGTATATAAAGGTCATCAATTATCCCACCATTAAAATACCCTATTATTTTATAATAACGTAAACGTAAACGTAATGTAAAAATAAAATGTTTTTTTTTATAGATATTTCATTAATGTCCTTGAAACAGCGAGTAGCTGGGCCGAAAATGGCCCGTGTCATTTAAACTCCTATACGATACCATGTTTTTACAAATATTCTATTCTGAATCGTCTTTTGCTGTGTTATTTTATAATTAAATAACACTAATCCCAATGGTTGGGTACCCCTGGCGGCCGTGATAGCGTAAACAAAGCGCACGATTGTGATCGTCTGCGATATCCAAGCGGCGCGGGCGCACCCTCTCTAGCGCCGTGTCTACTGTTCCTTGTTCGTTTGTCTGCATGCGCCTTCAAGTCGGATCGCCATTTGCATTTTTATCGTGAATATGCTCTGAGTTGTCATCCGAAGCGTCATGCCGCGACCGTCAGATGTTGCGAGTAATCTTATCGCGATACCGCCGTTATATGGGCAGGCCTCACCTGTTAGGTAAAAGGAGCGTTGCTGAAGTTTCTTCGGCCACTTCTTCACGGGCACATGCACTTATACTCTTGGGCTGAAATTTATAAAGCGTACTTTGAATTTGGGGAGGCTTAGCTAAGACCAAATTTACGTTGTCCTGTCACAGAACAGCCATAATCAAGTATGAAGTGTAGTATTTACGTTCATTATTTTATTTAAACATCTCTCTAAAATTGATAACATTTCAATATATTCCTATATAATATTGAATGATTTTCGTTACTCACTAAGCTAAGCATTTGCTCAGTTTGCTGAGCATATAAATCTCAATGCACACAGAGCAAAGTTAAAGTGCGCATTATACATTTCAGCCTTAGAGCCTTATCACAGAGCCAGAACGATCACAAAACCTAAAACAGCTAGCTGCAGGCTGCGGGGCTGCTCTGACGCGGCGCGCGAGTACCGAAGGGGTAGGCTGATAACCAGCACTGTGTGACATTATGTCACGCAGTACACGCTGATCCTATTGCCTTTTGTCATTCCTTATAAGAGATTTTATTATTTATTTTATTCTTTGTTTTTTTTCTTTCAATAATTTTTTTGTGTCTTATTATTCTATGTAATGTATTTTTTTTTCAAAGGATGGTAATAAATGAGCTTTATTATTATTATATTTTTACAATTTCGTGGCACACAAAAGAGCCACGACATAGACATAGATATTTTCTTTATTGGCATCATAACACACAAACACATAACACACAATAAAAAAGAATGAAAAATAAATAAAATACAGTTAAGTTACACGCACAAATAGAACATAAGATATGATGCCAATATTGGACACCGTCTCAGCATATGCTGTCGCAAGGATGCGACAATGCTGATTTTCAGCGGTGCCCAGGACTACCTAAAATTAGTAGTTGGGAGTCACTGCTCTATATTATTATATCGAGTGCTCGGCCGTCAAACAACGGGTTGTTCCTTACAATTAAACAAATCAGATGACCCGGTCATTGAAGCGCTTAAAATTTATCAAACGTCCATTGAAAGGGGCATCGGCATCTGCAGCCGCGCCCTGTCCGGGGCACAATGGGCCCCCACGCACAATGCTCACCCGTCCAGTAGACCGTGACACCGTCCTGAACAATGACCACACCTATGGAGGAGCAGTCCGCCGAGGAGATTGCAAGCAATTAGACTAGTGACTCTATAAAGTTAACAAGTAAAATCAAATATACATACATCAACATACTTCAAATCAAATATTTTTTTTTTAACGGGGAGGAAATCTTCAGAAAGATACCCCGCCTTCAGGTGGGAAGGCGGCGGTTATGTGGGGTTTTTACCCACTAAATTCCCCGACGCCCCTTTCCTCGGTGCATGACAAAAACTGTAAACTATTTATTAAATTTTTTGATATGTATGTGTTCGTTGACCGTCATCGGAAAACCATAGCGGCACAATTGATCTACCATATTACTGAAGCAAAAATCGACAGCTGTTCTAACCGTCCAAGCCGAGGTTACCCCTCACCGGGGGGACCCTTGTGTCGAGTTACTAGCAATAGAGGTTCAGGCTAAGCGACCTAAGAGCTATGCCACCTCTCAATCCGGTGAAGCAGTCAAGGCCAGCCTCTCTGGCCAATCTGTGTAGTTCGTCATAAAAAAAATCGACAGCTGTAATGTCACTGAACGTTCATTTTGACACAATTGGTTTAGTAGATTCCGGGTTTATTTAAAGAAGTTTTGAAGTGTTCAAATATATAATATGAAAATCAACTATGGAACACCCATTCTAAGAACAATGTTTCATACTAAATTACGACGAAAATTCATGCGATTCGACCTTGTACCGTTGTGTAACTATGCAACTTATAAAAGCAAGCAAACCTCTGCCTATCCCACAACGAGACGTTGTCTTGAGCGTATGTATGGAAATGTTATTAACGCACAATTAGAGCAATATAAGCAGTATTTATCCAGACCTCACACCGCGCATCCAGTGATATTAGAGTGACCATGCTTCATGAAGATTTAAACGGGATAATCTAACGAATAGGGAGCATAATAAATAGCACTAACACACGAGGTTCAGCTAGGTGTATACATTAAATCAAATATTGACACAATGCTTTTGGTTAATCCGTTTACAAACAAGATCCTCTTTCAAGCCCCAACTTTTTCACATCTTCTTAATCTGTCTTTTGGAGTCACATGTTTGCTAGCAACACATCGCACACAGATATTGTTATGTATAATAACTACTTCCAATGATATCTTAGTGATTTACCTGAACCTTATTGTATCTTTAATTCATAATTGATAATTTAGTTGATCATAATTAACTTGGCATTGTAAACAATAATTTAACTTTATTAGTTCGTAATCTGACTTCTAATTAATTTTGTATAAAGATTATGAGGACGCGCAGTTGCGCCGTCTGAAATAAAGCGAGTGTACTAGTTATTGAACTATTTCATTCCACAAGACCTACAAGTTATTACACATATCTAGAATGCTTCTTTTTAAACAAATTTCTTAGGTGTTAATTTAATAATAAAAAGTTCACATTCAGCAATCGTTGGACGCTTTTTTTTCCAACCAAGATTATTAGGTCCTATTTTAGAATTTTTTAGAATAGAATATTTATTTATTAACACAGATTTGGTTACATTTATATACATTTCACAAATTAAACGGACGTCCAGGTAACCATTGCAGCACACTTCGTAATTGCACAACATTTCGTAAACAGTGACTCCCAAACTAAGCAGACGCTTGTATCTTGGGGCCAGAGTTGCATTATGGAATTTGCATTGGAAAATTTTGGCATTTTAAATTTGTTGTTGTAGTTAATAAATATATATATATATACGTACATATATATATTTATATATGTGTGAGAGGTGGTAAGCTTATTGCCCTAACCGAGTATATTTTTTTAGGAAGTGGTTCTTTTGTGACAAACAAGGTTATAGATAGATATAATAAATAAAGTACACTAATATAAAAGATGCGCATCCCTGGTGCGCAGGGTGCGAGCCAGCCCCAACAACATTCTGGAAATGATTGCATGTGCACTAGATTGCAAGTATGTTAATCACTGCCTAAGGCTGCACATAGTGTGATATAGTGTCATAGAAATAATTGTAAATATAACAAAGATTTTAGTATGTATTTCATTTGTTACTAACATAGTTATTAAGTGTCCTACTAACAAAAATATGAGCAATGTATAATGCTTGAAATAAAGTTATTATTATTATTATTAATAAAATATCCTCAAAGAGTCATAGTAGCTGAATGTCCGGGTGTTGCACAGTACGCTACCGACCCGAGATCAACCGATATCGGCACCAATGAAATCGTTTTTTATTTTAAGTGCTGATTTACCACTCGCTCGGTGATAAAGGAAAACCTTGTTAAAATCCTTTCTTAATTAACGAAGCGTTAATAGCCTAATGGCTTAGTGTATTTGCGAATCGTAAAGTTGTAGGTTCGAATCCACCAATCGACTAGTAACGTGAACCATCTCGTGAGTTACGCTTGAAAAAAATATTGTCCTGAATCGAAGTCAAATTAGATGGTTACGTCAGCTGTGACGCATCAGCTGTGCAAGCCGGCCACGTGTGAAAGCAATTAGGGGCCCGCCGCTCGTATGGGACTCACGTTGTTCTACAACGAATAACACCCGAATACGAAGATAACCTACGGCCTAGATTGGACTTACGGCCTGTCATTTACTCCAAGTTCCAAAAATAGTCTGTTACTTATCTATGTTCAATTCATTTATTTATTACCAGATAACAACAATCCATTAATACACACACACATTTAAATCCGAATTAAATTACAATGTATTATAAAGGGTTATTGTTAATTTAACGTACTTTTTCTGTTAGGAGGTGAGAGATATTTAATTTATTGGACTTACAATATATAAACACATTACATAAAATATATCAAAAAGAAAATTAAAAAATAAAGAAAAAAAATAAGATAAGATTTATTTATTTGCTGAAAACATGGTATCACTTGATGTTTTACATATGATTACAGATAGGCCGATATGTTTGACTTATTATTGTAAATTATATAAGTCAATATTTAAGTCATCGTTTCAGTCATAATTACTATTTTTGAACTACAACTAACTATGAGAATAGACATTTACAACAAAAAATTCGGAAACACTATAAAAATTTAAAATCAGCCCTCTCCAGAACTACCCAAAGTCGTGCGCGTGACTAATTGCAATAGTCTTAACCCCTATATGCATTATGCAAAAGTGAACCATTTTTGAGATATCATCATGTATCTTAGCTTTTTTTCGAAATAAGTCAGAAATACAACTACAAACGTCTATTTAAAAAACGTATTAATTAAATCCTTATTTTTTCTGCTGATTTATAAAAAGACGTAGTTATAGACGTAGACTTAAACGTGGACGTAGAAGTAACAGAGTCAGGTGACATGTGATCGGGAAGAAGGTAAGGTTGAAGTAATATATTTCGGTCAGCCCTGTAGTTCTGGGCTCTCAAGAATAAGACTACGGTATCCCCTGCCTGTCGTACAAGGCGACTAAAAGGGTGGGGGCCTGCGCCGTCCAAAAAGTAGACCCGGGAAGAAGACGACATCGGCTTGCCCGTGTCGCCTTGCACTGCGAGGGCACAGGGGGGGAGGGAGTAACCTTCCCCCCGGGACGTGCTCTCTTTGAGCACAGTGCAGAGGGGATCCGATGCGTTCCACTGGAGATCCCGGAGCCCCTCGTCATGCACCGAGGAAAGGGCCACCGGGGAGGTTTTAGTGGGTAATGGTATCTTTGTGAAGATTTCCTCCCCGTCAACAAAAAAAATATATATATTTATGTTACGTATACACAATGACAATTGAATTGTAATGGGTAATTTTTTAAATGAAATGCCATTAGCAAATAGTAGGCGCTGAGTCCTGGAGATGCGTTAATTAAAATCATGAGTTTCAATCTCGTACATTTGTTATCCGTAGCTTACGTTATGACAAAGAGGTAATTGTAGTTGTACACGCTCGGCCGGACCAAGGCTGCTGCAAATCTATGCAGATCACTATCTACGCCGTTCTTATGTACCGAATGCTTAATTACTTACCTAATGTCTACTGCGTTTATCATTAAACAATAAGCGTTAATATTCACCAACTTCAAAAAATAGGTTTTCAATTTGGCGTTAATTTTTTTTAATGTTCTTGCAATTTTTCTTGCCCTTTTATAGTCGATGTTCCGCGCGTCCGAACGAAGCGATTTGAGTCATCGTTCATCGTGCGTACAGCAAAGGAGTGGAATAAGTTGCCGGCGTCAGTCTTCCCATCTAAGTACGACGTGGGAGCCGTCAAGAATAGAGTGAATAGGCACTTACTAAACAAGCGCGTACCATCTTTCGACTGTATCACCACTTAACACGAGGTGGGATCATGGTCAAGCGCTAGTTTACACACATAAAAAAAATTATAAATTATTTTGTTTTAAAAATGCTCAGCTTCAATTAGGTGGCATATTAATTTTGGTGGCATTAGACATTAGGTTCTTAAGAAATATGTTGGAATTCTTAAGAATCGAATGGATGAGTGTTTTTTGACTGGAATATTGGTAGGCTTATGACAATCCTAGACTAGTTAAATACTTCATAAGGACATCGAGCATGAATGTGGGAAAATAAATAGGCGCCAGAAATGCGTACTACAACTACGTAATTTCGGAAATACGAGAGAGTGTCCGCGTTTAGTAGCGTTTAATGTTTGATTCGTCACGTTGGATTTGGTTTGAAGTCGGTTTTTTTCGGTCGGTTTCAGCCCGAGCGAGGGCGAACTAACACAGTTGGCTAGAGAAGCTGGCCTTTACTGCTTCACCGGTTTGAGAGATGGCATAGCTCTTAGGTCGCTTAGCCTGAATCTCTGCATCCCCCCTCCCGGGACGTGCTCTCCTAAGAGCACAGTAAAATCTCCACATAACCGCCGCTTTCCCCCCAGGAGGCGGGGTATTTTGTTTAGATTTCCTCCCCGTGAACAAAAAAAAATAAAATGGTTTGAAGTCGGATTTTTTATTTAACTAATTTGTTTTTAACCGACTACAAAATCGAGGAGTTTCTCAATTCGTCTATATGTATTCATGTTTGTTACCTCATAACTTTTGACAAGGTGAACACTTGAGAACAGGTGAGCCGTAAACTCGTTTATTCCTTTTCCTAAAAAAAAATCCCTGGCACTAAAAAGCTCAGTCCTAAACACATTCCATTAATCTCAGCATGTCTCGTTTCCCACGTTCAAGACCTAGCGTCTGAATACATTGATCTAGTTTCGTTTGTTAATAATTATTGTAATGGCTAGGAATTCGAAGCGAATCGACCGGTGTGGGACACCTGACAGATACGGTCCTGATATACTCGCCAGCTCTGTTTAATTAAACATTCCACTGTCACAAGTATTTTATCAGAATTATGTAGTAGTTAAAATCGATTTTATATATTAAATCGATATCACTTCGAATTGAATAAACAACAATTAAAAAATAAAATTGTATACGATAGTGACGTACTATTAATGATTAGGTTAAAATTAGATTTACGAGTACAAACAAAAACCGACTTTAAATCGCCCTCTTTGTATTTCAGAATTGTCGTAGGAATATTACGTAATAGAATTATTCAGAAACTAACCAAACTCTCATTAAGACTTTAGAATATCTTTCTTTCTCTAAGAATTTAATCCGTCCGCTAAAATGTACGTGACACACAAAGAGTAAACAATACAATAACGTACGTATAAGAACATTGGTTACGTTAACGTACCCCACCAATGTTCTTATTACTTTTTTATATATATTCTTCAAATTACTATTTTCTTAATTGGTATTGAAATCTCTTCGACCCATAACTATGACCTATGGACGATTCATCGAGTCTAAGGCTAAGATAGCTGCAAAAACTTGGGATCTTGGTCAAAGTGCAACCGTTCTTCTCTGCGGGACAGCTTTTAACACTTTATAAAGCTCAAGTCTGCACAAAAGTTATTACAATTCCTACGGTAATTCCACCTACGGTAATCCTACGGTGAAACAAAGAGTCGGCGCGTAATAGCGTTTACCGTTTGACGTCGTTTTTGCTATATACACTTGTTCTACGAAACAGTGGGCTTCGACTTGACTCTCGACAATCGTGGATATTAAGGCCAAATATTCATAATTCTCGTTGATTACCAATTCTGCGAGGCTTGCACGCCGCTTGCATCTGTTATTTCCGACGGTATTGCATCTGCCGAGCACCTGTTAGCCCCAAGGCCGATTACTCACTGTGCCGACAGCCCTCTGTATGGATTCATGTGTTTAGGTTTTATATGATAGTTAAAAGATAAAGTTATAGGGTTTGTATAATAATAATAAGTTTAGCAAAAGCAGGAATAAATTTTTAATTATGACATCTTCTATTCTTTTTCTATTTGACATCAATAACAAGTCTTTTTTCATTGGTCTCACAACATAGAGGTATCTATAGACTCCACTATGGAGGTTTCATACAAGAAAATAAATATTATTTTTTAAATATATAAATATAAATGTCCCACTGTTGGGCACAGGTCTTCACTTTCAAGAGAGTATAAGGGCATAGTCCGACACTTCTTCAATCCGCATTAGGGCCGATATATACTTTTTTTTAAATCATTTTTTGAAGTTGCATTTCTGACTTATTACGACAAAAGCTAAGAACCACGATAAATCAAGAATGGTTCACTTTTGCAAAATGCATATAGGATGTAAGTCGAATAACCAATAACACAGTAAATCATCGAATCCAAAGCGAAGGTAGCTGCTAGGAAGCTTGGAGTCCTATCAAAGGTACGGCGGTACTTCACACCGGGACAGCTTTTTTATAACAGGGACTTTGTATAAAGCACAGATCCGGCCATGTGTGGAGTACTGTACCAATACCAACTCGCGGCACTGGATTCCATGGAGAGGCGGGCCAAAAAGTTGATAGGTGACCAAGATCTACACCTAAATAGACTTGAGCACAGGCGCAAGGTGGCCAGCCTTTCGGTGTTTTACAGATTACATTTTGGAGAGTGTGCACAGGAATTACACGAGTAAATTCCCCATGGAGCCTTCAAGAGTAGAGTGAACAGGCACTTACTAAACTAGCGCGTACTATCTTTCGACTATATCACCACTTAACACCAGGTGGGGTCATGGTCAAGCGCTAGTTTACACGCATAAAAAAAAATATACAAGAATTACTCGTTCAAAGGTACAAGAAAACATCATAAGCATTATTTTTCTTATTTATTACAGTGCGTACACACAGAGACGGACTTATGAAATTTAGATGATTAATATGAATTATTCAGGCGTTATTCAAGCAATCCTTCCGGCCCAGAGGACCGGACACTGGGAGCTTCAAAAGGGAGGGACCGATGGAGTTATTTTCATACGGATTAATTTCAGAAGGGATGGAGGATTCCAATTTAAGATTATGCCGGGCCCCGAATCGGATTTTTGCGACAATAACCTTTTTGTATATCTGTCGGGGGCACAATGACGAATCGAGAACCACTCAAATGATTCCACAATCTCTCGGCTGTTTCTAAACTTCGATTGAATTTTCGTTTATCTTTTGTTCAAGGAAAATTTCAAATTAACTTTGAGATACTTAATCTTATACTGTGACCGCCTAATGACTGTTACTTTACCCATCGTACGGTTATTGGTTGGTTGGTATGTTTGTTAAAGTTGTCTTTTACCGAGGAATAAGGTTACGGTATCCCTTGCATGTCGTAGAAGACGGCTAAAAGGGGTCTCAGGGATTCACAGGCGACAAGGTTGCGCGGGCCTTTATCTTCCGTTGCAGAGGACCCGAGAAGAAGGCGGCATCGGCTGGCCCGTGTCGTCATGCACTGCGAGGGTATTGGAGGGATTATAATTATCATTTTGTTAAAAGAAAGCTATCAATATTTCTTTCTTTTTTAGAAATATTAGACGAAGACATAGACATATTCTTTATTGGCACAAAATAAAGACATAAATAAAACGGACAAATAGGACATATGGTATGATGACAATATTGGACACTATCTCAGCAAATACCGGTGCAAGGATGCGACAGCGCTTTTCAGCGGTGCCCAGGACTACCCAAAGTCGTGCGCGCGCAATATTACTAACATTTTTGTTAACCATTTCAACTAAGCTTAAACTTGTGCTAGGAGATGGTTCACGTCAAGGGTCAAATGTTGGATTCGAACCTACGACCTTAGGATTCGCAGACCGTACCCTAAACCATTATGCTATTGACGCTTCTATCATTCCATCATTAACAAATAAGTCACATACTAACACACATACTATTGGCGTGCCAGTGCCAGACTATATAACACCGGTAACATTCGATTAGGCTCTTAATAAATTCATTTTATCATTTATTTATTTATTTAAATCAACAAAATTATAACACCGTTACAGATAATACCAATATGATGTTATAAAAACTTAGTTAAATATATATTATTAAAATTAAAACAAACAAATAAAAGCTGCTTTATGTATTGACAATAATATATTAATATAATAAAGTCAAACACCTTCTACGCATTTGTAGGCAGCTTCGATAAACACAGACTCTGTGCAATAAAACATATCAAATAAGATTTAAATAACAAAACAAATAAAATGTATGTAGGTAGGAAGGAAGTTACACAATTTGCAAAAAAATATTGCTTAAAGTTATTTAAAGTAACAGCCTTTGTATATAATATATGTCCCACTGCAGGGCACAGGCTTTCTCTATAAAGAGATTATAGGGCATAGACCGCCACGCACACCTAATTCTAAGACATATAGGTTTCCTCACGATATTTTCCTTCACCGCCGAGCGCGTAATAATTGCTTTGTTTCATTTATTGATTATTTTACAAAATCAAAGCTTATGAATTACATTACATATTTAATTTTAATAAATATTTTTTATAACGTGAAATAAAATAAATCAAAAATAAAAACAGTAATTCCAACTATTAAGTAAAATAATAAAACATATCTCTTTATTTTATTTTCGACAATATAAAATTACATAAATAATTATTTAATACTAATTAATAGTAAAAGCGCCACCTGTGATCAGAGAGTTGAACTAATTCGTAGTAAAAAATCTTACGCTTTTCTTTAACGTTACGGACGTATTTTGGCGGCTAGGGTACCCTTCCACATCAGTCCATAAGGAACTTCGTTCCAAAAAGTATCATAATTTGCAGAAAACGTTTAATTCCACTTGCAGCCTGCAACGAGGCAAATCCTCAAACTCTGAACAACTTTTAAGTGCTTCCATCGACTGGAGCCCTGTTAGAAAGTTTACAGCTTTTAATCGACATAGCTTTTGCAGCAGAAATAATTTTAATTGACGAACAAATGCTACAATGATTGTATGATTTTGAAAACTTTTCTTCGGTGCATGGTGAGGGGCTCCTGGATCGCCAGAGGAACGCACCTGAGCCCCCATGTGCCCCCGCAGTGCAAGGCGACATGGGCCAGCCGATGTCGCCTTCTACCCGGATCCACTTAGGCGGACGACAAAGGCCCCATAGTCGCCCAGTGAACCCGAGGGCCCTTTTAGTCGCCTTCTACGACAGGCAGGGGATACCGTAGCCTTATTCTACGAACCCAGAGCTACAGGGCTGGACAGGATTGCAAATTAATCGAAGCTGGCGTACTAGCATATAGTAAGTCTGTTTTTGTTTTTGCTTTTTGTAATTCCGGCCCTGGACTTAAGGCTCTTAAAACTAAAACCCCCCCTGGTGGCTCTTTTCGGTGCATGGTGAGGGGCTCCGGTATTTCCAGTGGAGTCCCTCTGCACTGTGCTCTGAAGCACGTCTCGAGGCCACCAGTGACATAGGTGAGAAGTGTTTAGGATTAACTCGACTTAAGAGTCCCTCTGGGATGGGTAAACTCGTTAAGCTAGGTGCGTTCCAGCTTGAGAGCACCTGAGAGGGCCCAACCATAACTTGACAGGTAGCTTAACCACGGCAAAAGCTAGAGATATTCTAAGCCTAACTTAAAATTTAACATTACATATTTCAACCAAATATTGTCTTGGTGCCGTCACAGATTTGAATCAGACATCTGAAGGTCCCACATATGACTCTTCTGTTTGCGAGTCACGAGGATTTCGAAGGTTCTCGTATCAATAGGCCACGTGACCGGTGACCTTTCCAGCTGTGCCGTTGTCCACACGACAGACATAATTGCACTCTAGTTCACCGTATACAATTCGAAATTAGTATCATGCCATTAATTACCCGCGTACTCGACTATGACGGTATTTTACAATTTCGGCGTGGGCAGTAACGGACGCGAAATGCATTCCGCACGCTTTGTCTTTGTTGTAATTTATTTACCGGACGGTGAGCCGTACATTCCTGCAGTCTAATGTTGAGACTTCATAATTGCTGGGAAATGGATTCTTAGTCGGAGTAAAATATATTGTGGACTTCCTTTATCAACATCGTACGTAATAGTTAATATTGATAGATTATTTACTACAAGTTTCATATGTAAAACAAGCATTGTATGTTTTGAGTAAAAACAAAAACTGACTTCAAATCCAATCAAACGTTAAACGCTATTACGTGCAGGCTCTCATTTGTATTTCGTATTTATCGTACAAATATAATGAAATAGAATCAATCAGAACATAACTAAACTTATCTCTCCCTCCCATCAAACTACCCTTGTAGTACATCCTTTCCAAAAATAAAATGAATCATCGAAATCGGTTGACGTGATGATGAGTTAGTCACCCATTTACCGCTCACATACTTAATCCAAATTTAAGATTTATATGGTTTTCTCATGGATGCCATTTTTTTAAGAATGCTAGCAATATTTCTTTTTTTTTTTCAGAATTATTACTAACAATCTTGTTAACCATTCCAACTAAGCTTAAGCTTGTGCTAGGACATGGTTCACGGCAATAGTCGAATGGTGGATTCGAATCCACGACCTTACGATTCCCAGGCCGTATCCTAAACCATTAGGCTATTGACATTGGCAGAATTGGACATTTCTCAAAGACATTTCTCCGTCTTAGCACAAGACAAATCTATTCCCGTAGTTTATTAGACCGTCGCGCTATTAGAATACTAGAATATGTTTTATTGCCGCAATAAACATTTAAAGTAAAGTGTAGTATGACTTAAATAGACTTCTTAAGAGACTTAACAAGCAGGTTTACGACACCTTGCTAATGGATGGCTTGAACCTCCAGCACGGGTTAAATAAATCAACTGACGTCATTTGTACAGTGGCCACAGTACAACGAACATCTTCATCCACACACCAGAATTCTTCACGATTGTATTAAAATCTTTATTTTCAACTAACTTCAAAAAAGGAGGATGTTATCAATCTGTCTGTGTGTTTTTTATGTTTGTTAACTTTCATCTGAGTGTACCGATTTTGATGATTCTTTTTTTATTTGGAAGCTGGGGTCATCCCGTGTGGTCACAATGGGATCCAAGAGGAACCATATCAGTTTTAGCATCAAGTATGTGCGCCATAAATGGATGAAAACTCAATACCATGTCAACCGATTTCAATGATTCACTATTCTATTGGAAAGGATACACTTCAAGAGTAGTTCGATGAGAGTTTGGTTAGGTTCTGATTAATATTTATCGTTTGATTTGATTTGAAGTCGGTTTTGTTTTAGTCCTTAAATATACTTGGTTAAGGTGCAATCTGTACTATTTTGTACCCGAACGAAGCGATTTGCTTCGTCTTTCATTCTTCGTACAGCAAAGGACTGGAATAGATTGCCCGCGTCTGTCCTTCCTTCCGATTACAATGTGGGTATTTTCAAGAGTAGAGTGAATAGGCATTTGATAAGCTAGTGCGCCTTACCATCCAGGACTGCATTTCCACTTAACATCAGGTGGGATCGTAGTCAAGCACTTGCTTAGAAATTATAAAAAAGAATTCTAGCTATATTTATTTCACAATTACTAACATTCATGTCAGCAATTCCAACTAACTTAAGCTTGTAATATTCGAATGGTGAATTCGAACATAAGACCTTAACCCTAAACATAGCAATGTATAGCATAATATGCATGTAAAGTAAAGACATACAGTCTCTTTACTTAAATTGTATGTCTTTAATTTAATAATAATATTGTGTGTCTTTAATTGTATTTTATAATAATTATTCAAATATTTAATGTCACAATTGTCAGTGTCGTGACATTTATTTAAAAGAGATAGAGTTGGAATAAGAACATTAAATGTTGTTTCTCTAAATATTCTACAGAAACGCAGTCTTTCATTTCATGTATACATATACATGGAAGACTATGTGGACTTCATTATATACATTCCTAAAAATGCGATACTCACTGTACGTGTAGCACTCTATAGAATAGTGTACATCTTGGTTTTCCAAAATATGTCTATTCATATCACGATTTTTTTACTTTTCTTCAAAATACACTCTTGCCACAATAAGGGTTAAGTGTCGCAGACCGTACCCTAAAGAATTAGGCTATTGACGCTTAATTGGGGATCGTCTGATCAGACGTTACATATTACATTATCAGTTCACCTTCTTATTTTATACCTATTATTAATAAATTTTTCTTCTTCATCGAGCCCTCAACAGCTGGTAGAGATTAGGAGAGGAGATGGCACCATTAACTTGATCAGGCCATCGTCTTGGCGACGGCCTCTTGTTCTCTTGCCTTCTGCACTGCTGATGGTGACCAGCTTTTCAAGGTTGTCATCCCCACTACACATTATATGCCTGAAATATTAATACTAAAAATTCTATTTATATTCTACTTTTGTACTTTCTAATGTATAATTATTATATTTTATTTGCTATCCCTGTATATTATAGATTAGGAGTTAAAAGTCTGGTTATATCTCGGTAGTTATATATTTGTAGATTACCATTGGAAAGGGAATTGATATTTCCGAACTATAATTTAGTGAAATAATCGAAGGGAGGAAGTGGCCCTCGGGGCGCGCGCGGTCTCGTGACGCGCGTTTGTTATTTCTGTAACGCGCCGGCCATGTGGCGTATAAACGGTCTTACATCAAACGAACAAAAGAATGAAGTTTATGAAGAAAGTAAAAATAAAACTTGCCATATACAGGATGTTCGACAATACTCTAGAGACGTTCATTCATTCGTTCGAATTTCAATATTGTTTTTGTATTAAAACTTTATTGCGTAAGATGCTTGACATAGGGAGTAAGCTAGTGAATGCATCACGAAAAGCGGGAATGGTTCAGGCGAAGGGAAGTTCATTCTCTATCGTATTTACCATGGGAAGTGTTCTGAGGAACTGTTCGGAATCATCCCAGCTACCGATTTCTATTATCAGAAAACCAGAATTCCTAATTCCACTGCTGGTGGCAGTTCTTGATGGTTGGCGATCCACGATTGTACGTTTCTTGGGTAACTGTCTTCTACGCACTGTCAACCTGTGAAATGTCCACCAGCGATGTTTCCGAACTCAAGAAACGAGCCTACTCCTATCTCAAAAGTCGGCAACGCACTTGCAGCTCCTCTAGTGCTGTGGATGTACATAGGCGACGGTGATCACTTAAGATCAAGTAAGCCGTAAGCTCGTTTGCCACTTTTCACATAAAAAAAAAGTTGAGAGGGATATATCAGTTTACGTTTTGAATATCGAAGACAGGGCAGGCCATGAGAGCACTGCCCTCGCACATTTTTTGCTCTTTTGTCATGCTGCTGATATAAAATAATTCGTTGTACAACGTTACGCTGTCGGAATAAAGCGAGTGTACTAGTTATTGGACTATTTCATTCCACAAGACCTACGAGTTATTACAATTATCAAAAACTTAAATGTATCTCGGAGAAAAATGGAACATGCTGTACATATATACTGTCGGGCCCCAATAAAGAGGCGCGGAGGCCGGTGCCAAAACCGGGCATCGAACTCGGGACATCTGTTTCTTTGCGCACGCGCCGCTGCCACGCCGAAAGTCTCATTCACCGCGGCTTATTTGAGTGTAGATTTTTTTTTAGTATTACTGGTAGGTACTAAAATTGCCGAGCAATTAATGTTTATTATTGTTTTGAAGGCGTTAAGTATTCTAAGTGTTTGTATATAAAACGTGCTTCACGTATTTTAAACCGACTTCAAAAAGGGGAGGTTCTCAATACGACCGTATGTTTTTTTTTCTTTTACGTTTGTTATCTCTGAAATTTAGACTGGGTGAACCTTTTTTTTTTAAAGCGGGTGTACCGTGTGGTCCCATTTAATTTGGTGGAGTTCTGATATATGATATGATTGCATCCATGTAATAACCATAAGTCTTAAATTTGATGGACGATTTGATTTAAAATCGTTTTTATTTTTACTTGTAAATATATATATTTTTAAAGAAAGCTAGGAATATTCTAGAATCTTTTGTTTTCAGTCAGAAAATATTACTAACATCCTTGTTAACCATTCCAACTAAGCTTAATTTGTACTGGGAGATGGTTCACGTCAATAGTCGAATGGTGGATTCGAACCTACGAATTTAAGATTCGCAGACCGTACCCAAAACCATTAGGCTATTGACGCGATATACGTGTCTTATACAAATCTCATCATTTCCCTTTAATTCTGGTTACACGGAAGTGTCGCATTGAAATTAAAAAAAAAACTTATTGCTGCTCCGGGAAGCAGTACTTGGGATTGATTGATATGAGAAGATTTGTCCATGTCGCAGGAAAACCACAAGTCGGTTTGCTGCGATAGTGGCATTGGTAGGACCCATTGGTTTTTCATCGACTACGTGTCTCGTTTTTCGGGCGCCATTCGTTAAGTTAATTTTATTTAAAGCTAAAGTCCTCATATACTTTTAAGTAATCAATGATATACATGACTTTGATTTGTTGTTACATGATAATAATGCATTTTCTGGTGCGTGTGGGTTCTGCACATTCTTGTCCGAGATTAAATGATTTATAATTCCTCTCGTATTTGCTAAATTTGCATCGAGGTTATTGTTTATTAACATAACTTACCTTTTATTTATGTGTTTACATTGGGTAAATATACACTCGTGAGCAAAAATAAAAAATTAGGCGTTTTATATTTATTATTCATTTATTTTATGATTCTTTATTTGCAAATAATAAAAAGAATACGAAAAGGTATAATGTACATGTATGGCGATGTATGGCCCGTATAAATCATTAAAAAGCTCGGCCAGAAGTGTACGGCGAAAACTGTCTTTATCGCTCTAGAGCAGTGATTCTCAACCTTTTTTCCCCTCACCGGGGGGACCCCGTGTCGGGTTACTAGCAATAGAGGTTCAGGCTAAGCGACCTGTGCCACCTCTCAATCCGGTGAAGCAGTCAAGGCCAGCCTCTCTGGCCAATCTGTGTAGTTAGTCATAAAAAAAAAAAACTTTTTTCAACCAACTTCGAAAAAGATTTTTTTTATAATTTCTAAAAAAAGTGCTTGTCTACGATCCCACCTATATCCCACCTATTCACTCATCTCTTGAAAATTACCCACATTGTAATCAGAAGGAAAGACAGACGCGGGCAAACTATTCCAGTCCCTTGCTGTACGAATAATGAAAGACGAAACAAAGCGCTTCTAGGTGGAGGACAAAATCATTTATAAATAATATATAATAAAATTTATAGCCGTGAGCAAAAATAAAGGGTCAGTTAAGAAAGTTTGAATATCTCGGAAGATAAAGACGGTAACTAACTGAAATAAATTGTGCATGATAGACAATAAATAAATTAATAAAAATATTTTATTTTAAGGATACTTCATTTGTTGAAAAAAGGTTGAAAATTACTGCTCTAGAGGGATAAAGATAGTTTTCGCCGTATACTTCTGGCCGGGCTTATTAATGTTTCATATAGGCCATACATCGCCATACACTTTTTCGTACTCTTTTTATTCTGTGCAAATAAAGAATATTATAGAAATAGAAAAAAGCTCTATATTTCTTACTAACTAATACAAATCTATTTATATATCAATAAAGAATGTGGGTTTGATCCGTATAGGCTCGAAAACGGCTGGACCTATTTCAATGAAACTTTCAGGGAATCTTCAGATCGATCTGCCGAGTCCTATAAAGTTTGATGACGATCGGATTTATAACCTAATTGTTTTATAACTCAAATTTGTATTGACACATGCGTTGTGTATATTTATGTCATTATGAATCATATTGAAGTACAATGGAGTATAATGAACTATAAAAAAAGTATACTGAAGTATATTAAAGATAATAATTAAGGATTTTGAAGTATTCAAGGTATGTTATAGCGCCGCGAATGTATCCGTTTACTGATGCTGCTAAAATGTACATGGGTGTATTCTCTTCTATCATCTTCACCCGCTCGAGAAGAGAATGAATACGGCGAGAAATGAATAATTTAATATATTATATTGTGAGAGTTAAATTAAATATTTCATGATGTAAGTTTATTGGTTAAATAAAATAAAGCAAAATCTAGTCCGGCGAAGCGGACTGGGTACGCTAGTATACACTAATTTATCTAACACTAGTGATATGAAGTTATTTCTTATATATATATAATTGCAACTTAAAAGCTTAACTAATATATTATATTACATATAAATATATATATATATAAATATATATATATATATATATCTTACGAAAACAACACGATCAGTCCCTTAAAGAACGAAGCAGAATTGAAAAAGTATATATATATAGCAAATAAATAAAAAATAAAATAAATACGCTAGAGTACAGATATATCGGTGTGTAGCGGTGTGCCGACACCCGACCCGGCTTCGTTATCGTTTAGTATAAAATTGCTTGCGGCATGATTTGAACAAAGTTGTACAGTTGCCATGGTAACTCACTCTTTACGACCACTACTATCTTTGTCCCAAGTCTATGATACCTTGCGAACCAAATGTGAGGTGTTTAGTTTCCAAGTGTCCTGGCGCCTGCGTTATAACAAGAGTAACTCGAGTGGAACAACTTGAGCTGGAAGCGGCAACGACACCAGTAATAGTTCAATGTTTAAATTCATAAAGACGATCTGGTTAACCTAATAATACTATATATTATAATTAGTGTACCAAATTACTGGTCAGTTTGTACTTTGTGTAAATAAGTTAAACTAAGTCTTTTCAAACTAACAGGATTTTTTAAATAATATTTTTTTGTTAACCTCGCCGGATTATAAGTACCTATAATTACGAGTAAAAAGACTACCGACTTCAAATTCGAATTTCTTCTTTGTATTTCCAAATTAACGTAGCAATATTAGGAAATTGAATTAATCAGAAGCTAACCAACATCATCAAACTACCTTTGATGTACATCCTTTACAATTAAAAATGAATCATCGAAATCGGTTGGCGTGTGTTAGCTGGCAACACATGACACCTAGCGATTGTTATGCATAATAACTACTTCCAATGATATCTTAATGATTTACCTGAACCTTATTGTATCTTTAATTCATAATTAATAATTTAGTTGATCGTCACATGAACTTGGCATTGTAAACAATAGTTTAACTTTATTAGTTCCTAATCTGACTTCTCATTAATTTTGTATAAAGATTGTGAGGACGCGCAGTTGTGACGTTACTCGTTACAAATAATTCTTTGTACAACGTTACGCTGTCTCAATAAAGCGAGTGTATTAGTTGTTGGACTATTTTATTCTACGAGACCTACAAATTATAACACGTGATATTGACTTATTCGTCCATTTGTCGCGCACGTACTGAATGCACATTTAAGACTTAAATGGCTTTCTCATGTCCAAAGTTATGAGGTTACAAACGGTTGATAAAAAACGTGTGCGCGACTGAAGTAAAACTTCTTTACCTCCATCTACATGTAAGTATATAATAATATAAATGAATACACGATTGTTCAAAGGAGAAATGTAAGATGTATAAAAACTACATCTAACTTAACAAAGCCATCGATGGCGAAATAAAAGTAGACTGATACTCGAAAACATTCACATTAGAGTGCCATTCAAATATCCAAGGAGTCCTTGTTGTAGAATTTTTGATGTGCCGCATTCTAAAACCAACCTACTGTCACACGCCCTTCGGATTTCCGCTGCATATAACCACCTAAACACTAAGTCCACGTCGGTTCACATTTTTTCTAATTCACGCAAGCTCTTCCTTATTGTTAAAAATTGTGCAGTAATTTTGGCTAATTTAATTAATTTATTACTGATTTTTCTATTTGTTTATAATTTATTAAAATATTTTTGTAACTATTAATTATTAAAACGTTACGTTTCTTTATAGCGAATGTTGTGTACACCTGTAATTGGCATACACAACAGGACTTAGTTTGTAAACTTGATTATTACAACAATGTATGCTTGTGTAATGCTATGTCCCTTCGTCTCACCCGATCACACTTTTCCTAACGCATTCAACAGCTGACTCCTTTAAAATCACATCTTTACGAGTCTAACTTCAATATCATACATCAGCATTCGGTACCAACATTCCGAATCGAGATATATCCCAGAAAGTTAATAGCTGTACTATATTTCTTTTTAATAAGATCCAAGCAGCTTCAAAGTGACATAATCTGTGCCGTCGAGCAAGTCGAGCGTGCGTGAAGAAGTTTAACTTCAACAAAAAAAAGACAAACCTATTTATTTTCAAGCGGCTTATTCTAAACCTTCTACAACATTTACTAATACAATTCCCCGAATTCAAACTAGGTTTTCTCTAAAGCGAATAGAAATACAAAACTATCTCGTCCCCGCCGCGTCCAGGATTAACACCGCCAATGATACCCCGGTAATCCCGCGGGAGCCCGCCGCTCGGAATTTAATCAAAAAGGAAAACCTTGGAACCAGATAAAAAACTTAAATCTCTTTTTTTTAAGGATTGCGAGAATGATTTCTATGGAAATATATTTATATGACTGGACAGCCTAGACGTTCCAGTTACGTTATTAACGTATTACGTTATTTCTCATGTTTACAAATAAATTAAATTGTCCTGTCTGTTTGTAATCATAAAACAACCGCTTTCTACTACATATTAATGTATGTAGAGTACATATATCAAAATAAGACATTAATCTATATTTGTCTGTCTGTCTCTTTGTTGATGTAAAAAGGAGTAACTTAGGCTACTTATTATAGAAAAGTTTAAACAATTACTTTTTAATAGCGGGTAACACTGCGGGGACATAATAACTAGATGGTTATGATATGTTTAAATTACAATATATACATAATAACTTTCTACAGATAATAAATTTATCTTCATTGGTAAATTAATATATTTTTTTATTCGTTATCTATGACTGGAATTGTCTGAGATATATACAACAGACCTGCAATGTGTCTTAGATATACTCAACTTCCGTCCGCCTCGCCAATCACTCTTTTCGTAATACGCATTTACCAGTTTACTCTCTAAAGTCTCTAAATCAAGCGTGCGGAAGAAGTTTAACTTCAACAAAAAAGACAAACCTATTTATTTTCAAGCGGCTAATTCTAAACCTTCTACAACATTTATAAATACAATTCCCCGAATTCAAACTAGGTTTGCTCTAAAGCGAATAGAAATACAAAACTATCTCGTCCCCGCCGCGTCCAGGATTAACACCGCCAATGATACCCCGGTAATCCCGCGGGAGCCGCCGCTCGGAATTTAATCAAAAGGAAAACCTTGGAACCAGATAAAAACTTAAACTTGATTATTACAACAATGTATGCTTGTGTAATGCTGTTGGTGTACCTTATTAAATAAATAAATAAATAAATAAATAAATAAATAAATAAATAAATAAATAAATAAATAAATAAATAAATAAATAAATAAATAAATAAATAAATAAATAAATAAATAAATAAATAAATAAATAAATAAATAAATAAATAAATAAATAAATAAATAAATAAATAAATAAATAAATAAATAAATAAATAAATAAATAAATAAATAAATAAATAAATAAATAAATAAATAAATAAATAAATAAATAAATAAATAAATAAATAAATAAATAAATAAATAAATAAATAAATAAATAAATAAATAAATAAATAAATAAATAAATAAATAAATAAATAAATAAATAAATAAATAAATAAATAAATAAATAAATAAATAAATAAATAAATAAATAAATAAATAAATAAATAAATAAATAAATAAATAAATAAATAAATAAATAAATAAATAAATAAATAAATAAATAAATAAATAAATAAATAAATAAATAAATAAATAAATAAATAAATAAATAAATAAATAAATAAATAAATAAATAAATAAATAAATAAATAAATAAATAAATAAATAAATAAATAAATAAATAAATAAATAAATAAATAAATAAATAAATAAATAAATAAATAAATAAATAAATAAATAAATAAATAAATAAATAAATAAATAAATAAATAAATAAATAAATAAATAAATAAATAAATAAATAAATAAATAAATAAATAAATAAATAAATAAATAAATAAATAAATAAATAAATAAATAAATAAATAAATAAATAAATAAATAAATAAATAAATAAATAAATAAATAAATAAATAAATAAATAAATAAATAAATAAATAAATAAATAAATAAATAAATAAATAAATAAATAAATAAATAAATAAATAAATAAATAAATAAATAAATAAATAAATAAATAAATAAATAAATAAATAAATAAATAAATAAATAAATAAATAAATAAATAAATAAATAAATAAATAAATAAATAAATAAATAAATAAATAAATAAATAAATAAATAAATAAATAAATAAATAAATAAATAAATAAATAAATAAATAAATAAATAAATAAATAAATAAATAAATAAATAAATAAATAAATAAATAAATAAATAAATAAATAAATAAATAAATAAATAAATAAATAAATAAATAAATAAATAAATAAATAAATAAATAAATAAATAAATAAATAAATAAATAAATAAATAAATAAATAAATAAATAAATAAATAAATAAATAAATAAATAAATAAATAAATAAATAAATAAATAAATAAATAAATAAATAAATAAATAAATAAATAAATAAATAAATAAATAAATAAATAAATAAATAAATAAATAAATAAATAAATAAATAAATAAATAAATAAATAAATAAATAAATAAATAAATAAATAAATAAATAAATAAATAAATAAATAAATAAATAAATAAATAAATAAATAAATAAATAAATAAATAAATAAATAAATAAATAAATAAATAAATAAATAAATAAATAAATAAATAAATAAATAAATAAATAAATAAATAAATAAATAAATAAATAAATAAATAAATAAATAAATAAATAAATAAATAAATAAATAAATAAATAAATAAATAAATAAATAAATAAATAAATAAATAAATAAATAAATAAATAAATAAATAAATAAATAAATAAATAAATAAATAAATAAATAAATAAATAAATAAATAAATAAATAAATAAATAAATAAATAAATAAATAAATAAATAAATAAATAAATAAATAAATAAATAAATAAATAAATAAATAAATAAATAAATAAATAAATAAATAAATAAATAAATAAATAAATAAATAAATAAATAAATAAATAAATAAATAAATAAATAAATAAATAAATAAATAAATAAATAAATAAATAAATAAATAAATAAATAAATAAATAAATAAATAAATAAATAAATAAATAAATAAATAAATAAATAAATAAATAAATAAATAAATAAATAAATAAATAAATAAATAAATAAATAAATAAATAAATAAATAAATAAATAAATAAATAAATAAATAAATAAATAAATAAATAAATAAATAAATAAATAAATAAATAAATAAATAAATAAATAAATAAATAAATAAATAAATAAATAAATAAATAAATAAATAAATAAATAAATAAATAAATAATAACTTTCTACAGATAATAAATTTATCTTCATTGGTAAATTAATATATTTTTTTATTCGTTATCTATGACTGGAATTGTCTGAGATATATACAACAGACCTGCAATGTGTCTTAGATATACTCAACTTCCGTCCGCCTCGCCCAATTACTCTTTTCGTAACACTCGTAACGCATTCACCACTTTACTCTCTAAAGTCTCTAAATCAAGCGTGCGGAAAGAAGTTTTATTTTTCTTTTTCCCTTACGAAATATTTTAAACAATTCTCCCATTGACACAATTTGCAAATATCCCCAGTACTGCGCAGTAACGGACGCTGGGCGAAAACAAAGTTTGAAATACGACCTCCTTTGTCCGAAAAAAAAATCATATATTACGTTGATATTTGAATTGCATGAAGACACACACGGGCCGGCCGCGGTTTCGCAAATTAAATGATAATAACGGACCTGAAACAAAGGTTGTTCACGGAATTCTTTTATTCATGACGTTTGGAAGTGTGCCGCGTATGTTTTATGCTAATGTATCGTGTAATGTATGGAGATTATAGGTTCCCGGGGGACTTCGGGGAGTTTGTTTACCGTCAACGATTTTGAAATATCGACCGGTGACTGTATCTTTTGATATCAGACAACGAGGTTTTATTTGTTTCTTTGCATGCAATACTCCGAACTTGCAATACAGAATTACTTTTGTAAATTGATGTAATATCTAGCACGGTGATCTCCGAGGGAAGAAAACGGTGTCCGACTTGCACCGACTAAACTCTAAGATATTCCACCATCGTCTCACATTGCCGGGACCAAAGAGTCAGCTCGACA
Organism: Meandrusa payeni; assembly: GCA_029286785.1. Lineage (NCBI taxonomy): Eukaryota > Metazoa > Arthropoda > Insecta > Lepidoptera > Papilionidae > Meandrusa > Meandrusa payeni. The sequence continues at coordinate 1,355,066 of JAGSMX010000029.1, forward strand.
CACAAATTTTAACAAGTCCTCTTTTGTCTTTCATATTCCGACAAAATGGAAATTATATAGTGATACCTACCAGGATTCTGACTCCAATCATCAACCATGTTCATTATGGTTGTTCGTGGAATACAAAAATAATTATATTCCTATAAAAATAGAAACAAACAATCGATAAAGTGGCCTATTGTCTTTTGCAGTCACCGAACATCTAACGGCCAGGAACCGTTTTTAAAAGAAAGAGACCCTTGGTCGAGCAATTGCTTAGAAAGTTAAAAAAATTAGAACCGACTCAATGTAAGAGTAAGATACTCTTTATTGCTTACATTTCACGTTTCATTAAAATAGGTACAACCAATAAATAGAAAATATGAATAAGGCTACGTTATTCCCTGCCTGTTGTAGAAGGCGATTAAAAGCGGCCCTGGGTTCACTGGGCGACAAAGGGCCTTTGTTGTCCGCTAAAGTGGACCCGGGAAGAAGGCGACATCGCTGGTCCGTATAACCTGCGGGCACAGGGGGAGGGATTAACCCCCCTACTGGAGTCCCTCATCATTAACCGAGAAAGGGCCACCGTGGGGGTTTCAGTGGGTAAGAACCCCACATAACTCTGCCTTGCCCTCAGAAGGCCGCGTATCTTGTTGAAGATTTCCCCCACGTCAACACAAAAAAGGTACAACAGTTTAAAGTAAAAACTAATGAATTTTCCAGGCAACCGGACAGGAGATATTAAGAAAAGATAAGAATAAATAACTAATAGCAATGTTTACTGAATTCTATTTGTATTAGAAATAAACAAAACATAAACGTACATACTAAATAAACTTACATTGTATATATTATTTATGTACATATTTAGATAAGGAAAATACTCACTTGAATGTGATGATTAATACAAAGTAGGTATGGTAATAATTATACAGTTTCGTTTAATCTTTCCGATGTCGTGTCGTGACGTGTAAACGTAAGAGAGCTGTTTTGATATATCGAAAATGTGGCGCGCGGTTCCTTCGCCCGAAAGGCGTTTGCCGATTGGAATCAGCTCTACTGACCCCTTGCGTAATACCTGTCGCTGTTGCGAAATCCTATTCTGTTTCTAACATATACAGTTATGGTACGACGTAGAATTTTCTAGGGATATTTTGGACGACTTTAAAAAGAGAAGGATCTCAATTGCGAAATATATTATGGTCTTGAATACTGCGGGCCTATGATAATGCAACGATGACTTCAATATATCGGTTACGAAAACCCATATAATTTTCCGCTACCAAAAAGTCCTGAATCTCGCTATGTTTTCACTTCAACAAGTATATTTAAGATGAAAAACAAAAATGGACTTCAAATCTAATTAAACGTTAAACGCTTTTACGCGCACATGGCCTTCGTATTTCTGAAGTATCATAGAATTTAACCAAACTCTCAAAAAACTACCCTTGAAGTAAATACCTTCCAATAAAAAATGAATCATGTAAATCGGTTGGCGTGATATTGAGTTATTCGTCCATTTGTCACGCGCATACTTAATGCAATTTTAAGAGTTATGGTTTTCTCATGGATGCCATCGTCAGAATTGGACCAGATTGAGAAAGAATTATCAAGATCGGTTCACCAAGTCGAAAGTTATGAAGTAACAAACCAACAATACAGACTAATTGAGAACTTCCCCTTTTTTTGAAGTCTGTTGAAAATAAGCAGCGCTACAAACTCGCTGGAGCGGAGTCAATAAACAAATTTCCACTTGAAAATCCAAGGAATTAGAGCAACTTTATCAATTCCTGTGCTCTCGTAGCAAAGTTCATGATTATGCAAACACTCTTGCAACAATAATCAGCACCGTGAAACAATAAGAGAGATTCCAGACAATTGCGAAACCCCGGGGTGGTCATCCGAGCATAGCGGGATTTGTGCCTAGGCGAAAATGTCGCCATTTAGCATTTGCGACTGACATTTTGCTCCGACCTTATTTTTGACATTTCGTCGTGCGCCATTTTGAAAGTCTTAGCGGGCGATGCTATCGCTGCTTTGTTATGAAATGGCGGGATAATATTTTACGATGGCCGCCGTTTAATGTTGCCGTGTTTTTATTGGGAGTGCTTTTAATATGTACAAGTACAGACCTGTTTAAAAAATACCACAACTTGATTATATTGTTAAATTTTGGTTCGGTTTTATTAACTCCACTTCACCTGCTGGTAAATGATCTCGACCGCCCACGAAGACAAACATTTTCAGAGGAATTGCCAGTACATTTTTTTTTCTTCGTCCTTCTTAGGAATAGTTAGGTCGCCATTTACCTTGTACTCTTAATAAAGCAGCTAATTGAGCCGTGATGGGATCTCTAGGGATCCCTCGAGATAGAATGCTACCATCGGACTTCAAGACGCACTGCTGAATTCCATCCTTTGTCACATTCCTAAGACGCGAGCATATTTTTCTTCGTCCTTCTTAGGAATAGTTAGGTCGCCATTTACCTTGTACTCTTAATAAAGCAGCTAATTGAGCCGTGATAGGATCTCTAGGGATCCCTCGAGATAGAATGCTACCATCGGACTTCAAGACGCACTGCTGAATTCCATCCTTTGTCACATTCCTAAGACGCGAGCATATTTTTCTTCGTCCTTCTTAGGAATAGTTAGGACGACTTTAAAAAGAGAAGGATCTCAATTACGAAATATATTATGGTCTTGAATACTGCGGGCCTATGATAATGCAACGATGACTTCAATATATCGGTTACGAAAACCCATATAATTTTCCGCTACCAAAAAGTTCTGAATGTCGCTATAGATGTTTTCACTTCAACAAGTATATTTAAGATGAAAAACAAAAATGGACTTCAAATCTAATTAAACGTTAAACGCTTTTACGCGCGGATGGCCTTCGTATTTCTGAAGTATCATAGAACTTAACCAAAGTCTCATAAAACTACCCTTGAAGTAAATACTTTCCAATAAAAAATGAATCATGTAAATCGGTTGGCGTGACATTGAGTTATTCGTCCATTTGTCACGCGCATATTTAATGCAATTTTAAGAGTTATGGTTTTCTCATGGATGCCATCGTCAGAATTGGACCAGATTGAGAAAGAATTATCAAGATCGGTTCACCAAGTCGAAAGTTATGAAGTAACAAACCAATACAGACTAATTGAGAACTTCCCCCTTTTTTGAAGTCTGTTGAAAATAAGTAGCGCTACAAATTCGCCGAAGCGGAGTCAATAAACAAATTTCCACGTGAAAATTTAAAGGAATTAGAGCAACTTTATCAATTCCTGTGCTCTCGTAGCAAAGTTCATGATTATGCAACCACTCTTGCAACAATAATCAGCACCGTGAAACAATAAGAGAGATTCCAGACAATTGCGAAACCCCGGGGTGGTCATCCGAGCATAGCGGGATTTGTGCCTAGGCGAAAATGTCGCCATTTAGCATTTTGCGACTGACATTTTTGCTCCGACCTTATTTTTGACATTTCGTCGTGCGCCATTTTGAAAGTCTTAGCGGGCGATGCTATCGCTGCTTTGTTATGAAATGGCGGGATAATATTTTACGATGGCCGCCGTTTAATGTTGCCGTGTTTTTTTGGGAGTGCTTTTAATATGTACAAGTACAGACCTGTTTAAAAAATACCATAACTTGATTATATTGTTAAATTTTGGTTCGGTTTTATTAACTCCACTTCACCTGCTGGTAAATGATCTCGACCGCCCACGAAGACAAACATTTTCAGAGGAATTGCTAGTACATTTTTTTTTCTTCGTCCTTCTTAGGAATAGTTAGGTCGCCGTTTACCTTGTACTCTTAATAAAGCAGCTAATTGAGCCGTGATAGGATCTCTAGGGATCCCTCGAGATAGAATGCTACCATCGGACTTCAAGACGCACTGCTGAATTCCATCCTTTGTCACATTCCTAAGACGCGAGCATATTTTTTCTTCGTCTTTCAATGTTCGTACAGCAAAGGGCTGTAATAGTTTGGCATCTGTCTTTGCATCTGAATACAATATGGGTGTTTTCAAGAGTAGAGTGAATAGACCATTACTAAGCTAGCATTTGGTGTAAAGAATTAGATTTTAAAGTATAAAAAAACCACGCCAGACTAAAGGTCCAAGCCAAGTTTCTCTCTCGGAGTCGCTTGTGCTAAGTTACGTAAATACATCAGCCCTGTAGTTCTGGGCTCTCAAGAATAAGACTACGGTATCCCCTGCCTGTCGCTAAAAAGGGCCTCGGGTTCACTGGGCGACAAGGGTGGGGACCTGAGTCGTCCACCAAAGTGGACCCGGGAAGAAGGCGACATCGGCTGGCCCGTGTCGCCTTGCACTGCGAGGGCACAGGTGGGGAGCACAGTGCAGAGGGGCTCCGGTGCGTTCCACTGGAGATCCCGGAGCCCCTCGTCATGCACCGAGGAAAGGGCCACCGGGGATGTTTTAGTGGGTAAGAACCACACATAATCGCCGCCTTCCTCCCAGAAGGTATCTTTCTGAAGATTTCCTCCCCGTCAAAAAAAAAAGTTACGTAAATACATACCCTAAGATATTGGCTCACCTATCGAGATCCGCCGACACTGAAGTAGCCTCCAGGCTATAAGTGTTAATCCTTTTTAACAATCTATATGTCTGCCTTTACATAACAATACTTAATTGAACGTCCACCACAAAATTTACTTGATCCTTTACAAACAACAAAATAGCGTTTTAAAAATTATTACAGAGACTTTTTTATCGATAAATTCTTTGCGTGTACTTTGAGCCAGCTCTTTAACGACGTCATTAAAAAAAAGTTATGTGTTTATTCGACTTTAATGGTATTTCATTATGTAATGCCAACTTAATTAGTTTGACAGCTGTCATCGATAAAAAAAGTTTTGAATACCTAATTTATTTAAACATTAATATTAAGTAATCGTAAAATAGAGGCAGATATGAATCGGAGAAAGGAGAATATGTACGAGCCAGATTCTTTCGCATTTTCTAAAGATCATAATTTCGATTTTCTTGATATTTAGATAGGTTAGTAGGGTAAGTACTTGCTCCATCTCTTAAACAACTTTTTATGATGATAATGAACATATATATTTCAGGTCTTCAAGACCATTATTATAGAAACCCACCTGAGCTATCAGAGCCTCATGTCTGCTCAATCAATTTTGTCCAAATGGAGATCCAGTAACAACATAGTTGTCCATTTGTGATATTTTTGTAATCTGCTAGTTCTGTTGTGTCACTATGGTTTTCCGATAACGTGCCACTGACTCTTCAATATAGTTTAAACTGTTCGCATTGTGATTTTGAGATTAAAAAACAGATATTTATTAAAAATATGGTACATTTCATTGATTTAATTATCTTTTATCATAAAATTCAATTGAAATTTGAAATAAAATTAAATATTAGTAGCTGAGAGTTTTGGCATAATGATAGAATAATAGCAGACTCGGGCTCAGAAATAAGAAGAGAGGTTTCTAAATGGTTTTGATTTGGCTAAGCATATCATGATCGCGTTTCTGAGCTTGATAATTTTACACGGTGTTGTTTGTATTTGCGTAAAACATAAACTCATCGGTTGGGATTCGAATTCCAGGGTGTGATTAGTAAATCCGCCGGTTAACCACTAGACATTGAACATACGAAGAATTGATTTCATGTCCCCTTAAGTGTAGACATTTAACCTAACAATGTATAAAAGTTATAAAATCTTTCTCGTAAATCTCTGTCCTTTTCCATGCTTAAAACGTCTACTTCACGAAACGTAATAACCGTACGAAAATGGCACTAAAACATTAAACAACATTACGATCCATCTTCGCTTCTGTAGCATCCTTTCGCGCCCTTTTAGCTGTTAACCGCGGCCATCTTGCGACGTCGCATCGCCAACATGGCGGATTTATAGTCCGTCGTAAAACGCGCCAAAATTAACAAAAGGTTTGGCAGCTGACGGGTTTTAAATATAAAGTTATGATGGAAATCGGCCGGTCGATCGGCCGACGTGTTATTGAAAACGAAGTATGCGTATTTATAGAACATTGGTGCAGGCGGCGCGAATACACATTTCCTGCATTGCGAAACTGGGAACGAAGTTGCTGGTTGTATATTACGTTTTTATTTATAGTACATCATTTATTATGTGTATAACTTAGTTATCGTTTGTATATTGATATTATAGCAGTGGCAAATTCGTTACTTCAAAATTTTACAACTATTATGTAATATTATTCTGATTAAATCCAAGTGCTGTCTTTTGGATGCGTTTATTCGACGCCTTGAAAACCATATTACAGGCACACTTTTCTTATAGAGGAATGGTAGGCTTGAATCTACGACTTGTTGCAGACTACGTGCCTATTAATAACATTGACGCCTTCTTCTGTCTGTCAGTGTTTTGTAAATGCTGTTATATAGTATCAATCTCATAATGGCCGCAGGAAGCAGCTGGATGGAACAGCAATGCCGTTTATAACCTGATTCTTTTGGATTAATTTGGGGCTCCTACTTTGGGATACTACGATTAATAATAGCAATCAGTATCAAATCGCAACGTTTTTTAACGTGTCTGGCGAAATATTAAAGCATGCTCTCAACTATATACATTCACATGCTAAACACAATCAATATAACCATAGACATAGACTCGTGAAAACACTTTTGTTGCCAATCGGTGTTACTGCAGATATTTAAGCAGTAAAAATATATTTTTTATCTCAATTATGATATTTTAATGCGCTTTCTGTAATGTATTGCTTTCGGGCAACAAAAGCTTTTTGAAATAGATTCCATTAACCCATGTTATTAATAATCGATAAGCGAAGTAGAGAAGCAATAGCATTATAAACCCGCGCAGTGTTTCGATCAGTGACCTTCTTAATTAGTTTTAGTGCGAAAATAAATTTGTTGTTACTGTGTATATTTTCTGAGAATCTTCACTAACCGACGGAGTCGATAAGACCCCGAATTAATGGACCCGTCGCTCGCTATATTAGTCTCTGTCCGCCCCATATGAATGTCGAGATTCGTGATACACCGCCGTCAGGAATTAGGCTAACGATATCTACTAGCATACCTTAAATCCCATAAAACAATGGTGTATATATTATAAAAATGTGCCACAGTGTACGTAAGTTCAGTAGCACAACATTAGACAATTAACGTAAACTAATTACCTAAACTTCTTTTCAACCGACTTAAAGAAAGGAGGTTCAACTTTATTTTTTTATGCTTTTTAGCTCATAACTTAGGACTGGGTGAATCCATTTTGATGATTCTATTTTTATTTGAACGCTAAAGTTTGCCATGGGACCACTATTTAGTCCGATTCTGTCAATGGCTTTCATTAGAAAACCATTTGTCTTAAATCTTCATTAAGTATGTGGGCGAATAATGGACGAATAACTCAATACGTGATACACGTCAACCGATTTCGATTATTCAATTTATTATTGATTTTTTAATGACGAACTACACATGAGCCAGAGAAGCTGGCCTTGACTGCTTCACCGGATTGAAAGGTGGTATAGCTCTTAGGTCGCTTAGCCTGAACCTCTATCGCTAGTAACTCGACACAAGGGTCCCCATGGTGGGGGATAACCTCGGCTTGGACGGTTACTATGTTTTACGCGTAAGCATTCCGATCCGAGGGCGCCCGAGAGGGCCGAACCGCGACTCGGTCGGTAGCTATTTCACGGATAATCTAAGGGACATTCGAAAAGCTAAACTAACTTTGAGTGCCACTTCGGGAAGCTATTTTTATATTGAAAATAATGTACGTTAAGGATAGTTTGACGGCAGATTGATTAATTCTATTTCGTAATATTTCTACGATAATTCTAAAATACAAATAAATGATTCGGATTTGAAGTCAGTATTTGTTTTACTTGTATAATACTTGTGAAATGGTCAAAATTAATGTGCAATAACGTTTTCATGGACCATTTTAAAAATATCCGGAATAATTGTTATACGATCGTGGTAGTCTAGAATTACTTACCTTCAAAAGATTTTTTATACCTAGGCTATGATTCTAAAAATTCTTGTTTTTGTTTTAAAAATCTTGTTAAATTACTTTATTACGGAAGCTTTTCAAGTCGCGGTAACCACGAACATTTTGCCATGCGACTTCGCTCGGCAAAGGGCGATGCAAGAAAAATTAATTGTTCATGCATAGTGATTAGTGTACATTAGGTGATCATTTAAATGTTACTAGTATACTGTATCACAAAATACCACTCGTGAAGCGGGCAAAACGCGTAAAAGGATAGTTTCCTTTTATGGGTTAAGAAAAAAAAACGAGTGTGCTAAGACCAGACGACTAAGTCTTCCTTAACTTTGTATGTATATATATACATATACCAGATGTTTGAACCTTCTTGGATTTTATTAAAAAGAAATATAATAAGGCTATATACTTTCACTGGGAAATATCTCGATTCGGAATGTTGGTACCTACATAAAATGTGATTTTTGGGAGTAAGCTGGTGAATATGTTACGATTATATATATATATATATATACATACATGTTTATTTGTTTATATATGTATAATATAGAACCGTACTTCAGTGTCCGTGCGGTCGCTCAAGTTGCACTACGCAAGCAACCCGAGCTCGATCTCTGGTGCCGGCACCAATACATTTGTTTTATGTGCTGATTTATTACGTGCTCGGCGGTGAAGGAAAACATCGTGAGGAAACCTACATGTTCTAGAAATTTTTTCTAAAACATTTGAAGTCTGCCAGTCCGCACTAGGTGTGCGTGGCGGACTATGCCCTTATACTCTCTTAACAGAGAAGGCCAGTACCCAGTGGGACATATATAAAGGTTCTTTCTTTAACTTTATATGAACAATTATTCAAGAGGGAAGGAAAATGTGCGCGCACTGTTCTCTCTTACTCCTCACTCAATAGGCCTGCGTTGTGTCTTCACTAACTTATATCTTCCTTTTAACTTCCTTTCGTCTCGCCCGATCACACTTTTCGTAATACATTCACCAGCTTACTTTCAAAATATCACATTTTATGAAGGTACCAAGATTCCAAATTCAGATATGTCCCAGTGAAGGTTTACAGCCTTATTATATATCTTTTTAATAAAATCCAAGAAGGTTCAAACATCTGGTATAATCTGTGAGTGCGCTCACCCACGCCGTGACCCCGTGACCGGGCCGTCGACCCCGTGTGTCCGTCTATCCCATTGTGCCGGGCCCGGTGGAAAATGCGCTCTATTAATTTGAACCGTTTACATCGGTTCCGGTCATTTTTAGAGGCGGCGTTAAAACAATGGCGCGTTTTCGCGGCGCTCGATTTTTTTTCTCTTTTTTTTTGTGGACGCGTGAAAGTTTTCGCGCGTAATTCGTGGCCAGTTCGCCGCCTCTATTAAATCATATCTGGCTGAATTTGTTTTCTAATTGTGCTATTTGTTTTTGGTGTTTTATGTTCCTTTGTTGTAACGCTTTTCCCACTGGCCGGTATTTTGCGGAGTTTGTTTTAAATTTGCATTTTATTGTTGAACGTAGGTTATTTTTTAGGACATGTAGTTATGCTAATAACTCTTAACAACACTTAAATCGTAATCATTAAGAGCGGTTATGTTGCATAGTACGCTACCGCAAGCAACCCCAGTTCGTTCTCCGGTGCCGACAACAATAACTTTGCTGCTGCAATTTTATGTGCTGATTTACCACGTGGTGGTGAGGGGAGACATCGTGAGGTACTTTAACAACTTTACGATCTTATGGACTATTCGATTCCTAGTGTGTTTTGTGGTGTTTGGTTACGCTTTTCGGTATCGTACGGCCAAAAAATTTACATACTAAAATTGTGTCCGTGGTGTGCCCATGGGTACAACACCTTTCATAAATGGTGTAGCCTCGTAAAACGCTTTAAAAAAAGTAGAGTTTTCTTCTTAAAAATGGCGACGTTTTATCGAGCTGTTATCCGGTATCATGCAAAATGAAAATCCGTAATCTATGCCTACCCGTTTAGGTTATGATCATGTTTATATTTATTTAATTTATATGAGTCAATAGCCTAATGGTTTAGGGTGCGGTCTGTGAATCGAAAGGTCGTGGGTTCGAATCCACCATTCGACTATTGACGTGAACCATCTCCTAGAACAAGCTTAAGCTTAGTTGGAATGGTTAACAAGAATGTTAGTAATATTTATGAAAAAAAAAGAAACATTACTAGCTTTCTTAAAAAAAACTGCCACACTGCAGTATTTATCGTTGTATAAAGGTTCAGCCTAAGCGATCTAAGAGCTATGCCTCCTCTCAATCCGGTGGAGCATCCAAGGCAAGCTTCTCTGGCCAATCAGTTTGTTCTTCAAAAAAATGATCTTTAAAGCTTCTTCTCCTTCAAAGTTTTTTTTACTGACCTACTTAATCTATGAGCTTATTTTACGCCTATTTAGTGTGATGACGTCATCGTATGATCAACCGTGACATTACACAGTGTCTAAATTCCAACACCAATTCAGGAGATGGCGTCGGAGCGCTCGAGCGTGAAACAAACAACGAAACTTAGGGAGGGTAGTTTGAAAGATTTGATAAAGTCCTAATCCGACTACCCGTAATCGAGTAAGGAAAGGAGAATATTCCGAGGCATTGTACAGATTCCAAAGCAAAAAGCGAATAAAAAAAAAGGCTAAATCGCCTCCAAGGACCAAGGGAAAACAAGTATTTGAAAATAAGTCTATTTAGAATCATTTCTAAAATCCAACCCTATTATTTGTCTACTAAAATAGAATTTCGAACAACAATGTAAATGTACGACTTAAGAGCTTTTGCATTTTTACAAAAAACAACTCTATCTACGATACTTTTGAATTTAAATTTCATTGTCATCAAATATTTCTGTTTTTCGTGCAAATATAAATCTTTTATGTTAACAACTCAAAAAGGATTCTAAGACTGGGTGTTAGGGTATAATTTTCAATAAGTAAATTAGACTTGAAACGTGGTACGTTAAGGCTTGTATAACATTTGATTGATTGAATTTATTTGATAGTGGATCGTTTCAATCTCTACAGTTACTAATAGAACTTACGAACAGCGCTGGAGAATTGAATAGTACCATTACAGAAACATTTATTTCTTTATTTAAATCAACAAAAATTATAACACCGTTACAGATGTTACCAATATGATGTTATAAAAACCGACTCCAATCTCCTTGGCTCATTTTCAGCCGTAGAAGTGCTCGGACAAGCCGAACACTCGACTATACGTCTTCTATTTTTAGTGGGGTTACGTAATCCTAACATTTTAAACCTTAATCTAAGACTAATTTTAATAAAAGTGCAAAAAAGGATGAAAATCTACCTTAGTAATGCTAGGAGGGTGGGCGGGCGGTCGATTTTTTGCCGAAACATAAAATATAGACATCAGCGCTCAAGGCAGATTCAGTGTGGACAGAGGTCTCAGACTTCCACCTAGTATGAAGTAAGCTTCATTCATATTTCTTTACAAATCTGATCATTTTCTGTATTTACACCTGCCAATATATTTTTCCGTCATATTAGGTAAACTTGAGCAATACTATACGATGTTTGCCTTTAAGTAATGACGACGTACTGTGTCAAAAAGCCACAGTTTCACAATAGGATTATAACGAGCTGTCAACGGTTAAAATATTAGCAGACTAACGAAAAGGGATGCCTTAGATTTCCTTGGCGTCCGGCTTTTTGAAGTTCAAGTTACAGCCTTTATATGTGTCCCTCTGCTGGGGACAGGCCTTCTCTGTAAAGAGAGTATAAGTGCACAGTCCGTCATTTTGTTTTTCTTATTGATATGATGATAGGATGGAGAAAATTTTGACAGATAAGAAGCCATTTAAGCTCATTAAAATTCAGCTATTTGCAATAAGACCTTTAAAGAATTTCGGTGATTTTGGGTTAAGTGTGTAGACACCCTAAAGGGCATATCAGGTACTATCGAAGTATAACAACGCTTGGCCTAGGCTGAGAACTCACGACCGGAGTCCGTGCCCCGGTTCATTACACCCGATCTAAGAGCTATTTTAAACGTAACTGGCGGCTTTGTATATAATCACAACTCTCTACTATGTTTACAACTTCACGCCTGTTGTATAAAGTGGGTTTCCAAGTGCTCAACTATGAGATATTGATGAACTCGTGAGCTCCGAGTCCGCTATTGTTACTGAATTTCCACTATGCCACCAGAGGGACTACAATTAAATTGTTATTGTGTCAAGAATTGTGATACACTAATTTCATAATGATCGACCACATGAAATGTAAGGACATATTCTGAAGATCTCTATTTATTAAACACAGTATCAGCTTCCAGCCATCATCTCTGTTGACATCATCATATTTTCAACCGACTTCAAAAAAGGAATAGGTTCTCAATTCGTCCGTATGTTTTTTAGTTTTTGTTACCTCATCTTATCTTTACCTTACCGTTATCGTTACCTTATCATAACTTTGGATTGGGTGAACCGATTTTGATGATTCTTTTTTTATTGGAAAGCCCGTGCATCCAGTGCGGTCCCATTTAATTTGGTCTAATTCTGATAATAGCATCCATAAGAAAACCTTGGAGCGAGGAAGCTAGTGACTATGGCCATACAACATTGAAGTCATCAATGTTGTATGGCTTCTCTCTTCTTTCTCGCTTCATGCGACCAAGGTGTGTGTGCGTAGTTTAGGGTATGATGGGGATGACATGCCCGAAAGGGCAAAAGTCCCGAAAAAAAAAGAAAAAAAAAGAAAACCTTTTTTTGGACGAACTAACACAGTTGGCCAGAGAGGCTGGCCTTTACTGCTTCATCGGATTGAAAAGTGGCATACCTCTTAGGTCGCTTAGCCTGAATCTCTATTGCTAGTAACTCGACACAAGGACCCCCCCCTGAGGGGTATCCTCGGCTTGGACGGTTACTACGTGTAAGCATTCCGATCCGAGAGCCGAACCACGACTCAGTCGGTAGCTATTTATTTAATTAAATTGAACAATCTAAGCTAAACTAACTTATATACCACAGAGATAGCAAAAACATATGTATAAATATAAAAAGAAAAATGGTAGTTAAAAATAGCAAAGGTAGATAAAAAAGAGTAAAGAATAACTTACATAAATGTAATAAGAATAGAATTTGAATAAAATAAGAGATAGATCAATATAAGAATGTATTAGAGTAAAATTAGAGAATGTAAGCTACAAATGTAAGAAAAATATGATAAAATAGAGTGTATAAATGTAAGAATATGTAACTTTTTGTAATAATATTAAGAGATGGAAGAAAGAGAGGTAAGACAAAATCCCTAACCACCCAAGTTGGGGAAAAAAATCTTTCTTTTTTAAATGAAAAGTGGCAAACTCACCTGATCTTAAGTGATCACCGTCGCCCATGAACATCCACAGCACCAGAGGAGCTGTAGGTGCGTTGCCGACCTTTGAGATAGGAATAGGCTCGTTTCTTGAAGGTCCCTAAATCGTAAACGTTCGGAAACACCGCTGGCGACAGTTGATTCCATAAGTTGACAGTACGTGGGAGAAAGTTACGCGAAAAACGTACAGTCGTTGAACGCCAACCATCAAGATGGTGGCCGTGGAATTGGAATTCTGCCGAGATGTGCGGTAATGGAAATCGGTAGCTGGGATGATTCCGAACAATTCCTCAGAACACTCCCCATGGTAATTGCGATACAGGATGCAAAAGAACCGACATCTCTTCGCAGACTCAGAGGGTCGAGTCGATCGGAAAGACCCCGATCGTCGACTATTCGAGCAGCTCTACGTTGTAAACGGTCAAACGGAATAAGTTGGTATTGCGGAGCCCCAGAGATGCGAACAGTATTCCATATGAGGCCGCACCTGTGCCTTATACAGTTTAATCTTATATACCACTTCGGGAAGCGTTGGCGCATGGGAAAACCATATAAATCTTAAATTTGTATTAAGTGCGTGCGCGACAAATGGACGAATAACTCAATATGACACCAACCGATTTCGATGATTTATATTTAATTGGAAAGGAAGTAATTTGATGAAAGTTTGGTTAGGTTTTGATTCATTTTATTTCGTAATATTCCTACGTTAATTCGGAAATACAAAGATGGTGTCCGCTCGTAGATACAACGGTAGATTCGATTTTAGGTCGGTTTTTGTTTTTACTCATAAATATTGTTGTTTTTTTTTTTTTTAAATTTCCTTAACCTTATTTTACTAATAATATTTAGTACGCGTGTAGCGTTAAAGATGATGCGGTTTTTTCCGTTGTGAAATTTCCTCAAATCTATAAGTCATTGCAGAATAAACTGTGTTTCAATGGGATTAAGATTGAATTTACGTGTGTAACGTTATAAGAACAATTTTCGTGTAAATCAATCGATCGATACGCAGTGCGCGCGCGGCGTCTGCTGGCGATCAAACGCTGGTATTTTTGGGTTTTGTTTTAAGGGGAAGTACATACTATAACATTTTCTACCCGTTCGTAGATCCAGTGGAAGACATGACGGGATAGTATACTTTCGGGAGACAATGAGCGCAAGGTTTCCCGAGATGACAGAGTGAAGTGGGAAACGAAAATCCGGAAAGCTGACCCCACCGTCATGTGGGTCCAATACCAAGTAAGAAGAGAGTTTGAAGGGGGGGTTCAAACAGTTTCACTATCTCCTATACTAGAAGAATATTGACTGCTTTTTAACCGACTTCAAAAAGAAGGATGTTCTCAGTTCGTCTGTATTTTTTAATGTTTATTACCGCATAACTTTTGACCGGATGAACCGATTTTGATGATTCTTTTTTTATTTGAAAACTGGCTTCCTGTGTGCTCCCATTTTTGCTCACACAAATTTGATCCAATTCTGACAATACCATCCATGAGAAAATATCTAATAAAAATTAGTAATCATTTAGACCATCGTAGCTTTGGCATGCCAATCGTGTATGTGTTTATTTATTTATTTATTTAAATTAACAAAAATTATAACACCGTTACAGATAATACCAATATGATGTTATAAAAACTTAGTTAAATATATATTATTAAAATTAAAACAAATAAAAAGCTGCTTTATGTATTGACAATAATATATAAATATAATAAAGTCAAACACCTTCTACGCATTTGTAGGCAGCTTCGATAAACACAGACTCTGTGCAACAAAATATATCAATGTGCAGTGAGATGGTATTAACAAACCCAACCGCGCGCGACAGCGGAGAGTTCCTGGATAAGTTAGTCCTGGAGACAGGCAGTAGGAACAATGGCGGACGACGGCGCATGCACGTAATTGAATTTCGGGTTTTCGAATCTTTATTTCTCATAAGAATATACAATTGACTTACACGTACACGAACGTACGTATTTCACGTGTTTATCAGTTTCATGCTCTCTCTCTTGCTCCTACAGTAAAAATAGGATTAAAAAAATATTTGCTCCACCAAAATAATATATATATGTAACTAACCTAGGCCTTACAATTTAACGTTTCATTTTTTCTACATTTTTAACTTTTTAAAACAAAATCATAACTATTTATTTCCTTTGTTAGTAAATTTTTCATTTTAGAAATTAGTTAAGTAGTGTTGTCTACGTTGTGTGTATTTGTGAATGCTGTGTTTTCCTATAATTAGTAAGGCAATTACAAGGTATTTGTGGATATATTAATTTAGCAAAGTATAATTGTACTTACTGTTGGAAAACCTTATTAAATAAATAAAAAATAGGAATACAGTGTGATACAGACAATAGGCCTGCACGGTGTCTTAGATATACGAAACGTATATGGCCAAGAGTAAGAGAGAAAGAAAATGTGTGCTCACAATTCTCTCTCTCTCATGCTCTTACAGTAAAATATGACACGTTACTCTCTCTCTATCTTTACCTTATATCTTCATCTAGCTGAAGCATACTTTTCGTTTTCTCTACTCCCCAAATCAAAGAAGTTTTACTTAAAAAAATATATACAAAAGTGGACGTTCCTCTTAAACCGAGTATGGGGCAGACTGTTCGGGTACTTTGCGTTACAGAAAGCGGCTGGAAATATTATAAAAATAGATCAAAATTCATTTCTGGCCGCGCGGGTGCGCTCCACAAAAATATTGATTCACAGTTACTTCTGTATAAATTGGTTAACCGATTGCTCATGGGTCTAAATCTGGTGAGGTTGGATTGGGAGGAAAGAGAAAACGAGGTGTGCGTCAGCTCACTTCCGTGACCTTGGCATGGCAACCTATACGTTTGAATTTCGAGAAAATGTAAGCCTAGTTGGCATAATCTACATACACCTTTTAAATATACATGTCGCCGAGGGGAAACTGGCCGCTATGGCTTAACCGGATTAAGTTTTTTTTTATTGACGAACTACGCAGATTGGCCAGAGAAGCTGGCCTTGACTGCTTCACCGGATTGAGAGGTGGCATAGCTCTTAGATCGCTTAGACTGAACTTGTATCGCTAGTAACTCGGCACAAGGGTTCCCCGGTGAAGGGTAACCTCAGCTACTAAACTGGATTAAGAGGCCGCTGAGGCTCTTATGTCGGTAAAGCTCTTAGGTTGATTGAACCTTTACCGTTTCCGCTACTTACATACCTTATATATATTATATAGATATAGTGAGAAAAGATTTTCCTCAGTCATTTTTCGGAAAAGTTCGTATTTATTGTGCTCTCAAATAGCTCCATATTAATGGATATGAAAAAGTCACTTATTTAATATCGTTCAATGAGCTTCAATAGCCTAATGGTTTAGGGTACGGTCTACGAATCGTAAGGTCGTAGGTTCCAATCCACCATTCGACTATTGACGTGAACCATCTTCTAGCACAAGCTTAAAAAAAAGACAGTTCTGGTGTCTGTGAGTGTCAGTCTCACTACAACTGTATTACTCGTACTGTGTACTCACATACTAATACAACTTAGTGTGCACTATACGAGCGTATAACGTTTGATTCGATTTGAAGTTGGTTTTTGTTTTTGCTCGTAACTTGTTCAAATTTGAAATAAACTTTATTGTCTGTGTTGACTATCCTTTCCCAGTAATTATATTATTTTATTGTAATTAACTAAAAACTGTTGTTAATGATGCCAAAGAAGTATAACTTCTCAAGTCTCTGCTTCCGCTCATTGCCACTTCGTAGCAGAAATTGATTGAGTGAAAATTATTTTTTTTTTTAATAATAATATGATTTTATTTCAAATCAAAAATTCATGTACAAACCAGTTCGATAATAGCCGCATTAGTAAAAAAAAATTAGTAGTAAGTAAATCATTCACTAAAATTTCACAACACACAGAAGAGACAAAACATAACCTTGAAATTTGACCTTGGCAATTTCACCCAATGGAATATTCGGAATACCCAACGACCAGTGTTATTTGATCCCCCCTAAACAGAGCTGTTCAGAACAATTTGTGTATGCGTCGAGGAAATAATCTATACGGTGAGGCTCATGTCTTATTTGAACACAACTCGTGCCCCACCCAACTTTCCTCTGAAGCATTGTTGGGAGGAAAATTTTTGCGTCGTATGAATCAGATTCAATTGAAGTGGACTTGGGAATACTTGAAGAAATCTTTTTTAAACTTAAATTAACTTGGTAAGACGCAATTGGAATTTGTTTATTTAACTTAAAATTAGCCGTGGTAGCTCAGTGTCCGGGCGGTTGGCTCAAGTTGCATACTACGCTAGCAATCTGAGTTCAATCCCTAGTGTCGGCTCCAATAAATTTGTTGTTGAAATTTTATGTGCTGATTTACCACGCGCTTGGCGGTGAAGGAAAACATCGTGAGGATACCTACATGTCTTAGAATATTTTCTAGGGCATGTGATGTCTGTCAATGCGCTAGGGCCTTATGGCGGCTAACGACCTTTTTCTCTTCCATTCCAACGAACTATCATTTTTTTATACTATATTTAGGAGTTCCCTGATCTTTGGAACAAAAAGTCCATGGCCAATAAGATTAACATAGGACGATATATAAGTTAAACCCTTTCCAATGAGAAATTAGACTATTGAGAATTGAGTGCTTCCTTTTCTTTGAAGTCGGTTAGAAATATGTGCACATTATTTTTCTTCCGCCAGGTTTCCTCACGACGAGGTTGAGCAGCATTTATAATTACAACGATTTCATTAGATCGGCGCCGGGATCGAACTCGGTTCGCTACCGAACTACACAACTGTGTACTGTGTAATGCACAGTGTCCCAATAGTCCGCAGTAGCGTTCAATCGCCGTTAAAGCGTGATGATATTCTATTGTTTTATAACCCAATTTTTTATTGATGTTATGTATATTTATGTTATTATGAACCATATTGAAGTACAATGGAGTATAATAAAGTATACTGAAGTATATTAGAGATAATAAATAAGGATGTTGACGTATTCAAGGTAATTATTGTGGGTATTGTCAAGAGCAGAGTGAATAGGCATTTACTAAGCTAGTGTGCCTTACCATACAGGACTGCATTTCCACTTAACATCAGGTGGGATCGTAGTCAAGCACTTGCTTATTATATATTATATTTAAAGTATTAAAAAATTCTGACATTAAGTTGAGCCCCATATGTTTTTGTATTCGTGTACCGCTCTAGAAACCTATAATTAAGTAGTTGTACAAGTAGGCACATTTTTTCTCGTTTCGTTAATCCCTAACGCCGGATCGTAACGATAAATATCGTGCCCCGGGTCGGGGTGAATTACCCTGAATCAGAAACGAAACAATTCCCCCGGGGAACATCCCGACCTATTTCTTTCAACCCCGATATTGGTATGACCAATTTTGTTGAGCTCTCGCTGAGTACATTTTCGTTTTCATCACATTAGAGTGTAAAATTAGTGTATTGTTCACTTGATGTGGCCTGTTGGATTGCTCATCCATTCACTGAAGGATGTGCGATAGAGTATCTACCGATGTAAAATGCACCGAGTCTGCTATTTGCCAATGAAATTTCACTATGAAACCGATTTATTACAAATTAAATGTGATTATGACAAAATCCTTAACCTAATAATTTAATTTTTTGATTATTCGATATTGATTAATTTATTTGGAAATGTATTGTTGTTTTTGGTAGATGTCATTGATCAACAATTTTAGCAATATTGGATGTATGTAATATGTGGTGGGCCCACGGGGTATTGGAAAATCATAGTGACACAACTGACTGATGAAAACTAGAAAAAATCGACAATCGTGATGTCACTTAGCAGTGCAATGCGATAAAACGTCCGCTTATGAGTGTGAATAAATTTAATAAAATACATAGGTCCGTCAAATCCTTCTATCTGCCAACCGGATAATATGACTAACTGCTAAATAAACCAAGATAGTAGGACCCTACTCATTATTACTTGTTTTATACTTTTAACGATCCCACCTGATGTTAAGTGGAAATGCAAGTGGTAAGACGCACTAATACAGCAAATACCTATTCACTATTCTCTTGAAAATGCCCACATTGCAAACGGAGGGAAACACAGACGAAGGCAAACAGTCCATTTCTGTACGATTAATGAAAGACGAATCAAAGCGCTTCGTTCGAGTTTTATGCTTTTTCACAACTAAAGGATGAAAACCAAATGTTTCGAAGGTCGATGGTGGAACTTACCAAATTACTAATAGAGAATGAATTATTTTAAACTACTTTTACTGCAAAAAAGGAAGAGGTTCTAAATTCGACTGTATTTTTTTATGTACAGAGCTTTCGACTGAGTGTTTTATTTGAAAGCTCGTGTTTCCCGTGTGGTCCCAGTTTGGTCCAGTTCCAGTGATTTGATTTGAAGTCGGTTTTATATTTTTATTATTATGTAGTTATGCCATCGGGTATTCTTACCTATTTCCTTCTTACGGCCAACGTCTCGTAATTTTCCAACGAGAATCGTTGAGCAATAGAACTCTCAAAGGCCTTTTACTGTGCGAGGTAGTTCGCATTTTATTTCAAGACTGCGAATCCGATGCAAGAGTAATCTCGAGGGAGGCTTTGAGGGGATCGTCTTTATGACGTCATCCGATGAAACTGCGTATCTATACTGAGTCAACGTGAGACGATATGAAAGTATATTTGCGGAGTGTTTCCAATGCATTAAGGAAGGTACATATAATAAATATATCTTCTATACATATATAAAAGAGAAAGTGTGTGGGTATGTTCCATATCGGCTCCGAAACAGCTGGACCGATTTCAATGAAACTTTCAAGCAATCTGAATTGACCTGGCGAGTAATCCTGGCAAGTTTGGTGACGATCGGAGCACTCCTCTTTTTGAACTGTCAAACAAGCCATACGTACTTTTATTTCTGACATTAACTTGCGCCCGATATGTTTTTGTATAAATGATGTTGTATTTAGTTACATGTACATGGGTGCAGGTAATGATCTTCACCCGCTCGAGAAGAGAATGAATACGATGAGAAATGAATATATTGTGAGAGTTAAATTAAATATTTAATGATGTAATTTATTTTTAATTTTTGTTTAAAATCTAAACTATAGCAAATTTTGCTATATTTAAAATATAGCAAAATCTAAAGCCCGGCGAAGCGGGCTAGTTCAAAACCGACACCAAATCAAATCTACGCCACAAATTAATGTTAATTTAGAAATTTATTAAACGGTCTCTATTAACAAAGGACTTCAAAAGAGGAGGAGATTCTCAATTCGTCTGTATGTTTTTTTTTATTTATCTATGTTTTTTTATCATCAACCGCATAACTTTCAACGGGGAACCGATTTTGATGATTCTTTTTTATTTGAAAGCTGGTTTTTCCAGTGAGCTCCAATTCTGACACTGGCATCCATAACAAAATCAAATATGTGTTAAATTCCGATTAAGTATATGCGCGACAAATGGACGAATAACTCAATATCACGACAACCGATTTCGATGATTTCTTTTTTTATTGTAAAGGATGTTCTTCAAGGAGCTTGGTTAGGTGCTGATTAATTCTATTTGGTAATCCTATGATAATTCTGAAGTATTAATTACGGTTTTTTTCTCGTAATTAAAATTGTTATTCTATACGGTTTTTCCTAGTTTGTCTTTAGAAGCAAAGTTCCAATTAGAATAAACACAGCAACAAACAAAAGACAGCGTCCGCGCGAAGTTCCGACACTGACTTGATTTGAGATGTGATTTCATTTTACACGTAAGTATACTTGTGGGGTATTTCGCAAATAAATGCCACGCTCGTGTGAGTGACCTTCACACAACAGGTGGCTATCGAACGCTTTCACGCTGTGTGCGTGACGCGCCTGTGTGTGTACTAATATATGTGTTCGTATGAGTATTCCATGCAGGTTACAAGGGTTGGATTTTCATTTCTACCGAATAGCCCGTCACGGCATCTAACGTTTTAGATATGCCAGCTTTATCTTTTTTTTACATTCTAAGCAAGTGCTTGAGCACGATGCCACCTGATGTTAAGTGGAAATGCAGTCCTGGAGAGTAACGAGCTCTTGCTTAGTAAATGCCTGCTTCGAAAATGTTTTCAAAACTTATCAAAGCCGGCAACGCATCTGTAACTCCTCTGGCGTTATGGATGGATGGATGGATATAGATGGTTCCCGAGGCCCATCATGGATTGACGTCCTTTCGTCTCCCCAATCGAGAACATTTCGGCCCTATCGGGATTCTGTTCTAGCCCTATGTGCGCTGCCCGTTGCCACTTCAACTTGCTTACACGGTGGGTTATGTCAGTTACTTGGTTCGTCTACTAAACTCCTCATTCTTGATCTCTTAGAGATACCTCAAGCATAGTTCGTTGTGCGTTTAAAAGCTTATAAAATTATATTTACGAGTAAACTGAAAGAGCGTTCATAGTCCAGGCTTCGCTACCATACTCCGTGTCATAGGCACAAAATATCTTGATATTTGGATGCTTGAGGTATAACTAGGTGATAGCAACATATACCACTAATGACAGATCAAATTAATTACTTCCTGTCCCGCACAAATGTTAACATAACTACCCCATATGACGCATGTGGGTCACATAGTACGTAATTCAGAAAATTAATTCCTGGCAAGCATCCCTAACGACGTACGACAAACAAGCGATGTTTGTCTCCCTTTTAATTACCCGCTTCAACATGGCCGCTTCTGACGTGAGGGCATTTCTCCTAATATCGCATATTTTTAACTAAATTCCAATGATTATTTTTTTGTACTTTCTCAGCGAGTGCTTGACCACGATCCCACCTGATGTAAAATGGAAATGCACATTGTAATCGGAGGGATTGACGCTGGCAACTATTCCAGACGTTTGCTGTACGAATAATGAAAGACGAAGCAAAGTGCTTGGTTCGGGTTTGAGGGATGTTATATAAAAAATATATCTAATTATAAAAACAGGACCAAACCATATCCTCGTCACATTGACCCCACTCAGGGATCCATCTCTATTTAACGCATTACAATTTCAATACCCCATCCTCCTCGTTCCACCCTCGTCAGACCGCCACTTCGCTCTGATTTGTACGGTTTTACTGTTATATTTATACCCGTGATTATTTTCGGTATTGTTTTGTATGGATTTGCTTCCGAAAGCGTTTCTTTAACATTTCTATCAATAATATTAAATAATAAATATCGTAAATAATATTAAATAATAAATATCGTAAAATATAGGGCAGTGATAGCTAAATGGTTCGACTTGAGTTCCAATGCATGGGCGAATGAGTAACCGTTTTTCGGTTTTTTATGTACAAAACTAGCTAAACAAATCTGCGACTGGTGATGTGCTCACCCCCTTTTACATATAGATACAGACAGAAAAATCTGTCCCCAATAGGGTTAAAAGAACGTGAGAGCTTATATTTTATAGCTAACAATAATGTCGTTACATTGAAAGTAGGTTAAAAAGGAAAAGGTTCTTAAAGGTCAAGCGACACAGGGAGCGGGGCGTAGCGTTGGCGGGAGTTTGACAGTTTATAATGTAATAGTTAATATAGAGCATGTCCCATATTAATTTCCCATAAGAATTTTCAGGTGCTAAAATAATTTTGTAGGCATGGAATCTTGGATTCTGGAGAAATACCATGAATTCTAAAAATTCGTATATATGACAATTTAAGTGTAAATGAGTGCAAATGTATGTTTGTGTGAGTGTAAATTGTCCGCAGGTAAGTCTTTCAAGGTTTGCCGACTTCTTTATGGTGTTATAAACTAAGATGCAAGACCCTAAAGGCCTAGTTTGGAAAGGGCATTCTTATATTGTGTATGTTAAATAAAAACTACAGACACATTGGCGGGAATTTTATTCCAATCCTGCAAGTCGTTGTCGATAATATGATATTAACAGCTTTTTGATTTGAACTCGAGCAAGTCATCGACAAGGTAACCGGTGTAGGAAGGAAGGCATTTAGCGTTACATTTCCCCTGGACAGCGTTTGATGGATGGATGAGCATTGAAGTATGTAATAAGCGTCATTAGGCGAGACGAGATTTAAATGGCACGCCGGGCATTCGTGAAATTACAAATGGTTGCGCAAGGCTCTATTTTTGGACCGCTGTTATATACTTGATATTGCAAATGGCTATACACAAAACTAATAATGAACAAAAATATGAATGCATTTACTCTAAAAGTCGTAACCTCATGCCCACTTTCACCTAACTTGTTTTAGGATTATTAATAAGAGTAGTGTGGAGAAGAAAAAGTCATTTTCAACCGACATGCTAAAAATTCCGTCCAATAAATCGGTTTGATTTTAATGTTTGTGTGTTCATAGCGATTTCATTTTTGGATCACTTTTTCAAGGTTTTGCTACTAATAAGGTATCATTTTAATTTTGATAGTATCCTCTACCAGGAGTTCGGCACCCAGTTGAGTTCAGAAGATAGCTATTAAAAGTCGTAAAGAAAAATATTTGCTGATTCAGATATTGGTAGGTTTATGACAATGAAAGACTGGATAAATTCTCCTTAACGATAACAAGCACGAATTTGAAGAAGACAGAGAAAGTATTCGCTAGAATTTTTAAACATAACAATGATATTTGGAAATAAAAGAGAGATCTCCGATGCGTTTTATTCGTCACTGGTTTGTTATGAAGTCAGTTTTTGTTTTAACTCGTAAATGTTTTTATCAATAACAAAAATTTACTAATATAAACAGTTTAGAGCCACTGCAGCGAATGTTATTGTAGAAATCGAATAGGTCTAGCACGCGAAGAACCAGCATGGAGTTGGCTTTTCACGTGAGACTATAGTCATAATATCAGTTAACAATTCCTTTAGTAAGTTGGTGTGGATAGCAGAGTTCCAGCCCTGTAGTTCTGGGCTCTCAAGAATAAGACTACGGTATCCCCTGCCTGTCGTATAAGGCGACTAAAAGGGGCCTCGGGTTCACTGGGCGACAAGGGTGGGGGCCTTTGTCGTCCGCTAAGGTGGACCCGGGAAGAAGGCGACATCGGCTGGCCCGTGTAGCCTTGCACTATGATGGCACAGGGGGGGAGGGAGTAACCTCCCCCCCCGGGACGTGCTCTCCTTGAGCACAGTGCAGAGGGGCTCCGGTGCGTTCCACTGGAGATCCCGGAGCCCCTCGTCATGCACCGAGGAAAGGGCCACCGGGGAGGTTTTAGTGGGTAAAAACCCCACATAACCGCCGCCTTCCCCCCAGAAGGCGGGGTATCTTTTTGAAGATTTCCTCCCCGTTAACAAAAAAAGGGTAGCAGAGTGATTTCATCAGGCGAGCTGGAAGCTCGTTTTCCCTTTCTCCCATAAAAATAATACTTTAAACCAAGTTGTTAATTAAACTTCTTCCATAAGTTACTTAATTAAATGGGTAGAGTCCACACCGTGCTATAAATAAGCTGGGTTTGACGTATCGCGTGTCGTATATGATGCATCACAGTAGCCGCTAATGCACTTCGTTAATGTTATATTAAACTTTTTATATGATAAGATAGATTGGTAAAAACTAAATATTTACATATAATTTCTCGTGGTTTATATAAAGGGAACCCTGAGGTATAAGCAGAGACTGCGAATTCTTTTTAAATATATCTATGACTTTTTTATTTCACATCAAAAGTTAGCATTCTTATATGAGAAATCTGTCGCAGTCAAAATCCTTGATGTATTTGTCTAGTCCAGTGTTGATTTTGTTGAATTTATTTTGGTACAAACAGTCATTTAATAGAAAAAAATATATTCCCGATGTGGCACTCAAAGTTAGTTTAGTTTTTGAATCCTCTACCAGCGCAAGTTTAAGCTCTCTAAGGGTGACCGGAGGGGGGTTTCGTTCTGTAAAGATACTATGGGTAACTGATTCGCAATAATTAACATTATGACACCGATATTATTCTCTTTATCGTTGAACGTCAAATCAAGAAACAAGGACAATTAGGTGCCCCATTGAGTACTATACGAATCGTATATTTTACTACAAACAAAACAAATATTGAAACAGAAATAAAGTCGTACTTTTCAATGCCATTCTGGGATCAGCCCAAATTGAGACGTTAATTGGTCCAAATGCAATTTGCGTTCGTTTCGGTGCCGTTATAATTGAGTTTTATCCACAACGTTTCGTACGTTATGAGTGTTCTTTATATAAGCGAATCGAAACTTCCATTAATATAAGGCTATATATTTACCACTATTGGTCAGACCTCTGTAAAGAGACTATATGGGCATTGTCCGCTGTCCGGTCCTAATGCACATTGGCAGGCTTCACATGTCTAAGAAAATTTTCTAATACATGCAAGTTAATCAGGAGGAACACAGAAGTATATAACTCCACTTCACTACAGTTTAATGATGGTTATACTGGAGGTTAAGTTAGTATTCTGTAAATATGATTAATGCTCTTGGCAATGATGAATTTTCAACCATTTCCGCAGTACAATAGAATTACTGCTTTGTTCAAAATCTATTGGTTTCGCGGGCCTAAATTAAATACGGTTCGTCTCTATAACATAAACACAAAAGCCCATCTGACTGTCTGCACGTTCATTAGACACGCAATCACAACTTGAAAACAACTTTGACAAATTAATATTCGACAGAATCGTAGGGTTTCTTGATTAGTAGACAGTTAGGTGTACCATGATTTTAGCCAGGAGGTATTACGTCTCGAAAATAATTAATAAAAATGTTTTATTGTCGTAGATTTATTTTAAACTAGCGTACCCAGCCCACTTCGCCGGTCTAGATTTTGCTTTATTTTATTTAAAGAATAAACTCACATCATTAAATATTTAATTTAACTCTCACAATATATTAAATTAATAATTTCTCACTATATTCATTCTCTTCTCGAGCGGGTGAAGATCATTACCTACACCCATGTACATATCAGTAAATACAATATCATTCTTATCATTTAGGCATTTATTATACTTCATTATACTTTAACTTCAATATGGTTCATAATGACATAAATATACACAAGGCATGTGTCAATACAAATTTGGGTTATAAAACAATAGAATATCGTCATCGTAAAAAAAAAGTTGTATTTGACAGTTCAAAAAGAGGAGTTCTCCGATCGTCACCAAGCTTTACAGGATTACTCGCCAGGTCAATCTGAAGATTCCCTGAAAGTTTCATTGACATCCCTTCAGCCGTCTTAGAGCCTATATGGAGCAAACCAACACACTTTCTCTTTTATATATATAGATAGATCATTGACAGCTTAGTGGCTAAATGTTCGGCTTCTGTGACACTGCACTGAATTTTTTGTTTATTGATTTCGTGTCATGACAAAACCGCCTAACAAGCCGCCGTTAAGCCGCTTAACAGCTTAGAGTTTGATATTTATTTTTCAGATATTCTTTTTAAAGCATTCTCTGTCGCTTCATCTATCAGCGTCAGTGCTTTCTGAAATGGCAAACATGGTTAATTTACATTTGAACATTTGACCATAGAGTTCAGAGGGTTGGATGATTTCCGATCTGGAGAATCGTATATTTGATTTATTGGGATTGGGAAGAAACAATGCGAAAAAATATCATTACAATTAAAAAAAAATACATATATAAAGTACCACCAGCTTCACTTATTCCATCTCACTCGTATAATAGTGTTAATGCAACTGGCGAGCTTTATAGTCTATTTTTTTTATTAGTTTTTGCTATGTGAAGTAAACATACTTTACGTGTCAAAGGCGAGCGTGTACCATTCATTCGGCATAGAACGACTGCAAAAACATTTCTCAATTCGTCGATGAGATTCAAGAAGGATTTCGAGGATGATACTGTGTCTCAGTATCTTTTCAAGTTTTCCTCTCGGAATCTGCAAGTTACGTATATCAGAGATTCGATTAGAACGAGCAAAAAACTAGGCAGGTGGCCTCAATTCGTTGATGTTGGAAAAGCCAACAGTCAAATATGACATCTTATTACCTTCAACGAATTCTTCCATATCGCTTACACGCGAAATAATACGTGCCGAACATATTGCATCAATATAGTTAAAAGAACAGTTGGACCACATACTCCCCACTCCTTGTATTAAAAATTGTGCCCAATTAGTGTAGCCTTACCCTTAAGCACAGGAGAACAGAAAAAAAATCAGCCTACATATGACACAATATTCGTCAGTTGAAAGTGGGTAGTTTGGTAGGTGGTTGCTCCATCTGTCTACCCAACTTCGATTAAAAGGAAGGCTTATATTGTGTTCTTATTACCTGCTTAATTTTACACTTTCAATTCAGATTCAAGTTACACTTTCCCCTAAACGAAAAAGTATTAAGTAAAAATACACGAGCAAGTTATTCTCAGTGCTTAATATTAATTATAAATAGCCGTTAACTTGAAATCCCGTGTAATTTATGTCCATAAATTAGCAAAAGGTTTTATCCTCCCTCGGGGAGGTAAGCCTCTCTGACGTCACAATCTCATTTAGAAGGTGAAGCCCTCGGTGGAACTTTTAATTTCCAACCGAATGAATTATTTTCCGCGCACGTGAAAATTTCACGTTAACGTTAGATCACGTAATTTGAGACAAAGAAAAGGTTCATTTGTAAAATTTACCGCGTTTTGATGATGACGACTTTAACGATTTTTAAAACGTGAATGACTCGCGTCGAGGTATTGTGGTAGTTTATAGCTTATACTTAGGAGACCGCTTCCCAAAACGAAAACAGACGCTTGTAGTAATGATACGTTTGATGATGGGACGGAAAAAAAATCGAACCTGAATTAAAACAAATCTTATTTTTAATACGTTTTATTTCTAATACAGCTTAATGAAACGATAATTTAATAAAAATGCTAATAATTACTTTACTAAAAAAAACACAGCAATGAAACAAAATCACAAACAGCTGATGCTCGGGTTAACGAACTTCCCATGCGCTACAATTTAAGTATTTTGGCCCAGTTCTGATAGTGTCATCCATAAGTCTTAAATTTGCATTGAATATATGTGCGACAAATGTACGACTAACCCAATATTACTCCAACAGATTTTGATGATTCATTTTTAATTGGAAAAGTTGCTAATAGGGAATTTGGGTAGTCCTGGGCACCGCTGAAAATCAGCGCTGTCGCATCCTTGCGACGGCATATGCTGAGATGGTGTCCGAGATTGGCATCAAATTTTATGTCCTATTTTTTTGTTTTTTTTAACTGTATTTTTTTTATTTATTTTTCTGTCTTTTTGATGTGTTTCATTTTTTGTGCTAATAAAGAAAGAAGTGAGAAAGAATATGTCTATGTCTAATATTCTATTTCAAGTCAGTTTTTCTTTTACTTATAAATATTCTTATTATTAACAGTCTATCAGCAAATTACACATGATAAAAAACCCAGATATATATTTTTTTATTTATTTTTTTCCATTTAACGTCAGTATTCTGCGAGGTCCATTCATCATGCAACAGTAGAAACCACCACAGCTTGATGTAATTTTTTTTATAACCCACTAGCTAATCCGGAGAACTTCGTACCATCTTATTTTTTGACAGCAGTTAGAAGTTGAACCTCAAAGAGGTTTCCATTTGACAATCGGACGGGATTCTATTATTGACATTTATGATATGACGTAAGGTCTCCTTGAAGATGTTAATGACAACTGGCTGAACAACTGAACATCATTATGTCTCATTCACACACTTTTATTTAATCAGGCTTTATAAAATCAGATTGTAATAAAAAAATCTATTCATATACACACGAACCTTGTCCTAAAAATAACAAACACAAAAAGTTAGAATCATCCAAATTGGTACAGTATTTCGGAAGTAATGCGCGTACATACATACAAACATTCATTTTATATATAAAGTTTTAGGACTATCCCATCTCGTTCCCAAAATCATGGTGCGCCCAAGTAGTTCGTGTTCCTATCGCTTAGCGGCGAGTAATTGTATCCAGGCGTGACAAGGAACCGAAGCCAGAGCGATCCGCACAATGGGGTAATGGACAGTTGCCGACATCGGCTTGATGAACAGTCTATATCCTGTCCAAACGGTTAAATATATTATGTAGTTTCCACAGCATCGTGAGGCAACGGTGTCTGGGTGCGAGATGAGCAAACGCAGACGTGGGACGTTACGCGCATTAATAATTACCCAACAATATTTAAACACATCTGTCATCTTTCTCATTGCACCGATATATTTAAGGTAAAGATAGAATGTTATGGTGACTAGTTTGAATTCCACTAGGGTTGTCCATCAATAAATTGCCGTTTTTTTTCGACTTTTTTAAACATCAAAAAATTTCTTGCTAAAAATTTGTGCTCGGCGACGGATGATGAAATTTGGCTATAGTGATGGTCTGCGAAACCATTATAAATAGCGTAGTTTCCAATCCACTACTATTCTAAGAACCCCACGGTGTTCCTCTCGTGCATTTCGTCGGAACTACGGGAACGCTTTCCAATGGCGACGGCTCTTCACGAACATTGTCTCTTAGAGCCGGAGCTCTCCACCACTTCTACATACGAAGCGCATAGGAGCACTGCACGCATCTTTCCGAGGCCATTACACTACTGGCCATTACGAACTCCCCCATATCCTCTGTCCCGGCCTCAGTTAAAGGGGTAGGAGGAGACAGTACGCTCTTCTTCTGCGCCCTGCTCTTCAGCTGCGAGACGGGAGTTCGAAGGTTCTCTCCCTCTCTCTTTCCGCAGCCTCGTTCTGAGTGCTCCATGAACTCTAGCTAGTGACCATGGCCTTAAGAAACTATTTCCTAGCACAAGCTTAAGATTAGTTGGAGGTTAACACGAAAATTAATAATATTTGTGAAAAAATATTGCAAGCTTTTTAAAACAACGGATATTAACCAACGAAGATTTAAAAAGATAAATTAATAAAACAGTATAAATATATATAAATAATGAAATAAGTCAAAATATTAGGAGAGTGAATTATGCTTATTAAATATATTAATTTAGATAAAGGAACGTAAACTTTGTAGCCTGTTAAATAACATACCTAAGACGGACTTAACCACAAGTACCGTTCACAGAATAAATTATCCACTCGAAATAATTAATACAAACAGTTACAAATACGTCAACAAAACCGTTCATTAGTTTTTAAAACATGCCAACTAACAAATCTCCTCGAGTCCCAGTTGACAGCTGTCACGCGTCTTTCGTAAGCGTTTCTTTGGCGGGAACCCAGCCGCAGCCAATCAGAGGCGACGAGCGATCTGTCAACGGATGACGCATAAAATTATAATATGCTTTAGTCTGTGGCATAACTTTGTGTCGCGAGTAAAAAGTCTACGCCACTTTTTATGTAATTTATTTTCAACCGCCAAAAAAGGTAGAGGTTCTTCATTTTTTTTTCGACAAGGTGAACTGATTTGTATGATTCTTTATTTATTAGAAAGCTGGTTGAAATTTGATCCCATTCAATCATCAACAATACAATCCATGAGAAAACCATTACGTCAATATCACGCCAATCGATATCGATGATTCGTTTTTTATTAGAAAGTATATACTTTAAAGGTAGTTTGATGAGAGTTTGGATAGGTTATTATATTATGATTCATTTGAAGTCGGTTTTTGTTTTTACTCGTAAATATAGTTGTCGGACGTTATGAAGAAAAACATTATTTAATTACAACGAAATCAATGATATTAAGTTAAATTATATAGTTATAGTATATAATTAATATTAGGAGAAATAAATTACGAATTTCGTAACGCCATTTATTACTTGCACATTAATACTCCGAAGTCGCAGAACGAGCTATGGAAGAGTGAGTGGTGAGTATACGCACATGATTTGAGGAATAAGCTGGTGAATGCAATATATACATGCGAAAAGAGAGATCCGGGAAGAAGGAGGGAAGTTCAGAGGGAGATATAAGTTAATAAAGATAGACAGAGTTACGTTTCGTATATCTAAGACACAGTGCAGGCCTATCGTCTTACCCGAAGTGGCATATAAGTTAGTTTAGCTTAGATTGTCCCAATAGATTTTGATTTTGCTAATAAAATAGCTACCGACCGAGTCGTGGTTCGGCCCTCTCGGGCGCCCTCGGATCGGACTGCTAACGCGTAATAATGGTAACCGTCCAAGCTAAGGTTACCCCTCACCAGGGGACCCTCGTGTCGAGTTACCACCTAATAGAGGTTCAGGCTAAGCGATCTAAGAGCTATGCCACCTCTCAATCCGGTGCTTCTCTGTGCCAACTGTGTTAGTTCGTCCAAAAAAAAATCGTATTATCTGTATCTCACCGTAGGAGCAAGAGAGAACAGTGCGCTCGTACATGTTCCTTAATTCTGGAACAATCGTTTATATATAATACATATAGATGGAGCTTAAAAAGTTTTTTTATTTCAGTCGTGTAAAAAGTACTCGTTTTTAAATTTATTATCTACTTTAACGCTGTAGTATAAGGTTCAAATTGGCCCTACATTGTGTTATGTGGGTAAAAATAATTTTGTGCGCCTGTGGTTTAATTACAGCTAATGACTATTATGTCGGGGGCTCCTTTTTTATGCCTGTCAGTAACCGACACGTGAGGGAGTGATGGATGAAGTACCAACAAATTTGTCTCTTGAGCTCCTCCGGCCGCTTTGTTGTTGTTATTTTTGGTGTTTGGCGGAAATGCTTCCCCATAGTCCATCTGGCATTTTTTTATTTTTAGTCTTGGAACCCTGCATTTTTATGGACTTGTAAAAATGTTAGTTGTAACAACCCAACCCTCTACTATACATAAATAGAATCTTAACATAAGAGTATCATAATGGGAATCAGGAAAATAATGTCTAAAAACATAATACAATAATTTTACACCGCCATCTCGTAGAGCTTTGACGTACCAGTCTACTAGAATGACAACAGTGGAAGTATAGCAAAGATTTACCAGATGGCGCTAGAATAACAATCTAAAAATTAAGTTTTTACTTTTGTAAAAGACAATTTTATCTTTACCCACATGTAGGTAACATACTTTTTCTTTTGTTCACGCGGGAGAATCCTTTTACGGACCGTCCTCCGGTGACCTCAGTGGGCCCGGAGGGATGTGTGGGACTCGGTCTGGGCGACCCTTACCCACTAAACCTTCCGCGAATGACATCAGCCGTTATAAGTGGCGTGCCGTGGATGCAAGTATTTGAAATACGAAATATATCTTCAAGTCTTTTAGAGACAAACGTTTAATATGACATGCAAGGTAAGACGGTATAATAACCGAAATAAATGGTAAACGCATGATATGACGAAACTAACTGGCCGCGTCATCCTGTCACAATCGTTACACGCGGGTCGGCCGTAATATTAATGAGTCAGTCGAATCTAGGACCCCGAGGTCGTGCCCAGCCTACAACCGCGCCCACTGTATAGCGGCTAACAAATACTATGTATTTCCCACGGGTAAATCTCTCTAGTCGATTCGGTTTCTATGCATCTCATGTCATTTCAATTTAAGCAATAATCGTCGAAGGTTTTCGGTAAGGTCACAGAATTACAACGTTTAGAAATGATCACTAACATGTTTTATATAAATAACAAGTATATTTACTAGCAATAACATAAACCGACTTCAAACTTATGTATTTCCAAATCGTAGAAATTTTACGAAACAGAATTAATCAGAACTTAACCAAAACTATCATCAAACTACTATTGAAGAACACACTTTCCAATATAAAATGAATCCTCAAAATCGGTTGACGTGATATTACGTTATTCGTCCGTTTTCCACGCACATAATTAATGCAAATTTAAGTCTTAAATGGTTTTATTTTTACCCAGCCAAAAGTTATACAGTAACAAACATAAAAAAAAATATTTTTATTAATTTGCAGACAACACTAAGTACTAAAATTTAAATAAAAATAAAATTAATGAAACATACTGTATTATTCAAGTTTACATAAGATATCCTATTTCGTTTAAATTTATGTTTTTTAATTAAATATAAATAAATTAATAAAAATATTTTATTTTATTTTAAGAATATTTAATTGTCTACCATGCACAATTTATTTCAGTTACCTAGCGTCTTTATCTTCCGAGATATTCAAACCTCCCCGGTGGCCCTTTCCTCGGTGCATGACGAGGGGCTCCGGGATCTCCAGTGGAACGCACCGGAGCCCCTCTGCACTGTGCTCAAGGAGAGCACGTCCCGGGGGGGGGGAGGTTACTCCCTCCCCCCCTGTGCCCTCGCAGTGCAAGGCTACACGGGCCAGCCGATGTCGCCTTCTTCCCGGGTCCACCTTAGCGGACGACAAAGGCCCCTTGTCGCCCAGTGAACCCGAGGCCCCTTTTAGTCGCCTTCTACGACAGGCAGGGGATACCGTAGTCTTATTCTTGAGAGCCCAGAACTACATAGCTGACTGAAATATTCAAACTATCTTAACCAACTCTTTATTGTTGCTCACGGCTATTTCATTATCATATCGGATGATATAGTTTAGTTATTGTGGTATTAAAAATATTAACATTTTTTTCTCTCTTTAAGGAAATAATAATTAAGGTAACTGTATATTAAGAAGCAATTAGTTGTAAAAAGCTTCGTTCAGCAACTCTGAAGCAGATTAAATACTCGTATATTTCAAAGACTCAATTTCGTAGTAAATTAATTCGTAGCAAATTGGATCAACGCCCCAATTGTAGCGTGCTAAGAAATTATTGTAGACGTATTCGTAGATTTTACAATGCATGTTATTTCACTGTACAAGTTACAATATCCGTAGCATCTCCAAAGTTAGTTTAAAACGACAAGAAAGGATTTGGTTAGAGGTTATGAGTTTGGATGTATTTTTTGTATGTTTGTTATTATGTCATAGCTTCGTCATTGGGTTACAGGTGTTATTAATATAAATTAAGACATGTGTTGTTGAGGGTATTGTTAGTACACACACGATATACACAACGTATACGCATTCACATCACGATATCATTAACGACCTCACTTAAAACTTAGTTTTATGAACAAATTGTAAATCCCTTTGTTGGAGGTCAGTACAGTGAACGTTTATATATATAGGTATTATATTATAACCTAAGTACTGTTATAAATAAATTGGCCATTAGCCAGGGAATTTGTAAAATTGAATAGAATGTAAAACAATTATTGTACAAAACCACAAATGTTTGCTGATTATGATATTAATATGAGTAATTCAAGACTAGATATGTACTCCTTACCAGATACTTTAACGACAGCTAGTTCAAACGTGGACAGCAGACATCTGAACTGCTTCATGTTACTGTTTATTATTCCTTCAAGTAAATTCTTGGCCACGAACTTATCAGATATTAAGTGGAAATGCAGTCCTGGATGATAAGACACGACACTTGCACTCTATTGACAAAATATTCTAATCATTTGTATGAATAATGAAAGAAATCACAATGACAAAAAGAAATCCAATTAAAATGTGAGCGGCAGTTTTCAAAAGTAGAGTAGGTTTAGGTTTAAGATACTTTATTCTCACTTTAGAAATTACAGGTCACTTACATGAGAACAATAAATTACTAGGAATATAAAACAATAACATAACTGCGACATCACGGAAGAAGGAGTCACCTAACGTATTCATTTGTTTGGAGTCGATTAGCTATCGTTGAGGAATTTAGCAAGTTGTATTTTGAATGCGCTAAGTTTTAATTTGTCTTAAGTTAGCCTTTTTCTATCTATCTATCTACACCCTCTTGACGTGTGCGTGAAAGTAGAGTGAATAAACATTTACTAAGCTATTGCGCCATCACAGCATTTCTTAACATCAGGTGGGATCGTAATCATGCACTTGCTTACATGGTATAAACAAAAAAATTGAAATCCGTAATCTCTACTCATCTCTTTTATTGTTCCATAAATTGACACCGCTTACGTGACAAGCGGCTTTGCAATAGAATGACGTATTCTTAAACTACTTCCGAACACAAATTGAACTGCCAAACTGTAGATATTAAAGTTGTAAGCCGCCCGCCGGTCCGACACTGTAATAACAAACGAATCCAAACTTATATTGAAGTTTGAGAAGCTCCAGGCGAACTCGAATAGAATTGATCATCAATCCACCTGTCACACGTTATGATATCATACTGTTCTTTCTATTCTTGGAATTTCACCACTTTCATAGGCACGTTTAGCTTTTAGATTGAGAATGTCATGATTGAGACATTTTTTTGTTTAAGGGGAAATCTTCAACAAGATACCCCACCTTCTGGAGCCCTTCCTCGGCGCATGTTGACAGGCTCCAGGACCTCCAGTGGAACCCACCGGAGCCCCTCGGTGCTCTGCTCAAAATCAGTGCAAGGTGACACGCCAGCCGATATCGCCTTCTTCCCGGGTCCACTTTAGCGGACGACAAAGGCCCCCACCCTTGTCGCGCAGTGACCCAGTGGCCGATTTTAGTCGCCTTCTACGGCAAGCAGGGGATACCGTAGCCTTATTTTCCGAACTCAGGACTACAGGGCTGGTACCTATCTAATCTAATCTACCCCGCTAGTGTCAAAAAGATGTGAGAGCTTTTTTATTTATTTAACTGTAACAATCATTTCAAAGAGTTCGCGGAAAAGTTATAACAGTAGTACAAATCCGACAATTCCGCCGACACAATGACTGTACAACAATTAAATCGTAGTAATAAAATAATAATTAGATGGCGTCACGTTCCCCGGTGGGGGTGGGTCGGGGCGCGGCCTAATGCGTTTAGGGTGCGTAGTACGTCCGTCGGAAGCACTTCACTTTGTAGGCATAGAAGGCGCGTTTAGCTTAATGACTACATTTGAAACGTGGAAAATATTTTTTTACATAAGAGGCGTGACAAATGCAGTTGAACTTTGACTTGAAAGGGCAAACTAACAATGATATGAATTGGAAGATAACACTTTTTCAACCAACTTCAAAAGTAGGAGGTTCTCAATTCGTCTGTATGTTTATTACCTCACAACTGTTGACTGGAAGGACCGATTTTGATGATTCTTTTTTGTTTGAACGCTGCTGCTTCCCATTTGGTCCCTATTCTGACAATGGAATCCATGAGAAAACCATATAAGGCATAAATTAGCATCAAGTATGTGCGCCACAAATAGACGAATAACTCAAAATCAACCGATTTCGATGATTCATTTTTTACCGTGGACCACAGGGAAAGCATTAATTTCAAATAAAGAATAATCAAAATTGGTCCACCTACTCGAATGTTATAAGGTAACAAACAAACAAAACATACATACAGACGAATTGAGAACTTACTCCTTTTCAAAAACGATGAGCTAAGTTAGTCAGTGACTTCACTGTGCTAATCCGCCATAAACGCTATAGTCGTTTCCCCCTTTAACTAAAAAAACAATGAATAACAGAACTCCTTACGATGCATAGAAATAATATAATAGAAAATTATTAGCTTACATCAAAAACATAACAAGTATGTATATCAGACTGACAAATTGTTAATCTATCTTGTCTATGGCAACTGGCACTGTCATGTCATAGCTTGAAATCTATACTAATTCTTCTTGATGGAACCTAATTACATTCCGCGATAAATCCTACCGATTTGTAGAACTGTTTGTCACCTTGTTTTGTTAATAATTCAGCGTCAAAGTTACAAAAACATATTGTTCTTGTTCTTCGTTTATTCCACTTGGTGCTCACGTCAAAATAATCATAACACAAATAACAATAAAGTCAACAGTAACTCACACAATTCTCCACTTCAGAACTCCTATGGGTTTAACTGCTTGAAGACATCTGAGACAAGCCCCGCTAGGATCTATAGAAGTTCCTGTCGAGTACATACATCTCTCAATCTGGTGAAGCAGTAAAGTTCAGCTTCTCTCGCTAATTTGTATAGTTTGTACCAAAAAAAAATTGAAAACCCATTCTCCACTCGATTTCGTCGCAACGCCATTTTTTTTGGTGATGGGGAAAAATCTTCAACAAGACACCCCGCTTTCCGGGAAGGCAGGGGTGTGTTGTTTGGGGTTTTTCTCCAGATCTCCAGTGGAAAGCACTGGAAGCTCTCTGTACTGTGCTCTGAAGCACGTCCCAGGGGACGTTACTCCTTGCCCCGGCACCCTCGCAGTGCTGAGGCGACACGGGACCACCAGTATTGCCTTCTCCCGGATCGGCGGACGACAAAGACGTCGTCACGATCCCAATCGCAATTTGACCATAGACAAAGGCATGGCTGGTTAAGACCATAGACAAAGGACGAAAATTGGGATTAAACTATTTTTTTATACTTTTTAAGCCAGTACGATCCCACCTGATGTTGAGTAGAAATGCAGTCCTGGATGGTACACTAGCTTAGTAAATGCCTACTCTACTCTTGAAAATACCCACATTGTAATCGGAAGGAAAGACAGATGCGAGAAAACTATTCCAGTCCTTTGCTGTACGAAGAATGAAAGACGAAGCAAATCGCTTCGTTCGGGTTTGAGGGATGTTCACATCAATAATATTGTTTACCTAACAGTTGTTAACAAGAATAGCAATATTATATGTGTAAACAAGAATAAATTTACATATACATAGAATATATGCACAAATACTGGGCAATTTTTTTTAAAAGAAAGCTAGCAATATTTCTTTTTTTTTTCAGAAATATTACTAATAATCTTGTTCACCATTCCAACTAAGCTTGTGCTAGGACATGGTTCACGGCAATAGTCCAATGGTGGATTCGAACCCACGACCTTACGATTCGCAGGCCGTACCCTAAACCATTAGGCTATTGACGCTTCAAAATTCTCAATCAGATTTATCAATAATCTTTAACTTTAACTTAAAATAATATATAAAAAAAATATGCACAAAATCTATAAACTTCACAGTCCGAAAAAACTAAATTGATATTGCAGATTTATTTTTAAAAGTACCTAACAGAGTGTATGCTTTTATTGCATTTCAAACCCCAGCATCTGTCGGCAACATGAATGTCATATCAGTACAGACTGTAATTCAACAATGTAGTTTAATAATAATCCTTGTCTAGCCAGAATGACAGCTCTGTCATTGACATGTATTTCCGCCATATTGGATTTGTAAATTGAGGACAATAGCGTATGGGTAGTTTCATAAAATTTTGCGTTGCGAATGACAACTCCGTACAGAATAATCAATTATAGAGACTGACTTTGTCTATGGTTGTGGCAGTATCTATGGTCTATGGTTTGTGGCTCATGCGCTCATGATATAATATCGTAGTATTTGTTCATTTACGCATTTGTTAATCTCGATTGCTATTTTGTCTACTCTACTGCAATAAAATGTAGTTAAACCACAGTTAAGTGGCCTTTAGTGTGAAGATTTCCATATTTATTATATGACTTATGTGTTGTCACCCTATTTGTACATATGGTTCAGGTAAACTTGTTGAGTCATGCGTAAGACGAGCTGTGATGTAAAGCTATTCAAGTCACAACGATTTCCGGTATTCACATCGTTATCAAGACAAATTTCCGGCGGCTTAGCGGTGTCTTACACTTAATCATTCAGCGTCAAAGTTACAAAACATATTGTTCTTGTTCTTCGTTTATTCCACTTGGTGCTCACGTCAAAATAATCATAACACAAATAACAATAAAGTCAACAGTAACTCACACAATTCTCCACTTCAGAACTCCTATGGGTTTAACTGCTTGAAGACATCTGAGACAAGCCCCGCTAGGATCTATAGAAGTTCCTGTCGAGTACATACATCTCTCAATCTGGTGAAGCAGTAAAGTTCAGCTTCTCTCGCTAATTTGTATAGTTTGTACCAAAAAAAAATTGAAAACCCATTCTCCACTCGATTTCGTCGCAACGCCATTTTTTTTGGTGATGGGGAAAAATCTTCAACAAGACACCCCGCTTTCCGGGAAGGCAGGGGTGTGTTGTTTGGGGTTTTTCTCCAGATCTCCAGTGGAAAGCACTGGAAGCTCTCTGTACTGTGCTCTGAAGCACGTCCCAGGGGACGTTACTCCTTGCCCCGGCACCCTCGCAGTGCTGAGGCGACACGGGACCACCAGTATTGCCTTCTCCCGGATCGGCGGACGACAAAGACGTCGTCACGATCCCAATCGCAATTTGACCATAGACAAAGGCATGGCTGGTTAAGACCATAGACAAAGGACGAAAATTGGGATTAAACTATTTTTTTATACTTTTTAAGCCAGTACGATCCCACCTGATGTTGAGTAGAAATGCAGTCCTGGATGGTGCACTAGCTTAGTAAATGCTTACTCTACTCTTGAAAATACCCACATTGTAATCGGTAGGAAAGACGGATGCGAGAAAACTATTCCAGTCCTTTGCTGTACGAAGAATGAAAGACGAAGCAAATCGCTTCGTTCGGGTTTGAGGGATGTTCACATCAATAATATTGTTTACCTAACAGTTGTTAACAAGAATAGCAATATTATATGTGTAAACAAGAATAAATTTACATATACATAGAATATATGCACAAATACTGGGCAATTTTTTTTAAAAGAAAGCTAGCAATATTTCTTTTTTTTTCAGAAATATTACTAATAATCTTGTTCACCATTCCAACTAAGCTTGTGCTAGGACATGGTTCACGGCAATAGTCCAATGGTGGAATCCACGACCTTACGATTCGCAGGCCGTACCCTAAACCATTAGGCTATTCATGCTTCAAAATTCTCAATCAGTTTTATCAATAATCTTTTACTTTAACTTAAAATAATATATATAAAAAAATGAACAAAATCTATAAACTTCACAGTCCGAAAAAACTAAGTTGATATTGCAGATTTATATTTAAAAGTACCTAACAGAGTGTATGCTTTTATTGCATTTCAAACCCCAGCATCTGTCGGCAACATGAATGTCATATCAGTACAGACTGTAATTCAACAATGTAGTTTAATAATAATCCTTGTCTAGCCAGAATGACAGCTCTGTCATTGACATGTATTTCCGCCATATTGGATTTGTAAATTGAGGACAATAGCGTATGGGTAGTTTCATAAAATTTTGCGTTGCGAATGACAACTCCGTACAGAATAATCAATTATAGAGACTGACTTTGTCTATGGTTGTGGCAGTATCTATGGTTTATGGCTCATGGCTCATGGAACATGATATAATATCGTAGTATTTGTTCATTTACACTTTGGTAATCTCGATTGCTATATTTGCCTTCTCTACTGCAATAAAATTTCGTTAAACCACAGTTAAGTGGCCCCTTTAGTGTGAAGATTTCCATATTTATTATATGACTTATGTGTTGTCACCCTATTTGTACATATGGTTCAGGTAAACTTGTTGAGTCATGCGTAAGACGAGCTGTCATGTAAAGCTATTCAAGTCACAACGATGTCCGGTATTCACACCGTTATCAGGACAAATTTCCGGCGGCTTAGCAGTGTCTTACACTTAATCATTCATCAGCTATGATTATGCGACACGTATAAAACAGATCACCTCTGTCTGTGAAATTATTAGAAGTATTTTAAGAGTGTAATATAACGTAACAGTCGGCAACGCCTTTGTTTTGCCAATACAGATTAGCCAGAAAACTCAGTCAGACTGTTTTGAGTCGGATTGAGACCGGGAACGGCTCTTAAGTCGCTTAGACGGAACTTTTTTTTATTGACGGGTGGGAAATCTTCAACATGATGTTCCGCCTTCTGGGGGGAAGGCGGCGTTTATGTGAAGGTTTGGGCACCCCGCTCATAGCGGCTGATGGCATTCGCGGAAGGTTTAGTGGGTAGGGGTTGCCCAGGCCAAGTCCCACACATCCCTCCGGGCCCACCCAGGGTACCGGAGGATGGTCTATAAAAAGATTCCCCCGCGTGAACAAAAAAAAAGGAGAGCAATAATTAACCTAGTTTATTTAGTAAAAAAAATCATTTGTGTAAAAACCGGTGTAAGACGATAGATTCGCACCCAGCTGGTCAAAAAGTAGACAATCAATAGAAGCTATGCGTGTTTGTCTTTGCCTGTCTACCCTGCTAGAAGTATGTGAAACCTTATTATTGTATCAGTATAAGTAATTAGATAATTTCACATATTGACGTCTTACAAGTTTCTAGCTTCTCTACGATAATTTGTCACAATCATGATGCAGAAGCCCTGTCAAATTCTAATCGCGCCGGGCCACCGTTCCGATAACTTGACAGTGTAATTATAATGTATTTAGATGACTTCACTAGCTTTAATATGATTTGTTATACGTAGCAAAATCGGTTTAGAAGGGTGGTCTTTTGAAACTAATAATTAAAAAAAAATGGATATCATGGGACACCCGGTAAGAACGAAGTTCCCTCGGAGCAACGCACAAAAGAAGTTCTTAATTTTATAAATAGAGGAGACGCTATAGTCATTGGCCCCTATACAGTTATTAGCCAATTCAATTTTGATGTCAAAAAACTAGCAACATCCTAGATAAATGGTAGTTTGTAAACAACATAAATGACAACACTTTTCTTATCTGTCAAAATGTTGCAACAAAATTCCGATAAGTTCAAAGATTCCTTTTCGGTGTCTGATTTTTGGCTGGCGGCACAAACGCAGGTAACTTTGTTAAAAATTGTTAATACTGCAACTTTTTTGATACAATATTTTGAAAATTATGTTTTGTATCCATGTTATTGAAATCCCATAAAATATGTACTAATTATGCGTAATAAACAGGTTTAGTTGTAATATAAACTATATTTTCATCATAACCTCAAAAATTTGTTGTGGCCAATAGCTGTCACTATTATTTGAATAACAATACACAATGAATAAAAATACAGTTATTGGCCTTATATGCCAATGATTGTATTTTATAAAAAATATGAAATAGTGTTTTTGATGAATAAAACGTCTTCTGCTATAATATTAAGCGTCCAAATTAATTACAAAAAATTAAACCACAATGAACAGTAAATAGCCTTGACCTACTTTTATGATTTAAATTTTTCTCAAACACTAAATTTCCTAATTACTTGTATGTACATAAATGACTTAAAATTCTATTAATAAATACTATAGTCGTATGCTAATTATTAATAAGTGTTACAGCCTTTATATATAATGCATGTATCCCACTGCGGGGTGCAGCCCTTCTCTCTAAAGAGAGTATAAGGGCGTAGTCCGCCACGCGGCCCTAGTGTGGATTGAATTCATATGCCTTAGAAAAAAAATCTAAGACTTGTAGGTATCCTCACGATGTTTTCCTTCACAGCCGAGCACGTGGTAAATCAGCACATAAAATTGCAACAGCAAATTTATTGATGCCGACACCGGGGATCGAATTGGGGGTGCTAGCGTACTATGCAACTTGAGCCAAGCGACTGGACACTGAGCTACCCCGGCTCAGAATTATTATTAAGCAATAATTAATTATTTATGTAATTTCATACTCAAAAAAACAATATTGGCTTAAAAATTTGAATTACAATTTTTTTTGGATTACTTTTATTTTAAGTTATATGTTATTTTCTAAACTTTAACTTTACATATTTATTTTTAACTTACCATCCAGGACTGTATTTCCTCTTAACGTAAATTGCGTTCATGGTCAAGCATTTGCTTAGAAAGTATAAAAAAAAAACTTTCTACTAATTAGTTTCACAACTAAAAGAGCGCACAAAATCTCGCTCCCTTTAAAAAAATGAAGGGGCCCCTATCTCAGCCGGCGCTCGACGAGACGGCACCGCGTATACAATAATTTAGCACTGAATAGTATTTATGCCCTCTCGAAGTTCGGAGGAAACTTTCCGGTTAGATAACTGCTACTGAGATAGGAGGTGAATTCTGATATACTCAGTGAAATATCATCATTATCAACTTTCCTTTTTATTTAACAGTAGACGTTTTACTAAGGCTTATTTAACCTTATAATTTCTTAATCTATAGGGAACTTAGATAAATTAAAATAGAATCGTATATCAATCTAACGAACGTTACAAATCCACAAAGCGTCCATTCGTGACCGCCGGAGGTTGCGAATAATCCTCGCAGGTTACCGCTATTTTATAGGTATACCACCCCCCCCTTAGATGTTAGGAACGTTGCTGGAGTTCCTTCAACAAGCTTATAGAGGTTCAGGCTAAGCGACCTAAGAGCTATGCCACCTCTCAATCAGGTGAAGCAGTCAATGTCAGCTTCTCTGGGCAATCTGTAAAAAAAATCAATCTAACAAATTTGTAATTAAAAAAATGGGTACATGAGAAGTTAAGTATACGTATTTTGCATTCGCGACGTCTTGGCATCATTGAATAGTTTTTAACTGCATGCAAATAATGACAATAACAAA
The DNA here is from genome assembly GCA_029286785.1 of Meandrusa payeni. Classification (NCBI taxonomy): domain Eukaryota; kingdom Metazoa; phylum Arthropoda; class Insecta; order Lepidoptera; family Papilionidae; genus Meandrusa; species Meandrusa payeni. The sequence goes on from JAGSMX010000029.1 coordinate 1,398,637, forward strand.
ATAAAAGGACTCGAAAAGGACAGTCAATACAGTCCATAAAATTCAATTTAAATTTGAAATATGAAATGCATAAATATTAAATTAAACTAGCATACTTTGTAGGTCTCGTAGAATAAAATAGTCCAACAACTAATACATTCGCTTTATTGAGACAGCGTAACGTTGTACAAAGAATTATTTATAACGAATACCGTCACAACTGCGCGTCCTCACAATCTTTATACAAAATTAATTTGAAGTCAGATTACGAACTAATAAAGTTACAACTATTGTTTATAATACCAAGTTCATGTGACGATCAATTATTAATTATGAATTAAAGATACAATAAGGTTCAGGTAAAATATTAAGATATTGTTGGAAGTAGTTATTATGCATAACAATCGCTGGGTGTCATGTGTTGCCAGCTAACAGTACCTAGCCCTCTTCGCCGGGATACATTTTGCTTTATTTCATTTAAACAATAAACTTACATCATTAAATATTTATCTCTCACAATATATTAAATTATTCATTTCTCGCCGTATTCATTCTCTTCTCGAGCGCGTGTAGTTCATTACCTACACCTATGTACATATCTGTAAATACAACATTATTCTTATCATCTAGAGATTTCATATACTTCATTATACTCCATTGTACTTCAATATGGTTCATAATGACATAAATATACACAACGCATGTGTCAATACAAATTTGGGTTATAAAACAATAGAATATCATCATAGTAAATAAAAGCTGTATTTGACAGTTCAAAAAGAGAAGTGCTCCGATCGTCACCAAACTTTACAGGATTACTCGCCAGGTCAATCTGAAGATTCCCTGAAAGTTTCATTGAAATGGGTCCAGCCGTTTCGGCGCCTATATGGAACAAACCCACACACTTTCTCTCTCTCTCTCTATATATATATATATATAGATTTTAGATTTTCCATAAGCTCAGGGAAATTTTAATCGAAATAGACTGAAAAACATTTACCAAAAGACATTGATCCGTTTTTGAGCGGAATGAAAAATGAATAAATTCTAAAACGGCGATTAAAAAATAGGGGTTGGTGATAAAAGGATAAAAATTTAGGGTTGTATGTATTTTTTAATGCCACAAAAGTAAAAACAAAAAATTTTGTTCAAAAATTAAAAAAAAAATGTTAAGGGTGAACAACCCTTATCACTTAGGGGTTTGAAAATAGTAGCCGATTCTCAGACCTACTGAATATGCAAATAAAATTTGGTAAAAATCGGTAAAACCATTTCGCGATAATGTTAACTAACATTGTGACAAGAATTTTATAAATAAGATAATTTTATTTTAATTTATATCAATAAATAGTACATACGGACAGTCGACTAAACTGGAGCACTTGAAAAAGTGTATAAGCACAATTAATTCACTGCAGCTTCAACTTGTTACTGTCATCATTATTTCACAAAGAAGTACAACTTCAAAAAAGGTGATATAGCCAAAACAATTGTATACTAGGTTTCTAGTATATACTGAAAAATATTGACGAGGGCATCAATGCGTTCGATCACAAAAGGTGTAAATACCATTATTGCCTCTCGGAGACGTCTTTTTGTACGTTATCTCGCCGGAAGCTGTGCAGAATTGATTTCCAATTTCATTTTTAAATAACGCTCTCGGAGCGTCTTTATACGTCTATTGAGAGTTGCACGATTCGAGTCTTTATAAGGGTTCTTGGTGTACACAAGAATTGGAAAGAGGGAAATATCTAAAGATATTTTAAATGTACGAATGATGTAATGTAAACTTTTATCGTCGTAAATAGCGGCAACCATATTCATATTATTATTATTATTATTCATCGTGAGAGCGTTACTGAAGTAGAGAATCTTCTTCAGTCTAGAATCTTCACCGGATTAAGAGGTGGCACAGCTCTTAGGTCGCTTAGCCTGAAGCTCTGTCTCTTGTAACTCGACACTTCGGTGAGGGGTAATCACGGCTTGGACGGTTACTATGCTACGCATAAGCATTCCGTTCCGAGGGCGCCCGAGAGTGCCGAACCACGACTCGATCGGTTGCTGTTTCAGATATTCTAGGGGATATTCAAAATCTAAACTAACTTTCAGTGCCACTTCGGAAAGCGTTGGCACTGGGAGACGAAGTGGTCGAAGAGACAGCAACGCTCAGATGTTAGATCTAAGGGATATAGGTTCTTTTTTTTTGCCTATGCTATTTCTAGTTCCCCTAACGTGGATAGGTTAGGGCAGTTTTTCTCCCATGCCTTTCCTCTCATTCATTCATCCTTCTTATTATTATTTATTACAGTCTTATATTCTACTTATTATTACAATTTTATTTCTACTTTTAATGTACACTTCTTCTTTTATTTTCTCTTTCTTATACTATTTCTTATTACATTTCTATCGTTTTACTTATTTTAATCTTATTTTTATTACACTTGTCTTATATTTATCTACACTATTTTTATATAATACCATTTTTAAGTTTCCTAAATTTTAACCTTCTTACTAATTCTAATTTTTTTTCCCAATGGTGGGCTCGCAACTCACATTATTTACAAATGTGTGTTGGGATGCTCCTTACTTACTAGGTTTTGTTCCTATATGCTGCTTTATCTGCGATTAATTTGCAATAGCTAAGGAATCTTTGACTAATTTCTTTATTATTTACTAATAGTGGTAGTTGTCACTGCAAATTTTTTTTTTTTTAAAGACTAACTTTAAAAAAATACAACTCTCCAAAATTACTGTCTAATGTAACTTTAAAAGTTCCCGCAGAGAAAATGCATAGTAGGGAAATGCTTTTCGTGCCTTGTACTCGTACGGACTGTAGAAGTATCTATTTTATGTTCAGGACAGATTATATAAATTCCCTTGGTATGGACATAGATCCATTTGCACCCTGTCAAATGCAGCAAGAAACATATTGTGTTAAATATACTTTAATAAAATGGCGTGAACATAGCGCTATTAATAATTATTATTTTTTACATTGCTTGGTTTTTTCTATTAATTATATTGTTATAACGTATTATTAAAAGTAATAGCTGTATGTTTTCCTAATGAAATAAAAAAGCGTAAATATTTTATACAGTGGACATACCAAGCAATCATCGCCCTGATATCATTAACTCCGGTAACGTGAATGATTGTTGTAGCTATACAAAAGCTCCCAATCAAAGCTCCTCCATTGTTATTTGTAGCAGTTACCGGAGTTACATCGTCCGATTCGCTGATTAGATCCGACTTGTTCGTGCGGTGGTAACTTTATTTGCCGATCCGTTTGTTTTCTGATTTGTTGCGTTTTATTGAATATTGCTATGTGTTGTGGAAGAGAAAGACAGCATTTTTCCTCTATAAGTATGAAATAAACCTTCTAAGTATCTAAGTTACTATATCTAGCATTGAATCTAACATCTTTAAACGTGCAAATTTTGTTAATAAATAAATCTCAGAAACAGGTTCACCGATTTTCATTAAATTTTGTATACTTTGTCGTCCGCCAAGGTGGACCCGCGAAGAAAGCGACATCGGCTGGCCCGTGTCGCCTTGCACTGCGACGGCACAGGGGGGGAGGGAGTCACCTCCGGGAAGTGCTCTCCTTGAGCACAGTGCAGAGGGGCTCCGGTGCGTTCCACTGGAGATCCCGCAGCCGGAGAAGTTTTTCTCCCATGCCTTTCCTCTCATTCATTCATCCTTCTTATTATTATTTATTACAGTCTTATATTCTACTTATTGTTACAATGTTTTATTTCTACTTTTAATGTACACTTCTTCTTTTATTTTCTCTTTCTTATACTATTTCTTATTACATTTCTATCGTTTTACTTATTTTAATCTTATTTTTTATTACACTTGTCTTATATTTATCTACGCTATTTTTATATAATACTATTTTTAAGTTTCCTAAATTTTAACCTTCTTACTAATTCTAATTTTTTTTTCCCAATGGTGGGCTCGCAACTCACATTATTTACAAATGTGTGTTGGGATGCGCCTTACTTACTAGGTTTTGTTCCTATATGCTGATTTATCTGCGATTAATTTGCAATAGCTAAGGAATCTTTGACTAATTTCTTTATTATTTACTAGTAGTGGTAGGTTGTCACTGCATTTTTTTTTATAGGGATATAGGTTGCAACTAACTTTAAAAAAATACAACTCTCCAGAATTACTGTCTAATGTAACTTTAAAAGTTCCCGCAGAGAAAATGCATAGTAGGGAAATGCTTTTCGTGCCTTGTACTCGTACGGTCTGTAGAAGTATCTATTTTATGTTCAGGACAGATTATATAAATTCCCTTGGTATAGACATAGATCCATTTGCACCCTGTCAAATGCAGCAAGAAACATATTGTGTTAAATATACTTTAATAAAATGGCGTGAACATAGCGCTATTAATAATTATTATTTTTTACATTGCTTGGTTTTTTATTATACGTATTTATATGTGAAAAGCTTTAAATTGGCTGTATTAAATATATTGTTATAACGTATTATTATAAGTAATAGCTGTAAGTTTTCCTAATGAAATAAAAAAAGCTTAAATATTTTATACAGTGGATGTACCAAGCAATCATCGCCCTGATATCATTAACTCCGGTAACGTGAATGATTGCTGTAGCTGTACAAAAGCTCCCAATCAAAGCTCCTCCATTGTTATTTGTAGCAGTTACCGGAGTTACATCGTCCTATTCGCTGATTAGATCTGACTTGTTCGTGCGGTGGTAACTTTATTTGCCGATCCGTTTGTTTTCTGATTTGTTGCGTTTTATTGAATATTGCTATGTGTTGTGGAAGAGAAAGACAACATTTTTGCTCTATAAGTATGAAAAAACCTTAGAAGTATCTAAGTAACTATATATAACATCTTTAAACGTGCAAATTTTGTACATAAATAAATCTCAGAAACAGGTTCACCATTTTCAAATTTTGTATATAAATAAATCTCAGAAACAGGTTCACCATTTTCAAATTTTGTATACTTTGTCGTCGGCCAAGGTGGACCCGGGAAGAAAGCGACATCGGCTGGCCCGTGTCACCTTGCACTGTGACGGCACGGGGGGGAGGGAGTCACCTCCGGGAAGTGCTCTCCTTGAGCACAGTGCAGAGGGGCTCCGGTGCGTTCCACTGGCGATCCGGGAGCCACTCACCATGCACCGAGGAAGGGCCACTGAGGAGGTATTAGTGGGTAAAAACCCTACATAACCGCCGCCTTCCGGGGTATATTTTTGAAGATTTTCTCCCCGTTAACAAAAAAAAAAGTTTCACTTTTAGAAATTTTCGTTTTATCCGGGTATTGGGTATACAAAGTATTCTCCAGTAGATGGCGTTGCTAAGCAACAAACAATAAGTCAATAACTTTAGACCATGAAAATCAATTTCAATAAAATTGTTGACAAAATACGTGTATCATATGGTTGCTTGGTGATGAATTAAGTAATCGATATCCACGTCAGAGAAAATACATAGCGCTTGGAGATAGGTCTTATTGGGTTGCAACAGACAATGGTAAAACATACAGAAGAAATATATCACAAATTTTGAAACAAAAAGATTTATTTATTTATTTATTTATTTACAGGAAGATCAACAGCAATAAAATTTACAAAAAAGATACAGTAATAATTAAGAAACAGACTGCCAATAACAGATCTTCGCGAATACGAAAAACTTTCAAATTATTTTATTGTGTGAGCAAGAACATTAATAACACAAAAGCCTACTAACTATTTTTCAATTAAAGAAATTTCGATAGAATGCCCGAGATGGTGCAATCACTCGGTTAATGTCAGGAATGACTAAAAGAGATCAAAGTGCGAGTTGGAACTAGATCTACACAAGCCATACAATCTGGAGGTAATTTAACTCTTGTGAACAACGTTTAAGGAGATTTACGGTAGCATTTTGTTATCATTATGTCGGTAAGATCGAAAAACATTATTCATATTTCATAATTATGTAATTCTTTTCTAGATATAATTAGCAAAAAAACATTATTTGAAAAAAAATTACCGGAGCAAAAGTCCGTCAATCCTAAGGTTTAAGTGACTAAGGTTACGATTTATCTCATAGTTAAATCATCTCTGAAACAATTTAACGTACGATATCAAAAGAGCAGATTTTTGAGATTTTAATCTGCCATAATTACTTAGAGGCAATTATAAACATGCATATATTTAGGGTATTTTTCTGTTATATATTGTTGTTTCTGATATTTTTTTTCTAGTTAAAAGTTAGTTAAAGTTACAGCCTTTATATATATAATATATATGTCCCACTGCTGGTCACAGGCCTTCTCTGTAAAGAGAGTATGAGGGCATATTCCACCTCGCACACCTAGTGCGGATTGGTAGACTTCACATGCCTTAGAAAATTTTTCTAAAACATGTAGGTTTCCTCACGATGTTTTCCTTCACCGCCGAGCGCGTGGTTAATCAGCACATAAAATTGCAACAGCAAATTTATTGGCGCCGGCACCGGGGATCGAACTCGAGTTGCTAGCGTACTATGCAACAAGAGCCAACCGCCTGGACACAGAGCTACCACGGCTCTAATCATTAATTATTTTTTTAGATACTGTCAATATTGTAACTGGTAGAGACTAGCTTATTTGGCGTCTATATCCTAATTATTTATAGTACGGTCTCCGAAAGGTCGTAGGTTCGAATCCACCATTCTCCTATTGACGTGAACCATTTCTTAGCCCAAGCTTAAGCTTAGTTGGATTGGTTAACAGAAAGTATTATACAAAATTTTGTTCAAAAGCTAAATGAAAAGCAGATTGTGACTCTCTCTCTCTACCCTCGGTTAAGATCTTAGATTGGAGCGTATTTGTCTTATAAGTATAGAAAAAGAAATCATCCAGAAAACAAGTAACACAAATCAACGGAAGTACCGGCAAATAGGCCTTTGTTTTATTCAGAAATTTGTAACTACCCACACCTCTTACCGTTATCGCGCCAGAAACTTTCCCTTGAACTTTGGAAAGGGGAATAAATTTTCTTTAGACTTATTGTTTTCTCGTTGTGTTTTCGCCAATATTAGTTCAATGTTTTATTTTATTTTATTTGGAATAACAAACGAATACATATTGAGGACTTAAGTTACAAAAATACATAAAATAAAAAGTGTAATCAATATGTAAGCTACACCGTTATACACAAAATAATAATGTCCACAATATGTCTAATGGACTACACACACTTTTTTATTTGTAATTAAAGTACATCACACATTTAAAATGCAGTGTCTTTTTTAAAGTTTTTTATAAGAGGAAAGAAATAACTCATCAATATTGGCAAAATGGTCATTATACTGCTTCATAATCCGAGTTAACGGAGCGCGTTCACCGGCGTTGGTTCTCGTAATGATGGGAGAAAATATTTTGTGCGTGTATGTATCACGAATGCGCTGGGAACTACTACTCGTAGGAACACAAAAGTATATATTATTGAGTACAGAATAATTTGATCAAGGTATAACCTTCTACGTTTTTTTAAGAGGGAATAATAAAAAAAATCGTTCATATATTCGATTAGCCATTAACAAAGCTAATAGCTGCCTACCATCTTACCGAAGATAATAAAATATGTGTCATATTTAACTATTAGTTTCACAATGTTAGGTTATACTGCAGCTGTAAAAATGTCTCGTTTGGACCTGTTCATAGCATTAGTTCCAAACGTGTCTCTACACGTGTTTCTTAGTAGGGCTAACTAAATCATTTAACCAGTCGTAGAACTACGTAGCAGATAAGCTGCTACACAAATATCTTCGCTAAACCGTACAGTATAATTACGTAGAGTACGAGTCGATATACGAGATATTGCTATTCTTCAAAGCGGTCGAGATAAATTGGAAGTTGTCCTGCTCTATCCCTTCTACTCATAGTTACCTTCCTCCTTTTTTGGGATTTAAACTTTACCAACACATCAGCAATTGATGACATACACTTAAGAGTTACAGTCGTGCCAGAGCTACGCGGCGTAGCTCTTGATGTAGGGATACATTGAAGATAATTTTTATTGTACTAAAATATATGTATAAAGGCGAATTTAATGTTATAAGGATGTTTGTCCAGCTAAGCTTTGGTGATTTTTTTAATTTATTTAAATACCAACCAAATAAAAGCCTAATTTAATTTCTCTACTAATATATATTTATAGAGAAATTAAATTAGGCATAAATAAAATAAAAGCCTAATTTAATTTCACTATTAATATATATTTATAGAGAAATTAAATTAGGCATAAATAAAATAAAAGCCTAATTTAATTTCACTATTAATATATATTTATAGAGAAATTAAATTAGGCATAAATAAAATAAAAGCCTAATTTAATTTCACTATTAATATATTTTAATAGAGAAATTAAATTAGGCATAAATAAAATAAAGCCTAATCTAATTTCACTATTAATATATATTTATAGAGAAATTAAATTAGGCATAAATAAAATAAAAGCCTAATTTAATTTCACTATTAATATATATTTATAGAGAAATTAAATTAGCCATAAATAAAATAAAAGCCTAATTTAATTTCACTATTAATATATTTTAATAGAGAAATTAAATTAGGCATAAATAAAATAAAAGCCTAATTTAATTTCACTATTAATATATATTGATAGAGAAATTAAATTAGGCTTTTATTACATACATACTACGTACATCATACATATTACGTACATCACATCCTTTGGTGGTTAAGAGCAGGCTAAGGGTAGCTCAAAATAGCGTTTTAAAAATTCTTTATAGTTGAATATACATAAATAAATACGTCGATAAAAATATAATAATAAACATAATTGTAATAACTAGTGAACTTGACTGTTGACTTTGACTCTTGTGAAATATTCCATTAACTAATACACTCGCTTTTATTCAGACATCGTAACGTTGTACAAGGAATATAACGAAAATGCAGCCCTGTAGTTCTGGGCTCTCAAGAATAAGACAACGGTATCCCCTGCCTGTCATAGAAGGCGACTCGGGTTCACTGGGCGACAAGGGTGAGGGCCTGAGTCGTCCACCAAGGTGGACCCGGGAAGAAGGCGACATCGGCTGGCCCGTGTCGCCTTGCGCTGCGCGGGCACAGGGGGGCAGGGAGTAACCTCGCCCCCCGGGACGTGCTCTCCTTGAGCACAGTGCAGAGGGGCTCCGGTGCGTTCCACTGGAGATCCTGGAGCCCCTCGTCATGCACCGAGGAAAGGGCCACCGGGGAGGTTTTAGTGGGTAAGAACCCTATATAACCGCCGCCTTCCCCAGAAGGCGGGGTATCTTTGTGAAGATTTCCTCCCCGTTAACAAAAAAAAGGAATATAACGAATACCGTCACAACTGTGCGTCATCTCAATCTTTATACAAAATTAATTAAAATTCAGAATACAAACTATTATAGTTAAATTATTGTTTACAATGCCAAGTTAATGTGACGATCAACTAAATGATTAATACTCGTAATTAAATAAAGATTCAATAAGGTTCAGGTAAATCACTAAGATATAACTGGAAGTATTTTATACACCACAATCACTAGATGTCGTTTTTCTATAAAATGTTGCTAGCTAACATTGTATAGAAAAACGACAACACATATACCAGTTTAACATTTTTTACTGTTTGAGTAGAAAGTATTCACATGCAAGCGTCTCTATCGTCTCCTTTTTTTTCTTATTTCTCTTCCTACATAAGCTGTAAAGCTACTTCACTATTTTTAGGTTTGAGGTTTAAGAAATTTTATTCTCACTTTAGACATTACAGGTCACTTACATAAGAACAATAAATAACTAATTTTATAAAACAATAAGTTCGCTGTCACACGAAAGAAGGAGTCACAGGAATTTTGAATGCGCCAAGTGTGTGGTATACACACACGCTTGACGTGTGCAGTTTGCTGTACAGTTGTGCTCTTTCAAAACAAATCGATCTTTTACAGTAATTCGTTCTAACTTTGGGTATGACAAGAAAACTAGCGCGTCAGTTGTTGTGTTTCTTAATATTTTTAGTAAATGTGATGTTAGTGTTAGCTGTTTTCTCTATAATTTTACTAATTAGGATACATGTACTATATTTATATAATTGCTTGATTTTCATTATTTTCGTCGCTTTGTAAATATTGCGATTACCTCAACATTGACATTTGGTTTTCCTCTCTTTAATGATCGTCGTTATTAATCAATAATAAGTCGAAGCTCTTCAAGAGAACACATGGCATCTAAAACTATAAATTATTTATATACCGTCATTATGGTAACTGGTCATAAATAATATATTATTTATGTCTTCTGTTCCAAAATGAAAGATTACTCCATCAGCAGCCAGCAGCGTCACGTGACATTAAAATGTATATTTAGAACAATTGCCTTTTACAGTAATACATTTCAAGATGAAAACGGGAATTTTATATTATATAATTACGAAAGATTATCGTGAAAAGCCGTGGTAGCTCAGTGTCCGGGCGGTTGGCTCACATTGCATAGTACGGTATATGTAGCATCTCGAGTTCGATCCCCGGCGCATGTCATGTGAAGTCTGCCATACGCACTAGGGCCACGTGGCGGACTATGCCCTTATGGAGTATTTACAGAGATAACTTTATCGTGACAAGCATTGAATATAGACAAGTATATTTACGAGAAAAAACAAAAAACGACTTCAAATTATGAGTTAGTATAATTTAAGACGTATTTGGTTTTCGCATGGATGCCGTTGTCACAACTGGAATAAACTGGGAAGAAGAATTGGAAACACAAGCATTCATAAATAAAAGAGAATTAACAAAATCAGTTCTTTCAGTTGAAACTTCTCAGGTAGCAAACATGAAAAAGTTCAGTCGAATTGAGAACCTCTTCCTTTTTGAAGTCGGTTGAAGCTATTTTTTCATAAAGAGTCAGGTACCTGACACACAGAGTGAAATGCACAAGAAAATTCCGTCACTATCTCTGATATATGCTTCTACCATCGACACTAAAGCTTTTTTTTTCAATAAAGCGCAACCACAGACTTATGTCGATGCTCTTTTGTAATATTCTTGAATTGGTTCCTTTGTTTTTTTAAATAAGGGTGCTACCTTTAGAGTTACTACATTTTTATTTATTATAGTGCCTGATTTTGAAGGTGGTGCTGGTGAATGCTCTGGTTCACGCGTCGGAGACGCCCGTTGCATTGTTATAAATTTCTTCGCAACCGCTGCGTCCCTGTTTCTCATGGCCATTTTAGGTTGTATTCTACGACACTAAAGCTTATATGGTATAAGCTTATAACATATTTCTCATAGTGAAAGCTCATCGGACATTGATAATTCAATAACTGAACCATATAAAGGGAAGGATATTTTATGGCATTCCCCATGTCGCTTTTTACGACGGCGCAAGATGCAGCTATGAATACTCTAACGCCCTCACCACGTGGTAGACTAATTTCGATGATAATGATTCTTGCTATAATTTATGAGTCATGTATAGTCTTTAGTTTATGCTTATAATATATTGGAATATACTTTTTGTGGAATCTCACACACCTCAGTCCCTTCTGTGTACAAAACCCACAGGCGTTGTAAACGTTGATACTTAAAATCATTGTTAAAACGGGATTAAATACGTATCAAGTATATTTATGACAAAAACAAAAACCGACTTCAAATCAAATAAAATGTTAAACATTAATATGCCCTCTTTATATTTCCGAATTATCGGAGGCATATTCCGAAATAAAAGCAGTGCCTAATCTAACTCTCATCAAACTACTCTTAGAGTACATCTGTCCCTTTCAATAAAAAATGATTCATTGAAATTGGTTGGCGTGATATTGAGTTAATCGTCCATTTGTCGCTCACATACATAATGCAAATTTAATACTTGTATTTCAAAATCGGACCAAATTTAAATGTGACCACATGTGAAGCTGATTTGTACCAAAACTAGAAGTCAATAAAACAGAATTATAAATAGTAATAAGTTATGGAAAAAATTGACACAAAATCAGAAAAATGTATTTATTGTGAGTTACCTTTTTTTTTCTTTCTTTTGTACAAGTTAAAAATACCCCCCGCCAAACACGGCGGGGAAATAAAAATAGTAAGAAATCATCAATAACAAAAAAAAAACATAATAAAAATTATCAAAATCGGTTCACCCAGTCGAAATTCATGAGGAAACAAACATTGAAAAACATACAAATGAATAGAGAATCTCCTTTTTTGAATACGGTTAAAAAAAACAAGTTTTTAACAACGACTACCCGCAGTATTTACCTGAAATGTGTACGTTCGCCTGACATTACGCCGTCATCCTCATTAGCTTGACTTCCGACAGTTTAACTCCTTCCTTCCTCACGGGAACCGCTAATTTCGCTCGGTTTCTATCCACCATTTTGTTTTATTGTGGACTATATTTAGCGACTTGAACAAGTATATTTAGGGTATAAACATAAAAAAACTTGAAGGAAAACATTGTGGCAAACCTATTTGTGTTAGAGAATTCTGTAAGACATGTTAAGTCTTTTACTCGAAGGCCTGTGCCCAATAGTGGGACATATAATATAAAGGCTGTAACTTTAACATATAGAATAGAATAGACTTCATATTTGATTTTGAGGAAACAAAACAGATATATAAAATAAAAAAGATAGGAACAAACATGAGAAACAACAGGAAAATAACTAATTATGCCGTAGTGTGACGCAAACAATCGTATAACGACTCTATGACGCAACGGCAGCGCGTCTGACTCCAGATCAGAAGGATGCGTATTCAATTGTAACAAAACATTGGGGTCAAAATATTTTTAGAGGTTCTGGCTAAGCGACTGCTTCAACGAATTGAGAGGTGGCATTGCTCTTAGATTCCTTTTGTTTTCTTTCGACAGATTCACCAAATAAGTTACGAAGCGAATTGTGTGATTTCAGCAGATTTCAGTGCGTATATATACAGTTATATTATATAATTACGTAAGATTATCGTGAAAAGCCGTGGTAGCTCAGTGTCCGGGCTTACATTGAATAGTACACTATATGTAGCATCTTGATTTCGATCCCTGGCGCATGTCATGTGAAGTCTGCCATACGCACTAGGGCCACGTGGCGGACTATGCCCTTATACTCCCTTTACAGAGATAGCTTTATCGTGACAAGCATTGAATATAGACAAGTATATTTACGAGAAAAAACAAAAAACGATTTCAAATTATAAGTTAGTATAATTTAAGACGTATATGGTTTTCGCATGGATGCCGTTGTCACAACTGGAATAAACTGGGAAGAAGATTTGGAAACACAAGCATTCATTAATAAAAGAGAATTAACAAACTCAGTTCTTTCAGTTGAAACTTCTCAGATAACAAACATGAAAAAGTTCAGTCGAATTGAGAACCTCTTCCTTTTTTGAAGTCGGTTGAAGCTATTTTTTCATAAAGAGTCAGGTACCTGACACACAGAGTGAAATGCACAAGAAAATTCCGTCACTATCTCTGATATATGCTTCTACCATCGACACTAAAGCTTTATTTTTTCTTTCAATAAAGCGCAACCACAGACTTATGTCGGTGCTCTTTTGTAATATTCTTGAATTGGTTCCTTTGTTTTTTTTTTAAATAAGGGTGCTACCTTTAGAGTTACTACATTTTTATTTATTATAGTGCCTGATTTTGAAGGTGGTGCTGGTGAATGCTTTGGTTCACGCGTCGGAGACGCCCCGTTGCATTGTTATAAGTTTCTTCGCGACCGCTACGTCCCTGTTTCTCATGGCCATTTTTAGATTGTATTCTACGACACTAAAGTTATATGGTATAAGCTTATAACATATTTCTCATCGTGAAAGCTCATCGGACATAGATAATTCAATAACTGAACCATATAAAGGGAAGGATATTTTATGGCATTCCCCATGTCGCTTTTTACGACGGCGCAAGATGCAGCTATGAATACTCTAACGCCCTCACCACGTGGTAGACTAATTTCGATGATAATGATTCTTGCTATAATTTATGAGTCATGTATAGACTATACAGTTTATTAGTTTATGCTTATAATATATTGGAATATACTTTTTGTGGAATCTCACACACCTCAGTCCCTTCTGTGTACAAAACCCACAGGCGTTGTAAACGTTGATACTTAAAATCATTGTTAAAACGGGATTAAATACGTATCAAGTATATTTATGACAAAAACAAAAACCGACTTCAAATCAAATAAAATGTTAAACATTAATATGCCCTCTTTATATTTCCGAATTATCGGAGGCATATTCCGAAATAAAAGCAGTGCCTAATCTAACTCTCATCAAACTATGACTAGACTTTTAAAGTACATCTGTCCCTTTCAATAAAAAATGATTCATCGAAATCGGTTGGCGTGATATTGAGTTAATCGTCCATTTGTCGCTCACATACATAATGCAAATTTAATACTTGTATTTCAAAATCGGACCAAATTTAAATGTGACCACACGTGATTCAACTGATTTCAACCAAAACAAGAAGTCAAAAAACAGAATTATAAATAGTAATAAGTTATGGAAAAAATAGACACAAAATAAGAAAAATGTATATATTGTGAGTTACCTTTTTTTTCTTTCGACAGATTCACCAAATAAGTTACGAAGCGAATTGTGTGATTTCAGCAGATTTCAGTGCGTATATATACAGTTATATTATATAATTACGTAAGATTATCGTGAAAAGCCGTGGTAGCTCAGTGTCCGGGCGGTTGGCTCACATTGCATAGTACGGTATATGTAGCATCTCGAGTTCGATCCCTGGCGCATGTCATGTGAAGTCTGCCATACGCACTAGGGCCACGTGGCGGACTAATTTCGATGATAATGATTCTTGCTATAATTTATGAGTCATGTATAGTCTTTAGTTTATGCTTATAATATATTGGAATATACTTTTGTGGAATCTCACACACCTCAATCTCTTCTGTGTACATAACCCACAGGCGTTGTAAACGTTGATACTTAAAATCATTGTTAAAAAGTGATTAAATACGTATCAAGTATATTTACGAGAAAAACAAAAACCGACTTCAAATTATAAGTTAGTATAATTTAAGACGTATATAGTTTTCGCATGGATGCCGTTGTCACAACTGGAATAAACAGGGAAGAAGAATTGGAAACACAAGCATTCATTTATAAAGAGAATTAACAAAATCAGTTCTTTCAGTTGAAACTTCTCAGGTAGCAAACATGAAAAAGTTCAGTCGAATTGAGAACCTCTTCCTTTTTTGAAGTTGGTTAATAATAAAGTTAAGCTATTTCATAAAGAGTCAGGTATCTGACACACAGAGTGAAATGCACAAGAAAATTCCGTCACTGTCTCTGATATACTATGACATGCTTCTACCATCGACACTAAAGCTTTTTTTTTCAATAAAGCGCAACCACAGACTTATGTCGATGCTCTTTTGTAATATTCTTGAATTGGTTGCTTTGTTTTTTTTTAAAAAAATGGTGCTACCTCTAGATTTACTACATTTTTTTTTATTATAGTGCTTGATTTTGAAGGTGGTGCTGGAGAATGCTTTGGTTCACGCGTCGGAGACGCCCCGTTGCATTGTTATAAGTTTCTTCGCGACCGCTACGTCCCTGTTTCTCATGGCCATTTTTAGATTGTATTCTACGACACTAAAGTTATATGGTATAAGCTTATAACATATTTCTCATCGTGAAAGCTCATCGGACATAGATAATTCAATAACTGAACCATATAAAGGGAAGGATATTTTATGGCATTCCCCATGTCGCTTTTACGACGGCGCAAGATGCAGCTATGAATGACTCTTTGGACTAAATTTCAATTGTGTAGTGTCTATATTTGTCGCTTTTGGATGTCAAGGTTGCCGACCACTGGAATACGACGTTCTAGTGACTCTGCCATTAATTTTTCCGTCGTAAATATTTTCGTATCTCTATGTCCAAACCACTGAGGCATATCTAGTCACAATTTTAGTCTCAATAACGCCCAAGATCCACTCTAAAAATACAATACTAATATAGTATGTAATTACAAAATAGTATTGAGTCTCAAATCTTTTTTTTACTTTCAATAAAGCGCAACCACAGACTTATGTCGGTGCTCTTTGTAATATTCTTGAATTGGTTCCTTTGTTTTTTTTAAATAAGGGTGCTACCTTTAGAGTTACTACATTTTATTTATTATAGTGCCTGATTTTGAAGGTGGTGCTGGTGAATGCTCTGGTTCACGCGTCGGAGACGCCCCGTTGCATTGTTATAAATTTCTTCGCAACCGCTGCGTCCCTGTTTCTCATGGCCATTTTTAGGTTGTAGTCTACGACATTAAAGTTTATATGGTATAAACATAAAAACTTGAAGGAAAACTTTGTGAGCAAACCTATTTGTGTTAGAGAATTCTGTAAGACATGTAAAGTCTGGAAGGTCTGTGCTTAATAGTGGGACATCTATTATAAAGGCTGTAACTTTAACATATAGAATAGAATAGACTTCATATTTGATTTTGAGGAAACAAAACATATATAAAATAAAAAGATAAGAACAAACATGAGAAACAACAGGAAAGTAACTAAATATACCGTAGTGTGACGCAAACAATCGTGTAACGACTCCATGACGCAACGGCAGCGCGTCTAACTCCAGATCAGAAGGATGCGTATTCAATTGTAACAAAAGTTTGGGGTCAAATTATTTTTAGAGGTTCTGGCTAAGCGACTGCTTCAACGAATTGAGAGGTGGCATTGCTCTTAGATTCCTTTTTTTTCTTTCGACAGATTCACCAAATAAGTTACGAAGCGAATTGTGTGATTTCAGCAGATTTCAGTGCGAATTTTGACTATAGAGCAACCACCAGTAATGTTAAATAGTTATTATATTATTATAAGTATTTAGTCAATTTAATTTGAATACATGTTTGATAAATCCAAATGAGTGGAGTTTTATCGTTATGTCATTTCCTACGTAAGCAATGTTTTAGTTAAAAAATGACTCTTTGGACTAAATTTCAATTGTGTAGTGTCTATATTTGTCGCTTTTGGATGTCAAGGTTGCCGACCACTGGAATACGACGTTCTAGTGACTCTGCCATTAATTTTTCCGTCGTAAATATTTTCGTATCTCTATGTCCAAACCACTGAGGCATATCTAGTCACAATTTTAGTCTCAATAACGCCCAAGATCCACTCAAAAAATACAATACTAATTTAGAATGTAATTACAAAATAGTATTGACTGAGGGCGCCATCAGTCTCAAATCTTTTTTTTACTTTCAATAAAGCGCAACCATAGACTTATGTCTGTGCTCTTTCGTAATATTCTTGAATTGGTTGCTTTGTTTTTTTTTTTAATAAGAGTGGTACCTCTACAGTTATTACATTTTTTTATTATAATGCCTGATTTTTGAAGGTGGTGCTGGAGTAATGCTTTGGCTCACGCGTCGAAGACGCCCCGTTGTTGCATTGTAATAAGTTTCTTCGCGACCGCTGCGTCCTTGTTTCTCCTGGCCATTTTTAGGTTGTAGTCTTTAATTTTTTCTTTTGATGCGGCCGTTGCCCTTGTCACCAGTCTTACAGTGGCGTCATCACAGTCATCTGTGTAATAGACACAGCTGACGGTTTCTGGATAGGTCGATTAGTGACCCCCGGTGAGGGGTAAGCTACCGCAAGTAACCACCCGTTTTTCCACGGGATGAGCGTCATAAATTAAATTAATTTATGTTATGACTTTTTCTTTTTTTAAAAAGTCTCTGTAACTGCTATATTTTTAAATTTAATACATAATTTCGTAAACGTTACCAACGACTCCGTGGCGCAACGGTAGCGCGTCTGACTCCAGATCAGAAGGTTGCGTGTTCAAATCACGTCGGGGTCAAAATATTTTTTTCCTTTTATTTTTCTCTATGTCGCTTATTAATTTTATTTACGAAATATTAACAAAAATATTATATCGTATTATATATATATATATATGTTTAATTTTCCGTTGTTATTTGTGTTACATAGATAAAGTATCTGAATTCATTTTAGCATTAGTGAAACGACAGTTGAAATGGTTCATTATTTTGTTAAATCCCGTTTTCGTACAACGATAGCTAATAATTAAAGTCTTGAATAGCTTGCTGTTTGCGATTGGGGAGGCTTTGTCAAATAATGTCTTTAAATTGCATGTATCTAAATTGTTTCTACTCAAACAGTGAAATTGACAAACTGATATATATATATATTCAGCTAACAAGGTGGCACCCAGCGATTGTTATGTATAATTACTACTTGCAATGATATCTTAGTGATTTACCTGAACCTTATTGTATCTTAGAGCCGTGGTGGCTCAGTGTCCAGGCGGTTGGCTCTTGTTGCATAGTACGCTAGCAACCCGAGTTCGATCCCCGGTGCCGGCACCAATAAATTTGCTGTTGCAATTTTATGTGCTGATTAACCACGCGCTCGGCGGTGAAGGAAAACATCGTGAGGAAACTTACATGTCTTAGAAAATTTTTCTAAGGCATGTGAAGTCTACCAATCCGCACTAGGGCCGCGTGGTGGACTATGCCCTTATACTCTCTTTACAGAGAAGGCCTGTGCCCAGCAGTGGGTCATATATACTATATAGATAAAGGCTGTAACTTTTATTGTATCTTTAATTCATAATTAATAATTTAGTTGATTATCAAAGTAACTTGGCATTGTAAACAATAGTTGTAACTTTATTAGTCCGTAATCTGACTTCTCATTAATTTTGTATAAAGATTATGACGCGCAGTTGTGACGGTATTCGTTAAAATAATACCTTGTACAAACAACGTTACCCCGTCTGAAATATACCGAGTGTACTAGTTATTTCATTTCACAAGACCTACAAGTTAATACAATATATTTATCGTTTATTTATTCAGTGTAGATGTATATTATTATATTTAAATAGACATTATCTGTATATAAATGTTATATATATATATATATATATAAATACTTATCTATATAACATTTTTTTAGCGGCACTACCCACCCTCGCTTGTTAACCAATAAATGTTAGCTGGAAGAAAATGCCAAAGAGTAGTTCGCATTTGTACATGTAATTTGAGCTTAGAATATCTTTATTTCTCTAAGAATTACAATTCACTTACGAGAAATACAAATTTACATATATAGATAGATAGATCAATCCTTTATTGCACCAAAGAATATGTACAAAGGCGAACTTAATGCTAATTAGCATTTTCTTCCAGATAACCTTTAGTGGTTAAGAGCAGGTTAAGGTTAGTGCCGCTAAAAATAGCGTTTCAAAACTATTATATAGATAAATAAATATACATTTACATAGACATACACATGGAATACATATAACGACAATAAATATACCAGTTTGTAATTTTGTTTTATTTTTTTAGAAATATTACTAACAATCTTGTTAACCATTCTAACTAAGCAAGCTCGTGCTAGGACATGGTTCACGGCAATAGTCGAATGGTGGATTCGAACCCACGACCTTACGATTCGCAGGCCGTACCCTAAACCATTAGGCTATTGACGTTTTTAATTTTCATTGTTTGAGTAGAAAGTATTCAGATACATTTAAAGACATTAGTTGACGAAGCCTCCCTAATCTCAATCGGCAAACTATTCCATAGTTTTATAGCTGTACAGGTAAAAGAATTGCCATAGAAATTCGTGTGACATTCAGGGAATGTTAAAGATTTGTTATGGAAGGATCGGGGTTCGCGGCCGACGAACTGTTGTATATATCTAGTTTAAAATGTATAAAAGAATTTATTTATCTCTATATATCTAGCTAGACTCCGTAATAATTGTGACAGAACCCTAATACATGCATATAAAATACACTACAAGCATATTAAGTTAATATCCTTAGTCGTGGTGTTTTGCAGAATGCATTTCCGCTCATCCCCGTTCCACCATTGGACCTCAACGCACTGCTGAATTTCATCCTTTAATTGTGAACATCCGAACGAAGCCCTTTGCTCCGTCTTATCAGGTCTTAAAACGAAATAAAGTCATGCCATGAATGCATTATATATGCTAGTCTTTGTACATAATACAGTAAGAACGCGGACAGCTCATATTCTCCCCAGCATCCGGCAAACTTTGTGGCAATTCTTAAATTAGATCACCGGAGATGCTCGCTGTACTACTTGAAAATTTAAATTACACCTCATTGTTGACATAAAACCGAATTGAGTTCTGTAACGCAGACAATGGCGGTAGATTTGTGCGCTATGAAGACGTGATTTATGAATAATAATGCTTTTATCAAACAGCTAGACACCAGAAAAAAGGGCGGTCGATTCGATTCTTGTTAGATAATACGAGTGCGTGCATAACTTAAACACAATGTAGGATGTACAGGACACGTTTCGCCAACACTTCATTTGGATCATAATTGAGTTTTATTGTACAATTTGTATTGAGGTCGGCATTATTGTCTAAGTTATAGATGTAGTGAGAAATTATTTTCCTTCAAAAACTCTTTATTGGAATACGATGACACCTGTACAGTTAATGAATGATCGTATTAAATGAGAGACATTTTCATAACATTAATATATATATTTATGTATATATATATATATATGAGAGCGCACGATAAATACGAACTTTGCCGAAAAATTACGAAGATCTTTTCTCACTATATCTGTACTTCTTAGCCCTAAATCTGCTTTCAAAATTAATGTTTAGTCATATTAAGTGTCATGAGTTTGAATTTCAAAGCGTCAATAGCCTAATGATTTAGGGCAAGGTTCACCATTCGACTATTAACGTGAACCGTCTCCAAGCATAAGGTGTGTGTGTACAAACAGATAACAAGACATAGCAATATTTGTAAAAATAAAAAAAATATGACAAAGTTTCTTTTCCACCGACTTAAAATGGAGGACGTTCTTAATTCGTCTGTATTTTTATAAATGTCCAAACATTACCGCAATGCATAACCGCATAACTTTGAACCGATTTTGACGATTCTTTTTTATTTGAAAGCTGAAGCTTTTGGCGTGGCGTGTTACTATTTTGACAATGGGATCCATGAGAAAACCATAAAAAGCTACATATGGACGAAGAACTCAAGATCGCCAACGGATTTCGATGATTCATTGTTTTTGGGAAAGAGTACATCTTTAAGAGTAGCTTGATTTCGTAATATTCCTAGGATAATTCGGAATCGGAAGGAAAATAGCGTTTGTACGGGGATCGAACTGGGGTTGCAAGCGTATCATGCAATTTACAGCCGCCCCCGCACACTGAGTTATCGCTCTGTTTTTGCTGTATGTTATAAGTTATCAAAAACTTATATGAAAAAATAATATTTTTCGAAATATACTGCATGTTATGGTATAGGTATTACAACTATTCTTCTATAGTGAATTGCATTAAAACCTTACCAAAAAACGTCTCCTACAGAATTAATATTGATTATTTTCTCATGTATAGGTTGTCAAATATCTCCCTTCCGCCTTTTGTGTCATGCGGCACCCAAACATCAAGCTTTTTTTTGTATCCAGCCTTCTGCAGATGGTTTAAAATGGTTTGGTGACTAACTCCCATCTCCTGGGCGATGTCACGAGATGCCACATGCCGGTCTAACTCGATGTAGTCCATGATTTGATCGGTATTTGTCGTCACAGGTCTTCCGCCGGCTGGCTTATCCATGGTGTCGTTTTCACCGGCTCTGAATCGTCGAAACCATTCCTTCATGGTTCGAAGTGATAGAGTACCATCCCCAAAACACCATTAATCTCACGGAACGTTTCTCTAGCGGATTTGCCTTTAACGAAGGAAAACTTTAAAATAGCGCGAATTTCGGCGTTAGTGAATTCCATGTTTACACGTCTATAACTGTTGAACGCAATATCCAAACTAATTATGCATAGCGTCGTTTTGTAGCTTATGTCAAGACCTTTCAAATTATGTATAGTATTGCTAGATACGAGCTCTGTAGCGCTTTGTACATAGCCGCGAAATTCAAAAGACAAAAAGGCGGAAGGGAGATATTTGACAACCTATTATATCATTAGTATTTATATGTATTTTAATGACTCATTAAAATGATTCATTCTATATTATTGTTGATTCACCTACTATTAGTGTATTACCGCTCTTTGTCGTCATTTATTATGTCACTCTTTGTGTTAGGCGTTGCATTAAATAGTTTTAATTGTATAAAACCTCCGTGGATAGTTTCCAAAAAAAAAAATTGTTTTGCCTTAGAACGTAAAGCTAATCGCAACACGAAGACATTTCATCGATTCGTGAAAAAGTTCCCGCCAATGGGACGCGGCGCGAACTCATAAAGGTTTCTACTAAGTCTTGCATTTCTTTATCCTTGTCGTAACACGGGGCAGCTTCGCTCGCGGTGCTAGTAAAAAAGGGCAGCGTACTAAAGGAAGTAAATCCATCGTGCACTCAACTTCTGAAATTGATTAAATAGTGCAGAGGGAACTGGAGGAAGGAGGGCGTTTGGAGGGAAGCGGGGCAACATGGCGGCTGTTACGTCACTTTCACAGCCGTACGTACGTTCGGAATTAGATCAGTGGCTTGAACGCGAGGCGGTGGACGGCCGCGCTCGACACGCACCGGACTGGTTTCCGAACGTGTCGCGTATTAGTGCTTTTTTCAGTTTTGTGCGACGTATTTTTTTCTATTTTTTATGTTTCCGTTACGGCCGGACACATTTCCCACGATTGATGTAAGTTTTTTTAATTTCTCTTATTATGTTTCGGAGCTTCCGAACAACTTTTATTGTTTTTTTGTAAATTGCGCACTTATCAAGGGCATTAATTTTTTTTACAATTTTAGACCGTAGTGCGGGTCTTTGAATATAATTTTGAAAGATAAAAATATAACTTTTACGATGTATTGTATCTCGCCACAACAATAAAATCATTTAGTTTAAAAGCTATCTTTCCTTGAACTGCGTTTACCACAAATTGGTGCTGGCAGTAAATAATTTTGATTCACTTTGCTACTTAAATTAATTTAAAAAATTGTTATTAACAAATATTTTTACACTATTGTTATAACTATGCTAATAAAGAAAAAAACTTTTAATTAAGTATAAAGGACATTTGTTTATATGTTTTTTTATTTTAAATTTACAATTAAATCACTAATGCTCGATTATTTTTACTAGTTTTAGTAAAATAAATCGATAAGAAAACAATTGAAATAATTACAGACTGTGTCACAGACTATATACGTCTTGTTCGAATTATATAATTTTTAAGTGGCCATTATGGCATCGCGTCGCCGACGTCAAATAATGAAGTCAAACAAAATCGTAATGTTTGTCCATGACTGTTCAATATACGTACTAATGGCGTAATAGCTTAGATTACGGTCTACGAAACTTTGGTCGGGAGTACAATTCCGCTATTATTAGTACAAGTCGACATTAGCAATTTATACCTAGCTGACTCATAAAAAATTACATTTACTGTAGAGGCTTAAAAAGGGAAAAATCGTGATCATTTTAATTTTATAATAAGAAACTTTTTTCAATTTCAGTACGCATAATAGTTAATTTATTCATCAAAATTTCCCATTTTTATTTTTCCGTTATTATTTTTTTTTGATTCAGCTTATTATTATATTAAATATAATACTTATTTCAATACCCGTAATAGTTAAATCATTCAGCATAAATTTCCATATTTATTTTTCCTCTGCTATTTTATTTAGCTCTAGTTACAAGTAATTCGATAGCGTTATATAAATATTTGGTGTCAAGGTGATATTTAAGGAAATTGGCACTATATTAAATTGACACCTGATTACAGAGATATTCTTTTGTCTTCTGTAATCTTCATCTAGCTATGGTTGGTCAATCATATTGTTTGTGAAATAAAACAGTAAGGAATTTGAAATTGTGGTTTGTTATAGGAAAGCAACATAAGATAAAATAAACAGCACGGCTAAAGCGTCTTGTTAGAAATAAGAATAAATAAATATCTTATACAGGGTGTTATTTAAGTAGCACGATAAATTGAAAGGAAAGGTTAAGGGGTCACCTATATAACAAAAAATCTCAGTGAAAGTGTTTACGTTTCCGAGTTATTAACATATTTAATTTTCTTTGAAAATTCTGTTTTCCAGATTTCGTTTATTGCTGTCTGTACAAATAAGCAGATACCTTTTGCGTAAAATACTCTTGGATTCGTCTACCATATTCAAAAATCATTTTCGTAAATTTAGTTATGTGTTATTAGGAAACAATAGTTTAATAGGAATTTCAGAAAGATAACTGGCTACATTTTTCTTGAAAAAAAGTTACAGCTAGTTCTCTGCCAAAGGGCCTCTAAAAGGTAATTGAGCTTAATTCCTTTTACTGTGCTTAGGTGTAAAAATTTAAGACAATTTCTTTGAGTTAAAAACTTTAACGCTCTCTTAGACATTTGTTTCACTTTTTTACTCGTTTACTTGTGTTATTGTTTGCTTAGTAAAATAATAATTTTCATTTCAATACCTTTTATTTACACGGAGAGGAAATCTTCAACAATATAGCCCGCCTTCTGGGTGGAAGGCGTCGGTTATGTGAAGTTTTACCCACTTAAACCTCCCCGGCGGCCCTTCCTCGGTGCATGGGTTGCTCCAGGATCTCTAGAGAAACGCACGGGTGCCTCTCTCCCTCTTAGGAGAGCAAGTCCCGGGGGGGGGGGAGGTTACTCTCTCCCCCTGTGCCCTCGCAGTGCAGGGCGTCACGGGCCTGCTGATGTCGCTTTCTTCCCGGGTCCACCTTGTGGCCGACACGGTACGGACGACATAGGCCCCCACCCTTGTCGCCCAATGAACCCGAGGCCCTTTAGTCGCCTTCTACGACAGGCAGGGGATACCGTAGTCTTATTCTTGGAGCCCAGAACTACAGGGCTTCACTTTAATAACTACTTCAACTAAATCTGCTTCGAAATAAGGATCGTGACAAATACAGAGTAGTGTAAATCTGCGACGACGACGACTCCACCCTAAATTTTATTGAGCTCCGAATACAAAATGGTCCCCCGCTAGGTCCTTGAACTTGTTTCAAACTTTGCTTTTCGTGAGGGGAATATTTTTGTTTGTTAAAGTGGGGGCGACTTTAAAACAACGTGATCGAATGTCACATCATTTTTGAATAAAAAATATGTTTTTTAATTCTTAACCATTCAGCCATTTATTAGCCTCATGATAGTAGATAGAGTTAACAAGAACCTTGGGATTTTCATTGAAGATTTAATATGAGGCTATTCGAACCCTTGATCTATCTATACATATAAATAAAATTGGAGTGTCTATTTTATTAACATTAAAATAACCAATACAATTTTTGTCTGGCAGACTGCCTGTCTGTCCGTCTGTTTGTTCCCGCAAATCTCTGAAACGGCTGGCCTGATTTTGACGGGACATTTACTGGCAGATAGCTGACGTAACAAGGAGTTATTTAGGCTACTTTTAATTTATTTAACCGACTTCAAAAAAGAGGTTATTAATCAGGTACATACTGTAAATTATTAATTAGTTGAATAGTTCAGTTGTGTTTAGTCATCACACCAATTCCTCTAAAGAAATTAAGAGTTGTAATGTATTAGTTAATATGGAGATCATCACATAGTGCGGTCCACTATCCGTTGCGTCCGACGACAATACAAGTTTATTGTTGTTTATTGTGCGATGGGGCTGGGCGTAGTTTGTGTTGTGTTCTATAAATATTCATTGTAGAGGTCACACGGAGGGTCACGCGTCATGGTACTTTGCGTCTGGCAAAAATTTTGGTTTACAAAAATGTATTGAGAAAAGTTTTTCTTTTATTATTTTATATTTGAGAACCATTTTGGTATTTCGCTGAATCCGCTGCCGTGGATTAAGGATCCCTTATACGCCATGAATATTAATTTATTAGCTAAATAACTTTTTTGTCAAATTCCACGCGAATGAAGTCGCGGGCTCAGTTAGCATATAATAAGTCGACCGATTAGGGTAGTATTTTGTTTTAATAATGCTCGCAAATTTTGTTATAAACGATACTAAAGGAAAGGAAATTTGCTTCCTGCCTCCACCAAATTAAGACGGTTTTGAATGAGATAGGATATTCATTGGGCAAAATCATCAACACTAAACTTGCACTGTCCCACTTAAAAAATTGCAAGTTCCTGACACGCCTTAACATTTCGTATGTTAACCTTTAAGCAATTTCTATAGTAAATCGTTAATCTAGTACATTTTCTTATGATTAAGAAGCAAATGATTACGGTAAACCCATTCATGCAACGACTAAAGTGGCGTTGTTCCGCCACATTTCTGACACGTCTCTGTATGTAACCTTCTTTCAAGCGATGACAAATGTTCCTCTCGACAACTGTCATTTGTCATGTCGCCATTTTGAAAAAGAAAACTAGTTATTGCATTTTTTATTGTTACGACTTAGTCCAGCGGATAAATGGTACCATCACTTGTAACCTCTGGATGTCGCGAGGGATTTCTAATACTTTGTTTACAACATTTTCTTCCTTATGTATCGTTATTTATATATTGCTACAGATCTGACATTGTTTTTATACGGTTTATTTTACCTCAAAATTGTTTCACCAACTCTCAATTTGGATCTATCTATCAATCAATCAATCAGACGTATCATCCAGCTGCTGGGTATAGGCCTCCATTTTTTCACGCCACTTATTTCGATCCTGTGCAGCCCGAAACCATTGCGGGGGCCGCACGATTGCTTGCCCTGACGATGTCATCCGCCCAGCGGACTGTCCTGGCCACCATTCGGTTACTGACCTGGTCCACCGACCGTTTTCTTTCCTAGCCAGTATGTGACCATCAGAGTAATTCCTAGCAAACGTAATTAGACAGGACAATTATCCGTGCATAATATTTTTTTTTATTTACTTTCTAAGCAAGTGCTTCACCACAATCCCACCTGATGTTAAAGCAGTCCTACAAGATAAGGCGCACCAGCTTAGTATTTGCCCATTTACTCTACTCTTGAAATTGTAATTAGAGAGAAATATATACTTGGGCAAACTATTCCAGTCCTTCACTGTATGAAAAATGAAAGAGGAAGCAGACCATTTCGTTCAGGTTTGAGGGATGTTCACAACAAAAGGATGAAATTCAGCAGTGCGTCCTTGAAGTCCGATGGAACGGGGATGGTGGTGATTCCTATCATGGCGCGCTTCAGAGCTCGTAGCGCTACTTCATTTTTGTCGAGATTTTGCTTTGTTAACGTCCACGCTTCGGTAGCGTATATCTATCTATATATTAATATATTTAAACGAACAATTCTTGTATATATATATATATAAACATATATAATATATGAATATATATATAAATTAATAATCTGAATCTCGGAAATGGCTCCACGATTTGCGTGCAAGACATTTCGGGGGTAGATGGATTTTTTGGAAACCGTCGTTTTATGCACATAGATGGCGTTGCTAAGCAACAGTTTACGTCAATTGTTTACATGATTTATTTATAAAATACGTGTCATATTATTTGACATAATCAAGTCAGTTTTGTTTGTAAAACGTAACAACAGATTCCCCGTCACATAGCACCGTAATAAGAAACACGGTAAATTAGTTTAAATACCGCAGAATAAAATCTGCTAATGTAAGATTCATTTTTAGAGTCTATAAAATAGCTATCGACCGAGACGTGGTTCGACCCTCTCAGGCGCCCTCGGATCGGACTGCTAACGCGTAAAAATAGTAACCGTCCAAGCCGAGGTTACTACGGTCACCGGGGGACCCTTGTGTCGAGTTACTACATAATAGAGGTTCAGGCTAAGCGACCTAAGAGCTATGCCACCTCTCAATCCGGTGGAGCAGTAAGGCCAGCTTCTCTGGCCAACTGTGTTAGTTCGTACAAAAGAAAAATTTTTTTTGAGCGTTTAATCAGTATCAACGATCTGTGTTAATTATTTATGAAAGCATCGTTAGGTGAACAAGAATACATTTGTTCACATATAGTGATGAATCAATTAAGTGGTCGATATTCACGACAAAAAAAAATAACAACGCTAGGAGAGAGGTCTTATTGGATTTCAACGGACGACAGAATGTACAGATGAATTAGATCACAAATTTTGAAACAAAAAGATGATGCAGTCGGTGAAGGCCAACAATCACTATATAAAAAGAACCGGTCATCTAGGTACTATATACTATTTATAACGTAAAAGTGCCTAAATTCAAATCAAATTTTGTTAATAAACATTTCTGTTTTCTTGGACCTTACGTATACAACAAAATTAATAGAATATTGAATATTAGAGATAAAAATTTATATAAAACGAAGCATGAAATTTTAAAGTGGCTTGAAACACTAAATTATGAAGGTTGTGAGAATATGTTAAAAGTGGTCAATTGAAAATTACTCACACATTCACCGACACACATACACACACACCCGCCTGCACACACAAAAAATGATATAATTACAATATTAGATATATAAATAACCATGGGAGGAAGGACTGCCAACTATCGCACAGGAAATTCCTAGTTTAGGTGGCAGTGAAACTTTAATAAAACTAATACTCGCAGTAAAAAAAGTGTAATTAGTAATACTGTTTGTTATAATTTTGTTAATTAATAAAGGATATTTATTATAATTATTATATATATAGTAGGTTCGAATCCGCCATTCGACTTAAGCCGTACATATGGAGAAGGAAACTCTAGAAATGGAGGTAACACATGGATAGAAGAAGCGTAGATTGCCCTTCCTAGATGGACCGATGACCTCATAAAGATGGCTGGAATTTGTTTGACGCGGAAAGCGGAGAAACGTGTATTGAAGATTATGATAACGTATATAGGTCACTTACAAAACGTACGTAAACTTTATCCAATCGTGAGCATTCTGTACAATGTTGTTTCATACCGAGCGGGGATCATGTTAGACTGGTTCTTGCAAACTTACACCGCGAGAGAGAATTCAACAAGCATTTGCTGGCAAGTAATATTTAATACGCCGCATGATGAACATTCGTCAAGTTGAAGACATTTGTCATTTCACGGAGGCTTATTCGTGTTATGATTTCGTAGAGATTTCATTTGACAGATGCTGTGTTCTCCCGCCATTGTTGCGCTTCATACGCCCGCGTGGCTTTCGAGTTGATGAGAGAAAAAAGTAATTCGGGTTACAGTTAATAAATGGGAGCGTATTTATAAAAAAAGATTGAACAATACGAGGCACTTTTTGTGATGTGTCATTATTTACGGTTCGCTTTAAGGTAGTTTACCGTTGCTGGTGTACTTTGTCTTCGCTACAATATTTAGGCTTTTTTATTTCTCTGTGTTATAATAGCATTCAGTATTGCCTGTTTGGAAAATTGTAGTGAACTATTTTAGTGTTTATTGCGTGATAAGCTTGGTAAACAGAATGAACAGAACCGTATATGGACAAAACTCATACCTGCATAGAACTTGTCGCTTCTATATGAAAAGTCTAGGGAGGTTGATATCGACATTTTTAATACAACTGTAGGCTGCCTAAAGAAAAGGATGTGTAAACATTTCTTTTTTACAAAATAAGCTGATATTTTAGGTAGTTTATATCTGTATATTAAATAATTATAGAGTTAAGGTTTTTTGTCGTTATCTATTTATTAATTTATTTATTTACTTGTTTATTATCTTCTATTGTTATTTGATCTCTTTTTTTTCTTGAATTGTTGCTCTTTCTATTGTTTAATTTTTATATCTTTAATTGTACATCTTATTCTATTTGTGAAAACTTTTAATTGGCCATTTCCATGTTTAATTTATTTATCTTGTGTCTCTTCTAGCTGTAAGTTTTCCAAACATATATAAAATAAAATAAAAAATAAAATAAAATAAAAAGCAGTTAAAGGCAGCGAAAGCTGCTGTCGTATACTTAAATATTTTTTACGTTTATATACTTTGTCTTTTCCTAGAATACTAATTTGTGACTCTCTATCTTTAAGTTCTATTTGTCTAATCTGGATTGTATCGTATCTCTCATTCAGTGCATCTTTTGCTTAAAAATATCCTTAATTTCAGGAAATGATACAATAACCTAATAGTTATAATTGTGCCTAATAGATAGATGTATGTTTAGAACCACCATTCTAACGTGAACCACTATTGCCAATCTTGTTATGGAATGGTTAAAAAGAATGTCAATGAATTTCGTCAACATTTAATCAAAAATAAAAGGAAGAATGATCAAAGAAGCATAACCACAGGGTTGTTGCACACACAAAGCAAAGGTTGCGCGTTTCAAAATGCTTCAATTCATGTATAATCATTGTAATAAACGGCAAAAAGATCTGTCAGGCATTCGTGCAAGCATTTGACAATTATCCATGGAATTTGCAGTTCCAAGTTTAATTAAAAACACTCTGTGGTGCAAAAAAAGGTTGAGAAGCGCTGGATTAAAGAACAACGGAGGAGCGTTAGCGCTGCCGGCGAGGTCACGCTAATGACCAGCTTAACAAGACCCCTCCAATGCAATTTTAAATACCAAGGCTTTACAGAGACATTTAAATGTTGTAGTTTTTGATATGATTTATATGATTATTTATTAATTATATTTGGATAAAAGTCAATTATCATCGACTCCGTAGCCTTGTCTATTATGTATATATAAATATATGTATGTCGATAGTCGAACGCTCTATCATATCATTAGTTCAAGATATATAAGTTTAAATATCGACCAATGTAAAGTATTTCGTAATTAACATATTACTGTCGTTTATGTGGTTTAAGTTAAGTTAAGTTTGTATCGTTATTCGTTATTGTCGACATTTAAAAAAATTACATAACCTCTTATAGTCAAAACCTAGTCCCCTATTATACCATTGATAATTACTACCTAAGTAGTATTTTTTTCAAATAAAAATGGCAACAAATTATCATAAGTATCATTAATATTCTTTTAAATCATTCCAAACAAGGAGATGGTTCGCGTCAGTAGCCGACAGGTGTTTGACACTATGACCTTAAGTTAGATCGTTGTTTAACCATTAGACTATTGCTACGTTGGGCCAAATGAACATGAGGCTGATTCTTTTAGTGCAACCACAATTGCAGGTGTGTGGAATTGGGCAGTGGTGAGGCAGCATTGGAGGAGGGAGTTGGCTCGTTTCTTGAAAGTCCTTAAGTCGGTATCAACTCTCTTTCTCTTGATTGTTAATGGTCCCACATTGTGTTGGGGTCAGCATCTTAGGAACCCAACGTCATCTCGACACTTTACTCCTGAGGAAGACCTTTTTTTTTTTTGTTGACGGGGAGGAAATCTTCAGAAAGATAACCCGCCTTCTGGGGGGAAGGCGAGGTTATGTGGGGTTCTTACCCACTAAAACCTCCCCGGTAGCCCTGAGGAAGACCTAAGACAAGGTCCCAAGTTTTCCCTACGGCCGACCGGTTCCCTACGTGTTCTTGAGCCTTATTCTTTGCTCATATCTCAGCCTACTGTCATGCATTTTTTCTGCATGTCAGTGACCACAAATTAGTAGTGCGTGGAGAGAAAATACATTAAAACGTACAGATGAACGCCCATCCATTAAGACGATGTTAAAGTCCATAATAGGGATTCCGTCGTGTGTAGTGGTGTAGTTACAATTTAAAGAAGAATGCATAAGTTGTAACAGATTGTTGTTATAATATATTCATATTAACGTGAACCATCTCTTAATACAAGTTAATACTTAAAGGAGTTAACAAGCATGTTGGTCGTATTTATTTAAAAAAAAGGTATTGCTAGCATTATTTAAAAAAAAAATTACGAATATTTTGTAGTTTTTAGAACTAGATAAAAAATAATCAAATAATTTCAAGGTTATGAACCTTTCATTGTTATTTCACGATAACACGGTTCAAAGTATCGATATCGATATCGTATGTAAAGTATCGGGTTAAATTCATATTTACTTGAATCGTTTTTATTCCTACTCGTAATTATAATTAAAATAGATATTTATATAAGACAATTTCTCATCCATACGAGTACATCCACACATTCGTACAAACTTTCGCGTTTGTAATGTTAGGATAAATTTGTGTACATATCAGTGATGGCCTAGTGCCTAAGGGCTTCGATTTGTGATCTGAAAGTTGCGGAATCCCAGTCGGCTCGTACAAATTAAATACCATCTTACTCGATTTATAAGTACAAAAAAATCACTTCCTAAAAGAAGTTTGTGACTGGTATCTGGCGATGGGCCAACAACCTGTCACATTTGAGATCTAATAAGCTTCCACTGTCTACCCAGTTAAGGTTAAAAGGACCATGTACCAAATTATAATGATTTCCAAACGAGTATATCAAGATTTGATTTGCCTATAAATGGAATGTTATATAATACTCTGATGTGTACATAGAGGTCTACTTATAGTGGCACTCGAACAATGTCGATCGTTGTGGGCGCCCAAGCGACCCACATAGTTTAATTATTGTTGGGATGCGACCAACAGGCGCCGGCGAGGCTTCCAAGTGGGCGATCGTACATTCAAGACCAAAAGCTTTCTTATTAAATAAAAAAATGAGTGCGTGTACTTATATACGCGCGTGATAAGTACACTTCCTTGATATTGTTAACAAATGACTTCTAGACGCACTGCGGGATTTCATCCTTTTGTTGTGAACATCCCTCAAACCCGAACGGAGCGATGCTTCGTCTTTCATTCTTCGTACAGCAAAGGACTGGAATAGTTTGCCCGCGTCTGTCTTTCCTTCCGATTACAATGTGGGTATTTTCAAGAGTAGAGTGAATAGGCATTTACTAAGCTAGTGCGCCTTACCATCCAGGACTGCATTTCCACTTAACATCAGGTGGGATCGTAGTAAAGCACTTGCTTAGAAATTATAAAAAAAAAATAGCGGTATGGTACTGAAGCTATTTGAAAGAGCACGATAAATACGAACTTTTCCCAAAAATTACGATGGAAAATCTTTTCTCACTAGATCTCTAACGTAGTACTTGTGACTTTTTACAAGTTGATTGAAAACAATAACATGCTACAAATTACAATGATATTATAACTAGCTGTCACATGTTTTATCTTGTGTATCATGTTGGATATTATATGATGGGTGCTTATTTAGGGAGAAAGACTTTTACGTTCCTCAGAACAAGTAGACAACAATGCACTGAATGACGACCAAATAAATGTTGCACCAGCAGGGCCGGATTTAGAGGTCTGGTCGAAATAAAATTACCAATTATTTAGTCGAGATTTTAATTAAATAATTTGTTGTAAAACCAAGTAATAGATTTTGTCAACATTTAACATACAGATATAAATATAATTGAAAACAAGAATTATCTAAAAATAAATTTAAAGAAAAATGAAGCCTTTATTGTGGGCCCCTTGAATTCGGCTCTGTGCATCATGATAGTTGACCTGCTACTTTTGTGTGAAAGTTGAAAACGATACTCAGATGTCGATTGTTTTTTTTAATCTATGAGCAAGCAATAATATTCGCAGAGTGATCTTGTTTGTCTGTTGTTCCCATTTGATACTTTGTGATACATTGAATAATATAGCATTCATTGCTTTTTAGTTACCTTCAATAATATTATACTTCCCGGAACACCCGCAATCGTTAACGTTCACCATAAAATACCATAAAATTAATTTCTCAAAACACACATGTAATACTATCGTGCTGTATAAACTGACGTAATATATGTTATACAAAGTTATAAAATTTATCTCGAATTAGAAGCCTTTGTTTGGAAACCTTGAGCGTTGGATTACAGCGTCCGAGATAAAAGGATGAGAAAAGATAACGAGCAGATGTTTAGAATTTTCGAACAAGAAAATAGAAGGAGAAAATTTCACATCAAATAAGTTTTTTCTTAATTTTATTTCTTTAGAAAAGCGTTTTCAATATTCACGCCGGAAAATTAATATTTTTACGTCAATTGAAAGGGTTACCATCAGCAGCCTATATTCGAACAGTGGCATCTTTTTTATAGAGTACTAGCGTACCCACCCCGCTTTTATAATTTAGCTTTATTATATTTAAACAATACACTTACATCATTAAATATTTAATTTAACTCTCACAATATATTAAATTATTCAATTCTCTCCGTATTCATTCTCTTCTATTCTCTTCTCGAGCAGGTGAAGATTATTATATACACCCATGTAAATATCAGTAAATAATAGGTTGTCAAATATCTACCTTCCGCCTTTTGTCTTTTGAATTTCGCGGCTATGTACAAAGCGCTACAGAGCTCGTATCTAGCAATACTATACATAATTTGAAAGGTCTTGACATAACCTACAAAACGACGCTATGCATAATTAGTTTGGATATTGCGTTCAACAGTTATAGACGTGTAAACAAGAAGTTCACTAACGCCGAAATTCGCGCTATTTTAAAGTTTTCCTTCGTTAAAGGCAAATCCGCTAGAGAAACGTTCCGTGAGATTAATGGTGTTTTGGGGGATGGTACTCTATCACTTCGAACCACGAAGGAATGGTTTCGACGATTCAGAGCCGGTGAAAACGACACCATGGATAAGCCAGCCGGCGGAAGACCTGTGACGACAAATACCGATCAAATCATGGACTACATCGAGTTAGACCGGCATGTGGCATCTCGTGACATCGCCCAGGAGATGGGAGTTAGTCACCAAACCATTTTAAACCATCTGCAGAAGGCTGGATACAAAAAAAAGCTTGATGTTTGGGTGCCGCATGATTTGACGCAAAAAAACCTTCTGGACCGAATCAACGCCTGCGATATGCTGCTGAAACGGAACGAACTCGACCCATTCTTGAAGCGGATGGTGACTGGCGACGAAAAATGGATCACATACGACAACATCAAGCGAAAACGGTCGTGGTCGAAGGCCGGTGATTCGTCCCAAACAGTGGCCAAGCCGCGAATTTCGGCGTTAGTGAACTTCTTGTTTACACGTCTATAACTGTTGAACGCAATATCCAAACTAATTATGCATAGCGTCGTTTTGTAGGTTATGTCAAGACCTTTCAAATTATGTATAGTATTGCTACATACGAGCTCTGTAGCGCTTTGTACATAGCCGCGAAATTCAAAAGACAAAAGGCGGAAGGGAGATATTTGACAACCTTATACAATATCATACCATAGTAAATAAAAGCCGCATTTGACAGTTCAAAAAGAGGAGTGTTCCGATCGTCACCTAACTTTACAGGATGACTCGCCAAGTCAATCTGAAGATTCCCTGAAAGTTTCATTGAATCAGTGGAACAAACACACACACTTTCGCTGTTATATATATAGACGTACTGGATTTTGTTTTATCACTGCCGTCCCTAAAACAACAACAACACGGAAGGAGTTGCAGATGCCAGTTTTCTATTAAGAAATTAAAAAATACCTCGTTTGTGCCACCCACTATCTCGTTGGTCGAGTGAAGTAAAGTGTAAACACTTCTATCTACTTTGGGCCTGTACGGTGAAGTAAACCTGAGTCTCGGTACATTCTAGACAAAATATAACATGGTGAATCGTTCTATCTCTACTAAATTCAACCTTTTAGGGATATTTAGGAGAGCCGTGTATGGAGTCAAAATTAAAAATATTCTAATTTACAACCCATGCCGAAGTCAGGAGGACCATTGCTCTGTGTGACTCCGTTAAAGGTTAGGGCTGAAGTGCCCTAAGATCTCGGCCGTTGTAAGTCTTTTGTCTGATTAGGGTATATTGCTTAACCTAGTCTAGTCTAGATATTGAACCTAGTCTAGATATTGAATTGAATATAAATCTACTGTGGCTAGTAAGGCAGCAATTAACTCTAGCGCTGAGCGAAACGTGGAAGGGATAGCTACGCATGTGTACAGTCGCGCACGCAATTATTAATTTCTCCAATCTCTACTTCTACTTTCCGTACTTTTTTCTTGCCAGTTTGTTTAAGCCAGTTATTACAAAATAATATATTATGTATACGACGTAACTGTAATAAAAAACTAACTGTAACTTAACAGAAAAAAAGTCGATTAAAATAAAATTTGGAAAGCGATTGCCAGGAGCGATCGGGGTGTTGTATCGGTGCGCGGGGCAGAGTACAACAGGAGAGCCAATCCGTTTACGCACTCACGCCCGCACCCCCGTTTGAGATACCTCGGATGTGATACCTTACATTATTTTTATGTCTTAGCTTATTCTTTGATAAAATATTCATTTTTTTTCTGAATGAATTACGTTATTTAGCCTCTACAGTTTCGACGGTTTAAGAGGTGGCACAGCTCTTAGATTGCTTAGCCTAAACCTCTAAAAATAACATTAAATTAAATATTTGTTTAATTTTTACATTACATTAGATACAACCTTTATATATTATAATAAATATGTCCCACTGTTGGGCGCAGGCCTTCTCTGTAAAGAAAGTATAAGGGTATAGTCCACCACGCGGCCCTAGTGCGGATTGGCAGATTTCACATGCCTTAGAAAAAATTCTAAGACATGTAGGTTTCCTCACGGTGTTTTCCTTCACCGCCGAGCACGTGGTAAATCAGCACATAAAATTGCAACAGCAAATTAATTGGTGCCGGCACCAGGGCTCGAACTCGGGTTGCTATCGTACTATGCAACTTGTGGCTCCTGGACACTGTATAGTAGATATATGATTTGTGAAGGAAAACACTGACGAAACCTACACTACGACTTGTGAAATCTGCCAATCCTATCCGCTAGGATATAGGCCGCGTGGTAGACTATGCCCTTATACTCTATTTACAGGGACACCTGTGCAAAAGTGGAACATTAATAAAGGTTGTAACTTTAAGTTTTATGTGTATAAGTCACACAGTACTCGTATTAGTCACTTTCCGCTGTCTGTCTGTCTGTCGCGATACACTCAAAAACTACTACACTGATTTTAATGCTGTCCTCACCAATGGATAGAGCGGTTCTTTTTCGGGTCCACCTTAGCGGACGACAAAGGCCCCCACCCTTGTCGCTCAGTGAACCCGAGGCCCTTGTAGTCGCCTTCTACGACAGGCAGGGGATACCGTAGTCTTATTCTTGAGAGCCCGGAACTACAGGGCTACGTTCTTGTTAACCCATTCCAACTAAGTTTAAGCTTGTGCTAGGAGATGGTTCACGTCGAATGGTGGATTCGAACCTACGTTCTTACCATTCACAGATCGTACCCTAAACCATTAGGCTATTGACGTCTGTTTGAGTAACTTAGAGACTGGAATCTTTGAAAATTTTAATAAATGTATTTTATTTTTTCGACGTGCTGACAGAATCAAATAACATATGAACGTCAGAGATCAATGAACAGATTACATTCTCAACCTCGATATTGGAGCGGTTCTATTTACATTGGTTATTTCATATGGTAAGAAAAGTTTAGTGCTCGGTTGCCTCGGATATATACATGGAACGTGTATGGAAAATCACCAAGTACGTACTGAAATATACAAAATGACAATCTGTTATATAAATATTATAATTTTTTTTTGGTGCCTATCTGTACTATGCAACTTGTGGCTCCTGGACACTGTATAGTAGATATATGATTTGTGAAAGAAAACACTGACGAAACCTACACTACGACTTGTGAAATCTGCCAATCCTATCCGCTAGGATATAGGCCGCGTGGTAGACTATGCCCTTATACTCTATTTACAGGGACACCTGTGCAAAAGTGGAACATTAATAAAGGTTGTAACTTTAAGTTTTATGTGTATAAGTCACACAGTACTCGTATAAGTCACTTTCCGCTGTCTGTCTGTCTGTCGCGATACACTCAAAAACTACTACACTGATTTTAATGCTGTCCTCACCAATGGATAGAGCGGTTCTTTTCCCGGGTCTACCTTAGCGGACGACAAAGGCCCCCACCCTTGTCGCCCAGAGAACCCGAGGCCCCTTTTAGTCCCGTTCTACAACAGGCAGGGGATACCGTAGTCTTATTCTTGAGAGCCCAGAACTACAGGGCTACGTTCTTGTTAACCCATTCCAACTAAGTTTAAGCTTGTGCTAGGGGATGGTTCACGTCAATAGTCGAATGGTGGATTCGAACCTACGACCTTACGATTCGCAGATGTATCCTAAACCATTAGGCTATTGACGTCTGTTTGAGTAACTTAGAGACTGGAATCTTTGAAAATTTTAATAAATGTATTTTATTTTTTCGACGTGCTGACAGAATCAAATAACATATGAACGTCAGAGATCAATGAACAGATTACATTCTCAACCTCGATATTGGAGCGGTTCTATTTACATTGGTTATTTCATATGGTAAGAAAAGTTTAGTGCTCGGTTGCCTCGGATATATACATGGAACGTGTATGGAAAATCACCAAGTACGTACTGAAATATACAAAATGACAATCTGTTATATAAATATTATAATTTTTTTTTGGTGCCTATCTGTACTATGCAACTTGTGGCTCCTGGACACTGTATAGTAGATATATGATTTGTGAAAGAAAACACTGACGAAACCTACACTACGACTTGTGAAATCTGCCAATCCTATCCGCTAGGATATAGGCCGCGTGGTAGACTATGCCCTTATACTCTATTTACAGGGACACCTGTGCAAAAGTGGAACATTAATAAAGGTTGTAACTTTAAGTTTTATGTGTATCCTTCCTTACACACTATTAGTCACTTTCCGCTGTCTGTCTGTCTGTCGCGATACACTCAAAAACTACTACACTGATTTTAATGCTGTCCTCACCAATGGATAGAGCGGTTCTTGAGGAAAATTTTAGTATTTATTTTATTAACTTTTCGTTTTCAAGGAGAGCACGTCCTGGAGGGGGAGGTTAAACCCCCCCCCCCCGTGCCCTCGCAGTGCAAGGCGACACAGGCCAGCCGATGTCCCTTTTTCCCGGGTCTACCTTAGCGGACGACAAAGGCCCCCACCCTTGTCGCCCAGAGAACCCGAGGCCCCTTTTAGTCCCGTTCTACAACAGGCAGGGGATACCGTAGTCTTATTGTTGAGAGCCCAGAACTACAGGGCTACGTTCTTGTTAACTCATTCCAACTAAGTTTAAGCTTGTGCTAGGAGATGGTTCACGTCAATAGTCGAATGGTGGATTCGAACCTACGACCTTACGATTCGCAGATGTATCCTAAACCATTAGGCTATTGACGTCTGTTTGAGTAACTTAGGAGACTGGAATCTTTGAAATTTTTTTAATAAATAGTTTTTAATCGCGGGTAACACCGCGGGGCATAGATAGTATAATTATATTTATCAAGACCTTATCTGCGTATGTTTATTATCTTTTCTATATAATGTTAGGTACAAATAAAATAAAAAAGGGCTTTACGCAAAAAATATTTAAAATAATAAAAACACTTTCGTGCTCGCCCGTACCCAGCGCCCGCGCATCGTAATGAGTCAGCGCTCGTGCCGCTGCACATCTGCTCGAGCGGCGGTGTGGGGCGCCGCGGGTTAGAGGTCGTCAGTACTCGATGACGAGCGTCGATGACCCACCAGAAACTAGGCTGGTATGACATCTTGGACGAGTATAATGTACTAGTAAAACACAGACGGACTTCAGATCAAATCAAAACGTCAAAATCGCGGCATTATTACAAGCAATAAAACTACAATAAATAATTAATAGTCAGAAATAAAATCTAAATCATCAAAACAGAGTAATAACAAGACTCCTGTTACATAATAACTAAAACTATATAGAAAAATACTCTTAAATAATAATTATGAATAAGAAAACAAAACGGATTTACACTTATACTTACTTATAAATATTTGTTACTGTACGCATCTGCGATGGAAGATCATTTTAACATTTAGTTGCCATAAATTTAAAACTACCCCAAAAGCCCGGTGCACGTAGCACGGTTAAAGTTACTTCGACTCATGTATTAGTAACATTTTTAGCTTAAAAAACTATTAATAGTCAGAATTACACAATAAGATTTAGGCTAAATTATATTATATTATACTACTAGCTTGACTATGCTTATGTATCACGCTTGTGGCCATGTGAGACGGCGCAGCATCTATTTACATAAACACCAGTCAAGTCACTTTGCGTGATTATGCTCAGGATGCTGTTGGAGCTGACCCGCACCCCGTGCACCAGAGATGCACACCTATTGCGCATGGTCACAAATATGCATGTCACCGAAAGAAACGAAAGAAATGGGGAATGCACAAGACGTTTAATCATGTCGAATGTTATTAAGATATTTGTGATATTTCCAATTTAATTTCTGGTAAAGATAAGGCTTACTAGTCTTTATTACTCCAAATAACAAGGTGCCGTAAAGATGTCACTGCATTTGTAACATGCTTGATGCATCTAGATTTTTCGTTACATAGGATAGCCTCGGTGTGTAAGAACAGATACACGCATTTTGCACCCTCTGATTTTGAGATTTTTTCAGGATACACGGTCCATATACTGTTTATACAATAGTTTTTTTTTATAGGTTTTCCCCCGGAAAGGACATGTTTTGCCCTTTCCGGGAGATTCTATTTGTTTCTCTGACTTGTCGGGGTCAGAGATTGCACAAACAGGGAGGTATCTTCTTATTTTTATGATTTTCTTCTTGATAATTTCTTAATTCTAAGTATATATATGTGTATATGTAAATAATATATATGTAAGTATAGTATTTATCTTTTTTCTTTGTTTTTCTTTATTTTTCTTTTCTATACACAATTTCTTCATTTATTTTCAAAAAATCAGAATCATATAATAATATATACGTAAATTTATACATTTATAATAGTTTATGGACCTACTCTCCTACCAAAAAGTGTTAGCGTCCAACATATATCTAAAATGTCTATGTCTATGTCTATATATCTAATTATTATTATTCTTCGTTACTGCGTCATCAGTTTAAAGCAATAAGTCACACGTTCAACAAGTTACAATGATAAATTGTAAGCTTTCTACCTTTCGGATTGGTTAACGTCTTTACAATTGTGGGTATAGTTACAGGCATCGCTTCACGCCCACGTACACGGAACGGTACAAACGGCTCGCTTTATTTCGTGTGCATTCACTTTTAAATGTCTAAAGGTTAAAATTGAAGTGTTATTATCGAAGATGTGGATGTTCGAGTGACCCAAATTGCCGACTTAATCGCCAAGTCATCACATAAGAGACAGAGCTAGGGTAAATATACATACTATCGACAATAGGTTAAGGAAAGCCAAGCCAAAGTATTATTATATATACCTTGTGTGTCGTTATAGAAACTAAAATACTTAATATAGATTTAAGAATTTTTTAAAAACTTTTAGGGGTGTATAAAAAATGAGGGGCGCTGAAAAATAATTGATTTTCAAAAGGGAAGGTAAAAGAAATAAGTGATAATCACTGTACGGTTATAATTAATAGGATATCTAAAATTTATATCGGCCGAAAATATGTTAGGTTTTACAATAGTATTCTAGCTTCTTTTACTACGGAAGAAGCTGGGGCACTGTTTTAAATTATAACAAAGTGTTTTACACGTAAATAGTTTTAGGATTTGTTTTTTTTATCCGTGGAGGAAATCTTCAAAACACCAGCACCAGCACCAGAGCCCTTCTTGACTGTGCTCAAGGAAAGCACTTCCCGGTTACTCCCTCGCCCCTGTGCCTTCGCAGTGCAAGGCGACACGGGTCAGCCGATGTCGCCTTCTTCCCGGATCCACCTTGTCGCAGAGACCAGACCAGAGAACCCTAGGCCCCTTTTAGTCGATTTCTACGACAAGTAGGGGATACTGTAATTTTATTCTTGAGAACAGAACTACAGGGCTGGACTTTGTGCTATCCTATGCTCCCATTTCTTATAACAAGCAAAATCAATTGTATAATATTTAGGACTACTACTTACTACTATTTACTACTACTACGCGCGGATGCTCTCTTTTGTTTCTGTAGTATTATAGTAACATTACGAGGTTCTGCCGACTATATTCTCTTTCTTGTAGCACTTTCATGCTCGCTCGATCGTTATGGAATAATTTCCTAATCTAAGAATGTCCTAAACATACAAGTATCTCATCAATACGCATTCTTCCACACGATTTTAGGAGTTCAGGAACGTATATCATCGGAATCCAAGGTGCTATGACAGTGGTGGGCAAACTTTTTAGTTGCCGTGCCATAAATTAAAAAAAAATTTAAACAGGCCAAAATGTGGCCGAAAAAAAATCTTTTGATTTATAAAAACGTTTTTAAAATCTATTTAACAAAAAAAATTAAAGGCTAAGTAATTTAGTGAATTGCATAAATTGCATGTGGCAATTTTTTTTGGGCTGTTTACGTAAAAATTTACGTTATAAGCTATTTTTCAACAAACCAAGAATTTTTATAGGTTTTAACCCTTGCCTTTTTGAACACTACAGATATGCATTTATATCTGTTGTGACAAAAATTAAAGTACCATTTACAACACAATAATATTAACTCAAAAAACTCTTGGCGGGCCGGATGAAATGCTTTAACGGGCCCGTTTTGGCCGCAGTTTGCCCACCACTGTGCTATGACAACAAAATTTCTTTGGGATTAGGACCAAATCTTTTCATTCAATAATTTTTTTTTTGAAATCGGTTCATAAGTGGCGGTGCTATTAGTACACAAATATAAAAAAATGCACACGATTTAAGAACATTTTTTCCTGAAGTCAGTTCGTTTTTTAAGTACGATGTTTAGCGGCCAACCATGCATCTTGAAGAGGTGCTATAAGAAAATGAAGACAAAGCAAAACCGGTTAAACCATGCCATTGGGTGATGGTCTAGACACAATTTAGGACTAGCATTTTTTCCTATTCGAAACTTCAAATATATTACGACGGCTCCAACAATGTGCCCGGTTCAAACAAGTTTGAACTCCCAATTAATTCATTAACAAGAGCGATAGTTGAAAACAATTGGCTGCATTGTATGCGGGCCGGATCGATAATTGTCCAATGGCGGGAGAGGAGGGCTCTTATCTCACAGCCGATAATCAACGCATCCCCCCGCAAACTTGATATTTCATAAACGCATTTACGTAAGCGTTAATATGTGCAGGCTTGCGCATTTTCAGGGATATTTCCCAAATACTAAGAGAATTTAGTTCTCAATTAAACAAGTATATTTACGAGTAAAACTTCCCCGACTTCAAGTCGACGCTATTGTGAACGCCTTCTTTGTATTTACGAATTATCGTAATAGCGAAATAGAATTATCAGAACCAAACCAAATTCTCATCAAACTACTCTAGAAGTACATCGTCTCCAAATGAATCATCGAAATCGGTTGACGAGATATTGAGTCATTCGTCCATTTGTGGCGCACATACCTGATGCAAATTTAAGACTTTTACTTAGTGAAGTTGCAGTAACCCGACTTAAGCAACTACTGTGGTTCGTTTCTTTAGGTCATAATGAAGCCGCGCCAGTGTAATGGACTAAGCCGAGGTTCCCTCGCTGGGATCTTTTTGCTAAATAACGTAAAACAACAGATAAGCTGTATAAGATCTCACAAACCAGTGATATTGTAGAAGTTTGCGGGCTACAAGAATAAATTTAATTCCAAAATATCACTGCTTGTTCCTTGTTTATAGTATCAACAAGGATCATTAAAGAATTCTTCTTTAATTCGACCTCATCATCGTCAGCTCGTATCAATCCACTGCTGGAAATAAGCCATATACGATCCTCCGCTCTCCAGCTGGATTTTTTTCCCATTTCGCATCCAGTCACTTCCGACTATTTGCTTAAGGTCGTCGGTCCATCTGGATCGAAAGATGGATGTACCTTCTACGTCTTTAAAGCAGAAGTAATGGTTCATCTATTTCACGCTTATATTCTCTTAGATCCTAGTACTTTCCCGGTAAAATCTCATGCACACTGTAGCCGTAGCCGTAGACAACGAAATGTAAGCTGAATGATTCTGATTTTTTGTCTGTCCTGAATTGTCCTGATGTATTTTATCATGGTGACACTACAGTAACTCTATATGGGTGAACTAAGAGCCAGCGATTGTAGAGTGTGCGCCGTTCTTTATGCGATATAATATGTTTGCAGAAAGAGATAGTGACACGTATCGGGTTCCGTACCGGTTATGTAGCTGCCATGAAACGTAAATTGTTAATGCGGAAATATTTTGAGGACTGTTTAGACGATCATTTAGTCGTTTATCCCTTGAAAGGATTAGGAGCGTTGCTGGAGTTTAGGCCACTTCTTCCAGCGCCAACGCTTCCCGAAGTGTCATATAAGTTAGTTTAGCTTGTTAGGTAAGTTTAGTTTGTTGCATTTAGTTTAATTAATAAAATAGCACCCGACCGAGTCGTGGTTTAACCCTCTTGGGCGCCCTCGGATCGGACTGATAACGCGTAAAATAGTAACCGTCCAAGCCGAGCTTACCCCTCACCGGGGAGACCCTTGTGTCGAGTTACTAGCGATAGAGATTCAGGCTAAGCTATCTAAGAGCTATGCCACCTCTCAATCTCTACTGTTATATTCTCTTTACAGGGACATATGTACACAGTATAATATAGGCCGTAAGTTAAACTTTTTGACTTATATAAATATAAAATAATTTATGACACCTAATAAATTTGGTGAAGCGGTGACCGTTTACTGAAATAATCAGTCTGTTGCGTAGAAAGGAATGTATAGAAGAATAAAATATAATATGTATCCATCAATGCGTCAGTTTGTCAATGAGTTTTTTGTGGGGTATAAACTAGTGCTTGACCACGGTGCCACCTGATGTTAAGTGGTGATATAGTCGAAAGGTACGCGCTATTTTAGTAAGTGCCTATTCACTCTATCCTTGAAGTGGGAGAATTCAAGTCCACTCCTTTGCTGTACGATGAATAATCGCTGCTTAGTTCGAACGCGCCGTACATCGACTATGAAAGGATGGAGAACCGCCGAACGTTTAAACGTCCGAAGGTAGAATGGGGGAATTAACTTGTGTAATTCCTATGTACACTCTCCAAAATGTAATCTGTAAAGCACCGAAAGGCTAT
The DNA here is from genome assembly GCA_029286785.1 of Meandrusa payeni. Classification (NCBI taxonomy): domain Eukaryota; kingdom Metazoa; phylum Arthropoda; class Insecta; order Lepidoptera; family Papilionidae; genus Meandrusa; species Meandrusa payeni. The sequence goes on from JAGSMX010000029.1 coordinate 1,443,520, forward strand.
TTAGGTGTAGATCTTGGTCATCTATCAACTTTTGGTCCGCCTCTCCATTATTAGGTATTTGGATGCCCAGGTATGACAACAGTAAGAACTGTTGAAATGAATAAAAGCAAGTGTTTGATAAGGGTTATTTAATCTTGGTATAATTATATGCCAGGAAATGAGGTATACTTAGCGGTAAAACCAAAGGTCGAATAAGTTATCGTATTTTTTAAATACACACCATTCTATCATTATATTTTTCTTAGTATTTGATAACATAATTCTCAAATAGCTACGCGTACGTATAATTATTTTAATTAAATGGGCACAATAACTAAGGGTATGGCTGTCATAAGGTCGTAGATTTGAATTCATCTCCTAGTACATAGCTTAAGCTTAGTTGGAATGGTGAACAAGAATGTCAGTAATATTAATGAAAAAGTTGTTAGCATCCTCTTTTAATTTTTTTTTTAATGAAAAGAGGCAAACGAGCATACGGCTCACCTGATCTTAAGTGATCACCGTCGCCCATGAACATCCACAGCACCAGAGGAGCAGTAGGTGCGTTGCCGACCTTTGAGATAGGAATAGGCTCGTATCTTGAAGGTCCCCAAATCGTAAACGTACGGAAACACCGCTGGCGACAGTTGATTCCACAAGTTGACAGTGCGTGGGACAAAGTTACGCGAAAAACGTGGAATTTGGAATCCTTTTTTAAATAAAAAATTATAGCAATAATTAAAAAATATTGTAATGTCATGGGTCACTTGCAAATTTTCCATATAAAGTATGCTTATTCAATAAGTTTTTATAACAAACATACATACATCAATATTTTTGTATATATCTATTATGAAGTGAATAAAACTCTAAAATGTGGTAACTTGTATTATTATTGGACGAACAGTTTTGTACTTGGGATGTCTATATTACAGATAACAAAATAATTAGAATAGAAAGAAATGTGTCCATGGACACAAGGTAGGAACGAAATCCCTACGGATAATATAGAAGCAACACAATTTGCAAAAATATATATTGACTTGATTTTTGTATTTTGTTATTTTACAAACAACTAAAAAACACACAAAAATAATAATAAATTATTAATTGTTTAATTAAATAATAAAATTCCATAAATAATTAATTAATCATTAAAGCGCCACCTGTGATCAGAGAGTTGAACTACATGCTTAATAGTCACGCTATCGGCCACCATGTATAACTGTAGCACTTCCGTTATAAATTTTTCTTACGGTTTTAGTCTTTTCAGTTCAGTAGCAAAGCAAAATCCCTATTTCCTCTAAGCTTACCGTTAGGAACTTTGTTACAAAACAGTTTATTTAACATTAATTATTTTCAACCGACTTCAAAAACGAGGAGGTTCTCAATAAAAATATCGCTCACATACATTGAGGCGTCTTCGCTTACGATGGGTGGCTCGTGACGAGGTGTTGTGGTGTTCTCTTTCTATATTACTAATATTGTAAAAATGGCGAGAACTGAATGCTGAGCCTGAAAACCAAATCTGGGATAGGTTTTTGGGATGCGCTTTAATGTGTAAAATATTATATGTAAAATGTATTAAATAAATAAATAAAAAAAATCGTCTGTATGTTTTTTTTTTGTTTTTTATGTTACCTCATAACTTTCGACTGGGTGAACCGCCTTCGATGATTCATTTTTTATTAGAAAGAATAGTTTGATGAGAGGTTTGGTAATATTCTAACATAGAAGAAGAATTCGCAAAAACAAAGAGGGCGTCCGCGTGTAATAACGTTAAACGTTTGATTCGATTTGAAGTCGGTTCTTTACTCTTGTACAATTTATTTCTGGCAACATGATACATTTGTAATAGCTTATCGCGGCAAGGTACGCGTGTGTAAGGTCCACTATAATAGGGGAGACTTATCTCCGATAAAGCTGTGTACACAGCAAGCTAACAGCTTTGTGCCAGTGTGTTTTAATTTAGATAATGTTGCGGCTGACGTGTTCGTTAACACGCACGGTCGTATATACATAATTTATCTATATATAGAGCTTGGTATCTTTTCATTGGTGGCAGAGTTAAAAGACAGTTAAGTGCGTTTGAATCGCATACATCCCGGGCTTATGACCGGCGTTAAGTAAGAGCCGTGGTAGCTCAGAGTGCTCACTAACCCGAGTTCGATCCCCGGTACTGCCAGTTAAATTGTTTGTTGTTAAAATTTTAAGTGCTGATTTACAACGCGGTCGGCGTTGAAAGAAAACATCTTGAGGACACCTACACGCGTTAGAAAATTTTCTAAGACTTGTGAAATCTGCACTAATGCCGCGTGGCGGACTATACCCTTTGTACTCTCTTCACAGGGCAGACCTATACCAGTGGAACACTTTTAACCGACTTCAAAAAAGAAGGAGGTGTTTGTGCACCCATAGAGAGATGATTTAGAAACCGATTTCGAAAAAATTAAAAAAAAATCGGAATTGGAATTTAGATTCTATTAGTTTTAATTCAATTTATTTTGGTTTCAATTAGTTTATATACCAATTTTGTTATAGGATCTCGGGTTCCGAATACCAGGAAACCATTAAAATCGTCAGGAAGAATGCCTAGTGACTGTGTATTGTGATGTACGAATTTCTTTTTCTCCAAGCGTCGTTTTGATGGACATCTTTCCATAGCTTCGAAATTTCCTTTCCTTTACGTGCCGCCACAAAAATAAACGCGGCATATATACAAAAGTATTGTAAAGGAAGATATAAAAGATAGAGAGAGAAAGTATGTGGGTTTGATGCCTATAGGATTCCAATGAAACTTTCAGGGAATCTTCATATAGACCTGGCGAGTAATCCTGTAAAGTTTGGTGACGATCGGAGCACTTTTTTTTTCAACTGTCAAATACAACTTTTATTTACTATCATGATATTCTATTGTTTTATAACCCAAATTTGTATTGACACATGCGTTGTGTATATTTATGTCATTGTGACGTACAATGAAGTACAACGGAGTATTTTGCATGTACATGGGTGTAAGTAATGATCTTCACCCGCTCGTGAAGAGAATGAATACGGAGAGAAATGAATAATTTAATATATTGTGAGAGTTAAATTAAATATTTAATCATGTAAGTTTATTGTTTAAATAAAATAAAGCAAAATCTAGCCCGACTAAGCGGGCTGGGTACGCTTGTAAATAATATAAACGGATCCGCGAACATCTCTAGCATATAATAATCTAACGAAACAATTGAGTCTAATTGCGGCCCCATGCATCTTGGATTCCGGCACGCTCGAGTGCTGCAGAATATCCTAGCTGTACGCCATCTTGTTTCCGCTGTGCGCCTTGTTTTATTCATTGTAATATTGAATGAATTATTATGCAACATAACAGCGATTGCTCACAGCTCTTGTATTTGTGGCGTTTGGCGCCGTTTATATCGTCTCAACGAGGTATAAATGTTGGTACCAAGATGATCGAGTTTTGCTCTATTCTTTTAAAGTGAAACTTCTTTACGCAGGCTAGATTTGGAGAGTAATCTCTTTGGTAAATAATGCGTTGCGAAAGAAGTTGAGAGGGGGATATAAGTTAGTGAAGATTGAAAGAGAGAGAGAGAGAATTACGTTCCGTATATCTAAGACTCATTGCAAGCGTATTGTGTGTATCACACTGTAGGATCAAGAGAGAGTAGTGCGCGTGCACATGAACGTTCTCTCTTGAACAATCGGGTATGTATTATACTAGCGTACCCAGCCCGCTTCGCCGGTCTAGATTTTGCTTTATTTTATGTAAACAATAAACTTACATCATTAAATATTCAATTTAACTGTCACAATATATTAAATTATTCATTTCTCTCCGTATTAAATCTTCTCGAGCGGGTGAAGATCATTACCTACACCCATGTACATATCGGCTAGTAAGTTAATGTCAGAAATAAAATACGACTTATGGTGACTTCAAAAAGAGGAGTGCTCTGATTGTCACCAAACCTTACAGGATTACTCGCCAGGTCAATCTGATGATTCTTTGAAAGTTTCATTGAAATCGATCCAGCCGTTTCGGAGCCTATATGGAACATATCCACACACTTTCTCTTTTATGTATACAGAAGTTTTTCTACATTACGGTTGGTACCAGCGGAAACCTGATTGTTTTATGGAGATTTTCATGAAATTAGATTTTCAATTCTACGGTATTTTTAAAAGTTTGTCCACTCATAAAGCCTAGAAGCTAGTTAGGAGAAAAAAAAAAGAAAATTTCTAGATTCAAGAGAATAAATTGAGGACTTTTTTCCTTCAGACACAGGGTAAAATAACACCCGCCTCAATTGATATACATATTTCCGGGGCCCTGTGAATGTTGTTATATTTTTCTCTCTGAAAATAGATACTTATGTAGGAAATTGTCGCACATACCGCGAGTGAAGGAAACGTAGGAAAACATAAATTGATTTTCTCTACGTCTATAGTTTGGGGTTTCCAATTTACCTCGCTCATCCGAGGAAGCTGTATCCTTTGATGGAACGAAAATAATTCATACCTTACTTTACTACACTACCACGTGCTCGGCGGTGAAGGAAACATCGTGAGGAAACCTAAATACCAACTCGCCACATAGCAGAAATGGAATAAATTGACATTTCAAATAAAAAATTATGTTACGAAAGTTATGAGGTAACAAACATGAGTACCACCTTTTTTGAAGTCGGTTGATAAAACATTTTTCTCAAACTAGGCGCTGGCACAAATATGACACAGACGTTAATTAATTGCGCAACACTGGCCGTTACTCATCAATTAACTCTGACCGTGACTAAGTTTTATAGCCTTGGAGCGCCTGTTATCATTTTACGTGGATACGAGTGTTTGAAATGCTCTTTGGACGTATCTTTTTACGCGGGGAATCCTTTTTACGGACCATCCTCCGGAACCCTGGGTGGGCTCGGAGGGATGTTTGGGAATCGGTTCCGCGAATGCCGTCAGCCGTTGTAATTGGAGTGCCCCGGATCTGTCGGCAACAGGGCACCCCAACGACCGGCCGGTCCCGGCGAAGACCGGGCTTCTTCCTCTAAAAAGGAACCTAGTAACTTGACAAGGGTCCTTCCAAGTTAGCAATCTAATAGTGCGTCTTGCAGTGTAAATGGAATGGGGATGGAGGAATTATATCATATAATTATCGACTAGACTCTCCAAAATTGTAATCTATAGATAACCGAAAGATACATTACGTCTGTGCTCAAGACTGAGCAGATTGGTTTCAGCATCTTTTTAAATAAATTTAAATCAAAATAAATTTATTCATATAGGCTCCAATGGAGCACTCACGAAAGTCATAATATCTGTATTATATAAATACAGTTAATGAGGCGTAATTTTAAACAATTAAACAATATCATAAAAAGATTACAAATCAACCAATTTGCAGTGACCAGAAAGCGCTTTTGCAACTTGTTCCCGTACGCTCTTGTCATCAACATAATCTTGTGTTTTATAACAAGGTTTTTGAATTAGAACATTTTTATGCTTGATTTAAAGTTAGCAATCCGTAATTCAATAATTCTACTCGGGATTTTATTTTAAAATATCAAACCATTTGCCACTAATGAATTTTTAGTTTTTGTCAGTCTAAATCTAGGCACTACAATTTTATGTAGAATAGAATAGAATAAAAGTTTATTTGAAACAGAACAAACGCATAAAAAAAAATACACCAGAAACAAAAATTACAAAACAAAAGTAGTGTGACGAAAACAAACGGGACGGCGCTCAGCGTATTTTTATGGTATTTCATATCACTGGTTTTCAGCCTGGTCCCTCCCCCAACTAAGTCGATAGTGCCCGGACACTTGCTCTAATTTACAAAGATTACATATAAATATATATATATATATATATATTACACATTTAAATGACAATACACAAAAAAAGAACAAACGATGTAATACCAAACAAAACACAATTCATAAAAGCAAGAACAAAACCAAAAAATAAAATTCACGAAGAGACAGCTAAAGTTAAGTCAAGGTTATGTCTATTTCTTGTATTCAAATTATGTAAAAATAATAGTACAATGGTCAACCAAAAGCGATTTGCGTCTCCTGGATTAAAATCCGACAATATTCCGAGGCGGTATGCAACCACTCAGCTTTGAAAGCTCTAGGGATTTAAATCATAAAGCGCAAAGTCAAATCGCTCGCCCGCTAGAAACTCGTTTCAGTTTCCATTCATCGCGGTGGGCTTTTGCCAACAACGTGCTGAAAGCGGCTCCGAGGTCAGCAAACAACGGAAGTTAATAAACATGACGTCTTAGCGACGAACAAAATGAAGGTATAAATCTATAAATAACGCCGTCGGCCCAAAGAGGTAGGGAGTGATCCTAACCCTTTTTTTAAGTCCTCAAGACCTTCGGCCCCAGCTGTACGAAGTGGGGTCCGAAGATCCATCCTCCATTGAGCAAGAATCACTCACTCTTTCCCCGCCTAAGAGGAGGGTGGCACCCGGAGGAGGTTGTTTGCGCCCCGTCCTACGGAAGAGGAGAGCTTCGATCTTTTCAAGTTTGATCCGAAGCCCTAACCTCTCTATGCGGCTGACGACGAGGCCCACTCCCACTTCCGCCAGCCGCACCGCCTCCTTGTAGTCTTTTCCCCGTGAGTAGACAGTGATCCTAACCCACCTTTCTCGCTTCTTCGATATCTCTTCTTTGCAGATATGTTCGTCAGTTTCGAGTACCTCTGTTAATATGTCATCAATGTAGTATGTATATATTCGGCTAGGAAGTCCACACGGTCTAGTCTACGGCTAAGAGAGAAGAGAATAAGGAACAAAAATATTATACTAAACCTTTTTTAATGGAAATAACTTCTATTACACTTACAGTGATTTAAAATTTCACACGCAACCACTGAAAACGATGCCCGCATATCGTTAAAGGAGATCCGGTTTGACCTAAAAATATCCTCGCCTCCGCCCGTAGTCCTTGACCCAAAAAGGCTTGATTTGGACCTTCAATTACCTGCATAGCCTTCTGTTATACAACGTTGAACCACAGAGATAATGAACGCTTTGATTTGACTTTGCTGTATATTATTACGTTGGTGTAACTGACTTCAAAAAAAGTGAATTTGTCTGTATTTTTTAATTGATTTGAAGTCGACTTTTATTGTTACTCGTAAATATATTTGTTATGCGTAAGTCATTATTCAAAAATTTCTCAACTCGTCTGTCTGTTTTCTTTAGAAAAGAAGGAAAAATAAACGATACAATTAAAGGAAGGAACAGACATAGGATATGATGTCAACACTGGACACCGTCACAGTATCTGCTGTCGCAAGGATGTGACAGCGCATACCAATTTTCCGATACGATTTTTGGACCTTAAATAAACGAAATCTTAAAGGCCGTAAACGTATCTTCAGCTCCTCCGGTGTTGTGGATGTTCATGGGCGACGGTGATCACTTTTGATCAGGCCATAAGCTCATCTACCCCTTTTTATGCAAACAAAAAATAAATCACTATCAATATCATACCTTTTAAACCTTAGAGGGTAGACAAATGGTGAGTGTCATTTGCTTTTCACCGAGCTTGTTGGTTCCCATAAGTAATAAGCTATTTCTGAATAAACTACGATAATCAGGCGGCCTCTACAGTTTCACCGGGTTTTTAAGTTGCTTAGCCTGGCCCTCTCAAAGGAGTAATTAGACGCAAAGGCCCCCGAGACTTGACCTCGGCTTGGTTGGTCGCTCTAATCGCGTTAGCATTCTGATTCGAGGAGCGCGAGAGGTTCGAACCACGACTCAGTGGGTATATTTTGTCGGTATATTTCAATAGCTTTAAAATAATAAACCGGTCGTATGGTACAGATCAGAAAATTTGACGGTAAGCCGGCAACAATGAAAATCATCGCGGAACAAACGTACCTTAGGCAGATCCGGTTCTAACCGGTTCCAACCGGTACTGATTGAAAAGATCCAGACCGCGTTTAAATTGGTACACTTCACGGTTTGTGTTTGATGTCGAAAAAGGCGGAGTATACAGGGTGTTAGAAGACCGCTTCTGAAAACGAAGACAGACGATTGTACTAATGACACCTTTTTTTTTTTTTATTGGAACAACAAACGAATACATATTAAAAGCTTAAGATAATAAATACATTAAGTATAAAGAGTTATAAATATGTAAACAACACCGTTATCCACATCATAATAATAATGTCCACAAATGTCTACAGCACTACACACACTTTAGATCTGCATTTATATCTATATTCACATATTTAAAATATCCAGTTTATTTTTAAAGTTTTTATAAGAGGAAAAGGCAAGAAATAACACATCAATGATGATGGGACGTGAAAAAATCGAGCCTGATTAAAAAAATGTTTATATAAAACAGCAATTAAGTTAAGCGGACATATTGAATTATTTATTTATTTTCATTACTAAACATGTAGTTTTAGAGCCTGCCCTGAGCTCTGCCCGGTAGGCGGCGGAAACACGGAAAATGTTTACAACAGCTTAAGCGGAAAGCCGTGGTAGCTGTGTCCGGGCGGTCGCCTCAAGTTGCATAGTAGTAGTAGCAACTCGAGGTCGATCCACGGTGCCGGCACCAATAAATTTGTTGTTGCAATGTTTTGTGCTTATTCACCACGCGCTCGGCGGTGAAGGAAAACATCGTGAGGAAACCTACATGTCCTAGAAAAAATTTCTAATGCATGTGAAGTCTGCCAATCCGCACTAGGGTCGCGTGGCGGACTATGCCCTTATACTTTCTTTACAGAGAAGGCCTGCGCCCAAAAGTGCGACCTGTATATTATATTTATATAGGCTGTAACTTTAACTTTATGTAATTTTTGGTTACAGATATACAATGCCAGCCATTTTCTGATAGGTAAGTTAAAACATATATTTATGTAGAGTGATGTATTACATTACACTGTATAAAGATAGTTCTTTTTCAACCGACTTCAAAAAGAAGGTTCTTCACTATCAAAATATTTTGTCTTTATATTTTTTTTCTATGTACACCTTTTTACTGGGTTAACCAATTTTGATCTTTTTTTTATTTGAAAGTCGATTCTTTTAGTGTGGTCCTATTACAATGTGTGGTGAGATAGCTCTTTTTTATAAGGAGGCAAACGAATTTACGACTCACCTGATCTTAAGTGATTACCATCACCCATGAACGTCCACAACACCGGAGGAGCTGAAGATGCATTTCCAGCCTTTATGATAGGAGTAGGCTCGTTATTAAAGGTCCCAAAATCTTATCGTAAAACTGGTGACAATTGATTCTGCAGGTTGATAGTGCGTGGAAGAAAGTTACACGTAAAACGTACAGCTCTTAGCTCGCCTGTATCTCTTTTCAAACCTTAGGTATATTACGCCTATGCTATGAACCGGTCACATTACGAGGCACACGTTACGCAAGTGTACCCTAAACCAGATAATCCAGGCTGTAAATCCTCAGGTACTCGCGGCGTTGTGCCTTCTTATGCATTGTTTGCGATGATACGCCATACAAACAACTTGTCCAGCCTGTTCTATGTACACTTTTGGTCGTTACGTAACCTTTTGTTGATAATATTGTGCCGTATTTACGAGTAAAAACACAAACCGACTTCCAATAGAATCAAGCGTTAGCTATTATGTGGACGCCGTCTCTGTATTTCCAAAATAGAATTAATTAGAATGAAGAAAGAAATCGAGTAAATATACTGTCCCTTAGATTATCCGTGAAATAGTAACCGACCGAGTCGTGGTTCGGCCCTTTCGGTCGCCCTCAGATCGGAAACCCCTCACCTGGGGGACTCTTGTGCCGTGTTACTAGCGATACAGGCTAAGCGGCCTAAGTGCTAGGCCACCTCTTAATCCGGTGAAACAGTCAAGGCCAGCTTCTCTGGCCAATCTGCGTTGTTCGTCAAATGAAAGCGTAAATACAAGAAATAATGATGACATGAAAGAATCAAAAAACCCATAAAAGCATTCTTCGAATGTACACAATTGTATTTAGAGTCGTGAACTACGTGCTCTTTGCGTAGTGGAGACTTCAGTGTCGTGATGTATGCCTCTAAGCCGAAAACCTCTCGGCCCCGACTCGAAGCACGTTTCCTGGACAAAGGAAAGCATTCAGAGCCAAAAAACAAAGAGCCGTAAATCACAGCGGAGACATTTGTTTTTGACTGTAATTAAAAGTAATTACGAAGGCCCAATATGGCCGCACGGTAGCCTAAATAGACTTTAAGTACATTAGAACCTAGTAAGATTTACAAACATACCAATGTTGTTTGTATCTTTTGAATTGAATTTTATAGTTCTTATTTTAATAGTTATAAGGCTGGGAATTCAATTGCATAGTGTTTTGAAACGGTATAATATTTTTGTGAAGCAACAGATGTAGAACATGGAGTTTGTCCAATGTTGAATGATCCCTCCATGCTCTTTGTGCCGCCATGATTTTAACTATTCGAGTGTGAATAGCGGGGAGTGTGGTGTGTCTTGGTATGTTGGATGACTTGTGATTTATTCTTTCTTTGTTTGGAAAGAACGCGGGACAAATGTTGACATGTTTTTTTTTTTAATTCGTCCAAGTTATGCTAGTTTTCGTGTGTGCAATTAGTTACGGATGATCTATGCGACTGAATATAAGTAAATAAAAAACTTATAAATAATATATATATATATATATATTTTGGGTAATTTTGGAAATGAACGAGCGTGCGGTTCATAAAAACCTAATAAACCTTCCAGGGCCTCGAATCTCCTAAACCAATTATATACAAAATTAATATTCATTGATATTGTAACATTATCATTGGTGTCACTATGGTTTACCACATGCACGACAATTGTCAATGTATTTGACATATATGCTAATGATGGAAAGATAATTAATTTGACTATAACAGATGAGTTCCATCATGAAACGTCACCAACGACAGCATTATTTTTCAGATTAACGCAATCGACGAAGTCGAGATTAGGCCCTCTTGGGCACCCGCTGATCGGAATTCTGTCACGACCAAACCTATGTCCATTGTATCTAGTTACGCCTGGACGTTCAGGTTACCTCTCAAAAACACCCGGTAAAACTATAAATGGCTGGCCACTTGGCTGAACACCATATATTACAAATAAAGCTATCCAAATTTACGTAATATATCCTTTTTCGTTTAAGTTTATGTTTTTTAATGAAATGTAAATGAATTAATAAAACATTTTATTTTATTTTAGGGATATTTAATTGTCTATCATGCACAATTTATTTCAGTTAGCTAGAGTCTTTATCTTCCGAGATATTCAAACTTACTTAACCAACCCTTTATTTTGACTCACGGCTATTGTTAGTATATATAGTAGGCTATAGTATAATCAGAGGAGTGCAGAATACGAATTTTTATTTTAAATTATACAAACAAAACCAATAAAAAAACAATACACGCGTTACCATGAATATTATACGGTTGCTTGGCAACGGTTAGTTATGTGTGATTTGTCTTCCAATTACTGGGCTAATTTTGACTACTATATGACTACGAAAATTGACTATTGAATGACTAACGACCACTAGTATTAATAAAAACATACGCCTTTGTGGCAGAGGAATAGATAGAGATTACATTATTCGCTATCCTGGTAGACACCACGTTTCTTGCACACCATACATCAAAAAAAGAGCAATAAATATATATCATAAAAGCATAAAACGATCTATGGTGGTCCGAGCATCGGTTATAATTTTTTCGAGCCGTAGCCGTTTAAAGGCCTCACACAAGTTGCGTTCGGAAACCGAGGCCCGTTACACTGACGCAACATGATGCAGACAACAAAAGGATTTGCATACGTATCCGAACGCAAGTGGGGCGCTAGCAGCACGTGTTCCTTTTTCAAATTTCCCCGTCTAAGGCTAAAGTGCATTCGAATATGAACCTTATCCCATTGGAACTCGATTTAACGAATCTTATCCAGGGAGCAGGGCACGAGAAGGGAGAACAAACGAACTTTTATGTTTGGTATATTTTGAACCTTTCGATTTTGTGCTTTATCAGTTTGGAATAAGATTTAAATTTGCTCAAGAAATGGAAATCGTTATACGACGTGCATGTCTCAAAGAATGGTTTGTATGATGTGAATGGAATCTTTTTAAGTACAAATGAGGTGTTATCTCAGTTGAATATATTATGGGTCAGAGTTACAAAGACATTTTGAGCATTTATTGCTTTATGATTACATGAATGTAGTCCAAAGTTTCTCTCAAATGATTCAGGTAATATTAGTTTCACAAATTAGAAACGATTCACAGGAAAGCCCAAGACAAGGTAGCTTAGAAGACGTAAGGGAGTACTAGACTTCTAAAGACAATGTCCGGAACAGAGTGAAATGAAAATCGAACATTTCTGACCCTATTAATGTGGGACCAATAGCTAGAACAAGAAAGAGAGTGAGATTGATTTCTGTTAGAAAATGAAATGCAAAGACAAGGAGAAAAATTCGAATTCCAACCGGCTTCAGTTATAGCACTTGTTAAAACTTGTGGGCGGTATAAGGCGACAAAGGGTTCACCCGGTCAAAAGGTAAAAACTATAAAAACTATAGACGAATTGAGAACCATCTCAATTCGTCTATACTCGTAGTTTCGTAATATTGAACTCGGTTAAAGATACCATTAGTCTTTTGACGCTTAAAAAATGAAATTAGGTAACGATCGAATCAATTTTATTTTTAATCGAAGAGAATTCTATAGATAAAGATTTAAATTTAAAAAAAATCAAATAAATATTTTTTTTAAATTTATACCGTAATGCCAAGAATATATATGTTTTATATACTATCATTATATATATATAAATGTAATACTAACATGCTTGTTAACCAATCCAATTAAGCTTAAGATAGGAGATAGGTCAGCTGGTCTCCTTCTGCGAGTCAGTAATGGCCCAGAAGGAGACCGCAGAACGGGATCGGGAGAGGGCCGATCCCGTTCGGAGACTCTTTGGAAGCGGGCCGGTGGCAGACCGGCCCGCAGCCCTGTAGTTCTGGGCTCTCAAGAATAAGACTACGGTATCCCCTGCCTGTCGTACAAGGCGACTAAAAGGGGCCTCGGGTTCACTGGGCGACAAGGGTGGGGGCCTGCGTCGTCCACCAAAGTGGACCCGGGAAGAAGGCGACATCGGCTGGCCCGTGTCGCCTTGTGCTGCAAAGCACGTGGGATTAACCTCCTCCCAGGATGAGCTCTCCGAGAGCACAGTGCATAGAGGCTCCGGTGCGTTCCACTGGAGAACCCGGAGCCCCTCACCATGCACCGAGAAAGGGCCACCGGTGAGGTTTTAGTGAGTAAGAACCCCACATAACCCATGGTATCTTTTTGAAAATTTCCCCCCATTCAACAAAAAAAAAATGGAGATGGTCACGTTAAATCCCTATATAACTAGTATTAGAATCAAATCACCGTCGGTTTTTGTACTACATATACAGCTATGTGCTGGATAAAGCATCCTAGATGCACTAGGGTTTGAAACTAATGAGCGGGATTTGAATTCATCCCCGCGCCGCGCTAGTAAATTGCAAGGATTCTATTCAATGACAATTTTGAATTCCGGTTATATTTCAAATGGCTTTAATCTTACCGATATTTCTGCTTTAGTGTTCAAATTGAAGTTTTTGTTTTGATCATAATATGGTAAAGGTACATTTAAGAAACATTGGTGCGTGAACTCTCGTACGCGTGACAATTTTATTGGCATCATTAAAAAGTTTCAATTTTCAATGTGTTCTTTATATATAATTGTGTTAAAATTTCGATGATTCATTTTTTATTGGAAAAGATGCACGTTAAGAGTAGTTTGATGAAAGTTTGGTTACGTTCTGATTAAGCTTGATTTCGTAATATTGAAATCGGTTAAAGATACCATTAGTCTATTGACGCTTAAAAAATGAAATTAGGTAACGATCGAATCAATTTTATTTTTAATCGAAGAGAATTCTATAGATAAAGATTTAAATAAAAAAAAATCAAATAAATATTTTTTTTAAATTTATACCGTAATGCCAAGAATATATATGTTTTATATACTATCATTATATATATATAAATATAATACTAACATGCTTGTTAACCAATCCAATTAAGCTTAAGATAGGAGATAGGTCAGACCTGTAGTTCTGAGCTCGTAGAATAAGGCTACGGTATCCCCTGGCGTAGAAGGCGACTAAAAGGGGCCTCGGGTTTACTGGGCGACAAGGGGGCCTTTGTCGTCCGCTAAAGTGGACCCGGGAAGAAGGCGACATCGGCTGGCCCGTGTCGCCTTGTGCTGCAAAGCACGTGGGATTAACCTCCTCCCAGGATGAGCTCTCCGAGAGCACAGTGCATAGAGGCTCCGGTGCGTTCCACTGGAGAACCCGGAGCCCCTCACCATGCACCGAGGAAGGGCCACCGGTGAGGTTTTAGTGGGTAAGAACCCCACATAACCTATCGTATCTTTTTGAAGATTTCCCCCCATTCAACAAAAAAAATGGAGAGTGGTCACGTTAAATCCCTATATAACTAGTATTAGAATCAAATCACCGTCGGTTTTTGTACTACATATACAGCTATGTGCTGGATAAAGCATCCTAGATGCACTAGGGTTTGAAACTAATGAGCGGGATTTGGAATTCATCCCCCGCACCGCGCTAGTAAATTGCAAGGATTCTATTCAATGACAATTTTGAATTCCGGTTATATTTCAAATGGCTTTAATCTTACCGATATTTCTGCTTTAGTGTTCAAATTGAAGTTTTTTGTTATGATCATAATATGGTAAAGGAACATATAAGAAACATTGGTGCGTGTTGTTCCGTACGCGTGTGACAATTTTATTGGCATTATTTATATATAATTGTGTTAAAATTTCGATGATTCATTTTTTATTGGAAAAGATGCACGTTAAGAGTAGTTGCCTAATATTCCTACGATACGATACTTGTTTTAAATTATTTTCCCGTTCCGACAACGTGTCGGATTACGGTCCTTATCATTCTTTTCCTTTTTTATTCCATTCCTCTTTTCTCATTCCTTCACTACATGCAATTCTTTTTTCTTATTTCTATTTTATTCTTTAACATTCCTTTGTCCTTATTCTTAATATTGCATTATTAATATTTCATATATTTTCATAAAGTGAAAACATTATTTCTATATTGTTATTAACTTTCCTTATTAATTCTAAACTTCTTTATATAATCTTTGTTATAAGTCCTACATTATTTGTTTTTATTTATTTCTGTTATCACTTTTGCCTAATGGTTAAGGGTACGGTCTGCGAAACATAAGATCGTAGTTTCGAATCCACCATTTGACTTTGACGTTGACGTGAACCGTCTCCTAGAACTAGCTCTTTGGTATAGTTAACGAGAATGTTAGTAGTTTTTATAAATTTCATAAAAAAGAAATAATCTGAAAATATTTGTACATTCGAAGACATTTTCCGTCCTATGTGAGTGCAAACTTGAAGAAAAAAAGCAACATTTTCGCCAAAATGTTCCTAAGTATGATATGGAGTCCCTTAGGGAATAGCACTCAGACCATAACTGTTTATCATATATGATAAGTGTGACAAAAAGTATTTGAATATTACATACTCATGTCTTTTGTGTTTCACACATGAACAGTAAATTGATTAAAATCAGTCAATGATTAAGAAATAATAACGAATACAGACACAATAATAGTAAAGAAGAATTATACAATAATACGGAAACTTGTCCTTTTTTTGTTTTGAAGGAGATAAACATTTCGTCGACTTGCACCAACTAAATTTCAAGACCCTCACACGAAGACCAGAACTAAAAGCGACAGTGAGGGTAAATAAGCTTATACTCTTCCATCTAAGACTGGACCACGAGTATTTAGATAAAGCTTTAGATTTTTCAGACCTAGAGAATGCGACCAAAGTTAAAAAGCAATTCACAGACAAGGTTTTCGTTCTACATTTTATTGACATTTGGACAGACATGCGAGCGCGAGTTAAAAGTTTCGATGGAGCGAGTTGAATTGCGATTTTGCGGTCCATTAAAAAGAAAAGGAAACAGTTATTCTCTACAGGCGTACGTATTGTATGGGAGCGTGTAATGTTGGATTCGTGCCTTTCTGATCCAACCAGGTTGGATAGAGTTAGTAATCCCAATCCTGATTCTGATCCGGCCCTTTTAGGCTAAAATTAATTTTGTAAACGAAATCTTATATAAATGAGTTACTCATTTGTAAAATTGAAATACCCGACGATTAAGTTCAGTAATTCTATTTAGCATCAAAAGTCTAATGGTTAAGGACAGGGGTCGACCAACAAAAGAATGCTAACAATATTTTGTTTTTCGCAAATATTCGTAAATTTAATATTTAATATAGATTCGAATCCGATTCGTAGACTGTACCCTAAACCCATTAAGCTATTGACGCAAAAATTTCATCGATAGTTAACTAGTACATATTTTGAGATACATGGCATAGGCTCAAAAGCTGCAGTTTCCGACCAGGTTTAGGGTCATTGGTCCAGATCTGCATTTTGCAAAAATTTGGAAAATTTTCTATTTTATATTCTTGTTAAAAATTCGGCAGTTTTTTTTTTTAAAAAAAGAAAGCTAGCAATATTTCTTTTTTTTTGTTTCAGAAATATTACTAACAATCTTGTTAACCATTCCAACTAAGCTTAAGCTTGTGCTAGGACATGGTTCACGGCAATAGTCCAATGGTGGTTTCGAACCCACGACCTTACGATTCGCAGGCCGTACCCTATACCATTAGGCTAGTGACGCAGTGGTAAAACAGTGGATTTTTTTGATATTTTTGGAATACGGTTAATAAGGAATTTCACAGTATTCAAGAGTTACGTATTTTTCCTTTGCTAATTCTTCTTATAATTGCGGTGTAGGTGAACTAGTTTCTTTTAGTCTACAAAAGATCTCTCAACTCTCGCCAGTGGGTCCAAGGAGCAAACCTTGTTAGCTAAATTGATAGAGGAGTCTATAATTGTGTGTGCTAACGAATCATTATGGAAGTCCATGATGCTTGATGATTTGAATTCGAATGTTCTCTTTTCGACCGGATAGGGAGAATGAGACGAGAACTGCGCTTGCACCCGCAAAGGGTGCTTTAGTGCTCTAAAATATCGTCTGCGTGATCGATGCCTTAATAAGAACCTCATTAAAGAAACACGTATAAAACACGACTTCGCTTTGTACTTTTGTTACCCTTTTATGTTATTCGTTAACAATCTTAGCTCGTTTGTTAGATATTGTAAGCGTTCTCACATCATAGTGATCTTCTTTTAACAGCTTTATAATCTTTACAATAAGGTGTATTATCGCCGTTCTATGTGTAACAAAGGACCACAGAAAGCTATGCAAAGCTAAACGGTTCAGTAAGCAGCGAAGACAGGAAATGCTTTTTGCCGCAACCGTGATTGTGTTGAACAAACTTCCTGCGATTGATAAGTGCTGGGTGTGTGCATTTTCAAATTACGTCTGCTCTAGTTTCTGTGTCGGTAATAATAATAACGTATAACTTCAACTCCATACTTAGCTAGCTTTGGTATATTTCGTGGGAGATTTTATAGAGCACCGTTTTAAACTTTCTCATGTTCTATTTTAAGCTCAATCGTATACTTAATACGATCGAATTTAAAATAAAGCATGAGAAAGAATAACAAAGAATGGTGCCGTTCTGTCAATTTACTAACCAACTTTAAATAAGTAGGAGAAGGAAAACGAATCATAACCATTAACGTTGGATGATGTGCACCACATAGTGGGAGAATTTGCTAAACATGAAGCGGAAAGAAAGTCATTAATAGATAGCCTTAAACTGCCGGCCCGACCTCAAAGGGAGCGAGGAAGCTGGTGGCTATGGCCACGCAACGATGTGTGTGTTATCTATGTTAGGGTTTGATGGAGCTGACATGCAAAAAGGCTATAAAAACATAAATATGTTGTTGACTAATAATTTATATACTAATCATAATATGATTGTAGAAGTATATAGTGTTAGTTGTGGCTTTATATTTTGGGAGCGTAACGTCGTACAAGTAGTTAGTATACACAGAGTTTATGTCCCAATAGCGTATCCTCATCCGTTTTGTACCATTATTTTACATATGTGCTGATACGTTTATATAATCAGAAGTCAGATTACAAACCAATAAGGCCAATTTACCGCTGACAACGCCGAATCAATATGACAATCAACCAAATAATTAATTATGAATTTTGAATACAGTATTGTATAGTTAAATCACTAAGAATAATAAACAATACAATTAAGAGTATCTGTATCATGTTATAACCGCTAGGTGCCCGTGTAGCCAGCTAACAATAGGCTTCGCTTTATATATATATATATTTATAAGCCGACTTCCAAAAAGGAAGAGGTTCAGGCTCAGAACTTTCGACTATTAGAACCGATTTTGATGATTCTTTTTTTATTTGAAAGTCAGTGCTTCCTATGTAGTCCAGTTTTTATGATTTATTTTCAATTTGGTCCATTTTTGACAATGGCAACCAATGATACAACCATATAAGTCTTTAATTTGATTCGAATTGAAGCTTGTTCTAGATCATGTCAATATATGGGAGATAGGTCACGTCAATAGTCGAATAGCGGATTCGATCCTACGTCCTTACGATTCGCAGACCGTACCCTTAACGATTATGTTTCACGCTTCTTCTACCTATTTAGGAATTCGTGAAACACTGCTATTTTTTATCATGTCTTAGAAAATTTCCAGCCTACAATTTCCTCGCGACGTTTTCCTTCACGCCCTAGCGTGTGCTAAATCAGCACTTTAGTAAATTAAATTGTAACAAAATTCATTGGAATATTTCACCATGATTCGACCTTTTTTTTTTTTTTGTTAACGCGGGGGAATCTGGTTATAGACCATCCTCCGGTACCCTGGGTGGGCCCGGGGGATGTGTGGGACTCGGCCTGGGCAGCCCATACCCACTAAACCTACCGCGAATGCCATCAGCCGTTATGAGCGGGGTGTCTCGGATCTGTCAGCGACAGGACACCCCAACGACCGGCCGGTCCCGGCAAAGACCGGACTTCATCCTCAAAGGGGACTTCTCCGGCACTCAGAAAAGTCCCGACGACGCCGAAGCATGCTGGGGCCAGGTTCCCATCCTGACCCCGCTTCGAATTACGGGGGCGGCGAAAGGAGACGTAACGTCTCCTGCGCACCCCGACTGCCTGCCCCGGAGGGAGCCCTACAGCTCCCCTCCCTGACCCGCTCGTTAGCCTCCTTCTGGGACATGTCCGTCTCACCAGGATTCGACCTATCGTACTATGCAACTACAGGCAAATGAGCTAACACCGGTCTAGATAAACGACTATGTAATATAATAAATTCTGTTTATGTATACCATATAAAACTATGCCTATATTAGATAATAGAACAAAAGCTTAGTGAATATTTCACAATATTTACGTACGAGTACATTCACCAGTGCGTCTCTTAGAATTGGAACCGTCAATCCAGTTTATTGTTTGATTCATTCTCATTTGTTTTTGTGGATAATATATACTTATTGTTCCACTAAAGTTAATATAATATAAAATAATAATTGTTTATTGTTATTAAACCGTGATAGCGTAAAGCTTAAATAAATAAAACTATTTGCAAATATATGGTTTACAATAAGATGTTTTAGTACGACATAGTAAGAGTTTCACATATTCTGCTTAAAATCGTGTATCTTAAACTTTCTTTTTTTTTGTTGACGGGGAGGAAATCTTCAGAAAGATACCCCGCCTTCTGGGGGAAGGCGGCGGTTATGTGGGGTTCTTACCCACTAAAACCTCCTCGGTGCATGACGAGGGGCTCCGGGATCTCCAGTGGAACGCACCGGAGCCCCTCTGCACTGTGCTCAAGGAGAGCACGTCCCGGGGGGGAGGTTACTCCCTCCCCCCCCTGTGCCCTCGCAGTGCAAGGTGACACGTGCCAGCCGATGTCGCCTTCTTCCCGGGTCCACTTTGGTGGACGGCTCAGGCCCCCACCCTTGTCGCCCAATGAACCCGAGGCCCCTTTTAGTCGCCGTGTACGACAGGCAGGGGATACCGTAGTCTTATTCTTGAGAGCCCAGAACTACAGGGCTGGAGTGTATCTTAAACTTATTTTAAGCGTTCGACATGACTATCTTATGTTCGGGAATTCGAACGGTGTCTATTAATTATTACCATACTTATGTTTTCAATGTTACCACCAAACACCTAACCGCTAACCTTTCGTGGTTAAGAGCAGTCTAAGGGTAGTGTTGTTAAATTTCTTCTATATATATTTATATATATACGTTTACATACACAGACACGTCTATATAAATACTAATATAAAATAATATCTGATTTCTTACGTATAGTAAATATATTACTAAGCGTGAATCTACGTCGATGGACACTTTTTCGACAAAATTTTAAAGGGAGGAGGTTCTCTATTCGTCTGTATTTTTTGTTTGTTACGTAACTTTGGATTGTATAGCCAGTAGCGTATAAATACACTTTAATACTTGTATAAGGCAATCGAAACTCAAATTGCATAACATTGAAAAGGTGAATAGTTCTTCCAGGACGTCATTATATCCGACATACATCTTTGTTATTTCAAATTATTAAAAAAAAATAGTAACCGTTCTGTATCTGGCCTAAGTATTACGTCATAGGTAAACAACAAAATTTTACATGGTCATAGTCAATATGTATCATGAGGGAGGTCGTTTTCAAGTTGCGCATACAAATGACATAGCTACTGAACTACTGGTAATTATGACGTGACCGTCTAGTTATTTTGACGTGTCGTGCCTCTGACAATGGAAATGAACCGCCTCTTAAGCAATATGCGCTAGTGTAATGTGACTCATCGTCCAATATTATTGAACTCGTAATACCGCATATGGGCAATACACAAGCGGGAGCGTGTTTGATATGTGATTGCAATTAATGAATGCAAATGCGAGCCGTCAATAGCCTAAACGCCTAGGGTACAGTCTGCGAAATATAGTCCTAGGTCCTAGGTCGTGGGGTTCTGGCCGAGGTGTCCGACTATGTCTCGGATAGGAGGGCCCTCGGAGAGAACCCTCTGCCAGAAGAGGTCCGGCGGATCCGTCGGTTAGGTGAGGTAGCACTATGCCGGAGGTGGGAGGAGGACCTGGCGCATCACCCGTACGGATTACGTACAACGGGTGCTCTGCGCCCGGTCCTGGAGCGGTGGATGCGCAGAAAGCGCAAACCTCTCACCTTCCGTCTGACGCAGGTGTTCACGGGGCATGGCTGCTTCGGGGACTACCTGTGTCGGACGGCCCGACGGGAGGCTGATGAGCGGTGCCATGATTGTGGCGCTGCGGTGGACTCTGCCCAGCACACCCTGGAGGTGTGCCCGAGATGGGCAGCGCAGCGTTGCGACTTGGCATCCGCTATCGGTAGACCTGTCGCTTCCGAGCCTCGCACTTGCGATGGTACGGAGCGACAGGTCTTGTCGGCGGTCGCCTCCTTCTGCGAGACAGTCATGTCCCAGAAGGAGGCCGACGAGCGGGTCAGGAGGGGAGCCGTGGGGCTCCCTCCTCCGCAGGCGACGAGTCGGGGTGCGCAGGAGGCGTTTCAAACGCCTCCTCTCGCTGCCCCCCGTAATCCGAAGCGGGGCCAGGATGGGAACCTGGCCCCAGCATGCTTCGGCGTCGTCGGGACTTCTCTGAGTGCCGGAGGAGTCCCCCTCGAGGGTGAAGTCCGGTCTTGCCGAGACCGGCCGGTCGTTGGGGTGTCCTGTCGCTGACAGATCCGGGGCACCCCGCTCATAACGGCTGATGGCATTCGCGGTAGGTTTAGTGGGTATGGGCTGCCCAGGCCGAGTCCCACACATCCCTCCGGGCCCATCCAGGGTACCGGAGGATGGTTAATAACTCGATTCCCCCGCGTTAACAAAAAAAAAAAAAAAAAAAAAAAGGTCCTAGGTCGTAGGTTCGAATCCATCATTCGACTATGGATAAGAATGTTACTTATCCACCTTTCCTTAGTTCTTATAGGTATTTTGGCTGAAAGTCAGCACTGCGCTACATGTTTGAGCACAGAACATGCTAAGCTAATTTCTGGTCTTTTTTGTTTTACTTTAAATTTTCTTAATTTTAATTACTTTTGTTTTTTGTCTGGTTATAATTATTATGTTTCCGTGTTCTTGTGTCGAATAAATGTCTTTTCTATTCTATTGTATTCTAATATTTGTGAAAATAATATTGTTAGTTTTTTTATAAAAATGGATGCGAATCAGGGTGCAAAAGATTATGAATGGAAATACGCATATTAAAATCTTCTTTGAGATTGATTTCTACTTATGTGTAAGGTTATGTCTTCCTTTTTTTTGTTCACGCAGGGGAATCTTTTTATAGACCATCCTCCGGTACCCTGGGTGGGCCCGGAGTGATGTGTGGGACTAGGCCTGGGCAGCCCCTACCCACTAAATCTTCCGTGAATGCCATCAGCCGTTATGAGCGGGGTGCTCCGGATCTGTCAGCGACCGGACTTTAAACTCAAAAGGGAACTTCTCCGGCACTCAGAGAAGTCCCGACGACGCCGAAGCATACTGGGGCTAGGTACCCATCCTGGCCCCGCTTCGGATTACGGGGGCGGCTAGAGGAGGCGTTGGAAACGCCTTCTCCGCACCCCGATACGTTGCCTGCGGAGGGAGCCTCGGCGCTCTCCTCCCTGACCCGCTCGTCAGCCTCATTCTGGGACATGACCGTCTCACAGAAGGAGGCGACCACCGTCCAAGACCTGTCGCTTGAGACCATCGCAAGAGCGAGGCTCGGAAGCGACAGGTCTACACCACCGATGAGGTTATGTCTTCCTTGAGTAGTGTAACCCAAGGAAGACTTGAGGCACATTATTAGGCACAAAATGTGGTGTAGAATAGCAAACGACAACGTATTTAGAAGACAAATAATATTACATTTATAGATGTAGAGAAAAACAATCAAAACAAATGCGTTTCTCCACCGCTTCAGCGTCACGTGTTACTAATTATTTTCGCAAGGAAGTAAAGTTTAACTGCTTGAAGACAACTGAGCTTAGCTTCACCAGGTGTGACATTCTTATCTCGGTGTCGTCACAATCCCACTCTGAACCCGACCATAGATCAGACCATAGACAGAGACATGGCTGGTGCCATAGACAAAGACCTAGTATTGCTTTTAAACTGAATAAAAGATAAAATTTTAAACACAGATTAAATATTTTTTGTGTTTTTTTTTCAGATTATTAAATCAGAAACCAGCATAAAAGATGTCATGGTAAGTTCACAGATTTTATCATGTCCAGTTAAAATACAATAAAGACCTTTAAAAAAATTAATATAGAGAAGAGTTAGCCTGTTGCGTTAAATTTATTTGAATAGTTGTTAAATAATAAAACTAGTTTAGTGGAATATAGTTAAATTAGTTGATAACTGTTCTACCGTCTCGCATGTTGTTTAATGGAATACTGAGAAAAAATCCAATATCACTATTTCAATAAAACCGGACGAACGTATATACCAATCGCTAACCGCCTTTCACTGACAGTTTATTCTGGCTCAAATTCGTCAAGGGATGAGCCCATTACTATACATCGGACACAATAAGCTAGTGATTTTACAACTGAGAAGGTAATATGCGAATAGATTTAGGTTTCCGTAAAGAAAACATAAAGAAGGTAGGTTAAAATTCGCAATAATTTATTTATGGATTAAAATTTTTTTCTTAGTTAAGCTTTTTACAATTAAAAAAAAAACAAAAATCTTAAGGTAGCAAGGAAACCGTATCAGCTTTTGATATAGTATAAATGAACAAGAACTATTGCGGAAATACCACAATCACGCAGCTTTGGACCCGGTGGAAAGGCGGGCTAAGAGGCTATTTGGCGACACAGCTACACCAATCTACTCAGTCTTGAGCACATGCGTAAGGTAGCTAGCCTTTCGGTTTTCTACAGATTGCATCTTGGAGTGTATTCAGTTCCCAGCTCTAATTTCCACCATTCCCGTTCTATCATCAGACTTCAAGACACACTGCTGAGTTTATCCTTTTGTTGTGAACATCCCTCAAACCCGAACGAAGAGCTTTGTTTCGTCTTTCATTGTTCGTACAGCGAGTGACTACTCTCTTGCTTCTCCGGGAAGCGAAGGTTGGCAATTAGTTCTTCATATTTCTCTTTGTCTCTTGTGAGAGAGATGGGTGGCACTAGTTTTCGTTTACTAAATAATAAAAATGAAATAATTCTTTCATTTATATTTTTGAAAACTTAATTCAGGTTTATCCCTAAGCTTGTTACTTGGACCACACGATCGCAGTTAGTTGTTCCAATAAAGCTGATTGTGTTAACCGAGGGAGAGTCCCGCGCCGCCTCTAACTGAGGTAACATTATTGTCGATTTCGATAATAATCGAGTTTTTATTGTTTTGTTTTAGATTGATTAATAGATAGACAAATAAACAATAATCTTAAATGCTTATTGTTAATGTTTCTTGTTTATTTCGATTATTTTAAAGTTATCATTAACGCAGAAGTGGCACAGCTCTATTAGGTCGCTTAGCTTGCACCTCGATAGAGAGTAACTGACACAAGGGCCCCTGAGCCTCAGTTTTGGCACTTACTCTATTCGAACGTTAATAAATTTATCAGTGAAATTACGTTTAAAAACGTTTGTATCCAGGCATAATTAATTAGGTATTAAGACTAGCTATAACATTAAGAAGTATTTTCTGTGAAGTTGGGGATGATCCTGTCTCATATATAACGACATAGTAATATATAATTTGTAATCGCTGGCTTTGAGAGAAAGCTTTGACTTTATTAAAAGTACTTATATCGCAGCGTTTCGAAAAAAACACTGACTACTGCCGATTCTACTTAACGCGTTGAAGAATTGTTTCCACTAGGTACTTTATGAAGCATGAGCCTACGCATGTCACGTGTAGCACTCACCAAGCAGTAAGCAATAACAGTGCTACGCCATGTATAATAAGAGTGCTACGACCCGGGAAAGTTTTGCTTTTTCTTAAGACTAATGATGGTCGTTAATCCGTAGGCTATTCTGCCTCTCTAGTATGTCTCCTAATTTAAATTACATAGTCATTATAGTCATAGGCGAAACTCTTAGGAAATAAAATCTAGCCTCTTTTTCCCCTTTTTTGAAATTTAGCCTTCTGGGGGAAGGCAGGGTTATGTGGGGTTTTTATCCACTAAAACCCGCCCAGTGGCTCTCCCTCGGTGCATGGTGAAGGGCTTCGGGATCTCCAGGGGAACGCACCGGAGCCCCTCTGCACTGTGCGGAGAGCACGTCCCGAGGGGGAGGTTAATCCTTCCCACCCCTGTGCCCTCGCTGTGCAAGGGTCCACTTTGGCGGAAGACAAAGGCCCCCCTTGTCGACCAGTTCACCAGATCCCTTTTAGTTGCCTTCTACGACAGGCAGGGGATACCGTAGTCTTATTTTATGAGTCCAGAACTACAGTGCTGGTCTGTAGGCTAAGGCTACGAAGTAGGAAGTCAACACCAACTATGAACGCTATAAAATCTGGTGTCAAATATCAATTTTAAAAATGTAAGTAAGAATAAAATGTTAAGAGGTTCATTAGTGGCACCGTCTTTCGTTTTACAGAATGCATTTTGGAGACTGTGCTCAGCAATTGCATGATCTAATTTCCCCATCCACCTTCCACCATCAGACTTCAAGACACACTGCTGAGTTTATCCTTTTGTTGTGAACATCCCTCAAACCCGAACGAAGAGCTTTGTTTCGTCTTTCATTGTTCGTACAGCGAGTGACTACTCTCTTGCTTCTCCGGGAAGCGAAGGTTGGCAATTAGTTCTTCATATTTCTCTTTGTCTCTTGTGAGAGAGATGGGTGGCACTAGTTTTCGTTTACTAAATAATAAAAATGAAATAATTCTTTCATTTATATTTTTGAAAACTTAATTCAGGTTTATCCCTAAGCTTGTTACTTGGACCACACGATCGCAGTTAGTTGTTCCAATAAAGCTGATTGTGTTAACCGAGGGAGAGTCCCGCGCCGCCTCTAACTGAGGTAACATTATTGTCGATTTCGATAATAATCGAGTTTTTATTGTTTTGTTTTAGATTGATTAATAGATAGACAAATAAACAATAATCTTAAATGCTTATTGTTAATGTTTCTTGTTTATTTCGATTATTTTAAAGTTATCATTAACGCAGAAGTGGCACAGCTCTATTAGGTCGCTTAGCTTGCACCTCGATAGAGAGTAACTGACACAAGGGCCCCTGAGCCTCAGTTTTGGCACTTACTCTATTCGAACGTTAATAAATTTATCAGTGAAATTACGTTTAAAAACGTTTGTATCCAGGCATAATTAATTAGGTATTAAGACTAGCTATAACATTAAGAAGTATTTTCTGTGAAGTTGGGGATGATCCTGTCTCATATATAACGACATAGTAATATATAATTTGTAATCGCTGGCTTTGAGAGAAAGCTTTGACTTTATTAAAAGTACTTATATCGCAGCGTTTCGAAAAAAACACTGACTACTGCCGATTCTACTTAACGCGTTGAAGAATTGTTTCCACTAGGTACTTTATGAAGCATGAGCCTACGCATGTCACGTGTAGCACTCACCAAGCAGTAAGCAATAACAGTGCTACGCCATGTATAATAAGAGTGCTACGACCCGGGAAAGTTTTGCTTTTTCTTAAGACTAATGATGGTCGTTAATCCGTAGGCTATTCTGCCTCTCTAGTATGTCTCCTAATTTAAATTACATAGTCATTATAGTCATAGGCGAAACTCTTAGGAAATAAAATCTAGCCTCTTTTTCCCCTTTTTTGAAATTTAGCCTTCTGGGGGAAGGCAGGGTTATGTGGGGTTTTTATCCACTAAAACCCGCCCAGTGGCTCTCCCTCGGTGCATGGTGAAGGGCTTCGGGATCTCCAGGGGAACGCACCGGAGCCCCTCTGCACTGTGCGGAGAGCACGTCCCGAGGGGGAGGTTAATCCTTCCCACCCCTGTGCCCTCGCTGTGCAAGGGTCCACTTTGGCGGAAGACAAAGGCCCCCCTTGTCGACCAGTTCACCAGATCCCTTTTAGTTGCCTTCTACGACAGGCAGGGGATACCGTAGTCTTATTTTATGAGTCCAGAACTACAGTGCTGGTCTGTAGGCTAAGGCTACGAAGTAGGAAGTAAACACCAACTATGAACGCGGTAAAATCTGGCGTCAAATATCAATTTTAAAAAATGTAGGAAAGAATTATATGTTCAGAAGTTTATTAGTGGCACCGTCTTTCGTTATACAGAATGCATTTTGGAGACTGTGCTCAGCAATTGCATGATCTAATTTCCCCATCCATCTTCCACCATCAGACTTCAAGACGCATTGCTGGATTTCATCCCGTTGTCGTGGACACCGCTTAAAGCAAAACGAAGCGCTCTGCAAATTTTTTTTATTATTCGTTAGCAAAGTACTGGAATAGTTTACGTCTGTCTTTCCCTCCGATTATAATGTGGGTGTTTTCAAGAGTACAGTGAAGAGGCATTTACTAAGCTAGAGCGTTACTAACCAGGACTGCAACAGCAGGTGGGATCATGGTTTAGTTCTTGCTTAGAAAGTATAAGAAAATCTATTTGTCATATAGATTGTGAGTTATGTTTTTATTATAAAAATTAAAAGGTTTTCGCTACGGTAACTGCTTCGATATAAAATTAGTTATAGCTTTGTAATTTTCTTTTATGCACGTCAAGCCCGCTCCCAGTTATAGCCGGAATGCGTCAGCTGACAACAAAGAAGTACTTAAGTAATTGGCTATTAAGTTAAGCGGCATGATATCGTTTCCTTCAATTGAGTAATTGATACTGTGGTTCATATGTTGTCCAAGTGGCTGTCTTCAAGAGGGTAATAAATAGACATTCGATAATCTAGTTCATTTTCCATTATAGACAGCACCGTCACTTAACATCATTTGTGGTCAAGATTGTATTTCGTGCATGGGCCAGTGACGACGGATTTTTATTTTATTTTCAACCGACTACAAAAAAGGAGGTAATTAGTCTGTATATTTTTTTCATGTGTACCTCATAACTTTGGACTGGGAGAACCGATGTTGAAGATTATTTTTTTAAAAAAGCTTTAAAAGCTAGTGCTTCTCGTGAGGTGCCCAATTCTGACAATGGAATCCATGAGAAAACTATATTTCTGTCTTAAATTTGCATTAAGTATGTGCGGGAGAATCAGATGAATAACTAAATATCACGCCAATTATTTTTTTTATTGGCAAAGATTTATTTTAAGAGTAGTTTGATAAAAGTTTGGTTAGGTTCTACGATAATTCAGAAAAATGAACGAGGCGTCCGCTCGTAAAAGCGTAACGTTTGATTCGATTTGAAGTGGGTTTTTGTTGTTAATAGTAAATATACTTATTTTCAGAAATATAACTTACATTCCTGTTAACAAATTAAATTAAGCTTAAGCTTGTGAAAGGACGGGGTCGATAGGAGATAGTTCACGTCAATAGTCGAATGGTGGATTCGAACCTACGAACTTAAGATTTCGCAGACCGTGTACTAAACCTTCGCTTCCTTGTCACTTTAATTACAAAAAAAAATAAGTTTCTAAGGTACTGTATCTTATTATCTTATTAATCCATCGAACCTGACGAAATCTGCTACACAGTCGTAAAACTTGCCGGCACTCAACCCTTGTTGCGATGCGTTTCGTTACACGCGTAATTTAATGCTGAAAGTACTTTGGCAATTGGCTATTAAGTTAAGCGGCATGATATCGTTTCCTTCAATTGAGTAATTGATACTGTGGTTCATATGTTGTCCAAGTGGCTGTCTTCAAGAGGGTAATAAATAGACATTCGATAATCTAGTTCATTTTCCATTATAGACAGCACCGTCACTTAACATCATTTGTGGTCAAGATTGTATTTCGTGCATGGGCCAGTGACGACGGATTTTTATTTTATTTTCAACCGACTACAAAAAAGGAGGTAATTAGTCTGTATATTTTTTTCATGTGTACCTCATAATTTTGGACTGGGAGAACCGATGTTGAAGATTATTTTTTTTTAAAAAGCTTCAAGCTAGTGCTTCTCGTGAGGTGCCCAATTCTGACAATGGAATCCATGAGAAAACTATATTTCTGTCTTAAATTTGCATTAAGTATGTGCGGGAGAATCAGATGAATAACTAAATATCACGCCAATTATTTTTTTATTGGCAAAGATTTATTTTAAGAGTAGTTTGATAAAAGTTTGGTTAGGTTCTACGATAATTCAGAAAAATGAACGAGGCGTCCGCTCGTAAAAGCGTAACGTTTGATTCGATTTGAAGTGGGTTTTTGTTGTTAATAGTAAATATACTTATTTTCAGAAATATAACTTACATTCCTGTTAACAAATTAAATTAAGCTTAAGCTTGTGAAAGGACGGGGTCGATAGGAGATAGTTCACGTCAATAGTCGAATGGTGGATTCGAACCTACGAACTTAAGATTTCGCAGACCGTGTACTAAACCTTCGCTTCCTTGTCACTTTAATTACAAAAAAAAAATAAGTTTCTAAGGTACTGTATCTTATTATCTTATTAATCCATCGAACCTGACGAAATCTGCTACACAGTCGTAAAACTTGCCGGCACTCAACCCTTGTTGCGATGCGTTTCGTTACACGCGTAATTTAATGCTGAAAGTACTTTACAAATGTCATCCAAGGGGGTGCAAGGGTGATGGAAAAGGGTGGTTATGTACGGTTGTTACTTTTCATTGTTAGCATATTGGTTAAGTGAGGAAAAGATGTAAGGGCTAAAGCTCTCAAATCTTCTTACTACGAAATAAAAGGTTGTTGGTTCCAAATAGCTCTTCGACGATTGACTTTTGGATCAACCGTGAATTTTGGATTAATAAAACGTTATCGAAATATGATTTTTTTCCGTCCCATCATCAAAGGTAACTATCGTCTGTCTTCGTTTTTTGTTTTTTTTTTATAATTTCTAAGCAAGTGCTTTACTACGATCCCACCTGATGTTAAGCGGAAATGCAGTCCTGGATGGTAAAGCGCACTAGCTTAGAAAATGCCTATTCACTCTACTCTTGAAAATACCCACATTGTAATCGGAAGGAAAGACAGACGCGGGCAAACTATTCCAGTCCTTTGCTGTACGAAGAATGAAAGACGAAGCAAATCGCTTCGTTCGGGTTTGAGGGATGTTCACAACGAAAGGATGAAATCCCGCAGTGCGTCTAGAAGTCCGATGGTAGAAAGGGGATGGGGGAATTAGATCATGTAGTTCCTGAGCACACTCTCCAAAATGCAATCTGTAGAAAACCGAAAGGCTACCTTACGCCTGTGCTCAAGACTGAGCAGATTGGTTTCAGCTGCGTCACCAAATAGCATCTTAGCCCGCCTCTCCACCGAGTCTAAAGCTGCGAGATGGCATTTAGCTGCGCCTACCCAAATGTGGCAGGCGTATTTTCAGAAGCATTCTCCTAACACCCTGTATAGTAAAGAGAACCAACTTTCAGTATAACGCAACAACTGAAGTAAAATCCAATTGCACTTATTTGGCTTATTCCTTTTCACATTCGACGTCATGTTACTACGTTCGCAGTGTAGCCTTCACAAAGTTACGTTCACGAACTTTCTCACTATAGAACATTCAAAAATTGAAAAATTGAATTTAACATTTTCTGTAAACAATTGCGACGATTCGGTACAAAGATAAAAGAGAACAAGTCTTTATTGAAAAGAAAAAACATAAACTGAAAATTATGACTCTTTCTTACAGCTATTAGAGAGTGATAATGCTATTATTTAGCTAGCAAAGCTCGGTCTTGCAGGTACTGGGATAGTAATAAGCTTGGTGGAAAGCATATAGATTGCCATTTCTGTTCACCTAGATAAAAAATACTTAAAAATCGAAGAACTTATTTTTTTTATAGATATAAATTTGTAGGAAACATAATTTATCGGTTTATGAAAAATGGAAAAATACAAAACCAAAATAAAGGTCTCACTGGATATTCTTTTGTATGATGGCATTTGATTCCCTTTATTTCAGAGACAAAGGTATGTAGTGTACCGTCAAAAAGGCACGACGAATAGAATGCCAACACCAAAATAGAAAAGCTTTCGCCCGTAACGTTGCGCCATAAAAGTCCGCAATATTAGGGAAGGGTGATACGCTAAAGGGCGTAGAGACCACGCTTGTCAGTTGATATTCTTTTTTTCAAGCTCTGATAAATCAGAACCGTATCGCCACTATCGCTGGCCCAGCCCCACCCGGCCGCACCTCGACCTGATAAACAAAGCCACCCACTTTTCTTCGACATTTGCTTAGAACGGGGTGCGGTCCTATACGACTCTATTACCGCGACCCCATAACAACCCATCGCATTATTAGCTCGCCCCGGCCTCTATAGCTCACAAAAACAACCGATAAAGACAAGGAACGACCTTAAAGTAAAATAAACAGATGATCGGCTAAATGAGGGACGGCATACACCTGCCATAAAGCTGTGTGTACAAACCCCGACGCGCCCTTTCGCTAATGAGGACAGTTTATGGGGCGTGCTGGCATTTAGCTTTTATTGTCTATGCGCGCGCAACCCCCGTGCCGGCTTTATAAGAAGTGACACTCGTCGTTGGTGTTCAGTTGTGCACGTGATCCCGAACGGTACGGATCGCCACGTAGCACCCGGTTGCGCTAACTCGCGCTAATTTACTTCGTTACGTTTGAACAAGTGACTCATTGGCCAGTCACTCGCCTACGTCTGTTAATTAAACTATAACCTAGTATTTGAATTATCGCGTGGGCTACATGCGTTTTTCGGTCGACTAATAACGTTTGTTCAAGCAAATTGAGTACAAATTAGCCGCATCCATTTTTTACTTCCTACTTTGCCCGTCGCGTAACTTTCCTAACTACTTCAAACTTCACTATTTACTAGTTTCGAAAGAAACTTGTCTTATTCGGAAACTGTTTCGAATCTTTTCGTCGCTTTCGATAAAAATCCATTGCTATATTATAAACAACTTACAAAGTTTCTAACGTTCAACTATTTCCTATTCGCTTTTCGATATCTACTTTTGAGTTAAAAGAAGACTTAAAATTATTTTCAACTATATTAAGCAGCTAGGAATTCTGAATACTGTTTTTTCTATCTATTTTTAAAAGATTTAGTATCCTTATATCAAATTTGATTTTGAAACTCCTATAAGAATACTTTAAATAATAAAACTTTTTTTTCAAATCCTTTACATCTTACGGCGTAGACAGGAACGTAAAACAAAGATGTGTGGTATATCGAGATAGTATTTGAGTAAATTATTCTATACTTAATTGTTACGTAGGCTAACTTGGTGAATTATCGTAGACCTCGATTCAGCAATCCCAAGCAAAGTTTATCACAGCTTGTTACGGTAAGTCCGAACCCAAACGAAAGACGTAAGTTTAAAAATTGTATAATTTTTATAGGTTAGATATATCAATTGTTGCCTTAAGGCAATGTATCTATATTATTTTAGGCGCACTCTATATTTGATTGTTATGGTAAATTATCGTGACAGGTTGAAGGTGGGTTTAAAACTTTTAATACCATTTTAAGAATCGTCATGCAGTTTTTATCAACCTACTTCAAAAGAGGACGAGGCTCCATACGTCTGTATGATTTTTTTATATTTGTTACCTCATAACTTTGGAAACTTGAACCAATTTTTATGATTTTTATTTGAAATTTCGGTCCAATCATCATGACATCTACGAGAAAACCATATGTTTTAAATTTGCATTATTTATGAACGCGACAAATGGACGTATAACTTAATATCACGTCGACCGATTGTGATAGATTTATTATTAGATTTTATTTATTGGAAAGGACGTACTTCAAAGGTAGTTTAATAAGAGTTTTAGTTAGGTTCAGAATACAATTTCGTAAATTCCCATTCTATTTGAAGTCGGTTTTTACCCGTAAATATACTTGTTATTTAGTAATAAACTAAGTTATTTAGTAAAGACAACTAAAAGTACAGTCTTGTATATGCCTTTGTCAAATAAATCTTAATTTAAATGATAATAAATGAAATTTTTATTCGTATTTTATAAGCCAAAAGTAATAATTAGTGTATAGTGCCTGTAATAAAGCTTCAATAGCCTAATGGTTTAGGGTACGGTCTACGAATCGTAAGGTTGTGTGTTCGAATTCAGCTTTCGACTATTGACCTTTTTTTTTGTTGACGGGGAGGAAATCTGCGGAAGGCGGCGGTTATGTGGGGTTCTTACCCACTAAAACCTCCCCGGTGGCCCTTTCCTCGGTGCATGACGAGGGGATCCGGGATCTCACGTGGAACGCACCGGAGCCCCTCTGCACTGTGCTCACGACACGGGCCAGCCGATGTCGCCTTCTTCCCGGGTCCACTTTGGTGGACGACGCAGACCCCACCCTTGTCGCCCAGTGAACCCGAGGCCTTTTAGTCGCCTTGTACGACAGGCAGGGGATACCGACTATTGACCTCAGCCATCTTGAAATATAAGCCTTAGCTTATTTGGAATGGGTTAACAAGAATGTTAATAATATTTGTGAAAAATATTTTTGTCATTTTAAAAAAAATCATTGAAGAGGCATAGCAGAGGACTCAAAGATATCGAGAGCAATGTTGCCAACTGCATTAGGCGGTTGAGAGCTCTATAACTATGAAATAGTTAATTAAACAAGGAAGCTTTAAAAGAAATGCGATACTTTGTGTCTCTACAAAAGATTGTATAAATTTTCATTATAGCCGTAGCGATCTTTTTTCTCACTTTTGTCTACTTATCTCAGTTGTGTTTGTTATCTATTAAGTCAACAAGGACGATCGTTCGGCGACGCACAAGTTTGAGCAATTAAACTTAATTGACAGAGTTAAGTTATATCAGCTGTTTTAATCCAATGGTAGTTCTTGAAACTAGATTTTGAACTATATTTGTTTATCAACGAGTCCACCCCATTCATGAATCATGCATACCAATTTAAAATCAAAAATACATTATAACATTGTACATAAAATGTTTTTTTTTAAATTAGCACGTGATAAAATTAGGGCACCTTATCACATTATGTGGTAAATAGGGTTGAGGGTGAAGTTCCATGGTAAACAACATAAGGAATCTTTCAACCGACTTCAAAAAAGGAGGGGGTTCCCAATTCGTATCATAAACTTTGATTTGAAGGCTCAACATTTTTTTTAAAAAGAATGCTTAAAATATTGTTTTTTTTTCTCAAATATTATTAACCATTCCAAATAAGCTTAGGCTTGTGTTAGGAGATGGTTCACGACAATAGTCGAATGGCGGATTCAAACCCACAACCTTACGATTCGCCGCCCGTACCTTAAACAATAAAGATATATGTAGCCTGTTAAAATGCTTTTATAATTCGCCAGTCATCGTGGTAGAAATTTGTAGCATTATACGTAGAAAATATAACATTGTCATTATTCGTATGTAGATTTATCGATTTCCTTATTTGTCTATCGGAATTATGTTTGGTCATTCCATTTTTTCTTTTCAATTAAATAAAAAGAAATATCTTTATTAATTAACTTGGTGTTGCAGGCTCCTTCATCATCATCAATGCAGTTGTAGGGTACTGGTAGACATAGGCCTCCCCGAACGTTTTCCATAGGGATAATTACCGACTAAAATATTTTTTACCGACTAACTATATTAACGAGTAGTATAATAATAAATTACTAATAATATATTAACAAGCAAAAATAAAAAGCTACTTTACTCTTATTGTCTGTATAAAATCCATATAAAATTAGTATTGCGCGCGCACGTCTATAGGTAGTCCCGGGCACCGCTGAAAATCAGCGCTGTCGCATCCTTGCGACAGCATATGCTGAGACGGTGTCCGATATTGGCATCATATGTTTTGTATTATTTGTCCGTGTAACTTTAACTGTGTTGTCTATTTTTCATTATTTTTTAATGTGTGTTATATTCTGTCTGTGATGTGTTTTTGTATTGTGATGCCAATAAATAAATGTCTATGTCTATGTCTAAATGCTATTATGAGCGGGTTTCTTCCTGTATTTCCAAGTTATCGTAGGAATATTACGAAATAGAATTATACAGAACCTAACCAAACACATCAAACTAATTTTGAAGTACATCCTTTCCAATAAAAAATTAATCATCGAAATCAGTTGGCCTGATATTGAGTTAGTCGTCCATCTGTGGCGCACATACTTGATGCAAATTTATGATTTCTATGGTTTCTTATGAATCCCACTGTCAGAATTAGAGCAAATTTAAATGGGGACACATGGCCACCAACTTTCAAATAAAAAACTATCATAAAAATTCACTCAGTCTAAATTTATACGCTTAAAGTTAGTTAAAGCCTAAGTTACAGTCTTTATATATGTCCCACTGTTGGGCGCAGGCCTTCTCTGTAAAGAGAGTATAAGGGCATAGTCCGCCACGCGGCCCTAATGCGGATTGGCAGACTTCACATGCCGTAGAAAAAATTTCTAAAACATGTAGGTTTCCTCACGATGTTTTCCTTCACCGCCGAGCGCGTGGTAAATCAGAACATTTGTTGCAACGACAAATTTATTGGTGCAGGCACCGGGAATCGAACTCGGGTTGCTATCGTACTACGCAACTTGAACCAACCGCACGGACACTGAGCTACCACGGCTCTGTGTCCGTGCGGTTGGCTCAAGTTATACGCTTACAAACATAAAAAAAATACAGACGAATTAAGAACCTCCTCCTTTTGAAGTCGGTTAAAAACCGGAATCTACTAGTTTGAATAAATTGCCCTTTGTCAGTATTTTCCTTCTATCACAGTGACCACTCATAAAAGTGAATACGTATTTATTAAGCTAATGACTCTTAGTAACCAAATATGCATCTCCACTTAGCATCAGGTGGGTACGTGGTCTATATAGTTTTTAAAACGTTCCAACATTTTACTAACATACCAAAACCATTAAATCTAAGCTACACCTGGTAGTTCAATTAAGTAGTTGAATAGTATACTTGAACCTACAACTTTAATATTTGCAGTCCGCATTTTGCACTATTGAGCTATTGATTTTTAATAACTTGCTAAGTAATATTATTTTATTTAATTTCCTCATCTCCTCGGCAACACATACGTACAACGGAGTCAATTTGAAAAATGGAAAATCCCATTACGCAACGACCAAAGTTGTGACGTTATGTACTAACGGATAACTGTGTGATAAACTTCAGTATATGTACATTGTTACAATGGATCGTTTTTATATAAATGTAGTTAAATAACTCCAAATGTCAGCCGTGGTAGCTCAGCGTCCATTCGGTTACAGAAGAAGTCTTAAAGTACATTCTTTCCTAAAAAAAAATGAATAATCTAAATCTGTATTATCGAGTAATTAGACCATTTGTGACACATATACTTGATGCAAGTTTAAGACATATATCGTTTTCTCACGGATCCCATTTTCAGAATAAGACCAAATTTAATCGGAACCACACGGTAAACACCAGCTATCAAATAAAAAGAATTATCATAATCGGTTCACCCAGTCGAAAATTATCCAGTAGCAAACATAAAAAGTACAGACGAATTGAGACCTTTTTTTGAAGTCGGTTAAAAAGTAATTCAAATGAAAATTTTTTTTCAAAAAAGATCAAAAGAGCAGAAAAGGTTGGCTCAGCAATTGCTGCGCTTAAACATGTAGCAAAGCGCTAATTTTCAGTCTTGAAACCTGTGAAAACTAACGAAAGATGGATGTAGCAACCAGTGTTCGATCTGTGGTGTCGGCACCAATTGATTATATTTATTTTAAGTGCTGAACATCGTGCAGAAACGGAACGGAAAGACACGTGAAGTCTGCCAGTGCCACACTAGGGCCACGAGGCAGACTATGCCCTTATACTCTGTAAAGAGAAGGCCTGAACACAGAATCAAAGCTAGGTTGTCAATCATATGCCTCTACGCAGGATCCTACAATATTTTGGTTACAAAAAAACTTGGAAAAACTTTGCAATAGAGGAAAGTGGGGACGTATCACCAACGACACACTGTTCACACAATATGGTCCCGACTCGCAGCATTGAGGACATCGATGCGAGGATAGGGATTACAGTGAAAGCGTTCGTCAAACCTTGGATCCAACTTGCTCAATGCAGCTGAAACCAATCTGCTCAGTCTTGTCTAAGGTAGCCTTTCGGTTTTCTACAAATTCCATTTTGAGAGTGTGCTCAGGAACTACATGAACTAATTCCCCCATGCCCGTTCCACCATCGAACTTCAAGGCACTGCGCAATTCATCCTTTTGTTGTGAACATCCCTCAAACCCGAACGAAGCACTTTGCTTCGTCTTTCATTGTTCGTATAGCAAGCGACCGGAATAGTTTATCCGCGTCGGTCTTTCCTTCCGATTACAATGTGGGTGTTTTCAAGAGTAGATTGAATAGGCATATACTAAGCTAGTGCGCCTTACCATCCAGGACTGCATTTCCACTTAACATCAGGTGGGATCGTAATCAAGCACTTGCTTAGAAAGTATAAAAAAAACTAAAAACAATAGTCATATACATATTTAACTTTTTTTAATAAATTGCAAGATGGCATGATATATATGTAGATTATAAACGAGAAACTGCTTGGACCGAACTGAATGTTATAATAAGATTTTCTGATTACATCTAACTCGATCTGTGAAGTAAATTAAGTGAAGCGGGCTAAAGTGAATCTAAGATTGAAGTGGGTACGGTTGGCTTAGTACAGGCGGTACGTCATTTTATATTTTAAAGACAAGTTGCTGTATTTCCTTAAACTATTAATTTCTTATTATTTAAGGACTTGACTTTATTATTATATTAATAAAAGAAGCAAATACTCTTTTCCACGCATACCCTGTTGGATAAAAAGATGTGAAAGTTTACATTCATGAGATAAATCTAGTTGAAACCAAATCCTTGCAAAGAAAATACACAAAAAACGAAGTCGGTTTACAAATGACGATCCTATGTATGCACAAACATTATAACGGATAAATTACCTTTTTATAAGTCGGTAAATAAGAGTTCGTGAGAGTATAAACTCTCGAGAATGTTAACACGTTAGATTTCTAAAAAGAACGGATCAGCGGGTCCATTCTGTGCCCGCGATGGGACGAGGAAACTGTGCACGGACATGATTGCGAACACAGAATGGATACCGCCATGACCAAGGACAACATAGTCAGCATAGTTGCCTCTGACGATTGAAGAAAAATTCCTTGAATACTGTGAGCTCGTCATGTCCTTAGCTGCATAAGCTAACGGCTCAATAGTAGCGAAAGGAAGAGCTAAGAAACATCCTTAAGAACATCCGAAGAAGGGAGAGGAAAACTTTCTTCATAATAGGACCAACATTGTTGCACAATTTTTAGCAACAGGTTTACAGGACCCCAAATGGGGTCATCTCATAAAACAACGTGTTAAAATTCGCGTTAGTAAAG
Source organism: Meandrusa payeni (assembly GCA_029286785.1). Lineage (NCBI taxonomy): Eukaryota > Metazoa > Arthropoda > Insecta > Lepidoptera > Papilionidae > Meandrusa > Meandrusa payeni. The sequence goes on from JAGSMX010000029.1 coordinate 1,481,985, forward strand.
AGAAATAGGCAGTCAAATGGACTGCCAATAGATTAACAATATCAATCTGGTTTTCACGTCTATTGATCCTCGGCCACTCTTATCCAACTTCTGCCAGCCGTCCTAACAATTATATCGAGTCCAGCAAATACTATATAATAATCATCATAGTATATCACCGACTTCTAAGTTATAGGGTAACAAAAAAAAAACATACATTCGAATTGAGAGCCTTCTCGTTTTTTAAAGTCGGTTGAAAAAGTATTAAAAACCGGATCTACTGGATCCGTACGCAGTTTTTAATACGTAAATAAAATTCTTTATATTGAAATACAGGATGTTTATACTTTACATAATAAGAGTTACAACAAATAATCTATTTGCTCCACTTTGCCGGGGCTTTCTAAAAGCAATGCTAAAGCTTTTCTCTTTGAAGCGTCGAGAAGCAGTCTGAATTTCAAACTCACTCTGAGATCACTTACTGCAGAAGCAAATTGTTTATTTCATTACATTTCAATGTAACTCTTTGTGCCTCACTCGCCAAGCATTTATTCTTGTCATTTTTTATTATATGGTTATTTATGTATTACTTTTGAAGTGAACACTTTAGCTGTACCTTTTTGGTAGGATCACGTCACCGCCATGCAGATGTATTTTATATTTGCTATGATGTTGTACAGCTCGTAATTTATTTGATTAATAAATAAACTATTTATACATAAAGCCGTTAGCAAAAATAAAGGGTCGGTTAAGAAAGTTTGAAAATAATGAAGATAAAGACGCTAGCTAACTGAAATAAATTGTGCACGATAAACAATTAAATATCCTTATATAAATAATCCTTATATATATTTAATATAGTAACCTCGATATGGGTTTCATATTTGCGCCGTTTGGGGTAGAAACTTTGGGTCCGTGGGGTCCTAGTGCACATCACCTTTTTAATGTGTTAGCTAAGAAGTCGGTCGACACATCTGGTGACCAGAGGGCTGGCTTATACCTTGCACAGAGGCTAAGCATTGCCATACAACGTGGCAATGCTACCAGCCTTCTGGGCACGCTGCCAAGCGATGACGGTTTGGCACAGTTATATTTTTTGTAAATATTTTGTAATATCTTTTAAATTGTAAATATTTCTTTATTAGTTAGTATATGTTATATTTAAATTAAGATAAATAAATAAAAATGCCTTATTCAAAAAAAAAACCTTAAAATAAAATAAAATATTTTTACTAATTTATTTTATTTAATTGAAAAGGGACTGGAAAATTTTAGTACTTAGTGTTGCCTTCATGTAGCGTAAAATTGAAATAAAATAAAATTGAATGAAAAATACTACATAATCCAAGTTCACGTAAGATATCCTTTTTCATATTACGTCACCATTGCTTAAGAAGTACGTAAGTAAATATTGGCCCCTGATTTGATGTGGCTCGACGTTTACGAAGTTATTTAATTTTGTTCACAAATAATTTCTGTTTTTACTACCAAAGAATACTTTCTTCGAGAACGGAAGATATTTAAAACTTTTAAAATTAAAGTCTGAAATGCTCCCTCGTTTCATTTATTTGGCAACCCTATCGGCGGAATTAAGTGGCCCAAATCAATTTAACGTAAAGGGTACCCACCGAACCGTTGCTAAAGGGTTGAAAGAACCAGCCTCTCATCCCTTACGATTTAAGTAATAAAAGAAGTTGGCAAGTTTTAGACGTCGGGTCGAGAGCATCGTGTTTTCCTTAACGTCTTTTTAGTTTAAGAAATAGTGAGATCTCTTTTTAGTAAAGTTTATAGTGGGAATAGTTTTAAGTGAACCTAGTGGCTTAGCGGCTCGACTTTCGTTTCGATGGTTTCGGTTTTGAACCGTTTTTCGGCTTTTTAAATACTGTTAGAGTTATAGCAGAGAAAAGTACAGATGTATTCATAGACATAGATATTTTATTTATTGGCATCACAAGGATGTGACAGCGCTGATTTTCAGCGGTGCCCAAGACTACCCAAAGTCGTGCACGCGCAATTCTACCATTACAGTGCAATAAATATAATACGTGTATAAATATTATAGTTATTAATTTATGTATATTATGTACATAAAAAAACATATTAAGCTTATGTATTGAAATATTAAAAATATTGGAAACAACAAGCCACCGTTATTTAAAAAAGTACAGTGTACATTAACAATTGAAGTCTTTGAAGAGAAGATCACAGCCATTATCTAAGGAACGACTGTCAGAGAAGATCGGAAAGGCGCCTGTAATCTTCTAAGATTGTTCCTGTAAGATAGCGAGATATGATGGCGTGGAGAAACATTCGTGATGAAAACTGTAAACAACTAATAAAAGTCTTGTTTAAGGAAAAATTCAACATAAAAATGACAGTCATCGTTTGGACCATTCTTACGATATTCATTCATATATTTAACACCTATGTAATGGGCTTCTGATCTATCTACAATAGCTCTTGTCATCGTGACAATCTTCTTTACTACGATACTGAGACATTTTGGTGTCTTGAACTAGAATTATTGCTACAAGCTGAGAGATTGATCACGTTTTAACCGCTTTCAAAAGGTTATATATAACTTCGTCCATTGTAAACCAATTCCATTTTTCTGCTTGGAAGACAGAGGGGAGTTGAGTATTTTCATGTGAATTGAACATTGAGTTTCAAATATATATCAGAGAATAATTGAAAATTGAATCGTAACAGAAATAAGGTTTTTTTAGTCCTGGGCTTACAGAATATTTTTTTTTTTTTTTATGTGAAAAGTGGCAAACGAGCATACGGCTCACCTGATCTTAAGTGATCACCGTCGCCCATGAACATCCACAGCACCAGAGGAGCCGCAGGTGCGTTGCCGACCTTTGAGATAGGAATAGGCTCGTTTCTTGAAGGTCCTAAATCGTAAACGTTCGGAAACACCGCTGGCGACAGTTGATTCCACAAGTTGACAGTGCGTGGGAGAAAGTTACGCGAAAAACGTACAGTCGTTGAACGCCAACCATCAAGATGATGGCGGTGGAATTTGGAATTCTGCCGAGATGTGCGGTAATGGAAATCGGTAGCTGGGATGATTCCGAACAATTCCTCAGAACACTCCCCATGGTAAATGCGATACAGGATGCAAAGAGAACCGACATCTCTTCGCAGACTCAGAGGGTCGAGTCGATCGGAAAGACCCTGATCGTCGACTATTCGAGCAGCTCTACGTTGTACACGGTCAAACGGAAGAAGTTGGTATTGGGGAGCCCCGGCCCAGAGATGCGAACAGTATTCCATATGAGGCCGTACTTGTGCCTTGTAAAGTTGCAAACGGTGGGCAGGCGTGAAATACTGTCTTGCTCTACTGAGTATGCCAAGTTTTGGAGGCCAATTTGGCTTTGCCTTCTAAGTGACCACGAAACTGAACGACACTCGATATATCGACGCCAAGGATTCCAATGCTGGAGGATGCGACCAAGGGAGTGCCCTCGAACTGAGGGGAGACGATAAAGGGAGTTTTTTTAGCGGTAAACACGCATACTTGTGTCTTTGTGGGGTAAAATTGGACTAGATTTAGTCTTCCCCAATCTGAGACCCTGTCGAGAAGAGTTTCGACTTCGGACACAAGTTTGTTCCGGCACTCTTCGATGCTTTCCCGAGAAGTATTAAGAATAAGACAACGGAATCCCTTGCCCGTCGTAAAAGGCGACTAAAAGTGGCCTCAGGTTCACAGGCGACAAGGGCGACCTTTGTCGTCCGCTACAGTGAACCTGGGAAGAAGGTAACATCTGCTGGCCTGTGTCGCCTTCCACTGTGACGGTGCTGGGGATTAGCCTCCCGGCTGCATAGCATAGTGCAGAGAGGAGATGAAGGGTCGCCGGGGGAGTTTTAACAACCCCGTATCCCCACCTTCTCCCTAGAAAGCGGTATCTTGTTGAAGATTTCCCCCGGTCAACAAAAAATTTTTTTCTAAAAAAAAACAATATGACAGACGAAGCTTTACAATTTGGGGACCTTCAAGAATCGAGCCTACTCCTTAAAAATATTGAAAAATATGATGACACATTAAGGTTACTAAAATTGTTGTTAATCATTTCAAATAAGGGAGATCTTGTCACGTATTGTCACATACGTTACAATATTTGTCATACGACCTTATTTTTCGTAACACTAAACCATTCTACATTGAAGTGATTCTACCGTTACGAATCTAATGCAAGGTAACAACGGCTTTCTAAACCGACGTTAAACCCTCAAGGGAATCAGTTCTAGAACGATAGAATGTAATCTACTGAAATACATTGCCAGACTCGTCTTTGTTTCGAGTAATTTTTTTCTGGCATCTCTGGAGAATGTATCAGGTATGTGGTAAGAAATTGAGAATTTGTTCTAGAAATAGAATAAAATGATTTTATCTGAACTGGTCCTTTAGGATTTACAATAACTCTCATATTTTGTTGTTGTATCTAATTCAAGCGTTAATAGCCGAAGCGAATCGTGAGGTCGTGGGTTCGAATCCACTGTTAGACTATTGAAGTGAACCATCTCCTAGCCCACACTTCCAGCTATCCTGATAAAGTCACAACTATAAGACTATCATCACGTGTCTTAATTTGTTCTTAAAAGGTTTGCTAGTAATAACATTTTCCTCCAATCGTGTCGTAGACGTTGTCACATAAACTGACACAATTTAATGTTAGTCCTCATTATCGTTGGTGCTTTAAAATGAGATTACGTTTGCTTTTACAGTGACTTAGTCTACGGTGTGTCTGTACTATCAAAAAGAAGTCTGCGCCGTAAATGTTTGATCGTTTTTTCTCTCAATGTCTATTACTGTTACTGTTCCAATAATATTTAGTCTCGTCTAAGATTGTTCAGAAACGTCTGGTTCTATCGTAAACTGTTCTATTTTAAAAGGCATCTGCATTTAATCAGAGAATATCAAAGCGTCTGGAAACGGGAGGAGGCTGCCAGCATAAAAGTGTCAATTAGTGTATTCTTTTTTAATCTTGGCAAGAAGATCCAGAACGGTCCGGTAGGATAACGTTGCCTTGTTAACAATATAATTAATTAGATACTCTGTCATGCATGTGGGCATGTAAAGACACTTTTATTAAAGGGAATAATGAATCCAATACATCAAACTATTACTCTACTGTTCAAATTAATTACAAATGAGTATTCACTACTGTTCTACGATGTCTTATATTTGAGATTTTGAATACTGCTTTGCATATTTTACTAACACTAACCACTGCAGCATTTCTTTCATATTTACTAAAAGAACGTTGATGATTTTAGAATTTGTGATGCAAATCAATCATCTTGGACCATTTTAGAAAATATGCTCTCTCGTTTTAAGGAAAATGAAACAGCCAGAAAAGCTGTATAGCTTATGGTAAGCTATAAATAGCAAAAACTGGACAAGGTTTAACTGTCTGGATTTTAATAGGTAATAAGCAAGACCACAGAGAAAACCCGGAATCAGTAGGTGTATATAATATGGATGTGGAAGAAGAGAGAGATAAGTGAGACGGTATTATATCTAATATTTAGAAGTTTATTGCAGCATTGTATTTTTAATGTCGCACAAGATTGATAATTTTCACCAAACTAGTAATCTTTTCGTATAAGTCAATGGCAACGGAATAAGCTTATGATGTCGATGTAGTACGCGAATCCATATCAAACGAAGTAGCTTCAGAGGCCCGGCGTCCGCCACGTTTCGCATGGATTCTTTGAATATCTGCCAAAAAATATTAATCTTGTACTCCCGAAATAAATTTAATGCGATATCGATCCATTTCGTTTACATCGGCAGGAATTTGGTCCAAGATAGAAGAGGCACTAAAAAAGTATGTATTCATTGAATTGGAATAGTCACTGACGATAATATCCAAACAAGGCCGTTAGGAGATAATCAGTTTCAAATGTTGAGCAGGATAATTCGGTGATTTTTTTTCTGGTAAAGAGAAGTAGGCAAGTAATACAACTTAACGATTTGGCTACACTCTATACCCTGTTATTTATGTCTACTTTTTTTTTAACGGCGAGGAAATCTTCAAAAAGATACTCCGCCTTCTGGGGGGAAGGCGGCGGTTATGTGGTGTTTTTACTCACTAAAACCTCCCCGGTGGCCCTTCGTCGGTGTATGGTGAGGAGATCCGGGATCTCCAGAGGAACGGAGCCTCTCTGCACTGTGCTCAAGGAGAGCACTTCCCGAGGGTTAGTTTACTCCCTCCCCCCTGTGACCTCGCAGTGCAAGGCGACCCGGGCCAACTGATGTCGCCTTCTCCCGGGTCCATCTTGGCAGACGACAAAGGCCCCAACCTTTGTCGCCCAGTGAACACGAGGCCCTTTTTAGTCGCCTTCTACGACACGGCGTTTTCCAATTTACAGTTTCATTAAAAAAATGCATAATTTTTCAATCTCGCCAGATTATTTTGTATCAATATTCTGGAAAGGCACTTAAAGCCTCTTTTATACGTTCCAAACAAATGCTTGACCATGACCCCACCTGATGCTAAGACGAAATGAAGTTCTGGAATGTAAAGCATTGCTTTAGTAAATGCCTATTCACTTTGCTCTTGAAAACGCCCTCATTGAAATCTGAGGGAAAGACAGACAAACTATTCTAGTCAAATGCTATATGAATAATGAAATACGAAGTCTTCGGCTAGCAGATGCATTTTTGAAATGATAAAGGAATATATTGAATACTTCTTCAAAAATTATTCAAAATTAAAGTCGTCTTTTCATAAATTGATATACGATTCCTGTTTTAACTCTTTCGCTTTAAATATTTGAACATTTTCGTCTATTGTTGATTCACGCTAGTCTATTTTAACTAAAAAAACTTGATTTGTTCAAAATACATGTATACTTTGCATTTATAAATTATTACTTAATAATACAGCAATCCATTTGGTGAACGCTTTAATGTTGACTCACATTTTGACATTGAAATTTGTTTATCTAAAATATTTAAGCAAGATAAAGCTTGGCTCTCGGCAAATTGCATACAATGATTCATCATAGATTGTGTGAGAAATTGGATAGAAGCCAGTTGTCAATTTCTATTATAGAGCGAAATGTTTGGATTAGAATCGTGATCGGTCGCGAAAACAAAACAAAATTCATTCCTCTATTCAACCTTCTGTATATGATAGAGCGAGAGATGAATGCTATTGTGGCGTTCATTACATATATACTAAAGTGTTAGTTCTGAAAAGAACTGAATTGTTCTCCGTGAAACTTTTAAGAAAACCCAACTAGACGGGCACAACTCGACGGGTACACTCGACGGTCACAACACAACGGCCGCGAGCTGCAACAAATGAAACGGAGCAACCACGCCACGCGCATATGTAAGATCTCCGTCGGAGTGCGGCGCGGGGGATAGCGCGCCGGATACACCGCTTTTTATTGGACATAATAAGATTCAACATGTTATAGAACCCATATTGTATACGCGACCATATTTTGTATATAAACAGCAACGTTTACCCAAATAAATATTCTGGATTCCACAGTCTACTTCAACAGTATTATTTTCAACTCGTATCCAAAGTTCTGCCCAAGTATCCTGCCAAACTATGAACATCACAATACATCCGAAGACTACTTTCGGCCGTTATTTCTACTTCCCGGATTACTATCAGGGTTCGCTTACATACTAAATCCATTCCCTTCGCCCAGTCTTCGGCATAATCTTTGGTGAGATTGTTCTCTGACGTATCCACTTTCACGACGTCGATACACCGTTGCTTGGGTATACCAGCATATGTGTTTTAGACTACACAAATACTTCTTAACTGCAAAACATAGTTTCATTAAATATCATACTAATAAGACACTTTTGTTACATAATTCCAAAACTTTTTATTTAACGAGGGAAAATCTTCAAATGATTTTCCTCTGGTGACAGTCGGGGGTTATGTGTGATTTATTCTCACAAAAACTCCATCTTCGGTGCATTATGGGAGTCCGGGATCTGGAACTGAACTCACTGAAGCGAAACACGTCAGTTCTTATTCTCCAGCACCCTCGATATGCTAAACAACACGAGACCACTACATGTTGCCTTCTTCTCGTTTATGGGTCACTTATACAGCCCCTAATTACACTTAGACATTCCATCAATACGCACGAAGCGGTTTGCCTCCACCTTCCTTATGCGGACCGCTAAGGAATGGAACTCTCTGCCGCGTTCAGTCTTTCCTCACGGGTACAATGTGGACACCTTTAAGTCCAATGTGAACAGACACCTTATAGGCTCACGTGCTCCATCCTAGGCTTTATCTTCGCCTTCCATCAAGCAAGATAGAAGCCAAACGTGAGCCTATTTACTATAAAAAAAAAAAACTTAATTCTGTGAGCTAAAATAATGGGCTAAAATAATTCCATAACCTAGTGCTCGGTCACATCTAATGAAGAGTTACAATTATGGTATAAGATGTCTTCTGACAGATTGTCTATAGCATAATGGAGCATGTGGTGGAGAAAAGTTTGCTAGGAACATGCTAGTCGAATGTTGTGAAAGTCTGCTTAGCAAAGATTGTTTTGAAAGTAATTTTACAGTCGAATACAAACGTAATACAAACTGAAGCACATTACAATGTAAGTTTTTATACTAAAATTGGAAAAATATTATTGAAGAATTTTTGTTGTACAAGGAAAGGAAAGTCTAGCACTCGGGCAAAGTATAAGAATTACCATAAAATTCAAAAAGTAGTTAAACTCTCGAAGCAAACGTATAAAGCATTCCATTTTTATTTCTTTCCTTATTCGAAACGGTGTTTGCAATGTAGAGGAATGGATCGGACGGTCCATAAACTCTGGAGTGAATATTTATTCGTCGTTTCCAATATAAAACTTTTACAATACAATTTATATTTTAACCGACTTTAAAACAAGGACACTTTAAATTCGTCCATCATTACATCTTTGGTGTTTGAGATAAATAGATAGAAAGATAAATCTTTTGTTACATAATTCCAAAACTTTTTATTTAACGAGGGAAAATCTTCAAATGATCTTCCTCTGGTGACAGTCGTGGGTTATGTGTGATTTATACTCACAAAAACTCCATCTTCGGTGCATTATGGGAGTCCGGGATCTGGAACTGAACTCACTGATACGAAGCACGTCAGTTCTTATTCTCGATATGCTAAACAACACGAGACCACTACATGTTGACTTCTTCTCTTTTATGGTTCACTTATACAGCCCCTAATTACACTTAGACATTCCATCAATACGCACGAAGCGGTTTGCCTCCACCTTCCTTATGCGGACCGCTAAGGAATGGAACTCTCTGCCGCGTTCAGTCTTTCCTCACGGGTACAATCTGGACACCTTTAAGTCCAATGTGAACAGACACCTTATAGGCTCACGTGCTCCATCCTAGGCTTTATCTTCGCCTTCCATCAAGCAAGATAGAAGCCAAACGTGAGCCCAATTACTATAAAAAAAAAAAACTTAATTCTGTGAGCTAAAATAATGGGCTAAAATAATTCCATAACCTAGTGCTCGGTCACATCTAATGAAGAGTTACAATTATGGTATAAGATGTCTTCTGACAGATTGTCTATAGCATAATGGAGCATGTGGTGGAGAAAAAGTTTTACTAAAATTGGAAAAATACTATTGAAGAATTTTTGTTGTACAAGGAAAGGAAAGTCTAGCACTCGGGCAAAGTATAAAAATTACCATAAAATTCAAAAAGTAGTTAAACTCTCGAAGCAAACGTATAAAGCATTCCATTTTTATTTCTTTCCTTATTCGAAACGGTGTTTGCAATGTAGAGGAATGGATCGGACGGTCCATAAACTCTAGAGTGAATATTTATTCGTCGTTTCCAATATAAAACTTTTAATACAATTTATATTTTAACCGACTTTAAAACAAGGACACTTTAACTTTGTCCATCATTTTTTCTTTTGTGTTTGAGAGAAATAGATATCCGTAATTGTTTAACAGATTTTGATTTTTTTTTGTTTGAGAAGAGGGTTACTTTCAATTAGGTCTCATGTTAATGATTTTGTTGACATTGGACCTTAGATTTTGAAGATATACCAGCGAACTTAGTATTTCTGGTAGGTAAATGATTAAGATAATACAAGATTAGGTAGTTACTTCCTACCAAACTACTAAACGGCGACGAGCAGAAATATGAAAGAAGAAAAATAATGTAGTCTACAAGTTCGCTATATACATAACTATGATAATTTAGAAACCATTTAATTTGTACAAGAATTTTTTTTTTTTGTTGACGGGGAGGAAATCTTCAGAAAGATACCCCGCCCTCTGGATGGAAGACGGCGGTTATGTGGGGTTTTTACCCACTAAAACCTCCCCGGTGGCCCTTTCCTCGGTGCATGACGAGGGGCTCCGGGATCTCCAGTGGAACGCACCGGAGCCCCTCTGCACTGTGCTCAAGGAGAGCATGTCCCGGGGGTGGGGAGGTTACTCCCTCCCTCCCTGTGCCCTCGCAGCGCAAGGCGACACGGGCCAGCCGAATTTTTTTTGCGCCCCACAGAGCAGGGCTATACAAAAATGTTAAAGATTCATCTTTAGTAAAAGGCGAAAGATTTATACGTTTTGAAGGGAAACAAGAATATTCCTTTAACCTTTCAGTTCAAATGCAAATGTGTTAATCAACAAGTGCGTCTTAAATAAGCACATAACATTTACTTTTGTACCTTAATCTATTTTATTATACTTTCTAAGCAAGTGCTTGACGACGATCCTGATGTTAAGTGGAAATGCCTAGAAAGAGTAGTAGCTTAGTAAATGTCTATTCACTCTACTCTTGAAAACACCCACATTGTAACCTGAGAGGAAGACAGACGCGTAATATATTGTATAGTTAAACATTCTATAACCACTTTGTCTACTAAAAACTAAATCAGGTAGATAAATAAATAGGCATTAAGAATCAAAACTAATATCAATTAAAATAACCGAACAGTCACAGCAATAAAACGCTTTTAAAAACAAATAAATTTCGCCTATTAAATCCGCCCTCTTCCTCTCGCTCTTTGCGCCAAGCGTAATAAACGTCAGTCCAGCGTTACCCGGGCATGTCTGGCGCGTGTCCGTCAGATCTCGCCTGCGCGCACGCAGATTTATTTCAAAGGAACGCGCCACACACAGCGCTGTGTCAATGTTGCCATACCTTCGCGTCTTAATTACGTACTGAAAATTCTATTTTGTTGTTACTAACGAAACTCTATGTATACAAAGTCAACTCGTATCATATTTATACCAATATCATCTTATATTGCTTTGATGTACCAATTTGATAAGAGCTTTAAAGATTCACGACATGGCGTTGATTACAAAATTGCGAAATGATGGATTTATTTTTTGCTTACAACTTAAGCTTAAAAGAAAAACCATACCTGCATTAAAATACACAATTTGATGCAAATTGTTGGAGATATTTACATGTACGAAATATATACATATACAAGACTTATTCAAAGTTATATTCAATTTAGAATTCATCTGTTTCATTATATGTAAACTCCGTCGATAGTTGCGTTGTATATTCTTGTATTGTGTATGTGTTATTCGACAATTTCTGTTATTCGTCTGTGTATTATTTAGTACACGACAGAAACATTAACGGCAGTTATTGTCCGGAGCAGTTTAGTCGCTAACAACCTATTACCCGGCTCGCGAAGCCCATTTGTTATTTATGTTAACGACAAAAATTAATTGAATCGCCCAGTGACGCCCGCTCGGCCTACTTCGTCGCGACGACTATTTCCCTGGAAGGCTCATTACAGCATAATAGGAGACTTGCCGTTTCAAATTATCATCATGTAATTAAACATTTTTAAGATATATAGATTATAAATTTTGTTATAAACCAAAATCAAACAAACAGAAATAAGAAGTATTTTTAGATATAACTAAATTCTTTATTGGCATCATATAATCACATTAACAAAAGAAAAAAAAACAGTTGAACAAAGAAAGAGCCGACATATAGGAGGACACAGTGCCAACATTAGCCACCGTCTTTCATATGTAATATAAATATTTCAAAGGAAACATAGATTATAAATACAATAAATATAGACCGGGTATAAATGAATAATACATTTATGTAATTAATGAATAATAGTATACAATATTATGATAAGTAAATTAATATATATAACAGCTTAATTAAACCGCACCTACTATATCTTGTTGAAATATGGGGTGCTGCTTCAAAAACAAATCTTTGCGAACTTCAGATATTGCAAAATAAAATTATAAAAATCCTTTACCGATTCCCTTTCTTGACACCGACTTCTGATCTCTACTATGATCTCTAAAATAATGAATATCAAGCAATTATATAAATATAGTACATGTATTCTCATTAGGAAAATTATAGATAAAACGATTAATACCAACATCTCTTTTACTAAAAATACTAAAAAACGCAGCAACCGACGCGCTAGCATTCTTGTAATACCAAAAGTTAACGAATTACGGTAAAAGATCAATTTGTTTTGAAGGAGCACAGCTGTATTACAAAATACCAGCACACGTCAAGAGGGTAGACACACTTAGCGCATTCAAAATGCAACTTGTTAAATTCCTTAACGACAGTTAATCGTCCCAAAGCAAATGAATGCGTTAGGAGTTCTTCCATATGCAAGCGAACTTATTGTTTTATAATATTAGTTATTTTATTGTTCTCATGTAAGTCTATAATGAGAATAAAGTTTCTAAAACCTAAAACCTAAACCTAATAGAAGTGTTTGTACAATGGGCCATTATCGCTAAGAGCGATCTCTTCCAGACAATTATATTAAGTAGAGGTCTGAGTACTTTACGTGATTGCCTACTTCTAAATCTGTTAACGCTATTTAAGTCAGAATAATTTCTTCGTGGATCACAGGTATTAAACAAATAACTAAGAAATAATTTCTGTCCAGCTATGTCCTATCTGGCGGACATGCGAAATTATTAAAAAATAAAGAATTACACGAATAATAAAAACTAATAGATTTAATCCAAATAGCAAAAAAATAACACTAGTGGCTGTATAAGTCTCCTCGCTAAATGTCATTAGAATTAAAAATAAATCGTTGGAGAATTTTTGAAACGAGAAGGCATAATAATGACTATTTATCTAGTCTTATAAACCCTTGTGAGGCGTTCCTAAAGTCCGATGTCAATGATAAATTGATTAGAATTGATGGTGAAAACCAATCAATTTAGTGAAACGTTCAAACGATTACCTTTTTTTTTGTTAACGGGGAGGAAATATAAATCGCCCCGGTGGCCCTTTCCTCGGTGCATGACGAGGGGCTCCGAGATCTCAACGTGGAACGCACCGGAGCCCCCCTGCACTGTGCCCTCGCAGCGCAAGGTGACACGGGCCAGCCGATGTCGCCTTCTTCCCGGGTCCACTTTGGTAGACGACGCAGGCCCCCATCCTTGTCGCCCAGTGAACCCGAGGCCCCTTTTAGTCGCCTTCTACGACAGGCAGGGGATACCGTAGTCTTATTCTTGAGAGCCCAGAACTACAGGGCTGAAACGATTCAATCCAATTCAAACGATTACCTAGGGTAAGCTAACAGGAACTATAGCTACATGTGAGCCAAGCTAATATTTACGCACTAAATAGAGGCTAACGTAAGCCGAGCTAGTAATTGCCCATTAACCTAATTTATATTTAACCATTTATCTACATACACTGTGTATTAAGTTGCGTTTTATACACAGTGAATTCATGTCCGGTTTTAAGCTAGAGTATAAGCGGGCTTCTGAAATTTCGTTGGTTATTTCCGGGTGTCCTCAATTATTTACGTTTCAAGACATAGGAATTTATGTAAAATGTGAAGTGTTTCATGAAAGTTAGAATTTTCAAACTCCCTGTTGTAAATTTAATGTAACTTCATTTTTATTCAATATTTAAATTTGATCATTTGAATGTTAAAAAAGAAAGAAACTTAATCAAATAAAATTAATCGAGATTAATGAGAACATACATTTTAAAATTATATGTACCAAAATGGCTAACAATTCAGCTTTCAATCAAGAAGTTCACAGAATTTCGTGAATACTGATTTTCAGTGGAACCATGAAATGGTTGAGGTTTTTAATCTTTTTAAATTTGATGCTCACTGTTCTGCACTTGCGCTGCCATCACGAAGAGTGTAGTCTAGTATATTACTACACTCCTATTCTTCACGATAGCAGGGCTTGTTGTATAAATTTTATAATCTATGCATGTAGTCTGTAATGCTAGTAAAATCAAATCAAATAGTCTGTACTGGTATCCGAAACGAGAACGTCTTAGTTACGCGAGTACTGTCTTAGTACAAAGCTTTTCTAATATTTAAAATTAAGCACTAATTAATTATAAACAAATTTCGATATATGAAAAATATTGATATATTTGTACAATATATCGCGTAGTATCGATACAACTTCACAATATATTATATCGATATATTTTTGGGATGAACATCCCTATCACGTAGACAAGATATTTCAGACCTTTCCTGTAAACATCGTAAAATACGAAGAAGCAAATCACTTGATTGAAGTTTTTATAGTGTATACTTTTGTATTCTCACTTTAAAATTTGAGGACAAAAATCTACGATTTGTTTTCGTTCGAGAACTTTCAGTAGTTTGATAGTAATGTAATAATGAACTAACTAAACAACAAAGTTAGTCGGTTATTAAAGTACATGACGACGGTATCGCCTGTTTGGGAATTTACTAAACTATTTACATGAAAATCCCATACAGTTACAAATTGGTATTTGGAATGATTCCAAACGTAAAGCGATGTACCGCAACTTTGTATACAAGCAGAACTCTGAGTAAGGAAGTGATTTGTGTAACTGTTTCTCGAAAAGTGGTGGCCACTTTACGAAATCAGATGTGGTTATAGGTATTTCATTCTCATAAACCACCTATTCTAAGGGTCGCAATACTATAATTCCTATGATATTCAGACGTCTCTAACCTACTGGCATAAAGTTCAGTTGTTGAATGGGGCGTCCATTCAACAACTAATGGGAAAGAAATGTATCAACTAATATTTATTGATTTGTTCATCATTGAAGGGCCAATAGACTAATGATTTAGGGCACGGTCTGCGAAAAGCGTAAGTTTGTAGATTTGAATCCACAGCCTAGCTCTAGTTTAAGTTTAGTTAGAACTGTTAACAAGAATGTTAGTAATATTTGTAAAAAAACAGACAACGTAAACCGTCTCGCCTACAACGTTAACGTTAAAAGAACGTGAGAACTTGTATTATATCTCATCTTATTATTTTTCTTTTCCAGGTATTGCTACGGCTATAGCAGATGAGTCACATGGAAGGAACAACCAGCCGAATCCAGGTCGTATGTTGATAAGTGTGCAAATTCAATAAAAGTTTCTAGGTCGCACCAATTACTACGCTAAACTGGGTCATTTTTATTACCAGACAGTGGAGTGGTGCGGCTAATTACTCTGCACTATTATTTGTTCGCTAGTGTATTCCTACTGCGGGGTGATTTGTTGTGTAATGGACGTTCCTCGTAATTTGCCGTGAACTGTACGTACTGGCTGTCTCGTTGAAGCGATTATTCAACTTTGCAATCTACGTTAGTATATATACTGTCACTAATCTCTCTTTAAGGTCGGTCAGGGTAGAACCGCCTTAGTGATGATCTGCCTCCTTTGGTTTCAATCCATTCCATCCCTTAAAACCCTGAAAAATTTCGACGAGACTTTAAGTCGGCTAAATCTGTCTAGTGGAGCGGGATTTGTCTTTCGATATTTTGGGCGAGATTGATAGAGGCTCAACTTATGTAAAGTGAAAGGTTTTACTCTCTGTTTCTACCCCAGTGGCTTATTTACATAAATTTTTAACATATATTACTACTATTAGCCTCATTAAAAATAAACTTACGTCACGGAAAGATTTAAAACTATTTCCATAATTGTAAAGTCCTTTATCGTTTAGTTTGAATCGCTTAAAAATCCACAGCAGGATCTATTAATGTGGATTCGAGCAGCATCTAATTTGGTATTCACAGATGTAAATTACTCGAAATTGAATCTTTTCTCTAAGATATCTATTTCCCTTCGTCGAGTGAATTCTTTCTTTCATTTTCCGGCACTGTAATTTTCTCCGTCGTAATAACGGAGTCAGATAAGAAAGATCATAATGCAAAGAGAGCAATATAACCTATTTGTTACTTAGTCCTTTAATTTATTTACAACAAATACCACATTAGGTTGAGTTTCATTTTTATTATCAAATAAAAGCTCTCACGTCTTTTTAAGCTCAGGGTAGACGGAGATGTTTGTCACCATGCTTAAAAGGCACAAATTAGGTGAAACATATCGATGTTCACTTTTCGTGTCATACCATTGCACCTGAAGTATAGTTAAAAGTTAAAGTAACAGCCTTTATATATATCCCACTGCTGGGTATAGACCTTCTCTGTAAAGAGAGTATAAGGGCATAGTCCGCCACGCGGCCCTAGTACGGATTGGTAGACTTCACTTAGAAAAAATTTCTATGACATGTAGCTTTCCTTACGATGTTTTCCTTCACCGCCGAGCACGTGGTGAATCAGCACATAAAATTGCGACAGGCATTTTTTCATTGCAATTGGCACAAATTTATTGGTGCCGGCACCGGGGATCGAACTTAGGTTGCTAGCGTACCATGCAACTTAAGGCGACCGCCCGGACACTGAGCCACGGCTCACCATTCCACCTACCAATTAGTATAACACCAAAGTGCCCACGAAGCAAACTATAAAACCTTCAGTTAATTGGACTGACTCAAGATAAAAAAGCTCCTGCACTTTTTACGACACCCCACCGATGGACAGATAGCATTAAGTGGATGAAATGGCAATGGATATTGGCTAATTCAATTAGGCCGTCTACTCAATACATAGGAGCTGGTCACGCGATCATGAAATGCGGGCGGGGCATTTTTAGATGGAAATAATAAATTGCCTCTATTAATAAATTTGTTTAGTCGTTTTACAAATTGTATTAGCCTCCATTCGTTTTTTGAACAAACATTTGTACAATTATAATAAAAGTGTAAACAAAAGACAAAAATTAAGTATAAATAACTATAAAAATGTCGTCGATTATTAATAATATTTTAAATATTATATTAATAATAATTCTAAATTTGCCAGAAAAGCAGTGCAAGAGGTTTTGTCTGTATCTTAACTAGTATTAGACGACGGCGTTGTTTATTTAATAGATTTTTTACAGTAAAAGAGGCAAACGAGCTTAAGTATACCGTACGCTAATGAACATCTATACTGCAGATAAATGTGTAGGCTCGTTTCACGAACGTCCCTAAATCGTGTAGATTCGGAAATACTACCGACGACAGTTGATTCTACAAGGTTACGCTATAGTCGTAACAAATTTAATTGAGGAAGGCGACAAACGCTCATGTGGTTCACCGGATCTGTAGTTTTTTTCTTTTTTGACATAGGAGGAAATGTTTTTCATACATGGACGCTAAGGAAGCGGGCAAATTACGAGTATGTCGGGCTCGCCCTAGAGCCCCTACCACCTTTAACCTCACCGGCCGAAGCGAGATGGCTTTTCGCTTCAGTGGCAAACCTTTTTTTTTTGGCTTAGGCTACTCTACTGACTGTTCCTCATAGAGAGCTGGCATAGCTCTTAGGTCGCTTAGACTGAATCTCTACACTTAGAAACTCGATACAACTTCCTTCCGGTGAGGGGTTTTCTTTGGTTTCTTGGGTGGTTAATTTTTACGCGTAAGCATAACACTTCTATCATATTTTTTTATCAAAATATTTTTATTTAAATCCGTAAAAGTAATTATTTTCGCGCTATGCGCGTCCATCTGCCAATCACGATGATTGTTATATTTGCAGAGGAAATCGAAACGTCATTACAGTCAGCTTATTCGATATATAAGGCAAAGACGTCATCATTAAGTAACAGTTCATAATTTCATTGAATCATCACACGAAGCACTTGTAAGTAATCAAAAGGGGGAAATTAATCACGATGACGCCATTAATCTTAATTTTTTTAATAAAACATACAGCTAACGCGTGCACGAGAAATTGTTAAAAAGTCAAAACTCATCATCGTAAATTACCAAGTCATTCGCGTTGCAAAGCAAAATTTTCAATGATACTAAAAGTATATATTCTAATGTAATCTAATGAGTAAATATCATCTCTCAATCTAGCACACCGAGCGATATTGATATAGCTATGCACAGCTTTTTAATCACCAAAATGAAATCCGAATGCATTTAGAACACTACTGTCACATTTGTGCAAACGCTGCTATATCCCATCTCGCATTTTTGGACTTGGAAAGATGGAATAAGAGGTAATTAGTTGATGAAACCAATCTGCTCAGTCTGGAGCACAGACATAAGCTGGCTAGCTTTTCGGCATTCTACAGAATGCATTTTGGAGAGTGTACTCAGGAATTAAATGATCTAATTCTCCGATGTTCTTCTACTATTGGACTTCAAGACGCACTGCTGGTTTTCATTCTTTAGTAGTGGATTTCCTTCAAACTCAAACGAAGCACTTTGCTTTGTCTTTCAATATTCGTACAACAAAGTACTCAAATAGTTTGCCCACGTCTGTCTTTCCTTCCGATTACAATGTGTGTGACACATTTACTAAGCTAGTGCGCCTACAATCCAGGACTGCATTTCTACTTAACTGGTGGGATTGTGGACAAACGTAAAGTAACGTGAGCTTAAATGCCAGTGTCAGATTAAATGCTGCTGCGCTCTCTTTTGTTTCAGTATCATAGTGGTATAATAAGTTCTGGCTGCCTATACTCTTTTCATTTGATATTCGTGCTCGTTGTCGATAAGGAGTACAACCAATATTACAATCAAAAATCTTTCTTCTTTACGATTTTATAGAGTTCCAAGATATATTTACGGAGCCAAAGGTCCAACGTCAACTGATCTAACATGGAATCAAATCAAAGTCCTTACAGACCCTATCTACCCCGTGGGGCCAAAATGACGTAAGAGCTTGTTTAAATTCTTATTATCAGGTGAACTGTGCATTAATTTTTTGCGTCTGTTTCACGAAAAAATATAATAAAATCTCATTTACCTCGCAACACAGAGCTATTAATGTATAGAGTAGGTAAACGCACAAAATAATCTACCACTTGGTATGGTCTGATTCCCATGCCTTCGCAATCATCATTAAGGCCATAATAATGTTTATCTTGGTAATAACACGGCTACAGTGTGCGGACGTTTTATAAAGGAAGTTAAAAGAACAAATATGAAAATATCACGGAGTGAGAACATTAGACACGTGACTTGAAACACTGCGCTTGGAGCAATTACAAAGACAAGTGTAAAAACAAAAGCCGACTGTCTTCTTACGTATTCATGCTCGTTGTCCAAGATGTCATCATTCATTGTTTGACCACGATCCCACCTGATGTTAAGTGGTGATATAGTCGAAAGACGATACGTGCTAGTTTAGTAGTTACGTAGTACTTGGACGGAAAGACTGACGCTGGCAACTTGTATTTCCTTTTCTGTACGCACGATAAACGATTACTCAAATCGCTTCGTTCGGACGCGCGAAACATCGACTATGAAAGGGTGGAAACCCACCGAGTGTCTAAACGTCCGAAGGTAGAAGGTAGAAACACTCTCCAAAATGTAATCTATAAAACACCGAGAGGCTGGCCACCTTGCGCCGGTGCTCAATACTATCTAGGTATGTAGTATAGTGTATTTTATTGAATCATCACGCGAACCACTTGTCAAGTAATTAAAAAGGGAAATTAATCACGACGGAGAATTGAGAACTGAATCGAAAAACGGAGGTTTTTGAAGTCGGTTGAAAAAGGACGACTTTTAATACTGAACTCTTGATCTGTACGTTTTTGTCTAATTAGACTTTCAAAATCTACTTCATTCGCAAAGTCCAGCAGCAGTGACCCATTTGAAAAGTTAGCCATATATTCATTCTCTTGCCTTTTCATATAGAATATCTGTTTGTGTGTTGTGTTTCCTTTCTCTCTGTTCAGGCCTACGACCTTATCCAAAATCTTAGATAGTAGTCTGTCTGCGGTATGTCATATTCTTGAGAGTGGCTATAAATTTATACGATCCATTTATTACTAGATAGATTGTGCGTTTCTTTTTATGCATTTAAGAATAAAAATAATAATTATTTACCTCCTACAAATAATCAATGTGGCCGTGCCTACACGGTACATCTGTCATCTGTCATATCACGATTGTCGTTATCTGTAATGTAAATTTTCGTCTAGGGAACATAATTTCGTGCCGAATAAATATTGCGTGAATAATTCAGATTAACGAACATGGAACCTTAACGTCGTTCGATTAAGGTTCTATTCGGTATATTCATTGCTGTGACGAATGCGTATTATCAGAATTCTGGCGTGACATGGAATACTGTTACCTATCAACTATTCATGAGTTGATGTATAGTGGTCATTAAAATGTTTTTTTCAAAGGAAAGACAAAGACCATTTAACGGTCAGCCTATTTGCCCTAAATTCGTTGACACAGTTTCTTGTTTACTACATTTGAAGAACATTTGGTCATAGGTGGCCATTGTTGGTTATTAGACACTGTAACCATACCGAGAAAATATTTAGTTAAAATACATACCATCTTGTCTCTTGGTGACCTTTGGGTGGTGCAGTATGATGGACAAAACGCAACGCTTTTTATCAAGTAAGCGTTTTACTCGTTTAGTCGCTTTGTAAATGAAAAAACCCACTGCCCAGAAAAACTTGCGAACAAATATCAGTGCAGATAATCTGCACCAGGAATTGTCTTCCTAGAGTGACTTTCCACTGAGTCCAATGCTGTGGGTTAGGATTTAACATCGCCTTAATGTGGGAACATTATTCTACATACGACTGGACGTTAGGCCGCATAGACAATTATCACCGTAGACGAATACTTCTAGTTTCTTTGTAGCTATCTTCGATTTAGACTTGATATCTAAAGATAGAGCTCGAGGGAATTTCGTTTCGCAATAACTAGAGACCGTCAATTCTATAGATATATCTCGAGACAGATATCGTAAGATGCTTAGCGTAAAAGCTTTAAGGATAACTGACAGGGCAATGCCATTTGAACTATCTTTTTCCTTATTGAATTATAGCTAAGTTTCGAAATAAAACAGCTTTCACAGTTCATGTTTGATTTAATTTTTGTAGTAAAAAAATAAATAAAAAATGGGACATGAATGACTAAGCGCCAGCAAATAATACTGTATAAGTGGCCAAAAATATGCATATTTTGGTATCATAATTCTTCCGCCATTAGCGGAACGGGCTATTATAGCTGTTGATTTATGTCAACAAAATACAAGTTATCGTTGTTTCGAAGCTCAGCCGCGTTTCCGAACGTCATTTGTCATTGCAGCGTTTCCCCGCCAGTTTAATTGACAGCTGTCAAATCAGGAGCTTTTTCGCGCCGTTTTACGCACAGCCATGCTCGCCGCAACGCTCTAATGATGGAGATTCACTTTTTAGATATGGCGACATGTTTTATTTTTGATTGTAATTTATTGCGATAACTCAATCTTGTAACGACTAACAGTTCGTAACGTGATCTTTCCGAGGCGTTGTTAGTGTCACATGCTTATCACGTGTGTTCACGTCGATCGTTACTCAAGATTAGCAAGTTTTGGTAAACAACGGATACATTTACCAAATACCAAATGAAACATTAGGCACTATAAATTTCCATTTTGTTTAAGACTTTAGTAGAATATTTGAGTACAAAATATGTATGTGGATGTGTTGATATTCCAATTACTTTTCATTGGTATTAGCACATTGCTTTTTAAAGGTCAAGTATGGACGCTTAGAATCACAGCTAATATGTGTTGATGAATCTCCGCTAAATTAAGCTTTTGTTCTAAACCTGAGTGGTTTGCGAAAATGAAGTAACTTATTTACCTAAATTCAGTTGATGTAATGTGATTTTAAACTATGTTCACTTCTAGAGTTTCCGTTTTTCGCTTTGGTAACAAAGTCACTTAGTAAATTTTATCTTATGTGTGTGTAAAATTGGATACAAATCTATAATAATATAATGACGACTCTAAGTTACTTGATTGAATAAATAAACAATTATTATAACTATAAATCATTTTTAAATCGTAATAACTCTTAATGTATGTCGTCAATCTGAAAGAAGAAACGGTGAAGAAAGAAGAATAGTACGGTACACTGATGGGCCTGAATTGTTGCTCTTACCTGTATTTAAACTAGGTGAGCAAACTTTCAGGTGTGTTAGTGCCGACTTTACAACGAAAAAGAAACAGAGAAGCAAGGAGAAGGAGATAGAGAAACTAGGTGTATTCAAAGTGGTAAACGTGTGAAGTGGAATAATTTGCCACCGCCCATATGAGAGAGTAAATCTGTAAACGCATTTAAAAATAAATTAAAACACCTGATGTTAAAGATACAAAAAGATAATATCCCCGCGACATCGGTGACTTGTTGTTTCCAATATTTTCAATATTTAATTATATAATTTAAACTTTATACGTTTAATTATCATATTATTTATTTTAGTTTATTTTTGACTCAATAATATTTATATATTTTTTTTCATCTATTATTTTATTGTATAAAATATATTTTAATCTCATAACTGTTTTATTTATGTATCATATTTATTATACTCTTATTGTCTGTATAATAATATTCCATATAAAAGTAGTATTGCGCGCGCACGTCTTTAGGTAGTCCCGGGCACCGCTGAAAATCAGCGCTGTCGCATCCTTGTGACAGCATATGCTGAGACGTTGTCCGATATTGGCATCATATGTTTTGTATTATTTGTCCGTGTAACTTTAACTGTGTTTTGTCTATTTTTCATTCTTTTTTAATGTGTGTTATATTCAGTCTGTGATGTGTTTTTGTATTGTGATGCCAATAAATAAATGTCTATGTCTATGTCTATGAAGGCTTCGCTCTTGTGGAATCATCTACAACGGGACATTCGAAAGTCAAAGTCACTTACTATTTTCAAATCTAAGCTGTATAGCCAACTGAACAAAGATGCTCGTTAAATTGACTATTTTCTTTATTAAAATATGAATAAAATATTTATGTATATTGTATATTTAATTGTTGTTTGTATTGATTATGTTTACTTCTCATCTAAATGTTTGGTAATTATTTATTTATTATAAGCAATTCTTGCTGTTATATATTCTTAATTTTTCTTGTAACCTTTGCATTTTTTTTACCTCTTCTGTCCCACAGGGCTGCCTGGAACAGATCACGTTCCTTACTAAATAATAAATAATAATAAATATCCTTTATTAATTAACAAAATTATAACAAACAGTATTACTAATTACACTTTTTTTACTGCGAGTATTAGTTCTATTTAAGTTTCACTGCCACCTAAACTAGGAATTTCCTGTGCGATAGTTGGCAGTCCTTCCTCCCATGGTTATTTATATATCTAATATTGTAATTATATCATTTTTTTTTGTGCGGGCGGGTGTGTGTGTATGTGTGTCGGTGAGTGTGTGAGTGCTTTTCAATTGACCACTTTTAACATATTCTCACAACCTTCATAATTTAGTGTTTCAAGCCACTTTAAAATTTCATGCTTCGTTTTATATAAATTTTTATCTCTAATATTTAATATTCTATTAATTTTGTTGTATATGTAAGGTCCAAGAAAACAGAAATGTTTATTAACAAAAGTTGATTTGAATTTAGGCATTTTTACTTTATGTATTCTTTTATTATTGTTATGTAGGTTTTTTAATGTAAAGGAATGTTGCTTTATGGCAGTCAGAAGAATGTACAGTTTGCGTATGGATAAAACATTGCATTTCTTGTATAGTTCGCTTGTGGAAAAAGTGTACGGTAGGGAAAGGATAACTTTAAGAACTGCTCTTTGAGCTTTTTCCAATTTGATTATATGGGTTTTAGAGGTTCCTCCCCATTTACTAGAGCAATATGGTTGTGATAGAGATATTTTGAACCACAAACGTTGACCTTGACATATTGATAGCAAAGCACTAGCTCTACTCACCTCGATACGCATTAGGAGGCGTGCAGAAATAAAAAATTAAAACACAGTCGGAACATTAAACGTAAATACAAAAGGTACAAACATCTGCAGAGTGTTTTCCCATCTGGCGAGCGGAAGCAGGCGGGGGGATTCTCAATCCGGTGCCCTCTTTACATTTCCTACGTCACATCGCTCTGTAGAGTTATGCAATATTTTCCGCCGCTTACACTGTAACAGCTGCAAGTGGCACTCAGCTTGATTTATACGTTTGTTAGTCGTAGTATTTGTTTTTGCTCGTAAATATAATTGTAGTATTTAAAATCGAATCAAATGATTATAATATGCCTGATAAGCAAGTTGAAGTGGCAATGGGCAGGGCACATAGCGCGTAGAACAGATGGCCGATGGGGCCGAAAAGTTCTCCATTGGAGACCACGGACCAGCAAGCGCAGTGTGGGACGTCCACCCGCAAGGTGGTCTGACGAACTCATAAAGGTCGCAGGGCGCAGCTGGATGTGGGCCGCTTACAACCGGTCCTTTTGGAAATCGTTGGGGGAGGCCTATGTCCAGCAGTGGATGTTTTACGGCTGAGATGATGATGATGATGATGATTATAATATTGAAGCGTCAATAGCCTAATAAGCCGTGGGTTCAAATCCACCATTCGACTATTGCCGTGAACCATGTCCTAGCACAAGTTAGTTGGAATGGTTAACAAGATCGTTAGTAATATATTAGTAATATTTCTGAAAAAAAAAGACATATTGCTAGCTTTCTTTAAAAAAATCAAATTTGGTTAGAGTTTAAAAGTTGTACATGTTAATCTGTGTCCTAGCTCGAATTTAAATATGTTTTATAGCATTGTGTTAAATTTACGGAGATTGGCTTTTACCAGTAAAATTTGTTGTTACGCTTCAAATGTATTTGCAGTTTATTGTCGTGTTGTAAAAAGTACTTGGAATGTTGTTTTAACGTTTTATAAAATATCCTATATGTCATTTGGTAATGTAGAATTAACCATCGGCGTATAGACAGACTATTCTTTGAATGAATAAAGAAAAAATAAGCTCTCACATCCTTTTAATCACAGCGGGGAAGATAGAGACTGATGACTCCTTTTCATTTTAACGTAGTATTTTACATTTTATAATAATATTGTAAAAACTTAACCTAAAACGTAAAAATAAATCAAGTAAATAATATGATCAAGTTGATTGTTGGAGTAAGTAGTAATAAAATAACGATAAGTCACACGCAAGACATGGTTTTAGTGGTGACACCTTATTTAACATTTAACATCGACGCTAACATTCTAAGAACAAAACAAACAAACAAACAAACATTTTTATTTTCCCATAATAATTTCAATAACAACTTACTTAAATTACAATTATAGACTGGTGTCCAGACTAGGAACGAACCTGTGTTGGATCACCAGGCCTAAACCCCACGGATTTCAACAAGAGTATTTTCAACCTTCTTTTTTTTGTTAACGAGGAGGAAATCTTGAGAAAGATAACCCGCCTTCTAGGGGAAAGGTGGGGTTATTACCCACTAAAACCTCCCCGGTGGCCCTTCCTCGGTGAATGGTGAGGGGCTCCGGGATCTCTAGTGGAACGCACCAAAGCCCCTCTGCACTGTGCTCAAGGAGTGCACTTCCCGGGGGGGAGGCTACTCCCTCCCCCCCTGTGCCCTCGCAGTGCAAGGTGACACGGGCCAGCCGATGTAGCCTTCTTCCCGGGGCCACCTTGGCGGACGACAAAGGCCCGCCACCCTTGTTGCCCAGTGAACCCGAGGCCCCTTTTAGTCGCCTTCTACGACAGGCAGGGGATACCGTAGTCTTATTCTTGAGAGCCCAGAACTACAGGGTTGGAGTATTTTCAACCTATATTAAAACAGGAGTTCTCAATTCGTCTGTATGTTTTCTTTATATTTGTTACCGCATCACTATCGACGGGGTGAACCGATTTTGGTGGTTTTTGTATTTTTAAAGGTTGTGCTTTTCAAATGGCCCCATTAGTATAATTCTGATAATAGTATCCATGAAAATACTACACAACTCTCGAAATTGCATGAAGTATTTGCGCAATAAATCGATGAATAGCTCAATATCATGCCAATCGATTTTTATGATTAATTTTTAATAGAAAGAATTTAGAGTTTGGTTAAGTTTTTATTAACCTTATTCGAAAATTCAAAGAGGGCGTCCGCGCGTAATCATAAATATACTTGTAGGTGCTGTTTGGAGTATCAATACTTACCTCATGTGTTGATATATTGATATCGACACTGGAAAACAAAAACGTAGTAACCCACAAAAATGAAATTGTTCACCAGAGCCGAAAAATATTTCAATTTTTTAAAAAAAATATATATATAACTTTTGTGTTTGTGGACGTAGAGATGTCATTTTTGAACACAATTTATTATTTTTGCTGAATAAGTATTGTACCACGGCATTAACCTAGAGTTTTCCTAAAAGAAAATCGTTTAACGGTACAAAAAATAAAAGAGAAGTGTCAATCTTGAAAATCCTATTTCGCTATTTTTCATCTAATTGTTACCAGTCATATATCATTCGACGCGTCTTTGTTTTCTGATTTCAACGACGTAAAAAAGTGAAAATGGCCATATGTGCCACTTACTACGTTTTTGCTTTTCAGCGTCGATGTAGACCACCCAAGCTTTCGAACGTGACTTATTTTTGAACCTATATATAGCAGCTCAACTTTCAAATAGTACCGTTAGCAACAATCAGCAGAATCAAATCAAAACATATGACCAACTAAGCCGTAAGTTGGACGCGATAAGAATACTACAAATGGATAGTATTGTAATTCTACACTGCATCCACCGCCGCACACGTCGAGCTTGTTGTTATGCATCTCTCTGCTCAGTCATCAAGATTCCAGGCGAGTTGCTCGGCGGAACAACTCGTGCTAACAGACCAATAACTTCAATCGACGACAGATTATTGAAGACTGTTTAAAAAGATTTTTTTGAGACGAACCTACGGAGAGTATCTGATTCTCACTCTTTCATCTTATGCCAGACTTCACACGTGTTAGAAAATTTAAGACATGTAGGTTTCCTTATGCTCTTTCTTCCTTAACCGCGTGGTAAATGACGCCAGCACCTACTTTTACTTTGAAAATACCTCAATGGTTGAAGGTCAAGGCTGAGAGGTGCAGAGACTTGAACTCTGAACGTTGGACTGGTCCACAAACTTAAAGGTGCACAACGAGCTACTGTAATAGTTATGATTGGCATTTCTCTAAGGGATAACGAAGAAATTCGACGAAGACACGAGGTAGTCGTCATAGCTTTTAAAATCAGCAAGTTGAAGTGGCAGTGGGCCGACCACATCTGCCGAGTCAGTGACGGCAGATAGGGCAGGAAAGTCTTGGAATGGAGACCCGCATGGGTAGGAGAAGCGTAGGGCACCCAGATGTACCGACGACCTTTTGACAATAGCCGGAAATGGCTGGATGCGGAAAGCGGAGGATATGGTGGAACGCATTGGGAAATCTTATTTCCAGCAGTGGATGATGATGATGATGAAGCGGAAGATGTCTCTGTCTATCCCTCTGGGGTTTGGATGGACGTGAGTGCTTTTTTTTATTAAATAAAATAACATTTATTCCGGCCATTAATACAATTAGGGTCACCCAGGGTTTCGTATTGTCTTCGAAAATAATTTAACTCTCTCTAATCGGGGTCGAAGAGGCTATAACATTTACAGAATGTGGTATGATTTTATATTTTCATTCATAATACGTCCAAACGGCTCCTTATGGCCGAGTAGTAAACATTATGGCGTGCCCTAGCATACGACTTTATGGGTCGAATGTCAAAGATTATGTTTCGCAGACTCGACATTTCATCGGAACGTTCCGTCTCAAATAGACTTATAGATGTTGCCGTTATGTTGATATTTTATAGTCCACTAAAGCAAATTCAATAATGTTTATGAATAGAATTTCGTACTTGTTTCGTTTGTTCCTTAGGACATAATAAATTTCTTACAAGGTCTGAGTCTTACGGATAGTTGAAGTTATCATTGCATGAAAAATACTCACTCCCGTCCACCATATGGTTAGGCAGAGTTCACGGACTTTTACTAGTATGATTCGGACACATTTCTGTCATTCGTTTCTTCATAAATGTATACTAAAGTGTAAGCCAAGGTAATCTTCTGAATTAATTATTTAATTATACATTATTTTTGAAGTAAAACTTCCTTACGCTTGCTTGATTTGGAGAGAAACTTTTGAATGCGGTACGAAAAGTGTGATCGGGTCAATTTCCTTGAGGAATTTAAGAGGGAGATATGCTTGTGAATATAGAAAGAGAGTTATGTTTTGTATATCTAAGACACAGTGCAGGCCTATTATCTGTATCCCACTTTAGTAGCAAGACAGAGCTGTACGCGAGTATATTCGTTTTAGAACATTTTCTTTCTGTCATGAGCAATCGTGTATATATTATATTTGGTGATTATTTTTGTGAGGCCACTGGCTGTTCCTTGCCACCATACAGGACTATGAAAAAAATCCTTAAAACGCTCACGATTAGGAGGTCAAAACAATCCCCTCCGTTGTCATAGATAAAAATCTACGATTCCGTAACTTAGTTATTTCTCTCGACTCGCTTAACTAATAGGCAATAAGTGACCCCCGGTTCTACTCGTGTCGCCTCTGAGGTGCTTAGTTTATGACGCGAGGGTCTTTTATGCGCATTACGAGGGTGCTTCATGGCAACCTCTCTGGATTCTTGGTACAGTAAATAGTTGAAATTGCTTGTTAAACTTCTCTTGTGTATATACGTTCTATTTTATGAAGTAAATTGAGTAAATATATTTTATTAAAAGCATCTTTGGACTACTCTTTAAAGGAGGCAAACGAGCAATTGACTCTGCGAATCGAAGAAGAACTTTGGTGACCTTATGAAGAGCCACATTAACTCTACAATGGATGCTGCTTTTCGATTACAATTGGCGATATTATCATCACCGCCTGCAATAGGACTAAGGGATACATGTCTCTCCAGCATAGCATGCCACTGAGCACGATCCTCGGCTACTGTCAACCAGCCAGCCGCCTTGCGAAGATCCTTATGGCGATATGGTCTAGTTCAATAAATATCAATGTTAAATACAGTCATACAAATTTCCCTCCACGTCGAAAATCCGAAGAAAGGTCAAAAGACAAAGTAGTGTCGAGACACATGAATAGACAGAGTGCCAAATTTCCCAAGACGATGTCAGGAATAGAACGAAATGGGAATAATAAATTGGAAAGCTATCTCCACCAGCATGTGATATCAGAAGCAAAGAAGGGAGATAATAAACACGCATATACCATAGAAGAAGACAGATATTGCTGATTTCTATTTTTCATGGTCTCTCGCATTTCACACATCTATATCTATGGTTACATGCGCGTATGTTCCGAATACTTTTCGCTTTCTTATCTCATTCTTTCTCGTTCTTCACTCCCGACGTCTTGTTTAGTATTTCACCGTTATACATTACTACCTACTTAACCACACTCACTTTTGTGTCATCTCTCTTTCCTTGTTCATCCATTCTACATGCCCAAATCACCGAAGTAATCTTATAATGTAATTCTTTCTGAAACAAGCATTACATACAAAGAGCATAATTCAAATTACAATTCACACTACGGTATTAAATGTAACCTAAGCGTGTCACCTAAACTAGATACCAGTCAGTTCGACGATAGTGGTAAGACGCTATTTATAAATTTATCATAGGCATATTTTGGGTGTAATTTCTCTCTATCTGTGTGTGTGAGTGAATGTGCAAATTGTATGCATGTTAATTCACAGCTGCTATTATATTATCATATTCTTCGTTGTTGAGTGTGAGTCTTGAAGGCACGCTTTAGCTAACAACCAATTTGACCTTATTGATTATATAAAGACCAAAGTCCGTGGAGATAGTCAGACCAGATCTCCGGATGACTGGAGATATCCATCAGCAACGCCCTCCACGGTCATAGACTGAAATGCCTGGGAGCAGATAATTGATTGCCTATTAGAGGAGTAATTGAAAAGAAGATTCTTTGATATGATTAATTTAAATTAATCTATTTAAATTTAATAATTTATTTAAACAATTTGCATGCTTAGAGAAATGCAAAAAAAAAAAATAACCCAAGGCAGTTATGACGCGGGACCCCGAAGGTAGAAGAGGTCGGGGAAGACCAAAGCTCCGCTGGATAGACGGTGTAAATCGAGACACCAAAGAAATTGGCATAGGAACCTGGAGGACTGCGGCCATGGATAGACCGAGGTGGAGGATGTTGCTTGACCAAGCCAAGGCTCACAAAGGGCTGTAGAGCTTATAGAAGAAGAGAAATGCAAAGTTTTTAGTTCAGCTTTAAAGTTGTACACGTTAAGCTAGTAGCTTGCATGAAATTTCATATTCAAATTTGCTCCTAGCGGGACCGTGCCGAGTGGCACTTTGACATGTCATTAGTGGTCCCGCTGCCATGAAAGATTAATACACAGAAGCATAGACTCCTCTTTCACTTTACTTTAACTTATTATACCTTATAATCGATTTACAAAATATCAAATTGCATGGTATACTAATTATATAAATGATTTTTTAGTAGAAAATTACAAACCGAAAGAGGTAACTGAAGAGTAATCAACAATTTATTATGTGGTAAAACATTCTCTGAGATACGCTGTAACTTATATGTTTTATTCTTATGAATAAGGAGAAGTTTAGAAAACTGATTGCCGATCTTCAGTGATGGAGAGGCACATGAAGAAGAATCAATAAAGATATTTGATTTAATACATCGTGGGAGTACGTTGATGTAAGCAGTGTAACAATGTTTTTTCGTGCGCTTTATATATATATATATATATATATATATATATATATATATATATATATATATATATATATATATATATATATATTTTAAAGAATGCTAGCAGTATTTCTTTTTTTTTCAGAAATATTACTAACAATCTTGTTAACCATTCCAACTAAGCTTAAGCTTGTGCTGGGACATGGTTCACGGCAATAGTCGAATGGTGGATTCGAACCCACGACCTTACGATTCGCAGTCCGTACCCTAAACCATTAGGCTATTGACGCTTCAAAGAATATATAGATATAGATATATAGATAAGAAGCGTTGTCCGAACGTCGGTCGATTGACGTCGGACACAAGGATAGAGGATAAAGGGAGAAATCGGGCATCTCCATTAAAGAAAATAGCTTAAATGAAACAATACGACAACCTTATCTTACTTTTCCATTCAGCTACGACGCCCGAATACTTTTCGATTAATACAATGCTTAAACCGCTCATAAAATCACGCAATTAGCAGTGCTAGAGTTTTAACGCTTCCAGAAGTGGACCTCTTAGTTTAGCCTTTGATTGCTACCTTATGATTCGCAGACCGTACCCTAAACCATTAAGCTATTGCCGCTTCTGAGAAGTCTATGACACTGGTGTTAAAAGGACTGGAGAGCCTATTTTGATTTAGTAGCAGTAAATGTTGATGAATGAAAACACAAATAAAGAGACAGGAAGCCATGCAATAATGCATTCATTCTTTAACGTCAACACTAATTATATAATTGTCTATATGGTTATCCGTCTGTACGTAGATTCAGATCACGATTAGGTCCCTTGCGGGTGATGTCACACTTTGCTTTGTTACGGACGGACGTACCGCAAAATGTAATAGGTGCTTACGTGAAACAATAGATTAATGTACGCATGTGCCGAGTGGAACAAGGTTAATTGTCTTCTTTATTGTCCAGCGTCCGTTTGTGAAGCGTCCCGATCGTAAGACATGATGGTAGCATCATGATAAGGGTGGGTTTCTATGAAGCGGAGATGATATAGGAACAGTTCCTATATCGTCACTGAACTTATCACAATACATGGGGCAAAATTTTTGGTGTTTCTTTTCAGCCTACATAAAAAAATGGAGACCGATCTCAACTAGTCTGTGTGTTTTCGTACGACTATGTTTCTTACCCCATAACTTTTGGATGGGTAAACCGAGATTGTTGATAATTTTTTTGTTTGAAAGCTAGATGCTTCCCATGTGGTCTTATTTTAATTCGGTATAATTCTGACACTGGGATCTATGAGAAAACCATTATATGGTTGTGTTATCTAAATTTGCATTAATTATGTGCGTCACAAAGGGACTCAACTCAATATCACGCTAACGGATTACAATTATTCCTTTGTAAAAAATGATAGGATGTTCTTTAAGAGTAGTTCAATGAAAGTTTGGTTAGGTTCTGAATAATTTTATTTCGTAAGTAGTGTGGCAATGGAATCGGTAACTGGAATGATTACGAACAGTTCGTCGGAACACTCCTCATGGTAAATACGATAGAGTCTACATCGAATGACTAACCCCAAGACAAATAAATGTTCACTTCTTATTTATTTATTTATTTATTACACCAACACAATGAACATTTTAACAAACAATACATAAAACAGTGAAAAATTGTGAAGTTAATGCCATCGCAATTATAGGTGTAGACTGCAAGCAATTAATTGGCGAGTGACAATGTAAGATAAAATAAAAAGAACACAAAAATAAAACTAAATTTGAAATTAAATTATCTTTTCGCATTATCTCATTTACCATTTCTATCGCATTTACCTCGTCGAGTGTTTCATGGAATTGATCAGAATCATCACAATTGACAATTTCCATTACGTGCGGGGTTGAATCACAAATTCCATCGACTCCATCATGATTGTTGACGTCCCTCGGCTTACGTACGTAATTTTGTTTTCCGCGCACTATCAAATTGTAGAATCAGTTATCACCTGCGGTGTTTCCAAATCGATACGACGTGTGGATTTTCAAGAATAGAACTTACTACTAGGTGTAGTGGAAGTTCATAGACGATGGTAATTGTTAAGATCAGGTGAGCCGTAAGGTTATTTGTCCCTAAAATATTTTTAGACGAAAGTTTCTGTCCATACAAAGGTTGTTTGGAAGAGATCGCTCTTAGCGATAAGACCGCCCATTAATAATAATAATAATAAATCTTTATTAGTCACCAAAGAAAATGTTTAAACAAAGAAATATGAAGTCCCTGACTCCTGAGCTAGGTTCAATTGGACCTGTGTTTCAGGGGTCAGTGTCTTCTCCCATTTGAAAAGCACAATAAAATATGAGCATAACAAATGAAAACAATATTTTATAAATTTGTGTGTGTGTGTAAACTTGTGTTTGTGTATGTCCCTCAGCTTTATTACGCCCATTGCGCATGCAATGACCTTGTCTAATGTGAAAATTGTAATTACTATTTCTGTGATGTAATTTGTTTTTAATTGTTGCGCAATAAAGAATATTCATTCATTCATTCATTAATTCATTCAGTCATTCATTCATTCCCTTTTGCACTAGAAAAAGAAAAATACTATTGGATAAATCGGTGATTAAATTTCATAGATCAGAAGAGGAACGCACGACAAAGGCATATTTAGCCTTCCATTAATCCACGTTACAACCTCTGTATCATTTTATTACTCTGTAATGAAATTTTATCAAGGCTGAATTTGTTATCATGTTTTATATGGTTATTATACATTGCATTATAGATTTTTTCCATGATGTTGTAAATAGTTTCATATATGGGATCCGATTCATTCGGGCGATCACAAACCCTTGCAGTTTCTTTTCATCGACCTAATTTGAAGATACTCGAGGTAGGCATTATTCTACTATGTTCATAATAGAGATGTATATAATATTTATGTTATGTAATTTAAAAAAAGAAATTGTTTATTTTTTCCAATCTCAGTGTGTCATTCGAGTCAGATTAAATTTTAATTTTTTAAAATTTTAATGGTTTACTTTTAAATTATATAGCAGTGAGCAAATATACAGGGTCGGTTAAAAAGTTGTAATATCTCGGAAGATAAAGACGCTAGCTAACTGAAATAAATTGTGCATGATAGACAATTAAATATCCCTAAAATAAAATAAAATATTTTCATTAATGTATTAATATTTCATTAAAAAACATAAAATTAAACGTAAAAGGATACCTTACGTAAACTTGGATATTTTACGAAATTGATAATTGTATGTAACATGTATACAGGTTGTCCCATAATTCAGCGTCCAACGGTAAGTGGATGGTAGGTGACTGTATGACATGACACAGTATTTTTTTTACGAAATAACTGATAACGAGTGGATATCATGGTAATTAAAATATCTGATTTCTCACAGATTAGTAAAATGTTCATATCAAAAAAATGACTTGGATTTTTTATAAAATTTTATTTTTCTATAAATTTTAGTGGTCAGTGTACACTAAGTGCACAATATTTCAGTTAGCTAGCGTCTTCATCTTCCGAGATATTCAAATCTTCTTAACCGACCCTTAATTCTGACCCTTTATTTTTGCTCACGTGTGTAGTTACACTCATAAATATTTATATAATTTTTAACATGAGATTAATAATCATTTATATACAGACCCTTAATTCAATGTCCAACGGTGAGTGGGTGGTAGGTGACTGTATGACAGCCTTGACAATAAAAAATCAAAGTCATTTTTTTGATATAAACATTTTACTAAACTGTGAGAAATCAGATATTTTTAATTACTATAACGACAAATAGGCAGGTTACGGATATCCACTAGTTATCAGTTATTTCGTAAAAATAATACTGTCTGTCATGTCATACAGTCACCTACCATCCACTTACCGTTGGACGCTGAATTACGGGACAACCTGTATACAAGTTAGATACAATTATCAATTTCGTAAAATTCAATTATTTACATTCATATTATGTCTTAGCTTATTCTATGTTTAAAATATTTAGTCTTATTTAAACAATAAACTTACATCATTAAATATTTAATTTAACTCTCACAATATATTAAATTATTCATTTCTCTCTGTATTAATTCTCTTCTCTAGCAGTCGAAGATCATTACCTACATGTACATGCAATATACTTTCAATCCATTGTACATGAATATGGTTCATAATGACATAAATATACACAACGCATGTGTCAATACAAATTTGGGTTATAAAACAATAGAATATCATGATAGTAAATAAAAGCTGTATTGGATAGTTCAAAACGTGGATTGCGATCGTTACTAAACTATGCGGGATTACTCACGAGATTAATCTGAAGATTCCCTAAAAGTTCCATTGAAATCGGTCCAGCCGTTTCGGAGCCTATATGGAACAAACCCACACACTTTCTCTTTTATACATAGATAGATTTAATTATTTCATATTACCTTAATTAACGTTTATATATATAATTTAAAACATAAGAGAAAAACCATTGCAGTGGTCCTGCCACTATTGGTAAATGTATGGCAAATAGTAAGACATATTTATATTCACAAACAAGGCAACAAGTGCATCGAGCTGGGCTCGTTAGCGGCCTCACCGTGAAACACATTTAGTTCCACGCGTCATTATGGAGCCGTTATTCGCTTTACGCTGAATTTGTTTCAATATTCAAAAGAGATACCACAGTTATGAAATACGAGGACAGATAAATGGATCGTGTAATCGATATCCTCCTTTGAAACGGGTGGAAGTTGCAACTAGAAATATAAGAACGGGTCGGCAGTAGACCCATAGAGCTCCTTTGTACAATAAACGTGGAAAGAAGACTACGAGTCGCCGTAGCCCTGCAAGGGTGCTGGGGGAAAAAGTGACCTTCCCCGGGACGTGCTTAAAAGCACATTGCAGATAGTATATAGTATGTATGGGCGCAAATCGCCTAGTATCGAAAATACTGTTTTGATTTATCATTTTAATCAAATTTGGAATAAGTGCGCATTAAATAAAAGTTCAGCGCCATCTGTGATGGGACTGTGTAAGAACGATATTTGTTCATACGAAATTAACGTAATCATGTTAAATAAACCATTGAAAGTTGTGTTAAATTCATTTACATATTTATTGTGAATATTTAACTATATTTCATTAATTATTTGTAGTTATTTTATTTGTTTGTTACAAAGGAAGTCAAATATTCCGTAACGGTTTAACTTATTGAGAGATCAATATAAAAACGACTGTATTTTGTAATAACGTGACATTATCGTACCGACCGTCGTGATACAACAAAGCAAGCCGACA
Source organism: Meandrusa payeni (assembly GCA_029286785.1). Classification (NCBI taxonomy): domain Eukaryota; kingdom Metazoa; phylum Arthropoda; class Insecta; order Lepidoptera; family Papilionidae; genus Meandrusa; species Meandrusa payeni. The sequence continues at coordinate 1,518,155 of JAGSMX010000029.1, forward strand.
TTCTTGTACTGACCGTCGTGATACGACAAAGCAAGCTGAATCTGGAGTGTGTATTTCATTATGGATTCCGACAACGAAACCCCTGGCGTAACGCCGACATATGCCTATGCTATTTCTAGTTCCCCTAACGTGGATAGGTTAGGGCAGTTTTTCTCCCATGCCTTTCCTCTCATCCTTTATATTTATTACACTCTTACATTCAACTTATTATACACAATTTCTATCTATCTATGCTATTTTTATATAATGCTATTTTAAATTTCTTATGCTACATCCTAGTTACTAATTTTAGTTTTAAGTCCAATGGTGGGCTCGCAACTCACATTATTTAAAATGCGTGTTGGGATGCTCCTTACTTACTAAGTTTTATTCCTATTTGCTACTTTCTCTGCAATTTGTTTGCAGTAGCCGAGGAATTTTTGACTAACATCTTTGTTGTTCACTAATGATGATAGGTTGTCACTTCTAATTTTAATGCCTAAAACAATTTCAGTCTCTATTCTTAATCTAGCATATTGCACGAAGCACAGTGCAGAGGGGCTCCGGTACTTTCCACTAGTAATCTTTACTAGTGAGTTTTAGCGAATAAGAGCCTCACATAATTCCGCCTTACAGGGGGCGAGGTTTTCCGCAGATTTCCCCCCGTCAACAAAAAAAGATTAGGCAGTATACCCGTAGGCTTATAAAAAATTACTCCTATATAGATCCCACTATTGGGCACAGTTCTTGTAAAAATAGTAGGGGTAGTATAGTAGGGTACTTCACCACGCGGCTCTAGTGCGGAATGACAGAATTTATGTCTTTCAAGATGGTTTCCTTCGAGTTTTCTTGTGCTCGACTTCAAAAACGGCAGAAGGATTCATTTTTATTTGTGGATATCGATTTTGTTTTATTTGATTGAGATTCATATGAATTTTATTAGCGTTCATTGAATCGCATTTATAACACGATAAGTAAGTTACACAAGTACATTTATGTGTAAAAAGAAAAACCGATTTTAAATGGACTTGAACGTTAATCAAATTTAAGAAATATATCGTTTTGTCATCCTTTTTTTATTGTTTTTATGGATACCATTGTCTGAATTAGGACCACACCCGAGGCACCAGTTTTCAAAAATGTATAATTCAACTGGAACTGAGAATATTTATCAAGTTTACAAGCTATGATTAGGTTTACCGTTGATGGGAACTGTAACTCTATGTATACTATAATATTGCATGAGATCAGCCAACATTGTGGAGTCATCATGACAGACAAAAACGTCAGTAGAACCATCTGGGGTCCATTGAACTACTAGCATAGTCGCCTCCAGTCGGTGTCCATAGCGCGTGTCGGCCGATAGTCAAGGCCGTGTCGAAAAAAACTTGTCTTTGTGAACGAAATAGGTTCTTGAGTCATCTGATCGATTGTTGCGCGTGCGCGTGTCCATTGTCAATAACGGAGGATAGTTTATTTAGTTAAACAAACAAACAAGCATTTTTTTCTATCTCACAATAACTTCAATAGTAACTTACTTAAATTACAATTATGGGCGGGGAATTGGTGTCCAAACTAGGAACAAACCTGTGTGATGGATCACCAGGCCTAAACTCCACTGATGTGCACTTTTAAAACTATTGGAGAGAGTAGGAGAAGATATATATACATAAATATTTGTAAAAAAGATATATATTGCTGTTGTATAAACACTAACAGCCTTACAAATAAACGTGGTATAAAAATAAACTTAGGAATAGAGTAAAATGTTTTACTAATACACCAAGAATACGTTATACCTTGTATAACGTTGACATTTTTGTTCATTCCACCGTTATTCCGAAGTTATAACGACGTACACCCTTGTTTAAGTCCAGTATAACATTTAAAATACTACGGTTTGTGTTTGTGTTCACGCATTTAAATTAACTTATTACGGAATTAAGGGCTATAGAAATAGAAAGAGTAAATGACTTAATAAAAGTCATTCAGACTCCAAGTAGAGTGAAAATATTTAAAAAGGAAAACCCTTTTGGATTTATTTGTCGATGAACAGTTTCGATTGAAATATCAGTTTTCTTAATAGAAAGTCTCTTACTATGGACAAGTGGGGAGGTGGATTATCTTCCGTTTCTTTGCTTTTGCGACACATTGACAGTTACCATAGACTTCAATTATGATTTTTGACAATTTTCTACGGTTTCTCTTTGGTTGCGCCAATGTGTACATTTTGACGTAACGTAACTCGTTTTCATTTGTAAGACTGTATGTCTTAAATTTTAGTAACTAATCTTACCAGTATAATAAGTATGTCTTATCATATCTCTATAAATATTATCAGCGATCGGAGCAGAAAAAGATGAATTGAGTAGTCTTCAATTTGAAATAACCTGATATGCTTAAGATTACATCAAGACATAATACACATAAGCGTTAATAGCCCTATGATTACTGAATGAGGATACAGTCTGCGAAACGTAGGATGTGGGGATTTTTATCAAACCACAGACATGCTCTTTCCAATATACTTTAATTGTTTACTTTGTTTTGTTAATAGAATTGAATAGAATAGAATAAACATTTATTCTACACAAGAAATAAGAACACAGAAACAACAGGTAAAACAAGACAAAAACAACAAAACAAAAGTAAACAGAAACAACATAAAAAAGAACAAAATAGAAATTGTGCCGAAAGGGGTTGGCTCAGCATGTGCTGTGCTCACACAGCGCTGGTTTTCAGCCAAAAGACCTGTGTAGACTAAGGCGGACACATTTCGGTTGTGTATTAATATGGTGTACATTACATAAACTTTAATATATATTATACATAAATGTATATACTAAAAAAGCAGCTGTAGAGATATATATATATATATATATTTATATATATATATATATATATACTACAATTTTACAGTTACTACCTAGACGCCCCGTTGTATTGTTATTAGTTTCTCCACGACCGCTGCGTCCCTGTTTCGCATGGCCATTTTATGTACTCTATAATTTTTCTTTTGATGCGGCCGTTGACCTTGTCACCAGTCTTCCTGTGGCGTCGTCAGTCATCAGTGTATATATAAGATGTGGGTTTGAATCCTCCTTTCGACTATTGACGTGAACCATCTCCTAGTACAAGCTTCAACTTTGTTGGAATTGTTAACAAGAATATTAGTAATATTTATTTAGAAAAAAAATCCTAGCATTTAAAAAAAAATTACACTGACACGCTGAAACTGACATCCTATTAATTACTGCCCACACAATTAACGTCAAAAATGATTAACGCTGTTCGAAAGTATGCGAAGAATTCGCAACGCTAAAGCTGTCGTGGGACAATGGACACGCGCGCCGTCACGTCCCGCACGACGACGCTGTTACCTTGGTAAATGTATCCGTGAAGCCGACTCTGGCGCTAATCCACTAGCGGAAATTCATCGCCACTGGTTCTTTTTAATACATTGGTTCATTGGAATATATAGAACTACCAGAACACCCGCCAAAGTGGCACCTGGACTCCGAGTCTGATATGACTTTTCATTATGAAACCGATATGTTACAGTCATATCAATTATCATTCCATCATTACCAAATACGTCAAATCTATATATATAAAAGAGAAAGTGGTTTGTTCCATATAGGCTCCGAAACGGCTGCACCGATTTCAATGAAACTTTCAGGGAATCTTCAGATTGATAACGAAATAATTATCTAATACAATTACAGTTCAAGATATATATTTAAACTGGTACGTTATCATTCGAATAATTTAATAAATCTGTTGACAACACAGCGGTAATAATTGAACCTGGTGCATTCCGTTGGCCAACCCTTATTAGGTAAGATCAACAATTCTTCGAAGACAACATCTCGGCTAGGATAACTGGCATTGGTTATCTCATGCTCAGGCGACGCGACGGAATTTAGTAGAGAAAGGCTTATTACGAGTGTGTTTAAAAAAAACCATGTAATTTTTTCTGATGTCAGCATATTTTTTAAAGCGGGGAAACACATACCCCGCCTTCCGGGGGGTAGGCGGGGTTATGTGAGTTTCTTACTCACTAAAACCCCCCCGGGGGCCTTTCTTCGAACGCACCTGACTGTATGGAGGTTCATTCTTCCCCCAGCACCATCGCAATCCGACACGGGTTAGCCAATGTCGCCTTCTTTTCGGGTCCACTGCAGCAGACGACTTGACGCCCCGTGAAGCCGAGGCCCATTTTAGACGCCTTCTACGACAAGCAGGGGATACCGTAGCCTTATTCTACGAGCCCAGAACTACAGGCCTTTGTAAACCTTAATTTAAGGTGTTTAACCATAATTTAACCTTTATAAATTAAAAAAAAATGAGGGCACAAACATCGGAAAACAAGTAATTAACTAGTTACAGATTCTCTTTGTCTCTTCCTTACTATTGGTTTTATATGGTAGTGGGGTCAGCTTTCCGGATTTTCGCTTTCCACTTCGCTCTATCTCCGATATCATTTTGGGAAATCTTACACCCGGATGTCCCTTGACACTATAGTCTAACAGACTAGCATGTAGCAATCAGAAACATTAAAACAACATTTCGATAAGTTATTAAGTCAATACAACTTGATTTAGAATCAATAATAAACAACTTTATAGACTAATTCCTCTTGCAATTGAAAGGAAACGGATCTATGGTAGTAAAGTTCTGCACGCTGTATGCAAAACCGCCGGCAAAAAGTAATATGTTATCAAATTGTCACACTGTGCACGCGCACCGGCAGCGACGGCTGGTGAATGTGAATTTTACCTTGACTGTATAGTAGTACAGTCAACTACAATGTTAGTGTGAAAAATAACTATATATACGGGTAAAAACAAAATCTTTAAATCGAATCATTAAAGATCAGGCTAAGCGATCTAAGAGCTAAGCCACCTCTCAATCCAGTGAAGCAATCAAGGCCAGTTTCTTTTTTTTTTTGTTTACGAGGAGGAAATCTTCAAAAAGATACCCTTCTGGGGGGAAGGCGGCGGTTATGTGGGGTTTTACCCACTAAAACCTCCCCGGTGGCCCTTTCCTCGGTGGATGACGAGGGGCTCCGGGATCTCCAGAGGAACGCACCGGAGCCCCTCTGCACTGTGCTCAAGGAGAGCACGTCCCGAGGGTTACTCCCTCCCCCCCTCTGCCCTCGCAGTGCAAGGCGACACGGGCCAGCCGATGTCGCCTTCTTCCCGGGTCCACCTTGGCGGACGACAAAGGCCCCCACCCTTGTCGCCCAGTGAACCGCCTCTTTTAGTCGCCTTCTACGACAGGCAGGGGATACCGTAGTCTTATTTTTAAGAGCCCAGAACTACAGGGCTGTAGGCCAGCATCTCTAGCCAATCTGTTTAGTTCGTCAAAAAAAAATTGAATAGAAATATAATGAAATAGAATTAATCAGAACCTAACCAAACTCTCATCAAACTAATCTTCAAGTACGTCCTTTCCAACAAAAAATAAATCATTGAAATCTGTTGACATATTGAGTTATTCGTCCATATCTCGCGCACATGCATAATGCAAATTTAAGGCTTATATGATTTTCTCATAGATGCCAGAATTAACCACCACGAAACGAGGGCAACACCAGCTTTAAAACAAAAACAGAATGATCAAAATCGGTTGATCCAGTCGAAATGAGGTAACAAACATTAAAAAAAATACATACGAATTGTGAACCTTCATTTTGAAGTCAATAGAATAAATACGGCTATTGCAAGTACAATACCCTGTTTTATATTTATCATATACGTCAAACTGACGTAAATAAACGTCATTATAGTGGAAACGTCCATGTTTTATCGACAGTAGTCATCGCCTGCAATTTCTATTATCAAAGGTCGTTGTGCGACTTGTCAATCAAAGATAGATCTTTCATAGATACATAAAAACACTCTTGATCAAATCATTCTTTAATTGGAATTAAAAGCAGCGTTAACTAATCGGTACTGCTAGTAAAGTTGAAATAAAAATGTAAGGAAAGGTTAAATCATCCTTGGGGCATATTATAACGCACAAAATCCGACTTTAGCATGGCAAACGGCAAGTAGTTTGGCCACAAAATAATACATTTATAAATGTAGAGAAATAAAAAATAACTCGCACTCTTCTCCTCTGTTTCAACATCACGGTGGCACTACTTACTTCAGCTCCTCCAGGAGCGCCATTCTTATCCCACTCCAAACTTTACCATAGATCAAGCCACAAACAAACGCACGACGGGCTTTATCCATAAACAGAGCGCTAGTATTTCCAATAAACCGAATGTTGTCCCACGAATAATATGGTTTACCTTTTTTTTATTGACGTGGGGGAAATCTACAACAAGATCCTCCGCAAGGCAGGAAGGAAGGCAGGCCACTATAACCCCCTGCTAGCCCTTCTTCGGTGCATGGCGAGGGGCTACGGGATCTCCAGAGGGACGCACCGGAGCCCCTCTGCATTGTGCTCTTCGGCGAGCACGTCCCAGGGGCGACAAGGGCCAGCCGATGACGTCTTCATTCTGGGTCCACATTATGGCAGACGACAAAGGAATTTATACAGACAATAAGAGTATAATAAATATGATACATGAATAAAACAGATATGAGATTAATATATATTACATACAATAAAATAATAGATGAAAAAAAATCATAAATAAATATATTATTAAGTCATTACGAATCAATAATATATTTATTTATGAAGTGAGTCAATTAAAATGATCCTCCCACTATAAAATGATGTAATTGAATTTTAACAATGTAAATTCCCATTATTCTGCTGACTGTACTTTATGCATCCGTATACAAAGCTAGAATTCAGGATGTGATTGAGTTGGAATACGTTGAATGAGTTAAATTCTTTATTGACGGATTACTATAACTATATAACTGTGTGGCAAATAACTATAATATGTGTAATCTAAGGTTTAGCTGTCCACCATATGCCTACGCAGGATACTTTGGTCACATTGCCAGATAAACAGTAATAACTTAGAAAGGCTGCTTGTGACAGGAAAAATTGACGGGATAAGACTACGAGTACGAAGCCCGATACGCTGGACTGACCAGGTCAGGTTATCGATGCTCTGCGCACGGCTGCAGACAGAGGGAAATAGCGACAGATCACCACAGACACACTGTTCCCACGAGATGGTCGCGACCCTCAGCATTGAGGAAACCGACGCGAAAAGGAGCTTATATCTAGGGCTATATTGTGAGCTTCCTCCCCAGTGGCCCTTTCCTCGGTGCATGACGAGGGGCTCCGGGATCTCCAGTGGAACGCACCGGGGCTCCTCTGCACTGTGCTCAAGGAGAGCACGTCCCGTTGGGGGAGGTTACTCCCTCCACCCCTGTGCCCTCGCAGCGCAAGGCGACACGGGCCAGCCGATGTCGCCTTCTTCCCACTCCACTCCACTATGGTGGACGACTCAGGCCCCCACCCTTGTCGCCCAGTGAACCCGAGGCCCCTTTTAGTCGCCTTGTACGACAGGCAGGGGATACCGTAGTCTTATTCATGAGAGCCCAGAACTACAGGGCGTGGTCCTAAATCTCATCTATCACAACCATAATTTATTTATATTTTAATATGAATAGACTTATACTTGTAAAATGTCCCACTGTCGGGCGCAAGCCATCACTGTAAAGAGAGTATAAGGGCATAGTCCACCACGCGGCTCTAGTGCGGATTGGCAGACTTCACATGCCTTAGAAAGATTTTTAATTTGTCTATATTTTATTTATGTTTGAGAACTTTTGATTGGGTTAACCGATTTTGACGATTCTTTGTTTATTTAAAAGCTAGTGCTTCCCGTGTGGTCCCAGTTGACAATGAGATCCATGAGTAATGATTTTCACCATATCAGTCTTAAAGAGGTCGTCCGCACATTTTAGCCCTCAACGTCAAGCCGGCTTAGAGTACGGTCTACGAATTGTAAGGTCTTAAGTTCGAATCCACCATTCGACTATTGAAGTGAACCATCTTCTAGCACAAGCTGTTCAATATAACAACGCGTTCAGGGTTCTGTTGGGGTTGCCCCGTTTCTGTAGTGCATCGGGGATGTTCGCGGATGCACAGATGGCATGCTTTTTTGCGACAATGCGCAAGAGGAGTGCATCTCTGGTGCGCAGGGTGCGGACCAGCTCCAACAGCATCCTGAGCATGATTGCTCAAAGGCTTGACTGTGTTTATGTAAACAGATGCTGCGCCGTCTCACACGGGGTAAGGTATTTATAAGCATAGTTAAGCCTTTAGTATAATATTATATTATATTTCTTTATTTTATATTACAATCAAATAGTTTTAATCATAATTTTATATTTCAATTTTATAATTTAGTCTAAGGTTGTTATTTGGTAGTTGTTTGAAGTAATGATGAGTCTTAGTTACTTTGAATAAATGAATAATAATAATAATAATTAAGCTTAGTTGGAATCGTTAACAAGAATGTTAATAATATTTCTTGTAAAAAAAAAGGAAAAATTTCTAGCTTTCTTTTTTAAAAAATGTTAAACCATCAATGATTTGATTTGAAGTCAGTTTTTGTGTTATACGTGAATATTTTTTTATATTATATTATAGTTCAGTTTTAATTAACGCCTTTTAAGTGCTTTTATGTTCAGTTATTGTCAAATCGTACCGCTACAAACAAACAAATTCCCGGACAAAGAATACCTCGCTTTTACTATACGCATTGTGAATCTAGGAACGGAAACATTTTGCCCGGCAATTGTTAACTGTATTACTCAATTAACAATCGGTGAGTGGAACATTTTAAATTGTTACAAAGTCAGCGAGGAATTCAAAAGTCAACAGTCCGCCCCGAAGTTTAATTGGAACAGCTGCAGTGCGAAGCCTTCAGCGATTGAAAAAAAAGAGAATTGCAATGCACTTTAATATTTTTGGGAGAAAGTTTATTGTTTTCATAGCATTTGATGCTGGATGAATATTAATGCGAAATGGAAAAGTTTCGAAAGCCATATTTTTTTCTTTTTTTTATACTTTTTAAGCAAGTGCTTACGATCCCGCCTGATGTTAACTGGAAATGCAGTAGGAGTGACCGATAGATATCGATATTACATAAAATATCACGACGCCATAATTGTATCGCTTCAATCCGATATTATCGAATCATCTAATATCGATATTTATATCGATATACTTCATCCGAAATTTGACAAATAAAAAATCTTTCCATTCTTTCTTTTATTCATGGTTGACAACTTGAATAAAATAAAAGCCTTACTTGCGCTGCCATCACAAAGAGTGTGGTGTAGAATGTTACTGCACTCCTACTCTTCACGGTGGCAGGACTCGTTGTATAATTTTTATAATCTATGCATGTAGTCTGTACTGCTAGCAGAATCAATTTTTTTTTGTATTTATATTATTTGTATTTCCGAATTAACGTAGGAATATTACGAAGTAGAATTAAATCAGAAACTAACCAGACTCTCATTAAACAACTGTTGAAGTACATACGTTCCAATAAATCCGTCTGCAACTTTACAAGGCACAAGTACGGCCTCATATGGAATACTGTTCGCATCTCTGGGCCGGGGCTCCCCAATACCAACTTCTTCCGTTTGACCGTGTACAACGTAGTGCTGCTCGAATAGTCGACGATCAGGGTCTTTCCGATCGACTCGACCCTCTGAGTCTGCGAAGAGATGTCGGTTCTCTTTGCATCCTGTATCGCATTTACCATGGGGAGTGTTCTGAGGAATTGTTCGGAATCATCCTAGCTACCGATTTCCATTACCGCACATCTCGGCAGAATTCCAAATTCCACCGCCACCATCTTGATGGTTGGCGTTCAACGACTGTACGTTTTTCGCGTAACTTTCTCCCACGCACTGCCAACTTGTGGAATCAACTGTCGCCAGCGGTGTTTCCGAACGTTTACGATTTAGGGACCTTCAAGAAACGAGCCTATTCCTATCTCAAAGGTCGGCAACGCACCTACAGCTCCTCTGGTGCTGTGGATGTTCATGGGCGACGGTGATCACTTAAGATCAGGTGAGCCGTATGCTCGTTTGCCACTTTTCATATAAAATAAATAAATAAATGAATGAATCGTCGAAATCGGTTGGCATGATATTAAGTTATTCGTCAATTAAAGACATAGAATTAGACCAAATTGAAACAGGACCACGTGGGAAGCGCGAGCTTTCAATTGAAAAACAACAAAATCGGTTCACCCAGTCCTGAGATATAAAAAAAACAGATGCATTAAGAACCTGGAGGAGGGTATTTGAAGTTGGTTGAAAAGTGAAAATACCGATTTCGCAGTAGTAGCAGATCTTTCTAGAACTCTAGCACGAAGTGATGTTAACTGTATTTTCTGCGTAGATGTGACTTCTACGTAAAATTCTTCGTAGCAATTAAAGTCTTCAAGTGCAATAAGGATGATTTAGATTACAAAAATATTTGTTGTTTCGTAATTTATCTCAGGACCATAGAAGTCAGTTTCTTTGGCTAGGTCATGTGGTCATTAGATGACTGACTCTTTGAAATCTGACTTCAAAATACAAAAGTAATGTTCGTAGCTTGACTAACATGAACATGATTTAACAGCGCGTTTAATAACGTCACAGACTAACGTAATTTGTTTTTATGTCTTGATGTTAATGAAAGGACGCTTTAAAAGATTAATTGCCTCGTGTAGGAGTTCACCCTGAGGGTGGGGAAGGGCGCTGTAGCGTGACGGCGCCCTTGTATAATTACATACATGTATATCTATTGATGTAAAACTTAATTTTGCGGATTGTATTGCGTTAGTTACGTTTATATAGAGATTGTTCACGTGTGCAACGACTTCATCCTTCCCAGTTCCGTTTCCATCGAGAATGCAGTAATTGAACTAGTTAAAGACTGTCCTGGAATAGGTGTTTCAGCTTGGTCCGGGTAACTTCAACAAAGAGATCGATAGATGAATTCGACTGGATTCGGTGTTCAGAAAACTCCCTGACATCCTCACTTCGCAAATATGTCAATGCCTGAAGACGAAAGTCTTCAACCAGTGCGTCCTCCCAGCTATCCATATTTCCGTATCCACATCGGCGGATGATAAATGCCCCTACCCTCGTCGTCCATTGAACCCGAGGCCCCTTTTAGTCACCTTCTACGACAGGCAGGGGATACGGTAGTCTTATTCTACTAGCCCAGAACTACAGGGCTGACCCTCATTAACTAGTCTATATCTCCCTTTCCACCTATCCTGTCATATACAATTTGTATACGGTATGCGATAAGCTGAGCTGAAAGTGTAAATGATGTTGTATACATGCATCTTCGTGTATAACAGCGACGTGTTTATATTTAGCAAATTACCATTCCATCTACACAAGCTCTGTCGCAGTCTTCTGACCTTGACCTTGACCTTTGCTTATCGATAGCAGAGCGTGCAAACTACCACCTACATTTAGCTTGCCTTTTAAATTGAGTTAGATTATGGCTTTATTTAGTGAAGCCCATCGCAATGCCGTATTATTTATAATTAAAAAAAATACTAGGAGAAAACATTTTAAATAAGGTCAGGCGAAGATTAGATTTTATATCTGACAGGTTCATAGAGGTGACAGTTTCCTTTATGTGACAGGTTTCTATACGTGACAGGTTCCTATACGTGACAGGTTCCTATATGTGACTAGTTCCTATATAAGATAAGATCCTATGTGTGATAGGTTTTTATAGGTGCAGGTTCCTATTTGTGACAAGGTCCTATGTGTGACAGATTCCTAGATGCGAAGGGTCCCATTTATGTCAGGATCTCATATGTGACACGGTCCCATATAAGACAGGTTCCTATATGTGATAGGTTACTACATGGGACAGGCTCCTGTATGTGACAGTTTCCTAGAGGTGAAGAGTCCTGCGAAGGACCCTATATGTGTCAGCTGTTAAACTTACAGTTAAGAGAACACTATATTGACATATTCCCGTCAAACGTCTATGATATCTTAATAAATTTACGATTGTCTCTGTTGTCGCCATTTTTATGTTACGCGCTTTATTTTTACTTGAATCTACAAAGTAAACGAATAAACAGTAGCGGTCGAATGAACACATCGATCAAGATTGTGATGAATAATTGAACAGCTTTCAAGGCGTTGATATTGATTTTATTTCTTCGCCACCACATAATAAGAATCTATGATAAGAAGGACTCGCCTTATGGCTAGTATGTAAATAATAAATAGAATAAGTAAAAGCAACCGCACCCCAGACACAGAGAGGTAGACAAAGGTTACAAATTTACGCCATGCAAGTATTTTTTATAGTTTTCTTTTTTTTTCAGAAATATTACTAACATTCTTGTTAACCATTCTAAGGCTATGCTTGTGCTAGTAGATGGTTCACGTCAATAGTCGAATGGTGGAACCCACGACCTTGTGATTCGCAGACCGTACCCAAAAAGTCATTAACCTAAAAATATTTTTTTTGGTTAGTTAATTTTAATTTAAAATTTAGTTTAATTTTACTTTTGTGTGTTTTTAGTTATTATTTAACACTGTCATTCGCCATTAAATCGCATGCAGTCTTCACCAATAACTGCGATGGCATTAACCTTAACAACTTTTCACTGTTTTTATATATTATATGTTAAAATTGCTGGTGTTCAATAAATAAATGAAATTAGGCTATTGACGCTTTTTTTTTAAATTCTAGAGTAGGAAATCTTTAAAATATACCTTTCCTTGTGTGACCAAGAAGGCGGCTAAGTAAGATCTACTCACTAAATCCCCCCGGTAGCAACTTCCGGGGGAGCTGTTCCTAACCCAGCACCCACGCTGCCACCACTCCGTGTTGCATTTCATGCCAGGTTCACTTTTCAATCAACTTCAAAAAGGAGAAAGTGCTCAATTTATTTTTCAAAACTTTCCCGTGTTGTCCCATTTTGGTTCTGACAGCGGCGTCTGTGAGGAAACCATGATAGTCCTAATTATCACTGCTACCGATCTGGATGATTATTTTTTTATTTTAAAGGATGTACTTCAAGGGTAGTTTGATGAGAGTTTGGTTAAATTTTGATTAATTCTAATATTCCTATTCAATGTGAAGTCGGTTTTTTTTTGTTTTGTTTTTACTCGTAAATATACTTGTATCGCGCAAGAACCACGACCCTTATCGCTTGTGAACCCTAGGGCCATTTGAGTCGCCTTTTACGACAGTCAGGGTATACTAGTGCCTTTTCTACAAGCCCGGAACTACACGTCTGTCGGGCCGGTCCGTCCATGTCACCGGCCGGGCGTCTCCGACCGGGACGGCACGGTTCCGTTCGTTGATCTCCTAAATAATTCCAGTTTCACAGAGGAAGAATAGAGAAGAGAGCACGTGATCAGCACTTAAACGTATTTCACAAACGCTGACCTACCAAGTTTCGTAATAATTATTTATTTTTATATATTAGTTTTTTTTTTATATGAAAAGTGGCAAACGAGCATACGGCTCACCTGAACTTAAATGATCACCGTCGCCCATGAACATCCACAGCACCAGAGGAGCTGTAGGTGCGTTGCCGACCTTTGAGATAGGAATAGGCTCGTTTCTTGAAGGTCCCTAAATCGTAAACGTTCGGAAACATTACAAATTAAGTTATTTAAATTGCATTGAAAACTTTATGCTGAATTCTATGTAAATATAAATAGCTTTAATATACGTCATGTAACTTCGAGCCCATAACTCGTGCAATACGATATCGATGCCACAATGTAATATGAATTTTTTAAAAGTTATGATTGAGTTACTCGACTGTTGTTTAACTTGTTCAGTTCAAATCGTATCACGTGATACACACATAAATAATAAACGCGCTAAAAGTCAAAACATATTTAGTTTTTATAATTGCCACACCCGATTATTCAAAAAATTAAAAGTAGAACAATCACTTTTAAATTTTCAAACAACAAATATAGATAACCAAATTCTATTAACAAGTTACTATTATGTTACATATGAGGCGACTACTACAAACGGTATTAGGATTTAATAAAAAAAAAAAAATAGAACTATAATCTAGAACTATAATCTAATTACAGAACGATTTATATTTAAGTTTAGTTGTAGTAGAATAATAAAGGCTATTTTTATTTTATTTATTTTATTTATTATGTTATATCATGAATCTAACTACAATTATACAAACTTACTGATAATACTTATTTAAAAAATAATATTAAATCAAAAACTTCACTTTAAAAACTAAAAATGATCCACTTCACTATCGATAACTAAAACAATAATTTTAATATTTAAAAACTAAAAATAATAGGTAAAACTATAAACCAACCTAAAAATAAAACTAAATAATGTTAAAAATGGACCCCAAATCACTGCGCTCGCAGGGCAGGGTGCCCAAGAGGCTAGCGGCGTTTCCCCGTTGAATGGCCAGACTCAACCTCTGCCCGAAATGCGCGCCAGCCCTTGGATCCCCTGAGGCGTCGATGAGGCGTGCGGAAATCTTCCTAAGCAGCTGACGGGCTTCCGCACCCCATGGCCCCAAGGTCTCCACGGCAAAAGGCACGAATATATACGGCTCAATCTTTATATCTTTATCTCAAGTTTTTATAATTGTAATTGTAAACAATATTTTTTAAAGTATTTTTAAACTTTATCACTAGTATAATAACTTGTAGGTCTTGTGGAATGAAATAATCCAATCACTAGTACACTCGCTTTAGTCAGACGACGTAACGTTGTACAAGGAATTATTTTAACGAATGGCGCTTCCTCATAATCTTATACAAAATTAATTAGAAGTCAGATTACAAACCAATAGAGTTAAATTATTGTTTACAATGCCAAGTTAATGTGATGATCAACTAGATTATTAATTATGAATTAAAGATACAATAAGGTTCAGGTAGATCACTAAGATATCATTGGAAGTAGTTATTATGCATAACAATAGCTGGGTGCCATGTGTTGCCAGCTAACACTAGTTATATTGATTTTCAATGCGTTTGAAAATAATAATTTTGCATCTTTCCGGAGAAAGGACTGATTTATTTTGACTTAAATAGAATTGAGTTTAGTTTTCATGTTTTACTTTCTGGAAATTGTTGTGTGTCACCTTGGAAGTTGATTACGTAAGAAAAAAATAAATATAGAAAAGTCTATAAACAATTTAGCTACGATTTAAATCAGAACACAACTAACTGCTACTGGCAACATTGTAAGGGCGTGCGGTATCATCGTCACCACATTTTACTGGTAAGCTGTAACTGCTGTACTGAAATGTGTTCAGCGGGTGTTGCCCCACCGGAACTGACTTTATAGCCCCGACTCTAATCGTGGAAAAGCACCGCAGGTAGGACTCTTTACGAAAATAGAAGCGTTTCCTACGTCATGCGACACATGTCAAAGGAAATCGCGTTTAGAGAATTTAATAGAAACACTCGCCTAAGTTAGTATGTTTGCTACCAGAGTTTTCCCACCCCCTGGATAGGATCCTAGCGTTGCTGGAGTTTCTTCGGCTACTTCTTCTCCCATCGCCAACGCTTCCCAAAGTTGGCATTTAAGTTAGTTTAGCTTATATTTTCCTATTTAGTTTAATTAATAAAATAGCTACCAACCGAGTCGTGGTTCGGCCCTCTCGGGTGCCCTCGGATCGGACTGCTAACGCGTAAAATAGTAACCGTTCAAGCCGAGGTTACCCTCGGGGACCCTTGTGTAAAGTTACTAATCAGCCCCGTAGTTCTGGGCTCTCAAGAATAAGACTACGGTATCCCCTGCCTGTCGTATAAGGTGACTAAAAGGGGCCTCGGGTTCACTGGGCGACAAGGGTGGGGGCCTTTGTCGTCCGCTAAGGTGGACCCGGGAAGAAGGCGACATCGGCTGGCCCATGTAGCCTTGCACTGTGAACGCGCAGGGGGGAGGGAGTAACCTCTCCTTTACTCAGGCGTGTTAAGCGACTATTAGTAGTGCTTGATTTGTCTGGTGTTGAGTAAGTAATGAAGTAACTGACTAAACAACGCGCTTACTCGTCTATTTTGAGGTAATGAACTCACCTTACTAAGCAGGATTTTCCAATATCCTGAAATCCTGTGTCCACACTGTAGGAGGCGGGATGACTAAGATAAATTACTTTTTATACTTATTATAGCACCTTAACCTCAACCTTAGTTACCTTAATCGATAGAAAACATATTGACAGGTGTAAACATCAAGAAAAAACACAAAGACAAAGTAATACCTAAATATATACGTATACATAGCTTTATGTATAATTTATGGTGAGACTTGGACTGTGCTGGGCCACAAGTAGAACAGTCTAACGGTAGTCACCTACCTATAGACTGCTCTAAAAGTCAGCAAGATTAAGTGACAGTGGGCCGGCCACATCTGTCAGTGAGGGCATATGGAGGAAGAAAGTCTTGACTGATGACCTTATAAGGATAGCGGGAAGTAGCTGGATGCGGAAAGCGAAGGATCGTATATGGTGTAAGGCACTGGGAAAAGCCTATTTCCAATAGTGGATAGACATATAAATACATGACGTTAAGTATTATGTTGAGATGTCATCGTTTGTGGTAAAAAGATTTATTTAAAGTTCTGAAGAATCTTGCAAATACACCTAAATGGGAGGCGAGATCGCTCAGATAAAGGTTCTAAACTCACAATTGTTTTTATAAGGATCTTTGATAATCGCTATCGCCAGTGAACTGCGCCAGCGGATAAAGACTACGCCCAGTGGAAAGGCAGTGTAAGGTGCGGCCTGCATACACTGTTGCTAATGGATTACTTTTTTTCACGCCATTTATCACCACTTACAGATAACATGACCTCATGTAATTTCCCATTCATTACCAATTAAGAGCCGATGTAATATGGGCCATCAAAGTTCAATTGGCTAGACCGTTTCCAATTAGTACAGTATACATAACAGTGGACAAATAACGATGGGGCACAGGTATTCTGTGAGAATATAAGGGCATACTAAAGGTAGTAATAACACTACAATGTGTCTTAGATTTAAAAAACGTAACAAATCTTTACTAATTTATATCTCCCTATCAACTTTCCTTCGTCCCGCCTGGTCACACTTTTCGTAACGCATTTACAAGCTTACGCGGAGTAAGTTAAGCGTGCGTAAAGAAGTTTAATTTCTAAAAGTTTCTGAACAATGTTTCAATCGTTTTACAAAAGTAATTTTCTATTCAAACTTCGAAGTCATGGAGGCATTTATCGCGTTCTCGACCTTCGTGTGGCGCATCACTACAATAGGCCCTGAAATAGCACGAAACTTATTAGCCACGGATACCGCTAAATCCAAACGGTTACCTAGCAACGGAATAACAGTTCTGAATCATCTTTCATACGACATTATCCAGTCCCATTCCAACAAAGAGTTGCACCACACGCAATACTGGCTTAAAAAGTATCATTGCTTATTTTAATTTCGTTTAAAAGTGACTTCTAAATCGTTCAACCATATTGTTTTAAAGTGCGACGTATTGATTTGAAGTTTCCACTACAAATTGAGGCAGGTGAGGCCGACATCTTTGTTTCGTGTCAATGTTTGATAAGGTTTTTAGTTTTTCACACTTGTTTCTTGTTTCTATCTTCACTTGTCTAAGCGTAGTAAGTTAGGTTATTTTTTTATTCTTTTTTAGATAATGGATTGATTTACATGTTGGCCATTTATAAAATTAAACAGTGAACAATGTATTAACCAAATTTAATTTAAGTAATTTGACATAAAAAACAAAATCGACTTCAAATTAATGCAAACGTTAAACGCTATTACGCACGGACGCCCTTTTTGTATTTCCGAATTATCGGAAGGAATATTAAGAAATAGAATTAATCAGACTACTCTTGAAGTCCTTAACAATAAAAATGAACTATTGAAATCGGTTGGCGTAATATTGGGTTGTCCATCCATTTGTTACAAACAAATAAAACATAGAGACGAATTGAGAACCTGCTCCTTTTTTTGAAGTCGGTTGAACATTATGTTAAATATTTAACAGAACATTATACATTTATTTTTCTTAACTGTAACGAAGTTGCAACATCAGTGCTGTGTATCTCCATGGTCAAATGTGATCACATAAGATTGCAATTAGTCTACAATTTATCATGTCATTTCACTTTGAAACCTTTTTTTTGTTAACGGGAGAAAATATTCAAAAAGATGGGGTATCTTTTTGAAGATAGACTTCTGGGGGGGAGTCGGTGGTTATGTGGGGTTTGACCCACTAAAACCTCCCCGGTGGCCCTTCCTCGGTGCATGGTGAAGGGCTCCGGGATCTCCCGAGGAACGCACCGGAGCCCTTCTACACTGTGCTCAAGGAGAGCACTTTCCGGGGGAGAGAGGTTACTCCTTCCCCCCCTGTGCCCTCGCAGTGCAAGGCGACACGGGCCAGCCGAGGTCCCTTTAAGTCGCCTTCTACGACAGGCAGGGGATACCGTTTCACTATGAAACCAACAACAATGAAACTTACAACGATGACAATTGTAATGGGTACGCCAATTGTCATCGTTCCAAAGACAATCCGTAATGTACAATTTCTTTTTATTGTAATTTTCAATTGAACTTTGTTTAATTATAACAATATATTTGGCATATGCCATTATGTACATGATTAACAAAATTGAAAAAAAATAGAAGTGTCTACGTCTTTGATAGACCATAGTGGCACAACTGAATTCGCAAATAACCAAAATCATTGAAAATCGACAACTGTGATGTCACTGAACGTTAATTTAGAGACAATTGGTTAGCTTAGGAACTTTAATGTTATTGGAGGAGGGAGTAACCTCCTCTGGGTTATGCTTTCAAAGCACAGTGCAAAGGGGCTCCGGTGCCGTTCCACTGGAGATCCCAGAACCCCTAACCATGCACAAAAGAAAGTTTAGTGTTTAGTCAACAAAAAATGGGACTTTGGTGGTTTGCATGTGAAATTACCCCTTTGCCTATAAAAACTGTACATTCCTTGTAAAATGAGTCGCGGCCAAAAGGCTAGTAAAATCCAAAAAGATTCTTTGGCTGTGGCCACAATAGACGCGTTTCCAGGAACTACTCGCGCAGAACTGTAATAATTTGTTGCTCGTTAAACAGACTGCCGGTCGGAGTGTTCGTTGAACCGCCAGCGCCCCCGGCGGTGCCGCCGCTCTAGAGAGAATTTGATTTGAGACCGTGCCAGAGATAAATATTTTAAGGGTATTTATACGTTACCACTAATAAATTTATAATGAACAATTTCATTTTTGTAGGTTACTACGTTTTTGTTTTCCAGCGTCGATATTAGCTCTTAAATCTTCCCACTATTAGCCAGTGACGGTTCATTATGAAACCGATGTATTACAGTCATATCAATTTGCACGCATTACGTTATTGTTACTTTTGTTTTGTAATTGTTTTTGTTTCTCTTTTATGCATTTGTTTTGTTTCTTTGTAACCATACGTGACCATACAAATAAACTTTTATTCTATTCTATTATATTCATTCAATCATAATGTATTTTTTTAATTAGGGAATTTGCTATACGCTAATCTAACGCTAATCGCTATATTAGTAGACGCCCTAGTGTTATATGAACCACATTGATGACGTATGGAAAAAGCGTACAAAGGGGAGTATCTGTAACCGGTTCATACGAGGGCGCAATTAAATGGACGTGAATGAGAGACAAAGTTTTGTCAGGGTCGTAAAGGTTGAGGTCCGTGAGTCCTTCCCTTCTGAGTGAGGGACATAAAGGCTAATATTACTTTCCATAAGCTTTACAAAGCAGTTAGCGTAGATTTTTTTCTCCAAAGCCTTAAAGAATTCGGATGTTCCGCTATAGTGTGTTAACAACTTTACCGCAGCGCGTCTGTTTTATGTTTAAGTTCGAAAGATTAAAAGCTATTAAAGAATTATTGATGTGGATTTTTCTCAGTTCGATTTCATAGCGCATAAAACCATTTTATACATCACAGTATTTAGAAACCGCCACTCCACCGGCTGTTTTGAAACCAATCGAGAGTTATAGTCCCAGATCGGTTTCGTAATGCTATAAATTTTGAGATCAGATGCTGAAATTTACAACGTTGGACATTCGTACCTGGAGGGATGGTTTTTGTAAAATGGCATTGCTTTTTAATAAAATACTTATTTAGATCAGCTTAAAAAGGAAAATGCGAACTAAATACAAATATCTATCATAATCTAAGTCAATCCTTTTCAAAGTTCTTTTTAGCGCCATCTCGTTTAGTTTCGGGGTACTAAAACATTCGACGTGCCTCAAAGATGAACTAGATGGCATAATCATAAACTAAATATCGACGCTGGAAAGCAAAAACGTAGTAAGTGACACATATAGCCATTTTCACTTTTTTACGTATTTATGACTTGTAACAATTAGATGAAAAATAGCGAAAATAGGATTTTCAAGATTGACACTTCTCTTTTATTTTTTTGTACCGTAAACCATTTTCAGGAAAACTCTAGTTTAATGTCAGGGCACAATACTTATTCTGCAAAAAATAATAAATTTTGTGTCCAAAAACGACAGCTCTAGGACCACAAACACGAAAGTTATAATTTTTTTTTAAAAAGTTGAATTTTTCGGCTCTGGTGAACAATTTCATTTTTGTGGATTACAACGTTTTTTGGTAAAATCACGATATTTTTAGAAAAGACATAAATAAACTAATCTATCAATAAAATTTTATACAAACCGTTACAGCAGTTTTTTACGAGCGGCAATGGAAATACGTGACACATTTTCGTACATCTAAATATTAAAAGCAGATTGACAACAAATGAAGTTATACCTGGAAGTCTCCCCCTGCGGTAATTTGGTGTACTTATCAGAGATTATCGCTGCACAGATACTGCTTTACTGACGTTATCTGGCGTAGAGTAATCACGTAAATGTTTTTTTTATTAAACCGTAGACACTGTCCGGACATTCATCATATAATTGATATATTTCTCCCATTACAATATAGTGCTACGAAGGGTTCTGAAATTTTTATTATACTATCTAAGCAAGTGATTGACCGCGATCCCAACTGCTGTTGAAATGCAGTCCTGGATGGTTAGGCGCACTAGCTCAGTAAATTTCTATTCAGTCTACTTTTTTATGGTATATAAACTAACGCTGGACCACGATCCCACCTGATGTTAAGTGATGATATAGTCGAAAGATGATACGCGCTAGTTAAGTGTCTATTCACTCTACTCTTGAAGACTCTCGTACTTGGTATATAAATGCACTCTTTCTCTTCTATGTCTACTCTCTCTGGGGAGAATGCTACTAAGACATTAAGTACGCCTTCGTTAACCTTAACCGTTTAAAGTGTTACAATAAGTGTAAAAAAAGAAAATAATAGAGGAATACACTTCAATAAGCATAATAAGCCGGAACTAAGAATGGATATACCAGTTTGAAAACATTTCGCAAAGGGCGAAAACATAATATTTGCGCACTGCCACACATGCCATCACGACGACACACATCCACACATACAGTCACAGCTTTCAAAACCACAAAAAGTGAAACTGGAATCTTGGTGCTTATACACGTACTATAGGATTTTTCGTCTATTTAAACTGCTACATAGGCATGACTTGAACGTTGAATTGTCAAATTTTAACTTAATTATTTCACATTATGTTGTTGTGGTGTAAAATCATCTTGCATTGAATCAAATTATTCTGATTAAAAAATACGAAAAGAATCTAGTCCAAAATCGCTTGACGAATAATTGACTAATTTAACAGCGTGACATATAAACGCATGTCGCTCAAGACACGCAATAAATCTAGCTACCAACTAGTATTGCGAGACCGCCACATTAATTTCCTACCAGCCGAGCTCAAAATCCACAAGTCGCGTGGGAACTTGACAAATTGCAAGGCGGTATCGATTCATGTAAATACTTAGGTATAGCTTGGAGCAACTATCCAAGTTGACATTAAGTAGTCCCTGAAGCGATTCTACAGCTACCATTCTTGAATTTAATCTCGTTGCTAAACGCTTCGGTATATGATCAGACGAATCAGTCAGGTCAGGATTCGAATTCCATCTGACTTGAACAAATTAGTTTCTATTTTTAATGATCTCAAAAGAGATTCTCAATTCCTCTTACTTTACCAATGTTTCTCTTAGTTTCCAGCTGAAGGAGGCACGTCTTTTGGCTTACAACAATGGATGATCGAACAGTGGATCTCATCTTCACCGGCTCCCTGAAGCTGCTGCCGCCGGTTAGCTCCAAGATCGTGAGGATATTCACAAGTTCAACGTTCACAGGTACAATTTCTTGCATGTTTCAATCGTTTCTTGCGAAAAAAAAGGACATGTGCGCGCGCACTGCTCTGTCTTGCTCCTCTAGTGTATTACAGACAATAGGCTTGCACTGTGTCTTGGATATACGAAACGTAATTGGCAATGAAATAAAGGGAGAAAGAAAACGTGTGCTCTCTCTTTTGCGCTGTAATAATATAATACTGAATATACCAAACGTAACTCTGTCTCTATTTAACTCCACTAACATATATCTCCTTTTCAAGTTCCCATCGTCTAGCTTAACCACAATTTTCGTAAAGCATTCACCAGCTTACTCCCAAAGTCGAGCGTGCGTAAATAAGTTTTACTTCAGAAATATTCAGTTAGGCTAGCTAGTTAGTCGGCTACATTTTTGGTGTTATACGAAATGTAATTTGGAGAGTGTGCTCCGGGATTACATGGTCATATTCCCTCATCAGACGTACTGCTGTCATTCTATTGATGTATACGTCCCACAAACTCTAATTTTTCGACTTTAATTATTCGTACTGCAAAGGACTGGGATATCTTTGCCCGCATCTGTCTCTCCCTCCGATTACTATGTGCGTGTTTTCAAGAGTAGAGTGAATAGGCATTTACTAAGCCCGTGCGCCTTACCAGGACTTCATTTCGACTTAACTTCAGGTGGAATCGAGGTCAAGCACTTGTTTCTAAAAGTTCTAATATCGTTAATATTATAGCAGTGGAATGAGCTACGCTTGAACTCGACGCGGCAATTATAAAAGTAATTCCAAGAACTACAAATTCTAAATTTAATATTTCTCAGAGTTGTTACATTTAACTCTCAGCTTCCGCCACTGGAAACTTCATGCATTCTTACTACAAACCGTAGGGTTTGCCTCGAGCTGTTAAACATTCCCAGTTTAGCTCTAGAGCCATTCAAATCTATTGAACGCAGCATTTATAACACCTGGGGCCGCATTTAAACGTAAATTAAACACCTCCTTCCTTTATACAGTTGTAAACAATTATTACCTTTACATATATCATCACAATTTATATAGTAATATATATCTAACCATCTCAGCTTCTGACTCCCTTAGTCTTTTCAATGGACTTCATAAAAGTAGGTTCTCAATTTGTCTGTTTGTTTCCTGTTAACTTTCGAGTGGTAAACTGATTTGGATTATTTTATTTTATTTGCAAGCCTGTTTCCCTGTAAGTTCCATTTTAATTTGGTATAATTCTAACATCATATAAAAACAAAAGTATAATCTATATATATAAAAATGAATGTTTGTCCCTATGTCCTTTATGGAATCGTAAACTATGCATTAATCTACGTCTACGAAGGTTTCCGAGTTGGTACTGGCAGATGTTTGTATGTAAAATAAAATAAAAGATTTTTTTATTAAAATCAGATTTTATAAAACCTCGGTGGACCGGAATGACGTTCAGTTGTTCAGCCAACGAATGACAACTTCAAATACACCATACGTCATATCACAAATGTCAATCATATTCAATTACTGCTTATTTCGCAATAGAAAAACGGTTTTACAAATAGTGTTTGTATTAAGAGAATTATCGTAGTTGTATTTAGTGCTGTTATTATATTGATAGATACAATTTCTATGGCAAAACAACGTTTATGGGGTCAGCTAGTAATACATAGATATAATTCATAGGAATAAATATAGATAAAAGAGGAAACGACACCAAATTAAGATAAGCTAAATATGACCCTAGTCAAATACGGTAGGCAAAATAGGATAAATCAACAATCAAAACCTTGGTGTTAGGTTTTATATATCTGTCATACATATGTTTAGGTATAAACAATTCCCATACGTAGAATAACAAACTGTTCGTAAGTTACAAAGATATTTGATTAACTAAGGGTAACGCATTACATCCCACCCTCCATCACGGCCTATTTTCAAGGTGGTAAGACGGGGTGACGGGTGGGGGGTAAGGCAACTTTTAATTAACACCCATTATCTGATAGTGCGAACGATCGCTCCGTCGAAATTTAATTTATTCGTGCTATAACAGTATCTACTTGGTGTATATAATGGATGATAAATTAATTGATAGATGAAATTCAAGCGATGAGGTTTTCATGCAACACAGACTGTTGGGAAAGTTTTCTTCCATTAGCAAGATAAATTATACGGGATTTTTGTTTACTCCCGTTCGTGGCGCCTTGTGTTTTTAATCAACTTTAAAAAGAGAGGAATCTCACTTCGTAACATTACCTATATTTAACAATAAATTGAAATGCTTCTTAACTGAGTCTCAACGTAACCACGCCAATATCAACTACGACAACTCGTTTATTTAACACTACATTTATGTTATTTATTATTTATTTATTTATATGTAAAGAAAGTATAACTATATATTTATAAATATATGTATAATGCTTTTTTTAATATATACATTTATGTATAATATATATGAAAGTTTTAATGTACACCAAATTAATACACAACCGAATCGTGTCCGCCTTAGTCTTCACACGTTTTTTGGCTGAAAATCAGCGCTGTGCTACATCTGTGAGAACAGCACATGCTGTGCCAACCCCTTTTCGAAACAGTTTCTATTTTGTTCTTTTTTATGTTGTTTCTGTTTACTTTTGTTTATGTTGTTTTTTGTTTTGTTTTACCTGTTGTTTCTGTGTTCTTGTGTCGAATAAATGTTTATTCTCTTCTATTTTTTTAAATTAAGCACTTATAAAGTTAGTTAAAGTTACAGCCTTTATATATATCATATATATGTTCCACTGTTGGGCATATGCTATCTCTGTAAAGAGAGTGTCCTAGTGTTGCTGGGCAGACTTCACATGTAAGGTAAATTTCTTCCTTTTTTTCCTTTCCTTTTGTAATGATCCTATTTAACCCAACCATCCCGGTTTCGCCATCGTACTTGAAGACACTGCCGGATTTTATCCTTTTTTGTGAACATCTTCTGACGGGAACTTCTGAATATAGTCTGACAGGGGTCTGCTAAATTACGAAATTAAGTATTCCGCATTTTTCAATCTCTGCGTGCATGATCCTCGATTATAGAACTTTGAACGCCGTATGTAATATGTCTTCAATAAGGTCGATATACCCTTGCTGAGAGCGCCCTCTATCAACACTACTACTCACTTTTGCACCATAAACTTTCATCGTCTCTCTTTCTTTACACATACATGCCCAAACCTCTCAATTCCGATCACAACATTCTCTTTCAAGCCACATTTTTATCACACCGAAGGGCTAACAACCGCCTTACGTATGTAAAAAATATTAAGAAAATTAAGACAATACAAACATTTGTAAACGCAGTATACTGGCAATACTATAATTAAAAAAAAAAATTAAATGGCTTTTGGAAATTGATTACGAGGAAACTGACAAATTCCTACATCTAAAAAGATAGATATATAGTATTTTGTTATGCCTAATTGTCCAAGGGGCGAGCCAGGTGAGTCTCATATCAAAAGTTTTCTTAGTTTGAGCTCCTGACTCCCACATCCACCTATTATGCCATGTAATTGTATTAAAACTGTACTATTTTATGTGGGAGTAAGACAAATAAAGAATTTATTATTATTATTAATACCGAACAAAGACTCCACGACAAACTTTCCAAACGCAGTACGTAATGACATTTGGAGCATTGCAATTTAGGTAACCGTTCGAACGCTGTATTCAAAGGGCCGTTTTGCCGGTGTAAATATAAAACCTGTTACACACTTGAACCTTTATAAATATTTAGTCGACGGTATATCAATCCGTGTAAGTGTAGCTCAGTGACATGACGTAAGTCTACCAAACTATGCATGTCGGCCAGAGAAGCTGGCCGCAACTGTTTTACTGGATTGATAGGTGGCTAAAGCTCTTACGTCGCTTAACCTGAACCTTAGTTGATAACTCAACACAATGGTCCCCCCGGTGAGGCGTAACCTTGGGTGGTTACTTTTACGTGTAAGCATTACGATGCGAGGGTGGCCGAGAGGACCGGACCACGGCACGGTCGGTTGCTTTCCAAGGATGGTAAGGGACATCGAAAGCTAAACTAACTTTAAATGTCACTCCGAGAAGCGTTAGCGCTGGTAGAAGAAGCAACGCTCCTGACATCAAGGTGGGGCCCGATGATAGGGCGGTACCGCGAAAATATTATTCAGAACCTCCGACGGTCGTGCATTGACATGGGGTTATTATTGGTATATTACCTTATACACCAGAAACATACCAGAGAATTTGTAATACGACAAATATGAAATAGTGAATCATAGTGGGACCAATGAACTAAATTCAAAAAAATTAAACGAAATACAAAAACCGACTTCAAATCGAATCAAAGGCTATTAAGCGTGTCCTCCCTTTTTGAATTTACGAATTATTGTAGGAATATTATGAAATAGAATTAGTCAGAACCTAGACAAACTCTCATCAAACTACTCTTGAAGTTCCAACAAAAAATGTGTTATCGAAATCGGTTGGCGTGATATTGAGTTATTCGTCTATTTTTGGCGCACATACTTGATGAAAATTTAACACTTAAATGGTTTTTCATTGATGTCATTGTCAGACCGTCAGACATTGGACCAAATTGAAATGGGATAACACGGTAAGCACCAGTTTTCTAATTAAAAAAAATCATCAAAATCAGTACGATTACGGTCGACTGGGTCGAAAGTTCTGCTGTACCAAACAAATAAAGAAAAATTGACGGCTGTTGAAAACCAGCAAATATGGACCACTGTAATGCCAATAAACGTTTTGTACACAATTGTTTCAGCAGACTAGGGTCCATGTTCAGTCTTCAGTTGCTTAAGTGGCTTCAAGTCTTTAGGGTGAGACGAACATTTTTTTTTGTGTTAAAAGTGCATTGTCTGTCGCAGAAATTCAACCTAACTTTGCGTCCCCGTGTGAATTAAACTGGACTTTTCTATGAATGCAGGAGAAATGCGCGACCGAAAATGCGTGACCTCTAAAAAAAGACGGTCATTTGGCCTCATCCTTAACCGTTACACATCGACGCTTGATAACAAAAATTATAACTTTCGTGTTTGTGTATTTATTATTTTTTGCTGAATAAGCATTGTACCACGACATTAACCTAGAGTTTTCCTAAAAGAAAATCGTTTTACGGTACAAAAAATAAAAGAGAAGTGTCAATCTTGAAAATCCTATTTTCGCTATTTTTCATCTAATTGTTACAAGTCATATATCATTCAACGCGTTTTTTTTTTCTGATTCCAACGACGTAAAAAAGTGAAAATGGCCTTATGAGTCACTTACTACGTTTTTGCTTTCCAGCGTCGACATCGAGTTCGTTGTGAACGCCGCAGTAGGCTCGCGGCGTCACTGCACGCAAACTGCAGTAGACGGTGGTTTATTTTGCAGAGGAGAAAAGATTATGGCGTCGTGCAATAACTATATTAATTAAAACTTTGACCACCGCAGCGAGCCGGCTTTGTACACGAAACTGTTTCAAGTGATTTTGTACGTGCTGCGAAAAAATAAAATGCTTCTTTGATAAATTTATAAAAATATCCGGAACACAGTTACCCCGAGGTCCAAACACAGGACCTACGTGAAAGATTTCGTACGTTATAAAAATAATGTTGAAGGTTGAAATAAAAGGAACTCACGCCGTTAATTGAGAAGGGTAGGCAGTTAAAGTTACAACCTACATATCATAAATATATCCCACTATTGGGAGCAGGCCTTCCATTTTTTTAATGACGAACTCGAATTGACCAGAGACGTTTTCCTTGACTGCTTCACCGGATTGAGAAGTGGCATCGCAAGGATCCCCGGTGAGGGGTAACCTCGGCTTGGACGGTTACTATGTTACGCGTACGTATTCCGATCCGAGGGCGCCCGAGAGGGCCGAACCACGACTAAGTCGGTTGCTATTTCACTGATAGCAGGCCTTCTCTACAAAAAGAGTATAAGGGCATAGTTCGCCACGAGACCCTAGTGCGGATTAGCAGACTTCTTTTATTTTAGAAAAAAAAATATTTCTTATTTCACTCCCTTTTTGATGCTATTTAAGTCCCTCATCTCCTTTCCACCAACGGACTTCACTGCCAGATTTCACCCTTTTGCTGTGCACCCTCAAACCCGAACAAATCGGTTTGCTTCGTCTTTCATTATTCGTACAGCAAAAGACTGGAATAGTTTGCCAGCGTCTGTCTTTCCCAACGATTACAATGTGGGTGTTTTCAAGAGTAGAGTGAATAGGCATTTACTAAGCTAATGCGCCTTACCATCCAGGACTGCATTTCCACTTAACATCACGTGGGATCGTGGTAAAATATAAAAAAAACGACTCTGATTTAGTCCACACTACTAAATTAATACTTTCCTAGCCCCATTTATTTGTATATATACCGGTATATATTTTTATCAAACGTAACTGGCTATGCGAGAAAGAAAATGTACGCTCGTACCTCTCTCTCTTGCCGCTACAGTAATACGAAACGTAACTCCCTCTATTTCCATCTTCACCAACTCATAACTCTTTCTCAACTACCGTTAGCCTCGTCTGATCAGACTTTTTAATGGTGTCGTCATGCATTCACCAGGTTACTGCCCAAGTCAAGCGTGATTAAAGAAGTTTTACTTCAAAAATACAAGTTGGGATTCGAAGCCTTGAACATGAGCACGTTTAGTCATAAGGCTTACATTAACGTAACACAATTAATACATATATTTTAGCGTTGCGTGGCTGACGTCCGTTGGTTACGGCTCCGAGGTAATTTTTTGTCCATGACGATTATGTTAATTTTATTCAATTTCGGGAATTGATCGCTGAAATTAACTGTACGTTTTTCAAGTTAAGCCTACTTCAAAAAAGGAGTAGGGTCTCAATTCATCACGTATGTTATTTTTTTTTAATTTTTGTTACCTCAACTTTCAACTGGGTCATCGATTTTGATGATTGCTTTATTTGAAAGTTGATGTGGCGACTAGCGTTCGCCATCACCAAAGAGGATTTTTAGACGAAAAAATTATTCAAAATTGTATTTGGAATTAGAAAATTTTTATATAAAGATATGTCATAAATTTTCATTATAAACACACTTTTTATCCGGACTTTTCCGAATGTATTTATCTCTATTGTAACAAAATGTATCAAATATAAATTTCAATATCCTCAACATTTCTGTGATATTTTTAAATACCGGCGGACTATACTAGAAGGCGAAGAACACGTATAAAGTAAATATTGGGAGTGGCATTCCGCCCTGATGCCACGTTACCCAAATTGGTGACCCTGACGTGATCCTTCTAATGGCAAGACTTTCTTCTTCTTCTTCTTCGTGTCGAAGATTTTTTTCGAAGAATCTTTTGGTGTGAAGATTTTTCCGACGCCGCACCAGCCGACGCCGCACGGACTCGCAGAAAGCTTGAGAAGATTTTTACTAGAAATTTACATCGCATCGCTACATTTATTTTCGGTAGCAGTTTTATCTTTTTATTTTTAAAACATGGCGATAGCTTTATTACAAGAAGAAGCTCTAATGCACGATATGATGCGACGGCTTGATGCCCTCAGCCGACAAATTGCCATTCTCTGCCGATAATAAACGTGGTGTTTCCAGTCAGCGCTCAGTTTCAGCTAATCGGCGTTCTGGTAATTCGTCTCTGAAGAAGGAACTGTGTTGGTATCACGCAAGATTTAATAAAGAGCAAACAAGTGCATCAAGCCCTGCAATTGGAAGCCGCAGCAGGAAAACTCCAGCAGCAGTCAGTAGAGGCGGCTACTGATTGTCACCATCCCGGCCGCCGACTATTTGTCACGGATAAAGCTTCAAAAATCCAGTTCTTAATTGATACTGGATCTGATTTATGTTGCTATCCTCGGCGTTTGTTAAAGGGTAGGTCCATAGTTAATGACTACCACCTCAGCGCCGCTAATGGCAGTTCTATCCGAACGTATGGCAATATTTGTCTACACCTTAATTTAGGTCTCCGCCGGGATTTCCAGTGGAATTTCGTGATAGCAGACGTTGGTATTCCAATCATAGGCTCTGACTTCCTTAGTCACTATAATCTCTTGCCTGATTGCCGACACAAGCGTCTTATTGATGGCTGTACTAAGCTATCGATTTCCACATATAGTCGCTGAAATTTCGCAGGTTAGTGTTAAAACTCTTTCTTGTGTTGACTCACCTTTCTCACAAGTGCTCGCTGAGTTTCCAAATATAACCCGCCCACCCGGGTTACCCAGAGTTGTTAAGCACAATACCGTACATTTTATAAGGACTACTGAAGGGCCTCCGGTTTTTTGTCGACCACGTCGTTTGGCACCTCAAAAACTTATTGCTGCCAAACGAGAATTCGAAGACATGGTTCGTTCCGGCACTGCCAGGCCTTCTGAAAGTTCTTGGGCTTCCCCACTGCACATGGCACCTAAGAAAAATGACTCTTGGCGTCCATGCGGTGACTATCGTTTTTTAAATGCTAGGACTATCCCAGACCGATATCCTATTAGGAATATCAATGACTTTGCTAACAGTCTTTCTGGCTCCAAAATTTTTAGCACTTTGGACCTTGTCAAAGCATACCATCAGATCCCTGTCTTTGAAGAAGATATCTCGAAGACCGCCATCGTAACTCCATTCGGCCTCTTCGAGTTTCCTTTCATGACCTTCGGTTTGCGCAATGCTGGACAAACTTTCCAGCGTTTTATCGACGAGGTCACACAGGGTCTCGATTTTGTTTTCCTACCTTGACGATGTCCTGATTTTTCTCCCGATGAATCCACTCATCGACAACACCTCCGTATACTCTTCAAACGCTTGCAAGACTATGGAGTTGTGTTAAATACATCGAAGTGCGTTTTTGGTGCCAGTGAAATAGTATTTCTGGGATATTTGATCAATGCCGAAGGTACACGTCCCCCACAGGAGTGAGTCCAAAATCTTCGTGATTTCCCTCCTCCTCAGACAGTTTAGGGCATGAGACGTTTCCTCGGCATGCTCAATTTCTACAGGCGTTTTATTCCGCATGCAGCTAAATTTCAGGCTCCTTTGATTGATGCTGTTGTGTCCACCAAAAGTAAAGGTGCAAAACCTTTTCCCTGGACACCCGATCTCCACAAGGCATTCGAAGCCTGCAAGGAAAATTTATCCGATGCAACGCTTCTACAGCATCCTGTGAGCGACGCACGATTAGGTCTCTTTACAGACGCTTCTAGTGTGCATATCGGTTCTTGTCTTCAACAAGAAGTCAACGGTCAGTGGCATCCACTGGCGTTTTTTAGTAAGAAACTTACTCCACGCCAGTCAGAATGGCCTGCTTATTACCGAGAGCTCTTGGCGGTTTACGAAAGTGTACAACATTTCCGTCATATACTCGAGGTTCAGCACGTTACGATTTTTACTGACCACAAACCTTTACTATATGCTTTCGTGCAAAGTCGAGAAAAGCTTCCTCTCCTCAACTCAACCAACTGTCATTCATCAGTCAATACACTACTGATGTTAAATATATCAAAGGCGAAGACAACGTCGTGGCCGACGCCTTGTCTCGCATCGATGCCATTACATTGGAGCAAGAATACGAAGTACTTGCCAAGTCACAAAATTCAGACGCGGAATTAGCAGAGCTGGTTTCCAAAGGCTCTAGCCTGAAATTGTCTAAAATACCTATTCCTGGTACTGACATTTCTCTGACCTGTGACACTTCAACTGGCAAACCTCGTCCATTCGTTACCCAGAACCTTCGCCGTACGGTGTTCAATAAACTTCACAGTTTAAGCCACCCTGGCGTACGGGCAACCTTGCGTCTTATCTCCGAAAGGTACGTATGGCCCTCGATGAACAAGGACTGTAAAGAGTGGTGTACTTCTTGCGCAGCTTGCCAGCGCAGTAAAGTGTCGAGACATATTTCTGCCCCTCTTGGTACTTTCGACACTCCATCCGGTCGATTTCTCCACGTTCATATGGACATTGTTGGTCCCTTGCCCATTTGTAACGAATATCGTTACTGTTTGACGGCAATCGATAGGGTGACCAGATGGCCTGAAGTCTGGCCTATGCGCACCGTCACTGCCGAAGAAGTGGCTGACGTTTTCACGAGAGAATGGGTCCCACGTTTTGGCGTGCCTTCAGTCATAACGACCGATCGTGGTTCACAGTTTGAGTCCGATCTGTTCCAACGTTTGACGCACAGATTTGCCACGAAGCGCATTCGCACAACGGCTTATCACCCGAGTGCGAATGGGATGATAGAGCGTGTCCACCGTACTTTAAAGGCATCTCTTATGTGTCACGGTGACTCTTGGACCAAAGCTCTTCCACTCGTGCTACTGGGCATGCGCTCAGCATATAAAGAGGATTTGAAAGCAACTGCCTCTGAGATGTTGTATGGTACAACATTACGTCTTCCCGGAGAACTTTTAGTTTCATCGCAAGACATGACTAAGTTCGAGGATCCCAACGACTTCGTCGTTAAATTACGACGCCACATGGAATCCATTCGTCCTGTACCTGCTTCACGACACTCTACTCCGGCTGTTTTTGTTTTCAAAGATTTGGCTACAGCATCCCACGTATTCCTACGCGATGATGCAGTACGGCGCCCACTTCAACCACCTTACACTGGCCCTCACAAAGTGGTCGATCGGTCCAGTGATGGTAAAACCATCACCATCGACATCAAGGGTCGGACAGTGGTTGTCAGTGTCGATAGGATCAAGCCTGCGTACATCGAGCGTACTGACTCCGACGCGCAGGTCTCTGATCGTTTAACTTCGCCCTCGGAGTTGTCACAATTAACTCCACCGTCTGCCGATGCACCTACAGTACTGTCACGTTCATACACTACTCGTGCTGGTAGACGGGTTAAATTTCAAAACTTTGATGATTTTGTCTAATATTGTTGTGCTATGTTGTATATTATATGCATTGTTTCGTTTTTTTAAATAATTTGTTTAGTATATAAGTTTTAGCATATTGACAATTTTGTTATTTTAAGTTATAGTGATTTAAGTAGCTTAAACCACTCCGTAGGGGGGTGATGTGGCGACTAGCGTTCGCCATCACCAAAGAGGATTTTAGACGAAAAAAATATTCAAAATTGTATTTAGAATTAGAAAAATTTTATATAAAGTTATGTCATAAATTTTCATTACACACTTTTATCTGGACTTTTCCGAATGTATTTATCTCTATTGTAACAAAATGTATCAAATATAAATTTCAATATCCTCAACATTTCTGTGATATTTTTATTTACCGGCGGACTATACTAGAAGACCAAGAACACGCACAAAAGTAAATATTGGGAGTGGCATTCCGCCCTGATGCCACATTACCCAAATTGATACTTACCGTATGGTCAATTTGGTTCAATTCTGACAATGGTTTCCATGAGAAAACCATATGTTTTAAATTTGCATTATGGTATGTGCGCCACAGATGGACGGATCGCTCAATGTCACGCCATCTGATTTCGATGATTCATTTTATATTAAATTAAATTTAAAAAAATAAAAAAAAAGTAAATAAAAAAATATAACTACGAAAATATATATATATATATTGGAAAGGATGGATGAGGGTAGTTTTCTTAGAATTTGGCTAGGTTCTAATTATTTCTATTTAAAATCTATTTAAAATTATAATCGTAATGTTTAACGTTTGATACGATTTGATTTAGTCGGTTTTTTTACTCGTAAATTTAATTGTATTTTTCAGATACGGCCATGGAAAGGAACACGCTGATGTCAAAGTGCTATCCACGTATCAAGGATTACTGTCGAGAGAAGCATGGCTTGGAGTTTCAGGTACGTATGGTATTTATTTCAGACACTATATTACTAAGTATACTTCTCTATTGCTATGAGTCGTGGTAGCTCAGTGTCCGGACAGTCGCCCCAAGTTACATAGTACGCTAACAACCCGAGTTTGATCCCCGGTGCCGGCACCAATAAATTTGCTGTGACAATTTTAAGCGTCAATAGCCTAATGGTTTAGGGTGCGAATCGTAAGATCGTAGGTTCGAATCCACCATTCGACTGTTGACGTCAACCATCTCATAGCACAAGCTTAAGCTTAGTTGGAATTGTCATCAAAATTTTAGTAACATTTATGAAAAAAAAAAATTGCTAGCTTTTTTTTAAAAAAACATTAAGTGCTGATTTACCATGCGCTCGGCGGTGAAGGACAATATCGCGGGGAAACCTACATGTTTTAGAAAACTTCTCTAAGACATGTGAAGTCTACCAATCCGCACTAGGGCCGCGTGGCGGACTATGGCCTTATACTTCCTTACAGAGGCCTGTGCCCAGCAGCGAAGCCAGTTAAAAAGGTGCGTATGACGTAATAATATCTCTACGTAATTTAAAACAAGTTTATTTACGAGTAAAAAAAAACGATTTCAAATCGAAACACTCGACCGCTTTTTTTGTAATTACGAATTTTCGTAGGAATATTACGAAATAGAATCAATAAGAACCTAACCAAACTACCCTTAAAGTACATACTTTTAAATAAAAATGAATCATCGAAACCGGTTGGCGTGATATTATTTTATTCTTGCATTTGAAATTCAGTCTTTCCTCACGGGTACAATCTGGACACCTTTAAGTCCAATGTGAACAGACACCTTATAGGCTCGCTCCATCCTAGGTTTCATCTCCGCCTTCCATCAAGCAAGATAGAAGCCAAACGTGAGCCTATTTAGTATTAAAAAAAATGCGTGCATACTTGATGCATATTTTACACTTATATGGTTTTCTCATGGATGCCATTGTTAGAATTGGACCGAATTGATGGAACAGACGGGAAAAGCCACCTTTCAAATAAGAATTAATCATAAAAATCGTTTCGAAAGTTATCAGGCAACAAACATAAAAAAACATATACACGAATTGAGAACAAATAGACGAATTAATCATCCAAGCCGAGGTTACCCCTCGCCGGAGGGACCCTTGTGTCGAGTTGCTAGCGATAGAGGTTCAGGCTAAGCGACCTAAGAGCTACGTCACCTCTCAATCCGGTGAAGCAGTCAAGGCCAGCTTCTCTAGCTAATCTGTGTAGTTCGTCATTAAAAAAAATATAGACGAATTGAGAACATCCACCTTTTACAAGTCGGTTGAAAGCCTAACGTTGTTTGATTGGAATAGCGCAAACACAGTTTATTATACGAATTATTCGTAATCGGGCAGAATTGCTTTATTTCCTTGGAATGTGGCGGCCGTCTAAATTTGCCGCGTTTTTATTGCATTCGTACGTATACGTGCTCAGCTGTCAGTGGTTAAAGTAATAATAAATGTTCGCCGATATAAAAAGGCAATCAAGCAGTGTATGTTGGGGGATAAGGGGTTCCTTCATTTATTTATTTTTAATGGTGAAATGATGAAGAATCTTCACCTGTCGACAAGTGATTCACCTTGCTCATGACAAGACGGTTAGCTGAGAATAATATTAACTTGAAATTTTGCACGATTATACACAGTTCTTGAAGTGTCGATACAGAAGCAAATTAGTAGCGTATACTCGTTAATAAAGAGCCCTCGTAGCTCAGTGTCCGTGCGGTCGTCTCAAGTTGCATACCTCTAGCAACCCAAGTACAATCCCCGGTGCCGACACCAATATATTTGTTGTTGCAATTTTATGTGCTAATTTACCACGCGCTCGGCGGTAAAGGAAAACATCGTGAGGAAACCTACATGTCCTATAACATTTTTCTAAGACATGTGAAGTCTGCCAAACCGTACTAGTTCCACGAGGCGGACTTTGCCCTAATACTTTCTTTACAGAGAAGGCCTGTGACCGACAGTTACTTTTTTATCTCGTAAATATACTTTTTTCTTCTTGGTACATTGCAGAGCTATTATGTTGCGTGCCGTAGAGCCTCTTAAGGGGTTGAGCTCCGAATGGCTCCACTCACGGCTCAAAGGCCCTGATAAAGAACTTGTAGGGAGTCAAGAAGGTGCGTGTGGGGCCACACGGCCAGACCACGCGTACCCTCCCGCGTCTCGGCCCATATAACCGTGAGGTTGGTGGGTACATTGCAGAGGCTTCTACTGTTCCACGAATATATTGGCACGACCACCCTCGCAGGATATTGGCGTGAAGTTATTTTTTTAGGAAAAGGGGAAACGAGATTACGAATCATATGAATGAACATTATATACAACACAACACCAGGAGAGCTGCAATGCTACAATGACTTCCCTATGGAATCGAAAAGTACCACATAGAAACACACATTTTTTAATCCCGAAACGGGATTTCGCCACTTAAAGGGATAAGAGAAGTGAAGAAATTTTTAAATCTGTGTTTCTGAAGTTGTTAACAAAATTGAAAACATTTCTACCAACCCATTTCTGAGACGTAATTTCTTTAACCAATGGAATAACTTAATAAGGAAATTATTTACACAACTTTCTAAGCTTCCTTGTTGTTCAGTTTATCCCGACACCGTCGGAAGTTCCCGCGGGATTACTGAACTTTGTCACTGCGGTTTATTTAGCGGTCTCTCTGTCAATTCCAACAGCTTTGTGCCGTTGTTTGGGATTATATAAGGAACTATCTACTATTCAACATCATTGATAAGGAAATTACAGTTTTCAGGTTGTTGGGGGTCAACTTTGTAATTG
The DNA here is from genome assembly GCA_029286785.1 of Meandrusa payeni. Classification (NCBI taxonomy): domain Eukaryota; kingdom Metazoa; phylum Arthropoda; class Insecta; order Lepidoptera; family Papilionidae; genus Meandrusa; species Meandrusa payeni. The sequence goes on from JAGSMX010000029.1 coordinate 1,554,968, forward strand.
TTACTTCATACATTGACATCGGCTGTATGTGAGACTAAGTTGTGTTACATTTGAAAGTCGTATTCTGGCCTAGTATTGACGCATTCACTGCCATAAAAATAAATAAAAAATAGCCGAGAACTAATATTTTTTAAAGTGATTTTTTAGAGAGTGGTCGACACACGGCATGCCTGTTAAATACTCTGATCCGAGTGGTAGACACTGCCATCCATAGTCGCGCGACACTCGGGTCCGAGTGATGTACATGAAAAGTAGGTAAAATTGGTATTAATTTCATTTGCCCGGGAAAATCGACTTCAAAAATATGTTCTCCATTCATCTGTTTATTTCTATATTGTGCGCCGTCATAATGAACCTATTTCGTTTTTTTTTTGTTGAAAGGGTAGCTTCAATTAGGTTCCATTCAAGTTTTCTTGGTATAGCATCTTAGATTCCAAAGATATATAAAGGAATATAATCCCTGCGCGTTACCGCTATTTTATGGGCAGGCCCCACCCCTAAATATTAGGAGCGTTGCTGGAGTTTCTTCGGCCAATCCTCTCCCAGCGCCAACGCTTCCCGATGTGGCACTCAAAGCTAGTTTAGCTTTTTGAATGTCCCTTAGATTATCCGTAAAATAGCTACCGATCGAATCGTGGTTCGGCCCTCACGGGAGCCCTCGGATCGGAATGCTTACGCGTAACATAGTAACCGTCTAAGCTGAGGGTACCCCCGGGGGGATCCTTTTATCGAGTTACTAGCAATAGAGGTTCAGGCTAAGCGACCTAAGAGCTATACCACCTCTCAATCAGGTGAAGCAGTCAAGGCCGGGTTCTCTGGCCAATCTATGTAGTTCGTCAAAAAAAAGGAGCTTTTAAAAAATTGTAAAGGAGAATTTATTTCCCTTCACCGCCAATCGCGTGGTAAATGCAGTTAAAATTGCAATTGATGAACATTGATGCCGGCAGCGGGGATCGAACTCGGCCTACCAAGGCTACACCAATGATGAATAAAAATCATAAGATTATTTGATTGAAAATTTATGAAGCCTCTTTCCTCGTCTTTTATCTCAGGGGATTAATGGAGAGAAATATAAACGCTTCCCCGAAAACGATACCCACAGTTACGAAACGGCGTCGAGTTTTTTAAATCCGTTCCTAGTATTCACGGAAAAATGTCTTTGAAATATCTAGAGATTATTTTTCAATACACAGTTTTGAAATTCAAATAATGGGAAGTGATCGTTGTTTATATATTTTTTAATTGTTTTCAGCTACGTTTGAAGTGCACAAATCTGGAAAGATACACAAATTAACCATGAACACAGGCCAATCCTGTCAGAGATTAAATATTTCCAATCGAATAGAAGTTTCTCGGCAAGCGTGCAATGCGAAGACATTTATAAAGCTAAAGTTACAGCATTTATATATAACATACATGTCCCAATGTTGGAGGCCTTCTCTGTGAAGGGCCTCTCGAGCGCCCACCGCGATCGGACTGCTAACGCGTAAAAATATTAACCGTCCAAGCCGAGGTTACCCCTCACCGGGGTCCCCCTTGTGTCGAGTTACTACCTAATAGAGTTTCAGGCTAAGCGACCTAAGAGCTATGCCACCTCTCAATCCGGTGAAGCAGTTAAGGCCGGCTTCTCTGGCCTGTGTAGTTCGTCAAAAAAAACCTAAGAGTAGTTAGTACAACAAGTAGTTTACGATGTTGCGGAAAAATTGTGCTAAAAGAGGTCGTTTGATCGATTCGAGGACGAAAATGGCTATGGTACAAAAGTTAGTGGTATTACCAAGCTGTTTGTCTAATCAACTTCTAAGACCGGGACCTAATAGGTACACGAAGGTACTATATACAAGAATTTGCTGTTGTTTTGCATTTAAAATGATTCGAGGGATCTATTCCGCTCTGCATGCGTCGAACAACAATTAAACATGGTAGAAGTCACGCTTCACAGTGTATTAACTAAAGTCAGGTCTAAAATAGGTGCGCTCGACGGCGCACGTGGGTTCGTTTCCGTCGACAAAAATAGTCTTAACCGGGTGTTTTTGTAAATGTTTACACTGTGCTCAAGGCACGCTGTACGCTAAGACCGTTGTTTATAAGTGTAGGCATCTAAAATTCTGATAATAAACACGTGAAATAGATCTAAATTAACCCGTATACGTCGTATAGAATAAACGTATAAGGCTTCATTCATTTCACAGTAGATGAAGATCTTTGAAAATATACAAAAATAAATGTGAACAGTCGAGTTCACATTTTTTTTAAAGAAAGCTAGCAATATTTCTTTTTTTTCATAAATATTACTAACAATATTGTTAACAATTCCAACTAAGCTTAAGCTTGTGCTAGGACTTGGTTCACGGCAATAGTCGAATGGTGGATTCGAACCCACGACCTTACGATTCGCAGGTCGTACCCTAAACCATTAGGCTATTGACGCTTCTCGACCGTTCACATTTTTAATCGACTTCAAAAAAGGACGAGGATCACAATTCGGCTTTAATGATGGTGAACTGATTTTGGTGATTCTTTTATTATTTGAAACCTCGTGCTTCCCATGTGGTCTCCATTTCATTTTGGTGCAGTTCTGACAATGGAATCCAAGAGATCCTGTAAGTCTTAAAAGAGATCGTCTGCATGATTCGAAGTCGGTTTTTGTTTTATGTACTAATAGAATCCGACGATTCCTATCCTCTATCAGGACAATGTATTTTATTTCAATTAGATACCATAGTCATTTTGTTACCATACGACTTGTTATCATAGCATTGGGTTCCGAGGATGTCAGGAATACGGTTATTCGTCCATTTGTCGCGCATATACTTGATACAAATATATGACTTATTTGGTCTTCTCATGGATGCCCAGAATTGGAACAAATTGAAATAGGACTACTTAGGAAGTACCAGCTTTCTCACCACCCATTCGAAAGTTATGAGGTAAATACAAAATACATACAGACGAATTGAAAAGAGCGTTCGTGCGTCTAATCGTTTTATCTGACACCGTCGTTACAACAATTTTATAATTATATTCACTTTTGACGTAGGTTTTATTAAAAGTCTATATTCGTTTTTACGTTTACGTCCATTTTATTTACAGGTTGTGGACATGCGCTGGGGTGTCCGCGACGAGGCCACGGACGATCACATGACGACAGAGCTGTGCATGCGCGAGATAAAAAATTGTCAGCGTCTTTCGATGGGGCCCAACTTCGTAGTGTTCCTTGGACAGAAGTATGGTTACAGGCAAGTTGGAAAGACGAACGTTCAACGGCCGCTTCGTCTGTGGAGAATCGGTTGACGTACTGTGTAGAAGTGGCGCACGTTGTTGTCAGTTTCGTTACTAGGCTCATACGACGACCTTTTTTATTTTATTACTTTAAATTTTAGGCCTATACCAACTTACGTGCTGTCTTCCGAGCTCCAAATGCTGAGGGATGAGCTCGCGGCTGGTGGAGTAGACGTGATACTGCTAGACACGTGGTACAAGAAAGACGCCAATGCTGTCCCACCTGTGTCAGTATTGCAGCCGATATCTTCAATACTAGTCAATTTCAATAACAAGGTAAGGTCTTAGTATTATAATATTGCTGGCTATCGATATCACGAAGTTTCTCCTATATCCTAATTCTTGCTTCCAAATTAGCGCTCGTTTATATATACTAGGACTACTTCCTAGTCTTAGATTGTCATAAATACGTGGAAATAGAAATATTATTTATTGGCAATATATACACATTACAAACAAAATATAACATACATTTAAAAAAAAACAATTCAAGAAAGAATCAAAGAAAGAATGACATCGTCCCAGTATCGTCATAAGGCGGCAACAGCACTGATTTTCAGCAGTGATATGGCATTTAAACAGAGTCTAATAACCTACCAACATCGTTAATATAATACTCTTTTTATTACCTTTAACTGCAAAAAATACAGGAGAGAAGGACATGATGTATACATACGATGCAGCGTATTTCGGATTTTATAATTGTAAGGGAGATCATGTCATGCTTAACAGAATCCACTTGGGACATAAGGAAAGAAGCATACATCTATACTCATTATATTATCTCGGAGAAAATGTCGGTGCAGCTAGAGCCAGGGCATTTTGAATGCAAGTATGTTTCCAAAGGATTTCACGGTTGTATCTAACGTCTTTTTTGTATGTATTTTTTTGTCGTATTTTATTTATTTATTTAATACACCAACAAACATTATACATACACAAATATACATACATATACATACATAAAAAACACACTAAACGTTTTTAACACACAATACATAACACAGTGAAAAGTTGTGAAGTTATTGCCATCGCAGTTATAGGCGTAGACTGCAAGCAATTAATTGGCGAGTGACAATGTTAAGATAAAAATAAAAAGAACACAAACGTAAAAATAAAACTAAATTTGAAATTAAAAATTAACTAATAAAATTATTCTTAGATTAGTTACAGTTAGCGTTATAATATCCAAAATTAAAAACAAACCTTTAAACTTTTGCATGTTGTTTTCCAGAGAGTTCCAAAACTTCAAGCAGAGGACCAGGCAGTATGGTGGGATACACTTGGTAAAATGCAAAAGCTATTCCGTAAAGCGTCACAACAACTGTTCAACGCTGGAAAGATCGACAAGGACACTATGCACAATTATTTCATGTCTGGTAAGTTTCTATATACGCAAGTTGAAGTTGAAGTGGACACATAGCGTAGAATAGATGGCAGATGGGCCGAAAAGTTCTCGATTGGAGACCACGGACAACGGTAAGCGCAGCGTAGGATATCCCCCATAAAGTCGCCAGGACGCAGCTGAATTGCCCCTTACAACAAGTCCGTTTGGAAATCGTTGGGATGGCCTATGCCCACCAGTGGATGAGAACTATAATGGCTCTACTTTCTACTACTCCTCTGCGCAGCCGAGATGGAGTTGCAAAGGGAGAAAGAGTGGCGAACGACCACTCACCACTCTACATGTGTTGTCGTGTTGTCTAAACGCAGCAAGGGTGCTAGGAGAGGAAATCCTCTTAGGACGTGTTTCAGATTAATACCGAACCAATTAAACTTTCCAACAAGTATATTTACGAACAAAAACCAATTCAAATCGAATCAAACGTTATTACGTTCGGACATCCTCTACGTATTTCCAAATTATGGTAGAATAATTACGAAATAGAATTAATCAGAACTTAACCAAACTTTCATCAAACTACACTTGAAGTATATTATTGTATTAATCGGTCATTTGTCACGCACATACATAATGCAAATTAAGAATATGGTTTTCTCATGGATGCCCTTGTCAGAATTGTACCACACGGAAAGCACCAACTTAATTACCAAAAATACCAAATAAGAAAAGAATCATCAAAGTCGGTTCATCCACTGGAAAGTTATGAGGTAACAAACATAAAACATACAGACGAATCGAGAACATCCTCTTTTTTTGAAGTTAACAAATCATTATCGGAATTATATTGATTTCAGTCACCGAACGCGAAGTGATCAATGGTATACTGAACGTTAAGAATACAAAGAACCACTGTCTGGCCTACGTTCGCTACATCAACAATATAAACCTCCAGAACTTGAAGAAAGCCAGCAATTACGTGGACATCCTTAACAGGAGTTTGGATGCTGAGGCCTCGAAGTTACTCGGTGATCTGAGAGATGTCAGATTACCAGAAAAGATTGAGACAACAAATATTCAAAAGTAAGTAAAGAATGTATCTACCAAGTTTTGTACTCAAACAGTTCGTCGGCCGCGTACCGCGATCTTTCTATAACAAATTTTTAACGTCCAAGACTTTCCTCCCCATCTGCCGTCACTGACCCCTCAGTTGTATATTAATATTGTAAGATAATTTCTAATGATAAAGTTTAAAAATAGTTTAATTTTCAATATCCCGAATATCACCAGAAATTTGAGAAACACACCGCATTTTGTATTGCCAGATGCACGTTATTTAATCGTCGATTCACTGATACCCTTGTATTCCAGATACACTGTCGAATGGATCGGACGCGAAGGGCTGGAGACAGAAACACACGGCGAATATCTGAATCACTTCATCTCGCATTTCTACAAGAATATTATAAAGCTCGTTGACAGGTCTGTAATATTAATATCTTTCTTTTATTATAATAGCAGCGGGAAGGCGCGCTGGATGTAGGAAAAAATGGTTGAGAACCACCAGGGTCAAATGCCATACATGGCGCAAGCACGGCCTCACATAGTACACTGTTCGCATTTCTGGGCCGGGGTTGCCCAATACTAACTCCTTCCATTTGACCGTGCACAACGTGTTAGAGCTGCAAGAATAATCGATAAAATAATCGACTTGACCCTCTGGGTCTGCAAAGAGATGTCTTTGCATTCTCTATCGCATTTACCACGGGAAATGATCTGAGGAATTGTCCAGAATCATCACAGGTGGCGAGTTTCATTACCGCACATCTCGGCAGAATTCCATCAACACCATCTTGGTGGTTGGCGTACCACGACCATACGTTTTTCTTTCAAGTACCATCATCCTGTGGAATCAACTGTCACCAGCGGTTTTTACGAACCTGTTCGATTTGGGGACCTTCAAACGAATGTAGCGGTTACCTTAAATTCTCCTTTTTGCTTCTCCCCTATTCTTTAAGTCCCATTTTATTAACATTGCACCTTTTACATTCCGATATACCAGGAAACTTCTGGGCATAGGTACATAGATCACATTGGTGACATACGGGTACTAAAGAAGCATGTACGTTGGTGAATCGTAAGTTTTTAGGTTGGAATCCACCATTCGACTATTGACGTGTACCATTTAGGGGAAGCTTAAATTTGTTGTAATGTAAAAGTATGATAGGACAATGGAAAATAAAAAATGTAGTTAAAAAGTGTGAATGCTTTAATGTTTTTTCCAGAGCAATGCGCAAAGAAGACAGCAGCGCGCAAGGGCAGATAGTAACGGAGATATTACAACACCTGCACGCCTGCAATAACTCCGTGAAAGTGTTCCACGGCAGAGAAGACGATCTGCTGATCATTGAGAACTACATGATGAACAGTTCCGACAAACCTCTTGTTCTCTATGGCGAAGGTAACCCACTATAGCCGAGCTTTTGAATGTCTATTACTTTAGGTACCCTGAGATTGGAATGCTAACGCGTAAAATAGTAAACGTCCAAGCCGAGGGCCCTCACGGAGGACACTTTTATCAAGTTACTACTAATGGAGATTTAGGGTAAGTGATCTAAGAGCTATGCCACTTGCAGTGAAGGTCGGGTTCTCTAGCCGTCTGTGTCGATTGGATCTGTGTAGACCGTCATTAAAAAAATACAATTATTTAAATCAAAATAAAATCGCATACCTGGAAATTGAGACATTGTAATAGCCAATGTTTCCGAGTTGATATTTCTTTAATGTGCACTTTGTGACCGCAATAAATGTCTAATTTATTATTTACAGGCGGTTGTGGTAAAACCAGTCTACTGGCGAAGAGCTCTGCGATGTCTCTATCCACTTGGTTCGCGGAAGCGCGACCAACTAACGTGATCAGGTTCCTGGGAACCACTCCCGATTCAAGTGCTCTCACTCCCACTTTGATCTCAATCTGCCAGCAGGTATGAGAGCATTTAACGCAATTGTTTTTGTATATAATACAAACACATTCAAGTTTACAAGAAATACACAAATATAGAGAACTAATCGCGAAATGATTGGTCATTTGACCTGGTTGGCTTTATTTTATATAGGAAAACAAATGAATACCTTTTGGAGATTCGCATTCAGGGGAATGCCTCCCTTTATTATTATTATGCGTGTTCTTTATTCTTCTAGTGTTACGCCGGTAAATAAAAGTATCACAAAATATGACATTGATATATCCATATATACATAAAAGCGAAAGTGTGTGGGTATGTTCCATATAGGCTCCGAAACGGCTTGACCGATTTCAATGAAACTTTCAGGGAATCTTCAGATTGACCTGGCGAGTAATCCTGTAAAGTTTGGTGACGATCGGAGCACTCCTCCTTTTGAATTGTCAAATACATATTTTATTTACTATGATGATATTCTATTGGTTTATAACCCAAATTTGTATTGACACATGCGCTGTGTATATATGTCATGAACCATATTGAAGTACAATGAAGTATAATAAATCCATAAATGATAAGAATGATTTTGTAATTACTGATACACGGATGTAGATGATCTTAACCCGCTCGAGAAGAGAATAGAAGAGAATGAATACGGAGAGAAAAGATTAATGTAATTTATTGTGAGTTAAATTAAATATTTAATGGTGAAAGTTTATTGTTTAAATAAAAAACGGTAAAATCTAGCCAGGCGAAGCGGGCTGGGTACGCTAGTTACTTATAAATTTGTTTTACCAAAACAGTTCAGATAAGTCATGGAAAAAACATTGACATCTGACTTAAAACAATTTTCTCCTCTAAAATACTTTTTTCGTCTAAATGGCGAATGCAAATCGCTAAATACACATTAACACTAGAATGGAAAGAATGTAATAAACACCGTTACCTTCGTCAATGATAAAGGAGACGGTCTGGGCCCTCCTCCTGAGGGAGAAGATAATTTACTAGGAGAATCACTGCGAGAGCAGAAATGCATGTGGTTGACATACCGCGACATATACCACTATGGAATTTTTCTTATAATGTGTTTATGGCATTCCAACAATCACCGTAGGCTTATAGAGGATTAATACAAAGCATTTTAATGTTTTTATAGATTTCATATAACTTTGCACTGCCCTTCGAGAGCATACCCGATGATCTGGTACCGCTGACGGCTCATTTCAAGCAGCTCTTGACAATGGCGAGCCAGCAGCAGCCTTTGCTCTTGTTCCTGGACTCAGTTGACCAGCTCACTGGAATAGGGACGGAGAATAATAAAGTTTCCTGGCTGCCAACGAGACTACCCCCACATTGTAAGGTAATCAACTGCACATTCTTTAGACTGATTTCAGATAAAGTAGTAGTCGCCCTATATTTGAAATTCGACCTTAATCCAGAAACGTGAGCATTGAAATCACTATTTCTATATTAACTATATCAGTAATTAATTATGATAGTTACTTAACCGTTGCCAAGCAACCATTTAACAACCTCTTGAATAGGTATAGTTAATAAGCAAAGTCGAAATTAAGGTATCACAGGGGAGTGAAGGGGGCTCGGGCGGACATGCGCGAGCGCTGCTGTGATACTCAGCCCCGCGCACCTATACCGCACTTTAATAGTTTTTGTACATTTTTTTTAGGAAACGGTGACACTTTGTGTAAGGTCATTTTTATGTCTAGTAGGTGACCCCTTCACCTATCTCTGCTATTTGTCGTGCTCCTTACGGAACATCCTGTATATGCGGGATGACAGTTGCTGTCTCTCTCAAAAGGATTAAAAGAACGTTATTAATTACAGATCATTGTCACGTGTGCCTGTGAGGAGACGAATCCAGAAGTATCAAAAGAATACGACGTGCTTCGTCGCATGATCGACTCTGAGGAGAACTTCTTGGAAGTGAAAGCTCTGGGAGAAGACCTTGCTATGCAGGTTCTAAAGTAAGAAAGAAGTAGAAGGATATTTTCAAATACAAGTGTATTTTTAAAACAAAAAACCGACTTCAAGTCGAATCAAACGTTAAACGCAATTACGCTCAGACGCCCTCTTTGTATTTCCGAATTATCGTAGGAATATTACAATTTAAAATTAATCAGAACCTATACAAACAACTTTAGGTGACCGCTAAGACACTATGGTGTGTTAAGATTTGTTATAATTTTGTGTTATCTGTATTAATTTAGATTGTGGATGGCTTCAGCTGCCAGAGACTTGTCTAATTACCAGTGGAGATTGGTGTCGAACGCAATAGCACAGTGCTCATTGCCGATCTTCGTCAAATTAGTGTTTGCTGAGGTAAGAAATCATGCTTTTTAAACTTCCAAATTCTGTAAATTCTAAACTGTAATTTCAGACCTGAATGGTAAGGCGTACTAGCTTAGTAAATGCCTATTCACTCTACTGGAGGGAGAAAGCCGAGGGCAAGCTATTCCAGAGCTTTGCTTCGAATTTAAAAATTATGAAAGACAAAGCAAAGCTCCTTGTTCGGGATTGGGGAATGTCCATCAAAAGGATGAAATGTGAAATTAGCAGAGCGTCTTGAATTCGAATGGTGGAAGTGGGATTGGGGAATCAGATCAGATGTAATTATTACAAATACATAAATACTTCAACATAGATTTTTGTATAACATGTCTGACATGGTACACGTAGTATATAAGTATATTCACAAATAATAATAAATGTCCCATGTCAATAAATCGATCCTACACGACTACATAAATATTTGCGACTACAAAGTCCTCGATTATGTTATTGTGTACACTTTATTATTTTATGGGAAAAAAGTACATCACTGATTTGAAAATTGAAATTTATTTTTCAACTTTTTTTTTTTACTTCATTTGAGATTCTTTGATCAAATGTATATTTGCAGGTTTGCAGATGGAGAAGCTATACCAAACCGCAAGACACTCATCTCGCATCTACCGTCATGGATTCTATCATGATGCTTTTTGAGAGAATTGAGAAGCAGGTATCAAAATAAATAATTTCTCTACACTTCAATTCTAGACGAGTAGACCAGAAATAGCTACAAAAAAATCAAGTTGGACAAATTAGAATCTCAACTATCTGCTGCTGCATTTCTTGTACACAAACATTCACACCCACTCTTAAGGGTCGGCAAAGTTCACGGACTTCCACTTAGTACGTCCCTGGCAGACCTCTTTCGCCGCGTTCACATCCATAAACTTGCACAGATATTGGCTGGTTAAGGGCACGCCTTACCCAGCCATAATGTGTGTGCAAGCGTATACTGTCTAAGAACCACAAGTACTGTATAGAGAATTCTATTACTTCGTCTTCGCTGTCACCCGTAATCCATCACTTAAAATAACATTCATAATAGCCGAGCTCTAGTAGGAAACGATTATGTGCTGTCAAGAAGAACCGTTAATTATGTGTGAATTGTTCCAGCACGGACGTCTCCTGGTATTCCACGCATTAGCTTACATAACAGCAGCTCGAAGTGGTCTTTCCGAAACGGAGCTGGAGGACTTGATCTCACTAGACGACAAGGTCCTGGATGATGTGTACCAATACCACCTGCCACCAGTCCGGAGAATTCCACCTTTATTGTGGACGAGGTAACCTTCAAGAAAGGACTAGGAGCGTTTCTTTACTGTTGCCAGAACTTTCACGTTCTGAAACAACTGGTGTTGTTGTGAGTTGATTGATGATTTCATAGTGCATTATGAAATACATACATAATTTTTTTAGAATACGCAACGACCTGCCCAACTATTTGTCAGAGCGTGAAGCTGACGGCGTCTCCGTGATGAACTGGTACCACAGGCAGTTCAGGGACACGGCCCGGGAGAGATACTTCAAGAACATGAACATGGCTATGTACTTCCATTCAATGATCGCAGATTATTATTTGGGTAAATTTCTCTCTTTTATTTACATTCTTTTCTTCTTCATGTGAAGTTCTCCATCACTGTAGGTCGACTGTCTTCTAAATGTCTTCTTATTCATGGCTAAGCTGTGTTTATTCTAGACCATTCACTGATGTTTCTTAACTTCTTCCCTTCCCTCTTTTTCCTGTGATTTTGTAAAGGATGAAATCCAGCAGTGCGTCTTGAAATATGATGGTGAAATGGGAAAACGGTTCTGGACAATTTCTCGGAACACTTTCCATGGTAAATGCGATAGAGGCTACAAGAAGACCGACTGTTGACGTAAAAAGTACAAACAAAATTTTATTCGTATTTTGTAGATACGAATAGAGATTGGAGAAATGAATAATTGCGTGCGCGACTGTACACTTGCGCAGCTATCCCTTCCACGTTTCGCTCAGTGCTAGAGTTATTTGCCGCCAAATATACCACTATATTTTTAAATATATCTAAATCTTTCAGGCATTTGGGGTGGTGGTATACCGAAACCCTTCAAGTATACAGAGATCCAGCGTCACCGCTTTAATCTGGCGGATAAGGAAGGAGTTGCCGATAGGAAGGTACCTCTGCAGCCCCTCGTGTTTACCTCAGCAGATGGTTCATCTAAGAGATACAATCTGAGGAAGGTAATGACATTTGTTTGGGCAATTAATGGCTTACCATTATCTCTCTCTAGTGTCGGTCCCTCATGTCTAAGGATCCTAATGGTGACACATCACTCCATCTGTGGATGATCCGCTTCCACAGGCTTCTGTCTAGCGCGTCTCTTACGACAGAGTGAAATTTGGAGGACGACGAGTCTTTTATCTGATGGAACAAAGTGGTTGTTGGTGACCGGCCACCAGATCTTTTACTTTCGGTGTTCCCAACTATGATCAGTTATAATAAGCAAGAATTGAATTTTACAGTTATTAAACGACTTCAAAAATGAGGTAGTTATCAATTCGTCTGTATTTGTATATATTTTTTTTATGGGTATAAACTAGCGCTTGACCACGATAAGCAGATTTCAATTTTTTGTTCCTGTGTAATTGAAACCAAATACTTCCTGGATTTGGTTTCAATTACATTCTGACACTGAGCTACCACGACTCTTGGAACTTATCCAAATTTACCTATCCTGTAAACAATTTATACACCCCACGCTTTCAATTATTTCTTTTTTTATCTTTATTTTTATTCCATTTATATTTGTTATAAAAGATATACTTTATGTCCTCATTTGTCATATTAGTAACTGAATAATATTTAACTTGTTAAAATGCTGTTTGTAGATGCCCCGAAATATGTATAATTATTTTTACTACTGGTTTTAACTTTCTCCTGTAAGTCTTATGAAAAATAAAGATTCTAAAACCCGAATAATGTATCACCATTTTTACGTTTTAGTTCGGCGAATTACCTTTCCACCTCGTCAGGTCAAAGCGTTTCGCAGATCTCTATGCACAAGTCCTATTCAACTACGAGTGGCTCCACGCGAAGTTGAACTGCTGCCCGCTGCAAGCTGTGCTGGCGGACTTTGAGGACTCGAAGCTGCACGTCAATAAGGACGCTGTAAGGTAAGATTATTTGAACATGTATTATTCTCCCATTAATCTTTTATGCCCTGACAATACATCCTGATCATCATTAAACTTTGCATACAGAAGTTACGGTACGGTTACACATCATACGATATATTTCTTATTAAGTAGATCTTAAAGGATTTAACTAATTTTAGGGAGTTGATGCTGGTAGCCGATGCACTCCGCCTGGGTGGAGCAATTCTGGGTGCATATCCAGACATGCTAGCACCCCAGCTGGTCGGTCGACTATTACCCGAGGCAGCCCACAACCCTGCAGTAGCCTCGCTTCTGAAGCAATGTCACGACGTGGGGAAGAACCATTGCGCATTGCTACCTTCCCATCACTGCCTCCACACCCCTGGAGGGCCATTGAAGGTGATCTATCAAACACACTGGTCTCCTGATGAGATCCTTGAATATTCGAACGGAAACGCTAACGCCAGCTAATTGTTCCCAATTTTTGCTATACTCATAAATAAAGGAGAAGTGTACTTTGTCGAAATACTGGGGATTTATCACGCTCCTCAACTTATAAGGTCCCTTACATGACACTATATTACACGACACCTTCACGTATATATTGGCTATAGGCCCCAACGACTTCCAAAAGGACCGGTTGTAAGCGGCTTTCATCCAGCTGCGCCCTGCGGCCTTTATGAGGTCGTCAGACCGAGCGAGTGGACGTCCTACGAGATGTGCGGTAATTCAGCAGCTGGGTTAATTCCGAATAATTCCTCAGAACACTGTCCATGGTTAATGCAATATTTTCTCTATTTTCAGTACTCCTTAGAAGGTCATCAGTTCGCTGTGTTCGCGTTTAGGCTGAGTTCCGACAAGCGGTACGTCGTTTCAATTTCGAGCCGCGTCATCTCCTGGGACCTCTCCACTTCGGACCTGGCACGAGACCTGTGCCCGCAACTCGAGGGTATAATGCAAAACTTGGAACTGTCACCTGACAATAAGTGGGCGGCCGCTTGTACCAACAATTCAGTGGTGAGATAAAATACTACACGTAAGTAGGCACCTTTCAAATTCCTTATATCAGTGCAATAAGGTTTATCGATAGCAGATATAGCAACCAACTTCAAATCGAATTGAACGTTAAACGCTATTATGCGTAGACGCTCTGTTTGTATTTCCGAATTATCATAGGAATATTACACAACTACCCTTGAAGTATTCGTATTTGAGTTATTCGTATCTTTGTGGCGCATATACGCTCTTCACTCCCTCGTGATACCTTAATTTCGATTTCTGCGCGGTACCGCTAGAGTTATTTGTCGCTGACTATACCGCGTCTTGGATGGTTACTCTCGACCTTTTAGCATTCCAGTACAAGGGGCCCGCGCGGACCGAACTACACCTCGAAAGAGTACTAGGAAATTTCAAGAGATAAATAAACGACTTTGGGAAACGAGCGTTGAGAGAACCAGGTCGAAATCGGCTCCCTTGCGCCCTGAAACATGTTATCATATATGTGGCGGCCCGTGTGGAGATCCGAAGACGATACCAGAAATTTTCTGCTAAATTACTTTTCTGTTTCAGTCAATGCTGTTGAACATGCTGACAAGTGAATACGTCACAATCGAAAATCCGTTGGACGAAGGCATGTACTTTATTCATAGTTCAAACAAGTATATTTATAAGCAAAAACAAAACCGACTTCAAACCGAATCAAACGTTATACGCTTGATGCTCTCTTAAAAAGCTCAAATTAATGGTACGAAATTGTTACTCATTTAATACGATCATTCATTGCCAGTTCGGGTGTCATCGTATCCCGACAAAGATCCGAGTTAGTTTTCCCGAAGGAAAATAATTTCTCACTAAATCGGACGACCTCTTTGTATTGTTCAGTAACGAAAATTGATCAGAACCTAATCAAACTTTCATCGAACTTCTCTTGAAGTGTATCCTTTCCAATAAAAAATGAATCGTCGAAATCGGTTGGCGTGATAATGAGTTATCCGTCCATTTGTGGCGCACATACTTGATGCAAATTTAACACTTAAATGGTTTTCTCGTGGACTCCATTGTCAGAATTGGACAAAAATTGAACCACAGGGAAAGTAACAGCTTTCAAATAAAAAAAGAATCATTCATATCGGTCAACCCATTCCAAATTTATGAGTATCAAACAAAAAAATGACATGCAGACGACTTGAGAACCCCGTCCTATTTTGAAATTGGTTGAAATGTGATATTTTGTAATGACTTAATTAATAGTAACATTTAGATTTGATAGAAAACTATTTTACGTGTATTTGGTTCCAAAGTTGATGGAACATTAGCGGTGGTAAGAGCCCGACGGATGATGTCATTGAGGTTGGAGTGCCGGGAAATGCGTCCTGCACTACGCTGGCATGATAGCCCGTGGTGTCCCAGCTGGTCGACCATTTCGCCACAGCGACAACGATGTGGCATAAAACATGCAGCGCCCAGCCTAATACATACTGCCAATCGGAACGAAGTGGAATCCATTAAGATCCCAGTGTTAGGGGATGGAAGAGCCTGCAGCCACAGACCTGACTCCCAAGCACTGACAGCGATGAGACGAGCACGCTCTGCAGTATTTTGGGCCGTATCAACGAGATTCTCCCGGACCAAACTGCAAAGCGGTCCATCCCATTGCTTCTGCGAGGACAGGTCTGTGGGTAGATCAAAATGAGGGCAGGCCATCGACCAAGCGTTCCTCCCTTCGATAATTAATTAATCGATAATTACGTGTATAATTGAAAATCCACAACAAGACAAAGACAAACCAAAAGATAATTATAATAATTACCTTATTAACGTCATATGCGTACGTTCTCTTACATTCCGAAGTATCGTATTATATTACAAAGTTCTGGCGTCTGTGTTCCCTTTTATTGTATTTACATAAACCTAGCAATATCTCAATCAACCAGCAATATTCTATACGATTTTCAGGAGTCCCCTAGTGTACCTTTGGAGGCCTAGGTCCAACAAAATTAAGATAATACAAGCAAACTCTCTCGTGAAGTTAAATATTGTAATCGGTGTATAAATATGCAGAAAAAATTTCAGATGAACTGAAAAGCTCCTCTTTTTTGAAGTCGGTCAATATAAAAAATGTAAAAGTACAGATTGCGGTTAAACGTTTTGCTTACGTTGCTTTGAAATTTTTGTAAACGGTGTATACAGATTAATAATAAACCAATGCATCACTTCAGGTGAAACCGTGCGCGGAGTTTATGTGCTGAATCACCACATGTTCATCTACGGCCCTCACTCCTGGGTGCAGTACAGCATGAGAGGCGAGCATGAGGAGACCTTTGCAGCTCCTGACACCGCGCCGTACGATGACGTCACGTGGGAGATTCTATGTACGTGTATATATGTAAGGGACGACTACGTCTCAATACTTAACTTCCTTCAGGAACAGTACGCACACCAATCACATTGGCACAACGCGAAATTGCTTAACAAATTAATTATATTAATCGGACCGACCGTACGCCCGCGTCGTTGACAGTTGAAGTCTCGTTTTCTTCTTTTTCCAGTGCGGGCGTTCTACGTTGTCAGTGATCGATCAGCGAATGAGATCCTATATAATTTAATAATTAGGTACGCCACATTTACATGAAATACTGGCGAGAAGACCGTCAACCTTTGCTAAAGTAAAAAGCATTTTTAGACGAAGAAAATATATTAATTTATTTATTCATTTATTAGTTAACATCAAATTAACACCATTAAAATTTGCCAAATACACAAGGTAAATAAATATGATGTGTCTGTCTGAAACACGTGTCCAGTAATTCAAATCCAATATTTATTTCCTTTACACAAATGATAATTTTTTGACCAAAACTTTACGTTCAAAGCTATGGAGTTCCGTGACCTGGAGAACTTCGTTCTCGTGATGTGGAGCGGAGACCTGGACGAGGACAGACTTCTGGTGCACTTTCGCAAATGCGGCTCTTGGATGCAACCGCTCCGATGCAGAGGTGCTGTTGCTCTTAATAAGAACTGGACTAAGATTTACAGCAGCGATCCAGAAAGAGGATACCAGGTATTCCACTCCACATTCCATTCACATTCCATTATGCATTCTATTCCGTTCTTTCCATTTATGTTCTCTTTCTTTTTACTTAATTTTCTATAATCAGATTGTTTAAAATCAAGCGTACCTAGATTTTGCTTTATTTTATTTAAACAATAAACTTACATAAATAAATATTCAATTTAACTCTCATAATATATTAAATTATTAATCTCTCGTTATTCATTCTCTTCTCAAGCGGGTGAAGATCATTACCTACATCCATGTACATATCAGTAAATTTAATATCATGCTTATCATATATACAAAATCATATTGGGCTCCAATTAATGTCAGAAAGAGTACGACGTATGGTTTGTTTGACAGTTCCAAAAGAGAGGACCACTCCGCTCCGTTCGTCACCAAGCTTTACAGGATTACTCGCCAGTTCAATCCGAAGATTATCTAAAAGTTTCATTGAAGCGTCAATAGCCTTAGGTTGTGAATCGTAAGGTCGTGGGTTCGAATCCACCATTCGACTATTACCGTGAACCATGTCCTAGCACGAGCTTAAGCTTAGTTGGAATGGTTAACAAGATTGTTTGTAATATTTCTGAAAAAAAAAAGAAATATTGCTAGCTTTCTTTTTAAAAAAAGAAATCGGTCTAACCATTTCAGGGGCCATATGAAACATACCCAGACACTGTTACTATAATATATATAGATTAACAAAAAATTACAGCCTATACATGTCCCACCTCTGGGCACATGCCTTCTCTGCAAAGAGATACATAATTGCATAGTCCGCCAACTATCCGTCCGCAGATTATATTAACCCAGTATTTAATTTTTTTAAGATATCGATCTTTGAAATGGATGAAGAGCAATTGTGTTGGAACAAAGTGGAGGAGTTACACCACATGGAAACTGACACAGCCGAGGCCATGTTACAGCTGAAACGAGGCAAAAAGGATCGAATGTTACTCGGTAATAATGCTAATTCCAAGTATTTAATATTAGTAGTTTAGTTCGACTTATTATGTGATAGAAATTCTTATGGAGACCTTGTGAGAGAGAGAGAGAACGTGAGAGCTTGTGATATAAGCTTTCCCCAATGCGGAAGGCATTACACGATACTCAGGTCTCGGCATCCAGCCACTTCCGGCTATGCTTATAAGGTCGTCCATCTGGAGGGAGTCCGCCCTACAATTCAACTTGCTGACTTTAAGAGCTATGTTGCCTGTATGACGCATGTATGTTAAAGTGACAGCCTGTATATTATACACAGGTTTATAGCTAAATTCAATTTTAATAAGCTAAGTTCCTCGTCGTTTGCATTGTTTGAAGAGTTAAGAAAACAGTAATGTTTTTAATATAATCTGCTAATTGAGTTTCGCAGTTTAATTGGCAGACTTCACATGCATTATAAATTACTTTTCTAAGACATGTAGATTTCCTCACGATGTTTTCCTTCACCGCTGAGCGCGTGGTTAATCAGTACTTCAAATTAACAAATTCATTGCTTCCAGCACCGGGGATCGACCTCGCTCCGGCTCTGAGCTACCACAGCTCTGCCTAAATACTCCTTGATTTGTCAATTTTTTAACATAATAACTTCAGTAATGCAATTATTTCAGCGACAACGACGTATAGTTTTGTAGTGTGGGACTTCTACAACATCATTCCAAGAGGAAACCATATTGATGATAGTCAAGGAAATGAAGGAAGCGAGAAGAAAGAAGAGGAAGAAGTAAGATTCTCATTCAAGTTTTTCGAAGTCAAGGACGCTCGTGGGTTACGGATGGTGGCCATCCTCGGTGCAAGGTGACGGGCTTCGGGATATCTAGCGGAACGCACCGGTGACAATCAGCACTGGACTGAAGAACATAGCAGGGGAAGAGTTCCACCTGGTGAACCCGGGAGCAACTCCAGTGTGGTCCTGTATTGACTACCCCTCGGGTTTATTATGACGGCGAATAGAGCCATCATTACGTTTTACGACAGGCATAACATAGCCGAATAATATAATCCCAAGACTACAGCTGGGACATTCAAGCTTAAGCGAGCGCGATTTTCCAAGTTGTCAAGGATTTGCCTTGGTCTCCGGAAGCGACGAACCTTACCATGATCATGATGGTCATGATGGGTGAAAGTTCAATGTGGTGGAATTAACGATCAGCGGAATGGTGTCCGTATAGTTTGCTCGTTTCGTTTCAAGTGGGTGACATCCCACTGGGTGAATAAAATGGAAGTACCTCAGCTAATACTATGTTTGGAAGCAAGTAAGACAACTGTTGTAGCTTTACTACGTGCTTCCTCTTTCTTGCATCGGTTTCCTCAATGCTTTAGATCGTAACCATCTAGAAGGAGCAGCCGCGTGAGCGATTCGTGTCCACTTTCTCTTATCCGCAGCCGTGTGCAAAGCATTACTAACCGAGGTGCCGATAGTGTTGCAGATCTGGTCAGTCTAACGTATCGGGCTTCGGCTCTAAGTCTAATAGATTTAGTGTCCAGCCGGATGTCGAACTGTTGAGAATAAGAAATAATTTCCTCAATATTTTGTCAGGAGGAGAAAGCAGATGTGCTATCAGAGAAGAATCTTCGGCAGGAAGGCATAGTGTTGAAGTTGCCGCACACCATCCGCAATATATCAACCAAGATGACCCAGTCGAACTCCTTCATGATCAGCAACAACAATACGTACGCAGTAGCTGGAGTCAGGTTAATTATGCATTGTTTTTTAAGAACTATAAGGCTTGTCGCCTGGAGGGTTAGTTTTAGTTAAAGTTACAGCCTTTATATATACAATATATATGTGCCACTGCTAGACGCAGGCCTTCTCTATAAAGAGAGTACAAGGGCATAGTCCGCCACGGGGCCTTAGTGCGTATTGGCAGACTTTACATGCCTTAGAAAAATTTTCTAAGACATTTAAGTATCCTTACGATGTTTTCCTTCATCGCTGAATCAGCACATAAAATTGCGACAGCAAATTTATTGGTGCCGGCAGGATCGAACTCGAATGTCTAGAGTACTATGCAACTACAGCCAACCGCCCGGACACTGAGCTACCACAGCTCACAAGAGGGTTAGGCTTTTTTTTGTATACCCTACTTATACACGCCCTTGCGGGGACGATGACGTGTTATATCGGACTCTAATTGTCTAAACTCCACGGTGATAGCATCAGTTCTAGGATCACGGGATCTCCGTAAGGAACGAAACCACAACCCCACTGCGCTTCGCTTTGCTCGACTGTCTTAGGCGTGCGTTAAAATTGCTACCCCTAAAATCCTCGTGGACTGCTCTGACCACACCGTCGTCGTTGTTTTCGGGACTCTTATTATTGAATGTTCGGAATTTCCACTCCCAAGGCCACTCTGTCGTGAAGGAAAACGTCGTAAGGAAACCTGCATGTGTTAGAATATTTTCTAAGACATGTGAAATCTGCCAATTCACACTAAGTGAGCGGGCGGACTGTGCCCTTATACTATCTTTACAGAGAAAGCTTGTACTCAACAGTGGGACATACACAAGTTGTAACGTTACCTTTTACAATATAACGTAACGTAAGTGACTGTTATACTTATTATTCATTAATTCGTTATAATTATCGCTAAATCATTTCAGGAAGAACCTGTACGTGTGGAGTTTGGAAACGACGAAGCTGATAAAGATCTTGGACGCGCATTTCGGGAGAATAGTGCAGTTGGAACCATTGACGGTCGGCGCTTGGAACAATGTCATTACCTCCTCCATTGACCGCACTGTGAAGATATGGAACATAGATAACATCTTCGAACAAGTCCACAAGATTGATCGACAGGAATTACCCATCGATTCTTTAAGGTTCTATATATAATTATTTACATTTATTGTAATACCTTAACCAAAGGTTCACAAATGCCGACTTAATGCCTTAGTGGCATTCTCCACCAGTCAATCCTGAGAGAGAGAAACATATTAGCACATAATATACGTCGGTTACCTCAAGTTGGAGTGTCCACACGCTATCAACTCGTATTGAAACCTCGGTGCTAGCACCAATGAAAGAATTAATCGAAATTTTAAGTGTTGATTTACCGCGTGCTCGTTAAGAAAATCACTTGAGAGCTGTATACATCAATTCCTAGGTCGACAAGACTAAATATGTGACTGTATACTAGGAGTGCACGATAATATCGATATATCCATAAATATATCGATATTATCGTAATCGAAAAGGGCTTTATGCATTCTCTGTCGCGTTTACAACGAGGACTGTTCTTACGAACTGCTCGGAATTATCCCAGCTTTGGATTTTCATTACCGTACGTCATGGCAGAATTCTAAATCCCAACCGCTCCCGACACCATCTTAGTTTGCGGTCCACAACCGTTTTTCTTCCACTTACTTACAATAGAATCAGTTGTCACCAGCGGTGATTCCGAACCTATACTAGCTTATATACCTATAGGACCTTTAAGAAAAGCACCTCCTTTCTCAAGTACCCCAAACGCACCTGCAGCTCTTCCGGTATTGTAAATGTTCATGAGGGTCAGTGATATCATTAAAGATCAAGTGAGCTTTAAGCTCATTTGCCTCGTTGAAAAATTGACCGTGCTTTAGAACACACAACTGAAGTAAAACTTCATTAGTTCCATATATAAATGTATGTAAGTATATAAATATTTCATATATATCTATATATATATATATATACGCTGTTCGTTAGTCTCGCTAAAACTCGAGAACGGCGCAACGGATTTATCTTATCTCGGTCTTGAAATGTTTGTGGAGGTCCAGGGAAGGTTTATAAGGTGTCTTCATGTCATCTAATCTGGCGTTCCGAAAATCAACAAAAGTGATAATATCGCAAATCCGACCAAATTAAAAAGTCCCAATTATTTCCCAATTAGGTTTGATCCCTAAGTTCGCCTGTAACTTTAAAGCCCTCTAGCAGACATTCCAGTAGGAGTTTTTTAGCGGAAGGGTGGCCAAAGTTCGTGGGAGCGAAGACACTTTGGTCACCCGAGCTCAACCTCACACACCGCCCTATCTTCAGGGTGACAGTTCTGTTCAGGATTTTTTTTTGTCCCGACTATACAATAGGATTAGGTACAAAAAATTGTCACATTTCAAATCTTTTTGACAGGACAAAGTCTGTCGAGTCCGCTAGTGTTTAATATATACACAAAATATGCATGAGTGTTCAAGAGAGACAGATAATGTGCGCGCGCACTGCTCTATCTTGGTCCTACAGTGTGATACAGACAATAGGCGTGCACTGTGTCTTAGATATACGAAACGACAGGCTATGACAGTAAGTGAGAAAAAAATGTTTGCTCGTACCGATCTCTCTTTCTAATTACACTATCACACTTTTCGTAACGCTTTCGTCACGCATTCACCAGCTTATTCCCCATGTCAAGTGTGCCTAAAGAAGTTTTAGTTTAAAAAGGAATCTATACATTCGCTTTCAGCCTGGCGAGAGACAAGCAGCTTGCGGTAACAGTGACCCGAAGCTGCTGGGGTCTTTGGGACACCAGCACTGGTAAATTACTGGCACAGCTGGCTGACGCTCCTCTAGGGGCTATTGTGACTCACGCTGTCATCACACCGACCGGTGACAACGTGGTGACCGCCGAGTCGGGGAATGTAGTTATCTGGGATATCGCAGAACAACAGGTAAGGATATGGAACTAATTTTAAGTATTACTGCTGTAGGTTAGCACTGCTCGTGTTAGTACATGCTCAACAGCACGGTGCGTTTCGCTGGAGATACCGGAGCCCTTCTCCATGCATCAAAAAGGGCCACCATGGGAGTTTTAGGGAGTAAGCCTTTTTTTGCTAACGGGGAGGAAATCATCAAAAAGATACTCCGCCTTCTGGGGGGAAGGCGGTGGTTATGTGTGGTTTTTACCCACTTGAACCTCCCCAGTGGCCCTTCCTCGGTGCATGGTTAGGGGTTTCGGGATCTCCAGAGGAACGCACCGGAGCCCCTCTGCACTGTGCTCAAGGAGAGCACTCCCCGGGTTACTCCCTCTCCTCCCCGAGCCATCGCAAGGCAAGTGAACCTAGTGAGTAAGCCTTACATAACCCTGCCATCATCCCAGAACGCAGGGTATCTTATTGAAGATTTAGCCCTAGTCACCAAAAAAAAGGTGAAGATGGAGAGATACAAAGAGATTTTGAAAGAGTGTTATCCGCGATAAAAAAACGTTTTCTTTTTGTGCTTGTTACATCAGCTATCTGCCAGTGAAAGTCCCGTCAAAATCGGTCCACCCATTCCAGAGATTAGCCGGTACATACTATTAGAACCAGACATTCCAATTTTATATTGTAATAGATATTAACGAACATCCTCAGGTGGTCTTCAAGAGGAACAGAAAGGAGTGAAGCAGGTCCTACTCTTGGAAGATGGTACCAAGTTTATTACAATCTCTATGGAAGTACCAGCGGACAACGTTGACAACTTGGCCTTGGCGGTTATTGTTGCCAGGACAATACCGGGTATGTATTTATTTATCATTACAAGCCTAAAAAAAGACTTCTCGCCTTAGCTAAATGTATTAATTTAATTAATAATTTGGTCAATTATAAGAAATATTTTTTAATACAAATTTACTTTTAAAATCTTTAGTTTTTTAAAGTAATAAAAGAGAAAGAATATTCTTTCTTCTTTATCTATCTACATAAGTTATACCTTTTGAAACATATGTCAGGAAATTGCGTTTTAAAAAGCTTTTCAAAATTTAACATAAAAGAAGGTTACATTAACTAGTAATAGGAGTAGTCGCAGGAAGAGTGCACGCGAAAAATATCCACCATTTTGTTTTTTATAACCGTACAGAAAAATTGTTAAGAACATTATAGACAAATAATTACTTTGTAAATAAACTATACTATTAAAATAAAATTTCTTGCGTTGTCAAAAAGCATGTGTAAATTGTCTATTTAAAAAATTGCAAAAGAATTTTTTCCAAGCAGTAATAGAAATCCTGAACGTTTAGTTTGTCAAATTCCGCCACCGCTACGCACCGCTCGCTGTGTAGCTTGACCTTAAGTGTAATGACCATCTGTTTGTCTGATAGATGGAGAAAAGTTTTACACTACCGATTATGAACTCAGAGGTACGGGGTACAAAGCCGCGGTTATATCGGTGGACGAACATCACATCGTAGCACCGGGGGTTGACAAGTCTTCCAGAGACTGCCTTCATGTGTTCCACGCAAGAACTGGCACCAGACTTCATAGGTAACGTTGCCAACCTGTATTTATATGCCATGGAAAGGTAATATAGTAATAGTAAAATATTAATAAAATTTCTATGTCTATATATATACCCACTGTTAGGCCAATGTAGTCCTAGCCCCAGTGCTGATTGGCAGACTTCTCCATGTGTTAGAAATTTTCTAACACATGTAGAATTCCTCGCGATGTTTTCCTTCACCGCCTACCGCGTGGTAAACCAGAAAATATAATTGCAATAAACAAATTCATTGGTGCCGGCACCTGGGATCGGACTCGGGCTATTAATGTACTAAGCAACTTAAGGCAACTGCCCGGATATAATGTTACTACTGCTGTAAGTTGGTAGACAAAGCCCTGTAGTTACAGGCTCGTAGAATAAGGCTACGGAATCCCTTGCCTGTCGTAGAAGGCGACTAGAAGGGGCCTCGGGTTTATTGGCGACAAGGGTGCGGGCCTTTGTCGTCCGCCGAAGTGGACCCGGGAAGAAGGCGACATCGGCTGGCACAGCGGGTACAGGGAGGGAGGAACTAACCTCTCCCCCAGAAAGTGCTCTCCAAATAGCACAGCGCAGAGGGGCACCGGTGTGTTCCCCTAAAGATGCTGGAGCCCCTCACCATGCACCGAGGAAGGGCCACTCAGGGGGTTTTAGTAAACATAACCCCTCCGTCTTGTATCTTGTCGAAGATTTCCCCCCTCGTCCCCTCAGCAAAAAAGAGGTAGACAAACGTAAAGTAATTCAGACGATTAGACCCAAAAAAGACTTACCTATTGCAATATTGGGTCACTATAATCCAAAGTATGGAGAACTGTTTACCTTTATTTAGAGATTTATTTTCTGCCTAATTCTTCTAGAATTTCAATAAAGAACAGCGGGATAAAGGACATGCAATCAATAGTGGCGTTACCACACAAACCACACTGGGTGGGCGTGGTAGGAAACGATAAAGCCGGCATCCTTGATATTAAGACTAAGCGGCACGTCAGGTTTGTTTACAATGATTTCTTATTTTAATTATAATATTCGTTACTTATATCAATTTCAATAAACAGTCCTGAATCAAAGGGGATACTCTGAGATATCGTATTTCCATTTTTCGATGTATTTTTATTGATGGGCATCAATCATTTGCGCAATCACGTGTGTTTATTATATAAAATATCAAAAAAATCATCAAGATAAGTTCAACCGTTCTAAAGGTATAGAGAGACATACAGACAAAGAAAAATATAATTGAGACGAGTACAAAAAGAAACATTTATCAAAAAAATTGACAGAAAAATGAAATCAAAAAACAGTATAGATAACGGTCTATGCCACCTCTCAATCCGGTGAAGCAATCGCGACCAGCTTCTCTGGCCGACGTTCTTTTATCATAAAAAAGGTCTATTGCATGATCTTTTTTTTCCTGATCATTTAAATTTTGATTATACATTTCTAGATTGGTACCACGTTGGAACGGCGCGTGCACTAGAGACGGGAAAATAGGCCTATATGCTCCATCACGAGGGGGCCTGGACCTGATAGAACTGAAGAGGGGCACCTCCATACAACAGCTGATATTCAGGGCAGCCGAAGGCGTGTTCTCCATTATAACCATGTTCAGCTCCACTGACCAATACGTCTTTTACTATCACAGCGGCAGGAAAACTCTAAGGGTATTCCGGTAAGTTCGACTTGAGTTAATTTTTGTTATTACACTTATTATTATACTTCTTTGGTAGTAGTAGACGTAGTTCTACTTCGTTATGAAAAAATTATGACATTTACACGAGAAGCTGCTCTGAAAAAAGTTATGCTTATATATTTTTTCCAATGTTAATTTTTTCAAAGAAGCTGACCTTGACTGCTTCATCGGATTGAGAGGTGGCATAGCTCTTAGGTCGTTTAGCCTGAACCTCCATCGCTAGTAACTCGACACAAGGGTCCCCCCGGTAAGTGGTAACCTCGGTTTGGACGGTTACTATGTTACGCTTAGCATTCCGATTCGAGGGCGCCCGAGAGGGCCGAACCACAAATCGGTCGGTTGCTATTTCACGGATAATCTAAGGGGCATTCAAAAACTAAACTAACTTTTTGTGCCACTTCGGGAAGCGTAAATTGAGAAAGGAGTAGGCTCGCTTATTGAAGCCGAATATGTTCGGAAACATCCCTTTTGACAGTTGACAGTGCGCGGAGGAAATAGGCACATATTTTATGTAATATTCTAAGCCTAGAATTCTTTGTTGATCCACCTAGGATTTAACTGGATGCATATGAAATGAAATATTTATATATTTTTTACACGTATTTATTACACAAATATTAATGTTTCATAAAAAATCTCCGATTGTGTCGATAATTATTGCTACGGTTATTTCCAGGACTATAGACGGTCGAGCTGTCGCCGAGTACAGAGCACCAGCTGAAGTGACGGGAGTGGCGAGCGCTCATGGAGGGAAGGCGGTCGCTCTTGGCTCCCAGGATGGCTGCCTCACCATACTGAATATAGTAGACCCTCATGAATAGGAAACTAAATCTCTACTACTATTCAAATCTAGTCACCTAGCTTTTTATGCTGTAGATTTATATTAGAGAAAGCCCTGGTAGCTCAGTGTGCGCACGGTCGCCTCAAGCGGCATAATATAGCACTCGAGTTTGATCCCCGGTGCCGGCACCAATCAATTTGTTTGTTGCAATTTTAAATATTTACGCACGTGCTCAATGGTGAAGAAAAACGTGAGGACTATATCTGTTAGAAAATTTTCTAAAGCCTGTGAAGTCTGCCAATGAACACTAGCGCCCTGTGGCGGACTATTACTGTATTTTCAGAGAAGGATTAGGAAATGTACCATATGTACCAGGTGCAGCCAAAGACCAAGATCTACACCTAGATAGTCTTGAGCACAGGCGCAAGGTGGCCAGCCTTTCGGTGTTTTACAGATTACACTTTGGAGAGTGTGCACTGGAATTACACGAGTTAATTCCCCATCCCATTCTACCTTCGGACGTTTAGACACTCGGCGGGTCTCCACCCTTTATAGTTGATGTTCCGCGCGTCCGAACGAAGCGATTTGAGTCATCGTTCATCGTGCGTACAGCAAAGGAGTGGAATAAGTTGCCGGCGTCAGTCTTTCCGTCCAAGTACGACGTGGGAGCCTTCAAGAGTAGAGTCAATAGGCACTTACTAAACTAGCGCCTACCATCTTTCGACTATTTCACCATTTAACACCAGGTGGGATCATGGTCAAGCGCTGGTTTACAAGCATAAAAAATAAAATGTTAGAACCGAATTATTCGGTGAATTTTTGTGCATAAAAGGTTACGGTCGGCAAGGCTTGGTATTTAAGTATTATATATAGAAGTGAAAACCGACTTCAAACCAACTTGCCTAGCCAGTAAGCTCGCACTGCTTCAATAAATGTATTGTAAAACTAGCATCCCCTTTCTTTGTCTCTCACCAAATAAAGTTACTGACGCACTTATAATAGGTGCAGATATTTTTTTTTTAATTTGAAGCCAAAGCCTAATAATGGTTTTAGAGCTAAAAGTAGAGGAGTAATGAATTTTTGAAATGAAACTGCATTTATTTTGGAACTTAATTCCTTACGGCAGGCTTTGAGGAGATAAGGGTATTGTTGCATGACCGAACTGAAAAAAAATGTCAGACTAAAACCGCAAGTGTAGCTCAACTCTCTGATCACAGATGGCTCTTTAACAAAATATTAATAAATATCAATTTTTTATTTTGCTTAGTAATTTAATAGCTTTTTTTTATTAGATTTCTTTTAAATTTCGTTGTTATTTTCTAAACTACTAAATTTCCTAAATTATTAAATTTATGAAAATTACTGATTTGTTTTTACTTATTTAATTTTTCCTAAATTAAATAAGTAAAAACAAATCAGTAATTTTTTTTAAAAAATCTCAAATATTTTTTTGCAAATTGTGTTGCTTTCTATATTATCCGAAGGAATTTCACTCCTACCTGGTGTCCATGGACACATTTCTTTCAATTCTAATTATTTTGTTATCTGTAATATAGACATCCCAAGTACAAAACTATTTGTCAAATAATAATACAAGTTACCACATTTTAGAGTTTTATTCACTTCATAATAGATATATACAAAAATATTTATGTATGTTTGTTATAAAAACGTATAGAATAAGCATACTTCATATGGAAAATTTGCAAGTCTGCAATCAATAACACTGTGATATTTTTGAAGTGAAACTTCTTAAGCAACATTGATTTCGCTATACGATAAAACGAAAAAGTGACTGTAAAAGGAGACAAACCTATTCATAAATAAGCTTAGCCTACGAGAGAATTAGAGAAATTACAAGTATACAGTATTTTTTTTCTGTAATCTCCTTTTTTTTGTAATGTTTTACGATTCTTATTATTATTTGTTATTATTTCTCATTTATTGTTCAAAATAAAAACATGGAATCTGAAAAATCGGTTATAATATAACTTAAATATGTAAACATATGAAATGTAATATTTTAAAAGAATTTTTAAGATCGATAAAAGTGTTATAAAATAATTACTCTTGATACTATTGGCCAGAGAAGCTGGCCTTGACTGCTTCACCGGATTGAGAGGTGGCATAGCTCTTAGGTCGCTTAACCTGAACCTCTAACGCTAGTAACTAGATTTAAGGGTACCTATGACGGTTACTATGTTACACGTAAGAATTCCGATCCAAGGGCGCCCGAGAGGGCCGAACCACGACTCGGTCAGTTGCTATTTCACGAATACAGTTCAGGTGTTTATCATTCTCTTGTAAGCTACTTTTCCGAAGTTTCACTTCTGCCTTGTGTCAACACTCTATTTATTTACGTTTGTTTATTAAGTTAATATATCTGTATTTGTTAATGTTTCCATTTAACAATAAAATATATATTCACGAAATAATATGTTTTAATATCGTAATGTCATAGCAGAATTATTCTGTCCGAATAACCAAGTGTATACCATAGTGGCATAATTTAATTTCTCTTATCTATGATCTCAAGTAAAAGCACAGTGCAGATTATTAATTAATCTGGTCAATACACAAGTTTCGTTGACACGTATTATAACAATTAGAAAATATCTTGTAATTACTACACAAAATACATATTTCTATTTAAATAATATCAATAAACAATTTGTATGGAAAATATATATTTTTTTATGCGTGTAAACTAGCGCGTGACCATGATCCCACCTGGTGTTAAGTGGTGATATAGTCGAAAGATAGTACGCGCTAGTTTAGTAAGTGCCTATTCACTCTACTCTTGAAGGCTCCCACGTCGTAATTGGACGGAAAGACTGACGCCGGCAACTTATTCCACTCCTTTGCTGTACGCACGATGAACGATGACTCAAATCGCTTCGTTCGGACGCGCGGAACATCAACTATAAAAGGGTGGAGACCCGCCGAGTGTCTAAACGTCCGAAGGTAGAATGGGGATGGGGGAATTAACTCGTGTAATTCCTGTGCACACTCTCCAAAGTGTAATCTGTAAAACACCGAAAGGCTGGCCACCTTGCGCCTGTGCTCAAGACTATCTAGGTGTAGATCTTGATCACCTATCAACTTTTTGGCCCGCCTCTATATATATAAATATCTCGTCAAATGTATATCACAAATTTTCCTGGTAATTACGTGTCAAAATTAAATCTACATTGAACATGCCGCCATCGCTGTCAATGGCGGATTCGCCTGTACGTATCATTGTGACGTCTACGTCTAAAATAAAGTTTTTAGTAAAACTCATTCAATCAGTTATACTTATGCTAAACTAATTAAAACTCATATTCCGATACGAATAAAAATAATTTGGCGACGGCAATACCGCCGAATTGCTCTCTATTGTATAGCTCCATAGACAATTCAATCACTATGCTCTGTGGGCCTTCTAGTGATTTCACCAACGACACGACTCCTTGATTTCCTTTTTGTATCAATCTGCAATGATAATAAATTATATTAACATTTATTAAATATATGATTTTTGCCAAATTCCCCACAGAAACACTTAAATACATAAAATAAAATGCGATGACCTCAAGAAACAGTGCATTTTTTAATGGTTTATAAACTAGTGCTTGACCACGATCACATCTTCACTACTTATAGTGATACAGTCGAAAGATGGTACGCGCTAGTTTAGTAAGTGCCTATTCACTCTACTCTTGAAGGCTCCCACGTCGTACTTGGACGGAAAGACAGACGCCGACAACTTGTTCCACGCGCTTACGCACGATGAACGATGGCTCAAATTGTTTCGTTCGGACGGATGGAAATCGACTATGAAACGGTGGAGACCCGCCGAATGTCCGAAAGTAGAATGGAATTAGTCTTCCCAGACTCTTAGTTGGAAGACTAGACCTAAAACAGGTGCTGATTGAAGCCGGTTATGGTAATGTGCCATATACTAAGTGTGCCCGTAGCCCCACCAATACGCGACAATGGTAGAACATAGTGTGGTTTTAGTCAGACATAACTCGCCCTTCCCAGTTATTTATTTATTCTTGACTATTCTTATTACCCCATTTATTTATTTTACCTCCCCTATCCTACAGGGTTGACTGGAAGAGATTATTTATAGCGATAAGACCCTGTTTGACCTAAATTTAGGGTAAGTTTAGTTTTGACCTAAATTTATTCTACCTTTTTTTGTTGATGGGGAGGAAATCTAGATACCCCGCCTTCTGGGGGAAAGGCGGAGGTCGCCCTTTCTCGGTGCACGGTGAGGGGCTCCGGCATCTCCTGTAGAATGCACCCCTATGCACTGTGCTCTCGGAGAGCAAGTCCTCGAGGAAACTCGAGGCCCCTTTTAGTATACAGGCAGGACCGTAGCCTTATTCTACGAGCCCAGAACTACAGGGATGAAATGAATTGAACGCTTGCACTAGAGTTTCATTGGATACTTCTCCCAGTACGTTTCTCGAAGAGGTATTTAAAGATAGCTAAGTAAGATCTTAGTTAACTTACAGGAAAGCATTGATATCAGCTCGTTCGCTCACTGTTGGCGGGGCGTTCACTTCGACAAGCTTCAGCTCAAACCTCATTTTGGCGTAAGGCCAAACTGGTCCTTTCATTGTGAACAGGTCCACCTGCAAAACTATTATATGTCAGTAAAGTTGATAATTTTTTTAATTTCTAAGCCAATATTTCCTTTTTTACCACCTGATTTTTCAGTGTTAAGTGCAGTCCTGGGTGGCAATAGTAAGACGCTACTGCGCTAGCATACTTATTAGTTATGTCATTCTCTCCTGTTTCCACAATCTATATGTACATAGACAGTATATAAAAGAGAAACTGTGTGGGTTTCTTCCGTTTAGGCTTCGTAATGTACATAACGATCTTCGATGACACGCTCGAGAAGAGAAAAGTGATAGAGAATGAATACGGAGAGTAATGAATGATTTAATATATTATGAGAGTTAAATTAAATATTTAATGATATTTATTGTTTAAATAAAATAAAGCAAAATCTAGCCCGGCGATGCGGTGTGATAGACTGAACTGTCACATACATGAGTCTAAAATATCAGGGCCCTCTAGTGATTTGTGGCGTCGAATCTTCTAGAATATATCATATTATCAATTGAATCTATATTTACTTTCTTAACGCAACTGGACACTAGATGGCGCTGTACAAATAATGTAAGGCGGTATAATCTCGTGACAAAGCTGATTGCTATCTGGGTGCATTCAATTATAATTATGTAGTTCTAGGCATCTATTGTATTTTTTGTAGAAAATAAATGTATCTCTCTTTTCTTTCTAACGAAATGTTCTCTTCATTGTCCCTATAACCAAATAATACAATTAGTGAGAACGTTAATACAGCATTGTGAATAGACTGAAGCGTTATTTTATAGGTTCTGATTTATTGCTAAAAGAAATAGTTTTTGAAACGCACCCTTGACTCGGGAATGTACAACTTGGAGACAAAGGTGATGAAGTTGTAGGAGTAAGTGGAAGGCTGGTGTGCGCAGCTCCAGTCAGTTGGGTAGCAGATGGTGTCGATTTTGGTGCAGCGACTGGAAATAGAACAAGGCTGAATGAAGACTTTCATATTATCTTGCAATTTTAATTTGCCATTTCTTTCTCCATCTTTTACCGGTTACTTTGTCTCTACACAACTCCAAAGTCTGCCTTTTTTTACAATTCAATATAACGAATAAAGATTAAATGGCGTTAATAATCTAATATTTTAGGTACGATATCCATAACCTAATCGTAGTTTCGTATCTACCCTTCAAGTAATGATGTGAACCATCTCGTAATCCAAATGGCTTACTAAGCCATTTGAATGTCTATATGGTCTTGTATGACCGATAAAAGCTACCAACCGAGTTATGGTACGGCCTGCTCGGGTGCCCTCGGTTTGGAATACTCACACGATTAAAGTAACCGTCCTTTTTTTTGTTAACGGGGAGGAAATCTTCAAAAAGATACCCCGCCTTCTGGGGGGAAGGCGGCGGTTATGTGGGGTTTTTACCCACTAAAACCTCCCCGGTGGCCCTTTCCTCGGTGCATGACGAGGGGCTCCGGGATCTCCAATGGAACGCATCGGAGCCCCTCTGCACTGTGCTCAAGGAGAGCACGTCCCGAGAGGGGAGGAGGTTACTCCCTTCCACCTGTGCCCTCGCAGTGCAAGGCGACACGGGCCAGCCGATGTCGCCTTCTTCCCGGAGTCCACCTTAGCGGACGACAAAGGCCCCACCCTTGTCACCCAGTGAACCCGAGGCCCCTTTTAGTCGCCTTCTACGACAGGCAGGGGATACCGTAGTCTTATTCTTTCTTGTCCCCTCACCATGCAACGAGGATGGGCCACCGGCGAGGTTTTAGTGGGCAAAAACCCCACATAACCGCCGCCTTCCTTCTTCTCCTGCGGGGTATCTTTTTGAAGATTCTCCCCCTTAACAAAAAAAAAGATATGAATGTGTGCGTACTGTTTGTTCTCCAGCTTGTATCCAGAGGGGCAGGTGATGCGATGGCAGCGGTAACTGCCGCGCGTGTTCACACAAACGTCGCTCGTCCCGCCGTAGGCGCCTCCCTTAGCACACGGCGCCTCCCCGGTCTCGCATTCGTCGATATCTGTAGAAACATTTACATATTGTTTAATTCCAAATTACCATTGGCAACATATTGATGGTTTATTATCATCATCGGCCTGCAATGGTCAACTGATGGCTATAGGCCCCAAACCATGCCACTGAGCAGAATCACATCCAGCTCCTGCCAGCCGTCCTGCGTTTTCTTCTCCGATGTCTTCACTCAAGAACTCGTTTCACCAAACGGTTATCAGTTCTACGTCTGATATAGCCATTGCCACTTCAATTTGCGATCTGGTGGTCTATGGCGATCACCTTAGGTCCGTCTGGTCCTTCACAGAGCCCTCTTCATAGCTCGTGAAGCGAAGCGAAGCTTTAGGAGCCGTATCGTATTTAATGGTTGGCGACAACTGATGTTATTAACGTCATTTCTTCCACGTATTACCAATCTCATCTGTCAGTTCACGTCGTGTTCCCAAACCTATACGACTTGAGGACCTTCACGAGCAAACCTACTTCTACGGTCAACCAAGCTCCCACGGGGTCGTGGATGCTTATGGGAGATGGTGATCATGTATGCTAGCTGTACAGTTGAATATCCTACTAAAACAATCATGACTGAAGGTCTTCATGATTAGCACTGATCACTTAACACCAGATAAACGTAGCTCGTTTACTTCTATTCCTATAATGATTACAATAAATTCCATTTTTAAATTGTAAAAAAAAAAAAGTTTTAAATTAAACCAGAAATATAAGCGCAAATATCTTACCGATGCAACTCCTTTTATCTTCAGCAAGCCTGTACCCTTTAGGGCATGAGCAGCGGTAGGAGCCCGGTTCGTTCAGGCATCTCCCCACGCAAACATTTCTCGACTTAAAATCTTTGCACTCGTCAATATCGTAGCAAGTACTAAAAAAAAATTAACGCTATATGAAATACATCATCATCAGCCCGTACCTATCTACTGCTGGAAGCTGCAGCCACTGCACGCCTACCCCAAAGGAGTCCCCAATTTATGATCCTCCACTTTCCTCGTCCAGCCACTTCCGCCTTCCGGGACTTATGCGCGGCCTCCATTCCAAGACTTTTCTTCACCCACGCAAAGTACCGCACTACCCTTAGCCTACTGTTAACCTTAAACTTAGCTGGAAGTAAATGCCAACAAGCATTACATTCGTATCGAGCCTATAGATCTCTGTAGGCTCATAGAATAAAGCTACGGTATCGCCTGCTTGTCGTAGAAGGCGACTAGAAGGGGCCTCGGGTTCACAGGCGACAAAGGGGGCCTTTGTCGTCCGCTAAAGTGAACCTGGAAAGAAAGCGACATCGACTGGCCAGTGTCGCCTTGCACTGTGAGAACGCTACGAGAGGGACTAACCTCTACGGGACGTGCTCTGAGAGCGTTCCAGTGGAGTTCCCGGAGCCTCTTACCTTGCACTGAGGAAGGGCCACCGGGGGTTTTTAGTGGGCAAGAATACCCACATAACCTCGCCTACCCGTTATCGTTAAAAAAGATATTTTGTTGCAAGGATTTACCTATCTAAAACACGTTAGAGTTTTATTTAAAAGTAACGGCCATATATAATATATGTCTTATTGTTGAGCACAGGTAATCTCTTTGAAGAGAGTATCAAATTTAACATGGCCCTAGTTAGATTTGCAGGTTTCACATTTCTTATAAAAGGTTCTAAGAAATGCAGGTCTCTTTACAACCAATGTTCTTTGTTGTATATCTCCTTTCGGATTGTAACCGTAAGACTAATGCCGAGCGTAGCACAATCAAAGTGCATTTTGCTTGGTAGTTGCCCTTTGTTAAAGGATGTGAATGGAAAACACCAACCATTACTTGCATCTCATGTTGGGGAGGTGCCTCCAAGACCGCGCTGAACCCGCTAGAGGTAGCACATAGAGCCAATTTAAAAACTATTACTTTTAGGCCCATTCTTTATTCTACTAGACAACTATACAAGGATTGCAATGTCTTGAACGTGAGACAATTATTTATTCTAAATACAGAGACAATTTACTACAGCATCGTCAGATTCCATATGTTCATTTGGATAAACGTCGTGAAGATAAAATTTGCTGTATTCCAGCAGTAATGTGGACCGCCAAAAGATTTACCTACTACCTGGGGCCATATCTCTATAATGAAGTTAACTTTTATGTGCCTATTTATAGTTTAGAGCCTACGAAGAGACTGAAAACTTCATAGTATAAAATAAATTATCCTCACGCTCATGTACTCACTCGCACTTACACCCTCACACGCACCCACGCACACTATTCTTTGCACAAACACACGACTACCACATAAGTTATATAACAAACTTAGTTCATATAAACTCGGAGTTAGGTACAACATCTCCCTAATACCGTGTAGTGTACCGAAGGACCCAAGTAGGAAAATGTTTAAGAAATAATGATAATATGTATCTAATATTTGTGGGTATGTGCATGTCGGTATATAAAATGTGTGTGTGTGTGTAAAAAGTAAATAAATAAAAATAAATAATTTATAAATTAAAAAGTTTATAAAACCTGTTGTCATAGTTGAGCCGATATCCTCGGTGGCAGGAGCAGCGGTATCCGCCCCACACGTTGTTGCAGCGCTGCTGGCACAGCGTACCAGATCGGTTCTCTACGCATTCGTCCACATCAATGCATACCTAATGACATTATTAAACAATTGTAAAATACTTATTGTTGAAGCGAAAACTTCTTTAACACTGTGAGGAGCTTAGAGGAGAATTTACAACCGACGTCAAAAAATGAGGACGTTCTCAATTCGTCTGTATTTTGTTTTATGTTTGTTACCTTATAACTTTCGACAAGATGATTTTAATGATTGTTTTATTGCTTGAAATCTGATACTTCCTGTGTGGTCGCCGATTACAATGTGAGATTATTCAAGAGTAGAGTTCATTGGCATTTTCTAAGCTAGTACGCCTACCCATCCAAGAGTGCATGTTCATTTACCATCAGGTGGGGTCGTGGTCTATTGCTTTGAAAGTATAAAAAATACAGATAAGTTGGCCTAAGACCTTCGCATTATTTATTCGCAACCCTGACATTTACTCGTTCAACAGCTCAAAGTTAATGTCCAATGAAATATGGAATCCCAATAGATAAACACATACCTTATCATTTACAGGTGCAGTTCTAAATCCCGTGTGGCAGCGGCACTGATATGATCCCAGTGTGTTCACGCAGTCAGCGTTCTGCGAGCAGATCGGCTGCTGGAATCAAATAATGTGTTGATTCGTTGTTATGGAAACAAGAAAATTAATGCGTGTTGATCTCATACAGGCCGTAGGACCCAGCTGGATGAAAGCCGTTTACAAGCGGACCTTTTAAAAATCGTTGGGAGAGGCCTACGTCCAGCAGTGGATTCTACGGCTGAATAATCGTAATCACAAAAGCGTTTATTTCTGTAATTAACTTTCAGATAAAAAAAAAACACATTTTAATGACATCATATCCGACTCTCAGAGATGACTACACTATTTTGTAATGTACACTCATAGCGCCGACATTTATGAACCGATTGCGAAGTTCATTTTTTGTTTAAATTTATACTAAGTTAAGAATTTGACCACAAAAAAGAATGCGCTATGCTATGCCACTTCTCAATCCGGTGAAGCGGTCAAGGTCAGCTTCTCTGGTCAATCTGTGTAGTTCATCATTAAAAAAAAAATTCACATTCTTAAAAATCATGACGTAGTTTCAAGTAAAGTATTCACAAAGAACATTGGTCGGGTAGAATATTATTTGTTTATTTTTTTTTGTTGTTCTCTAAAATTCCAATGTCAATTATAATAAGTTCTCACGGACTAAAATTAGATATATGTAAATTTGTATTTCTCGTAAGTGAATTGTTATTCTTTGAGAAATAAAGATATTATCCAATGTGAAGGGTAAGCAGCCCTACTGGCTTAGGGTATGTTCTTCAAATAAATGGAAGGCGCTGGTCTCCTTCTGCGAGTCAGTAATGACCCAGAAGGAGACCGCAGAACGGGATCGGGAGAGGGCCGATCCCGTTCGGAGATGGCGCAGGCGGGCCGGTGGCAGACCGGCCCGCAGCCCTGTAGTTCTGGGCTTTCAAGAATAAGACTACGGTATCCCCTGCCTGTCGTAGAAGGTGACTAAAGGGGCCTCGGGTTCACTGGGCGACAAGGGTGGGGCCTGAGTCGTCCACCAAAGTGGACCCGGGAAGAAGGCGACATCGGCTGGCCCGTGTCGCCTTGCGCTGCGAGGGCACAGGGGAGGGAATAACCTCCCCGGGAAGTGCTCTCTATGAGCACAGTGCAGAGGGGCTCCGATGCGTTCCACTGGATATCCCGGAGCCCCTCACCATGCACCGAGGAAGGGCCACCGTGGAGATTTTAGTGGGTAAAAACCCCACATAACCGCCGCTTTCCCCCCAGAAGGCGGGGTATCTTTCTGAAGATTTCCTCCTCGTTAACAAAAAAAAAAGGTATGTTCTTCAAACGTAAGGTTGTAGGTTCGAATCCTCCATTCGACTATTGACACGAGTCATCTCCTCCACGCTAAATCTTAGGTAGAATTAAATATAAATTTTAGTAATATTTCTATAGAAATTGTTAAAAAAATACATTTTGTCGGTGGAGATTTAGCGTGCAGGGAATATTTTGAGGAATCTACGCTGATTGTCCAGAGAAGTACCTACCTTATTACACCAGATTTTAAATAAATATAGACCTAATTTATCTACTATATATAGTCAATTATATATCCCACAATTATCCAATTTGAAGCGTAAATTGCCCTAATGGCTTAGGGTATATTCTTCGAAACGTAAGGTTGTAGGTTCGAATCCACCATTCAACTATTGACACGAGTCACCTCTTCCAAGCTAAATCTTAGGTAGAATTAACCCTTATCGTGGCAAAATTGTTTTTTGAAGAAATGTATAGTCAAAAAATATCAAAAAATACATTAAATAATCGTGATATACACGTGATAAAAATACGTATTTTGGAAAACCAAGATGTACACTATTTTATACACGTTATACACGTACGTTACGTACTTAGTACGTATGTGCTATACGTACTAAGTACGTAACGTACGTACTAACAAGCCTAAGCTTATTTGGAATGGTTAACAAGAATTTTAAATATATTTGCAAAAAAAAAATCTATCTCTTTTATAATTATAAATGTCACGACACTGACAATTGTGACATTAAACATTTGAATAATTATTATAAAATACAATTAACGAATAAATTTATAGGGTTAATAAGAATGTTAGTTATATAATATTTGTTGTATATTGAGATTTTGATCGTCTAAGCACTGTCTCTAAGGCCTAAACTTATCTAGACTAATTGATTGGTCGGTGTGTCATGAAACAATGAAAAAGTTACTGACTATACTACCACCGATGGCACATTCATCGACATCCTCGCACTCGTGGTCTCCAACGAGTCTCTGTCCGCTCGGGCAGCTGCACGTATACCCGCCAGGTAGGTTCGTGCACAGCTGCATGAAACCACATTTCGCCTCACCGGTCAGACATTCGTTGACATCTGAAAAGCATCATCAAGCGTCATATGATCATATAAAACTATCTCAGCTATATGTTTATTACAGAGCCGTGGTAGCTCAGTGCCCGGGCGGTCGCCTCAAGTTGCATAATACGCTAGCAACCCGAGTTCGATCGCTAGGGCCGGTCAATAAATTTGCTGTTGCAATTTTATGTGCTGATTCACCACGCGTTCGGCGGTGAAGGAAAACATCGTGAGGAACCTACATGTCTTAGTCGCCCTTGACGTATAAGAAGCGATTTAAGTTTAGTATAATACAAGATGCATACACATATTTGTGTAAATCGATAATAATTCTTACACAGTTATTGAGAAGATGCTTTAATTTATTGTCAATTGTTAGTTCAAATAAATGAAAGAAACAGTAGTTATAGAAATCTTACCTTGACAAGAGTTATCGTCGCCAAGTCGGTAGCCCAATGGACACAGGCGGACCCTTTTGTCAAGATCGGTGACCTCTGGGACCTCTAATTCATTACCCTTCGTCTCATGACTGACTACTGTGTTAGACTCCACTGCATTATAGCCTACAATCAAACATAAACAACAATGGTGAAAGTCCAGAGTACCAGTAAGCTTATTGATAAAAACAGTTTTGGTACAAAAACTAGAGAAATAAACTTATACTCATTTTTTTTATTTTGTAGGTTATGTGAAGTCATTTACAACAAATAACATTTAAAATGTTATTAAATGTAAATTATACACACATATGAATGTACATATGTGTACATACAAATGTGTATTAAACACGCCACAACACAAGAGTTTTGAAAAACGGTCGTGCGGATGTCAACTTGACATTGGATTCATCTGACAGTTTAGTGTTGCCACGACAATAAACCACGTTTATTCCCTAAACCCAATAATACTAATTTACAGTATAGTAGTGATTATTGTTTTTTTTTATACTTTCTAAGCAAATGCTTGACTACGATCCCACCTGATGTTAAGTGGAAATGCAGTCCTGGATGGTAAGCCGCACTAGCTTAGTAAATGCCTATTCACTCTACTCTTGAAAATACCCACATTGTAATCGGAGGGAATGACAGACGCGGGCAAACTATTCCAGTCCCTTGCTGTACGAATAATGAAAGACGAAGCAAAGCGGTTCGGGTTTGATGTTCACAACAAAAGGATGAAATACTGCAGTCTTGAAGTCCGATGGTGGAACGGGGATGAGGGATGCATTTCCACTTAACATCAGGTGGGATCGTAGTGAAGCACTTACGAGTGATCAATACTAACTTGGTTCATTTCCGTATCCCTGTGGGAAGAGTCGGTTGTTCCTGATTGGAAAACATCTGTGTCTAATCTCGTCCAGCTTCCAGTTGGGAGGACACTCGCAGCGATATCCGCCCTCAGTATTTACGCAGATCTCCACTGACGCGCAGTTAGCTTGGCCATTTGTGCATTCGTCTATATCTAAGAGACCAAAGAAAACGACTGTACTTGATTGCCAAAACATCGTTAGCCCAAACCAAACACGATTGGTCTAAAGAAAATGAAAATGCGCGCACTGCTCTCTATTGCTCCTACAGCGTAACACAGATAATAAGCTGTGCAATTTGCATAAAGTATGTGCGCTATAAATGGACGAATAACTGAATCACACCAACCGATTTCGATGATTCATTTTTTATTCGAAAGAATGCATTTCAAGAGTAGTTTGATAAGAGTTTTTTTAAAACCAAAGAGAAAAATAGTATACCTTCACATTTAGCGGTGTTCAGGTTATACTGAAATCCAGAATCGCAGAAATTTCTCGGCTTAAAAGGTCTCGCTGCGGGTGGACGATAATCTGGATATCCCCAGAAAGTTTCTTGAAGGACATAAAAGATATTTTATTAAATAAGTGTTAGTCGTACGTACAAGGGAATCATGGCTGTTAACACACTTAAACAAATTTAAAAACATTAGCAACAAAATGACTTACTGCGTTCAGTTGTTGACGGCAGAGTTGGTACAGTGGGAGGTGGTGTAGTTGTACTTGTTGTGGTAGTCGACGTGGAAGTCGATGTGGAAGTCGACGTGGAAGTCGACGTGGAAGTCGACGTGGAAGTCGACGTGGAAGTCGACGTGGAAGTCGACGTAGGAGTCGTTGTAGAAGTCGACGTAGGAGTCGATGCGAAAGTTAACGTGGGAGTCGATGTGGAAGTCGACGTGGAAGTTGACGATGAAGTCGTAATAAATGCACAGACCCCAGTGGCAAGATCCCTCCGGAACCCGATAGCACAGTCACAAAGATAACCTCCAATGGTGTTGCGACAAACTTCAGTCAGGCCTGAACAGCTGTGATGGTTGGTGGCACATTCGTCGATATCTGAAAAAATATATAAGATTAGATGCTGAAAAGAACCTAATGATTACCATACAATAAATCATGCACTACAGTCTGTTTCGGGAACTAATAAGCTAAGATTCTCAGCAAAAAAACACAAACGATAGGAGTATATACACTATTAGGCGTATAGAATTAGGCTATAGTATCTAACCCCTGTCTGTCGTAAAAGGCGACTTAAAGAGGCCATCAGATTCATGGGTAATAAAGTTAGAAACTGTAGTCGTTGTAAAACTGGTGGAGGGAAGGCAACAAAGCAAATAGTCCCGTGTTGCCTTGCTACAGGACGGTGCTGGGGCAGAAACTACTACCGTGAGATGCGCTTCGGTTCATTGCTGAGGGACGCTGATGTTTTCCGCTGGAGACCCCAGAGCCCCTCATGATGCAGCAAGAATGGCCCGAGGGGTTTTAGTGAGTAGTCTCACATGTGATAATGGGATCATCTATTAACCAATCAATATTGTTATATTTTGTATTTGGATATAATTATAGTCTATGTTGTGTGTAACTTTGATTACGTTTAGTCGTTTAAGAGATTTGAGACTAAATAAAATAATTACACACATATATGTACTTACCAAAACATGCACCAAAAGCATCCATTTCAAATCCAACTTGACATTCGATTGGTTTAACGTTTACGTTGGTCCACTCGTTTTTAATCACGTCATGTTCAAGCTTGGAAACATCTGGAGACTGCTCTTCATTAGCAGTAGAAGTTTCTTTCATTCCATCGACATTAATATGAGGAGTTATGGAAGGAATTACTTCAGTAACAGTAGCTGGCATGTAAGTTATGTCCGTTTCTTTTGATTTGGGTAGTAAAGCTTCATCCACACTCTCTTGCGGTAACTCTGATGGCTCTAGGTCATACCTCGGTCCAGTTTGTTCCGTACTTTCCGTTAGGTTCGTTCCTTCCGCAATTTTATCGATTGGGACGTACGATATTTCATATTCATATGCTTCTGTAGGCTTGGATGATTCAGATGGCAATGAAGTGAAAGTTGGATTTATCCTTATCGGTTCTGT
Source organism: Meandrusa payeni (assembly GCA_029286785.1). Taxonomy (NCBI): domain Eukaryota; kingdom Metazoa; phylum Arthropoda; class Insecta; order Lepidoptera; family Papilionidae; genus Meandrusa; species Meandrusa payeni. The sequence goes on from JAGSMX010000029.1 coordinate 1,597,284, forward strand.
GTGTGTGTATTCAACGCTGTAACTAGATTCGGTTACGATTGGTATATGTGACTCCTTTTTAATTTCTGGAGACGTTAATTCATTGTTAATTTCTGGTTTCAATGTCGGTACTGAAGATGCTGTTTCTAATTTAGTATCCTGTATAGAATAAACGTTATTATCGTTGCGATTTCTATCAGTACTATGGTCCGTTGATGACACGGGTGCTATTGTGATGACTTCCTGTGGTATAATGTCATATGATTCGGAATGTTTTGAGTCTATTGTTGGCTCTGGAGCTCTGCTAGTTGTTGTGGTTATTGCCACATGTTCCGGTGTTGTTTCCGTTATTAGAGTAGAATTTGACGTTTTCTGTACATTTTCCTCGACAATTTCTTCTCTGAAATTAACAAAAAATATTGCAGTCATCGAGTAATCAATCTACGATTTTTACAATCAGCAATATTAAAGGAAATCAATACTATTCGTTAACACAAGCATTTTAATGTAGCATGATTGTAATAGGCAAAATAAAAAAATATATATTTTCATCATCTAGTTATTTATTACAGAATCATCCGCTGGGCCAATGTAAAGACTTCGAGATCAAGATCGATCAAGACATCTCAGAGACACACACACACATCGCCTTTTGAGTTATTTTGAAAAAAAGCTTTTTAAGCTTAAGTCAAAATGTGACATCAAAAATTTATTGTAAAAAAATGTTTTTTATGTCACATCACGTTTAAAATTTAAATCTCACTTTTCCTTCTGATTTATTAAAACGAATAAACATTTGTTATTTATTAATAATCACAAATATTAAGTTATATTGTATACTATTTCCATTAAAATGCCTTAAAAACAAAAATAAAATACAAAATGAAACTTGGTTGGCAGTTTGTTTTAAATATAACCGTTCTCTCAGCTCTCCGAAAAAGCATTACAAGTAGGAACTTATTTAAAAGAAACACTCTCATCACCTTATACAGGATGTCCCAAAATGTAACGACAACCTCAGACCCGGAGAAGGTCCAGAAAAGCCAGTCAAAAATCAGCGTTCTACACCCAGCAGCACTTGAGTAGCGACTATTTTATTAAAAAGGAATGGAGTGGGATTGTTCGACCCTGTGTTTACAGTTGTCAATTATTTCTAGGCTTTAATTCTTTTTTGACCTTGGCAACTTTGTAGCAACTACTACCTTCTTACAAGGTCTAATGGCTGATTTTTTTTGACTGGCTTTTCATGAAAGGATCTTTCCACTGGTGCGAGGTTATCGTAACATTCTGGGACATCCTGTAGAAGGTGAGATATAAGAAGATTACTTACTCAGAATCATAATATACGTAGTCCGGTAGAGCCGTCGTGGTGGTGGTTGTGGTCCTGCGTCTTATGCAGCGGAAGGAACCGAGAATATTGTGGCAGTGGTATTCGGGACCGGCGCGTCCACAGTTGTGTATTCCCAGAGCGCATTCGTCTATATCTACAATACAAAGAAAAATCAATGATGGCATCATCTAAACGTTCTTTGTCGTTCCCTCATTTCTGAGGCGTGGTCACTTGAGCCCCTCAAATGAACAATCTGCCTCCATCGGCTTCTGTCCGAGGCAGCGCTCACCAGGTAGAGATTAGGAGCGGAGACCTTTTACTTGGTCAGGCCATTGTGTTGGCGACCGGCCTCTTGTTCTCTTCCCTTCTGTATTTCCAACAATGACCAGCTTTTCAAGGCTGCTATCCCCTCTACGCATTATATGCCCGATATAAAAAGTTAGGTTAAGTTAGTTAGGTCTAAACGTTAGGATTTTTTAAAATTTTATTTATTAAGAAAGTTACACAGCAATTGAATGTTCAATTTACAATTTAGTTTAGTTGTACTGTCAAGTAGCCGTGGTAGCTCAGTGTCCGGGCGGTTGGCTCAAGTTGCGTAGTACGCTAGCAACCCGAGTTCGATCCCCGGTGCCGGCACCAATAAATTTGTTGTTGCAATTTTATGTGCTGATTAACCACGCGCTCGGCGGTGAAGGAAAACATCGAGAGGAAACCTACATGTCTTAGAAAATTTTTCTACGACATGTGAAGTCTGCCAATCCGCATTAGGGCCGCGTGGCGGACTGTGCCCTTATACTCTCTTTACAGAGAAGGCCTGTGCCCAGCAGTGGGACATATATATTATATATATATATATATAAAGGCTGTAACTTTATACTGCCAACATACTTCATTATCTAAAATATTTTTTTAAACACGTTTCAATAACACATTTCATCAATTGAAACCAAATAGATGGCCTATTGTTTAAATAAAAGCGGTACTGATAAAAATATCAATTTTAGAGAAACAGTTATTATAGGTTCTGTGTGTTCTGCAGGCAATTGAATTTTTACCACAATTGCTACTTTTAATGTCCCCGGCATTGTTGCGATTTTATTTGGAAAGCTTACAGATATTACTTATAAAACAAAGTACACTCGTGAGCAAAAATGAAGGGTCGGAATAAAGTGTCGGTTAAGAAAATTTTAATAACTTGGAATTAAATATTCTTAAAATAAAATAAAATATTTTAATTTATTTATTTATATTTCATTAAAAAACATAAACTTAAACGAAAAAGGATATCTTACGTAAACTTGGATAATACAGTATTTTTCATTAATTTTATTTTAATTTAAATTTTAGTACTTAGTGTTAATCACTAAGTACTAAAATTTAAACTTTCTTAACCAACCCTTTTTTTGCTCACGCTTATTTATTATTATTTATTTATTTATTCTTTATTTGCACACAATACAAAAAAGGTACAAATAGGCGGACTTAATGCCAGTAGGCATTCTCTGCCAGTCTACCTTGGGGTTGTGTAAAGAAAAGTAACGGGTGCAAGCTATGTGAGAAAATAATAAATAAAAGAAAACTATATTAAATGCATGCATATATAATATACATATGTATATATTATATATAATAATTAAATATTATATTACATACAGCCAATTAAAAGTTTCTTCGTTCTTTAAATCTGTAGAATGTTTTATCCAAAAAACATATACACAATAGTGTGTTTAAGCCATTTAAAAGTTACTTGCAATTGAATTTTTACCACAATTGCTACTTTTAATGTCTCCGGCATGGTTGCTCGATTGATAACGGTATTTCATTTTTTTTTTTAATGACGAACTACACAGATTGGCCAGAGAAGCTGGTCTTGACCGGATTGAGAGGTGGCATAGATCTTAGATCGCTTAGCCTGAACCTCTATCGCTAGTAACTCGACACAAGGGCTCGACGCAAGTAACCTCGGCTTGGCTCGGTTACTAAGCATTCTAAGCATTCTGATCCGAGGGCACCCGAGAGGGCCGAACCACGACTCGGTCGGTAGCTATTTCACGGATATTCTAAGGGACATTCTAAAACTAAACTAACTTTGAGTGCCGTTTTAGTAAGTGTTGGCGCTGAGAGAAGAAGTGGCCGAAGAAACTGCAAGCCAGCAATCCTAGCATCTAAGGGGTGTCAAGGTATTTCATACAATATCGTTTTATGAAGGCGATTAATCACTTTAATTAACTATATAAAATTCTTAAAACGCTATTTGTAGCACTATCGTTAGCCTGCTCTTAACTACCAAAGCTTGCTGGAAGAAAATGCCAAATAGCATTAAACTCGCTTTTGTTCGTATATTTTAGTGCAATAAAGAATTCTATCTACCCAAAGTCTAGTAGTAATCACTTCATTACTCCTTTTCCTTTTTTTGTTCACGAGGAGGAAATATTCAGAAAGATACCCCGCCTTCTGGGGGGAAGGCGGCGGTTATGTGGGGTTTTTACCCACTAAAACCTCCCCGGTGGCCCTTCCTCGGTGCATGGTGAGGGGCTCCGGGATCTCCAGTGGAACGCACCGGAGCCCCTCTACACTGTGCTCAAGGAGAGCACTTCCCGGGGGAGGTTACTCCCTCCCCCCCTGTGCCCTCGCAGTGCAAGGCGACACGGGCCAGCCGATGTCGCCTTCTTCCCGGGTCCACCTTGGCGGACGACAAAGGCCCCCACCCTTGTCGCCCAGTGAACCCGAGGCCCCTTTTAGTCGCCTTCTACGACAGGCAGGGGATACCGTAGTCTTATTCTTGAGAGCCCAGGACTACAGGGCTGGCTGTTACTTCATCACTCCTAGACAATACTACAGATCTCTTATGAACTAGTTTTACCTTCGCATTTCCCCGAGGAGTGATGCAGTATATACCCGGTACCGCAAGAGATGAATCTGATGCATAGGAAGGAACCGACAGTGTTGTCGCATCTCTGAGATTCCGCAATACAATTATTCTGATCTGTCGCACACTCGTTTATATCTGAAAGGTTAAACGGTTATTTGACAAATTTTAGTATTTCAAACAATTTTCGTAACGTTAAATAATAGCGTAAGATTTTTATTGTCATCTTGTTAAGATAGATGGCGCTATTATTAATTATATATTTTTATAAATCATTGTAAATAAAATAAATATGTTAAGGTAATAAATAATAAATAAAGTTTTTGATTTTATTGATTAAAAAATTATATTTATAGATTTTAATGATTCATTTTTTATTTTAAAGGAAGTTGTTCAAGAGTACTTTGATTAGGTTATGATTCATTCTATTTCGTAAAATTTCTACGATAATTCGGAAATACAAAGAGGGCATCCGCGCGTAATATCAGTCAACGTTTGATTTCGGTTTCGGTTTTTGTTTTCACTCGTAAATATACTTGTGTTATTAGTGTTGTAGCTGACTTAGCTTATCATAAGCTAACGTCCGCTTGGTACTCTGCCTGAGCTATAAGAAAACCTATCGCACTCCCTGCCCAGTTAAAGGAAGAGAGACATGAATTTACTAATTGTGATGATTCTTTGATAATGATAGCATTGCTCGTTTACACTAAAAGCTTAAGTTATAATGGGCCCTCACCGACGCAAGCACCGGTGGTTGGATCTAGCTCGAAGCCAGGCTTGCAGTGGCACTCGTGGCTGCCGAACGTGTTGTGACAGGTCTGATATTGGTCACACATATGTGTCTTCTCCTCACATTCATCAATATCTGTAATTCACATTGAAATTATATTAGTATTTTGCGTTATCAAGCTAACGTACAGATTTAGTCTCTTATCCTACTTGTCAAAGGAGGTATTTTTGATACACTTTTTGGTAAGGAGAAATTTTATGGGTTCACCTCTCCGATATGCTAATTTGCTATTTATATTTTGTTATGATCCTGAACAGCCCGTGATATATTTGTGTCGAGTACGTTAAGGTAGCTTTTGGTTTGCCAGCCCTGTAGTTCTGGGCTCCTAGAATAAGACTACGGTATCCCCTGCCTGCGTAAAAGGTGACTAAAAGGGGCCTCGGGTATCACTGGGCGACAAGGGTGGGGCCTGAGTCGTCGACCAAAGTGAACCCGGGAAGAAGGCGACATTGGCTGGCCCGTGTCGCCTTCTGCTGCGAGGGCACAGGGGAGGGAGTAACCTCCAGGAGGAGATCCTGGAGCCCATCGTCATGCACCGAGGAAAGGGCCACCGGAGAGGTTTTAGTGGATAAGAACCCCACATAACCGCCGCCTTCCCCAGAAGGCGGGGTATCTTTGTGAAGATTTCCTCCCCGTCAACAAAAAAAGCTTTTGGTTTGCCAGCCCTGTAGTTCTGGGCTCGTAGAATAAGACTACGGTATCCCCTGCCTGCGTAGAAGGTGACTAAAAGGGGCCTAGGGTTAAAGCAGTTAGAGAGAAATAATTAACATAAGTAATAAATATGTATAAATAATTTACCTACACAACCGAGGTATTCACTGCTATATACCAAGCCATCGGCGCATTTAGGACTTACGTTAGATCTGAAAATAGTATTTGATTTTATTTGGAAAGCTTACAGATATTACTTATAAAACAAAGTACACTCGTGAGCAAAATAAAGAGTCAGAATAAAGTGTCGGTTAAGAAAGTTTGAATAACTTGGAATTAAATATTCTTAAAATAAAATAAAATATTTTTATTAATTTATGTATATTTCATTAAAAAACATAAACTTAAACGAAAAAGGATATCTTACGTAAACTTGGATAATACAGTATTTTTCATTAATTTTATTTTAATTTAAATTTTAGTACTTAGTGTTAGTACACTAAATAATAAAATCACTAAGTACTAAAATTTAAACTTTCTTAACCAACCCTTTTTTTGCTCACGGCTATTTATTATTATTTATTTATTTATTTATTCTTTATTTGCACACAATACAAAAAAAGGTACAAATAGGCGGACTTAATGCCAGTAGGCATTCTCTGCCAGTCAACCTTGGGGTTGTGTAGAGACAAAGTAACGGGTGCAAGCTATGTGAGAAAATAATAAATAAAAGAAAACTATAATAAATGCATGCATATATAATATACATATCTACTTTAAAATAAATTAAATATATAAACATAATAATTATAAATAATAATTAAATATTATATAACATACAGCCAATTAAAAGTTTCTTCGTTCTTTAAATCTGTAGAATATTTGATCCAAAATACACACACACAACCACGCGCTCGGCGGTGAAGGAAAACATCGTGAGGAAACCTACATGTCTTAGAAAAATTTTCTACGACATGTGAAGTCTGCCAATCCGCATTAGGGCCGCGTGGCAGACTATGCCCTTATACTCTCTTTACAGAGAAGGCCTCTGCCCAGCAGTGGGACATATATATTATATATATAAAGGCTGTAACTTTAACATACACACAATAGTGTGTTTAAGCCATTTAAAAGTTACTTGCATAAAGGGTTAATGATTATCCGACGTATATCCGTTAGGTGGTGATTGGGGTGACGATTTGCAATAATTTTAATGTCTGTATGAATTATGCAAAAGTGAACCATTTTTGAAATATCATATTGCTCAGAAGAACGATAACTGAAAATGATACTATTTTAATATTTTTTTTACGATTTATCATCACTAATATAAAATGCCTTATAGCAAAAAAAAAAGTATGAAACTCCGCTGGCAGATTATTTTAAAAACATAATTCTTAGCTCTCTAACAATGTATAACAATTAGGAAGTTATTCAAAGAAAAAACTGAAAAACAGTGACCACAAAGGAAGCAGACTTCATATTTGAACGTTCCGAGCAAATCGAACGAGCAACTCCACCTAGTAATACAAACTATATGCTTAATAGCTAGAGATGTAATGAATTCAACAACCTTTGTAAGAAATACAATAATGTCGACCTATTTCACGTCAGTGATGCCTCCATACGTAAGCTTTTTATAAGTATATTTAGTGAAATTTTGTCTGCGGGACCTTGATACTCTTGTCCAATATTGTGTTACCTAAGTTTTCGTATCTTTAGTGTTTTTTTTTTCCCTAACTTATTTGTTAAAACTTGTTATCTGCTAATCTTGTGATATATGTGTTAATTATATAAGAAGCATTGAATAGCTGTAGGTTTTCCTGTATCAAATAAATAAATAAATCGTCTCGTTCGCGTACATAAAAACCTTGTAATTACCTGGTAGTATCGGAAGTAGACTTGCAATTGTATTCTCCCGGTAAATTGATGCATATTTGATTTGATTTACAGATACCTTCTTCCTCTTCACACTCGTTGATATCTTTAAAAAAAAATAAAAGCACTCACGTCACAGTCACACAGGGAAAGAGATAATGGCAGCCAATGGCGGAGATATATTATATGTCTATATAGAGCCGTGGTAGCTCAGTGTCCGAGTTGTCACCTCAAGTTGCATGGTATGCCAACAACCAGAGTTCGATCCCCGGTGCCGGCACCAATAAATTTGTTGTTGCAATTTTATGTGCTGATTGACCACGCGCTAAGAAAACCTACATCTACATGTGTTTGAAAATTGTCTAAGACATGTGATATCTGTCAATATTCGCTAGGGACGCGTGGCGGACTATGCCCTTATACTCTCTTTACAGTGAAGGCCTGCGCCCAGCAGTGGGACATATATAAAGGCTGCTACTATATGGGGCATAGTCGGCATTTCTTTTTCGTTTACATGTCTTACAATTTTTACTACCACATGTAGATTTCCTCACGATGTTTTCCTCCACCGGCGAGCGCGCGGTCACCACTTAAAATGCTAGCGTACTATGCAACTTAAGGCAAACACCCGGATGCTGAGCTACCACGGCTCTCTAAAAGACTAGGATTATGGATGTCCATTTTCCTCGGTTTCACACTTCTCTCGCTTTTTGACCGCTTTAGGGCTGAGTGTGTCGGTCGAAGTGTTGGTCGTAGAAGGTCTTGGCTGCGTATTATCAGAGACTGGAATTGCGAGTGCCGTCCATCTGTTTCGCCTCGCAGGAGGCAGAGAGTGACATGGCGAAGTGACTGCCAACCTTCGCTACTCGGAGAGGCACTTTAAGAAGAGAGAAGAAAAGAAAAAGGGCCGAGTGGTTGTGCCCTAAAAGGCTATATAGAGAGTAGGCCCAATAATGGGGCATTAGTGTGTAACTTCATTGTTACCTTCACACTTGTTGGTGCCAGGATCGATTTTGAAACCAGGTGGGCAGTGCTTGGAGGCCTTGTCCTGACAGTAAAAGGAACCTTTAGTGTTGATACAGAATTGAGAGATAGAATTGCAGTCGTCTTTGTGGGTGTCGCATTCGTCCACGTCTGTAAGAAACACAATTTTAATGTTTAACGAACGTGTGTTTTATTTAGCACCATAACTTTGGACTTACATCATAACTTTGGACTGGGTGAACCGATTTCAATGATTCATTTTTAATACGAAAGCTGGTACTTCCTATGTGGTTCCATTACAATTTGGTCCAAATCTTATTATGGCGTCCACACGAAAACCATAGAAGCCCTAAATTTGCGTTAAGTATGTGCGCGTCAAATGGACAAATAACAATATCACACAAACCGATTTCGATGATTATTTTTTTATTGGAAAGAATACACTTTAAGAGTAGTAAGATAAAGTTCGTTTGTTTTGTTGTTTGTTTGTTAGATTCTGATTAACGATAATTCGGAAATACTAGGAATGCGTCTGCATGTAGTCATGAAAAATTTGATTTGAAATTGATTTTAGTTTTTACTCGTAAATCTATTTGTTTAAGCCGCTTACGAAACTGGTTCTTTTTGCAAATCGTTGGGGGAGGCCTATGTCCAGCAGTGGATGTTTTACGGTTAAATGATGATGATACTTGATCTATTTTTATGTGCTGTATTGATTGAGTATTGTTATTATATCATATCGTAGTTATTATAACATACCTTCACACTCCTCGTTGTCACCAGTTTTAAATCCTGGTGGACAACGGTCTTCGGCCGAGGGAAGATGTCTCTCAGGGAATTTGAGGGGATCTCCCGCAACGCCACCGCATTTGTAAGCCCCCACTGCGTTCTCACACAAATACAACGGACACGGCGGTTGTGGTAATTTGCATTCGTTTATGTCTGAAAAACAAATCAATGTTAGCTAAGAACTAATCCATCTATCACTACTATATGCATAGCATATCAATTGTGTAGCATTTTTAAACCGAAATCTGTAAATGGTAGTTTTTCAAAATAATCCTCGCTCGCCTCCTTTAACTTTAAAAATCTCTATCCATGGAAACGGACATGATTATGATTATGTTTTATAACGACTTCAAAAAAGGAGTTTATATATGAATGAATTCCACTGACCATCACAAGCGTTGTTAAGAATATTCTTAGCGAAACCGGGTGGGCACAGCCCCTTTTCGACATTGTTGATTTTCTTCATACATTTGTAGGAACCTTTTGTGTTAACGCACTTTGTGTTTGGGAGACACACGGGCGGGTCGAGAAGACATTCGTCGATATCTGAAAATGCAAAACAAATAGTTCATTATTAAGCTTCATTAAAACAGATGTTATTTGGTGATACAGCTTTATCCAATATGCCCAGCCTGGAACAGAGTAAGGCAAGTACATGATCTAATTCCCCCGTCGCCGTTCCACCATCGGACTTCAAGACGCACTGCAGGATTTTCATCCTTTGTTGTGAACATCCCTCAAAATCGAACGAAGCACTTTGCTTCGTCTTTCATTTTTCGTACAGCAAAAGACTGGTACAGTATCTAGCGTCTGTCTTTCCCTCCGATCACTATGTGGATATTTTCAAGAGTAGAGTGAATAGACTTACTAAGCTAGTGCGCCTTACTCTCCAGGTCTGCATTTCCACTTAACATCAGTTGGGATCGCAGTCAAGCACTTGCATAGAAAGTATAAAAAACATATGTGATGGGTAGTGCCCAAAATAGGATTAAAATTATGAACCTTACCTTCACAAGACTTGGCATCAGCCATGAGCTGGTAACCTCTTCGACAGGAGCACTTGACGGAAATGCCGTTGTCATTACATCTATGCTGACAAGGGTTGTGTGGCTTGCATCTGTTCTTTGTTACCTGAAAAAAAATGGTAAACTAATTTCAAAAAAGGGAAAGAAGAGAAATTCATCGTAAATACGTGAATTTTTAACACCCCAAAAAATGTTTAATAGAAACAAATTTGATTGAAGTTTTTTACCACGTCAAAAAGGAAAGGGGTTTTCAAATAGTTTGTAATTTTTTTTAATGTTTATGAGCCAATTTCCTTTTTTTTTGTTTGACAGGGTATTGTTATAAATAGGTTCCTTTCCGATTTTGTTGGTACAGGCGCCTGAGTTCCGAAGATACACCAGGAAATTCCTAAAAATTCTATATTAGCAAGCTTGTTGTTAAGATATTGGTAGGTTTGGACTAAAACCAATGCCTGTCGTAGAAGGCGACCAAAAGGGGATTCGGGTTCACGGGCGAGGAGCGTCGGGGCCTTCCTCGTCCGCTACAATGGACCTGGGAAGAAGGCGACAGAGGGTTCGTATCGCCTTAGCACTGCAAGGGTGCTGGGGGGGAGTAACCTCCCCGTGTTGTGCTTCAGATGAGATCCAGGAGTCCTTCTCCGTGCGCCGAAAGGAGTCTTGGGGAAGGCGGGGTATCTCGTTGAAGACGGAGGGAACCGTCAACAAAAACAATAACTAATTATATAATTATAATACAACAACAGAACAAATTTCAATACATGTTACGAACAAATACGCTGTGCGCTCGTTTGTCTTAAATAGCAACTCGAAATAGCTGGGTTACATAGTATATAGTGAATAATTTTATTTTATTAATAGATATAGTTTGAGGAGTCTATTCAATACATGTATCGTAAGGTATGTTTAATATTCTTCGGTAATTTGGTACACATTTACAAGCATTCGCACATTTTTGACCTTATTATTGAAACATTCTGTGACCTCACCTCCATACAATTTCTCCCATCAGCCATTAACCTGAAACCGGGATTGCATTTGCATTTGTATGAGCCCGGTATAGGTATACAATGATGGGCGCATAGCTCAGTTGGAGCGAAGTCGTCACATATCGACGTAAGATCTGAAATAACATAAAATATTGATAAACTTTACAGTAAAAGAAAGTAGACAGTGTGGACAAAAAGTTTACAGTAAAAGAAGGACCCTAAAAGTCGTCTGGCGCCGTCGAGCGAACCATTATGTTGCGTGCCGTAGAGCCCCATAAGGGGTTGAGCTCCGAATGGTGGAGAAAGGCCCTGATAAAGAACTTGTAGGGAGTCAAGAAGGAGCGTGTGGGGCCACACGGCCAGACCACGCGTACCCTTCCGCGTTTTGGCTCATATAACCGCGAGGTTGGTGGGACCATGGGAGGTGGTGGGTAGGATCGCTTTAAAGTCAAAATTCGACACCAGAAATGGGAACATCGAAATTGTGGCGGCTGGCATTCGCCAATTACCAAAAAGTATTTTAGACGATAAAATTATCTATATCATATTTGGAAGAAAAAACATTTATTATAAAAGACACATGTCAACGTTTTTCCTTTTCACTTTTTGAACACTTTTTGTCTAGACATGTATTTAATGACAAATTAGCCAGATAAGCTGACCATGACTGCTTCACCGGATTGAGAGGTGGCATATCTCTTAGGTCGCTTAGCCTGAATCTCTATCGCTAGTAACTCGACACAGGGGTCCTCCCGGTGAGGGGTAACCTCGGCTTGGACGCTTACTATGTTACGAGTAAGTATTCCGATCCGAGAGGGCCGAACCACGACTCTGTTGGTAGCTATTTCACGGATAATCTATAGACCAGACAAGTCTTCTATTTGTCAGAGAGGTCTAAATATAAAACCGATCTATTGCAGTCATATTATTATTCAATCAGTGCCAAACACGACAAATACACTAATAGTGTTCCAGCGGCACGGCATCGGGTAAAATAAAAACTACTGAAACTAGCAAATGCCGACCACAATGATGCCAATGATCGTTCTTTTTGTACACAATTGGTTAAGCAGAATTGGTAGCTCAGTGTTGTGAGATACCTCTTGACTCTTCTAAAATAATTAAAAAACATAATTGTCTTACCATCTGCCAAGGATCTCTCGGTTACTATGCCGTTACCAGGGCGACTTGATGCAGTTTCTTCCACTCCAGATTGGTTAGCATTGTCCTAAATACAAAAACATTTAAGCATTTTAACATATTTACCTAAATAAAATATTATTTAAGTTAGCTAACATCGTTAAATTTGTGCTGCTATTTGGGTGTGCAACGTGGAAGATTCCCAAAACAATCTCCCACCAGCTCCACCAGTTCTTCGCCGAATCCTCGGTACCTACTGGCCCGAGAAAATGCTCAATGAACATTTTCTGGAGTGCTGATGTGAAAGTCCGATGAACCTCGATCAACCTTGATTGGGAGCCGCAAGGAAAACGCGACCGTACTAAACAGACCTGGCGTCGCACCCTAAACTATTAACGCTTTGACGCTTGACGACTTATTGATAGCATATCCTTCCGGTCTGTTCTACCATAGGTACCTGACAGCATTGATTGAAAGCGTCTCCAGTCAGCAGATGTTCAGCGCTGTTCCCCTTAGTGTCAGCCACGCACATCCTGGCACCCTTGGCAGCACCAACATCTATTCCCCTGAGGCACATATCGCAACATTTCTGTTAAACAGAATAAAAATGGTGTTAGTTGATATTTTATTTAATCAACTTCGAGTAAAATGTTTGTGTACCGGGCTATTAACGACCGGTACACAAACATTTTATGCAGAGTAGATAATACGAGTACCAATTGTATGCAGAGTTTCAAAAATTCTTTTTGTCACCACATTTCTCTTACTTAAATATCTACTTACTTAATAAAATGAGGCTTGTTGAAATGAAATCATGATTTTTACTATTTGTTGTGTTTTTAATATACCATGAATTCAATGCCACAACTGCCAACAATGTACGCTGAAGCATATACAAAATATCGAAAGCTATTCAAGTATTTGCTGTTTGATGTATTCTGTGATACTTGAAGTCAAAAGTTGATTTCTATAATTCTAATAATATCCAGCCCGCTTTATTTTATTTAAACAATAAACTTACGTCATTAAATATTTATTTTAATTATCACAATATATTACATTATTCATTTCACTCTGTATTCATTCTCGAACGGTTGAAGATTACCTACACCCATGTACATGCAATATTCTTCATTGTACTTCAATATGGTTCATAATGACATTAATATACACAACGCATGTGTCAATACAAATTTGTCTAATAAAACAATAGAATATCATCATAGTAAATAAAAGCTGTATTTGAAAGTTCATCAAGAAACTTTCCAGGATTACTCGCCAGGTCAATCTGAAGATGCGCTAAACGTTTCATTGAAATCGGTCCAGCGGTTTCGGAAGATACCCACACACTTTCTCTTTTATATATATAGATTTGACTTTTTACTTAATGACATTGACAGTGGGAATCTAAGTGTTGTGAATGAATAAAATGGAGTGGCCATTTTAATATCGCAAAATATTGTACAGTGTATTGGCGCCAATATGAGAAAACTCAATAAACAATCATATAAAGATGATTGTGGTGTATCACCTCTTTCATAATTAAGTTACTGGCCGGTAACCCAGTGAGATTATAATCAATAATGTGTCAACATTATGTCATTAATAAAATAATGGAGATATAGACAACAATGCATTCAATTTCTTTATGTATATTTAACAATGATGATGATATTAATTTATTCCTAATGGGAAAGGCAAAAGACTTAAGTCCATACAGCCATGTCTTGAATAAGAGAATTTTGTTAGTTTTAAAGACCTTCATTGTTGAAGAGTCTTTATTGTTCTTGATCGTAAAGCCGAACGCGCGTGCCAATCATATAAATCTGTCAGATTCCAAATTCAAATGTAATATTTATTTTTAATTGTAACAGTATTTACGGCCAGACTAAGTATATCATTTTATGTGTAAATAATACATATGGAGCTAAAGAAGTTTTACTTCAGTCGTGTCGCTCGTTTTTTTTTTATTATAATTAAAACGTTTATTATTACCATCGCTTCAACGAGAAAGTTCGGAAGAAAATAAACTGTTAACGATTTAGATAGCGAATGTAAACAAGTTAACTCCACTGAGCAATCACTTGCTATCTCAAATATGTTATCAGCCGGCAATTGATAAGAGATTCCTAATTACCCAGTTACCGAGTGTTTGGTTGTATGGTACCTTTGAAGTATTAGGGCATTTCCTCACTGGAAGCTATAATATGAAAGAGATATGCGTGAGATAACCTTAAAAGTATTAAATATGCATTAAGTGTGTGCGCGACAATTGGACGAATAACTCAATATCACGCCAACCGGTTTCGATGATTAATTTTTATTGGAAAGGATGTATTTTAAAAGTAGTTTTATGACAGTCTGATTAGGATTTGATTTATTCAATTTCGTAATATTCCGACGATAATTCGTAAATACAAAAAGGGCGTCCGCGCGTAGTTCAATGTTCGATTCGATTTTAAGTTTTTGTTTTTACTCGTAATACTTAAACTTATTGTGTAATTAAAATGGAAACACACTGGAAGTATCTACTTTTAATTAAAAAAAAAGAATCATCAAAATCGGCTCGCCCAGTCGAAAGTTACAAGGAAGGTAACATAAAAAAAATATACAGCCGAATTGAGAACCACCTCCTTTTTTGATGTCAGTTGATCAATCAGTCATTAATCAGTTGACGTACCTTTATGGAATCGTTGGCTGTGCCGCAAGACTTTGTGCTTCTTGCCAATTCGATCCCGCCCACGCAATCTTCTTTCTTTCTGGAATTAAAAAAAGCTCTCATTTTTTTAATCTCATCTGCCTGTCAAAAAAATCAGCTTTCTACAATATCATATCACTTTATAAAGCTCAAGTCCGGTTGTACTATGAGATATAATAATAAGATGAGATATATAATAAAGAAGATATGAGATGCTAAATGCCATCTCGCAGCTTTCGGTGGAAAGGTGGGCTAATAGGATATTTGGTGACGCAGCGGAAACCAATCTGCTCAGTCTTGAGCAGATTGGTTTCCACTGCGGGATGGTGATGCAAATTGGGGTCAATATT
Organism: Meandrusa payeni; assembly: GCA_029286785.1. Taxonomy (NCBI): domain Eukaryota; kingdom Metazoa; phylum Arthropoda; class Insecta; order Lepidoptera; family Papilionidae; genus Meandrusa; species Meandrusa payeni. The sequence goes on from JAGSMX010000029.1 coordinate 1,612,753, forward strand.
TTCTTCCATTATTTAGAGTAACGCGCACGTCTTTAGGTAGTCCCGTGCACCGCTGAAAATCAGCGTTGTCGCATCCTTGCGACAGCATATGCTGAGACAGTGTCCGATATTGGCATGATATGTTATGTATTATTTGTCCGTGTAACTTTAACTGTATTTTATTTATTTTTCATTCTTTTTTATGTGTTCTATTCTGTCTGTTATGTGTTTTTGTATTATGATGCCAATAAATAAAATGTCTATGTCTATGTCTAATAATTTTTGTATGTGGATTCGAACCTACGACCACACAATTCGCTGGCTGTATCCTCAACTATTAGGCTATTGACGCTTCCGTAAGCGGAACGTATTGCATACATAGATAATTCTAACTAAATCTATTCTTATCTAAGTGTCATATTATGTTGTTAAGTTAGTTAACAATGTAATTAATTGCCTTGTAAATTAATTTATCATGTTTAATTATGAGATTAACTGGGGCTGGTTGATTTATTGAGATATAATTATCTCGTTACGCGCTCTGACCTAGAAACGGAAAGTGGTTAATTTCTAATTTACTCCTAAAATGAATACTTTTACCTTACCGACTTTCATCCTCGAATATGTCAGTATTAAATCTACGAGAATTCTATGTACTTTAATTGCTCTACAACTTTACTACTAGTCTGTGTTGTTTCTCTACTAAATTCCGTCTTGTCGGCCGGATGCCGACAAATGTTCTCGACGATCCGGACAACGCGATCACTTTAGCACAGGCTAGATCGCATCCCAGAAATACAGGGATGCGATCTAGCCTGTGCTAATGCACCTGCCTATCGTAGAAAGCGACTAAAAGGGGCCTCGGGTTCACTGGGCGACAAGGGTGGGGCCTTTGTCGTCCGCTATGGTGCAACCGGGAATAAGGCGACATCGGCTGGCCCGTGTCGCCTTGCACTGCGAGGACACACGGGGGAGGAAGTAACCTCCCCCCCGGGACGTGCTCTCCTTGAGCACAGTGCAGAGGAGCTCCGGTGCGTTCCACTGGAGACCCAGAGCCCCTCGTCATGCACCGAGGAAAGGGCCACCGGAGAGGTTTCAGTGGGTAAAAACCCCACATAACCGCCGCCTTCTCCCCAGAAGGCGGGGTATCTTTTTGAAGATTGCCTCCCCGTTAACAAAAAAAGGCTAGATCGCAACAACCACACGATGCGTTCATACGTGACCGTGCCAAACGACCGAGTCATGGTTCGGCCCTTTCGAGTGCCCTCGGATCGGAATGCTTACGCGTAACATAGCAACCGTCAAAGCCAAGGTTACTCTTCGCCGGGGGGACCCTTATTGGAGTTACTAGCGATAGAGGTTCAGGCTAAGCGCCCTAAGAGCTACGCCACCTCTCACTCCGGTGAAGCAGTAAAGTACAGCTTCTCTGGCTAACCTGTGTAGTTCGTCAAAAAACAAAACGCTTCGTTCTTACAGTTAAATTTCTACCGTGCACATGGCTTGTTAAGTCCATCTGTTTGCTATTTAATTTCACTTCCACTTGACGTTATCTACTACGTAAGTTAATATAGCACTTATAGCAACATTAACGAAGTAGTTATCGCTAATGACTGATTATATCGATGGTTCAAAAATGTCCAGGCACATTTCTCACGGCTGATTCAAATCCCCTACCACTTATATCCTTAGTCAAACATCACAAATTATAACTAAACCATTAACCTCCTTTCTTGAAGTCGTTTAAATAAAAAGCTTAAGTTTCACCTTATTTCAATCAGCTATCTGCCAGTGAAAGTGCCGTCAAAATTGGTCCAGCCGTTCCAGAGATAAACCGGACAGACACATTGACAAAAATTGTGAAAAATATTATTTTGGTATACGTACCGTATATTCATACATTCATATGTATAAAGAAGCGGTTATTTTAATTTCACTAATGGACATTCAAATTTAATTTATTTATAAAATTGATATATATGATTGATTGAACAAGAAATTCGGCCATTTTTAACTACAGAAACAAGCGAGGCCGACGCATTTTTATTGTAAATCAGTACTCATGCGTCATCGGCCATCATTTCCTAACGATTGACCCACTTAACTGGAGTTTTTCATCACATTCCTTGTATCTGGATTAACACGGATGTTTCTGTAACGCTTGCAATGTCTTGTACCAGCGGCTGTAAACATCACGTGTTAGTGGTACATTTTTAACCGCCTTCGAAAAAAGCTCTCAATTCGTCAGTATTTTGAAGTGAAAATGTTGAAAAGTTTTTGGTTATATATATATGTATATATATATATATATATATATAACCAAAAATATACTATAATATATATATATATACATACACAGACTAGACACAATTTACTTACTGGAAATACTCCTTGCAGCACTGGTCCATAGCGAAGATACACAAGGAACTGAAGACCGATGGTACATTGGGGGGCACAGTCGACGAGCAATCATTGGAGGTGTGGTTCCTTGCATACATGGTGCCTTGGTTGCAGCACTGCTGCGTCATATCCGCCATCTGGTCGGCGATAGATCCTGCAACGAGACCTGGTAAATTACATTGATAATTGACTACAAAAATCAAACGTTGAAAGCTATTACGCGCAGACACCATCTTTTTATTTCCCAGTTATCGTATAATACGAAATAAAATTAATCAGAACCTAAGCAATTTTTTATGACACTACTCTTGAAGTATCCTTTCCAATAAAAAATGTATCATCGAAATCGGTTGGCGCGATATTGAGTTATTCGTCCATTTGTCGCGCACATACTTGATGCGAAATTAAGTATTATATGGTTTTGTAAATTTAAATCGCCACGGAAAATACCAGCTTTCAAACAGAAAAGAATTATCAAAATCGATTCTCCCAGTCGAAAGTTAAGAGGTAACAAACATAAAAAAAATACAGACGAATTGAGAACCTCCTCGTTGAAAATTGGGCAAAGAAATCGACTCTAATTTAAGAAAAGGTAAAAAGAGTATTTCTCACAGACATCAAAGGGGAGGTTCTTACGGCTAACATCGTGAGATAACTCACATGTCTTACAGCCTATAAATTTGGCTCACTGCTGGACACAGGCCTTCTCTGCAAAGAGAGCATGTAATATACTTTGTGTAAATGTTATACACAATATTTTCCATCGGCCATGCACATGATTCAGATTACAGCATAGACTGTAGATTATGTTCGTGGTAGCAGTGTCAAACAGTCATTGATCAATTTATCACTTTTTTTTTAAATAGCCTTTAATATACTACTACAACTAAACTTAAATATAAATCGTTCTGTAATTCGATTGTAGTTATATTTTTTTTTATTAAATCCTAATTGTGTTTGTAGTAGTCGCCTCTGCGACGTAGGCCTCTCCTAATTCTTTCCAAATATAGGTTGTCAAATATCTCCCTTCCGCCTTTTTGTCTTTTTATTTCGCGGCTACGTACAAAGCGCTACAGAGCTCGTATCTAGCAATACTATACATAATTTGAAAGGTCTTGACATAACCTACAAAACGACGCTATGCATAATTAGTTTGGATATTGCGTTCAACAGTTAAAGACGTGTAAACATGAAGTTCACTGACGCCGAAATTCGCGCTATTTTAAAGTTTTCCTTCGTTAAAGGCAAATCCGCTAGAGAAACGTTCCGTGAGATTAATGGTGTTTTGGGGATGGTACTCTATCACTTCGAACCACGGAGGAATGGTTTCGACGATTCAGAGCCGGTGAGCCAGATCACATACGACAATATCAAGCGAAAACGGTCGTGGTCGATAGCCGGTGAATCGTCCCAAACAGTGGCCAAGCCGCGAATTTCGACGTTAGTGAACTTCTTGTTTACACGTCTACTGTTGAACGCAATATCCAAACTAATTATGCATAGCGTCGTTTTGTAGGTTATGTCAAGACCTTTCAAATTATGTATAGTATTGCTAGATACGAGCTCTGTAGCGCTTTGTACATAGCCGCGAAATTCAAAAGACAAAAAGGCGGAAGGGAGATATTTGACAACCTATATTTCTTTGCCGTGCTACTCGCATCCAAGAAGATCCACCTTATCTTTCCATCTCTTATTTGGTCTTCCTTTTTCTTTTTTTTTGTCTATTGGTATCCACTCTGTTATTCGTTTTGCCCATCGTTTCTATTTATCACTTATGAAGTTATTAAAAACGTAATTAATGAAAGAAATATTTAATTACTAAAATTATTATTAGGTACTAATATCAAGACAGGGATTGGTGATAGATGGTTAAAAAGTTTAGGGTACTATTTTAATGCCACGTTATAAAAAAAAAAAAAATAATAATATAGACATAGACATTTATTTATTATTTATAAAAACACATCACAGACAGAATATAACAAACATTAAAAAAGAATGAAAAATAGACAAAACACAGTTAAAGTTACACGGACAAATAATACAAAACATATGATGCCAATATCGGACACCGTCTCAGCATATGCTGTCGAAAGGATGCGACAGCGCTGATTTGTGGCGCTGTTATATGGATATGAAAATTAGATGGTAAATATCGATCTACCCATTTCGGAGGAGAATGATAACTAACATTGTGACACGAGAATTTTATATATAAGAAATATAGATGGAGTTATAAAAGTTTTACTTATGTCATGTCGTCTAAAGCTCTACAAGATTTAATCCTTTAGTAGTAGGATATAGAGCTATCTGGTATTCAATTACCACATTAATTAACTCATAATACAAGAACGTTATAACGTGTATGCTATTTTCATCTTAAAGAATGATGAATCAATGTCGCATAATTGGAACATTAAATGGGGCAATTATTTTAGTTTGCGGTGTGGATAAGTGTTTTCGAGTATCGAGCTAATGAAAATAAATAATAAATTATAGCAATATAAAACGCCTATATCCCAATTGTCTAGCGTACGGTCTTCTTAACACAAGGTGCAGGTTCGAACCCAACATCCGACTATTGAACCATGTCATAGCACAGTGGTCGCCTAACTAAGAGCCAAATAAGGACGTTACAACAATTAAAAAAAATTGGTCTTACGACAGTTATGTGTGTTACGTCTTGCGACAGTTATGTGGTTTTTAAACCACATAACCACTTAAACCTTGGCCCTTTCCTTGGTGCATGACGAGGGGCTCCGGGATCTCCAGTGGAACGCACCGGAGCCCCTCTGCACTGTGCTCAAGGAGAGCACGTCCCGGGGGGAGAGGTTACTTTCTCTTCCCATGTGCCCTCGCAGTGCAAGGCAACACGGACCAGCCGATGTCGCCTTCTTCCCGGGTCCACCTTAGCGAACGACAAAGGCCCCCACCCTTGTCGCCCTGTGAACCCGAGGCCCCTTTTAGTCGCCTTCTACGATAGGCAGGGGATACCGTAGTAGCGTACTATGCAACTTGAGCCAACCCGGACACTGAGCTACCACGGCTCACAACGGTTAACAAGAATGTTAGTCAATATGTATTTGAAGATTACAGCATACAGCATACAATTCAAACACAACAAATCCGTCGTCAGATAAGATTCCTATTATAATTGGATCCGTACGTAGACGTAATCAAGCACCTATTGACAGATGCGTTGCTTATTGACGATTTATTTGCGATGAGTTTATCAATCGTTAAATCTAGATTAAAAAAATGAATCGCATAAATGTACTCGCATAACTTCCGAATTACTGCACCAAATCGGATGATTCTTACATTTTTCAACTGCCTTCAAAATGAGGAGGTTCTCAATTCGTCTGTATTTTGTTTTATGTTTGTTACCGCATTACTTTCGACTGGGTGAACCGATTTTGATGTTTCTTTTTATTTGAAAGCTGGGTTTCCTTGTGGTACCATTTTGTCATAAATTTGCATTATGTGCTCGACAAATGGACGAATAACTCAATCGATTTCGATGATTCATATTTTATTGGAAAGAATGTACAACAAAGGTATTTTGATGAGAATTTCGTAAAATTTTGTTTTAATCGTAAATATATTGTATTCCGTTAATATAACGGTTATATCATGAAGTTCCAACGCCTTTTCACTTTCTTCGTCCATATTCACGCTCGTTGTCGTTAAACCAGTCATGGATTGTCATAACATACCAATATCTCAATCTACCCTTCAACAACCCTCCTCCTTACCTTTTTTTTTTTTTGTCTATTGGTATCCACTCTGTTATTCGTTTTGCCCATCGTTTCTATTTATCACTTATGAAGTTATTAAAAACGTAATTAATGAAAAAATATTTAATTACTAAAATTATTATTAGGTACTAATATCAAAACAGGGATTGGTGATAGATGGGTAAAAGTTTAGGGTAGTATGTATTTTAATGCCACGTTATAAAAAAAAATATAGACATAGACATTTATTTATTATTTATAAAAACACATCACAGACAGAATATAACAAACATTAAAAAAGAATGAAAAATAGACAAAACACAGTTAAAGTTACACGGACAAATAATACAAAACATATGATGCCAATATCGGACACCGTCTCAGCATATGCTGTCGAAAGGATGCGACAGCGCTGATTTGTGGCGCTGTTATATGGATATGAAAATTAGATGGTAAATATCGATCTACCCATTTCGGAGGAGAATGGTAACTAACACTGTGACACGACAGGCAGGGGATACCGTAGTAGCGTACTATAAACTTTTTTTTTTTTTGTTTACGGGGAGGAAATCTTCAAAAGATACCCCGCCTTCTGGGGAAGGCGGCGGTTATGTGGGGTTTTTACCCACTAAAACCTCCCCGGTGGCCCTTTCCTCGGTGCATGACAAGGGGCTCCGGGATCTCCAATGGAACGCACCGGAGCCCCTCTGCACTGTGCTCAAGGAGAGCAAGTCTCGGGGGGGGAGGGGGGAGGTTACTCCCTCTCCCCATGTGCCCTCGCAGTGCAAGGCGACACGGGCCAGCCGATGTGGCCTTCTTCCCGAGTCCACCTTAGCGGACGACAAAGGCCCCCACCCTTGTCGCCCTGTGAACCCGAGGCCCCTTTTAGTCGCCTTCTACGATAGGCAGGGGATACCGTAGTAGCGAACTATGCAACTTGAGCCAACCCGGACACTGAGCTACCACGGCTCACAACGGACAACAAGAATGTTAGTTATCAAAATCTAGCAAAATTGCCATTCTTTTTGAAGCAAAAATAGGTAATCTATTTGGAATGGTTACCAAGAATGGTAGAGAAATTTCGTATGAAAAAATTGAATAATTTTGTATCTGATTGTAAGAATCAATATGTATTTGAAGATTACACAGCATACAATTCAAACACAACAAATCCGTCGTCGGATAAGATTCATATTATAATTGGATCCGTACGTAGACGTAATCAAGCACCTATTGACAGATGCGTTGCTTATTGACGATTTATTTGCGATGAGTTTATCAATCGTTAAATCTAGATTAAAAAAATGAATCGCATAAATGTACTCGCATAACTTCCGAATTACTGCACCAAATTGATGATTCTTACATTTTTCAACCGCCTTCAAAATGAGAAGGTTCTCAATTCGTCTGTATTTTGTTTTATGTTTGTTACCCCAGATCTTTCGATTGGGTGAACCGATTTTGATGATTCTTTTTTTATTTGAAAGCTGGGCTTCCCGTGTGGTACCATTTAGTCCCACCACCATTTAGTAAATTTGCATTATGTGCTCGACAAATGGACGAATAACTCAATCGATTTCGATGATTCATATTTTATTGGAAAGAATGTACAACAAAGGTCTTTTGATGAGAATTTCGTAAAATTTTTGTTTTTAATCGTAAATATACTGGTATTACGTTAATATAACGGTTATATCATGAAGTTCCAACGCCTTTTCACTTTCTTCGTCCATATTTACGCTCGTTGTCGTTAAACCAGTCATGGATTGTCATAACATACCAATATCTCAATCTACCCTTCAACAACCCTCCCTCCTTACCTTTTTTTTTTTTTGTTCACGGGGAGGACATCTTCAAAAGATACCCCGCGTTCTGGGGTAAAGGCGGCGTTTATGTGGAGTTTTTACCCACTAAAACCTCCCCGGTGGCCCTTTCCTCAGTGCATGACGGGGGGCTCCGGGATCTCCAGTGGAACGCACCGAAGCCCCTCTGCACTGTGCTCAAGGAGAGCACGTCCCGGGGAGGTTACTCCCTCCCCTGTGCCCTCGCAGTGCAAGGCGACACGGGCCAGCCGATGTCGCCTTCTTCCCGGGTCCACCTTAGCGGACGACAAAGGCCCCTTGTCGCCCAGTGAACCCGAGGCCCCTTTTAGTCGCCTTCTACGACAGGCAGGGGATACCGTAGAAGCGTACTATGCAACTTGAGCCAACCCGGACACTGAGCTACCACGGCTCACAACGGTTAACAAGAATGTTAGTCAATATGTATTTGAAGATTACAGCATACAATTCAAACACAACAAATCCGTCGTCGGATAAGATTCCTATTATAATTGGATCGGTACGTAGACGTAATCAAGCACCTATTGACAGATGCGTTGCTTATTGACGATTTATTTGCGATGAGTTTTTCAATCGTTAAATCTAGATAAAAAAAATGAATCGCATAAATGTACTCGCATAACTTCCGAATTACTGCACCAAATTGGATGATTCTTACGTTTTTCAACCGCCTTCAAAATGAGAAGGTTCTCAATTCGTCTGTATTTTGTTTTATGTTTGTTACCCCAGATCTTTCGATTGGGTGAACCGATTTTGATGATTCTTTTTTTATTTGAAAGCTGGGCTTCCCGTGTGGTACCATTTAGTCCCACCACCATTTAGTAAATTTGCATTATGTGCTCGACAAATGGACGAATAACTCAATCGATTTCGATGATTCATATTTTATTGGAAAGAATGTACAACAAAGGTCTTTTGATGAGAATTTCGTAAAATTTTTGTTTTTAATCGTAAATATACTGGTATTACGTTAATATAACGGTTATATCATGAAGTTCCAACGCCTTTTCACTTTCTTCGTCCATATTTACGCTCGTTGTCGTTAAACCAGTCATGGATTGTCATAACATACCAATATCTCAATCTACCCTTCAACAACCCTCCCTCCTTACCTTACCTCCACGAATTATATTGCGAACGATGGCTCTCTCGTTTCGCATTTAGGTCTTATATGGTTTTCTCCTGCATGTCATTGTCAGAATTGGATAAAATTTAAATGGGACCAGCATTAATAACAATAACGAGTAACAAAAGCCGACTTAAAATTGAATCAAACACTAAACACGCGCGGACGCCCTCTTTGTATTTCCGAACGAATCAGAACCTTTTTTTTTGTTCACGCGGGGGAATCTTTTTATAGACCATCCTCCGGTACCCTGGGTTGGGCCGGAGGGATGTGTGGGACTCGGCCTGGGCAGCCTCTATTACCCACTAAACCTTCCGCGAATGCCATCAGCCGTTATGAACGGGTGCCCCGGATCTGTCAGCGACATGACACCCCAACGAATCAGAACCTAGCCAAATATTCATCAAGCTAGTCTTAAAGTACAACCTTTCCAAAAAAAAATCATGGAGATGGTTGACGTGATATTGAGTTATTCGTCCATTTGCGGCGTACATACTTGATGCAAATTTAAAACTCATATGGTTTTCTCATGGATTAAGCGTCAATAGCCTAATAGTTTAGGGTACGGTCTGTGAATCGTAAGGTCTTGGGTTCGAATCCACCATTACACTATTGACATGAACCATCTCCTAGCACAAGCTTAAGCTTAGTTGTATATACTTGAGTAAATAAGATAAGTTTAATTATCATATTATTTATTTTATTTTATTTTTTTTTTCATCTATTATTTTATTGTATGTAATATATATATTAATCTCATAACTGTTTTATTCATGTATCATATTTATTATACTCTTATTGTCTGTATTGGCATTGACACTGTGGACAATTTCATTTATCTGGGTTCAAGCATAAATAATGAAGGAAACTGTGCAGCGGAGATTAAGCAAAGAATAGCGATGGCTAAAGATGCAATGACACGTCTGCAAAGTATCTGGAAAAATGGAAGAATAAGCTATAGAAGAAAGGCTCGATTAGATAGAGCATTAATATTCCCAATCTTTTTGTATGGAGTCGAAAGACAGAGAATAGATGCATTCGAGATGTGGTGCTGGAGGCGAATGCTACGAATACCGTGGACTGCCAAGCGCACAATTGTGTCTATTCTCTCCCAGCTCGCCATCAAGACCAGATTGTCCACTACGTGTCTACAGCGCGTACTATCATATTTCGGGCATATAATGCGTAGAGGGGATGGCAATCTTGAAAAGCTGGTCATCGTTGGCAATACAGAAGGCAAGCGAACAAGAGGCCGGTCGCCAACACGATGGTCTGACCAAGTAAAAGGTGCCATCTCCTCTCCTAATCTCTACCAGCTGGTGAGGGCTGCCTTGGACCGAAACCGATGGAGCCAGATTGTTCATTTAAGGGGCTCTAGTGAACACGATCCTCAGAAATGAGGGAACGACAAAGAAGAGAGCTATTGTCTGTATAAATTCCATATAAAAGTAGTATTGCACGCGCACGTCTCTAGGTAGTCCCGGGCACCGCTGTCGTATCCTTGCGACAGCATATGCTGAGACGGTGTCCGATATTGGCATCACATGTTATGTACTATTTGTCCGTGTAACTTTAACTGTATTTTATTTATTTTTCATTATTTTTAATGTGTATTATATTTTGTCTGTAATGTGTTTGTGTATTATGATGCCAATGCTAAAAATGTCTATGTCTATTTATGAAAAAAAAAAGAAAAATTTCTAGCTTCTTTAAAAAAAAATCCATTGTCAGAATTGGACATAATTAGTGTGGACCACATAGGAAGCCCCAGCTTCCACAAAAAAATTGTATAGAGATATTTTACACAAATTTCAGACTTGAATTGAAGTAGGACCTTACTAGAAGCACCAGCTTACAAATAATAAAAAAAATCACCAATCATAAAAAAATGTTTTTTTTTATGTTTGTTAACTCATAACGTACTAATAACATACAGACGAATTGAAAACCTACACCTTTTTTGAAGTCGCTTGAAAATGAGAACAGAATTCATTAATCTGTTGTAACGTTCTGCAAAATATATAAAACGTAATATAACATACCAGTTGTTCCCTTGTGCAAGCACACAAAGATGGTACATATCGCGAACCACCACATTATCACCATTATAATAAGCAAACAAATAAATCCAGTGTCGATAATTTAATTGTCACAGGCAAACACCACTAAATAAACTGCATTTTCATGTCGATAACTTTTACAATTTCAATTTACGTTACGTTAAATGAATTAATAATAATTCCATTTATCCTTAATTCGGAGCGCGCGGTGTGCAGGAGACAGGAGCGCGGCATGCGCGTACGCGACTCGATCTATTTCGGTCGCGTCTTAGTGCAACCGCCTCTGTCTCGTCAAAGATTAAGTTGACCAGACGCGACATATTTCATACTTCGATCTTACACTCTATATTTAATCGACTTCATAAATGGAGGAGTTTCTCAATTCATCTGTATGTTATAAGTATGTTATGAGGTAACATTTAAAAAAGAAAAAAAATATTTATTTTTTAATTAACAAGCGTACCCAGCCAGGCTAGATTTTGCTTTATTTTATTTAAACAATAAACTTACATTGCTAAATATTTAGTTTAACTCTCACAATATATTAAATGATTCATTTCTCTTCGTATTCATTCTCTTTCAGTCTATTCTCTTTTTGAGCGGGTAAAGATCATTACCTACACCCGTGTACATATCAGCAGCATCAGTAAACGGATACATTCGCGGCGCTATAACTTACCTTGAATACTTCAAAATCCTTAATCATTATCTTTAATCTGAATTAAGTTCTTTATTTAAATTTTTATTCACACTAGAGTAGGAATAGCTCAGTGGCTTACGGTCTGAATGGAGTCCGAATTCACGTCGGCTTATCATCAATACATCAGACAATTAATAAATCAGACGATATCGACGGAACCATAATATATGTGTATTCCATGGAGAGGCGGGCCAAAATGTTAGTCTTGAGCCTAGATAATCTTGAGCACCGGCGCGAGGTGGCCAGCCTTTCAGTGTTTTACAGATTACATTTTGGAGAGTGTGCACAGGAATTACACGAGTTAATTCCCCCATCCCCATTCTACCTTCGGACGTGAAGACACTCGGCGGGTTCCACGCGACCGAACGAAGCGATCGTTCATCGTGCATACAGCAAAGGAGTGGAACAAGTTGCCGGTGTCAGTCTTTCCGTCCAAGCACGACGTGGGAACCTTCAAGAGTAGAGTGAATAGGCACTTACTAAACTAGCGCGTACCATCTTTTGACTATATCACCACTTAACACCAGGTGGGATCGTGGTCAAGCGCTAGTTTATACCCATAAAAAATGTATATTTAACGCAATATGTATATTTAGTGTAAATTATTTGATATATGTAACTAAGTAATTTAGTATTGTAGTATAACATTTGTATCTGTATGTAATATTTGTTCATATATTTCCTGTCCATACGTTTTGCCTGGAAGAGATCGCGATAAGGTCGTCCATTGTACAACGAATTGTAAAATGTACTTATATTGTGTGTACCGTAATTGCTTCTTATTAGATATAATAAAGTTACTTCTATCAGATTTAAATAGATATTATAGAGTTTATCAGATTCTAAAGTTAAAAAACTTTTACTTACACTAACACGTCATGATGAATTTACTGCAGAAGGATAGCAATTAGCAACCATCGTTCAGGTTCAGGTCAGCGTCTTCCCAGCCATGACCTACGGTGCTGACCGTTGGGCTGGTCCACAAGCTGAAAGTCGCACAACAAGCATGGGAAAGAGCTATGTTCGGCATTTCTCTAAGAGATAGAATTCGAAACGAAGAAATTCGAACGAAGGTCTTGAAGGGAAGTCTTGAAATGGAGGCCGTGCGCGGGCCGGCGAAGCGTGGGGCGCCCTCCCTCCAGATGGACCGACGACCTTGTAAGGATAGCTGGAAGTGGCTGAATGCGAAAAGCGGAGGATCGTATGTGCCAACGCCAACATCAACTACAACAAATCGTTTATTTAACACTACATTTATGATAATAATATATATATATATAAATACATATATATATATATATATATATATATATATTTATGTATAACATCCGAATCGTGTCCACCATAGTCTTCACAGCACATGCTGCGCCAACCCCTTTTCGGCACAATTTCTATTTTGTTCTTTTTTTATGTTGTTTTTTGGCTTGTTTTACCTGTTCCTATTCTATGTGGTGAAAGGCATTGGGGAAGGACAGTAGTGGATAGGTACAGGCTAATGATGATGATGTTCAGATTTATAGAGGATAGCAAATGTACAGCATTTAATGTCGTCATTCGACAATTATGTTCCGACCAAATTTGTCTAAATAACTTTATATGCATGCCAAATGTGTATAGTGTTATATTTAATTTATTTCAAAGGCGATTTTAGATAACACTATATAGAAATGTGTCGACCAAAGTTGCGTACGCTTTGAATTAACTTTGTTGTTTATGACGTATTACTGGGCCAGTCCCACATCTATCGCCCACTGACACTTCCGTTTATTGTTTTTACGAGCAAATTGCATCAGAGTAACATTGTATACATAAAGTATACGGGCAAGGTTGTTGAAAGAAGCATTATCCACCAACCGACTTCAAATCGAATCAAAAGTTAAACGCTATAGCAGGCCCTCTTTGTATTTCCGAATTATCGTAAAAAAATCTAACCAAACTACTGTTGACGTATATCGTTTAGCGAAATAGGTTAGCGTAATATTGTGTTATTCGTCCATGTGTCGCGCACATACTTAATGCAAATTTAAGACTTAAATGATTTTCTCATCTTTGTCGTTGCCAGAATCATCAAAATCGGTTCACTCAGTTGAAAATTATGAGGTAACAAACATAAAAAATATACAGACGAATTGAGAACCTCCTCCTTTTTTTAAAATCGGTTCAAAATGAAATAATCAATAGTCTAATAGCTACAATCTGTGAAATATAAGATAAGATAAGATTTATTTATTAGCTGAATACATGGTATTATATAATATATATACACATGGAATAAATAAACGATAGTATATATACCAGTTTGTACTTCTCATTGTTTGAGAAGAAAGTATTCAGATGCACACGATTTAAAGACATTAGTTGACGAAGCCTTCCTAATCTCAATCGGCTAGCTATTCCAGAGTTTTATAGCTGTACAGGTAAATGAATTTCCATAAAAATTCGTGTGACGTTCGGGGAACGTTAGAAATTTATTATAATATGTTCGAGGTTCGCGACCGACGAACTGTTTGAGTAAGAAATGCTTGAGTAATATAGTTGTTTGTCATTCTGAACTAAAATTGAAGCAATGGGATATCTAATGCAGAAACATAATTTATTTCGGTGTAGGTGTGATACTAGAGTTTTTGATAACCTAAATAGGCCTTCGCCATAAACGTCCAAGTAGCATGATCTGGCCACACCTACGTCGTATTTCTAATCTAGTTCATTGCTGTCATTATATTATTGGAACCATGACATCCTTGAAAAAGCCCATCACTATTGTAGACGACCGGCCAGCCGACCGAGCGAACCCGGGAACATAATATAGTTTATATTAGTAAATAAGTGATTATGTATAAGTTCCCAGGAATTCGCAATCATAAAAATATTAATGTTAAATTGTAAAGAGCTTATTGGGCATATTGCTCTAAATTGCTAGGTTTATGATTTGCCGTTAACAATTCTAGAGCTATAAACGTTGCAGATGGCAACGTCAGGCATTGTTTTATTTTACAAATTGCCGAATTGAATAGAGTAATAAAGTTATTGGAAAGCATCCTTTGCTAAATTCCCGCTTCGGTTAAATTGTATTTTTTATCAATATTTTAACTGTGGGACGAAGCGGGGGTAGAGCCCATCTTTGGGTATTTAAGGTGGTACATAGAATTTGCAAGCATGATTATTAGGCTGAACTCTAGTGAGGCAGTTGCTATGAACCTTGGTTGAACGAACCAAATTAATTATTAAGCAACGTGATCTAAAGACAGACCGTTGCTCTGAACCGAACCTTATAAGTAGATGATTATTTTGTGGAACTACTGTGAGCTGAACTGTGCTCTGAACCTTGGTTGAACGAACCAAATTAATTATTAAGCAACGTGATCTAAAGACAGATCGTTGCTCTGAACCGAACCTTATAAGTAGATGATTATTTTGTTGAACTACTGTGAGCTGAACTGTGCTCTGAACCTTGGTTGAACGAACCAAATTAATTAGAACGCAACGTGATCTGGTGAAAGACCGTTGCCCTGAACCGTAAGTGAACTGAACCTTATTAAATAGTGTACTTTGAACCTGAACTATTGTTATAAGTGAACTTTTATTATTGTGAACCTTTTGATTATTGTGAACCTTTAAAGTGTTTAGTTTGTAATTGTATTTGTGAATTAAACGTGGAACCGAACTTCCGAACTTTTAATACAGTCCACTGAACCTTGAACCGAACTTATATATACAGTCCACTGAGCTCTCAGAACGAGAGAGCGAGTGCACGCGCATATGTATGTATGCGTGTGCATCTGAGCTGTCCAAGAGGACCACTGTTGTGCGAGTCGCCTACAGAAGTTGGTCCTTCGAGCCGGATAAGTGCTAGTGACCAGGATAAGCGCTGGTGACCCACATTTTGATCAGAAGTTGGTCCTTCGAGCCGGATATGCGCCAGTGAGCCGGATAAGCGCTGGTGACCCACATTTTTGATCAATAAATCGAACGAACCGAACCATGGTGTTAACAAGAAGTCAGTCGGATAAGAAAGAAGACGAGGAACCCAGTCGTTTTCTGCGCGAGGCTGGAGTAGCGACAAGACCGCAGCCGTCTACGTCCCGAGCTACAGAACCACAGGCCGAATTGGCGCACATCACCGACATAGAGGCCACGCCTACCGAAGCATTGTCGAATACACGAATTACGTTTAATGAGCGCGTAAGAACATATTCTCCGACATCGTCTGTACGATCCACACAAGTAGATCGACATGGATAAGAAGGCGAGAAGACGAGTTTGAATTTATAAAAGAGAAAGAGGAGATATTAAACAAAAAAATGAAGTTAATTGAAAGGAGATTCGAGTTGAAAATCGCCCGTAGTGAAGAAAACTCGAAAGCTGGCTCCGAAGCTGAGTCCTACCAAGCTACCAACGAGTGGGTGCAAAACACTCGCTCCGAGATACATGTTCCGAGAGAGAACCGAATCCTGTCCACATCGACCGCTGCACGGGGGGAGTTATCTGCACCGCACGACCTACGAGACGTTGAAACGACACGTCGAGTTGACGCGTATAATGAAGTCCGGAGCAGTGACAGATCACGCTCGAGCAGTCGCGGTTGCAATCGCGGCATCGAAAAGCTAGCTGATCAGCTTGAACAGATGATGCGTCCGCCGCCGCCCCGTCAAGTATACGAACTACCGGTATATTCCGGTGATCCTGGTGAGTGGCAGACATTTTATTATACATATCTAGAAACTGCTCAGCGGTATAAATTTACCGCCTTCGAAAATATAGCCCGTCTACGAACTGCATTGAGAGGCGAGGCCCGGCAGTGCGTGCACTACTTGCTCGCTTCTACCACGAACCCAGATCTAATTATAAGGATCCTTAAGAAGAACTTCGGAAGAGCAGATTTGATGATCGACAGGGCACTCGAAGAGTTAAAGAGAACACCGCCAGTAGGTCCTAGTGCAACGGACCTGAATACATTTGCTATTAAGATAGTTAATATAATAGCCACCATTACCGATCTAGAAAACGGCGCGTACAAATCGAACCCTCTATTAATCAGAGAAATTGCAGAGCGACTTAGCCCACATTTGCGTTCGAAGTGGTGTAGTTACGCTAAACTATTCAAAGGCGTAGAAAAATCGGAACTGGAACTTATGTCCGACTTTTTATTGGATGAGAGCGACGCCGAAATGCAGTACTCGCATGCCCGCGCGCCAAAGAAAAGTATGCAATACAGTACGAACCAAAATCAGTCGCAACGAACAATGGAGCACCGCCCGGAACTGAGGGCGATGCCGAACCGGGGAGGAGTAATTCAACGAACTCCAGTAAATAGAATATACTCTACTTTTAGAATCGAAAACTGTCTTTGTTGTGGCGGCGGTCATCGAACTACAGAATGCCAGAAAATAGTATCGATGCACGTAGGAGCCCGATGGGATTGGGCTAGAACAAACAGAATATGTTTTAAATGCTTAGAACAGCGGCATAGAAGACAAAGCTGTCGAGCTCGCGGATGTAATGTCGTGGGGTGCACACATTCACACCACCGACTGTTGCACAACCCGCAGGAACCCAACGCGCAGACATATGCACCCGAACGCCGAGCTAGTTATACACCGGCACATAAGGAACACGCATCACACGTACCATCGATCCCTTCCCAATCGGTACAAGTATTAGCGCCACCCGAGCGCACACCGTACACACGCGCTTCCCGAACCCGCACGTGTGCTTCTCAAACGTCGGCGCTGAACGCAGAACAATCTGCAGAGCCCCGAGCATCGCACTACACGAAAACGCGTGAAATTGATTCAGAGGCAGTAACATCGCTACCAGAGCAAACATATACGTCCGTAGCGTCACCCGATGATAACACAGACGTGTTATTGAAAGTAATAAAGGTCGAGTTGTCAGGTCCAAGCGGTCAAATTGAAACCTACGCGTTATTAGACGAAGGATCAACCGTGACACTTATAGATGAAGATTTAGCGAACTTGATAGGAGCCAAAGGCACGGAATCACCGCTCAGTCTGCAAGGTGTGAGTAAATTATCGCATCACAATAGTCGTCGTGTGGAACTAAATATACGCGGCGTCGGAGAAGAAGGACCCAGACATACTGTTAAGGCGAGAACGGTGCCACAGTTGACACTATACAATCAAACAGTAAACAAGCCAATGATTAAGAGATACGAACACTTAACAGGCTTAGAACATGCGTGCCATCGATCGGCAACGCCGAAAATTTTAATAGGTGCCGATCATTGTCATATGATGGTGCCAATAGAAATACGACGCGGAGGCCGTCGCGAACCAGTAGCTGTTAGAACCGACCTCGGATGGGTAATTTACGGCACAGTGCCGCAATTAAAGCGCGCAGCCAACCCGCAGGTAATATTACACATAACAGAAAATTTAGAAGAAAGAAAATCGTGTCTAACGACATCTAATTATATTTCACCACTTCCGGAACAGCGTGAAAGCTTTGGAAAAGAAACTACGCATTTAAAGAGTGGAACAAGAACTAAAAAATCACGTAAGTCGAACACATCAGATCCGAACTTAGATCTTAATGGTACCTTTAGATTGAAGGAACGAATCGCCGCCGAACCAGTTTCTATTATAGAGAAGCGGCCAATAAAACTCAACGGTAAGAACTATTTTACCAAATTAGTGAACCTACGAGCACGTCGACGAGCCTGTCATTTGCGCATGCCCGTTCATCATGAAGATGCAAAAGCTGTAACGCCCAACCATTTCCTGTTGGGCAGCTCCGCGGGTCCACCTACTGCTGGCCCCTGCGTCGAAGCTGACAGGAAAGCCTGGCGCCAGAATCAGGCGCTCTCCAATCGTTTCGTCAAGCAGGATTGTCGAGTGAGCCTACTCCGATCCCGACGACGACGTGAGTAGCGCAGACGTCCGAACGCGCACCAGAGTCTTCAGATGACCTGTGACCCGACTGGCCGCTCTAACCCTTGCAACCAGAGCTGAAGAGGTTCAGCGGGGGGAGAATGTAGACGACCGGCCAGCCGACCGAGCGAACCCGGGAACATAATATAGTTTATATTAGTAAATAAGTGATTATGTATAAGTTCCCAGGAATTCGCAATCATAAAAAATATTAATGTTAAATTGTAAAGAGCTTATTGGGCATATTGCTCTAATTTGTTAGTTTTATGGTTTGCCGTTAATAATTCTAGAGCTATAAACGTTGCAGATGGCAACGTCAGGCATTGTTTTACTTTACAAATGCCGAATTGAATAGAGTAATTAAGTTATTGGAAAGCGTCCTTTTCTAAATTCCCGCTTCGGTTAATTGTATTTTTTATCAATATTTTAACTATGAGACGGAGCGGGGGTAGAGCCCATCTTTGGATATTTAAGGTGGTGCAAAGAAAGCGTAAGCATGATTATTAGTCTGAACCTTGTGAGGCAGTTGCTATGAACCTTGGTTGAACGAACCAAATTAATTATTAAGCAACGTGATCTAAAGACAGATCGTAGCTCTGAACCGAACCTTATAAGTAGATGATTATTTTGTTGAACTACTGTGAGCTGAACTGTGCTCTGAACCTTGGTTGAACGAACCAAATTAATTAGAACGCAACGTGATCTGGTGAAAGACCGTTGCCCTGAACCGTAAGTGAACTGAACCTTATTAAATAGTGTACTTTGAACCTGAACTATTGTTATAAGTGAACTTTTATTATTGTGAACCTTTTGATTATTGTGAACCTTTATGTGTTTAGTTTGAAATTATATATTGTTAATTAAACATAGAACCGAACTTCTGAACTTTTAATACAGTCCACTGAACCTTGAACCGAACTTATATATACAGTCCACTGAGCTCTCAGAACGAGAGAGCGAGTGCACGCGCATATGTATGTATGCGTATGCATCTGAGCTGTCCAAGAGGACCACTGTTGTGCGAGTCGCCTACAACTATAATAAAACAATCAAACCCAATTTTATTTATATTGAAGCTTTTCATAGAGCCTTGGTTTTGACCTGTTGGGCAATCTCGATTCAGATTCCTATTCCACTTAGAATCGCCAAAGAAAAGCTCTCAGAGTTCTTTTTCTTAAAGTGCCTCTCCGACTAGCGAAGGTTGGCAGTCATTCCGCCATATTTGTCTGTCTCTTGCGAAAAAGATGAGCAGCACTCGCAATTTCTGTTCACTCTCTGATGTTACGCAGCCATGATTTCCTTCTACGAACACTTCTTTTGCCAGCAACTTTGCATCAAGATAAGATAAGATTTATTTATTTGCTGAAAACACGGTATCAATCGATGTTATATATATCATTACAAACAAGCCGACATATTTCACTTATTATAATTAAAAATGCTAAATAAAATTAATGTCAATAATTATGAATTATTTACAATAGTCATAATTACTATTTTTGAATCATTGAATAAGAATATCATGTTACTAAGAAAACAGATATTTTCAACAAAAAAAATCGGAATAGAAATAAAGAATTGAGACAATTATATAATTTTGTTTTAAATATTAGTTGAAGGATATCATATATCTCCCTTATCACTTGTAAGAGTCCTGTCTCCGAGAAAAGGCGAGAATAGAGCAATATGGAAGCAGCTCGTCAACGCATCCATTAGCACGACAAGACGAATACAATCTTCTGCAACGAATTTTTTTCATAAAAAATGTAAAAACAGAATAATTATTCACAAAGATGACACGCCACATAGTGTAATTCCTCCGAAATGTCGTAAAAAAGTGCGCTAATTATAACAGAGTAAATTCAATATATGTCGTATAGAGTCCTATATATTTAATACAAAATGAATGCTGATAGATTAAAAATTACAAGTTTATTGCTTATAAATAACAATTTTATGCATTGAAAGTTTAGTTAAATGTAGGTACAAAAGTAAATTTGAAAATAACGCTTCTGCGCTATTAATCTAAACTTCTCCCTTCCACCAAGTTTTACAGCGGCGTAGGACGCATCAGGACTTGGAGATTTTCTAGCCGTTTTGTTCGAACTTCTCGATTCGTCTGTATGTTTTTATGTTTGTTACCTACTAACTTTCGATTGGGTTAACCGATTTTGATGATCTTTTTTATTTGAGAGCTAGTGCTTTCCATGTGGTCTAATTCTGACATTGGCATCTTATCTAATTTATACGTTTTTTAGAACATTTTCTAAAACACGTAGATATTCACGATGTTTTCCTTCAGCGCTGAGCACATGGTAAATTGCACTCGCAATAAACAAATTCTTTGATGCCATTGATTGCACTGGGGATCGAAGTCGGATGTCTAGAGTACTACGCAACTTGAGGCAACGCTCGGATACTAAGCTACCATGGCTCTTTTTTTAAAGTTGGTCAAAAATGAAAATGACAAAGCGAAACAAGGCCGTGTCCTTAATGCTTGTTTTTACAAATGTTTTCGAAAATTGTACGCACAGTTAAATTTGAAGACGAATGCATTTTCGAAGGTTACATCCCGGTAAGCGAGTCCGGTGTCAAGGTACTTTTTGGTATGTTACTTGCATTTTGGCTTAGCCCTCCGACCATCTTGGCACCGCCTCAATATCTAAGGTCTCAAATAACATTTTTCCCTATAGACTTGTTTTAAAGTTGGCTGTAGGAAGAGTTTCGTGAAGAGTAACACCGCCTTAAGTCGAAGTTCTATTATCTATTAAGTTATTTGGTTTTTAAGTAGTGATAGTTGCTGAAAGACAAAAAATTTGCCTACCTTGTCTTTAGTTGCTATATGAGCAGCACTCGTTACAATTCATCATATTTATAGCAACAGGATCATAGGATCCTAAATGGGATCCGCGAAATAGCAACCGACCGACCGTGGCTCGGCCAGAGGGCAGAGGGCGCCCCCTCGGATCGGAATGCTTACGCGTAACATAGTAACCGCTCAAGCCAAGGTTACCCCTCACCCTTGTGTCGAGCGATAGAGGTTCAGTCGGATGAAGCAGTCATGGCCAGCTTCTCTGGCTAATCTGTGTAGTTCATCAAAAAAAATCGTAACTTAGTTAATTAACAGACCGACCCGACCTCAGAGGGAGCGAAGAATTTGGTGTCTATGATCATCAACATTAAAGACTATCTATCTCGCTTCATATGATTCTATTTAAGCTTATTAAGTTTAGGGTACGATGGCCCAGACCTGTAGTTCTGGGCTCTCAAGAATAAGACTACGGTATCCCCTGCCTTACGTAGAACGCGACTAAAAGGGGCCTCGGGTTCACTGGGCGACAAGGGTAGAGGCCTTTGTCGTCCACTAAGGTGGATCCGGGAAGAAGGCGACATCGGCTGGCCCGTGTCGCCTTGCACTGCGAGGGCATAGGAGGGGAGGGAGTAACCTCCCGATGATCCTCCTCTCTACGATGGCAGTCACAAAAAAAACGTTTTTGTTTTGACTCGTAAATACAGTTGTCTAACTACATACAGTGTATACAAATTGCAAAACTTGTTCTTGAAATATATTAACACCCCTCGTCATTTGTGTACGCATTCCGACAGACATTCTTCGACTATCATAACATAGCAGATGCTAACTATTCTCAACTTATACAACAAACAAAACTTCACAGAAACAGACATGAGTATTATGTCTTATAAGCCTTTTTAACCCACTTCAAACAGGTAAACACAAAACCGACTTCGAATCAAATGATTGTTAGATTTAACATTGAAGGCAACAACGTGTGGACGATCTCTCTAAGATTTATTAGATATAGATTTAGTTTAACCGTCCAAGCCGAGGTTACCCATCACCGGGGGGACCCTTGTGTCGAGTTACTAGCGATAGAGGTTCAGGCTAAGCGACCTAAGAGCTATGCCACGTCTCAATCCGGTGAAGCAGTCAAAGCCAGCTTCTCTGGCCAATCTGTGTAGTTCGTCATAAAAAAAATATATTTAGTTTTATCATGGATGCCTTTGTCAGAACTTGACTGAATTGAAATGGGACTAAACGGTAAGCAACAGCTTTAAAACAATTATTAAAATCAATTCACCCAGTTTTGGGAAACACAAATATTTTTTTTTAAATATTTTTGTAACCCAAACTTTGGGTGCACCCAAATTTCATATGCTTTTCCATTTAACCATTAGGCGGGATCATAGTCAAGCACTTTCTTAGAAAGTATTAAAAAAAAATCTGCGGAAAAAGTTCTCAATAGAACCTCCCCCTTATTTGAAGTAATTAAAAAGGTTCTCAATTCGATTGCATTTTTTTATGTTTGTTACCTCAGAAGTTTCAACAGGATGAACCGATTCTGATGTCTCTTTTTTATGCTGGTGCTTCAAGCATGGTCCAATTTGGTCCATATCTGACAAAGGCCTCCATGAGAAAACCATATAAATCTTAAAACATATCGTCTGTACGTTGTAAGCCTTTAATTAATGTTAAAATAATCAATGATTCGATTTGAAGTCGTTTTAGTATTGTACTAAACCACTTAGATGTTAGGAGCGTTGCTGGAGGTCCCGCCATTTCTTTTCCCAGCGCTTAAAGTTTGTAGCCTGCGAATCGTAAGGTCGTGGGTTCGAATCCACCATTGGACTATTGCCGTGAACCATGTCCTAGCACAAGCTTAAGCTTAGTTGGAATGGTTAACAAGATTGTTAGTAATATTTCTGAAAAAAAAAAAGAAATATTGCTAGCTTACTTTAAAAAAAAATGTCCCTTAGATTGTCCGTGAATCAGCAACCGACCGAGTCGTGGTTGGGCCCTCTCGGCTGCTCTCGGATCGGAATGCTTACGTATAACATGGTAACCGTCCAAGCCGAGGGTACCCCTAACCGGGTGGACCCTTGTGTTGAGTTACTAGCGATAGAGGTTAAGGCTAAGCGACCTAAGAGCTATGCCACCTCTCAATCCGGTGAAGCAGTCAAGGTCAGAAAAAAAAATGTATTGTATTGGACGTTGACTAGTATATATATATTTATGGCAGTGTAACCTTGTAGACTCGAGTCTGAGAGCGTCCGTTCGTACCCGGCAGACATAATAAAAAATATTGGTTGATTATTTATAAAAGTGGTTCCAGGAACTAAGGCCCACCTTGTTTCTTTTTATCCTTACGTGTTTTAACTGTCAGAAAACCTGATTCGGAATTGTGCTTCACTTTTAATTTATACAAATAGCCCTGCGATTCACAGAATTAAGTGGTAACTGTGAAATACGCTAGACTGTTCTTTGCGTTCCTTAGCCCAGAAGCACGAGTCTTCTAAACCAATTATATCAAAATTAACGTTCAGTGTCGATTTTTGCAAGTTTTGGTAATCAACCAGTGAGTGAATGTTTTTTTTTTGTAAATTACATTTAGATACGAAATAGACAGGATTATGTTGAGTTATTAGTTTATTTTATTTTACCCTCCCGATAGTAATATAGATATAAGCTAGATCGATTTATTGGCCCCGAAACCTCTTGCATAGTAAATTTCATGAAAATAATTGGAGCCGTTTTTGAGATTCAGATTATATTAGTATACACAAGCATTGCTCGTTTAAAGTTAATATATTATATGTACGTTTGATGCAATTTGATTTTTTTTATGGACGAACCACACAGTTGGCCAGAGAGGCTGGCCTTTACTGCTTCGACGGATTGAGAGGTGGCATAGCTCTTAGGTCGCTTAGCCTACACCTGTATTAGCTAGTAACTCGACACAATGTTACGCGTAAGCATTCCGATTCGAGGGCGCCCGAGTGAGCCGAACCACGACTCGGTCGGTAGCTGTTTTAATGATAAAATCTAAATGGGACAATCTATGCTAAACTAACTTATATGCCACTTCGGGAAGCGTTGGCGCTGGGAGAATAAGCGGCCGAAGAAACTACAGCAACGCTCCTAATCGTATCCAAGTGGGATGCAATTTGATGTCTGGATTTGGATTTTTTACGCTTGTAAGTTATAGTATGATGATTTGCGCGCTAGGCTACTGAACGGTCTGACACGCACGTGTCCGGGTCCGGTCTACTTCCGCGATCTAGTCTCCTCGGAGGGCAACTTCCTCAAGTTCAGGGAATTTGCACACGCCTGTCATAAAAGAAGGACCCGTTAAAAAGTCGTCTGGCGCCGTCGAGCGAGCTATTATGTTGCGTGCCGTAGAGCTACAAATGGCAGAGAAAGGCCCTGATAAAGAACTTGTAGGGAGTCAAGAAGGTGCGTGTGGGGCCACACGGCCAGACCACGCGTACCCTCCCGCGTTTTGGCTCATATAACCGCGAGGTTGGTGAAGCCATGCAAGGTGGTGGGTAGGTTCTTTTAAATATTAGAGTTGACAGAAAATCCGTTGCTTGTTTTAAACGTACCGAGTCAGTAATAATCTTAAACAAGCGAACACAATACGTAGAATACAATAATATGGGGACTTAGTATGCCTTTGGTTGCTCGAGTAGTTCCTATTTAACCACCGTATGCTAATTGGGCCTAGTGCGGAATCACAAATAGTAAATTATGTCTTTCGGTGAAGGTCGCGCGAGACACGAATGATGATAGGTTAATATGGAATACAATTATATATAATATATAGTAACTGCGCACCGCGGTGTTACTCGTGATTAAAAACTGGAAATTTATTTTTTTTCTAAAAAAAATGGCATAAGTTACTTCTTATTACATTAGCTATCCGCCATTTAAGTCACGTCAAAATCGGTCCAGCCGTTCCAGAGATTAGCCGGAAGTAATAGACAGACAAATATAATAAAAATGTAATTTTGGTATACGTACCGTATATACATTAATATGTATGTAGTAAAAAAGCGGTTATTTTTATATTACAAACAGACATTGAAATTTTATTTATTTGTACTGATTGTATCGATTGTAAGTATGTATCTAAAGTATATTTAAGAGTATAACTATATTGACGTGCAAAAACAAAACCGACTTCAAATCGATTCACAGATTGGCCAGAGAAGCTGGCCTTGACTGCTTCACCGGATTGAGAAGTGGCACAGTTCTTAGGTCGCTTAGGCTGAACCTCTATTTCTAGTAACTCGACACAAGGCCCCCCCCTCTTTGTATTAAGAAATTATCGAAGGAATGGTGAGTGCTCCCCCTTTTTATTTTGTTAACGGGGATCTTCAATAAGATACCCCGCCCCTGTGGGGGGGAGGCGGCGTTTATGTGGAATTTTTACCCACTAAAACATCCCCGGTGGCCCTTCCTCGGTGCATGGTAAGGTGCTCCGGGATCTCCAGAGGAACGTACCGGAGCCCCTCTGCACTATGCTCAAGGAGAGCACTTCCCGGGGGGGAGGGGCTCCCTCCCCCCTGTGCCTTTACAGTGCAAGGCGACACGGGCCAGTCGACGTCGTCTTCTTCCCGAGTCCGCTTTTTAACAAACGACAAAGGCCGCTAAAGGCGACACTTGACACCTAGTGAACCCTGGGTGCTCCCCTACACCAATGTCCCTGAATGACGGCCAGCAGACGGAGGTGGCAGGACGTCGTGCGGGTGCTGTTACCTGCCCAACCCACTGGATCATGATAGCCACAACCATTCTGTCAAGAGTTGACCAAGAAGATAAATACTTAAAGGGTGTTGTAACTTATTAATATATATTTAATCTATGTTTAAACAAAGTTAGGTAAAAAATATAATTCCTTACTTTTTAAATGTTTGAAATTGTGTTATCTATCATTTCTGCGCGAGATACGAGTAGGTCTGTTCTAAATGTCAAATCGCCTTCAAAAAGCCTACACAATACGTAATTCGCCCACGAGGACAATTTGTTACCTAGATACCCAAAGGTCATCTGTGGCAAGTCTCAATTTTGCAAGTGAAACGGCAAGGCTACCGTGTTAGAGCGACCAAGTATGTATGTTACATCAGATTACATTACGTAAGTTTGTCCATTTACCGTTTAACACGTGCTCGCTAAAAGTTATCAAATAAGTACGATGGTTTGTATGATTACAAGTTAAATTAACAGCCTATATATGTCCCACTGTTGGGCATAGGCCTTCTCTGTAAAGATTATAAACGCATAATCCGACCGCGACCTTTTTTTTTGTTTACGAGGAGGAAATCTTCAAAAAGATACCCCGCCTACTGGGGGGAACGGTTTTGTGGGGTTTTTACCCACTAAAACCTCCCCGGTGGCCCTTTCCTCGGTGCATGACAAGGGGCTCTGGGATCTCCAGAGGAACGCACCGGAGCTCCTCTGCACTGTGCTCAAGGAGAGCACGTCCCGAGGGGGGAGGTTACTCCCTCCCCCCCTGTGCCCTCGGAGTGCAAGGCGACACGGGCCAGCCGATGTCGCCTTCTTCCCGGGTCCACCTTGGCGGACGACAAAGGCCCCCACCCTTGTCGCCCAGTGAACCCGAGGCCCCTTTTAGTCGCCTTCTACGACAGGCAGGGGATACTGTAGTCTTATTCTTAAGAGCCCAGAACTGCAGGGCTGGACTGCGACCCTAGTGCAGATTGGCGGACTACTTATGTCTTTGAAAAATTTCTAAGACATCTAAGTTTCTTCACGATATTTTCTGTGTTTAAAATTGCAACAAATTCATTGACACCGGGGATCGAACTCTGGTTGCTAGCGTACGCTTCTTGAGGCGACCACCTGGTAGCTCAGGCTGTTAAGATATGAAAATTTAAAATTAATCCTATTTATTTATACATATAATAAAATAATACGTACTGTGTGTTTTATGTAAACAATACATCATCAAATATTTAATTTAACTCTCACAATATATATAAAGCGTCAATAGCCTAATGGATTAGGGTACGGCCTGCGAATCGTAAGGTCGTGGGTTCGAATCTACCATTCGACTATTGCCGTGAACCATGTCCTAGCACAAGCTTAAGCTTAGTGGGAATGGTTAACAAGATTGTTAGTAATAATTCTGTAAAAAGAAATATTGCTAGCTTTCTTTTATAAAAAAATATATATATATATATATTAATTTATTCATTCTCTTCTACTCTCTTCTCGAGCGGGTGAAGATCATTACCTACACCCATGTACATATCAGTTAATGTAATATCATTCATGTTCCTACTTCAAAATCCTTAATTATTATCTCTATTGAAGAATAACAAAGTACACTTCGGTATACTATAGTATACTTCAATATACTCCATTGTACTTCAATATGGTTCATAATGACATAAATATACACAACGCATTTGGCAATGCAAATTTGGGTTATAAAACAATAGAATATCATCATAGTAAATAAAGGCTGTATTTGACAGTTCAACAAGAGGAGTGCTCCGATCGTCATCAAACTTTACAGGATCACTCGCCAGGTCAATCTGAAGATTCCCTGAGACTTTAGATGCTAAACGGCATTGAGGAAGTACTCCAAGAGTTGTCCTGTCGCTGACAGATCCGGGGCACCCCGCTCATAACGGCTGATGGCATTCGCAGAAGGTTTAGTGGATAGGGGCTGCCCAGGCCGAGTCCCACACATCCCTTCGGGCCCACCCAGGGTACCGGAGGATGGTCTATAAAAAGATTCCCCCGCGTGAACAAAAAAAAAAAGTACTCCAAGAGTAGTTTGACGAAAATTTGGTTAGGGCTCTGATTAAATTTGATTTCGTAATATTCCTACGATAATTCAAATAAACGTCGGTCGTCTACCATCTTTCGACTATATCCCCATTTAACATCAAGTGGGATCGTGGCCAAACACTAGTTTATACCCAATAAAAAAAAGTTTGATTCGATTTGAAGTCAGTTTTTGTTGTTGCTCATAAATATACTTGTGTACATAATTGGACGTTGATTATAAATTACTTATCTTCCTCCTCCCTGCTAACCTCCCTTGATCAAATGCGTGAGTTATTTTATACATTAATATACTATCACTATTATAGAACAAATAAAAATATATGTTTTGTCTACTAATATATTTATTCAATATCATTCTTTGTAACACTGGGCAGTTGAAGTTACAAATTTTGACAGAAATAATAATTTCACTAAATATTTAATAAATGTTTTACGTAAAATATTCCAATTAGAATTAAATTTCTTTATAACTGTTATATGTATGTATATTAATATATATACATACATATAATATATATACATATGTTATATACATATGTCTGTTATATGTTTAATAACGACGTTATGAAAAGACATCTAAAAAGATGCGATATAAATACGTCGCAGTGGAAAGATATGGCAGCTCAGAGAACTGAGTGGCGGAACCTCATAAGGAAAGGGTGTACGCTTTTGAGCAGAAGCGCAAGTCTGAATTAGACGACAAGCGTGACACCCTGAAGGCCCGACCACGAGCTGCCATATCCTACAACATCAATAACGGTGTGCTTACGTGCTCCCAATGCGGGCGCACTTTTACAAGGAAGAGTGGTTATGCAAGCCACATGAGGGCACACTCAAGAGCCGCGTGACCTGGCTCATGACATGACAGTCCCGAAGCGTCGCCGTAGCCGAAATCGGCAGGACATCATCATCATATGTTTAATGACGTTAACATGATTTATTTAAAATTAAATAAACTAAGTTATAAATATTGTCATAAAATATGAACTTATTAAACTTAGAAATAAATTCTAATCTGCTCTGAAGTACATTTGAATATAATATTTCTTAATAACTACCATTTTAAACAATAATAACATATTAATATACTACGAATGTTCACTATTTTTTTTTATTTTTTATAGAAATTGACATGATAAATATTTTTTAAATAAATTCGGACTACAAATCGTCCACAAAATTGGAAGTATTTTAATAAATGTATCATAAATAATTGTTATATTATTGATAAATGATTTAATGTATAATTTATTTAAACGTATTTATTATTATTACGTAAATGTTATTTATGAATTTATGTAAAAACTACAGTAAACGGGTATAAGTTTTTGTTTATGTTTTAAAATGCTTTTTCGAAAGTTTG
This sequence comes from Meandrusa payeni, assembly GCA_029286785.1. Taxonomy (NCBI): domain Eukaryota; kingdom Metazoa; phylum Arthropoda; class Insecta; order Lepidoptera; family Papilionidae; genus Meandrusa; species Meandrusa payeni. The sequence continues at coordinate 1,642,462 of JAGSMX010000029.1, forward strand.
GTCTGTCTCAGAATGGAGAACATCGAGTCTTCTATTGGCTAAAGACTATATAATCCACTATGAAACCAAACAATTACAATTCAATATTAATTGTGCCAAAATCCTTAGATTACTGGTTGAAATTTATCGGCAGAGATCATTGTGTACGAGATTGACAAATGCAACAATTGAGACAAAATTGGAGAGGCTGTGTTACGCCATTGGAAAACCATAGTGGTACAACTGAACTAACAGATAAGCAAAACTTGACAACTGTGACATTGAACGTTCATTTTAACATGAATGGTCTTACATAAGTTTTTGATTTTAACCGTTCTCTCCGCTCCGATATGTAGGTATTAACTTATACGCTTGAAATACAAAGCTACAAACAAATTAAGTTACGACTACAGTAACACCTAATATAGGATATAATAACAATAAGAATATATTTGATTATCTTTAAAAAGATTAAATAAGACATTTAAATGTATATATAATTTGTATTCAACACCACATATAAAATGTCTGCGCGTCCCGTTGCGTGTTCACTCTTAAAATTTTCGAAATATTAACCCTAGAAATATTAGCCTACCAGTATATTTAACAAATACGTTTGCACAATATCGTATACGTGGTAAATCAGCACTTAAAATTGCTCCAAAATTGGTGCCGGCACGGGATCGAACTTGGGTTGGTAGCGTACTATGAAACTTGAAGCGACCGCCCGGACACTGAGCTATCACGTCTCCGGTATACTTGAAATAAATTAAAATATGTGAAAAGAAATATATTCCTTTAGATAGATACAAAGTTATTGAAAAACAAATGAATTTCTGATTATAATAATAATATCAAAACGTATTTATTAAATATTCTTTAAGACGATAAAATTTTATTAAAAGACATATATTTGACCTATAATATACAATCCTTTAAGGATTTACAAGCCTAAATTATTATTTCCAGCTAATATCATTTGGATTTTCGTTTTAAATCTGGCCATGGGTACCGACGGCACAAAATTTTCAATGTCAATTTTTTGACGATAAATTAATTGATTTAAAGACAGTTAACAGCTTGACATGTCGGCTCACGCATTAGATGTAATCTCTCCTTTTATCAGGAAGGATAAGAAAGCTGAGAGCAATTTTGAGGCCACTGCCCGCCTTCTCCAACCACCATAGTGGAACCACGAGGATTTTGGTAACTTGTCTGGGGGATAGCTTTGGGGAAAGTTTTTAGTTGGTATAACGCACCCACGTTAAAAGAAATCTTGTCACCACACTGGTGTTCGCCACGTTCGCTAACGGTCCCTCTCTGAAGAAAGTCGATCGTGATTGAATCGATGCTTTCGATATGTGGAGCTGGCGAAAAACGTTACCGATTCCATGGACAGCACATCGGACCAACGTGTCCATCCTACCTGAGCTCAAGATCAAATCTAGACAGTCTATTTGCCTACGCTGGATCTAAGAATACTGTCATCACATTGCCAACAGCAACAGTGTCAAATTGGAAATGCTTGTCTTGCGAGACAAGACCTAGGTCAAAGCCTAACACTGGACTAACCCGAACCTTTGTCTTAGCATCTCAGTTAGAAATGCCTTGCACACGGCTGCGTAGGAGAAAGTGGAGATAGTAGCAACCATCAGCATTGAAATCGACGGTTACCTAATTATGATATTATGTGTAAATTAAAAATGGCCAGATTTCTACATGACACTCTACCCACACAATATATATATCCCTATAATATAATTTTATAAAGCATTCGCTACATGGAAGACAACAATTAGATAGTTAACTTTAGATTAGATTAGATTATGCCGATACAACCCTAATAATTAACGTTAATCTAAATCTAAATTATTCAATATAGCTCAATTAGTAAACATACATGAACGCGTCGCAACGCACCAAAAACGAAGCCTTCAAATGCAAACATAAAATTAGTATACTTAATAAATAGAACTTAACTAAAAATAAGATTACATCAAAAATATAAGATTAAGAGTTAAATAAAATTTAGCTAATGGATTATACTATATATTTGGCACAAGAAAATAAATGATTTGTGCGTAGGTGTTATGTAATACTTCTTGTAAACTGCATCAGGACCTCAATTTTTAAGGGTTCCAGTTGTCAATAACCCTAACATCATCCGAGGTCTGAAATTTGCTCGGGATCTTAGGCCTTAGCGTGCTTCGCCTGTTCTTCAGCTTGCATCTTCGTGCGAAGAGCCGGCACGTCTTCGGGGATTCGGACGATGGTGTGGAATTTCTGAAATTTCATTTGCCGAATAAAAGCATGTTAACATACTTTTTAAAATCAAATCATTTTAAAATCAAAAATCGACTTCAAATCAAATCAATGTTAAGAGTTCTTACGCGCGGACATCCTTCTTTAGTTTTCGGGATTATCGTAGGAATATTACGAAATAGAATTTATCAGAACGTTACCAAACTTTCATCAAACGACTCGAGATAAACACGTGACATGGAAATCTGACAAATAAATCATGTGTTCTTCTCTATAATTGTTAAATAAACACATAAGTATTGAATACTGACCTCCATTCTGGTACCAGGAGTGACTCGCCACAGATAGACCATATATCCAGGGATGCACAGCATCGAAGACAGAGCGGTAAACCAACCGAAAGCATGGGACCACCAGGGGTATTCGTAGTTCATGTACTTGATGGGGGTCCATTGCACCAAGTTGAAAATGAACACGCTCTGAAAGATAAATTATATATATATAAAAAAAATGATGTGATGTCATTTTTCTAAATGGTTGTATGAATACCAGGTAGGAATGAAATTCTTTCGTATAATACAGAATCAACATAGTTTTCAAAAATGCTTATTTTATGCTTATTTTCGTTGTTTCCGGCTGGCGATACTTTGGGTAGTATTCATTAAAGCGCCACCTGTTATCAGAGAGTTGAACTACATCCTTAATAGTCACGCTATCGACTTCCATTATCTGTTTTTCTTTCGGTTTTAGTCTCATAATTTTGTCAGTTCAGTCACGCAGCAAAATCCGTGCCTCCAAGCCAAAACAAGCCTACCTGCAGTGTCCGGCCGGTAGAAGCCTCGCAAGGCATGCAAATATTTTTAATTACGGTAATCTACTTACAATGCAAATGGCAGGTGTGAATCCAACCCAGCAAAACTTCCACCAGATGGTCGGGTAGTAACCGATCATTTCTTTAATGCCATCGTAGAAACGGTTCACACCAAACGCCCAGGAGATGGAGACGCACTCGAAGAAGATCAAGAACAAGAGGCAGAAACCGGAAACGGCGTACGAGTCAAGAATTTGGAAAACGTACATTCCACCCTTAAAAAAAATTAATTAAAGATGAACCATCCTAAATCGATAAATACTTATCGAGTAAATGATATTATAATTTGACATAATTTTATATTTACAATATAATAGATATTAAACAAAATATTTACAAAAAATATAACTGTGCCAAACCGTCGTCGCTTGGCAGCGTGCCCAGAAGGCTGGTAGCATTGCCACGTTGTATGGCAATGCTTAGCCTCTGTGCAAGGTATAAGTCAGCCCTCTGGTCACCAGATGTGTCAAACAACTTCTTAGCTAACATATTAAAAAAGGTGGTGTGTGTGGTGTGGTTTATTAAAGATTGAGAACAAAACAACATTTCGTCAAATAATTATGAAATATAAATTAAACTCTAACCTTCGACAAAACATTGAGTAAAAATAAATTACCTCAGATATACAAGAAAGTCCGACTAAATACGAGATGACGCAAGTGATAGCAATGAAGATTTCCTTTCGCCTCCTGAGGAGTTTGGGCCACTCGTCGATAACCGCGGTGATGAAGCCCTCCATTGTACAGAACTGACTGTCCAAACCAATCAGGAGTAACATGAAGAAGAATAAGCAAGACCATAACGGTGCGCCGGGTAGTTGGAGAACTGCCGATGGGTAAGCCAGAAACGCAAGACCAGGTCCTGAAAAACATAAGCATTATCTATGTTTATTAGAATAAATTAGTTTGAGCGGTTCAAATATAGCGTCCAAGAATACTTAAGAAAAACTATTGTATGAATACAAATATTTCGTTAAGTTTTTCTTTCCCAACCAGGATACTGTTTTTAATTGTTATAAATACCTCGGTAGCTTAGTTTGTAAATTTGTAAATTCAACGCTCTCAAGCTTTAACAGGGACGTTAATCCGACTGTTAATTGAACTGAGAGTTCTCTAAATAATCATTGTATTACCTGATGCAGCAACTTCGGCGACGGGTCGTTGCTGTTCGTGTGCCATGAATCCAACAACTGAGAATATAACGAAACCAGCGAACATCGATGTGCTGGAGTTCACAGAGCAGACTATGAGGGCATCCTAAAAAAATCCGAATGCTTAATATAAAATGAACGATCAAAATGCTATGAAAGGAACACGAACAACGATGCTAGGGAAACAGCATAGCTACTTTGCATGAATACAATTTAGGAAAGCACGATTTAGGAAGTCCTACGACCTCGCAAAATACCGACGTGAAGTGCAGGTTTTGTTTTTTTAAAAAAAGAATAGTAACAATTTTTTTCACTATTCACATTCTTGTTAACCATTCCAAATAATTTTCGGGTTGTGTTAGGAGATGGTACACGTCCATAGTCGAATGGTGGATTGAAACGACGACCTTTCGATTTGCAGAGCGCACCCGATTTTACCGATGGCGTACCAGAAGTGGCCAATTGTGTATGTGTTGATAATTGACGTATTTTGGCAATGATAGAATGATAATTATCTGACTATATGAATTCATTTGATTGTTAGTTCGTTGTTAATAAACTCTAAAATGACTGAAATGGTGTGATAAGGCCAGCCTTACGTTATTTTACAGGTTGCATTTTGGAGAGTGTGCACAGGAATTACACGAGTTAATTCCCCCATCCACATTCTACCTTCGGACGTTTAGACATTCGGCAGGTCATCGTTCACTGTGCGTACAGCAATGGAGTGGAACAAGTTGCCGGTATCAGTCTTTCCGTCCAAGTACGACGTGGGTGCGTTCAAGTAAATAGGCACTTAATAAACTAGCGCGTACCATCTTTCGACTATATCACCATTTAACATCAGGTGGGATCGTGGTCAAGTGCTAGTTTACGCCCCATAAAAAAATAATGAAAATATTTTTTAATAAAAATATTCTTTCAATAAAATGCTACATTATCAAGAAATGTTTATTATTGGGCAAGATACAAACAAGATACATGCGACGTACTTGTAGTTTTGTCTCGTATTTGTAAAATTAGTAATATAAAAAAAACTAAACGGTTACTTAAACTAGCAAATATCGACCACTACGGTACCAATGAACGTTAATTATGTACACAATTAGCTCAGCGGACTCGGTGCCCTACTGTAGATTAAGTAATTTAGTAAAATCTTAACTTACTTATAGACATTGTTGGTGAACTTATTGTAACTTCCCAGAGCAACTAAAGTACCCAATCCAAGGCCGTACGAGAAGAAAATCTGTGTAACAGCGTCAATCCAAACTTCAGATTCTAGAAGCTTCGACATGTTTGGCATGATGTAGAACTTGATGCCTTCCATCGCTCCTGGTAGAGTTATGCCTGGAAGAATCAAAACAATATTTCCACAAAGATCTATACTAGAAAAATTTCTCACAATCGATATATGTTCTCACCGAGGGTCAATTGTGTAGAGTTACTAAGGACATCGGGTCAGGCTAAGCGACCTAAGAGCTGTGCCACTTCTAAATCGGGTGAAACAGTCAAGGTCAAAATTAACAAGTTTACCAATTAATATCGACTGTCAATGTTAGCTATTAACTCTCGATAAAAATATATGTTAACTCGTAATGGTATCTCCAGTTCTCACTATTCTTACCATTCTTCAATCTTTGTCAGCATTATCATAATTTCTCAAATTTAAATCGTCACGAAACATAATTATCTCATTGTAGAAATTACTTCCACTTAGCACGATCCCAGCACACCTGCTTCGCTTCATCCACATCCTTACTAATTGAATACTTTCTAATATATATTATTTTTCTTCTGCCCAGTGATTTCCCGGCCTACCTGAGTTCGTTACCAGAGCCTACTCCACTTTTCTGTCTTTAACATGCTTCTCTATAAGATTTTTCTCTATCATGCCCGCTTTCACAACGTCCAGTAAGTTTTTCTTGGGCCTACCCATATTAATAACTCATATAAGAGTAATACATTTTCAACATTGCCCATCTGGTTTATATAGATCCTTTCCCGGCGTCTACTACCAACCCCACCTTTCACTTCCGTGGTATAATTTTTTTTTTATTTTTTATTCCTTCATCCTTTATGTTCCAAACATCTTATTACTGTAAGTAAATTTTAGCAATATATCTCACTTACCTCTGATCAAAAGAACAGTTAACAAGAAGTAAGGGAAGAGCGCGGTGAAGTAGACAACCTTTCCGGTCCAGCGTACTCCCTTCCAGATGCAGAAGTAGCACAAGATCCACACGAGAAGCAAGGTTCCAGCGAGTTCCCAGCGTATGTTGCCGATATTCTCAATGCCGCTTGAAATTTGCAGGGCTCGACGCCTGAACATGATATTATTTAATAAATAGAAAGAAGACAAAAGTTAAAATACAGTAAGGTAGAATACAGAAAAATTACAGAACTACGGTACATTTTATAATTCGTTGTACAATAGGCAACCTTATCGCTAAGAGCGATCTCTCCAGTCAACCTTTGTACGGACAGGAAATGTATAAACTAAACAGAACGATGGCGTACAGATGCAAATATTATAATTAATCTATACATATAAAAATATTCTACACTTAATACACCTACATAAATAAGTTATCAATAAATATAATTATAAATAAAATATACACACGTCTTAGTTCCAATGATATCTATAATATATTTAAACGACCAATCCTTGTATATAGGCACATATATATCTGAATCTCGGAAATGGCTCCAACGATTGTCATGAAATCCGCGTATTCACCATTATTAGTTCAGTAGAAGGTGTTGCTAAGCAACAGTAACAATGAGACGGTAGACCAAGAAAATTATTAGATGAATTAAGCTAATCGATGGTCCAATAAACATTATATAAGAACAAAAATGCGTTTGTGTGCTTAAAGTGAAAATAATATTAAGATCTTAAATTATTACTATAAAATTATTATTATAATTATGTGCCTTAAATGGTTTCCTTTAGATAGTAAGTTAATTTAGTAAACAGTGTTCTCGTCTTATTCTTATGCAATAAAAAAAACAATTACGTATTCTTAGTATAAATGATAATACTCTGCGTTATCTGAATCAAATACTTAAAAACGTCAAAAGAAGAATCCGTTCTATACGAAATACAAAACAGAAAATCAAAATTTATTCATTAAATTTGACCCCATTATCAAACCACAATTTATAAATAAACGTATCCATCCATCTCTCCACGCGGTCGAAGTGGAATGAGAATGGAAATATTAATATGCATCGAATTTCTGACTCGGCGAGTTATTAATGAGCTGCCACAAGCAAACTCTAAGTTGAACAGACGTTAATCAAAGTAAGGGTTTTGTTATTCAATTTTGCTACGTTGTCGATTTTAAACAGACTCTCAGCTCAAAATCAACGATGAAGCAAAATTAATGGACAAAATATACGATGCTACCTATTCAACAAATTAGTTACTCCCACTATTCAACGCTAAATGCTACGAATGCTACGTATACAACAAACTAGTAACTCACTCCCACTGTACAATGCTAGATGCTATGTATGCTACGTATTTTATACCCTGGTAACTCACTCCCACTGTACAACGCTAGATGCTACGAATGCTACATATACAACAAACTAGTAACTCACTCACACTGTACAATGCTAGATGCTATGTATGCTACGTATTCTATACCCTGGTAACTCACTCCCACTGTACAACGCTAGATGCTACGAATGCTACGTATACAACAAACTAGTAACTCACTCACACTGTACAATGCTAGATGCTATGTATGCTACGTATTCTATACCCTGGTAACTCACTCCCACTGTACAACGCTAGATGCTACGAATGCTACGTATACAACAAACTAGTAACTCACTCACACTGTACAATGCTAGATGCTATGTATGCTACGTATTCTATACCCTGGTAACTCACTCCCATTGTACAACGCTAGATGCTACGAATGCTACGTATACAACAAACTAGTAACTCACTCCCAATGTACAATGCTAGATGCTACGTATGCTACGTATTCTACAACCTAGTAACTCATTCCCACTGTACAACGCTAGATGCTACGTATGCTACGAATACAACAAACTAGTAACTCACTCCCAGAATTCCTTAACTGGATCGGAGAGCACGGCCTTGCTGATGTTCTTGCCGTTCAGGGTACAAAGGGTCGTCATATCGAAGGTAGACCAGCAGGTGAGGTTCTTACGGTCGTAGGGGTTCACGCACGTAACTGTGTTCCAATAATTATCGCAAGTTCGCCATGGCACATCTAAAATTAAAACATAAATTCCCACTATTCTATTTAGAAATATACAGGTTGGAGGGAGGGGAAAGCTCACACCATTGTGAGAGTTTTGTATCGATGGACGTGAAAGAGTGTAAGATTTTCCAAAATGATGTCTTGGACAGAGTGGAAATCGAAAATCCCGAAAGCTGACTCCATCACCATGTATGATGACCTATATTCAGGAAGAGAGTGAGAGACACATTGCACAAATCCTGAATATAGGAACCATGAATGGAGACGTTTATGAGAAATACTATCTCAATACAACCCATTAAAGATAACACATGTTTTAAAAGATATATAATATGCTCTCGTGTCTTTTAACTCTAGTGTGGTAGATAGAGAAATCTTTCGCTGTCCGCTTTTCACCAAGCTTATTTAGTCCCATAATTATGTGACAGGTATCTTATAAAGACAGCCCATTGCTAATTTTAGCAGTTTTTTGTAGTTTTATCGATGGTGTATTAATGGTACGCCAATTATGTTTGTGTTGGTATTTGATGTATTGGTAATGATTGATGATGTGAATGATAGATCTATTTCATGATGAAACTTCACTGGCAATTAGCAGAATTGGGGCACAGATATTAAGTCAATGACACTGATGACATTTTTTTGGTGTTAAAAACTTTACCTGCTCTCATAGACATGAAAAAGTAGAATATCGCCCAGGCCAGGATCACGATGTAATACACATTCATCCAGCAGGACATCACAGCAGCGGCGTAGCCAATACCTGAACAAATAATAAAAAAGAGTGTGCATTATACCACACCACTGAAACTTCATTTAGCTCCATCTATATGTATAAGCTATAAACTATTAAATAAGAAAGAAAGAAGATGTGCGCGCGCACTCTCTCTTGCTCTCACAGTTTGATACAGACAATAGACACTGTGTCTTAGATATACGAAAATATCTCCTTTTCTGTCTCAAGTATTTTAAATCTCCCTGTCAAATTCCATTCGCCTCGCCCGATCACATTTGTAACGGCTCCACCACCTTACTCCCAAAGTCAGTAAGTTAAGAAGTTTTACTTACAAAAACTAGATTTACTAATAGAATCAGCTACCAACTTCAAATCAAATCTATAGGATCATAATTATATTAAGAAGCTCTGGCGCCTACTTTCTCTTCGTCCTTCCACATTCATATTCTCTGTCGTTGCTGCCTAATCTTAGACTATTCCTAACCTACCAATTTCTCAATCAACAGCAAGCATTTTTCTACACGATTTTAAGAGTTCCCTGATATATCCTCGGAACCCAAGACCCAATGCCATTGGAAGGAAGTAGAATATTATATATATAAAGCCTGTAAATTAGAATAGAGTAATATGAAGTAGAGTGGAGAAGGAAAAGAAAATGTTAAAGTAAGCCTAGAATAAGAAGATATGAAAATGTATAGCAAGATGTAGAGTAAGTAAGAGAGATGTAGAGTAGCAGAAGGAATTTAGTAAAATGTAACAAATAAGTAAATATAAGAAACTGTAAAATTCGTCGTTGTAACACTAACATTAACAAGGAGAAGAATGAAAGAGTATAGAAAATCCCTAACCACCAACGTTGGGGGAGCTAGAGAATGTCACATCGGAAAACGTAGATTAAAGACAAAGGGTTTTACAACTCTGAAATTAACCACAATTCAGCAGATAAAAGCCTTTGTGACATAAAAAAAAAATGCCATTGGAAGTAAAATAAAAAAAAAACTTGAAAATGGGTGTAAGAGTGACGGGGTTATGAATGGACGAACATAAAAATACAGATATGAATTCTATCGATTAATTAAAGTATAATTTGTAGGCTTCAAAACAATTCAACCTGAAAGATAATCTAGTACCTTACTCTGATTTTCTATTCTATTACCTTTAACGCAATAACACGAGCTTAAAGTTAATTGGTAAAGGTAGCTAACTTATCGATGCTCTATAGAATGTAATTTGGAGAGTGTGCTCAGGAGTTAATTGATCTGATACCGCCACCCCCGTTCCACCATCGCACTCCAAGATGCCCGATCTAACCCGAATCAGTTTAAGTCCAACATAACTAAAGCAAACCGCACTAAAATCCCAAATAACTTTGTTGAATGATATTGGCGGGGCTACGGAAATGGCATACGCACACATCCCCGCCTACGCGAGCCGCCTTACAGTAGCTCCATCCCTCGAAGGTCGAGCCTCCCAAAAGTGCCAAATTATGGCATTAAGTCCGCCTCTTTGTACACCTTTACTCTGTACGGATAATTATTAAATAATAAAATACCGCACTCGACCCCTTTGATGAAACAATTGAAAATACCAAGCTAAAAGATACCTTTGAAGATTTCTCCTTTGTCAGAAACAAATGGAGTTACGACATATAAATTTGTACGATTGAAATTATATAGCGAACAATTTTATACTTGATCAAATAAGTTTGCTTAGACAAAACCGAGCTTATGATTTCCAGAAACCCATCGGCGTTTCATTAATTATAATCTAGGCTGGATGGTATTTTTGAGATTGGTGTGGATTGTTCAAGAGAGAGAGAGAATATGCGCACGCACTGATTTCTCTTTCTCGTAGAGTGTGATACAGACAACTGCATTGTGACTTTACTTAAGATATACGAAACAGAACTGGCTTAGAGAGAAAAAAAGAAAAATGTAACAACATAAGTGAACGCACCTCTTTCTAAAATAATATACGAAACGTAAATCTTCACTAACTTATATCTCCATTTGCCTCACTTGATCACACTTTTCATAACGCATTCAACAGCATACTCCCAACTCAAGCGTGTAAAGACGTTTTACTTCAATGAAATCAATTTATTTTTTCAATATATTTTTATTTACCTTTGAATATGGGCGCAATCTTGAAGACACCCAGACCGCCAATGGTGAGCATCTGTCCCATCGCAAGCTCCATGAAGAACATCGGTATTCCAGCAAGAAACAGCGTCAGGAAGTATGGTATAAGGAACGCGCCGCCGCCGTTCTTGTAACAGAGGTACGGAAACCTCCACACGTTGCCCAAACCTATGGCCAGGCCGATGACGGAAAGGATAAAGTCCAGTTTACTCGCCCAGGATCCTCTTTCGGGAAGATCCGATTTGGTAGCCATTTCGCTGTTAACAATACAAACAACACGCTAAAGTTCTATACAAAAAAAGCAATATTTCGACACAACCAATTAATACTAAGCTAACTAATAAAAGTATACATTACTGATAAGTTTTATATTAATTAAGATACCTAAGTCTCAATTTTAGTACCCGTCCTTAGTTCTTTTGTCAACCGACTTAAAAAAAGGAGCAGGTCTACATTGTTTTATGTTTACCTCATCACTTTCGACTGGGGAAACAAATTTTGATGATTCTTTTTTTTTGAAAGATAACCCTTCCTGTGTGGCTCAAGTCTTATTATAGCATCCATAAGAAAACCATATACATAGTCTTAAATTTGCATTAATTATATGCGCGACAAATGAACGGAATAACTTAATAATAATAATGCAAACTATATGCTTAATAGCTATTTTATCAGAGCATGTAATAAATTCAACAACCTTTGTAAGAAATACAATAGTGTCGACCTATTTCACGTCAGTGATGCCTCAGTACGTAATCTTTTTATAAGTATATTTAGTGAAATTTTGTCTGCGGGACCTTGATACTGTTTTCCAATATTGTGTTACCTAAGTTTGCGTATCTTTAGTGTTTTTTTTTTCCCTAACTTATTTGTGAAAACTTGTTATCAGCTAATCTAGTGATTATATTTGTAAATTATATAAGAAGCATTGAATAGCTGTAAGTTTTCCTGTATTAAATAAATAAATAAATATCACGCCAACCGATTTCGATTATTCATTTTTTATTTGAAACGTTTATTTACGTTGTTCGGTTATGTTCTGATTAAGTTTCATTTTATAATATTCCAACGATAATTCAGAAATACAAAGAGGGCGTCCGAACGTAATAGCGTTTAACGTTTATTTCGATTTAAAGTCGGTTTTTGTTTTTACTCGTTAAATATACTTGTTTTTTGGTAATTCAAATTAGTGAAGTATAAATTGTTGATATGATTACATTTACGGATACTGCCACGCTCCCTTAGGTTATAGCGTGATATGTTATAATGACCCTTCTGAATAGTAGACGAGCGAGTTAAACAAAACAGTTTTATCAAATCGGGTAGTTTCTCAAATTAGCACGTTCAAACCATGTAAGCCGTGCTGTGTGCTATTAAGGCCTTACCTTGGCTTATTGCTGACCTCCAATACACTGAGTTCGATTTGATCGCCGCGTCCATCATTCTTTGTGTCCATAGCTACTTCTTTATATCCTCTCGTATCTTCTACTTTCCAATAAAACTTCTCCGTCTTCAGTCAATCCCTCTCCAATCTACCTTTTGGCCTCCCAATATCGTACTTTAGCTGTCTCTGTACAATTGTTTTTTTTAAGGAAACTGTATTAACATTTTTATTAAATAGCCAAGAACAGGTATCCTACTTATACGTAAACCTGAAACAACGAAAATTTAGTTCAATTTTTGTTTTTATAAACAAAATTATTTCCAACATTTAGCCGGTAAAAATTCTATTTATATAAAAGAGAAAGTGTATGACTTTCTTCGGTATAGGCTCCGAAACGGTTGGACCGATTTCAATGAAACTTTCAGGGGAATCGTCAGATTGATCTGGCGAGTAATCTTGTTTTGTGACGATCGGAGCACTCCCCTTTAAAACTGTCAAATACAGCTTTTATTATATTACTACAGGTATATTGTATTACCTGATATGTATATGAGTATAGGTAATGATATTCACCCGCTTGAGAAGAAATTAGAATGAATACGGATAGAAATGAATAATTTAGTCTATTGAGAGAGTTAAATTAAATATTTAATGATGTAACTTTATTTTTAAATAAAATAAAGCAAAATCTAGCCCAACGAAACGGGCTGGGTACGCAAGTTGGTTTATAAATGACGGAGTTATGAGATATGAAACATATTTTTTATGGGTATAAACTAGTGCTTGACCACGATCTCCCCTGATGTTAAGTGGTGATATGGTCGAAAGATGGTACGCACAAGTTTATATTGCCTATTCACTCTACTCTTAAAGGCTCGTACGTCGTACTTGGACGGCAAGACTGACGCCTGCAACTTGCTCCACTCCTTTGCTGTACGTACAATGAACGGTGACTCAAATCGCTTCGTTTAAATATTAAATATTAAAACGTGGGCTAAAAATTACAAACAACATGCTAATATTGTATTTAGATTTAGATTTGCATTTGCATACAAAATTTTATAAAAATCTATATATTTTCAGAAAAATATTTTACCTGATATATGTATGGCCGCGTATTTATATATTATAATATTCTCTACAATTTATATTGTATACAAAGCAGGTATGTAGGCATCAAAATGTTGGAATAACATCCCCCCGCCTATTAGGACGTCTAAAACATTACCTAGATTTAAAAATAAATTGAAATGCTTCTTAACTGAGTCTCAACGTAACCACGCCAACATCAACTACGACAAATCGTTTATTTAACACTATATTTATGTTATTTATTATGTAATTTGTTTATATATATATATGTAAAGAAAGTATAACTATATATTTATATATAATAGGTATATATCTATAGCTGCTTTTTTAAGTTTATGTAATGTACACCATATTAATACACAACCGAATCGTGTCCGCCTTAGTCTACACAGGTTTTTTGGCTGAAAACCAGCGCTGTGCTACATGTGTGAGCACAGCACATGCTGAGCCAACCCCTTTTCGGCACAATTTCTATTTTGTTCTTTTTTGTGAAATGTTTACTTTAGTTTATGTTGTTTTTGTCTTGTTTTACCTGTTGTTTCTGTGTTCTTGTGTCGAATAAATATTTTTTCTATTTCTATCCTAACTAAGAATAACTCGTTAAAAATCTATAAAGAAATTAATACAAATAACACTACATTCCAGCGTAGAAACAAGCCCAATAGTAAATCAGAACCTCAAAACTGATAACATTGTTTCGATTAGGGATTATCCTATATTATAAATCTAGATCATAGCAACCACTTTGCTAGTTATTATCAGCGAACTAGCTGAGAGTGATATACGACAGCTCTCGTTACAGTTGACCCGCATCTAATTGAGTTAGCATCAGAACTGATTGGAAAATGACTGAAAAACGAGCCTACTCACTTCATAGTAAATAAATCTCTGTATCTATCTATATATTTTTTTATATCGGAGTCGTTACCCGAGAAGTGTCCACCAACGCCCTTTAACATTAAGCTGCAAGTGCGTTGATGACCTTTGAGAAATTAGTAGTTAAGAATCCAGATGAAAAACCATCAAAAGCTGGATACATAGAACATTTGTTCCATGTGCATGATGTGGTAAGGAATTGAGTCACCAGCGGTGAAATGAAATTAATAAATTAAAAAAAAAAAACAATTTTTTTTTTAATTTATCAATTAAAATTTTTGTTACTAAGATTTTGACAGGTGCCAGTAGCGTGGTTGTTCAAAAAATGAGGGTCTTAATTCACTTGTATATTTTGTTTATGTTTATCAAATCATAACTTACGACTGGGTGTATCGATTTTGATGATTATTTCTTTTATTTCAAAGCTGGTGGTTCCAATATGGTCGTATTTTGGTCCAATTCTGGCAATGGCGTCTATGAGAAAACCATATAAGTGTTAAGTCTTGCATCAAATATTGCACAAATGGACGACTCTATCACGCTTTATTTTTTAATGTAGTAGTTTAATGAGAGTTTGGTTAGATTCTGATTAATTCTATTTCGTAATATTCCTATGATTATTCGGTAAAATACAGACAGTTTGATTCGAAATGAAGTCAATTTTTGTTTTACTCGTAAATATACTTGTATTAATAAACAGTTGAATAGCGGGCTTACGAATAGAACGGACATTGGTGCACCTACGACCTTATTGGCTATTGATGTCTGACGGGGGTAGTCATATTTTTGTTTCTGACGAACTTACGCTTACAGTTTCACTGGATTAGAGAGGTGGTAAGCTCTTAGGTCGCTTAGCCTGAACCTCTATTGGGAGCAATACTGTGGAAAGGCGTTCTAGAAGAGACCTTGACGTAGGTGGTTACTCCAATCGCGTTATCATTCCAATCTGAGGGTACGCCGAACCACGTACTTGGTTGGTAGATTCTTTTAGGACATTTCAAATAGCTAAGTAGCTTTATATACCAATTCGGCAAGCGTTGGCGTTGGTAGG
Organism: Meandrusa payeni; assembly: GCA_029286785.1. NCBI lineage: Eukaryota > Metazoa > Arthropoda > Insecta > Lepidoptera > Papilionidae > Meandrusa > Meandrusa payeni. The sequence goes on from JAGSMX010000029.1 coordinate 1,658,248, forward strand.
AACTAAAAATTACTTGCTAAACATTAGTAATTTTTTTTGTACCTAAGCAACCGAACAAAACAAAAACTCATTTCGACATACGATTCTAATGCTTTTATATATTTCAAAGCTTTATAAAGATTCGTGTACATTAATCTCTTTATCGACACGACAATTATAAATAATAGTCAATTTAAAAATAATAATATATATATCACTTACTTAAATAACAACGCACAAACACGCACTAAAATTATAAAATCACAGAACACACAAAATCCATCGTCACAGGCACACACGTAACGAAAAGTTAGTGCGTAAAGAGAAACGCTGAACACGATTTCCGAACGCAACGGCAAACGTCAGATGCGAACGCAATATGGCGGACTGTTTGACAGCTTCGTTCGCGTGCTCTCGCGCCACATGCTTGGACGTGAATGTGATACTAGCCGGGATCATGGCACCTCGTACAGGATGAAATACATGTGAATCGACCAACTGTCAGCCGTAGAAAGAATTTATGAGCTTATGAACGGTTCGTTGATGGACAATTTGGACCCTCCGGAAGGCGAGGAAGGGGATCGATCGCGGGACATCGCCAATGATTTGCCCGGTTGACATTGTTACGTTTAATATCTATGCATACTAAGAACATGTATGTGGATGCTGGACTATTGAGATATGAGATGCATTAGTATACACAATAGAAACTGTGGACTTAGTCGAATGCCCCTTAATCGAAATATGATTTGTTGTCTTGCGTTCACGTGGACCCTTCATTCATAATTCGAAACCTCAACAAAATTAAGAAAAGAAAGTCGAAATAATTAGTAACTCTCTACAAGAAATTTCGATACAAATTGTCCATCTTTCACTCCAAAGATTAAATCAGATAATGCCAGAGGGTATCTCAAACATTTACTGTGCTTGGAAAAATTTGTTAAACTTCGTGTTGCAGGGTTTTTTTAAAGTGAAACTTCTTTAGCCTTGTTGTGATTTTAAAAAATCGATGAAACAAAGTAATACATACAGTTAAAAAGACAAACATATTGCTTTTAAGTTGTGAGAGAATGAGATATACAGTGTTTTCTGTATCCTTCGTTTCGTCTTTGTTGTTATTGTTTCACCTCAAAACTCAAAATTATACAGATAGATTCTTCGTTGCCAATTTACAATCATTACAATCAATTAAAGTAATAATTAAGCGTAAACTATATGTGGGCTATTACAAGGGCTATGAGCGATCTTTTCCAGGCAACTATGTATGAAGAAAAAATAAATAACACCTAGAATCATTTGTAATAAGGACAGAGCTCTATGGATAAGAAATAATCGTAAGCAATAATTACAAAAATGTAAACTTACATATTTCACAAAACTTACCCTGTACACTTAATTATGTCGAGTTAATTAAAGTTTGTGATACAGGACACACCCTGTGTGTTATACACACACAGTAACACAAGTAAGGCAATTTTTATTTTAAATTCTTTTTTTAATGCGAACCTCCTTGGTTAACAATAGAAAAAAAATGTTTTATATAATGTAAATCTATAATGGCTTAGATCGTGAACACGTGACCGACATATTTATTATAACTCATAAGCTGTTGATTTTGTATAATAATAAATAAATAAATACATAAATAGATAAAGGTTAAATTAGAATAAATCTTAACCTCTTAAGTCGAAAACCCGAAGAAGTCTATGCTGATTGGACAGAGAAGTTTACAGCAACAGTTTCACCGGATTAGAGAGGTAGAAAGTTTCAATTTTTTTTTAATGACGACCTACACAGGTTAGCCAGAGAAGCTGGCCTTGACTGCTTCACTGCATTGAGAGGTGGCATAGCTCTTAGGTCGCTTAGCCTGAACCTCTATCGCTAGTAACTCGACGGTTACTATGTTACGCGTAAGCATTCCGATCCGAGGGCGCCCGAGACGGCCGAACCACGACTCGGTCGGTTGCTATTTCACGGATAATCAACAAAAGTTTCAAATTTAAAGTGAACTTCGCTTGTAATTAATTATTTGCATGCAATTAAAAACTACGTTTAATTAATGCCAAGGAAGTGTAAGTCACTCGTACATAAGAACACGCATCCATTTTTAATTTTTTATAAATATTATAAAATTATTTTTTGACGAATTCGTTCAAAAATTAATTGTTATTTTACGGATAGATAATAACCTTTTTCATGACGTACTTTACGATTAAAAAGAAAAGGGAAATGTGAAGCACACAGATAAGACTTACGTATTTTCCCGCCTTACAGATAACTACGCCTTACTACGAGATTTTCGGGACGTGCTCCGAGTGGCACATCCTGCGGGACTGTAGACAAAGGACAATTCCAGGAGACAGGAATTCTGTCCCACGCATGCGCAAGGTATTCATCCACCCTTACGTTTGTATCGAAATTAATTTACAAGTCGCTCCGAGCGTACATAATTATTATTGTGTAACTCTGATGCACAAGTAATTCCAACGTCAATAGCCTAATGGTACGGTCTGAGATACATAAGTTAAAGTTCCAATCCACCATTCATATATTTACGTGAACCATCCAGTTTTTTGTTGACGGGGAATCTTCAACAAGATATCTTGTCTTCCACCCAGAAGGCAGAGTATCTTTAAGATACCCGTCTGCACTGTGCTCTGAAACACGTCCCGTAAGAGGTTCCTCTATCAACCAGCACCCTCGCAGGCAAGGTGACACGGGACCACAAGTTTCACCTTCTTCCTGGTTCCAATGTAGCGGACGTTGAGGGCGCCCACCTTTATCGCCTGGGAACCCGAGGTCTCTTTTAGTCGCTTTACGACAGACAGGAGATACCGTTGCCTTATTCTATCAATCCAGGACTAGAGGGTTAGCGTGAACCATAGTCTAACTGGTGCTTAATTGAAATGATTAACAAGAATGTTAGCTATATTGTTGGCATTCTTTAAAAAAACATAAAGTTTAAAAAATTGCATTTATCTGTATTCATCTAAGTGTAAGTTTCTATTCTAATTTATTAATTTATTCTTTATTTGCATGTGATGAAAAGAGTATAAAAGACGGACTTTATGCCAAAAGACATTCTCTAACTTGGAGTTCGACCGTAACACGATAACGTTTGCAAACTAAATAAGAAAAATATAATAGTTTTTTTCTATTATTACCCATAAAAAATTAACTTAATATATTTACATTTATTTATTTATATTTATAACATCATAAATTAATGATGGCGCAAGTCCGATAACTCGTAAGCGTCAGGCGTTTCTCCAAGAAAAAATATACCCAGTCAACCCTGGGTTAAGACAAAAACATATTCACTAGTGTAAAAATATGAACGTAAAGGGACGTACATATACATACATAACAAATGTACATATTTTCGTTTCGGGAGCCGGCTTGGAATGTAAGATTCAATCCCGTCGAATCGTAAATAAAGCTAAGCCGTTATTCTGTAACTGTAAAAATCTACGCCTTATCGAAGTGTACAAATGTATTACTATGATATTGAATGAAAATCCTTGCGGGATTTTTCAACCCTTATCAGAGATTACCTGCATAGTGAAGTTGAGTAATATGTAATAGGATTTCGATACTGAACTGGATAAATGTACAAAAATGTTTTTCGTTGTACAGGATTTAAAAAACTCTTTCCTCCTTTTAGCACTAGTGGAGTAGACACAACGGTTGCTGTCCGATTTTCACCGGGTTTATTATGTGAGGTGTGCTCATCGCGGGGCACAAATTTTGGCAACTGATTTTATTTTATTTATTGTATACATATCAGGAGGTTAGAACCTCCCCTTCTGTACCCCGCAGTGCAAGGCGAAGGGGCCAGCCGATGTTGCCTTCTCGGATCCACTTTGGCGGACTACAAAGGCCCTGTTAGTGATTTTCATAGGGTATGAGAGCACTATCTTTTTGTTTTAAAATTTGCGATATATTTCTTTTGTATGTTCCACCATTGTCTGTTGCAACCCAATAAAACTTACCTTCGCACGCTGCCTTTTGACGTGAATATCGACAATTCTATTGACGCACAATTTTCTTGGTCTAACTTCAAACCAAACATTCATTGACTTTTGCTTAACAACGCCTTCCACTTAACTAATAATAGAGTATACGCGGAGTAAAGAACATTTCCTAAAAAAAATGCTTATCTCGATCGATTTTATGACTCCCAAACACCCTGTATGCAAAATGTCATGAAAATAGTTGCAGCCGTTTCCGAGATTCAGGTTAAATATTTTAAAGAATTGCTCCTTTAAATATATTAGATAACATAATACAGTACAGATAAATAAGTTTTTTGTCCGTAAGAAACCGAACAAACTGACTCTTGACCAAAATTCCTTAGTACTAGCCATCTAGGATTCGAATCCCTGACAGTAATTGTGTAATCGGGGTTCAGAGAACAGGAACTATGGCTCTGAACAGCTATGTGTTTTAATTAATTGTTTCGATTGTCGAATAAAACTCCCCCTTAAGACTAGGTCGAATGCATTGCGAAACTGGGTCACAAGATCGATACGGGGATCTTGGAATTTTCACCCCCAAGGGATGTTGTCACGGGCCCGGATGTGACATATATCAATGATATTAAACGTAACAAATTATTTGAATAACTTCTTAAAGTTATTTGCATGTAAGGGACAATAATATAACCATATTTGTATGTAGGCTCTACGGTTAGACTAGTCGGTTATCTTTAAATAGGAGATCTTTTTTTTTTGTTGACGGGGAGGAAATCTTCAGAAAGATACCCCGCCTTCTGGGGGGAAGGCGACGGTTATGTGGGGTTCTTACCCACTAAAACCTCCCCGGTGGCCCTTTCCTCGGTGCATGACGAGGGGCTCCGGGATCTTCGGGAGGTAACTCCCTCCCCCCTGTGCCCTCACAGCGCAAGGCGACACGGGCCAGCCGATGTCGCCTTCTAGGGTCCACTTTGGCGGACTACAAAGGCCCTGTTAGTGATTTCCACCCTTCATAGGGTATGAGAGCACTATCTTTTTGTTTTAAAATTTGCGATATATTTCTTTTGTATGTTCCACCATTGTCTGTTGCAACCCAATAAAACTTACCTTCGCACGCTGCCTTTTGACGTGAATATCGACAATTCTATTGACGCACAATTTTCTTGGTCTAACTTCAAACCAAACATTCATTGACTTTTGCTTAACAACGCCTTCCACTTAACTAATAATAGAGTATACGCGGAATAAAGGACATTTCCTAAAAAAAATGCTTACCTAGATCGATTTTATGACCCAAAACACCCTGTATGTAAAATGTCTGAAAATAGTTGCAGCCGTTTCCGAGATTCAGGTTAAATATTTTAAAGAATTGCTCTTTTAAAGATATTAGATAACATAATACAGTATAGATAAATAAGTTTTTTGTCCGTAAGAAACCAAACAAACTGACTCTTAACCAAAATTCCCTGGTACTAGCCATCTAGGATTCGAATCCCTGACAGTAATTGGGTAATCGGGGTTCAGAGAACAGAACAGGAACTATGGCTCTGAACAGCTAACTATGTGTTTTAATTAATTGTTTCGATTGTCGAATAAAACTCCCCCTTAAGACTAGGTCGAATGCATTGCGAAACTGGGTCACAAGATCGATACGGGGATCTTGGAATTTTCACCCCCAAGAGATGTTGTCACGGGCCCGGATGTGACATATACAAATGATATTGAACGTAACAAATTATTTGAATAACAACTTTAAGTTATTTGCATGTAAGGGACAATAATATAACCATATTTGTATGTAGGCTCTACGGTTAGACTAGTCGGTTATCTTTAACTAGGAGATCTTTTTGTTTTTACTCGTAAATATATTGTTCAATGACGTCACATAAAATCGTGCGCTTTCCACAATCAGTTTGTTATTTTACTATAATAAATAAATAATAAATAAAAAAGCCATTTATTCCAAATCGGCATTTCCGTTTTACATTGCGATGTTTGTTAGTAATATAAAGTTTAAAGAATCTTATTTGTCGACCAAAATTACTTTTTCCCTTTGATCCTTTCCATCGTGTGACATCAATGGTCCATCTTTTGACCGAGTATCGTAAGATATTTCCGGTCCACTCTCCATTCTCCACTATAGTGATAGTGCGTGACTGAGAGCATTTGACACCTTGACAGCTGCTGTCATTAAGCTAAAAAGCGTAAACAGCTGTTACGTGTAAGTTGAATAATTAACATTATAACTTTGATTACCACCAGTAATGAACACTATTTCCGTTCAAAACCGCAATAACATTATTGTAACTAAAAACTGTGTAAAAGAGTACATAAAGAGAACAAATGGATAAGGTTTCGAAAGGGGTTATTTCATTATATATTGATCTAAAAGTTAATTATGTTTATACTATTTCCCACTGTTAGGCACAGGTCTTAGATAGATGTATTTAGAGCTAGGTAATAAAGATTAATGAAAATGTATAATCCTTGCCGCGCCCGCATATTTCACAAGTGTAGTGTTAGTATGATATGAAACTAGTCCTCGGGCGCGGGGCGAAGGGGCGCCGCCGTACTCCCACGGGAGCGAGGCGCGACTTCCGCGGGGAGCGCGCGGATGTGACGAGTTCCGGCCGCCACCGCTCCACACGGGAACACCGCGGGACAGTCCTGAGATACGAGTTCATGCAACTAGGAATAATGTTGTGATATATCTTATAGCATTAGGGTAGGCTGAAAACCTTCAGCCCTGTAGTTCTGGGCTCGTAGAATAAGACTACAGTATCCCCTGCCTGTCGTTGGCGACTAAAAGGGGCCTGTTACGACAGACTAACCTGCCCCCTGGGACTCTCTCCGTGCTCTCTTAAGAGCACGGTGCAGTCGAGTGCGTTGCTCTGGAGATCCCGGAGCCCCTCACCACGCACCCAGGAAGGGCCACCGGCGGGGTTTTAGAGGGTAAAAACTCCACTTAACCCCGTCTTTACCCCAGAAGGCGGGGTATCTTGTTGAAGATTTTCTCCCCGTAAACAAAAAAGGCATGGACACGGCACCACGACACGATGGTCACTGCCAGTCTTAAAAGGAGACTAGAAGGGCCTATCGGTTTCACAGATGACGACGGTCGGGCTGCGAACCCCATGCTTCCTTATTACAGCAGCCACATGGGGAAGAACTTGTTCCCTGAGACTTGCGAAGCCTCAATGTAGGGGAACCTGTGCGTTTCGCTTGAAATCCCGAAGCGTTAGCTCGTTAAAAAATGTTTTCAGGCATTCTCAACCTGTCAACCCAAGTCAAAGTGGGAGTAATGATAACTCTAAGTTATGATGAAGTAATCTCTTTAAAGTATACTTATATGCCGCTCTCCAGATGACCTTAAAGTCCAATATATCGGGGAGCTTTTGAAAATTGATTAGTCAGTTTTTTTTAAATATCTAAAGTGCTTTCTAGTTGCTAACACTTGTATAGTTTTACTTGTTATACAAGTCTTTAGTCCCTCTCTGATACTTCCATTTACTGAGATAAATTTAGTATTAAACCGCTCATTTCAATCCTGTCACACAGGGCCGGATTTAGGCCTTTTTAAATTATATATATTATTATATTTTAATTTATATATGTTTAATAAATGTAAAAAATATCTATTACATGGTTTTACAAAAAAAATTAAAATGTAATTAATAAATAAAAATATTTTTGTGGCCAAAGGGACCCCAAAATTATTTGCATTCCACTTGATTTATATCCCCTGTCATACAATGTAAGTTATAAAATAGAATAATCCAAGTATCCGTCTTCAGATTTATCCTAGTAAAAAAATCTCATATACACAGCATCACACTGATGCACACCGCATTAGCTCACACCTAGCGAATGAGGGAAGCAATTACTGGGAGTATCACAGGACTACTTCCTCTAGTTCCTATACGTGTTTAGGGCTACGCACCGCGCGCACATTGTTGCCATAAATCCCTATTACCGACTTGTCCAGTTCATCGTCCCGTGAGACCTTGGATCTAATACCAGCGGAAGTGTCTATAAATAAACTAACTAAGCATCTTTTCCGGGACAGACATTGAGACCGGGTGTGGACAGCTTTCCCACGCCTTAGAATATAATAGAATATTTTACGACTTCAAATAGAATAGAAAAATTAATCAGAACCTAACCAAACTCTCATCAAATATTAAAAATTGCGCTATTTATTATGGTTATGTTGGCAATGCTGTTCACGAATCCTCGCAACTGTCATGGCACAGATTGAAATTTTTAAACAACGTGTGTTTTAAATGCAAAAATTACCATGTAAGCATATGCATAAATTAAATTAATGCTTAAAAGTTACTTATTGCTATGATTACTACCATTTCCGGTTCGAAGAAACTAATTAACTCTTAGAAATGATCGGTGATTTAATGTATTTGTGTATGTTATAGTTTACACCAATTTGGCTGGGGCCAATAACTATATCCGACCAAGACATTTTTTTAAGTTACTTACTGACAATGTCATGAGACAATGATATATATTTTTAATTCATCGAAATGCTCATAGTATCCATGTTCTGCAAACCTTTTTTTTGTTAACGGGGAGGAAATCTTCACAAAGATACCCCGCCTTCTGGGGAAGGCGGCGGTTATGTGGGGTTCTTACCCACTAAAACCTCCATGACGAGGGGCTCCGGGATCTCCAGTGGAACGCACCGGAGCACGTCCCGGAGGTTACACCCTCCCCTGTGCCCTCGCAGCGCAAGGCGACACGGGCCAGCCGATGTCGCTTTCTTCCCGGGTCCACTTTGGTGGACGACTCAGGCCCCCACCCTTGTCGCTCAGTGAACCGTAGTCTTATTCTTGAGAGCCCAGAACTACAGGGCTGTATGTTCTGCAAACCTAATTTGACCCAGATTGCCCTTCAATTTGCCCAGAAATGCAATACTTGCTGCTAGTAGCTGCTTGAGGGGGCCAACGACTATAGCCTTTACCCTATATATATGTATTAAATAAAGGACGCGAATGACCGAGCTTTGCTCAGTATTTTTGTTTGTAAATGATGTTTTTTGGTAATTTTATTTAGAAAGTAATCACATAATGATGAAAAATGAATAATATTTTTCGTTATAACCGACATAATAATAAAAAAAATGCTGCCGTAATTCTTGTAAACGTAATTCAAAAAGTTAAATTACCTTCAGATTGTATGGCTCGTCCAGCTCTAGATTCAACTCTCTCTTCGATTAACTTAACCGAGTGACTGAACAATTTTGATCAAAATGCAAACTTTTTGTTTCAAACTTTGTGATCTAATTCTTCTGTATGTTCTGCAAACCTAATTTGACCCAGATTGCCCTTCAATTTGCCAAGAAATGCAATACTTGCTGCTAGTAGCTGCTTAAGGGGGCCAACGACTATAGCCTTTACCCTACATATATGTATTAAATAAAGGGCGCGAATGACCGAGCTTTGCTCAGTATTTTTGCATGTAAATGATGTTTTTTAGTAATTATATTTAGATAGGAATTACATAATGCTGAAATATGAATATTTTTCGTTATAACCGACATAATAAAAAAAAATGCTGCTAATTCTTGTAAACGTAATTCAAAAAGTTAAATTACCTTTAGATTGTATGGCTCGTCCAACTCTAGATTCAACTCTCTCTTCGATGAACTTAACCAAGTGACTGAACAATTTTGATCAAAATGCAATCTTTTTGTTTCAAACTTTGTGATCTAATTCTTCTGTATGTTCTACCGCTGTCTATTTTAACACAATAAAATCTATCTCCACGCACTATATCCTTTTTCTGGTTTTCCCGAATTGGCAATCAAAGTTAGTGTAGCTGTAATGTCCCTTAGATTATCCGTGAAGTAGCTACCGACCGAGTAATGGTTCGGTCCTCTTGGGCGCCCTCGGATCGGAATGCTTACGCGTAACATAGTAACCGTCCTCAGCTTGGTAACCCCTCACCGGTCCTTGTGTAGAGTTACTAGCGATAGAGGTTCAGGCTAAGCGACCTAAGAGCTATGCCACCTCTCAATCTGGTGAAGCAGTCAAGGCCAGCTTCTCTGGCCAATCTGTGTAGTTCGTCATTAAAAAGAAATCTTTTTTCTGGCGTCAATATCGTGAACCATTTTATCGATTCATCACTAAGCAAGCATATGACATACGTATTTTGTAAATAATTTTGAAATTGATTTTCTTGGTCTAACGTCAAACTCATTGACTTACAGTTTGTTGCGTAGCAACGCCATCTACTTAAGTATACTTTGTATAGCCTATACCCGTATAAAACGACATTTTCTAAAAACGAAACCTAGCTAGATCGATTAACCCCCCTCCACACCCGACACCCGAAACACCCTGCATGCTAGAATTCATTAAAACCGTTGGAGCCCCTTCTGACATTCAGATTATATATATATATATATATATATATATATATATATATATATATATATATATATATATATATATAAATTGTTCCTTTAAAGATAGTAGATTCAGATTAAATATTTCTTTATTCAAAGAAAACATTGCCAAGGTTTCTGGTCTCCATTTTAAAAATCACTCTTGATTGTTCTTCTATAAAGCGAGGTCTTCAAGTTTCATTCCTCACAGAATCCACATCAGCACGGCCATTGTGAAATCTGAAAAATAGGTAGTAATATAAATTAAAATGATCTCTGAAGGACAAGAGGATACACGGATATTCAAGTTATATTTCCATCACCGCGTACCCGTAGCAAACATGATTTTTTTAAAAGAATACTAACAGTCAGTAAATCATTACTAACATTCTTGTTAACCATTCCAACTAAGCTTAAGCTTGTGCTAGGATATGGTTCACGTCAATAGTCCAATGGTGGATTCAAAGCCACGACCTTACGATTCGCAGACCGTACCCTAAACCATTACGCTATTGTCGCATATATAGTATACGTATATGCATATGTATACGTATGTGTATAAGTATACGTATGGTGCACGCTCGCATGCACGCACGTGCGCATACGCAGGCATGTGAAAGATCATTTATTTTTTAATTTCTTATGGAGAAATAAAATTGTTGTCTCGTTGTCTATTTTAGCAAAACTTTTAGACAACATAGAAGATATATACATTAAATATATAAAAATGAACGTTTTTGTCTGTATGTCCTTTATATAATCGTAAACTATGCATTTGATAATGTAATGAACTTCAGCAAAGTGTTTTGTCTACGATGGTCTCCGAGTTGGTACTGGCAGACTGTACGTAAAATAAAATAAAAGATTTTTTTCTTTCTTAAAAGAAAGGTCGACATCACACCTGCAGCTCCTCTAGTGCTGTGGATGTTCATGGGTGACGGTGATCACTTAAGATCTGGTGAGCTGTAAGCTCGTTTGTCCCTTTTCCTTTACTTAATGATGAATTATGAAAAGATTTGACAAATTGAGGGTGAGGTCTCTTATACAGCCTGAAATATACTTAAATGAAAAATTAGTAAATAGTGTTATGCACGTTGGTGGAATGTGGAGATCCGTAGACGAACGAAGATATCCGACATAGCTCGCCGGGTAAACAAGTTGAAGTGGCAATGGGCAGGGCAAAAGCGTGTAGAACAGATGGCCGATGGGGTCGAACGGTTCTCGATTGGAGACCCTGGACAAGTCGTTGTCGACGTCCACCCGCATGAAGGCCATAACGCAGCTGGATGCGGACCGCTTACAACCGGTCTTTTTGGAAATCATTGGGGGAGGCACATCTCCAGCAGTGGATTGACGGCTGAAATAATGATGTTGGTGACGTTGGCGACATGATTACCTTTGCACGTGTCTTAGTAGAGTCCCTCGCTGCGTATAACGCTTCCCGCAACTAACGCACGCGTGCGCTCGCTCGCCCGTGTGCGTGCGTGCGTGTAACTTCAAGTTGAACTTTTTCGTAAATGATTTATTGCACGTGCTGTAAAATACAATATTTTTTTACTGACGAACTACACAGATTGAGAGGTGGCATAGCTCTTAGGTCGCTTAGCCTGAACCTCTATCTCAAGTAACTCGACACAAGGGTCTCCCCGATGAAGGGTAACCTCGGCTTGGTCAGTTACTATGGTATGAGTAGGCATTTCAATTCAAACTGAAATAACTAAGGGACAATCTAATTTTTTTTCTTTATTAATAAAGAAAGAGAGAGGGAGTTACGTTTCGTATATTAATATAGGGGCAAGAGAGAGAGGTACGAGCACGTAATTCTTATCTTATACTGGGAATATTTAAATTTTTCTCACCTGCAGCTATAAGGTCTGTCGCCCTGATGCATGCGTTTATGCAACTTGAGCTGTCTGGCGTCCGATAGTACCTTCCCGCAGGTGTCGCACAGGAACTTAGACGTTATACCGTGCTCCTTAAATATCAAAATAAGTTAATCGTATAAATAATTACCAGTAACCTACTCCTGTTGGCATTGAAGCCATACCGAAAAATATAATTTTTTTAATGAAAAGGATGTACTTTACTGAATAAGATAAAAGTTTAGTTACGTTCCGATTACTTTTATTTGGCAATAATCGGGTTCGGGTTTTAGACTCTATATTTGTCATAAGAATAACAATTCACTTACATGAGAAAGTTACAATTAATACTAAAAAAACAATAAACATATTAATAAACACCAATGAACATAACAATAATATAACCGACGAGGACGAAAAGTATATCTATATATATATATATATATATATATATATATATAGTGTGTAGTGTGTGGGTTTGTTCCATATAGGCTCCGAAACGGTTGGACCAATTCCAATTAAACTTTCAGGGAATCTTCAGATTGATCTGACGAGTAATCCTGTAAAGTTGGTGACGATCGGACACCTCTTTTTATGTCATTATCAACCATATAGAACTACACAGATTGGCCAGAGAAGCTGGCCTTGACTGCTTCACCAGATTGAGAGGTGGCATAGCTTTAGTTCGCTTAGCCTGAACCTCTATCTAATAACTCGACGCAAGGGTCTCCCTGTGATGGGTGACCTGGGCTTGGACGGTTACTATGTTACGCAATGAACCATATTGGAGTACAATAGAGTATATGAATGTATGAACTATAATAAATCCCTAAATGATAAGAATGATATTGTATTTACTGATATGTACATGGGTGTAGGTAATGATCTTCGCCCGCTCGAGAAGAGAATGACTACGGAGAGAAATGAATAATTAAATTTACAGTGAGAGTTAAATTACGTATTTAATGATTTGAGTTTATTGTTTAAATAAAATAAAGCAAAATCTAGCCCGGCGAAGTGGGCTAGGTACGCTAGTACATTATAAGAAGAAATAACAATGAAGGTAGAAAAAGAAGAAATAAAAGTAAGTCATTGAAAGCGTATGTTTCTAAATTGTTTACGGAATAGTTAAATTTGGATGTGGCATAAGGTTACAGGGTGTGCTCAGAGGTTATTAAATATTTTTTTAGTATTTTTTTAAATAATGGTATTGATTTAGACTGTCTTATATATTTCGGTAATTTGTTATAAATTTGAGAATATTACATAATTTTTTTTCCGTAGTTTTTTTTTTTTAATTTATTTCAAATAAAATTTTACAATAAAGGAATATACATATAATTTAACGCTATATAAACCGCAATGGTTTGTCACTAGCGCCAAAGCGTCCGTCTCAAGTTAGTGTGTGGTGTGTGTTGTTGGAGTTCATGACTTGACGCCTAAGTTTCATTTTGTGTTTTGGGGTTTTTTTTTTCGTAAAAGTTATTTGTGTACGGATATCGTAATTCAATATTTTTCTTATTAAGATGCAATTTTAGATTTTTTTTTCTATGGATGTTAAATAATCATATTTAATATTCCTACGATAATTCGAAAATACAAAAGGTATACATGAAAGTAAGTATACTTGTCTTCTTTATCTCTTGTTCCACTCTGTCAAACATTCTCCATCTATCTCTCAACCTAAATACAATTTGTAATATTCACCTTTAAATGCAACGTCAATCCTCTTTTCGAGTCGTACGGTCTCGAGCAATGGACGCAGATGAATCTCTTACAGTCCGACGCTTGGGGGTGTACTGAGCTTACATGCGCCTTCAAATACCTACAATATATTATTTTAACCAGTATTAAAAAAACATGGTAGCTCAGAATCCGGGCAATCGTCTTAGTCTTGGTTGAGCCCTCTCGTGCACCCTCTTGTTAGAATGCATATAACATAGGTTATCCCTCACCCGGAACCTCACTCACGGTTGGAACCCTTGTGTCGTGCTAGCTTTAGAGATTCAGGTTAAGCGACCTAAGAGCTATTTCACCTGTCAATGTGGTGAAGCGGTAAAGGCCAAAAAAGGTCGTCACAACTTGCATAGTAAGCTACCCGAGATCGATCCCGGGTAGCGGTGGCGAGGTTTAAGTGCTAATTTACCACGCGCTCAGCGGTTAAGGAAAACATCGTGAGGGAATCTGAATGTATTAGAAAATTTTCTGAAGGATTTGAAGTCTGTCCTTACACTGTCTTTACAGGTCCATGGTCAAAGGCTTACTTACATAACCCCACCTTCTGGGGGAATGTTATGTGGGATTCTTACCTATTATGGTTAGGAGCCCTGGGATCTCCAGTGGAATGCACCGGAGCCCCTATACACAGTGCAAGGCGACACGGGCCAGTGATCCCGAGGCCTCTTTTAGTCGCCTTCTACGACAGCCAAGGGATACCAGAACAAGGCTGTGGGCAGGCCTGCCGTCTCCCTCTCCGAACAGGATCTCATCATCTCTTAAGTATAAAAAAACAGTAATAATCATCATCAACCTACTGCTAGAAATAGGCCTTCTCCCATATCCTGCTTTCCGCATGCAGCCACATCCAGCTATCCTTAAAAGGTCATCGAACCACCTTGAAGGCGGGCGTTCGACGCTTCTCCGATCCTTACGCGTCTTCTATTCCAAGACATAGCAATTTGAGTCAATATACTTGAATAATAAATAAGCTCTCACGTTAATTTGAAATCAATAAAATGATAAAATTATAATTAATTTCTCACCGATCCATATGAAAGGAAACTCCGCAGACGTCGCACACGAACGGTTTGATTCCAGTATGGATGTTCTGATGCTGTTCATACCAGGTGTGCACTTGGAAACCTTTCCCGCATTTATCACATGTATACTGAAAGGGATAACAATTTAAAAAAAAACAGCAGTCATAGGGATAAACTTATAACATACATAACATCCAAAAAATAAATGTAAAAAAGGAATGACATCCAAAAAATAAATAAAAAAAAGGAATAACATCCAAAAAATAAATAAAAAAAAAGGAATAACATCCAAAAAATAATTAAAAAAAAGGAATAACATCCAAAAAATAAATTAAAAAAAAAAGGAATAACATCCAAAAAATAAAAAAAAAGGAACAACATCCAAAAAATAAATAAAAAAAAGGAATAACATCCAAAAAATAATTTTAAAAAAAAGGAATAACATCCAAAAATAAATTAAGAAAAAAGGAATAACATCCAAAAAAAAAAATAAAAACAAAAAGGAAAATAGTAA
Organism: Meandrusa payeni; assembly: GCA_029286785.1. Taxonomy (NCBI): domain Eukaryota; kingdom Metazoa; phylum Arthropoda; class Insecta; order Lepidoptera; family Papilionidae; genus Meandrusa; species Meandrusa payeni. The sequence goes on from JAGSMX010000029.1 coordinate 1,673,736, forward strand.
CTGTAGAAGTGGCACTCTTTTAATAAATGCAGATTGAACAATTTAAGTGTATTGGAAAAGAGCACGGACACAGGTCTGTGGTTGCGATCTAACAATAAAAAAAAAACTTATAACATAAATTAAATTTTTCAACGTCATTCTCATTTTCACATCTATTAGCACTCCAAGCAAAATTATATATATGATTAAATGGTTTATTTATTATTCAATTATATTACCTTCTATATAAGAACATGACAAATATAAAATTATATATTATATACAACACTAGCGTACCCAGCCCGCTTCGCCAGTCTAGATTTTCCTTTATTTTATTTAAGCTTACATTATTAAATATTTAATTTAACTCTCACATTATATTCAATTATTAATTTCTCTCTATATTCATTCTCTTCTCGAGCGATTGAAGATCATTACCTACACAAAACTTTCAAATGAAAAAGGAATCATCAAAATTGGATCACCCAGTCCAAAGTTATGAGGTAATAAAACATGGAAATGAATTGAGAAACACCTCCTTTTTGAAGTCGGCTGAAAATAAAATGCGACTTGATCTAATTTTCTTATACCCATTCATTATTAATGACTTTCGCGCTTCATATGATCCTATTTGTATTTGCTTATAAAGTATAAAGAATTGCTGCTAAAATACAAGAAAAAAATCATATTACCGCATATTCTGTCCTGTGGCGTCTCTCATGCTGTTTAAGAGCCCCCAAATAAGCAGTGCTATACCCACATTGGTACTCACAAGGGATTTTCGGACCGCTGTGTGCTCTGCCATGTCTCACTAATTCTGATGCAGTCTTGTAAGTACGACCTCAAAAATTAAAAAAAAATGCTTACAAAAGCTTGCACAACCCACAATAAGAAAATATAACTTAACTATACATATAAAACTTTAATAATATTATAAAAATTTAGTTTGTCTGTCTTTTAAACAACTAACCCTATGTATATATTGTGTTTGTTTCTATTGTTTTAGACATATCAACAGTGAGCATCGCACGGAATTGTCTCAGCAGTAACCACACATACTTCCTTATAGTTTAGATCCTTGTCCGTCACGAAGCCCGCTTTTTACAGCAGTTTAACGTACACACTTCGACATTGGCAAAATCTATATGGAAACGCCATTAACAAAAACAATCAATCAATCAATTACATATAAAACAATACATAATACTGACTAAAAAAAAGAAATATTTACAATATTAGAAATAAAAGAATATAACTGTGCCAAACCGTGCAGCGTGCCTAGAAGGCAGATCAGAAAAAAAAGTATTAATAATTTTTTTTATAGATTATTTCAAAATCTACAATTTTTTGTAGGAAAGATAGGGAACTTTCAAATTTTGTTTTTAATGATATTTTAAACAATCTCACCGATTTTCAGCTTGGTGGTAATTTAGGTAACTTCGAATGTCTAAATTGACCGGACTAATAACACATACACTTAATTATTATGTCTAAGATGAAAATGAAAATGTAAGTTCGATAATCCCCCCATGAGTCCCTGCCTACATATGAAACAAGAGACGTAATAACAGATAAGTTATGGTGGATTGACACTAGAACTAGGACAAATCCCGTGCCTCAAGTAATCAACCCTACATCCCATTACATAATCAAAGGTAGTGTACATAGTTCCTTAAGAACACAATATTTAGCTATTTCGTCATGGTAAACTATTAATTTAGAGAAGTATATAAACATGTTTTATATCCCCTTAGTAAACTTTTAACAGTAAGACAATTATATATCCTATTTATAATTTTAAGAACACATAAAAATCTACAATATGACTCAAGCACCCTATGTAAACGACGCAGAGACAATGTTGTTCCATCTTACCCCATTAAAACTAATTTTGCTACACAACAGTTTGCGAAACAATCATGTCAGTTATACAACAAAATAAATAAGAAACTTAAGATTTACCCCATGAATAATTATGCAACTAAAAGAACGCTGTTGATATGGTTAAAAACACTCGATTACGACATCACGGAAGAATTAATAAAAGTCATTTAAGATTACATGGTTTAAAAATACTTATACTAATATTATAGTAACAATAAATTAATAATTATATAAATATATATGTGTGTGTGTGTGTGAATATATATTTAATAAAAAAAAAATTAAAAAAATCCTGTATTATATAATAAATTTGATATGGAAGAGCGAGATCTTCTGACACAAGCATATTTCTTGCTTACTAGAAGGTCTCAGCCCAAATTTGTAAAAGAACTTATGTATCGAAATAAACATTTTTATTATTTTTTTTTTTATTTATGGGAAGGAATATTTTAAGCCATTATATAGATTTGTAGTGTGTGTTGTGAGTGTGCGTTTGTGTATGATTATATAGAGGTGTGGCTGTAAATTTATATTGGTAGAGGGATAACAATGACTCACAAATAGTGTGAGTGATGTCACATATGCGACTGAATTAGCTTGATGAAAAGTGGTAAACTAAAGTTGTCTCTGTCTAAACCGCTAGAGTTAAAGGAATATTACAGGATATTTATTTTGTTTATAATAAAAGTAATGAAAAAGGAAATTTACCACACAATTTACATATAAAAGGTCTGTCTTGTACATGAGAAATTATATGTTTATTTAATTTCCGTTTCTTATCAAATGTCTTATCACATTTTTTGCATCTATATTCTATATATCCATCAACGGCCGGAACAACTTCATATATCAAATCTTTTGTATCTGGATGATTGTCGCCCTGAAGTTTATTTTTTTTATGTACTTCATTGTAATGCCTTAGCAAGTCTATTTGTGTGGAGTTATCTTTGAAGCAAGTTAAACATCTGTTGGCATTGGTTTCTAGATTTCTTGTTTGTTCATTGGTTACTACTGTTCTCAAATTTGATTGTAGATGCTATAAAAAAAGTATAAGTAGTAAGTAAAAGAAGCCGTGGTCACTCTGTGTCTCAAGTTTCTTAGTATGCAAGCTGACCTAGTACGATCTCCGGTGTCCAAAGGGAGACATCGAAACTTAAATTTAAAATATTAAATATACAAAATTTTCTAAGACGTGAAGTCCAATCCACAATAAGGCCGTGTGGCAAGCTATGCCATTATACTCTCTTCACAGGAAGGAATGTGTCCAACAATGGGACTTTAAGTAAAACAAGACGAAGTAAGCACAGACCATCATATTGAGCATATCTGAAAACACCCCACTGTTAAAAAATGCAGTTATTAATACAAAAAGTCTGCATTTCTTATGGTGTTTTTGTGTTCATAGACAATAGTAATCACTTATTTTCAGTGAGTCATAAATTCGTGGTTTTGTTGTCAAGGTTCTTTGCATTTCTTATAACGACATTATTTATAATACAGAAACTCGGCAGCACCAAAACTCAATCTGGTGTTGATATACATGTAAGTGTGGGTAAAGCTTTCGAACTAAGAATGATAGGCTACAAAAGAATATACCTGATCATCTTCATTACCGACTTCTTTTGATTTCTTTAACAAAGAAAGAGATATATTGTCCTCTCCGTCTGAATTACAAGTATCTTCAAATTCACTAATTTCAGATTCACCAGCTCCAATCTCTTTATTGGTATTTATGACATTTTCTTCTACTTTAATATTATGATATGATATTAACTCATTTTCCTTATTTCCTCTTTGAATCTCTTCTTTAATCACTATAACGTCTTTGTCGAAATGGTTTACAATTTTCCATTCTTTTTTCAGTCTATTTATGAGAATGTTTTGATTCTTTAGAATATATTGACGGAATGTGTATGTATCTTCAATTTTCTCTATGCATGACTTGCATATTGTTTGGGGTAGACTGTTGATTACAATCTAAAATTATTAATCATATAGTAAAATTATTTATTTCTAATGATAATTACATTCCGGAATATTTGCTATTCCGGAACACTACATTCTTTTTAATTTATATTAATTTAGTGTTATGAACGGAAAGCCTGTCACTATGTTTTTGATTTTGTTAGTCAAATCTTTCAATTAATTGGAGTGAGCATCCTTCATATTAAAGCATGTATATCCTTCATATTTTGGAGCTATACACTGCATTGCAATAATTAAATATTTATATTATAACAAAAGTAGGGCTATTACCATAGATTCTATTGTAGCATCATTGTGATGGTAAATAGTACTGTAGTTTTAAGAAAAGAAAGCTAGCAATATTTCTTTTTTTTTTTTTTTTTTTTTTTTTTTTTTTTTTTTATTTATGGGAAGGAATATTTTAAGCCATTATATAGATTTGTAGTGTGTGTTGTGAGTGTGCGTTTGTGTATGATTATATAGAGGTGTGGCTGTAAATTTATATTGGTAGAGGGATAACAATGACTCACAAATAGTGTGAGTGATGTCACATATGCGACTGAATTAGCTTGATGAAAAGTGGTAAACTAAAGCTGTCTCTGTCTAAACCGCTAGAGTTAAAGAAATATTACAGGATATTTATTTTGTTTATAATAAAAGTAATGAAAAAGGAAATTTACCACACAATTTACATATAAAAGGTCTGTCTTGTACATGAGAGATTATATGTTTATTTAATTTCCGTTTCTTATCAAATGTCTTATCACATTTTTTGCATCTATATTGTATATATCCATCAACGGCCAGAACAACTTCATATATCAAATCTTTTGTATCTGGATGATTGTTGCCCTGAAGTTTCTTGTTTTTTATGTTCTTCATTGTAATGCCTTAGCAAGTCTATTTGTGTGGAGTTATCTTTGAAGCAAGTTAAACATCTGTTGGCATTGGTTTCTAGATTTCTTGTTTGTTCATTGGTTACTACTGTTCTCAAATTTGATTGTAGATGCTATAAAAAAAGTATAAGTAGTAAGTAAAAGAAGCCGTGGTCACTCTGTGTCTCAAGTTTCTTAGTATGCAAGCTGACCTAGTACGATCTCCGGTGTCCAAAGGGAGACATCGAAACTTAAATTTAAAATATTAAATATACAAAATTTTCTAAGACGTGAAGTCCAATCCACAATAAGGCCGTGTGGCAAGCTATGCCATTATACTCTCTTCACAGGAAGGAATGTGTCCAACAATGGGACTTTAAGTAAAACAAGACGAAGTAAGCACAGACCATCATATTGAGCATATCTGAAAACACCCCACTGTTAAAAAATGCAGTTATTAATACAAAAAGTCTGCATTTCTTATGGTGTTTTTGTGTTCATAGACAATAGTAATCACTTATTTTCAGTGAGTCATAAATTCGTGGTTTTGTTGTCAAGGTTCTTTGCATTTCTTATAACGACATTATTTATAATACAGAAACTCGGCAGCACCAAAACTCAATCTGGTGTTGATATACATGTAAGTGTGGGTAAAGCTTTCGAACTAAGAATGATAGGCTACAAAAGAATATACCTGATCATCTTCATTACCGACTTCTTTTGATTTCTTTAACAAAGAAAGAGATATATTGTCCTCTCCGTCTGAATTACAAGTATCTTCAAATTCACTAATTTCAGATTCACCAGCTCCAATCTCTTTATTGGTATTTATGATATTTTCTTCTACTTTAATATTATGATATGATATTAGCTCATTTTCCTTATTGACTCTTTGAATCTCTTCTTTAATCACTATAACGTCTTTGTCGAAATGGTTTACAATTTTCCATTCTTTTTTCAGTCTGTTTATGAGAATGTTTTGATTCTTTAGAATATATTGACGGAATGTGTATGTATCTTCAATTTTCTCTATGCATGACTTGCATATTGTTTGGGGTAGACTGTTGATTACAATCTAAAATTATTAATCATATAGTAAAATTATTTATTTCTAATGATAATTACATTCCGGAATATTTGCTATTCCGGAACACTACATTCTTTTTAATTTATATTAATTTAGTGTTATGAACGGAAAGCCTGTCACTATGTTTTTGATTTTGTTAGTCAAATCTTTCAATTCATTGGACTGAGCATCCTTCATATTAAAGCATGTATATCCTTCATATTTTGGAGCTATACACTGCATTGCAATAATTAAATATTTATATTATAACAAAAGTAGGGCTATTACCATAGATTCTATTGTAGCATCATTGTAGTTTTAAAAAAAAGAAAGCTAGCAATATTTCTTTTTTTTTTTCAGAAAATGTGTTATGCCATGCTTCATGTCAATAGTCAAATGGTGGATTCAAAAGTGGCTTCTAATTCTTCATAAATAACATTGGCAATCACTTTGGTGTATTCTATATTTGTGGACAGTGATAATCACTAAAAATCAGGTAAGCTAAAACTTATTTAAACGTCCTCACATAAAATAAAGAGATATTATTGTTTTTTAACCTCACTAAGGTTAACCAACATACTTAACATTGTTTTATTATAAGCTGATTGAAGTCTGCTACAAGTTCTCAGGCCCTAGGTGCTGTTATATTTTCGTAACAGAGATCGTTGTTCTGTCGATGCTGCATTATTCATTTTAAATTCTTAGATGGATCATGAGATAGGCAACACAAGAGATTATAGTGGTAGTACAATAACTAACAACGAACCAAAATGTTTTAAAGTAACATGAACACACTTACGTCTTTTCCAAAACATAATGAAATTTTAAAGATAATATCTCTCTCCTGTGATATTTCATTCACTTTCGAACTCTCAATAAGACAAATTCTACATATATAATTCATATTAAACATTTAAAATAGAAAGACATAAAGAAAACCCTTTTTTTAGAATAACCGGTTGTTTGTAAATAATAACGTATTTGACAGCTATACATAGATAAAAAACTGTACGGGATACGAATGCAATATTGATTTGTAATTAGCATACCTATGTGGCGACTTGCATTCGCCAACTACAAAAGAGGTTTTTAGATGACAAAATTATTTATTTTTGAATTAATTAATTCCTACTAATTCCTATTAGAAAATTTTTATATAAAACATATGTCATAAATTTTCATTATAGACACTTTTTGCTTAGACTTTTTCAATTGTATATATTTCTAATATAACAAAACGTATAAAATATAATTTCCTTTTTTCTTATAATTTCTGTGATATTTTATTTACCGGCGGCACATTAGAAGGCCATTCCGCTCTGATGCCACATTACCCAAACCTACTCACTGAATTGTTTTAGCCAAAACAAATATTATCCTTAATATGTACGAAAGTGATAGACTGTAACGTAAAAAAATATACCACAACTATTTTGAAAAATCGATTAAATAGAAAAATGAAAACTTTCCGAAAATTTTGAAAAATGTCATTTGTCTATTTAATCGAAGAAATATTGAATTTTAGGTTATATTAAATAAAAAAGATGTTTTAAACAAGATCTTGCAGGCTCCTAGGTAAGATAGAGCTGTCACGATGCTTAAAAAATGTACCACTTCATCGTCTCAATGTGACGAGTATTTATTCATCGCATCTAGTTCTTGATTTTAAAAGTTTATATCGTTTCATAGAAAGAGCGAGCATTTGGCTGATGAGAAGGTCACCGCTGCGAACAAACACCTACCAGTATGACCGTAGGGCCGAAATTTCTGTACAGTTCAGCCACTGACGCTTCCACAACTTCTTTACAGGGCTACCTTTCGTCGTACAAGTACGTTCATTTCACGTTAGTATTGTAGTCTTGGTACTTTTTCGATCGTGCCAGCCCATTTATGTCACAACAGAGGCTGCTGCAATGGCTCTACATGTCTCTTACATACTTACGGGGTAGTCGTATCTCGTACTATCAGGTGAACATTTTATTTGTCTCTGCTAAAGACCTGCTAGTGTTTTTTTTTATTGACGAACTACAAAGATTGGCCAGAGAAGCTGGCCTTGGCTGCTTCACCGGATTGAGAGGTGGCATAGCTCTTAGGTCGCTTAGCCTGAACCTCTATCGTTAGTAACTCGACACAAGGGTCCCTCCGGTCAGGGGTAAACTACTTGTGGTAGTCAGCAACTTTTTAGGAGTTCAACGCAAGGATTAAGAAGAGGAAAGCTCGGCTTTCCACGATAAATCTTTCATCGTAAAGCGCAGGGAAAACCTTTATTATCTCTATAAGGATTTAGGCTTAGTTCTGTTTTAAATAAAATACTTTTCTTTATCATTTATTTCGAGCTAGGTTTTGGTCTTCCATCTCTTGTTTGCTTCAGATGTACGAGCTTCATGTGGGTACCAAGGCTTCCGGACTGGGCGAATTTGGCCGGACACTTGCTGCATTGATACGGTCGCTCACCGGTGTGCGTGCGTATATGGGACTTGAGTATGTTGTTACGCTGTAAATTAACAAAAATAACCTATAACAAGTGTAAAAGTACTGGTATAAGGAAACAGCCTGTATCTCTGAATTCGGTAGGGGGTTCAAATATCCCATAAATATCCATGATATAGCAGCCAACAAAGCCATGTTCGATCTTCTCGCGCGCCTTCGGATAGGAATGCTACGTATAGCAAAACTACATAACATGCTACGTAATCGTTCATGCCTAGGTTACTCCTTACATGGGACTCTTGTGTCGAGTTACTAAGGTTCAGGCTAAGCGATCTAAGAGCTATGCGCCATCTAGTGAGTAAAAGTAAGTTTCTCTGGCTAATCTTGTGTATCATCAAATAAATAAATCATCGTAATCGGTTGGCGTGATATTGAGTTATTCGTCCGTTTGTCACGCACATACTTAATGCAAATTTAAGACTTAAATTGCTTTCTCGCAGATGCGATTGTCAAAATCAGCTCACACAGCCGAACGTTAAAAAAAATGCAGTCTAATTGAGAACTACCCCTCACCTTGGGGACCCTTGTGTCGAGTTACTGGCGATAGAGCTTCAGGCTAAGCGACCTAAGAGCTATGCCTCCTTTCAATCCGGTGATGCAATCAAGGCCAACTTCTCTGGCCAATATGTGTCCCTCGTCATAAAAGAAAAAACAAGAAAAGAACCTCCTTTTTGAAGTTGGTTTTATTATTTTTTTTTATTTTTTTTTTAAAGAAAGCTAGCGATATTTTTTTTTGGAAAATATTACTAACATTCTTGTTAACCATTCCAACTAAGCTTAGGCTTGTGCTAGGAGATAGTTCACGTCAATAGTTGAATGGTGGATTCGAACCTGCTACCTTACGATTCGCAGACCGTACCCTAAACCATTAGGCTATTGACGCTACTCTACTAAAATCTACTATAAGTAATATTAAATTAAATGACTTACATCAAACATTTTATCGCACATCGGGCAAGGGAATTTGAGGGGAAGCTTGAAACCCTCGTGCGCCAGCTTCTTGTGGTTATTTAGTGACCAGCTGTTGACATACGCCTGCAAATGTGACAATTTAGACTCTAGACTATAAAGATTCACTTAACCCTTTGGGTGATTAACCATGGAGACTTCTGAAGAATTGTTTAGTGTCATCCCAGCTCGCACATCTGTGATAGAATTCCTAATTCTCTCGACACCATCTTGATTTGGCGTTCCACGACTGCGTTTATCGCGTTACTTTCTTCCACGTACGATCAATCTGTGGGATCAATTGTCACCAGCGGTGTTTCCGATATCATTTGGAGACCTTCTCTTTTGCCAAAGGTCGGCAACGCACGACCCAGGACGCTGCAGATGTTCATGGGCGACGGTGATCACTTAAGACCCATAAGTTCGTTGGCCCCTTTTTGGATAAAAAAAAGACTGTACAACTTTTGGCAGCACTAGGCAGATTTTAACATTCTACAAAACCCAATTCAGTAGTGGATACTATGGCCACACCTAGGCTGGTGTAATTTGACCTTAGAACCTAGTACCTTAAGAAATTTGCCTTCTCCTTCCACAAAGACCGGCAACACAGCTGCAAGGCCTTTCCCTACAAAAAAGCCGCTTGTAATTTTAGACTTAGATAATAAATGCGTTTTTTTTTTAAATTTAGGTTCGATAGAAATAAATAACATTAGAGTGTCTGTTTGTAATATTATAATAACCATGCATACAACATGCATATAAATCTCTGTCCCCTTTGTTTGTCCCGGCTAATCTCTGGAACGGCTGAACCGATTTTGACGGGACTTTCACTGACACATAGCTGACGAAATTTGGAGTAACATAAGCTACTCTTATCATCAAAAAAATTAAATAAATAGTTTTTAATCTCAGGTAACACCGCGGAGCGCAGCTAGTGTGTAATATACTAACACCTCCTCTAAAACATGCGACATATTTACTGGATATTAGCTGAAATTAGATAAGGAAATATTGACATACCCTCTCGCATTGATCACATTTGTTGGGCTTAATGTTGAGATGCATTCTATTCAAGTGACGCTCGTAGTCGCGTCTGATTGCGAACTTTTTGTCGCAATGCGTACACGCTAACCTGGGCGACAAACAAATACATACATGGCGTTCAATAATTGCGAGTGTAGACAAATGCAAACATGTGATACCGTCGTATGAGCCTAGTATTGGAACTAATGGTTTAGGAATCTGCAAAACGTAAGGTACGATGGACGCGAAACTCCACGATAGGATCACCCCACGCCCTCCTACAACATTTTTTTATACTTACTAAGCAAGTGCTTGACTACGATCCCACCTGATGTTAAGTGGAAATGCAGTCCTGGATGGTAAGGCGCACTAGCTTAGTAAATGCCTATTCACTCTACTCTTGAAAATACCCACATTGTAATCGTAAGGAAAGAAAGACGCGGGCAAATTATTCCAGTCCTTTGCCGTACGAATAATGAAAGACGAAGTAGTCAGCGTCACCGGTCACGGTGTGGACAACAACAACAAAAAATCTCTTTTTTTTTAACGTGGGGAAATGCCTACGCATATCCACCCCATGCAGGGACAAGGATGGATTATGTCGGACTCGCACCGACTAAAATCCCACGGCGTTCATCTCTATGTCTATCAACCAAAATCATCTATGCAGATCACCTCCTTTTTTTCCTTTTCTATCTTCTGGGTGGAAGGCGGTGGTTATGTGGGGCTTTAAACCACTAAAATCCCAGGGGCTCCGGGATCTCCAGAGGAACACACCGGAGCCCCTCTGCACCGTACTCTAGTAGAGCACGTCCCGGGGGCGAGATTACTTCCTCCACCCCTGTGCCCTCGTGGTGCAAGGCGACACGGGCCAGCCGATGTCGCCTTCTCCCCGGGTCCACCTTGGCGGGCGACAAACAGGCAGGGGATACCGTAGTGTTATTCTTGAGAGCCCAGAACTACAGGGCTGGCAAATCATCTCCTAGCATAAGCTTAAGCTATTTCGGAATGGGTAACAAGATTGTAATTTTTTTTTAAAAACAATACTCACCGCAAGTCCAAAGGGTTGACGTGTTTTGCCGTTAACTTTAAATGTTGCTTCAAACCATTTTCACTCTTAAAACTTCTGAAAAGGCGAAGTGAAAATCAAAATGGACTTCAAATCTAATCTACACTAAAAATTAACAAATGTGGGTAATCTTCTACTTAAATTGGTTCTCCAATTACTGAAGCTTGGCCATCAGCTTGTGAAAATCTTCTATGATGAATGGAAATGCATAAACGTACCATCCCTCTGGGTGGGATCTAAAGGAGTTGGGAACGAGCCCGCGAGAGTGGCATCTCTATCCGATCTTCATCGTTAGATTCAGGGGTCAAATTAGTGTATTTAAGTGGAATATCTAAGTGAAGCATTCTTATTCAAAGCACCGCCTAAGCCATGGTCTGGCCCTCTCGCTCGTATTGGAATGCTAACATAACATAGTAACCGCCCAAGCCGAGGTTACCCGTCACCGGGGGGACCCTTGTATCGGTTACTACAATAGAGATTCAGGATAAGTGATCTAAGTGCCATGCCAACTCTCAATCCAGTGAAGGAGCAAAAGTCAGCGTCTCCGGCTAATCGGTGTAGTTCGTCACAAAAAAACTTGGCTCCCTTGTTCCCTGTGCCCAACAGTGGGACGTATGTGTCAGAGTTTCAAATATATTGTCATCTAAATGGACAGCATCACCGCGTGTAACATACCGCGCTAAAATACACTAACGACTCATCTGAATCTATTGTTGATCGGCAGTGGAGTTGCCACTCTCGCGGGCTCTTTCCCCGACTCCTACCGATTCCACCCAAAGAGATGGTGTGATTATATTGCATTTCCATTCATCATTAAAGATTTTTATAGGCTGATGGCCAAGCATCATCATGGCCAAGAGAGTATAGAGGTCCGCCACTAGGACCTAGTGCGGGATTGGCAGACTTCACATGTCTTTGTAAATTTTCCAACAAATGTATGGTTTACTAATGATAAGTTGGTTTCCACGTAGCCGTGGGAGTTCACTAGGGTTTTGGAGGTAGCGATCATCGTAGAGTGGTATTGCGTTCCTTACGTAGATCCCACGAGCCCTCAGATGGTAACCAGTGTGGGGTTATAGTCGGTACAAGTCAGTCATAACACGTCATCGTTCTCGCGAGTGGGAATGCGTAGGCAGTGCCCAAGAAAAATAAAATGGGAGTCACCTGACTATCTTGGTTGGCTGGTAGATCGTGATCTCCTGCATCTGTGATCTAGGTGATATTAATGACAATTCTACTCACTTATTACATTCAACACAATAGTAACACTGCTCCGAGGAATGCTTCAAGCAGTGGGCTCGCAGCTGTGATGGTGATTTGAAAGCTTTGCCACATTCTTTGCAGACGCACTTCTTCTTTACTACCACACCAGGCAGTTCCTTCGGATGTCTCCTGGAATGAACCACAAAAAGGTAATGAATGAATATAATTTATTATACAACAAGTAACAACTACATCATAGCAATAAAAAGTCTTACAACAGCCTTTATATATAAAGTCTTTATATACAGGGTGTTAAGAAACCGCTCCCGAAGACGAAGACACATGATAGTTCTACCTTTGATGGTGGAACGGAATAAAAGAAGTAAGAAGAAATCGATATTAACATAATTTAAGCTCCATCATGTTAGCACGGCTAAATTAAACGATATTTTCATTAAAAATACATAAATTGTGACAAAGAAAAAGACACAAAGTTAAAACCAGCTGATGCTCGGGAGGAAATCGGAGGGAAGTATATTTGTGCCCGGTGTGTGGCGATGGGCTGCCAGCTGTCACGTTTAAGGCCTTGGTGAAAAGTGGATAACGAAAAATGTCTCTTATATATCCAGGGGATTATTCGGCGCAGGAGAAAAGTATTTAGAAAATCCTGCATACTTACGTAATTATGTGGTTTTTTAGAATGTCCTTATTAGCATAGGTCCTGCTGCAGTAAGCACAGGTCACTCTACCATGGCTGCTGTGTTTGTAAGCGTTGTGTTTCGAAAGTGACAGCCGACGCCTGGAAGTTAACATCTGTTATCTACACAAATAAATAAAATTGGAGTTTCTGTTTGTAAAATACAAAAAAAAACATTTTTTACAATTTCTGTCTGTCTGTGTGTACCGGCTAATCTCTGGAACGGCTGGACCGATGTTGAAGGGACTTTCACTGGCTGATGTAGGAAAGAGTAACTTAGTTTACTTATATTTTGGAAAAAAGTTTTTATCACGGGTAACACAGCGGGACGCAGCTAGTGACAAGTATAAATTATGTTATGATTTCTTAACGGACCTCTCCCTCACCGGGGACCCTTGTGTCGAGTTACCATCTAATAGAGGTTCAGGCTAAGCGATCTAAGAGCTGTGCCACCTCTCAAATCCGGTGAAGCAGTAAAGGCCAGCTTCTCTGTGCCAACTGTGATAGTTCGTCAAAAAAAAAAAAAATTAACGGACCTACACAGACTGGACAGAGAAGCTAACTTCAACTGTTTCACCGGATTGAGATGTGTATGCTGTATGATGTACATGCGCCGTCGTCCGCCATTGTTCCTACTGCCTGTCTCCAGGACTAACTTGTCCAGGAACTCTCCGCTGTCGCTCGCGGTTGGGTTTGTTAATACCATCTCACTGCACATTGATATATTTTGTTGCACAGAGTCTGTGTTTATCGAAGCTGCCTACAAATACATAGAAGGTTTTGACTTTATTATATTTCTATATTATTGTCAATACATAAAGCAGCTTTTTATTTGTTTTAATTTTAATAATATATATTTAACTAAGTTTTTATAACATCATATTGGTATTATCTGTAACGGTGTTATAATTTTTGTTGATTTAAATAAATAAATGTGGCATGTCTCTTAGATCATAAACAGATCACTCTTTTAGAAACTGTATTAAATGGTAATACAGTTTCTAAAAGAGAAAAAGCTAAGGGCATGCAATTATTGTAAACAGGGCTCAGAATCTGTTTTTTGCCAATGACATTTCACTACGAAACCAATCTATTACAAATTGAATTGTCAAATAAATTCATAATTGTCACAAGTAATTGATTTTTTAAATATATTCAGAGCAAAAAGGCTTCGTGCATTTAAAGCAAGCTGTTGCGGATCTACTATTGCATGAAATTGTTAAAAAAATATATATCGAGTATAGATACTATTGACGAATACATTTTTTTTTTGTTCACGCGGGGGAATCTTTTTATAGACCATCCTCCGGTACCCTGGGTGGGCCCGGAGGGATGTGTGGGACTCGGCCTGGGCAGCCCCTACCCACTAAACCTTCCGCGAATGCCATCAGCCGTTATGAGCGGGGTGCCCCGGATCTGTCAGCGACAGGACACCCCAACGACCGGCCGGTCCCGGCAAAGACCGGACTTCATCCTCAAAGGGGACTTCTCCGGCACTCAGAGAAGTCCCGACGACGCCGAAGCATGCTGGGGCCAGGTACCCATCCTGGCCCTGCTTCGATTACGGGCGGCAAGAGGAGGCGTTCGTAACGCCTCCTGCGCACCCCGATACGTCGCCTGCGGAGGAGCCTCTGCGCTCCTCTCCCTAACCCGCTCGTCTGCCTCCTTCTGGGACATGACCGTCTCACAGAAGGAGGCGACCGCCGTCCAAGACCTGTCGCTCGAGACCATCGCAAGAGCGAGGCTCGCAAGCGACAGGTCTACACCACCGATGGCAGATACCATGTCATGGCGATTGACGAATACATTTGGCAACATCGTATAATAGCATGGCAACATATCTTTACGTTGCCATTTCGCCCGAGAAATATGCAACTGGATTCAAGTTATTCGGTGGAAAAGACGGAGTCAGCAATGGAGTGGCTGGATCAACTAAGCGTGCAAAGAGATCTTATTTTTTATGACTATTCTTTGGTCAATCATTGGTCATACGACTTTGACACGCCATGCTGTAAAAAATGTACCGTAACCCTTTTGTTTAATTTTGTTATTAATTGATTGTAATGGCGTATTAGTTTTAATATATTATGAAGCGTCAATAGTCTAATGGTTTAGGGTACGGTCTGCGAAACGTAAGGTCATAGGTTCGAATCCAACATTCGACTATTGAAGTGAACCATCTCCTAGCACAAGCTTAAGTTTAGTTGGAACGGGTAACAAGAATGTTAGTAATATTTTCTGAAAAAAAAAGGAATATTCCTATAAAAAAGATGTCGAAATTATTAAGTAAAAACAATAGAAACAATATTGGAGTGTCAGTGGTACGCCATTGGAAAAAATAGTGGCATAACATAGCAGATTAGCACAACTAGCAATAAATCGATCACTGTGATGTCAGTGACTTGAAAAACTTACTCGAAAATTTTAGGACATAGTTTGCAGGAGTACAGCTCGGCCATTTTTGAATGTACCGCGTTGTAATGGTCGCTTATAGTCGGCTTGTTTATCCGAACTAGGCCGCATTCTCGGCATTTGTAACGTCTAGAAATGTTGACATTAGATTACTATACAAACCGACGAAAGGTTCTCGCCTTGTCGTGCAGGAGGGGCTCAGTAACCGTTGGGCTTACGGGCCACACCCCACAAAGACTTAGGGCCGGCCGAGGCGGCATCACCTGCGTCCGGACGTTGTTAAGGAAGGTCTCGTGTCGCGTCGTCGCGTCTCATGTTACGACGCGTCTTGCAAGGAGGGTGGCGAGAGGAAATCCTCCGGGACGACGATGCCGCAAGGCGTTCGAATTGCACGCGGGGCCGTTGGTGGAACATCTTGTGGGGTTTAGTCAGTGAGACCTTCAAAGGGAAATCTTCAAAAACATACTCTGTCTTCTAGGGGGAAGGCGGGGTTATGTGTGGTTCTCGACCCTAAACCCGCCCTCCGGTGGCCCTTCCTCGGTGCATGGTGAGGGGCTCCGGGATCTCCAGAGGAACGCATCGGAGTCCTTCTGCACTGTGCTTTTCGCACGAGCACTAATACGTTTTTTTTTAATATGAAAAGTGGCAAACGAGCGTACGGCTCACCTCATCTTAAGTGATCACCGTCGCCTATGAACATCCACCCGAAGAGCTGCTGGTGCGTTGCCTGCCTTTGAGAAGGGAGTAGGCTCGTTTCTTGAAGGTCCCCAATTCGTAAACGTACGGAAACACCGCTGGCGACAGTTGATTCCACAAGTTGACAGTACGTGGGAGAAAGTTACGCGAGAAACATACAGTCCTGGAACGCCAACCATCAAGATGGTGGCGGTGGAATTTGGAATTCTGCCGATTGTATATTTATTATTTCTGTGATGTATTTTTTTTAATTGTTGCTTAATAAAGTATATTCATTCATTAATCGCTTTTTTGAATATCCCATTAAAAGCCAGCTTAAAATGAACCTCTTATTGTATTCGATTATACTAATATAACAGTTCAATAAAGCGTGCTTACTTTTTGTGGTACCGGCTGTGACGCAGGAGTTTCTCTTCCGAATCCATTGTTTTTTTACATATGTCGCATTCATAGATACCATTCAGCTGAAAAGTAAAAAAATAATTAATATTATTTTTTTAAATGTACTAGGCTGATCCGACAGGGACCCTCTACAGTTTTACCAGGTTTTTGAGAGGTGGCACAGCTCTGAGATACGGTCTCAACTTGAACCATCTCCTTTTTTTTTGTTGAGGAAGGAAATCTTTTCCAGAGGAACGCACCGGAGCCCCTGTGCACTGTGCTCTTTGGAGAGCACGTCCTCCCGACCGGGACGCTCCCCCACCTCTCCGACCCCCTGCGCCCTCGCAGTGCATAGCGACACGGGTCAGCCGATGTCGCCTTCTTCCCGATCTACTTCAGCGGACGACATAGGTCCCTACCCGTGTCGCCCAGTGAACACGAGGCCCTTTTAGTCGCCTTCTACGACAGGCAGGGGATACCGTAGTCTTAGGTTCAGATTTTATTATATTATATACATTAGATAATTGAATAGAAAAAAATATGAAAAAATAGTACATCGAAGAAATAAAATGATTTTAATTTGTAATTTCATTTGTTAATTCCTCCACACTATAGAATGCCCTCTCAACCAGCCATGACATCAACCTATTTTAAACATTGCTAGACTGGGAGCTTCAGTTACGATTCTACGAGCCGAGAACTACAGGGCTGAACCATCTCCTAGCACAAGCTTAAGCTTAGAAGAATAATAGTAATATAAAAATATATTACACAACTGAAGTAAAATTTCTTTAGCTCCATATATATAAATATGGATATATGTATTAGTATATTTAATGATAAATTATTTATGTAGGTATATTTAGTGTAGGTTGTCAATTATATGTATAGATTTGTTATGTTATTTGTATTTCTAACGCCATCGTCCTGTTTTGTTCAAATGTTTCCTGTCCATACAGAGGTTGCCTGGAAGAGATCGCTCTCAGCGATAAGGTCGCCCATTGTAAAACAAACTGTAAAATGTACCTTACTTATGTAATACCTTTTGTTTGATTTTGGTGTACAATAAAGTTATATCTATCTATCTATCTATATATATTTATGTTAACCAAAATATAATATACAGGGTCTCCAGTTATTCAACACCCAACGTTAATGGGTGGTAGGTGGCTGTATGTGAGCCTCGACAAGAGTTATAAAAAAAATCACGTGTAATTTTCTTTTTTGATATGAGCATTTTAATAAAAATTGCGAAATATTCGTGGCCAATACTTGCCTAATGCTCGTTATAGTACTTAAAAATATAGTACAAGATCTGATTAAGATACTCCTACCACCAAATCATCGTTGGACGTAGAATTGCTGGACAACCTGTATATACGATTGTTCAAGAGACATAGAAAATGTACGCGCGCACTCCTCTCTCTTCCTATACAGAGTGATACAGTCAATAGACCTACGCTATGTCTTTGACATACGAAACTTAACTCTCTCTCTTTCTATCTTCACTAACATGTATCTCCCTCTCAATTTCCGTTCGCCTCACCCGATTACACTTTTAGTGACGCATTCAACAGTGCCCCAAGTCAAGAGTGCGTAAAATTTCACTTCAAATCAAATTTAAAACTTACCTTACTATGCCGTTCTAGATGCTTTTGGTAGCTGGGTTTGAACGAGAAACCCTTGATGCAGTCTCGACATTTGTAAGGGGAGTTGATGAACTTCTTCTCCACCGCTCTCCTAGCTCTCTCTTCCATACATTGCTTCCTTGTTATATAAAATGTTTCAATATTAATGCTTCCTGAAAGAAACTTCATCAACTTATCTTTGACAATATTAAAAAACAATTATTTTTTTTTAAAAGAAAGCTAGCAATATTTCTTTTTTTTTTCAGAAATATTACTAACATTCTTGTTAACCATTCCAACTAAACTAAGCTTGTGCTGGGACATGGTTCACGGCAATAGTCCAATGGTGGATTCGAACCCACGCCTAACGATTCGCAGGCCGTACCCTAAACCATTAGGCTATTGACGCTTGGTTGTAATAAGGTCGGTGAATCGTTAATATTTTTTTTCTTCACCGGGTTGGGGAAATCTTAAACTAGATAACCCGCTTTCTGGTGGGAATTAGGTTATGTATGGCTCTTACTCACTAAAGACCCCCCGGGAGGCCAACATACAGCTATATATAAAATATTATCTATCGTTATTATTTGGAAAAGTTCGTATTTACCGTACAAATTGCTTCAGTACCCATCTTAGAGCCGTAGGGGTAAGTGGTATCAGACAGACCAACATATATATATATATATAGTGTTAATATGCAATTCAAATATTCGCCCTTTTTTTAATCGATTGCATCCCTTACGCAGGTTATTTACTTAGGTACGAGAGGGACGACGACATAAAATTTAGGCAAGTATTGAGTTTTATTATTGTAAATATGTCCCAATAAGCTTTATTTTGTTGTACTTTTAATTATGTTTTAAAGTGTAGATAATGTTTTGTTTACTAATGACAATAAAACAGTATTTTCAAAGTTACAGAAGGTGGTTGTAACATAATTATGATTTTTAACTAACATGGTCACGAACTTAACAATTATAACTTAAAAATATCAGTAACTCATTTCTTATAATACACTGGTAACGGTAATATCACGTTTTAAGTAATAATTGTTATGGTTGTAACATCTCTATATTATACAATGACATTATTCATTTTGACATTTGACAGTTAACAATAAAGTTCCATATTAACAGATATGAAAATGTCACTCATTTAATACGATCATTCGTTGACAGTTCGGGTGTCGTCATATTCAAATAAAGATCCGAGTTTTCCCGAAGGAAAATAATTTCTCAGTACATCTGTACTACGTACTTAGCATTATTTTATACAACTTGTTTAAGGATTTTTTAGTTAACGTCCAAATATGTAAGAAAATAACATAGCCCGTGTAAAAATAAAAAAAACAACAATTCATTAGGTATTTTGTTTTTGTTGAAAACTTTATGGCTTGGTAACAAGACCTTTAAGCCAAGTCTTTTTTAAAACACACACTTATTTCTTACGTCTAAGATGAAAATGAAAATGTAAGTTACATGATACCCCCCATGAGTCCCCGCGCCAAAACGAAAACAATTCATTAGGAGATGCAATTAACACTATAATTTTTTTTTTTTAAATAAATGCCTAATATATCACCTTTTTTCCTAGATTGTTTATGCTGTTCCTTCTTTTTAAATTCTTCAATTAAATTCTTCTCGAAATCCATAGACGAGGTTTCATAATTTGTATCTTCTTTAATTTGAAACCCATCTATTTGGATGTTGTCTTGAACATCATCTAAAAATGACAAAATTATCCTTTTCAAAATGACATAACCGAGATTAGAGAGAAAAGATACAAGAAAACAAAAACCGACTTAAAATCGAATCAAACGTTAAAATAATTAATTAATAAAATAAAATACACACAAATTGAGTATTTTAAAGTTGGTGGAAAAACAGTAACAATTTATTGTTAACAATTTTTTTAATATTACTAACATTCTTGTTAACCATTCCAATTAAGCTAAAGCTTGTGCTAGGAGTTAATTCACGTCAATAGTCGAATGGTGGATTCGAAGCCAAGACCTTACAATTTGCACATACCCTAAACCATTAGGCTTACTCTACAGCATTGGTTAAGCACATACCTTTCTTTTTTTTTTGTTGACGGGGAGGAAATCTTCAGAAAGATACCCCGCCTTCTGGGGGAAAGGCGGCGGTTATGTGGAGTTCTTACCCACTAAAACCTCCCCGGTGGCCCTTTCCTCGGTGCATGACGAGGGGCTCCGGGATCTCCAGTGGAACGCACCGGAGCCCCTCTGCACTGTGCACAAGGAGAGCAAGGCGACACGGGCCAGCCGATGTCGTCTTCTTCCCGGGTCCACTTTGGTGGACGACTCAGGCCCCCACCCATGTCGCCCAGTGAACCCGAGGCCCCTTTTAGTCGCCTTGTACGACAGGCAGGGGATACCGTAGTCTTATTCTTGAGAGCCCAGAACTACAGGGCTGGACAAGCACATACCTTCTGCATCCTTACTCCTTATTCGTCTTATTATATCCTCTGTAGGTGTGTCGCCACAAACATTTAATTCAGTTAATTCAGAACTGTATTCTCCAATGGATATAAATTCATTGTCTTCTACCTTGAAGTCACATTGGATATCTAAAAATAATAATAAAATAAATCTTTTTTGGTCACCAAAAAATTATACAAGAATGAAATGTGAAGTCCCTGACTCCTGAGCTAGGGTACTATTGGACCTGTGTTTCAGCAGTCAGTGTCTTTTCCCATTTTTAAAACACAATAAACACATAAAGAAAACATAACGAAAAATGAAGTGTCAATAGCCTAATGGTTTAGGGTACGGCCTGCGAATTGTAAGGTCGTGGATTCGAATCCACCATTGGACTATTGCCGTGAACCATGTCCTAGCACAAGCTTAAGCTTAGTTTGAATGGTTAACAAGATTGTTAGTAATATTTCTGAAAAAAAAAAGAAATATTGATAGCTGTCTATTTAAAAAAAAAAAATAACATAATATATGTATGTGAGTGTGTGTGTGTGTGAAAAAGGAACACGGATTAAGGACATGCATTGTTTTTTTATTATAAATCTATAAACCATCCATCCATATCAGTATTGAGGGAGTTGGTATTGCCATGTAATTTGGAAGCCTATGGAGTACTTTCAGGACTATGTCTACCCTCGAGGTTCCTCTCTGACCATGCAGCCTATACGCTGGGTGGATATCCTCTCTGATATCTGGCCTCCAACAATCTAACCGCAGAGGATGCCAAAGACTGGGAAAAATAAAGGAGAAGATCAAAGAAAATCAGGCTCAAGCTGGGTTTAGGCTAGGTAGCAGACAATATCACAATTAAAGTGATGCTGTGTGGACTACATTCCATGTTTAGCATGTAACTTATAACATATAAGAAGAAAACCAAAAATATATGGAAATATTACATTACTTCCACTATACACCATTAGACCAGTAACGAAACAAAAACATTAAGATTTTATGTGTTTACATATATTATATATCTCTCCAGTTTTTTAAGTACATTTTAAGTATCTTAAAGCTTTGAAAGGATAAAAATTTATTACTGTTTAAAAATATTTAACAAATATATAATCATAGTTCTTTCTTTATAATTCGTTCAACATTTAAATTCAACATCGCTAGATGGAAGGCGAAAATGAAGCAGTCATTATTCATCATACAACAAAGGAGTGGAACAAGTTGCCAACGTCATCCAAGTACAATGTGGAAGCCTTCAAGAGTAGTGTGAATAGGCACTAACTAGCACATACCCCATATACAAAAAAAACCTAAGATGGTACACATTATCTTAGAAGTGTTCACTTTGGTCTTACAAGTTATTCAATTTTTATTGCTATTAGTCATTTATAGGAAAATGGTCTAAGTCAATTCAGGCTTTAAAAAGCACATTTATTACAACAGGTGAACACATTGTTCATCTAGCATATATTATATATTATAGTGGACATAATATACTATTTTCAATGTTCTAATTACCTATATCATTTCCAGTGTCCACATCATCTTCTTCACATTTCAATTCCTTCTTAACCGCACTGACTTTAAAAACCCCATGTGCATATATTAATAATGGTTCTTCTGTTTGTGTGTTATTCCCAGATAATTCTATAAGATCTAATGCTACTATATCTAGACTAGATGTTGCCTGTGATTTTACTGCAATAATTTCCTCATCTGAAAACTTGCAAAAAATACAAATATAACATAGCTGTTGGCCTTAAATGTTATCTTTTTAATATATATATTTAATGGTTTACTAAGCTAAGGCATTTACTAAGCTAGTGCACCTTACCATCCAGGACTGCATTTCCACCATCAGGTGGGATCAGTACTCAAGCACTTGCCTAGAAAGTATAAAAAATAAATGGTTCGGGGAAGGTCAAGTAGATGGGCAGACCAGGTAGAATACTGATGTGAAATAAAGGAATATTACACTTCTGTGTTTTCCTTTTTCTCTGATCCTGGTATATGATGTGTCCGAAGACCTAACTCTCTATTTTTGAGCTGTATGCTCATTTGCCCTTTTTCTTATATAAAAGAGTGACTTATAAGTATACCTAAATTCACACAAAAAATACATCAATATATTTTTCGATATATCTTATTGTTTGTTTATATTTAAGTAGCCAAAAAATACCGTTGCACAGATTATAAAATTTATTTAACTAGTACTTGCATCACGGAAAATAGGAGTGACGAGATGAAATATATCAATTTAAATATGGATATTAAATAATTCAATAATATCAGATTGAAACATCAAATTCATAGATATTTTTATGAAATATTGATATATATTGTGCATTCCTACTGTAATAGCTTTATGGCAAAGATTTCGACTCCATGATTTTAATATCATGGGTTCCATTTTAGTTGGATTGTACCAATGAATTGCAGTTTTTTCTATTTTTTAACTATAAAAATGTCACCTGTCACGTATGGGACCTAATAAGCTTGGTGAAAATTCAAATATTGTAAGCATTTGTCTTATCAAGGTATGACTTAAATAGCTTCTAGTATAGATGGTGAATGCTAACGCGACCCCATCTCGTCCATCATGGCGGAGGATGGCTCACCATGGAAGGTTTTAGTCGGTAGGGGCCCTTGTAGGACATAACTCATCCGCCTCCAACGACTATGAATAACTATTTCCTCCCATGTTAAAAAAAATAACTTCTAGTATATTTGTAGAGCACTGCTGGTGTAGTGGTATCATGCAGGATTCCCATTCTTGCGACCCAGGTTCGATTCCCGGGCAGTGCTCGACTTTTATACCCCCCACCGGGGGAACCCTTGTGTCGAGTTACTAGCGATAGAGGTTCAGGCTAAGCGACCTAAGAGCCATGCCACCTTTCAATCCGGTGAAGCAGTCAAGGTCAGCTCGTCTGGCCAATCTGTGTAGTTCGTCATGAAAAAAATCTAGTATATTTAGTTAAATACTTACATCATTCAAAGTCTCTAATAATATTTGATTACTTAGAACTGTCTCAACAAGACACTGAGCATTCTCCACGAATTTCTTGCATATATAACAAAGACATAGTTCATCTACCTGAAATTACAATATAATACAACAACAAAGTTATAACACAAATATAGCATGCTATAGCACAAATTGGATTCTTCTATATATTCTTTTAAGCTATTAAAATCCATTATATGGAATCATTATACATCATGGAATGGAAAGTTTAACCCGCTTCATCAAAAAGTGCAGTAAGATGATGGTATATGAATCTTGGTTATGCAATTCTGTGACTTTTCAAAAATCTATATATATGAAAGAGAATGTATGTGTGATTGATCCGTATAGGCTCCGAAACGGCGGGACCGATTTTAATGAAACTTTCAGGGAATCTTCAGTTTGACCTGACAAAGTAATCAAGTTTGGTGACGATCAGAGCAGTTTTTTTTGAACTGTCAAATACAGCTTTTATTTACTATCATGATATTCTATTGTTTTATAACCCAAATTTGTACAGTGTGCAGAATAACATCAGCACAACTCTAACAACAGTGGAATATTCTTAATCTTTCCATACATCCGACAATTAGATGATTACACGAGCGAAATTATCCGATAGGTATATAGTTTAATATGTGGAATCGAAATGAATTAATTAAAAACAAGCAATACCTGAAAAATTACTTTTAATGGTTCACTCAGTAATTTATATTGTAAAATCCTATCGTGGTTCACGTTTAAACAATTAACACAATATTGGGGTTTTGTTATTTCTCTTTCTTGTTCAGCTACATCCATTTTAAATAATTGAGAATGGAAGCAAAAAAAATTCAAAACATATTTGGACCTTCAATAAATAGACTACTCTTGTATACTCACTAAATGACATTTGCTTTCGCCTTTAATTGCCATATATTTGATGCCACAGATGAGATTCGATGAGCCGTCACTTCCAACCAATACATAGTTTAATAAATGTGACGGGTAAAATTTTAAGAACCAACATGAAAAACCTATATTTGCTTCACAGTTTTAAAACATTTTGAAGTCTAAAAAAAAAGGTAAAGTGTCTGGGTTTGTCCCTTATAGGCTCCGAAACGACTGGACCGATTTCAATTAAACTTTCAGGGAATCTTCTGATTGACCTGGCGAGTAAGCTTGGTGACGATCGGAGCGCTCCTCTTTTTGAACTGTCAAATATAGGTTTTAATACTATGATACTACCACTGCGGGTATGAATTTGTATTTACTAATATGTATATGGGTGTAGGTAATGATCTTCACCCGCTCAAGAAGAGAATAGAGGAGAATGCATACGGAGAGAAATTATTAATTTAATATATTGGAAGGATTAAGTTAAATATTTAATGTTGAAAGTTTATTGTTTAAATAAAATAAAGCAAAATATAGCCGGCTGGGTACGTTAGTTAATAATAAATGCTTAAAAAGTGGTGCCTCCCACGTTCCCTTTATAGACCTACTCCGATGGATAAACCATCGAAAGCGTACATCCGGTTGATAATACTTATTAAAAGAACGCTACAGCAATAAGTTATGTCAAACGTTATTTTTACGCGTAGGCTATTCACGCCAATAATCAATAATAATTATTTATTATTGCACGCTGGGGTAGGGTTACACATACCACAGCCCTGTAGTTCTGGGCTCTCAAGAATAAGACTACGGTATCCCCTGCCTGTCGTACAAGGCGACTAAAAGGGACCTCGGGTTCACTGGGCGACAAGGGTGGGGGCCTGAGTCGTTCACCAAAGTGGACCCGGGAAGAAGGCGACATCGGCTGGCCCGTGTCGCCTTGCGCTGGGTGAGGCGTTGCAAGAGGAGCAACCTCCCCGGGACGTGCTTTGCTTGAGCACAGTGCAGAGGGGCTCCGGTGCGTTCCACTGGAGATCCCGGAGCCCCTCGTCATGCACCGAGGAAAGGGCCACCGGGGAGGTTTTAGTGGGTAAGAAGAACCCCACATAACCGCCGCCTTCCCCCCAGAAGGCGGGGTATCTTTCTGAAGATTTCCTCCCCGTCAAAAAAAAAAGGGTTACACATACCAAATAACGATGTGTCGTATTAGATTCCAAACTCAGCTTCGGCCCGCACATAACTTAAATTATAAACCGGGGCGGCCTACGTAATGATTCTTTACCTCATTAATAAGAAAATTAAAATGTCCCTTCGTAACGAAGTGACACTTTACAAAGCAGTTATACGCCCGGTTATTACATACGCGAGCCCGGTCTTCGCGCTTGCCGCCGATAAGCACATCCATACAGGTTATTCAGAATCGTTTTCTGCGATGGGCTATGGGTACGCCGTGGTTCGAACGCAATTGCTAACTTCACGAAGATACAGGGCTACCGACGATAGCCTAACTCTTTCAGCAGGCATCTCGACGGTTTTTCGAGACTGCCATCAAACACTCTTAACAAACTTCTTGTAAGTGCCGCCTCGACGATCCGGTCGACGCGATTACCATTGCACAGACTAGACCAATCTACAAAGCGCGTACATCCGCGACCACCGGAGGTTGCGAATAATCTTGCGACCTAAGAGCTATGCCACTTCTCAATCAGTTTGAAAGTCAGTGACACAATTAATTTATTTCCTATACTACATTAGATACATAATTATGTGCTAAGTTTTAATGAAAATGTTAAAGCACCGATTCCTGGCGGGAACGTATAATATGAATAGAAGCATTTCTTCCGCGCACGCATGCCGAGGCTTGAGCGATAAGACGTGTATCCGTGGTAATGTTTGCGAAACAGGAAGACTCCTCAAATGAGTAATCGTTCAGATTTACAGTTGCAAATATTTCGGTTATTTCAACAAATAAACTCTTTTTGCGAAACTTATTTTGGGCAATACGTAATTCTGATATTAAGAATGTAAATTTGAACGCGTTGAGTATAATTTCGACTGTATTTTTTTATGTTTCTTACCCTTTCGATTGGGTGAACCATTGAGTTGTCCCGTTTTGTCTATGCTATCCGTGAGAAAACCATATATGTTATAAATTAGGATTAAGTGTGTGCGTCACAAACGACCGAAAAACTCAATATTAGGCCAAGCTATTGATGATTCATTTTTTATTAGAAAAGTTGTACCTCAAAGGTAGTTTGATGAGAATTTCGTTAGCTTCTAATTAAGTAATATAATTCGGATTATAATTATTTGAACTCGGTTTTTAGTTTCACTCATAAATATACTTGCCATTTATATATTTTTGTATGTAAAGCCTATTATATTTATGTATTATTGTTAGTAATGGTAAATAATAATAATAAAGCCTTGTTTATTTCCATATCTAGATTAATTTTAACACGGAGAAGTTTCAGAAGTTATGCGAGTACATACATAGGTAGTATTTGCTAGTGTTGTTAGTGTTTACTTACATTTATGTTAGTATTGTTAAATTTAGTAGCTAGATATGGACCCCACTTTGGGTAAAGGCCTCCTCCTTTTTTTCCAGTTTTCCCTGTTCCTGCCTAGAGACATCCAGTTTCTTCCTACTTCATCTTTTATGTCATCAGACCACCGCTTGTAGGGTCTGCCTACATTTCTTTTTCCAATGGGCCCTTTCCATTGTGTTGCCAGTTTGGTCCAGCGTGAGTCGGTGAAGCGTGCTACGTGTCCAGCCCATTGCCATTTTAATTTAAGTGCGTGTGTTAACGCGTCGGTTATTTTTGTTTTTCCCTTGATTTTGGCGCTTGTTACTTTTTGGATTTTTTTGATTTTAAGGATGCTTCTTTTTTTAAATTTCTTCTTTAAAAATTAACGAATCAAGAAAAAGAAATTCATTAAAAATTGGTAATGGTAAATATAGATGTTTATATGGTTAATTGTTTCAAAATAATGCAATTTGCAGTAATAATAATATGAAACTAATTATAGCTAGTTTCATCAGAGAAGTTCAAAGGACGCTGTTGTGCGACATATTCCGTGAAATTCCATTATCTAACTACCAATGAACAAAAAGATAAAGCAATTATTGTAGAAGTCCCGCTGCGCATTTTAGAAAAGTTAATCTATGATTCACGGCCTAAACCCTGGGAAGTTTCGATAAGATATGATGCATTGTAGTAGGTAATCTGTTTGTTCAAAATACAGTCAGTGACGACAGAATTATTTCGAATATCAGTGAAAAATCCGCTTCCTTTGATAGCTACACAACCGCATCCCGTTTGACACAAAGATTAAGCGAGTGTTGAAGTTCAATATATAGTTTTGTACCTAAGTGATCATCGTTTCGCTATTAAATGTATGTTAATTCATCTATTGTACCCAATCTCTATCTATACAAAAATAAAATTGAAGTGTCTTTTTTAATATTTAAAACCGCTTTTTACTACATGCATATCAATGTAGTTGTTGTCCGTCTGTTTGTTCCGGTTAATTTCTGGAACAGCTGCACCGATTATGTCGGTATTTTCACTGACAGATAGCTAATATATGATGATACGTCAGCTAACACTACAGGAGTAACTTAGGCTTTTATTTTAGAAAAAATCTAAAATGATCTATTCACTCTATTCATAATGGGACCACACGGGAAGTTTTTAAAATAAAAAAAGAATCATCAAGATCGTTTAACCCTGTCGAAGGTTATGCGGTAACAAACATAAAAAAACAGACGAATTGAAGTCTCTTTTGAAGTCGGTTGAAAATTACGTATCAATCAATTTGGTGCAGTAGTTCAGAAGTTATGCGAGTACATACATTTCGACTATTCGTTTTTTTAAATAGATTAAATTTGTGTAGTCAGTATAATTACCTACAATATAATGATAATATATACAAGCCAACTAATTATATGCAGTATATAAATACATTACATATATATATATTATAAAAAAATGAAATTAATAAAAGTGTAAAACAGATGCTGCTTAAATGAATTACTGTTTTCTACCTACTTGCATCGTCTGTGTATAACATAATCTTTGTTTCGACTGCTAAAACATAAATGGTCATTATTAACTTATTTGAATGTGTGCTTCCCAGTGGCCATTCTAGTCTAAAATGTTGAAGTCACAGGAGTTTTGTTAATCTGTGCTTATAATTATAGTTTAATAGATAGAAAGTATTTATTTTTTTCTTAATTAGTAACGGTTTGTTTGCATAACATGTATTCAAAGTGTGTTCTGCTTTTATTTCTTGTCGGATTTGCTGAAGCACGTAAGTTTTTTTTTATACTACACCCCCGCGGCGCATCTTGTGCCAAATTAAATTGTTACATATTCATCGTCAAATATGCTGTATTAGGGGAAATTATTAGTCTGGCGTAGGCGTACTATTAGACATAGACATATTATTTATTGGAACAAAATAAGAAACACATCAAAAAAGACAAAAAATTAAATTAAAAAATACAGTTAAAGAAAAAAAACGGACAAATAGGACATAAGATATAATGCCAATATTGGACACTGTCTCAGCATATGTCGTCAAGCAGACAGCGCTGACTTTAAGCGGTGCCCAGGACTTTCTAAAGTCGCGCGCGCAATACTACGTTTTCATGGACTTTATACAGACGGTTTATTAAGTATATACAACATTTTCATTTTAGTCTCAAATAATGTGGTTAGGATTTTCAAATTTCAGTTTGTTTATAAACAAAATGTTTAAGTGTAAATAGTTTTATAGTTGAGGGTCCGGTCTGCGATATGTACTTCGTCCCTTCGTACTGTTATAACCCTTAACAGTATAGACACAAAATCTAATAGACGCTGTTTTATTCTATTGTCAAATCAGAACTATAACTCACTTGTACAGTTTTTACATTATTTTCGAAGCAGTCTAATCTAGAACCGGAGCTTAGTTCTCTCTCAATATCAGGGATTCGGGAGTAGTCCGGTCAATTTAGACATTCGAAGTTACGTAAACCCAACCAAGCTGAAAATCGGTAAGATTGTTTAAAATATAATTAAAAACAAAATTTGAAAGATCTCCACCTACCATTTATTTTTAGCTAGGGACCGTGAAAACTTAAAACACTAGGTGGGCCAGTAGATGTGGCCGGGAGTCTATTTAGATTTAATACCTATAATCCTAGTAATTAATCATTCTGATTCCGATTCAGCGTGTAGGATTATTGGCGTAAATAATTTAGTGAGAAAATATCGTATCACATTAACTACACGCTGTTGCGTTCAATGAATAATCATTATCGGCCGGATACACGCTCTTGGCGGTTAGTCCTCCCCACTTCCGGTCCGATGAGGCTGCGTAGGAGGCACCTCCTCATGCTCACCCCGTATGCATTGTTTACTCTCGTGACAACCAAAGACGAGAAACATTATAAACAGTTTTCTTTTCAACCGGTCAAAACAAGGTTCTCAATTCATCAATACCTTTTTTATATTTGTTACGTCATAACTTTGGACTGGGTGAACCGATTTTAATGATTCTATATTTTACTTGTCATCTGGCTCTTCCCATGTATTCCCATCCCCATTCCCAGTTCAATTTTGTCCAATTCTGGCAATAGCATCCATTAGAAAACCAAATAAGTCTTAATTTTGTATTAAGTGTGTATGTGCGTGACAAATGGATGAACTACACAGTTGGCTAAAGAGGCTGGCCTTTACTGCTTCATCGGATTGAGAGGAGGCGTAGCTCTTAGGTCGCTTAGCCTGACAACAACTCAACAGTGGGACATATGTATCTTAAATATAAAATTCTCGTGTCACAATATTAGTTATCTATACTCTTTCGAAACGGCTCGACCGATTTTTATGATTTTCACACAAATCGATTTCGATTATTCATTTTCTTATTAGAAATGATGTACTAAAGAGTAGTTTGATGAGAGGTTAGGTTCTAATTAATGATATTACGTAATATACCAACGATAATTCGGAAATACAAAGAAAACGTCTGCGCTTCTGAGTGTTTAATGTTTTATTTGATTTAATGTCGTTTTTTGTTTTAATAATCAATTTTTATTTATATAAGAGAATGAGTGTGTGTGTTTGTTCCACACAGGCTCCGAAATGGAAATTTGGGCTATGAAACAATTGAATTTCATCACAGTAATTTTTTTTTTAATTTATTACAAATAAAATTTTACAGTAAAGGCAATATACATATAACTTAACGCTATATAAACCGCAATGGTTTGTCACTAGCGCCAAAGTGTCCGTCTTGCGTTCGTAAATACCTTTTTAATATACGCTTAATGTTTTTGTGAGTTATACAATTCCTAATATGTAGGTAGTTCGTTAATTAATCTAGGCACAATGTATCTTGCCGTGCGCTCGCCTTACACATTTTTTGCGCCTATCGTAATAAACTGGTTTGACGATATCAACTGTGTGCATATAGGATGTTCCATTTGGGTTACATTTTTTTCAAAGAAGCTGTATTCGACAGTTTAATAAGAGGAAAGCTCTGATCGTCACCAAACTTTACAAGATTACTCGCTATGTTAATCTTAAGATTATCTGAAGTTTCATTGAAATCGGTCCAGCCGTTTCGGAGCCTATATGGAACATACGACACACTTTCTCTTTTATATATATAGATATCTAATTTTAAGTAAGTCTATTTGTCGTGATAGTATTTAAAAATGTCGCACAAGGTCTGACTTTTATACGGTTTTCAGTTTAATGCTCATTTTAAGAAAATTACATGGCAACAAATATAATAGTAATAATATAGTTTATTTGCATCAAAAAAAATTGAATACATATAAAGGTGAGTCCCTTAACTCCCGAACTAGCGTAAGCTGTATCTCGGGAGCTAATGTCTTCCCCCGTCATTTTTGTAATCTTAAATATTAAGGAAGGAAAAAAAAATAAAAAGTGAGTAACAAAATTTAAATAAAGTTGAAAATAAAATCTGTTTTTAAATGTATTTGTGTGTATGTGTGTGTGTGTATGCGCGTGTGTGTGTTACTGTGTTTGCACAATAAACAAACTGCCAATTTATAATTATTAATTTTTCAATTGCTTCATAATTATACTGTTTAAGCCATGTAAGTGCTGTCTTTTTTTAAATTTATTATTTGTATAACTTCTCACATTGTGTTCTTTTTGAAGAATATTGTAAAGGTATGGAGCTAAGACATAATATGTTATTATCATAACCAACTCACCGTTGGACGTTAAATTACGGGACAACCTGTATATAGGATGTTGCTTAAACTTTTATGCTTGTCTATTTCAGTTTCTAGGTATTCAGGTGATAGTTGCGGCTACCCACGTCTGGCGAATGGAAAGGTAAAGCGGAAGCCTAGATCCAAGATAATCAAGTACATCTGTTTAAGATCGTACGAGCTGGTGGGGAACACGTACGCCACGTGCATGGGATCCGACTGGGATGTGCCTACCCCGGTTTGTGTCCGTGAGTGATTTTTTATGTTCACAAAGCTTAGATAACTTAAATCTATCATTCTAGCTCTGCATTCGAGTGTGGAAACCTATTGGCTATTCGCTCTTTTACCTTTATGTCATTTAGGTTCCGGCTGTGACGTGCCTGAAATCGAGAATGGAGTGTCAATACCAACCAGAGACAACGCGTGGGTTGTGTTCTTTTGTTTGCCTGGCCACAAGATGACAGGATCCTCAACCATCTATTGCGATGGCTATCGATGGAATGCCACCGCACCTACTTGTAACGGTAAGAAGTTTTTAAATTCGTTTTCATGAGCTTCATCCACAGAAGAACTATTTCAGATACAAAGTAAATACAATTGGACCCCACTTAACAATGATTCGTTAAATGCTTTTTAATTTGAATTGTGTGCGTCCTCGAAATTACAGTTAGGCTTCCCGATATCCGAAGTGTTCCTTTCTGTGTTCTTGTATAACCTTTTTTTTTTGTTAACGAGGAGGAAATCTTTAGAAAGATACCCCGCCTTCTGGGGGGAAGGCGGTGGTTATGTGGGGTTTTTACCCACTAAAACCTCCCCGGTGGCCCTTCCTCGGTGCATGGTGAGGGGCTCCGGGATCTCCAGTGGTGGAGCGGGCCAGCTGATGTCGCCTTCTTCCCGGGTCCACCTTGGCGGACGACAAAGGCCCCCACCCTTGTCGCCCAGTGAACCCGAGGCCCCTTTTAGTCGCCTTCTACGACAGGCAGGGGATACCGTAGTCTTATTCTTGAGAGCCCAGAACTACAGGGCTGTTCTTGTATAACCTACACAAATTTATATAATATACCTACTGATAAAAATATTACGATTTTTCAACCGACTTCAAAAAAGGAGTAGTTTCTCAATTTGTCTGTATTTTTTATGTTTGTTACCCCATAACCTTGGAATGGGTGGACCGATTTTGAAACTTTTTTTTTTTAAAGTTGGTACTTTCCATGTGGTCCAAGCCTGACGATGGCATACATGAGAAAACCATATAAGTCTTAAATTTGCATTAAGTTTGTACAACACAAACCCTACCCTAAACTATTAGGCTACTGACGCTTCATGATTAAAAAATACAATACGTAGCAAGTATGTACATTTTGCTAGAATTTCGTTTAAAAGCAATAAAATCTAATCACTTATACAGTTATGGCTCCGATAACTCTACCGAAGTGTGACTTCGAAGATCCCGATCTCTGCGGCTGGGTGCAGGATTACCTACACGACTTCGACTGGAAACGGATATCCAAGAACACACCCTCGTATTATCTCAAGACTGGACCTACATACGACCATACCTACGGGAAAGGGGTGCAGGTATCTATTAATTGATATCATTTTATTGCGTAACAAAAAATCGACTATAATATACGTGGATCTTAGAAACAGAGACAATGAACAATAAACAGTCATAGACTAGGAGTTCACAATATAATAGGTTGGGGAAAAAGTAAACTTCTTCTCTCTCAATACATTTCCGATTGTCAAATATGAACTGTTTTGCTCTATAATTTTTGCAATATATTTTTCGTTTTTTTTTTATGGGGCTTGACCACGATTAGGATATTAAGTAGCGATATAGTCGAAAGTTGGTACGCGATAGTTTAGTAAGTGCCTATTCACTCTACTCTTGAAGCCTCCCACTCAGTTCGACACTTGGACGGAAAGACTGACGCCGGCAACTTGTTCCGCTCTATTGCTGTACGCGCGTACGTAGCATAATGCCTCGCTGATAGAAGTTACCATTAAGAAATAGCTCGATTGTATGCCGTTGGCCGAGGCACGAATTCGATCTATACTGCTTTAATTAATACTGCTCGAGCCAACATCGAGCTTCTTTATGAATCCAGCTGTGTGAAAATGGTTGAAAATTGTTTTATGGTTGCCCTTTATCAACTGGACTACGACTACAAGTCGGTCAACTTCGATTATTTTTTGTGATTTTATCGACATTTTCGACAACAGGTCCGCCTGTGCGAGGTGTATCTTTGACGGGCGGCGCAGCGCCACGACTTGGCAACTGCCATTGGTGGAGTAGACCTGTCGCTCCCGAGCCTCGTTCTCGCGTTACTCTCGAGTGATAGGTCTTGGACGGCAGTCGTCTCCTTCTGTGAGACAGTCATGTCCCAGAAGGAGGCTGACGAGCGGGTCAGGAAGGTTAGCACAGAGGCTTCCTCCCTCCGCAGGCGACGAATCGGGGTGCGCAGGAGGCGTAATCCGAAGCAGGGCCACATTGGGTACCTGGCCCCACTAATGCTTCGGCGTCGTCGGAAACCGGCCGGTCGTAGAGGTGCCCTGTTGCTGACAGATCCGGGGCACCCTGCTCATAACGGCTGATGGCATTCGCGGAAGGTTTAGTGGGTATGGGTCACCCATGCTGAGTCCCACACATCCCTTCGGGCCCACCCAGGGTACCGGAGGATTGTAAAAAGAATTCCCCCGCGTTAACAAAAAAAGGTGTATCTTTGACGAATCGAATGAATAAACCAAAATTACAAATAATTAGCTGTTACAGTATCGAGACTTTGAACACGATTCACAATTTCAGCCGCACAACTTGCATTTTCGCCTTTATCAAAGAAAAATTGTACAATACAACGAATTTCTTTTTGTTGATTGAAAATGGTAAATAGCATTAAGTTCGCCTTTGTACATATACTTTGATGCAATAATGGATATTAAATTATTGTTTTCCAGGTTATTATATGTATATTGAAAGTAATTCAGTGCTACAGAACGACACGGCGCGTCTCATATCGCCCGTATTCGACAAGTCGCTACTTAAGGACGGGTGTTTTATATTTTTCTACCACATGTTTGGGAGGTGAGTACATATTTTTAGCATCGTATGAAACTTAAGTTGAAACAGACATTTTTGAAGTAAAACTTCTTTACGGACGTAAATTGGTGAATGCTTTACGAAAAGTCTGTTCGGGTGACGCGAATGGAAGTTGAGAGGGAGATATAAGTCGGTGAAGATAGAAAAAAAAGGAGTTTCATTTATTTACGGGCACGAGACAGAGGTGCGACATATTTTCTTTCTCTTTCGATTTCAAAGCCATTTACGTTTCGTAAATCCAAGACTCAGTGCAAAACTATTATCTTCACTGTAGGAGCAAGAGAGACATCTCTTGAACAATCATAATATATATATATATATGGAGTTAAAGAGGTTTTACTTCAGTCGTGTGGTAAAGCACACTCTTTAAATACCCTAGCCAAAAAACCTTCCGTAACGTTAAATAAAAACGTAAGACTTTTTAGTGTTGACTGGTTTAGATAGATGATGCTACTATTAATTTATTAAAATCATTTTAAATAAAATTCTATCTAAAAATGTATACCCCAATAATTATTTTCTATATACCTCGATAACAACTTCAAAATAATATTTCTATAATAAGGAACTTCGTTACTATCTGTTTTTAAAATAAAATGCTTCTAGTCATCAAAGATTTCCTCTAGAACAACAGGTGGTCTTCGTGTATATCAGAAGCCGGAATATTATGACCTTGAGACACTTATGGATTTAAGCCCCATTGATAAGAAGAGGTACATTTTATTCGAGAAGTGGGGCGATCATGGTGATACATGGTTTGAAGCGGTGCTCCCTCTCAATGATCATTTTCCACGTAACTTCCAGGTAATTAAAAAAAATCAACTTTAGTGACTTATATTTAAGCATTTTACACTATAGAAATTATCATTAATCATTTAATATTTATATATACGTTCCACTAATGGGCAAAGGATTGAGGATTGACGCGTTCGAAATGCATTGCGGGCGCAGAATGCTGAGAATATCCTGGACGGAACGTCGCACTAACGAGTCTATCCTCAAAGAGTTGTTGTATATAACAACACGGCTCTGTAGACAGAGAATCCTCAAGACCAAGTCAAGTCCTCAAGAGCGGGGCGGGGAGGGCATCGCACCTTAGTCACGTCCCTCAGTCATTAGGTTACGTCATAGAAGAAGAATGGGCAAAAGCATTCTCTCTAAAAAGAGTGATTAGCAGACTTCATATGTCATAGAAAATTTTCACCGAGACGTTTCGGTTTTCTCGCGATGACTTCCTTACCAATAAAGTATGAATCATGGAAATCGGTTGGCGTGATATTAAGTTATTCGTCCATTTGTCGCGCATATAATGCAAATTTAACATTTTTATAGGTTTTTCATAGATGCCATTTTCAGAATTAAGCCAAATTTCAAATGAAATTCAGCTTTCAAATAAAAAAGAATCATCAAAATCGATTCACTAGGTCGAAAGTTATGCTGTAACAAACAAAAAAAAACGTACGGACGAATTGAGAAACTTCCCTCCTTTTTTGAATTCCGTTGACAAGTTAGTGTTACTTTTAATTAAATAAATTATTATTAACTCTTTTTCTACAGATAATCATCGAAGGCATACGTGGACCCGGGATCACCAGCGATATAGCTATAGACGACGTATCCATTCAGCGGGGCACCAACTGCACTGCTGCGAAGCGGGACGCCACAACACCATCTGAATTTCTATGTAATCTCTTCTCATGTACCCTTAACCATAGCAGTGACAGCTTGAAAGCTAAGCGTATCTTCTTCCTCCTCGGTATCACTCTCGACAGTTCGTGTTCATCACTCCAGGTGTTGGTAACAAGCTTCACAACACGCTCCTCTCTGATATCCGCCTTCCTTCTGTATCACACGGGTATCACATAGTGATGACAAACGATTTACTGACACTTTAATCTGGTCACTCTACTTCTTAGGCTATAGAAGAAAGGCTCGATTAGTTAGAGTATTAATATTCCCAATCTTTCTGTATGGAGTCGAGACATGGACAATTCGAGCAAGAGAAAGACAGAGAATAGATGCATTCGAGATATGGTGCTGGAGGCGAATGCTATGAATGTATCTATTCTCTCCCAACTCGCCATAAATACCAGACTGTCCTACTGTCCTACACTACGTGTCTACAGCGCGTACTGTCATATTTCGGGCATATAATGCATCGTTGGCAAAACAGAAGGCAAGAAAACCAGGAGGCCGGTCGCCAACACGATGGTCTGACCAAGTAAATGGTGCCATCTCCTCTCCTAATCTCTACCAGCTGGTGAGGGCTGCCTCGGACCGAAACCGATAAAGGCAGATTGTTCATTTGACAGGCTCTAGTAACCACGATCCTCACAATGAGGGAATGACAAAGAAGAACACCTCCTAGGCGATCTTCATCAAGGCCTGGACCTTCAACTTTTCCCTGTTATAAAAGCAAAAGCCTTACTTATTACTTAAAAAACAATGTACTACAATTTCATATAGTATGCTGGCAT
This sequence comes from Meandrusa payeni, assembly GCA_029286785.1. NCBI lineage: Eukaryota > Metazoa > Arthropoda > Insecta > Lepidoptera > Papilionidae > Meandrusa > Meandrusa payeni. The sequence goes on from JAGSMX010000029.1 coordinate 1,711,192, forward strand.
AGGGAAAGAGAAAGAGAATTAGGGAAGAAGCTGGGATAATTTAAATATAATGTTTATTTTCCTTTCTTTTTTAATTTGCGTAATGATAATATAACCCAATAAATAAAATCTCTCTATTTCTATTTCTAATTGCCATATTGTATTTACAGGGGATTCATGTGCCGGCCGATGTGGCCAGTATCAAACTGAACGAGTTTGCAGCTGTGCCGACTCCTGTGAAACGGATATGAATTGCTGCCTTGATTATTTTACAACATGCATAAATTGTGAGTATACATCATCATCAGAACATCGATAAAGTATTTTTTGCAGCAGCTGCTGTGACGGAGCCATCAGCACGTTTGCCCCTATAAAAAAAGCACACGCTATGGCCCTCGCGGTATACAACCGAACTCAGGTCTACGTACGTCACAGAAGTCCTAGTTTCTTCTTCTTTCTTTGGCGCTGTAAGTCTTTATGAGCAATCTTAACAATCTTGCGCCATTCGATTTTTTTGTTAGTGACGAACTTCACAGATTGGCCAGAGAAGCTGGCCTTGACTGCTTCACCGGATTGATAGGTGGCATATTTCGTAGGTCGCTTAGCCTGAATCTCTTTCGCTAGTAACTCGACACAAGGGTCCCCCCGGTGAGGGTTAACCTCGGCTTGGACGGTTACTATGTTACGCGTAACATTCCGATCCGAGGGCGCCAGAGCGGGCCGAACTACGACTCGGTCGGTTGCTATTATACGGATAATCTAGTAGTCAATCAAAAGCTAAACTAAGTTTGAGTGCCAGTTCGAGAAGCGTTGGCACTGAGAGAAGTGGCCGAAGAAACTCCAGCAACGCTCCTAACATCTAAGGGGTTACGCGTTACATACGATTCAGGCCTTCTCCATGTGGTCCACTTTCCGATGACCCTGAGGTTCGCCTCGATGCTGTCGCACTCTTGGTCTTTTCTGTTGCAGCTTCCACCTGCTCATTGCCTTGGGGCCCTATGGATTTCCATCTACCCCACATGTCCTGTTACCTTAGTTCATCAATCTTTTGATAGTAAATTGAAATGTGGTGAAATTCTTTAATTCAAATACATAATAGTACCATTTTATTTTGCATTTTTTTTTATTATCTAAATTAAATTCTGTATTTGTAAAAATTGATTCAAATACGTATGTGTTGTATATATACCATTTTCATTTCATTACTTTCAAAATGAAGTCCACTAGAAATTAGGAGGTGAGTGACTATAGGACCAAAATTAGGAGTTACTCTTGTAGCGTACCTTCGGGTTTCCAAAATACTTTCTTTATACTTGTAGTATGTTATTCAATGTATTAAAAAATTTATGCTTAATTTTTATTGACAGTCGACGTAACGGACTCACTGCAAACACAAAAATTAGTAGCCACATCACCGGAGACCACATCAACTACGTCTTCTCCAAAAACAAGACCCACTACCCCAGCAACAACAACCTCAACAGCAAGCACAACAACTTCAACAACCACCACCACTACCACTGTAACAATTCCCACTACTACCACCACTTCAACCAGCACAACTGAACGGCCCACAGTCCCTCACATCAATAACAAAAAGTCTGTAGTGAATGATACCACAGCCGTTAATAAAATCACAACAACACAAAGACCAACAACAATTAAAACAACAAAATTACCAGAAACCACAACTTCGACTGATAAAACAATTACGAAGATTTCTATAGATTATTCATACAGTTCAATAGAATATCACAATATTAATAAGGATATGGTAAATAAAACAAGAAGAGAAGACGATGCAGATACAAAGGAGAATTATAAAGAAAAAACTACAGAAGAATTAAAAAGTGGGTAATTTTTTTTACACCTTCTAAGCACGTGCTTGACCACAATCCCACCAGATGTTAAGTCGATATGCCGTCCTGGATGGTAAAGCGCACCTTACTAGCTTAGTAAATGCCTTCTGACTAGGTTTGCTATCTTCATCTCCCGGAGAGAAAATCTTTTGCTTTGGGACAGGATTTCTTCGAATTCTTTCCCTTGTTGCTTTGACCATCTTAATAGCCCGATACAAAAAGAAAAAATACCGAGCGTACGAAGAGTTTTAAAAATTTCATTTGGCTCCATACCTACTTTGTGTAATGCAATTTGGTTTATAAAACAATAGAATATCATAATAATAATAATAAATCATTTATTCCTCACCATAATCCATAGTAGTAACTTAAGATAATTATATAATTAAAAACATATACACATTTGGAACAAGAGACATAATAACAGAAAGATTATGGTGAATTGACACTTGAACTAGGACGGATCCTGTGTCTCAAGTAATCAACCCTCCACCTCTTTACATTATCAAAGGTAGTGTACCTACATAGCTAATTAAAACTCAATTTTAAGCAATAAACAATAATATATACATAAAATAACAAAAAATAATCAGAGCGATTCTGTTCTCTTTATCATAATATTTTGGAAATTAAAGTGGAATGGCCATTAAAATATCGCAAAATATTGTACAATATACTAAAAATGACAGATGCCAAATTCAAATGTAATATTTTGTTTATTTTTATTTGCAACAGTATTTATTGCCAGACTAATTATAAGAAATCCTTATAGTGTAGTAATTAAAGTACTATATCATGGCAGCGTTGGTATCTCAGCTAACGGCGGTCGCATCAAGTTGTATAGTACGCTAGCGAGCTAAGTTCAAGTTTGTCTCAATTGTATGTTGAATTAACCGCGCGCTCAACGGTAAAGGAAACTTATGATTCTTAGAAAAATTGACACATGTGAAGTCTGACAATCCGCACTAGGGTCGCGTGGCGGATACCCTTGTACTTTCTTTACAGAGAAGGCCTGTGCCCTGTAGTGGAATATATATATTACTAGTGTACCCAGCTCACTTCGCCAGGCTAGATTTTGCTTTTTTTTATTTAAACCATAAACTTATATCATTAAATATTTAATTCAACTCTCACAATATATTAAATTATTTATGTCTCTCCGCATTCATTCTCTTCTCGAGCGGGTGAAGATAATTACCTACACCCATGTACATATCAACGGCATCAGTAAACGGATACATTCGCGGCGCTATAACATACCTTCAATACTTCTAAATCCTGAATTATTATCTTTAATATACTTCAGTATACTTTATTGTACTCCATTGTACTTCAATATGGTTCATAATGACATAAATATACACAACGCAAGTGTCAATACAAATTTGGGTTATAAAACAATAGAATATCATCGTAGTAAATAAAAGCTGTATTTGACATCTCCTCTCCTCACTAAACTTTACAGGATTACTAGCCAGGTCAATCTGAAGATTCCCTGAAAGTTTCATTGGAGATTATTATAATAAATTTTGTTGTCACTTACAGGTGAAACTAGCGGTCTGAAGATTGGCCTTATCACATTATTTACGATTGTATGCTGTGTGAGCTTGGTATGGTTTGTATGGATAAGACTGCTGAGGAGTCCCCGAGAAAGTATCACCTTGGCGAGGCTTCGAAGTCACATAATGAGCGATCCTGAAGTGCGATACATATCAACTGACATAGATGACAATTAAATATCTTCAGTATACTTTTTGATTGTTTCTTTTGATTTTTAATCAATTTAATTAAGTTAATTTATTTAACCAAATTAATTGTCTAATTTTATTAATTTGTTACTGTAATAAAACTGCGAGGTGTGAGTCTAAATTGATTTATTATACAAATACCGTCAACATTACATCTTTCCCTCATAGAAACAGACTGTGCTTATGTTACAATAACAGCAAACACCAAACCAAATCAACAAGCAATCATGAACATAAAAATAATAAAACTTAAACAATTAGACTTAATTAACTTAAATAAACATTTTTTTTTTCTAAGAAAGGACATATTTTTTCTTTTTTTTTGTATACATTTTTTTTACTTAGAAATAGACAGTTCTCTAGTGGCACAGTCGTGTACGCAGACGTCCATGCCACGTAGATTCAACACCCACCGGCCCCGAAGGGTCCACTGCATTACCCATTTCCTTCCCGCAGGCATGCAGGGAGGGGAGAGAGCAGTAGTGTCTTTGCTTACACTAATAAAATGACGCTTCTTACGTCTGTATACCTTACCATAAGTGTCGGTAAGAAAATACGAGCGTGGCTGCTTAGCTAGCGACTGCACGTGCATACTGCGGACCCGTCCACCATCACAACTTCGTCCCCCGGCCGCAGACACGGCTGTTCGCGTGAGAGACGATCGTAATATTGCTTATTTCTAAAGCGGTCACTTACTATTTTGTTATTGTCATCTGTTTTTATTTTCAAAGTGAAGCACTACGTTTATGTTATAACAAGCAGTGAGAAATTTTGTCATTGTATTTATTACATAAACGGAATATATATAATAGCTAGCCTTTCGGTTTTCTACAGATTGCATTTTGGAGAGTGTGCTCAGGAACAACATGATCTAACTCTCTAATCCCCGTTCCACCTTCGGACTTCTAGACGCACTGCGGGATTTCATCCTTTTGTTGTGATCATCCCTCAAACCCGAACGAAACGCTTTTTCTTTCATTATTCGTAGCAGAGGACTGGAATAGTTTGCCCCCGTCTGTCTTTCCCTCCGATTATAATGTGGGTATTTTCAAGAGTAATGTGAATAGGCATTTACTAAGCTAGTGCGCCTTACCATCCAGGACTGCATTTCCACTTAACACCAGGTGGGATCTTAATCAAGCACTGGCTTAGAGAGTATAAAAAAAATGTTTTTTTTAATGGTAGCAACATATTTTTGACACAGACAACACAGCGGAAGCGCGGGCTAATACAAAACTGTGACCTCGTTACTTCACATTACCCCGTTTTTACAATGTCACCCGGCATGGGGGCAAGCCTTCAGCGATACCTTATCGCGAGGAAACTATCGACCCGACGCGGCCGCCATTTTGAATCGCGCATGCGCGGAATTGTATGCGGACGGAATGACGTTTCGCCGGAGCACAGTATAACGGCGAACGCCGAGGCTGTGAAAGTCATTAAATACAGTCTCCCGAGTGCGGCACAATATATATTTTTAATTCTAAACATCTGACAATGTTAGTTATCGTTTAAGGCCGTCGGTGAACAAATAAGGGTAAGTCTTTTTGTACAATTTCCATTATTTTTATCAGTCGTCTATTCTATCATTGATTTTTTTGTTCTCGCGAAAAGTATGTTTTTGTTGTAAACTTCTGAGGAAAGCCTGTAAAAGTTTTATGTAACACATCTTGTCAAGTGTCACGTAGTTAAGGACATAATACTTAACTATAGGGTCTGAAATTTATTATTTTATGCAGATAACTACTTAATGCCGGGATGTATCGATAATATTGCGTGTCATATTTATAGAAAGTGGTTTGTTTTGTACGTGTCATGTCAGGCGGAAATAATAGATTTGATAAGCTCGAAAGAGGCATTACTTAACCTATGGCATAACGTATTTATTAGGTAGCTATTTTAAAACTTTTGAAGCGATTCAATTTAAATTCCTTTTAAAAGTTACCATTATTTATATAATCAATTATTAGGTAATTCGTATTTTAGGATACTTATAGGAGAATTTCAACGTATTTAACGTGTTAAACCTCGATGATTCTAGATGTAGACCAGATAATCCCAGACATTTTTCAACCGACTTCAAAAATAGATGACAGACGTGTTGAAAACCTCCTTCGGTTTTCTGTCTTCGGTGTGTATGTGTTTTATGTCTGTTACCTCTTAAGTTGTTACCGTTGTAAGTCTTAAATTTGCGTGAATTGAATAATGAAATAAAAAATAGACCAGTAATACGCCAACCGATTTCGATGATTAATTTTTTATTGGGAAGTATGTACTTCAAAGGTAGTTTCATAATAGTTTGGTTATGTTCTAATTAATTCAATTTCGTAATATTCTTACGATAATTCGGAAGCACAATTAGGGCGTCCGCACGTATTAGCGTTTAACGTTTGATTAGATTTGAAGTCGGGTTTTGTACTCGTAAATATACCTTCTTCTGAGGGCAAGGTAGGGGTTATGTTTTTTTTATAGGATAATAAGCACACGAGCTTACGGCTCATCAGTGATAACCGTCGACTATGACCATCCACAACACCGAAGGAGCTGCAGGTACATTGCCGGTATGTAGGTTGGGCATATGAGATTTTTACTCACTATCTCCCGATGGCGATCCTCGGGAACTGGTGAGAGGTCCCAGGATCTCCAGCCAACCGCACCAATGTCCTCTGAGTCAATGAATCTGAGTCAGCATGTCCTAGGGGAACACTTCCTTGCAGAGCTCATGCACACAGGACCACTCCGGTTCCACTTATTGCCTGTGAACCCAACGGTCCCTTTTAGTCGCCTTATACGACAGTCTTCTTAAAGACCGTGTGAGATGCAGCATTAGTTCACATATACACAGTCAGGTCTTTCAGTGATCATGCTTAGAATTGCTACGCTCACGTGGGTAGAAATAATGTCCAACGATTTCGTATACTTATGTGTAACGTTGTTGTAATTTTATAATGTCTCTACAACGGGTTTGCGTAAAATGAGTTTACAGCGTCTTGTGTGTTTCTGAGATGAAATGAAGCTTTCCGAAATGTGTATGTGTAGATTCCGTAAATTTACGAGCATAAAAACCGATTTTAAAACCAAACTCTCATCAAACTATGTCCTTTCCAATAAAGAATGAATGATCGGTTGGCATGACTTTGAGTTATTTCTCCATTAGACGCGCACATATTAAAAAAATATATTGTTTTCTCATGGATGTTGGAATTGGACCAAAAGGAGCACCAACTTTGTAATAAAAAAATGATCAAAATCGGTTTACCCTGTCGAAAGTTTTTTTTTTTAAAGAAAGCTAATATTTCTTATTTTTTTTTAAGAAATATTACTAACAATCTTGTTAACCATTCCAACTAAGCTTAAGCTTGTGCTAGGACATGGTTCACGGCAATAGTCGAATGGTGGATTCGAACCCACGACCTTACGATTCGCATGCCGTACCCTAAACCATTAGGCTATTGACGCTTCATTAGGTAACAAACATAAAAAAAGACATACAGACGAATTGGACCACCTTCTTTTGTGTAAGTCGGTTGAAATCAGGTTTTAATTCAATAACTATAATGTATTTGGTTATAAATGTAATCTGAGGGCTATGCGATATAATGTCACGTAACATCTTAATCTCATTTACTTACCAATGAAACATGACATTGCATTCCATGCGGCATTATGAACCTTAAACTGCATAGTGAGTCAAGGACGTGTGACGTAAGTCGCAAACAATTCTTATGTAAGCCAGACGCGTGACAGCTGAAAGAGAATATCAGAAAATAGAGAAAGAACATTATGTACGCGGAAATTTGGATGCAGTAGTCTACACAATTTTGTAATATTTGATTACTTTACTTTTACTGCATGCATATAATGTTTATACGGAAATATACAATGATATTTTTGATCATTTTTATCTGTGTGTCTGTTCGTTCCGGGTAATCACTAGAACAGCTGAACCGACTTTGACGCGACTTCCATTTAAATACTTTTAATCGCGGGTAACACTGCGAGGCACAGCTAGTAGATAATAAACATTAAATCCGTCTTTTTAACTCCTTTTAGGGTAGGCAGAAACAATTACTGTCTACTTTTTAACAAGCATATTTCATGTCGTTTCGTTACGTCCCCTATGTGAATTTTATTGAATGGTTTACTAAAAGTGATACATTTTTTAATTCTGTACGGGTCTTAATTTGTATAAATATAAGTTGAATGACAACAGGAGATGGATGATAATGGAGTTAGTTGAAAAGAAATGACAAAGAGGGAAAGACCAATTCATACGTCATGTCAGGGAAACGTAAAACAGATGTGTAATTTTTATCTGTCTGTCTGTTCGTTCCGGCTAATCATTAGAACAGCTGGACCGACTTTGACGCGACTTTCATCTAGCTGATGTATTAAGGAGTAACTTAAGCTACTTTTATTTTAGAAAATTTAAATAAATAATTTTAATCGCGGGTAACACCGTGAGGCACAGCTAGTAGATAATATGATATTAAGACTTTTTTAGTAGTTAGGGTAGGCAGAAACAATTACTGTCTACTTTTTAACAAGCTTATTTCGTTTCGTTACGTTACGTTCCGTATGTGAATGTTAGTGTAGTTAGAATGTTATTTCTAAAAGTGTTACTTTTTTTTAATTTCGTGGGGATCTAAATTAGTATAAGTGTATGTCAAATGTCAACAGGAGATGGATGATAATAGAGTTAATAGAAGAGGAGTGACAAAGAGAGAAACCTTATACCAATTCTTACGTCATTTCAGAGGAACGTAAAACAGATGTGTAATAGCTCTACGCAAATGCTACGATCTCTACGTTAACTTAAATGAAAGAAGTTTCAAGGTTCTGTTATCTCTATTTATTACTAGAGATTATCTCTTATAATTGATACACCACATGTCGTTATTTGACGAAATCGTTTGATTTGAGTTTATATCGGCTTTTTAACCGACTTCAAAAATGAGGAGGTTCTCAGTTCGTCTGTGTTTGTTTTATGTTAGTTACCGCATAACTTTCGACTGGGTGAACGGATTTTGATAATTCTTATTTTAATTGAAAACTGGTGATTATTTATTTATTTATTTAAATCAACAAAAATTATAACACCGTTACAGATAATACCAATATGATGTTACAAAATATTATTAAAATTATAACAAATAAAAAGCTCCTTAATGTAGTGACAATAATATATAAATATAATAAAGTCAAACACCTTCTACGCATTTGTAGGCAGCTTCGATAAACACAGACTCTGTGCAACAAAATATATCAATGTGCAGTGAGATGGTATTAACAAACCCATTTATGACAATGGGACTTATATTTGAGGGAGAAAACTATATAAGTCTTAAATTTGAAACATCACAAATAGGTTACCCCTCACCGGGGGGACCCTTGTGTCGAGTTACCATCTAATAGAGGTTCAGGCTAAGCGATCTAAGAGCTGTGCCACCTCTCAAATCCGGTGAAGCAGTAAAGGCCAGCTTCTCTGTGCCAACTGTGATAGTTCGTCAAAAAAAAAAGCATCACAAATGTACGAATAACTCAATATCACGTCAACCGATTTTGTTGATTAATTTTTGAAATGATTTATTATAATAATAATAATAACTTTATTAATATCACAAAAACAAACATGTTACATATACAGGAGCTCTGTTTCCTGAACTAGGTACAGTGTACCTGTATCTCAGGAGACAGTGCCTTCCAGAGTCACAAACAGTAAGTCCTGCGTACAATAAGTTTTTAATATAAGTTAAGTAAATTATACGATAGTTAATAATTAAAAATATATATAAAAAAAAAAACAAAAATGTGTGCAAAAGGGAAAAAAAGGGAAAGAACTACAGTCATAGTTGAGAAGTTATGCGAATGTGTAGTGTGTGTGTTTGTGTGAGTGAGAAGGATGATTTGATTAGAGTTCGTTTAGGTTCTGATTAATTCTATTCCTACGATAATTCGTTAATGCGTGAACCAACTTAACGTTTCATTTGATTTGAAGTTGGTTTTTGTTTCTGTTCGTAAATGTACTTCTTTTGTTACCATTACCATATGTAAAAATGGTTCGTGCGAATCAGAAGTATGGAAGCGAAATGGCATGGCAAAAAACGCGATGACTCGATTAAACCGAATTTGGACAGATAGATCAATCTCACTGAAAATCAAGATTGATTGGTGAGGTCTTTGGTGTTCTCGATCTTCACTTACGGTGCAGAAACTTGGACCCTAAAGAAGGCAGACAGAACTCGTATTGACGCATTTGCGATGTGGTTCTGGAGTATGAAATATTTATTTTACTTTTTACACACACATTTTATATTACCGACATGCACATACACAAAAATATTGGATACATATTATCAAATGTTATTATATATATTATATAACAAATTCTATAGACATTTTCTTACTTAGTTTTCGTCCTTCGGTACACATCTCCCTGCTAGACTAATATATAGCCTGTATTAGGGAGATGTTGAAGTAAGTTGGAGAGTTGAGTAGAATGTTACGAGTACCATGGACAGCTCACTGCACTAATGTGTCAATTCTCCAAAGGCTGTCAACAGTCTGTCTCCGTAGGGTTTTCAAATTCTTCGGTCACATAGCCAAGAAAACGATACACTGGAAACACTCCTGGTCACGGGCAAGGTACAGGGAAGACGACCAAGAGGACTCCTATGCGTTGGACAGACCAAATCAGCAACAGCACCAACACAAAGCATTACACACCGCTAAAGACTTCAAGAGGTGGAGAGCGATCGTGCGCTACATAATTCGTGGAGGTCACGACCCTCAGCAATAAGGAAGACGATGCAAGGAGTAGGAGGAGGTGTTACCTTTACTTGTTTAAATCGTTGCAAATTAAATCGTAACACGTAGAACAGTTTCTACATTCATCGATAGATCGCTGCCTACGTTATAGACATCACTAATGAGATTTACATAATACGTTTATTCAGTGTGAAGAACAAGGTTCAAGGTCAACGTGGCATTATGAGCGCACTAAGCTGATCTCAATATGAGAGTTCATCTTTTGTTTGATATTTTGATCGCGGCATAGATTGCAACTGAAGCTATTTTTGTTGTGAAAAGTGGGCAACAATATTACCTATTCAATCTAATGATTGAGAGCCGTGGTAGCTCAATTTCCCGTCGGTTGGCTCAAGTTGCATAGTACGCTAGCAACCCGAGTTCGATCCCCGGTGCCGGCACCAATAAATTTGCTGCTGCAATTTTATGTGCTGACTTACCACGTGCTCGGCGGTGAAGGAAAACATCGTGAGGAAACCTACATGTCTTAGAAAAATTTTCAAAGGCCAATCCGCACTAGGGCCGGACTATGCCCTTATACTCTCTTTACAGATATATAAAAGGTATAACTTTAATCTACTGATTAAATAATAATTAACGTCAATGACCCAATAGTTCAAATCATCCTCATATAATTTTGACGGTATTTTCGGTTTTTTAAGTAAAATATGTATTTTTACGAGTAAGAACAAAAACATCCGATCTCCTCCTTCTCGCGTCGGTTTCCTCAAATGCTGAGGGTCGTGACCATGTCGTAGCTGTCTTCGGTGATCCGTCGCCATTTTCCTCTGTCTGCAGGCGTGCGCAGAGCATCGGTTACCGACGTGCGATAGTGGTGCGGATTTGGTCAATCCAGCGTGTCGACCTCGCGGTAGCCTTTCCAAGATATCACTGTTTTTTCTGGCAATGTGACCAAAGTATATCATAAGATGCTGATCGTAGGCATAGACATGATGGACAGCCTAGCTTTAATTTTAAGTTCGTTAAGGATGGATTCGTTGTTCTGTCCATGGGAACATGGGACATGGGATGTCCGTAACATCCTTTTTTGTTGACGGGGAGGAAATCTTCACAAAGATAAAATGTACCCCACATAACCGCCGCCTTCTGGGGAAGGCGGCGGTTATGTGGGGATCTTACCCAGTAAAACCTCCCCGATGGCCCTTTCCTCGGTGCATGACGAGGGGCTCCGGGATCTCACGTGGAACGCACCGAAGCCCCTCTGCACTGTGCTCAGGAGAGCACGTCCCGGGGAGGTTACTCCCTCCTCCCTGTGCCCTCGCAGCGAAGGCGACACGGGCCAGCCGATGTCGCCTTCTTCCCGGGTCCACTTTGGTGGACGACGCAGGCCCCCACCCTTGTCGCCCAGTGAACCCGAGGCCCTTTTAGTCGCCTTGTACGACAGGCAGGAATACCGTAGTCTTATTCTTGAGAGCCCAGAACTACAGGGCTGGTCCGTAACATCCTTCGCCAGCATCACATCTCGAAGGCATCAATGCGATCACGATCAGCTGCCTTCAGGGTCCGTGTCTCCGCTCCGTAGGTGAATATGAAAAACACCATTGTGGGCACAACTTCCGATGTGCTTACTGTGACTTTAGAAATTATAAAAAAAAAACCTCAAATCAAATAAATCCACGAAATCGGTGGGCGCGATATTGAGTTATTCTTTCTTTGTTTTATTTGTCTCGCCAAATTGGATGTCAATTTGGTTGCTATTATCAGAATTGGACCATACTGGAAGCGCCAGTTTTGAAATAAAAAAAATACAAACTAATTTATAACTTCCTCATTTTTTGAAGTCAGTTGAAAAACAATACAGTCGAATTGGGAACCTCGTTGTGTGTTTTCAAGCCGGTTTAAATTTAAAGGATTATACCATGATAAAATCTTGAAAATTTCCATGATAAAAAATCCAATTACGGTTAACGCGAGTACGTTCCTCGTCAAGGATGGAGATGCTCGTGAAGCGTAATGATCAGGGTAAATGCGAACCTGGTCGTTACCTTAATTTAACAGAAAAAAAGCAAGTAGGTGGCTCCCAATTTAAACAGACGAGGTCAAATTGCTTTTAAAAAGGTGGTGTATTAGATATAAAGTTCATTTTGAACCGACTTCAAAAAAACATTTTTATTATCCCACGATAATTTCAATAGCAACTAATTAAATTACAATTACGAGCGGGGACTGGTGTCCAACTAGGAACAAACCTGTGAGATGGATCACCAGGCCTAAGCCCTGTGGCGACTAGCGTTCGCCAAGTACCAAAGAGGTTTTTAGACGACAAAATTATTTATATTGAATTTGGAATTAGAAAATTTTTATAAAACATATCTCATAATTTTTCATTACACTTTTTGCTTAGACATTTCCGATTATATATATTTCTAATGTAACAAAATGTATAAAATATAATTTCCGTGTTCCTTATAATTTCTGTGATATTTTATTTACCGGCGGCACATTAGAAGGCCAAGAACACGTACAAAAGTAATTATGGGATTGGGCATTCCGCTCTGATGCCACATTACCCAAAACCCCACGGATGTGCACAGCGGATAATAGTGAAAGATAAACCAAAACGCTTCATTCGGGTTTTAGGGATGTTCACAACAAACTATGATATCCTGCAGGGCGTCTTGAAGTCCGATGGTGGAACGGTGATGGGGGAATTACATCATGTAGTTCCTGAGCGCAATCTCCAAAATACAATCTGGAGAAAAGAGAAATGTATTTCGGTGCAATAAAGAATTTATTTATCTATCATATTGATACGAACGTGTATAACGTTACCCCTTACCGGAGGGACCCATGCGTCTAGTTACTAGCGATAGAGGTTCAGGCTAAGCGACCTAAGAGCTATGCCACCTCTCAATCCGGTGAAGCAGTAAAGGCCAGCTTCTCTGGCCAATCTGTGAATCTATCAATATATTTATGTTTAGGCGAGCGACGTACCGCGTCCTCGACTTCATAAAAAGGTGTCTTCAATTAGTATTAACAACAGCGACCAACCGTAAAATTGTAGCGCATGATGGCCATAAACTTAACAATTTCGATATAAACACACCGTTATAACATTGTTTCCTTTGTAAGTTAACTGTGAAGATAAACACTGATGTTAGATTGAAATTACCCTTCAAATTGATTACCAATTGAACCTTGTACCGACGTATTAATGTTATCACTGATGTACTTCAGTAAGACGTCGTATTCTACGCACTGAACGTCGATAATTACGAGTTCATGAGTTGTTTCGAAGTTGGAAACTTCGGTTCGAAACCTGAAGAAATATGAATGATGACATATTATTAGGAACAGGAGTCAAAGAAGGAAATCACAGTCTCTTTTTAAACGAATGCAATTTTTTTGTATATTAAACACTAACATCATAATAGGAAATAGTGACAATATTATGTTTGACTTTTTACAGCGGGAACTCAAACTAGCAAAGCACAGTCTTTTATAAAAAATAATGCTAAAATTTTTATTATAAAAAATCCTATTACAAGATTTTTACAGTTGGAACAACAAACTAAACATAAATCAAACTAGCAAATCAGTTTTTTTAAAATAGAATGCTAACATTTTTTTACAAAAACTCCTAACATGTTTATAGGAGATGGTTCACGTCATTAGTACATCGTAGGTTTGAACCGGCGACGTTATGTTGCGTATTACCCTAAGACAGTCTATTGGCGCTTCTTGTTAAATGACTTATGTCTTTAAAACTCGGGATCCAATTTCAAAATTCCAATTGCGTCATTCTAACATTAAAAACGATGCAAGGGGATGATAGAGATAACCGTTGAACGAGGGTGGATTCACCCTCCGTTATATAGGGGACCAAATCGGCTCGCTTAAAATTGCGCTTGCTATCTCCGTCTACAATCTACCTTTTAATGGGAAATTAGAGATTATTTTTTTGTTTTTATTTTTTAAGCAACTCACTTAGAACTTTTCACGAATCCATTCATTGCCAAGAATTTTCGCTACATATAACCTTCTTAATACTTAGTCCACGTCGGTTGTCATTTTTCTAATTCGCGCAACGACTTCTGCACCTTAGTGTTAAAAATTATGCAATAAATCAATTTGGGCAATTTATTTATTACTGTTTTTCTTTTTTATTATTTTAAATATTTTCGTAATTCTTAATTATTAAAACGTTACGTTTCTTAATAGCGAATGTTGTGTACACCTGTAATTGGCATACACAACAGGATATAGATTGATTACAATATATGCTTGTGTAATGCCATTAGTGTACCTTATTAAATAAATAAATGAAATAAACGTCTGTCTATCCAAAGGATATCTGGAAAATATCGGTCTTAAAACCGCTCATTCTATATGAAAATATATCGTATATTATAACTGTGATGTATTTATTAATTATTGTGTAATAATTTACTACAATTAATATACTTCATATTATTTTTTTCATTCATTCGTTCATTTTACAATTATATTCACCTGTAAAAACAAAACCTACTTCAAATCGAATAAACCGTTATACGCTAATAAGCGTGAACGTCCTTTGTAATTTCTATTTTTCGTAGACGTATTTATAAATAAAATAAATCGGAACCCAACCAAACTTCCAACAAACAAAACAAACCTTTGTAGTACACCTTTCCAATAAAAAATGAATTATCGATACTTAGTGCAGATGCCAGTGTCGATGCAGACGTTGCCCATAGAGTGAATGCAGGATGGTCATGTGATGAGGCGTGATCAGGAGCACGTTGTGCATAGGGCCCTTGCTATACCAGATACGGAGAAAGGCAGAGGACG
The DNA here is from genome assembly GCA_029286785.1 of Meandrusa payeni. Lineage (NCBI taxonomy): Eukaryota > Metazoa > Arthropoda > Insecta > Lepidoptera > Papilionidae > Meandrusa > Meandrusa payeni. The sequence goes on from JAGSMX010000029.1 coordinate 1,726,379, forward strand.
ACCGCAGGCCACGTGGTGGACAACCGTTGCCAATGATATGCAGCGAGCCCAATTAGAGGTACGGACAACCCAAGACTGTCTGTCTTGGCACCGCAACACGAGGAGGGCCTACCCCAAATAAAGGGAAAAGGCATAGAAGAAGAAGATTGGCGTGATATTGTGTTATTCGTCCATTTGTCGCGCACATCCTTAATGGAAATTAAAAACTTATATGGTTTTCTCATGGATACCATTGTCAGAATTAAAATGAGACCACACGGGAAGCACCAGCTTTAAAATAAAAAAAAAGAAAAATCGACGAATAGAGAACCTCCTCGTTTTTTGAAGTCGGTTGAAAATGAACATACGTAAATATCTGTTAAGTCACTACTTACTACTACGATTTAAAATACACTTGATATAGAACTACGAAAACAATATTTACAAAGATGCCCTCTACAAAATAAGAAATAGGATTTCTATTTTGCAATTGGATCCAAGACATTCCCGGATTCATAATATTCCAATTTCATTTTACCGACACTCTTTCCACATTGGATTTTCTTATAGCTTTCTTGGGGATAATGCTGAATTTTCCTCTGGAGCTAAAGAGTCTATTTAACATAATTTATTTTTATAGCGTAATTTATTACTATGTCGTTTTTTTGCTTTTTGAATGCTAGATGTAAATGTCTTGCTTATCGTGCACACACACACATTCCCACACACACCTTCCCATACACATGTCACTCAACAATTATATTTATTTATGTATATATACCTCTTCCTCTCTCAAATACTTTTAAAAGTTGTGTGCACATCCGTGGGGTTTGGGCCTGGTGATCCATCTCACAGGTTTGGTCCTAGTTGGACACCAGATCAGTTCATAATTGTAATTTAATTGGTTGCTATTGAAATTATTGTGGGATAATAAAAACGTTTGTTTGTTATTATTACGTAAATTTATATAAATTTTCGTATAATAAAGTATTTTTTTGATTATTATTTTTGTTTATTAATTATAAATAAAAAATATAAATAATTTATTACAACACTCACTATATTTTCGCTTCTAAAGTACATTTCCCTAGATTACGTAATGTAAAATAAAGTTTGATACACTTCTAAGAACTTTTTGATTCACCCTCGTATAATTTTCTTCTTCATTTTCTTATTTAACTTTGTAAACTGGCAATGCCATACACTTTCTATTAAGAAATAAATCAGCAAATATTTCTTTTATATAACTATCTAGTATAAATGCTACTAAAGCAACTATTGCTCGAGATATTCAAAGCTTTATTTCTCTATAAACCGGATAAAAGTTCATCCGGTTTCCTCTCCACGGCACGTATTCCTATTTAGCTACAAAAATATTCCTGCAATAATGACACACTTTATAAATCCGTAATCCGCTATCTCATGACATTCGTGACTTTAATCCCGGTCTTTCCTTCTTATTAGGATGACAGAAGAAATAAGGATAGTACAAATAATAAGTAAATAAAGAGAATAAAATCGACTTCGAATACAGTAGGAATAATACAAAATAGAATTATTAATAGTACGTATTATTAGTACATCCTTTTCAATAAAAAACGAATCATCGAAATCGGTTCGCGTGATATTGAGTTATTCGTCCATTTGTCGCGCACATACGTAATGCAAATTTAAGACATATATGGTTTCATTATTACTGGACCAAAATGGGACCACATGAGAAGCACCAACTTTCAAATAGAGAAAGAATCGTTACAGTCCAGCCAGTCGTAAGTTATGAGGTTACAACAAACATAAAAAACAGACAAATTGAGAACCACCTTCATTTTTGAAGTCGATTAAAAAGGAGTAGGTTATCTTTTGGACCTTGGGTTCTGAAGATGGATATTTTTAAGAGTTCAATACTCTTAAAAGTCTTATAGAAATATGATTGTCGATTAAGATATTGGCATGTCGACTGGCCTGTGTCACCGTGTACTGCGAAAGTCTGGGAATAGGATTGATCTCCCCCGGGAAGTGCTCCCCCGAGCATAGTGCAGAAAGGATCATCCGTTCCACTTTAGATCCTGGAGTCGCTCACCCTGCACCGAGGAAGGGCCACCGGGGTTGTTCTAGTAGGTAAGAACCCCACATAACACACACATATTTTGCTGACGATTTACCCCACGTTATCAAAAAAAATGGAGATAGTTCACGTTAATAGTCGAATGGTGGATTCGAACCTACGACCTTACGATTTGCAGACCGTACCCTAAACCATTAGTCTTTAAGGAAGGCACTGATGGAGGAGATTAAATGCACTAATTAGATATGGCACTAGGTATAAGGTCAGCGAAAGCGTTAAGCGTTGAGGCGCAAGAGCATGAGCGACATGTGCGTGAGGACCGTTTTCGCACTGTTATTTGCAGAATGCATTAGCAAATATGTGTGGCGGGCGGACGGCGTGCTGTACCAAAACCGGTTCTAGTAATGACGTATAATAGGTGTCGCTCCGTCCTGATGTCCGTAACATATTGTTTAATTTACATTATATTATTATTAAAGGTAATACATACGTAATGCATATTTCTAAAATAAGTTAATAAAGTGGCGAGCGACTCGCTACAAGTCTATTGATGCGTCATAAACTTTCAGTTACATGTATTATGTACATAGCGTGTTCTTACCTAAAACAATCTGGTACTTCAAGGGTTACTCACGAACGATTTTAATATCAGTATAGCGCGGTCTGCTTACGTAATATTAAAACAAATATTCGTAGCTGCCGGGAAATACCGACCAACAATTTCCGTCTGGATCGATCGCATATCAGACCCCGTTTACAACAACTTAAGCTTTATTAAAATACCCGACGTACAGCACACAAGTGCGTGTTATCTCGATATTGCGTGCTGTGTTTATTGCGTTGGAACTGTTGTGTGGTGCACGGAACAGGCGGCGCGCGTTGGAAATTTATGAAGAAACCAATACACTCTCATGGCTCTAGCGGAGATGGTAATCAATATAGCTTTTTAGTAGTTCACAGACAAACATACAACAATTAAATAAAATTGAAATAACTTTTTTAAAGCTAGCAATATTTTTTTTTCAGAAATATTACTAACATTATTGTTGACCATTCCAACTAAGCTTAAGCTTGTGCAAGGAGATGGTTCACATCAATAGTCGAATGGCAGATTTGAACCCACAACCTTACGATTCGCAGATCGTACCTTAAACCATTAGGCTATTGACGCTTCTGTTAGTATTATTAAAATAAATGTTTCTTTTTAAACAATGCTAACAATTATTCCTTATTTTTTTTAGAAATGTGACTAATATTATTGTTTAGCGTTCCAACTAAGCTTCGTCGAATAGTGTTTTTTTTTATATTCAATAAAACGCAACCACAGACTTGTGTCCGTACTGTTTTCTAATTACTTTACATATTTTCATTTTTATGTTAAAAAGAGTGCTACTTCTACAGTTACTACAGTGCCTGATTTTGGAAGGTGGCGTTAGAGAATGTTCTGGTTCACGCGTCGTAGACGCCCCGTTGCATTGTTATTAGTTTCTCCGCGCCCGCTGCGTCCCTGTTTCTCATGGCCATTATTAAATTGTATTCTTATTATTTTTTCTTCTGATGCTGCCGTTGCCCTTGTCACCAATCTTCCTGGAACGTCGCCACAGTCATCTGTGTAATATATACAGCTGACCTCGTGTCGGGATACCTCTACGAGTCGTAGATCGTGCCCTAAACCATTAAGCTATTGACGATTTTTAGTACATGCATTAGAATGTCTATATTCTATTATTCCTATTAATATTATAAACGTGAATGTGTGTATGTATGTGAAGTGTTACTCTATCACGCAAAAACTACTGCATGAATTTTGATGACACTACAATAATATAGTTCACACATCAAGTTAATACATAACTACGCTAGCAGCTGAGTTTACCATGCTCTCGACGCTGAAAGAAAAGAAAACACATGTGAACTCTACCAATCCACATTAAGGACGCGTGGACTATGCCCTTTTATTCTCTTTACTGGTAAGGCCTGTGCCCAGCAGTGGGACATACTCGTATAAAATAATTATGGTACATTGATTTGTCTCTTCATGTCAAAAAAATTGTAGTTATATTGTTAAATAAAACAGTGCGATATTATATTTAGCTTTTAACGAAACCTCAATTGGTGTTGAAAACAAATTTTATTTCATGTAAAGGTTAAGCTGTGTGGGAGGAACTGAGCAATTTCAACTGAAGCCGTACAGCCTACGCAGTTAGCAGACAATTCTAAGTGGGTGATATCTAATTTAAGATTCTTCCTTCTATACAACTATATTTTACAAGCAATACTATCCTACGAGGAAATTAAACATCTCCCTGTCAATCTAACACACGCGCACGTATGTAAATACACCGTTATTATATTTAGTAGTATAAAGTTACAGCCTTTATATAAGTCCCTCTGTAAAGAGAGTATAAGGGCATAGTCCGCCATCACTCAAAAATTTCTAAGACATGGTTCACGATGTTTTCCTTCACCCCCGTAAAACAGCACATAAAATTACAACAACGAATTTATTGGTGCCGGCACCGAAGATCAAACTTGAGTTGTTAGCGTACTATGCAACTTGAGGCGACCGCCCGGATGCTGACCTACCACGGTTCTCAGTAGTATAACCCGAGTTCAAATCGAATCAATCGACTTCAAATATAAAACGCTTCTAAGCACGAATGCCCTCTTTTGTTTTCAAAGTATCGTAGTTATGTTCAGAAGTTCTATGCCGTATACAATCTCTTTCTTTTCAATGGACTCCAAAAAAGGTTCTTAATTCGTCTATATGTATTTTTATTTGTTTGTTACCTTAACTTTTGACTGGGATTTGGATGATCACGTTAACCGATTACGATGGTTTACTTTTTTATTAGAAAGGATGTACTACAATGAGAGTTTGGTTTTGTTCTGATTAATTTTAATCCGTAGTATTCCTACTATAATTTGGAAATAAAAAGAGAGCGTACGCGCGTAATAGCGTTTAACGTTGGATTTGACGTCGATTTTTGATTTTATATTTCGTAATATTCTTATGATAATTCAGAAATACAAAGGGGGCGTCCGCGCTTGATAACGTTTCACATTTGATTCGATTTGAAGTCGGTTTTTGATTTTGCTCGTAAATATATTTCGTAATATTCTTATGATAATTCAGAAATACAAAGGGGGCGTCCGCGCTTGATAACGTTTCACATTTGATTCGATTTGAAGTCGGTTTTTGATTTTGCTCGTAAATATATTTCGTAATATTCTTATGATAATTCAGAACTACAAAGGGGGCGTCCGCGCTTGATAACGTTTCACATTTGATTCGATTTGAAGTCGGTTTTTGTATTTACTCGTAAATATACTAGTGTAAATGTTAGTTTTTAATTGCATTTTAGTCAGTTAGTACTCGTAATTGAGATTTAGACGTCACTTTTGACATTTACATCTCCGTCATAGCGTCACAAATTTAAATCATATTTCGCTTACTATGTAACTAACTTACCGCTCGCAGTTGTCGCTTGAACCATACAATTCCCAACAGAAAATTCTTCATTAGACCAGGCGCTCCACTAACGACACTACAATAGCGTCATATGACACGCTATTAGCAGGAAAATTGGCTCAATAAATTGTTCGTTGAGTGCTTCTATTAATTCTCTTACTGCTATACGTTATATTTATCACGTAGAAGAAAATTAATAACACGCATGAGTTGACCTCCCATTGATATAAACCTTCTTATATTAGAAATAGGATTACGGGAAGTTGACTTAATACGAAGATAACTATTTATTTTATCAACAGGTCTAAATTTTTTTTCTTCATTATTTGGGAACTTTTGCCCTTTTGGGCATGGGCCCAATCATACCCTAACCTAAGTACACACATATCGGCCGCATGAAACAAGAAAGAAAGTCATCAATGTTGCATGGCCATAGCCATCAGCTTCCTCGCTCCCTCTGAGGTCGGGTCAGACAGCAAAAAAGGCACCCACATGTTGCTCCCTCAGTTTAAGGCTATCTATTAATGACTTTCTTTCCGCTTCACGTTTAGCACATTCCCACCACTAGACAAATCTCACAGGTTGAGTCAGTCTTCCGCATCCAATATGAAAAAAATTGCAGGGAAATGTCCCGATCTAAGTTTTAATTCTTATAGGTATTAGTTTGCCCTAAAGAGAAACCTGCTATAAATTCATAGTATTTTTATTTCCTTTAATTATTTTTAAAACTTAAGTTCAGCTTTTACAGTATTATGTGGGGTGTATGGTTCAGCAGAAAATTGGCAGATGCATTGTAAACCTTTTTACGAAGCGTTTTAGTAACTGAAAAGCTTAAAAAAAATTTTTTGTAGCATAAACATTGGTACTACGAGCAAATCGACGCACGCAACCACGACCACTGTATTAATGCAACAGCGAACGATGAAGCGACTTTACAGAACCAAATTAATAATATTGTTAACTGGAGACTGGGTTTGTGTAAGTGGATATTTGAAATAAGCATGCCAGAAGTTAGTCTAGACAAAGCTAAGATAGGTTTAGAGATACTGATATTATATTAAACTATATGTAAAATATGGTAAATAATAAAAAAATAATAATAAATATAAAGAAACAAATCTATACTAATAAACGGGAAACTTATTCTGGTAAATCTTTTACACCACGAAGATTTTAGAAAAGATACGCAAGTTACAGATGTTGTTTAAGAATTAAACAAATCCCAAAACCATTTGCATTACGGACCCAATTTAGGGTACATGACGGAACCCTATTGCTTAGGAGGAAAACTTTTGAAACGTGGACAAAGAGGGACCTTATCGGCTCTACCGCAATTAGAGGACGGAATTTATTATACCGACAATTAGGGAGCGGAGGATTAGGCCTTTGAAAATACGGTCGATTGATTATTTTTTATTTCTAGGGATCGTTAAGAGTCGTCCCTTACTTTTGTTAAGAATATTTATGTCAAAGCAGTATCTATCGTCGTCAGCTGCTATTTCTTTTGGCAATAGCTAGAATGTGAAATGAAAAATTTATCGAATTTATTAATCGTCAAGCTATTATTTTATTTAGCAGCGATAGGCAGTGGCTCCACGATCAAGTATGAAAAAGTCGAACTTTTCCGTTCAAATCTCAGTCAGAACCATTTCGTAGGCTTTAACAATTAAAATATATGTTATATATGTTAAGAAAAATCGTGTGGTATTGTGAGACACGACAAGAAGAAGTTCCTTATTATAAAAATATTAACTGACTTTAGAGGAATAAATAAAATAATTATTCGGGTAAACATTTTTTTATCGATAAAAATCAAAAAGACTACTCTACAAAATTAACTAAAAACCTTTATTACATTAATAATTTATAAAAATATATAATTCATAATAATACCATCTATCTATATAAGTTGACACTAAAAATCTTACCCTTTTTTTAACGTAACTTGTGTTTTTCCGCGACGCCCCATAAGGAACTTCTCTTCAAATAATTAGCTCTCACGTTTTTTTAATCATAAGGGAGCAGATATTTTAAGACCCATACACGCCAAGCGCATATACATATAGGTGAGATGGCACTTCTAGAAGAAGAATGGTTCTTTATTTATTTGTATAGATATGTAATAGCTTCGCTGTAGACCTATGTCCAATATAGAAGAAAGCCAACAACTGCTACGCATATGTCTACGAAAAGCTGTAGCAACCTCGTAGACGCACATTGACGTCGTTAATTTTGTTGAACGCTAAAAGCTCAGCCACACCTTTCTTACTTCATTCGAGTGCACATATCTAAGCTTATGTGTACATCGGTTTTAAGTTGTTTCAAGTTACACGGCTTACGCTATTCCAGAGACTAGGTGTTACACTTAATTTATGCATCAAGCATTTTTTAATATTTTTTTTATATTATTACTATAGGTAGACTTTATAAAGACAATACAAAAATAACAAAAAAATGCGGTGAACTTTCAATACTACGCTTGCAGAGTTCTACAGCTTTGAGTTGTTTGAGAGTTTGTTTTTTGTCAAACAGCAGAAAGCAGTATAGTCAATACGCAAGCGAGGAAAGTTGTTCTATTGTACCAAAAACAACAAAGATGCTTTTACGATTTTGTGTACATTTTCGAATGCAGCAGGCAGACAATAGATATTTTAGAGAATTAATACACAGTACAAACTTTTTTGATATTGCTTAAAATGTTCTTATTGTTTAAAGATCACTCATCGGATATCATGACATTTTAAAGTCGCCTATAACGTCTGATACAGATATTCATAGGCAACAACGATTACATAAGTAATCAGGTTAGCCGATTTGTAGTAGAGCCACACATTGAACTATACTAACCTTTATTTAAAAGTAAAGACCCAATAGTAGGTCATATGTAGGCAATAAAAAACGTGTATATTTCAAAGGTTTCAACGGTCAAAAAAATTAGTTTTTCGCCATTTTCAGCAAAACGGTAAGTTTTATCATAAAAATAATTAGACAATAATTGTAGATATACACACGTTTCCTCGCCACCTATGGCGTTACAATGGCGTATAAATTAAGGGACTGGGTTTCATTTTACCTGATATTCTTATAGTTATTTTATATTTTATATTAGTAGTGTAAGTTACAATGACCGATAGAAAAATATTTTTACATATATTACAACTATAGAGATGTATATTTACGTGGCGTACTCATGCATATTATGACGATTACAACTTTTACAACTTTTGAATGGTTATATCTCAAAAACGGTGGCTCGTAGGGAAAAAAGTATTAATAAATTTTTAGATAGTTTCATGATCTACATTTTTTGCAGGAAAGATGGGGAACTTTCAAATTTTATTTCTAATGATATTTTAAACAATCTCACCGATTTTCAGCTTGGCGGGAATTTAGGTAACTTCGAATGTCTAAATTGACCGGACTATATCGTTTTCTTATGGATTCCAAAATCAGAATTAGACCATGATTAAACTGGAACCACTAGCTTTTAATTAAAAATGAATCATCAAAATGGGTTCAAGCAGTGAAAAGTTATGCGGTAACAAATGAAAAAAACATACAGACGAATTGAGAATATCTCCTCGTTTGAAGTCTCTTAAAAAATAAAGAATTAGTGATTATTAAATTTACTATCTTTATTTGTGCTTTAAATTTATTTTTGAATTCCCGTCGTTTTGTATAATTTACAGCGTTCGACATCCGTTGTCAACGTTGTTCTCTGGTCTATAGTCAAGGATTAGTAGAGAGTGAGTTAACGAGATCTTGAAGTCTATCGACTGTGTTCTTCGTTTCCCAGAATCTCAAGCAGGTAGCATCCAGTCACTGAATCTTTTCAAATAATTCAAAAATAAATTTGACAAATACATTAAAAAACCACTTTAAAAGTCTACATGTTTCGAACACGTTTCTTTGTTATTAAATGCCAAACATGGTCCTATAGTTAAAAAAAAGTTTGGTTATTTGTTAAATTTAAGAAAGAACATAATGGAACTTCGATCTTGTTAGATAATGTTATAGAAACCTTGCGTGTTTGATAAACGAGTAATATTATTAACTTGATATAGGGGAACTTATGGCGGTAAAATGTTTCCTTATGTACTCTTTTAACCATAGTGTAGTAGTAGCAAGTAAATGATTTATTCTTTTGTGGAGTACCAACAATAAATCTTTGTATTAAATTATGCAAAAAATATTTACAATAATTTTTTTTGAGAATATAAGCTTAGAAAAATACAATCAACAGCAACCTTAAAAAAAACCACTGTTATAATAAACTAACCATTTACTTTCGTTTCATCATCAGCCTGTGTCAATCCACTGCTGGAAATAGACTTTCCACGGCCCTCCACTATATACGATCCTTGGCTTTATCAAGATTCTTTCAGCTATTATGATAGACCGACGACCTTCGTCTATTCGCTTCTCCAACTCAAGAGCAACGTCTATTCCAATACTTTCCTCCTGCAGTTAATCAGAAAGAACTAGAGGTAATAAAAAACTGTTTTATTTTCTTTGAATTCAAAGTATAATAATAGTAATGAGTAACAATTCATTCTTTATTTGAAAGCTGGTCCAATTTTGACTTTACGTTTGGTTGGTCTTTGTTGGATGGTCCAGTTCTGACTTTAGGTATAGGTGATTCTGAATTTAGGTCTTAAATTTGCATTAAGTATGTGCGCGACAAATGAACGAATAACTCAATAATCACAACCGATTTCGACGATTCATTTTTTATTGGAAGGATATACCTCGAGAGCAGTTTGATGAGAGTTTGGTTAGGTTCTGATCAATTCCATTTCGTAATATTCCTACGACAATGCGGAAATACAAAGATAACGTTTATCGTTAGATTCAATTTGAAGTAGGTTTTGGTATTTATTCGTAAATATAATTGTTTTAAGAAAATAAATTTCTTTGTACTTTGAATATAGGTTTATAGAGAAACGTAATTTAATACTATTGAAATAGACGCTTCGCATACAATTTTATATAATTAAAACATAAGCAATGAAACTTAGAATTCAAAGCGTTGAAACTTGTTGAATAGTAACATTTTAAAGTACAGTCGCGAGCATAAATGAAATAAAAGACATTTTATGCTTTTTGAATTCTTAATTTATAATTACGAGGAAAATACTCTCTTTTGATATTATTTCATTTATAAATGAACTTCGGTATTATACGATTGTACAGTTAGAATAAAATTTTCTAAAAATTCATCTAATAATAAATGTTGTTTGTTTATGCTATTTACAACGGTTGAAATGAAGACGACCAAGTGCAGAATACGTATAAGAATTGGCGTTAAATCTACTTAGGTGTTAAGACTAAGCCGTCTACCAAGGCTTCAACTATATTGCACTTCTTTTCTTGTCCTGTTATGAAAATAAGTAATAGGCTATTACATACTCGTGACTTACGGTCCCTTAAAGTATCAGCCTTTATATGTCTTTGTATATGTGAATATTTTCTTTAAATAAAAACAAAGTTATTAATTCCACAAGCGTGAGCTTTTGTTGAAAAGAAACTGTCTTTATCGGTTAAGAATTGGTCAACATGACTAATAACATATCTGTTACATTCAGGACTCAGGACCAGATAGGAACGGAGCTCCTTATTAAAAAAAAATTCTATTTCCAGTTCTATTCGAGGTATAAGATAATAATTTTTCTGGTATACATTTTTTATAATGAATTTTTAATCGATAACAAATCAAAACACTACTACTTTACAAAATATAATATATAATATTTTTTGTAAATTGTGTTGTTTCTAGGTTAATTCTACATAAAATATCATGAATCTTATTACAATAATACAAACTTACAGATAATACTTACTAACTAAAAAAAGTAATATTTACAATATAATTGGTATTTTACAAAATATTTGCAAAAATATAACTGTGCCAAACAAATGTTTTATTTCTTTATAAAATTATCTAAACCAGTTAGCGTTATCTATCTAAACCAGTCGATACCTAAAATCTTATGCTTTTATTTAACGTTACGAATTTTTTCCCGGCCCCTCTGCAGCGCCCCTTAAGGAACTTCTTTAAAAATGTACTTTATTTATATAATTTATTTCTTGTGTGCTTTTGTACAAGTTATATCTAAGTAAAATTATCTGTTTCAAGAATAATTAGTTATAAGCTATACAGCACAAGCACATCTAACGGAACGGTAGCGATGAGATAGGAAGGAATATTGAATTATGCATTAGAACGCTTTGTGTGGCATTTATATTTACATTCGAGAGTAATTGTCCAACGGGGCTGTACACAATAAGATAGAAATTAAAGCTTCCAATGAAATTGCTGCTAATTGACTCACGTGACGACTAGATGTGGTGCCTTTCCTCCCTTTGCTTCCTGAACCATCTGTCAGTCCAGCAGAACGATAATTTTAAAACATTAACCCCTTTTACGCTTGCGATGTTAATTTAAAACCATTAAGTATAATTATTTCAAATGGTAATGGTAGAGTAATAAGCTCTTAGAATTTATAACTAAGATAATTTTGCAAATTATTTTATAACCTACCCTTCGTTTGGATTAAGTTTTACATTATTAAATTAACGTCTTTCCGGTAGCCACAGTTCTCTATGAATTCTTTCGAATGATTCGTTATTTTTAACTGACACCAAAAAAGGAGGAGGTTCTCAAATCGTCTGTATGTTTTTTTTATATTTGTTACGACATAACTTTCGACTGGGTGAACTGATGATTCATTTTTTATTGTAAAGGATCTACTTTAAGGGCAGTTTGATGATAATGTGGTATGGTTTATATTTCCATGTTGCAATCTACGATAATTCGGAAATACAAAGAGGGCGTCCACGTTGATAGCGTTTAACATATGCTTCGATTTTAGTTTTTGTTTTTACTAAGAAATATCCTTGGTTATTGCTTTGATTACAAATGGATATAAAATTACATTATGTGTATTATATATATATATATTTTTTTTAAACCTTAGGTTAAAGTGTTACAATATTTGTATAAAAAGTAAAATATTCAATTATACACAATTCACATGACTTAAAACTTTGTTCTCAGTCTTGTCATGCTTAGTCAGGTTTCCAATGTTTTCCTTTATAGCTGAGTAAATTACCTAATTATAACATTTAAGGAGATTTTTTTAATTTTTAACTACACAAAAAATTACACGCGACCAAATTAGCTCGGTGAAAATCGGTCACCGATAGTTATTTCTGTCTACGCCATTAATTCTTAATAATAATCCTGATTGCGTATTTAGTTAATTCGTTTCCTCGCAATGTGTAATAAATACAAATCTTGTTGTCTCTGGTTGTATGCTATATACATGTAGATATAGTAATATATAATTATACGTTTCTAGTAGCTAAGTTTCTATTGAAAGCAATTTAGTGAACACGCGATATTAATTTTCATTCCTTAGTACGCTATATTGCTCGGACATTGTAATATACTTCAAGTACCCGATAAGCGCCGTGGGAGGTCTCGGCACGAAATAACACTCGGAAATATTTGGGGAAATCCCTGTAAAGTATGTTACAATTAGGGTTGTCAAAATTAATTAAGGGTATAGATCCTTAATTAATTTTGATTTTAATTTTAATTATTACTCATTATGTACGTATAGAGCCGTGGTAGCTCAGTGTCCAGGCGGTTGGCTCTTGTTGCATAGTACGCTAGCAACCCGAGTTCGATCCCCGGTGCCGGCACCATTAAATTTGCTGTTGCAATTTTATGTGCTGATTAACCACGCGCTCGACGGTGAAGGAAAACATCGTGAGGAAACCTACATGTCTTAGAAAATTTTTCTAAGGCATGTGAAGTCTACCAATCCGCACTAGGGCCGCGTGGTGGACTATGCCCTTATACTCTCTTTACAGAGAAGGCTTGTGCCCAGCAGTGGGACATATATATTATATATATATATTTTTTAAACCTTAGGTTAAAGTGTTACAATATTTGTATAAAAAGTAAAATAATTTTACACAATTCACATGACTTAAAACTTTGTTCTCAGTCTTGTCATGCTCAGTCAGGTTTCCAATGTTTTCCTTTATAGCTGAGTAAATTACCTATTTAATAACATTTAAGGAGTTTTTTTTTAATTTTTAACTACAAATAAAAATTATACGGGACCAAATTAGCTCGGTGAAAAGCGGTTACCGATAGTTATTTCTGTCTACGCCATTAATTCTTAATAATAATCCTGATTGCGTATTTAGTTAATTCGTTTCCTCGCAATGTGTAATAAATACAAATCTTGTTGTCTCTGGTTGTATGCTATATACATGTAGATATAGTAATATATAATTATACGTTTCTAGTAGCTAAGTTTCTATTGAAAGCAATTTAGTGAACACGCGATATTAATTTTCATTCCTTAGTACGCTATATTGCTCGGACATTGTAATATACTTCAAGTACCCGATAAGCGCCGTGGGAGGTCTCGGCACGAAATAACACTCGGAAATATTTGGGGAAATCCCTGTAAAGTATGTTACAATTAGGGTTGTCATAAAGATCCTTAATTAATTTTGATTTTAATTCTAATTATTACTCATTGAAGTACGTATACGTCATTTAGTAACAAAGTAAACGTCAGTGGTGTGTGTGCGTGTGTGTGGCTATAATCATTTATTCATAAAAGTTAAGTATATCTAAGTGCAAATGAAACTTAGGTTTAAAAATCAACCTCAAAATAGATTAATTAAAGAATTTAACACATATGCAAATTCCAACAATCTCGATTTCTTTGCTCAAAGCATTTGCAAACTTAAAAAGTTCTTAACCTATTATTGATTTTTATGTTTTTTTTAACTATAAATACGATGGCATTAACCAATAATAACCAAAAAATTCCATTGTTATATTTTCTATTTGCTTTTTATTATTTTAATTTTTTTTTGTCTCAATGGACCGCAACCACAGACTTATGTCCATGCTCTTTTGTAATAATCTTGAATTGGTTGCTTTGGTTTTTTTTTAATAAGGGTGCTGCCTCTACAGTTACTACATTTTATTTTTTTTTTATTTTAAAGCCTGAATTTTTGAGGGCGGTGCTGGAGGATGCCCTGGTTCACGCGTCGAAGACGCCCCGTTGCATTGTTTTAAGTTTCTCAGCGACCGCTATTATTTTATATTTATATCCTTTTATATTTACGAATAATAAAAAAATTCCCTTGTATTGATTTTCCATAAATAAAAAAATGATGTGGTGTCATGGTACCCCAGATAGAAACAAAAGAATTTGCAAAAACAAATATTGCTTAATTTTATTGCCCATTTCCAGACAATGCTAACGACCAATACAATATCACTGAAAAGCTTCACGGTATAGATAAAAAGTAACGTTTTCGTTAATTAATCCCTTTGGTAATAATTACCAATTACCAAAAATTACCATAACTTTTAATTGTAATGTAGTTAGGTAGTATTCGATAAAGCGCCACCTGTGATCAGAGAGTTGAACTACATCCCTAATACCACGCTATTGGCCGCAGTGACGACTATAGCACTTCCGTTATATATTTATCTTACGGTAGTCGCATAGTTTATTCAGTTCGGTCGCGCAACACAAACTTTATGTCCTATATGTCTGTAAGGAAGTTTGCTCCAATAAATGGTATTACATAATGTATACATTTTAAATAATATTGAACAGTATCAATAGATAAGTGGAAGCAAGGAAGAAATCCTTTTCTCCCAACAACAGGATGTAGAGAAAGAAATTCAAAGTAATAGCGCACATTCAACGCGTACCAACTTCAATTCAAGCCGCGTGCTAGTTACGTGAAGAGGGCCTCGCATTGCGCTACACGGATTTCAATTACAGACCTAAAAACGTTTCCTGCTCCACTTTTCAAAATTCCGCGCTAAATTTTAACATGTACACTAGTGAGGTATTTACTTTAAAAGACTTCGATTAAACCTTTATACTACATGGTCTCTACCTTTGTTTTTTGTTTACGAGGCGAAGCCTTTTTACGGACCGTCTTCCGGAACCCTGGGTGGGCCCGGAGGGCTGTGTGGGAATCGGTCTGGGCGACCCCTACCCACTAATCCTTCCGGAAATGCCATCAGCCGTTATAAGTGAAGTGCCCCGGATCTGTTAGCGACAGGGCATGGGCATGGTCTCTACCAAAAATGTAATAGTACAGACAACAAATTAAATTATTCCTATCCCTCCTTGATACCCCGAAGGATTTATATAGCATAAAAAAATCTCAGTCACGCCGTGGTAGCTTAGACACTGAGCGACGTAACCTATATCCTGTATGAAACTTACGTATCAACTTATAGTGAACGATTTATCGTATAGTATTTAAATCTTATTATAATAGAAAAAAATCTTCTTCACTCATTTTTATACTAAGCATTATTTTTTAAAATAATTATAACATATTTTCTTTAATTCTTTTTTCACAAATATTAATAATATTCTTGTTCACAAATCCAACTAAGATTAAGCTTGTGCTAGGAGATGATTCACGTGGTCACTTCAGTAAATACCTGTGCCGCATTGAGAGCTGACAACCATGGGCCATCACTGTGCCTGCGACGAAGACACGGCGCAGCATTGCTGGAATTTTGTTGGTTTTGGTCAGAACTACTCCGAGACCTCGTCACAGTAGTGGGGAACGACCTCTCGCTCACTGCCTTTATTAAGTAATGTTAGCCAGCAAGAGGTCGTGGAGCGCCTGTGTTGCCTTCTGCGAGGAAGTGATGACGCAGAAAGAGCCGGAAGACCCTGAGAGCCGTGCACCGGAGGAGCAGTATAAAAATAATTATTTGCTGTTTAGAAAATAACAATTAACATGTGTACTAATGAATATTCATCGTTATCCCACGTTAATGAATTCCGTTATGTCTCACGGTACCGTAATTTGAACCCCACGAATATTAACCCTCTGAATATTTAACATCCCAATACTGAGCTTATAAATATCTTACTATATTCTGGCTTGTAGAATGTGAAGATATATTTTCAAATCTACAAGTCCGAAGTATATTACTCTGTAATTAACTATTCTAGCTAATAAAAAGCTCAATGTCCGAATGGTTGTCTCAGCATAGTACGCTAGCAACCCGAGTTCGATTTCCGGTGCCGGCGCCAATAAATTTGTTGTTGCGATTATATGTGCTCATTTACCATGCGCTCGGCGTTGAAGGAAAGCACCGTGAGGAAACCTACATGTCTTTGATTCGTATGGAAAGACTGACCCGACAGATTCCATTCATGACAGAGTTCCATTCTATAGCCGTCTGCATAAGGAAGGTGGAGGCAAACCGCTTCGTGGGTAATGTTGGAATGTCTACGACATAAGGGTCCACCGTCCCTGCTATACGTTTGTGAAAATGTAAAGCAGAGTTTGTGCAGTCCAACAGTGCTATGGCCCTATGTTTCGCCTTTTGCGTGATGCCGGACCTAATCTTCATAATAGGTTGGCGATCTGAAATTCCTTTACTAAATGTTTATGGATGGCGGCATTAGTTAAGATCAGTTGGCTGTGTGATCATTTTCTCATCACTTCTAAAATAAAAATAAAGCAGTTATTATCTAAAATATAACAATGTTAGTCTAAGTGTAGTTTTATTATTGTTCCAGAAACGACAAAATGATCGACCCAAGCTCATCCGAGGAGGACAGTGAGGATGAACACAAGAAGCAACAATCAAAAGCCCCAGGTAGGTCCTTTATGCCTTATACTTTGTATATGTAACAGCTACAAATGAGGAGACAATCACTGAGGCGTCCTTCACAATAAGTATATTTACGGGCTAAAACAACCGACTTCAAATCGAAGCAAACATTATACGCTATTATGCGCCGATGCACTCTTTGTATTTCCGTGTTATCTCTCTCGAACTCTTGAATCACTACGCGCTCGGCTGTCTCGATAAGGAAAACATCCCGAGGAAACCTGTCATGTCTTAGAATTTTCAAAGACATGTTAAGTCTGCCAATCCACACTAGTGCCGCGTGGCGGACTATGCCCTTATACTCTCTTCACAGAGAAGGCCCAGCAGTGGAACATATATAAAGACCATAACTTTAACTTTGAAATGCATCCTTTCCAATACAAAATGTATCATTGAAATTGGTTGGCTTGATATTGAGTTAGTCGTCCGTTTGTGACGCACATACTTGATGCTAAATTAAGATTCATATGGTTTTCTTATGAATGTCATTATCAAAATTGGACCAAATCTAAATGGAACTCGGGAAGCACTGGCTTTCAAATAAAAAAATGAATCATTCAAAATCTTTGATACCTTATGATTATCTGCAGAAGCAAAGATCACGCGTAGCTTACGCGTAGCTCCTTGCTACGGATGAAACTTGTCGTAGCACTGCAACTTTACCCTGAAAAACCATAGATCCCGTAACAAAGGATGGATTTTTTTATTAATTAATAAACAAGAATCCATCAGCCGCCTTCAATTTTTACATATATATATATATAATTGAAGGCGGCTAGTACTCCGGTAACAACTGTGAAATATTACTTCATAACTTAAAACTGCTATTTAGGATGCTGTTGCTTACAGAGGAATGGCCTCAATTGCCTAATGGTTAAGCATACGGTCTGCAAGTCGTAAGGTCGTGGATTCGAATCCACCATTCGACTTTTGACCTTTTTTTTGTTCACGGGGTAAATCTTCAACTCATCCATCTCCTAGCACAAGATTACGCTTATTTAAAATGGTTAACAATAATGTTAATAATATTTGTGATTTTTTAAACTAAAAAAATAAAAAATGGCCCTAATCAAGGTTTCCTTATACGTAGTGTGCACTCCGATTTCCGCTGACCTTAGTAGATCTCCTATATGTAACGAGACCATACACTTGACAGAAATTTTATAAAGTTACTTTGCCGTGTATAAGAAACAGAAAAAGCTCATTTGTTAAAGCCAGTAGTTAGCACGTAAATCACGTTATCGTAAATCGTTACTCTTTTTACAAGGCTGTAATGAGAATTTTATTAATATGCAAACTAAGCTGTCAGTTATTTAGATCAGACCTTAATTTCAATGGCCATAAAATTTGTTTTGAATAACGCTCCGAACTTGAAAAGAGCCAAAAGTCGTTCGAAGTTACGACCAAAGGCAGAAATGGGGCTGAAAGGAAAATTCTTGTACACTCATGATTGTATAAGAAAGCGTTAAAATGGAGCTGTTTTTAGGAAAGCTTATTAGGAATAAAACCCCCATGGAACATAACAGTTATTTGCTACAAATATATTTATGGGTAACATAACAACTACACTCGTCAAAAATAAAGGGCAGAATAAAGGGTCGGTAAGGAAATTTGGATATCTCAGAAGATAAAGACGGTAGTTAGCTGAAATAAATTGTGCATGATAGACAATTAAATATCCTTAAAATAAAATATTTTTATTTATTTATTAATATTTAATTAAAAAAACATAAACTTAAACGAAAAAGGATATCTTACGTAAACTTGGATAATACAGTATTTTTCATTAAATTTTATTTGGATTTTATAATATCGCCGTAAGTAAGAAACTAATTTAAACTCTTTTGAAACAAAATAATTTAGTCAAACTGTCACAGATTCCCATCACAATGTATTTTTATTAAAAAAGTTTTAATATAACATAACTTAAAAGAACAGATTATATATTAGCAAATCAGTGGAAAGTTTTCCGAACTTCGCAATTTATTTTAATATATCGCGTGCTTCAACAAGCTATGACGTAAACAAGTCTAGACTTTAGCTCATAAATGTAAGCGGAGTGTCATTACTTATTCAACCCAATAGCCTGCGTTCTAAGGACAAGGCTAAAGTTGAATGTTCTATAAACTTGAATTGTCTATTCCCGGGAATTCGACGCGATGTGTCGTTATATCTAGTATCAAATCCGATACGATAATAAATTAATGAGAATGAGGTCACTACTCTCGCGTTTTATGTGACAAAAACTATAGCGGTGAGGAAAAATAAAGGGTAGGTTAAGAAAGTTTGAATATCTCGGAAGATAAAGACGCCTAGCTAACTGAAATAAATTGTGCATGATAGACAATTAAATATCCTTAAACGTACGTTACGTAAACTTGGATAACACAGTATTTTTTTATTAAATTTTAGTTCTTAGTATTGCCTCCATGTGTGTGTTGTTATCATTGGCGATGTGTTTATCTTCTGAGATAGGCAAACTTTCTTAACCGACCCTTTATTTTTGCTCACGAGTGTAGTTTAGTAACTGATGTTATTTTTTTTATATGAAATCATTATATAACATCTAGAATTTCATAGCGATTACTATGTCTACCCCACCAGTGTAAGGAGGAAATAGTCATGGTAGCTCAGTAGCCGTATCAGCGCAGTGTCCAGGTAGGCGCCCCAAGTTGCATAGTACGCTAGCAACCCGAGTTCGATCTCCGATGCCGGCATCATTAATTTGCTTATTGCAATTTTATGCGCCAATTTATCACGCGCTTGTCACTATCGAATGATTCGTTTCGAATGTTTAGGTAATATGTCAAATGCATTTGCCAGTTACTCTATATATATAACAGATTCGTTTATTCGACACATTTGGTATATGTGTGTTATAATAAGAATAACTAGTTGTTAATGTATGTGCTATTATAAAACCAAAGTGTATTATATATGTAAAGAATTTGTGAGGAGTCATGTTGTTAACTCCTCACAATAGTTTATGAGCAGTATAGTTCAGAGGCTTTAGAGTTGTTCTGCGGTGTTGTGTTGTTAGTGTTGAGAGTGTTATTAGTGTCGTTCGTCGGTAACGCCTCTGTACATAAGCTAAGTACTCTCTGGTTATCTACGTTGTTTTATATATTATGTATTATTATGTACTGCCCGACCGGATCTCTTATTTTACTAAAATATATCTATATAATAAATACATAACTTCGATTCTGACACGCTCGACGGTGATGGGGAACATCATGAGGAAACCTGCATGTCTTGGAAACATTTTCTAAGAGATGTGAAGTCTGATACAATATATTTTTAGTTTTATATTTTTACCCAGCTTAGTGGCTTCCATTTCCAACACTAAGCAATAGTTTTTTTAGATCACTGTATTCCTGATTAAAAGGCGCTATGGTAAGTGAAATTCCTGGGCAATTTTTTTTTTTTTTTTTTGGACGAACTATCACAGTTGGCACAGAGAAGCTGGCCTTTACTGCTTCACCGGATTTGAGAGGTGGAGAGCTCTTAGGTCGCTTAGCCTGAACCTCTATTCCTGGGATAGTGAGATGTAATATATATATGGATGTAATATTATAGTGTGGAGGAATTGACAAATCAAATTACAAATTAATATCATTTTATTTCTTCGATGTACTATTTTTTCTTTTTTTCTGTTTAAATAACTAATTTAATCTGTAAAAATCGACATGTCATTTATTAAAATTACTAATAAAAATTTGAACCTCAATCTATGACGTATGCACATGCTATTGTCTTGTCTCAATTTTGTTAGACGTGATCATCAATCGATAAACATAAACACACACACTGGACACATCACTAGAACTTATAGTAAGTGTCGTAACTTATAATTGATTTATGTAAACTTCGTTAATAACGAGAGACATCCACGTTATACTGTAACAGGTCTATAAAGCGTTATCAGACAAAGTTTATACAAAACTAATAACACAACTCTGATAGCAATTTAATGCCGTGATGGGACCATCTTAATGGTTTAGGGTTGTAAAGGTAAAACTCATAACAATTTCTAATACGGCCTCACACTGTTTGCATCTCTAGGTAGCTAGCTATCTCTCCGTTCCTCATTACCAACTTCTTCCTATTGATCGTGTATAACGTAGAGCTGCTCGAATCATCGACGGTCAGAGTATTTCGGGTTGACTGCCGTAAATACTTCGAGATGTCTGAGCTGTTCGCATTTCTTATCACATTTACCATAGAGAGTGTTCTGAGGAATTGTTCGGAATCATCCCAGCTACTGATTCCATTGCCACACATAACGCAGAATTCTAAATTCCATCGGCACCATCTTGTCAGCCTACCGCGACGGTATGGTTTTTGTGTATCTTTCATCCACACTCTCATTTGCCATGTTTACGTAACGACTTGGGGACCTTCAAGAGACGTGCCTACTCCTTTCTCAAGAATCTGCAGTAAAATCGTTTGCCTTTTCCTATAAATAAAAAAAATATTTACGCCATTTTTTAAAATAAATTTACTTCATTGCTTTGTTTTACTTTTGTTTCATCTTATCAAGTTTTCTTGTTAAAGCTATATTTCTGAGCACTCAAAACCCGTTTAAACTGTTCAGATTAGTCTATTCCCAATAAAAAATTCAAAAACAAAATTAAGGTTGCAGAATCACTAAAATGCCGGCCACTAAATATGTTCCAAGACATTTGTTTTAGTCAAAATATACGCGAAGGTCGTATAACTTCAGCAGAATGTCGACGTGGCGCGTATAATTCAGAACGAGTTTTGGCTACCATCCAAGACCGAGATACCCGCTCGTGGCAAGGTTTATCGGCATGCGGTGTTAAGTGCTGAAATAGCCTTCAGAAAATCTAGTATAAAATTGTTATACTAACCTTTTTTTTTTTTGTTTACGGGGAGGAAATCTTCCCGAGGCCCCTTTTAGTCGCCATGTACGACAGGCAGGGGATTGTTATACTAACCTTTTTTTTTTTTTTTTTGTTAACGCGGGGGAATCGAGTTATTAACCATCCTCCGGTACCCTGGGTGGGCCCGGAGGGATGTGTGGGACTCGGCCTGGGCAGCCCATACCCACTAAACCTACCGCGAATGCCATCAGCCGTTATGAGCGGGGTGCCCCGGATCTGTCAGCGACAGGACACCCCAACGACCGGCCGGTCTCGGCAAGACCGGACTTCACCCTCGAAGGGGACTCCTCCGGCACTCAGAGAAGTCCCGACGACGCCGAAGCATGCTGGGGCCAGGTTCCCATCCTGGCCCCGCTTCGATTACGGGGCAGCGAGAGGAGGCGTTTGAAACGCCCCTGCGCACCCCGACTCGTCGCCTGCGGAGGGAAGGAGCCCCACGGCTCCCCTCCTGACCCGCTCGTCGGCCTCCTTCTGGGACATGACTGTCTCGCAGAAGGAGGTGACCGCCGACCAAGACCTGTCGCTCCGTACCATCGCAAGTGCGAGGCTCGGAAGCGACAGGTCTACTCCACCGATGGCGGCTGCCAAGTCGCAACGCTGCGCTGCCCATCTCGGGCACACCTCCAGGGTGTGCTGGGCAGAGTCCACCGCAGCGCCACAATCATGGCACCGCTCATCAGCCTCCCGTCGGGCCGTCCGACACAGGTAGTCCCCGAAGCAGCCATGCCCCGTGAACACCTGCGTCAGACGGAAGGTGAGAGGTTTGCGCTTCCTGCGCATCCAACGCTCCAGGACCGGGCGCAGAGTACCCGTTGTACGTGTTCCGTAAGGGTGATGCGCCAGGTCCTCCTCCCACCTCCGGCATAATGCTACCTCACCTAACCGACGGATCCGCCGGACCTCTTCTGGCAGAGGGTTCTCTCCGAGGCCTCCTATCGAGACATAGTCGGACACCTCGGCCAGAACCCCGCCACGAGCTCCCACGGCGGATCGCCGGCAAGCGCAGTAGCTGCCGCCCACGAGACCGTACGGTACCCCCGGATGACCCTAATCGCGGCAATCCGCTGCGCCCTGCGCAGCTGTGAGCGAATTGTTATACTAACCTAAAACAAGCTTACGCAATGTCAACCTAGTATATTTGAATATACTGTCTTCTTCTTATCAATATAACACATTGAATATTATTTTTACCGACTCCAAAAAAAAGAGCAGGTTCTCAATTCGACTATTTTTTTATTTTAGTATTTACCTGAGAACTTTTGACTGGATGAACCGATTTTGATGATTCTTTTTTGTTTAAAAGCTGTTGCTTCCCTTGTGGTCCCATTTAAATTCAATAGTGGGATCCATGAGAAGTCGGTTTTAAAGATTAAACATAAAGACTATGAAGATAAAAGATCAGAAAGTTACAAACTACGTTCTACAACGACGCTTCTCCTCCCCACGGTTGTAGAGGGTCGGGGAAGGTGGATCCTTGACATTTTTCTTGTACACCTAGCTCCTTCACCCTAACAAAGGTGTCAAGAGATAACAAGAACTACGGGAAAAAATCCACAACACTGACGAAAGTTTTACTAACTAGCACACGGAGTAAACTTATGTTAACAAAGAGGGCGGGGGACTATTTGAACCTTATGTTCTAGAAGGTCTTATATATTTTCAACCGACTTAATAAAAGGAGCAGGTTCTCAATTCGTGGGTGGTATGGTTTTATTTATGTTACGTCATAACTTTCGAATGAGTGAACCGATTTTAATGATTCTTTTTATTCGAATGCAGCCCCATTTAAATAATACACTGGGATCTATGAGAAAACCATAGAAGTCTAAAATTTGCATTGTTCAAGTATGTGCGCCATAAATGGACGAATAACTGACAATTTGTCTGTATGTTTTTTTTTATGTTTGTTACCTCATAACTTTCGACTGGCTGGACTGTAATGATTCTTTCTTTATTTGAAAGTTGGTGCTTCTCATGTGGTCCCATTTTGGTGCGGTAATAGTGTCATTCATGAGAAAACCATATATGTCTTAAATTTGCATTATGTATGTGTGAGACAAATGGACGAATAACTCAATATCATGCCAACCGATTTCGATGATTATTTTTTTATTGGAAAGAATATACTTCAAGAGTAGTTTGGTGAAAGTTTTGTTAAGTCTGATTAATTTTATTTCTCAATATTCTTTGTAATAATTAAGGGATTAACTAAGAGGGCCCCTGTGCGTAATAAGGTTTAACGTTTGATTCTATTTGAAGTCGGTTTTTATTTTTACTCGTAAATATACTTGTTGGTGTAACACGTGAAAAGTTTAAATTTTTTTGGGTACAAATTTCAATTTGATCCAATGGCATCAATGAGAAAACCTTATGTCTTAAATTTGCATCAAGTATGTGCGCCACAAATAGGCTAATAACTCAATATAACGCCAACCTATTTCGTTGATTCATTTTTTATTTGAAAGGATGTTGTTAAAGGGTTCGTTTTATTCCTGCGATAATTCGTAAATACTATTAGGGCAACATCGCTTATGTTTATTTTTCATTTATTTCTTTTCTTTTTCAAACTGGTTGACATAAGAACCTCCAACCATCACAGGTCACGTACATATCTCGCTTCTGTTGTTTATTTTTTGCCCTCTCCCAAATCCGTCCCTTGTTCTTTTCATAGAAACGTATTGTACCAACATAAACGAATGATTCCCTATTGTCCGTCTGTACGTTCACTCCAAACAACAAAAGCATTTGACAGCGCAATTAATTACTTTGTGTGTGAACGCAAACCCGTGTCGGGTTAACGTAAATACGATATATTATTCTAAGAGAGAGAATGTACTTTATACTGTACATATATTGTAAATACATATATACTCTGTACTTATTTTGCGTATTAAATAAATAATTTTGTACAAGAAAATTCTTCTTCTTCTTCGATATCACTCGTGACACATGGACACTCCATGGTCGTCACTCCAGGTGTTGGTAGCTTCACAACAGGCCACCGCTCTTCTCTGATGGCTGTCTTCCTCATGCATAGTGATGAGCCATTTACTGCCGCTTTTGCCTGGTCAGTCCACCTCACAGGCGATTTTCCTCGTGACCGGGTACTCTCACCCTTTCCGTGGACTGCGATTCCCTCAATAGCTACCTCCCCGGCGGTATACGTGAACAAAATAGGTCAGGATACAAAGATCAATCAAGATATAAGATACGAGACTGTACCAAAGATGATGAACTTCAAATTATAAGATAACAAAACAACTGGATAAAACAACTAACCAGCGTATAATTTTTATATTGATGTACTAGCTCCGCCCCGCGGTGACAGCCGCGATTACAACTATTTATGTAAAAAAAAAACTTGTATGTAACCTCCATAGACTCCATGACTTAGTGATGTCAATGATAACAGAAATAGAATAGAATATATTATAATTTAATTTGTACAGTTTAGCAAAAGCGGGAATAAACTTATAAAGTGGTTTCTTTGATTACAGAGCAATACTCTCTTAATATTATAATTATAATTTCACCTACGAAGAGACTGAAAAGTTTCTTCATAGTATAAAATAAATTATCCTCACGCTCATGTACTCACTCGCACATACACTCTCACATGCACCCACGCACATTATTCTTTGCAAAAACAGACGACTATCATATAAGTTATATAACAAACTTTAGTTCATATAAACTCGGAGTTAGGTACAACATCTCCCTAATACAGGCTATGTATTAGTCTAGCAGGGAGATGTGTACCGAAGTAGGAAAATGTTTATGGAATATGATATATAATATGATATGATAATATGTATCTGATATTTTTGTATATGTGCATGTCGGTATATAAAATGTGTGTGTGTAAAGTAAATAAATAAATATTTCATTTCATTTCACAAAGGTATTATTTTAATTTTTCTAAAAAATAATCTAATTAGCCGGAACAATCAGACAGACACAAATTGTAAAAAATGCAATTTTAGTATTTTTACAGTTTACACATCCATATAAATGCAGTAACAAGTATTTCTACGACCGAACAAAAACCGACTTCAAATGGAATCAAACGTTAAACGTTGCTCCTGGAAGCCCTCTTTGTATGTCTGAATTATCCATAAGAATATTACGAAATAAAATTTATTAAAACCTAACGTTGAACTGTTTAGCCCGACCTCGATTGCAATAAAAGATATTAGCAAAGCTTAATACTGCTTGTATTCACAAAGAAAGCGTAGTCAAGATGACCTTGAATTGTCACTCTTTGTGACGATAATAGCCCGCATCGAACGGTGGGACCTTTACAACTGGTGCATAGCTTTTAGGAATATTAAACCGCATTGAAATTCGCTGCTACAGGTTTTTATAATTACATTTTTCACTTATGGGAATATGGACTCATATACTATACTATATGGCGTGTCATGAAAATTTTTAAGGTTTTTTCATCTTTTGTGGAATGCTAGCATACGACTCACTTTAGTCCCGAGTCTACTGCAAAATTAATTGTCATTGTGCCTAAAATACTAGCCTAAGTTTATCTGCCAGTGAAAGACCCGTCAAAATAGGTCCAGCCGTTTCCGAGCTTCCGTGAACTAGATTTTGCTTAATATATTAAATTAATCATTTCTCTCCGTATTCATCCTCTTCTATTCTCTTCTCGAGCGGGTGAAGATCATTACCTATATATGTACATGACATATCAGTAAAAACGATTTCACACCAGTTTGTTTCATATCATAGTAAATAAATGATACAGCATTTGACAGTTCAAAAAGAGGAGTGCTCCGATCGTCACCAAACTTTACAGGATTACTCGCCAGGTCAATCTGAAGATTCCCTGAAACTTTATTGAAATCGGTCCACCCGTATCGGAGCCTAAAGGGACAAAACCACATAAGTTTTCTTTTATAAATTCCATGTAAATGTAGAATTGCGCGCGCACGACTTTGGGTAGCACCGCTGAAAATCAGCACCGTCGCATAAGGTAACTTGTTCCTACAATGGTTGACAAATAAAATGTGTTGCTCTGTAACAAGAGAAACGACATTTAGGTCGTCGGTTTAGGTTCATCTGTAGGTTTTTATATCGACTTAAACATTTGATTTACAGAAACATTTTCTTATTGTTAACTTCTTCTTTTACATGACCTATATGTCATTCCTGACAACCGTCCGTTTATAGCAATAAAGCTCGGTGGCCAGATATAAAAATAAAAAGAATAAATACTTTTTACATATAGATATAATGTTCATATGTCCGACAGCTGGGACACCCCAGGGGACACTGTCGACCGGGCGACCTTCAGTCAGGGGTAAGCCAGAACTGCCGCGAGGATCTACTGCCGGGATTCCAGGTAATTATAAAATTTCGTTAAATACATTTACACTTGTATTTACAAGTAAAAACAAAAACCGACTTCAAATCAAATTTACGGTTAAAAGTGAACTAAAAAGAATAACAATATTATAATTAAAATTTCAACCTACCTACAAATTCTCATATCAAAGAAATGGTTTGACATAAAGGACTTTCATTGTTCACTTCCAGTGAACCCAAGTTACCCAAAGTCCTATGCCAACAAAATCATTAAGAACCCTCAATTAAGATCGTAGAAAAAGAGAAAAAATAAAGGGACTAGAATTTCTGCGTCCGCGTGTAGCAAGCATTTAATGTTTTTATCCATCACGTTTGATTTGATTTGAAGTATTGTCTTTTATATGTGTATATATGTATATATGTCTGGATGCTTGTGATGCACACACATACTCACACACACACACATATATACACACACGCACACACACACATATGCACAATAATGTATCTATATATTTTTTTTTCTTTTAATATTATGTACATAATTATAAGTTTAATTTGTATTTATATTGTTTGTGTCTCAAGGTGGGCGTAAACTGCTGCGACACAGTTGCCAACTACTGTAGCAGTTTACGTATATTCTGTATTGTAATATTTCTTTTTCTTTTGTCCAAATAAAATTATATTATTATTATTATTTTATCGTAGGCCCAAGTTCACTAACCGCAGCACCCTTGGCAGCACCCCTCCATCCAGCGACGAGGCAGAGGGAGCAAGCGGCGCTCGCCCCACCACAGTAAGTACTCGTAGCTGCTAGTCTACGAAATATACACTCCACGGCCATTTCGTCTCACAGAACATTGTAGAAGGTATATAGATTTATAAAACAATGTAACTGTACATAAAAAGGGATAATATTACATAGATAGTAGCTGAATTAGCAAACGTTGTATTGCGTTATTAATTATTTTTAGTAAATACTTTAGTAGATCCGACCGCTTCTGAGCTGTTCTGCCATCATTTAATAAAGTTGCTGCAATGATAGATGACCAGATGATACAACGGCCAATGCAATATCATTATTTGATCGTATTTTACTGAAAATTAGCGCTATTAAATGGGGTTAATGATAGAAGGGTGAAAATGTAGGGTTGTATGTATTTTAAAAACCAAATTATATTAAAAAAACAATATTTTTTCCGTTGAACCACCCTTATCACTTAGTAGAGTATGAAAAATAGTTTTCGTCCTATTATAAGACCTACTGAATGTACACAAAAAATCATAAAAATTCGTCAAGCCTTTTCGGAGTACTTTTGTTACGAACTTTATATTAGCTGATATGATTAGAATAGTTAAAAAATCAGTCAATTTATAATTACAAAGAGATGATTGGTAGGATAGCGAGAGTTGGAATGAAAGATCTAAAATGACAGAAGACAAAATCCGTAACTAATTAAGTAAAGGACGAACTAGAGGTGGCATAGATATTTTAATCTCTGCAACGACAGGACCGATTCTGACTTTTTTTTTAGATTTAAATGAATAGTTTTTCATCACGGGTTACACCGCGGGGCGCAACTAGTCAACAATATTCAACATAATTAAAGTCTACAACCTTCCTACTGTATTGTTGTCGTGTCCCTGTTTATTGTAGATTTGCTAGAAAAATTGTTCCCCTGTATGGAATCAAATAAGCTTGGTGGAAATGGAAAGCTTACGTTCACGCTGAAGCGGACGTGAGAGCTTTGTAGTTAAAATTAGTACTACCTTAGTATCACAGCATTACCATAAGTTTACACACACAGATGCAAAACAATGGACACAGCACACAGGCAAATTAAATGGACACACACACGAAGGTATCTGTTTGTGTGGACATGATTCATTTACATCAACTAAACTCTATCGATCGTTTAGATCGTTCTTGCGCAGGACGTCGACGGGAAGTGCCAGTTCCGGGGAGGTGCCGGCTCCTTCGCCGAGCCCTTCTGGTGCAAGTCATTCGGATAAAGATCAAGACTCTCAGGTATGTATTCTATTGGACTACTTAGACCGCAATCTCATATAATTTGTCTTCTGGTCTGGGATGAGGTCTGATATCTCTGATAGGTCTCCACACACGACTTAAATTTTAGCATAGTTAATCATTTCACATGAGTAACTTATGCTAAACTCCAATCGGGTGTGTAGTTTTAGAGATCTCATGATGAGTATATGAGTGGTATTTGGCTTATATATATTATATATATTTAATATATATGTGTGTCTTTAATTTAGAAAATTATATTCAAATTAAAAAAAATAAGATCAAAGCTACTGTCTCTGATGTGTATGCTGAAAGGAATTATTCGCTGTCTTACAGTCTCTGTGCGGTATACCATTTATAATTAAATTGTT
Organism: Meandrusa payeni; assembly: GCA_029286785.1. Lineage (NCBI taxonomy): Eukaryota > Metazoa > Arthropoda > Insecta > Lepidoptera > Papilionidae > Meandrusa > Meandrusa payeni. Next base: position 1,756,216 of record JAGSMX010000029.1, read on the forward strand.
AAACCTAACATAGATTATTTAATTGAAATATGGGGACTGCGACGGGGAATCTTGATAAAGTACAAACTGCTCAAAATAAACTATTAAAAATGTTGTTCAATTTGGATTACCTGACACCAACAACATACATTATACAAAAAAATTAAAGTAATGAATATAAGACAAATATAAATATATCAAAATTTCATATTAGTTAGAAAAATATAAAATAAAGAAATACACACAAATGTAATATTCTCAAAAAATATACCACTATATAAAATGAAATGAAGACGGAGCAAGGATATTAAATTATTATCACCGCGCACTAATATCAGCAAAAAATGTATAATGTACGAAGGCTTGCCGATTTATAATAATTTACCTAAAAATATTAGACAATCAAAACCGATGCACATATTTAAAAGAGTCCTCAAACAACATTTACTAACGAATTAAAAAATATATATATATATACATATATATATATATATGTATATAAACTATTTACATACATATTACATTAGCATTATAAAACAACATTAAAATAGAAAAGAAAATAAAATAAAATACCACATCCAGTTGCGCTTGCTGTTTATAGTTATGCGAGTTTGTTGCAACTGCCGGCAATAGAGATTGCTGATTTTGTTTAGTGTTAACGATTACCCCCAATTTTATAACTAGATATAAATAATTTAGACTCATAAGTGAATTGTAAAATTCTTGAGTTCCTAATAAAGTTCCCCACCCATCTTTATTTTAGAAACTGTAGTAGTAGTCGGGTATCAAGGTGAAATAATAATAAAAACTGTCTGTCTGTAAAGGAGAAAATAGAAAAATTAGAAGAGGACAAGAAACGTCGCCTACAATTGTACGTGTTTGTATCACGATGTATAGCCCACCCATTCAATGCCAAGCAGCCTACGGACATGACCAGAAGACATACAAAACTCACCATGCATCAGCTCGAGACGATCCTGGCAAGATTTCAGGTTTGTCTTTGTTAAATATACTATATATATACTTACTCTATTAAATTAATAAATAATTCTATATATATAAAAGAGAAGGTGTGTGGGTTTGTTCCACATAGGCTCTGAAACGGCTGTACCGTTTTCAATGAAACTTTCAGGGAATTTTCAGATTCACCTGGCGAGTAATCCTGTAAAGTTTGGTGACGGAACACTCCTCTTCTTGAACTGTAAAACATACGTCGTACTTTTATTTCCGACATTAACTAGAGCCCGATATGTTTTTGTATAAATGATAAGAATCATATTGTATTTACTGACATGTACATGAGCGAGAATGATCTTCAACCGCTCGAGAAGAGAATGAATACTGAGAGAAATGAATAATTTAATATATTGTGAGAGTTAAATTCAATATTTAATTATATAAGTTTATTGTTTAAATAAAATAAAGCAAAGTCTAGCCCGGCTAAGAAAAAAATCACTTTAGGTGTTTTAATCGTTAATCCTAATTTCTTCATCAGGCGTTCCTCAAAGGCGAGACTCAGATATTAGCAGACGAGGCGTTTCAAAACGCAATACAGTCATACTATGACGTCTTTCTGAAATCTGAGCGTGTGGAGCAAATGGTCAAATCAGGGGCTGTTTCACATCACGACTTTCGCGAAGTGTTTCGAAACAACATCGAAAAACGAGTCAGGTTTGATATATATGTATTTTATGTTTATGAAAGAGCACCGAATATGAAGCGTCAATAGCCCAATGGTTTGGAGTACGGTCTGCGAATCGTAAGGTCGTAGGTTCGAATCCACCATTCGACTATGGACGTGAACCACCTCCTAGCACAAGCTTAAGCTTAGTTGTAATGGTTAACAAGAATGTTAGTAACATTTCTGAAAAAAAAAAGAAAAATCGCTAGCTTTCTTTTAAAAAAAAATAAGCATATATTTAAGAGATGAGTACGTCGTCATTACTTAAAAGCATTATAACTACTTAGTATCACAGATCTTTGCGTGTATTTTTTTATATGAAAACTTGTAAAAGGGGTTACTGCTCACGTGATCTTAAGTGATGTCCGTCGCCCATGAAGTTCCACGACATCGAAATAGCTGCACATGCGTTGTCGGCCTTTGGAATAAGAGTAGGCTCGTTTCTTGTAGGCTCCCAAATCGTAAAGACTTGGAAACACGGCTGGTGATAGTTGATTCCACAGCTTGATAGTGCGTGGAAGGAAATTACGCGAGAAACGTACACTCGTGGAAAGCCAATTATCAAGAGTGTGTCGGTGGGATTGGGAATTCTGATATGCGGTAACGGAAATCGGTAGCTGGGATGATTCCGAGCAATTCCTCAAAACACTCCCTGTGATAAATACGATGGAGAATGCAGTGAGCCCCGACATCTCTTCGCAGATTTAAAAGGTCAAGTCGATCGGATATGTTTACATATATATACACACTCGTGAGCAAAAATAAAGAGTCGGTTAAGAAAGTTTGAATATCTCGGAAGATAAAGACGCTAGCTAACTGAAATAAATTGTGGATGATAGACAATTAAATATCCTTAAATGCGTATAATATTGTGGCGTTCTCCTGGGTATACTAGGAAAACCAAGCTTTTTGGGAGTCAATTTTACCTTACAAATTACTGTTAACGTCGCTTTATACATCAACGCCAAAAGCACCGAGTTAATTGGAACGGTTAGCGCAAACATAGGTCGGAAACAGAATGTGTCAATTCAGTAGCGTCGGGTGGTTATAGCCAATAATATATATATCTATTTGTATTAATCCGTGAAATAGCAACCGGCCGAGTCGTGGTTCGGCCCTCTCGGGCGCCCTCGGATCGGCATGCTTACGCGTAACATAGTAACCGTCCAAGCCGAGGTTACCCCTCACCGGGGGGACCCTTGTGTCGAGTTACTAGCAATAGAGGTTCAGGCTAAGCGACCTAAGAGCTGTGCCACCTCTCAATCCGGTGAAGCAGTCAAGGCCAGCCTCTCTGGCCAATCTGTGTAGTTCGTCATAAAAAAGAAAATCTATTTGTATTGTATGTTTCTGATCTTTTCCTTTATGATTACAACTACCGATATGCTTTTCTCATTCACCCAACGTTACGGACGGAGATTCTTTATGGTAAAGAATGTCATTATGGCAATTAGGCCGCCACTAATTTTTTAATTTACCAGCCCTGATAGTTCTGGGCTCTCAAGAATAAGACTACGGTATCCCCTGACTGTCGTAGAAGGCGACTAAAAGGGGCCTCGGGTTCACTGGGCGACAAGGGTAGGGGCCTTTGTCGTCCGCCAAGGTGGACCTGGGAAGAAGGTGACATCGGCTGGCCCGTGTCGCCTTGCACTGCGAGGGCACAGGGGGGAGGGAGTAACCTCCCCCCCGGGAAGTGCTCTCCTTGAGCACAGTGCAGAGGGGCTCCGGTGCGTTCCACTGGAAATCCCTCACCATGCACCGAGGAAGGGCCACCGGGGAGGTTTTAGTGGGTAAAAACCCCACATAACCGCCGCCTTCCCCCCAGAAGGCGGGGTATCTTTCTGAAGATTTCCTCCTCGTGAACAAAAAAAAGGTTAAGATGTTACATTAAAAATTAATAAATAAAATAATATTATGTGCTTCTTTATACGTTTCAAACTTCCAGTATTTCGGACAGCTCTAGATTATGTTTTATTAATCAATATACGGTCTTTATCGAAGCTGCCTACAAATGCTTGGAAGGAGCTAAATTCTAATTTATATATTTGTTGTTTGTTGTCAGTTCATCAAGCTGCTTTTTATTTGTTTTAATTTTAGTAATATATATATATATAACTTGGATTATCTGTAAGGTGTTATGAGTTTTGTTTTTTTAATTAATTAATTAAATTTTATTGTTACAGGCTATTTTATAACTATTATTTTACGAAATTAAACTGCGTAAGTAAGAACTTAATTAATAACCTATACTACTAGCTAACTTTTAATTAATTTTCAAGGTCTTTGCCTGTAATAGATGGACTAAGCAAAGAGACTGTCATAACCACATGGCTTGCCAAATTGGATTGCATCATGAAAGGAACTGGTAAGAGCGGTTAAATTGATTTTGAGTTTTGAAATCATAACCTCAGAGTTGAAAGTCACTTAAACAAAAGATCTAAATTAAAAATTTACAATAACTTTATTTATTTACAAAACTTTTTTATATTTAACTTATAAATGCTCAATATTTAAACGTCAATAGCCTAATGGCTTAGGGTACGGTCTACGAATCGTAAGGTCGTAGGTTCGAATCCTCCATTTGACTATTGCCGTGAATCATGTCCTAGCACAAGCTTAAGCTTAGTTGGAATGGTTAACATGATTTTTAGTAATGTTTCTGAAAAAAAAAAGAAATATTGCTAGCTTTTTTTAAAAAAAAATGTACAATAATGTGACTAAAGTCAAATTTCTTAGGTCCTCGTATGTTTTTGAGACTTTCAGACTCTTAGACAATGTGATATGTGATAATTAGCATCAGACAATGATTGGGCATGTGCTATTTATGTTAACGCATCACTTGTTTGTCAAATAGCTTACCTGCATTTGAATGTTTGTGATAAAGACAATCAATGTGTCCATCAATAGTTTTACGTTTGTCTACCGACCCTAGTACCTCACTCAACTAACAGATATAAAACTAATAGATGAAGAAAATAACATTAATATTAGCAATATCAAAAATAGTAAAATTTAACATTAACAGCAAAATTAGATTGCTGAAAACCGTTAATTGTTAACTTGCATCTAAAATTGATTGATTGTAATTGATGACAATTGTAATCTTAAAATACCTAAATATAAAGACTGTAATTATCTTCGTTTTTGTTTCTCCGGTTTATGTTAATAATACAAATATGTTTTGGGAATAGGTACTTACTAAAGCAGATTTCTCGCAACAAGGTCAAATAAATTCTATTGAGAATCGTAATTTATTTCTTTACTTTTGGGTATTCTGTACATGCCAAATTGAAAAGTTAGCTAAATTATCTAAATTTGAATGGAAACTATTTTTTATTATTAAGAAGTTTAAATTGAAGTAAATATACTATAAAAATAGAAAAACTTCAGATTAAAGTGCGTGTAATTTTGTGCTGTAAACGTAACAAAACTTAAATTTCTTTGGTAATTAAGATTTAATAAAAACGTAAGGAGCAATTGGAAAAGATGGAATAAAAAGAGGCAAATTTTATAAAGACAAAGGAGCCAACAGTTTGTATAGCTAACATCGTATATACGTAATTTGACTTTCTCACTTCTTTACTATTTAGCTTAAACTTACTTTACTTTTTGTGAAACATTACATCTTAACTAACCCATGAAATTAGAGTTTCGATAAACTCTTCAAGGATACCCTGGACTGCGAAATGCACCATTGCATCGATCCTAAGCCAATTACAAATGTAGAATGGTTTGTCTACCATATGCCGACAACGAATCTTGGCGTATTCCGGACACACAATGCGCAGAGGAGACAAAAATCTAATCGTAGTTGGGAACACCGCAGGTAAAAGATCTCGCTGTTCACCAACAAGGTGATCCGATCAGATAAAAGACTCGTCGTCCTCCAAAGTTTACTGTCGTAAGAGACGCGCTGGACAGAAGCCGGTGGAGGCAGATCATCCGCTCCAGATGCAACCCTCATGGCGACCATGATCCTCAGACATGAGGGATCGACACTAGACAGAAAGTCTTCAAAAGTGTGCTTATGATATTCTGAATATCTATTTAGAAAGAATCAATTTTTATCGAATCCATATGTTGCCTTGATGCGGGAATTCTGTACACAAGACACTAACAAATATCATTATCATTTTTGTACCGGTATTGTGTGTGGCCTGCGTCTGTCTCACCTCTGTGTTTCTGTCCCTCTCTCTCACGACATGTCTCCACACAACCCGAAAAGGAATAACAGGTATCACGCGATGTCAGTTCATTGTTTATCCTAATGTTTGCCATTTGTCTGCTTGTGTCTTGTAATGTTCGCTTATACGTTCGCTTGTACATGTATTGTGTTTTAAAAAAAGCTTTCGGTAAGGGAAGTTCTCTATTTCAACTTTTCCACAGAGTCTATTTTTAGTCTCTGCGCATTACTAATTAATTTTATAATTGTCTGATAGTTTCCCTTATTGAAAGAAAAATATAATCTGCAGTCTAAGGGTAATTTTGGTAAGTGTTGCCATGGCTTCAAACTCAAGCTTAAAGTTGACTAAGCTTTGTTAATATTTGCTTAATTTTGGAATTCGGGAATGCAGGCGTTTCTTCCTACACGCAATTTAAACGTTAAATGTACTTTTATATTATATGTTTTAATATATTTAGCCTGTATATAGTTAAAATTATATCATGAATATAGGTAAATTTCTTCAAATATTTCAAGGTATACGTAAGTATATATAATTGTATGCAACTAGTCAAACTAATTTATAAATATTTTTAGCTTAGTCGTATTATATTATATAAATAAAATAAAATTTTATATATTTGAAAAATCTTTATTTTCAGATTTAAGCAAATCATGAAATTTTTTAACATTACACTTTTTTCCAGTTAAACTTTATAACTTCTACTTATTTACCGCTTTTAATTACAAAGGAATTTTAATATTCAATCAAATAATGCACATTTATTTTTTCGGTAAACACTAAAAGTCCAATCCAACCATATTTAACTTAAACAATGAAAATGTAGAGTGTGTCTTAATGTGTTAACTTGTTTGGAAGGTATTCCGGGCGATGATGAGTCCAAACGGCCTTCGCGAGCGCAACAACAGAGCCTAAATGCAGAGTGCATACTCAGCAAGGAGCAGCTATACGACATGTTCCAGCAGATATTGGGTGTGAAGAAATTCGAGCATCAGTTACTATTCAATGCTTTACTGGTAAGCGACAGTGAAATATTGATGCATCGATAAATGTAAGGGACGTTAACTTACTAACTCAGGTTGCATGCGTAAATTACTTTATAAGAGCATCAAAGGTATCATTAGTATTATCGTCTGTGTCGTTTTCGGAAGTGGTTTCCTAATACCCTCTATATAACAGGAAGCAACTATTGAATTTTTGCAAATTTGAAATACCTCCAAATTCCGTTGATTTATCAAATACTCCACACAACCCTATGATGTATTTCTATTAAATAAAATTCCTCTAATTTCAATAGTTGGATTCAGCAGACGAGCAGGCGGCAGCTATAAGAAGAGAACTTGATGGAAGAATGCAGAAAGTGAACGAAATGGAAAAGGTATCAAAAACATCTCGTAATTAACAAACAACTCTCCTATATATCTAAATAATACATACGAGAATTCCCGTTTATACAAAAACAGAACCGCAAGTTGATGCCAAAGTTCGTCCTTAAAGAAATGGAGTCACTATACATCGAAGAGCTGAAGTCCTCCATCAATCTGCTCATGGCCAATTTGGAGTCTCTGCCCGTCTCTAAAGGCGGGGCTGATTCCAAATACGGCTTACATAGAATCAAGCGGTATAATCACAGGTCAGTATTTATAAAAAAAACTATGAAACCATTTTTATTTTGATGCAATTCGACAATCAGCATTATAATAATACTATAGATATTAAAAATTATGAAGAAATACTATTCTAATTACTTTAATCAGTATATATCCAATGAAATTATATCTATATTAAACGAATGAACATCTTGTCCACCTTCACTGCCTCTCCATCACTGAAGTTCCGCTACTAGTTAGTCTACTAAACTTCTCATTATTCATGGCTAAGCGCAACAGTTCTTCGACTGTTTTTATTCCAGTCCATTACCTGATGTTTCTTAGCAATGACTTCTACCTTCTTCCCACCAATCTTTTTCTTGCTATTTCCCATCATAAATAATTGCAGCAAGCGGTACCTATCATGTCGTAGGATATCGCGGATATCGGACTTTTTGAGAACCTTTCTACCACTATGGTCAAAATATTTAATTATGTTTGATCATCGAATTGCATCATTAAAGTTACTGCTCTAATAACATATAATACTTTTACGTGTTTGTATGTTTTGGCCTAAATATAATTGTTGCCATTCCTATTTTAGTTATTAAAATCATCAAATATCACATTTGGTCAATGTTGCCGCAATTTGATATTGATAATGGCAGATTGTGCTTTGTCAATGTATAACAGTATATTTAAATTAAGATAGTAATTCAAAGAAGATATTTTACTAACAATACTGATACTTATTTAGATGGTGACACGATAATTTATCATTTTAAAGGATGCATATGATTTTATCGTGTTAGCCTCTAAATATCAACAATATGTTGTCGATAAGTGCTTGAATATTTTGTTAAGAAGCTCGTTAATTTATGAGAAAATTACCTTTGTTTTTAATAAATTGATTATTAACAATTAATTCAATTTTAACTATAACTTTAACACGTAAATTCAAAATATAATAAGTACTTGAAGATATAATAGAAGAGTAAATGGTATATCTTTAATTATTTACAATTGAGGGAAATAGTACATTTGTAAATTAATATTCAATCAAAATAAACAAGTCATTATTAAATTGAGCAAAAACTACTTACTATAACTTATAAGAAGTACTAAGTGAGAAATATCATCAGGAATAAGTTTGTATGTTTGTAAAACAAGTGGGCAAAATGTCAATGGCAAATTAACATTCCGATATATCTGGATCTGGATGTTGGTAATAAAACCGAAAGCTTGAACAAAATTTAATATGTCAAATATTGATATCCAAAATTTAACGAGGATAAACTACGAAGTCAAAAAAATATTAAGACACCATTAATTTAGTTTGTCTAATTTTAATTGAAATTTATAGAGAAATTATTTAATACAGTAAAACAATCGCACACTTATATACATTGATTATTTTTACATTATTGATCGATCATAAATAGTACGCTAGCAACCCGAGTTCGATCCATCCGTTCCAATTTTATGTGCTCGGTAGTGAAGGAAAACATTGTTAAGAAACCTACATGTCCTAGAATTTTTTCTAAGAATGAATTCTCCCAATGCGCACTAGGACCCCGTGTCGGACTATGCCCTTATACTCTCTTCAGAGAAGGCCTGTGCTCAGCAGTGGGACGTACATAAAAGCTGCAACTTAAACTTGAATATATTATGTGTTCACAATTAAAACTTTCATTTGCGATACTTTACTAATGATTAGATTAGACACTTTCAAATCTATCTCAAATAATAAAAAACTTATAAATCTGTCTAGATCTCCACTTATTTTCTACTTGCTCATTTCTGTTTTGGTTTTCTGTCCCTGGCACATTTCCGGACGGTAAATAAAAGGAAGTACAAGTAATAAATACATAAATGATTAATTTGCGCACGTGTCTTTTGTAGCGGGAACCTTTTACACCACCCAGTAACATTTTTTTTAACTAAAATCCTGACGTTGTCATCACAATACCCGAAGACCGCTGTAGATTTAGTTACATTCTAGTGTAGACCTATCCGATGATCGTAAGATACCATAAGAGATATCATAAAACAAGAAAGAGTAATACAATGAAATGATAATCAAATGCTGCAGTACAGATTTGACTATAATAAGTTGATAAATAATCTAGTTGGAAGAATTTAAAAGATATCTAATCATCAGAATAAAATCTATAAATCATTGTCTGCAGAAAATTTTACCAGAGGTATCAATATATCGTGAAGAAAAATTATAAATTCAGAATCAATCAACCGTTAGTAAGACATTATGTGTTTTGCTACAGAAATAGTAAGTATATCACCCTTCTGGGATCTTATGATCTTAAAATAAATCAGATGAATGATGAAAGCACAACTCAATTTAATCCAAACATTGTACATTTTATGGGATTGGAATGAATTGGTTTCGATGACCATTAGTGGTTTCAACAAAGCCATCGCTAGTTACAGAAATCGTTTAGTGCTTCACTAGTACATAACTTAATGATAGTAAATATACATTATCGTTTTATATAAATCAAGAAATTTTAGACGATAATGTGGTCTCGGTATATAGGTATGATGAACGATGACAACAAAGGATGTAATTAATGCTTACACTACACAGCCAGAAGATTTGTCAGCTTCAATAGAGTAAAACGTGTAGAGAAATATAACTAGCTGTCTTTGCTACGGACTCCAGTTAACGGAAGCTTTAGCGTTACCCTAGATCGTAGATGGATCCAATAACACATATGAACATACGTACGAATATCCACCAAATCTCCAGAAGCTTGTCTATACTCTCACAGCTTGTTTCTTTACCATTTTCTTCCCCTTTTTCTTCTTTTAGTTTATTCTCTCTTTCCCCATACTCACGTTATGTATATAATCAAGAGAAAAAACAAACTAAACTTACTATATACTAGTTAATTAAGTTATAAGAATGCTTCGCGCTTGTATAGGGCTTTGCTTAATATAAAACGAGTATACATAGCGTCCATCTTACTTCACCTTATCACTAATCCTTAGTATGTGCTCCGTAGTGTGTGATTGTTCTAAAAAAACTATGTAACATTTCCCTTTTGCAATGCTTAATCATTCTTGGTATCGGTGATGGTTCCATTTCGTATGCCACCATGCCTCTTGCTCCATGGGCTGAATGATAATCCTAAATCCCTTTTCAAATCATTTGAATTTTTATTCCAACACTTGCTTGATTAACATGTGATGGATTCCCTTTGTTATGTCTAAATGTTAATTCATTTATAACACTCTTAACATTATTAAATTTCACTTGATGTTTTATTCAATTTAATAATTCACTATTAACAATTATCTTTCATCTTTTATATTTAACTTGCTAACTTTGTGGTGGTTTTCTGGGTGAGACAGATCGAATGCTGGACCAGATCCGAGTCCAAGGTTGAGTAAGCAGCTGTGTTTCAGATCGCAGGGCTCTCTAGCGAACAAGTTGACTGGTGAGGGTGACGGAGGGATGGTGATACACAGCTCACGAAAATGGATGTGGTTCTTACTTTCCAAATCGAGGTAACCGTGTTAAATTGTTGTGTTGCAAGTAAGCTGCCTGTTTTATGAAGAAGTTAGAAACGGATGATGAATCTATCACCCGCCATTATCTTATGTTATTTAATGGAGCACATGTCGCTGTTCCACCAAATTTTCACTTTTGGGGAACTTGTAACAAATATTATAACAATCAATGTTCGATGCGTTGCCGGCAGTTTCTTCTGTTATTAAGACCAGCGTCAACACTTACCCAAGTGGTATCTTGATAGTAAAATCTTGATAGTTTTCCGATAGAACTACCCACACAGTCGTAGTAACCCTAACGAGCGCCCTGAAATCGCTATGCTAACGCGATTAGACTAACCGCGGGAGGAGGAGACTAACTCAGGAACCCTTGCGCTATGAGTTACTGCTTATTTAAATGGATTGCAACACTGTCACCAAATATTCACAATTGAAGAACTTATAATAAATATTATCATCATCAAGTTAGGAGCGTTGCTAGAGTTTTTCCCTATTCATTTTCATCGTGATAACACTTACTCTAGTAGCATTAAAATGTCATTAGCTATTTAAACGTCTTGATAGTTTTCCGATAAAAGCTATCAACCTAGTCGTATTTTGGCCTTTTCGGACGCCCTCAGTTGGAAATGAAAAATTATATTGCCCTCGCGCTGAGTCACTCATAGAGGCAGAACGGTCTGCCGCCTCTGAAATCTGGTGCAACTGCTGGGCTCATCACAAAAACTAAAGATTTTATTGCTAAGATTCATGTGATGTTTAACGATGCTTTGGGTAATGTGGCATTAGTGCGGAATGCCTCCCATTATTATTTGTGTACGTATTCTTGACCTTCTAGTGTACCGCCGGTAAATAAAAATATCACAGAAATTATGAGGAATACGGAAATTATATTTTATACATTCTTGTTACATTAAAATATATACAATCGGAAAAGTGTCTAAGCAAAAATTGTAATGAAAAATGTTGACATGTGTCTTATAAAAAATTCTAATTCCAAATACAATATGAATAATTTTGTCGTCTAAAATTCTCTTTGGTAGTTGGCGAACGCTAATCGCCACACCGCTGCCATTTCACAAATCCTAGAAGAAGAAATGATTATATCTAAATTGAACAATGATTTTCTAGGAATGAATAATGTTGTTACTGAACACCTTGTGGCAATATTGTGAGCAGAATTAATGTCAACAGTTGACATGTAAAAAGATTATGTGACTAATTGCTATTGGATTCTTTCTAGGTGGTTGTTATGGAAGTAAAAGGTCTGAAGTCTCTAGCACCTAATAGAATTGTATACTGCACCATGGAGGTGGAAGGTGGAGATAAGCTGCAGACCGATCAAGCCGAAGCATCTAAACCTATGTGAGAATTTCATTTAATGTTTTTCAGTATCAATTATATATTATATTAGGATATATTCATTTTATATGACACCAAAGGTAACGTACTTAAGAAAAAATACTATTAACTACTCTCATTGCCGTATAATCTTATTTTCAACCGACTTCCGAACATGAGGATTCAAGTAGTTTGGATTTTGTTTCAATCTTTCTGCACTTATAACGCCATCAGTTCTGGAAAGATTTTGATTTTCTTTGTTGATTGTTGATTTGATGAAGTAGCGTGGTGTGAATCGTAGTTTCCTTTTTTTTAAAGACAGGGCGATGTTAGAAAATTATTATTATTTTTCAATATCCACAAAATCTGTTCATAAATGACGGAATAATAAGTCCAAAAATAAATATAGACGTATTAACAACATCGTAATTTATTAAAGTAAAAAATACATGTACATATTTATGAGTAAAAACTAAAATCGACTTCAAATCTTATCCAACGTTAAATGCTATTACGGACGGTCGCCATTTTGTATTTCCGAATTATCGTAGGAATATTACAAAATCAAACTTAATCAGAACCTAATCAAATTCTCATCAAACTGCTTTTGAAGTACATCCCTTCCAATCAAAAATGAATCATCGGAATCCACTGACGCAAATTTATGACTTATATGGTTTTCTCATGGATCCAATTGTCAGAATTGGATCAAATTTAAATTGGACCACTCGGGAAGTACCAGCTTTCAAATAAAAAAGAATCATCAAAATTCACCCAGTTATGCGATTTATGAAAAAAAAATACAGTCGGGAACCTCCTCCTTCTGAAGTCGGGTCGATATCGCAAATTCGACTTCATTAGTAGGTGAATGTGGGATACATTTGCTTTTGAATTTGTTACATAATTTATATGGTGTTGGCGTGTTCTAGAAATGAAAGTCATATTTCGTTATGTAGGTGGGACACCCAAGGCGATTTCAGTACAACACAGCCGCTGCCGACTGTGAAGGTTAAGTTTTACACGGAGAACGCTGGGGTCTTGGCTTTAGAGGATAAGGAGCTAGGCAAGGTTGTCTTACGGCCAACGCCTCTGTCGAGTAAGGTAACATAGAGTTTACTAAACACAATGCAGAAATCACGAAAATTATTAAATATAATATTGAAAAACGAGTGGGCTTTAGACCACACGGCTGAAGTAAAACTTCTTTAGCTTTTTATTTATGTAGTGTCTGACCACGATCCCACCTGGTGTTAAGTTGTGATATAGTCGAAAAATGGTACGTGCTAGTTTATTTTCTGTCTATTCACGCTACTCATGAACGCTCCTACGTCGTACTTGAACGGAAAGACTGAAGCCGGCAACTTGTTCCACTCCAAAGCTGTACGCACGATGAACGATGATTCAAATCGCTTCTTTAGGACGCGCAGAACATCGACTATGAAAGAGTCGAGACCCGCCGAATGTCTAAACCTCAGAAGGTAGAATGCGCACTTTCCAAAATGTAATCTGTAAAACACCAAAAAGCTAGGCTATCAACCTTTATCTATAATATATGTAATATATATTACATACACAAAATATAAAACATACACGATTGTTCAAAGAGAAATAAAATGTGTGCTCATATTTCTCTCTCTGTACCTTACTTACTTCTCCCTCTCAACTTCGTATCGCCTCCTCCGATCATTCTTTTCATAACGACCAGCTTACTCCCCAAGTCAAGCTTGTTTAAAGAAGTTTTACTTCAAAAAAATTACACAAAACAATATACAACCACGTTCTTACCCATTTCACTGTGGTTTTATTTTCAATTTAAATCACTTTAACTGAATCTACCTCAAACCACGAGCACTATCTAGTACATAAAATAATCCAGAAGTTAAAGACAAATTTGGCCACTGTAAAATCATTATACCGTTATAATACATTGATCTTTTTCTTTTTATTGTATTACCTTAAACTAAAGTTTAAAAAGGCGGACAACGCGGAAAGGTGTTTAACCTTAGTGGCAGTCTCTTCTAGCCAACCCTGGGTGACACAAAACAATATTGGGGTTAAAGAAACTTACAATTCAAGAATGTTACAATTCACTTATGAGTCTAAAATATTTATATCTAGTTACAGAATTGGGGGTAATCGTTAAAACTAAACAAAATCAGCAATATCTATTGCCGGCAGTTGCAACAAACTCGCATAAATAGACATAGATATTTATTTATTGGCATCACAATACAAAAACACATCACAGACAGAATATAACACACATTAAAAAAGAATGAAAAATAGACAAAACACAGTTAAAGTTACACGGACAAATAATACGAAACATATGATGCCAACATCGGACACCGTCTCAGCATATGCTGTCGCAAGGATGCGACAGCGCCGATTTTCAGCTCTGCCCGGGACTACCTAAAGACCTAAATACAAACAGCAAGCGCAACTGGATGTGGCTCAAGAACAATATTCAAAGTATTTTATTTTATTAATATTGTCTGAAACACTGGTGCTTCAAGGGATAGATAAAAGCCATAAATTTAGCTGTTACACTCCTCAGTTCCCGGGATTTTTATAAAGGGTTTTGTGAAAGGGAAAAAAGTACTTCGACTTGGCTCACGAGGTGACCGCCATGTGGGATGTGGATTCGACGATCATTGACCCGATAGTCGTTTCTGCAAACGGTCTTATAGCCAAAAGTCTCGATTAACATCTTAAGAGACTTAGATGGCTCGGTCAAGGGTCAGATACAGAAGGCAGTACTCCTGGAGACGGCACACATCGTCAGGAGGTTTCTCTCTGTGTCGCCCTAACCACCGGTTGCTTAAAAAAAAACTTAACCTGAGGTTTAAAAATTAAATTAAAAAAATAATAATTAGGTATCAATAATATCGCACATATTATTTAAAATTATGAAATTGAACTTGTTCAGGCACCTGAATGGCATCGAATGACGGTGCCGAAGAACTTACCTGACCAAGATCTGAGGATCAAAATTGCGTGCCGGATGGACAAGCCTTTGAATATGAAGCATTGCGGGTAAGCGTGAAATTTAACAGTGTTTGTCCATTCATAACGTAGTCTAGGACCCAATTTGATGTATTGGAACTACGCACAATTTACTGCTCGACCGAACTGAAATGTAAAACCGTAAGAAAAGTATATAACGGTAGTGCTATAGTCGTCACGGCGGCCGATAGCGTAACTATTAAGCATTTAGTTCAACTCTCTGATCACAGGTGGCGCTTTAATGAATTATTAATAAGTATTAATTAATTTTTTATGTAATTTTATGTCGAAAAAAAATTATTACACGTTATTATCTAAACACTAATTTTCTTAAATATTTTTATGTACGTAAATAAAAACCCATCAGCACAATTAAAAATATTAAAATATTAATGATGAAAATAATCATTTTTTATTTTGCCAAAGAAATATAACTTCTCACGCGCAGTACATAAGTACACGCACCCATTTTTTTTTCAAATGGTTTGGCTTCAATTAGGTACGAGTCCATGTCATCTAGGAAGGGATTTTGGTTTAGTATAGAGCAGTGAACTGAATGATGTTACTTCTAATATGAAAAGCGTCAATAGCCTAATGGTTTAGGGTACGGCCTGCGAATCGTAAGGTCGTGGGTTCGAATCCACCATTGGACCATTGCCGTGAACCATCTCCTAGCACAAGCTTAAGCTATGTTGGAATGGTTAACAAGATTGTTAGTAATATTTCTGAAAAAAAGAAATATTGCTAGCTTTCTTTACAAAAAAGCTAACGTTCTTTCAGTCACCTCCATATGATTGGCAAGAGTGTGTGGCGTAAATGGAAGCGGCGCTACATGGTGCTGGTGCAAGTGAGCCAGTACACCTTCGCTCTCTGCTCATACAAAGAGAAGAAGTCTGAGCCCGCGGAGATGATGCAACTGGATGGCTTCACTGTGGATTACATAGAATTGGCCAGTGGTAAGAGACCATTCATTAGAGTCATGGTAGTGTCCGTCGCCTTTATGTACTTCTCATCTCAGCCTTAAAGAGACATTTAGCTATTTAGTTAATTTAAAATTATGGTTATGATACATTAATAAATTGTGTGTTATTTTACAGCTCAGCTGATGGTTGGCCAAGGTGAGGAAGCTTTGTCTTTTTTAACCGATTTTTAAAAAGAATGGGGTTCTGAATTCTGAATGTGTCACATTCAAGGGATTAATGATTTTCTTCCAAAAATTTAAATAATAGTCATTACAAATATTTTTTTATCTTATTGTAACATGCATCTGCGGTGCCAATTAAAAATATCGGACACCAAAACTAGCTTATTCATTATTACAGTACGTAAAAACATCGCACAAGGTGTGATTTTTGCACAGTTTTTAGTAAAATGCTACTATCAAAAACAATTAATGACATCATCATCAGCCTGTATCAGTCCACTGCTGGACATAGGCCTCTCCAAAGGCATGCCACTGAGCACGACCCTCGCCCACTCTCATCCAGCTTCTGCCAGCCGTCCTACAAAGATCTTCGCTCCACCTAGTCTTAGGTCTACGCGTTTGTCTCATTACCTCGTTCCGGATCCGATGCTTCAGAGACATTCCGAGCATAGCCCTTTCCATAGCTCGTTGAGCGAATTTTAGCCTGTGGACTAGCCGTACCGTGAGTGTCCACGTTTCGACGGCTCCATATGTCATGACGGGTAGGACACGGTGATTGAAGACCTCACGTGGAATTAATGACATGGATTTTCTTATTTATTTTCGTCGAGGCTTTCATACAGTCACCTACCACCTACCACCCACTCACTGTTATACCCTGTAGTAATATAGACAGATTTCTGAGTGTTAACGTAATTACAGAGCTGGAGGGTGCCAAGTACTTCATGAATGCGGTGCGTGACGGCGAGTCAGTGCTGATGGGGGTCAGCGACGAGAACGAGTGTCACTTATGGGTTATGGCGCTGTACCGAGCCACTGGGCAGAGCCACAAGCCCACACCGCCCACCACTTCGGACACACATATCAAGATTATGGGAGGTATACATTTCATATAACTAATCTCTTTTACACTTTTGGGTAGGCAAACCAACAAACGGCTCCCACACGCGACAAGACTACTTTTAACAATTTTATGCCGTTTTCATTATATTTTTGAATTCCCGACGTTTCGAACATTTTACAGCGGTCGTTATAATGGGGGAATGGACTTACGAGGCTCATACATGGGGCAGACGAAAGAACACATAGCTGACTTCAAAAATTGATGGGCGGTAACCTGCATCAACTATGACAAGGGATGTCAAACATCCCAGTCCCATTCCGTAAAATGATGACTGTAAATCGTTCGAAACGAAAAAGATTTGAACTCTCTAAAATCTATATATAAAAAATTAAGCCTTTCTGTAAGTCCCACTGCTAGGCACAGGTCTTCTGTAAAGAGAATTTAAGGCCATATATCGCCACGCGGCCCTAGTGCGGATTGGCAGACTTCACGTGTATTAGAAAAATCGTGTGGTTTACTCGCTATCATCTCCTTCACAGCGCAGCGCGTGGTAAATGAGCACATAAAATGGCAACAACCAATTTATTAAGGGCGGGAACTCCGGTTGCTAGCGTACTATGCAACTTGGCGACCGTTCGGACACTGAGCTACCACGACTCTAAAATCTAAATAAGTAGTTATTTTCACTGAGTAATATTCACGAAAATATGAGGACTTATTTACAAGAACATCGAGGTCTGATTAGGAGTGCACAATATATATCGATATATGGACGCGATAAATCGCTTTAATCCGATTCTAACGAATCATCTAATATCGATATATTACATCCGATATTTGAAATATCGCAAGAAATTCAATATAAAAGCATTCCATTCTTTCTTGTATTTGTGGTTGACAACTTGAATAAAATAAAACTTGCGCTGACATCACGAAGAATGTAGTGTTCTATGTTACTGCACTCCTACTGTTTACGATGGCAGGACTCGTTGTATAAATTTTATAATCTATGCATGTAGTCTGTACTGCTAGCAGAATCAAATCAAATCAAAAAGTCTGGACTGCTATCCGAAGCGAGAAACCTCTCAGTTACGCGCCGAGTACTCTATTAGTACAAAACTTTTCTAATATCTAATATTAAGCGCCAATTAATTATAATCAAAGAAATATAAAAAATATCGATATATTTGTACGATTTATCGCGTAGTATCGATACAACCTCACGATATATTATATCGAAAAATATGTCGATATATTTTTGGCATGAACATCCCTAGGCCTGATCTTGAAGTCTGACACTCTGACAATAGAGAAAAGAAACAAAATTAGATCTTCCCTTATCCCTTTCAGACGCAGACAAGGCACGTAAACACGGAATGGAGGACTACATCCAAGCAGATCCTTGTCAGTTCGACCACCACCAGCTGTTCTGCATGCTCCAGTCGTTGACACTGAAGTACCGCCTCCAGGATCCTTACTGTTCACTAGTAAGGCTACTTTTACACAAAAATTTTGACACTGAATACTTACGTCACTACTTCTTCGTCCTCTCCCACTAGCAAAGTTCACCATTGTTTGTTACCATGCCATGATTTAGTTCTGCAACCAACAGTTATTTTGCCAGCGACTTATATTATTATGTCACTAAATTAATCTATCATACATATCTTTAATACTTTCCATACAAGTGTTTCACCACGATCCCATCTGATGTTAAACGGAAATGCAGTCCTGGATGGCAAGGCGCGCTAGCTTAGTAAATGCATATTCACTCTACTCTTGAGATTATTGTGGTTAATTGTACTCAGACATCCGAAGTCCTAGTAGCCTCTCCGGTATTGTGGGTGATGGGAAAAAATGATCACTTAACCCTAAACATAGCGATGTATAACATAATATGCATGTAGAGATATAAAATCTCTTTACTTAAATTTATTCTTTAATTGTATTTTATAATAATTTTTCAAATGATTAATGTCCCAGTTGTCAGTGTCGTGACATTTATAATTATAAAAGAGATGAAGTTGGAATAAGGACATTTTTTTAGCATGCCAACAATATATTTTTTTTCGCAAATAAATTTAAAATTCTTGTTAACCGTTCCAAATCAGCTTAGGTTTGTTAGTACTTACGTGGGAAGGAGAAACCTCCCCGGGACGTGCTCTCCTTGAGCACAGTGCAGAGGGGCTCCGGTGCGTTCCACTGGAGATCCCGGAGCCCCTCGTCATGCACCGAGGAAAGGGCCACCGGGGAGGTTTTAGTGGGTAAAAACCCCACATAACCGCCGCCTTCCCCCCAGAAGGCGGGGTATCTTTTCGAAGATTTCCTCCCCGTTAACAAAAAAAAATGTTAGTACTTACGTACGTTACGTACTTAGTACGTGTAGAACTGTATAGAATAGTGTACATCTTGGTTTTCCAAAATACGTATATTCATATCACGATTGTTTAATTTATATTTTGGATATACTTTTTTTTTATGTTCTTCAAAAAACAATCTTGCCACGATAAGGGTTAAGATCAGATGAGCCGTAAGCTCATTTGCCGTCCTACAGAAAAAAGAGAATGAAATACATCTTCTCCTATTAATCTTTCAGGGATGGTTCTCCCCTGGACAAGTGTTCGTGCTGGACGAGTACTGCGCGCGGTATGGGGTCCGCGGCTGCTTCCGTCACCTGTGCTACCTGTCTGACCTCTTGGACGTAGCTGAGAGTTGCCAGCAGACCGTTGATCCGACGCTTATGCACTACTCTTTCGCGTTCTGCGCCAGCCATGTGCATGGGAACAGGTGAGTGGGGTTTATTTACTAATACACAGCTTTCTATCAAGAGAAAGAATGTATAAGAAGCATCCCAATTATTAAAATTCATCTTTTAACTTCGTTGCTTATAACTATAAAACTAATATCAATTTAACCAACGTGAGCACCTGCATAAAAGTTACAGCTTTTTATATATATGTATGTACCATACTTCACATGTTTTAGAAAATTTTCTAAGACATGTAGGTTTCCTCACGATATTTTCCTTCATCGCCGAGCGCGTGCTAAGTCAGCACATAAAATTGCACCTACACCCATGTACATATCAATAAAAATTATATTTGACAGTTCAAAAAGAGGAGTGCCGATCGTCACCAAACTTTACAAGATTACCCGGCAGGTTAATCTGAAGATTCTCTAAAAATTTCATTGAAATCGGTCCAGCCGTTTCGAAGCCTATAAGGAACATACCCACACTCTATATATATATATATATATATATATATATATATACGAATTTTATGTATTTATTAGGCATAGTGAGCTTGTGAATATATCACCGGCTAAGATGTTTTATCAATAAGACCGTTAACTGTGGATTCACATGTGAAATGACAATATTTTAATGTTACCATTTTAAATGTTTCGTATCGTTGTTATTGCCTGACTGTACTCCCACTAACTATCCAACAATATACAAAATTACCTTTTCTTATTTGACACTAATATTAAATGTGACTGTTTATAGACTATTAGTATTTGAAGCTGTGTTTAGAAATTTCTTATTCATACTAGTCTATCAAGAAGTAAGCAAAAAGATTTAGGGAAAAGAAATAAACTTCATTTGCTCATGCCGATTGCCTATCAGAGCAAATCGTCGATCACATCTTGACTGTTTTGTTTATAAGAACGTGTTTTTGAAAAATTATAAATATCGTAAGACTTGAGTTACATTTTCAGTGACTCCTAACAAGTTCTCTTTCGAAAGCTCTATCGCTTAGTCACTCTTAATTTGGTAAAATTGTAATGGCCTCTTGCCATCAGCCATAAAGCCATAATGTCTTTGTATTTTCAAATTATTGTATTGTAGGAATAACAAACTCTCTTCAAACCACCCTTGAAGTACATCCTTTCCAATAAAAAATGAATCATCGAAATAAGTTGGCGTGATATTGAGTTATTCGTCTTTTTGGCGCGCACATTTAATGTAAATTTAATTATTTGGTTTTCTCATGGATGCCATTATCAGGACAGAAATCAAGCAAGGAGACCAACATGGAAAGCAACAGCTTTCAAACAAAAAGAATCATCAAAATCGGTTCACCCAGTCGAAAGTTATGCGGTAACAAACAAAAAAATCATACAGACGAATTGAGAATTTGAATCCATAGTAGTGCATCTCGAAAAAGACTCGTAAGAATCTATATTTATTAGACGAACACAGCTTCAAATATTACAATCACTACCTTGGAATGCCGCACTATACGCTGAATGTGTCTGCAAGTAACTGTTAGATAAATATTACTCTCAAAAAATCTACTTTCCTGAAACAACTCTTAAAATCTATCAGTATATCTTCCTTGTGATCGTATGTTTGTGTGCTTAGCAAACTAACTTATTATCTGTTCTGCATACTAACACTTTCTATTTACGGATATATGGGGTTGGCTGTACTATTCAAAATGTCACTTAAATTTGATAAGCGATATGAGAGTTGGTTATTTACATCTAGCTCGAAGGACCAAGTGGTAACTTTGTTTCAACTTTACTACTACTATCTATATATATAAAATGAGAGTTTTTATGTATGTAATTTATGTTTAATTGACCAAATAACCAGTATTCAATTTTATAAATTAAAACATAGAGATGTGACACACTTGGGACATGATAAGGACGTGATCATTGAACAGTGAGTTGAACAGTGTCCTATAAAAATACAATTAAATATGAGAAGTAAGACACAGTATGCTTCAACCTCTATTTTGTCGTTTACCATGTTACGCGTAAGCGTTTCGACCCGAAGAAGTTGAGAGGGACGAACCATGGCTCGGTCGGCTGTTTTTTTTCCAAGATAAATTACATACGACTAACTTTAATTCTTCTTAAATCTAAATAGTACCGCCAACAACATTTCCGACCCTATCCTGCTTGTGCCCTACTAGAGTAAGCCCCACAAATCAAGTGGTTCACAGTACGGCCACGTTACCTGGCAGGCCTGATGGCGTGGGGAGCATCACGGTGCAGGAGAAAGAGAAGTTTGCCGAGATCAAGGAGAGACTGAAGGCACTGCTGCAGCACCAGATAACCAACTTCAGACACTCGTTCCCGTTCGGAAGACCCGAGGGCGCGCTCAAGGTTCAAACATTTGCCAATCTGCTAGCAAGCGCTATTTTCCATATACATCACAATACCGGAAACTTAAGACCTTGTTATGAGAAAAAGTCATTCTATTTACTTTTGAAGTTTTACTTCTTTGGGCGCGTTATGAAAAAATGATGACAGTAACAGATTGAAGTTGCAGTGAAAATAATTGTATTTTAAATTGCGGTTAACTTAACGTATGTATTATTTATTGATATAAATTAAAATATTATATATATATATTGTTATTATTTGATTATAATTAATTATTTGCATGCAATTACAAACTATTTTTTTTGATGCCAAAGAAGTACAACTTCTCACCCGCATACGTTTTTTAATTAAGCCAGCGGTAGGTTTCCTCACGTGTTTGGTATCAAGTGGAGATGTAGGTATTGTTGGTAAGGCGCACTAGCAAAATCTATTCTTGCTTCTCTTCAAGATACTACTCACATTGTAACCAGAGGACAGGTATTTATTTCTCCGGTGCGTTTCACTGGAGGTCCGGGAGTACCACGAAGATGGCCGCCAGGTTTTAGAGACTAAGAGCCTCACATAATCTTCAACAAGATCCCCTGCCTTCTGGGTGGATCTTGTAGGAGATTTGACCCCCGGCAACAAAAAAAGTGGGGTATCTGTTAGTTTGGTGGAGGAAATCTTTATAAGCTACCGCCTTGTGGGGCCATCGTCGTTGCATTATGAGGAGCACCGGCGGAACACACCACTGCACTGAACTGTGGCACGAAGGTTTACTCCACCAGCATCCTCGCGGTGCTAAAAGGCCTTAGTCCCTTGATCTGTAATTTGCCTTTTTCACTCAGGGCAAAGACGTGCTATATCTTCTCGCTGAAGAATCTGTCTTCGTTGAAAGTAAATATACCCTTAAATTATTCCAGGCCACTCTATCACTATTGGAGCGAGTGCTGATGAAGGATGTCGTGACGCCCGTACCGCAGGAAGAGGTGCAAGCAATAGTCCAGACAAGTCTGGAGACCGCTGCTCTAGTGAACTACACTCAACTCAGCCAGAAAGCTAACATTGAAGGTGATTTCCTCTTCTACCTAGATACTATACAATTGTCTTTTCCTCCCTCCTTTGCAAGAGGATGCCTAGATAGATAGATCCGGATATCCGAAATCCTAGATGGTCAAATGTAAAGCTTAGTAAATGTCTATTCACTCTACTCTTGAAAACACCCACATTGTAGTCGGAGGAAAAGACAGACGCGTGCAAACTATTCCACTCCTTTGACATGCGAGTAATGAAAGACGAAGCAAAGCGCTTCGTTCGGGTTTGAGGGATGTTTTAAAACTGTCTTTTGTTCGCAGAGGATCTGAGAGGGGAGTCAATGGTGACTCCAGCAAAGAAACTGGAAGACTTAACGCGTCTAGCCCAGCTATGTGTCGACCTTGTTCAGCAGAATGAGGAACACTATTTCGAAGTAATAATAATACGAGAGCATTAATAAGTATTGTCTATGAATTTCGAGTTGTAAGTCACTGAAAAAGAAAACATAACGATATCATATCTAATAATAATTCTGCCTAGTTAAATAATTAACATACAACTCGAAATCATCGAGTTATATTTATCGATATTGTGTTTGTGGCATTTGGAACGGCAACACTTTTTTTAATTACAACAAAATAAATATATTAAACACAATAAAATATATCGATAGTCGAAGTTTCGTCACTGGTAAAAGTGATTTTAAACACCATTTCGCCTACACTATTTCTAACTTTAATTTTTAAAACGGTTTTGAATATTTGAAAACGGTTGATGAAAAGTGTTGCCAGGCAATTTGTCTGTGATTGTGTTTATTGGAATAGTGTTTGATAAGTACCCGTTTAAGGAAAAAAAACGTTTTTTTATATGCAATTATTTTTCTATATAGTTTTTTTTCTGTCAAACGTAGACATATAAGACGACAACTTTAACTGTTTCACCAGATTAAGAGGTGTCAGATAAGGTCCCTTAGCCTGTATCGATATTACTAATCTTATATAAAAAAAGAATGTGTGTGGGTTTGTTACTTTTAGGCTCCGAAACCGCTGGACCGATTTCAATGAAACTTTCAGGGAATCTTCGTTTTATATATATATATATATTTTGGGCCAATGTTATCAATACATTTAAAAAACGGGTACTCATCAAAACAGCCTAGGTAGCACCCAATTATAACGCCGCTATTAGTGAGGGGAATGATAAGGCCGTTATTTTTTTTTATTTCTAAATAAATGAGCTGAAAATATTTCCTAACTAGCGCTCAAGTCAATTTCCAAGTCATCAATGACAGTGTTTTTAACGTAGACATTGCAAAGTGACGTCAAATTTCTTTTCAATAAGTATATTTAGGAGAAAAAAAATTTAAACCGACTTCAAATCAATTCATACATGACGGACGCGACCTAAGAGCTCTTTCTTCATTGTCGTTTCCTCAGAGCTGAGGGTCGTGATTACCAGGAAAGATGCTTTGAACGAGCATTCCCCACTCTCTTCTATTTTGGGCCAGGTGGATAGCCACCTGGAGTTTTAGTTTGGTAGCTCCTCCAATACAGTCCGTCCACCTAGTGGACACCCTGCCTCTGCTTTTTCTTCCTTCGTCGCAGCCAACCAGCAGTAATTTTTCAAGGCTTTCGGGCTGGCGGCGAGCTATGTGGCCGAAGAAATTAAGAAGTCGGCAAAAGCAAGTCGTGGAGAGGCGAGTCTTGATGCTCAGTCCATGAGACTCCTAACATTTTGCCCCAACACCACATTTCATGTGCGTCTATCTTTTCTCTCACACGAGACCTCCATGTCCAGGTTTCTGAAGCATACGAGAACATGGAGAAGATTGCATTAGTTTGGTTTTTGCTTTAAGGAATATGTTTCTGTTTCTCCAAATCTTCTTCAGGCGTTTTACGGCTGTTGTTGTCTTCTATTTTGGTATCTAAGAGTGTGGCGACTTGTATTCGCCAATCACCAAAAAGTATTTAAGACGATAAAATTATTTATATTATATTTGGAAAGAAAGAAAATTTATTTACCGGCGGCACATTAGAAGCCCAAGAACACGTGTAAAAATAATAAGGCCCCTCCCCTTAATTATTCCGCTCTAATGCCACATTTACCAAATTGGTGACCACACGAAGACTTTCTTCTTCTTTCTCTTCGTGTCGAAGATTGAACAATTTTTTAAGAAGAATGCCACATTTCCAAAAGAGCTCTACTACCTCTCAAATCCGGTAAAATAGTTGGAGTCTACTGGCAAAACCAGTATATGTTCGTCACAATGAAAAACAATGTGTGCTTAATATCACACGACAGAAGTTAAACTTCTTTAGCTCCATCTATGTAATAGGTTGGGGAAAAAGCCTTTTGACATTATAGTATTTATGAACTTGTAATAATATCTGCTAGGCTATACTATTTGTATCTGGCTGGTTTTGGTATCATTGAAAGTTTAAATTTTTATTTTTATTTATAACATAATTCCAAATTCAAATTAGAGGAAAATGTGTGATTTTCATTTGTTTTTCGTACTGTCAAGTTGAGTGAATCTAATGAAGAAATTCGAAACATCATAAAATTTTACTACAAAAAAGTACATCTTTGGAACCCAAGGTATGTCAAAAAATTCGAAAACGAACCTAATTGAAACCAAACCCTATCAAAAAAATCAAAATGGGTACCATAAATACAGCGCTATGAACGCACAAACATAACACAACATCGAAAACAATAGGCACGAATTGATCTCTCCTGTTTTTGAAGTCGGTTTAAGTATTACAACATAATTGGTCACATATTGTTAGGGTCTTGTGCATATAATCTTATTTCCAGCTCATTGACGTGATGGGAAATCGAATAGAATTGTTGTCGATGAAAATATCATTAAATCGATCCCCAAAAACGATTCGATAATTCCCACACGCTCTTTAAAAATCATTGAAAAGCGCCAAAAAATTACATTGTTTTTTTTTAAATAAAATCTTTAATTGGCTCTTAATCAATTGATTTTTTTTTATTCTAGAAAAGAAGGTTTTTTTTAAATTAATTAATTTTACATTTCGTGTCGCTTAGTCGCCAAGTAAATATCTTACAAGTTAACGGTGTACTGTACAAATAACGATGGTTTTCGTTTGAATTTTCTACGTACTGGATTATTATGAATCTATACACATTCTCCCAGCCAATGCTTTCCAAAATAATATTTAAAGCTAGTAATAATCTTCTGGTAAAACCTAACGACCGAGTCGGGCTAAAGCAATTAGAGTCCCAGTCCACGAAATCAACTTTAATTCTAAGAAATTGTATTATATAAACGGCGAGTTTCTCTATTCGATCTTCAATCTAAGATTATTTCCGATCCAGATTTTATTTGATCCATCCATCGATCCGCAATCCGCATTTCAATATCCAATCTTGGCTTTGGAAGTGATTGAAAAAGAACGGATTGGTCGTAAAGGACAGTCCTCTCTCATAATCCCTTTTTACGCCGTTAAAATAATATGCACAAACAATCCACCGAAAATAAAGGACCGCAAATAAAGATCGATTACACGCAAAACGGATTTGTCAAAACAAGAGATTGGATATAGATACAGCTCGGATTGCTTATTGAAACACAAAATGCAGAAAATGGATTGATATATCAATCTCGGATAGCGATTTACGGATCGAGATTGAATTTAGAAACCCGCCGTAAGTCTTTACTTATGAAATTGCCGTTACACTATTGGCCATTTCAAACCAAAAAAAGTTTTAAGTTGTCTGTGAATTCTAAGTTTAAATTATTTTTGTTGTAAAAACACGACATTCCTTTTACAAAGTCAGTCTTTTGTTTACTGATTAGCTTTGATTTTTATTACGTTTGAACATTTTAGTCATAATGGATAATCTTAAAGTTCGTTTAATTATTGAATATGAGTTCCAGCAGAAACGGCATGTAATATCAATAACGTTTACGGAGAGAACTTAACAAACGAACTTCGTTGCCTCCTGTCCAGCTGATATTTAATAAAAGCATTAATAAAAAACCACTGCCTTGGCAAAGATGCATCTATTACACGGGTGAATAACTTGAGTAGCATAAATACTCGTAAATAAGTTAAAAAAAAAGTTAACTTATTACATACAAAACGGCAAATTTCATAGGTATAGACCTATTATTTCACAATACCTGCGTCCCGCGATTAAAAACTATTTATTTAAAAAATTCTAATATAACTAACCTTCGTTACTCCTAATAACATTAGCTATCTGCCAGTGAAAGTCCCGTCAAAATCGGTCGAGCCGTTCCAGAGATTAGAAACAAACAACAGACAGACAAAAAATTAGTAGCGGTTATTTTTAATATTAATAATTGATTCAACAATAATGTGAAGTCCCTGACTCCCGAGCTAGGTCCTATTGGACCTGTATTTCAGGAGGCAGTGTCGTCTCCCATTTAAAAACACAATAAGATACAATATGAGCATTAACAATATTTCATATATATGTTGTGTGTGTGTATGTGAGTGTGTGTGTGTGTGTGTGTGTGTGTGTGTGTGTGTGTGTGTGTGTGTGTGTGTGTGTGTGTGTGTGTGTGTGTGTGTGTGTGTGTGTGTGTGTGTGTGTGTGTGTGTGTGTGTGTGTGTGTGTGTGTGTGTGTGTGTGTGTGTGTGTGTGTGTGTGTGTGTGTGTGTGTGTGTGTGTGTGTGTGTGTGTGTGTGTGTGTGTGTGTGTGTGTGTGTGTGTGTGTGTGTGTGTGTGTGTGTGTGTGTGTGTGTGTGTGTGTGTGTGTGTGTGTGTGTGTGTGTGTGTGTGTGTGTGTGTGTGTGTGTGTGTGTGTGTGTGTGTGTGTGTGTGTGTGTGTGTGTGTGTGTGTGTGTGTGTGTGTGTGTGTGTGTGTGTGTGTGTGTGTGTGTGTGTGTGTGTGTGTGTGTGTGTGTGTGTGTGTGTGTGTGTGTGTGTGTGTGTGTGTGTGTGTGTGTGTGTGTGTGTGTGTGTGTGTGTGTGTGTGTGTGTGTGTGTGTGTGTGTGTGTGTGTGTGTGTGTGTGTGTGTGTGTGTGTGTGTGTGTGTGTGTGTGTGTGTGTGTGTGTGTGTGTGTGTGTGTGTGTGTGTGTGTGTGTGTGTGTGTGTGTGTGTGTGTGTGTGTGTGTGTGTGTGTGTGTGTGTGTGTGTGTGTGTGTGTGTGTGTGTGTGTGTGTGTGTGTGTGTGTGTGTGTGTGTGTGTGTGTGTGTGTGTGTGTGTGTGTGTGTGTGTGTGTGTGTGTGTGTGTGTGTGTGTGTGTGTGTGTGTGTGTGTGTGTGTGTGTGTGTGTGTGTGTGTGTGTGTGTGTGTGTGTGTGTGTGTGTGTGTGTGTGTGTGTGTGTGTGTGTGTGTGTGTGTGTGTGTGTGTGTGTGTGTGTGTGTGTGTGTTCCGATCCAGATTTTATTTGATCCATCCATCGATCCGCAATCCGCATTTCAATATCCAATCTTGGCTTTGGAAGTGATTGAAAAAGAACGGATTGGTCGTTAAGGACAGTCCTCTCATAATCCCTTTTACGCCGTTAAAATAATATGCACAAACAATCCACCGAAAATGAAGGATCGCAAATAAAGATCGATTACACGCAAAACGGATTTGTCAAAACAAGAGATTGGATTGGATTGCTTATTGAAACACAAAATGCAGAAAATGGATTAATATAACAATATCGGATAGCGATTTACGGATCGAGATTGAATTTAGAAACCCGCCGTAAGTCTTTACTTATGAAATTGCCGTTACACTATTGGCCATTTCAAACCAAAAAAAGTTTTAAGTTGTCTGTGAATTCTAAGTTTAAATTATTTTTGTTGTAAAAACACGACATTCCTTTTACAAATTCAGTCGTTTGTTTACTGATTAGCTTTGAGTTTTCATTACGTTTGAACATTTTTAGTCATAATAGATAATTTAAAAGTTCGTTTAATTATTGAATATGAGTTCCAGCAGAAAGGACACGCAATATCAATAACGTTTACGGAGAGAACTTAACAAACGAACTTCGTTGCCTCCCGTCCAGCTGATATTTACAAGAAAAGCATTAATAAAAAACCACGGCCTTGGCAAAGATGCATCTATTACACGGGTGAATAACTTGAGTAGCATAAATACTCGTAAATAAGTTAAAAAAAAAGTTAACTTATTACATACAAAACGGCAAATTTCATAGGTATAGACCTATTATTTCACAATACCTGCGTCCCGCGATTAAAAACTATTTATTTAAAAAATTCTAATATAACTAACCTACGTTACTCCTAATAACATTAGCTATCTGCCAGTGAAAGTCCGTCAAAATCGGTCGAGCCGTTCCAGAAATTAGAAACAAATAACAGACAGACAAAAAATTAGTAGCGGTTATTTTTAATATTAATAATTGATTCAACAATAATGTGAAGTCCCTGACTCCCGAGCTAGGTCCTATTGGACCTGTATTTCAGGAGGCAGTGTCGTCTCCCATTTAAAAACACAATAAGATACAATATGAGCATTAACAATATTTCATATATATGTTGTGTGTGTGTATGTGAGTGTGTGTGTGCAAATTTGGTTTTGTCTATGTCCCTCAGCTTTACAAACAGACACTCGAATTTTATTTATTTGTATTAGATATTGTGTAAAATGTTAACTGTATATGTGACGAAAAATCAATCGTCGATTTTGATGGTACACCTACTCGTAATTACTCAATATAACATTTTTGTATTTCACTTCTATCTCATGTTTTATTTCTCCACAGGTTTTTAAATCGAAATCGGACACTGACGGTGAAAAAAATGTAACTACTTATGATTTGGTATATAGCTCGGCTGATACGAATTCACCTGTCAGTTCTATCCACTCGGTATTCATTATTACGTTATCACAGTTTGCGAGGTTCATTCCCCGTCGTTGAAGTGACAATCGCTTAGACAATGCTTGGATTTTAGTATTCAAAATTGAAAGCTATGCATGATCCGAACTCCATTTTTAGAGTACTACTACAGTATACATTCACACTCTCTTTTCACTTACTTTACACCCGCTATTATGTCACTCATTGTAAGAGGTTCAGGCTAAGCGACCTAAGAGCGATGCCACCTCTCAATCCAGTAAGTTCTGGCTAAGTGTATAGGCTCCTTAAAAAACATGATTATTTGAATCAAACGGTTATCGATATTGAGATTGAAAACAAAAACCGACTTCAAGTCTAATCAAAGGTTGAACAGCAAAGGACTGGAATAGTTCGCCCGCGTCTGTCTTTCCCTCCGATTACAATGTGGGTATTTTGAAGAGTAGAGTGAATAGGCATTTACTAAGCTAGTGCGCCTTACCATCCAGGAATGAATTTCCACTTAACACCAGGATTGTAATCAAGCACTTGCTTAGAAAGTATAGAAATAAAATAAAAACGCCATTACGCGCCTATCCTCTCTTTGTATTTCAGAGTTAAAGAAATAGAATTAATCAGAACCTAATCAAACTCTTATCAAACTACCCTACAAGTACATTCTCTCCAATAAAAAGGAATCATCGAAATCATTTGGCGTAGTTACTTGAGTTATTCGTCCACATATTTAATGCAAATTTAAGTCTATTTTTGTCATGGACGCCATTGTTAAACAAATTGAAATGGACCGCACTGGAAGCACCAGCTTTCAAATAAAAAAAGAATAATTAAAAACAAATTCCTCCAGTCGAAAGTTATGAGGTAACAAACATAAAAATACACTCAAATTGAGAACACTTTTTTGAAGTCCGTAAAAAAACACAAACCGAATCGAGTACGTGATTGTTTCTAGAAATCGATAACGCACTCAATTCGGATTCGATATCGATAATCGTGTTGGGTAAAGTGAGTGTGATTATAACGTAGTATTATTTTTAATTATAAATTAAGAATGTTTAATGCATAGTTTACTAATTTTGATATCGATTTCTCGCAGGCGAGTGTCCGATTCAAATTCAATGTTTATACTTTTCATTGTGGGCTCAAAATTTCTTTTCGATAATTGTTCAATTAGCTGGCAGAATTGGCAGGGATCTTTGGTCTGTTCTATCTATAATGAAAAGTGGTTATTCGAATCCTTTCACATTGGACCACTCACAACACGATCAGAACAATTCATTACTTCACACCGATCCACTATAACGCTTACATAGACTAAAACGTTAATCTATGCTTTCATTATAATCATTAGTTATGTGTTGCTATTTTAAATTTAATTCTTATATATGTATTATATAGTTATACATCTTTTGGCACTTTAGGGCTTTATTGTAATGTCAACATAACATTAGTTAAGTTATTTTTTTTTATTTTATACTGTAGATGTTCATAATTACTGTTATTTGGATACTGCAACATCCTTAGTCTGTAGTCTTTTAGTATGTTTGCTGTTAAACATGCATGCATTAAATATTTGATTAGACAAAGATACTTAAACACTGTCTGGAAATATTTACGAGTATTTACGTTAATAGTCAATTAATTATTAGTTATATATTTTTTAATGACTCATAAATATTTCTTGTCTTGATGACGGTTATTAGAAAAAAATATTGGCACTAGTTTTTATTGACGAGGCCCTTTAAGAAACAGGCGTAATCCTTTCTTAAAGGCTGGATTTCTTGCAGCTTCCCATGTGGATGTTCATGGGCGATGGCGATCACTTAAGATCAAATGAGCCGTAAGCTCGCTTGCTACAAAAAATGTTACGAAGTCTGAGGCCTATATTTTTTTCTTCTTCCACTTCTTCGTGCTTGTTATTAATACCTCTATCAAAATGCATTCTTCTATAACGATCTTTAGGAGTTACCTGGTATATCTTCGGAGCCTAAATGATCACGCGACTTAATTAAAAGCAAAATTTTTGAAGTCGGTCAAAAACTATGTACATCGACTTAAATTATTATATTAACAACTCTTACTTCTATACCATCACCTTTCTGTCTCCTTCTCCAGTCGTTCGCTTGGTTCTCCAATCTCATCAAGGAACACGGCGAGATCTTCTGGGCACTATTCGGTGTGGACATGGACCAAGTGCTGGCAGAACAGCCCCCTGACACGTGGGGTTCATTCCCATTGTTTCAGATATTGAATGATTATTTGAGAAATGACGGTGAGTGTTATCAATTGGCATATTAAAAAAAACTAATATATATACATAAAGGTACATTGATGTAGCTAGATATATATAACGCATCTGTCACTGTTCCTTTGCAAAGTATCACAAAAAACAGCTGAAGCGTGTAAACTTAACATCAAGCTGAAACTTAAGGAGCCTCTACTGGAAAGTTGCTGGTTGGCCCTTATATATACGGCCCATCGATATATACCATTATTCAAGCGTCAATAGCCTAATGGTTTAGGGTACGGTCTGCGAATCGTAAGGTTGTGGGTTCGAATCCACCATTCGGCTATTGACGTGAACCATCTCCTAGCACAAGCTTAGTTGGAAAGGTTAACAAGAATGTTAGTAATATTTCTGAAAAAAAAAAGAAAAACTGCGAGCTTTATTTAAAAAAAAAAACATCAGCCGTAGAACCGTTGTAATCGGCTTGGATCCAGCGTCTCGTTTTTGAGGTCGTCAGACCACCCTGCCACCGTCCTACGCTACGCTTGCCGGTTCGTGGTCTTCAATCGAGAAGTTCTCGGCCCCATCCGCCATCTGTTCTACGCGCTATGTGCCCTGCCCATTGCCACTTCAATTCGCTCACACGGTGAGCTATATTGGTTACCTTCTTTCGTCTACAAATCTATATCCTATATATCCTAGATCCTATCCTCATTTCTGATACGATGTCGTAGAGATACCCCGAGCATAGCTCTCTCCATAGCTCGTTGTGCGACTGAACTCACCATATGGTCGAAGACTTCCAACTTCAAAACAGTGTTATGTTGTTTTGTTATTTTGCAGAAAGTCTCAGGGGGGGTAAGTTCCATAAACATTTGCAAGAGACGTTTTCACCGCTTGTGATACGCTACGTGGACCTAATGGAGTCATCGATTGTACAGTCACTGCACAAGGGATTCGACAAGGAGAGGTGGGAAATCAAAGGGTTTGTATATATTTTGCAGCATCGATAAATCGTGACAGTTTTAATACTAATATAAATCAGTGTAAATACTTAAAGCAGCCGTATAAGACCTAAAGCCTGTCTATGCAGGATACCTTGGCTCCATATATGCTATTGTCACTGAAATTTCACCAAGCCAATTTCATTATTATTATGTCAACATCTGTAATCTATGGATTGACAGATATCATTAGGTGTCAGATCATCAAAATACTAACAATTGAAACAATATGTAATCAAGATCGTACTGAACGAGCAGATTAGCAAGTATATTTGTGGCGACTGGCACTCGCCAATTAGCAAAAGTATTTTAGAACACAAAATTATTTTAGAATAAGAAATTGTTTTAAGACAGATGTCAATTTTTTCCCTTTTGCCATGAATTTTCTAAATTGTAGATTTTAGGGAAACAAATTTAAAAATATAATTTCAGTCGCATTTTCTGTGATGATTTTATTTACCGGCGGCGTCACAACACATGTCACACTAGAAGACAAAGAACACGCGTATAAATAATAAAGGGAGACATTCATTCATCCAAATGCCACTTTCCCACTTTGGCGACCCCGTTTAAGTTACTTAAATCACCATTACTTCAAATCTAGTCAAACATTAATCAAATTTAAGACTTATATGATTCTCTCATGGTTGCCATTGTCATGAAATTCAAATGGGACCACACGATTGATTTAATACGATAATTGCATGCTCACTGGGCGGTGTTATCGGTAAGCGCGATTTCTTACAGACGACCTTTGGAAGGCGCCATTTAAACGCCATTTATTCATTGCATGCAGTCTTCACCTGTAACTGTGATAGCATTAACCATGTAATTTTAAACTGTTTTTATATATCGTACGTTAAAAATGTTCATTGTGTTGGTGTTCAATAAATAATTGAAGCGTCAATAGCCTAATGGTTTAGGGTACGGCCTGCGATTCGTAAGGTCGTGGGTTCGAATCCACCATTCGACTATTGCCGTGAACCATGTCCTAGCACAAGCTTAAGCTTAGTTGGAATGGTTAACAAGATTGTTAGTAATATTTCTGAAAAAAAAGAAAAACTGCTAGCTTTCTTTAAAAAAAAAAAAAAAAAAAACAAATAAATAATACATAAATATAATATGCATACAGCCGTTACCGTTACAGCCTTTATATTAATAAATATATGTCCCACTGCTGGGCATAGGCCTTCTGTGTTAAGATACTATAAGGGCATAGTCTGCCACGCGGCCTTTCTTAGAAAAAATTTCTAAGACGTGTGTCTCGCGATGTGTTCCTTCACCGCCGAGCGCGAGGTAAAATACATACAGCAAATACATGTACATATGTATATTTATACATAATAAAATAACATATTCAAAATGAAAGTTAGTCAATTAATTGAAGAAATAAATGAGAGAAGTTAACCGTGGAATCAATTGTCACCAGCGGTGTTTCCGAACCTGTAAGATTAAGGGACCTTCAAGAAACGAGCCTTCTCCTATTTCAAAGGCCAACAACGCACCTGCATCTCCTCCGGTGCTGTGGATGTGATGTGGCTGACTGGGTGTACCGATTTTTATAATCCTATTTTTATTTGAAAGCATGTGCTTCCAAGAGGGTCCCTTTTCAATTTGATCCTATTCTAACAATGGCACCCATTAGAAAACCATTTCTCAAATTTCCATTAAGGATGTGCGCGACAAATGGATGAATAACTCCATATCACGCCAACCGATTTCGATGATTATTTTTTATTGGCAAAGATGTACTTCAAAGGTAGTTTGATAAGAGTTTGATTAGGTTCTAATCAATTCTTTTTCGTAATATATTTATTTGATTTGAAGTTTTTGTTTCTACTGCTTGCGGCCCAACTTTTCATAAGACCGTAACGCGCCTGCAATTCCAGTAGTAGGTGTTCTTCTTCCAGCAACGGCTGTTCAACAAGTGAAGAGTTGTTCTGGAAACTGGACGCGTTGCAGTCCTTCATCCGGGACATGCATTGGCCGGAGCCGGAGTTCCGCTTGCAGCTCGAACAGCGTCTGAAACTGATGGCCTCCGATATGATGGAGACTTGTATACAGAAGACTGAGGCGTCCTTCCAAGTACGTTCGCTATTTCTAACCTTTACAGAAGTAAATTTCTTTATGCGCGCTTGACTTGATAGTATATGCGTTACGAAAAGTGTCATTGGTCGAAACGAAGGGAAGTTGAGAGTGAGATATCAGATAGTGAAGATAGAAAGAGTGAGAGAGTTACGTATATGTAAGACACAGTGCAGGCCTATTGTCTGTTTCACACTGTAGGAGCAAGAGAGAACAGCGTTCCAGTACATTTTCTTTCTTAAGCAATCGTATATAGTATATGTTTATCATTTGTTTCTAGTCGTGACCGAAGAAGTTGAGAGTGAGATATCAGATAGTGAAGATAGAAAGAGTGAGAGAGTTACGTATATCTAAGACACAGTGCAAGCCTATTGTCTGTATCACACTGTAGGAGATAGAAGACACACTGTAGGAATATAGAGCAGCGCATACATTTTTTTCACTCTTAAAAAATCGTATATAGTATATGTATATCATTTGTTTTCAGTCGTGGCTGAAAAAGAGTGTGACATTCATGTCGACGGATTACATCTTGCCGGCGGAGACTTGCGCGATGGTCAATGTAGCGCTGGATGCGAAGAATCAAGCGCTTAAACTGTGTTCGATTGAAGGCGCTGATGTCGTGAGTATTCTCCATGAAGGACTGCTCATTTCACCTTGCTTATAATAGAAGATAGCATTAAATAGAAAGACGCTGGTTTGTTAGACGGAGAAACGGTTTCACAGAACACCTCCTGTCACCTCCTCTGCATGATCGTATAGTAAGTGCAGGTAACCGGAGCCACTGGAGAGAAGTACTTCAGGCTTACTTAACTTACGATAGTAGTGGAGCAAGAATTTTTGATCGAGATTGCTATCCTCGGACTCCTATTACAAGCCTTGACGGAATATGACATTGTACTCTTAAATTTATGCTTTCAATATGAGCAGCCCCACCCTGTAAATAATGGCGGCCACAAAGAATCAATGCCGTAACCTTGCTAGATATTATGGCTCTATTCGGCTCTTGCCTCGTTGAGAATGATCCATTCCTCTGAGGTAAACGACGAAGCATGTCATCAAATGTTAAGTTATCGCCAACACTTATAAGCATTAATAACCCTAGATATGCTGCAAGTGCTGTATCGTAAAGGCTAGGTTTACGACCGCTCACTCACTTTGCGAAATGTAGAAGTGAAAGACGGTTTTCTGTGGGATCGTGATTTATCTCCATTCGAGCCGTAATAGTTTCACAGCAGTTCAAGTTGAACCACTAAATGGTTTGTCCATTGTTAGATTACTTCTGTTTATTGCGACAGAACTTCAAAATCCATCTCTGCTTTTCTTCATGGTAGTCATTGCATTACTGTGTTTATGTGTAACTAAATCGACGGTAGAAAAAGGAAATGTCATATCTCTAAATAGTCGCAATGATTTATTGCTATAGAATTGATCAGACCAAAACGCCGCGTCGAATGGTCTACGTGTCGTCTGCATACAACGAAAAAAATAATGTATACAGCATTTATTTTTTTCTACTTTTTCTACTGTTTGTACAAAAAATTGTGAATTTTTGATATAGTTTTTCGACTCTGATGTAAAATTGGATATTTCGAGATAGGACATTTCGATATTATGGAATTAGTTTGACGAACCGATACAACGTAAGGACCTTGAGTACAACGAAAAGAGATTACCCTTTCTCAAAAGTTGGCAAGGTAAATGCTACCTCTGGTGTTGTAGAGGTTCGTTAGCTTTGATCTCAGGTGCCTTGCTCGTTTGCCTCTATACCTATAAAATACCTAAGTAATACCCATTCACTTGTATTGGAAGTCAAATTCTGAGGTATTCCAACAAAATCAGGTCTAAACAAAACAGAAATCAGAGCTTAATACAGCAATTAGAGGCAACGAACTAAGCGCTGGGACTATGTTTTCTACACTGTTCAAATTAATCTATAACTATTGTTGATAGAGTAAGATTCATCGAGAGAGGTCTGCATGAAATTGTAATAAAACCATAAGTGGCAACCAGATTTAATCTCCTTTATCGATACCAGAATTCCCAAAGTTTTAATATTGTTATGTCTTTTTTCTAATCCGAATAAGATTCAATTTACAGACCACAGTTAATTGTCCCAGTTTAGCGTAGCCAGTTTTCATGCATCCATCACTTTTGAAGTTCTTGGAAAAAGAGAAACATATTTTAATATTCTTACTTTGCCAACTTGAACATTTCTTTTGGCTACGCGTTCAAAATTATTTGCAGTAACAGATATGAACCATATCTGTTATCACATGCAGGATAGCACTGGTCTTGCGCCTTTAGATTCCCAATCATTTCTTGCAATACAAAATTCTATATTTCATTTTAAAATATATTACCTCTAATTAAAAATCTTTAATCACTTAAAACCCTGATTATCGCAATTAGTTCTCTATAAACCCAATAAAATTACATATACACAATAATACTTAAGACTTAAGCGTCAATCCTTTTCAGATAGATTTTTCTAATAATGAATGTTGCCACTACGATTGTAAATTGTTTATTTTTTGCGAATTACCCACGTGAATCTCCAAATGACCTAATTTTAAATTCAATGACACTTCAGCAATCCTGGTATTATGTGAAATGACTCAAAGATAAATCAGATAATTATGGTTAGCACTAGCCAAATAAAATATCATTTAATAACACTTGAACGTAGACGCATTAATATACATTCGGCAGAGTAGCTTAAAGCTTGTATAAGTTATAAGTAAATGTAACATTTCATTACCCATGTTATTTTTCGCTTTAATTGTTTTATGAATTTAATTTTGTATTATTTGAAATTCCTACATGTCTTTCGTTCTTTTATGTTTGTTTTCCAAGGCCATGGATGCAATGGCTGTGAGTATTCGTTTATTATTACATATTAAATTTAATTATTTTTTCCATTAAATGTAGACAGGGATAGTACTTGCTACCTTCATAACACCGAGCATAGTAGTTCCGCAACGTGACAGTGGTTGATCTTAACGCTGTGAATGGGCTATAAATAAAAAGTGTATATGCCGTTTGATTTATCATAAAACCCATCGTGTGCCCCAAACCCAACGGTACAGACGTACTGCATCGGCCGTGGTCGGACGTGCAATGACGCGGCGCTGTGTTGTTAATGTTGAATTTTGTCGGTAGTTTGACACGCGCATTACAATTAGACCTAATAATAAGTACATTAACGAATAAAAAATAAAATCTTACTTTAAATTAAATAAAACGTGACGAATAATTCTTAATGACAGCACTGTCTGTGCATAAACAATGAAAAAAGATTAAAAAAACTACAGACGAATAGAGTATCTTAGAATGTTCAGAGTGAAGGAAGAAAAGGAAGATCAACTAAAAGGTGGGGAGATACCTTTGAAGACATTTGCGAATCTCATTGTTTGCAAAATGCGTATGGAAAGGTTTAGGAGAAATCAAGCGGCAACACAACCACCGTATTTACATTATATCTAATTACAATGTACATTACGAACTATGATACATAATAAGACACATATAAGTAAGTTACCCGTGTCTGTCTTTCCCTCCGATTACAATGTGAGTATTTTCAAGAGTAGAGTGAATAGGCATTTACTAAGCTATCATGCGGGATCGTGGTCAAGCACTTGCTTACAAAGTATAATAAAACATAGACTTACACTTCCGGACACATCTATCGGCCCACCTAGTGTTTTAAGTTTTAACGGTCCCTCGCTTATAATAAATGTTACGTGGAGCAATAAGTTTTTATGCAGTTTTGAAGCTGATTTACTAGCCATCTTTATCGTATGCTTTTTTAAATTTTAAATTAAGAATTATGAAAAAACAGAGACTAGAAAACTTTGTTTTAATTCGTGAAAGTTGGATTATTTCATTGATGTTTCTATTGATTGGATCGCGATAGATGTGTCCGGGAGTGTATTTCATTATTCGTAGTTGCAAGTAAAGGTAATTTAATCAAAATCAAGATGCATGATCGATCAAAACTCCTATTAGTGATAATATCATTTTGGTAAAAAAAACATTTACTAACTACAATTTCACTCTTCAGAACCTAACATTACATTAACGTATGTGTAATTATGTGTGTCCGCACGTTACTTTCAACGAAACGTTCGTGCATAGTACATAATCACGATTTCTTCCAGTACCAGTATCACGCTAAAATGGATGCTCAGATCGAGTCATGTCTCTTCGCGATGTCTACCGGCATGACGACTCGTC
Organism: Meandrusa payeni; assembly: GCA_029286785.1. Classification (NCBI taxonomy): domain Eukaryota; kingdom Metazoa; phylum Arthropoda; class Insecta; order Lepidoptera; family Papilionidae; genus Meandrusa; species Meandrusa payeni. Next base: position 1,796,014 of record JAGSMX010000029.1, read on the forward strand.
TCTCCGCCGTCCTCGAAGCTACGCTCGCCAAGATCGCACGATTTGACGAGGGAAGGTAAATTATTTTGTTTTAATTACATTCCATGTGTACTATTAAGCTAAAGCTTTTCTAAATTTGGAAGGAGTTAAGCCAAATATATCTATATTGGTAAAGTTATTGTTATACAATTCCATGATGCGATTAAGAGGTGCGCGTGCGCCTGCGCTTGTTTTACTTGACTGAGTAGCAAAAGTTTATGTGAATGAAGCTCACGAATGCGTTTCGAATGGCTGGGAACACGTATACATATGTGATTGACGAGTTCATTGCAGTCCAATTTATTTTGACAGATGTTGTAAAGAAGAGTTTGATCCAAGAGCATTCTTCTTGATTCAAGAGAGATTGTTTAGAATTACAAAATTTATATGAAGTTGATCTTAAAATTTACGTTGAACACACTTCTAGGGTATAAGAGTCATACCACTTTTTATAATATTAGTTTTAATTATTTCTTTGTTAATTTCGTATGGTCGCAGGACCTAGCTGTACAAATTGTATATTACCTATGGTCCACGAAATAAATAATCCTGATTCTCATTTAAAAAAAAATCAATTTTAAATTACAGTTTGATCGGATCAATTCTGACCATTGCGAATGTGTCTGGCTCCGGTAAAGACATCGGCCAGGGCTACGTCAACTTCATGAGGAACTCCATGGACCAAATAAGATCGAAGGTGATTTATTCTTTTGCTTAATCCGTTTGTAAGGATGATGAGGATGAGGAAAAAATCGCGTATATACGCATCATCTACAATAAAAAAAACTATATTTACAACGACTATACGTTTTTCGCGTAAGTTTTTCGTTTAGATCAAAATGTTAGACTACCTCCACATTTTATAGCTCGCCTAACTCTAGATTCAACTCGCTCTTCGATCACGTTATTGATTTCTGCTCTTAACCGAGTGACTGAACCATCTTTTTGTGATCTATATCTTCATTATGTTCCACCATTATCTGTTCCAATCCAATAAAACCTATGTCCACGCGCTATATCTTTCTTTGACATGAATATCGACTACTTTATTGATTGATCACTAAGCAACCATATGACACAGAAATTTACAAATATTTATATATATAATATAAATTGATTGAAATTGATTTTCTTGGGGTAACGTCAAATTCATTGACAATATTTTGTATACCCTATATCCGGATAAAACGAGATTTTCTAAAAATGTAACAGTTAGATCGATCTATCGCCCCCGAAATCATAAATATGCTAATAAAATGCCCTCCTTAATAAAAATCGTTGCAGCCGTTTCTTAGATTCAGATTATAATATATACAAGTATTGTTCGTTTATCTGCCAATATCTAACACAGTACCTATGCAAAGTTTCACAAACATCAGTTGAACCATATAGAAATAACATCAAGTTGCAATTTTGACTCCACTGAAAAGTTGTGTTGTTTGCTCATTGGCTCTTACACACAGGACCCAACGATATGTTCCTCAGGTGACTGACGAGCTGTGGATCCTGCAGCTGTTCGAGCAATGGTACGGTATCCAGGTGGATATGCTGAACACGTGGCTTGGTGAACGACCCGCCTTGCATCCTCACCAGGTCGCCGGCCTCTCCATTATACTCAAGGTCACACACTGAAGTTGTACTATGATTACATCTAAATATCATATTTTTACATTATAACTTTTGTAACAGCTGAAGCTGTCGTGGTACTATTAATACTCCTGAGAGATTATTCCAGTTGAAATCACCAGAACACACAATTTTCTGCACAAAAACAATCTTAAAAACGCGGCAATCGCTGACTGAACTGGTTACAGATTAAAACAATATATTTAAATTTTTTTGTACTACAGACGCACTGATTTACATGTTAGAGGAAGAGCCAGTTCATTCTTATAAGATTTTTCATGTTTACGATGAAGTATGAACTATATAAACGTTAAACTATGTCCGAAACTAAACAAGGTGATCGCGTCCTGTCACAGGACGCACTACAGATGCGGCAAAAATGTCCTGTAATAGGACGCGTGATAGACGAGGGGTTAACAGACTTGAATAAAAGATTATTTTTTGTCTTTATTAATGAACCGATTTTGAATATATTTATTTGAAAGAGTTCGGTTTCTAGTAGGTCCCATATTAATCGTTGGCATAGGACCCAGATCTCCACATATATCGGGGAACTCCTAAAGGTCGTGTGAAATCATGCTTGTTGAGATATTCGCAGGTTTATGACAATCTAAGTTAAACAAATATTGCATAACGACAACGACCACGAATGTCGAAGAAGAATAAGAATATAGCGCGAACTTAGTGATATAACTAAGTTACAAGTAAGATAAAAGCGGACACTCTATCCCCGCAAGAAAGGGCTAAATGTGAGGAAGATTTATTGGACAAAGAAAAAGAAATATTTTTTGTTGTACTTCCAGAAAATGTACAGTGATTTCGAGCTTCAAGGCGTGATCGACGACAAACTCAACTCCAAGATATACCAGAGCGTGGCCGCGAGGATGCACGCGGAGGAGACCACATGCAGCTTACTCCTGGCTCAGCAAGACACCGGGTGAGGAATGACAATTATTATCTCCATGCAAAAACACATTATATATCAACACCATCAAAAGAAAGGAAAGACGGTTCATTTATTCCCACTTTCGAGATGATCTACCCTTTACCCTTTTAAACAAAAAAATGGATGCCTGTACTTATTATATACACGCGTGAGAAGTTACACTTCTTTGATATTATTACAAAATAGTTTTTAAAATGCAAATAAATACAATAAAATAATAAAAGGTTAGTCGACACAATCAATTAAGTACTGTTTCGAATTTGAAAAATTAAATAAATAAATATTATATTAATTAATGTTATTTTAATTTATATCAATAAATAATAGATACTTAACTTCATTTATGTTGAAGCACTTAAAGTATATAAGCACAATTATTTTCACTGCAGCTTCATCAGTGTATTTAATAAAATATATTATTAAAATAGTGTAATTGGTTCTTTGGATGTAAAGCTATGGCTCTTTAGTAATGTGTAACATGTAGTAACCGTGTAACTTTATTTGTGCAAGTACTATTTTTCGTTGGTGAGGGAGAACAATTGTGGCTGTATTAAAAATTTGAAATTTAGCAAATTTTTAACTCTTCCTAACCAAAAGGTTGCCTACCTCTGCCCTAAACCATTAGTCTAATGACGTTTCAGAAGTTAAGAAGTTTTGTCTAGTATTTTTTCTTAAATTGTATTAACCACTTATCACCACAGATGCGATGATGGTGGCTCGGAAGAAGGTTCTAAAAGTGGAAAATCCAAATTGGAATCTCTCACCGAAGACGCTAAACTTGGTAACGTCACAGCCGTCGTTGGGAAGGTAAACAAGTGTATCATTATTATTGTCTAATTCTATTTTAGAATAAAACAATTTTTACGCATTAAAACATGTCGCGTATTTTTACGCAAACGGGCTTAAGAAATAAAAAGAAGTCGCGAACTTCGTACACGAATATCGTTGTCGTAATGTTAGGAGCTTTATTGGAGTTTCTTCGGCCATTTCTTCTCCCAGCGCCAACATTTCCAGATGTGGCACTCAAAGTTAGTTTAGCTTTTTATTGTCCCTTAGATTATCCTTGAAGTAGCAATCGACCGAGCTGTGGTTCGACCCTCTCGCTCGCTCTGGGCTTGGAATGCTAACACGTAACATAGTAACGTAGTAGTAGTCCAAGTCGAGGTTACCCCTTGTGTCGAGTTACTAGCAATAGAAGTTCAGGCTAAGAGTCCTAAAAGCTCAAGCCGGTGACGCAGTAAAGGCAAGTTCCTGTCTAATCTGTGACTGTTCGTCACATAAAAAGTCTTTCTGTAAATGTTCTACATTTGTTTCTGAATGAGCATTCTCGTACATAAATACTATAAGATGCAAAAGAAATAAGTTTAAAAACGTTTTTAAGTCATAAACAATGATTGTCTCAGACTATATTTAAAATCGCATCGAGCAGACAGATAAAAGAAATCCCATTCCTAGCGTTCCATCGAGTTCTAAGAACTTTAGCCGGTATAACAATCATCTTTTTTCGTTGACGGGGGGAAATCTTCAAGAAGAGACCCCGCCTTCTAAAGGGAAGGCGGGTTTCTGTGGGGTTCTATTAAAACCCCTCGGTGACTCTTCCTCGGTACGTGGTGAACGTACCGAAGCACCTCTGAACTGTGCTTTCGGAGAGCACGTCCCGGGGGGCAGGTTAATCCCTGTGCCCTCACAGTGCAAGGCGACACGGTCCAGTCGATGTCCAATTTTTAGCAGACGATAAAGGCCCCCACCCTTGTCGCCCAATGAACCCGACGCCCCTTTTAGTCGCCTTCTACGGACAGGCAGGGGATACCTTATTCTACGAGCCCAGAACTACAGCTGTTAATGCAACTTAACGCAGGGATCCACAAGAGCATACATTTTGGCTTGAGCCGTTACGCTATGCATAATAGCGTTTGAAATGAAAGGAACCATAGCGATCTTGCTTTAAACAGATTGCAGACACCCGTACATATTTTATCTGTGAAAAGTGTGTAGATACTAAAATGTGCTCCTCTTTTTAAGGTTGGCAATATGTTCGGTCGCGGGATTGGAGAACTTTCCACAAAACTCGGCGGAGCTTCGTCCTGGTTTTAGAGCTTGAAAGAATGTTATGTTCATTTTACAGTTATAATCGTCACTCATTCTTAAGCACACAGTTGACGCAATGACATTCGATTTGAAACTTTATTTACATAAACATAATATTAATTAATTTAAAATATAAAAGTAGTTGTAACAATTAGTTATGCTTTAGTGCAGTATTGTTGATTTTAAACTTTTCCATTGAGTAACGTGCCTCTTGTAGAATTCTAAACTTCAAAACATTCATCATAAAAAGACCCTAGACAATACAATCATTTTAAGCAATTTACGGTCACATGGCCTTACTATATGATAAATACAAAATGTATGTATGTTGAACATTTTAAACACACAAGGCAAAAGAAAACATACGGCAGCCATTTTCTATAACTGACGACAAAATGGCGCCGGACTAAATCTGTTTTAATGTTTGTAAGCGTCAGATACATAGCTTAGTTTAAATTAGTGTTTAAAGAAGTCTAGATTTTATTTTATAATAAAGCTTTATGTACAGTTAGGGTCACAATTGGTTTATTGGAACAATAATGAGTGTTAGGTGTGAATATTAAACGTAGTATTTGATAACACGGATGATTATTAAACTAAAGGAAACATATACACTCGAGTTGCATACACAACACGATGCTACAATAAGGAAACATATCGCTTTGGCAAAAATAACGTTAAATGTTAGTCGCAGTCGTGTATAGGTGTTATATTTAAGAGTATATTGATTATTGACATAGCAATTGGATATTGGAACGACATGAATGGACGATTGGTTGGTAAAATCTTATTACGTTATCTTCAAATTTTACTAAAACTCTATCCCTATATTCTTAGCTACGAGTAACAAGTTTTTAAAATATTTTTCTTAATATTATAACAGTACTTACATAAATCTTCCATTAGCATATTAAAAATCGTTGGTAACCAAATTAGTTTAAAATATAGCGTCACTCCCTGCCATTAAAATTAAAAACAGAACATAGTTTCAATAGCGCAAAAATTTATGCAAAGTTTTCCAGTAAGTAATAAAAAAGCAATATTTTTCTAATATCGTGAGAAATTTAAATATCATTTATAAATAATTGTAGCTAAATCAATTGAACTGTTGTGAATGCATGTTTCTAAAACAAATATGGCGTTATTAACAGTGTTGCCACTCATTGACCGCTAACTTGCCTTATGATTAACATTTATATAACATGTTTATAAAAACATGCATAGTGAATATAACATTAGTCACTGTTTTTCCGTAGAATATTATAGAGTCTACAGTTAAAAGCTCTTTAGATCTACACTTTTACTTGAATTGGTCAAAATAATACATTACTATAATATTATCAAATAATAATTACTATTATAGCTATATTTGTTACAAAATATTCTTCTATGCTATCTAATAACTTCCAATCATTTTTAAAAACTAGAAGAAAGTTTAAAATTCTTAGATAAAATTTAAAATTAGCTGTTCTTCATACTAATTCTCCTTTAAATGGTCTTTGGGGAATGACTTTGTAATTATTGTATCGTCTTCCATATATTTACATAATGTAAATGTATTATTCTTATAAATATATTGCCTTAAATACTTTGTTTTTCGTAATAAACAGTAAGCCTTTGGGCATACGATATATTTTTAATTTATAGTAAAATATTTTTAAAATGTTATGCTAGAAACAATTAATTATACCATATATCCCTTAAAACGAAAATGTATAGTTAATTGTTCCATTTTGTTTTGTTGAACATTCATATTTTATGATGTAATTGTTAATGTTTATTTATAAATAAATAAGTACATATTTTTTATTGGATTGGACCATGTTCTATACCAGTGGTGGGCAAACTACGGCCCGCGGGCCAAATCTGGCCCGTTAAAGCATTTCATCCGGCCCGCCAAGACTTTGTTTTGTTAATATTTTTGATGTGTTATTGAAAATTGTTTCTGTTTTATTTATATCAGTAGTGTTTATAATGTTTAAAATCGTGTAACTTGCTTATCTTTTAATTATTTTGTTAAGCAGTTTTTATAAATCAAAATATTTTTTTCAGTCAAATTTTGGCCCCTTTTAAAGTATTTTTTACAATTTGTGGCCCGCCAACCAAAAAGTTTGCACACCACTGTTCTGTACTATGACACTTCTTTATAAACTTCCTCTTTATAGTGGCACAATGGAATTAAATTTTCCGCACTTTCTGTTCAATCAAAATAATTGCATAATTTACACAGAGCACATAAAAAGCAAAGAAGTCAAACAAAGACAACATTCATTAAATATGTTGTTTATTTAAGTAATAACTGTGAATTTTGTTTCTTGCGTGTTGCCAATATAATAAATAAATCTTATAACAAATTTCTCTAATCAGCTTATACATAAATGTTAATAACTTATTTAATTTCAATACTATTTAATATCTTAAACGCGATGATGTGGCATGTAAATATGATTTCGATATTATTCTTCGTTTCATATTTACTTCGGCGGATGAATTATTGCTGGAAAATGATAGTAAACTAGTGTAAGTGCAAAATATATAGCCGACTGATATGCCTATGAGCATACCGCTTACAAAAGTTTTGCCGAGATTTGGGGAAACTTGCGATGGTTGTAAGATGTTTGCTAAATGATAACGTTCCTTTTACAGGCACATTATAACGCTATATGCTATAGCTTGATGACAATTTTTATAATTGGCAAGAGTATTGAGTAGACACCATCGCGAGTTTCTAGTGCTTTGATAATGAGTGCATCGCGAGTATAAGAGGAAACAATAAAATAATATTTACAATAAAAAAAATGTTTACTGTTTGTTTGCTATTTATTTATGTTCTTGCCCAACATTAATGCATAACAAAAAAATAATAGCTTTATAAATGTACTATTAGACATACCTATGTGTTTTTGCGCAATATCTTTTTAATATTAAAACAAGCAACTAGCAGGGACTGATAGTCTTTGTCGCCAATGCACCCTGTCGATACCAAAACTGGCTGTTAACTAGAATTTTGTAGCACCAAATCCTACGCTTGTCTTAACAAGATGAAGACTCTCGTTAACCTGGTAAGTTTACTAGCTGTGACTCTTAATTCAAACCGATACTGGGTAAAATATATACATACGGATGCTTGAAAGCATTAAACCCATCGCGCCACAAAAGCCTCAAAAATTTCGTTAGAGGATTTCATGACATAGTTTTAACAGGACCTGTCCAGTTTGTTATGTTTTTGTTAATGTGTATCGGTAATAATTCAAGAGACCTTGATGTTAATACAAAATAATCATTGTCTTTACAAACAAAGTGTTTCTAAGATTTGGAACTTATGTGGTCACAGGCAATTGAGCTCACGACTAAACATAAAAAAAACTAAAAACTTATTCGGTACAGTATGGGAAGATTATTACTCATTGGATAAAACTACCCTTTCGGAATTTTAATAAAACAAAACATGATCCTATTTAAATTGCTACATGCCATCAATACTCAAATAAGCCAGAAATAAAGTTTCAAAATGTTTGGTTAATAGTTTGTTTCTAAAATCAGCTTTAAATAGCGTGAACATATTTACTAAAGTATGAGTATAAATATTAAATGCTTTCAACTGGTAGTACATGGTAGCATATAGAGTATTACAGATAATCTGCAAAATCTACTCCGAACGACTCGTTTATCGACAAACATTTAATGAACACAAACAAACTGAAAGTGAACGCGTTCTAGAGGTGCTTTAATACATGCCGATACAGAAATAATTATAAATGTACTAGTGAATTATTTTTTATAATAGTTTGGGTAATGTGGCATCAGGGCGGAATGCCAATCCCAATAATTACTTTTATACGTGTTCTTGGTCTTCTAGTATAGTCCGCCGGTAAATAAAAATATCACAGAAATGTTGAGGATATTGAAATTTATATTTGATACATTTTGTTACAATAGAGATAAATACATTCGGAAAAGTCCAGATAAAAAGTGTGTAATAATGAAAATTTTTGACATATCTTTACATAAAATTTTTCTAATTCCAAATACAATTTTGAATAAATTTTTCGTCTAAAATCCTCTTTTCTAGTTGGCGAACGCAAGTCGCCACACCACCCCCCTACGGAGTGGTTTAAGCTACTTAAATCACTAACTTAAAAGAACAAAATTGTTAACATGCTAAAACTTATATACTAAACAAATTATATACAAAACGAAACAATGCATATAATGTACAACATAGCACAACAACAATATTATACAAAATCATCAAAGATTTTAAATTTAACCCGTCTACCAGCACGAGTAGTGTATGAACGTGACGGTACTGTAGGTGCATCGGCAGACGGCGGAGTTAATTGTGAAAACTCCGAGGGCGAAGTTAAACGATCAGAGACCTGCGCGTCGGAGTCAGTACGCTCGATGTACGCAGGCTTGATCCTATCGACACTGACAACCACTGTCCGACCCTTGACATCGATGGTGATGGTTTTACCGTCACTGGACCGATCGACCACTTTATGAGGGCCAGTGTAAGGTGGTTGAAGTGGGCGCCGTACTGCATCATCGCGTAGGAATACATGGGATGCTGTAGCCAAATCTTTGAAAACAAAAACAGCCGGAGTAGAGTGTCGTGAAGCAGGTACAGGACGAATGGATTCCATGTGGCGTCGTAATTTAACGACGAAGTCGTTGGGATCCTCGAACTTACTCATGTCTTGCGATGAAACTAAAAGTTCTCCGGGAAGACGTAATGTTGTACCATATAACATCTCAGAGGCAGTTGCTTTCAAATCCTCTTTATATGCTGAGCGCATGCCCAGTAGCGCGAGTGGGAGAGCTTTGGTCCAAGAGTCACCGTGACACATAAGAGATGCCTTTAAAGTACGGTGGACACGCTCTATCATCCCATTCGCACTCGGGTGATAAGCAGTTGTGCGAATGCGCTTCGTGGCGAATCTGTGCGTCAAACGTTGGAACAGATCGGACTCAAACTGTGAGCCACGATCGGTCGTTATGACTGAAGGCACGCCAAAACGTGGGACCCATTCTCTCGTGAAAACGTCAGCCACTTCTTCGGCAGTGACGGTGCGCATAGGCCAGACTTCAGGCCATCTGGTCACCCTATCGATTGCCGTCAAACAGTAACGATATTCGTTACAAATGGGCAAGGACCAACAATGTCCATATGAACGTGGAGAAATCGACCGGATGGAGTGTCAGAAAGTACCAAGAGGGGCAGAAATATGTCTCGACACTTTACTGCGCTGGCAAGCTGCGCAAAGTACACCACTCTTTACAGTCCTTGTTCATCGAGGGCCATACGTACCTTTCGGAGATAAGACGCAAGGTTGCCCGTACGCCAGGGTGGCTTAAACTGTGAAGTTTATTGAACACCGTACGGCGAAGGTTCTGGGTAACGAATGGACGAGGTTTGCCAGTTGAAGTGTCACAGGTCAGAGAAATGTCAGTACCAGGAATAGGTATTTTAGACAATTTCAGACTAGAGCCTTTGAAACCAGCTCTGCTAATTCCGCGTACAATTTTGAATAATTTTTCGTCTAAAATCCTCTTTTCTAGTTGGCGAACGCAAGTCATACATCCTTACGGAGTGGTTTAAGCTACTTAAATCACTAACTTAAAAGAACAAAATTGTTAACATGCTAAAACTTATATACTAAACAAATTATATACAAAACGAAACAATGCATATAATGTACAACATAGCACAACAATATTAGACAAAATCATCAAAATTTTAAATTTAACCCGTCTACCAGCACGAGTCGTGTATGAACGTGACGGTACTGTAGGTGCCTCGGCAGACGGCGGAGTTAGTGTGAAAACTCCGAGGGCGCAGTTAAACGATCAGCGACCTGCGCGTCGGAGTCAGTACGCTCGATGTACGCAGGCTTGATCCTATCGACACTGACAACCACTGTCCGACCCTTGACGTCGATGGTGATGGTTTTACCGTCACTGGACCGATCGACCACTTTATGAGGGCCAGTGTAAAGGTGGTTGAAGTGGGCGCCGTACTGCATCATCGCGTAGGAATACGTGGGATGCTGTGTAAATCTTTGAAAACAAAACAGCCGGGTAGAGTGTCGTGAAGCAGGTACAGGACGAATGGATTCCATGTGGCGTCTTAATTTAACGACGAAGTCGTTGGGATCCTCGAACTTACTCATGTCTTGCGATGAAACTAAAGTTCTCCGGGAAGACGTAATGTTGTACCATATAACATCTCAGAGGCAGTTGCTTTCAAATCCTCTTTATATGCTGAGCGCATGCCCGGTAGCAGTGAAGAGCTTTGGTCCAAGAGTCACCGTGACATAAGAGATGCCTTTAAAATTACGGTGGACACGCTCTATCATCCCATTCGCACTCGGGTGATAAGCAGTTGTGCGAATGCGCTTCGTGGCGAATCTGTGCGTCAAACGTTGGAACAGATCGGACTCAAACTGTGAGCCACGATCGGTCGTTATGACTGAAGGCACGCCAAAACGTGGGACCCATTCTCTCGTGAAAACGTCAGCCACTTCTTCGGCAGTGACGGTGCGCATAGGCCAGACTTCAGGCCATCTGGTCACCCTATCGATTGCCGTCAAACGGTAACGATATTCGTTACAAATGGGCAAGGACCAACAATGTCCATATGAACGTGGAGAAATCGACCGGATGGAGTGTCGAAAGTACCAAGAGGGGCAGAAATATGTCTCGACACTTTACTGCGCTGGCAAGCTGCGCAAGAAGTACACCACTCTTTACAGTCCTTGTTCATCGAGGGCCATACGTACCTTTCGGAGATAAGACGCAAAGGTTGCCCGTACGCCAGGGTGGCTTAAACTGTGAAGTTTATTGAACACCGTACGGCGAAGGTTCTGGGTAACGAATGGACGAGGTTTGCCAGTTGAAGTGTCACAGGTCAGAGAAATGTCAGTACCAGGAATAGGTATTTTAGACAATTTCAGACTAGAGCCTTTGGAAACCAGCTCTGCTAATTCCGCGTCTGAATTTTGTGACTTGGCAAGTACTTCGTACTCTTGCTCTAATGTAATGGCATCGATGCGAGACAAGGCGTCGGCCACGACGTTGTCTTCGCCTTTGATATACCTAACATCAGTAGTGTATTGACTGATGAATGACAGTTGGTTGAGTTGAGGAGAGGAAGCTTTTCTCGACGTTGCAAGAAAGCATACAGTAAAGGTTTGTGGTCAGTAAAATCGTAACGTGCTGAACCTCGAGTATATGACGGAAATGTTGTACACTTTCGTACACCGCCAAGAGCTCTCGATAATAAGCAGGCCATTCAGACTGGCGTGGAGTAAGTTTCTTACTAAAAAACGCCAGTGGATGCCACTGACCGTTGACTTCATGTTGAAGACAAGAACCGATATGCACACTAGAAGCGTCTGTAAAGAGACCTAATCGTGCGTCGCTCACAGGATGCTGTAGAAGCGTTGCATCGGATAAATTATCCTTGCAGGCTTCGAATGCCTTGTGGAGATCGGTGTCCAGGAAAAGGTTTTGCACCTTTACTTTTGGTGGACACAACCGCATCAATCAAAGGAGCCTGGAATTTAGCTGCATGCGGAATAAAACGCCGGTAGAAATTGAGCATGCCGAGGAAACGTCTCATGCCCTGAACTGTCTGAGGAGGAGGAAAATCACGAAGATTTTGGACTCGCTCCTGTGGGGGACGTGTACCTTCGGCATTGATCAAATATCCCAGAAATACTATTTCACTAGCACCAAAAACGCACTTTGATGTATTTAACACAACTCCATAGTCTTGCAAACGTTTGAAGAGTATACGGAGGTGTTGTCGATGAGTGGATTCATCGGGAGAAAAAATCAGGACATCGTCAAGGTAGGAAAACAAAATCGAGACCCCGTGTGACCTCGTCGATAAAACGCTGGAAAGTTTGTCCAGCATTGCGCAAACCGAAGGTCATGAAGGGAAACTCGAAGAGACCAAATGGAGTTATGATGGCGGTCTTCGAGATATCTTCTTCAAAGACAGGGATCTGATGGTATGCCTTGACAAGGTCCAAAAATTTTGGAGCCAGAAAGACTGTTAGCAAAGTCATTGATATTCCTAATAGGATATCGGTCTGGGATAGTCCTAGCATTTAAAAAACGATAGTCACCGCATGGACGCCAAGAGTCATTTTTCTTAGGTGCCATGTGCAGTGGCGAAGCCCAAGAACTTTCAGAAGGCCTGGCAGTGCCGGAACGAACCATGTCTTCGAATTCGCGTTTGGCAGCAATAAGTTTTTGAGGTGCCAAACGACGTGGTCGACAAAAAACCGGAGGCCCTTCAGTAGTCCTTATGTAATGCACGGTATTGTGCTTAACAACTCTGGGTAACCCGGGTGGGCGGGTTATATTTGGGAACTCAGCGAGCACTTGTGAGAAAGGTGAGTCAACAGAAGAAAGAGTTTAACACTAACCTGAGAAATTTCAGCGACTGTGGTGGAAATGGATAGTTTGGTACAGCCATCAATGAGACGCTTGTGTCGGCAATCAGGCAAGAGATTATAGTGACTAAGGAAGTCAGAGCCTATGATTGGAATACCAACGTCTGCTATTACGAAATTCCACTGGAAATCCCGGCGGAGACCTAAATTAAGGCGTAGACAAATATTGCCATACGTTCGGATAGAACTGCCATTAGCGGCGCTGAGGTGGTAGTCATTAACTATGGACCTACCCTTTAACAAACGCCGAGGGTAGCAACATAAATCAGATCCAGTATCAATTAGGAACTGGATTTTTGAAGCTTTATCCGTGACAAATAGTCGGCGGCCGGGATGGTGACAATCAGTAGCCGCCTCTACTGACTGCTGCTGGAGTTTTCCTGCTGCGGCTTCCAATTGCAGGGCTTGATGCACTTGTTTGCTCTATTGTTAAATCTTGCATGATACCAACATAGTTCATTCTTCAGAGAAGAATTACGTGGACGCCGGTTAGCTGAAACTGAGCGCTGACTGGAACTACTACGTCTATTATTGGTGGAGAGTTGCAATTTGTCGGCTGAGGGCATCAAGCCGTCGCATCATATCGTGCATTAGAGCTTCTTCTTGCAATAGAGCTTCCGCCATGTTTTAAAAATAAAAAGATAAAAACTGTTACCGAAAATAAGTGCGATGCTATGTAAATTTCTAGTAAAAAATCTTCTCAAGCTTTCTGTGAGTCCGTGTGGCGTTGGCTGGTGCGGCGTCGGAAAAATCTTCACACCAAAAAATTCTTCTCGAAAAAATCTTCGACACGAAGAAGAAGAAGAAGAAGAAAGTCTTGCCGTTAGAAGAATCACGTCGGGGTCACCAATTTGGGTAATGTGGCATCAGGGCGGAATGCCACTCCCAATAATTACTTTTATACGTGTTCTTGGTCTTCTAGTATAGTCCGCCGGTAAATAAAAATATCACAGAAATGTTGAGGATATTGAAATTTATATTTGATACATTTTGTTACAATAGAGATAAATACATTCGGAAAAGTCCAGATAAAAAGTGTGTGTATCATGAAAATTTTTGACATATCTTTATATAAAATTTTTCTAATTCCAAATACAATTTTGAATATTTTTTTCGTCTTAAAAATCCTCTTTTCTAGTTGGCGAACGCAAGTCGCCACAATAGCAACACTTTAAAATTAAACGTACTTAATTTTTTTAATGTTCTTTTAATTTATTATTTTATACTATGAAAATTCTATGCCTTATCAATATTTAAATATAATATGTATGTCGTAAAAAGTTATTGTAATATTCGAAATTACAAAAGAACAAATTTATGAGAATAGTCACTAGAATATCTTGCAACACTGATATGAAAAAGTTTGACATTCGAAGTAAAGTAGTGTAGACAGTGAACGTGCGTGTAGTTTAAATTGAATTATAAATTTTTATGTAGTGAATTTAAGGAAAACTGTAAGTTTTTTGACTGAAACCTTTAATTTTTAACTCATAGTTAAACTTTACTAACATAGCCGACCGCTTTTGCAAGTTTTTATGCACATTTATTTGTTTCTTATCCGGAAATGCTTGTGATATACGATTGAAAAAAATAAAAGAAAAAGTTTTGTATCATCTGATGCATTGGTTGCATTCCGAAGTTGTTACGTCGACCGTATCGTAAGTATGGTCTTTGTACTTTGTTTCTTTTTTTTTGGCGCGCGAATATATATGTAACAAAAGTTCTTACGCATTTTCGGCATCTTAAAATAGCGAAGATGAATCTAGGTGAAAATGAGTCGATAGAAATATGTCAGTAGGTGAGGGTTAGGCTACCTGAATATAGAATTTGTATTACCTTAGACTACAAGCTTATTTTTGGATTCATTAGGTGAAATTATATAAGTAGACATATCCGAAAACCGGTTTTCGTATTAATCAAAAAATACTTAAATATGTAATTATAAATACGCACCCTTAATAAAAGGGATAGACGGAGATTAAGTTTTTTTGTATGGTATTACCATCAATTTCATATTTCATCAAAAAATTGCTGTAAAAAATAAGTTAAAAAAAATTAACACATTTTTGGCTGGATGGCTTTGTGTTTTCATCTTATTCTATATTTTATACAAAAACTGAGGTCATAAATTTATCTTTTTTTTTAAGTGTAGTATACAGAGACAGCAAAAATCTGCTTTTCACTATTACAAGTTTATTATGTCTCTTATATGACAAGTTGTGAGTCCATCTCCATAAACCCGACACAATTTTCAGCAAGTAACCAAAATATAGAAACTCATTTGGTACAAATGTTAAAAGGATGTCCATGCTTATTTATTAATTAATTAAAAAATACACCTCTAATAAAAATACATTGGTGATAAAAATCCTTAAACCTCAGCTTAACTGTACAATTCCTTCGGCTTGATTGGAATAAAATTTTTACCTGTAAATATGTCTATACAAATAAATAAAATTGGAGTGTCTGTTTGTAATAATAAAATAACCACTTTTTACACCATGCTTATGAGTTTATATACTGTACATATACCAAAATAAAATTTTCTAAATTTTTGTCCGTCTGTTTATTCTAGCTAATCACTAGAACGGCTAGTACTGATTTTGATGGGACTTTCACTGGTAGATGGTTGACGTAATAAGGAGTAACTTAGGCTACTTTTATGCTAGAAAAATGTAAATAAATAGTTTTGAATCATGGATACAGCGGGATGCAGATAGTTATTATTATAAATCCCAAATAATTAATGTAATGTAATAACTTCACAAATCAAAATTACAATTGAATGATTGATTGTTTTTGTTTATGGTGTTTCCATGTAGATTTCGCCAATGTTGAAGTGTGTACATTAAACTGCTGTAAAAAGCAGGCTTTGTGACGGACAAGGATCTAAACTATCAAAGAAGTACAGTGGTTACTGCTGAGACAATTCCGCACGATGGTCACTGTTGATATGACTAAAACAATAGTAACATACACACAATATACATAAGGTTAGTTGGTTGAAAGACAGACAAACTAAAGTCTAATGTTATTTTTTTAATGAATGAACATAAAATATAAACAAAAGGAAAGTTAACACGAGAGAGTGGAGATTTGAATTCTATGGGGCGTGGGATATCATTAGGAAGGAGGTCGTAGAGGAAACAACTGAAAAAAAGGTGATCTGGAGTCCGTTCGTCTAGATACTATAAATAATCAAAATTACAATAAAAATATATTTATGAGTAATAACAAAAACTTCTATTAAATCTACTCAAAACTTGAAAATTAATATAAATAAGTTACCATTAGTGGCGGATTAAATGCAACTAAAGTATCAGAGTTATATTACAAAGTTCTGGTTGTTCCCCAATCATGCATGTTATAATTAAGGAATTCAATATTTAGAACCCACCTCTCTTTTTTTTGGATTGTCAAAAAGCTGGTAATATGTCAATCATCAACATTCTTATATAGAAGTTTTCCAAGCCTCATATCTGTCCTTTATATCTTTGGAACTCAAGTTACAATGTCATAACATGGGACCTAAATGACGAAATCCTTTCAAACATGATATCATAAATGATGAGAAAAAAATACAGGCAACTATTTAACCTCTCGGTTATGTAATCTTAAGGATTAATGCATTCCATGTTATTACGGGGGATGAAGTTAGTTTTATATATGTTATAAGGATCACATATTTTAGTTAAGTGAAGTCTGTGTATAGATAGATATAAATTTTTTAATTTTGAAAAATTTATTGAAAGATCTATTTTGTTTTTTTTTTTTTTGTTGTTTTTTATGGATAAAATCTTTAACAAGATACCCCAGAAGGTGATGCTTATGTGAGGTTTGACTAACTAAACTCCCCCGTGACCTTTTTCAATGCATGAAGAGGGGCTCCAGGATCTTCAGTGGTACTAAATTATTACTACTAAAAAATTAGATCCAATTGCTTGGAGTAATCACTTGATAGTTTTCACTTCTTCTTCTGACAAAGAATTACTTTCCATTACATTGTTTTGTTTTATAATCATAACAAATGATATATTTTACGTATGTAAAACTTCTTTACGCACACTAGACTTGGGGATTAAGCTTGTGCATGTGTTACAAGAATTGTGATAGGTGAGGAAAAGGGAAGTTGAGACAGATAAAAATGCAGTATATGCTATAGTAGGTATTGTCTATAATCAGCACTGTGGTTCTGGGCTCTCAAGAATAAGACTAAGGTATCCCCTGCCTGTCGTAGAAGCCGACTAAAAGGGGCCTCTGGTTCACTGGGCGACAACGGCCCGCCTTTGTCGTCCGCCAAGGTGGACCCGGGAAGAAGGCGACATCGGCTGGCCCGTGTCGCCTTGCACTGCGAGGGCACAGGGGGGGAGGATTATTCCCTTCCCCCCGGGAAGTGCTCTCCTTGAGCACAGTGCAGAGGGGCTCCAGTGCGTTCCACTGGAGATCCCGGAGCCTCTCACCATGCACCGAAGAAGGGCCACCGGGGAGGTTTTAGTGGGTAAAAACCCTACATAACGGCGGTTATCCCTTCCCCCCAGAAGGCGGGGTATCTTTTTGAAGATTTCCTCCTTGTTAAAAAAAAAAGGTATTGTCTATAATAGTAGTAGATCTGTATCTATTTGTAGGAGCAGGAAAGCAGTGTGCTTTTTCTCACTCACATTTTTTTCTCTTTTGAACAATCGTGTACATTATGTATGTATATATATATATATATAGAGCTGAAGAAGTATTACTTCAGTAGTGTGTTTCTTTTTTTTTAATTCCAATGGAATATTCATGAATTGTTTCACTTATTTGGATGTCTATTTATAAGTGTTTATTTGAAGTGGATAATTTGGGCTCTTATCAGTCTGTCTGGGTTAAGTAGTCCTATGAGATAAAGCTGCTTGCTACCCATTAGGCCGTTAATTGTAAAATTCTCGGGATAGTTTCAAATCTTAATGATAAGACAAGTAGCTGTGTAACTAAATAGAACTGTTTAAAGCTTGTTATAATTAACTGTGACCCTTGAATTTTACCGTAAGAGTCGACATATGCCATATATGTCGACGCTGGAAAGCAAAAACGTGGTAAGTGACACATAAGGCCATTTTCACTTTTTTACGTCGTTGGAATCAGAAAAAAAAGACGCGTCGAATGATATATGACTTGTAACAATTAGGATTTTCAAGATTGACACTTCTTATTTATTTTTTGTACCGTAAAACGCTTTTCTTTTAGGAAAACTCTAGGTTAATGCCGTGGTACAATACTTATTCAGCAAAAAAAAAAATATTGTGTCCAAAAACGAAAGTTATAATTTTTTTTTTAAAGTTGAAATGTATTTCGGCTCTGGTGAACAATTTCATTTTTATGGGTTACTACGTTTTTGTTTTCCAGCGTCGATGTGTTGCTATTTCCTTTTCGCCATACTTATTAGTTATTATTGTTTAAATTGCAGTGATAGCCTTGTGGCTAAGCAATTATCATACGATCTGATGGTCCCAAGTTCGAATCCCAGTCGGCTTGTACTAATTAATTGCCATTACGGGTTTTATAAGTACAAAAAATCATTTTTACATCTGGAGGGCTGGGGCGTAAAAGAGGAGTGGACGTCAAAGTCATTGCTTATTTTTGCAAGAAGTCCTCCAATTAGTTAATTGAATAAAAAAACAGTTGGAACAAACTTCAACAGTGTATACTTGCGATTTTTTGAAAAGTTTTGAAGCCTCTATTCTGCTCTGCTATTGTGGAGGCCCCGGATGCCTTTCGACTTCTTTTGACTTGACAACGTCTTATAAATTGATAAATACTGGATGAAATTCGCGCATAATGTCCCGTTACGCTCGAGCCGAGAATTGCCGATAGTGCACGCGCATCGTGCTGCGTCATTCAAAGTGTGTGACCGAGAGCGCGGTATGAGAGATAGAAAACGCAAATTTGTGTACAGTGAAGTAGAAAAGATATACTTTTTATATTTGTTGGAATAACGTGTGTATCTACGATACGTTGTCACGAATTTAACGCCATTTGCGCCTTGCACCCAGAGACCTGATTTTCTTTCAAGATTTTTTCAATATACGCCTTAGATTTTGAAAAAAATTGTCTCTTACTCACTAAAAACCACCGGTGAAAAGAGAGCCTTTTCGGTGTTCGAGAAGAACCGGGATATGGGATATTTTGATGCAATAAAGGATTTATCTATCTATCTACTGGGCAATTGTTGGCTTCTGATCGTTTATAGTGCCTCGTCAGTCTTAGGTGAAATGGCTCACAACATAATGCTGTTATTGTATGCTGTAGTAATAAGTTCCATATTTCAGCAAGTACCCGTCAAGTCGCCGTGCCTTCGTTAACACAATGAATATAGTTTATAAGTATGGAACGCAAACAATATTGGCCATAATCAATGTTTACAGACCTAATTCAATGACCAATGCGGCCAATTGAAGCGTTCAATTACTCTCTTTCGGTCGTGAACTCGCATTTACATGCGTATGCATTTTAAGAATTCAAAACAATTGAACTTTTTTATAATGGCAAGACACAGACGATACAAATAAATACGAGTATAAACACAAACTTCAATTTTTTTTTTCTATAGGATATAAACTAGTGCTTGATCACGATCCCACCTGATGTTAAGTGTTGATATAGTCGAAACATGGTACGCGCTAGTTTAGTAAGTGCCTATTCACTCTATTATTGAAGGCTTCCACGTCGTACTTGGACGGAAAGACTGAAATCGAATCGAGCGTTATTAAGCGAGGACGTATTTCCGAATTATCGTAAGAATTACGAAATAGAATTAATCAGAATCTAATCAAACTGCTAAAGTACATCCCTTCCAATAATATATGAATCTACGAAATCAGTTAATAATGCGTTTTTCGTTTATTTGTGGCGCACATACTTGATGCAATATTAAGACATATGGTTTTCTCATTGATGCCAAACAATCATCCAAATCGGTTCACCCAGTAGAAAGTTATGAGATAACAAACATAAACAAAACATACAGACGACTTCTCGTTTTTGAAGTCGGTCGAAAATACCCACGTTGTAATGGGAGGGAAAGACAGAGGCGGGCAAACGATTCCAGTCCTTTGTTCTGTACGAATAATGAAATACGAAAGAAAGCGATTATGACTCATTTGTACTTTCTGCTTTTGACGTGACAAAGTCTTATAAATTGATGAATAAGGGGTCATCACACAAAATGTCCCGTTACGCTCGAACCGAGAGT
The DNA here is from genome assembly GCA_029286785.1 of Meandrusa payeni. NCBI lineage: Eukaryota > Metazoa > Arthropoda > Insecta > Lepidoptera > Papilionidae > Meandrusa > Meandrusa payeni. The sequence goes on from JAGSMX010000029.1 coordinate 1,816,382, forward strand.
TCGCGAGAAATGCCGATAGTGTTCAAAGTGTGTAAGCGAGAGCGCGGTATGGGAGAGATAGAGAACGCAAATTTGAGCTCAGTTAAGTAGAAAAAATACTTACATTTTGTTGGAATAACGTGTGTACTTTTTTTTTGTTCACGGGGGGGAAATCTTCAACAAGACAACCCGCCTTCTGGGGTATTTGTATCCGCTAAAACCTCCCCGGCGGCCCTTCCTCGATTTATGGTCAGTGGCTCCGGGATCTCCAGAGGAACGAACCGGAGCCTATATTTTTTTTTACGAACTAACACAGTTGGCCAGAGAAGCTGGCCTTTACTGCTTCACCGGATTGAGAGGTGGCATAGCTCTTAGGTCGCTTAGCCTGAACCTCTAAACGCACCGGAGCCCCTCTGCACCCTGCTCTTACTTTTCTTTGCTGCACGTCCCGGGGCGAGAGGGGATTACTCCCCTCCCCTGTCCCCAGTGCAAGGCCTGCCGATGTCGCCTTCTTCCCGGGTCCACCTTGGCGGACGACAAAGGCCTTCCTTGTCGCCCAGTGAACCAGAGGCACCTGTTATTTCGATATTGTTGATGATTAGAGACAAACAGTACGATTGATGACAGAAGAATATCATCGTCATCATCATCATGACATAGGCCTCCCCCAACGATTTCCAAAAGGACCGGTTGTAAGCGGCCCCCATCCAGCTGCGTCCTGCGACCTTTATGAGGTCAGAAGAATACATGTATGTCGAATCAAGTCGTTATTCTGTAGACGCTCGCGTAATTAAATAAGCTTGGCATTGAATAATACAGTTACATTATCTCCTAGCAATTGCTATATGACTGCGGTTTTGCCCGGAGGCTGAGCAACTCTTAATTACGTCTCAATTAATCGTATTTATGTTTACTAAAGATTCGCCTTTTGCTTATTTTATATTACTACGTCGCCCTACAGTTGAAATTCGTTCTTTATGGTTGGCGTTCCACGACTATCTATCTGTGGAATCAACTGTCACCAGACCTTCAAGAAACGAGCCTACTCCTATCTCAAAGAGCGACAACGCACTTGGAGCTCCTCTGGTGCTGTTGATGTTCATGGGCGATGGTGATCACTTAAGATCCGGCGAACCGTAAGCTTGTTTGCCACATTTCATATAAAAAAAATCCAGAAATGGAATCATCGAAATCACTATTTATATAGTAACTATTTGTCAGTCATTATTCATCATAGTTACTTAACCGTATAACAACCGTTTGTATGTGTGTTAAATGCATGGTAATGTGTGTAATGTTATTTTCATTGATTTAATGCATTTTATATGCATAATTTAAAAAAAATGCATTCTTCATTTCTCAATATCCATACAAATAAATAAAATTGGACTGTCTATTTGTGCTATGAATGTATTTACGGTATACATGCCAAAATAACATTATTTACTGTACTGTCTGTCTGCTAAATGCTAATCTCCTGCTACTCTGATTATTACGACACTTTCACTGGCAGATAGCAGACGTAAAGAGTAACATGACTATTTTTATAATTAGTACAAGTTAAATAAACAGTTTTTAAGCGCGTACAACACCGCGGGGCACAGCTAGTCAACTATAAGTATGGGAAATTTTATACTCTTCCATCCGCGCAATTTTCCTAAGGGGTACGAAGTCTTTAAGGGACAATAAACGATAGAATTACATGTCAAAAAATGTACGTTCTAGATCAATGACATATTTATTTGTTATAAGAGTTAATGTTTTTGTATGCATTACTTATGCCAGTGGTGGGCAAACTTTTTGGTTGGCGGGCCACCAATTGTAAAAAAAAAAATTAACGGGCGAAAATTTTACCGAAAAAAACTTTTAATTTATTAAATCTTTTTAACAAAAAAATTAATGGCTAATTTAGCAAATTACACAAATTGCTGGTGGCAATTTTTTTTGTCTTTTTACGTAAAAATTTACGACGTTATAAGCATTTTTTAAACAAAGTAAAAATGTTAAAAGGTTGTAAACTATTATATATACATAAAGAAATTAAATACATTGTTGTCTATATCTCCATCATTTTATTATTGACATAATGTTAACACATTATTTATTATAATCTTACTTGCTTACCGGCCAGTAACTTAATTCTGAAAGAGGTGATACACCACAGTTTCTCCCCCCTAGCTTTGGACCAAGGAAACAGGTAGGAGCTGGTCAATGTGCCTACGCCAGACAGAGCCGTCATCAGTTATTATTTTATAATGTAGTCTCCCTAAACGTTCCTGAATGGTCCCGAAACGCCAGCGCTGCGTGGAGCCGACGGTATAATCACGGGCCTGGATACGGTTTAAATACATTGTTGTCTATATCTCCATCATTTTATTATCGACATAATGTTGACACATTATTTATTATAATCTCACTGGCTTACCGGCCAGTAACTTAATTCTGAAAGAGGTGATACACCACATAAACCTTATAAACACTACTGATATAAATAAAAACAGAACAAATTATACAATACCGATTCAAACACATTAAAAATATTAACTCAAAAAACACTTGGCGTGCCGGATGAAACACTTTAACAGGCCAGATTTGGCCCGCGGGCCGTAGTTTGCCCACCACTGACTTATCCTTATAGACTTCAGTACATACATCTTTTAGCAAGTGATTTTATGTACTCATATATCCGATAAACGACAATTGAATGAAACAAGCCGTCAGGAACTGGACTATCAGATTGTATGTCGGACAACTTAGCTACCAGGCCGTGTGTATCGTTGTCCAATGACTCAGTCTGCAGGAGTGCACTCGAACGTTCCAATTTCGAATCTAGAGCGATGGTTTACCGAATACGTTAATAACGGATTTTTTGCGAACCGATTTTGAACACAGAAACGCTTGCACAGTTATAAACGAGAGAGCACTGATATAGCGTTCAATGCGTTGATAATTAAACTTGGGAACAGACAATCTGTGTTTATTAAATCTCTCTTTTATCTTTTTTGTCTTTGAATCAGTTCGCCATATTTCTTTCTATCTCTTCCTGAAATAGATGAACGGCACTCGAAATTCCGGTCCACAAGCCTGCAATTAACCACTGACATTTCACTATGAAACCAACCAATTTCACCACCGGCCTACCAATTATAATGTAACCCAAATTAAAGTAGTTTCCTTTGAAAAAAATTCAAAATCAGTTAATAAATGACGTATTTATGGAGGCAAAAATACAGATTATTTGACTACCTCTTTTTTGAAAGCGGCTAAAAGGGAGGGCAGGGTTTTCTTTGTGTAATAATGTTATTCTAATGATCCACCAACCAAATGAAACCATAAATAAATCACTAGTTCCATAAATGAGGCAAAATATGCCTTAATAATCAATAACAGGATACTCAAGAGGAATATAATTAATTATTATCCTTATATAACTGGTTGTAAATAATTCCGAATCCGTAATTTAACACAGCAATATCAAACTGGCAGATTTCTTTATCATTAGCCCTGTAGTTCTGGGCTCGTAGAATAAGAGTATGGTATTCCTGCCTGTCGTAGAAGGCGACTAAAAGGGGCCTCGAGTTCACTGGGCGACAAGGGTGGGGGCCTTTGTCGTCCGCCAAAGTGGACCCAGGAAGAAGGCGACATCGGCTGGCCCGTGTGGCTTTGCACATCGATGCCACAGGGGAGGAGGGATTAATCTTAATTAACCTCTCCGGAGAGCACAGTGCCCCAGATAATCCTGCCTTAAAAAAATCAAAATCAGTTAATAATTGACGTAGTTATGTAGGCACAGAACAAGTGAATTTATCAAAAAATACCGAAATCAATATTGTCAGAATTATCGTAGGAATATTACGAGATTCAGAACACAGCTACACTTTCATCAAACTACTCTTAAAGTACATCTAAATCAGTTGGCGTTTTATTGAGTCGTTCGTCCATTTGTGGCGCACATACCAAAAAAATTAAACACTTATAAAAATGTATCATGGATGCCATTGCTTTACCCACCACGATTTTATGCAGGTATATCCTTCTATGACCAACATTTCTTTAGCGACTTTGCCCATAGGCACTCACCCCATTTGTCCAAGATAGGTTGAAGGAGGTCATATCTCTCGTGCCACTGGCCTCTGATACTATTACTTTACCCCTTGCACAAAAAATAATTTTCAAACAAATTATAAATAACGGAATTAGGCACAAACTATATAATCGAATTGATAATCTCCATAAAGTTTTAAGTCGGTCGAAAAAAAACGTACTCTTTACAAGAGTTCAATCTTTTAATTATATTTGTCCAAGAGGTGGGGAGGTTAAAATAACTGTACCAATGATAACTGGCAACACTGTTTCAAAAGAAAGAGTCATAACGCTCGGCGCATCTCGGCCATTTGCTCGTGACTCACCGGATTGACCGCGGGCGCGTGCCAACTGCCAAAACATATTCACCGCTTCTTTGTATATGTAAACATTAGTCATTATAGGTAAGCAGAGACAACACCGATGCAATGCCTATCGGTATCATATTTATACAGGGTGCCCGTCAGTTCAACGTCCAACGGGCGATACAGGGCGGTTAATGACTGTATGACAGCCTCGACAAAAATTATTAAAAAAAAAACACTGTAATTTTGTTTACATTATATTCGTGTAACTCCAACGGTTTTTGCACGCCATAGCAGATTGCAGATGGCAGATTTTTCTCGTACTTATCTTTATGTTTTGAATAATTCATATTATATCTTGATATATTATGTTTTGATTTTGTTTATGATTTTGCTTTATTTTATTTAAACAATAAACTTACATAATTTAATATTTAATTTAACTATCATAATATATTGAATATCCCTCCGTATTCATTCTCTTCTAAACGACACCAAACTTTACAGGATCACTCGTCAGGTCAATCTGAAGATTCCCTGAAAGTTTTATTGAACTCGGTGCAACCGTTTCGGACTTCGGAACCTATATGGAACAAACCAACACACTTTCTCTTTTATATATATAGATATGCATGCTACTCTGGTGTGTAAACTATATTATTACAAAGATTCATTAAAATCCATTCATACTAAGATGGCGTCCAATGTTGGCATCGTATCCTATTTGTCTGTTCCTTCCTTTAATTAAATGGTGTTTGTTTTCTTTCTTTTTAATTATTTTTGCAATATTTTATGTTATGTAGATAATATATGTAATGTGTTTGTACATTGTGATGCCAATAAATCAAATGTCTAGGTCTAAATAGCCCAATGTACCTCCACGAGTTCAAACAGGACGGACTACAATAAAAAAAAACTAAATATGTGAATAGAGCGACTTAAGAACTGTGATCAAAAAACGCACACTATCGTCAGTTCTTTCAGTGGTCTTCTACAATTAATGATATTAAATACATAAGAGAAGATCAACAGCGAATATCGCGTTGCGTCAACCTGAGAATGTTACAACGATGACGTCATCACCGAGACATTCTCAGGGTATGACGGGTTTACACAATGACCCCCATGACGTATCTATCTGAGACATAACTATAGCCGTAACATGTATGGATGAAATTTTTCGTCTATCCTTTTTTTTTCATGCGAGGAATACGTACCCGCCGGGGAAGCGGGCAAGTTATGTCGGGCTCAGCCTACCAGAGGCCCCTACCGACTAAAACCTCCCATGGTGAGCAGTCCTTCGCTGTGATAAGAAAACTGGGCCTCCTGCGCCTGTGAGAGGGTAGCCATGCTCCCAGCACACCTTCGAGGTGTGCCCGAGATGGGCAGCGCAACGCCATGACATGGTATCTGCCATCGGTGGTGCAGACCTGTCGCTTCCGAGCCTCGCTCTTGCGATGGTCTCGAGCGACAGGTCTTGGACGGCGGTCGCCTCCTTCTGTGAGACGGTCATGTCCCAGAAGGAGGCTGACGCGTGGGTCAGGGAGGGGAGCGCAGAGGCTCCCCCCTCCGCAGGCGACGTCTCGGGGTGCACAGGAGGCGTTACGAACGCCTCCTCTTGCCGCCCCCGTAATCCGAAGCGGGGCCAGAATGGGTACCTGGCCTGGTATGCTTAGACGTCGTCGGGACTTCTCTGAGTGCCGGAGAAGCTCCCTTTTGAGGATGAAGTCCGGTCTTTGCCGGGACCAGCCGGTCGTTGTCCTGTCGCTGACAGATCTGGGGCAACCCGCTCATAACGGCTGATGGCATTCGCGAAAGGTTTAGTGGGTAGGGCCTGCCCAGGCCGAGTCCCACACATCCCTCCGGGCCCACCCAGGGTACCGGAGGATGGTCTATAAAAAGATTCCCCCGCGTGAACAAAAAAAAAAGGGTAGCCATGCTCACGAGGCTACCCTCCAGTCGGGTGGGTTCCTGAAAGCCGGCGGAGAGTTCCCCAACTTCCCGTCAGCGGCCCCACTAAGGAGGTTCGAAGAGGCGATACCTCTTTCCTCGCAAAACGTATCATGAGGTTGGCTATAATTTCGTGTCAAGATTGCTATGTATGCCCCACAACTGGGAGTACCACTAGTAGTACACGGAGATAGTGAAATAGTGCCACCTATTTGACAAGAATTTGTAATATAAATTCAAGGAATTATATATATATTCCCAGAATAGTACAGCATTAAATTTCTCTCCCACTCATTATCGTAATTTTGCGCACCTGACACATCGTGACTGTCTCACGCATTACTTATTAACACGCTAGGGTTGGCTAATTAATCGATAAAAATCTATAGTTTAGAATAGAAAAAACATTTATTAGAAAACAGTATTTACAAAACAAATCAAAATTAGAAAAACTTAAAAAAAATAACCCGACACGGGTTGGCACCGCATGTGCTGTTTTAGCCAAAAAAAACTGTTAAACTACTTCGTAAATGTAAATACGATGTAAGATACTCTTTCGCTTCAATTGCTAGTAAGGTCTAGGTGGTTTCTACAGATAGCAGTTTTGGAGAGTGTGCTCAGGAACTACCTGATCTAATTCCCCATACCCGTTACACCATCGGACTTCAAGGCACACTGCAGGATTTCATCCTTTTGTCGTCAATATCCCTCCAAACCCGAACGAAACGCTTTACCTCGTCTTTCATTGTTCGTACAGCAAGGGACTGGAATAGTTTTCCCGCGTCTCTTTCCCTTCGATTACAATGTGAGTATTTTCAAGAGTAGAGTGAATAAGCATTTACTAAGCTAGTACGCCTTACCATCCAGGACTGCATTTCACCTAACATCAGGTGGGATCGTAGTCGTAGATAATAATAGTTTTGGAACGAACCACCGTGATTGATCAGTGAAATAAAAGCAGTTGGTTATTTGGATGTCTTGATCTTCTGATGAAAGCTACGAACCGAATCGTGATTCGGAATGCTATCACGATTAGAATAACCGTTTTCTTTAAGAGCCCTTGCGCCGTGCTGCTCCCAGTAGAGTGTTAGCTGGCAACACATGACACCCAGCGATTGTTATGCATAATAACTACTTCCAATGATATCTTAATGATTTACCTGAACCTTATTGTATCTTTAATACATTATTAATAATTAAGTTGATCGTCACATGAACTTGGCATTGTAAACAATAGTTGTAACTTTATTAGTTCCTAATCTGACTTCTAATTAATTTTGTATAAAGATTGTGAGGACGCGCAGTTGTGACGGTATTCGTTTTAAATTATTCTTTGTACAACATTACACTGTCTCAATAAAGCAGGTGTATTAGTTGTTGGACTATTTTATTCCACGAAACCTACAAATTATAACAAGAGCTTCAGGCTTAGCGATGTGTGTTTAGCTGTTGCGGTCACGTCCTCTGGCCAATCAGCGTAGGGTCGTCACAGAAAAAGGTCAGGGGGACCTCACTAGTGTCTTTTTTTTAATTAGGATAGTAACCTGCTGCTATTTGTTCTGAAACAGCCTTGTTTACAGTATATTGCATTTAAAAAAATAAGAGAAAAAGTGATTAAAAGTAAGAAAAAAAAAATTTTAAATTTTAAACTATTGGCCATGAATAGTACTGCAGTGGACCCATTGCCCAGGGCTGCTATTCGCATGACCTCGGTGCAATACTGTAATAATTTTGTTCTGTCGTACACAATTGGGTTTATAGAAGTTTTTGTGATGGAAGTATTGATTCTGTGTTCGCCGTCGTGGCGGTATGATGCAAATCTAGGGCACTCAGTCGCACGTCTAATTTAAACCTGGAGGTATGCTTTAATACCCCCATGACAAGTATGCAGTTGTGAGCTTAGGTCGGTATGGTTACGCGTCTTCAACAAATTATGAGCGGTTCGGATATCTTGGAAGAACATTCTAATAGTATCAGAGGCGGTTGCCTCGTAACTCACTAGTGTCACCGGAAGGTTCACTACAGCCTGAACTTCACATACCTTTCGTAAGCATTGCCATCCGAGGGCGCCCGACAGGACGGAACCACAACTCTGTCGGTAGTTTTATCGGAGTGTGATTGTAAAATATATTCCAAATTGCTTTAGGGATTTGTAGGTTTCAGTCCTTCGTCTACGACCGTTAGAATTACAGACATGAATTCGAAATAAAGATGTACGTATGCCCCGTATGCACAAAAGTAGAGGCAGGTATTAAGCCGACGTTTTTGCACCATCTGTCCCTTCTATTTTGCAGCATTCACAACCATATACCTTCGCATTCATAATAACCGGTTTCGACTACTCCTTACCAGATCCTTTTACAACCAATTTTTAATTAACTGACAAAGACAGATAAATCTTTTCATATGCTGTAAAGAGCAAAAAAAATTTTTTTTTGTTAAACATTAAATGTGTGTTATATTATCTTAACTTCCAGTCGATTCTGTGTTAAAACATCGAACAAAAATGTTGTTTGAACTAATTTCTAAAATAAAAATACAACGCGTCCCGGGAAAAACTTGACGCCTGGCAACACTGAATGACATAACTCCGCGTCTATAATTAACCGATCGGATTGCGGCTGCGCCGGCGCATCGCTGCAGGTGCGGTGTGTTGCCACTTGCGAAAATGTATCCCGAATTTCGGGTGTTGAACCCGACTCCCCACTGTTTAACTGTGGACTAGTTTATATACGAGAGCACGGTGCTTTGCCAAGACTCTCCAGGTGCGAAATCAATTAACGAATTCCATTCCGGCAGCGTTTGTATGAATTATCTTTTCAACTGTCCGTTATGAAAGATTATATGTTAACAGCAATAGACTCTGTAGGCATAAGCTTCGGTAAAATTGCTTTGCTTGCTGACGGCTATTGATAGATTTCAGACATATAGAAAGGATCAATAAGGAAATTTATGTGGTGAGGTCCGTAGAGGGCGTTTTGAATGCGAAGATGTATGGGTGTGAATGGAACGAAAGAGGTGAGGTGGATCAAGATTGTGCATAGTAGTTTTCCATAGAACCTTAAACAACAATTTGATGTTGATTCAACCGCTACTAAATTCCACAAGATGGAAGAATTATTGAAAATTTAATCAAAATCGGTGCAGCCGATCCAGAGATTAGCCGGGACAAATAAACAAAAATTGTAAAAAAATGTTACTTTGTTATAGAATGTACGGTATATACATTGATATGCATGTAGTAAAAATCGGTTATTTTAATATTACAAATAAACACATGGGCTACGGGGATCATGAGATGTAAGCTCATTTGTCCCTTTCCCTTAGCCCGCTTCGCCGGACTAGATTTTGCTTTATTTTATTTAAACAATAAACATCATTAAATATTTAATTTAACTATTACAATATATTAAATTATTAATTTCTCTCCGTATTCATTATCTTCTATTCTCTATTTGAGCGGGTGAAGATTACCTACACCCATGTACATGTCAGCAGCATCAGTAAACGGATACATTCGCGGCGCTACTTCGCTTGAATACTTCCAAATACAGTATACGTCATTATACTTCAAATTGGTTCATAATGACAAATATACACAACGCATGTGTCAATACAAATTTGGGTTATAAAACAATAGAATATCATCATAGTAAATAAAAGTTGTATGTGACAATTCAAAAAGAGGAGTGCTCCGATCGCCACCAAACCTTAGAGGATTACTCGCCAGGTCAATCTGAAGATTTCCTTAAAGTTTAATTGAAATCGGTCCAGCCGTTTCGGAGCCTATATGGAACAAACCCACACACTTTCTCTTTTATACATATATAGATAGATTGATAAAAAATCAAACGTCTGTTAGTAGATCCAGTAAGTGGATAACATTATGTGACCGCGTTATATCAAAACCATTTCTATAACTGATTATATTTAGATCTCCTTTTAGGGTTTCGTTAGTGGAAACCTGTGAAGTCGTTCAAGTCCATCCGGGCGAACGTATACGTACCGATGCAGCCTTGAGATTCTTTCTTTATCTATGTCTGTATTGTATGTGTGAACAGAGTGGTTATTATCGGATTTACAATCTATTGGTTGCAGGTTCAAATCCCAAATGAATTGCATCATATTTACAATAGCCTCAAATTAACAAACGACTAATATTAATCTACAATAGCGTAATATCTACTAATCTAATAACGACTTCCTAGCCAGGGTTGCCTAATGAGGTGTAGACCTGTCGCTTCCGAGCCTCGCTCTTGCGATAGTCTCGAGCGACAGGTCTTGGACGGCGGTCGCCTCCTTCTGTAAGAAGGTCATGTCCCAAAAGGAGACTGACGAGCGAGTCAGAGAGGGGAGCGCAGACGCTCCCCCCCTCCGCAGTGCGCAGGAGGCGTTACGAACGCCTCCTCTTGCCGCCCCCGTAATCCGAAGCGGGGCCAGGATGGGTACCTGGCCCCAGCATGCTTCGGCGTCGTCGGGACTTCTCTGAGTGCCGGAGAAGTCCCCTTTGAGAATGAAGTCCGGTCTTTGCCGGGACCGGCCGGTCGTTGGGGTGTCCTGTCGCTGACAGATCCGGGGCGCCCCGCTCATAACGGCTGATGGCATTCGCGGAAGGTTTAGTGGGCAGGGGCTGCCCAGGCCGAGTCCCACACATCCCTCCGGGCCCACCCAGGGTACCGGAGGATGGTCTATAAAAAGATTCCCCCGCGTGAACAAAACAAAAAAGGGTTGCCTAATGAGATTGCCGTTTCGATTTCTTAAGTACAAAAAATTAGTGCCTGGTGAACGACGTTAGACTGACCTTTTGTCACATATAGGGACCTTATTAAGTATGTAAAAAAAACACACAAACCAATGAAACAAGTACATTTAGGAACTAAAACCGACTTCAAACCTAATCAAACGTTAAACGCTATTACGTGCGGACTCTCCATTGTATTTACGAACTATCGTAGGAATATTGCGAAATAGAATAATCAGAACCTAACCAAACTCTCGTCAAACTATCCTTGAAGGACAACTTTTCTAATAAAAAATGATTTATTTTTTCGCTTTTTTCGTTCGATCGCAATTGGTTGACGTGATATTAAGTTACCCATGCATTTGTGGTGCACATACATGATGCAAATTTAAGACATATGATTATCTTATATAATATTTTTGAAACGCTATTTTTAGCAGCACTACCCTTAGTCTGCTCTTAACCACTAAAGGTTATCTGGAAGAAAATGATAATAATATAGTTTATTTGCATCAAAAAAAAAGGTGAGTCCCTTAATTCCCGAACTAGCGTAAGCTGTATCTCAGGAGCTAATGTCTTCCACCGACATTTTTGTTATCTTAAACATTAAGAAAGGAAAAAAAAAGATAAGGAAAAAAAAAGATAAAAAAGTGAGTAACAAAATATAAATAAAGTTGAAAATAAAATCTGTTTTTAAATGTATTTGTGTGTATGTGTGTGTGTGTGTATGTTCGTGTGTGTGTTACTGTGTTTGTACAATAAAGACACTACCAATTTATAATTATTAATTTTTCAATTGCTTCACAATTATACTGTTTAAGCCATGTAAGTACTGTCTTTTTAAATTTATTATTTGTATAACTTCTCACATTGTGTTCTTTTTGAAGAATATTGTAAAGGCATGGAGCTAAGACATCGAAACGTTTTTGTGCAAAGGAATTTTTCACTCGGGGCACAGGACATTTATTAAGGCGTTTTAGTGTGGCATATACAAATGCTTAATAAATAAATGATAAATAGCATTAAGTCCGCCTTTGTACATATAATTTGGTGCAATAAAGGATTTATCTATCTATCTATCTCCTTAAGAAAGCATGTATGACTTGTACTAAACAAGAACCTTATATCTTCGTAGTCTAATGATCGGGATGTCTGATGACACTGTCTGATCTTGTATTACATTCGAATCCATGCAACGTGAGACTGACGTGTGAGGGAGATCAAAAGAACACGACCGATGAATGACACACAATGCAACAATGTCTGCGGTACAGCTTCGACATTTGCCCGGGCTGATTATTTGATGACAGTTGCCAAACTGTCAATCCCTGGTGTAATGAAATCCAAGCGCTTCCTCTGTGTCCATCAAAGATCTGATTGACGAATGAACCTTGGTTACCTTTGCCATTTACCTGCACGAACTGATTTACCACCCGCAAGGAAAACGTCGTAAACCTATATTTGTTAGAATTTTTCTTAAAATATGTGAAGGCTTTATTCCGATCCATTCCGCACTAGGGCTGACTACGTCTATATACTCTCTTTACAGAGTAGGGCTGTGCCCAACAGTAGTACATAAATATATAGGATGTAACTTTACCATTTCCATATTACGGGCGATAGCGAAAGCTTTTGATGCGTGAATGGACTTTACCGTGAATAGCCTTCAACTTTTTCAAGGAGGCAAACGAACTTCACAAATCACCTGATGGTAAGTAATCAATCGGGCACTAGGGATTGAACTCCGGTTATACCTATATAACTTCAAGCCACCGCCCGGACGTTGAGCTTCTTAGAATAGAATAAACATTTATTCGACACAAGAACACAGAAACAACAGGTAAAACAAGACAAACAACAACATACACAAAAGTAAACAGAAAAAACATAAAAAAAGAACAAAATAGAAATTGTGCCGAAAAGGGGTTGGCTCAGCATGTGCTCTGCTCACACATGTAGCACAGCGCTGGTTTTCAGCCAAAAACCCTGTGTAGACTAAGACTTCTTTGATTTCTCCTACACATAAGGTCGTATAAGCGAATATATTCCGCATAATTTTTTTTTAATTTATTATACATATATGTATATTCAAAAACATTTTGTCAAATTATTTCGCCAAACTGCCAGGGCAGTTTATCGGCGAAAATTGCACCCATAAATCTATACACTAATTTATTTCTAATTTATTTACAATATTCGGCAGCGTAGGTACTTAGTAGCTGCGTTTTTAAATTGTTTCTTATTGTTGTTTTTCTGCAGGTAGTCTTCTGCTAGTTTATATGAATTGTATATTCGCGGTACTAAGTACCTACGCGTCCGTTCCTCAAATGACATACGACATTGGTTTTTTCTATATTAAACTAAACAGATATAATCTAGGACTTATTTCACAACTTCCTAGAAACAAATCAAAAAGAAGCGTCAATAGTCTAATGGTTTAGGGTACGGTCTGCAAATCGTAAAGTCGTAGGTTCGAATCCAACATTCGATTATTGACGTGAACCATCTCCTAACACATGCTAAAGCTTAGTTGGAATGGTTAATAAGAATTTTAGTGATATTTCTGAAAACAATATTGTTAGCTTTCTTTTTAAAATAAATTAAAAAAATCTGTCCATCCAAAGGTTGTCTAGTATACAAGCAAGCTTGCGCATGCAATTATATCGTCGAATTAATATGTAAAGTCTATTATTTCTGTCTAATAAAGTATATTAATTTATTCATAAGTATCCATTATCCATAATAAAGTTCCATGAAATCCTAAATATACATGCTCCAATGTATTCGTCACGTCACATATAATTTATACGCTCGGAGTGCGACGTGCGCGAGACTGAGATTTGGTGAAATTCCACGGCTTCTCACTTCCCACGCGATTTAAATATACACCGGTAAACAGCGTGATACCCTGTTCTGCTCTACTGTGTTACCGAACTGGATCCCGAGTCTGATTATTGCCAGTGACGTTTCATTATGGAGCCAATCAATTACAGTCGATGAATGATTGATATAATCACCATTCCATCATTACCAATACGTCAAATACTAACATACACAAGATTGGAGCACAAAGAGCGATGGAAGAGCTATGTTAGTTGAAGTGGCAGTGGGCCGGCCACATCTACCGAGTCAGCCTGGAATGGAGGCCAAGCATGGGTCGGAGAAGCGTAGGGCACCCTCCCTCCAGATGGACCGATGACCTTATAAGAAAAGCCGGAGGTGGCTGGATGCCGAAAGCGGAAGATCGTTTGTGGTGGAAAGCATTGGGGAAGGCTTATTTCAAGCAGTGGATAGACACAGGCTGATGATGATGATGACACGATTGGCGTACTATTGATACACCATCGCTAAACTATTGTAGCACCAATGAACTTTCACTATAATAAACAACGGACCGCACTTCAATTGTCATTGCGCCAAAAATCGTAATTCACTAATTCCGCATCGACGTATTTGAAAGATATCATGAAATTACCAAAAATTTAAAAATATAGAGGAATGACAGTGGTAGGCAGTGGGAAAATTATTCTGCCACATCTCGAGTCCGTTATTTGCCAGTGGCATTTCATTATGAAACCGTCCTATTACAGTCATATTAATCATCATTATTACTATTTCCATCGTTAGTAGGGCCATCGGGTTATTATAATAAATATATCATCATTATAGACATTTTATGGTCTCCGCTATCTCAGTCCCTCGAATGCAAGTTGAAGTGGCTATGAGCAGAGCACACACGAGTAGCCTATAGGACAGGTTCGAGCCAAAATGTCCTCGATTGGAGACCACGGAACGGCAAGCGCAGGGTAGGATGTGCACGATCAAGGTGGTCTGGTGACGGTAAAGATAGCAGGACCAAGCTAGGTGCATAGACATATTGTTTCCAAAAAACAAAATACAATTTTCTGTTTTATCGATTGCTACCAAATTGTGACCAACCCTCAAACCCGAACGAAGGGCTGTACTCCGTCTTATTAGTACAGCAAAAGACTAATAAGCCATCGTCCGTCTTTCTCCGATTACGACTTGCATGTTTCCAAATGTAGAGCGCCTTATCATCTAGGACTGTGTCTCCACATAACATCAGATGTAATCAATCGGGCACTTTCTTAGTACTCGTAAGTTAAAAAAAAATGTATTTTAAATCATTTTGTGCTCATATAGGTTCCATTGGTAGGAAGGGACCCGATTATCGGATAGTTGCCTAATATCGGACATACCAATATCTCATGAATACGGCGACATAAATTAGCTAAACAATCGAAAATTACTTAAACTTTACTAGATAGAACTACTGCAGCGCATTCATCGATATTGCTGCCAAGATGGCGTCGAAACAGTGGCGTCTTTGATTTTTGTTTCTAGAAAATTTTTATTGTGACTGTTTTAGGATACTTTTTGAAAAGGTAAGTTCTTTATGATTTATGATTTATACCGTACTTTTGACAATTGTTAAAGTTCTTACTTAAAAACCAAGTTTTGTGGATAAACAAGAAAATCATTTACAGAAACGGTAGTTATTTATTGATGTGTAATAATTCGTAATATCGGATACACGGGGTTACTCAATATCAGATATCCGATATTAGGTATTAAGTTTTTTTTTTCTGTTTTAGTTCTAAAAATATGGCTACTAATAAACAAAGAAAAAATAAATAAGCTCAGCAGGAAGGGGCAGTCTTGTGACTTTAGTCTTTTGTATGAGCGCTGCTGGAATGTATGTGCCACCAATGTTTATATATCCTCGAGTTAATATGAAAAAAGAATTAGAAGACAGAGCACCACCCGGGTCTATATTTGCAGCTCATAAATCAGGCTGGATTCAGTTGGATTTGTTTACTAAATGGTTTAGACATTTCCTTAACTATGTGAAGCCGAGCAAGGACAACCCGATATTGTTACTTTTAGATGGTCATTTTTCTAAACAAATATAGCTCGACATATATGAATAATCAACACATCCGTTAATAATTATTAATAATTTGCTTTATAATGAATCGTGTAAAGTAGGATGCCTAATATCAGATATCCGAAAATGAGATATTATCGGATATCCGATATTTGGCATCCACTGGGTGAATACCTGTTTTTCTGTTAATTTAAATTATTTCATTTTGTGATTAAACTAACTTTGTTTCATTTAAATCCGTTTAAGATTCATGTAGCGCGTAACACCATGCTTACATACACAATTATGTGGGTGGCTAAAGTAACCTTTTCCATTTTTTTAGATTTTATTTCAAAAAGTATCCGATAATCGGGTCCTTTCCCTATGGTTATATTATGAAAGTATATCGTAATTCCGTGAAAAATTACCAGATGCTTTAAATAAGTGACCGTCGTTTAGTTTTTTTTAAAGAGCCAATCATTGCGATGTACACGCGAACGTCTGTCATGCGGAGCATGAGAAGTGGAATTAAAATATAATAGGAAGCGATCCTATTGATACGCGGGAGCGGGAAAATTTATTTGTATACTGTTGAATTTTATTTTTATATAATACTAACGTGGGGACGCCGGGCTAGATTTTGCTTTATTTTATTTAAACAATAAACTTACATCATTAAATATTTAATTTAACTCTCACAATATATTAAATTATTCATTTCTCTCCGTATTCATTCTCTTCTCGAGCGGGTGAAGATCATTACCTACACCCATGTACATATCAGTAAAAACAATATCATTCTTATCATTTATACAAAACATATCGGGCTCAAGTTAAAGTCAGAAATAAAAGTATGACGGCTGTTTGTTTGCTGTGGCTTGTTTGACAGTTCAAAAAGAGGTGTACTACGATCGTCACCAAACTTAACAGGAATACTCGCCTGATCATTTTGAAGATTCCCTGAAAGTTTCATTGAAATTGGTCCCGCCGTTTCGGAGTCTATACGGAACAAACCCACACACTTTCTCTTTAACATAAATAGATTTTATATAAAAGTTCTTCACATTTTTCCCTTTACAAGCCGAGTATTGTTGTGTACACTTATATGAGTTACTTTAGCTTAAATTGCTAGTGTCGAAATTTACCCTCATAGATTTTTGAGTATATTGAAAAAAATCTGTTGATCCGATACCAACCTTCACAGGATCGCTAGGTTTTTTTATGCTGAACCTACACAGCTGGCTAATGACTGTTTCACCGGACTGAGAGGTAACATAGCTCTTAGCTCGCGTAGTCTGAACCTTTATAGCTAGTAACTCGCCACAAGAGGTAACCTCTACTAGGACGGTTGCCATGTTAGTTGCCACTCAAAGTTAGTTTAGCTTTTGAATGTCTCTTAGATTATCCGTGAGATAGCAACCGACCGAGTCGTGGTTCGGCCCTCTCGGGCGCCCTCGGATCGGTATGCTTACGCGTAACATAGTAACCGTCCAAGCCGAGGTTACCCCTCACCGGGGGGACCCTTGTGTCGAGTTACTAGCAATAGAGGTTCAGGCTAAGCGACCTAAGAGCTATGCCACCTCTCAATCCGGTGAAGCAGTCAAGGCCAGCTTCTCTGGCCAGTCTGTGTAGTTCGTCATAAAAAAAAAATGTTAATCACCCACGAGGCCAATATAAGGATTTCCTGAAATTGTCATCAAAATTATACACACAGCGACATTTAAACATATATAAACGCAAAATCAGCGTTACCTTCCGCTCGTCTTACCACTATACCCGCATACAGTTTCAGCTTGAAAGTAACTCGATGACGATGAAATCTAATTGATTAAAAAAAGGAAATTCTTCCGCAATCCGCCAATTTAACGTGATCACAGTTCCATCATTCAAAGTTTTTTTTATGACATGATTATGGATTCTTCTTTCTATGAAAGTGGTGGTCATCTTCGTTTAAAGTTAAAATGGGCTCGAATGTCTTCTCACTTGCATAGTAACTCCGAATACATGTTAACTTTTAGAGAGGCTTATACACAATGTAACTCCAATCAAATAGAGTTATAGAGTTCTATTTTTTGAAGTGAATTTGGGGACTGAGCTGGTATGTGTTACGAAAGTGTAATCGGGCGCGGCGAAGGGAAGTTGAGAAGGATTTTTTTCTCTTTATTTGGGGCAATAAATTATAAAATAAGACAATACAAATAAAATATATAGCTGCACTACCAACGATATTATCCACAAATTATTATTTCAACGTGCAACACTCGAATTAAAGAGGATCTACTGTATATGAATTTAATTATGTGCTAAATATAACAAAAGTCGTAACGAACTATAAACATCAGAACAACGTGATCTGAATGATGTGGGCAGATGCCGCGTAGATTGGATTTATTCCTGGATTTATCAGTCATGGTCGACACACGCGAAGGTCATGTAATAATTTCTTATATTTACACAATTTTACACATTTAAATAGAGCCGCGGTAGCCCATTAGCCTAAGCAGTGTCAAGGTGCAGTAAGCTAGCAACCCGAGTTCGATGCCCGGTTCCGGTACCAATTTTTGTTGGTGCTGTTTTAAGTGACGATGCGTTCAGCGGTGAAGGAAAACATCGTGAGGAAACCAATATGTGTTAAAAACTTTTCTAAGACATGTGAAATCTGCCAATCTGCACTAGAGCCGCGTGGCTGTCTATGCCCTTATACTATCTTTAGACCTGTGCCCAACAGCGGGACATAAATATATAGGCTTTAACTTTAACTTGTCACCATATTGAAAAAGGGCCATGGTAGTTCAGTGTCAGGGTGGACGCGTCAAATTACCGTACCCGTGTTCGACCCCCTTTGCCTACACCAATAAATTTATTTGTTGCAGTTTATGTGTTTTTCACCATCTGTGGTGACAAGAACATCCTAGAAAACATGTAATATAGTCTGTAACTTTTTAATTTATCCAAAACATTTCAATCAAAAATTCAACTGAAAATTACATGCCCTTAATTAATACAATACGGTTTTTAGTATAATGACAATTGAATAATGATAGGTTGGTTTCATAATGTCATTGTCAAATAGCAGAGTCGGGACTGATGATCCGTGTAAAGCGAGCAATATGACGATATAGGAAACAAATGACCTAATCTCTCCCGTTTTCCTCTCCGCGTTTACCTCTCCGCGGTCTCCACTCGAGGACTCGTTTCGCCCAACGGTTATCCGTTCTACGGCAAATATGGCCGGCCCATTGCCACTTCAATTTGCTAATCCGGTGGTCGATCACTTCAGTTCTCTATCGGATCACCTCATTCCGGATTCGATCCTTCAGAGAGACTCCGAGCATAGCCCTTTCCATAGCTCGTTGAGCGACTTTTTATACTTGGCAGGGTATACCGTAGTATTATTCTACGAGCCCAGAACTACAGGGCTACACGTCGAAACCCTAGTGCGTCTCGTACTGTACTAAGGTGATAATCTCGGACGATGTGGAATTTTTTTTTCTTACTTTACGCAACCACAGACTTGTGTCCGTGCTCTTTTGTAATGTTCTTGAATTGGTAACTTTGATTTTTTTTTAATAAGAGTGATACCTCTACAGTTACGATATTTTTTTATAATGCCTGATTTTTGAAGGTGCCGTTGGAGAATGCTCTGGTTCACGCGTCGAAGACGCCCCGTTGCATTGCTATAAGTTTCTCCGCGACCTCTGCGTTCCTGTTTCTCATGGCCATTTTTAAGTTGTAGTCCATAATTTTCTCTTTTGATACGGCCGTTACCCTTGTCACCAGTGGCGTCGTCACAGTCATCTGTGTAATAGACACAGCTGATTGTGTGTCTGGATATCGCCACTACAGCATGTTGGACGCTGTCGTGCAGTTGCAGCTTTTTCGTCACTGTTCTGATGACCACCACTGATCCGGCCTCAGGCCTTGGGCCTCGTGCACGGTAAGGATGCGCGAGCCTGTCCCCGATCCGTATCCCTGGTTGGATAGGGATTCCTTTTCCGTCTGAGTGTATACCAGGAATAATGTGTCGGAGAGGGTTAGTGTTATATTCGCGCCTGTGTAATTAAATGATGTGCAAATTTTAAATCGGCCGACTTTTAATGTTCAAAACAAAATGGAGATTCATTTCAGACTTTGAATCTTTGTTGTACAAAAGAAAACAAGGTCGTTCTGTTTTCCACGAAATGTGCCTCGTTAGCTCGCTTCAAATGTTTACGTTCGTTTGCGAGGAGCACATTCGCGATCCGTATGTAACGGGCGTCCTATTTTAATACTCGTAAGAATTATAATAGTAAGCAGCACCTACCCACCACCTCCCATAGCCCCACCAACATCGCGGTTATATGGGTCGAAACGCGGAACGCGAACACGCACCATCTTGACTCCCTACAAATTCTTTATCAGGGCCTTTCTCCACCATTCGGAGCTCAACCCCTTAAGGGGCTCTACGGCACGCAACATAATAGCTCGCTCGACGGCGCCAGACGACTTTTTAACGGGTCCTTCGTTTATGCCAGGCGTGTGCAAATTCCCTGAACTTGAGGAAGTTGCCCTCCGAGGAGACCAGATCGCGGTAGTAGACCGGACCCGGACACGTACGTGTCAGACCGTTCAGTAGCCTAGCGCTCAAATCATCATACAGTGGGCACGACCACAAAGAGTAAACAGCAGCTAAGCTAGCTAGATTACCAAAACTACAATCGACAACTGTGATGTCACTGAACGTTCATTTTGACAATATTGGTGTACAGGCTTGCTGTTCTAATATAAAGCCGCCGCCTTACAAACCAAACTAAAAAAAATCTTAAATCTATGTTAAGTATTTTATGTTCTTATAACATCTCACAGCTGAGAAATATAAACGAATTATTCGTTATTGTATAGTAGATGGGTTTTAATTTTAGTGAAATTTAAAATACTATATAAAATAAATGATATTAGAAATTATACATCGCCCCCCTAACCCATATCAACGCTCCCCATTTTTCTGGGCTCTTTATCGCCCCCCTCTAGGTTTCAAACGCCCCCTAGAGGGTCGATCCCACCTGATGTTAAATGGAAATGCGGTCCTAGCAATGCGCACTAGCGTACTAAATGCCTATTCACTCAATTCTTCAAAACGATATTGTAATCGGTGCAAAATACAGACGCGGGGAATCTATCTCAGTCCTTTGCTGTACAAACAATGAAATTCAAAGAAGATAATTCGTTGGGGTCCCAAGATCGGATTCACTGTTTGAATAAAGCGTCTATCTTTACCTCCGATAACAATGTGGTAAAAGATGGAATACCTAGGGCATATAATGCGCAATCCCAAATACGATTTGTTAGAGCTCATAATCCAGGGAAAAGAAAACCGAGAAGAGAAGGAGAAGAACATCTTGGCTTAAAAATATACGCCAATGGTTCAATAAGAGCACACGTTCTTTATTTCGCGCTGCTGTGTCGAGGGTCCAAATCGCCATGATGGTCGCCAACCTTCGATAGAAGATGGCACCGAGAGAACAAGAATTATGTGGTTATTTACAATAGTGAATAGGCATCTACTTTGCCAAAAGACAGTGGGATCGTGTTCAAGCAATTGTTTAGACAGTTACAGAGAAAAACCATCTACAAGTCAAATAAGAATATTACGAAATACAGTTAATAAGAACCGATCTAAACTCTCACCAAACTATTTTTAAAAAACATCCTTTCCAATGAAAAATTAATCAACGAAATCAGTTGGCGTGATGTTGAACTATTTGTCATGCAAATAGTTAAGGCAAATTTAAGACTTATATGGTTCCTCTTGGATGCCAATCTTAGAACTGAAACAAATGGGACTACACTGGACGCATTAGATTATAAATAAAAAATGAATCACCTAAATCCGTTCACAACAAAATTATGAGGTAATAAATTTAACAAAACATATAGACTAATTGAGAAGTCTCCTTTTTTGAAGTCGGTTGAATCTAGATAAATTCTCTCAAATCTGCATTTTAATATATGTTGCAGTTGCAATTATTCTCAGTTTGTAATTGCTTGTACTAAAGTTCAGGTGAAGGGCATAGTCCGTCAAACATTGGATCCAACATTGGCGGGTGCCACTTCGGAATCGGACGCCGGTGCCAAAATTAAACAGCGGTAAAGTTTAAAGATAGTACGCGTCGTATTTCGCGCGCCGATTCGTTCTCGTAACGGGCCACGAACGTAAAACGACTCGAAACACACAAAGGGCGTTTAACGAGCTCGATGAGGAAACCTCTCACGGTTCGTTTATCGTCGATGGAGACGCCTGAAGACTTAAGCTGATATATAACTTCCTAACTGTTGGAGAAACTACTTATTTCATTTATGGGTTTGCTCGTAGCCTACAGCTTTATTTAAGCAATAATAGATCGATCGACGAAAGATTTTTGTGGTATTTGGCATACTTTGATAATTTGATGCCTTCCCTCACTTCCCCTTTTCTTTCGTTACACCGATATAGATTAAAATATTTTAGAATAGCTGACCCTCACATGCTTGCACAAACTTGCAAATGGTATTATTGACACCCCTGAGGTTCTCTCCGCCTAGCTTTTTCTATACCATCGCCGTTATCTAGACCAAACTGATTCCAATTGTTAAGAAGTAGTGTAACGAGATAGAACCTAGGTAAGGAGGCGCCTTTAAATAGACATACTAGAGAATTTAACTCATTATATAAATCTAATGATATCGATCTCTTTTATTTTCATGTTTAAAAAGTCATTTGTTAGTTATATTTTACTATGGTCTTCTTCATCATCCAGAAGTACTGGCCGCGCTACAGCTGCGGACGCCTGATAGTTACGTGTACATGCGCCGTCGTCCGCCATTGTTCCTACTGCCTGTCTCCAGGACTAACTTGTCCAGGAACTCTCCGCTATCGCGCGCGGTTAGGTTTGTTAATACCATCTCACTGCACATAGATATATGTTGTTGCACTCAGTCAGTCTTTATTGAAGCTGCCTACAAATGCGTAGAAGGTGTTTGACTCTATAATATTTATATATTATTGTCAATACATTAAGCAGCTTTTTATTTGTTTTAACTATAATAAGTTTTTATAACATCATATTGGATTATCTGTAACGGTGTTATAATTTTTTTGATTTAAATAAATAAATGACTACTTCACCTATAAATGCGATGGCATTAACCATGTCACGAGCGGTGCTTCCGACGTTTTACGATTGGGGACCTCCAGGAAACTAGCTTAGTCCTATCTCGAAGCACTACAGTTTCACCGCACTTTTTGAGCACAGCTCTTATTGGTGCAGTGCACAGTAACTGGGTGCAAAGGCCTCCGAAAGAGGACCTCGCCTTGGGCGTTTACTCCATTCGCAGTAGCATTCCGACCCAAGGGCGCCAGAGGGCCGAGCCTTTCGTTAGATTACTGTTATCATACTACTGTTACTGTTATATCATATGCAGATATATGTGAAGGAAGGTGAGGTATTCTAATGGGAGTTTGAGTATTGGAGTCGAATAGACCATGCAATTTAATGACGCTTCAAGAATTCAGGTGGGAATGTTTTGACACGAAACATTGAGCTAAAAATAACTATGCGTTGAATATTCAACGTTCTTATATCGTTTATGAAATCTTTCATTGCTATATCTATCATCTGTTTACACACTGATAAATCAAATCAAGATTGATTTGATTTATCAATTTAAGTAAAGAAGATTCTTTACTACCTATACATACACATCTACTGAATGTCAGCCGTGGTAGCTCAGTTCGATCCCCAGTGCCGGCACTAATAAATTTGTTCTAGCAATTTTATGTGCTGATATACCACGTGCTCGGCGGTGAAGGAAAACATCGTTAGGAAACCTACATGTCTTAGAAAATTAAAAGTCAAGAACAACAAGTCTGCCAATACGCACTAGGGCCGCGTGTCAGCCGTGTAGTTCTGGACTCCTAGAATAAGACTACGGTATCCCCTGCCTGTCGTAGAAGGCACTGGGCACAGGCCTTTTCTGTAAAGAGAGTATAAGGGCATAGTCCGCCACGCGACCGCCGTGCGCATGTCTTAAAAATTTTCTAAGACATGTAGATTTCCTCACGATGTTTCCTTCACCGCTGAGCGCGTGGTAAATCAGCACATAAAATTGCAACAACAAATTTATTGGTGCCGGTACCGAGGATCGAACTCGGGTTGATAGCGTACTGTGCAACTTGAAGCGACTGACCGGATTCTAAGCTACCACGGATCTTCGTTTCGTTAGGTTCTGATTCCTACGATAATTCGGAAATAGAACGAGGGCGTCTGCGCGTTTAACGTTTTATTCGATTTAAAGTAAGCGACTTTTTTTGTAAGTTCTCAAATTACAAGTTCGGTACTCAAATGAAATGAACCATTACATAATTAAATGTTTTCGTGGGTTAAAGTGGTGTCTTTTGGCCATGTCCGATCTGATGGTGGAATGGTGTCGAGTTCTACGGCAGCGAGTTAATTGGGACGCGGGTATATTTAGAGGATTGACTTTTCGGAGTCGCCGTGCTCTTGTTGCGTGCGCTCCAAACGGTAGCTGCCGGTGTCCACGTAAATATAACTCAGGTAGCGACTCCATGACTTTTGTGTTTTATAAAGTAAAACTTCTTTACGCACTTAGGGAGTATGCTGGTGAATGCGTTACGAAAAGTGTAATCTTGCAAGGCGAAAGTTGAAAGGGAGATATAAGTTAGCGAGGATAGAAGGAGAGAGAGAGTTACGTTTCGTATATTACTGTCGGGGCAAGAGAGCGCACGTTTTCTTTCTTTCTTGAACAATCGTGGATCCTATTAATATTATAAACGTGAGTGTTTGTGTCTATGTGTGTGAAATGTTACTCTTTCACGCAAAAACTACTGAATGGATTTTGATGAATCGTTACAATAATATAGGTTACACATCGGAGTAACACATAGGCATAATATATAGTGTGAATTATCTATTTAAATTAATTAAATTCAAAGTAGATAAACTTTGTCTTTTACACGACATCGTTGGGACAAATATTTGAATAGTCATGACGATAAACAACAGAGCGCGCTATATGATGCAATGGTTACTATTAGAAAGTAAACTAAGTGAGGTTGTTTATAATGCTTTCAAATATTTGAATAGTTATGACGATAAACAACGGAGCGCGCGATATGGCGACTTGGTTACTATTAGAAATTAAACAAGTAAGGTTGTTTATAACGCTTTCAAATATGTGAGTTTCACGCCCTGACCACAGACCATCTATAAATAACACCTCAGAACGCAGCTAGTATATAATACATATATAAGCATACATTTACATATGTGTATATACACGATTGTTAGAGAGAGAAAGAAAATGTGCGCGATCACTGCTCTCTTTTGCTGCTACAGCATGGTAGAGACAATAGACTGCACTGTGTCTTAGATATACGTAAATTAATTCTCTCTCTTTGTATCTTCATTAACATTTTTCTCTCTTTCAACTTCCCTTCACCTCGAACTATGACACTTTTCGTAATGCATGCAAAAGCTTACTCTCCAATTCAAGCGTGCGTAAAGCAGAGTCACTTCAAAAAGAAACAAACATTTAAATATTATAAATACTGTTTAAATTATGGCCACCCTAACCACGAGATAATGCGGTCGTTTGTATAACCGCGACACTCGTTACGGCCCGCCGTAATCGTAAATGTCATACGATCGGGACCGTTGTTAACGATTTACTTTGTGAGGCTTTCTTTTTTTTAAATCTGCCACCGAAATCGTTCCGAAATATGTTTACGGCCTTGTTAAATTAAGAAAAAAAAGCATACAGTTCTTTTTTCGAATCGAAACTGCATGTCATCGTAAATGCAATTTGGCAACAGCAAGCGAAAACAGCGCTGCAAATAGTTTAAAAGTTCGAGTGCAGATTATTTTATTTCGGGAAATCTCTTATCTTTACCGGAATACGATGACACCTGAACTGTCAACGAAATTAATACGACGTGAGAGCCTTCAAGAGTAGAGTGAATAGGCACTTACTAAACTAGCGCGTACCTTTTTTCGTCTATATCACCACTTAACACCTGGTGGGATCGTGGTCAAGCGCTAGTTTATACCCATAAAAAAAAACAATATATAATATTATTATTTATTTTTGTGTTTAGTTCGACTTTCGTCACGTTTACACGCGTTTTCTTCACATTGTCATATTTTTAGTTACAGATATCATCGATATCGTTAGCTTTGGCACATCTCATGGTACGTGTAAGAAAATGTTGTTTTTTTTTTATAAAGTACAAGTATATTTACGAGTAAAAACAAAAATCGACTTCAAATTTAATGAACCGTTAAACGCTATTACGTGCGGACACCCATTATATTTACGAATTATCGTAGGAATGTTACGAAAAACTTAATCAGAACGTAACCAAACTTTCGTCAAACTATCCTTGAAATACATCCTTTCCAATGAAAAATGATTCAATGATATCTGTGGGCGTGATATTGAGTTATTCGTCCATTTGTGGCACGCATAATTATGCAAGTTTAAGACTTATGGTTTTCTTATGGATATCAGTGCCAGAATTGCACCAAACGAGAAACCAATAAAACCAGACCACACGGGTAGCATCTGCTTTCCAAACAAAAAACCATCAAAATCGGTTAATCGAGTCGAAAGTTATGACATAACAAACATTAAAAAAAATACACACGAAATGAGAACCTCCTTTTTTGAAGTTGGTTAAAAAGCTAGAATCTTGATACATAAATATTTTATCTCAATTGTAATCATAGATTGGTTTTAGTAATGTATGTGTATACATAGTACTATGATTTAGGTTTGAATATCTTTCCTTTGCTGCAGATAACACGTTACCATGGCAACAGTGACGGCCAGCATGGAGTCCACACAGACCCTAGTGCAGGAGTCGAGGGTGCACACCTACCAGGAGATGCACGTGTCAGAGACGCGGCAAGTGAAAAAGAAGACCAAATCCAAAGGCATAAGGAAGAAGGTTCCATATCTGTGGTGAGCGTAGAACTGTATTCCATGTTTTGTTAATAAGTTTAGCTAACTATCTAATCCAGAGGTTCCCAACCTCATGCCCACACCACGGTTCGTATGTGCTCGCCACTATTCGACACAGACTGTTTTTCTTAAAAATTCATTAAAAACGTAAATTATTACTACGTGTAGTAAATACATTTCTCTGGGTGTATGCAATTTGAATAATTTTGAAAAATTTTTGTTCATTATTAATTAATAAATTATGAATTTAAGAAAAATAAATGACGGGCAAAAGAAGTTATGGAAGGAGTTGGTCGCTTAAAAATAGGTGATGCCTGCCACTCGATCGATATTTTAGAATGTGCTCTAGTACAAAAGGTTGGGAACCCCTGATCGTCTCTCTGTCTCTAATATCTTTAAACTAGCAATTCTTTTATATACAGAGTATTAGAACGGTTCCGAAAACGAAGAGAGTAGAACTAATTACACCTTTGATGATGAGATGGGATGGGGCGTTCCTGAATTATATATAAAAAAGCCCAAATTACTTTATTTACATCAGCTATCTACCAGTGAAACTCCCGTCAAAATGGGGCCAACCGTTCCAGAGATTACCCGATATAAAAATGATACAATCTAACAACATAAACATTTTTCAAAAAATTCGAATACACTATAGATTTTTAGAGAATTAAGCCAATTGTATAATTTTTAAATAACCTTATTTAACACTTTCGCATTCTATTACAACCTTATAGAAGCGTCGATATCCTTTAGGGTACGGTCTGCGAATCGTTTGGTCGTACGTTCGAAACCACCATTCGACTATTGACATGAACCAATTCCTAGCCGAAGCTTAAGCTTAGTTGTAATGGTTAACAAGAATGTTAGTAATAATACTAAAAAAACGGTTTGCTTTCTTTTTAAAAATAGATAAAAAAATAGTGAACCATCTCCTAGCAGAAGCTTAAGCTTACTTGGAATGGTTAACAAGAATGTTAGTAATAATTCTGAAAAAAAAAATTGTTAGCTGTTGACAGACATAATTATGCAACTTTGTGACAAAGAGAAGTGTGTGTAAGCTTGGTGAAAATACAGCGTAAAGCTGACAGGTTAACCGTTGGTAGATATAGAATTGTATGGTAGTATTCGTACCATACCCAGTCTACGTACTCGATGTCAAGCGAGTGACGGTGAATACTTATAATCTTTTTATAATATTATAGACAATTATTTATTCTAAATACAGTTTTACTACAGCATCGTCAGATTCCATATGTTCATTTGGTTAAACGTCGTAAAGATAATATTTGCTGTATTCCAGCGGATTAATGTGGACCGCCAAAAGATTTAAATGCTACCAGGGGCCATACCTCTATAATAAAGTTAACTTTTATTTCCTTTTCATAGTTTATCTCAATATAAGTGTAAAAAGTAATTTCACCTACGAAGAGACTGAAAAGTTTATTCATAGTATAAAATAAATTATCCTTACGCTCATGTACTCACTCGCACATACACTCTCATATGCACCCACGCACACTATTCTTTGCACAAACACACGACTACCACATAAGTTATATAACAAACTTTAGTTCATAATAAACTCGGAGTTAGGTACAACATCTCCCTAATACAGGCTATGTATTAGTCTAGCAGGGAGATGTGTACCGAAGTAGGAAAATGTTTATGGAATATGATATATAATATGTATTATATTATGATATGATAATATGTATCTAATATTTTGTGTATGTGCATGTCGGTATATAAAATGTGTGTGTGTGTGTGTAAAAAGTAAATAAATAAAAATAAAAAAATAATATACCTTCATAAATTTGAACACACGTCTAACACTTGTAACTGTATGAATAATTTTTGGAAGAGGCTAACCTCTAAGATACAGGATCGGCCTAGTTGAGACGTTAGAATATCCAAAAATAGTGTCAATTTCATTTTATCTTATAATCACGTTGTTTTAAGAGTAATATAAACATTTTATTTGGTTCAATAAAAATTTTTTTTATTTGTCTTTACCCAACAGTCGAAGAGTTCAGAGAAGCTGCACAAGAAGCTGAAGGCAACGAACGGGGAATCGAACCCGCAATGCGAGAAGTGCGCCCGCCCGGTCTACGCGATGGAGAGGGTGAAGGCAGAACGCAGGGTGTGGCACAAGGAGTGCTTCCGGTGCGTGCAGTGCAGCAAACCGCTCACGTAAGTCACCCCACACCACACACCGACTGCTATGGTCAATGAATATTTTATTTATTACAAATTAAAAAAAATACAAAAGATTTAAGAAGATCAAGGACAAGTGTAACCTCAGTTATAGTTGTAAACTAAAGCCTTAAAAAACCAGAAAACATCCAGAAATATAATAAAAAACATAAAAAAAGAGAAATAAGAAAATAACAAAAAACTATATCCTAAACTATATATTTTGGAATGCATGTTGTAAGTTTTTAAAATTGCGTACCATATTTGAAAAAATGACCACGTCAGATTATTGGCGATTTTCTTAGCTGGTAACACTAGAGTTATGAATAGAATTATAAATTCTCACTAACCTATTTATAGGAGAATATTGAATATTAACCGACTTCTGAAATGGAGGGTCTCAATTCATCTGTATTGTTTGTAAGTGCTTGACCACGATCACACTGTTGTTAAGTGGAAAGCAGTCCTGGATGGTAAGGCGAAAATACCCACATTGTAATCGAAGAGAAAGACTGACAGACAAACTATTCCAGTCCTTTGCACGAACAATGAAAGACGAAGCAAAGCGCTTCGTTCGGGTTTGAGGGATGTTGACAACAAAAGGATGAAATTGTACCCCACATTGTAATCGGAGGGAACTTGAAGACCCACTTTTACTCGTATATATCGACGCTGAAAAGCAAAAACGTAGTAAATGACACATATGGCCATTTTCACTTTTTTACGTCGTTGGAATAAGAAAAAACAACGCGTCGAATGATATATGACTTGTAACAATTAGATGAAAAATAGCGAAAATAGGATTTTCAAGATAGACAATTCTTATTTATTTTTTGTACCGTAAAACGATTTTCTTTTAGGAAAACTCTAGGTTAATGCCGTGTTACAATACTTATTCAGAAAAAAATAATAAATTTCGTGTCCAAAAGCGACAGCTCTAGGTCCACAAACACGAAAGTTACAATTTTTTTTTTATTTGAAATGTTTTTCGTCTCTGGTGAACAATTTCGGTTTTTGTGGGTTACTACGTTTTTGTTTTCCAGCGTCGATATATTCTTGTACAATTGTACTTTTGTCACAGAGTGGAGACATTTCAAAGTGACCACACAACCCTGTACTGCAAGCCACACTTCAAGCAGCTGTTCGAGCCAAAACCCGTAGACGAAGAGGACGAAATTGACGGTAAGCTATATATACTATTTGAAGTACAACTTCTTTACGCATGCTTGACTTGGGAAGTAAGGTGGTGAATGCGTTACGAAGTGTCAACGGGTGGGGCAAAGGAAAGTGGAGAGAGAGATATAAGTTAGTGATAAAGAGAGAAAGTTACGTTTCGTATATCTGAGACAGAGTACAGGCCTATTGTCTGTATCAACTGTAGCAGAAAGAGAGAGTATCTATACAGTCTAGAGAATCTAGACTATAAGAGATCATCAATCACAAAAACAAAGACTTGTCGCCGTCCAGGGCAGTTTTCGCTACGTGCCTACTAAATGTTGGAACAACATTCCTCCCTCAATCCGGTTAGCGCGAAGCGTAGGCATAATAAAAAAAAAGTGAAAGCATTTTTAATCGACTTGCAGAAAAGTCGTTGAAACGCTTCGTTGCCCTTTCATATCGTTATCTATTAATTTTATTATATAATTATTGCTATTTATATACATAGCTCGCTTTACCATCTCCCGAAATAAAAAGTTTTGTGTCGTTTATATTGTACTTTTATTTTGATGAATTGTCCACTTAACACCAGAGCACAGAAGACGGAAGGCATAGGTATAAGCAGAATTCAGCCCTGTAGTTCTGGGCTCTCAAGAATAAGACTACGGTATCCCTTGCCTGTCGTAGAAGGCGATTAAAAGGCTCCTCGGAACTGTGTCGTCTGCCAAGGTGGACCTGGGAAGAAGGCGACATCGGCTGGTCCGTGTCGCCTTGCACTGCGAGGGCACAGAGGGGAGGAAATAACCTCCCCCGGGACGTGCTCTCCTTGAGCACAGTGCAGAGGGGCTCCGGTGCGTTCCTCTGGAGATCCCGGAGCCCCTCGCCATGCACTAAGGTAAGGGCCACCGGGGAGGCTTTAGTGAGTAAAAACCCCTCATAACCGCCGCCTTCCCTCCAGAAGGCGGGGTATCTTTTTGAAGATTTCCTCCCCGTAAACAAAAAAAAAGTATCAGCAGAAAAGCGTTGGCTTCACAGCTGAGCTGGCACCTATTCGATCCAGCATCGCAACCAAATAATTTAAGTTATCCAATATACTTTAGTTTCTTTATTTTATCTTTTTCCTATTTTTACTTAGTATATAAAAATGTGTAATTAATATTTTTTTATTGTAATATGTATTATTGTATAGATAATGTTCTTCTTTTTCCTATTTGTCTATGCTGGTTTGAATAAATGGTTTATTATTATTATCATGATTTAACCCCTTGGTTCTTGTTACAGCTGCACCCAAGAAACACCAAATGATTATCTGCGAGAGTAACCCCGTGGAGCTGCCGCCAGATGTCGTCAGAGGTGAGACGACACCGGATTCTTTTGTGGCGCTAGGCTTATACTAAAACTAAATAGGCTTATACTAAGCTAAAACCCTGCGGTAGGGATGTTGATGCCAAAAGTATATCGATATATTTTTCGACATAATATATAGTGAGGTTGTATCGATACTACGCGATATATTGTACAAATATATCGATATTTTTCATATATCGAAATTTGTTTAGCGCGTAATATTAAATATTAGAAAAGTTTTGTACTAATTTTACTACTCGGCGCGTAACTGAGAGGTTCTCGCTTTGGATACCAGTCCAGATTATTTGATTTGATTCTGCTAGCAGTACAGACTACATGCATAGATTATAAAATTTATACAACGAGTCCTACCATCGTGAACAGTAGGAGTGCAGTAACATACTACACTACACTCTTTGTGATGGCAGCGCAAGTACGGGTTTTATTTTTTTCAAGTTGTTAACCACAAATAAAAGAAAGAATGGAATGCTTTTTTATTTAATTTCTTACGATATTTCGTATATCGGATAAAATATATCGATATTAGATGATTCGATAATATCGAATTGAAGCTATATATCGATATTGTATGTTATATCGATATCTATCGTGCACTCCTACCCTGCTTAACTCACCGAAGCTTCTCTGCACTGTGCCTTGAAGCACGTCCCGCAGTGCTAAGGGACCACCAGTGTCGCCTTCATCCTGGGTCCACTATAACAGACAACAAACGCCCCCCACCCATGTCGCCCGTAAACCCGAGGCCCCTTTTAGTCGCCTTCCACGACAGATGGGATATTGCAACAAACAAATTAATTGATGAGTATCAAACCCGAGTTTAGCATACTCTGCACCTTAGGGCAGCCGTCCGGACATTAAGCCACCGTGGCTCAAACCTCAAAGACAGTGTATAAAGATAATATAATGTTTCACAGCATCAGATAAACCGGACCTAGGTCTGGAGGAGCTGGCCCAGTTGGACGTGAAGTCCCGATTCGAAGTGTTCGAGCGCGCTGCACAGAAGACGCCCGAGCCGCCCGTGCTGGAGCCCCGTGCGCCCAGGGAGAAGTCCACCGCTCTGCTGTCCAAACTCGCCAAGTGAGTTAACATTAATATCATGGATGACCGAGCTTTACTTGGTTTTTTTGATAATAAATAATAATTAAAAAACCGTGGCACACCAGATAGGAAGTTCCATAACATTAAAATATTGATTTCAAATTCTTTGCGAGATATAAAGAAAACAATTATTCTAGTATACATTTTTTTTTACTTTACAAAATTATCTTAACACATTTATTTTATTTATAATGATTTATAAAAATATATAATTAATAATAGCGCCATCTATCTATAATCTATTGACACTAAAAATCTTACGCCTTTTTCTAACGTTACTGACGTTTTTTGCCGGCTAGGTTTTTATTGAATGTTTGTGTATGCTAAATAGATAATTATAATAATAATACTCCCCAAAAGATATCAGAAAGAGTCATATTTCTCATTTTCCCTCCTTTTTCGGAGTCGGTTAAAAACGTAACTTTATTTCAGGAATTATTATTAAATTTTATTTGAGGAATCTAGATAAATATTAAATTTCTATTATTTATTGAATTTATTCATAATAATATAAGATTCTCTAGTATATCTCTGGAATCCAAAGTTATATGCCATCGAACGTAATATGGCACCAAATTTAATCCAAACACTTTCACACAAAAACTGATTCATAAGTGATGGGCACTATAAGTGTACATATAGGCGGTAATAAAAATACGAACTAATTAATAAACTTTTTGATGTCGGTTAAAAATGAATATCACTCCGTTCATGACATAAGAAAGTCAATGGTTAAAATGTTTTGACTGCATACTTCCGTTTCTTTTTAATGACATTAATTTATAAGTTAATATTAATAAGATGAATTTGGACACAATCCGTTTAGTATATGGTTCAAATTTCACTGCACTGTTGTGAACTCCTTTCTGGCAGCTGTAATAGTTGAATTTAATAACCGTGATACTTGATATTTCAATATTATTAAATAAATTTTAATTTGAAATTGAATATTATATTAATTTTATTGAAGTAATACGAATGAAAAGTCCGGAATGTGATACTTTGCAGCCGGTATTGTGAAAGGTCCTAAACGTCGCAATTTGGTAGTATTTTTTTGTAACTGGCCACATACATGGAGCATTTAGGCTTTTACGTTTTAACCCAATTCAAAAAAGAGTAGTTTTTTTTAAACCTTCTAAGAAAGTACGTACTATCCCACTCGGTGTTAAGCGCTTTGTTTTTACTAACTTACCTAATCACTCTACTCTTAAAAACACCCTCATTGTAATCGGAGGGAAAAAAATTGTGTAGCACCTACAATCAAGAATTTCGCGTGTACAGTCGCATATCGTTGGTTCTATTATACGGCTAATGAACTGGATAACGGAATCTTTTGAAACATCTCAAAAAGTAGACGTGCTTTTAGAATCTTCCTAAGTCTATTTCAAGTTATGTAGCGTAAGCAGCATCATTTAACTGAATCGTCTAAATAAATTGGATCCTGGACTACATGGGTTTTAAGAAACTTGAAGCGATATCAATTTCTATTGTTACCTACTACTTTAAAATTAAATGGGCCTGAAGATGTTACATTTCTTTGTTTGATTGATACGTGGTCATTAAGAGTCAAATTTGCTTATTATACTTTCTTATTCTACGTATAGCCAGTTTATATGGACTCTTTTCGATGGTTTTAAGTAAATGATAATTAATTTATCTAAATCTTTACTATCGCAATATTTTTGTGTGGATTTTCAAACCACTAAAATAATTTATAATAGCAATGACAAATAAGTGGCTAAGGTTTCTTACTGTCTAATGGTCGATTCCCAGTCGGCTTATACCAATGAAACGCCGATTTTTTTTTTAAATATTTTTAAGTACAAAAAATCATTTGCGAAAAAATTTTGCCCGTTTTATGGCGATGGGTTGAGATTAAACGTGAACAGCGAAAGCTGTCTCTGTCTATCCCGTTAGTGCTAGAAGGACGTGTGAGCTTATTTAAAACAATATAATAAATAATATCCTTTATTCAAATATTCGTATAAAATGACTAGTAACATTAATATTGAAATATTAATTTCATGTACATCGATATTTCTATAATAAATAAACATTGAAAAACACAAAAGCGATAACCTCGATATATCACAAAGTATCAAAACATACAAATCGAATTATTATTACATCTTTAAGCGCTTGCGTCATCAGGCGGCGTTGGTTTCAACTGTTCTATTTTTGTACCCTTCAAGAGCATCTGCACCACAAACCACATTGACCACTGAAAACCATTCGTTGTACAAACTCAGCCTAGCAATACTCACTTAATAAATTTCTTTTTAAAATCTTAATCATTTAATAAAGTGTCCAAGTAAAATCGCGTAAATAAAGCGCTTAAAGAGTTCGTAGTTTAAAACTGTCATGTTTGTTCCCGCTCTTTTTTAATTAATTACCGTTCTATTATATATCTTATTGCGTTGGAATAAGTATTTATATTCAAAAGTGGACATTATAAATGTGAATTTGTATAAATATCTAATTCGAATTTCAAACGGTCATTCATTAATGTAGCGGAAAAGTGTATTGCTTAAATTTGTTTTTTTAATCTGTGTTTGTGTTTTTTGATAATCGTTCACAAAAATTATTAAAATAAAAGGGTTTGTTTTTATGTGATTTTCAAATTATAATATTATTAAGCTTGTGTATTAGGTATTTAATGTTTCTGTCCCATTTATACAGATATTAGTTTAGCGGCACGACGATTTTCCTTGTACCAAAAGTTACCGTTTTGTGGTTTCTCACGTACAAAAACAAATCAACAGCTAATATTTGTGCTCACCACATATTGTTAGATACCTGAGCTAATTTCGACTTATTTTACTTTATAAATGATTTAAAATTCAATCGAAAAGAACGAATTTATAATACAAATTTATGATTTTTTTAACTAAAACTTTTTTAAATTTGTTTCATTTTGTATACATAAAAAATACGCTGCATAGAGCATATATAGCCAGCTATCTATCTTCCCATATTGTATTTTTTTTCAGTAAAAGATAAAAAATCAATCCATTTTATAGTATAGATTAAAAATGTAAAGTGTAATGTACACTATTTAAACTTACTTTCACGTGAAAACGTTATGAGCAGATAGACGATATGTTTGCATTACCAATCTAACTAGTACACAATACAATACTAAATATAATCTATACTATAAAACGGACTTTATCTTTTACTGAAAAAAAAAAGAAAGTTATGAAATATATTTAGTTTCTTCGACTACGGCCCAGCGCCAACGCTTGCCGACGTGTCATACAAGTTAGTTTAGCCAAAATTGTTCCAAATAGTTTTTATTAATAAAATAGCTACCGAACGAGTCGTGGTTAGGCCCTCTCGGGCACCCTCGGATCGGAATGCTTACGCGTAACATAGTAACCGTCCAAGCCGAGGTTACTCTCACCCTTGTGTCGAATAACTAGCATATAGAGGTACAGGCTAAGTTACCTAAGAGCGTCAATAGCCTAATGGTTTAGGTTTAAGACCAGCCTCTCTGGCCAACTGAATAGTTCGTTTTTAAATAAATACATTTGTATGATTGACTATTATTCCATTACGTTTAGACTGAACCTGTATTGAGTTGCTTCTTATTATGAGTTTAGAATATCTTTATTTCTCTAAGAATTAAAATCCACTTACGAGAAATACAAATTTATATATTATGTTTTAAATTTAGTCCGTCAGCACTAAAAACGAAAAACGTACAGTCGTTGAACGCCAACCATCAAGATGGTGGCGGTGGAATTGGAATTCTGCCGAGATGTGCGGTAATGGAAATCGGTAGCTGGGATGATTCCGAACAATTCCTCAGAACACTCCCCATGGTAAATGCGATACGGGATGCAAAGAGAACCGACATCTCTTCGCAGACTCAGAGGGTCGTGTCGATCGGAAAGACCCAGATCGTCGACTATTCGAGCAGTTCTACGTTGTACACGGTCAAACGGAAGAAGTTGGTATTGGGGAGCCCCGGCCCAGAGATGCGAACAGTATTCCATATGAGGCCGTACTTGCGTCTTGTAAAGTTGCAGACGGTGGGCAGGCGTGTAATACTGTCTCGCTCTACTGAGTGAACTAATACTCGCAGTAAAAAAGTGTAATTAGTAATACTGTTTGTTATAGTTTCGTTAATTAATAAAGGATATTTATTTATTTATTTAATAACGTACCCCACCAATGTTCTTTGTGAATATTTTTTTACTTTTTACGTATTCTATAAATGACTATTTTCTTAAATTGTTTATTTTAGGATGTGAGATTTAAATAGACGATTGAATGAGTGGAGTTACATTTCTAGGAAGTTTATTGTACATTTGTGCACCCGGTTATAACACGAGGTTGACTTTTGTCCAACTTGAATCGACTTTTTTTAATTTATTACAAATAAAATTTTACAGTAAAGGAAATATACATATAACTTAACGCTAAAGTGTCCGTCTTGCGTTCCTAAATAACTTTTTAATATACACTTAATGTTTTTGTGAGTTATACAATTCCTAATTACTTTTTTTTTAAATAAAGCTCGCAATATTTCTTTTTTTTTCAGAAATATTACATTAACAATCTTGTTAACCATTCCAACTAAGCTTAAGCTTGTGCTAGGAAATGGTTCACGGCAATAGGCAATCCTAATATCTGAGGGTAGTTCATTAATTAATCTAAGCACGATGTATCTTGCCGTGCGCTCGCCGTACACATTTATTGCGTCTATCGTATTAAACTGGTTTGAAGATATCGACCGTGTGCATATAGGATGTTCCATTTTGGTTAAAAAAAATTCATTAAATAAATATTCTTTTAACATAATGTATTTTATTTTTGTATAAACTGAAACCCCAAGATGATTCACCATAACCCTATCAATTAGTTTCCAGTTATGGGAAAGCTGTTGCGCACATCCTCGGCTGGAGTCTCTTTAAACTAGATTCCAACTACTGAATGTAGAATGATGAAGGCTTATGCTTCTCTCTGTCCCATATATCTATTCGTATGCTAGACTTCGGTACTGCTATCTCGGCTGATCGACATTGTATATATTTTTCTTGTTCAGATTCAAAGCTAAAGGCATGGACATCGGTCTATCGGACGAGTACCTGAACGGCGTCCAGGTGGAGCCCAGCTCCAGCGAGCACGAGGATGAAGATGGTGTGTATTGAACCTTCATGAACTCGTACCTTTTTATATTTATTTATCTATGTAATATTTAAAAAAGGAAGACCAAGTAAGAGAAGACGAAGACAAAGTAGCCAACGAAAAATGGAAAGAAGTATGCACGGACTAAGACTGTCAGACAAGGTTAGAAACGAGACCATCAGAAAGAAAACGAAAATAGTAGATGCAAGGAAAATGGCGAGACTTCTCAAATGGCACTGGGCACGGCACATATGTAGAATGAACAACCACCCTGAGCACGCTTGCCGTCCATTTTGCCAAAAATGATCTGCTTCTCTAGACAGTGCTTTGAAGACCGCAGGTACCCAAAGAAGCTGAGGGCTCTTTGGCGGTAAATTTCTGATAGCCGTGTGGAGATCTTAAGCTCCTTCAGTATGGACTCACTCACATCTCTAAGGAGTCTATCACACGACTATCCCGACTTCTCGTAGTCCAGGTCGTAGAACGTCCACCCGCCGTTAAAGGCCGCAGGACGCATCCGGATGTAGGGGGAGCTCTGTGTCTAAATCTAAAGAGTAACTTCTGATTGAGAAATGCCCGATTCAAATAGTTAATGGCTTTATATATAATTTAACGGTTTAAATAAACGTTCCACTCCGTAGACGAGGACTCGGTGCTGAAGAAGTCGTACATGCACACAGCCAACCGGGAGCAGCCGATGTCCTTCTGCAACATGAACGAGATCGTGGGCAGGTTCGAGAGCGGGCAGCACTCCGCCTCGGACCGGCACCGCGACCGCAAGCAGGAGATACAGAACATACGCAGCAGACTCTTCATGGTGAGTCCTGGACGATGAGGCGTCCATCGCTTTAAGAAAACTATTGTAGCTGATCATTTCATTCATTCATTTAATTCATTCATTTCATCCATTCATTTCATTCATTCATTTCATTCATTTTCACACGGCTTCATCTACGCCCCTTCCCCTCTCTCCACTGCATCATCGGTGAGACAGCGAGTGTCTTCTCTCTTCCTAAGATGATGCCGTCTGAAGATGATCAGCTACACTATCAACGGCCTTGTTAAAGTTATACTTCTTTAGGCGCGTCAGGAAAACTAACTGGAACGTAGAAACGAACGGAAATTTTAATATGCATCACTATAACACAAAAGTAACCGGTTGAAGTTGCTGTAAAAATTATTGTGTTTATATATAAACTTTTTCAATTGCTCCAATATAGTTGAGGTTAACTGTCCGTATGTATTATTTAGTGATACAAATTAAAATATTATAATTTTTAATTTAATCCTAGCTAGATCATTTTAGCGTTAGTGCCGTTTGCCCTTGTACTCTGTACACAGAAGCCCTGTGCACTTTAGTAGGACATATGGCTGTAACTTTAACTTTTAACTTGAGTCAGATGGTAATATGTTCAACCCTGTAATTCTGGGCTCGTAGAATAAGGCCCCTGCCTGTCGTAGAAGGCGACTAAAAGGGGCCGCGGGTTCACTGGTCTGAATCTGATAAGGCCTTGGTCGTCCACGTTGTAGTGGATCCGGGAAAAAGGCGACATCGGCTGACCCTTCTCCCTCCCCCCCTCACCGCGCCCCGCAGACTTGCTTTTCGAGATCTGCACTGTACGCAGATGGGCTCCGGTGTATTCCACTGGAGATCCCGGAGCCCCTCACCGAGGAAACCCGGCCTTCTTGTTCTATATCTTGTTAAAGATTTCCCTTGTATATAAAGTAATAGTTCACGGCAGAGTCACGCTCGCACAGTTGTCAAATCAAGACACATGTCAGTGAAATGATGTTGACTTCATTTCACAATATCGTCAAAGTATATGAATAGTTGGAATTTATGTTATTATAATTAAATAGTGATTTGTTGTGTTGAATTGTCTCCCATAAGTGTATTAGTAATAACTCATTCATATGTTACGAAAATACTCGGCGCGTTCAAACGAAGCGTGTTTGCGAAGCGAAGTTTGAGTCATCGTTCATCGTGCGTACAGCAAAGGAGTGGAACAAGTTGCCGGCGTCAGTCTTTCCGACCAAGTACGACGTGGGAGCCTTCAAGAGTAGAGTGAATACATTACTTGGAGATCATAGTAACCCCATAAAAAAAGTGAACGTTCAATGACATCGATTGTCGATTTGAATCGACAGCACAAAAGCTACTTGAATGCAGTGAACGGAAAAAGAAGGCATAGGCAATTGAATTGAAAACGGTCTAAGAGAGAGAGAAGGAGATAGCGATATCTAAAATTGCCTGAACTTAACACATGCTGTTTCAATTCCAGGGTAAGCAGGCGAAGATCAAGGAGATGTACGAGCAGTCTGTGATGCAGAGCGAGCAGAGTGAGTATTCACCATCACCTGCACCATACAATAATATAACCTCTCACGTACTATTAACACTTGCGGGGTAGACAGACGCAGCTTCGTCGTCCTCTTTTCACCAAGATGATTATGGTCGCATATGTCCGTCACATTTGTGATCTCATCGCCATACACCGGAAAACCCAGATTCGACTCCAAGTTGAACTACTTAGCTACTAAGCTATAATTGATATAATGAAATAAATATAAGCGTCAATAGCCTAATGGCTACGCTTCATCTTCGCCTTCAATCAAGCTAGTTAGAAGCCAAACGAGAACCTATTTTGTATAAAGAAAAGACAGACTTGGAGCCCTTAACATTGCCTTATGAGTATCAGATCTATGTTCCTCATGTCTGATGAGAGGATGATGTGTCGCCGTCGGTCCTCAGGTCAGACGTCGGCGGAGAAGATCGCCCGGGACCTGGAGCTGGACGCGGAGAAGGCGCGCGCCATCAAGCAGCGCTTCGAGAACGGCCAGGTGTTCAACGACGAGAACCAGCCGCCCAGGAACCGGGAGATCGAGGACAAGTCGCTCTTCAACGATGGTAACAAGCCCCACATACGACTAACGCCTCACTTTTATTTAAAAAAAATGTTTTATGACAAACATAGAACGCTTTCTGTTTCTCAAAAAAAAAGGTGGCTCTCAGAATTTGTCTATTTTTTTTTAAATTGCGCGTCTCCTTCTTTTTTTGAAGTCGGTTAAAAAATGTCTATAACGCATCCAATCATAATATGTAATATATTAAGATTACAGGCGTATTATCTTTGAGAAGCTTAGCGGCGTATCAATCCAGTGCTGGAAATAGTCCCACCTCAATGCCTTCCACCATACACGATTCAATACACCCTGCCTTAAGGCAATCCTAAAACGGTCGTCGGTCTGTCTGAAAGAACGGCGACCCATTCGCGGCCTCCAGACAGATTACTTTCCCAACTCCCAGTCACCATCCCGCACGCCCAGAATTGGACTTAAAGGCATTATCTCCCCGTGGCAAATCACTCGTTAGGTGTTACTTTTGTTAAATTGTGTAAATAATTGTTCTAGTGAGCTACATTCGTGAGAATAAAAACTTCACAGCTCTTATAATGACTATTATTATTTCCTATTTCCAGGTATCGCAAAGAAGTCTAGATCTATTTTCCTGGAGCTGGACGCGAACGCAAAGAGCATGCCCACCTCCCCGCCGGTGCAGGAAGCGCCAAAGAGGAAGGAGATCGTTAGTATCTCTTGTTTTGTGTTATGTCCGATTACTACCTCTATACCTTCGAGAATAGAGGATAGGGATAATAGGAATAGAGGAGGTGGGATAAGATCTTCTCCGCGACTCCTTCCATCAACAAACACGGTGAAACAACAACAATAACGAACTCGCGGGGCGGCGTGTAAGTTTCTATTAGCTTTACCGTGGGTACCCACGACATTGGTGGTTGACGATGACAAGCCGACCCTTGGATGAAGGGGAGGGATGATTAGCTTGTCCCCAGTCGAGGGTCTCTCTCGGACACCCTTGTGATAAGATACTCTGAGATTTGCCCTGTAGTCTTGGGCTCTATAGAATGAGGCTGCGGTATCCCCTGCCTGTCGTAGAAGACGACTAAAAAGGCCCTCGGGTTCACGGACGTCAAGAGTGGGGGCGTTTGCTGTTCGCTATAGTGCCTGAAGAACGTCACGTACTACCTATCGTCTTTGAAGAATCCCCCCCCCCTTCTCCCTTAAACAAAAAAATAGTTAACTCTGATAGAGATTCATGCTGGAGAGTCCTGAAACTGAGTGTACATTCTTCCCGGAAAAAAAGCTTAGATGTTGTTTAAAAAAATTTGCAGCCGTTCGTGCCAAAGGACGTGGTGCGCGCCGGAGACAAGGTGGAGGACGTGAAGATCGAGACCGCGGACATATCGGACAGGTTCCGCTTCTTTGAGACCTACCGCCCGGACACCGCGCGCAAGGAGTTCCGCATGACGCCGCCGCGCCACACCCAGGTCAGATCATCAACCAGACTATCATCAAAAAAGCGTCAATAGCCTAATGGTTAGGGTACGGTCTGCGAATCCAAGGTCCTGTTCAACTATTGACGTGAACCATCTCCTAGCACAAGTATAAGTTTAGTTGGAATGGTTAACAAGAATGGTAGTAATATTTATTCAAAAAGAAAAAAAAATTGCTAGCTTTCTTTTAAAAAAAAATCTATGATACCAACTGTCGCCAGCGGCGTTTCCGGACCAGTACGATTTGGGGACTTTCAAGAAACAATGCTACTTCTTTCTCAAAGACTGACTACCTACTGACTTTCTCAACGCACCTGCAGCTCCTCTGGTGTTTTGGATGTTCATGGGCGACGGTGATCACTTAACATTAGGTGAGGCATAAACTCATCTGCCCCTTTTCCTATTAAAAAAGAAATCACCATTATAAAACATATACATAGACTACAACAACATATAGACATTTTGAAGTTATTACTTAGAACGAATTATCATCATTTTTAACATAATTGGAAATTTCATTTACTTTACATAAATAAACTATATAAAGTAATTGAAATTACAAATTATACATCGCCCCCCTACGCCTCCCATTTTTTTTAGGTCTCTAGCTTTCAGTTATCGCCCACTTTGAGATAGACTGGTCTAGACTGAGCTAGTGACCTTAACTTCTCTTAGTCTACCGCGGGAGACAAAATAAATGTTGTATGTTACAGCGCTGCAAGTCTCCCTCCCCGGAGGTGTACCACGAGCCCAGCGTGGTGCGCAGCGTGGCGGGGGCAGCAGACACGGCGCTGGCGGCCGACCGCCACACCGCCTCCAGGATGATCAACGTCTTCCGCCAAATGGAGGAGCAGCGACACAGACACGACGACGTGCAAGGTGACACACCCGTTACATACACTATTTATTGATCACATTTTGAAATAAGTACAGGCAACAAGAATAGCAAGAATCGATTAGCATAAGGAATGCATAGAAGTCGAAAATATATCAGTATAAAGTATCACAGGAGCAGCCCTGTAGTTCTGGGCTCGTAGAATAAGACTACGGTATCCCTCTGCCTGTTGTAGAAAGCCACTAAAAGAGGCCTCCGGTTCACTGGGCGAAAAGGACCTTTGTAG
Organism: Meandrusa payeni; assembly: GCA_029286785.1. Lineage (NCBI taxonomy): Eukaryota > Metazoa > Arthropoda > Insecta > Lepidoptera > Papilionidae > Meandrusa > Meandrusa payeni. Next base: position 1,859,752 of record JAGSMX010000029.1, read on the forward strand.
CCCCCCAAAGTGGACCCGGGAAGAAGACATCGGCTGGCCCGTGTCGTCTTGCACTGCAAGGGCACATGCTCTCTGAAGAGCACAGTGCAGAGGGGCTCCGGTGCGTTTCTATGGAGATCCCGGAACCCCTCACATTGCACCGAGGAAGGGCCACCGGGAGGTTTTAGTGGGTTAAAACCCCACATAACCCTGCCTTCCCCCAGAAGGCGGGGTATCTTGTTGAAGAGTTCCAGTAAATACAATATCATTCTTATCATTTATTCAAAAGCATATCGGGCTCAAGTTTGACAGTTCAAAAAGAGGACTGCTCCGATCATCAACAAACTTTACAAGATTACTCGCCAGGTCAATCTGAAGATTACCTAAAAGTTTCATTGAAATCGATCCAGCCGTTTCGGAGCCTGTATAGAACATATCCACAAACTTTCTCTTTTATATATATAGATTGGTAGTGTTAGATGCACTGGTTCATATATGGACCCTTTTTTGGGTGAAGGTCTCCTCCATCTTTTTCCAGGCAGTTCTGTTCCTGCCTATGCTCCTCCTACTATTTCGGTGACATCATCAGACCACAGTTCCATTGGTGTGCCAATATTTCTTGTCACCTCTGGCCCCTTCCGTCTTGTCGCTGTAATTGTTCACCGAGAGTCAGAGAACCGTAAATGTCGCCCGCCCACTGTCACTTAAATTTCAGTGCCTGGGTAAGAGAATCTTTCAGTTTTGTTTGCTGCTTGAAATTTCAGGTCGCACATAATTGATGCAAATTAAGGACTTATATGGTTATCTCACGGATGCCATTTTCACAATGTATTTACATTAAGAACCAAATTAATGGGCAAAACGTGTTTAATCCAGGTCCTAAGCCTCTGAAGCGGTTCACTCCCCCGCCCCCCGGGGAGCACAACCACCAGGGGGACTCATCTTCCGAAGCGAGCAGCGAGGAGTACGAAGAGGACAGCGAGGACGAGCGCAGAAGGGCGTACTTCGAGGCCCGCCAGAGAGACGAGGCTTTGAAACAGGTATCTGATCTCCTCATCCTGTAATAGGCCATCGGAGCGTCCTGCTGCAAATGGCAGACGTTGCGAGTAATCTTTATGTGTATAAACCGTAAGATTTTAGGAGCGCTGCTGAAGTTTCTTCGGCTTCCCAGCGCTGACTGTACCTCACATAGCGAGCGAAATAATAGATGAACCTACATGTCTTAGAATTTTTTTCTAAGAAAAGTGAAGTCCGCCAATCAGCACTAGGTGTGCGTGGCGGACTATGCCCTTATACCCTCTTTGCAGAGAAGGCCTGCGCCCAACAGTGGGACATATGTATTATATATATTTAAAGGCTGTAACTTTAACTAAACAACTATATTTGGCATACAATTTTTTTTATACATATAACACATTCGGCTTCAGGCTCAGCAACTGGCACGCACGAAGAGCTTCCGCGAGCGCTTCGAGAACTGGTCGGAGTCGGAGCCGCAGCGCTCTCCCTCCAGCGTTCTCATTGAGAGGGGCGAGCACTTGGAGGAAGACGGGGAGTCGCAGCTGGAGACTGCCAGGAGGTGATACACAGACGACACCATCACGATCCCATCAGGATTGCTTTTATGACCTTTCATCCTAACATTATTTAGTTTACAAAACAATAATAAGCTCTTACATTCTTTTAACATTAGCGAAGTAGACAGAGATAGTATCTGTCTCCTTTCCACTAAGCTTATTAAGTCAAATATGTGATAGGTTGAGCGCCATATATGGCGTTAAACGCTATCACGCGCGGATGCCCTTTTTGTATTTCCGAATTATCGTAAGAAACTTAATCAGAACGTAAAACTCTTAACAAGCTATTCTTAAAGAATATTCTTTCCAATAAAAATGAATCTTCGAAATCCGTTGGCGTTATATTGAGTTATTAGGCCATTTGTGGCGCACACCACTGTCAGAATTGGACCACACAGAGCACCAGCTTTCAAATAATAATCAAATAAAAGAAAAGAAATCAAATAAAAGAATCATCAAAATCTGTCCATCCAGTTGGAAGTTATATGGTAACACTCATAAAAAACATACAGACGAATTGAAAACCTCCTTTTGAAGTCGGTTGAAAATGAGCTCCAATATTTTTTAATGTCTATTTTCTTCATCTCATCTCGTTTCCCGTTCAAAAACCCAGAATTTAATTTAAAAACCTTGTCAAAACAAGCAACAGAATACAGAGCAACAAGCAACAGAGCCATACTCAAGTTTGAAATGTAGTAATTACATTCATTATTTTGTAAATTTAAACATCTCTCTTAAATTTATAACATTTCAACATATTCCTAGATATACATATACCTTTATTTATTTATTAATATTTCTGTATATATATATATATACCTTCTCCTTCTCTCTCCAATAGTATTAAAAGTTTTGTTAAAATCCGTGGGGTGATCTGGTGATCCATCACACAGGCTCGTTCCTAGTTTGAACACCAGTCCCCCGCCCATAATTGTAATTTAAGTAAGTTGTTATTGAAATTATTGTGGGAAAATAAAAAATGTTTGTTGTTTGTTTTTCCTAGAATTATGTTAGTATTCATAAGTCAAACGATTTTCTTGACTTTCACTTTGTTCAGCATGAGCTCAGCAAAGTCAAAGTACGCTTTATAAATTTCAGCCTAAAAGTTCAATTAGTTGTGTTTCAAATCTGACCGGGCATACACTAGTTTATCGGAAACTTAGGAGAACTGCTCAGTGGAATATAGCATCTATCTCTTGAGATTGCAGTTGTTTGTTTGTTTCAGTTTGCGCGAGAAATTCGAGAAGATGAAAGTACAGCAGAGCACTGTCACCAAAACTGCGGCACCCAAAGTGAACCGCTTTGTGGTGAGTCAATGCATACAATACATTTGATTAAAAGCGATCATCTAACAGGTACACACACTAGACACAGTAGCAGCAGGTCTGCAACCTGGTCTGGTGAATGCAAACACAGTCCCATCATGGTGGTCGCTTTATCATGGGAGGTTATTATTAGTATGTCTTCTAATCTGAACCCGATACAACTTGGTCTCACTGGGTATTCGCGATTGGATATATTTGCCCAATGAGCCCATGTAATCTTACAGCATAAATGGATTATATTCCAGAGGGGTGCTAACCTGATCATGATGATGTCCTAGATTTCAGCCATGGCGACTGTGTCACTGAACAAACATTTTAATTATGACACTTTGCTCATGTGGTAGGGTTCTGCCCTCTCGTGTGCTCTTTGGTAGCTGGCGTACACGAGCTTGTTAAAAGCACGAGAGCACTTCACACAGATCAAGGTTCCACCAACATAATTATAATGGATGGACTTTGAAGTTATCAACCTGTTGGTGGACAAGTCACCTCCACTTGGGACGCAATGCTTTTGTCTCCCACTGTAAGGGCTAACCTAATGGTTTAGTGTAATTGCGGTCTGCGAATAGTAGGGTTCGTGGTTCGAATTGAACATTCGTCTATTGACGTGAACCATGGCTTAGCACATGCTTATTTGAAATGTTTGAGTAATATTTGAGGAAAAAAAATGGTTAAAGTTAATCCAATATAGAAGATTAATTGATGTTACTTTACGACATACTATTAGTTATATATGTATATAAGTATTGTTCACAATGTGTAATCAACAAGATATATACTAAAATATTCTCCATAACAATATAATAAACAAAGTATAAAGAGGATAGATCTTGTGATTAAAGCCTGTAAAGTTGATGAAATTAATTAAATATAAGTGCTCAAGTCCTTTTAACCCTAGCGAGATAGACAGAGACATTCCACTTCTCACCAAGCTTAGGTCACACATACTCGGGCATAATTTTATAACAATTGATTTTTTTGTACTTAAATAACCGAAAATGACAATTGATACAATCCAAAGGATTTGAATGCTCTATCATCAGATCGTAAGTAATACTTAGTCATTCATTGTTCAAGAATTATGGCGTTAATAGTATTTTTGTGTTCCAGTGACCGTCTCCATGAAGCGCCAGCAACTGCCTTCGTTTACCAAAGTGTTTTTATATTAACTCAATTGTATTCTTGTTAAGTCGACACTTGCCTTTTGTCGTTGTGCGGGTAGTCACACTAAATTATACAAATAAAAACTGTGTGAAGTTCCTTAATATTAATTTCAAGTTTTATAAAGAAAATAATTATTTTTATCGATAAAAATCAAAAGAAATATTTTACTGAGTCATCTTTAACACCTTTTTTATTTAAATTATTTATAAAATATATAATTAATAATAGCGCCATCTATTTAAACCAGTTGACACTAAAAAATCTTACGCTTTTATTTAACGTTACGGATCTTATTGTCGGGTAGAATACCCCTCCGTAACGGGAACTTCGTTCCAACACAATTGGTGCTCACTCCGAGTCTCCTAGCAGATCTAGGAGATAGTCTAGGATAACCACTAGTGGAAACTAAACATTATTAAACGATTTTTATATTACGACTACCCGCAGTATTTGTAAGTTAACTTTATAATCTTCTACTATTAGATTGTTTAAAAAGTATTTATTGTATTTTCGATATAGGACTGGTTCTTTTGGAAATCGTTCCGGAAGGCCTATGTCAACAACGGATGTCCTACAGAATGATTATGATAGGACTGAATGTTGCATTTTGAAATGAGTGCCTTACAATGTGCAATTATTGAGGTTATAACGGCTTACATAACCTATTTAATAGAAAAGGTGGGACAAAAACCTCAAATATTTGATAGTTATAAACTAAATTAGATTTTTTATTGGAAGATTATATTTACAATTACTTGACTTGTGAAGCCATCGCTTCAGATTTATCGATCTACAATTTTAACAAATCTCAATCTTAATTATACAGACCTAAGATATAATTTCGATTTGATGATCAATACATATTTTTAATGCATATTTAGTTATGAACCACTCAAAAGTATTTAGTTTTCATATATTATATAAGTGCCATTAACTTCTATTGGTTTAAAATATTATTTACAAATATATCTATTTAACATGTATACAATTTGAATATTTGACGTCCCAGTTTGTTATCTATGACAATATTACAGCATGTTTTATATTATTGTAATTTAAGCTGACTACGACTGAATATTGATTCTCTTGTATCGTATTGTACTTAATGAAGCTGATTTGGTCGTTTTTCATTTTTGTACTACCATTGTTAAACTGCGGTGTAGCTTCAATAAATGATTCAAAATTTATTAGATTTTTTTTAAACCTGTTTATTAAAATGTGTGAACCTTACAGTCAGAATGAATTAACTGAAAATCAATATTAAAGATATAATATGATATAATAGCTTTAGTTAAGTATTAACTTTTAGTTACTGGTGAAATGAATTGAGAAAATAAAAGATTAGCTCCTCTTTTTTCCCCTTTACATCAACGCGCACATCACTAAAATTCGAGTGGGGTAAACAGAGAGGGAAATGGAATTTAAAATATGTCCTATAAATACCTTACAATAATTTGTTTTTTACCAAATTTGGTAATTTGTATACTAGTCTTCCCGCAAATATCTACAATAGTGAAGGCCTCCCACATTGGTGACCCCGACGTGATCTGGAGTCAGACCGACGTGATCGAAACATGGAAGATCAACATACAAGATTAGAATTTTTAACGAAGCAAATCGAAAAACTTACGCTTGAAATTGCCGAAATACGCTCCCGTTCGCAGCATAATGATCAGCGCCGTCCCTTTCGCTGGCGCTCACGCTCACGTTCGCAGTCCAGTACGCGACGCAGTTCATCAGTGAAGCCTGGGGATCCTACATGGGAATGCAAATACCATTTCCGGTTTGGCGACAAAGCGAAACGTTGCGAGTCACCGTGCTGTCGCCGAAATAAAGTCGGAAAACTAACGTCGACATCGACTGTGGCGAGCGTCGATGTCTCCCATACAAGCAATCGCCTATGTGTACACGATCGCGACACTCAGGAACGTTTCCTCGTGGACACAGGCGCCGACATTCCGTACTGGCAGCGACAAATAAGACAAGAAAAACAGCCGAGATAGCGCTTTCCAACTTTTGCCGCAAATAATACGCCCATAAAACGTATGGTGAGAAAACGATTAGTCTGAACCTTGGCCTTCGTCGAAGCTTCACGTGGACCTTCATCATTGCAGATGTCAAGACTTCGATATTAGGGCAGACTTTCTTCGCCATTTTCAACTGCTTGTGGACCTGCATAAGAAAAGGTTAGTCGATATGGTGACAGAACTATCGATAAATGCCATCGAGATTTCTACACCTTCCGAAGCCATCCACCTTATCAATTCCAGTCAAGATTACCATGGCATATTGAAGACTTATCCTAACGTACTTCGGCCCATGTCACTGAAGCAGCCACCGAAACACAACGTAGTTCATTACATCGAAACAACCGGCCCACCGTTGTTTGCGCGCGCGCCCCCTGCCGCCCGACAAATACAAAGCGGCCAAAGAAGAATTCGAGCGCATGATGGAGATGGGTATATGCCAGCCATCAAAGAGTCCTTGGGCGAGCCCGCTCCATGTTGTTAAGAAAAAAGATGGAGGAATACGAATTTGCGGAGATTACAGACGCCTTAACGCGGTTACAACCGGACCGGTACCCTATACCTCGCATTCAAGACTTCACGTATCAGCTGAAAGACATGAAATTATTCTCCAAAATCGATATCAAGACTGCATATTACTGGATACCTATAAATAAAGAAGACGCAAAGAAGACCGCCGTAATCACACCTTTCGGCCTATTCGAATTCAACTGCATGACGTTTGGTCTCAAAAATGGAAGCCAATCTTATCAAAGATTCATGCATGAGGTCCTACGAGGTATTAGCGGATGCTTTTGCTACATAGACGACATCCTGCTCTTTCAAAATGTGAAGAATCGCATAAAAGCTGCTTCACGAAATATTAAAACGCCTCGAGAAATACGGTGTCTCGATCAACGTAGACAAGTGCGAGTTTGGAAAGAATACGATCAACTTCCTGGGCTACGAAGTTACAGCAGAGGGAATAAGACCTCCTCAAGAACGTACAGACGCCATATCTACATACCCCAAGCCGAAAACCATCATCGAGCTACGACGTTTCTTAGGCATGCTAAATTTCTACCGTGATTGCCTACCTCACCAAGCCGACTTACAACACGATCTAAACAAGTATTTACATAACAGAAAAAAACGACAAGACGCCAATCGAATGGACGCCTGAAGCCGAAAACGCTTTTGAAAATGCCGCCAAAGCATCTCAGAAGCCACAACACTAGCGTACCCGTCTGTCGGAAACAAACTTGTCATCATGACCGACGCCTCAGATCATAGTCTAGGCGCCGTACTGCAACAAAAAGACTCAGAAGTTTGGAAACCACTGGCATTCTTTTCGAAAACTATGAGTGCTACTCAACGCCGCTACAGCGTGTACGATCGCGAGCTATTAGCGATCTACTCAGCTGTAAAACATTTTCGTCGATTAATAGAAGGCTCCGAAGTCACCATCTACACCGATCACAAGCCTCTTACGTATGCACTGACAAAGACAGCGAGTAACAGCGACAGCCCGCGCCGTGAACGTCAACTCAGCTACATCAGCCAATTCTGCTCAAAAATCGAGTATCTCAAAGGCGAAGAGAACCCAGTCGCCGACGCATTGTCGCGCATAGAGGAAATACAATGTCCAACTGCAATCGACTTCGCTCAATTGTCTATCGACCAAAGCAACGACGAAGAACTAAAGAAGTTAAAAGTACAACCGAACTTAAAATTCGCCGATCTAACCCTACCTGGAATGAGCCGTCCAATCACGTGTGAGCTGTCCACAACAACGCCACGCCCATTTTACCAAGGCATATCGTTACGCCGCTTTCAAAGCGCAACACGAACTGTGCCATCCAGGCGTAAGAACGACAAGTTACGACCACCAAATTCTTCTGGCCAGCGATGAGTAAAGAAGGGCAAGTTGGACGAAAGCCTGCACAGAATGTCAGCGCGCTAAAGTACATCGCCACGTCGTAACGCCGCTATCTACATTTCCGCCATCGCAACGCTTCGAACATATACACATAGACATAGTCGGCCCCTACAACCATCCAACGGTTATCGATACTGCATCACTATTATCGATAGATGCACGAAATGGCCCGAAGCGATTCCGTGCAAGACATAACCGCAGAGACAGTCGCTAAAGCGCTTTACGAACAGTGGATAACACGCTTCGGTTGTCCGTTAAGAATATCAACCGATCAAGGCCGCCAGTTCGAATCATCATTGTTCAACACATTATTAAAAAGTTTGGAATAAACAGAATTCGAACCACCGCATTCCATCCTCAATCTAACGGTCAAATAGAGATGGCATAGAACTATGAAGGCCGCGCTCATGGCTCGTGGCGCGTCTATAACATGGAGTGAAGACTTACCTACAGTTCTGTTGGGGCTACGCAGCGCTATACGAGACGACAACAATTTCAGCCCCGCGCTCATGACCTATGGTACAAATCTGAGGATACCGTCCGATTTCTTCGTGCCTACTCAGCCGAAATATGACGACGCAGACTTTCTACGGCATCTAACAGAAGCGATGACGTCATTAACGCCTACAACGTCCGCAACAAACGTCACAGCGACCATTCGTCTACAAAGATCTCTCAAAGTGCTCACATGTATTCGTCCGCAATGACACCGTGCGGTCACCACTCCACCACCGTACGACGGACCATGGCTGCAAAAGCGACACGAAAAATATTTCAAAATTCAACTTCCAACGCGAACTTCAGTAATATCGCTGGACAGATTGAAGCCCGCATATACAATTGAGAGTGAAACAGACAAGGAAGAGGTACCTGTAACTAGAAACACAGCAACATCAAGTAACATGCTCGCTACCAGCCATCCCTACGTAACAAGATCGGGCCGCGTCGTAAAGAAGAGCGTACGCTTCGCTTGAGGGAGTGATGTCGGGGTCTTAAACAGCGTATCGCTGTCTCTGTGCGGAGCGCGCGAGATGTGTGACAGAGAGGGTCACCTCTCGCTCACTCTCATTGCAAATAGCTGTTGCTCAATGTCCCTTCCTGATTGGTCGACAAACTTAGTTTATAATTAGTACCAGTAAGGACGTGTTACAAGTTTGTATATATATAGTTAAGAGATTAGAAATTACATGTCGTTACAAATCTGGACTCCGAGTGTTATTCTTCCCGCAAATATCTACAATAGTGAAGGCCTCTACATTGGTGACCCTGACGTGATCTGAGTCAGACCGACGGGATTAGAAATACGGGAAGATCGTAAGATTATTTAAATTTTAACGAAGCAAATCGAAAAACTTACGCTTGAAATTGCCGAAATATCACCCTGTTCGCAGCATAATGATCAGCGCCGTCCTTTTCAAGGTACCTACGCCTACGTTCGTAGTCCAGTACGCGACGCAGTTCATCAGTGAAGCCTGGGGATCCGCGCATGGGAATGCAAATACCATTTCCGGTTTGGCGACAAAGTGAAACGTTGCGAGTCACCGTGCTGTCGCCGAAATAAGAAGTCGGAAAAACTAACGTCGACATCGACTGTATGGTGCTGTCGATGTCTCCCATACAAGCAACGCCTATGTGTACACGATCGCAATACCTGGAACGCTTCCTCGTGACACAGGCGCCGAGCATTCGCATCACTGGCAGCGACAACAAGGCGACAAGAAAAACAGCCGAGATAGCGCCTTCCAACTTTTGCCGCAACAATACGCCCATAAAACGTATGGTGAGAAAACGATTAGTCTGAACCTTGGCCTCGTCAGAAGCTTCACGGACCTCCATCATTGCATGTCAAGACTTCGATATTAGAGCAGACTTCTTCACATTTCAATCATCGGCTTCTGTGGACCTGCATACATATGCGTTAGCTGATATGGTGAGACAGGAATCCACTAGATAAACGCCATCGAGATTTCTAGCACCCTTCCGGAAGTCCAATCTTATCAATTCAGTCAAGATTACCATATACGAAGACTTATCCTAACGTACTTCGGCCCATGTCACCAGCTGCGCCACCGAAACAACGTAGTTCATTACATCGAAACAACCGGCCCACTGTTACGCAGTATCGCCCCTGCCGCCCATGTACAAAGCGGCCAAAGAAGACCTGATGATGATGGAGATGGGTATATGCCAGCCATCAAAGAGTCCTGGGCGAGCCCACCCATGTTGTTAAGAAAAAGATGGAGGAATACGAATTTGCGGAGATTACAGACGCCTTAACGCGGTTACACAACTGACCGCACTTAAGCACTGCATTCAAGACTTCACGTATCAGCTGAAAGATATGTAAATTATTCTCCAAACAGGTCAAGACCGTATATTACCAGATACCTATAAATAAAGAAGACGCAAAGAAGACCGCCGTAATTACACCTTTCTTCGCCTATTCGAATTCAGTTCGCATGACGCTGGTCTCAAAAAATGGAAGCCAATCTACCGCATGATCTATGGCATGAGGTCCTACGAGGTATTAGCGGATGCTTTATACAGACGACATCCTGCTCTTTCAAAATGTGAAGAATCGCATAAAAATAAGTTTCACGAAATATTAAAACGCCTCGAGAAATACGCCGGTGGTCTCGATCAACGCAGACAAGCGCGAGTTTGGAAAGAATACGATCAACTTCCTGGCCACAGAAGTTACAGCAGAGGGAACAAGACCCTCAAGAACGCAGACGCTATATCTACATACCCGCCGAAAACCATCATCGAGCTTTACGACGTTTCTTAGGGTATGCTTAAATTTCTACCGTGATTGCCTACCCTACCAAGCCGACTTTACAACACGATCTAAACAAGCATTTACATAACAGAAAAAACGACAAGCATTAATCGAATGGACGCCTCGAAAACGCTTTTTGAAAAATGCCGCCGCCATCCCCAGAAGCCACAACAACACTAGCGTACCCGTCCGTCGAAACAAACTTGTCATCATGACTGACGCCCTCCAGATCATAGTTAGGCGCCGTACTGCAACAAAAGATCTGTAGTTTGGAAACCACTGGCATTCTTTCGAAAACTATGAGTGCTTACTAACGCCGCTACAGCGCGTACGATCGCGAGCTATTAGCGATCTACCAGCTGTAAAACATTTTCGTCGATTAATAGAAGGCTCCGAAGTCACCATCTACACCGATCACAAGCCTCTTACGTATGCACTGGACAAAGACAGCGAGTAACAGCGACAGCCCTCCGCGCCGTGAATCAACCCAGCTACATCAGCCAATTCTGCTCAAAACGAGTATCTCAAAGGCGAAGAGAACTCCAGTCGCTGACGCATTGTCGCGCATAGAGTGTTACAATGCCTAACTGCAATCGATCGCCCAATTGTCTATCGACCAAAGCAACGACGAAGAACTAAAGAAGTTAAAAGTACACCGAACTTAAAATTCCGCCGATCTAACCTTCTACCTGGAATGAGCTGTCCAATCACGTGAGCTTCGTCCACAACAACGCCACGCCCATTTTACCCAAGGCATATCGTTGCCGCTTTCAAAGCGCAACACGAACTGTGCCATCCAGGCGTAAGAACGACAAGAGCAGATGACCACCAAATTCTGCCAGCGATGAGTAAAGAAGTGGCAAGTTGGACGAAATTCGTAATAGAAATGTCACAAGGCGCTTAAAGCATCGCTACGTCGTAACGCGCCGCTATCTACATTTCCGCCATCGCAACGCTTGAACATATACATTACAGACATAGTCGCCCTACAACCATCCAACGGTTATCGATACTGCATCACTATTATCGATAGATGCACGAAATGGCCCGAAGCGATTCCTGTGCATATGTTCGCAGAGAGTCGCTAAAGGCTTTACGAACAGAAAGTGGTTAACACGCCTGGCTTGTCCGTTACAATATCAACCGATCAAGGCCGCCAGTCTGGAATCATCACGTCTGCAACATTACTATTGCAGTGCCTGGGACAAAACAGAATTCGAACCACCCATTCCATTCCCAATCTAACGGTGGTCAAATAGAGATGAAAGGTGAACCATGAAGGCCGCGCTCATGGCTCGTGGCGCGTCTATAACATGGAGGAAGACTTACTCCACAGTTCTGTTAGCTTACGCATACCATAATGAGACGACAGCCACAACAATTTCTGTAGCCCCGGCGCTCATGACCTATGGTACAAATCTGAGGATACCGTCCGATTCTCTGTGTCACCAGCCGAAATATGACGACGGTGACTTTCTACTTACTCAATGCGCTGATGACGTCATTAACGCCTACAACACGTCCGCAACAAACGTCATACAGCGACCATTCGTCTACAAAGATCTCTCAAAGTGCCTACATGTATCTGTCCGCACGACACCGTGCGGTCACCACTCACACCACCGTACGACGGACCACGAAGTTTGTGAAATGACACGAAAATATTTCAAAATTCAACTTCCAACGCGAACTTCAGCAATATCGCTGGACAGATTGAAGCCCGCATATACAATTGAGGAGAAATAGACAAGGAAGAGGTACTCTGTAATCTGTGAAACACAGCAACATCAAGTAACATGCCTGCCACTGTTTCATCCCTACGTAACAAGATCAAATGGTCAAAGATGAGCAGTACGCTTCTGCTTGAGGGGGTGATGTCGGGGGTCTTGGAACAGCTGTATTTGCCCTGTGCGGAGTGAGATGTGTGTGTGACAGAGAGGGTCACCTCTCTGCCCACTCTCTCACAAATAGCTACTAATGTCCCTTCCTACTGGTCGACAAACTTAGTTTATAATTAGTACCAGTATGACGTAGTGCACATAAGTTTGTATATATATAGTTAAGAGATTAGAAATTGCTATGTCGTTACAAATCTGACCTGAGTGTTATTCTTCCTGCAAATATCTACAATAGTGAAGGCCTCCCACACTTTAGAAAAAGATTTGAAACTGTCAATAATTTTCGGGGAGTAATAAATAATACAATGCCACATACCTACATTAATCTATTAATATTTTAAAACAAGAAACTCATAATAAATTAACGAACTAAACGCAAACGCCATAAATATAACTACACATACAACCATTTGGGACATGTTAAGTCGCACAACAATTTTGTTGCTGCATCATTAGAAAACTATATTAAATAACCAAGTTGGCCACATAATCCAAACATCGCCCCTATTTTCAAATTAGAACAATTAGCATCTCGTGATGCTGCAAAAGTAATTATTTCAATTAACATGAACTGTTGCCGTAAATGATTTAGGCAGAACTCTCTCAGTGAATTCTCCAGTACATAGTAGTTCCGCACCAGTTCGCTACATATACAACAATACCCATTGATACTGATCAGAACACAAATCTCATGTTTCACAACCGTTGGCAATGGTTAAAGGTAGATTGCACCTAATGCTTCTTTCACTCTTCACTAATCTAGGATCCATGATCTATAATTTTGGAGTTGTAATTAATGACATATAACACACAATATGATATAATAGCTTTAGTTAAGTATTAACTTTTAGTTACTGGTGAAATGAATTGAGAAAATAAAAGATTAGCTCCTCTTTTTCCCCTTTACATCAACGCGCATCACTAAAATTCGAGTGGGGTAAACAGAGGAAATGGAATTTAAAATATGTCCTATAAATACCTTACAATAATTTGTTTTACCAAATTTGGTAATTTGTATACTAGTCTTCCCGCAAATATCTACAATAGTGAAGGCCTCCCATTGGTGACCCCGACGTGATCTGGAGTCAGACCGACGTGATTGAAACATGGAAGATCAACATACAAGATTAGAATTTTAACGAAGCAAATCAGAAACTTGCAGCAGAATTGCCGAAATACGCTCCCGTTCGCAGCATAATGATCAGCGCCGTCCCTTTCGCTGGCACTCACGCTCACGTTCGCAGTCCAGTACGCGACGCAGTTCATCCAGTGAAGCCTGGGGATCCTACATGGGAATGCAAATACCATTTCCGGTTTGGCGACAAAGCGAAACGTTGCGAGTCACCGTGCTGTCGCCGAGTAAAGTCGGAAAACTAACGTCGACATCGACTGTGGCGAGCGTCGATGTCTCCCATACAAGCAATCGCCTATGTGTACACGATCGCGACACTCGGGACGTTTCCTCGTGGACACAGGCGCCGACATTTCCGTACTGGCAGCGACAAATAAGACAAGAAAAACAGCCGAGATAGCGCTTTCCAACTTTGCCGCAAATAATACGCCCATAAAACGTATGGTGAGAAAACGATTAGTCTGAACCTTGGCCTTCGTCGAAGCTTCACGTGGACCTTCATCATTGCAGATGTCAAGACTTCGATATTAGAACAGACTTTTCTTTATGCATTTTCAACTGCTTGTGGACCTGCATAAGAAAAGGTTAGTCGATATGGTGACAGAACTATCGATAAATGCCATCGAGATTTCTACACCTTCCGAAGCCATCCACCTTATCAATTCCAGTCAAGATTACCATGGCATATTGAAGACTTATCCTAACGTACTTCGGCCCATGTCACTGAAGCAGCCACCGAAACACAACGTAGTTCATTTACATCAGGAAACAACCGGCCCACCGTTGTTTTACGCACTTGCGCCCTGCCGCCCGACAAATACAAAGCGGCCAAAGAAGAATTCAGGCGCATGATGGAGATGGGTATATGCCAGCCATCAAAAGAGTCCTTGGGCGAGCCCGCTCCATGTTGTTAAGAAAAGATGGAGGAATACGAATTTGCGGAGATTACAGACGCCTTAACGCGGTTACAACCGGACCGGTACCCTATACCTCGCATTCAAGACTTCACGTATCAGCTGAAAGACATGAAATTATTCTCCAAAATCGATATCAAGACTGCATATTACTGGATACCTATAAATAAAGAAGACGCAAAGAAGACCGCCGTAATCACACCTTTCGGCCTATTCGAATTCAACTGCATGACGTTTGGTCTCAAAATGGAAGCCAATCTTATCAAGATTCATGCATGAGGTCCTACGAGGTATTAGCGGATGCTTTTGCTACATAGACGACATCCTGCTCTTTTCAAAATGTGAAGAATCGCATAAAAGCTGCTTCACGAAATATTAAAAACGCCTCGAGAAATACGGTGTCTCGATCAACGTAGACAAGTGCGAGTTTGGAAAGAATACGATCAACTTCCTGGGCTACGAAGTTACAGCAGAGGGAATAAGACCTCCTCAAGAACGTACAGACGCCATATCTACATACCCCAAGCCGAAAACCATCATCGAGCTACGACGTTTCTTAGGCATGCTAAATTTCTACCGTGATTGCCTACCTCACCAAGCCGACTTACAACACGATCTAAACAAGTATTTACATAACAGAAAAAAAAACGACAAGACGCCAATCGAATGGACGCCTGAAGCCGAAAACGCTTTTGAAAAATGCCGCCAAAGCATCTCAGAAGCCACAACACTAGCGTACCCGTCTGTCGGAAACAAACTTGTCATCATGACCGACGCCTCAGATCATAGTCTAGGCGCCGTACTGCAACAAAAGACTCAGAAGTTTGGAAACCACTGGCATTCTTTTCGAAAACTATGAGTGCTACTCAACGCCGCTACAGCGTGTACGATCGCGAGCTATTAGCGATCTACTCAGCTGTAAAACATTTTCGTCGATTAATAGAAGGCTCCGAAGTCACCATCTACACCGATCACAAGCCTCTTACGTATGCACTGACAAAGACGGCGAGTAACAGCGACAGCCCGCGCCGTGAACGTCAACTCAGCTACATCAGCCAATTCTGCTCAAAAATCGAGTATCTCAAAGGCGAAGGGCTGATGCCGACGCATTGTCGCGCATAGAGGAAATACAATGCCCAACTGCAATCGACTTCGCTCAATTGTCTATCGACCAAAGCAACGACGAAGAACTAAAGAAGTTAAAAGTACAACCGAACTTAAAATTCGCCGATCTAACCCTACCTGGAATGAGCCGTCCAATCGTGTGAGCTGTCCACAACAACGCCACGCCCATTTTTACCCAAGGCATATCGTTACGCCGCTTTCAAAGCGCAACACGAACTGTGCCATCCAGGCGTAAGAACGACAAGAAAGCAGATGACCACCAAATTCTTCTGGCCAGCGATGAGTAAAGAAGTGGCAAGTTGGACGAAAGCCTGCGCAGAATGTCAGCGCGCTAAAGTACATCGCCACGTCGTAACGCCGCTATCTACATTTCCGCCATCGCAACGCTTCGAACATATACACATAGACATAGTCGGCCCCCTACAACCATCCGACGGTTATCGATACTGCATCACTATTATCGATAGATGCACGAAATGGCCCGAAGCGATTCCCGTGCAAGACATAACCGCAGAGACAGTCGCTAAAGCGCTTTACGAACAGTGGATAACACGCTTCGGTTGTCCGTTAAGAATATCAACCGATCAAGGCCGCCAGTTCGAATCATCATTGTTCAACACATTATTAAAAAGTTTGGAATAAACAGAATTCGAACCACCGCATTCCATCCTCAATCTAACGGTCAAATAGAGATGGCATAGAACTATGAAGGCCGCGCTCATGGCTCGTGGCGCGTCTATAACATGGGTGAACTTACCTACAGTTCTGTTGGGGCTACGCAGCGCTATACGAGACGACAACAATTTCAGCCCCGCGCTCATGACCTATGGTACAAATCTGAGGATACCGTCCGATTTCTTCGTGCCTACTCAGCCGAAATATGACGACGCAGACTTTCTACGGCATCTAACAGAAGCGATGACGTCATTAACGCCTACAACACGTCCGCAACAAACGTCACAGCGACCATTCGTCTACAAAGATCTCTCAAAGTGCTCACATGTATTCGTCCGCAATGACACCGTGCGGTCACCACTCACACCACCGTACGACGGACCATACGAAGTTTTAAAGCGACACGAAAAATATTTCAAAATTCAACTTCCAACGCGAACTTCAGTAATATCGCTGGACAGATTGAAGCCCGCATATACAATTGAGAGTGAAACAGACAAGGAAGAGGTACCTGTAACTAGAAACACAGCAACATCAAGTAACATGCTCGCTACCAGCCATCCCTACGTAACAAGATCGGGCCGCGTCGTAAAGAAGAGCGTACGCTTCGCTTGAGGGGAGTGATGTCGGGGTCTTAAACAGCGTATCGCTGTCTCTGTGCGGAGCGCGCGAGATGTGTGACAGAGAGGGTCACCTCTCGCTCCTCTCATTGCAAATAGCTGTTGCTCAATGTCCCTTCCTGATTGGTCGACAAACTTAGTTTATAATTAGTACCAGTAAGGACGTAGCACATAAGTTTGTATATATAGTTAAGAGATTAGAAATTACATGTCGTTACAAATCTGGACTCCGAGTGTTATTCTTCCCGCAAATATCTACAATAGTGAAGGCCTCCCACACTAGAAAAGATTTTGAAACTGTCAATAATTTTCGGGGAGTAATAAATAATACAATGCCACATACTCATTAATCTATTTATTATTTTAAAAAAATATAAGAAACTCATAATAAATTAACGAACTAAACGCAAACGCCATAAATATAATAACCACAATACACAAACTGATTTGGGACACATGTTAAGGTCGCACAACAATTTTGAGCGTGCTGCATCATTAGAAAACTATATTAAATAACTTAAAAGTTGGCCATACATAATCCAAACACGTCTCCTTATTTTCAAATTGTGAACAATTAGCATCTGTGATGCTGCAAAAGAAATTATTTCAATTAGTAACATGAACTGTTGCCGTAATGATTTAGGCAGAACTCTCTCAGTGAATTCCTCCAGCACATAGTAGTTCCGCAATTGTCTGTTACATATAATAACAATACCCATTGGATGACGATCAGAACACAACCTCATGTTTCACAACCGTTGGCAATGGATGAAAGGTAGATTGCAATTAATGCTTCTTTCACTTCACTCAATCTAGATCCATGATCTATAATTTTGGGCTTGTAAAAATATTATTTGAAGTTGTAATTAATGACATATAACACACAACTGTTAAATTCTAGTTTTCTTCAACCCAGGTGTAGTCAGAAGTTATACACGTTCAAAACATCCTAATTTCAATAAATAAGATAGCCATAATGCCATCCGATTGGCATAGTTTTAATAAACCAAGCACATCAACTCAAGAAACTATAAGCTTATTCCCATTAAATGAAAATTAATTAAAACCAGAATGTAAAACAACTATGGTATTGAACAAAGAGCTCATTCCCTACAAGATGTGACCACTGATAAGTGCTCAAGCGTCGGGAATTAAATAATCAAACCGCGATATTCGTAAAAGTAGTTTTATTTAACGAGGAAAAAAATTATCAATTTTAAAGAAACATTATATGAAATAATTTGTAAATGAGAAGACATATTTTACTATTTCCTACCATCAAAGAAACATCCCATTTGTCACATTTGTAAAATAAAATACTATCAACAACTTGTCTTTATAAGAACAGTATTACGCTATTTGGTGTTACAGTAAAAAATTAACTTTAACTATCGGTTAATTTTTAATATGCTCAAGTATCAAGCATCTGCAGCATCCCAATTTCCATTCTGTTACATTCAATTACAATTCTGTTACCTGGTAGACAATAAATTAGGGAGAAAAGTAAATTACAAAACGTAAATCTACCTCAACTAATCCTATCAGAATAAAACTTTTTATACTCTTAGTGCAATTCTTTAGAAATATGCGTGAATATTTTTTTTTCCTTATTCTCCTTAAAATTTATTTATTATAATTCTTTCGTCTTCGTTAAAACATTTTTTCGGATCACATTCACAGCGCAGTTTTAGACACTAAACGAGATCAAATAGAAAATTAATAATCCAATATAAAAATATAATTTTTCCTCTTTATCTCAAAGCAATTTTTTCATTAAGACCATATAAATTCTCAAAAATAACATCAAATTGTCTTAAAGTATTTGTCTGATCAATGACTTTGTCCCACATACAAATGCATCGGCCATTAAAAATTGATCAGATCATCTTATCTATACTCTATATTATTAATAATACGCAGCTTTTAAACCCTAAGGGGTAGACAGATATCACAATCACTAAAATTGTTTAACAAGTTATACATGGCAGTCTCCAAACACTGGACAAAAGTTTTGGTACGTGATTTCATTTTGTACTTTCGAGAAACAGAAATTCCTGGGTAAAATCCGATTGGAGTACACCTATATATCTAAACTATAGTTTGTAAAAAATTGTATGTTTGTTTATATGTTGTAGACCACCAAAGCTGCAATATCGCTGTCTCATGTAGGCTCCACATTTGTTATATATAGTTAATAAACCTCTACTTCCGAAGAGTGGTCAGACTGACTGGTGACAAATTATACCTTAGCTATTATTCATATTTTCCTTTACCACACATTGTATATCAGCACAATACCTTGTGTGCTCTGGTGAGTAATAAAATTTTAATTTATTTAAGTTGTTTCAATTATGTTCTAGTTTACTATATTATTTTAATGTCATTGGTCACCCCCAAGTCCTAAGATGTCGACATCATAGCTTATCAAATCAAAAAGCATTCAATCGTCTCTGAAAGTGATCTAAAACTGCGCTTACAATCATCAATCTCGCGTAGCCTCTACGAGACACCGTACACTATATATATTTACAAGGAATTTAGTCTATGGTACGAATTTCAAGGGCTCGGCGCGAGTGGTGGAACAACGGCACAAGAATTGCGGCCCTCGTGCGAGGCGTTATAGTTTCTTATTGCATTTAACATGTCATTAGTTACACAGTGCGTGTGCTAGCCACCACCTTGAGGTATTGTGAGCGCTCCGCCAGTCAGTAGGCTGTTGGACGGATACTCGATTAAGTTGCTAACAG
The DNA here is from genome assembly GCA_029286785.1 of Meandrusa payeni. Lineage (NCBI taxonomy): Eukaryota > Metazoa > Arthropoda > Insecta > Lepidoptera > Papilionidae > Meandrusa > Meandrusa payeni. The sequence continues at coordinate 1,879,629 of JAGSMX010000029.1, forward strand.
TGTACACAAAACAAATAAGATTACATTAAGATGACCTGACTGGTTTGGACATTTCGATAGTTTTTCATTTCATACTAGCGGACTCAACAGACTTAGTTCTGTCAAAAAGATTTGGAATGGGGCACTTTTTTGTTCCTACCTATTTTATAGTCGGGGCAAAAAATTCTCCTGAACAGAACTGTCACCCTGACGATAGGGCGGTGTGTGGGGTTCAGCTCGGGTGACCAAAGTATCTTTGCTTCCACGAACTTCGGGACCCACTAAAAAATCCCAACATGGATGTGAGAGATGAACTTAGAGATCAAACCTGATTGGAAAATAATCTAAAAGATCAGTGGGAACCTAAAGGAACCTTTCAAATTGACTTTACATTTTAGTTAGAAAACAGTTTTCCTGGCAGTTATTCTAATTTTTCTCACCTTTTAAGCCTTTCCTAGACCTCCACGAACATTTCAAGACCAAGATAAGATTAATCCTTTCAGCCGTTCCCCAGTTTTAGCGAGACTAACGAACAGTAATTCATTTTTATATATATATAGAGATATAGATTAACATCTGAGACTAATCAACTATACGTCTTTGAAAGTATACATAATTTTTGACACAATGATTCTTTTTAAATTATGTTTATTGATAATTTACAAATATAGAGTAGGGGTTGAAACTTTGATTATTTTTGTTGCACCAAAGAAGTTCTTATGTTCTCTTATTTTACGGCTTTTACAGCATAGTTGTATTACGTGGAGACGAATTTTGAATGCTTCGCCTGAACCTGTATTACGAGGAACATAATACAGTGTTTCCAATAAATTCAGAGCCTTTACTCCTGTTCTGTGTTTAGTGACAGTACCGAGGAATTCGATCTGTTGCCTCAATCGAATCGAAATGTGTATTAAAATAAAATATATTATAACAGTATCATTAATTATTATCTTCAGATATATCCAACTGATAAATATCTCTTGTACATCATGTTATCGCATTCCTGAGGTGTTGACTAGCACTAGCGTACTATAAAATTGACTTCAAATATACAATATATAGACAGTTTCTATCGCTTTAGCTGTAAATAAATCAAATTTCTCTTCACATAATTGATAGTTTTAAATTAATATGTTGCATTGATATCTTGCATTCAATAAAATATTTAAAATGTATTTTAAACTCTCAACAATAACATTCACTTAATTTTGTTATTATACTATTTAAGGGTTTCCCAATAAAACCCGGCGTAAGGCAATGCAATTTGAAGTGAACTGTACTCACCAAAGTCCATAATTCTTTGTCACCTCCGTAACACACTCGCACAAACTCGAAATCAATTCCCCCGACACTAAATCACTACAACCACAACCACTAGTCTGGAGGCCGATGCACTATCTCCTGTAACTTCGCACTCAACAGCTTCGCCTCAACTTTAGTGTCTCTATCCCTGTGCCTATCCGAACACTTGCGGTCCTCACTCCTGTGATCCTTCCTATGATCTTTGTTAGACCGGTCTTTGTGGTCTCGGTGAGATTTGTGGGACCTAGACGATGAGTGTTTCCTATGATCAGATTTACTCGATCGGCTCTCTTTATCTGATTTGGTTTCAGTTTTGTCGGATTTGGTGTCGAGTTTGTCGCTGGCTTTTTCGGTCTTATCGGATGATTTAGTTTCGTCTTTGTCAGATTTATCTGATTTCTCTGACGATCTACAATCAGATTTATCTGTTGACCTACTATCAGATTTCTCCGATTTCTCTGTCGATCTACTATCAGATTTCTCCAATTTCTCTGTCGATCTACTATCAGATTTATCTGATTTCTCTACTGATCTATTATCATATTTCTCTGAGGATCTACTGTCTAATTTATCCGGCAATTTAACGTCAGATTTATCAGACAACCTACTATCTGGTTTAATGGATATTGCACTATCTGATTTGTCCATTGATTTGCTGTCGCTTTTATCAGTGGATTTATCTGTCATTTCCGTTGATATATCACAGCGTGGCGGGACTCCACTCTCATTTCTTTCTAATTTAACATCTAATTTGTCCTTACTCTCACATTTATCAATCTTATTATCAAACTTCTCTGGTTTCTCTGCTTTATTATCTAAATTATCTGAAGATTTACTATTAGTTTTATCACTTATTCGGTTTTCCAACTTCTCCACTCTATCAACTACTTTATCAGTTAATTGTATATCTACTTTCTCTATATGTTTATTTGTCTTGTCAGTATGAATTTCAAATTTCTCCGTTTTGGCTTCAGCTTTGACAACAGTCGCTCTCGTGTCAGACTTCTCTGTCAGTCTAATTTCATATTTTTCGGGCTTACTTTCAGTTTTATCAAGTGACTTCGCTTCTGATTTATCGGAATATTTATCGGACCGATGTTTCTCACTATCTCTGTGTCTATGAGAGTTGGTTTTCTCTGTCTTCTGCTCACTTTTATCCGATCTTTCGTGCCTAGATTCAGTTTTCTTATCCTTCTTTTCATCTAAATGCTTCTCTGTTTTGATTTGGACATCTGTACTCTTTCTGCTCTCCGACAGCTTTAAGGCAGGTTTTTCCTTGTACTTGGCACTGAGAGCTCTCATTTCTATAACGCCGCTTTTGTGCTTTGTTGCCGATGATTTTTTGGGTTCTGTATAAAAGAAAATAAATTGATTTTTTATTCTATACATACTAAAGTTTGAAACATGCATTTAAATAAAACAAAAACCAATTTCAAATCAAATTGACTGAAGTGACCTTTTAAAACATTAAACGCTACTACCCACAGACACCTTCTATTATTTCTGTTCTTCTCTTTCTTCTTTTATGTTTGTCGTTAACAAGTACTTATCTAGTCTAAGATTGTCTTAAAACTACAAATATCTCAATCAACAAACATTGTGCTATATGATTTTTAGGAGTTCTTTGGTATATCTTCAGAATCAAAGATTTTACACCAACAAAAATGAATTAAGTCCTTACAAAAATCGATACATAAATCACGGCCACAGACCATTAAAAGTCTATGATATGATTTAAGTAATAGACAATTGATAACCTTTTTTGAATTAGTTGAAAAGTGATTGTAAAGAATTAGACATAGAATCTTAAGTAAACTTAAAAGATATTTTTTTGATGAGCTACAGTTTGGCCAGAGAAGCTGGCCTTGACTGCTTCAATCGGATTGAGTGCTTGAATTGAATGCTTTTGTTAATCTTACCAGAGTGCACGTGTACCGGCGGAGGATCTGCAGCCGGTCTCTCGTCAGCAGGTGACGACGCTTCTGATGAAGGGTAGTATTGCTTGAGACGAAGATGCCACGCTGTGGACAGGTGGAGAATATATTAGAGAATAAAGACATGTCATATTAAACGACCTTGAATCTCGACTCTTTTATTCTTTTTTTGGGACCCTATAAAGCGGCTTTTTATGCAGCGCGTTTAGGATTGTAGTCTTAAAATGTGACTTGCTTAGTAATGAAAAAAGGACAGATTGAAATTTAACACCGAAACGAATTTAGCACCGGTCTCTCCTTGGCAAGGGTTCGACTTACGATCTGATCGCCGCGGATTCAAGTCCCAGTCGCCTTGTAAAGAACAACCGTTTTTTCGCTGATGTCATTAACAGAATACATCGTTATGTTCTCAATCAAGCAGGACTTCACCGTGATATGCATGCGTACGCGTACGTGCGTGGAGTTGCGTACGTGTGCGTGCCTGTACGTATAAGAGTTCTCACCGACGGAAGTGACGGCGGACACGGTCCGGAACTGGTGTATGATGTTGCGCGGCAGGAAGTACACGTCATCAGAGCAGAGCGGCAGCCGAGAGTAACGAACACCCTCGCGTCGCAACTGGTTCAGCTTTGCTTCTTCCAACCTGAAGTTAAATCGAACAAAACATATAATTTCGCACATGTGAAACGGTCTACCACGATATACGAGGCAATGTCGCTTGCTATATTTCAACCGCAACTACAGGTTGCGTAGGAGGATCAGCCCTGTAGTTTTGGGTTAGTAGAATAAGACTATCCCGTGCCTGTCGTAGAAGACGACTAAAAAGGGCTTCGGGTTCACTGGGCGACAAGGATGGGGGCCTTTGACCGATACGATTTGAAGTCTGGTTTTTGTTTTTACTCATAAATATACTTGTGTAAGTTTAAGCTGTATAACCATCATCCAAGCTAAGTCGCTCACTTACTTCTTACTTCAGTTTTATATTCTTCTCTGAAATAGTTATCTAAATGAATGCATTAATTAACTGTACTTATTTTTAATGTGAGCAATAACGATTCTATCTTTAAATGTATCTATCAATTTCTCCTCTCACCATGTGACACACTGTGATATAGGAGGCTCGTACAGGTCCAGCTGCAGCAGCTGCACCAGCTTGTTGAAATCCCCCGCGTGAAAGGCAACCACATCCTTGGTGATCCTGCCGCGGTCACCATCGTCGCCGCAGTGGATCGCTTTTAGAACACCTGCAAATGTTACAGTTATTTCAAACTGAGGCCATATATTTGTAATTGATTAAAATGTCGTAGTAACATCAGTGAGTGGACCGAAATGCGAATGCCGTCCATCTGTTCCACCTCGTGAGAGATAGAGAAAGATATGGTGAACTGACTGCCAAGCTTCACTACTCTGGAGAGGCACTTTAAGAAGTTTTGAGCCGAAGCGTAAAGTGGCTAGCCTTTTAGTTTTATACAGAATACATTTTAGAGTGGAAGTGGACTTGGAATTACACATTACCAACCAAAGTGGTTTATTTTGTCTTTCATTATTCGAAGTAGGACTGGGATAGTTTGCACATCTCTATATTTCAATTCTTTAAGCAGGCATCTCGACGTTTTTTCCAGACTGCCACAAAACATTGTAACAAACTTCTTGTAAGTGCCGCCACTTATAAGCCTTCCTATACAAAATTCCGTCGCGTCGCTCGGATGGCGAGACACGTTCTTGACGATCCGGTCGACGCGATTAGCATTGCACAGGCTAGATCTCTACAAATCCACAAAGCGTCCATTCTCGACCGTCGGAGGTTGCGAATAATCCTCGCGCGTTACCGCTATTTTATGGACAGACCCCACCCTTAGATGTCAGAAGCGTTGCTGGAGTTTCTTCAGCCACTTCTTCTCCCAGCGCCTACGCTTCCCGAAGTGGCACTCAAAGTTAGTTTAGCTTTTGAATGTCCCTTAGATTATCCATGTAATAGCAACCGACCAGCAGTCAAGGCCAGCTTCTCCGGCCAATCTGTGTAGTTCGTCATAAAAAAAAGCACATCTCTGTCTTTCCCTCCGATTACAATGTGGGTATTTTAAAGAGTAGAGTCAATAGGCATTTATAGCATTTTAATTTTTAATGTCTTACCAACAGCGGCCGTAGTGATCCGGTCCAGTCCGTGGCCGACGTGGTCCGCGTGTGCCCGCGTTCGATCTTCAAAGAGGAACTCGCGCGCCTCGCTCCAGCGGGGCAAGTACTGCAGGTTGCGTAGCTCGTTGATGCCAGTGCTGTGAAAGTGATCACATAAGTTTAATATATAAGCTCTCACGTCCTTGTTTCCTTGGTCCTATATTTTATTTTTATTTTAATTTACTTTAACAATGTTACATGTATACAGAAGTATGTCGCCAACTACAATGAAATTTTATGGAGACAAAAAATACTCATTCGCTTTTTTTTCAACTACACAATATATTATCACTATTAAATACAATTTCGTGCATTGCTTTTAAATTATTGCTCATAGAATCTTTGTTTAATCTACCCAATGATCGGTGGTGGTGAGTCCATGCCACACCCAGTCCAAATTTTTATTAAGAATTTTTTTGTACCTAAAACCGTAAAATTTCATTGATACTGGGAATCGAACTAACGGCCGTCTAATCGTAAACCGTGCCACTTCAACTTGCTGACTCTAAGAGCTATGACTATCTTTCTTCACCGTCGAATTTCTTCGAAGAAAGAAATACTTCCTAAGTATTAGAGTTATAATACAAAGTTATAGCTTTATCTTTAGGATGAAATCTGCAGGAAATTGGAGGAAATCTACTTATATCTTAATCATCAAACATTTTTCTATAAAAGTTCCCCAATACCTCTTGGAAGTCGAGGTCGTATGGCAACATCCTAATCATCCTGGCAGGAATATATCGAAAAAAATGTTTAAAATTGGTGTACAAATGAGGTGACAAACATACAAACAAAATAATACATATTAATTACGAACCCTATTTAAAACCATATGTTTTAAAATAATATCATTTTTTTGGGATGAGTTGCAAAGCTGAGAATCTAAACCACAAGCCACAATGTAACTAGGCTATGTCTCATCAGTAAATCAATTTCGTATCAAAGGGATTAGTTTGAAGTGGTCGAACCGTCTCTTCTTGATGGGGCTCTTGCCTAATTCAGCGGTGGGGACCAACTGTTCCCCGGGGCGGATCCACAGGATGGGGCCGTCGTTGGACTCCCGCGGCTCCATCTCCACTGCAGCCATGGGGCCCCATGGCATTGTCTGCAAAAGAAGGAATAACAACACCAAGTCAAAGTTATGAGGTTACAAACATAAAAACATACTAATGAATTAAGAACCTTCTTGTTTAACTTCGCTTGAAAGAATAAACAGATAAATAGAGACTCACGAGGTTGAGGAACGGACACTCTCCTAGCATAGTGAGCATGTCCGGGAAGTAGCCCCCAACTTCCTCGTGCACGGTGCCGACCAGCGAAATCTGATGCAGAGGACCGCACCGGAACGTGCCCGCCGCGTACGTCTGCTGCACCTGCAGTGGAATGGTGGGATCTAATGTAACATCACGCAGATAGATTAACAGACAACATGAATTATTGTAGTAAACGGATACATTTGCGGTGCTATAACTTACTCTATCTATTATCTTTATCTTTTTTTGTATAAAACCATTTGCTAAATGACTGTACCATATTATTACAGACTGTAATTTTTTTTTGTATAGATTCTCTCATAGGTTCACTTCCACTGACCTGCTGATAGTACCGGCTGACGGTGGTGGTCTCTATATCCGAGGCTCGGGCCAGCACGCCCGCCTTCACGGTGAGCGTGGGGTGCCTCTCCGCCAAGTACTGCAGCAGGCAGGGCAGTCGGGCAGCTGCACCGCGCACCACTCCGCACACGAACTGCGCCCAGCCACCGCTGTCCTCGGAGAACACCAGCTGTCAAATAAACAGGAAACTTGGTTAGTGATATTAAAACATTTGCTCCTAGGTCGCTCAGCCAAACTTAATACCTTTACCTAATGACTCTCAATGGGATACCGAAAGTCTTACGAACCTCTTATCGTAGTGCTAAGGCTATAAGGGTAACCCAGGGTGGGTTACCCTTTTTTGTTGTCTGTCAGTGAAGGTGTTTCCCACCGCAACAGTTTCACTAGAGTTCTTAGGTTGCTTAATCATAAACTCAATCGGGTCCCAATAGACGGAAGGACTCTTAATAGGGTGGGTACCTTGGCTTGGGTAGATATCCTTCAGCCCCGTAGTCTTAAGTTCATAGAGTAAGACTACGGTATCCCCTGCCTGTCGTCAAAGGCGACACAGTGCAGAAGTAATGAGTAAAAAAGACGGTAAACAGCGAAGCTAGGCAAATTTCGTTAGACAATAATAATGTAGTGTATTTACAATCGGACAAGAAAGGCCCACTGCAATGAAATGGAATAAGGTCTTCATAAATAATATTAAATATTGATTACCTTCAAAAACTCCTTGGCTAAAGATCCCTGCTGATGTTCAGGGAGCATATCCACGTCATGTTGATAGAGGTAGACGACGCTAGCTCCACCGTTCGGATGCGTCTCTACCCGCATTAACCTGTGAAACATAACAGAAATTGCTTATAAGTTACAAGTAAATTTACGAGCAAAAGCAAAAAACCAAATGTCACACGCACAAATATTTGTGTATCCAGAATACATACAATGTGTATGTGTTTGTATGTAATTGTGTTTGTTTGCGCTCATATTGTGTATTCAAAACAGTGTTAATGACTCTCATGTCTATTGTTTCCTCAGCGCTAAGGGTCGTGATCACCAAGAGAACAGTCCTTCATTTACTATATTTGCGCCGCTTGAAGTTTTCTGCAGTTGCAGCGGCCGCTCCAGCCTCGACGGAAGATTCTGGAAGATGTGACGGTGTCAAAGTATCGACGCATCCAATACTAAAGGCCGTCCCATCTTCCAGGGTATAAAGAGTCATACCGTCTGGTCTCTTACCATCACTACGCAATAGTCCATTTGGCTCCAAAGTAGATGGAACATTAGCGGCGGTAAGAGCCCGACGGATGATGTCGTTGAGGTTGGAGTGCCGGGCCGTGCGTCCTGCACTACACTGAAGCTACAATGTTCGATATAATTAGTTGTAATTACGTTCGCGTTATAGAGGGACAATTTGTACTCTTCTAGGACTGCACTGGCTCATTACTTACTTTTAGAGGGTTAAGATTTCTGATAATTAAGGATTTTAGTCTTGAAGCGACGGTACAAACATTTTATCGAGTTATATAAGTCGGCTGACCTATCGAGGTTCCATTTAAACACATTTTACAGTACCTATGATATTTCAGGCCCTTGATATCAACACAGGGACCCCTCGGGCCCCAGACAGGTGCTGATCGCTCCCTCCGGCACTGGACCCCTATGGAGCACCTCTTCACGCGAGCACGTCTCCGGCACTGCTGGCAGGAGGAGTGACGCGACGAGTGCGACCTGGAATCAAGGGAATTGTAAAGACAGATGAATAGGAATTAAACCAGTGATAGCTGTAAGGCATTCACTAAGCTAGTGCCGCCTTACCATCTAGGATTGCATTTCCATCAAACAACAGGTGGGATCGTAGTCAAGCACTTGCTTAGAAAGTATAAAAAAAATAGACGTTTATCATGTGCTCGGTGGTGAAGGAAAACACCGTGAGGAAACCTACATGTCTTAGAAAATTTTCAACGACATGTGAAGTCTGCCAATCAGCACTAGGGTCGCGTGGCGGTCTATGCCTTTTATACTTTCCTCACAGAGGCCTGTACGGTATACCGTAAGTAGCACGACAAATTATTTATTTATTTATTTATTCTTTATTTGCACACAATACAAAAAAAGGTACAAATAGGCGGACTTAATGCCAGTAGGCATTCTCTGCCAGTCTACCTTGGGGTTGTGTAGAGACAAAGTAACGGGTGCAAGCTATGTGAGAAAATAATAAATAAAAGAAAACTATAATAAATGCATGCTGTATAATATTCATACCTACTTACAAATAAATTACATATATAAACATAATAATAATATATAATAATAAATAGATACATATATAAATATATATATATAATTATAGATGGATAGGGACAGCAATTGGCAAACTAAGCGAACATCGCAATACTTAATACCGACACTAATGAATAAACTCCCATTACAAACAAAAAAAGACATTAACAACAAAAACATTAAAACTGTTTTAAAAAAATATTTTTTATAACATGTGTAAAAATATATATATATATATATATATATATTAAGAACAGCCTGTATCGAACGCTCACACGCATTGAGGCGTCTTCGCTTACGATGGGTGTGTGCGTTCGTTTGCAAAAGATGCTCGCAACGGCTCGCGACGAGGTGTTGCGGTATTCTCTTTTAAATCACTAGTACTGTAAAAATGGACGAGGACTGAATGCTGAGCATCCAGACAAACCTGGGATAGGTTTTTGGGATGCGCTTTATTGTGTAAATTTTATTTGTAAAATGTATTAAATAAATAAATTTAAAAAAAAAATCCTTGCTTAGGTAAAACTTCCATAGTAAATGTTTGAAAGTAGATTTAGTTCCAGCTGTACAATACGTATTTAAGGGATCAATTACTACAAAAAAAATGGCCTTAGTAAAAGCGTCGCAGTTTCCGAGTTATTGATGGGTACTGAAGCTATTTGAGAGAGCAAAATAGATACGAACTTTTAGGAAAAATTGCGAAGTAAAAACTGTACCTACCTAATGCAGTTTTTATCTTTGATAGAAATATTTTTCCTCATGTAATATTTGCCATCTAAAATGTTTACGTTACTTTTCCTCATGCAGTATATATATTATTATGTCGTACTAAAGCGCTCAGTTGTTGTACACGTTTGAATTATAAAAGAGATATGGAATCTCGTAATATTTTTCAAAGATATACCAACTGTAGCAAAACACAAGCTCGTTTACTGCGTTCATCCAATTTTATCGAACTTCAAAGAAGGATGAGGTTCTCAATTGTTCGGTATTTTTTTTTAATATGCGTGCACTCGATTCGATTTTGAACTTTTTTACAAAAATTATTTAGATTATTTAGATCTTATATTAATTTTATTTATGTACCAATGTACTCCTAATAATTGTAGTATCGACCGCTTCTTTTCGAAAGACGGTTAAAAATCGCACATTATTATCATAGATATATTGCATACGTTATTTTGTAACCAACCTATGTGTACACAATAAATATTACAAGTATATTTACGAGCAAAAACAAAAACCGACTTCAAATCAAATGTTAAAAGTTATAGCCGCACGCCCTCTTTATATTTCCGAATTATTGTGAGAATATTACGAAATAAAATTGATCAGAACCTAAGCTAACTTTTATCAAAACCCTTGAAGTACATCCTTTCCAATAAAATGTGAATAATCGAAATCGGTGGCATGATGTTATTCGCCTAATTTGTGGCACACATACTTGATGCAAATTTAAGACCTTAATGATTTTCTCATGGCCACCACACGGAAAGCACCAGCTTTCGAATAAAAAAAAATAAAAAATATAGCATTGCTTCTCTTCAACAATACAACTATACTTAACGTACCAAAAGTCATCAATGATTCATATATCCTTTGCACTATCCTTAAGAAATAGTTTCCTCGAATGCGTCATATAAAGGTACCGAATGATTCGTCGAAGTTATACAAAAACCCATTTTTTTACGAACAACGATGATCAGTCAGGACCTCTATTTTTTTTTAAACGGGGAGGAAATCTTCAAAAGATACCCCGCCTTGTCGGGGGAAGGCGGCGGTTATGTGGGGGTTTTACCCACTAAAATCTCCCTGGTGGCCCTTCCTCGGTGTATGGTGAGGGGCTCCGGGATTTCCAGTGGAACGCACCGGAGCCCCTTTGCACTATGCTCAAGGAGAACACTTCCCGAGGGGAGGGGGGTTGCTCCCTCCCCCTTGTGCCATCGCAGTGCAAGGCGACATAGGCCAGCCGATGTCGCCTTCTCCCCGGGTCCACCTTGGGTACACTTAATTTATTATACTTCAATATACTCCATTGTATTCAATATGGTTCATAATGACATAAATATACACAACGCATGTGTCAATACAAATTTCGGTTATAAAACAATAGAATATCATCATAGTAAATAAAAGCTATATTTCATAGTTCAAAAAGAGGTGTACTCCGATCGTCACCAAACTTTACAGGATTACTCGCCAGGTCAATCTGAAGATTCTCTGAGAGTTTCATTAAAATCGGTCCAGCCGTTTCGGAGCCTATATGGAACATACCCACACACTTTCTCTTTTATATATATAGATAGTATGAATTAGTATTTATTTTATATTATATGTATAGTTAGTTAGATTTATGGATACAGTTTTCGCCAATAAAATGCGCTGGCAGTTTGGTGAAACAATTTATGTGTAAAGTTAGTTAAAGCTATCGCCATTATATACATATATATATATATATAATATATACGTCCAACTGTTGGGCGCAGGCCTTCTCTGTAAAGAGAGTATAAGGGCATAGTCCGCCACGCGGACCTAGTGCGGATTGGCCAGACTTCACATGCCTTAGAAAAATTTTGTAAGACATGTAGGTTTCATAAATTTGTTGTCGCAATTTTATGTGCTGATTTATCACGCGTGGTAAATCAGCACATAAAATTGCAACAACAAATTTATTGGTGCCGGCACCGGGGATCGAACTCGCGTTGCCAGCGTACTATGCAACTAGAGCCAACCGCCCGGACACTGAGCTGCCACGGCTTTTAATGTTTATGTGTAAGATAACTTAATCTGTTCAGTAAATAAACAGAGATAGCATTCCCAACAGAGGGTGCCAAATAGCTAACTAGCTTTGAATGCCACTATAAGCATTACATCGAAACACAAATTGATATAAAATAATTTGTCGGCATGATGTCATCCGCTGCGATCGCTGACGTTCATTACAGATAAAATTTGTTGAATGGGTGTGTGTCTGTATTCACGCTATCGCCACTTTATAGGCAATTTACTCATAACTGCTGGAGTTCTGTCACTTCTAACAGCGTGTTATTTCCTTAGGGGTAATAATTTAATTCTAGAAAGTTCAGACATTCTTTTGAAGCTGGTCGATACGTAGTTCGGTACTCTCAGGCACGATCGAGTCAAAATGCTAACGAGGGTACAGTGATAGAACAAGCCAAGGACCGAACTCTCTGGGAACCTAACTCTCTATTAGGTGTTTTTCCACCCAAGGTCCAATGCTGCCTTTTATTTTGTTCACGGGGGGAGGGGGTTTCTTCCAAAAGATAAACTTTACCGAAAAATTACGATGGAAAAACTTTTCTCACTATATCTAAAATCCTTTCAACCAAAAAAGTGACTATTTGTGAACCTCCCCTTTTTTTAAAGTCGGTTAAAAAGACAACACAATCAGACGTGGCAATAACGAGTACGTGACCGTTGACACTGAGTTCATCGCCGTATAAAAAGTAAATCGTGCGGAAATTGAAATGCATTCGGGTCATCGACATCGAACTATGGATCTGGGACTGGAACCAATGGAATTAGTTTGCGGCACAGATAACCGACCGGCTACCCCAGTAGATAGATATAATATATAACGATATTGTATACCAAAATCAAACAAGAAGCAAACCACAGAACTAAGGCACATTTTGCAATTCGTTGTACAATGGACGACAGATCAAAGCAGCAACACCAACACGAGGGTCCACGAGGCATTTCACACCACCAAAGACTGCAACAAGTGGAAAGCGATCGTCCGCCACAAAATTCGTGGAAAGAACACGTCCCTCAGCAATAAAGAAAGCGACGCAAGGAGGAGGAGGAAGTATTCTACAGCATGTAGTTATGCAAAACATTATGCCCATAACTAAGAAAAACTTTAACACATTAATAATTATTATAATATCTAAATAATTCTATAATAACCCTTTACTAACCAATAAGCCATACAATGATCCTCTTTCTAGATGCAATGATATTACAGGATACCTTTATGATCACCTAACTCCTACCTATGTATTAGAAGAACACAATAAATATGAAAAGAAAACATATATAATATATAACAAGTAAAACAGAAAAACTTCACAAATTAAATGTACCAAATTATGGGATAATCACGAATGGTTTAGAGGCTGTTTGATTGACTATCATTCTTATCAAAGGTCAGTTGATCACCGGTCCTAGTATGACTAAATGCATCTTTTGACTAATATATTATTAAAAATACAATTAAAGGAAATACTGCTGAGGTTTACTCACCTTTCTCTGTCCCGTTCCTTGTCCTTTTCTTTATCTCTCTCTTTCTCTAACTTCACTTTATCTCGTTCAACTTTCACTTTCACTTCACTTTTCACTATCACAGGCTCTGTCTTAACACCAGTACAAATCGCGGGAAAGACTTGCGAGGATGACGCCTTCTCCTGCTTAATCTTCAAAGGGAGCTCAAGGTTACCGTAACATGGCAACTCTCTTCTTGGTGTTGTTTGGAATTTAATTGCTTTTAGGGACAAACTCAAATGAGTAGCTGGACGTCGGAGATTAGAATGTTCTAGAAGTACATTCGATCTTGTTACTTTAGGGTACTTATATTTGGGCAAAGACTTTTCGATATGTGTGTTGATTATCTTCAACTGGCGAGTTACTGAAGAGAATATGCGCTTGGTGACATCATCGCGTGGTATCGTGTTAGATAGCTTCGTTTGTTTCCATGAGGCGTTGATACCGCCAAACCAGTCTTCCTTAATGGTTCCGATTCAATCTTTAGCAAGCTACAGTCTTTGTCTTGGCGGAATAGTAGAGGGTTAACAATGTTTGGTCTTTTCTGCAAGACATGAAGGGTTAACATTGCAGCATTGCCATATCCACCTGAATCGAATACTGGCCATATTTTGCTCAGTTTAGATGGTTTGGAGTTTTCACCCCATACACATAATTCTTGGGAATCATCACTGCGTTTACGCTTTGTGCCTGTAATTAGAAAACATGCAATCAAATTGACTGTTGTGAACATATGTCGTCTAATAAGCTTGGCAAAGGCAACTAAATTTGAAGTGCAAAACCAGCTTTACTCACTTATCGGATTAATTAATGCTCATGAAGGTTTTCTAAAGAAGTTGTTAACAATAAAGATTCTTCAAGCAGTTGTTGGAAAAGCGTCATTGAATATCTGACATTTTAAATTGCAACAGTCTGTGTTGTAACAAATAAAATTAATTATAATTAGTAAATAGTAAAAATACGATTTAATTAGATTGACCTATGTAAACATAATATTTGAGAGAGAATTATATTCAGGTTATGTTTACTAATAGTGGCTAACCCCTTGTTACATATAGGACCTAATATCTTGGTGAAATGCTGACGAAAACTATTTCTTTTATGTCATTTGTCAACTCATGTTGGTAAATCCAAAGGTTTACTATTGTTAAATGCCAAGTAGAAAAATACTAATTTAGTCAAATTGACCTATGTAAACATTATGTGCCTGAGAAATAATTAAATTCATGTTATATTTATTATCCAAGACATTCTTAAGGTTTTTTAAATTGCTATTTACTAAAAATGATGGACTAACCCCTTGTCACATATAGGACCTAATATCTTGGTGAAATGCTGATGAAAACAATTTCTTTTATCTCATTTACCAACTCGTGTTGGTAATCCAAAGGTTTATAACTGTTAAATACCAAGTAAGAAAATACTAATTTAGTAAAATTGACCTATGTAAACATTATGTGCCTGAGAAATAATTATATTCATGTTATATTTATTATCCAAGACATTCTGAAGGTTTTTTAAATTGCTATTTACTAAAAATGATGGGCTAACCCCTTGTCACATATAGGACCTAATATCTTAGTGAAATGCTGACGAAAACTATTTCTTTTGTCTCATTTACCAACTCATGTTGGTAAATCCAAAGGTTTATAATTGTTAAATACCAAGTAAGAAAATACTAATTTAGTAAAATTGACCTATGTAAACATTATGTGCCTGAGAAATAATTATATTCATGTTATATTTATTATCCAAGACATTCTGAAGGTTTTTTTTAAATTGCTATTTACTAAAAATGATGGACTAACCCCTTGTCACATATAGGACCTAATATCTTGGTGAAATGCTGATCGAAAACAATTTCTTTTATCTCATTTACCAACTTGTGTTGGTAAATCCAAAGGTTTACTATTGTTAAATACCAAGTAGGAAATACTTATTTAGTAAAATTGACCTATGTAAACATTATGTGCCTGAGAAATAATTATATTCATGTTATATTTATTATCCCAGACATTCTGAAGGTTTTTTTTAAATTGCTATTTACTAAAAATGATGGGCTAACCCCTTGTCACATAAAGGACCTAATATTTTGGTGAAATGCTGACGAAAACTATTTCTTTTGTCTTATTTACCAACTCATGTTGGTAAATCCAAAAGATTTACAACTGTTAAATGTGATGTAGGAAAATACTAACTCAGTTATTGACCTATTTAAACATTATGTGCCTGAGAAATAATTATTTTCATGT
This sequence comes from Meandrusa payeni, assembly GCA_029286785.1. Lineage (NCBI taxonomy): Eukaryota > Metazoa > Arthropoda > Insecta > Lepidoptera > Papilionidae > Meandrusa > Meandrusa payeni. The sequence goes on from JAGSMX010000029.1 coordinate 1,895,436, forward strand.
TATATTTATTATCCAAGACATTCTGAAGGTTTTTTTAAATTGCTATTTACTAAATATGATGTTGAAACATGGACAATGAAAACTATCTTTTTTATCTCATTTAACTACTGAAGCTGGTATACTGGTAACTAAAACCAACAAATACATAGGCTTTACAGTAAAATCTATATGCTAATAAACATGGAGATGATGTTCTTCCACATTTTTACCTATGAAAAATTGCAGAAGGGATAGACATGATGCTTACATGCACCCCCATATAATATTTATCAGAGAAAGTTTTAGTATTTATTTTTACAAAACCCAAAGCACTAAAGATTTATTATAAACTATTTTAACTGTCCAAGCCGAGGTTACCCCCTCACCGGGGCCCCTGTGTCGAGATACTAGCGATAGAGGTCCAGGCTAAGCAACCTAAGAGCTATGCTACCTCTCAATCCCGTGAAGCAGTCAAGGCCAGCTTCTCTGACCAATCTGTGTAGTTTGTGATTAAAAAAATATATAATTTTTTTTACTGTACACACTACAAGTTATATATACTAAATATAAAGTTATTTGTTTGTTCTTGTCAGTAATTCAGTCATGTGAATGAGTGACTGTTTGGTTTTATATAAAAATGTGTCTGTATGCTTGTTGATTCCATTCAGTTGACATAATTCTATTGTTTAATATCCAATTCAATACTTGGAAATTAACTATAAGGTGGAATAATCCAAAGCGAAAGTATATAATGAATATAGTTAATATTTACTTATTCAAAAAAAATTAAAAATTATGTATTTAACAAACATTCTATACACACACATTTTAATGTCAATTGTTTCAGAGAAAGATGATTTCCCTTATTATTTGACAGTGGCATCTGGTTGTCTATATGTATATAGAAAAAGTCAATATTTTTGGAAGAATTCCATCATACAAAAATCTCTATGGCAGATTTTTTGTACCATAGTTTTGTGTGTCTTCTGAAGTGTGCTAAACATGACTATTCCATTTATCACTTCAGAAAAATTGCCACCATTGGTTTAAGTGATCATCACCACAAATCCAACATACACAAAAACAACAAAGTTGGATTTCAGTGTATTTCTCCCTAGTTAAGACATTTTAGCAAACTATTTTTTTTTGGTTAGTGTATATTATGATATGAGGAATAAACACACATTACAACATACAAATAAAGGAATGAACATACATATTATCACACTGCAAAAGCCAGCATCTTTAATGAATCTTATTACTCAAAACAAGTCTGAAAGTTATATGAATATGCAAGATCCATAAGCAGGCAGAGATGCCTACACATATGGGTTAATTCCATGAATGGTTTATTATTGTTATTGTTTTCATGTTACTTAATATTTATCATGATTGATGCATGCATCCTTAGACCAGATGCTGTTGCCTTTCTCTATTTTTTTTATGATAAACTGCTCAGGTTGGCCAAAGAAGCTGGCCTTGATTGCTTTCCAGGATTGAGAGTTGATATAGATCTTAGGTCGCTTTGCCTGTACCTCTATAGCTAGTAACTCAACACAAGGGTCCCCCCAGTGAGGGGTAACCTTGGCTTGGACAGTTACTATGTTACATGTGAGCATTCCGATCCAAGGACGTCCGAGAGGGTGGAACCACAACTAACTGGGTTGTAACCACAGCAAGCTGACTTTGGCGGATATTTCTTTCATATTAACGATTATCTCCACATAGTCAAATAACAATAATATTATCGGTAATTTTCTGAAACTACAGTAGTAAACAGGTAGTAGAAAGTGATTGCATTAAAAGACAAGGTCATGCACTGATGCAATCGGAAATGGGACATAGCTATAGTTAAACTGTGCTTAATTTAGTATTAAGGCATATAATTTTGAATTATTTATTCATATTTCAATTATATTGTGCATGTGTTTATAAACAGTTATGACCTCCAGCGCTGTGATGTAACATAGAAATTGATAGGTTAACAATTTTCCCACCAAAATGTGGCACAGGCTAGCTTCGCCGAATTTAAGGCTGCAGCATGTTGTAGAACTATATACTGTTTTTTTTATTAGATGGGCAAAGGTTTCTTACCTTTAGAATCACTAGATGCGTGTATGGAATCTGTTGACACACTTGGATCATATCCCAGTTTAGAAAGTTTCTTAAGGTCGTGAGTCATTCTACGACGCTTAACACCTTCGCCGGCGTCCCCTTCGCTACTTGAGCTACAGTTATCTTCGGATAAACTGCGATTTGCACAAAGTTTTAAGTGGGATTCCAAATGTTCATTCGACGCCATTGTTTCAACGTAAAGGATGAAACGTCGACGAGCTAACCAATGTTTTTCCACTAGATAACAACACTTTTAAACAAGACAATATTGCGAACGTAGTGTACATTTAGAATTACAAAGCTAGAGAGAAACACATAGAAATTGCATAAAAACAACTTGAGACGCCATTTACTTGGCTGCCTCGCACTTTTTTGTTGGGTTTTTTGTAAAGGTGTTGTTACATCGCGTTTCAAGGCACTGGTAGAAGTTGATACAGCCACAATCACTTTTGCACTATTCACCTTTATCGATTTTATAATTTAATATTTCCAAATATAATCTCAAAATAAAAAAAAAATACGTTATATATTGAGGTTGTTTTAATTTTAATTGTTATAACAGAATTAAGAAGTATATGATATTTGATGATACTTTAAGAAAATCCAGCGCACTCTCTTGACACAACATAAATCTATTTGTGTCTGGCAATTTACACGTTGAATGTTGTCATTGTATCATTATTTACATATTTGTTACTAGAGGTCGCTTTAACATTAACTTATTAAAAATTAAAAAAAAATTGTAACACGTATTAAAAATGATAAATTTAGTCACTTTTTAGACATTGGAGAAGTGAAATTAAAGAATCTTTCATTATTTTCTTTTAGTCAGTGATTAATTTTTTTTTTCAACAAACACGAACAAAATAATTATTTTAAGAAAAAATATTAATTTTAACCTAAATTGGTACGGCAGACGGCGTCAGCCCAAACGATTTTTAATCATATAGTTTTACTGTGCTAAATCCAGTTTTTTCTTTTTTGACTACCGGTTACTTTAGCCTGAGTGGATTTTATAACACGCACAACGGTACACTGCATTTGCTTCTTTTATGAATAACTCAGTCTAAGCCTTCTCGTGGTACCGAGGTACAGTTTATTGCTTGGTAAGTCCATCAAGTCGAGGGTGCCCGAAAAGATCGAATCAAGAATCCAGGTGCATTCTATAAAAAAATCTGTAATTTCTGTACTTCGGCGAGCAATGTCATTTAATGTTGTTTGCCATTTACTTGTTATCTGCAAATGTATACAATGAATACAATTATTTCGTCTACGCCCATAAAGGCAATTAATAAGTCTACAAGGCGACAGATATGGCCGGCGCGTGTAAACGTACCAAATTATGTATTTCGCAGCGTATTTGTGTTTGCGGCATAAAATAGCCGCGGCTAGATGGAATCGCAAATAAAACATGCCTACACGCTCACACGTACCCAACTCCGTGCGCCTTGCTATTTTTTTTTAGCTATAAAAATATTATCGTAACCACAGATCATAAACAAACAGAGATCATAGTTACCCGCCCACAAGTACAAGAAGCAATTGCAACAAATGTAAATCATACGACTTTTTAAAAACGAAACGGACAATGACCTGGTGTTGATACAAAAAAAATATTTGACCAAATTAATCGTTTATATTCCAGATTTAAAAAAAAGTATTATTAGAATATTGATAATCCTATTGAATACTGTTGAGTTAAAATTGTTTATTAAATTTCAAGTTCAGAAAATACGATGAAATTCGTTCACGAGTAATTTTGTTATTATTAATTTTTCTTTTTTTGTTCTTGTATCTTTTATAGTTATTGTGTATTGTGTTTTGTAAACTTTCAGATGCAGTACCTACAGGGATAAAAAATATACGAAACTACGTCTATTCAAGCCTTTTTCACCAATTTAATATGTGCTTATATGTGTATATATATTTTTTTGTACCTAAAAAACCGAAAAATGAAAAGTCATTGGTACAAAACAGCTGAGATTCGAATCCCCGACTATCCGACCATAAATTTGAACACTAAACATAAATGCACTATTTACTACTAAAGATAGCGCACTAGCCTGTGACAACTTGTGACGTACCAGTGTAACATCTGCACCTGTTTAACTACTCTGTACAGTTGACGTCACATTATGTAACCGACAGTTCGTAAATTTTGAATTCATTAAGAGTCCGAACGTGGCGGCGTCCGTCCGCGCTAAACTCGACTAATTTGTATGCCTCTAACGCGATTATTTGGCCCTGAATCGTTTAATTTGCGAATAATACATAACAATAATTTACTACAGCGTTGTAGCACGTCGAGAAATTCTCATTGCACGGCCCGCACGAAATAATATTAATGGCGCGAAACAGCTCAATGGCATTTCCAACGATTGTTCAATTGCCGGGGTTTTTTTTCTTAGAATTGGAATCATTCATCACACTGCCGCATTGCCTACATTACACATACCAAAGTGTAATTCGTGTATTAGTCTCATTACTTTGTTAGATGTTTAAGTAGCTAATGTTGATCATGTAGAATGTATCCCAGAAGTGTTCTCATGTCGCCATGGTGGACCGAAAAGGTTCCCTGTGAGTTAAGAGTGGCCAAGGCGGCTACATCTGAAGGCTTCACTTTTTCATTTAATTATAGATTGAATTTAACTGTATATAAACCGACTTTAAAGTAAATCTATGCACAAAATTAGGTACAAAGTAATAAAATATTATTTGAAGTGACAAAAAATAAAAATATATTATATATGTCCCACTGTTGGTTACAGGCCTTCTCTAAAGAGAGCACAGTCCGCCACGCGACCCTAGTGCGGATTGGCAGAATTCACATGTCTTAGAATTTTTTTCTAAGACACTAGTACTCTAGCATCTCGAGTTTGATTTCCTGTACTGGCACAGACGAATTTGTTTGTTGCAATTATAAGTGCTCATCGTGAAACCTACATGTGTTAGACCTAGTTACAAGGTTGAAAAGAAACTCTGATGAAGTCGATAAAATTATAAATTGGAATATGTGTAACAATTCGCCAATCAAGCGTGATCAGACATAAATTTTTATTAAATAAATCTTATCGCACATATTGACAAACACGCACGTACGTATTGATAAAACAAAATGTCAGTATCATCGCACTTGATTGATGCATGATCTCTATAAATACCTAAACTAGCTACGCCCCGCGGTGTTACCCGCGATTTTTCTAAAGTAAGCAAACAAACAAAGCAAACAAATCTCAATTTCCAGTTCAAACTTCCTATTTTGAAGTGGGTTAAACAAAAATTAGGCTAAGTTACTCCTTATAACATCAGCTATTTGCCAGTGAAAATCACGTGAAAATCGGTCCAGCCGTTCCAAAGATCAGACCGGAACAAATAGGTAGACAAGATTAAAAAAAATGTTATTTTGGTATACATACGTACATGTACTGTATATACCATATATGTATGTATTCATATGCATGTAGTTAAAAGCGATTATTTTATATTACAGACACTCCAATATTTTTGTAGAGTCGACGCCATCCGCGTGGAAATTGACAAAAAGTTATTTAGTTTATTAAATTAATATTTATGGCGTATATAAGGGCGCTGCATAATCCACGGCAGAGCATTCAGCGAAATACGATTATTGTTCCAGATACTTATATAAAATAATAAAAAAAAGACTATGTTTGAAAAATATTTAATACAATAATTCTTAATAAGCTTACCCAGCCCGATTCGCCAGGCTTGATTTTACTTTATTTTATTTAAACTATAAATTTACATCATTAAATATTTCATTTAACTCTCACAATATATTAAATTATTCATTTCTCTCCGTATTCATTGTCTTCTCGAGCGGGTGAAGATCAGTAGCTGCACCCATGTACTTGGAACCTCCCCGGTAGCCCTTTCCTCGGTACATGACGAGGGGCTCCGGGATCTCCAGAGGAACGCACCGGAGACCCTCTGCACTGTGCTCAAGGAGAGCACGTCCCGAGGGGGGAGGTTACTCCCTCCCCTCCTCTGCCCTCGCAGTGCAATGCGACACGGGCCAGCCGATGTCGCCTTCTTCCCGGGTCCACCATGGCGGACGACAAAGGCCCCCACCCTTGTCGTCCAGTGACCCCGAGGCCCCTTTTAGTCGCCTTGTACGACAGGCAGGGGATACCGTAGTCTTATTCTTAAGAGCCCAGAACTACAGGGCTGATGTACTTGGAACCTACTCCAATTTACTTCAATATGGTTCATAATGACATAAATATACACAACGCATGTGTCAATACAAATTCTGGTTATAAAACAATAGAATATCATCATAGTAAATAAAAGCTGTATTTGACAGTTCAAAAAGAGGAGTGCTCCGATCGTCACCAAACAGGATTACATGATCAATCTGAAGATTCCCTGAAAGTTTCATTGAAATCGGTCCAGCCGTTTCGGAGCCTGTAGGGAATAAATCCACACACTTTCTCTTTTATATATATAGATGACGTTATATTAACCCTTAAAAATGGAACGCTCAATGACTAGTTAGATTCAATTATTACCCAAGTAATTTAAGGTAAGGTCGTCGGTTTGAATCCGCCATTAGACTATTGAAATGAACCATCTAATAGATGCCTCTCTTCTCCCTCCCTCCTCTCATGCCATCTCTTCCATCTACAAGCTTAAGCTTAGTTGTCATGATTAACAAGAATGTATGTATATTTATGACAAAAAAAAACTGTCCCAATAAAAATTTGAAAATATAATTTGTAGTCAACAGATAAAAAATACTTGTGCGTCTCTTGAGAACTGCATAAATTTCGCCTTGAATTTTATGGCTGCGTGAGCGAAAGCAAAAAAAAACACACACAGTTACTGAAATTAACATAAAGATGTATTTATAAAGCTCGTTATATTTTATATCTTTTTGTTTGCAATTCAACACATAATTAACGTGGGGATCATTATAGAAATAAACATTTATGTCATTATCACCATCACCAGCCTGTGTCTATCCACTACTGGAAATAGACCTTCCCCAATGCCTTTTATCACACTGACACGCCTTTGATGACGGGAGCCTTTGTCGCCCGCCAAAGTGGACCCGGGAAGAAGGGTCCGTTCCATCCGCCTTGCACTGCAACGGCACAGAGGGGAATGGGTTAAACTACCCCCCGGGACGTGCTCTTCGAGAGCACAGTGCGGAGGGGCTCCGGTGCGTTCCTCTGGAGATCCCGGAGCCCCTCATCGTGCACTGACGAAGGGCCACCGGCGGGGTTTTAGTTGGTACGAACCCCACATATGTATCTTCTTTAAAAAAAACAAAAAAAGGGCATGGTCCGCCACGCACACCTAGTGTTGATTGGCAGACATCACGTTTCTTAGAAATCTTTTCTAAGACATGAATCGCGAGCACCAGGGATCGAACTCGGGTTGCTAGCGTACTATGTAACTTGCGGCAACTGCCAGGGCACTGAGCTACCACGACTCCAACCATTAGGTTATTGAAATTTAAATGAATAATGCTGTCTAAATGTTCATCTGATAAAGCATTTGGTTTGATATCGTATCAGATAAGGAAAGAATTCAGGAAAGTCCCTAACGAGTTCGTTTCCGGTGCCGTCACCAATGAAAATGTTTATTATAATTTTAAATTTCTCAGGTGCCTGTTTAATACTAAAGAAGCTTACTCCCCAAGTTGTGTAAGGAAGTTTTACTTCAAACAAGTAAAAACAAAAACGGACTTCGATTTGAATCAACCGTTAAACGTTATCGCGCGCGGACGCTCTCTATGAATTTCCGAACAAAGACAGTAGAAATATAACGATGTAGAATCCATCAGAACCCGACCAAACCCTCATCAAACTGTCCTCGAAGTACATCCTTTTCAATAAAAAAATGAATCATCGAAATCGGTTGGCGTGATATTGAGTTATTCGTCCATTTGTCGCGCACCCACTTGATGTTAATTTAAGACTTATATGGTTTTCTCATGGATGCCATTGTTAGAACTGGACCAATTTGAAATCCACCACGTTTGACACCACACGAGAAGCATCAGATTTCAAATAAAAAATAAATCATCAAAATCCGTTCACCCAGTTGAAAGTTATGAGGTACAAACATAAAAAAGCATAGACACAAATCGAAAACCTTCTCCTTTTTTGAAGTTGGTTGAAAACATCGTATATATCGTTTCGGTTTCTTGGTACATTATTTTTTATACTTTCTAAGCAAGTGCTTGACGACGAACCCACCTGATGTTAAGTGGAAATGCAGTCCTGGATGGTAAGACGCACTAGCTTAGTAAATGCCTATTCACTCTACTCTTGAAAATACCCACATTGTAATCTGAAGGAAAGACAAACGCAGGCAAACTATTCCAGTTCCTTGCTGTGCGAACAATGAAAGACGAAGCAAAGCGCTTCATTCGGGTTTGAGGGATGTTCACAACAAAAGGATGAAATCCTGCAGTGCGTCTTGAAGTCCGATGGTGGAACGGGAATTAGATCATGTAGTTCCCGAGCACACTCTCTAAAATGCGATCTGTAGAAAACCGAAAGGCTAGCTACCTTACGCCTATGTTCAAGACTGAGCTGATTGGTTTCAGCTGCGTCACCAAATAGCCTCTTAGCCCGCCTTATAAATATTGTTTCTATTTGATAATCTTTTAAATCGATCTACGAAATATGCCGTAACATTTCAATAAATATGAAATAATCATAAAACAATAAAAAAAATCAAATTCATAATGATTGACAGTTTTAGTTATTGGCACTATGACAATTGAATTGTAAGTGGTCGGTTATCATAGTGACAAAGCATGTTAATGAGTACCAACAATTACGAATGAAAACCAAAGCCGACTTTAAAACAAATTAAACGTAAAAAAATGATTTGACAATTGCCGTGAACCGTCTCCTAGCACAAGCTTAAGCTTAGTTGGAATGGTTAAGAAGAATGTTAGTGATATTTCTTGTAATAAAAAATATTGCTTCCTTTCTTTTTTTTTAAAAAAAATTGAGAACCTCCTCCTTTTTTGGAGTCGGTTACAAATTCAATGACATGAGCAAACTTAGAGCTCAGATGTTAAGTGAAATGCATATCGACTTTATTTGCTAAAATTGCGAATCAACATGGTTAAACTTTTCGCGATTTTTTTTAAAAGTAATCTTGTTAACCATTCCATCCATGGAGTATTAGATGGTTCACGTCAACAATTGACGTCACGTCGAAAAAACACACCGTACACAAAACCATTAGGCTATTGTCTCCTAAAGGTACGGACTTCAAAAGGTCTTTGTGTTACATATTTCGTCATCCAATGAAATTTTCTAGATAGCCGAACAAATATACAGCGAAAAAGATTTATTTCAAAAGTGACAGCAATAAATTTAAAAAAAAAAATATCCTGACACAAATCTGTGGCACGTGTAACCGTCGCGAAATCATCATCGCCGCTTATCTGGCAAAAAATAAAATATTTATTCAAAAGCCCCCAACATTTCCCGCTTTATGTACAAATATTTGAATACTTATCTCCGAATGTAAATAATATGCTTAAGAAAAAAAAATAATTACAATAAATATACGCTTTTAAAACCAAAGTGGCCGGATAATCAGCATATATGCTAACTATATTTGAACACAACATTAAAAGTGATTGGTTAGTGGAAATTTATTATATAACAAATCGCGCAGCTTTGCTCGTGTGCTTTAAAATTGCTTTTTTTAACACAAATTATTTTTTGATCGCAACCGATGTACCGCGCCTTAGCTATACGAAGGGAAATAGAGATTTAGGCTAAGCGACCTAAGAGCTATGCCACATCTCAATCCGGTGAAGCAGTCAAGGCCAGCTTCTCTGACCGATCTGTGTAGGGAGGATAGGGGGAGGGGGTAGAAAAAAAGTCTGTAACAAATAAGACGATTATGAGTTGAAAAATATATAACAAAATACCAAGGGAAATGAGAGTATTACCACTACAGCGATTTCAGAAGAAACTCAAACAGCGGCCAATTCATAACAGTTTTTATTCTCTTAACGAATTTTACACGTTTAAATCGTAAAGTGTCATAAGTATACGTACAGCTGGAACTAAATCTACTTTCAAACATTTACTATGGAAGCTTTACCTAAGCAAGGAATAGTTTGTCAATTGCTGTCCCTATCCATCTATAATTATATATATGTATTTATATATGTATCTATTTATTATTATTATGTTTATATATTTAATTTATTTGTAAGTAGGTATGTATATTATATATGCATGCATTTATTATAGTTTTCTTTTATTTATTATTTTCTCACATAGCTTGCACCCGTTACTTTGTCTCTTCACAACCCCAAGGTAGACTGGCAGAGAATGCCTACTGGCATTAAGTCCGCCTATTTGTACCTTTTTTGTATTGTGTGCAAATAAAGAATAAATAAATAAATAAATAAGTGCGTGAAGTGATTTTTAAATGTTAATTTGTAAAAAGGATTATTTAAATTGTAGAATAGAATCAATGTATTGTATTTGCGGAATGCAAAGGTCGGGCGAAATATGCTAGTGTCTAACTAAAAATCATCATCATGTCAGTTACCATATTTCTTGCAAATAAACGTTTTAACGTCTGAAGTCTGACGAGTAGCCGCTCGAGCAAATCTCGACAGACACACATGCAGATATATGCCTATAGATAGTATTGAATTAGAAATTTCACTATAAGCAATCAGTTTGTTTTACGCATAACAAATGTACCAATAATTTATGGACACGTTCTAAAAAGAGACATGTACCGCTTAACGAATATAAGACACGTTTTAGATCAACTAGCATTTTTTTTTTCACTTAATTTCTAGCGGTCCTGATTCTGTTATGTTAATTATTGAACTTTGAAACGATTCAAAAATTTAAGTTTTATTTAATGGTAACTAGGCAGCGTGCCAAAGAAAAAAGATGTTAATTTTCGATTGGTTTACTCAAAGTTAATTTAGCTTTTGAATGTCTCTTAGATTATCCGTGAAATAGCAACCGACCGAGTCGTGGTTCGGCCCTCTCGGGCGCCCTCGGATCGGCATGCTTACACGTAACATAGTAACCGTCCAAACTGAGGTTACCCCTCACCGGGGGGACCCTTGTGTCGAGTTACTAGCAATAGAGGTTCAGGCTAAGCGACCTAAGAGCTATGCCACCTCTCAATCCGGTGAAGTCAAGGCCAGCTTCTCTGGCCAATCTGTGTATTTCGTCATAAAAAAAAAATCGATTGGTTGTTATGTCGTTCCTGTGTCCACATTCTCTTTCTTTAACATTCGTGCTCGTTGTTGGTAAGGAATACTTACGTTTTTTGGTTGTTGACAGGGGGAAATCATCAACAAGATATCTGGTATATCCATATCGGCGGAGTTATGTGAGGCTCTAAAACCCTGAGGCTCTTTTGTACATGCCGAGGTGCTCCAAGGGTATCCAGTGGAACAAACTGGTGCACTGTGCCGTGAAGCACGCCCCGGGAGAGGACCAGTGTCGCCGTCTTCCCGTATCAGTTGTAGCGGACGGACTTAAGGCCTCTTTTAGGCTAAAATTTATAAAGCGTACTTTAAATTTGCTCAGGCTAGGCTTAGGCGAAACTTGCGTAAGTTGAAAATGATGTGAAATCTCAGCATTCCAATTTATATTCCTTTTCGCTAAAATGAATAAATGAATTTAAGATTATTCGTACACCATTCCTTTTCGCAAAATATGTTCTTGGTATTTTAAAAACATAATATTGTAAAAACAAAACTCCAATAATTTTTATAGACATAGACATAGACATTTATTTATTGGCATCACAATACAAAACACATCACAGACTGAATATAACACACTTTAAAAAGAATGAAAAATAGACAAAACACAGTTAAAGTTACACGGACAAATAATACAAAACATATGATGCCAATATCGGACACCGTATCAGCATATGCTGTCACAAGGATGCGACAGCCCTGATTTTCAGCGGTGCCCGGGACTACCTAAAGACGTGCGCGCGCAATACTACTTTTATATGGATATTATTATACAGACAGTAAGAGTATAATAAATATGATACATAAATAAAACAGTTATGAGATAAAAATATATTTTATACAATAAAATAATACACAAAAAAAAGAAAAAATATATATATAAATATTATTGAGTCAAAAATAAATTATATAATTAAATATTGAAAATATTGGAAACAACAAGCCACCGATGTCGCGGGGATATTATCTTTTTGTATCTTTAACATCAGGTGTTTTAGTTTATTTTTAAATGCGTTTACAGATTTACTCTCTCTTATGGGCGGTGGTAAATTATTAATTATGTATATTCTTCCTTCATCTCGGCTCGTTTCCCGTTCAAAAACCAATAATTTAATTTAAAACCTTGACAAAATAAACAATAGAACGACCAAGTCAAGTTTGAAGTGTAGTAATTACGTTCAGTATATTATAAATTTAAACATCTCTCTAAAATTTATAACATATCAAAATATTCATAGAATTATGTAAGTGTTCGGTAAGTCAACGATTATCGTGACTTACAATTTGCTAATCATTTGCTCAGAATGAGTAAAAATTTCAACGCAGACTTAACTAGTACGCTAAGCCTGAGTGAAAGCAAAGTACGATTTATAAATGTCATCCTTAGTCACTAGATTGTAGAAACTATTACTGGTTAGTGTTAGATTTAGACACAAAAGCTATCAAACTAACCCTGGCCTCTAACACAATGTTGAAACCACGCATATTTTTTTAAACAACAAAATTAAAAACAAAATACGGACGCCAAATGGCGGAATAGTAAAATGTCAAATTCAAGGTCGCCTTTATGATCTACGCTACGCATAAATAACGAGTTCTTTATAATGTTAGCTTAAACAAATAATATTGTTGGTAAGTGAGGAACGAGATTTGAGTTGAAACTTGTGCAAAAAACAGTAAATAAAACTTATTTTTGTTACTAACCTGTGTCCCTAATTAATTCGCATAGACAATGGAGCGGGTATAGACAAATAACCTCGGTAAAATCTATACTGATAATATTATCTATTTGCGGAAGTTACTTATTATATTATATTCAACGAAAATATTACTTATACTCACTTCACACTGTCTACCTTTTTCGGTTGTAGGCTTTATTTATATGTCTATTCAAATAATTTAATAAATTTAAAATAAAGTGATTGAAGATAAAATCTCAATACACGAATAAAACCAATAACCAATACGACACGTAACAATACGTACAAGTGTCAAATCTTGCTTACAAAGAAAATCAATTGTTTAGTGTGGCCAGTGCACAGTAATCAACTGTCATGTTAGAGGTTATTGTTCTATGGATCGTTAAGATTTAATGTTGTAAATATCCGAAGTATAATGTGTAATTTAGACGTTGTGATAGAAATTTGAAATTGTGTGCGATTGTTGAAACATTCTTATTGTAATATAGATGTCCAATGTCTCATTTCCGCGCCGAGTTGTGCTGAATGGAAACGAGCGAAACCGCAGGCGAAAGCTAGTTAAAAATAAAACAGAACGGCTACGCCGACACCGCGTCCGTCTCACCCGCGCTCCACATTCGAAATAATAATTGTATTAAGGAAACATGAGCGCGGCGCATGTGTTTGTTTGTTTGTTTACCCGCCGGTGACGTCATATGTTTATTCTCGCGGGGCGCCTGGGCTACATTAGTACATCCAATGGCTTTTAGATTTATTTCTTGTAAGATGTAGTTTAATTTACAATTAGGAGCTTCGTAATATTGTTTATTTATAAAACAATAGTTAAAATGATTAAGAATGGTCGGTCACTTGTGTGGGATGCCACATGCGTGGACACTGTTGCCCCATCCCACGTGAGAGCGACCGCTCGCAAAGCCGGCGCAGCTGCGGCGACGAAATCAATAGAAGGCATAAATATGCGGCCTTGGCAAAGCCGTATATATCTGTGCCTTTTGCCGTGGAGAACTTGGGGCCTTGGGGTGCGGAAGCCCGTCAGCTGTTCAAGGAGATTTCCGCACGCCTCATCAACGCCTCAGGGGATACAAGGGCTGGTGCGCATTCGGACAAAGGTTGAGCCTGGGCATTCAACGGGGAAATACCGCTAGCCTCTTGGGCACCCTGCCCTGCGAGCGCAGTGATTTGGGCTCGATTTTTTACATTATTTAGTTTTATTTTTAGTTTGGTTTATAGTTTTGCCTATTATTTTTAGTTTTTAAAGTGAAGTTTTTGATTTAATATTATAATTTAATATTGTATAGTAGTTGCTTAATAATATTGTAGTGATATAATTTGTTCAGTGTGTGTCTATAATATTGTAATAAATAAATAAATAAATATTGAAAATGAGTGTCCATATCATATTTGTTATCAAAAGAAAGATTACAATTATTACAATTAAAGTTGTCTGAATACAAATCAAGCCAATATTACTTCATTGCACATTACTTCCGACAAATTCACTGTCACTTGACAGTCGTAATTTCATTCTTATTCTCCAGATTTAAAGTCATTTAAACACATGTACACAGAATACATAGCTACGCTACTTCTAAGTCTAAATTAAGATATTAAATGTTAACATTGTTCTTAGTATGTATAAAAACGATTTTTTTCTATTTGAAATCAATGAACCTGGTCAATAAATCTCTCAAAAATTTCTAGAAATTAAAAAAGTAAAGTAAACTATATCTTTATTTAAGTTACAAATAAACTTGATTATAGTTAGAGGCTTCACTATTCTAAATCTGCCTGGTTGGACTAAAGACACGTGAATGCTATTGTTTGATCAATTTAAGGTCGTTAAAACGAATATTAAGAGTAGAGTTGATGCGGCCAACTCTAGTGTCTCTGGTCGGGTTAAAAGCCACCGATGTAGTGATGATACATATACTTTCTAATAAGGTGGACCCGGGAAGAAGGCGACATCGGCTGGCCCGTGTAGCCTTGCACTATGAGGGCACAGGGGAGGGAGAAACCTCCCCAGGTTGTCTTTCTCCTTGAGCACAGTGCAGAGGGGCTCCGGTGCGTTCCACTGGAGATCCCGGAGCCCCTCGTCATGCACCGAGGAAAGGGCCACCGGGGAGGTTTTAGTGGGTAAAACCCCACATAACCGCCGCCTTCCCCAGAAGGCGGGGTATCTTTGAAGATTTCCTCCCCGTTAACAAAAAAAAAAAATTAAAATTTACAACTACGCCTAGTTGTTACGTCTATACATATAATTGGAATGTCTATACATTATGTACCAATATTAGAAAAATGATGTAAGGACTCAATAAAATGCTTGGTAAAAAGCTAATGGTTTAGGGTACGTCGTAAGATCGTAGGTTCAAATCCATTCGACTGTTGAAGTGAACCATCTCCTAGAACAAGTTTAAGCTTAGTTGGAATGGTTAACAAGAATTTTAGTGATATTTCTGAAAAAATAAATATTGCGAGCTTTCTTTTTTTAAAAAAACTAAATAATACATCAGGAATGTAATCCATCCTAATGGATTCCATATAGGGCTATACATTTATATTTTTATTTTGAGGTCTTATAACCTTAGTAATGCACTAACAACAGCGATTACAATATTAAGGTAATAATTTAATCTTAAGACTTCAAATTTTTTTTATTGGATTGTCTAACAACAGCTTGTCTTTTCATTCATCATTCACTCAATCTCGCTGAATATTTACCGGGCAGTAAATCAATGTGAACGTCATTCATGAGAGGGGAATAGGGCAAAATAATATAACGAAATGAAACAATCGTTTCTGGAATAATAAATATTTGGTGAATGGTTGCATGTTCTCCAGACTTCAATTTTGGAGAGCCTGGATCATAATGAGTACCAATTATTGTTTCCGAAAATATTTATGAACAAAATTCTATATTTTTTTATCAATTCACTCAATACACAATAAAAGATAGGAAATAAATAGATTATATTTATTTTAAGCAAATCAACGAATAAGAATGTATCACTCTCAGATTCACTCAGACTCGTTTGCCTTCAGCGATTTTTTGAAATAGATTTTTAAGGAGGAAATATTCTTTTCCAAAAATTGACACTCTCACGAAAAAGACAAAATACTGGTATAAAGCTGTCTCTGAATTATTATTATTTTTAATTTAAATAAAGCAACTAGCAACAAAATACGATAGTGTATCGTAAGCCGAGGTTCCCCTTGTTTACACACGCACACTACGGCACGCACGCACACTCGACCGCGCCCGTCGAGCCGCTTATTTAGGTATATTGTTGTTTATTTTATTCGGCGCTATGCTCCACCACGGGGCGAGCCTTTCGACTCAGTTTTAACGCGCGCGTTTTATGAAACGACAACTATGCGTCGATGTTCGCTCGCCACAGATAATTATTCATATCGTGAACGAAAATAGCTAAGCGGTAAACAAATTCGCAACTTTATTTTATTAAAGGATTTCATTTAATTTTTTTTTTATACAACTCGGACACCGGCGCGTTTGTCTCCGCGAATCTTAATAGCAGTTAATCATAGTTTATTTTTACCGCGCAACGTGTGTTAATAATTGTGTTGGGGCCACTCGTCGTGCTTCTTTTATTTTGCTATCGTGTTTGGCTTGAGTCGCTGCATTCGTATTGCGGAAGCGATTTCTTGTGCGAAAAAAAATATACGCGAAAACCGGCCGTGTTTTAAGATTGTTCACCCACAGACCTGATTAGGCTGATAAGAAGTGGTCTTAGCCTCGTTAAAAATATAATTAATGAGTTAGTTTTTAGTTAGAATTTGACAACAGATTAAATAAACAATAGTTGGAGTTTTTTCGAAAGTTTGATTTCTGCTCTGGCGGGAATAATAGGTGCTAAGGAGTACAGACTGGACAGAAAGTTTGGAAAAGTGTTGAGCACACATCTGATGCCGCGAGTGTTTTTTCAACGCGTTTTCGAGGCTAAGCGCTAGTTGTTTGAACAAGTGTGTTTTCTAATGGATTTATTTTGAGGTGAGTTTAAATTTACTTGTGTGTTGGTGTTTGTATTGTTTGCTCGGCGTATTTTGTGTGAGTGTTCGCGCCGGTGGCGGGAAACCGAATACCTAGCCGGTTCTGTCCGTGTGCGAGTGTACAAACAATGCGTCTGTGTGCGTACACGACTTATTGTCACTAGTAAGAGGGGAGACAAGGAGGGAGAGGTTACTTGTGATGTATTTAGGCAAAGACGAATCTTTGATGAGTTGACTTTTTAATTTATATGCTCCTTAAACAGCGACTGGAAAATGTGGTCACAATACGTCATTATTGTTTGTGCACGTATTATAACCTCTCCTGATTTATCTGTATCGATTTTTGACATCTCACCACCAGAATCGATGGTGTAAACGCAAAAGTAATCACCCGTATTTTGCCTTATTTTCACACTAATGGTATTTAATTTTTTTTTGCTTTGCATAGATACGGTATATAAATACGCTTAACTTTTTTTTATTAACATGAACAGAACATATAAATTTTATTGTTTTCATTAAAGCTCGCTGCTGTAGTGGCCAGTGTTTAATCATAAATTCGTCAGATAATAAATAATCTGACAGCATTGATTTTTATTAATTGAACTGCAGGCGGTTCATCAGTTGATAAATACAACTTAATAAACTATCGACGCAGGTATCGGATGTATTTAAAATAAATGTGACACATTTATGAATGTATTGATAATATGTAGTAAAGACTATAGCATATTTATCTTGTGTGTTTGGGGAAAGGACAAAACAACATGCTACTATAATTAATTAAATGATTATATAACATAATATTATTGTGTTTTGTCATAATATACGGAGTCCTATTTGATGGGTAAATAGCAGATAATTATTCCAGTGTTGTTAAAGGTTTAGACAGATTACAGATCTAATAGGAATCTGTCTACGGAAATTTATTTGTTTATTAGGTAGAAATCTATGTTAGAAACCATATAGACGGATGGACAGTCGATTTTACGACCAGTTCGTATCTGTATCACGTATCTTCGTAGACCAATTTTACCATATTTTTTTGTTTTATTTTTAGGCACTGAGACCTTAATAGTGAAGCTTTATGGCGCTCGATCTGAATCTATATTTTAACTGACTTTAAAAAAGAATTTTCTCAATTTACCTGTATTTTTTTTGAGTAACTTAGCAACGCGGGAACGTCGGCTTTCGGCGGGAATATGTAGTCAACAAATTCGAGATTCGAAAACCTATTACCATATATGTGATCTTATGTATTTGATTTGGTTGTATTTGTATGTCATTTACGTCTCGCTTATAACTCGAAACCGATATTCTAGTATGAAAAGATGTGTGAGACGTGAGAGTATCTGCACCGGGAAAAATAGAAATCCATAATCTCTACCCACCTCTCTCTTCATACATAATTTTAAAAGTATGCCAGTCATCGGAACTTGCTGTTATGTTTCATTAATTCGAATGGTAGCTGACCGAAACTGAATTTCACGGCAGTCATCAATTTTACGATATAACAAATACAAACATTCAGTACATCACCCAGAGGGGTGGGCAGAGATCATGGACTACCATGTATGATCCTTTTTTTCGCTAGGAGGGAAAATGTGTAATAAACCCAGGACAGCCTTTGCTGTCAAGTAGTGTCCGACTCTCACGGACTGTAGCCATTTTTCTTCTCCTCCACGCCAAAGTTTCTAACATGCAGCCTAGCATTGGAGTTTCTGTCTTTTGTCTCTTCCGGTCTTTTCTTGTACGATCCTGGCACACCTCTTTTTTTTAGTAATACAAATATCTGCACATACATAATCTTCTGGTAAGCGTCTTTAATTTAAATAAATTAAAAATATAACCATAATAATTATAAGTAACAATAAATTGATACATATATTACTACAGAGACCTAGATACAGAT
This sequence comes from Meandrusa payeni, assembly GCA_029286785.1. Classification (NCBI taxonomy): domain Eukaryota; kingdom Metazoa; phylum Arthropoda; class Insecta; order Lepidoptera; family Papilionidae; genus Meandrusa; species Meandrusa payeni. Next base: position 1,914,394 of record JAGSMX010000029.1, read on the forward strand.
GGATAGGGACAGAAAATAGAAAATTTACAATTATTCCATGTTTAAGTATAGATTCCAGAATAAGCTTTTGAATGTAGTCTTAATTCTAGCTGCAGGTACATTTGGTGGCAGCATATTCCATAGATAAAGTCAATAATAAGTAACAGCTATTTAGACCGGAAGGTAATGGTGGACTTATTATTGCTAAACATCAGAAATAGGCGTGAATATATGTTGACAATTAAAATTGAATGTGCTTTCACGAACTCCAATGTTTGTTCAAAGGTTGGAAGGACTTTTGTGCCCCCAATATATTTGGTTAGGGGACTTATTATCGAAATTTTACAAACTATTACATATGTGTGCTTATTTTATTCCCTATGTATTCTTCTTCTTCTGCCTAGCGTTTACCCGGCGTACAGCCAGGGGCCGCTTTCATACTTAGTCTCTTCCACTTTGCCCGGTCTTCGGCATCCTCTTTTGTTAGGTGGTTCATTAACATGTCCGCTTTAACAACGTCCAGCCAGCGTTTCATGGGCCTGCCACGGGGTCTTGGGCCTTGTATCCATATCTTGTATATATTGCCGACATAGACAGAAGGCCTGCGGTATATGTGGCCATACCACCGGAGACGACTTTCCTGCAGTTTGTCTGCTACGTCGCGGACTACCTATGTATACTACTTTTCACAATTTGTAATCTACTTATTTATTCTATTTTATATATATAATGAAGTCTATATTTTTATTTTTTTTATTTTATATTTCCTAAGCAAGTGCTTGACTACGATCCCACCTGATGTTAAGTGGAAATGCAGTCCTGGATGGTAAGGCGCACAAAGCTTAGTAAGTATTTCAAATAAAAGACAAAACTACGTTTATTTATAATATTTAGAGAAACAATATTTAATGTCCTTATTCCATATCTCTTTTACATAAATCTTATGACATTGACAATAATGACATTAGAAAAATTATTTAAAAAAAAAAAAAATATAAAAAGAATTAACTTAAGTAAGGAGTTTAAATATTCTTACTTTACATCTTCCCCTCAAAGAAAGACAATTACAGTTTATATTGTAATTGTACATTTGCGGACAATCATCGGGGAAAGTTTTGTAATATTGGATAAATATTTTTCCAAGCGTCCGTACAGGTGTGCAACTGAGGATAGAAAAGAAATAGAAGACCAAGTATCAAAACTACTTGAGAAAAACTTGATAGAGGAATCATATAGTCCTTTCGCTGCTCCAGTCACTCTAGCATATAAAAAAGAAGAGGGAAAAAAAAACTAGATTATGTATAGATTTCCGAGAATTAAACAAAATTGACTCAATCTATGGCTGTTCTGTTAACAATATTAATTTTACGAGTACTAGATACTAATTTACTTATCTCTATTTTCTATTTACTTTCTGTTTATTAAAAAAATATTTATTTCTTAATTCTATTTTAACAAATATTTTTTGATTTTTTTAAAAAAAAAATTATCTTATTACTAAAGATTTTTGTTACAAATTTTATGTATTGGAAGGTAATTTAAACTTTCGGCCATCCAAAGGCTTCTCGAAACTCAAATTGTCGCGTCAGGCCGCGACTGGGAAAGGCAAATAAGAGGGGAGTTGTAAAAACAAGGGCCAAAGGACCCTCACCTTGGTTTTTTTTTTGTATGTTACGTACAAACTTTTTGTTTAAACCTCTTTCACCTTTGATAGTTGAAGCCAGATTTTATTCGCCAAACACTCCTTCATCATTACCATTCGATAACTTATATGAATATGAACCCGTTTCTGAATATCGCAACAAGTTAACGTGGTTACCATTACGTTTTCGTCTAAATACACGTATCCTTTCTCTTTTTTATAGCAAACTTTTTTCTTCATCTACCCCAACTTACCTTAAGCATCGTTTTGAATTCTTTTTTATGACGAACTACTCAGAATGGCCACAGAATCTGGCCTTGACTGATGCACTAGATTGAGAGGTGGCATAGCTCTTAGGTCACTAAGCCTGAACATCTATCGCTAGTAACTCGGCACAAGGGTCCCCCGGTGAGGGATAACCTCGGCTTGGACGGTTACTATTTCACGGATAATCTAAGGGACATTCAAAAGCTAAACTAACTTTGAGTGCCACTTCGGGAAGCGTTCGCGTTGGGAGAAGAAGTGGTCGATGAAACTCCAGCAATGCTCCTAACATCTAAGGGGTAACGTTTATATCATAAGACTTTTCGTGAACAAAAATTGTTCAACGCGACTAACTACACTTATACTATATTTTTTATGTTATTACCTACGCACACACACATTGTGTATACTATAAAGCACCGGTCTTTTTAAAACACACACTTATTTCTTACGTCTAAGATGAAAATGAAAATGTGAGTTAGATGATACCCCCCATGAGTCCCCGCGCCATTTTTTTCAATCATATAAAATATTAATTAAATAAACGCACAGATAATATAAACATTATTTATGATTAACAAAATATGCGTTTATCTTTATGGTATAATACAAGATGCGACGGGGTTGAGAGATCACGCATAATGTAGATTTATCTCTCGCGATATATATACAAAAGTGAAAAAAAAACAACTGCATATAATATAGCATAACATGACCGCATTGTATTTTAATTAACAGAAGCTTTACTCGGATTTTTTTGGTAAATCGAGGGAACCGGGGGAACCCTTGTGTCGAGTTACTAGCGATAGAGGTTCAGGCTAAGCGACCTCTCAATCCGGTGAAGCAGGAAAGCCAGCTTCTTTTTTTTTTTTTAAAAAAGAAAGCTAGCAATATTTCTTTTTTTTCTCGGAAATATTACTAACAATCTTGTTAACCATTCCAACTAAGCTCAAGCTTGTGCTAGGACATGGTTCACGGCAATAGTCGAATGGTGGATTCGAACCCACGACCTTACGATTCCCAGTCCGTACCCTAAACCATTAGGCTATTGACGCTTCAAAAAAAAAATTAATTATTAAGCTTCTCTGGCCAATCTGTGTAGTTCGTCATTAAAAAAAAAAGATATGAAATATATCGGGTTTAAGAATCTTCATCTCTCATAAGAATAATTCACATACATGAGAAATTTACAATTAATATTAAAAATAAAGTAAATCAGTATACATATTTAGGGCATCTACAAATAACATAATACTAAGAATAAATTTTTTGATTAAGAACTTGCTAGCGCAGCGTTATCGATCAATTACATCGGAACTATGAAATATGTTTATTTTATGTATTAGTATAATTTTATATTTAATGATAAGTTATTTATATAGGTATTAGTTCTGGGCTGTCAAAAACAACCTGTTGTAGAAGGCGACTAACAGGGGCCTCGGGTTCACTGGGCTCCACCTTGGCGGGGCCTTTGTCGTCCGCCAAGGTGGAGCCGAGAAGAAGGCGACATCGGCTGGCCCGTGGCATAGGGAGGAGAGTAATCTCCCCGGGAAGTGCTCTTCTTGAGCACAATGCAGAGGGGCTCCGGTGTGTTCCTCTGGCGATCCCGTAGCCCTTCACCATGCACTGAGGAAGGGTCACCGGGGAGGTTTTAGTGGGAAATTTCCACCCCGTCAACAAAAATAAACATATATATATATAAAATATATAATCTGTTTATTTGAATAAAACAATCACGACTGCAATTACATTAACATTTATATAACTGATTGCACTTTTTGTTCTTGGTCTAACGTCAAACTAAACACTTATCGGCTCAGTGTTACTCAGCATTAGTATACAAAAGGATAAAACGACATTTTCTAAAACTTAATCCTAGCTAAATCGATTTATAATCAAGCCGTGGTAGCTCAGTGTCCGGGCGGTCGTCACAAGTTGCATTATATGCTAGCAACCCGAGTTCGAACCCGGTGTCGGCACCAATAAATTTTTTGCATTTCAAAGACATGTGAAGTATACCAATCCGCACTACGACAGCATGGCGGACTATGCTCTTATTCTCTCAATACAGAGAAGGGCTGTACCCAGCAGGGGGACACATATAGAGGCTGTCACTTTTATCGCCCCGAAACCTCTCCTGCATACTAAATTCATGACAATCATTACAGCCGTTTTCTAGATTCAGATTATATAGTTATATACAGAATGCAGATTTAAGTTTAAAATAATTTTACTAACCCGTACGGAAATGCTTGATTTTTTTAATTATTTTTCTCGTGTATCTCATTCAATCACCTACCATCTACTTGATGTTGGACGTTAAATTACGGATCAAATTGTATAAAAGGATTGCTCCTTCAAAGGCATTATAAATAATGGTAACCGTCCAAGCCGAGGTTACCCCTCACCGGGGGGACCCTTGTGTCGAGTTACCACCTAATAGAGGTTCAGGCTAAGCGACGTAAGAGCTATGCCACCTCTCAAATCCGGTGAAGCAGTAAAGGCCAGCTTCTCTGTGCCAACTGTGATAGTTCGTCCAAAAAAAGGCATTATATTAAAAAAAACAATCCAGCCTAATGGTTAAGATACGGCCTGCGTATCGTAAGGTCGTGGTTTCCACCGTTCGACTATTGACGTGAACCATCTCCTAGCACAAACCTAAGCTTGAGATGGGTAACAGGAATAACGTCAATAATATTTGTGACAAAAAAAATTGTAAGCATTCTTAAAAAACCATAAAGAGTACATATTTCATAATAATATTTACATTTCCGTTGTAACGTCGTACAAAGATAGAGTACTTGCATTATCTATGGTTTCTTATCTATGGTCGTCTAGGTGAGTAGTGCCAAACTGTTCGAGCACTCAGCCGTAACTCTATTATGAGTAACCCTTATAGGTATCGTTCAGACGGATATTGCCTCAATCAGATGGTTCTATTGAACTACGGTGGTATGTATAATATTCAGCTAAAGAGACTAACTAGACTATAATAGACATGCATCATGTTTCTGAAATAGTTTCAGTATATAATATATTATTAATCAATCATCTAAATCATGTGTATTAGACCACAATTATTTCCAAATTCGTTAAATTGACATGTTGTTAAATTCAATTTGACTCTCGGTAAATCAATTATAGGGTAATTAATCCTAGATACTTTTAGGTCCCTTAGCCTGAATCTAAATAATATATCTCTTACTAACTCTTAACTTAGGAGCCGTGGTAGCTCAGTTTCCAGGCTGTTGGCTCAAGTTGCATAGTACGCTAGCAATCGGAGCTCAATCCCCGTTGCCGGTACCAATGAATTTGTTGTTGCAATTTTATGTACTGATTTACCACGCGTGCGACGGTGAAGGAAAACATAGTGAGGAAATCTACAAGTCTTAGAATTTTTTTTTAAGGCATTTAAAGTCTGCCAATACGCACTAGAGCCGCGTGGCGGACTATGCCCTTATACTCTCTTTACAGAGAAGACCTGCGCCCTGCGGTGGGATATATATATAGGCTGTAACTTTAACTTTGCTAACTCTCTATATCTCTTGTTACTCAAACCCATTTGTGTTGCATCTCATATTTTGTGCGTTGAAATTTGTCGATGCGAAATACTTGCGACACGATTTACAATCGGGCACGAAAAGATTTAGAAATAGGGCAAGGAGGCATACATCTGTAACGCGGCAACAGGTAGGGTTGCGAAATATATTTACTAAACCCTTTTTTTTTATTATCGAGGTGGAAATCTTTAAAAAAATCAGAAAAATCTTTCTTCTCAGCACACGCTTCTCGAAGTGGCATTTAAGTTAGGTTTAGCTTAGATTATCCCAATAGTCTTTCACCAACAAAATAGCTATCGACGGAGTCGTGGTTCTGTCCTCTCGGGCGTACAGATACAGACGAATTTGGAATCTTCTACTTTTGAAGTCGGTAGAGAAGAAGTAAGTGTTACGGCAGAATGTAAACTAATCAACATTAGGATAGCCGAAAGTGGATGGATGCGGGACGCAGACGATCGCGTGAAAGTGGAAGGCATTGGGGAAGGTCTGTATCTATTTTCTATTTCTTTATAGACCATAAAATTTTGATAAATGAAATATTTATTATTTTGTGTTGTTCTATTAAAATTTTGGGGGCAACCCTAGCCAAAGGACACTACATCGATACAATCGGTGTTATAGGCAATTTGCAATGCAGACATCGCGAGGAGGACATTCAGGCGGCACATATCAGATAAGATGCATGGTAGACACAATTCATCTTTATCTTTAGAAAGACATGAGACAATTTTAAAAATTATATAGTTTTTGTAAACATTCACAACAGAGCACTAGATTTTTTTAATTATTAATTTTTGTTGTACAATAGGCAATCTTATCGCTAAGATCGATCACTTCCAGGCAACCTTTATATAAACTAAACGGGACGATGGCGTACAGATACAGACGAATTTGGAATCTTCTACTTTTGAAGTCGGTAGAGAAGAAGTAAGTGTTACGGCAGAATGTAAACTAATCAACATTAGGATAGCCGAAAGTGGATGGATGCGGGACGCAGACGATCGCGTGAAAGTGGAAGGCATTGGGGAAGGTCTGTATCTATTTTCTATTTCTTTATAGACCATAAAATTTTGATAAATGAAATATTTATTATTTTGTGTTGTTCTATAAAAATGTTGGGGTAACCCTAGCCAAAGGACACTACATCGATACAATCGGTATTATAGGCAATTTGCAATGCAGACATCGCGAGGAGGACATTCAGGCGGCACATATCAGATAAGATGCATGGTAGACACAATTCATCTTTATCTTTAGAAAGACATGAGACAATTTTAAAAATTATATAGTTTTTGTAAACATTCACTGCAAAGCACTAGATTTTTTTAAAATTATTATTTTTTGTTGTACAATAGACAATCTTATCGCTAAGATCGATCGCTTCCAGGCAACCTTTGTATAAACTAAACAGGACGATGGCGTACAGATACTAATATTTTAACAAATCCATACACATAATGTCAATACCCTAATGGTTTAGGGTACGGTCTTCGAATCGTAAGGTCGTAGGCCTAGCATAAGCTTAAGCTTAGTTGGACGGTTAACAAAAATATTAGTATAATAATCTATACTAAATATACCTACATAAATAAGATATTAATAAACATACAAATACCATAGTATCATAGTTTTGATGTTAGCAGCCCACCCCTTAGATGTTAGGAGCGTTGCTGGAGTTTCTTCGGCCACTTCTTCTCCCAGCGCCAACGCTTCCCGAAGTGGCACTCAAAGTTAGTTTAGCTTTTGAATGTCCCTTAGATTATGCGTGAAATAGCAACCGACCGAGTCGTGGTTCGTCCCTTTCGAGCGCCCTCGGATCGGAATGCTTACGTGTAACATAGTAACTGTCCAAGCCGAGGTTACCCCTCACCGGGAGGACCCTTGTGTCGAGTTACTAGCGATAGAGGTTCAGGCTATGCAACCTAAGAGCTATGCCACCTCTCGATCCGGTGAAGCAGTCAGCTTCTCTGGCCAATCTGTGTAGTTCGCCTTTTAAAAAAAAACTTTTTCTTTTAACTTTTTTTCGCCATAGATTTGATGTCCGTTATTGTTTTTACTTTTAAATAAACTCGTTATTAAATTTAACTACGTCCAACTTCTGGTATCCAGATGTCAGTTGTTTATAATTGGCGTGTATTCGCGTAATTCATACGCACACGCATCTCTTATTTCTCCCACATTCGGAAACCAAAGACAACCTAACGACTAACCAATAAGGACCTAATTGAAATGAAATCCATTCGAATAAAAAAATATGAAATCATAAATGACGGTGCTATGAGTGCACAAACGTACAGACGAATTTGGAATCTTCTACTTTTTTGAAGTCGGTTGAGAAGAAGTAAGTGTTACGGCAGAATATAAACTAATCAACATTAGGATAGCCGAAAGTGGATGGATGCGGGACGCAGACGATCGCGTGAAAGTGGAAGGCATTGGGGAAGTTCTATATGTATTTCCTATTTCTTTATTGTCTATTTCTCCCATAAAATATTGATAAATGAAATATTTATTATTTTGTGTTGTTCTATAAAAATGTTGGGGGTAACCCTAGCCAAAGGACACTACATCGATACAATCGGTATTATAGGCAATTTGCAATGCAGACATCGCGAGGAGGACATTCAGGCGGCACATATCAGATAAGATGCATGGTAGACACAATTCATCTTTATCTTTAGAAAGACATGAGACAATTTTAAAAATTATATAGTTTTTGTAAACATTCACAACAGAGCACTAGATTTTTTTTTTTTTAATTATTAATTTTTGTTGTACAATAGGCAATCTTATCGCTAAGATCGATCGCTTCCAGGCAACCTTTGTATAAACTAAACAGGACGATGGCGTACAGATACTAATATTATAACAAATCCATACACATAATGTCAATACCCTTATGGTTTAGGGTACGGTCTTCGAATCGTAAGGTCGTAGGCCTAGCAGAAGCTTAAGCTTAGTTAGAACGGTTAACAAAAATATCAGTATAATAATAATCTATACTAAATATTAGGTATATTTATATAAATATTTTGTACCTACATAAATAAGTTATTAATAAACACACAAATACCATAGTATCGTAGTTTCGATGTTAGCAGACCCACCCCTTAGATGTTAGGAGCGTTGGTGGAGTTTCTTCGGCCACTTCTTCTCCCAGCGCCAACGCTTCCCGAAGTGGCACTCAAAGTTAGTATAGCTTTTGAATATCCCTTAGAGTATCCGTGAAATAGCAACCGACCGAGTCGTGGTAGGTCCCTCTCGACCGCCCTCGGATCGGAATGCTTACGTGTAACATAGTACCCGTCCAAGCCGAGGTTACCCCTCACCGGGGGGACCCTTGTGTCGAGTTACTAGCGATAGAGGTTCAGGCTATGCGACCTAAGAGCTATGCCACCTCTCGATCCGTTGAAGCAGTCAGCTTCTCTGGCCAATCTGTGTAGTTCGCCATTTAAAAAAAAACTTTTTCTTTTTCTCTTAACTTTTTTTTCGCCAAAGATCTGATTCGATGTCCGTTATTGTTTTTACTTTTAAATAAACTGGTTGTTAAATTTAACTACGTCCAACTTCTGGTATCCAGATGTCAGTTGTTTATAATTGGCGTGTATTCGCGTAATTCATACGCACACGCATCTCTTACCCCCACGTTATGCCTGTGAGAATACCAGGGTGAGGATAAGAATACCAATGCAAAGTACAAAGGACTTAGTTCTAGCCTACTTAGATTTACTAGTGCTAAAGCAACCGACCCGTGGTGCGGCCCTGTAGGTCGCCTTCGGATCGAGATGCTTACGCATAAAGAACCGTCCAAGTTGAGGTTACCCCACACCGGGGACCCTCGTATCTAGTTACTAGCAATAGAGGTTCAGGCTAAGCGACCTAAAAGCTATGCCACCTCAATTCAGTAAAGCAGTAAAAGACAGCTTCTCTGACTAATCTGTGCATAATTGTCAAAAAAGTCTCATAAAATCTTAAGCCCAGAAAGTAATATGCACATATTCGTAAATAGACACTTGTCCTAATGGGCAAGGCAAAAGACTTTAGTCCATACAGCCATGTCTTGAATTAGTGGTCCTTAAACATCCGATGACAGCATCTTGACACTTTGCCCCGTCTTCAATTAAAAAAAAACCTATAAATGTTATCGTCGAAAAAGGCCTGAGTTTATATAAATAAAAATATATATCGAACGAAAACGGTACCAACTGATAACCTCGTTATTTTTTTAAGATGTGCGAGAATTGAGATTATGCGTTGAAAACTATGTCACCAAAACTAAATGCATGTTTACGTGGAGATAAACTGAATGCGTGGCTTTCAAGAGGGAAGAGGCAATCGAGCAAGCGGCCCAATATAACCCTGAGTATTGCCAACGGATTTTTACTGCAATAAACAACCAACATCAATTCAATTGTAATTGTGCCAAAACAGTAATTAACTAATTCCCTATCGATTCTGATGATTCTTATTTTATTTGAAAGCTGATGTTTCCCCTGTGGTCCCAATTTGGTCCAGTTCGGACAACGGCAACCATGAGAAAACCATATAAGTGCGCGACAAATGAACTAATAAATCACGCTAACCGATATCGATTTCGTTGCTAAATACCATCTCGCAGCTTTGGTCTCCGTGGAAAGGCGGGCTAAGAGGTTATTTGATGACACGGGTGTGAGATGAGCATTTTGGTTTTCTACAGATTGCATTTATACCCGTTCCACCATCGGACGTCAAGACGCACTGCAGGCTTTCATCCTTTTGTCCCGAACATCCTTCAAACCCGAACGAAGTGTGGAATAGTTTACCTGTGTCTCTTTCCCGCCGACTACAATGTGAGTTCAAGAGTAGAAATTAGAATAATTCGGAAATACAAAGAAGAAAGTCGGATTTGTAGTCGGTTTTGTCTTTTAGAACAAAGAATCTTTTTCACGAAAGAAAAAGCAGAAAACACCTATAAAAAAATTAGTACATACGGAACCATTGTTGAGATTTTTTCAAACACAGAATATTTAAATGTTATCATTGCACGCATATTATTTATTTTTACTGATATGAGTGTATTTTTATATACACAAATATACATATATTCAGAGATAAAGATAAATATGCTAGCCCTCGTGACCCAGAAGCGTAGACAGAGATTATCCGATTTCTATTTTGGAAGTTCATTTCTTTCTTGTACATCCACATTGTTTCCACTTATCTTTAAGGTAACTCTTTATATTTCTGTATTATCTCCCCAATTTGTTTGCTTAGTGACAAAATCACTATACTTACGGTCACATTTCCATCTGTTGTTAATTTGAAGAGAAGTTTTCGTAAGCGCTGCCGTTATTAGAAAGAATGAATAATGTTAAAAAATATATAGAGAAGATTTAAATTTATTGCGACTTAGAACTAGTTCAGTAAGCTCCAGTTCTTTGCCTCAATTAATTATTTTATTTTTAAGACCTGAATAAACCGTAAAAACGGCGCTAATTTTTTACGATCTATTCTCCCGCTATAAGCGCGCCATCTTGATCTTGGACTGTCAAAAAATAAAATGGCCGCGCAAATAAAAAGAGTACAACCTGTATAGAGCGTACCGAATGAAGCGTTATTCAAACTTCTTTTTAGGCAACTTGGCAACAAACAAAGTACTTAAACTATGTTTTTTTTTTGCGGCTTCAATGTGTGCGCTGTGTAATGTGTAAACAGCGAGCCGTTGTGTGCGTGTAGGCGTGACGGAGCGCGATAGTGTTATCGCCTGAACCTTGCAAAAATACACAACAAACACGCCAAGTATGTATATGTTGAAACTCTAGATGCTACACAGGTGTGGTTTTTTTTTAAACACGATGACCTCATTGCAGCATTCGAAATCGCAGACGAGACTGTTTGCCGCCAAAGGAGACCAGGTTCAAATCACTCCTAACAGATTACGGTTTCTTTACTTTGCGATAACTTCTTTTCTCCTTTCGATGTTGCCAGCTTAATTCATGCTACCGCATCATTAAGTAAGTCATCGAAGATTTGGCGTGACCAGAGCCCCAAATCTGACATCATAGTTGTTGATTTTTACTATTTTGCGTAATCTTTTATTCCATCGGTGCCATGATGGTTTTCCGATGGCATATCACGGGCCGTATTTGGTAATGATGGAATGATAATTGATTGTGAGATTCCTTGCTATTCATATCATATTATTGACAGATTTTAGCAAAACATCAAGATCTTTAAAGGTAATTTAATAAAGACTTACTGACTTTGTTTCAGAGGTTCTCTTGTAAAGGGCTTTTTCTTCAACATAGTACTCTTATTCTAAACTGTGCACTGATTGTCTACAGAGAGACAGTCCTCTCCTTTTTATCCTAAATTTCTAGTATATCTCTTCGACATCTCTTCCAAAAACGGATGTGGCAACGGACTTGTTTGCTGACGACCGAAAAAAGTACTTTAGTTGACTAAAGTAATTTTATATTAGTCAGTCCATTAACTTATTCTAATTCATTAGTATATTTTACAGATTATAATATTTATTTATGCATTAAAACTAAATTAGCATTTAGTACGACTAACTGTCGCTAACATGATTTAACTGTAATTGATCGGTTTCATGATGAAATGTCACTGGCAAATAGACTCTGGTCATTTATTTTTCGCAGACTGTACCCCGAAGTAAACCATTAGGATACCGACGTCTTTACGTCAATTGGAATACAATGCGTTAGTTACAAACAATTTAGGTCCTCCGGATATACTTTTCATTGTCAGCCAGTTGGTCTGTCTGTAGCATGTGAGTGAACAAATCACTAAATAAACATGTACTTGAGATACATTCACTTTGGGTTACATTTTAAAAAGATCTAGTGCCGAAAAGGGGTTAAGGTGGTATTTACTGAGCTACAAACATATAGCACGGCGCTGATTTTCAGTCAAAACTATTGAAAGGTAGACGTTGTTAAGTTATGTGTTAATATTAAATAATTGACCTTATAACCTGATCACGCTACCCTGAGATCGGAGCGATTTGGGGTCGATCGGTTTTGTTAACGAGGAGGAAATCTTCAGAAAGATACCTCGCCATTCTGGGGGGAAGGCGGCGGTTATGTGGGGTTTTTACCCACTAAAACCTCCCCGGTGGCCCTTCCTCGGTGCATGGTGAGGGGCTCCGGGATCTCCAGTGGAACGCACCGGAGCCCCTCTGCACTGTGCTCAAGGAGAGCACTTCTCGGGGGGGGAGGTTACTCCCTCCCCCCCTGTGCCCTCGCAGTGCAAGGCGATACGGGCCAGCCGATGTCGCCTTCTTCCCGGGTTCACCTTGGGAGAATTAACTCGTGTAATTCCTGTGCACACTCTCCAAAATGTAATCTGTAAAACACCGAAAGGCTGGCCACCTTGCGCTTGTGCTCAAGACGAATCCATGAAAAAAGAATACGTCTTAAATGTGCTTTGAACAGATTTCGACGATTCATTTTTGATTGGAAAGTATATACATGCATATTGTACATATTGATAAGACTTTTCAGTTCTGATTAATTCCATTTGTTACTATTCCTCCCATAATTCGTAAATCCACATAATACATAATTGATTCGATTTAAATTCGGTTTTTGTTTTACTCGTAAATATACTAGAGTTTAATTAAAGAAGTTTTTCTCATGATCTCAAACCTACCGATATCTCATTCTTCTGTACGATTTTTATGAGCTCGTCGATATATCTTCTAAATTTTCTTCTTAGAAGTAATGGCACTTCTTATCATCTAGAAAGATCTAGAAGGTCTAGTGGTCGCAATCAATCAGACTGACGCGCTTTTAGACGATATTTAGCAACAGGTGATCAACGTCATTATATAAATAAATTGTTTTTCCGGTATCGAAACACGTGTAAACTAGTTAGTTATTTGGCGGAATTCAAGGTCCTTTTTTATTTGACGATTCGCAAAGACTATGCGGTATGCGTGTATTTTTTTTGTCTCTGCTATTGTTTTATTTTAAATCGTAATTAAATGTTGATTGAGGTTTCTATTGTGTGTTAATCTGTGGATGTAGGCAAGCGTCGTACGCTCGGGAGATGGTTTTTGAATGTTCAAAAATTTTCTTGTTGGTTTTATTACTAGCGCCGTACTTAACTTAATCTTTAAGATTAAAATTATACTATTTTTGGGAGCCGTGGTAGGGAGCTCAGTTTACGGGCGGTCGCCTCAAGTTGCATAGTACGCTAGCAACCCGAGTTCGATCCCCGGTGCTAGCACCAATAAATTTGTTGTTGCAATTTTATGTGCTGATTTTACCACGCGCTCGTCGGTGAAGGAAACCATCGTGAGTAGAAAATTTTTCTAAGGCATATAGGTTACGCGGCGGACTATGCCCTTATTTTGTCTTTAAAGAGAAGGCCTATGTCCAGCCGTGGGACATATATAAAGGCTGTAACTATAACTACTATACTATTTTTACTGATTTTTTTTTAAAGAAAGCTAGCAATATTTCTTTCTTTTTTTTTTCAGAAAGTATTACTAAACATTCTTGTTAACCATTCCAACTAAGCTTAAGCTTGTGCTAGATGGTTGAAGTCAATAGTCGTAATACCCTAAACCATTAGGCTATTGACGATTTTATAACGTTTTGATATTATTTTTTAAATTGCCGAAGTTTGGAATACTTTACAGCGATGGGCTTTACAGACATGGAGGAAATGTTGGAAATTAATAAATATGTTTAAAACGCGACAAAATCTCATTAAAGTCATTTTATTTATTATCCTAAAGGTTTGTGTACATACTTTTTAACCGACCCCCAAATCAGGTGGGAACCTTTTTTTCGCCTGTATTTTCTTTTGTTTGTTAACGCATAACTTTTGACTGGTTGAATCGATTTTGATGAATCTCTTTTAATTTTAAAGCTGATGCTTCTCGTGTGGTTTTTTATTGTAACAATAGGCATAACTACTGACTTATTCTAAATTCAGAGTTTTATTGCCCCTTGTCCTTTTTAATCTAAGTATAGTATATAGTATGCCTATGCTATTTCTAGTTCCCCTAACGTGGATAGGCTAGGGCAGTTTTTCTCCCATGTCTTTCCTCTCATTCATTCATCCTTCTTTTTAGTATTCAGTTTATTACAGTCTTATATTCTACTTATTCTTACAATTTTTATTTCTACTTTTAATGTACACTTCTTCTTTTATTTTCTCGTTCTTATACTATTTCTTATTACATTTCTATCGTTTTACTTATTTTAATCTTATTTTTTATTACACAAGTTTTCTCGTGTGGTTCAATTTGATCCAGTTCTGACAACACAAACCATATGTCTTAAATTTGTATTAAGTACTAGCGCGCCCAGTCCGCTTCGCCGGGCTAGATTTAGCTTTATTTTATTTAAACAATAAACTTACATCATTAAATATTTAATTTACCTCTCACAATATATTAAATTATTCATTTCTCTCTGTATTAATTCTCTTCCCGAGCGGGTGAAGATCAAACATCATATAACCTACACCCGTGTACATATCGGCAGCATCAGTAAACGGATACATTTGCTGCGCTAAAACTTACCTTGAATACTTCAAAATCCTTAATTATTATCTTTAATATATTTCAGTATACTTTATTATACTTCAATATTCTCCATTATACCTCAATATGGTTCATAATGACATAAATATACACAACGTTTGTGTCAATACAAATTTGGGGTATACAATAATAGAATATCATCGTTGTAAATAAAAGCTGTATTTGACAATTCAAAAGTGTGCTCCGATCGTCACCAAACTTTACAGGCTTACTCGCGAGGTCAATCTAAAGATTCCCTGAAAGTTTCATTGAAATCGGTCCAGCCGTTTCGGAGCCTAAATGGAACAAACCCACACACTTTCTCTTTTATATATATAGATGTGCGCGACAGATGGACGAATAACTCACTATCACGCCAACCGATTTCGTTAATTGTTTTTTTTTTGTAAAGGATTTACTTCAAGGGTAGTTTGATGGGAGTTTTGTTAAGTTCTGATTAATTATTAATCGTAATTATCTTATTATTAATTATAGAAGAATGTTGTTATAAAATGTTATATTGTTGGTCATCATCATTTCAACCGTGGCGTAGGACAATCAGATAGAAATAAAATCTACAAGAAGCGGATAACGAATGCTCTAAACGTTTTCGTCGTTTTTATCTACAGACGACGTGATGAACAGGAAGCGATCCGTCAAATTTTACATCAAAAATTACAATAAATACGACGAAAATTTATGCTATTGATAATGTTGACATTTGAACTAATTAGTAACCAAATTGTTCCCAGGATATTTATTCTGTATTCAATTTTTAATTATATAGATTGTATGTGTGATAGCCTAGTGGATAAATGCTTCGACTTACGATCCGATGGTCGCGATTTCCAAGTCAGCTTTTTAAAGTTTAATTTTTTTTATTAAAAAATTGTACACGGTTTACGACGATGGGTCCCGCTGTCACATATATACATGCGACATGAGGAAGTATGGTGAAAAGCGGACAGCAAAAGAAAACATCCATCAAAGCTTATTAGGTCCCACATGTTATAGGTGATGATGCACACATTAATGCCACCATTGTGGCTGTGACCGGAATTCCGCGCAGCACACACTAGCCGTGTGCCCCGCGTGGGAGGCGGAGCGGCGGATCCTGGTCCAGCATATCGGGCAAGACCTCTCCCCGCGGGCGGCAGTAGCGGCTGCGCTGGTGGGGAGATCTAAATGGAAGGCGCTGATCTCCTTCTGCGAGTCAGTAATGACCCAGAAGGAGACCGCACAACGGGATCGGGAGAGGGCCGATCCCGTTCGGAGATGGCGCAGGCGGGCCGGTGGCAGACCGGCCCGCAGCCCTGTAGTTCTGGGCTCTCAAGAATAAGACTACGGTATCCCCTGCCTGTCGTATAAGGCGACTAAAAGGGGCCTCAGGTTCACTGGGCGACAAGGGTGGGGGCCTTTGTCGTCCGCTAAGGTGGACCCGGGAAGAAGGCGACATCGGCTGGCCCGTGTAGCCTTGCACTATGAGGGCACAGGGGAGGGACAAACCTCCCCAGGACGATGCTCTCCTTGAGCACAGTGCAGAGAGGCACTGGTGCGTTCCACTGGAGATCCCGGAGCCCCTCGTCATGCACCGAGGAAAGGGCCACCGGGGAGGTTTTAGTGGGTAAATACATAACCGCCGCCTTCCCAGAAGGCGGGGTATCTTTTTGAAGATTTCCTCCCCGTTAACAAAAAAAAAAAGGGCACACATTTTAGGAAGTGATATTTTTAACCGACTTAAAAAAAGGGGGTTCTCAATTCTAATAACTTTCTACCGGGTTTATCCTATGTGTTCCCATTAATTTGATCCCATTCCGGCAATGGCATCCCCCAACCCTATAAGTGTTAAAATTGTATGCGCCACAAATGGACGAATAACTTAATATCACGCCAACCGATTTCGATGATCCATTTTTTTTGAAAATTATGCACTTCAAGGGTAGTTTGGTGAGAGTTTGGTTCTGAGATAATTCGGAAATACAAAAAGGGCGTCCACCCGTTAAAGCGTCTTGAAGTCGGTTTTTGTTTATATTCTTAAATATACACTTGTGAGCAAAAAATCGCGGAAAATAAAGACGCTAGCCAACTGAAATAAATTGTGCATGATAGACAATTAAATATCCCTAAAATAAAATATTTTTATTAATTATTTATATTTCATTAAAAACATAAACTTGAACGAAAAAGGATATCTTACGTAAACTTGGATATTACAGTATTTTTCATTAAATTTTATTTACACTAAATACTAAAATTTATATAAAATTTTTAAGGATATTTAATTTTTTTTTTATAATTTCTAAGCAAGTGCTTGACTACGATCCCACCTGATGTTAAGTGGAAATGCAGTCCTGGATGGTAAGGCGCACTAGCTTAGTAAATGCCTATTCACTCTACTCTTGAAAATACCCACATTGTAATCGAAGGGAAAGACAGACGCGGACAAACTATTCCAGTTCTTTGCTGTACGAAGAATGAAAGACGAAGCAAATCGCTTCGTTCGGGTTTGAGGATGTTCACAACAAAGGATGAAATCTTGCATTGCGTCTAGAAGTCCGATGGGGGAATTAGATTATGTAGTTCCTGAGCACACTCTCCAAAATGCAATCTGTAGAAAACCGAAAGGCTACCTTGTCCTCAAGACTGAGCAGATTGGTTTCAGCTGCGTCACCAAATAGCCTCTTAGCCCGCCTCTCCACCGAGTCCAAATTGTCTATCATGCACAAATTATTTCAGTTAGGTAGCGTCTTTATCTTCCGAGATTTTTAAACTATCTTAACCGACCGTTTCTTTTTGCACGTCTATATTTTGACAGTGCTTTAGTTCTTAGTCATTGGCCTACAGTATCGTTTGGTTGCTAGCGTACTATGCAAATTGTGGCGACCGCCCGGACCACAGCTATCACGAAACTAAACAATTCAGAGGTTCAGGCTAAGCGACCTAAGAGCTATGCCACCTCTCAATCCGATGAAGCAGTCAAGGCCAGCTTCTCTGGTCTATCTGTGTAGTTCGTCATATTACGCTTTAAAGATACACAACGGAATTAATTAATTCATTATATTTTTAAACATATTGGACAAAAAACAAATTAGAATCACAATCGCATAACAATTATGTGATAGTTTTTTATGGGAAAAATTAGCTTAATAGGATTTTTATAAGGCGCGCGTCAATTTTTTTTTTGGACGAACTAACACAGTTGGAACAGAGAGCTGGCCTTTACTGCTTCACTGGATTGAGAGGTGGCATAGCTCTTAGGTCGCATCAACATATTTTTCACTTACTTTACGAATACACTACATTTGATATTGCCAATAAAATATTTTGGTTGGTTATGCAATTTTTTTTCACTATAATTTTTTTTTGCATTCTTGTTAATTATTTTACTTAGTGTAGGTGCTCCCTGCCTGTCGTAGACGGCGACTAAAAGGTCTAATGTTCACTGGCCGAAAAGGGTGGGGGCTTTTGTCGTCCGCGGAGATGGACCCTTTTTTTTTGTTAACGAGGAGGAAATCTTCAAAAAGGCGGCGGTTATGTGGGGTTTTTACCCACTAAAACCTCCTCGGTGGCCCTTTCCTCGGTGCGTGAGGTTACTCCTCCCACCTGTGCCCTCGCAGTGCAAGGCGACACGGGCCAGCCGATGTCCCTTCTTCCCGGGTCCACCTTAGCTGACGACAAAGGCTCCCACCCTTGTCGCCCAGTGAACCCGAGGCCCCTTTTAGTCGCCTTCTACGACAGGCAGGGAATACTGTAGTCTTATTCTTAAGAGCCCAGAACTACAGGGCTGGATCGAGGTGGACCCTGGAAGAAGGCGACATCAGCAGGCCCGTGTCTGCTCATCATACTATTCACTCTACTCTGAATATTACACAAATAATTATTAACATTAAAGTGTTGAATCTGCCAATTATGTGTGTACTGTACATTCAGCACGAAATTGCGCCTTCGCACTGATAAAACAAAACAACCTAAATAATACTGCGGCCTCGAATTCTAAATAAATGGCTATCTACTGTGCTTCCGACCTCGTTATGTTTCCTAAACACTCGGCGCTGACGCGTGCCACAATAATTTGATTGTCTAAAAAATTGCGCCAAACAGTCACGTACAGTTAAAAAAGTAAAATAACAGCCGTGCACATTTCTTGCTCCTCGGCTGACTGTTGCCATGCAGGGACAAGGACCCCTGCTGACGCGTAGCTAGAGAGACCCATGATAGCATATTGGCCGTGTGGTGCCAATAGAGAATAGCACCAGCCCATATCTTCCCGTGGGTATCGTAAATAGCGAGTGTGAGTAGGAGACGGATAGATAGATAGATATAACTTTATTGTACACCAAAATCAAACAAAAAGCAATACATGACTAAGGTACACGTCCGGGGAGGAGTTTATCCCTCCCCCCTGTGCTCTCGCAGCCGATGTCGCCTTCTTCTTGGGTCCACTTTCTCCTCCTCCTCGCGTCGGTTTCCTCAATGCTGAGGGTCGTGACCATCTCGAGGGAACAGTTTGTTTTTGGTGATCCGTCGCCATTTTCCTCTGTCTGCAGCAGTGCGCAGAGCATCGATAACCGACGTGCCGAGAGTGGTGCGGATCTGGTCAGTCCTGCGTGTCGGGCTTCGACCTCGCGGTCTTGTCCCCTCAATTTTTCTCTGTCTGTCTGACGACCTTATAAAGGCTGCAGGACGCAGCTGGATGCGAGCCGCTTACAACGGGTCCTTATAGAAATCGTCGGGGAAGGCCTATGTCCAGCAGTGGATGTTTTACGGCTGAAATGATGATGATAGAGATTCAGGATAAGCGACCTTAGAGCTATCAAGTTAGAGCGTTTATAAATATATGTCCTTCTGTCCTCCAAGAGGTTTCGATTTGAACCGGACGGGATTCTATCATTGGCATTTATGATATGACGTATGATCTGATTGAAGTTGTCATTCGTTGGCTGAAGAACTGAACGTCATTCTCAGTCAGAGAAAGAAAATGTGTGCTTGCACTTCTCTCTCTTGCACCTGCAGTAATTAACGGAACATAACTCTCTCTTTCTATTTTCACTTCTTATACACCCTCAACTTTTCTTCGTCTCGTCCTACTACACTTTTCGTAACACTTTTGCCAGACCAATCCCAAAATCAAGCGTGCGTAAAGAAGTTTTACTTAAAAAAACTTTTTTTTTAACAAAGCCGGCGTATTCAATCGCAAAAGGCATTTTCATTAACCAAACGCCTGACGTCTCCCACCCTTATCTTTATCACAACTTAATATTTGTTTTCGCAAAACACGTCCACAGTATGACGTCATACCATCTGTCCTTCTCCCCCTAGCGCACACAGTTCAATTGTCCCTTTCCAACTCCAAAGAGCGGCAATGATAATTTTGATTACGTACACTTGTTTGCACGGAACATCATACAAGTATATGAATAAAAACAAAAACGGACTTCAAATCGAATCAAACGATAAACGCTATAACATACTTTTTGTATTTCCGAATTATCGTAAGAATATAACGAAATCAAACTTATTCAGAACCTAACCAAACTTTCATCAAACTACTAATAAGGTATCGTTCCCAATAAAAACGAATCATGGAAATCCGTTCGCGTGATATTAGCATTTACTCAGTCACTAAAACTAGAAAATATAACTTATCTATACATATAGAACAATACATAATACTTGGTGACGCAGCTGAAACCAATCTGCTCAGTCTTGAGCACAGGCGTAAGGTAGCTAGCCTTTCGGTTTTACAGATTGCATTTTGGAGAGTGTGCTCAGGAACTACATGATCTAATTATCCCCCATCCCCTTTCCACCATCGGACTTCAAGACGCACTGGGGGATTTCATCCTTTTGTTGTGAACATCCCTCAAACCCGAATGAAGCGCTTTGCTTCGTCTTTCATTGTTCGCACAGCAAGGGACTGGAATAGTTTGCCCGTTTGTCTTTCCTTCCGATTACAATGTGGGTATTTTCAAGAGTAGAGTGAATAGGCATTTACTAAGCTAGTGCGCCTTACCGTCCAGGACTGCATTTCCACTTAGAAATTATAAAAGAAAAAACTAACTAAAAAAAGAAATATTTACATTATACTAGGTATTTTACAAAAAATATAACTGTGCCAAACCATCATCGCCATCGTCGTGCCCATGGCAATGTTTAGCCTCTGTGCAAGGTATAAGCCTGCCCTCTGGTCACCAGATGTCGACCAACTTCTTAGCTATCACCCCACGGACCCAAAGTTTCTACTCCAAACGGCTCAAATATGAAACCTCTATCGAGGTTACTATATTTGGTTGAGGTTTGCAGTTGCAGCGCTCCAGCCTTAACAGAAGATTCTGGAAGATGACGGTGCTGAAGAAACGACGCATGTGTCATCCCATACTAAAGGCCGTCCCATCTTCCAGGGTATAAGAGTCATACCGTCTGATCTCTTACCATCACTACACTAGTCTATTTAGCTCCAAAGTTGATGGAACATTGGCGTGATATTGTACTCTTGCACATACTCGACGCAAATTTAACACTTATATGGTTTTCTCATGGATCCCATCGTCACAATTGGACCAATCAAATGGGAAGCACCAACTTTTAAATCAAAAAAATCATCAAAATCGGTCCACGCAATTCAAAGTTATGTGGTAAAAATACAAAAAATACAGACGAATTGAGAACCTCTTTTTTAAAGTCGGTTAAAAACTGTCTCCGCCTATACCAAGCTAGGATCAAAGAACGTGTGGGGTTTGTATGTTTTTTGTTAAAGTATTTACAACGAGGGCGGCTGTCAAATAATAAATAAATTTACAACGAACATAATATAGCAGACATAGCTGTAAGTATGTATTAATAGACAATGCTTCGCATTTGTTTACGCAATGTTTGTTTACTGGAAAACAATGAGCGATGGGAAAATGGCGTCTTTCGCAACCAGATGCTCACAATGTGTGTGAACATTTGAAGCTAGATGGTTGCGAATGAATTATATCATCATCCTTAATGACTCTGCCGAGATGCTGGCGTCTTGCGGGAGGCATTTATGTACAGTCATGATACCCTTTCCCATTCTGCTATCTAGCTTTTCGGTTTTCTACACATTGCATTTTGGAGAGTGTGCTCAGGAACAACATGATCTAATATTTCTTAATTCATTTATTTATTAATTACACCAATACAATGAACATTTTTAACAAACAATACATAAAACAGTGAAAAATTGTGAAGTTAATGCCATCGCAGTTATAGGCGTAGGACTGCAAGCAATTAATTGACGTATAATAAATAAAAATAACACAAAGTAAAAATAAAACTAAATTTCAAATTAAAAATTAACTAATAAAGAAACAATTTGTAGATTAGTGATTTTTTATATATACTAATACTAGGAAAAAAGAGGTCGATATCGTCCGTTTTTGAATAAGAGTTGGATTCTATACTAACTCTATTTAAGGGCGCATTCTTACCTAGGTTCGACCTGAATAAACTGCTTCTCAACAATTGTTATCGTGAAGGTCTAGGTAACCGCGACGGTACAGTAAAAGCTACGGCGGAGAGAAGCTCAGGAGTGTCGGTGTGACGAAAGAACCTTTCCCAAATTAGCAGAGTATGCTTTCTTTTGAAACCGATCTATTACAGTCAAATCAATTATTATTCGATAACTACCAAATAGGTTAAGTATTAACACACACGATTGACTTGATAGTGGTACGCCGTCGGTAAACCATAGTGGCACCAGTGAACTAAAACACTACTACAAGTATATTTACGAGTAAAAACGAAAATCGACTTCAAATCGAATGAAACGTTATTACGCGCGGACGTTCTCTTTTTATTTCCGAACTATCGTATGGATATATGTAAGCCGTTGCTAGAATTTGAAATTGATATGGAAAGCTTTCAAATAAAGAAAGAATCATCAAAATCGGTTCACCTACTTCTTGATGAGGTAACTAACATAAAGAACATTGAACTACTTATTTGAAGTCAGTTGAAAAGAAGCAAATTTCGACTACTTACTAGGGATGTTCATGTCAAAAATATATCGATATATTTTCCATTATAACATATCGTGAGCTTGTATCGATTCTACGCTATATATTGTACAAATATATCGATATTTTTCATATAACGAAATTTGTTTATAATTAATTAGCTCTTAAAATTAAATATTAGAAAATTTTTGTACTAATAGAGAACTCGGCGCGTAACTGAGAGGTTCTCGTTTCGGATACCAGTTCAGACTGTTTGTTTTGATTTGATTCTGCTAGCAGTACAGACTACATGCATAGATTATAAAATTTATACAACGAGTTCTGCCATCGTGAAGAGTACGAGTGTAGTGACATACTACACTACACTCTTCGTGATGGCAGCGCAAGTAAGGGTTTTATTTTATTCAAGTTGTCAACCACAAATAAATGAAACAATGGAATGCTTTTTTATTTAATTTCTTACGATATTTCGTATATCGAATGAAATATATCAATATTAGATGATTCGATAATATCGCATTTAAGCGATATATCACATCCATATATCGATATTTTATGTAATATCGATATTTATCGTGCTCTCCTACTACTTACTATGATAAAAATAAACATTTTGTAGTAGGGCCTTAGTAAGGATTACGCTCGTTTACCCAGAATTGTTTTTTAAATACGAGTAGGTAAAGCCTATTTTATAAAAATTCTGTGATGATAGTTGCAAATTGTTCGCTCGACGGCCATTATAGTATTGTTTATAGCAAAAACATTGTTTAATATACCCATTTAGATAATACAAATATAAAGATCATTTTAAAACATCTTAACATAAACATTGGCAATAACGTGACCGATCACGTTATCTTCAGAGAATAAATAGTTGGGAAATATTACACAACTCATTCATGAATGGAACGAAGCCAGGGCTTGTTACGCTATTTAGCTTAAGGGTCGCACCATCTACTGTAAAAATAAATAAAATAAAAATTTATTGCCTTCAAGTTTCTTTACAATAATAAAGTAAAAACGGTTTGTCTACTTACTAAACTAAATTAATTTGCTAATTCTAAGTTTTTAATACTAAATTTTAATACTCGACTGGTTGTGGACGGCTTGTCTGTCGACAAAGGCCTCCTCTAAAGATTTCCACGAATGTCTGTCTTTTGCTACCCGGCTCCACAGCGGACCAGCTATTCTTTTAAGTTCGTCTTCCCATCTTTTAATTTGTCTACCTCTACTTCTTTTGCTATCTCTTGGATATCATTCAGTTATTAACCTTGTCCATTTCTCTTTACTTTCTCTTAGCACGTGTCCTGTCCAACGCCCTTTAAGCTATCTGTAGGCTGTGTGTGCACTTTTAAATTTTGTTTTCATTTTAATTTCTTGAATCTTCACTCTATCTCTTCTTTTTATACCTAAAATACTCCTCTTTATTGCATTCCATCTACTGTAATATATATTAAATAGTTAAGTGATAGCTTTTACAGGTTTTTTGGCTGAAAATCAGCGCTATGCTACATACGTGAGCGCAGCACATGCTGATTCAACCCCTCTTCGGCACAAGTTCTATTTTGTTATTGTTTTAATTTTTCATAATTTTAAATACTTTTGTTTATGTCGTTTTACCTGTTGTTTCTGTGTTCTTGTGTCGAATAAATGTTTATTCTATTCTATTCAAAATTCGGTAATATCTTTTGTATATGTCTTTTTTATTAGAACCGGTGGAACGATTTTGACGGGAATTGTGCTGTCAGATTGCTGATGTAATAATGAGTAACTTGATGAGTAGCCTTCTGGGGGTAAGGCGGCGGTTATGTGGGGTTTTTACACTCAACCCCACATAATTTTTTTTTCCCGCCGGCTTGCACAGGCTCCACCCGTCTGAGGGGTACCCTTGTGACCAGGGTTACCTCTTCACAGCCGCAGGAGGCCTGGTTGTTCATACCGGGCTATCGCCGGGGCTAGATGGAGAATGCTAACGCTACCCCGTCTCAACAATATCAACCCAACATGGCGGAGGATGGCTCACCATGGGAGGTTTTAGTCGGTAGGGGCCTTAGGCCGAGCCCGACAAAACTCGTCCGCCTCCGATGAGTATGAATAAACCTATTTCCTCCCATGTAAAAAAAAGGGTTTTTACCCACTAAAACCTCCCCGGTGGCCCTTTCTTCGGTGCATGACGAGGGGCTCCGGGATCTCCAGAGGAATGCACCGGAGCCCCCCCTGTGCCCTCGCAGTGCAAGGCGACAAGGGCCAGCCGATGTCGCCTTCTTCCCAGATCCACCATAGCGGACGACAAAGGCCCCCACCCTTGTCGCCCAGGGAATAGTCATATTCTTGAAAGCCCAGAAATACAGGGCTGAAGCTAGTTTCGTCAATAGCCTGCGAATCGTAAGGTCGTAGGTTCGAATCCACCATTCGACTATTGACGTGAACCATCTCCTAGCACAAGCATAAGCTTAGTTGGAATGGTAAACAAGAATGTTAGTAATGTTTTCTGAAAAAAAAAAGAAATATTGCTAGCTTTCTTTTTTTTTTAAAAAAATACTTTATTATCTTTAACTAAGGCTACACTAGATTAGTCCGTTGTTAAATATCATATAGTCATGTCTACTTATTATCTGTCATATACTCTGCCTTTATTTATTTACCTAAGTTTTTATACATAATATCTATTTACTTATCTATATATCAATAGATATATATAATTCTGTATGTTGTACATGAATATGCATGAGCAAAAATTCAATTCATTGTGATAGATCATTATGTAACTAGTAGATTGCGATTTTCAGCACAATGACAAATGAATTGTCGTTTGTCACTTATCATAGTGACAATAGCGCTGAGACCCGAGTATGCAATTGTGTACAAAGTCATCATCATCGGCATCCTCAAAGTGTCCATGACCGTCGGAGGTTGCGAATAATCCTCGCGCGTTACCGCTATTTTATGGGCAGGCCCCACCCCTTAGATTATAGGAGCGTTGCTGGAGTTTCTTCGGCCACTTCTTCTCCCAGCGCCACCGCTTTCCGAAGTGGCACTCAAAGTTAGTATAGCTTTTGAATGTCCCTTAGATTATCCGTGAAATAGCAACCGGCCGAGTCATAGTTCGGCCCTCTCGGCCGCCCTCGGATCGGAATGCTTAGGCATAATATAGTAACCGTCCAAGCCGAGGTTACCCCTCACCTGGGGGACCCCTGTGTCGAGTTACTAGCGATAGAGGTTCAGGCTACCTAAGAGCTACGCCACCTCTCAATCCGGTGAAGCAGTCAAGGCCAGGTTCTCTGGCCAATCTGTGTAGTTCGTCATTTAAAAAAATCGGCATTCTAGTGGCTAATATTTGCTTGTTTAAGTAGTATTTTAGATCGGAACGCACATACTTTGTGCAAATTTAAGACTTATATGGTTTTCTCATGGGTGCCAATGTCAGAATTGGATCAAATATGTAAGTAATGGGACCACACGGGAAGCACCAGTTTTCAAATAAAATAAGAATCATCGAAATCGAGTCACCCAGTCGAAAGTTATGAGGTAACAAAGAAAAATAGATATACAACATAAATATATAACATAACAAAAATAGATACAAATAGAGACGAATTAAAGACCGCCTCCGTTTTGGAAGCCGTTTGAAAATACGACTCGTGGTAGCTCAGTGTGATGGTGGTCACCTCAAGTTGTACAGTAAGCAACCCGAGTTTGTTCCCCGGTGCCGGCACTAATGAATCGGGAATATATCGTAAGGAAACTTACATGCCTTGCAAAATTTTCTACGGCATGCTGCTAAATGCCTATCGCTATGCTATGCTAATACCAATGAAACAGTTGGACCGATTTCAATGAAACTTTCAGGGAATCTCCAGATTGACCTGACGTGTAAGTTTGGTCCATCGGAACACTCCTCTTTTTGAACTGTTAAACAAGCCATACGTCGTACTTTTATTTCTGACATTAACTTGCACCCGATATATTTTTGTATGAATGATAAGAATGATATGGGTGTAGGTAATGATCTTCACCTGCTCGTGAAGAGAATGAATATAGAGAGAAATGAGTAATTTAATATATTGTGAGAGTTAATTTAAATATTTAATGATGTAAGTTTATTGTTTAAATAAAATAAAGCAAAATCTAGCCCGGCGAAGCGGGCTGGGTACGCTAGTAAATTTATAAGTATCAACTATATCTAAAAAATAATACATCAACTATATGTTTGAAGTAGGCTCAAATGCTTCGATTTATCGAGTGTGAATCTACCATTCACTCATTACGATCGCGTTGTACAACATGAAATACATCTCAACAGTTCAGTACAGTTCAACAGACATAGAATTTATTACCGCGCCGTCCCGCGCAAACAACAACATTTTGTATATCGTCCTCCAACACACGGCCGGCTGTGAAAACATCGCGCACACACACAAGAACGAGTACACACAAAACAAACCAGGAAACGTCTAGCGAAAAACAAACAGGGGTCTTTTGTGTTGTGTAAACAATTGGCTCGCCGTATGCAACAGGCGTGACGCGACAAGAAAAAAGAAATAGCGGTGTTGTTTTTTTACCATAGATGGCAGTGTTCCTTATAAGGAATTCGCTAAGTAGTTCCAACATTGTATGTTAGATGGCGTTGTCATAAATTAATTTTAGGAAATATACAATTTTCATTTATGTATTGATTTACAAATATATTTACGAATAAAAATAAAAACCGACTTCAAATCAATCGATAATTTTGTAATAAATCGCTCTTTTTTACACATGTATCTTTGTTGTCGTTAAGGACTACACAGTTAACAACCATTTTTTCATACGATCTTTAAGAGTGCCCTCGCCCTTTAGAACCCTATAACCGTACGAGGGTCCTATAAGATTCACATAACAAAAAAATAGAAATCGGTGCTGAAAATAAAAAAAAACAGACCAATTGCGTGGCTCCTCCTTTTCAAAGTCAGTTAAAATTTTTGAAATAGGTAGACGAGATTATGGTTTTCCAAATTTAAAAGGCTAGTCTTTTTTTAACCGACTACAAAAAAGGTCTCGTGTTCTCGATTAGTTTGCAAGTCTTTTTGTGGTCATCGGTTTCGGGGGCCATCTTCGATACATGCTGAACGGCTTCGGGATCTACAAAGGAACTGCACTGTTCCGAAGCACGTTCCGGGGAGTTTACTTCCTCTTCAGCACTGCGAGAGTGCTGGGGTAGGAAGTTATCTTCCAGGAAGGGGTCAATAGTCTAATGGTTTAGGATACGGTCTGCGAAATCATCGCCTAGCACAAGCTTATTAGTTGGAATGGTTAACAAGAATGTTAGTAATATAATATAAACCGGAGCCCCCTTTTAGTCGCCTTTCACGACAGACACGGGCATACATACCATACAACATACAAAGCCTAATTCTTTTTATCTCTTTATTGTTTGCGGACTTTTGCCCGTTTCGGGCATGTCAGCCCCGTCGTACCCCAATCTTAATACGTAACACAAATCAAATAGGATTACATAAAGCGCAATAGTCATGTTAAATGGCCATAGCCTCTTTGCTTCCTCTGAGGCACGCCGTTTCCGAGCGAGATCCACCCTCTCCCGGTCTCGCTCGGCAGCCTCCTTTGAACCAACAGCTTCGCAGGAGACGTTGGTCTCCTTCCACTATCTTTTCTAGCGCAGCCGTTACTGCGTCCGGCGCGGAGAGATCTTGCCCGATTTTACTTCCGCTTAGTTCAACTTGTGCCCGTGTTGTGTTTACCCGTAAAATGCAATAAGTTGAGGCATCGTCGTGCGTATTGCTGGTGAGTCAACGCGATCCGCTAACAATCCATGTTTTGGCTGCAACCCGACACGGCGACACATTCGGGCGTGACACGGGGGCGCAAAACATACACACACAAATCATAACACACAGTAATACAAGTACCGGGCACTATTTGAAAACGATAGATTACTGACTGTGCTATGTAAACAAATTATTCTTAGATACTGACTCCACACATTGACGAAATACACTCTATAAACAAATATTTTTACTAGTAAAAACTAAAACTAACTTCAAATAGAATCAAATCTTAAACGAATTACCGTAGGAATATTACGAAAAAGAATTAGTCAAAACCTAACCAAACTCTGATCAAACAACCCTTAAAGTACACCCTTTACAATAAAAAATGAATCATCTAAATCGAACGGTTTTAATGACAAACTACGCAGATTGGCCAGAGAAGCTAGCCTTGACTGCTTCACCGGATTGAGAGGTGACACTCTTAGGTCGCCAAGCCTGAACCTCTATCGCTAGTAACTCAACACAGGGGTCTCGGTGGCCAGCGTCGTCCACCAAAGCCCGGGAAGAAGGCGACATCGGCTGGCCCGTGTCGCCTTGCGCTGCGAGGGCACAGGGTAGCACAGTGCAGAGGGGCTCCGGTGCGTTCCACGTGAGATCCCGGAGCCCCTCGTCATGCACCGAGGAAAGGGCCACCGGGGAGGTTTTAGTGGGTAAGATCCCCACATAACCGCCGCCTTCCCCCAGAAGGCCGGGTATCTTTGTGAAGATTTCCTCCCCGTCAACAAAAAAAAAAGTGATCTCGGTGAGGGTAATCTTGGACGGTTGCTATGTTACGCGTAAGCATTCCGATACGAGGGCTCCCGAACTACTACTCGGTCAGTTACTATTTCACGGATAATCTAAGAGCCATTCAAAAGCTAGTTTAAAATGCCACTTCGGGAGAATCGGACGGCTTGATATTGAGTTATTCGTCCATTTGTCGCGCACATTATGCACAGTTATGACTTATATGGTTATTTCATAGATGCCACTGTCAGAATTGAAACACACTGGAAGCACCGGCTTTCAAATAAAAAAAGAATCAACTAAACCGGTTCACACAGTCTAGAGCTATTAAGTAATAAACATCAAAAATACAGTCGAATTTAGGATCTCCACCTCTCAGAAGTCGGTTAATAAAAAAACACCAATCACAACATTTTTTTTTTAAAAAGAAAACTAGCAATATTTCTTTTTTTTTTCAGAAATATTACTAACAATCTCGTTAACCATTCCAACTAAGCTTAAGCTTGTGCTAGGACATGGTTCACGGCAATAGTCCAATGGTGGATTCGAACCCACGACCTTACGATTCGGAGGCCGTACCCTAAACCATTAGGCTATTGACGCTTCATTGTAGCGGCGTCTTACCCAACACAATTATACCACCTAATAAAAGTTTTCCGTTTCATTTGTTCTCCCAGAATGAAAGGCTTCATTCATTCTGGATTGAAAGTTCATTTCGTTACATTTTTTTTTTTTTTTAAAGAAAACTAGCAATATTTCTTTTTTTTTTTCAGAAATATTACTAACAATCTCGTTAACCATTCCAACTAAGCTTAAGCTTGTGCTAGGACATGGTTCACGGCAATAGTCCAATGGTGGATTCGAACCCACGACCTTACGATTCGGAGGCCGTACCCTAAACCATTAGGCTATTGACGCTTCATTGTAGCGGCGTCTTACCCAACACAATTATACCACCTAATAAAAGTTTTCCGTTTCATTTGTTCTCCCAGAATGAAAGGCTTCATTCATTCTGGATTGAAAGTTCATTTCGTTACATTTTTTTTAAACTCTAACTTAGAAGTAAATACAATTGAACTGTACTTGCGGCGGCTCTACCCTCTGGAACAGTTGTTATAGCACCTAGGGAAGTTTCACCAACCCTTGGATTGTACTTGTACCCTTTATGTGAAGCTTTAAAAGTGCGGCTAAAATTAGAATAATAGCAGTGGAAAAACGAGCCGTGCTAGTTCAGTGTCCGTAGCCTGAAGATTGTGAACCCCGGTGAACCCACTGTTGAGTTTGTTTGTTGCAATCATGTGCTTATTGACTACGCCCTCGCGGTGATAAAATATCGTGAGGAAACCAGCATAAGTTAGAAAAAATTCTAAGACAATTGAATTCCGCCAAACCGCGCTAGTGCCGCGTTATGGACTACGCTCTTATAGTCCCCAACAGTAAGACATGGATTCGTTGCTAGCCTTTCAGCAGTTGACAAAAATAATTATGGAGAGTGTATTCCACCTCAGGACTTCAAGACGTACTGCAGTATTTAATTAATTTGTTGTGAACATCCCTCAAACCATAATAAAGCGCTTTATTTCGTCTTTCATTATTCGTACAGTAAAGGATAGTTTGCCCGCGCCTGTCTTTCCCTCCACAATGTGTGTTTTCAAGAGTAGAGTGAATAGGCATTTACTAAGCTAGTGCGCCTTACCATCCAGTGCATTTCCATTTAACATCAGGTTAGATCGTAGTCTTTTGCTTTGAATGTATAAAAAAATGCTATTTTAATGCGTACATTCTCTATACCAATCATAATTCCAAATTCCATCGACAGCGTCTTGATGGTTGGCCTAAGCTGTACATTTGTCGCGTAACTTTCTTCCACGCACTATCAACCTGTGGTGTCATAATGTCACCAGCGTTGTTTCTGAACTATACGATCTCTAAGAAATTAATATACTTCTATTTCAAGGTCCTTCTCCGGTGCTGTGGATGTTCATTGGCGACGGTGATCACTTAAGATCAAATCAAACGATAAACGCTATTACGCCCGAACGGCCTCGTTATGTTTCCGAATTGTCAGAATTCGACCAAATTGGAATGGTACCGCACGCAATTTTTTTTATTAAAATCCTCTTTTGTTGAAGTCGGTTCAAAAAGAATATGGCTTTTTGTTTTTACATGTACTCGTTGTATTGTTGGTACAATAAAGAATGATCTATCATAAAAAAGCATTGTGCATTCGACCTAATATTAAGTTTACTCTGCCCTCGTTTAAAAATACGTACTATAGATGAAATATAATGGAGGAGATTGAAAAATACAGCATTATAATTATTTATTATTTCAGAATTCAACACCTTACAACCTTCACGGTGCGCTATAGAAACAAAATATTTACTTTCACGGCGATGTTGCCTTTTGGTGTTGCGTTCAACTTAGCCCACTGTTTAATAAATCTGTAACGTGCTATGTTAACACATACGTTAATCAAATATACAATCAAATACATACACGTTATAGTTCATATTTCTCTAAACTCTAACGTGTTGATAGTTTAATATTGTTTAATATCCATTAGTCATAGGTAAAGATTGCGCGACACTATTTAAAAATACAATTAATTGTTTTTGTTATATGCATATTGTTGGGCACAGTCGTACGTGAGAACTGAACGTATGCAAAAGGGGTCTATATGTCGTACCTATTTTCAATTCGTAAACAAATTCTGCATAGCTAGGAACTAAACTATAGTTTTTGAATTTCTTAGATTATCCTTGAAATAGCAACCGACCGAGTCGTGATTCGATCCTCTCGGCCGCCCTCAGATGTTTTTTTTTGATTGATGTTTTATTTCTATGTTTTGTTCCCCAGCATGTTTGGCTGCGGGTATTTTTATCTTTACATTAATTTAATTTACTATTTACAATTTATCTACTTTATATAATACTAATTTCTAAATTTCTTATATCTACTTATACATTTTCCTTATTATATCTATTATTTCTATATACATACATTTCTTATTTTATTTCTAATTTTTCTACAACTTATTTCTATATTATTACAATTCTGATTTATTATCTAATTTTAATATCTATTTACATTACGTTTTGTTTCTATCAATTACTTTTTTCGCTACATATCTACAGAACCTTAAAAATATATCTATCTTATTCTTATCACTAATTAAATTTCTAATATTATCTAAAGTAATTCTTTCATTCATCTCGCTTTCACACTCATATCTTTTAACATTAAATTCCGGACATTCTATCAAAATATTGGAATGCTAACGTAACATAGTAACCGTCCAAGCCGAGGTTACCCCTCATCAGAGGGACCCTTGTGTCGAGTTACTAGCGATAGAAGATCAAGCTAAGATTTATGCCACCTCTCAATCCGATGAAGAAGTCAAGGCCAGCTTCTCTGGCCAATCTGTGTAGTTCGTCAAAACAGCATAGATGGGCTTAATGCAAGCTGTGTGCAAATAGGCGCATTATAAATTCCCCAAATCTATTACAGTCATATTAATTATTATTCTATGATTACCAAATACGTCAAATAATAACACTCAAACGATTGGCGTGCCAGTGATAAGCCATCGGTAGACTATAGTGGCACTAAAAACCTGAAAGGTTATTCAAACTAGCAATAGTGAGAACTGAATCTATGTAAATGGGTCTTTATGTCGCATTTATTTTTTATTTGTAAACAAATTTTACGTAACTACGGTAAGCATTGATCGATCGTATTTATGCCAACGATGTGCAAAACTGCATCATAAACAAGGTGCCATTTGTCAGCGACATTTCACCATGAAACCGATCTATTACAGTCATATTAATTATCATACCATCATTATCAAATACGTCAAATTATAATACATGCACCATGGCGTGATCCGTGGTAGTTTAGTGTCTTCAAGTTGCATAGTACGCTAGCAACGAGTTCGATCCCCAATGTGTCCAGCAGTGGGACATATATAAAGGCTGTAACTTTAACTTTTAATACGATTGATGTGCGATTACGCCGTCAGTAAATCATAGTGGCAGTGACACAATTGCAACCTGAGAAGTCAGAACCACGGATCGATTAATTGCTTCAATTAAATTAATAGCATAATTGTTTAGTACGGTCTGCAAATCGAAAGGTCGTAGGTTCGAATCCATTAGAAAGTAGGAGCGTTACTGGAGTCAGTTGGAGCCACTTTTTCTCTTAGCGCCATAGCCATTTGAATGTCTTTATAGTCCATAAAAGCTATCTATCGCGTAGTGATTCGTTCGGAATGCGGTTAGAGGTCTTTCGAGGGCTCTTGCGCCGTGTTTCTCCTAATAGAGGTTTACACTAAGCGACCTAAGTGCTCTGCCATCTCCCAAATCCAAAACGAAACTGATGCAGTCAGCTTCTCTGGCCAGTTCGTCACAGAAAAGAAAATTGGTATCATTTACGGACACTAAAAACTTTTTGATTTCGAACGGTAAGAAACTTATAATTGTTGGATTACGAAATTTCCTTTTGGATTCTCTGATTTCAACAAAGGCATTTGATAGATTTTTGCGCTAAAAATAATATAAAGTTACTACATAAAGACGCGGTATATAATACTAAGGATTATTATTGTTTTTCTTTTCTGTTACAGATTGTATTCAAAACATCTGAGCGGTGTCGATTCAGTCTTTTCAAGAGCAGCGAAGAGGTGTGCCGCAGGGTACTCTTGTAGGCCGCACGCCTTAAACTGAAGATAGTAAAATACAGTGCGATATATAGTAATAAATATTTATCCTTCTACAATCTGTGATATCTGGATGTGTCTCCAACGGGACGAAGACGATGGTGAACATATAAATGATTTGGTGAGTTTTTTTTGTCTTCTGTTGATTGATTTTTTTTATCTATTTAAAGTTCAAAATAGTTTACGAAAGATATCGTATGGAATTCTAATTTGCTAATTTCAATGCATGCACTTGATCTATTGATTCTTTTGCGTATGTAACCTTTGAGTTATTACTAACGGCCATGTTGTCGACTATGATTGTAGTATTGTAATGATTGCCTTCATTATTATAATTTTAACTTAATATTATAAATATAAATTCTGTTGTTAAAAATAGTTAATATTTAAAATTTTACATATATTTTGGTTAAAGTTAAATAAATTCTAATATTACATGTTACTAAAAACAAAATGAAACATTGACCAAAAAGTTTGTAGATATCCAATCCATTTTGGAAACAAATTCGACGTTAATATTTTAGTTTGGATCTATTAAATTTATAACTTTGCCTACGACTTTAAGAAAAGTCAATATTTTTTTAATATTTTCTCTCTCTCTGTCTCTCTATCTCATTTCTCGTTACTAATATATTATTTATCTTTAGTGAATCATAGCGTTATAATTCTTTTAATTTTCTTCTTTTTACAAATTTTCTTTTCTTTTAAAAAATGCTCAATCTTAATACAATAGAAGTATTAATATTAGGTCCTAACATATGAAATTGGCGTTTTGTAAAAGTGTAACCTAAAGTTGATTTTTTCAAAAAATAATATATTTATGTAATCAAAGTATGTACCAGTGCTATTTATGCAGTTTTCCCATCTCATAGTTAGTTCATTGATCCCTTTACTAATAAAAAAACATTCGGACAGGAATCATTTTGTAAACTGCTTGTAAACAAAGATGGAATAAAACATATGGATTACGGTTTTCGACAAACAAATGCATGAGTAATTACTGTATAAATTTGAAATTGGAATTCCTAACCAAAGAGGAGATATTTGAGATCAAAGTGGCCAGTACGACAAAAAGACAATTTTAGGACTTAATATTATTAAAAACATAAACCTAAGATTATTAACAGACCTAATATTATTACAAATTAGATCCATACTTCGTATTGTGAATAGATCAACCGCCCAAGTCGAGTTTCACTCGGAGACCTTTACAATTACTCTAATAGAGGTCCAGGCAGAAAGGTTTTAAAGCTCGGCTGTGTCGCAAAACCCCGGTAGACCGGGTTTCAGCCTGTACAGTAGACTGTAGAGGCTGAAAGAAAGAGAAATAAAAGCTTAGGCTTCCGCCGACGCCGTTCAAAAGTCGTGTTTATAATGACCACGCTGATTTCTCTCCTATTTACACTAACTCCTATTTATATTAATAAGAACATAACTGGCCTGTATTCTCGTCCAAAATACCTCAGTGCTTGAAGTCGAAAGTCTTCGACCAGTGTGTGTATGTAGTGATGACATATGGCACAGAAATGTGGTCACTCCCTATGGGCCTCGTAAACGTGGCTCGTAAGTGGCGCGTAGAACAGATTGCCGATGGGACCGAAAAGTTCTCGATTGGAGACCACGGACCGGCAAGAGCAGCGTAGAACGTCCACCCGCAAGGTGTTCTGACGACCTCATAAAGGCCGCAGGACACAGGTCCTTTTG
Source organism: Meandrusa payeni (assembly GCA_029286785.1). Taxonomy (NCBI): domain Eukaryota; kingdom Metazoa; phylum Arthropoda; class Insecta; order Lepidoptera; family Papilionidae; genus Meandrusa; species Meandrusa payeni. Next base: position 1,950,337 of record JAGSMX010000029.1, read on the forward strand.
GAAGTCGTTGGGAAAGCCCTATGTCCAGCAGTGGATATTTTACGGCTGAATGACAGGTTGAAAATTTGCATACGGCTCTGAAAGGATGCTGTGTCCTGATTTACAATGATATGTTTAGAACATTTAGACGTAAAATATAAAGGAAGATTGACGGAGAAAATGGAGGTTTTATATGTGAGTTGTACGGTCGGTAGACCGTACAACTCACAAACCTAAAACCTCTAGTACATGTATGTAGTATATATATATATGTATATGTATACCTCTATAATGCGCACTACATACCTTTAGTATGTAGTGCGCATAATAGGGATGTTCATGCAATATATCGATATATTTTTCGATTAAATTGTGCATGATAGACAATTAAATATCCTTGAAATAAAATAAAATATTTTTAATTTATTTATATTTCATTAAAAAACATAAACTTAAACGAAAAAGGATATCTTACGTAAACTTGGATAATACAGTTTTTTTTAAATTTTAGTACTTAGTGTTGCCTCCATGTGGCGACACTATTATTTTGCTCACGTGTGTATATTTGTAAGTTTTTCACATTGAATATCATTATAACTCATGATAAAATTTAAGAATTCATGCAAAAATATCAATATTTCATTTTTCAAAATTCAATCATTAGATGTCTTCATCGGTATTGGATCTTAAGGTATCATAAATAGAAGCATATATCGCAGAAACAAGTTGTTCATATAAAGACGAACGCAAGCGATAACATAATGCAATCGGCATGTATTGTATATTTATAAAATAAGGATTTTCTCGTATCGCGTAAGTTTTGTCGGGTCGCTTTTTGTTATCAATCCGCGGCGTTGTTTATGATAGCGGGCCGCGGGGTTTCGGAAACCCGCATGCGTTTAGCTCATCTCGCTACGTCAAGAGTTTACCTTTAAATCTCATTGTTTTACTAAAACATGGAAGCAGGGCGACGTGCTGTATTACTTAATCTTATCTCACATGGTTTCAAAATAATCTTCTAACAATTAACATCTCGAAAACATGTTACGTTATTTTTAAAGCTAAAACGAAAAAAAAAACCCTTTGCATAGCCCCCCTGTAATTAATAATATACCATTGCAATAAAAACAACATGAAAAATTTCTAGGTTTAAAACTTGACAGTGATTTAACATGGAAAACTCGTATCGATCACATAAAAGGTAAAATAATATCACTTTTTGGCCCAATTCGTAATTTAAATCGATGTATTCCGGAAAATTTAAGGCATACTATATATAACAGCTTAATTAAACCGCACCTACTATATCTTGTTGAAATATGGGGTGCTGCTTCAAACACAAAACTTTCCGAACTTCAGATATTGCAAAATAAAATTATAAAAATCCTTTACCGATTCCCTTTCTTGACACCGACTTCTGATCTCTACAAAGCGACGAAAATAATGAATATCAAGCAATTATATAAATATAGTACATGTATTCTCATTAGGAAAATTATAGATAAAACGATTAATACCAACATCTCTTTTACTAAAAATACTAAAAAACGCAGCAACCGACGCGCTAGTTTTCTCGTAATACCAAAAGTTAGAACGAATTACGGTAAAAGATCAATTTGTTTTGAAGGAGCACAGCTGTATAACAAAATACCAGCACACGTCAAGAGGGTAGCGAGCTCTTATTAACAAAACAAAGTAAACAATTACAGTCTTACAAATAAAAATGAGTGATAACATATTTATTCCACCCTTATTCTAAGTTTAGTTAAACCAGGAATAAATTAAGAATAATCCAAGAATAGTTTAACACAATTAAATCCGGAATAACTATGGTTTATCTATTCTTCCGTTACGTCAAAATGCACGAGTTGGCAACAGCGCAATCAGAGAGAAACTATACTAAAAAATATATTGTAGTCTATGTAGTAGTCTAGTAATGTATCTATCAATGTGTGGCGGTTATAAAAAATAAATCTATACTCTATAAATAGATAGAAGATAATCCACCTCCAGGGGACTCATGGAGAGTATCATCTAACTTACATTTTCAAAATAATCCACCTCTACGCTTGTCCATAGTAAGACATCTTCGCAATAATTGGTCTAGAAACATTATACCACTTTTAGAAAACCGATATTTTAATCGAAACTGTTCATATAAATCAAAAGGGTTTTCCAATCTTTTAAATATTTTTACTTTTCTTGGAGTCTGAATGATACTGATTAAGTCATTTACTGTTTCTACTTCCTCCATTGCCCTTAATTCCACAATAACTTAATTTAAATGAGCGAACACAAACACAAATCGTGGTATTTTAAATGTTATACTGGACTTAAACAAGGGTGTACGTCGTTATAACTTGGGAATAACGGTTGTATGTACAAAAACGTCAACGTTATGCAAGGTATAGCGTATTCTTGGTTTATTAGTACAAATTTGGTTTATTCCAAAGTTTATGTTTATACCACGTTTATTTGTAAGGCTGTTAAAGTACAATAGAAAAGAGAACGGGCACAAGTCTGTGGTGCTATTTATTGAAGAAAAAAAACGTGTTATCTCATAGGCCGGTGATGGTCTTCTAGATTTATTTTCTAAAAGAAACTATCGGATCGTGGTATATTTCTGTTTTGAGCCAGCACATTATCTAACATTTCTATCCATTAGCTTCCATTAAACGCAAAATCACTTTCCCTTCAGGGGCCGGGACGTACAAATATGTTTTTGCAATGATTTGCAGAATCAAGGAAATCGCTGGTTCATCGTATTCTCTTTGAAAAAACTTCCCACCATTATGTTAATTCTAAATGTAATGTTATGCAATTGAAAAAATTTAAAACAGTTTCCAATCTTACCTGGGTTTCATATCAGATGATGCAACGAGGATTGCTCACGCTAGGACGAAAGGAATTCCAGCCCTGTAGTTCTGGGCTCGTAGAATTTGGCTACGCTATATCTGTCGTATAAGGCGACTAAAAGGGGCCTCGGGTTCACTAGGCAACAAGGGTCTTTCAAGGGGGCGTCTGACGTCCGCTAAGTGTACGCGGGAAGAAGGTGACTTTTATACTAGGTTCTTAGCCTGCTCTTAACCACTAAAGGTTTAAGATAGCATTAAGTTCGCCTTTGTACATATAAAGGATTTATCTTCTATGTTTCTAAAAATATTATAAATAATGTAACAATGGAAATTCCTCCCGCATTAAATCAAGTGAAATGGACCAGCGGCAACACAATCACATAAACCATCGACCAATAATACGTAAATATGTTTGAAATAATATCAACATATAGATAAATACCTCATACGCAGTTGTTTTTGTTTGTAAATGCTATCTCTTTGATAGTACTTAGTATGGTAAATACAATGATAATTCTATATTTGTTGACAGCACACGACTGTGAAGCAAACATATGCATACATAATAACAGATAAACGTTACATTATTCGCACGTAACACAAACACAGAGATAAAATCAAGCAAAGCAAGAACGGGTAGGCAGAAATTATATTTGTCACATCCATTCATTGAGACATCATTAGAATCGAAGCGTGGCGGACTGTACCTTCCAGTTCCCATAAAGATTTCCATTACAAAAAATCAGTTGTTAAAATATATTTACTTTATATTTACTAGAATACCTTTTTTTTTGTTAACGAGGAGGAAATCTTCAAAAGATACCCCGCCTTCTAGGGGAAGGCGGCGGTTATTTGGGGGTTTTAGCCACTAAAACCGCCCTGGTGGCTCTTCCTCGGTGCATGGTGAGGGGCTTCGGGATCTCCAGAGGAACGCACCGGAGCCCCTCTGCACTGTGCTCAAGGAGAGCATCTTCCCAGAGGGGAGGTTACTCCCTCCCCGCTGTGCCCTCGCAGTGCAAGGCGACACGGGCCAGCCGATGTCGCCTTCTTCCCAGGTCCACCTTGGCGGACGACGAAGGCCCCACCCTCGTCGCCCAGTGAACCTGAGGCCCTTTTAGTCGCCCCATATATATGTAAATGTATATTTATTTATCTATATAATAGTTTTAAAATGCTATTTTGCGGCACTACCCTTAGTCTGCTCTTAACCACTAAAGGTTAGCTGGAAGAGAACGCTAAATAGTATTAAGTTCGCCTTTGTACATATAAAGGATTTATCTTCTATGTTTCTAAAAATATTATAAATAATGTAACAATGGAAATTCCTCCCGCATTAAATCAAATGAAATGGACCAGCGGCAACACAATCACATAAACCATCGACCAATAATACGTAAATATGTTTGAAATAATATCAACATATAGATAAATACCTCATACGCAGTTGTTTTTGTTTGTAAATGCTATCTCTTTGATAGTACTTAGTATGGTAAATACAATGATAATTCTATATTTGTTGACAGCACACGACTGTGAAGCAAACATATGCATACATAATAACAGATAAACGTTACATTATTCGCACGTAACACAAACACAGAGATAAAATCAAGCAAAGCAAGAACGGGTAGGCAGAAATTATATTTGTCACATCCATTCATTGAGACATCATTAGAATCGAAGCGTGGCGGACTGTACCTTCCAGTTCCCATAAAGATTTCCATTACAAAAAATCAGTTGTTAAAATATATTTACTTTATATTTACTAGAATACCTTTTTTTTTGTTAACGAGGAGGAAATCTTCAAAAAGATACCCCGCCTTCTGGGGGGAAGGTGGCGGTTATGTGGGGTTTTACCCACTAAAACCTCCCAGTGGCCCTTCCTCGGTGCATGGTCCACCCGGGTCCACCTTGGCGGACGACAAATGCCTCATCCTTGTCGCCCAGTAAACCCGAGGCCCCTTTTAGTCGCCTTCTACGACAGGCAGGGGATCTAGGCCGCCTCGCTGGGCTAGATTTTGCTTTATTTTATTTAAACAATATACTAACATCATTAAATATTTAATTTAACTCTCACAATATATTAAACTATTCATTTATCTCCATATTCATTATCTTCTATTTCTCTTTTCTCGAGGGGGTGAAGATCATTACTTACATCCATGTACATATCAGTAAATACAATATCATTTTTATCATTTATACAAAAACATATCGGGCTCAAGTTAATGTCAGAAATAAAATTATGAAGTATGACTTGTAAATAAAAGCTGTATTTGACAGTTCAAATGATGAATGATCTATGAACAAGTATTTTTAATAGAAAACTAGGTACTAGGAACTAGCTTACAGCTCACTTGATATAATCCGATCGTCGCCCATGACACCAGAGGAGCTGCAGCGTTTCCGGTCTTTTAAAAAGGTCTCGACTCGTTTGTTGGGCCCTCTCGGCCTCCGCGGATCGGAATGCTTACGCGTAACATAGTAACCGTCCGAGCCGAGTTTACCCCTCACCGGGGGGAACCCTTGTGTCGAGTAACTAGCGATAGAGGTTCAGGCTAAGCGACCTAAGAGCTATGCTACCTCTCAATCCGGTGAAGCAGTCAAGGCCAGCTTCTCTGGCAAACCTGTGTAGTTTGTCAAAAAAAAATCGTTTGTTGAACGTACCCAAGACGTGTAGGTTCGGAAACAATAGTTACAGTTGATTCGACAAGTTGGAAGTGGGCAGAATAATCTAGTGTCCACCGTGTCTTACATATATGAAACTTAACTGGCTAGGAGAGAAAGAAATCTTTGCTCGCATTCTTTCTTGCCCCTACAGTAATATAGGAAACGAATCTCTCTTTCTATCTTCACTAACGTATATCTCGCTCTCAACTGCCCATTGCGTCGCCCGATCACACTGTTCGTAATTTGTCAGCTATCTCCCTATTGTGCCTAAAGAAGTTTTATTTTTACACCACGTTTAAACCGTACAACTGTCGAACGCCAACCAATCAAAATGGTGTCGAAGGATTTGAAATTTTTCCGACATGGATATCGATAGCTGGGATGATTCCGAACAATTCCTCAGAATACCCCGGATGTAGGACGTCCACCAGGACGTTCGGCCAGGTGGTCTGACGACCTCACAAAGGTCGCAGGACCCAGCTGGTTGCGGGCCGCTTACAACTAGTCCTTTTGGAAATCATAGGCCTATGTCAGTGGATGTTTTACGGCTGAGATGATGATGACCCCGGATGGAAAATGCGTTTGCGTCCTCCCAATAAATAGCTTTTGCTAGATATCTCACACGTGCAAGATTCCTATTTAAGCTATGTTTGCAGTTTAAATTATGAGCGACATGTTAACATCTGACGTAGTTATCGCATAAGGTATGTTAAACGGGTAAGTATTAGTTAATTGTATCAATATTTTTTGAGGCAGATATTTCACGCAGGACGAAGCTGGATTCATGACGCTTACAACTGTTGCTTTTAGAAATGGAAGGACGTCTTTGTTCAGCAGTGATTGTGCTACGGCTTAAATAAGGACTATAATAAAAAGACAGATAATACGTCTAGTATAATTACCAGTAAAAAAAACGATTTCAAATAGAATAGGAATATTACGAAATAAAATAATCAGAACCTAATCAAAGTCTCATTAAACTACTCTTGATGTGAACAACCTTTCTAATAAAAATCATCGAAATCGGTTGACGTGATATTGATCAGCACGATTTATTAGAGGATCGATATTTTAGAGGTTCAGGCTAAGCGATCTAAGAGCTGTGCCACCTCTCAAATCCGGTGAAGCAGTAAAGGCCAGCTTCTCTGTGCCAACTGTGATAGTTCGTCCAAAAAAAAATATGTACTTAATGCAATTTTTTATGGGGTATAAATTAGTGCTTGACCACAATCGCACCTGATGTTAAGTGGTGATATAGTCGAAAGATGGTACGCGCTAGTTTAGTAAGTTCCTATTCAGTCTACTCTTGAAGGCTCCCATGTCGTACTTGGACGGAAAGATTGACGCCGGTAACTTGTTCCACTCCTTTGCTGTATGCACGATGAACGATAACTCAAATCGCTTCATTCGGACACGCGGAACATCGACTATAGGGCGTTTGCGACGCGTGAACCGGCGCGTTCTTCGGCCACCTCAAAATTCTCGCATTATATATATATATATATAAAAAAATAAAAAAGGAAAATAGTAGTAATTGTAGAGGTGACACTCTATTAATAAATCCAGAGTGAACAATTAAAGTGCATCGGAAAAGAGCACGGATACGGTTCAGTGGTTGCGATTTAACAATAATAAAAAAAAAAAAACAAAAAAAACAACAGACTATAAAAGACCAGCCGAATGTCTAAACGTCTAAAGGTAGAATGGGGATCGGGGAATTTAAAATGGTTTTGTCGGGATGCCATTGTCAGAATTGGAACGAATGGGAACACATAGGAAGCCAACACCAACGTTCAAGTAAGGAACCAATCTTCAAAATCAACTCACCCAGTTGAAAGTTATGATGTAACAAACATTCAGACGAATTGAGAACATCCTCCTTTTTTGAAGTCGGTTGAAAAGTCGGTGATAACAGCATGTTTGGTGTACTGATGCGTACCAGATTAGAAGAAAGTCTAGTTAAAAACTCAGTTATTGTGTCATTTATACGTATTACAGATTTAGAGATAGGAAATGACGTCATTGTAGCAGTGATAATTTCTGCGCAAACCGCATCCGGTGGAGACTGGATCTTGCGCAGACTGCGAGAGTACGTAACATTGTTGTATGTGACGTCACGTATTAACATATACACAGATATACAGAGTTAACAAGTTGTGTCTATTTACAATATTTGGAATACGTCATAACTTCGCTTAATTTCTTTACGTACGTATGTTTTTTGAACCTACGACTCTGCGAAGAGATGTCGATTCTCTTTGCATTCTCTATCGCATTTACCATGGCGAGTGTTCTTATCGCACATCTCGGCAGAATTCCAAATTCCACCGCCACCATCTTGTTGGTTGGCGTTCCACGACTGTACGTTTTTCGGGTAACTTTCTTCCACGCACTGTCAATCTGTCGAATCAACTGTCACCAGCGGTGTTTCCGAACGTTTACGATTTGGGGACCTTCAAGAAACGAGCTTACTTCTATTTCAAAGGCCAGCAACACACCTGGTGCTGTGGATGTTCATGGGCGACGGTGATCACTTAAGATCAGGTGAGCCGTATGCTCGTTTGCCACTTTACTTTGCATAAAGTAGAATGCGGGTAGTAAGGGTTTTATTTATTGAATTCTTAAGACACGTAAAATGTGTGAAATGTATGTGTGTGTGTCAGTCTTCAAGTTCAAGGTTGATGTTACAGCCTTTATATATGACCCAATACTGGGCACAGGCCTTCTCTGTAAGGAGAGTATAAGGTCCGCCACGCACACCTAGTGCGGATTGGCAGACTTCACATGTGAAATTTTCTGACACATGTAGGTTTCTATAACTATGTACAATAGTTTAATTTATCGTTCAGTTGTCATAGTAAAAATTCAGTGACAAAAGCGTAATAATCTGCTAAACTGATTGTGTCAAAAAGGACGTTCAGTGACATCGTAATTGTCGATTTAGGTTAGTTTCGGTAATTTGTTAATTCAATTGTACCGCTATGGTTGACCGGAGACATTCGAATATCCTTCCAATTGATAGCATTATGTACTGATGACATCTGTAAATCATCAACATAATTGAATTTGTCGCTCAGTTGTCATAGTGAATTCAGTGACAATAGACTTGGGACCCTTTTTTTTTTTTTGTTCACGGGGAGGAAATCTTCAGAAAGATACCCCGCCTTCTGGGGGGAAGGCGGCGGTTATGTGGGGTTCTTACCCACTAAAACCTCCCCGGTGGCCCTTTCCTCGGTGCATGACGAGGGGCTCCGGGATCTCCAGTGGAACGCACCGGAGCCCCTCTGCACTGTGCTCAAGGAGAGCACGTCCCGGGGGGGGAGGTTACTCCCTCCCCCCCTGTGCCCTCGCAGCGCAAGGCGACACGGGCCAGCCGATGTCGCCTTCTTCCCGGGTCCACTTTGGTGGACGACTCAGGCCCCCACCCTTGTCGCCCAGTGAACCTGAGGCCCCTTTTAGTCGCCTTATACGACAGGCAGGGGATACCGTAGTCTTATTCTTGAGAGCCCAGAACTACAGGGCTGTTAGACTTGGGACCCAGTTCATGCCGTCTCGGGTAAAACCGATGTTATCATATTAACAAATTTGCTAAAAAAGGCGTTGTGAAGATATTAAATATCTTTATCACAGGTCGCGATAACGGCGGGGTCAAGGTATGAACCGGTTCGTTGATTTTGTCGTTGATATTGCGTCACGGACCAAACAATCCTATCTACACTTCACGAAAATTAATGTTAATTATCAAGGCTATCGTCTGTTCATTTCATTCATTTAATTTAATAATGAAAAAATTATGAAATCATTATGAAAAATTGATGACAGTAACTGGTTGAAGTAGAGTAACTGTCCGTATGTATTACTATTTGTCTCGACTAACTTTTCCAGTCCTTTTATAATTTTATTGTAATCAATTATTTACAAGCAATTAAGAAGTTTCATTGATGCCAAAGACGTATCACTTATCATGCGCGTACATAAGTTTTTTTTTTTGTTTTTAGTGACGAACTACACAGATTTGCCAGAGAAGCTGGCCTTGACTGCTTCACCGGATTGAGAGGTGGCATAGCTCTTAGGTCGCTTAGCCTGAACCTCTATCGCTAGTACCTCGACACAAGGGGGGTAACCTCGGCTTGGACGGTTACTATGTTACGCGTAAGCATTCCGATCCGAGGGCGCCTGTGAGGGCCGAACCACGACTCGGTCGGTAGCTATTTCACGGATAATCGAGTACATAAGTACACGCACACTTTTATATTATCGCAAAAAAGAATTTCTTTAGAATAACCCTCACAAAATTATTGCCATTTAAAAATAATTATATCGCAATTTTTTACAGAGACCAATGGTGCAGCTACCTGTACTGGTAAGTTACAATCTTACTAATATTATTAACGCGAAAGTTTGTGAGAACGTATGAATGTATGTAAAGTGTTACTCTTTCATACAAAAACTACTAAATGGATTTTGATAAAACTTTACAATAATATGGTCATTAAGATATTGTGTGAATTATCCAAAATATAACGATAAGTAGGAAAAAATTCTACCAACTGCGAGCTATTCTAGCGTCCGCCCCTAAAACCGTTGGAGCTACACAGATATAATGTATGACGGGAACGTCTTGAAAAGTACTACAAAAAGCCCGGGTCACATCGAAATCGGTTGACGTGATATTTACTTATTAGTCCATTTGTCGTATACATATTTAATGTAAAACTAAGACTTATATGGTTTTCTCATGGACACCATTGTCAGTGCTAGACCAAATGGTACCACATGGGAAGCGCCATCTATCAAATAAAAAAGAATCAATTGAAAAAATTGCCGCGCACGTAGTAAATGAAAATTTAAGACGTATAAATAATTTTGCTTTTGTTGGAACTGGACAAAATTGAAATAAAAAAAAGACATCCAGACGATTTGAGAACCACCTCCTTTTTGATGTCGATTAAAAACCAGCTAATACCGACCATGATGCTAATGAACGTTAATTTTGTACGTAATTGGTGTAGCAGTCTCGAGCCCCCGGGATAATGTAATAAAATTTTAACAAGCTGCAAAATCAGACTGAACAGAATGTTTAGACTGTTTTGTTTGGATATATCTTCTTCTTTGTCGAAACGACAGAGAAGCCTCAGCGCTGAGAGTCGTGACTGCTGCTATTAACCAGCATTCCCCACTCTTTTCTATTTTGGGCCATGTGGATAGCTGCCTGGAGTTTTAGTCCGGTAACTACTGTAATATAGTTCGTCCATCTAGTGGGCGCTCAGCCTCTGCTTCTTCTTCCCTAGACAGCCAACCAGGATTAGCTTTTTAAGGCTGTCCTCCGGTTGGCGGCGAGCTATGTGGCCGAAGAAGGAAAGCATTCGGCGAATGCAGATCGTGGAGAGTTTTGATGTTTAGCTCTTCCAAGATAGACTCATTGGTGTCAACACCACATCTCGAATGCGTCTATCTTTTCTCTCACACGAAACCTCCATGTCCAGGTTTCGGAAGCGTATAGGAAAATGGTAGATATATACATGGTGTTCAATTCTTCTCGACTCAAATCGACGCGGTTTAATACGATATATACACAAGCTACCCTATTTACTGAAGGGATGGTGTCCTTATTGTGGTTATAAGCCTCCTTAACCCTCAAATACTTGTCTAATTTTTTTGACAATATTTTGGTCATTTAAAAATAGACCTTACATTCCATTTAGTAAGGTTAAGTTTATGTTATTAGCGTGTATAACCTAACAGCGTTTATAGACTGCAATACATTATAAAAGGCCAGACGCTTGTTTGATTAATGTGGACCTAATCGCTCTTATTAGTGATCCTTTGTACAGAACGGCACAGTGTAATTTAACTACAGAGTGTTCTTGTTCAAGATTTAATGATAATTACAACAAAAGACAACTGTACTTAAAAACAAAAATCGATTCCAAATCGAATAGGAATTTCACGACATAGAATAAATCAGAAACGAAACAAACTCTCATCAAACTATCTTTGAAATAAAAACATGAATTATCGAAATCGGGTGCCGTGATATTGAGTATTTCCCCTATTTGTCGCGCACATCTTCTTCTTTTTCTTCTTTGTCGTTCTCTCATTTCTGAGGATCGTGGTCACTAGAGCCACTCAAATGAACAATCTGCCTCCATCAATTTCGGTCCGAGGCAGCCCTCACCAGCTGGTAGAGATTAGGAGAGGAGATGGCACCTTTTACTTGGTCAGACCATCGAGTTGGCGACCGGCCTCTTGTTCTCTTGCTTTCTGTATTGCCAATGATGACCAGCTTTTCAAGGTTGCCATCCCTCTACGCATTATATGCCCGAAATATGACAGTACGCGCTGTAGACACGTAATCGCGCACATAATTAATGGTAATTTAAGTCTTATCTGGTTTTCTCATATTTCTCATCTACATTTAGTACTAAGTAATTGTCGCTATATATATTTCATGTGTATGTATATTATTATATTTATATTGAAATGTCTATGTATGTATATGTATATGTAGAGGTATATTTATTTATTTATATAATAGTTTTAAAATGTTATTCTTAGCTTAGTTATTTTTAACAAGGTTAGCTAGAAGAAAATGCTAAATAGCATTAAGTTCGCCTTTGTATCTATTATATTTAAACAATTCCAACAAGTTAAGAATGTCCCTCAGAAAAGACTTGCATTTTGCAACACTGCTGTTTGGAATCATAAACTCGGAACAGCCTAAATATCCGTACGAAAAGTTGAAATGGCGGAATTAAGATACTAGCTGTTTAATTAGAGCTAAAAACTGCATTTTACAAATTCCGCTACACCGATCTGCTGCGTTCCGGGGCAGTTTCAGATACTTGGCCACCAAGTGTTGGAATAATTTGCCACCGCCCTTAAGAGACAGTAAATCTGTAAACGAATTTAAAAATAAATTAAAACACCTGGTGTTAAAGTTACAAAAAGATAATATCCCCGTCATATCGGTGGCTTGTTGTTTCCAATATTTTCAATATTTAATTATATAATTTAAACTTTATACGTTTAATTATCATATTATTTATTTTTGACTCAATAATATTTATGATTTTTTTTTCATCTATTATTTTATTGTATAAAATATATTTTAATCTCATAACTGTTTTATTCAAGTATCATATTTATTATACTCTTATTGTCTGTATAAATTCCATATAAAAGTAGTATTGGGCGCGCACGTGTTTAGGTAGTCCCGGGCACCGCTGAAAATCAGCGCTGTCGCATCCTTGCGACAACATATGCTGAGACGGTGTCCGATATTGGCATCATATGTTTTGTATTATTTGTCCGTGTTAACTTTAACTGTGTTTTGTCTATTTTCATTCTTTTTTAATGTGTGTTATACTCGGTCTGTGATGTGTTTTTGTATTGTGATGCCAATAAATAAATGTCTATGTCTATATCTATGTCTATTCTTTGATGCAATAAAGGATTTATCTATCTATCTATCCTTATATCAAAATAAATACGCATATCGCATCTGGTATTTAAAGTAGATAAATTTTGTCTGTTATACTACATCATTTGGACAAATATTTGAATAGTTATGACGATAAACAACGGAGTGTGCGATATTATGGCACGACATGGTTACTATTAGAAAATAAACTAAGTGAGTTTGTCTGTATCGCTTTCACGGCCTACCTATTCCGAAATTGAATTAATCAAAATCTGACCAAAATGTCATCAAACTACCCTTGAGGTAAATCCTTTCCAAAAAAAAATGAATCATCGAAATCGGTTGACGTGATATATATAGTTAGTCGTCCATTTGTTGCACATATACTTAATGTAAATTTAAAACTTATATGGTTTTATCATAAATGCCATTGTCAGAACTAGAGCAAATGGTTCCACATGGGAAGCGCCAGCTTTCAAATAAAAAAAAGTTGTGTTTTTCTCATAGATGCCAATGTCAGAACTAGATAATACGGTAACATTTATTTATTTATTTAAATCAACAAAAATTATAACACCGTTACAGATAATACCAATATGATGTTATAAAAACTTAGTTAAATATATATTATTAAAATTAAAACAAATAGAAAGCTGCTTTATGTATTGGCAATAATATATAAATATAAATATAGAGTCAAAAACCTTCCACGCATTTGTAGGCAGCTTCGATAAACACAGACTCTGTGCAACAAAACATATCAATGTGCAGTGATATGGTATTAACAAACCCATTCGCGCGCGACAGCGGTGAGTTCCTAGACAAGTTAGTCCTGGAGACAGGCAGTAGGAACAATGGTGGACGACGGCGCATGCACACGTAATTGTCAGGCGTCCGCAACTGTAGCGCGGCCAGCACTTGGGAAGCGCCAACTTTCAAATAAAAAAAGAATCATCAAAATCGATCCAGTCAGTTGAAAGTCGATTGCCAAAAACCGACTTAAAGTAAATATCTATGTAACAGCCATTCCAAACCCTTTGGTAAGACACCTAGTGCGTCTTAGCTAGTTAGTTTAGTAAATCCCTATACTCTTCAGAACTGCGTTTCATCCTGACATCAAATGGATCGTGGTCGAGCACTAGCTTTGGAGTATTAAAAGTATCCAAAAATTGCCCGTTTGAGTTATAAAGTACAAAAATAATTATCTACCAAAAAATATCTGAATAGTATTACATAGGGCACACAAACCACGCTCAAAGAAAGCAATAAAAGTGTTTTCCAGCCTTTAGTGGTATCGTAAAAAATCTGCTTGCATCGTCACTGATCAACTCCTGACACACCATTACAATTTACTGAGGGCCAATAAAAACTTAATACTTGGTTCGTTTCAGTAGACTATCAGTAGTGATGCGTTGCTATTCTATCGATAGTCGTGGTTCGGCCCATTCGGACCGGGCGTCCTCGGATCGGAATGCTTATGTTACCCCTCACCGGGGGGACCCTTGTGACGAGTTAATAGCGATAGGGGTTCAGGCTAAGCAACCTAAGAGCTATGCCACCTGTCAATCCGGTGAAGCAGTCAAGGCCAGCTTCTCTGGCCAATCTCTGTAGTTCGTCATTAAAAAAAATCTATCGATAGGACCTGGAGAACCGAGTATTGCACGGTATTTATTTTTTGTAAATCATGTTTTTTTATTTTATTTAGAAACGAATTACATAATGATTAAATATGAAAAAATCCGTAAATCTTGTAAAAAAGTTAAATTAACTCCGGGTTAAATAAAAGACTCGTCATATACGTAATTCATCATGGTGATAAATACAATATTAGTTGTTTTACTATGTTTAAATACAGCCAATTAATAAATTTTATCACAAAATATAGATATCAAAAATATCTATACAAATAAACAAAATTGGAATGTCTGTTTGTAATATCAAAATAACTTTTTATAACATGTAATGTACATGATAACATTTTTAAAATTTTTGTCTGTGTGTTCCGGATAATCTCTGGAACGGCTGGACTGACTTTGAGGGGACTTTAACTGGTATTTAGCTGATGTAATAAGGAGTAACATAAGCTACTTTTATTTTAGAAAATTTCAATAAATAGTTTTTAATCGTGGGTAACACCGTGGGGCGCAGCTAGTAGATACATATAATTTATCCAATATCGTTGTCGATATTCGAGCAAGACAGATACATCCCTACTGAAAGAGATAAAAGTATGTGAAAAGCTGAAGATGTGAGCACGTTGATTTAGTGTAAGTTCTTAACGAATGTTTATCAATTTGTTTGACCGATTTGTATATAAAACTAATTGTAATTACGACTAAATCCATAGTCATCTTAAAAATAATAAGCTCTCACGTCTTTTTATCCCTAGTAAGGTAGGCAGATACCGTACTTATTAGGTCCTATACGTGACAGCTGGTGTGTGTTGCCATACACCTAGCACAAATTTTTAAAATGTCATTCCTTCGTACTTAAAAAACTGAAAGAACGGCAATTCGTTGGTACAAGCCGACATTACAAACGTCTTGTATTAGTGTATACTTACAAATGAAGTGATTGACCGCAATCCAAAATGTTAGGTGGAAATGCAGACCTAGATGGTAGGTAGCTAAAATGTGTATCCACTCTTTTAAGTATGAGAATGGATTAAATAATACAACTGGCATATGAAACGCGTGTCATATTAGTTGTATGTCGCAAACTCTACACCTAACCACCCTATTTGTGGTAATAAGGATAAAAGCCTGTACTTTTTTTTAATGTGAAAATGTTACTAGCTATAAAAAAGTGCATAAATTTGAAATTAAAATGATTTCGCAGCCAGCGAGGAACGGGCGAAGCGTTAACCATCGCCCAACTACTTAATATTACGAGGTACGAAGTTTGTTCTCGAGTCTAGACCTAACTATAGCTGTAGCTAGTGCGCTTCAGCTTTTATTGTTCCACCTAGACTGGGGAGTTATTACGTTTCTGCGCCATTAACAGGAGTAGGCCAAGAGCCATTGCAGATGTATGTTAACGTATTTTATTCAGAATTTTCAGTGAAACAATTATTAACGATTATGTAGACTAACATAGTAGCTCAGTGTCCGGGCGGTTGCCGCGAGTTACACTAGCGAAAAATATTTCGATATGTATCTACGTCTACTATTTGGAGGTGACGTTTAATTTTAAAACCGATCTATGACAGTCAAATCATTCCATCAGTACCAAATACGTCACATACTGACATATATACACGCTATTGATGTGCCAGTGGTGCGCCGTCGGTAAAGCGAAGTGGCACCGATGAACTTTTAAAACTAGGAAATATCAACCGCTGTGATGCCAATGAACGTTTAGTTTAGCAGACTATCTCCCGTCGTTAAAATACGCAGCAATGGACGATTTAGACAAAGACCAGTGTAAACTATCTAGAAAAAATCAAGAAGTATGTACTAAATTTATTTATAGAATGACTAACTTTGATACAGACGAAAGAAACGATTTTACCTTCTTTGGACTATAGTCACATAACGTATTTAGTTTTTTATACATGCAATTTGTAGGACTCACTTAATCCCCACGACTGGCAGTTGCCATTTGAATATTGATATAATTTGCTTGAATGGCAAGCTCCCGTTCCTGCCCAGAACAAAAAGCGCATGAGGCATAGTCTCATTCCGGAAATATGGCTTAGTATGACAGTCGGAAAGTACATGACTTGGTATATTGTTCTATTTATATATACATATAAACAAATACAAAATGTATTTATGTTATGCCTCATCATGATTAAGATTTTAAAAAATATGACTTAAATGCACATGTTTCATACAAACAATTTCCAATTTCAAAATAATGGTCGCCATATAAACATTCTTTTAACTCCCAGAGCGGGATTTTGCCAGTGGAAAGTTAATTTATTTTGTTTTTAATTTATTTATAACTATCTGCGTAGTAAAACTATACCCGGGATTAAATACTATTTTTTTTTTTTCTAAAATGAAAGTACCCTAAGTTACTTCTTACATCAGCTATCTGCCCAAGAAAGTCTCTTCAAAATCGGTCGAGCCGTTCCTCTGAAATCTAACCATAAATTGTAAATGATGTTACTTTGGTATACCATATATACATTCGTATGTAGTAAAATGATTATTTTAATACCACAAGCTGACACTTCAATTTGATTTATTTGTATAGATTATATTTCTTAAATAAAAAAATAATCTTTATCGGTCACCACAGAAAATGATTCAACAATGAAACTTGAAGTCCCTGACTCCTGAGCTAGGTTCTATTTGACCTGTGTTTCAGATACAATATGAGCATACAGCACAATAGTTTATAAATATGTGTATATGTGCGTGCGTGTGTAAATTTGAGTTTATTTATGATCTCTTCTACATTATAAATAGAAAGAAAAGTGATTTATTTAGTTGTGATACACATTTAATTGTGAAAATCAGACAATATATATAAAATTGGAATATGTATATGGTAACATTATTATACGCTAGAAATAACGTAAGGAAAAATTCCCGCCTAAAATAGAAATGTGTTCGGAAACCGCTGGCTCCTAAAACGAAGCTTCTGGAAGGCGGTCGCTGAACAGCGAGGCTGGGCGTCGCTCTACAGGGGGCGGAGTCACGCCCAGTCGCTCATCAGGACTACATTATATTAAACCATAGTTTCGTTCTTAATTAATATTTTTTACCCTGGCAAGCGTCTACCTTAATGTCCCTTTTTCACAACCTAATCGATACACGATTGGATTGGTTTCTGAACGGTGCTTTTACGTTGAATGAGACATGATTTATAACTTGTCTCAATTGATATGTATTGTTCCTTTCCTTTTAATTCTGTATTTATTTTAAACTAATATATCATTTACTCAGTCACTAAAACTAGAAAATATAACTTAACTATACATATAGAACAATACATAATACTATGGAAAAATAGAAATATTTACATGTGCCAAACCGTCGTCGCTCGGCAGCGTGCCCCGAAGGCTGGTAACATTGCCACGATGTATGGCAATGCTTAGCCTCTGTGTAAGGTATAAGCCAGCCCTCTGGTCACCGGATGTGTCGACCAACTTCTTAGCTATCACATTAAAAAAGTGGTGTGCACTAGGACCCCACGGAACCAAAGTTTCTACCCCAAACGGCTCGAATATGAAGTAATTATTATAATTACTATTTAAAATTTATCGTAGAATTTATTTCAAACAAAATGTAAATTCATACTAATTTTTTATACATTTCCATTTGATGTTGCCAGTCCTAGATAGTAGTATTACGAACTCAATAAAATATTCGATCTAAAATAATTTATATAAATAAATTTAAACCAATAATTGAAAACATGCTCCTTTTTAAAATAGAATCAAAAAATATTTTTGTTCTTCAAAATCATTTTAATTAATTTTATGGGTATAAAATGCCAGTATTTACAACATTTATTTCATAGTATTACGAGCTCAGTAAAATGCTTGAACTTAAATAATTAAATAAAACTCAATTTAAAAATATAATTGAAAACATACAAGAAAATATTTGAGAATAGAATCCGAAAACTTATGCTTTGTTATTTAAAATTATTTTTAATTTTATGTTATGAGTAATAAGATGCCAGCATTTTTTATTAGTATTTAAGGTGTACTGGACAATACAAATAAAAAAAAAAACAGCTAATGGTAGAGCAGGAATATGGAAATGTCTTAGTGAATTTATCGTAATATCTCATACGTCTAATGCCCTGAATAAAGGTATGCAAATTCCAATCTATCATGGCGAAATGCGAATGTCTCAGTGGAGCGGGTCCTAAATTTAAATTTCCTTCGGATGAGTAGTTGCGTCGCAATCGATAGGTGGTAAATCAACGCCCAATAAAAATGTCAATGGCCTACCAGTGTTGTGAAGCCGCCTATCACACCGTTGTACTATATTTCATTTCCATGGTAACTTTTATTAAGCGTTACATTATTTTTTAATTTACAATTTTTTATATGACAAATGGCAAACAAGCTTACGGCTCACCTGATCTTAAGTAATCACCGTCGCCCATGAACATCCAAAGCACCAGAGGAGCTGGAGGTGCATTGCCTTTGAGATAGAAGTAGGCTCGTTTCTTGAAGGTCCCCAAATCGTAAACGTTCGGAAACACCGCTGGTGACAGTTGATTCCACATGTTGACAGTGCGTTGAAGAAAGTTACACGAGAAACGTACACTCGTGGAACGCTAACCATCAAGATGGTGGCGGTGTAATTTGGATTTATGTATATATAGTATAAACTAAAAATAAAGTAACAACCTTATATATGTCCCACTTAAAGGCTTTCTCTGTAAAAAATAGTTCCCTAGATATTAATAAATTCCTGCTGTGTACTTCAAGTGTCTTAGAACAAAATAATTGACCAGATGTAATATACATTTATTTTAGTATTATAAGAATAGTGGTTTTTATAATGTTTTTTTTTATTTTTAATGGTATTTTTATGTATTTTACTTTTTATTTTACTATTGTAGAAACTTCATCTGAGTTTGGAAAAGGAATAAAGGAGAACAATGGTAGCGGAGTGACAAAGCCCCGAATCTGATAAACCAAGTGTATACAAAATTAACGTTCGCATCATATTGGTCGATATTTGCTAAGTTTAGTAGTCTCCTAGTTCATTGATGCCACTATGGTTTACCGACGGTGCACCACTTGCATACCAATCGTATGTATATGACAAACCAGACGTTGATTGACCAGCTATTCGCAACAGTTTCGCTGGATTTGAGAGGTGAAAGAGCTCTTTGATCGCTTAGCCTGAAACTATATTAGGACAAAATCGGACCTCGGATTGGGCGATAACTATTCGCTTTAGCATTCCGATTCGAGGGCGCACGAGAAGGCCGAAACACGGTAGGTTTTATGGGAAACCAAGACAGTCAAATAGCTAACTAGCTTTACGAGTAAATAACACTTCGAGAAGTGTTCACGGTGGGAGAAAAAGTGGTCAAAGAAATTCCAACGACGCTCCTGACGTTGATTTTGTGAAACAATTTCCATCGATAAGCTTAAGTACTTAAAAATCAATATTGGTATCTGCTCGGGATCGAATCCGCGTTACTCTTAGACCATGACACTATATGACACGGAATGGTATGCCCATGTCGCATAGATTGCATAATGATTTTGAGACTTACTCGGAATTTCGACGGAAAAACCAGCGTATCGAGTGATTACCCAATTGTTTACCCTTATATGTGTTTATTTAGCATATCATCATATCATTCTATAAAACATTTAATGATATAGGCTTAATATTATACTTGAATGAGAATTTGAGTTTATATTTAATTAAGAGACTTTTGTTTGAATAATTTAAGAAAAAGTTTTTCCGCGCTATAAAATCATATTGTGACTTACATTCATTTAAATATTTGTGAATTTCCGTGTCAGTTTGAATAATATAGATTTGAAGACAGTCTCAAAGACTTTGATAACTTCGTGTAGTAAAAAAATACAAATACTTCGTGTCACAAGTAAATTTAGGAGCAAAAAAACCCAACTACAATTCGAATATAACGTTAAACGCTCTTACGCGCGGTCGCCCTCTTTGTATTTCCGAACTATCGTAGGAATATTACGAAATAAAATTAATCAAACTACTCTGAAAGTACATCCTTTCCAATGAAACATGGAAATAGGCTAGTGTGATATTGAGTAATTCGTCCATTTGTGGCGCATATACTTGATGCAATTTTAACACTTATATGGTTTTCTCATGGATGCATGGCACCAACTTTCAAAGAAAAAAAGAATCGTCAAAACAGTTCACCCGGTCGAAAGTTATTTACGTCATTAATAGTTAAGTAGCTTGACAACTATAAAGGTCACATCTTCTCCATCGTTCCCTCCCTGCTGGGAATCGTGACCAAGTATAAGCAGCCTCCATTGATACACCGCTGCATGCTGCGACCTACCTTCATGATAAAGCGAGACCATTTTGCCGGAGCAATTTCCTGAAAACGACTGCTGTCCATTTGCCTTAATGATCTGCATCTCCAGACAATGCTTTGAAGACCGCATGTTTTCAAAAAAGCACAGAGAACAGAGGACAAATTCCAGCTCCCGATGGGAACATGGTAAACCATGTACCTTACACATGGAAAATACTAAACGTGGTGAAGAACCCTTGTCGACCCCACTAGGAGAATTGATTAACATCAATACAGATTGGCCAGAGAAGATGACTTTTACTGTTTCACCGGATTGAGAGGTGGCATAGCTCTTAGATGGCTTGGTCTGAACCTCTAATGTAATAACTCGATACAAAAGTCCCCCCGGTGAGGGGTAACCTCGGCTTGGATGCTTACTATGTTACACATAAGCATTCCGACCAAAGAGCGCCCGCGAAGCCCAAACCGTGGTTAGGTTGGTTGCTTTTTAACTATTAAATATATAATTTTAATTTTATTACACAGCTAATCCATTAATTCTTCCATAATGGCTAATCTATTCAGCTGTACGACTTAGGGATATACCTGTGTCATTAACATCCTGGATCATGCGACTTTCATTTTGAAGAAATCAAACAAGAAATCGTTCAGGAGAATAACTAATTTTTATTCTTAAATGTGTCGATAAACGGGTCAAGTAGTTTTTATTTCTTTTTAAACTTAATTAATTCGAATTATGTTACTTTGTTTTACGTCACGTGATTTTACGAATAGCTTTAAATAAAATTGTTATTTGTAATTACGCTTCGGTGTAAATGTGGCCAATACGCATGCGCCGATCGCTCGTATCGGATTATAATTGAAATAAATCCAACTCAAACTCCCTGTGGGCTTGTTAGAAAAATGATTCTTTTTATCTTATTTCTATAAATTATTTGATCATCCGTTCAAAAAACTTTTTATTTGTATCGTCTTTGCATATAAATAAGGTTTTATTTCTTTTTAAACTTAATTAATTCAAATTATGTTACTTTGTTTTACGTCACGTGATTTTACGAATAGCTTCAAATAAAATTGTTATTTGTAATTACGCTTCGGTGTAAATGTGGCCAATACGCATGCGCCGATCGCTCGTATCGGATTATAATTGAAATAAATCCAACTCAAACTCCCTGTGGGCTTGTTAGAAAAATGATTCTTTTTATCTTATTTCTATAAATTATTTGATCATCCGTTCAAAAAAACT
Organism: Meandrusa payeni; assembly: GCA_029286785.1. Lineage (NCBI taxonomy): Eukaryota > Metazoa > Arthropoda > Insecta > Lepidoptera > Papilionidae > Meandrusa > Meandrusa payeni. The sequence continues at coordinate 1,972,463 of JAGSMX010000029.1, forward strand.
TTTTTATTTGTATCGTCTTTGCATACAAATAAGGTTTTTATTTCTTCTATTCATTACAAAGTGTTTTTCAAAAAGAGAAACGCGGCAGTTTTGAAAAATTAGACCGTTGCAAAATTCAAAATGGCCGCATAATCGTTACAGTACGGAGCTGCGTTGGTGTTGCGCGAAAAAATAAATATTTTGCATCGTCAATAACATTCTGCTCTCTCGCGCTGCACGCATGCGCACAACGCTTCCGGGTCGGCTGGTTCGCTGTCAAAAATATGCAAATTAATCTATAAAAACTCGATTTACGAACGCAACTAATATTGTCACTATTTACGGTGGCAACGGATTCAAATGTGTCGATCGTATAATATGTGTTGTTTGTGAAATCGTGTCGAGAAGTTCGCGGGGCCGCGTCGATTCGTCCCTGTCTGCATCTACGGCGCATGCTCCGTTGTAATGTTTATATTATTTGTATTTGAGCTGTGTATCACGTAAACTATAACTACCACAGGCGTAGCGCCAATACTGAGGGCCAGCGCCCGCCCCTCCCCGCTTCGGTAGTTAAATATTTCTTGCTTATTTCGCCCTAGCATTGTTGTTGCCGCACCGGCGAAGGCTGTTGTATATTGTTTTGACGCGCGATATCCAAGCAAATATTTTATCGTAGATATAAAATATGCGTCGATTCGGATCTTAAATACGGTGGTATAGAAAAAAAAATTAATCGTCGTTTTCTTGTTAAATTGCAACGCGTTGCAGTATAAATAAATTGCATCGGACTGCATCCGGGGTGGAACTTATCAGTGATAGATTTAGTCGCTTTTCAGTGTTGTTCTATTTTGTCGTTGTCTATTTTATTTTTAAATTGTTGCATCATAATCTAATGTCGTGAGTGATCGTAAGTTATAGACGAATTTATAAATATAATTATTTTAGTGAAAAAATATTCAAGGTATGGTAGATAATTCATTATCATGAAGCACTTTTTTTAATTAATTACTAAATTCAAAATTTGTTCGTGTTTTGTGTCAAATTTAAGAAAATTTATGCTGTAAGTAAATATATTTTTTTTATAAAACAAATATTTCTTATAACACAGCGATATTTAAATTTTAGATAAACATATTTTACATTTTAGATTCACTCATAAAATAAAATATTACAAATTACATTTTCTAACACAAAGTGATTGACTGATTAATTTAAACATCATTTCCGAACGCACATTCTTATTTGAACAACTCATTTTGCTGAAATAAAAAAAAAGAAAACAACACTGGCCGCGTAAAAAGTTTAGTTTTCTTTTGTAACTCATAAGCACGTGGCGGGCCGCTCATGTGCACCGTGCGGAGCCAATGGCGTCGTCGCTTATAAGCGGGCTGCCAATGGGGACCGCTGTATAGCGCTCGCTTTGACAGCTGATAAGAGACTTCTGGCGGGAAAACACCCAGCTGTTTTCGCGATTTATTGTCGCTTATTGTCCGGATAAAAAAAGCAATTTGTTGTTTTTACAAATTTATTTCTATTTTTAAAAATAAAAAATCGGTTTTTTCATCTTGATACGATAGTGTAATGTTATATGAGAGGTTATCAATTTTTTTTAAATTTTCTTAAACGTTAATTACTATATATCTTTTAAGAAGTAGTATTCTACGATATCATTTTTAAGCTTCTATTGAAATCATCTTTTGAAGATTTTAGCTTAATTTAAGAATATTTATTTTTAGCAATATGTTTTTAAACATTGATTTTTGTTCTACAGATAAAAAAAAATGGTAATTAGAATCGTTTTGCTCTTTGTTTTAAAAGTCCTTAAATTTTTGTTTCGATATATCGTGAATTTAAATTATATGAAATATTCAAGTTTTTGTAAAAAAAAATTATAGTAATGTATTAACTGGATTACAACGGAAGAAACTCGAACGATAATTTGTACAATATATTTATACGTTGCATTAAATATGTAAAAATATATTAATCTCTCTAGTCTATCTCTCTCACATAATCTATCTCTCTCTTTAAATTCAATTCAAAGATCTTGTCAAAAAATTGTCGAAATTTTTTTTTTTGTTTAATAAGTACATTAATTTACTCTTTTTTATAAAACTAAATGTGTTTGTTACATCTATAATAACTTTTTTATAACTTAGCCTACATATAGTTTTAAATATAATATATAATAATAAACATATTGCCTTACATCCCTTTAACGCAAGCAGTGTGTTTTCACTAAGCTTAATAGTTCTCATATATGACAGGAAATGAAGCCAATCGCCATACACTGTTTACTAATTTTATGAATAAATGATATTTTATTTTTTGAATGGTAACACTGACTGGGATTAGAATGAGACGTAGTATCGATAGAGGTCATCTTAGGCGAATGTATATCAATCAGATAGGTGATCTACTGAAGAAGTGACTTTAAATGAATTTGGAAAGAAAGAACATTTATGCGAAGGTATGGATTAAGAAATAGGATGTGGATTGAGAATTAAGGTAGAAGAGAAGTTTGTAATTCTTCTTCGCCTAGCTTTGGGTCAACGGTTCAAAATTGTGTCTATTCTGGTTTGAAGAGTAATAGACTTCTGGAGACTGGATAGTAAATAGGTATTTGATAATCTTGTGCGCTTTACCATCGCTCAAGATTTCCACTTAAGGATCGTCTAGCACTTGAAATGATAAAAAGTGATGTTAGAGCTTCCTTCTGTACACTTCTGTACTGGGTTAGCGGCTGATCTTCCAACGGTGGATCAATCGGAACGATCACATAATAACAAAAAATCAATTTAAATTAAAGCGTCTATAGCCTAATGGTTTAGGGTACGGTCTGCGAATCGAGGAATGCATACGTAAGGTCGTAGGTTCGAACCTATCATTCTACTATTGATGTGAACCATCTCCTAGCACAACCTTGAGTAAAGTTGGAATGAAGAACAAGAATGTTAATAATCTTTCTAAAAAAAATGCTACATACAATTATCTCCCGCCACATGCAGTCTTAGGCAGTGATTGACATATTTACATAATAATAATAATAATAATTACAGATAAAGTTCCATACTACAAATATAAACCTGACCCCGTCCTTGAAAACTCCAATTATAAGCTATACTGGGATAGAACCATAATAACAGATAAAACCATTTACAACAATAGACCGGATATAACTTTATTAGACAAAGAGAACAAAATAGTTTCACTCATCGACATTGCAGTGTGTAATACATATAATTTAAATTTATTTCAATTTTATTCATAATTTAATTTTAATATTAACGACCCACTCTGAAAAAATAGCTAAATATACAGATCTTTCTATAGAAATTAAAACGCAATGGCAAGTTAGTCAGGTTCAAACAGTTCCAATTGTGCTATCTACTACAGGCGTCATACCAAAAACCCTCCATACAAACTTAAAATTACTTGACATTAATCAATCCACATACTTGCAATTACAAAAAGCCGTGACCCTCAATACATGCCGTCTCACACGTAAATTCCTAAATTCTGACCCTATCTAATTTTATATAATTCTATCACAAGTATTTGGCTTCGGCCCGTACCTACATTTTCACCCTCGAAAAAGAGGAGATACAACAATGTTGTAAACACCATAATAATAAAGCCCTTTATTTTTCTCCATATCTACAAATTCCAAGTGATAATATAAAAAACATCTACAACATTTTATTAGTATTGTTAGTATTTAACTTATATTATATATTAGTAGTGTTAGTTGCAGTGTTGCAGATATGGACCCCTTTTTGGGTGAAGGCCTCCTCCATCTTTTTCCAGGCACTTTTATTCCTGCCTATGTTGGTCCACTCCTTCCCTGCTGATTCGATAATATCATCAGCCCACCGTTTGAATGGTCTGCCAACATTTCCTATGCCCTCTGGCCCCTTTATTACATATATTACTTTATTTACATATTAATTAGTAATCAATGGTACCTTTATTCTGAAATTCCTTTCTTGTGTTCATTTCTTTACTAATTTTCTCGGGTTTTTACAAAATGTCTCGAAGTAGGTAATGCATCTCTTGGTCCTCTAATGGTTTCCATTGCTTCCGATATTACTCAACTCTCCTTTAGTTTGGTGTTGCTGTGAGTTTGAGTTCGCATCTCTTTCGTTGTCACTCGCTTATCTGTATAATACTTCGGAAACGAATGAGATCGTCCGCACAGAGTAAGACGTTTAACGTTTGATTTAACAGATCTGTTCGATTTGATTAGAAGTCGGATTTGGAACTTGTAAGGTAACTTCTCGTATACACTGTTAGCAAGCAAAAACTGAGTTTAATTTGAAAATAGCTATGAGTGAGCAAACGTGAAAAAAAATCGAGTGCTTTAGACCACAGACACATGACTGAAGTAAAACTTCTTAAGCTTTATCTGTGTGTATGTATTTATTGGTATTATATATACAGAAAACTCGCGCACCTCTTAGTCTCTTGCCTCTATAGTAATATACGAAATGTAATAATCTATCCTCACTAACTTAGACTCACTCTTTTCGTAACACATTCGCCAGCTTACTCCTCATGTCATGCGTGTGTTGGCAAGATTGCTATATATGGTATCATTCTTTTAGTTATGGTAACATTCTAGTCAACTTATATATCTCCTTCCTGTACTGTCTGAATGTTATGTGGTGAATGGTACAAATGCGCCAATTCTCGTCTCCGTCTGACTGTCAATGGTCTGTATCCGTAAGGTTTTCGAATTCTTCGGTCACATAGCCAGGAAAACCGATATCTTGGAAACACTCCTGGTCACAGGCAAAGTACAGGGAAAACGACCAAGGAGCCCTATGCGTTGGACAGACCAAATTAACGATAACACCGACAGGAGCAACGACACACCGCCAAAGACCGCAACAGGTGGAAAGCGATCGTCCGCCACATAATTCCTTGAGGTCACGATCCTCAGCAATGAGGAAAACGACGCAAAAAGGAGGACGTCTCCATAAACCAGTGCTTTGAAACAAATGCAACCCCCAGGGCCACCCTTGTGGTGAACAGCGAGTGTAAAGAAGCTTTACTTCAAAAAAATACAGTTGAGAATCTTCTTTGACGTCGTAGTTTGTCGGGTATTCAGTTTGAGACACTAAATGAATCTTTGTCCTAGTGTATATAAATAGGTCACGAGTCCAGTTTAAGTCGCATCGGCCCAGTCCGGTGCCCGGTATGGACTGGAGACAATGTCGCCGTGTGAACTGCGCTGAGTATGTTCACGATACCATCGGAACTAACATTGTTACGTATTTGGCCTGCGGTGGGGCGATATATGACTTAGATTTCGTGACGTAACGACTAATATATTTGGTCCTTACATATAAAATTGGCGTTTCGTAATACTGGCCACTTTGATCTTAAATATCTAGCCAAGAGAAATCTCTTTCAGACAACCTTTAGAGTTTAGATGGACGGAAATTTGTTTCTAGAAAGGTGTTAAGTGGGTCTGAGATTATCTATCTTCAACATGACTCATTAGTACCATAGGGTACTTGGTAGATAGATAAATCCTGTGATAACTTGTAGGTTTTGTGGAATTAGTCCAATAACTAGTACACTCGCTTTATTGAGACAGCGTAACGTTGTACAAGAAATTATTTTTAACGAATACTGTCACAACTGCGCGTCCTCGCCATCTTTTTTACAAAATTAATTAGAAGTTAGATTACGAACTAATAAAGTTACAATGCCAAGTTAATGTGACGATCAACTAAATTATTAATTATGAATTAAAGATACAATAAGGTTCAGGTAAATCACTAAGATATCATTGGAAGTAGTTATTATGCACGATCGCTGGGTGTTATGTGTTGTCAGCTAAAAATCTCTTTATTACACCAAAGTATATGTACAAAGGCGAAGTTAATGCAGTTAGCAGTTTCTTCCAGCTAAACTTTATTTGACAGGAATAAAATTTTATTATTATTATCCTAAATCTGGACTTAAAGTTTAACTATATATTAAAGATAACCGTACAAAATGTATATTATAACCACAATTCACGGTACACTTAACAGTAAAAGATACGCGAAGGCTGCACAAAATGCGGCATACATCAAACGGGCGGCGGTCTCTTAAAAGCGGGTGGGCGTGTCTCTTTTCAGCGTCGCTCTCCGATTGGCCGCGTGGCCGTTTCATCTCGCCGCCAACGCTGAAAAGTGGGCCGCTTAGACGCTTTTCAGGGCACAGCTTCACATATCTCTGTTAGAGTACATTTCATAAATTATTGAATTGAATTTCGCTAGCATTTGTATAACGGCATTGTTGAAATATGTTTAATATAGATTTTGTTTTACATTTCATAATGTTTGAATATAAAACAGATTTCTAATTAAGATTTGAATTATAAATTCCTTTAATGGGTTTATCTCGTTTTTAATCTTTCTCGTTGGAATGAAGGATGGATCGCGATAAGAGATGTGAAAGTGTTTTAATAGAGATTCTAATTTATCATCCAAGCATCCAATCGTCGAAACGAGTTTCTGTTTTCCGGATTCTTAATAAAAAAAAATCACTTGCTTAAAAGTGTATTAGCATGAGGCTCATTTGCTGTCACATATAATACCTGATTATCTATCTTATCGTAGTTACTATCTTCGATTCTCACAAATTAAAAAAAAAACTAAGTGACAAATCTTGTGAACGTCTTACCATCAGTGACGTCTATTAATACCCACGGACGTTCTCTTATATTTCCGTCGCCTTCGTTATATTATCTCTTGTTGAAGTTTTTGGTTTTTTGCCCTACGATGAAAGACGGTACTCTTTTAACCGGGCTTGGGACCAGCATCGATTAGGATCTCAGCGCCAGCGGAATGGCAGAACGTTGTTGAGGTTACCAAGGGGTGTAGGGACGAAAAAAGATAGAAGCAGACTTGTACAATAAAGTTTTGGAGTCTATATTCTCTTTCTGAAGACCCAAGACAAGGTGGGGAGACTGTCGAGAGACATTAGGGAGTGCAAGATTTCCCAAGACGATGTCGGGGACAGAGCACGTGGAAAGGGAAAGCTGACCCCACCACCATGTGGGACCAATAGCAAGGAAGAGAGAGAGAGTCTATATTCTCTTTCTGCTTCCCCATTGCGCTAGTCCTACCTATAAGAAAATATAAAACATACCAATATCATAACAAATTTGTTGTCTATTATTTTAATATGCATTATTTTTAATCTCATGGCTAGTGGCTATTGCTTTTAGTGGTTATTTTATAGCTATACTTATAAAGTATAGTACACTATAGTATTTATATATGATTTATTGATGACATCTACGCATTCGTAGCGATTCGTAGGCAAAGGTTACGAACTTCCCAAACAACTCCATCGATTCTACTTACTTCCGGTGCATTTTTCATTCTTCATTCATTCATTCTCCTTATATCAAAACTACCAAAAATTATACCACTGAAATTAGAGAACCTGGATGATCCCGCTTTGCTCGGTATTTTTTATAGTAAATCGTTGTATGGGCCGTCTAACTTTAATGGCTCTTCGAACCTATTAGTGATTCCCTAGACTCTGAAGTGAAAATTGTTCTTGCCATTTACGCGATTTAGATTATATATATACAAGAACTGCTTAAAGATGTTATATAACAACATGGTAACTTCGATTCTGAAGTTGTAAAAATTGACTAATTAGTACGCAAAGATGAATCGTCTAGGTCAAAGGCGGGAATGATTCCATTTTTTTTTAAACTTTCTAAGCAAGTGCTTGACTACGATCCCACTTGATGTTAAGTGGAAATGCAGATGGTAAGGCGCACTAGCTTAGTAAATGCCTATTCACTCTACTCTTGAAAATACCCACGTTGTAATCAGAAGGAAAGACAGACGCGGGCAAACAATTCTAGTACTTTGCTGTACGAAGAATGAAAGACAAAGCAAAGCGCTTCGTTCGGGTTTGAGGGATGTTCACAACAAAAGGATGAAATCCCACAGTGCGTCTAGACGTCCGATGGTGGAAAGGGGTTGGGGGAATTAGATCATGATCAGTTCCTGAGCACACTCTCCAAAATGCAATCTGTAGAAAACCGAAAGACTAGCTACCATTCATTGCTATATTACCACAATAACTTTCGGAAGAAAATAGATTTCATAACGTCGCAGAGGTTTTTCCTAGATTTTTTAAAGAATATTTTAAAAATTATTACTTAAAACAATTTTTTTTTCAAAAATATTACTAACATTCTTGTTAACCATTCCAACTAAGCTTAAGCTAGAAGATGGTTCACGTCAATAATCGAATGGTGAACCTTATTCGCAGACGTACCCTAAGCCATTAGGCTATTGACGACTTCTCCAACTATGTTTATACAAATATGGCTAAATAATATTTATCATTCTATCCTCAATAATTATCGAATTTATATTTGTTTTAGTGCGTTTGGGAAATCCGATTACAGTGTATCTTTAACACTAAGCGTTGATGTAACACAAAAATATAATTTTTGTATATCGTATTCTTCACTATCAAATAACTATATGTGAAGGTGTCGTCATTGTATTAACAAATACTATTTTTTTTTAATATATAGCATTCTATAGAGTATGTTAATTCAAGTTTGTTTAAATTTTTTTTTTTGACGAACAAACACAGTTGACCAGAGAAGCTCGCCTTTACTGCTTCACTGGATTGTGAGGTGGCATAGCTCTTAGGTCACTTAGCCTGAACCTCTATTAGTAACTCGACACAAGGGTCCCCCCGGTGAGGGGTAACCTTTGGACGATTGCTATTTTTGCGCGATAGCATTCCGATCCGAGGGCGCCTAAGAGGGCCGAACCACGACTCGGTCGTTAGCTATTTCATTGGCAAAAGATCTAAATACGTAACAAGTATCTTCTTAAGTACGTATACACAAATTACGTACCCACACTTATTTTTTATTTAACGACAAAATAGACAGCGACTGAAATATAATGATCTCTTTTCAGAATAGTGAAATTGTAATTTGAATAATTTAAATTAAGAATGAGAAAAAATAATAACCTAAAGTTAGGTAAAAATTTGACTGATAGTTAAGTGGACTGAGCTTAAATTATACGCGCGTTAATTGTAACAGTTGTATAAAAAGTGATAAATACGTCGTGTGATTTTAACGAATATATAAAGAAGAGAAAAGAAGCCGCCATGCTGTACGCCGTGAGACAGGTAAGAGACACGATTATAGAAATCCAATTGAAGAACAGTTCTTAGTTTTATAAAAATGTATTTTCTACGTATTTGGTAATGATGGAATGATAATTGATACGACTGCAATAAATCGGTTTCGTAATGAAACTTCTCTCCATGCCTGAAGACGAAGGTCTTTAACAAGTGCGTCCTCCCAGCCATGACCTATGGTGCAGAGACTTGGACTCTGACCGTTGGGCTGGTCCACAAGCTGAAACTATGCTGGGCATTTCTTTAAGGGATAGAATCAGACGAATTCGAAAGAGAACAAAGGTAGTCGACATAGCTCTTAAAGTCAGCAAGTAGAAATGGCAGTGGGCCGCGGGAAATTCTTTGAATGTAGGCCGCGCGTGGATCGGAGAAGCGTAGGACGCCCTCCCTCCAGCTGAACCAACGAGCTTATAAGAATAGCCGGAAGTGACTGGATGCGGAACGCGGAGGATCGTATGTGTTGGAATGCCTATTTCCAGCAGTGATCAGACCAGAATGAAATTTCAGTGGCAAATAGCAGACTCGGAGCCACAATTGATGGCGCACAATTAAGGACATAGTCCGCTATGCGGCCCTTTTTTTTGTTAACGAGGAGGAAATCTTCAAAAGATACCCCGCCTTCTGGGGAAGGCGGCGGTTATGTGGGTTTTACCCACTAAAACCTCCCCGGTGGCCCTTCCTCGGTGCACGGGAAGAAGGCGACACGGGCCAGCCGATGTCGCCTTCTTCCCGGGTCCACCTTAGCGGACGACAAAGGCCCCCACCCTTGTCGCCTAGTGAACCCGAGGACCCTTTTAGTCGCCTTCTACGACAGGCAGGGGATACCGTAGTCTTATTCTTTCTAAGTCATGTAGGTTGCCTCACGATGTTTTCCTTCACCGCAGAGTTCGTGGTTAATCAGCACATCGAACTCAGGTTGCTAGCAGCGTACAATGCAACTTAAGCCAACCGCCCGGACACTGAACTACCACGGCTCTAGTTTGGTTAGGTTCCGATTTATTCTATTTCCTAATATTCCTACGATAATTCGGAAATACTCGAGCATCCGCGCATAATGGCGTTTAACATTTGATTCCATTTGAAGTCGGGTTTTTCTTTTTATTCGTAAATATACTTGTGTTAGCTGGCAACACATGACGCGCAGCGATTGTTATGCATAATAACTACTTCCAATGATATCTTAGTGATTTACCTGAACCTTATTGTATCTTTAATTCATAATTAATAATTTAGTTGATCGTCACATGAACTTGGCATTGTAAATAATAGTTTAACCTTATTAGTTCCTAATCTGACTTCTAATTAAATTTGTATAGAGATTGTGAGGACGCGCAGTTGTCACGTTACTCGTTATAAATAATTCTGTGTACAACGTTACGCTGTCTCAATAAAGCGAGTGTATTAGTTGTTGGACTATTTTATTCTACGAGACCTACAAATTATAACAATTGCCATCGTTTTAAAACACTTAAGTATGAATTTGAATGTCGCACTTTCTCGCTTCCATAACTCGACCATGTGACGTCACATGTTTATTATAATATTGATTAAAACAACAATAAATGCTTGCTCATTATTATTGGCAAATATCACGTATCACCGCCAGCGACGTGACTCCACCGAGCACCCGACTGTAGGACCGTGACTGGTTATACAATCATGTATTGCTGAGTTAAGCGGAAGATGCGTTGTACGAATTACTGTACTACAATATTCCTAATAAACCTTTATTTTTGTTAACGGGGAGGAAATCTTCAAAAGATACCCCGCCTTCTGGGGAAGGCGGCGGTTATGTGGGGTTTTACCCACTAAAACCTCCCGGTGGCCCTTCCTCGGTGCACGGGAAGAAGGCGACACGGGCCAGCCGATGTCGCCTTCTTCCCGGGTCCACTTTGGTGGACGACGCAGGCTCCCACCCTTGTCGCCCAGTGAACCCGAGGCCGCTTTTAGTCGCTTTGTACGACAGGCAAGGGATACCGTAGTCTTATTCTTGAGAGCCCAGAACTACAGGGCTGTTCCTAATAAACCTAGGCGAGCAGTTCCATCTTTTTCCGCTTAACATCAGGTGGGATCGTAGTCAAGCACTTGCTAAGAAATTATAAAAAAAAATTATGAACCTCCTTTTTGAAGTCGATTTAAATAGAAATATAGCCTATTTCCTTACTATTTCGATCGGTATTAATGCAAGTTTAATTAAACTAAGTGATCGCCGTCACCCATAAACATCGCCACAGGAGTTGCAGGTCCGTTACCAGTCTTTGAGATAAGAGTAGGCCCTTTTTAGTCGCCTTCTACGACAGGCAGGGGATACCGTAGTCTTATTCTTTCTAAGTCATGTAGTTGTTCCTCCCGATGTTTTCCTTCACCGCAGAGTTCGTGGTTAATCAGCACATCGAACTCGGGTTGCTAGCAGCGTACAATGCAACTTAAGGCAACCGCTGAACTATCACGGTTCTAGTTTGGTTAGGTTCTGATTTATTCTATTTCTTAATATTCCTACAATAATTCGGAAATACTAGAGCATCCGCGCATAATGGCGTTTAACATTTGATTCCATTTGAAGTCGGGTTTTTCTTTTTATTCGTAAATATACTTGTGTTAGCTGGCAACACATGACGCGCAGCGATTGTTATGCATAATAACTACTTCCAATGATATCTTAGTGATTTAAATAAATAAATAAAAAATAAAAATAAAAAATAAAAAAGCCTTATATTTCTTACTAACTAATTACAAATGCACAATAAACTAATTTCTAATTATTATAAGAACCCCTCGTTCTCGAGGGTGAAGGCCTCCTCTAGAGTTTTCCAGGTCTCTTTGTTTTTCGCGGTTAATTGCCACTGTTTACCAGCCACGCGTATAATATCGTCTGTCCACCGGGCAGCTGGTCGTCCTCTCTTTCTGGTGCCCGATGGACCTCTCCAGGATGTTACCCTTACATACATCTTAGTGATTTACCTGAACCTTATTGTATCTTTAATTCATAATTAATAATTTAGTTGATCGTCACATAAACTTGGCATTGTAAATAATAGTTTAACCTTATTAGTTCCTAATCTGACTTCTAAAGATTGTGAGGACGCGCAGTTGTGACGTTACTCGTTATAAATAATTCTTTGTACAACGTTACGCTGTCTCAATAAAGCTAGTGTATTAGTTGTTGGACTATTTTATTCTACGAGACCTACAAATTATAACAATTACCATCGTTTTAAAACACTTAAGTATGAATTTGAATGTCGCACTTTCTCGCTTCCACAACTCGATCATGTGACGTCACGTGTTTATTTTAATATTGATTAAAACAACAATAAATGCTTGCTCATTATTATTGGCAAATATCACGTATCACCGCCAGCGACGTGACTCCACCGAGCACCCGACTGTAGGACCGTGACTGGTTATACAATCATGTATTGCTGAGTTAAGCGGAAGATGCGTTGTACGAATTACTGTACTACAATATTCCTAATAAACCTTTATTTTTTGTTAACGGGGGAGGAAATCTTCAAAAAGATACCCCGCCTTCTGGGGGGAAGGCGGCGGTTATGTGGGGTTCTTACTCACTAAAATCTCCCCGGTGGCCCTTTCGACGGTGCATGACGAGGGGCTCCGGGATCTCACGTGAACGCACCGGAGCACTCTGCACTGTGTTCAAGGAGTGCACGTCCCGGGGGGAGGTTACTCCCTCCCCCCTGTGCCCTCGCAGCGCAAGGCGACACGGGCCAGCCGATGTCGCCTTCTTCCCGGGTCCACTTTGGTGGACGACGCAGGCTCCCACCCTTGTCGCCCAGTGAACCCGAGGCCGCTTTTAGTCGCTTTGTACGACAGGCAAGGGATACCGTAGTCTTATTCTTGAGAGCCCAGAACTACAGGGCTGTTCCTAATAAACCTAGGCGAGCAGTTCCATCTTTTTCCGCTTAACATCAGGTGGGATCGTAGTCAAGCACTTGCTAAGAAATTATAAAAAAAAATTATGAACCTCCTTTTTGAAGTCGATTTAAATAGAAATATAGCCTATTTCCTTACTATTTCGATCGGTATTAATGCAAGTTTAATTAAACTAAGTGATCGCCGTCACCCATAAACATCGCCACAGGAGTTGCAGGTCCGTTACCAGTCTTTGAGATAAGAGTAGGCCCTTTTTAGTCGCCTTCTACGACAGGCAGGGGATACCGTAGAGTGTTACTCTTACCACTAACTTTAGCCGTCATGCTAGTTCAAAGAGGGTACAAACATAAAAAATACATACAGACCAATAGAGAACCTCCATTTTGGAAGTCGATTGAAAAAATGATAGCCTACTTCTGTTAATGTTACCGTCAGTATTAAGTTTGATTACCCAATTCATTCGAGTACAGCGTGTCTGTTGTAAAAACATCCAAGTCCTTGTTAAGTATCGCGAATTGAAAATCAATCCATAGATGACTAAACAATCTTGAGACGTCACAGCGAATGCATTGAATGCGATCATTAAATAAGGATGTTATATAAAAATATGGTACATAAGGCAGTTTACATTGGACACTTGTTATAACTGTTGAACTGTTTATACAGCGACATATTATTTATCAAAACACATCTCCCAGCGGTGTTAGGTGACCTCATTTTGTAAACATATTTGCGGGCTAAGCGAGCCGGTTTCAATAACACTGTGATTAGTCGCTTCAGGGTTCCGTACGTGAATGTCGAACCCAACACATTACGGCCGTGCTACTAGTAGCTTTTTTTATATAAAACTAGCGTACCCAGCCCGCTTCGCCGGACTAAATGAACAATCTTAATCTTTCTTTATCTTAAAGCTTCCATCATTAATCATTACATAATAACATCAAAGAACCGTGGTGCTCAGTGTCCGGGTTGGCTCAAGTTGCATAGTTCGCTAGCAACCCGAGTTCGATCACCGGTGCCGGCACCATTAAAATTGTTGTTGCAATTTTATGTGCTGATGCATGCTGTGCGCGTGGTTAACGCGCTCGGCGGTGAACGAAAACATCGTGAGGAACCTACATGTCTTAAAAAAAAATTCTAAGGCATGTGAAATCTGCCAATCCACACTAGGGCCCCGTGGACTATGCCCTTATACTCTCTTTACAGAGAAGGCCTGCGATCAACAGTGGGAAATATATATTATATATATATAAAAAGGCTTTATATAAAAAACTTTACATCATTAAATATTTAACTCTATCAATATATTAAATTATTCAGAAATGAATATCATTCTCTTCTATTTTCATCTCTAGCGGTTGAAGATACCTACACCCATGTACATATCAGTATATAAAAACATATCGGGCTCAAGTTAATGTCAGAAATAAAAGTTCGACGTATGGCTTGTTTGACAGTTCAAAAAGATGAGTGCTCCAAATATATAATCCTTTATAGGATTACTCGCCAGCTTAATCTGAAGATTCTCTGAAAGTTTCATTGAAATCGGTCCAGCCGTTTCGGAGCCTATACGGAACAAACCCACACACTTTCTCTTTTATATATATAGATAGACTAACGTTTGACTCGTATTTCGATTGATGGAAGGCGATGATGAACCTTAGGACGATACATGTGAGTCTATAAGTTGTCTGTTCACATTGCCCTTAAAGGTGTCCAAATTGTAACGGAGAGACTGACCTCAGCAGAATTGTTTAATTAAACCCTTTAACCGTCATAATTTTTGAAGATGCAAACCGCTTCGTGCGTAATATAGGAATGTCTACGTCATAAGGGTGTAATTGTTTTCGCATAACTTTCTTCCATTCACTAACAACTTGTGGAATCAACTGGTTGTTACCTATACGATTTGGGTTAAGTTAGAGTTTTAGCCCTGTAGTTCTGGGCTCTCAAGAATAAGACTACGGTATACCCTGCCTGTCGTAGAAGGCGACTAAAAGGGGCCTCGGGTTTACTGGGTGACAAGTGTGGAGCCCTTTGTCATCCACCAAAGTGGACCTGCGAAGAAGGCGACATCGGCTGTAACCTCTCTCCCCACCCGGGAAGAGAAAAAAAAAGTTGCATAGTATGCTAGCAACCCGAGTTTGATCCCCGGTGCCGGCACCAATAATTTTTTTCAATTTTATGTGCTGATTTACCACGCGCTCGGCGATGAAGGAAAACATCGTGAGGAAACCTACATGACTTAGAAAATTTTTCTAAGGCATGTGAAGTCTGCCAATCCGCACTAGGGCCGTGTGGGGGACTACGCCCTTATACTCTCTTTACAAAGACCTGTGCACAACAATTGGACATATATATTATATATATATAAAGGCTGTAACTTTAACATTTTTTATTGTTAACGGGGAGGAAATCTTCAAAAAGATACCCCGCCTCCTTGGGGGAAGACAACGGTTATGTTGGGTTTTTACCCACTAAAACCTCCCTGGTGGCCCTTTCCTCGGTGCATGACGAGGGGCTCCGGGATCTCCAGTGGAACGCACCGGAGCCCCTCTGCACTGTGCTCAAGGAGAGCACGTCCCGGGGCGGGAGGTTACTCCCTCCCCCCCTGTGCCCTCGCAGTGCAAGGCTACACGGGCCAGCCGATGTCGCCTTCGTCCCGGGTCCACCTTAGCGGACGACAAAGGCCCCCACCCTTGTCGCCCAGTGAACCCGAGGCCCCTTTTAGTCGCCTTCTACGACAGGCAGGGGATACCGTAGTCTTATTCTTGAGAGCCCAGAACTACAGGGCTGAGCGTACTATGCAACTTGAACCGGACACTGAGCTTCCACGGCTCTACGATTTGGGTACCTTCAAGAAACGAGATACCTTTCTTAAAGGCCGTCAAAGCATCTCCTTCGGTGTTGTAGATGGTCACTGTAATCACTTAAGATCAGTCGATCTGTAAGGTCATTTGAATTTTTTTTTAATTTAAAACCAAAAAAAAAATAGGACTTATATAGTTTTCACATGGATACCATTGTCAAAACTGGACTTAATTGAATCAAACGTATCATCAACTCTCTGGAAAGTTACGAAGGAACAAACATAAAAACAAACATACACACGAATTGAGAACTCCGCCCTTTTTGACGTCGGTTGAAAAGGAGTTGACTACCCTATGTGTTATATATAGCCGTGAGCAAAAATAAAGGGTCGGTTAAGTAAGTTTGAATATCTCGGGAGATTAAGACGCTAACTAACTGAAATAAATTAAAATATTTTATTTTAAGTTGAAATTTGGCCGCCATTTTTAAAATTTAAATAAAAATAAAATTGTATAAATAATACTGAATTATCCAAGTTTACGTAAGATATCTTTTTTCGTTTAAGCTTATGTTTTTTTAATGAAATATAAATAAATTAATAAAAATATTTTATTTTATTTTAAGGATATTTAATTGTCTATCATACACAATTTATTTCAGTTAGCTAGCGTCTTTATCTTCCGAGTTATTCAAACTTTCTTAACCGACCCTTTATTTTTGCTCACGACTATATTAAATTCTTAACACAACTGGCTTCAAAAAACCATTCGTGATAATTAATACAGAACCAATTAGTATTTAAATTTTTTTTTCGGTCTAGCGAAGTCGTAAAAGTTGTTATAGAGTGTACATACGAACTAAGAACGGGGATCGGTTAATTTGGGAGAATAGTTACGTGTCTTATTGTTTGTTTTTCAAGTGGGCAAACTTCAACACGTTCGTTTCAACAGAGATTATTATTTGGACAGATCTTTTAATAGTTCAAATCTAGATTTTCAACACAACTAAAGTTAAGACCGGAACCTTTTAACGTAATGTAACGTTAAAGTTAGTTAGCCTTTATATAAATCCCTCTGCTGGGCACAGGCCTTCTCTGTAAAGAGAGTTTAAGGGCTTAGTGCCGCCACCGGGGATTGAACTCGGGTTTCTAGCATACAATGCAAGTGGAGGCGACCGCCCGCAGATTTTAAATGCTTATTTTGTAAAACTTGCTGTTGCTCTTCCCAAAAAAGGAAAGAAAATATACTTTGACAATGATCACGTTACAGGCGTCCTCTTTCAAGTTTTTCTGTTAATAACTGTTAGCAATAGTAAGTTCAGGACGACCCTCGTAGCTTCTTGAGGGTAGTCCTGAATTGAATTGAGAAAAAATATTTTTAGAGTTTAAGCTATGGATTGATACGGACTGATGATGATATTAGGCACATTAATTAAGTAATTATTTGTGGACAGGGTCCGGAGCCGGCACTGAACTCAAGCCCGGGCGGTGCTGCCAAGCCGCCGTTACTCAACTCATTCGAGCTGGACCGCTGTCTTGATCGGTAAGTAATATTACACATTATATGCTTAGCGTTCCACCTCTTTACCGAAACTTAAAATAAGTATATTTACGTGTAGCAACAAAAACAGACTTCGCCAAAAATGCCAAAATTAATATTGGACCTCATTTATATCATAGATTGATAGATATAACTTTATTGTATACCAAAATCAAACAGAACTAAGGTATATTTTGCAATTTGTTGTATAATGAATCTCTCATTGTATATTCAATCTCTCATTTCAAAGTTTAAAAAAAAAACAAAATTGTTATCCCTCAAGAATTTAAATTTCGAACAATCTTGTTTCATTTAATAAAAGTAATATTAGTAATTGAAACCAATACCTTCAAAAAACGGAGCTATGAGGTGCACAGATAAAAAAAAACATGAAATGAAACCTCGTCCTTTTTAGAAGTCAAAAAGCATAGCGAGAGCGGTATGATTCTTGTAATTTGCGACATAACGTGTTGCCATCATAGCCTGTGCGAAAATTAACGGAATTGTTGGCACTTACGGTCTACCTACGATCAGCTAGATCACATTGCGGTTATATGAATCGAAGAGGGCACGCGTGGTGTGGACGTATGGCTTCTTCACTTCACGCACGCAACTTCTAGATTTCCTACACGTTATTTATCGACGAATTTCCTTCTTGCTAAATTCTCTCCCTTAAGGAGGTCGACAGCACAAAATCATCCCCCTTTTATGCCCGAGCTACCTGAAATTAAGATATTGTGGAGACCCGATCATAGAAGTAGACCGGACTTAGACACGCCATATTTTAAACTTTAGTGTGCAATGCACAATAAGCTATATCTGGTTTTCTCTTTGCAGAGAGGAGTCCGGCAGGTGGGGCGACCCCACGCGC
The DNA here is from genome assembly GCA_029286785.1 of Meandrusa payeni. Lineage (NCBI taxonomy): Eukaryota > Metazoa > Arthropoda > Insecta > Lepidoptera > Papilionidae > Meandrusa > Meandrusa payeni. Next base: position 1,990,745 of record JAGSMX010000029.1, read on the forward strand.
CGCCGCCGGCGAAGCTCTCCTCCGCGGCGCGCCTCGCCGCCGCGCGACCATGAGCCGCTCTCTCTCGCCAGGGTCACTATCTTTTTCTATTCTCCTACTCTTCATCATCTATCTATTATCTATCGTTTCAGCCGCAGAATGGACACAGGCCTCACCCAACGATTTCGAAAAGTACCGGTTGAAATTAAAAAAAATTATAAAGTGACAACCTACGAAAGAAATAGAGCCCAGTGGATCGGAAAACGGCAGTGGGCAAGGCACATAGCGCATAGAATAGATGGCAGATTAGACCAATAGGTTCTCAAGAGCAAAGAGCGACAGCATCACAAGGTGGTATTATAAAGGCCGAAGGAAAATTCTGGATGCCACCGGCCCACAGTCGTTCTTCTTTTTATAGAAATTTAATTTTTCTTCATACCGGTGATCGGCTTTATTGCAGCTGTAGTTTCCTACACAGCGGCATGGAACAAGGAGTTACTTAAACCACGAAATACCTCTTCTTCCAGCTATGTATAGTTGTGGATGTTCTTTGGCTGAAATGAGACCGCCTAGTATCTAAGTGCTATTGTTAAGGCACTAGGCTATCCGAGACATTAATCGATTTGCAGACATGTGTATGAACCTGCCTGTGTGATGTGACATGGTTATTTAATGATTGAATTAATGATTAATAATGAAACGTTACGGCACATACAGGCATCAGCGCCAAATTCGCCTGCCGGTGGATCGACCCAGTCCAGCCCGGCGCCGGTGTCTCCGGCCAGCGCGGGAGGCGCCGGGCCTCGGTCTCCGCTGCCGCTGGTCGCGCCCGACCTGCTAGCGATGCAGCTCCTCGACCAACACTCGCAGCTGCAAGCTCTGATGAAGCAGCGGCTGTTCCACCAGCATCATATGCAGAAACAGGTTTTAAATGTTTCCTTAAGATATTTTTACAATTATACAGTACTTACACTCACCCTTCAACCTCGGGTATCATTCAAATTATTCAAATCGTTGTCTTATACAGCACCTAGATTGACCGAGCTTTGCTCGTTATTTTTGTTTTGATAAATTTTGTAAATTATATTTAAATACGAATAACATAATGAAGCGTCAATAGCCTAATGCGAATGGCTTAGGGTACGGCCTGCGAATCGTAAGGTCGTGGGTTCGAATCCACCATTCGACTATTGCCGTGAACCATGTCCTAGCACAAGCTTAAGCTTAGTTGGAATGGTTAACAAGATTGTTAGTAATATTTCTGAAAAAAAAAATATGAAAAATGAATAGTATTTTTTCATTGTTTATATATATAAAAAAATCTATACTTAGGTACGAATTAGATTTAATACAGGGCTCCCAATTATATTTTTCTCACAAAGGAAGAAAGAAACTTGAATAAAAGAACCTCCAACATACTAAATTTCATGAAAATCGTCAAGTAAAAGCCGTTTAACGAAGTACACAGTTGGCCAGAGAGGATTGAGGAGTTGGAGTAAGAGGTGGCATAGCTCTTAGGTCACTTAGCCTGAACCTCTATTAGGTAGTCACTCAACACAAGGTTCCCTCACGGTGAGGAGTAACTTCGGCTTGGACGGTTACTATGATACGCGTAAGCATTTCGATCCGAGGGCGCCCGAAGCCGAATCAAGTCTCGGTCGGTAGCTATTTTATTAATAAAAAACTATTTGAGCCAATCTAAGCTAAACTAACTTATATGCCACTATGGGAAGCGTTGGCGCTGGGAGAAGTGGCCGAAGAAACTCCAGCAAAGCTCCTAATCCTATCCAAGGAGTAATGTAAAAGCCGTTTCCGAGATTTAGTTTTTGTATAGATATAGAAGTATGGGTCGTTTAAAGATATAAAATACTCTTCAGGCAATATGGTCAAAGCAGCTCAGGGCACATGGATTTCGTGGCTGTCCATGATATTTGCAGTATCACCATATTTCATTAATAATAAACAATAAGTAAAAAGTGAACTTCACTTCGCAGCATATGTCTTCAGAGGCTGCAAAAAGACAGCTGGAGCAGTCGCGATTACAGGACCAGATCAATCTGAACCTCCTCTCGCAGTCTCACATGCAGCCGCCAGACACGTCGCCAGGTGAGTTGATGTGTTCTTTCCAACATATTCTTCATTATCATGTCAGCTAATGGAACTCTTCAGACGCATCATTATCAAGAGACAGAGCCGGATTTAGAGGTGTGGGGTCCCAGGGCATAAAAGATGAGTGGACGACAAAATCATTGCTTATTTTGATTGAAAATGCAATGACAAGAAATCCTCTAATTAGTTCAATTCAAAAAGATAACAGCTGAACAAACTCCAATAATGCATATTTTTCTTTTTTGAAAAGTTTCTAAGCCTCTATTGCGGGGTCTCTCTCTTGTGGGCCTAAATCCGGAGAGAACCCTACCAGTTCATCTTGGCTTCAACGGCTCGCCTGATCTTAAGTGACCACCGAAGGAGCTGTAGCTGCGTTGTCATCCTCTGAGATAGGAATAGGCTCGTTACTTGAAGGTCCCAAAATCGTATACACTGCTGGTGACAGTTGATTTCACGGTTGATACAATCGTGGAATGCCAACCATCAACATGGTGTCGACGGAATTTGGAATTCTGCCGAATAAATCGGTAGCTGGGATGATTCCGAACAATTCTTCAGAACACTCCCAATGGTAAATACGATAGAGAATGCAAAGAGCTCGGACATCTCTTCGCAGACTCAGAGGGTCAAGTCGATCGGATCGTTGACCAGTTGAGCAGAAATAACCCTGATGATTAAGACTGGAATTCTTGTTACAGTCACTGAAGCCCCGGTTCCCTTCAGCCATCACATCAACCACAGCAGCGGTAAGCTATTTTACGGTGATATTCTGTGAAGTATGTAAACATAACGTTCATTTATACAATAAGGTATAACAGGAATCATCGTGACAGGGAAAGGACCATGACTTCGCAGAATACCGCTTTAAAATCTCAGCCTACCGCTTCTGACTTTTACACGTCCAAGTAGTAACCCAGACACCGATGTGTGAGTGATTATCGCCAAGTCAGAAGGGCCGTTGTCAGCATTTAATTTGGAAGATCTGAGAGGACGATCTGCTACTGCTACTGCACCGCTACATCTATTCCTGAGTCTAACATATCTTTTCATTCTAAATAGCTGTTATATTGCACGGCGGTTCTCTTTGAAGGCATGGTTCACTCCCTTTTTGTGGAATCCCCTAACCGCACTACTCTCGGTAAGGCCAGCACCGTCTAAAACCACAAGATGTTCCCCATTCTCACATATTGGACTACAGGATCGCTCTGGCGCACATCCAGGCAACCTCGGCCTTTACGATGGACTCCCCAAATCCCTCATCAGGAGGCGATAGAATATCGGCTGTTGGTTTATTTTCAAGAATACTTCGAAGCGTATGAGTGATATATAAATGTGACAAGTGAGATGATCATTCTGGCCAGGTTCTCTCCAGCAGCAGCTCGGCGCTCAGCAGCAACAGCTGGTGCAGCAGTTGCAGGCTGTGCAGCGCCAGTACTTGATGCACGGCCCGCTCTCCGTGCCGCCCAATGCACCACCAGGTCGGTATTTCTTATTACGACACTAGCGTACCCAGCTCTAGAGCTAGATTTTGTTTTTTTTACATTTAAACAATAAACTGTACATCGTTAAATATTCAATTTAACTCTCCTAATATAGTAAATTAATCATTTCTCTCGATATTTATTCTCTTCTCGAGCGGGTGAAGATAATTACCTACACCCATGTACATATCAGTAAATACAATATCATTCTTATCATTTATACAAAAACATATCGGGCTCAAGTTAATGTCTGAAATAAAAGTACGACGTATGTTTGACAGTTCATAAAGAGGAATGCTTCGATCGTCACCAAACTTCACAGGATTATTCGCCAGGTCAATCTGAAGATTCATTGAAATCTGTCCAGCCGTTTCGGAGCCTATATGGAACAAACCCACACACTTTCTCTTTTATATATATAGATTATTAAATCCTTTAAACTCTCCACTTACGACCAATGGAGCAGAGATCGAGAAGAGTGTTTAATTTACTAGAAGTTCAAAAGAAGTGCGCAAGACAGTTTTTTTTATTAACATATGCCTTTTTTATTGTAGGTCTGATGCTGTGGGGCAGCGAGATGGAGGAGCATCCGCTTTTCGGGCGCGGAGTCTGCAAGTGGCCGGGCTGCGATGCCCTAGCAGACGATTATCAAGCATTCCTCAAGTTTGTATAAACCAAGTTCACTTATAATTCTGATTAAAGAACATATCACTTCCTCAGAGCAAGAGCGTCAAGTTATAAGGCTTCACGAAACTTGCAGGCATTTAGAGGCAGCTCACACGCTGGACGACAGATCTGCTGCGCAGGCCCGCGTCCAGATGCAGGTGGTGGCACAACTGGAGCTGCAGCTGCGCCGCGAGAGGGACCGCCTCGCAGCCATGATGAGACACCTACACGCCGCCAGGGACACTCATCACAAGATGCCACACGGTGAGTTACTCAGACGAGAAGGAAAAGGCGGTTCATACATCTCCAACTCTATTTACAATCTCCTCAGTTGGGCTACTGCACTTGCAGAGGCCCCGTCTTGTGAGCAGGGCTACCCCCTCCACAAGGGTTGCCTAAACCGGTTCTGCCGCCGGGGTTAGTTGGTGCTAAGGCAACCCTATCTCGCACCATATGGCGGAAGGAGCCTCACCACTAAGGCTTTAGTCGGTTCCCTACCTCCTCTTGATTAGCGGGCAAGTATGAATGAAAGCATTACCTCCCATGTAAAAAATAAAGTTGTTACCGGACTGAAACTCCAGCACAGTAGAGAGTGGGGAGTGCTGGTTAAGAGGTGGCAGAGGTGGTGCTTGGTTGCCACGACTCTCAGCGCTGAAGAAACGATAGGGAAGAAAAAAATTATTACTCGTTAATCGCAAGATTTTTTTGTCAAAGCACATATCCGAAGATAAATAAAAATAGCCTTTATTTCCTCTGACCTTATTATATTAAACATAAAACTATACTAACCATACAGTACTAAATTATGCTATACTAACTATACTTAATTCTATTTTTTTTTCGGTATGTATGTAACATTTAATATCCTTCCAGGTCAGGCTGTCTTGCGACATAGGCCTCCTTTTTTTTTATTATTCTTATATTGCAACCACAGACCTTTGTCCGTGCTCTTTTCCAATACACTTAAATTGTTTACTCTGCATTTGTTAAAAAATGCCACTTCTACAGTTACTATTTTCCTTATTTATTTTTATATATATATATATAATGCCTGAATAGGCCTCCTTTAGTTCCCTTCACCTTTGCCTGTTCATAGATGTCCTTCTCCAACCTTTGGGCAGATCGTCTTCCCATCTTTTTTCTGCCTTCCTCTACTTTTTTCCGTCCCTTTCTTTGCCGAAGATAAATAGATGGCGACAAATAACTCTAGCCCTGAGCGAAACGTCCGATGCGATAACTGCACATGTGTACAGTCGCGCAAGCAATTTTTCATTACAACGAATTACGAATAAAGTGTTTTTGTTTGTACTTTTTATGGCTATGCTAGTTCGTTTGAGCATGTTATTCAATAAATCATCATCACCATCTCATACAATGTAATCAAAGTTGTATTATTGTCACTTAAAGGTGGCGCTAGTGAGGGCGCTTCGCCTGGACCAGTGAGACGCCGCGTTTCGGATAAATCTGGCGTGGCTATTGCAGGCGGTAAGATTTTCTTAACACTAAGTAACCCTTTAACATTAAAAAAAAATGAAGGACTACCTACATTCCATGCAGGTGATAAATTACTGCATATTAGGGGAATTTAAAGTTCATTCTTTCAGCTGTGACAAATGATCCAATACTGTGTTTTCTATCACCAAGGTCTTCCTTATATGCTCGAAAGAGCTGGACTGGATGTGCAACAAGGTAACGTTATTGCTTAGTAATGTTTTCATATTAATAGGGAATTGTGGTAACACCGAGTTCTAGAAGATTCTTGTTAAGATCCGAATGAAATAGCGTTGTTATCACCATTAGTCTGTCAGTCCAGTGCTGAATTTAGGATGTAGTCTTTTGGCCATGTATATCCAGTTGCTGTCAGCTGACCAAATCATAACTAAATCTCTTCTTGGTGTGTCGTATGCTCGGCTTATTTAAAACTCTAGAACATTCTCCACTCTAGATATCTGTATATCCTTAACCAAATTTGCAATATATGTGACCAGCCATTGTCACTTCATTCCGTCTACTCTATGGACTACGACACTCACTACTGGCTTCTGAAGAATTACTTCTAGCGTCTACCTTCTTAGACATGTTGTGGACATGTAGGTCCGTAATCAGATAATCTTGATTTGTTTTGTGTCTTGATTGAAATTGATATACACTGAAGTGACCGACGTAGTCCTTAGAGTATGCAGACTGAAGTGACAATTGCTAGTCACATATATTGCGGATGTGCATAAAAATATACAGATACCTAGAATGAAGATTGATCTAGTTTTAGGTAAGCCGAGCATACGACACACCAAGACTAGATTTCAGTTATGATCTGAATAGATGACAGCAATCGGATATTGAAAGCCAAAGATCAAATTAGTTTCAGCCTTTGACTATAACTTATTGTTAATAAGTGTGCTCTTAATATTTAAAGCAAGTTACTTGAAGCCTTCGTTATACTAACTAGGGAATAGGAAGGTCTACGTGATAATCAAAGGAACCAGCTCTTAATATTCTTGTCGATAGAACTAGTTATAGACTTAAACAGATCTCAAACTAAAGTTTGGAAATTGTTGCTACACCTAAACATTATTAGAATCATCAAGTGCGGTAGTAACTCTAGCAGTTAATCTACTCTGATGATGTTAGTATATTTTATCAATATTTTTGTGAATGATTTCGCAGAGATTCAGCGCAATCGCGAGTTCTACAAGACTGCCGATGTGAGACCCCCGTTTACTTACGCCTCGCTGATCCGTCAGGTATGAGTTACGAACACTTCGTTTTACTGATAGAGCTCTTGATCGTAAATATAATGGATACGTCATGTTGTCAACAAGTTAACAATAAAATAGTTGTCTTAACGTGATATAATACAGTACAATAATTATAATATTAGTTCAAGCTTTTGATACATATTACATAGCATAAAGTTAAAAATTAAGGTATCGATAAATATATTTTGCATAGTTTAGCAAAATAAATGACTCTTTGTAATAATTTAAATTCAATTACTATCATGTAGTTAATTTTAAAATAATCTTTAGTAAAATAATGTCATGGCGTTCTCAAAGGAGTAGTTCGAGGGCCATATCGTTATTTAGATTGTAATGATAACTTTACTTAGTTATTTATGCCTGCCGTAGAAGGCGACTAAAAGGGTCCTCGGGTTCACTGGGTGACAAAGGTGGGGGCCTCTGTCGCCCGCCAAGATGGACCCGGGAAGGAGGCGACATCGGATGGCCCGTGTTGCCTTGCACCGCGAGGGCACAGGGGGGCAGGGAGTAACCTCCTCCCGGGATGTGCTCTCCTAGAGCATAGTGAAGAGGGGCTCCGGTGCGTTCCACTGGAGAGAGTCCCCGGAGCCATAGTCATACACCGGGGAGGTTTTAGTGGGTCAAACCCCACATAACCGCCGCCTTCCCCAGAAGGCGGGGTATCTTTTTGAAGATTTCCTCCCCGTTAACAAAAAAAAAAGCTAGTTATTTATTATTTTATTTAGTTTAAACGTAAATTTATATATGATTAGTTAAATACGTACAATGAATTATGATTACTCCTAAACTAGTGTAAACCTCTACTGATGTTGATTGTAGATGAGACGCACTATGTTAGGGAATGCCTGCCTACTCTTCCTCAGATACATTTGTGATGTGTGTATGTCTTGGTAAGATAATTAGATACCGAAGTGGTCTCTGGAGACAAGAGTAAAGCTCTTTATCGGCAGCCTGGTACTAATGGATTAGATTTGATGGTTGCCAATGGCTTTGTCCTTGCTTTTTAACAACCTACACTGGGATAAAGGACTTATACGGGATATATAAACAACCATCCATTTATTATAAACTGAAAAACATGAAATTGAAGACCAGGCAAGTTCACCTATACGCTAAGTATACAATACTGGACGAGACACATTCAGACATTCTATAATCAGTAATAATGAAATAAATTCAGAGGTTCAGATGTCAAAAAATCCTTTCAACATCAGACGTGAGTGTATTTTTCTCTCATAACTTAATTATGTTTTCAGGCTATAATCGAATCTCCGGACAAGCAGTTGACGCTCAACGAGATCTACAACTGGTTTCAGAGCACGTTTTGCTACTTCCGGCGGAACGCGGCCACTTGGAAGGTAGGTTTTGTTAACTTTATACTTAATACTAAACTTAGTGCATTTGAGTTTCCTGAAAAACATGAACTGTGTACTTAATGTTGTCAATTTTCTAAATATGTGGTTTTACATGATGGAGAAGAAGTTCTAAGGTAATTTAGATGTTATACTATATCTACTGACGTTTCTTTGTTATCTGGATTTATAATTGCAACCTCTACTTATTTTGGCTCTATTAATGAACAATTTCCAGAAGACATTGAAACGATTATAATTTCTGTGTTACATTTTGTACTGCTATTTATTTTATTGCCGCCTAGTTTGTGTAAATTGAATACCTTAATGTTCGTATTATCCGGTTCTTCAATTTTTGGAATAAATTTGCCTCAACCGGATTTAATTAAAAAAAAAATTAGAAGTTTCAACCATTTGCTAATGTTGTAAACAATAAAGGTGTAAACATAAGACTTTCAGAGCAAAGAGACATAGGAAATAAGAGTAATAGATTTGAATTTTTATAAAGCTTGTATGAAATTGATCTCGCATTTGATATTGAAATCGGGAGCAAAATAAAAACATTGGAGAGCGTAAAAACAGAACGCGGTACGGCACAACCTGTCGCTGCACAAGTGCTTCATGCGCGTGGAGAACGTGAAGGGCGCGGTGTGGACCGTGGACGAGGTGGAGTTCTACAAACGGCGCCCGCAGCGCGCAGCCCACGCGCCGACCCTGCACGCGGGGTACGCGACCCCACTCTTGGAACTCTTCAAACACTCCAGACACTGGACACGCTTGCATTGAACATACGCTCATCATTACGTCAGACACTTCCTCAAATTTATATATTCAACACTTCTTCACTGGACACTTTCCCAACCTTTACATTGGACACTTTAACTTACATCTTACACTTACAAGACAACACATTGGACGCTTCCTCAATTTTACATTAGACACCTAAACCTAATTTCGATATTTCCTCAATTATACGTTGGACACAATACCTATTTGGACACTTCCTCATGTCTACATTGGACTCATCCTCAACTTTTACATTGAACACTTCCTTAACCTTGACACTGGACACTTGAACTTTACATTGGATATCTCAACTTAATTTCGACACTTTCTCAAGTTTGCATTGGAAGCTTTTACATTGTTACAAATTCACATTGAACTCTTCAATACTGGACGATCAGACACTTCGACTACTCGAGCAAAGTACATTGGCGCAATTTTCGCTCCAGACCCACTTACTATGTTATTAAAAAAAATAATTACATATTTAACTTTATATGAATAACGAAAATTTACATATTTCATACATTCGTCATCGTATGGATGTACACTTACTCGATTAAATACTTCATATATCGTTTTTATCAATTAACTTGTACCACATTGCATAAATAGGTACACTTTTTACATTGGATTGATTACTTCTCATATGACACTTTGGACTGTCTATTTTTTACATGTGACACAATTTCTACGGTACTGTCGGATAATCATACTATACACTCATTAAGTACTGTCTTTTACATTGAATACTAAACAATTTATACCTGATGCTTTGGACATATTGGATACACTGTTACATCGAATACACTTCATACCCAACTCTGGATAGATAGATATTTGATATACTACGACATTGTTTACACTGCGACACATTTTACGCTTTCTATGCATTAGATATTGAATACAATAATACTCAAAATGCATTTTACAATACTCCGGACACTTTACATAATTAAAAATTTGACAGATTGAAAACATTGGATACAATAGCTAAACTTTTTGACTTAAAGACACAAAAAGACACATCTTACACATCTGATATTAGGATCGAAAGAAATCAGGACATCTCAACAGAAATTGATGTTTTTAATTTCTGTAAGAACGTAAATGCAAACAAAACGATGATTTCCTTTGGATGTGAAGAGACGCCACAGATCCATGCACATTAGCTTTTAAAAAGTCATTTTATAATTTACATTACATTTAAATTTCATGACATAGCCATTTGATGATCTAAATTCTTTAATCCTTGCCCAAGCATTGAGTTCCATGTCACGGTTACATAAATTTACAAATAACATTACTATATTTGAACTGTTAATCATTGATTTGGAATGACTTTCTTAAAAGCTACTTGCAAAAGTGTACGATTGCTAGTGAATTGTTATTTTAGATATGAGTATCAGACACATTTCATTCACGTTGTTAACACTTAACATACAACATACATAATGACAATTACTGATTGTATTGCATTAGTTGTTACACTCTACTAACTCATACAAATGTTAATTTCCTAAACAATATCGTCACTTTAATCAAATTACTCATTACATTTCAATACTCTTACAGTTAATGCTACTCTTCCATTTAACACAAGTATGTCTAATTGTCACGTACATAATACACTTACAACAAACTAAAACACAAACAAACTTTTATTAACATCAAATTTCTGTTTAAATATTAACACAGTATGCATGTTTCATTTTCTAACGCACATAACAGAATAATTACTATACTAAATAAACAAATTTCGAAACATAATCATAAACACAAAATCTTTTATAGTAAAACTCTAATCCGACATTGACATTCGTTTACACGATTCACTCTGTGCAACAATTCTATTTAACACTTGACCCAACATTATTAATCTCCTCTTTTAAATATTTTCTATCTAAACTAGACATGTATCTAACTCTTATTGTGTAAATAAACGTTTTTATCTCGTTTCAGATTTTGAATTTTGTAATTATTTGTGTAGTGAATTTTGAATTGAATTTGTAAGCGGCGTCACCACTGGCGGCCGTTTTGAAATGTCAGTGTCAGTGTTGACGTCGCATGTTGTGGGGTCTTGTTATTTTCGTATTTAGGTCTCGTTTATTGTGTGTGTTCGTGGATTTCAGCGCAACGGTGAATAACGTTTTTTCTCGCTTGCCTATTAACCTCGCTCCTATCTTCTCCCTTCCTCTGGGGTATCTCTTCTTGGGCAAATCCTGCATGATGGTATTTAATACAATCTCCACGACGATCTGAATCTGTGCTCCCATCGTTCACGTTGAAATCATTGAAATATAACGAAGGAACGATTGAAGCACAACTGTTGGGGTAATCGTTAAGTTAATCGGGAAAGTTAAATTGCAGATCGATATTCTCGCGAATGTTGTGGACGTTGTTGCTAAAAGGCGATGAATTGTAGAATGCGATCCGGACGAACCTGTCCCTGCACAAATGTTTCGTGCGCTACGAGGACGACTTCGGCTCGTTCTGGATGGTGGACGACGCGGAGTTTGTGAAGCGACGCCATCTTAGCCGCGGCCGGCCCCGCAAGTATGAGCCGGCGCAGGGGCCCAACGCCGCTCCCCAACAGTAAGGGCCCCACGATGCCAGCCACAGCCAATCGCGACCGTCCAACGAATCTGATTTCTAACTATATGGACTCGTGTCTAGATATTTGTGTACTTTCTGAATTTATTTCTATTTATTAAATATAATTTGACAATGTTTTCATGGTCCTATACTACTTGATCACACAAAATGTTTTTGGATGCAACAAAACGAGTGTGCTTTAAGACCATACGGCTGAAGTAAAACTTCTTTTGCTCCATGTATAATATAGACCCAAATTATAATATATACACGATTGCTCAAGAGAGGAAGAAAATGTGCGCGCACACTACGATCTCTCTTCTTGTACTGGGTCTTTGGTATACGAAACGTAACTTCTCTTTCTACCTTCACTAAAGTCTCCGTCTCAAGTTCAGTTCGCCTCATCAGACACTTTTCGTAAGCGTGCGTGAAGAAGTTCTACTTCAAAATATCTAATGATCGCAAAATCTTTGGATAATATATTAAGAAATGTTTTGCTTTTGATCAAGTATTCATTTCAATGCTCTAAAATTTTGTTAGACGCAATTGTGATGTTTAACTACAAGTTTGTCATCGGGATCGTTGGACGATCGTGTCCAAATAGCGTTTAAATGTCTGTGAATTGTTCGGAATGAACCAAAAATTATCAATCTTGAAACTATGAAAATAGTAATTTTTGGTTTTGTTTTAAATTAGATCGATGTTTCTGACACAATGTCAAGTGTTCACTGTGTAAGCTTAGATATATTCCATTTGTCATGTTAGATTGTAACTAGCTCAACACGTGGTTATAACATTATATAGTAAGATACGATACTGTGTGGACTTATGTTTATGAGGCAATATTGCCAATGAAACATGAGGACATACCAGTATTCTAGACTTCTAGAGTGCGAAGCTATAACCCAATTGTTTTGCCATAGATTTTAACATCACATGTCGATCGAATTATTCTAATACAAGTATATTTATGAGTTAAAACAAAAACCGACTTCAAATCGGAATCTAACGAAACTCACATCGAACTACCCTTGGAATACATCCTTTCCAATAAAATATGAATCATCGAAATCGGTTGGCGTGGTATTGAATTATTCGTCAATTTGTCGCGTACCTACTTTCCTACTTGCCTAATGCCATTGTCAGAATTTCCACCAAAAAAGAATCATCAAAATCTATACACCCCTCTAATCTATACATAGATGAATTGAGAATCCCCTCCTCTTTTGAAGTCGGTTTAAAATAAGCTTAATCCATGATATGTTGCTATTGTAATAATGAAATTTTGATTTGTATTTGACGAATCTATACGATACGTATATATTAAATTGGGAATACTTGTCTATATCTATGAGTATGATTGCATGTCCGTTGCATTTGATTTATTGTAAGGAAGGATCGTCGTTGGATACCCAAGTAAGAGCTAAGAGATCTATTAATTTCTTATTATCCCCATCTTTAATATTTGCATGCCTTATCCCTTTTGCCTTAAGGTGAGTGTTCCGGCTTATCGAGCTTTGCTTTTGCATCTTTGTCGCATGTTTGTTCGTTTTTTCTAGAACTTTCCGATCTGCTTGCCATTTTTGTGATCTATTTTTGATTCTTTATACCCTTTTTATCTCTTTCGACAAACACTAACACAATTCGTTCACTTTCTTTGACTACTGTACAAATTAATTGGATATATTTCACACCAAATTCTGACACTTCACAAATATCACACTGAAACAAATTACACAATTTATATTTCATTAATTATTTACATAGAGAAGAGGTCCGGGGTATGATTTTATTTCTAATTATGCTCACATTTACATTGTGAATTGAAATCGATTGTAAAGTCCCTTCTTTATTGATACCATTTTGATTTTAACGTTATCAATTGAATTTTGAAAAGTTAACTCAGAGCTAAATGTCAAATTGAGATATTTGGTTAACATTTGAAGGATACTAATTGTAAATCTGTTGACAGGTTCATGGGTGCTCAAAGCCCCCCAATGATGACCAGCCCTCACGGGTACAGTGAGGCACTGAAGCGTAACCTTCAGGTAACATTCGTCTACTTCAACTCAAACTACAGTGATTTTGTTGTATACTCTCTAAGCAAGTGCTTGACCCCGATCCCATCTGATGTAAAGTGGAAATGCCTATTCACTCTTTTGAAAATACATTTTAATGGGAGGATATTCTAAGCCATTAAGGTATGATCTCCCTCTATATATACACTAGTTATATAAAGAAGTTTCACATCAATTGTGAGGCCTAAAGCACACTGTTTTTTTTTGTGTATGTATCTTTACAAAGTTATTTCTTTATCAGGGCATGATGGAGGATTGCAACTTGTCCTATATTTCTGGCGAAGATCACATGATGCAGCCAGAGGAATACCCGTCTTCCCACGATGATTACAGGTGCTTATTATTTATATTAAATAATCACTTAATACCGTGGTAGGTCAGTGTCCGCGCTCGTTGCAAACTCAAGTTGCATAGCACGCAACCCGGGTTCGATCCCGGGTGCCGGCAACAAAAAATTTGCTGTTGCAATTTTATGTGCTGATTTACCACGCGCTCGGCGGTGAAGGGACACATCGTGAGGAATCCTATATGTCTTAGTATTTCTTTCTAAAACATGTGAAGTCTGCCAATCCCCAGTAGGTGTGCGTGGCGGACTATGCCCTTATACTCTGTTTAGAGAAGGCCTGCGCCCAACAGTGGGAAATATATAAAGGCTGTTACTTAACTCACTTAAAACACTTGCCTTTCAAAACAACATTCTTCGTAAATACTGGTGCTATGAATGCACAAACGTTAAAAAATACAATAACAATTATACCCAAGCACAGGAGAGAGGACTATATACGTACTGTATGTTTTTATACAAAAAAATTTTAGATGCTAACAATATTTTTTGCACAAATATTACTAACATTCTTGTTAACCATTCCAAGTAAGCTTAAACTTGTGTTAGGACAGCCAGTAAAGTACGGCTCCATAGCTACATGTGGCTCTTTGACTCCTTAAGTGCGGCTTTGGCACAAATATCCATGGAAGGCTCAATAATCTATATTTATAAAAGTGAAAGTGTGTGGATATGTTCCATATAGGCTCCGAAACAGCTGGACCGATTTCAATGAAACTTTCAGGGAATCTTCAGATTGACCTGGCGAGTAATTCTGTAAACTCCTTGGTCCTTAAAATCCTCGGTAACGATCGGAGTGTTCCTTTTTTGAACTGTCAAATACAGAACAAGCAGATGTGGCCCAAATTTTTTAATTGTTGTAATTTGGCTCTTTGACTAATAAGTTCGGCGACCACTGTGCTAGGAGATAGATCACCTCAATAGTCGAATGGTAGATTCGAACCTACGACCTTGCGATTCGCAGACCGGATCTATTTTATAAACTATTACGCTATTGACGCTTCTTGTGTAAGAAGTGTTTTATATGAGCAAGGTTTGTCTTTCAGTCGGCCCTCGATGATGAACGGCTACGGCAGCAGCAGTTCCACCCACGACGTGAAGGCCGAGGATCTGAGCGCTAATGATGGACAGGACATCAAGCCTAATATTTACGCTTTGAAGAACGAGATGCAGGCATCCGACTATTCTAATAAAGGTAATACTATCTATCTACAATCTGTGTAGTTCGTCATAATAAATTACGCTAATGAAGTTCTGCGTCAGTTTGCGTGTTACCAATTTAATATATACCATTCGTTAAGATAAACCTCTTGTTTTCCTTTAATCTGCTTAACCGATTGTGTCACGAGGAAATACAAAATGGACCTAAAAATCGAATCAAACTTTAAACTCTATTACGCGCGGACGCCCTATTTCCGAATTATCGTAGGAATATTACGAAATAGAATTAATCAGAACCGTCAATTGAGGCGTCAATACCCTAATGGTTCAGTTCACGGTCTGCAAATCGTAAAGTCGTAGATTCGAATCCATCATTCGATTATTGAAGTGATTATTTTCACAAATATTACTAAAATTCTTGTTAACCATTCCAACTAAGCTTAAACTTGTGTTCAGAGACGGTTCACGTCAATAGTCGAACTGTAGATTCGAACCTACTACCTTAAGACCTAACATTGCCCTACTAGGTGGCGCTGTTCACGAGGCATACCCTCAGCGATTTTAAAACTCGAAATGAATTGGGCGGTTCCTACAAAGCGAACACCCGCGGGTCTAATTAATTAGCCCTTGTTACTCATCGTCTCGCGAAATCGGACAAGATGACACACGTCACAGGCCCCGTGATCTACAATCGACTCCCTAAGCATGTAACTGAAGCTCCCAGTCTAGCAATGTTTAAGAATAGGTTGAAGTCATGGCTGGTTGAGAGGGCATTCTATAGTGTGGAGGAATTAACAAATGAAATTACAAATTAAAATCATCTCCGATGTATTATTTGTTTAATAATCTAATGTAATTTGTAATAATTTTTAGTATATTACCAATAAAATCTGAATCTAAGATTCGCAGACTATACTCTAAACCATTTGGCTATCGACACTTCAATTGACGGTTTTTCTATTTCGTAATATTACTACGATAATTCGGAATTATAAAGGCATCCGCGCTTAATGTTTGATTTGATTTTTATTTTCACAAGTGACACAATCGGTTAAGCAGATGTGCCCGTAATAAATGATCTATAGCTATTGTGATTACGTAAGTAAAACGAGAGGTTTATCTTAGGTATGGGATATATTTGGTAAAACGCACAGTGACGCAGCACTTCATCAGACAACTCAACCACAAGTCAACCAGATACAAGAGAGAGCTTACCAGAAACAAAAGCTATTCTAGTAACTATATTGTACAATGTATAAGTACAAGCAGCTATTCATCAGACTTACATTGTGATTATCCCTACAGATTATACAAACAATAAAGAATCATCGAGCAACCGCAACGAGCCCAGCCCTTACGACGATTTCTCTCGTCCCGACGAAAGATACCGGCCCTCGATGTCTCACATCAAGGACGAAGCCGAGAATCTCTCACTCAATGAACAGAGATCTGATAAATAAAGAGATAAAGACGAGATAGAGAATAAAGCACTCAACGAAATTCTAAATCATTCACAGCGCTCTCTAACAACGATGCAACAGTAAACGGCGAACTTAATGAAGAGCAATACGACGCGGTTATCTTTAACCTTTTAATATAAACTTAACGGACTATTTTCTCGCGTAGCCCTTAGCTTCTATATCACAGTATATAATACGTTATTGTACGGGTAGACTTCAAGTTAGTATAGCGGACATGTGTTCAGGAGAATGTTAAATGTAAGATTAGTCGAATCTAGTTGTTATTAGTTAACTAACATTGATAGTTTGATTTAAACCCGGTTCAACGGGAACATTTTCAAGTATTATAGCTATTATGTTTATCAGTTGATACGATAGTTCTATTCATAAGTTTTAGGGAGAAATTTCGAATTGTTAGTTGATAGGATAAGTTAGCGGCGTGTCGTGTAGGAAGCGGTTGTAACCTTTTCTACTTCTCTGACGACCTTAAAAGGTCCATATCAATATTTAAAAGTAAATATTTAATCGTCGTGTAATATAAAATTAAGAACAATAAGTAGATGTATTTGGACTCTTTACAAGATGGTACATAAGTTTATACGCATAGCGTTATGTTTGTTTATTTCAGTTGCAGTACGAATGTTAACGCCTACTTACCCCTTTAAAGCTAATGAACATTGATGATAGATCTCAAAGGCACATTACACATCTAGGCAAGCGAAGCTGACGTCGCTCATTGTGATGTAATCAATGATCTGAGAATAAATTCACTTGTTTTAGTAATCCGTGCCATAGACTAATGGCAACATTTATAAATTGCTTCCGATTGTGATTCCATGGAATTGTTTATTGAATTATTTTTAGCTTTAGGTTGTAAATATTTATCATTATTTTTACTGTAAATTGTTTTAGTAATAATAAACGGTAGGCTCTTTGTAAACGTTTAAATTTAAAATCATATTAAATCGTTCATATTGTAGAGAGTTTAGAAGAAAAAAAAAATACTTGGTAGTAAAATTTTCACTGTACTTATATTATTGGACTTCTAAAATGTTTTCTGTTGTGTAAGCATTGCATTTGTAGGTATGTATGCATTTACTATGGTAACTCGATGGTAGGCCAGCGCCCCGAGTCTGTGAAACCAATTGTTTCACAATGAACGTTCATTGACATTGTTGTTCGATTTTTGCTAGTTTTGGTAATCTGCTAATTCAATTGTGCCAATGGTTTTCCGATGGCATTGGAATATTCCGGCTCGAAGGACCACTTTAACTATGTACGGGTCGTTGTTACCATACGATAGTTAAATGATAGAAAGGATGTTTATTGGTTTATCGTTATATAGTTAACTGCTAAGGTGTTGTTAAAGAGTACGGGCGCAACGTATACGTTGTTAGTATTTGTGGATCTAACAATTATACCTGTAAATTATTACATTACAGTTTTTGACATAATGATAATTGTAATTGGTCGGTTGTTATAGTGAATTCAGTGATAATAGCGTAATAGTCTGCTAAATCAATCGCATCAAAACTGTTGTTCAGTGACACCATATTTATCGATTATTGCCACGGTAATCCTCTAGTTCAGTTGTGCCACTATGATTCTACGATGACTTACCACTGGCACTTGAATATTGTTTCAATTATTAGTATTTAGAGACATTTCCCAAAATAATTTGATACATTAGAAATCCAATTCTCATAAAATAATCAAAAAAATTATTTGGAATCACATATCAATGTTAAAAATAGGAGATTACAATTTTTGGCACAATGTCAATTTGATTGTAATATGTCGGTTTAATAGTGAAACTTTGATGGTAAACAACAGACTGGGGGCCTTGGTTAGGTCTTGACGTAGTATATACTTATTAATAAAAGAGGGTGGAAACTATCATATCACAATTATGTATGTATAGTAACTTAAATATTTAAACGACTATAACTTAAACTTATATCTCGCTGTAACCAAACGCATTTAACCACTTAAAGACATTAACACCAGCTATAAACGATTTCACATGTTACTGTACATTTTGTACTTTTTTCAAAGCAGTGTGGCTCAATGGTTCGACTTACGATCTGATGATCGCCGTTTCTAATCCCGGCTTGTGCTAATGAATTGCTGTCTTTCGGTTTTTTTTAAGTACAAAAAAATCACTTGCTAAAAAATTTGTGCCCGGTTTTGGCTATAGGCTCACTAGCTATCACATAGGCTTGCTGATAAGCGGGCAGTAAAAGGCGTCTGTCAACCCCGCTAAGTTTACGAGGACGTGAGAGCTTATTTTTTTTTATTCGTTTTGACATACGCATGTTGAAGATTATATTTTTTTGGTCAAACTTTTATTTCAACTTGTTAAATTTTTAAGTTATCGAGCTGTATTTTTTTTTTTTTTGATATAAGATAAAAAATTTGTTGTACATTTTGTGTAAGTTTAGTAATACATTTAAATGTACACGTATAGGCACTAAAACGATTTGTTAAAGTTTCACGGTGTATTGTATTGTATAAGTTGACAGCTGTCAAAGTTGACAACATGTCAAAGTTGACAACATGTCAAAGACGTTTTGATCGAGCAAAAATTATTTATTTTACGGTCGTTAAATAACTAATATACGCTGTTTTACGAAACATTAAAATTGTTCCCTACCTATTAAAGCTGTTTATGTACAAAATCATTTTCATTTATTCCGTAAGTACAACTGACTTTGAAATACAGTTGGAAATGTCTGGAATTGATTTATATTATTACAATTGTTATTATAATTATTTTATGAGTCGTATTTACGCTGTTTAAGACATGTTTACTTAGAAACACCTGTGTGAGTGGGGGTGAAAGAGATGATCGATTTGGTGATATCTCTCTCTATCCCATATTGGCGCCCAACATGGGACCGTACATTTATTAATCATTGTAAATTATATACTTAATTAGTGTTGTATTAAACCAAATCATACGATTATCAATGAGTTTCATTTATTTCCTTTTACAAATTCTTTATATTATCGTCATAAATATGCGACAAATTGAATTTTTAAAATTAGCGTAGATAATAAATAATTTTTTTACAACCAAACAACTATTTAATACCGATTCCCTACAAATGAATGAGTGATACCTTATTTGTTCATTTCCATTCAGTCATTTATCTTATCTTTCTTTTGTTGTAACCCGAACGAAACGATTTGCTTCGTCCTTCATTCTTCGTACAGCAAAGGACTGGAATAGTTTGCCCGCGTCTGTCTTTCCCTCCGATTACAATGTGGGTATTTTCAAGAGTAGAGTGAATAGGCATTTACTAAGCTAGTGCGCCTTACCATCCAGGACTGCATTTCCACTTAACATCAGGTGGGATCGTAGTCAAGTACTTGCTTAGAAATTATAAAAAAAAAATAAAGTATACTACTGGTGGGGTATAAATACCGTCATACATTAAGAAAAAGGATAGTGCGAAATATGGTGATTGCTAGGGACTTGCGCATGGAGAGCCTGGGTGACCACATCCAACGCCTGAGCACCTCAATGTTTGAGCGGGCCGACGGAGCGCAAACCCCCAACTAGCGGGGCACCGCGCTATACCATCGGCGATTGCCGGACAGAAGTGGACTGCCGCGAGACGTGGGAGACACATCCTATGTCCGTAGCACACCTCGTCGCACATCCCATAGAATAATAAGTTCTAACTAGAGGCGGGTCGCCTGTAGTTGTATTTCGCTTACGTTCCAGTGGACGGGGGTTTGATTCTCAAACGGCAGCAATAACTTTTCGGTTTCTGAAGTACAAAGAAAATCAATTGCCGTCACGTATGAGACTTACCAGTATGCTATCTTACCCGCAAGTATTAATAAGATGAGAGGGTTATTATTATTTTACTATATTTTAAAATAAATAATAAATTTAAAAAGTAAAATACACAAAATATCATACAAAATATACAAACCTAACTTAGTGCAACTCATTCAAACAATTAATTCACTAAAACCTCACTTCGCAATTACACAGTTCCTCACAAACCACGGATATCACAAAGAGTACTTATACCGGTTCAAAATCACCAATGACGACTAGTGCCCTTGTGACCATTCAAGTTCCCAATCCATAATCCACCTAATAAAACATTGTCCCATATTCCACCGCACCAGAGCTAAACATGAAACAATTTGCAAAGATTCATTGAACCATATGTCATCTCAGAAATTATAAGAAAAGAAAGCTGCAATAACTCATTCAAAATCCATATTGAGTACATTGTAAATAACCTCAAAAAGATAAACAGCGAACAAACAGACATTTAGCATTCAACTTAAACTTCTCGTTCAATTTTACAGCGCAAACATAAATCTCTCTCCCCACGCAAACATAATTATATTATGCGAATCACTCCAAATAATGGGAATCAAACGAAATTACATCATTTGGAATTGTATGCCATTAGCAATTCCATTCGACTTCTATTTCATAATGAAAAAAAACCTAGTGTGTGCCACCGGCCACAAAGCAGGTCCCAAGCAACCGGTGGTTAGGGCGACACAGAGAGAAACCTCCAGACGATGCGTGCTGTGTCTTTTACTATAATCTAATGATGTCATCGCTGCTAGTCGATTGCTATCGACTTTTACAGCTTCATCGGTTACTGCGCTCGCGAAGACCTGAGTTCGCGAGCTAGATAAATAACCTAACTCTACCCTAACGTGCTAGAATATGCACGTAACGGACTGCCATGCCGCCGAAAATTTCTTCTTATCACTGGATGTTGTCTACTTGATAGTCGTAGGGAGGTTCGGACCTCTCCTGCGCGTATCGTCAACTGTTTCGTTTGCTATGGGCGGTGAGAACCGCCCTGAAACGCGGGTGTCGTAATGTGTACGCGCTATGTGGTCCTATTGCGTCGAGCTCGAAGGCGAGGTCGGGTCGCAGGTGTGACGTTGTTTGTTAGTGCTTGCAGTAGTACGTGGCGAGGCCTCCGTCTGCGTTTAGTTGCGTTAGGGTCTGGTGTGTCAACCCTGTAGTTCTGGGCTCTCAATAATAAGACTACGGTATCCCCTGCCTGTCGTAGAAGGCGACTAAAAGGGGCCTCGGGTTCATTGGGCGACAAGGGTGGGGGCCTTTGTCGTCCGCCAAGGTGGACCCGGGAAGAAGGCGACATCGGCTGGCCCGTGTCGCCTTGCACTGCGAGGGCATAGGGGGGGAGGGAGTAACCTCCCCCGGGAAGTGCTCTCTATGAGCACAGTGCAGAGGGGCTCCGGTGCGTTCCACTGGAGATCCCGGAGCCCCTCACCATGCACCGAGGAAGGGCCACCGGGGAGGTTTTAGTGGGTAAAAACCCCACATAACCGCCGCCTTCCCCCCAGAAGGCGGGGTATCTTTCTGAAGATTTCCTCCTCGTTAACAAAAAAAAAAAAAAAGGGTCTGGTGTGTAATTGACGGTGTTTACCACCAGGGGTTGCAGTGCTTTTCTGCACATTCGAAGTGATGTTGGAGCGTTTTTTGGAGGAATGTCCTTTACTACTATTGCCTTTTGTATCTGACCCTGGACCCAGCCATCGAGCGATCTCTTACTTATTATTAGAAAAATAGATTTAGCTTTGTTATACACTAACATCAAACAAGAAGCATTACAGAACTAGGTATATTTTACAATTTAATGTACAATGGACGATCTTACCGCTAAGAGCGATTTCTTTCAGGCAACCTTTGTATGGACAGGACATTTAATTTTGTACGAATACAGATACAAAAATTATAACTAAAATACTATTATTTATTTACTTATTAAGTGACAATTTGGGGAAAAAAGAAAAAAATATAACGGGTAACATAATCTGTGAGCAGTAAGTCAAGTATTATGACAGCACTATCGAGTTAGTGCCGTCTCAAATGATTCATTCCAGTCACATTTGCTAACCAGCCGCATCGAGTTCCGAGACGTTGTCGTTAATATGTACTATTAAAAAAAAAACTTCGGTACACTCATATCCGTTGAGCGACATGTCCTCCCCGGTTGAGTGTTACTTTATAACAGTACTAGCTGATACCCGCGGTTTCACTCGCGATCATTTATTTGTTATCACGATTAATATCAGTAAATTCTAGATTTGTTGACATTAACCGATACGAATCCTCTCTACTAATGTATTTGACTTTTCGTTGATTGTTGATACTATGTGGTTACAAAAGTGTTACAAATATATCGACTGTTTGCGATACAAAATTATTATTTTTTTAAACCAAGAAAATATAGGTTCCAGTAATCAACACGAAACAAATCTTACATCTATTTTTAGAACTTTTCCACGCGTAATTTTGTAAATTTAGTAAATGGTAACATTTTCTTTACTTTTTGATTGAGAGGTGGCATAGCTCTTAGGTCGCTTAGCCTGAACCTCTATCGCTAGTAACTTGACACAAGGGTCCGCCCGGTGAGGGGTAACCTCAGCTTGGACGGTTACTATGTTCAGCCCTGTAGTTTTGGGCTCTCAAGAATAAGACTACGGTATCCCCGGCCTTTGTCGTCCACTAAAGTGGAGCAGGGAAGAAGGCGACATCGGCTGGCCCGTGTAGCCTTGCACTGCGAGGGCACAGGGGGGGAGGGAGTAACCTCCCCCCCCCCGGGACGTGCTCTCCTTGAGCACAGTGCAGAGGGGCTCCGGTGCGTTCCACTGGAGATCCCAGAGCCCCTCGTCATGCACCGAGGAAGGGCCACCGGGGAGGTTTTAGTGGGTAAAAACCCCACATAACCGCCGCCTTCCCCCCAGAAGGCGGGGTATCTTTTTGAAGATTTCCTCCCCGTTAACAAAAAAAAAAAGGACGGTTACTATGTTACGCGTAAAAGAAAAAAAAAACTTAGAGTGCCAGTTCGGGAAGTGTTGCTAGCGTACTATACAACTTGAGTGGACACTGAGCGACCACGGTTCTATAACTGTAGTATTTAGATATGATTTCTCATTGAGCTGTTCCCTGGTTAAACCAAGTGTATAAAACATAAGTAATCAAAGACAAGATAAACTCATCAATGCATAAATTAATTTTACGATCATTCCAAATGTGACGTAGTGCGCCGTTGCCAGATTGTTTGATGGTGCCACTAAAATATTACGAGCCGCTTCACGAAAACTTGTCTTTAACCCTTAATAACCTAGAGTTTCAATTTTGATACCAATCTTTTAAACCGAATGTTTACATTACTATTAGTTTTTTTTTATTGGTTGGCTGTACGTATTTTACTATTGCTTATTATGTTTTTCAACGAAATAAAAAAAAACAAATGTCATTATTGCTTTATTTTATATAAATGACATATGACTTGCGCGGCAAAGTGAACAAGTAAACATATTTTACAAAAAGTTTTGTTGAATAAAAATTTGAGATAATTTCTTTTTCTGAAGAATATAAATACTTTTGAGGTAAGTGAATATATAATTTTTGCTAAGATATAATTAGTTTTTACGCGTGCATGTTTTACTTGGAGAAATTAGTGCTTTTTGGTATCAATATTGATACTTCAGGCATTCCGCCCTACATAAAACCTACCTACTAACTCTTTAGCTATAAAACTTTTGAACTTTCGTTTCATATTTTTCTGCATAGCTTGGTGTGGGGATTACTTTTGTTTTATTTATTATAGAAATTTATCAAAATGCGGCCAGAAGAGATTGAGAACATATTGAAGCGGTTAGAAAATGGTGAATTTTCGGAAGACGATTCCACCGACAATGAAGATGACATAGACTATTATTCGAGCCAAAGAGATCGTCTGATGGAGCTAGATGATGAAGAGGATGTAGGTAATTTTCCCACTGACCCAAACTTGGATGCAGATCCGCCTGCAGCAAACGTAGATACCGACATGCAACATAATTTAGAGACTGTTGAACGAAACCCAACTCCTACAACCAGCAGCCAGAACAACCTGCAAACTGCACCTTTCAACTCTAGAAACTTAGTGTGGAGAGTAAAAAATATGGATTTAGTCCAAAATGCTTTCCAGTTTGCTGGAAATACTGAGTATTCACAAGAAATTATGAACTTAGACACTCCATTTCAGTTTTTTCTTATTTTTCGGTGAAGACATTTTGAGATTTCTAGTGGACGAGTCAAATAAATATGCCTTCCAAAGAATCCCAACTTTACAGAACCTGTAACTGTCTTAGAATTACGTAAATTTATTGGAATTCTTATTTTTACTAGTGTATATCATTATCCTAGTGTCCGGTCATACTGGTCAAACATTACAAAGTTTGAACCCATAGTACAAACAATGAATCGCAACAGATTTGATAAAATTAGAGAAATTTTTCACATGAATGACGACTCTAAACATTTGCCCATTGATCACCCCAGCACGACCGACTGCATAAAGTAAGACCAGTGATAGACTATTTGAACAAGAAATTTATTACTTTACCATTTGAGCATCGTCTATCACTAGACGAGCAGATGTGTTCCACAAAAATGAAACATTTTATGAAACAATATTTACCCAACAAGCCCCATAAGTGGGGATTCAAATTATACGTGTTATGCTCTCTGTCTGGTTATGCCTACAGTTTTGAGATTTACTCGGGAGCTAAGGACATGGACCGTTTACCTGGCGAACCAGACCTCGGAGCTGTGTCGAATACAGTTATTCGATTGCTACGACCAGTACCAAGGCATGTCAATCATATAATTTATTTTGACAATTTTTATACGAATATTCCTCTGGTACATTACTTGACCAACGAAGGTATTTATTGTCTTGGAACAGTACAGAGAAACAGGCTTGGAAAGTCGTGCAAGTTGCCGGAGAAACGGGAGATTATGAAATCCAACGTACCCAGAGGAACATATCACGAAAATGTGGCCTCTCACGAAGGCCTAGAATTGTCGGCCACAAGTTGGAAAGACAACAAACAGGTATTATTACTATCCACGTATGTTGGCGCTGAACCAGCGGATACTATAACCCGCTACGAAAAAAAACTAAAGGCCAATATTCAAATATCATGTCCTCGGGTTGTAAAGAATATAATGCACACATGGGCGGCGTTGATTTGATGGATAGCTTCATTGGTCGATATCGCATCCGCATAAAGTCGAGAAAGTGGACAACGAGGCTCTTCTACCACTTGTTAGACATGACTGTCATCAATGCTTGGGTACTGTACAAAAAGGTAAACACAAGGAAAGGAAAACTTCAGAAGAATATTATGAAGTTAGCAGATTTTAGAACTGAGCTTGCCGATACTTTATGTAGATATCAAAGTCACTCAAAAAATAAAAGGGGCAGACCCAGTACCAACAGTCAACAAGACAATACAGTACCCTCTAAAAAACCCCGGACAGGTGCACAAGTACTACCCCCAACTGACGTGCGTTCCGATTGTATTGGCCATGAAAAAATATTTATGGAGTCTAGGAATAAATGTAAATTTAGTAATTGTAGGAAACTTACCTCCTGGTTCTGTAAAAAATGCAAAGTATCGTTATGCGATAATAAAAACAATCGATGTTTCGCATTATTTCATGCATAGGTCATTTAAGATTTCTTTATGGCCATAATGCCTGAAGTATCAAAATTGATACCTGTTTTTTTTTTTAAATAAATATGTAAAATAAATATTGTGATTTATTTAGCTATTTTTCCCTTCATCTAGACCCTCAAGCAAATACAGTAATATTTAAAAAAGAAGAATCGCGTAAATCAGGCTACTAAGGGTTAATAAAGGAACAGTTTAAAAAAAGACGAGGTTACGTTATTATTATAAACGCATAGTGTAATTTCATCGATACGCCACCGTGCCGTGCGCGCGCGCTCGCTTGATTTATGACATGAAACAAGTGCAGTTGTGTTGTTACTATCGATATCAAGTTTATCGATAAATTTATATATAATTGCTATAAATAATATAAATATGCTTACATTAAAAAAATACATTCTTAATCCTGTCATTATCCGTGAAATAGCAATAGCATACCTGTAATAATATACGAAATGTAACTTTCTTTCTATCTTCAATAACTTATTTCTTCCTCTCGACCTTTCGCCACACCCAAATTTTCGTAACGCATTTACCAGCTTACTTCTCCAATTCAAGCGTGCGTAAAGAAGTTTTACTTCAAAAAATCAATTACTCTTCAAAATTTTTCCCGCCAACCGCTGTGACGCCGGCCTTGAACAACAGAAGTCATGACCATGAACATTCTGTCAAGAGTGATACTGACGTAGATCATCCTATGGAATCAACTGTCACCAGTGTTTCAGAACATTTACGATTTGGGGAACTTCAAGAAACGAGCCTACTCATATATCAAAGGTCGGCAACGCACCTGCAGCTCTTCTGGTGCTGTGGATGTTCATGGGTGACGGTGATCAGGTAAGTTAGCGTGAGTCGTCTACGAGGGAATCTCGCAAAAATTTTAATGAAATGTTAGTGAAACTCTCATCAAAATACTCTTGAAGTACATCCTTTCGAATAAAGAATAACCGAAATCATTTGGCGTGATTTTGAGTTATTCGTCCATTTCTCGTGCACATTCTTGATGCAAATTTAAGACTTTTATGGTTTTCTCATGGATCCCATTGTCAGAATTGGACCGAATGTGTAGTTGGACCACACGAGAAGCGCACGGGGAGACGGAGAATCATCAATATCGGTTCACCTAAAGTTATGCGGTAACAAACATAAAAAAAATACAGATAAATTGAGAACCTCATCCTTTTGAAGTCGGTTGAAAGAAAATAAACTTTCAAAATTTAAGTCCGCTTATCCTCAGAGACCCGTTTTGAATGTACAAATTATTAGTTGTCACAAACGAAAAATTCGAGTAAATATCGATACTTCGACTTATCGACACCACTCCAATCCCTACGCGGTACTGACATGTGGCTCTTAATTATAACAGCAGTCGCACGCAACTACAAAACCACTGAACCGACAAAAAACGTCTAAAATAACTGTATTCTTAATCCCGATCTGGTTACTGAACTCGTCTATAATAAAAAAAAAAAACTCTCCTTTTTTCATCGCACATGTCTACGAATGGGTTAGAATTTTTTTTTCCCTCTAAAATGTGTCATTTCGATTCGAAATGGAAAGTTAGGGGTTAATTTAGTATTCCCGAATGCATTTTAGTGAGCGACATTTTTTTTTAATGTTTAAAAGAAACGATATGAGTAATGGTTGGACACATGGCAATGATTCGGATTTTTGTTGTCATACGACACACGTGAGAAACTTTTTTTTTAGGTGAAACAAATTTTTAATCTATGCTTACTTTTTAAAGCACGATTCGTCCAGCATTCAACTAGAGTTTTAGTTCAAATTCCAAAACGATTTTTTTATGTAAGCTCTTTGCATTCTCTATCGCATATATATATACCCTGGGCAGTGTTTTAAAAAATTGTTCGGAATCATCTCAGCCGATTTCCATTACCGCACAACACGGCAGAATTCCAAATTTCATCGACACCATCTAGATGGTTGGCGTTCCACGACTGTACATTTTTTGCGTAGCTTTTTCCCGCCAACCGCTGTAACGCCGGCCTTGAACAACAGAAGTCATGACCATGAACATTTTGTCAAGAGTGATACTGACGTAGATCATCCTATGGAATCAACTGTCACCAACAGTGTTTCAGAACATTTACGTTTTGGGGAACTTCAAGAAACGAGCCTACTCCTATATCAAAGGTCGGCAACGCACCTGCAGCTCTTCTGGTGCTATGGATGTTCATGGGTGACGGTGATCAGGTAAGTTAGCGTGAGTCGTCTACCAGGGAATCTCGCAAAAATTTTAATGAAATGTTAGTGAAACTCTCATTAAAATACTCATGAAATACATCATTATCCTTTCGAATAAAGAATAACCGAAATCGGTTGGCGTGATTTTGAGTTATTCGTCCATTTCTCATGCACATTCTTGTTGCAAATTTAAGACTTTTATGGTTTTCTCATGTATCCCATTGTCAGAATTGGACCGAATGTGGTCCCCGTGTGCTTTTCGTGTGGTCCAACTACACGAGAAGCGCACGGGGAGACGGAGAATCATCAAAATCGGTTCACCCAAAGTTATGCGGTAACAAACATAAAAAAAATACAGATAAATTGAGAACCTCATCCTTTTGAAGTCGGTTGAAAAAAAATAAACTTTCAAAATTTAAGTCTGCTTATCCTATGAGACCCGATTTGAATGTACAAATTATTAGTTGTCACAAACGAAAAATTCGAGTAAATATCGATACTTCGACTTATCGACACCACTCCAATCCCTACGCGGTACTGACATGTGGCTCTTAATTATAACAGCAGTCGCACGCAACTACAAAACCACTGAACCGACAAAAAACGTCTAAAATAACTGTATTCTTAATCCCGATCTGGTTACTGAACTCGTCTATAATAAAAAAAAAAACTCTCCTTTTTTCATCGCACATGTCTACGAATGGGTTAGAATTTTTTTTTTCCCTCTAAAATGTGTCATTTCGATTCGAAATGGAAAGTTAGGGGTTAATTTAGTATTCCCGAATGCATTTTAGTGAGCGACATTTTTTTTTAATGTTTAAAAGAAACGATATGAGTAATGGTTGGACACATGGCAATGATTCGGATTTTTGTTGTCATACGACACACGTGAGAATCTTTTTTTTAGGTGAAACAAATTTTTAATCTATGCTTACTTTTTAAAGCACGATTCGTCCAGCATTCAACTAGAGTTTTAGTTCAAATTACAAAACGATTTTTTTATGTAAGCTCTTTGCATTCTCTATCGCATATATATATATACCTTGGGCAGTGTTTTAAAAAATTGTTCGGAATCATCTCAGCCGATTCCATTACCGCACAACACGGCAAAATTCCAAATTCCATCGACACCATCAAGATGGTTGGCGTTCTACGACTGTACGTTTTTTGCGTAGCTTTTTCCTGCCAACCGCTGTGACGCCGGCCTTGAACAACAGAAGTCATGACCATGAACATTCTGTCAAGAGTGATACTGACGTAGATCATCCTATGGAATCAACTGTCACCAACAGTGTTTCAGAACATTTACGTTTTGGGGAACTTCAAGAAACGAGCCTACTCCTATATCAAAGGTCGGCAACGCACCTGCAGCTCTTCTGGTGCTATGGATGTTCATGGGTGACGGTGATCAGGTAAGTTAGCGTGAGTTGTCTACGAGGGAACCTCGCATGTACGGGCCTCGGGGTATGATCCCATTACCCGGGTAATCAATGCAGGGGGCAACTGCTCCCTGGTCATGGGTACCGCTTAGGACGGATTTTTTGAGAATAACTATTTTTACGTCGATCCTAATCCCTCAAGTGTCAGCCAAGACGAATCTATCGATTAACTACGCCCTTCAGACCTCTCGGTCCCGGTTGAGACAGAGGGCGAGTGGAAGCCTGTTCAAAAGCTCCCTAGAATAGGAAGTTTTGAACTTACGGAGATCAGGTAAGCCGTAACATCGTTTACCCATATTTCTATTTAAAAAAAAATAGACGGCTAAGGTTCGAAAAGACATATTTTTAATTTTCTGTTTTTATAATATGGACTATTATATTATAATAGTAATAAAATGATTCTAGATAATTCTATACCTTTTTTGTTACTTTCCTTGTGACTTCCTGACAGTTATTTTTGAGTAATAACACTATTATTTACCAAAAAAATCCTTCAAAAATGAGCAGTGAATGCTTTTTCAATTTTAAAAAAGCTAGGAATATATTTTTTTTTCAGAAAATATTAGCTTATAATAGTTAACAAGAATGTTATTCTTGTTAACCTTTCCAACTAAGCTTAAGCTTATGCTAGGGTTCACGTCAATAGTCGAATGGTGGATTCGAACCTACGACCTCACGAGTCGACGACTGTAATCTAAGCCATTAGACTATTGACGTTTCAAGTAAGTATATTTACGAGCAAAAACAAATATTGACGAATTCAAATCGATTCAAACGTTACTCGTTTTTACGCGCAGATGTCCTCATTGTATTTCAGAATTAATAGTATTACGATATAGAATTAAACAGAACCTAACCAAATTACTCATCAACCTCAACAAACATACTTTCCAATAAAAAATCAATCATCGAAATCGGTTGGCGTGAGATTGAGTAATTAGTTATTTTGTCCCTTCGCTAATAATGCCAATTTAGGACTATTACAGTTTTCTCAAGGACGCCATTGTCATTGTCCTCCTGAGAACCTCTTCCTTTTGAAGTTGGTTGAAATAAGATTAGATAAAAAACAGAGCTTTTTTTTCTGATGAGTAGATTCCCATCTGCATCCCGTTCCCTCAGGATAGGATCACGTTGATCTGTTAACCTCACTGCATGTTAAAAGGGAACTATTGACGCCATTCAACCGTGTCACAACTGATGATCATTTAAAATCCAAACAAACTTATCATTACATAAACAAAACTGTGATCTGACTTTTCCATTATAAGTTTAAAACAAAAAAACAACTCGCGGGTCGCAATGAAAGGGGTTTTTCTTTCGACTTCAAAAAACAAGCACATCTAGCTTTCAAAGAAAGTTTATTTATAAAGCGCTTTTTTATCGGTGGCCGGGAAGGCGTGTGGCACAATTATGCTCCTACCATTATTGTATTTATTTCTGTTGCGTCCACATGTGCGCGTGCGCTTACGCCTGCCGTGTTCAGGGCATCAGCATTCGGTACTTGTTGCGGGTCGTACATTGTTTTTTTAACTGAACTTAAATTTAAATGGCTTAATTTTAAAAATTATTAAACACAACTAAAATATATATATATAGATTCTAGCTTTTCGGTTGGTGCTGAATCTCTATCAGTGGCAGAGTATGGGCTTCGCTCCGTAATTAGCTTCTTGTATAATTTTATTATACAATAACGTTCAATCTAAACTATCTAAATTAATTTTAAGTTAAAACAAAAACAACTCGCGGGTCGCAATGAAAGGGTTTTTCTTTCGACTTCAAAAAACAAGCACATCTAGCTTTCAAAGAAAGTTTATTTATAAAGCGCTTTTTTATCGGTGGCCGGGAAGGCGTGTGGCACAATTATGCTCCTACCATTATTGTATTTATTTCTGTTGCGTCCACATGTGCGCGTGCGCTTACGCCTGCCGTGTTCAGGGCATCAGCATTCGGTACTTGTTGCGGGTCGTACATTGTTTTTTTAACTGAACTTAAATTTAAATGGCTTAATTTTAAAAATTATTAAACACAACTAAAATATATATATAGATTCTAGCTTTTCGGTTGGTGCTGAATCTCTATCAGTGACAGAGTATGGGCTTCGCTCCCTAATTAGTTTCTTGTCTGATTTTATTAAACAATAACGTTCTATCTAACTATCTATATTAATTTTAAGTTAAAAAAACCTTAGACCTTTTTCGCCTTAACCAAAATAGGATTCCATTATAATTGTAAGGTCAGGTATAGTGAATTCCTCTAATAAAAAGGATATCCAAGTCCTCTGAGCAAGAGCTGGCGACACAAGTGTTGTAGCGGTTTTCATTGACCATCTGACGACTTGCCTTGTCAATCATCACTTCTAAGAAAGCAACACGACGTGCCAAAATAATACCAAAGCGGGCCGCGATTGACTGCCAATGTAGCTCGCGAGTGTGTTAATTTGGTGTACCACCGCGATGATCGGTGGCTCTCAAACTATACAACTCTCACCGGTTCTACGAATTTCACTTACTACAAGTTTATGGCGGTACTTTGCCCGTAAAATATTTACTAACGATAATTGAAAGGTAAGGGAAATAAAAAAAAGCTTTTGGACTATACTTTCAGCTTATATCGATTCCTTTCCGAGGGCACCCGATAAAGTCGAACATCGACTCGGTCGGTAGCTTTTCACAGAGTATATAAATTCTAAAGCAAAACTTTACTAATTACAACTTTGGCAAGCGTTAGCGCTGGGACAAGAAGTAGCCGATTTTTTTTAATGACGAACTACATAGATTGGCCAGAGAAGCTGGCCTTGACTGCTTCACCGGATTGAGAGGTGGCATAGCTCTTAGGTCGCTTAGCCTGAACCTGTAGGTGTAGCCGATGAAATACCAACAACGTTTTAATTTTAATTACGTGGAAGTTTCCTACAATTTGATAGTAATGGCGAGTAATTATATTTTTGAAGATTTTATATTAAAATTACACAACAGAAAAGCAAGCAAAAAACCGGTTTATTGGCGTCGTCGGTCCTATTGGACGTGATTGCCACAACGCTGATTTTCAGCGGTATCCAAGATTATTTAATGTAGTGAATTGAACGAACAAAAAACGAGGAATTAAAATATAAAGTTTATACATAAAAATAGCCGTGGTAGCTCAGTGTCCGTGCGGTTGGCTCAAGTTGCGTAGTACGCTAGCAACCCGAGTTCGATCCCGGGTGCCGGCACCAATAAATTTGTTGTTGCAATTTATGTGCTGATTTACCACGCGCTCGGCGGTGAAGGAAAACATCGTGAGGAAACCTACATGTTTTAGAAAAATTTTCTACGGCATGTGAAGTCTGCCAATCCGCATTATGGCCGCGTGGTGGACTATGCCCTTATACTCTCTTTACAGAGAAGGCCTGCGCCCAACAGTGGGACATATATAAAGGCTGTAACTTTAACTTTAACTTAACATAAAAATACTGAAAACCACAAGCCACCGACATCACGGGGATATTTCGTCTTGATACTCACTGCACATTGATATATTTTGTTGAACACAGTCTGTGTTTATCGAAGGTGCCTACAAATGCGTAGAAGGTGTTTAACTTTATTAGATTTATATATTATTGTCAATACATAAAGCAGCTTTTTATTTGTTTTAATTTTAATAATATATATTTAACTAAGTTTTTATAACATCATATTGGTATTATCTGTAACGGTGTTATAATTTTTGTTGATTTAAATAAATAAATAAATAAATATATTCCCTCTCCTACTTTGGCAGATCATTGTGTAAAATAAACAAATTAAAAGACTTTAACATCAAATGTAAATTTTAGATTCATTTATGGATTGGAGATAGTAGTCTCGTGTACCATTACATTTATGAATATATGTACGCAATACAGTTTGAGAGCCGCATGCTCTATGACAAGTGTAAGTATTTCTCGCTTCCATCTTGCGGCCTAGATAACGTTACGTGAAACAATACTTAATAAGTCCATTAATCACACACTCGTACAACAGTTGACTGGTGCCGGCATCGCGTTCGTCTCTGTTTTACATCCAGCGTAAACAAATTTCTAATGCCTTCGTATTACACGTAAACTTGGTTACACGAGAAGTTTACTGTCTAATAGTTTCTTATCTTAATATACCTTCTTCGAAGGTTTTTTTTTTGTGACGAACAAC
The DNA here is from genome assembly GCA_029286785.1 of Meandrusa payeni. Lineage (NCBI taxonomy): Eukaryota > Metazoa > Arthropoda > Insecta > Lepidoptera > Papilionidae > Meandrusa > Meandrusa payeni. Next base: position 2,024,843 of record JAGSMX010000029.1, read on the forward strand.
ACAGATTAGCCAGAGAAGCTTTTCAGCCAAAGACTTTCACTGGTTCACCGGATTGAGAGGTGACATACCTTTTAGATTGCAAAGCCTGAATCTCGATTGCTAGTAACTCGACACGAGGATAACCTCGGCTTGGACGGTTACAATTTAACGTATAAGTTATGGGACTTTTTTTTTTTGTTGACGGGGAGGAAATCTTCACAAAGATACCCCGCCTTCTGGGGGGAAGGCGGCGGTTATGTGGGGATCTTACCCACTAAAACCTCCCCGTCGGCCCTTTCCTCGGTGCATGACGAGGGGCTCCGGGATCTCACGTGGAACGCACCGGAGCCCCTCTGCACTGTGCTCAAGGAGAGCACGTCCCGGGGGGAGGTTACTCCCTCATCCCCTGTGCCCTCGCAGCGAAAGGCGACACGGGCCAGCCGATGTCGCCTTCTTCCCGGGTCCACTTTGGTGGACGACGCAGGCCCCCCACCCTTGTCGCCCAGTGAACCCGAGGCCCCTTTTAGTCGCCTTCTACAACAGGCAGGGGATACCGTAGTATTATTCTTGAGAGCCCAGAACTACAGGGTTGAAATAAATAAAAAGAAATCAAAACCTAACCAAACCATCCTCAAAAATAAAAAATTAATCATCGAAATCGGTTGGCGTGATATAGTGAGTTAATCGTCCATTCATCGCGCACATACTTAATGCAACTTAACGACGATGGTTTTCTCATAGATCCCATTGTCAGAATTGGACCAAATTTACATGTGACCACATGGGATGCACCAGCTTTCAAATTAATAAAACATCAACGAAATCGGTTCACCCAGTCCAAAGTTATGAGGTAAGAAACAAAAAAACCGAGAACCTCGTCCTATTTTGAAGTCGGTTGAAAATCACACATCTCTGTGTGTTTCTTTTTATGAAAAAAGGCGTGTATGTGTCACCCGATGTCTGCAGGACGCGCCACGCGACAATCAAACGCGCACGGTATTTCCGGCCCTTCACATAATGCAGATTTAATAGTGACGCAATAACTGCCCAATTGTGTGATCTGAGTGTTTTCTTCTTCATCGTCGTATTCTTCATTTCTGAAGGTCGTGCTTATTTTGAAGCGCCTTCACCGAGACGTCGACGAGCTGCCTCCACATTCCTCTGTCCTCGGCTTCTCTCATTGCGGTCGGAATGTCGAGTCCCACTATGTTTTTAATTTGGTCAGACCGGAGAATCGGAATCGGTCAGAGACACCTTTGGGCCACCAGACACCAAACACCTCCGAATGAAGAATGTTACTGGGTGTTTGGATAAGGAGGTGGTGCTCGATTCGTCTATATTTCTGTGGAGTATAAACTGGTGAATACAGTACAAAAAGTGTGATCGGGCGTGGCGAATGTAAGTTGAGACCGAAATATATGTTAGTGAAAATAGAGAGAGTTACGTTTCGTATATCATGGGCAAGAGAGAGTAGTACGAGCACACATTTTCTTTCTCTCTCATGCATACACACAAAATTTAATATGTATTTAAATACATATAGATAGTGTTGAAGAAGTTTTACTTCAGACATGTGCTCTAAAGCACACTGTTTTTTTTAATGTTTGTGTTCTCATAGCGCCGTCATTTATACTTATACTACGGAAATAAAAAGGGCGTCCGCTGGTTATAACTTATAACCTTTAACAAACTAATTACAGGGCGCCGTGAAGGAACAGGACGCCGAACACACGGCGCCGTGAAGGAACAGGACGCCGGACACACGGCGCCGTGTTTTAAATAAATTAATACAAAAAACAATTAAAATATCACACAATGAAAAAGAAACAATAGTCCATAGCTCCGTAGGTCTAGTACACAGCGACGTAAATTTTTGTTATTATGTATTATCAAAAATTACATATAATACTTACTTACAAATATGCAATTACTCAAAATGTATGGTACACAGTACTACCAGTCATTACTAACGACACAGAGAGATGCATCTTACAATGGAATTAGCATTGAATGTGTTAATCCGTCATGATTTATTGTATACATGTACATTATGTGGTTCTCGGAAACAGCTCCAACGATTTTAATGAAATTTAGCATTCAGAGGGTTTCTGTGCCGATAAATCAATCTGGAGATCCCGGAGATCCCGGAGCCCCTCACCATGCACCGAGGAAGGGCCACCGGGGGTGTTTTAATGGGTAAGAACCCCACATAACCTCGCCTTCTCCCATAAGGCGGGGTATCTTGTTGAAGATTTTCTTCCCGATAACAAAAAAAAAGGTCGCATAACCTGAACCTCTAGTACCACGTCTCTAATCAATGCACTTTTCTAGACAGATTTTTATATAATTAGTCATATGTTATTCTTTATAAATTTTATTACGAACACATGTGGAAGAAATTCCCGGATGTTAAATCGCGAATGTAAATATAAGGGAGGGACCTGAAAAAAGATAGGCAGTAACAAGTGTCGGTGAGTGTCGTGACGTCGGCACACGTGTCGGACAAGTGCGTGACAAGGAACGCAACGCGCGTGCATAAACTTTCCTTTGCGCCTGTTCCTCTACGCTTTATTTAATAACCGTCAATTTGACAGTTTTTTTCACTTATTCACATGTCAATGAACATTCAAGATACAATTACATTATTAGATTCATACAATTTGTTGTTTTTTGAAATAAAAAATCTTTAGCTGCGTTGCGACTTGGGGAGTTCTGAAATATCGTTGTTTCAGCTAGTGGTTACGAAAACTTAATCTATATATGTAAAATGTGTTGGTATGTTCCTTAAAGCTCCGAAACGGCTGGACCGATTCCAATATAATAATTATAATATAATAATAATTATTATAACTATTTGATTATAATATAAAATAAAGAAATATAATATTATACTAAAAGCTTAACTATGCTTATGAATACCTTACCCCATGTGAGACGGCGCAGCATCTGTTTACATAATCACAGTCAAGCCTTTGAGCAATCATGCTCAGGATGCTGTTGGAGCTGGTCCGCACCCTGCGCACCAGAGATGCACTCCTCTTGCGCATTGTCGCAAAAAAGCATGCCATCTGTGCATCCGCGAACATCCCTGATGCACTACAGAAATGGGGCAACCCCAACAGAACCCTGAACGCGTTGTTATAATGAAACTTTCAGGGAATTTTCAGAATGACCTGGCGAGTAATCCTGTAAAGTTTGGTGACTCTTTTTAAACTGTCAAATACAGCTTTTATTTATTATCATGATCTTAAGCCCAATATGTTTTTGTATAAATGATAAGAATGATATTGTATTTACTGATATGTATAAGGGTGTAGGTTGATCTTCGCCCGCTCGAGAAGAGAATGAATAATTTAATATATTGTGAGAGTTAAATTAAATATTTAATGATGTAAGTTTACTGTTTAAATAAATTAATACAAAAACAATTAAAATATAATAATAATAATATAATAATAATTATTCATTTATTCAAAGTAACTAAGACTCATCATTACTTCAAACAACTACCAAATAACAACCTTAGACTAAATTATAAGATAAAAATATAAAATTATTATTATAACTATTTGATTATAATATAAAATAAAGAAATATAATATTATACTAAAGGCTTAACTATGCTTATGAATACCTTACCCCATGTGAGACGGCGCAGCATCTGTTTACATAATCACAGTCAAGCCTTTGAGCAATCATGCTCAGGATGCTGTTGGAGCTGGTCCGCACCCTGCGCACCAGAGATGCACTCCTCTTGCGCATTGTCGCAAAAAAGCATGCCATCTGTGCATCCGCGAACATCCCCGATGCACTACAGAAATCGGGCAACCCCAACAGAACCCTGAAAGCGTTGTTATAATGACACTTTCAGGGAATTTTCAGATTGACCTGGCGAGTAATCCTGTAAAGTTTAGTGACTCTTTTTAAACTGTCAAATACAGCTTTTATTTATTATGATGATCTTAAGCCCAATATGTTTTTTTATAAATGATAAGAATGATATTGTATTTACTGATATGTATAAGGGTGTAGGTTGATCTTCGCCCGCTCGAGAAGAGAATGAATACGGAGAGAAATGAATAATTTAATATATTCTGAGAGTTAAATTAAATGTTTAATGATGTAAGTTTACTGTTGAAATAAAATAGAGAAAAATCAAGCTCGGCGAAGCAGGTACGCTAGTAAATTATATACTAAAAACCTTCCTCGAGAACCGCTCTATCCATTGGTGAGCACAGCATGAAATGCGTTTATCACGAACAGACAGACAGACAGCGGGAAGCGACTTTGTTTTATACTATGTAAGAATATAGATAGATCTAAAGAAGTTTTACTTCAGTCGTGTGGTCTGTATCACACTTGTTTTATTGTTATTAATTTTAACTGGAGTCGATTTAATGTTTCTTTAACACTGTAAATAAATTATACCGCTAGATAAAATAGCGCTAGAAGGAGCGTGTAATAACTTCGTCACACGTGTTAACGGCTCACATCTATAAAACGGATGTCAACCTCTGGGTAACATTGTAAAGAGGTCATGTATCTTATCGCGAATTGACCTCGCCACATCAGCGGTAACGCTAATCGATTTGCGTCTTATCTCGAACCTTCGTTCATTTGTTGAGAAACAAACAAACACCCTGTGCGACCAATATGATTTGGGTAATTCGATGCACAGCTCTGGGAACATGGTATATTTCAGGACACAGTCTACTATAGCCGTGAACAAAAATAAAGGACCGGTTAAGAAAGTTTGAATATCTCGGAAGAGAAAGACGCTAGCTAACTGAAATAAATTGTGCATGATAGACAATTAAATATCCTTAACATAAAATATTTTTATTAATTTATTTATATATTAACTGAAACTTAAACGAAAAAGATATCTTACATAAACTTGGATAATACAGTATTTTTCATTAAAATTAATGAAAATTTTATGTACTTAGTGTCGCCCACATGGAGGCAACCCCCAAGCAAGACAAGTTCCCTTATTTTTGCTCACGAGTGTATTTACCAATGACATTTAACTATAAAAACTAACCACGTTTACGTCTACGTTTACGTCTACGTTTACGTCTACGTTTACGTCTACGTTTACGTCTACGTTTACGTCTACATTTACGTCTACGTCTAAGTCGACAACGTGTACAATCTCTTTCTTGTTCTACATGCTCGTTGCCTTAAGAACTTTTTGTACTTACCTAGTTTTGTATGCAGCGTGCGATCCACTTACACTTTACACTTACATGATTTTATCTCAAAATAATATATCAATAAAAAGCATTATTCCACAGGATTTTAGCAGTCCTCTGTTATGTTTTCGTAATGTAATACCAATAAAATTAATATGGGACGTTCGTACGTATTTTAAATAATAAGGAATAATACTGTATTTGAGGATCAGGGTCTTTCCGATCGACTCAACCCTCTGAGTCTGCGAAGAGATGTCGGTTCTCTTTGCATCCTGTATCGCATTTACCATGGGGAGTATTCTGAGGAATTGTTCGGAATCATCCCAGCTACCGATTTCCATTACCGCACATCTCGGCAGAATTCCAAATTCCACCGACACCATCTTGATGGTTGGCGTTCAATGACTGTACGTTTTTCGCGTAACTTTCTCCCACGCACTGTCAACTTGTGGAATCAACTGTCGCCAGCGGTGTTTCCGAACGTTTACGATTTAGGGACCTTCAAGAAACGAGCCTATTCCTATCTCAAAGGTCGGCAACGCACCTACAGCTCCTCTGGTGCTGTGGATGTTCACGGGCGACGGTGATCACTTAAGATCAGGTGAGCCGTATGCTCGTTTGCCACTTTTCATATATAAAAAAAATACTGTATTTGTGTAATTGGCACTTCAATTACCTCTTTATAATTGTGTGTATGTTATCTTTAAGAGACCTAATTGAAACCAAGATGTGAGCAACGAAAAAACATTTGAAAATCGGTCTAAACTGACGTCACTATGATTGCATAAACATTACTAAAATACAGGCAAATTAAGTACCTTCTCTTTTGAAACCTATTGAAAAAACGACATATTTTTAAAACATATTTTTGAATAAAAGTATAGAAAACTTTTACCTTATTTTAACCCTATTCCTTTATCCACTTAATACCAAAAACATAGCAAGTTATTTCTTCACAAAAAATATTAAAAAAAAATACATCGTAACATTTTGACAAGACACAACGAGCGAAAATTAAAACTATTTGATGACATGACAGCGCGGGGAAAAGTTTTGAAATCCCGCCTTTTTTTTTTTTTTTCTTAAACGTCGTTACGTCGTCATCCGTAATATGTTTTACAGTCCCAACAGTTGTTTGCCTCAACTTTTTGTGCAACTTACGTTTTTATGGCGCTTTAGAAAAAAAAACAACGCCTTTGACATCTTTCTTTTTTTGTAAACACCAACGCCGTGTATATTCATGTTTAACGACAAGCATATAAATTATCGTCACTAAATTCCTAATAATATAATTATTACGGTAGTGGCATAAAATTTAAGCGTGCCACGTTAAGTTACACTATACCGCCCCCAGGCGCCAATATGGCGGCTTACTTGACTTTAAATGAAAATATTGCTATTATTTTATTTCATACAAGAGAAACTTGCAAAAGATCCTACTTTTTTTCACACACACACCCGAGCGAAACGTTTTTCTTCGTCTTTCATTCGTACAGCAAAGGACTGGAATAGTTTGCTCTCGTCTATCTTTCCTTCCAAATGTAATGTGGGTATTTTCAAGAGTAGAGTGAACAGGCATTTACTAAGCTAGTGCGCCTTACCATCCAGGACTGTATTTCCATTCCATCAGGCGGGATCGTGGTCACTTGCTTAGAAAGTATATAAAAAAAATCCAAGATTTGTCTTAACTGTATATGTTAACGTATCCGGGTCCGGTCTACGTCTGTAATCCGGTCTCCTTGAAGAGCAACTTTCTCAAGTTCAGGAAGTTCGCGCACTCTTGATACAAGAGAAGTTAATATAAATGCGAGAAAAAATCACGTACCGCTAAAATGTTATACTGGACTTAAACAAGGGTGTATGTCGATATAACTTCGGAATAACGGTTGTATGTACAAAAACGTTAACGTTATACAAGGTATAACGTACTCTTGGTTTATTAGTACAAATGTGCTTATTTGCTTGCTTATCGCTTTCTTTACATATAAATTGTTGTCACGTATAATATTTTAAAAAATAAAATCAAATGTGTTGTCATGTCAAAATAAAAAACAAAGCTTAAAAATTAAATCGCTTATGAAATAAATCAATAAAAAGGAATTCATGAAAATTATTACGGCGTTAAAAAGCGAAGAATTCTATGCTTGATATTTGCTGTTATATTATTTTTCTTCATTAATCTAAACCTTAAAATATTAGGCACACGGGCTACAAAGCTTTAGTAAATAAAATATCACTCAGAAATATAAGTTGGTAATCTAAAAAACACATGTGGTTCAAGTAAGGGTTCCATGAATTTAGTTTTTCCGGGACATTTTTAATTGTTACGAATTTGTGAAAGATTTTTTTTATCGTTTCATTAAAATAATCTAATTTTAATTTTATGTATATATAGACTAAAAAATTAAAATGTAGTCTTATTTTGTACTAGAGTTTCCACGTTCTAGATGTTAAAAAATACGAAAATTTTCTGAGAGATTTTTGCCGAAAATGTTTGTGCCCGGGGTATGGCAACGGGCTCACTACCTGTTACATATGGAACCATAATCAGCTTAAGGCCGTGACGTGATATAGTTATACTGACAAAAATCTTTGTATGTGACTACGTGTAAATCTATCCCGAGTCCAACCCACAGAATGGAAGCCCTATCGTTAGTAGTAGTTAGTTTTTTCGCTATCCTGAAAGCTCCCGTGTTATTCCCGGTTGAAATCCAAACGGGCGCAGTCGTGCCCATCCCACGCGAGTGACAGAATTGTATTAATTAAAAAGTTTAATTGTCACTTTGACAGCGCGCAATTTCAGTGACATTTTAAATCTGTGATATAAGTTCGTTTCGTTCCTAGCAGTAGTGAGTTTTCAAATTTTCATTTTATAAAGTGCTTATTTGAAATAATTCTATATTTTGATTATAATATTAAAAAATATGTTAATTAAAATATTGGCTGAATATTGTTTTCAGTACACTTTTTAATTAATATCTATTTTAACTAAATAAAATTGTAAGCTTCTGCGACGTTTTTTTCCTTAATTCCGTAAATAGAGTAATCGCTGTCCAATTTCGTTTACTAAGCTTAACCTCCCAAATGTGGTGGTGAGCCTATTTCCACATACAAATTTTAGGAAGTAATTTAAATGTACGCAAGAATCCTAGACCTAGGCTATAACTGCTAGTTTAAAAAACTTGTAATTTTGTTCATTTATATTATATTTTTGAATGATTAATGATAATATAATCTTTATTTTAAATTAAAAACTGTACCATGTGCAATTGTGTTATTAGCACTAGAAATATTTTCAACATATACCGGGCAACACCACCCGCTACCTACCCTACTAACCTACCCCTCATTATTATTCCATATCGTCAACGATAACCTCAGTCGTGGAAAAATGTAGTCGTTGAAAAGTTAATTCTATCTTTTATTATAAGTATTGTACTTCAGATATTTTATACATATAACTAGAAAGATATAACTGTCAATACCAGATGGGACGTAGCAATTAGTTGCTACAATTTGGACCCATAAAATCGTTCTAACGAGACATGCCAAAGAGTAAAAAAAATCAGATAACAATTAACTCAGATAACAGATAACTATGCGTTCGCGTTTTACGCGTTTGTATTAAAATACCTGATGGCTAATTTTCTTTGATAGTACCTAGTATTCAAAATGAATTTATCTAGTTTCCACGTTCACAGTTTTGACCCAAACATTGAATAAGGTTGATAAAAGAGTCAGACATTTATTAATTTATTCTTTTTTTCACACAGTTAAAAGGTACAAAAAGGCGGAAAGGGGTCGGCTTAATGCCAAAAGTCATTCTCTACCAGTCTACCTTGTTCTGAGTTGTGAAGACTACGTAACGGGTGCAAGCTATGTGAACAAATAATAAATAAAAGAAAACAATAATAAATGCATGCATATATAATACACAAACCTACATGCAAATAAATTAAATATATATACATAATTATAGATAGGAACAGTAATTGTCAAATTATTCTTTGACTTTTATTACTATATCCTATCAGTATTAGACAATATATTTTCAACGATCTTGATCTAAACGTTGAATTCGGTTAATAAAAGAGTGAGAAATACATTATTAATATATTGTCTAATACTGCCAGTGTTAGTTAACAAATATGTCAATGAATGGCGGTTAGTAAAAGTGTATCAAGCAGCTTTGGCATATCGATGAAAATAGGTAGGCAAAGGGAACACGTGTTTCGAACGTGTAACACTAATAATAATTGAATTTATAATTCGCAGATGCCGAAGCCACGCGAGATCATGAGCAGAGAAAGTTTATTTTTATAATAATAGCGGACCCATATGCGCAAAGCGGAGTTCGCACCACATGTCAATTACTACCTCTACATAGAGATTACTGAACTTAAAGGCAATTGAACTTAATAAAATGGCGGACTATGATATCATACCGTGCTATGATGACGATGAATTATTTCAAGAAAAAAACGACAACGTCACAGACCTACATGCCTATTACATGTCGCAGTTTAATCTTGAATTGGAGAACGGGAAGAGTAAAGGAAAAGATAATTTTAAATACGGTGTTGAAGAAAGTTTCGACTTTGAAGTGCTTGATAATTGGAATAACACGGAAAATAAAACAGATTTCGAAATGATAGACGAAGTACTTGATGGTAATATTAATGATCAAAACATAAAAGAGGTTCTATTAGATCTAGATGGAATAGAATTTGATGAAAGCTACACACCAGAAGCTTCTGTAAAAGGTAAAGGAACAGAATGTCATTCGAACAACGAGTACATTGATGATGAATCATTAATTGACGAGCTCTGTAGAGAAGAAGGTGAAACGTGTCTATCCCCGGAAGTTTTTAATGAGGAATACCTAAACAAGATAGCTAATGAAAATCTTCTACCGTCGATAGAAACAGCATTTTCAAAACGTTATTGCAATTTTAATAACACTGAAGAATACGCTCAAGAATACACCGTTGAAACGACAGTAATTCCACCACCACCCATTGCGAATAGCCTAGCACATTATAGTTATCCTAACAACTTATTGTACTATTTGGATAGTGAAAAAAAATATACATTACCAGATACCCCAACAAGTTGTACAGAATTCAGTTTTGAAAGGAACGAAAGGAAAGCTTCTATATCAGATTCAATCGAGAGCGATGTGCAAAGTTCATGTTATTACGATGAGAATTCCGAAAATTTCGACGAAGACGAATTGTTCATTAATTTAGACGATTTCGGTCTTTCATTTGAAAAGGATAATGTAGAGAACAACGTAATTGACAGTAGAAACAATAATAGAAATGAAAGGAGGGATAAGGAAAAAGCACAAGGTAAGATTATATTCTATTTCTCAAGCCATATTAGCTTTAACTGACGTTAAATTGAGCAAAATAGACACATGTCTATGGTTTCCTACAGAAAACCAGTAACAGTTGGCTTTGCGCGACTGTTTTAAATGCATACCTGGATGGTAAGGCGCACTACTCTTGAAAATACTCAAATTGCATTTGAAAGAAAAGACAGACGCGGGCAAACTATTCCAGTCCTTTTCTGTACGAATAATGGAAGAAGAATCAATGCGCTTCGTTCAGGGTTGGGGTATGTTCACAACAAAAGGATGAAATCCTGCAGTGCGTCTTAAAGTCCGATGGTGGAACGGGGGTAGAGGGATGATTTGATACTGTAAATATATTATAGGTGCCATACTTAAACAAAGATAATTTTTAAACAAGTGTTTGTAGCATAGACTAATAGTTTTGTTTACGTTTCAGGTGAAAGGGTTTGTTTGTGGGAGAATTGTTTGGAGAGATATCCCAACCAAAACACGCTGGTGGAACACATCGAGAGGGCTCACGTCAACACGTATAAAGGTAATTTCATTTAATTATCCAGCTGAAATCTCTTGCTTTATTTATATTTTAACTCTTTAATAGGCTACAAAACTATATTCTCAGATATTTTAATAGAAAATTATCTATTTTTAAAATAAGTTACTACTGTTATTTAAGTCAACGTTACAGCTTATATATAATATGTCCCACTGCCGGGCACGAGCCTTCTCTGTAAAGATAATTTTCTATCACGTGTAGGTTTCTTCACTATATTTTCCTTCAACGCCAAGCGCGTGTATCAGCACCTAAAATTACAACTAACAAATACCGTCCCCAAATAAGTACCGTTACCGGGATCGAAGTCGGGTTGCTAACGTACTGTGAAACTACAACCACGAATCACGTTAATCCCACAGGAGATGAGTTCAGCTGCCTGTGGCGGGACTGCGCCCGCGCCAGACGCCCGTTCAACGCTCGGTACAAGCTTCTAATACACATGCGCGTTCATTCTGGACATAAGCCTAATCGGTGTCATGTAAGTTTATTTATTTATTACAAAACAACTCAAAACTATACAATATCAATATATCTTTTATATGTAAGATTAACAGTTAATAATGCGAATAGAAGCCTGTGATTTTTGTGAAGAAATCAATTTCACCAAACTGCATCGAGTGAACGTACTGCTGGAATATGTCAAGAACGAAGCTCTGAGAGTTGAAGTGATAGTTACATTTAACGGGCTCAAAGGGTTTTGCAATAGTAGGCTAGCTTCTCCAACTATGGAAGAAGCTAGGCCACCATCGGACTTCAAGACGCACTGCAGGATTTCATCCTTTTGTTGTGAACATCCCCCAAACTCAAACGAAGTGCTTTGCTTCGTCTTTCATTATTCATACAGCAAGGGACTGGAATAGTTTGTCCGCGTCTGTCTTTCCCTCCGATTACTATGTGGGTATTTCAAGAGTAGAACGAATAGACATTTACTAACTGACAATAGACACGCTAGTGTGCCTCACCAAGACTGCATTTTCACTTATAAAATTGTAAGAAAGTGTTTAATACGTCGTAAGTAAGTTTCGTCTTCTCTTAAATCAACTCTTTGTTTTGTATCAGTTTATGACCTATGAGGATGATATTTTCTGTTATGAAAAATCGTCTTAAATAATGCCATACTCGTATTTGATACAAAAATGTGTATCAAAAATGGAAATATACAGTAATAGACAGAACACTAAATAACAAAGGCTCATACAGTGATGATATCCAACAGCATCCCGGTTGTGGCAAGGCGTTCTCACGCTTGGAGAACCTGAAGATCCACATCCGGTCGCACACCGGCGAGCGGCCGTACGCCTGTCCCGCACCTCACTGTAGAAAAGCCTTCTCCAATTCCTCTGACAGAGCTAAGCATCAGAGGACACATTTTAATGCTGTAAGTAATTTTTTTAGTTAAAAAAAAAAAAAAAAAAAAAAGGTGCCATACTTAAACAAAGATAATTTTTAAACAAGTGTTTGTAGCATAGACTAATAGTTTTGTTTACGTTTCAGGTGAAAGGGTTTGTTTGTGGGAGAATTGTTTGGAGAGATATCCCAACCAAAACACGCTGGTGGAACACATCGAGAGGGCTCACGTCAACACGTATAAAGGTAATTTCATTTAATTATCCAGCTTAAATCTCTTGCTTTATTTATATTTTAACTCTTTAATAGAGTACAAAACTATATTCTGAGATATTTTAATAGAAAATTATCTATTTTTAAAATAAGTTACTACTGTTATTTATGTCAATGTTACAGCTTATATATAATATATCCCACTGCCGGGCACGGGCCTTCTCTGTAAAGAGAATTTTCTATCACGTGTAGGTTTCTTCACTATATTTTCCTTCAACGCCAAGCGCGTGTATCAGCACCTAAAATTACCACCAACAAATACCGTCCCCAAATAAGTACCGTTACCGGGATCGAAGTCGGGTTGCTAACGTACTGTGAAACTACAACCACGAATCACGTTAATCCCACAGGAGATGAGTTTAGCTGCCTGTGGCGGGACTGCGCCCGCGCCAGACGCCCGTTCAACGCTCGGTACAAGCTTCTAATACACATGCGCGTTCATTCTGGACATAAGCCTAATCGGTGTCATGTAAGTTTATTTATTTATTACAAAACAACTCAAAACTATACAATATCAATATATCTTTTATATGTAAGATTAACAGTTAATAATGCGAATAGAATGCCTGTGATTTTTGTGAAGAAATCAATTTCACCAAACTGCATCGAGTGAACGTACTGCTGGAATATGTCAAGAACGAAGCTCTGAGAGTTGAAGTGATAGTTACATTTAACGGGCTCAAAGGGTTTTGCAATAGTAGGCTAGCTTCTCCAACTATGGAAGAAGCTAGGCCACCATCGGACTTCAAGACGCACTGCAGGATTTCATCCTTTTGTTGTGAACATCCCCCAAACTCAAACGAAGTGCTTTGCTTCGTCTTTCATTATTCATACAGCAAGGGACTGGAATAGTTTGTCCGCGTCTGTCTTTCCCTCCGATTACTATGTGGGTATTTCAAGAGTAGAACGAATAGACATTTACTAACTGACAATAGACACGCTAGTGTGCCTCACCAAGACTGCATTTTCACTTATAAAATTGTAAGAAAGTGTTTAATACGTCGTAAGTAAGTTTCGTCTTCTCTTAAATCAACTCTTTGTTTTGTATCAGTTTATGACCTATGAGGATGATATTTTCTGTTATGAAAAATCGTCTTAAATAATGCCATACTCGTATTTGATACAAAAATGTGTATCAAAAATGGAAATATACAGTAATAGACAGAACACTAAATAACAAAGGCTCATACAGTGATGATATCCAACAGCATCCCGGTTGTGGCAAGGCGTTCTCACGCTTGGAGAACCTGAAGATCCACATCCGGTCGCACACCGGCGAGCGGCCGTACGCCTGTCCCGCACCTCACTGTAGAAAAGCCTTCTCCAATTCCTCTGACAGAGCTAAGCATCAGAGGACACATTTTAATGCTGTAAGTAATTTTTTTAGTTAAAAAAAATGCTATAAAATTCAATTTTTGTTAGAAATAATACTATCACTCTTGCTAACCATTCATAAATAATGATAAATCATTTTTGGTCACCAAAGAAAATTATTCAACAATGAAACGTGAAGTCCCTGACTCCTGAGCTAGATATTATAGGACCTGTGTTTTAGGAGTCAATGTCTTCTCCCATTTTAAAAACACATTAAAATACAATATGAGCATTAACAATAGTGAATAAATATGTGTATGTCTCTCAGCTTTATGTATACAATTTTAAAATATGTTCAATTTTATACTTATTTTAAATTAGGAGGGTTTCCGTCTGTATATAATTTAACTCTAGTAGCCACTTTTTACTAATTTACAGTTTAATTCGATAGAGGATAAATTTTTAAAATTCTATTTATCCTATTATTATATATTAGAAAATGGCTATGAAGTGCTGCTGTTGACGAGCAGACTATTCTTGTTAAGCTTGTTGAATTTTGGATTAATCTTACATCCGCTATTTGCCAGCGACATTTCATTATGAATACTATCATATTAATTATCGCTCCATTACTACCAAATACGTGAAAAACTAACAAACACAACACATACAACGTGTCCGTGGAAACCATATCACCAATTAGCTAAAAGTACTACTAGCACATATCGACCACTATGATGCCAATGAACGTTCATTTTGTATACAATTGATTAATAGACATGGGTAGCCATGCACGGCCTTAGACTGAATTTGTCGCTCTACATTTTTTATGGCTATGAAACTTGTGTCATGAATTTTATTCGTGATTTCCAAACCGCATTCACCTATTTTATATTCATATGTGCTCTCACATCTATCACGAGGAAACTTCAATATCTGGGAAACTATCGCAGACATGCAGAACTTTTTACTGTGTTTATTTTTATATGAAAAGTGGCAAACGAGCATACGGCTTACCTGATCTTAAGTGATCACGGTCGCCTACGTACAGTCGTGGAACGTCAACCATCAAGATGGTGACGGTGGAATTTGGAATGTCTTGTGTGCTTTAAAATTTAAAAGTAGTTACTTTTATCCTTAGTAATAACACGAAATATGTCACCCTACACGTGTCCATAGAAAAGCGACAAACGTACATAGTCTACCATTGACAGTGTTAGAACTTTAGCATTAGCAAGTGGGATAATTAGGACAATCAGATAAGATTAGTAATGTATTTTTTGCCTGATTTACGAACGTCAGATCGTAAATAAGTCAAACCTGATTAAGAAGTATCAAGAAAATATATTTACGACTAAAAAAAAACTATTCAAATCTAATCAAATCAATGACGGACTTAATATTAAATACACGGACTGTTTCTTTTATTTTGGAATTGTAATATTTTGATTATGAAGTTCCATGGCGCCTATATTATAAAAGAATGTTTCTATTTAATCTTTTTTCAAATATAAAAAATAAAACAGACAGTCCGTTTTTTCAATAGCGATGTAGGCAGGGATAACCAGCGCGGTCTGTTTTTCCTTAAGTCGATTGCTGGTATCCGAAATAAGATCGTTAAGATCAACGCTTACTCATTACGGAATAAGTATTAAATAGGAATGAGGAGAATGAAAGGCAAACATTGAAATAAAGCTGCTTTTTTTCAAGATCTGTTTATTTATCTACATATTTATCTCGTTTAAAAAGCTGTACCGTTTCCAGAGGCCGTACGCATGCGGTGCAGCCGGCTGCGGTAAGAGGTACACCGACCCCTCATCCCTCCGTAAGCACGTGAAATCCCACCCCCACACGAGCAGCGTGCCGAGGACCTGCATCCCACCTTCCAGGCCTATACGAAGAACTGATCACGAGCAAATGGTGCCCAGGTCACCGGCCAAATTGACAACCCTTAGAAGTATTAGGGATAAACTTACAGTGCCAAAGTTGCATAAACTATAATAAGCTTTTTGTAACTATATGGAGGTCGCCTCAAGTTGAATAGTACGCTAGCAACCCGAGTTCGATCCGCGGTGACGACACCAATAAATTTGTTGTTGCAATTTTATGTGCTGATTTACCACGCGCTCGACGGTGAAGGAAAAATCGCGAGGAAACCTATATGTCCTAGAAAAAAATTCTAAGACAAGTCTACCAATCCGCACTAGAGCCGCATGGCGGACTATGCCCTCATACTCTCTTTACAGATGTAGTGCTATAATATACAGTTTATTGTTGTAACCACTGTTACACCAACTGCTCCTAGAGCCAACGTTAGATTTTTCGGAACTTTGATTTTTAAACATTTTTAAAATATTTAAAAATGAAATTACCATTCAATTAGTCTCACAACTTCTATGGAGAATTAACGTTGTTTGTATGAACTTCGCATGAGAACGTGAAACGTGAGAAACAATGACATATTATATTGCCAAAGTTAATTTTAGTGTTAGTAGAAAACCATTCTTTTTCATATTTTTGTAATAATTTTTTTTTTACATTTTTAATAAGGATTTGATTAATTGGACTCAAGGTTTTTGCAAAACGCATTGATTTTTCGAATCGGCTCAATGTCCGAAAAACCATTGCCCTAAAAAACTCAAAGTAAAATCTTAAATGATTATGTACAAATAGTGTACAATTATTTATGCATTTATTTGTTTCACAACACAAGATTGTAAATAATTCGATTCGATAAAATTTCAAATAAAAACGCTCAAACAAAAGACTGTAACAACGCTCAAAATTGGCTCAAATAGTGTAAATTTTATTATATCGATTAATTTAAATATCTATAAGTGTTGAAAACACACAACTGTCAATGGTTGCGAGGTCTGTTTGTATTTGTTACTGTATTTTTGCTTTTTGATCTGGAGATCATTATAGTTTCACCGGGTTATATACATTATGTCATTCAATGTTTATATATGTACCAGTATTTAATATCTATAGCGCTCGGTATAATTACGACTTCAAGACTTAGCATGATTTACTAAATGTATTAACTATAGACAGATATGAGGGAATTATTTGATTTTAAATGTGTACAACATGTTTCAAAAGACATCAAGAATCAAAGATGAAAAAATTATTAAATATTTTAAATTTAAGTAAGCTTTATTTTAGCTTCATTTACTTATTTTTTTAAATATAATTAATTACATTTAATAACAGATAAATCTCCTTAAAGAGTATTTAGTAAAAAAAAAATTTCAAACATGTCTATAGTTGATATTTGAAACATTTATTATCTGTGCTTATCACATCATTAAAATTCCAGTTACTATCAGAAAAATGGCGCGGGGACTCATTTTCATCTTAGACGTAAGAAATTAGTGCATGTGTTTTAAAAAAAAATTGGCTTAAAGGTATAATTACCAAGCCATAAAATATTTAACAACAACAATAAAATTCCAATTTAATACATTAAACACAAAATGTATTATTTTTCAAAATTAGAAAATATATATAATAATACACCAAATATATATTATGTAATTATTTTTATAAATAGCATAAGGTTAAGGCTATCGCATTCTGATTGCGCGCCATATTGGTTCAATAGATTTATACGATTTTTTTTTAATTTGTATAAATACATTTAAGATATAATTTTCGTGGTGTCCAACACAAATAATCTCTTGAGAAAGGCAGTTGTGTTTATGATATTTTAAGTAAATATAGTTTATTACATGTTGTGTAGAGATTTTGAAAAAATCGGAAATGCCATTAATTTTGATAAACTTAGGTTAGGTTATATGGTCTGCCTTTTTGAGAAAGATAGATACTTTATTGCTCACATTATAGTAGTTTTAGTCAATTTAAGTAAAAACTAAACTTAAGCTAAATGAGAAAGTATGAACTTGGAGATGTATGTAATTTCTTGATACTAGACTTTGTATGGGATTATGATATTCTATATTTTTATGATTGAAAGATCTAAGAGAACATACAACGGCAGACTGGTACGCTAAGTGTACTTTTGATGTGTAAGCAACCGTACTTGTACCAATAATCTGTACACAATTTATTTTATAATTATCATGTTGTATAAGCAATAATTCCAAAACACCTACGTTTGCTCAATTATGTTAAGTAAAAATTATTTTTTTAGTTAAATATTTTGTAGTTTTTTAATCTTTCAAGATTTTTATGTTAAGTTTATTTATAAAAGTTTAAAAACGATTATAAATTAAGATGAAAACGATTGTAAATTAATTAATACATGTAGTTAGACAAATTTGAATCTTATAAGTGTGATGAAAATTATTGTTACTGCTTACCCTAGTTTGTAAGAAAGTAAGAGATTGTTTCACTTAAAAGATTCACGTCTTACATGCGCTCAATTTTTATTTTTACATTTATATACATAGATATAACTTTAGTGTACACCAAAATCAAACAAAGGAAATTACAGAAGTAAGGTACATTTTACAATTGCGTTGTACAATGGAAGACTTTACCGCTAAGAGCGATTTCTTCCAGGCAAACTGTGTATGTACAGGAAATATATGAACAAAACAGGATGATGGCACTACACTATGAAGCATTAAGTATTGTAACTTAACTATACATATGGCCAGTAGAAAGCAGAAATGTCGTATCTGAAAATTTTCAATTTTATGCCAGATCCGAAATGTCAAAAATTCATATTTTTATTAAACAGTAGAAAAACTAGACAAAATTCAATACTGTATCTATTATTTTTTTGTCATATGGAGACTAGATCTAGAACTTTCGACGCGGCGTTTTGCTTACATCAATTCTATAGCAATAAGTATTTCAGGACAATTTTTTTAATACGATATTTCGGCTTTCCACCGTCGATATATATAACTATATCTAAATATACACATACATACAGGGTATTAGGAGACCGCTTCCGAAAACGAAGACAGACGACGGTACTAATGACACTTTTGATGAAGGGACGGAAAAAAAATCGATTCCGATTTAAAAAAAATCATATTTTTAAAACGTTTTATTAGCATTATTTACGATCCATTATATAGTTATAGCTACATAGTATACCTAAATGAAACGATAGTTTCATAAAAAATACATTAAATAAAAAAAATAAAAAACAGCAATGAAACACTAAGTCAAAAACAGCTGATGCTCGGGTCAACGAACACACGAAGGGACTTAGGGAGGCTTTGCAACAGAATTAGGAACACTTGGATGTTGTTTTAGTGGAATAGGTATGTCATAGAACCATCAAAATTTTACAAGATTGTAAACATCGTTTGATCAGTTACCGATCAGTTTTTTTTGCTGACGGCGGGAAATCTTCTACAAGATAGCCCACTTTTTGGAGGGAAGGAGAGTTATGTGAGGCTCGTACTCACTAAAACTCCCTTGATGGCCCTCTTCGGTGTATGGCAAGGGGCTCCGGGCTCTCTAGTGGAACATACCGGAGCCCCTCTGCACTGTGCTCTGAAGAATAACCCGGGGTTACTCCCATCCGAATGCTAAGGCGATATCGGACCACCCGTGTCACCTTCTTCCCGGATCCATTGTAGCGGGCGACAAAGGCCCCCACCATTATCGCCTGTAAATCCAAGGCCCCTTTTATTCGCAGGTGATACCAAAGCCTTGTCCTACGAGCCCAGGATCATGGGTCTGTAACCGGTGACAGTCTAACCTAACCTTAATTCATGGGTCAACAACTTTTTTTATTCGGGAGATAGATTATAGATGGGAATACAACGATCGAGATCACACACCAACGTGGTTGCTGTATACGATAGTGGGACAGCGCCCAGCTGTGGGACGGCCTATAATGTTGATGTTATATTAATGTACAAATTTGCATGCTTTCCAAAGAATCTCCTCGGTCTTAAATTAGATTTAAGTTTATTTCCATTTTGAGATCTCTCACTTCGCTCATTTTTAATTATTATTATTAGTTACGTTTGACAGCTGCTGTCATTTATTTTTTATAATCTGTATGATATAAAAATAATAAATATTAATTTTGAAATTCATTGTTTTCTTTTTATACGCTTGCAACTTATGTACACGGCTTCAATAGACTAATGCAAAACAGAGAGATTGGGTACAAGCTCCGACTATTGACATGTACTTGTCAGGGCTCTTTGTATTCTGTATCGGATTTACCACGGGGAGTGTTCTGAGGAACTGTTCGGAATTATCCCAACTACCGGTTTCGATTACCGCACATCACGGCAGAATTCCAAATTCCATCCACACCATCTTGACGAATGGTACGTTCCACGACCGTACGTTTTTCGCGTAACTATTCTTTCATGTACTTATCAACCTGTGGATTCAACCTGTACAATGTAACATTCCTATAACAATAAGGTGTTGTGCTTTTTGCTAACGTAATGAAAATTTAAGGTAATATCTTTGAAAAGCTTGGTAAAGCTTTGCTACTTGTTTCTTTTGGTCAATTGTTTCTTTTCTCACACTTTTCTCTACACATCCCCAAGATACATTGGTATAAAACGCCTGTTGGCCGCCATTTTGTACACTTTTATTTTATAGTTCTTTTTATGATAATTGGAATTTGAAATCGAGATGGAAATTTACTGCTAACAATTTAGTTGTTTGTCTAATACATTTAATTAATCACATGCAGTCTAATCAATGCGGTAACCTTACATTGGCCTAAACACCAATTTTGTACCTACAAATTCTAGATACATTGTTGTTATCGTAGAAAGTACATGGCCGGGGGTCAAAGAGGCACGCGTGCAATTCCATATATAAACCGGGGCGAGACTCCAGTAGATCAGAAGTGTCTTCTCATCTGTTAACAGCATCAGAACACCTGCTGAAAGCGCCAAGTTCAAGATGAAGATTTTGGTGGTAACGGCGCTTCTCGGTAAGTATACTTTAATTTATTAAAAAAAAAAACTAAAATAAATTTTATTACGCACCGCTACATACACCTACAATGCTTGAACGCAGCGGTATAAGTCGCGTCCTGGCTGATATTCTGTCGGGACTTTTTAAAAATAAGAAGACACGAATTACGACTCTAAGCATTTTTAATCTTTCTGCAAATTGTATTTAACGATTTATCTGTACAATAAAAATATAACTTTGTTTGTGATTGATGTTTTAGACAATTTATTGATATAAATGATATTGTTTCTCGTTGAATAAAACTCTCATCCTCCGATTCGTAATCGAGTCGTGGTTCGTCCCTCTCGGTCGCCCTCTGATCGGAATACTATTGCGGATAGAATAACCTCTCACGCTAAGGTCTCCTCTTGAGGCTTATTGAGGTCCAGGAAAAGCGACCTAAGAGCCTTAAAAGTTACAATATAATACTTAAAAGTTCAGCCTGTATATATGACCCAATGAAGGGCACAGGCCTTCTCTGTAAAGAGAGTATAAGGGTATAACCCGCCACGCGGCCTTAGTGCGGATTGGCAGACTTCACATGTGAAAAAAATTCTAAAACATGTAGGTTTCCTCACGATGTTTGCCTTCACCGCCGAGCGCGTAAATAAGCAAATAAAATTGCAACAAAAATTTTTTTCGGTGATGGCACCAGGGATCGTACTCGGGTTGCTAGCGTACTATGCAACTTGAGGCGTCCGCTCGGACACTGAGCTAGCATAGTTATATAATAAAGTATAGTATAGTATATAGTTCCTCGTATAGCTTAGTTTATTCAACAAAAATCATTTGTTTCGAACTGCGAAATCAAAAATAAGATTGAAACTAGATACTAGATTCAGATATGTATTTTTTAATCGATGATATAAAATATTTTACTGGTTATATTATTATGCTTCTTATATTAGGATAAAAGAACCAATCACTGCTTAGTGGCAAAGTGTTCAACTTACGATAACATGATGAGTTGATGACAAGATAACAATAACATTGATGACAAGATTAGTATGAGATCCTCTCAAGTCTCAGATTGTATGTAGCCATAGTACCTGTGTCCGGGCGCTCGTCTCTTGTTGCATACGTTAGCAACAGTTCAATCCCTTCAATGAATTTGTTTGTGTGCTAAATTATCACGTACTCGGTATTGAAGGAAGACATTGTGAGGAAACCTTTGTAAGAAATACGAATCCACACTAGAGCCGCGTGGCAGACTATGCACTGGGCTCTCTTTAAATAATCTCCAATCTGTGGCAGCGTTTGAAAATATACAGTTTCTGTTTTTCAATTTATTATGTATAAAAAATCACGTGGTATTTTTTTTCCAATGTATTGCGACAGATTTATCCCACATATCCCACACGTCCCGTGTGCTGCTAATAGCTGAGTTTTAACATCAAAATTACAACTACGTCTTTTGACGACCCCGATTTTTCATGCCCAGTTACTTTCCTTATAAAATGTTCTATTTGGATGAAGAGCACTCTCCACTTCTTCTCACTTAATCTTTGATACTTCTGCCGATTTTTTTGTCCTCTAAATTCCTTTCTTCTTTGTTCTCTAAATTCCTTGCATAAATATTAAAAAATATATAAATAATACTTTACATTTTACAGTCGCCGTTTCCTCCGGCCGACTCAGCAGTGACAAGAACACCGAAGAAACAACTCAATGGCCATGGCAAGTAGGCAAAGTGTATCGCTACGACGTTGAAACTCACACCCTGGCGCGTCTCCATGAAGGCGCAAGCACCGGGAGCGCATTCAAAGCCCGATTCATTGTACGCGTCAAGGGACCGGGACAACTTCAGGCCAAACTGGAGAACCCC
Source organism: Meandrusa payeni (assembly GCA_029286785.1). NCBI lineage: Eukaryota > Metazoa > Arthropoda > Insecta > Lepidoptera > Papilionidae > Meandrusa > Meandrusa payeni. The sequence continues at coordinate 2,047,597 of JAGSMX010000029.1, forward strand.
CAACACGCTCAGGTCAACCATGATCTAGGACCTAACAGGGAGCTCCCTAAGGACCTCAAGTACCAACCGGCGCAAAACCTTGACAAGCCATTCGAGGTCAATCTGGAAGGTGGTCGCGTCCAATCCCTCAGCTTGCCTGCATCTGTACCATTGGCTCAAGAAAACTTGCTCAAAGGTCTCATCGGTGCCCTCCAAGCAGACCTTTCGCCTCACAGAAATGTCCGCAGCCCCCATGACACCTACGACAAACAGCTCCAGCAGGGCCACTTCAGGAAAATGGAAACCGATGTTACCGGTGACTGTGAGACACTCTACACCGTATCCCCGGTCGCATCGGAATGGCGACGAGAGTTTCCCAAGTTCGCCGAAGACGAGGAACCCATTGAAATTACCAAGAGCAAGAACTACGGCCACTGCCATCATCGCGTTGACTATCATTACGGCGTGCCTGAAGGAGCGGAATGGACTGGCACCGCTCACAAAACTCGGGAAGAACAGTTAATTAAGCGCGCCACTTTTGGTCGCATTCTTTCCGGTAAGCAAGGTCCTATCTACAAAGCGGAGGCTACCAGTACCGTTCATGTACACCCCCATTTATACGGCAAACAAAAGGCTGAAGTACACAGTCATGTGAAGTTGACCTTAGAATCACAAGAAGAAGACAATGAACCTGAATGGGAGAAACCAGAAGGCAACCGACCAATCCAAAACCTCCTGTACTCACTTACACCCAAACAGGTGACAATTGACGAAAGTTCCTCATCGTCTTCCTCTTCGTCGTCTGAATCACATGAGCACGACAGTCCTCAAGATCAGGAAAAGAATGCACCTAAAGCCAGATCTCGCCGTTCCTCTGGGCCAAGGAAGGTTGTAGCAGTTAGCAAGGTTGTTATCAAGAAACGTAGCAATGATCATTCCAGCTCATCAGATTCTTCAAGCTCGAGCCAATCCTCCTCAGCTTACGTGAACGATGACGTTCCTAGAAGCAACGAGCCAGCATACGCCGCTATTTACATGAACCCTCAATCACATGGAGATAAGAAACAAAACCCAATGAACGCTCAGAAACTAGTCCAGGAAATCGCCCAGCAACTACAAAATCCGAACAACATGCCCAAAGGTGATTTCCTTTCCAAATTCAATATTTTGGTACGTGTCATTGCATCTATGAGCTCAGGCCAGCTGAGCCAAACTAGCCGCAGCATTGAAATCGCCAAGTCTTCAAATAATATCGTGAAATCTGACATGTGGATGATCTATCGCGACGCGGTGACCCAAGCCGGCACTTTACCTGCCTTCCAGCAAATTAAAACTTGGATTGAATCAAAGAAAATTCAGGGCGAAGAAGCTGCCGAAGTGACAGCCGCCTTACCGAAAACTCTCCGTTACCCAACAAAGGAACTGATGACTCAATTCTTCGAGCTCGCCATGAATGAAGACGTTCGTCAACAGAGGTACCTTAACAACAGCGCTCTGCTTGCCGCTACCAAATTCATTAACATGGGCCAAGTTAACAACGACACCGCGCACTCGTATTACCCAACCCACATGTATGGACGTTTGTCGCGTAAACACGACGCTTTCGTTCTTGAGGAAATACTTCCGCGTCTTCAACAGGAGTTGAGACAAGCAATAGAGAGCAACGATCATCACAAGCAACAGGTATATATTAAGGCGATTGGCAATTTGGGACACCGGGCCATACTTGAAGTATTTGCTCCATATCTTGAAGGCAAAACTCCAGTATCAAATTACATTCGCACTCAAATGGTGAAAAATTTACACGCTCTTGCGAAACAAAGGGACAACCACGCACGTGCTGTTCTATACAGTATATTGAAGAATACTGCCGAACCTTATGAAGTGAGAGTAGCAGCAATTAACAATATATTCATGGCACGCCCTAACAGCCCAATGATGCAATCTATGGCTGAAATGACTCATGATGACCCGAGCATTCAGGTTCGTGCTGCATTGAAGTATGGAATTGAATCTGCCGCTGCTTTAAAGAGTCCTCGAAACTTCGAACTGTAAGTATCCAATGTTTTCCCAAATATCATGTTTAATTTTTTTACCAAAATCCCAAATTTGTTACAATTTTTTTAACAAATTTTTATAGTGCCAGAACAGCTCAGGCAGCTAGGGATATGCTGACCAGAGAAGAGTTCGGTCTACAGGATTCTGCTAAGCTATTCGACGAAGACCATGACGAAGAAAACGAGAATACCATATTATCTATCGTGTCGCAGATTGGTAGCGCTGATAGTCTTTTCCCAAAAGACTTCAAGCACTCGTTGAAGAACAAAGCTGGCGGATGGAACAAGGGGGACAAAGTTGGTAGACTCATTTATAATTTTTAGTAGTATCATTGTAAACAAATTTAATATTTCATTTTATATCCTACAGATCGCTGCATCTTTCTCAAGTGTTCAGCAGGTCACAGACTTCATTAAAGAACAACTGTTTGGTGAAAATGAAAATAATTCTCAAGACGCTCCAAATCACAAGTACTCTGCTAAAAAGGTCGCCCAGATGCTGAACATCAAACGTGACGCCCAAGAACCATTAGGAGCATCCTTCGAAGTCAACTTCATGAATCAAGACAGGTTCTTTGCTTTTGGAGAAAGCGATTTGAAGCAATTAGCCGAAAATATTAAGGAGTACGCTAAGGAATTTGAGAAAGGAGTAGACAAGCACTACACAAAGGTCGTAAACCAGGCTCAGGTGTCAGTCATGTTCCCCGTTGCATCGGGTATGCCGTTCATTTACAAATACAAAGAACCAACCGTCGTCCACATACAGAGTAAGGCAAAGGGACAATACAAGTTTGAGTCGGAGAAACAGTACTCTGGTTCGATTGACAAAACTATTCACTTCACCTACGCGAGAAACATTGACGGAAGCGTTGGATTTTTGGATACTATTGCAAACCAACACGCCAGTGCTGGTGCTATTAATAAATTCCAGGTGCACATCCCACTTAAAATGCAAGTGCAGATGAAATCAGGAGAAATCCAAGTAGCTCTGTCAGCACCTGAACCAGAACAGGACAACACTATTTTGCATTACAGTGCTTGGCCTTACACTGCTAACCAAAAGAAGGACACACTTACTCCCATATCACAAGACCCGACGACGAAATTGGTTGCACGTGACAATAAGGTGGTTTCTTTCGACTCTAAACATGGTCAGGAAGTGGGTGTCCAGTTCCAATTCCAGGGCTACTCATATTCAAATGATTTCAAGAACATCAGAAACAAGTTTAATTGGGATAATCCACTTTCGAGCATTGTATCTGCCATTTATCAGAAAGATGTTGCTCAGACTCATTTTAACTTCAAACATCTAGGAAAACAATCCAAGAATAAAGACATAAAGATAACAGTTGCCTACGGTTAGTGTTTTAAACTATACAGCGAATTCTCAGAAGTTTATCGAGACTAACTATTGCTTAAAATACATTTTTTTCTTACAGATACATACTACAATCAGAAGGAAAGTGGTGAGTATAACCCTACTGCTTCCGAAGTCAAGGACGCCTCACCCAACAGCGAAGATCGCCGCAAGGAACTTGTCAAGCGAGCAGTTACTGGTATCAACACAGCGAAGGCTGACGTCGTCGACCTTAGCATAACATTCAACGGCGCCCAGAAGGTAGAATATGTAGCAACCGCCGCTATCGGTGAAAGCCCTGTTGATGAAAAAACCCAGTATGCTATTTTCGCTGGCAAGAATTCAGCTCAAGGAAACAGCCAAATTAACGCCGTTGGTAAACAAAACAAACCCGAAATATCAACATTCAACTATCAAGAAGCCTTGAAGAGGGAATTCAAGATGCCTTTCGATTTCGACATACGTTACGGACCAAGTGGAAACATTCATATCAATGGTCAAGCTGAACGTAGCAAGAAATACGCTGAAGCTCTTAAATCTCAACCTCTTGCCAAGCGTTGTGACGAGGAGATAGCTGAAGACAACCAGTACCAGTCGGCTTGTTATGAAATGATTATCAAGTCCCAAGCCCCTGATAGTCTAAAGGCCTCAGTGACGTACAAGGATGTGAGCCCTGCCGTTAAGAACTTAGCATTCCAGGCCTACAAAATTGGAGAAAACCTAGCTTATTGGCACACGGAAGTAAACCCCTTCAAGACGTTGCCAGATGGCAGACTTGAAATTACTGCTGAAGCTTCTTACTTAACCAATTCCTTGAATTTGGCGTTGGGCTCCAAATATGGCGAAGTGCATGTGAAGAACATGCCCATTCCTGATGTGGCTGCCAGCGCAGCATCTGCTTACAGGCCGTTCCACACTGAAGAACGAGTATTCAACCACTACCACCGCCAGCAATACCAACGTAAGTTAATTAGTCATCAAGGCTTTTGACTAATCCCTAAATGTTGTTAATCACTGGCGAGTTTGGTTTTGCGCTAAATTGCTCTTAATAATACTAGACGAAGCGCCATACGAGCTCGATCACTTCCCAGTAGCGAAAATGTAATAGATTTCGGACTAGCAACGGCCATTATCTATTAATTTAAATTTACCATTACTGTTTTATTCTTTAACAGCTTACTGTGCTGTTGATGGAACCAAGGTAAACACGTTCAGCGACCGAAGCTACGATTACTCCTTGACAAAGTCATGGCATGTTGTCATGCAAGAAGATGCTAAACGTCCTGGTCAACCTAGGGAACAGTTCGTCATCTTAGCGAAGAAAGCTGACGACAACGAGAAACAGCAGGAGTTGTACATATCACACAAGTAAGCTCATATGAATACCTCAGGTTTTAAGAATATAGCTAATTAAAATGTCCTTGCGAAACTCAGTTAATAAGAAATCATTTTCTATATCGAGTGATACTTAAAATGCACCAGTGTATAGTCAGGGGTCAGGCATTTAAAGTTATTTTAGCTTTGATGCCCCTAGCTATCCTTGGAAAACAATAGAGGAGCTGTGGTCCGGCCCTCTCGGGCACATCGGATCGGAATGTTTACACGAAAAGGCAACCGTCCAAGCGGAGGTTTCTCCTCACCGGTAACTTGATACAAAGTTGTGTCGAGTTACCAATTATAGAGGTTCAGGAGAAGCGACCTAAGAGCTTTAGCATTTCGCAAGTCGCGGCCAGCTTCTCTGACCGACATGCATAGGTTAGTCAAAAAAAGTTTAATTTTTTTTATTAACAGGTCCGAAAACGACAAACAATTGGAAATTGAAATCAAGCCAGCACCAGAAGGGTCCAAAAACCATCAAGTCAAGGTGTCTACTAACGCAAAGAAGGTTTCCGAAGGTGATTTGACCATCTATTGGGACGATGAGGAAGAAAAACCAATTTTGCAGCACCATACCGAACCTGATGGTTCTCTGTCGTTGAACATCCGTGATGACCGTCTCCGTGTTATATACGATGGACGTAGAACAGTGGTCCTCAACAAAGAAAGCCGTAAGAGCGCACGAGGCATCTGTGGGCAGATGAGCGGAGATAGACGCGATGACTACTTAACTCCAAACGGACTTGTGGACAAACCTGAACACTACGGTGCCTCTTATGCATTGGATGACGAGAACAGCGATCCAAAAACGAAGCAGTTGAAAGAGCAAGCCAAAGAAAAGGCGTACGAACCAGAAAACCACTATACCACCATTCTCCGTTCCGACCAAGAATGGAAGAACGCAATGCAATCCTCATCGTCCGAAGAGGATTGGGGATCTCAAAGCGTTTACAGATCGAGGAGCTATTCAAAGCAACGTGGCCCATGCAAGCTGCAACAACAGGTCCAATTTTATGAAAACCAAGGAGAGATCTGTATCACCACCAAACCTTTGGACGCCTGCCAGTCTCAATGCAGTGGAGATGGTTACAAGACCCAAGCTGCCCAAGTAGTGTGTAGAGCAAAGTCAGACCAGCAGTTCCGTGCATACAAGGATCAGATCCGTCAAGGCCAGAACCCGCAGGTTAACGGCGTACCTCAAAATAAGCAATATAGAGTACCCAGTTCCTGCAAAGCGTGAATAATTTTATATTAATTATTTACCAGACACAGCGTGAAAATGGACCGATTAATTATATTATTTATTTTATGTATACTATAAATAAGTAATTGTATAATGTGTATAGTATGTTACAGTCTCGACTTTATAGTATATATTTATGAAAATTATTTCGAATGTATATTTATATGTATATGTATTTATGCTGATTTTATAGTATTATTATAAATGTAGTGTAGAAATAATAAGCAAAGAAAAAAACTAAAAAAAAAATGTGACTAATATATAGAAAATATATAGTAATATACAAAAGAAAAATTATGTCTTTAATTTTTTTCTCTACTTTTGTTGAATATTTTATGGCTTGGTAACGAGACCTTTAAGCCAAGTCTTAAAAAACATACACTTAATTCTTACGTATAAGATGAAAATGAAAATGTAAGTTAGATGATGAGTCCCCGCGCCATTTTTTCGCTTCCTTTCTCTACTTTAGTTTTTTAAGACCACAGAACCAAAATTAACATAGATTAATTTTACATATTACAAAACATAAGTTTAATTAAACCTAAGTATAATTTTGTTCAAATTACGATATATTCAAATATTTGCACCATAACTAAACCACTATACGTTATATTTTTTTTAAGCTTTTATGGCCTAGATATAATAATTTAAGTTATGCCATAGACCCTATGTAAACACCACTTAAACCAAAACACCGCATCGAGAAATCAGCTGTTTGTCAACGTCCGCGGTACGCTTACTCGTTGATAGTAGATTATTTTATATCAGTGTTCAATTCATTTATTTTTCGCGTGTTCCTCTAAAAAAGAAAACGAATTATTAATGAAAATAGTGTTTCCTTATGTTCAAGACTGAAATTCGTGTTAAGTTATATGAAGTCTGTGGCAAAACGTGGGCATTTTGAATTTCGAACCCTCACTTCCTTTACATCAGGTATGTATATTTTTACTACGCTTTCCTAATTTAAAATGTTATAAAAAATTGCATAAAATCGCTTTTATAAGTAGCAGTAAAGATAATTTCGAACAAACAGGGCTTTATGAAAATAATAAAAGCAAAATAAGACATTACATTTCTAACGACTTAAAACTATCATAAATACACTTGATATTTAAAAAAAAATTCCCAAGTTTGTATTACTTTAATAGGTACGCAACCAAAAAATAAAAAAGATTTTGCTTGTTGACATTTACTAAAAAAAAACACAATTTTTTATCCTTCATAATTGTTGATGAATAGTTATTAGTATATAATGTTAATCCACAGGCTACTTCACCTTTTTTCCTATAAAAAAATTATAGTCTATAATTAGAACTGTATTCCCGTAATCCGAGTCAGAACTTAACTACTTGAAGAAGAATGTTTTTAGACAATAGCAGCTTAGTAGTTATTGGACTTTACAATATTTGTATAATAAATTTCCATTGTTCAGTTTCTTACATTTAAAATCATGCTAATAATTGGTACTTTGTGTATGTCGGTGGGCGCATTGTTGTTCTGTTATGTTACCTACAAACTCAACTTGTAAAACAGAGTGTCATTGCCCTGTCTATTTACCCCTCTTATGTTTTAAAGGATGAGAGACTTTATATTATTTTGGTGATAACAACAAACCTGTAATATACTCTTCATTTATAAGATAAAGAGTCAAAACATTCAGAACATTGTGTGTATCTGTAAGTGATTTGTGCAGTACCAATAACAAAGGAGTAACGGAATATCCTGCACAGAGATAAAAGAGTAATTTTACTAAGAATAATAATAGATGTTACATTTTAACATTTTTATCTATTTATTATATATTAGTAAATAAGCAAACAGTAAAAAAAAAGAGAAGGGGCTAACTAATATAATAAACATAAGAAGTGGCTGATAGTTGTTAGATAGTTGGTGAAGTAGAAGATGATATTTGTAACATTTTGAGAAATCATTGCTACACATTTCTTGCAACTTGAGGTTCTCTTTTATTACTATTATCTCAATCTTGTTATAAGTACTTAGACAAAATGTTAAATTATTAGAAAAACATTTTTTTATAACAATTAACAACTGTCAAGCTGTCATACAAATTAGCACATCTATATGTATTCATTTGATTAAATTTAAAGGTATCTTAAGATAATGGAAAAAAGAAATACATAGTCTCTGTCTGTACTAGTAATCAAATCATTTTTCCTTAACGGACTTTGACTTTGCAACGGGTAGGGGATCAATTTGAAATATTTGTATCATTTATCTATACTTATTTACGTTTTAACATTGCATTATATTAACATTATTTTTACCACAAAAAACTAAAAAAAGATATATATGATACTTATATTGTAACATGCACTATGTTTCAGAGGTTATAGTATATATTTAATTGTTGATTGCTCACGGTTTTGGCTTAAAAAATATAACTTTCTATTACAAATATTACACCTAGTAACTTGGAGTAGATCTTTAGTATAGTAATTGGCAACATGCGGCCTTCGAGCCATATGTGGCTCTGTAGTGTATTATATTATTATTAAGTACTGTATATTGTTGGCAAGAAAAAATTGTAGCTCTTTAAAAACTTTAAAATTTTGACTCTTTCAACTGGAAAGGTTGCCTACCCCTGGTATAGTGTATAAAATTATAGCCATGATATAATCTTCTAATATCGCAGGGATTATAGTCTATTCACATTTTTCATTGGCAATTAAAGCACAATAAAACAATGTTAGACACAGACTTCTGTTGACTTATGAGTCCTGCTTTATTGTTGACCCCCAGTAGGTGCATGCAAGTCCTTGAATTTCATTATACGAAGTTACTGATTGACACGTGAATTATATTTACTTCACGTTTTGTGATCCTCAAGTAGAAAAGCACCATATCACTGCGACCTAATCGATTCAAGTGATAGGCAATTGCTTTATTAAGAGCTTTCCGACATCTCAACCATAAAATAAACCGTGAAATAAAGTCCTGTCCGACTTAACAAAAAAGATCTCGTTTATATTGCTTTAAATAAAAAAAAAGAAAATTCATATTTGTTGCGAATCGTACATAAAATTTTAAATTGTATTAACTATAATTGACAAATGTCAATGTCATCCATTGGGTTTTATTGTGGGAAAAACATGATAGGTGTAATATTTGTATGTAGTGCCATCTAGTTTCGTTGAAAAGAAAGTTCGTAATAAGTTGTTTATTTAGTTAAATCAGATTAATAAAATTTAGGTAGCCAATTTTAGTTTCTAAATTGTTGTAATCATTAAACGCTTAAACTTCGCAGCAAACACTGATATTCCTTTTGCCTATGCTGGAAGAGTTATAAGTATCGCACTCGTCACAACACTAGATGGGATTGTAAACAACTTGTAAAATACAACATAGTGTACACTAGATGGCGGTGTAACTCCTAACCATATTTGTTGATATTTCTTTGAAGACCGAACTCGGTATTAAATTTCTAACAACCGTATTATATTTAACCGTGGTATTGGTATTGGTTTATCAGTCGATGTTTCATCCAAACATCTATACGTGAATTCGCTTACCTACCACTAACTTTACTATCGGCCTTATCGGGCACAGTAATTTGCAAACGTGGTTGTTAACACGTTTCCTTATCACGACTGTCAAATAATGGGATTTTTTCTGTCCTGCATTTAACGTTTGATTAGGTTTTTGTTTTACATATACTTGTATTTTCATTATGAACAATAATTATATTGTTTTCAAGATAAATTAGACAGTACAAACTAATAATATATTACCAATGTTACACATAGCCACTATGTCTAATTGTTTACGTATGAAACGTACTTTTAAAGAGGTCGACATTCAAACGTCCTCTAGAATCGGTTTACGGTGTTTTTTTTAATCTGTGCGCTACTAACGGGCCTCGCTACGTGAGTTTGCCCGTGTCCACCAATAGGAGTACGCCAACGGGAGGCGCGGCGCTGACGCAAGGCTGACGCAACATATTTTGTTCCGTGCGCATGACACGCTGTTGGTTTTTGGCGGCACACAAATTAGTCATTTAAATGCCTCTTTTATTTATTAAGTTTGTCATATAGTTATTTTATACAATGATTCTTTAATAATAATGTTAATCTACAATTCATATTATTAAATAAAGACGCACCTTGTTGGACACAGCAATTTCGTAGTAGAGAGGGCACTTTTCCCTCGTTTTGTTTTACTGTGAGCCTAAATGCTTTTTCCCTCCATCATTAGAGATTCTCGGCGGCAATAAAAAAAAGTAAAACGTGAAACGACCTATATCTCGTATAATATACGTGTATAAGTCAGGCATGGTTGAAAATCAAATCATTTCCATCTGAAAACACAATTTAATGCCCACAAGTATCTGTAAAATGTTACGGCTCATGATTATTTCAACGAGCCTTATCATTGCGATCTTGTAGATAGGAGTAATCATGGTGCAATATTTAAAAATAAAACTGATTATATTTCGCCAAGATAGCAAAACGTATGTGTTAAATATACTTCGTGTAAAATATATTGTGTATTTTGATAATATTTTGCTGTTGAATTTTACACATAATTTTTGCATTGCTTGCATTTGGGAACACTTGCAGAGCTGAGGTAGCTTAGTGTCCGGGAGGTTGCCTCAAGTACATAGTACGCTAGCATCCCGAGTTTGATCCCCGGTCTCGGCAACAATAAATTTGTTGTTGCAATTTTATGTGCTGATTTACTACGCACTCGGCTGTGAAGGGAAACATCGTGAGGAAACCTACATGTCTTAGAAAAAAATTCTAAGACGTGTGAAGTCTGCCAATCCGCACTAGGGTCGCGTGGCGGACTATGCCCTAGTACACTCTTTACAAAGAAGGGCCTGTGGGAGTGGGACACATATTTACGCTGTAACTTTAAACTTTTTAACTTTTGCATTGCTTACGAATACATAATTATAATTCGCTTAAAATATGTTTCCCGAGTATGACTGTACTATGCGTGGTCTTATATGTGACCTTACCTGGCTTGGTAAAATGGGGGCAGTGATGTGTCTACGCCGCTAAAAAAATGTGTAATGGATCTAAGGGTATATGTCTTTATTTTTTTATGCTTATATTGTTTTATTTTTACATATATACTAACTAATAAAGAAATATTTACAATTTAAAAGATAGGCAGCGTGCCAGAATGCTTGTAGCATTGCCACGTTGTATGGCAATGCTTAGCCTCTGTGCAAGGTAAGCCAGCCAGTCACCAGACGTGTCGACCAACTTCTTAGCTAACGGTGTTGTGCACTAGGACCCCACAGACCCAAAGTTTCTACCCCAAACGGCTCAAATATGAAACCTGTATCGAGGTTACTATATTTGCGCCGCTTGAGGTTTTCTGCAGTTGCAGCGGCCGCTCCAGCCTCAACAGAAGATTCTGGAAGATGTGACGGCACCAAAGTATCGACGCATGTGGCATTCCATACTAAAGGCCGTCCCATCTTCCAGGGTATAAGAGTCATACCGTCTGGTCTCTTACCATCACTATTTATTATTTATTAATAAACGACTCTGTCACGCTCTATTTGTTTGTACCACCACTTAATATTTCGTGACAAGAAGTTATCCTTGTATTTTAATATTGGCCAGAAGCTAAACATCCAGTTTGGAGGTATGTTCTGAACTTTGCTAACCTTTAATTTTTTGGTGGAATTTGTTTTTAGATCCGTGTTTAAATGTCACTAGTTTAAACATATGTAATTAATAGCACTTTAATATTAAACACCAGAAAGGTGATATTACAAGAGTGATGACTTAGTAGATACGGCTTACGATATGCGACAGCATATGCTGAGATGGTGTTCGATATTGGCATCATATGTTTTGTATTACTTGTCCGTGTAACTTTAACTGTGTTTTGTCTATTTTTCATTCTTTTTTAATGTGTGTTATATTCTGTCTGTGATGTGTTTTTGTATTGTGCTGCCAATAAATAAATGTCTATGTCTATATGCTGGTCGCGGTATCGAATCCCAGCCGGCTTGAACTGAAATGCCGTTTTACCTTTTTTTTTGAGTTTAAAAATCTCTTGCTAAAATTTGTGCTCGGTGTATGGAGATGGGCTCGCCACCACATCACGAGTGGGATAAGAGAGCTTAGACAATATATATATTTACAAGTAACGCATCTGCAGCTCCCCGGGTGCTGTCGATGTTCATGGGCGACTATGACTGGTGATCACGTTTGCCCCTTTGTCTATAAAAAACAAAATATAATTAAGTTGCCAGTGGACAGGTACTTGAATTGCCTTCTTTACTTTTATTGCTTCAGGACTTTAAAAATTAGTTTGTTTTGGCAGTATAGTGTGTTTAGCAGAGAGGGATTTGGTAATTTTATTATATTTTTAACTACGTCAGTTATTCTATTAGCGTTGATTAATCAGAAATGTGTTTACAGCTTAAATACCGACCGGCCAAACCCATAAATTAACAGGAAATTTAAACAAATTGGTATATGTCAACACCGCTAATAATTTAGACAAGGACATTGTGTTAGCGTCTTCGTATTTTTTTAATTGATTTTAATACACTATTACAAAGGCATTAAGGTCGAAGTTTCCTGGTTAAGAGTGTAGTAAGATGCGGAACTGATTGATTGAATTAATAGAGGCCAACATGACGGAGACAGGTTCTTTACAAATCTACAAAGCGTCCATCCGCGACCGTCGGAGGTTGCGAATAATCCTTGCGCGATACAAGTATTTTATGGGAAAACCCCACCCCCTCGATAGGATTAGGAGCGTTGCTGGAGTTTCTTCGGCCACTTCTTCTCGCAGCGCTAACGCTTCCCGAAGTAGCATATAAGTTAGTTTAGCTTAGATTGTCCCAATAGATTTCGTTAATAAAATAGCTACCGACCGAGTCGTGGTTCGGCCCTCTCGGGCGCCCTCGGATCGGACTGCTAACGCGTCATAATGGAAACCGTCCAAGCCGAGGTTACCCCTCACCGGGGGGACCCTTGTGTCGAGTTACCGCCTAATAGAGGTTCAGGCTAAGCGACCTAAGAGCTATGCCACCTCTCAAATCCGGTGAAGCAGTAAAGGCCAGCTTCTCTGTGCCAAAAAAAAAACGGAGACAGGTGAGAAATTTGCTCGGTGTGAGGGAATGGTATGATTTTTCAACTGGCTTCAAAGAAGGAGGAGGTTCTCACATCGTCTGTATGTTTTTTTATATGTTTATTACCTTCTTTTAGCTCAAAGCTGGTGCTTCCTATGTGGTCCAATTCTGATAATGGCATCCATGAGAAAACCATGTATGAAATTTGCATCAAGCATGTGAGCCACAAATGGACGAATATATCAATAAGACGCCAACCGATGATTCGAGTTTAATGAGAATTTGGTTAGGTTCTGATTAAGATTTCGTAATATTTCGACGATAACATATAACACTAGCGTACCCCCTCAGCCCGCTTCGCCAAGCTAGATTTTGCTTTATTTTATTTAAACAATAAACTTACAATATATTAAATTATTCATTTCTCACCGTATTCCTTCTTTTCTATTCTCTTCTCGAGCGGGTGAAGATCATTACCTACACCCATGTACATGCAATATACTCCATTGTACTTAAATATGGTACATAATGACATAAATATACACAACGCATGTGTCAATACAAATTTGGGTTATAAAACAATAGAATATCATCATAGTAAATAAAAGCTGTATTTGACAGTTCAAAAGTGGAGTGAGTGGAGGAGTGTCATCACCAAACTTTTCGTCACAAAACACAGGATTACTCGCCAGGTCAATTTGAAGATTCTTTGAAAGTTTCATTGAAATCGGTCCAATTGTTTCGGAGCCTATATGGAACAAACCCACACACTTTTTCTTTTATATAAATAGATGACAAAATAAAAGATGGCGTCCACGTGTAACAGCATTTAAAGTTTGATTAGATTTGAAGTCGGTTTTTGTTTTTGCTCGTAAATTTTATGAACCTTACTGGCCAGTTTCTTTGTATATTCTGCAGTATTAGTACACTAATTACTACAGTAGTGTGACTAGTAAAAATATATCTCTGATATGTTTTTTTTTAAGATTTTTAAAATAATGTTAATTAATTATATGGAAATTTGGTAGCTTTTTTATAAGCTAAACATGAAACCCAACCGTGGTAGGACCTTTTTTTTGATGTAGGGGAAATCTTCAACAAGATACCTCGCCTTCTGGGGGGACGGCGGGGTTATCTGGGGTTTTAAGGCCCCCACCCTTGTTGTCCAGTGAACCCGAGCCCCTTTTAGTCGCCTTTTACGAAAGGCTCGGGATACCTTAGCCTTATTCTACGAGCCTAGAACTACAGGGCGGGTCAGTGGTAGGTCCTATACTGATATGGCTTCTTGGATCATGCTTTTTTATGAATAAGTTAATTAGCAAGCATCAGCAAGTTAAAGCATTAATTATAATTGCCAAATTTTCCAGGGGATATATTTTATTTAACCGCCATTATTCAAACCTCTAATGTATTTAACGTAAATAGAAACCACGAATTACACGGTGGGTCGCATTAGTATCTCTTGTATCGGGTCGTAGTTTGGGAAGCCCTGATCCAATTAATCAAGATGCTGACATAGCTGGTGTGGAAACTGCCGGCTTCTTGTGTACATTAGACGTATCGATCTTGATTGGACATGTGCGTTATACGTCATAGTCTAGCGGATATTTCCAGAGACGTACTTCGCTTCAGTTAGCTCTGGTAGTGTCCGTCTTAGGTCCTTAGCTCGGCTACCTTAGATACTTAGAATATTATTGAGAATTTTCTTTACTTGGAAAAATACTGTATACGCCATTTTTATTGAATCATTTGCAGTCTCGGCCAACATGGAAAGACTTTTTTTTTGGTTTTAGCAGTTCCGTTTTACGGCGATAAAGGCTTTTTAAAATTAAACTTCTGTGCGCACGCTTGACTTCTGGAGTAAGCTGGTGAATGTGTTACGAAAAGTGTGATCGGGCGTGGCGAACGGAAATTGAGGGGGATATATTTTAGATAGAAAAAGAGAGTTACGTATATTATTGTAGGGGCTAGATGGAGAGGTGCAAGCACATATTTTCTTCCTCTCTCTCTCTCTCTCATAGCCAGTTACGTTTCGTATATCTAAAACACATTGCAGACCTATTGTCCGCAGAAAGAAGCAAGTGACAAGACGGAATGTCTTTTAATATCCCTTGGGGTACAATATATTAACACTTTATTAGGTCCGTCAGTACCAGTTATAACAATGCGTTTTTACTGTGATAAGTCTATCATTAGATCACTGACGGATGTTGACATCTCCATAGTTAATTAGGTACAGGATTTAGCTTTCCGAAGTGGCTCTCAAAGTTAGTTGAGCTTTTGAATGTCCCTTAGATTATCCGTAAAATAGTAACCGACCAAGTCGTGGTTCGGTCCTCACGGGCGCTCGCGGATCGGAATGCTTACGCGTAACATAGTAACCGTCCAAGCCGAGGTTACCCCTCACCGGGGGACCCTTGTGTCGAGTTACTAGCGATAGAGGTTCAGGCTAAGCGACCTAAGAGCTATGCCACCTCTCAATCAGGTGTAGGCCTCTGAGTAGTACGTCATAAAATAAAATGGATTTAATTTTGTGGTCGCACGTGACGACTTGCAGGTCGTCACCAATTAAGGAGGCCAAGATGGTACGCGCGTTGGAGCACGTTTGTGCATTGCTTAAAATGTATTTAGGTATTCGCATCGTGCACATCGGGAGTGTTATAATTTGTAGGTCTCGTAGAATAAAATAGTCCAACAACTAATACACTCGCTTTATTGAGACAGCGTAACGTTGTACAAAGAATTATTTATATCGAGTAAAACGTCACAACTGCGCGTCCTCGCCATCTTTCTACAAAATTAATTAGAAGTCAGATTAGGAACTAATAAGGTTAAACTATTGTTTACAATGCCAAGTTCATGTGACGATCAACTAAATTATTAATTATGAATTAAAGATACAATAAGGTTCAGGTAAATTATTAAGATATCATTGGAAGTAGTTATACTAGTGTATACTAGTGTATAACAATCGCTGGGTGTCAGGTGTTGCCAGCTAACAGGAGTGATATAGCATGAATTTCGAGAACATTCTGAAATAAAAAATTTCAAACCACTTTAATAAAGGTTTTCAATTCGATTTGTGTTGAGGTTACGTTCAATTATGATTCAATCAGCTTTATGATATCTAGGATAATATAGAACACCCAATATAGTAAATGTTATACGGCCTAGTAGAGTACTAGGAGTACTAGTCGATTAAAGCGATGACGGTAAGACCTTAATAATTTATGTCACCTTGTATATTTATTTATCTTTCACGTCTTAGTTAACCTTTGGAATAGAATTGGGTCGGTGTTTGTTTTTACATGTAAATATATTAGCTTGGTAAATGCATATTAACCCGTATCGTAATGAGACCCACACTATGACAGGCCCAACAACGTTCAACGATTCGCGTACCCAGAATAAAGCTGTCTCTAAGTGAACAAGGTTGTCCACATTCTAATGGAATCAGAACGCAGTCAAAAAAATAATAAATTGTAATATTGAAATTGTATGCACTGTACAAATAACAAAATAACATTTTTCGTTTGTTTGTCTTTTTTTGTAACGAAATCCAAAAACGGGAAATCTTCAACAAAATACCCCGCCTTCTGGGGGAATGCAGGGTAAGGTTAGGGGCACCTCCGATCCTTTGTCGTCCGCCAAGGTGGACCTGGGAAGAAGGCGACATCGGCTGGAGGGCACAGAGGGGACGGAGTAATCTCTCCCCCCCTCCGGGATGTGCTCTCCTTGAGCATAGTGCAGAGGGGCTCCGGAGATCCCAGAGGCCCTCACCATGCACCGAAGAAGGGCCATCGGGGAGGTTTTAGTGTGTCAAACCCCACATAGCCATACAAATAAAAAAGGGGCACCTCCGATAACCCTTTCTCGGGATCTCTAGTGGAACGTACCGAAGCCCCTCTGCACTATGCTTGGAGAGCACGTAAAGGGGAAAGTTAATCCCTCCCCCAGCGCCCTCGCAGTGCAAGGCGACACGGGCCAGCCGATGTCGCCTTCCCGGGTCTACTGTAACGGACGGCAACGGTTGGGGGCCCTGGTCGCCCCGTGAACCCGAGACCAGATTCAGAACAGACAGGGCAGATTGTAGATAGACCTGTGCTATCATAATTTAAAATCATCTTACATCTCCTTCATAAACACATGCATATTTGAAACTTCTTAATCTATTCTACTTTATATAACATCGTACTCAAAAGTCGTGCGGAATTTCCTTAGGTATGTGAGGGAAAAATAATATTTTAACCGCGAAAGGGCATCCGCCATTCCGCGTAACATAATACTGTAGACGGGCAGTGACGTCACTGAGGCGCGCTGCCTCTCGGCCAATCAGAGTCGAGTATTGCAGAGGCTCGTCAGGGTCACCTTTCTTGTATGGACGCATTGTCTTATAAGGTTATTTATCGTGTTGGGAATGTTGAAATGCAAGTTATCGTTGATTTTTGAATTTAAACATAAACAACAATACATAGTAATTGTATCTGAATCTTGTTTTAACTTAATTTGATAAAGTACCATTAAATTTCTAACCGACGAAAAAGGAGGAAGTTTCTAAATTCGCCTGTATTTTTTTTAATGTTTGTTACGTCATAACTTTCGACTGGGTCTGGATTTCAAAATGATCCCTTTCTCTTTGGGTCAAATACAAAGAAACTTTGAAATTCACTGATCGGATCGGTGTTATTGGGTTTAAAATAGTGTTGGGTAGGACACGACATGAAAAAGAGTTTGTAAAAGTAGCCTTATTCTTGAGGAGCTTTAGTACATTTGACGGTAAAAGTATAAATATGATATTAATTGGATATTATTAGTCTGATCATGGATTAATAAAAATACATTACGATTATTCTTGATAATATCTATCTAGCAATGGGTAACCTTATATTTACTCTGTCGCTCGAGATGCGATCGCACATTATTTAAGTACATTGAGAAAGAATTCGTAAGTTTCGCTTCATATCTGTCACCCTCAGTTTTAACAGTGAGTGAGTAACGCGACTAAGTCTTATTTACAACATCTCAAAATGTTGATCAACTCTTACATACGTATTACGGTTTTAACGTACTATCTCTTGTAAGTACCTTAACATTCTTAAATAAATTCACCAATTTACATTTTGGTGTATACAAAAATAGCCTATGTCTAGCAGTGGGGAATTGCTAGAAATCGTATGGAAGAGACCTTGTTAACTTGAGATCTAAGTAAATTCACAATGATTCTCTACACCGCGTTGTAGGGTATCCGTTATTTTTCTCAGCGCCATCTGTTGGCATCCGCAGTAGAGTTAGATTTTTGACCGTAGTACAACAAAACCTGTAGTGAAAAAAGACATTATATTTATGATATGTATTTTTTTTGTCAGAAAAATATTTTATATTAATGTAAAAATTTTAAATTGAAAAAAAATAAACTAATTTTCGTATTAAATAAAATTTTTATATTACAAAAATGTAGTTTAATTGTGGCGATAAGATTTTTGTTTATTGTAAAAACCTCGTATCCGGCACGAGACGTGAATGTGCTCGTATTACATTAGAAAAAAAAATACTTTATACAAAAATTTTGCCTAGTTTAAAACGAGAGAGAACTTACAGAGGGCGTTGTACTTTGAAAAGATCGACCGCCAGGCGGAGCTGCTTCCATTCATATTTCTTATAGAAAATATTTAATACAATGCATTGTTTACTATTTTAAAAATTTAAACAAATTTTTAAAATAACCTTCAATGGATTTACTTTTCAGTGTATACAAAAATTTTATAATCTCCAAAAGATATGTATATAAGCTCTCACGTCCTTGAATTCTAACAAGGTAGACAGAGACAGCTCTCAGTCACGAATCATATTTTGTCTCATATGTGATAAGTGTGATGAGAAACGAAAATAACATACTCTAGGCACGTGATTTATTTGTAATTAAAAAAAAACAAAAAAGAACAATTCTTGGTACAAGTGGACTGGGACGCGAACCCGCGATCGTCATATCGTAAGTTATAAAAATGAAATTAATTGGGGCAGTGTCAAATTTCGTATGTTATCGTAGAAAAATGCCAACCATATATCTATATATATATACCTTTTTCATCTTTCCATTGTGTCAGGTTATAGGATCAGGTCGACCGTCAGAAGTCTCAGCTTCAGGTCATCATAGGATGTGCTTGTTTTTTTATAGGAAAAACGGGCTTGCGACTTACCCGATCTTCAGTGATCACCGTCGTCTATGAACATCCACAACAACGCAGGAGCTGTAGGTGCTTTGAGAAAAAAGTAGGCTAGGACTAGACTGACAACGGAGTATAAGTTGGTGCCAGTTGACAAGTTGACAGTGCCTGGAGGCAGTTACAGTCGTGGAACGCCAACCATCAAGATGGTGTCGATGGAAGTTGGAATTCTTCCGAGATGTGCGGTAATGGAGATCAGTAGCTGGGATGATTCTGAACAATTCCTCAGAACTGAACTGACCTGACAGAAAAAACGTCTTCAACCATTGAGGTTTTTGCGAAGGGATGGATAGACAAGTTAATATTATAAATTCAAAACCGTGTTCGTTTATTAATTGTAATTTTTCGACGAACTAACACAGTTGGCCAGAGAAGCTGGCCTTTACTGCTTCACCGGATTGAGAGGAGGCATAGCTCTTAGGTCGCTTAGCCTGAACCTCCTATAATTGTAAAAATAATATCAGGCATACAAACTAGGTTAAAGGTATTACATAACATGGGGGTTATTTAAATTATTACGCAAATTATTGTAATTGTGTAATTATTCATAACCTCCTTTCATCTAATGTAATTACTATCAATGTCAGTGGCGATAACGACTTAACTGTTTGGAGGGAGAATAAGTTATAAACATATAACCGACTATAGGCTTATGGCAGGGGTCGACAATTTTTTTTTGTACAGAGCCAAATGTGACAGTTAACAGTTTTAAAGACTAAATTATCAATAAGAAAAAAGTTGTAAAGCTGTTTTAGGGTACTAGCATTTGAATATTGACCTGAACACCTCTGGCAGAGTGATCGGCAAATTTATCAGTGAAAGAGCCAAATATGAACATTACAACAATTTAAAAAAAAAATCTGCTTGTTTAGTAAACTTTTACAAAAAAAATTATACATGTCCTCGATTTATAAAAGAATTTTAATTTGTCATAATGAGATGTAATTTTTTCGTAACCAAGATTTTGTTATGAAAATATTGATGAAGGGCGCCCGAGTCAGCCGAACTACGCCTCGGCCGGGAGCTTTTTTGAAACGCTTGCTTCAATTTGGTATGGAAAGATCCTATGTCTAGCGCTATTTTCCACGGTCATAAAGCCGTCCAGTCACGGCTGAATATTCGCAAAGTGATTTATATGCAATCAAAAGTGATTGCTACTACATTACAGATAAGTCTCAATTTCCGCTGTGAACGAATTCACAGCGCCCCGCGGTCACATGCTGTCATTATTGCACTACTGTCCTCTTTACTTGTGGTCCAAGTCATAATCTGTGGCGGGAATGATATAATATCCTATAATTGATCATGTTAGCAAAATTGTTATTATTTAAAAAAAACAACAGACTTCAAATCAAATTTACTTACATTTTTTAAATTTCTTTTACATTGAAAGGGCCTCACGGTAAATGGCATTGAACCTTGACTCCTGGAGGAAGTCCTAAAATACGTATGTTAAAATATTTGTTGTTTGACAACGAGCACGTCCGTATGGAAATAAAAGTGAGCGTCTGTGCGTAATAGCTTTTAATTCGTGGCAGACAGTAAGACTTTAAAATCGTTTGTCAATCCACCTAGCCAACAACCATAAGCTTTTCTAGGCTGTTAGCGATTCTGCCAGCGACGTGTCCAAAATATTGGACGATGATGATATTAATGTATCCCTAATGAGAAAGGCAAAAGATTTTAGTTCATACAGCCATGTCTTGTTATTGGTAATAATAGAAGAATTTAGGTGGTTTTAAAGGCCGAAGCCACGTCTACATTGTTCTTGATGGTAAAGCCGGACGCGCGCGTGCCGCCCCCGTGCTCTCTCCCCGTCAACGTCCCGTCAATTCCCAAAGTATTGGAATATGTGCTGGCAGCACAGAGTTGACAAAGCTTGTAACTATGTGCGGAAGAATGGGTACGTGGGTTCGGTGTGTGGTTCATGGAATATTCAACATCTGTCCAAAAAGGAAAATGGAAAGGAAGTGATCACCGTCGCCTCTAGACATACACAACACCAGGTGCGTTGCTGGCCTTTAGTGAGTAGGCTCGTTTCTTTAAGGTGCCTAAATTGTATAGATTACCGTCGATAGTGCGTGAAAAAAAGTTACATGAGAAACGTACAGCTGGGGAACGCAATCATCAAGATGGTGTTGATGAAATTTGGAATTTGTCAGAACACTTTCCGTTGTAAATACAATAGAGGATGCAAAGAGCCTTGACATATCTTCGCAGACTAAAAGGGTCGATCGAAAAACTCTTGCTTATCTTCAGAACATCGCTAACTCCTGTTGTTTGATCCCTTTACTAAGAAGCCCTGCTTATTAATTGTCCGAAACACGTGCACCGTCACGGTTCTACATACATATAGTGGCAGCGGCTCAGATGGCAGATTTGCATAGAAATGCAGGTTAATTGCTGATAACAAGTTATTATGGTTTATGTAATGATTCTAGGTAAGTTTTGAATAGATTTACTGTTTTGCGAATCGCATGCCGACGACCGTGTAGCCTTGCCTTCATTATATTGTCATAGTGCCGGCAATGATCTTAGAAATCCTCTCATCTTTGTTCCGTAACTGACCAGAACGATACAGAATTACAAAGAAGATGAGGAGTTATGAGCTACCCGACTTAGTCGAATGTATATTTCCCTCTCAATATTGAGATCTCTGTATATTTGGCGGCACAAAACATTAGGTCAAAATTCATGTAGACTACTTGACATTTGCCCTTATGTATACTTGAAATTTGACCCTATGTCAATCAATAAATATCAAAATAAAGAGATATGATTGCTGCCTTAATGGTCTTCGAAGTACATCTTAGAAGACAATTTATATTTTAACCGACTTCAAAAAGGGAGGAGGTTCTCAATTCGTCTGTATGTTTTTTGTTATGTTTGTTACCTTACTTTGAACTGAGTGATTTTGATTAATTTTTCTTTGAAAGCTGGTGCTTCCATTCCATTTCAATTTAGTTCAATTCTGACAATGGCATTCATGAGAAAACCATCTAAGTCTTAGATTTGTATTAAGTATATGCGAGATAAATGGACCAATGTCTCAATATTACGATAACCGATTTCGATGATTCATTTCTATTGGAAAAGACTACTACTACAAAGTACTTCAAGGGTAGTTAGATGAAAGTTTGGTTAAAGTGGACCCGGGAAGAAGGCGACATCGGCTGGCCCGTGTCGCCTTGCGCTGCGAGGGTACAGGGGAGGAGTAACCTCCCCTCCAGGACGTGCACAGTGCAGAGGGGCTCCGGTGCGTTCCACTGGAGATCCCGGAGCCACTCTACATTGTGCTCTGCACGTCCAGGGAGAGGTTAAATCCCAGCACCCTCTCAGTGCTAAGGCGACACGGGAACACCAGTGACGCCTTCTTGTAGTGTGATTCCTTGATTGTAGTGGACGACAAATGCCTCCTTTGTCGCCCGTGAACCCGAGACCGTTTTAGTCGTCTTTTACAACTAGCAGGAGATTCCGTAGCCTTATGCTATAAGCCCAGAACCTGGAAACCTTCATTATTACTACCTTTTCTGTAAAAAACTGGTGATCTTATCTCTACTGTATTTCCGATCTAATCACTATCAATAAAAATGTAATGGTTGTCGTCGTTTGTTGGATTAAGAGGTTGACGAACATGTGTAGCATGAATCTATATTGTAAGTAATTCATCTCAATGCTCCCCGAGGAGGAGAGGTACTCTAGGTGTGATAGCTTCCGCACTTCAGGGTGCAGGAGAGGACCGAACCACAGCTCGGTCAATTCAATTACGTCTTGAGGGTGTAACTTTTTATTGAACTATCGGACGATAGAGAAATAAGCTATTTTGCACCTTTTGTTATATTTAACTACTAAAGGAACACCAATTTTGTTATATTCTACAATAATAATAACAGTTTTGTTGCAATTCATACGGTTTGTACCTCCACCGACATGTTTTATAACATAAGAAAAATAAAATTATTGTCCTTTTTCAAAATCGTACATAACGTTTTATCATTTTTGAAACCGTTACATTTCGCACATCCCACAAGTTACGTAACTACTTGTATTTTTTGTCCACACGTGAACAGGCAGTTTGCAAAACTCCGTCCTTGTCTCTCCGAAACTTTTTAATTCTACGATCAGCAAGCGCAATCACCATGCGTCACTCAAGGCATAGTGTTGGGTGAATGCACACATACAAACAACTGTACAAACACGTCACTTTCATTTGTTACGCATGTGTGCGCGGACAGCTATACGATGTGAAACAATAAGTTTTCAGTTGTTATCGGATCGTCGAACGTCGCGGACGTACTGTCGTTAGTTGCGCGAGCGCATCGTCAATTACTATTCTGTGCGCCTGTGTTGTGTTGGGATTAACTGAACGTATTCCTCGGTGAGTCTCCTTCCGTGTCGACTTTTAACATTGATGAACGTATATTTAACTTGTTCTTCATACAGAAATAAACGTTTTGGCACCACGCTACGCCCTTGACTGTGCAGAATTGACATTGCTCTGATTTAAATTTCCTCATATTTTTAGAATATTCCTAGCTCTCTTTTTAGTAAATTGATTGATATATAAATAAATGTGTACCTTATTTGCAATTAATTACATACAAGTTGTCAAGTTGAGATTTTTAATTTAATACGTAAATGTATTACCTAATACAATGGGCATATTTCCGTCCTCATCAATTTAGACTTGTACGTATTCTAGCGACGGGCGTTCATCATCCGGTGCTATTGTATTCTTTATTGCATTATACATACGTGTCATGATATCAATCACGGATTTTTTGTAGTCTGCACTAGAGTAATTTGATGCAAATTATATGTAAACGATTGTTTTAAAGTTGAATAATGAACGCGCCCGTAGTTCTCTTTTTACATTACTATTATATCTGTGCTCTTGAAGTAAGTGCCCTGTGTAAATGAGATTAAAAGTAACGACCTTCAAGTGAACTTGAACTGTTAAATGTTTGAATATATTTAAAAAAAGTGTACGAACACCTTGAAGAATCTGGCGAAATAAAAACTATACTTTTTGTTTATTATATAATCAAGGCGTTGTGCCAAGTGTGATCTGTATTTGAATATTATTAAAAGTTGATTTTTTTTCCGTGTCGATTATTTTCTAAGCAAGTTAATTTAACTGTCTTTGAAGCACGTTTATTGCAATAGTTATAACGTTCGAGACGAGCCTTTCAAAACCAGTTTTTTTTTTGTATAATTCATTATAATCGTTAAAGTTGAAAATTCTATTATTCTTGTTTATCGTATTTCAAAGGCTGTCGTGTGTTGACCACGTGGCCTAGGTTTTTACATTTTCCAGCCCTGTAGTTCTGGGCTCTCAAGAATAAGACTACGGTATCCCCTGCCAGTCGTAGAAGGCGACTAAAAGGGTCCTCGGGTTTACTGGGCGATAAGAGCGGGGGCCTTTGTCGTCCGCCAAGGTGGACCCGAGAAGAAAGCGACATCGGCTGGCCCGTGTCGCCTTGCACTGCGAGGGCACAGGGGAGGAGGGAGTAACCCCCCCCCCTAAGTGCTCTCCTTGAGCACATTGCAGAGGGGCTCCGGTGCGTTCTATTAGAGATCCCGGAGCCCCTCACCATGAACCGAGAAAGGGCCACCGGGGAGGTTTTAGTGGGTAAATACATAACCGCCGCCTTCCCCCCAGAAGGCGGGGTATCTATTTGAAGATTTCCTCCCCGTTAACAAAAAAAAAAGTTTTTACATTTTCGCTTCAATATTTAGATGTTGGAGCCGTGGTAGCTTTGTGTCCGGGCGTCCGTATCAATTTGCACAGTACTAGCAATCCGAGTTCGATCCCTAGTGCTAGCACCAATGAATTTGATTGTTGCAATTTTAAGTAGTGAACATCGTGAGGATTCCTACTTGCGTTAGATAGACATATAATAAAGTTCACTGAATTTCATCCTTTTGTTGGGAATATCCTGCAAACCCGAAAGAAGAGCATTGGTTCGTATTTCATTATTCCTACAGCAAAGAGCTGAAATAGTTTGCCCGCGTCTGTCTTTCCCTCCGATTACAATACTGGTGTTTTTAAGAGTAGAGTGAATAGGCATTTACTAAGCTAGTGCGCTTCCATAACTGCATTTCCGCTAAATATAATAATGACATTTTTTTATATTTTCTTAGCGAGTGCTTGATCACGATCACATCTGATGTTAAGTGGAGATGCAGTCCTGGATGGTAAGATGGCTGGGTCAAGGATACTCCTGGACTAACCACAGGTTGCTTCGGCCCTGCTTCACTGTGGCCTTAGGTTTTTATAATGTTTTTATATTTTATTAGCGTACCTAGCCTGCTTCGCAAGCTAGATTTTGATTGATTTTATTTAAACAATAAACATACATCATTAAATATTTAATTTAACTCGCAATATATTAAATTTAATATTTTCTCGCCGTATTAAGTCTCTTCTATTCTCTTCTTGAGCGGGTGAATATCATTACCTACACCCATGTACATATCAGTAAATTTATCATACCCGTAGTAGTAGCTGTATTTCACAGTTCAAAAAGAGGAGTGCTCCGATTGTCACCAAACTTTACAGGATTACTCGCCAGGTCAATCTGAAGATTCCTTGAGGGTTTCATTGAAATCGTTCCAGTCGTTTCGGAGCCTATATGGACCATACCCACACACTTTCTCTTTTATATATATATAAGTATAGATGTATTTTACTTTTGATTTGAATATTGTAAAAGATTAACCTAAGATTAGAGAAAAATTAATAGAAAAAGACATGAATCAATCCATGTATAATTTAAATCGTCCGAGATTAATCCAATCATTTATAATTCACACGGCGTGACGGTGCATTGTCGATGTAAGAATACTGTTATCAAAGATTCGTTTCCACAGATAATAAACATTGGGTTAATTCATCGGCCGACTGGTTCGAGACCCTCGCATTGAATGCGTGGCCTTGCAGACATGCCACAACTCGTACAGAAATTCCCTAGCTTGCATTGATCGGATTCAATTGTGCCAATTTGTTAGGACTTGAGTTAACGTTCCGGTATGGTTGACTGACTATCTCTAGTCTTTGATCTTCTCGTCAACGATTTCAACTTACGGTACGGTCGCACGTCCTGTTTTCGAAGTCAAGCCAAAGTCAACTCACGCAGTTTATAGGTATTTGTTATTTTGAAGTAAAACTTTTTTATTCAGGCTTGACTTGGGGAGTATGTTGGTGAATGCATTACGAAAAGTGTGATCGTGAGGGAAGTTGAGTGGGAGATATTACTTAGTAATAGAAAGAGTGAGCTACGTTTCGTATATGTAAGACACAGTGCAGGTCTATTGTCTGTATCACACTGTAGGAGCTAGAGAGCAGTGCGCGCACATTTTTTTTCTCTCTTGAACAATCGTATATATGTTCTGTTTTATATAATTACTAAAATTTAATAAAATATAAATAATTAATAAAAATATTTTATTTTAAGGATATTTAATTGTCTATCATGCACTATTTCAGTTACCTAGCGTCTTGATCTTCCGAGATATTGAAAATTTTATAACCGACCCTTTATTTTTGCTGACGAGTGTAGACGGAACTAAATAATTTATTTCAGTCGTGTGGTCAAAAGCACACGCGTTTTTATTTGGTTTAGTTTTATTCAATAAGACCCCAGTTTATTTTTTTTATTGGAAAAGAAGCTAACGAGCTGACGACTCACATTTTGTCAATATACAGCTTAATTATTAACTGTTATAGCGTTAATAAGGGTGCGATTTTATGATTATTTCGGTGGTTCTAATCCCAGCCGTCTCTTTTATTAAAAAGCAATCGCTTCCTAATTTTTTTCTAAGTGATAAGTTCAGCTCCTGTCATATATATATGTGACAATCCACGTAGGAGGAAGACACATCTTTTTAGCTTCATCCACATATGTAAATAAGCCCATTCATGTCGGTTAAGTAAATTAATTGAAATGCCATTGCCTCATTTCCCTCACCGGGGGGACCTTTGTAGCGATAGAGATTCAGGCTAACCGACCTAAGAGCTATGCCATCTCTCAATCGGGTGAAGCAGTCAAGGCCAGCTTCTCTGGCCAATCTGTGTAAAGCCATTGCTACAAATGTTTTGTAAATGTACAAAAATCAAAACGCCAACCCAAATATTTAAAAATGCAGCCGATGTCTCCTTCTTTTCGGGTCCATCTTGGCCACCCAAGGCCCCTTTTAGTCGCTGGTGGGCTGCTTCTACGATAGGCAGGGGATACCGTGGTCTTTTTATTGAGAGCTCAGAACTACAGGGCTGATCAAATTGAGGTCTAGTCTGAGGTGGGAGTAACTGTTAGAGCGGTGTAATATTCCTCTCATCTGAAAACGAAATGTCGCTCGCTTGGCGGCTCGTCTATCAAGAGTGTTTACATTACTTGCTTACCTTCCTGTACCTCTTTACCTGCTCCCTTTTATATGTGACTGAAATTGACCAGAAGTTTTTATCACCGGTATCATCTTAAATGTATTGTTATCTGACTATTACGTATTACATCTTATATCCATTACATGATGTTGCCAGTTTATCGCAACAGTTGATAATTGTACGTGATTATCCATTAATTATCTGTGTACGGATTTAATCTTATCTCCGTCCGTCGTATATAATTCGATTTTCAAATTGTCCGTATTCAGTAGTCATTGTGCTTTTGTAATATAGACAGTTGTGTTTCGTGCTCTATTGAAATAATTTCACGATTGTCAAGGGTGAGTTTCTTTATAATCGTTTCCTTAGAGCTGAGGGTCGTGACCACCAAGAGAGCTGCTTTGAACGAGCATTCCCCACTCTTTCCTATTTTGGGCTAGGTGGATAGCCGCCTGGAGTTTTAATTTGGTGGCTCCTCCAATAGAGTCCGTCCATCTAGTGGGCGCCCTGCCTCTCCTTCTTCTTCCTTCGACGCAGCCAACCAGCAGTAATTAGGGGTAACAAGGGTGAGTAGTTGGAATACAAATTTGCAATTAAATATCTTCTTACTTAGATATATTTCAACACACTTACATTTCCAACCGACTTCAAAAACGGTGGAGGTTCTCAATTCGTCTGTATATATATATATTTTTATAGTTGTTACCTCATAACTTTTGACTAAGAAGAGCCGTGGTAGCTCAGTGTCCGGGCGGTCGCTTCAAGTTGCATAGTACGCTAGCAACCCGAGTTCGATCCCCGGTGCCGGCACCAATAAATTTGTTGTTCATTATTTCATATTGATTAATTGTTTGAAATGTATCAGATGTAAATTATATTTGATCTATATCTGCATTACGAGATTAATTAATGGCAATTGCAACAACATTGGAGTGACAGTGGTACGTCATTGAAAAACTTTAGTGGCACGAATGAACTAGCAGAAACTAGCATAAATCGATACATGTGATGTCACTAGCCGACTTGGAGTCCAGATCAAAAATACCAGAAATTAAAGGTTAAACAGAAAAATAAATTAATACAACGTTATCAAATATAACCTCATTTTAAAATCGTTACGCGCATGGAACTGGCGAATATTTTGCATTTGTATACGTTAATTAATTATAAGCAATAAGTAATTGGTTAGATAATAACAATTAGGTCAAGATTTTGTAGCTATTTGTACAGTGTATTATAACTTACCGTACAGGGATATACAATTAATTACACACTACAATATTCAGGTATGTCTTAAGTTTATTCTGTACTGTTATGAAGATGGTGACCGGTGACGTTATTATAGCAAAGCCTAAACAGTTTTTCGAGGGGGAAAGATGAAATCTTAATTTTCTTTAATTCTCCTGGGGGGAACGCGGGGTTATGTTAGATTCACTAAGTGAGAGGGTTCGGGATCTCTAGCGTAAAGCACCGGTGCTTTCTCCACTATGCCAACGCATGTCCCAGGGTAGGACGGGAGCACCCTTGCTGTGCTTTTTTATTTGTTTTACTTGTGGGAACGTACCTAAGCGCGTACTCATCCCCGGGAAAGGACGAGTTATGTCGGGTCCTCACCGATCAGCAACAAGATGTTCCACCATCGTTAGACCGTTGGATGCCTCGATGCGTCCACCTTCCGGGGATGGAAGAGCATCCCCCTCATCACTCTCCAGGCAAGGCGCGCCGGAAAATAAGACGCCGCAGCCCCACCTAGCCGCAACCGGGGTGCGGCACCGCTTAGTCGCGGGGGATAGGGTCAGTGTTATCGAAACACCAACACTCCTCTTCCCCCGCGACTCCTCCCCGGCCACGGAGGGCTGACAACCGCTCCCGTAGCCATTCGACATACAAGTGGTGGGTGCTGCCGCCTTGGACGACCCTACCTTGCTCTTTTAGTCGCCTTTTACGAGAGGCAGGGGATATCAGAGCCTAATTATGTACGCCAAGGACTACACGTATGCCATTATAATTTTCGGTATATCAATGCCGGTCTAGTTGCACATCAGCTCCTCTGGTATTGTGGATGTTCATGAGCAACGGTGATCACTTAATGATGAGCCGTAATTGACGCCACGTAAGCCACCCCATCAAAGAACGTAACTAAAGAGGGGTGTCACGATCGTAGAAAGTGGAAGGTCTCTGCCTACCACATTGGGTGAAGGATTTTGCTTTTATGATGTGTGTGCGAATCTTACTGAATTTAATGGTTTTAATCAAGGTGAACTGATAATATGAGGCATTGCGAAGCGCTCGCAATGTTTTTAAAAATCCATAGTTATACCACGATAGAATCCGTAAAAACGGTTGTATATCAATACTGTAAACGTTTGCGAATTAGCGCTAATATGCTGATCAAAGCGTAGTGATTTTCCACTATTGAGATGTGAACACAAACTGGATGCGTCTGGCTTCAAGGGAAATTAGAAGATCGTGGAGGCTGTGACGTGATGAATGACGCAGTTATTTGGCATCTTTTAATTGTAATCATAGATGGCGTTTTATTGCGCCATCAAGTTAAAAAAGTTTTTTAATACTTTCTAAGCAAGTACTTGACTGCAATCCCACCTGATGTTAAGTGGAAATGCAGTCCTGGATGGTAAGGCGCACTAGCGGACTCTCGAAAATACCCACATTGTTATTGGAAGGAAAGACATACGCGGGCAAACTATTCCAGTCCTTTGCTGTACGAAGAATGAAAAACGAAGCAAAGCGCTTCGTTTGGGTTTGAGGGATGTTCACAACAAAAGAATGACATCCCGCAGTGCGTCTAGAAATCCGATGATGGAAAGGGGATGGGGGAATTAGATCATGTAGTTCCTGAGCACACTCTCCAAAATGCAATCTGTAGAAAAACGAAAGGCTAGCTACCTTACGCCTGTGCTCATGACTGAGCAGATTGGTTACAGCTGCGTCACCAAATAGCTACTTAGCTCGCGTTTCCACCAAGTTCAAAGCTGCGAGATGGCATTTAGCAGCGCCTGCCCAAATGTGACAACAGTATTCTTCTACGACCGGACTTGAGCTTTATAAAGAATAAAATTAAACTGTAGTTTTCAAATAATTATGACACTGTGATACTAAGTGCATTTAAGTGTTCGATAATCAAAACAAAGCTACGATAGTTTAAGAAAAAATATGACTTTGTTTAAATAGCATTAATTTATAAGTGGCCTGCTATTTAACTACTCTTCGTTATAAACGATGTTATATTAGCGTTGTTTTGTAAGTTTTTAGCAGTTTCTTTAGTTGTTTTATCGCGCCTATGTTATGCTAATTATTTTATATAATTCACACTTTATCAGAGCCCTTGAGTTTAACTAATTTGCTGAATTTTATTTTAGATAAAGATAATAAT
Organism: Meandrusa payeni; assembly: GCA_029286785.1. Lineage (NCBI taxonomy): Eukaryota > Metazoa > Arthropoda > Insecta > Lepidoptera > Papilionidae > Meandrusa > Meandrusa payeni. Next base: position 2,078,671 of record JAGSMX010000029.1, read on the forward strand.
GCACAGGCGTGAGCTAGCTAGGCTTTCGGTTTTCTACAGATTGCATTTTGGAGAGTGTGCTCAGGAACTACATGATCTAATTCCCCATCCCCTTTCCACTAATAATCGGACTTCTTTTGCCGTGAACATCCTTCCCGGACGAAGCGCTTTGCTTCGCCTTTCATTGTTCGTACAGCAAGGGACTGGAATAGTTTGTCCCGCGTCTGTCTTTCCCTCCGATTACAATGTGGGTATTTTCAAGAGTAGAGTGATTAGGCATTTACTAAGCTAGTACGGCACTGGCTTAGTAAATGCCAAGACTGCAGTTTCACTTAACATAAGGTGGGATCGTAGTCAAACACTTGCTTGTGGAAAGTATAAAAATTACTTTTTTAATATGAAAAGTGGCAAATGAGCATACGGCTCACCTGATCTTAAGTAATCACCGTCGCCCGTGAACATCCACAGCACCAGAGGGCTGTAGGTGCGTGCTGACCTTTGAGATATGAACAGGCTCGTTTCTTGAAGGTCCCTAAATCGTAAACGTTCGGAAACACCGCTGGCGACAGTTCTTTATCTCTTTTTCTTTTATTCTTTTATATTAAATCAAATTAATATACTTGTAATCGTTACCTATACACTATTAAATAGACGTATATATGATACGTTTCCGTTATTATTCTCTTGTTCGTTCGCTGCAACGAAAGGAGCATCAGCGGCTGTGGTTTGCAAATTGCTCTAATTCGAACTAATTTTCCTGTTATTGTCGTCCACCTACGCGGTTTCTCGTCACAGACGGACAAACTGTACGTACGTTTATATTTAGAACATACTTCAATAAAAATTCAACCAATGTCTTGAAGGTTGAATTGTCACTGAATGCATTATTTATCGCAAAAATCTTTGACCACTGCTGGCCGCGATCAATTTCTTTTTTATTTTTTATAAAAGCCTGTGTTATAGTAAAATATTTTCGCGGCTGTGTAAAAAAATAATAACTTATTCTATTTACGTGTTGATTTGAGAACTTTTGAAGTCTGTTGAAAATATCAAACGAAAGAGTATTTTGAACGTAGAGTACAAGAGAATGCACCGATGCCCCTCTGCGCTGTGCTCGGAAGTACGTTCTGGGGGAGGTTCCACTAGTGTTAAGGCGACACGAGATCACCAATGTCGCCTTTTTCGACTTCCACGGTAGCGAACAACAAAGGCCCCTTATCGCCCGTGAACCCGAGGCCCGTTTTAGTCGTCTTCTGCGACAGGCAGGGGATAACATAGCTTTATTCTATAAGCTTAGGACTACGGGATATTCTCTGTCTGGTACACTTAAAAAGGTTAAGTTTTTGATGGGGAGGGGGAAGGAATCTTCAAGTAATCTTCATTTAGGTTAAATAGGGTCTTTACAGCCCCCCTCCGGTGGCCCTTTCTTGGTGCATATTGAGGGGCTCCCGGATCTCCAGAGGAACGCGTCGGAGCCCCGCTGCACCGTGCTCTTAGGAAACCACGTCCCATGGGGGGAAGTTTCTCCCCCCTTCCCTGTGCCATTGCAGTGCAAGGCGACACGGGCCAGCCGATGTCGCCTTCTTCCCGGGTCCACTTTGGCGGACGACATAGGCCGCCACCCTTGTCGCCTAGTGAACTCGAGGCCCTTTTAGTCGCCTTCTACGACAGGCAGGGGATACCGTAGTCTTATTCTTGAGAGCCCAGAACTACTGGACCGTGTTACACGTAACCTATACTAACATTAACATAGACAAACAAACGTGTTTAAATGTTTTTCAAAGTGCTGGAGGCTTGCGATATAAAAATGCTATAAAAACTCTATGGCAACATTTGTAGCGTGAATGCATACTCGAATCGCATAGGTTATGTTTACTCACAGATAAAAACCGTCGTAAAGTTCAATGTTCGTCGTGGCATTAAGACGTGTACATTGTTAATATATCAATCATTTTTCAACCGACTTCAAATGAGAAGCGTCGATATCAAATGGTTTAGGTTGCGGTCTGCGAATCGGAAGGAAATCGTCCATTTTCATTTGAAAGGTGGTCCTTCCCATGTGGTTCTATTTTGTCGAATTCTGCCAATGGCATCGATGAGAAAATCATATAGGTCTTAAATTTGCATCAAGTATGTCACGCGAGGCCGAGCTGAGCCGAACTGCTGAATTCGGTATTTGTATTTGTATTGAGCTGAACCGCACGGACACTGAGCCGTGGTAGCTCAGTGTCCGTGCGGTTGGCTCAAGTTGCGTAGTACGCTAGCAACCCGAGTTCGATCCCCGGTGCCGGCACCAATAAATTTGTTGTTGCAATTTTATGTGCTGAATAACCACGCGCTTGGCGGTGAAGGAAAACATCGTGAGGAAACCTACATGTCTTAGAAAGATGTTCTAAGGCATGTGAAGTCTGCCAATCCGCACTAGGGCCGCGTGGTGGACTATGCCCTTATACTCTCTTTACAGAGAAGGCCTGCGCCCAGCAGTGGGACACATATATTATATATATATATATATATAAATAAAGGCTGTAACTTTTATGTCACGCGAACCGATTGCGATGATTCATTTTTAACTTTAAAGTATGTACTTCAAGAGTAGTTTGATAAGAATATGCTTAGGTTCTGATTAAGTTTTCGTAGTATCCCTACGTAAATACTAAGAGGGCGTCCGCGCGTAATATCGTCTAACGCTTGATTCGCTTTGAAGAAGGTTTTTGTTTTTGCTCGTAGAGACATCATATAGTTAAAAATATACTATTTCATGCGACACATTGTATTTTACCGTGTTTGAACTAGAATCACGTGCTGAGTGTTACACGAAGAGATTATTTATTGTCAAACTATCTCCCCTCATAAAACTGAACGGCGTTAACAGCCACACGAGATAATGGAATCATTATCAGTAGCCGTGACAGTGATGTGGAACGAGAGTTTTGCTAGCGAGAGAACAATTATACCTTGGAGTTTTTACGCTCTTACAGCCCTACAAATAAACGTGGTATAAAGATAAACTTAGGAATCAATTAAGAATAAGCAACATTTGTACTAATAAACCAAGAATACGTTATACCTGGTATAACGTTGACGTTTTTGTTCATACAATCATTATTCCGAAGTTATAACGACGTACACCCTTGTTGAAGTCAAGTATAACATTTAAAATACCACGATTTGTGTTTGTATTCGCTCATTTTAATTAACTTATTATGAAATTAAGAGCAATGGAGGAAGTAGAAACAGTAAATGACTTAATAAATATCATTCAAACTCCAAAAAATGTAAAAATATTTAAAAGAAGGGAAAACCCTTTTGATTTATGTCAATGATTAGTTTCGTTTATAATATCGGTTATCTAAAAGTGGTATAATATTTCTAGACCATTTATTTGAAAGATCTCTTACTATGGACAAGCGTGGAAGTGGATTATCTTCTATCTATATATAGAGTATAGAATATTTTTATAACCGCCTCACATTGACAGATACATTACTAGACTACTATATATATAGACTGCAATTATTTTTTAGTAGTATGGTTTCTCTTTGATTGCGCTGCTGCCAACTCGTGCATTTTGACGTAAAGGAAGAATAGATAAACCATAGTTATTCCGGATTTATTTGTGGTAAACTATTCTTGGATTATTCTTAATTTATTCCTGGTTTAACTAAACTTAGTTTAAGGGTGGAATAAATATGTTATAACTCATTTTTATTTGTAAGACTGTTAGAGTTTCATATATTCTGCTTAAAAGCGTGCAAATCTTATAACTAGTACGTTTTTGAGTAACCCACTCCCTTCATACTTATCTCTACACATACAGTCACTCTTCAGCACGCGCAACCTTTTACACATAAACACACTCACACACACGATTAAACTAAATTACATTATAAGTTGTTGATTTTACTAAATTTGTATTTGTATTTAACTGTTTGGAGATGGGCGTTAATAGCTGCGACACAGTTTTTACTACTGCGGCTATTATCGAACTGGTTTGTACATGAATTTTTGGTTTGAAATAAATTAAAAAAAAAAATTAACTATTACAATAATTTAGATACAAGCTCGTTACAGACATACTACTAGAATACAAAAAAAATATAATTATAAAACATTTTATTTGTATTTCCCATTTATGTAATCATATTATAATACATTTTTGAGATAAGTATAAAATACGTTTTTGAAAATTTTCCGTTATATCTATAATGTACTTTGGAAGACTCAATCGTCATCGTCAATAGCCTAATGGTTTAGGGTACGGCCTGCGAATCGTAAGGTCGTGGGTTCGAATCCACCATTCGACTATTGCCGTGAACCATGTCCTAGCACAAGCTTAAGCTTAGTTGGAATGGTTAACAAGATTGTTATAATATATCACGAAAAAAAAAGAAATATTGCTAGCCTTCTCAAGTATTGACACTGCCATACAATATGCATTACTACTACAGCGCTTTTTTCGCTGTTTTGGTGTGCACAGTGTATTTGGACGTCTCGAACTTATAGTGGCCATTTCGCTTTTTTGTTGAAATACATTTCAGAGTTTTTAAATACAAGCATGCACATGTCAACTTTAACGTTACAAACAACCCTTTTTGACAAAATATGGTCAAGGAATTGTAGCTTAATATCAACGTAGATTGACAAGGTATGTGAAAGTTTATTTTAGATAAAGAACATTGTGGAAAATAATGATTGGGCTTAGCGCGTGACTTCTGATCTGCTACGCCATTAATTTTAGCATTTGAACTTGTAACTATTTTCACGTGTGCCAAGGCAACTTGCCAATACGAATGCATAATGTTTTCGCGGTGGAAAATTAAGTCCCATTCACGTTTGGGCATAGACACACCTTCTGCGGTGTGTACAACGGAATGTTTGCATGTTGACGACCTGTGTTTCCGCTTCTGAATTATATTCTATGGGCCAGGTGTTCGAATACCAATGCTTTTGTATGTATGCGTTAAGAAAGAAATATAGACACGCCCGTCACCCAGAGGGTTAAGCAGAGTTTAGATTAGTATATCGTAATTAGACTTGTTAGTATCCTTTTTTGTTGTTGACGGGGGAAGAAAACTTCTACAAGATACCCCGCCTTCTGGATGAGATATGTGAGGCCCTTACTAAAAACCATCCGGGAGGTGGCCCGCTTCGGTGCGTAGCGAAGGGCTTCGGGATCTCCAGCGGAACGAACCGGGGTCTCCCTCTGCACCCTCGCAGTATTAAGGCGACACCGTTACTACCTGTGTTGCCTTCTTCGAGACCACTGTAGCGGACGGTATTGGTGCTTTCTAGGATTCAGGCACAGCTCTATTTTCATTCATAATCAAAAGTTTTTAGCAAATCTTCATGTGTTAGAAAATTTTCTAAGACATGTAAAGTCTGCTAATCCGCAATAGGGTCGCCAAACAGTGGGACATACATATATCAAGGCACTTTTACTTTTGTGTGTGTCTAATTTAACGTTTTTTATGGAGCTACATTAAGTGGTTACTGTGTGGGTCCATTGTACGGTTCACCTCGCGCTTGACTTTGTATCGGTGAGTTAAGTTATTCAACTTCACACGAGAACATAGCGATCGTGTCTCTAACTTATCGAATCGATTTAGAACGCTTACGCCCTTTGAAGCTATTTTTTTAAATTAGCTGTTAAGTTATTGAAATACTTTTTGATTTTATTTGATCATATTTTAGTTCAGTTGTGCGACTTTGGTTTTCTGATGGCGTAACACATACATTCCAACATTGTTTCAGTTGTTAGTATTTGGTAATCTCGTGTTTAATGCCGTCTTCTAAATATGTCGTTACGTTTAAACCTTTTTTATTTATTTTTTGTTGACGGGGAGGAAATCTTCACAAAGATACCCCGCCTTCTGGGGGGAAGGCGGCTGTTATGTGGGGTTCTTACCTAAAACCTCCCCGGTGGCCCTTTCCTCGGAGCATGCCGAAGGGCTCCGGGATCTCCAGTGGAACGCACCGGAGCCCCTCTGCACTGTGCTCAAGGAGAGCACGTCCCGGGGGGGAGGTTACTCCCTCGCCCCCTGTGCCCTCGCAGCGCAAGGCGACACGGGCCAGCCGATGTCGCCCTCTTCCCGGGTCCACTTTGGTGGACGACTCAGGCCCCCACCCTTGTCGCCCAGTGAATCCGAGGCCCCTTTTAGTCGCCTTGTACGACAGGCAGGGGATACCGTAGTCTTATTCTTGAAAGCCCAGAGCTACAGGGCTGAACGTTTAAACCTAAGACAACAATCTAAAATTCATTTCATAATGTTTGGACCTATTTATCAGTATGTTAAAGGGACTTAGTTACAGCCTTTATATATTATAATATATATGTCCCACTGTTGGGCGCAAGCCTTCTCTGTAAAGAGAGTATAAGGGCATACGTCCACGGGGTCCTAGCGCAGATTGGCCGATTTCACATGCCTTAGAAAAAAATTCTAAGACATGTAGGTTTCCTCACGACGTTTTCCTTCACCGCCGAGCGCGTGGTAAATCAGCAAATAAAATTGCAACAGCAAATTTATTGGTGCCGGCACCGGGGATTGAACTTGAGTTGCTAGCGTACTATGCAACTTGAGCCAACCCGGAAACTGAGCTACCACGGCTGTTTTAAGCCGCCCTTAAAGGGCCTTGCAGTTGGGAAATCATTAGACACGTATTATATAATAATATAGATTTCTACGTAGTATGTTGAATTAACGGGCGGAATGCCAAGATGCCGAACATTCCAAGCATTTATCAATGATCACACCATTGTAATACACCAATAGACGTCAAGATTATAATTACCATTTGATATATATAAATGTTCTAGAGGTGTGACAGCTACATCACTGGAGATTTAAATTAATGTTTGTCTGTTTGTATACGTTTCTTTACCATTCATCCGACAGCGATGAAATAAAGATGAATCTTATCGACTGCCTTACCACTCTTTTTTTGTTCACGGGGGCAGAGCACGTCCCGGGGGGGAGGTCTCTCTCTTCTGTGCCGTCGCAGTGCAAGGCGACACGGGCCAGCCGATGTTGCCTTGTTCCCGGGTCCACCATGGCGGACATCCTTGTCGCTCAGTGAACCCAAGGCCCCTTTTAGGAAGGGGATACAATAGTTTTATTCTTGAGAGCCCAGAACTACAGGGCTGGCCTTGCGACTCTTTGCCCAACTATACTTTCGCGGACTCAAACTCCTCTATGCCCACCCAATTCACAGTACTGTTTTTGATGCTAGTTTTGCACTGCCTTGGCCAAGCTGTTTAACGAATGTGACAACGTGACTGATATTCTCACCTGATATTAAGTGGAAATTCAGTCCTGGATGGCAAGGCACATTTATCTTAGTAAATGTCTATTCACTGTTGAAAACACCCACATTGTAATCGAAACGAAAGACATGGTCAAACTATTCCAGTCCAACTTTAGATTCAAAAAGGTCTTTGTAAGGTCTCGTCCTGTGAACACAGGTATTGACGTATTTGTTTTTAGGGGTGTGTCTGTGTTGGAAAGTCCGTTCACGTGCGCCGGCGCACGCACGCCGCTTGTGAACCGATGTAGGGCTGTCTCGCTCCAGTTAATTCATTTAAACTCACGTGATACTTTTAATTAAGTTTCTATTCTGTCGTTTTCTTCATTGCTGAAGGTGTGTGAGGAAGTGTTGATCTTGTAAGGGTCTTAACTGCGTCTTTTGCTCTTCCAACCAACCCCAACAACTAAGCTAGTCTAGGCTGTCAGAATTTCTGTTAGCGACGTGTCAAAAATATTGAAGTACGCGCTAAAGACACAGACAGCCTTGTCGTTTCTCCGAGGGTCGTAAGAATGGATACGCTGGTTTGGTTTGGAGCGGTCCATGTAATACATAACATCCGCCTCTAACACCAAATTTCAAAGATCGATTTTCGCTCCTTGGTGTACCTAACAAGATTTTTAAATTATTTTTCAATACGTCATTTATTTTAAGTTTCGGAATATCCAGATTTACAAGTGCTATTAATATTTCATGTCCTACACGCCCTTTCCCAGGAGGGCGCGTTCGTATGAGACGTTTTTCCAAGTAAGGAAAGGATCTTGGCTTCCGAAGATAAACCTGGAAACTCCTAAAAATTGAAATTAATGCTTATTGATTGATATATTTGTAGATTAATGACATTCTAGGACTAGGTGCTCGTAAAGAGCACATATGTAGAAAAAATAGAGATCATACAAAGCTCTGTAATTTGATTTCAAGTCGATTTTTGTTGTTAAAAAAATTCATTCTTCATTTTTTTATCTAAGAGGTGGCAACCCTATTATAATCTCAGTCGGGGGGTGTGGCGCCCACGTGACCGTTCGCGTCTCTGACGTCATCTGTTCTACATTTATTTGTATTATACCTTGTTGTATGTATTATTATTATTCTAACATTTTACCTCGTCTGTGGCATCTGGTATTTCTTAAGTGATCACCAAAGCTCACGATCATACCTAATAGATTGAACTGGTGTTGGTGATTCTTCTTTAATTTACTTTTTTTATGCTTTCTAACCTCGATCGCACCTGTTGTTAGGTAGAAATGGAGTCCTAGGTGGTAAGGCGCACTAGCTTAGTGAATTCATATTCACTTTACACTTGAAAATACACACATTGTAATCGGAGGGAAAGACAGACGCGGGAAACCTATTCCAGTCCCTTGCTGTACGTACACCTCACCTACCTACCGTATAAGGTTGGTAGATAACCAACTCTCATGGCACACCCCTCTGGTTTTATTCAAGTCCATACATTTACCCGTACTTTTCGATGTCGATGTTTTGCACGTATGGTGGCGTCTAGGACCGGATGGAAGGGGGAAGCGCCGAGGCTTCCACGAGAGAGGGGCCACCACAATCGTGGCTTCGAAACTTTTCAAAAAATGAAAAATGTACACTGTTGAAGTTTGTTTCAAATGTTATCTTATTCGTATGAACTAATTGGATTTTTTGCCATTGCATTTTCAAAACAAAATAAGCAATGATTTTGTCGTCCACTCGTCTTTTATGCCCTGGGCCTCCTGGCCTCTAAATTCGACCCTGGTGGCATCCACTTTCTTTCACATTTGTGTTCGTTGTCGTTATTCTACCCACCACAGATCATTTTTAGCGTAGACGTTATTAAAAGTCGACGTTTGTTTTTACTCGTATTCCTGTTTTGTTTTATTGAAGAGAGAATAATCTCTACTACGCCTCCTGGTTCCACATGGTGGTGGAGTTACTTTACCTAAATTTCGCTGTCCCACAGCCTGCTTTGTCATGTATTCTTGTATTGAACATAAACAACAATAACACAAATCAATTTCATTCTCCACACCCATGTCCAATGACATTATTATCAATTAACACAAGGAGTCCATTGAAATTCACGCCAAAGACGTAAATAAAACACGCTAATCCATCAATAGCACATGACTTGAGTAAAAATAGAACAATTAGTCTATACGGTACTGACGCAATGGTCACGTGAGGGACACGCCCACGGCTGGGATAACTTCAGACTATTGGAGAGTAGTCGAGAATGCGGCTCACCTGATGCTGGTGCCGCCGCCCACGAATACCTTCGGAGAAATTGCAGAAGCGTTGCCAATGTTAGCGTCAATAGCTTAACGTATAGGTATAATGGTATATTAGGGTGCCGAGGTTTCCTTGTGTCGAGTTACTAGCGATAGAGGTTCAGGCTAAACGACCTAGGATCTATGCCTCCTCTAAATCCGGTGAAGCAGTCAAGGCCAGCTTCTCTTGTCAATCTGTGTGGTTCGTCAAAAAATCAAACCCGAATGAAGCGCTTTTCTTCGTCTTTCATTACTCGTACAGCAAAGGACTGGAATAGTTTGCCGGCGTCTGTTTTTCCCTCCGATTACAACGTGGGTATTTTCAAAAGTAGAGTGAACGGGTTACTAAACTAGTGTGCCTTACCATCCAGGATTGCAATTCCACTTAACATTAGGTGTGATCGAGGTCAACATTTGCTTGGAAAGTATAAAATATATATGTATAATGAACCGGTGTAGTTATCGTTTAGAAAGCATCCAACAAGGTTGGGGCGAAGGTAAACCAATTTTCCAATTGATGCATGCAATTGGGTCGCAGGGAACGGATGGCTTCACTTTGGATATCCTTGTGTCAATGAGCGTTGAGAATTTTTCCCATTTTTTTTATTATTAAACGATAGTCACCAAAACGAGTCTGCTTTTGTCACCATGACAAACGACCAATAACAATTCAATTGTCCTTGTGACCGCAACAAATACGTTGTACATGGTCCCAAGAACCCCGGTAGACCAAGAATCACTGACCGGACGTCATGAAAGAGGACATAATAGATCACAATCTCAATAACATGTATATTTATCAGCTTAAACAAAAAATACAGATGATTTGAGAATCTGCTATTTTTTTTATGTCGGTTGAAAAGAAGTAGTCGAGTACTGTTAGAGCCGTGGGCTGTCGACCACTAATACATTACAACAACCGTCGTCCAAGTACCGCATTATGTAGATTAAAAGTTTCCCTTCATCTAAGAATCATTTATTTCAATCTCTCTAGTCATATACTCGTACTTTAGATAATTATGTTGCCCAGCTTTAACTTTGAGATTTTTTAACCTCACGCTATATTTTTCAAGTACGTATATTACGTAATTCTGGCGTATTTCGGAACGAAGATCAAGTTCAGTATATGCCGCATGGCTGAACTGAAAAAATGTGCGACTAAAACCGTAAGAAAAATATATAACGGAAGTGCTATAGTCGTATACACGGCGGCCGAGATCGTGACTATAAAGCACGTAATTCAACTTTCTGATCACAGGTGGCTCTTTAACAATTTTTTAATAAGTATTAATTAATTATTTATGTAAATTTATATTGTCGTTTTTTACACACTCCTGCCCGTTGTAGTTAAGGACTTTGATAAAGGAGTTTTCGATTTTCACAAACCTACTATTTACGAATACGACAGCCACTTCCTGCTATCTTTTTAAGATGATGCTGGATGCAGTAGAAGGCATTGGAGAAGGCCTATTTCCAGCAGTGGATAGACACAGGCTGATGATGATTTTGATGATCCTATTAACATCTCAATCAATAAATATTTTTATATAAGATTGCTAGGAGGTCCCCGTAATTTACACTGTGTAACTGCTGGACACAGGCCTCCTCCAACGATTTCCAAAAGACCGGCTGTAATCCAGGTACGTCCTGCGGCCTTTATGAGGTCGTCAGACCACCTTGTGGGTGGACGTCCTACGCGTGGATTGCTGGTCCGTGGTCTCCAATCGAGAACTTTTCGGCCCCATTGGCAATATTTTCTCCGCGCTATACCTACCTACCTATGGCCACTTCCCCGGCGAGCTATGCTACCTTCGTTCGTCTACGGATTTCCTCATTCCTGATATGGTCTCGTAGAGATACATATACATTAAATAAATCGTTTGTTAATAGAAATTGATTGCTAAGTATTCCGTGGAAGGGTCACTTACGATGACCCTTCCCGGCGCCTGTCATCCTCCGTGCTGTGATTGAGTTATTCAAGGCGCCAGATCTCATTGAAGCAGTTCAGCATATGACGTGGATTGTCCGTGTTAATGGATATTAAACTCAATATACAGAAGTGCCGAGTTGGATTTTGCTGCAACGTAATGTTATGTCTCTTCACAATTGCGATTGACGTAATGCAAAATATTATGACGTCACTTTCTCGTTATGTCAATATATACGCTTGAGTTGGGGAGTAAGCTGGTGTATGTATTACGAAAAGTGTGATCAGGCAAAGCGAAGATAAGTTGAGAGGGAGTTATAAGTCAAGATAGAAAGAAAAAGTTACGTTGCGTAAATTAAGGTGAGAGAGAGAGGTGCGAGCACACATTTTCTTTCCCTCTTAAACAATCGTGTATATAAACTATATATATATATATATATTCATACATGTATTATTACTGTTATTACAATTGCGAGTGCTGATGATGATGATGATGATGTCCTGCCGATTTCGGCTACGGCGACGCTTCGGGACTGACATGTCATGAGCCAGGTCACGCGGCTCTTGAGTGTGCCCTCATGTGGCTTGCATAACCACTCTTCCTTGTAAAAGTGCGCCCGCATTGGGAGCACGTAAGCACACCGTTATTGATGTTATAGGATATGGCAGCTCGTGGTCGGGCCTTCAGGGTGTCACGCTTGTCGTCTAATTCAGACCTGCGCTTCTGCTCAAAAGCGTACACCCTTTCCCTTATGAGGTTCCGCCACTCAGTTCGCTGAGCTGCCATATTTTTCTACTGCTCGTTTAAATATACTTGTATTATATGTTTTGAATGGATTCAAAAAGGGGAGGTTCTAAAATTGTCTGTTTGGACTGCGTGAAGGTTTTTTTATTTGATAATTTGGTGCTCCAAATTTAGGAATGGCATCCATGAGGAAACAATTTACGTCTTAAATTTGGATTATGTACGTGCGCGAAATGCATGAATAACTTCGAAATCGGTTTCGATGATTCATTTTTGATTGGAAAAAACTACTTCAAGGGTAGTTTGACGAGAGTTTGGTTACAGGTTACATTACAAAGAAGAAGAAAGTTGTTTATTTTATTTATTTAAAAGAAAGCTAACAATATTTTTTTTTCAGTAATATTACTAACAATCTTGTTAACCATTCTTAAGCTTGTGCTAGGACATGGTTCACATAGTCGAATGGTGGAGTGAAATATTCTAATTTAAGTTTTCCTTGTTACAGATGCATTTGGGCACGCGAGTGTCGTCTACCGAGGACCTCCCACTGTCGCCATAACACCCAAAATGACAAACCAACCCGTCAGAGGGAAGCCTTTTAAAATTCTCAACACATACTTGAACACGTAATTTTGGACGTTCTTAACAAACAGCAGAGAAACCAAAGTCCGTTAAACTTTTGAAGTGATCTAGATATAGTGATTCGTTGTTCCTCTATTTATTTAGTTTAATTGCGTGATATTAGTAACTAAGTTAATAGTTAAGTGACGTGCCATCTTCACAATGGTGAATATGTGGTGGGTTTTTGTCGTGGTGTTATCGACCGTGGGGGCAGATAGGACCATGCTGCCACCAACTTGTGATAGGTGAGTTAATGGTATTCTCTTACTATAATTTTTTAACCGACTTCAAAAAAGGGGGAGGTTCTCAATTTTATGTTTGTTACCTCATAACCTTAGATTGAGTGAAGCGATTTTGATGATTCTTTTTTTATTTGACAGCTCGTGCTTCCCATGTGGTCCTATTTAAATTTGTTCCAATTCTAACATTGAGATCTATGAGAAAACCATATAAGTTTAAAGTTGCATTAAGTATGTACTCGACAAATGGACGAATAACTCAATATTACGCCAACAGATTTTGCTGGATGTATGTACTCTTCAATGAGAGATTAGTTAGGTTTTGATCAATTATATTTCGTAGTATTCCCACGGTAATGCGGAAATATAAAGAGGGCGTCCGCGCGTAATAGTATTTATTTGAAATCGGTTTTTGCTCGAAAATATTCTTGTGACATTTCGAAGGCAAAATTCATAATGTCACGCTTGCGAGAAGTGGAAGATTTCAAGGTATTATTTTTATATATCTGCTAGGATTGTCGATACTTGTTATACCGGTTTATTTTGAATAAGAATTTATTAAATTTTCCAACTTATGTATAAGTTGTTAATTGTAGCCGTCGTCGCCGAGAGATACCCTTTAAAATAAGTACCTACTTTGTAAATGTCAACCGATAGTAAGGTACCCCATGGTATGTCCGGATTATTTATCCATGGATTCATCGTGAATTACGATCCCATAGTCGCTATTTTGAATACCACTCGGCTTGTACCACTGAATTGCCGTTTATCAGTGTTTTTAAAGTACAAAAACTTAGGTTTCTAGAATACTGTAAATGTACGTGTATTTATCTTGATATTTCGTTCTGTCTCGTATCTTTCCTTGAAGATCACTGCCAGTATGTTTCTATCTTACGCAGGGTTGACTGCTATAGTGCCACTAAGGAATTATGTGGGAATCTTTGTCACTAAAACCCCTCGATGGCCTTGGTGTTGGAGGGGGCTCTGGTAATTCCAATGGAACGCACCGGAGTTCCTTTGTACTGTGCTCTGAAGCACGGCACGGGGAGGTTACTCTCTCCCCCAGCACCCTAAGGCGTTAAAGTGCCGCCAGCTTAGAATATTGATTAGGAAGGGAGAAGTGAAGAAATGAGAAGGTCGGTGTTCCCTTTTACTATGAACAACCATAACACCAAAGGAGTTGCCCGCCTCTGAGTAAAGCTCGTTTCTTTAAAACCATTGATTCGGAACTTCTACAGATTGGTAGTATAAGGAAATTATATGAAAAATTAAGACGAGGTCGATGGTGTCATCAGTGCCAGAGTCATCAAGTCAATCGGGAAGTACTTGGTCGTCGACGAATATATCAATTCTCCGTTATACGTAGCAATGCAAATATTATGAAAATTTGAAAACTTTAGTCATAATTCGGAATTTATAGAAATGTCTTAATATATAGAGTGACTGCGACATACGGTGTATTACATTTGTAAATTAACATTCTTTCTTTACATTAGCTCAGCGGCAGTAACCTGACGGAAACTGGATCGAACCGGTTACTATGATGTCTCGTTATTACATGCTATTGTATTCTTTATGTGTTTAGAATAGCGTCTATATTTGTATAAATGGTATAAAAAGTTTGTAATGTAAATGCTATTGTCTGATTGAAGTCTGGATTCGCATGTGTCCGATGTTCACGTCAATAGGCAATCAATGTTAACGACTTTAAAACAAATTACCAATTTATATTACATGTTTCAATTTACTTTAACATTTATTTTACAAATTATCAATAAATTATTTAATTAAAATTGTTTTATTACATTTTAAGTCGTATTTGGAGGAAATACGACTCAAAGTTAAAAAGTTAAACTCCGCACGAATGAATTTGTTTGTAGCAGTTTTATTTAATAATTTATCACGCGTTCAGCGGTGAAGGAAAACATCGTGAGGAAACCTACATATGTTAGAAAATTTTCTAGGACAAGGAAGTCCGTTAATCCGTACTAAGGTCGTGTCGCGGATGCTATTATATTCTCTTTACCGAGAAGGCCCGTGCCTAGTAGTGGGACATATACAGGGTTATTGTTAATGCGACGTACATCTGTTAGAAAAGGGGTCGGCAGCCTTTTGAGTCGGAAGAGTCAAAGGTTGCCGAACCCTTGATTTTACAATATTCCCAGTGTTTAATCGTTTTTATAAATCAGAACAAAAAAATTAGACTAAAATTATTTTTTTAAAAAAAATTTATGAGGTGTCATTTCTGACTTATTTCGAAAAAGCTAAGCAATATGATAACCCAAAAATGGTCGAATTACCAACCCTGTATAGAGCCGTGGTAGCTAAGAGTGAGCCGTGGTAGCTCAGTGACCAGGTTACATAGTAAACTAGCAACACGAATTAGATCCCCGGTCCCGGCACCAATAAATTTGATGTTGCAATTTTATTTGCTGATTTACCACGTGCTCGGCGGTGAAGGAAAACATCGTGATGAAATCTACATGTCTTAGAAAACAGACAAGAATTTCTAAGTCACGTGAAGTCTGCCAATCCGCACTAGGGCCGCGGATTATGCCCTTATACTCTCTTTACAGAGAAGGCCCGCGACCAACAGTGGGACATATACATTATATATATAAACTATAAAGGCTTAAGCTTTAACTTTAACTGTACAGGCATAGGTAACAACAAAGTACACTATATCTGTTAGGTGTGATATGGTATTAACTAACCTGACAAAGCGTGACAGCGGCAACATCCTTGGGCAACAGAAACGCTGTTGCCAGTACTTCTGGCTGTTGTACCCTGCCCCGCACCCTCCACACATATTGTATAGTATAACTCCTGCGTGGAACTCACGACATATTCTTTATATTTCAGCTTAATCTACTGCCATGGACCATTACTCCATACGGTCCAAATGGCTGGCCTGTACAATGACTCCAAGACATTCGTGGATATGAAGATAAAGTTCTCGCCCAACATCACCCTGGAACACTTCAGCAAGATGCTAGAGAGGTAATTCTTATGACGATATGTTATTCTCACAGGTATAACCGCTAATAGAAGATTTTCCATAGGGAAACCATTTAAGTCTTAAATTAGCATCATCATGTAGTCCCGTGTCGGTCGTACCTTCTGCATGATCTGCATTGTTCATGACCGACTAGCGATAGGACCGAATTAATTTTTATACCATATTTCTCTCCGTCTTTTGCGACGCGAAACAGACACGCTGTAATCGCAAGTCCATTCTCTGATATTATGCATTCAGATTTCCTTTTATGATAACAGTAGTACTATTTAGATGGTATACATATAGACATAGACATGGACATTTATTTATTGGCATCACAATACAAAAACACATCACAGACTGAATATAACACATATTAAAAAAGAATGAAAAATAGACAAAACACAGTTAAAGTTACACGGACAAATAATACAAAACATATGATGCCAATATCGGACACCGTCTCAGCATATGCTGTCACAAGGATGCGACAGCGCTGATTTTCAGCGGTGCCCGGGACTACCTAAAGACGTGCGCGCGCAATACTACTAATATATATATATATACATGGAATAAAGATATAATCGAAAGAGTCGATGGCTTAGTGCTTTTGGGTACGGCCTGCCAATTTTAAGCGAAATGATCGAATCAAATGTTACGGCCAGTCATCGGTCACGTGACCGAATGCGGCGATAATATCCTTTTTTTTTGTTAACTGAGAGGAAATCTTCAAAACATACCCCACCGTCTAGGGGGAAGGCGGCGGTTATGTGGGGTTTGAATCGGGGCGAGATGGTAATTGCTAATGCGACCCCATCTCGCCCATCATGGCGGAGGATGGCTCACCATGGGAGGTCATCAGTCGGTAGGGGCCCTAGGTCGAGCCCGACATAACTCGTCCGCCTCCGACGAGTATGAATACAGCCATTAGGAAATGGCTTTATTCCATGGCCCATGGCAAAATGGCTTTATTCCATGGCCCATGTAAAAAGAAAAAAGGGTTTGCCCACTAAAACCTCCCCGGTGGCCCTTCCTCGGTGCATGTTGAGGGGATCCGGGATCTCCAGAGAAATGCACCGAAGACCCTCTGCACTGTGGTCAAGGAGAGCACATCCGATGTCGATGCCGAGCCGATGTCGCCTTCTTCCTGGGTCCACCACACAAAGGCTCCCTTGTCGCCCAGTGAACCCGAGGCCCCTTTTAGTCGCCTTCTACTACAGGCAGAGGATACCGTAGTTTTATTCTTGAGAGCCCAGAACTACAGGGCTGGGCGACGCCAATATGAAATGCTAAAATGCCTAGTGCACGACTCTGCCGCCATTTAGCAAGCGCAATTATTCTGGAACATGAAAAATAATTGCGTACTAATGATTACTTTTTGCATTAAGTTTGTGCGCGACAAATGTACGTAAGCGATTTCGATAATTTATTTTTTATTGAAAAGTCTGTACTTCAAGAGTAGTTTGGTTAGGTTCTGATTAATTCTATTTCGTAATATTCCTACGATAATTCATAAATACGAGAGCTGTCCGCGCGTTATAGCGTTTGATTCGATTTGAAATTGTTTTTGCTCGTAAATACACTTTTGGATGAAAATGTTGTCGACCACTGCCCTAGACGATTTAATAGCGAAAAATATTAAATAAAAATTATTCACATATCATATTCGGCGTGTATTCTTCAGGTTATATCCAATGTCTCCAACGAAAGCGGATATCCAGGAATTCGTAAACCAAAATTTCGACCCGGAGGGATCCGAGTTCGAGGAATGGCGGCCAACAGATTGGAAGGATAATCCGGGTAAGTTATAATAACTTAGATTTAAATGTTTATACCATATTTCTTTCCGTCTTTTGCGACGCGAAACACACAAGCGGTAATCGCAAGTCTACTCTCTGATATTATGCATTCATGATTTCCTTTTATGATCAACAGTAGTACTATTTAGATGGTATACATATATATTTATTTATTTATTTATTACACCAACACAATGAACATTTTTAACAAACAATACATAACACAGTGAAAAGTTGTGAAGTTAATGCCATCGCAGTTATAGGCGTAGATTGCTAGCAATTAATTGGCGAGTGACAATGTAAGATAAAAATAAAATTAACACAAAAAAAAAATAAAACTAAATTTGAAATTAAAAATTAACTAATAAAAAAAAAACTATTTATAGATTAGTGAAATGGATGTATATGTAATATATTTATGAAATATACATGGAATATAGATATAATCGAAAGAGTCGATGGCTTAGTGGTGTTGGGTACGGCCTGCCAATTTTAAGGTCGTAAGTTCGAATCCAGCATTCGACTATTAACGTGAACCATCTCCTAGCACAGTGAATGTAAAACTAATTAGTTAAAGAGCTAAATATGAACATTCTCTTCTTTGTCGTTCCCTCATTTCTAAAGATCGTGATCACTAGAGCCTCTCAGGTGGACAATCTGCCAACGGCTTCGGTCCGAGGCAGCCCTCACCAGCTAGTAGAGATTAGGAGCGGTGATGGCACCTTTTACTTGATCAGACCATCGTGTTGGCGACCGCCCTCTTGTTCTCTTGCTTTCGCTATTGCTAACGATGACCAGCTTTTCAAGGTTGCCATCCCCTCTACGCATTATATGCCCGAAATTTGAAAGTACGCGCTGTAGACACGCAGTGGACAGTCTGGTCTTTATGGCGAGTTGGGAGAGAACAGATACATTTGTGCGCTTGGCAGTCCACGGTATTCGTAGCATTCGCCTCCAGCACCACATCTCGAATGAATTTTCTGTCTTTCTCTTGCTCAAATCGTTCATGTCTCGACTCCATACAGAAAGATTTGTTGCCTTTTTATATAGCTTATTTCTCGATTTATCCAAATATTTCACAGCTCCAATAAGAATAATAATAAATTCCAAATATTTAGTTCCAGCTGTACGTACATTTTGTTATATATTTAGTTTTAGCATAAGATGCATGCATTTAGGAGACGTTGGACGGAATCAGTCTTATCACCATAACTTGGCTTCCACATTAAAGGATATAGAAGCGTCTCCAATCAGCTAATACCAAGAATTCTATTGTTTAGAAGTAACAAACGGAAGCGTCCATTCGTTACGCGATAAATAATGTCCAAAGTTTTATATATAAAACGTAATGTCTACGATCTGAGCACCGAGTTTGCTAAACCAATTGTTTCAGAATGAACGTTGAACATTGAACAGTGACGTGACAGTTATCGATTTTGGCTAGTTTAAGTTATTTAATAGTTCAGTTGTGCCACTATGGTTTTCCAATGGACCATTGCCATCAATATTTCGTGAAATCGGTTCAATAAAAAAGGGCGCTATAATAAAAAAAACAGAATAATTTTGAATTATTTTTGAAGTAAAACTTCTTTACGCATTCTTGACTTTGGGAGTGACCTGGTAAATATATATGGTAGGTGTTACAAAAAGCGTGATAGGGCAAGGTGAAGGGAAAATGATAGGGTAGGGTACGGTATAAGGGAAGATAGAAAGAGAGAGTTATGTTTTGTATGTTACTGTAGGGGCAAGAGAGAGAGATGCGAGCACAAATTCTTTCTCTCTTGAACAATCATGTATATATAATACATACATATAGATAACGCTAAGCAAGTTTCACTTCAGTCGTGTGATTTAAATCACGCTAGTTTTTTTAAAGTCGGTTAAAGTGGCTTGACTGGTTGTTTAATGTTAAAAAATGTTAATTATTAGTTAATATTCTAAATGTTTCCATTCTGTCTGAGTCATCTAGAATATAGATAAGCTTGTGAGCTAAGTGATTGTGCTCCTAAGGGTTGATAATATCCATTTTGACAGCCGGCATCAGCTGTTTACTTTGTTATGGAACACTTAGTTTGTTAGTCGAACTTGTAACTAATTACACGTAATCAACACTAATGGGGCAAAGTGAGTGAGTGAGTGAGTGAGTGAGTCATCGTGGTTAATTTTTTTTAGTTATTAATTGTAAACTTTATAAATATAATTAGCGTCAATAGCCTAATGGTTTAGAGTACAGTCTGCGAATCGTAAGGTCGTAGGTTCGAACTATATTCGACTATTTTCGTGAACCATCTTCTAGCACAAGCTTAAGCTTAGTTGGAATGGTTAACAAGAATGTTAGTAATATTTACGTTTAGACACTCGGCGGGTCTCGACCCTTTTATAGTCGATGTTCCGCGCGTCCGAACGAAGCGATTTGAGTCAACGTTCATCATGCGTACAGCAAAGGAATGGAACAAGTTGCCGTCGTCAGTCTTTCCGTCCAAGTACGACGTGGGACCCTTCAAGAGTAGAGTGAATAGGCACTTACTAAACTAGCGCGTACCATCTTTCGACTATATCACCACTTAACACCAGGTGGGATCATGGTCAAGCGCTAGTTTACAAGCATAAAAAAAAAATCTACTATGTAGAACAGCCACTGCACGTCAACAGCAGCGCTTCAGAGCCACTTCCTTGTACAATAGGTTAAATAAAATCTCTAAAAAAATTGAAAAAAAAAGTAATATTGCTAGCTTTGTTTAAAAAAAATGACAAGGAGATTTCACGTACGCTGGCAGAATATTAAAAAAAAAACATATTTTCTTAAAAACAGTTGACAGTCACACAGGGACTGCCGATAGAAATGAGATCTATTAATAATAAATATAATGTTTAATTTCTTACTTCAGAAAAGGTTCTCAATTCGACTGTATTATTTTTTATGTTTTTAAATCAGAACTTTTGATTCGATTTTATTGAGGCCATTAGTAGAACATAGTGTACACGTATACACAGGTATCTCTGCCGACCTCACTTAAAACTCAGTCTTATAAAAATTGTGAATCCCTTTGTTGGCAGACAGTACAGTGAACGTTGATATTTAATATATTATGACCTAATTATACGAATAAATAAGTTTGAAAGCTGGTCCTTCCAGTGTGGTTTTGAGAACTGTATCATCTGAATCTAGAAAGGTAAAAAAAGGTTTTCTTTTTTAAAAAAAAATGAAAGAATGCCAACAAATATTACTCACATTTCTGTTAACTTTTTCAAATAAGCTTAGGCTTGTGTAAGAAAAGGGTTAATGTCAATATTCGAATGGTGGATTCGAACCCACGATCTTATGATTCGCAGACCGTACCCTTATTGACGACTAATTTGTAATTATGACAATTAAGGCTTTATGATATAAAAAAGAGGCTATTAAAAACATCCCGAATTCTCGTGTTGAGTAAATGAATTTAAAATTGCAGCCTTTCTCCAAAGGATCAAGGATCCACTACTCCATCAGTGGGCGTCGGAGCTGAACCGCTTGTGGCTGGAGCTGGGCAGGAAGATGAAAGACGAGGTGAAGAAGAATCAGCATCTCTATTCCATTATCTACGTGAACAATCCCGTTATTGTGCCTGGTGAGTGTATTTTTGTTTATTTTAGAAGTAGGTAAGATCGTGGTCATTTTACAATTGTTTATTAAGATATTGGTAGATTTATGACAATCCTTTAATTTTTGTTGATGGAGCGGGGGGTGGGGAGGGGGAAATCTTCAACAAGATACCCTTTGGGGTTCTTACCCACTAACTCGCACCCCTCTTCCCCCTGTGGCCCTTCCTTATTGCATTGCATTTACAATTTATTTTCACATATGATCTGATTTAATTCTAGGTGGTCGTTTCCGTGAGTTCTACTACTGGGATTCTTACTGGATCATCAAGGGTCTGCTGCTCTCCGAAATGAGGATTACTGCTAGAGGCATGGTCTCCAACTTTCTGGATATCGTCGACAGGATCGGGCTCATACCTAACGGCGGCAGGATATACTATGTCATGAGGTCAGTATGTTCTTTAAATAGAAGTCAGACTCACTCCTTACTTGGCACATACCTCAATCTCTGAAAAGTTGTCAATCAGTGCGTCCGCCGGAAACGGTTGTCATGAAATATAGTATGCTCCAGCTAAGATTCATCTTTGGCGTATGTCGTCTTATCTATTATCACTTAACATAAACTGAAAAATATGACTCGTAGTGACATCTATTGGCGAGAAACTGCTTTAACGACACAACAACATTGAAGCTACATCAGTAGATGGCGTTGAAGTCAATGAGTGTTAGGTTTGACGTTGGAGCAGTGTGCGACAAACTCATTGGCCAAAAGTTTTATCGTCAAAAAAAAAGTATGAAACTTTGTTTTATTTAGTGTACAAAAAGTTTATTAAATAAGCAGATTTGGCTCCCAATTTTTTAAATTGTTATAATGTTTTTAGCCAATAATTTTTTTTTCATGACGAACACACAGATTGGCCTTGACTGCTTCACCGGATTGAGAGGAGGCATAGCTCTTAGGTCGCTCAGCCTGAACCTCTATCGCTAGTAACTCGACACAAGGCTCCCCCCCAGTGTCAAGTTTTTGCTCTTAAACAAAATTTGGTCCAATTCTGACAATGGTTTCCGTGAGAAAACCTCGTAAGTCTTAATTTGCATTAAGTACGTGTGGCACAAATGGACGAATAACTCAATATCACGCCAAACGATTTCAATGATCCATTTTTTATTGGACGTTTGTACGTCAAGGGTAATTTGATGAGATTTTGGTTAGGTTCTGATTCATTCAATTTCGTTATATTCCTACAATAATTCGGAAACACAAAGAGGGCGTCTGCGCGTAATGGCATTTAACGTTTGATTCGATTTGAAGTCGGCGTTTGCTTTGTGCTTATAAGTTCTTGTTATACATTTTCAGATCTCAACCCCCGCTACTCATCCCCATGGTGCAGATGATCATGGAAGACACGTTTGACATTGATTTCCTGAAGCAGCATATCCACACGATGGACAGAGAATTCGACTTCTGGATCAACAATCACACAGTTGAAGTTGATCATGACGGACAAAAGTTAGTTACACACACCATTACTCAATTCGGACTGATTTAAATACGGATTTTTTTTTAAAGAAAACAATATTCTTGACCAAGGATTGGTTACTTTTATTTATAAAGATGGCTGATTTGATGAAATAATAATTATTATTTAATCAAACTTGATTAAATAGTTATTATTAACATACAATTTTAATAGTAATTAAGAAAATGCTCTTCTATTTTAATTTTTCTATTTTTTATTTAAATAACAAACCATTTGTATATGCCACTATTATAAAATTGTATATTTTTATTTATTTATAGTTAAGAAAATGTTTTTGTAATGTTATAAACATATTTATGTATTTTCTGTAATTATTTAATTAAAATGAATAAATATTGTATTATGTAATTATTATTATTAAAACATTTTCTTAATTATAATTGAATCATCATCATCATCGTCATTTCAGCCGTAAAACATCCACTGCAGGACATAGGCCTCCCCCAACGATTTCCAAAGAGACCGGTTGTAAGCGGCCCGCATCCAGCTGCGTCCTGCGACCTTTATGAGGTCGTCGGACCACCTTGCGGGTGGACGTACCGCACTGCGCTTGCTGGTCCGTGGTCTCCAATCGAAAACTTTTCGGCCCCATCGGCCATCTGTTCTACGCGCTATGTGCCCTGCCCATTGCCACTTCAACTTGCTTATACGGCTTAACTTGAATAAAAATTGAAAATATTTTCCTCATACATTCACCGCCTTACTCCCCAAGTCAAGAGTGCATAAGAAAGTTTAACTTCAAAAAAAGTTTTCTTCCTTATTTCAGGTATACCATGTTGAGATATGTCGACCAGTCCAGGGGCCCGCGGCCGGAGAGCTACAAGGAGGACATAGATTGTGCCAGGTGAGTTCATATTGACTCTACCTATTCAACCGACTTAAGAAAAGGAGAAGGTTTTCAATTTGTCTCTGGGTTTTATGTTTGGTACGTCATAACTTTGGACTGGGTGAACCGATTTCCATGTTTCTTTTTTTATTAAAAAGCTGGTGCTGGTGTTGGTCCCATTTTGACATCTATGAGAAAATCATACATGTATTAAATTTGCATGAAATAAGTAGGTGACAAATAGACGAATAACTCAACATCACGCCAACTGATTTCGATGATTCAATTTCTATTGGAAAGGATGTACTGCAGGAAAGTTTGATGAGAATTTGATTAGGTTCTGATTAATTCTATTTCGTAATATTCCTACGATCATTTTGAAATACAAAGAGGGCGTCCGCACGTAATGGCATTTAACGTTTGACTCGATTTGAAGTCGGTTTCTTGTTTTTGCTCGTAAATTTATTTGTTAATGTTTTCAGGCACTTCGATACAACGGACAAGAAGGAAGAAATGTACGCCGAGCTGAAGTCCGCCGCTGAATCCGGTTGGGATTTCTCCTCGAGATGGTTCATCATGAACGGCACTAATAAAGGTCAATTCTAGTTATTTATAAAGGACGCAAACAGCTACTCGATTCGGACTATCAAAAGAAGTCCCTCATTGGTACAAATTGCATTGGCTGGGCAATAAAGAAAAAAATCAAAGATGTCGTTGTGCTATCGTCTGTCTTATTTATCGGAAGAGGTATTTTCACTTTTTAAAAATTGACATAAAAGTACTATACTGTGTTATTTGCCTTTAAGTTATCACGGTTATCATTTATTTAAACTGTTATTTTTACAACACCAACTTACGCCATATAATTGCGGTAATGTTAGTACTAGACGGGTTATCATGAACATCTGCCCAATAAGGCCATGGCCGCATCAAGGGAGAGGATAGTGGACTACAACCTGAAAATGGCAATGAGAAGCAGGGACACAGCGGTCGCGGAGAAGCTAATAGCAATGTAGGGGCGTCTGCGACGCGTGAACCCAAACCGATCTCTGGCCACCTCCAAATTCAGGCATTATATATTAAAAAAAAATAAGGAAAATAGTAACTGTAGAAGTGGCACTTTTTTAACAAATGCAGAGTAAACAATTTAAGTGTATTGGAAAAGAGCGGACAGGTCTGTGGTTGCAATCTAAGAATAATAAAAAAAAAGAACGTCTGCCCATCTACGATTCGAGTCATCGTTCATCGTGCGTACAGCAAAGGAGTGGAATAAGTTGCCGGCGTCAGTCTTTCCGCCCAAGTACGACGTGGGAGCCTTCAAGAGTAGAGTGAATAGGCACTTACTAAACTAGCGCGTACCATCTTTCGACTTCACCACTTAACACCAGATGGGATCATGGTCAAGCGCTAGTTTACACGCATAAAAAAAAATCTACTAAATGTAGAACAGCCACTGCACGTCAACAGCGGCGCTTCAGAGTCACTTTCTTATACAATAGGTTAAATAAAATCTTAAAAATTCATCCTTTAACTGAATTATAAATGTAAATTGCTTTGTAAAAAGTATTTACTTGAGTTAAATTACAATCAGACGGAATGCCTCCAAAATTAATAATGTAATTTAATATAAAGCAGAAGGACATACACATACACAAATTTACACACACATGTTTATAAAATATTGTTATTGCTCATGTTGTATTTTATTGTGTTTTTAAATGGCAGAAGACACTGATTCCTGTTACACAGGTCCAATGGAACCTGAAATTTTTGGGGAATTGACCAGTCACCCGAGACCATCGCGAGAGCGAGGCTCGGAAGTGACAGGTCAATTGGACTTGGACGGCAGTCGCCTCCTTCTTAGAGACGGTCATGTCCCAGAAGGAGGCTGACGAGTGGGTCAGGGAGGTGAGCGCAGCGGCTTCCTCCCTCCGCAGGCGGCGTATCGGGATGCGCAGGAGGCGTTATAACCAACGTCCTCTTGCCGCTCCCCTAATTCGAAGCGGCATCAGGATGGGTACCTGGCCCCACTATTGCTTCGGCATCGTCGGGACTTCTCTGAGTGCCGGAGAAGTCCCGTTTTGAGGATGAAGTCCGTTTCTTGCCAGGCCGGCCGGTCGTTAGGGTGTCCTGTCTGATGATGGCATTCGCGGAAGGTTTAGTGGGTAGGGGTCGCCCAGACCGAGTCCCACACATCCTCTGGGCCCACCCATTTATTTATTATGTCACTGGGAATAAGGAAATGTTAATAAATAACCCATATGTATTATCCTATTTTCAGGTAATCTAACAAATCTAAAAACCAGATCTATAATACCGGTGGACCTGAACGCGATAATGTCCTGGAACGCGGAGATCATGGCCGATTTCTACCAACATATCGGGAACGCTGACAAGGAGAGATACTACCGGGAGACCCACGCCAGGTTGATGGAGGCTATAGAAAAGGTATATCATAGACATGGACATTTATTTATTGGCATCACAATACAAAAACACATCACAGACAGAATATAACACACATTAAAATAGACAAAACACAGTTAAAGTTACACGGACAAATAATATAAAACATATGATGCCAATATCGGACACTGTCTCAGCATATGCTGTCGCAAGGATGCGACAGCGCTGATTTTCAGCGGTGCCCGGGACTACCAAAAGACGTGCGCGCGCAATACTACTTTTATATGGAATTTATACAGTTAATAAGAGTATAATAAATATGATACATGAATAAAACAGTTACGAAATTAAAATATATTTTATACAATAAAATAATAGATGTAAAAATTTCATAAATAAATATATTATTAAGTCAAAAATAAACTAAAATAAATAATATGATAATTAAACGTATAAAGTTTAAATTATATAATGAAATATTGAAAATATTGGAAACAACAAGCCACCGATATCATGGGGTTATTATCTTAACATATACAAGTTTCCCACATTATCTATTAGATCCCACCGGTGGGACCAACCCCACTCATCTCTTAGTGACATTCCGCGAATATTACTAATTGTATACAACCCTTACTACGTATTGTTTTTAAAGAAAGCTAGCTAGCTTTTTCTTTCAAATACTATTAATTACTTATTTTTTTTAATATTACTAACATTATTATTGATTTTTAACAGCTGGTGTGACTGTATCTGCATTTCCAGGTGTTGTGGCACGAGGATGTGGGCGCCTGGCTCGACTACAGCCTGGAGTCTGGACGCAGGCGTGACTATTTCTACCCGTCGAACGTGGCTCCGCTCTGGACTGGGAGCTACGACAAGGCCAGAACGGATTACTTCGTGAGGCGGGTCATCAATTATTTGGACAAAGTCAAAGTATGTTGTGTTCGTTTACGTTCGTTCGTTTAAGTGGAAGTTATGAATTTTCTTCCTTTGTTAGCTCATATCTCTAATATTTTTATGCCAGTCGCGTTTTATACAATTATACGCCATCTAGTAAACTTTTGAGGTACTAGTATTCTGTCATTCAACAATGCTAGTGCCTAAATATTATACAAGATGTCGTTTTATCCCCATTGCTCTGGCATAAATAATATAGGTTCAATAGCCTAATGGCTTAGGCTACGGTCTGCGAATCATAATGTTGTGGGTTCGAATCCACCATTCGAATATTATGCTCAGCAAGAATGATATTGTTTCAAAAAATATATTCTTAGCATTCTTAAAAAAAAACAATTAAGGTATCACATTCTTTCATATGTTCTTCACTCAATTGTAACTACTCTTCTTCCGGCCCGACATAGATTAGATCATGGATAGAGACATCGCTAAAGCCATTAAAGTCAGTCTCTGTAATTTATTATTCTACACTGAAATGTCAAGATTTGTACTATTATTATTTTAGTATAAAACTAAAAGTTTGTAGTTGATATATTCTCAACTAACTGAGCGCGACGGTGTTACCTGCGATTAAAAACGATTTTTTTTTTATTTTTATAAAATAAAATTAGCCTCAAGTACTCCTTATTACATTAGCTATCTTATAGAGAAAGCTCTATCAAAATCGATCGAGCAGTTTAAGTAGAGAACAGACAGACAGACAAAAATTGTAGAAAGTGTTATTTTAGTATATGTACGGTATTTTACAAACAGACCCTGCAATTTGTATATATAGGTGTAATTACACAAAATAGATCACACATACTTAAGTTTTCCTTTTTTCTCTTCTTTTTCTTCAGGTGGACATCTACGAGGGCGGTATCCCCACCACATTCGAGCACTCGGGCGAACAGTGGGACTACCCTAACGCATGGCCGCCGCTGCAGTATATCGTGGTGACCGGGCTTGCCAATACGAAGATGCCAGAGGCGACGCGCTTGGCATACGAGATGGCAACCAAGTGGGTCAGGTCCAACTTCGAAGTGTGGAAGCAGAAGACCGCCATGTTGGAAAAGGTTAGGCTTAACTTTTCAAAAAAAAAAGGTTCTCGATTGTTCTATATATCTTTCTAAGCATGTTAAGTGGCAATCCAGTCCTGGATAGTAAGACGCACTAGCTCAGTAAATGCATACTCTTGAAAACACACACGTTGTAATCGGAGGGAAAGATACACACACACACAAAAAAACTGTTCCAATCCTTTGTTTTATGTATAAGGAAAGATGAAGCTAAGCGCTTCGTTTGGGCTTGAGGGGCCGAGGTTACCTCTCACCGGGGGACCCGTGTCGAGTTACTAGCGATAGAGGTTCAGGCTAAGCGACCTAAGAGCTATGCCACTTCTCAATCCGGTGAAACAGTCATGGCCAGCTTCCCTGGCCTATCTGTGTAGCTTGTCAATAAGTATTATTATATCATTTTCAGTACGACGCGACGATATTCGGGGGCTTCGGTGGAGGCGGGGAGTACGTGCTGCAGACGGGCTTTGGTTGGTCCAATGGGGTTGTCATGGCGTTGTTGAATCGTTATGGAGGTAAGGGATTTAGAGCACTATGTTAACTGGGTTACGGTTCAAATTGACCCATGACGGCATTACAACAGCTCTACTCAAAATACAAACGTATATCACTTAATAACTCATTTGAATGTGTTTAATTTATTCATATCTGCTTTACGCACGCCTAATGCTAAGAAGCTCGACTCTAGTCCTAGGTTCGAATCCCATTCAGCACGATTTTTTAAGTACAAGAAAAATCACTTGTTAAAAATTTGTACTCGATGTACGGTTATGGGCCTATCTTTATATAGGACTTAATATGATCTGTGAAATGGGTACAGCGATAGCTGTCTCTGCTTACCCCGGATTGAAAGAAGATGGGTTTTTTTTATTTAATTTGCCTATATTGTCGAGTGTTTGAAATGAAATGTTAAAAAAAAACTCAAAAATATGTATAAAAGGTGAATGTTTTTGTCATTAACAGATTTTTTTATTAACTAATAACTATTTAATATGAAACATATTTTTTATTTTTTAAAAATTAAAAAAAATAAGATTTTTTTTCAATTATTTTTGGAACGTAAATCTCTCTCTCTCTCTCAATCTTATACATCTCCCATGCAATGCTTTCGCTTCATTCATATCCATACATCTACTTATGTTCATCATGTACAAACTACCGTCAACCATAAGGTGCATGGAATTGGGTTTAGTTAAAGTTACAGCCTATTTAGCCCACTGTTCGTCATAGACGTCTGTAAAGAGAGTATAAGGGCATAGTCCACCAGTGTATTGGCAGACTTCACATGTCTTAGACTTTTCTAACACATGTCGGTAACCTCACGATGTTTCCCACCGAGTGATAAAACAGCACTTAAAATTACAACAAAGGAATTAATTGGTGCCGGCACCAAGGAACGAACTCGGTTTGCCAGTTACTTTTTTTTTGACGGGGGGGAAATCTTCAACAAGATTCTTACCCACTAAAACCCTCCCGGTGGCCCGTCCTCAGTGCATGGTAAGGGGCTCCGGGATCTCCAGAGGAACGCACCGGAGCCCCTCTGCACTGCTTTTTAGAGAGCACGTCCAGAGAGGTTAATCTCTCCCCACTGTGCCCACGCAGTGCAAGGCGACACGGGTCAGCCAAAGTCGCCTTCTTCCCGGGTCCACTTTGGTGGAGAGCAAAGGCCTCCACCCGTGTCGCCCAGTGAACCCGAGGCCCCTTTTAGTGGCCTACTAGGACAGGCAGGGATACCGTAGTCTTATTCTACGAGCCCAGAACTACCGACCGAGGATACTAAGCTACCATTGTTAACAATTAACTCCTATATCTTAATTTAATACATTTTGTTGCCGCCTCAAATATTAATTTCAATCTTTTTTGTTCATTCGCTCATTCGTTCATCACTGCAGTGGGTCAAAATGGTACGTTCATTTACATCCATTATGTGTTGTTGTTTTATGTCTATATATACTCTATGTAGGTGTTATGTAAAAGTTGTATGTTTATATACATTGACATGTATATATATATATAGTAGATTGACTTACGATCTGATCGCGTATGGATGAACTACTGATTTTAAGTACAAAAAATCATTTGGTTAAAATTTTGTGTTGTGTTCTTGTGAAAGCTGTCTCTGTCTACTCCTATTACGCTATGGTTAAAAAAGTAAATATTATATTGTTTTTCTTTCTTACCTTGGGGTTCAGAAGTACTTCTAAAATTAGATAAACAAATTTGACTACGATCCCACCTGATGTTAAGTGGAAATGCAGTCCTGGATGGTAAGGCACACTAGCTTAGTATACCCACATTAAACATATAAAATACATAATACATAAAATATCCACATTGTAAATTGACGGAAAGACAGCAGGCAAACTATTCTTTGCTGCACGAATATTGAAATACGAAGAAAAACACTTAGTTCGGGTTTGAGGGATGTTCACAACAAAAGGGTGAAATCCCGCAGTGCGTCTTGAAATCCGATGGTGGAATGGGGAAGGGGGAATTAGATCATGTAGGTCACACACACACACACTGCAAAATGAATTAGAATTCCACTATGCTCCTAAATATCACGAATACCGAATTGCTATATAAAAATACTGTAGTTCTATAACAAAATTTATACATTATCTGTCTGTGAAATTTGTCTGTTTGTTATCTCTTTGCTATGGGCTCCGATTCTGCTAATTGACGTTTCATTATGATACCGATATACTACAGATCATTTACCATCATGATCAAACGTCAAAAATAACACACGATTAGCGTTCATTGGTCATAGTTGCACCATTGAACTATATCGACCTCTATGATGCCAATGATCGTTTTGTAAACAATTGGTTTAGCAGATTCAGGGCCTTTTATGTTTGCTTTTTTCTAGAATTTCAGTACATATGATTTGTGTAGTCATAGTGTTTGTGATGGTATCTTATATTTATTGTATAGTTATATTTTTATATGTCCTCAAAAATAAGTGGTATTATTATATGGTAATTGTGTATATGTTTCTTTCCTACCCAATGCATGAAAATACCGGACGGTCATAGACTAACGTAATGGGTTTTAAAGCTATTTATAATCTGTGGGATGAAATGCACTAATTGATTTAATATTGCATGAATATAACTGGTTGTTAGGTTAATTTTATTTTCCTTTACAACATTGAATACTTTTTAATATTTGATTTGATTTAATTTAAATTCTCAAATTTTGATACTTTCTAAGCAATATGAAAATACTAAGTATTAAATAGGCACCAAATATGACCTTCTCTGTACTTAATATACGTTAAATTTAGTCTTCGTAAGGTATATAGTGCTTAGTCGATTTTAGACGTGTCTAACGTTAATTTTTCGAAGCTTTATTCATTGTTTTGCACTCTATACGGTTGTCAATTCCACCCTGTGATACGACGATTGTTATTACAATGGTAACGCTACTGAAACGGATTCTGCTGTTGCAGAATGGTAAGTCATGATCTTGGAATTACCTTGTAGAATACCGGTGATAAAGAGATATCAATGTTTCACCCGGTGAGCAAGGAAGTCAGACTGGAAGCCGACATTACGAGAGCAATGCAATCAAGCACGGCAACGCGCCTAAAACTTCTCTTGTCTTGAGGATGTTCATGGAATATGGTGAAGATTAAGTAAGCTGTACAAAATAAGCTTTTACAGATTTTTATCGCGGTTTTCTCTTATTAGTTCCTATGTTCAGGCTAAGCGACTAGCTACGCCACATCTCAATCTGGTGAAACAGTAAAAGACAGCTTCTCTGGCTAATCTCTGTAAAACCATAAAAGGTTATAAATAATCGAATTCTTTAAAATATATTTTTTTTATTTAAAAACAAAAATTATAACATCCTTACAGATAAACAAAATTAAAGTTAAAAAACTAAGTTACAGACAGACATATTCTGTATTGGCGCAAAATATGAAACACATCAAAAAGACATTAAAAAAAATAATAAAAAAATATAGTTAAAGAAAAAGACGGACTTAGGATTAGGACATTATTGGACACCGTCTCAGCATATGCCGTTGATGCGACAGCGCTGATTATATAATATGATGCACTGACAACAATTAAATGAATTAGAGTTGAACACCTTCCAAGCATTTATAGGCAGCTTCGATAAAGACCGTCTGAGTGCAACAAAATATTTCTATGTGCATTGAAAATGTCATATTCGATGCCTAGTTGTTAATAAAAAAATACTTGGTATAATAATAAAAAAATATATATTAATTTACGATTGGCCGGTTACAAAAAAAACAAAACAGAATTTAAAAAAGGAACAAAGCCCATTCGTCAGTCTAGGCGCGGCCGGTGTCGCGTGCGCGCGCTCACTGCGCTGACTATTTGACAGAGACGTTGTCGGCAGCCGAGGCGTTCGGCTCCGGGGCCGCGGACTCCGGCGCGGTGTACGGTGCTCAGGTCGGCGCCAGCGGGGTCGCCACCGCCGTGCTCGTCGTCATGGCGTCGCTGGCCGCCGGAGCTTTGGGGTGAGGTGAGTTATCGCCTTTATTATAGTAGCCTAGTACTTTAACCGATAAAAAGGTAAATAAACAATGATACGACAACCCTTGTCGTCCAGTGAACCCGAGGTCCATTTTAGTCACCTACGACAGGCAGGGGATACCGTAGCCTCATTCTATGATATATACTTCCCAGAAATACAGAGTTGATACCAAAGATACCCCGCCTTCTGGGAGGAAGGCGGCGGTTATGTGGGGATCTTACCCACTAAAACCTCCCCGGTGGCCCTTTCCTCGGTGCATGACGAGGGGCTCCGGGATCTCACGTGGAACGCACCGGAGCGCCTCTGCACTGTGCTCAAGCAGAGCACGTCCCGGGGGGAGGTTACTCCCTCCTCCCCTGCGCCCTCGCAGCGAAAGGCGACACGGGCCAGCCGATGTCGCCTTCTTCCCGGGTCCACTTTGGTGGACGACGCAGGCCCCCACCCTTGTCGCCCAGTGAACCCGAGGCCCCTTTTAGTCGCCTTGTACGACAGGCAGGGGATACCGTAGTCTTATTCTTGAGAGCCCAGAACTACAAGGCTGACAGAGCCGATACCAACCCCAACTAAGAAGCTTGTAGAAGAAGATTGTTCAAAAGATTTGTTGTACACTAAAATCAAACACGAAGCAAATAAAATGCAGAAATACAGTCGCATGCTCTTTTCAAATTTCTCTAATAAAAAAAAAATAAGTAGAATTAAAGTAAATATATATAAATTAAGTTATTCTAATGTTTTGTTACAGATATTTTTTTGGTGTTACGTAGTAGCGGCGTATGAGGCCAATTGAAAGTAAGATCATTCCGTTTTTTTTTTCTTTTTCTTATTTTAAGGTTTTCTTACCTATTTTATTTACCAGAACTGTTACATTATTTTACACAAATTAGAGCATTACCACACTGTTTAAAGAAATGTATTGCTGTTATCAATAGACAATAGTATAGCTATAGACAAATGTGAAGTCTGCCAATCCGCACTAGGTGTGCGTGGCGGGTTATGCCCTTATACTCTCTTTACAGAGAAGGCCTGTGCCCAGTGAGACATATATAAAGGATGTTACTTTATTTATCTTATACATAAATATACAATCTTTTTTAAGTACAAAAAAATCAATAGCAATTTTGTGCCCGATGTCCGAAATCCGGCACCAGCTGTCTCCGTCTTATAAGCTAGGGTTAAAGCGACGAGATAGTTAATTTCTTCTTCTTCTCTTGGTGCCATCTTCTATCGAAGGTTGGCGACTATTATGGCGATTTGGACCCTCGACACAGCAAATAAAGAACGTGTGCTCTTACTGTACCATTGGCGTAGATTTTTAAGCCAAGATGTTCTTCTCCTTCCCGGTTTTCTTTTCCCTTGTATCTTTCCCTGGATAAGCTGTAACAAATCGTATTTGGGATTGCGCGTTATATCCTAATTTATAAATTATTTTCCATAAATAATAATTTTATCCGTCAGTGTAATAGTGCTCTAATGTTTTATCATTAAATATATGCAGACTATTTGTAGATTAGATGTATATAGCGTAATTGTAAAATCTAGCAAATGTATTTTATATTATGTACCAATTATCTTATAACATTCCTGTATGTTGATATGTTATCGTGTATTATAATTTCTTATAGTTTGACCGCAACCGGTGTATCACACCTTAAAGATGGAGAAAGAGCATTAAAGATATTTTATTCCAATTATACAGGCAGAGTTCCATTTTACCACGCGTTCGGCGGTGAAGGAAAACATCGTGAGGAAACCTACATGTCTTAGAACATTTTTCTAAGACATGTGATGTCTGCCAATCCGCGTTAGGGCCGCGTGGCGGACTACGCCCTTATACTCTCTTCACAGAGAAGGCCTGAGCCCAACAGTGGGACATAAATATTATATATGGCTACAGACCGTAAAAAAAAATAACACTAATTGCCGCCGCGACTGATGACGGCAGAATGACACAAGTATATTTACGAGTAAAAACAAAAACCGTCTTCAAACCGCAATAAAATAAGGAACCTAACCAAACTCCCATTAAACTAACTTTGAAGTACATCCTTTCCAATAAAATAGATAATGGATTCCTTGTCATTTCGATAGGACTACACTGGAAGGACACCCAGTCGAAAGCGTCAATAGCCTAATGGTTTAGGATACGGCCTGCGAATCGTAAGGTCGTAGTTTCGAATCCATCATTCGACTATTGACGTGAACCATCTCCTAGCACAAGCCTAAGCTTAGTTGGAATGGTTAACAAGAATGTTAGTAATATTTTCTTTAAAAAAAAGAGAGATATGAGAGATTAACAAACATAGAAAAACATTTAGACAAATTAAGAACCCCATTTTTAAGGGGTATAAACTAGTGCTTGAGCACAATCCCACCTGATATTAAGTGGTAATATAGCCGAAAGATAGTACGTGCTAGTTTAGTAAGCGCCTATTAACTCCACTCATGAAGGCTACCACGTCGTACTTGGACGGAAAGACTGACGCCGACAACTTGTTCCACTCCTTTACTGTACGCACGATGAACGATGGCTTAAATCGCTTCTTTCGGATGCGCGGAACATCGACTATGAAAGGGTGGAGACCCGCCGAATGTCTAAACGGCCGAAGGTAGAATGAGGGATGGGTGAATTAACTCGTGTAATTCCTGTACACACTCTCCAAAATGTAATTTGTAAACTTCCCGAACGGTGTAAATGTAGATTTTGGTCACCTTTCAACTTTTTGGCCGTCCATGGAATCCAGTGCTGCGGTATTTGGCTGCACCTGCCCAGATATGACAACAGTACTCCACACGAGGCTAGATCTGTGCTTTGTACATAGTTTAAAGCTGTCCCAGTGTGGTCCTCGTTCGTTGAAGTCGGTTGAAAATGGAACTTTGCCTTGCTCTCCCCTCCCTCCTATTTCGTCAGTCACGTACAGCGGTTGCGGTCAGACTATCGGTAAACAGCTTGCACCTTCGCTTTTGTTTCTTTAAATATATGAAATAAAGATTCTCTTTTATAACACTCTTTCCTACTAAAGTTTAGTCTTTTTTTATTATTTATTTATTTATAAGTCACACCAACAAAGTAAACACCATTACAGTTCAAAAAATACAAAAGATTTAAGAAAAACAAAGACAAGTGTTACGTCACTTACAAGTGTAAGCTACAACCTTAAAAAATCATAAAGGAAAACAATCAGAAATATAACAAAAAGTGAAAATAACAAAAATCTATGTTCTAAACTATATATTATAAAATGCCTGTTGTATGTTTGCTTTAAAATTATGTAACCCATTTGAGAAAATGTCCACGTAAGATTCTCCGTGTCGAGTTACTAGCAATAGAGGTTCAGGCTAAGCGACCTAAGAGCTATGCTACCTCTCAATCCGGTAAAGCAGTCAAGGCCAGCTTCTCTGGCCAATCTGTGTAGTTCGTCATAAAAAAACGTAAGATTCTTAACGATTTTCTGAGCTGGTAACACTTGAATTATGTATAGAAAGTTCTCACCAATCTATTTTATAGCAGAATATTGATAATTTCTCTTTAAACGGCTTGTTTATTTTGCTTTAATTTTATATTAGAAGCGATAGTTATAAGTGGTATGACTATCTGTTGAGTCTCAATACCAATGGTCTTGTCGCAATTAATTACCATTTTTCGTTTTATTTTAAGTACAATACGAAAGCATTTGCTTAAAAATTGTGCTCGGTTTACGGTTATAAGCTCACCAACTGCAATATTTTGAACACTAATAAGCTCGGTAAAACTGACTCGGGAGGCCTCGGATCAGAATGCTTACGCGTAACATAGTAACCGTCCAAGCCGAGGTTACCCCTCACCGAGGGGACCCTTGTGTCGGAATACTAGTGATAGAGGTTTAGGCTAAGCGACCTAATAGTTATGCCACCTCTCAATCCAGTGAAGCAGTCAAGGCCAGCTTCTTTGGCCAATCTGTGTAATTTTCTGTAGTTTTTCTACTCTAAGACTGAATTCTAAAACACAAAAAAAACTTACGAAAATAGATTTATAAATATTATATATTTATTTATAATATTATATATAAGAGTTATATTATTAATAGTAGCAAATTTTCATCAGTAATTTTAAGTATTAAGAGATTTAAAACAAAGATTAAAGAAAACTGATAGGAATTTTCCAACGACGCGTATTCTAGAAGCTTCTTTTGCGTCATCGCATGAACGTCGTAAATTGTAGGAGCCCAATGATCTACGTTAGCCGCTGAGATAAATCCGGTTCCCGTCACTGGAGACAACGTAAGGAAGTAGTTACTGTATTATTGTTAGATTGTTGCATCCGGCAGCTATTTTTATGACGAGACGCTGCATGCAATTACAGCAGGAGTGCACTATATATATCGATATTACATGTGCCATTCTTTCTTTTATTTGTGGTTGAGAATTTGAATAAAATAAAACGCTTACTTCCGCTGCCATCACGAAGAGTGTAGTGTAGTATGTTACTACACTCCTACTCTTCACGATGACAGGACTCGTTCTATAAATCTTATAATCTATGCATGTTGTCTGTACTGCTAGCAGAATCAAATCAAATCAAATAGTCTGGACTGGTATCCGAAGAGAGAACCTCTCAGTACTACGTACAGAACTAGCACGAAACTTTCCTAATATTTAATATTAAGCTCTAACTAATTATAAACATTTCGATATTTGAAAAATATCGATATATTTGTATCGCGTAGTATCGATACAACCTAACGATATATTATATCGAAAATATATCGATATATTTTTGACATGGACATCCCTAAATTACAGTCAATTTGTGCATCTTTTTTCTATTTTTAGTCTATCACACTAGAATGAGTCGTAATTACTTAACAGAAAACACAGTGATCAAATAGTTTCTTTAGTAAATAAAATATCCGACCATGAATTACAATTCCGGAAGTTAACAGAAGTGTTTTGATTGACGAGATTTTCTGATTGTGTCACCAATTGTGTTAAAATTAACGTTCCGTGACATCAGCGTTGTCGATGCTTGCTAGTTTTATTAATCTCCTAGTTCAGTAGTCCTACTACGGTCTTCTAATTGCGTACCAATGACATTCCTATGTTTAAATTTTTCCTATTGTTAATCTCTTGCAATAATATCATCAACCTAAACTGAACAGAAGATTACGGTTTTCGCCATAATGAGAACAGAATTGGAATAGATTGGTTTTACTGTATTGTAAGCGAATTCAAAGAAGGGCGAGGTTTTCGATTTATCTGTATTTTTATGTCTGTGCACTCGCAACGGCGTCATTAATTAATCGATTGTAAAAAATGTTTAAGTAGTACGGTTTTGATGTCTGTATCATAATGTTTTTTGTAATTGAAATTCTAAGTAATTGTTTTAAAATATAAATTTCAACAAGTCAGCATTGAGTTAGCGTCAAGATGGCGGCCATGAGAAAAGAAATGGCGCGAAATGTGACAGCTAGATTTACTCACCTCAACTGTGCGCTCGAAACGCTCCTCTGAGCTAGATTTATTACAGGAAACCTATTATTAGATACTAGATGCCTTGCACTTGAGACCTGACGTCAGAAATGCAGTCGCCGACAATTTGCAGCGGGCATTTATCTTATCATTGTTCGTCGTGGTAACCGTAATGAGACCGTCCTTGATTGATTCCAATTCTATTAATTTTCTAAACTGTGAGACTTTGAGATACTGTGAGAACATTCTGCGTGGAGAGGATTTAATAAAGAATTAAACAAAACTAGACGGTAACCTTTTTTTGTTGACGGGGTGAAAAATTTCTGGGGGGAAGGCGCGGTTATGTCAGGTTTTTACTAAAACCCAAGTCCTTCCTCCGGTATCTTCAGTAGAACGCGGCGGCGTCCCTCTGCACTATGTCTTTGAGCATCCCGGGAGCTTAGTCCCTCCTCCAGCAACCTCGCAGTGCTTAGGCGACACGGGCCAGCCGATGTCGTCTTCTTCCCGTATCCACTGTAGCTGACGACAGAGGCCCGTTGTCGCCCGTGAACCCGAGGCTCCTTTTAGTCGCCTAAGGCAGGGGACACCATAGCCTTATTCTATATAGCCCAGAACTACGGGGCTGTAATCTACAATACCTATGATAAAGGACGTCAAACGCTTCATCCCGTAATTAAATTTTTAATGAATAAGATTAAAACGCGATAAACGAGAAGTATATATCCGCAACTTAAACTTTATGAAATTTTACGAACCTTTACAGACTTTTGGCGTTTGTCTTTATTTTTGTTTATACTTGCTAAGCCAGTGCTTGACCACGATCCCACCTGATGTTAAGTGGAAATGCAGTCCTGGATGGTAAGGCGCACTAGCATAGCAATTCACTCACAAGATCCAGATTATATTATATTATTACAAACTGTGTTGTTTTGTAATTCAAGTTATTCTTGTTTTGTATTGTTATTCCGTATACGTCTTATAAAACCCACATAAAAAGTTTATTAATGCTTTTGGTAAACTATATTATATAAATTAAATAATACCATTTTCTATTTTATTTCTATTTGACATCACTGATAAATATTTTTCATTGATATCACAACAAACCTCCATAGACTCCACTATGGAGGTATCGTAAATAAATATTATTATTTTTTACATATATACAAGAATTGCTCGGTTAAAGATTTGTTGTTGTTGATGAATATTTTATGGCTTGGTAAAAAGACCTTTAAGCCAAGTCTTTTTTAAAACACACACTTATTTCTTACGTCTAAGATGAAAATGAAAATGTAAGTTACATGATCCCCCCCTTGAAGTCCCCGCGCCATTTTTTTTTAATGAAGATTACTACTCGCTCGGTTAAAGACATTAGATAAATATATAGATTAAATTTATCACTTATATTATATACTTCCATTATATTTTATCTATAGACAATAGTAGTACAATAAAAATCAATAAAATAATACATTAAAATTGAATTATTCTTTTATCGAGTCGTTAAGCGGTTATTGTAACATACGTTCACTTAACTTGAAGGTTAATTTGTTTCATATCGCACGTGTTTGCTATTTAAGTATACAACTTAAAAGTATGTAACTTAATGATAGTTCTCTTTATTTGTTAAGTTTTAATAACCAATTAAGCGGAGAATGTAAAGCAAACCTCACGCTCTGATGAAACATATTTCTATAATGTTTCTCTATAGCTCTGAGCTGTGTTTCAAAGCGTTTTGAAGCGTCTATAGCCTAATAATTTACTGTACGGTCTGCGACTTGCAATAGAGGTCCAGACTAAGTGACCTAAGAGCTATGCCACCTCTCAATCCTGCGAAGCAATCAAGGCACGCTTTTCCAATCTTTGTAGTTCGTCAAAATCATAAGGTCGTAGCTTCGAATCCACCATTTGTACAGTCGCAAATTTATGAGTTAACTGTAATAAAACAACATACGTACGAATTGAGAACATCCTCCTTTTTTGATGTCGGTTATCGGGCAGATCGAATCCACTATTGACGTGAACCATCTTCTAGCACAAGCTTAAGCTTAGTTGGACTGGTTAACAATAAGGATGCGTCATCGCTGAAAATCAGCGCTGTCGTATCCTTGCGACAGGATATACTTTGACAGTGTCCAATGTTGCCATCATATCCTATTCCTATTTCTCCGTTCTTTCTTTCTTTAACTGTAACTTGTTGTGTAACTGTTTTTTTGTCTTTTTTAATTTGTTTCATATTTGGTTAGTTATGTATTTAAATTATGCTAATAAAAATATGTCTATGTGTATATATTTGTGGAAAAAAATAGCTAACATTTTAAAAAAACAGAACCATGCATAATTATACTCATAATAGTACGGAGTATAATTTTAAAAATTGCTTTTCAATTTTCCATGAGGACACAGAGTGTCTTTCAGTGATGATTAAAAGTTAAAGTTACAGCCTTTATATGTGTCCCACTGTTGGGCACAGGCCTTCTCTGTTAAGAGAGTATAAGGGCATAGTCCGCCACGCGGCTCAAGTGCGGATTGGACTTCACATGCCTTTTTTAAAATATCTAAAAAAATTACTCCGTACTACGCTCATCCAGGAGCGTAGTACGGAGTATAATTTTAAAAATTGCTTTTCAATTTTCCACGAGGACACAGAGTGTCTTTCAGTGATGATTAAAAGTTAAAGTTACAGCCTTTATATGTGTCCCACTGTAGGGCACAGACCGTCTCTGAAAAGAAAGTATAAGGACATAGTCCGCCACGCGGCCCAAGTGCGGATTGGACTTCATATGCCTTTTTTAAAATATCTAAAAAAATTCTAAGACATGTAGGTTTCCTCGCGATGTTTTCCTTCACCGCCGAGCGCGTGGTAAATCAGCACATAAAATTGCTACAACAAATTTATTGGTGCCGGCACCAGAGATCGAACTCGGGTTGCTAGCATACTGTGCAAATTGAGGCGACCGCCAGGACACTGAGCTACCACGACTCTGCTCTCTGTGATGATTACATGTAATTATTGTTTAGACCAAGGCTACTGACAGTAGGAACGGACATCCAGGTATTGTATGTCCTTGTACTAATAGTAACCTGTGTCCCAAAACATAGGCGGTTGGCGGAGTTTTATCATCTATTTTTTTCATTTAATAAAACTATATTCAAGGTGTTTGATATCTCTTGTCATAGATGTTGGTAGTGTAATAGGTTATCGTTAAGTCTTTATGAGTTTGTTATCATGTTTTGAACAGTCCCACGCAGATTTACCTCCCAGCGTTTTGAAGTCTTGAAGATATTTCGTAGGTTTATTCAATGAGCAATATTCGCGTAAATACTGGATGTCAGTATCTACTATTTAACTGCCTTCACATGTCTTTCGAACTGTTCTAAAACATAAAGTTAACTTAAAAATTTATTTAGTTATTTTTTGTGGTAGTTTGTTAGTTTTTTTTATATAATTCTGACAACGCCTCTAACAAAAACCTAAACATAGTGAACAAATTGACCCATCGTTTTTCTTTAGTTAAAGTATCAAACGCAATCAATTCCTTCTGTTTTTTTTGTCTCTCTCTCTTTCAACTTTAAATGACCACAACATCTGCTACACCACTGCAAAAGTTAATAATATAAAAATAATGACCTTAAAAAAATAATGTTTGTATTTTTAACTATTTTAAAAACAATAGATGTTTATATAGGTTTACTAGCTGGGCCCGGTGTTACTCTCAATGAAAAACTTTTTATTTAAATTTTTTCTTAACTAAAAAATACACCTTATTTATCTATATTCCAGTGAAAATCTCGTTAAAATAGGTCTAGCCATTCCGCAGATTTGCCGAAACTAAAAGACAGACAGACAGACAAAAATTGTAACAAATGTTATTTTGGTATTACATATATATGACATACATTTATTTCTTTTAATTTTACAAAGAGACACTCCAATTTTATTTAATCGTGAAGATTATTTTTTTATTCCTAACCGCTACCGCTTATGCCTTGTGTCACAGGCAATCTAAATATACAATCAAATAACTCAGTTCAAGCCATTGTATTACGTGCTGTAATAAAAACAGATATTACATTAGCTTGCGCTTTTAGAAACTCTCGGAGCAACCTCGTTACCTTGCTTTGTCCCGTGCCTTTATCTGTTCATTCTCGATCAGTTTTATACAAATACAAGTCTTTTGTACAAATTTGTATAACATCGCCGCTGTACTAAATAACCGCTATCTGTATTTGATCTTTACACAACACCTTTGAAACATTGTGTTAATTTTAACAATAGGCAAACTTTCAATAGGTACAGCATAATTTAGTGGAGCATAATAAAGGGGCACTCAAAATTAGATTAGTTTTTTAATCTCCCTTAGATTATCCGTGAAAAGAGTGCCCCCGGTTCGAAATGCTTAGTTACCGTCCAAGCCGAGGTTACCCCTCACCGGGGGGCCCTTGTGTCGGGTTACTAGCGATAGAGGTTCAGGCAAAGCGACCTAAGAGCTATGCCACCTCTTAATCCGGTGAAGCAGTCAAGACCGGCTTCTCTGGCCAATCTGTAGTTCGTCGTATTTGTCCCACTGTTAGGCACAGGTCTACTCTATAAAGAGCGTATAAGCGCATAGTTCAGACTTCACATGTCTTAGAATAAAATTTCTTTGACATGTCGGTTTCCTCACGATGCTTTCCTTCACCGCCGAGGGCGTGGTAATTAAACACATAAAATTCATTGGGGTCGGCACCGGGATAGAAGTCAGATTGCTAGCGTACTATGCAACTTGAGGCGACCGCCACGTCTGAGCTACCACGGCTATAATACAGTACAAATGTAATGTATTACAGATAAACGTATTAACTTTATCATTTTCGGTAAGCATGACTTAATATGTGCTAAGTACATATTGGGGTAAGTGTTTGCAAATAAAACGCGAAACGGTGCAAAGATTTATTCAGCGATAACGTAATAGTTACCAAAACCGTGGACGTGGTAATTTGCGTTGTCCACTACACAATGCTGGAGGCTGTAAAAGATATTATTTATTACTATTACATACATAAATTAGTAGGTATATATAACACGAAGCAAAGCGCTGTGTTGGTTCAAATATTAAAAAAAAACAACTGTTTGAATACTATTAAAATAATATTACTACTTAAATATGGAGAAAACATATTATATTGTTATTTTTTCAATACATTTTTAAGTTAAAAGAAAATTAACTATCACGCGATACAACAAAGGAGTAACTAGACATCAATCTATCAGCATCCTCTTGGTGAGGGTGAAAACAACGTGAGGAAACCTGCATGTGTTAGAAAAAATTCTAAAAAATGTGACATAGGCCCCAATTTATTTGCAGGTCTGTACCCAACAGAAGGACATATATGGTTTTACTTGTTACTACGCTAAAAATCCTACAACTACACCTACAACCATCGACTGACACCAGCTATATTGTACCACTTGCGTCTGGGACTGAAGAGCAAGTTCGGCTCGGGAAGCCATATCAGGATCCTAGGAAGGATCTCTAGGAAACTAATTAGGGCCCCGTCACCGGTCAACTATATTAATATATGGAATGAGGCAGGCATGAGCTTGGAGCGAGATTTTAGATTTTTTAGTAACAAGTAAACAACCATGTATATCTCACTGTTGGGTATAGACCTGCACTCACAATAAATTGGGGCCTTGGTCACTTTACATTTTTAACAAAATTTTCTGACACATGCAACCTGCATGTCATCCTCAAGATGTTTTCACCATCACCAAGAGGATGCTGATAGATTGATTTCTAGTTACTCCTTTGGAGTAAGGCGTGATAGTTAATTTACTTTTACCTTAAAATGTATTGAAAATATAACAATATAATATTTTTTCCCATGACGATTGTTATATTTTACCCTGTTAGGGTTTAAACTTCTTACAAGTATATTTACGAGCAAAAACAAAATCGACTTCATATCGAATCAAACGTTAGTCTATTACGCGCGGACGCCCTATTTGTATTTCCGAATTATCGTAGGAATATTACGAAATAGAATGAATCAGAACCTAACTGAACTTTTATCAAACTACTCTTGAAGTACATTTTTCCCAATAAAAAAATCAATCATCGAAATCGGTGATATTGAGTTATTCGTTCATTTGTAGTGGACATACTTGATGAAAATTTAACACTTATATGGCTTTCGCATGGGTATCATTGTCAAAATAAAGCACCAGCTTTGAAATAAAAAAAATCCAAATCAA
The DNA here is from genome assembly GCA_029286785.1 of Meandrusa payeni. Lineage (NCBI taxonomy): Eukaryota > Metazoa > Arthropoda > Insecta > Lepidoptera > Papilionidae > Meandrusa > Meandrusa payeni. The sequence goes on from JAGSMX010000029.1 coordinate 2,123,101, forward strand.
TTCACCCAGTCGAAAGTTACGAGGTAACAAACATAAAAAAGAAAATACAGACGAATTGAAAACCTCCTCCTTCTTTTAAGTTGGTCGAAAAGAACGTGGGAGCTTATTTTTTTAAGGCGTCAATAGCCTTATGGTACGGTCTGCGAATCGTAAGATTGTAAGTAATCGTAATAGATCGTAAGTAATATTTGTGAAAAAAGTAGTGTTGTTAGCTAACTTCATAATATATAATTATGATAATTAAGGCCGTCCGTGCGTAATAGCGTTTAATCCGTCATTGTTTCTATATTTCAACTATCCGAACTTAGCTTGGAATTAATAAATAATTCAATTACCTTATTGATAGAATAACAGCACATTGTAGAAGGTCGTCTACCGTATACAGACCCGATCAGCTCGACAGTCTACGTTGAACTGAGTGGAGAAGGTCTTTACAGATTCGAATGCGCACGCGCATTGTGCGCGACGGCACCAATTATTTCACCTTTGATAACATACAGGTTGTTCCATTTTGCGGCGATGTTTTTTTTGTTACATATTTTAGCCTTGAAATTTACTATCTGACAGTTTATAAATATAACTACGTTTTCTAAGAGCTGTGGCCACCTTTCAAAAATCCACTGAAACTATAGAGGCTGCATGGCTGAGTCGAGCGTAGTTCATATAAAAAAAACGTTTTCTAATTAATATCAAGACGTGAATATTTACTTAGCAGTCTTTGCGCTCGTCGGAGAGTGCAATAAACTTATCCGCGTTATCCTCGCTTTACAGATACTTTCTCCATAGTTGATGTTAAGAGTGTTGCTGGAGTTTCTTTGACCAAATCTTATCCCAGCGCCGATGCTTCTCGAAATGACATTTAAATGTCTTCAGATGAAAGCTAGCGACCGAGCCTCTCGGCCCTCTCGATCGGGATGCTTACGCAATTAGATTAATGCTAGGTTCCCATCTCCCAGCAGTGGTCAGCAACATCCAAATAGCATAGGTTCAGGACAAAAAAAACTAATTAAAAATATTATAAGGCATCTCATTTTATTTATTTTAAGAATGTTATCTATTTATCTATATCTTTTCACGATTTTTACGATCAATTCTTCTATATATATATAAATATAGAATATCGGAAACGGCTCCAACGATTTTTTTTTAATTTTTTTATGTAGGGGGTTTTGGGGACGATAAATCGCTAGGTTTCATTTTTAGATAATGTAGTTTTATCCGGGTCTAGGGTATACAAAATAAACTTTAGTAGATAGTGTTAGACAAAAAAATAAATTTTAATCAAAACTATTTATAATATACATATGGTTGCTTAAGGATGTATGCTGAAGGCGAATTAAGTGATTCCTGATCACTAGCGGGATCGAAGAGCGATTTGAATCTAGACTTAGGTAAGCTATACCATGTGGAGGTTATTTAACTTTTTTCAACTACGTTTCCAAGATTTACAGAAACATTTTTTATTGTTATGTCGGTAATAAAAAAAGATGATTTACAAAGTCAAAGCAAAGGACGCTCATAAAGATACTTTTCATAAATTACGGAATATTTGATCATACCGTATACATTTAAACGCAATCGTGTAATGGCGTTTTAACTAAAATACCTTAACAATACTTTTTTATTAAACGTGTTCAAATCGCATAGAATTGATATTTTTATTTTTTATTTAGATTTTTTTTTTGGTCAATATTCCTTTCCTTGGTTATGTGTTGCTGTCTATGGCTTTCAGATGCAACATGACGCGGCACGTTCGCGTTAAAAAGCACCTGATCACCATTCGTTAAGCACAAATTTTTATCAAGTAATTTAAATATAAACGATGATTTTTTGTGCTAGATTAGATGGGCTCATCCCATATGTTTTCGTTTTTGCGTGTATCGTACCATGACCCTTATTCCTCATGAATATGATGTGGATGTCTTCCAGAGGAAAATAGACAAATTAAAAGTTCTTGATCTTATTCAGTTTCTATCTCCCTCATATCGCCACATCAAATATAATTCTAAGATTTTATCGTAACGTCTTTATCCGATTATATCCTGCAATTAAAGTGACAGGAGATAAGATTTATCTCAATCCACGTTGTCATATTTGAAATGAAGTTATGTATTTTTCAGTCTAGACCCATGATTGCCTTAACTTACTTCTTCTGCGCTCCAAAACTTTGTGCCTTTTGGTCTGTTTCATGATTGTTTGCCATTCTCTTTGAACTTTGGCCTTCGTCTTCTAATTATTAAACTTCGTACAGTTAGTAATTTGTGCTAGGGCTGCGTGTTAGACTTTGGTTTTGCTTTTGTTTGTTATTATTACTCTTGAAATTTAGATATATTCAAGACAAAATATCTCAGTGGCATTTGATTCACTATTTGAAAGTTGGGACTTCGTGTCCTAGCCGGTTTGTTCTAATCTGATCTGACAAAAAATCCAGTGCTTAATTTATGACGGTCGTAAGACTGCTAGCATTCTAAATTATTAAAATCATAATCAAAGCTTAAAATATTGTTCATTTGCCATCTTATCAGCCAGTCATAAAATTCATTTTAATCACTAAAGAGGTTTTATTTCCCTTGTCGTCGTCTACACAGATTAATGCCGTTATAAACAACTGACGTTGTAGCATCTGTGACCAAACAAACGCAGTCTATTTACTCGTGCACGTTGCACGTTTTATTATCTATGCGACACAAGGACGGATCGAGTGCTTTAACGATCACTGCACAAAGGCCTCTTTTATATATGTAAACGTGTCATGTAGAGTATAGTATACAGGTACGTGATCACAGGACGAACGTCCTAGTCCACAGTGATGTAGACCAAACGGCTTTTACAATTGTATCAAAATAAACGGGTCTGTGTTAGGAGTGCACGATATTTGAGCGGGTCAGGGAGGGGAGCGCTGAGGCTCCCTCCCTCCGCAGGCGACGAGTCGGGGTGCGCAGGAGACGTTTCAGACGTCTACTCTCGCCGCCCCCGTAATCCGAAGCGGGGTCAGGATCTCTGAGTGCCGGAGAAGTCCCCTTTGAGGGTGAAGTCCGGTCTTTGCCGGGACCGGCCGGTCGTTGGGGTGTCCTGTTGCTGACAGATCCGGGACACCCCGCTCATAACGGCTGATGGCATTCGCAGTAGGTTTAGTGGGTATAGGCTGCCCAGGCCGAGTCCCACACATCCCTCCGGGCCCACCCAGGGTATCGGAGTATGTCTATAAACAGATTACCCCGCGTAAACAAAAAAAGGAGTGCACGATATGTTGGGATGTCCTGTTGGTTTAGTGACCATTCGCGGAAGGTTTAGTGGGTAAGGTTCGCTCAGACCGAGTCCCACACAATCCTCCGGGTCCACCCAGGGTTCCGGAGGATGGTTTGTAAAAAGAATTCCCCCGCGTTAACAAAAAAAGAGTCGACGATATATATCAATATTACATAAAATATCGATATATGGACGCGATATATCGCTTCAATCCGATATTATCTCTTATAATGTAATATAATCTAATATCGACATATTTCATCCGATATAAGAAATATCGTAAAAATTAAATAAAAAAGCATTGCATTCTTTCTATTTGTGGTTGACAACTTGAATAAAATAAAACCCTTACTTTTTCTGCCATCACGAAGAGTGTAGTGTAGTATGTTACTACACTCCTACTCTTCACGATGGCAGGAGTCGTTGTATAAATTTTATAATCTATGCATGTTGTCTGTACTGCTAGTAGAATCAAATCAAATAGTCTGGACTGGCATCCGAATAATTGTAAATTAAATTCTAATTACTCTAAAGTTATAATTTTTCTAATATTTAATATTAAGCTCTAATTAATTATAAACAAATTTCGAAATACAAAAAATATCGATATATTTGTACAATATATCGCGTAGTATCGATACAACCTCACGATATAATCGAAAAACACATCGATTTTTTTGGACGTGTCCATGTCTGTGTATAGCAATGTGGTCACACCTCGTGCATGACGATGATGATATTAATGCAATCCCGCCGATTAGAAAATCCTATTTCATGAGACAGGTCCATGGAGCTCTTCGTTGCTTGACCACGATCCCATCTGATGTTAGGAAAAACCGTAATGGGACATTTGAACTAGTGACGTAGTAGACCGTGACGTGACGACCGTGATGTGAGTAGACCGCGAAAACTGGCAAAGCCGACAACTATGATGTCATTAAACATAAGTGTCATAGCAGTTAGACTTAACCTGTTCTCTCAGTGACCTATAACTCTTTTTCTTATTGTTCTTCTAAGTCGTTTATTTCATTGCTGATGGTCGTGTCTAGCCCAAAGTGTTGATCGCTCGGTGCTTGATGCGCGGGAAGCAAATAGACAGCCTTGTCGTTATTCCTAGAGTTACAGGTTTCAGGTTTAAGAAACTTTATTCTGACTTTAGACATTACAGGTCACTTACATGAGAACAATAAATAACTAATCACTCGTAAATATTTTTATATAGTTGTATTGACATCAATGAATTACCTGGCTATTTGCGAGTGACATTTCATTAGGAAACGGATCTACAAGTCATATCAATTATCATTCCATCGTTATCAAATACGACAAATAAAGCCGTGAGCAAAAATAAAGGGTCGGTTAAGAAAGTTTGAATATCTCGGAAGATAAAGACGCTAGCTAACTGAAATAAATTGATAGACAATTAAATGTCCTTATTCCTGAAATTCGTCGGAGTGGTTCTTTTCGTGATTATTGAAACTAGCAGCTATCGACCTACATGATGCTATTGAATGTTCATTTTGTACACAATTGGTTTAGCATACTGGGGTATTGTTAGCCTTATAGAAGCTATTATTGGGGTCGACTTGGAGTCTTAGAGTCGCGAATCAGTAGACACTAGCAGCAGGTATAATTAGATCGTTCCTGCTTCTCCTCCTTGCGTCATTTTCCTCATTGCTGAGGGTCGTGACCTCTACGAATTATGTGGCGGACGATCGCTTTCCACCTGTTGCGGTTCGTGTTGGTATTGTTGCTGATTTGGTCTGTCCAACGCATAGGGCTTCTCCCTCTGGGTCATCTTGCCTGTACTTTGTCTGTGATCAGGAGTGTTTTCAATGTATCGTGAGACCGTTTACCGGTAGTCAATTCATTACGTACGTTAATGTCTGTCCCGCATCACTTAGTGTGATGCGAGACGCAATGTAATAAGCGTGTCCTAGTATTTTTAGATAATTATGATAATTCATATTACAAGGCTCGTTCATTAAAACATTTTCTAGAATAAATAAAATGCATACATACAGTACAGTACGGCACGTACACACATGCAGTCTATACTTCTATCTGTTAATATGTACATATAATATACTAGTTGCGCCCCTCGGTGTTACCCTCGACTACGTCACTAGCCTAATGGTTTAGGGTACGGTCTAAGGTCGTGGGTTCGAATCCACCATTCGACTATAGACGTGAACCATCTCCTAGCACAAGCCTGATCTTAGTTAGAATGGTTAACAAGAATGTTAACTATTTATTTGAATTTTTCTTATTTGAAAGTAACTCCTTCTTAAATTATTTGCCAGTGAAAATCGTCAAAATCGAAATTCCAGAGATTAATTGGACCAAAATTTGAAAAAAATGATATTTTGGAGTATGTACCGTATTCAAAATACATTCACAAGGGTCCCACCGGTGAGAGGTAACCTCGGCAGGCCATTACTATGTTATGCATAAGTGTTCCGATCCGAGGGCGACCGTAACCGCCAAACCACGACTCGGAAGCTACTTAACAATAGGCTAAATAACTAATCACTCGTAAATATTTTTATATAGTTGTATTGACATCAATGAATTACCTGGCTATTTGCGAGTGACATTTCATTAGGAAACGGATCTACAAATCATATCAATTATCATTCTATCGTTATCAAATACGACAAATAAAGCCGTGAGCAAAAATAAAGGGTCGGTTAAGAAAGTTTGAATATCTCGGAAGATAAAGACGCTAGCTAACTGAAATAAATTGTGCATGATAGACAATTAAATGTCCTTATTCCTGAAATTCGTCGGAGTGGTTCTTTTCGCGATTACTGAAACTAGCAGCTATCGACCTACATGATGCTATTGAATGTTCATTTTGTACACAATTGGTTTAGCATACTGGGGTATTGTTAGCCTTATAGAAGCTATTATTGGGGTCGACTTGGAGTCTTAGAGTCGCGAATCAGTAGTCACTAGGAGCAGGTATAATTAGATCGTTCCTGCTTCTCCTGCTTGCGTCATTTTCCTCATTGCTGAGGGTCGTGACCTCCACGAATTATGTGGCGGACGATCGCTTTCCACCTGTTGCGGTTCGTGTTGGTATTGTTGCTGATTTGGTCTGTCCAACGCATAGGGCTTCTCCCTCTGGGTCATCTTGCCTGTACTTTGTCTGTGATCAGGAGTGTTTTCAATGTATCGTGAGACCGTTTACCGGTAGTCAATTCATTACGTACCTTAATGTCTGTCCCGCATCACTTAGTGTGATGCGAGACGCAATGTAATAAGCGTGTCCTAGTATTTTTAGATAATTATGATAATTCATATTACAAGGCTCGTTCATTAAAACATTTTCTAGAATAAATAAAATGTATACATATAGTACAGTACAGCACGTACACACATGTAGTCTATACATCTATCTGTTAATATGTACATATAATATACTAGTTGCGCCCCTCGGTGTTACCCTCGACTACGTCACTAGCCTAATGGCTTAGGGTACGGTCTAAGGTCGTGGGTTCGAATCCACCATTCGACTATAGACGTGAACCATCTCCTAGCACAAGCCTAAGCTTAGTTGGAATGGTTAACAAGAATGTTAACTATTTATTTGAATTTTTCTTATTTGAAAGTAACTCCTTCTTTAATCATCTGCCAGTGAAAATCGTCAAAATCGAAATTCCAGAGATTAATTGGACCAAAATTTGAAAAAAATGATATTTTGGAGTATGTACCGTATTCAAAATACATTCACAAGGGTCCACATCTGAGGGGAGGGCGCCCCACGCTTCTACGACCCATGCGTGGCATTCCAAGACTTTCCTCTCCCATCTACCGGTGCTTGGCACATGTGGCCGGCCCACTGCCACATCAACTTACTGACTTTAAGAGCTGTGTCGACTACCTTTGTTCTCCGTCGAATTTCTTCGTTTCGGATTCTATCCCTTAGAGAAATGCCGAGCGTAGCTCTTTCCATCGCTCATTGTGCGACTTTCAGCTTGTGGACCAGTCCATAGGTTAGATTCCACGTCTCTGCACCGTAGGTCATGGCTCATGACGGAGGATTGAACACTTAAATGTGCCGAACCGTAAATTTAGTTGAATACAAATTTGTATATACGTTTGTCCGTTTGTATGACCGAAGCTATCGTATTGATTTTCCTCAAATTTACTAGTTTGGGTGAATAGTTGACAATTATGTCTTGAGGATAAGGAATTGGTGGAGTAGTCCAAGGTCACAATGGTTTTACAATGACTAACGTGTTGTTTTTGCGTCATTGGTATGTACCAAATTACATCATTCCGATCCGAGGGCGACCGTAACCGCCAAACCACGACTCGGAAGCTACTTAATAATAGGCTAAGTAACTAATCACTCGTAAATATTTTTATATAGTTGTATTGACATCAATGAATTACCTGGCTATTTGCGAGTGACATTTCGTTAGGAAACGGATCTACAAGTCATATCAATTATCATTCCATCGTTATCAAATACGACAAATAAAGCTGTGAGCAAAAATAAAGGGTCGGTTAAGAAAGTTTGAATATCTCGGAAGATAAAGACGCTACCTAACTGAAATAAATTGTGCATGATAGACAATTAAATATCCTTATTCCTGAAATTCGTCGGAGTGGTTCTTTTCGTGATTACTGAAACTAGCAGCTATCGACCTACATGATGCTATTGAATGTTCATTTTGTACACAATTGGTTTAGCATACTGGGGTATTGTTAGCCTTATAGAAGCTATTATTGGGGTCGACTTGGAGTCTTAGAGTCGCGAATCAGTAGACACTAGCAGCAGGTATAATTAGATCGTTCCTGCTTCTCCTCCTTGCGTCATTTTCCTCATTGCTGAGGGTCGTGACCTCTACGAATTATGTGGCGGACGATCGCTTTCCACCTGTTGCGGTTCGTGTTAGTGTTGTTGCTGATTTGGTCTGTCCAACGCATAGGGCTTCTCCCTCTGGGTCATCTTGCCTGTACTTTGTCTGTGATCAGGAGTGTTTTCAATGTATCGTGAGACCGTTTACCGGTAGTCAATTCATTACGTACGTTAATGTCTGTCCCGCATCACTTAGTGTGATGCGAGACGCAATGTAATAAGCGTGTCCTAGTATTTTTAGATAATTATGATAATTCATATTACAAGGCTCGTTCATTAAAACATTTTCTAGAATAAATAAAATGTATACATATAGTACAGTACAGCACGTACACACATGTAGTCTATACATTTATCTGTTAATATGTACATATAATATACTAGTTGCGCCCCTCGGTGTTACCCTCGACTACGTCACTAGCCTAAAGGTTCAGGGTACGGTCTAAGGTCGTGTGTTCGAATCCACCATTCGACTATAGACGTGAACCATCTCCTAGCACAAGCCTGATCTTAGTTAGAATGGTTAACAAGAATGTTAACTATTTATTTGAATTTTTCTTATTTGAAAGTAACTCCTTCTTAAATTATTTGCCAGTGAAAATCGTCAAAATCGGTCCAGTCGTTCCAGAGATTTATTGGACCAAAAATTTGAAAAAAAAAAATGATATTTTTGAGTATGTACCGTATTTATAATACATTCACAAGGGTCCCACCGGTGAGGGGTAACCTCGGCTTGGGCCATTACTATGTTATGCATAAGTGTTCCGATCCGAGGGCACCAGAAAGGGCCGAACCAAGGCTCGGTTCTTAGCTTTTCTATAGATGGAAGCTTAAGCGAGCGAAAAGCGGCTTTCGACGCGCTATTAATAGGCCTCATTTATTTACGGCATCACTTTAGAAACCTCTAAAATTATCAGTATTTCTCTACCTTATTATACATGTATTATACATATAAACCTTCCTATATGTGTTATACATATAATCTAAGCATACATAGAGACAGACAGCGGGAAGCGACTTTGTTTTATACTAAGTATGATTATATACATTCGTCATCTTAATAACAACACCATGGGGTCATGTAGTGGTGTGTTTGGTTTTAAATACAATTTTATTATTAGTAATATAGATTTTTTGTACTTAAAAAAGGGCACGTTGGAACAAGTCGACCGTGATTCGATCTCACGACCGTACGACGGAAGTTGGTTCGCTTAGGCACTATCTAGACTATCACTGCGTTATTTATAATTAATGTATAAACTTAAAAAAAAACGTAATTTGATTTCCCATACGTATTAAGAAAGAAGAAAAAAAAAAAAGAAAAAACACAAAGTAAAAGAAATAAAAAGATAAACACACTATAAGTAACCCGTTCAGTGGTCAGTAAAACGTTGTGGAATCTTAAAACACTGATTTTCAGCGCTGAATTATAAAGTGCCAATTAGGTGGTACCCTCCAGCCATCTTCTTTCTCTTTTAATTTCAATAGCCTCATGAATCCTTGATAGAAATCGGTATTCTTCTCTTGATAGAAATCGGTATTCTTTTATTCTTCTAGAAGAACTTGTAACTGTAATGTAAATTGTAGGATGAAAATAAATTAATATTTGTTTCTTTTTACAGACTCATGGTATACTGGAAGAGGAGGGACTATATAGCATTAACTGGAGGCGAAGATCTCAAATTGTTATCGCGGAGACCCTATACGGAACTGAGAAGCATGAACGGAGCATCGAACCCACGACAACGGTGAATCTAACCATTAACCCCTACCATTGTAACTCGAGTTGTAAGAGATAAACTCTACCGTCTTATGTGAAATACATTGTTAATTTCAAATGGCATAGTAGAAATAACAATAAGCTCTCACATACAAAAACAATACTGTTATCTGTCACGTTTGACTTATTAGTAATATAGTAAACATCGATAGAGAAAAAAAACATTCAACTAAAAACGTTCTTTACTATCCAAATATACCATTTAGACTTCGAGTAAATGAACTTTCAGTGACATCAAAGTTGTCAATTTTTGCTATTCTCGGTAATTTGCTAGTCCTATTACGGTTTTCCAATGGCATACCACTGACACTTCAATTTGTTGTTATTTGTTAATCACGTACATAATGACATTTCCCAAATTAGTTTATACATTTAAAGCAATATCAAAAATTACATATCAGTAAATAAAATTAGTGGATTATGGTTTTTGGCACAATGACTATTGATTTGTGATACGTTGATTTCATAGTGAAATGTCATTGGCAAATAGCTCGGGGCCCTGTTATATTGAACTGTATGTTCTCGTGGAGATTAACAATTCGTTATTTTAATATTAGGAACATCAGGAATTCTTTCTCTTTTCTTTTAAACGAGTCGTATAAGGATGTGTTGCATAAACCAGAAATTGAATGTCACGGATGTCTTACCCGCTTGTTTAATTAACGTGAAATATTGTTTTGATTAAAGACAAATAAATTGCTCAATCCATAAAAAGAAAAGCGCAAAATCCGAAATCCGAACAAAAGCGCAAAATTGTTTGCTTTGCATAAAAATGAATTTACGTTCGAGTTTTGATGTGATTTTCGATCGATAACTAAATGGTAGGAGTACAACTGTTAAACAATATCTGACCTCCATATGATAAAATATGTTTTTTCACAGTTTTGTCATGTGCTGTGAAGAATCTTAAGTGTTGTATATAATAAGTGTAAGATAAAAAATCAATTGTATTAGAAATCAATTTTTTGAATTTAAAAAGAAATTTATTTGCAACAGCAACGTAGGACGTCCACACACTTAGTGGTCTGACGACCTTATAAAGGTCGCACGACTAAGCTGGAACTAACTAGGGATGTTTATACAACAATATATCGGTATAATATATCGTAATGTTGTATCGATACTATGCTATTTTCCATATACCATATCGTTTGGTTATACGTCGCCAAAAAAAAACCGCGGCACAGATTAAAAACGTATATAACCAGTACTGCCATCGAATGTAGTGACATACATACGATATTTGGTTATCGGATTAAATATATCGATATTAGATGATTCGATAATATCGGATTGAAGCGATATATCGATACGTTATGTAATATCTCCTGGTACAAGGCTTAGATTGTAAGCCCTTTTGGATATCGTTGGGGGAGGCCTGTGACCCAGTAAGTCAAGTAAAAGTGGATGTCCTATGGCTGGAATGATGATGATTTATGAGCAATACGGATGACTTCACGAACATCGGTGCAAATATTACTATAATTTAATAGCTCTAAATGTTATAGTCTTTGCTACCTTGCCGTTTCATTTTAGAAAAATAATAGACTTAACGGAATATTTTCCTTAAGCTGTGTGGACCCGGAGTCTGCTAAACCAATTGTCTCAAAATGAACGTTCACATTGACTTTAGCTAGTTGATAATATGCTTATTAATTTGTGCCACTATATTTTCCCCAAGACATTGTAATATTGTTTTAATTGTTAATCTTATAATGATATCTGTAAATTACTACATTACAGTTTTTGAATTGTGGTTGTTCGATTGTCATAGTGAAAATCCTGTGACAATGAATTGGGATACTGTCAAACGAGCGATTCATAAACGTTATGTTTTTTATTTCGGTCATACTACAGCATGTTTTCTGAGTCAAGTGATTTCTCTTGGACTTTTATAACATACTGTAGGTGTAGCCGAATATCTGTTAAGAGATTGATATACGCAATTGATTCTAGAGGAATGAACGTTTTACAGATGCTCATCAGTGTAACCTAGGTCTTCTTTAATTTAAAGGTATATTTGCACCTTAGTTATAGTGTTAGTTCCTCGTATTTGCTTAGAGATTTAGTAAAACTATATTTGTATTAAAAAAGCTCAATCCCTTCTCGCTATGTAGCAATAGTTAAAATAAATAATATTTAAAATAATTGTATACTTGGATGTAACGGCGATGGCGTTCTGAGATCATATTTATTTTTAATAACGTATATAAAAGCGCCCCAAATAGTTAATTGTGTTGATTACCTCTCTTAAGATTTACTCACGATCCGCGATTGAGAAAGGTAAACACTTTTTGAACATCCCTAAGTCACTTCTGACGCAAGCTGATTCCACAGAACGGTGGTATGTACGTGCGCTAGTAACAGGCTAACCATCATGGCGGAGTTGGAATTTCTAATTCAGTCAATTTGTCGAAATGAATGGAATACATACGAAGGGATCATATGATTGTGAAGGGAATGAATGAATTATGGAATGAACGATTAACTTGCAAAGCTACGTTGCTGTCCTCTCGAGTGGCCTTGGATCGGAATGTTAACCCAAGTTAACCCTCACCGGGGGATCCTGTGCCGAATTTCTACATATAGAGATTCAGGCTAAGCTAATACCTCAAAATAGATGAATGAATGGAGGCCCCGGGTGCTGCCACTGATGCCCTTAAATGCCGACCCTGAATGGAAGTTAAGGATGCTGTATACAACACGCTCTATGCTTATAAACATTGCATGTTGAGTCACAAAAAAAAGTAACGAATATTCGACATTTATTTCGACCCAGCAGTGGGAGATACTACCCTCATTCGACGCATAATCGATCCAAATTCTTGTCGAGTTACCTTATCAAGAGCCTCAACTACGCTGCCGGCACCAATTAATTTGCGTGTTGCACTTTAAAGTGCCAATTTACCACGCTTTCGGTGGTGAAGGAAAACATCCTCATCCAAGGAAATTTACATGTGTTGTAAAAGTCTGCCAATCAGCACTACGGCCGGGGTGGCGGACTATCGTTACACTTTTTTACAGAGAAGGCCTGTGCCCAACAGTGAGACATATACAGAGGCCATATTTAGAGGTCTGGAGGCCCCTTTGGGCTCAAATTATTTTCTAAATAAAATTAGCAATTTTTTAGTCGACATTTTAATTAAACAATTTATTGTAATGATTGATTTTTTTTAACATTTAACATATATAATTAAAAAAAGCCTCGAGGCCTCTATTGTAAGGGCACCTCTCTTGTTGAGGCCCCCCTAAATCCGGCCCTGGACATATACATATAGGCTGTAGCTTAAAAGAACTTTACACTTCACAATCGTATACAAATCTCAGTTGGAGACAAAGCAAAAATCATCCTGTATATCAAGCTTAGCTCTACTCCGCTTCTTAAACATATTATACTATACTAAGAGTTGGAATCATCTTTATGGAGTCAATAAGTAGCTATTAATCCTGCGCTATGTAATGGAATATCTTAGTACCAACAAAGTCTTATGCTGTTTTATTCAAATATTTTCTATAATTCTACAAGCATCTAGAACAAAGTCATGTATGTGCATCTGTTTTTTTTTGCAGCAATTTTATCGTAGGTATTAATTGAGTATTATTAGGTTATAGACGTTAACATTAGGTGTAAGTAGAGAATTTTTTTTATTGGATTAATGGTGTAAATATTTTGCTCGCTTGCATTTATTTTAAAATGTGATTTCAGCGACGCCATATTTTATCTGTGCTCCTATTACCTTTACTATGGAGGGTGGCAGTAAGGTGAACTATCTGATTAGAGACAAGATCACAATGACCAGCTACAAGCATTAAATAATAGCTCAGAAACCCACCACAGTGGCGCTAGTGTGACCAGAGTGGAAACCATAATTTAAGTTGCAGAGGAATTTAAGTGTTTAAGAGTTGAAAAATTAATATTTTAAAATAGTTAATCAAGGTAGTTATAATATATATATAATTTCAACTAATTATGGAGTCTTTTTTTATTATTATTGCTATTATTTACATTTTGTACAATACATATTTAGTCTATCAGTACATTTCATTTCACTATTTACATCACAATTAAAAATAAAATTTATCATATTATTATTAAACATATAAAATTCTATTAATATTATTTAATATTTAAATAATTAGGAAACTGAAATTTGAATTGAATACTAAATAAATGAAAACTAAATTAGTAAATTTAACCTTAAAATCATAGGCGAAGGGAAGTGATTCAATTATTGTAAATTAAATACTCTCAAGTGATATTATAATATTATGATAATATTTTAAATAATAACAATAATTTTGTTTTTTTTATATTTATTCTGTTTTCTGGTTATATTCTTCATCCTATCCGCTTTCGGCGCTTTTTATAAGACACGCTCTGGCTACACTAGCGCCACGTGTCTTAATGGACACTAACTTATGGATTATCTTTTTAATATGGGTATGTTATGTTATATGAAATAAATTATAATGATTTAAATAGAGATGGTTCTTAATGCGTCTACCTTTCATAACCCTTGCCTTTTAGTTGACGAATGTATGCAATGATATACATTCGGTTGAATTGACATGGCTACTACATGATTCATGATGAAAGAACGAAAATCTTATGGGTTTGCGTAACTGGACGCTAATGTTATATTTACATTTGGTCATGATCTTGAATAGCCCGTTATATTTTTAATAAACATAATTGTTGCTTGGGGTGTTGATAATTTAGCTTAAACATTATAAAATTGCAGTCCCTATAACTGTCAATTACGATGTATTGTTCACTTTGAAAGCAAGTTAGCATGGTTTATAACGTACCCTATATCAGGGGTCATCAACTAGTTTCCGCTTGGTAACCAGACGAGAGAACATCCTAACTCGAAGTTCCCCGACAGACCGAATGGCACATTCGAATTAATAGAAATTAAACAAGACATGATTCCAGATAGGAAGCTAGGAGAGGAATTTTGGTTAAAAGGGAGTTATATTACCGTGGTCCGGTTCGAAGGACTATAGTACCCAAGACAACCATTATGAGCTCTATTATAGCGTTGTACAATTTAAAAGGAATGTATCATATTTATGGCGTTACTGACGTCACTCTCCTCGTGTCGGTGTCGCATTTTCGTGGAGCGCCATTTTGAGTCAACCGTATAATTGTTATAAAAATATTGTTTTAATATCTGGAATTTGTAAATAGATGAAATGTTTTCATAAATATATTATTACAATTATTTTTGTTGTCTTTTTTCCCTCCCTTGCAGATATATGTAGGAACTATTCATGACTTGAAAATAAATCATACAAAGGCATAGCATCAAGGTTTTGGGGTACGGTCTGCACAACAAATTTGTAAGTTCAAATTCAAACATCGCGATGGCGTTTCGGAATAGGGACCCGAAAGCAATAGACCACGCCAATCAAGTAAAGGCGTTAGCGGCATCCGCGAAGGAAACGAACAAGTTTAACTGTAGAGAAAAAAAAAATGTATTTAAATAAACAATAAAAAAGAAAGAAAATATATGTATATAGATTTAGAAAACTTGAATTTGTGGTCTTGTAGCTCTAAGTAAATACTTATAAACGGAGCAACCATAATAATTAAAATTCAAATTAAAAAGGCACGGACGACCAGTACGTGGTAAAGTAGTTTTATATATATATACATAAAAAAGTTCAAATTCAATCATTCACATGAATCATAGCATATTTAGAATGGCGCAAGATATGGCAATTTGTTTGAATTCTAGAGAAAATATAACTTCAACCGTGGATCGCGACGATTCAGGAAGTATAATTGGCGGCATATAACTGTAGTGCTGACCGATAATGCGCAGAAGTCGAAAATATGGTGTCACAGGGGAGTGAAGGGGGTGCGGGCTGTTTGCGTAATACGAGTACGTGAAGTTGAATGCACTATACAATTTCATTTTGAAGGAAATACAGCAATTAGAAATTTAGTCTTACTCAACAAAAGGAATCGAATTACGTTATATGTACAAATAGCGCATTGATCGCAATAGCGAATGACTTTTCTGCATTCTCAGCGTTGACGCCTTATTATTTGATTTAGTTAAATACTAAGGTATTAGCCAAGTTGTAAAGTGAAACACTAATTCACTAATAAAATGCGCATTTATCTCATAATCATTCAAATAGCTTCAGTGAGTTCTAACATACAAATGCACAACGGTACAGATAAATTAAAATTGATTTTAAATCAATACATACCATCGAGACTGCATAGGTGTTTAAATCGTAATGTGAACTTTGATAATATCACGAATAGAACTGTGAGATGTTTAGTTAAGAAAAGATTCGATGACGTTTTAGATAGTTTCACCGCAAGTGAATGTGAAATGGAAATGAAGAGTTCTAACCACTTGGAGCAAAACTTGGGCAAGTTGCTTATACATGAAGTTGTTCCAAAAGATCACTGGGACGAGTATAAAGTAAGATTTGAAGTTAATTGCTTATATGTTTTAGAGTTTATATTACTCGGCTACTTTGGCCACATTGCCCGAAGGCAACCAGATAATTTGGAAAAATAGTTGTTGTCGGGAGGATTGAGGGCAAAAGATCACGGCGGGTAAGTGACCCGCTGGTCCGACCAAATCAAAACATAGTGGGACTCGACATTCCGACTGCATTGAGAAAAGCCGAGGACAGAGCGGTGTGGAGGCAGCTCGTCGACATCTCGATAAAGGCGGTTCAAGATAAGCACGACCTTCAGAAATGAAGAATACGATGAAGTAGAAGTTATGAAAAAGACAAAAAAGTCTCACCTATCCACATTTGAGACCGATCAGCAGCGCGGCAATTACAATTACCTAACGTCGTAGACATCCCATCAATATGCACGAAGCGATATGCCTCCACCTTCCTTATGCGGACGTAAGGATAATACTAGGAATGGAACTCTCTGCCGCGATCAGTCTTTCCACACGGGTACAATCCTTAAGTCCAATGTGAACAGACACCTTATAGGCTCACGTGCTCCATCCTAGGCTTCATATTCGCCTTCCATCAAACGAAATAGGAGCCAAACGTGAGCCTATTTAGTATAACCAAAAAAAAATACCCCCTTACCAGGGTAACGAACACAGGGGACAACTGCTCCTAGTCCTCGGTACCGATTACCTATAGCAGATTAGCCAGAGAAGCTGACTGTTTCACCGGATTAAGAGGTGGCATAGCTTTTAGGTCGCTTAGCCTGAACCCCTATAGCTAGTAATTCGACATAAGGGTCCCCCGGTGAGGGGTAACCTCGGATTGGACGATTACTACGTTACGTGTAAGCACTCCGATACGCGAGCGTCCAGGAAGCTGAATCACGGCTCGGTCGGTTGCTGCACGGATGCGGTTATACTACGCGCGATTTTCTTATGTAACCTCTTGCCTCGCCATACCTTTTTTTTAACGTTACGTTACTCCCTCCCTCTCTGTGCTCCCGCAGTGCAAGGCGGCACGGGCCAGCCGATGTTGCCTTCTTCCCGGGTCCACTTTGGCGGACGACAAAGGCCCCCACCCTTATCGCTCAGTGAACCCGAGGCATCTTTTAGTCACCTTCTACGACAGGCAGGGGCTGCCTTGCCATACCTATATTTCCCGCGCACGGGTTACGAGATGACAAATGTTGTTTTTTATATTTCACAATTAATTTTGGATTTTCAGACAGCTTTCGATAAAACATACCTTTCGTTCCAACACGAGATGGCAGCACTGGCGGCGTGGCGACACAACCTGGAGGTTGTCGCTGAACACAACAGGGACTTCTTGTCCGGGAAGCGTTCGTACTCGCTACAACTAAATCACTTCGGCGATTGGGTATGTGTAGACAGAATTTCAGTGATAAATTATTTTGATTGATTTTGAAATTATTCTCTCTCTACGATTCTTCTCCTGGACAGTATGCAGACATTAATAATAGTGGTCACTTTTAACTCATATCATACAAGTTATTCAGAATTGTTTTCTGCGACGAGCTACGGGTGCGCCCTGGTTCGTACGTACTCGTAATCGCTAGCTCCACGTTGATACAGGGTTACCGACAATAGCCCAATTCTTTAAGCAGGCATCTCAACGGTTTTTCGAGACTGCCACCAAACTTTTTAACAAACTTTAAGTGTCGCGTGTTTCATTCTCTCACCCAGGCTTGACATTCCTTTCCAGCACGTAACTGATTACGTAAATCAAATCCTAAGGTTAATCTCTACAGTGCCTTTATTCGATCCAGCGAGAGACCATAGTAGAGAAGCGTACAGACGTCTCAAACACTACAGTGTACCTAGATCGGTGAGTTAAATTTTTACACTAATTGTTTTTTTGTGACGAATTATACAGATTACCCAGAGAAGCTGGCCTTGACTGCTACACCGGATGGAGAGAGTATAGCTCTTAGGTCGTTATCGCTTGTAACTCGATACAAGGGTTCCCCCGGTTAGGGTAACCTCGGCTTGGGCGGTTATTATGTTACGCGTAAGCATTCCGATACTATGGCGCCCGAGAGGGCCAAACCAAGGCATGGTCGGTTGCCATTTCACATTCTAAAGCTAAACTAACTTTGAGTGCCACTTGCACTTATTGATATAAATATAACTAATTGTTAAAAGTAAGTTTTTTAGAAAAAGGGTCAAGCTATCTTACGGATCACGTGATATTAAGTGATAACCGACAGCCAGTATGCTAAACCAATTGTGTGCAAAGTAAACGTTCTTTGGTAGCACAGTTGTCGATATTTGTTAGTTTAAGTAGTCTATTAGTTAATTGGTGCTACTATTGTTTATAAATGGCGTACTACGGGCACGCTAATTTTGTGTGTGTTAGTATTTTATGTATTTGGTATTAATGGAATGATAATTGATATGACTGCTTCACAATGATCCATCACTGGTTATTGGGATACTTGGAATTTTGATATCGATTGATCGAAATATTAAATATCACTCAAAAATATCGATATATTAAAAAATGTTATTGATATTCTTTCAATAAGCCTAACACACACGCATTCATATCACGGTATCACTGACTACTTCACTTAAAACTCAGTCTTATGAACAAATTGTGAATTCCTTAGCTGGCAGTCAGTACAGATCTTAAGATCAATGAATTCTGTAATAAATAAATTAATAAAATCAAGACTGAGATGATAACGGTACTTGCCAGCAGCTGCATGTTGAGGAGATGAAGATGCTGCGATGGATGTGTGACGTTACGCGATTAGATCGTATCGAACACATCCGGGGCAGCCTTGGAGTCCGCGACGTAGCAGACAAACTGCAGGAAAGTCGATGGCCACATATACCGCAGGCCTTCTGACTATGTCGGAAATAGATGCTTAGTCCTTAATTTACAAGTCCCAAGATCCCGCGGCTCAAACGCTGGACGTTGTGAAGGCGGATATTTTAGAGAACCATCTAACAAAGTATATAAAGGATGCTGAAGTGGACAAAGTGGAGTAGATTAAGCAGGAAAGCGCAGTAGGCCGGGATATCGCTAGCCAGAAGAAGAAGATTGATTGGTACTTGTAGTTTGTATCTCAGTATCGGCATCATATATCCCCAGGTGGACTGGCGCAGTCAGGGCTTCAGACCACGTCGCGAGGAGCAGTGGCACTGCGGTGCTTGCTATGCCTTCGCAGTCGCCCACGCACTACAAGCACAGTTGCTGAAAAGGCATAAGGATTGGGAAGAGCTAAGGTATTTCTTCAAGTTATAAGCAAGTTACGCTTGCATAGATACAAGTGGAGAGTTGTGTGTTTGTGACGACACTGTCAAAGAGGACATTATACATCTGTTGGAGTGTCCCGACAACGCTGGCGTTAGAATTGAACTGGAAAATTACACGGATCTAAGACTGGACATGTATTTGTCGGCATCACAAATATCAGTTTTTTTTTTAAAGAATGAGTTAGGTTGAGAGCCCAAAGTAGTAGCTTTTAAAAAAGCTTTATTAATTATAAAATATAAAATATTCAAACAGAGAACTGTCTCTCACTCTCTACTAGTGTTGCGAACGATCTCGAACTTTATTTCATGCAAAGGTTTATAAACCATTCCACCATTCGACTATTGCCGTGAACTATGTCCTAGCACACGCTTTAGCTTAGTTGGAATGGTTAACAAAATTGTTAGTAATATTTCTGAAAACAAAAAAAAAGAAATATTGCTAGCTTTCTTTTTTTTTAAAGAAAAAATAAATAGTAATTAAGATAACTTAGAGCTAGTTATAGTTGCGTAACTAATGCTAACAATTTTTTGTTCACAAGTATTATTAACGTTCCTGTCATCGAGATGGTTCACGTCAATAGTCATATGATGAATTCGAGGCTACGACCTTACGATTCGCAGACCGTACACTAAACCATTACAGCCTTACAAATAAACGTGGTATAAAGATAAACTTAGGAATAAATTAAGAATAAGCAAAATTTGTACTAATAAACCGAGAATACGTTATACCTGGTATTACGTTGACGCTTTTGTTCATGCAATCGTTTTTCCGAAGTTATAACGACGTACACTCTTGTTTAAGTCCAGTATAACATTTAAAATACTACGGTTTGTGTTTGTGTTCGCTCATTTTAATTAACTTATTATGGAATTAAGGGCAATGGAGGAAGTAGCAACAGTAAATGAAGTAATAAATATCATTCAGAATCCAAAAATATGGGAAAACCCTTTTGATTTATATGTCGATAATCAGTTTCGATTACAATATCGGTTTTCTAAAAGTGGTATAATATTTCTAGACCATTTATTTGAAAGGTCTCTTACTGTGGACAAGCGTGGAAGTGGATTATCTTCTATCTATATATAGAGTATAGAATATTTTTATAACCGCCACACATTGACAAATACATTACTACACTACTACATAGACTGCAATTATTTTTTTAGTATGGTTTCTCTTTGATTGCGCTGTTGCCAACTCGTGCATTTTGACGTAACGGAAGAATAGATAAACCATAGTTATTCCGGATTTATTTGTGGTAAACTATTCTCAGCTTATTCTTAATTTATTCCTGGTTTAACTAAACCTATTTTAAGGGTGGAATAAATATGTTATAACTCATTTTTATTTGTAAGACTGTTAGGCTATTGACGCAAAATATATTAATTGATGTCAAATCCAGCGTAGTTTATTTATTTGTCTATTTATTTATAACATCAATACAATAAACATTTTTAACATACAATATATAAAAACAGTGGAAGAGTTGCAGGATTAATGCCATCGCAGTTGTAGGTGAAGACTGCGTGCACGGCAAGTGACAATATTAAAATTTAACTAAAAAAAAACAAAGTTAAATTAAACAAAATTTAAAATTAAAATTAACCTCAATTAGAACAAAAAAAATCATTTTTAAGTTAATAACTTTTTAAACATATAATTGGTTAGAGAAAAGAGATCGATATCATTAGATTTTGATAATGAGTAAAATTCTCTAGTAAGTCTATTTAACAATTGGTATCGTGATGGTCTAGGTAATACTTGTTTCAGCCCTGTAGTTCTGGGCTCTCAAGAATAAGACTACGGTATCCCCTGCCTGTCTTACAAGGCGACTAAAAGGAGCCTCGGGTTCATTGGGCGACAAGGGTGGGGGCCTGAGTCGTCCACCAAAGTGGATCCAGGAAGCGACATCGGCTGGACCGTGTCGCCTTGCGCTGCGAGGGCACAGACGTGCTCTCCTTGAGCTCAGTGCAGAGGGGCTCCGGTGCGTTCCACTGGAGATCCCGGAGCCCCTCGTCATGCACCGAGGTAAGGGCCACCGGGAAGGTTTTAGTGGGTAAGAACTCCACATAACCCGGCCTTCCTCCCAGAAGGCGAGGTATCTTTCTGAAGATTTCCTCCCCGTCAACAAAAAAAAGGTAATACTTGTTTGGTAAATATCTATAATCTCTTACTGTTATTGTGTGACAGTCCGCAGCAGATCGTGGACTGCAGTTACACGGACGGCAACAGGGGATGCAGGGGAGGGTCTCTGCAGGCCGCCTTCAGATACGCGGCGAGGGTCGGACTGGCCAGGGAGATCCAGTATCCATATCTTGGACGGGTACGTTTTGATGTAACACATCTTTACGCACGCTTGACTTGGGGAGTAAATCGGTGAATTCGTTACTAAAAGTGTAATCGGAAGTTGAGAAGGATATAAGTTAGTAAAGTCACACTGTAGGAGCAAGAGAGAACATTGCGCGTGTACTTTCTTTCTCTCTTGAACAAACAAACAAAAATTTTTATTATCCCACGATAATTTCAATAGCATCTAATTAAATTACAATTATGAGCGGGGACTGATGTCCAAACTAGGAACGAACCTGTGAGATGGATCACCAGGCCTAAACCCCACCGATGTGCATAGAACTTTTAAAACTATTGGAGAGAGAAGAAGGCAAAGAATTAACAATTATATATACATAAATATATATATAATTGTTGAGTGTCATGTGCTTGTGCGAATGTGTGTGTGTATGAATGTGTTTGTAAGTGCATGTGTAAAACAATCGTGTATATCTGTTGCGTATATATTCTTCTTCTGCCTGGCGATTTCCCGACCTACCACCAGGGTCCGCTTTCCTACTTAATCTCCTCCACCTTTGTTAATATCCTCTCCTGGAAATCAGGAGGCCTGCGGTATATATGGCCATACTATCGGCGACGACTTTCCTGCAGTTTGTCTGCTTTTGCAAATATATCATACATACATATAGATGGTGCTAAAGAATTTTAATTCAGTCTTGCAGTCTAAAGCACACTTGTTTTTTTTACAGCTAGGCCATTGTCATTACAGTAGGCGGATGGAACGAGTTCGTGCCCAACGCTGGGCCACGCTGCCAGCTGGGGATGAAGCAGCTGTGGAACGTGCTGTGGCCACTATTGGTCCACTAGCTGTTGCCGTGAATGCTGCTCCAGTAACTTTCCAGCTATACAGGTAGAAATACACTGATTTACTGAAAAATATAATGCTAAAATTTGCAATGTATCCAATTGGATTCGATGAAAGGTTGGATATATTGATCAGGATAGAAGATTGAGAAGCCCTGTAGTTCTGGGCTCGTAGAATAAGGCTACGGTATCCCCTGCCTGTCGTAGAAGGCGACTAAAAGAGGCCTCGGGTTCTCTGGGCGACAAGCGTAGGGGCCTTTGTCGTCCGCCTAGTTGGATCCTAGAAGGCGACATCGGCTAGCCCGTTTCGCCGTGCACTGCGAGGGCAAAGAGGGAGAGGAAGTAAACTCCTCCCTCCCCCTCCCGGGAAGAGTGCTCTCTTTGAGTGCACAGTGCAGTGGGGCTCTGGTGCGTTCAACTGGAGATCCCAGAGCCCCTCACCATGCACCATGGTTTTAGTGGGTAAAAACCCCACATAACCGCCGCCTTCCCCAGAAGGAGGGGTATCTTTTTGAAGATTTCCTTCCCGTTAACAAAAAAAAGGGTTACCGCATTACCGCTATTTTATGGGCAGGCCACTTTAGACTGGGAAACTCGTACTGTATTGTATGCGATATTTGTGCGACCAGGAATGGAGAAGGACTTGCTGTATTATATAATACGGATATTGGACTACGATTAACTTTTGGGCACTTTATCGGTATATGTCATAAAAGTACTTGCATTGTTAGAAACGGCATATACGACGATCCGCTATGCGTACCTGGGAAGATGAACCACGCCATGCTCCTGGTTGGCTACACGCCGCAGTACTGGATCTTGCTCAACTGGTGGGGCCGTGGTTGGGGGGAAGACGGCTACATAAGGTAAGCATATATGACCTCCTTTAAACAATTTTATTTGGAATAACAAACGAATGCATATTGAGAACTTTAGGTAAAAAAAAATACACAAAGTGAAAATCATAATAAATTTGTTAATTACACCGTTACCCACCCTAACTATAGTTTGCCATTTTATTATATAATTTGTAGTTAATACTTTATTTTCATTTTTTTTTATTAAAATTTTAAAATAAAAAATATCAAATGAAAAATGTCGTGTTTGTAACGATTAAAGTGAGGATATATTTTTTAGAATACGTCGCGGCTTCAACACGTGCGGTGTTGCCAACATGGCGACGTACGTAGAGCTGTAATTTATTATTTATCGGATGAGAAACCAACTATTGCAGAGCTGGTTGCTTTGATTAAAACTATACAGGGTGTTAGGAGACCGACAGATGATAGTATTAATGACACCTTTGATGATGGGACGGAAAAAAAATCGATCCTGATTGAAAAAATAATTTTGAAACGTTTTATTACCATTATTCCTGTATCTCCATCGTGTTAGTACAGCTAAATGAAAATATAATTTCATAAAAAATACATTACTTTACTAAAAAAAAAACAGCAATGAAACACGAAGTCAAAAACAGCTGATGTTCGGGTCAACGACCTACAGCAAGCAACAAAAACAGCCTCAACATTTTTGTTGCAACACATCAAATCGTGCACCTGCACTACGCAAGCGCGTATCTATATATATTTAGCAAATCGTTGAATTGATTGAGTAATACGATTTGCTATGTATGCTATATAATATTGGTTATGTCGATTTTTATTTAATATGTTATTGGAATATATTATTATAGCTTTACAATATAGACATTTATCTTATTTTACAATTTTAAAATAGATAATTCCATTATTATATAAGCATCAATAGCCTAATGGTTTAGGGTACGGCCTGCGAATCCTAAGGTCGTGGGTTCGAATCCACCATTCGACTATTGACGTGAACCATCACAAGCTTAAGCTTAGTTGGAATGGTTAACAAGATTGTTAGTAATATATATGAAAAAAAATGTTTTTACTTTTTTATATATAATTAATTTTATATGATAAGTTAGTAAAATGAACTCGATGGCATATGAAGAAATTATAATAAAAGTATATGAAATCTTTTATTTGTTGTTTTATTTATAATACAGAAGCAATGTGAAGGTCTCGTGGAGAAACTTCCTGTAGATATAATTTACTATCCTGTCTTTGATCATTTTCACCTTTGATTTGACCTTTGTGGGTAGATAGATACAACAATAGTTAATAAATAAAAAAAAAGTCTTATATTTCATACTAATTACAAATATATACTAATTTCTAATTTTCTACTACTAGTTAAGACCTTACCTCGGGACAAAGGGACAGACACAGACAGACGCGCGGCTCTCTGAGGCCAGTATTGCCTGTATAAACCTAATGTTGCCCCACGAATAATATTGTTACCTAACACATCGCATACTTTAGTGAAAATCGTTGTTGAGATTTGTAAATAGTTCGTATTATAGTTTGTATATATATGTACTAGAATTCGTCGTTTGCTCGACTCGGTCCTTTAACGGTATTAGATAAGACTAATTTTGTGACAGTTACGTACCATTAAAAACGAAAAACATGTTTCGCACCTTCATAATAATCGAAGGCAACACATTTAATGTTATCGAAGGAGATTAAGTTAACAAAAAACCAACAAAAGTGTGACACAGTTCATTGTACAAGATGGGCTGGTGCAGCGATCCGTCGTGTCGGCGCCAGGTCAGTTGAAAACATTTTTAAATACAGATTCTATAGAAATATCACGACAACTTTCTCCTCACCGCAATCACCTTTTACCAGGGGCTTCGAGTGTGCTTAATCAATCACAGCGGAACCTCGATATATTAGTGTTTTGAAATGCGAAAAATGTTTTGAGACGAGTGCAAGATTTGAGATACAAGGAATCGCACACTACACCGCTCTACTCCTATCTCAGATTAGACCTCAGTCTATCTGCTTGTTTCTCTAATTTTCGATAAGTTGGGTTCGTGTTTTTTGCTGTTTGTAACAAACCATTAGTGGCAATGCCACGAAATCACATTTTTAAAAAAGTATATTTAAAAGTGAAAAACAATCATCGTTTTTTAACTAAATCAAACATTAAATGCTACGGTTGCTTTCTTTTATTTCCGATTTATTATAGCTCTGTTACGTATATTTTGTACCCTGGTATATCTTTGAAAACTAAGGTGTTATAATAACATAATGTATATGGGCCATAATAAATGGTATGTGGTATGTCTAATACATCATAATTATCGACTATAGCTAGTGATGATAATCTGCTAGTTCAGTTGTGCCACTATAGATTACCGATGACGTACCATTGACACTACAATATTGTTTCTATTGTATTTGGTAATATAGGTATTATGAGTTGCACGGGTTTTTTTGCATTTCCCTGTTTTTGGCAACACGCACTGGCATGCGAGTTGCATGCTTTGGTGTAATAAGTTCATCTATCTACTCGTATTTGACAATGAGCCGGGAGCTCTTACTGGATTGTCCGTTAATTTTGAACGATTGAGGTCAAACACAACGGTGGTTGCTTTTGGCGTTGGTGCTGTATACCCTACATTTTTTGACGTGAAAATCTAAATATATAAAAGAGAAAGTGTGTGGGTTTGTTCCGTATAGGCTCTGAAACAGCTGGACCGATTTCAATGAAACGGAATCTTCAGATTGACCTGACGAGCTTGTATTTACTATGATGATATATAATTGTTTTATAATCAAAATTTGTATTGACACTTGTTGTGTATATTTATATCATTATGAACTATATTGATGTATAATAACTCCCTAAATGATAAGAATGATATTGTATTTACTGATATGTACATAGGTGTAGGTAATGATCTTCTACCGCTCGAGAAGAGAATAGAAGACAGCACTTGTGTATAAGCGAGAGCGCGGTATGAGAGAGATAGACAACGCAAATAGTGGAGTAAAATAAAATACTTTGTTGGAATAACGTGTGTACCTAGGATACGTTGTCACAAATTTAACGACCGAGCGCCTTGCGCCCAGACACCTGGGATTTTTTAAATAAGCATTTATTATGAAAAATTTTATTAATCTTCTTCAGCTCGTCGTGTTGGCTGCGGGATGTTTTCATTCGTTTGGAATTGGAATTATTCTGGCTTACCCCAGCTCACTCAATGCTGCAATTTTGTCTCCAAACGCTACTGAGATCAAAGCGACAAAGGACCAAGCCTCGTGGATAGGTAATGTTAATAAATACACACAAAACATTAAACTAAATCAAAAAAAGAGATAAAAGGAGGTTTAGAGACATTTGCCATACCAAAAAGAAATAGTATGATATGATATTTCTTGTGTTTGAAATGGTCTGGTTTCAATTATTTTACTGGCATAAGTTCCGAAGATAATGAAGTCTTTGTTACTTTCTTTGATCAGTAAATGTTAGACAAATATTATTCATAGGACAACATTCAGTTTAATGGAAATGCTGGTAATTTGTCTATGGCCTCAGACAGCAATGCCTTTGTCTTTGGCCTTTTTTTTTTTTGTTAACGGGGAGGAAATCTTCAAAAAGATACCCCGCCTTCTGGGGGGAAGGCGGCGGTTATGTGGGGTTTTTACCCACTAAAACCTCCCCGGTGGCCCTTTCCTCGGTGCATGACGAGGGGCTCCGGGATCTCCAGTGGAACGCACCGGAGCCCCTCTGCACTGTGCTCAAGGAGAGCACGTCCCGGGGGGGGGGGAGGTTACCCCCTGTGCCCTCGCAGTGCAAGGCTACACGGGCCAGCCGATGTCGCCTTCTTCCCGGGTCCACTTTAGCGGACGACAAAGGCCCCACCCTTGTTGCCCAGTGAACCCGAGGCCCCTTTTAGTCGCCTTCTACGACAGGCAAGGGATACCGTAGTCTTATTCTTGAGAGCCCAAAACTACAGGGCTGTTTGTCTTTGGCCTGATCTATGGTGGGTCGAGTGATGCCGTGACGACAACGAGGTGTTTTCCAGTAGCCGAACCCTCTGTAGTCCTCCTGAGGTAATTGGCAAAGCCGTCGCACT
The DNA here is from genome assembly GCA_029286785.1 of Meandrusa payeni. Classification (NCBI taxonomy): domain Eukaryota; kingdom Metazoa; phylum Arthropoda; class Insecta; order Lepidoptera; family Papilionidae; genus Meandrusa; species Meandrusa payeni. Next base: position 2,150,836 of record JAGSMX010000029.1, read on the forward strand.
GAAGTGGAGTCTTTCTCTTTGTCTATATGTTTTACTATTTATGTTTTCTTTGGCATTAGCTAAGCCAACGTTACATTTTATGCGTGATAATGTGTACCAAGCGGAATAACTCTAGGAAGATTTGTTCTTCCTACGTAAATACATGGGTAATAACATCTGTAGGCATATGGTTACGTTCAGATCCATTTAATCTTTTAACCTAGATACGTTACGCCGTATATACTGTTATCAACTGACAGAAATAATCGTGGTAAGCCCTTAATGTCTTCCGTATCCTGCATTGAAAGTACATTATTTAAGTTTATTTTGGTATATAAAAAATTAAATGTGATGATTCAAACAACGTTCAATAATACGCAGGGACGCTCTCTTTTGTTACTATCGGCATACCACAGATATATTACGTAAGATTAAGTAAAATACTTCTTGTGTTTACCTAACCTTACATTATCCGTGAAATAGCAACCGACCGAGTCGTGCTTCGGCCCTCTCAGGCGCCCTCGAATCGGAATGCTTACGCGTAACATATAAGCGTCCAAGCCGAGATTACCCGTCACCAGGGAGACCCTTGTGTAGAGTTACTAGTGATAGACGTTCAGCTCACCTAAGCTAAGCGACCTAAGAGCTATGTCACCTCCCAATCCGGTGCTATCAAGCTATCAAGGCCAGCTTCTCTGGTCAATCTGAGTTCGTCATTAAAAAAACCTAACCTTGGATTGTCATATACCTATCAATATCCCAATCAAATCTATTCTTCCATACGATTTACTAATAGTTTCCTAACATTTGATCAGAATCTGCGTTTGTTTACTGAATAGCATCGTTATTTCGAATAGAAGAAGTAATTTCCACAGTTCTCCCTGCACTTTTTTTGGCATGGGGAAATGCATTTACGAATATCCGTTGGAAGGAAGCAAACGTGATGCTACTAACTTCTTACACCCTTCAAGCGAACTTACCATGCTCCACTTCCGGTGGTTATGGGGTGTTCTAAGCTACATAGGAACTTAAAGTGGGTTGTCCTGTCCAGCACTCAACTGACTGCAAGGGAAGTTCGCTCTAATCTTTTCTAATTAATTATAAATTTATTTTTGTTTCAGCCTCAGCTAACGGCTTTTCTGGCTTACTGGGTTTCTTCATCTTTTCCCCATTATTTCAAGAGATAGGCAGAAAGCCTGTAATTATATTATTTCAAATAATTATCATAGTTGGCTGGATTATACTATATTTCAGTAATAGCATAAACATGATTATCATTGCTAAGAGTATACAGGGTCTAAGTATGGGAGGTGTTTTCGTTGTTGCAGTCACCGTCAGTGAATTTACACATCGCGAGAGACGCGGAATATTTTTGACTATTAAGAAGACTGCATTGTCATTGGGTTCTTTACTCTGTCATTCACTTGCGCTCGTTTGGGATTGGAGAAAAATTGCAGTGATAGCATTAATTCCCAGCCTGTTATCGTTGCTGATTCTCTTCTTTTGTCCGGAGAGTCCAGCATTTTATGCAATGAAAGGGAGATTTGCTGATTGTGAGAAATCTTTCGCGTGGTTTCATGGGGACTCTGATGATAGTAAGAAGGAATTGAAACAACTTATATCAGCACAAATGGAAAGGATAGAAAATAAACAACTGAAGGAAGGTTCTGTTCTGACTAAATTGCTTAAGAAATTATGGAGAAGGGATTTTTTAATTCCATTATCGATAGCCTCACTTGCATCTATCGCAGTGGACGCTAGTGGAAGATATTTTCTTTTAGGGTACATCACCCAAATCATGATTGAGCTAACCGGTGACCAACTTATAGCTATGTATTGCTCAATGATTGCCGATTGTTTATTGATTATTGCTTTATTTATTTCAACATTTGTAATAAGAGCATTTGAAAGAAGAACAATAATGTTTAAACTAGGTGGACTTTCAGTTGGCTTAATGTTTGCTGTTGCTTTGTCTGAAGCATTAAAGAGTTTGTTATCTGTAAACATAAAATGGCTGACACCGTTATTAATATTACTACATAGTTTTGTGACTACTATTGGCCTTGTACCAACAGCGTTCACAGTTACAACAGAAGTATTCCCATTGGAACACAGAGGAACGGGATCGCTAACAACTGGCATTACTTTCACGCTGGTCTACGCGGTGACTATGAAAATCACGCCCTTGATGATGGAGACAATCGGCATAGGTGGTTCTTATTTCGCATTTGGACTGTGCGTTACATTCTGTTTGACAGTACTATATTTCATACTGCCGGAAACAAGAAATAAAACCTTGCAAGAGATTGAAGATGGTATAAAAGGAGTGAAAAGGTCTCAGCCTGAACTGGAACTAGAACCTTTAAGAAAAGAATAATTGTTAGACTATTTCTTAAATGTAGTATTTTAAGTAGGTTGTTGTTGAAAATTGATAGTTTGATAGAAGATAGGTTGATTTGAAGCGTCAATAACCTGTAAAGTCTGAGAATCGTAAGGTCGTAGGTTCGAATCCACCATTCGACTAATGACATTAACCATCTGCTAGCACAAACCTAAACTTAGTTGGAATGGTTAACACGAATGTTATTAATATTTTTTGAAAAAAAAATTGCTAGGTTTCTTTTTTTTTGTTTTTTAAATATTGTATTTTGTTTTGTATTTTGTTGTTTTATAAATACATACTTTTAGTAAGCTGCTAATGTTTACGAGTAAAACAAATGAGCCCAAGCTACTGTTTATTGGTAAGTTACATGCAAAGCTGCAATTCATCTAAATTCAATCCAAATTAACCATAGCCCAATGGTTTGGAATGCCATCTGCGAAACATAAGATTGTGGGTTCAAAGATCAAGATAGTGCACTGCTGGACACAGGCCTCTGCAAAAGTATGCCATTGAGTATAATCTTCTGCCACTATCATCAAGCTCCTGCCTGCCGTCCTGCAAAGATCCTCGCTCCACCCACTCCGCGTTTGCCTCTCCCCTGTCTGCACTAGAAAACGCTCAAGGTTTGTCTGTTCTACGGCTGATGGCCGGCCCATTCAATATGCGGCCACTTCAATTTGTTTATTCGATGGGTTATGTCGATAACCCTTGTTTTCCGTCGACCTTATTCTGAATTCGATTTTCAGAGGAATCCGAGCATAGCCCTTTCTATAGCTCGTTGGGCGACTTTTAGCTTAACTTTACTAATTTATTATTTTGTATAACTTATCTTGATGGGTAGCTGTTGGCAAGATAATCGTTGGTTGTAGAAGGAAATCATGGCTGCGTATCATCAGACAGTGAACCGGAATTTGCCAACCATCTGTTTCGCCTCGCAAGAGACAAAGAGACGTTGAACAAACTGCCAACTTTCGCTAGTCGGAGAGGAACTTTAAGAAGATAAATCTAGCTTGTTTTTTTTTTTTTTTTATAATTTCTAAGCAAGTGCTTGACTACGATCCCACCTGATGTTAAGTGGAAATGCAGTCCTGGATGGTAAGGCGCACTAGCTTAGTAAATGCCTATTCACTCTACTCTTGAAAATACCCACATTGTAATCGGAAGGAAAGACAGACGCGGGCAAACTATTCCAGTCCTTTGCTGTACGAAGAATGAAAGACGAAGCAAATCGCTTCGTTCGGGTTTGAGGGATGTTCACAACAAAAGGATGAAATCCCGCAGTGCGTCTAGAAGTCCGATGGTGGAAAGGGGATGGGGGAATTAGATCATGTAGTTCCTGAGCACACTCTCCAAAATGCAATCTGTAGAAAACCGAAAGGCTAGCTACCTTACGCCTGTGCTCAAGACTGAGCAGATTGGTTTCAGCTGCGTCACCAAATAGCCTCTTAGCCCGCCTCTCCACCGAATCCAAAGCTGCGAGATGGCATTTAGCTGCGCCTGCCCAAATGTGGAATGTTTAAAAATAATTTTAATAAATTTTCTTGCATTTTTTTATCGGAGAACGGGGAAAACGCAGAAATCTAATTTCAGTTCACATAAATTATATGAAGGCACAATAATATTGATTATAAGACAAACATATGCATACGATATTGTTTAAAATAAAACCATTGGCGATAATATTCATACAAAAATATTGTTGAAAGAAATCAAACAATTTGCACACGTCCAACATGGATTTCTTCATTAACAAGAACAAATTATCGTGAATCGATTGCATAGGCGTATATATACTATGTGTTTGTATATTTACTTTGTGTTGTCAAGTTTGCCTCAACAAAAATATGGAACGATTTACCCCCACCGTTGCGTATGCCTGTATCAGACACTGGCTTTAAAACAACATACAAAAAATTTCTACTGTCGAAACAACAGAACGATCACAAAACCTAAAACAGCTAGCTGCAGGCTGCGGGCCTGTTCTGACGCGGCGCGCGAGTACCGAAGGGGTAGGCTGAAAACCAGCACTGTGTGACATTATGTCACGCAGTACACGCTGAGCCTATTGCCTTTTGCCATTCTTATAAGAGATTTTATTTTTTATTTTATTCTTTGTTTTTTTTCTTTCTATAAATTTTTTGTATCTTATTATTCTATGTAATGTATTTTTTTTTCTCTTCAAAGGATAAGGATGGTAATAAATGAGCTTTATTATTATTATTAAATTAGGCGTATATATACTATGTGTTAGCTAGATGACGTAATAAATACAAAGTCCTTATGTACTTGTAAGATTTTAAACAGATATATTATAACATAAATTATTAATATAAATAAAACAATTGATACAATAAGAAACTAAATGCAATTAATTTTTTAATCTTTATATTTACGAGTAAAAACAAAAACCGACTTCAAATCGAATCAAACGCTCTTTGTATTTCCGATTTACTGTTGGAATATTACGAAATAGAATTAATCAGAACCTAACAAAATTCTCATCACACTATCTTTAAAGTACATTATTTCCAATAAAAAATGAATCGTCGAAATCGGTTCACCCAGTCGACAGTTATGAGGCAACAAACATAAAAAGCACACAGAAGAATTGAGAACCTCCTTTGAAGTCGGTTGAAAAATTAATAATAGAGATTACCAGCGTGGATAGCTGTATTGTGTCGGGTCGGGGACCAAAAAGGGTTTGTAACACAATTGATATTCTTCTGGCCTTGTTTGAACTCGTAGACGTTCATTATAACTTACCATTGAACTCTCGGCTCGTGTGTGCCATATCTTATTTTCTTATTATTCTATATTTTCTTTTTTTTTTAATTACGACACAGATTGTCCAGAGAAGCTGGCCTTAACTGCTTCACAGGATTGAGAGATGGCAAAGCTCTTAAGTCGCTTAGCCTAATCTCTATCGCTAGTAACTCGACACAAGGCTTGGACGGTTATGCTACGGGTAAGCATTCTGATCCGAGGGCCCCCGAGAGGGCGAATCCACGACTCGGTCGGTTGCTATTTCACGGATAATGTGTATCTTATATATTAACAAAAACTAAGCATTCGTAAATGTGTCATTTTCAGAAATCAATCCGTCATTTACATCAGATTTCTCTATACCCTTTATTTCGTTCTCGATTTCTTGTAAAGTCTTATCCTTTGTCTCTGGTAAAATCACAGACAACGATGCAAGGCAAAACGCTACTATTAACCCATATATAGCATATGTACCAGACACGCCTGTGTATTCCATCATAATGGGCGTCAATTTTAATGTTGCAGCGTAGAATATTGTGAACGCTATCCCGGATATAATAGAACACAAACCTTTGTACTCTAAAGGAAATACTTCTGACGATATTGCGAATGCCACTGGAACCATACCAATGTTAGCAATGAAACTGTGCAACAAAATTAAACCTGGTATCAACCATGACACAAGAAACACAGAATTGGATATACCTAACAAAATACTTATAACAAACATAAATAAGACAGCGACAGATCCGAAGCCAAATAATAAGGTTCGTCTCTTGAATATTCTAATTACTAAACACGATAAAGTCAAGGCAGATACTAATAACAGATCAGATACTATAGAACAATACATAGCTAAAGACTGACTGCCTGTTATTTCTTTCAATATTTGCGTTATGTAAGCTGGAAGGAAGTACCTTCCACATGCATCAATACATAAAACACTAATGCTACTATAAGACAAGTTTTCATCATTTCTCTATTCTTAAGTATTTTCACAAATCTCTTAATATACGGTGTGTTTATTTCTTTATCTTCGTACTTCTTCATTTGTGCTGTCATCAACTCCTTCAACTCCATTTTACTCTCAGCAGAATCTCCATTTAACCATAAAAAAGCTTTCTCACATTCGTCAAAACGTCCTTTCATTGCAAGATAGGCTGGACTCTCCGGCCAGAATAATATTAAAATTATCGACATAACTACAGGTACTACACAGAAGCAAGATATTTGTCTCCATGTACAAATGAAAGCTAAAGAATGACAGGTTAATGAACCCAATCCAATAGAGACTTTCTTTATAGCCATGAAATAGCCTCTCCTTCTCGCGCTGACGTACTCAGAGAGGGAGATGGGACAGATGAAAACTCCGCCAATGCTTAATCCTTGGATAGCCCTTGCCATCAATAACATCGATACGCTGTTCGCCATTGATAATGTAATCCAACCGATGAACATGACAATGTTCAATCCAATGTTGACAGCTCTTCGGCCGTAGCATTGAAATATCGGTGAGAATATTATGAAACCAGCAATTCCAGAGATTCCGGTCATTGAGGCTGAAAGATAAAACACAAATATGAAATTGCTTCTTGACATAACACTTTTTTACGCACGCTTTATGGCGAGGCGAATGGAAGATGAGAGAGTGCTCCTTCTCCTCCAAATACATCGTTTCCAATACAAAATTAATCATCGAAAATAGTTGGCGTGATATTGAGTTGTTCGTACATTTTTTGCGCTGCAAATTTAAAAATTATATGGTTTTCTCATCCATTGTCAGAGTTGGACCAAATTTATATGGACCACACGAGAATCACCGGTTTTCAAATAAAAAAAGAATCATCAAAATCGGTTCACCCGGTCGAAAGTTATGCACAAAACAAACATAAAAAAAATAGTAGCCCAAGAAATAACATCATACCAATCCAGGAAGCCTGACTTGAAGTGGCGCTGATGTCGGTTGTGTTTGGTGACAAGATTGCCGGGTTCAGGACCGCGGGGAACGCGACCATCACACCCGTAGGGAACGAGAGTAGACATCCTCCTATTAGTATAAAAACCTGCAATTCGATTATTCACATTAGTGGTTCAGACTAAGTGACCTTTTTTTTTAACGGGGAGAAATTCTTCAGAAAGATATCCCGCCTAGGAAGGCGGCGCTTAAGTGGGGTTTTTACCCACTAAAACCTCCCCGGTGGCCCTTTTCCCGGTGCATGACGAGGGGCTCCGGGATCTCCAGTGGAGCACCACTCTGCACTGAGCTCAAGGAGAGCACATCCCGGTCCTGTGCCCTCACAGTGCAAGGCGACACGGGCCACCCGATGTCGCCTTCTTCCCGGGTCCACCATAGCGGACAACAAAGGCCCCCACCCTTGTCGCCCAGTGAACCCGAGGCCCTTTTAGTCGCCAAGTGACCTAAGCTATGTCACCTCTTCATCACAATGTTAGTGACCGTACTCCTCCGAAACGGTTAGACCGATTATGTTGACATTTTATTTGCATAGTCAGTAGACCTGAGAATCTGCTCCTATCTATTTTTCATATCCCTAGTGATCCACCCGAAAAAATTTCATTGTTATTTCTTGGATAAAATTTATTATTTTTATTTTTATGATTTGGCGTTAATAATACATATAATTTTGCAATTTAAAGTGCTAATTTACCAAACGCTTGGCGTTGAAGGTAAAACGTCAGGAAACCTACATGTTTAAGAAAGTTTTCCAAGACATGTGAAGTACACAATCCGCACTAGGGTCGCGTCGCGAACTATTTCCAATATAGTCAAGACTACACTAACTGTGCCCAATAGTGGGACTGTCTACTTAGGCTGCAACTTTTCTTTATAGAGGTTTAATTTAACAAAAACGTGCTGCTGTAAGTTATATTCTTTCTAGATACATTTTAAACGCGCGGAATACTATTTGCATATTAAACTTGTATTTACTTAAAACCGGTATAAGATAAGTTAAATGTTAGCATACGTTTCTTTATCATAACTTACATTACAATTAATTTGACTGTTTTTCATTTACATAACGATGTTATGTAGTATAATTTTTTAACACCATTTTGAATGCAGTACAGTAACCTAATGTTGTTTCGTGTGTTGCCAATCTATTTTGAAGAATTTGAATAAGTTGTAAGAATAAGGCTATCCCCTATCGTCGTAAAAGGCGACTAAAATGGGCTTCTGGTACACGGGCGACGAGGGTGGGCTCTTGTTGTTCCTGCAGACCCGGGAAAAAGGCGAGACTGTCGGTCCCGTGTCGCCTTAACACTGCTAGGGTGCTGGCGGAGGGAGTAACCACAACCGGTACGTGCATAATAAAGCGCAGCGCAGTATGTTCCACTGGAGATCTCCCTAAGAGGAGCACCGGTTTTAGTGAGTAAGAACCTCATATAACCGCCGCCTTCCCTCCAGGGGAAGAGGTATTTGTTGACGATTTCAATTTGTCCCCGTCAAAAAAAAATTACTTGTTCCCGTGAGATGGTCACGAACCACGACTCGAGGCAACCGACTTGAAGTGGATGAGGTATTTATAAATATTTTCGATATAAAGCGTTTACGATTTGAATTTATTCATTTATACAAATAAGTAATATTGAAGTGTCTGTTTGTAATATTAAAATAACCGCTTTGTATGACATGGGTATGAATGTATTTACGGTACATATAACAAACAAATTATCATTTCTACATTGTTTTTTTTGGCGAACTACACAGATTGGCCAGAGAAGTTGATCTTGACTGCTTAACCGGATTGAGAGGTATAGCTCTTAGGTCTCTTAGCCTGAACCGTTATTGCTAGTAACTCGACAATTGGGTCCCCCCGGTGAGGGATAACCTCGGCTTGGACGGTTACTATGTTATGCGCAAGCATTCCGATCCGAAGGCGTCCCAGAGGGCCGAACCACGATTCGGTCGATTGCTATTTCACTGATAATACTTAAATTATGTTATGGGCACACAGAAGGAACTCAATCGAAATATACAAGCCTAGAGAATACCTGTCTACACCAAAATACGTCGACACTACAGCACATAACGTTTGATTTTACATACTAACTAACCAAATAAGTAGAAGCGTGAACAAATGTTGTAATTAATATAAGGCATTTCGCATAATGAAACAGGTTTGTTTCATGGTTCCACTTTATATTATTGTATTTTGTTAGTTATTTTAAATACCTTTAAGTTAGGAATATTGACGCAGACCAGAGACCCGAATCTGCTTAGCCACTTGTGTCAAAATAAACGATTAGTAACAACACCGTTGTCGATTTTTTTATTAGTTATCGTAATTTCTTTAGGCGTGTTATGAAAAATGATGACAGTAACAGGTTGAAGCTGTAGTATAAAATTGTGCTTATATACATTTTTTATGGGTATAAACAAGTGCTTGACCACGATCCTACCTAATGTTAATTGGTGATATAGTCGAAAGATGGTACGCGCCAGTTTAGTAAGTGCCTATTCACTCTACTCTTGAAGGGTCCCACGTCGTACTTGGATAGAAAGACTGACGCCGGCAACTTGTTCCACTCCTTTGCTGTACACACGATGAACGATAACTCAAATCGCTTCGTTAGGACGCGGGGAACATCGACTATGAAAGAGTGGAGACCTGCCGAATGTATAAACGTCCGAAGGTAGAATGGGCATAGGGCAATTAACTCGTACAATTTCTGTGCACACTCTCTAAAATGTAATCTGTAAAACACCGAAAGCTTGCGCCGGTGCTTAAGACTGTCTAAATGTTAGTCACCTATAAACTTCTAGGCCCGCCTCTCCATGGAATCCAGTGCCGCGAGTTGATATTTGGCTGCACCTGCCCAAATATGACAACGCACACATTTCCTCGAAGAAGGTGACATCGGCTGGCCCGTGTCGCCTTGCACTGCGAGGGCAGAGGGGGGAAGGATTAAACTCCCCGCCGGGACGTGCTCTCCGAGAGCACAGTGCTGAGGGGCTCCGGTGCATTCCAATGGAGTTCCCGGAGCCCCTCACCATGCACTGAGGGAGTGCCACTGGGGGGTTTTAGTGGCTAAAAATCCCACATAACCCCTCCTTTCCCCTAGAAAGCGGGTTATCTTGTTGAAGATTTCCACACGTCACCAAAAAAAAAGGTTTAATGACAACATATTTCTGCAATATTGACGTAATGATCTTGTATCCTGTTCAAACTTTTATTGTAGCACCTGCTACGGGAGATCCATAGACGAAAGTTTCGTAGAACTTTTCGTAGCCGTACGTTCGTGAAATGGTACAGTCTTGTACATTTGTAGAACTTTATTTATTCAACTTGTATCCTCTTAACTTTAACTCCAAGTTTCTGCTACTTTATTTAGCTAAATAATTATTATTTAAATTGTGCAAACTGTGAAACATTATATTGTAATTTCAAACTAGCTATTTAACTATTGACTTGAACTATTTTATAGCTTATTTAAAAGTGTTAAAATTATTAATAAAAAATACGACACCATTCGCACAAAAGACGTTTTCTTGTAAAAAAATCGACAAAATCGGATTTCTACGCCTGTATCGTAAATCACAATTGACCATAGATCTCTGTAAAGAGGGTACAAGGGCATGGTTCGGCGGTCCTAGTGCGGATTGGCAGACTTCACATGTCTTACAATCTTCTACCACATGTTTTCCTTCACATCAGCATATAAAATTGCAATCACTACCACAATTTGTTCACTAACACGCCAAAATTCTGAATTAATCATTATACTATCAATCTAACATTGTTGCATAAACAAAGTTTAAAGTATATAACGGCATTGTAACATTCCAGAAGCGGATTTAAAACATAACGTACGAGTTATAAATCAAGCGGCGGGTGTGAGTGATGTCGAATCCGACGCGAGATGGCCTCATATCGACGTGTACTGCCGCAAATGTCTTTATAAGGCTTATTGCAAGATATTACTTTACTAATATAGGCCTGGAAGCGCACGATATGGATATATTGGACTGCAAAATGCAGTAATGTATAAATCGCAAAAGTATTTTATGGGAAAACCCCACCCCCTTGATAAAATTAGGAGCGTTGCTGGAGTTTCTTCGGCCACTTCTTCTCCCAGCGCTAACGCTTCCCGAAGTGGCATATAAGTTAGTTTAGCTTAGATTGTCCCAATAAATGTTTGTTAATAAAATTGCTACCGACCGAGTCGTGGTTCGGCCCTCTCGGGCGCCTTCGGATCGGACTGCTAACGCGTAATAATGGTAACCGTCAAGCCGAGGATACCCCTTACCGGGGGGACCCTTGTGTCGAGTTACCACCTAATAGAGATTCAGGCTAAGCGACCTAAGAGCTATGCCACCTCTCAATCCGGTGAAGCAGTAAGGCCAGCTTCTCTGTGCCAACTGTTTTAGTTCGTCCAAAAAAAAAGCACTAATGTATCGCTCTTCCCTCGTTGAAAATTAAAACTCGTTTGACCACGAATCAAATTTTATAAGACACGAGCATACCCATCCCGCTTCGCCGGGCTAGATTTTGCTTTATTTTATTTAATCAATAAACTTACATCATAAAATATTTAATTTAACTCTCACAAATTATTATATTATTAATTTCTCTTTGTATTTATTCTCTTATCTTATATCTCTTGTATTATTCATTCTCTTCTCGAGCGGGTGAAGATCGTTACCTACACCTATGTACATATCAGTAAACGGATACATTCACGGCGGTATAACTTACCTTGAATACTTCAAAATCCTTAATTATTATGTTTAATACACTTCAGTATAGTTCATAATGACATAAATATACACAACGCATGTGTCAATACAAATTTGGGTTATAAAACAATAGAATATCATCAGAGTAAATAAAAGCTGTATTTGACAGTTCAAAAAGAGGAGTGCTCCGATCGTCACCAAACTTTACACGACTTCTCGCCAGGTCAATCTGAATATTCCCTGAAAGTTTCATTGAAATCGGTACAGCCGTTTCGGAGCTTATAGGGAAGAAATCCACACACTTTCTCTTTTATGTATATGTATAGATAGATGTGATATCCGCCAATACGGCCGGCATAATAATGTGACGGCCTGTGCTTGTGTCATATACAGGATGTCCGGTTGGATAACCTTAAAATGGGTCATAATTAAACTAACGGCAATCCAGAAAAAATACAAAAAAACACAAGTAGTTCCAAAGATATGATTATTTCAATATTGATGTTTTGTCACCCTATTTTATATAATAGTAATGCACGTTAACTGAGACATTAATAAGCCATAAATAGTATGACTATTATTACAAAATATTTTGTTATAGTGACTTGAATGTTTGTTTTCGGGAACAATTTGTAAATAATATTCAGTTTGACAAAGTGTACGCATCCGTAGCGTTAAAAATATATCCACAAATGACCAATTATTTCAAAATGGTATTATTCATTATTGTACCTTATGTCAATTGTCAATTATATCTATTTGTGTAGAAAAGCTGTGAATTTTGATTTAACCAACTTCATGTTTTCAATTCGTCTGTATTTTTTAAGATGAGAGCATAGAATAGGATATACAAAAGACCTTGGACTACTAATAGGAACGTAACCTAGAGACCTAAAAACCAATATTTAGAGTAAAGAGATTAGATAAATCTCTTGAAACATGTCTTGAATATCATCTTGTAATGTCATTTTCAGGCTGGATATCAGATTAAGCGGGCGCTTTGATACGGGTCTTGTGTACGTCATAAGCAACCTTGACCCGTATCAAGTGCCTTTCGTAAGTGAGATGTAATTCTAAGCTTATTTGACGTCTAAGTTATATCAAACAAACTTTAAATTATCATTTAACCGTTAAATGTTAATGTTGTTACAGTTAGTATGTGTAGTTAACGGTACGGTTTAGAGTTACTTGGATTTTGAATCTCTCTGTATATATGTTCGCTGTCATCGCTTCTGTTAGATGGACATTCATTTTAGGTGATGCCTTGTCATTTTACAAGTGTATTTACGTGTAAAAACAAAACCGACTTCGAATCGAATCAAACGTTAAACACTATTACGTGCACGCACTCTTTGTATTTCCGAATTATCGTAGGAATATTACGAAATAGAAATGATAAAAAACCTAAACAAACTCTGATCAAACTACTCTTTGAGTGCATCCTTTCCAATTCAAAATGAATTACTGAAATCGGTTGGCGTGATTTATTTTTCGTCCATTTGTGGCGCATATTTGATGCAAATTTAAGACTACATGGTTTTCACATTGATGCCATTGTCATTAAGGGCTATTTCCAGCAGTGGGTAGACAGGACGATGATGGTCGAACTTGGGCCGTAAGCGTACAATGCAACCTGAGGCGACCACTCGTACATTGACCTATCACGTCCTAAGACAGCGTCTAAATAAAATCAACTCCACAAGAATGCTTACGTAACAGTAACTGTCCCGACTTGCGTCTGTGTACACAACGACACTGCAGTTTGTTTTGTCGATTACTTTCCCGGTAATACAAAGTAAGCAATCTATTTTGTTTACCAGCACGGGGATTATTGAAAGAATTCTATTGAAAAGCTATGCTATATGCCATGCGTATACCTTCACTTTAATTTTTTATTCAATCTACATGTAAGACAGAATTTCCATCCCATTCATAATAGCATTTTCTCAGTCACTAAAACAAGAAAATGTAAGTTAATAATACATATAGAAAAATATGTAATACTAACTAAAAAAAGAAATATTTACAATATTATAGGTATTTTACAAAAAATATAACTGTGTCAAACCAACGTCACTCGGCAGAGTGCCCAGAAGGCTGGTAGCATAGCTAAGTTGTATGGCAATGCTTAGCCTCTGTGCAAGGTATAAGCCAGCCCTCTGGTCACCAGTTGTGTCGACCAACTTTTTAGCTATCACATTAAAGAGGTGATGTGCACTAGAACCCCACGGTCTCAAAGTTTCTACCCCAAACGGCTCAAATAAGAAACCTCTATCGAGGTTACTATATTTGCGCCGCTTGAGAGCGACCGCTCCAGCCTCAATAGAAGATTATGGAAGAAGAAAACCGTGCTAAAGTATCGACGCATATGGCATCCCTTAATAAAGGCCGTCCCATCTTCCAGGGCTTAATAGTTATACCTGGTCTAGTCTGGTCTTTTACCATCACTACGCAATAGTCCATTTGGCTCCAAAGTTGATGGAATCTAAGCGGTAGAAAGAGCCCGACTGATGATGTCGTTGAGGTTGGAGTGTCGGGAAATGCGTCCTGCACTACGCTGGCATGAAAGTCCGTTCAATTTTTTAATCCGTATCCGGTTTTTAAACTCAAGAAGAAAAGACAAGATCGGGTACGTACCATGATCACTAATAATACCGATTAGAAGTGGAGGTACTTTATATTTTTGCGTTTCTCCTGATAGGCGACACTTCAGAATCAGTAGGCAAAGTCCTAAATTCCCAAGTCTGCTAAATTGTGTACAAAATGAACGTTTATTGACATCATAGTGGTCGATGTCTTTTCGACCATATTCAAAAACACATTAGGTTCTCAATTTGTCTGTATGTTTTTTTATGTTTGTTAGCTTATAACTTTCGACTGGGTGAAGCGATTTGGATAATGCTTTTTTATTTCAATGCTGATGCTTCCAGAGTGGCTGATTTGCTCCAATTCGGACAATGAATGAAGTACGAAGGCCCGGTTCGAATTCAAGTCGGTTTGTACCCATGTATTGCTATTTTTTCGGTTTTTTAAGTACAAAACCTTACTAAAAAAATAGTGTGCGGCATATGTGACTTGATAAGTGAAATCTGACTCTGCTATTTCCCGTTAGGGTTAAACAGACTTAAGAGCTTATACTATCAAAATGTTCATTATAAAATATTCAAATAGATATAATTGGAGTGTCTGTTTGTAAAATGACCTTTGACCATGATGATTTTGAAAATGAAATGACCTCGGGTTCACTGTTCGACAAGGGTGTGCCTGTATCTTCCGCCAAAGTGGACCCGGGAATAAGGCGACATCGGCTGGCCAGTGTCGCCTTGTACTACGAGGGCACAGGGGGATAGGGATTAACCTGTGCGTTCCTCTGAAAATCCCGGAGTCCCGCACCATGCACCGAGGAAGAGCCACCGGGGGGATTAAATATATTTAAATTTACAACATATTTTTCGAAGTCACTCTCAAAATCGAAATTTTGGGCAATCAGCGTTAAAAGAAGTTTGTATAGTTGAAGACTTAGCTGTCACGGCTTATTTTTATTAGTACGATAAATGCTCTTTATAGAAAAGAAAAATATTATATAGATAAACTATATAAACACACCAATATCTTTGTAGTCTGTGCAAATACTTGATTAGATGTATTTGTCTCGCCCGTCAGGAGTGTTGTGAAATATGCGTTGTCGTGTCGACGTTTATTTGTGGAGACAGGTGCGAAAATATATCCCTTTTTTAATGTTTGTGCATAGTGCAGATTTTCTATTGTTTTGTTATCCAAAGAGGTTTGTTTTTAATAAGATCGCATATGATAATTGATATAGGAGCTTGGCCGTCTTTAATCCTTGCCAAATCCTATCCTAAACGTGTCGTGAAAGGCGAATTAAAGTGGCAACAGATTCGCGGGCGACAAGGGTCTCTTGTCGTCTGTTACGGTGAACCCGGGAGGAAAATAGAATGGAGTGATCCCGTGTTGCCTTACCACTGCGAGGGTGCTGGAGTAGGAACTCCTCCCCCGGGACATGCTTCGGTTCAGTGCATAGGTTTCATTGGTGATCCCGAGTATGGACAACGGGGCGGTTTTAGTGAATTAAAAATAAAATTAGAGCTACAAGGTATATTTTGAAAATTTCCCCCATGAATAACACAAAATGGGTGCGTATACTTATGCATGCGCGTGAGTAGTTGTACTTCTTTGGGTTAGAAAATAGTTTTCAATTGCATTTAAAGAATTAATAACAATAAACTTATAAAAGGACTGGATAAGATCAACATGGGCAATGAAGTTCATTTTAAATTTGAAAAATTAAATAAATAAATAGTAAAATTTTAATTTATATCAGTAATAGTAATAGGATAGTTAACCTCAATTAATTTCGTGCACTTGAAAATTATATATGCACAATTTTTTTCACTGCAGCTTCTACCTGTTCCGTAATAATTTTTTCATAACCCGCCTAAAGAAGAATAACTTCAAAAAAGGTTTTTGGGTACTAATTTGAACATTTTGATTGGCTGCGTTCTGTTGCGTCGTGTTTAAAATTCCCCATTTTATTTTATTTCGTTTTATTTTATATACAATTTATGTTTCCCTGGTGTTTTACTTGCTTTTACGTTATTCGTACTTTGTTAAAATTTTGCTACTGACATTTGTTTGTTTTTTAAAATGGGTTTCTGCAGAATACCAGCGCTGATTTACCCCCCTCGGATAATCAGCATTATGCTGAGCAGTGAACCCGGTCGGTACGGCGTTGCAACGCATAGCCTTGTGTATCGGACCTTTTGGGTCTTTAGTGATATATATATATATATTTTTTATTTTTAACTGTGCGCTTAACTTGTTGTGTTAATTTGTATATGTGTTGTAATCTGTCTAACCGATTAAATGGCTTATTATTATTATTATTAAAGATGTACCAAAGATCTTCGTCCCATCAAGAAAGGTGGCATTAGTACTATCGCCTGTCTTCGTTTTCGGAAGCACTCTCCTAATACACTGTATATGCATATAGTTAAGAGCGGTTACTATGTTATTATAAACAGACGCTCCAATATAATTTGTGTGTATAGATTATCTTATAAAGGAAATTGTTACAATTGCTCCAATTTTCATTCTCAATTTTTCAAATTTGCAGGTTTTCGTTCTAACAGCGGGATGTCTTCACTCGTTATCCGGAGGTGTGATGGTCGCGTTCCCATCGGTGCTGAACCCTTCGATCTTGTCTCCCAACAATACTGACATCAGCGCCACCTCCGGCGAGGCATCATGGATTGGTTTGTTGCAATCAACTTTAATTTAGGTAGCACCACCGTAGTGATTTAAGTATTCTCTTCTGATAAATAAACGATTGCTCAGCGGTCTCTGAAGTGAAACTTCTATAAGCTGGTAAATGCGTTACGAAAAGTGTGATCGGAAGAGGCGAATTAAAATTAAGAGGGATTTAAGTTAGTGAATACAGAGAGTTACGTTTTTATATATAAGACTCGTAATAAATTGCATCTGGAACTCAACCTCTCAACCTTCAACCTTTATAAAATTTTCTATTACCAATTTGCGAGGAGATAGGGTCTTATCGGGTTGCAACAGACAATAGTAGAACACACAGAGGAAAAAGATCACAAAGTTTGAAACAAAAAGATGGTGCACTCGGTTAAGGCCAGGAATCACAAATGGGATCGAAGAGCGAGTTCAAAGTAATGTTTATGTTTATGGTGATGTTGATGTTGATGTACATGTCCATGTTTATGTATTAACAAATTTTTAAATGCTTAGTTTTTAGTTTAGTTAAGCAAACCTAATATTGACATTTTATTTTTCAGCTTCTATAAATGGAATTTCTGGAATCGCGGGCTTTTTCATATTCTCACCGATATTTCAAACGTTTGGTCGCAAAGCTGCCAACATTGGATTGAACACCGTTATGTTCATCGGCTGGATTACCCTATGCATGGCTAACAATGTTACGATGTTACTTATAGCAAGAGCTATACAAGGATTGAGCGTTGGGGGTGTTTTTATCGCCGCCATTACACTGTCTGAGTACACAAGTCCAAGAAGAAGGGGATATTTTATGACTATAAAGAAAGTCACAGTAGGTCTGGGTTCTTTAATCTGCCATTCCTTAGCCCTTATTTGTACGTGGAGACAAATATCTGGCTTCTGCATATTACCTATAACTGTCGCAACAATTTTAATATTCTTTTGGACTGAGAGCCCAGCTTATCTCGCTATGAAAGGACGTTTTGACGAATGCGAGAAAGCTTTTCTATGGTTACATGGAGATACGGCTGAGAGTAGAATGGAATTAACTGAGTTATTAAAAGTGCAAAAGGAGAAATATCAAGCAAATAAAAAATAACTACCTCTACTATTAAGAAGTTTACAACAATAATGAACAATCAGGAAATTTTGAGAGCTTGTCTTATTGTAATTTTAGTTACTCTATGTGTTGATGCTTGTGGACGATATTTTTTGCTTGCGTATATAACTAAAATATTAGAGGAAATAACAGGTAGCCAACCGCTGGCAATGTATTGTTCTATAGTATCTGACCTGTTGATAATTTCAGCTCTAACGATATCATGTTCAGTTATAAGGATATTCAATAGACGTACCCTGTTATTTGGTTTCGGATCACTGACTGTTATAATAATGTTCGTTATAAGTGCATTAGTTGTCATGAATACTTATTGTAGTTTATTTTCACAAGCATCGTGGTTGATTCCGTCTATGATTTTATTACACAGCTTTGTTGCTCATTTAGGGATAGTACCAGTTGCATTTGCAATATCGTCAGAAGTATTCCCTTTAGAATACAAAGGTTTGTGTTCTTTCATATCCGGTATAGCGTTCACAATATTTTACGCTGCAACATTAAAAGTGACGCCCATTATGATGGAATATACAGGCGTGTCTGGTACTTACGCTATATATGGAATAATAGTTGTGTTTTGTTTAGCAATGCTATTTGTAATTTTACCTGAGACTAAGGATAAAACTTTACAGGAAATTGAGAACGAACTAAAAGGAATCGAAAATTCTGTTACCAAAAATAACAGTACTTTATATAAAGGTAATATATAATATACATTGTTTTATATTGATATTTAAACTGTACAAATATACGAGCATGTCTGTATAAATGTTAGTTGTTGTTTTATTTTATTTTTATGTTATACTTGAACTCTGACAGTTAGTCCGGTTCACAGTCTGACAGACTTAAAATCGCACAGCGTTGGTATTTCTCTACGAGACAAAATGCGAAACGTAGAATTTCAACGGAGAACGAAGGTAATCGACATAGCTTTTAGAGTATGCAAGCTTAAGTTGCAATGGGCCGCCCACATCTTAGAGTCTGTGATGACAGATGGGGAAGGAAAGTTTTGGAATGGAGGTATGGGTCGGAAAAGCGTAGGGGCCTATAAGGATAGCCGGAAGTGACTGGATAAGGAAAGTGGGAGAATGGCCTATTTTAGTAATGAATTAATACGGTCTGATGACGATGTAGAAGATGGAGTGTTTTTCAGGACATTGCGAGGCCCTAAATTTGATTTATTTCTTCTATCTAAATCCACAAAACCAAAAGCAATGCGCAAACATAATAAGAATGAAAACATAAATAATATATTGACCAGTAAAAACAAAAACCAATTTCAAATCAAATCAGTAACGGACTAAAAAAAAATTTTCCTTACGTTTCGCCGACTGTATCCAAAACCATTAGGCGATTGACGCTTATACTCGTATTAGACGCTACTACGCTTTTTTTTATTTCTTCTTCGATTGTGGCGCCTATATAGAGAAAATATATTATTTTTTTCACGTTTATGCTCGTTATTGTTACGAAATACTTACCTAGTTTTGAATTGCGACAAACCAACCAAAATCACAACAAGCATTCTTGGAGTTTCCCGATATATCTTGTCTCGAGGTCCCATGGAACCGAAATTAATTTGGGACCGAATTTAAAGCAACTGTTGAACATAAAATGAAAATCGGTTGATAAATGATGGTGCCATTAGACTAACATGAACAGACAAACACATTATTTGATGTCGCTTAATAACTTAAACGCGTTTCAGGATTGGCACATAACGAGTTACACCTAACACAACAAAGACGTTTTTGCATAATTGCGGTCACACGACAAGTCATTACAGCACGCTGTTCTTAAATTCCTATTTATAAATACAAATTTATAAAATTGAAGTGTCTGTTTGTAATATTAAAATAACTTTTCACCACATATATATATAAATTTATATACGATACATATACCCAAATAATATCAATTTTTGTCTGTTTGTTCCGGCTAATCTCTGGAATGCCTGGAATTGTGAATTTCAGCTGATGTAATAAATAAGCTACTTTTATTTTTAATCTTGCGTAACAATGCGGGACGCAGCTAGTTTTAAATAAACAATTCGTCAAAGACGTTCGTACAGAAATTAGTAACGTTTCGTTCTTGGACATAGCGCGTGGAAATATTGTTAACGAAAAATTTATATCATAATAATCGTCGTTGACTTTATAGTTCTGTTACTTCTGTTTGTGTAAAACGTTGGGTTATTCTGGTGAACTACATGGTTGATAGTATCATGTATTTTAAATATGACCGCCATATTTGGAGGCAGGTAATTGTTATGCGTTTAGTATTGGCAATTCACACACTTCTCACTAGTAGGGCTAACGTGGCAACTTCTGCTGTCGTATGAACGAGCCGGCGTGATGCGAGTGGTGAATGAGGTTCTGTTGGCTGACCTGGCAATAAAGAATTACTTGAAATTCATTATCATGTTTGTCCATTGACCAAAGTTTTTATTGTGACCAATAAAAGAACCAAGTAAACAGCTGCTGTCGTATGATCAGGATCGCATGATATGAGTGGTGAATGAGTGTCCATCTAACTCGTCATTAAAGACTGCTTGGAAAACGTTATCATGTTCGTCCATTCACCAATTTCTTCAACGGACTTCAAAAGAGGTTCTCAAGTCGTCTGTATGTTTTTATGTTTGTTTATTTAATTTGTTATCAAATGCTCTTTCCAGTTTTCGCACATTAAGAATGTACATGACTAGGTTAGATGGTATAAATAATCTTACAGCTCAAACGTTGAAAGCGTTGGGCAGCTAAATAAGCGTATCTGTAATAATAATAATATATTTTATTTCAAACCAAAATTCATGTACAAACCAGTTCGATAATAGCCGCAGTAGTAAAACTGTGTCGCAGCTATTAACGCCCATCTCCAAACAATGAAATACAAATACAAATAAAAATTTAGTAAAATTAACAACTTATAACGTAATTTAGTTTATTCGTTTTGTGTGTGTGAGTGTGTTTGTGTGTAAAAGGTTGCGTGTGTTGAAGAGTGACTGTATGTGTAGGGACGAGTATGAAGGAGTGAGTTACTCTGACTGTTTATTATGGTTTTAAAAGATCTTCTGTAAATTCATACGAGAGGGTTTGGAGCCATTCAGTAACATGTGTCTTACATTCTTTTAGTGGTAATGGGTATATATGTAATGATTTATTTACTTTATTGTACAAAAAGGCACTTAGGATGTAAAATTGATGTCTAGCGAAATCAGTTCTGTGGGCCACAATGGTGCAAACCCTGTCATGTCTGCGCTGTGTATTGTAAAATGCAGGTGCGAACTTGAGAAGTGAATGTTTTCGAAGTTGAAGTTGCCGAACAGTTAATAATTTATAAAAGTATCTGGAAGTGGTATTGCTAGCAAGTCTAAGTTTGCAAAATGATAATGATGATAATGTCCAGGCCGATGCAATTTATTTACTTTTATATGCATTTTAATTCCGATACTTCATTCATGTAGCTTAGGTATTCTGCCCTCCCGTGTGCTCTTTGGTGGTTGGCGTACCCGAGCTTGTTGCTAAAAGCACGAGAGCACTTAGCACAGGTCAAGGTTCCACCAACATAATTATAGTGGATGGACACTATTTGGCGGGACTTCAGTTTTTGAAGAACTCAATTTGTGTCGAGTTCTTCATGCCGCTCAACTTCGAAATTATCAACCTGTTGGTGGACAAGTCGCCTTCCCTCTCCTGAATGCTGCTTACCTCTCCTGTGAGGGATCTAATTTGCATCTCTTCATATGTCTATTCAGAATGACCTTAGGCATAATAAGTTCTAAGCACATTAATATTTATTTTATATTAACACGATCATACCTGAGAAAATTCTTTGAATGGAGACCTTGTTGGCAAAGAAGCATGGAGCGACCACCTTATAACTGGAAGTGGTTGGATGCGGAGAGCGGAAGACCTTTTTTTTTTTGTAACATGAGGCATGACTACTGACTTAAGTACTAAATTCAGAGTTTATTGCCCCTTGTCATTTTTGCTCTAAGCATAGTCTGCCTATGCTATGTCTAGTTCCCCCAACGTGGGTGGTTAGGGATGTTTTCATTCTTCACTTTCTTTCGTCTCTTAATAATATATACACAGAGTTATATTTTTTAATGCAGTTAGTCTTATCGTCTATTCTATCTTAACATTTACTTCTAATAATACAATTTTACATACTTACTTATTCTCTACTTTCTTTACTTTTTTAACACTCTCACTCTAAATAGGTTTTTATTTTATTTTTTCTGACACTCTCTATTTAAACTGAGCGGAAGACCTTATATGCTGGAAGGCGTTGACGAAGGCAGTTAATTCACTAAGGCTGATAATAACGAATACTCCATTATGGAGTGTGACCAGGTCAAACTCATAGAATATATTGAATAGATTAAATAATTATCTGAATGCTATTACATGTAATGATTATAGATTAGAATTTCCAATGTTTCAGATATTCATTTTGACCTCCGCTTGCTTTAGTTCCATAACAGCTGGGATTATGTTCGCGCACACAGGTGTATTAACCGCTGCTATATTAGCGAAGAACAACACTGATATTTCAGTGACTCCTGATGAAGCTTCTTGGATGGGTAAATATACCTTTAAATAATTTTATATCGATATGCATCACGTATTGATCCTAACAATGGTTAGATCTAATTAATGCCATTTCCTGTTGCAAAACTAGGTCAGATCGATTCGGAAAGTACGACCTTGCGGTATACCGATGTAAAACATAGATGTATTATATTTTCGGGTTTCGTCTGGCCCAACACTTTATAATAGAATGGTAACGTGTCTACTGTACCCATAGTAGTTTGTGAAATCACTTAAGACTTCTTTGATAACATGAAAAAGGTTCCAAAAAGGCAAAATATTCATGACGTTTAACATTAATCCCAGATTTTGTTGGATTATTAATAATATAAGGCGTAAATTATTAGCTGTACTTAAAAGCTGTTAAGTTGAACCACTTAGCCGCTATTACACTCTAATGTATTAATTTCAAAGAACAAACGTGTAATGTAGCGGTCGAGTCTAGTCGTATATATATAGAAACAAGACATATATGGAAGCAACGGACTGTCTTCTGTCTAGTATTTGGACGCACATATACAAGGGAGTCTGAGCAACGTAGTCGTACAACCAGCAGTTTGCCTTTGCTTATAATATAGCCTCTAGGTAGGAGATATCCTCTAGAAATACTATGACAATGGGACATCAAAACACCCATGTCTATCCTGTTGAAATAGCACTGCGCTTGAAATGTTGGTAATTAAAAATACATAAAATTATTTTTATTCGTATCACATTTATTACATATTTTAACTTTTCAGCTGCAAGCACTGGATTTTCGGGTATATTGGGTTTCTTCATTTTAACGCCAATATTTCAAATCCTTGGACGGCAACCGGCACACATTTGCATGGGCGTTATAACGCTATTTGGATGGATCATGCTATCAGTAGCTAGAGACGCTGCGGTTATATTAGCAGCTAGAATAATCCAGGGCATTTCTTTTGGTGGAACTTTCATCGTTGGTATGACTATTGGAGAATATGCGCATCCAAAAAGAAGAGGGTATTTTTTGACAATTAAAAAGGCATCGGTGGTATTTGGCTCTTTGATCTGTTACTCTTTGTCAATGATTTTAACATGGAGACAAATAGCTGTGTTTGCTGTTGTAACCAGTACTATATCAGTCATTGCTGTACCTTTTTGGCCAGAATCTCCCGCGTTTCTAGCCATGACAGGAAGATTTCAGCAGTGCCGAGAAGCGTATTTTTGGTTGAATGAAAAATCAATTGAAAACGAAAAAGAATTGCAAGAATTAATCACAGCTCAAGTGCAAAGAATTGAAAACAAAAACAATTTACAAGGCAGATTCTCCTATATACTCAAAATTGTGGAACAATTATTGAAACCAGACTTTTTAAAACCTTGTTTAATTGTTACCGTACTATCGTTATGCATAGATTCTTGCGGCAAATATTTTCTAATGTCTTATATAACACAAATAATAGTCCAAGTAACTGCCGATGATATGTTTGCTAAGCAATTTTCGATATATTTAAATGGACTGTTAGTTTTGGCAATTTGCTTATCGAGTGTATTGATCAGATATTTCAAAAGGCGAACGCTTTTCTTTTGTCTTGGACTAACGTCAACTGTATTAATGTTCTTGATTAGCCTTGTAATCATTTTACAATCTAATAATGTCATAGCATATGTTGTGTGGACGGTGCCACTAATGATTTTGCTGCATGGCTTCATCTCTCATGTTGGTATTATACCAATTGCCTTTGTCCTTTCTTCGGAAGTTTTCCCTTTGGAGCACCGGGGTTTGGGAGCGTGTGTTTCCGGTGTAATTTTTACTTCACTATATGCGTTTACAACTAAATTAACACCTATTATGATGTTAAGTATTGGGATAGAAGGGACTTATGGTATTTATGGTGTATTTGTATTAACGTGCTTAGTAATTTTGTATTTTTATCTACCCGAAACCAAAACAAAACATTACAAGATATAGAAAAGGAAATTAAAGGTTTATAAAACTGAACTTTTACAACATAAATATCTTTCACTATTCCGGACGTTTATTACATGTAAAGTTGCCTTTAATAGCAGTCGCCATCTTGATTATTTCTGCTTAAGTGGCAAGCTCCCGTTGGTACCCGTTGCAGAAACCACGTGAAGCAATAGACATTCCTCGAAGACCCTCCACGAGTAAGCATTCTTTTAACAACACTTGGAAAATATTTAACTTGGAATATTGTTTTATTTTATAAACAAAGAAATAATAATGTATAATAATGTAACAATCTAAATTATAATCTATTTAAATGTATTTATGCTTCATCATTACTAAGATTAAAAAAATTAACTTAAATGCACATGTTCCAAAAAAAAAGTAAAAAAAATTGCAGTTTTACTCTACAATGCTACTAGAATAATTATATTAAATTACCTAGGCAACCCTGGTAGAACCAGAGCCCCAGGGCTCGTAGTAGTAGCTCAGTGTCCGGGGCCCGGTGCCAGCACCAATAAATTTACTGTTGCAATTTTGTGTGCTGTTTTACCACATACTCGGCGGTGAAAGAAAATATCGTGAGGAAACCTACATGACGAAAAAAATTTTCTAAGACAAGTCTGCCAATCCGCACTTAGGCCGCGTGGCGGACTATACCCTGATACTCTGTTTACGGAAAAAGCCTTTGCCCAGCAGTGGGACATATATAAAGGTTGTAACTAACTAACCTAGGGAATTGGCAACGAAAAGTTTATACCAAAATTTCAAAAAGGTGGCCGCCATTCATGCAAATCTTTTTAACTCCCGGAGCGGGATTTCGCCACCACACATGGTGATTATTATACTCGTAGATACTACTATTATTGGCATAACCAAGGCACTAATATTATGTTGATTGCATGTTTAATATACATATCTAAGCTAAAACACTAACAGGCCTTGAATCTACTATTTGCCAATGACGTTTCGTTATGTCCAGTCTATTACAGTCATTGGGCTGGTCCACAAGCTGAAAGTCGCACAATGAGCGATGGGAAGAGCTATGTTCGGCATTTCTCTAAGGGATAGAATCCGAAACGAAAAAATTCGATGGGGAACAAAGGCAGAAAACGGAAAAAGAAGGGCATTGGGCCGGCCACATCTGCCAAGTCAGCGACGGTAGATGGGGAGGAAAGTCTAGGAATGAAGAACGCGCAAAGGCCGGAGAGCTGAGGATTGTATATGGTGGAAGGCATTGGGGAAGGCCTATTTCCAGCAGTGGATAGACACAGGCTGATGATGATGATAATTACAGTCATATCAATTATCATTCCATCATTACAAAACACGTCGAATACCAACACACACAGAGTCGACGTGCCAGTGAACTTAATGACGACTAATACTGCCAAATATCGACCGCTATAATGCCAGTGAACGTTCATTATGAACACAATTAGTATAGCAGACATGGCGGTCAGATGGCGACATTATCAGCATGTTTACGTGGTAGGGGCTTTTGTATAATAATAATGACTTAAGATCAAGTCTCGCAAACAAACAAAATGGTTTTCGTTATAATTCCAAAGGTATTTGCGGTTTTGTCAATTAAATTCCGTCACGAAGTTTCCAGACTTGTCAGGCAGGCTCGAATTAGAAGCCGCACGTGGTCTGAGCTTAATTATCAAAGTTGCCAATCTTGATTATTAGTAAGTTATGAAAAAGATGCTGTATTTTCATCCCTTATTTTACGCCGTATGTGTATTAAATAATGAATACCTGTAAAATTTGTTTTTTGAATCTTTATTTCCACAAAAAAGTGTACAAAAAAGCGGACTTAATTCCAAAAGGCATTCTCTACCAGTCTGCCGGGTATGTAACGGGTGTAAGCTTAGAAATTAAAAATGTATGTATATTTGAATAAGGAATAGAAGTCTCTGCCGAGATTAGTCTTTCCATATGGGTACAATCTGGAAATCCTTAAGTCTAATTTGAACAGACACCATACAGGCCCACGTGTTCCGTAAGCTTATTCTCGCCTTCCATCAAGCGAGATAGAAGCCAAACTTGTGTGCGCCTATTTCGTATAAAAATTATGTCTATACATACATACATAGATCTATATATAGGTATATAGGGATAGGAAAAGGTAAATTTAAGAGTATTCCTTGTTCACGAGTTTTTGAGACTTGTAGACGTTTGAAATATTTTTTGCTGATATTAAAAATTGTGTATTATACAAAAACGACAACAGCATACATTTCAGATGGATATAATATTTTTTTTTGAAAAATAAAGCCACTTTATAATTCTCGTTAACCATTCCAACTAAGCTTAAGCTTGTGCTAGGAGATGGTTCACGTCAATAGGTGAATGGTGGATTCGATCCCACGACCTTACGATTCGCAGACCGTACCCTAAACCATTAGGCTTATTGACGCAAATGTTCGCTTTGTTAAATATTCACTGAAATATATCACTTGAACATCAATTACAGATGTGAACAACATTTGCTATCTTGTTAAGTGTGGTAACTTAAAGAAGTTAATAAAATAAGTACAAACACTTTGACAACCTATTCCATGTTTCAGTAGTACATTTGTATACATGGCAGGCTAAGTTAACTTAGAAATGTTAACTTTACCATACAAACAAACAAATGGGACTTGAAGTGAACTCACACATCGCACCCACATTTTACTTGACTAACTTATCCTCAACATTATTATATTATATTTAGTTATTTGATGTTTTATTTGCGTTATGCGATCTCTTCTGTTGATAAAATTGAATCGATTTTATTATTAATGTGATTTAAGACGAAGAAGTTAGCTAGTAACTGAAATAAATTGTGCATGATAGACAATTAAATATCCTTAAAATAAAATAACAGTGTTGCCACATGGAGGCAAAACTAAGTCCTAAAATTTAATGAAAAATATTGTAGTATCCAAGTTTACGTAAGTATTTTTCATTGAAGCTTATGTTTTTTAATAAAATATAAATAAATGAATAAAAGTATTTTATTTTATTTAAAGGATATTTAATTGTCTTTATCTTCCGAGATATTCAAACTTTCTTAACCGACCCTTTATTTTTGCTTACGGCTATATAATGACTTTTTAAAAGGAGGAAGGAAGGTTCTCGATTCAACCAAAAAAACTCATCATAAATAACTGATTGGTAAACATTATCATGTTCGTCCATTCACAAATTTCTTCAACCCATTTCAAAAGAAGATGGTTCTCATTTCGTCTGTATGTTTAGTTTATGTTTGTTACCTCATAACTTTCTACTGGATGAACCGATTTTGATGATTCTTTTTATTTGAAAGCTGGTGCTTGCCAATGCATTGCCATTGTGACAATGACGTCTATATAACAAACTTTATAATTCTTAAAATTGCATAAAGCATGTGCGCGTCATATGGACGATTAAATCAATATCACGCTATCCGAATTGATTCATTTTTTATTGTGTTAGGTAAACTAAAGCAGCAGGTAACAGACAAAAATAGATAGTCGCTTTTTAACAATGGACCTTATAGCTAAAAGCGATGTCTTCCATGCAACTTAAAGATGGAGAGGAAAAAATGATCATCAAAATGAAAGTCTAGAAATAAATAAATTGAAAGAAATTTTAAAAATACGATATAAAAAAATACCTTATTTATTTTAAGATAATAATAATGATCTTAAAATAAATAAGGTATTTTTTAAATTTCTTATTTATTTTAAGATCATTATTACAACTTTAAAGCGGTAGCTTTAGAGAGTATAGTTAGTTTTAGTAAAACATACTGTATCCTTTAACATAACGCACATATAAATCCTTTGTTGTTGTATTGGCGGGCACTTGACGCCATATGAACATGCTCGATTGCCCTTTCTTTAATAAAAACAATAGAAATGTTAGAAATAAATACTTTCACAGACACAGCAGTGTCACACGTCGAGCGCAATTCGACGCCTGCTAGACGGTCGAACATTAAAATTTCATTACATTTCAATCGGTTAAAAAGTGTATCCAAATCCAGTGGAGTTCGTAAATATTCTATCGCTTCCAGCGACGTGACATTCCCGTCCTTCACCGTCTTCAACTGAAGATTTTATCAACTTATCCACTTATTAAACTACACAGTTGGCCAGAGAGGCTGGCCTTTACTGCTTCACCGGATTGAGAGGTGGCATAGCTCTTTGATCGTTTAGCCTGAACCTCGCTAGCTGGTAACTGGACACAAACCCCCGGTGAGGGGTAACCTCGGCTTGGACGGTTACTATTTTACGCATTCCAATCCGAGGGCACCCGAGAGAGCCGAACCACGACTTGATCGTTTGCTATGTTATTGGCAAAAGAATATTGGGACATTTTAAACTAAACTAACTTATATGCCACTTCGGGAACATTTTTAAACCTCTAAAAAATTCATCCTTTATGTTTGTATCCTCATAACAATTGGATAATAATTGTTGTCTCATAAAGGCCGCAGGTCGAAGCTGGATACAAGCCATTTACAACCGGTCCTTTTGGAAATCGTTGGAGAAGACCTACTCGTATGTCTAGCAGTGGATGTTCTACGGCTAAAATGATTATGATGGGTTTAAAGAATTTATTTCTCATAAGAACATTTTTACAAAGTTCACTTAAAATGAGATATAAGGTACTTAAATAATATAATTAATGATGTGCCTCTGGGTCGCAGGTAGATGTCGTCACATGTGTATCATAAAATCTTTTAGCTTGTTTTAAATTGCTGGGAAGTGTCGCACTCTTTCACTTTATTTGGCAGGCTATTGTATAACTGTGCTCCTTCGTACAATATCGTTTTCTTTCCGTAGTTAGTACGTGGGGTGATTAGGTCTTTTATGCAATTTTATATTTGTGTGAATTGAATTTGTTGTGAAATGTGAAATGATAAAGAATGGAACTGATACTACTCGATGAACCATCGTGGAACGAGCCTACTTCCTTTTCAAAGGCCAGTAACGCATCTGCAGATTCTGTGTTGATCTCCCCAACACCAGTTGAGCTGCCCTTTCTCAATAAAGGGAGATAATCCGGACGTAACAATGTACATTTAATTAGATTTTTTGTATAGATTTGAAAAACAGTTTTTGTCTTAAGTTGTTAATGTACTCGTACTTGTATTATTTGCTTTTTATAAAACTAGCTGCGCCCCACGATTAAAAAGTATATGCTCTTTTCTGTGCCACTTGTGTGCAAAATTTAATGATTTTTTTGGCGAACTACACAGATTAGCTAAATAAGAGGTGGCATAGCTCTTAGGTCGCTTAGCCTGATAAAAATGTAATGATAATCAGTTAAATAGGTTGGGGCGTTGTTTTTTTTTAAATTTAAATTAATAATAAATAAATAAATCTTTTATTCCATCATTGACTTAGCCTAAATATACAAATATCTAATTTATTTATTTATCTTAATTTAAATATAACATATACTAACTAATAAAGAAATATTTAAGTTGGTCGACACATCAGGTGACCAGAGGGCTGGCTTATACCTTGCACAGAGGCTAAGCATTGCCATACAACGTGGCAATGCTACCAGCCTTCTGGGCACGCTGCCAAGCGATGACTTTTGGCACTGTTATATTTTTGTAAATATTTTGTAATATCTTTTAAATTACAAATATTTTAAATCAACGCAGTAGTTTTTGCGTGAAAGAGTAACACTTCACATACATGTAGGAAAAATAGAGTAATAGAATGTAAAACGTGGGGTAAGAAATTGTACGAGTAGGAGAGTGGACTGGAAGAAGAAAAATGGAAAGGAGGAATGCAAGAAAGATGGAATGAAAAGGTCCCTAAGGTGTAACACGTTGGGGGAACGATGAAAAAAAAAACACTTTACATTCATCCACACAAACTTTTGCGTTTATAATTTTAGTAGGATGTTATCTATTGTCATTAATACTTGTCATCATTGAATGGATACAATACACTATATCAATGGGGGCGTATGTATCAAATAAGTGGAACAAAACCAATCATCACCATGATGTTGACAAATGCGGTTGTGTCATTAAGTGCGGTGCTTTTCTCCTAGTATATGTGACGAATGGCGAGGACTGTGTGATTGATAATCGCCCCAGATAGCAGCATGGGATGACAAGCTACGCAAAGACTTAATATCTTGTTACGATCGCCATGTACCACCCAATTCGAACAACACACAAGTGATTATCAGTTTTAAAATAAGATCGTTCTATTTTCACAATAAAGAAGAACTTTTCTCAATTAATAGCAGGGTTTACATATCCTGGATCGATCCAAGGCTCAAATGGAACCCGGATGACTATGACGGCATTACTGAAGTACTCATATCAAGCGTAGACCTCTGGACTCCACATTACAAGCACTACAGTCCCACTAACACCGAAGATTATGACTTTTCATAACCACATGTCGTGATCAGTTCAGGTAGAGTCTCTTGTATACCGGTCATGTTTCACGATACAATTTGTAATTCCAAATTACGCGACTGGCCGTACGATACGAAGAACTGCAGTTTCAAATTCGGTTCGAGGGAAGTGTCGCACTCTTTCACTTTATTTGGCAGGCTATTGTATAACTGTGCTCCTTCGTACAATATCGTTTTCTTTCCGTAGTTGGTACGTGGGGTGATTAGGTCTTTTTATGCAATTTTATATTTGTGTGAATTGAATTTGTTGTGAAATGTGAAATGATAAAGAATGGAACTGATACTACTCGATGAACCATCGTGGAACGAGCCTACTTCCTTTTCAAAGGCCAGTAACGCATCTGCAGATTCTGTGTTGATTTCCCAACATCAGTTGAGCTGCCCTTTCTCAATAAAGGGTGATAATCCGGACGTAACAATGTACATTTAATTAGATTTTTTGTATAGATTTGAAAAACAGTTTTTGTCTTAAGTAATGTACTTGTATTATTTGCTTTTTATAAAACTAGCTGCGCCCCACGATTAAAAGTATATGCTCTTTTCTGTGCCACTTGTGTGCAAAATTTAATGATTTTTTGGCGAACTACACAGATTAGCCAAAGAAGAGGTGGCATAGCTCTTAGGTCGCTTAGCCTGATAAAAATGTAATGATGATCAGTTAAATAGGTTGGGGCGTTTTTTTAATTTAAATTTAAATTAATAATAAATAAATAAATCTTTTATTCCATCATTGACTTAGCCTAAATATACAAATATCTAATTTATTTATTTATCTTAATTTAAATATAACATATACTAACTAATAAAGAAATATTTAAGTTGGTCGACACATCAGGTGACCAGAGGGCTGGCTTATACCTTGCACAGAGGCTAAGCATTGCCATACAACGTGGCAATGCTACCAGCCTTCTGGGCACGCTGCCAAGCGATGACTTTTGGCACTGTTATATTTTTGTAAATATTTTGTAATATCTTTTAAATTACAAATATTTTAAATCAACGCAGTAGTTTTTGCGTGAAAGAGTAACACTTCACATACATGTAGGAAAAATAGAGTAATAGAATGTAAAACGTGGGGTAAGAAATTGTACGAGTAGGAGAGTGGACTGGAAGAAGAAAAATGGAAAGGAGGAATGCAAGAAAGATGGAATGAAAAGGTCCCTAAGGTGTAACACGTTGGGGGAACGATGAAAAAAAAGCACTTTACATTCATCCACACAAACTTTTGCGTTTATAATTTTAGTAGGATGTTATCTATTGTCATTAATACTTGTTATCATTGAATGGATACAATACACTATATCAATGGGGGCGTATGTATCAAATAAGTGGAACAAAACCAATCATCGCCATGATGTTGAAAAATGCGGTTGTGTCATTAAGTGCGGTGCTTTTTCTCCTAGTATATGTGACGAAAGGGGAGGACTGTGTGATTGATAATCGCCCCCAGATAGCAGCATGGGACGACAAACTACGCAAAGACTTAATATCTTGTTACGATCGCCACGTACCACCCAATTCGAACAACACACAAGTGATTATCAGTTTTAAAATAAGATCGTTCTATTTTCATAATAAAGAAGAACTTTTCTCAATTAATAGCAGGGTTTTCATATCCTGGAAAGATCCAAGGCTCAAGTGGAACCCGGATGACTATGACGGCATTACTGAAGTACTCATATCAAGCGTAGACCTCTGGACTCCACATTACAAGCACTACAGTCCCACTAGCACCGAAGATTATGACTTTTTCATAACCACATGTCGTGTGATCAGTTCAGGTGGAGTCTCTTGTATACCGGTCATGTTTCACGATACAATTTGTAATTCCAAATTACGCGACTGGCCGTACGATACGAAGAACTGCAGTTTCAAATTCGGTTCGAGGGAAGAAGAAAGCGCTGGCATTACCTTTGGTTCTGAGTCAACTCGCCTTGTCGGTATGTTTGGTGCGGAGTATGGCCCGACATGGACTGTCATTGATTATTCAAGTGGTCGAGAACCGAAGTCTCAAGTTCAATTTTATTTTAACTTGATTCTGGAACGACAGGGTGCTGGCCTTGCTGCGGTTGTTATAGTGCCGACACTTGTTCTATCCATTCTCACAGTGTTGTCTATGTGTCTAAATGTTGAAGATAAAACTCGTCTAAGCATTTTGTGTTTTGGATTACTAAATCAATTTTTCTTTTTGCAAGTAATGAATAGAGATATTCCTAAGAACAGCGCAGACACACCGACAGTTCTGATTTACATACGTACGTCAATAGTTTTGATGTTAGTAGCAATTGGGATTACTGTTATTTTAAATAAGTTGCTCGAGAGGACCGCTCATCCTCCAAATTTTATAGTAACGTTGAATGAAAAACTCTTGGAGCCATACGGAAAGTATTTAATTTATCCCAGATGGACGACTGCCGGAGATAATCGAAATTTTGAAGAAGTGAGTATTAAAAATGCGTCAGTATGGGCTGACTTTTCTAGTATTATAAACTTTATCGCTTTGTTATTAATTGTAATTGTCTACTTTACGATGTTTTTTGCCTACATACCGCGGCCCGAGTTTTAGATGAAATAAACATTTTTTGTAAAATTTTGTTTTTTCATGTCCAAATAGTTTTTTTTATAACTCTTTATTATTAAAAAGCCTTCCTTTCTGTGTTATTTGTATGTGGATATATTATATACATATACACAAGTTTGGTAAATTTTTGATAGCGTTTGGTATATACGCAAACGCTATCAAAAATTATTAAACTTTAAATTACATAAACTTTTATTATACAGTATTTTTCATTCAATTTTATTTTAACTTGATTCTGGAACGACAGGGTGCTGGCCTTGCTGCGGTTGTTATAGTGCCGACACTTGTTCTATCCATTCTCACAGTGTTGTCTATGTGTCTAAATGTTGAAGATAAAACTCGTCTAAGCATTTTGTGTTTTGGATTACTAAATCAATTTTTCTTTTTGCAAGTAATGAATAGAGATATTCCTAAGAACAGCGCAGACACACCGACAGTTCTGATTTACATACGTACGTCAATAGTTTTGATGTTAGTAGCAATTGGGATTACTGTTATTTTAAATAAGTTGCTCGATAGGTCCGCTCATCCTCCAAATTTTATAGTAACGTTGAATGAACAACTCTTGGAGCCGTACGGAAAGTATTTAATTTATCCCAGATGGACTACTGCCGGAGATAATCGAAATTTTGAAGAAGTGAGTATTAAAAATGCGTCAGTATGGGCTGACTTTTCTAGTATTATAAACTTTATCGCTTTGTTATTAATTGTAATTGTCTACTTTACGATGTTTTTTGCCTACATACCGCGGCCCGAGTTTTAGATGAAATAAACATTTTTTGTAAAATTTTGTTTTTTCATGTCCAAATAGTTTTTTTTATAACTCTTTATTATTAAAAAGCCTTCCTTTCTGTGTTATTTACGTGGATATATGTATATAGCAAACGCTATCAAAAATTTACCAAACTTATCTTTAAATTACATAAAATTTTATTATAACTTTTATTTTTCATTCAATTTAATTAATTTTAAATTTTAGTACTTAGTGTTGCCTACATGTGGCGCAACACTAAGATTTAATTGTCTATCATGCACAATTTATTTCAGTTAGCTAGCGTCTTTATCTTCCGAGATATTCAAACTTTCTTAACCGACCCTTTATTTTTGCTCACGAGTGTAGATCTCAAAATGTCTGGTTAAAAAGGTGGTAATTGTTTTTAACTAAAAATACTGTTAAATACATATTATAAAAGGACGTTTTATTTTCGTATATGTTACATTGAGGTGAGGTGAGACTTATGATGACATTAGCCCAACGGACCGCTCCTGATCTGAAGTAGCTACACGTTATCATTGATAAAGGTATGTTTGACATGAAGACGTAAATTAAATCGATCTATAAATCTTGTTATCTTAACTATAGTGGCTTTGACTTGGAGTTCTCTGAATTCAATAACGTCAACGTGAGTTTAGACGTGGGTCGGTTTTGAGAAGCACTTTCATGGGGATGGTAGCTGATATTTTAAACGGGCACAGAGCTCGAAGGGTTGATGGCGTTATGAAATGGTTCCATAATATATTTACAATCTACATGTATAAAAGAAAGTGTGTGTGTGTTCCGTATAGGCTCCGAAAAAGCTGTTTCAATTTCATTCAATCAATTCGAAGCGATTTCAATGAAACTTTCAGGGAATCTTCAAATTGACCTGGCGATTAATCCTGTAAAGTTTGGTGACGATCGGAGCACTCTCATCTTTTGAACCGTCAAATACAGCTTTTATTTACAATGATGATATTCTATTGTTTTATAACACAAATTTGTATTGACACATGCGTTGTGTATATTTATGTCATTATGAACCATATTGAAGTACAATGGAGTATAATAAAGTATACTGAAGTATATTAAAGATTGGGCAGCGCAGCGCCATGACATGGTATCTGCCATCGGTGGTGTAGACCTGTCGCTTCCGAGCCTCGCTCTTGCGATGGTCTCGAGCGACAGGTCTTGGACGGCGGTCGCCTCCTTCTGTGAGACGGTCATGTCCCAGAAGGAGGCTGACGAAACTGAGTCAGGGAGGGCATAGAGCTCCCCTCCGCAGGCGACGTATCGGGGTGCGCAGGCGTTACGAACGCCTCCTCTTGCCGCCCCGTAATCCGAAGCAGGGCCAGGATGGGTACCTGGCCCCAGAATGCAGTCGGCGTCGTCGGGACTTCTCTGAGTGCCGGAGAAGTCCCCTATGAGGATGAAGTCCGGTCTTTGCCGGGACCGGCTGGTCGTTGGGGTGTCCTGTCGCTGACAGATCCGGGGCACCCGCTCATAACGGCTGATGGCACGGAAGGTTTAGTGGGTAGGGGCTGCCCAGGCCGAGTCCCACACATCCTCCGCTCACCCAGGTACCGGAGGATGGTCTATAAAAGATGCCCCGCGTGAACAAAAAAAGTATATGAAAGATAATAATTAAGGATTTTGAAGTATTCAAGGTAAGTTATATAGCGCCACGAATGTATCCGTTTACAAGGTAATGATAATAGGTAATCTTCACCAGTTCGAGAAGAGAATGAATATGGAGAGAAATTAATAATTTAATATATAGTGAGAGTTATTTAAATATATTATTTAATGATGTAAGTTTATTGTTTATGATGTAATGTTTGATGTAAGTATATTGCTGCGTACGCTAATACTTTATATAAATATGATATTTACAAAATTGACCAAAGAAAATGAAGCGCAATTTTAAATGTCCAACCGCTGTAGTAGGTGTATGAGAACTTGAAAACTAACTTAAAACTGGTGCAACTTCTGCATTTAATAATGTAAGTTGCTAAGTACGTATCAGTTTGTGTACAACCACATGTTTATAACATAATACGTTAAACTGCAGAGTCCAGAATCGCAGCTACCAGTGTATTTCATAATGTGTCTCATAAGTTAGGATTAGCATTCTAAACTTGTAAGACGGAAATTCCGGAGTCTGCGCGGTTCTCTTTATATCCGTACAAACGACGATGGCAATCCAGGAGGAGTTATTTGCTTGCTGGTCTTTCGGTGTTTTACAGATTACATTTTGGAGAGTGTGCACAGGAATTACACGAGTTAATTCCCCCATTCTTACTTAAGACGTTTACACATTCGACGGGTCTCCACCCTTCCATAGTCGATGTTCCGAACGAAGCGATTTGAGTCATTGTTCATCGTGCGTACAGCAAAGGAGTGGAACAAGTTGCTGGCGTCAGTCTTTCTGTCCAAGTACGACGTGGGATAAACTAACGCGTACCATCTTTTGACTATATCACCACTTAAAATCAGGTGGGATCGTGGTCAAGCACTAGTTTATAGCCCATAAAAACAACGAACAACTGCTGTAGTGTGAAATATTTCTAAATGTATAGAAAATTATTTCTTAGTGTATTAATACTTTTTACTAGAAAGACCAATTGCTTTATGGCAGTGATAGTCAATGTGAATATTGACACTTTAACTTTTAATTATTTTATAATCTTATTAGAGTCGATATTGGTGTAAGAAAATGCTTTAAATGTCTTTTCTCTATTTTTTTATTTATTATGGAGGATTTGATCAAAATTGATCATGTGATATGATCAAAAAATATTATTATAAATTTTTATATAACAGCAAAACAATACAATATTATGTACACCGCACACAACATCAAAACACGAATACTAAATATGACTATTACCTGAGTTTCAGGCCCGCTCTATCAAGGTGGTATAGCATTCTTGCCTGATCCGACTCCGGAAAGGCAAGAATGCTATTACACACCCACATGCGACAAATCAATATTAAATTTCGCCGTAAATAGTACTCTTTCGGCATCGTTCCGGACACATTCGACCATTTTGTGGTAAGCATCCTCAACTTTCCCGCATTCTAAACAATTAGGTCTTTTCTCTTCTCTTGTAGTAACTCACTGAGTTTTATTTATACACCTAACAAAATTCAGACTTTACTAATTAATTTGTGTCATATTGTGATGTCTTTATATTATATTTATTTAAGTTTATTTATAATATATGCAATATATACGTATTATATATTATATTATACTTATATTTTTCTTCTCGAATCATTCGCTACTTATTGTAAAAGCAATGGGGGGTCATCAAGCAATGTATCCAATAGCAAAAGCTCGATGACCCCCCGCACCAAACAAGACGAAAACTTTAAAATTACTATCGAAACAATCAAAATTAAAAAAAATACAAAACGACATTAAAATCATTTCCTTACACCTATGTCCATTCCAATTTCTACTAATATTACAAACGCGAAAGTTTGAATGTATTACAAACATCCTATGTAAAGTGTCATTCTTTCACCCACAAAACAATTAATAGATTTTGGAAGATGGGACGGTCTTTAGTATGGGATGCC
Source organism: Meandrusa payeni (assembly GCA_029286785.1). Lineage (NCBI taxonomy): Eukaryota > Metazoa > Arthropoda > Insecta > Lepidoptera > Papilionidae > Meandrusa > Meandrusa payeni. The sequence goes on from JAGSMX010000029.1 coordinate 2,188,902, forward strand.
ACATGCGTCGATACTTTGGCGCCGTCACACCTTCCAGAATCTTCAATTGAGGCTGGAGCGGCCGCTGCAACTGCAGAAAACCTCAAGCGGCGCAAATGTAACCTCGATACGGGTTTCATATTTGAGCCGTTTGGGGTAGAAACTTTGGGTCCGTGGGGTCCTAGTGCACATCACCTTTTTAATGTGTTAGCTAAGAAGTTGGTCGACACATCTGGTGACCAGAGGGCTGGCTTATACCTTGCACAGAGGCTAAGCATTGCCATACAACGCGGCAGTGCTACCAGCCTTCTGGGCACGCTGCCAAGCGATGACGGTTTGGCACAGTTATATTTTTTGTAAATATTTTGTAGTATCTTTTAAATTGTAAATATTTCTTTATTAGTTAGTATATGGTTGATGATTACATGTGAAAAAAAAATAGATTTTGATATATTACATATTTTTTTAAATGTATATGTAATGTTTATGTAAAGAACACTTCGACATTTAAAATATATTTGTTTTATAATTAGTTTTAAAAGCAATTTAATTAATTATGTTACACATTGTCTTAAATTTAAATTTTTATTAAATCCGTTCGTACAAAAAATCTTAAATAAATGTGAGATGTATATTATTTATATAATATATTTTTTTGACGAACTACACAGATTGGCCACAGAGCCATGACTGCTTCACCGGATTGAGAGGTGGCATAGCTCTTAGGTCGCTTAGCCTGAACCTGTAACGCTAGTAACTCGACACAAGGGTCCCCCCGGTAAGGGGTAACCTCGGCTTGGACGGTTACTATGTTACGCGTAAGCATTTCGATCCGAGGCCGCCCGATAGGACCGGACCTCGATTATTAATAGCTAAAGGTTGTCAAATATCTCCCTTGCGATGTCACGAGATGCCACATGCCGGTCTAACTCGATGTAGTCCATGATTTGATCGGTATTTGTCGTCACAGGTCTTCCGCCGGCTGGCTTATCCATGGTGTCATTTTCACCGGCTCTGAATCGTCGAAACCATTCCTCCGTGGTTTGAAGTGATAGAGTACCATCCCCCAAAACACCATTAATCTCACGGAACGTTTCTCTAGCGGATTTGCCTTTAACGAAGGAAAACTTTAAAATAGCGCGAATTTCGGCGTTAGTGAACTCCATGTTTACACGTCTATAACTGTTGAACGCAATATCCAAACTAATTATGCATAGCGTCGTTTTGTAGGTTATGTCAAGACCTTTCAAATTATGTATAGTATTGCTAGATACGAGCTCTGTAGCGCTTTGTACATAGCCGCGAAATTCAAAAGACAAAAAGGCGGAAGGGAGATATTTGACAACCTATTCACGGATAATAAACGTTTGGCAGTGGTGGGACTCGAACCCACGCCTCCGAAGAGACTGGTGCCTTAAACCAGCGCCTTAGACCACTCGGCCACGCTACCATATTATATAGTAATGTTATATAATTAGTATCGAGCTATTACTTTTTTTAAAGACTTCTACCAAATCTCAACATTCAACAAAATGTACACCTTTTGAAATAAAAATGTTTGCCTTGCATAAATGTTCCTATGTGAAGCATCCGAGGGAATTAGAAAAAATATTGGAACTTAAAAATAAGCCTGGGATGGATCGTTTTCGTCTCCCGGCGTCGCTCGATTTCGAATCGGCTTTATTTAAACTTGGATGTAAGCGTCAATTACTTCTGGAAGCCGGTTTTTTTTATCTTTCACTGCAGTTCCCATTGAAGTGTGTACGTGATCAGTGAAATACGAATAACTTCTTCTTTTTTCTTCTAGGTTATTCTAAATTGAATTTATTTTAGAATGAATTTTATTTTAGAAGAATGAAGCGTCAATAGTCTAATGGTTTAAGTTTGTATTATTTGTAGATAGTTTCTTAGTTTTTTTAAGTAACTTTTACAAATGTATGTTGATTTTTATTACTTGTTAATTCTAAAGAGGGTTTTTTAAGATTCCATGTTTATTTTTTATACAAAAAGATTTATGTTATAATATTATTTGTGTGTGTGTGTGCTCTATTAAGTTATAAATAAACTAAAACAATAACAGATTCGTTATCAGATCTCAGCGTACGTCTGTCTGTTTGAACGTGACAAACTTAATTTTCATATGTCACGTTTTTCAACGTTTCTTTTAAAGGCAGGGTTCCATTGACTGACAAATAACAGTATTAGGAGATTTTGGCACTATACTTTATAAGCGTCAATAGCGTAATGGTTTAGGGTACGGTCTGCGAATCATAAGGTCATAGGTTCGAATCCACCATTGAACTATTGACGAGCCTAAACTTATTTGGAATGGTTAACAGGAATCATATTAATATTTGTAAAAAAAATATTGTTAGCTTTAAAAAAAAATAGTTTCAACTAATTTCTTTACACAGAAAAGTTGGACGAAAAAACCAACAAGGAAGGCCGTTATCATAAATAGCTTAATAGGCTATAAAACGTAGCTTTTGAACCTTATATCATCTACTATCCGTCTGAGCCATCTCCTAGGTTGTTTTATTAATATTATTATACCAGACGATACCTACAGGTTTTTTCTTAAAGACCTCTTTAGCTGGATCCCTTGCATATATTTCTACCATATTCCTAAAATTCGTACTGAAAATAGAGTACAATTAACAGTCGCTGAGCTTCTAAAAATGTTATCTGCCAATATTAAAAGTTGAAGTCAAGAACAACATCGTATTTCTTCACTATCGGAACCAGATACATTTTTGTGGAAACCAATTTTTTGTCACTCCAACGTAGACCCCTGTCGAATCTTTCTTAGACCAATTTGGGAACCAACGGTATAGTTATTTTTGAACATTAAAGCAAACAAGACAATAATTACAAAACAACACTTTTTAGCTATACAGTATAATGAGATTTTATTTATTAACAACTTCAACGCTTAGCCTTAACCTCTATTGCTAGTAACTCGACATTAGGGCCCTTAGGTGGCTCGGCTTAGACGGTTACTATGTTGCGCGTAAGCATTCGGATCCTATCCGAGAGGTCCGAATCACGGCTTGGACGGTGCTATTTCACGGGTAACAATAATAGATTAGATAATAGATTTTCTTTTTTTTTTTTGTTAACGAGAAGGAAATCTTCACAAAGATACTCCGCCTTCTGGGAAGGCGGCGGTTATGTGGGGTTTTTACCCACTAAAACCTCCCCGGTGGCCCTTCCTCGGTGCATGGTGAGGGGCTCCGGGATCTCCAGTGGAACGCACCGGAGCCCCTATGCACTGTGCTCAAGGAGAGCACTTCCGGGTTACCCTCCCCAGCCGATGTCGCCTTCTTCCCGGGTCCACCTTGGCGGACGACAAAGGCCCCCACCCTTGTCGCCCAGTAGCCCAGAACTACAGGGCTGTTCACGGATAACCTAAGGGACATTCAAAAGTTAAACTAACTTTGAGTGCTATTTCAGGAAGTGTTGGCGCTGAGAGAAGATGGCCAAAGAAACTCAAGCAACGCTCCTAACATCTAGTTTGTGCCTATAAAACGGCGGTAACCCGAAAGTAAGGTGTAATGAGCTATATCCGCTTTGGTCTGCACCGTCTCTACTGCCTTAAATAAATCATTCCTAAACACTTATACTGCCACAATGTTATACTAAATCAGAACGTAAACCTGTTTTAAAATAGGCTGAACAACTATGTTAATAAATGTCTTTGTCAGATTTAACGTCGTCCGTTATTAATGTTTAAAAGAACACAATATGTGTTACAGCGTCGACGTGTATTGTTGGAGACAGGTACGGTGGCTCTTTAAGTTTAAAGAAATTATTAAGTGTGTGTGTTATTTCATTTATGGAATACCTTAAACTAAGGTTGACACGATTCCAATGTGTGTGCCTTTACACACATTGGAATCGTGTGCTACATGAGTTTCCCAACGGCACACGTCTCTTTGCCAAGCGTTGTCAAAGCAGTGCTTGTTGGGGAGAGACCGTGGCAGGATATGGTCTCCTTCTGTGAGTTTATGTCACAAAAGGAGACACAGAGCAGGCAAGACGCCGGAGCGGCTCTGATAGGGAAGCCCCCGGAGTAATCATCAAGCAAAAGTTAAAAGATACAAGAAATATTATAGTTGATAAATACACATGCGTAATATATCTATACTAATATACACATGCAAAATTATATATATATGTTGTACCCGCGACTCCGTCCGCGTAGAATTTAACTAAAAAGTTATTATGTTTTTGTCGCTTTTGGATTTTAATGCAGGACGAATTAAAATTGCTTCTACATTGGGCTATTTACAAATTGATGAGGACAGGATTGAAAGACACAGACACACTAAAAAATCCAAAACAACTAAATAATAGACAAACCAAACAAATTATTAAGACGTTTATATAAAAAGTAGCCTATTCCAGACTGTAATCTATCTCTGTGCCTATTTCAAGTCAATCGGGTGCATTGTTTTAGAGACATCGTGATGAATCAGTGAGTGGTATTTCGCCACATTTTTTTTGTACTAAATAGGCTCACGTTTGGCTTCTATCTCGCTTGATGGAAGGCGATGATGAAGCCTAGGATGGAGCACGTAAGCCTATAAGGTGTAGAAAGACTGACTTATTTAAGATTTCAATATTAATGGCGCAATTTTATGTTTTCGTTATAACCATGTTTATTCATTGTTTTTAGTTTTATGGAATTATCTATAACGTATTAAATAATAACATTGAACGTTAAATCAAATTACAGATTTTCGTATTAATCGTGGCATGTCTACACTCGTTCTGTTCGGGCGTGATGGTCGCGTTCCCGTCGATACTGAACCCGGCAATCTTATCAGTAAACAGCACTGACATCAGAGCTACTTCAGACGAGGCATCATGGATTGGTTAGTCAAGTTCAATTGTAAGCGATGGTAATGTTGATGTTTGGAACGCGGTACACAAGCTATTGCTGTCTACTGTAACCAAACTTCTTAGATGCGGTATGTGTCCCCAACGCTGTTCACCGGACACAAATTTTTAAAAACCGAATGACCTAAACTCATTATTTCTGTAGACAAACCAAAAAGCTAATATAATTGCTGTTTAACTATAGACAAAGCGTCCTCCCGCGACGGTCAGAGGTTATGCATGGAATTATATAAAATCTAAGGGCATAGGAAAATATCTGGTATAGAATTACATAATCATCTTTTTCTTTGCTCTTCCACTTGATAAACTTATCTATACCCCTGTAAACTTTCGTGTTTTCCAATTTCTTTCAATCGGTCATTACTGTAGATACTCTATTTACACCTATCTCAGTCGTTGTGTTATGATATCTCATCCCCTAGCACATACTGGACTTGTTAAGTCTAATCCGGGTGAAAAGGCGTGAAACCATATACCTAATATGTAACATTCAGGATTTACGATACAAGTGGACAATAATATCAGAATAGCAAACTAAAATGATTTGTATGGTTTTTTTTTAAAGGAAGCTAGCAATATTTCTTTTTTTTTCAGAAATATTACTAACAATCTTGTTAACCATTCCAACAAAGCTTAAGCTTGTGCTAGGACATGGTTCACGGCAATACTCGAATGGTGGATTCGAATGCACGACCTTATGATTCGCAGGCCGTACCCTAAACCATTAGGCTATTGACGCTTTTTATTAAATTTTATATTTTCTTTTCCAGCTTCAATTAATGGAATCTCTGGTGTTGCAGGATTTTTAATATTCACACCTATATTTCAAAACTTGGGCAGAAAAGCTGCCAACATAGGAATCAACGCCGTTTCTGTCGTCGGTTGGATTACATTATCATTTGCGAACAGTGTTGCGATGTTACTCATCGCAAGGGCTGTTCAAGGATTAAGCGTTGGGGGAGTTTTCATATGTGCTATTACTCTCTCTGAATATTCGAGCCCTACAAGAAGAGGATATTTTGTGACGTTCAAAAAAGTCTCAATGGCATTAGGTTCTTTGTCTTGTCATTCTTTAGCGCTATTCTACACATGGAGACAAGTTACTAGTGTTTGCGTGATACTTGGAACTGTGGTTGTTATTTTAATATTCTTTTGGACTGAGAGTCCAGCCTTCCTTGCTCTGAAAGGTCGGTTGAACGAATGTGAAGAAGCCTTTTTATGGTTGAATGGAAACTCGATTGAGTGTAAAAAGGAATTGAAGGATTTATTATCACAGTTAGATAATTTTAGAAAAGAGAGAAAATTAAAGTCGAGTCATCTAAACAGGTTTTAACAATACTTAACAAGAAAGAAGTTTTGAAAACTTGCCTTATCGCTGCTTTAACCAGTTTGTGTATTGACGCTTGTGGAAGATTCTTTCTGCTAGCATATATAACGCAAATATTAGAAGAAATTACACATAGCAAATTATTAGCAATGTATTGTTCTGTACTTTCCGATTTGTTATTAATATCTGCGTTGACTATATCATGTGTTGTGATAAGAGTATTTAATAGAAGAACTGTACTATTTTGTTGCGGATCACTCACTGTTACAATCATGTTTGTTATAAGTATATCAAAATTCTTATTTTCTGAAGTATCATGGTTTATTCCATCTTTGATTTTATTACATAGCTTTATTGCTCATATAGGCTTAGTGCCAGTGGCATTGACAATATCTTCAGAAGTATTTCCTTTAGAGTACAAAGGTTTGTGTTCTTTTATATCCGGTATAGCATTCACAATATTTTACGCTGCAACATTGAAACTGACTCCATATATGATAAATCGTACAGGCGTGTCTGGCACTTACGCTATAAATGCGTTAATAGTGGCATTATGTTTAGCAATGCTGTTTGTTATTTTGCCGGAGACTAAGGATAAGACGTTACAGGAAATTGAAAACGAGATAAAAGGCACCAACAAGACGGACGTAGATAAAAGTTTGCTTTCGTAATTTTTTTGTACGTGTATGTGTTTCAACGGGTCATGTTTTAATAATACATTATTATTTTTCATATTAATTTATATTCTTGTGTAGTTAAGTTAAAGTATCAGCCGTGGCACAGGCCTTCACTGTATAGAAAGTATTAGGGCATAGTCCACCACGCGGCACTAGTGCGGATTGGCAGACTTCACATGTCTTACAAAAGATTTCTATGACATATAGGTTTCCTCACGATATTTTCCTTCACCGACGAGCGGCACATATTTTTGTATATTTAAATTTATTGTCAATTATGTACTAAATAGTTTATTGGTTAGGAAATAGCCGAAAATGTTAAAATTATCCTAAATTAATTAATATACTAGACGTTTTAAATCAGAGAGGCAAGGACTAAAACGAAAAATATACATAATTTTTTGCCAAAAAATTTTCCAGATTTAAACAATAGTTCCAGAATTATTCATTCGATTATTGAATAGGTCGAGTTCTACGTGAGCGTATGACCTGTCCACTCTTTATTTGATGAAATAAGTACCAATAATTCCAATTTTCTCTATCAATACGGGTGTTATTTCATGATAACGCTTACGATGCATAAATTAACTGATTGTAATTGAAACCACGAACATTCCTCCCATGCCAAGATCCCGTTTACTCTTGAGAGTATACCTCAGTATACCTAAATTGAAAATATTTTATCAACGTCATAACAAACACACACATACATACTACACTACACATTCGAATAATTTCTCGACTTTGACTTTAGTTCTTTTTCTTTTGCAAACATTTTTTTCAATTATTATTATTCATTTAATATTTTAATTTAAAAAGTTAATGTACGAAGGATTTACTGATTCTCACTCATGGAAAGCACTGTCTCCTGAGATACAGATAGACGGAGCTCCTAAATATTGTAGCATGTAAAACAAAAAACGGCGATGATTGCATCGAAGGCTATTTTGACTGTTTTTCTGCTAATAACTTGAAGTAGTGGAGAGATGAAGAAATCTATTAAGCCCGAAGCTAAAGAAGATTTACTTTAATCGTATGGTCTAAAACACTCTTGTTTTGTTTAAATAAAACCATGATACTTAAAAAGGTGAAGGCTAGAAATGGATGGGCTAATCGTGAAATGTCATGATAATTAAGTTATATTTGCATCATCAGCGGACGAGTTTAACATATAACGGTAACATTAATGGCAGAAAGGCAGTTAAATATGTTAAGTAGCGATGTATGTATATTTTCAGACGAAATGGATGGCAAAGCTAGATAAAGAGATGCCGCCCGATCAAGCGTGCTTAAAGAAATTTTACTTGAAATAGATTAGTAAGATAAAAAAGTGGGAAAAGATAAGTCCTTTGTTTGAATTAACACTATATGACTCCAACTCCAACTCCAATTGCAGTTTTACCGATTAAGGTGTTTGGTGTTCCAATGTCATAGTTGGTTAGACAAATTACGTTCTGATATTATTAAATCTAATTAGATCGACAGGTGTCTGGATTCTGATTGTTTTTTATTGAATTGTAAATGTGACGCATAAATTAATAAATTATTTTGTAACTGGAATAACATGATGGTGGGTGTAAGAATTTTAATTAAAACTTAAATGTCCCTTTAGTGTTTATTTCAAGTAAAAAGCTCTTAACAAATGGGATATATATTAACTTGGTTAAACGTACATAGCACACTATCTTACAGTTAACCAGTTGTTACCAGAAAAACAAACTATCACAGAAACTATATTGTACAACAGTAATTATATTGTCTCTCAACAGCTCAAGTACATAAATGAACGAAAAATGTTAAGTAAAAATGTTTGTTGGCACTTAACTATGTTTATCATAATTTGAAATTCCTTATTTAAAAATAGTTTAGTTAGTTTCTTAAATAATAGTCTAAGTTACTCCTTATTACATTAGCTATCTGTCAGTAAAAGTCCCGTCAAAATTGATCCAGCCGTTCCAGAGATTAGCTGGAACAGATAGACAGACAAGAATTGTAATAAAATGTTACTTGATATATGTATCGTAAATACATTACTATGCCTGTTTCAATAAGCGGTTATTTTAATATTAAACAGTCCAATTTCATTTATTTTTATATAGATAAACATTCAACTCATGCTATTTTTTAGGTACGTAAATTACAAACATCGTGAAATAGACAATCGCCATAATTAACAAAGCAATAAAATTTATTATACTAGCAAAGTCAGTCCATACTGAAGCATTTTCAGTACTACCTTCTTCATTATTTCGATTTCCTTTAGCAGTCGTCCATCTGGGATAAATTAAATACTTTCCGTACGGCTCCAAGAGTTTTCCATTCAACGTTACCATGAAATTTGGCGGATGAGCGGTCCTATCGAGCAACTTGTTCAAAATAACAGTGATCCCAATTGCTACTAACATCAAAACTATAGACGTACGTATGTAAATCAGAACTGTCGGTGTGTCTGCGCTGTTCTTAGGAATATCACTATTTATTTCTTGTAAAAAGAAAAATTGATTGAGTAATCCAAAACACAAAATGCTTAGACGAGTTTTATCTTCAACATTTAGACACATAGACAACATTGTGAGAATGGATAGAACAAGTGTCGGCACTATAACAACCGCAGCAAGGCCAACTCCATGTCGTTCTAAAACCAAGTAAAAATAAAATTGACCTGGAGATTTAGTGGCTTCGCCGCTTGAATAATCAATGATAGTCCAAGCTTTACCACCGCCAGCTATCTGAACAAGAGGAGATGAGTTAACATCGAAAGTGAAATTATCATTCTTTGTACTTGATCCGAATGTGAAGCCACATTGCTGTTTATCATAGGGCCAGTCGGTTAATATGGAACTACAGGTTGTTTGGTGGACGAGATCAGGTCGACATGACACACTTCCAGTACTCTTAACACGGCAAGTAGTCACGAAATGGTCTTCGTCATCATTTCCGCTTGTACTATAGTGCTTCAAGTTTGGAGTCCAAAGCTTCGTACTGGATAGTATCACTTCTGTGATGCCGTCGTAGTCGTCCGGAACCCAAGTAAATCTTGGGTCGTTCCAATTTAAAAATAGCCAACTGTCTATGGTAAATACTTCTTCTTTATTATCAAAGTAGAAAGTCTTAAGTAAGAACTTAATACTCACTAGTGTGTTGTTCACATTTGGCGGTAGATGGCGGTTGTAACATGAAATTAAATCTTTACGTAATTTTTTATCCCATGCTGTAATCTGGAAGCGATTGTCTATCACACAGTTCTCACTTATCGTTACGTGTACAAAGAAAAAAAACACAACCAACAACGTCAACATGATGTCAAAGATTGGTTTTAATTATATGATATTTGATACAAGTACGCCCCCCGTGATACGATATACTCTCGGGCTGTTGGTTCAACGATAACAACGACGAATGGGATAAAATCCGATTTTAAAGCGACATAACTAACGCACTCTCCACGGGGAACGAGTACGTGTAGTAAAGAAAATGGTTTACCAAGACGTAGCCGCCACCGTTCAGAAGGAGACTTCGAAGGGACGGAGATGGGGATCTAGGCCTGGGGTTTGATCAGAATTAGGCTATGGTAATGCTTGTCGTAAAGGCGACTTAAAGGGTTCACGGGCGATAAGGGTGGGGGCTCTTGTTCTCCATTACAGTGGACTCTAGAGGAAGGCAACACTGCGAGGGTGCTAGGAGAGGAAGTAATCTCCCTTGGGACGTGCTTCGGAACAGTGCAGAGGTCCTCTCTCGGGCCTACACGCCGTGTTGCTCCCAATAGAGGTTCTGGTTAAGCGACCTAAGAGCTCTGCCTCTTCTCCCGGTGAAACTGTTGAGGACAGCTTCTCTGGACAAGCGTTCATCACAAAAAAAAATAGAAGAATCGTCTGAGAGCTGCTTATAATTCGTGTCATTTGAAATAAGTATAAAAATCCATTTATTGCTTTTCGAAGAAATCTCCGCGATATTTAAATACAGTTTTGCATGCGTTCGAACCAGTTTGTATAACATTATTTATTCCACGTCGAAGTGTTAGTTGCCAAAATGGCCGATTCGTAAGCGTCGACACCTTCTTTGGATGTGCTAGAAGCAATAAAACATTTCTTAACTTTTAAAAGTTTAACTTTTTATTAAAAATCATCAAAAATTCTTATTATATTACTCTTTATTCTATTTTTTTCATTCTACACTTTTCAAAGAGTTCTCTGGGATATCTTCTGAAAAAGTTTCTGTCAACTAAATCCACATCAGACCATAAATGAAAGTAAATTAAGTGACGCATTGTAAAAGAAACGACTAAACGACTGAAGTAAAACTTCTTTAATAACTAAATATACACGGTTGTTGGAGAGAGAAAGAAAATGTGCACAAAGTGCGATAAAGACAATAGGCTTGCGCTGTGTCTTAGATATACGAAACGTAACTCTCTCTCTTTTTGTCTTCAAAAATGTATATCTCCCTCTTAACTTACATTCCGACCGATAACACTTATCGTAACGCATTCACCAGCTTCTTCCTCAAGTCTAAGTTAAGTTTTACATCAGCCCTGTAGTTCTGGGCTCGTAGAATAAGGCTCTAGCGCTCTCTCTATAAGCGACTAAAATGGGCCATGGGTTCACTCGGCGACAAAGCTGGATCCGGGAAGAAGGCGACAGTGGCTGGACCGTGTCGCCTTGCACTGCGAGGGCATAAGGAGGGAGTGATTAACCTCCCCTCCCGGGACGTGCTCTCCGAGAGCATAGTGCAGAGGGCCTCCGGACCTTTCCATTGTTATTTCGTTATAAATCGCTTTTAGCATTTTTTTTCTTTTTTTTAACAGGTGTTCGCGAAATTTATTGATGGTCTTATAAATGATTTCAAGCAATGATCTATAGTGGCTTGTTTTAGAATGGTCAAATCAACAGTCGAATTTAGGATTCGAACCTGAGAAATCGTGTACCGTAAATTACACACAAAATCGTAAGTCTGTCTGTACAACAATGTCAATATAAGAGACCTCGTAATACAAATATAACATTTAGTAACTGAATTAATGTCGGGAGTAAGTTAGTTATCTAACTTTGGGGTACGATGCGTAAGTTATGATCAAGTCGCACCAGTTCCAATGATTAAGTTAAGACATTATATATGACATGATATATAGATAGATGTCGATGTAGACACGTCATATAGTACGCGACATAATACACAAATAAATCTGACCAGTATCCACAAGGTTGGATTGATAATTATTAACATTACCGCATGTTCAATGGAATGTGGGTAGATCGATATTTACAATAAATGTTAGTGCCCCCCTCCTTCTCAGGGGCTGGAGACCGGCATAGTAATAGGTTTTCCTTTTGCTTTGGCGGAGTTACACTAACAAGTGGGTTAGATAAATTTACGGTTATACAACACAACAATAATAAATAACTTACATGGTTCGGCGTTACGGTTCCAACATGTAATTCCGGGAGAACTTCGTTCGAAAGACGTCGTTGTGTTCTTGTCAGCCCAGAGGAGGTCACACTAACCGCCCAAACACGACTGACACAAGTCGGGTACGCCTATTTCTTCTCTTAATTGTTGACTCAAGGAAAGCTTATATCTTCCTTAAGTTATTCTACTTGGGCACATTTTACGCACAAAATCCGACTTTAGCACGGCATACGACAAGTATTTAGAACACAAATAACAATGCATTTATAGATGTAGAGAAAGACAAAATGACTCACGCACTTCTCTGCTTCAGTGTGACGGCGGCACTACTCACTTCAGAAGAATTAAGAACGGTTTAACTGCTCGAAGACAACTGCCTTCCGCTTCTCCAGGAGCGTCATATCTCTGTGTCGATGCTCCGAACTCAACCATAGATCAGGCCACAGACAGACGCGCGGCTCTCAAGAATAAGACTACGGTATCCCCTGCCTGTCGTAGAAGGCGACTAAAAGGGGCCTTGGGTTCACTGGGCGACAAGGATGGGGCCACCAAGGTGGACCTGGAAGAAGGCGACAGCGGCTGCCCCGGGCACCCGCTCTCCTTGAGCACAGTGCAGAGGGGCTCCGGTGCGTTCCACGTTGAGATCCCGGAGCCCCTCGTCATGCACCGAGGAAAGTGCCACCGGGGAGGTTTTAGTGGGTAAGAACCCCACATAACCGCCGCCTTCCCCCCAGAAGGCGGGGTATCTTTTTGAAGATTTCCTCCCCGTCAACAAAAAAGGGCCCAGGTTAGTCTGTTTGTATGAATCTCCTTTGAATCCGGCAAAATAATGAAACTTAACTATACTTTAATAGAGCCGTGGTAGCTCAGTGTCCGGGCGATTGGTTCGAGTTGTACGCTAGCAACCCGAGTTCGATCCCCGGTGCCGGCACCAATAAATTTGTTGTTGCAATTTTATGTGCTGATTTACCACGTGCTCGGCGGTGGAGGAAAACATCGTCAAGAAACGTAACTATCTTAGAAAAATTTTCAAAGGCATGTCAAGTCTGCCAATCCGCACTAGGTCCGCGTGACGGACTATGCCCAGAAGTGGGATATATATATTATATACATAAAGGCTGTTATCTTTTATGCTTTAATAACCGACGACTCGAGCACCTCGCCACGGTCCATGTTCACGGGAGAGACTGAGGTGTATGACGTCTATGTCACAGTTGTTTAAATAATAAATAATAAAATTTTATTTGGACAAAAGAAAAGAAATACCACAATACAGAACGTACGTAAACTGCTACAGTAGTTGGCAACTGTGTCGCAGCAGTTTACGCCCACCTCGAGACACAAACAATATAAATAAAAATTAAACTTATAATTATGTACATAATATTAGAAGACAAAAGATATAGATAAATTATTGTGCATGTGTGTGTGTGTGTGTGTGTGAGAGAGAGTATGTGTGTGCATCACAAACATTCAGACATAATTTATTCAGTGACTTTATAAGTTAAATTTTGCAAGTAGTTGGTGACTTTAATTTTGTTTGTAAACTTACCGTCTGATTCTAAATTTGAATTTAATGGACTTTTATTAATTGTCCAGGATTCTCTTGTTTAGTTAACATACGGAATAATTCCGTATAAATTAATAACTTATGTTGTAACTTGAATAACACGACACTGTGTTTTGTTTTTATCACTAAACAACTATTCAAATTAAATAAAAAAATTAAGTTGCAGAATGCCGACGACTATTTGTCCTACGATCTGACTATTTCAATCATTATCCGTCTATATCAATCCACATAGAGTAATGGGAAAGTGTGACCTGAATAAAGTAAGGTCAGACGCCAAACGAATAGGCTTTACAAAAAAAAAGGAATATAAACGTCTTAACATCGCTGACTGAGTACTCTACGGACAGTACTAAGCAAGGTCGCTCTCCTGTCCGACTGAGTCGTGGTTCGGCCCTCTCGGGTAACATCTTATTAATTCTCTACGCGTAACATAGAGGAAATCTTCAAAAAGATACCCCGCCTTATGGGGGAAGGCGGTGGTTATGTAGGTTTTTACCCTCTAAAACATCCCCGTCTGCCCTTCCTCGGAGGGTGAGGGGCTCCGGGATCTCCAGAGAAACGCACTGGAGTCTCTCTGCACTGTGCCCAAGGAGAGCACTTCCCGGGAGGGGAGGTTACTCTCTCCCCCGCTGCGCTCTCACAGTGTAAGGCGACGCGGACCAGCCGATGTCGCCTTCTTCCCGGGTCCACCTTGGCGGACGACAAAGGCATAGTAACATCCGAGGTTACCCCTCACCGGGGGGACCCTTTTGTCGAGTTACTAGCGATAGAGGTTTAGCCTGAGCGACCTAAGAGCTATGCCACCTCTCAATCCGGTGAAGCAGTCAAGGTCAGCTTCTCTGGCCATTCTGTGTAGTACGTCAAAAAAAAGTCTCTATTTCGAAATATCATAGTTATGTCACCTTGTCTTCGAAGTTCTGTGCTAACAAAATTAATATGGCACATAAACGAAAGCAAACATTTTAAAAAAAAAAACAAGATCAGTTTAGAAATCGTGGGGCGATTAAAAAAATACAGACAAATTTTCTCTAACAGATCTTCTTTTTTGAAGTCAGTTAAAATATATTATCATCGACGCTTAGGTAAGAAGTTTCTTTGTATCATTTTGTAAATTATTGTACAAAAGACAACAAACACACTTAATTATAAATAATTACGATGTATTATAAATTAATATTAATAAGCTTTGGTAGCTCAGTGTCCGGGCGGTCTGCTCAAGTTACGTAGTACACTAACAAATATTGTCTCATGGTGGAGAAGATACAAAATAAATTTTGTAGATTTCTGTATTATAAGCAGTACGGGGTGTATCCTTGCTTCCCACTGATGTACCCGAGCCTATTTGTACTGGGCATGGTACAGCAGGCTGTAGGTGAGGAGAGACGTCGCACTGGTTAAATATGTGTGGAGGGTTAAATATGTTCATCACCCAGAAGTGCTGGCCGCGCTACAGTTGCGGACGCCTGACAATTACCTGTGCTTGCACCGTCGTCCACCATTGTTCCTACTGCCTGTCTCCAGGACTAACTTGTCCAGGAACTCTCCGCTGTCGCGCACGGTTGGGTTTGTTAATACCATCTCACTGCACATTGATATATTTTCTTGCACAGAGTCCGTGTTTATCGAAGCTGCCTACAAATGCGTGGAAGGTGTTTGACTCTATAATATTTATATATTATTGTCAATACATAAATTATTTAAATTTAAATAAATAAAAAATAAACAACCCGAGTTCGATCCCCGGTGCCGGCACCAATAAATTTGTTGTTGCAATTTTATGTGCTGATTTACCACGCGCTCGGCGATGAAGGAAAACATCGTGAGGAAGCCTACATGACCTAGAAATTTTATAGAGAAGGCCTGTGCGCAGTAGTGGGACATATATAAAGGCTATCACTTTAACGAAATATTATTTAAATGATATAGGCTTTTGGTATTCTTGTTTCTATTTAAACGCTTGTTTTAAAGCGACGTAAAACTACCAACAGGACTGACCACAATGGAAATGCGACTCTCAACTGTCGACAACTGTTGTTAATATTCTGTTAGATTTTAAATTTAAATTATTCTTTTTTTTTAATACAGAATAGGCTAGGCTCACGTTTGGCCCTGTAGTTCTGGGCTCTTAAGAATAAGACTACGGTATTCCCTGCCTGTCGTAGAAGGCGACTAAAAGGGGCCTCGGGTTCACTGGGCGACAAGGGTGGGGTCGTTTGTCGTCCGCCAAGGTGGACCTGGGAAGAAGGCGACATCGGCTGGCCCGTGTCGCCTTGCACTGCGAGGGCACAGGGGAGGGAGTAACCTCCGGTGCGTTCCACTGGAGATCCCGGAACCCTTCACCATGCACCGAAGAAGGGCCACCGGGGAGGTTTTAGTGGGTAAAAACCCCACATAACCGCCGCCTTCCCCCCAGAAGGCGGGGTATCTTTCTGAAGATTTCCTCCTCGTTAACAAAAAAAAAAAGCTCACGTTTGGCTTCTATTTCGGTTGATGGGAGACGATGATGAAGCCTAGGACACGTGAGTCTATAAGGTGTCTGTTTTTTTGACTTTCTAAAGAAGCGCTTGACTTCGATCCCACCTCATGTTAAGCGAATGCAGTCCTGGATGGTAAGGTGCACTAAATTATTAAATGCCTATTCACTCTACTCTTGAAAATACCCACATTAGACTATCGCCAAGAATAATTCCACGTCCATGTCATTACTTAAAGAAAAACATCTTATAGCACTCTCTAATTATTATCTACGTTCACTCTTTTTAAATGTATGTGTATATATGTTATGCATGTATATGTATATATTTTAAAATTCTTTTCCTAAATGATTACACCTGTCAATAAGTTTCTCTCTCTCACCCAAGGTGGACTAGTGGAGAATGCCATTCAGGCGTCACGTCCGTTTTTGCGTATTTTTTGATTTTATTAGCAGGGGGAAAATCTTCAACAAGACACCCCTCCTTCCCGGGGGAGGAAAGGAAGAAGGCGTGGTGTCATGTTATGTCAAGTCTGGTTCTTACTTAGGTCCCGTGGGGTTCCCTCGCACTGTTAAGGCGACACGGACCTTCTTCCCGAGTCCACTGCGGACGACAAAGGCTTCTATCCTTGTCGCCTGTGGAACCCAAGACCCTTTTAGTCGCCTTCTACGACAGGCAGGAAATTCCATATCCTTATTCTATGAAACTGATGCGCTGAACTTCCAGCCTGGCGTCTCCATCCTAGTTAAAGGTTGTACGACAAGCGTAAATAAATAATTTAAGGTTACTGTTGTTTAAAGTTGATCCATTGTACTGATTTCTTACGTGCGTTCATGCATTTTTACGTTTAACTTATCGTCAATCTTCTATATTAATTTGCATGTTTTGATGCCAATAAAAGCATTTTCTTTAACTATAAAAAAGACAGAATCGTTAACAAAATAAGCTAAAATGACTTTTATTCAATACACGTATTTCTTCTTATTAGTTCATTTATTTTTAGTTTATTTTTCTTACAAACAAAAATACTATCGATGTACTTAAAATCTATATGCAAAATGTTATCAACATTAAAGTTAAAAACATACATAAACAAGACCCAATGCCTACCTGTTTACCATACCGCATCTACTGGTTCTACATTTACATGTAAATATAATTAAGTATATATTAAAGTGCCTTTTTCAGATAGTAATTCTTTATCATCACATTTGTTGATGCCCTTTATTTCATTTTCAATTTCTTGTAAAGTCTTATCCTTAGTTTCCGGCAAAATCACATATAACATTGCCAAACACAAGATTACTATTAGTCCATATATAGCGTAAGTACCAGAAACGCCTGTATATTCCATCATAATGGGCGTCAATTTTAAAACTATAGCGTAAAATATTGTAAATGCTATACCGGATATAAAAGAACATAAACCTTTATATTCCAATGGGAATACTTCTGATGATATTGTAAATGCCACTGGTACTATACCTATGTGAGCAATAAAGCTATGCAATAAAATCAAAAATGGAACTAACCATGTTACTTGAGATAATATACTATATTTGGAACTTATAACTACTGATATACTTATAACGAACATTAATACAACAGTTAGCGATCCGAAACCAAATAGTAAAGTACGCCTATTCAATACTCTTATTACTAAACATGATATAAGTAAAGCAGATATCAACAATAGATCGGACACAATGGAACAATACATTGCCAGTGATTGGCTACCTGTAATTTCTCTTAGTATTTGCGTTAGATATGCTAGCAAAAAATATCTTCCACAGGCATCAACACACAAAGTTACCAAAGCTACAATAAGACAAGCCTTCAGCATTTCCTTATTCTTAAGTAATTTTATAAAATTATTAATAGATGATGTGTTTGATTTTTTTAACACTTCGTACTTCTCCATCTGTGATTTTATTAACTCCTTTAATTCCAGTTTACTCTCGGTTGACTCCCCTTTTAACCATAAAAAGGCTTTCTCGCATTCATCAAAACGTCCTTTCATAGCGAGAAATGCTGGACTCTCGGGCCAAAACAATATAAAAATGGTCGACACAGTTATAGGTAATATACAAAACATAGATATTTGTCTCCATGTACAAATTAGCGCTAAGGAATGACAGGTCAATGAACCCAAACCTACAGAGACTTTCTTGAAAGTCATAAAATATCCTCTTCTTCGTGGACTCGTATACTCAGAGAGAGTGATGGCGGCGATAAAAACACCTCCAATGCATAATCCTTGTATACCCCTTGCAATAAGTAACATTGTGACACTGTTAGCCATGCCAAGTGTAATCCAGCCGAAAAACATAACTACGTTTAACCCAATATTGACAGCTTTCCGACCGCAGCTTTGAAATATCGGTGAAAATATAAAAAAGCCGGCGATTCCTGTGATTCCATTCATAGAGGCTGAAAAACCAAAAAATGTATAAGCTATTGTTAAAACATTTATGCAAACAACGACTAACTTAAGATAACAATAATATTGATGTATTCAAAATCGATCCAAACAATATATTTTAACAGCAATCAGTTGAGGACAACTAAACTAGACCGAGTACCCTTAGTGGTCATGCTATGCATGTATGTAAAGACTCGTTTTGATCTCTTAAAATTTTTATTATGATAAAAAAAAATTATTAAAAAATTTCTACTACACATTGTTTAGATCTTAATGTTTCAACAATTCCATATACAATAAATAGGCAAATATTGCCACTTTGGTCGAATTGTAATTTCAGGACTGGATTGCAATGGAAACTCACGATCTAAACATAGAATAGATTAAACGTTAATCGAATATACTATTAAGAAAATACCATAATCCTGCGAACAAAATTAGAGAAAATGCAAGAATCGCTGAAATTCATCCAGGCTATGTAAATTTTAGTAAGTCCTGCGAACTGTATGCCACGAACTAGAAAACATTATTGGTTAAAGCTATTTAAAACAAACCTATCCATGAAGCTTGGTTAGAGGTAGCGCTGATATCAGTGGTGTTTGGTGCCAAGATCACCGGGTTGAGGACAGCTGGAAACGCGATCATAACACCACCGGAGAACGAGTGAAGGCATCCCGCTGTTAATACGAAAATCTGCAATTTAATCAAAGACACTATGTTATACTCTAGTAAGTTGAGTAGGGTACGATAGATGGTTGGTTCAAACGATAGCTTTGAGCTAATTCTCATTTTTATTTACTTTATAAGCAAATGCATGACTACGATCGCACCTGATGTTAAGTGGAATTTCAGTCCTGGATGATATAGCGCACTAGCTTAGTAAATGCCTATTCACATTACTCTGGAAAATACCCACGTTGTAATGGGAGAGAGAGACAGACGCGAGCAAACTATTCTAGTCATTTGCTGTACGAATAATGAAAGACAACGCAAAGCGCTTCCTTCGGGTTTGAGTCTGTAGAAACAGTGTATCTTCGCTTATAAAAATACGAGTTTTAGTGGGGATACGTTTTTGAAAATTTTCTGATGTTCAACAATAGTCTTTGCTACAACGTGCAACTTCTAAAACGATTAAAATTCTAGTGACAACATAGTTCTGGTAATTTACTAGTGTAGATTTCCTCCCCGTTAACAAAAAAAAATGGTAATTTACTAGTCACTATGGTATTCCGATAACGTGTCAATGACACTTCAATATTGGCATTTTCTAAATATCATAGCAACGTAAAATAATCGCTTATTTTATTCTAATTCAAACGTGCCCTGTACATATAAAGTAGTAGATTACGATATATAGCAAAATTGACAATTTCAATTTAAACATGACAACCGATGTCATGAAAATAGCAGGACTTGCTCTTCTACCGACTGACTCTGAAACTTTAATAAATGACCTGACTGCAAACCTCGAACCTTCTGTAGTGAATTTCTAACGTTTCCCGAATGTCACGAATTTCTATGGCAATTCCTTTACCTGAACCGCCGTAATACTATGGAATAGTTTGCCGATTGAGATTAGGGAGGCTTCGTCAACTAATGTCTTTAATCACGTGTATCTGAATCCTTTCTACACAAACATTGAAAAGTACATACTGGTATATATATTATCGTTTATTTATTCCATGTATATGTATGTATTTTATTATAGTTCTATTGATGTATCTATGTATTTATATGTACCCTATCTTAACCACTATAGTTCTATAGTTCCCCTTTGTACATGTATTTTGGTGCAATAAAGGATGTGTCTATCTATCTATCTAATGCGCTAAGCTTTAAGTAACCTTGATTAAAATAAGAAACAATCGTATCTATCGAGTAAATTGTACTCATTATTCAAAAAATTATGTTAATTAGGTGTTTAGTTATACATTCTCTAAAAGTGGTTCCGTACGTGAATTATGTTTGAATTAATTGTACATGACATTTAATTTATTCAATTGAGACAAAAAATAATGATAAACTTCCTGTAGCGTATTATTTTGTATAATGTTTATCAATGTATTGTATTCAATGGTTCACTCGTGAGAGGACGAGGAGGGTCGCTAATATAAGTGTACTAAAACTTTCACCAGAATACGTTGCATCTTTTTTTGTCAACAAACATTCATAATGATCTATTCCTGTACATAGGTTAAACTTAAGTAGTTATCACCATCACGGCAGAGTTTAATCAAATTCATCGACAATTTTCATTCAAGAAATTTTATCGACACCATCTTGATGGTTGGTGTTCCACGACTGTACGTGTTTCGTGTAACTTTCTTCCACTTCAATGTATAATCGATTGTCACCAGCGGTGATTCCAAATCAATACTATTTGGGGACCTTCAAGAAACGAGCCTTCTAATTCTTAAAGGCAGTCAACGCTCCTGCAGCTCCTTCGGTGATGTGGATGTTCTTTATCAACTAAGATCAGGAGTGCCGTAAACTCGTTTGCCTTAAAGCTAATTGTATTTAGGCATACCTTGTGCTTAGTTAAGAACAGGTAACCAAGAGAGAAAAATCAATGAATACTAAAATAAATAAGCAAACATATAATCATTAGATCAATAATCTAGTGATTATGTGTTATACTTATGACATAGTTAACGAGTAAATTACGTTTTAAATGAGTGAATATCTTTCCGTCCTAGTACGACGTGGGAGCCTTCAAGAGTAGAGTGAATAGGCACTTACTAAACTAGCGCGTACCATCTTTCGACTATATCACCACTTAACACCAGGTGGAATCATGGTCAATTATACGCATAATAATAATACTTCTTACTAAAAGCGGTTTGAATAATAGCAATGCCAACTTTTGCAATGTAGAAGACCTAATAATAACAGTATATCAATATTGACGAAATGGTCACTATGTTGTCGTAACACGCGTTAGTAAAACCTGTTCTCTTGCGTAGGTTCTTGTTAAAATGAGAAGATTACTAGGAATACGAAAGTATACATTATTAATAAGCTCAATGCAATTGAATTGATTATACAATAAAATTACTGATCTTACTCGGTTAGACTCAATCACATCCTATAGTGTACGTGAATTTTGCTAAATTCAAAAACAAATAGTTCTCGCAAGACCCATACTGATCCTACTGTACACCGACTACTGCACGAATGGTAATGAAATTAAATGTAATTTTGATACTGGTGACAAAGCGGCCGCATCAAAAGAAAAAATAATAGAATACAACTTAAAAGTCGATTAAGAAAGTTTGAATATCTCGGAAGATAAAGACGCTAGCTAACTGAAATAAATTTTGCGTGATAGACTATTAAATATCCTTAAAATAAAATATTTTTATTAATTTTTTTTTTTTCATTAAAAACATAAACTTAAACGCAAATTTGGATAATACAGTATTTTTCATTAAATTTTAGTACTCAGTGTTGCCTCCATGTGTCGACAAAATTTCAGTTAACTAGTTGTCTTCCGAGATATTCAAACTTACTTAACTGATCCTTTGTAACTTGTAATAACAATGCAACGGGGACCAGAGCACTCTCCAACATCATCTCCCAATTAAAATTGTAGTAACTGAAGAGGTAGCACTTTTAACAAAACAAAGTAAATTAGAAAAGAACACGGACACAAGTCTGTGTAATTGGATAAAAAAAATGTAATTTTGAACATAACTCGACAACTACGCCTTCGTACATATATTTATAAATAAATTATTTATCTATTTAAGTCAATATATAACATAATAACCCTCGTACCTGCCTCCACCAAAATACGTCGACACCACAACACATACTGAGTGTCTCAACAAACTAACGACGGGACGAGATAAGGCTGTATATATAAATACTTGTTTACCTGATTTTGCTGTTTTGAAACAGGTTACACGACGTCGTATATTAAATTAAAGACAGGTATTGAATACCTTTGCAAAATTATCGACAGTTACTCAGGTACTCTAATCGTCCCCTTATGTACTGTATATCTATGTAGGTTATAGAAATCAAATCGAGGTATACTTATTTATGCCGCGTTGCGCACTTTTTGATTAGGAGAAAATCTTATGGTTTTGTTTTACCGACAAGCATCGTTGGTCACAACGAGAGCTGTATGCTCCCGCTGGGCGCGGGGCACGGTCGTCACACTGCGGTCGTGACGATTCCGCTAACGCTAAGTATGTTGCTTTGTTTCGCAATGTTACATTTTTATGGGCACGAGCTATTTAATATAGTTGGCAGCAAATAACTCTGACCGTTAATGCACAGAAGTCGTATAAAAGGATTGTTTTTATGATGAATTACACAGATCGAGTTAAGAAGCTGGCCTTGACTGCTTCACCGGATTGAGAGGTGACATACCTCTTGAACCTCTGTCGCTAGTAATCGACACAAAGGTCCCTCCAGGGTAACCTCAGCTTGGACGGTTACTATGCTACGCGTAACTCGGACTCGGCACACTTTGGCTATACGAATACAAATAGCGAAGCAATGGGTTAGTTTGTAAAGTCTTCGGCGGTTTGTTTTCTTATTAAAAATCGTTGCGTTAAAACGTTTCTTTACGGACCAGCGCTGCAGATGCGTCAAACTCGTTATTCGCGCCAGGTACATCTAACGACGAGGGTGGGGTCCCTTTCCACTGCAGTGGACCCGGGAAGAAAGCCACACTGCGGTCCCGTTTCGCCTTACCACTGCGAGGATTTTGCTCTCTCTCTCATCCCGGGACGTCTTTCACGGCACAGGTGCGTTCCACTAGAGATCCCGGAGCCCCTCCATGCACCGAAGAGGGCCACCGTGGAGGAGGGGAAAGGGGGTTTAGTGATTAAAAACTCACATAACCACCGCCCCTATCTTGTTGAAGATTTTCCTCCCTGGCAACAAAAAAAAAGTAAGGGAGTATAGTTATAAATAATAGGAGAATACATAAGTTAAATACCATTACAGTAAGCATTAGTTTTTACTTATATCACTTATATACTCGGATATGAAATACTTGTATAGTGCAGTATACAACGGAAGTCCATTCCTACCTAAACTGCAGACATTTTACGTTTGTCGGAACATTACGGTGCAAATTGCAGTCGTTCATCTTGTGTTTCCTCCACCCTGTACAATTTAACTCTAGAATATTTTACTATGTAATCTAAATATAGCAGATAATTATAATAAATACGTTTAAACATATTTCAATCTTATCATCTTTTAAAGAGATGTCAAATTATAATCTAATTTTTTGGGAATGATCTACGTTAATCTGAAGGACTTTACAATTTCACCGGGTTTTTGAGAAGTGGACGAGCTGTTTCAGCCTAAAAACCTTAGTACTCACAAAATTCCCCCCGCTGGCCACCCTCGGTGATGAAAAGTACAAACTAATATATATATCCCACCTCGGTCCCTTTTTGTTTACAATCTACATTAACGATATTAACGAAGCTCTTACAAACACTAATCAGTTGTTATATGCCGATGATATAAAGTTTTACAGGGTCATAGAATCTATTGATGACTGTCACAAAATACAAACCGACATATGTAACCTAACACAATACTGTAGGAACAATCAACTATATCTTAATCATGACAAATATCATATCATTAGCTACACCCGTGAAACTAAACCGGTACACTTTCAATACACTTTGTCAAATCAACCGCTAACCCGTGTTAGGGAAATCCGCGATCTGCGTATTATAATGGATGAAAAACTATCATTCAATTCACATATTGACAATGTAGTTGCTAGATCACATAAAATGCTTGGCTTCATTAATAGGGCTAGTAAACCCTTTAAAAGCACCCACACATTAAAAATATTGTATTTTGCCTATGTAAGATCTATTCTGGACTTTGGATGCATCATATGGAATCCCTCATACCATGCACATGTGGACAGAATAGAAAAAATTCAGCGTAAATTTGTAAACATTCTAAATTACAGAAATCACTGCTACGCGAATTCATATGAAGAATCTTTAAAAATTTATAGCCTCCCAAGTCTTGTAAATCGTCGTACACATTTTGATCTCTATTATCTTTACAAAATTCTTAATGGCCATGTTGACATGAAAAATTAACTTTATCACTAAAACTAAATTTTTAATTCAACCCTCTCGTGTTCTACACTTAAACAACTCGTATTTAAACATTTTTGTTCCACCTCCAGCGAAAAAAACTATACAAGTAATCGATTCCTAATCAGAAGTTTGCACTATTACGAGTACAATAATCATTTCTGTAACGTGGAGGACTTAACTTCAGAAGTGGATATTTTTAGCAACTCATTTATTAGGTTCAAAACTTTAATTGTAAGTAAATTCTTCTGACTCGATTCTGTTTGAGTCTTCTAGTTTGTACGCGGATGCAAATTGCAAATTATAATAAACTAAACATTCTCGGCACTGTTGGTCGATAAAAACTTGTAAAAACATATAATGTAACATAATAGACAATATGGACTGTTTTTAGCCACAATAAAGAGAAAAAAAAATATCGTTTATTTATTTCAAGTATATTTAAATTATTCTATTTATATTGATGTATCTATGTATTTATATTTATTTATTTATATAATATTTTTTAAATCCCATTTTTAGCGGCTCTACCCTTAGTCTGCTTTTAGCCACTAAAGGTTAGCTGGAAGAAAATGCTAAATAGCATTAAGTTCGCTTTTCTACATATACTTTGGTGCAATAAAGGATTTATCTATCTATCTATGTCGGTGCATTGGTTGGGGTTCCGTCTTGCCTTCCTTCTGGTTCCGGTATTACAGCAACAAGAGCTCCTAATCTTGCTACCCGTGAACCCGAGGCCATTTTAGTAACATTTTACGACAAGCAGCGGATACCATAAACTAATTCTGTACGTCCAGGTCTATAGAACTGATAAACAAATGTCTAATGTAAGGAGCAGTAAAATTTGGAATGCGTTAAAACGGGTTTACTTTTTGTTGTCTGAACAAGTATTCAAGTGTAAGTATTTTTTTTATTATTTGAGAAAAGGACAGACACATTATCGGTCTCATCTGATCTTAAGTGATTATAATGAGATTATAAATATAGTTTTAGAGACGATGAAACAGAACAAAGAAACAAGACAAATAATTTCATGTTTTATATAATTTTACTAAACAAAACTTTTAAAATAAACTGATCTACGTTATTGTTATTTACTCGAGAAACAAAATAACAATCACAAAGGTAGGTTTAACACAGAGTTCCCAAACTTTTTTGTGTCATAGACCCCTTGCCATTTTAAATTAAAACTTCTCAAAATAAAATTTTGTATCTGTTATGTAAAAAAAAGGTAACATTAAATAACATAAAATAAACTTTAAATAAAACAACATAAGCAATAAGTCAATATTTTTAGTGAGAAATAGGTAAATAGGTACTATCAGTGCATGTGTTGAGATCCACTATCGTGGACCCCCATTTTCGCTGACGTAGACCACTTGCAGGTTGACATAGACCTCTAGGGGTCGATATAAACCACTTTGGGAATCACTGGTTTAACACAACTGTACATAATATATCAGATATCAAAATGTTATGGTAGTCTTCTCTTATAATACTATTCATCTCGAATTGAGCACACATCAGATCTCAAGAATACAATGGTGCAAGCGCTAACATTTCCTTCCACTGTCTATTCGACAGTGACAGTCTAGGTGAGCTACAGATACTGTTGGATAGAGTACAGTCTGTTAGTGCGGAATATGATCTTAGCATCTACATCAAGAAGACTAAGTATATGATTGTCTCTAAACTGCCATGGACTGTTTCTAGCTTATATTGTGGCGGACAGCATTTAGAGAGGGTCCAAAAATATAAGTACTTGGGTTGTTTTGTTGATGAACAGGCTGATCACACCATTGAGGTACGATGCAGGATTGAACAGGCCCGCAACGCTTTCACTCAGCTGAAGAAACTCCTGTGTAACAGAAACTTGGGCATCAAACTTCGGACTCGTCTTGCACGCTGCTTTGTATTCTCCATTCTTCTGTATGGCGTCGAAGCTTGGACTCTGACCGAGGCCATGTGCAAAAAAGTTGAAGCTTTCGAAATGTGGGTATACAGAAGAATGTTAAGGATATCCTGGAGAGACAAAGTACGCAACGAAGTAGTGCTGCAAAGACTTGGAAAGAAGGTTGAAGTTCTTAACGCAATTAAGAGGCGAAAGCTGGAATACCTAGGGCATATAATGCGCAATCCCAAATACGATTTGTTACAGCTCATTATCCAAGGAAAGATACAAGGAAAAGAAATTCGGGAAGGAGGAGAACATCTTGGCTTAAAATCTACGCCAATGGTACAATAAGAGCACACGTTCTTTATTTCGTGCTGCTGTGTCGAGGGTCCAAATCGCCATGATGGTCGCCAACCTTCGATAGAAGATGGCACCAAAAGAAGAAGAAGTCTATTCGACGTGAAATCTACGTGAAATGGTTCAATAGACAGTATGGAATTGTTATTCTGATGTTAAATTACACTGAGATAAAAAACATTTAAAATATCTGACGTACAATTTCTAATTCTAACATGAAAAAAACATCTATCATGTACCAAATACATGCTAATGGAAGGGTTACATATTACTGGTATAATTCCGCACCCATTAGCAATAAGGCCAATAATGTGTTCGCTGATTATCATTTTAGTGCTATGCTAGGTCATCACCCTACTACTGAGCCCGTAAGAGTGGTTTGATGAGGTAGGGATGTTAGCAATAAGGTGGACCGGGAAGAAGGCGACATCGTCTGCCCCGTGTCGCCTTGCACTGCGAGGGCACACAGGGGGAGGGAGTAACCTCCCCTCCCGGGAAGGAGAGTATCCTTGAGCACAGTGCAAAGGGGCTCCGGTGCGTTCCTCTGGAGACCCCGTAGCCCCTCACCATGCACCGAGGAAGGGCCACCGGGGAGGTTTTAGTGGGTAAAAACTACACATAACCGCCGCCTGCCCCCCAGAAGGCGGGGTATCTTTTTGAAGATTTCCTCCCCGTTAACAAAAAAAAAGGGTTGTTAGCAATAGAACTATGGTTATGAGTTGGAACCTTAACCTAGTGTTTGAAATAACTCTTTATGACGAACCTTGTGTTGTCTCTCAGTGATGCTGGCTGGTACAGTTTAACTGGAATTTGAGAGATGACAGTCTTAAGTCGCTTATCTGAGATTAACTGAGACCCTTCGCGAAGGGACCTAAGCTTGGATGGTCACTCTAATCGCGTCAGCATCCCTAACTGAGGTTCCAGAGAAGTCAGAGCCACGACTCGTAGTTTCACAAATACGTAGCTTTCATCTGACGACTATCAAGTTCGTATAGCAAACTAGTTTTAAATAACGCTACGGGAAACGTTGGCGCTAGGAAAAGATGTGGTCAAAGAAACTCCAAATGCTTCTAACAAAAACTGACAGACTTGTGTCCCCCGTTGCTTTACCTGTCATTGTAACCAAAGGTTCTAATTTTATCAAAATATTAGTGGCAATATTGATTGGCGCATCTTCGTATTTTTCTCTCTCTTCCTTGGTAATGGCAATGAAATACTTTAATAAATCACATAAAGAAATTGATAAAGCAAAATAAACTTGTGCGTAAAAGTTAAGTGGAACGCGTTCAATAGAAAAGTTACACAAGACAGAATGCTGTACCATTCCTCAGACAACACGATCGCGAAAAGTTCTGAGGGAGTTTCATCCGGGTATCTCCGTACCAGATGTTACAATACAAGTTGGAACAGGATTTGAGATTCCCTGCAACCATGTTTATAATTTTAGTCTAAACAAATATATTTCGACTTGTTTTCAACACAAAAAACTGAGAAGGTTCTCAATTCATCTGAATATTTACCTCAAACTTTTGACTGGTTCAAGGGTAAGGTAAGGTTAAGGTTACAGCCTTTATACATGTCCCACTGTTGGTATAAGAGCATAGTCCGCCACACGGCCCTAACGCGGATTAGCAGACTTCACATGTCTTAGAATTATTTTTCTAGGACTTGTAGGTTTCCTCACGATGTTTTCCTTCATCGCTGAGCGCGTGGTAATACAGCACATAAAATTACAACAACAAACTTATTGGTGCCGGCATCGGGGATCGAACTCGGGTTGCTAGCGTAGTAAGAACTTGAGGCGACCGCCCGGACACTGAGATACCACGGCTCGTCAGTGTTTGTTAAGGTTCTGAATCATTTTATAATTCTATTTCGTTATATTCCTGCGATAATTCGGAAATACAAGTAGGCCGCGCGTGTTTGATTACGAATGAATTCGGTTTTTGTTTTTACTATACTTGTTATTAGATAAAGTTATGTTGTGACGTCATTCATTATACTTCTTTTTTCAATTGTTGATAACCGCTTTCACAACTTATGTGTAAATAAAATAAAACTGAGCAGTCGCCTTGTCTCTTCAGATGAAAAGTGGATCAAGGTCAAATAACTCTACAAATAATAGAAGAATACGTATTAACTTATACTAAAAAATTGTTAATAGTAAACTGACTGATGTCAGAAAATCATGTACATCGATCTCGTGGTAAACTTCAAGAATCATGCAGCCATAAAATATTGAACTTATTAATAATTGACATTTAACTTTGACCGACTTCAAATCGAATCAAACATTAAACTCGCGGACACATTTATTTACGAAGTACCACAGTTTTATATAAAAGACCAGACGGTATGACTCTTACACCCTGGAAGATGGGACGGCCTTTAGTATGGGATAACACATGCGTCGATACTATAGCACCGTCACATCTTCCAGAATCTTCTGTTCAGGCTGGAGCGGGCGCTGCAGCTGCAGAAAACCTCAAGCGGCGCAAATATAGTAACCTTGATATAGGTTTCATATTTGCAGCCCTGTAGTTCTGGGCTCAAAAGAATAAGACTACAGTATCCCCTGCCTGTAGTAGAAGGCGACAAAAAGGGCCTCGGGTTCACTGGGGGACAAGGGTGGGGTCTTTGTCGTCCGACGAGGTGGACCCGGGAAAAAGGCGACATCGGCAGGCCCGTGTCGCCTTGCATGCGAAGGCAAAGGGGGGAGGAAGTAACCTCCCCCCCGGGACATGCTCTGCTAAGAAGGCGGGGATCTTGTTGAAGATTTCCTCCCCGGGAACAAAAAAAAAGGTTTCATAATTGAGACGTTTGTGGTAGAAACTTTGGGTCCGTGGGGTCCTAGTTCACATCACCTTTTAATATGATAGCAAAGGGATTGGTCTGGTGAGCAGAGGGCTGGCTTATGCCTGGCAGGTGTTAAGCATTGCCTTACAACGTGGCAATGCTATCAGCCTTCTGGGCACGTTGCCGAGCGACGATGGTTTGGCACAGTTATATTTTTTGTAAAATACCTATTATTTTGTTATGTTATATTTTGTTTTTTCTTCCACATTCTGGCTCGTATGTTATAGGATACTTTCCTGTATTTTCTTCGTTTGTTATATACCTATCAATACCGTATAATATATACATATCGGACGAAAATACCAACCTACCAGTCAAAAACCATTGTTTTATACGATTTTTATAAGATCTTAGTACATTTTTGGAACCCATGGTCCTGTGTCAACAAAGTTCATATGGGACGTAATCGAAACTATAACCTTTCAAACAAAAAAATATTTCGAAATCGGTACATACTGACGTTGCTATGAAAGCAAAACATAAAAAAATACAGAATAATTCAGAAAATCCACTCCGTTTTTTGAATAAAATGTATAATGTTAATGTTTAAATTGTACAATAGATGGCGTTCAGATAAACAATGACAACACAAGTAATTTAGTAAAATTATTTTTTATGTTTGCGACTAGAGGGCGGTGTACAAATAATCTCAAATTCTTAGTGCGTCATGTTTTAGGCAAATCTAGCCATGTGACACAAATTGTCGTAATGCTGTTGACATTTCAAAAGAAGGGATGGCTGGACTTTCCGGTAATTGGCGGTTTTGGTATCAATTAAGTTCCATATAAATATTTTCTAATTGAAGGTGGTGAAAAATTATTGAATACAAACTTTATAATATGATTTAACTTTATTTTGTTGGAGAATGTGCAAACGAGCTAAAGCCTGATCTTAAATAATTACCGTCGCTCTTGAACATCCACTACACCAGAGGAGCTGAAGGTTCGTTTCTTTCGCACGACACAAAGAAAGAAAAGAAACCAAGAAAGCAAGCAGTAGGATCGTGTCTTGAAGGTCCCCGAATCATACAGAAAAATCCGAAAAACATGCAATTACACGTAAACTAGCACAAAATAGACAAAATATTAAGTTCACATCTCATTGGATTTCGCAGAAGTTTCTCAACTGTGACGTCGTGTAACTCATTTATCAGTAACTAGCTGCGCCCCGCAGTGCTACCCGCAATTTGTATCTGTTCAATGACCTTCTTTTGAAGTCGGTTAAAGCCTATGTGCTATTCCATGCTGTAATATATCTCTGTAGCAAATTACATTAAGATCCGTTCAGCCTTTCTGGCGTGATTTACCAACAGACATGCAAACATTCTTGTTTTGGATGTTTTTTGTTTTTATAAATATATTAAATACATTATATGATGAATGAACCAAGTTATTGAATTCGCAGTTAAGGGAAGAAGGCGACATCGGCTGCCCCGTGTCGCCTTGCACTGCGAGGGCACACAGGGGGAGGGAGTAACCTCCCCTCCCGGAAAGGAGAGTATCCTTGAGCACAGTGCAAAGGGGCTCCAGTGCGTTCCTCTGGAGACCCACCGGGGCCACCGGGGAGGTTTTAGTGGGTAAAAACTACCCATAACCGCCGCCTGCCCCCCAGAAGGCGGGGTATCTTTTTGAAGATTTCCTCCCCGTTAACAAAAAAAAAAGGGTTGTTAGCAATAGAACTATGGTTATGAGTTGGAACCTTAACCTAGTGTTTGAAATAACTCTTTATGACGAACCTTGTGTTGTGATTTACCAAGAGACATGCAAATATTCTTGTTTTGGATGTTTTTTGTCTTTATAAATATATTAAATACATTATATGATGAATGAACTATATCCAAGTTATTGAATTCGCAGTTATGGCGAAATAACTATTTGTATTGTATGGCTGGCGGTGTGAATTCACGCTCATTTGTAAAACGGTCACATGCAACGAGTTAAAACCTTAAATTCGTTTTCAACAATTTTCTCCATTCGCCGGCGACGAGCTGGAAATTGTTTAACTCGATTCATTGGAGTTCGTCGTTTATTAATCTAAGTAGACACGTTCAAAATAAAATGGTTAAATTTATATTATACAGAAGTATCTGGACGACCGAGCTCGTATTAGTTCTCACCAATGGACATCTCAAAGTCGCACAACAAGCTATGGAGAGGGCTATGCTCGAAGTATCTCTACGAGATCAAATCAGGAATGAGGAGATCCGTACACGAACGAAGGTAACCGACATAGCTCGCCGGATAAGCAAGTTGAAGTGGCAATGGGCAGGGCACATAGCGCAGAACAGATGGCCGATGGGGCCGAAAAGTTCTCGATTGGAGACCACGAACCAGCAAGCGCAGTGTGGGACGTCCAACCGCAAGGTCTGACGACCTCATAAAGGTCGCAGGGCGCAGCTGGATGCGGGCCGCTTACAACCGGTCCTTTTGGAAATCGTTGGGGGAGGCCTATGTCCAGCAGTGGATGTCTTACGGCTGAGATGATGATGATGGATATCAGGAAAAGTCATATTATTCAATTTATGTTTAAGTTGATTATCGATGAAGAGTTAATGATTCGATTTTTGTCTTTGTACAGAGATACCGAATAATCGTTGGTTTACCTTTCAGAGGGCGAGAAACAAGCGGCGCCAAGCCGTACAGATGTTCGTGCTGTCGCCGAACAAACTCGTCGACGGTTTCCATTCTGAGGTCACGGGCTATTACGTCATTACGAACGTACCGACCGTGTCTTACTGTTGTCCGCAAGGATAGATTCTGTTGGCTTCTGAGTTTTTCGCGAGTTACTCGACAATAGACTGTATCAAGCGGGAGCTGTGTACATTAATCTCGTACGTATGTACAGCTTGTAGGCGGGCGAGCTTAGCTCGGATTGGAAGGTAGGATACCAGCACAGGTCTTAGGATAGCGCAGCCTTGGTTGTGTGGATCGTACGATCACGTGGGGAACAATGCTGAGGCTGCGATCTATAGTGCGTCCGAGGTAAGGCACATCACGTCCTCGAAGACGCTGTGGCTGCAAGGTCATCTTAAAGGCAAGAGTCTTCCCGATATTGAAAGCTATTCGCCACTTGTCCGGCCACTCAGGCGGAATAGTTTTGGAGGGTGTGCTCAGGAATAACATGATATAATTCCTCCATTCCCTTTCCATCATCGAAGTTCAATACGCACTGCTAGATTTCATCCTTTTGTTGTGCACACCCCTTTAACCACGTTTACATTAGTCGTACAGCAAAGGAATGGAATAGTTTATCGTTTACAATGTTTTCAAGAGCAGAATGAATAGACATTTACTAAACTAGTTCTTGTTATATATATGTAATTTTCAACCTTATTTCATCTAAATATCAGATGCGATCGCGGACAAGCACTTGCTTAGAAAGTGAAAACAACTTCAAAACGCAAACATGGTACGGCAATTTTACACGATGTTACAATGATTTGGCAAAGTATTAAGGACTGATGGGTGAAGAGGGATTTAAAAAATCTTGGTTATTTTTCACGACGCTTCGGAACAGAGTGTTAACCAAGCGATAAGCGACCGAAATATTTTACGCACCTCTTAAATGTATAGAAGGAAACTTTATAATCAAGTAACGGAAATGAGAGGTATAAATCTTTGGACTAAATATATGAACTAGACTCCAAAATAAATACAGATGTACCGATGATTTATTTCTAGCGTCAGCCTAATGGTGTAGGGTACGGTCTGCGAATCGTCTGGTCATGGATTCGAATGAAATCGAGCTTAGTTGGAAATGTTAACAAGAATGTTAGTAATATTTATGAAAAAAAAAGATTTATTTAGCAATATTTCTTTTACTTTCTTTTTTTTTTAATTCTAAATCTTGTACTCATCAATAATTTATTTCACAAATGACAAGCGCTGAAAAAATTAAATATTTTGTCTTTATACATACTGTTTGACTATCGGCACAAGCCTTGACTGTAAAATAGTCCGCCACGTGGCCCTATTGCGTATTTTTTTTTTGGTACATGAGGCATTACCACTGACTTATATCTAAATTTAGAGTTTTATTGCCCCTTGTCCTTTTTAATCTAAGAATAGACGTAGTATGCCTATGCTATTTCTAGTTCCCCTAACGTGGATAAGGTTAGGGCAGTTTTCCTCCCATGCCTTTCCTCTCATCCCTTATATACATTCCACTTACATACAATTTATTTCTACTTTCGCTTTTTTATATTTCTATTTCTAATATATACCCTTATTCTTTTATTTCTTATCTTATATTTATTTATTATTATATTTATGACATTTCCTTATTACTAATCTTATTTTATTACAATTTATCCTAGTACTATTTTAATTTTTATAACCAATGGTGGGCTCTCAACTCACACTATGTTTAGTGTGTGTTTAGATTCTCCTTATTTGCTAGTGCCCTATTGCGTATTGGGAGACTTCAAATATCGTAGAATTTTTTCCTATCACATGTAGCTTACCTCACGATTCTATACCGCCGAACGCTTGGTAGTTAGCACTTAAAATAACTATAAACAAATAAACTAAAATTATATACTTATTTAAAAACAATGTAAAGCCGGAACGGGTCGTTAGTATTCATATAGAATGTGTTTCAAAGAAAATTATAAAATGCAAATTGAGATTTTCATTAAAAAAATAATATCATATAGATTATTCCATTCAGTCAGTATAATTCGATGCCGGTTAAATGGTTGACAAAATTCTATATCGATACAAATGTTTCACCCTTATATTATACAAAAAATCCCAGGAAGTCCTACTTATATATAGTACCTGGATGACCGAACTTTGCTCTTTATCTGTTTTGGTAAATCGTTAAATGGCTCGTCTAACTCCAGATTCAATTCGCTCTTCGAACCTGCTAGTGATTCCAGGCTTCAAACGAGTGACTGCACCTCTTTTGTTTCAAAATTTCTATTCTCTTCTCGAGCGGATGAAGATCATCATCTACACACATGTACATATCGGTAATCATGAGGACTAAAATATATCGGGTTCAAGTTAATGTAAGAAATAAAACTTACCAAATGATATACTTTATTGTACTTCAATATGGTTCACAATGACATAAATATACACAACGCATGTGTCAATACAAATTTGGGTTAGAAAACAATAGAATATCATCATAGTAAATAAAAGCTGTATTCAGTTCAAAAAGAGGAGTGCTCCGATCGTCACCAAACTTTACAGGATTACTCGCCAGGTCAATCTGAAGATTGCCTTAAAGTTTCATTGAAGTCGGTCAAGCCGTTTCGCAGCCTATACGGATCAAACCCACACACATTTTCTTTTATATAAAGGTTGTCAAATATCTCCCAAAAAAAAGCTTGATGTTTGGGTGCCGCATGATTTGACGCAAAAAAACCTTCTGGACCGAATCAACGCCTGCGATATGCTGCTGAAACGGAACGAACTCGACCCATTCTTGAAGCGGATGGTGACTGGCGACGAAAAATGGATCACATACGACAATATCAAGCGAAAACGGTCGTGGTCGAAGGCCGGTGAATCGTCCCAAACAGTGGCCAAGCCGCGAATTTCGGCGTTAGTGAACTCCATGTTTACACGTCTATAACTGTTGAACGCAATATCCAAACTAATTATGCATAGCGTAGTTTTGTAGGTTATGTCAAGACCTTTCAAATTATGTATAGTATTGCTAGATACGAGCTCTGTAGCGCTTTGTACATAGCCGCGAAATTCAAAAGACAAAAAGGCGGAAGGGAGATATTTGACAACCTATTATATAGATTTTGATTGAAATTGATTCTGTTGGTCTAACGTCAAACTCGTTGAATTATTATTGGTTGCTTAGCAACTCTATTTACTGAAGTATACTTTATACACCCTATACCGGGATAAAACGCCATTTTCTAAAAAATTAAACCTAACTAGATCGATTTATCGACCACGAAACCCTCGCATGCTAAATTTCAAGTAAATCGTTTAGAGCCGTTTCCTAGTTATATATATTTATATATACAAAAAAATTTCGTTTAAAGATATAAGATTAATACACCATAAAATCTTGGGAACCCAAGGTCTTATAATTTCTCGATATATCTTCGAAAGATCCTTCTTATCATTGTCCGAAATTGCATCGGAATAACCCAAGGAATTATGTAAACATAATTAATATTTGACCTCATTGTATATTTATTGATATTTGACTCTACGAGAGTAAAGGTCTAAGTGGTGGGGTTATCTTTCTACTTTGATAAATATAAGACAGTATAATAAATTGAATTTATTTTTGATTCATACAAATAAAATATTTGACATCGGTGCCCTGTATCGCAGACTGATATAAATAGCATATGAATCGAACGGTCCATGAATTTCCCACGGGGTCTTGCCTTTCCATTTTTGTGAATAAATTGTATTTCGTCACCTTATGAAATTTGAGCCCATGTTTCTGAAGGCTTGAGGGTAAAACAACATTTTTATTTACGATCTGAACCTTGCGGTTATAGTAATATTGTTAATATAATATTTGAAAAATATGTAAACTTCCTTAGAGATAAAGTTGCAGCCTAATTGAGTATATGTCCCACAGTTGAGCAGAGGCCTTCTCTGTAAAGATAGTATAAGGATATAGACCGCCATGCGGCCTTA
This sequence comes from Meandrusa payeni, assembly GCA_029286785.1. Taxonomy (NCBI): domain Eukaryota; kingdom Metazoa; phylum Arthropoda; class Insecta; order Lepidoptera; family Papilionidae; genus Meandrusa; species Meandrusa payeni. The sequence continues at coordinate 2,225,481 of JAGSMX010000029.1, forward strand.
ATACTACCCACCACCTCGCAGTTATATGGACCGAAACGCGGGAGGTTATACGTTGTCTGGCCCACACGCACCTTCTTGACTCCTTACAAGTTCTTTGTCAAGGCCTTTCTCCACCATTCGGAGCTCTCGTCCTTAAGGGCTCTACGGCACACAACAAAATGGCTCGCTCGACGGCGCCAGACAACTTTTTAACGGGTCCTTCTTTTGCGCCAAGCGTGTACAAATTCCCTTCGCCATGAGGCCTTAGTGCGGATTGGCAAACTTCACATGTTTTAATTTTTTTTTTTAGATAAGTCGGTTTCCTCACAATGCAACACACAAATTCATTAGTGCCGGCACCTCGGGTAGACAGAGATAACAAATAAAATCCATTTATCACCGAGCTCTTTAGAACCCATACATGACAGAGGAAATGCATTTTCAGACTTTCGTAAGTATGATACTTCGGAAATAAGAAATAAAAGAAGTCCGCGTCTAGTAGCGTTTAACGTTTTATCCGAAACGATTTTTAGGTACAAACACTCGCTAAAATTTGTGTTAATATGGTGGTGGGCTCACCCATTGTGACACCAACGCTGTACTATAGATGCTATTGTTTTTTAACACAATTCATTTTCAAAATACAGTGTTTTCTAGTGATTAAGCAAACCTAGGGTTAAAATAACGGTATAGCTTATTATTATTACTTAAATATTACTTGGCATATTAAGCATTTCTTACAACTACAACGTAACGTTTTCAACATCATTTGCATTCGAGCAAGAAGTAATAGCGCAACTTTAACACAAACGCACTTAAACATTCATCTCGGCGAGATAAGAAGTGGGGAAGCGTTCCGGGATGCTGGGAGTTGTAAAAGCAAAATATACAAAACATCCGCAAGTAGTTATGGTACGATTGCTGGAGAAAACTTAAATACTTAGAGAATGAGAAATGAATCCTTTTTTCTTTCTCTTTTGTAAAAGTTATAAAGATATGTTTTACGTAGATATAGGTATAGATATTTAAGTTTTTGTATCATAAAATACAAACCGAACGGCCCTGATAGCTCAGTGTCCATGCAGTCGCCTCAAGTTGCATAGTACGTTAGTACATAGTACGCTAGTACATAGTACGCTAGTACATAGTACGCTAGTACATAGTACGCTTCGCGATCCCCGGTGCCGGCACCAATAAATTTGTTGTTGCAATTTTATGTGCTGATTTACCACGCGCTCGGCGGTGAAAGAAAACATCACGAGGAAATCTTCATGTCCTAGAATTTTTTTCTAAGACACGTGAAGCACATTAAGCACACTAAGCAACTATATGACACACGTATTTATAAATAATTTTGATTTAAATAAGGAGTTATTTAGGCTACTTTTAATTTTAGAAAAAACAATAACAGTTTTCAATCGCGGGTAACACCGCGGGGCGCATCTAGTAGAAATTATAATCATCAAAACAAAGTGAGTTTTGTTGTATTAGAGTTTACAATCTAAAGGCATAATAGATGATTGCTCGGCCCATTTGGATGCAAGCCAAACATGTCTGGCGAGAAGTGTAGCAAATTACCGTTGAATATGTCAGCACTATATTTGGTTAGTATATATCAGATATTACGACATATAATTTTTTGTATAGGAACTTTGCCTCTAGCAAGGAGCTAGCGTGAACATCTCTATACCAGGGAAGCTGCAGGTGCGTGGCTGGCCTGAATTTCAAATTCTGTCATGATATGTGGTGATGGAAATCGGTAGCTGAGATGATTCCGAACAATTTCTCGAATGCGATAGAGAATTCAATTTTCATGTATGTTGTATGTTTTTGGACGAACTAACACAGTTGGCCAAAGAAGCTGGCCTTTACTGCTTCACGGATTTAGAGGTGGCATAGCTCTTAGGTCGCTTAGCCTGAACTTCTATTGCTAATAAACTCCACACAAGGGTCCCCCTGGTGAGGGGTAACCTCGTTTTGGACGGTTACTATTTTTACACGTTAGCAGTCCGATCCGAGAGCGCCCGAGAGGGCCGAACCACGACTCAGTCGGTAGCTGTTTTATCTCTATTTTTTTTTTTTTTTGTTCACGCGGGGGATTCTTTTTATAGACCATCCTCCGATACCCTGGGTGGGCCCGGAGGGATGTGTGGGACTCGGCCTGGGCAGCCCCTACCCATTAAACCTTCCGCGAATGCCATCAGCCGTTATGAGCGGGGTGCCCCAGATCTGTCAGCGACAGGACACCCCAACGACCGGCCGGTCCCGGAAAAGACCGGACTTCATCCTCAAAGGGGACTTCTCCGGCACTCAGAGAAGTCCCGACGACGCCGAAGCATGCTGGGGCCAGGTACCCATCCTGGCCCCGCTGAATTACAGGGGGCGGCAAGAGGAGGCGTTCGTAACGCCTCCTGCGCACCCCGATACGTCGCCTGCGGAGGGGGGGAGCCTCTGCGCTCCCCTCCCTGACCCGCTTGTCAGCCTCCTTCTGGGACATGACCGTCTCACAGAAGGAGGCGACCGCCGTCCAAGACCTGTCGCTTGAGACCTTCGCAAGAGCGAGGCTCGGAAGCCACAGGTCTACACCACCGATGGCAGATACCATGTCATGGCGCTGCGCTGCCCATCTCGGGCACACCTCGAGGGTGTGCTGGGCAGAGTCCACCGCAGCACCACAATCATGGCACCGCTCATCGGCCTGCCGGTGGACCGTCCGACACAGGTAGTCCCCGAAGCACCCATGCCCCGTGAACACCTGCGTCAGACGGAAGGTGAGAGGTTTGCGCTTTCTGCGCATCCAACGCTCTAGGACCGGGCGCAGAGCACTCGTCGTACGGATACCGTACGAGTGATGCGCCAGGTCCTCCTCCCACCTTCGGCAAAGTGCCACCTCTCCTAGCCGACGGATCCGCCGGACCTCCTCTGGCAAAGGGTTCTCTCCGAGGCCCCTCCTATCCGAGACATAGTCGGACACCTCGGCGAGAACCCCTGTGTTTTATCTCTATTGGGACAATCTAAGCTAAACTAACTTATATGCCATCGACGTATATTATAGGTTGCTCCCATCTCTATATACTAAACGATGAGGTCGTTTCCGCTCATTCTGACGGTGTGTTTATATTATGTATTATGTAAATTACCGCTAAAATGTGTAAAGAAAGATAAAGCACGGCGTTTTCTCGTTTAATAAAGCTGAAGCCCATAGCTGTAAAGTCAGAGAGAAGACTGTTGCACGTACACTTTATGTCAATTTCGTTGAACAGTATTTGTTAAAAGCGATGAAATTTATTTTGATTACAAGACCCATTGTAAAATACTTTATAGGAGCCATTATTATACAATTCAAATGCGAGGCATAAGCTTTCTTTCTGAAGATATTATTAAGGATATAGATCGTACCATGGTCACTAACAACATGGTGACTGGTGGCTTGGTATGCTAACCATGTTTCTAAATGGTTTTCCATTAAGGCAGTTACAAACAAACATACTTACAGCGCATAGTGTAAATTATTTAATCTTTATTTGCATAAAATAAAAAGGCGGCTTTTCGCATTATTTGTCCAGTATATCTTGGTTTAATTTAGAGATTAAGTAACGGGTGCAATTTTATTCTGAAGTTTACTTGCCCGGGTACTAGTATTTAACGGGTATTTATTAAATTTGAATCACGGGTATAAAATGTTACCGTATATGTTACGGGTATAAATTAATTCCTCAAAAGTAAATAAAAACTTAATTTATTTTTAAAACTGTGTAACAACACTAACACATAACAATGATAATTTTTTTTGACGAACTACACAGATTGGCCAGAGAAGCGGGCCGTGACTGCTTCACCGGATTGAGAGGTGGCGTAGCTCTTAGGTCGCTTAGCCTGAACCTCTATCGCTAGTGACTCGACACAAAGATCCTCCCGGTGAGGGGTAACTATGTCTTAGACGGTTACTATGTTACGCGTAAGTATTCCGATCCGAGGGCGCTCTAGAGGGCCGAACCACGACTCGGTCGATTGCTATATCACGGATAATCTAAGGGACATTCAAAACTAAACTAACTTTCAGTGCCACTTCTGGAAGCGTTGGCGCTGGGAGAAGAAGTGGCCGAGGAATCTCCAGCAATGCTCCTATCATCTAAGGGGAAGGACCTACTCATAAAATAGAGGTAACGCGCGACGATTATTCGCAAAATATGTTATGAAGATTGTTATGTTGTATGTATGCACCGAAAAACTGTCAGATTTCTTTAGAAAAGCAATTAATATAGGATACGATACGATACGATACACGTAAATTATCTGTTTGTAAATATTTTTATATTGAAGGTAGATAAAGACAAATTTATTGATCTCTATAAAGAACGGTCGTCATAAGTCGGTTAAAGAATGGGCATTGTGGCGTATGCCAAATTTACGTTGAAGTTCCGTCGCATTCAGATATACATTGTCATGAATACGGTTCGATACACAGTGGTGATTACACGAAATATTAGTGGGCGAGTGTTTTGGACGTCGGCCAAATGCTCTTAATATGAAGTTAAATCAGATTATATTGTGCAATGTGCGGAGCTTTGCATGTCCACGGCGATCGTTTCAACTGTTATCGTTTGAAGAACATTTAGACAAGTAAGAATTGCGGAAATTAGGGAAAGCGTGGCATGACAAATTTTTTTTTCGACGAACTACACAGATTGGCCAGAGAAGCTTTTTTTTTTTTTAACGAGGAGGAAATCTTCAGAAAGATACCCCGCCTTCTGGGGGGAAGGCGGCGGTTATGTGGGGTTTTTACCCACTAAAACCTCCCCGGTGGCCCTTCCTCGGTGCATGGTGAGGGGCTCCGGGATCTCCAGTGGAACGCACCGGAGCCCCTCTGCACTGTGCTCATAGAGAGCACTTCCCGGGGGAGGTTACTCCCTCCCCCCCTGTGCCCTCGCAGTGCAAGACGACACGGGCCAGCCGATGTCGCCTTCTTCCCGGGTCCACCTTGGCGGACGACAAAGGCCCCCACCCTTGTCACCCAGTGAACCCGAGGCCCCTTTTAGTCGCCTTCTACGACAGGCAGGGGATACCGTAGTCTTATTCTTGAGAGCCCAAAACTACAGGGTTGAGGCCAGAGAAGCTGGCCCAGACTGCTTCACCGGATTGAGAGGTGGCATATCTCTTAGAGCGCTTAGCTTGAACCTCTATCGCTAGTAACTCGACACAAGGGTTCCCGGTAAGGGGTCAACTTGACAGATGGTGTTGTGAATAGTACCAAGATAAGGAAAGAATGACAACGAAAATGTATAACGCGGATATTAGCAGTGGAGTAGCGTGACTATGAAGAGGCCGCGTAGAGAAAGAGAGAGAGAAAACCGCAGATCTTTCGACCCGTTTCCATAGAGTCGACCTCTATAGAAGGGAGTATTGTACCCTCCTCGATCTCCATAAACGAGGCTTAAGCGGAGGACATAGGGGAGTCGGCGTCTTATAACCAGGCCTTGAGAAAGCGCACGCACGTGTTTCTGTACATCCTCACAACTTGTGTATTTACAAGCAAAAACTAACTTCCAAATGAATCAGCTAATAAACGCTATTATGCGCGAACGCCCTCTTTGTATTTCCGAATTATCGTAAGAATATTACGAAATAAAATTTATCAAAACCTTATCAAATTTTTATCAAACTACTCTTAAAGTGCATCCTTTCCAATCAAAAATGAACTATCGAAATCGGTTGGCGTGATATGGAGCTATTCTTCGTTTTTCATATCATCATAAGCTACACGATTTTATGGTATAACTTGATATATAATCAGACCTGATGCTGATAGAATGAACATATAGGTTATCTATTGAAAGAAAACCCTTTGCAAGAAATCTAAATCGATTAGAATTGAAAACCGCCCCCTTTTTAAATACTGATAAAGATGACGTCGGTTGTAGTTACGAGCAGTAAGCGTATACAATGAGTTCGTAGCATACCACAACATTCTATATAATATAATATGCAGTGAAGTACATTTTGCCAACAAGAAAACCAAGTGGGATCGTTTCATTAGTCAATGATTTAAATATCAAAGGAATACATTTGAATTCCGATATTCACCTCCGTATTCGTTACGTAGTCAAACTTTTATATCGCTTTTACCCATCGGAAACTTAGAACGGGTATTCAAAACGTAAATCTAACTAAAAAAATCATTGCCGAAAATTTATGCCTTATATATGATTATCTCAACAACTGTCAGTTATAAGACCTAATATTGGTTAAGGGTTAAAGCTAGCAATATTAGTTTTATTTATTTTTTCAGAAATATTGCTAACAATCTTGTTAACCATTCCAACTAAGCTAAAGCGTGTGCTAGGACATGGTTCACGGCAATAGTCGAGTGGTGGATTCGAACCCACGACCTTACGATTCGCTGGCCGTACCCTAACCGTTAGGCTATTGACGCTTCAAAATATAAATTCAAAATAATATATAACTTATGACTACTATAGCCATGAGCAAAAATAAAGGGTCGGTTAAGAAAGTTTGAATATCTCGGAAGATAAAGAGTCTAGCTAAGTGAAATAAATTGTGCACGATAGACAATTAAATATTCTTAATATAAAATAAAAAAAAAATATTAATTTATTTATATTTCATTAAAAATTATAAACTTTAACGAAAAAGGATATCTTAGGAAACTTGGATATTTATTTATTTATAAACTCTTTATTGTTTACAGTTATAAAATAAAATTTAAAAAAAAAGAAAATATATTATAATTAAAATACATAAACAATATGCATATGTTTTTGTATTTTAATTATATATAATATAATATACAGCCGTGGTAGCTCAGTGTCCAGGCGGTTGGCTCTTGTTGCATAGTACGCTAGCAACTCGAGTTCGATCCCCGGTGCCGGCACCAATAAATTTGCTGTTGCAATTTTATATACTGACTTATATACTGATAATAAATATTTACATATAAACATACATACATAAATATAATATTGGATAATACATTTTTCATTAAATTTAACTTTTATTTAAATCTTAGTACTTAGTGTTGCCTACATGTGGCGACATTATTATTAAATTTATTTTAAAGGATATTTAATTGTCTATCATGCACAATTTATTTCAGTTAGCTAGCGTCTTTATCTTCCGAGAGATTCAAACTTTTGATATGACCCTTTATTTTTGCACACGACTGTATAAAGTAACACGAGAAGATTGGAATTGTTATAAATAAATCTCAAAAAGTGCACCCTCGTCGCCTGGTGTCGCTCAATTTCGAATCGGCTTTATTTGGAGCTCGGCTCTACAGTCAATTACTTCAGGAATTGGAGCTTTTAGCCCGTCATTGCAATTTCAGTTGGAAATACATGAAACGTTTACAGTCGAGAGATGAAATTTAAGCGGTTTACAAAATTGTACGAATTCATTATAATAGGTTGGGGAAAAGTTTCTTTGCATTTTTTAAGAAAATTCAAAAGATATTTTAAAATAGTTTATTTATATTTAACTAAAGTGATACCATTTCGTTTGATAACTTTTTGCCATCTTGTAGGTAGGCAAATGCTTGACCAATCGCACCTGATGTTAAGTGGAAATACAGCCCTGGATGGTAAGGTGTACTAGTTTGGTAAATGCCTATTTAATTTACTCTTGAATACCCTTTTTTTTTTTTGTTAACGAGGAGGAAATCTTCAGAAACATACCCCGCCTTCTGGGGGGAAGGCGGCGGTTATGTGGAGTTTTTACCCACTAAAACCTCCCCGGAGGCCCTTCCTCGGTGCATGGTGAGCGGCTCCGGGATCTCCAGTGGAACGCACCGGAGCCCCTCTGCACTGTGCTCATAGAGAGCACTTCCCGGGGGAGGTTACTCCCTCCCCCCCTGTGCCCTCGCAGTGCAAGGCGACACGGGCCAGCCGATGTCGCCTTCTTACCCGGGTCCACCTTGGCGGACGACAAAGGAGAATACCCACATTGATCGGCAAAGATGGTTTAAATAGTTTTTTTACGGAATCAACTCTCCGTTATTTCCGGTCTTAATATCTGTAGACGACCGGCCAGCCGACCGAGCGAACCCGGGAACATAATATAGTTTATATTAGTAAATAAGTGATTTATGTATAAGTTCCCAGGGATTCGCAAGCATATAATATTAAGGTAAATTGTAAATAGTTCAAAGCATGAGACCGATCCGAAGATCGGTCTCATAAAATTGTATAGAATCAAAGATAAAGGGGTTATTGGGCATATTGCTCTATATTGCTGCCATTAACAATTCTAGAGCTATAAACGTTGCAGATGGCAACGTCAGGCGTGTTTAATATTAGAAATGCCGAATTCAATAGGGTAATTAAGTTATTGGAAAGCGTCCTTTTCTGAATTCCCGCTTCGGTTAATTGTATTTTTTATGAATATTTTAACTATGAGACGGAGCGGGGGTAGAGCCCATTTTGGGTATTTAAGGTGGTGCATAGAACCTGTAAGCATGATTATTCTGTTAAACTGTGAGCCGAACCAGTTGCTCTGAACCTTAATTGTTGAACTGTGAGCTGAACCGTTGCTCTGAACCGAACCTTATAAGTAGATGATTATTAGTTGGAACTCTAGTGAGGCAGTTGCCCTGAACCTTAATTGTTGAACTGTGAGCTGAACCGTTGCTCTGAACCGAACCTTATAAGTAGATGATTATTTGTTGAACTGTGAGCTGAACCGTTGCTCTGAACCGAACCTTATAAGTAGATGATTATTTGTTGAACTGTGAGCTGAACCGTTGCTCTGAACCGAACCTTATAAGTAGATGATTATTTTGTTGAACTACTGTGAGCTGAACTGTGCTCTGAACCTTGGTTGAACGAACCAAATTAATTAGAACGCAACGTGATCTGGTGAAAGACCGTTGCCCTGAACCGTAAGTGAACTGAACCTTATTAAATAGTGAACCTGAACCTTTGTGAACTTTATTATAACTGAACCATTGTTATATGTGAACCTTTATTATTATTGTGAACTTTTAAGTGTTTAGTTTATAACTGTGTATTGTGAATTAAACATAGAACCGAACTTCCGAACCTTTTAATACAGTCCACTGAACCCTTGAACCGAACTTACATATACAGTCCACTGAGCTCTCAGAACGAGAGAGCGAGTGCACGCGCATATGCATGTATGCGTGTGCATCTGAGCTGTCCAAGAGGACCACTGTTGTGCGAGTCGCCTACAATATCCTAAACATTATATAACAGATAATAATAGTTAATAAATTAATTAAATTAAATCAATGTTGCCATATTCTGGTCCAAAGTAATGTCTACATGGACTTTAACAGGCAATTAAACTTTCAACAAAACTGCATCGAATGTCTAATACAATATCGCTGTAGCAGCTAGTCCTTCCCACACAAACAGTAAATCAGCAAAATTTAAACTAGTTCAGCGTAATACAGCACAAGTTATATTACTGTTTAGATTTAGGAACTACCCTCAATGGGCCCAGGTCGCAAAAATCCGATGAGATTTTGTGAGGCACCAATTTTCAAGGGAATTCTATACCACAATTGTAATTTGAAAATTCAATTAATAGAAAAAGCGACAGTGTAAAAAAACGAACACATTAAAAATGGAATTTAGTCTGCTAGAGAATTAAATTGCAAGTATACAGTATTTTCTGTAATACGTCTCCTGTTTGTTAATTAAAAATTAGTTAAAATTACAGCCTATATATGTCAAACCTTCTCTGCAAAGAGAGTATAAGGGCAAAGGCCGCAATGCGGCTCTAGTGCGGATTGGCAGACTTCACATGTCTTAGAAATTTTTCTAACACATGCTAGGTTTCTTCGCGATGTTTTCTTTCACTTAGGCGACATCGGCTGGTCCGTGTAGCCTTGGACTGCGAGGGCTCATGGAGGGAGGTATTAACCTTCCACCCCCTCTCCCCCCCCGGGACGTGCTCTCCGAAGAGCATAGTGCAGACGGGCACTAGTGCGTTCCTCTGGGCCACAGAGTAAAAACCCCGCAAAACCCCGCCTTAGCGCTGAAGGCGGAGTATCTTATTAGAAATCCCCCCCCGCCCCCGGCAACAAAAAAGGATTGTTGGATGGAGTTATCTTAAGAATCACGGTCCCCCCCGAAGGGTTCTCGGCTTGTCGTGCCGGGGGGGCTCAGTAGCCGTGGTCCGCCTCCCCACGGTGAAGCTAAGAGGAACCCACCCGCCGGCCCGTGTGAAGGGCTGGCATGGAGGGGCTGCAAGGCGGGCTCCAGGCTCAGGAGCCCGTCCATTGCGGCCAATGTACGAGTCGCGGGGGGAGAGGAGTGTTGGTGTGTCGTTGCCACTCTCCCTATCCCCCGCGACTCAGCGGTGCCGCACCGCGAATGCGGTGGTGGGCCGCAGCGGGAGGGGCGACTCTCCTGCTGTGACCGTTGGAGGGAGTCGCGGGGGGAGAGGAGTGTTGGTGTGTCGTTGCCACTCTCCCTATCCCCCGCGACTCAGCGGTACCGCACCGCTAATGCGGCGTGAAGGGGCTGCGGCGGGAGGGGTGACCCTCCTGCTGCGGCGGTGTGGCTAGCGGCGGGGCCAAACATCTTGACCGTCGCTGGGGGCTGGGTGGACGAGGTCAAACTCGCACTCCCGGCCCCCATGGCCTCCAGGTGACCGACTCGGGGGGGTTTGTCACCCGCTTGCGGAGGCCTACGGAGGAAGGCGCACCTTAGGTGTTCGGGTGCGCCTTGCCTGAAGGGTAGTGGAGGAGACGCCGCAAGGCGTCAAGTCGCGGGCGGGGCCGCGGATGTCTCTCTGTTCCCGTGGCCCTGCCACCATACCACCATACGCGACCGTGGAGGAACACCCTGTGGGGTTTAGTCGGTGAGGGCCCGACATAACTCGTCCCTCCCCCGGGGGGCGTTTACGCGGCTAGGTACGTTCCCCACAGGCTAATAAAAAAAAAAAAAAAAAAAAAAAAAAAAAAAAAGAATCACGGTAGCCATTCGCATAATTCAGCTCTTCTTATGTTTTGTAGAGTCAACTAAGGTGTATTATTTTTTTACATACCAGAGCTTGTTTTGACATTGTGAAATTTAGTGGCATTGATAAACGTTCGTCATAAACGTTCATTACGACCTTAGAACCAATTCGAAAATATTCTACTTATAATAAATTGGAAATAACAATTTGGGTGGTTGCTTTTAAAAAGTATGATCATTACTGCTTACAATGATTAATGGTTACGGACGGTGTATTTAATTGTTACTAATGGCTCTTTGTTTTCAATTTTATTACTCCATCGTCGTGATAAATAGACCAAAAAAATTAGCCGTAACAATCAGACAGACAAAAATGATAAAAAATGTTATTTGGGTATATGTACTATCTACATATTCATATGCATGTTGTAAAAAGCTGTTATTGCATTATTAACAGACGCTCCGATTGTATTTATTTTTATCGATGTAAAGATTGACACATTGTTACAGGCTTTCGTTTGTTATATTAGCATGGTAATTTAGTTCATAAATATCACTGACGCGTAAATATTTCACGCCCTTATCACGTTGTTAGCACTCCCTTCTAAAGTTTCCTGAAAAACCCCGTAGATATTTTTCGATCCCTGTGTACAGATTATTAATAAATTGCACACAGACAATTCAGCTTCGACAATTTTTTTGCGAAATAATTTTTTTTGACAGGGAGGAAATCTTCAGAAAGATACCCCGTCTTCTGGGGGGAAGGCGGCGGTTATGTGGGGTTCTTCCTAACCTTCCTAAACCTCCCCGGTGGCCCTTTCCTCGGTGCATGACGAGGGGCTCCGGGATCTAAACGTGGAACGCACCGGAGACCCTCCCCACCTGTGCTCTCGCAGCGCAAGGCGATACGGGCCAGCCGATGTCGCCTTCTTCCCGGGTCCACCTATATGGACGACTCAGGCCCCCACCCTTGTCCCTTCTTATTCTTGAGAGCCCAGAACTAAAGGGCTGATACGGAATACTTGTCTTAAGTTGACCTAATTCCTTATTTTTACAAAGTTGATCAGCCCTGTAGTTCTGGGCTCGTATAATAAGGCTACGGTATCCCCTGCCTGTCATAGAAGGCGACTAAAAGGGGCCTCGGGTTCACTGGACGACAAGGGTGCCTCTGTCGTTCTCTAAAGTGGACCCGGGAAGAAGGCGTGCAGAGGAGCTCCGGTGCGTTTCACTGGAGATTCTGGAACCCACCCCATGCACCGCGATGCTTAGTGGTTAAGAACCCCACATAACTCCGCCTTCTCCCCAGAAAGCGTGGTATCTTCTTTCTTAAAAGGTGAAGATTCCACGTTTTCTGGGGAGTTTAGATAAAAAAATTATTCATCAAAATCGATTGGCGTTATATTAGTTATTTGTCCATTTGTCGCGTACATATTTAATGAAAATTAAAGGCATATTATTTTCTCATGGATGCCATTGTAATTATTGACTCAAATCACATGGGAAGCATCAGCTATCGAATAAAAAAAGAATCATTAAAATCGCTTCACTCATTCGAAAGTTATGTCGTAATAAACAAAAAAAAACGAATTGAGAACTTCATTCTTTTTTGAAGTCAGTTGAAAATAGTCTTTACAAAGCTCAAGTTCGCTCCTGCATGGAGTACTGTTCCCATCTCTGGGATGGGTCTGCTAAGTATCAGCTGGAAGCTTTGGATTCGTTGGAGCGCCGAGCGAAGAAGATCATAGGCAGTGACTCGCTCGTTGAGGCAAATCTTCAGAGCCTCGCACATCGTAGACGAGTGGCCTGCCTCTCGGTTTTTTATCGGGTGCATTTCGGCGAGTGTGCGGAGGTTTTGCATGACCTAATACCCCCCTCCCCTTTCCATCACCGAACGACTAGGCGCGGCGAGCAGTTCCACCCTTACGTCGTAGACATTCCATCAATACGCACGAAGCGGTTTGCTTCCACCTTCCTTATGCGGACCGCTAAGGAATGGAACTCTCTGCCGCGTTCAGTCTTTCCTCACGGGTACAATCTGGACACCTTTAAGTCCAATGTGAACAGACACCTTATAGGCTCACGTGCTCCATCCTAGGCTTTATCTTCGCCTTCCATCAAGCAAGATAGAAGCCAAACGTGAGCCTATTTACTATAAAAAAAAAAAAAAAAATACTTGTTACCGGCGAATATATTATACGTACACGTATTAACCAAGAGAAGACGTTCTTGGACCGCGCGAGATGGAGATCCGTAATAATCGTAAATCAGATATGGTGAATTTGTACTGATTTACGATAATGTGTTATACATAAGAGAAAGATAAAATGTTTTTACGTTTCCGGTCTCGCTGCTACGCTTTAGTGACTTGCACTGTAGCACGTGCTACGAGTTGAGAAACAGGTGACGACACATTGGACTTAAAAACTTTTTCGCGCGTTCGTGTATAGTAGTGAACAGATGGTAACAAGTGTTGTCAGTTCGCTATTGGATTTAGAACAAGTATATTTACGAGCTAAAATAAAAGCGACTTCAAATCGAATCAAACGTTAAACGCGTGGATGCCTCTTTGTACTTACGAATTATAGTAGGAAAATTACGAAATAGAATTTATCAGAACCTAATCAAACTACTCTTGCCGCATGCTTTTCAATTGAATCATCAAATAAAAAATAAATCATCAATATCGGTTAAGATGAGATTGAATTATTAGTACATTTGTGGCGAACTTGATGTTAATTTAAGATTTTATGGTTCTTATAGATGCCATTGCCAGAATTGGCTCACAATTACATGGGAAGGACACGGGAATCACATAAAAGCATACAGGCGAATTGAGAACCTCCTTCTTATTTGAAGTCGGTTGAAAACAATTATATTAAATATATTTTAAAAAGAAATTGTAAGACCAATTCACGCACTTACATCAGTGAGTAGTTACTGGCTACTACTAATACCGATACAAATACTTGCTAGAGAGCGGACAAGACTATACAAGAAACAAGACCATCTAACACAAACAGAAGAACGCAATAAAAGTCTAAAAGAATGGGATACCGAGTGGAAAACAGACGGGAAAGGTGCCTGGACAAGAAGGCTTATTAAGGATATGGCACTGTGGCACACCAGAAAATTCGGTGAAATAGACAGACTGCTAACACAGGCTCTAAGTGGACATGGTGTATTTAATACATATCTGTATAATATAGGAAAGGAACTCAGCGATGAATGTTTCTATTGCAGTGAGCGAGACACCCCTGAGCATGCGCTTTTTGAATGCTCAGGGTTTGCTAAAGAGCGAAAAGATGCGTATTGTGACGACCTTAGCAGCAGCAACCTTATAGCAACAATGCTAAAAAGCGAAAAAGACTGGGATCGAATCAGTACGTTTCTTCGCAAAGTAATGAGGACACGCGAAAGAGACGAAATGGACAGGTAGTCCATAAATGTCTCCACATAAACAGGCCCCTTCCTGAAGTAATGCGAAAGCGGTTCCAGGGAGGGCTGCGGGAGCGCGAGGAGGTTGTTAGTCCGTAGGCCGCAGGAACCTATTCCTGTGGAGTCGGGCTTACCGCCTGGTACATCCCAGGCAGTATCCATGAGGATTTTACTCCTCCCAAAAAGAAAAAAAAAACTGGCTACTACTGTATAACTTCGAGCCTATACAGTTTCACCGGAGTTTGAGAGGTAGCAGAGGTCTTATGTCGCTAAGCCTGACCTCTGGATTTAGCTTGCAAGCTTCGGGTGGTTATTATAATCGCGTTAGCATTCTGATCTAAGGGCGTGCAAGTGAACCGAAGCACGATTTGATCAGTAGCTTTTATCGGAAAACAATCAGGACATTCTAATGGCGCCTCCTTTTTTCCCGTATCTGCAGCTGTATGTAAAGCATTGGTAATCAAAGTGCCGAGAGTCCTGCAGTTGGGCTTCAATATATAGGTCTTGTGCCATCAGTTTTTGGCTAATGGCTAACTAGTTTTAAATACAACTTTGGAAAGCGTTGGCGCAGAGAGAAGAAGCGGCCGAAAAAACCGTAGCAACGCTTTTAATTTTTTTAACATTTGTTAACATATCGGTGTCTCTAATGGTAGTGTGTCCTATCCGGGTTGAAGGGTACAGTAGGTGAGGTATGTTTCATCATCATCATCAGCCTGGAGCAGTCTACTGCTGGACATATGCTCTCCAAAAGCATGTTACTAAGCATGATCCGCGGCCACTCTGATGCCGCTCTGAGCTGAGCTCTTGCCGGCCGTCCTGCGAATATAACACATAAAATGAAAGCCAAAATTAAAAACTGGCTGTTGTCGCTCGATTATAAGCAGACGGAAGAAATTATGCTTAAAATATAAATACCACACATCTTACACACACACACTCCACATTTATTTATTTATATACGAATATTTATTTAATTTTTCTTTTAAATCTTTTATATCCCTGTTAAATCAATATACTTTTCTTTGTTTGTTAAATTAAATTTGAAATGAAATTGATGTAACGCAGTGGGAGAGGGCACTGATTCCTGAGATACAGGTTTAACTCCTAGTTCAGGAGTCAGGGAGTTCGTCTATTTGTAAGGAAATTTTTTTGAATAAAGTATTTGTATTTGTAATATCGTCGCTCCACCTTGTCAAATTGAATGTATGGTTGTCACTAATATAATTAGCTTTCCTACTATTTGAGTTTCTCTCTATTTTTATTAATTTGAAATTCTCATAATCTTGGAACTGCATTATGGCAATAAAGTGGTAAGAGTTGGTTCCGACAAAGTGTAAGTCAATTATGATCACAGATGGCTATAAATTCCCGATCCGTTTTAATACCAAACATTTATCTCAGTGCTTTGATTTATCGATAGCCCGCAGCCGGGAAACCTAAAATTAATTGATCAGATCAGTATATCTAGATCTTCCTTCATATTCGTTATGTTATTTACCCAGTAACGGGATTTAAACAGATTTATAATAATGCAATACACAGTTACGAAAGATTTCATTAATAATCTGACAACATAAAAGCTAGAACTGTGTCATTTTTGAAATGAGAATATAATTATTGCGAGTGGAGTCTGGAGCACTTTATGACGTCGGAGACACATGGCCGTAATTATGCAAAACAGTTTTATTGCGTTAAATGTCGCATGAAGTGGGCTTATTGTCGTGAAACGTGTTTGAATTTCGTGTAATTAGGGTCCACTTATAATTGTTTAAATATTTCATGTTTGCTCATTTGTAAATAAAGACAAAAATGAATATAAATGACAAATAGGTTATGTGGGACTCTTATCCACTAAAACCCCCTGGTGGCCCTTTCCTCGGTGCATGACGAGGGGCTCCGGGATCTCCAGTGGAACGCACCGGAGCCCCTCTGCACTGTGCTCAAGGAGAGCACGTCCCGGGGGAGGTTACTCCTCCCCTGTGCCCTCGCAGCGCAAGGCGACACGGGCCAGCCGATGTCGCCATCTTCCCGGGTCCACTTTGGTGGACGACTCAGGCCCCCACCCTTGTCGCCCAGTGAACCCGAGGCCCCTTTTAGTCGCCTTGTACGACAGGCAGGGGATACCGTAGTCTTATTCTTGAGAGCCCAGAACTACAGGGCTGGTTTACCAATACCTACATTAACAAAAATTCAACTATACAATTTTTAGAAGACTTATACCAATTAAATTAAAATGACACCTAATTAAAAGTTAACCATTTTACACCATTCTACAAACGTTCAAAATAAATAAAGATTAATTGAGAAACTCCTCTTTTTATTTAAGTCGGTTAAAAATACACAGTCGTCAATATCTTCCACTTTGCAAAGGTAAACATAAAAATGGCACCGAGTTCGCAAGTTCTATTTGATTTCAGCCGGCGCACTAAATGCTAGATACATAAGCGCTGTCTGCCCCAGTACAGATAGCGCGTTTGCCGTGAGATGAAAGGATTCTTTGTTGAGAATTTCAAAAGCTCTCGTTGTGATACTTAGCCATATAGGGGAATTTATTTCGACGCTTGAAAAATTTATAGTTCAAGCCTCCGACTTGTGTTCAAATGTTTCTCATACTGTCACTAGTAGACATAGACATAGACATTTATTTATTGGCATCACAATACAAAAACACATCACAGACTGAATATAACACACATTAAAAAAGAATGAAAAATAGACAAAACATAGTTAAAGTTACACGGACAAATAATACAAAACATATGATACCAATATCGGACACCGTCTCAGCATATGCTGTCACGAGGATGCGACAGCGCTGATTTTCAGCGGTGCCCGGGACTACCTAAAGACGTGCGCGCGCTATACTACTTTTATATGGAATTTCTACAGACAATAAGAGTATAATAAATATGATACATAAATAAAACAGTTATGAGATTAAAATATATTTTATACAATAAAATAATAAATGAAAAAAAAATTCATAAATATTATTGAGTCAAAAATAATATGATAATTAAACGTATAAAGTTTAAATTATATAATTAAATATTGAAAATATTGGAAACAACAAGCCACCGATATCACGGGGATATTATCTATTTGTAACTTTAATATCAGGTGTTTTAATTTATTTTTAAATGCGTTTACAGATTTACTCTCTCTTATGGGCGGTGGCAAATTATTCCAACACAGTACTCAATACTGTTATACTTATCCTCGCGCGTTATCGCTATTTTATGGGCAGGCCCTTCTAGATGTCAGGAGGGTTCTGGAGTTTCTTCGGCCACTTCTTCTTCTCCCACCGCCAACGCTTCCCGAAGTGGCACTCAAAGTTAGCTTTTGAATATCCGTTATCTTTTTGATTATCCGAGAAATAGCAATCGACGGAGTCATGCTTCGGCCCTCTGGGGCACCCTCGGATCGGAATGCTTACGCGTAACATAGTAAACGTCAAGCCGAGGTTATCCCTCACCGGGGGGACTCTTGTGTCGAGTTACTAGCAATAGAGCTATGGCGTCCTCTCAATCCGGTGAAGCAGTCAAGACCAGCTTCTCTGGCCAATCTGTGTTGTCATGTAGTTGGTCATTAAAAAAAAACAGATACTTAATCTTGATCGTGTTGCACATCCCAAGTTGATCCAATGGATTTGTGAATCGATTTTATAATATACTACTACTATACTAGATAGCCGGTTGTCTTTTTTCTTTAGTTTTACTTTTTTTATTGTTTAAATTCGTAGACGAACAAAAGTGTTGACATTGGGCTAGGCACTTAGCGCGTCGGCCCTGTAGTTCTGGGCTCTCAAGAATAAGACAACGGTATCCCCTGCCTGTCGTACAAAGCGACTAGGGGCCTCGGGTTCACTGGGCGACAAGGGTTGGGGCCTGAGTCGTCCACAAAAGTGGACCCGGGAAGAAGGCGACATCGGCTGGCCCGTGTCGCCTTGCGCTGCGAGGGTACAGGGGAGGAGTAACCTCCCCCCCCAGACGTGCTCTCCTTAAGCACAGTGCAGAGGGGCTCCGCTGCGTTCCACTAGAGATTCCGGAGCCCCTCGTCATGCACCGAGGAAAGGGCCACCGGGGAGGTTTTAGTGGGTAAGAACCCCACATAACCGCCGCCTTCCCCCCAGAAGGCGGGGTATCTTTCTGAAGATTTCCTCCCCGTCAACAAAAAAGGCACTTAGCGCGTTAGACAGAAGGCCGATGGAACCGAAAGGTTCTCGTTTCGAGGCCACGAAGGGGGAAGGATAGGATGTCCACCCGCAAGGTGGTTTGATGAGATGTTTTGTGCTGATTTGAGCCGCTTACAACTTTTGGAAATCGTTAGTAGAGGCCTATGTCCATTGGATGTTCTTTCATGTACATTTTTGAACCATCTTCGTGGTGCCGATTCGGACTTTCACCATTTTTCCCTAACGCATCAAAAGAAGTATAAAAAAACACGGAATGTTCTATAGAGATAAAATAAATGTGTAACAATGAAAATATATTTACAATAAAGCGCAGGAAGCTTGAGCTTGAAAGTAAAACGAGTGGTGCAGAAAGATTGCAGGATTACGTCACGCTTCCGAGAATACTCGTGCACTTTTAATGTTGTTCAGTCGCTTAGTTTGAAGCATTGCTCACTTAGTTTCTAAATTAATGGTATTTGTTTAACTTTGTGACCTGAGGTAATTCTCGGATCTAGGATGTGACGCGACAAACGCCTTTAATGCGTCAATATCCCGGTACCTCTATGGAGGATACCCCTCATGGTTTGTGGTACCGTCTATGAAACTATTGCCTACGTAGATTGTCTACGTCATTGCACAGGCAAGATCGCTACAATTACTTAAAGCGTCCATTCGCAACCGTCAGAGGTTGCGAAAAATCCTTGCGCGATATAAGTATTTTAAGGGAAAGCTTCACCCCCTGGATAGGATTAGGAGCATTGCTGGAGTTTCTTCGGCCACTTCTTCTCCCAACGCCAACGCTTCCCGAAGTGGCATATAGTTAATTTAGCTTCGATTGTCCCATTTCTAATAGAGCTTCAGGCTAAGCGACCTAAGAGTCTCTGGCCAACTGTGTTAGTTCGAAAAAGTTAAAAAGTAGTTAAAAAAAATCTACGTCATATCAGATGGACTAGATTAATAGAAATATTAACAATTGTAACCATATACAGCTTTCCGAAAACCATAGTGAAAGTCCAGATTGCTAAAAATAACAAAAACTAACGAATGATATCACTGAAGCAATAGTAAGTACATTGTTTGACAGACTTGGATGCGAGAGAGAGACTCAGATGAGCTGCATACTCGTTCGCTCTTTCTCCTATAAAAAAATGGATACTCATGTCTTTCAGGTGCCGAGAAAATTGATTAGATTAGATTAATCTTGAATCTTCCGAACGTTTTCTTCTTTGCACTGACATTAAAATTCTTCCCATTTCTCCTTGTCACACTGACTTCCTACATAATTCCTTTACCTTGAACGCAATAAGGCTCTGGAATTCGCTGCCACTAAATGTACGTACAGCTGGAACTAAGGTTACATTCAAAAGCTTACTCTGGAATTTATACCTTAAAACGAATTAAATTACGTATTTACCTGTTCTGTTCCCATCCGTTTATATCTAGAAGTATGTATATCTCTATTTTCTGTTGCTTATAATAACTACGGTGGTATCTTATATTTATTTCTGTGCATATATATATTTTGTTGTCCGTTACATTGTCTTAGCAATGCATACATTTCCTGTAGTAATAAGTTAATTTGAGGTTATAGGTTATTGGCGAATGAACGTGTTTTAATAGCGTGAAGAAGCCTAATTTAGATCTGGTTTCACGTTAACTTATGTACCTTATCTTTACATTATAAGGAACAACTCAAATGACACCTTATTTTTCCTCTCCAAAGATTTTTTACACTGACGAAAGGATTAATCTTCCGTTTATCTGAGCTCATTTTGTAAAATGTCCTGCACTAAATTGTCGAGCGGGGACTTCCGAAGAAACATTACGCTGACTAATTCTGAGCCATCACTTTTGTTCTATAAAAAGCTTTTATTAGGCGGCCCTGCTTCGGGTAATTACTCCTGCTATTTAAATCATTTATATCAACTAATTCTTTACTTGTGTCAGATTTAATTCGACATTATGGTGCATTTTTTTAATGGACTACGCTGATCGACCAGGCGACCTTTACAGTATCACCGGGCCAAGGGCAAGGATCTCCGGGACCTTGGCTCGGGCGGTTGCTCTATTCGCATACCGAGCCGAGGGCGCCCGAGAACACCTAACTACAATTCGGTCGGTAGCTTTAATCGTAAAGCACCAAAAGATAAGCGTCCTACTAAATTTATTTGTTTCTATTACCTACATACATAGATATATACCTTTTCTTCGTAATTATAACTTTCACATAATCTTATCTCTTTTTTATTCTGTTGAAATTGTTACATTAACAAAAAAATACGTTCACAGTACTTCAATAAATCGATACGTAGCGATATCCTTGTGTATTCTCGCAAATTCACTTTTCCAATTTAAGAAAACTCTCAGACCCATGTCAAGACGTCTCGAACGTTTTCATCCATGGGTAGAAAGTGCCGTTGAAATATTGACTCTGTACATAAAAACTTTATTAGGAGAAGCATGTTCACTTTCTTAAGAATATTGGTAAGCAACTGTATTTTAAAAATGAAGTCGAGACGTAAACTTCACCTCGCATGCCTCCTGTTTGGTGTTATTAATTTTCAAAGGCCCTCTTATTTGTGCAAAAAGCTCACTATGGTTTCGGAGACAAGCCGCTATAACAACCGGCAGCGCTCGCACCAGATAAGTATACAAACCCACAAGTCTACTGCATTCCGTGGTAGTTTTCGATATGCGGCGTCAAAATGTTGGAATAACATTCCCCCGCCTATTAGGACTTCTAAAACATTAGTTATTTTTTTTAAAAAAATTAAAAAGTTTCTTAACCGAGTCTCAACGTAACCACGCCAACATCAAATACGACAAATCGTTTATATAACACTATATTTATGTTATTTATTATGTAATTTGTTTATATATATGTTTATAACTATATATTTATATATATATATATGTATCTATAGCTGCTTTTTTTAATATATACATTTATATATAATATTTATGAAAGTTTATGTATTGTACACTATAATAATACGCAACCGAATGGTGTCCGCCTTACCGTCTGTCCGTCCGTCTTCACAGGTTTTTTGGCTGAAAACCAGCGCTGTGCTACATGTGTGAGCACAGCACATGTTGAGCCAACCCCTTTTCGTCACAATTTCTTTTTTGTTCTTTTTTTTATGTTGTTTCTGTTTACTTTTGTTTATGTTCTTGTTTTACGTGTTGTTTCTGTGTTCTTGTGCCGAATAAATGTTTTTTCAATTTCAATTCAAAATTCAATTTCAATTTCAATAACTCTACCACCATACTCATTAATAGGAAAACGTTATTTTTGTCCGCTATGCTGTTTCATTGTAAAACTACAGAAAGGCCTGTTCATGCGTAAATATGTAGTGTATAAATTATTTTCCTTCGGGAAAGCTCGGATCTTTATCGGAATACGATGATTGCCGATGTCAATGAATGATCGTATTAAATGAGTGACATTTTCAAATCTATTAATATTGAGTTATTTGAGAGAGCACAATAAATACGAATCAAAATAAAATCTTTTCTCGCTATATCTATAAGCATTTTAGATGAACTTTTTTTATATAATTGTAACCTTCTTTTATGTTTAATTTGGAAACGCTTTTGAAATACGCTTTATATATACACGTAGCTCAGTGTCCGGACTCTCGCCTCAAGTTGAATAGTACGTCTTAGAAAATGTTTCTAAGACTTGTGAAAATCCGCAGTAGAGCCGCGTGGCGGACTATGCCCTAAGGCCTGACTAAGGCCTGTGCCCAACAGTGGGACATATATAAAGGCGGTAACTTTAACTTTAACTATACTTTGAATTACGATAGACTGATTCATGTGTAAAACGGGACACTATTAAAAGATAAAACATGTATTTTCAACCGAGTTCAAAAAAGGAGGTGGTTCTCAATTCGTCATCATCATTACATCATAACTATCGACTGGGTGAACCGATGTTGTTGATTCTTTTTTGTTTAAAAGCTGGTGGTTGGTCGCAAATTTCGAAAATCATTTTTTACTGGAATGGATATTCTTCAAGTAGTTTGATCAGAGTGGTTATCATCATCATCATTTCAGCCGTAAAACATCCACTGCTGGGCATAGGCCTCCCCCAACGATTTACAAAAGGACTAGTTGTAAGCGGCCCGCATCCAGCTGCGTCCTGAGACCTTTATGAGGTCTGACACCTTACGAGTGGACGTCCTACGCTGCGCTTGCCGATTCGTGGTTTTCAATAGAGAGTGGTTAGGTTCTGATGAATTCTATTAGGTAATTATTTTTTATTCCTACAATAATACGGAAGTGCAACGAAGGCATCCCTTTTTTTTTGTTCACGCGGGGGAATCTTTTTATAGACCATCCTCCGGTAACCTGGGTGGGCCCGGAGGGATGTGTGGGACTCGGCCTGGGCAGCCCCTACCCACTAAACCTTCCGCGAATGCCGTCAGCCGTTATGAGCGGGGTGCCCCGGATCTGTCAGCGACAGGACACCCCAACGACCGGCAACGAAGGCATCCCTGTGTAATAGCGTTTAACGTTTGATTCAATTTGAATTCGGTTTTTTAGTAGTAAATATAATTGTTTTAATAGTCTTAACATAATAATTTGTCACTGCAGTGATAGTTTAGTGGCGAATTTGAAGGTACGGCCATGGGGCATGCAGGAGTACGATGCGCTGTCCATCTGTCACATACACGTATAACCTAACAAGATACTCTGACTCTGTCTACCACGCTAGAGTTAAAAGAGCGTTTATATTTTTTATTTCTTTTTGACAAACTAATGAAAATAAATGTCATTTCACGTATCTTGAAGCAAGTAAAGAATAGCTTGTTATTAGAAATCCTTTGAGACGATAAAGAAGGAAAAAACTTTTGAAAGAACTTGGGAAAACTCTTTTGTGCTCCTTAGTTAACCCGGATCACTGTCGGCCTATTTTCTAGATTTAGAAAAATGGACGTTTAAGTAAATGGCGTAACTGAATCAGAATTCATGTATATTATGTACGGACTATGACTGGTATTTACTTTCACTTCAAGCTTCTATACTGTCGGCGTGGCATTTCCCTGTTTGTGAAAACCATCAGTTTCCAAGATCCAGGTGAAGCTCCAGGAATCTTTGTGAGGCTCAACGGGGTCTACGATGGCATGATACTACTAAATTGACTCGGGATTAATTAAATATAAACCTTTTAGAATAAAATTCAAATGAAAATCGGTCCAGAAACGTCATCCTCTTTTTTGTTGTCGGTTAAAATTTGTGTAACTTCAAGACTTTTACTTAATAATGCTCCCATGTGTTCTTAGTTAAAGTTTATTTATATACTATTATACCGCACTATGTCTCTTTTATATCTCACTCCACGACTTCACTAACGACCCACAGAAGACACTGCATTGGCTATTATATCTTTATTGGAAAATAATTCACTCTACTGGTTAAAAGTTATCACCTTTCCCAAACCATATATAACCATCAAATTGACACGTGTTCACGTGTTCTACTGCAAAACAGCGGTCTTCATACATTACTGGGTTCAAAATACAGTATTACTACGTAGACGTAGCAACGTCATGAGCACGTAGAACGTCAAATACGATGCTGCCCAAATTTATGAACTACGAATTCCTCCGTATATTCGTATCACACTTATAAGGGTAATACACTCTCCCCTCCGTAGCAACGTACTTCTCAATGTTAGCGCAAATACAATGCTACGCAAATGTATGAACTACGAAATCCACCGTAGCGCGGTATCACACCTATAAGGGTGATACACACACGCCTCCGTAGCAACGTACTACTAAATGTAAGCGCAAATGCGATGCTACGCAAATTTATGAACTACGAAATCCACCGTAGCGCTGTATCACACCTATAAGGGTGATACACACACGCCTCCGTAGCAACGTACTACTAAATGTAAGCGCAAATGCGATGCTACGCAAATTTATGAACTACGAAATCCACCGTAGCGCGGTATCACACCTATAAGGGTGATACACACACGCCTCCGTAGCAACGTACTACTAAATGTAAGCGCAAATGCGATGCTACGCAAATTTATGAACTACGAAATCCACCGTAGCGCGGTATCACACCTATAAGGGTGATACACACTCGTCTCTGTAGCATGTACTTCTAAATGTAAGCTTAAATGCGATGCTACGCAAATTTATGAACTACGAAATCCTCCGTAGCGCTGTATCACACCTACAAGGGTGATACACAGTCACCTCCGTAGCAAATTTGATTAAGAAAAACAATCGTACATAAGACTAATTTAATAACTTCAAGTAAATAGTCATCGTTGTGTAGTTCGCCTAAGATTTATCATCCGCGCTGTATGCAGCACGTAGGATACATTTTTTAACTTCAGACCCTCGTCAAAGAGTTTTTGAAATATCGGTTTCTAGAACATTCATATTATATACGATTTAGATGCTATTCAGTACTAGCTTTAGAGAACTTTTTTCAGATCACAAGCTTAAGGAGGTTCAAACTAGATTCCATCTCATCTCGCGGTTTGTAGAGTGAGGTACAGATATAGTGAGTAAAGATTTTCCTTTGCAATTTTTCGGAAAAGTTCATATTTATCGTGCTCTCTCAAATAGCTTCAGTACCCATCTTAGAGCCGTAGCGGTAAGTCGTATCAGCTACCAACAAATACATTTTTAGAATTCATATATTCGCTATTGTTTTAATCATTTATATTTTCAGACTACTTATAAAAAGATTGTATAGCGTCATATTTTGAAGCGTCAATAGCCTAATGGTTTAGGGTACGGCCTGCGAATCGTAAGGTCGTGGGTTCGAATCCACCATTCGACTATTGCCGTGAACTATGTCCTAGCACAATCTTAAGCTTAGTTGGAATGGTTAACAAGATTGTTAGTAATATTTCTGAAAAAAAAATAAAAGAAATATTGCTGGCTTTCTTTTTAAAAAAAAAAAAAATAGCCATGCCGAAATTGGTTAAAAAATCCAGTCCAAGGAATTATATTTAATATTTTCCTGTACTTCAAATAGAAAAATAGCAAAAGTTGTACGAAGTATCTCGAGTATAGAATTTCTTAAAAACGTTCACATTCACCGCAAAAGACCAAAGCGTTTCCAACGTACTATCTCTTAGTAATCTCATTGCACAAGCTGCAAATCCTCTCAGTATTAACATCCTTATGTGTACAAAATTCAGTTCGAATGCTCGTGACATTTAATTTCCTTTTGCATTTAAATACAGAACACTGATAACATATTAAAGTGCAGAGCGAAATCTTGAAGTAGTTAGATCATAAACCATTTTAGCTAGTCGTTTTCGCCACAGCAACGGCTATTGAAATTAAATATTTATTATTACATGCATATATTATGTACATACACATGTTTTAGTGAGAGCCATGGTAGCTCAGTGTCGGGTGGTTGGCTCAAGTTGCATTGTACGCTAGCATCCCGAGTTCGATCTCTGGTGCCGGCACCAATAAATTTGTTGCTGCAATTTTTTGTGCTAATTTACCACTCGGCGGTGAAGGAAAACATTGTTAGGAAAACCTACATGCCTTAGAACATTTTTTCTAAGACATGTGAAGTCTGCCAATTTGCACTAGGGGCGGGTGGTGGACTATGCCCTAATGCTTTCTTTACAGAGAGGGCCTGTGCGCAACAATGGGACATATATGTTATATATATAAAGGCTGTAACTTTGACATGATTATTAAATACATAATAATTTTTAAAAATCAGATCTCGATCCCCGGTGCCGGCACCAATAAATTTGTTGCTGCAATTTTATGTGCTAATTTACCACTCGGCGGTGAAGGAAAACATCGTTAGGTAAACCTACATGCCTTAGAACATTTTTTCTAAGACATGTGAAGTCTGCCAATCTGCACTAGGGGCGCGTGGTGGACTATGCCCTTATGCTCTCTTTACAGAGAAGGCCTGTGCGCAACAATGGGACATATATGTTATATATATAAAGTCTGTAACTTTGACATGTTTATTAAAAACATAATAATTTTTAAAAATACTTTTTTTTTCTTTTTTAGAATTTCGGTACACATCTCCCTGCTAAACTAATCGATAACCTAAATTAGGGAGTTACTGTCCCCAACTCCGAGTTTATTTAAAGGACTAAAACTTTATGTAATTGAGTGTGTGTGTGGAAAGAATACCTTGCGAGGGTGTATGCGCGAGTGAGTGCAAGGGAGCGTGTATTTTACGATGTGGCAAAGTCTTGCAAAACCCAAAATCGAGGTTAATTCATTTTAAGACTATAAAGAAACTTTTCTGTCTCTTCATAGGTAAAATTATGGATAAACGTATCAGCTATCTTCTTACAATTATAGTCAAATAAACTATATATAGGCACATAAAAATTAATTTGATTTTAAAAGTATGGAACCAAGTAGAAGTTAAATCTTTAACGGTTGCGAATGCTGCTGAGCGAATGGTTGTAACTGGACTTAATTACCGATCACAATTATTTCAAAAAGAAAGCTAGCAATTTTTTTTTCAGAAATATTACTAACATTCTTGCTTACCATTAAAACTAAGCTTAAGCTTGTGCTAGGAGATGATGATGGTGACGTGATCATAGTTCAATGGTGGATTCGAACCTACGATTTTACGATTCGTAGACCGTAGCCTAAACTTTTAGAGTATTGACGCTAATTATAAGGCGAGTGGTACTATTATAATATTCATTATTGTTCACCTTCGTACAACTAAATGACTCGCACGACTGGTTAAAAACAAAACATTTTGTTAAATGTCTCTGTCTCAAGTTTTATAATTAATTGTGTGATTCAGATAAACATGTTACAACTCGCTCTATTATAAAACTCTCTTCGGAGAACGAATTTCTTGCTTTGTTATCTCTTTTGTTAATACTGAACAAGAAGTTATTTTTGCACAAAAGGAATACAATAGATCATAAAGAAAATTTAAACCTGCAAAGCTATTGAAAGCAGTTAAAAATAAACCGACAGTAAGCGAAGAAGCATCATTGATTTTCCGTCGGGCGTAAATCAACTCCAAGAGTGGTCTCAATTCGCCACAAAAAGGGTCCATTACAAAAGACAGATTGTACAATGAACAAGAAAATGGGGTCACAAGCGGCGAATGACCACTTAGCGAACAATAGCCGGTGTGGATATATTTGCTAACGCAACAAAGCTATGTCTAAGCGGAATTTAAAATAATAATAAATACCTTTTATACGAAGACCACCAATTTTATATGTTTATCAGCCGGTGCGGACTCACTTCCGAAAGGGAATTCGTCATTATTCTTGCTAGAAGAATGTTTTTTTAAAGCTGGTACTTCCCATGTAGTCCCATGTAAATTTCGGCCATGATGGGATGATGGATGATCCATGACAGCCCTGTAGTTTTGGGCTCTCAAGAATAAGACTACGGTATCCCCTGCCTGTCGTAGAAGGCGACTAAAAGTGGCCTCGGGTTCACTCGGCGACAAGGGTGGGGGGCCTTTGTCGTCCGCTAAAGTGGACCCGGGAAGAAGGCGATATCGGCTGGCCCGTGTAGCCTTGCACTGCGTCCCGAGGTTACTCCCTCCCCCCCCGGGACGTGCTCTCCTTGAGCACAGTGCAGAGGGGCTCCGGTGCGTTCCACTGGAGATCCCGGAGCCCCTCGTCATGCACCGAGGAAAGGGCCACCGGGGAGGTTTTAGTGGGTAAAAACCCCACATAACCGCCGCCTTCCCCCCAGAAGGCGGGGTATCTTTTTGAAGATTTCCTCCCCGTTAACAAAAAAATAAAAATGATCCATGAAAAAACCTTAGAAGTCTCGGTTACGTTACTCCTAATACGTAACATCACACCAACCAATTTCGATGATTAAGATTACATGAAAAAGA
Source organism: Meandrusa payeni (assembly GCA_029286785.1). Lineage (NCBI taxonomy): Eukaryota > Metazoa > Arthropoda > Insecta > Lepidoptera > Papilionidae > Meandrusa > Meandrusa payeni. The sequence continues at coordinate 2,253,864 of JAGSMX010000029.1, forward strand.
TGTACTTTAAGAGTAATTTAATGAAACTTCGGTTAGGTACTGATCAACTACGATAGTTCGAAATGAAAAATCCGTGTTTGATTCGATTTGAAGTCGGTTTTTGTTTTTGCTGGTAAATATACTTGTTGCATTTATAATTTTACGTTTTTTCATTTACATGTAATACAAAATATATTTAGTAAATGTAAAAATCCAAATCTGATGATCGGATCCAGGAGAAAACCATAGAAGTCTTAAATTTGCGTCAAATATGTGCTCCACAAATGGACGACCTATGGTAAATCAATATCACGCCAACCAATCATGAGTAACTTGTTGAGAGTTTGCTTAGGTTTTGATTAATATATCGTAATATTCCTACGATAATTCCGATGTACAAAGAGTGCGTCGGATCTAAATAGCGTTTAACTTTTTATTTGATTTGAAGTCGGTTTTTGTTATGCTCTTAAATATACTTGCTTATGTCAATCTATACCGCATTACTCTTCATTAACCTGCCTGTATGGCAGCTTTGGCCTGATCTTTGACTTAATAAGTTCGGTGAAAAGCGATTGCTATCTCTGACTCCCCCACAAATGTAAAGAGGAAGTGATGGCTTTGTTTCGAAACAATAGGCAAACTGTAAGAATCGGTAATTACGTAGTCGACGTCGTTACTCTGGCAATCGTTGATTCTGAAATGTCAGGGGTGGTTAAATCAAAATCCTGCTCGGAGGTAATCAGTATTTGGCTCGGGTTACGTTAAAAGATTGAATCACACTGTGCGTTTTTAGGATTTTTACATTAACTTAATATATTTAAAATGCAACAAGTATACTTACGAGCAAAACCAAAAACCGACTTAAAATCGAATCAAACGTAAATCGCTATTAGGCGCGGATTTTTCATTTCGAACTATCGTAGTTAATCAGTACCTAATCAAATTACTCTTAAAGTCACATCTTTTCCAATAAAAAATGAAACACAGAAATCGGTTGGCATGAAATTGAGTTAAAGTTAAAGTTACAGCCTTTATATATATAATATATATGTCCCACTGCTGGGCACAGGCCTTCTCTGTAAAGAGAGTATAAGGGCATAGTCCACGACGCGGCCCTAGTGCGGATTGGCAGACTTCACATGCCTTAGAAAATTTTTTTAAGACATGTAGGTTTCCTCACGATGTTTGCCTTCACCGCCGAGCGCGTGGTTAATCAGCACATAAAATTGCAACAACAAATTTATTGGTACTGGCACCGGGGATCGAACTAGCGTTGCTAATGTACTATGCAACAAGAGCCAACCGCCCGGACACTGAGCTACCACGGCTCATCTCATCAAATTGAGTGAATAACTCAATTCTCACATATTTGTGGTGCACATACTTCATGCTAATTTAACACTTTTATAAGTATAAATAAGACTACAAGGGAAGTACAAGTCTTCAAATAAGAAAAGAATCATCAAAATCAAACAAAAAATACAGACGAATTGAGCACATTCTCTCTCTCTTTCTCTCCTCTTTTTTGAAGTTGAAACCAATTTTGATGAATATTTTTTTATTTAAATGCTAGTGCCATCAGGATTGTCTCAATTTGGTCCTATTCTATTAATGGCATCCATGAGAAAACCATATAAGTCGCGCGATGAATGGACGAATAACTCAATATCACGCCAACAGATTTCGATGATTCACTTTTTATCGGAAAAGATGTACTTTTTATAATTTCCAAGCAAGTGCTTGACTACGATCCCGTTACTACGTTAAGTGGAAATGCAGTCCTGGATGGTAAGGCGCACTAGCTTAGTAAATGCTTATTCACTCTACTCTTGAAAATACTCACATTGTAATCGGAAGGAAAGACAGACTTCAAGAGTAGTTTGATGAGTTTGGTTCGATTATGATAAATTCTATTTCGTAATATTCGTAGAATAATTAGAAAATACAATGAAGGCGGCGTCGTATAATATTAACAAAACGTTTGATTCGATTTAAAATCGGTTTACAATTTTACTCGTTGAATATACTGGTTGCTTTTCTGATCAATTCTATACTTATTATAAAGTCATGTAAGACAATTTTCGTGAAACGACATTTCTGCTTTCTACTGTCCTATGTTGTTACTTTCTTGTATAATAGGTTAAATAATATCTTAAAAATTCATCCTTTGTCGAATCATAAATGTAAATTAGTTTGTAAAAAATATTTACTAGAGTTGGATTATATTCAGACTGAACGCCTCCGAATTTAATAAAGTTTAATATAATATAAAGCTGAGGGACATACATAAACACAAATTTACACATACACACCAACACACACACACAAATTTTCATTTGTTATGCTCATATTTTATTGTATTTTATTGTGCTTTTCAAATGGGAGAAGACACTGACCCCTGAAACACAGGTCCAATTGAACCTACGAGTAGCTCAGGAGTCAGGGACTTCATATTTCTTTGTTTAAACATTTTCTTTGGTGACTAAGAAAGATTTATTGTTATTATTATTGTTACTTGGCATAATCACCTCCGTAAAGAACACGACATCACAATTCAATGATAGATAATTCGTTAGCATTGAACACAAAACAAAGTTTGCATACACCCTTAGTTTCACATACAGGGCGGACTGCTGGATAATTGGGCAAATACTAGGTCATTTGCATTCACTAGAGAACTGTTCCAGCCGGCATAATGATCACATGCTTACTTGACAGTATTGACTCCATTCGTCGCATTGGCTTCTTTCAGTTTTGAAATACCATTACCTGTTTAAAATCGGAACAGATTGTGCCCTAGCTTGTTATTTAACAGGCATATTTCGAACTGTTTCTATGAAAACTAATTTGTACACTCGTGAGCAAAAATAAAGGGTCGATTAAGAAAGTTTGAATATCTCGGAAGATAAAGACGTTAGCTGAAATAAATTGTGCGTGATAGACAACACTAAGTAAAGTTAAAAGTTAAAGTTACAGCCTTTATATATAATATATATGTCCCACTGCTGGGCACAGGCCTTCTCTGTAAAGAGAGTATAAGGGCATAGTCCACGACGCGGCCCTAGTGCGGATTGGCAGACTTCACATGCCTTAGAAAATTTTTTTAAGACATGTAGGTTTCCTCACGATGTTTGCCTTCACCGCCGAGCGCGTGGTTAATCAGCACATAAAATTGCAACAACAAATTTATTGGTGCCGGCACCGGGGATCGAACTCGGGTTGCTAGCGTACTATGCAACAAGAGCCAACCGCCTGGACACTGAGCTAACACTAAGTACTAAAATTTAAATGAAAATAAAATTTAATGAAAAAAACTGTATTATCCAAGTTTACGTAAGATATTCTTTTTCGTTTATGTTTATGTTTTTAATAAATAAAAAATAATATAAATAAAATATTTTATTTTATTTTAAGGATATTTAATTGTCTATCATGCACAATTATTAATTATATCACTTACCTAGCGTCTTTATATTCCGAGATAATCAAACTTTCTTAACCGACCCTTTATTTTTGCTCACGGCTATATTACCACCTTGATATTTACTATTAATTAGTTTTAAATCTAATACAATTAAACAGGCAATTCTTAAGTCTTGTATATCGTTAATAACATCGATAAATCTAGCCAGGATCCTATTTTAGAAAATGTCATTTTCTACGCGTTTAAACTAAAGCTACTTCAGTAGATGGCGTTGCTAGGCAACACTAAATCGATGAGTGTTTGGTTTGACGTTAGTAATAAAATGTGAAACTAATTGCACTCGTGATTTTTTATTTAATTGACAAACTTGTTCTTATCTTTTTATTAGTATGTCGTTAACCCTACGTCTACGTTTACCTCTACGCCCAAGCCTACGTCCACGTCTACATCTACGTCTACCTCGACACGTACGCGTATGTCTATGTCTACATCCACGTGTACGTCTACGTATTGAAAATCGGACAGCGAAATATATCTCTCTTTCCCTGGAGGGTTAAGCGGACATAAGAACTTATTAATTAACTATATTAAAGATACGTATCTTAAGTCATTTAATTTGACCATGAAAATAAATGGAAATCGATAACAAAGTGAACCACTGTGTAAAGAGAAGATGAAAATAACATTTGTTGCACAAAAATATTTATCGTGTGAATAGAAAAATATGCTACACCCTTAAGGCCATATTACGGCAGACTTAGGGATTATGGACGGTATTTGATATTCGATATTCCCATGTGCAGAATAATGTCCAAAGTCTTATAGCCTCTCTGTTGTGTACGTTTGAAATAAAATATACGAGAAAAGACAAAGTCTATTCTTTTCGTTTCACGTTTAACAATGCTTTGTTCGCTAGGGTCTTTTGTTATCCTAGTATTTTACAAATAAACATATTTTATTATCCTATATTATTTCACATGCAACTAAATAATTACAATCGTGAGCGTGGGACAAGTATCCAAACGTAACAAACTTGTGAGATGGATAACATTTGTAAAAACTTTAAAACGAATTTGAGAAAGGAGAACGTATATACAAATAATGTATTAATCGTGTGTGTGTTTGCTAACAAGTCGTTCGAGACACAAAATCGACTTTAAAATAACAAATTTCATGTTTAAAAATAAATAAAATTGGAGTCTTTTTGTAATTTTAAAAGCTTTTAATACTATGCAAGCAAATGCTTGACCACGATCCCACCTGATGTTAAGTGGAAATTTAGTCCTGGATGTTAACGCGCAATAGCTATATATCTCTATATAAATAAGTGCCTATTCACTCTACTCTTGAACTGCAGTACATTGTCTGCATTATAAAGTCTAGCAATGAGCAACACAAAATTGTTCACCATACCCTTATTTAGAGAGTCATTGACCGCAAGTTATCTTGCTAGTGATTTGTGTTTGTGTAACGGCTTTAGGAAAAGAGAAATACCAGAAATATTTTGAAAAGTTTATGTTGTTAAGAAATATTCATTATTATTGAAGAAAAATCACAACATACTCATCCAACAACGTCTTTACCATCTCCTACTTATATTATGTAATGAAAGAAAATCTTCTATCTCTTAATTATAAGGATAAAGGAGATAATAATAGGAGAACTACACAAAAATCGTAATTGAAATTTTTGTACACTTAAACAAAATGTTTTAGCTACTCAACAAAAGATGGCGTTTATATAAAAAATATTAACTTTCCGTTCGTAACTTTAATAGGTTATAGAGAGTATATTATAAGTTCCATCGTAAGTAATTTGACGTGCAGCCTTGACGTAGGAAAAAACTTCTTCGCAGCCCTGTAGTTCTGGGCTCTCAAGAATAACACTACGGTATCCCCTGCCTGTCGTACTAGGCCTGAGTCGTCCACCAGAGTGACCCGGGAAGAAGGCGGCATCGGCTGGCCCGTGTCGCCTTGCGCTGCGAGAGCACAGGGGGGAAGGATTAACCTCCCCCTCCGGGACGTGCTCTCCTTGAGCACAGTGCAGAGGGGCTCCGGTGCGTTCCACGTGAGATCCCGGAGCCTCTCGTCATGCACCGTGGAAAGGGCCACTGGGGAGGTTTTAGTGGGTAAGAACCCCACATAACCGCCGCCTTCCCCCCAGAAGGCGGGGTATCTTTTTGAAGATTTCCTCCCCGTTAACAAAAAAAAAAGGAAAAAAACTTCTAAAACTTCATGTTGACCGTAAAGATGGTGCAAATAGAATTCACATAGAACGATATAACTTAACTGTACGCCAAAATCAAACAAGAAGAAAATTACATAACTAAGATCTGATAACAATAACAAATATTGTGTATTGCTTGATTCTATGTTATATTCTGTAATTAAATCGTGTTAACTGTTTCTTCCAAAACAAGTATATTTACGAATCAAAACAAAAACCGACTTCACATCGAATCAAGCATTAAACGCTATTTGTTTATGTAACGCTGTTTGTATTTTTGAATTATCGCAGGAAAATAACGAATCACGAAAAGAACTAATCAGAACCTAACCAAACTCACATCAAAATACTCTTGAAGTACCGAATAAAAAATGGATCGCTGTAATCGGTTGGCGTGATATTGAGTTATTCGTCCATTTGTGGCGTTCATAAGTTACAGCCTTTATATATATAATATATATGTCTCACTGTTGGGCACTGGCATTCTCTGTAAAGAGAGTATAAGAATATAGTCGGTCACGCAGCTCAAGTGCGGATTGGCAGACATCACATGTCCTTGAAAATTTTTCTAAGACATGTACTCGTAGGTTTCTGCACGATGTTTGCCTTCACCCCGAGCGCAATCAATCAGCAAATAAAATTGCAACAACAAATTTATTGGTGCCGGCACCGGGGATCGAATTCGGTTTTCTAGCGTACTATGCAACAAGAGCCAACCGCCTGGACACTGAGCTACCACGGCTCTTGTGGCGTTCATACTTGATGCAAATTTAAGACATATGGTTTTCTTATGGATCTCAGTGTAAGAAAGAAGACCGAATTTGGGACTGAGTGGGAAGCAACAGCTTTCAAATAAAAAAAGAATCATCAAAATCGGTTCACCCAGTAAATGTAAAAAAATAAAAAACAAACACAGACGAATTGAGGACCTCCTCCTTTTTTGAAGTCGGTTGATAAGTATAAAGCACGCATTTACTTTAATGTACGTGATATTACATTAGAGTGTACACTTTTTGTTGTGTTCCATGAGAATCATCGTATACTTAATGGCAATATATTTTCTTCGGTGAACGTATATACAAAATTCAATAATGTACGAACCGTACGCAGTCATAATACTTTCATCGGATTACAGACGGCCCGGAGGCGAAAGTATTCAATTGGTATCAATTGGGCAATTGAATTCTGATGCAGTCGCGTATAAAATTCATCGAATACTAGCTAAGCTCGTGACTTTGTCAACGGCAATTTCATCGCTACTCTAGCCTGAAATTTGTGTCATACGTATCTCCTACGTAAGCCATATTCTGTGACATGATAGGTACCGCCTGTTGCTCTTGGTTATGATTAGCAAAACAGCAGGAAAAAGAGGGGTGGGAAGAAGGAAGAAGTCTAAGATGGCTAAGAAACATCAAGAAATGGACTGGAAAACAGTCAGAGCACTGTTCCGCTTAGCTATTAGTTATGAATAAGGAGAAGTTTAGAAGACTGTCTGCCGAACTTCAGTGATGGAGAGGCACACGAAGAAGAAAACTGACTCCATAGGTCGGTTGTAATTGGGAAAGGAAATTTATTTACTATTCAGCTAAAAGTCTGCGCAATGCGTATCTTTTTCCACGAAACGTTCGTACATTTAAACGGCACTCGAGACGTTATTACAGGAGGAATGAAATGTTAAAATCAAATCTCGTATTCGGTCGTCGTGTTACGTATAAATTGGATTCCATTGCTCAAGTTGGCGTACCAATTGCAGCCTTTTACTTATTTTCGAATTTATAACTACATTATTATTAATATAATAGTTAAAATTACAGCCTATTTCTGTGGAGGTTGCCATTATTACTGCTTGAGTGGCAAGCTCCCGTTCCTACCTGCTAATGAGCCCACTCCAGAAGTAAACTTTTAACAACGGTAGTAGAAAATATTTGACTTTTTTCCTTTTTTTCATACTTTCTAAGCTAGTACTTGACTAGGATCCCACCTGATGTTAAGTGGAAATGCAGTCCTGTATGGTCAGACTAGTCACTAGCTTAGTAAATGCCTATTCACTGTACTCTTGATAATACTCACGTTGTAGTTGTCCATCAATTAATGCATATTTTTTTGGATGTAACATTTTTGTGGGGCATTTAGCGTAACATATAAATCGTTACCCTGGCGATGGCAGTCCTAGAAGATAAATTATTGTGACAAAAACAAAACTACTTACTTGCAAAAACAAAACCTGAGTTCGAATCGAATCAAACGTTAAACGCGCGGCAATTTTAGGAATATTACGAATATGACTTAATCATTTTTTTTTTGTTGACGGGAGGAAAACTTCAAAGATACCCCGCCTTCTGGGGAAGGCGGCGGTTATGTGGGTTTTACCCACTAAAACCTCCCCGGTGGCCCTTTCCTCGGTGCATGACGAGGGGCTCCGGGATCTCCAGTGGAACGCACCGGAGCCCCTCTGCACTGTGCTCAAGGAGAGCACGTCCCGGGATATGACTTAATCATAACCCTAACCAAACAGTCATTAGTAGTTTAATGACATTACTTGACCTTGACATATATTAAATTTATTCTTTCCAATAAAAAGAATCGTTAAAATCGGTTCACACAGTTGAAGAGTTCTGAGGTAACAATAAAAAAATTTTGAGACTTTTGAATTGAACCTTCGTTTTTAATGTGAAAAAAAATTGATGTCCGTTGATTAAATCACGACGATCGCCGAGAGTGGCTTGGTAACTTTATGTATCAAGTACACGGATATTCACAATGTTTACAAGCAAATTCTCGCGAGTGACGCCGCAGAGAATAACGAGTATATGTATTTCTTGTGGTAGATCAAAATTATTTATTTATTATTTTAAAAATAAACAGCTTATGAATTATAATAGATATTTCGGTCACGTGTTCAAGATCTAAGCCTTTGTAGATTTACATTATATAAAACAGATTTTTTTGACGTGTTAACTAAGGATGTACTTCGTATTACAAAACAATAAAAAAAATTAATAGGAAATAAAAATTGCATTATCTGCGTTACTGTGTGTGAGTGTATGTGTGTACATTGTGTGTATATCCCTGTGTGTCCTGTATCACAAATCTTTCATTAACCCGAGTAATGCCATCAGTCAGTCTATATGATTAAATTTTTGAATTTTAATTTTGTCAAAAGGAGTCTACGCTTGAGAAATGGTTATTATATGTGTTTAAGACTGTTAACGACGGAATATTCAGCATAAATAGTTATTATAATTGTTATTAAACCTTTTATTAAATTCAAAGTTGTTACAAATGTAGCTCGTGATATGCAATTCATTACAAAGCACAATTTGGATCCCTCGAGAGTTTAACGAAGTGTCCGCAACACCAGCCCGTGTTGGCGGACGCCTGTATAATTAACTTAACACGAATCAATACTAACCGCAGAGTTCGTGTTAAAAGTTAAGTTCCCGGAGCGGGTATGGTTGGGACTAATTTGTTCTGTAACGTTTAATAGGAGCGAACGATCTCCCAGGCGCTCTTGAAAACTTTTGTTAAGGGTTGTTTGGTTCAACGCTGTAGCGCCTTTAAGCTACATGTTATTTTAAGTTAATTATAACTTTAAAGAAAGCTTGTAATTTTTTAACCGACCTCCAAAAAGGAGGAAGTTCTCAAAGCGACTTTGTGTTTTATGTTTGTTATAACCTTCACATCTTTCGACTCGGTGACCCTATTTTGACGATTCTTTTTTTGTTTCAAAGCTTCCGGTGTGGTCCCATTTGGTTTCATGAGAAAACCACATAAGTTTTAAATTTGCATTAAATATCAGCGCGTCAAACGGACGTATAACTCAATATCACGCCAATAGATTTCAATGATTAATTTTTTATTGAAAAGGATGTACATCAAGGGTAGCTTTAACGGTAATGGTAACGATAATTCGGAAATATAGAGGACGCCCGTGTGTAAAAGCTTTTAACGTTTGATTCGTCTTGAAGTCCATTATGTGACAGGTAGTGAGCCTATCGCCATGCACTGGACACAAATATTAGTGAACGATTTTTTAACATACAACATAATAAGGTTGGTGAAAAGCGGACAGAGATGTTTTGTCTTTTGAAAATAATGTTTAGGTCAATAGTGTTTCGCAGGCCATACTCTAAACTAGGCTGTTGACGCTGTTTCTGCCTACCCTACTAGAATGGGTAAAAGTACGTGCAAGATTATTTACTATTACTATACAATAATATTTTCTAATTTACTATATTGATAAAATCAGATTAAAATTATTTTATAAAAATAGAAAAATACAATATGTTAAAGTAAACGAGTAAAAGTGGAAATTTGTAGAACTGGATTTCAAACTCTCGACCGTAATATTGTAAAGTTGAACACGTAGCTATAAGGCTATGAAAACCTAAGTTGGAAAAATCTACAAGCGAAGAATTAATTTATGTTCCTTCGTAAATATAAAATGTATTCTGCAGTAAATACATTTGAACGGACCTGACCCCTTTGAAACGTTGAGCATTAATCTCTTTAAAAGAACATTCCCACTTGAACAAATTAAAGTAAATGAAATGAAGACTTTATTTTCTGTTCAGAATTTATGATTTACTTTTTAACATGATTAATTTAATTATATAACTGAAGTGCGGAATGTAATCGTTTCAACGGACTCCAAAAGAGGATCTATTCTGTATTTTTATGTTTGCTACCGCATAACTTTCGACTAAGTGAACCGAGATTGATAATATTCCTTATTCATTTAAGTAAATGCCACAATTCTTCTTCTTGGTCGCCTCACTCTTGTCTGAGTGGTCTTGGCCATAATGATTCGGTGGGTTGGGCAGCAGACAGCACCCGCTGTGCGTCGTCTCGCCACCTCCGCCTGCTAAATATGTAAAATGTAGTTGAGTAAGAAATTGTAAAATGTAGAAAGTAGAGTTAGAAATTGTAAAATGTGTAATAATGAAATAGAGTAGGAAACTGTAAGAGTGTAAGAGAGGTGAGTGGAAAAGAGTAGTGTGTAGGAGTGGGATTGGAAGAGGAAGTACGGAAAGGGGAATGCAAGGAAGAAGAAGAAGAAAGGACCTTAGATACCAAACGTTGGGGGAACAATGAAGAAAAAAAAACCTCTGCCTGAATGTCGTCAATCGGGCACATCCGTGGAGGGAGCACCCACCATACCCAGCACCTGATCCAACCATCGCATTGGCGATCTACCTCGTGGTCTACTTCCTTCCACTTTGCCCTGCACGACAAGACGCTCTAATGAATTGTTTCCACGACGGCTAACATGCCCAAAGAACTTGAGTATTCGTCGACGCACTTGAATTGATACCCAGTTCTTCAAGGATGGCGGCATTTGTTCTGAATTCGGTCTACGAAATCCCGAGCATCTTTCTTCAACACCACATCTCCAGAGCGTCGCCAGAATGCCACAATACACTTCATTATTTCGACACTAGCCTCATGGCTTGGGATTAGTAATGTTTGCATGGTAAGTTGAAACATAAAGCAAATTATTAGCTTAAATACTCAACTTTTTTATGTTATTTATTCTTTTTTTTTATTTCAAAGCTAGCGTGTCCCGTTTGGTACCATTCAAATTGGTTTCTTCAATTCTGATCATGGGATCCATGAGAAAACCATATGTCTTAAATTTGCATCAAGTATGTGCGCCAGAAATGGACGAATCGATATCACGCTAACGGATTTCGCAAGCGTAGTTTGATGAAAGTTTGTTTGAGTTCTGATTAATTTTTCTGATTGATTCTACGATAATTCGGAATTACAAAAATGGCGTCCGCGCGTTTTAGTGTTTACGTTTGATTCGATTTGAAGTCGATTTTGGTTTTTTACTGGAGATTATTACAACAACAGTACCTATATTAATCAATATATAGATATAATTATAAATGAAATATGAGAATAATGGTAGCTCAGTGTCCGGGCGTACACCTCAAGTTGCATAGCACGCTAGCAACCCGAGTTCGATCCCCGGTTCACCTATGTTATATTGATACATTTTGTTGCACAGAGTCTGTGTTTATCGAAGCTGCCTACAAATGCGTAGAAGGTGTTTGACTCTATTATATTTATATATTATTGTCAATACATAAAGGAGCTTCTTATTGTTATTATCATATTTGTTTTAATTTTAATAATATAAATTTAACTAAGTTTTTATAACATCATATTGGTATTATCTGTAACGGTGTTATAATTTTGTTTTTTTTTTTTTTTTATAGTAAATAAGCTCACGTTTGGCTTCAATCTTGCTTGATGGAAGGCGAAGATAAAGCCTAGGATGGAGCACGTGAGCCTATAAGGTGTCTGTTCACATTGGACTTAAAGGTGTCCAGATTGTACCCGTGAGGAAAGACTGAACGCGGCAGAGAGTTCCATTCCTTAGCGGTCCGCATAAGGAAGGTGGAGGCAAACCGCTTCGTGCGTATTGATGGAATGTCTACGACGTAAGGGTGGAACTGCTCGCCGCGCCTAGTCGTTCGGTGATGGAAAGGGGAAGGGGGTATTAGGTCATGCAAAACCTCCGCACACTCGCCGAAATGCACCCGATAGAAAACCGAAAGGCAGGCCACTCGTCTACGGTGTGCGAGGCTCTGAAGATTTGCCTCAACGAGCGAGTCACTGCCTATGATCTTCTTCGCTCGACGCTCCAACGAATCCAAAGCTTCCAGCTGATACTTAGCAGACCCATCCCAGAGATGGGAACAGTACTCCATGCAGGAGCGAACTTGAGCTTTGTAGAGACTTAGTAGCTGCTCCGACGTGAAGTACCGCCTCACCCTGGAGAGGATACCGAGTTTTCTGGCAGTAGTTTTTGCAATGGACTCAATGTAGCGGCCAAAGTTTAGGTTAGAAGAGAGATCTAAACCTAAGAGCTGAAGATGGTTATTAATCGGAACGGGGACATTCCGGAAAGTCGGAGTCAGTTGGAATGGACTCCGTTTCGCCGAAAAAAGACAAGCCTGTGTTTTAGAGGGATTGAATTCGACCAAATTGGCATCACCCCATTGGGAGACAGCCTCCAAAGCCGAGTTCACCTGATCGATCATTGACTCCCTCAAAGACTGGGTTTTTGATCCAGACTTCGCGTCGGACATGTATCTCACCGAGACCGTGCTGTCATCAGCATACCCAAAGATACCGGGTGTTGCCAACATGTCGTTGATGTGCAGCAGAAAAAGGGTCGCGGAGAGCACAGACCCCTGAGGGACACCGGCATTGATAGCAAAGAGGTCGGACGAGGCGCCATTAACGACGACCCGAATCGATCTGTTCCTCAGGAAATCTTCGATCCATGCAAAGCCCGGATGCAATACCGTAAGCCGGAAGCTTTCCAATGAGACTAGCGTGCCAAACTTTATCGAAAGCCTTAGAGATATCAAGAGACACCGCAAGAGCCTCACCATGTCTCTCAATGGCTTCACCCAGATGTGAGTGGCATATACAAGCAGATCTCCAGTGGACCGGCCTCGACGAAATCCGAATTGACGGTCACTGAGAAGGTCGTTGTCTTCGAGATATGCAAGGAGACGGTTGTTTAAGACACGCTCCATAATCTTACAGAGTATGGAGGTGATTGCGATAGGTCGATAGTTGGTTGGGTCGGCACGACTTCCTTTTTTTGGGACGGGTTGGACATTGGCAATCTTCCAGGATCTCGGAACTTGACCAGTCCTCAGGGACAAACGATAGAGGCGAGTCAGAACAGGAGTCAACTCAGGCGCACATGAGCGCAAGACAATGGCAGGAATGCCGTCAGGCCCGTTGGCCTTATTCACATCTAGAGATCTGAGTATTTTGAGTACCTCTTTTTGTCGAATGTGTACTTCTGGCATTGTAGAGTCACAACGAGGTATCAAGGGTGGACAGTTACCAGCAGCATCTAGTTGTGAATTCTTCGCAAATAGAGAGGCAAACATGTCTGCTTTCTCTTTGGCGGTGTGAGCCAACGAGCCATCCGACTTCTGCAATGGTGGTAAAGAAGATTGGCAGAAATTGGCTTCGACTGATTTGGCAAGGACCAGAAAGCTTTACTCCTGAAGGGTAAGATGCTAGTTTGGCTCCAATATGGCCAATATGGTCGAAACGGGCCTTACGGAGGGCATGTTTGCAGGACTTGGCAGCACAGTTAAAGGCTTTTTTCAGTTTCTGGACGTTTGGCGCCTTGCGGGCTCGAGCATCCGCCCATTCCTGGTATGCTAAGTGTTTAAGTGTTTCGGCGCTTTTACACTCAGAATTAAACCATGGGCGGGCTTTGACATGGAGTGAGACATCAGAATATGGAACGAAATATTCCATTGCCTGATATATCACTCCAGATACAGCGTCCGCGCAGCATGCCGGGTCGTCTGAAGAGAAGCATACGCGTTGCCAAGGGAAAGACGCAAAGAAATGGCGCATCTCATCCCAATCAGCTGACTTGTATCGCCATACACGCCTAGTCCCTATGTGCTCGGGTTCAGGAGGCGAGTAGACTGACACAGATTTTACCAGACAATGGTCGGAGCTACCTAACGGAGAGGAAACTGTAACTTGATATCGGTCTGGATCAGTTGTCATTAGAAGGTCCAAGCAATTGGCCGTGTGGCCATCAACATCAGGTATCCGAGTAGCGCCAGTTACTAGCTGGGAGAGACCTAGCGGTAGAGCAAATGAGTATGCTAGTCTCCCAGCATGGTCGGTGCTCTGGTATGGGTACAGCCACTCCTGGTGGTGGGCGTTGAAGTCCCCCAGAACAACTAACTGGGCCAACGGGTGCCTGAGCTGAGCTGTTTCAGCCGAGTCAGTTAGATACTGAAAGAGCCTGGTTGTCTCCATATTATCGGTATGCGACCGATAAACACTGGCGATAAATAAATGTTTTTGTTGCAATTTTAAGTGCTAATTTACCACACCTCTCGTTAGTAAAATACCGTCAGGAAACTTACATGTTTCAAAAAAATAATAGGTAAAAAAAATCTAGCAATATTTCTTTTTTTTTCATAAATATTACTAACATTCTTGTTAACCATTCCAACTAAGCTTAAACTGATGCTAGGAGATGGTTCACGTCAATAGTCGAATGGTGGATTTGAACCTATGACCTTACGATTCGCAGACCGTATCCTAAACCATTAGGCTATTGACACTTTTAAAAAAAAAAAATAACCTCCTTTTTTGAAGTCGGTCAATAGGTGAGACTCACGTATGTTTGCCCCTTTTTAATTTTTAATAATTAGTCCTAGATCATCTGAATAATAATTTACTAATGTTGTATGTACCTATTATCGTATGTATATATATATTATCTATAAAGGATCTTTTTCATCTTACTTAGGGTATATACTATTAATATATCATTTCACCAGAATATAGTGAAAAATGAAAACCGAGTAGTCAAGCACGTAAAGAAGCCATTTACTTCACAAAGTGCCGGTAAAAATTTAAGCTCCATTACCCGGACACAAATCGTTACTAACTTTAAGCTCATTTAGTAAATCGTTTTTTAATTGAGTATACTAAGTTCTAAGCAAATATAAATTACGCTTATATGTTTACTAGGAAGTAGATAAGGTAGAAGGACCTGGGTAACCAACATTTGCTCGGTATTTTTTTGTAAATCATGTTTTTTGGTAATTATACTTAGATACGAATTACATAATGATGAAATGTTAATAATATTTTCTATCTTACCAACATAATAATGAAAAAAATGCTAACTGAAATCTTGTCAACGTAGTTCAAATAAGTTAAATTATCTTCACATTGTATGGCTATTATTATTATCTCTGTAAGTTCAAAAATATTACTCATATCCTACAGCATTATCCGAACAAAGCGGTCCGTCATCCAGGTTCTTTAACCGTCCAAGCCGAGGTTACTCCTCGCCGGGGGGACCCTTCTGTCGCGTTACTAGCAATAGAGGTTCAGGCTAAGCGACCTAAGAGCTGTGCCACCTCTCAATCCGGTGAAGCAGTCAAGGCCAGCCTCTCTGGCCAATGTGTGTAGATTCGTCATAAAAAAAATCCAGGTTCTATGTTTTTATATATTTATCTATTTTTTATTATATGTTACAATTATTATGTTTATATAATTTATTTGTATGCATGTATGTTTTATTATGTATACATGCATTTATTTGATTTTTATAGTTTTTATTTGTTATTTTTCTTGGCCCGTTACTCTGTCTCTACACAACCCTAAGATAGACTGACAGAGAATGCCTGTTTGTACTCTTTTTATTGTGTGTATATAAAGCATAAATAATAGATTATTATTGATAATTTTAATATAAACATTATGAAGTTTCAGTCTAAATAACAAGTTTTCACTTCCATGAACGATCTCTATGACTGCCAATTTTTTAATACTTTCTAAGCAAGTGCTTGACCACGATTCGATCTGATGTAAAGTGGAAATGCGTCTTGGTAAGGCACACTAGCTTAGTCAATTTTTTAAAAAAAAAAAAGAATGCTGGCTAGTTAAAGAAAGACAGTATTTCACGCCTGCCCACCGTCTGCAACTTTAAAAGGCGAAAGTACGGCCTCATATGGAATACTGTTCGCATCTCTGGGCCGGGGCTCCCCAATACCAACTTCTTCCGTTTGACCGTGTACAACGTAGAGCTGCTCGAATAGTCGACGATCAGGGTCTTTCCGATCGACTCGACCCTCTGAGTCTGCGAAGCAATGTCGGTTATCTTTGCATCCTGTATCGCATTTACCATGGGGAATGTTCTGAGGAATTGTTCGGAATCATCCCAGCTACCGATTTCCATTACCGCATATCTCGGCAGAATTTCCAAATCCACCGCCACCATCTTGATGGTTGGCGTTCAGCGACTGTACGTTTTTCGCGTAACTTTCTCCCACGCACTGTCAACTTGTGGAATCAACTGTCGCCAGCGGTGTTTCCGAACGTTTACGATTTAGGGACCTTCAAGAAACGAGCCTATTCCTATCTCAAAGGTCGGCAACGCACCTACAGCTCCTCTGGTGCTGTGGATGTTCATGGGCGACGGTGATCACTTAAGATCAGATGAGCCGTATGCTCGTTTGCCACTTTTCATATAAAAAAATAGCAATATTTCTTTTTTTTCAAAAATTTTACTAACAGTTTTGTTAACCATTCCAACTTAGCTTAAGCTTGCCCTAGGACATGGTTCACGGCAACAGTTAAATGGTGGATTCGAACCCATGACCTTACAATTCGCAGGCCGTACCCTAAACAATCAGGCTATTGACTCTTCTCAATGCCTATTACCTCTACTACTGAGACTTATAACAATGTTACAAGCTATTCCACATACAGATATTATTTTCACTAATAATTTTATGTAATTAATTTGTATGACACACGCGTTCGTACTTAGCTACCCTGAAGTTAATGCGTCGCGTCGCCATATCTGTTTTTAGGCAGAATAAAACAGTGGAGTGAGGCAGGGCGCGGTTATAGGGTGGTAACGGGGCTTGAGTTCGCCTTAGAATAGTGATGTCCCTTACACGCCAATCGGAAAATATGATTTGAATTGTTCAAATATTTTTTTAGTATTAATATTTTTTTGTAAGATAAATAGATAGATAATCTTTATTTCTCACATTTTAGCAGCTTTAAAACAGCCCGAATGCCGAAAGGTCAATACAGAGTAATAGGAGACCGTTTCCGAAAACGAAGACAGACGATAGTACCAATGACAAGTTTGATGATGGCACGGAAAAAATCGATCGTTATTAAAAATAATCATAAACGAACCCCGGATCACGGAGGGTCGGCAGCGCGGCGCCGATTGCCGCTTCTTTGACACGAGCATCAGCTGTTTTAGCCTTTGCGATTTATTGCTGTTGTTTTTGTTTAGTAAAGTAATGTATTTTAATGAAGTTATCGTTTCATTTAGCTATACTTACATGATGGAGCATAAATAATGCTAATAAAACGTTTTAAAAATATGTTTTTTTTTAATCACGATAGATTTTTTCTCCGTCCCATCATCAAAGTTTTCATTAGTACTATCGTCTGTCTTCATTTTCGGAAACGGTCTCCTAATACCCTGTATATAGAGCGTGTAGTAGAGGATAGTATTTCCCGTTTGTCCGTGATGGCCAGTCAAGAGAAAACGACTCTAAAGAAAGAGAAGAACATAGCTAGGTAATATCCAATACCAACCGTTTCAAATCGCAGAATTTTCTAGTTACGTTGTATAAATAGTTTAGAAGTTTATTTACTTATTTATTTTTTCTAAAATTCAGCCCTCATCTTAGACCTCGGCCCATTTCACCTTAACGCCGATTAATTAAAAATGTAATTGGATAATAGATCATTCAATCAAACGGAATTAAGAGGTTTAGGCTAAGCGACCTAAGAGCTATGCCACCTCTCAATCCGGTGAAGCAGTCAAGGCCAGCTTCTGTGGCCAATCTGTGTTAAAGTTAAAGTTACAGCCTTTATATATATAATATATATGTCCTACTGCCGGGCACAGGCCTTCTCTGTAAAGAGAGTATAAGGACATAGTCCACCACGCGGCCCTAGTGCGGATTGGTAGACTTCCCATGCCTTAGAAAAATTTTCTAAGACATGTAGGTTTCATCACGATGTTTTCCTTCACCGCCGAGCGCGTGGTTAATCAGCACATAAAATTGCAACAACAAATTTATTGGTGCAGGCACCGAGGATCGAACACGGGTTGCTAGCGTACTATGCGTACAGAAAGAGGCAACCGCCCGGACACTGAGCTACCACGGCTCTTACTGAGCTATCACGGCTCTTCAATCTGTGTAGTTCGTCAAAAAAAAATCAAACGAAATACGTTGCACCTTACGGTTTAAGTATCAGGTCTATACTTCTATAGTTCTCGCATTAAAGGCAATAAAAAACTTTTTGATGAATAATTAAACTATTTATAATTATTGTTCTGTAATGTTAGAAATTAAATTAAAACTAATTCTGAAGATAATTAAATCATATAAAAAAGCTCATCGTTTTCGTAAATTAAAATAAAAGGGGCACATCACTAGTCGTACACTCAGAACGACAATGCTTTTTAGAAATTATATTATATTTTCTATTCTTATATACGATGACAAATATCTGTTTATCTGTTTGAATATATAAATAGAAAAGGACCGGCGATAGCTCAGTGAACAAGTGGTCGCTTCAAATTGCATAGTAACATTAATGAATCAGTTTGTTACGATTATTAGTGCTGATTTACCATGCGCTCTGTGGTGCCATATAATGAGATGATGATATCAAGAAGTATTTAAAAATTTAAAACTTCTTTTATCGGAAAAGACAAGAGAAACGACTCGTTGGTATCTATTTGTTAACTTTCTTTGCACATACAAATGGCGGGCTTATTGCAAAAGGCATTCTCTGCTAGTCTACCTTGGGGTTGTGTAAAGACAAAGTATAGGATGTAAGCTAGAGTACATGTGTGAGTTTTCTCTATATATTGGGTATATTGGTAAGAATCTTTAAGGTCATTATTATGCTTACTATCAATTTTTATTGCAAAGAATAATATTTTAACACTTTTCAATCGGACTGTACTTGCGCGCGCATCCCTTTTCGGAGAGCCGTTCCCTTCGTGCAGTACAGTAAACTTACTTTGATAATGTTAAAGGAAAATCAAGATCAAAGTTTAAATCAATTTGCAATAATTTAACGAATAACCAGCATGTAACATTATTGTTCCAAAATCAATATCATTGTTTATTTTATCAACTTAACAATCGCCTCCTTAGCTCAGTGGCAGAGCACTGGTCTCGTAAACCGGGGGTCGTGAGTTCAAACCTCACAGGAGGCAAGGATTGTTTTTTTATTTTCATCAAACTATGACATTGCAAAAAAATATGGTGTGAAATGTCAACATATTCGATAAATTTCGAGTGTTCAGATAAATTGATCCGGGAATAATAATCACGGAGTATCTGTATTGGGAAATATTTAGAAGATATATATATATATATAGTTCTGGAATTTATCGTAAGTTGTGTTCCTTTCAGTTTAAAAATTTGAAAGTTCAATGATTCACGGAGTGACAGTCTTTGTCTTATACTATTTGTGATCTTAAAAAACATTTTTATTCCATTAAATAGTTTTTGCCTATTTTCGTATAAATGTCTCATTGACTATATTCTATTCTAAATTATCTTCACGGCTACGTATTAAATCCAAACGGGGAAGACAGAGATACCAAACGCTAGACGATTTTGACCGAACTTATCTCCGAGATTAATTTACATAGAATTATTTATTAAAAAGAAGTAATAGTTTTCAGAGTTTTATAGTGAGAGAGAGAGAAGAAGATTAGTTTTAAATACATATTCTCCTAACATGTAAAATTACTTTCGGTTGTACTTTGAAAGTTATTGTATATTGTTTTTAAGCTATTCTATCACTTTCCCCGTCTTTTGTTTTTCTACCTCTAACTTTGCTAATAGCTTTTGAATTTTTAGGACTCCTAGGATACTTATATTTTTAGAAATATAATACTAAATAATAGGAGAAGATAAAAAGACAATTATAATAATTATTATCATCTGATCTTAAGAGATCAACGTCACTCATGTACATCCACAACACAAGAAGCTGTCTTTGAGAAAGGAATACGGCTGTTTTTGAAGATCCCCGTCATATATCTTCAGAAATAACGGTGGTGACTCATTCCACATGTTAATATTAATAAGTTAATAGAGTAACTGCATATACATATATATCTACACTATTACAGTAAACGTAATTATTATTTACGTCAAATTAGACATGTGACTTCCGTCGGGGATTATCTGCTGTGTCATGGCTTAGTCAAATGATGTCGAGGGTTGTGCCACGTCAGGGTGGTCGTACTAGTTGTCATTTCAGACTGCATCATCACTCAGCAACTACATTCCATTATGAACAATCACAATATTATATAGGTTGTAAACGGTATCAATAGCAGTAACCGAAAGGAGATTATAATGATAAAAGTATTTAATGCAGAGTGAAAATTCCAGTAGACTGGTAACATTGAGTTTAACTTTTTTTAAGTACAAACAAGTAAAAAACAAAAAGAATTGAAATCAAGTCAAACGTTAAATGCACGTAATACGTGCGGACGTCCTTTGTAGATAAGATTTACCGTAAGAATATTACGAAATAGAATAAATCAAAACCTAAACAAACTCTCGAATAGAGAATCTCCTCGTTTTTTGAAGTTGGTTAAAAAATTACTCAATATTACATTTTCTCTCGCAAACCCATATTTTCCTGTCGGGGCATCGACGTGACAGCTTTTTTTCTATATATTTTGTTAACAAATCCGGCTGTGGTTCGAACTTTCGACCCTGATGTTCGACGGTTGAATGCGTAGCCATCAAGCTATTGCTAAGTTAACAATTTTTTTCAACCGACTTCACAAAAGGAGGACCTTAATTCGTCTGTGTTTTTTTTTATGTTTCTAATGGATTTTGATGATTCTTTTTTCATTTGAAAGCTGGTGTTTTCCATGTGGTCCCATTCTGACAATGGCATCCATGAGAAAATCAAAGTCTTAAATTTGCATCAAGTATTTGCGTAACAAAGGGACGAATAACTCAACATCAAGCAACCGATTTCGATGATTCATTTATTATTGGAAAGGATATACTACAAGAGAAGTTTGATGCGAATTTGATAGGTTCTCAATCTAGTATTCGTAGACGTTCTATTTCGTTGTGTTCTTACGATAGTTCGTAAACACAAAGAGGACGTCGAAGTCTAATATCGTTGAACGTTTGATTTGAAGTCGGTTTTTGTTTTTGCTCGTAAATATACTTAGTGAAGAAAATATAACAAGAAAAAAGTCTCGTATATTATTTCGTATCATTAACAACGCGGTACATAACATTACATTAACCAATGTTATCAGTAGGAACAGGTGTATTAGATTAAGTAACAGTTAGTAAATTTACTAAGGGATCATCAATCTTGATTTCTGTACGTACAGTAGGCTATGGCCACGTTTTTAGTACGAATAAAAGAGGATTTTCACATGCGTAATTTCGTCAATCTTTGTGTTTTTTCAATTGTTGCTTAATTTTTCATGTCAGTTCAGACATTTTAAGTGTTAAAAAGTTAAAGTAACAACCTTTATATATGTCCTACTGCTGGACACAGCCCTTCTCTGTAAAGAGAGTATAAGGGCATAGTCCGCCACGCGGGCGTGAGTGAGCGAGAGCCGTAGTAGCTGAGTGTCCGGGCGGTCGCCTCAAGTTGTTATAGTACGCTAGCAACCCGAGTTCGATCCCCAGTGCCGGCACCAATAAATTTGTAGTTGTAATTTTATGTGCTAATTTACCACGCGCTCGCCGGTGAAGGAAAACAACCTACATATATTAGAAAAATTTTCTAAGACATCCAATCCGCACTAGGGCCGGGCGGATTATGCCCTTATACATTTTAAGTGGATAGTTGATAATTGCCTTCATTGTTTTTTATCGGCGCGCATACTAGCTACATGTATAATTTTTTTTCCTGAATACTCCTTGAATCAAATTTATGAACGTCCCACTTTAATAATGCCCTTTTAAAATAGATAAACACAAAAACTAACCTAATAACAAATATATTTACGAGTAAAAACAAAAACCGACTTCAAATGCGCACGTGGTCGCACTCTTTGTGTTTCCGAATTACCGTATATTACGAAATAGAATTAATCAGAACTGAACCAAATTCTCATCAAACTACTGTTTAAGGAGAATTTAATCTCCTCCTTTTTTAGTCGGTTGAAAAATAAAGAGATTTTTTTAAATTTTAAAATTAAAATCAGTCGCTAGATACTAGTATATAGTGTATAATACGTTTGAAAGAGTTTCTTTTCAATTCAGTCTCACATAATTTTCGTTGGCATAACGTTGAATTCTGAATAAATACTTGGAACTTCAAAAATTTATAGAAGAATGTTTATAGATTGATATATTGATAGGTAAATGAAAGTGCAAGACTAGGTAGGTACGCCTTAACGAACACGATCACGAATTTAGAAGAATAAAGATTAGATTACATTAGACTTACTATTGTGAGCTACTTTGCTCAGCATTGCAAACAACATATTTTATCATATTATTAACAGCAATACATCAAGAGCCTTAGAGGTAATTTATAAAAGACTTACTGACTTTGTTTCAGAGACTCGCTTTTAAAGGGCTTTTCCTCCAGCATAACTCACTTGTTCTAAACTGTACACTGATTGTCTACAGAGAGAGTCCTCTCCTTTTTATTCTAAATTTCTAGTATATGTATCTCTTTCAAAGACGCAAGCGGAAACGATAAACTTAATTTAGTTGACTAGTAACTAAAGTACTTCTATAATATAGATTATAATATTTAAAACTAAATTGGCATTCAGTAGGACCAACTGTCGCTAACACTATGATACTTTGGAAAAAAAAAAGGGTATCATATTGACTCCACCATTTATTTGATTTGATGTTTTTATTTTTACTCGTAAATATACTCATTAGAATGAAGTAATCGCTCCTCTTGCACTAGTATAGACGCAGCTTTAATTTCCGCTCATACAAGATAATTATTTTGACGGATATTGTGTCAGATTACTTACCTTTGCCTGTTCGTAATACCAAGTAAATAAATTCTCATATTTCTAAGCGTAATCTATTATTTCCCTTATTTTTTTTGAATCGACTTCAAAAAAGGTTCATTAAATTCGTCTGTATGTTACCTCCTAACTTTTAAGTGGGTGGACCGATTTTGATGTTGATTTATTTAAATGCTGGTGGTTTTTATTTGTCCATTTCTGACGTTGTTATCCATGAGAAAACCATTTGCATCAAATATGTACGCAATAAATGGACGATAATAACTCGAAATCACGTCAACCGATTTCGATATTTATTTTTTTATTGGAGAGGATGTACTTCAAGGGTGTTGTAGTTCTGATTAATTCTTCGTAATTCCTACGATAATATGGAAATACAAAGATGGCGTCCGTGACTAATATCGTTTAACGTTTGATTTGAAGTCGGTTTTTGTTTATATTCGCACATTGTTACATCTTAGGTTAAGATTTCTCCTCCTCCTTATCCTCCGGTGCGTTCCACTGGAGATCCCGGAGCCCCTCGTCATGCACCGAGGAAAGGGCCAACGGGGAGGTTTTAGTGGGTAAAAACCCCACATAACCGCCGCCTTCCCCCCAGAAGGCGGGGTATCTTTTTGAAGATTTCCTCCCCGTTAACAAAAAAAAAGATTTTTAAAAAGAGTTTAAAATACATTTTTATTTTAAAAAGAACCATAAAAAATTAAAATTATAAAAACCTAATCCCAGGGGGCCCAAGCAATGTTTAGGACGACGTAGAAAGGAATCTCCTGACGTACCGTGTCCAGGAGTACCGCTTTTGTATTTGACCCTTGACCCAGTCATGTAGTGAAAGTCTCTTAAGATGTTGATCGAGACTTTTCACTATAAGACCGTTCGTAAAACGACTATCGGGACAATGATCGTCGAATCCACATCCCACATGGCGGTCAACTCGTGAGCCAAGTCGAGGTACTTTGTGATTTTTTCTCTCGGCGTTCAGGAGGTAAAATCGACGAGCACCGCCTGTCGCCGCGTTGATCGATCTATCAGCACAATATCAGGTTTATTGGCGGCAATAGTCCTGTCTGTGATGAAATCAAGATCAAGACGGATCAAATCCAATAGAGCGTAACATGACCATTTGTGAAAACTGGTGTGTTGTTTTATTCTTATTATTAATTAACCATCTATATACATAAAAGAGAATGTGTGTGGGTTTGATCCGTATAGGCTCCGAAACGGTTGAACCTATTTCAATGAAAATTTCAGAGTATCTTCAGATTGACCTGTCAAGTATTCATGTAAAGTTTGGTGTCGATTTGAGTACAGCTCTTTTTGTACTGTGAAACAAGCCATACGTCGTACTTGTTTTTATGACATTAACTTCAGCCCGATATGTTTTTGTATAAATTATAAGAATGATATTATATTTACTAATATGTACATGGATGTAGGTAATGATCTTCCCCGCTCGAGAAAAGAATAAACACGGAGAGAAATGAATAATTTAATATATTGTGAGAGTTAAATTAAATATTTAATGATGTTAGTGATAATCTAGCCCGGCGAAGCAGTCTGGGTACGCCAATAATAATATAGTTATTTTAAGAAGCAATGTGAAGTCAGTTTTTGTTTCTACTTGTAAATATACTCGTTGATATTGAATTCCTAAACCAGGCCACGTCTCTGTAAGGTCAGGTCGAAAGAAATGTAATTTTAATTGGATTTATTTCGTTCAAACGTTAATAAAAGCTTCGGATATTTTTGAAGTACAAGAAAAAAAGAGGAAGGACGAAGAAATACATTAAAAAGTTTTCTGTTATTTAGAAATGTTGCTTCCAACAAATTTATTTTCCACGCAATCGAGTAAAGTAAGAATATTTCTTCATGTACATTTTGTGATTCGTTTCAAAAGATTAAAAGTTGGCGGAACTTCTCAGTCGATATCTTTTCTCCTGTTATGGGACTTAAATAATGATGAAAAATAACGATAAATAAATAACAAATCTTCTTTCTTTTCAATCTCCCCTATTGCTTTTTACTCCTTTAAGGCCAACCATGATAGTCGATTGTTTTGGTGGACTATCATCAGCTTTTTTTTAAAGAAAGCTAGCAATATTCCTTTAATTACTAACAAATAATATTCTTGTTAACAATTCTAACTAAGCTTAAGCTTGTGCTAGGAGATGATTCACGTCCATAGTTGAATGGATTCGAACCTACGCCCTTACGATTCGCAAACCGTACCCAAAATTGGCTATTGACGCTACGAGCTTGGTCAGCTTGGTCTTTTTTTTTGTTGATTTCGAACCCCATTTTAAGGGCTGGTTGTTTAAATGACGCAAGAATGGTGTCATCGACGTAGCGAAGGATAAATATTAATACACCTACACAAATAAAATTCTATTGTCTGTTAATAATATAAAATAACTGCTTACTACATGCATATAAATGTATAACGGTAATATACGAAATTAATATTTTTCACAATTTTTGTCTGTCTGTTTTATTTTTAGGACTTTCACTGGCAGATAGCTGATGTAATAAGTAACTTAAGCTACTTTTAATTTAGAAAAATCAAATGATTTTTAATCACGGGTAACACCGTAAGGCGTAGCTGGTTATTCAATAAAATATAATAGAAACGATGCATCCAATTTCTCGGTAGTAGCAAAATGAACAAAGCTACTTTAACATTACTGAGACGGCATTGTGAAAATTTCAGAATGTCTGTATGCCCGCCCATTGTCGAGAATGTGCTGGGAATCTCCAGGGGCGTCGTTCAATGAACATTCAAAACCGCTGCACAATTTTGAGAACTTACATTGTACATATAACATACCGTTGTATTGAACTAAGTTCCACTGCGACGTGTTAATAATTAACTCCCTAACTTAATATCAACGGTATCAAACATATATTAACTGCTTGCTTATATAGTTACAGCCTTTATATATATAATGTATATGTCTCCCACTGTGGGGTGTTGGCCTTTTCTGTAAAGAGAGTATAAGAGCATAGTCCACCACGCGGCCCTAGTGCGGAATGGCAGACTTCAAATGCCTCAGAAAAAAAATCCAAGACATGTAGGTTTCCTCGCGATGATTTCTTTCAACGCCCAGGGCGTGGTAAATTAGCACATAAAATTGCAACAACAAATTTATTGATGCCGGCACCGGGGATCGAACTCGGGTTGATAGCGTACTATGTTTTTTTACGCGACACGGGCCAGCCAATGTCGCCTACTTCCCGGGTCCACCTTGGTGGACGTCTCAGACCCTCACCCTTGTTGCCCAGTCTACGACAGGCAGGGGATCCCGTAGTCTTATTCTTGAAAGCCCAGAACTATAGGGCTGCGGGCCGGTCTGTCACCGGCCCGCCTGCGCCATCTCCGAACGAGATCGTCCCTCTCTCGATCCCGTTCTGCGGTCTCCTTCTGGACCATTACTCGCTGATGAAGACCAGCGCCTTCCAAGCGTACTATGTAACTTGAGCCAACCTCCCGGACACTAAGCTACCACGCTATTAACTGCTTAGCTAGGCGTAAATTAGGCTATAACTTCAACCAAGAAACTTCTAAAAACGGAGGTACTCTATACGTATGTATTTTTTTATTTCTTGTATAGGGCTGTCATTTATTTTGTATTTTTTAACCGACTTCTAAAAAGGAGGAGGTTCTAAATTCGTCTGTTTTAATATCTCTGTGTGGTGAACTGATTTTAATTATTCTTTTTTTATTCGAAACCTCTCCGGTGTGGTCTCAATCCCAATTCTGACAATGTCATCCGTGAGAAAACCATCTACGTCTTAAATTTGCTTTAAGCACGTGCACGGCAAATGGACAAATAACTCCATATCATGCGAACAGATTTCTTTTTTTTATTTGGTTCATAAATGACGGACCTATGAGTATAAAAATATACTGTATTATAGTTTAAATTAACCTTGGTAACTTCATACTCCTTTTAACATATCAAAGATATATTAGTAAGTTACTACAGCATCGCTTACTAAATTACTATTAGCTGAAAAAATACGTGGTATGTAAGAATAGACAGATAATGTCAGCGGTTAAAGAGGGGTAGATTAATAATTATTAACATTACCGCATATTGAGTAGAATGTGGGTATATCGATATTTACATCTAAAGCCCCTAACTAAAAAAGTTGATGACGACAATCAGAGAATTCGAGTCCCTCCTCTTTTACTCGGGACAGGCAGCGCAATAGGTTTCCCTATTGTATAAAATATATTATATAAAAGAACAAGCAACAAAAATAAATACCTTACATCACTCGGCTGCAGTCCAGCATTACGGCTCCAACAAGTAATTTCAGTAGAACTTAGAGACGTCGTTGTTTTTTTGTCAGCACAGAGGAGGTAAGGTCCACACACTTTAACAGAACAAACACAACTATCATTATGCAAGTTTTTTTTTGACGAAACTTTACAAAGTAGCACGCTGACTTTTACTGCTTCACCTGGATTAATTCTCATTATTCCTTAAAATCCCGTACATATATTATTTCGAATCTGTACTGGAGCACTGCGTGAAGCCGTAGTAGAAGACAAAATCAGTCATTGATTGCTCTAAACTATACTAACGTGTCAGTTAGTTTGTTTTTGTACCCTTCTTTGGAGTATTTATTAATTATTCGAATACCCTCTTTGGGCCGACATATATGTATATCCGTAGTATCTCCTACTGTTGGGCACAGGACGTCTCTGTGCAGTGTTAGGAGCATAGTCAACGACGAGGGCCTCGTGAGGATTAGCAGACTTTCCATGTCTTTGAAAACACATGTTGGTTTCCTTCAAAGGCGACCGCGTGGTAAATCAGCACTTATAATTGCAACAAGCCAATTCATTGGTACCGGCACCGGGGATCGAACTCGGGGTGCTAGCGTTACGCCACTAGAGGCGACCGCCCGGACACTGAGCTTCTATTCTATTATTTCTACTACACTTATTCGTATCGAACGACTTCGAACGCAGCCCTCGTACATAAAATATACAAATATATGATAGTTCGTACAATAATAATTGATAACGCCGAGCTAACAAGGTTTAAAACTGGTAGAAGACTTAACAAATCAAACAGAATTAGGTAATGGTAGATAACGGAGCACATATTCGCACAGCCTCCCAAGCGCCTCCTTAGCTCAGTGGTAGAGCACTGGTCTCGTAAACCAGGGGTCGTGAGTTCAAACCTCACAGGAGGCAAATCAAAAATATTCCTTTTATTGTTTACTGTATCTTTTATAAAAAAACTTAACAATTTATTGCCAATTGTATGCGATGTTATTTTATTCTTTTTTACGCGCTAGAAAAAATTGAACATATTTTTTCTTTTTATAAAATATTTTCAACAAGCTGCGCCCGCGGTGTTAATCGCGATTGTGATCAATAAACTCCTTTTTTGAAGTCGGTTAACGTCGGTGGTAACGGCCCTCTGTACTGATGAAACCAAAGTGAGGAAGAGGTGAATAACTCCATCAGTCGAATCACCACTGAATTTAAAGTACGAGTACTAATAATTTTTTAAAGTTTGTTGTTAAAAATTTGAAATTTTTTATACGTCCAAATTAGAATGTACGGACACTAGAGGCAACAGCTTTTAAATAAGAAGAGAATCACCAAGTTCAATTCACCCAGTCGAAGGTTATGAGGTAACAAACAATACAGACCATTTGAGAACCTCCCCCTGAAGTCGGTTGAAAAGAAAGCCCTATGTTGGGGTTAAAGAAACTTTATTAAGAAGAACTAAAAACTCAAGAATTTTGCAATTCACTTATTAGCCTAAAACATTTTTAATTTTTTTAATTCATTAGTAAATGTTGTTTGAGGTGTCTTTTAAATATGTGCATCGATTTGGATTGTCTTATATTATTAGGTAAATTATTATAAAATGGCAAGCCTTCGTACATAATACATTTTTTGCTGATATTAGTGCGCCGTGTTAATAATTTAATATCCTTGCTCCGTCTTCATTTCATTTTATATAGTGGTATATAATTTGAGAATATTATATTTGTGTGTATTTCTTTATTTAATATTTTTCTAACTAAAATGCAATTTTGATATATATATGTTTGTGTTACATTCATTACTTTAATCTTTTTGTACAACATATTTGTCGTCAGGTAATCCAAATTGAACAACATTTTTAATAATTTATTTTGAGCAGTTTGTAGTTTATCAATATTCGTTATGGCCGCAGTGCCCCATATTTCAATGAAATAATCGATGATTTATTATTCGACGGTTAATTATAGCTACATGTGCCTTTTATAGATACACAAACATTTCGTTGGCCGCGAACCTCGAACCTACTAAAATAAATTTCCAACGTTCTCCGAATGTCACACGAATTTTTATAACAATTCATTTACCTGTACTGTTATAAAACTAGCTCTAGTACTGGAATAGCTTGCCGATTGAGATTAAGGAGGCTTCGTGAAGTAATGTCTTTAAATCGCGTGTATCTGAATACTTCCTTCTCAAACAATGAAAAGTACAAACTGGTATGTATACTATCGTTTATTTATTCGATGTGTATGTATTATTATATATTTATACATATTGACGTATCTATGTAATATATATATATATATATATGTTTTGTTGTAAACAATATTTTTCTTTTTTTTAGCGGCACTACCCTTAGCCTGCTCTTAACCACTAAAGGTTAGCTGCAAGAAAATGATAAATAGCATTAAGTTCGCCTTTGTACATATTCTTTGGTGCAATAAAGGATTTATCTATCTATCTATCTATCAATATTTAGGTTAAAAGAAGTTAAGGTCTTATTTTAGATACTATAATAATAATAATAATAATATACTTTCTTTCAAACCAAAAATTAATGTACAAACCAGTTCGATAATAGCCGCAGTAGTAAAAACTGTGTCGCAGCTATTAACGCCCATCTCCAGACAGTTAGTTACTTTAATCGTTTTGTGTTTGTGTGTAAAAGGTTGCGTGTATTGAAGAGTGACTGTATGTGTAGGGACGAGTATGAAGGGGGTGAGTTACTCTGACTATTATGGTTTTAAAAGATCTTCTGTATATTCATACGAGAGGGTTTGGAGCCATTCAGTAACATGTGTCTTACATTCTTTTAGTGGTAATGGGTATATACTATGCTGTTAGTTTAACAAAAATATACTATTTTTCTTGCATTGCTTTATATCTTTTTAACAGAGTACGCTTACATTTTATTACGCTCTAAAAAGACGTCTTCGGTTTTATAGCGTCTAGAAAATAACTATAAGACGAACTACTTTTCTGTATAAAATTTAATTTTATAACATTTACATCAAAAACACTGGATTTTAAAATATCACCGAGAATCCACGACGTACATACATCCATACTCGAAATCAAATGATTTGCATTAAGGACCTTTAGAGGGTTAGATAGATTTAGGCTTAACACCCCCAAGGATTATTACTAAAATAGCTAGAAGACCAAGATTAAACCTATATAGAAAAAATATTACTTATATTAGAATAAATACGCATTAACATACATTCAAACACACTAACCACTCAAATTAATACTTATTTCTGCCTGTAGCTTTTTTGTACACTATTTTTTATTTTCAACCGACTTCAAAAAAAGGAGGAAGCTCTCAATTCGTATTAAGTATATGCGCGCGGCAAAGGGACGAATGAATAAGTCACACAACGGACAAAGGTTTTCGATAATTCGGAAATACAAAGAGAGCGTAAGCGCGTACAAGCGTTTAAAGTTTGATTCGTATATCGTTTTTGCTCGTAAATATATTTATACCATATTACTCTGGTCGCCCTAAAGCCGAAATTTGACACATGATTTGCATTTCGTAACTTATTCGGTGAATCAGTCAATCATAGATACTGAACCGTTGCCAAGCAACCGTATAATATTTCCCATTATCTGATCGTCACTCATGTATGTGTATATTATATACTGAAACATTCTGCGGAACGAGCTAAGTCTTATGGTATACTAGCGTACCCAGCCCGTTTCGCCGGGCTAGATTAGTTAGCTTTATTTTATTTAAACAATAAACTTACATTATTAAACATTTAATATAACTGTCACACTATATTAAATTTCTCTCCGTATTCATTCTCTTCTATTCTCTTCTCGAGCGGGTGAAGATCACTACACCCATGTATTAAACATATAAGTAGCATCGGTAAACGGATACATTTGGGGCGTTATAACTTACTTTGAATACTTCAAAATCCTTCAATATAATCCATTGTACTTCAATATGGTTTATAATGACATAAATATACACAACGCATGTGTCAATACAAATTTGGGTTATACAACAATAGAATATCATCATAGTAGATAAAAGCTGTATTAGGTAGTTCAAAGTGTTAGGATTACTCGCCAGGTCAATCTGAAGATTCCCCATTGAAATGGGTCCAGCCATTTCGGAGCTTATAGGGAACAAACCTACACACTTTCTCTTTTATCTTATGGTATACGTATGTATTCTGTCAGTTCCTTCTATACTTTTTCAATCGGACCAAAAAAAACTATTTATAACTATTCAAGTAACATGTAGACAGACACACAGCATCGATTTATCTTATAAAACCTGTAATATATCATCCAATGTTAGTACAACTGAAACGGGCAATAAGAAACCTGATATTTGAGCGAAAATACAATTACATTACCCCTTTATTTCATTACAGTTTGTTACCCTCTCGTGTCTAAGGTGAACGAGAGGTCGATGTATCGTTTACAAGCAGTAAAAGGTCGTTATTATGGAGTGTTGTAGGTCTGTGAACGTCGCACATAATAATTTGAACACTTTCTTTTATTTCTTAGATTCAATTTTGTGAGCTTCGACCTTTTGCTGTAAAATTAATACTTGTGAAATATAAATATATCGCATTATTAAATTATAATAAAATAAAAAGCGACATATCACATGTATCCTCATTAGGAAAATTATAGATAAAACAATCAATACTAACATCTCTTTTACTAAAAATATTAAAAAACGCAGCAACCGACGCGCTAGTTTCCTTGTCATATCGAAAGTTAGAATGAATTACGATCGAGTAAAAGATCGATTTTTTTTTAATGACAAGGCCAGCTTCACCGGATTGAGAGGTGGCATAGCTCTTAGGTCGCTTAGCCTGAACCTCTATCGCTAGTAACTCGACACAAGGGTCCCCCCGGTGGGGGGTAACCTCGGCTTGGACGGTTACTATGTTACGCGTAAGCATTCCGATCCGAGGGCGCCCGAGAGGGCCGAACCACGACTCGGTCGGTAGCTATTTCACGGATAATTTTGATCGATTTGTTTTGAAGGAGAATACACACTTGGCACATTCAAAATGCAACTTGCTAAATTCCTCAACGATAGCTAATCGTCACCAAGCAAATGAATGCGTCAGGTGACTCCTTTCGTGTAACAGAAAACTTATTGTTATGTGTATTAGTTATTTATTGTTCTCATTTAAGCCACCTGTTAAATCTAAAGTGAGAATAAAGTTTCTCAAAACCTAAAAATTAAAGAAACGAAAGTTGCATTTACTTCAAAATTTACTACAATCATGAGGGACCCACCTTTCAAGCTTTTTCACCATCCCAAATTGATTCAAGTTGATTAAAACAGTTTTGGCACTAACACCGCAGCCTGCAGCTTACTCGGACGTGGTTTGTATCCGCTTCCACAATAGCCTTCAATTCTTCATTACCAACCGTGGACTCCGGCCACCGACGGTGCTTGTTTCACAGGTCGAAATAGAACGAAAACGTTGGAACCAAAACGCACTGTGTTTTCTTTGGGACACCACTGCCACACACAGTTAATCCTTCGAGCCGTTTCTGCAGCACTGGTGCCACGGCGACTGGTAACTCGTACTCGTAAATAACGCGATATTTTGTAAATTGAGTGACGCAATGAAAAAAATCAAAGATGGGAAAAACATTTGTTTTACGAAACACGATTTTCGTAAAACAAATGCATGAGTATTTACTCAGCTATTTAAATTTGAAAATGGAATTCCAAAGAGGAGATATAGGTAATGTACTCGTATCTGTCAATGTGTGGCGG
Source organism: Meandrusa payeni (assembly GCA_029286785.1). Classification (NCBI taxonomy): domain Eukaryota; kingdom Metazoa; phylum Arthropoda; class Insecta; order Lepidoptera; family Papilionidae; genus Meandrusa; species Meandrusa payeni. The sequence goes on from JAGSMX010000029.1 coordinate 2,287,108, forward strand.
TTATAAGAATATTCTATACTCTATATATAGATAGAATATAATCCACTTCCACGCTTGTACAGTAAGAGATCTTTCCAATAAATGGTCTAGAAATATTATACCACTTTTAGAAAAACGATATTTTAATCGAAACTTATCATCGACATATAAATCAAAAGGGTTTTCCCATCTTTTTAATATTTTTACTTTTTTTTGAGTCTGAATGATATTTATTAAGTCATTTACTGTTTCTACTTCCTCCATTGCCCTTAATTCCATAATAAGTTAATTTAAATGAGCGGACACAAACACAAATCGTGGTATTTTAAATGTTATACTGGACTTAAACAAGGGTATACGTCGTTATAACTTCGGAATAACGATTGTATGAACAAAAACGTCAACGTTATACCAGGTATAACTTATTCTTGGTTTATTAGTACAAATTTTGCTTATTCTTAATTTATTCCTAAGTGTATCTTTATACCACGTTTATTTGTAAGGCTGTAAAACTTTTTTGGCTGTGTTGACAATACTTTCATTATTTTATTGTAATTAATTATATGCATGCAATTAAAAACTTTTTTTAATGACGTCTAAAAAGTATAACTTCCAACGCGCGTACATAACTATGTACCCATTTTTTTTTAAAAGAATCTTTGTTGTTAACCGTTCGAATTAAACTTAACCTTATAGGATGTAGTCGAAAGGTGGTTTTGGACAATTTGTAATTACATTTCTTCTTTCAATCATTTGACTTCATTGTTACTGATATACACAAAAGATAAGATTCGGTAAAGAAATAGCGAAAAGAACGATAAAAATAAATCAAAAGGAAATAAGTTTTGGTAAAAGTTGATCAAATAATTTTAGTAATTAAGCATAGTTGAAAATGCCCCTAACCAAACACGCTGGGGAATACAAGCTAGTAATAAATCAACAAAAAAAATATACACAAAAGATAGCACAAGTTTTTTTTTATGATAACTTCTTTTAGTGAGGGTTGGTATAATACAGCGTAGACCAATTTGTTTTACACAAATTTCCTATACAATTACGTTGGAATAATTTCTTATTAGCAGTAAGGATATTGACGTATTATTTCAGACGGATTCCCATCGCCTCCTTAGCTCAGTGGTAGAGCACTGGTCTCGTAAACCAGGGGTCGTGAGTTCAAACCTCACAGGAGGCAATTTTTATAATACATTTGTTTTTTAATACTTAAAAAAAATTTCAGTTTTATATGAACTTTTTGTCAGTTAATTTTGTTTTTCTTTCAAAATTACTACACAAATTAATTTTTAGGAAAGAAAACGTATGCACTGTTTTATAGAAAAGGTAACATTTTTGCTATAGATAAAAGAGCAAACGGTCTTACGACTAGATCTAAAGTGATCACCGTCGCCGATGAACATCCACTACACTGTAGACTTGTAGAACAGAGTTTTTGCCAGCATTTGTAAATGTCTCCATGTCGTATGTGTCCTGGAACACAGCTGGTAAGCTGATTAAGGTGGAAGTGCGTGGAAGAAATTTACGCGATAAGCATACAGCCCATGGTTCACCGAGCTTTGCTAGAAAGTTTTTTTGCTAAATCGTGTTTATCAAAAACATTGAGATACAAGTTACATAATGCCGTGAAAACGTAGTTCCCGTTACATGTGCTTGCAGCACGAAGAAAAGCCACTACCATCTCTGGATAAGCAAGTTGAAGTGCCAATGGGCAGGGCACATAGCGCGTAGAACAGATGGCCGATGGGGCCGAAAAGTTCTTGATTGGTGACCAAGCGCAGTGTGGGTCGTCCACCCGCAAGGTGGACTGACGACTTCATATAGGTCGCAAGACGTAACTGGATGCGGGCCGCTTACAACCGGTCCCTTTGGAAATCGTTGGGGGAGGCCTATGTGGCCAGCAGTGGATGTTTTACGGCTGTAATGTTGATGATGATGATACCTTCAATTAGACGACACATTAATGAATTAGGTCATCTTTCGCAAAAACGAAATTAAATATTATTTTATAAAAGAAGTTGCACGTGTGATAAAATCTACCATCATTTGATAAAACTACAAAAACACTACTACACTAAAGCTGCCTGCTCAAGTTATCAAAATTAAGTGATAGTAACATTAGAGTACATTTATCAATGATCTTCTTCTCGTCGCCTCACTCTTGTCAGAGTGGTCGTGTATATCATGATCCGGTGGGTTGGGTAACAGACAGCACCCGTGGCACGACCTCTCGCAACGTTCGCCTGCTGACCGTCAATCGGGCACATTCGTGGAGCACCAACCATACCCCGCACCTGATCAAACCATTGCATTATCAATATTTACCTATTTTTCTACAAACATATATTTGGTCCCAATTTGTTTGATTTACACAGCTGTAAACTTTAAACACAATGTCGTAAAATTCCACTCCGGATATTATGTTTCTAGTGTTTTAGTAAAATGGTTGCTACTAGATTACTAGTGGGTTGTACAACGCTAATTTTTTTGACTGGGACACCTGTATATACAAGCATTGCTCGTTTAAAGATAATAGATATGTAACGCCAACCATCAAGATGGTGTCTCACTTAGTCATGATAAATGATTATGATAAACAATGAATCACCATCGTCCACAAACCGGAGGAAAACACATTCCGGAGAAATATTGCGCTGTCCACCCGTTTATGAAGGATCAGTCTTTGACTACTAGGATTATTTTAGTTAACCCTAACTAAACTTTGCTATACAGATGTCAATGAAACACTTCTCGGGAATCTTGAGCGATTACTTAATATATGTATAAGGTTTATCTTCGGAATACGTAAATACGACCATGTGTCAAACTACCGTACTCATTTGAAGTGGCTCAACATCCGTAACAGGCCAGACGTGCACACACCATGTTATATAACATGCTTCATAACACTTGGTCTCCAGAATATCCTCGTGAGAGCTTCTTACTGAAACAGTTCGTCGGCCGCGAATCCCGAACCTTCTATAACAAATGAAATACGAATTCATTTACCTGTACAGCTATAAAACTATGGAATAGGTTGCCGATTGAGATTAGGGAGGCTTCGTCAACTAATGTCTTTAAATCGCGTGTATCTGAATACTTTCTACTCAAACATCGTTCGTTTATATATTACATTCTTATATTAACTTTTATATACTTTAAAATTCTATTAAGTGTTATGTCGGTTAAAGTGTCATTGGTTACTAAAGGTTACGATTTTCATTTGTTAGGAACGTAGATTACATGTTATTTAATAAAACATTTGGATTTTGTCTCTTTGTTGTTGAAGATTTTACGGCTTGATAACAATGCCTTTAGCCAAGTCTTTTTTAAAACACTTAAATCTTACGTCTAAGATGAAAAGATGAAAATGTAAGTTAGATGACTACTCGGATTTTATCTTTATTGTAACAAGCCATAGATTATATAAGCATAACAAGGAAAACGGTTTGGTTATCTATGATTGCAGTTCTCTGGCAAACGTATTAGGGTTATAAAACCCATAAAACTTGCGTCTGGTTGTAGCCACGACGTAATATTTTGTTCTCCATTATTGTAAAGATTTATTGCATGTTTTATTTGTTGCTTATTTATATTGGAGACAATTGGGATAAAGCATTCGCTTTGAGTTCGCGTCTCCGATCGTTTGTCTTTAATTAGATTAGTTGCATTATAATGTAGGGATTATCTTATATTCATTGAATTATCCACTTAATGCACATCAACAAAGTATAACAAACATAAATTACAAAACATTTATTGATTAAGAGAAAGACAGTAATGACACACACTTTTCCTTTAATTCATTGTTACGGCTTCACCAATCAGAAGAACTCCGAAGGGTTTAACTGCATGTAGACAACAGAAAACCGCTATGACCGCGACGCCGTCACGCGATGTCGTCACGACACTCCCGACATGGCCATAGATCAGACAAGCACCAGTATTGCGATTTCTCAATGTTGATACATAACATTATTGAAATTAAAAATTGTCAGATAAAAAATGACGTCAAAAAATTTTGTTCAAAAGAGTCGTTTGTACTTATTTATTATTTAATAAGATGGTATACCTCTTAATAGTGTGGCGTTCATTACATATACTTTAAAGAGTTAATTCTGAAAAGAACTGAGATGTTCTCAAGGAAACTAGTAATATAGTCCCGAAAAGGACTGATAGAATTTTCTCAAAAAACTATTAAGAAAACCCAACTAGACAGGCACAACTCGACGGGCACAACACACCGCGCCGCACGCTACACACGTGAGGCCCGCTAGGGAGCAAATGAAACGGAGCAACCACTGCCAAAGTGGTGACCCTGAACTAGAACACCAAGCAAGAAAATTGAGCACCAAATCACTGTTCAACGGGGAAAATCTCTTGTAGACAACGACTCATTTGGACGCTAACCACAAATTATACGCTCCGTACTCGCCGTCAGACTGCACTAGAGGAACTAGCGTAACAACCGTTTCATTTGCTCCCCAGCGGGCCTCACGTGTGTAGTGTGCGGCGCGGTGTATTGTGCCCGTCGAGTTGTGCCCGTCTAGTTGGGTTTTCTTAATAGTTTCTTGAGAACAACTCAGTTCTTTTCAGAACGAACTCTTTAAAGTATATGTAATGAACGCCACAATAGCATTACAAAAACATACATTAGTAATAAACAAGTTCACGTAAAATAATGTATACCACATTATTCTGTGTTGCCAATTATGAGTGTAGACAGCGTTCGCTATGAAACTTATTAAACAATAACTAAATTTGTAATTACAAAAGAAATTTCAAATAAAAACCACACCAGCCTGAATTGAACTCGTTAGCTTCGCATCGCGTCAAGCAGCGTGCGTTGCGAGCGCCGTCAAATTAGACGTACAACGAAATGCACTTTGACTCGAGCGCTTGCAAGCGCTTTAATTGTTATATCTTCAACGGGCGATTTAAATGATACGCGGAACGAGTATTGTTTATTTTCAACTTCACAATATTCTCTTACGTATTGTGAAGTGTTTGTTGCCGAAATATCTTTCGTAAAAATTCCGTATGTTAATTTAACTTTTTAAATAAAAAAATATTTGTATTTGCCAGCGGAAACACGCGTCGGCTTTCATATATTTACACAGTACTCTAATATTGTAGTTTAACAAATATATTTACGGGTAAAAACAAAAAACCGACATCAAGTCAAATATACGCTAAAAATGTACGAGTGGCGGATTAAACGCTCGGACGTTATTTTTTATAACCAAGGTCTTTTTATTTTTTTTCTTTTTTACCGACTTCAAAAGGAGGTCCTTTCGAGATGTTATTTTATGGAAACCCCACCCTCTCGATAGGATTAGGAGCGTTGCTGGAGTTTCTTCGGCCACTTCTTCTCCCAGCGCTAACGCTTCCCGAAGTGGCATATAAGTTAGTTTAGCTTAGATTGTCCCAGTAGATTTCGTTAATAAAATAGCTACCGACCGAGTCGTGGTTCGGCCCTCTCAGGCGCCCTCGGATCGGACTGCTAACGCGTAATAATGGTAACCGTCAAGCCGAGGTTACCCCTCACCGGGGACCCTTGTGTCGAGTTACCATCTAATAGAGGTTCGGGCTAAGCGATCTAAGAGCTGTGCCACCTCTCAAATCCGGTGAAGCAGCAAAGGCCAGCTTCTCTGTGCCAACTGTGATAGTTCGTCCAAAAAAAAAAAAGATGTTATTTTATTATTTTTATGTTTGTTACCGCATAGCTTTCGACTGGGTGGACCGATTTTGATAATTCTTTTTTTATTTGAAAACTTGTGTGGTCTCATTTGACAATGGCATCCATAAGAAAACCAGATAAGTCTTAAATTTGCATTAAGTATGTGCGCGACAAATAGACGGATAACTCAATATCATGCCAACCAATTTCGATGATTCGTTTTTTATTGGCAAAGATGTACTTTAAGAATAGTAAAACTTTTTTGTGAAGTTGACAGCATCAGTTTTACCAGATTTGAGAAATGGCAAAGCACCTAGGTCGCTTAGCCTGAACATATATTCGGTGGGTAGATTTTATCGAAGCACTATCAGGCAATCAAATAGCTAAATTTAACTAAGTGCCACATGCCACAGGAAAAGCTACGTGAAAATGTCAAAACATGGAGCACAATGGAGTCGACGTTGAAAAGTGTCGAAAATCGACGAACATTTCAATCGAGAAAAGTTGTCAAAATTGAACTGACGTGCCAAGACTCGAATTATTTTCAAATATTTTGAGCGCAACGGGAATATTTTAAAATACAAATTATCTTTAGATTTCGGAATAGGAATTCATTTTGTATATAAATAAATTAATAAATAGAAATTAAATACCGTCTATCGCCTTACCATTTCTTTATGATGTTTACTGTATTTATTTATTTATTCTTTATTTGCACACAATACAAAGAAAAGGTACAAATAGGCGGACTTAATGCCAGTAGGCATTCTCTGCCAGTCTACCTTGGGGTTGTGAAAAGACAAAGTAACGGGTGCAAGCTATATGAGAAAATAATAAATAAAAACTATAATAAATGCATGCATATATAATATACATACCGACTTAAAAATAAATTAAATATATAAACATAATAATTATATATAATAATAAATATATACATATAGATAGATAGATAGATATAACTTTATTGTACACCAAAATCAAACAAAAGGCATTACATAAGTAAGGTTTTACAGTTTGTTGTACAATGGGCGACCTTATCGCTGAGAGCGATCTCTTCCAGGCAACCTGTGTATGGACAGGAAACATATGAACAAAACAGGACGATGGCGTTAGAAATACAAATAAGATAACAAAAAAAAAATAATAAAAAAAAAAAACAAATCTATACATATAATTAACAACCTACACTAAATATACCTACATAAATAATTTATCATTAAATATACTAATACATAAAATATTCATATATCATAGTTCCGACGAAATCGATTGATAATGTTGCGCTAGCAAATTTTTAAAAGCAGGTAGCATAAATACATATATATATATATAATTATAGATGGATAGGGACAGCAATTGACAAACTATTCCTTGCTTAGGTAAAGCTTCCATAGTAAATGTTTGAAAGTAGATTTAGTTCCAGCTGTACGTATATTTGTTGGCAGCGCATTCCAAAGTCTTATTGCGGTGCGGTTGTATGTCTACTCAAGTAATAATAACTAAATTGATTTAATCAATTCTTACCTCATCTAATCTTTAAACGAGCAATTATTGTAAACGGCTCCAACGATTTTCACGCAATTTTGCATGCAGTGGATTTCGGGGGCGATATATTGATCTAGCTAGCTTTAATTTTAAGAAAATCTCGTTTTATCCGGGTGTAAGGTATACTTCAATAGATACAACAAACAATAAGTGTAATAGTAATAAGTAAGTTTGACGTAAGACCAAGAAAAACAATTTCAATCAAAATCTATATTTATATATATATAAAAGAGAATGTGTGTATGTTTGATCCTTATAGGCTCCGAAACGGCTAGACCGATTTCAATTCTTTCGAAGATTTCACCGAGTAATCGTGTACTTCTCTTTTTCAACTGTCAAATACAGCTTTTATTTACTATGATGATATTCTATTGTTTTATAACCCATATTTGTATTGACACATGCGTTGTGTATATTTATATCATTATGAAAAATATTAAAGTACAATGGAGTATATTGAAGTAAAATGAAGTATAATAAAGTATGCTGAAGTGAATTAAAGATAATAATTAAGGATTCAGGGTAAGAATGTATCCGTTTACAAATGCTGCTGATATGTACAAGGGTGTACGTAATGATCTGCTCGAGAAGAGAATAAATACGGAGAAAAATGAATAATCTAATATATTGTGACAGTTAAATTAAATATATAATGATGTAAGTTTATTGCTTTAATAAAATAAAGCTGAAGCGGGCTGGGTGCGCTGGTTATTTATAAAATATGTGTGTCATACGGTTGCTTAGTGATTAATCAATAAAGAAGTCGATATACACGTCAAAAAAAGACATAGAATGTGGACATATGTCTTATTGAGTTGCAACAGAAGAAATAGATCACAAAGTTTAAAACAAAAACATGGTGCAGAAACTCGGATAAGGAATCACTAACGAGATCGAAGTGTGAGTTAGACGAGTCATACAATCTGGAGGTAATTTAACTTTTTTGAACTACGTTAACAAGATTTATGGCACAGCACTTTTTTATTATTATGAAATAGGCACGAAATAAGTCAGAAGTATGCCCACTTGCCGCGATTGGAACTGAAGTCTATTTCCGACTCATTTCCAACGTTGATTTCTTGATTTGATTCTCGGGTAAGGAAATGTATCGTTGCTTTGACAGGTGACATTTCAATTTCAAAATAAACATTTAAGTTATTTTTTTACATAATTTTACCAACAAACAATAGGACAGTTCATCTGTTGAATTCTATTTACGCGATAGCTCTTTGCCAGTAGTTGGATTGCTATTTTTTGTAAAGAATGTTTATAAATATCTTCATATAAATTTAATTGAAACGAAAAAGGGAGGCTCGTGAGCTACACAAGAGGGCTGAAAAGGCACGAAAGCTGAGAGGTATCAAGGCTAAGGTGTCTATAACAAGGAGCGTCGCAATGAATTAGATTCAAATTAAAAGAAAATTAAGGCACACAAAATGTTAAGCAAAATACTGCGAAAGTTTTCGAGGGCGCCCTTCCAGTGTATTTATTGGATAGAGATGTACAATCTAACACGATCAAACAGAAACGCAAAGAAAAGGCTGGTAAATGGAATGTACCGATACCGAAAATAATGGCACAAGCAGACGCAGAGGTGTTGAAAGTCTTAAAATCCGGTAAATCGATGAGGAAAGCTTGGAAGCGAATGGTGACTAAAGTAACCATTGTTGGAGCAAATTTCACAAGGAAGGTAGAAGCAAACCGGTTCGTGCGTAATGTTGGAATGTCTACGACGTAAGGGTGGCACTACTCGCCGCGCCTAGTCGTTCGGTCATGACAAAGGGAGCGGGGGTGTTAGGTTATGCTTAAATAAAAACCGAGAGGCAGGCCATCTACATTATTATAAATAAACCATATAAACATGTATGTAATTGTTATACGGAAAACTAAATTGATGTTGATAATTTTAATTCAAACATTATGAAATTTCAAATTGTAAGTTATATTATATAGCTCTGTACAATACGTATGAATGTCAATTTTTTTTATTATATTTTTATTTGTCATATATTGACATGTATGGCACAATAGTGGAAGGGCGACAGGCTGAATTGCAAACAATGTTATAAAAATACAAGCTGCCTAGGTCACGTTCCGTTTACCGTTCTAACTTTCCTAGTTCTCGTTGTTTTCACGTTAGACTAACAACGCCATTATGTTAATTTAGCATATTTGCTATTTCACATAATAAAATAATTTGATTAATAAATGTTTACGACGAATAATCTAGAATATTTATGTCTGCGTTTAAAAATTTTAGTAGCCATAATTTTCAAACCGATGTTAAACGTTTTACTGTTATGGAACTATCGATAAAATGTCTGGACAATAGTGATAACTCCCATTTAATAATTATTTTGAGTTTTCTCCAACCATTGTTTATAGTAATGAAATAAAAGTTAAAGTTACAGCCTATATATATTTGTCTCACTGTTGGGCACAGGCCTTCTATGTAAAGAGAGTATATAGGGGAGACCGCCACACGGTCCTACGCGGATTGACTAACTTCACATGTCTTTGAAAATTTTCAAAGACATGTTGGCTTCCTCACGATGTGATCCTTCGTGATAAATCAGCACTGAAGACACTAAAATAGGTGTTTTAGTATTTCGTCCAAAAAATCTATTTAAATATCTACTTAGCCGCTCTTACACTTACCCTAGTCACACTAATTTAACTAAATAATCTGATTAACAAGGAATTACATAAACCCATACCTATTATGTGTTTAAACGATAGAAAATTGCCTCAATTCTAATAGCAGGCGTTATCAGAATATTTTGTTATTAAATATTTATTTTCTATAAAATATCATTTATTGTAATACTGCGGTAAAATATTACAGTCTTAATAAATTGCTCAGATTACATTGGCAGACGTTTTCGTAATACTTGACTAAATATTATAATGCTTAAAATATTAGAGTACCAAGCCACAAAACCATTATTATTAACAACTAAAATCTCATAATTACTTTTTTGAGCTAACGTGTCCTGTTAGAAGCTTTTAAATGATAAACCATCACCAGAAGAATTGAAAATGCGTTGACGTGCTTTTTTATTAATATAGTAAAGAACAGGAATAGTTTGTCCGCGTATTTTTGTCTCTTTAATGTGGGTGTTTTCAAGAGTACAGTGAATAGGCATTTACTAAGCGCCTTACCATCCAGGACTGCAGTGTCACTTGACATCAGGTGGGATCGTGGTAGTGCACTTGCTTAGAAGGTATAAAGATTATAGTTGCAGATCCACTGCAAATCCCTTAATATCATATTACGCTATTATGGTACGAGGTACAGCCCTGATAACGTAGGTCCATTATGTGGAGAGGCTGTTGCAATGGGCTGAACCAATGTCGAAATTTTAAATGATTGAGAATGCTAATAGTTTTTAGTTATTCCAAAGCATTTTTCTATTATTGATTATACCTAAGAGCTCTGCCAAAACTCAAACCCGGAGAAACTGTTGCGGTCAGCTTCGTCACAAAACAAACTACGACTAGCATAGCATCTATTTAGGGTATAACTGTTCCACTAATTTGTCACCCTAAAATACAAAATATAATGATGACACATGAAGATGCATGCTCGAGTAGTACGTTTTGGCATATTACCGCTTGATAAAATTGCTGTAATATTTTTTTTTTGGTCGAATTAAAGGGCTATTTTATAATGTTACCCAACCCTTCGATAGCTCAGTTGGTAGAGCGGTGGACTGTAGAGGAAATACGCTGACATCCATAGGTCGCTGGTTCAAATCCGGCTCGAAGGAGAAAGAGAACTTTTTAAACTTTTTATATTTATCTTTGATTGGTAATTAAATCAATATTATAATAATATAAATAACAACACAGCAAGAGTCTTGTTTTTTTTTAAGCACAAAAAAGAATCTGGAAAGCTAACGGTAGCGAGCGAAGGAACTTGGCCATAAATTTAACTTAAAAAATAAATTTTAAAGGATTTTTTTTTAATCCCAAGAATCCGGTTTTTCTTACAATGGTTTCGTTTATCACCGAAAACGTGGTATTTTAGCGCTTAAAATTGCGATGAACAATTTCATTGGCATGAGGAATCGAACTTTCTAAATATATACAGAGCGCTGAACTACCATGGTTACTTTATTATCACCTTTTTTATTACCGATAGGGTTCATTTATAATTTAATAAAACTATTTAAATGGTCAGTAAACGTATCTAATGAATAGTCTAGGATAGAAATATTGTCTGGTCGTCATTTGAAATTTTAGTAACCATTATTTTAATACCAATGTTAAAATATTTAGTATTATAGAAAATATAAAAATGTCTGGACTCAATTCCCATATAAATGACAAACAATTTCTTTTAAACAATGCATAACGGTATAATTAACTAAAGGGTATTTTTAAATTCTTTTCCACTCCCTTGTATCTATGCTCTTAATTGTAATATCCTCAGGTGTCGATTACATACATATGTATGAAAAGAAATGACATTCAGTATCTCAGATTTTATTCAATATTACGCTCTTGAGATATTGCTCATGCGCTTTCAACAGGCGCTTTTTTGACGAACTAACACAGTTGGCCCAGAGAAGCTGGCCTTTACTGCTTCACCGGATTTGAGAGGTGGCATAGCTCTTAGGTCGCTTAGCCTGAACCTCTATTTAGGTGGTAACTCGACACAAGGGTCCCCGGTGAGGGTAACCTCAGCTTGGACGGTTACCATTATTACGCGTTAGCAGTCCGATCCTGGGGCGCCCGAGAGGAATGAACCACGACTCGGTCGGTAGCTATTTTATTAACGAAATCTACTGGGACAATCTAAGCTAAACTAACTTATATGCCACTTCGGGAAGTGTTAGCGCTGGGAGAAGAAGTGGCCGAAGAAACTCCAGCAACGCTCCTAATCCTATCGAGAGGGTGGGGTTTCCCCATAAAACAGGTGCCAACAGATATTATTATATAAGTTAAAGCACTGTAGAAAATAAAAAGTGAAAACAATTTATGCACAAAAATATTTTAATATGTAACCGACAACAACGCTTTCGTCCCCAATATAATTATATACGATTAAGAATTTTATGTCTCAAGTTTCATTTGAGTCAGAGGAAAATATACAAAAGAGAAAGTGTGGATTTGATCCATATATGCTCCGAAAGTGCTGGACCGATTTCAATGAAACTTTCAGGGAACCTTCAGATTGACCTGGCGAGTAATCCTGTAAAGTTTGGTGACGATCGGAGGACACTTTGAACTATCAAATACAGCTTTTATTTACTATGATGATATTCTATTGTTTTGTAACCCAATTTTGTATTGACACGTTGTGTATATCTATGTAATTTTGAACCATATGGAAGTACAATGAAGTATATTGAAGTATAATAAATCCCTAAATGATGAGATATGTACAAGGGTGTAGGTAATCTTCAGCCGCTCGAGAAGAGAATGAATACGGAAAGAAATGAATAATTTATATATTGTGAGAGTTAAATCAAATATTTAATGATTTAAGTTTATTGTTTAAATGAAATAAAGTAAAATCTAGACCGGGGAAGCGGGCTGGGTACGCAAGTAGATAAAGATATACATGAATACATATATATACATAAATATAAAATAATATAATATGACATACTTTTTAATTGCAGGTAACGTAATCGGGTAAGTTAATACTACATACATATAATAAATACAAAGAATTATATGCATACTAGCTGAGGTTTCACCGAGTCGACCGATACATTCAGAGGAGGGATTAGGCTGTCATAGGCAATACCTAAATGTATTTATTACTTTGTTTGCTTGGGCAGATGATGTGTCCCCGTCGTGCAAATACAATTTGCCTATTTGCAAATCCAATTATTGAGCTCACGAATAACTGAACTAGTGTATCGACGGGTATTATTATTAATTACATCAGTAATCTACAGGATGTTGAATAGACAAACATCAGTTATTGGTAAACGTAACTGTGATGACTAAACAATATTCCGTAATTGACTAGCGGGTAAGCGTTTGACGGTCGAGGATTCAAATCCCAGTTGCGTCGCGTCCTCTGGAGATTTTTTGACGAACTACACAGATTGGCCTTGACTGCTTCTCGGATTGAGAGGTGGCATAGCTCTTAGGTCGCTTAACCTGAACCTCTATTACTAGTAACTCGACACAAGGGTCCCCGGTGAGCGGTAACCTCGGCGGACGGTTACTGTGTTACGCGTGAGCATTCCGATCCGTGGGTGCCGAGAGGGTTGAACCACGACTTGGTCAGTTGCCATTTCACGGGTAATCTAAGGGACATTCAAAGCTAAACTAACTTTGAGTGCCACTTCGGGAAGCGTTGGCGCTGGGAGAAAAAGTGGCCGAAGAAACTCCAGCAACGCTCCTAATATCTAAGGGTGGGGCCTGCCCATAACCTCTGGAGACAATACTAATGACAATATTGAGGTTAGGCAGCAACGACAATCTTCTTTTAACCGACTAGAGAAAAGAAGGTACTCAATTCGTCTGCATTTTTTAATACGTTATGTTATGAAGGTATGTGCACAGCGTTTTCATTTATGAACCGATAATTTTTCTTGTTTAAACGGTCTTACCTTTGATTAGGGCCTACGTTACTTTTTGGTATACGACATTGAGTTCCTTGAAACTCCGAAAAATCGCATAGAACAAATGTTCGTTGATCAAGATATTCGTAGGTTTATGATAATCCAAGACTGGGTTACTTCTTAGGGAAAAATAACACACGTCTGTGGAAGAAAGAGAATATAGATGTTGGAGTTTGTAATAACAGATTACAGTCTGCAGCATAGGAAAACATGTACTTCTTATCAAGACTGTGACAGGAAAACATCTTTGGAATACATATACATCGAAAGCCTCAACAGAGTTTCCTAACGGGTGGGCCTTAATATGAACATGGAAGACGAAAGTCATGTACAATGCCCATGTGGAGCCCGCCTCCATATCGCAGGAACTCAGTTCTTGAAGTTGTTGACTCATATGTCTACTTAGGACAAACAATTCAGTTAGGCAAGTCCAACCTTGAAGAGATCAATCGTCGAATCCAACTCGGCTGGGCAGCATTCGGGAAGCTTCTAAATGTATTTTCGTCCAAAATAGTGCTTGAAGTCGAAAGTCTTCGACCAGTGTGTATTACCAGTGATGACATACGGAACAGAAACGTGGTCTCTCACTATGGGCCTCATACACAATTATGTGGGTGGCTAAAGAAACTTTTCCATTTTTAGATTTTATTTCAAAAGTATCCGATAATCGGGTCCTTTCCCCTACCGTGCCTAACATATGGCTGCCAGACGTGGGCATTGAGGAAAGAAGATGAAGAAAAAATTTCTATATGTCAACGTAAAATGGAAAGAAGCATGCTAAGAATAAAACAATCAGAAAAAATAAGTAACGAAACTATAAAAAACAGAACAAAAATTGTAGAAGCACAGAAAAGACTAAGGTTACTAAAATGGCACTGGGCAGGACGTGTATGTAGAATGGAAAATAATAGGTGGGCAAAGCGACTAACAGAGTGGGTACCACTGGAAAAAAAAAGAAAAAAAGGAAGACCATTTAAAAGGTGGAGAGATGTCTTCAAAGACATAGGTGGATCTCAGTGGATGCAGGTAGCACGGGATAGGCAAAGATGGAGAGGTTTGGGAGAGGCCTACGCCTTAATGGCGACTACTACAAATTTGTAAATTAAATTTCTTAAGCTGCATGTTATTTGTAGTAGCAAATAAAGGCTATTTTATTTTTATTTATTTATTTATATATTGACATGTAGGGCACAATAGTGGAAGGGCGACAGGCTGAATTGCAAACAATGTTATAACAATACAAGCTGCCTAGGTCACGCTCCGTTTACCGTTCTAACTTTCCTAGTTCTCGTCATTTTCACGTTAGACTAACAACGTCATTCTGTTAATTTAGCATATATGCTATTTCACATAATAAAATAATTTGATTAATAAATGTTTACGACGAATAATTTAGAATATATATGTCTGCGTTTAAAAATTTTAGTAGCCATAATTTTCAAACCGATGTTAAACATTTTACTGTTATGGAACTATCGATAAAATGTCTGGACAATAGTGATAACTCCCATTTTATAATTATTTTTGGTTTTCTCAACCATTGTTTATAGTAATGAAATAAAAGTTAAAGTTACAGCCTATATATATTTGTCCCACTGTTGGGCCTTCTATGTAAAGAGAGTATATAGGGGAGACCGCCACACGGTCACTAACTTCACATGTCTTAGAAAATTTTCAAAGACATGTTGGCTTCCTCACGATGTGATCCTTCGTGATAAATCTGCACTGAACACACTAAAATAGGTGTTTTAGTATTTCGTCCAAAAAATCTATTTAAATATCTACTTACCCGCACTTACACTTACCCTAGTCGCACAAATATAAGTAAATAATCTGATTTACAAGGAATTACATGAACCCATACCTATTATGTGCTTAAACGATAGAAAATTGCCTCAATTCTAATAGCAGGCGTTATCAGAATATTTTGTTATTAAATATTATGTTGTCTATAGAATATAATTTATTGTAATACTTCAGTAAAATATTACAGTCTTAAGAAATTGCTCAGATTACATTGGCAGACGTTTTCGTAATACTTGACTAAATATTATAATGCTTAAAAAATTAGAGTACCAAGCCACAAAACCATTATCATTTACAACTAAAATCTCATAATTTCTTTTTTGAGCTAACGTGTCCTGTTAGAAGCTTTTAAGTGATAAACCATCACCGGAAGAATTGAAAATGCGTTGACGTGCTTTTTTATTCATATAGCAAAGAACAGGAATAGT
This sequence comes from Meandrusa payeni, assembly GCA_029286785.1. Lineage (NCBI taxonomy): Eukaryota > Metazoa > Arthropoda > Insecta > Lepidoptera > Papilionidae > Meandrusa > Meandrusa payeni. Next base: position 2,303,148 of record JAGSMX010000029.1, read on the forward strand.
TTATCCGCGTATTTTTGTCTCTTTAATGTGGGTGTTTTCAAGAATACAGTGAATAGGCATTTACTAAGCGCCTTACCATCCAGGACTGCAGTGTCACTTGACATCAGGTGGAATCATGGTAGTGCACAAGGTATAAAAATTATAGTTGCATATCCCCTGCAGATCCCTTAATATCATATTAAGCCATTACGGTACGAGGCACAGCCCTGATAACATAGGTCCATTAAGTGGAGAGGCTGTACCAATGGGCTGAACCAATGTCGAAATTTTAAATGAATGCTAATAATTTTTTTTTAGTATTTCCAAAACATTTTTCTATTATTGATTAACCTAAGAGCTCTGCCAAAACTCAAACCCGGTGAAACTGTTGCGGTCAGCTTCGTCACAAAACAAACTACGACTAGTATAGCATCTATTTAGGGTATAAATTTGTCACCCTCAAATACAAATTGTAATGTGACATGTGAAGATGCATGCACGAGTAGGACGTTTTGGCATATTACCGCTTGATAAAATTGGTGTAATATAATAGGTTGTCAAATATCTCCTTCCGCCTTTTTGTCTTTTGAATTTCGCGGCTATGTACAAAGCGCTACAGAGCTCGTATCTAGCAATACTATACATAATTTGAAAGGTCTTGACATAACCTACAAAACGACGCTATGCATAATTAGTTTGGATATTGCGTTCAACAGTTATAGACGTGTAAACATGGAGTTCACTAACGCCGAAATTCGCGGCTTGGCCACTGTTTGGGACGTATTATTTTGGTCGAATTAAAGGGCTATTTTATAATGTTACCCAACCCTTCGATAGCTCAGTTGGTAGAGCGGTGGACTGTAGAGGAAATACGCTGACATCCATAGGTCGCTGGTTCAAATCCGGCTCGAAGGAGAAAGAGAACTTTTAAATTTTTTTATATTTATCTTTGATTGATAATTAAATCAATATTATAATAATATAAATAACAACACAGCAAGAGTCTTGTTTTTTTAAGGAAAAAGAATCTCGAAAGCTAACGGTAGCGAGTGCAGAAACTTGGGCATAAATTTAACTTGAAAAAATTTAAAGAAAATTATTTTATTCGTTTCGTTTATCACCGAAAACGTGGTATTTTAGCGCTTAAAATTGCGATGAACAATTCCATTGGCATGAGAAATCGAACTTTCTATATATACACAGAGCGCTGAACTATCATGGTTACTTTATGATCACCTTTTTTATTACCGATAGGGTTCATTTACAATTTAATAAAACAATTTAAATGGTCAGTAAACGTATCTAATGAATAGTCTAGGATAGAAATATTGTCTGGTCGTCATTTGAAATTTTAGTAACCATTATTTTAATACCAATGTTAAAATATTTAGTATTATAGAAAATATAAAAATGTCTGGACTCAATTCCCATATAAATGACAAACAATTTCTTTTAAACAATGCATAACGGTATAATTAACAAAAGGGTATTTTTAAATTCTTATCCACGCCCTTGTATCCATGCTCTTAATTGTAATATCCTCAGGTGTCGATTACATACATACGTATGAAAAGAAATGACATTCAGTATCTCAGATTTTATTCAATATTAGGCTCTTGAGAAATTGCTCACGCGCTTTCAATAGGCGCTAACAGATATTATTTTACAGAGAAAGTTAAAGCACTGTAGAAAATAAAAAGTGAAAACAATTTATGCACAAAAATATTTTAATATGAAACCGTCAACAACGCTTTCGTCCCCAATATAATTATATACGATTAAGAATTTTATGTCTCAAGCTTCATCTGAGTCAAAGGAAAATATACGAAAGAGAAAGTGTGGGGTTGATCCGTAAAGTGCTGGACCGATTTCAATGAAACTTTCAGGAATCTTCAGATTGACCTGACGAGTAATCCTGTAAAGTTTGGTGACAATCAGACACTTTGAACTATCAAATACAGGTTTTATTTACGATGATGATATTCTATTGTTTTGTAACCCAATTTTGTATTGACACGTTTTGTATATCTATGTAATTTTGAGTATAATAAATCTCTAAATGATGAGATATGTACATGGGTGTAGGTAATCTTCAGCCGCTCGAAAAGAGAATGAATACGGAGAGAAATGAATAATTTATATATTGTGAGAGTTAAATTAAATATTTAATGATTTAAGTTTATTATTTAAATGAAATAAAGCAAAATCTAGACCGGCGACGCGGGCTGGGTACGCAAGTAGACTATAAAGATAAACATGAATACATATATATACATAAATAAAAAATAATATAGTATGACATACTATATTATACTAACGTAATCGGGTAAGTTAATACTACATACATATAATAAGTACAAAGAATTATATACATACTAGCTGAGGTTTCACCGAGTCCTATACATTCAGAGGAGGGATTAGGCTGTCATAGGCAATACCTAAATGTATTTATTACTTTGTTTGCTTGGGCAGATGATATGTCCCCGTCGTGCAAATACAATTTGCCTATTTGCAAATCCAATTATTGAGCTCACGAATAACTGAACTAGTGTATCGACGGGTATTATTATTAATTACATCAGTAATCTACAGGATGTTGAATAGACAAACATCAGTTATTGGTAAACGTAACTGTGATGACTAAACAATATTCCGTAATTGACTAGCGGGTAAGCGTTTGACTTCTATTTGACGGTCGAGGATTCAAATCCCAGTTGCGTCGCGTCCTCTGGAGATTTTTTTTTTGACGAACTACACAGATTGGCCAGAGAAGCTGGCCTTGACTGCTTCTCCGGATTGAGAGGTGGCATAGCTCTTAGGTCGCTTAGCCTGAACCTCTATTACTAGTAACTCGACACAAGGGTCCCCCCGGTGAGGGGTAACCTCGGCTTGGACGGTCACTATGTTACGCGTAAGCATTCCGATCCGAGGGTGCCCGAGAGGGTCGAACCACGACTCGGTCGGTTGCTATTTCACGGATAATCTAAGAGACATTCAAAAGCTAAACTAACTTTGAGTGCCACTTCGGGAAGCGTTGGCGCTGGGAGAAAAAGTGGCCGAAGAAGCAACGCTCCTAATATCTAAGGGGTGGGGCCTGTCCATAACCTGTGGAGACAATACTAATGACAATATTGAGGTTAGGCAGCAACGACAATCCTCTTTTTAACAAGTTTACATACAGCAAATCCGATATTATGTTTGGCCCGCGGTGTTGTACGGTAGCGAATCCAGGACATTGAAGGTCAATACGCAGAAATTTCTCGAAGCATTCGAGATGTGGTGTTACCGAAAATGTTACGCATTAGCTGGTCACAGAAGATATCCAACGAGCGAATACTGCAGCGCGTCGCAAAAAACCGCGAATTGTTGCAGACCGTCAAACGGGGAAAATTCACTTACCTAGGCCATGTCTTGCGATACGAAAGATATCAACTTCTCCAACTAATTATGATGGGCAAAATAGCAGGGAAGAGACGCGCTGGACGTAGAAAAAAGTTGTGGTTGCGTAACATCAGAGAGTGGACCAGACCACACGACAGGAATAACTTCACTGAGCTGACGGCCAACCTCCAGAAGTAGAGAAGGCATTTGAAGAAGAAGACATGCAACAGGACCAACAGAGTGGTTCGGCTGAATCCCTCGCAAATAAAATCCTGCCTAATTCAACAAATTGATAAATTTCAAGAGCTAGGAAAATTTATTTTATTGTTCATATGGAACAATAAAAATAAACAGTAAAATTATAGACATTTACAACATTTATTGTTTTAGAATTTAAAAAGATCTAAGAGATGGTTTTATTTCTTAAATATGTAATATAAAATAAGTCTGACCCGAACTCCGAGAGAGCAAAGAATTTGGTGGCTATAGCCATTCAATATTAATGAATTTCATTCTCTTATCATGTAATTTTACTTGTATATTAAGTTTAGGGTAGATTAGTTAGACTGACATGTACAAAACGGACAAAAATCCAAAAAAAAGACATAAACCAGAATATAAAGTATTCAAGTACAAATTAAGTGACCTTATATAGAAATCATAAATTTTCCTCAATTCATTTATTTATGATAGTTTTGGCAAATATTAATGGAGTTAAAGTTTTATTGTCAGTATTTGTTTGGGCCTGCAGGATATAAATTGTCAAATGGTCATCTTTATTATGTAAGCCATAAATAATTATATATTGTATTCTATTATATTTTTTGCAAATAAACTATATTATTATTATTATATATTCATATTATTTCTAATATATCATATATCCATTTAGAAGAGGTTAGAAGCAAAGATTTTGCCTAATTATCATTTCTGTAACTCATAAAATGATAATATTTAATATATTCTGAAGAGCAATGTTTATTTGCTGTTACTTTCATGGGCTAAGATATCAACTCTCACACCTTATAACCCCTATAAGCAGGATAGACGGAGGCTGTAACCGTTGTCTCCTTTTCACTCAGGATATTAGGTCCAATATGTATGACAGAACACCTACTACACAACACTACATAAGAGACCAAATGAAATAACTATTTATTACATTTCAGTCATAAAAAGAGAAGCACCGCCATCACATTTTTTGATCTGTGATGGATGTCCCTGTTATACCGTTATAATAACTTAAAATTGGGTTAAATTTAGCTTGTTTGTTATTCTGATGTTAAAAACAAGAATTATATTATGCTGTAAATATTTTAAAGTTAATAAAATACTTATTTTCCATATCTTTTGACCTTTCTTTCAAAATAGTCAGACAGTTAGGATATATCAATATTTCTCCTAAATAATTAATGATCTAGCGATTTGTGTACCTCATTGCTACATGTCATATGATGAGTAGTTATTTCCAGCCCAGGCAGAAAATGGCCACACTCTTAAACTTATTCGTCCCGGACTAGGTGAATTGTGTTTGCTTCCTATGCCATGCAGTCCTTCCAAATATTCCAGCTAATCTATATAATTGTAAATATATTAAATAACGAAGAGTCAGACCATTGCGACTCCCTTCTCCAAGGGTAGTCAACAACAATTCAATATGTATTAATTTTTGTTTATACATACAAGGCCACATTATATGCTTTAACAAATTTTCTTTCTATTCGACGTTCACGCTTACAATTTTTCAGCTTTTAACTTTTATGTTTATCTCCCATAGCCATCTCTCACTCCTCTAGATGTACATTATTTATTTTATTGTAACACCACTACCTAAATTTAAAGAAAAATGTTCTACTCTAAAACAACTCAGCATTTAAAACCGTTACCAGTATGTTTTTCATTCCATAAACTCGTAGATTTAAAAAATAATATTTACAAGTTTATCAACAAAGATCCAGAACAGAAAACACTCGATGTAGGCAAAATAAAACAAAAACAAATACCTTTTGACAAAGATTTAGCATTTGTGTTACCATATGAAAATTTATTTTTACTAGATTCGTTACTTTAACTTCATTATAAAACAAATTATGTCTTTTTAAAACGGTATACAAAAATACCTTACTTACAATTTATTGTAACATAGTTTAAAATTACAATATAATAAAGTAATCTATCATTTAAAAGTTATAATCACCTTCAAAGATTGTTATTACAATAAGGTACTCTTGTTTTTGTTGCCTATAATTTTTAATAATGATAAATTTAGTTGAATTTATTCATAAATAAACTAACCAACATTATATGATATTGTAAATGGAGTTTGTAATTAATTATTAAATGAGCTTTCGTTCTTGCGAACCCTCTAGCGAGAGTAACCTTAAGCTTTGCGTTGGCGGAAGATGGCCGTCGCGTGCCGATTGTTGCTCTGATTGTTTACGACGGTTTTATAAGTTTTTATACAGACGTACTTGTTTAATTGACTTTAAACAGCTAATAAAGTTGATTATATGTACTTATTAAAACTTTTTATTGAAAGCTGTGAATATTTCGTATTGTTCTTCACTCAAAAAAGTGTTCCGACTAGTGTGTTAGTTAGTTACTAGTTTTCGAAGTGGTTTTAAAGTGGAATGTTGTGATTAAATTCAAGTGAATTGTGCCCTTGAAGTGGAATTAACTTGGATAAGTTTTAAAACTTATATTTGTCTTATAAGGTAAGTTGTTGCATTTGTAAAACGTTAGGAACAAAACTTTTGAAAAGTTCAAGTTTGTTTACTTCTCACAGCGCATGTTCGCTTTGAAATGAACTTGATTTTTGATGTATACGAATTCGGAGTAACTCTTTGACCTTGTAGATATTGTTTAGGTAGGAAATAAAACAAAAAACTACATTCTTCTTTTAAAAAATATATAATAATACCGACTTAAGTGACTTTATACATGGAATAATCTTACCACAGGATAACGTGTGATAAAAATAATCTTAATTATGGGTTAATGATAGACTAGTAGAATTTAAAGGAATTTTCAAACTATATCACTTTTAATTTAGTCTAGATTCATTATTTTGTTTACCGGTCAACGAACTGAAGATCGTGATCGGACCATATACAGCCTCCGACGCCGGCCGCTTTCTACTAAAAAAAACCCTAAAGAATAGGATGGTTTAAGAATAGCTATACATGTATATAGACAACAGACTAATAGACAAACTATAAAACTTTGTTCATAGGATATCATTTATTTTTACTTCCACAATTGAATTGAGATTTTGTTTTTGGTAGTTTTATATAAAACGGGGGCATAAGAACACACGAATGATCTGGTAGTACGTATAGTATAACCGCCTAATGCATTTAGGATGGGTAATGTCAATTAAAGGACAAATACCATTACTTGTGTCAATAGTATAATTATCTATTATCATATTTTATATGTATTTTAAGGGCAAGCGAGCAAGGCAAGCTTTTTTTAAGTGACCACAGCTGCCTATCAACAACTATGCCATCAGTCTGATCATCAACAACAATGAGTTTCCTTGGTGTTGCCAATGTTCATGGTTTTTTGGTGATCACTTTGCACTAATTGAGCCTTCTCGTTGTTAATATTTTAACAGGTATATTTATGAATCAAAACAAAATTCAATCGTTAAACGCTACTACGCACTGACGTCAAATACGATTCGCGTGCCAATGGTACGATATTGGTTAAGCATAGTGGCACCAATAAAGATTACTACCTCTTTGATGTTTATTTTGTAACACAATTAGGTAGATCAGGCCCAGGAAACTTAATGATTGTGAGAATCTAAGACTAGATAGTGTATAAGACTACGACAACAAGCACAAATGTAATGAATAATCATCAAGCTTCGGAAACAAGTATATTTACGTGTTAACATATATTACCGACTTCAGATCAAATTATTGATGTATTTAACATTAAAGGCAACAACGTGCGGACGGTCTCTTCTAAGACTTATATGGTTTTCTCATGGATGACATTATCAGAATTGAACAAAATGGGACCGCGTAGACCAATAGAAAAGAAAATGTTACTATTATTAAAAATACACTAATGTTACTATGACAGATAATGTTGCTATAATAAAGTAACAAAAATGCCACAAACTATTTTAACACAATATTACTTTCGTTTCTACTTCAAAGGTAGTTTGATGGGAGTTTGGTTAGGTTTTCATTAATTCTATTTTGTAATATTTCTACGATCACTCGGAAATAGAAAGAAGATAAAGATTTGAAGACGGTTTTTGTTTTTACTCGGAAATATAGTTGTAGTAGTCTTGTAGTTCATTTGTGTACAACGTATTTGTTAGTAATGAAATGATAACTGATTGATTTCTATAGATCGGTCTTATAATAGAACGTCACTGGTAATAAATAGCAGACTCTCAACGGACCACATTGGAAGCACCAGGTTTCAAATTAATAAAGAATCATCACAATTGGTTCACCCAGTCCAAAGTTACGAGGAGTTATTAAAATAGTATCAAGGAGTTTTTCAACCCAAGTCTTCCTACAACTAACCTACAAAGGTCAGCTATATTGTGCCATTTGCAACCGAGCATTTAAAATCAAGCCCGAAGTTTGTAAAGGTCGCCGTCACCGGTCACGGTGTGAACAACTATACTCCTTGATATATATATATATATATATATATATATATATCAAGGAGTTATTAAAAATAAAAAAAAAAACATGCTTAATTGAGAACCTCCTCCTTTTTAGAAGTCGGTAGATAAATATAGATGAAGAAAATATGGATAATACACACACGCATTCATAAGAACTTTGTACCTTGTAGTTTAATTCATTACCACAACAGTGCGTCGAAGTTAATCAACTAACAGTGAAAATTTTCAACTCTGACACGAGGTAATTTAATTCAATTACCTTTGAGCGACGTGAGAACCGCAGCGTTCCTCCTCCGTGCCTCGGAGGGCGTTAGAAGGCGCTAACTAATAATTTAATTGCCGTTTAATCGGAATTAGTAATGCAAGCCGCGGCATCGCTTGAACTTCCGTCCGTAGGTAAAAAATGCCCGTAGATGAGAAAAGGAATTTAGGGTATTAATAGATTTAAAGTGATCCATAAGTTTTGGTAATTTTCAACCGACTTCAAAAAGGAGGTCGTTCTCAATTAGTCTTTATGTTTTCTATCATATCATATGTTTGTTAATTATTATAACTTTCGACTGGGTGAGCCGGATTTCGATGATTCTGTTTTCAATTCTGAAAATGGCATCCATGAGAAAGATATATGTCTTAAATTTGCATTAAGTATGTGCGCATATAAATGGAAGAATAATTCAATATTACATCAACCTATTTATATGTTTTTTTTTTTATTGGAAAGGATGCACTGCAAGAGTAATTTGATGAGATTTTGGTTAGCTTCTATTTATTAAATCCAGGAAAACTTACAGCTATTAAATGCTTCTTATATAATTTACAGATACATCACTAGTTTAGCAGATAACAAGTTTTCACAAATAAGTTAGGAAATAAAAACACTAACGATACGCAAACTTTTTTTGTTAACGAGGAGGAAATCTTCAGAAAGATACCCCGCCTTCTGGGACTGGGGCTCCGGGATCTCCAGTGGAACGCACCGAAGCCCCTCTGCACTGTGCTCAAGGAAAGCACGTCCCGGGGAGTTTACTCCCTCACCCCTGTGCCCTCGCAGTGCAAGCGACACGGGCCCGACGATGTCGCCTTCTTCCCGGGTCCACCTTGGCGGACGACAAAGGCCCTCACCCTTGTCGCCCAGTGAACCCTTTTAGTCGCCTTCTACGACAGGCAAGGGATACCGTAGTCTTATTCTTCAGAGCCTAGAACTACAGGGCTGAACGATACGCAAACTTAGGCAACACGGAATTGGAATCTATATAATATAATTCTGATTAAATCTATTTCGTAATATTCATCCGATCATACGGAAATACAAAAAGGGAGTTGGCGATATTATGCATTTAAATTTTGCTTCGATAAGAAGTCGCTTTTTTTTATATGTTTTATTTATGGATATTATATAGTATATAGTAAAAATGATGCATATCAAAAATTTAAGTAATTTGTGTAAAGTTTTCCAAATTCGGCGGCCCCTAGCACTGTGCTTGTTTCATTAATTAAAAAAAATGTCTTGTGTACCATGCAAAATGTAAATTTATTTTAATCTGGATAATGCCTCACTACATCAGCTCAGTGCTTCGTATTCGTGATTTTCATATTAAATTTGTAATTCTATGGAACACGTTTGAAACGAAACGTTAATCCGGAAAATTTGATTTAAAAAAATAAAAACAATACATACGAATTGAGAAACTCTTCCTCTTTTGAAGTCGGATGAAAATTATCAAATATCTACCACTATTATGCCAATGAACATTCATTATGTACACAATTAGTTTAGCAGACTCCGGGGTCCGGGTCAATAATGTACAGTCCTCTGAGAAGATTGAATAAAACTAATTTTACGGATTTTATCGTGGCTTAATTTTCAATTTAAATTTGTATTTAAATTACCGACCATTCGTGTACCTTGCAACACCCATTGTAACACTGAACAGATAAGGCAGCTCCTTGGTTTTATAAAAAAAACTAACAATAGATAGTTGAATCGTGAATTCTACCTAATCTACAAAGGAACGGAGGTCGTGATCTTGAATTTGTTATTTAAAGCCTGTTCGAAGTTGGAGCGTCGATTTGTCGTGTGTGTTTGCGCTCGTAGAATATTTGTTTGCGTGAGTTGAGTGTTGCCTGAGTGTGTTTACCTTATTTTCGGAAATGGACGGACTGGAGTGGTGTTGACGTATCGCTCTCGAGGAGTTTTTGGGATTCCGTTCCGTACAGATTTTAAAAATATTTGGCATTCCAAATCGAATGGCGTGTGAGGACGGTAATTTATTTAGGAATATATGTAGAAATAAAATTGTTGCATTGTATATTGTTGTTGTAATTTAAATACAACAGTATATAGTAATCACACGCTAATTCTCGAATAACTCCATTTTTTTTGTACTCCTATCGCATTCCAAAAATTTTCGATTTTTTTTTCAATAATAAAAAAATCCTAAATGAATAAAAATTAATAAATCAATTGATTTTTTATTTTTATTCATTTTATTATGTAAAAAGTAAAGTAACAGCCTTTTATATATGTCCCACTACTGGCTACAGTACTTTTCTGTAAAGAGAGTATTAAGGCATAGTCCGCCACGCAGCCCTAGTGTGGATTGGCAGACTTCACATGTCTAAGAAAGATTTTCTAGGACGTTTAAGTTTACTGACAATGTTTTTCTTCGCCGCCGAGCGCGTGGTAAATCAGCACAAAAAATTGACATCAAAAAACAAAAAACTCATGAAATTTCTCTTAAAGTACATCTTTACCAATCAAAAATGAATCATCGAAATCGGTTGGCGGGTTATTGAGTTATTAGTCCATTTGTGGCGCACATACTTGATGCAAATATAACACTTATACGAGTATGGTTTTCTCATGGATGCCATCGTGGACAAAATTGGACTAAATTGGGACCACCTGGGAAGCATCAGCTTTCAAACAAAAAAAGAATAATCAATATTGGTTCACCCAGTCCGAAGTTATGAGGTAACAAACATGAAAGAAAATATAAACGAATTGAGAACCTCCTTCTTTTTTGATGTCCGTTGATAAGAAATGCTATCGAAAATTATTATTATCTATTTATTTACTAAATGGATTCATTTAAAGCGACATTTGAAGCGTCAATAGTCTAATGATTTAGGGTACGGCCTGCGAATCGTAAGGTCGTGGGTTCGAATCCACCATTGAACTATTGTCGTGAACCGTGTCCTAGCAGAAGCTTAAGCTTAGTTGGAATGGTTAAGAGTGGAAGAGTGTTAGTAATATTTCAGAAAAAAAGAAATATTGCTAGCTTTCTTTTTTTTTAAAAAATAATTTATATTACAACATAAATTGTTTCGCCAAACTGCCAGAGCAGTTTATTGGAGAAAACTGAACCCATAAATTTATTGACTATACATAACATACAATAAAAAAACAATATACAATAAATACTAATACATAATACACACTATAATTAATACTATACATATAATAACTTACTAAAAATTTTAATAAAAACTTACTCATTGGCATCCCTTAGTAGTAGAGATACTCCTACTGAAACTTAATTTCAAACTCAACTCTGTAATTGTCGACTCGCAAATCCAACTAGATCGTAACATCTAGCCGCTAACCATTGAGCAGCAATTCCACAGCTTTAAGATCTTAAACAAAAGCCAAGTAAGTTCGTTCGGATTGTGCTCGCAGTGGGTATTTGCTCTCGCGGCGTCTGCGGCGGGTCAACATTTGCACTGGCCGCGGCCCGCCTCCTGTTTGCCGTGTTCAAGCTCTGTCATTAAATCTTGGCTTTATGAAGCGGTCTTCAGTGTGCGGACGCTTCTTTAGGCGGCAGTTTGTGGCAAATACTGGCATGCGAATTTTAGACGCTTTAGTTTCTTTTGGTAAAGTAAAACTTCTTCACCCACGCTTGACTTGAGGAGTGAGTTGGTGAATGTTATATTAGTGCAGAGATATAAGTTAGTGAAGATAGATAGAAAGAGAGTGACAGTTACGTTTCGCATATGTAAGACACAGTGACCTGTATCACACTGTAGGAACAAGAGAGCGATTTCTCTCTTGAACAATCCTGGATTTTTAATTTTACTTTCCAACCGATTTTAAAAAAGGAGGAGGTTCTCAATTCGACTGTATTTTTTAATTTTGTTTTTTTTCACAAATATTACTTACATTCTTGTTACTTACTCCGAATACGCGTAAGATTGTGTTAGGAGATGGTTCACGTCAATAGACGAATGCTACAGTCGAATCCACGACCTTACGATTCGCAGTGCGTACCCTAAACCCTTAGGCTATTGACGATGATCCTTTTTAATTTGAAAGCTCGTGCTTCCCGTGTGGTCCCATCCATGTGGCCAAGTCTAGTAAGTAAATTTGCATCAATTATGTGCGCCACAAATGGACGAAACAACTTAATATCACGCCAACCCATTTTGATGATCGTAAATATACTTGTTTTAGGGGCGAACATTTTCAGACTAGGAGAAGAAGCTGGCCTGTACTCTTTAATTATATAAGGGTTCTATTAGAGATTGACTCGGCGAAAGGACCCTCCGATGTAGACTTACCTAGCCTTGGACGTGTACTCTAGTGCGCTACTACTTTCTACTTCTCGATAGCATTCTAATTTGAAGGCGCCAGAGAGGGTCAAACCACGACTTGAACGGTAGTTTTTCATGGAGTACTTTTAATTTTGCTGTGTCACTTTTATGTGTATACTTACTGTCCCTTTCAGTGCAGCACCGGTATCACTGATGATTTCTACAGGTTGAGAAAAAAAAAGTGGTAGGTATAGATGGTATATTATAGTAAAAACGTTGTTAATGAGGCCATTACGTCCTGAAATGAGTAATTGAATTGAATTTCAATTCATTAAGATGCGTAGTTACAGTTAATAAGATGAGTCGGTTATAGAGTGGTATTTCGACATATAAACTATTAATAGGTAGATATATATGTACATGTAGATACGTCTAGAAACCTAGGAAACTAGATACACGGCTGAGTATATGATAGATAGTGTTAGCTAGCAACACATGGCACCCAGCGATTGTTATGTATAATAACTACTTCCAATGATATCTTAGTGATTTACCTGAACCTTATTGTATCTTTAATTCATAATTAATAATTTATTTGGTCATCATATTAACTTGGCATTGTATACAATAATTTAACTTTATTAGTTCGTAATCTGACTTCTAATTAATTTTGTATAAAGATTGCGAGGACGCGCCGTTGTGTCGGTATTCGTTAAAATAATTCCTTGTACGACGTTACGCCGTCTAAATAAAGCGAGTGTATTAGTTATTGGACCATTTCATTCCACAATACCTACAAGTTATTATAATAGATAATAAATAAACATGAACCGTGCTATATGATATTTGCCTTCAAGTAATGACGTAAGTCCTAATCTCTTAAAAATATTCTATACTTTATATATTTAGAATACATTAATTTATGTTAATATTTCTAAAAGGAAGCCAGAGTGTGTGTGAATATTGCAATGAAAATTTAGAATCAACATAAAAGCCTCCGAGGCTTTGAAAGTTGAAGGAAGTTTTAACATAAGCGATGCCTCACTAAATGTAGGAGTGTATATAAATATAAGGTAGCAATAATACGAAATTTCGAATGTTAGAGTAACTTTGAAGCATTTTCATAAATTTCCGTTGAGTGTATATGTATCTCTATTCATTTTCTCTTACACTAATGTTAAAAGTATAAATCACTGATGTTTTATTTCTGTGTAACAGACACAATTTTTATAATGGTTTTTATTTTACTAGAAAATATACTTATATTATCAATGGAGCTGTGGTAGCTCAGTGTCCGAGCGGTTGGCTAAAGCTGTATAGTACGATAGCATCCCGAGTTCGATCTCCGGTGCCGGTACCAATAAATGTGCTGTTGCAATTTTATGTGCTGATTCACCACGCGCTCGGCGGCGAAGGAAAAAACTGAGGAAACCTGCAAGTCTGCCAATCCGCACTAGGGCCGCATGGCGGAGTATGCCCTTATACTCTCTTTACAAGGCCTGCACCCAACAGTGGGACATATATATAAAGGCTGTAACTTTCACTTTATCAATTCTAATATAAGCGGTATTAACACGTGTATTCACGAGCGAGCTATCGTCGCTCGTCTAAACATGTCTCAAGGGCTGCCAGCGTCTGTTTTATCTCAGCACCAAAGAGTCCGTTGTGACGCAAATTATAAAACACTCAGCTCGACGCCTCACGCATTAGCACCATATAAATCATGCACTCGGAAATAGTGTAGGTAGAGACAAGTCATTTCAACTAAATAGATATTGCCATGAAGCACTTTGCAATTACATTACTAATGGTTACACCAGCGGTTGGTGATCCGTGTGGCGCTTGTGATAGCATCCAGCGGTTCTCTCTACAGAAATTAAAATATTTTTAACCGACTTCAAAAAAAGGAAGACGGTTATACAGGGTGCTGGCAGAGGTTCAGGCTAAGCGATCTAAGAGCTGTGCCACCTCTCAAATCCGGTGAAGCAGTAAAGGCCAGCTTCTCTGTGCCAACTGTGTTAGTTCGTCCATAAAAAAAATCATTAGTGCCGGCACAGGGGATCGAACTTGGGTACTAGCAACCGTGCTACGAAAATTAAGGAGGCCGCCCGATCCCTATATGTTATCACGGCTGTTATATGTGCAAAAAAATAATACGCTTCTTTCATTGGGTGGAGTTTGAAATGAGACGTAAGCTTTCAAATCGCTATCATCATATTCTAAGCCTGCGCCGGAACTTGGGTAATAATTATTGAAGTTAAGAAGTGCCATCAATAATGTCCGACCTCCTTCGATACGATTTTTACTGCTCTTGTAAAGTACTTAAAGTGCCTCCGACTCGACCCGAAGACTCGCCGGAGATTCGCGTCGTCTTGATATTTTCTATAACTAAGTGGATTGATAACTTTTCCTAAAACTAAAGGTCATTATATGTTTCACGCTATAGCAATTCTAACTATTACACGTTTTGTATTGCCTTAGCTCATTTATTGTCCTAGCTTCATATCTACACAAAATTCTTCAGAAAGTATACTACGCAAATAATAAATATTGTAAGACAGTACTTGTATGGCTTTAGCAGTACAATTATGAAGACATTGATTGAAGAAAATTAGTAATTATAAATTGATAGTCTGAATATTGTGCAAACACAGTAACACACACACATACATTTAAAAACAGATTTTAGTTTTACCTTTTGTTACCTAACTTTTTTATTTTGTATCCCTTTCTAAATGTTTAAGATTACTGTCAAAAATGACGGGGGAAGACATTAGATTTATTAGCCTCTTGAGATACAGCTTACGCTAGTTCGGGAGTTAAGGGACTCACCTTTATATGTTTTGAACTTTTTTCTGACGCAAATATACTATATTATTATTATTTATATTATCGAATCTCCCAGGACCGACCTGTCGACGAATGTTCCCATGTCTGTCGCTGTGTATATCAATACTCTCCTACGGCATATTGATATATTTCAATGTGACCAGCCGAAATTTCTAGAAGCTGTGTATATTGACGGGTTATGGTTAAATTTATTGGTATTGAAATTATCTTATTTATTTTTTAGGTAATGGTGATCTAATATATAAAATGCGTGATAATCAGTATATCTATAGTACCCTGAGGAGATAATTTAGCAGATTTGATGTCAAATCCAGTCAGACCACGCGAACTGAGAAATATGTTAACGAGTGGTTTCACAGTTATGTAAAAATTCTGGGTATATACTTTTTCTTCCGCATTCGTGCCCGTTACCGTACTTAGCTGTATATATAATTATTCTAGAATTATCATAAACCAACCAATATGCTTCAAGCGTGACGGTGGTCACTTATTATCAAGTGAGCTCTTTTGCCCCTTTTGCTATATAAAAAACTATGTACATAACGTTACGTAAGAATAGACTGGTTAGATTTCGTAGTTAATGTTTTTTTTTCTAGCTAGTGATTTGAATAGCTAAGTGGAAAATCCAAGAGAGACTGAAATCTTATTATATATGCAAATACTTTGCCCCATAAATATTCACAAACTTTGTGGGAGACGAGTGCTACGTTTTGCAAGTTTCAAGTACAATATTTATACAACTTTTAAAGACTAGTTTATAGACACGTGGAAGCTCAGTATCTCGACCCTCGGTGTTGGCACAAATTAAATTGTTTGTTGAAATTTTAAGTGTTGGGTTACCATGTGCCCGGCTGCGAAGGAAAACATCGTGAATGAGAACATGAATGTCTTAAAAATGAACAAGGAGGAAAGAACTCGATAAGTAATTTGATGAAAAGGCGCGTGGTGAGCCACGGCTAGACCATGCGTGTCCGGGGGTCTGCTCATGTAACCGCGAGGTTGTTGGAGCTATGGGAGGTGGCGATATCGTAAAAGCAAAGAAATATACTTGTGTCAGAAGATCCCGCTCGTATATATCAAACTTATTATATTATACAGGTTTTTTTTTAATTTTTTTATATTAAATATATATTCACACACACATATATATATATAAATATATTTATATAATTATTAATTTATATAATACAATTTATAATATATTATTAACTTCAAGCATCGTATACTGACAATGCCAACCTCATAATACACGTTGGGGAACATTTGATCCAATGCATGGAAGCAGTATACGTGAGTATTAATAAACGTCGTATGTAATCGCTGAGCTGCTAACTTATCAATGTGCTTCCAATATTAAATTTAGCAATCGCCCCTCGAGCTGTCAATGCACGTTGATGCATCGATTCAGAAATACACTTAGCTTTATATTGAGTGAACTGGTTTATTTAAAAGCGCGCCAATCATTTGTCATTTAGTTTGCTAGAGTGTTAACTGGTCTCTCTGTAAACTATTTCGAGACCTTTTATGCTGTGCTAACTCGAATTACGGTCCGCTTACTTATAATCTATATCAGTGGTGGGCAAACTTTTTGGTTGGCGGGCCACCAATTGTAAAAAAAAAATTAACGGGCCAATTTTACCGAAAAAAACCTTTAAATTTATTAAAATCTTTTTAACAAAAAAATTAATGGCTAATTTAGCAAATGACACAAATTGCTGGTGGCAATTTTTTTTGTCTTTTTACGTAAAAATTTAAACAAAGTAAAAATGTTAAAAGGTTGTAAACCTTATAAACACTACTGATATAAATAAAAACAGAACAAATTATACAATACCGATTGCAACACAAAAATATTAACTCAAAAAACACTTGGCGGGCCGGATGAAACACTTTAACGCGCCAGATTTGGCCCGCTGGCCGTAGTTTGCCCACCACTGATCTATATCAAAAAATAAATATTGTGTGTTTGTGTTCAGAAAAATACCTATTACGGGTATCGAAACAATTAATATAGTTAATATAAAAGTTGTCACGTTTTCCCACACTGAAACTGATCAATGTAAAGTACACGTGTGCTTAATTTTTCTTTGGGGAGAAAAGTCCCACTAAACCCCGGTGGCCCTTCCTCGGTGCATGGTGAGGGTTTCGGGATCTTCAATGGAACGCACTAGAGCTCTTCTGCACTGTTCTCTCGGAGAGCACGTCCTGCAGTGCAAGGCGCGGGCCAGCCGATGCCGCCGTCTCCCAGTTCCACTTCAGCGCACGACAAAGGCCCCTTGTTACCCAGTGAACCCGAGTTCCCGTATAGTCGCGTTCTACGACAGGCAGGGGATACCGTAGTCTTATCCTACGAGCCCAGAACTACAGGGCTATGACCATGATCCACTATGTTAAGTGAAAATGCAGTCGTAGATGGTAAGACGTTTACACTTACAGTTTTAGCGTAGATTTGGTTTGAGGTTTGTTGTTATTATTACTCTTTAAAGTTTTACGCGTTTTTGAAAATGTACCTTATGTAGAAATCACAGAATGTTTTTTTTGTAATGTGTTGAAAAAAAATAGGAAAGCTAAAGTCAAGTCGAAATGTCTTAAAATCGTAAGAACTACGTTGACTAATTGCTAACCAATCTTCTATCGCAGTTTTCGAAGCATACGAAGAAAGCTTCTCGGAATATATTATTTCAATTTGGATGTATACACTCGTGAATCATTATTTATTTATTTATTTATTACACAAACACAATGAACATTTTTAACAAACAATACATAAAACAGAGACAACATAATACAACATAATTTGCAGAGAAGGCCTGTGCCCAGCAGTGGGACATATATATTATATTTATAAAGGCTGTAACTTTAATACATAAAACAGTGAAAAGTTGTGAAGTTAATGCCATCGCAGTTATAGGTGTAGACTGCGAGCAATTAATTGGCGAGTGACAATGTTAAGATAAAAATAAAAAGAACACAAAAGTAAAAATAAAACTAAATTTGAAATTAACAATTTGTAGATTAGTGATTTTTTATACATACTAATACTAGGAAAAAAGAGGTCGATATCGCCCGCTTTTGAAAAGAGTTGAATTCTATACTAATACAGTGTGGTGTAATCAATGAAATACTTAGAAAGTTTTTATACATACTTTATGATATTAACCGGCGCCGGCACAAGAACGGAAGGCGATTTCAGTAATTTATGATCGCATAATTTATCAGCGCGAATAAATTTTGGATCACCATCTGCATTTTCATAATCTGCACGACCCCAAGCTCAGGCGGAGAGTGCAATAAATATTGTATGCTTGGGGTGTGCACGATATTTGCTAACTTACAGCCCCTTGCTACTGAATAGGGGTTGTATCATTCCATTCATAATATGTTCCGAATTTGCGAATGGATGTCCGTGTGGTAAGCGACTTTACGACACTAAAAATAGAGTGTAAATTTCAATTCCGTTGCTTGATTTTTTTTAAAACGGTAGATTTATGTTGCTTATTACATTATATTCGCGTGAAAACATGTTGAGTGATGGATGCAATTTAGTGCTTTATTGCATACGTGTTAGGAGCTATTTGTCTGTTGCGCGAATTCGATGTATTTTTATGGTGTGTACACGAGTCGGACCCCTTTTTCGTCGAGGTCGTAAATTATCTACTTAGGTTTGCATTTGGCGATAAATTGGTTTTCATTCCTCGTCTCATTGTGGAAGAAACGTCAACAGTTATTCATTTTGATGTCCTAATACAAATATTTGATGACCATACGCTTAGATGTGTGTAGGCCAGGAGTCGGAGTCGGAAACCAAAGATCCAAATTGCCTGAATTTAGTCAGAGAGTCAATTTAAAAACCTGAATAGTAATAGTACACATAAATGGCTCTATAGTAAACCTTTGTACTACAATGTAGTCTGATTAACGTACGAGTACGTAGAGAGTACGAACGATATTTCAAGTATATTTACGTGTTACCGTTAGGTGGTTGTTTTTTTTATACTTTCTAAGCAAGTGCTTGACTACGATCCCACCTCATGTAAAGCGAAAATGCAGTCCTAGATGGTAAGGCGCACTAGTTGTGTCTATTCACTCTACTCTTGAAAATACCCACATTGTAATCGGAGGGAAAGACAGACGCGGGCAAACTATTCCAGTCCCTTGCTGTACGAACAATACAAGACGAAGCAAAGCGCTTCGTTCTTTTTTTATTATGTTTTGTTTTATTACCTATATTAACTTAAACCTAGCAATAAAAATCAGCAGGCATTCTTCCATAGGATATTTAGGATTTCTCTGATATATCTTCGGAATCCAAGGTCCTCCTATGCCAACAAAATTCATTTGGAACCTAATATCCTACTATTTAATCGTCTATCACGCACAATTTATTTTAGCTAGTTAGCATCTTTATCTTCCGAGATATTTCAACTTTCTTTACTGACCCTTTATTTTTGCTCACTAGTGTACTACGCAACAACATCTGTGATCTAGACCTCTCGGGTTTTCCCGGGTCGGACTACTAGATCGCCGATACTTTAAAAAGTCGGTGACACTGTAGCGCCAACCTTAGCAATCAGGTTAGGTGGTATCTGTATTAAACCATCATTATTAAGCATGTACGTCCAGAGATAGGATATATGGAACTATTATTTGTTATAACCGCAGGCATATCGGACTTATCAGATGTAGATGTCGGCCCGGTACTTACCTAATCTGTACGCCTGATATCTCTGGGCACAGGTCAGAGGATACCGTAAGTTGCTCGTTACTGAATCATCAGTGTGCATTGAATTGTGTGTTCTATGTACATTGGTTTAAACCTGAATTTTATTTCATTGGAATCGTTTCAAAGGATCAGTGTTCCGAGCGATGCGATTCCGTCGTAGATGCGCTGTAAAGAACTCTGTGTGAATCCCGACCTATTTCTAAACGTGATGAATTGCCTCTTCGTTTATTATCAAAGCGTCTGATTGAATTATTCGAGAATCCCTGTCGCTGTAAGTTATTTATTGTTTTTCCCTTTTATATTTAAAGTTGAGTTCGGTAATATTTTTAACGATTTGTTAAAAGTTTCCCCGTGTTGTGGAATTTTAAAGGAATGCAACAGCTGTTGCTTGTGTTATTTTGAGATAAACGCATATTAAATAACATTAGTAATGTAGATGACTTTTTTTGATCTTTTTAGTCTTTTTTCCAAAAAAAAAATACTGCAATTTTTTTTTCTCGTTAACCATTCTAACAATCCTAATCAAATAAAGCTTGTGCTAGGAGATGTTTTTGTTCAATGATGGCTACTTGTGTGAATAGTAAACAAGAACTTACTTTTTGTTTTAGACTAAGCGCCCTAAGAGCTATGCCACCTCTCAATCCGGTGAAGCATTAAAGGCCAGGCTACCTGGACAAACGTAGTTCGTTCATAAAAAAATATATTTTTTGTAAAAAAAATGTTGGTATTATTAAAAAAAAGCATATCCTAAAGTGTAGTGAAGAACGATCGCGATCGTATCATCGCGATGATAATAAAGAGTCCTTGGTCAACAGTTTTCTAATGAACTTTTCATTTCTCCTTAACGACCTAAGGAGTGTTTAATACCATTTATTTGAATGCCGGCTTCCTTTGTGTGCTTTTAGGGGATGTCTTGTATTTCCTTATAATTTTTCCGGCCTGCCGCTTCCGGTTTACGAAGCAATTAGGTATCGCTGCGCCCTTGATATATTTCCCCCTCATTTAATAATAGGGCCAACGTGTAACTTGATTCGTTTTAATTTGTTAATTTTTATTTTTACGGGCTTCAAAAAAGGAGGTTCTAATTCGTCTGTATTTTTTAACATTTGTTACCGCGTAACTTTCGACTAGATGAATCTATTTTGATGATTCTGTTTTATATTTGAAAGCTTCCCATGTTTGTCCCATTTATTATATAATTTGGTACAATTCTGACGATGCGATCCATGACAAAATCATATAGCTGAAACCCATTTGCTCAGTCTTGAGCATAGACGTAAGGCTAGCCTTTCGGTTTTCTACAGATTGCATTTTGGAGAGTGTACTCAGGAACTACATGATTTAATTCCCTCATCCCCGTTCCACCATCGGACTTCTAGACGCACTGCAGGATATCATCCTTTTGTTGTGAACATCCCTCACACTCGAACGAAGCGCTTTGCTTCGTCGTTCATTATTCGTAAAGCAAAGTACTGGAATAGTTTGCCCGCTTTTGTGTTTCCCTCCGAATACCATATGGGTTATTTCAAGAGTAGAGTGAATAGGCATTTACTGAGCTAGTGCGACTTAACAACAGGTAGGATCGTAGTCAAGCACTTGCTTAGAAAGTATAAAAAAAAAATATTAAATACAATTAAAGGAAATAACGGACAATTAGGACATGATGCGAACATTGGATACCGTCTGTCGCAAGGACAGCCTTGATTTTCAGCGGTGCCCAGGACTACCCAATGTCGTGCGTGCGCAATTCTACGTTTACACAGCATTTATACAGAGTCTAATAATAAATATAGTACGTGTATAAACTGTATATATGTTCAAAGGTATTAATATAAAACTGAGATAAGAGAAGACAAGCTTGAAAAACGGTCAGTTCATTATCCCAGCCATTAAGTCCTTTACATTGCTACAAGCGTCATTCCCCTGCGCTGTGTTCCACGTTTTAAAGCTCGCGTTTGACATATCCGTCTCGTATCGCTGAATAATGGATTTGGGCCATTAAAATATCTGCCTCGGACGCCCCTGCGTTTCTAAATATAACGGGACGATGTGCCGTGACAGCTAAATGTTTATTTGTGGGAATATCTTTAGAGGATTTTGGGATAGTGGTAGGTTTTTAAGTTGGTATTATACTGGCTTTGGATATTTGAACCTGCCGGTTAAGTATTATTGAAATGTATCGGTATATTTGAGCTGGGGTTGGTCTCTTATGGAAAGATTTATGAAAGCGCTCCGTTTTCACTTCGGTTGTTATTTATCTAGGTAGAGATTGCAATTAGAAGCCGTTTTTCGTCGTGTTTACTTATCCCTATACACCGGAAAAAATATTTTATCAAGACGTTATTTTATTAGTGTATTTAAGGCGTAGTATGAAAAACTCGACTTGGATTTTACTGTCAAAGTTGAACCACTATCCTGCTTTTAAATAATAATTAAACTTTCACGTCGTTTTAATGTAAGAGTTGTAGACTGTGACGGTAATCGTTGTCCGTTTTCAACCGACTTCAAAAAAGGAGGTTCTCAACTCGGCTGTTTTTTTGTTTTTGTTACCCCATAACCTTCGACTGGGTGAACTGATTTTGATGTTTCTTTTTTTATTTGAAAGCTGATTCTTTCCGTGTGTTCACATTTAATTTTCTCCAATTCTGACAATGGGATACGTGAGAAAACCATAAAAGTCTTAAATTTGCATTAATTATGTGCGCGACAAACGGACGAATAACTCCAATGTTACATCAACTTTTTAATTTTTTATTTCCAAGGGTAATTTGAGAATGCCTACTGGCATTAAGTCCCGCCTATTTGTACCTTTTTTTGTATTGTGTGCAAATAAAGAATAAATAAATTTGATGAGTGTTTAGTTTGGTTCTGATTTATTTTATTTCGTAAAATTCCTATGGTAATTCGTAAATAAAAAGCCCGCAAACACTGCGCATCATATCTTTAACGTTTGATGCGATTTTAAGTCGGTTTTTGATTTTGTTTTGTCATTATAGTCAATACGACATTATATTATCATACCTGTCATCGATATCAATAGGTCTCGTATGTGAAAAGACCCATCATTGTGCACACATTAAAGTTTATTTGTAATTAAAAGTACAATTTGAAGCGTCAATAACCTAATAGTTTAAAGTACGGTCTCTACATCGTGAGGTCATATAAGTTTTTACGTAGACCATCTCCTAGCACAGGCTTATGTTAGAATGTCGGTAATTTTTGTGAGAAAAAAAATTGTTAGCATTCTTTTTGTAAAAAAAACACCCTACATGGCATCACCTTTACAAATATAAACCTTTTAAAACGGATACGACCTTATATAATAGCTTTGGTTGTAATCGTCGAACTGTATCTATATAGGAGTCAATATTACAAATAGCTTCGGTAAACTAATACCTTATATGGACATGTCGAGACGACCGCTATTGAATTTATCTTTAAACCCAACTCTTACACCTTATGTTAGATATATCTGTTAATATAACAATGGAATTTAACGTTAAAACACACCTTAATCTTTTATTTGTCAATATATATTTTTTGGTTTTAAAAGTGTCGTAAAGACTCGTAGGTTATCATTTGTATTTGTATAATTGTAATGGAAGAAGTGAAAACGAGCATGGAGATCTCCTAATATTAAATGTTCACTGTTCCTCATAAACACCTGCTTTTGACGAAGGTCTATCGACTACTAGCTGGGCTTTTTAAAACAGATTTTCAAAACGAAGTTCTACCGCCCTTATCGTCCATTGCTGGCACTATTCAAAACTGATAGATGTTAGATGATAGACAAATAAATATAACTTTATTGTACAAGAAAATCAAACAAGAAGCAAATTATAGAACTGAGGTATATTTCAATTTGTTATACAATGGGCGATCTTATAGCTAAGTGCGATCTCTTCCATTCAACCTTTGAACGGCCAGAAAATATAGGAAGTAAACAGGACGATGGCATTCAGATAAAAATATTATAACTATACATTTACTAAATAATCTACACTGATTATACAGACGTAAATAAGTTATCAATAAATATATAATTACATAAAATATACAATATCATAGTTCCGACGATATTGATTGACAATGCAAGTCGAAGATAATTGGGAAGGTTACACTCGTGAGCAAAAATAAAGGGTCATAACAAAAGTTTGAATATCTCGGAAGATAAAGACGCTCGCTAACTGAAATAAATTGTGCATGATAGACAATTAAATATCCTTAAATAAAATAAAGCCTTCAAGCTAACGTTAGCAATCAGCCAATTTTTTCTTTAATTTGTATCTTAAATTATACTTATTCTCCTTCTAAACCTTGGATCTAATCTTGGTAATTCAAGGTGATTAATTGTATCAATATCATTCAGACCATTATTAACGAAGTTCGTGATAATTACGTTTACTCTTGTAATTGGACTATCCCAAGGGACGCCACTCTCATCGATCCTTCGCAGATTTATATTAATAATTGTTATGTTTATTAATATTATAAATAAAGTGACATGGTTTGGATTAGGTTCCATATGAATTTTGCATTATAATTGACGTAGGAACTTGGGTTTTGCAGGTATACAAAGCAACTTCTAAAAATCGTATTAGACAATGCTTGCGTTTTGAGATATTAGAAGTTTTATAATCTAAGACTGCATTACATAGTCCGACTCTATGTGATAGCCCTAAATGTATTTTTTCTTTTTTGAAAAGTATGCTATTTTTTTTACAAGTATTACTAACATTCTTGTTTACAATTTCAAATAAGCAAAGGCTTGTGTTAGATGGTTAGGAATGGTGGATTCGAACAAAAAGACCTTACGAATCGCAGACTGTACCGTGTCCTAAACTATTAAGTTATTGACGGTTCAAACCCATCTTTTGATTTAAATATTTTATCTTATAAATTTAGCAGGTGGCTTGAATTTTTATAGAAATTAGTTAATACTAAACATCTGGGTTGCTAATACGTTTTTTTTTATAAACACACACAAGCGAAATGTATTTTACATATAACGTATTATATCGCAGGCACCAAAGTAAACGTATTACATATTTAAGTCACGTAAATACTCTGTACAGAAAATGCGGTGCTGATGAACCCTTTAATAAACCAATGGCGGAATAGAGTGGCACGTCTCATATAAATGGCCTTTTAACTATATTCAGTGAATATTTTTCGTGGAGCTCCGCAATGTATATAACGTTACGTTTACATATCTATATAGTTTTGCTGTTTATATAATTGCATTATAATCCTAGTATGCTTTGGAGGTTCTGTCAATTAATTTTTCGACCGACTTCAAATAGGTTATGTTTCAATTTGGACCAATTTTGACAATGGCATCCATGAAAAACCCATATGTCATAAATTTGCATTAAGTGTGTGTACGACAAATGGATGAATAAATTAATATTAATTACCATTTACCTAATTATTAATTCGTAATATATTTTAATCTATAGGACTAGATGAAGATTTACTATGTAACTATACTACATTATATTGACTAACGGTTACACGAATATTACTAATTGAATAAATCTACTTTTTTTTAATATCACGCCAACCGATAATGGAAGGGTTGTTTATATATCAAAGCGTTGTGTATAAACAGAAAAAAAACTCTGACGTTTGGAATAATTTTGATAAAGCCAGTCAAGCAAATACATAAAAAGCAAGTCCGACTCTTTGTAATAGCAACGCTCTTGCAATCGCTTTTAATTTATGGGATCACTTAAGAGTCACTTAATCTCCGTGCATTCTCGTTACTCCAATTGTAGGAAAGAATTCACACTTCAGGATTGACTAACATTTTTTTCACAAATATTACCAACATTCTTGTTTACAATTTCAAATTTGCTTTTTAAGCAAAGGCTTGTGTTAGATGGTTAGGAATGGTAGATTCGAACAAAAGATAAGGTCTTTTTGTTCGAATTGCAGACTGTACCGTGCCCTAAACCATTAGGCTATTGACGGTTCAAACCCGTCTTTTTGGTGGCTTGAATTTTTATAGAAATTAGTTAATACTAAACATTTGGGTTGCTAATAAGTTTTTTCTATAAACACACACAAGCCAAATGTATTTTACATATAACGTATTGTATCGCAGGCACCAAAGTAAACGTATTACATATTTAAGTCACGTAAATACTCTGTACAGAAAATGCGGTGCTGATGAACCCTTTAATAAACCAATGGCGGAATAGAGTGGCACGTCTCATATAAATGGCCTTTTAACTATATTCAGTGAATATTTTTCGTGGAGCTCCGCAATGTATATAGCGTTACGTTTACATATATATATAGTTTTGCTGTTTATATAATTGCATTATAATCCTAGTATGCTTTGGAGGTTCTGTGTATTAAATTTTTCGACCGACTTCAAATAGGTTATGTTTCAATTTGGACCAATTTTGACAATGGCATCCATGAAAAACCCATATGTCATAAATTTGCATTAAGTGTGTGTACGACAAATGGATGAATAAATTAATATTAATTACCATTTACCTAATTATTAATTCGTAATATATTTTAATCTGTAGGACTAGATGAAGATTTACTATGTAACTATACTACATTATATTGACTAACGGTTACACGAATATTACTAATTGAATAAATCTACTTTTTTTTAATATCACGCCAACCGATAATGGAAGGGTTGTTTATATATCAAAGCGTTGTGTATAAACAGAAAAAAAACTCTGACGTTTGGAATAATTTTGATAAAGCCAGTCAAGCAAATACATAAAAAGCAAGTCCGACTCTTTGTAATAGCAACGCTCTTGCAATCGCTTTTAATTTATGGGATCACTTAAGAGTCACTTAATCTCCGTGCATTCTCGTTACTCCAATTGTAGAAAAGAATTCACACTTCAGGATTGACTAACATTTTTTTCACAAATATTACCAACATTCTTGTTTACAATTTCAAATTTGCTTTTTAAGCAAAGGCTTGTGTTAGATGGTTAGGAATGGTAGATTCGAACAAAAGATAAGGTCTTTTTGTTCGAATTGCAGACTGTACCGTGCCCTAAACCATTAGGCTATTGACGGTTCAAACCCGTCTTTTTGGTGGCTTGAATTTTTATAGAAATTAGTTAATACTAAACATTTGGGTTGCTAATAAGTTTTTTCTATAAACACACACAAGCCAAATGTATTTTACATATAACGTATTGTATCGCAGGCACCAAAGTAAACGTATTACATATTTAAGTCACGTAAATACTCTGTACAGAAAATGCGGTGCTGATGAACCCTTTAATAAACCAATGGCGGAATAGAGTGGCACGTCTCATATAAATGGCCTTTTAACTATATTCAGTGAATATTTTTCGTGGAGCTCCGCAATGTATATAACGTTACGTTTACATATCTATATAGTTTTGCTGTTTATATAATTGCATTATAATCCTAGTTTGCTTTGGAGGTTCTGTCAATTAATTTTTTCGACCGACTTCAAATAGGTTATGTTTCAATTTGGACCAATTTTGACAATGGCATCCATGAAAAACCAATATCTCATAAATTTGCATTAAGTGTGTGTACGACAAATGGATGAATAAATTAATATTAATTATCATTTACCTTATTATTTAATGCGTAATATATTTTAATCTATAGGACTAGATGAAGATTTACTATGTAACTATACTACATTATATTAACTAACGGTTACACGAATATTACTAATTGAATAAATCTACTTTTTTTTAATATCACGCCAACCGATAATGGAAGGGTTGTTTATATATCAAAGCGTTGTGTATAAACAGAAAAAAAACTCTGACGTTTGGAATAATTTTGATAAAGCCAGTCAAGCAAATACATAAAAAGCAAGTCCGACTCTTTGTAATAGCAACGCTCTTGCAATCGCTTTTAATTTATGGGATCACTTAAGAGTCACTTAATCTCCGTGCATTCTCGTTACTCCAATTGTAGAAAAGAATTCACACTTCAGGATTGACTAACATTTTTTTTTCACAAATATTACCAACATTCTTGTTAACCTTTTTTTTTGTTAAGGGGGCGAATCTTCAAGAAGATACCTCGCCTTCCGGGGGAAAGGCGGGATTATATGTGTTCTTACCCAATAAAACCTCCCCGATGGCCCTTCCTCGGTGCATGGTGATTCCACCGCGTGATTTCCGGTAGAACGCACCAGAGCCCCCCTGCATTATGCTCGGAGGGCACGTTCCGGGGCATTCTTGTTAACCATTCCAAATAAGCTTAAGCTTGTGCTAGGAGATGGTTTACGTCAATGATCGAATTCTTGTTTGGTGGATTCGCACATTACGTTTAGCAGACCGTACCCTAATCATTTACGCTTAGTTCATTTCCATTGACATCTCGTTTATACTTGAAAACAGTGTTATCCTTATTCTCTTGCATGAGACACGTGTTTAAAGTACCCGTGTCGGGTACCTCGTAATGCGTAATATTCAACAGCGACCAGAGCCACGAGCTTTAGCTATGCGCCGTGCAGCCATGTTGGATGCATTTCAAATAACATCTTGGAATTCAACAAACAGATGCGTTTTGGTTAGCATGCGTAAGCCTCGCTCGGGAATCGATGTTGCATTCCACGTACCACCATTTGCGACTGTGAAATTAATGCCTATAAAGCAGTGTTAGAAATGAGTTTGGTATACAGCAGATCTAGGTGTATAATCTTGAAACACCACTTAATATCAGTTCGAATTATAGACATGCAGTTATATATACGAATTAATAAAATTGGAGTGTCTGGTTTGTAATATTAAAATAACCGCTTCTTTTTACACATGGGAATAACATAAAATATTTTACAATTTTTGTCTTTCTGTCTGGCTGTTTGTTCCAGCTTATCTTTGGAACGGCTGGATCGATTTTGACGGGACTTTCACTGACTATTATCTGATGTAATAAGGAGTAACTAAGGCTAATTTCCAATTGTCAATCAATTTTATGACAAACAGCATTTGACAGGGTGAGCTAGTTAACTGGTAAGCAACTAGCTTACCAGGTTGGACGCACGCATATACCACCGCTTTACATCGGTATCCTGCGAGTTTGTGGTAATTCCCCGATCACGCCGCGACCAATCGTGCAACAACTCTGTTGTGGCCTTATCACAGTAAGAATACTTGAGCTGTCTACCACATTCTCTGGAATTTCTAGCAATTCGTTTGCAGCATCTAATCACCATCTGGGATAGACAAATGAGTCTATTAAGGACGTTCGGTTTGGATCGTTACTCTAGGTTCGGAACTCCTTTTTACCAAAGAGAAAAAAGGCACATACATAGGATGTGAAAGAGTAATATGTGACTCAGAAGTCGCAGATTCCGTTCCCTGCTCTAAGCGCATAAGCATTCAAACTCCAGAGCGCCCAAGAGATGAGGCACTAGCCGGAAAATCTTATTCCTACTGAAACCAATAATTGAAAAATAATTTGATTAAAATTTACAGAATTATTCGTTTCACAATAGTCCTGGGCGGTCGTCGAAAGAAATATCACGTTAAAACATTTCGCATTTTAAAGTACACCGTTTTCAATAGCTTTCAGCGTCGAAACCCCATCTTAAACTTGGAATAGTTCATGAACATACAAAGTTAAAGTAATTTATTTACCGTCGGAAACGGCGCGCAAGTTGAAAGCAATAACTCGGGCTTATGTTTTATATTAGGTTCTGAGTTTCCACTTTATGAATACGAATCCACTCGGAACTTCACGGAATTTGACGTCGCCGACTTACGTATTCCCAGTGCGTTTGGCGTTCCACCGACGATGTTATTACTTGCTAAGTACTCGCTTATTTTCATAAAGTTTGCCAAAGTATTTCTTATGGGGGTTTTGGATACGTAACGGTATTTGGACGGTCGCCAAAAAAATTTGACTTATTATCTCGCTCAGTGCGGAGTCGCTTGTCATTTTGTTCACGCCAATTTCGATGTCAAAGTCGAAATAATATTTAGTTTGCGCATACAAAGAGCTTTGATTAACGAGTAAATATATCCACAGACCATTAACGTTAATTCTGGTCTGAAACTATAAGTTTTGATACAAATAAAGGGGGAGATATTTTGCTGCCCAAACTACAGTGTCTTATCTTTTAAATAACACTTATACCTTAAGATGCAACCTGTTTCGCAGAATGTCCCCGTCACGTGTGGCTCATGATAAGCTTGGATTAGTGGCCACCATAGATCTACAACTCTTAAATATTGCTAGCATAAAGATATCTATAATGTTTTCAAACAAATTTTTGCGAGTGAAACCGCAGGCAACAGCTTGTTTACTATAAATGTACCAGCGTACCCAGCCCGCTTCGCCGGGCTAGGATTTTGCTTATTTTTATTTAAACTATAAACTTACATCATTAAATATTTAAATGAACTCTCACAGTATATTACATTATTCATTTCTCTCCGTATTCATTCTCTTCTTAAGCGGGTGAAGATCATTACCTACACCCATGTACATATCAGTAAATTCAATATCATTCTTCTTCCTACTTCAAAATCCTCAATTATTATCTTTAATATACTTCAGTATACGTTTTTATACTTCATTACATTTCAATATACTCCATTGTACTTCAATATGGTTCATAATGATATAAATATACACGACGCATGTGTCATTAGAAATTTGGGTTATAAAACAATAGAATATCATCATAGTAAATAAAAGCTGTATTTGACAGTTCAAACAGAGAAGTGCTCCGATCGTTACCAAACTTTACACGATTACTCGCCAGGTCAAACTGAAGATTCCAAAGTTTCATTGAAATCGGTCAAGCCGTTTCGGAGCCTATACGGAACAAACCCACACACTTTCTCTTTTATATATATACGAGTAGATTGTTATAGTGACATAAGAACGACTTATGTTAAACAAATCGATAAACAAAACGTTATAACAGTTATTCGTAACGTATTACCGCGGCATTGTTTAAAAAGTACACGCAAGTGATATTCCGTATTTCCAACAAATATCTTTGAATAGGAACTGTGGGAACAAAGGCGATGGAAAAAAATATATGGTTTGCCATCAATTTTTTTATGCGGTGTCAATAAGCGGAGCGGTGGAAAGGCGTAAAATGAAACGTATAATGGAGAGGTCGGGACGGAAATTACAAACTTGGCGGGGCACATGTTCCTTAATAACAGAGGAGCGCTGTAGCGGGTCAGGTGTACTCTGGAGGGCCACGAAAGTGGACTTTTTTTTATTGAATAATAGTCGTTGTATTGACTCGAGAGTTTTAATTATTTGTAATTTTTGAAGTAAAAATTACAAAGGCTGGTGGGAGCGTTACGAAAAGTGGGAGAAGGCGAGACAAATACAAGTTCAGAGAGATAAGTTATTTAAGATAGAAAGAGAGAGTGTTAGGTTTCGTTACTGTACGGGGCAAGATACCCTATCTCAGGTGCTAGCACACATTTTCTTTCTCTCTTTCTCTTATAGTCAGTTATGTTTCGTATTTCTAAGACGCAGTGCAGGCCTATTATATACTATATATATTAAACAGAGAGAGCAGCATTCAGCGCATTTTCTTTCTCTCTCGAACTATCGTGATTGTATTATACATATCAGCGTCAATAGCCTAATGGTTTAGGGTACGGCCTGCGAATCGTAAGGTCGTGGGTTCGAATCCACCATTCGACTATTGCCGTGAACCATGTCCTAGCACAAGCTTAAGCTTAGTTGGAATGGTTAACAAGATTGTTAGTAATATTTCTGAAAAAAAAAAGAAAAATTGCTAGCTTTCTTTAAAAAAAAAAATAATAATAAATAAATAAAAAATACATATATACATGTATACATATTTACATATATATAAACGGAGCTAAAGAAGTTTTACTTCAGTCGTGTGGTCTAAAGCACACTCGTTTTTTTTTTAGTTTGTTTAAAATGCCTTTATATCAGCACTAACGACGTGTCGCGACATTACATGTTAAGGTATATTGACCGACTTCAAAAAAGAAAGTCTGTTTTTTAGTGCTTTTCTTGTCGTCATTTATGAGTGATTTGGAAATAGGATTCGAGATCGAGAAGCTCCTAAATATCGTACCGAAGAATGCTTGTTGATTGGGATATTGTTATCCAAAACTCGGTAAGTACTCCTTAACGACAACGAGGATGAAAAATATAAGGATTCTTCTTTTCCACTATAAACGATAACAAGGCCCAAGCAAAATAGTCTTGTAAAATTGCCTCTGGGAATCTTATACTTGAAGTTACAGTTTATATAAGTCCCACTGCTGGGAACAGGCCTTCTCTGTAAAGAGAGCATAAGGGCTTAGTTCGCCACGCGGCCGTAGTGTGGATTGGCAGACTTCACATGTCTTAGAAAATTTTGCTAAGACATGTAGGTTTCCTCACAATGTTTTCCTTCACCGCCGAGCGCGTGGTAAAGCAGCACATAAAATTGCAATATTATTAGTACCGGCACCGGGGATCGAACTCGGGCTCCCAGCGTACTATGCAACTTGAGGCGACCGGTCGGACACTGAGCTACCACGGCTCGACTTCTTCTATCTTATATTTAGTTACTATCAATGAAATTACAGGTTGCGTGCTAAGTGACATCTGAATCTGGTAAAATTGTAAAATCCGATCAACAAAGTTTATCAGCAAAAATAAAAAACGTTATGTTATTTGGCCCCGATATGGACGATGGCAATTTTGAATATACCAGCGCACAATAAAGGAGCACCGATATGGTATTCTGTTAAATTAATAGGCAAAATTACATAGAACTACCGGTTTATATCGAGAGCCCGTCATAATACCGACCGCGCTATATTGTCCCCGGGGACGCGCGGCGCTTTGTCGTTAAATAAAGCCGACGTTTATTTTACGCGCGTGTGATTTTTTCATATACTTTCTTTATGGATTGTTATTTTTAAAAAGAAAGTTACAGCATGTTAATATGTGTATATATGTTACTGTGACTTACATTCTGTAAGCTCAGGACTGCAGAGCTGAAGAAAAGACACCTTACTGCTAACTTATACCTAACCTGTCTACAAGATCGAGTTGGTTTCAGTAATCTAATAGAGATTACATTATATTGGATTCGGCGCCTTACACATTGGAAGCATATGTCTCATGGGATTTACAGCGGCACACGCTCTGTGCGTTAGTTGGGCCCGATCTCTCTCTGCCAAGCGTAGTGAACGCAATGCTCAACGTGAGAGATCGTTGTAGGTTCCTTGTGCAAAGAGGTTATAGCGCAGAAGGAGACCTCAAGGAGGACACCAACAAACGTTTCGAGGAAAAGGCCATTCGCACACCTTCTCCAACCTCCTTAGTGTGACCACTGGTGGGGAGTCGTGGGACTCTCCGTCGACCCCATCCTTTGAGAGGTAGCCTTGTAAGCACAGCTACTCCCATCTCGCCCCATCATGGCAGAGGAAGGCTCACTATGGTTTTAGTCTTCCCCAGCGCGCACGTAAAAATAAAAGCATTTCCTCCCATCCCAAATCACCTCAACAAAAATAACAATAGGTAGAGTTGCGTAACCACAACTAGCCTTAAGTTATCCTAAGTACTATTTGTTCATTGGAAACCATTGGACAAGAGATGAGAGTGTATAAGGCTATTCACATTGTTTTCCCATGTCATCTTGTAAGCGTTTGTACTAAAAAAAATCACTTCGTTTTTTTTTGATGAACCACACAGATTAGCTAGAGAAGCTGGCCTTGACTGCTTCACCGTAACGAGAGGTGGCATAGCTCTTAGCCTGAACCTCTATCGCTAGTAACCCGACACAAGGGTCCCCGGTGAAGGGTAACCTCGGCTTGGCTGGTTACTATTTCACGGATAATCTAACGGACATTCAAAAGCTAAAACACTTCGGGAAGTGTTGGGAGACGAAGTGGCCGAAGAAACTCAAGCAACGCTTCTAACATCTAAGGGGTGGGGATAGTCTTTTTTAAAAGCCACTACTGTGGGAACACAATATATTCTATATTTCATTTTGGTCTTTTTTTGGTTTATTAGTCTATTTTCATTGAACCGAGTATATTTATAAGTAAATTTTACACCAAGAATACGCTGCATTCAAATATATTGTGCATATTTCGGCTTGATTTCGATCACGCCTGGATACCTTGCTGAATTTAAACGGCTTCTAATGCACCGGCGTTCATAGCACGTTCTGTCTATTTTGTATGATATTATTACAAGGGGATTGTACCCTTTATACCATTCCGTGCATTTCTGATCCTAATGCCTTAAGCTCTTATCCTTTCAAAGATTCAACCACATACTGAGGCTTTGTGAAATAAGTTCTATGCGCTGTTTTGCGGTATTATTCGCTTTGATACTAAGTACGACACTCTGTCTACAGTAATCTTTTGTACTAAAAATACGTTTATTTTAAAAATAAAGTAATATATGCTAAGTACTGACAACGAGCCGTGGTAGCTCAGTGTCCGAGCGGTTGGCTAAATTTGCACAGTACCCTAGCAACCCGAGTTCGATCCTCGGCGCCGAAACCAATAAATTTGATGTTGCAATTTTATATGCTGACCACGCGCTCGGCGGTGAAGGAAAACATCGTGAGGAAACCTATATGTCTTAGAATTTTTTTCTAAAGCATGTAGGCATGCGGGGTTTGTTATAAGATAACCCCAGCATTAACAAAAAAGATAAAATTAAAAAAAAATTGTAAATGATCTTAAAATATGTGACATATTTTAAAATTGTCGACTTACGATCTGAATGAAGGTCGCAAGTTCGAATCTTAATCGGTATGTATCAATAAATTGTTTGATTCTACAATAGCCTAATGGTTTTGGGTACGGTCTGTTAATCGTAAGGTCGTAGATTCGAATCCACTATTTGACTGTTGACGTGAACCACCTCCTAGCACAAGATAGAGCTTAATCCCGATCCCGAACAAGAGGCGACCTGGTTCCGGAGCACAATGACGTCGATTTGCGACGTCGCGATGCCAGGCCGGGTCCCCAAGCTCCGGGCGGTGTACTGGTGGTCGGAGGCCATAGAGCAGCTGTGCGAGGACTGCTCACGGGCCCGACGCCGGTACACCAGAGCCCGTAGAAGAAGGCGAGCCACAGCCGACGAAACGGCGAGAGCTTATGCGGGGTATAGAGGCGCCACGATCGCGCTTCAAAGCGCGATCAGGGAAGGCTCGATCCTGGAGTGAACTCCTCGAGGGGCTGGAGAGGGACCCATGGGGGCGCCCGTACAAGATTGTACTGGGCAAGCTCAGACCGTGGGTCCCTCCGGTGACGGAAACCCTGGATCCTACATTCGTGGAGAGTGTGGTAGACACACTCTTCCCGAGGATCCAGGGACCCAGCCCTGCACCCCCAGCGATGCCGTCGGACCGTACCATCTGGTCCGACGAGCTGGGGGTGACTGCCGAGGAGTTGGATCGAGCCACGGGGCGCCTCAGGGCCCGCAATACAGCACCCGGCCCAGACGGGATTCCCGGAAGGGCTTGGGTGCTGGCTCTCGCCGCCGGCCTGAGGGGGAGACTTAGACGGCTGTTCACCAGCTGTCTGGAAGTCGGAGTCTTCCCTTCGGGCTGGAAGGAGGCTAGGATGGTGCTGATAAAGAAGGACGGTAGGACCGCGGAGTCTCCCTCCGCGTACCGACCCATATGTCTGCTGGATGAGGCGGGCAAATTATTCGAACGAATAATTGCCGCCCGCCTCAACTCGCACCTGCGGCAGGTAGGCCCCGACCTGTCGGAATGCCAATATGGCTTCCGGCAGGCGCGGTCGACCGTTGACGCGATCCTCCGGGTCCGTCAACGGTCGGGGCAGGTAGTGACCCGGGGTGGCGTGGCGTTGGCCGTCAACATTGACGTAGTCAACGCGTTCAACACGCTGCCCTGGGGAGCGATTAGGGAGGCATTAGTGTTTCACCACGTGCCTCCCTACCTGCAGCGCATCGTCGGGGCGTACCTGCATGGCAGGTGCATCCAGTACATGGGTCGGGACGAGTTCCATCGGAGGGAGGTGAATTGCGGGGTTCCGCAGGGTCTGTGTTGGGGCCTGCTATGGAACCTCGCATATGACGCGGTCCTTAGGGTCGGTCCCCGCCGGCGTGAGTGTCGTTTGCTACGCAGACGACACGCCAGTCATGTCCGACGGGGAGGATTTCGATAGCACCATCCGGCTCGCCGAGCTTGGGGTGGCATGCGTCGTGGACAAAATCCACGAGCTGGGTCTACGGGTAGCGCCTCACAAGACTGAGGCGCTATGGTTCCACAAGCTCCCAAGAGCTAAGGAACCACCCAGCCGGTCGGTTCGCGTAGGTGACGTGCAGGTCCGGGTGGGGTCGGAGATGAAATATCTCGGCCTCACCCTGGACAGTCGCTGGGGCTTCGAAGTGCACTTCGACCGCTTGGTCCCCAAGATCGATAAGGCAGTGGGTGCTCTGCACAGACTGCTGCCTAAAACCCAGCCCCAGGGAGGGAGTCCGCCGCCTCTACGGAGGTCTCGTGCGATCCATGGCCCTCTATGGGGCGCCCGTGTGGTGTAACCGCTTCACGGGCGTCCGGCGCTGCAGAGCTAAGCTCCTTAGCCTGCAGCGCAAGATGGCCATTCGGATCGCACGAGGATACCGTACGGTATCATACGAGGCGGCCACTATCCTGGCTCGGTTCCCGCCGCTCGACATTTTGGCGGAGCTGGACGCGCGTGTGTACACGCGCGTCCGGGCCGTCGACGGCGGGCCGGGCCGCCCTGGATGCGGGAGAGGTGCGTCGGCAGGAGCACAGGCGGGCGATGGAGGTCTGGCGCGAGCGGCTCTCAGAGCGTCGTTGCTCGCGCCAACGCATCGTCTGTGCCTTCCTGCCGAACTTCGAAGCCTGGCTTAAAAGGAGGAATGACGCGCACGTCACATACCGCCTGACACAGGTACTCACCGGGCACGGGTGCTTCGGTGAGTACCTGAACAGGATAGGGCGCGAACCGACCGCGCAATGCCACCATTGTGGCTGCGACCGGGATTCCGCGCAGCACACGCTAGCCGTGTGCTCCGCGTGGGAGGCGGAGCGGCGGATCCTGGTCCAGCATATCGGGCAAGACCTCTCCCCGCCGGCGGCAGTAGCGGCTGCGCTGGCGGGGAGATCTAAATGGAAGGCGCTGGTCTCCTTCTGCGAGTCAGTAATGACCCAGAAGGAGACCGCAGAACGGGATCGGGAGAGGGCCGATCCCGTTCGGAAATAGCGCAGGCGGGCCGGTGGGAGACCGGCCCGCAGCCCTGTAGTTCTGGGCTCTCAAGAATAAGACTACGGTATCCCCTGCCTGTCGTAGGAGGCGACTAAAGGGGCCTCGGGTTCACTGGGCGACAAGGGTGGGGGCCTGGAGTCGTCCACCAAAGTGGACCCGGGAAGAAGGCGACACCGGCTGGCCCGTGTCGCCTTGCGCTGCGAGGGCACAGGGGAGGAGTAACCTCCCCC
The DNA here is from genome assembly GCA_029286785.1 of Meandrusa payeni. Classification (NCBI taxonomy): domain Eukaryota; kingdom Metazoa; phylum Arthropoda; class Insecta; order Lepidoptera; family Papilionidae; genus Meandrusa; species Meandrusa payeni. Next base: position 2,340,693 of record JAGSMX010000029.1, read on the forward strand.
GGGACGTGCTCTCCTTGAGCACAGTGCAGAGGGGCTCCGGTGCGTTCCACTGGAGATCCCGGAGCCCCTCGTCATGCACCGAGGAAAGGGCCACCGGGGAGGTTTTAGTGGGTAAGAACCCCACATAACCGCCGCCTTCCCCAGAAGGCGGGGTATCTTCTTGAAGATTTCCTCCCCGTAAACAAAAAAAAAAAAAGATAGAGCTTAATTGGAATGATTAACAAGACTGTTAGTTAATATTTATAAAAAAAATATATTTCATTTAAACAAAAAAACGACCGGTTTTTCAGTTTTTATGATGACCACCACACGTATCAGACCTAATAAGCTTACAATGCTTGGTCTCTGCGACAGGCGTGAATGCTTTTATTATTCTTATATTACAATTCTTGAAATATCTATATAATATAAATATATTAATAGTAAGAATAAGTAACAGATTTCTCATCATCCATGCGTTCCTCCGACCGCTTCTAATTTTGAAATTTGAAGACTGGCAAAACAAGAAAACATTAAATACACATCTTTGCTTTTAAATCATTTGCGTATCAAAGGAGCGCCGTCGTCCCGCCGCTTTGCGTGCGACATTCCTACAGTGTTATCGTGATGGAGCACTTTTTTGTGTTTTCTTTTAGAAAGCAAATGGCAACTGATAAGCGGCAAGAAGCCTTTTTATATGCGTGCTCTATTTTCAAGTTTCAGACACGACGGAAGCTGATAAAAACAACTTGTGTAAGTCCACTTATAGATATGGTGCACGTGATCATCTACTATTGGTGTGTAGAATACTTTGAATAGAGCAATAGTTACGTTTTAGTACGTTAAGTCACAAGCCGAGCGTTTTATGGCAAAACGAATTTTTCTTTGACGAACGGGTGGATTGGAATAGTTCAGATATAGTAGGTTCCGTTCAGGTATAATTGTAGATCAGAATAGTTGACCGTAACAGTTTTGTTAATACGATAATAGTGGAATGTCTCAAATTTAAGGACGTCTACTCTAGCGTCGTATAGTTGGCGGCAAATAACTGGAGCGCTAAGCGAAACTTGGAAGGGATAGCTGCGCATGTGTACAGTCACGCACGCAATTAATAATTTCTAAACAACCGTACGAATGTGTTATGGCATACAATACTTAATGAAATAAAAATTAAAATTTACAGAAATCAAAAGTCAATTAATATACAATTTTCAAAGCGACTGTACACCAGGAGCGGGCGGGGTACCACAGGAGAGCCAATAAGCGGTCGCGCATGTCCGCCTGCGCCCCGTTGACTTCCCTGTGATACCTTATTTTCGACTTCTGCGCATTAACGGCGCTAGAGTTATTTGCCGCAACTATACCAGATTTTATACGCCTCTTCTGTACTCGTCTCGATATTCCGGAAGAAGGCTCGTTTAAGCCTTAAGTAATCATCTCTGTGTTCTCAAAAATTATGCAACAATAAAATTACGTTCGGTCCTCGCGGTAGAAGTCATTCTCTGCCCACCCTTCTTATTCAAGGGCGTTATTTTTATTCATATATTACCCGCGATTAAAAACTGTAACTAAATTTTCTAAGATATTCCTTATTACATCAGCTACCAAAATTTGTAAAAAAAAATATTTTATATGCCGTTTTATATAATCAAAAGAGGTTATTTAATATTACAAACAGACACTCTAATTTTATTTATTTGTATTGATTGTGTTATTTCAAAACGATACTTATCTTTTAATAATTATAATTATTATCTCTTCATATTTTCAAAAGAACACAAATCAATAGGTAAATCTGAACATCGTTACGTCGAGACGGGATTTCGAAATTTTTTCTTGAGGGCACTCCCACACATGAAACCTTAACAATGACCGGCTGATGAGAACTGACAGTAGAACTCTTAAGCTTATATAAATTTAGACTTATAATAAATAGTATTGCGTAGCGTACCACAAATTTGTTTGCTATCTATCCGGATTCTTGATCTATGCTTGGTTATTTATAGTTATTTTTCTAATACAAGTATATTTAAAAAAACAAAAAACTGACTTCAAATAGAATCAATCGTTAAACGCTTTTTGGGTAATGTGGCATTAGTGCGGAATGCCACTCCCATTATTATTTTGGCACGTGATCTTGACCTTCTAATGTGCTGCAGGTAAATAAAAATATCACAGAAATGATGAGGAATACGGAAATTATATTTTATACATTTGTTATAATAGAAATATACAATTTGGAAAAATGTCTAAGCAAAAAGTTATCAAAAAGTAAGTGAAAAACGTTGACATGTCTTGTATAAAATTTTCTAATTCCAAATACAATATGAATAATTTTATCATCTAAAATACTTTTTGGTGGCTGGCGAATGCAAGTCGCCACAGCTTTTACACGTTCGAAAGCTAGTTCTTTCCGTGTGATTCCATTTAAATTTGGTCCAATTCTGACAATGGGATCAAGTATTTGCGCAACAAATGGACGAATAACTCAAAATCTCGACAACCGATTTCGACGATTCATTTTTTATTGGAAAGGATGTCTTCAAAGGTAGTTTAATGAAAGTTTGGTTAGGTTCTGATTAATTCTATTTCGTAATTTTCCTACGATAATTCATAAATATAAAAAAGGGCGTCTGCGCGTAATAACGTTTGATTCGATTTGAAGTCGTTTGTTTGTTTTTGCTCGTAAATATGCTTCTTCCATAAAGCTAGTAGCACACTGATGCATTTGTAACTAACAGATCTCGCGATACAGTTGGATGGTTCCGGACACGTCTAAAGCTCTCGCCTAATTAGAGCACGGTAAGCCACTTACGTGAGGTGACAGGTTTATACTCCACCGCCGTACATGGCGGCGGATTTATTTCTGTACCTGATTCAATTTTAAATGAACTTGTATGATGGCTGTAATTTATTATAATTGGTATATTATACAACAAGCAACAGCATTTTTAATCGTTTTCAAAAGACGAGGTTCTCAAATATCAGTCAGTCTGTACGTATGTTGAAAATACGTTTTTTGTATCAAAGGATTTGGATTCAATTAGGTTGCTGTATAGGACCTTGGGTTTCAAAGAAATATAACTCCTAAAAATTTAATTTCAGAATGTTTGTTTCAATTGTGATAGGTTTACAACAATCTAAGTCTAGGTAAGTACTCCATAAAGTTTAAGTTACAGCCTTTATATATATAGTATATATGTCCTTGGGGGCTGGGCACAGGCCTTCTCTGTAAAGATAGTATAAGGGCATGGTCCGCCACGCGGCCCTAGTGCGGATTGGCAGACTTCACATGCCTTAGAAAAATTTCTAGGACATGTAAGTCCTAACGATGTTTTCATTCATCGCCGAGTGCGTAGAAAATTAGCACATAAAATTGCAACAAAAATTTATTGGTGCCCGCACCAGGGATCGGCTCCCTACCGTCATACGTCATAGTTTGAGTAAGCGAGAGCTATGAAATACACATGTCATATTATTCAATGAGAAGAATGATACCAAATAAACAGATTCATAAATTAACCATCCCACTGCAAAAGCCAGCTGGTGCAGGACAGACGTTGGAAATATTGCTCGAATCAATTATGTTAATTTCGACATCACCGATTCACGAACGTATACTTATGAAGTCAGAGCACGTGGAAATTCAGCGGTTGACATGGTTATTATAAATATATTTTTCAGTATATTTATACCTGGATGTAAATTTTTTACATTATATATTATTTAGGTATACTTAGAAACATGCGGCGATAGTCTAGTGGCTAAGCGACTACGATCTAATGATGTTTTTTTAAGTAACAAAAATCACCTACTCAAAATTTCTACCCGGTGTATTGTGATGGGCTCACCAACTGTCATATTCTAGACTTAACAGGATGGGTGGGCATTGAAAGTTGTCTCAGTTTAGCCCCTGGGGCTAAAAAGCCCTATCAATTCGTTTATACACCGTTGTAGTGTGTCTCGTTTACGACTACTAAACCCTTCTACTTCCTGCACGACAAGTCGCAAACCTGTCAGTAATTTCATAATCGATATTTTACCTTTTAATGTCCGAATTTGAAAGACACGCTAATTTTCAAACAACCAAGTTTCATTTATAGATTTCACAGATAACTTGAATTTCCGCGAATTGGCGGCTCGTCTGCATTAGTCGCTTATGCTTGATTTCTATTTTCTAAAATTCAACACAACGATCATTCGCCTCGTTGGTGCTCTGAAGCTGCGCGTAATTACACCGCCAGTATTTATATCGCCGGAGATGTCACTTGGCACGGATAATTAACATTTATTTACGTCTAGTATCCCCTGCTGCTTTGACGGACCTTAATTAAGGAAAGTACACACAGTATCAAGCCCTTCATTTTTTTTTTTCACCATGGTGGACGTTGAGTTTGCACCACGGACTGGTCTCCAATCGAGAACTTTCGCCTCTACTAAGATGGGAATTAAACCCAGTGGATATTAGGTGGACTTCGTACGAGTAATGTAATCTGTCGCATTTGACCCTATCGTTATCACTTAAAAGTTCACAAGCTGCGTCCGTTTTCGCAACTAACACTAGATTCTATTGTTTATAAGCAGCTGGTTGTTCTAGTCTGACATATATTGTCTCGACAGATAACGAAGCGTCCATTAATAAACGAAATAGGTCGTCACACAATGAGCTTGTCAATGTAATAAAATTTAATTGGTATCGCATTAAAATGAGTGTTCACACTTCGACTGTACCGAATTTTTCTTCCTATGATGCTTTTGTTTTCGCTTACCGTTGTTGAAATTTTCATGAATGAACTTCGTGATTGTAACATCTTTGGTTACATACAATTTATGTCTGATTGTTCCGGCCTATCCCTGGAATATCTCTACGAGATCACATCACGACTTCCACCCAAGGTGGTCTAACGACCACATAAAGACCGCAGCTGGATGGGCGCCGATTACAACCGATCCTTTTGGAAATCATTGAGAGACAGTGGATGTTTTAAGGCTGAAGTGATAATGATGATGATGATTCGCTGGCATAATAACTGATGCATAAAACTAATGCTATTTAAAAAAAAATAGTGTTTAATCGTGGGTAATACCGTGGGGCGCAACTAGTTTATTTAAGCTAATAATTGCAATAAATTCTCTCTTACCCACCCGGCTTTTACCAATGAATTGCCGTTTGTAAGTACTAAAAATCACCTAATAAGCTTGATAAAAATGAAAAACAAGCTACCTCTGTTTACCCCGCCAATGTTGGACCTGAGAGCTTATATAACTGAAATATAATGTTTCTATGTAACTAATAAATTGAATAACATATACATTTCTGTTAAAGTGACGCCCCCACATCTGCAACTCTGTCGTCCGTCTGTCATTCTAAAGTCTAAGTTAGGTGAAGTTGCAAGCTACATTGCTGTCATTGTGCTTCCATAAATAGCCCTTACAATGTTTACAATAAACTTAAAATGCAATTTTGTTCCACATAGTGTTGTAATAAAGTTCAATCTCCTATAAACGCTTCGCATTTGCATAAACATCTTAGAGAAGTCACCGTCTTATAGACTAACGTTTACATTGGAATATTATAGTAAGTAAATGTTGACTGGAATTGAAATGTATTTGTTTTTAGTTAGCTAACAAACATTGTAAGATGCATAGTAATTTTTTATAGGAAAAGTGACAAACAAGCTTACGACTCACGTGAACTTATGTGATGACCGTCGCCCATGAACATCTGCAACACCGGAGGAGCTACAAAATGCGTTGACTGCGTTGCCTGAAATACTATTGAGAAAGGAGTAGGCTCGTTTCTTGAAGGCTCCCAAATCATACAGGAACGGAGCCATGCCTGCTGATTCCACAGGTTGATAGTGCGTGGAAGAAAATTATGCGAAAAACGCACAATGGCGTCGATGGAATCAAAATTAAAATACTAGGACCTTGAGTTTGAATGTTTTTAAAATAATAGTAATCGTTATAATCGCAGGAGAGGCTGTGATGATATTGGCACGTAATAAGAAAGCCAAATACGTAGGGATCTTGGTACTACAATTTTCCCTCCACGGTTAAAAATCCCAAGACAAGGTGCGAGAATAGTGTCGAAAGACGGTGTCGTATAAATAAATCTTGTACTCCCTGTACAAGATTTCCGAAGACGATGTTGGGGACAGGGCGTAATAGAAAGTGATAATCTAGTGACTCTACTATCAACTGAGATTAATAGCAAGGATCAGAGAGCAGCGCAATCTATTTTTCGAAGTGTCATAGTTATATTACACTAGCTGACCCGGCAAGCGTTGTTTTGCCATCAAAATTATTTTCAGTGATTGACGTCGGACCATTGGCCATGCAAGATGCTGTAGCTGCATCAAGCAGTTGATCTATTGAAAAATAACTATTAAAAAATAGGGGTTCGTGAAAGAAGGTTGAAAAGTTAACCCTAAATTTCAGTAATAATGTTTTTAAGCCCACATTACAAAAAAATAAAAACTGAATATTAGGAGTGGACAACCCTTAAGGATATGAAAAATAGATAGTAGCCGATTCTCAATTATACTGACTATATATATAAAATTTCATCAAAATCGGTCAAGCCGTTTCGGAGGAGTAGAGACACGAGAATTTTATACAGGGTGGCCCATAAGTCCTTTGAAAAGTAAAATTTGAATAAAACGAAGAGGGCGCGCGTGAGCGGTGCAGGGGAAGCGGGGAGTAACTTCGGTTTCTGGGAATTTAGTCGCGATGGAACGTTTTACCGGAGCGGACCGTGCGTTTTGTGTGCGCGAGTTTTATAAAACGACAATTCGGCAACCGTTGCGCGGCGTAAATTTCGAGAACACAAAGGTTTACACAACTTTGACGACACTCCAACTCTTCAAACGATTAAGAACTGGGTTGCTAAGTTCGAGGAGACCGGTTCGACGTTAGATAAACCGCGGTTGGGTCGCCCAAGGACGTAACGTACGGAACAAAACATAGACACAGTGACACAGTCTATTCGCGAAAATCCGACACAGTCAACTCGTAAGCGCACCAGAGCATTAAACGTATCCAGGACATCGTTACAACGGATTTTGAAGAAAGACTTACATATGCACCCTTACAAAATTCAGTTGGTTCAAGAATTAAAGGAAACTGACGGTATTCTAAGACAAAATTATGCGAATGAAATGTTGAATCGGTTTACTTCCTTCAATAACATAATGTTCTCTGACGAGGCTCATTTCCATCTTAACGGGCATGTTAGTAAACAAAATTGCCGCTATTGGAGCTCCATCAATCCAAAACTTAAGCATCAGAAGCCCTTACATAGTCCGAAAGTGACTGTTTGGGTCGCTATGTCAGCCCATGGTATCCTAGGGCCTTATTTCTTTGAGGATGGCAGAGGGCGCGCAGTTACTGTTACGTCGGAGCGATATGTGGCTATGATCGAAGAGTTTTTCATACCAGAATTGCAAAACTTTTCAGGCTTTAATGCCAGGATGTGGTTTCAACAGGATGGGGCCACTTCTCACACCTCTAACACTGCTATGCCCGTTATCCGTCAACTTTTCCTGGCAAAGTGATCTCTAAGAGGAGACATTTCCTGACCTCCACGTAGTCCAGATCTGACCCCGATGGATTTTCTTTGTGGGGCTGCCTTAATGCTAAAGTATACGACACAAACCCGCGGTCAATTGAGGCCCTAAAAGAAAACATCCGCAGAGAAATGACAAGCATTTCAGCAGTGACGTGCCGCGCAGTCATCGACAATTTTAGGCGTCGTTTGCAAGAGTGCCGTGATCGCAACGGATTACATTTAGAAGATGTTATTTTCAAAAATAATTCCCGTTTTTAAGCTTTTTGTAAATAAAAATTTAATTCATAATGTAATTAGTTTTATTTTAATAATTTTTTTCATATCAAAGGACTTATGGGCCACCCGTTATGTAAGAAGATTTAATGTTAGAGATGTGCCACTTCTCAAATCCGGTGAAATTGTTGCGGACAGCTTCTCTGAGCAATCGCCCTTCTTCTTCTACATTTGTATTTGTTGTCGATAAGGATTCTAAGATTGTAATAAACAAAAATAAAAACGAATTGAACATCACCTCTTTTCTTGGTATCGGTTACAACAAACCAAAACACTAAAGCGAGTCATATATCTCACTCGGCACTAAGATTGTTCCGGAGCAGTGTTTCGCCTCACTTAGCCAGAACACAGCTCGTATTTCCTAAATTATATTCCTAGCCTGTATAAATTGCTGTTAAGTTGGTAACAATGTAAATCAAAACGTCAAGACGTTGAGATATATGCCCGCGCGGAGTCCCGGCAAGGAACGCTGCACTGAATGCTAATTCGCCGGGGATGTTTAGGAGCAGCGTGAAGGGCCATTAAACCTAGAAATATGTTAACTGGAGGCGTTGCGCCATGGGACAACGCTGTCGGGAAGGTGTTAGGGCTGAACATTTTGAATATAAATTCCTTAGCATTATGTCTTTTTGTTTTATTAACCGCCTTCAAATTTCAGGTCCTTAAATTGTCTGCATGTTTAAGCGCGCCTATCGCCGTTATTTATGGACCTATTTTGAAATTTTTATTCATGTTTGTAATGGTTTGGTTTCAATTAGGTTAACTCAATTTTGTTTTTCGAGCTTGGGTTCCGGAGATATACCAGACAACTCCTCAGATCGTATGGAAGAATGTCAATATAAGACTAAGTAATTACGACGTATTGTGTGTAAATATTCGTATATTTCTTGTATAAATACATTTTCCGAGCTAACGACAGGCCGGAAGATATAACATATGATTAGATGTAACATGGTTATTACCTCAACTCTGTAGTCCTGGGTTCATATAATAAGGCTACGGTATCCCTTGCCTGTAGTAGAAGGCGACTGATAGGAGCTTCGATTCCACGGGCGACAAGGGTGGGTGCCTTTGTCGTGCGCTGCAGCGGACCCGGAAAGAAGGCGATACTGGGGTGTCGTCTTAGCACTACGAAATTGCTGGAGGAGGGAGTAACCTCCTCCGCGACGCGCTTTACAGCTAAGAACTACAGGGCTGAGGCGGAAGTGTAATATCTTTAAACAATTCTTGTATATATATATAATCTGAATCTCGGAAACGGCTCCACCAATTTTCACGAAATTTCTAATAAATGTCGCTTTATCCGCGCATACCCTATTATTAGTTCAGTAAATGGCGTTACTAAGCAACAGTAAGTCAATGAGTGTACTGTTTGCCGTAAGACCAAATAAATCAATTGTTTACATAAATTATTTTTAAAATACGTGTGACATATTGTTGCTTAGTGATGAATCGATAAAGTGGTCGATATTCACATCAAAAAAGACAGCGCCCAGAGATATGTCTTATCTGTTAAAACAGATAATGGTAGAACACACATAAGAAGAAGATCACAAATTTTGAAACAAAAAGATGATGGAGACACCCAGTTAAGGCCAGGAATTACTAACAGGCTCGAAGAGCGAGTTGAATCTAGAGTTAGACGAGTCAGACAACGATTTACTAAAAGAAAAGGTCATCCAGGTACTAAGATATTAATAATAGCTATGATATATTCCATTTGTTAGCATAATATTTGTTTTAATTCTACTTCGCATATGGATGGACCTAGGATAATCAAATGTAACCATCTTACCCGTAACAATGTTCACGTAGCAGATTAATATGACAAATCGCATGTCTATTAACCCAACGTCGCGGACCCGCGATAATGTAACCTGTGTCATAACAGTTTCTCAGCTCCTCGGGCATTTCGGGACATGTCAACTTGCTATTGCGTTATTATGCTTTAATTTAACAAAAGCTCGTGCACACATCGTCGTTTAAATAGAAAGATTACATTTCTCAAAACTGTAAAATTAGATTATTACAGCTAATTTAATTACACGGTTACATAGGAAAATAGAAAACAAGTAGACACAAAACCGATAAATTTGCCAACATGTGCATAATCACATTATCAGGAACTTACTTTTTTTTTTTTTATATGAAAAGTGGCAAACGAGCATACGGCTCACCTGATCTTAAGTGATCACCGTCGCCCATGAACATCCACAGCACCAGAGGAGCTGTAGGTGCGTTGCCGACCTTGAGATAGGAATAGGCTCGTTTCTTGAAGGTCCCTAAATCGTAAACGTTCGGAAACACCGCTGGCGACAGTTGATTCCACAAGTTGACAGTGCGTGGGAGAAAGTTACGCGAAAAACGTACAGTCGTTGAACGCCAACCATCAAGATGGTGGCGGTGGAATTTGGAATTCTGCCGAGATGTGCGGTAATGGAAATCGGTAGCTGGGATGATTCCGAACAATTCCTCAGAACACTCCCCATGGTAAATGCGATACAGGATGCAAAGAGAACCGACATCTCTTCGCAGACTCAGAGGGTCGAGTCGATCGGAAAGACCCTGATCGTCGACTATTCGAGCAGCTCTACGTTGTACACGGTCAAACGGAAGAAGTTGGTATTGGGGAGCCCCGGCCCAGAGATGCGAACAGTATTCCATGTGAGGCCGTACTTGTGCCTTGTAAAGTTGCAGACGGTGGGCAGGCGTGAAATACTGTCTTGCTCTACTGAGTATGCCAAGTTTTTGGAGGCCAATTTGGCTTTGCCTTCCAGTGACCACGAAACTGAACGACACTCGATATATCGACGCCAAGGATTCCAATGCTGGAGGATGCGACCAAGGGAGTGCCCTCGAACTGAGGGGAGACGATAAAGGAGTTTTTAGCGGTAAACACGCATACTTGTGTCTTTGTGGGGTTAAATTGGACTAGATTTAGTCTTCCCCAATCTGAGACCCTATCGAGAAGAGTTTCGACTTCGGACACAAGTTTGTTCCGGCACTCTTCGATGCTTTCCCGAGAAGTATTGGCACGGCCTGTGTACATTGCATCACCTGTGCTATCGTCTGCATAGCAGTGAATGTTGCTGATTTGCAGCATATCATTGATGTGCAAAAGAAACAAGGTAGGAGACAGTACACAGCCTTGCGGAACACCAGCGTTCACTGGTTTGGAGTCCGAGCATGCACCGTCAACAGCGACCTTGATGCTACGGCCTTCGAGGAAGCTGGTGATCCATTTGCATAACCTCTCGGGAAGCCCGTACGATGGAAGCTTTGAAAGAAGCGCTCCGTGCCAAACCGATCAAAAGCCTTTGCCACATCAAACTAACTGCCAGGGCCTCCCCCTTGCTCTCAACTGCCTCAGCCCATCGGTGTGTAAGATAAACCAAAAGGTCACCAGTTGAGCGACCGTGACGAAAACCGTACTGGCGGTCGCTAATCAGCTGGTGATCCTCCAGATACCTTAGGAGCTGGCTGTTTATAATGGATTCCATTATTTTTGAGAGCAAAGAAGTGATGGCAATAGGCCTGTAGTTAGATGGATCAGAGCTATTGCCCTTTTTTGGGATCGGGTGCACTAAAGCAGTCTTCCAAGAACACGGGACAACGCCTTGGGAGTAGGAGTACCGGAAAAGTCGAGTCAACACCGGTGTCAACTCCGGAGCACACATCTTCAGCACAATAGGAGGGATCCCGTCAGGTCCACTCGACTTGTGGATGTCTAGAGAAAAGTGTTCTGCGTACTGTAGTCTGCAGAAACTTTACTTCCGGCATAGAGTACTCGTTCCGCGGGATGGTCGGCGGTGAGTTACCCTTATCATCCAGAGTCGAGTTGGACGCAAAGAGTGCGCCCAGAAGATCGGCCTTCTCCTTTGCGTCATGGGCCAACGAGTCATCCTTTTGTGCAGAGGTGGAAGGGATGGCTGACAGAAATTCCTTGAACAGCCTTGGCGAGCGACCAGAACGCACGTGTTCCCGAAGGAGGCGAACCAGTTTCTCGCCAATTCTGCACACATGCTCCGACCTTGCCTTGGCAATTACGCTTTGAAGTACCTGGAGGCAGAGTTGAACTTCTTTTTCAGTGCGCTGGTTTTTGGATCCTCCAATGCCGATGCCGCAGCCCAAGCTCGATAGCACTCCCGCTTATGGCGTGAAGCCATTTTGCAAGAGCGACCAAACCAAGGCCGCGATCTGCTACCGACGGGCACCACAGACGATGGAACAAAAGTTCCATTCCTGAAGTATTACATCGGCAGCAGAGTCTGCAACGGCGTTGGGATCCACCGGCGAGAAGCAAACTTCCCCATGGGTAAGATGCGAAAAAGACCGCATTCCATCCCAATCCGCTGACCTGTAGTGCCATACGCCTCGGCGGCCTGCAATGCGCGGCCGCAGTGGGTTTAAAGGTGGCACAGCACTCCGGATCAGACAGTGATCAGAGGAGCCTAGAGGGGCCTCAACTGAAATGACATATCTGTCCGGATGGGAGGTCAGCAGAAGATCCAACAGGGAAGGTGTATGATCTTCCACATCTGGGATTCGCGTAGGCGATGTGACCAATTGTGTAAGATCATATGCCAAAGCAAAATCGTACACAGATCTCCCGCATGATCGGTAGTGCGTGAACCAAGCCATTCGGAGTGGTGGGCATTAAAATCACCAAGAATCACGATCTCTGCGGAGGGATACGTTCGAGCACGGAATCTGCAGCCACCTGGATGTGGCTGATGAGTCGATCGACTTCAGTGTTACCGCTATGGGACCTATACAGGCACGCATAAACACGAGGATGGTCGCCGATGTCTACGCGTAGCCATAGGTTGGAGAGGTCCCTGCCTTCAAGGCTGTCGAGGCGTCGAGAGCAGATATCTTTTCTGACGTACACGCAACTCCCGCGCGAGGCACAAAGCAATGTTCCAGTTTGTACCCCGGGTAGAAAGATACGAGACGTCAGATGGAGAAGATATCTGCGTCTCGGTAAGAAAGAGTAAGGCCGGCTTTGCCGTCTCAAGATGGTAATGGACGGCACTCAAGTTGGAATGGAGGCCCCTGATGTTGCAAAGGTCCACAGTAAATGGGTCAGGAAGAGCCATTGATGCTTTGCCTCGTTTGCCTCGGACAGCAGAACAGAGCGGAATTTTGCCCCCCCCAGAATACGTAGGGCAGCCCGTACATCCATGTTTAGGTAACACTTGGTGACCCAACCATTGACGCACGGGGGGGGATTCTCCAGCACCAACCGTACTGGTACCCCCCTGGGGTAAATGATTTTGAATTGCCGCTGCCATGTTGCTGAGGGAGAGGGAGTTGGGCCGCCGGCACACTCATTCACCTTGCGAAACGCGGAGGAATAAAATCCTCCACTTTACGCCAGTATTCTGTGAGGTCGTGGTACTTCCCCGATTGTGCCGACCCATTCGTACAGCAGCAAAAGCTGCTGCGGTGGCCTACCACTGTTTTGGGAATTAGGAAACGAAATTTGGAGGAGAAAGGACCTGTGGGATGGGATTGTCACCATTCGGAGGGGATAAGAGGAATAAATGGTGACAGCTATGGAGTTCAGGGCCGCTAATCCCCGTATTCATCGGACAGATGAACACACTGAACGGAAAGGACCTGAGGATGGGATTGTCACCATTCGGAGAGGATGATGGGAATAAATGGTGACAGCTGTGGAGTCCAGGGCCGCTAATCCCCGTAATCATCGGACAGATGAACCCACTGAACAGAAAGGACCTGAGGATGGGATTGTCACCATTCGGAGAGGATGATGGGAATAAATGGTGACAGCTGTGGAGTCCAGGGTCGCTAATCCCCGCATTCATCGGACAGATGAACCCACTGAACAAGAAAGGATCTGAGGGATGGGGTTGTCACCATTCGGAGAGGATGATGGGAATAAATGGTGACAGCTGTGGAGTCCAGGGCCGCTAATCCCCGTGTTCATCGGACAGATGAACCCACTGGCTATAAGTTAGGTAAGTACTTAAATTATGAAGAGCCAAATACAATAACGTTCTTATACATTTAAGGTTTATGTAAAACTAAATCAGACTGAAAAATATGTTCATCACTGAAGTTTTCATTGTGAGCTGGCTAATATATACGGTGGTATGGAACATATAATAATCCTGTATTTCTAGTACGTCTTTTTTTTTTTTTTTTTTTTTTTATGCGTGTAAACTAGCGCTTGACCATGATCCCACCTGGTGTTAAGTGGTGATATAGTCGAAAGATAGTACGCGCTAGTTTAGTAAGTGCCTATTCACTCTACTCTTGAAGGCTCCCACGTCGTAATTGGACGGAAAGACTGACGCCGGCAACTTATTCCACTCCTTTGCCGTACGCACGATGAACGATGACTCAAATCGCTTCGTTCGGACGCGCGGAACATCAACTATAAAAGGGTGAAGACCCGCCGAGTGTCTAAACGTCCGAAGGTAGAATGGGGATGGGGGAATTAACTCGTGTAATTCCTGTGCACACTCTCCAAAGTGTAATCTGTAAAACACCGAAAGGCTGGCCACCTTGCGCCTGTGCTCAAGACTATCTAGGTGTAGATCTTGGTCACCTATCAACTTTTTGGCCCGCCTCTCCATGGAATCCAGTGCCGCGAGTTGGTATTTGGCTGCACCTGCCCAGATATGACAACAGTACTCCACACATGGCCGGATCTGTGCTTTATACAAAGTCAAAAGCTGTCCCGGTGTGAAGTACCGCCGTACCTTTGATAGGACTCCAAGCTTCCTAGCAGCTACCTTCGCTTTGGATTCAATGAACCGCCCGTTACTTAGGAGTCTACGTCTCTTAGGAGTAGAAAATGTTATACGGCTTAGTAGTGTAGGGTGGTCTATAGACCTAATAGAGATAACAATATATTGTTCAAGATACCATAAAACAGACTCATATGCTTAGAGGTTCAGGCTAAGCGACCTAAGAGCTATGCCACCTCTCAATCCGGTGAAAAAGTCAAGGGCAGCTTATCTTTTTTTTTTTTTTGTTGACGGGGAGGAAATCTTCACAAAGATATCCCGCCTTCTGGGAAGGCGGCGGTTATGTGGGGATCTTACCCACTAAAACCTCCCAGTGGCCCTTTCCTCGGTGCATGACGAGGGGCTCCGGGATCTCACGTAACGCACCGGAGCCCCTCTGCACTGTGCTCAAGGAGAACACGTCCCGGGGAGGTTACTCCCTCCTCCCCTGTGCCCTCGCAGCGAAAGGCGACACGGGCCAGCCGATGTCGCCTTTTCCCGGGTCCACTTTAGTGGACGACGCAGGCCCCCACCCTTGTCGCCCAGTGAACCCGAGGCCCCTTTTAGTCGCCTTGTACGACAGGCAGGGGATACCGTAGTCTTATTCTTGAAGGGCAGCTGTATTAGTTCGTCCAAAAAGAAACTCTTTATAACAGAAGTCTTTTATTATACAATGTTAGTAATTTAAAGTACTTGTTTATTTTATCTATGCCAAATAAATGTTTCTTTCTTTCAAACTCATTAGAAACTCCGACCTTTTGCAGCGAATATCAAACTCTTACTCATCTAATATAATATAAACAAATTCAGGACACGTTTCAACTTAAATTTAGATAGTTAAGTGCATGGCTCACGACGGAGTCAACTTTGTCCCGTGTTATTCAGACGCGCGGGAGATGTACGACGCAACAACTTAATTACACATTTCCTACTCATATTTGACTTTTAATTGGTCGCCAGTTTATGCGCATGTCACCCGAGATTATATATAGACTTATATGTTTCTATATATGTAGCACAAACAGTGTGCGTCGAGCTTTTGTTACGATCAAATAGGTTTTTAATCGAGTTCAAAAAGGAGACTATTTAAATAAAATTCCGATTATTATTTTCTTTTAAAGAAAAGTGGCAAACGAGCTTACGGCTCTGATCTTAAGTGATCACCGTTGCCCATGAACATCCACAGTATCAGAAGAGCTGCATTTGTGTTCTCGCACTTTGAAATAGGAGTAAGCTCGTTCTTGGCCTATCGGCTATGATCAAAGTGTAGTATCTGTTCTTTTCAGCTTAATACCTGAAAGGACCAGTATATTAAACTGATTTTTGTAAGATGATGGGAAGTTAGGGGCTCGCTCCAATCCTGTCACTTCTCTGAGTGCCGGAGAAGACCCCTTTGAGGTTGAAGTCCGGGCTTTGCCGGGACCGGCCGGTCGTTGGGGTGTCCTGTCGCTGACAGATCCGGGACACCCGCTCGTAACGGCTGATGGCGTTCGCGGAAGATTTAGTGGGTAGGGGATGCCCACGCCGAGTCCCGCACATCCCTCCGGGCCCACCCAGGGTACCGAAGGATGGTTTATAAAAAGATTCCCCCGCGTGAACAAAAAAAAAAGAGTAAGCTTCCTTTCTTGTAGGTCCCCAAATCGTAAACGTTCGGAACACCGCTGGTGACAGTTGATTCCACAGGTTTTAATTCGTCTGTATTTTTTTTTGTATGTTTATGTGACATTTCTGCACTGCATTGATTTTTGTTTGAAAATGTTTTCTTTTAATTATTTCTCGCTCTCTGAATAAAGCCAGTGTATTCATTGTATTTGAATTATTTTAATAAATACCATCCCAAGTCAGAATACGAACTAATGAAGTTAAATTATTATTTACAATGCCAAGTTTATATGATGATCAAAATATCTAAATTATTAATTATGAATTAAAGATTCAATAAGGTTCAGATAATTCACTAAGATATCATTGGTAGTATATTATACATAAAAATCGCTGTGTGCCATACGTTGCTAGCTAAACAGTACCTAACTAAACTTACTCGGTCTACGTACGTAATAGTACATATGTTGTCGATATAGTAACTGACTACTCGCAACGCCAAATCCTAATACCTAAGAGAATTACTCTAACCGCAAAACTAATTAACAAACAACATAATAAGAACGGATTCTGTTCATTAACCGCCGTTTAAATAACTTAACTAAATTTGTTACCGAAATATTTATAAAAGCGTTTACCTTCCAAAATGAAAATTAATAATTTTGCGAACATCAGACCACAGATAAATCGACTCCACATTAAGCTTCAAGGTTTATGAGGTGGAACTTTAAATTCCGTCTACGTCGGGCCCCCAAAAATGTGGACGCCGCAAAATAAGAGGATAATGTGCGTTAAATGTAAATTATGCGTCGTTAGAGTCATTAGTTATTGTCCGTTAGAGATAGGGACCGGCGCGATCGACATATTGATTGCACATTAAGCTAGTCTAGATCGTTAGCAGTAGAAGGGGGGTATTTTGAATTTGGGAGTACATGACTGCAATTGTACATGTAGTTATAGGTTCGTATCCGTATATTGACATGACAGCCCTGTAGTTCTGGGCTCTCAAGAATAAAACTACGGTATCCCCTGCCTGTAGTAGAAGGCGACTAAAAGGGGCCTCGTGTTCATTGGGCGACAAGGGGGGCCTTTGTCGTCCGCCAAGGTGGACCCGAGAAGAAGGCGACATCGACTGGCCCGTGTCGCCTTGCACTGCGAGGGCACAGGGGGGGAGGGAGTAACCTCCGCCCGGGAAGTGCTCTCTATGAGCACAGTGCAGAGGGGCTCCGGTGCGTTCCACTGGAGATCCCGGAGCCCCTCACCATGCATCGAGGAAGGGCCACCGGGGAGGTTTTAGTGGGTAAAACCCCACATAACCGCCGCCTTTCCCCAGAGAGGCGGGGTATCATTCTGAAGATTTTCTTCACGTTAACAAAAAAAATATATACTGACGTGAATCATCAACAAGTACAAGCTTACTAAGACTGACGTCACGAACCTACAAACTTCCGTCGCCCATTGGGTCACAGTTGTCATTGGAAGTATGTGAAAACAGCTGACAATCCTTCAGATTGACTCAGCCGTGGTCTGCAGTCCCTGTTTTTACATAAAAATGGCAATTTTGCCATTGATTGAAAATCCAAAGATTGTTAAACAAAGTATTCTTGTTCTTTGGGTGGTTCTTACCTTAAATATGATAAGATAAAATGTACTTTTTTTAAAAAAAAAATGTAAAGTGATTTTGATAATATTGTATTGTATTGTTAGCAGTACTTTCTTCCTAGCTTAATTTATTTCTCAAATTGTTTTTATTTGATTAATAATTGATAAAGGTTAATCTGTTAACTTCAAAATTTATTCTCATGTATACTTGCTTTATATACTTGAATTTTGTTTGTTTTCTGCAACAACTGCTGGCAACTTATGTTAAGAACATACAAACTCTTTGCTTCCTCAACAAAGGAAACAAACATCGATTTTAGTTTTTTGTTAATAAAAACGTCACCAATACATTTTTGCACATCATTCGAATCGAGTGTTTTTCCATAAAAGAACGACCCGATAAAATAAAAATATTTTATCGGGTCGTTCTTCTCCTATTAGTAAGAATGGTTAGCAAGAAACTTCGTAATTTACTTTCTTCTTTATAATTCTTAGAATTCCTTTTTTTTTAAAAAGAACTATAACACATGTTAGGATGCAGTTATAGATTGTAGTATATTGCCGTGTTCGTTATTCACAAATTGCTTGAGTAAAATATTCAACACGATCCCAAAATATTATTATCAAATCTATGTAGTTATATATGAATGTAAATTTATGAAGACAAAGTAGACTGGCAGAGAAGGCCTTTGGCATCCAGGACTGCATTTCCACTTCACATCAGGTAGGGTCGTGATTGGGCACTTGATTAGTATATAAAATAGTCCGCCTTTTTATACACTTTTATTACATGCGAATGAAGATTGATTTAAAATTGATTGAAAAACAACGACGTCCTTTAAGACCGCACGACTGAAGTCAAACTTCTAGAGCTCCATATATATATCAAGAGGCACATGTGCGCACGCACTCCTCTCTCTCGCTTGTACAGTGTGATATAGACAATAATCCCGCACTGTATCTTATATACACGAAACGTAACTGGCTATGAGAGAAAGGGCGAAAGAAAATGTGAGCTCGCGCCTCTCTCTCTTGCCCCCTACAGTGCGAATACGTAACTCTCTCTATCTTCAATAACTTATATCTCTCTCAACATCCGTTCGTCTCGGCCGTTCACATTTGTCTTAACGCTCTCACCAGCGTCCCAAATGAAGCATGCGTAAAGAAGTCTTACTACTATAATAATCGCGTATTATGGGAAGTTAGTATACTTTAGTGTAATGTTTACTTCTAAACAAATGAGCGTCGTAGACACGTCCGCAGTAACTCAGCGCCTGCTGTCGCGAAGTTAGTTTCGGAATCTTCAATTAAGATATGCAAATACGTCTCCGATTGAAATTCACGCATTATCCCCGGCGCGAGCACAGCCGAAGCATGACTATTAGATGGCCGGTGGAAAATTGGCACCTTTCGTGTAATTAACTTGAACACGGCAATGGGGACCGATTGTTTTCAGTTCCACCGGATTTATTGCACAATAGTTTCTTTAAATATTTAACATATAGATAAAATTTTAGTGTCTATTTGTAATAGTAAAATATCTGCTATTACTAAATGAATATGTATGTATAAACAATACGGTACATTTTTTTTTTTGTTAACGAGGAGGAAATCTTCAGAAAGATACCCCGCCTTCTGGGGGGAAGGCGGCGGTTATGTGGGGTTTTTACCCACTAAAACCTCCCCGGTGGCCCTTCCTCGGTGCATGGTGAGGGGCTCCGGGATCTCCAGTGGAACGCACCGGAGCCCCTCTGCACTGTGCTCATAGAGAGCACTTCCCGGGGGAGGTTACTCCCTCCCCCCCTGTGCCCTCGCAGTGCAAGGCGACACGGGCCAGCCGATGTCGCCTTCTTCCCGGGTCCACCTTGGCGGACGACAAAGGCCCCCACCCTTGTCGGCCAATGAACCCGAGGCCCCTTTTAGTCGCCTTCTACGACAGGCAGGGGATACCGTAGTCTTATTCTTGAGAGCCCAGAACTACAGGGTTAAACAATACGGTACATATACGAAAATAATTTTTGTGTTATTGTTCCGCCTAATCTCTGCAACGCCTGGACTGATTTTAAGGCACTTTTCACTGGCAGAAAGCTGCTTTTATAAGGAGTAACTTAAGCTATATTTTAGAAAAAAAATAGTTTTTAATCGCGGGTAACACCGCAAGACACTAACAGCTAGTAGAATATAAATATTTATTTGTCACGTCTTTTCAACCTAACTGAACTATCTGCTGAGCCAAATGTGTCCAAACGTTAATTGGCTCGATAGTAGTCGATATTTGCTTGAGACCAAGTGGCCCCAATGAGGTTAAAGATTACAAGTCTTTTAGTTCATTAGTGCCAATATGGTTTACCGGTGGCATACCACTCGCAATTATGGCAATCCTCTGTGTGTATTTGACGTAATGAGTTTATGAACGAAATTTGGGCAAATCCTGTTCAAAATGTATTTTTCAATGACGATCTCTATAGATATGTATCGCATGAAATAATTTGTGCTACCCGTGCAAAGCGGAGGTGGGTTGTTAGGGTTTTTATAACGTCTAGGTAAAAAGTTTATATTACAGCCTATATGTCCCACTAACGTAGACAGGACTTTTCTGTAAAGAGAGTATAAGGGTCCCCCACTCTAAGACATGTAGGTTATCCCACGATGTTTTCTTTCACCGCTGAGCGCGTCATCACTTAAAATTACAACAAGCAAATTCGTTAGTGCTGTTATCGGAGATCAAACTCGGGTTACCAGTGTACTATGCAACTGAGGCAAAACACTGAGCCTTTCACGGCTCTAATATTATAAAAAAGTTCAATGATTTTATAAGTTTTACATCGCTGAGTTATTTTCTCGCCTTATACTATTTGAATGCTTAAAGAACTTGTTAAATTCAACTGTTTGGCTTTAACAAAGACTAGTAAGTAGTTTTTGACACGTTAACATAATTATACGAATGTATAAAGTACATAATTTCACCGTAATAAAGATCGACATTAAAAACTAACAAGGGTAGAGATGAAATTAATTTTCTAGAAAGGTTAGACAGTCGTTGCGTAACGAATTTAATCAGAGGACGCGAGCAAGGGTTGGTCCGTAGAGGAATCATTTGTTCCGAAATTCGACGTGTGCGAGTTATCTAATAAAGTTTAATACAACTTACACAAGATGGTTTAAATTGCGAAATTGCTATGTTAATATGTGTTCGTATATTACGTGCCGTTCCAGCCCGTAAGTGCGGGTAGGCGTACATTTTATTTCGCTATTGCACTCTTGACACTTTGCCGTATTCTCTATTTGACTTATATAGTTATATTTTTACGCTTTCTGTATTCAGAAGTCGATAACTAATTACTTAGTGTTAAAGATGCAGCGTATACAATGAATATATGGCCCACTGATGCTCTGCCCATCTCTGTAATGAGAGCAGCAGATTGGCAGACTTGACATGTCTCAGAAAATTTCGCATATTTTGTTGGTATAGTACCGGGCTTTGAAGATGTACAGCTGCTATATGGACATGGCATAGGTAATAGGAGTATTACAAAATTCGTTAGAATATTCCGAAATCAAACTATTAAAGTACATCCTTTCCAATAAAGAATCATCAAAATCGGTCTACCCAAGAAAGTTATGCGGTAACAAACATAAAACAAAACACAGACGAATTGAGAACCTCCTCCTTTTGAAGTCGGTTGAAAAGAAAGCGTCCTTGGGTAGTCCTACAACTGAAATACAATCTAGGTTGGTAATGATAATGGATTACGGAATACCCGCAACGTAATTATGTGAATCTTTCGTAATATACCCGACAGTTGAAGTGAGGAGGCCGAGGTACGTTATGAAGCCGTAATCCGCTTTAGGAATATGAAAGCCGTTGCTAAACACACTGGCTTGGACCGCAGGCCAGGGCGAATTCCCGAAACAATTAAGCTTTCTCGCACGATTAGACTCATAATACGCGCTCGGTTAGTAAGACTGCAGCACATTTTATGTCAGAGTTCATAACATTATATAGTTTATAAGTAGCCTAACGACTTAGAGTACCATCTCCTAGTACAAGCTTAAGATTCATTGGAATAGTTAACAAGAATGTTGTTATAAATACTGGCACGGCAATAATTCAGGGTAGTAGACAGAGATTATGTATATAGCACTAAAATATAATTATACAAAAACTCACGAACGTCTTCCAGAGGAGTGGGTAAAGTCTATATGAACCATAAATACATAATAGTCCTTACCTGCCTTTAAACTAAACATGGGAGGAAATGCGTTCATTCATACTGACGAGTTATGTCGGGCCCGGCCTACAAGAGGCCCCTACCGACTAGAACCACCTATGGTGACCGATCGTCTGCCATGATGGGCAAGATGGGTCCGCGTTAGCATTCACCATCTCGCCCTGGCGACAGGCCCGGAAAGAAATAACCGGGCCTCTTGCGTCTGTGGAGAGGTAATGCTGCTCACAATGGTACCCCTCAGATGGGTGGAGCCTGTGCAAGCCAATCTGCGCCATATGCCTTCTTTTTAACATATACCTTTTTTTTAAGGTTTGCTTTTAATTTTATTAAAATTGGACATTGGATTCTGAAAATATACGAGAACTTACAAATGGCATAAAAAAAAGATATAAATTTATTGTATACTAAAATGAAACAAAAAACAAATAACAGAAATAAGGTACATTTAACAATTCGTTGTTAAATGTACATGCAATGGGCGGCCTTATCGCTAAGAGCGATCTTTGTATGGACAGGAAATATATGAAATAAATAGGACGATGGCGTACAGATACAAATACTACAACTAAACCTAAGTATTCTATACTAGTAAATAAAATTGGAGTGTCTGTTTATAATTATTTGTAATAAAATAACCGCTTTTGATATGAATGTATTTTCGGTACATATGCCAAAATAACATTTTATACAATTTTTCTCTGTCTGTTTCTTCTGATCTCTGTCTGACTTTCACTGACTGATAGCTGAACTAATACAGAGGAACTTAAGTTACTTTTATTTTGGGAAATGTTAATAAGGAGTTTTTAGTCGCGGGGAATATTGATTGATAATGTCGCGCTAACCCAAAAAAATGTTTTCATTTGCCCTTCTTAAAGGCAACAATTACGTATGTGAAAGAAGAAAGACAAGATAGGCCTCGGAATTTCGTAATATAACAATTGAGAAATTAAAAAGAGCGTCCTTGGTAAAATTTTATTTCAAGTCGGTAGTTGTTTTAATTCTTTTTTTTCTCTTTATTTGGGACAATAAACAATAGCACAAATGATTATCATTATTATTTTAACGTGCAACACTGTAAAAACAAAAACACTATCAACAAAATTTAAATTAAAGAAAAGAATATGGAAATAAATGAACTAATAAATACTTATTATCTAAATAAACTGTCTTTAATACATTTTCAAAACAAATCAACATCTGCGAAGTACTTATTGTATATTTCCACCACACGACGGAGAGGTGAACGTACACCAGCATTGGAACGACAGGAGTTTAAAGAAAATAAATTTTACGCCTTCACCTCTCACCGCTAAACTGTTCTGGGTACAACGTAACATAAATTATTTACTAAATAAGAACAGTCAAATTTATCGTAAATATAATTGTAGTGTGACGTTAAACATCTACAAAATACAAACCTTTAAATTATAATTATTATCCCGCTCCACCAAACTAGGGAACGAACCCTATATACTACTCTATATACCCGTGAATCAGAAGCCAAGTGTACCATGTGGCCGAAGAGAACTGTGTCATGAACTATATACCAAAGCAATAACCATGCACGCCAACAATCTGTGCAGTAAAATCAAATTACCTACACTCCAGTTAGATTGCTGACCGCTGGACTGCAAACACCCATGTGATTGATGAAATATTTTTAACTTTTATTAACATTGATAGAACACTAACCTTTTGTATCCTAACTAATAGTGTCAACGTCAAATAATCAAATTCAAATGGACTTATTCAAAAGTTACATGTGAGAAAATCATTAAAACTGATCCTTGTATGTAAAGAGACACATCTTTTGTGTCTGTATGTTATGTTTAATGTGTCTCCGACTATTTACCTCTGCATAAATTATTTTTAAAAGTGTATCAAGCACAAGTTTAAGCTTACTTGAAATGGTTAACAAGAATATTAGTAATATATTACATAAAAAAAATTATGATTTAACCTCATCGTACAGACATCGTTATTTTAATTTTTGTTTTAAAGGATTTGCTTATTTCTTTTTTTTGTCCTATGACTTTGGGTCCCGAATATATATATGCCAGGGAGGTCCTAAAATTTGTATGGAAGAATGCTTGTTAATTAATATAGGTAGGTGGGATGCATCAACAGAATTTAGGCAGCTTTATGTGATACACAACAGATACATGATTATTATCTTGGTTGTTATAGTTATTTCGTTGTTGTTTCCTTTGTTAGTTGTTGGTTAGGTGTTAAGATTTTAGGATGAGTAGGAAGTTGGGAAAGGGGATCCGGGTGGGGGTCGCTCGATGGGGGATGAGAAGAAGAATAAACATTTTGATAAGGGAGGGTTTTAATTGGGGATGTTAGTGATTCGGATGGGGAAGAGATTGCTGGGGAAGTGTGGAAGGAGTAGGAAGGGGGGTAGATAGGAGGCTGAGGCCTCTGGACAGCGTTTCGGTGACGTCGCTGTCGGAGTCCGAACTGTGCCACGGGAAAAGGTTGTTCTCGGAGGTGTCGGCCGGCTCCGACACTGAAACGGGGAGGACCATAGGAAGAGGAAGGGAAAGTGTCTTCCCCGAAAAGGGGGAGTATGCGGGTGGCAGACACCCTCGCGAAAGCGCGGGTAGCTCTGCGTGAGAAAAAAGTGGAGGAGATGGAGGCGGCCTTCGCGGCTAGCCTCGAGAGCCGAATGAAGAGAGGAGAGACCGGGAAAGAGAAGGAGGTAGAACTCCCGCTCGATCTCGATCTCGAGAAGATGGGTCCAGAGGACCTCATGGTGGCGGCGGAGGGACAGCTAAATACCATCTTACAGCTAACGGGGAAGAGCGTAAACCTTAAAGGGGGATACGCAAATAAAATTAAGAGGGCCTCCGCCTTCGTCAAGGACGTCCTGGACACCCTTGTGGTGCGCACGGAGGCAGAGGAGACCCGCCGCCTTAGGGCGGATAATAGCAGGCTCCAGCGGGAAGTGGCGAATCTGAGAGAGGAGGTCCGTGCGCACCGGAAGGAGTTTGAGGAGAGCCGGAAAGCGGCTAAACAAGACGGGCACATGAGCCGGGATCAGCTCCAGGATCTGGAAGGCAACATTGCTAGGTTGGTTGGCAACCTAATTGATGGTCGCCTTTCAGAACTGGAGTCCCGGCTCCCACAAAAGGTCTGTCGCCCACCACTGGCGGGCGACAATAGGCCTTTGGCGAAGGAGACCAGAGCGGCTGTGGAGGAGTTTCGTGCAGCAGGGAAACCTGCTGCACACCCTGACAAGGAGGTAGCGGCTTCCAGCCAGGGTACTATCCAGTCCCAAGATGAAGAAGGGATGGAGGAGTTCCCTGCCCTTCCCCCCCCCCCAGGTCCAAGGGGAAGGGGAAGGGAAAAGGGAAGAGTGGAGGGGCATCGGGGGGTGAGTGGACCCCGTTTGGGCCCTCCACCTCCAAGGCGGCAGGAGGAGCTTCGGCGGCACCGGCTGTAACCCCGGGGAGTAACCCGGGGGAATGGACGGAAGTGGTCCGCCGTAAGGCGCCCGCAAAGAAGGCGGTTGTCGGAAGCTGGGCGAAGACCCCGCTTGAAAAGAAGGCGGAGGGCCCGAAAAAGCCCGGTATAGTGCTCCCCCGCTCACAGGCCGTGGTGATTAAACTACGGCCTGATGCAGCGACTAGGAGTAACTTACGCGTCGGCCCTCCTCAAGGCCGAGCAGGCGGTGGACCTGGCGGAGATGGGCATTGGGCCGCTCCGAATCCGCCAATCGGCGACCGGAGCGCGCCTCATTGAGGTGCCAGGCACCGCCAGCTCGGCGAAAGCCGATGCCCTGGCGGACCGTTTGAGGCGGTCCTCACAGAGGAGGTGGAGGTCACCAGGCCCGTGAAAAACGCCGACTTGCGCGTCACGGGCCTGAATGACACCACCACTGTGGACCGCCTCACGGCCGCGTTGGCGCAGGAAGGGGGGTGCACTGCCACGCAGGTCATTGTCCGGAGCATGCGCACCGGCAATGGCCCGCAAGGGATGGGCTCCGCCCTCGTGGAATGTCCGGCTGTAGCGGCGAAAAAGCTGCTGCAGCTGGGAAGCATCGCGGTGGGTGGAGCCGAGTGCACCTCCACTACCTGGAGCCAAGACCCAGGCATTGTTTTAGATGCCTGGGTCTGGGGCACGTGGCTGGCACGTGCCCCTGACAGTCGACCGCAGCGATCTGTGTTATCGCTGCGGTCAGAAGGGGCACAAGGCAGCTGCCTGCTCGGCGCCACCGCACTGTGCGGTCTGCGCCGATGCGGGCAGGCCTGCCAGCCACGTGATGGGGGGCATGTCGTGCCGCCCCCCATCCACCCGTGGAAAGCTCCCCGCCCAACCCCAACGGGCCGGGAGCTCGAGGGACGTTGAGATGTCCGGTTGATGGTCGGACATCTCAACCTACTCCAGGCGAACGCCAACCACTGCGCCGCGGCGCAGGATCTTTTCCTGCAGTCCGTGGCGGAGTGGAGCGTCGATCTCGCGGTGATCTCGGAGCCGTACTTTGTTCCTCCCTACCTCACTGGGTGGGGATCTGGACGGCTCCGTTGCGATCACCGTGAGGCCTGGAGTAGGCCCGCCCCTCGTACCCAAAGCGAGGGCCACGGGTACGTGGCGGCGGTTCGGGGAGAGGTGGCTCTGGTCGGAGTCTACTTCTCTCCGAACCGCGACCTGCCGGCCCTTGAGCGATTTCTCTACGCTCTCGGGCCGGTGGTGGGCAGCTAGCGCCCCTGCAGGTGTTCGTGCTGGGGACTTCAATGCCAAGTCCACGGCTTGGGGCAACCCCCGCACGAACCCTAAAGGAGGGAGGTGGAAGAATGGGCGCTAGCTGCCGGGCTGTCTCTCCTCAATGGGGGGACAGCCCACACGTGCGTGCGGCGGTCGGGAGGTTCAGTGGTGGACCTGTCGTTCGCCACTCCGGCCGTCGCACGGCAAGTGGAGGGATGGAGGGTGGAAACGGAGGTGGAGACACTCTCGACCACAAATATATAAGGTTCGAGGTGTCTTCAGCCTCCGGACGTCCGGCGTCGAAATCCTGGGGTCGAAGCCGGTTCCCGCGTTGGGCGCTTACCAAGCTCAACCGGGAACTGGCAATAGAGGCGGCCATTGTCGGCCGCTGGGGCCTCCCGCCGACCGAAGAAGGGGGGGTGGACGATGCGGCTGGCCGCTTCTGCAACGTTTTAACTAACGTCTGCAGAGCGGCCATGCCCCGCGTTGGGCGTCCCCCCCCTAGGCGGGCGGTCTTCTGGTGGTCGACAGAGATTGCCGACCTCCGCGTCGCCTGCAATCGGGCCCGAAGGGCTTACACCCGAAGCAGGCGGCGCCGACCCCAGGATGTGGAGAGAGATGGTCGGCTGTACAGGGTCTACGTGGAGAAAAGAAGATCCTGCAGCTGGCCATCTGCCGAGCCAAGGAGACTGCCTGGCTGGAGATGGTGGAGGGTCTCGAGAGAGACCCTTGGGGCCGGTTGTATAAAAGGGTGCGGGATAAATTCCGCACCCAGTCGGCCCTCTCACCAGAGTACTCCAGCCAGAGCTCCTGGGGAGGATAGTCGGGGAACTTTTCCCCGACGCCCCCACGGGGTATACTCCCCAGGATGGCTCGGCAGACGCCGGACGTCGACGACGTCTCGCCACCCGTCACGGAGGCTGAAATGGAGGCAATTCTCCCCGGGATGGGTGTCATCTGCTATGCAGATGACACCCTCGTATATTCCCGGGGAAAGGAGTTTAAGGAGGCGGCGCGGCTGGCGGAGGTGGGAGTAGGCCTCGTCGTCAGCCGCATAGAGAGGTTAGGGCTTCGGGTCAAGTTGGAGAAGACCGAAGCCCTCTTCGGGTGCCACCCTCCTCATAGGAGGAGAAAGGGTGAGGGTGAGCTCCCAGATAAAATATCTGGGACTCACCCTCGATGGAGGATGGACCTTCGGACCCCACTTCGCACAGTTGGGGCCGAAGGTCCTGAGGACGGCAGCCGCGCTGGGAAGACTCCTCCCGAACCTCGGAGGACCCAGCGCGGTGTGCAGGAGGCTGTACTCTGGGGTCTGTCGGAGTATGGCCACGTACGGTGCCCCCATCTGGGCGGGTGACCTGAGCCGCGGCAACCTGTCTCAGCTGCGCAGGGCGCAGCGGGTTGTCGCGGTCAGAATCATTCGGGGTACCGTACGGTCTCGTGGGCGGCAGCTACCTCGCTGGCCGGCGATCCGCCGTGGGAGCTCGTGGCAGGGTTCTCGCCGAGGTGTCCGACTATGTCTCGGATAGGAGGGCCCTCGGAGAGAACCCTTGCCAGAGGAGGTCCGGCGGATCCGTCGGCTAGCAGAGGTGGCACTTTGCCGAAGGTGGGAGGAGGACCTGGCGCATCACTCGTACGGTATCCGTACGACGAGTGCTCTGCGCCCGGTCCTAGAGCGTTGGATGCGCAGAAAGCGCAAACCTCTCACCTTCCGTCTGACGCAGGTGTTCACGGGGCATGGGTGCTTCGGGGACTACCTGTGTCGGACGGTCCATCGGGAGGCCGATGAGCGGTGCCATGATTGTGGTGCTGCGGTGGACTCTGCCCAGCACACCCTCGAGGTGTGCCCGAGATGGGCAGCGCAGCGCCATGACATGGTATCTGCCATCGGTGGTGTAGACCTGTCGCTTCTGAGCCTCGCTCTTGCGATGGTCTCGAGCGACAGGTCTTAGACGGCGGTCGCCTCCTTCTGTGAAACGGTCATGTCCCAGAAGGAGGCTGACGAGCGGGTCAGGAATGGGAGCGCAGAGGCTCCCCTCCGCAGGCGACGTATCGGGGTGCGCAGGAGGCGTTACGAACGCCTCCTCTTGCCGCCCCTGTATCCAAAGCGGGGCCAGGATGGGTACCTGGCCCCAGCATGCTTCGGCGTCGTCGGGACTTCTCTGAGTGCCGGAGAAGTCCCTTTGAGGATGAAGTCCGGTCTTTGCCGGGACCGGCCGGTCGTTGGGGTGTCCTGTCGCTGACAGATCCGGGGCACCCGCTCATAACGGCTGATGGCATTCGCGGAAGGTTTAGTGGGTAGGGGCTGCCCAGGCCGAGTCCCACACATCCCTCCGGGCCCACCCAGGGTATCGGAGGATGGTCTATAAAAGATTCCCCGCGTGAACAAAAAAAAAAAAAAAATACACAACAGAATTCATCTTGCTCTAATTATTTAGTTCTTGTTGCAAGCAATGTGTTCAATGCAAGTCTAGTTATAACCGAACACTCAACATATGTTAATAAAAATTAGGTTACATACAAAACAGAGCCAATAATAATTCCATTAACGTAACCCACGAACAGCCATCGCCGTGTGCCAATACGGAATCATTAACCTTCCACCGGAACGGGCAATTATAGAAAGTGGCAGTGAAGCGAACGCTCACACTCTACCTGGCGCGATAAAAAGCGAATTATCCAAATAAACCCGACGATTTGCACTAAACCGAATCGTAAATACGTAACCTTAGCAGGCACGCGGTCGCACCTGTAAATTTTACTTAGCACTTAGGCGGCTATGGGGAGGCGCGAAATCGCTACTAAAACGGTCTCGGAATATTTACTGTCTGCGATGCGGGCGTCGCTCATGCTTTCCCTGTGTTTAAACCTTAATGTTAAATAATTTTATCATCGGCTTCAAAAAAATAATAGGTTTTTAAATACGAGTAACATCAAAAACCGACTTCATATATAATAAGAATAGTTCATCAAAAGTGATATTAAGTTATTCGTCCATTCGTCGCACACATACTTAATGCAAATTTAAGACTTATATGGTTTTCTCACAGATGCCATTGTCAGAACTGGACCAAAATTAAATTTGACCAGATGTGAAGCACTAACTTTCAAATAAAATAAGAATCATCAAAATCGGTTCTTTTTCTTTTTCGGTTCGGTTTTGGACTGAGGACGTTAGTAAAACCACTAAACTGTACTGCTACGTGATAACATTATTACAGTACCATATTTAAGAATTTTAGTCTTCAAAAAAAAATCTGCAAACTCGAATAAATTTTCAACGCAAACAAGTTTCTTTTTCTCCGACAAAATTTTCTATATATTTTTTCTTATATCTAGATATTTTGCCATCAATCAAAATTAAGGAATTAATGTCAGTAGAGTTTTTTGCTACGGTTCTACGAAAAAACCCTGCTAAATTAGAGACGCAGAAACAATGGAAAACCATTAGCCACAAATTACTTCTTACTCATCGTCTTCAACCCATCTTGTATTCAAACACCGAACAAATCCGTCATTGTCATATACGGTTACTAAGACACGATTTCATCCTATTGCAGTCTTCTATTTTGTATAGAATTATAGCTCTTATTGCAATGCATATTTAAGTTAACACGTTCTATACAGTAGCATTCCAAGGTTTTTATGATAGGTGAACAAAATGGAAGCAAATTGTGAGAAACCGTGCCTCGGTATAATTATACAGTATGTGGTTTAACAAATAACTTGTCTCCGCTACCATGAATAATCTTTAAGTATGAACTACATTAAGGAAAAGATAATTCACGTTTCCTTATAAAATCTTTAAATAAATTTTGTTATAAAATGGAGTGTGGTTGTTTGAAAATTTACTAGCTTCATTATCATTGCCAGCTTCTGTCGATCCTTGGCTAAAAATAGTACTTACTACTGTGACTGAGATTATCATAAACCTACTAAAATCACAAACACCAACAAGCATTCCTTCATACAATATTTAGGAATTCTCTATTATAATTTCGGAACCCAAAGTACCCATTCAAATAATAATGAAGTTCAAAATAAGTTCTATGAGTGCACAAACATTAAGAAAGAAATACAGGCGAATTGGAAACTTCTTTTGTATTCGGTTGGAAATTGAACAAAAAGTTTGTAGTTGGATTAGATTTAGGTGTTTTAATTTCCATACTAGAAAGGGAGAATGTACTATTGCCAGAATATCGTCGGACGAGAGCGCGACGTCACGTGCCAGTTGGCAACTTTACCCGATTAGGTTTTGGCACTTTGACAGTTTCACTTCGGTATTGAGCTTGTGCAATATTTTTTGTCACAACGCAAGCCTTACTGTGCTGTGCTTAAATTGGATCTAATTTGGGAGAGACAGTTGTGTTAACTATAGCATGATTTTTTTTAGTATCCAAATTAGTCGACGTTACGAATTTACGATTCGAAGACCGCTAACTAAACCATTTGGCTATTGAAGATAATGATGAAATAGCATTTTCATTATCAGTAGTCATGATAGTAAAGCAAATTCTAAAATATCACTGCTGTTTAACTTATTAAACATTTGTTAAAAATAATCGTTGCTATATTTTTCTTAATTCATAATCATATTTCTTTCTTTTTTTTCAGGTAATCCAATAATTTAACAAACGCATTGATTCGAAAAAAACGACCGTACGTAGATATTACACGAAAAGCAACGCCAAGATGTTAAGTAAGTCTATTATAGATACGCCGGACTGTCGGGCACAGGCTTTCTTTGTACGTAAGAATAGGGCCATAGTCCACCACGCGGCCGTAGTGCAGATTGGTAGACTTCAAGTGCTTAAAAAAGATTCTAAAACATGTAGGTTTCTTTACGATATTTTCCTTCACCGCCGGGTAAGTGGTAAATTGGCACAAGGTTGATTTAGTTGAACGTTCTATGGAGCTGTAGGCGATCAATGATCGAACGTGAAACTTAGAACGGAATAATTATTAAAAACACTTTTATATGAAAGTATAAAGAAAAGAAGATATGGATGCAACATCCCAAAGCAACACAGGCCGGTAATAAGCGATCGAAAATGTATTTGGTCCAATAAAATAAAATTAACTAAGGAAGTGTTCTCTAATCTGAGAATCTCCAAAGTATCTGCTTTCACAAACTTTTTAACAGCAAATACACCAAGTTCACTATACCATCGAAAAACATTCATTTCAGTGTATTTATTATATTCGTATGATAATTTAATTTTGCTTTTAGGATGGCAAATTATTTAATTGACATCATTAATTGAGTCACGGGCTGCCTCGGCGCGTAACAAACGTTGCGGAACATCATCTGCTTAATTATACTTAATCAATCAAAAGTCATGTCAAATTCTACAAGTAATGCTTTATGATTTTATACGTATATCTTGGCAATTAGTTGTCTGTAAATAATGCGGGTCTAGGGAATTTATTTCGTGGTTGGAATATCTGAAAAGGTTACAATCGACTCCCGATTCATTTATACATATGAAAATAAACTCTCACGTACTTTTAACAATAGTAAGGCAGCTTTTTAGTAAAAAAAAATTACACTCTAAAACGTTTAACGGCAATTCATTTACACACAACTCGAATTTTTATTATGCATCAGCTTGATTTTTGGATTATGTTAATTTTTTTTTAAAATCTTCTCCAGCCTTGTATATGTTTGGTACTAATAAAAAAAGATAGCAATTTTTTTACAAATATTACTAATATTCTTGCTAACCATTTTTTTGACGAGCAGGAAATCTAAAAAAAATATTTCAGCGTTCCCGTTTTTTTATGTTTAAAAAAAGCATGAAATTTGTGTAAAATTTTTATGATTTTTATTTGTCATTATTTACTATGTAGGACAACAATAACAACGACGACATGTTTTACTATTCTTACGTAGAGACTTTTTTTTGACGCATAGCCTGAACCTCTATCGGTATTAACTCGATACAAGGGTCCCCCCGGGTAACGGGTCACATAGATGTGTACGATTCGTATTAAGCGAGTTCGCACCATACGACGGCGGTGACAACGAAATTGTCAATCTTAAAAAGTGCGTTCACGTTGTACATTATATACAGGGTTATTGGTAATTCGACGATTAAACAAACGCTGGTTATTTTAATCCATCCAAAATTTAAAAATGCAATAGTGCTATCTTATAAGCCGTTTTAGTGGTGATAAATAAATGAATATTGAATTTTTAATTTTTGGAGATCGATCGTGCAGGAGTTTTTCCAAGAGCAAGTCTCGATAAACAATTCTTGCTCGTTATGTTAGGCTGTTACTAAAAATGGTGGATTCGAAACTACGCATTTATGTTTCGTAGACAAATCCTAAACCATTAGACCATTGACGCTAGTCGCAAAGTTATCGTCAATCTATAGCTGGAGGTTGACATTGAAATACTTTCATCGAGTATCACAAATGTAATTTTGTATGATTACATTGAAACCATTCTTGCTCCAACGTTTTCCTTTCATCACGTTGGTGTGCGGGGAGAACTAATCGTAGAATTTTACGGCATCATTAGTGGGGTCCCGGGTTTTTTCCCCAACGACCTTTTAATGTTTTCATTTTGTTCTCGATCTCTAAACAGAAGTTGCCGCTCGCTTGATTGGACATTGAAGATCCATTATATTGGTGTTAGCCGTTTTTGATTAATTATTAACAGTGTAATCAAATTATTTGTAATCATTACATTTATAACGTGTTTAGTAGTTTTCAACCGTTTTGAAAAAGGACGAGGTTCTGTTCTGTTCGCAACTCAATTCGTCTGTATGTTTGTTACCTCATAACTTTGCATAGTGCCCTATTTTAACTCTTTTATTTACCACACGGTGAAGGAATTCATTGTGAGGAAACCTGCTTGTCTAGAATTTTTCTGTGTGAAGTCTGCCATTTCGCATGACGGCCGCGTGGCGGACTATCTCTATGTACTCTGTAAACAGAGTACATAGAGATAGTCCGCCACGGGACCAATAGGACCATAGGACCCTATTAGTCGCCTTCTACTACAGGCAGGAAATACCGTAGCCTTATTCTAAGAGCCCAGAACTACAGGGCTGTTCTCCTCCAAACCTCTCCTAAGGAATTCCCTCCCAATATTTTAATTTAATCTAATCGAAATACATCTCAATAATGTATTGAATGATTCCCTACACAAATCGATGAATTCTCACTCGGAAAAAAAGTGTGGGTATTTAATAAAAAGTCCCATTCCAACGAACCCTAACGAGCATAAGCACCGCTACCGCAGTCATGAATCAGCGCCGTGTTCCCGTTATATCGTCCATGAATAAAATTTCACGTAAAAATTCAAATTAACCATTTTCTTCCTGCTATAATAACTTATTCTGTCGTGCTGTTCCGAGATTAAAAATAAGCTAGTTTTACATAGCGTAAGTCCTGTAAAGTATTCTATGCAGTTAAAGGTGAGTGAAGTTATTTTTAACGGACTTCAAAAAAGGAAGATTATGAAATATTTTCCCTAGTTTACACAAAAAAAAATGTCTGAACGTAACCATAAATATTTCACAACTTTTAAATATGTCAATCCTTTTTCATTACTAACTTACTACATTTTTAAATCTAACAAACGCCATTATCCAATTAAACACATACTCTACATATACACACTTCAACACACGTAACCTTCTACACTCAAACACACTCACGCACACACACTCGATCAAACTGAATTACTTATGATATATTTGTAATTTTAGTAAATTTGGAATTTTGTATTTAATAGTCTTAATAGCTGCGACACAGTTCTAACTACTGTGGCTACTCGTATTATGGAACTACTTTGTACATGGTACATTTTTGGTTTGAAATAAAAATTATTATTAGTTGCCTCCCATATTCTCTCCATATTGCTAAATTACCGAAACACGAAATCACAACAACATCCACCTTCAAACCACATTTTTACCTTACCCCATAGTTTATTTATAATTCCTCGAACACATTACGAACACCTGTTTTTACTGCTGCGTTTGGATATAATGAATAATGGTAACATATTTAGAGCGTCAGAACACACGTCTCCGATATCAAAACGTTGTTAGGAAGTAATAAAGCAAAACGACGAGCCAACAGCATGACCTATTTGAATATTCCGACTCAATTCCATTTAGAGTTTTATAATATCGCGTTTTATCTTAAAAAATGATCTTTTTCGTTAATAAGTCAGCTCTTCCCTAATCTATATATAATGGGTTCACATGTCTTGCTTGTAATTACCAACGGTTACAGTTTTCGACTATGTTTTATGGTGCAGTAAAATCATGTTTGGTGTAAGTTTCGACAGCATAGGCGGCTTATGGATTAAAAAATATTCTCTTTTGTTATTTCGCTCTATTTCGTTAGGTTGGCTATCCTGTTGCTTCCTTTAGTATTCCCTTATCGTGTTATATCACGAGTGTATCTGTTGGAATTATAATATGTGCTTAATTTCACATTTGCCAACTTTTTGCCATTTGTCAACCAACAGTCATTTTGATCAAATGCTTCTAAACCAATAGTGCACAGTATACTAAATTTTATGTTAATATACGTTCGCATACAAGAGATGATTCATCTATGTGATTGTAATTTATTTATTTCTACTTATTGGAACTCGTTAAACGAAGGAAAAATACCTTCCAAAGGCGGACAAAATTCCTTAGTGGCATTCGCTACCAGACAACCCTGGGTGAGAGAGAAATGTATTGGCAGGTGTAATCATCGAGGAAATATAAGAAACATACAGAAATATAAAAATTAATACACGTACATAAACATGCACAAATACATAAAATAAAATAATAAGATAAATAAATATATGCAAAGAGTATATGACAAATACTAAGCAGACATAAATAGTGCTATACGACATTTGGCGTGGTTGGTTTCAGACTTATCGTTTTTCGTGTAGTTTCTTCCTCTTATATCAAAGGTCGTTAATCCAGCAGCAAACTCTGTGGTATTGTAGATGTTCAAGGCTGTGATCACTGAATAAAAATTGAGCGTTGTCTTTCAATACAAGAGTCCTTGAAAGTAGCAATGACTTTACGACAATTCAAATCACAAATATTAAAGCCGTTGAGGAATGGGCAGAAGCAGTTGCACTGCGTCTTTGTTGCACTTCCACATGGTCATAGTATATAGCATATGTAAATGTATAATGAAGATTTATCATCACAGGGGCATATCACACGTTCTACTTAACTGATTTTGATGAAACACGTCTTAAATGTCAACCTGTTATGCAGGTCACCAGTGTATCTAAATTTCATCAAAATTTGTTTGGTAAATTCCGCTTGATGCGTGCTCTGATAAACATTTTAATAAACCCTGCTTTGACATCGATATATTTATACTAAATTCTCATGTTTACGTAATAATAACATTTGGAGTGAAAAATACTTTTTTTGGATTTTATCTTATTTTTGAATTTCTGACATTTCCAACACTTTGGATCAGTCCCAGTCAAATTAGTTTTAAAAAGAAATAGCCTTCTTATAGTCTTATGTATGTCATGTATGGAAAGAAGATGTGTATGATCTACATTCTCTGCATCATATCCAATGTAAACATTCTATTTATCTGATTTTGATGAAATATATTTAATTGTCTACCCTATGTTTAAGTCTTATCAAAATATTATTGAAGTTTTTTTTTCTTTTTTAAAGAATATTTTTTCATTTATATTACTAACATTATTGTTAAATATTCGGACTAAGCTTGTGCTATTGCTATGATTTTTATATGCTTTCAGTCAGATTACTAGGAATTCTAAGAGTGTTGTTATTATTGTCACACTAGGAAACGTTGCCTTTAAGAGAAGTTGGAGGAGAAACTTTAGAGGAATCAGCCTGTGACGGAGCAGTAACCCTGTAATCTTGCCGGTGTAGGACTTGTACTAGTGTAGAAGAACCACTAAAAGCAAGAGAGCATTGCTTCTAGTGTCTCTTCTACAGTAGTGTTCTACGAATGTGTTTCATCCTCGTGGAGTACGTTTAGTAATTGTAATGTACTAATTACAATTATGATTTCCAAATTAAAAATATCTTTGTCACGGTATACGCAAATATTCTGCAGTAATATTTCTTAAAATCGTAAAGATTCTGACAAACGCTATCTATTCCGCTGTAGCTTATGACGTAGAAATCTGTCGGGTACGTGGGCGGAGCTGGACGTGCCTCGGACGTTGGAAGGCGTGGAGGTTAATGCTAGTTTTGATTAGATTTCTACAGCTTTAGTTTTTTTCTTTCTAATCTTCATTGTTGCTTTTAGATCTTAGTTTTTATGGTAGCAATGGAATTCGTTATTTGATACCCGGCATTAATAGTGTCTTGATTGAATTCAAATTTATTACACCGCTCCACGCCTGTGTGAACCGGATTGATGTAATATTTTTATTTATAATCTACCGACTGGTTTAATTTTTTTTGACAGATTTAGAGTGAGTGCCGGTTGGGAAATCGCTTCATTTCGTTTTAACGAGTCAAGATAATGCTTTTTAAGTAGAAATATAATGAATTTCTTAAGTTTACGTCTATACTGTCGATGCAAAACATCGGCGGAAAAGACTTCTATGCATTTAACGTTGTTGTTGATGATGATGTTTAACTGCGGCGGGAGACCTTTCTCGTTACAATGGGCGTGCTCCTTACTGCGGGACCTACATAGGCTGTTATTTTGCGTTTTGTTTTTCCTTTATATATGAAGTATCAAATCAACGCCATTATACTTTGTAATGCACTAACTACATTGCGAGGCGCTCAGCCAACGACAATTCTTCTGATTTCCGGTAAAGTTGTGAAAACAACAACGTTGTGTGTTAACAAAAACTCCAGTCCTATCGGTTAATTTGGCCCTAATATGCAATAAAATGTAGTAAGAAGTATTTTACTTCATGTGGCAAATATACTTCTTTTAGCGCGATAGGGATAAACGGTGACATTATACGAACTGACATTAAACGAAACTACATTGTCATCTTTATTGACATACAATTGATTGGTAGAGGTAAATGATATTTTCTGAAAATTTATTTTACAAACACTGAATTGACACGCGGAATGTAACTTGGAGTTATTATTCTTTTTTTTTACATCATCCTAGGCTTCATCTTCGCCTTCCATCAAGCGAGATAGAAGCCAAACGTGAGCCTATTTAGTATTAAAAAAAACAATGAAATATAAATTCTTAAGCGCCGTGTATAAGAACACACACTTTTTTAATAGGAACTTGTGCGCTAAACGTTAGACTTATGATCTAACGACCGTGGCAGAGAAGAACTGGACAATTGATGTCCCGTATGGAATATTAGTTGCCTTATATCCTATCACATTTGGGACTTGTTTAATATTATAATATAAGAACAGCCATTGCCATGTCTGAGTGAGGTCTTAGCTGAGTATAAAAATCATATAGATATAGCTTAAACATCAGTCCGTAGTAACAATAGATCGAACATTTTTGTATGCTTAGCATATTGCACTAGTGCGATCCAAGGCCGATACGAGAACAGAAGCTATCCAATCAATCAACTCTGCCATCAAGGCCGCTACGAGAAACCGGTACCTTCAACGACACTTGTAATGTTTGAGCTGATAGCTGTTTATATTCATAACTCTTCGCTGTTATTGTTTACCCTCGCGACTTTTAGTCTCAATGGGGTGGAAACGGTGGACGCTGTCTTTATTTTATAATATTAAATTTATGAAAAACTAGTGTGCCTTAAGGCACACTAGTTTGATCTATCATACGACTGAACTAAAATTTCTTTAGCACCATCTATATATATGTACATACATAGAAAGAAAATATGCGCGCGCACTGCTCTCTCGTGCTACAGCATGATACAGATAATAATAATAATATAATAATAATAACTTTATTTCAAGCATTATACTCGTACATAGCTCATATTTTTGTTAGTAGGACACTTAATAACTATGTTAGTAACAAATGAAGTACATAATAAAATCTTTGTTATATTTACAATTATTCATCTATATCACACTATGTGCAGCCTTAGGCAGTGATTAACATACTTGCAATAATAGGCGTAAACTTTTCTTTACTACCTTATATCTCCCTACACTAACTTATATCTCCATCATAACTTCTATTCGCCTTGCCCGATCACAGTTTTCGTAACGCATTCACCAGCTTACTCTCTAAGGCAAGCGTTAGTTAAGTTTTACTTCAATAAAGGGTCGTATGGTCTGCATCGTTCCATACCATTTGGTGGAAAACCATTTTCCAAGTGACCCCCAACAAATTTTACATTCTCCCTGACAGTAAAAGGACATGATTTAAGTCATTAGCTTGGCAAGTGACCTTGCTGCAACAACTCATGTTATATTCGTCGCCTATAATAAATCTAGGTAAAACTAGGCTAGTCTCCTTAGCCTTAGGTTGAAATGCTTGGTGGTCGCAACTAATTGAGCTTGCTGTTATGCCTACACTTACATTTACATACATTACTAACAACATAAAACGTGTTAGACGTTACGTTAATCATAGCGTAATATAAAAAAGTAGGCGACAAATATCAAGGGTTAGTGTGTTGAATGGCTCACTAAAAACTACAGTGTAGGTAACAAAAGAAAATACCAAGCCGCAAATGCCCCGTCCCGTTACTGGGTATTCGAACTATATACAAATAGGGATGTACCAATATACATCAATCGATAATCGATATTAAATTTTATAGTATTTATCACTCCGCTATTTATGATAAAGGTAATACCGTAAAAGTATCAATTTTATATTTATTTTTTAATATTTTTTTTTACTATAAAATTCGTTAAATTGGATTAACTCAGTAATTATATTGAGTATTATCTTTTTTTTTGTTAACGGGGAGGAAATCTTCAATAAGATACCCCGCCTTCTGGGGAAGGCGGCGGTTATGTGGGGTTTTTACCCACTAAAACCTCCCTGGTGGCCCTTTCCTCGGTACATGACGCACCGGAGTCCCTGTGCACTGTGCTCAAGGAGAGCACGTCCCGGGGAGGAGGTTACTCCCCCCCCCTCCTGTGCCCTCGCAGTGCAAGGCGACACGGGCCAGCTGATGTCGCCTTCTTCCCGGGTCCACATTAACGGACGACAAAGGCCCCCACCCTTGTCGCCCAGTGAACCCGAGGCCCCTTTTAGTCGCCTTCTACGACAGGCAGGGGATACCGTAGTCTTATTCTAGAGAGCCCAGAACTACAGGGCTGATATTGTGTATTATCTAATTTAACACTACAAGTCACTCTCTCATAAAATTGTAAAAGTGCAATAATAAAAAAAGAAAGCTAATTTTTCTGCGCATTTTTTCATTTTTAACCGCCATTGAAAACCATATAAGTTTTAAATATGATTTTTGTTTTTGCTCGTTATCATATACATAAATAGTCTAACCCTTATGTATTTTTGTAGTAAAACGTAACAAAAGAACGTTTATTATTGTAGACTTTTACATGACCATTTATTGTAAAGTGTATCGATGATATTTTTGGAACGTCCTTACACACCAATAAAGTGAACCCCGATGGCGACTATCCGAACACGCCTTTACTGCCTCAATAAGGGCCGTTGTGTGGAGCAGGGGACAATAGAAAGCGAATCGTTCCCTATTCGAACTTCCTCGATAGAATTACTTACCTATCTTTTGTACACATTCCTCACTATTTTGTACACCACAATGCCTCTACTTTCAATAAAATTTTGAGGGCCCACTGATGTGAAATTTGAGTTTTAAACATAAAATTTGGTCAAGTACGAGCGTTGAAATAATAGATTGGGTACCGTAATGAAATTTCATGTTTAAATTCACTATGAACATCATTCTGGTTTTCTTATCTATTTACACACCGAACAACAATGTTTATAATAATAAATACATGTTTATAATAATAATAATCGGTTAGACAGATTACAACATATCTAAATTTTAAGATTTCAACACAGTTAAAAATAATATAATATAAAAAAATGAAATGAAAAACACTAAAAACCGAGAGGGTTCACTGCTCATCATAATACTGACTACCCAAAGAGGGTAAATCAGCGCTGGTATTCTGCAGTTTGTATCGTTTACTTAATATTCAAATATTACGGGCTGTGCAAGATCATGACAAAATATAACAACAGCATTACCATGTCGATGACGATCAAGATGACTCATAAGATTTTTTCCTACCACAAAGAGCTCAACGCGGCTAAAAAAGTTTTCAAAATTCAAAA
This sequence comes from Meandrusa payeni, assembly GCA_029286785.1. NCBI lineage: Eukaryota > Metazoa > Arthropoda > Insecta > Lepidoptera > Papilionidae > Meandrusa > Meandrusa payeni. Next base: position 2,381,639 of record JAGSMX010000029.1, read on the forward strand.
GTCACTGCTTAATTTCGGCTTTTAGGAAATATTTTTTTTTTGACGAACTAACACAGTTGGCCAGAGAAGCTGGCCTTTACTGCTTCACCGAAATGAGAGGTCGGATAGCTCTTAGGTCGCTTAGCCTGAGCCTCATTTAGGATTTACGACGTTTGAATATAACCACGGGAGACGTGCTATGTAATAAGACCCTTCCATAGGATGAAATATATTCTAATCATTGTAAAATGTCAGCTCGAATAAGTTTTAAATTTATTTTATTCCAACCCGCTAACTTCCCGAACCTTACGCCCGTTAGTCCTTCGGGCCTTCTTCACAACTTAAACAGTCGAAAGCAATCAACGTGCGTAAGTACAATGAGGGCTTTTAACAAAGGATCGCCACCCAGTATCGACCCGACAATTAGGGCTCCTGTTCCAATCGACCCTACATCGGCACGGGAAATGAATTAATCAAACACCACTTCCTTATCACCATTAATTAATTAATGTACAGTAGCCGATGGCCTCTTTACAGTTAGCGGGCGCATTCGTAATGGGATGCGTAGATTAGCTTTTAAGCGTTTGGTCCTTTTGTCAGTGCAGTTCAGTGTCAAATTACGCAAAGCATTCTATACGAACATAATAATACCGTCAAATGTGTTAGCAAATCTAAAACATATTCAATAAGAAATTAATTCTCAAATTTAAAACGCTTTGAAACATCTATCTATACCCAATTACTAAATGACGACGTAAAAAACGTTAATTTGAACCCTAATAAATTGATACTTCGCTTGTTATAGAAATTCTTAACGGCACACCTCGACCAGGTTATAACAACAATAAGCAAATCATTTCAAAGAATGCATACGTTTTAAATTTCTCGCGCCTACACACTTAACGACGCCTCGTTGAAACCGGCCAGAGATTAGAAACAACTTCAAAATATTTCATACGCGTTACTTTAAACGGTCCCCACCGGGGGGACCCTTGTGTCGAGTTACTAGCGATAGAGGTTCAGGCTAAGCGACCTAAAAGCTATGCCACCTCTCAATCCGGTGAAGCAGTCAAGGCCAGCTTCTCTGGCCAATGTGTGTAGTTCGTCATTAAAAAAAAAACTTTATTAACGTTTTAAACCAGTTTTAATTCTTCTCAGTGCTTCGTATTTGTACTATTTTCTTTGTGGTTTGTTCGTAGATTATACAATGTTTGCCTTTGTGCCGACTATAAGGTATTCAGATTTTTAACGAAGAAAAAAATGTTATACACCGAGTTATTTCTTTGTTCACAGTACTAGAATACAGGTAATTTAAGTTGCCACTTATAATATTTAAACAAAAGCTGGCTACTATTTCACAGTGATGTTGTTAAGTGGAGATGTAGTCTAGCGTGGGAGAGAAATAATTGGAGGAATAGAGATCAAATGAGTAAGTCATCCTAAATCTTTGCTGTACGCCTAATTAGCAAAATGAAAGTGTGTTATGTCCGCAAATAAGCGATGGAAACCTATTCGTCATACACGCTCACTAATTTCAGCAAGTGATAATTTTTTGACAACTAAAACTTCGAACTACCGAGTATTTCTTAGGTCGTAGGTAGCAATGAAACTACGTTGTCACTTCACCTAAATGTGTATAAGTCATCTATATATATATAAAAGAGAAAGTGTGTGGTTTGTTCCGTATAGGCTCCGAAACGGCTGGACCGATTTCAATGAAACTTTCAGGGAATCTTCAGATTGATCTGGTGACGATCAGAGTATTACTCTTTTGAACTGTCAAACATGCCATGTTTTGTGTAAATTATAAGAATGATATTGTATTTACTGATATGTATACGGGTGTAGGTAATGATCTTCGACTGCTTGAGAAGAGAATGAATAAGGAGAGAAATGAATAGTTTAATATATTGTGAGAGTTTATTTAAATTTTTAATAATGTAAGTTTATTTTTTAAAATAAAATAAAGCAAAATATAGCCCGGCGTAGCGGGATGGGCACGCTAGTCATTGATATGTACATTTTTGAATAATAACAAAGTTACACTAAACCCGTTTCGTTTCTAAATCCATCCCCTCCTTACACAGAGTAACAAACGTAGGGTTTTCAAGATGACGCGCCGCTCGCCGGGACGTCAGCTTGACGTGTAAAAGCTCCCGCGCTTTCTCTCGCTGACGGATATTATTTTTTTTTATTCAAAGCCTCTGTTGCGGCTTGGTAACCTGCCAGCTACGAGCATTATGGTATACTGCATTTTTTTTCTAAAGTGGAAATTTAATTTATATAAGTGATTTTATATAATGTTTGTATTTATTTCATTTTGATGATCTCTCTGAGAAACAAGTAACATTTTATGTAGTTATGACGCTAAAATACGATATCTAGAGGAGCTTTAAACGCGTGTACAACGTAGAGCTTCTCGAATTGTCGATGATCATGGTCTTTCGGATCGACTTGTCCCGCTGGATCTGAAAAGAGATATCGGATGCCATTCTTTACCGCATTTACCATGTGGAGTGTTCTGAGGAATTGTTCGGAATCATACCAGCTACCAATTGCCCTTGCTGCACAATCTGGACAGTATTCAAAATTCCATAAATGTTTATTTATATTATTTTTTTTATTTTTTTCCCCTGAGCTTGCACCCGTTACATTTTCTGTACACAACCCTAAAGAAGACTGACAGAGACACATTTATTTTGTGCACATAAAGATTAAATAATTATAAAATAGGTTTTTTTTAAATATAAAGCAATATATATGTAGCGATTACTATCTAGACCTCAATAAGATAAAGGCATTAAAGCGGTTTTTTTTTATATGAATACAGTACGTATTTGAACAAACAAACACACTAATGACGATCCGGCAACCTTTACTCAGCCGGGCACTGATTTAAGGAAAAATAAATACAAAATCAGATTCCATCGATTTGTATTCCCCTTCCAGGCGGGGTCTTCCGAAATTTCTTTAACATTTCGCCGTTCTTTCTTCCTAATACTAAGTACCTGGTGTAAGAGTAGAGAAAAGAGCGTTGAACAAAAATTGAACGAGCAAAAACAAAAACCGAATTCAAATCGAATCCAACGTTAAACGCGAACGCCCTCTCTGTATTTACAAATTATTTGTAATAAATAGGAATGTTACGAAATTAAACAGAACCTAACCAAACTCTCATCAAACTACTCTTGAAGTACATCCTTTCCAATAAAATTTAATCATAGAAATCGTTTGGCGTGATATTGAGTTTTTTTCTTAAGAATTCTCTACGAGTACCTCTATACAATAATCACTTTGACATGTTACTTAAGAATCTTCCCTAACATGGTGTCCGAGTTGAAAACACGAAATTGAAGTTAACTGCGAACGGTTTTCCGGTCCATTTAGGAGACTTTGGAAATTAAGTCAAGTCGGATTAACAGAAGTTTGCTTTGTGAAAGCCGCACGAGTGTAGGAGACATTAAAACTTAATGGCCCCTTTAAGTCGTCACATATTCTGTAAACGATGTTGCAAACTTCAAAGCTTAATGTGAACTTAACAGCACCATCGACGCTTACGACGTTTTATAATGCACTTAATAACAGCTCTGATGATACCGCAGTGGCATGTAAATTATAGGTTTCATTCTTCAAGTGTTGTTATAAATAATCTCAACTATATACGCAAAGGACAGCTGTAAATGGGATATATAACAAAGACATACAAAAGGACTTAAGTAATAAATAGGAATAATTGAAACAGTGAAAGAAAAAAAAAAGAATTAGATAGACCAAAAACAAAGGAAGAAGTAATTTTTTAAGAGAACTGACTGTATATTGTAAAATATTCTTGTTATCTCTGTGAGAATGCTTTTGCCTAGCCTAATACCGGCTTGAAACAGGGTTCTTCGATTCTTCATTTTGCCCCGGTATCCTCTTCGGTTACATTATTGGAGGTCAAGTCCCTATATCTAGCCAGCGCATTTTAGCACAGCCACGTCACAGAAGACTCAAGGGACGGACACAGGTTCTCAACGATCTCAATAGTACTTCCGAAGTACGTGACCTTACCATTTCAGCTTATCCTAAATGTCATGAACACCGAAGCTATTACGTATGTATATAAGCGTTGTGTATAACTTCATTTCGCTGACATGGTGCTCACTCTGAGAGTATTAATAAATAAGCTCTCACTCCCTTTTGAACCTTTTTTAAAGCGCTGACCTCTTTTTAACAAGCTTTTTTTAATAATTTCTAAGCAAGTGCTTGACTACGATCCCACCTGATGTTAAGTGGAAATGCAGTCCTGGATGGTAAGGCGCACTAGCTTAGTAAATGCCTATTCACTCTACTCTTGAAAATACCCACATTGTAATCGGAAGGAAAGACACATGCAGACAAACTATTCCAGTCCTTTGCTGTACGAAGAATGAAAGAGCAAATCGCTTCGTTCGGGTTTGAGGATGTTCACAACAAAAGGATGAAATCCCGCAGTGCGCCTGGAAGTCCGATGGTGGAAAGGGGACAAAAAAGATTCCACTGTAAATAAAGCTTCTTTATTTACAGTGCAATCTTTTTTTTTGTACATTAGAATACGAAATTGTAAAGTAGCCGCTCTAGACGGCTTCGAACTCCCAACTATATGATTTTAAAAGCGAACCCTCAGCCGGTTATGACAATAAAATGACAATGAAAACAAAACATTGCTGTCACTTCGAGACAAGATGGCGCTTGTGAAGATTCAATTCGTGTCATAGCTTTGTATAATAAAAAAATGAACTGTTTGGTAATTTGATACCCCAAAAGTCAATTAAGAAAACCAGAAACATTCTCGTGTTGATATAGTCATGTTGATATGGTCAATTAAAATAACCGGTAACAACATTCACTGTATATATTAGTAGTCCAGAGAACGTGTTTAATTATAGATAACTAAAGTGCTAAAACTTTTATGGTATTATCAACTTTATTACGTAAATTAACGTTTCCATCGCGATGCCTATCGTAAAGCGGTGCAGGTGAATTACTAATTATTAATTCAACAGTGTGAGATGAGATTACTCGTTTTATCGGGAAGCCCCGGTGTTAATTTTAGGCAGAAATTGCTGTTTGCTTGGTTTTTTCATTCTATAGGTGATTCCACAAATAGCGATGATTGCCAGTCAAGTTTCTCGTGCCAGTAAGTTTGCCTGTTGAAAAAAGAATTAACAAAATAAAAGGTATATTCATTATATTATTAAACTTTAAACATTTAATTATCATATTATTATTTTTTTTTACTTAATAATATATTTATGTATGACATTTTTTTTCCATCTATTATTTTATTGTATAAAATATATTTTAATCTCATAACTGTTTTATTCATGTATCCTATTTATTATACTGTTATTATCTGTATAAATTCCATATAAAAGTAGTATTGCGCGTGCACATCTTTAGGTAGTCCCGGGCACCGCTGAAAATCAGCGCTGTCGCATCCTTGCGGCAGCATATGCTGAAGCGGTGTCCGACATTGGCATCATATGTTATGTATTATTTGTCCGTGTAACTTGAACTGTGTTTTCTCTATTTTTCATTCTTTTTTAATGTGTGTTATATTCTGTCTGTGATGTGTTTTGTATTGTGATGCCAATAAATAAATGTCTATGTCTATATTATAAAAACTTAGTTTATCGCAGAAGAGAGAATAGAAGCGTAACGATTTCTCATGAATCTCTTTCAGTTCAACTCTTACGCCGCACGAGAAATCGTCCATGGTCAATGTTTATGGAGGGAAACGGGATTCTCCGTGAACAACGGCCATCCCAACGGTAAATAAGAGCCCGGGCGGATATTTCGGATAGATGTGAATTGTACGACCAATGTGTCCGAATCTAGTAGATTGTACTCGAGTACATTGACATAGGTAGCCGGGAGGAATCCCTGCGCTTCTATACCCTAACATTTTTTTTATTGTTATACGATTGTGGGGGCCGAAGGTGGGCCATTAGTTGGGCGGCTTTCATTTAATGGAAATGCTAACAACCTAATATTCTAAGGTGTTACGTGCAGTATTTCGACTGTTGATTTTTGTGATTGGTACTTTATTGTCAATTGATGGAGTGTGTTTTTTTACGAACCAACCTACGTCGTTGATCAGAGAATCTGGCCGTTGAGCGGAATTTTTTTTTCAAAAATATTACTAACATTTTTGCTAAAACATTCCAACTAAGCTTTAGCTTGTGCTAGGAGATAGTTCACGTCATTAGTCGAAATGGATTTGAACCTACGACCTTCGCAGACGGTATCCTAAACCATTAGAATATAGACGCTTCAAAATTTGAGAGGCGGGAAAGCTTTTTCGTAGTTTAGTTTAAACCTTTTTTGGGAGTGACTCTAACAGGGGACCTCGGTTTGGGCCACCCTAATGTGAAAGCATTCCGAAAGGCACCCGAGAACGGTAGGTACGAGTAATGTATGTCTTATTATGTCCTATTAGCTATACTATACTATGTATTAAAGTATAATCTTTCCTTTCGTTCCCACTCAATACTTGATAATTGGGTGGGAGGTATTCTATGGGGGCGGGCTTCGTCATAGTGCAGAGGGGCATCGGTGCTTGGATATCTCGGTGTCTTTCACCATGCACCGTGCATGGCCACAGAGGGGGTTCAGTGAGTGAAAATCTCACACAGCCAACTAAATATCCATTTAACTTGAAACATTTTGTGTTTACATTTGCAATTAACTATTCTTTGTCTAATTTGAAAGAACTTGAATTTCCTACAACGTAATACGTCATCTCACTTCATTTGGCCTCTCGTGCCAACTCCTCAGCGACGCTGTGTCTAGGTCGGCTCTCAGCGCGCCCTTGTTTCTTAAACGACTGAGTTTAAACCACTCGCTTTAAATGTGTTATGTTTGTTTTAGATTTTATTTGCGGATTTTTCTTACGTGTAGTAACAATTATTTACCATATAAAATTTGCGCAATTAATCTATTGTCTCATATGAGATATAATGGGTTTGGTGATAAGCATATAACGATTGTTATCTCTGTCTACCATCTGTACAAAAATAAACTTCTCTGGAGTCCGTTTAATCCGTTTAATATCTCTTAATTCACATTAGTACTTATAAAAATATGTAAAATCACGTTTTATCGTCGTAAAAAACATTAAATTGGACTTGTTTTTTTTTGACCCGAACTCATATAGTTTCAAAGCTAATAAAAATAATAATAATAAAATATCCTTTATTAATTAACAAAATTATAACAAACAGTATTACTAATTACACTTTTTTTACTGCGAGTATTAGTTCTATTTAAGTTTCACTGCCACCTAAACTAGGAATTTCCTGTGCGATAGGTGACAGTCCTTCCTCCCATGGTTATTTATATATCTAATATTGTAATTATATCATATTTTTTTGTGTGTGTGGGCGGGTGTGTGTGTACGTGTGTCGGTGAATGTGTGAGTGATTTTCAATTGACAACTTTTAACATATTCTCACAACCTTCATAATTTAGTGTTTCAAGCCACTTTAAAATTTCATGCTTCGAGAGAGAGTTTAGAGTAGATATTAAATACGGAGAAACACCATCTGTATTGTAGAATTAGTAAAAGTATATTTAAAAGTAAAACAAAAATAGCCATCAAATTGAATAGAAATATTACGATATAGAATTATTCAGAACCTACCCGAAATCTCATCAAACTACCCTTGAAGTACATCCTTTCCAAAATAAAATGTATAATCGAAATCGGTTGCCGTGATATTGAGTTATTCGTCCATTTGTTGCGCAATTACTTAATGCAAATTTAATACTTCTATGGTTTTCTCACAGGTGCTATTTTCAGAACTGGACCAAATTGTCAAAAATCTCCAGTGAAACACACCGAAGCCCCTCTGTACTATGCTCTCGAAGAGGACATCCCGGGGAGGTAAATCCTTCCCCCAGTGCTCTCGGCGGCTCAAGGTGACACGGACCAGAGGCTGTAGCCTTCATCCCGTGTCCCCTTTATCGGACGACAAAGGCCCTGTGAGCACGAGGCCCCTTTTAGTCTCCTTCTACGATAGGCACCGTAGCCTTATTCTACGAGCCCAGAAATACAGGTCTGCGGGCCGGCAGTCTTTAACCTACTATATCGTTTCTTTGCAATTGGATCATCATCAGTGGCAACAGTCCACGATCCTCGGCCACTCTCATCCAGCTTTGGTTCCCTAACAATACCTAATTGATCAGTATTAAACTGTTTAAAAACGTTGCAGATTTCTAGAACAGTCCACTGTCGCGTGAAGACCGTTTTTAGCGACCCGTGGCACATCCTGGCGTCACGTAAGGCCATTACTTTGCCATTCGGTCCAGAATAAATTCCCGGCGCGGACGTTGTAATGACAATTAGATGTGGAAATGAGCCAGTAATGCCGGAACATTATGCGTATAAGGAAGGGAAGCCTACGTTACGCGATATAAAGTTGACTTTCTTGAGGCAATTCGTCGATATATATATCCTATGTACAATTTTCACAGGCAATTCAGTTTGTCAATTTAATAACACAACGGCGCCATTAGTGTATTTCTTTATTCTTGCTAATAGCTTTTTGTGACTTTTTTTATCAAATATTAATTCATGTAACCTTCACGAGTCAACGAAGTTTATTGTCTTTGTATTCGACATATTTTTTTATAAATATATCAACCTTTTTGTTGTCAATGTGAGGTTCTTACTCACTAAAACCTCCTTCCGATGGCCCTGCTCAGTGCATGGCGAGGGCTTCCGGGATCTCAGAACGCACCGGAGTCGCCAGCCGATGTCGCCTTTGCCCTGGGTCCATACTAGCGGAAGACAAAGGCCTCCACCCTTGTCGCCCGTGAACCCTAGGCCCTTTTTAGTCGCCTTCTATGACAGGCAGGGAATTATGAAACTTATTCTATGAAAAAAAAAAAACTAGTAATACAATTTTACGCTTTATTCTTGAAATAGGGTTGCAGACAACGATTAATTGGTATAATTTATTTTACGAGTAACGAGCAGTATAATAGAGCATGTTGTCGTTACATCTACTCTGTGACATTGGCAGTAGAATGGGAGACGAATGACCGCCACGCAATTGGAACGTCACTTGTGACCCTCGCCGCTTCACAGCAAAGTATTGACCTGTCTCTGTGGAATTTAACTTATGCTAATTTTTAAAATTACTGCAATATGTTTATTATAGCTAATAGGAAGTTTCGACGTTTTCTCTTTCAGTACTCGACTGCGTAACTTATACTTAGGTTTGTTATTTTTTCCAAATTCACAAAGCGTCCATTCGCGACCTTCGGAGGTTGCTAATAATCCTCGCGCGTTACCGCTATTTTATGGGCAGGCCCCACCCCTTAGATGTTAGGAGCGTTGCTGGAGTTTCTTCGGCCACTTCTTCTCCTAGCGCCAACGCTTCCCGAAGTGGCACTCATAGTTAATATAGCTTTTGAATGTGCCTTATAATTATTCATGAAATAGCAACTATATAGATAATAGCGATGAAAGCTAGCCTTGACTGCTTCACCGGATTGAAAGGTGACATACTGAACATACTGAAAACATACTGAACCTTTATCGCTAGTAACTCGACACAAGGGTCCGCCCGGTGAGGGGTAACCTCGGAGTGGGCTGTTACTATGTTACGCGTAAGCATTTCGATCCGAGGGCACTCGAGAGGGCCGAACCACGACCCGGGTCGGTACCTATTTTATTAATTAAAACTATTTGGGACAATTTAACTTACATATAACTTATGTGCCACTTCGGGAAGCGTTGGCGCTGGGAGGTGGCCGAAGAAACAAGTAGCGAACACATCTACACCTTTAATTGGCATACACAATAGCACATAATTTTAAGTAAACTTGTTTAGTACAAATGTATGTCTGTGTAATCCTGTTGTTATTACCTCACTAAATAAATAAATAAAGTACAGTTTACCGAACGTATAAAAATAATCTTGCCGTTTGGAAGAGAGTTAACGAAGACCTTCAAGATGGTTTTCATAAATCTTACATTGTCACAACTTTGACATAGATATAAATATTCGTCCGCGCGATACCAGCTGTTACAACTTACAGGGGCGTTATTAAATTCGAACCACAGTATACAAAATGCAGTACAACTTTAGATAACATTTTGCGAAATTATAAAAAGCAAAATTAAATGATTTTTATTCTATCTCCTGGCTCCGGTGTCCTCAATGCTAAGGGTCAAGACCACCTCTTGGGAACAGCCTCAATAGTGATCCTTCGCCAATTTCCCCTATCTGCAACCGTGTCCAAAGCAATGCTATCCGAGGAGTCGAAAGTGATGCGGATGACTGTCAGCTCTTAGCGCCGAACTCTTAGAAGGCGCAGTCTGAAACTATTACGAGTAACAGCAAAAGGGAACATCGGCGGCGTTATTGTGTTAATGACATTTTTTTATATTTTTTTTGTTTCCATTTTTTTCCAATTTTTTCATTTTTTTCGGTCTCCACCTCTAAAAGATGTTAGGAGCGTTGCTGGAGTTTCTTCTCCCAACGCCAACGCTTTCAGAAGTGGCACTCAAAGTTCGTTTATTTGATGAATGTATTTTAGATTATCCGTGAAATAGCAGTCGATCGAATGCTTACGCGTAACACAGTAACCCTCTAAGCCGAGAGATTAGCCAGAGAAACTGACTTCTTTATAGCTTCATCGGATTGAGAGATGGCATCGCTCTTAGGTCGCTTAGCCGAAACCTCTATTGTTAGTAACTCGACACAAGGGTCCCTCGGTGAGGACCGAACCACAGCTCGGTCGGTTGTTTTTACATGGATAAATTAATTGACAGTCAAAAGCTCCGAGTCGGCACAGGTTTCAAAAGTGCTTGATCCGTCACGTTTGATTTGAAGACGGAATTTGGTTTGCTCTTAAATATACTTGTGTAATCCAAACTGTCGGGGTAACAATACGGCTGAACGTTCTAGAACAGTCAAGGCACTCGATTTGAGATTCGTTTCGAGTGGCGCGCACATAGCGATACGTGCGCGGCGATGCGACGATAACGCGCGTACACGTCGCGGTTACACTTAACGCGTGTCGAGATCGCGCGATAGCTCTGCGGTACGGTGGAAGCAAGAAAGCGGCCTAATATTTAACGCCGATATAGAAGGGGACAATGACATTCATTTCTAACCGACTTAAAAAAGGAGGTTCTCAATTCGTCTGTATTTTTTTAATGTTCGTGCATGGACCCGAACCTTTGCGCCGTTTTGCTCCCAATAGAGGTTTTAGGCTAAGTTACCTATGGGTTCAATGGGCGACAAGGGTGGACCCGGGAAGAAAGCGACATCTTCTGGCTCGTGTCGCCTTGCACTGCGAGGGCACAGGAGGGAGGGAGTAACCCCTCCCTACCCGGGAAATGCTCTCCTTCAGCACGGTACAGAGGGGCTCTGGTGCGTTCCTCTAAAGTTCCCGGAGACCCTCACCATGCACCGAGGAAGGGCCACCGGGGTGGTTTTAGAGGGTAAAAACCCCACATAACCGCCGCCTTCCCCCAGAAGGCGGGGTATCTTTTTGAAGATTTCATCACCGTAAACAAAAAAAAAATTTACTTAACATCTGTCACCTCTCAAAAAAATTACCCGACTTATGAACTGATTTAGTTTTGTTTAAGGATTTGCTTTTAGTTAGATCCCATGTTAATATTATTCGCATTGGATTTTGTCATTGAGATATTGGTAGATTTGTGACAGGCCAAGGACTACCACGAAAATATTGTTATATAAAAAATATAATGGTCCGTTAACCAACCCTTTTTAAATCCCGGAGGGATAACACTCAGGAATATTTTAATAATTTAAACAATCCCCCAACACATCTTAAAACATCTGTGCTAGTATAAAGTATTCATTTTATGTACTCTGAGCACTTGAAGGGAGATTTTGCTGTACAACGAATATATTATCCCCGCTTTATTCAAACCCATTGCGTTATAATTTGACCTACTACTGTTTGGGGTTGCTTATACCCTGTGCACTTTATTCATTAGATATTACACCTTAATGTTTAAGATATAGGGTTGTAAGCAAATGGCTGATTAAAATTGCGTTAAAACGCGGCAGCCATCTGGCGTGTTGGACCTGTATCTGCTTATAATGTTTTTGACGCTCTCATTTGGCTCTCATTACAAAAGTTTTTAGTGTTACACACGAGTACATATCGACCGAGCTTTTTGCCGGTGGTTCTGTGTTATTTTTTAAACGATAATTTTAAAATTGGAACCTTACTGCACGACTTTTATACACGGCACGTTAATATTATTCATGGCAATTAGTAATGTATTATGATGTCAATGTAAGATGTATCGTGTTCCACTTATTTTTATTTATTTTGAGTAATTTTAAAAGTTATCATATTATGCACTGATTTTTGTTTATGACGAAATACACAGGTTGGCCGGAGAATCTGGCCTTTATTGTTTACCGGGTTGAGAGGTGGTATAGCTCTTAGGTGGCTGGCCTGAACCTCTATAGCACGACACAAGGGTCGCTCTCGGTGAGGATAACGTTGGCTTAGACGGTTACTATGTTAGACAACAGCACTCCGATCCAAGGGCGCCCTAAAGGGCCGAACCACGACTCGGTCGTTAGCTATTTCACGCATAATCTAAGGGACAAAATAAAATTATGCACTGAGCTTAAAATATTTTCATGGAGATGTCGCTGTTGCCTCACTTCCATTATTGTTATCTTTCATCTCTATGTTCAATGTACTCCGTGCATGCTAGAAATAAGCTTGGGTAAACAAGTATATTTACGACCAAAAACAAAAACCGACTTCAAGTAGAAACAAACGTTAAACGCTATTATGGGCAGACGTCTTCTATGCATTTCCGAATTATCAAAGAAAAATTACAAAATACAATTAATCTGAACCTAACCAAACTACTCTTGAAGTATAGACTTTCCAATAAAAAATGAATCATCGAAATCGGTTGCCGTGATATTAAGTTATTCGTCCATTTTTTGCGCACGTAATTAATGCAAATTTAAGACTTATATGGTTTTCTCATGGATGCCATTGTCTAAATAAGACTACACGAGAAGCACCAGCTATCAAATAAAACAAGAATCATCAAAATCAGTTGACACAATCCAAAGTTATGAGGTAACAAACATAAAAAAACCTCTTTTTTAAGTCGGTTGAAAAATGAAATTGTTAAATAAATAAAAATATAATCCCCTTTAAGGTTAAAATAACTAAAATAGGTTAATAATAAGGTGAGAGAAGACGATTTGGAATGAATTAAAAATACCTGCGTAATTAGAAACTGAAGTCTTGCCAACGGTATATATTCTATACGTTAAATAAAAAATCAGTGAAAAAAAAAACTCATTAAAAATAACACTCCAAACTTATGATTGTTCGAAGTCGACTGGGGGCTTATCCGAGCCGCTAAGTTTAAATTAAACTTGTCTCCCTACGAGCCGGCCGAGGGTTACTTTGTCAGTTTCTTAAAGGAAAAATGAGGGGGCGCTGGAATAGCCCCGCAGAAGAATCTTAATTTGAAAGTACGAGGTTTCGTGACTTACATATTTATTATGTCGCCGTTGTGAGGTAAGTGACTTTCAAAGTTGGAATTTAAATGTCAAGTGAAATGAATGTGATATTTTATGGCGTCAGATTTTAACGTATTATTATAACCAGCCATGAATGAATAAATATAATGTACAACTATTAAGATGCACATAATATTAATAATAATGATAACATATCATACGATATAATTGCATGCGCATGTCTTACTCCTGATAGCGACATCTTCCAGATCACAGCCTTTCAAACTTCTTTCGACAACAATTCGTTTCTAGAAATATTTAAGTGGGGTCTGCGATTATATATAATTATTTAGTAGTATATAATGTTGTTAAGCTTTATTCTTCAATTTCATTATGCCTTTTTTAGAGTTAACCTCATCAAACAAACAACTCTAGTTAGTTAAGTTTACCGCCTTCATTTGGAATCGCCATGAAGATATAGTCGCATGGTGGAAAAAATACAAAATAAGTTTTGTATATTTTTATATATCAAACAGTGCGGTGTGTATCCTCGCTTTTCGCTGATGTACCCGACTGTCAAGTACGTGTGGAGGGTGCTGCGGGACTGGGTTAATCACTCACATGTACTAGCCGCGTTGCAGCTAAGAGCGCCTTGTCGACAACTACATGCGCCGTCGTCCTCCGTTAATCCTGGTCCTCCTCCAGAGATCGAAGAACTCTCCGTTGTCACGCGCGGTTGGGTTTATTAATACAATATCGCAGCAAGTTGATGTTTGTTGTTTCAACCAGTCGCAATTTGTAGAGGCTGCGTACAAGTGCGTCTAGGACATTTTTTTAAATATCTTCTTTTTGTGTTTTTTTCCTTATAACATGTTAATGAATTTTATTATTTTTAATGTAAGTATTATTTAGTTACAGCATTGCATTGGATGGACTGTAATGATGTTGTAATTTTGTCTTATAAATAAATAAAAAAATTCAATACAAGCGACTGTCAGTTGTTTCAATCATGGCGCAATAATCAAAACGTTTGTCTGTATAGTTGAAGTCTTGTGTCTATTTCTGCGGTATTGTATGTAATAATCCGAAAGACAGAAAGGCATTCGTACAGGCAGAATTTGAATCTTAATTTATCAAGCTTAAGTGGAATGTTAAGAACAACAGCGAATACCGCATTGTATTGACTAATAGTGGATAAATCGACAACTCCCGACTCCTCACAGACAGATTTTCGGAAAGATCGCCCTTAGATATATCAACAACAGAAAAAAACAATTTGGAGGACGCATACCCAAACAACTACACTGTCTTGACAACAATCTGTTACGAATATGGCACAAAACTTGAGAAAACTTTGCCGTTGACTTTCTTCGTGAAACTAATTTCATGCGACATGTGTTTAGATGAAACTTCTTACTGCCGCGGCCACCTATTACTTTGAAATATTTTTCTCCAGACTGTAAACAATTCAATGCTGGGTGAAGAAGAAGTTAGTTAAATTTTATGTGATACATTAATATTCTTAATGAGATCGGTATATATCGTTGCCCTTTTACTACAAGAAAAGAGGGAGAGTATAAAAAAACTTTAGAAACATAAATATACAGTCGTCAAACTCCATCGACATCATCTTGATGGCGTTTCACGACTGTGCGCTTTTCGCATAACTTTCTTTCACGCACATCAAGTTTGTCACCAGCGGTGTTTCCGATCCTAGACAATTTGGAAACTTTCATGAAATGTGTCAATTAATTTCTCACAGGATGGCAACCTTTTTTTTGTTAACGGGGGGAAAATCTTCAAGGAGATACACCTGTTATGTGAGGTTCTTACTCAGTAAAACCCCCGCGGTGGACCAGATGCATCATGATAGTGAGGAGTTCAGGGATCTCCAGTGGAATGTACTGGAGCCCCTCCGCACTATGCTTAGCAGCACGTCCCGGAAGGTTAATCCCTTCCCCAGCACCCTCGTAGTGCAAGGCGACACCATCCAATGACACCTTCTTCCCGGATCCACTCCAGTGGATGACGAAGGTTAGGGATTCATGGGCGACCGTGACCATATAAGATCAGATGAGCGGTAAGCTCGTTCGTCCAATTTGCTATAAAAAATGTCACAATAAAATAGATCGTATGTGAAGAAAACTATTACCGGTTTAGATATATTTTTATTTTATTAGGCAATTATATACTTTCTATTTAAAACTATAATTAATACATAAGTATTTTAATTAGTGGAATGTACTGTTCTCATTTCCGTGGGTACATTTTTAATTCGTAATTGGAAGGGACCAAAAATCACTCTTTAATTCACCGGACAATTCTGCGACCGCACGACTCCTTCCAAATTAGGGGTTACTCAGTGTAATTCCCTTTAAAAAGATCACGAATTTGGCCCCGACTCGCAGATTCTTCGGACGACGTTTTAATTGTGCGACGCGAATTTACTTTTGATGGACGGTTCAAAAGCATTGTACCTTTTTTAAAGACGTTTTGTATCCGTTACCAGCGCTAAATGACGTTAATTATTCTACTTGAGACGCCTTTCTTCACATTTTAAAGAGGGCTTTATGTAGTTCTGTAATTTAAATGCCTATTCAGTTAAAACGTTCACAGAACAAGTATATTTACGAGTAAAAACAAAAACCGACTTCAAATCGAATCAAACGTTAAACGCGCATACGTTCTCATTATTTTTCCGAATTTTGGTAGGAATGTTACGAAATTAAATTAATCAGGATCTAACCAAACTTTCATCAAATTATTAAAGTACATACTTTCCAATAAAAAAATAATTATACAAATCGGTTGACGTCATGTTGAGGTATTCCTCCATTTGTTTCGCACATACTTAATGCAAATTTAAGACTTATATAGTTTTCTCATGGATGCCATAGTTGCCAGAACTGAAGAAATCACACACAAGCATCAAATAAAAAAAAATTAAAATCGGGTAAATTCCTTAAACGCCAGAGGTATATGAAGATAGAATTCGCTATTCCCTACTCGTCCATCTTGTATATACATATCTAGACGTTAAATCGAAGCATTATTCCGGGAATAATTCGTCATCATTCTCACCGATAAGTTCCACCTCCGCTCAGAACTACAGAGCTACTTCCATCTCATCTAAATCATCTCTGCGATTTTCGTTACAGAAGTGTACGTTTTTCAACCTACTCAAAAAATGAGGAGGTTCTCAATTTGGTTATTTTATGCTTATTACCTCATTACTTTTGACTGGATTTTTTATTTGAAATCTGTTGCCAATGGTCCCATTTAGATGGTTCAGTTCTGACAATGGAATCTGTAAGAAAACTAAATGTCTTAAATTTTCATTAAGTAAGTTCACGACAAAACTAATATCATTTCTAAGGATCTTCAAGGATAGTTTAATGAAAGTTTAGTTAGGTTCTGATTTCATTCTTTTTGATTTCATTCTGATCCAACTCTATTTGAAAATTTGAAAAAATTAGGTTTTTGTTTTTGCTTGTTAGTATACAGCGACTTCAATTCTGTGAAGTTGTAAAAGCCCCGGAAACATCAGCGTCATATTAACTACAAATAAAGTACTTGTAGAGTACTATTAGTACTGTACCATACGGTTTAATATCCAATTATACTGTAAAAGTCCCTCAGTGATCCTAAAAGAAATGAATAGGTATTGTAACAAGTACTATCTTAAATTTGAAAAGGACAAATGGTTCCTATTCTTTTGTTTCAGAATTAAATAACATTGTACGACTAATATTGTTATTTCATTGTATCAGTATACTCAATAATATATGTCGTAAACCTTAATAAATTATATATAGAGGGAGCGTTACCCTGCCCACCTTTTATCGACCTAGTCATCTTGTTCTCGATCCCCACAACTGATAGTGTGTTATTTCCTATTAATGACTTATTTTCCCTTGCTCATTTCGTCCCTT
The DNA here is from genome assembly GCA_029286785.1 of Meandrusa payeni. Classification (NCBI taxonomy): domain Eukaryota; kingdom Metazoa; phylum Arthropoda; class Insecta; order Lepidoptera; family Papilionidae; genus Meandrusa; species Meandrusa payeni. The sequence continues at coordinate 2,399,064 of JAGSMX010000029.1, forward strand.
GTCGTCTGTCCTACTATATTGCCTCGTGTTTTTAGGGTTGTCAAAATTGTTGAGTGTCTAAATTTGTGCCTTTGTTTATTCGTTGAAAGATTAACTTCCACAATCATATTTAATTGTAAATTATACACTCTAAATCTCAACAGTGGTAGAGCCAGGGTATTCTCTTGCGTTAATGATATGATTAAACTCCACAAATTATCATTTTACTGTAGTCGAAGAACTCTCTTTGTAAGTCGCTTACACCTGCTCCTTTTCGAAATCGTTTTGGGAGGCTTCTGTCCAGAACGGATGTTCTACGGCTGAAATTATGATGATGAATAACTCTACAGGTGTTCACAAGTGAACCACGATTTGGGCTTGTTACACCAGGCGAGCTATCATTTCTAGACCTTTACTATCTACAAGTGACTTGTAAAAATAAACATTAATATTATAAGTATAATAATTGAAGTAAGTCTAAGTTCTCCTTCTGGAGGATGAGATTCTCTAGTTCATGGGCGGCATTGACCAGGTATTTGTACGTAAAATAGCTACTGACCACGTGGCTTGCCCCTCCCGGCCGGTCACAGATCGGATTGCCTACGCGTAACGTAGTGACCGTCCAAGCCGTGGTTACCGCTCACCGGAGGGAGTGTGTTGAGTTACTAGCGGTAGGGGTTCAGAACGACCTAAGAGTTATGTCAGTTAATCCTGTGAAGTCATAAAAATTAACCATTAAATTTCAGACTCTTCAGGTCCTCTGGATCAACGACTTTTTAATGTTGATGTTTTATGAGCGCCATTCTCAACTGGTTCTCGTAATGCATTCTCGTTTGCTTTTCAATTACTTTAAAACAGCAATCCAATAAATTGTGGTACCAAGTGCTAAGTATTTTTTATTAAAAATCGTTTGGCACAGCCCTGATCTACTCCCTGACACAATAGTCAAAGGAATTTTTGACAACTCCCAGCTTATAGATGGGTCGATAAGATAAGAGACAATATAATTTAATCAAATAGTTGCATTTATTGCTACTTGTGGAGTTTCGATGGGGCCTCCCATTTATTATTTTGTTGACAAAACGCTATACTGATATTTTATTGCTGTTAGTCTATTATTTGTATAGTTTTACATACGACAATATAGCAATAACTCTTTTATGTTTTATGTTAACTAGGTAATAATCTTTTAAATAATATATTAGTCCTTATATTGTTAGAGGAATAATATATGTATTGGAAAATTAAAAGAAAAATTATAACAACGCGTTATCGTTAACAACGTGAAGTTTGCCGATTTCTACGGAGAGCAGGAAGGCGCTTGTGTTTTGGGAAATCTTTTTATTCTAGCCTTGAGCGACAGTCCATGCGTTGTCCAGTTCGATAAGCACGTGCCTCGGTATCCGGAGGACACTACAGATTTATGTTGTGTGTTGTAAGTGAACGCTTTTTTATGAGAAACTACACGGATTATCCAGAGCAGTTGACTTTTACTTCTTCACCGGCCTTGCTTGAACCTCTATTGCTTATAACTCAAGGGTCCCCCCGGTGAGGGGGTAGCCTTGGGCGGTTACTATGTTACGTGTGACCATTCCGACCTGAGGGTGCCCGAAAGTGCCGAACCACGGCTCGGTAGCTTGCTATTTCACGGATAAGAAAAAAATTACGACCAACTGATTGGGATGTGTGGCTTAAGGTATTGTGGTTATGGTGGGAAGTTCTAGATCAATGTACATATCAGAATTCATGTCAAGCTTTGCTAAAAAAATAATTCCTATTGTAAGTTCTTCACAGACCTTTCTAGTTATATGTTAATTTATTCATCCATAAAAAAGTTTTCAACTCTTCCCCTTTATTAGCGAAGTATCGTGCCAATAATAAAAATAAGAGATATTAGTGAAAATATATGAACTGAAAACATTAAAGAAAATATACGATCTCCTAAAATTTCCTAAAGCAATTCCCGTGCCCGTAAATTTCGATCCCGAAGTTAATTATCCCCGTGCTAACAAACAGAGTATACAACTCAACAGGTCGACTGTATTAACTAATTTAAATCCGACTCATGCGCTGGAAGGGGCTCAACAATTTACCCTTATCGAAAATTAAAGCTTTTATCATCGCGCTTTGATACATTATTCATTAAAAGGATTTGGTGTACATCGTTGGTACTGCGGGACACGCCGCTCTCAAGACTGGCGAGTCATTGTGAATTTATAACAATCATTAAATTAATATTTTAACAGCTTCAGGGTTCAGCTTCTTTTAACGAAGCGTCAATAGCCTTAATAGGTTTAGGGTACGTTTTGCGAATCGTTAAGTCTGAATCGAAAAATCTCTCAAAATTTAGTATTTTAGAAAATAACAAATAACGTTAATATAGAGACCTGTAAAAACATGTATAAAGAATTATTTAATACTTAGTAATAATTCGTTAGAGCGCCACCTGTGATTAGAGAGTTAATCTACACGCTTTTACACTATCAGCCGCCATGTATATGACCGTAACACTTTCGTTATATTTTCGTTACGGTTTTAAGGTCATATTTTTTTCAGTTTGGTAGCGCAGCAAATCCCAAATGTCCTCCAAGTTTGCAAGAAGCTTTTTGTAAGGAACTTCGTTCTAAAATTATTGTCAGCATACTTCTTAAAAAAAAAAAACTATTCTACTCATATAACTGTATTTGCTCGTCAACTTTTAAAGCCGTGTGTCACACAAACGATGGTCGTATAATTACCGTTCGTATCTTTGAGATTGTTACCCACCCTACAGGATGTTTCATTTTCTAATGTCAAACGCAAAACTGTGCAACACTGACTGTGTCCGGGCGACGGTCGCTCGTTAGAAACAGTTGTTTGTTTCAAAGCTGCACCGCTTTCTCTCTGTCCTGTTGTGTGTTTTATTTTAACTTTTTTTTATTTTGCTAATTAATATTTTCAGACTGCTATTTTGCTTTTGTCGATTTTCAACGTGTGCGTTTTTTACTTTATTTCTACCGAATGTTTTCCTTTTAAATATTCGGTTGTGTTTGTATGAAGCGTTTGTTATTTCTGCATCGTTTAATATACAATTGCAAGTAGTGACTTCAATTAACAGCAACAGATACTGTTGTTTTTATAAGAATGAATGTTGTCACGTATTGTTTCTATTGAATAGATCAGAAAGTAATTTTAAAATGTCGTTATAGTTGTAACGTGTGCCAATTACTCTCTATGTCTAACAGCGAAACACGTAAATAATCATTGTGTGCTCACCGGGCTCAGATCAAATGCACCCTATTTCCAGTCAGTCAGAGCGGACGATAAATCTTACGAGAGTTCGGCGACAGGACCATTACGACGTGCGATGTGGGAGATGCATAAATCGCAACACCGCCCCCTGCAAGTTGGGGGCGAGATCGGTTAATTTATTTGATGGGTACTTAGTAAGTGTTGATGCTATGATGGAAGTGTTTGCTCGGCGCAGTGCTTTGTTTGTGCAGTTTATAAATACGATCATTTATTGATTTTGTGTAAAACTGTTTTGAACTAAAACTCCTTTACGCATGAAGTTGGAGTAAGCTTGTGAATGTGTGCAACTAACTCTACTAATATATAAGTACTAAGTTTATACTACTAAGGCTTTATTATTACGTGCTTTTGTAAGTAGACATTAAAATATTAATTCTCTGGTTGACGGTAAAACATTTAACCAAATAATTACCATCATTATTAGATCTCCTGGAGACTATAGCGGCCGTCTGATAGAATTTCCTCTAAATACAAGGAGGAACTGCAATAACCATACGTCATAGAGGGCCGTAAAACGACGTAGCTCCGGTAATATTTTCCGACATAATAAATATAGTGACGATTTTATAGGCAATTTCAATAGGCCCAGTCGTAAAACTGAACGATAAAATAGGAAATGACCTTGGACGTTTTATAAGAGAACATTGTTGAAGTTACAGCGATTGTTAAAAATGCAATTCTGTTGAAATTATCGCTTTAATAGCACCAGTTTGCTTTCAGACGCTATTTTTAATTCGTAATTGACACATTTTCAGTAGCTTTAAATAAGATTGGATGCTTTTTTGAAATGGATTTTCCTTGTCACTGAGATATTGCGAAATTGACATGTAAAATTATAAACTGACCTTAATTTTGTCATTAAGAAACTTTTGCTATTCCAATTACGTGCACTTCAATCTCAAGAGTTAAAAGATAAAGTAATTTAGTTATAATTTACTATGTTGGAGCGAGGTGAGGTCACGGGAAAGCGAACGAGTTATGTCGGGATGGAAGCGGCCATTAACATCCCATGATGACCCGTCTTTCGCATAGTGTTGCGAGGTGTGATCGCGTTTAGCATTCACCATCTCATCGGCGGCAGATACAGTTAGGAAACCGAGCTTTCTGCGCTTGTGGGGATACGTGCTCACAGAGTATGCCTATCAATGCTGAGCGATTGCGCTGAGTCCCAAAAAAAATTATACGTAATTTTTTTTTGCGACCCACTAATTCCTTTTTTTTTAAAGAATGAAAATAATATATTTTTTTTAAATATTAGTAACATTCTTGTTAACCATTCCAACTAAGCTTAAGCGTATGGTGGATTCGAACCTTATTCGAAACTTACGTTTCGCAGACTGTACCCTAAACCATTAGGCATCAGGCTATTGAAGCTTCCTAAAATAAAATTGAGTACCACCAATCTAGACCAAGACCTGAATCATTTCATTTGTAATTTCCGAAAAGAGCCGTCGTCGCTTTTACAATTTCAATGAACAAAAACGAAATGACTTGTATCACGCGACGGGAAATTGTATAACAAATTTAATTGCGAAGGCTTTAATTGAAAATTCATTTTTTTTTCACACGCAAATAGCAAATGGAAAACCCTTCAAACTTTCAGCAGTTGCCAGACTTGTTTGACAGTTGAAATAGATTTACAGACGCGCGGCCCGAATTTATGTTTAGAAACGTGCTCAGCAAAAACGCATACCGAGGTCTTGATTTTATGGCTGTTAATAAAAGTGGTTACAAGTAGATAAGAACTCCTACGTCTATCATGAAAGTTGAAGGTTGCTCTAAAAACAAATATAGTTCATTTTATTTTAATCTGAGTACGTCTGGTCCGCGGTAAATTGAAATCCTTAACCTCTGCTGTGTAGTTCAGAGGCTTAGATGCCATAACATTAGATATCAAGATGATTAGTGTTAGGCATTTTAGGTAAACCTTTTGCATGTGATTGTAACCTTCTTTTATGTTTATTAGAATCGTTCTTTTACATTCAATTTTGGTTCATTGAAATTCCCAGTCCGAGATTTCTATTCTAAAATGATTAAGAAAAAAAAGTGTAGCTGGGATGATTGTCATAAAACTACCAATACCTCAGAGAACAACATACAATTTTTGGGAGTTCTCCAGTAACTTCGGAACCCGAGATCCAATGCTCACGAAACATGAGCCCCTGATTGGAGCTACACTCTTTCTTTGTATAGATTTAATTGAATGAGACGAGAACACAGGTCACGTTAAGGTAATTGATACCTGCTCCATACAGACACATTACCTATATACGTTCGTCTAATTACTCGTAGAAATCCAAACGCATGCAGCCTGTCTCACTGGGGCTCTGATGTCAGTAACGGTGCATGCAGATGCGGTTACGATTCTGTTATTATTCTGTCGAATATAGAGATTCGAAACTGTTTATAGTTTAAGTTACAGCCACACAGCACCTTCTGTAAAAAGAAAAATTTTAACTCAACTAGTTTTCCTCACTATGTACTTTTACAGCGAGTGGTACATCAAATGAAATTGTGTAATGATAATTATATGATATACTTTAAAAGTGGACGGCCTAGTGGCCAAATGGTTTTTGTTTGTAATTTAAGAAATTAACCTACTTTGTCAGGCAGGGAAGCTTGCCGCTACAATTTCATTGGTGGTGATAGAAAATGTGGGTTACATTCTATGTTGAGAAAAGATCAGTTATTTGGCCTCCCTGCCCTGCGAGCGATTTTTTACATTATCTAGTTTTAATTTTAGTTTGGTATAAGTATATTGTTTATTTAGTAGTTTTACCTATTATTTATAGTTTTAAAAATTAAAATTATTGTTTTAGTTGTAGACCTATTTGTTATTGTAAATATTTCCCATTAAGTTATGTCCTATATATGTACTTCATATTCGTATTTCACTTATAATAAGCAAAAACCTCCGTGCGGATGACGGGTGCGGAATACGCGTAAACGAGATTAGCGCGCGACACAGTAACGTCACTCCGCCGGGGATGTTTCCCGAGGCTGACAACTGCCGCCTACACGCAACTGTACACTTGCGAGCAGTTGTGGCGGGGGAGTGATTATCATTTCTAGGTGAATTGAATTAGTTTTTTCTTATATTTATTAGAAATAATATACAACGATATCGGCCAGTTTGTTGGTGACCATTTGACGTAGTAAGTGCTTACAATGTAGTGTTGCTCAGTTCTTTCCTCCTTGAAAAGAAAAGAAAAGAGAAAAAGAGCTTGACAGCAAATTCATATGTCATCTGAAAAGAAAAAAAAAAGTATTACTTCACAATTTGCTTGCATAGCCCTTTATTTTTTTTATACATTGTAAGCAAATTCTTGACAAAGATCGTACCTGATGTTAAGTGGAAATGCAATCCTGGATGGTAAATGGTTTACTAATGCACCCATTAACTTAGTAAATGCCTAATCATTCTACTCTTGAAAATACCCACATTGTAATTGGAGGGAAAGACAGATGCGGGCAAATTATTCCAGTCCCTTGCTGTACGAACAATGAAAGATGAAGCAAAGCCCTAAATTCGGGTTTGAGTCCGACGGCGGAACGGGGATGGGGGAATTAGATCATGTAGTTCCTGAGCACACTCTCCAAAATGCAATCTGTAGAAAACCGAAAGGCAAGCTACCTTACGCCTGTGCTCAAGATTGAGCACAGAAATGAACATGGGAACTAATTGAAAGTAAATCGTTTATAAAAATATAAATAGGTACCTAAATGACAGAGTAGCAGGCACAGTGCACAAACATGAAAAAGAAAATTAAAAAAAAACGCAGACGAATTGAAACCACCTCCTTTTTTGAAGGGACTCATAAAAAAGTTATACTTACAAATAAATTAATTCTGAATGGCGAATAGTACAATGATAGGTTTGCGATTGTAAGTTTTATTATAAGTATATAGTAATTGATTTTGCGCAGTTAGTGCTACATGGTGGTAAGATATCCCATCATCCAGAAAGCATTAAGTCTTCAAACTTGTTCATAAACGTAAAAGCATCATTTGAAATTCCCTTTCAGGTCTCAAAAGCAACTTGATACTATTTCACTAATGAGCAACGATCCGCGCCGGGATAATTATTTACATTTCCCAAGGATTACAAAGCACCCACTCGGCAATTCGAGCGCCGTCTGCGAAACGAGCACGTTCTGTAACGGAGCCCGGGGCTCTCTCAGTATTTGATACCTGATTCATAAAAGACGACTTAACTTTTAATTACTTTATTAGGTGTGCACAAAACTCAGCGTTTTGTTGGCCTTTTTTTTTATATTCGTGTCAAATTCACCAGCCGTACACAAATACCTGTTATTCAATATTATCTTCCTCTGATACCATAGCCTAGCTCCTAGGCCTAGTACCTTAAGTTGGTAACGCTACTTCGAGCTTTACTCGTATCTTAGCTCGAGTTAAGAGCTGAAAGAGAACAGTCCAATTTTTCTATGTATTCTGAGTAGGTTCGTCGAAAAAAAACATACTTCGAGTCTTTTTTTTCGGAGAAATCTTCAAAATTTAAGCCGCCTTTTTGTGAAATTTCTTCTCATTGAAACCCCGCCACGGTGGCCGAACGCACCGGTTCCTTTCTACACTAAATCAAAAAAATCGAAAAGAAATCGAACCCGAATCCGCTTTCCTAAGTGGCAAATAAAGCTATTTTAAAAGCTACTTTTCCGATAAAATCTACGGACAGAGTTGTTGTTCGCCCTCGGATCGAAATGCTGACGCTGTAAGAGCCACCTCTCAAGCTGAGGTGTCTTGAGGTATTACACTGAATTGCTCCCAATAGACCTTCAGTCAAACCGATCTAAGAGCTCTGGCTGCTCTTTAACCCCTAAGAAACTGTAATAGCCACCCTCATCAATCAACAGCATAGATTCGTCATAAAAAGGAAGTCATAAATTAAAATTCAGCCCCATTAATAGCGACGCACGTGGCGTGCAAAACAACATAATGTTCCCTTTAGCGTATTACAAAGGGTTATGAATTAATGCGTTTCACATTGTAGTTAATTAACGTTAGTTTTTTAACGCGCCAAAAGTCGGAATCTGTTGCGGTACCAAGCCGATGGGCGCACGCTCCATTACCCGCGCCGGTCATTATCGCCCGAGTTATGGCTTCATTTTTAATGGACTGACACGCCCTACTGCGCTCATGCTACCCTGGTATTGTGCTCAGATGTCAAGGAGAGCCCTATGTCCTGACTGTACAAGATAATATTCTTTTTATATTAACCTATTCGGCCAGAGAGTCTGATCGCGACAGTTTCAGAGGTGACATAGCTCTTAGGTCGCTTAGCCTGAACCGTTATTGAGAGCAACACAGCGTAAGAGCCTCGGTTTGGTCGGTTACTCTGATTACAATAGCGTTCAGAACCGAGGGCGCCTGAGAGGGCCGAACCACGATTCGGTCGGTAGCTTTATGGGAAGACTATCAAAACATTCAAATAGCTACCTTTAAATACCACTTTGGGATGCGTGTTCGTTATGTAAATTACGTAATATACATAACGTAATTTATATTAGATGTTCATTATAAGAAATTCATATCATTTTTACGGGCATACATCTTATACTAATAAATAGGTAGACGGTTTTTTAACCCCTTAGATGCTAAGAGCGTTGCTGGAATTTATTCGGCCACTTCTTCTCCCAGTGCCAACGCTTCCCGAAGTGGCACTCAAAGTTAGTTTAGCTTTTCGAATGTCCCTTAGATTATCCGTGAAATAGCAACCGACTGAGTCGTGGTTCGGCCCTCTCGGGCGCCCTCGGATCGGAATGCTTACGCGTAACATAGTAACCGTCCAAGCCGAGGTTACCCCCCACCGGGGGAACCCTTGTGTCGAGTTACTAGCGATAGAGGTTCAGGCTAAGCGACCTAAGAGCTATGCCACCTCTCAATCCGGTGAAGCAGTCAAGGCCAGCTTCTCTGGCCAATCTGTGTAGTTCGTCATTAAAAAAAAACGGTTTTTTGTAAGCTGCAGTAAGATGGGAGAATGTTTTAAGTGTGTATAATATTATTGTAGTATAATTCGGATGTTTATTTGGGGGTTGTGGAAATTTAAAACTACTCGTATATTGATATAGCTTATTGTAACACATTACTAATAAACTTGTATTTGTTTTTTCAGGTAAAATATTCATATAAATGGAGTTTTGATGGAGAATTTGTATGTAAGTGTAGAATAATTATAGTCAATTTTGTAGGAAATTAAAAGTACAGTAACAACTCTGCTGCTATGATCCAATGACGTTTAATTATGAAACCATTTTTTTACAATTCAATTGTTATTGTGCCAAAAACTCAAATCTAATTGAATAGTAATTTACTGATTAAATTTTTGATTATTAAATAATTATTAATTGAGTATAATGTATTCAAAATATCGGAAGATGACGATATAATCAAATAGATAAAATTCAAGCAATATCGGAGTGTCAGTGTTATTAGAAAACCGTAGTGGCACAACTGAACTGGAAGCGGCATCAGCTGATTGCCAAAACTAGCAAAACTCGACAACTATGATGTCACGGCGTCAACAAAATAAAGGTTTAGGGTACGGTCTGCGAATCCGCCATTCCACTATTGACGTAATTCAGTATTGTGGTCTCACTCTTTTTTTAAAAAAAATCGTAAATATTTTTCTACCTTTTTTATATCTTTTCGTAGAAGTGAGAGTAATACGATGTAATCTAGAAATAGGCATATATTATTAATTCAAATCCACCATTCGACTATTGACATGAACCATCTTTTTTTTAACGGGGAGGAAATCTTCAATAAGATACCCCGCCTTCTGGGGGGAAGGCGGCGGTTATGTGGGGGTTTTTACCCACTAAAACCTCCTCGGTGGCCCTTTCCTCGGTGCATGACGAGGGGCTCCGGGATCTCCAGTGGAACGCACCAGAGCCCCTCTGCACTGTGCTCAAGGAGAGCACGTCCCGGGGACGTTACTCCCTCCCCTGTGCCCTCGCAGTGCAAGGCGACACGGGCCAGCCGATGTCGCTTTCTACCTGGGTCCACCTTAGCGGACGACAAAAGCCCCCATCCTTGTCGACCAGTTAATCCGAGGCTCCTTTTAGTCCTCTTCTACGATAGACAGGGGATACCGTAGTCTTATTCTTGAGAGCCCAGAACTACCGGCCCGCCTGCGCCACCTCCTAACGGGATCGGCCGACGTGAACCATCTAGCGCAAGCTTAAGCTTAGTTGAAATTGTTAATTTCCATCGATATTCTGGACCGGGCACTGAAAACAAATTTATGTTTAATTTACGTTAACAAAAGTATTGTTAGAGTTTGTTTTCCAAACGCACCGAGACGTATTTATGACGTTAATTCGCCGGGGACCGCGTCGCGTTTCATTTAGGGGCCTAGCTATGTTTGCCCGTTTTATTTTTCCTAGCAAGGGAACGCCTTGACTTATTTCATTCTTTCCTTAGTTTAATATTCCCTTTTGTATATAAGAATTTGTTTAGATTATTTCAAAAATAATTTGATCTTTTTTAGCTGTCGTAATCGTTTTGTATTTGCTTCTCGCGTGACTCAATACTAGTATAGTGTTATTTTTACAGGAAAAGTGGGAAACCATCCAGTACTAAATATTCACTTAACATCAGCAATAATTGTAGCCCTGATGGAATGACACTAGTTGTCACTCCACTTTAATACTTGAAAGAAAGATATGCGCAAAACATACAGTTGTCTCCAACCCCAACTCCAACCTCCCCTCATCAACATTAGAAGTATCAAAAGCGTTATAGTCTAGGGTACAGTCTGCGAAGTCTAAGGTCGTAAATTCGACTTCACCATTCTTGACGTGTATCACCTCCTAGCATAAGTGTAAGCTTAGTTGGATTGATTTACAAGAATGTTATTATTTGTGAAAAAATATCAATAAAATACAAATAAATATCTTAAAAAAACCATCAACAATAAACATTCGGCGGGATTGTGATAATTTAATTTTTTTATGACGAACTACACAGATTGACCATTGACCAGAGAAGCTGGCCTTGACTGCTTCACTGGATTGAGAGGTGGCATAGCTCTTCGGTCGCATAGCCTGAAACCCTATCGTTAGTAACTCGACACAAGGGTCCCCCCGGCTAATAGGGGTAACCTCGGCTTGGACGGTTACTATGTTACGCGTAAGCATTCATATCCGAGGTCGCCCGAGAGGGCCGAACCACGACTCGGCTGCTATTTCACGGATAATCTAAGGGACATTAAGAAGCTAAACTAACTTTGAGAGATTGTTTGACTTATAAAAAAAGACTGGTATTTCTTACTCCAAGTTTTAATGTGTTAGATTTGCGTCCATATCCTATAGCATTGTAATATAGAAAGTATAATATTTTTTCAAATCGTCCAACTAGGAACCCCGTCAACTCCGCGTAGCAAACAAGGTAAATTAGTCTATGAGGAGCGTAACAATAAATTTCCCGGGGCCTTTCTTTAATAAAAAAAAGTAAAATGGAAACATTTCATTAAGGGTAAGTTACGCGATAATCCAAGGGGAGTGACTACGAGGGTCCGTGGTTGATAGGTACTTTTAGTAGCGGCGGACACGAAATTATGTTATTGTATGCCTCTACCGACCTTGTGTTCGCCTTATCGTGTTTTCATTGGGTTAGAAATTAATGAAACTGTAAATGATCGTGGTCTGTTAGTTCTGTTTTTTTTTTCTTGTTCTTTACCCGTCGCTCTAATAGAAAATAAAATCAATAGATAGGCTCTGCTTGGCATACTTTGATATCCCACTCCCTAAACTTTATGAGCGTTGTTGGAGTGTCTTCGCCCACTTTTCCTCCCAGCGGCAACGCTTCTCGAAGAGGCATTCGAGTTAGTTTAGAACACAACATATATTCAAATATACATTAAAATAATTTAATATTAGTATCCATACATAACGGGCGAAACGAGTTTTTGAGCTCGTGAAAAGCAAACACGGAATAACGCGCCCTAAGACTAGGTGGACCGATCTTCACAGGACGGCTGGCAGAAGCTGAATGAAGGTGGCCGAGGATCGTGCGCAGTGGCATACTTTTGAGAGGCCTATGCCTAGCAGTGGACTGTTGCAGGCTAATGATGATAAACATCTATAGATTATATGATTTGTTCACTTAGAAAACAATTTCCCAATAGACCGCTGCGACAAATAACACTCAAGAGAAGCAGATATCAACCTATAAAATTATACGACTGACTAAAGTTCACACAGAAATAGCGAATGTTATCAGCTTATTGTAATATCGATGTTTACTCGATTCTAACTCGATTGAAAAGGAACGGTAAAATATCAGAGACAAAAACTCACGTCGCGTCACAGGCGCGAGGGAGCACCCCGGCCCCGAAATGCCGCTGTATTGTAATATTATTCATAGAAACAACACAATAACTTCACTCCGTGAAATACCATCTCGGTTCTCCGGCCCGCGGAAGAAATACTTATACCTACGGCACGTAATGGCAAAAGGAAATAAATAAAACCACTCACGCCGTTGACCTTGAAGGATAGGCAGAGATTACAGATTTAGACCTGGACACCTCTTTTATATCTGTATCTTCGGATGTACATATAGTTGCTTTTTCAAATTACTCGTGACTCGTCGTGTAGCATGTCACTAATCTGGTCTATAAATTATTACTAAAAATTATAGTCTATCCTGGTCACAGGCAAAGTACAGGAAAACGACCAAGAGGGAGGAGCCCTATGCGTTGGACAGACCAAATTAGCACCAACACCAACAGGAGAGTCCACGAGGCATTTCACACCGCCAAATACCGCACCAGGCGGAAAGCGATCGTCCACCACATAATTCGTGAAGGTCACGACCCTCAGCAATGAGGAAAACGACGCAAGGAGGAGGAGGATGTTGCCGTTAGACACAGGCCGTCTTTCTACGTAATTGAATTCCACCACCGTTCCACCAAGATAATTCTTCAAGACGCACTGCTGGATTTCATCTTTTGTTGTAGATATCCCTCAAACGCGAACGAAGAAGCTCTTTGCTTCGTCTTATTCTTGCAGCAAAGGACAGGAGTAGTTTGCTGTCTCTGTCAGCCCTAGTGCGGGTATCTTACACGCCATCATTCTGCGAGGATACATATTCGTATGTACGTGGATGTTTGGAATCAGTGCGCGTTTGTTTGGCTTTCCATCAAGCCACACGTGCTCGTATCACATTATCGTACTTTATAATCTTCTTCTGCCTAGTGATTTCCCGGCCTACCACCAGAGTCCGCTTTCCTACTTAATCTCCTCCACTTTGCCCGGTATTCGGCATTCTCCTTTGTTAAATGTTTTTTTAGCGTCCTTTATAATATATCAGCATATAATAATATCAGTTCTATACACTTAATCGTTTGGGGCAACAAATAGCTAATGTTACACGCATACGCGGCGACTTCATACAGCATTACTGTCGGAGAGTTTACAGTGACATATTAACTGTAAAACAGAATTCAAAAATAATTAATGTATAATTGAAGTTCGTCCAGTCAATTGCCTCGTAAACAGTTACATTTCGATGGTAGCCGCAAAATGGCGTTTAATCAACGTCCCATGCTGATACTCCAGTTTTAATTTCCCGAACGGCGCTCGCACCGACCATCCAAATTGATAACTTTATTTTGCCGCGCTATTTAACAAGTCAAGGTTTATTTAAACGCGTAAACATTAATACTTTTTACGTTATCTATATACATATATATACTTACAATCCACATTATAGATTGGCTAATGGCTTAGCGATCCAAGCTATGTATTTTCGACATCTACTAATCTTATCGAATTACCGAATTTTCACACCGAAAAAAATTTGACAGTTTAGTTTTTTTTTTGTAACAAACTAAGAGAAGGCCCTCAGAAGGTATATCGACCGTATTGGCGACGTATTAAGAAAGGGGTAGATAAGGTACTCTTTAACCAATTAATTTGTATGAGCACCCAGTATGGGAATGAAGGAAAAGAAATGTGTCAGGATCGTATTATATAGTAGTCCATGATTTCTGCTTACCCCACTGGATGCTGGTCATGATGATGCGTGTATTGCAATTTTTATTAAGTAGTAGTCAATCTGCTAGTTCCAGTAGCATTTCTGCTTACCCCACTGGGTGCTGGTTACGATGGTGCGTGTATTGCAATTTTTAAGAAATTAAAATTTTAAGAAATTAATAGGTTCATAAATTTGTTTAGTTTAAGCTGATATTTAAAAATACTGTTCAATGACAATACTGGTGCTTTGTCTATAGCCTAAACTATAGTTGTGTCGGGAGTACAGTCATCACGATAATAAACAGACACTATAGCCTTCTCTCTTCTTAGTAACGTGAAGACTGGAGTTACACCTGTAAGGTTATTCCCTCCCCCGTGCCCTCGCAGTGCAAGGCGACACGGGCCAGCCGATGTCGCCTTTTTCCCGGATCCAGCTTGGCGGACGACAAGGTGGACACGGTGGACCGAGGCCCCTTTTAGTTGCCTACTAGGACAGGCAGGGGATACCGTAGTCTTATTCTTGAGAGCCCAGAACTACAGGGCTGTTATCTTGCTATCTATACTTACGTGCTATGTGTCGCTGAACGGACACGTTCTGACATATATAAAAAGGAGTAACAGCGTATTAACAAATGCTTCATTCCTTGTGTCCCAATTGGATTAACTCAAGGACGATATCTTTCCTTACAATATGTATGAAATTGTCTTATAACGCACGGTACAGGCCATGACGCATGTATTCAGCATCCAAGATGGCTTATTTAAATTTATAATCGTGAATCCTTGCGGGGGAGGCCGATACGTAGTGTGTAGGTGTCGGTAGTCCGAAGATTTTTTGTTCCTCTACCTTACTTGTTTACCTTACCTCTACGGTGTTGTAATAAACTTTATAGCGTGTTGTTGAAAGTTTATATATACTCGAGTTCTATCTCTGTTTATTAATAGGACATTGGCAGTTACATATACACGTAGTGTAGTCGTAGCTTATATTTGACCTGTTTTTTAATGTCGGGGCGATCGCCTCATCACCATCATTTCAGCCGTAAAACATTCACTGCTGGTGATAGGCCTCCCCCAACGATTTCCAAAAGGGCCGGTTCTAAGCGGCCCTCATCCAGCTGCGTCCTACGGCTTTTATGATGTCGTCAGATCACCTTGCGGGTGGACGTCCTATACTGCGCTTGCCGGTCGGTGGTCTCCAATCGAGAACTTTTCGGCCCCATTCTACGCGCTATGTCAATCACCTCAACTTGCATATAATCCGGCAATGAAATTGTTTTACTAATTTTAAATGAATACTAAACTAAATATAGCCGGAAGTAGCTGGATGTGGAAAGCGAAGAATAAGTGAAAGGCTGGATGATGACAATACTAAGGTGATTAAGTACTTGCTCGATGATGAAAGAATGAATAACATAAATAAATAACCTTTTACGTCCTTTTAATCCTAGCGGGGTAGACATAGACAGTTTTGGCTGTCTAATTGTCAACCGACTTCAAAAGGACGAGGTTCTCAATTCGTCTGTATTTTTTAATGTTTGTTACCTCATAACTTTCGAGTGGGTGAATCGATTTTGACGATTACTCCCATTTAAATTCTCACAATGCGATCCATGAGAAAAAAAGTCTTCAATTTGCATCAAGTATTTGCGCCACAAATGGACGAATATCTCAATATCACGCCAATGGATTTGGATGACTCATTTTTTATTGCAAAGGATGTACTTTAAGGGTAGTTTGATGAAAGTTTGGATAGGGTTTTTGATTTCGTAATATTCCTATAATAATTTGGAAATACAAAAAGCATATCCGCGCGTAATACTTTTAACATTTGATTCGCCTAAATATACTTGTCTCTAAGCTTATTAGATCCTATATGTGACATGCGCAAAGAAATCTTCAATAATCCCTTAATTTTTTTTTAAAATTCAATGTCATCTAAACATAATTCATCTAGTTAGTAATCAATAACTTGTATCGCGCGTCTGTCCGTAGCAGTGATAAAATAATTTAAACCTATTAAGGACGTGAGTGCGGGGGACAGAATAAAACACGTGCTAGCTGTGACTTTGACGTTGATCGAACAGTTCCCATTAAGCAAGCTTGTTCTATCTTATTGTTCACTAATTTTCGGACAGAAACAATCAGTCATAACTTTATTGACTTAGTGCCCTGCGATGTAAGTTAAATCTTTATTAATGCTGTGATACAACTTGAATAATGAATAATTAAAATATTTTTAATGTCAATACTCGATTATTTGGTCATTATTTCAAACCCGTAACCTATGCAGTACCATTAAGCTAAATTAAAATATCTAATGTTAAAGTTTTAAAGAGAAAATATCGCAGCAATGTCGGTGGTTTGTCGTTTATAAGAAAGCTAATAATATTTCTTTTTTTTTCAGAAATATTACTAACATTCTTGTTAACCGTTCCAACTAAGCTTAAGCTTAAGAGATGGTTCACGTCAATAGTCGAATGGTGGATTCAAACCGACGACCTTTTCGCAGACCGTACCATAAACCATTACGCTATTGACACTTTGAATACTATAAATTGAACATTATTTGTTTACATATCTATTAAAATTATATGTATATAATTATTATTTTTATTAAATTCATAAATGCATTCATATATACCATTTTAATTGTATTTATAGGTTTTGTTCATATTCCATTAAGAATTACTAAGGGGCCGTCCATATATTACATCATTTTAAATTAGGGTTGGTCTGCGGATAACGGTAAATGATAGATAGGAGGGGGCGGGGGTGTTTCGAAATTGACGTCATTCTTATTTATTTATTTATAGTTTATTGTTCACGTACAAAAAGATTATTTCTAAAAAGAAATTTCTTCCAGCACACCTAGTAAGTGAGACTGCAAATGTGAGAGGCCGCTAAGGCGCGTACAATACTAAAATAACTCATAATAAACATACATAATGCAACATAGATGTACACAAATACAGTAATAACTACAGATAAAATACTCTAACAATAATAAAGGTGATTCTATAACCAAGTGTTTTAATCATATAATACCCTATTTTTCTCAAATCTGCAATGTTTTAATTTCGTCAAACTGGTAATGACGTCAATTTTGGGAGAAGGGGGTCATTAAGCAATGACGATAGGATGATTGTAGGGGAGGTCTAAAGTCTGAAAAAATCGATGACGTAATTTATGGACGGCCTGGGTACCACTGAAATTCACCGCTGTGGTGGAATAAATTAAATTTAACCAGTGAATTTAAAAGAGATTTGTCTTATCACATTCTCCGCCTTGGCTCAATTATCGATTCATTACAATCGTTTTCTTCGTTCCTGCCCCGAAACGAACCACGTGCCCCATTAATATTCAACCTTTATTCGGAGTATAATTCAAACGCCCATGAGGTAACCCGAGGCGGTATGATTATCTCGTATAACGGCCACGAACGACTGGAACTGGCCGGAGTCAAGTGCAATACCTGATTCCCTTCTCCGATTGCAAGCAGTAATAATACAGTTACGGTAACGGATTTAAGGATATTGTGGCCATTAGACGGTTTCCTTGTATTAAACAAATACATTTTTAAAGCTTTGTGTGCAATGTTCATAAAGATGATATTATGCCTGCGTCTTTAAAAGTTTTTATTTGAATAGGACAGGTTAAATAATATGACGCATCAACATCAATAACAGATAGATTATACACACCTTATTCAATACAATAACGTACGAGTATTTCGTATTCAAATATTAATGACTTGTATAGATTTATGTTGTACGTGATAATGCTAACATTCTCTGAATGTATTGGTAGATAACTTATTCATAGGAAATTCAGATGTCAGGATAAATAAACATAAAGTTGAATAAATTTAAATAGATTCAATATAATATGGAAATGAATAAAAATATTTTTTATGTTATCGTGTTTTAATCGCATTTTTAATGTCATTTTTCAATTATTAACCAATTTTGTATTTTTTTATTTCTAAAGGGATTTCTTTCAATTCCTTACAAAGCCTTCATTATTAATGTTGGCATAGGATTGTAGGTAGGCATTTGCATTTGGAAGGCGCTGGTCTCCTTCTGCGAGTCAGTAATGACCCAGAAGGAGACCGCAGAACGGGATCGGGAGAGGGCCGATCCCGTTCGGAGGCAGGCGGGCCGGTGGGAGACCGGCCCGCAGCCCTGTAGTTCTGGGCTCTCAAGAATAAGACTACGGTATCCCCTGCCTGTCGTAGAAGGCGACTAAAAGGGGCCTCGGGTTCACTAGACGACAAGGGTGGGGCCCTGAGTCGTCCACCAAAGTGGATCCGGGAAGAAGGCGACATCGGCTGGCCCGTGTCGCCTTGCGCTGCGAGGGCACAGGGGGCGAGGGAGTAACCTCCCCCCCCCGGGACGTGCTCTCCTTGAGCACAGTGCAGAGGGGCTCCGGTACGTTCCACTGGAGATCCCGGAGCCCCTCGTCATGCACCGAGGAAAGGGCCACCGGGGAGGCTTTAGTGGGTAAGAACCCCACATAACCGCCGCCTTCCCCCCAGAAGCCGGGGTATCTTTTTGAAGATTTCCTCCCGTAAACAAAAAAAAAAAAAAGGATTGTAGGTAGCGAAGATATACCAAGGAACTCCTTAAAATAATATAGGACAAGTATATTTGCGATCAAAAACAAAAACCGATTTCAAATCGAATCAAACGTTACGTTACGCCCGGACGCCCTTTTTGTATTAATGAACTACTGTAGGAAGATTACAAAAAGAATCAATCAGAACCTAAGCAAACTCTCATCAAACTTCTGTTGGTAGTACAATATTTCCAATAAAATATGAATCATCGTAGTTGATCGGCGTGATTTTTTCACTGGGATCGTTCTCAAGCGCTTGGCTAGAGAGTATAAGAAAAAAAACTCGTCTGCCCGATTTAACTGTTACTAGATCAGTCTCCCTACAACGGTTCCGCGGTATACATTTTATTTGTCATTCATTATTCATCTGTAAGTCCTAGACCAATTTCGCGATAACTGATTTTCATTACCGCACATCTCGGTAGAATTCCAAATTCCATCGTCACCTTGATGGTTGTCGTTCCACGACTGTACGTTTCTAGCGTAACTTTCTTTCACGCACTGTCAACCTGTGGAATCAACTGCAACCAGCTGTGTTTCCGAACCTTTTTTTTTACTTGTGGGAACATACCTAACCGTGTACTCGTCCCCCGGGGAAGGACGAGTTATTTAGGGCCCTCACCGACCAAACAAAAAATTGCGCGGCCCCGCCTGCGACTTGGACGCGTTCAGGCATCCTGGTCCCGGGAAGGACGTGCCTCCCCTTCACCACCCTCTAGGCAAGGCGCGCCGAAACATAAGACGAGCCTTCCTCCACGACCTCCGTAAGCAGGTGTTGCTCCCCCGAGTCCATCACCTGGAGATCTTGGCGGATGTTTCCGAACCTATTCTGTGCTGTAGCTGGTTCCATGTCCATTTCTATGCATAAATAACTATGCTTTTCCACAATGAACTGTGGACTTTATGAAATAAATAATAAAATAGTGTGTCCAAAAAGCTGATGGCTCTTTGGACTGGTTTATAGGCCACCTGGTAATAATAAAACCCTACACTCTCCTTGCTCCTTAGCATATCAGAAATGACTGAACGAAGATCATTAAACAATTATTTTGGTAACACACAAAGCAACGGCGGCAATTATATTAATGTATACGTCAAGGTGAGACGGTGTACATAATATTTTACTGTAGAGACACGGAAAAGTTTAATGGGGTAATACGTTCGACCCGGTACATAGAAGGCTGCGCGGGCGCCCCGGTGTCACTGACACCGCTTTAGGCTGAGTACACAGAACGTAAGCTGCAGCGATTTCAAAAGCGTAAGCGATTTTATCGATGACATTGAAGCATTGTTTTATTAATGAAATTAAACAATTTTGACGTGACAACGTCTTATAAAAAGATTCAAAGTGTGTAAGTGAGAGCGTGGTATGAGAGCAAATTTTTGCTCAGTGAAGTAGAAAAAAATATTTCAATTTTGTTAGAATAACGTGTGTACCTAGGATACCTTGTCACGAATTTAATGTTTGAGCGCCATGGGCCGCCCAGACACCTGGGATTTTTTTTCAAAGATTCGTGTGAACCATTCCAACTAAACTTAAGCTAGGGCAAGGTCTACAATAGTCAAATACCCTAACCCTATCCGATCCGAAAAGCTACTGACCGTGCCGTGGTTCGGCCCTCTCGGGCGCGTACGATATGAATGCTATCGTGAATAGAGAAACCACACAAGCTAAGGTTGTGGGGTTTTGGGCCTATTTACTCCCTAAATAGGTCAAGGTTAAGCGGGGTAAAAGCTGTGCCGTCTCTCTAAAACCCGGTGAAACTGTAGAGGTCGCTTGGGGTTCATTCAGAAAAAACATATATACAATTGGACAACATATATACAACAAATTGGAGAACCTTTTGCAGTCGGTCCATAGAGAGAGACCGCGCGTATAAAGTTTAATGTTTCATCCATCACTGATTTGATTTGATTATTATCGTTTTAACTCGTAAATATATAAGTCAAATATATATTTAAGTTGAATCTACTAAAGCCTCTTCCTGCGGTAGCAGACGCTCCCCGGCACAGCCTAACCGGTCCACGCACACAGTCGCAATAAGGCCCGTCTCGCTGCATGCACGATTTGATTTATGATAATATGTTGATATTTGATTTTTATAAATGTGCCTCAGTTGTGAACACTTGGAATTTAAGGTACACCGACTATGTTAACGGATCATTTGAATACATTTTATTTTAGAATCCAGTTCCTTTTCACATATACACTTGAATGAGTACTCTATTGCGTTACAGCCTTGCATGTATTGTAGTTGCATATTCTATAAATTACATTTCGATTTTGTATTTTGTTTTCACATTTAGACACATTGTTCCATGTTTAAATCACGCGCTGAAATTGTTAATAATAATAATAATAAAACAGAACAAAACAGTATCCCTCATCGAAAACAGAACAAAACAGTATCCCTCATAGACATTGCAGTATGTAATACACATAATTTATTAACGACCCACTCCGAGAAAATTGCAAAATATACAGAACTTTCCATAGAGATCAAAACACAGTGGCAAGTTAGTCATGTCCGAACAATCCCAATAGTGCTGTCTACTACAGGTGTAATACCAAAAACCCTCCATACAAACTTAAAATTACTTGACATTAATCCATCCACATACTTGCAGTTACAAAAAGCCGTGATCCTCAATACATGCCGTCTCACACGTAAATTCCTTAATTCTGACCCTATCTAATTTTATATAATTCTATCACAAGTACTTGGCTTCGGCCCGTACCTACATTTTCACCCTCGAAAAAGAGGAGATACAACAATGTTGTAAACACCATAATAATAATAAATCTTTATTAGTCACCAAAGAAAATGTTTAAACAAAGAAATATGAAGTCCCTGACTCCTGAGCTAGGTTCAATTGCACCTGTGTTTCAGGGGTCAGTCTCTTCTCCCATTTGAAAAGCACAATAAAATACAATAAAATATGAGCATAACAAATGAAAACAATATTTTATAAATTTGTGTGTGTGTGTTGGTGTGTGTGTGTAAATTTGTGTTTGTGTATGTCCCTCAGCTTTATATTATATTAAATATTGTTCACGTCATTAGTCATTATAATAATCATTCTTTCATACGATTTTAGGAGTTCCCTGGTTTATGTTCAGAACTCACATACCTTATGGAGGTTCTTACTCACTGTAACTCCCCGTGACACTTCCTCGGTGTATGGCGATGGGCTCCGGGATCTCCAGTGCAACGCACCGGAGCCCATCGCCTCTTTCGCAGTACAAGGCGATGTCGCCTTCTTCCCGGGTACACTTTAGCGGACGGAAGGACAGCAGGGGATACCGTTGCCTTATTCTACGAGCCCAGGACTATGGGGCTGTCAGAACTCAAATACCTGCGCCAACAAAATTAATTTGAGACTTAAATGAGCAGCAAATCTTTTCAAACAAAAACAATCAAATGAGTCCACGAATAGTCCATAGAAATAACATAGACTAATTGACTCCTTTTTTTAAGTAGGTTAAAAATAAATAAATGTTCGGTCATCAAATTCTATATAAAAAAAGTTATAAAGCTTTATTCGTACATTTCATTATTAAGTGCAATAACGTCCAAATCAAAATTGAATCGAACAGCAAACACTTGAATGCCTCGGAACGTTTTCCAAGTGGCTCGGAATCCCGCAGGGTCACATTATCACCTCGATGCACTTATACGGGGAAGTATTGAGGGGAGAACTCAATTACGAAATGGATTTCAATTGAATTTGACTTCGGCTTGGGAAACACGACACTGTTTGGGGAATATTCGACTGAAGAGTGTATAGACGGCGATTGAGTTGAAATGAAGTTTAATGAAATTACTGGAAATGGATTGCTTTCGCCTTGTGACACGACAAACATGATTTTTATAGCTCAATTTTTTAACATGTGAAATTTTTTAATTTGTTGACGTTTAATGTTTGACGCATTGGTTGGTTACCCTGTGCGATCAATAGAAATACCTAGATAATATGATGCACAGCTCTGGGAACTTGAAATGCAACATTCAGCACCAAATAAACTCAGCGTACCTAAAATGGTGCGAAGTATCTGATATTATTTGTGATGAAAGAGTAGACAGAGACAGAGAAGAAAGTCTGATCCATAAAACTTACAGTAGTCATACCAGTTATCATCCTATCATTACTAAATACGTCAAATACTAATACATGTACGACTAGCGTACCTGTGGTACGACATCGGCAAACCATTGTGACTTCAATTAACTAAAAAAAATACTAAAAGTTAAAAGTTACAGCTTTTATATATACATATGTCTAACTGTCAGGGGCTTAGTCCGCCACGCGGCACTGGTGCGCATTGGAAGACTTTACATGTCTTTTCTAAGACATTTAGGTTTTCTAAATATGTTTCCCTTCATCGCCGAGCGCATGATAAATCACCACATAAAATTGGTGCCGTACTACGGTTTCTAGCTTACTATTCAACTTGGGGTAGCCCAGACACTGAGCTACCACGGCTCTCGTGCAGACAAGCTGCAGGGGAGTAGACATCGTTGCCATGGGCACGTGAAAAGGAGACCTTCCGACTATTTAGGGAACTTGTCACTGCAATTGTCCCCAGTCAAAGATGTATAGAGAATAGTGTCGCCAAAAACATGAGGAATGTAAGATTTCCTGAGATGATGTCGGGGACAGACCTTAGTGGAAAAAGAAAATCTGGAAAGCTGATCCCACTACAATGTAGAACCAAAAGCAAAGAAGAGAGAGGATGAATGAGAAGGAGACTAAAACACTAATGAAATAGTGTTGTCAGGATCGAACAAAGCTAAATTAGTTTTGTTTTTTGTCAGCGTATTTGTTTTTGGCTATGAGCCGAACAAAATTCACTCGGCACCGATAACGAATATTCTTATCAACTATATATACATATCTTTGTAGTATGTAACCGTCCTTAGCAGCGTACCTACGCACGTCAAATCCAACCCCAATTTGAAGGGTCACATACTTCACTACGGGTTGTTGAACTTTATCAAATAATTCTATTCTGGGTGATGTGGGTTTCTCCATCTTTTCCATTAGCCGCATGTGGTCATGAGATTTTCAATTTCCATGATTAATTGTCCAGAGACTACAAAATGGAAATTAAGAATTAAACGATTGTCATTTGTTAAAATGAAAAACCATCGTTTATTTGTATGTTGTTTACGAATGTAGCTTAAGAGAAGTTTAAGTGATCTGTCCTGGGGTTCGAATCATGATGAACCTTAATAAATATTTCGATTGTTGTTAAGAAAATAATTACTTAATAGCTTCTAAAGAAATTGCTAAATAATAATAGAAAAAAATAAGAACAAAGGCCACTGTGAAGAAAAAGAAACAATGGTCGAAATACCACTTTTTTTTTACTTACTACGAATTATAACTAATTGTTTTATCATTTTTTAATCAACTTCAATAAAGTAGAATGCTGTCAATTCGTCTACTTTATCGTGCACTCATACCAGCGAAGTTTTTTATTGAAACTCTGCTACTTTTTGTTTGTAAGAGCCGTGATAGCTACGTGTCCGGGTGGTCGCCTCAAGTGGCATAGTACGCTAGCAACCCGAGTTCGATCTCCGGTGCCCGCACCAATCAATTTATAATTTCACTTGTATCAATATGTGGAAATTATTATGAACCGATTTTTAAATATTTTTTTTTTGCTTAAAAGTCAACCTTTTAATAACGTTCCATGTTAATTAGCATTAGGTCATGAAGGACAGATCCGGGACACCCCGTTTATAACGGCTGTCGCGGAAGGTTTAGTGGGTAGGTGCTGCCCAGGCCGAGTCCCACACATCCTTCCAGGCCCACCCAGGGTACAGGAGAATGGTCTATAAAAAGATTCCTCCGCGTTAACAAAAAAAAATGGAGGACTTCCTGAATATGATTTGAAAGAATGTCTGTTAATTCAAATATTATAAAATATTTTTTTTGTATGATTTTGGTAGGTTTATGACAGTCCAAAACAAATCAATAATTGGACAATTATGTACACGAATGTGAAAGAAGAAAGAACAGAAAATCTTTGATGGCCATATGATACTGAAAACACAGGGAGGGATCTGGATCGAAAAAAAACAACTTTACTTTTAGGCATAGATAGGGTAAGACCAACAGAACTTCGTTATACAACTATGATACTTTGGAAGTAAAAGACATAACCCGTAGTTTAATGTTTGGTCCGTCACATATGATTGATCACATTTAGTTTCAAAGAAACAAAACATATATATATATATAAATGAATATCTGTATGTCCTTTATACAATCGTAAAATATCCATTTGATCATGTGATGGTCTTCAGCAGAGTGTTGTGCATGAGTCTACGAAGGTTTCTGAGTTGGTACTGCCACATGATTTGTATGTAAAATAAAATAAAAGATTTTATAAACCTCGGTTGACCGGAACGACGTTCAGTTGTTCAGCCAACGAATGACAACAGATCATACGTCATATCATAAATTTCAAACATATTCAATTACCGCATCTTTCGCAACAGAAAAACGTTTTTTTTTCAAAAAGTGCTTGTGTTAAGAGGTTTATCGTCGTGTTATTTATTGTTGCTATTATATTGATAGAAACAATTTATACAACGTTTGTGGGGTCAGCTAGTTTAAAATAAAAGCAACGTGAATAAATATACCGTAGTACGACGCAAACATACGGGTCAGTATTATATTGAATGCCTTAACTCTGCTTGTAAGCTTTCTCAACATCGCACATAACATAATTTATATGTCATTTTTTATCATATTATTGACAGATTTTAGGAAAACATCGAGAATTTTAGAGATAATTTAATAAAGACTTATTCCAGAGTTTCACTTGTAAAAGGCTTTTCATCTGGCATAACACATAACACTCTTATTCTGTGCACTGATTGATTTTTTTTATATGAAAAGTGGCAAACGAGCATAAGGCTCACCTGATCTTAAGTGATCACCGTTGCCCATGAACATCCACAGCACCAGAGGAGCTGTAGGTGCGTTGCCGACCTTTGAAATAGGAATAGGCTCGTTTCTTGAATGTTCCTAAATTGTAAACGTTCGGAAACACCGCTGGCGACAGTTGATTACACAAGTTGACAGTGCGTGGGAGAGTTACGCGAAAAACGTACAGTCGTTGAACGCCAACCATCAAGATGGTGTATACAGAGAGAGTCCTCTCCTTTGTATCCTAAATTTCTAGTATAGGCATCTCTTTCAAAAACGGAAGCGAAAACGGCCTTAGTTGCTGACGACCGATAAAAGTACTTTAGTTGACTAAACTAAAATAATTTTATATTAGCCAGTCTATTAATTTATTCTAATTCATAAGTATGTTGTACAGATTAAAATTTATTTATGCATTAAAACTATACTAGCATTTAGTAGGACTAACTGTCGCTAACATGATTTTCGGCGCAGTCGATGTAGTCGATTCTTTTATTCGTAATTATACTTGTTCTTTCGAAACGATTGTATTACTATTAAACTCAATTACACAAAGTTAAGCTCAAATGAATTATAAAGTCAAATATTGTAGTGACAGTGTATAATGTAATAATAGCCTCACGAGGCAATGCTACCCGTCGTTCCGCAGTAAACTTGTTTGTAAATTCAATTTTAAAGTGCCCTCCCACTCCGTCCTCGATCCCCGGGTAGGGTCCCTGGGTAGGGACCCGGCCAGCGATAACGGGGTCTCGGGACCCCGGCGGAGACACTCCGCGTCGCGATCGTCGGCAGTCCGTTTGATGTAATAAGTCGGCATGTATTTTAGGATAAGTGGTTGTAATCTCTGATAATACGAGAGTAAATGTGTCTCCCGACGAAGTACCGGAGATTATTTGTAGAGGCCCGGTGTATTTTAATTATTTTACTTTGTTTAGTTTTTGTAATCAATATAATGTACGTATCTATAAATTTCGTTGTGTAAAAAGTTAATAGTCAAAATTAAATAAGTATAACGTTTTTCCGAGTGATCGCATTATTTGTATCTCAACAATTGATGACTTAACGTACAATCCAATGATTATCAATTTTGATATTTTCAACGGACTTTAAAAAAGGAGGTTCTCAATTCGTCGAATTGAAAACTTCCAATGGTCTTCAATTCTGAACAATGCATCAATGAGAAAACCATATAAGTGTTAAATTTTCCATCAAGTATGTGCGTCACAGATGGACGAATAACTCAATATAACGCCAATCGATTTCGATGATTCATTTGTTCTTGGAAAGGACGTTTTTTTTTTTAAAGAAAGCTTTCTTTTTTTTCTCAGAAATATTACTAACAACTTGTTTACCATTCCAACTAAGCTTAAGCTTGTGCTAGGACTTGGTTCACGGCAATAGTCCAATGGTGGATTCCAACCCACGACCTTACGATTCGCAGGCCGTACCCTAAACCATTAGGCTATTGACGCTTAAAGAATAGTTTGATGAGAATTTGGTTAAGTTCTGATTTAGTTTTAAACATAATTCTATGAGCTGATACTTTAAATTGTCCATACTATTTGTGTACTAAATAATTATTAACTTTGGATTGTTGTTTATTATTTATTTTTTGTTTAATTTTTCTATTGATGACTTTTTAAAATTGTTGCTTTTTCTATTGTTTAATATCGATCTTTGATTGCTCGAAACTTAATTCATTCTATTTGTGAAAACTTTTAATCGGCCATCTCCAAGTTTTCCAAAAATGTATTAAATAAGATAAGGCAAAGGTTAACTGGAAGAATATGCTTTAAAGCATTAAATTCGCCTTTGTTCATATATTTTGACGTAATAAAGAATTCATTTATGTATCCCGTTAGGCTTGATGCTTTCGATTTTACCAGTTCATCAGATATCCATTTCACCAGATAGTATAGTGAAGCTGAGAAAACAATATGTGTTTATAGACAAATAATAAATGTACTGTAATATTTATACAGCGGAGAACGAACAGCATCCGTAACATTGACAAATAGGCTTTTAGATAAAAATTACGTTCATCGTTACTTTACTATCGTATATTTCTTTCTAAATCCCCCGCCGTCCAATATATAAGAGGTAAGGAATCGCGAGCGGTCGGATTGTCAGATATAAATAAGGTTAAGACAAAACAAAGGGGTCTCCGATCTTATTAATGTTGCCGGTTCAATGCCGACTGTGCTGATACGAGATGTTTGATCCTTGCGCGCTATCCAGGCGAATATAGCGGGATGTCTATTGAAATTCATTTATATGTACTATTGTATTGCTACATAAGGATTGCAGTCACAAATGTCAATATCAATTCGCATGTTATCATTATATTAAGACGCAATGCAAAACTTTATACCCCTTATTTACTATTCTTCTTACTACCAGGGGTCTTCTCGACTTTGCCCGGTCTTCGGCATCCTCCTTTGTTAAATGGTTTTCTGACATATCCGCCTTCACACTTACGTGTCCGGGTCCGGTCTACTTCCGCGATCTGGTCTCTTCGGAGGGCAACTTCCTCAAGTTCAGGGAATTTGCACACGCTTGGCATAAAAGAAGGACCCGTTAAAAGTCGTATGGCGCCGTCGAGCCATTGTGTTGTGTGCCGTAGAGCCCCTTAAGGGGTTGAGCTCCAAATGATGGAGACAGGCCCTGATAAAGAACTTGTAGGGAGTCAAGAAGGTGCGTGTCACACGGCCAGACCACTGCGAGGTTGGTGGGGCCATGGGAGGTGGTGGGTAGGGTTATATCCGCCTTCACAACGTCCAGTCAGCGTTTTTTGGGCCTGCCGCGGGATCTTGGGCCTTGTAAGTTGAGAATTAGGCATCTATTTCCGACATAATCAGGAGGCCTGCGGTATATGTACCCCTTACTTAGTCTTTCGAAAATTAGTAATTATAATTTAATTAATTATTATTTATAGTTTATATTTCTGAGTTTTTCTAAATGGTACATACAAAATGCATTAAATCCATACAGGAAACATTAAACACAGTACAGCGTTTAATACTCATGCATTATAGGGTTTTTTGGCAACGGTAAAATAACTATGATAATTATTTACCGGTAGATAGATTTTTTATTCCTCCAATTTTACAATAACATTCAACTAACATATCAGCTTAATTTAAAAGAGGCCAAGGGTGACGTTATCGCTATGACGCCTACCAGACAACCCTGCAGGAGAACTGAGCTAATATAAATATTAGAAAATAACTTAAGCAATTCATACAAAAATATAAACTTACATTATATATAAATTATTTAAACACATATGTAAATAAGGAAAAAAAGTCAATTTAGCTAGCGACTTTGCCGAGAAGAAAGTTAGATTCAGACTTAAAAACAGCAAATGTCTTTGTATAGATAGTTAATGCATAAATAATTATTTCAATTTGATTTTCGCCTATAAGGCGACAACTAGTTTATATTATAAAGGAATGGATCAGAGTGTCTACAACTACCTTATTAGGATATCTAGAAGTATCCGAATAACCGGAATCTAATATAATAAAATGGAAAGCAACCTATGTAAGCATATAAGAAGCATCAATAGTGTTAGCTGGCAACACATGACACCCAGCGATTGTTATGCATAATAACTATTTCCAATGATATCTTAATGGTTACCTGAACCTTATTGTATCTTTAATTCATAATTAATAATTTAGTTGATCGTCACATAAACTTGGCATTGTAAACAATAGTTTAACTTTTTAGTTCCTAATCGGACTTCTCATTAATTTTGTATAAAGATTGTGAGGACGCGCAGTTGTGACGGTATTCGTTATAAATAATTCTTTGTACAACGTTACGCTGTCTCAATAAAGTGAATGTATTAGTTGTTGGACTATTTTATTCGACGAGACCTACAAATTATAACAATAGCTTCGGTTACTGGTCTGCGAATCGTTAGGTCGTAGGTTCGAATCCACGATTCGACTATTGATGAGCTATATAGAAGCCCAGTCGCATAGTACGTCGTGTTTAAGTGGTTATTTACATTACTGTATACTATGTGTACTGTGCTGTAACAATAAAAGCTGACATAGATTCAAAACTTAAATCACAAATCGAAGCTATAACTGCCTCATGTACTACAAGGTAATTCACTTGATAGTAAAAATTTCATTATAATCGCAGATTAAACATAACGGCACCGTGATAACCGCTTTATAGACTCCTAACAAGAGTTTTATTGGTGAAGTATTAGGGAAGTTAATTTTATGGTCTATAAATGAATTATATGTGTAATGAAAGAGATTATGCTCCAATACTTAAAAATAAAGTCAAAGTAAGTTATAAAAATGCTCAACACTAACAAAAATGGTCAAAAACAAGTCCAGTTCAAAGTTGTCATTGTAATTTGATGATTCTTGATTAGATGCTCCACATCAAGCCATGGCTGGAGCAGATTCAGAATTCCGAGATTCAGAATGCTACCTTGCTTGAGATTTCCTCTTAAGTCCCTTGGCTTAAATACTTATCTTAGTGATTCTGAGCTCTCTTAGAGTTTCGACTAACTGCTACGGAAGATTAGTACTAAATCTGTGTCTAGAAATTGGCAAAAATAAATTTAGTAACGTCATCAAAAACAAAACAAAAATTATAGAAGCACAAAAAATATTAAGGCAACTCAAATGGCACTAGGATGGACATATATGTACGATGACTAACAACAGATGGACAAAACGTTTAACAGAGTGGGTACCAATAAAAAAGAAAACAAGGAAGACCATGCAAAAGGTAGAGAGATGTCTTCAAAGACTTAAGTGGATACCGATGGATGCAACAATTGTCTCTGAAGTAACTCCTTTTAAAGTGGCATGTGAATTTTATAACAGCAAATAAAGGTTATTTTATTTTAAGAATCGATCATACGGTAGATTTAAAAAAATAAAAAATAAATTTAAAAAATATTTCTTTGAATACTACTACAATTTAGGAGTAGGTTAGCAATGCCCGAAATTGGTTAACGATATGGTTCATGTCAATAGTTCAATAGTGAGTTCGGACCTACATTTCGCAGACTGGATCTTAAACCAATAGGCTATTTACGCTTCTCAAGTATTTCAAGTTAGCGTTATATGCTTTTTATGATGAACAATATTGTGGTAAGATGTTGTGTTTCAGACAGCTTACCACAATATTGTTTAAACGGTAACGTTAGCGTTTACGTTTAGGCGTTTTCGGTTTTCTCTAGTACAGTAAGCACCGTATATCCTTTGAGTGAAACATTAAGGAGTTATGAAGCACTGATGCAGAGGAGATTACGGATCCGGCGTTTTAGGCGAAAATATGGTAATGGCGAAACTTATCAGCTTTGCGGCATAGTTTAATGTGGCGGTTAATGTTTCAGAATGTTCCTTATCCAACTTCAATATAGTTAATATACAAACACAAATATCCATACATATCTTCTGATTCCTCTGTCCTACTGATTTCTTACACAATTCTTTCACATTTAACGTACGAGTACAGTTGCAACTAACACTCATCAATCTATTAATCGAAGAATAGTTTTAAATTTACATTTTTCTGTCCCAATACATTTATATCTAGATCTATGTAGTTACATGTCTCTATGTATGAACTTATGTATGTAATTACTTACGTTTTTCAATAATTCTTGTACCCGTTACAGAAAATTCCTTTTGGTATTATGTTCGCCTGTTTGTACACTTCTATTTTGCTCCAATAAATATTAAATAAAAAAAAATATATGTGTATATTTATTAACTGGCCTAGTCTTATCTTTCTACGTCTCGACTTCTGTGGTCTATTGTCAGATGGACGTAGTAGAGTTACCGTTGTACCCAGAATTGAATTTCGAAGTTTTTTATAGCCTTTGTCATTAATAACGACATAGATAGTGTTGCGGATTCGTTTTCACCCGATTTCAAAAAAGAGGAGGTGTTCAATTCGTCTATACTTTTCATTGTCCTTGCTGATTTGTTTTCAGTATACTTTAATATAAATTTTGTTGGAATAGGACAATGGGTTCCGCAGATATACCAAGGAACTCTCAAAAGGCGTTTTGGAAGAATGCTTGATGATTGTTACTAGATTAGTTATATTACATTTTGGCAGTTTATAACAATCTTTTTTTTTAATTTATGGCAATTTACCACAAGGTATAACTCCGTAATTATGATATGTTGGGTAAATAATTACTGTTTCATCGGTTTATCTCAAGTGGGTTCTTGTATTATCACATATATTTATTCTTCTAAACTTGGGATCATGGTCAAAGTGCAACCGTACTACTCTGCGGGACTGTTAACACTTTTTAGCTCAAGTCCAGTCGTGTGTAAAATACTGTTGAAACATTTGGGCAGGCGCTGCTACATGCCACCTCGCAGCTTTGGATTCGGTGAAAAGGCGGGTTAAGAGGCTATTTGATGACGCAGCTGAAACCAGTCTGCTCAGTCTGGGCGCAGGCGTAAGGTAGCTAGCCTTTTGTGTTTCTATAGATTGCATTTTGGAGAGTGTGCTCAGAAACTACATGATCTAATTCCCCCATTCCCGTTCCACCATCGGACTTCAAGTCGTACTGCAGGATTTCATCCTTTTTTATAAATATCCCTATAACCCGAACGAAGCGTTTTCCTTCGTCTTTCATTGTTCGTACACCAAGAGACTGGAATAGTTTGCCCACGTCTGTCTTTTTAACATTTTTAAGATATTTTCAAGAGTAGAGTGAATAGGCATTTACTAAGCTAGTGCTCCATGCCATCCAGGACTGTATTTCCACTTTACATCAGGTGGGATCGTAGTCAAGCACTTGCTTAGAAAGTATAAAAAAAGCAAATTCTCATATATTCTTGTGTGCCTTAATATTTGATTCTTAGGTGAGATGATATTTGTATGTAGCAGAAATTGTTGCTTTCACATCTTAACGTTTGTCATTATTCTGTACCCTGTACCCATGTTCGGTCTTACCACATATGCCGTATATCGGATTAGGGAATGCAACGGGAGAGCGTGTCTGTACTTGTGCATATGTTAACGGGATTACATCTTGCACATAATAGCAATCAGAGCATGTTGTCATTGTTTTAACTTGGGTTACTCAAATTTCCTGAAATGGAACAATTCCCAATCTCGGATTTTGTACAATACGACCTAATTTATCTATTGTCGATTTTTACATGTAAAATTTATCTATATCTATATAGTAACTAAGAATATGCTCTCATTATTTTTTATTTATACTAATTGTAGGTTTAGGTTTAAGAAACTTTATTCTCATGTTCGCTGTCACACGAAAGGAGTCACCTAACGCATTCATTTGCGTGGAGACGGATTAGCTACTGTTGAAGAATTTAGCAAGTTGCATTTTGAATTCGTTAAGTGTGTTTACCCTCTTGACGTTTGCGGGTATTTTGTTGTACAGTTGTCCTCCTTCAAAACAAATCGATCTTTTTCCGTAATTTGTTCTAACTTTCGGTATGACAAGAAAACTAGCGCGTCGGTTGCTGCGTTTTTTAATATTTTTAGCAAACGAGATGTTAGTATTAACTGTTTTCTCTATAATTTTTATAATGTGGATACATGTACTGTATTTATATAATTGTTATTAAACATATAATTCGTTATTTTCGTCGCTTTATAGATATCAGAAAACGGTGTCCATTGTTGCACTAACTAAGGTCTACAAAGGCGGCTTAATGCCGTAGAGTAAAATATATTGCCATGAGCAGGAGTATCTGTCGTGTATGTGACGGCAGACGGGGAAGGAAAGTATTGGAATGCAGGCCGCGTTTAGTTCAGAGAAGTACTCTTCAGATGGACCGATCAACCTCATAAGTATGTAAAAAATTATAATATTTATTTTATTTTTTAATTTGTACGTGTTCCATAATGAAGTCGTAGTGGGTTTAATGAGAAAGGATCAGTGATGTCAAATACAAATAGAATAGAAGATGTCATTATTTAATTTATATAATTTATCAAAATCGGGAATAAACTTTTAATGTGGACTGAATGACAAAGTAACAAAGAGTTATTCTTGTTTTGTGAGTCAGTGTCTTTATTCCATATCCATCAGCCGGAAGCTGGTAGCTGAATGCGGTGGAAGGCATAGAGGAAGGCCTATTAATAGCGACGGTTTTACTGGTGAATTTCACTTTCTAAAAAAATTGACACAATCGTTCTTTTTTTTATGGCGTATAAACTAGTGTTTGGCTACGATCCCACCTGATGTTAAGTAGTGATATAGTCGAACGATGGTACGTGCTTCACTCTACTCTTGAAGGCTTCCACGTCGTACTTGGACGGAAAGACTGACGCCGGCAACTTGTTCTAGCCGTTTAAAAGTCTATGGGAGCATACGAGTACATATACACATTATATATTATGTATAGGAATATATTATATATAGAAATCCTTACATTTATAAAAGTCCTGCGTTCTTGTTAAAATGCATTAATAATATATTTGTATGCATTTTAAATAAAGTATCTTTGATGGCAACGTAGTATGGACAGACCATTTGCTTAAGCCCTTTGCCAAAAGGTTTCCCTACTCTCTCTCGCCGTTGCATCGCCATATTCTGAGAATTCTGCCTGAGAGCTAATCCTGCTTTCAGGTGAACTGGCTTAGCATTGTGAAACTCATTCGGTCGAATGAATTCCGGATAGTATTTCATTTAAATTGAAAAGGTGAATACAAACATTCTAATATGGAATGTATATTCCGTTGTTCTAGCGTCGACTATTCGTGCTTCTACATTATTAAAATAAATTTACATTGTTTATATGTGTACTCTGGCATGTGCACAACGTAAGTTTCGAATATCTTTATTTCTCTACGAATTAACTTACGAGAAACATATCGACGCTGGAAAGCAAAAACGTAGTAAGTGACATATATGGCCATTTTCACTTTTTTACGTCATTGGAATCAGAAAAAAAAGACGCGTCGAATGATATATGACTTTAACAATTAGATGAAAAATAGGGAAAATAGGATTTTCATGATTGACACTTCTCATTTATTTTTTGTACCGTAAAACTAATTTCTTTTAGGAAAACTAGGTTAATGCCGTGGTACAATACTTATTCGGCAAAAATAATAAATATTGTGACCAAAAACGAAAGTTATAATGTTTAAAAAAAAGTTTAAACGGATTTTCGGCTCTGGTGAACAATTTTATTTAATGATGTACACAACCAATGTTCTTTGTGCATACTATATTTTAATCTACGTCATAATTTTTAAGAATGTGAAATTTAAGTAGACGTTTGAATGAGTGGAGCCGACTTGCATTTTTTATATTTCTAGAAAGCTTATTGTACATTTGTGCACCTTCATGAAGGATGGTCCTGGCTCCGTAATTAGTCCTTGGTCCATATAATTAGTTACGTTACACCTTTTAGTAAAAGTGATACGCGTATTTCCACTTGGTTTAGTATTTTTCTGATAAGTACACAGTTTCTGTATTGTATGTATCTCTATGTATCTTTATAATTATATGGTTTTAAAGATTGGTAGACGTTTTCCTTGTCAACTTTTTACAAAACTACTAAAGGGATGACACTTATACATGCAGTGTGCTTCAGGTATTTAGTGTATGCACTATTCATTATTAATCTAGAATCTATATTTTATTTTGATATAACATATAATAATTTTCAACCGAGTTCAGTATAGAAGGAGGTTCTCAATTCGTTTATATGTTACCTTATAACTTTTGACTGGGTGAAGCGATTTTGATGATTCTTTTTTTTTATTTTTAGTCGGTTGACAAAAAAAACAATTAATGTTTCAGTGTCAGCGGTCTCCCAAGTGCTCGGTTGTTTTGAATTTACTTCGGTTTCTTCAATTTAAAAAGGTACAAGGTTGACATGACTATGCGTAGATTATTTTCAAGTATACGTGTAGAGAATATTCTTCTTTGATCGATTATAAATAGAGTAAGTTTTATTGCATGAAAGCGTTACGTGCCGTTGAATTTTCTCAATGAAATCGTCGACTGATTTATCTTCAATGGAAACTGTCTAGTGGAAAATAAGGGGAATCTTCGGGATAACCCGGAAGGGGTCACAGGATAATTTAAGGGTCGAAATTATTGTCGTTTGGAATTCAAATAACCTTGAATTTGTGACGTGTGGTTAAATAACGTCTTTACAAGTGGCTACAAAAACAAACATGTGTTTTTGGTAAATAGTTCTAATTCTTAACTAATCACTCATAGAGTTCATCTTTGCCATAAATACAGTAGCTAATGTGGAATGTGTTTAAGTCTAAACCATCTTGAGCTATTGAATTCTCATACTAACTAGATAGATCTTTACAGGCAGTGAGAAGAATTTGACCTATAACTACCCATATAAGACCCCTGTCATACGAGATGACAGGGGTCATATATGTCATACTATTTACTATATATATATAGGTCGTCTATGCCATTCCACCGTAAGAGTCATAGTCACCCCTGAGACCTTGAGCAAAGTAAAGTATTGGTAGTATACCCTTACTTTGTTAAAGTCGATTAAAAATAAATATATATTTGTCTGTCTTTTTTATATAATTGGTGAAAAATGTATTTTTCGCCAAAAAGAAATATAAATTGGAACCTAACCTGCTTTGTCGTGATGAATAACGTGGCTATAGAAATAATGTGTCGAAGAAAAAAATTAAAAGATTCAAAAAAATTCACTTCATTCATTCAAATTTAAAAAAAAAATCAAAGTTCTATTACAAATATAACAACAGCTGAAATTGACTATTACAAATAATTCCTAACGGAATTACGTTTTATATGGGAATAAATGTGTATGTATTTAATCCGGTCTCCAAATAAAATAATGCGGGCCTACCTGTTTGTGACAACTGACAAAAAGTTTGGCGCAGCCCTAGGGGTTATTTCAAATTACGCAACAGGAATAATCAGAGAGTTATAATATTCCTCTATTTTTTTTTCTTTTAAACCATTATGGACTTTTTGATTCAATATAATTCCACTTGCACTGCCGATGACACGCCGTTGTTATCCAGAGCGCACGTGTTACGCAGAATTTTCAAGATATCAATTGGCATGTTCATGACGTAATGTATAAGTATGTATGTAAAATATCATTTTACATATATACTAATACATTTACATAATTAGAAGTCATATTACAAACCAATAAGGTTAAATTATTGTCTACAATGTCGAATTAATATGATGATTAACTTAAAAATTAATTATGAATTGTGAATATAGTATTGTATAGATGAATCACTTAAATATAATTAGGATTATTTGTAGCACGTCACAACTGCTAGGCGCCTATGTGTTGCCAGCTAATAAGTAAAATAAGTTGCCAGTTCACTAGCTATACAGAACCAGAACACAGTAACGTGGTAGGTTGTTCGCACAAGGATCTCCCAACGGAACCAAGTCTAGGAGGCGACGGTCGAACTATGTCGGTCTTCACCCGACTAAAACAATCACATATTCCACCATCATTGCATATAAACGGGGCTCGAGAGAAGCGATATTTAAAAAAAAAATTTGGTATTTTTTTATGCTATTTTCTATACCGCCGTTGATATGAATAGCAACTATTGTTATTATTTATTAAAAATTTACCTCCTATATATATATATATATGTATACTTAGTTTGGAAATAAATAATTAAAACAATTCGTATGAACTTGCAGAAGACTACCTGCAAAAAAACAACAATAAGAAAAAAATTAAAACGCAGCTACTAAGTACCTACGCTGCCGAATATTGTAAATAAATTAGATATTATATGTCTAGCATTAATTATTATGTAGTAGCAGTATGTATTAGTATTTATTGTATATGTTTACTTTATTGTATTTTATAGGTAGATAGATTTATGGGTGCAGTTGTCGCCAATAAACAGCCCTGGCAGTTTGGCGAAATAAGTTATCGAATATATGTAGTAAATAAATTAAAAAAAATACCGAACCAACGAGATTATCGTTACATTCTGGGACATCTTTTTTTTTTGTTCACGCGGGGGAATCTTTTTATAGACCAACCCCCGGTACCCTGGGTGGGCCCGGAGGGATGTGTGGGACTCGGCCTGGGCAGCCCCTACCCACTAAACCTTCCCTGAATGCCATCAGCCGTTATGAGCGGGTGCCCCGGATCTGTCAGCGACAGGACACCCCAACGACCGGCCGGTCCCCGCTCGTCAGCCTCCTTCTGGGACATGACCGTCTCACAGAAGGAGGCGTCCGCCGTCCAAGACCTGTCGCTCGAGACCATGGCAAGACCGAGGCTCGGAAGCGACAGGTCTACACCACCGATGGCAGATACCACGTCATGGCGCTTACATTCAGGGACACCTGCATACCAACTGTTAGGCACAGGTTTTCCATCTAAAGGGAGTACAATAGCATAGTCCACCACGCGGCCCTAGTGCCTATTCGATGACTTCACGTGTCTTAGAAAATTTTCTAACACATTTAGATTTCCTCACGATGTTTTTTTCAACGCCGCGAGATAAATCAGTACTTGAAAAACAAATTCATTAGATCAAACTCGGATTGCTAGCATACAGCGCACACTGAGCTACCACGGCTATAATTCTTGCCACTAATACATTATTTTTCTCCTTCACTTGACTTTTAAAACTATGACTAAAATATGGTTACATTTCAACTCCAAGAACCGACCACTCATAACAAAATTATTCCACACTCAAACTGATAAAGTCTTACAACCATGACGGCACTTAAAATACCTCACAACGCCATCTTAATTGCCCCAACCTGGTCCCATAATATTTTATCGTTAAATGAAGGAATCAGCACCCGCCATCAGCGAGTCGACCCTCAACTTGTTATTGAACCTCTTTATAATTATCAAGCATATAATTACTGATCATAAGCGGCGTCTCCGCGTATCGATACCCCAGCCAATTTTAATGATTTGATCTCTACTGGAGATGTTTATTGGTATCATATGTAAAAGATAACGTACCACGTAGAAGTATAAACTTATCGATGGTACGAAGCAAAAATGTTGATATGGAAATATCCAATTTTACACCGAAGCCGAAAAACTATTTCAAAAATTCATGAATTTTTAATTACACAAGTATATTTACAAGTAACACAAAAAAAATTACAAAATAAAATTTATCAAAATCTAACCAAACTCTCATCAAACTACTCTTAAAGTACATTCTTATCAATAAAAAATGAATCATCAAAATAGGTTGGCATGATATTGAGTTATTCGTCCATTTGTCGCGCACATACTTAATGCAAATTTTAGACTTATATGGTTTTCTCATGGATGCCATTGTCAAACTTGAACCAAATTGAAATTGGAGTACATAGGAGGCGCTAGTTATCAAATAAAAAAAGAATCATCAAAATCCGTTCAATCAGTCGATAGTTATGAGCTAACAAACATAAAATAAAAATTTACAGACATATTGGGAACCTACCCCTTTTTTGAAGTTGGTTGATAAACAGGAGAAAAATTAGTAAAATTTAATACTGTATCATTATAATCCGTGACTTGCAGCCGAAATTTATACTACTCGACGCCGCTTACTCTGATCAAAGTCACTCGGGACAATTTTCGAGATTCTAATTAACGATATTGACGGTATTCTACCGTCCATATGGACATTGGTGTATATATAAATAAATACATCATTCATGCTAGCTGTCGATATATTAAAAGATCTTATGATCCTCTCCTATGAGCATAAATTCTCTCATTAACTCGATATCGACATAAAAGTGGTCGCCTATAGCAGTCATCGGCAACCTTTTGAGTGGGAAGAGTCAAAAATTACAATTTACAAAATTTCAAACTTTTTAAAGAGCAACAATTTTTTTTAACGCTAACTAAATAGAACTTGCACAAAGAGCCGCATGTGGCTCGCAAGCTGCGGATTTGCGACCCCTGGCCGAGTCTAAGCGTTCCGCCGACTTATGTGAAAATTTCGCAAGTTCGAAACACGCCCGTGTCAGAATCGAAGTTATATATATATATATTATATAGATATATTTTAGTAAAATAAGAGATCCGGTCGGACAGTACATAATAATACACAATATATAAAACAACGTAGATAACCAGAGAGTACTTAGCTTATGTACAGAGGCGTTACCGACGAACAACACTAATAACACTCTTCAACACTAACAACACAACACAGCAGAACAACTCTAAGAGACTCTGAACTGCTCTTATACTATGTGGAGTCAACAACACGACTTCTCACAATGCTTTACATATTTAATACTCTTTGGTTGTAATAGGACATACGTTAATAACTAATTATTCGTATTTAACACATAATATATACTATATGTGTCGAATGAAATGAAACTGTTATAAATAAAGAGTAACTGGCAACTGCATTTGACAGACATATAATCTAAACATCGGAAACGAATCATTCGATAGTCAAAGGAGGAACTATACCACAATTATCTCACACCCGCATCTAAATCGCGAGTTATTTACATTCAATATCTAAACAACCGTAACCGTTAAGTAATAAACAGATATACAAATCGAGAATTCATTTTTCTGTATTACGCTATCTCAAATATATACCGTATTACGGTACTTACATAAACGGCGAATAAATCGCTACAGAAATGTATCATATTATTTTTTTCTTATCCAAGTCTTCACTTCAATACAAATAATGTGAACATTTCTCAGTAGCGAAGCGGGATATTCCCACAGGATGCTGTGATATTCTAGGCACCGTTCTTGAGCATTACATACACAAGGAAATAAGACCCATTAACAATTCAATTTCATTCGTGTTTCTTTTGTAGTAGAGCTATTCTAGAATAAGCAATAGCTACAGCAGAAAACGACGGCAGAGACATCGCCGCAGTATGCTGATGTTAAGTGGGGATACAATCCTGAATGGTAAGGCACACTAGCTTAGTAAATGCCTATTCACTCTACTCTTGCAAACATCCACATTGTAATTACGAGATAGATGATCATCACATCTTACAAGAATGTTCTAATGGTATCATGAAGCGGAAAGTCATTGATGAATTAAACTGTACTAGGTTATTTTATACTTAGGATAGGGCGCGAACCAACCGCGCAATGCCACCACTGTGGCTGTGACCGGGATTCCGCGCAGCACACGCTAGCCGTGTGCCCCGCATGGGAGGCGGAGCGACGGATCCTGGTCCAGCAGATCGGGCAAGACCTCTCCCCGCCGGCGACAGTAGCGGCTGCACTGGCGGGGAAATCTAAATGGAAGGCGCTGGTCTCCTTCTGTGAGTCAGTAATGACGTAGAAGGAGACCGCCGAACGGGATCGGGATAGGGCCGATCCCGTTCGGAGATGGCGCAGGCGGGCCGGTGGCAGACCGGCCCGAAGCCCTGTAGTTCTGGGTTCTTAAGAATAAGACTACGGTATCCCCTGCCTGTCGTAGAAGGCGACTAAAAGGGGCCTCGGGGTCACGGGCGACAAGGGGCCTTTGTCGTCCGCTACAGGGGACACATCGATATCGGCTGGCCCGGTGCATTGTATTGGAGATCCCGGAGACCCTCGAAATACACCAAGAAAGGCCAATGGGGTTTTATTGAGTAAGAACCTCTCATAACTTCCCTCCAGAAGGCGGGGTATCATGTTACACCTATAAGATATAAAGATATAAGAAAGTACCTGCACCTAATCTGTAGTGTCATTAATTACGTTGTTCGATATGAGAGACCCCATTACGAGTAGCCTCTAGCGCTCCTTCGTCATCCTTACTAAGGAATAATGTATAAGATAATCCCCAATAAAGCTGACGAAAGCGCATTACACTTGAAGGACGATATAAGTATGCCAAGTGCGCGCTCCAATACAAGCGTCGAGTAAGCAATAATCCGATGTGAATAAAGAAATCTTATGGGTTATGTTTTAACGTGAAACCTCGATTTTACGACTCTACAGTCGTGTATACGAATATCACCTGATTTATGTCAATTACCGTCTAGATCGGGAGCATTTTGCAATACAATCCTTGCAAAATAAAGGCGACTTCCTCTCGTATATGAATCTTTACTTGTAAAGATCTTTTAATAGCGAAATAAACAAATTTGTATGAATACATCGTAGCTTCATTGAAAAGTATTCTTTGTAACAGTCCCTCAAAATAATTGTGAAGATTTAACATATACTAAAGTCAGATTATATACCTGAATGTGATTCAAGGGACTTGTTTCTTTGTAAATCAGTTTTATTAAGTCTCTGTAATGTTGTTGTCGTCGATAATTGGCATCTGTTATACAAGAATGTTATTTTTGGATATTGTTGTGTGTATTATTGTGTGCGTGTCATAAATAAATAATTCTAATAATGCATGCGACGCGACATCGATCTTCATTGTGTGCAATAAGCTTTATCATTATGTTAAAACACAGCCATCTATTAGAATAGACTAAGAAAAAGTTAATTTCTTGCGATCGTAGGTATGTTACTGGCGCAAGTAATAGATAAAAACAGTCTTTGAGGCAGTTTATATATCATGTCAAAATTTTGGTTAAAATGATGCAGAATTTTTTGGATTTTTAAGCGTACACAAACTAACTGTCGCTGTCCACCATATGCCTACGCAGGATGCTGGAATACTTTGGTGACATTGCCAGAAAAAACAGCAATAACTTAGAAAGGCTAGTTGTGACTGGTAAAATTGACGGGACAAAACCGCGAGGTCGAAGCCCGGCACGTTGGACTGACCAGATCCGCACCACTCTCGGCACGTCAGTTAGCGATGCTCTGCGCACGGCTGCAGATAGAGGAAAATGGCGACGTATCACTAAAAACAAACTGTTCCCACGAGATGGTCGCGACCCTCAGCATTGAGGAAACCGACGCGAGGAGGAGGACGACACAAACTAACTAAAAATTTCATATAGATATGTAATATCATAGTTTATTTAATGTATATAGAATGATAAATGTATGTAATAACGGAAATAGTGTAGCTCAGTATCCTAGAGCTCCTTTGAAGTTTCACATTGCGAGAACAACTTGAGCTGCAGGTTTAAGTTAAACTTTTGATTCGCCGTGTACACCAGTTATTTGGATCAGAGTGTCAGGTAACTTAGGTCGGAGTGTGGAATCGTGAGGAATGTAAGGTCAACTTAAGTCTCTTTGGTTTGGCCACATGATCTATATGAATGTAGAAACAACTAACAATATACAGAATCGTGCCTAGTTGCCAGTATACATAATATAAATAAGAATGGCCGAAATCTACGAGTATGTACGCGCATTACTTCCGAACTACTGCATCAAATTTGATGTTTCTTACTTTTTTGTCCGTTTTTTTTTTATATAAAATAAAATATATTATTTTATTTCAAACGGATTTTATAAAACCTTATTAAAGATAAGTGAGTGAATGAGACAAAATGACGTTCAGTTGTTCAGCCAACGAATGACAACTTTAAACAGACCATACATATTTGTTTTTCAAATTGTGTTTGTTTTAAGAGGTTTATCATCGTGTTATCTATTTTTGGTATTATATTGATGCATATAAATTATTTCAAAACATTTGCGGGGACAGCTAATCACTACATAGTGGTTTTCCGCTGTCAATCTGTCTGTTCGCAATAAACTCAAAAACGATTACACTGATTTTCACGATCACACTGTGTTCACCAATGTATAGAATGGTTCTCGAGGAAGGTTATAGGAAATAATTTGTTTTTGTATAAATTGGCTAAAATA
Organism: Meandrusa payeni; assembly: GCA_029286785.1. NCBI lineage: Eukaryota > Metazoa > Arthropoda > Insecta > Lepidoptera > Papilionidae > Meandrusa > Meandrusa payeni. The sequence goes on from JAGSMX010000029.1 coordinate 2,442,592, forward strand.
TAACGATTTTTGTTGGAGGAGTCATGAATTTGTAATAGTACCTCCACGATTCAAACCCGGTGCAGTTAAATACAAAAAGATAAAATGAACTAAATAATTTTTTTGTAGAAATCCACGCGGACGAAGACGCGGGCACAGCTAGTTATTTATAAAATCTTCAACGTTTAAGATGTGTCACAAGCAATTTTAAATAGACGCGACTAGTGCCACTCATGCGACAACAAAAGTCCCGTGTCCTCGCCTAAGTTGTATGCTAACTTTAGAATCACGTGCAGGGTAAAGTACTGTAAGGTAACATGACCTGATGAGACCACCACTTGGCTATCATTGGGCAGAAACAATTTCTGTTTATTAGATTAAAGGTTGTCTATTTATGTTACGAGCACATGCGAACATTTACTTATCAAAGGATGTCCCACGCCAACTCTCATTTCCCCGTAAGAAAATTACGGTACGGGATACGGGGGCGCAGGGCGTAGTTTGTGTGTGTAATTTGACTCCAGGCAGACGCTGAAATTAGAGGAGCTTTTTATCTAACGAGTACACACAAAATTGTGCAAGATAAGATTTGTTTGAATTGCCAAGTCCATTTGCGGAATCACACGTATGTTGTGGAAAGACATCGTCTTTTCATGTGGAAAAAATACAAAACCTTTTTTGATTCAAATCAGAATAAAAAATAATGTACATTTCTTATTTTGTTGTACAATGGTCGAAGCCTTTTCGCTGATAGCGATAAGGAAAAAAAATACAATAACAATACAGGACGATAGCATACAGTACGAAGCATGAAAATACAAGTATATTTACTAGTAAAAACAAAAGCCGACATCAAATCAAATCAAACGTTAAACACTATTGTGCGCGGACGCCCTCTTTGTATGTGCGAATTATCGGGTGGGGCCTGCCCATAAAATAGCGGTAACGCGCAAGGATTATTTCTGTAGACCATGTGTTATGTGAATGTTATATAACATGGTATAGTGTGTGCACGTCTCACCTGGTACGGATGTTGAGCCATTTCTATTGAGTCCGGTAGTGTGACACATGGTCATAGTTACGTATTCCGTAGATAATAATAATATAATAATAAAGCTCATTTATTACCATCCTTATCCTTTGAAGAGGAAAAAAAATACATTACATAGAATAATAACATACAAAAAATTTATAGAAAGAAAAAAAACAAAGAATAAAATAAAAAATAAAATCTCTTATAAGAATGGCAAAAGGCAATAGGCTCAGCGTGTACTGCGTGACATAATGTCACACAGTGCTGGTTTTCAGCCTACCCCTTCGGTACTCGCGCGCTAAGATAAACCTTATACATAGATTAAGTATCGCTCAAGTTTCTCGAGAAGTGTTTCATTGACATCTGTATAGCAAACATCAGCATTTGATACTTTCGCGATGTGCTCTTTTGGGTTTTTCCAAGTATTTTTATATTTTTTTCACAATGCCTTATCTTCATATCTTTTACACCAAACAAAAGAAACAACGTAAATTCCATCAACAGAATATTCCTCGTACTTCCAAATCCAGCGAACATTATATTACATAAATTGGGCGACTATCGTCCAATTTTCTTATCTCTGTAATTTATAAACTCCGCTAAAGAGAAATGCAAAACGTTTATACCACGACGAGATTTTAAACGACTGCCTTTTGGGAAAGTGTTGTTTTTTTTATCACGATAAGGCTATTTTAAAGTGAATCTTCTCGTTTCGGTCAACGTTCTGAACGGTCTTATCAGTCGCTTTCCGCCATCAATCTTATGATTTAATGGCTGCCGAAGAAAAAAACGATAACGAACGAACGTAGGCTTTTGCGCATACAAATTTTTCATGATATTTTTTTCGAGGAACGTGACCTCGATATACACTGTAATTGGTGTCGTTAAATGTGGATGATTTTTACTTTATTTTTATGGGTTACGTAAACCATGTCTTTACGCCAGCGTTAGAGTCGCTTCGTCTCCTAAACGATGAAAAGAATTAACTGTCCTTACTTGATATGGTGACTCTATGATTCCGTATATTTTGTCCTGTCCTGTAGAGTGTTTTTTTGTGAAAATAAAACCAATTCCTAATAATCTCGATTCGAGTTGGATAGGAATCCTGTAGTTTTGAGATGTAGACATTGGGTTGGTAGAATTCTTACTCTACGAACTCCTTCTTTGTTCCCAGGGCTTCGAATATAATAATAGATTTAAGGTACATTTATCAAATATGCTACAGTATATAACATTTATGTAAAGTTCTTTTTTCAAGAAGCGAAGGTGTGCCAAGACCGTGATTAATTTAAAATTCGCATACTCTGCCTACTCCATTAAGTCAAGTGCGTGCTTTTATATATAGCAGATATAGATAGATATAGCTTTATTGTGTACCAGAATGAAGCAAATTAGAGATAACTAAAATGCATTTTATAATTTGTTGTACAATGGGCAACCTTATTCCTAACGAGTGATATCTTCCAAGCGACCTTTGTATGGACGGGTAATATATGGACAAAACAGGACGATAGCATACATATATAAATACTATAACGAAACTATACGCATACTACATAAATATGTTATCAATAAATATGCAGATATTTAAAATATACATATATCATAGGTCGAATCGAGGTAAATCGAAGTCGCTTCTCTTGTAAGAAACAAAATGAAAACACTTTAAAGTACAAAACGTCGTTAAATTTTAGTCACCGACAGCTTAACCCTCAATTGGTCCGTTACATAAGGTCAGAGAAAGCAAGGGTATCGCTTAACCGGAAGGATGTTTTAGGGCATCCCAATAGGTGTAGGCTTACTGGAGACTCGAAAGGCTTTGCGGTCAGGGGACGCATAATGCAAATGTCTATTAGGGTTCCGTGTTTAATTAATATGTCCTTAGTGCTTTTAAAATTGACATTAAGTGGTTTACAATTTAATTGTATTTCGATAAAATTTTCCAAAAAAAATTGCTATTATTTTTTTTATGACGAACTACACAGATTGGCCAGAGAAGCTGGCCTTGACTGCTTCACCGGATTGAGAGGTGGCATAGCTGTTAGGTCGCTTAGCTTGAACCTCTATCGCTAATAACTCGACACAAGGGTCCCCCCGGTGGGGGGTAATCTCGGTTTGAATGGTTACTATGTCAGGCGTAAGCATTCCGATCAGAGGGCGCCCAAGAGGGCCGAACCACGACTCGGTCGGTAGCTATTTCACGGATAATCTAAGAGACATTCGAAAAGTTAAACTAACTTTGAATGCCACTTCGGGACGCGTTGGCGCCTGGAGAAGAAGTGGCCGAAGAAACTCCAGCAACGCTCATAGTATCTAAGGTGTGTAAATTGCTATTATTTATACTAGTCCAGTTTACGCACAATTGTTATACCTTAACTTGGTTTTCTATTTATGAATTTTTTGTTGAAATTTAAATACTGATTTACCACGCGCACGGCGGTGAAGAAGAACATGGCGAGGAAACCTAAATATCTTAGAAAATTTTCTAAGACATGGACGGTGCTCTTATACTTTCTATACGGAGAAAGTACTTTAACTAACTTTTATACGTAGTAATGTATAAAAAGAAAGCATTTAATCTCAACCCTTCGTAATTATAATACTCGAGGTAATTAGTTATTGAAAATCATGAAAGCATATTTAATTCTCGAAGTTTAATATGAGAACAACCAAAGTGTTAAAAAGGCGTAAGAAAATTAATACGCTTTAGTACCACCCTCTTTTCCAGTAATGGATTTCAACCGAATAACGCTTTATCCTTTAAATTATAATTATTTACTAGGTAAAGGGAAAACATGGTTTTTGTATTATTTGAGAATAAAACGCAATAGCCTAATGAAGCGTCAATAGCCTAATGGTATAGGGTACGGCCTGCGAATCGTAAGGTCGTTGGTTCGAATCCACCATTCGATTATTGCCGTGAACCATGTCCTAGCACAAGCTTAAGCTTAGTTGGAATGGTTAACAATTCTGAAAAAAAAGAAATATTGCAAGCTTTCTTTTTTTTAAAAAAAAGCCAGCTTTCTAAAAATATATCTATCTTTCTAATAATAAGTGGATTAGTATTTTACAAATACTTTACGAATAAAAATTAAAACTGATTACAAATCGTATAAAATTTTAAACGTAAATACGCGCGGACGCCACCTTTGTATTTCAGAATTATCGTAGGAATATTACGAAATAGAATTAATCAGAACCTAAACATAACTCTCATCAAACGATAGTTGAAGTCTCCTTTCCAATAAAAAATGAATCATCGAAGTCAGTTGGCGTGATATTGAGTTATTCGTCCATTTGTCGCGCACACAATGCAAATTTAAAACGTATATGGTTTTCTCAAATTCATAATTATTCAAAATAATTTGAAAGTTGGTGCTTGGTGGTGTGGTGGAACCACAAGAGAAGCATCAATCATCAAAAAAGAATCATTAAAATCAATTACCCCGGGCCAAAGTTATGAGTTAATATACATCCTACTTTTTTGAAGTCGGATGAAAATATATTTGAAAGATGTCAAGTCCATGCCAGACAATTTTAGTAAAGTAACTTATAAATAATAGAACTTTAAGCTATTTAGAAATTAATTAAATTATTTGTTGTGTTGACTGTGTGTGTGTGTGGATGGCCAGCTGCGACGATCATCATATAAGATCAGGTGACCCGTAAGCTCGTTTCACCAATTTACTATTAAAAACCTCGTCGATGTTTTTATAGCAAAACAATCAAATTATAATAAAAACGAACCTACAAAGGAATAATTTTCTAAAGCGCTGTTTCGAATAAAATTCTATCCCTCACACCCGTGTTATTATTCTTTGCTTCGCACAATATGCGAAAAGGGACTGATCGAGAATATCGTCCGAAAATATCAAATTTCAACTAAACCTAAATCAGAAAACGCTCGATTTACCGCGAGAGTGTCGGACCGTATTTAGTTTATCCCTTGTTCGGGATGATGCCTATTTTAGTACAAAATAATACATTGAGTTTAAAACGTCTACAACAATACATGTTCCGGTATATCACCAAAACATTTACTGTTGTAAAACTTTAGATACATGGCCAGCGTAGCAAAACAAAAAAAATCTCCTGTATTTTTCAAATGACTTTAAAAAAAGTAAGAGTTCTCAATTGAACTGTGTGTTTGCTCTAAATAGAGATTGGGTGAACCGATTTTGATGATTTTTATAATTGAAAGCTAGTGTTTTCCCGTTTTCCCCTACTAGCGATAGAGGTTTAGGCTAAGCGACCTAAGAGCTATGCCACCTCTCAATCCGGTGAAGCAATCAAGGCTAGCTTCCCTGGACAATCTGTGTAGTTTATCAAAAAAAAATGAAGATAGAAAATCTCCAATAAAAATAAAGGACGAATACGTTAATTTTTTGCCAATAAACTATTTATATTATAATATTTCCGGCTAAGTACGATGGGAGCCCTCAAGAGTAGTGTGAATAGGCACTTACTAAAATAGCGCGTACCATTTTTCGACTCTATCACCACTTAACATCAGGTGGGATAGTGGTCAAGCGCTAGTTTGTACTAAAAATAAAAAAACGAATTCATGGTTTCTTTGAAAATAATAAAATGTCATATTATAATTTCAAATAGCTAAAGAGAAAATAAAAGCCACATACCTAGGAATAATATTACAAAAAGGCACGTGAATTGGGCATCGGCCAATTCACAGAGGAGCGGACTGCGGTTAAAGTCTTTTATAATACCTGACTTGACGTGGGATGCATATAAGGGAAGCTTTGTTTGTTTTTGTTGTTTAAAAATATTTTATGTATTATTTTCTTTAATATATTTAGTTCGACGCTCGACGGCGAAGGAAAGTATCGTAAGGAAACCTATAGGTAGGTGAGGCAGCTGCGATAGAGATGGCAATAGAGTGTGTCGATAGATTTTACCAATTTTCTAGGTTTGCCATTTTAGACTAAGATGCCATGATGGTGAGGATGAAGTCCGGTCTTTGCCGGGACCGGCCGGTCGTTAGGGTGTCCTGTCGCTGACAGATCCGGGGCACCCGCTCATAACGGTTGATGGCATTCGCGGAAGGTTTAGTGGGTAGGGGCTGCCCAGGCCGAGTCCCACACATCCCTCCGGGCCCACCCAGGGTACCGGAGGATGGTCTATAAAAAGATTCCCCGCGTGAACAAAAAAAGGATGCCATGATGGTGAGAACAGAACTACAGGACTGCGTAGCTGTAGTTCTTGTCTAGTAGAAAAAGGCTACGGTATTCCCTGTCTGTCGTAGTAAGCGACTAAAAGGGCCTCGGGTTCACTGAACAACAAGGGAGGCCTTTGTCGTCCGCTGAAGTGGACCTGGGTAGAAAGCAACATCGGCTGGCCCGTGTCGCCTTGCATTGCGATGGCAGAGGGAGGAGGGATTAACCTCTCTCCCCTCCCGGGACTCTCCGTGCATAGTGCAGAGGGGCTCCGGTGCGTTCCACTGGAGAACCCGGATCCCCTCACCATGCACCAAGGGCCACCGGAGACGTTGACGACGTGGATAAGGTATGTCTTGTTCTTGGTAAGGCCTTGTTCTTGTTGAAGATTACCCCCAAACCCCGTCAACAAAAAAGAATGCCATGATGGAAAAAACAAATATTTATCAAAACGAGGTCGAATCTCGAGTATATAGTATATAATACACAGCAATAAGTAAGTATTCCGTAGACGGAATGACACATCGATGTATAAAGACAACGGTATTAATTCCATGGAAGAACAAAACACCGTCGCGAGTGGCGTGTAGTTTCGGACACGGTGCATTTTTATTGGTCCGAGGGCGCTAACTGTCCGGGTGTCGGGTTACATGCGGATATAAGTAATGATCGCCACTCAAGACGCCCGTAACTTGAGAGACAATCATTTGTCGGAGACGTTCGCACTGCGAGCTTTTTAAGTGATAGCTTTATTACTTCTTAAATGTCTAGAAATGTATTTATTTTATCTTTATTAGCACAAAATAAACCGGTAGATTTATTGCCAAAAGTCATTCTCTGCCTAGGCATTGTGTAAAGAAATAACCGAATACTGACTGAACTAGCACGAAGAACAGATATGTTGTTTTTATGGGGTATTAACTAATGCTTGACCATGATCCCACCCGATATTAAGTGGTAATATAGTCGAAAGATGGTACGCGCTAGTTTAGTAAGTGCCTATTTACTGTACTCTTGAAGGCTCTCACGTCTTGGTGCTAGTTCTCCAATGCCTAGGTTGTGCAAACTGTTCATCTAGCAACGTGACAGATATATACTATGACTCCGTAAGTCTTATTAAACAGGTAGTATTGCACGCGCTCGACTTTGGGTAGTCCTGGACATCGCTGAAAATCAGCGCTGTCGCATCGTGGCGACAGCACATACTGATATGTTTCTTCCTTATTCGTGCTCGGTACCGCTTGCCCTAGTTGTTGGATTGTCATAAACCTACGAATATCTCAATAAACAAGCATCTTCTATCCACCAACAATATTCATATTTACTTTCTAGCAAAAGCAAACGGAGACATAGACCCGTGATAGCTCAGTGTCCGAGCGGTAACCTCAAATTGTATAGTACGCTAGCAACCCGAGTTCGATCCCCGGTGCCGGCACCAATAAATTTGATGTTGCAAGTTTAATTGATTTACCACGCGGTGAGGGAAAACATCGTGAGGAAACCTACACGTCTTAGACAATTTTTCTAAGACATGTGAAGTCTTCCAATCCGCACAAGGTGCTCTTATATGCCCTTATACTCTCTTTACAGAGGAGGCCTGTGCCCAACAGTGGGACATGTATAAAGGCTCTAACTTTAAAAGCAAACGAACTTACGGCTCATCTGTTCTTTAGTGATCACCGTCGCCCATGAACATCCACATCGCTGAAGAAGCTGCAAATGCCCCGCCGGTCATTGAGAAAGGGTACAACAATGTATCCACAAATACAATTACAAGGTATTTGTGGATATATTAAATTAGCAAAGTATAATTGTACTTACTGTTGGAAAACCTTATTAAATAAAATAAATAAAAAATAAATAAAGTAAGTAGAAATAAGGAAATTAGAAATAAGTTTTTATAAAGTAGATCGAATTATAGTTGCAAAGTAATGTTCAAGTTAAAAATACCCCCAGTCAAACACGCTGGGAAACTAAAAATAGAACAAAACATCAATAAAAAAACATCATGATGGTTTCGATGGAATTTTTTAATGTTACTGTGTAATAGCAATCGACAACTGGGATGATTCTGAATCATTGCTCAAAAACACGGGGTGTGTTTTATTGGACACATTTATTGGATGGTAAATATTGGACTTAAATGAAAGCGGCTTATCAAACAAAAAAAAACTTGCATCATAAGAGAACCTCTTCCCATTGTGAAGTCAGTTAAAAAGGCATTTTATCTGATACTTACATAAACGATAATCGAATTATTTTCAACATGTTTATTGGTATTTACCATGGGTAATGGCTCCACACAGTATTTCCTTGTACTTATCACGCTCAGCTTAATTTTTAAAAACAATAACTTCGTAACATAGATAGCGAAATAATAAACTGTCCGCTCAGTGACTTCACACAGATTATACAAAAATACTAACAGAAATCCAGTTCCCCTTTTCATTTGAAGCTCTATCCACGGCACGCAGCTCGTTTATCTCGGGCTGCATGAGAAATCCTTTAGAGCATTCGCGTGTTTTGCAGTATTGTGCTGTGATAAATGGAATCTCACGCCCGTCGCGCGTCGCTCCTGCCGTCTCCCTCCTGTATAAACAAGCTCGTAACGAAGTGCGAGTGCTGGCTGATTAGAAACACAATAGATTGTTAGTCGGCGGCCGATATCAACTGCATTCTAATTGGTTTCTTTGAGACTTTAGATTTCAATTGAAGTAAAACCTTTGAACTTGACTTAGGGAGTTAGTGTATGCCTGACGAAAACGCTACGAAAAGTGTGAGCGGCCGAGGCGAACGGAAGTTGAGAGGGAATTACGTTACGTTTTGTATGTTACTGTAGAGAAAATGAAAATTAGTAATAAAAAAAATCCTATTCAAAGATATTCAATGAAAATCCATAATAATTTATGTTTACTTTTACACATGTATTTATTATACATATATTACATATAAAGGGAGATAAAGAAGTTTTACTTCTATCGCTGTCTAAAGCACTTGTAATCAGAAACCAGAAGGTTTGGAAGTCTGTTCGCTGTTGTGTTGGGTGGCTCGTATCATTAAAATTAGTGAACCTTTTTGTACAAAATAGTTGCGTAGAAAAGCTGAAATACGCGAAGTTCACAACTTCACACAATAGCCTATAGCCATATAACGTCAATAGCCTAATACTTTAGAGTAAGTTTATAATTTGGAAAGGTTAATAAGAATGTTAATAATATTTGTGGTAAAAAATATTATTAGCAATTTAAAAAAAAATACGATTTGACGATCTACGGTTCAAATCCCGACTTTCAGAGAGGTACAATGTAATTTGCACACATCTCGTATCACTTGTATTCTTTTACACCATATTTCTTCACACAAATAGTGCTCACGTGACCAAGAAATCACGGAAATGTTCTATCTGGAATATCAATAGGTCTTCACAGGTATTTGTCAGAAAGTTTACAGCAAACGTGGCACGTTACAGCGCCCCCGTTCAGTAAAGTTTCCCGTAACTACCGGCCGCAGTTTCAACACTCTGTGACATTTATACGTGTGAAAGTTTGTTATGAGTAATAGTAACAGCGGTATTTATTTATTTTATTTTAAAAAAGATAGCTAGCAATATTTCTTTTATTTTTTTTTCAGAAATATTACTAACAATCTTGTTAACCGTTCCAACTAAACCTAAGCTTGTGCTAGGACATGGTTAACGGCAATAGTCGAATGGTGCATTCGAACCCACGACCTTACGATTCGCAGGACGTACCCTAAACCATTAGGCTATTGACGCTTTAATAATAATGCATTGTCCATTATTTTACTTGTATCTGTTATTATTTAAACAGTAATCTTTTAATCTGAAGCTTTGTATATTAATGTAACTAGTATATTTACGAGTAAAAACAAAAACCGACTTCAAATCGAATCAAACGTTAGACTTTACTACGCGTGAACGCCTTCTTTGTATTTTAGAATTATTGTTAGAATATTACGAAATGTAATTCTATTAATAAGAGCCTAGTGAAACTCTCATCAAACTACCTTCGATGTACATTCTTTGCATTAAAAAATGATTCATTTTCAATTGATATTGAGTTATTCGTTCATTTGTCGCACACATCTATATATATAAAAGAGAAAGCGTGTGGGTTTGTTCCGAAACGGCTGGACTCATTTAATTAAAACTTTCAAGGAATCTTCAGATTGACCAGGCGAGTAATCCTGTAAAGTTTGTTGTCGATCAGAGTACTCCTCTTTTTAAACTGTCAAACAAGCCATACGTCGTACTTTTAACTTATGACATTAACTTGAGATGTTTTTGTATAAATGATAAGAATGATATTGTATTTACTGATTTGTACATGGGTGTAGGTAATAATGATCTTCACCTGCTCGAGAAGAGAATGAATACGGAGAGAAATGAGTAATTTAATATGTTTTGAGAGTTAAATTAAATGTTTAATGATGTGAGTTTATTGTTTAAATAAAATAACGCAAAATCCCCGCGAAGCGGGCTGGGTACGCTAGTACTTAACACAAATTTAAGACTTATATGGTTTCTTTATGGATGCCATAGTCCAAATTGGACCATACTGAAAGCTGGTGGTTTTCATTACAAAATATGAATTTCAGAATCGAGGACCTCTTTTTTAAAGTTGGTTAAAATGACACAAACTAAGAGTCGGGAAAGGGAAAGGGTCTCAATTCATACGTCTAATTTGTAAATAAGTATGCAATGAAGGAATTTTTGTTTAGCATAACGAGTACTCTGACGATATAATAGAATATAAATCTCTTCTTGTTACCTAGTTAGTATACGGGCGGAGTTATTTCACTTGCAAATAGCGTTTATTACTAGGAACGTCTGATTGCTTAGCGGCGCGTGCTTAGATTCTAAATGTGCTCCGAGGTCTGTACTTTGCTTGGATATATCTTATTAGTCAGTTATCTAATTAGTGTTATCCTCTTGAAATTCTTACTCATTATTGCAGAGATTTCTCCCAATTTGATCCATTTGTGACAATGGTATCCATGAGAAAACCATATAAGTCTTAAATTTGTGTTAAGTACTAGCGTACCCAGCTTTTTGCTTTATTTTATTTAAACAATAAACTTACATCATTAAACATTTAATTTAACTCTCACAACATATTAAGTTATTCATTTCTCTCCGTATTCATTCTCTTCTCGAGCAGGTGAAGATCATTATTACCTACACCCATGTACAAATCAGTAAATACAATATCATTCTTATCATTTATACAAAAACATCTCAAGTTTGCATTAAATATATGCACGATAAATCAACCAATAAGTCAATTATATGCCAACCGACATTTTTTATTGGAAAAGATGTACTTTAAGAGCAGTTTGATGAAAGTTTGGTTAGGTTAAGAGATATTTCGTAATATTCCTAGGATAATTCGGAAATACAAAGAAGGCGTCCGCGCATAATACCGTATAACATTTAATTTGAAGTCGGTTTGTGTTTTTGCTTGTAAATTTTGTGTTCTCCGTACACGAGTATATTTACAAGCAGATAGGATAATTAATTTTATTCAAATAAATCGGCGATCACAGATTATGTGTATTTAAAAATCTGAAATAGCATTGATATACTAGTGGGTAAGCGGTTAGATATAGAACCGGTGGTCGCCAGTTCGAATCATGAACCAATTTAAATAAATAAATCACATTGAAATTTCTTGTTTAAAATATCATAGGCGTGAAGTTCACATTCACACGATGCACAATGTTTAATAAATAATATGGTATGTGTAATTTGTGTGTCTTAGTGGGTTATCTTGTTTTACTCCAGATAAAAAGCACCACTCAACACATTTTTAAACTCAAAATAAAAACAAATACTAAAATCCGCACCGGCTTTAATTAACATTAATTATATAAATGGATGAGTCAGTGTTGCCATGCGTAAAATATTTGCAAATTCATTAATTAATATAAAAACGATATTTGTAAAATAAAAAAATGTTTGCTTTTATGCATTGGTTGTTTTAATGTTTTGCACATTTAAGCACATTACCAAAAGCAAATGTGTGTATAGATAAGACATTGTTTTTTTTTATTTTAAGACCATAGGTTAAGTTTTACAGTATTTATATAATAAGTAAAATACACAAAAATATCATACAAAATATAAAAATTTATAAACACCTAACCTAGTGTGTGCCGCCGACAACGAAGCAGGTCCCAAGCAACCGGTGGTTAGGGCGACACAGAGAGACGATGCGTGCCGTGTCTAGGAGTACTGCCTTCTGTATCTGACCCTTGACTCAGCCATCTAGCGAACGTTTCTTAAGATATTAATCGAGACTTTTCGCTATAAGACCGTTTGCAGAAACGACTGAAGGGACAAAAACATTGTTATATTATAACATTGATAAACGCATACAGTATAGCAATTATGTACTGAATACAATACCCACAGTGGCTGACAACCCAACAACCCACGACCCGTGGACGTGATCACGGAAATTTTCACCGTTTTCTGTAATCAACTATATTTTTTTTCTAGTTGGATTTTTTTTTTATTCATGGGATGTGAAGGGAATAGAGAAACGATTTTCTATTCTTCGTTTATCTTCGATTTTGTCTGGGTAAACATTTCTACGAAATTAAATAATAAATTACGAGATAATAGACGGCGTCTCTGATTACGTTCTCCATTTCTACGAACTAAAGCCATGATGGGATCTTTAAAAATGGACAGAACAGGGCTGTTAGATTAATCAACACGATATCGATTTTTTTGATGAACTAAACAGAAGCTGTCCTCGACTGCTGTACCGGATTAAGAGGTGGCATAGCTCTTAGCTCGCTTAGCCTGAACCTGTATCGCTAGTAATTCGACACAAGGCTCCTCCTGGTGAGGGGTAACCTCGGCTTGGACTGCTGAGTTCAACCGACTTAAAAGAAGGACGAAGTTCTCAATTCGTCTGTATATTTTCTTTCATGTTTGTTACCTTATAACTTTGGACTGCATGAACCGATTTTGAAAGCTGGTGCTTACCATGTGGTCCCATTGTTCCCATCTATTTCACAATTTGCTTCAATTCTGACAATGACATTTGTGAGAAAATAAGTCTTAAATTTGCATTGAGTTTGTGTGCGACAAATGGACGAATAACTGAATATCACGCTAACCGGTCTCGATGATTCATTTCTTTATTGGAAAGCATGTACTTTAAAAGTAGTTTGATAAAAGTTTGGTTAGCTTCTGATTTGTTCTATTTCTCAATATTTTTACAATAATTGGGAAATACAAAAAAGAAAACAGAATGAACAGATTTGAAGTCGGTTTTTATTTTTACTCGTAAATATAGTTTTTGTTTCTTGTCACGAATTATTACTAGCCGCCTGCAATCGAACGATTGGCCAATAACCCTATTGGCCAAGAGTTCGACTTTATAACTGTTTCTTATGAATGTAAAGAAAGACAGAACTTCTCCGTCTTTTATATGAATGAAGTTAACAGATGTGGCAACAGGTACTTCAGAGAGCTTGGTTTGAGTAATTCGTGTTTCAAACTTTCCCCAACTTATCATGTTTATCGATATCGACTTTTTGAACCTTTCTCACCACTATAGTATAATGTTACGGTTTACAATAAAGATTGGAAATTAAATATAATAACAAACGACCTTATATGGCAGTGTTCACTAACCACCGGCCGCGGAACTTCTTTATGCCACGATAATCTAAGTGTCACTTTTCAGCGAGATTGCAGAGATCGAGAAAATACATTTTTAAACAATTTTTTTTCGCAAATTGTGTTGCTTCTATATTAACCAAAGGAACTTCGTTACCTGATGTCCTATGATACCGCATCTTTTTTCTATATTTAACTAAAATTAGATATAACCACAAATCCACTTAAAACCTTTCTAGATATAAATCGCTGTCCATTCAAAGGTTGTCTGGAAGAGATCGCTCTTAGCGATAAGACCGCCATTGCGTATTATACATAGACGTCAGCCTCGTAGTTTTGGGCTTATAGAATAAGGCTGTTGTATCCTCTGCTTGTGGAAAGTAACCTAAAGTAAAAAAATCACGTGACACCTTCCAATCAAAGCGAAACAGTATAGAGCAACGAAAATATTTCCGCCGGCGTCAGTCATTTCGAAACCACCGTCCAGTTTTCCGGAAACAGTTATAACGAGACGGGCAATAAAACTCGTCCCGGACTCTTGGCTCCCGCGAGAGGACGAAACTGGCGGCAAAACGACCGAGCGAACGCTTCCCTTTTAATTGACGCATCCGCATATCGGGTGTCCAGTGTACGTAATACTCGAGAGTCGTGTTCGTACTCAAATTAGCTCAGGAAATGCGGTATCGCTTTTTAATACACTATTACTTCTACGTGGTGCATTGCCTTGAGAATATTACGGCTATTTCGACTTATACGATGGTCTAAGGTCGAATCCAAACAGTCTAATGAGAAGTTTTTAACTTAATGTACAAAACAATTAGTTCGTAAAATTTACTACTGATGTTATATTTAAAATTCTCGTGCCACAATGTTAGTTACCATTCTCCCCAGAAACGACTTCACGGATTTTTATGAAATTTCGTAAGCTTTTTCAATAGTTCTGAGAATCAGGTACTATCTATTTTTCATATACCTAAGTGGTAAGGGTTGTCAACTCCTAACATTTTATTTTATGTGGTATTAAAAAATACGTACAACCCTAATTTTTAAGCTTCTACCACCAACCTCAACATCAAATACGGATGGCCAAACTTCACATGGTTTAGAAAAAAAAAGACTTGTAAGGTTTCGTCACGAAATTTGTTTCACCCTCGAATGCGTGGTAAATCAGCACATTAGCACATTCATTGATAACGACACGTCACCGGCAGTTCTGGACGGTCGCTACAAGTCGCACAATACGCTAACAACCCGGGTTCGATCCCCGCTAGCCATGTATCAACACCAATTATGTTATTATTTGAAATACTGATTTAACGTGCTCGAGAGAAAAACCTCTAAACCTGTAGTGGACTATACCCTCATACTCTTTTAAGAGTAAAGGCCTAATGCCAACACCGTGACACATTTTATTACTGTTACCCACTGTTCAGAGGACACGTCACAGTTCCAATAACTCTTAAGAACATGTGTAATCGAGAAAATTCCATTGGCTTCCGACTGTATGTTAACTATTCTGTTAATTGTCTTTTGGGCTCGCTTATTCTTTACAAAGAAATAAAAATTAAATACCCACAGGTAATTCCTATGCGCTGACTGCATTCAGTAAAAAATATATTTCGAATGACAGTAATCAACACATTTGAGACACAAACAGCTACTGACGGCCATTATAGATGTAACCATATCGAGATAATTAGACAAAAAACGGCGCATTACTGACGGACCGCCTCCGACAATTTTAAGACTCCGTTTTTATGGCAAAGTTTTTTGTTTGAGCTGCTGAGAAAATTGCAATCTCGAGAACACGAGAACACCGAACGCTGAGTCATTTGATAGCTATTTAAACTAAAACACAAGTAAATGAGTCTGCGAATACTGTAGCAAA
The DNA here is from genome assembly GCA_029286785.1 of Meandrusa payeni. Classification (NCBI taxonomy): domain Eukaryota; kingdom Metazoa; phylum Arthropoda; class Insecta; order Lepidoptera; family Papilionidae; genus Meandrusa; species Meandrusa payeni. The sequence continues at coordinate 2,458,317 of JAGSMX010000029.1, forward strand.
GAGGACGGGAGATGATTAAAAACTCGCAATTAAAATGAGACGTACTTTTGATGGAGAAATAACAGCAATTGTATATAAATTAAACTCAAGCCTACGTTTGCTTATGCAACAATCAACATCTATCCTATTAGGAAACGAATGCTTTCTTAATACGATAGAAGATATTTTAGTATTATACGCGGCAAATATCTGTAGCGCTGACCGTTAATACGCAGAAGTCGAAAATAAGGTATCACAGAGGAGTGAAGAGGGCGCGGGCGGACGTGCGTAAGCGCCTATTCGCTCTCCTGACATACTGCTCTGCGATTCTATGTTAATTGAATTTGTTTTCTGTTACGTATTTCGCTTCCCAAAGTGGCATATAAGTTAGTTTAGCTTAGATTGTCCCAATAGATTTTTGTTAATAAAATAGCTATCGACCGAGTCGTGGTTCGGCCCTCTCGGGCGCCCTCGGATCGGACTGCTAACGCGTAATAAGGTAACCGTCAAGCCGAGGTTACCCCTCACCAGGGGTCCCTTGTGTCGAGTTACCTAATAGAGGTTCAGGCTAAGCGATCTAAGAGTTATGCCACCCTTAAAATCCGGTGAAGCAGTAAAGGCCAGCTTATCTGTGCCAATGTGATAGTTCGTCCAAAAAAAAAAAGAAAAAAAAAAAGTTAAGTATTTAAGGTCAGTTTTCTTTTATAGCTTATATTTATATTATACAAGCATAGCCAGGGCCAGATTTAGCTTTATTTTATTTAAACAATAAACTTACATCATGCAATATTTAATTTAATTATAACAATATATTAAATTATTTATTTCTCTCCGTATTCATTCTCTTCACGAGCGGATGAAGATCATTAGTTACACCCATGTACATATCAGTAAATACAATATCATTCTTATCATTTATACAAAAACATATCGGGCTCAAGTTAATGTCAGAAATAGAAGAATGACGTTTGTTGGGTTAAATGTGAATTATCGTGTGAAGTTGTTAATATATATGTAATATATAATAAGTATTGAAATCGGTCCAGCCGTTTCGGAGCCTATATGGAACAAACCCACACATTTTCTCTTTTATATATATAGATTGTAATAAATAGCTTAAATGAACTGGCATAGACATAAAAAATACAAACAAAATCACCTTATTTGTAATTTGTAGAAACGAGGTGAGATTGTAGAAATGAAGTACACATACTTCGCTCAGCGCTAGAGTTATTTGCCGCCAACTATACAAAATTTGTGCCTAGGGCATGACGCCTGGAACCGTAACACCTGGGACCGTAATAAGCCCGGTGAAAAGCGGACAGCGATAACTGTCTCTGTCCGCCCCGTGGGATTAAAAGGACGAAGCTTACTATATTTTATTTTTCAATAGCCTAATGGTTTGCAAATCGTAAGGTCGTCGGTTCGTATCCACCATTTGTTTACAAATGATGGTGCTATGAGTGAGAACATTAAGAAAAATATAAAGACGATTAGTGCCTTCCTTTTTGAAGTCGTTTAAAAAGGGTCAGATTGTCCTTTGAAAGTCAGCCGTGAGTACGAAATTAAAAACGCGTTTCATTTCGTTTTTAGGGCACTTTTAATTCAGTTAGTGTTAAGTGAGTCAGCTCTGAAAGAAGTGTCTGGAACTGATTCACTTAAGACAAAAACAGAATGAAGGTCGCACTAAAAGCCGAGGGAAAAGCGATGATTCATGACTGGAATTTAATTTTTGAAGAATGTCTCGCATTTAGTGACGAAAATGTTAAAAAAGTTTCGTGTATAAAAGCTTAATGCGGCCGAGGGAGGGACCTTTTGTGATGACGAAATGTCTCGCCAAATAAAACCCTTTTTTAATAGCTTCATATAATACGAGCCTGATGGAAACTGAAAAACCTTTTTTAATTCCTAATTGAGTGACGTAACAAAGTTTACGACGCCTGTCCCTGAACATAATTCTTAAAATTTGGCAAGTTGTCGTATAAATAAATAACCAGTTTCCCCTTCGAGTGCGTAGTTTTAATACTAATACGAAGTTTGAAGAAAAATAATTTGCAGAAAAAAATGTTGCCCAATTTATATATATTTTCTTAACTTTTTCCTTTTGCTGCTTTGGCCTTTATTTAAGTACGTGCGTAAAAGTATTTAGGAAATTTACTATTTTATATACCTCTTTATTTTTTCTAGCGACAATATAAAATTACATAAATAATTAATTAATACTTATTTAATGATTCGTTAAAGCGCCACCTTTGATCAGAGAGTTAAACTACATGCTTGATAGTCACGCTATCGTCCGCCGTGTCTACTATAGCGCTTCCGTTATATATTTTTCTTACGGTCGCTATTTCACTCTATCATTTTTTTTAGTTCTGTCGCGCAACACCCTTTTCCCCTCAAGCTTGTCGTAAAGAACTTCTTTCCTAAAAATAAGTATATTAGTGCCCGGTACCAATTATACAAATCCGGAGATACAAACATGGAAGCGGCGCGTGATCATTCTTTTATAAGAATCATGTAAAAAGCGATAGTGGTATTCATTACAAATAGGAAACAATACGACCTGGAAACCTTTAAGAAACTAACCTACCCCTTTTTCAAAGGCCGGCAACCTGAAGCTCCTCTGGTGTTGTGGATGTTCATAGGTAAGATCTTAAGTGATCACTCCATTTTTCCAAAAAAAATTGTTGTCCCTAAAGGTGGCGAATATCATCTATAATTCTCTTAAAATTTCGAGTACCATTAGCTCTACACCATCAATGACTAATTATTCGTACTTAAGCGTTCGTATTAAACGTTAGTCAGCATACTTTGTTGAGAAGAATTTCAGTCGGTATTTTAGTGAAAAAATTCTTGAACACATATTTCATCATAAAAGCATAACACAGTGTGCATTATAAACAAACGTTTTGATACCCGGCCACTCGCATCCAGAGCTACGAAACAACACGTACCCGGTTCACGTCCGTCACATAAGTCCCGGCACTTCGCGCATCCACAAGCCCGCTAAAGCAACGCGTTAGGTAAGAGCGCATTCACAATGTAATCGTAGACGCGACAAGACTGAAGATCCTATACACACGAAACGCGATGCTACCCCAAATTCCCCTTAGATTATCCGTGAAATAGCTGACCGAGCTGTGTTACGGCCCTCTCGGACGCCCTCGGATCGGAATGCTTACGCGTAACATAGTAACCGTCCAAGCCGAGGTTACCCCTCACCAGGGAGAGCCTTGTGTCGAGTTACTAGCGATAGAGGTTCAGTCAAAGCGACCTATTAGCTATACCACCTCTCAATCCGGTGAAGCAGTCAAAGCCAGCTTCTCTGGCTAATCTGTGTAGTTCGTCATTAAAAAAAAGTTACCACAAATATAATGTGTGTTCAAAAAGGGGCTATTCATAATTTTTTGTAGTAAAATTCTTGAAGCACGCTTGACTTGGGCGGTAAGCTAGATCGGGCGAAGCGAATTGAAGTTGAGAAGAAGATATAAGTTAGTGGAGACAGAAAGAGAGAGTTACGTTTAATATATTACTGTGGGGCAAGATAGAGCAGCGTGCAAGCCCATGTTATGTCTCTCTTTTACAGTCATATATTATACATATATTATTATATGTCGGAGCTATTCGAACTTCCAACAATTAATAAATTTCCCAAAGTAGGGTACGAAAATAATATAAGTGACATCTTAGTAAAGAGTAATCAAAAACTGATTTTGTCTGTGCCTTTGTCTATGACTACACTTATGTCTATTTCGGAACCGGACTAGGGATTTCACGCTTGAGTGAACAATAATGAAAATAAATAGGCGTGCCCCACAGAACTTGTAATAGTTGTGTTTGAGCAGTTTAAGTGAACCTCCTCTTTTTGGAAGTCAGTTAACAAGTAGAACTCCACCAGTGTGCACGAAGCTTTGGCTAGGATAAGCTCGCGCATGAATATTTAACTCCCGGCATGTCTCGTTATGATGTGTTGTAAACTAAGACGGGGGATTAGCGGTGCATGAGTGTTATAAATGCTTCTTTTGTTTTAAATATACACCGCGTTATCGCACATTTCATCCGCGTTGTTTACGTTAGGAGCAATGACTTAATACAAACAATTTCATGACCTGATAAAAAAAAACTACTTTAGAGCACACGACTGAAATAATAAAATTGTTTACCTCCATCTATATATATGTACATATACATGTTTATATATGTATAATATATACACGATTGTTCACGTGAGAAAGAATATTATTATTGTACCTTACTTTGGGGAGTTTATTAATTGTTCGAGGTTCGTTTACCCGTAATGCCGACATATCGTAATATATATTTATATATGTATAATATATATACAACATATATAATTAAAGAGAGAAAACAAATGAGCTTGCGCACTGCTCTCTCTTGCTCCTACAGTGTGCTACATACAAAAAGTCTGCACTGTATCATCTGTATCTTAGACATATGAAACGTAACTGACTATGATAGAGAAATTAAAAGGGTGCGCGCACCTCTCTCGTGCCCTGCAGTAATATACAAAACGTAACTCTCTCTTTCTATCTTCATTAACTTATACATCGCTCGCAACTTCCGTACGCCTGGCCTGATCACACTTCTCGTAACGCATTCACCAGCTTACTCCCCAAGTCAAGTGTGCGTAATTGCGTAATTTACTTCGAAAAAGTTGTAGTTTTTTGTTAGTTATTCAGACTGGGGAGGGGGGGATTTCCACTTTATTGTCTTTTTTAGATGATTACGCGATGGTGTGAGTGGCGGCCGCCTAAAGCCCGCATGAGCGTGCATCAAATGCAGAACGGCACTTTGCATATTCACACCCCCCTGTTTGACTAACGCGCTTTTCAAAATGGCCGATCCCGCCGCCCGATTGAATACTCTATTCACACATTGCGCCTTTTAACTGTTGCCAATGTATTGGGGCCGATATTTATGCGGCGTTCATTTGTTTTTCGTTTGCAAAATCCATCGTAATTTAAATTTTAAATTGCAATTTCGTTATTTGTTCGGTTAGCTAACGTATTTTTTGGATATGCGAAACGTAATCCGTGAAACATGCCGCGTTAATGGCCGTTTTGTATAAACCGTGTGACGAGCGCGCTAGCGGTCGCTAATCACTGCTTTGTTTTGCTTTGTATTCCCAGTGATACTAATATTTCTGCGAATTATAAATTATTGCTTTTACCGTGTGGGTTAAATGTGTATTTTGTAAACAAAACTGATGAATCGATGTCCAGTCTATTAGCTAAGAGTAGGTGACCATAACTCTCGTAGAATAAGCCTGCCTGTTGTAAAAGGCGACTAAAAGGGACCTCGGGTTCAAGGGCGACAAGGGTGGGGGGCCTGTCGTCCGCTATAGTGGACACGGGAAGCAGACGACATCGGCTTGCCCGTGTTGCCTTGCGTTGCGAGAGTGCTGGGGGAGGGATCAACTGCTGCGCGTGCTGTAAAGCATAGTACAGAGGGGCTCCGGTGCGTGACACTGGAGATACCCGACCCTCTCACCATGCACCGAGGAAGGGCCAATAATCCTATAAAAATATTTTATTTTTTATGAATTCATTTATATTTCATTAAAAAACATAAACTTAAACGAAAAAGGATATCTTACGTAAACTTGGATAATACAGTATTTTTCATTCAATTTTATTTTTATTAAAATTTTAATACTTAGTGTTGCCTACATGTGGCGATTTTATTTTATTTAAAGGATATTTGACTGTCTATCATGCTCAGTTAGCTAGCGTCTTCCGAGATATTCAAACTTTCTTAACCGACCCTTTAACTTAACCTTTATTTTTGCTCACAAGTGTAGTACTAAAATGCTTCCATACCATTTATAACAGTCGCCCCCGTTGATTAAAATATTGGTAGGATGACAATTTAAGACTAGGTATTTCTTAATGATCCAGTGCAAATGTGGATGGAGAAAAAGAATATCGGCGCCAGAACTTCGTAACACGACACGTTCACAACAATGAACTGTAATTTACAATAGTTGGCGTAATGTAGTTGGCAACGAATAATGATCATTAACGCGTAATCAGTGGTCAATGGACAAATTAGCATACACTTAATCACGCTGAACCGTGACCACGATTCATCGGCCATTGTCTTCGCTGCTGCACAATTTGCGAAATGAAAATAAATTAACTATCATAAACGTATATAATAATGGGGTGGGTAGAACAATAATTTTCTGCCGTAACTATTCATAAATAAACATCACGCTATTGTCAGAAATTACGAACGTCCAGTGATAAATTATGCGGTATAGCATTTGTTGATTTTCACTTAGCATCTCTATTAATGTCCAGAAATATACATTTGTATATATATACGAGTATATATATATAATCTGAATCTTGCAGACGGCTCCAACGATTTTCATGAAATTTTTCATGGGTTTCGGGAGCGATAAACCGATTTAGCTAGGATTCATTTCTAGAAAATGTCGTTATATTCGGGTAGACAAAGTGTTGTGGTCTATAGATATTCCTTGTAGTGGTCACACAACGAGGCATTTGCGCTTGCGCGTCAAGAGTTACATTGATTTATGAAAATGTATGGGAAAATCTCTTTTTTATTTTATATTTGAGACCCATTTTGGTGTCTCGCTGAATCCGCTGCCGTCGATTATGCAGCGCCCTTAAATCCCATGAATATTAATGTAATAAACTAAATAACATTTTTGTTAAATTCTACGGGGACGAAGTCGGGGGCACAGCTTTATATATAGTTATATTCTTAATATGTTATTATTATCACAAACACGAAGTATGCCATTTCCTAGTTGCATTTCTCACACGTGCAACAGTTTGCCAAGTCCAAGTTTCGTTGAAGAAATTATCGAAAACGTCTGGCGCTTATTACCTTTGTCTATTATTGTTAAAGACTTAAGGTCTAATTTTTATTCATACATATATAAACGTCATAAAAAATAATAATAAAAAATAATAAAATTTTATTTGGACAAAAAAGAAATACCACAATACAGAACGTACGTAAACTGCTACAGTAGTTGGCAACTGTGTCGCAGCAGTTTACGCCCACCTCGAGACACAGACAATACAAATACAAATTAAACTTATAATTATGTACATAATATTAGAGAAAAAAGATATAGATACATTATTGTGCATATGTGTGTGTGTGTTTGTGTGTGTATATGTGTGTGAGTATGTGTGTGCATCACAAGCATCCACACATAATTGCTTCAGTGTCATTATAAGTTAAATTTTGCAAGTAGTTGGTGATTTTAGTTTTACAAAAGTCATTGATCTTTATTACGCATCTAAGATTCAATGATGTACATCATCCTTATCTAATAACATCGGGGTCCCAGAGTCCCCCGATTAAGCGTACTGATACACTGACCCTTTAACCGTCGTCACAAATCGGCCGCTCTCGGCGCGCGCTTACAAAACGATGCGGCCTAGTTAACGAAAATAATCGAGTCCCTCCCGGAGACTCGAACGCGCTACGTGCGTGGCCAAATATTTACATTGGAGTAATTTGGGTTAATCGACGCCTAGTGTGTGTACCATATTACAGTGTAGCGCTGCGAAGTCGCTGTCCTGCATTATGTGTGTATATGCCGGCCCAGTTTACAGTAAGCTTTTCATTGCTCCTTTACTAAATTATGTTGTAATCAAACGTTCTGTTTAATTAAGCCATCTATTATCACTATCATTTTTTGCATCATAATAGGATCGTAGCAAGCCTATTGGCTGACGTTTTCGTCTGATTTAACAGTAAATCTATAATTATTTAATTCTAAATATTAATATGTGTTCAGATTAATTAAGAAAATTTTATTAAACTATATAAACTTTATATACTATACATTTTACATATATGTTATTGCCATAAATAATATGCAACGTGTACATAATTGACGGTTACATAAACTTTTTGCCATTCAGTCGAGTAGAACAAGCGCAGGCACACGCGCACCTCTTAATCGTGTAATGAAATTATATAACAATAATTTTAATATTAATGTAGATATCAAAGCGTCAATATCCTAATGGTTTAGGGTACGGTCTGTGAATCGTAAGGTCGTGTCTTCGGATCCACCATTCGACTATTGACCATCTCCTAGCACAAGCATAAGCCTACTTGGAATGGTTAACAAGAATGTTACTAATATTTATGAACATAACAGATGAGCTTAACTTCTAGCAAATTTAGAAATGCAAGTGATTTTGTTCCGTATCTTAACTATTTTCCTTTCTGACTGTTGTTTCTTATTTTTTATTATTAATTCTATCATATCTCTGTATCTATAGTCTAGTAATCCGTGGATGACGGTGTTCTTTGTACAATAACCAAAGATATATTTAAAGTCTATTTTTACCTTTAGTTTATTTATAATTTATCTTTATAATTTATTTTATTGTTCATACTTTTTCTGTGTTTTATTGTAATTGTACAAATGTTTGTTGTCCTGAATAAAGAGAAACGAAAAAACCCTACCCTGGAAGCCTGGCTGTAAAGAAAAAATATTTAGTGGATTTGATTCTTCTTCCCTTTTATTGCTTTTTAATCAATTCTTTCTAAGCAAATGCTTGACCACGATCCCTCCTGATGTGAAATGCAATCCCGGATGCAGTGCAATACTTTCGTACTTAATAATAGTATGTTAACGAGTAAACATAAAAACCGACTTCAAATCTTATCTAATATAACGTGAGGACGGCCACTTTAAAGACTTATATGGTATTGGATGCCATTCTCAGAAGTGGACCTAATTGGAACCACCAGATTGCAAATAAAAAACAGAATCATCAAAATCGATTCATTCAGACAGACGTAAGTTCGGGGTTAAAATACAGTCGAATTGTGAACCTCCTCCGTTTTTAAATTCGGTTAAAAATGAATGACATTGACGTGAACTTATTTTAGTTCTACCCTCGTATAATTTCAACGCTCCGAAAACGAAAACAATAACCTTTACGCAACCTGTATCCAAGGAAACCTTACACGATTTTTATGTTTTTTCACCGCCGCAGCAATTGATTGTAGATTGTACAAAGAATATGCATACAATATCGGAGCGATCTCCGTGTAACGTAATAACACGATCGCTCCGTTCCCATCAACGCACGCCCCGTTACCCCGCGCGGAGTGATCGAGCGCACGAAAATGATATATTGCGGTGTTAAAATTGTGTCTGCCGGTTAATTGGTCTACGGATGTACACGACCGACTCGTAAAATTGCGTTGTGAATGGTGAAAGTTATTATTAGGCCGCGTTGATTTCCAGTCGGAGTTGCGTAGAGCAATGATTTTCAGAGATGATGCGTTTAGATAATGGATATGAGCGTTTCGGTTGCACGATTCGTTTATAATAATAACAATGATAATTTCTGTATTAAATTGTATCATTGTCTGAAAATAACGCCACTGTAAGAGAGAAATGGTACTAACCGTATATTATGAATACATTTGAATTATAAAGATTGCCGACATCTTTCCCTGCGATTTCAATTTTGTTGTAGTTTTGCACTTAACATAATAGAGTGTATTAAAAAAAGTAAAAGCTTTAAGTTACGAAATAAATCAGCTCCCAGTCCGTTTTATAGGGCAGATAGAGGCACCGTTCGCTGCTCGCTTTTTAACAAGTTTATAAGTCCCACATAGTCGTCATTCAACGGGCGCAATTTTTTTTTGTATTTTCAATGACTGTGACGTATTTATTTCATTAAGACAAGTATACCGATAAAAACCGACTTTAAATAAAATCATTAATGAATTTTACATTGAAGACTACAACGGGTAGATGATCTCTTTAAAGGCTTATACTTACGTTTCGGATGTTCATGGGCAAAGTTGACCACTTAAGAGATCGCAGATTGCAGCATCACAGATGAGTCGTAAGCTCGATGGAAAAAAACTTATACAAGTTTTAAGCCGGTGTTGATACTAAAACGAAATAGTAAATCTACCTACATACCACAAGAGAATTACATATTCGTTAAACCGTTTAAATTACAGTTTTAATGGCTGCGTATCATTTTTAATTACGTGAATTTTAAAACAGTTCTCGGGCGCGCTTAAAACCTTACTGCAATGTATAATTTATATTAGTGGGCTAAAGTAAACACATAAAACAAGCCGATGTTAAAATACAGATTGTAAAATCGGCGAACGCAGCGGGTCGCGCGGTTGCGTGTCGCGTGTGTGGTCCGGACTTTATGAAAGTTTTATGACAATGTTTGCTAGAGCAGCGGGGCACTGTTCATACGCTGCGGCCGTCACCCGTCTCTATGTATTAGTTGTTATAAACATAAAACAAAACACCACTTCAAATCGAATCAAAAGTCTAGGTAAAAAGTTTAGAAAAAAAGATTGACGTCGCGACATTTCCCTAATTTTTGCACATCGGATGCGGAAGGCTGAGTCACCGAACTGTGAAATTTGCCAATGATGAGCACCACATAATGGGGGAATGTGCTAAAGATGAAGCGGAAAGAAAGTCATTAATAGATAGTCTAAAACTGAGGGAGAAACATGTGGCTTTCTTAATGCTTGCTATCTGACCCGACCTCAGAGGGAGCGAGGAAGCTGGTTCGGTTCATGCGACCGATGTGTGTGTACGTAGGTTAAGACATGATGGGGCTGACATGCCCAAAAGGGCAAAAGTCCCCCATAAATAAAGAAAAAAAAAGAATCAAATTTATAACGCGCGGACATCCTTATGTATTTAGGAATTATCGTAGGACGAAATGAAATATACATAGTATATATGACTGCAATAAATCTGTTTTAGAATGAAAAGTCACTAGCAAACAGCAAAGACCGCACATGTACGTTTTTCGCTTACCATACGCACTATCGATTTTCAAGATCCAACTAACGATGATTCCGAACTGGGGACCTTCAAGTCTACTTCTTTTTCAATAGCCCTAAGCTTGTTTGTCCCTTTTCCTATAAAAAGTTATGAGCAAGATGTCGTTATCTCTGACCCATCGGAGTAATACGGTCGTTACAACAAAATAAAAACCAGTGTTTAATGTAATTTAATTCAATTTACTGCATTATGGTAAACTGTGACCCCCACCCTAAATAAAATGGAATAACGTTTTCTACATTGCAGGTAAGTAAATGGTAACCGTTCTTATAAACAAAAAGTTTATTAAAAAACCGCCAAATGTATGCTTTTGACAGCCCTATGTGTATCAAAGGAATTCAATTACGATGGCGGCTCCCCATTGCGCGTTCGCAACGGATTTTCTTATTGTTTTATTTGCTTGATAATTAGCTTTATATCGGTTATGATCATTTTTACGGTGTCTATATTGCTTCAAGTCCTTAGGTTTTACGAGGCCATAACAGCTTCTAAGTAGAGATTCACTTATATGACTGTTTATTGTTGCGAAAAATAAAGATTTTTTTTTATTTAACCGACCAGAATTTGGGAAGAGTGATTGCTTACTAGCTTTTTGATCAACTTACGGTCTGATCATTGAAGTTCATGTCCAATCCAAGCCCTCGGGGATCCCTGTATTCCACATAATAGTTAAGTTCTCTTAGAACTGAGCAGCCTTACAAAATAAAAAAAATCTATATTAAATATTTATTGACTGGATATTATTTATTATTATAAGTCTAGACTAATTAATGGCCTAAACTTAACGTCACTTTTTAAAGCTTCTCCTTCCTCGTGAAACCTTAAGATACAACGTGCTCCCAAGAATGTTTTAGTATATAAACTGTTATTGATTACTCATATATTTTTAATAATAAAATAATAACTTTTTATAACTACCGTTCAATTCGATTATAGTCTCCATTATTGATGTGAAAACTTATTGAAACGGGTCGAGATTTCAGCCGACTTCCACTAACATCTGAATTCCACTGTTTTTTTTTGTCACCGCATAATTTTCGACTGGGTGAACCGAATTTGATGATTCTTTTTTTATTTGAAAGCTGGTGTTTAGGTGTAGTACCATTATTATAATTTGGACAATGGAATCCATGAGAAAACCATATAAGTCTTAAATTAGCATCAACGATGTGCGCGACTAATGAATGAATAACTCTATTTCACGCCAACCGATTTCGATCGTTCATTTTTTATTGGAAAGGATGCACTTCAAGAGTAGTTCGATGAGAGTTTGGTTAGGTTCTGATTAATTCCATTTGAATATAGTCCTTTTTTTTTTTTTTTTTTTTGTTGACGGGGATGAAATCTTCACAAAGATACCCCGCCTTCTGGGGGGAAGGCGGCGGTTATGTGGGGATCTTACCCACTAAAACCTCCCCGGTGGCCCTTTCCTCGGTGCATGACGAGGGGCTCCGGGATCTCACGTGGAACGCACCGGAGCCCCTCTGCACTGTGCTCAAGGAGAGCACGTCCCGGGGGGAGGTTACTCCCTCCTCCCCTGTGCCCTCGCAGCGAAAGGCGACACGGGCCAGCCGATGTCGCCTTCTTCCCGGGTCCACTTTGGTGGACGACGCAGGCCCCCACCCTTGTCGCCCAGTGAACCCGAGGCCCCTTTTAGTCGCCTTGTACGACAGGCAGGGGATACCGTAGTCTTATTCTTGAGAGCCCAGAACTACAGGGCTGTTGAATATAGTCCTACGATAATTCGGTTTTACAAAGATCGCCCGCGACCGCGCGTAATAGCGTTTAACGTTTGATGCGATTTAAGGTCGGTTTTTGTTTTTGTTTGTAAAAATATACTTATTTATTATTCTATTATAATACTTGATAAATTAATTATTAGGTTAAATAAGCGAAAGTGGAAGAAAAGCGGATCTCTGGTAATAAAAAAAATTACTCCGTTCTTCTTTGTTAATAATGATCCTTGTACTAGTCATTCTAGAGGATAAATACAGCCACCTAAATTACCTCTAAGTATGCAAATGGCTTCCAAGATGAAAAATAAACACAAAAAGGTCCACGTACAAAGTAGCGTCTGTCACATCGCCCTCCGAGCAGATGGACGGGCCGGCTTGTCAATTAAAGTGCCCCTTAAATTATTATCTCAATACACGCGATTGCCTTTATACCTTAGTGTATACTTGAAGCACACGCTTGCAAGAGCATACGCATACTTAACGTCATAATAAATAAAGGAGAAAGTCAAACTATCCTGTTCGTCAATCACTTGATCTTCAACAGACTCCAAAAGTCGGAGGTTCTCAATTCGTCTGTACGGTTTTTTATGTTTGTTATTTGAAAGTTGATTCCCGTATGTTCGCAGTTTGGTCCAATTCTGACAACGGCATTCATGAGAGAACTATCATCATTTCAGCCGTAAAATAGACATAGACATTTATTTATTGCCATCACAATACAAAAACACATCACACACAGAATATAACACACATTAAAAAAGAATGAAAAATATACAAAACACAGTTAAAGTTACACAGACAAATAATACAAAACATATGATGCCAATATCGGACACCGTCTCAGCATATGCTGACACAAGGATGCGACAGCGCTGATTTTCAGCGGTGCCCGGGACTACCTAAAGACGTGCGCGCGCAATACTACTTTTATATGGAATATTATTATACAGACAGTTAGAGTATAATAAATATGATACATGAATAAAACAGTTATGAGATTAAAATATATTTTATACAATAAAATAATAAAATTCATAAATATTATTGAGTCAAAAATAAACTAAAATAAATAATATGATAATCAAACCGAAATGCCCGAGAGGGCCGAACCACGCTTTACGATTTTTATTGGAAAGATAGAAATATAGAAATAACAATGCATCTGCAATTTCTCTATCAATTTGTGTATGTTTAAGAGTAGTGATGATCATTGAAGACGAGATTGTTGATAGTAAGATACTATTTCGTCTGTTGCGTGTAGCTCCCTACAACGTAAAATAGTTATAAAACGCGCTACCCTTGCTCCATAACAAAGCACTCTGTAAAAATTCCACAATCGCTCTTTCATTGTGAATGGGGTCCAACTGGAATTCCGCGCATACGACAGCTTCACTGAATAATAAATTGGTAATTGTTCTCAGTTTAGAGTATTCCGTATATTTAGATTTGGCGGGTTTAAGGGCGTTCGCATTTGCATAGGGAAAATTCTTGAAAAGGTATTGAAAATCGACCATCCGGCGGGACGTTTGAGAATATTTGGAGTGAATGCGTTCTCGTTAAGGCATTTCTTTGTATCTCGTAATCTGAACAAGAGACTAAGTGTATAATTCCACTGGATTAAATCATTTTATTGGTGGGACGCAAACAGCTGATCACCTAGGTCCGAGTCTATTATTTGACGGTGACGTTTCATTATAAAACCGATTTAACACAGTCACATCCATTGGCGTGCCAGTGGTACGCATCGGTAAACCATAGTGACACCAATGAATTACAAGTATATTTTACATTTTTTAATAACGATTGAAAACAAAAAAAAAGAATTAATAGGAACCTAACCAAATTATTTTCAAACTACCCTTGAAGTACATACATACATACTTTCCAATAAAAAATATCAAAATCGGTTTGCCCAATCCAAAGTAAGGTAACAAACACAAAAAAGAAAAAAACATAAAGACAAATTTAGAGCCTGGTCTTTTTTTAAGTAGGTTGATAACCTTTGGTTTTACTATATTTGTCTGACTGTCTGTTTGTTCCGGTTAATCCCTGGAACGGTTAGACCGATTTTGACGGGACTTACGATGACAGACTGACGATGTTTCGAAAAAATCTAAAATTATTCATAAAAATAAATAAAATCATAAAATGTTGATTACTAAGGGGTACAGAAAAGAAGATTCTTTTTAATCGCGGGTAACACACAATATTAATAGTAGGTAACAAATCCAATATAATAATAAGATTTGATCTTATTTGCAATACGGTTCGCTACGTTTAACCATATTCTCGGCAACTCGAGCGAGCCTAAAGGAAAAATAGCCAAGCGTTTCGCGCATCCAAATGCTTCTTAAATAAAACGAGATTATCAAAGGCCTTTGCGAGACGGCCGTATACAATAACCCTAATTTGGCTACCGTCCAGGCCCCGTCTCGCGGCCGTCCCGCGCTCGCCTCGCTCTCGTGCCGTTTAGATTGTATCGTTAGTTCGCCGGAATTAAATTCAGTGGCGCAGCGGGAGCGAGATTAACTGCGTAATGTTTGCGAAAATGTACGGACCCGGGGAATGCAGTTAGATAGATGGCGGCGTATAAGAATTAAAACAAACAGTAGGTAATGTCCTTGCCAGGGAGATGTGGATTTAGTCGACACTGGTGATGATGCAAGAAGGATACATCTGGCCTGTTATGTTTATAAGAAACCATTCTTTTTTTTAATTCAACTGTAGAAAAGCAACCAACCGAGCCTAACGCCTCCATCGAGTTTCTACGTAAAGAGGTTCAGGCTAACCTACCTAAGAGATAAGGGCCACATATCAACCCTATGGTTTGTCAAAAAAACATTCTACTTACATACATATTATCTTCATCATCAGCCTGTGTCTCTCCAGTGCTGGAAATAGGCCTTCCCTAATGCTTTCCACCACATACGATTCTCCGCTTTCCGCATCCTACCACTTCCGGTTATCCTTATAAGGTCGTCGGTCCATCTGGAGGGAGGGCGCCGCACGTTTCTCCGACCCATGCGCGGTCTCCATTCCAAGACTTTCCTCCCCATCCGCCGTCACTGACTTGGCGGATGTGGTCGGCCTGCCAGTTCAACTTGCTGACTTTAACAGCTATGCCGATTACCTTTGTTCTCCGTTGAATTTCTTCGTTACCTATATCCATTAGAGGAATTTCCATCGCTCGTTGCGCGACTTTCAGCTTGTGGATCAGCTCAACGGTCAGAGTCCATGTATAAAGAGGAAATTTCAAGTTTGCCTGTGTACAAACATGATGTCTTTATCAGTCCATTTTTTTTAACTGTGGCGCTAATTGTGGCCTCATGTACTTTATTGCAGTTTGTGTGAAACAATATTGGAGTGTCCGTAGTACGCCATTGGAAAACCATAATGGCACAATTGTACACACACAATAGCACATTGATTGTCAAAGCTAGCATATATCAACAACTGTGATGCGACTGAACTACAATTCTGTAACAATTGGTTTAATAGACTCGAGGTCTCTAATCCACGGGTTTCGATCCCCCGTGGATATTTTATTTCTCATTGTTAAACGGATGGTCGTAGGTTCCTATCTTAATTAGCACATGTCTACGAGTGTTCAGTGTTTCAGTTTCCTTCGTACAAAAACTCATTTGCCGGTATATTGTGATTTGCTATTGAACGATCTAATGATGTTAATTCCCAAGTCATAAATCATACTCTCTAAATTCTACTACCCTATTTAACACGTATTCAACGCAATAGAATAATTTAGTAAGTAATGAAGGATATTGTATGTTAATTTTTGTTCCAACAAATAATGGATGTCCTTTTTTTTGTGAACGGACGCGAGACGTCAAGACTTCCGCTCGTATAAAGGGACGTTTTAATATCAAATGTTTCGATAACCTTTTCGTATAAGCTAGGAGCGATCTTCACAGCAGTGGTATTCTAAGAGTCTATGAATCTAACGTTTTTTTAATAACTCTTTGTTGCTATTGCTCATGAAATAAACTTATTTTCTTCGACAAAATTTCGCTAATAATATGCAAAATCATATAATTGAAGATTATATATATATCATCCTATGTCTAGGCTGTAACTATATGTGTAACAAAAAGCGTCAATAGCCCTAATGGTTTAGGGTACGGTCTGCGAATCGTAAGGTAGTAGGTTCGAATCCACCATTCGACTATTGACGTGAACCTTTTTTTGTTGACGGGGAGGAAATCTTCACAAAGATACCCCGCCTTCTGGGGGGAAGGCGGCGGTTATGTGGGAATCTTACCCACTAAAACCTCCCCGGTGGCCCTTTCCTCGGTGCATGACGAGGGGCTCCGGGATCTCACGTGGAACGCACCGGAGCCCCTCTGCACTGTGCTCAAGGAGAGCACGTCCCGGGGGGAGGTTACTCCCTCCCCCCCTGTGCCCTCGCAGCGCAAGGCGACACGGGCCAGCCGATGTCGCCTTCTTCCCGGGTCCACTTTGGTGGACGACGCAGGCCCCACCCTTGTCGCCCAGTGAACCCGAGGCCCCTTTTAGTCGCCTTGTACGACAGGCAGGGGATACCGTAGTCTTATTCTTGAGAGCCCAGAACTACAGGCCTAGCACAAGCTTAACCTTAGTTGGAATGGTGAACATGAATGTTAGTAAAATTTATGAACAAAAAAAATATTGCAAGCTTTCTTTAAAAAAATAGCTACATACATCTAGATATAGATGGATAGCGATAGGGGACCCTTGTGTCGAGTTACTAGCAATAGAGGTTCAGGAAAAGCGACCTAAGAGCTATGCCACCTCTCAATTCGGTGAGCATCTCTGGCCAATCTGTGTAATTCGTCATAAATAAAAAAAAATATAAAAAAAAAACAAGGATAGCGACAGAAAAAGGTAAATTTAAAACTTACTTCTGTAGGTATAGAATACGGAGTACGCTTTTCTACGTAGTCTTAGTTCCACCTGTACGTACATTCGCTGAAGTTTGCTTATACCAATATCGTAATGCTAGTTTTATCTTTGTTTCATTAAATGCGAATGACACTGCAAAGAATAAGCATTACTCTTACAAAAGTATCGTGCCGTCGCAAAACAATTACTACATTCTTAACATCATTAGAATAAGTTAGAATTTCCTTTATCAATTTAAGATCTCACTGTAGTTAATAAGTTGGTAATATGATCTGATATTCATTCACTCTAAGAGCCGATCGATCAACGTCCGAACAACTCAAGTGAACGCTCCATCAAACCGCGACTTCCAACAGGTGATCTCAACGTAATGTTGAGCTGAATATGTAAAATTATATTTGCTATAAATAAATAAGTCGCTTCCAGTATATTTGAGCATAAATTACTTTTAACATAATATCGACAGTAGAAAGTGGAAATGTCGGTATCTCGAAATATCAAATTTTACATCGGAGCCAATCACCGGTCAATGATGTATCATTCTTTCTTT
Source organism: Meandrusa payeni (assembly GCA_029286785.1). Taxonomy (NCBI): domain Eukaryota; kingdom Metazoa; phylum Arthropoda; class Insecta; order Lepidoptera; family Papilionidae; genus Meandrusa; species Meandrusa payeni. The sequence continues at coordinate 2,476,339 of JAGSMX010000029.1, forward strand.
CGTGGTATACAGACGAGACCTAGAACTTACTTACACCTAGACTTGACTTAAAAATGGAGAAGGTTCTCAATTCTTCTGTATGTTTTATGCTTGTTATCTCATGACTTTCGACTTAACGAAAGAGGTGTGCCAAGCTAGTACCTACGTGCCTACCCATCTAGGGGACAAGCGAGAGTGTTTGCATTGTATAACGAACATGTGAATAATCGTAAGCAAAGCTGCCGTGCATAGTTCTCGAATGATGCGCACTTTCAACATCAAAATTCGTCATATTTCAATGGAGCCGCTCGCAGCTGCGGCCGGCCCCTTGATAAATATTCAGAGGGCTCGTTGAGATGCGTCGGAGGGTCCGAAACGGATTTTTGATTTGGTGACAGGTCGGTGGTCCGTATTTACTGTGTGTGGGAGTTAAAAAAGTTTTTACATTCCATGAATTGCCTCAGGAGCGTTTGCGCTAAACATATTCTAGAAGCTTCGATTCTGACATATCAGTTTCACTTCAATTGTTTTTTTTCTTAACCTCTGTTATAGATATAGTGAAAAATGATTTTCCTTTGTAATTTTTAGGAAAAGTTCGTATTCACCGTGCTCTCTGAAATAGCTCCATATTAAAGGGTTTGTAAAACGTCACGATCATTCATTGACAGTTCGGGTGTCATCATATTCCGATAAAGAACCGAGATTTCCAGAATTAAATAATACAACTGTATAAATTTGTATACTGATTCGTGTATGCACTCCTGATAAATAATTTAGGCTTTATAGACTAGCAAATATAGTTGCAAAGAAGAAAACATAATGAAAAAATGTTTTCTGCACTAGTCACCCATTGCTTGAGGACAAGACTTCATTATATACAAATAAATACTCTAGTTATTAGGTGTTAGCTTTAACAGTAAAAACTACTTACAGCATAAAATATCATTGATTACTCATTTAATACATTTATCAGGAAAACAATACTATTCATGTGTCAACATTCAGTTTAATGGCAACATTAGTGCTTCGTCTATGGCCTCAGCTATGCCTTTGTTTATGGCCTAATATTGTAGGGCAGACACACAACAGTGAATGACACCGAATGGCGTGGCGGTGACTAACAGTCAATAATGTCTTTTTATTTATAAATGTTTTTCATCTGTGTAACTTGGCGTTAGCTATGCTACGAGTAGATGTCACATTTCATGTATGCACCAAGTAGAATAACTCAAAGATGACATTATGATCTCTGCGTTACACATTTACGTTAATTTTGGTGTAGATTTTATTTAATAGGGATGGACGTTTTTATATTTCAATTTTTCGTTTAAATTCGACAACGAATTCACCAAAATCATTGATAATTTACCTACGTAAATAAACTGTTGTTGAATTGATTTCAAGATATATTTACCATTCGGAGTTGTTAAAAGATGGAGCGGTAAACTGAACGATATAAATGATGTATATATGTTAATGACAGAAATAGATCTGTATGTCCGACAAGTGAGCGAGGGGAGTGAGGCATCATTTGCACTCTGCAACGATTAATTTTAACGGCTAATTGAATGGACGCGTTAAATGCAAATCTGTTGCGACTAAAAGGTTCATAGCGTCAAGCGATTGTTCCGTACTGCATTGTGTTTAGTACTTTAACGAATTGATTTTAACACTGTTTATATATTGTAATTTATGTTTATTGTAAGCTAAAATGTTTATTATCTCTTTTGTTGGGTTAGGTCTAGTGTTGCTTTTTTTAAACTCTTTGTTAACCCGTTTATACTCTGTAAAAATACTTAATCATGCTAATATTACCATTTATTATTGATGAGATGACAATCTGCAATTTGTGCGACTGGACAAAGTCAGGCAAGGACAGGTTGTCATGTCGTCATGAACCGAGGAAAGGGCCACCGGGGAGGTTTTAGTGGGTAAGAACCCCACATAACCGCCGCCTTTCCCCCAGAAGGCGGGGTATCTTTCTGAAGATTTCCTCCCCGTCAACAAAAAAAAAAGGGTGTCATGGAAATGAATGGAACCTTTACCCAGACAGTATATTTTCATGGGTTTATATCTCATAACCAGTAACTTTAATTATAAATAATTTTTCTAAACTTTTTAAACAACAACTAACTAACAAACATTGTTATCTAAAACAAAATTGAAGATTTGAAAATGACTTTATTATTATTATTAACTTTCAAGAGTTTTTCGTTGTCGAAACCAAGAGTTTTGGATTTAATAAAACCATATGCTTACGCCTAGTGGGTTTCGTGTTAACCGTTCCTAATATAATTAATTCGTACTGCACGAACTAAGTACTACGGTAACATTTATTTTACCGATTTGTCGCGCGTTGATAATTGTTAATTTTTTGTCAGTATTTTCACTTATGAATTGACAATAAGTTTATTATTTTAAACTTGACTTCTAATCACAACTTCAGTAGTGTCTTTATTACAATTTGTGTGTTTTCAAGAGAATAGAGAAACATTTTACTGAGCTAGTGCCTTAAACAAGAAGCCAGCCAGAGCTACTGACGGTACTATAGAAATATAAGCTTCCACGGTAATCATCACTTTTCGTGTCAGCTATATACCGTGACCTAAATATTAAAAAATGGTATGAAATTAACAATTGGTCAATTGAAAACTTGATCGAATGACATATAACAGAAATTGTATACAAATACATCATATTGTAAAACGAAAAGGGTTATATTTAAGTACATTTACGAAACAACATTAAAACATGTATCTCATAGCGCTCCCCGAGCTCTCTCGCGCTGCTCTTGGACTGCCAACATAATGACTCCATCTAATAAATATTCAGATTGTAAATCCTTAGCGCCCCTCATCTAGTATTCAAATTAACTAGGGATTGTATAACTACGTAGTCGCGACGGCCGTGGATGTGCCCTAATGTTTTAATATATGCTTCGCGCGGAGTATTTATTTTTAAATGACCTTAAAACTAAAGCAATTTACACATATATAATGATGTAGATCCATTTTTATCAACCGATTTCAAAAAAGAGCACTGAATTCGTCTGTATTCTTGTGACGTCATAACTTTCGAACTAGTGAACCGATGTTGTTAATTGTTTTTATTTGATAGCTGGTGCTTCCCGTGTGGTCCCATTTCAATTTGGTGGTTGGCATCCATGAGAAAACCATACAAGTCTTAAATTTGTATTATGTATGCGTGCGACAAATGGAGGTATAACTGTATATTACGCCAACCGATTTCGATTATTCATTTTTTATTGGAAATAATGTACTTCTCGAGTAGTTTGATCAGAGTTTGTTTAGGTTTTGATTAATTCGTTTAACGTGTTTTTACTCGTAAATATACTTGTGTTGTTTCAATTTTAGATTGTTTCTCAATTCCTAAGATCAATTAAACACAGCGCTTTGAAGTCAGCCAAACCGCTTTAGGGCCGCGTCGCGAACTATGCCCTTATAATCTCTTTACAGAGGCCGGTGCCCAGCAGTCGGACATATATAAAGGCTGTAACTTTAAAGTGATAGTATCGCGTTGTACTATGTAGGTGACTTATTTACGATTCTGTCCGAGCCGAGCAGAAGAGCAAGCAAGGAAGAAGAAGCTATGAACATTCAACATTGGTGACTTTCTTTCTCGCTTCGTGTGATCCTGTTAGTCTTTTTTTATATAATAACGTATAGTAACGGCAAAATTCCGTAATAAACAACGAAGAAAAATCGCGTAATATTTAAGTAAATGTTCAAAGAAATTTTTTAGTAGTCAAGTTACATTTTGTTATTCATCAAAATGTCGGTATAAATTTCCTATTCGCCACAGAATAATTTATGACTAACAAATAATATTTTGAATACTTCTTAACTTGTCTGAATAACATCTTTTTAAACGGTTGCGGCCAAAAAACTTTAATCCGAGACAAAGTATTGTTAGCGCCGATACAAAGCTCAACACATTTATGGAAAGGGTTCGTGCTTACGGTTTCTTATTGTTTTTTTTTTGTTATTAGACTGCTACAGGTCTAATTCAATCTTGAGAGCTTCATTTTTGAAGATCAAATCTCGCATTCTTGAACATTATCTGCTTAATCTTTATATTTATTGTAGATAGAGCCGTTTCGTGTAGAAGTTACAATCTAATGGAGTTAGAGTCTTATTTGGAGAAATTAGTGTTTTACGCAAAAATAGTGATGGCCATCCCATTTTTACCGAGTTTATTAATTCCCCAAAGGTACCAAATTTTTTTGGGATTTTTATTATGTTTTTGTATTTTTTGATTTGATACTTCTAAACATTAAAGAGATTTGAAAGCTGTTGCTTCCCATTTGGTACCAAGTCATCTAGACCTATGCTAAGGATGGCATCCATGAGTAAATCGTATAAGTCTAAAATTTGAATGAGGTATGTGCACCACGAATGAACGAAAACCCATTTAGCTGATTCATTTTTATTGGAAATAATGTACTTCTCGAGTAGTTTGATCAGAGTTTGTTTAGGTTTTGATTAATTCGTTTAACGTGTTTTTACTCGTAAATATACTTGTGTTGTTTCAATTTTAGATTGTTTCTCAATTCCTAAGATCAATTAAACACAGCGCTTTGAAGTCAGCCAAACCGCTCTAGGGCCGCTTATAATCTCTTTACAGAGGCCGGTGCCCAGCAGTCGGACATATATAAAGGCTGTAACTTTAAAGTGATAGTATCGCGTTGTACTATGTAGGTGACTTATTTACGATTCTGTCCGAGCCGAGCAGAAGAGCAAGCAAGGAAGAAGAAGCTATGAACATTCAACATTGGTGACTTTCTTTCTCGCTTCGTGTGATCCTGTTAGTCTTTTTTTATATAATAACGTATAGTAACGTATAATAACGTATAATAACGTATAATAACGTATAATAACGTATAATAACGTATAATAACGTATAGTAACTGCATACTCCGTAATAAACAACGAAGAAAAATCGCGTAATATTTAAGTAAATGTTCAAAGCAATTTTTTAGTAGTCAAGTTACATTTTGTTATTCATCAAAATGTCGGTATAAATTTCCTATTCGCCACAGAATAATTTATGACTAACAAATAATATTTTGAATACTTCTTAACTTGTCTGAATAACATCTTTTTAAACGGTTGCGGCCAAAAAACTTTAATCCGAGACAAAGTATTGTTAGCGCCGATACAAAGCTCAACACATTTATGGAAAGGGTTCGTGCTTACGGTTTCTTATTGTTTTTTTTTTGTTATTAGACTGCTACAGGTCTAATTCAATCTTGAGAGCTTCATTTTTGAAGATCAAATCTCGCATTCTTGAACATTATCTGCTTAATCTTTATATTGTAGATAGAGCCGTTTCGTGTAGAAGTTACCGTTGGAGTCTTGTTTGGAGAAATTAGTGTTTTACGCAAAAATAGTGATGGCCATCCCATTTTTACCGAGTTTATTAATTCCCCAAAGGTACCAAATTTTTTTGGGATTTTTATTATGTTTTTGTATTTTTTGATTTGATACTTCTAAACATTAAAGAGATTTGAAAGCTGTTGCTTCCCATTTGGTACCAAGTCATCTAGACCACCGTAAGTCTTAAATTTGCACTTAGTATGTTCGCCACGAATGAACGAAAAACCCATTTACGTGATTCATTTTTTATTGGAAAGTATGTGCTTCAAGAATAGTTTGATGAGAATTGGGTTAGGTTCTGATTAATTCTATTTCGTAATAATCCTACGGTAATTGATAAATACAATGAGGGCGTCCACGTGTAATAGCGTTTAACGTTTGATTCGATTCGAAGTAGCTTTTTGTTTTTGCTCGTAAATATACTTGTTAATTGTTTAATTAAAAAACCACCGGTGTACGGAATGAAGCTACTGAGACGATGGTACTGGTAATAAAGGTCCACATGTATCGTTTATACGAAAGTTTTAATTGCCCGTTTACTTCAGTCGAAGTAATACGCAGTTGTTCCGGTTACTGAGCGATTTATTCTCACAATAGTAGTAAGCGTCTTTTCTTAATAAAGCACTTTAGTTATATTAAACGTAATTTTGTGTTGTATATTTTATAGACTGAAAAATGAAACAAGGTCAACGAGTAGGATCCGAACTATTGACCCGCAAATCGTAATCCCGACCGCTTAAGCACTAAGCTATTTATGTGCAAGAAGTTTTGTCCGGTATATGGGAATCTGCACTTCAATTTTACTCCAAGGATCGAACTAGGGCTCCTCACAAAGGAATTTTAAATTTAGAAATTTAATTAGAAAGAAAATTTAAGCGCTCGAGCTACTGTGGTTGACTATGGTTTTTTGTAATGTACAAAACATTGTAATACATGTCTGTCATCTGTCAACCTGTGGAATCAATTGTCACCAACGGTGTTTCCGAACCTGTACGATTTGGGACCTTCAAGAGACGAGCCTACTTCTATCTCAAAGCCCGGCAACACACCAACTCCTATGATGCTGTGAATGTTCATGGGCGGTCATCGCTTAAGATCAGGTGAGCCGTAAGCTGGTTTGCCAGTTTTCCTATAAAAAAAATCAACAAAAGAAGGCATAACACGTCTCTGGAACATCTGCTTCGAGACTTAAATCTTTGTTTATTACGCCAGACCATCTTTGTGTTTGCAATGATAAGAAGGGCATTGATTTATGCGTGAAGATATTTTTTATTTAGGTTAATAAAATATAACATAAAGCATTTTGTTGAAAAATAATAATTCGTAGTAAAATTTATCGTGTTTCACAAAATATTTTTTTTTCTAAAATCTGGTAGATGCTATACCATTTCGAATAATGAATAGTATTGCCAAATTTTTAAATTACTAGCTACTATGGTTACCATACATTTTTTTTACACCATGGTGTGTCAAGGTCAGAGGACTAAGGATTTGCTTTCAAAAATGTAAAGAATAGTCATAAAATATATCTTTTTTTTTTATTGCAACATTTCTGGTTTAAATTGTACTTGTGGTCAATAGCACAGTTATTTGCGCTTCCAATTAAAAATATTTATCGCCAAAACTAGCCTCTTGGTCGTTATAGTACTTAAAAATATGGTACAAAGTCTACATTTTCACAGTTTTCAGTAAAATGCTCTCATATCAGAAAAAATTAATGACATAGATTTTTTTTTATTAATTTTCTCCAAGCTGTCATACAGTCATCTACCACCCACTCACCGTAATTAGGTATTCCACGTCGCATCCAGCGACGACCCGATCTTCGTTCATGGTAGGTAATGTAATTTATCTTCTCTAATCTAGGTTGACTGGATAACTTCCCGGCCAAAGTTTCAGCGGTGAGCTGAGCCCGAGTTTCGTTGCTTTGTTTACAGAAGTAATTAAAGGAATTAGAAATTTGGCCACTTCTCAAAACTTTATGCATTTTCCTTGAGCGAGAGCTTGAGTAATCTTATTAGTTACTGCATACACGACTTAATGCAGTTTCTATTAATTTTATATGTACATCTAGTAACATGGAATTCGGTATTCTATACTTACAATATTTTGAGAGTAACAAGCTTGAATACTTTATATCCATTCCCCTCTACGATAGGTTTACTGCAGATGATAACGCAAATTTTCTCGTCTAAACTTAAAGGAAGATGTCCGGTATAGTTTCGTTGGAATTTGAGAGGTAACCCAGCTCTTATTCGCTCATTGGCAATAAGAGCAGTGATGTTAGATGGCGCCCTGGAGGGCCGGACCAAGATTCGGTCATTGGTTTTAAGAAACTATAAAGACATTAACAACAAACTAACTTTAAACGCCATTTTGGAAAGCGTTGGCGCTTGGAGAAGAAGTCGCCAAAGGAACTCCAGCAACACTTCTAACATTGATTAAAGTGATCTGCCCTCGTTTCAATTCAACTTATTCTACCATACAACCGATTTATGGATGGTATATGGATTTGATAATAAACAATAGAATCACATGTCAATGTAAAAGAATCAAATGAATTTATATCAGAAAATTATTATATTTTAAACCAAAGAAACTTTTTTTATATAGGAATTACCACTGGCACGAGCTTACGGCTCATCTGATCTTAAGTGAACATCGACGGCCATGAAATTTGGTTCAATTCTGACAATGGCATCCATGAGAAAATTATATAAATCTTAAATTTTTATCGAGTATGCTGGCAACACATGACACCCTGCGATTGTTATGCATAATAACTACTTCCAATGATATCTCAGTGATTTACCTGAACCTTATTGTATCTTTAATTCATAATTAATAATTTAGTTGATCGTCACATGAACTTGGCATTGTAAACAATAGTTGTAACTTTATTAGTTCCTAATCTGACTTCTAATTAATTTTGTTTAAAGATTGTGAGGACGCGCAGTTGTGACGGTATTCGTTAAAATAATTCTTTGTACAACGTTACGCTGTCTCAATAAAGCGAGTGTATTAGTTGTTGGACTATTTTATTCTACGAGACCTACAAATTATAACAGTAGTTTGATGAGAATTTGGTTCAGTTCTGAATAATTCCATTTCGTAACATTCCTACGATAATTCGTAAATACAATAAGGGCGTTCACTTGTAATAGCGTTTAACGTTTGATTCGATTTGAAGTCGCTTTTCGTTTTTACTAGTAAATATACTTGTAGTAAAAGGGTAGCAAAGAAAACGTCTCCCCACTTAATAATATAGATTATACAATTTATAGCTGATTACATTCGTATGGGCGTATTATAAGTAAAGTCTTAACCAATTCTCGGTATCGACATCAAATGACAATCTACGAGGCAAATGAGATCCCCTACACACTTATATAACGGCTTAATCTTCTAAAATGCGATTAGCCGCTAATTGATCCGGTCTGGCCGATAGGAAAAAAAACTAAACGGGTCACCTTGCGTGGCTTTACGCGTAGATACGGCAGCCGACAGTAAAGCTGGCAGCCGAGGTTTAAAACAACCGTTATTAGTGTTTCAAAAAGATTGTATCGTTCGAATTTTAAATATGTTTATTTTATAATCCAGAAGCATTCGAATAAACATACAGATGTGAGACGTTTCTTTCTGTTATTAATAAAGTATAACTTCTTTACGCACTCTCAACTTGATCTAAACTGGTGAATGCATTACGAAAAGTGTGAACAGGCGAGGCGAAGGGAAAATGAGATTTAAGTTGAAGATAGAATGAGAGAGACTTATTTTTCATATATTACTGTACGGGAAAGAGAGAGGTGCAAGCATACATTTTCGTTTAAGTTAGAATATCTCGGAAGATAAAAACGCTAGTTAACTGAAATAAATTGTGCATGATAGACTATTAAATATCCTTAAAATAAAATATTTTTATTAATTTATTTATATTACATTAAACACATAAATTTAAACGAAAAAGGATATCTTACGTAAACTTGGATAAAGAAGTATTTTTCATTAAATTTAAGTTAAATTTTAGTACTTAGTGTTGCCTCTATGTGGCGATATAATAAAATCCAAAAAAAATATATATGCATACGTACACATAGATGTAGCTAAAGAAGTTTTACTACAGTCGTGTGATCTAAAACACATTTTTTTTTCATTTATTTATGTTGTGAACATGTCTTGAATAATGTCTAATTATTTGATTTACTGCCTGACATTGGAGTTCCCGTTTCTTCTTTTCTAACGAGCAAAAGGAACAATTTAATAACATTTCAGGCCGTTGTAGAGGGTTGTAAGGACTAAAATTTTATAAAATTATTCCTTTTGTACGTAAGAAACGAAAAATTGTGTAAAATATTGTATTTGAACGTTACATTAGCACGTAGAAATCCATGTAAAATCCGTTATCTATATGCCGAAGGTAAAAATGCACGTTAATGAACAACTGTCTGGGTCCAGATGTTTCCCCGTTTCACTTGTGCATAGCAAACTCACAAGTATTGCAATTTGCAACCTTACAACACCAATTTTACTTTCCTATTCTAACATATACATTGAATAATCGACCTTATTGTGAGGGTATAAGATTAACGGAAACAAAAGTGAAGGTCTTACGGCATACGCACAGAAAAAAAGGAGGATGAAGGCAGGTAGAAAAGTTAACACAAAAGAGTGCGTTCCGTTTCTGTGTAGCTTGCAAAGTTCGACAACAACTAACCAACTATTCCCGGCCTCTATTAAATCATAGTTATAGAGTTGAAAATCGCTCGTTGATCTATTTAATAGCGGAATTGGGTTTGTCGAATCGCTCCCGAGTCCAAGTTCCTTTGAAATGCACGCTCGCTGGCGGTCAAATTTTTATAGCTATGACGAAGCGTGTTGCATTTAGTGCTTTTAGGTTAGTTTCGGTTCAATTCGCGGGACGGAATGATGTTTCCCGTTTGATTTTAAATTATAATTAATCAAATGAAGTGTCTTGTGTACGTGTGTGCATTTTGTGTTTCTCTGTGTGCGTAGTTATTACATATGTTGTGTAATTCATATAAAACGGTACGTTTCGTTTTGTTTATGCTTATGATCGTCTTGTAATTGTTGATCGAAAAACAAATTGTAAGATTTATTAGTTCTATTTTTTTATGATTTGATTTTGATTTAATATGATTTTATTTCAAACCAAAAATTCACGTACAAACCAGTTCGATAATAGCCGCAGTAGTAAAAACTGTGTCGCAGCTATTAACGCCCATCTCCAAACAGTGAAATACAAATACAAATTTAGTAAAATCAACAACTTATAATGTAATTTAGTTTAATCGTGTGTGTGAGTGTGTTTATGTGTAAAAGGTTGCGCGTGCTGAAGAGTGACTGTATGTGTAGAGATGAGTATGAAGGGAGTGGGTTACTCTGACTCTTTATTATGGTTTTAAAAGATCGTCTGTAAATTCATACATTAGTATATATAAGTGTCTTACATTCTTTTAGTGATAATGGGTATATATGTAATAATTTATTTACTTTATTGTACAAAAAGGCACTTAGGACGTAAAATTGATGTCTAGCGAAATCAGTTCTGTGGGCTACAATGGTGCAAACCCTGTCATATCTGCGCTGTGTATTATAAAGTGCAGGTTTTACATGTGTTTTAGTTCTAGACCTAATTGTTGTTTTTGTTGTTTTCTTATTATTTTTGTTATTAATTGTTTGATTAAAGTAAATCACAATTAGACATTTCGTTTCGATTAGTTGTCTTCAATTGTCATATAAAGATTTAAATGCAATTAGAACATCGGAATTATTTACGTACGTTACAAAATTTGTTATAACACTTTGTTATGAGTTTTGATATCACTGTTTGAATATATGTTTGACAGGTATAACGGTTCCTGTTCTCAATTTTAATATTTTTCTGTTTATGGAACAAATTAGTTGTAATTGAAATAAGTAGAAACATTATGGTTTGTTTTTCCTCCGCCATAGTACTGGCTATGTTTAAGCTCTTCCCAGGTGTCATCCTCTTCATCGTATTCTCCATTTCTGAAGGTCGTGCTTATCTTGAAGAGCCTTTACCGAGACGTCGACGAGCTGCCTCCATACCGCTCTGTCCACTGTCTCCAGAGTAACGCACCAAAGCCCTCCCCCCCGTGCCCTCGCAGTGTAAGGCGACACGGGCCAGCCGATGTTGCCTTCTTCCCGGGTCCACCTTGACGGACGACAAAGGCCCCCAACTTTGTCGCCCAGCGAACCCGATCGAACCCTTTTAGTCGCCTTTTACGCCAACCGATTTCGATGATTCATTTTTTATTTTAAAGGATGCTTTATATAGAGTAGTTTGATGGAAGTTTGGTTAGGTTCTGATTAATTCTATTTCGTAATATTCCTACGATAATTCGGAAATACAAAGAGGTGGTCCGGTGTTTAACGTTTGATTCGATTTGAAGTCGGTTTTTGTTTTTGCTCGTAAATATACTTGTAGCTTAGTGTATTTGTGGCTTAATATTATCATGCTATTTTGTCTTTGCAGATGTCCCAACCGGTGCAATGGTTTACGAAAATGTAGAAACTCGTCCATTGTGAACCAGCAATATTCATCGTGAACAATCATGAGGCCTAGGTCGGCGGTGATGGGCAAACAGGATTACAGCTGGCGGAGAGTGTTCAGTGTGTTCAGTGCTGTGAAGTGTGTGGTGTTGGTGCTCGTGCTGGCTCAGTGCGCTGGTGGTAAGCAGATGAGCGAGACGTTGCAGAGGGCGCTGTCGGCGGTGCGCGGCCCCAGCCCGGGGGCTAAGAAGCTGCTCAATATACCAGAGGATGGAGGTAAGATTACTGATTAAACTTAAGTAAAATTATTTGCATAAAGTTCACTGGAATGTTTGTTTTTAATTTACAAGAAAAGGGAGCACAATCTAAAATTTACAGCCATCTTAATAGCGTTAAGACGAGAGGGAAATTTTGATTTATTTCTATAATGTTGCACACATTGAATATGGGCACAAACTTTAATAATAATTTTATATAATAAAATATTAAATTAGTACTCAGTACCGTGGGATACAAATAGACTGGCCAAATTTCACTTTACTTATGAAATTCACCAATAAAATATTTTGAGACAATAGTTCATTAAAATTATTACATAGTGTTCGTAAAAGCACGGAAACTATAGGAAACTTACAGGCTGTCTATAAACAGCATTCAGTCACTAGAATTCCATCAGATATAAAAAACAATCTATTATGTTTTTACGAGCAATGCTCTGTATATATATAATTTGAATCCCGGAAACGGTTCCAACGATTTTCATGAAATTTTCCATGGAGAAGATTTCGGTGGCGATAAATCGATCTAGCTAGGCAGAGGTTCAGGCTAAGCGACCTAAGAGCTATGCTACCTCTTAATCCCGGGAGCAGTAAAGGGCAGCTTCTCTGGCCAACTGTGTTAGTTCGTTTTATCCGAGTATAGGGTATACAAAATATACTTCAGTAGATGGCGTGGTAAGCAACAAACAGTATGTCAATGAGTTTGACGTTAGACCAAGAAAATCAAAATCCATTTCAATCAAAAATTATTTATAAAATACGTGTGTGTTATTGTTGCTTAGTGACGAATCAATAAAGTAGTCGATATCCCCGTCAGAAAAAATATATAGTGTATGGAGATAGGTTTTATTGGGTCGCAACAGACAATGGTAGAACATACAGAAGAAATAGATCACAAAGTTTGAAACAAAAAATGGTGCAGTCACTCATGAATGAATCACTAGCGGAATCGAAGAACGAGCTAAATCTAGACTTAGGCTAGACTAGCAGCATTTTTTTATTAATATGTCGGTAATATCGTAAAATAATCATATTTTATTTTTATATAATTTATATCTAAATTTAATTGCCAAAAGACAGGATTTACAAAAAAAATACCTAGCAAAGCTTGTTCATTCAGATCCTTATATTTACAAGCGATTATAACTTGAGCCCTACAAGTTTAAAAATAAAATATGATTAATGATATTATCTCTCTCCTCGTGTAAAAATCCGCCACGTTTTATATCTCTAGATTATTTAAATCGAATTCACACCTCGCAATCAAACAACAACAAAAAGTTCATATTCCGACAATCCAATTAAGTTTCAGGGCCATTTAATTAAAGGTTATGACTTGAATAATAACGCACTTACAACTTAGACTTAATATATCAAAGTTATTCGTCTTTACGATAACACTTCTAAGTTGAACGAAACTCGTAAACCATCCTGATTTACGCTCCTCCTCCGACAATGCCTAAAAGCTCCGCGTTTAATTACTTAAAAAGTTTTGACTTGTGTCATTATTAAGCATTCTGGGAGCCGGCCGAAAGTTGCTTGTAGGGCTGACACTTTCAAGTAATTCGCTCTTATTTTTTTATAATTATAATATGAGAAAGTTTGGAATCTGCAAACCTTTATTAATTCTTGTCATAAATAATATAAGAACGTGAAAAACGTAATTGAAATAGAATGTGTTTGTTTATATTCATAATTTAATTTACAGAATCCATAGCTCTTAAGATATTATACATTATATATCAACGTTTACTGTACTGACTGGCTAACAAAGGGATTTACAATTTGTTCTTTTAATGAGGTCGTCAGTGATATCGTGATGTGAATGCCTGTGTGTATGTGTTATGTATGGTGTGTGAGTGTGGTTCTATTAGTGTAATATTTTTTTTAAAAAGAAGAACGGTAATTCGATTTTTTTTTAAGAACATTACTAACGTTTTGTTAACCATTCAATAAAAGCTTGTGTGAGGAGATAGTTCACGTTCAATAGTCGTCGATTGGTGGATTCGAACCTACTACCTTACATTTCGCAGACCGTACCTTAAACCATTAGGCTGACGTTTTTAATGGGACCTTTAACGATATTCCCTTTTCAATAAAACTTATTTTGTTTGTTTATACATGAAACAAGGTTATAGGGCAACAAACGTAAAATTGATAACCTCTCCCTTTTGAAATGGGTTAAATAGCGATCACTTATTTACATAATTAGCTTATGTTTGTCACAAGATGTAAAGATTTCGGGTTTAAAGTTGTTAAGGTCCTTTAAGAGAGAAAGAGCCCTTCTCCCACATTGTATGTAACCTGTAGCGTTTATGGTATTTATTTTCTTCATCTTAATTAATAAACCGCCAATGATCATCCGCCAAATCCGAGAAGATGCTGTAAGGGTAAGGTCTCTTTGAGTGAAATTAGGCTCCAAAACAAATACTCTCTCCGAAACAAACGTAAGAAGTATATTTACGAGTAAAAACAATAACCGACTTCAAAAACTAACGTTAAAAGCTATTACGCGCGCGGACGCCCTTCTTTGTATTTCCGAATTATCGTAGGAATATTACGAAATATAGTTAATCACTACATATCCAAACTCGCATCAAACTACCGTCCTGGGACGGGATCCCCGTTTCTGGTCCAATTTTGACAATTGTAAAGTTTTATCCAGTTCGGACAATGGCATCCATGAATCATATCTTATTAATAACATAATTTGCATCAAGTACGTGCACGAGAAATGCACGAATAACTCAATATCACGCCAATTTCAATTCATTTTTTATTGGAACAGGTGTACATCAAGAATAGTTTGATAAAAGTTTGGTTAGGTTCTGATTTTATTTCTACGAGTATTTCGTAACATTCCTATTCTATTTGAAGTCGATTTTTTTGTATAACTTGAAATAGTAAATTGTAAATAATAACTTTAATAACTTTATTAATATCATAAAAGCAAACATGTTATATATACGGGAGCTCTGTCTCCTGAACTAGGTACAGTGTACCTGTATCTCAGTAGACAGTGCCTTCCAGAGTCACAAACAGTCAGTCCTGTGTACAGTAAGTTTTAATATAAGTTTATTAAATTAAATAATAATTAATAATTAAAAATATATGAAAAGACAAAAATGTGCGCAAAAGGAAAAAAAATGGAAAGAACTACAATCAAAGTCGAGAAGTTATGCGAATGTGTTTGTCATGAGGTTAATAATATATTTTCAGTTTGGGTGTATTCCTGATTCTGCAACCATTTTATTAAAAAGCCCTTGAACTTACGACTGTTAAGCCTTGTGAGATAATTAAGGTCGAATGGGATTTTATTTTATATCCGTGGTGCAACAGAGATAGAGTTGAAATATATGCTATCATTTGTAAATAGAGTGTTACATTCTTAACAAAGATTTTGTAACTCGGAATTTAGTGTAAAAGGGCTTAAGTATATTCTTTAAACTTCAAGTCAATGTGTGCTTAACATGCTCGCTGTATATTTGATATTTTATAACGTTCTTTTGTGGTTCTTACAAATTACATTGCTCTTTACCCTTGAGCACATAAGAGTACGAAGAATTTAAATAACTGTTTATCTAGTACAGAGCTGTGCTTGCATGAATAATAAAGTGTCTCGATGTTCTTTGAAATGTGTAACGTAAGGTCGCAGGTTCAAATACACCATTCAACTATAGACGTGAACCATCTCCTTGCACATGTTTAGTTTTGGAATGGTTAAGAACATTTTTAGCATACTTTTCAAAACTAAAACGCGCCACTCAAAGATAAATCTCTTTTTTTCCTCCTATTCTTGACTATGCTATCGCCTGCTATATAGATATCATAGAGGACCTGCTAATGTTATAGTTAACATTAACTGTTCGACAGATATATATTATACGTCTTATGTAAACATCTCATATCCTCTCAACAAAGAAGATATCCTACGAACGTTTTTTTTATTGTTTTTAGATCGCAACCACAGACCTGTGTCCGTGCTCTTTTCCAATATACTAAAATTGTTCACTCTGCATTTATTAAAAGAGTGCCACTTCTACAGTTACTATTTTCCTTGTTTTTGTTTTTTTTTTTATATATAATGCCTGAATTTGGAGGTGGCCAGAGATCGCTCCGGTTCACGCGTCGCAGACGCCCCGCTGCATTACACATCCTACGAACGTAATAACTCCATTCTTGGCTCGAATTTCTTTCGGTTAAAGACAGCATCTTGCTGTCAATCTTTAAAATAAAATTAAAAAGATTTTAAACTTTTATCCATTGAATAAATATAAAATGAATGCTAAAATAGGTTGTTATCGCTTGATTACAAGCAAACAGAAGACATTACGCTTCCACTTATAACATAAATACCACACTCATCACACACGTACACACACATACGCACACTCAACCTACAACACATACAAATTTATTTATTTAAATATTAATATTTATTTAACTAAACACCTTATCTTTCTTAATTTAATTTGTAAATTAATTTTATGTAGTGTGGTGGGAGAAGGCACTGATTTTTGAGATACAGTTGTAACTCCTAACAGGAGTCAGGGACTTCGTATTTATATAAAGAAACATTTGAATAAAGTATTGTTATTAATATTATTATTAAATAAGCTTGCAAAACTTTTGTATCAGATTT
Source organism: Meandrusa payeni (assembly GCA_029286785.1). Classification (NCBI taxonomy): domain Eukaryota; kingdom Metazoa; phylum Arthropoda; class Insecta; order Lepidoptera; family Papilionidae; genus Meandrusa; species Meandrusa payeni. Next base: position 2,493,168 of record JAGSMX010000029.1, read on the forward strand.
ATATAAGTTTAAGAGCTGTCCGGTGGCATCAAGTTGCATAGTACGCTAGCATCCCGAGTTCGATCTCCGGTGCTGGCACCAATAAATTTGTTGTTGCAATTTTATGTGCTGATAAACCACGCGCTCGGCGGTGTAGGAAAACATCGTGAGGAAACCTACATGTCTTAGTAAATTTTCTATGACATGTGATGTGACCAAATATTTCATATATAGGCTAAAACTTTAACTGTTTTGATTTTTAACTAGGCCGTAAAAAAATAGTATATGATCTTAATACTATCAAAGAATATTTCTGTAAGCAGCCCTGTAATTGAACATACCGTGACCTCTGAACTTAGAAGGCTGTAACTAATTTAAAAAAATCATATAATCGTCGGCCGCGCTGGGCCTTCATCTTGACTCGATACGCTACCGCTGTATTCGCAGGCCCCAGGACTAGCCTTACATATAAATGAGGCGAAAGTTTCTTGTTAAAGACAAAAATGTTGCCAGAATATTCTTAGTTTGTTTATTGCCAGCGCATGGAAACTGTCTGTACCGTTTTGATGTTTGTTATTATTCCGTAGGGAAAAGACACGATAGCCGAGTAGTTGGGTGGTCTGTCTCTAAACCGGGAGACTTGGAATAGAATCCCGAAAGTTTTGAACATTTTTGACCGACTTCAAAAAAAAGCAAGAGGTTTCAATTCGTCTGTTTTTAATGCTTGCACTCACAGCGCTTTCATTTATGGACTGATTTTGTTTTTTATTGTTTTTCGAGTTTTCTTTCAATTAATTTTGTTGGCTTAGAACCTTGGTTCCCAAAGATGCACGTGTCATATTGAATACAACTATTTTTACGGATTTTATCGCGTTTATAAGCGGCAATAGCCTAGGATATAGATTTATGGTACGGTCTACGAATCGTAAGGTCGTGGGTCCGAATCCACCATTCGACTATTGACGTAAACCATCTCCTAGCACAAGCTTGAGCTTAGTTGTAATGGTTAAGAAGACTGTTAGTAATGTTCGAAAAAAAAATTGTTACCATTTAAAAATATATATGCTCTCCTTCTCTACCTACCACGACTAGAATTAGACTGAAGTTCATTGTTGGCATGCATTCAAGACATGTTACGATAAAATTTAGTTATATCCCTTGTGTTATTAACCAATAGATATATTAGTTTTGTATTAATGTTCGATTGTGTGCGTGTATGAAGTCGTCTATTTAGTTCACAACTGGTCCTTGAATGATTTTTGATGCTTAAATCTGGAAATGAATTTTAAATTAATTTGAAACACCTGATATTAAAGTTAATACGAGATAATATCTCCGTGATATCGGTTCCTTGTTGTTTACAATGGTTTATAATATTTCAATATATTATATAAACTTTTTAAGTTTAAGTATTTTTTTTATTTAATAATATATTTATTTACAAAAATATTATGTTCATCTATCCTTTATCGTATATAATATACATATATCTAATAACAATATATACACATATTATATTTATTGTATATATATTTTTATTACACTCTGCATAAATGCCATATAAAGGTAGTATTGCGCGCGCACGACTCTGGATAGTCCTGAACTGGGTAGCGCAGCACATACTGAGACGTTGTCAAATATTGGCATCATATCCTATTTGTCTGTAACCTGCCTTTAATTGTATTCTGTTTATTTTTTTTTTGCTATATTTTTTGTAATGTGTTTGTATATTGTGAAGCCAATAAATAAAATGTCTATGTGTAATATTTTTAATTCTCAAGCATTCAGAATTATCAAAGGCATTTTACAGAAAGGCTAACCCGTAATGAGTTCTAATGACTTTAACCTACCCTAATTGAATGTCGAGAGGCGCACGAATTTAAAAGTTAAAGTATAATACAACGACACTGGAAATTAAATTCTAAGTTAAATCGTTCACGTGATGTTTTCGTTAAGAATGTTTAATATACCATACTTTACGATCCAGCTGAATTCTCTCCGATCCCTTGGATTGACAGCACCAACATGGGGAGGAATGAAGCAACCCTGGCCTTTAGGCTTCGTTCCGACACTACTAATCTCCGCGATGTCAGTATTAGCTGTTTAACGTTTACAATCTGTTTTTTGGACTACTTAAATATAAAGAAATAATACTATATATAATAATCGAGGTTTGATTACGCGGACACTGTTTATGGTCCAAGGTTATTGTCCAAAACCAGCAGGACGATACAAAGAGTTCAGAATGCGTGTGCTCGCTTCATTTATAAAATACCTTCTCGACATCATGTTCACCCTTCCTTAAACAATTCCAACAAGTTAAGAATGTCCCTCAGAAAAGACTTGCATTTTGCAACACTTCTGTTTGGATTCATAAACTCGGAACAGCCTAAATATCTGTACGAAAAGTTGAAATGGCGGAATGAAGATACTAGCTGTTTAATTAGAGCTAACAACTGTATTTTACAAATTCCGCTACACCGATCTGCTGCGTTCCGGGGCGGTTTCAGATACTTGACCACCAAGTGTTGGAATAATTTGCCACCGCCCATAAGAGAGAGTAAATCTGTAAACGCATTTAAAATAAATTAAAACACCTGATGTTAAAGGTACAAAAGATAATATCCCCGTGACATCGGTGGCTTGTTTTTCCAATATTTCAATATTTAATTAAATAATTTAAACTTTATACGTTTAATTATCATATTATTTATTTTAGTTTATTTTTGACTCAATAATATTTATGAATTTTTTTCATCTATTATTTTATTGTATAAAATATATTTTAATCTCATAACTGTTTTATTTATGTATCATATTTATTATACTCTTACTGTCTGTATAAATTCCATATAAAAGTAGTATTGCGCGCGCACGTCTTTAGGTAGTCCCGGGCACCGCTGAAAATCAGCGCTGCCGCATCTTTGCGACAGCACATACTGAGACGTTGTCCAATATTGGCATCATATGTTTTGTATTATTTGTCCGTGTAACTTTAAATATGTTTTGTCTATTTTTCATTCTTTTTAATGTGTGTTATATTCAGTCTGTGATTGTGATGCCAATAAATAAAATGTCTATGTCTATATATCGCATAGTATCGATACAACATGTATTTTTGCACGAGCGTCCCTTAAATAATGTCTGACGGTCGTGTTTCTCTGTTATTTAGTGCAGTCAATAAAGCTGACGTTTGAACAACACAGACATCTGTGTGTGTGACGAAATACGAGTACGTGTAATTCAAGAACATACTTCGGTCATTAAAACAACGTGTCTAAATAGTTTTTGGAGCCGCTGTACCGTGCTTGTCTGTGGAGCATTGTTTCTCTGCATTGTTAAGAGTGCTTAGACGCCGCTTCGGTATTTCATAAGCACCCTCCATTTAGTCGACAGGTGAACTGAATTAAATACCAAGAGACTTGTGTTTTAAATGTTAACTTGTTTCTCGCGTCTTATAATGTCTTGTGTCAGCATATATTTAAAATATATTAAATAAAATATATGTAAAAAATTAACGCATCATTTATTTTTTGTGTGACTTAGCATGTCATGTGCCAGGGTCAGTGTCATAAAATTTCATGCACTGTGTGAAAGGAACTGTTAGTTAATTTTGGAAAACAGATAATCCCCACCCTTGTCGCCCAGTGAACCCGAGGCTTTTATACGACAGGCAGGGGATACCGTAGTCTTAATATATATTCTTGAGAGCCCAGAACTACAGGGCGGACGAGTATATTTACTTATAACAATGCTTAAGGGCGTCTTCGACGCGTGAACCAAAGCATTCTCCAACACCACCTTCATAAAACAGGCATTATAAAACAAAAATTTGTAGTAACTGTAGAGGTAGCGCTCTTATTAAAAAAAACAAAGTAACCAATTCAAGAACATTACAAAAGAGCACGGACTCAAGTCTGTGGTTGCGCTTTATTGAAAGAACAAAAAAAAAGTATATTTATGAGAAAAACGAAAACCGACTTAAAATCGAATCAAACGTTTAACGATATTACGGACACGGACGTTCTCCTGAATTTTCGAATAGTCGTAGGGATATTACAAAATCAAAATTAATAATTAAAATGAACTATAGAAATTTATTTGAAAAATATTTGAACATATATTACAACTATAGAGATAGGTATATATACGTGGCATACTCATGTGACGATTACAACTTTTGAATCGTTATATCTCAAAACGGTGGCTCGTAGAAAAAAAGGTATTAGTAAATTTTTATAGATAATTTTATAATGTACAATTTTTGTCTGAGGTATTTTTATGATAAAACTTACCGTTTTGCTGAAAATTCATTTTTTGACCTTAAATAATTTTTTTTCCTTACAGGGGAAAGATGGGGAAGTTTCAAATTTTGTTTTTAATTATATTTTAAACAATCTTACCGATTTTCAGCTCGGTGGGAAATTAGGTAAGTTCGAATGTCTAAATTGACCGGACTATGATGTTGAAACGCCGCCCACAGTACAGCCGTACTCAATGCGGTTCATTTTCAGTTCATCATGTTCATTTATGATAATGACATGAAATAAGTACATTTGTGGAACACTATCATCAAGATGATGAATATGGAAATCGGAGCCATGTAGAGATAACGCCCTTAGGAACGAATTATGAGTGTCAAAGCGGCACAAAGTTCTTTTGATGGCAATTGACTCCAGCGGCCCGTAAACAGATACATTTAATCACATGTTAACTTATCACGATGTTCTCTTGATGTTTTCTTGTTTCAGAAAATGTTGCAATGCTTCACAGACAAGGCAGTCACAATTATAATAGAATAGATAGCGGTAGAAATGACAATTTATATTACCAACATCTATTTGATTTTCACGTAACATTGTATGTTAAATATATTATATATTTATACATATAAAATGTTATTTAATTATGGAACAATATAATTAAAAGTACAACAAAATAAAACTTATTGGGAAATATTTATAATAACAAATAGGTCTACAACTAAAACTATAATTTTAATATTTAAAACTATAAATAATATGTAAAACTACTAAATAAACTATAAACGTATACCAAACTAAAAATAAAACTAGATAATATATGTCGATATCATTGTCAGAATTGTACTAAGTTTAAATGGGTCCTATTTAAATTTGGTCACAAAACACGGGGAGCACCAGCTAAATTTCAATCAAAAAAAGAATTATCAAAATCGATTCACCCAGTTAAAAGTTGTGAGGTAACAAACATAAACAGACAAATTAAGAACCTCCTCCTTTTTGAAGTCGGTTGAAAAGTGCTCAGCTCGACTAAAGAAGTTTTCACTTCTAAATGATTGTTAAAGACAACAGACAGGTCGTTACCACATACGTACAAACGATAACTGTTACGTTCAAGTCATTCCAGTTGTTTATCGTCCTCCACTCTTGTTCTAGTCTAAACATTTGGCCGACATACGAGGCTCACAACACCGGTTTGGACGTAAAGCATACACCTATTCACTGCTGATACGCCCTTTGATGTTACCGAAAACGGCGGCCCGATGAATGACGACCACTCACAGCCGTTTAGAAACGATACATTCTCCTTTTTAGATATATTTGTTTATGTTCAATGTATTTTTGTGTTTAACTGTTAAGTTATGATTGATTACTCTGCTAGTATCCTGTTTATCCTTAGAACTAGCTACTGAAAATCTTTTATATCATTTTTTGAGGATACGACTTATAAATTCATGAATACTGGATGTCATTTACGAAAATGTACCGTTACGCTCGAGCCGAGAGTTCCCGAGAATTGCTGATAGTGCACGATGCGGCATTTGCGGATTTAAAAATGTGTAAGCAAGAGCGCGGTATGAGAGAGATAGAGAACGCAAATGTGTACTCAATGAAGTAGAAAAAAATACTTCAGTTTTGTTGTAATAACGTGTGTACCTAGGATACGTTGTCACGAAAAAATAAAACAAGTCTAGGTTCTGCCAAACTCGGTCCTGCCACTCCAGATATTAGCCGGAACAATCAGACAGACGAAAGTTGAAAAAAATGCCATTTTGGTACATGTACCGTATATACCATTCATATGCATGTAGTAAAAAGCATTTTTTTTTAATATTACAAACAGCCACCTCTATTTTATTTTTTTGTATAGATTCTTATAATAGTATATTTATATAAATACAAACATACCCCTCATCAAGAGACTAGACAGAGATCACGACCATCCATTTAGTGCGACTGTGCTCACTTCTTTCGCTTTTTTCATATATCTCTGCGCGTTGGTATCGAGGCAATACAAATAAAATTGTAGGTATAAAAGCACACGATTCGGAAACTGAAATATAGCCGTGAGCAAAAATAAAAGATCGGTTAAGAAAGTTTGAATATCTCGGAAGATAAAGACGCTAGCTAACTGAAACAGATTGAACATGATAGAAAATTAAATATCCTTATAATAAAATAAAAATATATTTTTATTACTTTATTTATATTTCATTAAAAAACATAAACTTAAACGAAAAAGCATATCTTAAGTAAACTTTTGCCCCCATGTGGCGACACTAAGTACTAAAATTTAAATAAAAATAAAATTCAATGAAAGATCCAAGTTTTCATAAAAAACATAAACCTTTTTTTGTTTACGAGGAGTCTTCCGAAAGATACCCCGCCTTCTGGCGGGAAGGCGGTTATGTGGGGTTCTTACCCACTAAAACCTCCCCGGTGACCCTTCCTCGGTGCATGGTGAGGGGCTCCGGGATCGCCAGTGGAACGCATCGGAGCCCCTCTGCACTGTGGTCAGGGAGAGCACTTTCCGTGAGGGAGGTTACTTCCTCCCCCCCGTGCCCTCGCAGTGCAAGGCGACATGGGCCAGCCGATGTCGCCTTCTTCCCGGGTCCACCTTGGCGGACGCCAAAGGCCCCCACCCTTGTCGCCCAGTGGACCCGGGGCTCCTTTTAGTCGCCTTGTACGACAGGCAGGGGATACCGTAGTCTTATTCTTGAGAGCCCAGAACTACAGGGCTGAAAAAAAAAACATAAACCTGCTTTAATTCGAATAGGAATATCATCAACTAGAATTAATTAGAACATGCTCTCCAATAAAAAAAATAATCCTCGAATAGGCGATAGCCTAAATTGAAGGCCTGATATTGATTTATTCGTCGACGATTTGAGAAACTCCTTTTTTGAATGCGGTTGTAAATATATTGTATTTGTGTAAATTATTCAGACAGAGTCGAGGGAAACAGCTAGTTGGTAAATATAATAATTTATTATTGGCACACGTGAGACTCGACTAAGTCGAGGCGACATACTTTGAGATAAGTTTTCGACATCTGTTCTGGGTTCATCAGGGCTTTAATAAATTAACTTGATTAATCAACTCCGAGGTTCGAGGATTATTCTTGTTTATTTAGGCATTGTTTGTTTGGTCACGACACGGGAGTGATTGGTTGATCCGCATTCAAATCTTGATACCTCTATGTTCACAACTGCACAGGCAGCAGAAATACGTCACAGTCCTTTTTGATGCAAAAGAAGAAATAACGAGCAGGGACAGAAAGTTAACTTTACAGGTAGTAACTTATAATTAACGAAAAGTTGCAAAAGTAGCGGGGAACCTTTTCTATAATTGACTCTCGGTTACCAGGAAAATTTCCTCTTTCGTTAACTTAGTTATTCAGGATGCGGAGAGATGTTCCTTCACGCAGAGTTAAGGGCGGGAAGGTAATAATGTTCTCGACATGTGGCTACGTGAAATATTAATAATACTTTTAATATGAAATACCAGTAGGTTAGTGGTCGGTCTTTGCTTTCATATTACGTCGCCGACCTGAGCACGATCTCAACCCAGTAATCGACAAGCATCTTAAAGGGCGAAATATAAATTATACAAAATTTTAGTTTATATATGGAGACATTTTTCGTATGCTATCTTCTCCAATAAAAGAATTATAATGCCATTTGGAATTACGATAATTTTGGACTGAACCTACGAATTGTTCATCAGACTGCAGTTTTATTTTACACAAAAACATATTACATTGATTTAATAGATAGATATATACGAGTATATATATATATATATTAGATAGATATTATCTTTATTGCTGACTTTTCACATAATAAAATAAGTACAATCAATTTAAATAAAAGCTAAAGTTAACCTAAATGTGGGTAATGGCGTCTTTATCGTTTTTTTTTTACGAACTACACAGATTGGCCAGAGAAGCTGGCCTTGACTGCTTCACCGGATTGAGAGGTGGCATAGCTCTTAGGTCGCTAAGCCTGAACCTCTATCGCTAGTAACTCGACACAAGGGTCCCCCCCGTGGGGGGTAACTATGTTACGCGTAAGCATTCCGATCCGAGGGCGCCCGAGAGGGCCAAAACACGACTCGGTCAGCTGCTATTTCACGGATAATTCTTTATTGCTATGAGCGATCTCTTTCAGATAACCCTGTAGGACAGGAGATGTGAAATAAATAAGAGCAAGAATTGTTTATAATAATAAAGACATAATTACTAAAATCTGTGATTAAAACTATTTAATTATTTTTTATAAATTATAAATAAAAAAATATAAAATAATTTATTTATAAAAAAATGTTATTTTTGTATATGTACCGTATGCATCATATGCATGTAGTTTTTTTTAAATTAAATATATATACTATTAAATGATATTTTGCCAATATTTATTGTGCAGCAGCTAATTATATATATGTAGATATATATGTATATATATTTATACTTACTTATTATTTTTTTTTTCATTTTTTTTAAAAGAGAAAGCTAGCAATATTTCTTTTTTATTATTATTATATATATATTTAAAAAAATTACTGTGTAAGTTGTCGTATAAATATTAATAAAACCTTAATATTATTAAGAATAAATAAAATTTTAATTGAATAATATAGATAAGAAAAACTAATTTAAAAACTAAAAATAAATTAAGAGTTTAATATTTTTGTCATGAATACTACTGCGTTGGAGTAATTGCAACACAAACATTACAAAGAGACATACAAATTTTAATTACATGTATAGATATAGCGACATATTAATACATACAAAATTAAAATAGGAACAAATGAATTTTATCACGAAGTAGTCGTTGCTCTTTAAAAGGTGTTAACTTAACAAAACGTAATATGACATTGTAACAACAATATGATATAGCATTCAAGTCGCGCCTCCATCTTCACAATTAGCAATCAAAGTCATAACGCTCGGAGTACTGTAACAAGTAATAAACCCCACTTTACGTCGTATTCAGACCCTTCCACCGTGCTAAGCTCATAACGTCTGAAAGTAAGGGTCCTCGCCGGAGAATAATGGTGTGGTTGTTTCAATAAATGTATTTCTTGTGGAATAATTGCTTTTACAAAAAGAAAAGCGTAGGATGACTCGCCTCTGAAAGTTTATGTCACCATTTCGTTCCGCCGTCGGTTTTGGGATTGTTTTCTTTCTTCTGAATCGTTCTTATTCTGACAATATTGTTTAAAGCTTACATATTTTGACTGACTTCATAAAAGAAGGTTTTCAATTCGTCTGTATTTTTTTCATGTTTATACACTCATAAAGTTATTTGTTTGTGGGTGAACCCTATGTCATAAGTTTATGAAGGAAGACTTATTTTCGGCAAAAGATTGACACAGAAGGGTGATGATATCTAAAACCTATTAATGTTTTTTTTTATCTAACTGCCTCTAGCGTTTATTCATCACTACTACATCTATGATATCACAAAAAACAATTGTACAATAATCATGAATTCACAAAAACGTTATTATAAAAACGTGAATTTTAATGATATCATTTCGGAGCATTCATTGCGTTTATTACAATGTTGAACGGAACCCCAAAGTATAATTAAGATCGTATTCCAAGTGTTTATTACTATTGTGTTATAGCAGAGCAGTAAATCCGGCTCGCAGGACCAATAAACTCTTTGCGCGAAATGCAACTCGACGCTGAAATAAATGCTAAAAGAGTGAGAATGGACCATTTCAAATCAAGGCTGTATAAAGCTTAAGTAGCTATATAATGTTTTCATGGACTACTATATAGTGTACTATACGATTTCGACGTATAGTTTTGTTCATAATTTTAACAATCGAAATAGTTATAACAAATATACACAATTTTAAGTGCCGACCACCAGTTCGCATGAGCGAAGTTTGTCCTTGCGTTGGACAATGCCGTGACACTATACGGAGGCTTGTGCCCAAGAGTGGTGCATACAAAGGCTTATAATTTTTTGAAGTAAAACTTCTTTACGCACGCTGTAAACTGGTGAATGCATTACGATAAGTGTGATCGGGAAAAGCGAAGGCAATTTCAAAAAATGTAATAATTTTACTTTCTGTATATATTATGCATATCAATTGAGCTAAATAACTTTAGTCATACGGTCTAAAGCACACTCGGTAATCACAAAGGAGAGGGTTCTCAATTCATCTGTATTTCTTTTTTATGTTTGAAAATAATGTATTGACTGTTGTATTTACTGGGTGAACCGATTTTGATGATTCTTTTTTTATTTGAAAGCTGAAGAAAGCAAGCATTTTTGTTTCTCAGATTTTCGGTACATATCTCCCTGCTAGACTAATTCTTACATAGCCTGTTTTAGGCAGATATTGTATCTAACTCCGCGTTTATCTTATGAACTAAATATTAATAATGTATGCGATTGAGTGTGTTTATGGAAAGAATAATGTGCGTGGATGCATGCGAGGGTGTATGTGCGAGTATGAAAGAGGGTTTTTTTTCATTTATGTTGTGCCAAAATTTTACAAAATGGAAAAATTGAGGATAATTTATGAATTTTAATAAAATAGTACTAATATTCATTACATATTAATAATAACGTCCGTCACTATCGACTCCGCTAGGTTAAAAGAACTTGAATGAAATGGTAAAAATCGAATCAAGTTATTATAATTTCTAAAATATTCAAGACTTAATAAAGCTTGAGCGAACAAACAAATGAAAAAAAACAACTCTGAAAGCCTGAAGCTCTAGCATCAAAAGAATATTAAATCTTGCGAAATTATAAGCTTAAAATGCTTCATTCTATGCAATAAGAGCTTCATGTTCAAATATTTTCCTTATACCTAGGGAAGTGCGAAGAGGGTTTATATCTAGTGATTTTTCTGTTAAAAATAAGTGGAAAGGATGGCATTCACAGTGACTAGTTACGGCTCAGTGGGTTTTTGTATAGGCTCGCTGGGGACTTACCGTCGCCGGAAGTGATGAGAAATTTTAAAAATTTCACGTCATTGCCGTGCGACGTATCCTTTACGCTTCGTTGATCTCTGTTTTAAAAAGTATATTCCAAATGTCGAATAAAAATCGAAAAATTTGGTTGTTAAAGATTTGCATTTATTTTTGGAACGACGTTCCTTATGGGACGTTGCGGCAAAAACATTCGTAACGTTAAATAAGAGCGTAAGATTTTTAGTGTCATCTGGTTTAGATAGATGGCGCTATTATTAATTGTTTTTTATAAATTATCGTAAATGAAATAAAGATGTTAAGATAATTTTGTAAAGTGTTTTTGTATACCTTTTAAATTATATTGTTAATTATGCGATATTTATGCTATGTACTTATTTAGTAATTTGTTGGGCGACTGTACAATGATGTTTATAAGATCTTATGGGCTAGGGCTATTGTAACTGTTAGATTTTTTTTTAAATATCGATTTTAAAATGCTAACAAATTTTTTGAATGGCTTTTATTTATACTTTCTAAGTAATTTATATTCGTCTGTTGGCTTATTCAATAAGAATTAAAAGTGAGGCTTGCCAAGCTTAAAGGCAGTGTGTAGTGGGATAACTTAGGATACCTACACCCTTCACGTGTAATTTGATCGCATTCCTTCACTGGAGAGCCCTTTGCTGCGAGGCCGAAACTGTCCTTTATACCCCTCACTACAATATTGTTGTTTAATTTAAGTATATTGCGCCTTCATAAAACAGACAAATATCATTCTACACACATGTACAGTATTTTGAATTAGGAACCAGTATAGATTTATTTAACATGGTACACAAAAACATTAGTGATAAAATTTACTTTTAACAAGCTTATATAATATTAGCTAAATAAAAACAAATTAGTTTTAATCGGAACCAAACTATTTCATCCTTTACATCCATTCCAATAAAAAAATGAATAATCGAAATCGGTTACCGTGCAAATTAATAATGCAAATTTAATATTTATACGATTTTCTCATGAATGCCATTGTCCAGAATTTGACCAAATTGGTGTCACAACACTGAAACCAGCTTTCAAATGAAAATAGAATTATCAAAATCGGTTCACTCAATCGAAAGTTATGCGGTAACAAAAATTTGAACGAATTGAGAACCTCAGCCTTTTTTGAAGTCGGTTAAAAATTATGTGCCAATAATATCTATGTAGTACTTTACTGAATACATTGACTGCGATACCAACAAGGTTTGTATTATGCACACTTTGTGTTTTAAAAAAATGTCGGGAAAGCGATTAGAAAATTGTGTTAATTATATATTTTTTTTAATTTATAAGCTCTCGTTTTTGTTCTAAAGTAATCGAAGAACGAAAAAGTAATTGACACACAAATCTAAACTGATTGCGTTGATTTTCGATTGCATTGTATATACTTACCACTTATTCCATGCAGGAGTAAAACCGTTTAAAATTTAACGGTCGCACTATCTTTGAAATTTCAAGTACATATAATAAAACCCTTTAAATTTACCACCCTCCAACGGTTATCAACGCCAATTGACCCCTGACACTACAACTCGAATCGATTCCGCCCCTAAAGTTATGTTAAGAGCCACTTCAGGCTTCAACTCGCGCATTTTATTGACTTTGCGATCAAGACCGCTTACTTTTATAACCTACCCCATTATAATTTACAGTGTCGCGCAGAGATTTTTATAAATAGAACTGTATATAATCAAATATACAACTTGTGGAGATCCGAGAGAGAAGTTAATTAACGTATTAGAATTTTTAAGTTAGCATTTTGGAGAGTGTGCTCAGGAATTACATTCCCACATTCCCGTTTTGCCTTCGGACTTCAAGACGCGGACCTGGATTTCATCCTTTTGTTGCGGACATCCCTGAAATGCGAACGATGCGCTTAGAACTTCGTCTTTCATTAATCGTGCAGCAAAGGACTGGAATGGATTACCCGCGTCTGTCTTTCTCTCCGATTACAATATAGGTATTCTCAAGAGTAACTTAATGCAAACAGCAAACGAACATCGAATGTCCCCCAATATTTACGTAATGTTTTTCCTTCAAATTTATTTTACAGCTAGTATTCTTTATAAAATCTGGCCACTTAAAAATACTAAAAGATCGAAAAAAGTCACTTATAAACAATCTAATTATTTAATTCGTATTTAAATATCCAAACCAATCCAATCAAATCAAAAAACACAATTTACAAAAAAGAAATACCCAACAAAGGTTGATCATCCAAGTACTTTTAAATTATATTACTACAGTAACATATTCATAAATACTAAGTAAAAGTGTTTAAGCGTGTCAGTTTGTTACTAGATGCATATATATGTATATACGGTTTATATACCAAAATAACATTTTTTGTCTTTCTGTTTGTTGGATGGATGGTTGGACCCAATTTGAGACGACTTTCACTCGCAGATAGCTAATGTAATAAGAATAACTTATATAAACAGTTTTAAATCGCGGCCAAGATCGCGGGGCACAGCTAGACTTACTCATTGTAAAAAAACAATGTGTCGATTTAAAATCGTATTGTTCGTTTTAATAAAACTCGTGTGGTCGGCTTTAAATTGAATTTCGTAGCAAATTTTTATAACTCGTGCCAACTAACTAGAAAACAAATTAAACATGTAAATTTTTGTTTTACTTTGTCAAAAACAAATTGAGCAAAGTTTTGTTTGAATTTATAAAATTGTTTTGTAGTTCAAAACTTAACTAGACCATAAATAAATATTAAAAAAAAATAAATATAATTAATATAAATAATTATTTTTTGGGATTTAATTTAATTTAATAAATTATATTGTGACAGGCTAAGGTCTACACTTTTTATAAACGGAATGCTAACAATTTTTTTTTTCTTACAAATATAAACATTCTTGTTAACTGTTCCAATTAAGCTTGTGCCAGGAAATTGTTGACGTCAACAGTCGAATGTTAGATTCGAACCTACGACCTTACGTCTACAGACTGCAGTCTGCAGACCGTACCCTTAACCATAAGGCTATTGAAGACTTTATACTTTTGATTTCTTAAATACAAAAAAAACTAGATAAAACTCGCTCCAGGTTTATGGCAATAACCTAACCTCTTGTCACATTATAAAAAAAAACGAACAAAGTTCCTTATTATAAAGATATATAATTAAAAAATTTAATTTCAAGGTCTATTCGAGGTACAAAGAAAATAATGCGGGTATACATTTTATTAGGATTTTTATCGATAAAAATCACAAAGACTACTTTACAAAATTATCTTAACGCCTTTATTTTCTTTACAATTATTTAATAATAGCGCTATCTATGTAAATCAGATGACAAAAAATCTTACGTTTTTATTTAACGTTACGTACGTGTTTTGCCGGCTAGGGTACCCTTCCGCAACGCTCCATAAGGAGCTTCATTCCTTAAATACATTTAAATAATATTACAGCCTTTAAGGTACAAAAATTAAACGACTATAATATAGCTTTAATCGTGATACAATTTTCCCACATGAATTCCCAATTAATTTCATATTCTCCCACTGCGCGTTTTAACTGTAAAAAGATTTTTTGGTTAAAAATTTTGCTTGTTTTAAAAATAACGACATTTTGATTCGTACATCGAACGCAATAACATAGTGTGGGCTAGTTCTACACTAGTGTAATGTTTTTTTTTATGCCGCACAAAAACTTTAGCAATCAACTAACTCTGTCGCCGTGTGTGCGGGATAACACGCCGCGGGCGGTATTCCTATGATAAGCGGGGTTTGGGATGTACAAACAAATTCATTGTACATACGTGAAATGACTTTTTAACATTGCTTAAAAATATTTCGTATGTCCGTACACTTGTAAACACACACAGATGCACTTTAAAAAAAAAAGCTAGCAATATTTCTTTTCTTTTTTTAAAAATATTACTAACATTCTTGTTAACCATTCCAACTAAGCTTAGGCTTGTGCTAGAAGATGGTATACGTCAATAGTCGAATGGTGGATTCGAACCTGCGACCTTACGATTCGCAGACCGTACCCTAAACCATTAGGCTAATGATGCTTCAAAATTGTGATACTACCGATTATATAAAATATAGTTTGTTTTTTTTTTGACGAACGACATAGATTGGCCGGAGAAGCTAGTAGCCTTGACTGCTTCACCGGCTTGAGAGGTGGTATAGCTGTTAGCTCGCTAGCTTGAACCTCTATCACTAGTAACTCGGGATCCTCGTGAGGGGTAACCTCGGCTTGGACGGTTACTATGTTACGCGTAAGCATAACGCAAAGGCGCTCGATTGGTTGCTATTTCACGGATAATCTAAGGGACATTTAAAATCTAAACTAACTTTGAGTGCCACTTCCGGAATATATTTTGAGAATGTCGTGACTAGAATCGAAAAAGGAATACTTCAGTTCGGACTGGAGAAAGTGGAATAACAAAGGTGATAACAGGACTTGAGAGCTTATTTTTTTATTGATACAACGTAAAATATCAATACGTCTAACCTTGGACCCTTTGCAATCACAGTCACACATGTACACAAGATATGAAACTTTCAAATCAAAATGTTATCAACTTCATCTTCCGAGAATTTAGTCGTATTATAACTATGTAGATGAGGAGAACTCCTGTATCACGGCGACGCTATCGGGAGATTCTCAGCTTTAATATAAATGTAAATTTAATCTCGTCAATAAGGAGTTTTTTCATAAAGTCTTACCTCATTGGCTCGGGCGCTCCAAGTGGATTTTGGATTCATACATTAAAAAAAGTAAACTCCATGATTGCCTTTAGCTGTGATACTATAATTAGCTTATTTTTATATATAAATAATTTACTTATTTTAATTTTAATAAATTATGCATGATAGACAATTTAATATCCTTAAAATAAAATAAAATATTTTTATTAAATTTAACATGGAGGCAACACTAAGTACTAAAATTTTAATAAAAATGAAAATTAACGAAAAATTCTGTATTATCTACTATTGTATATAAGCGAGCGCGTGGTAAATCAGAACATAAAATTACAACAACAAATTTATTGGCGCCGGCACCGGGGGTCAAACTCGGGTTTGCTGTACTACGCAACTTGAGGCGACCGCTCGCTCACTGAGTTAGCATGTTGGTTTTGCGAACCCGACCAAAGAAGTTTTCACTTCAAAAATATACAGATAAATTGAGAACCTATTCAACCGACTTCAAAAAGGAGGATTTTTTCAATATGTGTGTTTTTTTGTGGTTGGTCATAAGCTTGGACCGGGTGAACCGATTTTGATGATTCTTTTTATTTCAAAGCTGGTACTTCCCGTTTGGTCCAATTCTCACTAAGGCATCCATGAGAAAACCATATGAGTCTGAAATTTCGATTATGTATGTGCGCGACAAATGAACAAATAACTCAATATCACACCAACCGATTTCGATGATTCATTTTTTATTTAAAAGGACGTATTTCAAGGATAGCCTAATGAGAGTTTGGTTAGGTTCTGATTAATACTATTTCGCAATATACCTACGATAATTCGGAAATACCAAGAGGACGTCCGCGCGTAATAGCGTTTCACGTTTGATTCAATTTGAAGTCGGTTTTTGTTTAAAATATATCCTTGTCACCCTACATAGAAAATACTTGTTTAAACAAATCGATTATTTACATTGGTCATACTCAGAAAATCGATAACGACTTCAAACTGGGCTAAGTTTGCCTACGAACGTCTCGAAGGTATTCGTTTTCACATTACGGAATATTCGTCATCGTCAGGGCGGCTGGGTGACGCATCGCATCAGTTATCGACCGTTTATACAAACACAGTCACGACGATAAACAATCATATGCTAATATTTACGTTTGTCTGTCAGTCGGCCGGGCCAGGCGGTCGCGCGCTTGAATGTTTGATTAGACGGAGGGTTTTTATCACTTCACTATGTAAAGATTGTAAGAGCTTTGCATAGTAAGTCTCGATAGCGTGCCTACACTATTTACTATCGATAGCTTCAAATGCAATTGATCTTTCATTTTTATTTTGTAGTCACGTAGATTATGAAAGAGGCATCACACATACAGATAAATATAGTAAATTAGAGAGATCATCATGATTATCAGATCAGATCATCATGTTCCGGCTAATCTCTGGATTTTGTCGGAACTTTCAATAGCAGAGCTTACGCAATAAGGAGCAACTTGAGCTAAACCGAGGGAAAATTAAAAATATAGATATTTTGGAATCGATTAAAAATGTCAGTAACAGCCTAGAAGCTAAACGTTAACTTACGACCTGACGGAGTCGGTTTAAATTTAACACAAGATTGGTACTTTTTTTTTGGGGCCTAAACTGGTGCTTGACCACGATCCCACCTGATGTTATATGGTGATATAGTCGAATGATGGTACGCACTAGTTCCTACAAACTTATTTTACGCGGGAGGAAATGCGTGTGCTTATACGCACCCGCTAGGGGTAGCGGTTGCGTTATGTCGAGCTCGGCCTACAAGAGGCCGACTAATACCTCCCACCGAGATAGGGTCGCGTTAGCATTTCACCATCTCGCCCCGGCGGCAGGCCTAGTTAGGAAAACCGGACCTCCGGCACCTATGGAGCTATGCCTCCAGACGGGTGGGGCCGATGCAAGCCGGCGGGGAGTTTCATAACTCGGACGAACTGCCTTCTTGCTCCTGTTAGTCTGCGTCCTACAAACTTCTTTCATATATTGTCCAATACCATTAGGTGCTGTTGACGCTCTGAGCTACAATATTGTTTACGGTTTGCGTCCTATTTGCTTACTTTTGCAAAAAATGCACATATTCATTCATCATCTCCCACCGTTCAAAATATTGGCAGTATGATTAATGTGCGTATTCGTGTGCTTTATCTACATTATTCAACAAATATTTGTAGTACGCTTATGAACACAGCGTTAAAAAGTTCTTACGTGGAAAAAACCATGTATGAACATTTCTTATCTCTGTTTTGTTATATGGATACTACATATACTCCGTGAGCAAACAAATGTTGCTTACTTTATAATATTAAGGATCACATCGTATTAAAATGTATGAGGTATATTTTTAGCTAGCAACATTTGGCACGCAGCTATTGTTATGCATAATAACTACTTCCAATGATATCTTAGTGATTTACCTGAACCTTATTGTGTCTTTTATTCATATTTAATAGTTTAGTTGATCATCGCATTAACTTGGAATTGTAAACAATAATTTAACTTTATTAGTTTGTAATCTGACTTCTTTGAAATTAAATTTGTATAAATATTGTGAGGACGCGTCGTTGTGTCGGTATTCGTTAAAATAATTCCCTGTACAACGTTACGCCGTCTGAATAAAGTGTATTAGTTATTAGACATATATTTTTTTAAATCCATACAGCCGTCTATGTAGAAAATTAAAAAAAAAGAGTGTGCACACTATTTTTACCTCCTTTCAACCGACTTCAAAAAGGAGGAGGATCTCAATTCATCTGTATGCTTTTTTTTTGTTGGTTACCTCATAACTTTCGAATGATTGCTTGAATTTGGTTAACCAGATATACAATCTAGAATGTAAACGACGCTTCTATCGTAGTATATGTTGGAAATGAATACCTTCAAATGGGAATGCTATTGCGCAAAGAGTTATTAGACTTTTACTAAGCCCGTGTCCTACTATCTAAGATTGCCTCGCAACATCATTTGAGATCAACTTGTTTTGAAATTAAAAAAAATCTAATGTTAAGGATCTCTTCTAAAAAGATACTTTCAGTTAGCGCATATTTGTCATTTCATATCTATGTGCAAGAATATAGTTTCCGGATTATTTGAAGTGATTAAAAAAAACTCACAAAGAACCCACGCGCGCTTACTAGTACCATTTCGTTTACTTATCGCCGTCACAAATCGACGTTTTATTGCCAATAGCCTCGAGTGTGCCCGCTAATCTTAAGTATGTAATATAAACCGCTTGAAACGTGTTGTAAATGCACTCTTACAGAGGTATACTTTATCCACTTGTTAATAAGTATTTACTTTGTTGCAATATTCTTAGTACAGGAACTAACTCGATCTATACTCGATTGTAAAGCGCTAGAATTTGCCAAATCCCACACTAATGTATGGCAGTTAAACTTGGGTATGGCATCATACACCTATAATAACCTAGTTCGTGAAGGTTCAACCCTCAGCAATAAGGAATAGGTCACAAGGAGGGGGGTGAGAGGGATAATAATTTCAACCGACTTCAAAGAAGGAGGAGGTTCGACTGTATGTTTTGTTTTAAATGTTTGTCACCTTATAACTTTCAACCGGGTGATCCTATTTTGATGATCTTTCGAAACGATCCTCTGCTACCATTTCGAACTAATTTCGACGATTCGCATTTTATTGGAAAGGATGTACTTTAGGGTAGTTTGACGAGAGTTTGGTTAGGTTCTGATAAATTCTATTTCGTAATATTCCTACGATAATTCAAAAATACAAAGAAGAAAACCGGATTTAAAGTCGGTTTTTGTTTTCACTTGTAAATATACTTTGTGTAGGATTCAAATTGGCCATACAGTCCCATCGTTAGTCGAACACTCATCCATTATTTTTGCTCCTTTTTAACCGACTTTAAAAAAAGAAGAACCCTCTCAATTCAATTCAAATTTAAGACTTATTTGGTTTTCTCATGAATTCCATTCCCGAAGAAATGGGATGACACAGGAAGAACTAGCTTTTAAATAAAAATAGAATCATTAAAATCGGTTCACCCAGTTGAAAGTTATGCGGTAACAAACATAGAATAATAATAAAAAATACAATCGAATTGAGAACCTCCTATTTTGAAATCGGTTGAAAAGAAAGTCCTTCGTAATAGAGACTGATGTTTAATCCGTCACTGATTTTGATTTGAAGTCGGCTTACTTAATGTCACGTAAATATATTCGCTAACCAAAAGTACGCAAAATTTAGTGGGGAATTCCAATTTGTAGACAAAACAAACATGTAGTTTCGTTAGAGCTATTAAGAGGAAACCTTAGTAAAAAAATATACGAAGGCACATTTTTGTAATTCTCTACATAAAGAGGTGAGTTATTCTTACCTCACCTTTCGCATAATGCATGAGCCCTTGTGTTCTTGTTGAGTCGGCGGGCGGTGACAATGATTTATTTCGTCGTGCTCGTCGGTGATTCTGTAGCAAAAATGTTTGTAATTTCGCCCTGTCTTTTGAAGCAGCGAGACAAGGGACATGCTATACATATATATTATACTAGTGTACCTAGCCCGCTTTGCCGGGCTAGATTTTGCTTTATTTTATTTAAACAATAAACTTATATCATTAAATATTTAATTTCAATAATCACAATACATTCAATTATTCAATTCTCTCCGTATTCATTCTCTCCTCGAGCGAGTGAAGATCATTACCTACACCCATGTACATGCAATATACTCCGTTGTACTCTGATATGGTTCATAATGATATACACAACGCATGTGTCAATACAATTTTGGGTTATAAAACAATAGAATATCATCATAGTAAATAAAAGCTGTATTTGACAGTTCAAAAAGAGGAGTGCTCCGATCGTCACTAAACTTTACAAGATTACTTTTAAAGTTTCATCGAAATCGATCCAGCCGTTTCAGAGCCTATACGGATCAAACACACACACATTCTCTTTTATATATATATATATATATATAGATACACTACACTAGCTGCGCCCCGTGGTGTTACTCGTGATCAAATTCTTTTTTTTTGTAAAGTTAAAGTAGGAAAGCATCGTGGGGAAATCTCCTCGTCTTCGAAAATTTTCTTAGTCTTGAGAAGATGAAGATCCAACTATCCGCATTAGGGCCGCGTGGCAGACTATGCCGTTATAGTTTATTAATATACGTTATAAGGCTTGTGGCCATCTGTAGTAAATATATGTATATATATATAGGCTATAACAAACTTTTTTTTATAGGAAAAGGGGCAAACGTGCTTACGACTTGATCTTAAGTGATCAACGTCGCCCATAACATCCATACCGTCGGAGCTGCAATTGCGTTGCTAGCCTTTGAAGAAGGAGTAGGCTTGTTTCTTTGAAGGTCCCGGTGAAGGTTCGGAAACACCGCTGGTGATGGTTGATATTACGTGGAAGAAAGTTACGTGAAAACTTTAGTATTTCTAGTATAAGAAATAAGTATAGTTATATGTATAATATACCATGGCTTTATCATTCTATTTATTACTGCTTACTTATTCGTGTACATAACATACATTGGAAATCGTACCCGTGATCCGTAGAGGTTCAGGCTTAGCGGCCTAAGAACTATGCCACCTCTCAATCCGGTGAAGCAGTAAGAAATGGAACTAACCGTTGAACATGCAAAAATCGCAATCAATTCAAAACGATCGTAACCCTTTCACTTCGACAAGTTCTGAATTTAGTCTTATGTCTTCGTCACAATATTGAACCAGTCTCGATGGGAATTAACGCCTCAGAGTATATCTCTCTATATCTATATGTACATAGGAAGATGTTGGTCTGTCTGTCTGGCCTTTACAATAGGCTCTCGAGGGAGGGCCCTCCGTGAAGTCACTTCCAGGTGGGAGACATCTGAATATTTAAACGAGCCTCACTTTGAATTCGGGAATGGCGAAAAATTGTTTTTTTCTTAAATTCATTGTCTTGTTATAGTAAAATAAGATTTATTTTAGTGAAACATTAGGGACTGTTTTCTTTAACGTTGCTACAGTTCCTACCATTTCACAACTGTTTTTGGATTCTTTTTTCAAAAAAGGAGGTTCTCAATCTGTATGTATGTTTGTTACTTCATAACTTTGGACTGAGTATACCGATTTTGTTGATGACTTTTTCATTTGAAAGCTGGTCCAATTCTGTCTGTGGCATCCGATAAAATCATACAAGTCTTAAACTCGCATTAACTATCTGCGCTATAAATGGACGAATAACACAATATCATGGCAACGGATTTCAATGATTCATTTTATAATGGAAAGGATTCACTTCAAGGATAGTTTGAGGTGAGTTTGGTCAGGTCTTGATTTTGATCGTATAAATGCTTGTTATTCAGTTATTTCATTCGGTTAAATTTTTCTCAACAAGAAAACCAAATGTATATAATTGTATCATCTAGAGCGGCTCTGCTATTTGCTAATTTCAATTCAATTGTCATCGTGCCAAAATCCGTAATCTACTAATAAAAAAAAATATATGTAATTTATAATGACCCGACAAACTTCGTACCGACCTATTTTTTGGTAGTTTTTTTAGTAGTACTTAGCAGTAGAACCTCAAAGAGGTTTCGATTTGAACCGAAAGGGTTTCTATGATAGACATTTATGATATGACGTATGGTCTGATTAAAGTTATCATTCATTCATTCTGTCTCATTCACTCACTTTAATTTTATTTTTGAAATTTATAATTTACAAATATAACTTGATTTATCAATTATATTTATTATTTCTGTGATATATTTGTAAATTGTTTCGCAATAAAGTATATTCATATTTCAAAATTTAGTATTTCAATATATATATTATTTAATATTAATATAAGTCCGTTCCGTGTTATTTCGGACAGAGCGGGTTAACTTGTACCAGACCCTAAAAGCGCTTTACTGTGCCACACGTGAAGGGTGTAGGGGATGGTTGACGTCGTGTTAAAGATTAATCTTACGTGGAAATTGTTTTTTCGTAAATTGTTATTCGTTTTTGTGCTTTAAATATGAAGAGTTTATTAGGCGCGAAAATGAAATGCTCTTTTTCCCTTTGACAACGTTGTGAACACGCTTCAGGCTAAAACCGGTTTTTACAATTTCTTAAAAGGGGAATGTTTCGTTCGACCGGTTTAATTACAGCGAAATTTGGGTGCTCGTTAATCAAGACTTTGGCTAATCCTTATAATTATTAATTAAATTTAAATTAGTTAATAGTATTTCTTTGAACTAACAACGTGAAATAGTGTTAGGTAAATATTAGTCGTAGGGCAACATTAGGTTTATTGGCAATACTGGCGCTGTATCTATGGCCTCAGCCAGCCGTGCGTCTGTCTGTGGCCTGATCTATGGTCGAGTTCGAAGTGGGATCGCGCATCGATACAGAGATAAAATAACGCTCCTCACGGAGCTTGAGTGAGTTGTTTTGAAGAAGTTAAACACTCGTTCTGCGAAAGTAAGACAAAATGACGAATCGATGATTTAGTCAATATCACGTCAACCGATCTCGATGATTCATTTTTTATGGGAAAGGATGTACTTCAAACGTATTTTTATGTGACTTATTCTTATTCTACACGTGAGCAAAAATATGGGGGTCGGTTAAGAAAGTTGGAACATCGACGATATATAGACGCCAGCTAACTGAAATAAATTGTACATGATAGACAATTTAACTTATAATAAAATAAAATATTTTTATTAATTTATTTATATTTAATTAAAAAACATAAACTTAACCGCATCCGGCATTTCATTTCGCACTGCGGCATTTCATCCTTTTGTTGTGAACATCCCTCAAACCCGAACGAAGCGATTTGCTTCGTCTTTCATTCTTCGTACAGCAAAGGACTGGAATAGTTTGCCCGCGTCTGTCTTTCCTTCCGATTACAATGTGGGTATTTTCAAGAGTAGAGTGAATAGGCATTTACTAAGCTAGTGCGCCTTACCATCCAGGACTACATTTCCACTTAACATCAGGTGGGATCGTAGTCAAGCACTTGCTTAGAAATTATAAAAAAAATAACGAAAAAGGATATCAGAATACAGTGTGTTTCATTAAATTTTATTTTTATTTAAATTTTAGTGTTGCCTCCATGTGGTGACACTTAGTACTAAAATTTAAATAAAAATAAAAATTAATGAAACATACTGAAAACATAAGAAAACAAACTTAAAACCGAAACGAAAAGGATTCATTTTATTTTAAGGATATTTAATTGTCGCATATAAATAACGCACAAATTAATTTCAGTTAGCTAGCCTCTTTATCTTCCGAGATATTCAAACTTTTTTAACGGACTCTTTATTTTTGCTATATTATATTACATTATACGGCTTTATTTGAAGTCTGTTTTTGTATTTACTCGTAAATATACTTGTCTAAATATAATTTTAAATATTAGACTCAAATTATCAAATAAATTACTAAGGATCATATTTTTCATCGTCATATCACATGTATCGTTCATTACAACGAAGGCTATAACTGTATCCGAAACCCGTTCGCAGCGGTAACTGCGATCGGATATATCCGTAGCTGTTACAGCATCCCAATTTACAACATAATATTTAATATTATTATGATAACCCTATCCGCTGTCCGACAATATCCGAATCATTGGACGTTAATTTCGATTTACGGATGGAATAGAATATATTATCCGGCCCTATCCAAGTGTGGGCTATGGTCTTTAGAACTTGTATGGCTTAATGTGGCTTGTAAACTTTGACGATGTATATGAATGGTAAGGTAATATGTAAATACATATGAAATAATACTTATCGTGGGAAAATCATGTCTCTATACGCTGTGTACATCCTCTCTTCTTCTTAGTAGGTACGAGTATGTTCATGCCAAAAATATATCGTTATATTTTTCGATATAATACACCGTAAGGTTGTATCGGTACTACGCAATATAGTGTACAAATATATCGATATTTTTCATATATCGAAATTTTTTTATAATTAATTGTCGCTTACTATTAAATATTAGAAAAGTATTATACTAATAGAGTACTCGCCGCGTAATTGAGAGGTTCTCGTTTCGGATACCAGTCCAGACTATTTGCATCCATTATGAAATTTTTACAACGAGTCCTGCCATCGTGAAGAGTAGGAGTGTTGTAACATACTACACTACACTCTTCGTGATGGCAGTGCAAGTAAGGGTTTTATTTTATTCAAGTTGTCAACCACAAATAAAAGATAGAATGGAATGCTTTTTTATTTAATTTCTTACGATATTTCGTATATGGGATCGTACATTTGGTGATTCGATAATAGCGGATTGAAGCGATATATCGCGTCCATATTTCGATATTTTATTTATTATCGATATATATCATGCACTCCTATTTCTTAGTATTTTCTCTATTAGAAATAAAATGATATAGCGAGAGCGTGAAGCAATAACTAGGACAATACTGCAATGTCAGTAATAAGTAATGCGGGATTTATGTGAGGCCTTTACTGAGCAAAACCCCCCGGTAACCCGCTTAGGTGTATGGCGTAGGGCTCCGGGATCTCCAGTGGATCGAACCGGAGCCCCTCTGCACTGTGCTCCGATGCATGTCCCGATTATGTTAAGTTAGACACACATTCATCACCTCGATACATCTATAGGCACCCTTTATGAATAACATTTTGTAGTCGGTGAATAAATGTATGTTATTGGTAGCTTAATGGTTAGGCGTTCGAACAAGCTTATATCGATTTATGTACCATTTAAACTGTTATAGGAAGACACACTATAAGTCCAGCTAAGCTGACGCAGTCGAAAATGAACAGCCGTTCGAAGGTCGCGCTCCAAAGCCGAGGATTATCGCGAACGCGACCGCACGAGTGACGTATCGGTCCCGCTAGGGCTGGAATCAATTAAAAGTTGTGACGCTGGCCGGGCGCCAGTTCTCTCTAATTGTGTTTACCCAATCGCCCCTCGCCCTCCCTCCCGCCTCGCTCAATTCCTTTATTTGTTATACGAGTGCGCTCGTGTCGGCCATTCACAGCTTTCGATGATTAAATGACTTCGCGGTTAATAGAATATATTTGTTTTTATATTCACACGCCGTTAGTTGCCAGTGTGGCGAATATCGATATCGTGTCGGTTTTTTTTCAAAAATATTATTTACATTCTTTTTAACCATCCCAACCTTAAGAGGAATTCTACTAAAAGCTAAGGCTTCTTTAATAGTCGAATGGTGGATTCGAACCTGCGACGTTACGATTCGGCTATTAAAGCTTCTTTTTGTTTTACAGTTAATGTTAGGTAATTTTAAAAAGAAACTGATATGTTCTGTTAATAGTTAAATTGGGGTATCGCCAGCTCTTCGGCTCGGAACTCCGGGCTAGGGAAGACTGAAAGTGTAGAGAGGTCAGTTCCTTCAATAAGTAAGTTCGACCTCCCCACTCCCCGGGAAGTGCTCTGGAGATCCCTGAGCCCCTCACCATGCACGGAGGAAGGGCCACCGGGGAGGTTTTAGTGGGTAAAACCTCACAACCGCCGCCTTCCCCAGAAGGCGGGGTATCTTTTTGAAGATTTCCTCCCCGTTAACAAAAAAAAAATTCCTAGGATCGTACGAGTTGTAAATGATATAATCTCTGCCTACCCCGTTAGATCAAGAATCATTTTATTAACTATAACTCTCTTCATACAACGGCAACAGGCAACTGACGGTCTTGACACATTTCTCGTTAATAGATCGCCTAGATTATATTTATGAGAGAGAAGCCCTTCACGCCGGGAAATTTATGTTCAACGGCGTGCGTTTATTTTTATTTGGGGGCTTTTTCGAATTAAATTACACACATAACACCGGGGGTGTGGAAGATTCACGCCCGTCAAGATTTCGTAAGCATATGTAATATGCATAAACCGCAACGAGACGGCCCCGCGGTCTGGTAAGCCGTGAATTATACTTTTAAGGATTTGCCTGTTGAACCCAAGCCCCAAGATTATTATTAATAATAATAATAATAATAATAAATCTTTATTAGTCACCATAGAAAATGTTTACACAAAGAAATATGAAGTCCCTGACTCCTGAGCTAGGTTCAATTGGACCTGTGTTTCAGGGGCCAGTGTCTTCTCCCATTTGAAAAGCACAATAAAATACGAGCATAACAAATGATAACAATATTTTATAAATGTGTGTGTGTGTGTTGGTGTATGTGTAAATTTGTGTTTGTGTATGTCCCTCAGCTTTATATTATATTAAATTTTATTAAATTAGGAGGCGTTCAGTCTGAATATAATTCAACTCAAGTAAATATTTTTTACAAACTAATTTACATTTATGATTCGACAAAGGATGAATTTTTAAGACTTTATTTAACCTATTATACAAGGAAGTGGCTCTGAAGCGCTTCTGTTGACGTGCAGTGGCTGTTCTACATTTAGTAGATGGGCAGATTAATGAGTTGTCACTATGACAAACGACCAACTATATTTTAATTGCAACATAGATATAGCTTTATTGTAAACCAGAATCAAACGAGGAATACAATTCAGAATTAAGAGATATTTTTCAATTTGTTGTATGGTTATCCGTGAAATAGCTACCGACCGAGTCGTGGTTCGGCCCTCTCAGGCGCCCTCGTAACATAGTAACCGTCCAAACAGAGGCTATCTCTAGTTACTAGCGATAGAGCTTCGGGCTAAGTGGCCTAAGAGCTACGCCACCTTTGAATCCGGTAGCAGTAGAATTCAGCTTCTCCGGCTAATCTGGTAGTTCAACACAAAAAGAATGGCGGTATCTCCCTAATGGGAGACCATATCGCTAAGAGCGGTCTCGTCTTGGTAACTGTATAACGAAATACGTAGCAAAGCGCTTCGTTTGAGATTGGGGGATGTTCATAAAAATCCATGAAGGCTTCTTGAAGTCCGATGGTGGGACGAGGGATTTAGAACATGTAATTCCTGGACACACCTTAAAATACGTTCTGTAGAACATTGAAAGGCTAGAAACCTTACGTCTGTGTCAATTAACCTCTTGACGGAATCTTTCCACCGAGTCCAAAGCGAGATGGCGTTTTACAACGCCTGCCCAAATGTGATAGTGTTCTACACGCGACCGGACTTGAGCTTTATAAAGTGTTTAAAGCTGTTTTATTTCAATGAGCAATACATGTTATGTACGTCATAAAAACGAGATCTAATGAATCCTTAGTGAAAAGAAATTGAAAATGGAATTGGCTATCAGGATTTGCCATTAAACCCGCAGGTTCCATCTCGGAATCCACTTAGGAAAGGCGGTTAGGGCCGCGTATCACGCGAATATTGTATCACATTTTGCGTTCACACGTGACAACACAAGTTTGCCGTGTATTACAATGTACCGCAATACGGACCGCCTTAACGTGGATCAATTGTTTTAAGACACGAATGTTAAACGAGGCACTTTGTTGAGTAAACTTTTGACCGATTTCAAGAAAGTAGGAAAGTTTGTCTATTTATAGCGCCGTCGATTATGATCCGATTTTTCACATCTTGAGTTACGAAGACATACCAAGTAATTACTTTAATCCATTTATAAATACCGCTCTTTATAAAGATCTCAAAATTTGTCTCAATCTACCCTCAAGGTGTTTTGTATATAAGTCGTTGTAGTAATCGTTTGACAGTGTGTCGGGACATACGTTGTCATCATAACAACACAGTTTTAAAGTTTAGTTTTTATTTGCTTTAATGAAATTAATTTTCAAATGTCATCGGAACGTTAAGACATTGTACTAATACTTGTTGCTCACATTCAATAAATACGTTTTGCTACTATAGTACCTGGAGAACTAAACTTGATCAAAAATCAAAAGCTTGATCAAAGACCAAGATGAAGACTAGGATGGAACAAGTGAGCCTATAAGCTGTCTGGTCACATTAGCCTTAAAGGTGTCCAGATTGTATTTGTACGGAAAATAACTAGTCCAAGCCGACGTTACCCTTCACCGGGGGACCATTACTATACTAGCTATAGAGGTTTAGGCTAAGCGTCCTAAGAGCTATGCCATAATTCTGAGTTCACCAAAAAAAATAACTATAAATATTTTTAAATGAATGAGCGTCTACACGTAGTATACCTTATTGTTTGATTCGTCACGTTCGATTTGATTTTATGTTTGTTTTACTTATAAATATACTTGTCCCTTAACAAAATGTAACTTAAGCAATGGAATTCGGTGTGACTGTAGGTCCCGTTTTGATTTCGACGGTTATGTGCACCCGTGTGTGGTGTAAAGCAATCCCTCCTCAATTTTACACATATTTTGACGTAACGCGATCATATGATGGAATTGTAGGTACAGTTGATGTTGCCATGTTTACGTGTTCATGTCAGCGTTTGCTTGTTTGACCGGTCTATAGTATAGACTATGTGGCGACTTGCATTCGCCAGCCACCAAAAGTATTTTAGATGATAAAATTATTCATTTTGTATTTTGAATGAGAAAATGAACGAGACATATGTCAACATTTTTCACTTACTTTTTGATCTCTTTTTGTCTAGACTTTTCCGTTTGCATATATTTTAATGTAATAAGAATGTATAAAATATAATTTCCGTATTCTTCATAATTTCTGTGATATTTTTATTTACCGGCGGCACATTAGAAGGTCAAGATCACGTGCAAAAATAATAATGGAGTGGCATTCCGCACTAATGCCACATTACCCAAAACTGTACCATTCGTTGGACGGCGTGTAGGGACTTGCTGCGACACCTAAAGTTGGCATAGCTTTATTAAACGGCCGTCAAACTTTGATGTTGAACAACACTGCTTTTCAACCAACTTAAAAAAAGGTGGAGGTTCTCAATTCGTCTGTACGTTTTTTTTATGTACTTCATAACATTGATCTTTTTTTTATTCGTAAGCTGGTGCTACCCGTGTGACCAATTTGGTCCTTATCTCACAATGGCATCCATAGATAGAGTTATATACACATGTAATTCTCAAATTTGCATCAATTGTGTGTGCTCAACTAAAGGACGAATAACTCAATATAACGCTAACGAATTTCGATGATTCATTTTTTATTGGAAATGATGCACTTCAAGAGTAGTTTGGTTAGGTTCTGATTAACTCTATTTCGTAATATTCCTCCGATACTTCGGAAATATAAAGAGTGCGTCTGCGCGTAGTCACATCGTTTGATTCGATTTGAAGTGTGTTCTTGTTTTACTCACTTATTTTACTACGGATTACGCCTGTAACAGAAATGTACCATTAAATGTTATTATTTCAAGAATTCTAACATTTATTGTCCCATAAATTCACATACGGGTAGACGATTTATATTAAAATGTTAAAACTTGTTTGTATATAAAGAGTAAACACAATGAATACTCAACAATGCAAGCATTTATTTTGTTGTTCAAATAATTTATACTAGCTGTGCCGTTTGGCGTTACTCACGATTAAAAACTATTTATTTAATTTTTTTGTAGAATATTAGTAGCCCTAGTTACTCCTTATTACATCAGTTATCTGCCAGTGAAAGTCCCGTCAAAATCAGTCCAGACAAACAGATAAAAATTGTTAAAAACGTTATTTCGGTATACGTCGATATGTACATTCATATGCATGTAGTAAAAAGGGGTTACTTTAATATTACAAGCAGACAGTCCCATTTCATTTATTTGTGTGTACATATTTATATTTATTTAAAGTGTGTGTACAATGTCTGTTTCCCAATATGCTTGGTGAATTTTAATATACTTTTTTAAAATTAAATATAACGACGAGAAGAGCAGATTGTTGACCTGTTGTAGACTCACACGCTCTAGAATGTTTTAAATATAAAATCCTTTTTGCTGTATGTTATTAAAAAAATATCAGCGTTGATATTATTCTTATAAAACCAAGCGTTCCACCTGATATTAATAACAAATATAATTTTACATTTTAAAACGTAATTTGTTTATTAACAAATCATTTAAAAAGCTAACAACCGCTTAACTGATTTACAAAAAGTAGGATTCCTTATTCGTCTGTTACTAGCATTCATCATAGTTCGAAGACTTCTTTACGTCTTGGATTCAGAAGAATTGAAACCCTTAAAGCGGAAGGAATCTTTATATATATTTTATAGGGTGTAGTAGTGCTTGACCATGACCCCACCTGATGTTAAGTGGTGATATATTCGAAAGATGGTACGCGCTAGTTTAGTAAGTGCCTATTCACTCTACTCTTGAAGGCACTTCTTCTTGGACGGAAAGACGGGAACTTGTTCCACCCTTTTGTTGCACGCACGATGGACGATGACTCAAATCGCTTGGTGCGGGAACATCGACTATGAAAGGGTGGAGATCCGCCGAATGTCTAAACGTACGAAGGTAGAATGGGGATGGGGGAATTAATTCGTGTAATTCCTGCGCTCACTCTCCAAAATGCAATATGTAAAACACCGAAAGGCTGGCCCAACTTTCGCCGGTGCTCAAGACTATCTAAATATAGATCGATATATAAAAATGAATGTTTGTCTGTATGTACACGCATAACTTCTGAACTACTACCCAATTTAGCACCAAATTTGACGATTCTTACATTTTTGTATTTGTTATTTTCAAGGTTTGTATGTAAAATAAAATATAAGATTTTTTTTATTAAAATATGATTTTATAAAACCTCGGTTGACCCTAATGGCGTTCGGCTGTTCAGCCAACGAAAGATAACTTCAAACAGAACATACGTCATATCATAAATGTCAATTATAGAATCCCGTCCGGTTCAAATCGTAAAATCTTTTAGGTTCCACTACTAACTATTACCAAAAATAACGGTACGAAGTTTGCGGGATCACCTAGTTAAATGATAAATACTTTGACGATAAAGACGAATTGTCTGAGACAGACCAGACAAACGTCTATTTTATTAAACATACCCATCTAATAAATGTTTAACCGAAGATTTATAGGTGCTTTATTGTCGACCCTTTTTATAGTATCTGGGGTCTTTAAAAGATTCCCCGCCTATTTTGTGCAATTTATCTGCAAAGATGTACTACCATTAGTTAGATTCCGGGATCTCACACGGCATATTTCCAAATCAACGGTGTAGGGAAGCCAAATTCTCGCCTAGGATTCTCGTTGCTTTACGATCTATTTGCTCTCACGCGATCAATGTAGTGGGGTATGCAGAGATTACGGTTTTCCAATTTTCACGGTTGGGACAACAATTGAGACATTTCAAATTTAACTGGACTGAACTAAAAACCGTACTTTATAATTATATAAAAAATATAATAATACAAAAGTACGAAAAGGATAGATTTAAGGAAACTGCTTTACATAACCCGCGGTTAAAATAAATTTATTATTTTTTTCTTAAATAAAGCCTAAGTTATTCATTACATCAGCTATCTGTCAGTAAAAGCCGTTACAGTAATTAGCCGGAACAAATAGACAAAAACTACATTTTAGTATAAGGAACGTATATACATATATTCATATGCATGTATCTTATTATTTTATAACCGCTTTTTACTATTTCAAACACTCCACTCCAATTTTATTTATTTGTATAAATATAGTATTCACTAGACAACTTTTGTATACTAGATATTTACACACAACGATGCTTGCATTTTTGGTTACTTGGTATAATTTTTTTTATTACTTTATTAGATAAAATAACAACATCATTACAGTCGAACCAATGCAATGCTGTAACTAAATATACTTACATTAAAAATAAGAAAAAACGCAATAAGAAAATAATTTAATAAAATAATAATCAACGCCAATAAGCCATAGGTAGAAGCTAGTAGGAAATAAACTATACGATTCGAGACAATATTTAAGAGATCAATAACTCAAACATAATCTCGCGACCACAATCAGTAGTTCAACATTTTAATCAGTAACCCAAATCCCTATCAATAATTACCGAATACCAATGAAACCTTAACCATATTAAATTACGTGTATTAACAACTGCACAGAGGGTAATGCATGTAGGCTCTTTCTCTACGGCGCTTTCGTAGTCTGTATTTTCTCGTAAAGATTTATTATCTCTACCGTCTGTTACACCGTGCTGAAATAAATGCACCTATTAGTCGAACAATTTGTAAGTTTTTTTTATTTTTAAACACTTACTAGCGGTTATTGATGTTGGCAGTATCTAAGAAGATGGTATTAAAATACGTAGCCAAAGTGGATTTCTGTTAGGAAACGGTCTGTTCATTTTAGCGTTCCCTTTGCAGTTTAATAAAACCGTTTGTGTTGTTGTAATTGTTTAATTCATAAGAAACGACAAATACAATTAAAACAATATGAGAGTTTACGAGACTACATGGATGAAACGAAACTTCTTTAGCTCCATGTATATGTATGTACATATATGTATATAAACGATTGTTCTAGAGATTTTCAATGAATTTTCAAAGAAAATGTGCGCGCGCACTGCCGTCTCTTGCTCTAACAGTGTGATACAGACAATATGCTTGCGATGTGTCTTAGGTATACGAAACGTAACTGGCTATGAGAGAAAGAGAGAAAGAAAATCTGTGCTCACATCTTTTACCCTTAGCGCTGCAGTAATATACGAAACGTAACTCTCTTCCTTTCTATCTACCCAATCACACTATTCATAACGCATTTGACTTCAATATTTTCGAAATTTGTAACGTCGGCGATGAAGTACGGAACCTTAGCCCATTTCGTGGCCGGCCGCTGTTCAAAGCACATTTTATCTCTCACCGTAACCGAACCTCGGACCGCAGAATTACGATACGGTTCCACACACGAGGAGGCCTGGCATTTCAGCTCTTAAATACTTTTATAATTAGCTTTATTGGCGCCGTACGTGTTTCAAACATCGCGTGGTGAGCTCACGTTGCGCCGTATTTACGACTTGTTTCAACAAGTGACCGAACTGTGGGTAGTCTGAAAAAAAAAAAGGAAATGTAACGTGCATTTTTAAATGCACGAATCGGTGTCCGGGCTGTGAGGCTCGCGTATTATTAAGCGGTGTGCGATGGCGCGGATAATGTCCTTAAATATTTATTGCGCACGCTTAGCCGTGGAATTTATTTATTTTGCAGTACCGAAGCGTGTACTGCGATCGTTCAATAGTTTAGTGTTTTAATAAAATTTAGCTTAGAATTCTGGCGTAACTCAGTGAACCGTGGCAGCTCAGTGTACGGAGGCTCTCCTTAAGCTACGTATTACGCTAGCAATTCAAGTTCGATGCCGGCAGCAAAGAAAGTAATTGCTGCCATTGTTTTCAACGAAGGCAGACGATAGTACTAATGACCTGACCTTTGATGATGGTGGATGTAAAATCGTACAAATAATATAATAAGTAATAATATATTATTAAGTTTTTTTTTTAATCAGGATAGTTTTTTTTAGCTTTCTCTGTAAATAGAGTATTATGTACTTATGTCCACCACGCGGCGCTAGTGCGAATTGGCAAACTTCACATGTATTAGAATTTTTCTTAGTTATGTAAGTTTCCTAACGATGTGTATGTGTATGTGATGTGATGTGAAGGAAAACCTTCACCGCCCGCCGCGTTGTAAATCAACCCATAAAATTGCAACACACAAATTCATTGGTGATGGCATACATAACCTTTATAATTCGGCGAACACAGCAGAGAAAGCAGCGGTAGACTAGTGGCTAAAGGGTTCGCTTTACAGTGTGATGAAGTTGGAATTCCAGTCAGCTTGCATCAGTGAATTGCCTTTTGTTAAGTACACAATATCACTTGATAAAAAACTGTGGTTGAAGTATTGCCATGGGTGTATGTAAAGTGGACAGAGAATGTCGTCTTTGTCCTACCCCGCTATAGTTATAACGGCGTTACATTTATTCCAAGTTACTTTTTGCTCCATTAAGTTTCGTTCAAGTCTTGACTCTAGTCTAACACTTTGTCTACAATCGCTACACCGAGCTGATAAAAGTGCTGATTTACCACGTGCTCGGCGGTTAAGGAAAACATCGTGAGGAAACCTACACATGTCTTGGAAATTTTTTCTAGGGCATGTGAAGTCTGCAAATCCGCACTAGGGCCACGTGGCGGACTATGCCCTTATACTTTCTTTACAGAGAAGGCCTGTGCCCAGCAGTGGGACTTATATAAAGGCTATAATTTTAACTACAACCGCTAAATAATTCCGAGCTTCCATCCACTTCGTGTGGTAATTTGGTGGTATGTGATAAATAGTCATTTAATCCCACTGTGATATTGTTACCGCGCGCGGAGCACCGATCCTATCGAAAAACAGATTAAAACGTTTCAATAATGTATTCGATATTAACGCTTTTGATGACTTTTCATGCTGTTAATAAATCGAGATGAATTACATATGTGTTATGTTGTACGACATGCATAGTTGCCAAGATAGCAAATTGACGTGGCAGTGGGCACTTTATAGAATGGATATTTATTTGGTTTGATTTTGAGTAAACAAAACAGATACATAAAAGAAAAAGACAAAAATTAAAAAGATGTGGTGTCATGGCACACCAGGTAGGAACGAAGTTCGTTCGGATAATATAGGAGCATAACTATTTGCAAAAAAATTGCTTACGTTTGTATATTTTTTATTTTTTTCATTGGTGGTATTTTAGAAAATAACAAATAAAGTAAATTAAAGGAAAGAAAAAATAGTAATTCAAATTATTAGAATTACACAGATAATTAATGAATACTTATAAATAATTCGTTAAAGCGCCATCTGTGATCAGAGAGTTGAACTACATGCTTAATAGTCACGATATCGGCCGACTATAGCACTTCCGTTATATATTTTCCTTACGGATTTAGTCTTACATTTTTTTTCAGTTCATTCGCGCAGCGAAATTCCTTTCTCCTCCAAGCCTACCTGTTCTTACTAACTAAAATATATGCATAAAAATGAAAATTACAATTATAGACCACATGTCTCAACAACGTTGTGTAAAACGAGTTGTTGAGTTGAAGACCTTGGAGAGTAACGCGGAGTAGGATGCCCACAGATTAGCTGCTGGATGTGAGTAAGCAATGGTCGATGGCGAATGGCGTCCTATTGGAGAGGTCCTATCTCCAACAGCGGAATGTTGTGGCTGATGATGTACCCATATCATGACATTAAATATATAAACATGGTTAACAATACACCAGTGATTTGTTAGTCTATCTCACGTAAATGGAATTGCGAACTGATTTTTCTGAAATGGCTTACAAACTCATATGTCTGTTTAAACATAGATATGCATAGATACTGCAATCGCTAACCGTTTTTCACCAAACTTACTCAAAATTATGTAAAATGTCATGTATGTTAATGATATTAAAGTTACAAAAAATCACTTTCTGTGATTTTGATAATATTAGCGATTTTTTTCATAGCTCACTCCATCTATCCTCTTAGGCTTCAAAGAATATGAGAGCTTATTTCTTTTTCTGTAATCTTACTGTCACTGTCATTATCAGTCCTTGTAATTCCACTCTGTCTTAGGCTCCTGTTTAAAACATTCCTTAAAATGTTTCTCACTAATATTTTTTTGGTTTCAGGTACGTTACTTTGTCTATCTACCTTATCGAGATTAATGGCATTTAATACAGGTATTTTATGTTCAATGTATAATGTAGTCTGAATATTTGGATTGAAGAATATATTTATATTTAATATATTAAGTGTATGAATGTTGATGAACAAAAAAAGAAACACAAGAGAAATGAATCGCCAGAATAGCTCTGATGTCGTTTGTATGACATTATAATAAACAAAAAAATATTTGCACAAAAGAATTGCTACAATAGTTGGTAACTGTTTCGCCTCGACACACAAACAAAAAAAAACAAATCAAACTTATTATTACATTGACTATATATTTTTTTATTGTTAAATCGCAATCACAGTTGTCCGTGCTCTTTTCCAATGCACATTAATTGTTCACTCTGGATTTATTAATAGAGTGCCACCTCTACAGTTACTATTGCCTTTTTTGTTGTATATATAATGCCTGATTTTTACGCGTCGCAAACGCCCCGCTGCATCCGCGACCGCTGCGTCCTTCTCATGGCCATTTTTAGGTTGTAGTCCGTTATTTTCTCTTTTGATGCGGGCCGCTGCCCTTATCACCAGTCTTCTGTGTAATAGACACAGCTGACTGTGTTTCGGGATATCGCCACTACAGCATGTTCGACGCTATCATGCAGTTGCAGTTTTTTCGTCACTGTTCTGATGACCACCCCCGATCCGTACGTGAGGTCTTAGGCCTCGTGCTCGGTAAGGATGCGCGAACCTGCCCTCGATCCTTATCCCTGGTTGGAAAGAGATTCTTTTTCCGTCTGGGGTGATTTTGACTATATAAGAACGACATTGACTATATTAGAAGATAATGAGTTATTGTGTATCTATGAGTGTGTGCATCAGAAGCATCCAGAAATCATTGCTTCGATGTGTTAGCTTCTCATAACTTTCGCTGTTCGCTTTTCAACGAGCTTTTTTACCAATAAGTATATTTACGAGTAAAAACAAAAACCGACTTTAAATCGAATCATACGTTAAACGCTAGTTTTGTGTTTCCAACTAATCGCAGCAATGTTAAAACGAAATAGAAATAATCATAACCTAACCGAAGTCTCATAAAACTACCCTTGAAGTACATACTTTTAAATAATGAATGAATTATCAAAATCGGTTCGCTTGATATTTTTTTTTAAATAAAGCTAGTAATATTTCTTATTTTTTTTTTCAGTTATATTACTAACAATCTTGTTAACCATTCCAACTAAACTTAAGCTTGTGCTAGGACATGGTTCACGGCAATAGTCGAATGGTGGATTCGAACCCACGACCTTACGATTCGCAGGCCGTAACCTAAACTAAGCTATTGACGCTTCGCTATATTGCGTTATTTGTCCACTTGCCGCGTACACATACTGCAAATTTAAAACTTATATTTTCATTATATAAGTCCATTTTCACAATTGGACTAAATTTCAAGGCACGACCCTTCAATTAAACAAAGTATTATCGTAATCGGTCATGTTCATGTTTTTTCTTATCCCGTATAAAACGTCTTATATACATATCGTTATTTTATTTCATAATAGAATGGAATAAAGGAAATTAATAATTTGAAATGAAGGCCATGGGATAGAAATATCTTTTTTGCAATATAAAAACCATTAACTCCAACGAAATAATCATCGCATTTGGAAATCCACCCGTAACACACATCCATTTTTTCCCAAACCGTTATTTTTCTTAATTTCCTGTCCATTACCTTTTACCGTGGGCGAGATGATTTGGGAGAGTAAAATTTCAAATATGCCTTTTTCATAGGACTTCCTCTGTGAATGGTATTAGTTTGGAGAGCGTAGCTAAAAAGTTGTGATTGCGCCGAGCTCGGAAGTTGATTCATTTATCACTGACCATCTAACGGTCCGGCGCGGTCATCGGGCGACCGATGTGTTCCAAGAACCCGTCTGTATATATTGCATGTCATCATTTGTCCCGAGACTTGGGAATTTATGGCTCGGTGCAAGTTATAAGAGTTTCCGTCGCATGCGTCCTTAAATCCTTTTCATTTCTAGTTAGTTACAGGGGGGCAACCAGGACCGGATTTAGAGATCTGGAGGCCCCCTTTGGTCACTAATTGGTCACAAAGTACCAATTTTAGTCAAGATTTTAATTAC
The DNA here is from genome assembly GCA_029286785.1 of Meandrusa payeni. Lineage (NCBI taxonomy): Eukaryota > Metazoa > Arthropoda > Insecta > Lepidoptera > Papilionidae > Meandrusa > Meandrusa payeni. The sequence continues at coordinate 2,531,700 of JAGSMX010000029.1, forward strand.
ACAATTTATTGTAAAACCAGGTAATAGATTTTTTCCACCTTTAAAAAACATATATAAATATCATTTAAAAATAACCGTCCAAGCCTCTATTGTGAAGGCCCTTCTCTTGTGGAGTCTTTGACAATTTTTAACCGAAAAAAGAAAGAGAAAGAGGATTAAAAAATGAAGAGGTGCTCAACCTGTGTGGTCCCACTTCAATTTTATTCATTTTGAATTCGGTTTATGTATATACTCGTAAATATACTTGTTCTTGGAAAACCCATATTTAAATACTACCTAATAAAAAACCTCGTTTTGAAGTCGGTGAAAAAATATAAACGTGCATGTCTTGCCTGACTCCAACTACCTTTATAACAACAATGGAATTGAAGACACGTAGCTGGCCTTCCCAAAATTTTCCAGGTTCTTTACCAACCAACAACTTTTGGTTGGTGTAGTCATTGCAGCTCTGTAGTCCTGGGCTCATATAATAATGCTAAGGTATCATCTGCCTGTTGTAGAAGGCCTCGGGTTCACGGCCCACACGCCTTTGTCGCCCGCTACAGTAGTTCCGGGAAGAAGGCGACATCGGCTTGCCCATGCCAAAAAAAAATACAATGCCAACAGTGCGCGGTATCACAATAACTAGAGACACAATTACTCAGTTGTGTCTCTGGTTACTCCACACCACATGAAGCCGCGGTGAGCTGTTATGTCGAAATCGAGCCTTAATGTTTCTGACTTAACTGGTGAGAAACAATGAAGAAACGTCCATGTCGAATTAATTTCAAACACGTTCCACTTATAACTTGCGCCCACGCACTGGTCTGTCCGGATGGAGATTAATCGCGGCGAACCTGCCTCTCGGTAACCCGCCTAATGGGATTATCTCGTAGCGAAAACAATGCTCACGTACCGTCATTTTTATATATCAACTGTGCCCCCGTCGACTGTCGTTCTCCTGTCGAACTCACCTCTCCGGCCGAATTGATGGTTGTCGCAAATGTTCCAGAGTTTTTGTTTATTCCTACGCTGTATTGGGTTTGCTGTGTTTCGATTGTGTCGTTGAGTTATATGTGTTGATATTCGTTGTGATTTTCGATCGTATATTTTTGTACAATAAACTAATTTTAACGCAGTTTAATTTAACCGCCCTCTGGGAGAATTAATTTGGGCATGCACCTAATAAAATACCAATATGTCATCGCATGATGTGCCACGCCTACGGGAACGCTGTCACGTTGGATTCCTTCATAAGGGGCGCGGGAAAAGAAGTTGCACTCGGGTGCCCAGCCCCTAGCGGCGGATCTGGTCCATGGTTTGGTCCATTTCCGTCGCCAACCAGACAACTGCAACAGGAAAGTTGTCTCTCACCGCAGCTCCACAGCCATCAAAACCGCTTAGTCCGCGTAGTTTAGGGTTACTGGCAATGCCACCAGCAACGCCCTCTATTAGCCACTTCTCAGCCTCGTTCGGCGTTCGTCACGGCCTGGGATGGTTTTTTTATGGGGTATAAACTAGTCTTTGACAACGATTCCACTTGATGTTTAGTGGTCATATAGTCGAAAGATGGTACGCGCTAGTTTAGTAAAGGCCTATTCACTCTACTCTTGAGGCTCCCATGTGGTACTTGGACGGAAAGACTGACGCCGGCAACTTGTTCCACTCCTTGTGGGTTCCTCTTCTAGCCTTCACCGTGCCAAACGTCGGAGATAACCACGATTTAAGACGGTAAATTTGTTTTTGCATGACATATTATTCTAATTCGTAATTCCACCGACATTAAAATATTCTGACTGACTGATTCTGACTAACGCAGGCAATTTATTCCAATCCTTTTCTCCAATTATACGCTTAATGAAAAACAAAGTAAGGTACATGTTAGCTGGCAACACATGACACCCAGCGATTGTTATGCATAATAATTACTTCCAATGATATCTTAATGATTTACCTGAACCTTATTGTATCTTTAATACATAATTAATAATTAATAATTAATAATGAACTTGGCATTGTAAACAATAGTTTAACCTTATTAGTTCCTAATCTGACTTCTAATTAATTTTGTATAAAGATTGTGAGGACGCGCAGTTGTGACAACGTTACGCTGTCTCAATAAAGCGAGTGTATTAGTTGTTGGACTATTTTATTCTACGAGACCTACAAATTATAACATACATAATGCGGGTCTGCGAAATGAGTAAAAGAGCGCATTGAATATGTCCCCTTTTTTAAATCGATTAACAAACTACGCCAAAATAAAGAAATATTGCTTTTTGTACAAATATTTTCGGTAGCGAAGCTGGTAGCTGGAGATAAAGCGTGCTCCGTGATAATTATTTAAATACATCTTACTGCAGTTAAATATAACCGGTTAGCCCACCAACGCGAAAAGCTCATTGATAACCGTCCGCGACACAGCATCACATCTTATCCATACATCTGCGGCCGGTACAGCTTCGCTGTCTAGTCGTTAATCAGCCGTGTTCCTGTCGCTCGTCTGTCCGTCTGTGTGTCGCACTGCGCTGTCAATGCTTGCGTGACCATTTGTTAGACCGGGGTGTTTGTAGGCGTGTCTGCTCTAAGAAGCACACTAATCTATGACTTGACGTTGACATTTTGTGATCGTTGTCTCGTGATATTGATTGGCTGGAAGGAGGTTTTATGTTTCTTTTTAATGTTAAATGTTTTTATAGCTCTAAAATGCAAAACGAGCTGTGAGTTATCTATACTGACTAACTTTATACAATTGCTCTATACGAAATTATGTGTTACGTGTATCCTGCCGTGCGCTCGCCGTAAAAAAATGTGTAGAGATACATCGTGCCTAGGTTAATTAACGAACTACCCTCAGATATTAGAAAATGTATAACTCCAAAAAACATTAAACGCTTATTAAAGCATTATTTAGGTACGCAAGATGGACACTTAAGCGCTAGTGACAAATCACTGCGGTATTTATATATATATATATATATATTTCCTTTATTGTAAAATTGTATTTGTAATAGATTAAAAAAACCTACCACTAGACAGGCACTTTTTGAATATACAATTTTTATGAATTTCATAGCGTTGTAATTATTCTCTTTTTTGAGTTCCCGACGTTTGGAACACTTTATAGTGGTCATAGTAGTTGTAGGTTACCGTTAGTGCTTTATCACGGAGAAGGAAACCAACTTGAGGAAATCTGCAATATTTTGGAAATTATTAAATGTGTCGTGTATTATAGATAGATTTGATAAGAGCCGTGGTAGCTGAGTGTTCAGACGGTCGCCTCAAGTTGTACGGTACGCTAGCAACCCGAGTTCGATCTTCCGGTGCGCGCACTAATAAATTTGTTGTTGCAATTTTATGTGCTGATACACCATGCGCTCGGCGGTGTAGGAAAACATCGTGAGGAAACCTACATGTCCTAGAATCTTTTTCTAAGACATGTAAAGTCTACTAATCCGTACTAGGGCCGCGTGGCGGACTATGCCCTTATACTCTCTTTATAAAATAGGCCTGTGCCCAGCAGGGGGACATAAATATGTAGGTCAAAACACTTTTATGTGTGTTTAATTGAACTGTCCATTTTGATCACTGGGCTAATCGGTAGCATGCATCTAATTCGTATGTCTCCGCTAAGATTTGCTTGGACGTCCGCTCGTTAATCAGCTATGTCTCTGTCACACGTAAGTCCTTCTGTAGCGCGCTGCCGTTGTCGATGCATGCCCGACCATTTGTTAGCTGGTGATACTGCTCTATCAAGATACTTGTCAAGTACAAGTCATTGATGCTGAATGTGTGGTTAGATGGACCGTATTTCTCGTATAAAAAGCAACGGATAAACTATAGTACGAGTATTTATCCGTGTAAAAGCAACCGTAGTTCTTGTGTCCATGGCCTTCTCGGGCGCCCTCCGATTGGAATGCTCACGCTTTACACAGTAACCGTCTAAGCTGAGGTTACCCGACCGGGGGAACCATTCTGTCGAGCTATGCCACCTCTCAATCCGGTGAAGCAGTCAGATTCTCAAATTATAGTACATTGTCAACTATATATACGTCCTAGGTACCGATGAAAATCATTTTTTTTTGTTTTACTTGTGGGAACGTACTAGCCGCGTAATCGTACCCCGGGGGAAGGACGAGTTATGTCGAGCCCTCACTCACAAGATGTTCCACCAGTGTCGCGTACGGCGGGGCTACGGGATCGCTTGCGCACGCACCGCGGCCCCGCATGCGGCCTGGACGCCTTTCGACATCCTCAACCCGGGGTAGGACGAGCCTCCCCCTCCGACCGATGAAAATCAGTCTTATGGCAGGCTTACGACAGCACATGCTGAGACGATGTCCGTTCCTTCTTTCATCAACTGTATTTTTTTTTCTTTTTTAATGTAATTTTAATGTAATTTTGATGCCAGAATTAAAAATATATCGCATAAATGTTGCATAATGCGGTTACTTTCAAATCTCGTAGGTCAAACCTATTAAAGCATTTATAGGTTCCTCGTTTTTTGAAATCGGTAGCTACAGGCGTTAAGAATTCTGTATTACTCATGTACATAAACACAAGAGCCTGTTCTCCGACTGTCCAATCTATTGGATTTTGCTATTCATTAAAAATAAAAGGCGTAAAATACCTAATGCTCCGTTGTTTCGCGGTTTTTATCTAAACGAGTGCATTTAGCTTTGCCGTGTTCTCTGTAGCACGGCGGCTCAAGTCCGTTCCGGGTTCGATCCATGGCCTGATAAGTGTTAGCATCGTATTCCGTTTAACTTTACCGGCGTGGTGTAGCCGCGGTGGGAATACCACATTGTAAGGTACCAGTGTTTATTGTTTGGATTCGTGTGAATTACGTCGGCGCGTTTTGCGTGACGATGATTATGGCAAATAAGATACTTGTTGTAATAAAACTACTATTTCAGATTTTATCGCGTATTTGCGTTATGTTATTTTTGAATTACATATTTCTTTTAAAGAAAGCTAGCAATATTTTCTTTTCAGAAAAATTACTAACATTCTCACGAATTAAACGTTAAACATTATTTACGCGTGGACGCCCTCTTTGTATTTCCGAATTATCGTAGGAATTTTATGAAATAGATGAATCAAAACTTAACTTCACTTTCATCAATAAGAGCAGTTCTTAAAGTACATCCCTTTCAGTAAAAAAATAATCGGTTGGCGTCATATTGAGTTATTCGTCCATTTTTGGCGCTATGTGCGCTTGATGCAAATTTTACACATGTTTTCTCATGGATGCCATTGTCAGAATTGGACCAAATTGGAATGGGACCAGACGAGTAGCACCAGCTTTCAAATAAAAAAAAGAAAAACAGCGCACCTAAGAGCTACGCCACCTCTCAATCCGGTGAAGCAGTCAAGGCCGACTTCTCTGACCAATCTGTGTAGTTCGTCATTAAAAAAATAATAATTGAACATTTGCCTACAAAATGTTCTAATAAAATTCACTATATAGTTGTCAAATTAACAACGCTATTTACGCAATTTGCGATAGCAGAATATTTTAATTTATTATATCACAGAATAGCAAATTATCGCCGATGAATGTCCATTTGATTTGTGTCACCGCTCTAGTGTGTGTGTACCATTATCGAACTGCCACGGTTTGTTTTATTGGTCGGCGGGTGATTCTCAACTACGCAACTTCTGAATCACGCTAAGAGGGTTATTAGTCTTAGGTTTAGTTATTGCTTTGTCCTGGGGCTCACGTTGTATTTTATTTCATCTATCAGTTTATTTTTGCTTGCAAATATATTTATCGAACAAAAGGAAAAAGACGAAAATAAAGATCAGAGAGAGAGACAATACACTGAGGGGTTACGAAGGACAAAAAAACATCAATGGAAGGCCGCAAGGTGGAGGGTTTTTAGTTCGTGATAGTCGGACACTCTTTGGCAGCACGGGTTGCTCAGGTTTTTGCCCACCTCGCGGAAAAAAAGCCAAATATAATTTTCATTTTCAACCGACTTCCATAAAATAGGTTCTCAATTCGTCTGTATGTTTTTTTTATGTTTACTGTTTATTACCTCATGACTTTAGACTAGGTGAATCGATTGTTTTTATGTGGTAAGGTATCTGTCTGGTCTTTAAGCTGGTGCTTCCCATGTGATCTTATTTTGGTAACTGACACCGATACCAACTTTGATTTCAACCACCAATTCTGATAACGTCCATGCGAAAACCAAGATAAACAACCGAAATACAGGTTCTAAATTTGCATTGAGTCTGTCTGCGACAAATGGACGATTCACGCCAACCGATTTCCATGGTTCATTTTTTTTATAGGAAAGGACTTTAAGAGTAGTTAGATAAAAGTTTGGTTTTGTTCTGATTAATCTTATTTCGTAATATTCCTATGATAGTTCGGTAATTCAAAGTTCGTAAATTCACCATACTTAACTCGACATTTTTTTTTATTTTTAATTAATGATATTAATTTTTTTTCCTTTCTCTATTAATTAAAATGTAACAAAACTATATTATGCCATAAACACTGCTGATTTTATGGCGCGAAGAAATATTCTCATGTATAACTTGTTTTAGTTTTTTTTTTTAGGTCAGAATATTTTTATTTCTCTAAGAATAACAATTCACTTACGACTAATACAAATTTAAATTTTTATCCGTGAGCACTTATTATAAATTGACATTGGAATTCTAGAAAACAACAATAAAGTGAACAAAACAATAACGTACCCAAGCAATGTTCTTTGCGACTTGCTTTAGTAAATAAATAAATGAATAAGATAATTGCTTTATTACAGACATTACAGTAGGTCATATTATAATATGTACATATATAGTACAGTACAATGTTATATATAGTACATTAAGAAGGCAGGTAGGTACTTAGAATAGCAGAGTTTAAAAAAAATCAATCATAAACATCAAAATACAAAATAAACTACTGTTCAAATTTAAGGTTTTCATCTTCAGTAGTGTCGGCTGTGAGCAAACAGCTTCTTTATATAGAATAAAATATTAATAAATTTCTCGTAACGTATAAATTCCGCCGCACACTACCTAACACGTAATCCCAAGTGTTTTTAGCTTTCGCTCTACAGTTATTTATGTTATACAACCTTCTAAGTATCTGTTTACCCCGTAAGAGATTACTTTTGTCGTGGCATGCGGCTTTAGTGTGGTCCCGACGGGGGTAAACAATGAAGCCCTCATTTAGCATAATCCCGGTTATCCCCGAGCCTACTGCGACGCTTAGATTAGGGGCCATCATAAAATCAAATAGGTTAGTAACGTTAGTACTGTGATTACTGCAAGCAGCTGGCACGCCATCTTCATGCCATGCCACGTGTAAGATAACATAATTAAGAAGAATATAGTGAGCCGTGATAGCTCAGTGTCCGGGTGGATGGCTCAAGTTGCCATAACACGCTAGCAACCCAAGTACGATCCCCGGTGCCGGCACCAATAAATTTGCTGTTTCAATGTTATGTTCTAAATTACCATGCGCTCGGCGGTGAAGGAAAACACCGTGAGGAAACGTACATATCTTAGAAAAGTTTTCATTTCAATTCGCACTAGGCACGCGAGGCGGACTATGCCCTTATACTCTCTTTACAGAGAAAGCCTGCGCCCAACAGTGGGACATATACTATATTATAAAGGCTGTTACTTTCACTTTTATACGAGTAAAAAAAAAAATCGCCATCAGATCAAACATTAAACGTTATTACGCACGGACGCTCCCTATTCCCGAAATATCGTAGTTACATTACGAAATTCTGGTGACATCTGCGCAACACATCCTTTGTTCTGCATCCAGCAGCACGACCTTTATTTGACGAACCTACATAGAGAAGCCACAAAAGCTGACTTTGACAGGCTTCAGAGGTCCTTTAGCCTGAACGTCTGTGATTGTTATTGGCATACCTTACTCTTTTTATTAACTAATACCTTCCTAATAATTCCTACTTCCTAATTCCTTAATACTAAGTCCACGTCGGTTGACATTTTTTTCCAATTCGGGCAAGAACCTCCGCACCTTAGTGTTTAAATTATGCAATAATTGAATTTGGCCAAAACTATGTCGTATTATTAAATCGTTACGTTTTAATAATACGATACAGTTTTTAAACTTGATTATTACTAGAATATATGCTTGTGTAATGCTGTTAGTGTATCTTATTAAATAAATAAAATAAAAAAAATATTTTTTCCGTTATTTTTAATTTTTAGTGCGATAGTTAGAAAGTTATGCTCGGACAAACAAACTTTGATATTTAAATATACCGTATTTGGTTTCTATGTATTTTAAACCTTTATTCATACTTTTTCAGCAAGTGCTTGACCACGATCCAACCTGTTGTTAAGTGGAGATACAGTCCTGGATGATAAGACACACTAGTAAATGCCTGTTCACTCTACTCTTGAAAACACATTGTAATCGGAGAGAAAGACTTAGTATAAAGCAAGATTGTTGTCAGTCTGTAACAATGGCAACGCTGACTTCGCAGAGTGTTGCTAACATGGAGTGCTAAGCGAACGTTTAGCAAGTACGCTGGGTCGGCGCTTTTGTTACACTTCGACCACACGCACTAACGAGCCGGTGCCCCATCATATTTCTCGCAGTCCTAACTCGTGAGTCAGTGTTAATGTACAATGTATTCCTTATCGCTATCAAATTGGTAGTGGTTATAAGTAATAACTTCGTAGTTAACAACACGGTGACGATCGATTCATAAGTATCGTGTTAAACTGTTTTTTATTGCATACAAAAAGACATAATATAAAGTTTTCTTAATCATAAAACAGTTACCGTCACATTATTTCAGGCGTAGATATATATCGATAAGCCTCCCCCAAACGATTTTCAAAAGAACCGGTTTTATGCGGCTTGCACCCAGCTTCTGAGGCCTTTATGAAGTCGTCCGACCACCATTTTCCTAAAACTAAGAAACTCCAGCAACGCTTCTCGACCATTATCCGTGAAATAGCATCGTGTTCGCCTCTCGGGCGCCCTTGGATCGGAATGCTTACGTGTAACATAGTAACCGTCCAAGCCGAGGTTACCCCTTACCGGAGGAAACACTTGTGTCGAGTTACTAGCGATAGAGGTTCAGGCTAAGCGACCTAAGAGCTATGCCACCTCTCCGGTGAAGCAGTTAAGGCCAGCTTCTCTGGCCAATCTGTGTAGTTCGTCAAATTCCATCCTAAATAGTGAAATAGAGTAACTGATAACAACATCAGGTCTATTCTATTTTACTTGTTCAAATTTCCACACTATTGACGCACTGTTAACATTCACACATTGTCTGAATCATATAGTTGATGGAATACTTTGACAAAAAAACATTAAGTTTACAACATTTGGTTAATGTGTTCGACATAAACGAATGGTACTAGGAAAAACATTTCAAATGATGAGTCAACGTAAACACTGATATGTAGGCATTGTTCCAACAAAACTATAGAAAGTGCAATATGTTTGTTTATTACTCATGACTGTGTCCGCTTTGCGGTCGACGGGTCATCGCTGATTCCTATCGGACCCACTGTGTTTGCTGTGTTTTGTAATTATGTCGTTCTATAAAAGAAAAAAAGTTGATACAGAACATACGTCTCACTGTATTTGTATTGGCTTTCGATTTAAAGCTTACGTATACTTGTAGATAGACAGAGACATAGGTAGACAGAGAATAGATGCATTCGAGATGTGGTGCTGGAGGCGAATGCTACGAATACCGCGGACTGCCAACGTGGAAGCGCACAAATGTATCTATTCTCTCCCAACTCGCCATAAAGACCTGACTGTCCACTACGTGTCTACAGAACGTACTGTCATATTTCGGGCTTATAATGCGTAGACGGGATGGTAACCTTGAAAATCTGGTCATCGTTGTTTTTTTTTGGACGAACTAACACAGTTGGCCAGAGAAGGTGGCTTTTACTGCTTCACCGGATTGACAGGTGGCATAGCTCTTAGGTCGCTTAGCCGGAACCTCGGTCATCGTTGGCAATAGAGAAAGCAAGAGAACAAGAGGCCACTCGCCAACACGATGGTCTGACCAAGTAAAAGGTGCCATCTTCTCTCTTAACCTCTACCAGCTGGTGAGGGCAGCCCTCGGACCGAAACCGATGGAGGCAAATTGTTCATTTGAAGGGCTCTGGTAACCACGATCCTCAGAAATGAGGGAACGACAAAGAAGGAGGGATACTTGTTGATAGAAAGATACATAATAAAATACAATCAATTTGAGTCAAAAGTAATCCTAAATGTTAAGGCAACCCCTGTAGGACAGGAGAGGTAAAATAAAAATAAATCAAATCTTCGTTTCAATAGAACTTAATCTTAGATTTAGCGGCAGCGAAATATTTGTTTGCAGTTCTAAAAGTATATTATTACACTACACTACACAAAATGTCTGGTTTGCATATTTGGTTTTGTTTTTTATTATTTCTAACCAAGTGCTTGACTACGATCCCACCTGATGTTAAGTGGAAATGCAGTCCTAGATGGCAAGGCGCACTAGCTTAGTAAATGCCTATTCACTCTACTCTTAAAAATACCCACATTGTGATCGGAAGGAAAGATCGGGCAAACTATTCCAGTCCTTTGCTGTACGAAGAATGAAAGTCGAAGCATATCGCTTCGTTCGGGTTTGAGGATGTTCACAACAAAAGGATGAAATACCTCAATGCTTCTAGAAGTCCGATGGTGGAAAGGTGATGGGGAATTAGATCATGTAGTTCCAGAGCACACTCTCAAAATGCAATCTGTAGAAAACCGAAAGGCTAGCTACCTTACGCCTGTGCTCAAGACTGAGCAGATAGGTTTCAACTACGTCACCAAATAGCCTCTTAGCCCGCCTCTCCACCAGAGTCCAAAGCTGCGAGATGGCATTTAGCAGCGCCTGCCCAAATGTGACAGCAGTATTCTACATACGACCGGACTTGAGCTTTATAAAGTGTTAATAGTTGTCCCGCAGAGAAGTACGGTTCGGAAATGTCTTAAAGTAAAACAGTAAATTGACATAGTACGCGATAATAAAACTTTTATAAATTATTTTAACTATTAATTATTAAAACTCAAGTAAAAAAATAATATTCTGTGTGACAAAAATTATAAACGTCTTACCGTCAATGACTACATATTACTAGATATTACGCAATGACGCTCTCTACTGCAAACTATCATAATTATATTATGAAATTTTTGCATCTACATTCACTTTCATTGAACATAATCACGCCCGTTTGGGAATTTGGTAAGGAGTACATACCTCAGGATAGTCATTAACCTACCAATATCTCAATCAAAAACATTGTTCTATACGAATTAAGGGGTTAATAATAGTATTGTCACCATTTTTCTAAAATAAATAAAACACATTCGAGAACGATAAAAGGAAGAAGTTAAGGAAAATCGAGAATTTTTCCTTGTAATAGTGACTAATGCACTAAGATGTCAGTGGTATGTATACAATAGCGCCTAACTGACATCTGCCGAGCAAATATTTATATAAGTTTCTAATATGTATCGAATCTGAGAACGATCAATCGTAGCATACCTGAAGAGACATTAAACTCCAGTTGGCTATTTGAACGTCTTGTTAGTTACTTCTTGTAAGTGCCGCCATTTACGAGATATTCCCAACTTACTGCCGTCGCGTCGTCCGGATCGTCGAGAACATATCTCTCTATTACTAGATCACAGACACAGCACAGTCTAGATCGGAACAAGCAACAAACGGTCCATACGTGACTGTCGGAGTTACGAATTATTCTTTCGCGCTATCGCCTTTTTATGGGCAACCCCCACACGCTAGATGTTAGGAGCGTTACTGGAGTTTCTTCTGTCACTTCTTCTCCCAGTGCCAACGCTTCCCGAATTTAGATTAGCTTTTGAATGTCCCTTAGATATCCATGAAATAGCAACCTAGTAACATAGTAACCGTCCGAGCTGTGCTTCGGCCCTGTCGGGCATCCCTCGGATCGCAATACTAACGCATAACAAAGTAACCGTCCAAGCCGAGGTTACCTCTCACCGAGGGAACCCTTGAGTCGAGTTACTAATTACAGAGGTTCAAACTAAGCGTTCTAAGAGCTATGCCATCTCTCGATGTTTACTGGTGAAAGCCACCGAACGAGTTCCAACCTTTCAACAACCTCGATTTGTTAACGGGATTAGATTATCTGTCGTATTAAGGTACTCCTAATAGAGATTCAAGCTAAGCGACCTAAGAGCTCTGCCACCTCTCAAATCAGCTGGAAAATAGACTTCTCTAATCCATCAATCTTGTAACGTCACGAGAAAAATCTTAAGCCTATAGAAGGTTGTATTGTTTTGTACTTTTCTTTCGTAGATTACAAAGTATAGCGCAGTGACGGTATAGACACCATTTCTATTCTTCCATTTTAGTTTATATTCGGACGACGTAGTGGAAAAATCAAAAAGCGTCCTATAAAATCAAATGCTTCCCGAACAGATTTAGAGACGGGGATGATTCTCGTCACGTCCCGATTCTTAAATCCGTCGCCTGTGGCCGATAGTTCCCGGACTTCCCATGCATACCTACTGGACTCTATCCAAAAGGATTACAAATTACACTTTGTCGTGGAAAGAGAAATAATTATTTAATGCTGAATCAAATCCTTAAATTAAAAAAATACTTGTAATTAAATCTAAGGGAAGGGAAGAAAGAATAAACGTTTAGGGCCTGGTGTAGTCAAGGATAACGATTGCTAGGACCGTCCACCTTAGAAGAATCAAATATGTTATCTCTATGGTATATCTATTTTTTTAATTACAAGTATATTTACGAGTTAACTTTAAAGTAGACTTTATAGAAAAGAACTTTCATCCTACAATAACTACCCTTGAAGTACATCCTTTCAAATAAAAAATGAATTCTTGAATTCCGTTCACGTAATATTGAGTTATTCGTCCATTTATCGCGCACATACTTAACGCAAATTTAAAACTTATATGGTTTTATCATGGATATAATTATCACAAGTAGACGACGATTAAATGGGATCACATGGGAAACGTCAGCTTTCCAATAAAAAGAATCATCAAAATCGGTTCACCCAGTCGAAAGTTATGTGGTAACAAACAAAAAAGAAACATACAGACGAATTGAGAACCTCCATTTAAGTCGGTTAAAAAGACGTGTATATGTTGTTATTATTATTTATAGATAGGTTTTAAAACAATAAAATTGCCTATCGCTATTAAATTACACATCGTTACAGTTGGTGATAAATGATAGTGGTGAAATTCCCGCTAGCTTAAACTACTTCCCGAACGTGTATACAACTATACATGGCGAAATTTAACTTCAATTTGTCACATGTATGTGTGTTGTAGCATTCTTGCCTTTCCGCAGTCGTATCAGGCGAGAATGCTTTTATTTTTTTGTTTTGACGAACTACCCACATTGGCCAGAGAAGCTGGCCTTGACTGCTTCACCGGATTGACAGGTGGCATAGCTCTTAGGTCGCTTAGCCTGAACCTCAAACGAGAATGCTATACCACCTCGATAAAGGGGGCCTGAAACGCAAGTAATTATATATTTATTATTCTTGTTTGATGTTTATGTAATATTGTATTGTTTTGTGAAAATTCACTGTAAGATTCCTAAACCCTCCATAATTTATAAAAAAAAAATCGCTTAAGTTTGTGCCAGGTATTCTGCGAAACATGACTTACCTCGTTTAAAAAAAATTCGAGTTTCACACTCGACAACCAACAGCCATTACTACCCCTGTCTAAATTTTCTTGTCAACGACACATAAATGTGTTAACGTATTTCTTGCACATTTCAAACGCCGTATTCAATATAGAAATTCTAACAAAGGTCAAAATATGGCAACACCTTCATAAGTTGAAATAGATTGCGAGTCCATTTACATTAGTGCAATCGTCCGGAATTCCTCTATTCAGCAAAGTAAAGAGGCTGCCCATTGTGTTTCAGAATTTAAATCCTTTCGCATCGAGAGTACATCGGCTTTATAAAAAACCTACATAGTTCACACTTGACATTTAGTTGGATATTCAAAGCGTGATCGAGTATGGAATCATCATAGTAACTGCACGCTGGGCGTATTTTTCAACTGTTCGCTTGATTGATGTCAAAGTTCAATGGAGATTTATATGCTTCTAAAACTAAATAACGTTCAATGCAAACTAAATCTACATAACTATTTGTACGGACTAATGAATGTACAGATGTTTTATCGTTACCTTTTACTGTAAAAACTGCAAAAGGAATAGATATGATCTAGACACAGCGTATTCCGGAGATTCTTTTAGTATACAAGTATATTTACGAGTATTCCCTAATTATTAGGAATACTACGAAATAAAAATAATCAGAACCTAACCAAACTCTCATCAAACTACCCTAAAGTACATCCTCTCCAATAAAAAATGAATCATCGGAATCTGTTGATGTGATATTGAGTGATTCGTTCATTTGTCGCGCACATACTTGTGCAAATTTAAGATTTGAATGGTTTTCTCATGGATGCCATTGTCAGAATTGGACCGAATGAAATGTGACGTTGGAAGCAACAGTTTTAAAATTTAAAAAATAATCATTCAAATAGGTTCATTCAGTCGAAAGTTATGTTACCACAAACATATAGAAAAACATACCGATGAATTGAGAACTTACTCCTTTTTTGGCCGGCACATCTGAGTCTGTTCACCTTCGCTGGAAGAAAATGCTAAATATAAATATATATTACATATACATATATTTTATTGTATAAAATATATTTTAATCTCATAACTGTTTTATTCATGTATCATATTTATTATACTCTTATTGTCTGTATAATTAAAAGTAGTATTGTGCGCACGTCTTTAGGTAGTCCCGGGCACCGCTTAATAGTACCCGCCATTTGGGGGTAAGGGGGAACGGTTACAACATCTTTACCGGCCCAAATGTCAACCTCACCTGCACGCGCCATATGGCGGCGGCGTGGCGTAAACCATGTCGTGGTACTCCCTGCTAGATAACGGAAGAGGCTCTGGCGACCGACCATTGGCGGTATAACCATACACACAGTCGGGCAACCGGTTGGAAGAGGCTACAGCGGCCTGGGGGACTAAATAACCCCTAAAATGCCTGGTGCAGAAAGCCATGGGGAACTACTGCACTATGAACCCCAAGAAAACCACTATGAGCAGTTCCGATAACATTGACATTACAACGAGCTATCTGAGATACCCTCGGCGCCATTGCGATTCCGGGTTGCATGGAAATATGCGACCGGCCACTTACCTGCGGACCACCAGACAGTGAGTGGAAACTATGCTACTGGTGACGGCAGGAATATAAGAAAAGTACCATTACGTAGGCGCCTTCGCCTGGGAACGTGGAATGTAGAGGGCTTCTAAAGTCGGGTAAGCTAGAAATCGTGGAAAGGAGATGACCAGATGCAATATTAACATCTTGGGGCTAAGTGAAGTGCATCGACGAGGCAGTGGTCACTTTACTACAAGCAGCAGCAATACCGTGTATTACACCGGTGCCGAGGACCATAGTAATAACGGAGTGGCTTTCATTATATCTAAGAAAGTACAATATAGTGTCAAAGGATGCATTACTCCAAACGATAGAATGATCGCTATAAAACTTGATGCTAGCCCCACACCAATCAACATTATTCAGGTGTATGCACCTACATCTCAATCGGAAGAAGAAGACTCTGACCAGTTCTACAGAGATCTTGATTCCTTGGTACGCACTATACCATCTAAGGAAGTAACTATTGTGCTTGGTGACTGGAACGCTAAGGTTGGCTGTACTATGGGAGATCCCCTTAAAGGCACTGTTGTCGGTGGTTATGGCCTGGGAGAACGGAATGACAGAGGCGAAAAATTTCTTCAATTCTGCATGGAAAATCAGCTGACTGTTATGAATACATGGTTTCAGAATCACCCAAGGAGACTATATACATGGACTTCTCCACAGGGCCACAGAAACCAGATCGACTTTATAACGATTAAATCCAGATGGAGATCGTCAGTTACAAATGCCAAAACACTCCCTGGTGCTGACTGCGGCAGCGATCACCAACTTGTGATAGCCGACTTCAGACTTCGCCTAAAAAGTACCCCACCGAAATCCAATAAGACTTATTTACTTAATAAAGCGGCTCTAAACCACTTTCATAAAATAGTAGATAATAAGATCAAATCTCGAGAATGGGACCCTTTTGACTCGAGTGAAGCTGATTGGACCAACCTAAAGGATGTTGTTTTGGAGACTGCAAATGAGAGTAGTATCTTGTTCAAACCTGTCGCAAGAAAGGAACAATGGATAAGTAAAAAGTCGTGGGCACTGATTGAGGAGAGGAAAAAGCTGAAATGTGAAGGACTGGGGACTGACGCAAAGATTAATCGCTATAATCAGTTACATGCCGAAGTTCAAAGATCGACACGCAGAGATAGAGACGAGCACATCAACAATATATGCAGTGAAATAGAAGACGCACGTCTTTAGGTAGTCCCGGCACCGCTGAAAATCAGCGCTGTCGCATCCTTGCGACGGTGTCCGATATTGGCGTCATATGTTTTGTATTATTTGTCCGTATAACTTTAACTGTGTTTTGTCTATTTTTCATTCTTTTTTAATGTGTGTTAAATTCGGTCTGTGATGTGTTTTTGTATTGTGATGCCAATAAATAAATGTCTATGTCTATATTATACATGAAAAATATTTATATATCTATCTTCATTTTGGGGAACGGTAGCATTAAGTCTATGGACTTTTTATTTTTCACTGGATTAAAAATGCCGTCGACACTTTTTCAAAGAGGAAGTGACACAAAGGAATCTCATTTTAGTCCATTACTCTGAGCGTATTGGCAACTTGACACTAGTATCCGAGAGAATCAATCAAATTTAGCGAATCACTACACGTACTAGCAATTGGATCAATTGGACATTTATAACGAACAGATAGGTAGATAAATCCTTTATTGCACCAAAGTATATGTCAAATGTCTCTCGGCCGGCAAACTATTCCATAGTTTTATAGCAGGTAAAAGAATTGCCATAAAAAATCGTGTGACATTCGGGGAACGTTAGCAATTTATTATAGAAGGTTCTAGGTTCGCGGTCGATGAACTGTTTGTACAAAGTACGAAGCGCTTACGAAGATATTCTGGAGACCAAATGTTATGTAGTATATTATATAACATGCTAAAACAACTTAATTAAAGATGCATTTTTTATCTTTTACGATATTTAGCATTAGTATCCTCTCAGCGTTACCGGGTATTTGAGATGTTGCCGAGTTTCTTAGGACGTTTCAACCTTAATCTCTATTGGACCTAACTCTACACCTTATAGCATCCTGACGATAGGACGGGGCGAAAGTGCTGCACTACGACTCGGTCAGTTGCCTCAAAATGACTTCAAGACTAAATTATTTCGTACTGCTGGATTTCTTTTGCTGTGGACATTCCTCAAACCCCAATGAAGCGCTATTCTTCGTCTTTCATTATCCGTGCAGCAAAGGACTGCAATAGTTTGCCCGCGTCTGTCTTTCCTTCTGATTACAATGTGGATGTTTTCAAGAGAAGAGTGAATAGACATTTGTTAACTGTGTGCCTTACCATCCGGGACTAGATATCAACTTACTCAGTCAACACTAGAAAAAAAAATCTATGGACCGTGTATATATTTTAGAAAGTAATTTATAGGGTACTTCTTCCAAACAATCCTTCAGTACATCACTACAATGCTATATATATATATTTATTCTCCTCTAAATTATATGCATAATATAAAAATATCAATGATCAATAACGGTAGCAAATTATATCTATTTTATTCGCTTCTGAATGTGTTTATTATGTCCGAAACCTGACAGGCAGCCTGTAGGTCCGTTCCACTACACTGGGCGCGACCGTAAGTGGATGAACGAAATTGACATGAGCCAACTAGACAGACAACTAGACAAAAATTCTTATCGCTGTCGTAACTCCGGCGTCACTCAATGCTAGAAACCACCATTATAATAGCTGTCTACTGTTCCACCGACTTCAAAAAATGAGGTTCTCAATTCGTCTGTATTTAATGTTTGTGCTCTCATGCTCCTTCAATTCTGGACTGATTTGGAAACCACCTCCTAAAAACCGTATGGATAAAATACTTGTTGATTGAAATATTGCCAGGACAATCAATTGATTGCGTAAATAGTCATTGTTTAGGCTGCGATCTTCGTAACGTAACCTACGACATGTTTGAATCCACTATCCGACTATTGACGTAAACGTCGTGATCTCCTGGCACATTTAACATGTAATTATGTCACGTTAGATTTGAAGTAGAATTTTGTTTTCATTCGCTTATATACTATTAATGAAAAACCGATATGGTTTACCGTTATTATACAATGGTATATTTTAAAGGCATTCCACTCTCTCCAAGCATGTCGTACAGATCACGACACGTGTCTGAATCAATTAAAGCTGTACGCACATGTGCGTTAAACCCGCCCGACTGTGAGCGACGCGTGGGCACTTGACATGTGCCCACGGCCTTACTCGGCCGCTAGTTCTACGCTCCTATTGTTCTAAGGGTTGTTGCGTAAGAGCGACTACTAAATATTTCGATCCAATGTGGCGTAATCGTTTTAAAACATTTGTGCAATGTATTGTCATGAAATTATAAAATAAAATAATCAGACTCTTTAGTAGAGAGTATATAGCAGCCGAAGATACTAGTGAATGGAGTAACAATTGTACTGTTTATCTTTATTAGAAAAGAGAATGCTGTCCGACATTTTTATTTTGTACATAGGAGGAGCTATAGTACAAGTAAAAAAACAGAGCAGGGCGAAGATAAATCAAGGAAGTATCAATATTTTTGCTTGCACCAATGCTTGAATCCATGACGAAGGCTTAAAAATGTTTGAAAGGACGTGGCAGACTTTTTCGACTCATGTCAATATCCTCAAGGAACATTGCGCTAAATTACCCTTACGTACCAGTATACGTAAATGGTCAGGCCTTCGTACTTCTCAGTTAAGTTAAAGAGCGTATTACTGCGGTTGTGGGGATGTATTATGAACTCTAAATGATGTGTGTGGAGCTAAGAAAAAAAAGTAAAAGAATATATATAGAATAATTTGTGCGTTCTATGCTCATCTCCTTACCTTCTAACTTACTAAACTCTGCTTAATTATGCTTTATCCTTGAAGTTCGATATTCAAACACATATCTCCTTTTTTTAAAATAACGCTATCTAGATTTGAGATCATCAAATAAAAAAAAACATTTATAAATCCAAAAGTTATTAAGTCCAAAGTCTTCGTAGACCGCTGCTAATACAGTCGACCTTTCGATAACATACTTATTAACCAATCGGGTCCCACATCGGGTCCGATACGATCTGCGAACAAGACAAGGCGTGTCATTGATGCTTGTGGCTTTCATGTACAAGATAGATACGAGTATTCGGGTCAACAGCTCTTGTGAGGCTCCGTTTAAATTTAGCATCATTGTATCGTCACATTTTATGATTTAAAGTGATTTGATAACAGGCGTTAATAGCACTGTAATGGGCTATAGAATGTTCATTTGTTGAGTCGTTGCAATGTCATTTCTGAAATACGTTATCACCTCATTGACCAAACAAAAAAAGCTGTTGGAAGAATAATCTTCACACGACTCTTCTGTATGATGGAACTGCTCGCCGCGCCTGGTCGTTCGGTGATGGAAAGGGTAGGGGGTTATTAGGCCACAGGTGTTTCTGTTACAATCAATCTGTGAGATCAGCATTATGCTTCCATTGCTATGCAATTACTTATGATTCTAATTACACTTGGGTGTCAAAGTGAAATCGCTGGTCTACAGAAATTTGTAATAGACCCGAACACTATCATGCTACGAATTTTCGTCAGCGTTACCATCATGCGCATGTAGCCAACGCTCCTGTATTTCAAATTGTGATTATGTCGGACAATGTAATCTTGTTATTTGTTACACGAAAATGTATACACAGCGTCATACATAATCGCTTTTATATCCCAACACACACACCTTGATATATATTACGCGGAACATGAATTTCATTATGCAGGACGCACGTGATTATCAAGATTAATCCGAACGGGTTATAGGTGGGACAAGCCACTCCTTGGATGCCGTTGCAATATGCCCTTTATCACAATCGAATAAGGTATGCGCGTAGCTCTCACAACAATAGTTTTTAATCAGATACCCCGAGCCAATAAATAATTGTGGTGGTGGACAGAGCAAAAGTACTTCCAGTAACCGACGCGCTCAACGGTTATGAAAAGTCGACGAGTTTGTTTATCTGGGGTCATTGATAACTAGCGCTGGAGACTGCACATTTCAAATTCACAAATTCGCCGGAGAGCCGGTATGGCTAGGTGTGCTATGACTAACCTCAACAAAATATGGAAGAACAGAGGTATTCGACGTAAAACCAAAGTGCGCTTGGTCCGTACTCTGGTCTTTTCCATATTTCTATACAGTGCCGAGACTTGACCATAAGAAGTCGGGATAGTCGTGTCATAGACGCCTTGGAGATGTGGTGTTGGCGAAGACTGCTCCGTATACCTTGGACTGCCATGAGAACCAACGAGTCCATACTGAAGGAGCTTAAGATCTCCACACGGCTATCCGAAATTTGCCGCCAGAGAGCCCTCAGCTTCTTTGGACACATCATGAGGTCTTACAAGCACTGTCTGGAGAAGCAGATCATCCTAGGCAAAATGGACGGCAAACGTGCTCAGGGTAGGGCGCCTACAAAATGGTCGCACATGATCATCAAGACGGCGGGAGGCAGCATGCAGCGTGCGGTCCACTCGGCCTATGACCGCACTCAATGGAGGCAGCTTGTACGTGGTCGCGATCCTCAGCAGTGAGGGAACGAAGAAGAAGAAGATGTACTATTAATGAAAAACCGATATGGTTTACCGTTATTATACAATGGTATATTTTAAAGGCATTCCACTCTCTCCAAGCATGTCGTACAGATCACGACACGTGTCTGAATCAATTAAAGCTGTACGCACATGTGCGTTAAACCCGCCCGACTGTGAGCGACGCGTGGGCACTTGACATGTGCCCACGGCCTTACTCGGCCGCTAGTTCTACGCTCCTATTGTTCTAAGGGTTGTTGCGTAAGAGCGACTACTAAATATTTCGATCCAATG
Source organism: Meandrusa payeni (assembly GCA_029286785.1). Taxonomy (NCBI): domain Eukaryota; kingdom Metazoa; phylum Arthropoda; class Insecta; order Lepidoptera; family Papilionidae; genus Meandrusa; species Meandrusa payeni. The sequence goes on from JAGSMX010000029.1 coordinate 2,552,858, forward strand.
TGGCGTAATCGTTTTAAAACATTTGTGCAATGTATTGTCATTAAATTATAAAATAAAAAATCAAACTCTTTTGTAGAGAGTATATAGCAGCCGAAGATACTAGTGAATGGAGTAACAATTGTGCTGTTTAAATTTATTACAAAAGAGAATGCTGTCCGACATTTTTAATTTGTACATAGGAGTAGCTATAGTACAAGTAAAAAAACAGAGCAGGGCGAAGATAAATCAAGGAAGTATCAATATTTTTGCTTGCACCAATGCTTGAATCCATGACGAAGGCTTAAAAATGTTTGAAAGGACGTGGCAGACTTTTTCGACTCATGTCAATATCCTCAAGGAACATTGCGCTAAATTACCCTTATCAGTATACGTATATATATATAGATATTCAAGCCTAATTTGTGCGTTCTATGCTCATCTTCTTACCTTCTAACTTAACTCTGCTTAATTATCCTTTATCCTTGAAGTTCGACCTTCAAATACATATCTCCCTTTTTTTAAATAACGCATTCTAGATTTGAGATTATCAAACAAAAAAACATTTACAAATCCAAAAGTTATTAAGTCCAAAGTCTTCGTAGACCGCTGCTAATACAGTCGACCTTTCGATAACATACTTATTAACCAATCGGGTCCCACATCGGGTCCGATACGATCTGCGAACAAGACAAGGCGTGTCATTGATGCTTGTGGCTTTCATGTACAAGATAGATACGAGTATTCGGGTCAACAGCTCTTGTGAGGCTCCGTTTAAATTTAGCATCGTTGTATCGTCACATTTTATGATTTAAAGTCATTTGATAACAGGCGTTAATAGCACTGTAATGGGCTATAGAATGTTCATTTGTTGAGTCGTTGCAATGTCATTTCTGAAATACGTTATCACCTCATTGACCAAACAAAGAAGCTGTTGGAAGAATAATCTTCACACGACTCTTCTGTATGATGGAACTGCTCGCCGCGCCTGGTCGTTCGGTGATGGAAAGGGATATTTAGGGGTTATTAGGCCACAGGTGTTTCTGTTATAATCAATCTGTGAGATCAGCATTATGCTTCCATTGCTATGCAATTACTTATGATTCTAATTATACTTGGGTGTCGAAGTGAAATCGCTGGTCTACAGAAATTTGTAATAGACCCGAACACTATCATGCTACGAATTTTCGTCAGCGTTACCATCATGCGCATGTAGCCAACGCTCCTGTATTTCAAATTGTGATTATGTCGGACAATGTAATCTTGTTATTTGTTACACGAAAATGTATACACAGCGTCATACATAATCGCTTTTACATCCCAACACACACACCTTGATATATATTACGCGGAACATGAATGTCATTATACAGGACGCACGTGATTATCAAGATTAATCCGAACGGGTTATAGGTGGGACAAGCCACTCCTTGGATGCCGTTGCAAAATGCCCTTTATCACAATCGAATAAGGTATCCGCGTAGCTCTCAGAGATGCCTGCCCAACAATAGTTTTTAATCAGATACCCCGAGCCAATAAATAATTGTGGATGTGGTATATCATCATTCTGGGTTTATTGCTTGTGTAATTTACTTATCTAACGTAGGAAGGATCTAACAATAAAACTGTATGAAAACGTAGTTAATTTAAATTATGACTCTAATTATTTGAGTAAATTGGTCATATCATTAGTCGGATGGCGGGGCAAACCTTACGGCCTTCTGTTTTGATGAATCTTACCATCAGGCTATTCCGTGTTTTATTTTAACCGCCTTTATAAATGGAGGAGATTATCAATTCGTCTGTATATTTTATTATGTTTGTTCACCAGCGCCGCTATTTATAAGTCATTATTGAATATTTTTATGTTTAATAGGGATTGGCTTTAATTACGTCCCATATTATAATTGCCGTAGGACCTTGATTACTAAGATATATTTATAGTAACTCCTAATAAGATTTTTATCATCTTGCGCCAGAATTTCGGAAATCAAATAGATGCTCCGAGTTTGTTAAATCTATCATCGATTTCATATGAAATCGTTTTCTTCGTTTTTACTTGTAGATATACTTGTTACAAGATTTACAGTTCAAATGAATTAATCAATAAAGCGATAGAGCTGTTTGGATCGTACTGCTAAAGTCTGTGATCACTGCCTGAACCTTCGTGTGACGGGCGTGACGTTTGTGTTTTACTCAAATGAATGTAAATTTCGTATGGTATTCGCATACAAAAAATTACCTCCACCAAAACGCATCGCTCCCGCACGCATAATGAATATGGGAAAACACTGAATGCATCGGACGAGACCATACTAAGATTCCTTTGTTGCAGTCCACGTGACGTGGATATTAAATTTCGACCACAGAACGCCTCTCACGCCGTAGTATTCGGTACCGGCCTCTCGATTATCCTTTGACAAGACCACAAAGGATATTAATTTAAATTTCGTAATTAGATTGTCACGTTAGAATTTTATCTCTTTAATTAAATATTTTGTCAAATTTTATACACACGGGAATATTACGCCCATTGCGATAACAAAGTGATAATGTCTTTAAATCTTGTAATCGTCTCGTGACGTAGCTACCAGGGCCTGATTTAAAATGGTAGATACTAGTACGCTTAGCAACCCGAGTTCGATCCCAGGTGCCGGAACCAATAAATTTGTTGTTGCAATTTTATGTACTGACTTACTCGTCGGTGAAGGAAAACATCGTGAGTAAACCTGCATTTCCTAGAAAATTTTTCAAGAACATGCAAGTCTGCCAATCCGCACTAGGGCCGCGTGGCGGTTTATGATCTTTTACTCTCTTTACAGAGAAGGCCTGTGCTCGGCAGTGTGACATATATAAAGGTGTAACTTTTACTTTGACTTTATTATTAAAATTCTTGTTAACCATTCCAACTAAGCTTAAGCTTGTGCTAGGAGATGGTTCACGTCAATAGTCGAATGGTGGATTCGAACCCACGGACTTACGGTTCGCAGAACGTACCCAAAACCATTAGGCTATTGACGCTTCAACGTGCGAGTTACTATTCATGCATATGTTATTGTTTATTTATAGTATTTTGTATATGTGTATGTATAAATATTAAAGCACTTGGATGGAAACGGCAAAGCGTAAGACGGTAATTTTATTGGTAAACAGTTATTCTCATCATATCTATTAAACTAATATAACAACGCGTTCAGGGTTCTGTTGGGGTTGCCCCGTTTCTGTAGTGCATCGGGGATGTTCGCGGATCCACAGATGGCATGCTTTTTTGCGACAATGCGTAAGAGGAGTGCATCTCTGGTTCGCAGGGTGCGGACCAGCTCCAACAGCATCCTGAGCATGATCGCTCTAAGGCTTGACTGTGTTTATGTGTGACTTAACAGATGCTGCGCCGTCTCACATGGGGTAAGGTATTCATAAGCATAGTCAAGCCTTTAGTATAATATTATATTATATTTTTTATATTATTATTATAATCAAATAATAATAATATAAAAAATATAATCTTATAATTTAGTCTAAGGTTGTTATTTAATAGTTATTTAAAATAATGATGAGTCTTAGTTACTTATTTGAATAAATGAATAATAAAAAATAATAGATATCAGGACGAGTTATATTTCTCAGTTTATGTTGAAGCTGTTTATCGATAAAGATTTTTGAACTTTGTTCGGAAACATCGCCAATATAATAGGATAGGATAAAAAATATTTGCACAATGTCGGTTTCTTGTCTTATGTAAATAGTACCTTATTTAATTAATTTATTAAAATCATTTCAACTTAACTTAAAGCACGATAAATTTATTAACAATTTAGATGTGTTGATAAAGGTCTCCTCGTAATAGTTTAGAAGAAAAGTAATCGGACTCAATTCTCAATAATGCCATAAAATACGCATTTACGAGTATGTGTATTTTAAGGTTTTAGCAAGAAGCAGTAAGAATTGTGAAAATCTCATTCAATGTCTTATTCCCAACAATTAGATACGCACCCTCCTATTCGAAAAGCATTCGAAATTATTGCGAATCCATTGCGCATCGATAGTAATCGGCGTTGCGCGATTGACCCGCCGAACCCGGCGAATCGATTTCATAATCGAAACGTGAGAATCGTGTTTGTACGTAGCGAATGCAGCCATTACAGAACGCATGCGTGTGCCTTTAATAACAACATTATTTCATAATTATTGTAATAAAATCACAGCTTTCGTACCATTGATCGTGAACCGGACTTCGTAGTCAATTATTGAATTGTGCAATCGTGATTGTCCTCGAGAATTCCTTTTCATTCCTCAAACTTTTATGGGAATGATGTTAATGACTGCTATTTCAATTTTAGCGAAATTTTAATGATCATGTAATTGCGCGTTCAATATTGAAGATAAAACCATGTTTGGAATAGAGATGTCTTAGTTGTGGTCTGGAGAGCTCGTGTCGTATAATACAGTAGAATCTCTATATCGACGCTGGAAAACAAAAACGTAGTAACCCACAAAAATTAAATTGTTCACCAGAGCCCAAAAAACTTTCGTGTTTGTGGACCTAGAGCTGTGGTTTTTGGAAACAATATTTATTATTTTTGCTGAATACCACTCTACGTTAGTACCACGGTATTAACCTAAAGTTTTCCTAAAAGAAAATCGTTTAACGATACAAACAATAAAAGAGAATCTTGAAAATCCTATTTTCGTTATTTGTCATCCAATTGTTACAAGTCATATGTCATTCGACGCGTCTTTATTTTCTGATTCCAACGAGATAAAAAAGTGAAAATGACCATAGGTATCACTTACTACGTTTTTGCTTTCCAGCGTCGATGTAAACTCAAAATATGATGTGGTGTCTTGGGACACCAGGTAGTATCGAAGTTCGTTCGAATTAGCATATAGAAGCAACACAATTTGCAAAAACATAATATTGCTTAATTTTATACATATATTGGGACTCGGTACCTTTGTAGGATTCTACGAATAATTATACGATTTTAGTAGTAATTAAAATTAAAGAAATTTAACAAGAGACCATTGAGATTATTTTTGGTGAAAACTATGACGTCTGCCGAACACGTAAATGCTCGCGCCTCCTCCACCGATCAAATCCAAATCCTTCCCATTTTAAAACAAAGTAAAATGTCCTTTCGTAATAAGGTGACCCTTTAGAAAGCAGTCATTCGTCCCGTAATGACGTACGCAAGCCCGGACTTCGCGAATGCTTACCATCGACTTGGTCATCGCCGTCAAACTATTCAAAATCGTTTTCTGCGACAAGCCACGGGTGCGCCGTGGTTCGTAAGTCGAACTCCACGTACTCGTAGATACAGGATTACCGTCAATAGCCCAGTACTTTAATCAGTCATTTGTGATTATTCTTCAAAGTAACAAGTGACTTTATCTCTTAAATATCACTCGTTAGACCATTCCACAGGTGCAAAGACTTCGCAGCGAATCACTATTGAAATTGAAATATTTCCAAATTAAACATTTGTTTCCGCAACCCTACAGAAACGTCATAACGAAAAAAGAATCAATCAACAAAGCGAATACACTAGGTTCTAAAATTGCGTACACTATACGATAGTGATTTATGTGTGGCGCATTCATAAATCAAAAGCAACGCGCAAACAGAAATAGTCGCTGATGACATAACCAACTGCGTGCGCAAGTGTTGAGCGGTTACATGATTGAACGGTCCGCGAGGTCGCAGGGTCGAAGCCTGACCTCTCCTTTCACTTGCAGCTATTGCTCAACCCATTCGTCTATTGAAACATGCACGATGTATTTGATCCGAGCAGCTTCGCATAGGTTAATTCTGTATGGACACTTGTATGTCTATGTTCACCGCCATTTTTTTATTTACTTTATTTTAATTTAATTTTACATACAACATATAAACTTATATGATGAAGAAAAGACAATTTAAATACACTTTTACGTCCTAAAAAGGGTCAGGGTAAGCGACCTAAGAGCTGTCCAGGTGGGACTGAAGATCTAGCCGACCAGCATCATTTGTTCAGAAATTAAAACTACTAGTGTCAACGCTGTTGGACACAATTAATAGCAACAGTGCTATCGAAGCCGACAATTACGGGGTTATTAAAAAAACGTTGGTCGAATCCTTTCCATGCAGTTCCTCCTAAGGAAAGCGACGGTTATGGGAGATTTCTACCAGTTTTGTTATTAAGTAATTTGTGTGCGACTATGTCGTCACTCTTTATCAGATTTCTCCTAATAAAATCTCTGATCAGCGAATAACAACCGCCTTGTCTATCTACCGCGAATTGAATAAAAGGATATGTACTGATTGACATTCCGTTTAAATCATTAGATCAGGATTACTTCGGATTCTATTCAAAATCTTCAATAGAGTTTAACTAACAACCACCGCGGCTATTAAGTCCTTATGATTAGTAGAAATATATATTTTTTTACAAATTTTGCATATAGAGAACCAGCATTAATATAATTTCGTGTAATTATTATTACCAGTCCTAGGGTTTCTAAGATAAACATTATACATGATGACCATATTTTTTCGCGTAATTTTAAAATAATATACCCTTTTCATGTTTTATATTAACTGCTAACGTTTAGTTATTTTTTGCCTGTATCCTCGAACATTTAGCTGAATAATGTAATAAAAACGCTTCATTTAGCAACATATATATCGTATACGAGCCGTGATAGTCAGTGATTTGTCTTGTGATATGATTCCCGGTAGCTATCAGATTGTTAAGTCAAACTGATTTATCATGCATATACATCAACATTATGTTCTTACTTTTTTGAAGTAAAACTTAATTACGCACTCTTGACTCGGAGAAGATGGTGAATGTGTTACAAAAAGTGTCGGACGAGGCAAAGGGAAGTTGAGAGGGAGATATAAGCTAAAAGATACAAGGAGAGAGTTACGTTTCGTATATTTAGAGGTTCAGGCTAAGCGACCTAAGAGCTATGCTACCTCTCAATCCGGTAAAGCAGTATAGGCCAGCCTCTCTGGCCAACTGTGTTAGTTCATCCAAAAAAAATCGTATATTACTTTAGGAGAAATAGAGAGCAGTACAATAACACAAAAACAATCGTCTATGTACATTTTGTGTGTGTCAAATAATATGTTATATAATGTAAAAGTAGTCAGTGTAAATTTTTATACTGTTGATTTAAGGTACCTTCTTTGAAACCGTCTGTCGTAGGTTCGAAGCCACCATTCAACTTTAACGTGAACCAACTCTTTTTTTTTTTGTTGACGGGGAGGAAATCTTCACAAAGATACCCCGTCTTCTGGGGGGAAGGCGGCGGTTATGTTGGGTTATTACCCACTAAAACCTCCCCGGTGGCCCTTTCCTCGGTGCATGAAGAGGGGCTCCGGGATCTCCAGTGGAATGCACCGGAGCCCCTCTGCACTGTGCTCAAGGAGAGCACGTCCCGAGGCGGGAGGTTACTCCCTCCCCCCCTGTGCCCTCGCAGCGGAAGGCGACACGGGCCAGCCAATGTCGCCTTCTTCCCGGGTTCACTTTGGTGGACGACTCAGGCCCCACCCTTGTCGCCCAGTGAACCCGAGGCCCTTTAGTCGCCTTGTACGACAGGCAGGGGACGTGAACCAACTCCTAGCACAATCTTAAGCTCATTTGGAGAGATTACGAGATTTTTAGCTATATTCTTGAAAAATTGTTATCATTCTTTTAAAAAAGCATTGCTATTGATGTTAGTTTTGAACTTGTAAGTATCCTTTACAATTTTCTTTAAGACATCGTCATGGATTGTCAAATTGTCTACAAGAACAACTCAGTTTGTCCCCTAAGTTATTTAATTATGCGCATAAACAATGAGAAGATTGCAAGACGCTCGCCCACGTTATTTAAATCTCCTTTAGTCATTCAGACGCCATATTTGCATAGGATTGCTACCTACCCACCGATATACCTTGAAAGATTGGCGCTAGCGTGATTACAATATTCCTCTCCTATAACATATCTGTTATACTTTGAATAACAGTATCTACTTATTATGTGTAAATCTTTGTACTACAAGTACAATTTAATACAGTCGTCTCTTTATTCTCTCAATAATAAAATTTAACTTAACTTAGAAATCAGCCCTTTGGCGACTTCTATCTTCAAAATTCATATATATGACACGCTGGCCATGCGCTGCCATGTTGGAAATAGGCCTTCCCCAATGCCTTCTACCATATACGATCCGCTTCCGCATCCAGCCACTTCGGACTATCCTTATAAGGTCGTTGGTCCATCTGGAGGGAGGGCGCCCTACACTTCTCCGATCCATGCGCGGCTTCCATTTCAAGATTTTCCACCCTTATCTGCCGTCACTGACTCGACAGATGTTTGCAGATTTTAAGATCTATGTAGACTGACTAATATAATTGTATAGTTTGACCTTTGCGCAAAATTCGCAAGACTACCATTGATTATCAACCTTGTCACATGTACTCTAGAGCTGCAGTTCTTCATCAAAATTTAAAATTCCCAGATGCGTTGGACGGGTAAATTTACAAACGTAATACCTTCCCTTACAATTATTTGAGTCGACGTTTTTATGCAAATCGTTTCCACTGTAGCGTGATTAAATATAGGCGACATAATTCGTCGTAAACTCGTCCCCGGGGCGGAATTTTTCCTCCCTTGTGTAAACACGGCACTTAAAAAGAGGGAAAATTGATAAGGAAAATATTTACGTTTCCAATTTGAATTCGGACCAACACGCGACAATACATCGTACACCCTTTATTAGGTTCACGTAGCCGCCTTTCTACGGAGCGACGCGTGCCACTTGTTATATTGTTTTATCTGTAATCTGATTGGTCTTTTTCGTTGGTGATTGCCAAAATAACTTTTAATTTCACAAGTATATTTACTAGTAAAACAAAAACCGACGTTAAATAGAATCAAACGTTAAACAGTATGAAACACGTGCGCCTTATTTTCGAATTGTCGTGGAAATATTACGAATTCATCAGATCCCAAACCAAACTCTCATTAAACTTCTCATGAAGTACAATTACATTGAGTTATTCGTCCATTTGTCGCGCACGTACTAAGGCAAATTTAAGACTTATATCGTTTTCTCTGGAATGCCATTGTCATAATTGGACCAAATGATATGATGAAATGGGACTATACTGAAAGAACCAGCTTTGAATAAAAAAAAAAGAATCAACCAAATCGGTTCACCCAGTCGAAAGTGATAACATATAAACGAATTGAAAAACTATTCCTATTTGAAGTCGGTTGAAAATGCTAACAGTATATCGTATTTATAAAGGTATATTTTAAACCATAAAAAGTTTATTCTTTGAATCAATTTGCAGGTTGGAAAAAGGGTGCTTCATTACAAACATGACTAGGACCTATAGACTATATAAAAACGTAGTCAAGCCTTCGTTGCTTAGAATTTATGATTAAAAAAAACCATACGCCCAAATTCTAAAAGCGTGTAATGGATGTTCCTGGTTATCCGGGTGTTAAATTATGACGCCGTGTGGCATGAATATCAACAACTTACTAGCTTTTTTAAAATTCTAAAAAACCTTTAATTAAATTAAACCCATTGGCGCCGATGTTTCCCCGTCCGTGGCCATAGTCGGGGCTATCTCGATGCGGGAAACTTTTAAAAGCTCTATATTAAAAATGTCCTTTCAACGTTCGCTTGAAAAGTATTTGAGCGGTAACATTTATAAACGTATGAAATAAAGCAATAAACCGAATGCTATCGCAGTTTGCGGCGAAAACTTTTAAATGTCCGACACTTATTACTCCATATAATTTCAGTGCAGTTTTTAGTGCTCCGCGAGTTTTTCTGTTTTTTTTTCTCGAGTAGGGGACCGCTTAAAGTTTGCTGAATCGGAATGTGATTTTTTTTTAATTTACTGTATATGTAATTTATGTATCAAGTATATGTGTTATTTCGATGGGCGTCGTATGCTTGTGTTCTAATGATTAATGGCGAGCCGTGTTATATACCATACTTCATAGCACTTGGTCTCTCGAATATCTTCGTGAGCGCTTCGTACTCTAACGGTTCGGCCGCGAACCTCGAACCTATAACAAATTTCTAACGTTCCCCGAATGTCACACGAATTTCTATGGCAATTCTTTTACCTGTAATACTATAAAACTATGGAATAGTTTGCCGACCGAAAGACTTTTGACATATACTTTGGTGCAATAAAGGATTTATCTATCTATATACATACGTGAATTTTTTTTAAAAAAGTAACGCTAGCAATATTTCTTTTTTTTCAGAAATATTACTAACAATATTGTTAACCATTCTAACTAAGCTTAAGCTTGTGCTAGGACATGGTTCACGGCAATAGTTCAATGGTGGATTCGAACCCACGACCTTACGATTTGCAGGTCGTACCCTAAACCATTAGGCTACGGACGGTTCGACGAAATAAGCCAAGCGATTAAATAAGATTTAAAGACGTCAGTATTAGAAAGACATGTTAATTGTAACAATTTCCCAAAGTTAAATTGAACAAGTTACTTGGCTGTCTAACTGCCGAGATCAAAGCGTCTAAACAATTTGACAGAACGCAGGTCACACCTTGACGACTGGAGACGGCAACTCCAACAAGTGTTCCCCCGGGAAGGTTTCACTTAACTGGGGGCAGGAGCGGATGAGCGCCCAAGTTCACACAAAACTCCCGACTTTATAAATTTAATTATCTTCTAATCGAAAGTTGTACTTTAATTAATTTAATTGTCTCGAGAAGTTTATTATCAATTATAATGTATTGAACACCGTTTTAAACTTTTTGTATTTATTGGTTTCGATTATAGAACAAGAGTAATCAACCGACTTCAAAAAGACTGCTCTTAAGTCATCCGTATGTTTTTTTATGGTTACTACCACATAAATTTCGACTTGGTGAACAATTTTGGTGATTTTAAAATATTAAAGCTGCTACTTCCCGTGTGGTCACATTTCGATTTAGTCTATTTCTGACAGTGGTATCCATGAGAAAACCATTTAAGTCTTAAATTTGCATTACGTATGTGAGCGACAAATGGCAGAGAGAGAAACTTGAAAATTTGCAAAGTACGTTTGTAATTGTAATGTAATTAGTATTTTTAATTTGATTTATTTGTGTTTTTAGGTTGGTTTTTAGTATTTCATGTTTGTTACCTCATAACTTTCGGCTAGATGAACAGATTTTGGCGATTCTATTATTGTTTGAAAGCTGGTGCCTTCTATGTGGTCCCATTTTGGTCTAATAACATAGACATAGACATTTATTTATTGGCATCACAATACAAAAACACATCACAGACAGAATATAACACACATTAAAAAAGAATGAAGAATAGACAAAACACAGTTAAAGTTATACGGACAAATAATACAAAACATATGATGCCAATATCGGACACCGTCTCATGATATGATTTTCAGCGGTGCCGGGACTATCTAAAGACGCGTGCGCGCGCAATACTACTTTTATATGGAATTTATACAGACAATAAGAGTATAATAAATATGATACATGAATAAAACAGTTAAGAGATAATAAAATATATTTTATTCAATAAAATAATAGATGAAAAAATTTCATAAATAAATATATTATTAAGTCAAAAATAAACTAAAATAAATAATACGATAATTAAACGTATAAAGTTTAAATTATATAATGAAATATTGAAAATATTGGAAACAACAAGCCACCGATATCACGGGGATATTATCTTTTGTATGACAATGGCATCCATGAGATAACCATATAAGTCTTAAATTTGTATTAAGTATGTACGCTACAAATGGACGAATAACTCAATATCACGCCAATTGATTTCGATAATTATTTTTTATTGGAAAGGATGTATGTGATAGTAGTTTGATGAGCGTTTGGTTAGGTTCTGATTAATTCTATTTCGTAATTCCTACGATAAAACAAAAATACGGAAGCGCGTCCGCTTGTAATAGCGTTTAACGTTTCATTCGGTTTGAAGTCGGTTTTTCTTTTTTACTCGTAAATATACAAGTTATATATGTTGGTTATTAAACAAGAGAAATCTCTAATAGTTTTTTACTTAATAAAACGATATTGCTAAAAGTTACGATGAACGTATTATTATGTTAGTCGTTCGATCGTATTATTTCTTTTAACAATAAAAGACTTGTATTTAATAATTTAATTAAGCATTTTTTCTTTTCACAAATGTTCTAGACCAATAATTATTAATAATAATTTATGCGCCGTGAGCCTACGCCTAACGGAATAATTTACATTTCAGAGGAGCCGGGCGCCAATGCGTCACTATAATGATTCACAACGCTAAGTCTGCCTCTAATGGATAGAATAACACAATTGTATCGGAATATCATTTTGTTTCATCGGTTTATATGTAATTGGATCCTGCTAGTATAGTAAAACTGATTTCGAAATAAACCCTGATGACCCGACGGTTGGTAATCAAAATTACGCGGGTCATCGAGTGATCCATTATAGTTCCGATTTACCTAAAAAATATATTATGAAATATTAACATGAAACTCAAAGACTGCCGCATCAGCTGTCTTTGAGTTTGGGTTTTATTGTTGTTTTCATTGAAAATATAATTATTTTATTTATATTAATATTGTCACCAAAGGTGCTATCTATGCTATCTAGATCAGATACTAAATAGTACTATCGTCTGTCTTGGTTTTGGAAGCGGTCATTTAATGCCCTGTATAATCTTAATCGCAGAAGTGCCCCCACGATTTTCAATTAATTTTGTATGCAGGAAGTTTTGGAGGCGATAAATCTATCTGGCTAGCTGTAGCTTTCATTTTTAGTAAATGTCGTTTTTTCCGGGTATAGGGTAAACAATGTATACTTCGGTAGATGGCGTTGCTAAGTGACTAACGTTGCTAAGTTTGACGTTAGAACAAGAAAATCAATTTCAAATAAAATTATTTTTAAAATACGTGCGTCATATGGTTCCTTAGTGATGAATCAATAAAGTAGTCGATGTCCACGTTAGAAAAAATATGCGTGGAGATCACACACGAGATCGAAGAGCGAGTTGAATCTAGAGTTAGACGAGCCATACAGTGCGGAGGTAATTTAATTTTTTTGAACTACGTTTACAAAATTTACGGCACCATTTTTTTATTATTATGTCGGGAAGATCGAAAATTACTATTCATATTTCAGCATTATGTAATTTATATCTAAATAGTATTACCAAGAAACATGATTTTCAAAAAAACAATCCCTAACAAAGCTTTGTCATCCAGGTTCTATATATTTAACCATTCACTGGTATTAAAAGTTATCAGCTATGTCGACATGAGTGCCAAAAAAGGCCAAGGAAGTACAACTCGTCCTATCTGTTATCTCCCTAATGCGTTTAAGTCCAATTCGAAGATAGAGAACATAACAATGCCGGGGCTTTGTTCGCAACAGGCTTGCGTTCCGATAATGGACCGATAAGCATCGGGATTATAGGTACGGTAATCGCATAAAAAGAAACAGTTTATGTGTTTCTGCGGCCAGAGTTATGGCTGTAAAACAGCGCGAGGCATTATAGCTCTTAATGTCTTAATCAAGCTAATGGCGGTCCTTAGAAACATTTTTATTGAATAATGAGCGTCGGTAAAATGTGATCGTGATAGCAGGTCACTGAGTTTATATCTGTTGTCGAGTGCTTTTGTTGTATGGTAATTGTTAGTGCTGAGAATTGAGTTAAATTTGATTTTATCGATATGATGTAATGCTGGTGTTGAAACTTGTTTAACGCTGCGCAGCCGTTACTTGTGCTATCAAAGCCGGAGCTGTGCTACCAAAATGTTTACAGGCAATAAGGCCGCAGAGGAGTACAATTTTCAGGCGAAAGAAAACCTGTATAGCTCTCTCTCTCATCCTTGGTAGTGGTCCCACATGTGAGATCTTCGCTTTCCGCTTCGCTCTGCCCCCGAGAGTCTAGGAAAGTCTTTCGACAGTATACTCTCGCTATTTTTAGGTTTACCTCTGGATCTCCGACCTCCCTCTCGGTCTCGGTTGCAGTGTCACGTTCCCTACGTAGTCGGGAGGCCTTCCTACCATCGCAATCTGCATCTTCTGTGTTATCGCGCTGTTACTCAGGCACATACTCGTTGCGTATTTTATCGAGCCTGGTTATACCACACACACAACACAGTATTATATTAGAACGAACCCGAACGAAGCGCTTTGCTTCGCCTTTCATTATTCGTACAGCAAAGGACTAGAATAGTTTGCCCGAGTCTGTCTTTCCTTTTTCTTTTCTTTTCTTTTCTTTGTGAAGCAGCGGCTCAACCAACTCTAGTACTTCATTTTTGCAAATAATATATTATTTATCATAGACTAGAAATTCGGACTTCTAGATGCACTGCGGGACTTCATTCTTTGTGAACATCTCTTAAACCCGAACGAAACGCTTTGCTTCGTCTTTCATTATTCGTACGACAAAGAACTGGAATAGTTTGCCCATCTTTCTTTGAGTAGAGTGAATAGGCATTTACTAAGCTAGTGCACTTTACTATCCAGGACTGCGTTGCCACTTAACATCAGGTGGGATCGTTGTCAAGCACTTGCTTAGAAAGTATAAAAAAAAGATCGTAAGGCGTAAGTCGAAGAGAGCGTAAGGCAATGTATAGTTAAATCTGGACGATGTATTCCGATTTTTATAAAAGAAAAGGTTATTTTTTGTAAGGGCGTGAGAATTTGTACTTCTTTGGCATCGTTAAAAATAGGTTTTTAATTGCATGCAAATAATTAATTACAATAATTATTATATAAGAACTGGAAATGGAAAAAAAAATATTGTTACTCAGCTACTTCGGGTATATAAGTCCTATAATATCACCGATCTGCTGCGTTCCGCGGCAGTTTCTGATACTTGGCCACAAATGTTGGAATAATTTGCCACCGCCCATAAGAGACAGTAAATCTGTAAACGCATTTAAAAATAAATTAAAACACCTGATATTCAAGTTACAAATAGATAATATCCCCGTGATATCGGTGGCTTGTTGTTTCCAATATTTTCAATATTTCATTATATAATATAAACTTTATACGTATAATTATAATATTATTTATTTATTTTTTGACTTAATAATATATTTATTTATGAATTTTTTTCATCTATTATTTTATTGTATAAAATATTTTTAATCTCATAACTGTTTTATTCATGTATCATATTTATTATACTCTTATTGTCTGTATAAATTCCATATAAAAGTAGTATTGCGCGCACACGTCTTTAGGTTGTCCCGGGCACCGCTGAAAATCAGCGCTGTCGCATCCTTGCCACAGCATATGCTGAGACGGTGTCCGATATTGGCATCATATGTTTTTTATTATTTTTCCGTGTAACTTTAGTTGTGTTTTGTCTATTTCTCATTCTTTTTTTATGTGTGTTATATTCTGTCTGTGATGTGTTTTTATATTGTGATGCCAATAAATAAATGTCTATGTCTAATATAACTGTCTCGTCCTGATAGCTTGATTAAATCGAGGTCAATAATCTGTGATTGAAATTATTCATAATTAAATATTTTGTTCATTGATCACGTCGTTATAATGTGTAATCATCTATGGATCTGATATTAATGTCCTATGTTAATATTAAGCTATGAATATTAATAGTACTCTATTATAATAAAAAAAGTTTGCTCTTTATCTCTCCAAGTATCTGTCATGATTCATGATTCTGTGTTTGAAATACAGAATTCTTGTCATACTCTGTCCTCGACACTAACGGGAAACAAACCTAAGACCTCACCTGAAGAGTCGTTCGTTTTAATTAATCGCCAATAACAATAATTGGTGGGCAAGAGATTTGTTTCATGCAAATCAGTTGCGGTTGTATTAGCATAGGTGCCGCTCGGCTCTATAGCGTATAGTGATGTGACATCGGATAATATCGATAAAATTGGCGTGTGCTATTCATCTAATATCTTTCAACGATCAATTCTTGTATATACAACGTGTCCCAAAACTCAACGATAAAACTGCACCACAGGTTGTACCTTCTCATGATCACCCCAGAAAAAATAGAGAAAAAAATATCTCGATTTTTTTTTAAATTACAAAAAATATTTGAAAGTTTTTGAAAATCAACACCCATAAAGGTATTTGTTACTATTGTGACCACAATTTTTTAAATATATCTGATCTTTTGTTTGTAACAGCAACCTAAGTAGCACTCTTATCTTTTGCAATCCTTAAAAGTGCCAGAATACGTTCAGTTTTTCCATAATGAATCATCTAAATTGATGTTTTACCTAAAATTTTGCACGATTTCCACTTTCAGTCCCCTTTCACTGATGACTTCGTGATGTAAAAAAAATACTGACACTACTATGGCAATTTTTTTAAAAGTTGCTACAACTATCCAAGATTTTAAAATAGTATTTTTTTTATAAAAACAAACAAATGCCAACTTCAAAAAAAAAAATTGTTTTTTTTTTAATATTGATAGTAATCACTTTTACTATTTGCCGAAAAGGTATGTTGTTGCAAGATATGCGTATTCAATAAAGATTAGAAGTTAGAGGGAGATAGATGATGAGAGATTATTTAATAACAATGGGCAAGGTAGAAAAGTTCCTTGTCTACCCCGCTTAGATTTCGTGAGAATCTATCAATTTACATTAATTTATTAATTATTAGTTACTGGTTGTAATAAAAAACTGCTAAGTGACAGGTATCGATATAAATGCTTGGCGTCCTTAACTCGAAATAACATGGACATTTTTTCATCTTATTTCAATCAAGTTTTATTACAAGGAATGTCCATCTGAATTAATTCAACTTGGTCGTTGTATTTTAAGCACACCGAGCAGTCTTAATGGTTTTTGTCTTATTACTTAAAAATACATACACGTGTATATAAATACAGAAATGATGGAGACAAAGAACTACAATTTATAAAAATAAGCTCCTTTTACACCTCGCGGGGTAGACAGGGACACCGCCGCTTTTCACCAAGATTATTACGAGTAAAAAAATACCGATAAGTTACATTATATAAGCAAATGTAATCGAACCGCACATCCCTAGCCTATCTACTATGTATACTTAAATTGCAATACAATTTGGTTGCTAATTATTTATTTTACACTTTCCAGTTCTTTTTACTGAAATAGAAACTGTCTGTTTATGAGACAAAAGTAAGTGCCCTGGATAGGACGCTTTAGGCTAAATTATAGAATTCTAGTCAATACTTTACCCTAGAGCAGGGAGGTTTTTTTTTTTATTCTTATATTGCAACCACAGACCTGTGTCCGTGCTCTTTTCCAATACACTTAAATTGTTTACTCTGCATTTGTTAAAAGTGCCACTTCTACAGTTACTATTTTCCTTATTTTTTTTATTTTTAATTTTTTTATTTATATATAATGCCTGAATTTGGAGGTGGCCAGAGATCGTTTTGGGTTCACGCGTCGCAGAGCAGGGGGGTTACCAACTTTTGAATCGAAAGAGTCAAAAACTACAGAATTTAAAAGTTTTTAAAGAGCCACAATTTTTTCTAGTTTTTTTTATATTTTCTTAGCAAGAACTTGACTACGAACCCGCCTGGTGTTAAGTGGAAATGCAGTC
Source organism: Meandrusa payeni (assembly GCA_029286785.1). Lineage (NCBI taxonomy): Eukaryota > Metazoa > Arthropoda > Insecta > Lepidoptera > Papilionidae > Meandrusa > Meandrusa payeni. The sequence goes on from JAGSMX010000029.1 coordinate 2,570,412, forward strand.
CTGGATGGTAAGGTGCACTAGCTTAGTAAATGACTATTCACTCTACTCTTGAAAATACCCACATTGTAATCGGAAGGAAAGACAGATGCGGGCAAACTATTCCAGTCCTTTGTCCTTTGTCGTAAGAATAATGAAAGACGAAGCAAAGCGTTTCGTTCGGGTTTAAGAGATGTTCACAAAGAATGAAATCCCGCAGTGCATCTAGAAGTCCGAATTTCTAGTCTATGATAAATATTATATTATATGCATAAATGAAGTACTAGAGTTGGTAGAGCCGCTGCTTCACATACCAACTCCAAAGTATAGACTTCTAGTGCCCAGATAGTCTGTCTATACTTTAGGGCGCCTAAAGCTATTCTGAGTTTTAGAAAACGACGAAGATATAAATGGCTAGATCATGCATGCATCTCTGCCACCCCTCTGGAGCAAATGCGTGAGTGTTTTAACTAAATATATTTATACAAACGTCTGGCAACGTGTAAAGTAAAACGCCTGAGTTCTAGATCGTGTTGTTTCCCAGAGCCGCAATTATGGTGCTTTAATAGTTATCTATTATACTGTCCGTTGTCTGCTTGAAACTGTTGTGTTCTGTAAACGTTTAAGAACTTAAACACCCTAATTTATTTTGTAAATTAAACGTTTTAACGGCCATTATCCGTTGCGCTTCACTTAAAATTCCATTTTATATAATGGTAGACAAGAGCTTGACTGTCTGTAGCTTCTACGACAGTAATGCTCTAATGGAGTTGTTAAAAACAATAAGCTTATAACCTAAATCCATGTCATGTTAGTGAAGTTAATACATTTAGAGTGTAAATGGTGTAATAAACATACGGAGTTTAAGTAGTAAATCGATACTTTTGATTGCAACAATGTCTTTGGTATCAGCAACGAAAATCGAGCTGCTATCGTTCTATATAACTTTTTTTTTGTAACGGGGAGGAAATCTTCAAAAGATACCTCGCCTTCTGTTCTGGGAGGAAGGCGGCGGTTATATGGGGCTTTTATCCACTAAAACCTCACCGGTGGCCCTTTTCTCGGTGCATGATGAGGGGCTCCGGGATCTCCAGTGGAACGCACGGGAGCCACTCTGCTCTGTTCTCAAGGAGAGCACGTCCCGGGATGTCACCTTCTTCCCGGGTCCACCTTAGCGGACGACAAAGGCCCCACCCTTGTCACCCAGTGAACCCGAGGCCTTTTAGTCGCCTTCTACGACAGGCAGGGGATACCGTAGTCTTATTCTTGAGAGCCCAGAACTACAGGGCTGATCACTCTATATAACTTGAGGCAATCTGTTTATTCCAATTTTGGCTTATAAATGTCTTTATTTAATCTTTATTTTGTATATATATTTATTAACAAAGATGTTATATTATTGGATAAATATTAAAGTTTAATAAGATATTTTTTGGTTTAAAACTTTAAACATTTGTGTAAATTACTATATAAAAGTATTCAGTTCTAAATCAATATCGAATTCCGTGTTAATAAAACCAGTTAACGAGCCGATTGACTCTACGACTATTCGTACATCACATGAACATAAAACCGTCGTAAAATTAACCGTTCAAAAATATTATACAATTCACAAAAGGCGAGTCAACCTTGACATTACGCCCACGGCTTAGAAAGTCACCCGTTCATCGTAAACAATATGGATGGATTAATTGCTGGCTGTAACTGTAATGATTCGTCATTAGGAAATCATATGGTTTTGTTGAGATAAATCTGAGTGTACTCGGATGAGCGGACCGACATTAACAGGTATATTTAGTTTCACCATCGGGCTTCAAAACGGTTTTTTTGATGTGCCAACATCTTATATCAAAGCGTGTAAGCGAGAGCGCGGTATGAGAGAGATAGAGAACGCAAATTTGGGTTCAGTGAAGTAGAAAAAAATGTGATTATCATTTCTTAAATAAATTCTCCAATTTTGTTTCAATATCCTGTGTACCTAGGATACGTTGTCACGAATTTAACGTCCGATCGCCTTGCGCCCAGACACCTCGGATTTTTTTTTGTGATGAATTGGTTGGCCGGTGGCATCGCTTTTATGTCTCTCGGCCTCTATAGCTATTACCTCGACACAATAATACTCCCGTGAGGAGTAACCTTGGCTTAGACAGTTGTTCAAGACTGGATTTCATCCTTTTGTTGTGAACATCCCTCAAACCCAAACGAAACGCTTTGCTTCTTTCATTATTCGTCCTGCAAAAACCTGGAATAGTTTGCCCGCGTCTGTCTTTCCCTCCGATTACAATGTGTTTTCAAGAGTACAGTGAATAGGCATTTACTGAGCTTAGTGCGCCTTAACATCCAGGACTGGATTTCCACTTAACTTCACGTGGTCAAGCACTTGCTTTGAAAGTAAAAAAAGTAATAAACAATTTTATATGCCAATTATCGATATACTAATATATAAAAGTGAGCGTCCGACCGTAATAGCGTTTGACGTTTGATTCGATTTGAAGTCGGTTTTTATTTTTTTCGCTGTGTTTATGAAACGTGAAAGTTTCCACTTTACTGTATGCATATTCGCGTTAACGTTTATAATAAATTATATCTGTGTTTACATGCTTAGTTATTCTAATGTATTCACAATGCGTTAACATATTTCTTCATTTGAAAGTGAAAATAATTATTTTGTTTTGAAAACAAATCGCTTGGTTATAAAGGTAAAGATTAGATATTTATAAGACGTCGTCCGACTTATGCATTATTTATGTTTTAATGACATCTCAAATTGATATTCAGACGTATAATTTATAACGCTGAATAATTTACCTATCTTATGTATGATTTACGCTTTTTCTGTTGAATTCCTAATGATTGTACAAGATGACAAACGTACTAATGATGAATTGTGTCATGTAGATATAGTAAGTAAAAATGTTTATCGTGCCCTCTCAAATAAATTCATTTTCAATTTTTTTTCATTTAATATTAACAGTGCGGGTGTCATCGTATTCCGATAAAGATCCGAGTTTTCCCGAAGGAAAATTATTTTTCACTATTTGTAGATTAATTCATATATCGCATAAAATATACGTACGACCTTATAAAGATACAACATACACAAGAACACTTAATCAAAAGTAAAACATTATACACAAATAGTCCAGTTGGCGTTACAGGAGCACAAACACTATAATATTGGTTTGATCTCTCTTTTTGAAGTCGGTTAATAGTATACCGATTCTTTAAATAAGGACAACCGTACAGCGTCCGCTAAGCAATAGGTTTAACATGTCCTGTCGCTGGAAATCAGCGCTGCGTTTCACGTTTGTAGTACAGCACATGCTGAGCCGACCCCTTTTCGGCACAAGATCGTTTTTCCTTTTTTAATTTTTGTAAAATACTAAAACTAGCAAATATAACATAACTAAACATATAAAACAATACATAATTCTAACTAAAAAAAGAAATATTTACAATATAATAAGTATTTTCCGGGTCTACCTTGGCGGATGACAAAGGCCCCCACCATTGTCGCCAGTTTTTTTTTTTTGGACGAACTATCAAAGTTGGCACAGAGAAGCTGGCCTTTACTGCTTCACCGGATTTGAGAGGTGGCACAGCTCTTAGGTCGCTTAGCCTGAACCTCTATTAGGTGATAACTCGAAACAAGGGTCTTGACCCTTGGGTCCCCCCGGTGAGGGGTAACCTCGGCTTAGTCGGTTACCTGTCGCCCAGTGAACCCGAGGCCCCTTTTAGTCGCCTTCTACGACAGGCAGGGGATACCGTAGTTTTATTCTTGAGAGCCCAGAACTACAGGGTTGAAAAATATGAAACCTCTATTGAGGTCACTTTATTTCCGCCGACTTGAATTTATTTTTGTTAATTTGAATTATTTTATTAATGTTGTTTTTGTTTTACATGTTTATATTGCTTTTGTTTCTTGTGTAGAATAAATATTTATTATATATTATCTTATTTAACGTACCGTGACAATGTTCACTCTCAGTACTAGTCAAATATATTTTGCCTCGTTTGATACATAAAAAGAGGCTGACGACCCATGTCGATTAGTTGTGATCGGAGACAGCGTTGGTCAATTCCGGTCAATCACGGCACGCACATGCCGTTTAAGTGCCGTAGACAGCGGATGTCAAACTTTTTGCCATACTCCCCTCAATAATGGTTTTGACACAAGGATATTAATAAGCAGAAAAACCGACTTCAAATCAAACGTTAAACGCTATTACGCGCGGACGCTCTCTTTTACGATTTATCTTTGGAATATTACGAAATAGAATTATTTAGAACCTAACCAAACTCTCATCAAACTGCTGTTGAAGTAAATGTACTTCCAATTAAAAATGAATCTTCTAAATCTCTTGGCGTGATATTGAGTTTACTATAAAAAAAAAAAGTTATTTGTACATTTTTGGCGTACATACTTGATTTGCAAATTTAATACTTGTATGGTTTCGTCATGGATGCCGTTGTTAGAATTGGAGATATAAAAAGAATCATCAAAATCGGTTCACACAGTCGAAAGTTGAACAACATAAACAAAACATGCAGACGAATTGAGAACCTCCTCCTTTTTTGAAGTCGGTTGAAAAGAGATACCATCGAGTATATAGATAATAACCTACCAGTAGATAGATAAATCCATTTATTTATTTCTCTGCTCCATTCCAAAGCAAGAACAACCCAATCTCGACGTATGAGCTAACACATTTGACCCATAGACCAATGTCAAACAAATAAGCACGTAGGAATCTTACCTACTAAAAGGACACCTACAGGGAATAATTAATGAATCATTACAACTGTATGTGTGTTGCTGTTGCAAACGCATGCCGGAACCGTGAAAAATAGAAATTCGTAATATCTACTTACCCCTCTGGGTCGAAGGCTTGATGCGTTTCTTAATTTTGTATAGTGGCGATGATCACTAGTTGAATGTTGGATCTGAATTTATTTCGCAAACTATAAACTAAAAGCTGAAAATCTTTCCATACAGAGTGTTTTATCCAACTTTTGTAGTACTGAAAAAAAATTGTAAAGTTTGAGAGGCGCACTCCGGGCAGAGACCCAATTGAGTTTACGAGTATTCTTCAAGCGGGGCCCGTAAGAGACCAACAATTGTCGTTTCGCTGTCGGCCCGGTAATTGTTGCTCGTGTCACTCCAATCGACAGATCGTTATCATTTATATATTTATTTATTTACCTAACACTTTAAAGTTAATCGTTTACGGTACGGTCTGCGAATCGTATGGTCGTAGGGTCGAATCCACCATTCGACTATTGATGTGAATCATCCTAGCACATTTTTTTTGTTAATGGGGAGGAAATCTTCAAAAAGATAACCCGCCTTCTGGGGGAAGGCGGCTGTTATGTGGGGTTTTTCTCACTAAAACCTCCCAGGTGACCCTTTCCTCGGTGCATGACGAAGGGCTGCACTGGAGCCCCTCTGCACTGTGCTCAAGGAGAGCTCGTCCCGGAAGGGGAGATTACACCCTCCCCCCCCTGTGCCCTCGCAGTGCAAGGCGACACGGGCCAGCCGATGTCGCCTTCTTCACGGGTCCACCTTAGCGGACGACAAAAGCCCCCAACCTTGTCGCCCAGTAAACCCGAGGCCCCTTTTAGTCGCCTTCTACAACAGACAAGGGATACCGTAGTCTTATTCTTGACAGCCTAGAACTACAGGGCTGGAATCTTCCTAGCACAAGCTTAAGCTTACTTGGAATGGTTAACTGTTAGTAATATTTCTGAAAAAAAAAAGAAATATTGATAGCTTTCTTTTTTAAAAAACTGGTTCTATTTCAATTGGTCCAAGTCTGATTACGGCATCCTTGAGAAAATCATACGTCTTAAATTTGCATAAAGTATGTGCGCATCAAATGGACGAATAACTCAATATCACAACAATAGATTTCGATGATTCATTTTTTATTGGAAAGGACTTCTATACTTCAAGGGTACTTATTACACTTCAAGGGTAGTTGAATACAAAGAGAGTTTCCGCGCATAACAGCGTTGTACGTTTGAATCGATTTGCAGTTTGTTTTTCTCGTAAATATACGGGTATTCTATAGAATTAAACATATGTTATCTATCAACACATGGCACCTAGTATCTTTAAATCATAATTAATAATTTAGTTGATCATCATATTAACTTGGCATTGTAAAAAATAATTTAACTTTATTAGTTTGTAATCTGACTTCTAATTAATTTTGTATAAAGATTGCGCCGTCGGAAGATATTCGGTAAAATAATTCCTTGTACAACGTTACACCGTTTGAATAAAGCGAGTGTATTAGTTATTGGACTATTTCATTCCACAATACCTTCAAATTTCATCAAGTTTATCGCGTCTTATTGAAGCAACATAACATTACAAATTTTAATAGACAAAAACATCACCAATCCCAACACTAAAATTCGAATAGGCGGCCGTAAACTGCGATCGTCAAAACACGACGTCGATAATAGTGAAGTTAATCAAAGCCGACACCATATCAGACGTGAACCAATATTTCAATCCACTAACGTAATAATGTTATACTGAGAACTGTGGTTACGATATCGGTGTGTTCATATGGAAATTGTTTAGGTGCTTGCGCGAATCGTTATCTAATTCGGTCGTAACGGAGGGTCCTATTTATAGGATACTATTCGTAATCTTAGATGTTTCTAAGACTCATTTTTGTGTGCAGTCTTAAATCTTAGATGTTATTTATATAAGGGTATAACGTAAAGCTAGCTTAAAGTAAAATCTGCGAAACGCAAGCACGGTTTAAGAGAAGGTTTTTTTAATCCCTTACAATTATTATGAAAAGTTAATGGTAGGCAGTCTGAAAAAAAAAAAACAAACAAATAGACGAAAAACAACTTCTTATTTTATTTTATACTCGTTCACATCGAAATATCTTATCTTTTCCATTTTTTTCAATCCCAACCGTTCGCCATTCGTTCACACACATTCATTCACACGTTCAGATACACGTTTAATACTTTTATTACATAATTACATACATACATACATTTGGAATTATGTATACTTATTTTTAGAATGGAAAATATATCTGATCTTGAAGGTTTTTCTTCATCGCCATGCACATGTCAAATAATTGTCAAGTTTCACAGGACATCGAATTTGAGCCGTGGTAGCTCAGTGTCCGGGCGGTCGCTTCAATGAATGTGTTTTTGTTTGTTCGATAAAGGAAAACATCGTGAGGAAACCTACATGTCTTAGAATGTTATTCTATGATGTTAAATCTTAGTCTTTCTAGTGCCAATCCGCACTAGAGCCGCGGGGCGGACTATGAGAAGAAGAGACTTTACAGAGAAGGCCCGTGCCCAGCAGTGGGACATATATAAAGGTTGTAACAAAAACCAAACAGCACATTCTTATACATGGACTATAGTTACGTGTAGATTTCCTAGATTCCCTCCGATTGTGTATGTTAGACCATGAATGAGGTGTCAAAGTACTTTTATATTAGTCAGTCTATTAACTTATTCTTATTCATAAGTATACTTTTCAGATTAAAACACTTCTTTATGCATAGCATGCTTTAGCATATAGTAGAACTGTTGCCAACAAGGGAGTGGCAGTGTTGCTGGAGGCCGCCCTATTCGAATTTGTGTTGTATTGAAGACATATTAAAGATCACCGCAGATTTAGATTTAGAATCGACGAACATGTTAAGATATCGATAACAAGTCTACATACCCACTTGGATCAAGGGCGTAATTGTTTAATTACTAAAGCGAATTAACTTGTGGTTAAAATAGTTTTACACGCAATTGATTTAACATTGTAAAGTGGCCGAGCTTTTTTGATATTCAGGTCATCGAACCGCTTGGGTATATTTTGCGAAAATTAATTTTGTGGTTCGTAGCTTCCAACCGCTTTCGCTCATGGCGTATTTTAAAATGTACGATTTTCTGACGTATTCCACTGAGCTCGAGAGCCCTTGCATTTTTTTCATTTGCATTTGAAATATTCGTACTGCAAATAAATTATCTGTTATGTAGTAGCCTAGCGACTTATATGCATGCATATTTTTATTAATTAAATAATTATTAAAACAAATTTATAAAATGAGATTCCAGATTCCACCGCCACCATCTTGATGGTTCGCGTTCAACGACTGTACGTTTTTCGCGTAACTTTCTCCCACGCACTGTCAACTTGTGGAATCAACTGTCGCCAGTGGTGTTTCCGAACGTTTACGATTTAGGGACCTTTAAGAAACGAGCCTATTCCTATCTCAAAGGTCGGCAACGCACCTACAGTCCCTCTGGTGCTGTGCATGTTCATGGGCGACGGTGATCACTTAAGATCAGGTGAGCCGTATGCTCGATTGCCAGTTTTCGTATTAAAAAAAAAGAGATGTAATGCAAAGTCGTTTGCTTCCTATCCAATAAACATTATTTTTTGTCTTGTTTCTTAGTCCTTAATTTAGTATTCTAGTCTAGTAGTTCATAGACCTTATTCTATTAATATGATTAGGGCATACAAAGGAGATTTACCGCGGAAAAAATGAACACAGCTCTACACTCTATTGTGTGTTGTATCTAACTCACTCTAACTCAATAGAGTGAAAGAAGAAATTAACAAAGAGAAGAAAGAGATATGGTCTCTATGGTCGAGAGTAATCGAGTTTGTGAGATTTTTTTGGATAATCTAATAGTTCGCATTAGTCTTATTTAATTCCCCGTGAAAAAGCGACTTAAAACATGGAATACAAATTGAAAAATGCTGATTGCTATAACTTTTTCTCACCTATTCAATATATATTTGCGCCATATTTACTCACCATATAAAGTATTTAGTTGATAATTTTCCTCGAAATTTTAAAACGATCTGTAGACAAATTTGAGATTAGGTGCTTATCCCTTTTAATTAGGTTTATTACTAACTCCCATATTTGACAGGTTTGTAGGAGATTTTTTTATCATGATGATTGTACTTAAAAACTGAAAAATCGGCAAATCTTTGGTTACAACCGACTCCAACCTACGACCATTACGATCTATTATTCTTTATTTATTATATGCTTGATAACGAGCAAAAACAAAAACCGACTTTAAATCGAATCGAACGTCAAACACTATTCGAATTACAACTTTTGGATGCTCTCTTTGTATTTACGAATTATCGTAGGAATATTGCGAAATAGAATTAATCAGAACATAACCCAATTCTCATCAAACGTCTCGTGCAGTACACCCTTTCCAATAAAAAAATGAAGGCTGTCTTTCTTATGTATATATGAACGGACTCCTATACCTGTTATATTTTATACGATCATTGTAAACTGTTGGTTTATATATAAGGAAAAAAACAAATTAAACGTTTAGTAATGTTATTTTTATTTGCTTTCAGGTACGTTGTTTCTAGAAATCTGGCAATCTGATCTGACAACGTAATATCAGGTATTTGTATCGAATATTCTAGCTTTCTTTTATATTTTTCTATTATCAATTAAACAATAAACTACATAAGGCTATTACTGATTATATTCATCTCACGTAATACGGCCGTTGATTAGTGTTTTTAAAAATCCTGTTTTTTAACAAATCATATGTTTAAAAAAAACAGCAATGAAACACAGAGTCAAAAACAGGTGATGCTCGGGTCAATGAACCGCTGTCATTCTTGTTTTTTTAGTGAAGTAATGTATTTTTTTGTTAAACTATCGTTTCATTTCGCTATACTAACATGAGGGAGCGTAAAAAATGCTAATAAAACATTTTTTAATCAGGATCGATTTTTTCCCCTCCCACCATCAAAGGTGTCATTGCTGTTATCGTCTGTCTTCGTATTCGGAAGCGGTCTCCTAATACCCTATATAGCATAGCAGAGAGTCAACGTAGACCACGTTGGCTTGACAAAAATATGGGGTTCACAATTCAGCAATTTATTTATCTTTCCATTTTTTCATTTATTAAATATTTTTTTGGTACCTTATTCTTAATTACGTTGCCACAGAGCCGTTGCACGCGCGTTATTACAGTGGCACATTTTAATAAGTGGCCTCTGACGTAAACGAGGTTCCAGGAAAATGTATCTGCTTTTGATAGTGAAGAGCTAAAATGTTAGCTTTACTTCTAGCTATTTATTTAGGCGCATAATATTTTAAAAGCTCCGAGACTGTTCCTTGTGAAAACTTGTATATTCCGTATCTAGTACGAGTTTTGGGAATATGGTAAAAATGTATGTCCACCGGAACTAGATAAATAGCGATTCTATCTATGAGAAAAATGTCAGGGATGTCCCTTTCTGCATTTAGAAGAAAAACAACAACCTATTCCGTAAATATTTCTTTTAAATTTAGTATTCAAGTTCATCGTAGATCCGCTATCACCGTGATTTAATATACCATTTTTTTTCAAATAAACAGTTACATTTTAAAAATATTGTTAGAAACGAGAGTTTAATCTCGCCCAACAACGTGGGCCTCTCGTAAACGTTCATGTTTTTGTGTCATAAAAATTTCCCGATGAAATCTAATTTTTAGACCGCGCTCCCCCTTCACCTTTTTCACAAAGTTAAATTGCGAATTAATTTCCGATGAACGCAGCTTAATGTAATATATGTTAATGCCCGCCTATACAAGAGGATGTAACATGTATTTAATTATACGTTTGTTTACCTTCCGTATTAAATATGTATCTCTCAATTTCGCGTGAACGGTTTTTCGTTTTGTTGGTTGCTCATATTTTTCATCATTTTCATATTCGTTGTGTACGACTATACTTTGCTTTTAGTAGTAACCGTTTTCTGACGTTAGTTTTTAGCTCACAGTTATTTCGCTTCACATAAGTGATAGATAGATAGATACTTTATTGCTTTCTGTTTTTAAGGGTGCTCATTAAAGTAGATTTTGTCAATTGAGTTATACTAAACTTAATGATATGAGCTGGTGAATTTTTTTTTTAAAGAAAGCTAGCAATGTTTCTTTCTTTTTCTTGTTAACCATTCAGATTGTTTACGGCAATAGTCGAGTGGTGGATTCGAACCTTACGATTCGCAGACCGTACCCTAAACCATTAGGCTATTGACGCTTTAAGTCAAATACACATAAAAAAAATGAATAACTGATTTAGACGATCCATTTTTTTTTGGAAAGTATGTACTTCAAAGGGATTCAATTGTTGATGAGATGAGTGTCAATCACTTGAGAGATTCGTGAATACTTCTACTATACGGCTTAATATTCCTACGAAAATTTGGAAATACAAAGAGGGCTTCCGAGCGTAGTATCAAATTGATTCGATTTGAAATCAGTCTTTATTTCTTCTCGTAAATATATTTGTTTTATTACTTTTGGTCAATATTACTGCCGTGTGAAAGTAAAGTCAACTGCTCTCTCGGCAAGAGACAAAACGGTCGATAGCAAGACGGTATAACCTTAAATCTCCCCCACCTAAAAGCGTTTAGAGACAAGTGCTAACACTCCATTCGATACATGTGTAATATTTAACACGTAGCACGCCCCAGTGAAGCTCTCAGACGTTTCAAGAGCTCTCCGGGGGTCGCTGAATTGTACAGCGGAGGGAAGGGGAATTCCCGCCGTAATACGCACTTCTAGTGGCCCTGAATAACGGAATTTGGGGCCCACACGAGCAGGCAGTTTCCGGTAAAGGGTGCCCGCAATTTGTTTCCAGGCGTGCGTTATTTAAAACATTTTATGACGTCATAATGGTTCTCCTTAGAGTGGAAAATGCGCCGTAACGTTACCTACGTCGCTCCTGACTTACTGGTTTTGTCCCCTCTATCTAAATTACACGTTTTTTAGATAGGCAAGGAATGGGACACCGAATATAAGTGGTTCAGAGATTATTTTACTTTGAAATTTATGTTTGCGTTTAAACAGAAAATACGTAGAGGTAACATTATTTGTTGCACCTGACCACCTTTTTTTAGTATCCAGAAGGAAATCTTCAAAAGATAACATCGCCTTTTAGGGGTAAGGTGGAGGATATGTGAGATTTCTCTTAAGACTTAGCAATCCTGCGTGCATTGGGGTCAGAGATCTTCGACCCGCGTCCCTCAAAGCTGACTGAGCCAATGTAGGACTCTATGTTGCCTTCCTTCCGGGTCCACGACAAAGACCTCTCTTATATCATCCGTGAACCCTGTTTCCTCTTGATTTTTAGAAGCAGGAGACACTTTTGCCTGATTATATAAGCTCACTACTACAAGGTTGACTAACCTGGATTCTCTGTAGCGCGTTCTATCTGCAAATCCAAGACAAGACACACGACTTATGTAATTTTTACATAGGTTCTTGTTTCGAGGTGGAAGACACGTTTGCAATCAGGAAATTGTAAGGCTGGCTTTCAAATAAATGCTGGTATAATAATCTAGCGAGTACTCGGAAAACCTTCTACGTTATGAAAACAATTCTGTATGCCATTTATTTGCGTTTATATAGCGCGTTATTAATGGTAGTATATCAGGGCCGTTGTATCAAAATTGCAGACAAAATCGAATCTCTTATTATACGAAAATTATATTTACGCAGATAAATTATCTACATTAGTAAGCAAAAATAAAGGGTCGGTTAAGAAAGTTTGAATATCTCGGAAGATAAACACACTAGCAACTGAAATAAACTGTGCATGATAGACAATTAAATATCCTTGAAATAAAATATTATTATTAATTAATTTATATTTCATTAAAAATATAAACTTAAACGAAAAAGGATATCTTACGTAAACTTGGATAGTACAGTATTCAATTTTATTTTTATTTAAATTTTGCCGCCACATGGAGGCAACACTCAGCTAGCGTCATTATCTTCCGAGATATTTAAACTTTCTTAACCAACCCTTTATTTTTTCTCACGGTATATCAATATACGATATATTGTAATAAATTAGTCTTGTGCCTGTTAAAATTTCCTTCGAACAAAGTCAGTTAGTGATCACAGTCAGTTAGTGGCCATATTTGCCGTAGAACCGATAACCGTTGGGCGAAACGAGCTCTCGAGTGGAGACCGCGGAGAGGCAAACGCGGAGTGGGACGCCCTAAGACCAGGTGGAGCGACGATCTTCGCAGGACGGCTGGCAGAAACTGGATGAGAGTGGCCGAGGATCGTGGACGGTGGCATGCCTTTGGAGAGGCCTATGTCCAGCAGTGGACTATGACAGGCTGATGATGATGATGATGAAAGTCAGTTAGGCCAATAAGAATGCGTTCGTGCTCCTGACGGTAATTTTGAAAAGATTCTACGTTAAGATGTCAGAAAAATATGCAATGACAGAGCAGTCAGACAAAAATGTAATTAAAATTTTGCCAATAATTAAAGTACAGCTAATTAAAATCCGTATAGAGCCATATATAGACGTGGTATCACAGTGTCCGGGCGGTTGGCTCAACTTGCATAGTACGCTAGCAACCTGAGTTCGATCCCCGGTGCCGGCACCAATAAATTTGCTGTTGCAATGTTATGTGCTGATTCACCACGCGCTTGGCGGTGAAGGAAAACATTGTGAGAAATAAATGTCTTAGAAATTTTTTCTAAGGCATGTGAAGTCTGCCAATCCGCGCTACTACCGCGTGGCGGGCTATGACCTTATACTCTCTATTCAGAGAAAGCCTGTGCCCAACAGTGGTACATATATATTATATATATAAAGGCTGTAACTTTATCTTTAATTAAAGACGTCGATACCATCGTGATGGTTGGCGTTCCACAATAACTTTCTTCCACTTACCACAAACTTATGGAAGGTCAGCGATGTTTCCGAACTGGTACGATTTGAGAACCTTCAAGAAACGAGCCCACTCCGTCCTCAAAGAGCGGTAACGCACCTCCAGCTCCTACGGTGTTGCGGATGTTCGTGGACGACGGTGATGAGTTAAGATCAGGAAAACCGTGAGTTTGTTTGTCCTATAAAAAAAGCTAAACAAATAATATATTTGTAGCTATCATAGAGGTTACATCTTTTAGTTAAAATGTTATTTTTTTTATACTTTCTAAGCAAGTGCTTGACTACGATCCCACCTGTTGTTAAGTGGAAATGCAGTTCTGGATGGTAGGCCGCACTAGCTTAGTAAAAGCCTATTCACAATTATTCCAGTCCTTTGCTGCACATATCTTGAAGTCGCTACACAATAACATTAGAGTTGGCAATAGACATGTACATCTGTGTTGTTTGTCTGTCAACTCACGTGTACTATAAACACGGCTGACCAAGCACGCACGCTACTGAAACTGAATTCAATTGCGAGAGCGAAATAATTATTAAACAACAAGTTGAAATTGTATAAATATCATTTGATCGTAATTAGTTTGTGTCATGTACAATTGTGTAAATAATTTAACAGCCGTGTTGTTCTACGTTTATTCATTTATAGTCTCCCCATTTGTACTTACTGTAACTATAGAGGCATCCTGCCTGATCGGCGTAGTTAACAAGTATATTTACGAGTAAAAAAAAAAACAACATCAAATCGAATGAATGACCACTTTGTATTTACGCACTTTATATTTATATTTACTAATATAATTACACATTTTATTTTTATTTTTTAATCAGAATCTAATAAAAATTTCATGAAACTAGTCTTGAAGTACATCCTTTCCAATAAAAAATGACCAATGGAAATCCGTTGGCGTGATATTGAGTTATTCGTCCATTTGTCGCGCACATAATGTAAATTTAAAACTTATGTGGTTTTCTCATGGATGTCAGAAGCGTACCAAATTATAACCACACTGGAATGATTAACTTTTAAATTAAAAAATAGTTATCGGTTCACCCAATCGAAAGTTCTGAGGAATATAAAAAAAATACAGACGAGTTAAGAAAATCCTTTTTGAAGTCGTTATATGATCGGATTAATGATCTTATATATATATATATATATATATATATATATATATATATGTATATATATATATATAAGATCATTATATATATATATATATATATATATATATATATATATATATATATATATATATATATATATATATATATATATATATTATATACATATATATATATATATATATAAGATCATTGTATTCGTGATGTTCGTGTAGAATGTGAACAATTTATCTCCACTAATATTTTATCCGTAAAGTATTACGTTGGATTGTGTTTCCGGACTTTTGATTAATATTATGGTCGTAAGAGTGTACCATTAATTACATGTTACAGGGACGCAAATAAATGGGATCCGAAATTTATTTTGTTTTCCTCTCGTCTAAAAGGTTTTTCCGAAGCCGCGGCGAGATTACTGCGCCATCGGCACATACTTAAAGCACCTTTTGCATATTTATGTGTTGAACATGCATATAGGTGAGTGGGTGGGTGCTTGAGTGGACTCATTACCATGTGGGTGTTGAGCAGATGAACTAATATCCAAAATTAGACAACGCGCATTGATATTTATTTACTTATGAATTACAACCAAGAAAGTTAACACCATAACAATTTGAAAAAATACAAATATATGCACAAAAACGGTCTTCAAAACTCAAACAATGAATCTTCTTCTTGGTCGCCTCACTCTTGTCAGAGTGGTCGTGGCCATCATGATCCGGTGGGTTAGGCAACAGACAGCTTCCCCCGCACGACGTTTTGCCACCTCCGCCTGCTGGCCGTCAATCGTAGAGGGGAGCACCCACCATACGCCGCACCTGATCCGTTCATAGCATTGGCGATATGCCTTGTGGTGTGTCCTGTTCCACTTAAACAATGAATAAATACCGCAAAAGAGGAGAGACGCGAATATTGTAATTGAGATATATCTATTTTGAATAATAACCCTCAATATACCCACATCCGGAAGACCCGTAGTCGAACGAAGGTGTTCGACATAGCCCGCCGGGTATACAGGCTGAAGTGGCAAAGGGCAGGGCACATAGCGCGTAGAACAGACGATAGGGCCGAAAAGTTCCCGATTGGAGACCACGGACCGGCAAGAACAGCGTAGGACGTCCAGCCACAAGGTGGTCTGACGACCTCATCAAGGCTGCAGGACACACCGCTTGCAACGCTTACAACCGTTGCTTTTTAAAATCGTTAGGGGAGACCGGTGAGCAGTGGATGTTTTGCGGCTTAAATGACGATGATCTATTTCTGACACATATAAAAAAGTGTTACTTCAATTACAGTTGCAAACAACAGTACATTAACAAAACAAGTAACAGTAAAAAATTAAACATCAAGAAAATTTTACCTAAACCCTAAAAAATTTTACCATAATAACCGCGCGTTAAGGGGATATGAAAAAAAATTGTTTCTGTGCTTAGCTGTTTCGATATTATGTTTTATTAATCACTGCTATCAAAAGTGTCATACTTTTTTTAAAAAAAAAAGCTCGCAAATTTTGTTTTTTTGGCATTTGAATGACAATAACTATTCCAAATAAGCTTAAGTTCGTGCTAGGAGATGTTTCAGTCAGTAGTCGAATAGTTTTGAATCTTCGATCTATTTTCACAGACCGTACCCTAAGCCATTGATACAATTAGTACATATTAACAAAAATTTACCTAAATATGAGTAAAAATGCCTGTTGTATGTGTATATGTAATTTATTTAAAAATCAATGGCAGCTAATTTTTGACAAGTTCTTTGTTGGTCCTTAAGACATATATCATATATTAATAAAATCGTTGTTTTGTCACATTTTACACAAACGATATCCATAACATAAAAAATATCCGGATAATTATGTACGAGATACCGACATTTACCATAGATGCAGCGTGTTTTGGAGACGGTATACAACATATTATTCAATACTCATACGGAACATAATTTTTTTACAATAAAATACAAACGAATTGAGAACCTCCTTTATTGAAGTTGCTTTAAAGAATTAAACTTACTAAAAGGGCCCCAAATACTCATAAAAATACTCATCGAAACTCAACGAAGTTAAGAAATTGACTTGAAGCTGTTATCTGAAAAGCGGACAGCGGTTGCTCTCTGTCTACCCCGCTAAAGAAAATTAGGTTTGAATGAGAGCTTATTTATATTATTTATTTCTGAGTCACCGTCACCGGTCACGGTGTGGACAATTATATTTATATTTACCGTATAATATAGCACCATGTATTATTACCGCTGCAATAAGATACATTGCAAACATGGCACACTGTTTGTTTTAGTTTGACGGAAAATAGCAAAACTGTGATCCTCTGTTGCCCCCGGGACATCAAACTAGTTATGAAGTCGATTTCCTGGTCTTTTCGTGCCTACAGCTTCGTGTGCGCGTCACTCCATTTGATGAAGCAATTGCATTTGAACTAATGTGACCATGCTTTAGTCCCGTTATATGATATATGTTGTATGATGACTATTTTTATATAAATATAGTGAGAATAGATTTTCATTCGTAATTTTTCGGAAAAGTTCGTATTTATTGTGCTCTCTCAAATAGATCCATATTAATGGATATGAAAACGTCACTCATTTAATATCATTCATTAACAGTACGGGTGTCATCGTATTCCGATTAAGATGCGAGTTTTCCTGAAGGAAAATAATTTGTCACTACATCTTTACCTATTCATTTATCGACACTTAATCCTTAGGACATAAGGTTTGTGCAAGCATACACACACAAGCAACATAAACAGTACAATCTATATAATAGAAATCTTTTCATTTGCAATATGAACGTTATTTTGAAGCTTGTATTAATATACTTTTTGTGTATTCTTCTTCTTCCCTCATGATCGTGGTTACTAGACCCCTAAATGTACAATCTGCCGAAATTGACTCCGGTCCAAGGCAGCCCTCACCAGCTGCTGGTAGAGATTAGGAGAGGAGCTATATCACCTTACAATTGATCAGACCATCGTGTGGGCGACCAGCATCTCGTCCTTTGAGTTAAAGTTACAGCCTATATAAACTATATGTCCTACTGTTGGACACTGCCATTCTCTGTGGAGAATATAAGGGACTTAAATTCCTTACGATTAAATTGCAAGAAACAAATTCATATGTGCCGGCATCGAACTCGGGATGCTAGCTAAGCAACTTGAGGTGACCGTTGATCATTTTAGCGTAGATTTGATGTCGACTTTTGTGTTTATTTAGTATTTTCGTGTATGTTTTTATTTATATTTGTATTTTTTACTTTATAAATAACTGCCAATTTAAATCATTTGTATCAATTGTGCGCGCGCTCTGCTCTCTTTTGCTCCTTTAGTGTGATATAGATAACGTAACTCTTTCTTTCTATCTTCATTAACTTATATATCCCTCTCAACTTCTGTTCGTCTCGCTGATCACACTTTTCATACCGCATCCACCTCAAGTAAAGAAGTTATACTTCAATAAATAAATATTAAGAAGTTTGTCTCTCGCAATTCTGGAAGCGATGTCCGAAAAGTGTCCTAATAGCATGGACCGCCTACACGGTCGTCACGCGCACCTCCGCCGCGGTCACGGCGCCGCTTCATTACCGCCTGCAATTCCAATCATAACTATAAACAGGTATTGTCTTCTAACTGCCCCGCGATCCGCCCCCTGCTGCCCGGGTGGACGCTTAATACACGTTCTATGGGCTTAATTGCGCCGAATTAACTTCCCGTTGGCACGTTTTCGAGCAACTTGGGGAGAGTTAGGTAACATAGGCTTCTAAGAGATGTATTTACTAAGTCACACAGCACTTAATTTTTTTTTTTTAATTATACTGCGAAAATTTAACTTCATTATTTAAATAATTTTAAATTATAAGTCCTATTTATTATATAATTACGCATTTTTTTTTCTAAATGATTTTCAATAGACTTCAAAAAAGGCGGAGGTTCTCAATACGTCAGTATGTTTTTTGGACACGTACAGATTTTTATTGGTAATTATACTAAGTTAAATTGCAAAGTTGAACAGGAAAAATTATTTAAAAAATAGTGCTTGATGTATTACTTTTTGTCAATTCCTCCACTAACTTAATATCATTAAGTGGATACGCAGTTTGCAGAGCATGTGGTAAATCAGCACTTAAAACTTCAACGAACAATTTGATTGGTGCCGGGACCGGGGATCGAACTTGGGTTGCTACGAGTACTATGCAACTTGAGGTAACCGTCCGGACACAAACAAATATTTTTATTTTCCCACAATAATTTCAATAACAACTTACTTAAATTACAATTATGGGCGGGGGACTGGTGTCCAAACTAGAAACGAACCTGTGTGATGGATCACCAGGTCCAAACCCTACGGATTTCAACAAAACTTTTAAAACTATTGGAGAGAGAAGGAGAAGGTATATATACATACAAACATTTCCATAGAAGCTTTACCTAAGCAAGGAATAGTTTGACAATTGCTGTTCCTATCCATCTATAATTATATATATATGTATTTTTTTATGTATCTATTTATTATTATATATATTTATTATGTTTACATATTTAATTTATTTGTTAGTAGGTATGTATATTATATATACATGCATTTATTATAGTTTTCATTTTTTTATTATTTTCTCACATAGCTTGCACCCGTTACTTTGTCTCTACACAACCCCAACGTAGGCAGAGAATGCCTACTGGCATTAAGTCCGCCTATTTGTACCTTTTTTGTATTGTTATTCTTATTTGCAAATAAATAAATATACATAAATAAATAAAGGTATGTATATATATATATGAGACATGACACATTTACTACGGCTTTCATGAGGTTTTATTTACTATTTTTTGGGGTTAAATTACAATAATTAATAATCACAATTATCAGTTTAAAAGATTCTGTAAGATTTTCTTATATCTATGTGCCAAGAAGCTGACAGTTTGCTCAACTAATATTTTCTGTATTGACATTGGCAAACTCGCCCGCTACCAATTTGGAGAGTGCAGCCTCGGTACTTTTTTATTTAATGAAATTCATTCCTATTTCTAAAGATATTTCGTTAATATACTTTTGCTTTACTTTCGTTCACTTCAGTAAGGTTATATATTCATAAAGGAATGGAATACATTCGCCCGTGTCTGTCTTTCCCACCGATCAATGTGGGTGTTGTCAAGCGAGAATTGATAGGCATTTACTAAGCTAGTACGCTTTATCATCCAAGACTGTATTTATATTTAACGTCAGGTGGGATCACGGTCAAACACTTGCAACACAGTATAAAAAAGCGAACTTGAATGGAGACTCCAAAATTATCTATAAAGGTTGTTGTTGCAGGAAATGTTACAATTAATTAATTTGTTATATAAACTTAATATATATTGGTAATCCTCTATTATCACTGCATATTTTACACATAATTGAATCAACTGGAAGCACGTAGAGCGGTTAATCCCGGTCAATGTTGTTAAGTTGTCAATCGTCGTTAAGTCAAGAGCGTCGTTAACTTAAGAACTAAATCGGCTACTTAAAAACTTATAACTGACGTATCGGTTACTTGTAGGTGTGGCTTCTTAATTGAGGATATAACACAAATACATTACATTAAAAGCGCATTACATTAGCGCGGGAAATTAGCATACGTAAAGTCAGCTTACCTAATATCAATACAGCGATCAATGTACTCAAATTCATCAACGATCCTAGCCCTTTTCAAAAGTCGGTAGCGGACCTACAGCTTCTCTGGTGCTGGGTGTTCATAGTCAATCACTTGTAACCAGCTGTACCGTAAACTCATTTAACCCTTTTCTTTATAAAGAAGAGAATAATGTAGAATTTATCTGTCGTCTTTTTATCTCCGGCCTATCTTCTAGAAGCTATTATTTTTTTTAAAGAAATTAAGTGATCTATTCGTGAGAAATTATTAATTGTTCACTATTTAAACGATTTTCTTATCATCGGGGCTCTTTGCATTCTCTATCGTTTTTACCACGGGGAGTGTCCTGAGGAATTGTTCGGAATCATCCCAGTTACCGATTTCTATTACCGCACATGTCGGCAAAATTCAAAATTTCATCGACACCATCTTGACGCTCACCGCGTTCCACGGCTGTATTTCTTGGGTAACTTTCTTCCACGCATAGCTAACCTGTGGAATCAACTGTCACCAGCGGTGTTTCCGGCCGTACAAGGCCGGCGACGCACCTGCAACTCCGGTGTGTGGATGTTCATGGACGATGGTGGTCACTTAAGTTTCCTATAAAAAAAAGAAATGTGAAAATAATAAGTCATCATCAATGGCATCTGATCTTATAATTTTAAGGACCAAATTAAGAATTACCTTTGAAATAGGCATTCGTTTGAAAATACCGTCAATACGTTTGAATTCGTTTATAACTTTTGGCTCAATTCACACTATCTAGAGAGTTTTACACCAGAAACAACATTGTATTATTCAGAAACTATATAAAGAGACGTAAATGGAGCTACAATTGTATCAAGTAGAGGTAAAGCTAACAGACGACAAAACTTGGTAGCTTCACAGAATCTCTACTTTGTGTTGAACGGCTACCTTAGTGATAGGTGAAGCGGGCGAAGTTTTAAAAGAGACGAAAATCTTCTTGCTTACTTTTAAACACTGCTTGATTTGTATTTTCTATTTGGTAATATATGACAAGTTGGATTGGGTGATGATGGCTTTTGATTTCTATACTTGAAGGTAATTTAGGCAAAATTGACCGTAACCAGATGTGTACACACAACAATTTAAGGTACATACACGACGTACGAAAAATATTTTCTTATCTATCGTCCTGCAATTATTATAGGCAATTTAATAATTGCAATTTTGATGTTAAAAAACTATTTTACTTTTAGATACTATACTATTTGAACAGACTAAAGTTAGTAATGGGCATTCGGTGTCATTAATAGTTATTAGAAAACAGTATATACTCGTTATTGTATTATGAAAGAATCAACGTTTAATTGCAATCTTTGCCTACAAGTACCTAAAAGTCTAGAATTGCGGGTGGTGTATAATGACATATAAACCCTGGGAATATTTGAATAATTTCTATGCAAGTTAACCATACCACTGACAGAATCGCAGTTGAGTAGAGATGTAGTTCTTCGACGCAAGTTAGTTTAGTAAATATCTTATTGTAGACATAGGAAAAAGACAGTAATGAGAAGGATATTCCAATCGCTTTACACATATATTAAGACAATGTAAAGCGCTTCGTATAAGTTCATTGTGACGAGGATCAAAATCGGCTGTACGTTTTGGTGTCTAATGACGACACAGAGAGTGGCGAGTGGTATAATAGTTTTTTTTATGTCATTTTATAAAGCATATTATTCCTATTCAGACATTTTTTAATTGATTTAATTTCCGCTTCGCTTGTCAATATAGGTGTAGCTTAACTAGTCCGATTGTACAGCACGAATACAGCGGAGAATCGTGATTTTTACTCTACTGTAGTCGTTTGGTTTTGTTTTATTTAAGTTTTTGTCTCGAGGTGCAAGCCGTGTTTTAGACTTAAGAGATCTTTAACTTAGATATTTAGCATCTTCGAACAATAAAGGTACTCGTGATTCAGCAGTAACTTGGTAAGCCACCGAATACATGTGTCCGAAAGTTATATTTCTAACTGTTGAAAATGCAATGATGCACTCTCATGTCACTTGGCTGGAGTTAGTTTTATGATATTGACGCTGGAAAACAAAAACGTAATAACACACAGAAATGAAATTGTTCACCAGAGCCCAAAACCATTTAAACTTTTTTAAAAAAAAGTTTAAATGGTTTTTTTAAGTATTGTACCACCGCATTAAAAAAAATCGTTTTACGGTACAAAAAATAAAAAGTGTCAATCTTGGAAATCCTATTTTCGCTATTTTTCATCTAATTGTTACAAGTCATATATCATTCGACGCGTCTTTTTTTTCTGATTCCAACGACGTAAAAAAGTGAAAATGGCTATATATGTCACTTACTACGTGTAGCAAACACGTTCCAGCGTCGATATATAGACCTTATTGTGAATGACTTGATTGTCTCTTCTTATCTGCTTCTATGTTACCTGTATTTAATATTAATATATTTTATAAGGTAATAAATAATATGAATATATTTTCTAACTAGTTGATATTCCGGTCGCAAAAAATGTCACTTGTATCTGTGCTTTTTTATCAAATTATGAGATGATTAATGGTGATCAATTTATCAACATTGGGACAACTTAGCAACAGAGGGTCTGTCATGTTTTTTAAATATATTGAATACAAATTTAAGATACATTTTCTCATGCTTGTCAAACATGGGAAGCACCAGCTTAGAAATTAAAAGGAATCATCTAAATTCGTTCATCCAGCCGGAAGTTATGAGGAGGTTTAATATAGTTTATAGTTTAATTATATCAAAAAAATAATTGAATACATATAAACGGACTCACCCTTAACTCCCGAACTAGCGTAAGCTGTATCTCACGAGCTAATGTCTTCCCCCGTCACTTTTAATATCTTTTTTTTCCTTTCTTAAAAAGGAAAAAAAAGATAAAAAAGTGAGTAACAAAATATAAATAAATAAATAAAACAAAAATCTGTTTTTAAATGTATTTGTGTGTTACTGTGTTTGCACAGTAAACAAACTATCAATTTATAATTATTAATTTTTCAATTGCTTCATAATTATACTGGTTAAGCCATGTAAGTACTGTCTTTTTAAATTTATTATTTGTATAATAAAGGTAACACATATAAAAAATATACAGACGAATTTTCCTTCTCCTTTATTGAATTCGGGTGAAAATTATTAGTTTTTGACTCCTTGAAACTAACGTGTACTCGTAGAAACACTAATGTTTCAATTTGTCTGATGAAAAAATCTATAAATTTCATTTCCGAAGTTATTTACAGCTATAGTAATTAAGTCATCCATTTACGAGGCATACAGGCTATATAACTCACCAAAACTTATGCACGCTCAATAAACCCGTTAAAGTGTTAAGACCCGATAGCCAATAATAAGCGGAAAACTTTCTGTTTGTAAGATGAACGATGTTTTGCGATGAGTGCGAAGTGAACTTTCGTCCGATTTATATAATACGTTAAGAATATTTATGATTCCAGTATTTCTGACAATGTTAACATAGCTTAGTCTGTCCGAAATAATACCTTGGTAAAATTTCTGTCTCGTGTTTAGCGACAGGTTCACGTCGTGTCACATGTGGTACCTAATAAGTTGGCTACAAGTATATTTACTAGTAAAAACAAAAACCGACTTCAAATCGAGTATAAATATTACTAAATACAATAAATTAAAACCCAAACTCTAATCAAACTACCTGTGAAAAACATCCCTTACAACAAAAAATGAACCATCGAAATCTCTCTATCTATAAAATGAAAAATCGAATTTTCTCATGGATGCTACTATTAAGGAATTACATCTAATTCCCCATCTCCGTTCTAAAATAGGACTTCAAGACGCACTGCTAGATTTCATCCTTTTTGTGGACAACCCTCAAATCCGAACGAAACGCTTCGTCTCTCATTATTAATATAGCAAATGACAATGTGGGTATTTTTTTTATTATTTCAAGAATAGAGACTCTATTCTTGAAATAATAAAAAAATACCATATAGGAATTTACTAAGCAAGTGCATCTTGGTAAGACTCCAGGTCCAGGACTGCATTTCCACTTAACATCAGGTGAGATCGTGGTCAAGCACTTCCTAAGAAAGTATTAAAAACATGAACTTCAAATATTGCAAAATAAAATTATAAAAATCCTTTACCGATTCCTTTCTTGACACCGACTTCTGATCTCTACAAAGCGACTAAAATCATGAATATCAAGCAATTATATAAATACAGTACATGTATTCTCATTAGGAAAATTATAGATAAAACGATTAATACCAACATCTCTTTCACTAAAAATTCTAAAAACGCAGCAACCGACGCTAGTTTTCTTGTAATACCAAAAGTTAGAACGAATTATGGTAAAAGATCAATTTGTTTTGAAGGAGCACAGCTGTATAACAAAATACCAGCACACGTTAAGCGGGTATACACATAGCGCATTCAAAATGCAACTTGTTAAATTCCTTAGCGACAGTTAATCGTCCCAAAGCAAATGAATGCGTTAGGTGTTGTTCCATATGCAAGCGAACTTATTGTTTTATAAAATATTTTTTTTTATTGTTCTCATGTAAGTGACCTTTAATGTCTTTAGTGAGAATAAAGTTTCTAAAACCTAAAACCTAAAAACCATTAGTTCTGTGTTGAATCTCTTAGCTATGAGCTTTTATAAGACGTGACGTTTTTGATTCGTATCAACTCCAAGAGCAGACTGCTGGTCGAGACGTCTGTGACTCAGAAATCCAATTTGATCGAATTGATTTCCACTACCTGACAGTATTATCTCTGAGACAATGCTTTGCCACATCCATTTGTGAGATTGAGCTTTGTAACTGAGACACAGTGACGTATACGGTAACAAAACAATATCGCGCAGTTATCATTTATAACCAAACATCACGCTCGTCAACTGGGGGGTAGGCAGGGTATAACTTTTACTTAATACGATCACACCTACTTCATTCACTTCTCACTTTGATTTTTTTGTTAGCTTGAAAGAGCGTGTGTTTCAAATATACATTAGGAAGCTTCTAAAATTAGTATGAAAAATGCTTTTTGATTGTAATATTTTGTCAATAAAATAGCAACCGACCGAGTCGTGGCTCGGCTCTCTCGGGCGCCCTCGGATCGGAATGCTAACGCGTAACATAGTAACCGTCCAAGCCGAGGTTACCCCCCACCGGGGAACCCTTGTGTCGAGTTACCAGCTAACAGAGGTTCAGGCTAAGCGACATAAGACCTATGCCACCTCTCAATCTGGTGAAGCAGTAAAGGCCAGCCTCTCTGGCCAACTGTGTAGTTCGTCAATAAAAAAATTGACATATTTGTAGGTTTAGCCGTGGTAGTTCAATTGCATATGACACGCCGAGATCGCCGGTCGGGGTACCAATGAATTCGTTTGTTGAAATTTTATCTGGTGATTTGCCACGCGCTCAGCGGTGAAGGCAAACGTCGTAAGGAAACTTGCCTGTATTAGAAGATGTTCTAAGACATGTGTAGTCTATCAATCCGCACTAGGGTCGCCTTGTGCCCTTATACTTAAGTGAAGTACTGTGGCCAGCAGTGGGTCATAAATAGGCTGTTATTTAATAAAATATATTTAATAAAAAATACAGACGAATTGAGAAACTGCTCCTTTTTGAAGTCGGTTTAAAATGCAATTAAATAGTTAATGACGGGAGTGCCGGTTGCGTTTAGCAATTTAAATGATATTTAGCAAGAGGTCACAAGTCGAGTGTTGGTCGGTTGAACATCAATGCACACGTAAATGTCTATGAGGTCTATTTGCTTGTTCGAATCAACTTTATTATAACAGCAGTAAAGTCTCAATTACAATGTTAATCGCATCTGCAGTAATACAGCGGCTAATGAAATTAAATTTTGTGTGCAGGTGTCGGCTGGATTCTCCGTTGATAGGTAGCTGAATACTTAACCCCGAGGTATTTTAGCACGATTGTGAATGCTTCGAATGAGGGACATCAATTAATGAAGTGATTTATGTTATTTACTTAATTGCTTCCGTGAAGTGGCAAAGGTTCCACGGGTAAGATATGAGATATCATTTTCGTCTTCATTAAATGTCTCTTCAAACGACTTAAAATTTCTCTCGTAAATTTCGATTGGCTGGAACTGATTTTGATAATTATTTGAAAGTTCCTGCTTCCCATGTGGTCCAATGTAATTTTGGTCCAGTCCTGAAAATGGTATCCATGAGAAAACAATATGTCTTAAATTTACATTGAATATGTGTGCGAGAAATGGACGATTAACTCAATATGACGGCAACAGTTTTCGATGATTAGTTTTTTTATTGGAAAGTATGTACTTCGAAAGTAGTTTGATAAGAGTTAGGTTAGGTTCTCATTTATTTCAGCCCTGTAGTTCTGGGCTCTCAAGAATAACACTACGGTATCCCCTGCCTGTCGTACAAGGCGACTAAAAGGGGCCTCGGGTTCACTGGGCGACAAGGGTGGGGGCCTTTGTCGTCCGCTAAGGTGGACCCGGGAAGAAGGCGACATCGGCTGGCCCGTGTAGCCTTGCACTATGAGGGCACAGGGGAGGGAGTAACCTCCCACCCCGAGACGTGCTCTCCTTGAGCACAGTGCAGAGGGGTTCCGGTGCGTTCCACTGGAGATACCGGAGCCCCTCGTCATGCACCGAGGAAAGGGCCACCGGGGAGGTTTTAGTGGGTAAAAACCGCCGCCTTCCCCCCAGAAGGCGGGGTATCTTTTTGAAGATTTCCTCCCCGTTAATAAAAAAAAAGGTTCTCATTTATTTTATTTCATATTATTCCTATTCTATTTAAAGCCGGTTTTTCTTTTTACTTGTAAATATACTTGTCATTTATTAACCAGTTACTAGTCGTCTAGTATTTGGATTTGACTTTAATTTAGAAGTTTAAGTCATTTTTTGCATTGTTCAATCGACATCAAAAAGAGGGAAGTTCTCAATTCGTCACCAGTTGTTAAGTTGTCAACGCCGCCCTAAAACCACAAAGGAATTGCAAGTGCGTTGTTAATAAAGATCAGGCATATGATCAGCCCTAAAGATTTAGAAGCTGCAGTAGGGCCACGTGGTGGACTACCCATGTACTCTCCTTGCAGGCCCTACGTTTCACAGTAAGATATATACAGTTAAGATTATGCAATACCTTATTTGAACCTTTCGGGCCTTAGTCTCTTGAAGATTTTATTAAAGTTTAATGTCGTCTGTTTAATTTCAGTTTCGATTACAATAAAACGTTACGGAACATTATCGTACCTTGGTTACAAGAATTTATGGCACATATAAATACATTAAAGCTATCGACAATGGTCCGATATAATTATATCAGAAAATATTCAAGTTTAATTCGGAGTGTGGATCGTTCACTCGCCGCTATCACCGATATTTCTTGCCAACACATGTTCGGGGCGAAGGAAGATGAGTTATCGTCGGTACGCCCCCCGGCGGGAGGCTGGTGCCGATGGTCCTTCGAACCGGATAGCGTTCGTGCTTTCATGTTTCGCAGCATGCTTGTTTTCAATATGCAATAAAGTAACGGACGATGAAAATGTATTGTAAATTACAGTTAAACGGTCTATATTTCACGACTGACCGATACTTGCTTTTATTTTTTACTAAAAGATAGACAGCGTTATGTGTGCGTTATGATTGTAAATGATGATAAGATTCATTACATTACTATAGTATATACAAACCTAAAACAGTAAACATTTAAATTTAAAACCGACTTCAAAGCAAGGAAGTTATTGATGTACCTGACATACTGTAAATTATATTAATTAGTTCGATAATTTAGTTGTGTTAAGTTTAGTTCATCCCACCAATTCCTCTAAAATTATAAACAACGAGCGGAGCGTAGCGGCAACGGAGCGCTGGCGGGAAATTAAGAGTTGTAATGTTTTAGTTAATATTGAGAACATCACACAAAGAGTTACACATTAGACAAAATACAAATTGACTGCAATGGAGCTGAGCGTATTTTGTGTTGTGTTCTATAAATATTCATTGTACTGTTTACACGGGTCATGCGGCGGGACGCTTTACGCCTAACGCGAAAAGGGTTGTATTGATTTACAAAAATGTATGGCGAAAAGTCATTTTTTTATTATTTTATATTTGAGAACCTTTATGGTATTTCGCTGAATCCACTACCGTGGATTACGTAGCACTCTTATACACCATGAATATTAATAAACTGAATAACTTTTTTGTTAAACTCCACGCGGATGAAGTCGCGGCCACAGCTAGTTCTAAAATAAGTTCGGAAACGAAAAATGATGATCTTAAGTTCGCAGACGGAACGGAAGTAATCGTCATTGCAAATGCCAATGACTTCACTATAAACTATTTAAAAGTTGTTGACACTGGATGGTAACGAGAATATTTGAATAAATACGTGTACATAAGCAAGTACCGAAGCATCAATAGCTTAATGGTTTAGGGTACGGTCTGCAAATCGTAAGATCGAAGGTTCGAATCCACCATTCGACTATTGACGTGAACCATCTCCTAGCTTAAGCTTAAGCTTAGTTGGAATGGTTAACAAGAATGTTAGTAATGTTTTCTGAAAATAAAGAAAAATTTTTAGCTTTCTTTAAAAAAAACATATATCCATCTTTATTTACTGACATATATACTATCGTTTATTTATACTAATTTTTAATAGTGAAATATCTAAGTTTATGTAAATGTATATTAAATTATATTAGATTCTCTAAACGCTATTTTATGCGGCACTTTTAACCACTAAAGATTAGCTGTACTTTGTACATATATTTTGGTGCAATAAAGGATTTATCTATCTATCTATTTTTCATACAAACATTCGCCTGCAAACCCGCAGCAAACGCGAACAGTTTTCAAACTCGGGCACCATAAACAAAGGCAGTTAGAGCAACAGTTAGGAAACCGCATCTGCAGCGCAAACATTATGACGAAAACGCAAAACTGCAATATCCCGCTCGCCCGACCGGCCCGCGAACATTTGTCAATTTTCGCGCTCCGACGAACTTTGCTCATCGCACAACTTTTATTAGCAAAGTATCGCCCTCGTTATTGTACAAGTATTATTGGAAATAGGACCCCGAGCCCGTGGTCGTTGGAATTCTCCCGCGACGTTACCAAACTGTGAGCAATTTTTCGAAAGAAATATAAAGAAAGGTATCGTGAATTGGAAAAAGGACAATGTAGTTTATTTTATTTACAAATATGTTTTCTCTTTGTTATTTCAGTTCAATTTGCTATCAGCTTATGTTTACATTTCACGACATCTAGTGTTTTATATCGACATAGACATTTTATTTATTGTCGAAGAAGTAACGGACAAATTGGACATGATGCCGACATTGAACACCGTCTCAACATATGCTAACGCAAGGCTGCCACAGCGCTGCTTTTCAGCTATGCCCAGACCTACCCAATATCAACCCATTTAAATAGAGCCAAATTTTTCTTTTCAAAAGTGCCGTGGTAGCTCAGTGTCTTGCGGTCGCCTCAATTTGCATAGTACACAGTAACGTACATACAACATGAATTCATCCCCGGTGACGGCACCAACAAATTTGTTGTTACAATTTCATGTGCTGTTTTACCACGCGCTCGGCGGTCAAGGAAAACATCGTGAGGAAACCTACATGTCCTAGAAAAAATTCTAAGACATATGAAGTTTGGTAATCGGTACTAGGGCCGCGTGGTGGACTATGTCCTTAGACTCTCTGTACAGAGAAGTACTGTGCCCAGCAGTGGGATATTTATAAAAATATAACACGTAAAACGTGAGATTGAGGATGACGTCAACAAATATATCTGTATTTGGAATAAAATGTATTCATTACACTTTTTCGTCTCATATCGTCTCAGATCTAGAGAAGCTGCGCTAGTTTAGAAGCATGTATTTAACTGTAAAACAAACTGCTACAAATTTTAATATAGTCACGCCTTGAATAAATCAACCTGTCTTTTCCATATCCCTTTCGATTTACCTCAGGGAGTGTTGTCGAGATGCCAATCGAGTCACCTGCAGCGTTACTCCTAACTTTCTCCACTCCAAGCCGTTTAAAGAAACATCACGTCTCGACTCCCTAATGTATTCAGAACGGATCGTTTAGAGGTCGTATCGTGGAGGCAATCGATGCTTATGCAATCCATGTACACGTAGAAATAAATTCACGCCTTTACTATCCGCTAACTTATGACCTTTTCGAATTGGGTAATGACGTCTGACAGTTACGATTCGGTATATCATGTGACGTGCGGACATGATAGGCGTATGGTCTAAACGATTATCGTTCGGACAGTTATCTTGAACACCGTGAACTACTTGTATGATTGATATGCACATGTGTATTCCAAAAGCTTGCGAGTGTGACCGCTTGACGTTTTTTTTTTAAATTAATAGTGATTTTATCTGCGAAAATGTCGGTATAAATGTTTGACAATTTCTTTGTTAAAGTACTAATGTTTAGCAATTTGTATTATTATATACAAATGCCGAGGAGATATAATAAACATTTATGCAGTCATTGAAACATTTCTGAAGACTATAAAAATTTTGAAGCAGAAACTATTTGTACAGTTGCCTTTTAAAAGGTGCAATCCTTATTTATTTAATCTTTATTTGCACTTGATAAGAGTTTGCAAAAAGCAGACTTAATGCCTGAAGGCATTCTCTGCCGGTCACCTTAGGGTTGGGTAGAAACAACGTTTTGGGTGCAACCTTAGAGAAAAATAAGACAAATATAAAAATATATTAAATATATATAAACATAAATATATACATAAATACAAGCATACATCCTCCTCTCCTTGCGTCGTTTTCCTCCTTGCTGAGGGTCGTGACCTCCACGAATTATGTGGTGGACGATCAATACACAAGCAATATCATTATACAACGACAAACATACATAAATAAACATTTTTTTTATGCGTGTAAACTAGCGCTCGACCATGATCCCACCTGGTGATATAGTCGAAAGGTGGTACGCGCTAGTTTAGTAAGTGCCTATTCACTCTACTCTTGAAGGCTCCCACGTCGTACTTGGACGGAAAGACTGAGGCCGGCTACTTATTCCATTCCTTTGCTGTACACACGATGAACGTTGACTCAAATCGCTTCGTTCAGACGCGCGGAACATCGACTATAAAAGGGTGGAGACCCGCCGAGTGTCTAAACGTCCGAAGGTAGAATGGGGATGGGGAATTAACTGTAATTCCTGTGCACACTCTCCAAAATGTAATCTGTAAAACACTTCGGTGTTTTTTTCCAGCCTTTCGAGGCTGGCCAGTTTGCGCCTATGCTTAAGACTATCTAGGATGTATCATACCATATGGATAAGTTAATAGCATAACCATAATTATCATGAGTAAAAATAAATATATACATTTACAAGTACACACTAGGGAAGATTTTATTTCCTTAGGAACCTTATTAAATACTTTTTAGTTTATTCTCACCTGACCTTAAGTGATCACCGTCTCCCGTTGCACAACACCGGAGTGAGAATGCATTTCCATTTTTTGGTGATACGTATGTAATATATAAAAAAACATTTGCTGAGAAGTGCGCTCATCCCATTCTACCCAGTGTCACATATGGGACATAATCTCAGTGAATTAGATAAGAAAACGGCTAACAATTACTACATCGATGTTTCCGTTCGTGTAAAATACTTTTCAATCGACTTCAAAAAAGGAGAAGGTTATGTATGTTACCTCATAATTTTCGACTGGGTGGCGATTTTAATGTTTTTTTTATTTGAAAAGTGGTACTTCCCGTGTGGTTCCATTTCAATTTGGTAAATGTAAATAATACTGTCAATGGCATCCGTGAGAAATGTCTTTTTTGAATTTGAATGAAGTATGTGCGCTACAAATGGCTGAATAACTAAATATCACGTCAACTAATTGAAATGATTTATTTTTGATTGGAAAGGATGTACTTTAAGAGTAGTTTAATGAGAATTTGTTTAAGTTCTGATTATTCGTATTTCGTAATATTCCTACGATAATCCGAAAATATAAAGAGGGCGTCCGCGCTATATAGCGCTTAACGTTTGATTCGATTTGAAGTCGGTTTTTGAGTTTGATCTTAGACTTGTTTACTGTACGGGTAAAAAAAATTCGTTGAAGGTGTTTTAAGTCCATTATATTCGAATCAGTGATTCTACCATCAGTCAGAAGTCAAGATAAGGCGAAAATACACACACGATATACCGTGTTAAGCCCCTTTCACACAGTTCGTCTTCCTTAAATTTCTAATCATTAGTCAAAAGGCGACACTGAGAATACACGCGCGTGGAGCTTCCGTCCTTCAGGAATTAACAGTTAATCCTGTCTTACATGAATGCAGCTTGTGCTCGTACAATTTGCATACATTAGAGTCCGCAGTAATTAGAACTGAATTAATGTTGCATTATACTATATGCATGAACGATATTAACATATTTTGTTCAACACGACAAATAAGCCTTTGTGGTTAGCAACGAAATCTGACTGTTCGTTTGCCTCTTTTCCTCTAAAAGAAAAAATAATATACCGAACAAAAGGGAGAGAAGCATTATTACAATAAATATTAGGAGCGTTGCTTGAGTTTCTTGGGCCACTTCTTCCAGCGCCAAAACTTCCCGAAGTGACACGCAAAGTTAGTTTAGCTCTGAATGTACCTTACTTTTCTTCTGTCTAAAATATATGTATAAAAGCAACCGACCAAACTACTATATATCTCAAGCACCCTCGGAACGGTATGGACACGTGTAACATAGTAACTGTTCAAGCCGAGGTTAGGCCTCAGTGGGGGGACCCTCGTGTCGAGTTACTGAATAGAGGGCCAGGCTAAGCAACCTCAGAGCTATGCCATCTCTCAATCTGGTGAAACTGTCACTATGGCTATTCTACATAGGTTAGTCAAAAGAAACTGTCTCAAAATCTTAAAACTTGTGAAGTACATTTTAACTTCCGAACTTCTAATAAGCGTAAATTTAATTTTAACGTTTAGAAAAAAGAACTACAGAAATACATTAACCAACTCTCAGATTATATAAAAATAGACCAGCCACAGTAAAAGATGCATTTTAAAACTGTACATTTATTTTCCATCTCTACCCGCGTATCGAGAGCGGATATCCGTTAAAACACCGCCCGCCCGCAATTTTCATGCGCAAGAAAGAGAAAAAAAAACATTTCATCCTCCATTTTCTCTCATTTCAAATTGTCTTCGATGCTCCAAGATTTCCAAAGTGAATTCGATCGATATTAATTCTTAATCGTACATTATCTACTTCGTTGCAATGTATTTCACTTGTCGGAAATTATTTTGATGAACACACTTCTGTTAACTAGTCGGCTGATGTTGGTTTTTTACTGAAGCACGTGCCAATATGTAAGAACGTAGCCCAGGTAACATTAATTAGAACCTAAAGCATCAATAGCCTAATGTAGAATCCACCACTTTTTTCGTGAATCAACAACAAGAATATTAGTTAACATTTTTGTGGAAATGAAATTTTGTTGGAGGAATATTTTTAAAGGAAAAATAAACCACTCAGCTACTTCGGCTTATGTATGTATTCTCTAGAGGTCCGCCCGTCCATTTCACATCGGCTTGCTTTACTTAATAATTGATTGACCAACGTTTAATTGGATGTCAAACAATTTGACATTTGTTTATGATAAAATATACATTATATTATATCAGAGCATGTAATGAATTTAACAACCTTTGTAAGAAATTCAATAATGACGACCTATTTCACGTCAGTGATGCCTCAGTACGTAAGTTTTTTATAAGTACATTTAGTGAAATTTTGTCTGCGGGACCTTGATACTCTTTTCCAATACTGTGTTACCTAAGTTTGCGTATTTTTAGTGTTTTTTTCACTAACTTATTTGTGAAAACTTGTTACCTGCTAATCTAGTGATATATTTGTAAATTATATAAGAAGCATTGAATAGCTGTAAGTTTTCCTTTATCAAATAAATAAATAAATAAAAATAAATATGTCAATGAATATGTACCGAACAAGTATTTTTACGAGTAAAAACAAAAATAGACTTTTGCGCGTTATGTCTATGGCTTCAGCCGCCTATGCTTTTGTCCTGATCTATCGAGTTGGGTGTGGGATCGCATTTACCATGGGGAGTGTTCTGAGGAATTGCTCGGAATCATCCCAGCTACCGATTTCCATTACCGCACATCTCGGCAGAATTCCAAATTCCACCGCCACCATCTTGATGGTTGGCGTTCAACGACTGTACGTTTTTCGCGTAACTTTCTCCCACGCACTGTCAACTTGTGGAATCAACTGTCGCCAGCGGTGTTTCCGAACGTTTACGATTTAGGGATCTTCAAGAAAGAGCCTATTTCTATCTCAAAGGTCGTCAACGCACCTACAGCTCCTCTGGTGCTGTGGATGTTCATGGGCGACGGTGATCACTTAAGATCAGGTGAGCCGTATGCTCGTTTGCCACTTTTCATATAAAAAAAAAAAAGACGATTCCGAGTGGAGAATGGCGCTTCTTGCGGACCTTGCGGTCTTCAAGCAGGTAAACGTTTCGTAGTTCTTCCGACGCAATTGGTAAAGCTGTAACACTGTAGTGGTGGAGAGGTGCCTCAGTTATTATAGTCTTGCTGTTTATGTATAAATTATTTTTATTTATCTTCTAAATACTTTGGCGATAGCAAAGCTTTAAGCGTCAATAGCCTAATGGTTTAGGGTACGGTCTGCGAATTGTAAGTCTGTAGGTTCGAATCCACCATTCGACTATTGACGCGAACCAATTCCTAACATAAGCTTAAGCTTAGTTGGAATGGTTGACAAGAATGTTAGTAATATTTCAGAAAAAAAAAATTAATGTCCCACTTTATGTGTGTTAATGTGCACCAAATGGAATAACTCAAGGAAGATATGATCTTGATGATCACTTTATTAGTATACTATCGAATCAACTGTCACCAGTGTTGTTTCCGAACTATAGGTTCGGATGTACCACCTGCCGCTCCTCCGGTGTTAATCAGGGAAGCCGTATGTAAAAATATAATTATTTATAAATCTCTTTAGACACATTTTATCTTGTCTTGATGAAAATCTTATTATCATTTCTCAATTCTTTGCGTAACCTTCTACAAATGTATTATTTGTTTTAGTTATATCTTTTCATCAAGCAGCGTCTGTAAGGCCCCAAAAGTTTAAGGTAACGAACGGGCACAGACAATATCAATTTAGAAGCTGTCAGGGGAGAGTGGGAAGGTATTTGAATAAGAACTCGAAGATATTAAAGAAAATCAAATTGCTATAAATCCAGCCTGGAACATTGAAGTCGGAACATTTGTGTCACTCCTATACCCTTGAATATTCAAATCTGCAATTCTATTAATTCTAATTGGCATGATTTCATATTAATGATTCATTTTCGGACAGTATTTTACCACAAAATTGTTTAGCGGTCAAATTACAGGGCCATTGAGTCGTAGTTGATTCCAATCCTGTCTTTTACTACTTTTACACAAGAGTAATGACCCTCTAACATTCTATAATTTTTGTTATGAATCCTAAAAATTTTGGAAGGAGGTGGTTTTAATTTGTCTGTGTTTTAAATGTTTGTTCACTCATAGCGCCATCAGTTTTAAACCATTTTTTTCTGTTCGAAAGGGTTTTTCTATTAGAACACCTAATATTATACCATATTCATTTTATTCGCATTATACACCAGGGAACTCGTAATAATTGTAGGGTAGAACGCTGATGATTTTTTGTTTTGATGAATTTTATGGTTGATTTGCTTTAAGTTATTTGCGCTTCAAATGGACGAATAACTGATTTCTATGATTGTTTTTAATTGGAAAGGATGTACGACAAGAGTAATTTAAGAAGAGTTTGGTTAGGTTCTGATTTTTTATGTGGTATAAACTAGTGCTTGACCACGATCCCACGATGTTTAGTGGTGATATAGTCGAAAGATGGTACGCGCTAGTTTAGTGTCACGTCACTCTTGATGGCTCCCACGTCGTACTTGGACGGAAAAAGTCATGACGCCGGCAACACGTTCCACTCTCTCTACGTTTGTTTGGATTGAAATGTTTTTACTCATAAACATACTTGTGGTGTACAATCATGTCTATCTTTATGTCCCGTTGCTGGACACATTCTCTATAGAGATATTATAAGAGCATAGTCCGTCAAGCGACCTTGTCGGAGGACTTCTTCTTGGAGTACGTGGTAAATTAGCACTTGAAATTGCAATAAACACTTTTACCGGTGTCTGCATCGGGTTTCAACTTAAGATAACCACGAGACTGTCCACTACCTGCTACCGGCGAGTCCTCAGCTAAAGGCAACCACATAATTTAGAAATTGGTTGTCGTAGGGAAAATCGATGGCAAAGATCACGGGGCCGATCACCTACTCTCTGGTCTGACCAAATTAAAAAAAAATTAATGTCCCACTTTATGTGTGTTAATGTGCACGAAATGGAATAACTCAAGGAAGATATGATCTTGATGATCACTTTATTAGTATACTATAGAATCAACTATCACCAGCGTTGTTTCCGAACTATAGGTTCGGATCTACCACCTGCCGCTCCTCCGGTGTTTAAAGATCAGGGAAGCCGTATGTAAAAATATAATTATTTATAAATCTCTTTAGACACATTTTATCTTGTCTTGATGAAAATCTTATTATCATTTCTCAATTCTTTGCGTAACCTTCTACAAATGTATTATTTGTTTTAGTTATATCTTTTCATCAAGCAGCGTCTGTAAGGCCCCAAAAGTTTAAGGTAACGAACGGGCACAGACAATATCCAATTTAGAAGCTGTCAGGGGAGAGTGGGGAAGGTATTTGAATAAGAACTCAAAGATATTAAAGAAAATCAAATTGCTATAAATCCAGCCTGGAACATTGAAGTCGGAACATTTGTGTCACTCCTATACCCTTGAATATTCAAATCTGCAATTCTATTAATTCTAATTGGCATGATTTCATATTAATGATTCATTATCGGACTGTATTTTACCACAAAATTGTTTAGCGGTCAAATTACAGGGCCATTGAGTCCTAGTACATTTCAATCCTGTCTTTTACTACTTTTACACAAGAGTAATGACTCTCTAACAATTCTATAATTTTTGTTATGAATCCTAAAAATTTTAGCCGACCTTATAAAAGGAGGTGGTTTTAATTTGTCTGTGTTTTAAATGTTTGTTCACTCATAGCGCCATCAGTTTTAAACCATTTTTTTCTGTTCGAAAGGGTTTTTCTATTAGAACACCTAATATTATACCATATTCATTTTATTCGCATTATACACCAGGGAACTCGTAATAATTGTAGGGTAGAACGCTGATGATTTTTTGTTTTGATGAATTTTTGGTTGATTTGCTTTAAGTTATTTGCGCTTCAAATGGACGAATAACTGATTTCTATGATTGTTTTTAATTAGAAAGGATGTACGACAAGAGTAATTTAAGAAGAGTTTGGTTAGGTTCTGATTTTTTTATGTGGTATAAACTAGTGCTTGACCACGATCCCACTATGTTTAGTGGTGATATAGTCGAAAGATGGTACGCGGTAGTTTAGTAAGTGTTACTTTACTCTTGATGGCACGTCGTACTTGGACGGAAAGAGTCATGACGCCGGCACATGTTCCACTCCTCTGATTAATTCTATTTCGTAATATTCGATCGATGTTTGTACAATCATATTTATCTTAATGTCCCATTGCTGGACACATCCTCTATAGAGATATTTTAAGAGCATAGTCCGTCAAGCGACCTTGTTGGAGGACTTCTTCTTAGAGTACGTGGTAAGTTAGCACTTGAAATTGCAACAAACACTTTTACCGGTGTCTGCATCGGGTTTCAACTTAAGATAACCACCAGACTGTCCATTACCTGCTACCGGCGAGTCCTCAGCTAAAGGCAACCAGATAATTTAGAGAAAATGGTTGTCGTAGGGAAAATCGAGGGCAAAAGATCACGGGGCCGATCACCTACTCTCTGGTCTGACCAAATTAAAAAAATTGGGACTCGACATTCCGACCGCAATGAGAGAAGCCGAGGACAGAACAGTGTGGAGGCAGCTCGTCGACGTCGCGGTGAAGGCGCTTCAAGATAAGCACGACCTTCAGAAATGAAGAATACGATGAAGAAGAAGCATCGGGTTGCTAGCGTACTATGCAACTTGAGTCGAACGAGCTCGAAACCTTCCTTTGCTTAATCAGATGTAGCACAGTGAACTATTCAGCTATCGTGATCATTTCCTTTCTAATTTATTATGAATTGTAATATCTCAATTCAAATTTGCTCAAGAGGTTTTCGTATGCAAATGAGCCGTTTCTACTACGGAACTTCAAAGTGGTAACAGATGTTTCATCCCTTTCTTAAGCGTGTGGCCGGTTTCACAGTTTCTTTAAGCTATTTTGTGGCCGGGCAACTGGTGTACAAATAGCAAGTTATGCATATTTCGACGTTTAGATATTCAGGATAGAACAATCTCTGGGGGCAATCTTAACATGGAAATAGGATTTCGACAATTTTGGTTACGCAAATTTTGAATTAAGATAACCTATCTAGTATACGGAATAAGGGTAGAAAAGCCAATTTGAACAGAGAAATGAATGTTAAATAGTGTTCGAGATTTATTTTTCAACCGACTTCAAAAATGGAGAAAGTTTTCAATTCATCTGTATAAAAAAACATAAATACATGTTTATCTTATAAGGCCATTGAGTCGAAGTAGATTTGAATCCTATCTTTTACTCCTTCTACACAAAAGTAACGATTCTATCACTATATAATTTTTCCCATTCTACCTTCGGACGTTTAGACACTCGGCGGGTCTCCACCCTTTTATAGTTGATGTTCCGCGCGTCCGAACGAAGCGATTTGAGACATCGTTCATCGTGCGTACGGCAAAGGAGTGGAATAAGTTGCCGGCGTCAGTCTTTCCGTCCAATTACGACGTGGGAGCCTTCAAGAGTAGAGTGAATAGGCACTTACTAAACTAGCGCGTACTATCTTTCGACTATATCACCACTTAACACCAGGTGGGATCATGGTCAAGCGCTAGTTTAAACGCATAAAAAAAAATCCTAACAATTTTAACCGACTTTTAAAAGGAGGTTGTTTTCAATTTTTCTGTATTTTTAATGTTGTTCTTATGTGTTTAATGTAAGCGCCATCATTTTTGAACCATTATTTTTTCCCTGTTTCAAAGGATTTTCTTTTAATTATATAATTTTATTTACATTGAGTTACGAAGATATACCACGGAACTCGTAATAATCGTAAAGAAGAACTATCGTTGACTTTATACTTGTTACCTTAATTTTGATAACGATACCGATTTTAATGGTACTATTTTTATTTTAAAGATGGTGCTTCCTTCGTGGTCCCATTTTCAAGTTGGTGGAAAAAAAATTCAGTCGATTTCTATGTCGCCCATTAGAAAACCATATAGACTTAAACTTGTATTCAATATCACGCCAACCGATTTTGATGATAAATTTTTGTTGGTAACGATGCACTTCAAGGGTAGTTACAGACTTAATGCTGCTGTCTGACCCGACCTCAGATGGAGCGAGGAAGCTGGTGGCTATGGCCATACAACATTGATGACTTACTTTCTCGTTTCATGCGACCAAGGTGTGTATGCGTAGTTTAGGGTATGATGGGGCTGACATGCCCAAAAGGGCAAGTCCCGAAAAATAAAGAAAAAAAAAAGACTTAGGTTAGGTTCTGATTAATTCTATATCGTAATATGCGATTTGAAGTTGATTTTTTTTTAAATATACTTGTTTTAATTACTTAGCAAACAGAGTACGTTTGATTTCAATGAACAATGTATTCCAATTATGCATGTTTAGTTTTATATCACATAGTAATATCTCATCCCACCGCTTGTTGAAGATGTTATCTGAGAAAGCAACGTCAAGAATGTCTATTGACCGTTTTGTTTGTGGTAGGAATGTAAACGTTCAGAACTAACCGATCTGTTATCTTTGGCTAACACAAATTCGGTAACAGTCTAACACAGAGGAACACATGCGAATAAGCATGTCCTATGCTTGTATATATATCTGTATTCTATATATATATATACATATAAATCGTAATTGGAATATTTAGATCAAATGTTTGTTTACTTGCTCGTACATATTAAGAAAACGAAAATGAAGACTATTAAATAAAACCTAAAAAATAATAATAATTTAGTCTAATGCCGGTTCGACTTACGAGTCCTAGGTCTACTATTTGCTAATGACATTACACTATAAAACCGAACAAATGTTATTGTGCTAAAACCTTTATGTACTAATCTAATTTTTTATACTTTCTAAGCAAGTGCTTGACCATGATTCCACCTGATATTAATTGGAAATGCAGTCCTGGATGGTAAGGCGCACTAGCTTAGTAAATGTCTATTCACTCTACTCTTGAAAATACCCACATTGTAATCGGAAGGAAAGACAGGCGCGGCACAAATATTCCAATCCTTTGCTATACGAATAATGAAATACGAAGCAAAGCGTTCGAGGGTTGTTCATAACAAAAGGATTAAATCCTGCAGTGCGTCTTGAAGTGCGATGGATTTATGGGTTCGCAATTTATTACATATATGTCTAATAAGCTAAGTGTAAAGCACACTAGTAGTGTCTACCCTTTATAGGATCGTGAAAGCTTAAAAGGACAAAACAAAAAAATATTGTAGACAAAGTCTGCAATAGATAAAGGTTCCCTAGCTTACTAATTGACTCTTAATACATTACTGTTTGTGTAGGCGTTTGACCTCTTAAGCCAACAAACAACGTTGTTTTTATGCCCAGTGACGTCCATTAGTGAAAATATAATGAACTCACGAAAAGGTATTTGCCCCGTTCTCACAATTAAGAGGGAGCTATGCCCCCCTATTTTATCTGTCTTCTATACCTGACCCACTCAGATGCTGTAAAAGCATTCTTAATAGAGTCTTATTGTTCGGTCGTGTCGAAATACGTTTATAAAAGAAAAGGGAGCGTAGTTCTAGTGGGAAATCTTTACGTTTATTCCGCATACATTTTCAACTGTAACTGTAAGTTTGTCAAAGGATTATCAACTTGTTTATCGTTGTGATAAGGTTTATATTGCGTTTGAGCATTGTTCGAGCGTATAATTTGTCTTCCATGTATTGTAAGATGCGTCAATGTGAGGCATTTTGCCTTATTTTTAAAGAATTTATGGTTTCATCCTTTTCATATAGAAAGCTTTTGTGATAACGTTGATTCTATTGTACGTTGAAATGTTATTTTATTTATGTGCTATCCCCGCTACTTAACCGAATTTTGTCTGTCTTGGATGTTCTTTGTTAGAGAACAACTATAAAGAGATAATTTATATATTTATTATAATAAATATTATTAAGTTGTAGATGGCTTAGTGGCTTTCGACATGATCTGACCCGATCAGGGTTTCGAATCCCTGCTTGTACATTATCTAAGTAGTTCTGAGCGCCCCTGAAATTCAGTGCTGTGAAATTCATATACTGAGACGGCGTTCAAACATCTAGGGATGTTTATGCAAAAATATTCGATATATTTTTAATATACTATATCGTTATGTTGTATCGATATTTACATTGTATAAACCATTTATGAATGTTTTCAATATATCGATAATTTCCTGGTATACATATACGCTTTATTTAGTAATTATAGTAAACAAGTCAAGTGTTACACAAGTGAAAAATTTATACAATTAAGCCATAATAAATTATTCAATTATATAAGCCATAAAAACAAAAGTTTATTGGTAATGTGGTTATGTGTGAATTGAGCTGCCCTTGACTACTTCACCGGATTGAGAGGTGACATAGCTCTTAGGTCGCTTAGCCTGAACCTCTAACGGTAGTAACTCGACACAAGGGCCTCCCCCGGTGTGGGTAACCTCGCGTTGGACAGTTAGCGAGCGAACCGATTTTGATGATTCTATTTTTATTTCAAAGATGTTGCAAAAAAAACAAAAATTTGGTCCAGTTCTGACTATGTTGTCCATGAGAAAATCATATGACTTAAATTTGCATCAAGTAGGTGCCTCACAAATAGACGTATAACTCAAAATCACGCGAACTGATTTCAATGATTATTTTTAAGTCGAAGAGAAAGAATAAAAATAAGACACCACGTTACATATAATGTAAGAAAATAATGGTTTATGTTTTTTTTTATTAATACAGAGATGTAAAGAAAAAAGAACTATATTAATGTGAATAAATTGTACACGCCTGTATGTATTAATAACGTATATTACCGCTGCAGGCCTCGTTGACATTTTAAAAATCTCTCGTGAATATTTTAAAATATTTTTCTTTGTGTTGAAAAAGTATACTTATTTGTCATAATTGAAAATGTTCTACCCTCGTATTTTATATGTCAAGTAAATTCTTTGTGCCCACACAATACGTTTTATTTACCTCGTTATATAAATTAACAGGGAAAATGTAATGAAGTTCAATTTTATAGCTTGTGTTAACATATATTTTATAATGTAATGGCAAATACTCATAAAAATAAATGCATAGTTTCTTTCACTTCTGCTGTCCTGATAATTAACTATAAGATGACAACGTAGAGTTGCTCGAATATTCGACGATCGACTCGACCCTCTGAGTCTGCGAAGAGATTTCGGTTCTCTTTGCATTCTGTATCGCATTTACCATAGGGAGTGTTCTGAGGAATTGTTCGGATTCATCCCAGCTACCGATTTCCATTACCGCACATCTCGGCAGAATTCCAAATTCCACCACCACCATCTTGATGGTTGGCGTTCAACGACTGTACGTTTTTCGCGTAACTTTCTCCAACACACTGCCAACTTGTGGAACTGTCACCAGCGGTGTTTCCGAACGTTTACGATTTGGGGACCTTCAAGAAACGAGCCTACTCCTACCTCAAAGGTCGGCAACGCACCTGCAGCTCCTCCGGTGCTGTGGATGTTCATGGGTGACGGTGATCAGGTGAGCTGTATGCTCGTTTGCCACTTTTCATATTAAAAAAAAAGATAACTAGTCTTTAGTGTTGATGTGTTGTATAAGGGTAGTGATAAGTGTTTGCAGGAAGTCCTTAGTTTTGCGTAACAGAGATCTATGACCTAGAACGGC
Organism: Meandrusa payeni; assembly: GCA_029286785.1. NCBI lineage: Eukaryota > Metazoa > Arthropoda > Insecta > Lepidoptera > Papilionidae > Meandrusa > Meandrusa payeni. The sequence continues at coordinate 2,613,990 of JAGSMX010000029.1, forward strand.
AGCAAAATTAAGTGTAATAAAAAATTCTTATTCTTTTTTTATTTTTTTCTTTTTCTCTTTTTAAAAAAAAATTAAAAATCAAATTAATTAAAAAAAACAAAGAAAAAGTCATTAAAATAAAAAATTAACTTTCTTTTCTAAAAAAAAAAATTAAAAATAAATAAAAAAATCCATATAAAAAAATTAACAGTCTTGCTGATACGAATTTATTCTTCTGGACACAATACAATGAACTAAACGATTGCGAAAACTAGAAAATATCGATCACTATGATGCCAATGAAAGTTCATTATGCATTAAACCATTTTGTTATACAATGGGATAATTAAAATGTAAATTAGTTTGTGAAAATTGGTTACTAGAGTTAAATTACATACAGACGGAAAGCCTCCTAATTTAATATAATTATAAAATTAAATTATACATATTATAATATTTATTAATAAAGCTGAGAGACATAAACAAATATACACACGCACACATGCATACACTCACATACACACACACATGTTTATAAACTGTTATTAATGCTCATATTGTATTTTTAAATGGGCGAAGACACTGACTCCTGAAACACAGGTCCAATAGAACCTCAGGTAGGGACTTCACGTTTCATTGTTAAATAATTTCTTTGGTGACCCAATAAATATTTATTATTTATTTATTATTATGGACACAATTGGTTTAGCACACTCGGGGTCCTGGTATTGTAGATGTACAATGGCTATTGTGATCACATAACATCAGGTGACTCGTAAGCTCGTTTGCCTCTTTTAATATAGAAAAAGTGGTCGTGTAAGATTTCCCTATTTAGCTTTTTTATTTTTATGACATATCAGTATATAAGTACCTGGATGATCGATCATTGCTCGAAAATTTTTTGGTTCATCGTGATTTTTGGAAACCATATTACGATACGAATTACATAATGACAAAATATGTTTCGATCTTACCGACATAATAATAAAAAAATGTTGCTTTAAATCTTGTAAACGTAGTTCCCGTTGTTCGTAATTTACAGTTTTTTTTTTTAATTTGTGATCTATTTCTTCTGTATGTTGTCTATGTGTCTTAATGGGGTATAACACAATTGTCTATTACAAACCAGTTAGACCTATCTCCGCGCGCTACGTCATTTTTTGACGTGAATATCGACTACTTTATTGATTCGTCACTAAGCAACCATATGTAATTCACAACAAATATGACACGTACTTTATAAATATATTTTTAAAACAATTAATTTTCTTGACCGAACTTCAAATGAAACACCCAATGATTTATCGTTGCTTAGCAATACCATCTTCTGAAATAATAATAGGGTATACGCGGATAAACCGACATTTAAAAAATAAATCCTAGTCGATCTATCGCCCCATATATCCCCTGCATACAAAATTTCAATAAAATTGTTGCAGCCCTTACCGAGATTCAGATTATATTAATATATATACAAGAATTGCTTGTTTAAAGATATAAGAAGATAAAGAAATATTATTAGTTCTATACAGGTCATCAGACTTTTACATTAGACCTATCAGTCTCTCGTTTTGGACAACCCCGAACAATATACGTATAAGTTTGGAATGCGAAAGCTAATTTACATGTTTTGAAGCGTGAAATTAACAGCGCCGTGATCAGATGGATACTCGGAGTAGACGCAGCCTGTCCTCGACTCTTATTGTCGGCAGCTAACCAACCGTGGCCGATTGGAGAACGTTCAACGCCAACAGATCCTAAACTTTCAGTGTGGATGGATTTAATTTATTGGCAACTGTACTTTTGAAAAACATGTCATTAGTCAAAAGTGAATGGTACTGTCGGTTGAGTACGTCCTAGGCGAATATACAGGCTGTCGTAGAAACCGACGATGACCCGTTAAGGGCCGATAACCTTATTACCTACCATAGGAGCACGTTTTAATTATGTTTAGTAAGCATCTTTTAATTTTCGAGACATTGACTTTTTTTGCAAAAATGTCAGTTGAGTTTTTCGTCTACCACAGCCGCTAATAACCGAATATTGTACAAAAAGGGCTTTTAAACGTGACATTTCCTTATTTAACTTTTAGCGAAGCTTTGTTGAAAAACTACTTAACATATGTCATTACGTTAAAATAAATGACTTAACAGATATTTTAATGTTTCATCACTTAACTTAGGTATTTGGTATATATAATATTTAAATAATTTCGATTTAAAGAAATTTATTTCTCAAATAAGAATAAACAATATTCACGTAATTATTTAAGAAAAACAAGAACTGACATATCAATGCTTAAAATTACTTTTTAAGACTATTGGAGAAATAAATTTAAATCTAGTTGTTAAATAAATATGACTTAAGACTATTTTTAAAACTTACTATAGAGGAACAGTTTTTGACATGCTGAGGCAGCTTGTTGTACAGCAATTTCAGCCCTGTAGTTCTGGGCTCTCAAGAATAAGAGTACGGTATCCCCTGCCTGTCGTAGGCGACTAAAAGGGGCCTCGGGTTCACTGGGCGACAAGGGTGGGGGCCTGAGTCGTCCAAAGTGGACCCGGGAAGAAGGCGACATCGGCTAGCCCGTGTCGCCTTGCGCTGCCAGGGCACAGGGGTGGAGGGAGTAACCTCCCCCCCGGGAATTGCTCTCCTTGAGCACAGTGCAGAGGGGCTCCGGTGCGTTCCACTGGAGATCCCAGAGCCCCTCGTCATACACCGAGGAAAGGGCCACCGGGGTGGTTTTAGTGGGTAAGAACCCCACATAACCGCCGCCTTCCTCCCAGAGGGCGGGGTATCTTTCTGAAGATTTCCTCTCCGTAAACAAAAAAAAAAAAGCTTGTTGTACAGCTCGGCTCCCTCGTATTGTAAAATTTTTTTACCGTATGATGTTCTAATCATAGGCAACTTTATATCATCTTTACGTCTCGTGTGGTATTTGTGTTTTTTTCTTGACATTTCTTACTACCATATCGATTTATTTTACCTCTTCTGTCCTACAGGGTTGCCTGTACCTCATTTTTAAGTGTAATTATTACTTTAATTGTTTGTATTTTATCTAAAATTAAGCATGTAAATAAGTTATCTATGTTTTAAAGTTGCACTGGATACTCAATGGTTTTTGGGACAACCTGTATATCGACCAGATTGGTGTCATACGACAGAAGCACTAAACTACGAACATAGAAGCGAAATTCACTTCTGAACCTCTTTCTGGAATTACTCAGGGACTTATGCTTTGGTGTTTACTCTAATCTTGTCTCGTAGCTTTAATCTGAAAACTGACAGTTTTTTTTCTTAAAGTGCTTCTCCCACTAGCGAAAGTGGGCAGTCTCCATGTTTCTGCATGTAAAATTAACTGAGACATAGCTACGTTATCACGACGGCATGTTAAATTTGTCTCTTGGAATCTTCTAATACAGTAGACATCTTATTTAAGCTCTTAACGGTATTTTCCTTGAAAATTGAGAGCACGTAGCACGTGTCCTTTGGCAATTTTCCAGTTGTATGGGGACAGCGTTCATAGAAGAAAGTTTTCAGAAAGCAATAAGGAAATGTTCATTTTACAAGACATGAGCAAGCGCATCGAGACCGCAGTCTCTATTAGATTGGAACGTAAAGTACAAGATTCGAACTTCAAAGCGTTCCCGTGTCCGGCGCCCGCCCACGTCGGAGGTGCGGGTTCATTTCCTGTGTCATTCCGATCGCCTTTTGATGATACCTCGTACCAATAAACCCATTATAGGGACCCATTGCGACAGATTGACGATTGTTCTCTGCAATTAAGCGGTAACAGAATTAGGTTCGTGTTTGCTGTATAATTTATGTGCTCCGCCTATTTACGTTGGGACTCCCGTCTGTCCTATTACTAAAGTTTACTGCGTGATACTATGACATGATTAGACAAATTTATTCACATCTCTTGTCATAAAGTAGTGTAGCTTTATAAGAAATTATCATGAACTTTAAAATTAACTACTTAACGGTGGTTATTTTATGATTCTTAAAAATTCTTTCATTTGCAATACAGTACAATGCAATACAAACAATTTTATTAAATAATAAAATTGTTTAGTGTATTGCTCATTCGCTATCCAGTGTAATATTTATATGTAATGTTTAGTACCAAAAGCACGTAATGAAAGCTAGCAGTATTTCTTTTATTTATTTTTTCAGAAATATTACTAACAATCTTGTTAACCATTCCAACTAAGCTTAAGCTTGTGCTAGGACATGGTTCACGGCAATAATCGAATGGTGGATTCGAACCCACGACCTTACGATTCGCAGGCCGTATCCTAAACCATTAGGCTATTGACGCTTTAAAAATGATTCGCAAGATATATCGTTTTTTTTTTCAAAATAACTTTTTTATGTCAAATTTATATTTATAAAAGTGAAAGTATGTTCCATTTAGGATCCGAAACGGCTAGTCCGACTCCAATGAAACTTTCAGGGAATCTTCAGATTGACCTGGCGAGTAATGTAAAGTTTGGTGACAATCGGAGTACACCTCTTTTTGAACTGTCAAACAAGCCATACGTCATACTTTTCATTAATTTGAGCCCGACATGTTTTTGTATAAATGAAATGAATGATATTGTATTTACTGATATGTACATTTGTGTAGGTAATTATCTTCACCCATTCGAGAACAGAATGAATACGGAGAGAAATGTATAATTTAATATATTGTGAGAGTTAAATTAAATATTTAATGATGTAAGTTTGTTTGTTGTTTAAATAAAATAAAGCAAAACCTAGCCCGGTGAAGCGGGCTGGGTACGCTAGTTGGATATGAAAGCGAGAGGAGTGTGCCAGTATTGTACTAACTGGAAGTCCGTGATCTCTGCCGTAACGGGTGTTAGAGATGTTAAAGTTATATTTATTACCAGGGGTACATAATGCAAAATATCTTGTTTTATTTTCAAATTCGTCAAATACATAACAAACTTACATCCGTAGCGTGTGTACTAGATAACGGCGTACGGAGGCTGTGAAATAGGCCGACGCGGCTAACTGGGTTACCGACTTTTAAACATGGCCAAGTATAATAAGCAGAGTGCACATTAGAACCGAAACCACGAGCTGGCTTTTGAAATTATCATATTATGTGGTGGCTATAAATTAAATGCTGGTAGATTTGTATTACATATATTATTATTTGTAATACAACAGGGTGACAGTTAGGAGTGCACGATTTATCGATATTATCGAATCATTTATTATCGATATAATAATGATTTAATGTACTTTATTGCACAACAATTAATAAATACGTCACAGAAATAATACATTTTGTCAATGAAATCAATTGCGATATAATTGCATGCCCAATGTCTTATCGCTTTAAGCGATCTCTTTCAGACAACCTTTGTATGGACAGAAATTTGTTTCTAGAACGTTTTAAGTTGGTATATGTATTAAGTAGTTTATGGAAATAAAAAATACAAGGACATATGTACATATATATAAACATACACTATGTAATATCTTTGAACGAGAAATTCTTATATATATATAAATAATTATATATACTACACTCCTACTCTTTGCGATGGCAGTTCTAAATTTAATAATCTGTGTAGCGGTTTTTTTTGGATACTTTTGGATATGAACAAACGATACGTAATATAGAAAATATAGATATATTTACACAATATATTGTATAGTGTCGATACCACATTACGATATATTGCATCAAAAATATATCGATATAGCTAAGCTACTTGAGCCTCATTTAAATTATTTTGAGACTATACATTTGAAATACATAACCAATTAATCCAATTCATAATCTAAATAGCTAAAAGATATCTATTTATCATTACTTACACAATCAGCGACTATTTTTAAAAACCTTTTGTTTTTAAAGTATCAACTTTCGCAGATATTATTAATTTATTAAATTGACCCTGACACTGAAAAAAAAATGTTTCATATAATGTAAATTTGTAAAGACTTAGATCCTGAATACGTGACCGAAATATCTAATATAATTCATTATTATTAATTCATTTTCTTTAAATAATAAATAAATAATAATACACAAATAAATAAATAAAAAATAATAGACATAAAAAATTAATATTACCACGAGAATTGTCGCTTTTATGAAATAAACTCATCAACATTCTTCTTATATACTATGCCAATTTCTTTAGCGTCCATATTCACAACGTGCAACAAACGGACCTTCCGCCATTTATTTAAGTTTCAAGTTTCCTCGTCATAATAGCCTTAGCTATCCCGGTTTAATTCACTTCATATGCCCAGAAATATGTCTACATATATTATATCACGTAAAAGTATTTCCAGCAACACAAGTCAATAATAATAGCCTATATAAAATATTTACTGTTGCCTTGCTGCGGCACACAGAGCGTGATGTTTTGATATTAAAAGCAAACTTTGAAATATAGAAATAACGGTGCAATTTTCCCGATAAGAACTTCCTCCGTCGAGATCGTGAAAAACTGTGTCGAGAACGTTCGTGATTTTTCACGTTCCTGTTATAAAAACGATTGGAAAACTGCGGGATTGGAGCGGAACTATATTTTATGTACTTATGTCATTTATATATGAAACAAAATTCTGCCGTGGAAAGCGGACTAGCCGTAGTAGTAAGCGTTAGCGTAGTAGTTTTAATTCAGGCCTGTAGTTTTGGGCTCGTAGAATAAGGCTACGGTATCCCCTGCCTGTCGTAGAAGGCGACTAAAAGGGGCCTCGGGTTCTCGAGGCGACAAGGTTGGGGGCCTTTGTCGTCCCCAGCAGTGGACCCGAGAAGAAGGCGACATTGTCTGGCCCTTGCAATACAAACGTGCTGTGGGAGGGATTAACCTCCTCAGACGTGCTTTTAAGCATCGTTCAGAGGGGCTCCGTTGCTGGCTCCAGGCTTCCACTGGAGATACCGAAGCCCTTCACCGTGCACCGAGAAAGGGTTACCGGGGGGGTTTTAGTAAGTAAGAACGTCACATAACCCTGCCTTCTGGGAATTCTTCTTGAAGATTTCCCACCCTGTTAACAAAATAAAATAAAAAAACTTGAATTCCAGTATAACAAAGGATATCAAACGCCTCTCTACCATTTAAAAAAAAAGACACCACTCTCCTCATCAAGTATGTGCGCCACAAAAAGAGAATAATTCAATATCGCGCCAACCGATTACGATGATTAATTTTTTTATTGGAAAGTATGTACTTCAAGGGTAGTTTGATGCAAATTTGGTTAGGTTTTGATAAATTCCATCTCGTAATATTTCTAAGATAATTCGTAAATACAAAGAGGGCGTCCAAGTGCGATAGCGTTTAACGTTTGATTTGTTTTGATGTCGGTTTTTATTATTGGGCGTAAATTTTTATTATTATAAACGTTTATTATTATAAGTAAATTCGGAGCGAATCGCGCGGGAAATGCACGCTGCAGTTAACTTGCGGGATAGGAAATCTGCCTCAGCCGCGTTAAAGTTTAACACGGCCAAGCTCGAAAGTTGCCGGTGCGGCAGCTGCAAGACGTTACAAACTCAAAGAATCCCGCATTACTTACAAGCCCGCGTGCCACTAGAGCACCCACACTCCAATATATTACCGGAATGGTCTATTCTCGAAAGTCGAACGGCACTAATGCCGCAGACTTGGTATAATAATCGGTATAAACGGATTGGCCTTAAGCCAGACTTTTAAAATACGTCCCCCCCTCGGGCTGTCCGATCGGAAGTGCAACTCGTGATTTATCGCAACGCATTACGGGATGTGGGATCCTAATAGATGAGAACTATCTATGCAAAATTACTTTTTGCTCATATACTGAGATTAATTTAATTTGTTCACGTAATACGTAATACGAGAAGTAATCCAATTCTTCTACCTACAATAAGACAAATCAATCTTTCGATCATATTGATTGCATCTTGTTTTGTTTTAATTCTATATTTTTATATATTATACAAACATTTTTTAAGGAAAACTTCTCGAGCACGCTTGATTTGGTGAAATGGCTGGTGAATGCGTTACGAAAACTGTGATCTGGCGGATGATTTACCAAGTCCATGTAGTCATCCGGATTCCTATTATTATAACATAAGGCATTTTGAATTATAAAATCCCTTATGTTTCACAACAATTTATATTCAAATTGAACGTACAATGGAAATTAAACCAATTAATGTTGTTTTTTTACTGCTGGAAATAAAATAGAAATATCTTTATTAACCGAAAACAAATAAATATAAAAATAATGGGTGCAATTTTTTAAAGCCGAGTCCGTGTCTGCCGCCGGCATATTTATGTACGAACCGTCAGTTTTCAATATTCGGCCGGGAACACGCCTGCGGTCAGCACGCGTATTAATATGCAAAATTGATTTCATTCGCAAGTGCCTATTCATTATACGTACGTTCTCTTAACAAAAGACTTTTATGATCATTGTGTACTAAGCTTTATGTACAACTTTAGGGGCGAACATAATCACATAGTCTTACAAATAAAAAATAGTTATGATATATTTATTCCACCTTTGTACAAAGTTAATTAAACTGAGAATAAATAGAGAATAGTTCACCACAAATAAATTTGGTTTAACTATTGTTTATCTATTCTTCCGTTATGTTGTCTGGCAACACATAACACCCAGCGATCGTTATGCACAATAACTACTTCCAATGATATCTTAATGATTTACCTGAACCTTATTGTATCTTTAATTCATAATTTAGTTGACCGTCACATTAACTTGGCATTGTAAACAATAGTTTAACCTTATTAGTTCCTAATCTGAATTCTAATTAATTTTGTATAAAGATTGTGAGGACGCGCAGTTGTGACGGTATTCGTTATAAATAATTCTTTGTACAACGTTACGCTGTCTCAATAAATCGAGTGTATTAGTTGTTGGACTATTTTATTCTACGAGACCTACAAATTATAACAGTTACGTCAAAACGCACGAGTTGTCAATAGCGCAACCAAAGAGAAACTATAGAAAATTGTCTAAAAAGAATATGATAAGGATAACAGTCTCTGGTTTGTAAATATATCGGAAGATGATTCACCTCCACGCTTGTACATAGTAAGAGGCCTTTCAAAATAATTGGTGTAGAAACATTACACCATTTTAAGAAAACCGATGTTTTAATCAAAACTGTTCACCGACATATAAATCAGAAGGGTTTCCCCCTTTTTCAACCGACCTCAAAAAAGGAGGCTCAATTCGTCTGTATGTTTTTTTATGTTTGTAACCATAGAATTTTCGACTGGGTGAATCGATTTTGATGATTCTCTATTTATACGACGAATAACTGAATATTATGCCAACCGGTTTAGGTGATTCGAAATTTCCCTTGGTAACAGTGCGTAAATCCCTAGATTCGCGAAAGACCTGTCTAAGGTTGGCATTTCGAATAGATTTTTTTTTATTTTTTGCTGGTACTAATCAATACGTAGATATAAATTTTAATAATATTACATTACTTACATTAAAAAACGCATTTTCATTTGTAACAGAATTACTTACGGGCCCACTAGACCGACGATTATACATATGTATGCACACACAAGTTTACTGGGAATCTGATTCATGTAAACTTTAGTCACATACCTTATTCACTAGGGTGTCACTGGCTATCAAATCATAGCTCATAAATTATATTTTTCACGTAAAACGTGAAAAATGTCCGTATTTCATACGGTTTAAAAGCAAAACATCTGCTACAGACGGGGCATGGCTCCAATAAAAAGGTTTCACACGACGTGTACCTGTGTATCGCAATTTTTCCATCCGGCCCTCGTAGCCGGGCTGCATGTGATACGGTGGAGCCAGCCCGCTATGACCCACATATGTCGTGTACGATCGTAGCGTTGTGGGCTGTGGTTTTTTTCATTTCTTTTCGGCCAACGCCTGGTAGCCAGTCAGCCGGCTTCCGATAAATATAATTGACTGGCTATCTCTCTCGATAGTATGAAGTCAGCGTTTCCTCTTACAATTGGATGTGGTCAATTTATGAGTTTCCAATCCGTTAGAATTTTAATTTAATGCTTTCAAATTGTTTTACCCTTTAGATTGTTAAACACTTTATTTATTATTTTTATACTATATATTTATTTTTTATCTTATGTAACTTATTGACCTCATAAAATTTTGCATACAAGGTGCTTTTCCAACTGACTTCAAAAAAGGATTTTCTCAATTCGTCGGTTTTTTTATGTTTGTTTCCTCATAACTTTTGACTGGGTGAACCGATTTTGATGATTCTTTTTTTATTTAAAAGCTGGTTCTTCCCACGTGGTTCCATTTAAATTTGGTCCAATTCTCCCGAAGTGGCACTCAAAGTTAGTTTAGCTTTTGAATGTTCCTTGGATTATCCGTGAAATAGCAACCGACCAAGTCGTGGTTCGGCCCTCTCGGGCACCCTCGAATCGGAATGCTTACGCGTAACATAGTAAACGTCCAAGCCGAGGTTACCCCTCACCGGGGGGACCCTTGTGTCGACTTACTAGCAATAGAGGTTCAGGCTAAGCGACCTAAGAGCTGTGCCACCTCTCAATCCGGTGAAGCAGTCAAGGCCAGCCTCTCTGGCCAATCTGTGTAGTTCGTCATAAAAAAAATGGTCCAATTCAGTCGATGCCATCCATGAGAATACCATTTAAGTCTTAAATTTGCATTAGGAATCTGCGCCACAAATGGGCGAATAAATCAATTTAACACAAACCGATTTTGAATATTCATTTTTTATTGTAAAGTATGTACTTTAAGAGTTTTTTTAATTTGATAAAAGCTAAGAAATAAAATAAGATTCTGAATCATTTTATTTCGTAATATTTTTACGATAATTTAGAATTACAAAGAGGTTGTTCTCGCGTAATAGCTTACGTTTAACGTTTTGTTTTGATTCAATTTGAAGTTTGTTTTTTGCTCGTAAATGTATTATTTTTTCTCAGATTTGCGGTACAGATCTCCCTGCTAGACTACTGTATTTGTATATGGTTATGAAATTAAGATAATTTTAGAATAACAAATATGACATGTATTAACATACAGCGTAATGACTCCACTTTATGAATGTGTCTCGTTACAAGTATATAAACTTAGCCTGTACAGATTTCGCTTCACGCCCGAACTAGTCGAATTTGTAACTTGAATATTGAAGTTACAGTCAAGTTCCCAAGTTGTGCAGCAAAGGTAAACATATGAAAATTATATACCTCAGTATGTAATATGCACATCGCAAACATTGAAAGTCCGACAACTCTCTACACGGCTGAATCGATCACATATATTAATGATCTCATGTCCTTTTTAATCAAAGTGACGTGGACAGAGACAGCAGACATTAGCAAAAATTATCTTAGTTCAATTTGTAAATAACACAATTATTTTACGAGTAAAAACAAAAACCGACTTCAAATCGAATCAAACGCCCTCTTTGTTTTTCCGAATTATCGTAGGAATATGACGCAATAGACATAATCTAAACCTAAACAAATTCTCATCAAACTACCCTTAAAGTATATTCTTTACAAATGAATTATTTAAATCGGCTGGCGTGATATTGCATTCATAATGCCAATTTAACACTTATATAGTTTTCTCATAGATGCCACTGTCAGAATTGGACCAAATTTAAATGGACCTGGAGAGCACTTTAAAAAAAATAACCGTCAAAATCGGTTCAAACAGTCGAAAGTTATAAGATACCTCCTCCTTTTTTGAAGTCAGTTGAAAATAAAATTACACCGCTACCAAATTCGTTAAAATAGATTCAATTTTTTGATGGTTGGAGTTTGCTCTTCCTACTCGCTGTCACTAGTGGTCTTACCGAACCGGTATGACGTGGTAACCTTCTAGAAAAGCATACTTCTTTCTCAAAATCCAATAGGATATAGGTGTGTCCTTTAAAAAATCTCAGATGTCCAGGCGCGCGGCGCTCGGACGTTAAATTCGTGTCAACGTATCTTAGGTACACACGTTATTCCAACAAAATTGAAGTATTTTTTTCTTCTTCACTGAGCACAAATTTGCTTTCTCTATCTCTCTCATACCTCATCTTTCGGCAATTCTCGGGTAATCTCGGCTTGAGCGTTACGGGACATTTTACGCGAATGACATCCAGTATTCATAAATTTATAGGACGTTATAAACAGTAACACATTATCGGATATTAAATGTTTACTTTAAAACTTTACGTGAAATAGTTAAGCTCTCAAAGGCATAATGCAAAATCAATACAATATAGCGCGCGTTACAGGACGCAACATTTGCTTTAAAAACCAATTGAACATGAACTGCATCGTGTTTGAACAAATTGAAAATAGTTTTCAAGCGCAGTTTAGCGCTGCTCAATGGTAAATAACGTTTACCTTTGTGCTTTTCGTGGCACCGATTTTTCGGTAAGCGTTTAAGGATTCAATTTGTATAGTAACATACTTCTAGCAGATCGGTAAGTGAAGAAACGGATCAACTGAAACTCTTCAAAGTAAGCGATATGTTACATTAGTTCTTTAAACTTTTTTTTTTACTTAACGATAAGTTTTCGTAACAGATTGTCTGGCAGGTCGGTTACACAAAGAAGATTGCGAATGTTATAGCGATGATTTACTGGCCGAACCCTGCTTCCCTCTCGGAAACCATTTAGATAAGTTATTCATAGAGGTCCAGGCTAAGTGACGATAAGGACTCTTTCCGGTTATAAGTCTAGGCCTAAGTACTTTGGCTGAAATAATATCGATCTGCTATATTCTTTTCAAAATAACATTGTATAATTTAATTTAATCTTACCTAGGTTTTGTACGTTAGTTAGTTGTTAAATATACTGCAATTGTTTTAAGATGTTTGTACTTCATTGTGATCTTCTTCTCATCTCCTTCTCTCCTTATGATTCTTAGATATCTAATAAATAATGAACTAGACACATTTTTCTTGCGTGCGATATTTTATGTTTTTCATTTTGTAATCTCAGTGACGCAAAGAAAAAACCTAAGGTGGTAAAAACATATAGATTACGGTTTTCGAAAAACAAATGCATGACTAAATAGCTGTACAAATTTGAAATTGGAATTCCTAACCAAAGAGGAGATATTTGAGATTTGAAATCATAGTAGCCAGTACGACAAAACGCCAATTTCATATATCCTAAACCTAATATTTCCGAATTATCGTAGGAATATTACGAAATAGAATTAATCAGAACCTAACCAAACTTTCATCAAACTACTTACTCATACAGGATGTACCTTTCCAATAAAAAATTAATTATGGAAATCCGTTGGCGTGATATTGAGTTATTCGTACATTTGTCGTGCACATACTTGATCCAAATTTATGACTTACACGGTTTTCTCGTAGATGCCATGGTCAGAATTAGACGTAATTTAAATGGGTCCACACAGGGAGGACCCTTTCAAATAAAAAAAAAAAAATAAATTGGTTCAACCAGTCGAAAGTTATAAGGTAACAAATATTAAAAAAAAACATTTATAGACCAATTGTGAACTTTCGCCTTTTTTGAAGTCGGTTGGAAATCACATACAAAAAATTAGTTCACATTATGTCGCAATGTGGGAACGGGTAATTGGTAATTTCCTTAATTCGGACCCTCACACTTATGGTCACGCTAGGATCTCCAGACTATAATTGTAATTGGTGTTTGTGGTGACAAATGAGGGTGATTCCCGTGCTAGTTTATTATCTGCTCGACTGCCTGTTTGCGGCTGCTTGCTTGTAATTATTACCTTCTCTTATTACATTGCTGACCTTAGCGCCGTATTATTACTGTACATACTAACTGCATTGTTCTACGCACGCATTGTATGTTATATATACAGGTATCATCATATTTGTGTCATAACATGTCAAGGTTATGACACCCACGTGTATTCTAACAAAATTATAACCTACAAATAATTGGAAACTCTTAAGCAGAATATCGAAAAATTAAACTCCGGATATGTTTGTTTTTTGTGTTTTAAAAAAATGGTTGGCACTTTTTTTAACTTTCTTCATCATAAGAGGGTCTTTTCCCAGGTGCAGTGGTTATCGATACCTTCTGGGACACCTTATATTAAAAAAAAAGGAAATTAGCAATATTTATTTTCATGAATATTACTAAAATTCTTTTTAAACATTCCAACTAAGCTTAAGCTTGTCTTAGGAGATGGTTCATGTCAATAGTCGAATGGTGGGTTCGAACCGACGACCTTACGATTCGCAGACCGTACCCTTAAACACCCTAAACACTAATGATATTATATTAGGTTGTCAAATATCTCCCTTCCGCCTTTTGTGTCATGCGGCACCCAAACATCAAGCTTTTTTGTATCCAGCCTTCTGCAGATGGTTTAAAATGGTTTGGTGACTAACTCCCATCTCCTGGGCGAGGTCACGAGATGCCACATGCCGGTCTTACTCGATGTAGTCCATGATTTGATTTGATTGTATTTGTCGTCACAGGTCTTCCGCCGGCTGGCTTATCCATGGTGTTGTTTTCACCGGCTCTGAATCGTCGAAACCATTCCTCCGTGGTTCGAAGTGATAGAGTACCATCCCCAAAACACCATTAATCTCACGGAACGTTTCTCTAGCGGATTTGCCTTTAACGAAGGAAAACTTTAAAATAGCGCGAATTTCGGCGTTAGTGAACTCCATGTTTACACGTCTATAACTGTTGAACGCAATATCCAAACTAATTATGCATAGCGTCGTTTTGTAGGTTATGTCAAGACCTTTCAAATTATGTATAGTATTGCTAGATACGAGCTCTGTAGCCCTTTGTACATAGCCGCGAAATTCAAAAGACAAAAGGCGGAAGGGAGATATTTGACAACCTATTATTATGTAATTCAAGTGAATTGAAGGGCACATTTAGTAAAAACAATGTCTGTATTTTTTTATTTAATGTCTGCACACTGCATAACTTACGACCAGATGAACCAATTTTGATTTCTTTTTTTATTAGAAAGCTTGTGCTTCCTATGTGGTCCCATTCTGACTATGGGATCCATGAGAAAACCATCAAATCTTAAATTTGCCTCAAGTATGTGCGCCAGAAATGGACGAATCAATATCACACCAACGGACTTCGATGATTCATTCTTATTGGAAACGATGTAATTTAAGAGTAGTTTAATGAAAGTTTGGTTACGTTCTAATTGAGTTTCATTTCGTAATATTCCTACGATAATTCGGAAATACAGTAAGGGCAACCGAGCTTATAGCGTTTAAAGTTTGATTCGGTTTTTGTTTTTACTCGTAAATATACTTCTGAAAATGTGGTGTTAATTAGATTCCGTACTAATTTTGTCGGCGTTAGGATCATAGGTTCCGATATAGACATAGACATTTATTTATTGGCATCACAATACAAAACACATCACAGACAGAATATAACACACATTAAAAAGCATGAAAAATAGACAAAACACAGTTAAAGTTACACGGACAAATAATACAAAACATATGATGCCAATATCGGACACCGTCTCAGCATATGCTGTCGCAAGGCTACGCGACAGCGCTGATTTTCAGCGGATTATACGAGGATACTTCTAAAAATCGTATTGGAAAATGCTTACTCTAAGCCTAATAGCACTCCGTAACGGGAACGACCACCAATATGGAAGAAGAAAGACAATGACGGTGATTGAACTTAGTAATAAAATATATTTATGTTACTTCAGAAATAAACTAGAGTGCATTAGCTTTAAGATTTGATTTGATTTAAAGTCTGTTTTTGTTTTAACTCAATGACCGTTTTAATTTAATTAATAAATAAACGATTATCAAACTTATTTCGTTTACCCCCTTAACTTGAAAATCAAATGAATCAATCAAATGAAGCGTCAATAGCCTAATGGTTTAGGGTACGGCCTGCGAAACGTAAGGTCGTGGGTTCGAATCCACCATTGGACTACTGCCGTGAACCATGTCCTAGCACAAGCTTAAGCTTAGTTGGAATGGTTAACAAGATTGTTAGTAATATTACTGAAAAAAAAGGAATATTGCTAACTTTCTTTAAAAAAAAAAATACTTTTCAAAGCCCCCCATTTTTTATACAGCTCTAAAACTCTGCATGGTAGTTTTTTCCTAATGCTTAAAATAATTTCTGGTGCAATGTAATTAAGGTAAAATTGCTCTAATTTTTTAACTATCATCGATCATGTTCCTCTATCCGCAGAAACTTTTTTTTTTTTTGTTGACGGGGAGGAAATCTTCAGAAAGATACCCCGCCTTCTGGGGGGAAGGCGGCGGTTATGTGGAGATCTTACCCACTAAAACCTCCCCGGTGGCCCTTTCCTCGGTGCATGACGAGGGGCTCCGGGATCTCACGTGGAACGCACCGGAGCCCCTCTGCACTGTGCTCAAGGAGAGCACGTCCCGGGGGGAGGTTACTCCCTCCTCCCCTGTGCCCTCGCAGCGAAAGGCGACACGGGCCAGCCGATGTCGCCTTCTTCCCGGGTCCACTTTGGTGGACGACGCTGGCCCCACCCTTGTCGCCCAGTGAACCCGAGGCCCCTTTTAGTCGCCTTGTACGACAGGCAGGGGATACCGTAGTCTTATTCTTGAGAGCCCAGAACTACAGGGCTGATCCGCAGAAACTTGTTACAACTTGATTGCTTACGGTGTGCAGGCTGTCCTACGAAATGCATGTTAAGTATTTTAAGTTTTTATAACATCAGACAGGGTAGAAATATAAACTATTTTTTTAATGACGAACTACAGATTGGCCAGAGAAGCCGGCCTTGACTGCTTCACCGGACTGAGAGGTGGCATAGCTCTTAGGTCGCTTAGCCTGAACCTCAATATTCGTTATTGTGTAGTAGGTGGGTTAATTTTAGTGAAATTTAAAATATTATATAAAGTAAATGAAATTACAAATTATACTTCGTCCCCTAACCCACATAAACGCCCACCATTTTTTCTGGGCCCCTTAATGCCCCCCTTTAGGTTTCAAACGCGCTATCGTCCACTTTGAGAAAGTCTATTTTAACTCTAAAATATAAATATATATATTCTAAAATGTATTTGTTAAAAACAATACCAATAATTTTGTTTGCTTGCTTTAAGGACAAACCACTTGAATGAAAGTGTATGAATGAATTGATATGGATGCTGTGATAATTAACACTGTCAAGTAAAGATTAACCTTCCCAATGAGAAAGGTTTGCGCTGACAAATGAAGCTTACATTAATACCGTGCCGTATTTCCAGGTAGCCGTTATCATCAATTCTATTTTAGTTAAGTTAAACAGAAATATCAGTAACCATTAATTGTTAACTCCGATAGCTTTTTAAGGTTATTCGTCGGGTTAATGTGTTTTCGGAATTTTAATTATAGACATAATGTCAAAATAAAATTCCGTATTGAACGTCGTTACAAACCGGTGCTTAAATTATTAAACCGATATATCATGGGTTTAAAAATATATTACATAGTTAAGCTTGTTCTTCTAATACATGTTATGTGTTGCAAATAAAGTCATTCATATTATAAATGAAAATTAATGAAAGACTCGTAAGTAAGTGTCCGTGCGGTCGCCTCAAGTTGCTATGCAATCGATCGCACTGACATCGAACTAGTTACCGAGTTCGATCGCCGGTGCCGGAATTGATTATTTTGTTTGTGATAATATTAGGTACGGAGAACCTAATCAAACTTTTATCAAACTACTCATTAAAGTACATCCTTTCCAATAAAAAATGAACCATTGAAATCAGTTTCGTGATGTTGAGTTATTTACCGCGCACATACTTAATGCAAATTTAAGACTTATATATTTTTTCTCGTGGATGCCATTGTCAGAATTGGACCAAATTAAAATCGGACCAAAAGCGAAGTACCAGGCTTTTAAAATCAAAAAATAATCATTGAAGTCGTTTCACTCAGTCCAAAGTTATGAGATAACAAATACGTGAGGTAACAATAAAAAAAAACTTTCAGTCGAATTAAGAACCTCTTCCTTTTTTCAAGCCGGTTTAAAAGCTTAATATCGAATATTATTGTAACATGCCGGTAGGGCGTCCATTAGATCGTAGGTCGAACGCATTTCCACTGCGACCAAAGAAGCTTTCTTTAGCTTCTTTGATTAGGGTACAAAGAGTTGACACTTATTTTTTAACTAAATTTTAAACAAATTTCGAATAAAATTTAACCCAAATACAAGTGAATACAAAATTTCCATTGTTTCTGGACAGTTACGTTTAATATTCAGTCGACTGTACTGTACAAAAGACCACTGGTGTCTCGAAAATAATAATAACGGGCTTAATTACGCAGTCGAATAGTCAAAAGTGTCTGAAAGACGATTCAAACAAGCGCCCTTTACTCAACTCTTTGAGGCGATACAAGCTGGGAACACGCAAATGTTTATTGGAATAGATAAAATTAAGTATCGTTTCAAATTTATAAGTACGCCTCTTGCCGCCGAATTAAACAAACGAAAGGAAAGCATACTGTAACAAAAGTAAAGCAATTGTAGCTACAATTAATGTTACAATACTTATCTGCGGCGGAAACGAAATTGCTTTCGTCGGGCGAGTCGGGACGTCTTCGTGCTGCGCTTATACCGCTCGAGTTACTTGTTCAAGTTATCAAGGTGAAATTAATAAGCATATGATGGGTATTGCTGGGTATACTTGTTCTTTCCTCAGACAGAGACAGCTTTTCACTAAGCTTATTAAGGTCTGGCTCGAAGGACCAGTGATAGCTTACAAAGCGGTTCGACTCATGACCTGATAGTCTCGGTTTAAATCCCAAGAAGATTGTATAATGCCCTTTTTAAGAATAGAAAAATCAATAGTGAAGTAATGTGCCCGATGTATGGCTATAGGCTCACGTCCCATATGTTATATGAGACCTTATAATTTTGCTATGTATGCGGAAGTATCCTAATGATAAATCCGGAAGGAAAGCAACATGGAGTGGTCACGTGTCACACAAAGCGAGGATGCTAAAGGATTTCTCTACTAGTACTTGTTTCAGCTCAGCCCAAAGGGGGACTTGTGCGTACCGCTTGAGGTCCGGAGCCCCTCCCGGTATACTTATACAGATAGCGCTTGTACCATTTTAGTCAGCCTGCTGTAAAGGCTAAAGTGGAAAAAGCCAATAAATAAGTTAAACTGCTTCTATACATAATATGAGATGAAAAAAAAAGTTGGAATTGTTAAAAAAGTTTTTTTTTGTTAGCAGAATAGTTTCCGCCGTCACTAATCATGTTTTTCCCCATTTATACAAATACAACTACACGATGACCCTTTCATTGATACAGCATATTTCGCCGTTTGAGCTGCATAAAAAAATACTAAATACATAAACGGATATAAAAATTTTCTTTATATGACTTTTAAAAATTACAAACTGTAAACATATGAATATAAACTAGTGGACGCCCTTAAGTAAAACACTTTGTGCCTTAATATTTTGTTTGTTATTAATAATATGGTAATTTACAACTGTCATTACCTCGCAAACTCCTTTTCCTCTGTCGGCAGGCCTTTGCGCCGAGTTACTCTCAATAGAGGTAACTCTGCCATTTCTCAATTAAACTGGCCGAGGGAAAAAGCCACTGCCAGCTATCTATGATTGAATAGTTTCGTTCTTGTCTGCAACTTTTGATCTGAGATACAGATAAAGTTATAACTATCTCATCATTCAATATTTCAGCCGTAAAACGTCTACTGCTGGGCGGCATAGGCCTCCCCAACTATTTCCAAAAGGACCGGTTGTAAGTGGCTTGCATCCAGCTGTGTCTTGCGACCTTTATGAGTTCGATAGACCACCTTGCGGGTTGACGTCGTACGCTGCGCTTGCCGGTCCGTAGTCTCCAATCGAGAACTTTTCGATTTCATCGGCCATCTGTTCTTCGCCCTAAGTGCCCTGCCTATTGCTACTTCTACTTGTTTACCCGGCGAGCTATTCTAGTTCTAGACTAGCTTTCATTGGTCTACGGATATATATAACTATCTATCTTCTTGATATAACTTTATCAAACAAGAAGCAAATAACAGAAGTAAGGTATACTTTGCAATTGGTTGTACAATGGACGACCAGATCGCTTAGAGCGATCTCTTCCCGGCAACTTTGTATGGACAGGAAATATATAAACTAAACAGGTGGATCAATAATCATAAACATACAGATACAAATGTTTCTAGAAACAGAAAGGAAACTCCTAGATTTTCTATAAGCAAGCTGATTCTGAACCTTTAACGCCAGATGGTACTAACTACCCAGCCACTATTGCCGCTTTGAAAATCTATATATATAAAAGAAACAGTGGGTTTGTTCATTATAAACTCGGAAACGGCTGGATTGATTTCAATGAAACTTTTAGGGAATCTTTAGATTGACCCGGCGAGTAATCCTGTTTGGTGACACTCCTCTTTTTGAACTGTGAAACAAGCCGTATCGTATATTTGAGCCCGATTTGTTTTTGTATAACTGATAAGAATGATATTGTATCTACCGATATGGACATGGGTGTAGAAAAATGATCTTCACCCGCTTGAGAAAATGAATAATTTAATATATTATGTGAGTTAAATTAAATATTTAATGTTTTAAGTTTATTGTTTAAATAAAATAAAGTAGAATCTAGCCCGGAAAAGCCATCTAGGTACGCTAGTAAACTATAATAAATAATGAAATAAAACTCATTCAGAATAAAGTAGGCAGCGGCTGGTGTATTAAGCTGAAAGTAGAGAATACAATTTCAATGCTTTAACTTTCAACTGATGTGTATACGGTCCGTTGTCTTTGAAAATTACACTTCCACGCTCCGCGCTCGCCTGGCCAAAACACGTTCGACTGGAGTACGTGCGACCTTTACTACACATCCCATCTGCATATGTTGATTAATTTTTTATATCACTGGCGCGTACTCTTTCTTAAAAAAAGAAATCGTCTAAGACATTATCCATACTAAACTTTAAACGTGCGGACTGTCTTTTTATTTCTGAAATATCATAGTATAACTCTCTTTCTTTCACATTTATACTCGTTCACACAAGCTTTTTTTTTTATTTAGATTTTTTACTTTTATACAAATTGTAGGATATATCACTCGGTCAATCTTTCCACGCAATTTGTAAGACTTCCTTAGTATTTTTCAGAAAAAATGATATGGGACCTAATTAAAAACAAACCCTTAACACAAAAAAACCTGAATTTGTTGCTATGGCGCCTGAGCGCACAGATTTTAAAAAAAATATTTAAGAAGACACGAGAACCTTCTTCTTTTATGAAAAAAGAAGTCTATTAAAATAATATTAGTTTTTTTACCCACCGCGATCTAGACTTAATGTCACTTATTAATGTGCTAAAGTTTCTGCCTTTACGTTACTGAAATAATTCAAATAAGTAGAGAATTTAATTATGTATTACCTTCGACACCCGCCACGGCCCCGAGACTGCAAAACCAATTGTCTTCAAAAACAATGTTCAATGGCATCATGATGGACGATAGTCTTTTAGGTCCATGGTGTTCCACTATGGATTACCGACAGCGTAGGCTCGCCGATCGTGTATGTCTTACTATTTGACGTTGGTAATGATGGAATGATAACTGTTGAGTGTGATAGATTGGTTATATAATGAAATGTCCTTAGCAAGTATTAACGAAGTAGTAACCAAAAGCTGTGAGGGGGGAGGAGAGGTGGTGTGAGGGGGAGGTGGAGTAGGTTTGTAGCTTCAGTCGCACAACGTCCTCTTATTCTCGTCAATCTTCCATTAAATTTGTCAAAAAACTGTAAGGCTGCAAGCAAAATAATTGTATTAATATTATTGTAAAAAAAATGCAAATTAGGTATCGTCTATACTAGAGATTAAATAGTTAACTTGTCATCCGAAAGAAAAAGTTCTAGATGAGCAATCAACAATCCTATGGTATAAATATCATGTCCTATTTCTATTTAGTGTTTGCAGCAGGTAACAAAAAACGTATTGACTGGAGAGTTGCACTGAAATTCGCCGTACGTCTCATGTGTTTAAGCCTCTCTGCTGTTCGCATACTTGTTACTACTATTGCACCCCAGCGCGTGTTGGAGCGCCTGCCGTCGACGCCTTGCAAATAAACACATGGACCGTTCTAAAAATTTTATCTTCCCCAACAACCAATTGCATCATAGAGTATACTCTACTTCCAAACAACATGTTCATCAAGACGTAAACTGTTAGATGTTTATAATTCAAACGAGCCGGCAAACTTCGTACCGCCATATTTTTGATAGTAGTTAGTAAAAGAATCAAAAAGAGATTACGATTTGAACCAGACGGGATTCTATGATTGACATTTATGATCTATGGTCTGTTTGAAGTCGTCATTCATTGGCTGAATGTCATTTTGTCTCATTCACTCACTTTTCTTAGTGATCTTGTATAAAATCTGATTTAAATAAAAAAAGAACTTTTAATTTATTTTATATGCATATAAAAACTTTGACCTCAAAATAACAAACACAAAAATGTAAGAGTCATCCAATTTAGTGTATTAGTTCAGAAGTTATACGCGTACATACATATAAACATTCATTTTTATAGATGGATTTATATAAATATGCATCTTTTGAATTTCTGGCTGAATTTTAGAAACGGCTCCAAGCATTTTCATGAAATTATTTTTGATGGGGTGATAAAGCGATCTAGCTAACATGCATTTTAGAAAATGTCGCTTTATTCGTGTTTTAAGTCAATGAAAACCGATGTCTCCAATCCGATTTTTTTTGAGAAAAACTATTATGAAACGAACTAATTTTAAACTAGTAGATTTGCAAGCTTAAATCATACTAATTTTGAAAAAAAAGGTTTAAAGATTTTTATTCTCAAAAAGATAATTTACAAAGTCACTTACATGAGAATAATATTAACTTATAACATAACTATAACTAGTCGCCGGTATTCATTATTTACTAATTTTAACACAGTTTTCCAAAATATGTTGTGCTAACAAATATTTAAATATATCAAATGAGCTCACATTTTTAATGGCAGGAGACAACTTGTTGTAAAGTTGCGCTCCTTCGAATGTGATGTTTTTTGAACCATAGTTTGTTCGTACTTTTGGCAGAACAAGTAAACTTGCTCGCCGAGTACTGCGCTTATTCATCTTTTTTTGTTGACGGGGAGGAAATCTTCAGAAAGATACCCGCATTCTGGGGAAGGCGGCGGTTATGTTGGGTTCTTACCCACTAAAACCTCCCCGGTAGCCCTTTCCTCGGTGCATGACGAGGGGCTCCGGGATATCCAGTGGAACGTACCGGCGCCCCTGTACACTGTGCTCAAGGAGAGCATGTCCCAGGGGAGGTTACTCCCTCCCCTGCGCCCTCGCAGCGCAAGGCGACACGGGCCAGCCGATGTCGCCTTCTTCCCGGGTCCACTTTGGTGGACGACTCAGGCCCCCACCCTTGTCGCCCAGTGAACCCGAGGCCCCTTTTAGTCGCCTTCTACGACAGGCAGGGGATACCGTAGTCTTATTCTTGAGAGCCCAGAACTACAGGGCTAGCGTTTATTCATTTGTGACATCCTTGCAAATGATATGTTAGTGCTAATTTGTTTGTTTATAATTTTTCCTAATTATGATGCATGTACTGTAGGTATATAGTTGATTAATAGTCAATTTTGAAACTTACTAATGAGTTTTTTTTAATGGATTCTATCGATATATATATATATATATTAATTATATTTTATCTTTTCAGGTAAGGCAATAATTGATTAAAATGAAACCAGAAAAATTGCAGCACACGAGAAACGCAACTAGAGTAATTATAGCCTCGAATTACTAAACATGTTTCATGCGGTAAGAGTTGAATTTTAATTTGAATAATTATGCAAAATAAATTATGGAATGCAAGGTTTATTATGCAATATTTAACGATATTTATGACGCAAAAGTGAGCAGCAGTTTAGGAAGGGGATTTTTTGTGACGAACTACACAGGTTGATCAGAGAAGCTGACTTCATCACCGGATTGAGAGGTTGCATAGTTCTTAGGTCGGTCAGCCTAAACCTTCATAACTAGTAACTGGACACAAGGATCCCCCCGATGGGAGGTAACCTCGGCTTGAACCGTTACTATGTTACGCGCAAGTATTCCGATCCGAGGGCGCCCGAGAGGGCCGAACCAGTACTCGGTCGGTTGCTATTTCACTGATAAGGGATAGGGGACTTCCTAGGCGAATGTACTAACCAGATTGGTGACATACTAAAGACGAAAAACATCAAAAGTACGCGAAACTGATATTATCAAATGACAGTCTGTTAATTGATTCATTGATGCCATCGCTGTCGTCACTGATTTTGGTCTGTACTGTATTTACGAGGAATTTGTCAGACGAATTTTATCATATAACTTATAGTCATGGATTTCTAAACCTGTTTCGTACGGTAAAAGTAGAATTATAATTTGCATATTTAAGTAAGATATCGGATTGCATAGCGCAATGTTTAGCGTCTACAATGCAACCGCTTCATGTAAAAGTCAATCCCGGATTTTTTTTTAAATTTGGAAAAATCTCTTCCTGCCTTTAATTCTTAACAAGACAGCCTTAGCCTTTTAGCAGATTAACCTCCGCGGTGTTACCCGCAAGTGAAAACTATTTTTTTTTTCAAAAATAAAAATAGCCTTAATTACTCCTTATTACATCAGCTATCTGCCAGTGGCCCTCAAAATCGATCCAAGCGTTCCAGATATTAGCTGGAACAATCAGACAGAGAGGAATTGGGATACCTCTGTCTACGCGACGTTAAAACATGGTGGAAACGTGATACGTGTTATGTTTTATTATTAATAGTATGTGTATAGATTGATAAATATGTATGTTTATATATATGTATATTATTTTTCTGTATTAATTTAATATAAATATGATCACATACCCACTAAAATCTTTCTAAAGGCAAGTTTCTGTCCATACAAAGAGATCGCTCTTAGCGATAAGAGCGCCCGTTGCGCATGATATTGTATTGACAATGTGAAAATTGTATATTTACTATTTCTGCGCAATAAACTATATTCATTCATTCATACGTATATATGATTAAAATAAGCGATGTAATTGATAATTATCCAGCGAAGTCACGTACGGTTGTTTTTTTTTACAATATATTCCTTTAGTTTATTCAAAGTTTATTTCTTAGCGTGGAGAAACTAACTGAAAGTTTGTATAAAACGGGAACTGTGCGGTCCCAAGTTTGAATTCTAACGATAGTACCCTCCTCGCTACTTCACGATGCTGTCCTCTGCTGTATTAATATTCAATTGGTGCCAACGACTGGGATACTTCGCGAGCGTCGATGTGGAAAAGTGAACAAACTCGTTGTTTCTAGACTTCTCTTTAATAAGAATATTCAATATGAAAAGACCACATAGCTGACTTGATATAGACGCAAATCTATAGCCTAATGGTTTACGGTCTGCGAATCGTAAGGTCGTAGGTTCGAATCCACCATTCGACTATTGACGTGAACCATATACAATATACCTAGCACAAGCTTAAGCTTAGTTGGAATGATTAACAAGAATGTTAGTAATGTTTTCTGAAAAAAAAAAAGAAGTATTGCTAGCTTTCTTTTTAAAAAAAAAACAGAACGCGATCGTATTCAGGATATCCGACGCCGTTACACCTAATACACTTTATATTAGCTCTTTGTATACTCTCTGTATTTCCGAATTATCTTTATCAAACTCTCATCAAACTACTCTTGAACTACATACTTTCCAATAAAAAATGAATCATCGAAATCGGTTGGCGTGTTATTGAGTTATTCGTCCATTTGTGGCGCACATATTTAATGCAAATTTAACACTTATATGGATTTCTCATGGATGCCACTGTCAGAGTTTAGAGTTAGACTAAATTGGAAATTGGACCAAACTGTCAAATAAAAATCGAATTGCAAACTGTGTAATAAAAATACAGATGAATTGAGTACCTCCTTTTTTGAAGTCGGTTGAAGAAACGATAAAATATTATAAAAAAAAAACAGATAAACAATTTATTAACCTCGAATAGGCGCAAAAGAATTCAGATCCATAAAGATTAGAATCTAAAAAAAATATCCTAATTTGGACTCGACCATCTGCTTAGTGTCTTAATATTAATAATAAAAATAAAGATCCAAGCGACAAACGAGTAATAGAGAGTAGAGAGAGAGAGAATACGAGTAGTGATCTTAGTAACCTATGAACATCTAACAAACCAGTGGAGCCCTCAATCAGTCATTTCGATCGGAATACATCGACTATGTAAACCAACCAACGATCTTTCCAACTCGATTCACCGTATAGACGCTAGAATTGATTAAGGCACCACATAAACACAACTCGTAATTGGAACGTATCAGGTTCGAATCCGTTTCCCGTAAATCTAACCGAGTGTCAATCTTAATTTATGTAACGTCCATTTGTCACAGTTGCAATCAAGAACACATCTCGATTGTCAATACCGATAACGAATCAAAAGATTTATTCTTGGCTTTGGATTCTTACATCGTGGAGTTATATTCAACTGATGTAAACATGTATTATAAGGCTATTCACGCTTCCCAAAGTGGCACTCAAAGTTAGATTAGCTTTTGAATGTTCCTCAGATTATTCGTGAAATAGCAACCGACCGAGTCGTGTTTCGCCCTCTCGGGCGCCCTCGGATCGGATAGCTTATGCGTTACATAGTAACCGTCCAAGCCGAGCGTTACTAGCGATAGAGGTTCAGGCTAAGCGACCTAAGAGCTGTGCCACCTCTAAATCCGGTGAAGCAGTCAAGGCCAGCTTCTCTGACCAATCTGTGTTGTATTATAACATTTTTTATATAGATAAATGGGAAAATTTGCTTATGTTTCGCCTGATTTTAAGTGATCACCGTCGTCCATGAACATCCACAGTACCCGAGTAGTTGCAGATGCATTGCCAAAGGTCTCCAAATCTTATAGGTTTTGAAACACCGCTGGTGACAGTAAATACCACAAGTTGATAGTGCGTGGAAGCTAAATTACGCGAAAAGTCAACCAACAAAATGGTGTCGATAGAATTAGGAATTCTGCCGTGATGTTTGATAATGGAAATCTATAGTTGGCATGATTCCGACCAATTCCTCGGAACTAAAGAAAGGATAGACAAGAACTTATAACACATGCAGCGTATTTTGGAAGAGGTTTTATTATTTTTTTTTTTATAATTTCTCTTTGCTTGACTACGATCCCACCTGATGTTAAGTGGAAATACAGTCCTGGATGGTAAGGCGCACTAGCTTAGTAAATGCCTATTCACTCTACTCTTGAAAATACCCACGTTGTAATCGGAAGGAAAGACAGACGCGGGCAAACTATTCCAGTCCTTTGCTGTACGAAGAATGAAAGACGAAGCAAATCGCTTCGTTCGGGTTTGAGGGATGTTAACAACAAAAGGATGAAATCCCGCAGTGCGTCTAGAAGTCCGATGGTGGAAAGGGGATGGGGGAATTAGATCATGTAGTTCCTGAGCTCACTCTCCAAAATGCAATCTGTAGAATAAATTAATGATTACTTATCAGTGTTAAATTTTTTTGTCGTTTAAAAAAAATTATGATTTTCAATTACAACTTCGTTAAAATGTAATGTAATCCTATTTATTATTATCTAATTGGACACTTGGTTTACTACATATACGGCAAAATAAACCAAAGCTAATCTATTATAGATTATACTAAGAAAGACTTTAGTAGTACTTTAGTAGATAACGATTGCAATCTCAGTCTACCCTGTTTTAACTAACACCACCTGATAGTTAGGTGATTATTTTAGTTGTTTTTGTTGTGTTTGTAAATCTTTAGCGTCCCTTATTCCTGCTAATTAAACAAGACCATGCGGGTTACATTCAATCGATTGCACATCGAATAACTGGAATTGAAGATCGCATCTTCCTTGTACACCTTACCTCGGATTTATTATATCCTGTACTTACCATTTTCTTATTGTTTAGTTAAAATCAATTCTACGATATTTGTTTAAGAGTTGAAATTTCCGTGGCAGTAGATTGGGGCAGTTTTAGCAGTAATTCTAATTGTTGCACAGCGTACATTGTTCCACTAATGCAAGGTATTGTGCCGACTTAGTTTCAAACAAGGAGCTTATTTTGTAGTTGTTTCTCCCATACATATAGTACGGGTCTTTCTGTAGTCAGTGCTATTGTAGATAAGTGGGTGGAGTTCGCTTCGTGTGTTGATTGTATGTAAGTTATTGACTTTAAAGTAACAGTATCAATTAGATTTCGTCGCAATTTTTGTATCGAAAAACTCGTGAGATACTTGCTTGTCTGAAAAAAAACTCTAAGACATTTGCAGTACCCTGTTACTTAAGTTGTTACTTAACTTTTACATATTGGAAAGTCACAGTCCACGTGATACGAAAGTAGGTAGACAAGTAAACATTCAAGTCCTTCAATGTTTAGGTTAATATTTATAGGGAAAAAAATATTGGAATAAACCTATTTTTACAGATTAAACCACGATTTTTTTTAAAGAAAGCTAGCAATGTTTCTTCTCAGAAATATTACTAACAATCTTGTTAACCATTCCAACTAAGCTTAAGCTTGTGCTAGTGGATTCGTACCCACGTTTTACGATTCGCAGGCCTTATTATATATTCTCAAACGATTACAATAATGTGTGGATATGTTTCATACTAAACGATACTATGCTATACGAAGGACCGATTTCAATGAATAGGGAATCTTTAGATTGACCTGGCGAGTAATCCTGTAAAGTTTATAAAGGAGCATCTTTTTGAACTGTCAAATACCGGTTTTATTTACTATGATGTTATTCTATTGTATTATAACCCAAATTTGTAATGACACATTCTTTGTGTATAACGTATACGAAGTATAATAAAGTATACTGCAGTATATCAAAGATAATAATTAAGGATTTTGAATAATTCAAGGTAAGTTATAGCGCCGCGAATGTATCCGTTTACTGATGTAATTCTGTAAAATCTAGCGAAGCGGGCTGGGTACACTAGTATATTATAAAATTATCATGGGACCTAATTGAAAGCAAATCCCTTCAAACAAATGTTATCATTTGTAGGTCTCGTAGAATAAAATAGTCCAACAACTAATACACTAGCTTTATTGAAACAGCGTAACGTTGTACAAAGAATTATTTATAACGAATACCGTCACAACGGCGCGTCCTCACAATCTTTATACAAAATTAATTAAAAGTCAGATTACGAACTAATAAAGTTACAACTATTGTTTACAATGCCAACTTCATGTGACGATCAACTAAATTATTAATTATGAGTTAAAGATACAATAAGGTTCAGGTAAATCATTAAGATATCATTGGGAGTAGTTATTATGCATAACAATCGCTGGGTGTCATGTGTTGCCAGCTAACACAAAAATAAATCTATACATTAACATAAAACGAATTTGAAAATAATTTTCATTAGTTTCCATCCCTCAAACCAGAACGGAAGCGCTTGGCTTCATTTCATTATTGGTACAGCAAAGGACTGGAATAGTTTGCCTATGTCTGTCTTTCCCCATTACAATGTGGGTGTTTTCAAGTGTAGAGTGAATAGGCATTTACTAAGTTAGTTTGCTTTACAATGCAGTGAAGCCAAGCTTAGAAAAAATAAAATAAAACTTTTTTGAAGTCTGTTAAAAATACTTTACTTTGCGCTTACTTAGAAACGAACGACTTTGTTAGCATTTCCAGTGTTCTACTGTTTCCATTCAAAATCTAATAACATATGAAGTCTTATTTTTAAATATTAAAATCAACTTCGCTTTGTCCGCTTACAAGTCGGGTTCTTGTTGCAGAATTATTAATGAATAGTGTAGTTCTGTTTCCTGTTGGCTCGAGCTCTCGCGCTCACGATTGTGACTTGCTTTACAACTGCAACCAACCAGAACATTCTAATGCGCCTTCTGTGAAAAAAAAAAATAAGTTTGTTTCATAACTGTATAGAATTTGTTCTATTTTCAAACATTGATACTGGCTGGTTACTATGTCATGGAGAAACTTAATAGAAAATGTGCCAAGTACGTTTGTAATTGTAATGTAATTAATATTTTTTATTTTAAGGTTTTGAAGATCTATTTATTTATTTATTAATCAACCAACAACAAAATATTTACAAAAAATATAACTGTCCCAAATCGTCATCGCTTGGCAACGTGCCCAGAAGGCTGGTAGCATTGCCACGTTGTATGGCAATGCTTAGCCTCTGTGCAAGGTATAAGCCAGCCCTCTGGTCACCAGATGTGTCAACTTAGCTAACACATTAAAAAGGTGGTGTGCACTAGGACCCCACGGACCCCAAACGGCTCAAATATGAAACCCTTATCGAGGTTACTTAATTTGCGCCGCTTGAGGTTTTCTGCAGTTGCAGCGGCCGCTCCAGCCTCAACAGAAGATTCTAGAAGATGTGATGTGAAGATTCTATTTTTAGGTTGGTTTTTATTTCAAGTTTGTTACCTCATAACTTTCGACTAGATGAACCGATTTTGGCGATTCTATTTTTGTTTGAAAGCTGGTGCCTTCTATTTGGTTTTTCTAATGACAGTGGCATATATGAGATAACCTTACTATATAAGTCTTACATATGCATTAAATATCTGCGCAACAAATGGACGAATAACTCAATATCACGCCAACCGATATCGATGATAATTTTATTAGAAATAATAGTGATTCAAGTTTTTTTTTCAATAATATAACTAACAATCTTGTTAACCATTCCAACTAAGCTTAAGCTTGTGCTAGGACATGGTTCACGGCAATAGTCCAATGGTGGATTCGAACCCACGACCTTACGATTCGCAGGCCGTACCCTAAACCTAGGCTAGTATGTCCGGAATTTAATGTTAAAAGATATGAGTGTGAAATCGAGATGAATAAAGGAATAACTGTAGATAATATTAGAAATTTAATTAGCGATAAGAATAAGATAGATATATTTTTAAGATTCTGTAAATATGTAGTAAATAAAGTAATAGCTAGAAACAAAACATAATGTAAAAAGATATATATAAAAATTAGGAAATAAAACAGAATTGTAAATAGAAATAAGTTGTATAAATTAGAGTCAAAATTAGAATTTGTGTATTTAGAAATAATAGATATATAAGGAAATTATAACTAACTAGAAATAAGAAACTTAGAAATTAGTATTGTATAAAGTAGACAAATTAGTTAGTAGTAAATTATTGTAAAGATAAAAATACCCCCAGCCAAACGTGCTGGGGAACAAAACTTAGTAATAAATTTAAAAAAAAAAAACCTAGGCTAGTGACTATTTTATTAGGCTATTGACGCTTCGAGGTTGTTCTGATTAATACTATTTTGTTATATTCCTACGGTAATTCGAAAATACAAAGTGTGCGTATGCGCCTAATAGCGTTAAACGTTTAATTCTATTTTTGTTTTTGCTTGTAAATATACTTATAATAATTATTTGTGTGGTAATTTTAAACAACGAACTGAGGTTTTCAGTTACTTTTTTTTTATTTTCTTTACAATAAGTTCCCAGTTATTATGTATTGTTGGAGAGCTAAGTAAACGGTTATGTTTTTAATATAATCGGCCAGTAGGTTTCATAATTTTTTATTTATTCAATTCGAACTTTTAAATTTGGATCCATACTTATTTTAAAAAAAAAATTGTAGTTGCTTTTTTGACTTATTTTGAAAAAACCTAAAAACATGAAAACTCAAAAATGGTTCACTTATGCACTATATGTATATGTCCTATACATATACATAAAATTCCCGTTGTAGGGGGTAAAACACCCCGACTACCTCCTAACGAATATACGTCGTTACCAATAACCTTGTATACGATATGGTATAGACATGGTATATAAAAATATTTTTCTCCTTTACACTAAAAACCAACCAGAGCGGGATGAACTTATTTTAAATAATAAGAATGACAACTTTGAATGCGGAATACACAGAATTGTGTTCCATATTCAAACTCCAACTCGTAGCTTGTTAGGCATTGTCAATAGCAAGGCCCGGGGAGAATTAAAAAAAAATCAGGCAGCTGAAACTTTCTGAAAAAAGAATTGAAACTAGGCGGCCATGGCGAGCCGTAGGCGTAACTTTCCTTTGAACTTTTAATGTAAATTTTCCAGTATTTGGACAACTCGATATGTAAATTAATCGACTTCAAAAAAGTATATGTGAAGTTGTCTGTTTTTTGTCTGTTTTTCTTTGAAAATGTTTGCTTTTAATTTGAAGCCTCAATAGACTAATGATTTAAGGCAAAGGTTCCTAACCTCGTGCTTGCCTGATTGGTATGTGCTTGCCACTATTCGAAACCGACTGATTTTTTTTTAAACATTAATTAAATATGTGAACTATTACAACTTTGGATCCGTGGGGTCCTAGTGCAGACCACCTTTTTAATGTGATAGCAAAGATGTTGGTCGACACTTCTGGTGACCAGAGGGCTGGCTTATACCTTACACAGAGGCTAAGCATTGGCATGCAACGTGTCAATGTTACCAGTCTTCTGGGCACGCTGCCAAGCGACGACACACAGTTATCTTTATTGTAAAATACCTGTTATATTGTAAATATTTCTTTGTTCAGTTAGTATTCTGTGTGTGTATGCAATTTGAATCATGATTTTATTATTTTGAAACGTTTTGTTTATTATTTAATTTTTGTTTATTATTTTATAAAATAAATTATGAATATAACATAAATAAATGATGGGAAAATGAGAAGTTATGGAGGGAGTTGGTCGATTAAAAATTAGTGGTGCCCGCCACTCGACCTATATTTTAGAATGTGCACTACAGTCCAAAAAGTTTGGGAACTCCTGGTTTGAGATATAGTCTAAAAATATGAAGGTTTAGGTGTAAAGTCACTATTGGACTATTGACGTGAACCGTCTCCTAGCACAAGCTTAAACTTAGCTGGAATAGCTAACAAGAATGTTAGTAATATTTGAAAAAAAACTGTTTAGGATTGTGATACTCGTATAAAGGATTTCTTATATATTTTTCTGAAAAGCCTGAAGACAATATAGTTTTCATTTGTTACTATGATATTACTAATATAACATTAACCATTTCAACTGAGTTATACCAAGAAGATAAGTAAAGTTAAATGCCGCTATTGAAAATTTTCGCAGAAAGAAGAATGAAATCGAAATTGCAGCAACGTAGAATAAATAACACAAAAGACAAAGACTAAAATAAATATATTTCAGAAAGGAATGCCCTTTTTAAATATATTTATTTTATTCGCTGTAAAGTACAAAGAATAAGACGAGACTAGATAGGACTTTACATAAGTAACTTTTGTATAGTTGATTGACGTTGTAAACCCCAAGGCTATTACAAATTCAATCTCTACGGCTTTAACACCGGACTGACAGACGATTGAGCATTAAGAGCGTACAGTATCGAATCGTAACTTACTATAGAGCTACTTTTTTTGTTGTTGACGGGGAATCGGAGTTATGTGAGGTTATTACTCACTAAATACCCCCAATGGCCCTTCCTCGGTACATAGTGATCTCGTGGCGCGCGCTAGTGGCTCCGGGATCTCCAAATGAACACACCGGAGCCTCTCTGTACTATGCTATACAGCAGGTCCTAGGGAGGTTAATCTCACCCCAGCACTCCCCTAGCACTCCCCCAGCCCCTTCGCAGTGCATACTATAGAGCAACTTAGCATAAGGGAGAGCTATGGATGACCAATGTCCGTGCCTTAAGTTGTTTAGTATTCTAGCAACCTGAGTTTGATCCCGCTGTCAGCACCAATAAAATTTCAACACCAATTTTTTTTCCAATGTTTTTTTAAGGTTGTAACCTCTAAACCTTAACTTTGGACTGGGTAAACCGATTTTGATGATTTTTATTTGAAAGCTGTCTGACAATGATGTACATGAAAAAATCTTGTAAGCCACGACATCAATTTCGAAGAAACATTTTTTATTGGATAGGATGTACTTCAACAGTACTTAGATAGTAGTTTAGTACTACAATAATTCTAAAATACAAAGACATTCGAAGTCGGTTTTTTTTTACTCGTAAATCTACTTGTTACAGACAAGGCCAACCCAATGGTTTGATACATATAAGCTGTACCTTATTAATAACATACTTGTTAACCATTCGAACATTCGAAATCAACTTAAGATATATTTAGGTTCATATTAATAATCGAATAATAAATTTGAACCTATGACATTACGTTTCACCGTGCGTGCTCTAAACCATTAGTCTATTGACGCGTATATTTATTTATTATCCTCTAATCCTTATTTCTCGGACATCGGCTTGCGTCAAACATTATTAGCGTTCACTCGGCAACACGGATAATCTATCCATTACTAAATGGGATGCTCTCAACTTGCGCTTCTATGTACGGATTGTCCGATTGCCAATCGGAGCGTGGCCCAACCTCTAAATGGTGATTAGTATATCTGTGGGCGCCGCTGACTCGACGTGCGTTAATAATTCACGTCCTAATCATTTCCCCAGTGCTGACGCTTTGATCACGTGCGGTAAAACGCTGTTAACCACTGTAACATAGCTGCATTAACATGCATTCGAAAATCCGTTAATTTTACAGTTTAACAAAAGCGTCCATTCACGACCGTCGGAGGTTGCGAAAAATTCTTGCACGATATAAGTATTTTATGACCCACCCCTTGATAGGTTTAGGAGTGTTGCTGGAGTTTCTTCGGCCACTTCTTCTCCCAGCGCTAACGCTTCCCGAAGTGGCATATAAGTTAGTTTAGCTTAGATTGTCCCAATAGATGTTGCTAATAAAATAACTACCGACCGAGTCGTGGTTCGGCCCTCGGATCGGACTGCTAACGCGTAATAATGGTAACCGTCCAAGCCGAGGTTACCCCTCACCAACCACCTATTAATAGAGGTTCAGGCTAAGCGATCTAAGAGCTATGCCACCTCTTAATCCGGTGAAGCAGTAAAGGCCAGCTTCTCTGTGCCAACTGTGTTAGTTCGTCAAAAAAAAACTGTTTAACAAAAAAGCCGGTGCAGCACCACAATAGCGGTTTGAACTGGAATGGATATTAAGTTTACGAAGAGGCGGACTTAGTGACAAAAGGCATTCTTTGTTAGTCTACCTTATATTTTTCTTATATTTATGTAAAGACATACTTACGGGTGTAAGCTTAAAGAAAAAAAATATATAAATGCATATTCACGGTGTCCCGTAAGTATCACGACAAATGGAAAGGGAAGAAGTCACTTACTAGACGTAATATTACCTTAGCAAAAGTGTCACCATTTCCGAATATTTAAGATTTTTAATTTTTTTTAAAAATATCCCCGGTTTCCAGTTTTCGTTTGAAGCTGTATGTGCGAAAACACAGTTATTTTGCGAATAGTACTCTCGGATAGTTGGTCTATCGTATTCAAATATCATGTTTTCAAATTAAGTTACAAAACATTACGAAAAAGTGTTTTTTCCATTTTTTTTTTATTATATGTATATCAATAAATTGATACGTATATAACTACATAGATCTTTTCCTTTTTCGGTATAGATTCCAGAGATATAGAGTGGTATAACATCGTAAAATAACAGCTTGCCATCCATTGATGCCATTTATTTACCGCAGGCACTGCTGAAAATCAGTGCAATTTTTAACAGCACATTCCGAGACATCGTTTATATATTGCTTTAAAATCGCAATTTTTTTAAATTGCGTTTGAATTTTTTTTTTCATATTTGTATGGATGCCAATAAATCAAATGTGTGTCTTTGTATAAAAACTCGTCCGGACTTTGGAGTCCAATAATCGAGAAAGTCGTGCTAGGACCGCGTAAAGTGGAAATTCACTTTCTGCCTACCCCTGTTAATGGCATCAGAGCTTTTATTCATTATTAGTGAAAACAAAGAAACATTCACCGCGTTAATTGAACGATCCCATTTAGTTAATCTAATCGATTCCACACGAGGGAACGCTGTAACTAAAGAAGCGATGGAAACGCTACACGGCCACCGTTTCACCTCAGAATCATTTGAAAAAAACATCGCCCGGTGCCGCGCAATACAATCTTATCATTGATGCTGAGATGTCTTATTTTCTGCTGTATAAGGTTGAGATTTGAACAGAAGCAAATTAAAAACTAATTTGACATTAAGTTTTATTATTTATCCTTGGCTAGCTAACGGTGTTGCCATAACGGTGCCATGGTAAGAGTAAAGTTCATTTGTTTTAGTATTCTATTTTAATCAGGTTTATTTACGAGTATAAACATAAACCCCAGCCGTTGAATGTACCGATACTTTTCCGTGAAAGCTACCGACCGAGTCGTGCTTCGATCTTCTCGGACGAACTCGGATCGGAAAACTATCGCAAATAGTTACCATGCCGAGGTCCCCTCGTGGTGGCTCTTGTGCTTAGTTACATTTAGCTGTGCTCTTAAATACCCGGTAAAACTGTAGCGGTCGGCTCATCGTAAGTGCGATCTCGTATCAGCGTAGTTTGTGTATGCTACGTAATGTACACAAGTATATTTACGAGTTAAAACAAAAAGTGACTTCAAATCTGACTTTCTTGTTTATATTTCCGGATTATCGTAGGAATATTATGAAATATATAATATATTATATATTATTAATCAAAACCTAAACAAACTTTCATCAAATTACTCTTGAAGCAAATCCTTTTCATTAAAAAAAGAATCATCGAAATCATCGGTTGGCGTGATATTCGTTCATTTATTTCCGTATTCTTCTTCTTAGTTTAAATTTTGTTTTTGTTTTTTAAGTGTTGCACGTTAAAATAATAATGATAATAATTTGCCGATAATGTTGTCGGTAGTGCAGTTACATATTTTATTTCTATTATGTCTTTTATAATATCAATTGGTCTATTGTTGATTGTCCCAAATAAAGAGAAAAAAAAATATTGAGTTGTTCGTCCACTTATGGCGCACATGCGTAAGGCAATTCTAACACTTTATGGATTTCTCATAGACACCAATGTACTCGTAGAATTAGAATGGGAACACAAGTACCAGCTTTCAAGTGACAAAGAATCATCGGTTCACCCGGTCTAAAGTTATGCGATAACAAACATAAGAAAATAAAGACGAAATGAGAACCTCATTCTTTTTAGAAGTCTTTTGAAGAAAATGCGGGTTCTTGAGAACTTGATTGAAGACGAATTAATTTGTCTGCATTTAAAATGTTAGACACATAGCATCCTCAGTTACAAACAAAATTTGATTTCTTTTTCACTTAAGGTTTGGATTCAAATGGTCCCATGATTATTGTAACTTTCTTTGTGTTAATCCTTAAGAGGTATAAATATATAAAGGCATATATATATATATATATATATATATATATATATGTATATATAAAAGAAATTTGAAGATGTCGGGGCTCCTCCAGGGTCCTGAGGTAAGTAGTACTAAATACAACAGATTTCAATTGTATTTTTTTATGTTTGTTATCTCGTAACTTTGGATTGGGTGAACCGATTTTAATGATTCTTCTAAATTTGAAAGCAATTTTGTTAAATTATGACAATCCACGACAAAACCATATAAGTCTTAAATTTGACTGACTTTTGATCCGACTTGAAGTCGGTTTATAATAAGAAACTTTCAACAATATTAACACTTAACGAATAAAGCTATAACTGACAAAACGTCTGCTTGTATATACTTGTGAGACAGTCCGTTCAACGGCGTGTACTAAGCTTTGTATATTTGTTATTATTACTAGCAAATGTAGCAGCAATTCGCTCTAATATTACTTCTGGCCCTCTCAACCGCGCCACAATAAATAACACGAGCAAGTCATTGTCTTCAGATGGTATCACAAGTCGTGGCTACACAGTCGCGGAAGCGGCTGAAGCGTGCTGATATAGAGCCTCTTTATTGTGCCCGGTCGAAAATGGAGCCAGCCGCAGACCAAAATTAAACAATCGTCGAGAACAATGTCTTCACTCGCACCACGGTGCCATAATGAAATTAATTCCTACAAGTCGCGAGACGAAATTTCATTTGGTTCGTTTAATTTTAATTATGAAATTACTACAGTTTCAACATCGAGTACCTTCTGAGTAAATTTATTTTCGAAATAATAGCTATTCAGTTGGAGCCGTTGACGTTGAAATTTCAGCGTTTCGTTATACTATAGTACTTTCAACTGTAGTGCCATAAAATTCAGTGGTTCTCAACCTTTTTCAACCGACTTCAAAATAGAGGAGGATCTCAGGAAACTGGCTAAAGGACTGTATTTTAAAAGGTTAAATAACGATGCAGTTGTAACCATCAGAGGTGACTTTTTACGTTACATTTATTTTAGTGTGTTGCTCAGAAAATTACATTATATAATTCTCTCATCATCCCTCTACCAGTGGACATCAAAGGATTAAAATTGTTTTTTTTTTATACTTTCTAAGCAATTGCTTGACTACGATCCCACCTGATGCTAAGTGGAAATGCAGTCCTGGATGGTAAGGCATTAGCTTAGTAAATGACTATTCACTCTACTCTTGGAAATACCCACATTGTAATCGGAAGGAAACACAGACTCGGGCAAACTATTCCTGTCCTTCGCTGTACAAAGAATGAAAGGGATGGGGGAATTAGATTATTAATTCCTGAGCCCGCTCTCCAAAATGCAATCTTTCGAAAACCGAAAGACTAGCTACCTTACGCCTGTGCTCAAGACTGAGCAGATTGGTTTCAGCTGCGTCACCAAATAGCCTCTTAGCCTACCTTTCCACCGAGTCCAAAGCTGCGAGATGGCATTTAGCAGCGCCTGCCCAAATGTGACAGCAGTATTCTACACACCACCGGACTTCAGCTTTATAAAGTGTTAAAAGCTGTCCCGAAGAAGTCCCCCAGAGAAGTACGGTTACACTTTGATCCCAAGTTTTTTTGCAGCTATCTTAGCCTTAGACTCAATGAATCGTTCATAGTTAAGGGTTTGCCCGCGCCTATCTTTCTCTCCGATTTCAATGGAAGGGTAAAGTGAATAGGCATTTACTAAGCTATAGTGCCACCTTACCAGCAAGTAATGCATTTCTGTTGAACATCAGGCACGAACGCAGCTAAGCGCTTATCTAGAAAGTATAAGAATATACTGAATAAAAGTTTATTTAACACTAACAGTACATGCGCCTGTTGCTACTCCACTAAATAAATTGAAGGAAAGACGTTACACAAATATTGGTGGACATTCGCAGTTCGTTTGCTATTTGCGTTTCAATTCAACTGTCACGGCAATACATGAAATTCATTGGAATGATATTGGCGCATTCTGTCAGCACCAACTCAGAAACCTTCGTAGACTTATGCACAAAACTTATCATCACATGATCAAATGCATAGTTTACGATTCCATCAAAGGCATAGGGACAAACATTCATTTTCATATATAGAATAGAATAGAAGAAACACATTTGACTTAAGAACACAGAAAAAACAGATAAAACAAGACAATAAACAACATAACTAGAAGTCAGACCACCTTGCGGGTGGACGTCCCACAATGCACTTGCTGGTCCGTGGTCTCCAATCGAGAACTTTTCGGCCCCATCGGCCATCTGTTCTACGCGCTATGTGCCCTGCCCCTTGCCACTTCAACTTGCTTATCGTCGTCTACGGATCTCCTCTACGATTAACCACAGGCGAGGTAAAATTAACAATTTGCTAGTAGTACTCATTACAAGCCTAAAACTCATTAGAGCCGTGGTAGCTCAGTGTCCGTGCGGTTGGCTCAAGTTGTGTAGTACGCTAGCAACCCGAGTTCGATCCCTAGTGCCGGTACCAATAAATTTGTTGTTGCAATTTTATGTTCTGAATTACCAAGCGCTCGGCGGTGAAGGAAAACATAGTGAGGAAACATACATGTTTTAGAAAATTTTTCTACGGCATGTGAAGTCTGCTAATCCGGATTAGGGCCGCGTGGCGGACTATGCCCTTATACTCTCTATACAGAGAAGGCCTGCGCCCAACAGTGGGACATATATAAAGGCTGTAACTTTAACTTTAACTGATTACAAAAGCTTGATTTATTTTACATTGATAATATTCAATTAAACTTTCTATTCCATGATAATTTAGCAAACTGAGAAAACAATTTAAAAACTTACTTTAAATGGATTCTTTGAACAAAGGTCGAAGGGATGACTTTTGAAACAACTCTAAAACAATATTACTTTCATCGCTGTAAAATATTTACATTATATTTCATTTCATCTTATTCGATTTCGAATTATTTGATTTCGATTATTGTAATTTCAAATAATTTTCGAGCGTCAATAGATTAACGGTTTAGGGTACGGTTTGCAAAACGTAAGGTTATGGGTTTTAATCCACCATTCGAATATTGACGTGAACGGTCTCAAGCTTAACCTTAGTTGGAATGATTAACAAGAATTTTGGTAATATTAGTGAAACGTTATTATGCGCGGACGCCCTCTATGTATTTCTGAATTATTAGAAGAATTTTAAGAAATAAAAATAATCAGAACCTAACTAACCTACTCTTGAAATACATCCTTACTAGGGATGCCCATGCAAAAAATATATCGATACTATGCGATATATAGTATAAATATATCGATGTTTTCAATATATCTTATCGTTTGTTTTATTTAAGTAACCCAAAAAATATTTTAAATTTATACACTTAATACTGCCATCGGGAGAGTGGGAGTGTAGTAACGTATTATATACGATATTTGGTTATAGGATTGAAGCGATATATCGCGTACATATTTCGATATTGATATGTAATATCGATATATATCGTGCATCCTTACTAATAAAAAATGAATCACCGAAATCGGTTGACGTGATATTGAGTTATTCATCCATTTGTGGTGCACATACTTTACGCAAATTTAAGACATATGGTTTTCTCATGGAGATCAGCTTTCAAATAATAAAAAACACCATAATCGATTCACCCAGTCGAAAGTTATGCGGTCACAAACTTAAAAAAAATACAGACGAATTCCTTCTCTTGAAGTCGGTTAAAAAAAGATTATTGTTCTTTCTTTGTCTTGGCTCATAACATAAGGTCAAGAATGTTATCATAATACGCATAGTTGTTTCGTTAATATTTTTTATAAATATAATGAGAATATATAATACTTATGTTTTTTTTTATTTAGAGTTTTCAGATACTTGGCCACCAAGTGTTGGTATAACTTGCCACCGCCCATAAGAGACAGTAAATCTGTAAACGCATTTAAAAATAAATTAAAACACCAGATGTTAAAGTTACAAAAATATAATATCCCCGTGATATCGGTGGCTTGTTGTTTCCAGTATTTTCAATATTTTATTTTATTATTTAAACTTTATACGTTTAATTATCATATTATTTATTTTATTTTTACTTAATAATATATTTATTTATGAAATTTTTTCATCTATTATTTTATTGAATATAATATATTTTATTATCTCATAACTGTTTTATACATGTATCATATTTATTACACTTACTGTCTGTATAAATTCCATATAAAAGTAGTATTGCGCGCGCACGTCTTTAGGTAGTTCAGGCACCGCTAAAATCAGCGCTGTCGCATCCTTGCGACAGCATATGCTGAGACGGTGTCCGATATTGGCATCATATGTTATGTATTATTTGTCAATGTAACTTTAACTGTGTTTTGTCTATTTTTTATTCTTTTTTAATGTGTGTTATATTCTGTCTGTGATGTGTTTTTGTATTGTGATGCCAATAAATAAATGTCTATATCTAATAGTCCAACAAATTTTCGCTGCGATTATATTTTGTTTATCTTAGCTTTACTAATTTTCTAAACTGGTTTCATGTTTTCCATTTTCAATATCAAAGGAATGCAAATATTCCTTGAGTGTTTCTACTAACCTCATTTTAAATGCAACGCTTCGTATTAGCAGATTGCTCTGGTTGCCGCAGTT
The DNA here is from genome assembly GCA_029286785.1 of Meandrusa payeni. Lineage (NCBI taxonomy): Eukaryota > Metazoa > Arthropoda > Insecta > Lepidoptera > Papilionidae > Meandrusa > Meandrusa payeni. The sequence continues at coordinate 2,655,859 of JAGSMX010000029.1, forward strand.
TCTAGCAAAACCTCACTCATATCCGAAAGCCTATCCCGTTACATAAATTTGCCATGTTTTGGAATAACATATAAGGAATTCGATATAAGTATAACATAATTACGGGTAAAGAAACACTAATTATAAATTAAAAAATCGTTAAACACCATAACTCTTTGACACTCTCTTCTATATTCAAAATATCCTAGACATATCACATCATTTAAATAAATTAAAAATCATCAAAAAGTCAATCAAATCTAATCGTTATTAAGCGCGAAATTCGAATTCGTAAAACGTCTTCTTCTTCTTCTTCTTTTGGTGCCATCTTCTATCGAAGATTGGCGACCTTCATGGCGATTTGGACCCTCGACACAGCAGCACGAAATAAAGAACGTGTGCTCTTATTGTACCACTGGCGTAGATTTTTAAGCCAAGATGTTCTTCTCCTTCCCAAATTTCTTTTCCCTTGTATCTTTCCTTGGATTATAAGCTGTAACAAATCGTATTTGGAATTGCGCATTATATGCCCGTAAAACGTATATTTCGTAATCGTTCGAAATATAGTAGGAATTTTTCGAAATCAAACACAATCAGAACGTTGATTATCTTCATCAAACTACTCTTAAATTGCTGGAAATCTTAAGCTCCTTCAGTACGATCTCGTTGGTTCTCATAGCAGACGAAGGTATACGGAGCAGCCTCCGCCAACATGATATCTCGAAGGCGTCTATCACACGACTACCCCGACTTCTCACAGTCCAAGTTCTCAAGGTTAGGTGGTTAAAATAAATAGTATTAAATTCGCCTTTTTCAATGTATTTTCGTGCAATAATTTTTTTTTTAGATTTTTTTTCAGAAATTTTACTAACAATCTTGTTAACCATTCCAACTAAGCTTAAGCTTGTGCATGGTTCACGGCAATAGTCGAATAGTGGATTCGAACCCACGACCTTACGTTTCGCAGGTCGTACCATAAACCATTAGGCTATTGACGCTTCAAACTTATCTATTTACAATAACTTCTACGGATTTGCGGTACTTTGACTATCAACATAATTAAGTAAGGGGTCTAGTGGCAAGTGAAATAATTAAATTAAAAAAAAAGGTGGGGACGTTTTTCTACATTCCACCTGTAGGTTATTAATAAAAATCACTTAAAAATGTGCCTCTCTACGGTATGATGATATTTAGTTGCAAAAGCTGGAAGGTAATGTCGCATGATATGTTTGCTGTATAAGGCACCGCTCATTTAATAAAAATATTGCCTCCAAACAGCAGAAGCCGTCAGATGGTTATGATCGATAAATATTCCGCCATTTTATTTACTCGTTCATACTATTTTGCATTTAAATTGAATGTTTATTTTAGCGCTGTTTTTTAATTTTATATCGTATAAACGATATTCGAGGTAACGGCAAATAGTGTCTTGTTTGATATTTTAACGCAATTAAAACAATTTATACCGAACCGAAAATCAGTTGTGCAATAAATATGTGCATCCAGTGAAGTTTTTGATGATGACAACAATTTTTTTTCTGCTCTTTATCTGTAAAGTGCCTTTCCACTACTAGAGGATGGCCGCAACTCACCAAATTTATCACAGTTTTGTGTCAATCGCTTGTTGTAGCGCGCTGGCATTACTGCTCCGCTACCACGTCATTCTACGTCCAATGCGAAGAGCATTCAAATTGCACGCGGACGTAGAACTCACTGCAATTTTGGCCATCATTATGGGTCTCATATTTCTCGTAATGCAAGACTTGACCTGACCCAGGCGGCTTTTTTCAATTTAACCGTCTACAACAATTCGCGACTTCCGATGCACTTGTGGGAGGCCTTCACTATTGTCGATATTTGCGGGAAGAATAACACTCGGAGTCCAGATTTGTAATGTTTGTATTTTCTAATTTCTTAACTATTTATACAACTTATGTGCTACGTCCTTACTGGCACTAATTAGAAACTAAGTTTGTCGACCAATCCGGAAGGGACACTAATTCATAGTTATTTACAATGAGAGTGAGCGAGAGGTGATTTTCTCTGTCACACATCTTGCGCGTTCCGCACAGAGATAGCGATATGCTGTTTAAGACCCCCGATACACTGGAGTTCCCGCATACTATTACCTAATCAGTCTTTAGCTAATGCGTTGCATTCTACTGTAATACCATATTTCGAAAGCTTTGGGCAACTTCTGGAAATATTTCACAAGAAAAAAAGATTACGCTTTCACGTCAGCGGTCGAATCGCGGATTTGGACCTATGTTTTGGAGTTACAATTTTTTAAAGGGAAGGGGCGAACATGCGTGCTGCTCACTTGATGTTCAGTTATCGGCACAATAGGTGGAGCGTTGATTACTGACTACAAAAAAAGTAGATTGTTCTTAGTTCATATGTATGTTTCTTATAATGTATCAAAGAACTCTTGAAAATTGTATTGAACAATGCGTGTTGATTAAAATTTGTGCAAACAAGTTGTCTTGTGTGCATGAATTTTTATTTAAAGACTATAGAGACGTCTTAATTTCGTAATATAAATACAATGATTCGCGTATAAAATGTGATTATCCATGAAATAGCTACCGACCGAGTCGTGGTTCGGCCCTCTCGGGCGCCCTTATAACATAGTGACCGTCCTAGCCGCGGTTACCCCTCAACGGGAGGACCCTTGTATCGAGATACTAGCAATAGAGATTCAGGTTAAGGGACCTAAGAGCTATGCCACCTCTCAATCCGGTTAAGCAGCTAAGTTCAGCTTCTCTTGCCAATCTGGTTATATATCTGGTAGTTCGTCATGAAAAAATCAAAGCAAATCAAAGAGAGCGTCTACGATTGATAGCATATAAACCGTCTCTGATTTGATTTGAAGAGAAATTTGCCTTTTCTTTTCATAGTGTTTGAAAACGGTACTTAAGAAGTTTCCACTTCAAAAACCTTTATTCGACCAGTGTAAGAACTAAAGTTATAACAGCGTGTTATATCAAAAAGTTGCGTGATTATTGTCAAGTTTATCTTAATTACTACTTTATTGCTAAGTAGTAGTTGGAGGCGGGGCTGTTGGCGAGGCTCCAAGCTCCTTTGACCGCACAAAACGAAGTCCCGGGGTCGTTATCGCGTACTCCGGGCGGACACGACACTTTACGTAATTGTACATTTGGGCACACGCCTGTGTCATTTGTGCAATTATGTCACTTGTAATTGTTTTTGTGTTAAAGATATTTATTCTTTACTAGCTTCGCCTTGCGGTGGTACCCGCGATTCAAAAGTATATATTTTTTGTACCCCTTGTATGTAAAATTTAATGATGATCGGTTGAATAGTAACCAAGTCGTACCATTATATGGCACATTCTGTTGTTTATCGTCATAACTATTCAAATATTTGTCCAAATTATGTAGTGTAAAAGACAAAGTATATTTACCAAAATACAAGATGCGATAAAACTATTTATTTTGATATGAGGATGATTTTTTTACTACCAAATGTATGTTACAATTAAATTATAATTTTTTATGTATTTATGGTTCACTACTTTGGTGATAATAGCTTATACATAAAAGATGGATATATGCTGTAAGTCCTAAAAAAAACGACTTCAAATCGAATCAAACATTAAATGGTATAACGCGCGGACGCCCTCTTTGTATTTCCGAATTATCGTAGGAATATGACGAAATAGAATTAATAAGAATAACTAACCTAACCAAACTCTCTTTAAACTACCCTTGAAGTACATCGTTTCCAATAAAAATGTATCATCAATCGGCTGGCGTATATTGAATTACTCGTCATATATGGTTTTCATAGATGTCATTGTCAGAATTGGGCCAAATTTAAAGGTAAAAAAATAATTATCAAAATCAGTTCTCCTAGTCCAAAGTTATGAGGTAACGACAAACATCAAAAAAAATTACAGACGATTTGAGAAACTCCCCCCTCTTTTAAAGTAGGTGTAAAATACTTAATTTTGTAAATATGGAGGAAATGCGTTTACTTATGCGCACACGCAAGGGGTAGCGGGGGTGAGTTATGTCGCGATCAGCCTTCAAGGGGGTTAGTAAGGACCGACTAAAACCTCCCACGATGAGTTGCCCTCCGCCATATGGGACAAGATGGGGTCGCGTTAGCATTTCACCATCTCGCCCCCGCGACAAGCCCAGTTACGAAAAACCGGGCCTCCGACACCTATGAAAACATTTTAAAGTTGCCTCTATCTCTGCCAACCCCATTAGCATAATACGGTCGCTAGAACTGTCTTATTTTGTAGCAAAGAGCACGTTGTAAGTCATCAAAACAAACACATAGTTCATTCTACAACTAAATAGGACATCTAATAGGAATTGGATTAGCTGAAACAGATGTTACAGCTAACCCTCGTAAGCCTTGTTATCCCAGATTACCAACCATTAGTATCCAGTCAAACTCGGAACAAATTGCTACTCAATAAAATACTCGAGAAAGCTAGAAGCGGTATTACAATGCCGTATATTCGAATGGCGAAAAATATTTGAACAAATATATTTACGAGTAAAAACAAAAACCGATTTTAAAACGAATCAAACGCCCTCTTTGTATTTTCGAATTATCGTAGGAATATTACGAAAAAGATTTTTTTTCCTTTTTTTTTTATCGAAACGAAATCTTCAAAAAGATACCCCGCCTTCTGGGGGGAAGGCGGCGGTTATGTGGGGTTTTTACCCACTAAAACCTCCCCGGTGGCCCTTCCTCGGTGCATGGTGATGGGCTCCGGGATCTCCAGTGGAACGCAACCGGAGCCCCTCTGCACTGTACTCAAGGAGAGCACTTCCCGGAGGGAGTTTAGGAGGGTGGGGGGGCCCTGTGCCCTCGCAGTGCAAGGCGACACGGGCTTGCCGATGTCGCCTTCTTCCCGGTTTCACTTTGGCGGACGACAAAGGCCCCCACCCTTGTCGCCCAGTGAATCCGAGGCCCACTGCAGGGCTGAAGAATTAATCAGAACCTAACTAAACATTCATCAAAATACTTTCGCTGTACTTTCTAATAAAAAATGAATCATCGAAATCGGTTGTCGTGATATTGAGTAATTCGTCCATTTGTCGCGCACATGCGTAATGCAAATTTAACACATATGGTTTTTTCATGGTTCCCGTTGTTAGTATTGGACCAAATTTAAATGGCACCACACGGGAATTCGACGATTCATTTTTTATTGGAAATAAATAAAAAACAATACAATCTTTATTTAAAACCATAACGTTACATATAGTACAATTGTGTGTGTTCGATCTTTGGTAATATTATTCAATCGAAAGTAGGCTTCCAGTCTTTTCTTAAAGTTGTTGAAAGTTTCTGATGCTCCTAGTGGTGGAAATTGTATTTTAGGTATGCTCTCACGTACCTGCTGCTGGTCATGCAACTGTTGTTGATTATGATGTTGCGCTCGCTGTTGATGTTCTTGCTGTCGTTGGTTTAGTTTTTTTTTCGTTAATAGTTTCGTGATAATTGTTGTGTACAGCTCTTCGAAATCGTATCTGTACTCCTGTTCTTGCTCGTAAGCAGTCTCGTCATGCTGGTCGACGGTGTGGTCTTCGATCGTATGCTGAAGCTCTCGCAGAGACTTTATCGCTGTATTAAGGCTCTCACAGCGAGCATTGATGTCCTCGTCAGACATCGACGCCCTCGATGTTACATATTTTTCTATTCTAGTGAGTAACCCTCTTTGGGTACTCCGCTGTTTTTTTACTTTTTCCATCATTAATATCGTGATCGTGGGTTTAAAACTCGTCGCCATTGTTAAATATACATAAAGAAATTAAATGCATTGTTGTTTATATCTCCATTATTTTATTAATGACATAATGTTGACACATTATCGATTATAATCTTACTGGATTACCGGCCAGTAACTTAATTATGAAAGAGGTGATACACCACAGTGTGCTAGTACATATATTTTAGTATTTTTCATATAGTACAGTAATACCAACATTAATAATAGGTTATTGCGTTGCTGCTATTAACGTCCACCCTCCAATAAAATTAAATGTGTGGGTTTCAATTTAAAAATATATAATTTTGAAATTGTTTAAATATGTGGATCTATGTGTGGGTGTGTGTATGCTTTTATTTAGACTAAGAATCCACTTTAAGGGTAATTTGATGGAAGTTTAATTAGGTTCCGATTAATTCTATTTTGTATAGACGATATTCGAGGTAACGGCAAATAATGTCTTGTTTGATATTTTAACGCAATTAAAACATTTTATACCGAACAGAAAATCAGTTGTTCAATAAATATGTGCATCCAGTGAAGTTTTGATGATGACAACAATTTTTTGCTCTTTATCTGTAAAGTGCCTTTCCACTACTAGAGGATGGCCGCAACTCATCAAATTTATCACAGTTTTGTGTCAACCGCTTGTTGTAGCGCGCTGGCATTACTGCTTAGCGGAGCAGTAATGCCAGCGCGTCATTCTACGTCAATGCGAAGAGCATTCAAATTGCACGTGGATCTGGCCAATCTGGTAGTTCGTCATGAAAAAATCAAAGCAAATCAAAGAGCGCGCCTACGATTGATAGCATATAAACCGTCTCTGATTTGAAGTGAAATTTGATTTTTCTTTTCATAGTGTTTCAAAACGGTACTTAAGAAGTTTCCACTTCAAAAACCTTTATTCGACCAGTGTAAGAACTAAAGTTATAACAGCGTGTTATATCAAAAAGTTGTGCGATTATTGTCAAGTTTATCTTAATTACTACTTTATTGCTAAGTAGTAGTTGGAGGCGGGGCTGTTGGCGAGGCTCCAAGCTCCTTTGACCGCATAAAACGAAGTCCCCGGGTCGTTATCGCGTACTCCGGGCGGACACGACACTTTACGTAATTGTACATTTGGGCACACGCCTGTGTCATTTGTGCAATTATGTCACTTGTAATTGTTTTTGTGCAGTTTGTGTTAAAGATATTTATTCTTTACTAGCTTCGCCTTGCGGTGTTACCCGCGATTCAAAAGTATATATTTTCTATACCCCTTGTATGTAAAATTTAATGATGATCGGTTGAATAGTAACCAAGTCCTACAATTATATGGCACATTCTGTTGTTTATCGTCATAACTATTCAAATATTTGTCCAAATTATGTAGTGTAAAAGACAAAGTATATTTACTAAAATACAAGATGCGATAAAACTATTTATTTTGATTTGAGGATGATTTTTTTAATACCAAAATTATTGTTACAATGAAATTATAATTTTTTATGTGTTTATGGTTCCCTACTTTGGTGATAATAGCTTATACATAAAAGATGGATATATGCTGTAAGTCCTAAAAAAACGACTTCAAATCGAATCAAACATTAAATGGTATAACACGCGGACGCCCTCTTTGTATTTCCGAATTAGCGTAGAAATATGACGAAATAGAATTAATAAGAACCTAACCAAACTCTCTTTAAACTACCCTTGAAGTACATCGTTTCCAATAAAAAATGAATCATCAATCGGTTGGCGTATATTAAATTATTCGTCTTACATGGTTTTTTCATAGATGTCATTGTCAGAATTGGGCCAAATTTAAAGGTAAAAAAATAATTATCAAAATCAGTTCTCCTAGTCCAAAGTTATGAGGTAACGACAAACATCAAAAAAAATTACAGACGATTTGAGAAACTCCCCCCTCTTTTAAAGTAGGTGCGAAATACTTAATTTTTTAAATATGGAGAAAATGCGTTTACTTATGCGCACACGCAAGGGGTAGCGGGGGTGAGTTATGTCGCGATCAGCCTTCAAGGGGTTGCCCTCCGCCATGTGGGGCAAAATTGGGTCGCGTTATCATTTCACCATTTCGCCCCCGCGACAAGCCCAGTTACGAAAAACCGGGCCTCCGACACCTATGAAAACATTTTAAAGTTGCCTCTATCTCTGCCAACCCTATTAGCATAATACAGTTGCTAGTTATTTTGTAGCAAAGAGCACGTTGTAAGTCATCAAAACGAACACATAGTTCATTCTACAACTAAATAGGACATCTAATAGGAATTGGATTAGCTGAAACAGATGTTACAGCTAACCCTCGTAAGCCTTGTTATCCCAGATTACCAACCATTAGTATCCAGTCAAACTCGGAACAAATTGCTACTCAATAAAATACTCGAGAAAGCTAGAAGCGGTATTACAATGCCGTATATTCGAATGGCGAAAAATATTTGAACAAATATATTTACGAGTAAAAACAAAAACCGATTTTAAAACGAATCAAACGCCCTCTTTGTATTTTCGAATTATCGTAGGAATATCACGAAAAAGATTTTCTTTTTTTTTTTTTGTTAACGAGGACGAAATCTTCAAAAAGATACCCCGCCTTCTGGGGGGAAGGCGGCGGTTATGTGGGGTTTTTACCCACTAAAACCTCCCAGTGGCCCTTCTTCGGTGCATGGTGAGGGGATCTGGGATCTCCAGTGGAACGCACCGGAGCCCCTCTACACTGTACTCAAGCAGACTACCCGGGGAGAGTTTAGGGGGACCCTGTGCCCTCGCAGTGCAAGGCGACACCGACCTGCCGATGTCACCTTCTTCCCGGGTCCACCTTGGCGGACGACAAAGGCCCCCACCCTTGTCGCCCAGCGAATCCGAGGCCTCTTTTAGGCGCCTTCTACGACAGGCAGGGGATACTGTAATCTTATTTTTGAGAGCCCAGAACTACAGGGCTGAAGAATTAATCAGAACCTTACTAAACATTCATCAAAATACTTTCGATGTACTTTCTAATAAAAATGAATCATCGAAATCGGTTGGCGTGATATTGAATAATTCGTCCATTTGTCGCGCACATGCTTAATGCAAATTTAAACCTTACATGGTTTTCATGGATCCCGTTGTTAGTTTTGGACCAAATTTAAATGGCACCACACGGGAATTCAACGATTCATTTTTTATTGGAAATAAATAAAAATAATACAATCTTTATTTAAAACCATAACGTTACATATAGTACAATTGTTTGCTAGTACATATATTTTAGTAAGTTTTATTTAGTACGCTAATAGCAACATTAATTATAGGTTATTGTGTTGCTGCTATTAACGTCCACCCTCCAATAAAATTTGATGTGTGGGTTTCAATTTTAAAAAAAATATATGTTCAAAATATAAAAAAATATCATTTTGAAATTGTTTAAATATGTGGATCTGTGTGTGTATATATGTGTGGCTGTGGGTATGCTTTTATTTAGACTAAGAATCCACTTTAAGGGTATTTGATGGAAGTTTAATTAGGTTCCGATTAATTATATTTTGTAATATTCCTACGATAATTCGAATATACAATAGCGCTTAACGCTTGATTCGATTTGAAGTGGTTTATTGCTCGTAAATATAGTATCATACTGTAATATGATAGTGTGTAAACTGAAGTATAGAATCACGGCGTTCATACGCTTTCAGAACCGTTTAGTACATGATTAAGCTATCATTTTATACCATTAGTTAAGTTATAAGCAACTTTAGACGTATTTAACTTCTCTTATTAACAATATTCTAGCTTGTTAGCAGTGTTTACATGTTTTCCATTAGTTTTGAAAATATTTCATTTATATGATTTCGTTATATTCGTATAATAATAAGACTTAGAAAGAAAGACATTTATATTTAACCATATACAAGCACAAACAAAATATACACAGATAAGAATAACATATTGAATTAAAATAATTAAAAATGCAAGGTGTTACAGGTTTATTCTTACCACTAACTCTAGCCGTCATGTTAGGTCATTGACCTGTGTTACGACAGCTAAGAACTTCCTGCAAACACTTGTCACTACCCTTACACAACACATCAACATTAAAGACTAGTTAATATACACGGATCATTTGTAGTACTAATTACACGAGTTTAAATAATTTTGCACAAATAAAGTATAAGGTATTTTCATGTTGTTTTTAATACTAAGCCGTTAAAGTACGATGTGAGGGTATGAGCTCAATTTGGTGTGGCACAAGCGTACGGCGTAGGCGAATTTGAACGTACCAGGTAAATAAAAATAATTTGTTGGCGGTTTTTTCTTATTGATTTTTTTTTTATTATCATTAATTATATTAATTTTAATATAGTAAAGTGTAAGTGGAGTGGGTGCGTGTATAGAAGTGAGTGATTGAGTTAGTGTGTGATTACTGTGTGTGTAGATAATTAGAAAGAAGAGAGGTAGTAGAGATAAGTAGAATATATATTGAGTGTGTTTACAAATTACAGTATTGTGCTTGCTGGTAGTGCTTATATATTTATATATATATATAAATATATATGTATATATATAGATATATACATTTATAACAAGACTTAGAAGTGAGCCAGCTAGTAATAAAACAGAATCACAATGTGGGTTAATATTTTATAAGTTCACGATCAAAGTTTGAAAATTATATAATGTTATAAGACATTAAAGGTGAAATGTGGCCGAGTAATATCAGATTAAGGCTTTTAAAAACGCAATTCAATGTTATTCTAAAGTAGATGCGATCCGCGGTGTTGCCCGCCATTAAAAATTATTTATTTAAATTTTTCTAAAATAAAAGTAGCTAAAATAACTCACTATTAAATCACCTATCTGCCAGTGAATGTCAAAAAAAACATCAAAATCGGTCCTGCCGAACAGACAGATAACACTCGCAAAAAAAAATTTCAACCGACTTCAAAAAAGGAGGTTCTCAATTCGTCTATTTTTTTTGTTTGTTACGTCATAACTTTCGATTGGGTGAAACGATTTGGATGATTCTTTTCTTTTATTGGAAAGGATATTCCTTTAAGGGTAGTTTGATGAGTTTGGTTAAGTTCTGATAAATTATATTTCGTAATATTCCTAATAATAACTCTAAAGTTTAACGATTCGATTTGAAGTCGGTATTTGTTCTTACTCGTAAATGTACTTGCAATATATGTACCGTTTGTACATTCATTTACGTGTAGTAAAAATTTTAATATTACAAACAGAAACACCAATTTTATTTATCTGTAGTATAGATATTTTACTGAAAAGAAATACACTTAGCAGTTCGCATGAATTTTGGACATTAAAGACTGGAAACTTTCAAATGAACGTTAATTAACTGGTAAAGCAACACGACATTGTTCACGATATGGACAGACACGCAGGTAAGCTTATTAACATACTTTCGGTTAATTAATTATGTTAATTACACAAGCTGTGATAGCCTAGTACTGTGCGGTAAGCGGCTAAGAATTCCCAGTCGACCGAATTTCGAATCGAATTTCCGTTGGTCGGCTTTTTAAGTACAAAAAATCACTTTCTAGAAACATGTGCTTCGGGCATAGCGGTGAGCCCACCCCCTGTAATATATGGGACATAGAGAGCTAGAGATATTTAATTGCACACAGCAGTCACAGCACTGCATATCGCTACAGATTTCTTGTCTCGCTTAGACTTACAAAACAAATCCGCGATTTTTATTTATATATTGTAGCTGCCCCGCGGCGTTACCCGCGATTAAAAAGTATTTATTTAAATGTTTCTAAAATGTAGTCAGGTAGTAGTCAAAGTTACTCCTTATTACATCAGCTATCTGCTAGTCAAAGTCCCGTCAAAAACGATCTTCCGAGATATTCAAACTTTCTTAACCGATCCTTTATTTTTGCTCACGAGTGTATTACATACATTCATGTGCATGTAAGCGTTTATTTTAATATTACGAACAGACACTCCAATTTTATTTATTTGTTTAAATAACTAGTGGCTGGTTATGTGTAAAAAACTATGTACCCGATGATCTTGTTATTTATCATAGTAATTTGTTAGTATTACAATGTGGACTCTCTCTCTAACAACGAATTTTAAGCAAATTCATTTTGTCATCATTGCATTTTCCTATTTATATCTTCAGGTAGTTCTCAGTTACGCTATAAACGAGTTCTTTTCTCTCTGACACATATGTCTAGTAACTAATAACGAGCTTTTTCGCTGCACACCGGCGCGACTATTTCAATACTTTATTCTTCAATATTTTCCAGGCAAAAAAACAAGATTACCCCGTCTTCTGGGAGGAAGGCGAGGTTATGTGGGGTTCTTATCCACTAACCCCATCCTCTCCGGTGCCCCGTCCTCGGTACATGGCACAGGGACGTGCTCTCCGAAGAGTACAGTGCGGAGGGGCTCCGGTGCGGGCGGAGATCATGGATCTCCTTTCCATGCACCGAGGCAGGGCCACCGGCGGGGTTTTGGTGTGTGAACCTAGCAAAAAGCTTAAGTTTAATTGTCATGAATGTTAGTAGTAATCTAAAATTAAGATAAACAGCCTGGTGAAACTGGTTCATTCAGTATGTGCTGTGCAAAAAACCTATCCAAAGTCCTATTAGGTTATGTGTGTATAGCAATCCGAGGACACTGGTATAAAAAGTGTCGACTCATTGCAGTGAGCCGCAATGCGCGTTCCGCATCTCCACGGAACACGGGCGGAATTAGAACTAGGAAGAATTTAAATCCTCTCCTCAACCTGCACTGTGGCACCGGTCCGGATACCAGCGCAGCGAGGTGATTCGCGTGTCTCGTGCGATGTGATTTATCGCTCGGCCTAAATATCGCCGAACACAAGCTGCCGACGATTTATGCCCACTCGTACATTTTCACTGTGATACATTAATAAGATCGAATGCCGCGGGTTTTCGGCGCAAAGAATGGACCCGTCGCGTTGCGGTCACGCACACTTGGCGAATCGTTGATAATGAATCTCTCATTTCGGCAATTGCTATTTCACTTTTTTTTTATTACCAACCAGTCGTTACGGCTGTTATTATAATAGAAGACGATCACGACCCGATTTTTAACCGACTTCAAAAAAGGAGGAGGTTCTCAATTCGTCTGTATTTTTTTAATGTTTGTTTTCTCATAACTTTCGACTCGGTGAACCGATTTTGATGATTCTTTTTTTATTCGAAAGCTGGTACTTGCCCGTTTGGTCACATTTTACTCGTAAACATTCTAGTATCCTACTTTTCAACCGACTTGAAAAGAGAAGGTTCTTAATTTATCTGTATTTTTTAAAACGTTTGTGCGCTCATATATCATTTATGAACCTATTTTGAAATATTTTTTTTTTTTTCGAATGATTTGTTTTCAATTAATTCCCTGTATATACGAGTATGAAGGTTGTTGGCATAGGACATTACATTTCAAAGATATGCCAGGGAACTCGTAGAAACATTTAGAAGATAATTTGTTGACTAAGACTTCGTAAATCCATCATTGACGGTAGGATGGTTATAATTTTTGTTCTGTATAATTTCTTGTCTCCTAATTAGTGTACATTTGATTAGAAGTCAGTTTTGTCTTTCTGTTAAAAGTACTTGTATCTAATTGTAATCACATTTGGAGGTAGATTTATCTATACGTCATTATCTACGGCGACAGATAACAAATGCAAGCCACGTTTCACCGGCACTATTAGTTTTAATACCGTACTTTTTGTTTCGTTTAAAACTTTGCCTCCACATCGATGGCAGCGCGCTCGTTCCGTTGGCTTCTTTCGATGCATCGAATACAAAACTCAATTATCGAACAATCGGAAGCGTGTAAAAGCTATTCTAACACAGTTCCACTTTTTGATGAACTCCTAATGCTGTTAATGTTGTCGCGGGGCTACCGGCCCCTTCCTCTCTACAATTTGCTTATACGATCTATATTTTCGAACGCCGATTCTTGCAAATTTTCGAGTAAAATACGTGTATTTATGAGCGTATGATACATATAAATTTCTCAATATACGAACATTATATGTATCTATATAATATCATTAACCGAGAGAGCAATTCTTGTATGTATATATATTTGTATATAGGGTATTAGGAGACCGCTTCCGAAAACGAAGACAGACGATAGTATAGGATCGATTTTTTTCCGTCCCATCATCAAAGGTGTCATGTGTGTCCTATTATTAGTCCATTAGAAAGCGTTGCTAAGCAACAATAAGTTAACGAGTGTTTAGTTTGACGTTAGACCAAGAAAATTAATTGTTTACTTGTATTATTTATAAAAGACGTATTCACAAAAGTACCTAAAAGATCTTTGAATAAAATTGAAAAACGATTTGGCGAAAAAATACCTAGCAAAGCTCGGTCATCCCATATGTTTTTTTATTCCCATAAAAGCAACCGACTGAGTCGTTCACTCGGACGCTCATGTCTCTCCTCTCGACATTATGTCCTATTTGTCCGTTGTTCCTGTCATTGAATTCTGTTACCTTTCTTTTTAATACTTGCAATAGTTTGTATGTAATGTGTTTCTACATTATGATGCCAATAAATAATATTTTAATGTCTACATCCATAAAGAACTACAAGCATGTCGGGATTCGAATCCATAATGCTCCTCTTCGCTTCTTCGAAATCAATGTAACTGAGATAAATCGCCCCTTTAACTGAGAATCGATCGAGGCGAATGTTCGAGTCACAAAGTTCTCATATGATGTAAAATGCTAATTTTAATAGCTGGCAATAAATACAATGGGCCGTGTATCGCGGGACCTGGGATCGGCTCATGCTGGGAACATCGTAAGCTTCTCTTCATTTGGATTATCTCATACTGAAATTTTTAAGGCAGTTATGAATAGGTTATGAAGATGCAATTTTATCATAGACATAAATAAAACATAAGCTCTCAGTCTAGGTTACTCAGAGGATTGCAAAGCAATTTTAATAAAGCTAGTACTGGAAATTGACTTAAATTGAAAGTGTTCTAATTTTCACGCTAGGGCAACACGGCAGACTTTGGTCTTATCCAGTCTTAGTCCAACAGTGGGACGTATATTTAAAGGCTGTAACTTTAACTTTTTTATAATTTGCATTTGCCATATTCGTGTTGTAGAGTTGAATGTAATATCTGAAAGCCGGAAACTGCTAATCTGCTTTATATTCTGTCGGTTACCATATTATAAGTTGTTTGTAACACGTACACGTGTCAATAATAAATACGAATAAGTATTTTTACGAGTAAGTACAAAAACCGACTTCAAATCGAATCAAACGTTAAAACCTATTACGCGCGAATGATTTCTTTGTATTTTCCGAATTATCGCAGGAATATTACCAAATATAAGTATATTTAGGAGCAAAAACGAAAACCGACTTAAAGACTTTTTTATACTTTCTAAGCAAATGCTCGACTACGATCCCACCTGTTGTTAAGTAGAAATGCAATCGTGTATGTTTGGGCGCATTAACTTAGTAAATGCCTATTCACTCTACTCTTGGAAATAACCCACATTGTAATTGGAGGGAAAGACAGACGCGGCCAAACTATTCGAGTCTTTAGCTGTACGAACGAGGGATGTTCACGACAAAAGGATGAAATCCTGCAGTACGTCTTGAAGTCCGATGGTGGTGGAACGGGGATGGGGGAATTAGATGATTTAGTTCCTGAGCACACTCTCCAAAATGCAATCTGTAGAAAACTGAACGCTATTACGCGGGGACGTTCTCTTTGTATTTCCAAATTATCGTAGGAATGTTACGAAATAGAATTAATCAGAACCTTACCAAACTCTCATAAATTAACCGTTAAAGTACATCAATAAAGAATGAATCACATACTTAATGCAAATTTAAGAGTTATGGTTTTCTTATGGACGCCATTGTCAGAAGTAAACAAAATTAAATTGAGACTACACAGACAGCACCAGCTTTCAAATAAAAAAAAAACAGCAAGGAAATCGGTTAACCCAGTCGTAAGTTCTGAGTTAACAAACATAAAAAAAACATAGACGAATTCAACCTCTTTTCTTGAGGTCGGTTAAAAACTCAATAACATGACATTAAATTTATCTCAAACAACCTTGCGAATCAAAAATTTATACGTTATTCGTATTTATATGTTTCACTACCCACTTTCGTTAGATCTGACTCAAGCACCAAAAGGTAGTACAGATAATTACGATCTACACGGTTTTCCATCGCTGGTTTTCATTGGCAATTTTATAACTGGCCGCAATACGAAGCAGCTATGGTTGCAGCGTAATGCGATGTTGACGTAAGGTGTGGGTAGGTAGAATTCGCGCTAAGTAAGCCTTCTTCCGACGTTGATTGTGTTTGCTCTGAGTCCACTGTAGCACTTGATTTTCTGCACGCCTCGTTCTTTTCTGTTTTATTATTTGGTCTTTGTTTGAGTAATAACAACGACACCTAATTTTATATTAGCGTACCGGCAGAATTGTTATTTTCATGTTTTTTTGTAGACACTTTTCGCGATCCACTTTTGTAATCTGTGTGACCAAGTGTTGGTCTAGAACAGTTTTCTTTGCTGAAGATTATTCCGTTTGCAATTTCCATTCTGTTTTTATTAAAAGTTAAAATTAAAATAAATTTGTTGTTGCAATTTTATGTGCTGATTAACTACGCGCTCGGCGGTGAAGGAGAACATGAACATCTACACGTTTTAGAAAATTTTTCTATGACATGTGAAGTCTGGTGGACTACGCTCTTATACTCTCTTTATAGAGAAGGCCTGCGCCCAAGAGTGGGACATATATATTGTATATATAAAGGCTATAATAGGCTATAAGGCCTGCCGATATCGCCTTCTTCCCGGGTCCACCTTGGCGGACGACAAAGGCCCCCACCCTTGTCGCCCAGTGAATCCGAGGCCCCTTTTAGTCGCCTTCTACCACAGGCAGGGGATGCCATATTAACAATTAGCACGTATCGACATCTCTTGGCGCGCTCCTACAAAATTTCATTCCTTCTACTCCTAACAATAGAAAATAATTAGAAAATGTTGGCGCTGCCTGTTAAGGATTTCTTCGTGACCTAGTGAGCTCGGTAAACGTGACGCCCACCAGACAAACAGGGTAATTATTGTCAGCACGATCTCCGTTTATTTATGTCTATAGCTTTTGCTATTTACTTTCAGCGTCGTTTCATTTTACCAAGTTGTAAATAACACCAATTTGTCCAACTGAGCGTCACTTGATTTATTCTTTACGTAGCGACGCCAATCCTTACCGCTCTGGTGGGTGATTGTAAGAAATCCTCAATGCGACAGAACCTTGCAAATCTTCCGCGCAACTCTTGTCAATCATCACCAGGGATACAGACCCCTTACTCTGTACTTGTCCACCCCTTTCACGTCTTACATTTATGGATTTAGAGGGGGAGCGTAGTTCTAGCGTGTTTGGTTATCGTTCGGAATCCCACTATGTCGGAAGGCGATATAGCGCATGAATCAATCTATATTGGTATTTGCCTAGTAATAGAATGCATTGCCCGGATCGTATCCAATCGTCTCCATCGGCTGTTATTTGTAAGAAGCGTTGGATGAGGCGTAATCAGATCCTGTAGGAATTTAAATTTGAAACCTTTTATATTGATACTCGAATGACTGCTATACCAAATTGAATACTAAACAAATTTTATACTCGAAATGTTTTTTCTTTATCGTTGATTTTTATCTTTCATACATATTTTTATTGTATTTTTTATTTTGTTGCAATAAATTATTTATTTAATCTTTATATGCACAAAATAGCGGACTTAATTCCAAAAGGCATTATCTGCAAGTCAGGCCTTACCTTGGGTTGTGTACAAAAAAACATATATAATTACATATATCTAGATAAAGTTATATTATGTATAACAATAGGTCTACGATTCTCTGATTCTTAGCTGCACTAAAAATCAGGTTTTCTAAAATGTTTATCGTATGGCCCGTCATTTAGGAGAATTTACAAGCTTAATACATTTTGACTTCACAAATAGTGACAGCCAAATGTGTGTCTGCTTTATTTTTAACCGACTGCAAAAATGGAGGAGGTTCTCAATTCGACTGTTTTTTTGTTACATCAGAGCTTTCGACTCGCTAAAGCAATTTTAATTCTTCCTTTTTTTATTTGAAAGCTGGTGGTGCCCATGTGTGGTCCCATAAAAACCATAAAAGTACAAAACCATATAAGTCTTAAAAGAGATCGTTCCCATGGTGTAGCCTTTAATGTTAAATCCATAAATGAATTGATTTGAAGTCGCTTCTTGTGCTTACACGTAAATATAGTTGTTTTCCCATTATTCATATAGACAGTAAAAGTAGAAATAATTTATTGTACTTTATAGTGGTAATTAAATTGAATTTACTAACATTTTTTTTGTAATATAATAATAAGTTTATCTTATATAATATATTCATGGCCGGTACGTCTTTGTGCTTGTTCTGATTATGCCCGTAAGCCGAAACAAGCCGCCTTTGAGCGGAAAAACTGGCGGCGCTTTGAAGAATCAAAGCTCATATTTTGTCGCACGGAGAAAAAGTGACTCAATAAAAATGAGTGCTTATTTTCCCTGTTCTATAGTCAAACGGGAAACAGTGTCGACTCGTTCATCAGGCAGCGCATGTCGGAACCAAATTCAATTTGAAGCCCCTCCGCTACGGCATACTTAGCTTTCTTAAGGTTAAGGCACACTGTGCGTTAATCTTGCTTCGAAATGCGCACAGGCTAAGATACATGTTAACAATTGTGGGATACACCGGGACATAGTTTTTTTTCTGATGTTAAATGGAGTCTTTTCTAGAGCCCTAAATCATAACAATTCGAAAAGTGGTAAGGAATACAATTCAAGCAGAGATTCTGTCGATGAATAAACATGGTATAATATATTCAATAGAATATAAAAGATTTTGACGTGACAACGTCTTATAAATTATCAATACTGGATGTCATTCGCGCAAAATGTCCCGTTACGCTCGAGCCGAGAGTTCCGGGAATCGCGTAATACGAAGCATATCTATATATTGCATATCAATATATTTATCAATATGCAAAATATAGATATCATAGCGTCATCAAAGTATTTTTGGTAGATTTTGCATAGATTAGATTTAAACTTTCTTCTAGATTTTTCTTATACTTGAATTTTGTTTTAAGGTAAAATGACGAAACTACTAAGATTTATATGGTATTTTTAACGAGACTACAGAGATTATCCATGGAAGCTGACTTTCACTTGATTGAGAGGTGGCTTTGTTGCTAAGTCAACTAAGAACCTAAACCTATACTTTGTAACTCGACACAAAGGTCTACCCGGTGAGGAGTAACCTCAGCTTGGGCGGTTTAGTAACCCCCTCCCCAGGACGTGCTCTCCTTGAGCACAGTGCAGAGGGGCTCCGGTGCGTTCCACTGGAGATCCCGGAGCTCGTCATGCACCGAGGAAAGGGTCACCGGGGAGGTTTTAGTGGGTAAAACCCCACATAACCGCCGCCTTCCCCAGAAGGCGGGGTATCTTTGAAGATTTCCTCCCCGTTAACTAAAAAGGGCGGTTTAGTAAACATTCCGAACAGAGCGAGCACTAAAGGGGCGGACCACGACCATGTCGGCTTTCTATAACAAGAACTTATATGAATGATTAATTTATATATAACAATAGGTCTACGATTCTCTGATTCTTAACTGCACTAAAATCAGGTTATCTAAAATGTTTATCGTATGGCCCGTCATTTCGGAGAATTTACAGTGTTTTGTTGTGACAGCCAAATGTGTGTCTGCTTTATTTTAACCGACTGCAAAATGGAGGAGGTTCTCAATTCGACTGTTTTTTTGTTACCTCAGAGCTTTCGATTCGCTAAAGCAATTTTAATTATTCCTTTTTATTTGAAGGTGGTGGTGCCCATGTGTGGTCCCATAAAAACCATAAAAGTACAAAACCATATAAGTCTTAAAAGAGATTGTTCCCATGGTGTAACCTTTAATGTTAAATCTATCAATGAATTGATTTGAAGCCGCTTCTTGTGCTTACACGTAAATATACTTGTTTCCCCATTATTCATATAGACAGTAAAAGTAGAAACAATTTATTGTACTTTATAGTGGTAATTAAATTGAATTTACTAACATTTTTTTAGTAATATAATAATAAGTTTATCTTATATAATATATTCATGGCCGGTACGTCTTTGTGCTTGTTCTGATTATGCCCGTAAGCCGAAACAAGCCGCCTTTGAGCGGAAAAACTGGCGGCGCTTTGAAGAATCAAAGCTCATATTTTGTCGCACGGAGAAAAAGTGACTCAATAAAAATGAGTGCTTATTTTCCCTGTTCTATAGTCAAACGGGAAACAGTGTCGACTCGTTCATCAGGCAGCGCATGTCGGAACCAAATTCAATTTGAAGCCCCTCCGCTACGGCATACTTAGCTTTCTTAAGGTTAAGGCACACTGTGCGTTAATCTTGCTTCGAAATGCGCACAGGCTAGGATACATGTTAACAATTGTGGGATACACCGGGACATAGTTTTTTTTCTGATGTTAAATGGAGTCTTTTCTAGAGCCCTAATTCGAAAAGTGATTCAAGCAGAGATTCTGTCGCGATGAATAAACATGGTATACTCGTAATATATTCGATAGAATATAAAAGATTTTGACGTGACAACGTCTTATAAATTTATCAATACTGGATGTCATTCGCGCAAAATGTCCCGTTACGCTCGAGCCGAGAGTTCCCGGGAATCGCGTAATACGAAGCATATCTATATATTGCATATCAATATATTTATCAATATGCAAAATATAGATATCATAGCGTCATCAAAAGTATTTTTGGTAGATTTTTTGCATAGATTAGATTTAAACTTTCTTCTAGATTTTTCTTATACTTGAATTTTGTTTTAAGGTAAAATGACGAAACTACTAAGATTTATATGGTATTTTTAACGAGACTACAGAGATTATCCATGGAAGCTGACTTTCACTTGATTGAGAGGTGGCTTTGTTGCTAAGTCAACTAAGAACCTAAACCTCTACTTTGTAACTCGACACAAAGGTCTACCCTGTGAGGAGTAACCTCAGCTTGGGCGGTTTAGTAACCCCCTCCCCAGGACGTGCTCTCCTTGAGCACAGTGCAGAGGGCTCCGGTGCGTTCCACTGGAGATCCCGGAGCTCGTCATGCACCGAGGAAAGGGTCACCGGGAGGTTTTAGTGGGTAAAACCCCACATAACCGCCGCCTTCCCCAGAGGCGGGGTATCTTTGAAGATTTCCTCCCCGTTAACTAAAAAAGGGCGGTTTAGTAAACATTCCGAACAGAGCGAGCACTAGAGGGCCGGACCACGACCATGTCGGCTTTCTATAAAATGAACTTATATGAATGATTAATTTATATATAACAACAATGACCTTGATAGACATACATACTCTAGATCTTTCTCTGTACGATAGTGTGCATACACCCTTAGTCTAGATTTTGACGTGGTGCTATGCGCTCTGCAAATTGTGCTTGCTTTAAAAAGTCGGTCAGCTTTTTCATAAAGGACGTCGCTAGTTTGTTTGTTCCGACTAAATTGCTTATGTTGCACGTTAAACGTACTTTTTTAATCTAGCCGTTAACGTAGATGGCCAGTTTGACCGTATAACGCTGCGGTCGTGTTATTGAATTTCTAAAATGGGTTTGCCTATAATCAAATGCCTATACTGCGGAACACACTAAGTGGTTTTTGTATCTGAAATGCCTTTTTAGTCTGGATACTTCTAACAATGGAATTTATCTTATAATGGACAAAAGCATTAAAGATATTCTATGTTGCCATATTGTATTCTCGTGCGTAGTTTTCTTACAGAAAATAGATTATTTGTGAGAAAAGAGAATCTAGTAAGTGTATTTTTTTATTGAAAGAGTTTGCTTTCATTTAATCCCCTTTTTGTGGTATTGGACCTTGGGCTTGACCAAATATATACTTTTCAAAATTTATTTAGATTGTTTGGCGATTGACATATTATCTATACATATAAAAGAGAAAGTGTGTGGGTATGTTCCATATAGGCTCCGAAACGGCTGGACCGATTTCAATGAAACTTTCAGAGAATCTTCAGATTGACCTGGCGAGTCATCCTGTAAAGTTTGGTGACGATTGGGGCACGTCGTAATTTTATTTCTGACATTAATTCGGGCCCGATATGTTTTTGTACAATTGATAAGAATGATATTGTGTAATCTTCACCCGCTCGAGAAGAGAATGAATATGAAGAGAAGTGAATGATTTAATATATTGTGCGAGTTAAATTAAACATTTAATGATGTAAGTTTATTGCTTAAATACAATAAAGAAATATCTAGCCTAAGGGCTGGGTACTCTAGTTGTTTACAAGAATCCAAGACTAGGTAAGTATAGCTCAGCCCTTTAGTTCTAGGCTCTCAAGATCACATGAAATATCCTGCCTGTCGTAGAAGGCGACTAAAAGGGGCCTCGGGTTCACTGGGCGACAAGGGGGCCTTTGTCGTCCGCCAAGGTGGACCCGGGAAGGAGGTGACATCGGCTGGCCCGTGTCGCCTTGCACTGCGAGTAACCTCCCCCCCGGGAAGTGCTCTCCTTGAGCACAGTGCAGAGGGGCTCCGGTGCGTTCCACTGGGGATCCTCACCGTGAGGAAGGGCCACCGGGGAGGTTTTAGTGGGTAAAAACCCCACATAACCGCCGCCTTCCCACCAGAAGGCGGGGTATCTTTGAAGATTTCCTCCTCGTAAAAAAAGACGCAAAGACCTCTTCCTTCCTTGCAAGTCGGTTAAAATCTAGTCTATCATTGAGGAAAGGCTCTTGAGGGATAATGAATCGCTTGTTCCATTTCGTGTGATGTCAAATTGCGCTTTGTCCTTTTCGCCCGAGGGCGGGGCATCGTTAAGGTATAAAATTGTAAAATAAATGAACCGTACAAATGCAATTATACCTCCTGTGTCGCGGATACACGGCCACGCTACACTGACTTTTAATCATGGCAACACACAAATACATTGGCATTACGTAATACATTTAATTTAAAGACGACCAAAGAGTATAAACATAATGGAGTCTTAGACACGCCCTTAGGTATAATGCCCGTCGACTGGAAACTCTGTATGTAGTATGTAAAGAACAAATACTCTTTGACGTGAGTTAATAATTTTACAGTTTTTTTTTATTGGATAAACAATTGCTTTTTCTGATATTTAAAAGTCATTGAGAGGATCCCTAATTTGTATCGTTTTGGAATCATTGCTTTTGACAGGTGATTCCAAAAATTTTACGTGCAAGAAATATGAAAGAAACGTATAGCTATAAAATCAAAATTATGTAAGAGTAAATTTGATTAAAAATATTATAGCTTATTCATGATATAAGTCTAGGCTGTAAAACCATCTTCTAAACAAAGTCACTCGCTAATATGACTCTATTTTTCTTACATGTTTATTAATATATATATGTATAATATAAGTTTTTAATTGTATTTAAGTTTACTTTTTGTATATATTGCTTATGTTTATTTGTTATATAAATACAGGTGTAAGCAAAAATAAAGGGTCATAACAAAAGTTTGAATATCTCGGAAGATAAAGACGCTAGCTAACTAAAATAAATTGTGCATGATAGACAATTAAATATCCTTAAAATAAATTACATATTTTTATTAATTTATTTTATTTCATTAAAATAAACTTAAACGAACAAGAATATCTTACGTAAACTTGGATAATACAGTATTTATAATTACATTTTTTTAAATATTAGTACTTAGTGTCGCCACATAGAGGCAACACTAAGTACTTTCTTAACCGACCCTTTATTTTTGCTAACGAGTTTAGTGTCCAGTCATTTTAATAAACTATTCTTTCTGTTATTTATTTATTCTGAACTTTTCTTATTAGGGTACTATGTATTAATTTTGCCTCTCCTTTCCCACAGGGTTGCCTAATACACATTGTAAAATGTCCTATCTTAGCCTGTATAATATATATAATAATACAACAAACTACGCATGGATATAAGTCATTGAAATGGCTAGTGAATGTATGTAACACAACGGTATCGTGTAATACAGTATCAGAGTTAAGCCAATACGAAACCTTTCAAAGCTGCGTCGTGTGGAGGCGCGCTGATTGACGTAATTGTCCTACCGGAAGGTATCGTCCCGAATCAAAGTGTGCCACGTCGCATCCGGCACACGGAAAATCATTAGCCCGTGAAACCCTCGGTGCCTGGGGGTATTTCAAGTGGGCATTGAGTGGATCACGTCGTATGAGGTGTGGATATTACTGCTATATTATTTTTCATACAACTGTCTTGTAAAATTTCAACCGACTAGAAAAATAGAAGAGGTATTCATCTTTTTTTCCACTTAAAACCCGGCATTTATAAACCAACTAGCGTACCCAGCCCGCTTCGCCGGGCTAGATTTTGCTTTATTTTAATTAAACAATAAACTTACATCATTAAATATTTAATCTAACTACCACAATATTTTAAATTATTAATTTCTCTCCGTATTCATTCTCTTCTATTCTCTTGGTGAAGATCATAACCTACACCTATGTACATGTCAGTAAATACATTATCATTCTTATAATTTATACAAAACCATATCGAGCTCAAGTTAATGTCAGAAATAAAAGTACGACGTATGGCTTGTTTGACAGTTCAAAAAGAGGAGTGCTCTGATCGTCACTAGTCACACTTACACATAAAATTATCTATAAAAAATGTATCAATACTTTCTTCATACGAGCCACCATTTCTGAGATAAAACACATACAAAGTTGTATTTTTTTAATGACGAACTACACAGATTGGCCAGAGAGGCTGGCCTTGACTTCTTCACCGGATTGAGAGGTGGCACAGCTCTTAGGTCGCTTAGCCTGAACCTCTATTGCTAGTAACTCGACACAAGGGTCCCCGGTGAGGGTAACCTCGGCTTGGACGGTTTAATTGTATTTTATGCACCTTCAAATGTATAGATAGACTATAGGTTTTAGCATTACAGATTTTGAAAGCACATGAGTATTTTTTAAATGACGAACTACACAGATTGGCCAAAGAAACTGGCCTTAACTGCTTCACCGTATTGAGAGGTGGCATAGCTCTTAGGTCGCTTAGTCTGAGCCTCTATCGCTAGTAACTCAACACAACGGTCCCCCCGGTGAGGGTAACCTCGGCTTGGATGGTTGAAATGAGTAGTACATTCCAAATCTCAGTGCGTTAGTCACAGCGTGAAATATTTGCTATAAAATATATCTCGAACGATTTAACCGTCATATAAACTTTTAAGTACTCAATAACATTGCAAAGTTCGAACGCTTAAATAAACCTCTCGGGGGAAAGAATGCCGGCGTCGGAGCGCATAAAGAGCCGCTATAAAATATGAATTTCTGCGATACTTAAGCGTCATTGGGCAACTTTGTATTTTACACCCTATGTTTTGTATCGATTTGAGTATATGTGTCAACAGTATGTAGAAATGCAATTTGTGCGGTGCAGAGCTGTTTTGGTTCTGCGCTTTTATTAAACGCTCAGCTTTGAAGGATTAGGGCGAGTGCACAATAGAGTGCAACGTTTATCCGTCGTGATTATTTCGGTGTGGATACATTTAGAGGCGAATAGAATAAACGGTCGATATATTTCTACAGATTGTATTTTGGAGAGTGTGCTCAGGAACTACATGATCTAATTCCCCCATCCCCTTCCCACCATCGGACTTCTAGACGCACTGCGAGATTTCATCCTTTTCTTGTAAACATTCCTCAAACCCGAACGAAGCGATTTGCTTCGTCTTTCATTCTTCGTACAGCAAAGGACTGGAATAGTTTGCCCGCGTCTGTCTTTCCTTCCGATTACAATGTGGGTATTTTCAAGAGTAGAGTGAATAGGCATTTACTAAGCTAGTGCGCCTTACCATCCAGGACTGCATTTCCACTTAACATCAGGTGGGATCGTAGTCAAGCACTTGCTTAGAAATAATAAAAAAAACGTGTTACAATATGCATTATGCTTAAACTCAATCGATAAAGAATAGGACAAGGATATTTACAAGTAAAAACAAAACCCGACTTCAAATCGAATCAACCGTTAAACGTTATGACGAGCGGACGCCCTCTCTTTATCTCCTAATTATCGTATAAGTATTACAAAATAGTATTAATCAGAACCTAACCAAACTTTCATCAAACTACCGTTGAAGTTCATCCATTCCAATAATAATTGAATCATCGAAAACAGAAGACGCCTCATTGCACCTGTTAATAGTCCGGTACACAAATATAAAAAAATGCATATGGCTTCATACGTACTTTGTGTAATGTAATAACAGCGCTTCGGTTCTTTTATCACCCCACTCCATTTTAATATCGCAAAATATTTTACTATTGGCGCCAAAATGAGAAAACTCAATGAACAATCAAATTAAAATGACAGATTCCAAATTCAAATGTAATATGTTTATTTTTAATTGTAACAGTATTTATGGCCAGACTGAGTTGAAAATGAGCTAGTAATTTGCCATCGTAATGCTAGTGGGCGCTTACACAAATAACAATTGAACGTTGCAAAGTGATCAAGCGATACTAAAGCTTTAAGGTTTTAAAATCATAGCCATATCAGCCAAATTAAGCCGATTGTTATCCCTGCAATCGCGTCGGCCTGTTATTGTTAGGATTACGCGTTTTCGAATCGCCGCTAGGGTTGCCAATAATCGTTCAGGAAATAATTTTTATAATATAACTATTTTTTGACTTGAGTTGCAAGAGATTATGTAAAGAATTTTTTATTATGCTATAGAAAGAAAACCAAACACAGCAAAAATGTTGAAAATAAAAATACATTGAAACTTATTACTTACTAGCGGTACCCTACAAACTGTATTCTCGTTATATATCTTTATTGTACACGAAAAAAAAACAAGACAAAAATTACAATTCATTGTACATTGGACGACCTTATCGCTAAGAGCTATCTCTAAATAGGACGATGGCATACAGGTACAATTTTTTAATAAAACTAAATAACGTATACTAAATATACCTACACAAAATATATCACATCTCATAGTTCCCACGGTATTGATTGATAATGCCGCGTTATAGCTTTCTCATTTGCGATTGTTATTCTGGATAAATGTTAATGATAACAATAATTTCGCTTGGATTAATTACTTTTTTTATGGGTATAAACTTAATACAACCCTGTATTGACCACGGTTTGATCGTTAGTATAAAGTCGGCTCCATAAACCCGCATACGCTTTCATTGTTTTATTACTTTTAACTAATATTAAACGTACAAACGTTTAATATTATTTAATTAAATACTCATCTGCTGCGTGCTGGAAAGGAACAGTTCCTCCTCCTCGACCAAGGATTGCCACCGGGGAACTAAACCAGTTAGTGAGTAAAACCTCACATAACTGCCGCCTTTTACCCCAGAAGGCAGGGTATCTTTTGAAGATTTCCTCCTCGATAAATAAACAAAGCGCCATGAGAGCTGTTATATATATATATATATATATATATATATATATATATATATATGTATATATATATATATATCTATATATATATCTATATATATATATATATATGCTTATAATTTAATTGGCACTGTGGATTTTGAAATGAAATAACGTGTTAACTTAAGACCAGGTTAGACACACAACTGTGAAAAATGTCAATCTTATGATTTGACAAGTGGTAGTTCAATGAGTGCGGGCCTCAAGTTGGATAGCACGCTAGCAAAGTTCGATTCCAGCATCAATTATCTTTTTTATTGCGATTTTAAGTGACGATTTACTACTCCCTCGGCGGTGATGCTGATCAAAAATTTGTTATTCTATTTGGTAAGACATGTAAAGTTCGCAATTTTTTTTTCTTGATTTAGCCCCATGATACCCTAACCGACGCACACACACATTGATCGCATGAAGCGAGAAGTCATCAATGTTGTATGGCCATAGCCAGCAGCTTCCTCGCTCCCGTCCGCAAATCCGCACTACGGCCGCGTGCCGGACTATGCTCATTTACTCTCTTTACAGAGAAGGCCCGTGCCCAGCAGTGGAGCACAAATACCGTAACAGTAGCCTTAAATAAAAAAAGATGGATAGGGAGAGAGAAAGGTAAATATGAAACTATTCCTTGTTTACATTTAACGTATACCACGATTCCTGTAATATTTTATGTTCGAACTAGTAATGATCGACGTACGCCAATTTTCCGTTTTGTTTTCTTTCTACCCTCGTCATTTCATACCCGGCGGCTCTGTTTGCACGCTATTACGGTACCGCCATTGGATTCCATTTCCATATTTACTTTTAATACAAAACAACATACACTATCTTATGTATGTTGTTTTGTATTAAAAGCAATCTTCTCAGTCTAGAGCACATGCGTAATGTAACCAGCCCTTCGGTTTCCTACAGATTAAATTTTGGAGAGTGTGAAGAAAATTTCCCACGTCAACAAAAAAAAAGTATAAATAACCGTCCACACCGAGGTTACCCTTACCGAGTGGACCCTTGTATCGAGTTACTAATATCCTCTATATTAGTAACTTCAGGGTAAGCGATCTAAGAGCTATGCCTCTCAACCCAGCGAAGCAGTAAAAGTCAGCTACTCTGGCCAATCTGTGTAGTTTGTCACAAAAAAAATAGCCCGGTGAAGTCATTCAACTGACTTCTGCACCGATTAATTTTTTTTAGATGAACTTATTTTTTATTTTAAGAATGACTAGCTGCGCCCTGCAGGTTTACCCAAGATTAAAAATGATGTCCATTTCTGTAGCCCTTGTATGCAATTTTTTTAATGTTTTTGGTTCACTATTTTGGTGATAATGGCTTACATTTAAAAGATAGATGTATGGTGTCGCGGACTTTTTTGTAGGACTATTTAAGACCAACCCTGTAGTTCTGGGCTCTCAAGAATAAGACTACGGTATCCCCTGCCTGTGGTAGAAGGCGACTAAAAGGGGCCTCGGATTCACTGGGCGACAAGGATGGGGGCCTTTGTCGTCCATCAAGGTGGACCCGGGAAGAAGGGGATATCGGCAGGCTTTGTAGCCTATTATAGCTTTTTTATATATAATATATATGTCCCACTGTTGGGCACAGGCATTCTCTATTGAGAGAGAGTGTGGATTGGGAGACTTATGTCGTCCTTGTTTCTAAGATATGGAGGTTACCTCACGATGTTTTCATTCACCACCGAGCGTCTTGTAAATCAGCACATAAAATTGCAACAACAAATTTATTGGTACCGTCACCGGGGATCGAACTCGGATTGATAGCGTACAGTATATTATAGCGGCACAAATGAATTAGCAATTTAACAAAAATCGACAACTATAATGTCACTGAAAGATCATTCCAACACAATTGGTTTAGCAATCTCGGGGCACTATTTAGAAAATATTGCGAAACATAATGTAGTAATTACAAACCCTCCGTAGCTTGTTTATGAATGTTCTGGAAGTTCTTAATTTTCTGTTTAACAAAAAATAATTTGGCTATCTTTTAACTTGTATTTCTCACATTTCTCCTTTCAAATTTAACATAATAACGACACGAAAAATAATAGCTACTTAAAAAAGATTTTGACAAGAATTTGCAAACCGCAAAACCGAAACGCTTCCGTGAAAAATCCGAAGCATCTCTAAGGCATCCCCGGCAAGAAACCCGCTAAATTATTGAAGCTGCTAACTAAATAATATAGAAAGAAATTTCATAAAGGTCAATTAACTCTGGTTCGCTGTCTCCCTGTTAAGATAAATAAAAGAAGATTTTTATGCATATCAAAATTTTCCGTGCGAATGCTATCGCGAGAGTAACGGCCCAAGTTTCCTTTATGTTTAGTTGGTTAAAATAAACGTTAAGGTTGAACGCCCTAACAAATCGGCTAATTCTCAAATGGCGAAGTTGTAGAAGCCTACGGGCTACTAGCATAAAATCCATCTCAAAATAAGCAAAAAAAAAGGGTGCCTGTACTTATTACGCGTTTGAGAAGGTATACTTCTTTGGCATCATTTAAAATAGTCTTTAATTCCATGCAAATAATTAATTAAAATAAAGTAAAGGATAGAATAGTATAGAATAAACATTTATTCGAGACAAGAACACAGAATTAACAGGTTATACAAGAAAAAAAAACAACATAAACAGAAGTAATAAACATTGTGAAAAATCAAAAAAAACCTTGTGCCGTAAAGGGCTTGGCTCAGCATGTGCTGTGCTGTGAGCACATGTAGCATGTAGCATAGCGCTGATTTTCAGCCAAAAACCTGTGAAAACTAAGGCTATATATAAGATAGTTAACACAGTCATTAAAGTTCAATTTATATTTGAAAAATTAAATAAATAATTATATAAAATAATAATTTATGGCAATAAATAATACATACCGATAGTTAACCTCAATCAACCGCATAGTAAATCTACCAAAGAATTGAATAAATGGACAATTGAATTTAGACCAGACGTCTAGAGTCTAAAGGTTCCAGGGTTAGGCCAGTCTTTCAGAATTAAAGCACGTGTTTTTTAAAATTTAAAGTCTCTAAATCACAGACACAATCAATAGCGCGTAGTTAAGAGCTAGTGAAGAGACTCTGCTTCGATCTACGGAGGCCGAGTTTTAAGTAGATAATTTGTTCATGTATTTTTCTTGAATTAAATCGTGAATTTGAAGCGCTGTTACGCTCCGGGCGTCGTATGAAAATAATTGAATTCTCTAAATTCTCAAGCGCTTCATTTAAAATCCCGATAACTCAGAAGATACCGCTCGAGGCAGATTGGCAATTACAAAAAAATTGCCCCAAAAACGTCTCCGAACCCCGGGTGGGTTATTAGCGGGGTTGTGGGGCGTGCTCGTACAGACTCTGCGGTATCATGAAGAGGTCGTAAACCTTCATATGTTTACCTCTTATGTGTATCTTGTGAACAATGCTGTTTTATAGAACAATAGATTGATAGCAATGATAGCCGAGTGACTGACTGTCGTCCATACCAGCCGCCTTCTACTAGATTTTTGTTTCTGATTTATATTTATTTATAAAAAATAGCAGTCTTAAGTATAAAAAAAATGAAGATCATCAGATATTTTATTTAATAAATAGCACTTACTTGACCTAAGTCCCCGCTGTGGGGGAGAGGGCGTCCACAGTCCGTCACCATTTCGCTCTATCATGGGCTAGGTGTATTGTTGTGACCGCAGAACGGGATCGGGAGAGGGCCGATCTCGTCCAGAGATGGCGCAGGCGGGCCGGTGGCAGACCGAACCGCAGGCCTGTAGTTCTGGGCTCTCAAGAATAAGACTACGGTACCTGCCTGTCGTACAAGGCGACTAAAGGGGCCTCGGGTTCACTGGGCGACAAAGGGCGCAGGGGGAGGAATAACCTCCCCGGGACGTGCTCTCCTTGAGCACAGTGTAGAGGGCTCCGGTGCGTTCCACGTGAGATCCTGAGCCCCTCGTCATGTACCGAGGAAGGGCCACCGGGGAGGTTTTAGTGGTTAAAAACCCCACATAACAGCCGCCTTCCCTCCAGAAGGCGGGGTATCTTTATGAAGGTTTCCTCCCTGTTAACAAAAAAAAGGTGTTTTGCCCCGGGCCATGTCAACCCGATCACCTTAATGTCAGCCGCTACTGATCGCCGACACGTTTGCTTAGGACGGCCACGCTTCCTTGTTCTTGGTGGGATCCACTCCAATGCCTGCCTAGGAATATGAGTAGGATACCGACGCAGGGTGTGACCAATCCAAGACCATTTGCGGCGCTTTATTTGCTGACCGGTGATTCTCTACAGCGTGCCGTTTTTTTAATAAATAGCACAAGATAAAACGAATCCATAATGATTACGGGTTCAAATCTAATCATTTACAAATTTTATACAACAGTTATTGTATACACATACAGATAATACCGCACCATTTACAAGTATATTTACGAGTAAAAAAAAACATTTTTCAAATCGAATACGAATATTACGAAATAAATTATTATTATTAATTTATAATTTCATGATCGACGGTTCCAACCCATTATGTACGTCAGCCGTTTTGTACAAACGAGTTCACTTGACACGGCAAGCAGTTTAAAAAAAAGAATTCAAACCACAATTTCGTTGGTGCGGGCACCGTACTATGCAATTTGAGACGACCGACACTGAGCTACCACGACTCGGAGGAGGTGTTATTTTTTTAACTATTCTATATCTTTGGGTTAAAATAGTCATTAAAATACTTAACAGTAGACACGAACTGAGTTCTAGTACCGCAGTGTGAACACTGCCCTTTACGAATCCGTCTCGCGGAAGATTTGCCGAGGGAAAGTTTAAATGGACATTACGCAGTTTTCGTGTAAGTTGTAAATTGTGTTTTTGTATAATAAGATGACTTTTAAAGTTAATCCAAACTTTAATTGAAGCTTGATATTATGCGAATTAATTTACTTTTTTTTTCATATAATCATGTTTGCAGAACTTAGATTAAAATTCGTTCCTTTAGACGGTTTTAATTTCCATCTATCGAGATTAAATGTTTATTTCAAGATATTAATAGTAGTTCATAGACAGAACTAAACTAGATTATCCAAATATATTTACAAGCTAAAACAAAAACGATCTCAAATCAAACCTGGGGTCCTTTATTTCAGCTGTATATAAATAAAGATTCAATGTTAGGGCGTCTACATTCTATACCAGTGGTGGGCAAGCTTTTTGGTTGGCGGGCCACAAATTATAAAAAAAAAAATTAAACGGCCCAAATTTTTACGGAAAAAAAACTTTTAATTTATTAAATCTTTTTAACAAAAAAATTAATTATCTAGGCTAATTTAGCAAATAACACAAATTGCTGATGGCAATGTTTTTTGTCTTTTTACGTAAAAATTTACAGCATATAAGCATTTTTTTAAACAAACCAAAAATGTTAAAAGGTTGTAAACCTTATAAACACTACTGATATAAATAAAAACAGAACAAATTATACAATACCGATTGCAACACATCAAAAATATTAACTCAAAAAACACTTGGCGGGCCGGATGAAACGCTTTAACGGGCCAGATTTGGCCCGCGGGGCGTAGTTTGCCCACCACTGTTCTATACAGTGTCCACTGTGTAAGCACGTACACTGTATGTTCTCTTAAAATTACTTAAACTTAAATTTCCAGCCTTTATATATATCCCACTGCTGGGCACATGTCTCCTCTGTAATGAGAGTATAAGGGCGTAGTCCGCCATGCAGCCTTAGTAGGGATTGACAGACGTCAAGGTTTCCTCACGATGTTTCTTTCACCGCCGAGCGCGTGGTAAATTAGCACATAAAATTGCAACATCAAATTTATTGGTGCCTGCACCGGGATCGATCGGGTTGTCAACTTGCGACGGCTCGGACACTGAGCTATCACGGCTCTTAAAATTACTTGCCTAGTCTATTTCTACCGCTAAATAGTAATTTGACATTCTGTTTCGGTTTATAAAGCGTTGTAGTTAATAAGAAGACGGTAGTACCAGGTTTTATCAAAAGACAGCTTGAGAGCTATTTCATTTTTCATAATACTTAAAAAATTTAATATAAGATGGTAATTGGACAATCTTCTTTCCCAATTGCCATACAATGCATAAATCTTAAGTCAAAGGTAGTGATTTTTTGTCAGTGTTTCGAGCCTTGGATTCGAAACCCGTCAGTCAGAAAGTAAATCGGTTTAGCCACTAGCCTCCCTGAGCAAAACTATTTATAAATAATATCAAGCAATGTTTGAATTATAAAATGTTAATGAACACGAAATGACTTAAAGCTAAATTTAAAAATGGAATCCTTGGAAATACTTTTTCAGTTCTATTTCTATTTTAATTAAAATATTCAGTTTCAATGGAATTAAATTAAATGAGGTTATTTAAGAAAATTTTGCTTCCAGCGGTAATTTCTTTCATTGCGTTTGTTTCTTAAACAAGATTTTTTCATGAACTGCTCTTGGGTTACATAACAATATAGCCCCGGTAATGATTAGTTAGCTTACTACTGTGAAGTGTACTTTCTATCTTGCTTTTACGTTATTTTAAAATTAAATTAGTGAAATAAACAGTGCCCGCGTCGCAGCTGAGCATTTGACTTACTTAAGTAATCGGCAAACTTATTAGCCAAGTAGCCAAATAGATATAGAAATTGTATTTATTAGAATTTTTACATACAAAATATAACACGCAATAAAATAAAAAGAATAAACTACATACAATTAAAGGAGGAGCGGACAAATAGGACATAATGTTAACATTGGACACCGTCTTAGACAGAGACAATGACATATGAACATTACAATAATTAATAAAAATTGGGAGCCAAATCTGCTTGTTTAGTAAACTTCTATTACGCTTAATAAGTAGTACACATAATTTCATCTATATATACAAAAGAGAAAGTGTGTGTACCCACACATAGGCTCCGAAATGGCTGGACCGATTTCAATGAAACTTCAGATTGACCTGGCGAGTAATCCTGTAAAGTTTGGTGACTATCGGAACACTCCTCTTTTGGAACTGTCAAATACAGCTTTTATTTACTATGATGATATTCTATTGTTTTTTTAACTCAAATTTGTATTGACACATGCGTTGTGTATATTTATGCCATTTTGAACCACATTGAAGAACAATGGAGTATATTGAAGTATATTAAAGATAATAATTAAGGATTTTGAAGTATTCAAGGTAATTATAGCGCCGTGAATGTATCCCTTTACTGATGTAAGTTTATTGTTTAAATAGAATAAAGCAAAACTTTAACTCAAAACAGAAATGAATCTCGCAGAACTGACAGCCTGCCTGCCTCTAGTAATGGACGGTACAGAATGAATGAATATATTTTATTGCACACCAATTTAGAAACACATTACCGAAATAACAAATTTTCAATTTCGACATAATTATGTAGATATAATTGCATGTGTTAACGCTAACATCGATTTTTTCCAGACAACCTTTGGATGGACAGAAATTTGTTTCTGGAAAAGTTTTAAATGGGTCTGTGATTACACACACCACACAAGATACGAGTATGTTCCCTTTTCTTGTAATTGTGATAACAAAGGCACAGCTTGTCTTAAAAGTAAAAGGTCGGCAACGAACCTGGAAATTCCTCTGGTGTGATGTTACTAACATTTCATTCCAACTAAGCTTAAGATTGCTCTAGGAGATGGTTCACGTCAGTAGTCGAATGATGGGTTTAATCTTACCACCGTACATTTCACAGGTGGTAAGCCCAATCATTAGGCTATTGACGCTTCAACAATTACTTCAAAATAAGTTATCGTTATGCTCATTCGTAATATAAAATATAAAAAAAAAACTATTCTTGAATACTTTACCAATTTCAGCAATTCTGTACGTCTCAGTTGGCTTTCATATTTTGTAATATAATGCACAATAAGTCGGGATATAAGAATAGAATACGATTGGGGAAGGTAAACGCATTATTCGTGCGTTACTTTTCGACTCACATTCGCGTATACTTACGAGTCCTTCCCTTTTGTTCCAGGTACGGTGTTTTGCTTTTACGGCTGCATATTTTATAAGTTAAATGCGGTGTTCGCTGTAACGGTGAGTAATACTACGTGTTCACGAATGTTCCAGAAAAAAATCAAAATGAAAATAATAATTTATGTGTATTTATATGAAAAGATGTTGATATGATAAACATATTCTAAGTAGAGTATGTTTAGTTTTATGTATTTTTTAATAATATTAAATAATAAACATTGTAATTTCAAACAATTATGTCCACTACCGAACCCCGGTGCCGGCGCCAATGAAATAGTTTCTTGAAATTTTAAGTGCTGATTTACGATGCCTGCCTGCATTTCTTTGAAAATTTTCTAATGTATGAGATGTCCGCCAAACTGCACAGAATACAAACTATTTGCTTAAAAATGACGTGAACTGAAAAAGCACTAAAGCCATTCAGTTATATAACTTTGTAATGATATGAAACTCACACAATCGACACTACTGCATTTATAGCCGCGGGAAAAAAGTCAGACGTATTATAAAAAGAAAAATCTTCATTAGGTCGGCCATACGATACTCTCAATCCAATTTATATACCTCGATACTCTAGTATAAACTCCTGGCGCCATCCGTCTCCCGCAATCCCTCCCAAATGACGTCACACCGACAACAATATGCAAGGGAAAAGTGTTAATGCAGTCAACTCTATCGATCATGATTTGCAAAGGACCCCCAGAATCGCCCTGACACGTATCCCTACCTCCGTTTTCATAGTCACCGGCGCAGAGCTGGTCTTCAGTTATACCATGAGCCAATATCTTCCTCCTTATTAAATATCTCATTGATCTGTTGCATACTGTGCTGTCGATTATATCCACGTCAACTTTCATCAGAGTCTGACTGCCCGTTGCTACACCGGCTACAGTTGTACCGAATCCAATGGCGGTCAGCTTCATAAATTCCATGTCATCGTTTAAATGTAGGCAAGCAATGCGTATATCACGATTTAGTATAAACGGCGGGTCGCTCCTCATAAGAGCTATATCGTGGTACTTGGACGGCGGATTGTACTTTGGATGCGGGATTATTTCCGCTATTGACCGCTCCTGAGCCAGTTCGTCTACTTCGTCGAACTCGAAAGTGGCCGTTCCTATTCTTAATATACTCGCAGTTCCGTAGATTGGATCTTCTATACAATGTGCTGCTGTTAGTATCCATTCCTCGCTTATCAAACTTCCTCCACATTTCCACGCTGGTGGATCTTCGTTCTGCTTTCTAAACCCTATTAACACCATGTGAGGGTATAACAACAGGTCTATTGGTACTCTTACTCTCGCTGTTGGGAATAGCACATTGTGACATTCAAGCATCGTTTGCCCGTAATCTTTGCAGGCTTTAAAAGCTTTCTCGCCTACACATGCTACTAGGTCCATTAACGTTATAATTTCTATAAAGTTTAGTATCCCTCTAAACATATTTTGTTCTCGAT
Source organism: Meandrusa payeni (assembly GCA_029286785.1). Taxonomy (NCBI): domain Eukaryota; kingdom Metazoa; phylum Arthropoda; class Insecta; order Lepidoptera; family Papilionidae; genus Meandrusa; species Meandrusa payeni. The sequence continues at coordinate 2,692,562 of JAGSMX010000029.1, forward strand.
TTGTTCACTTATTTTCCTTTAGCGCGTCTACTCCGCCGAACGCGTGCTTTATCACTGATTAGTTTTGGTGTGTTAATAGCCTTTCTTAATGCTCGTAAAAATAATCTTACTGTTTCAAATTTACATACATTTCTCATTACGTTGTTGGTTACGGCGTCATAATTCATTGTGTAATTATTTGCGCCATTTTTCTTAGATTATTCTGGATTCTTTCATGTTGGAATTTAATCAGTTGCTGCTCCTTTGTATTATCAGTCAAATCTGTTAAAGAGAAATGATGATTTACGATGATGACATGGATACAATACTTATGAAATCCTATTTTATGTCAATGTGATCTGTAACGAGCTTAACATTGTACACCGAGCGTAAACTTAGCCAAGTTAGGTAGATACTTAGATATCCAAAAGGAACGGAAACCCATTGGTACAAGTTTGTAGATCGTAATATCGTCGCGGAATCACTTCTCTGCGGAGAAACAAAAGGGGTTGTTGTAAAAAGAGTGTTAACTTTTCTTCAAAGAACTTTAAAGAAATATTCATCAAGCCACCCGCCCCGTAGAATCATTTGCGAGACACAAAAAAGAAAAGTGTAAGGAGCGTACATCAAACGGAAAATCCCATCTCCGAAAAAGTTTCAACGCTGATTTCAACAACAATAAATCTGAACTGCCAAAGAGAAAATTTAATTTGTTGCGAACTTAGTTACACTGCTTGTTGGAATCCAATACTACGCTTGGCAGCTCCCATGTTATTCAGGAAACATGCGTAATTAATGATTTTGCAAAACAACTCTAATGTATGGTACGAGATTACATTCGAAAATTTCTAATGACTTATTAACTTTGCAGTACGAAAATTCCTTAATATTCTGATTTTTAAATTAGTAAGAAAACCATTTGAAGCGGATAAATCCTATACATCGTCTTGAGTCTTCAATATTTCACTATACAATTACCTCAATTTTGTTTCTCAAAAATTTTGGAAATGCTTTACGAAATTTAATATCGATTTGATGATTTATAAATGCCTTTTCATATCAATAATGTTCGTCTACTCCTTCGGAAATTGCTAATGATTTATTATCTTACCAGTATGAAAATTCCCTAATATGTTCTTTTTTTATAAGTAACTAATCTATGTGACGGTAACAAATTCGTCACATTAAAAACTTCGATAACACATTGCACAATCACTTCAATTTCACTCATGTGAAATGTTTACCAAATTTAATTTCGCTTCAAAAATCCCTTTTCGTATCAATAATGTGTGACTACTTCTTCGAATCACTGCTTTCATCCTTTATGCGTTTGTTAGTGTCTTGGAGTGGGCTTATATAAACGTGAATGAAATCGTATCGAAAGCTATTGCTGAGTAAATCGCGTTTGTTTTCACAAAACTTGACTCCGTTAGAAGGCTCTAGTGGCGCACATGTCGTCACGATAAACTAATCCACATGTGGAATATATTCAAACGTTGACACGGCTCTCGCGTGAAATGTTTGTTTCGCGATCGCAACTGGGTCAAGTATAGAATCCACTTTGTACTTCGATCTTTCCGACTCCGTGTTTGGGGAATGTGCAAACGATGCGCTCCGAGAAGATAAACATAGCTCTCTCTCTCTGCGACCGCGTAAACTTGCAACTTCGCCTCTTATAATTTAATTAGTTTTAATGGAATTTCTAAATAGAATTTTCATTTATTCGACTGAATTTATGAGTTGTTTGCGTCGCGGAAATGTCCGTATAATGTTGGGAATTTAAATTTTGAGATGAAACATTAAATTGTTCGTATGGGATCTTCTCGAGCGTACTCTGCGTAACCATAACAACGGAAAAGCGCTCGAAACGTAGAACTCTTTGAATCGTAAGTTAAATGGTGTAAAAAAATATAAAATTTATGCTGGGATAGATGGTTGTTAAAATTTTCTCTAGCTTTACTTTCTGTACTCGTGTTATTTAGATATTGGTATGTCCTCTTCTTGTATTTTTAAAATATTATTTTATTATTTATAGAAAAAGCTTACCAATTTTCACGTCATTTATTATTATTATACTAGGGGGGAGTTTGAGCTTACGCTATTTTTCGAACTTCTTACTCCCAAACCATTAGACTATTGGCGCCACTAACGCCGATCATCAAATCAATGTCTCAAGGAATGTATTCAAAAAGCCCAAGGACTAAATCATCGGATAACCTGGCGATGGGGGTTGGAAATCTAGTTGACTCCTGTCATTTATTTGTTTCATCAATGATTTCCGCTTTATCATATCTTAATCATAAAAAATCACTTGCTAAAATTTGTTCCCAGTATCCCGTATACTTGGTGAACTTTCTCTCACATATGAGAATGGAATAAATTTTATTTCAACGAAATGGCAGTGAAATAATAAAAACAAAATCATTCCAAGTCCAAAGTTTACTCAACGTATTGGATCGTAGGATCGAATTTACATGATAATGTATACTCCGGCGACAATACAACTTTATGCGTCTGAATCAACACTATTCGATAGGCGAACGCTACAGCAGAATGTCCGTTATTCGGGAATCGAACCTTTTTCTATAATAAAACCGAATTCAATTGGCCGTTTTGTATCCCATAGTCAAGCTGGAATTCTACACTTGCGTATGTTGTTGCCTTTATATCTGAAATAAAGATTTTTTATTGGTAAAAATGTTTTCGACTCGGCGACACTTGTAAGAGGAGAAGTTGTTTGTGCGTAGATAGATGGTTTGTTTGAGTAATCTGTTTGTGAGCCTTACCATCAATATTAACTGCTTCTAACTTAGTTAAGAATCTTACCTCTATTCTACTTCCTTTCATTAGGCTAAACGCAAAGGTAATATATAATATAATTTTATTGTTTTTAATTTTTTTTAAAAGAAGTATCCCAATTATATTTATTTATTTTTCTTTAAAAATGCTAACAATTTTTTTCATAAATATTACTAAAATTCTTGGAATGATTATCCAAATAAGCTCAATCTTGGGCTAGAAGATGGGGGACCTCAATAGTAGACTAGTGGATTAGAACCCACGACCTTATATATCGCAGATCTTAATCTAGACCATTAGGCTAATGATATTTCGAATTTTTTTTTGGAAATTAAAAAGAGGTGCATTTCTAGTCTTCCAGCATCTAATCTTTTACTACAGTTACTGTAACTTCGTTTTTAGCGTAAATTTGATTTGAAGTCGGTTTTTGTTTTATATACTCAAACTTTTATATGTTGTTTGTTATCATTAACACAACAGCTAGTAAACAACTTTCTTCTACGTTCTATTAACCATATAAACTGACACCAGCGTTGTTTCCAAATCTATATGATTTGGATTCTTCAAGAAATGACGCTGCTCCTTTTTTAAAAACCGCCAACGCACCTGCAACTCCGGTAGTGTGGACGGTCATGGGTGACTGTGGTCAGTTAAGATTAAGGGCCCGAGTTCTTTATGCAACCGATCTATTACAGCCATATCAATTATCGTACCATCGAGTATCGCGTCATCGCCATCGCCATAGGTACACCATAGTAGCACCAATAAACTTAATAACTAGCAAAAATCGACCTCGATAATGCCAATAGTATATTTTGTACATAGTTGGTTAAGCAGATTCGGGGCCAACGTGACGATAAAAAGTTAAAACAGACTGCAATGTAAAGGGACACACAAGCTTGCGGTAAATCCGAAATCGAAATCACATCTTTAAATTAATAAAAGACAATAGACGATCCAGCTTCGATTGTCGACGAAATCCAATTTTCGAATGAGTCCAATTTAATTGGTGATTGTTACCGGATAATTGGTTGCGGCGACAACGGCCCATTGTTCGGCGACGGTTGCCGCGGCGTTCCGACGGAAACAAATCGTTCTAGTCGTCAACCTGATTGACGCAACCGTAATAGAATTTCGAATCGTTAATATCGCCACCGATTTAATAATTCACGTCGCTAATGACAAATCTTGTTGATATAGTTTATGATTTATTAAATACGTCTCTGGAATTGAATATTTATCACCTTCGTTATCCTTTGACGGTATTAGAAAATGTGTTTGTTCCAAATATAAAATTGTACGTTTAGACGTTGGAAAAGAAAGCTAGTGATAATTCTTTTAGTTTTTCAGAAATATTACTAACATTGTTGGTAACCATTCCAACTAAGCTTAAGATTGTGCAGGAGATGGTTTATGTCAATAAGCGAATGGTGGATTGATGTCGAATGAAGATGATCCTTGATGAAGATTGATGATGCTATTATGGAATATATTTAATGTATTTTTTATTTTATTTCCCGACGTGCCTCTGGTCATCGTTAAGAGTTGAATATCATGAAACCTGGATCAAATTCACAGAATTGATTTTATTTCTATGTGTAACATTTTCGTAGACATAAGAAATCATAATGAAATATATTAAGTGAATACTCTTATTCTAGAGATTATAATATATTGCTGCTCCAGGAAAGCGGAGATGAAATATACGGAAATGTTTTCACAAAAATCGTACAATAGTTGATTCTAGTCCGACGAGAGACAGAGCAACTGGTGCATCCGTAATAGGTACAATGTTTTTTTGTTAAAATAAAACTATTTTTACGAATTTTATACTAGTTGTGTTGTTTTTTTAAATACTGTAAAACCTGATGTCAGACAGACTTTTAGATAATCATCGCCACTACATCAGATCTGATAAACTACTCCCAAAAGAACATTGGATTCCTACCAAAATACCTCTTAATTTCAATAGAAACTATTTTTTTTATGACGAACTACACAGATTGGCCAGAGACGCTGGTCTTGACTGCTTCACTGGATTGAGAGGTGGCATAGCTCTTAGGTCGCTAAGCCTGAGCCTCTGTCGCTAGTAACTCGACACAAGGGTTCCCCTGCCCATAAAATTACAGTAACGCGCGAGGATTATTCGCAACCTCCGACGGTCGCGAATAGACGCTTTGTGGATTTGTAAAGATCTATATCTAATAGAAACTATAGTTAGATAGCTTAGGATCCTGTGATTAACAAAATTGAATATAAAACCAACCACCCTAATGCTTCCTGCATAGAGTCAATCGGCGTAGATTTTTATGATTTGTTTTAATGATTCCAAAACGAGCTAGAAGTTAATTTACATCGTTATTGGTAGTTATGAACCTACAATCTTACGTTTTATAAACAGGAAATAAACTATTGAGGCCTTTTTCGACTTCAAAGAAAACAAATTAAATTCGCAACTGAAGGTATTTTTTCAAGATGGCATGTACAATCACGATTCATGTAAGTAATTGTCCCTTGTGTGAAGTCCTTTCTACCGCACGGCGATTTACCGCACAGTGTATTATTTGTACGTGTGAATCTAGGCAGATGTTAAATTACTATAGACATATAAAGAATTGGCCAATTCTAGAATGCTTTCTAGTTCTGTATACCATTTAATTACAAATAAGTTGGCAGGTACAATCAGGAGTCATGTAAGTAATTGTCACGTGTATGAAGTCCTTTATCGCAGTGTATTATTTGTACGTGTGAATCTAGACAGATGTTAAATTGACACAGACTTTTCTTATAGTATAAGCTATACTTTAGCCTGTCTACAAATTAATAAACCACGGCGTTCATGCCATAGCCGAGTCCCGCACGCGACTGTTTCCTTTGCCGAAGCAAAGTGGAGAGTAGTCAGTTATTCTGTAAGTTACTCATTATTTGCGGAAATCCGTCGCTCAAAGCGTCGAGTGTTTCATAATGAATAGCTTAGACTCTTACAATTGTCGGGTATTAGTTTTCATCAAACTGTTATCGACTTTTTGTATTGCGGAATTATAACGATAACATTAGGAATGAAAATGAAATAAGGAATTGATGATATATTTTATTGTGATTTTATTTACTTTTCATGTTGCAATGACCAATTTTATCTAAAAATTAAATTACAGCATCATATATCCCACTGTTGGGTCCGTCTCTGTAAAGAGTATAAAAGCTTTCTCAAATCTCTATAAAAGTATAGTCCGGCACGCGACCCTAGTGCGGATTGGCAGACTTCACACGTCTTAGAAAATGTTTTTTACCCATGGAGGTTTCCTCGCGATATTATCCTTTAGCGCCGAGCGCTTGAAAAATTGTCAATCAGTACATAAAATTACAACAAGCAAATTTATAGTTACCTGTATCGGGAATCAAACTTGGGTTGGTAGAAATATTATTAGGTAGTAGTTTAGTTTCGTTTACTACATAGTAAGTAGGTGTAGGTCAGGCATAATTGTCATAAATAACATTTTCTATACTTATCTCGTTTATAATGGTTGACGCTAAAAACTGGCGCACCATATATCTGCGGCCGCAAACGGGTGGGAGGGGATGGCGTATTGTTTATTTGAAGGGGAGTACATCTGTTCGGTCACGGTGGATGAAGCAATGGGCACGCAGCGAATCTAATAACCCTTATTTTGTCTGCTTAAAAATATTAAAGTTTTAACCAAAGCGGCAACTTATATTACATTTGTAAATATATGTACTTATGTACTTAACTTTGTATACAAATTAAAAGTATGAAAAGAAAAGATATACTGTAATTTTATTCCGAATGAACTCTACAGTCTCAACGGATTTTGGACTGGTAACCCAGTTCATAGGTCGCAAGCCTGATCCTCTTTAAGGAGAAACTGGGCGCAAGGAACCACGGCTTGGGCGGTTACTCTATTCGCCTTAGCATTCCGAACCGAGAGTGCCGAACCCACGACTCGTTCGGTAGCCTTTATCGGAAAAGTAATAAGACATTCAATAGCTAACTAGCTTTAAAATACTATACGAGCTTACGGCTTACCTAATCTGAAATGAACAACGTCGCCCATGCAGAATTTTTTCTCATTAGAACGGGTGATAAAACGGCACTTAAAATTGCAGCAAACAAAGTATTGCAGCAACCAATACAACAAAAACAACAACGGGGATCGCACTCGCGTATCACGCTATTCAACTTGAGGCGACTGGAGGCACTGAGCTACCATGGCTCTTTGGCCTAAGAAATAGCATCATCCAAATAAACCCTGGATAATAGAATAATTCCCCTTAACAGCCAGCCTATGCCGGCTCATCTCGAATTTAATTTCACTCGTATGTGCAATGCGAGCAATTCTATTAAGATAATAGTCAACGTGATTGCAGTGTTTAGTCGTCGGTCTATCTGTTGTACCGTTTAGGGTTTTATCTTGGCTCATAAATGGCCTTTATAGCCTTTTCATTGCTTCCGAATAGATATTGCGGCGTGCGCCGACGTTACTGAGAATGTCAGAGATCAAGATAAAATTTTCATTATCATTTCACATATTTTTCCGACTATAAACCGTTTTTGTAGCTTCACCGGTGTAGCCTTGCGCTGAAGGCGTAGCCTAAATTTTAACTGCACGATCTGTGGCTAAAGAGCACCTTAAGAATTTGGTCCATCCTTGACTACATCCATTGCTATCGTCCTAATTGATGCCTAAGCCTCAACTAAGTTAACAGCTTCCGACGAATTTGACGAAGCTGTACGCTGAGTTTAAATTCTTTAAAAGTCTTTCAGTGGGTGGTGTTATTAAGGAGGAGATGGTAGCACGGATCTGTTCATCAACCGAAAAAGAAGGAGGTTTCGTCTTTATGTTTTTTTTTTAACTTTCGACTGGACGAACCGATTTTGATTATTCTTTTGTTTGAAAGATGTTGCCATGTGGTCCATTTGAATTTGCATCAAGTATGTCCGCTACAAATAGACGAATCACTTAATATCACGTCGAGTGATTTCGATGATTCATTTTTTATTGGATAGGATGTTCTTGAAGAGTAATTTGATGAGAGTTTGGTTTGCTTGTTAATAATTCTGTTTCGTAATATTCCTATGATAATTCTGAAACACAAAAGGACGTCCGCGCGTTTATGTTTTTGCTCGGAATTGTACTTGTTTTTAATATTTTAATAAAAAAATAAAACTAATATGAGAATGATTGCAAATGATAGACCGTGGAAGAACCAAAGAAGCCAAAAATCAAGGTTTAACCAGGTCAACATACAAGATGTTCAGCAGAAATGTCCATGTTGATGATGATATTTATTTATCTATATAAGATTCTTAAAACGCTATTTAAGCGGCACTATTCCTAGACATCATCTTAATCACTAAAGGTTTGTTGGAAGAAAATGTTAAATAGCATTAAGTTCGCCTTTGTAGATGTACTTTGGTGCAATAAAGGATCTATCTATCTATGGTGTTAAAGGGAAAAAAAATTAAGTTAATAAAATTTAATCCCCGTCGTTCGTTTACATTTGACAACCTTAGCAGCAATGCGGGGCCTCCCCCTCAATTATTCTTCCCTATCTAATAAATTGTATATTACCCATGCATAAAATGGGACAAAATATTTATCCGCACCGAGACTAGGGCTGTAAATTCAAATGTAACCCAACTATAAAACAGAACGGCCGTGAAAATTCAGCACACATCAAATCACACAACATAATGTTACTCGGGAGAAGTGGCAACCCTTATCCCGCAAGAGCCGTATAAACGGCTAAAGTATTACGAAGATTTCTCCCACGGCTTTTTTCGTTTACGACGTATCACGGCTTATGGTTGTAACGTTTCGGCCTTGTTTCGCGAGTCTTAGTACAATTTTTCGTTGTTCTTTTCTCTTGTTTTTTTTGTAAATTTAAACTCTTTCAACGCCTAAATTTGGGATTTTTTCCCGATCCAAACGGTAGAGATACAACAGAAAAAACTCTTGCCACGTGGCCACGAGGTCGTCGATCCAGGCCCGTGCGACTGCTTTTGGAGACGACAACCTGGAACAAAAAGAAAAATTTAATTATGTGGTTCAAAAGTTATTTAAATTGTAACAAGTCTTTTTAAGAGTAAAAACAAAAACCGCCTTCAAATAGAATCAAACGTTAAACGTTATTACGCGCGGACGCCCTTTTTGTATTTCCAAATGATCATAGGTATATTACGAAATGAAACTTAATAAGAACGTAACCAAACTCATCGTATACATCCTATCCAATAAAAAATTAATAACTGTAATAAATCTAATGAACAAGAAAATTAACAAAAATAAAAAAAAATACAGACGAATTGAGAACCTCCTCGTTTTGAAATCGGTTGAAAATAGTAAAAATTTAAAAAAAAATCTAGAAAAATAGATCGATAACTATATATATCATTATTTAGTAAAATTGTAGTAGAACTTAAGGACTACCCATTTTACCCACCACAAATTTGGGATTTTTAGCTGTAAAACAATGGTTGCATCAAATGTATTCGATTTGAAATGATTGTTAGCACGACTTTATTAAATAAAAAGGCTTTGGAATAGTTCTCTATTGCGTACTGCGACATTAATTCAAACAAAAGCGCTCATTTAATTCCGGAATATAGCATCGGATTTACCAGTATTTGTGTAAAAGCCGATAAACCCATTCAATTGTTGGATTTATTTAACCAGATATTGAATAGAGCTGTAGTACAATACAATGTGATCGTATCACCATAGATATTTTGGTTTAATCTTTTGCACAATAGATGGCGCTGGAGGGTTAGAAACTCTTTAGTTAATGATATTATTTTCGCGCTGTATATCAAGTGTCAAACTTTAATAAATTCAAAAATTACTAGTTTTTAATTAAATTATAATCTATAATTCATACATAAACGAAGCAGTTATATAACAAGTATATTTATCAGTAAAAAGAAAAGCCGACTTCAAATCCGTGTTTCTATCTTCAACGTATTTCCGAAATATCGTAAGAATATTACATAATAGAGTTAATCAGAACCTGACCAAAATTGTCATAAAACTATCCTTGAAGGACTTCCTTTCCAAAAAAAAATGAATCGTCCTAGTCGGTTAGCGGTATATTGAGTTATTTGTTCATTTGTCGCGCACATACATAATAGAAATTAATGACTTCATGGTTTTCTCATGGAAGCCATTGCAGGAATTGAATGGGACCACTCTGGAAAACCACCGTCTTTTAAATAAAAATGTGTCATCAAAATCGGTTCACCCTGTCTAAAGTTATAAGGTAACAAACATTAAAGAAAAAAACATCCAGACGAATAGTGCTCTTTTTTGAAGTCGGTTAAAAATGCACAGCCATTTTCCTTGAACTTGAAGATTTTTTTTGGTCCCGAGTTGGAATCGTTAAAGACAATAAAGGTCATGAGACCTAATAAGATTGATGTAAAGTCACCTACAGCTGTCTCTATCTATCCCGCTTAAATAAAGGGATTGAAGGGACGTGACATATTCATACATGTTTGCATTTATATTACCTGTACGTTACCTTACTCGTGCTTTTTTCCATCTTACTAAAATGTTGAAGTTTCTAAGTTCTACCAATCAAGCCTAATCGAGAAAGTTAAACATATTATACAACATTCACATGTATAAGCAGCTAAGAATTCTCAATTACGAATGGATATCGGAAACTGTCTGTCTACCCTGCTACGTTTAATTGCGTCATAGGACATGAGATATTATTTTTTATTTTATAACAATAAATTGATAGGTAGAAACCTAGAATGTTTAGGTAGATTTTGATAATTTAGATAGTCTTTTTTTAAACACTAATTAGAATTTAGCTAAGTAGCATCTACACCTTCGTCTCCTCTCTGCGAGGATCTTGTCCATGTGTAAACAGCATCCATGGAGAGCGATCATAAGCGGAGTGGACCGCACGCTGCATGGTGCCTCCTAACGTCTTCGTGATTGTATGAGACCGTTTTATGTTCTTCCTATATAGGATACTCCATCTGCATCTTAGTTACAACACCCTTTATAACTCGAATGTTTATGCGTCTGTTAATGCTATTCACTAATCGTTCACTTCAGGTTTAATAAATTCAAAGCAAACATATACATAATAGATTCACTTCCTCATAAACCAAATTATAGTGCCGTTATAGGTAATCGAAAAAAATCAAATTAATTCCGCATAGCGGGTCGCCGTCTACAAATATCGGAGGCTAATTCGATCCGCTTCAGAGATTTTTCTATCCGCCCACATCTGCGATACGGGATTTAATATCTCGAACAATACAATTTTAATGCGCCGACCTCCGCGCACACATGTCGTAATGAAAACTAAACAACGACGCAATGGAAGTCAGCGGTTGGTTTAGGTTTTGCGTAAACAAACGCGGCGTTGGATCGTGTGCGGTGCACTGATTAGGAAGGGACGCGGAGGGAGTTTTTGTTGACCTTGCCTTTGGGGGAGATTTGGGGTCCTCTTGAAATATTGCATCGCGGCAAGCGGGAGCCGAATGGAGCCGATTTATGGCGACGGGTTAAGGGGAACAAAAAGTGGGCTAGCGTACAGGGACCAGACACGTGCACTTAAATAAGCAGGAGTTCTCCATAACTAGTCATCAATTATTATACAATATTTTTGAAGTTAAACTTCTTTACGCACGCTTGAGTTGGAGAGTTATCTGGTGAGAGCGTAACGAAAAGTATGATCGGGCCAGGCGAACTGAATTTGAGAGAGAGATGTGTCGTATATTACTGCAGAAGCAAAGAGTGAGGCACACATTTTCTTTCTCTCTTGAACAATCGTGATTATATTATACATAATTGCTAAAACTGAAAGCTGAGTGATTCTATCTATGTATATCACACAACTGAAATTTGGCTTCTCGCAACTCAGGCTTTTTAAAAAGCTAGCAAACTTTTTTTTTTAAATCTCAAACGTTACTAAAATTCATGTTAACCCTTCCAAATAAGCTTAAGCATATGCTGGGAAATCGTGATCCGACTAGCCAAGCCGTAGTTTGGCCCTTTCACTGGTCACCAAAGAAAATGATTCTTTTGGAGTATCTTTGCTTAGGGAATCCTCGACTACGGTGGTTACTTAGATCACTTAACATTCAATCCGAGGGCCAAAACCACACACATGACAAATCGAGCAAGTATCAAATAAATTGCAAGCATTGATAGAATAAAAATCCCTTATGAGAATGCAAACGTATTAATAAATTACGTTGCTTTTTATTCCTAAACTCAATCGAATGGAACACGCAATGTTTTGCGGAGATTTTCTCCACAGATAATATAATCTCTGATCGTAGGTTAGTCTTTTAGATATCGAATTAAAAAAAGAAGCGAAAAGGAATCTCGGATTATCATCGACGTGGGTCCCCCGATACCCGCTTCGATAACTAGTTTAACCTCTGTATTGGAATTTCACATCGAAACTTATTCTTTATGTATCAGATAAGTGTGTTTCCAGCCATTGATATCGAAGTTTGTTTTTTTTAAGGATAGTTTTTATATTCGCAATACGGCCATGAACACGCACTTTTATTTCTTTTTCGCTTTAGATGGATTTTGTTGGGGGCAAAGGTACGTCGTTACATGCGACTTCGGTGGGGGATATTATAGACATCAGACGCGTTTTATATATTTTCTCTAGTGTTATGCGATCGGTTATGTGTTCGAGGTGCCTAAGAAATCTAGCAATATTTCTTTTTTTTACAAGAAATATTATTAACATTCTTGTTAACCATTCCAACTAAGCTTAAGCTTGTACTACGAGATGGTTCACGTCTATTAGGCTATTGACGCTTTAGTGATCTACGTTTAAATATTCTATATATCTAGATTGTCAATGATCATTTACATGTATAAAAAATGTAACTCAAGCCAACCAAGTTACAACAATTTATATATGTATATGAATATATTTGCATATGTCTCTACATGTCTTATCCTTGGACACAAGCATTCTCTGTAAAGAAATTATAAGGGCATAGTCCGCCTCGCAAAATTTCTAAGACATGTAGGTTTCCTCACGATGTTTTCCTTCACAGCCGAGCACTTGGTAAATCAACACATAAAATTGCAATCAATTCATTGGTACCAGCGCCGGGTATCCAATTAGAATCTGGAATTCCAAACCCACGAATATCACAATCGACAAATAATTTTGTACACAATTTTAAAAGTTCCATGTTATAACCAAGTACAGACAAAGACAACAAAATTAACGTAGTACCAAGTTAAACCAAAACATTCAAAACGTTTTGTTGCGTTATGTGTGGCAAAGACATACAAAAATACAGGCCATATGAGAACCTCGTTTTTGAAGTCGGTTATAAATAAAAATGCATTCATTTTTATTTATCTTAGTAGGGTATACAGATATTGTCATTTGTACACGGACTTTAGTGCTATGGTGTCTTATGGGTTGAAATGCCAATATAAACATAAAAATATCACAGTCACAAACATATCATTTGTGATTATATTATTGTATTCAATAACGGATGCATCAAATGGCATTACCAACTTCACTTAAGCTTAATGCGTGGCTTGAAGATTAATAACGATAATAATTCAGTAAGCGTGTTAATTCAAGCTAAGTCGACGTGCTTATAAGTTCGTCCTTACGTAGTTATGTTTAATATAATATACTAATGATACACTTAGCTTGAGACCGGATTTTGTAACAAGAATCGAGAAAGGTATGCTCCTCCGGTAGTTAGTGCTGTGGATGTTCATAGGTTACGGTGATCACTTAAGATCAAGTGAGCCGTGAGCTCGTTTGCCACTCTCGTGAAATTGTAGCAGCCAGTTGTAGTAAATTTTTTCATAATTCCAAATAAGCTTAAGCATATGCTGGGAAACCGTCATCCGACTACGTAAGTCGTAGTTTGGCCCTTTCCGGCGCACTCAGTTCAGAATAAACGAAAAGGATAACGAATAAACGAGAGTAACGGTCTAAGACGAGGTCAGGCAGCCTCTACGGTTTCACCGGGTTACGGTCACTTAGCCTAAACGTCTTTTTTAATAATCATCGCGTCATCTGAGGAGATAGGGACTTCGGGAAGGTATGCTTCAGGGCCAGATGCAAAAAGCTGTGTTGCTCGATACTGTGCGTATTGTCCGCCGATTTCTCTTCTTGTTCTCCCTGACCCTCGGCCGTTTGGTCTCCCCAGCCGACGGAATCTCGTCTGGTTCGATTTATTTATTTATTCTGTTATGTCTATAGTGTATGTAAATTGTATCTAATATATTATATAGTTTATATAAAATTATATATTATTATGTAAATTGTATATATTTTATATATACCAACCAGACGGAGAAACTTGTTAAAATAAATCAAAAATAATGATAATAAATCTTTATTGGTACCAAAGAAAATGTTTTTTTTGGGAGTATCTCTGCGAGAAAATTCTCGACTACGATGGTTACTTAGATCGCTTAACATCCGATCCGAAGGCCAAAACCACACACATGACAAATACTATATCAAATAAATTGCAAGCATTGATAGAATTAAAATCCCTTATGAGAATGCAAACGTATTGATAAATTACATTGCTTTTTATTACAGTTTCATTGAGCGAGAGCTTAGTTCTTTACTAAAAAGTATACCTAAAGCTTGTGTATTATAAATATAACATAAAACGTGTGTATTATGGGTATAATAAAAGTGGGCAGCTCAGTGTGTGAAAGCCTTTATTTCAATTGCTTACTTATAAAGAGTAACTCAAAAAACAATATTACTTCTAATAAGATGATCTATTTATTAAGGTAATATTAATTATCTCACGCAAAAGGAATGAGCAAGCAAATTAGCTCCAAGATCCGCACAAAACCAACCTTCCATTTAGGTAATGGATTCCCGCAAAGTAATGCTTTACTCTGTTAATTATCTAACCTTTTTAATTGCCTTCGTAATACCCGCAATGCTTGAATGGCCGAATTATTTATTGACCCAACTGTTTATCTGAATTATAAGAGTACTATGAATGCTTCACTAATATTCGGGTTATCATTAAATGTAACCGCTTTTAACTTCAAGGGTCGGCAACCTTTTGAGTCGGAAAAGTCAAAAATTACAATTACCAAAAGTTTGTTCACAAAATTCAAAGAACCGCATTTTTTTCTCGCCGACAGTATTTTGTTTTTTAATAGAAAGCAAGCAATATTTTTTTTCAGAAATATTACTAACATTCTTGTTAACCATCTAAGCTAAGCTTAAGCTTGTGCTGGGAGATGGTTTACGGCAATAGTCGAATGGTTAATTCGAACATACGACCTTACGATTCGCAGACCATACCCTAAACTGTTAGACCATTGACAGTTCAATATTTATGTCAGCTTTTTTTCAAGTGGTTTTAGAGACATTTTGATTAATTTAGTGTGAAACAAGTATTTACAAATGATCAGCTCATTTAATCTGCCAAAATAAGTGAAGGAGTGCGACATTTTCCACCAATTTTAAAACAAACTAAAAGAATTGATGATACACAGGTGACGACATCTACCTGCGGCCCAGAGGCACATCATTTATTATTTAAGTACCTTGTATCTCATTTTAAGTGAACTTTGTTTATGTTCTTATGAGAAAATAAATTCTTTAAACCCATCACCTCATTTAGTATTTAATCAACTATTTTTGTATTAAGAAAGGAAAACATTTCTTTTTATTTACAAGAAATTTCAACTGGCCAGTATTCTCCCTACTACCCGCAATTGAATAACACAGCGAATATAACCAAACCACAGACAAAACTTATTTGCATGTTCGCACGTTGCTCTCTATTATTAGTCTGTGCCTATAATTTATGACCTTAATCTAACATAGCGGTGCACCCGACCAGAAACAATTTGAACCGTCCAGACCGCGATGAAGTCGTCCGAAGGCGATCAAATAAAATTCCTACGGCCTGACCGCTATACCAAAGCGATACAGAGGCAATAAGCTCCCGACCGCAGGTTCATCACACCTCGAACAAAGCGAACGCTGACGGAGCCGGTCGCCAAGTGAAACGTGCCGTCTCTGTTTATATTACTCTGTCAGAAGCCAACCCGTCGATACTGCGTTTATTCCCGTGGAAATGGATTGTGTCAACACTTCAAGTTGAAGCATAAGCAATATGACATTAGAAAATAAAGTATATGTTAGCTGGCAACACATAACACCCAGCGATCGTTATGCATAATAACTACTTCCAATGATATCTTAGTGATTTACCTGAACCTTATTGTATCTTTAATTCATAATTAATAATTTAGTTGATCGTCACATGAACTTGGCATTGTAAACAATAGTTGTAACTTTATTAGTTCCTAATCTGACTTCTAATTAATTTTGTATAAAGATTGTGAGGACGCGCAGTTGTGACGTTATTCGTTATAAATAATTCTTGTACAACGTTACGCTGTCTCAATAAAGCGAGTGTATTAGTTGTTGGACTATTTTATTCCACGAGACCTACAGATCCTAACATATAGTATTAGCATATTAATGTATCGCTTTTGTCAAGGAATTTTGTACTAATAATGAAAATAAGAAAAATGTAACAAAACAGAAAATAAAAAACAAAAAAATTAGTTGTTAGATTTAGCACAGCTGGAACTAAGGCTACTTTCAAATAATTACTCTGAAAGCTTTATGTATTGAAAGAATACAAATTTACCTATAGCTACCGCCCGAGTAGTGGCTCAGTGTTAACATAGTAACCATCCAAGCCGAGGTTACCCCTCACCGGGGGACCCTCTTGTCGAGTTACTAGCGATAGAGGTTCAGGCTAAGCGGCCTAAGAGCTATGCCACCTCTCAATCAGGTGAAGCAGTCAAGGCCAGCTTCTGTGGCCAATCTGTGTAGTTCGTCATTAAAAAAATTACCTCTTTCTGTTCCTATCCGTCTATACTTAGGATATAGCCGTGAGCAAAAATAAAGGGTCGCTTGACAAAGTTTGAATCTCTCGGAAGATAAAGACGCAAGCTAACTGAAATAAATTGTACATGATAGACAGTTAAATATCCATAAAATAAAATAATATATTTTTATTAATTTATTTATATTTCATTACCTAAACTATTAACTTAAACGGAAAGGGATATCTTACGTAAACTTGGATAATACAGTATTTTTTAGTTTTATTTTAGTACTTAACTTAAGCGACACTAAGTATTAAAATTTAAATAAAATTAATCCTTATTTTTGCTCACGAGTGTACTTATACCAATAAAAACCATAAAAATAATTATTGTATATAAACTTGTTTAATATGCATGTATTTATATTTTATTTCGTTTTTTATTTATTATTTTGAGCAAATAATAAATAAATAAATTTGGGAGTTTTCTGTGGGTCCGTAATTAATTTTTTATGCGTGTAAACTAGCGCTTGACCATGATCCCACCTGGTGTTAAGTGGTGATAAAGTCGAAAGATGGTACGCTCTAGTTTAGTAAGTGCCTACTCACTCTACTCTTGAAGGCTCCAACGTCGTACTTGGACGGAAAGACTGAGGCCGGCAACTTATCCACTCCTTTGCTGTACGCACGATGAACGATGACTCAAATCGCTTCGTTCGGACGCGCGGAACATCGACTATAAAGGGTGGAGACCCGCCGAGTGTCTAAACGTCCGAAGGTAGAATGGGTATGGGGAATTAACTCGTGTAATTCCTGTGCACACTCTCCAAAGTGTAATCTGTAAAACACCGAAGGCTGGCCACCTTGCGCCTGTGCTCAAGACTATCTAGGTCACCTATCAACTTTTTGGTCCGCATCTCCATGGACTCCAGTGCCGCGAGTTGGTATTTGGCTGCACCTGCCCAATTCAGTTTTAATAAATAATTATTATTTCATAAATCTATATATGTGTATGTGTGCATGTTTTAAAAACAATGCTAAAAATATTTTTTCACAGATATTACTAACATTCTTCTTAACCATTAGAAATTGGCTTAAACCTGTGCTAAGAGATGGTTCACGTAAATAATCGTACGGTAGATTAGAACTACGGACCTTACGATTCGTAGACCGTACCCTAAACCATTAGGCCATTGACACTTCAAAATTTATATCAGCTTTTTGACAAGGATTTTATGTCCCTTATATTCTTTTGGCAGTTCATTCGAAAGACGGACTGCTACAACCGAAAAAACATTTGAATACCCTCTGATGATCGTAAAAATTGTGAATGTCAACAAGAATGTAGAAATTTACCTTTTATCTTTATTTAGCAGCCGTAATCCCAATGCGTTCATCACTGCTTAGTTAATAAAAGCGTCAATGGCCTAATGGTTTAGGATACGGTCTACGAATCATAAGGTCGTGGGGTCGAAACCAACATTCGACCATTGACGTGAACCATGTCCTAGCACAAGCTTAAGTTTAGTTGGAATGGTTAACAAGATTGTTAGTAATATTTCTGAAAAAAAGAAATATTGCTAGTTTTCTTTTTAAAAAAAAAAATTGTAGACTTCAGTGTAAACAAATATCATAAACAAATTCATTACGGTGTTTCAATTACACTTGAATTATTAAACTTCAAATGTTTTTATACATTCCTTTTGTTTTAGTGAGAAAATAAATTATCTTGTTGAAACTACGAAAAGTTTTTATTTATTCAGTGAAATTACTTGATGATCAAGTATGCTGTTTACAATTTAAATGAATACATAATGCCAAAACACAAAATAACTTGAAAATTTTATGTAAATACAGTCCTTGTCCTACGGATTCCAAGTAATTAAGTCGTCGTGGAACGATTAGTCGTTTCAAGAAGATTTTTTTTTTCATTTTTGTTTTTATATATTTTTTAAAAATTATCGTGATGATATATTTTCTTTCATAAAAACTAAGCTAACACGTAGCATCATCCCTAGCGGGTTAGCAGAGAGCGTATAGCACTACAATCAGCAGCCTTAATAGGATTGTTTTCTGGTAACTGGTGAGAGGGACCTTTTTTTTGACGGTGTGATAATCTTGAACTTTCTTCTGGGGGGAAGGCAGGGATATGTAAGATTCTTACTCACCGAAACCGTCTTCGGTGTATGGTGAGGAACTCCGGCATCTACAGTAGAATGCACCGGAGCCTTGTTGCATTGTGCTCTTAGGAGAGCACGTCCCGGGGGGTGGAGGTGTCCCTCCCCCCTGTGCCCTCGCAGTGCAAGGCCACACGGGCCAGCCGATGTCGCCTTCTTCCCGGGTCCACTTTAGCGGACGACAAAGGTACCATTCGCTTACGTTAACCATTACGCTATTGACGCATTACAAAAATTATGTAAAAACTAAGTCCAACAAGTAACCGGCAAGCAATCATTCTTTCTTAAAGTTTTCAGTTATACACCAAACACCACATTGTGTTGGGCAATTTTTAGCGCAAGGGAACATGTGTAAGAGCCCCCCTCACGTCTATAATTTCACCAGATGGCGTTAGTGTACGTGGACGTTACGTACACACCTGTTGAATTGGCTTAATGTGCAAATGAACGACTTCGCATTGCCCTTATGTCGGTAAATACCAAGTCGACTGACGGCAAAACTGCTGTGCACTTAACAACAAAATTAACTACTTGACACTTGTTAAAGAAATATAAATAAATGAGCCCTCACGTTCTTTTATCTCTAGTGGTGTAGACAGATACAGTAATTTTTAACACCGAAAAACGTCTACCGGACTTACCACTAACATTCTAATAATATATAATCTATCTATCTTAATTACCACGGGAAGTATTCTGAGGAATTGTTCGGAATCATCCCAGCTACTAATTTCTATTACCGTACAGGTCTCAGGATGGTTGGCGTTTCAAGACTGCATGTTTTTCGCTAAAGTTTCTTCCACGCAATATCAACCTGAGGAACTAACTGTCACTGGTTTAAGTATCTGCAAGTCAAAGGCAGAAGTACTCGAAGGCAAAGCACCTGCAGCTCCGATGTTGTGGATAGTCATGGGCGACGGTGATCACTTAAGAGCCGTAAGTTCGTTTGCCCTTTTTCCTAAAAAACAAAATTTTCTTCCTCATTCATTCTTTGAAGATGTGCGGTAAGAATTTAAATTTAATTAAAAGCTAGCTATTTGACCGAACTTTAAAGTGCCTTAGATATTTTTAATAAACGCCTAAAATAGTATACTACAATGCACTTTACCGTGCCGGAGAAACTGGGATGTATTTCGTCTTGTTACCGAATTGGGGTTCTGGCAAAGCGACCTCAGAACTATGCCACCTTTCAATCCGTTGAAACAGTAAAGTTCTGGCAAATCTGTGTAGTTCGTCAAAAAAAAGTTTTGATACCATAGTTGTTTGCAACCGTATCTACTCAAAATGAGTTCACAATTTCCTAATGGAGTCGATGTTTTTATTCATAAACTTAACAACAAGTTCCATCGCCATTTACAAAAATAAAAAATATATATTAGTTAGATAAAGCCGTAGATTCTATTCATGAAATAAGTTGCTAACTTTCATTGTATTATAAGTTTAAAGTTATAAATGGAAGCTCATAAAAGGAACAAGAGATAATAACAAGTTCAAATGAAACAAAACAGCCGTTGTTCATAAACCTTAATAAATTAACAAAAAAATGGTTAAAATATACTTATTGTAGAGACAATAGAATAAATCTGGGTGATGCTCTTTATAAAGAATTTAAAGGAATAAACGAGCCAGTTACTTTTCACAGAGTTAAGTTAAAGTTACGGCTTTTAAATATTTAATATATATGTCCCACTGTTGGGCGCAGGCCTTCTCTGTAAAGAGAGTATAAGGGCATAGTCCACCACGCGACCCTAGTGGGGATTGGCAGACTTCACATGCCTTAGAAAAGTTATATAAGACATGCAGGTTACCTCACGATGTTTTCCTTCAGCAAATTTATTGGAGATTGCACCGGGATCGAACTCGGGCTGTAAGCTTACGCACCTTAAGCCAACACCCGGACACTGAGCTACCCCGAGCTCTTAGTAGACTTGACGAATTAATAGAAAACGACAAGTATATTTACGAGCAAAAACAAAAATCGGTTACAAATCGAATCAAACGTTTAACGCTATTACATGCGGATGCCATCAATAAAAATCTAACCCAATTTGCATCAATTAGTCTTAAAGTACATTCTTTTCTATAGAATCAGGGGTTGGCAACCTTTCGAGTCGGAAGTCAAAAATTACAATTTGCAAAATTCCAAACTTTTAAAGAGCCACAATTTTTCTCGCCCACAGTAAATAGTACTTGCACAAATAAAGTTAGTACCAAAGAGCCGTAGCTTCATTTACAAAGAAAGAACCCTGATCTATACCAATAAATAAAATTGTGATATCTGTTTGTTATAATAAAATAACCTTTTTATTACATGCATATGAAGTTTTCAACAATTTTAATCTCTCTGTCTGTTTGTCCCGGCTAATCTCTCGAACGGCTGGACGGATTTTGAAGGGACTTTCACTGGCTGCTAGCTGATGTAATAAGGAATAGCTTAGGCTCTGTTCCATAGAGGCTCCGAAACGGCTTGACCGATTTCAATGAAACTTTCAAGGAATCTTCAGATTGACCTGGCGAGTAATTTTGTGAAGGTGACGATCGGAGCACTTCTCTTTTTGAACTGTCAAACAAGCCATACGTCGTACTTTTAATTCTGATATTAACTTGAGCCCGATATGTTTTTGTATAAATGATAAGAATGATATTGTATTTATTGATATGTACATGGGTGTAGCTAATGATCTTCACCCGCTCGAAAAGAGAATGAATACGGAGAGAAATGAATAATTTAATATATTGTGAGAGTTAAATTAAATATGTAATGATGGAAGTTTATTGTTTAAATAAAATAAAGCAAAATCTAGCCCCGCTAGTAATCTATAAGGCAAAACAACGTTTGTCTGGTCAGCTTGTACACAATAAAAAAGAGATTTGGAAAAACTTACGGCACGCTCGTGACGAAAGGCATATCTAATTGGTGTTTCTGAACTAACTCAAAAACCGAGCCGGCTGCACTCTACCAAATAACTTCACCTTTTTATGGCCCAATAAAAAACACACACGGCTTAAGATTTTAACACTGGGCTAAATTCGTTAATTGTTCAGAAAGAATAAATAAATTTTTAGCTTTAAACTTTAAAATTTATGCGGAGCACTTTATACTGTTGTAAATTAATGTGAAACACAGTTACGGTGTGAAAGACACCGTAACTGTGTTTCACATTATTGGTTTCGCTTTATACCTTTCAGAGTAGACAGATACCAGAACTAAGAAAAGAGTATTCCTCTTGAATCCATTCCGATGCTAATAAACTCGCAATAAACTTCACTGGTTCACTGGTTAAATTAATTCTTATACTACTACTATTATTATTATTATTGTTTTCGAATGTTTATTATTTTTTCTCAGCTCTTTATTAAGAGCCTGGTTTCACCTACATTTACGGGTTATAACCAAGTAAATGTAGGGTGTGTTTTGTGTTTATGTTGTGGGTATGTTAATATTGTGTCCTATTTGAGTGTCTTCTATTTGCATGAACTTTCTAACAATTCTACATGTATTCAGAATTACAGCTTTTTGAAGAGTAATGTAGAGGCTTTCTTTTAAATCTATGAGTTTGAGGCTATGGAGCAAATGATGTGGGATAATACCGGTTGTGGAGAGCACTATAGCCACTATGTAAACTTTTTGTTGTCTCCAGATTCTGGTTATTTCGTCTTTTAATTCTAAGTATTTTCTAATTTTTAGTAGCAAATACTTATTATAAATATTATTATTATTACATTACTACAGTGTTATTGAAATAATTTCTCCAAGCTGCCATATTTTCACGACTTCAAAAAAGGTTCCAATTCATCTGTATGTGTTCTTGACTACGATCCACCTGTTGTTAAGTGGAAGACAGTCCTGGATGATAAGATGCACTAACTTAGTAAATGCCTATTCACTCTACTCTTGAAAATACCCACATTGTAATCCTTATAACTCTCGACTGGCTGAAACGATTTTAATGATTCATTTTTTTTTGTAAGCTGGTACTGGTGTCCAGTTCTGATAATTTGACAATCCTTGAGAAAATATATGTCTTACCTACTCCATGTGAAGGCTGCGCACCTGTGGAATGGTCTACTAAGTCACATTCGAGAGACAGTCAACTGCTATTTTAAAATATAGGCTGCATATCCATCATTTGAACAAAGTCGCTTGCTAAGCTTGAAGTGTCAATAGCTTAATGGTTTAGGGTACGGTCTGCGAATCGTAAGATCGTAGGTTCGAATCCACAAATCGACTATTGACGTGAACTCCTTCCTCTCCTAACACAAGCTTATTTGGAATGGTTAACAAGAATGTTAGTAATATTTCTGAACAAAAACTGACTATATCCTTGACTGACTTTTATTTATATAAATAGTGCTTTGACTTTATTATAAACATTTCATGGTATTATTTATTTATTCCGGACTTTTCTTATTGTCCTATCTATTTATTTTACTTCTCCTGTCCTGCAGGGTTGCCTGGAAGAGATCGTTTATAACTATAAGGCCGCCCTTGCTTACTTTTAAGTTAAGTGTAATTATTACTTTAATTGTTTGTACTTCATGTAAAATTGAGCAATAAAGAATTTATCTATCTATCTATTATTAATAAAACATAATAGCCGTTCACTCAAAGGAATAGGCAGAAATAAGGACACGTGTTCTTTAAATTAATGTATCCCATATCCTAGCTAGCTATTGATTTTCTCAATACACTATCTATTATTTCATCAAATGAAAGGTGATATGGCATAAGGAAACGATATCAATCCAGCCATGCGCTCTGTTACTTGTAATTAGAACAATTAATCAATAATTCATGATGGCAGACACGAGCGTTGGGTTTAATTAACTCTAAACCATGTAATATGATCGATATAATAACTGTGACTTGTACGAAAAGACTTGAAAGCTCGAAAAATAAAGAAATAGCGGGTTACGATACGTACGTACGTAAATACGCTTTCCATATTGTAAAAGTGATTAAGTAAAATAACTGCCTATATTATTAATTATCATTGGATTGCAACTAAATGTATACTAAGTGTGTACTAGTATATTTACGAGTAAAATTAAAAATCGACTTTAAGTCAAATGAAATGGTAAACGCTATTAATCGCGGAAGCCCTTTTTGTATCCAAATTATCGTAGGAATATTACGAAATCAAACTTAATTAGAGCCTAATAAAACTTCCATCAAACTACTCTTAGAATACATCCTTTCCAAGAAAAATTGAATACAAAAAAAAATACAAATACTTTATTCAAAAATTTCCTCACAAATACACGAACTCCCTAACTCCTGAACTAGGAGTTAGATCTGTATCTCAGGAATCAGTGCCCTCTCCCACTGCTATACATCAATTTCATTTTCAAATTTAATTTAACAAACATAATAAAAATATATTTAATTTAACAGAGATACAGATGATAGTATATTAAAAATTAAATAAATAATCGAAAAACGTTTGCGTATTGCGTTATTAGTCCATTTGTGGCGCACTTACAATATAGATAGATAGCAGATGTAATAAGGAACAACTTAGACTATTTTAAATTTAGTAATATTGCAATTTAAAAAATTAATCGTGGGTAACACCGCGAACAACTCACTCATAATAGTAGCTAGGTTGTCACATCACCTGCCAGGTTATGACTGCCGCTCGTGTCTATCGCGCTAGGGTTAAAAAGACTAATTACAGATTGCACAAATATTTTATACCATACTGATATAATACTTACAAAACAGCAAGCAGTCCGTGTACCTAAGATTAATGATTGTCAGGGAAATAACCTGTCGATTCCTCACCAACACTGAATTTAATCACCGAAAAAGATTTATTACTGTGTTGTTTAAACGCAGTAGACGTTAAACCTACTGAAACTTGAATGTAATCGTTTACAAAGTTATTTAATTAATTGAATAAGCTCTTATGTCTCTATTTGAATGAGGATATCGTGACGAGGATCGAGAAAGTAGGAATAAGGAGCGTCAATAGCCTCCTTTACTATTCTTAAGCGCAGTTGTAATGGTTATAATGAATGTTAGTTATATTGCTGAACAAAGAATATTTTTAGCATTCTTACTAAAAAAAATTATACCGCGGAAATGAGAGGACGAGTCGATAGAAGCCACCCTAGAAGGACATATAGCGACCAGATTGGCGACATATTAAAGATATGTTAAAGGGCAGATAAGAAGTATTCTTTACCGACGATAATATATAAGCAAATATACGAAGATGTGAAAGTCCGCGATAATTAAGAGGGATTAATTATTTGCCCGTTAATATATTTGACGACCAATTTAGTCCCAGTGAAGTATTTAAAAAAAAATCAATGTTATTTAGACCACAAGTAAAACGTCTTTAACTCCATCTGTATGTATGTATTTAATATAATATATTATATACACAATTGTTCAAGAGACAAAAATACCCCTACAGTGCGATACAATACTGCACTGTGTCTTAGATATACGAAACGTAACTGGCAAGAGGCAAAACGAGCAATTGGAAAAAAGAAAGAAAATGTGTGTTTGTTTGTGTCCCACCTCTCACTCTTGTCCCTACGGTAATTATACGAAACGTATAATTACCCGTAGTCTCTCTCTTTCTATCGTCTATAACATATATCTTTCTATCAACTTCCATTCGCCTCTTCCGATCACACATTTCGTCACGCTCTCACCAGCTTACTCCCAAGGCCAAGCGTGTGTCAAATCTTACTTCATAAATAAAGTAATAAATACACACTTCTTGGTGTCCTGTACCTATGCAAAATGTTATTATTTTACGCGACCATATTATTATAATCTTTTAAAGTGGAATCAAGTAATCTCACCATATTAGCATTGAGGTGTTTATCGCCTTTTGTGCCACTGCCAACACCTCGCCATGGGAAATCGGACACCGCGCGAACTCGAAATCCCCTCATTTGTCAAGCGGACTGTACCCATAATGGCTTATTATTTGAGCCAGCGTGTAATATTTCAAAGCTTAATATTTTCAAAATTAACAATATAATTGGGCACTCATTCGTACTTCGCTCACAATGGTGGCCCTTTCAGACATCTGGCAACGAAAAAAGGGCGGATATGCCAAACTGAGTTCAATGGCAACGCTTGTCCTAAAGGCATGTTGCTCCTATATTATTTAGCAAGTTTCTACTTTAATATTTTAAAAATTGCTTCTAATATCTACTAAATAAGGTCGGTTGTACGTTGTACATGAAACGTACTTACGTTTATTTGAGCAGAATTAAAAAGTTGCATCTGAACATCCCTTAGAGACTCATTCATTGCTGTCCAACAATTGAATTGACCCTTGCGATTACATTCTCAACTTTATGTTTCTAGTAATAGAGTTGACATTTAAATGTACATGTTGGAAGTTTAAAGATGGCTCGAAGGGCCTCACCCTTTGTAAAGCCTAGGCGTACCGTGTAATTAGCGATTTTGTGAAATTGTTAGGTAAATTCATTGGTACCCGCGTGTCGTGTAAAGCCAACTCTATTTGGTATTTTGCCCCCGGCGGGCCGATCCTATTCATGTATCACTAAATAACAAACTACCGGCTTTTTGTCCGTACAGAACTCCATTACATTGTATTTATTTAATATTAAAATTTTACTTAATTTCTTAGTACGCCAGATGTCATATAACTTAGGTACGGGTATACTTAATTGACGAACACGATTTCGTAGTTTATTATTTTGTTAGTATTTTAAAAGAATTGAATTGACCCCACCACCATGTGGGACCAATAGCAAGGAAGAGAGAGAGTTTGAAATGTATTGAATTTAGAATATGTAGGGTTATTTGTGATCACATATGGCACAGAAACGTAGTCTCTCTCTATGGACCTCACAAGCAAGCTCAAACGAGCTTTGGAGAGGAGTATGCTCGGGGTGTCTCTACGAGATCATATCAAGAATGAGGAGATCGGTACACGAACGAAGGTTAGACAGTTCAAAAATTCGTCAGGTTAATCTGAAGATTCCCTGAAAGTTTCATTGAAATCAGTCTAGCCGTTTCGAAGCCTATACAAACACACACATATCTCTTTTATATATATAGATAATATAAATCGTGTAATTGATAATATAATATATTAAACAAAATATAATATAAAATGTATTGTTTTAATTCATTCATTGGCATTGAACGAACTTTATGTTGTGTATGATAAGGCTTCAGATGAACACCAATCTTTGAGTTAAAATGGCTAGCTCTCATTGATGTCGATGAATAATACATTGCTTTCCATCTCATTCTCTAGAGACCAGAAGCAGACTGCGCTCACTGCGTGCAGACGTAAATGACTTAAATTTTTTAAAATGAAAATTTCCAGCGCAAATTTATAACACAACATTATTCAAGACTTATAAAGATTGCAATCTCAAACTTTAGTAGCGCTTTCGTTTTAAAAGTCTAGACTTAACATACTGTTCTGTAAGAAATTGATTAGCATTATAATTTTTTAATATACGTACGTTTATGTGTCATTTGATACCCACTTTGGGGGGTGGGAAACAGGTCGATAGTACTTCGATTTTCAGAAAGCCTTTGATTTACTTGATAACGATATATTGCTATTATTTAAGTGTGCTACGCCAGTTATCACGCCAATCCTGGTAAATTTCGTCGCGAGTCATCTAATCGGCTGCAGGCGTTACGTTGAGTACGCAGGATGATGATATATCTCAGATTTACTTCATATATTACGGAGTACGTCAAGGCAGCAATTTTGGACCTTAATTTATTTTAATAATTAACGACGAGTTATAGTAATTATTTTTTTAAGAATTTGTTAAGCATCGAATTAAATAAAATGTAATGAGGTTATGATTTTGATCAATTAAATAAATAAACATAGGCAAAATCAGGAATCGCTGTCCACTTTTCATCTCGCTTATTAGATCTCTAATGTGAAATTTAAGCAAGAATTGCACTCAAGAAACTTAAAAAAAGGAAAGTCGTTATTACAAACCGGCTGGGATTTGAATCCCCGATTCTACTTCTGACCTAAATCCTGAAAGGCAAAAAGAGATTGCATAGGACAACCATCACTCTGTCCATCGCACTTACCAAAAAGGCTGTAATTTACATTATACTTTTTATATTTAAAGGATCCGTGACTTTTGTACAAATCCTTGAAATCAATCGATAGACATTGATTGTATACAATTAAATAAAATTTAAATATGTATATTTTTGGGCTCTCAACATTTACTTATTTAGGTTATAAATATTAATTATTAATGTTTCATTTCAGGTAAGCAGTATAACGCGTATGTTAATGAAACAAAAGAGGTGTGTCGTTATCGTGGTAAGTGAAGGTGGGTATTATCTTGCTATCCCGCTTGGTGAAGTGTGTTATTTTCTGTTATTCCAGTCTGCTTATATTCAATCCGGAACAATTTTCAGACTTTACAACGAAAGACATAGATTAGAATAGTTAGAAGTTCAGGCCAGTTAAGTTGTTTCCTCTCGCTTCAGATGGGCAGACGACATTATGAAAATAGCCGGAAGTGTTGTGGATGTATTGTGAAGGGATGGCATGATGAAACTTTTTACTCCTGACTCGATCCTGATAAGTGAAGGAAAGTTGTCTGAGAGCTTATTTATTTATTCAAAATAGATTATATCGAAAGTGAAGCCACATCGAGTCCGCGTTAAAGGGAAGTTTCAACAAAAGGATTCTGTTACAGATTGAACAGATTCCACGAGATGATGAATGAATAAAGTTCTCCTTTTGTACGAGTACTAATGGCGGCTGGCGTCGGGGGTGAATGCACCCTATACATTTTAATAGCCCTTGTTTTTGTTACTCCAAAGCTCGCACAATTTTGCGCGGGTCATCCCAATCGATACAGATTACAAATTTAGCACAGATTATATATTTTTTTATTTAACTATTTATGTTTTTAAAGGATACATAATCTTAAAACAAACCAAACGTAACCTCTTTAATTATAAGAGATCACAACATCCACAACGAATCTAAAATTAAAAAATTACTCAACTTAGACATAGACATTTTATTTATTGGCATAATAATATGCATACACATAACATATATTATACACATTACATAAAATTTAACAAAAAAGAAAATTTAAAAAAGAAAGAAAAATAAACACAATGCACTTAAAGGTAGGAACAGACAAGTAGGATATAATGCCAACATTAGGCAACGTCTCAGTATGTGTCAGTCGCAAGGATGCGACAGCGCTGATTTTTAGCGGTGCCCAGGACTACCCAAAGTCGTGCGCGCAATACCACAGAAAATTATACAATATAAACACATGTTAGGTAAATACAAAATTATTTTTATATAATTAATTTATAAACCTGGTCTTTTTTTAATTTTGTAGAGAAATCGATCAAGATTCGATTATTTCATCCTCATCGGAAACTTTGCGCCTTACGATTAACATAACTAATACACTGGTACATGAATAGTTCCTTACATTATATAGTGGTGTAATAGAATGTAAAAAAATGATTACACAGAAAGAACAAAACATATAAAGAAAAATAAATATGTGAATTGTGAGTCGCAGTAGGTCTGCGCTGCTTTGACTACACGGTATCGCATTTTTACCTGATCCGATCACGGAAAGGCAAGGATACTATTACGTACACCCACAACAGACAGAAATTCATGATAAATTTAGCCTTGTATCTTGCAAAGTTCATCTTTATATTTATACTGTATAAATATAAAGAGGAAATTGTATGAGACAACCATACTGCCATGTCTAACATATGGATGCCAGACGTGGTCTGCGAAAAGAGAAGACGAAGACAAAGTAGCAAAATGTCAACGAAAAATGGAAAGAAGAATGCTCGGACTAAGACTATCAGACAAGGTTAGAAACGAAACCATCAGAAAGGAAACGAAAATAGTAGATGCAAGAAAAAGAGCGAGACTTCTCAAGTGGCACTGGGCAGGACACATATGCAGAATGAATAACAACCGATGGGCAAAACGAATAACAGAGTGGATACCTATAGACAAAAAAGAGAAAAAGGTAGACCAAATAAGCGATGGAAAGATATTTTTAAAGAGAAATGTGGATCTGCTTGGATGCGAGTAGCACGGCAAAGAAATATTTGGAAAGATTTAGGAGAGGCCTACGCCGCAGAGGCGACTACTACAAACGGTATTAGGATTTAATAAAAAAAAAAAAATAGAACAATAATAAAATAATCTAATTACAGAACGATTCTAATTACAGAACGATTTATATTTAAGTTTAGTAGTAGTAGAATAATAAAGGCTATTTTTATTTTATTTTATTTATCTTGCAAAGTTCAGGCTTGTTCGGTTACCGTTTATTGATTTTTAAAACCAAATTATATTGCCTACAGTTTTCACAAAGCGTTATGTTCTATGATATGAATGGTTAGGAGTCACATTTACGATCCAGCGATCGTGTGTACAATCTCTAACATATGCCTATCAGTTCAGATTATTCGGATACCTACACATGGCTCCTTAAGCTTGGAATGCGACTATAAGCTCGTCTTACCTTAGAGCTCGCGTCGATTGAGTTATCGTATAATACTGGCTTCGGCACTTGGCTAGACTTGAACCATAATGGGACCGCATGGAAGCATCAGCTTTCAAGTAAAAAGAATCAACAAAATCAGTTCACCCAGACCAAGGTTATACAGACGAATTGAGAACCTACTCCTTTTTTTTAATCGGTTCATAGAAACTAGTATAGTCCATGCAAATACTAGGGATACCCATTTCAAAATGGTTCCAATTGAATGATATAATTATTATTTGAACAATATTAACATAAACCGTTAACAAGACGACATGTTTATAAATTATCATATCCCATGCGATGATTTGAATATTTGTTAACATTGGGTCTCAAATTTATGGGTACATTATACCACTTATACATGAATTGATTGTCAACCTTAAATTATTTTTACATACAAATTGATGGAAAATTAACTTCAATATTAAGCAATTTGTATGTTTGTTTTTTTTACTCATATATTATCATATTTCCATTTAAATGTCTGATTCCAATGTTGCTGTTCGATAATTCTTAATAATAGCAATGATAGCATAGTTGCTAAGCAGTTCGATGTTCTCATTATAGCGGGTTCAGATAACAAGATGACGTTTTTCAACCGACTTTTAAATCCTTAAGGTTCTCAATTCTTCTGCATGTTTCTTTGTAACCTTATAACTTCCGACTGGGTAAACCAATTTTGATGATTCTTTTTTTATTGGAAAGCTACTTCCAGTGTGATTCTATCATTCTGATAATGGCATGCGTGAGATAACCATATAAGTCTTAAATTTGCATTAAGTATGCTCGCGACAGATGGACGAATAACTCAATATCACGCCAACTGATTTCGATGATTCATTTTTTATTCGAAAGGATGTTCAAAGGTAGATTGAAGAGAGTTTGGTTATATTCTGATTAATTGTATTTCGTAGTATTACGATAACTCGTTAATACAAAGAGGGCGTCTACGCGTAATAGCGCTTAACTTTTGTTTCGATTTGTCGGTTTTTGTGTTTTTTCTCCTAAATATACTTGTATTGTAATTAATTATTAGCATGCAATTAATAACAATTTTATAATGATGCCAAAGATGTATTTAACCTCTCAAGCGCGTACATAAGTATACGCACCAATATTTTTAATATAAACTAGCGTATCCAGCCCGCTTCGCCGGACTAGATTTTGCTTTATTTTATTTAAACAATAAACTTACATCATTAAATATTAAATTTAACTCTCACAATATATTTAATTATTTATTTCTCTCCGTATTCATTCTCTTCTATTCTCTACTCGAGCGGGTGAACATAAAAATACACAACGCATGTGTCAATACAAATTTGGGTTATAAAACAATAGAATATCATCAGAGTAAATAAAAGCTGTATTTGACAGTTCAAAAAGAGGAGTACTCCGATCGTCACCAAACTTTACAGGATTCCTTGCCAGTTCAATCTGATCAAGATTCCCTGAAAGTTTCATTGAAATCGGTCTAACCGTTCCGGAGCCTATATGCCTACTTACCCAGACACTTTCTCTTTTATATATATAGATATATAAGTATTTTTAATTTAACATACGATAACGTAACCTTTCAAGATGACACAGATAAAATATTTATTTATTATTATACGTGTATATGTAAAGAAGAAGCACTAATGCTCATTTTTTTGTGAGACCGTCCGGGCATTAGATATAAATGAGCCGTATTATAAATCCATCTAGCGCCACGGGAGTCGGCCAGATACGGACTCGATGCACCGGCTCCATTACAATATTTTTTTTTATTTTATAGGCCTCGATGAACTTGCGACGGGCCTTTAAAATCTCTAATACGCCCTTAACCTTCATTCTGATGTCGTGAAATAATTATAATTGTCGTAAAAATTTTTGTTTTTGGAATTTGTTGTCAGGTTAATATCAACATGGTATAACACCTTAGGTTCCAAACTTACGGGACATAAAATCCATGTTCGTTGGGTTTGGTATAAGTTAAAATGCCTATATCCATGTCCCACTGTTAGGTACAGGCCTTCTCTGTTAAGTGAGTATAGGTCACCACTTAGCTTTAATTCGTATTAGCAGACTTCATGTCTTAAAAATTTTTAAACAAATGTAGGTTTCCTCACGTGGTTAATCAGCACTTAAATTGCAACAAACAAATTCATCGGTCACCGGGGATCGAACTCGGGTTGCTAGCGTACTACGCAACGTGAGGTGACCCCACGGACACTAAGCTACCGCGGCTGTTGTTTGTGATATAACAAGACAAGGGAAATATTTCTTACGGTCTGCGAATCGTAAGGTCGTAGGTTCGAATCCACCATTCGACTATTGACGTGAACCATCTCCTAGCATAAGCTCATGCTTAGTTGGAATACTTAACAAGAATGTTAGTAATTAATTTCTAAAGAAAAAAAATAGCAATATATAATTTTTCTTTAGAAAATAGCAATAGGAATTTAGAAAATAAGCTTTCTTTAAAAAAAAAAATGAAGTCGATGGTTTAGTGTTACAATTTTTTAAAACTCGTATAATTTGTGTTAGTGGCATGTTTGAAACTACATCTGATCCGTAACAATTTTTTAAAGACCGAGTGGCTAGGGTCATTACTTGCTTGCAGTATCAAGAAGATTTGCCTGAGATGACAAATTAACATTTTTGTTAACCATTCCAACTAAGCCTAAGCTTGTACTAGGAAATGGTTCACGTCAGTAGCTGAATGGTGAATTTGAACCTACGTGACTAGACACATAAGAAAAACTAATATTCAGTTACGAGACACTGACAACTTAAAGATTTGTTTCACAAATAATATCGATAAAAGCACATAAAGCTAGTTCCATACACAGTTGGATGAACACAATTGTAACCGGCAATAGAATAATAAATAATTCCTTCCAATGGGCAGCCAATAAGATCGACAAAAAAGGCATATAATGGGAGCCGTCTCACAATGGATGCTGGAGCGAGGTCACGGGATCGATCACCTGGCGGGGACACTGTGTTTACACTCCGATGCCACGCCACGCTACCCATGATATAGACGATAGACTTCCTTTAAAATATATAAGATGAAGGTATTTTCTATAGCAAATGTTATTCCCTTTCCAAGTTCTAAGATTAATCTTCTATATATATTAAAGATAACTTTTATTAAAAGATAATTTAAGACTTATATGGTTTTCTTATGGATTCCACTGTCACACGGGAAGCACCCAGTCGAAGTTGTGCGGTAACAAACATAACAAAAATTCAGACGAATTACGAACCTCCTTTTTTATTGAAGTTGGTTGAAAAACCGTGCAAGCCTCGGTCATGCAGGTACTATTATTAGATAAATAGATAAATTGTTTATTGCACGATCTTTGTTGAAATCTTTAACAAGATACCTCGTCTTCTGGGGGGAAGGCAGAGTTTTGAGAGTCCTTCCTCGGTGTATGGTGAGGGGCTCCGGCATTTCCAGTGGAAAGCACCATGCACTGTGCTCAAAGAGCACGTCCTGAGGGAGGTTGATCCCTCCCCCAGCGCCCTCGTAGTGCAAGGCAACACGGGCCAGCTAATGTCGCCATCTTCCCGGTCCAAAAGGACACCAAAACACATGTACAAACGGGAATTTAATATAATAACTATCTGGGATATTCTTCCAGCTAACTTTTGGTGGTTCTGCAGACGAAGGGTGGTATTGCTAGAATAGCGTTTTAAGAATTTGATTAAGTATTGTATATACGCATTATTTCAAATGCGCTGACGATAAAACAAAACACCTTCAATAGCACACCTTTCTAAACGGCTTATACGCACGAGCGGCTCTCAAGATCCTCGTTGCATCGATGTAAGCAGACGTCGGCCTGCGTTATCACCGCCGCCCTTCTATACCGTCGCATACCGTTCCACGCATGACCGCCCGCGACGCAGCGCAACGCGGATATCGCTGTGTTGAAACTTGTTGTGAATGCCGTATCGGATAATTCCATGCGAGTGTTACATGTTAATTTATAAACCAGTATTATACAATTTAACTAGCGATTCGCCCCGACTTCACACGCTTCAGGCTCGTACAGTGAAATGAATACTTTGATTGCAATGTGATCGTTTGGACGTGCGAACGACACAGCGACATTGAATCTCTTGGCCGTTGTGTCATCTGGCATTGCTGCTTTATTGGATGGAGACATAACAGCTCATTCTGCATTAAGCTTCGAAAGTATTCACTAGAAAATATTTATATGGCAAAATAACCATAAGCCGCTGTAGCTGAATGTGTGGGCGTTCGGCTCAAGTTGCATAGTACTCTAGCAACCCAAGTTCGATCCCCGGTGCCGGCACCAATAAATTTGCTGTTGTAATTTTATGTCCTGATTTACCATGCGCTCGGCGGTGAAGGAAAACAACAAACCTACATGTCTTAGAAAATTTTTCTAAGGCATGTGAAGTCTGCGCATCCGCACTAGGACCGCGTGGCGGACTATTCCCTTATACTCTCTTTACAGAGAAGGCCTGCGCCCAACAGTGGGACATATATATTATATACATAAAGGCTGCAACTTTAACTTTTAATTTTAAAACTACGTATGCCGTTAGTTCAGCTATAGTATATGTTTTAGAATATTTTGTAACGGAAGGATTGGTGAGGAGCGGATGTGGGAGCGAATAACGCTGTGGAGGGGAGAGGTGGCGAGGCGAGGAGAGGGTAAAATATAAAAGCGATTGTTTTAGTTGGCAAAGGTCTCGTACAATAGTAAGTCGGCGCGTAAAATAGTAAGTCGTTATTTATATAAATAGTCAGTCGTTATAATTTATTGAAAGTCGCTTGAAAAGAAAAGAACACAATAATTGCTGACAATGTTGTTGACTTTATAAAGGCATAATGAAATCAGCGAAGCGGAGAATCGAACTCGCTATGGGGGCTCCCACCGGCGCGACAGTCGCGGAGGCCGTGCAAGTGCCGCGGTAACAGTATACGGAAGCCTGATAGACAGGTGCTAGTTGCCCGGGCTCCACACGCACGCTCCGCGAATCACTTGATTGGGAAACGCATGGTTTGCACAACGAAACATTTCTCATTTTAACTTATTATAGCACGATATATTTACTGATACAAAAACCAATCCATTTTCGCCGAAATGCACATAAAAACAATAGTCAATCTACAACAACAAAATTCTTTGTGTCCACTTCGAAACGTCAATAGCCTAAGACAGGGTTCGTTTCGCGTAAAGTCGTAGGTTCGAATACACCATTCGACTATCGTCGTGAACCATCTCCTAGCTCAAGCTTAAGCTTAGTTGGAACGTTTTTTTTTTACTAGTAACCCTTAACGGATTCTGAAGATCTTATTGCTTTTGCTCAATTTTGCTTTCCTAGACAAAATTTCGCTATAGTAGTATGCAATGTAAACAATTAGAGATTATTATGCCGTGAGCAAAAATAAACGGTCAGTTAAGAAAGTTTGAATATCTCGGAAGATAAAGACGCTAGCTAACTGAAATAAATTGTGCATAATAGACAATTAAATATACATAAACCTAAACGAAAAAGGATATCTTATGTAAACTTGTATAATACAGTATTTTTCATTAAAAAAAAATATTTAAATTTTAGTACTTAATGTTGTACCTCCATGTGACTAAGTTTATGTTTTCAATGAAATATAAATAAATTAATAAAAATATTTTATTTTATATTAAGGATATTTAATTGCCTATCATGCTAAATTTACTTCAGTCAGCTAGCGTCTTTATGTTCCGATATATTCAAACTTTCTTAACCGACCCTTTATTTTTGCTCACGAGTGTAACTGTTGACTTAACTTCTTTCTTGGTTAACAAGAATTATAAAATATAATATTGAAAAAATACTGTAAGCATCCTTTTAAAAAAAAATTAAAAACTTTTAAACCTGTCGAGGCTCTATAAGTGCGTTACAATAATATATTTTCGAGGATGTTGCCGTTCAACGTAGCCCTCTCTATTGAACTACTTCAAAAAAAGAGGAAGTTCATTAAAAAGCGTAGTAGGTGACTCAGAATTTGAGTATTAGTAATTATGTTAAGGGAAGAGTGTGCCTTTAAAGAGGATCTTGTGATCAGAATAATGAAAGACATACGTCGTCAGTTTGTCTGGAGAAAGGATTAATGCGGAAGTGAGACGAAAAAATGTATAAAGCAATGATAAACGCAGTCTTTTCCCCGGACCTTCGTTCAAGGTGTAACGTATGAGCACGTAGTAGTACGTCTTCTAACGTTATCATTTAATTAGACTCCTATAGCACCTGTCTCGTAAATTCGGAATTAATTTGTGCAGATACAAACTGTTCGCCCGAACCCTCGTCTCATCCATTTATACCGAAGTCAGTTTTCCTCGAAATCTCCTGCGACTAAATCTAAATGATACAATTCCCATCTAGAGTAACGGCACTCCTGTCCTCGCAGCCTGTGTCGGGTCGGGCGCCTATTACGTGTGGCACTGTTAGAAATTATCATGCATTCCTTAATAATTAATTGTAAATATTTTACATGTTAAGAACTACTTGAGTTAGAATAGAATGGACGGTTAAAGTAAATTCATTTATAATCATAACAAAAAAAAAATTAATCAACAAAAATTACAGCTCATATTTAGCTAAAAAAAAACCTATTGCGTATCCTACTACTTTTCAACTTATATTTTGAAGTTTTACTTCTTGAGACGCGCCTAAAGAATGAGAAACTTCAAATGAAAAAATGATGTCAGTAAAAGGTTGAAGCTGTTAAAAATGTGGTTATATACCTTTTCAAGTGATTCAATATAATTTTTGTTTAACTATCCGTATGTATTATTTATTGATATATATGTATGTATTATATATTATTATTTAATTTTAATATTTATTTATTTAATTTTTCAAATTAAAAACTGAATTTCCTTGACTATGTTGACTTCAAGTCTTGTTTTTATTTTATTGTTATTAATTATTGGCATGCAATTAAAAACTTTTTTTAATAATGCCAAAGAAGTAAAACTTCTCACGCGCGTACGTAAGTACACACAGACATTTTTTACATTTTGAGCGAAGATTTAATTTATAGTATGTTTATGTTTTTACTTAGACTTGGTTTACTTGGTTGAATTGTGGCGTTATTATAACAAAATGCTATTGCATATTTTTTATAGAAACAAGTTACGCTAACGTACTAGTAGGTTGTCACGTAATCGGGCCCCCTTATTTAATTAATTTAGCGCGGTCCAGGCGCATGCCACTAAAGCTACACCTCGGAGGATTTAGTTCAGACTCGGCTGCACCAACTTCGGAACTGACGGAGTAATTTCTTGAGGACTCCGGCTCTAATTCGATCGCTCAAATTGAATTGTATAATGTTTTGTTCATTGACGCTACAGTGTTACGAAGGTCAGAGTCTTCACAATTTCATAACCAAATTCGTGTATACGCTAATTTGAGATAATTCAGATAAAATAGTCTTGATATATTGATAACTAGGCATACAATGAAATTATTTGTTGAAATTTTAAGTATTACTACACAGCGACGAAGGAAAACATCGTGAGGAAACTTGCATATCTAAAAAAAATTCTAATAGATGTGAAGACAAACTAGGGTCGAATGACGGACTATGCCATGATGCTCTTTTTACAGAGAAAGTCTGTTCCGCACGTTAGGACTATCATACTCAGTATAACCGTCCTAACATTTGGACCTATATAAGATTAACTAGACCAGGAATTAAGTCTCATAATTTACTTTGTTCCGTACTTTATTTTAATTATTATGAAAAAGCGGTTATTTTACAAACAGACACTCCAATTTTATTCATTTGTATGTATAGATATAGTGACAAATATCAAAATAAAAGAGTACGGTATACGCGAAACCCTTGAAAGTGTGCCGGGAAATGCGGAATTACGATGCTTTGTTAACGTCAACACACCGAGATAAACATCCCATCGCGACGTCCTTTAAAAAGTAACCCAAGATGGGGCCGTTTTAATTTATGACTGCGTTACTTTAAATACACAAAATTTACAATTTTAATTCCTATCCCGCTGTCATACGTTGCAAATTCGTAAAGCGTTTATGTAATGCGATATATTTTAAGTACAAAATCCAATGGATCCTTGGCAGGATTAAGTCGAGGGGGAACAGCAAATGCGATACATGCCAGAAATGGTTTTTGGTTTTGGGGCAAAAAAATGTCGTTGGTGTCATCAATTATTTTAACATAAGGTATTTTGTTATAAGGTAGGGATAGCAGAGTGACCGATTTCGCATTTCATTCCATAGTACACAAGCAATTCGCGACCGCTTGAAGTTCCGAGTAATCTTAATCCGATACCGCCGTATATTGGGTAAGCTAGTTACATTTATTTATTTATTTAATAAGATACACCAACAACATTACACAAATAATCAATGAAGTAATAATCAAATTTGCAAACTAAGTCCTGTTGTGTATGCCATTTACAGGTGTACACAACATTCGCTGTTAAGAAACGTAACGATTTAATATTTGGGAGTTAGAAAAATATTTTAAATAATGAAAAAGAAAAAACAGTAATAAATTGATTAAATTAGCCAAATTAAATAATTGCATAATTTTTAATACTAAGGTGCGTAAGACATTGCGCGAATTAGAAAAAATGTCTACCGACGTGGACTTAGTATTAAGGAGGTTATATGTAGCGGAAATATTTGGCAATGGCGAGTGTGACAGTAGGTTGGTTTTAGATTGCGGCACATCAAAAATCATAGGCATAACAGATAATTGACTATACAATAGATAAAATGCAATGAAATTTTCAAAGTATCAATTAAATCATAATACTAGTTGGAAGGCAAATTGAAATCGAATAAAATACCTATGTCGAGAGAGCATCTTATCGTTTGCCAGGTAAGTTGATATATAGGGGTTGTTAAAAACACACGCTTCGTGAACCCCGGCTCTTTTAATGCGGACTTATACCGATCACAATAAATTCCCGATACACCTCTTGTGAGACGTATAACTAGAGCGACCATAGCTTTCGTTGCTAATGGGACTGCCTTATTTTCACATATGTAGATAACTTTATTGTACACCAAAGTCAAACAAAAAACGAGTTGTCTCTTGTTTGTGCGTTGTGTTCTTGTCAGCGGAGGTCTGTCTTTGACTTCCCGAACACAACTGTCACAAGTTCTGTCGGGCGGCGCGCCATCAAAACCATTCTAACAGTTGTGACAGTCGTATTTGTTCTTATTATTATATACACGGAGAAACAGTTGAAGCCACAGACAAAGTCGGTTACTCATATACTGATAACTCTTTTTTTGTCAACGGGGGGAATCTTTAAAAAGAAGGGGTTATGTGAGTTTTTTACTCACTAAAACCTCCTCCGCGGCCCTTCCTCGGTGCATGGTGAGGGGCTCCGGGATTTCCAGTGGAACGCGTCCCGGGGAGGTTAATCCCTCCCCAGCACCTTCGCAGTGCAAGGCGGCACGGGCCAGCCATTGTCGCCTTCTACCCCGGTCACTGTAACAGACGACAAGGACCCCTTGTCTCCCGTGAACCCGAGGACCCTAACCGTACTACGTAAATAATCGTACGGTTACTGATAACTCTATAAGTATATAATATATATATATATATATATATACATTTATATATATGTATATAGTAAGGATGTCAATTATATAATTTTTGTACTTTACTTTGGGGTATTTAGTAATTGTTCGAGTGATGATGACGAAATTCAGTTCTTCGGTAAGGCGCATCAACTTTTTTTTCTTTCTACAGTAGACTGTGAGAGACGTGTTTTAGTTACGCTATTTGATATGTGGCCGTTTGTTTGTATTCCTTTATTAGTGAAAGTCCTTTTATTAATGGATTTGTTTGTTCGGCTGAGAAGTATTTATTATTTTGTTTGTGTAAATATTGTATCTTAAGTTTATTTATTATTTATGATGTTTATTCTTATTATTTCAGTAGTTCGTTCATTGGTATGTTGTATGAGAGATAAATTTCTCCGTCTGTTCATTTCTGTAGATGCACCAGCTTATTAAATACCGATTCAAACTACTCTTGAAAATACCAAGATGTGCGATTTATATGTGACTTCTCTCTATTAAGTAGGGAACAAATAAAAGTCCCGTTTTATACTTGAAAATAATGGTCACCATGCGTATAACCCATCGAATCCGATATCGCCTTGCAATCTACTGCACATTATTCGAGCTATGTCACAGGGAAGCAATCGCGAAGGAGGTCGCATTTGCATATTGTTTTTATATAATACAGATCTTCATTAAATCCAGAGGGTCGTGCGTAAGAACTTTTTTTATTGCATAGTCTGTATTTCAAAATATTGTAGTTGATGCTTTCAAGTAATGTCATTCCTTCTATTACTTCATGATACTATTGATACAAAAATGTTTATTCCTTTCATAACATATAAAACAATATCTTTACAGATAAGTTGAATTGGAGTGCGTTTGTGATATTAAAATAACCGCATTTTAACTACATGCATTTGAAAGTATATGCGGTACTGTTTTTGCCGGTTTATCTGGAACGTCTGGACCGATATTGACGGGACTTTCACTGGCAGATAGCTTATGTAATAAAAAGTAACTTAGGCAACTTTTATATTAGAAAAAAATAGATCTAAGTCGCGAGTAACACTAATATATAAATGCGAACAATGTCATGATTTTTATTTTATTTCGTCTTCACCTTTGTATTTGTCTCCGCGACTGTACGGCTGCGAACAAAACACACACATATAAAATTTCGTTTTTATATTCTTCATTTTTATGATACAAATTGTTGTAGAAACACAATAAAAAATTGACACCACAGATTTACCAAATAAACGTGGGAGGCTCCATAAAATATATCGTACGTAGCGAGATCTTTGAATAGCTTATTATATGAGAAAACCTCAAAATAGCCGAAAGTTTTTTCACATAAAAATACCGCATCCGCCCCCCGTGCCGGAATACAGTCGCGCGGGAAAACGCCCCCACTACTTGTCGCACACGTGAGCACTTTCGCTTCCGGTCCATGGCGAAATGCAGGGTATCTAAATAATTTTAGTTCCTTATCTTCCCGCATGTCGTTCCCGCGTCACTTAAACGTGTATTTAGCTTTATTCTAACAATTAACATGTGGCACTCATCAAAACCATACTTATTCAACAAACACATCTATACAAATAAATAAAATTTTTGTAATATTAAAATAATCCCTTTTTGCGACAATTTACTCCTTATTACATCACTTATCTGACAGTAGAAGTCCCGACAAAATTGGTCCAGCCCTCCCAGATATTAGCCGCAACAAACAGACAAAAATAGTAAACAAAAAATATTTTATATATGTACTGTATATACAGTCATAAGCATGTAACTATAATAAATATAAAAACGGTTGTTTTAATATTACAAACAAACACTCCAAGTTTATTTATGTATACATTAATTAAAGTGCTAAACGGTATATTTCTACACGTAGAAACATGTGAACAACCGCAGAATAACCAATACCATTAATCAGGTTCGCCACTTTATTGTAAAAACTTGGGTGCTTAACGCGAAAACATGTCGGCGGAGGGTAAACAAATTGCTAGCAGTACGTCATGCGCTACGGAGGCACACCCGCAGACACTACTGCGGGAATGCATACGAAAATTCTAATAAAGAATCCCCTCGACTCACGTTAGCGGAGGCACCCTTGGAATATATGAATCCTTTACAGTTACAATTTCGAGTCGTGTATGTGTGTTACCTTGTCGACAATGCGCTTTATTATTCCCGAAACAGAGCGCTATATGTGATATGTAAGCATTCGTTTCCATTTAACCCTTTTCGCCGGCTTTTACGCGAATAAGTTGATTGTTGTACATAGTAACAGAGATATTGGTTAAGTTGAAACGAAGATTGATAATGACGAGCAAAAACAAAAACCGACTTCAAATCGAATCAAACGTTTAAGGCTATTACACGCGGGCGCCACCTTTGTATTTCAAAACTATCGTAGGAATATTACGAGATAGAATTAATCAGAACTTAAACAAACTCTCATTAAACTACTCTTAAAGTACATAATAAAAAATCTTTTCCGTGATATTGAGTAATTCGTCCAATTGTGGCGTACATAATTGATGCAAATTTGACACTTATATGGTTTTTGCATAGATTCCATTGTAGGAATTGGACCAATAGGACCACATGGGAAGTACCAGCTATCAAATAAATAGATCCTCCGCTTTCATTTTTTCCGGCTATCATTTTAAGGTGGTCGGTCCATCTGGAGGAATTCGCTTCTCCGATCCATGCACGGCCTTCATTCCAAGACTTTCCTCTCCCATCTGACACACCACTGACAATTAAACTTGCTATGTGTATGCTACCTTTTTCGAATACAATACTAATCAATTATAAAAAATATAATGATATATGCCGGCGCTAAGCCAGGGGTTTCGTTGTCGGCGCTAAGCCAGGGGTTTCGTGTTCAGAATCCATAACGAAGCACACTCCAGATTCCGCTTGCTAGCTTGCTTGTTGTATCACGAGGGTCAGTACAAGAATGTCACTTTATTACAAAATACAGTCGTTTTTATATTGATCTCTCAATAAGTTAAACCGTTACAGAATATTTGAATTCCTTTGTAACAAACAAATAAAATAACTACAAATAATTAATGAAATATAGTTAAATATTCACAATAAATATGTAAATGAATTTAACACAACTTTCAATGATTTATTTAACGTGATTACGTTAATTTCGTATGAACAAATATCGTTCTTACACAGTCCTATCTCAGATGGCGCTAAACTTTTATTTAATGCGTAGTTATTCCAAATTTGATTAAAATGATAAATTAAAACAGTATTTTCGATACTAGGCGATTTGTGCCCATATATACTTATAATTTAATTGGAATTTTCTATTATTTTAATATTCACGAGCACAGGAGCGAAAAACACCATTACATCTCATATACAAAAAAAACCCTACACACGATAGCTGTTGCTTTTAACCTAGCTTATTAGGTGTCTCATGTTTTTTCCGGCCAAGCTTATGCCTGCATGTCCCAGGCACAAATTTAAGCAATGAATTTTTTGTGTATAATTTAGTGAATTTTTTTAAGTGCTGATTCACTACGCGCTCGAAACCTACAAATGTCAGAAGTTGCTAAGCATGTGAAGTCTGCCAATACGATAATAAATCATATTTTTTCGTTTAAATAATAATAGAATCATATTTAAAATCATAAATAAATTACAAACACAAATAACTCAATACAGCATATGTTTGTCCACCAATTAGTCTCGCTTATCCTCTATAAATTCTTGACCCACTCTCCTATCCGTTAATAATAGAAAAATAAAACAAAACAATAGAACGTCGTCAACGGCAATATATCACAAGCAGAATTTTAGTGTTGACAGCAATAAAATTTTATTGCCGACGTTATAATTACCTCAGTACGTGGTACAATGAAAGAAAACGACTTTCAAAGCATTGTGATGCCTTCGTAGAATATTGTCGAATACTCAACAATAACGTTTTGTTCTTGCGGTGTCACTGTTTTGGAAATAATTTGCTCGTCTTGTGAATAAAGCGGTCTTGTATTCCAAATGCAACTTTATTTACATTAATTTAATGTCTAATTTCTAACGTATCGTGCTTTAGAACATTGCTTTTGTCAGGTTTTTTTTGCGAAGCGAACGCAATTGTTTTGTAGAACACTGTGCACTTATTAATTGTGCTCGCGATTGTACTTATCAAAAAGCAGCACGTTCACCCCTTTGTTCTGTTACTCCTTTTTTTTAAATTCATAAAATAGTTTTTGCAATATGAAAATTAAAAAAAAAGCACCCTAAAACAAAAGATAGGTGAGCGTCGAGCTCCGTGGTGGTAGTCAGACGCTGCCTTGCTGAAAGCGTTACGAAAATAAAAATAGCATTTTTTAATAACGCTGCTAGAACAGAATAGCTTTTTTAATAACACCGTGTCATTTATGAAAATCAAAAATGATGCTTTAATTTTCCAAACATAGGTTAATATGTGCCAATAAAAAATGGC
Organism: Meandrusa payeni; assembly: GCA_029286785.1. NCBI lineage: Eukaryota > Metazoa > Arthropoda > Insecta > Lepidoptera > Papilionidae > Meandrusa > Meandrusa payeni. The sequence continues at coordinate 2,736,966 of JAGSMX010000029.1, forward strand.
CCCATCTTATATTAGTAACTCAAAATATATATTTTGTACTAAATTAAATTAATAGTTTTAAACAGTCGCAGAAGTTGAATAGGCAATTTGTTCCAAACAAAACTTTCTAAGTGCTTTTGGAAAGTGGTAACATTTTATAGGAATTTGATATTATTATTTGATATTAACTAACAGCCATATTTTTTATGGGGTATAAACTAATGCTTGACCACGATCCCACCTGATGTTTAGTGGTGATATAGTCGAAAGATGGTAGACGCTAGTTTAGTAAGTGCCTATTCACTCTACTCTTGAAGGCTCCCGCGTCGTACCTGGACGGAAAGACTGACGCCGGCAACTTGTCCCACTGCTTTGCTGTACGCACGATGAACGATAACTCATATCGCTTCGTTCGGACGCGTGGAATATCGACTATGAAAGGGTGGAGACCCGCCGAATCTCTAAACGTCCGAAGGTAGAATGGTGATGGGTGAATTAACTCGTGTAATTCTTGTGCACCCACTCCAAAATGTAATCTGTCATACATCGAAAAGCTGGCCACCTTAAGCCGGTGCTCAAGACTATGTAAATTTAGATCTTGGTATATATTAAAAACATAAATAAATATATTATAAATTATTATACAAATTAATGCGAATAAGAGAACTCCTGAATCGAATAGAAAATGATTGTTGATTGAGATATTGGTAACTTGCCGCTATTAATACACAAAACTAATATATGACATTCCAAGACTAGACTATTTAACAATGACAAATTTGAATTTAAAAAGTAGACAGCAGAACTTCTTAATATATGAGTAACAATTATTTGGAAATACAAGAGCCTTGAAATACAACAGCCTTGGTACCTGTGTACGTCTATGTGCTGATTTACTACGCGCTCGGTGAACCTTCATGTCTTACAAAACTTTTGTGAAGGATGCCAATCCGCACTAGAACAGACAGAGAAGTCCTGTTGCCTAAAAATGGGACACATTATCCGTGAAATAGCAACCGACCGAGTCGTCGTTTAGCACCCTCGGGCGCCCTCGGATCGGAATGCTTACGCGTAAAATAGTAACGGTCCAAACCGAGGTTACCCCTCACTGGGGGGACCCTTGTGTCGAGTTACTAACGATAGAGGATCAGGCTAAGCGACCTAAGAGCTATGCCACCTCTCGATACGGTGAAGCAGTCGAGACCAGCTTCTCTGGCTAATTTGTGTATTTCGTCAAAAAAAACAGTGGGATATGTACTATAACGTTTTTTGAAAGAAAGATAGCAATATATCTCTTTTTTTAGAAATTTTACTAACCATTTAACCATTCCAACTAAGCTTAAGCTTGTGCTAAGAGATGTTTCACATCAATAGTCGAATGGTAAATAAGAACCTACGACCTTACCATTCGTAGACCGTACCCTAAACCATTAGACTATTGACGCTTCAAACTTTCAGAATAGTGTTTTGTTTACTCTGTCACTGATGGTAAGACAATTTACCTTTTCAGTCACATAGAATAGTTTTCTCTTAATAGTGCATTTTTAGCGATATATTTGATTTGACGTAGGAAGGTAATACAAACACTAACGCATGTCATGCGGAAGGGTAGACAGAGATCGTGGACATCCACTTAGTACCTGACACATCTCTTTGGCTTCATTCACATCAATAAATTTCATTCATAACCATCAATTAAAGCTAATCTATAACTCTCTACCGACCCCACCACACGCACTTCCGGGGTTTAAAAAAACTATAATTGTTTATTATCAGTAGTAATATTTGCATTTTTTTTATCTATTCCTTCAATCCAAGTATGGTCCAGTACAATAATGAAACAGCTTAGCAATCAATAAGGGCGCCCCAAACGGTCCTTTGGTGAATGCAAATGACCCTCTGTGCGCCCAATTACATGCCCGCTCGCTCTGTGGCCAGTATTAGGGATTCCACAGACTATATACCAATCAGTCTTGTTCGATAGTTAAATTCATTATGTATCTATTTTGCTCTGACTGAAGAGAGGAAACCATAGTCATATTGCAAATATACGTTGTTGTTTTTTTGCATTTTCAACCGACTTAAAAAAGGAGGATTTTCACAATTCGCCTGTATGTCTTTTTATGATTTTTACCTCATAACATTGGACTGGATGTACCGATTTTGATGATTCCTTTTTCATTTGAAATCTGGTGTTTACCATGTGGTCCCATTTTACTTTGCTCTATGTCTGACTATGGAAAAATCCATGAAAAAATCATATAAGTTTTAAATTTACATCAAGTATGTGCGCCACAAATGGACGAATATCACGTAAATCGATTTCGATGATTCATTTTCTTTTCTTAATATTCCTATGATAATTCGGAAAAACAAAGAGGGCGTCCGCGCTTTTTATCGTTTAAAGTGGGTTTTTGGTCCGATTTTAAGTCGGTTTTTGTGTTTTCTCATAAATATACTTATAAATAATTGCGTAGTATTACGACACGTGCATTTTTGGTGATAGACAAACGATATTATTCATGTCATCATTCAGTTTCATGGCAATACTGATGTTTTGTCTGATCTATGGTCGATTCGGCAGTGGGGTCGTAACGACAACGAGTGGAGGCGCTCCTAACGGAGCTTGTCTCAGTTGTCTTCAAGCAGTTACCTTCCGGAGTTCTGCTGAAGTAAGCTGAAGCGCTTTATTGCCAAAACTGACATTATAACCACATTCGCCGCCAGAAACGTTGATGGAGATGGATTACCTCCGGTGCGTTCCACTGGAGATCCCGGAGCCCCTCGTCTTGCACCGAGGAAAGGGCCACCGGGGAGGTTTTAGTGGGTAAGTACCCCACATAACCGCCGCCTTCGCCCCAGAGGGCGGGGAATCTTTCTGAAGATTTCCTCCCCGTCAACAAAAAAAGATAGATCACAAACTTTCCGTTAGTGAGATTCTGACAAATTTTTCAATTGCTATTCCGATTTTTAATGAAAGATAAAGCCAATCGTAATTTTAATATAAATTATGCTTATGCAAGCAGGCGGTTTGAAGCAATATAACTCCGAAAAATACAACTCGTGCAAACCCGGGGCTGGTATTTAATTACCTGTAGAAATCATCAGACTGCGCAAGCGACGAAATTTTACGGCATAATTTATCGATATTCTCGTCTCCAATCTAAAACCAGCTTAAACTAACAAATTAGAGCAATATGCCCAATAAGCTCTTTATCTATACAATTTTAAATGATCTTCGGATCGCTTTGAACTATTTACAATTTACTGGGAACTTATACATAATCACTTATTTACTAATATTAACTATATAATATTCCCGGGTTCGCTCGGTCGGCTGGCCGGTCGTCTACATTCTCCCCCCGCTGAAGCTCTTCAGCTCTGGTTGCAAGGGTTAGAGCGGCCAGTCGGGTCACAGGTCATCTGAAGACTCTGGTGCGCGTTCGGACGTCTGCGCTGCTCACGTCGTCGTCGGGATTGGAGTAGGCTCACTTGACAATCCCGCATGATGGCTACGGCCTCACATTGTAGGGCAGTGCCGGTTCCACGACGATCACGTTGTTTCCCGCCTGGATCGAAACCGCCCACCGCAGGAGGTTGGCGCGGTGCGATCGTTGGGAGGTATTCTCGGATCCAGCGGGCCCAGAAAGAATCGGAGAGCGCCTGATTCTGGCGCCAGGCTTTGCTGTCAGCTTCGACGCAAGGGCCAGCACTGGGTGCCTCGCGGAGCTGCCCAACAGCAAATGATTAGGCATTAGAGCTTCTTCATCTCCATGACGCACGGGCTCGTGCGTAAACCCGCGCATCGACCTTGTATTCGGCCTCTGCGCGCAGTGTTGCGAGCACCTCTTCCTTTGGCGCTCGCGACTTCAGGATCGTGGTGAGAGCGGCCTTAACAGGCAGGATCAAGCTCTCCCACGCGTCACCTTGATTAGGTGCTCCAGGAGAGATAAAGCGCCAGTCAAAACTCCACTGCAGCGCTTTCCCTCGAAATTTGGGTTGCCATTGTTCGTAGGCGGTTCGTAATCGTAAAACCCAATATTGTTTTCGGTTACCGGTCACAACCACGTATCGTTCACGTGCGTTGCTTGGATGACAGGCTCGTCGACGTGCTCGTAGGTTCACTAATTTGGTAAAATGATTCTTTCCGTTGAGTTTTATTGGCCGCTTCTCTATAGTACATATTGGTTCGGCGGCGATTCGTTCTTTCAATCTTAAGGTACCATTAAAATTTAAGTTCGGATCTGATGTGTTCGATTTACTTGATTTTTTAGTTCTTATTACACTCTTTAAATGCGTAATTTCTTCTCTTAGGCTTTCCGGCTTTTCCGGAAGTCGTGAAATGTAATTATATGTCGTTAGGCACGATTTTCTTTCTTCTAAATTTTCTGTTATATGTAATGTTACCTGCGGGTTGGCTGCGCGCTTCAACTGCGGCACTGTGCCGTAAATCACCCATCCGAGGTCGGTTCTAACAGCTACTGGTTCGCGACGTCCTCCGCGTCGTATTTCTATTGGCACCATCATATGACAATGATCGGCACCTATTAAAATTTTTGGCGTTGCCGATCGATGGCACGCATGTTCTAAGCCTGTTAAGTGTTCGTATCTCTTAATCATTGGCTTGTTTACTGTTTGATTGTATAGTGTCAACTGTGGCACCGTTCTCGCCTTAACAGTATGTCTGGGTCCTTGTTCTCTGACGCCGCGTATATTTAGTTCCACACGATGACTATTGTGACGCGATAACTTACTCACACCTTGAAGACTGAGCGGTGATTCCGTACCTTTGGCTCCTAACAAGTTCGCTAAATCTTCATCTATAAGTGTCACGGTTGATCCTTCGTCTAATAACGCGTAGGTTTCAATTCGACCGCTTGGACCTGACAACTCGACCTTTATTACTTTCAATAACACGTCTGTGTTATCATCGGGTGACGCTACGGACGTATATGTTTGCTCTGCACGTTGTGTTAATATCTCGGTTCGAGGTTCACTCGGAACATGGCGTAATAACTCTTTGCAGTTATTGCTTAAACTACGCTGTTCAAATTTCGCTTTATTCGCGATCTCTTCTGTGGTTCCATTACTCGCAACATAATTGTCTTCTACGGCGTCTGGATATTCCTGCTCAATATCCATTTCGTTCTTATTTGTAACACTATCTTCCAAAAATGGTGAGCTCGATCTGTCACCGCTCTGTGTCTCATCACACGCGTCGGCTCGACGTGTCGAAACATCTTCTTGTAGGTCGTGCAGTGCAGGTAACTCCCCCCGTACAGGCGTCGACGAAGGTAGAGTTTGGTTCTCGCTCGGTATTTCTCTCTCGGACCGAGCGTTTTGCACCCACTGGTCGGTAGTTCGGTAAGACTCGACCTTGACGCTAGCTTTCGAGTTTTCTTCAATACGGGCGAATTGCAACTCGAATCTCCTTTCAATTAATTTCATTTTTTCGTTTAATATCTCCTCTTTCTCTTTTATAAATTCAAACTCGTCTTCTCGCCTTCTTATCCATGTCGATCTACTTGTGTGGGATCGTACAGACGATGTCGGAGAATATGTTCTTACGCGCTCATTAAACGTAATTCGTGTATTCGACAATGCTTCGGTAGGCGTGGCCTCTATGTCGGTGATGTGCGCCAATTCGGCCTGTGGTTCTGTAGCTCGGGACGTAGACGGCTGCGGTCTTGTCGCTACTCCAGCCTCGCGCAGAAAACGACTGGGTTCCTCGTCTTCTTTCTTATCCGACTGACTTCTTGTCAACACCATGGTTCGGTTCGTTCGATTAACTGATGGGGCCCCTGGCCCGATCCGGCTCGAAGGACCAACTTCTGTAGGCGACTCGCACAACAGTGGTCCTCTTGGACAGCTCAGATGCACACGCATACATACATATGCGCGTGCACTCGCTCTCTCGTTCTGAGAGCTCAGTGGACTGTATATATAAGTTCGGTTCAAGGTTCAGTGGACTGTATTAAAAGTTCGGAAGTTCAGTTCTATGTTTAATTCACAATGCACATTACAAACTAAACACATAAAAGTTCACAATAATCAAAAGGTTCACAATAATCAAAAGGTTCACAATAATCAAAAGGTTCACGAATAAAAGTTCACACATAACAAAGGTTCACATATAACAACGGTTCAGTTATAATAAAGTTCACAAAGGTTCAGGTTCATTATTTAATAAGGTTCAGTTCACTTACGGTTCAGGGCAACGGTCTTTCACCAGATCACGTTGCGTTCTAATTAATTTGGTTCGTTCAACCAAGGTTCAGAGCAATTGGTTCAGCTCACAGTTCAAACAATTGAGGTTCAGTCTCACTATGGTTCAATCTAATAATCATGACAACTTAATAAGGTTCGGTTCAGAGCAACGGTCTCACTATGGTTCAACAGATAATCATGCTTACAGGTTCTATGCACCACCTTAAATACCCAAAATGGGCTCTGCCCCCGCTCCGTCTCATAGTTAAAATATTCATAAAAAATACAATTAACCGAAGCGGGAATTTATCAAAGGACGCTTTCCAATAACTTAATTACGCTTTCCAATAACTCTATAGAATTCGGCATTTGTAAATTTAAACAATGCCTGACGTTGCCATCTGCATCGTTTATAGCTCGAATTATTGACGGCAAACCATAAAACTAACAAATTAGAGCAATATGCCCAATAAGCTCTTTATCTATACAATTTCAAATGATCTTCGGATCGCTTTGAACTATTTACAATTTACTGGGAACTTATACATAATCACTTATTTACTAATATTAACTATATAATATTCCCGGGTTCGCTCGGTCGGCTGGCCGGTCGTCTACAATTCAGTTTCATGGCAATACTGATGTTTTGTCTGATCTATGGTCGATTCGGCAGAGGGGTCGGAACGACAACGAGTGTAGCGCTCCTAACGGAGCTTGTCTCAGTTGTCTTCACGCAGTTACCTTCCGGAGTTCTGCTGAAGTAAGCTGAAGCGCTTTATTGCCAAGACTGACAACATAACCACACTCGCCGCCAGAAACGTTGGCGGAGATGGATCACCTCCGGTGCGTTCCACTGGAGATCCCGGAGCCCCTCGTCATGCACCGAGGAAAGGGCCACCGGGGAGGTTTTAGTGGGTAAGTACCCCACATAACCGCCGCCTTCCCCCCGGAGGGCGGGGAATCTTTCTGAAGATTTCCTCCCCGTCAACAAAAAAAGATGGATCACAAACTTTCCGTTAGTGAGATTCTGACAAATTTTTCAATTGCTATTCCGATTTTTAATGAAAGATAAAGGCCAATCGTAACTTTAATATAAATTATGCTTATGCAAGCAGGCGGTTTAAAGCAATATAACTCCGAAAAATTCAACTCGTGCAAACCCGGGGGCTGGTATTTAATTGCCTGTAGAAATCATCAGACTGCGCAAGCGACGAAATTTTACGGCATAATTTATCGATATTCTCGTCTCCAATCTAAAACCAGCTTAAACTAGCACAAGCTTGACCTCCGGGCATGGTTATTTCGCCTCTGTTCGTTTACTTTATCGACGATCGATAAATTCGCGGCAATTGATTGTAAGGTTTTGAATTGAATTAATCGACAGTAGTGATGGGACGTTTGAAATATTATCTATTATTGATTATAGTATGTATTAAATAATTTTAAATGCAAATTGGTAACTTTTATTGCCTCAGGCGTTCGATTACAAAATTTAAACATTGAATTATAGCTTTGAAACCATTGATTCGTTTCCAAATTGAGACTTCTTGTTTAAAATATGTTCTTTAAGAATTGTTACGTCAAAGAAGATTTATTGGATGAAAACTTTTTTTTAATTTTAGTGGTTTGAAAAAAAATGTTTGAAAGATGAAATTTATGATAAATGTTCTTTTATTCGTCTGTATTTTTTTTACTCATAACTTTGGAATGGGTGAACCGATTTCAATAATTCTTTATTTATTTGAAAGCTGGTGTTTTCGTGTGGTCCAATTTTGACAATGGGATCCATGAAAAAACAATATAAGTGTTCAATTTGTGTCAAGTATATGGAGCCGTGGTAGCTCAGTGGACGGTTGGTTCAAGTTGTATAGTAACGCTTGTTCGAGTTCGATCCCCGGTGCCGGCACCAATGAATGTTATTGCAATTTTATGTGCTGATTTACCACGCTCTCGGCGGTGAAGAAAACAATCGTGAGGAAACCTACATGTCTTAGAAAATTTTTCTAAGATATGTGAAGTCTACCAATACGCACTAGGGCCGCGTGGTGGACTATGCCCTTATATTGTCTATACAGAGAAGGCCTGCGCCCAACAGTGGGACATATATATGTTATATATATAAAGGCTGTAACTTTAACACAGTCTTGAATAGGAACACTAGGACACTAGGAAATCTTCTCCTTTTGGGGAAGGCGGCGGTTTTGTGGGGTTTTATCCCCTGTGCCCTCGCAGTGCAAGGCGACACGGACCGGCCGATGTCGCCTTCTTCCCGGTCCACCTTGACGGATGATAAAGGCCCCCACCATAGTCGCCCAGTGAACCCGAGGCCCTTTTTAGTCGCCTTCTACGACAGGCAGGGGATATCGTAGTCTTATTCTTGAGAGCCCAGAACTACAGGGCTGGAATGGCTTCGTAATATTCCTTCGACTTTTTTATCTTTACTAAGATCTCTAGAAGTGGGTTAATAAGAGACGGTGGTTCCGACCTCTTCGGATAGCGATGGCTGTTGATAATGATCGTAATAGTGCGCTTTAAATTTAGTCGAGAAAAACAGTTACAAATCACAACATGTATACCACGCCACCGTCCTGCGTCCTACGTAGGATACGCCCGGATACGCCCCGGATGTGGCCATACCCGCGCTATTAAACAATGCGTCTTTATAGCGTAATTGGAATATACCTCCAATTTTAGGATATTTAATAAGACCACAAAAAGTTTATTCCAATATTCATATTATACGAGCACTAACAAGATCTATAATAAAACCAAAATAATGACTATTAATCAACTATATACCTACAGTACATGCATCATAATTTGAAAATTTATAAACCAATAAATTGTCACTAACATATCATTTGCAAAGATGTCACAGGTGAATAAGCGCCAGCCCTGTAGTTCTGGGCTATCAAGAATAAGACTACGGTATCCCCTGCCTGTCGTACAAGGCGACTAAAATTGGCCTCGGGTTCACTGGGCGACAAGTGTGGGGCCGTTGTCGTCCGATAACGTGGACCCGGGAAGAAGGCGAGATCGGCTGGCCCGTGTAGCCTTGCACTATGAGGGCACAGGGGAGGTAGTAACTTCCCACCCCCGGGACGTGCTCTCCTTGAGCACAGTGCAGAGGGGCTCCGGTGAGTTCCACTGGAGATCCCGGAGCCCCTCGTCATGCACAGAGGAAAGGGCCACTGGGAGGTTTTAGTGGGTAAAAACCCCACATAACCGCCGCCTTCCCCCCAGAAGGCGGGGTATCTTTTTGAAGATTTCCTCCCCGTTAACAAAAAAAAAGGTGAATAAGCGCAGTACTCGGTGAGCAAGTTTACTTGTTCTGCCAAAAGTACGAACAAATTATGGTTCAAAAAACATTACATTCTACGGAGCGCAACTTTACAACAAGTTGTCTCCTGCCATTAAAAATGTGAGCTCATTTGATATATTTAAATATTTGTTAGCACAACATATTTTGGAAAACTGACTGAAAAAAACTAAAATTAGTAAATAATGAATACCGGCGACTAGTTATAGTTATAAGTTAATATTATTCTCATGTAAGTGACTTTGTGAATTGTCTTTTTGAGAATAAAAATCTTTAAACCTTTTCATGCGTTCGTCCTGTAAAGGTCTTTGCCTATAGAATGACTAGTCCACAGAGTTCATGAAGGTTTGTTTGACGTGCCTCTGGGAATTACCGTAGGAATACGAAATGGAATTAATCAAACTCTCATCAAACTACCCTTGAAGTACATTCTTTCCAATAAAGAATAATCGAAATCGGTAAGTGTGATATTGAGTTATTCGTCTATTTGTGGGCTCATATTTTATGCAAAATTAAGACTTATATGGTTTTCTCATGGATGCCATTGTCATACAAAAGATAATATCCCCGTGGTGGCTTGTTGTTTCCAATATTTTCAATATTTCATAATATAATTTAAACTTTATAAGTTTAATTATTTTTTTTTATTTTAGTTTATTTTGACTCAATAATATATTTATTTATGACATTTTTTCATCCTTGATTTTATTGTATAAAATATATTTTAATCTCGTAACTGATTTATTTATGTATCATATTTATTATACTCTTATTGTCTGTATAAATTCCATATAAAAGTAGTATTGCGCGCGCACGTCTTTAGGTAGTCCCGGGCACCGCATCCTTGCGACAGCATATGCTGAGACGGTGTCCGATATTGGCATCATATGTTTTGTATTATTTGTCCGTATAACTTTAACTGTGTTTTGTCTATTTTTCATTCTTTTTAATGTGCGTGATATTCTGTCTGTGAAATGTCTATGTCTATGTCATTAGACCAAAATGGGACCACATAGATATAACCAGCTTTCAAACAATAATAGAATCGCCAAAATCGGTTCATCTAGCCGAAAGTTATGAGGTAACAAACATGACATACTAAAAACACAAATAAATAAAATAAAAATACTAATTACATTACAATTACAAACGTACTTTGCAAATTTTCTATCAAGTTTCTCTCTCTTCCATTTGTCGCGCACATACGTAATGCAAATTTAAGATTTATATGGTTATCTCATGGAGGCAATTGTCAGAATTGTACCAGGACCAGGACCAATTGTAATAGGACCACATGAGAAGCAGCGTTATAATTAAAATAATCATCAAAATCGGTTCATTCGGTTTAAAGTTGATGCCATTGTATAAAATTTAGTGTTTTTCTTATTTATGTCGCCTTTAAAGATTTAGCCAGCCTATATAATATATATTTTATAGTGTATAATAAAGATTAATTATAAAAATTGTGATTAAAATTTTATTATAGCTCCGTGTGCGGCCAGCCTAACCAGTAACCCCAACCAGACGCTCTAATTATGTACGGGAAGGATTTTGATTCCACATCCCATGACATTTCGGTGTTAGAGGACATTGTTATGGGGAGCCGGCTGAAATTAGGGGATTGTACTGTTTTGGTGTACGGGAAGAAACGTTGATTGCACAGTGGCGGCCCGTCACAAAGACTTAAATGGGAGATTGTTTGAGTTTGTTTTTTTGTAACGGACGGTTGATAATGAAGCTGTTTTCATTTTCTTTAAACGATAATTGCTCGCTGAATTTTGCCTCGGCTTAGATATTTAATGTTGCCTCGCCACTTAGGCCACTACTACAGTAACGTTTCATTATAAGAACCGATTAAATTTTAATTAATTATCATTTCATTTTTACCAATTACTTCAAATACTAACACACACGATTTTCCCAGTGTCACGCCATTGGTATACCATAGTTGTACCAATGAACTACTAAAGCAAATATCGACCACTATGATTCCAATGAACGTTAATTGTATACACAATTAAGCTGGCTTAGCATGGTCTTCTTATCTACCAAATGGTTTATACTAAAATGTGGTGTATCACCTCTTTCATAATTATGTTACTTGCCGGTAAAGTTAAAAGTTAAAGTTACAGCCTTTATATATATAATATATATGTCCCACTGCTGGGCAGAGGCCTTCTCTGTAAAGAGAGTATAAGGGCATAGTCCGCCACGCGGCCCTAATGCGGATTGGCAGACTTCACATGTCGTAGAAAAATTTTCTAAGACATGTAGGTTTCCTCACGATGTTTTCCTTCACCGCCGAGCGCGTGGTTAATCAGCACATAAAATTGCAACAACAAATTTATTGGTGCCGGCACCGGGAATCGAACTCGGGTTGCTAGCGTACTATGCAACTTGAGCCAACCGCCCGGACACTGAGCTACCACGGCTCTACTAAGCCGGTAAGCCAGTAAGATTATAATCAATAATGTCTCAACATTAAGTCATTAATAAAATAATGGAGATATAGACAACAATGTATTTAATTTCTTTATGTATATTTAATATAAAACATCGTTTAAGAAATTGTGGCGACTGAACTATACGAACTTTGTGATTGCTGAAATTGTGCATGGTAGACTTTTGTTGTCTATTATCATAGAGTTTTCTAGATCTAAGATTTCGATCTTTTCTCAATCCGGTAAAGTTGTGAAATTGCCTAACAGCTTGGATCATTGAGAATCTCAATAACTCGGCGTAACTGTAGCGGCATTTTGGCCGATCGGCACAGATCCTAATATTTTAAATATTTCATTATATAATATAAACTTTATACGTATTTTATTGTATATAATATATATTAATCTCGCATACCGACGACGGCATATGCTGAGACGGTGTCCAATATTGGCATCATGTCTTATGTTCTATTTTTTTCTGTCTTTTTGATGTGTTTATTTTGTGCCAATAAAGAATATGCTTATGTCTAATTTATTTTATAAAAATGTGTATTATAGACAAAGACATTTTATTTATTGGCATCACAATTTACGAACACATTACATATATTATACACATTACAAAAAATATAGCAAAAAAAATTTAATAAAAAAAAGAAAGAAAAATGTTTTTTTAAATTATACTTCTTTATTAGTTGCGATTCAAGTCTAGTAGAGTAGTAGCTCTTTGTGGACGGCAGGATAACTTAACTTCACTAAATACTCGTTTACCCCTATGTCCCATAGAAAAACTATGTTTAGTTAACATGAACGATAACTAAATATTCAATGTACTTCTTGTTCTTGAGGTGCCATTTCCTAACGGATGTTGACTATCATTAAGGCTATTACTAGGCTTATTCAATTATTGGCACAAAGGCACTAAAATCTTATATATATATTTATTAATATATTTAAATCTCATAACTGTTTTATTCATGTATCATATTTAATATACTCTTATTGTCTGTATAAATTCCATATAAAAGCAGTATTGCGCGCGCACGTCTTCAGTCCCGGGCACCGCTGAAAATCAGCGCTGTGGCATCCTTGCGACAGCATATGCTGAGACGGTGTCCGATATTGGCATCATATGTTTTGTATTATTTGTCCGTGTAACGTTAACTGTGTCTATTTTTCATTCTTTTTTAATGTGTGTTATATTCTGTCTGTGATGTGTTTTTGTATTGCGATGCCAATAAATAAATGTCTATGTCTTATATCATATGTTAAGACTAATACAGAAATCGATGCAAAAGATATTTATTAAGAATATCAATACATTCCCTATATTATTTCATTACATTACAGAATAATAATACATTTTTTCCCATCAGCCCTGTACTTCTGGGCTCTCAAGAATAAGACTACGGTATCGCCTGCCTGTCGTAAAAGGAGACTAAAAGGGGCCTTAGGTTCACTGGGCGACAAGGGTGGGGACCTTTGTCGTCCGCCAAGGTGGACTCGGGAAGAAGGCGACATCGGCTGGCTCGTGTCGCCTTGCACTGCGAGGGCACAGGGGCTCCGGTGTATCCACTGGAGATCCCGGAGCCCCTCACCATACACAGAAGAAGGGCCACCGGGGAGGTTTTAGTATGTTAAAACCCCACATAACCACCGCCTTCCCCTCCCAAAAGGCGGGGTACCTTTCTGAAGATTTCCTCCCCGTTAACAAAAAAAAAGCGCCCCATTCTTCCCGTGGGTGTTGTAAGAGACGACTAAGGGACTTTATACTGTGATGTGCCCTATAACTGTTATAATGAAATTCAACATTCATACGATTGACCGTGTGGGCGTAAAGTTCACAAGCTTATAACCAAAACTCCATTATTTGTCCCCATAAATAAAAAAATATACGCTATAGAGTATAAATAATTTAGCATTGACAACATATGGGAGATATAAAAGCGGAGCTTGTTAAAAAGATGCGTAGATGCGAGACAAATGACTCTTGTTCGAACGTATGTTTAAGTACCGCAGTATAATACAGACAACACCAACGCAACCCACACGACCTATTTTTTTTGTCGCCCTCGGGCTTACAAACATCGGAATATAGATGACAAGGGGCGATAACAGAAATAGGCAGACAATCGTTAACTAAACCAGAATATCATATTAATATACGTTATAAAAAATGTCATCGAAGCGCGCCCTTTGTAAGAAGAACACAAATTTCGATATAATTTTATTAATTAATTCCGGACTCCAGTGTAGCGGGTCCAAATCTCTTTCTATACTCATCGAGCGAAATGACATTGTCTTTTGAGTTTTAACGTCTTTAATCCACTAAAAAGCGAAGCGAATGGAAGGCGATAATTTTTTTTCTACTGTTTTTTTTTTATAATTTCTAAGCAAGTGCTTGACTACGATCCCACCTGATGCCAAGTGGAAATGCAGTCCCGGATGGTAAGGCGCACTAGGTTATTAAATGCCTATTCACCCTACTCTTAAAAATACCCACATTGTAATAAAGGATGAAATCCCGCAGTGCGTCTAGAAGTCCGATGGTGGAAAGGGGATGGGGGAATTAGATCATGTAGTTCCTGAGCACACTCTCCAAAATGCAATCTGTAGAAAACCAAAAGGCTAGCTACATTACGCCTGTGCTCAAGACTGAGCAGATTGGTTTCAGCTGCGTCATACCTCGACGCTTATAATAGAATTAAATTACTATAGTTACAATATATTTTAATAAACATCGTCATCATCATCAGCTTGTCTCTCTCCTTCCACCATACAAGATCTTCCGCACTCCGCATCCACCTCATCCATTTTTTTTATATTCAATAAAGCGTAACAAGAGACTGTCCGTGCTCTTTTCGAATGTACTTTATTTGTTTATTTTGTTTTGTTAAAAAGAGTGTTACCTCTACAGTTACTAAATTTTTTTATGCCTGATTTTGGAAGGTGGTGTTGCAGAATGCTCTGGTTCACGCGTCGTAGAAGCCCCGTTGCATTGTTATTAGTTTCTCCGCGACCGTAGCGTCTCTGTTTCTCATGGCCATTTTTAAATTCTATTATTTTTTTGCGGCCATTGTCCTTGTCACTAGTCTACCAGTGGCACTGTCACGGTCATCTGTGTAATAGACACAGCTGACTGTGTGTCTGGATAACGCCACTACAGCATGTTGGACGCTGTCGTGCGGTTGCAGTTTTTTCGTCACTCCGGCTATCCTTATAAGGTCGTCGGTGAATCTGGAGGTAGTGCGAAATACACTTCTAATTATTTGATGAAAATATAAATTATTAGTAGAACGTTTTAATTATTGAACCATAGTTTTTGACATGTCTGAAGAGTGTGGAGAAATGATTATGTGAAGTAAGAAGTTAAATCATAGTTCGGGCTTATAATGCGTAGAGGGGATGGCAACCTCGAAAGCTGGTCATCGTTGGCAATACAGAAGGCAAGAACAAGAGGTCGGTCGCCAACACGATGGTCTGACCAAGTAAAAGGTGCCATCTCTTCTAATCTATACCAGTTGGTGAGGGCTGCCTCGGACCGAAACCGATGGAGGCAGATTCATTTGAGAGGCTCTAGTGACCACGATCATCAGAAATGAGAGAACGACAAAGAAGAAGAAGAAGTTCATCGTTTCGTTCAAAATTCAACCTGGTAACTCACAATGATCTGGATAACGCTTACCTGAAAGATTTTAGTTGCCGATTCGATCTGTCTTATATTGCTCTTTGTTCAATTTGGAATTCATGAAGATGTAACGCCGCTTATAGCGTAATTTTTTTTTTCAAGTATTTTATCTTTACCATCATTACAGCCATAAGAACTCCGCTGCAGGATATACCCCCGACCACAGATTTCCAAAAGAACCGATTGTAAGTAGCTTGCGACCAAATGGATGCTGCGGCCTTGATGTTTTATAGCTTGGAAATTATTTCTGTCTAACATAGTCAGTGGACAACGTTCCTTAAAAACATAATCATATCTGCGTGACGTTTTTTGGTCACTAACAATGTCCCAGAAGAATTCCCATCAAGTTCTCGGCGTCCTTTGTTTATGGCCCACCCTTCTATTTGGAATAACTGGGAAATTTTAATCGGCATGTTAAAACATCGTCTGAATCATTATGTATATTAAAGGCCAATGATCAAATTTTATTTATTAAAGGTATTTGTTTTTTTGCCACTGGTCGATGTTATTAATTAAGGCTTTTCACCTTACTAATTACGCCTGTATGAATTATGTTCTCTCTCGCATATATTTTGACCGTGTAATTTGTACATTATGTGATTGGATAAACGTCAATTCACGTGAACAATTTTATTATAATAATAGATTACGACTAAAAATCATATGGTTATAACAAAAATCATTGTTATATATTTTAATCACATAAACTTTTATCGATTATTAGCGCATAGTAATGTTTATTATTTATATCGATAAGATAATTTTCTGACAATAAATTGTCATGCTATTAAAAAAATCATCAGCGTTCATTGACCGAACATACTCTATTGAAGTTTCTCTGTCGGTAGTCTTATATATATCTTTGAAGCCTACGTTCAGCCTTGTGTAAAAAATAAGCTTCTTCTATGCCCTTTTAACCCTCTATAGCGGGGTAGAATAGAAATGTACCATTGCCATACACCAGTTACAAATTATATCAAGTGATTTTGTAGTATTTTGTTAAGTAAAACTTCTTTAGCTCCATCTATATGTATGTATACTGTTAGCGACAGTTGGTCCTACTGAATACCAATTTAGTTTTAAATATTATTGTTAGCGACAGTTGGTCCTACTGAATATTATAATCTATAAAGTTAATGGGCTGACTATAAAAGTTCTTTAGTTTAGTCAACTAAAGTACTTTTATAGTTAGTCCGTTTCCGCTTCCGTCTTTGAAAGAGATGCCTATACTAGAAATTTAGGATAAAAAGGAGAGTACTCTCTCTGTAGACAATAAGTGTACAGTTTAGAACAAGTGAGTTATGCTGGAGGAAAAGCCCTTTACAAGTGAATCTCTGAAGCAAAGTCAGTAAGTTTTTAATAAATTACCTCTAAGGCTCTTGATGTATTGCTGTTAATAATATGATAAAATATAAATTACGTTGTGTACGATGTTGAGCAAGGTAGCTCACAATACAATATTTAAATATTTTGCCCTATTCGTCCATCCTGTAATGTAATGTAACTTTTTTTAATTTAATTGAGTTTAATTGTGTGTCTGTAATGTATTTGTACATTATGATGCCACTAAATAAATTGTCTATGTCTATGAATACCCAATATATACACGATTGTTTAAGAGAGAAAAAAATGTGCGCTACTAATCTTTTTTTTTTCAGTAACTTATATATCCTTTTTTTTTTTTTTTTGATGAACTACACAGATTGGCCAGAGAAGCTGGCCTTGACTGCTTCACCGGATTGAGAGGTGGCATAGCTCTTAGGTCGCTTAGCCTGAACCTCTATCGCTAGTAACTCGACACAAGGGTCCCCGGTGGTAACCTCGGCTTGGACTGTTACTACCGTTACTAGTCTTATATATCCCTCTCAACTTCCCTTGGAGGCAAATGACACTTTTCGTAACGCATTCAACAGCTTACTCCCGTAACAATACTTAAAGTAGCAGTGTTAGGAATTTTGCTTTTGGCAGTTATCCAATCAAAAATGCGTCCTGAGTTTTAGTATGAATCGATTTTATAAATGTGTTACTAATCGACATCGCTCGTAGGCCTTATCGATAATAAATCGCACACTGCGGATTCGGTTCACACCCCTGGCATTAATAAAGCACCGCCTAGACGTCTGCCAGGCGTCGCCTCCTACACAATGGTGATAATGAAACATGCATTACGAACGCCTTTTATAGTCGTCGCACTCGCTCGCACCCGATCGCATCTCCTTAGGTGGTGTTCGAAATTTAAATTAGTTTTGAATTTTAAATGTAATTTTAGAATGCCAGTGACGTATATGTAGGTAGGTAAAATCTATGGCGGTACGTTTAATTACGAAGTAAGCATACACGTCTCGCTTTAAAAGGGAGCGTTTGATACACACGTTAATTTCATCTGCGCGAGTTCTATCAATAGAGAGAGTCTGGCGTGAAATAAAATAGACGCACCTCTACGGAGCTATAATCGTTTTCTTTTTAACCGACTTCAAAAAGGAGATTATTAATTCGGTTATATTTTTATATGGTTACCATTACTATGGTCAACTTATTAATTTACTAAACTAGTATATTTACGATTACGAAACCGATATCGCCCTAAACGCTTTTACACGCGGACGCCCTCTTTAAATTTCCGAATTATAGTAGAACCTAACCAAACTCTCATCAAACTACCTTGAAGTTGACGTGATATTGAGTTCATATGGTGTACTAATGGATGCCATTGTCGGAATTGGACTAATTAGGACCTAAAATAGTTATTTTGTTGGAAAGTGGTACTTTCAAATTTCATTGGCATAGAAACTTGGGTTCCGCAGATATACCAAGGAACTCCGAAAATCATAAAGAATCATTTTTCTTGAGTGAGATATTGATAGGTAGATGAGACTCACCAAACTTCTTACGAGGAAGCACGAACTTCGTAATACAACTATGATAGTTCGGAAATAAAATAGAACTTGGCTTAGGAGCGTTCATTGTATAATCCGTCACTGATTTGATCCTTGGCATCTCTACTGAATTCTAATTTCACTCATGTCAAGCAATTCCTACGGCTTCGAGCCGTTTCATCTCACGCTTTTTAATTCCAATATAAATTTGACCCCTATCCGTTTATTAGATTGCCCGCAAAATTTCATGGAATCTCAAGTGGTAATTCTCTTTCTATTTCCTACGTCTGGAAACCACCCTCTTGCCCCGCGGCCTGCAGCCGTTGCATCACCCATACGTACTGATTGGGCCGGGAATTCAATTTAAACGTAATATCACGTAGGAATACGGGATCACGATATCAAAATATCATTACGGGGGAGCGGCGCGGCTCGATCAAAAGCGCGAATGTGCGGGAATTATTTATTAAGGTCGAATTACGGTTTTATGAATATCATAGCAGCGTGAATTTGTAAGGTGATTTTGGATTTTGTCATCAAATTGTACACATGACTTTACCGTACCTAATTATTAAATTATATACGATCTCATTCGCTGATCGACCACTGACAGCGTAGAACGCCCGCACTGGGAAAAGAAGAAAACGGACTTCAATTGTCAACCATACGGGCGTACGGTTGGACCGATTAATGTAATTAATTTGCTAAGCAATTTCGCGTTGTACCATTGTGATTGGTGTGCATACTGTTCCTAAAGGAAGTTAAGTATTGCGACGTAGTCGTGTCTTACAACTTAATATAACCGCAAACTTTCAAATAATACAAATGAAGCAGAGTTGGGCTGTTGTTTTAATATACAAATGCAGGCTACCACAAAGATTCAATGCTAGATTGTATACTTTTGGATATCCCTCAAATCTGAACTAAGCGATTTGCTTCATCTTTCAATATTCGTACACCAAAGGTCTAAAATAGTTTACCGGTCTGTCTTTCCCTCCGATTACAGTGTGGGTATTTTCAAGTGGCATTTACTAAGCTAGTGCGTCTTACCATCCAGGAATCCATTTCCACTTAACATCGGATTGTTCAGTAGTGGCTTTAATTAAGCCCTGTTTTTTAACCTTTAGGTACTTATTAGAATAGAAAATATAGAAATATGGATGCAAACTAGTGTTAACGGGTTAACTGGGCGGATGAGGGAAGAAAAACACTAGACTTTTTAGAAGCCAAGATATGGTATGTCCTTCCAATCCCACATCAATGTCACAAATAAAGTGATATAGCATTAAATTATATAAAAATAATTATTATAATTATTACAAGTATTTTTTGCCTAAACTTTTTTTCGCAAATAGTAATAACATTCCTGTTAACCATTCCAAATAAGCTTAGGCTTTTGTTAGGAAATATTTCATGTTAAATGTCGCATAACGGATTCGAAGCCACGACCTTTCGATTCGCAGACTGTATCATAAACCATTAGGCTATCGATGCTTCAATTTTCATCCGTTACAATAACTCTTCCTCTATAATAATATTCCTTATTATTATTCGGTCTTTCCACTTTAAAGATCATTCTGACGTTACGTCGATCTCAATTAGAGCCAAGCCGTCAGTCCCGAATCATTTTATTAAAGTAATTCTGCTCCTTGAAAATTATGAGGATATCGACAGTTCTTGAATAACTTATGGCCAAGTCGGTTATCTTCGGATCAATAAGAAGTCTGTTCCGGCTAGTTTGTCGCGAAAATTACGGAGGAGAATCGTAGTGCATGTACTGTAAGTTAAAGTTACAGCCTTTATATATGTATATATATCCACTTCTGGGCGTAGGCCTTGTCTGTAAAGAGAGTATAAGGGCATAGTCTACTGCGCGGCCCTAGTGCGGATTGGCAGACTTCAGATGTCTTAGAAAAAAATTCTAAGTGGCGTAGGTTTCCATGCAATATTTTCCTTTACTGCCGTGCACGTGGTAATCAGCAAATAAAATTGCAACAGCAAATTTTTTGATGCCGCCCGGACACTGAGCAACCAAGGCTCATCTCTGCGCCTGCTTGTCCAATTAACAGCAGACAGGATTCGTGGTCAAGCACTTGATTAGATAGTATAAAAAAATATTTTTGAATCTCTTATGTGACAGGCGATCGGAAATCGTCATAAACTCTTTTCATCGAAAGTGTAGCGAAAGTCAAGCAATATAGGCATAAACTGCACACCAATTTTAGTAATAAGGTTTTAACTTTAAAAGCCACTACTCCTTTTGAACCGAGTTCAATAAAGGAGGAGGTTCTCAGTTCGTTTGTTTTTTTTTATATTTGTTACCTTATAACTTTGGACTGAGTGAGCCGATTTTGAAGATTCTATTGTATTTGTAAGCTGGTTTCCCATATGGTCCCACTTGCGTCCAATTCTAACAATGGCATCCATGAGAAAACTAAATGTCTTAAATTTGCATTAAGTATCTACGCGACAAATGGACGAATGCCTCAATATAACCCGGATGTACTGCAAGGTTGTTTGACATTTGGTTAGGTTCTGATTAACCCTAAACATAACAATGTATAGCATAATATGCATGTAAAGGAAAGATATAAGATCTCTGTACTTAAATCTATTCTTTAATTGTGTTGTCAGTGTCGTGACATTTATTAAAAAGAGATATAGATGGAATAAGGACATTAAATGTTGTTTCTCTAAATATTCTACAGAAACGCTGTCTTTAATTTCGTGTATACATATACATGGAAGACTAGACTTCATTATATACATTCCTAAAAATGCGATAATCACTGTACGTGTAGCACTGAATATACTAGAATAGTTATGTAGCGTCAAAAATACGTATGTTCATATCACGATTTTTAAATTTATTTTTTGAAATTTTTTGGATATACATTTTTTTTTACTTTTCTTCAAAAAACAATTTTGCCACAATAAGGGTTAATTCAGTTTCGATAAAGTCCTATTCGATTTGAAGCCGGTTTTTGTTTTTACTCGTAAATATTATTGTAGAACAAATGTTCACTTTGTTAACAGACTAACAGGTCCGAAATCGAGAGTGTAAAAATAATGACTAACATTGCCTTTCGGTACGCAAATATACCGATTTTCGTAGAAGAAATCGATTAGGCTAAAAAGGTGCATTAGCACCGCAGTAGTGATGTTCCGTTTCCTGAATATCGATACGCGTGCGGCCGCCTACGGCCCGTTCGCAATCGACAACGCGTTTGATATTGCTTCCGTTATTACTAGTTTAATCAAATTCAATATGGCGGGACGTGCTGAATGGAAATGTTGGCAACGGGTTTCTTACTGCACGCGTTTGAGAGCTGCTGTTACGTATATGCTGCCTAGCTTCTAATTCTCGACGAACTTTACCCATACTATACGTATTGAATGTCGGGTTGCATATACACGGTTGCATATGCATACATTAGTATGGCATGCAAGTCATGCTTTGTGTATACGATTGTAATATCGTTAAGGATTCGAATCACTTCCTTAATTCGTTGTCTATAAGCAATCTGAACGTAAAAGGACCTAAAATCGAAAATATATTCGGAACTACATATATGGTGTTGGTAGAATCGTGGTACAGTGGTAAATTAGTTAACATGAATGGGTGAATTTGGTGAAAGAACGGTCGAATTCAAACCGCAAGCAACTACAGGCCTGGCCAGATAAATTGCGCACACCCGGTCCGTTCAATCGTGTCCATGTTTATTGGGGGGCAATCTTCGACAAAATACTCCGGTGTGACTCTTCGATGCATGGTGAGGGGCTCGGCCTCGGCTTGCACGTTACTATGTCAAAGGGCAGTCGGTGCTGGACTAATAAACATAACAATTTGTCAAATATACAGTAAAGAATATGGTAAGGTTACATAGTTAATTGACGTTAAAATCCGAAAAGGTGACCTCTGATGTGTGGCTAATAGCAAGGAAAAGAGAAAGGGAATAGATAAGTTTGGAGGAAATATCTGTGGTTAGAACCAAGACAAACACTAACGCAGTAATAAAATTATAACTTCAAACAACATAGATGTATGCCTGTTATATCTATTTATTAGATTCTGAAGTACCTCGTTATTTCTTCTTCTTTTTTTTCTTCTTCTTCAAATGCCTCTCCAATACTGGAGGTTGGTCGTCAGCTCAGTGAATTCATTCCTGTCGTGTGCGAAGCGAAATAATTGTTCAACATTGGCGATGCTAATCGACTCTCTGATGTTTCGCAACCACGACTTTTTCCTACGTCCAACGCGTCTCTTCCCTGCTATTTTGCCATCATAATTAGTTGGACAAGCTGATATCTTTCGTGTCACAAGACATGACCTAGGTCTTTTCTCTGTTTGACTGAAGCGCTTTTCTTTCTATTACGGATTTTTACCAGTCTAGTACCAGGGTCCGTTTTTCTAGTTAGTCTACTCCACTTTACCCGATCTTCGGCTTTGTGACATTGTTCTCTATCATGTCCGCTTTCAGTCCAGCCAAAGTTTCTAGGGTCTACGCAACAACAGATGATCACTCGAAATTGCGATCCATTCTCTGATGTGACGTACCCATGATTTCCTACTACGACCAACACTGTTCTTACCAGCGCCTCTGCCCATCAAAATAAGTTGAAGGGAATCATATCTCTTGTGTCTAAGCACGTGACCGAGGCTCGATAATTAATGGTCTGCAATAGTTTGCCGTTCACGTTATTCACCGCACTATTTACTATGAAATATTTCAAAACCTGAATCACAGTCAATTAGCGTGTGAGAGCTAGCTCCATTATCTATTGACACGTCTTGTGTTGTGTTCTGACTCACCTTTGGGGAACGTTTCTTTTGTCTGTGGTACACACGGATAGCGGGGTCGACCGATAACCCCGAGTGCAGTGTGATCCACGTCATTCTTATACTTTGTGTTTACGAGGCATTAAAGCCTTTTGTTGCTTTAAAAAGTTATTACGTAGATAACACTATGAAGGTAATTAGATTTCATATTATGAAGCTATATAGCGTTCTTTTATAACATGTTAATCATCGCTGGCAAGAATAAGACTACGGTATCCCCTGCCTGTCGTAGAAGGCGACTAAAAGGGCCTCGGGTTCACTGGGCGACAAGGGGAGAGGGGGTGTTTGTCGTCCGCCAAGGTGGACACGGGAAGAAGGCGACTTCGGCTGGCCCCTGTGGTGTGTGGGGGTGGGGAGTTACCTCCTATAGTAAAATTTCATCAAATCCATTCAATATTTTTTGCGTGAAAGAATAACGCTTCACATACATTCATACAAACTTTCGCGTTTAATAATAATAGTAGGATAATGCTTGGTAAATGGGAGAAGAGAGTGACTTCTGAATCACAGTAGTCTAGTAGTAGAGTCAGGTATATGATGTTTCTTTGTGTATATTTTTGTATTTGTGTGAAATTTTACAATTCTATTATATTGTTTTTATTATAACAATAGAAATGGGCTTCTTACTGGATTACTTTTTAAAACAAAAAGAATGCTCAATACAAATACAAACCCTCACTCCCGTTACCCAACGGAGTAGGCAAAAATCACGGACTTTTACTTTTTAGGATCCTGGCAAACCTCGGTTAATTTTCTCGGTTAATACTCTTTACCTGACCCATGGTCTTGTACCCAGTAGTGGGTCACATATAGATTGAAGATATAGTGGAAATTTAAGGGAGACGCCAAAAAATGATCATTCATTTATTCAAACATTCACACAGTAGGTGCAATCTTCCGTTTCGAGGATGTTCGCGAGTCCTGAATCCCATCGCATAGCTTTTGTAAAATTTGTAAGTCATCTAGCATTTCAAATTTGATGGCCGTCCAACTATTGAAATATTATAACTGCATAGAATATATAAGCGTATTCTCCAAATTACAACGTAAGCACATTTTAAATTACAAAAAACCCTCGCTCGGCTTGAAAGTTCGCAACTTTTCAATTTCAAATTCATTTCACAGAATAAAAGGATCAATTCCATAAAGCGCATTACGAAGCCATTTTTAATTTTAACAATTTCGCACCGTATTATAATCCTTTATTATCCTGACACGAAGTCTTACAAACTATAAACTCATTTGGTGCTTTCAAACGTTTGAAGCGGAACGTCTGGAAAGCTTTGCTGATATTTATCGAGTCTTTTCACTTGCTCGTATTTTGGTGTATTCATGTTTTATTTCTAATATGATTGAAGCAATTGACGAAGGTGTGCATCACCCTCGGACAACCTTTTATGAGCTTCTCTCTTGAGAAAACAAACACAATTACAAATTTAAGACTTATATGGTTTTCTCTGTAATGAGAACGGACATAGTCCGCCACGCGGCTATAGTGCGGATTGGCTTCACATGTAGGTTTTCTCGTAGGTAGCACGTAAAATTGCAACACTCAAATTTATTGGTGTCTGCACCAGGGATTGATGGGTTGCTATCGTTCAACGCAACTTGGCTACCACGGCACATTGTTTGTGTACTTTAATATCTTCTGTAAAAAAAATATTTCCAGCCGTTTACTCAACCCCGTATCAATGTGTTTACCGGCATGTGTTCTAACGGTGCCGTATCAAAGCTACGTTTTAACTAGATTAGAACGTGTGCCGCGTAAAAGCCTATGCAGTAATGAAATTTTAAAATTTCCGCGCAACATCCGCAAATAACCTACAGTGTGAAACAAAGCTACTTTTTCTATGAGCTATAAGGCTTTTACAGTTTCACCAGTTTTTGAATATATCTCATTCAGATCATAGCTTTTAAGTTGCTCGGGGTATCTCTACGAGATTGTATCAGGATTAAGGGGATCCGTAGACGTACGAAGGTAACCGACATAGCCCACCGTATAAGCAAGTTGAAATGCGCGCTATGTGGCAAATAGCGCGTAGAATAGATAGCCGATGGGGGCGAAAATGTTCTTGATTGAAGACCATGGACAAAAACCGACTTCAAATCATACGTTAGACACGTGAGAGACGCGAGATCCTTATTTTTTTCTTATTTTTGCGCCAGCCCGTGCTGTCAAGGTGTCACTTTCACGGGCTAAAACCCGTCCTTTTCTCCTCCACACCATTTTCTTGCCTTACAGCCTATCATTGAAGTATCTATTTTATATCCCTTTTGCCTTTGTAGGTCTTATAACAACAAAATTAAATATTCTGTAAATGACGAAAAAAAATACAAATGAACTCGTTTTCGAAAACCAAATGCATGAGTAAATATATGTATAAATTTGAAATTAAAATTCCTAACTAAAGAGGATAAAAGCCAATTTCATATGTAAGGACCTTTTTTTTTTGTTAACGAGGAGGAAATCTTCAGAAAGATACCCCGCCTTCTGGGGAAGGCGGCGGTTATGTGGGGTTTTTACCCACTAAAACCTCCCCGGTGGCCCTTCCTCGGTGCATGGTGAGGGGCTCCGGGATCTCCAGTGGAACGCACCGGAGCCCCTCTGCACTGTGCTCATAGAGAGCACTTCTCGGGGGAGGTTACTCCCTCCCCTGTGCCCTCGCAGTGCAAGGCGACACGGGCCAGCCGATGTCGCCTTCTTCCCAGGTCCACCTTGGCGGACGACAAAGGCCCCACCCTTGTCGCCCAATGAACCCGAGGCCCTTTTAGTCGCCTTCTACGACAGGCAGGGGATACCGTAGTCTTATTCTTGAGAGCCCAGAACTACAGGGTTGCATATGTAAGGACCTAATATTAATTAATATCTGAAAGATTGTAGACTCGATTACAATGCGGGTAGTTTGTCTTTTACAGCGATTTCGAGTATTATCTATAGAAATATGGGTATTTTAAATTTCATTTCATATACGGAAAATTATTGTAATGAAGCCGTACAGTCGGTAGCACTTGAAAACAATAGCGCAGATGCTGATGGGGATTTCGATGACAGCTTGATTGATGAGTGGTGCCCCGTAATATGAGGTTAAATTTTACACGCGTATGCTCGTAACACAATGAGACGGCTTGGAAAAATAAATATATTTTTATTATTGCCGCAATACTGTATCGATCGTTCATACAAGAATGGCGTCATAACCGATCCCAGTATTTATGTATTGGCGCCACCACATTTGAATGATTAATATGACTTTTTTTTATAATGCTGATTTGTAATCGATATATTGTTATAAATTCAATTTTATTTCATACGCTTTTAGGACAGAAACAGGTAAAAAAAATACATCAACGAAGCGAAACACTTTCAAGAGCTACCCTTCCTTTTAAATTTTGTCGATAGGGTAGTTTATTTATAACTGTCACGCAACCCATTCCTATTGCCCTAAGAACTAATGAAATTACCCAAAATAAGTAAAAGTTATGGCGGAAGCGTAGCTCCAAGCTCAGTCTTCGTTGTAAGGTATATTGAATAGACATTTTGTATCTTATTACGTATCATATGTGACAGCCGGTCGCTATATAGCAGGGACAAATTTTAGAAAGTGATTTTTGGAATGCCAGCTGTATATATTTTGTAAAATCGAATGCTCAGCTATTTAGTTATCATTTGAGGAAATCACTTGTCACAATTGTGAATTTCAGAGTGTTTTGTTTATTGTATAAATATATTATCACCCACCAACCGGAGTAAAAGGGAACGAAACCCCAATTAGTACGATCTTGACCTTTTTCGCATTTCTTACGATCATTATAAGAGTGTCCTTTATCTACGATATATGGACTACGAGTCCTCTGAAAACATATCACTGAGTGTCTCGTAAATATACTTTTTCTTGTACATATTTATTATTTGGGTTTTAAGTTTTTATTTTTTATTAAAGTCAAGAATTGAAATACTTTCTAACTAAATATCAACGTAAGCACGCCAACATCAATTGCGATAAGTCGTAAATTTAACACTTTATTAATGTTTTAATTTGTATATATATATATAAATATATTTTGTTATATATATTTATTTATGTATAATATAAATAAAAGTGTATGTAACCTTATTTATACACAACCGATTCGTGTCCGCCTTAGTTTTAAAAGGATTTTTGTCTGAAAATCAGCGCTACTACAAGTATGAGCACAGCACGTGCTGAGCCAACCCTTTTTCGTCACAAGGTCAATTGTGTTCTTTTTAATTTTTCACAATTTACTTTTGTTTATGTCGAATAGATGTTTTTCTATTCTATTCTATTCTAAAATTTTTACTAAGTAACGAACCCAGATGCGTGGAACCATTCACTAATCGCACAACCGTGTTACATAGGTCGTATTTAATCGGTTAATGTATTTACGAAGTTGTTTCGTTTCCTATTAATAATATTAATATCCCCTGTATTCATTTGGCATCAAGGGAACAAAGAGAAACGATCCGACACCCGCCGACCTCATTTATTTTGCTAATATCTAATCTAAGCCGGATTTGCGTGTGTTGTTGCTTGTACACGCTTTGTTTCATAACGTTTTTACTCCACTGCGGTGTTTTATAATGAAAATATTTCTGGCAATACCTTTTTTTAGGTAATACATAACATAAGCTCGTCTGGGCTGCTTTCAGAAAACTATATCAAGTATTCTCGTCCTCAATTCCACAATGTCTAAACAGTGCGTTTTTCCCGTCATGATATATGGGGCCAAAACGTGGTCACCCCCTATGCGGTTGGTCCACAAGCTAAAAGTCGCTCAACCAGCTACAGGGCTATGCTCGGTCTTTGACGAATATGAGGAAAGTGTATTGGCAGACTTCACGTGTCTCAGACTGTTTTCCGGAACACTGATCTGCTGAGTTCCGTGGCAGTTTCAGATAGCTGGCCACCAAATGTTGGAATAACTTACCACCGCCTATAAGATACTTTAAATTTACACATGTTACAAAAAGATAATATCCCAGTAATATTGCTGTGGACTTACGCGTAACATAGTAACCGTCCAAGCCGAGGTTACCCCCCGATATAGGTTCAGGCTAAGCGACCTAAGAGCTATGCCACCTCTCAATCCGATGAAGCAGTCAAGGCCAGCTTTTCTGGCCAATCTGTGTAGTTCGTCATTAAAAAAACAGTAATTATTAGTCAGTAATAATTATTCTATATAATTTAAATGATCATCAACATTATGTACACAGCACTGGCCATTAACATTAAGCAATAATTATCATATACAGGAAAGTAGAAAAGTATCACTAAGTACTAAGTGGTGCTTACCGCGTGATTCCGACAATGGCATCCATGAGAAAACCATATGAGTCCTAAATATGCATTGAGTGTGTGCGCGACAAATGGACGAATAACTCAATATCACGTGTTAGCTGGCAACACATGACACCCAGCTATTGTTATGCATAATAACTACTTCCAATGATATCTTAGTGATTTACCTGAACCTTATTGTATCTTTAATTCATAATTAATAATTTAGTTGATCGTCACATGAACTTGGCATTGTAAACAATAGTAACTTTATTAGGTCCTAATCTGACTTCTCATTAATTTTGTATAAAGATTATAAGGACGCACAGTTGTGACGGTATTCGTTATAAATAATTATTTGTACAACGTTACGATGTCTCAATAAAGCGTGTGTATTAGTTGTTGGACTATTTTATTCCACGAAACCTACAAATTATAACACACGCAATTTTTTTTTTTGGAAACGATGTACTTCATAAGTAGTTTGATGAGAGTTTGGTTAGGTTCTGATTTATTCTATTTCGTAAATACAGCGCGTAACAGCGTTTCACGTTTGGTTCAATTTGATTGGTTTTTGTTTTCACTCGTAATATACTCATGTGTTTATTCTAGCCGTCTTATTATCAAATTTTCAATCTTATTCACAATATTCTTTTTCTTTACGAGTCTATTGTCGTCGAGTGGCACATGTTCAGTGTTTCCTGTGTCCTTGGATATTTAAAAAAAGCATTTAACATTTAACAATTTATTCCTTTGTTTCAGGTAATGCGACGTTATCCGTCTAAAACAAGGTTGCGATTGTCTTCTCTTCGTTTTAAGTCACTCAATATAGTGGTAATATTTACATAACACGTTTTTAACATGAAGGGGATAGATAGCTTTTTGTAATAAGCTTAGTCAATAAACGTGCACAAGTATTTTAACGTAAGCATCCGAAAATCGGGGTATCATTAGCGCAAAAGAATTACTCTGATAGGTATGCCCGAATGCAGAATAAAATCCAATTAGTCAGAACCAACAAGCATCATAAGATCTTGTACCTAGGCCATATCCTTCTACGAGTATATGATAGGTTACCCCTTCTCCAACCGGCCCTCTCGGGCACCCTCGGATCGGAATGCTTACGCTTAACATAGTAACCGTCCAAGCCGAGGTTACCCCTCACCCCTTGACCCTTGTGTCGAGTTGCTAGCAATAGAGGTTGAGGCTAAGCGACCTAAGAGTTGTGCCACCTCTCAATCCGGTGAAGCAGTCAAGGCCAGCCTCTCGGACCAATCTGTGTAGTTCGTCATAAACAAAAAAAAATCCTTCTCCAACTAATAATGCAGGGCCAAATAGCAGAAAAGAGGTCTGAGAAGAAGGAGGAAGTCTTGCTTAGGAACATTAACGAATGGATTGAAATGAAATCAGTAGAAAAACTATAGTTGTAGTGAGAAATTATTTTCCTTCGAGATCTTTATCGGAATACGATTACACCCGTACTATTAATGACTGATCGTTTTAAATGAGTGACATTTTTATATCCATTAATTAAAATTAAAAATATTTGAAAGAGCACGATAAATACGAACTTTTCCGACTTTTCTCACTATATCTATAGTATATATAAGTAGACAGAAGTGTAGTTAAGATATATGTCAATCTTCAGTGATGGAGAGGTACAAGAAAAAGAAGAAGACGGGAATTACAGTTAACAATATGATATGTACGTTACGTATAGTACGCTAGGAAAATTTTGAAAGGTTATCAGTTCTCTTTTAAATCTAAAACAAAATTGTTCATTTCATTCGTGTTGATTAGACATTTGAAAAATAGGGTACCAGGTAGCTTTAGAAACATACAAATTCAAGCATAAATCATTTGCCGTATTAAACAGCGCCGCGCGGGAAGACTCGGTATTTAATAACAAAACCGTGTGAATAATTGCCGTGTCTTATTTAGTCGTTCAGCAAGCGATTTCATTTCTACTAATTCCCTCTCCTTATTTAGTCGTTTATCACACGACTCCATTCCGACGCAATAAAGCGCTGGTGACAAGTTTTTTTAGTTCCGTTCATTAATAACAACGATACTGCGTTCAAGTTTCCTTTCCTCGAAACTTTTAGCCGTGGCTGAAAGGATTGATGTCACGCCCCTCGGAAATGTCGACGGAAAAATTACGCAAAACGGGTTAAGTAGTTAGCGTGTTTAACCCCTTAACTTTGTCATTTTAACGGTAGCTTACATTTTCAGTTCGCGTTTAATTTGCCACCGAAGTTAACATGCTTGCCAAAGGAAACATGGAAAGTAGTTTTTATGGCAAAAGGG
The DNA here is from genome assembly GCA_029286785.1 of Meandrusa payeni. Taxonomy (NCBI): domain Eukaryota; kingdom Metazoa; phylum Arthropoda; class Insecta; order Lepidoptera; family Papilionidae; genus Meandrusa; species Meandrusa payeni. The sequence continues at coordinate 2,767,920 of JAGSMX010000029.1, forward strand.
GCAAACGAACTTATCACTCTGTTGTGGATATCACAACACCAGAAAAGCTGCAGATGCGATGCTGGTCTTTGAGAAAGGAGTAGACTCGCTTCTGGACTCGGTTCGGAAACACTGCTCATGATAGTTGCCATGCGCATGGTAAATGCACTTAAAATTACATTGGTGCCGGCACCAGAGCTGGAACTCATGTTGCTAGCGTGCTATGCAACTTGAGGCGACCGTAGGACCCAACTACCACGACACTAAGACAAAATATAAAACACATTATTAAGTTAATCTGTCACCTTTTCTTTCTCTAATATCTTCTCGTTCTTAGACTCCTCACTGAGGATCATGACCATGCATAAGCAGCTTCTATTGTGTGCTGTCATAGGCGGAGTGGACCGCACGCTTCATACTGCCTCCTACCACCTTCACGACTTTGTCCAGACCATTTTCTAGACGGTCTTCTCAGAACACGTTTTCCGTCCACTTTGCCTGAAAAAAGTATATTTACGAGTAAAAACAAAAACCGACTTCAAATAGAATAGAAAAAAACTTTCATCAAACTACTTTGTAATCAAAAATGAATCATCGAAATCGGTTGACGTGATATTGAGTTATAAGTCCATTCGCGCACATACTTAATGCAAATTTAAGACTTATATATTTTTCTCCTGAATGCCATTGTCAGAACTGAACCAAAATTAAATGGGATATGGGAAACATCAGCTTTCAAATCATCAAAATTGGTCCGGCACTCGAAAGTTATGAGTTATATTGAGCCCTTCGTGTGGTTAGGGAACCTCCTATACCGGTAATGAAGTCCCTAAAGTGAATCGAGCATTGACAAACAATTGAACAATAGAAATATGAGGCGACCACGATTAGGCAGTGTTTAACGGGACGTGGGCAGAATATTTTTGTGGTAACACAACACCGATTTTTCCAAAGTTAGGCTGCGGTCTGTGTAACATACTCTAGCGTTACCGCATACTTAATGAAATCGATATTTGTCGGGTAATTATGCTCAAATCGATAATGGAATTTTATATTTAATCGATTAAAAAATAGATTTTCAATTCCTTTGTATGTATTTGTGCACTAATAACGCCATTTGCCTTTTTTTAAAGTGAAAACAGTTTTGATCTCATTTTGGTAGGAAAATCTTATGAGTTCGCGTTACATGCTAATATTGTATTTACATTTTGTCATAATCTTGTACAGCCACAGTACAGTGTGTGTGTGTTTATTCCTTATAGGCACTGAAACGGCTGGAACTATTTCAATGAAACTTTCAGGAAATCTTCAGATTGACCTGGCGAATAATCCTGTAAAGTTTGGTGGGGTCGGAGCACTCCTCTTTTTGAACTGTCAAACAAGCCGTCGTACTTTTATTTCTGACATTAACTTGAGCCCGATTTGTTTTTGTATAAATTATATTGTATTTACTGATATGTACATGAGTGTAAGTAATGATCTTCAACTGCTCGAGAAGAGAATGATTAATGAGATAAATGAATAATTTAATATATTGAAAGAGTTAAGTATTTAAAGATGAAATAAACCAAAATCTAGACCGGCGAAACGGACTAGGTACGCTAGAAAACTATATAAACACGTATATAATAATCGTTGCTGGGAGTGACGATGGATTTGAAAACCGGATTGATGTTGAACATATGGAATTTCAAATTTTAATACAATAATTTCTATCGACAGTCCCTATGGCGGCCATTTATTTATCGTTTGCCTTAACTTATCATTTAACAAGTCTGCTATTTTGACAGATGTTTATGTAGAAATTCAAACGCGTCCAATTCCACTTGAGTCGTTATCACTCAAGATTGCAATCGCCGAGTCGCAGTTCGTCGTAACAATTAAGCAATGCGACCTCTTCGTTCTGATGATATCGGACGTGATGCCGCTTTCTTGGCATGTGTTGACAGAGCTGGATGTACTTGTTAGTTGCGAACGCACCTTCCAAAGCGTAAATAAACTTTGAAAGTTTCCGCTTGCCTTTTGTACTTTGTATGGCCACGTATGGTTATAGTATTTTAACCGACTGCAAACAAATTAGGTTCTCAATTGGTGTGTATTTTTATTTACGTATGAGTTATTTACAGCGCTGTTATAAGAATACTAAATATTTATAGTTTAAAAATAAAATCGTTAAATTACAAATTTACACACTCTAGGAAGATATTTTTCAAAGCGTACAGTGTTTAAAATTACCGCATTATTTAATAAATAATTAAAACACAAATGTTTAAATTATAGATTAAAAATAAATTTGGTATTATCTAAAATTAGCTTTCGCGTCATTTTACACAAATGTGGGTAGTTAAAGATTAAAAGTGCTATTTAAAAACAAGTTATAAAAAATTTTAATCCTTTCCTATCTTTCCTTTCTAATCCTCCCTTTCAATCCTACAGAGGAAAGAGACAGCAGTCCTTTTTTCCCTGCGGCATGACATTGAGCCGTTAGTAAGCCATACTTCGTTAATCATATAACCATCAATCCAATTCTGCTATAACTCATTTAGTTTCTAGTAACTATGTCTGTCTATTAAATGTTGTGTAATGTTTCATTGAATTTAGTCTTAATCTTATCATTAATTTAATAAAAGTCTACATAAAATCGTTATGTCTGTTACATCTAGTAGTATTTTATTTATAAAAAAGTTATCTAATAAAAAATGTAGCAAAATTTTAAATAGGAAGTTAGCTTTTCGCGCAGATAAGTTCTGTTATTTCCGATAAAAAATAGGGTAATTTAATCGAAGACAAGGGGAGCCGTGGCAAAACCCGAATCGGATTAGCCCGCGTTAAAAGAGGATTTACTTCAAAACGCGCCCGTCTTCCACTATCAGTTGCATCTCCATTTAAATTCGAATTAAGTTCGAAAAAATTCCTGGCGATATTTTTGTCGTAGTTTTTTTTTTATTTCCTCGGATAAAAGAATCGTTCGAAATTCAAGTTTGTGTATAGCTTTCCTTTTTTTTTTGTTTTGTTAATTCGTTCTCGTGTCGCGTTCTAATTTTAAAATAGAATTTTATCTGGTTCACTTTTGTGTCTTTGAGTCTTATTTAGTCGTGTATCCGACCAATTATAATAATAATAACCATTTATTTACAAATTTAATTTAACAAAGATAAAGTAGTTTATTTATAAAATTAAAATAAATATTAATATATATGTAAAAATTATAATATTTATTTTATTTTTTAATTTGTACGAAACCTCCATAGTGAAGTCTATGGAGGTTTGTTGTGACATGATTGAAAAAGATATATCAGTGATGTAAAACAGAAAAAGAATAGATGTCATTATTTAATTTATATAACATTGTTTAGTAAAAACAGGAATAAACATTTACAGTCTTACAAATTAACGTGGTATAAAGATAAACTTAGGAATAAATTAAGAACAAGCAAAATTTGTACTAATAAACCAAGAATACGTTATACCTGGTATAACGTTGACGTTTTTGTTCATACAATCGTTATTCCGAAGTTATAACGACGTACACCCTTGTTTAAGTCCAGTATAACATTTAAAATACCACGATTTGTGTTTGTGTTTGCTCATTTAAATTAACTTATTATGGAATTAAGGGCAATGGAGGAAGTAGAAACAGTAAATGACTTAATAAATATCATTCAGAGTCCAAAAAAAGAGTAAAAATATTTAAAAGATGGGAAAACCCTTTTGATTTATATGGCGATGATTAGTTTCGATTAAAATATTGGTTTTCTAAAAGTGGTATTATATTTCTTCACCATTTATTTGAAAGGTCTCTTACTATGGACAAGCGTGGATTATCTTCTATCTATATATAGAGTATAGAATATTTTTATAACCGCCACACATTGACAGATACATTACTAGACTACTACATAGACTGCAATTATTTTTTTAGTATGGTTTCTCTTTGATTGCGCTGTTGCCAACGGAAGAATAGATAAGCCATAGTTATTCAGGATTTATTTGTGGTAAACTATTCTCAGCTTATTCTTAATTTATTCCCGGTTTAACTAAACTTAGTTTAAGAGTGGAATAAATATGTTATAACTCATTTTTATTTGTAAGACTGTTAATGTGGTTTCCTTCAAATACAAAGCATCACATAGTTATTCTTGTTTTTTGTTGATATTCCGAATTAGTCTTATATATAAATAAATAAATGTGTGCGTGTTGTAGGTTGAATGTGCGTGTGTGTGTGTGTGATGAGTGTGGTAATTATGTTATAAGTGGAAACATAATGTTTTCTGTCTGCTTGCAACCAAGTGACAACAGCCAGTTTTTGATTTCATTTATTAGCTTCATTTTATATGTGTTCCATGGATGAAAGTTTTAAATCATCTTAATTTTATTATAAAGATGGATGTCAAGATAATTATACTGTCTTTTAGCGAAAGATGTTCGAACAGGGCATGGAATTATAACGTTCGTAGGACGTCTTCTTTCTGTATTGTCTGAGTTTACCGGGGATATGAGGTGTTGTTTACATAAGACGTGTAATATATACAACTGCCCAATAGTTTTTTCTTTATTGTTTTTAGATCGCAACCACAGACCTGTGTCCGTGCTCTTTTCCAATACACTTAAATTGTTCACTCTGCATTTATTAAAAGCGTGCCACTTCTACAGTTAATATTTTCCTTTTTTTTATATATATAATGCCTGAATTTGGAGGTGGCCAGAGATCGTACCGGTTCACGCGTCGCAGACGCCCCGCTGCATTGCTATTAGCTTCTCCACGACCGCTGTGTCCCTGCTTGTCATGGCCATTTTTAGGTTATAGTCCACTATCCTCTCCCTTGATGCGGCCATTGCCTTTGTCATCAGTCTTCCTGTGGCGTCGTCAAAGTCATCTGTATAATAGACACAGCTGACGGTGTGTCGGGATATCGCCACTACAGCATGTTGGACGCTGTCGTCCTGCTGCGACTGCCCAATAGTTAGAACCTCACAATTATTGTAAAGAGTTCCCGTTGGAAATCTGTATGGCTTAAAGGTCAATAATTTTTTTAATAATTAAATTAAAGGTCAGTATCATTTATACACTTAATGCGTATAATTTTAAAATATTAGATATCATTCATTGACATACTTAAAAAAAAGAACAGCATCGATCTACGCTATCACCATCACAAAAGCCATAAAAGTGAATAATCCATTCTCGTCACAAGGCAATCGCTTAAGTGTTTCAAGTTAAATATTTGAACGAGGTCAAAAGGTCCCCCGCAAGTTTACTTTTTTATGCCTCGTTTGAACTTTAACAGAACTGGCTGATTGCTTGTAAACATTGTTCTTTAGCAAGTTTGATTTTTTCATCGCACTATTCCATTCTTTCTTAGGAATGACTTTAGCAGTAAATGCCATAATGGAATACGATATACTTTCGTTGCATAAACTTTCTTCAGTTACCAAAATACACAAAAGCTTACTTATTCCGAAATGGCAATCAAAGTTAGTTTAGTTTTTTAATGTTAGATTATCCGTGAAATAGCAACTGACCGAGTCGTGGTTCGGCCCTCTCGGGCGCCCTCGGATCGGAATGCTTACGCGTAACATAGTAACTGTCCAAGCAGAGGTTACCCCTCACCGGGGGGACCATTGTGTCGAGTTAGTAGCTAATAGAGGTTCGGGCTAAGGGACCAAAGAGCTTATGCCACCTTTGAGAGGTGAAGCACTCAAGGACCTCTTGCCAATCTGTGTTGTTCGTCAAAATAAACACAGAAGCTTATTTTATTCATATTCAATGATTTTATTGTTACTTTTTAAATTATTATTTTTAATATTTTTTAGTCTGTGGGCGTTGCAGTCGTATTTAGCAACCTTTGAGAAAGGAGAAGACATTTTTCTTTATATCTCGTTCTATTTCTTGTACCTGCTATTTCCATAGAATCTCTGTATGTGGTAAGTAAATACGAGAATCTCCTTTTTTGGATTCGGTCGAAAAAGAGCATAATGCATTAATGTACCTGCTTACTCGGACTGTGCATTAGCGATAACCTGTATTTCTGTGGCATCTTTTCGATCGCTTTGAACTTAAATGTAACACTTCATTGTTTCCCTCAACAAGTTCAGGTTCCAAGTTCACCCCTCAATAACTTGTAAGGAACTAAGTTCGAATGCAGCACGCAGGTTAAGCGTCAAAGTGCCCTAACTGACGTAGTTCGAGCAAATTTGTACCTCGGCCCGTAATAGAAGCCAACTATCTTAGCTCTTCAACTATCCTAAGAAGTTTCCTTGTGGGTCGCTTTAACTCTAGTGATGGGACACGATTGTACAAAGATTAAGATTTATCGATACTTTACGAATTATATAAATACGTTCATGTTTTCAACGATTTCAGCGTCGATAGCTTATTACTTTGAAGTACCATTTGCGAAACATATTTTCAAACCCACTTCTATTCTATCTTCATAATTTTACCTATGAAGAGACAGAAAAGTTTCGTCATAGTCTAAAATAACATTTTTTTTGATTTATTATCCAAGATTTTTTGGTTTTGCAAAACTTTGGCACAAATATTTAAAATGGGAAAACGCGTTCGTATTTCAAAAAAAGAGCGATATTAACGAAAAAAAAATGCTTAGAAAATATTTAGTTATCCGTCCGTTTATGGCGTACATACTTGCAATGCATGCAAATTTAAGATTTAAATAGTTAGCTTTCAAATAAAAAAAGGAATCATTAAAATCAGTTCATCTTTTTTGAAGTCGGTTGAAAAGACTAAAAGATTTTGAGCGTGTTAAGATGTGAAGAGTGAACGTCATGAAGCATCACTACAGAAGCTTCGTAGTACCCGCGTGTTAATAACACACGTCGTGCAGTTTGTTGCTGGCGTGTTAAGTTGAAATTTATAGAAAGAGTTTTCAATGGAGGCAGCCTTTTGCACCGTCAGATAGTGCTCCATTGTTCTAGTACTCTTAGCAGTCCGGGAACAAGTTGCCACATCGAATGCGAATTCAACGAGAGTCACTTGTACGGAGTCAAAAATACAAAGCGATTTGGACTTAAGTTTCGAAAGAACGTCTCAAAGCTTTATTAGTTTCCTAACGCCATTTCACTGTGTAATATAAAAAAGTTCTCCCTTTTGACTCAATAGGAAAAGATGGGGGTTTAAAACAGTAAAACGGTGATATAATCAGCAATTAAACAACATGAATAAATGTACACCAACACAACAACAACACTGTATTATTATTTATATATCAAGATTGCTAGCACTTTTTGTAAAAAAAAATAGCCAGGATTCTTTAGTTTTAAATTAGTTGCTTCGAATTGATATGTTATTTACGACTTATTGATTCCAGCTTCCAGTAGCCAGTCAGGTAAGATGTTTATTATTTGAAATGTTTAAATCTACTCGTGTGTGAAATCCAATTACATAATTTGTGTTATTTATAGTTCATTTATACAATTTGTTTATTGGCATTTCTGTTTTCATGTCTTACAAAGGAAAAAAAGGTAAGATTAAGATTTATTATAAATTTAATTTTTTTATTTATTTAAATTCTTAAATTTATTTAAATTATTAATCAAGTTTGCACGGACGTGTATATCAAGGATTTGAATGCTTTAGATATTGTTTTTTTTTATATTTATACGAGTAGGTCATATCTTCGGTTGCTTAAGTTTTAATTTAATATAAAATTATAATAACTCACCAGTATATTACATTTTTAAATATCGAAGGTTAAAGAATAAGCTATGCTCTAGAGGAATAGCACTGAACTACTCTCGGACAATTTACTTGCCACTGATTTTACACTGTCACCATGACGCCAATCGCTGCAATAACCGAAGCTCACTGCACTCGGTGCTAGCTAGCTTAACGTCAGGTGGTATCGTGGTCAAGCACGTAGTTTATACGTCATAAAAAAAAGGTCACATGTCACTCAGAAGAGAGGTTCAGGCTATGCGACCTAAGAGCTATGTCAGCTCTCAATCCGGTGAAGCAGTCAAGGCCAGCTTCTCTGGCCAATCTATGTAGTTCGTCAAAATAAAATGTCACTAGAAACAGTTTTTTTTACTAATGCTAATTTTTTTTTCACAAATATTATTAACATTCTTGTTAATCATTCCAAAAGAGTTTAGGCTTGTGTAGGTATGATACACGTCAATAGTCGAATGGTGTATTCGAACCCACGACCTTACGATTCGCAAACCGTAACCTAAACCATTACGCTATTGACGCAAATATATAATTAGGTTTAAAGAATTTATTTCTCATAAGAACATAAGCAAAGTTCACTTAAAACGGGATACAGGGTACTTAAATAACATAATTAATGACGTTCCTCTGGGCCGCAGGTAGAAGTCGTCACCTGTGTGTCATCAATTATTTTAGTTTCTTTTTAAATTGTTGTAAAGTGTCGCACTCCTTCTTATTTGGTAGGCTATTATATAACTGTGACTTATGTGTAACTTGTGTAATGTGTAACTTATATAACTAATTAGATGTATAGATATATGTATAGTTTAAAATTATAATATATCGACAAAGTATTTTTTAAAATGCTTATTCTTCCAAACTGAGAAGCAAGGGATACAAGCTTTGCTTAGAGACTTGGGGTCCGTTCCGTAATTTTACACCCCTTCAATCGTATGATGCATTTTATAAGCGATTTTATGACACCCAAGGGGCCAATATATGATTTTGAATTAGATCATAAATTTTATTGTATCGTGCGTGCGAATTTACGGTGTAAAAAAAAGGGTCGATTTGGCAATTGTGACCTTAAAACCTCTTTGATTTAGAAATATATACTACTCGCTGTTCTGTTGTTGCAATTAATACAGTGAAATATATTTAGCTCTCAAGTCATTATAATGGTGGCTGGATAGAATTTTTAACACATCTTAAAAAGAAGGAGGTTCTCAATTCGCGTGTGTATTTTTTTAATTCCTTTTTACTGTTTGTGCACTCGTAGTGCCTTTTATGAACCGGTTTCGATTTTTTTTTAAATAAAGAATTCTAACAATTTTTTTTTAAAAATATTACTAACATTCTTAACCATTCTAAATAAGTTTAGGCTTGTGTTAGAAGATGGTTCACGTCAGTAGTCGAATGGTGGATTCGAACCCAGGACTTTACGATTCGCAGACCCTAAAATATTAGGCCATTGACGGTATTAATGTTTTGGGGTACTTTTTACTATGTTTACTACCTTACGGTAAGGTTGTGATAAATCTATTGGAGTAATTACGTAAAATAAAAATTTAGGAACGGTTGTAAATAATTATAATTAAATTTGTGCAATATATACGTCGGCATTCGTAATTTCAATATATCCCAATTATTTAATTGTCGTGAAAACTGTAAGGGAAATACCACAACTTCAAAGAATACCGGCGTGAAATAGAGATCTAACTTCTACCGTCGACCACTTAAACTTGGTCAATAATCACGATTGCTACGGACACCATGATTCAAGATATGACGATCAATAAGTTTGAACTTTAAATAATCATTTGTATTTAACAGTTGCGGCTAGAACGGCCAGTTCAATAAGTGTGCGGGCTGGCTAAAATTTCAATTAGTTTGCGAATACGTTACTATACGCGAATAGTGGAAGGAACTTCGGACCGATTTCATTTCAAACTTTGATTGGATTATCTACTGTTTTTTTCTCTCTCTCTTTTTTAGTAAATTAACCTACTTTTTACTGAAAGTATCTTTTGGCTTTCATTTCCATATTTATTTATTCTATTTTTCGGTTGCTCACGTATCTATTAAACTTGAGTAACAACTTTTAGTATAAAATCTTAAGTAGATTTGGACAATTATTTTTATATTTATGAAGATCGGGCGTAATATGTATGCAAGTAATATACTTACATATTTAACCGACTTCGAAAAGGAGGAGGTTCTCAATTATGGTTCTAAATAACCGTCCATCCCCTTTGGTGTAGGGTACGGTTTGCAAAACGTAAGGTCGTAGGTTCGAATCCACCATTGAACTGTTGAGTTTGTGCTATTTCGTTTTAATCTATATTTGTATTCTATATATATAAAAGAGAAAGTGTGTGGGTTTGTTCCGGATAGGCTCCGAAACGGCTTCAATGAAGCATTCAGGGAATCTTCAGATTGACCTGGCGAGTAATCCTGTAAAGTTTGGTGACGATCGGAGCACTCCTCTTTTTGAACTGTCAAATACAGCTTTTATTTACTATGATGATATATTATTGTTGTATAACCCAAATTTGTATTGACACATGCGTTGTGTATATTTATGTCATTATGAACCACATTGAAGTACAATGGTGTATATTGAAGTGTAATAAATCCCGAAATGATGATATTGTATTTACTGATATGTACATGGGTGTAGGTAATGATCTTCACCCGATCGAGTAGAATGAATACGGAGAGAAATGAATAATTTAATATATAGTGAGAGTTAAATTAAATATTTGATACACTGGTATTAAAATAAACGCTTTTTACTACATGTATATGAATATATATAGGGTACATACTTGTTCTGGCTAATCACTGGACTGATTTTGACGGAAATTTCGCTGGCAAATCGCTAATTTAATAAGGAATAACTTAGGCTACCTTTACTATAGAAACTCTCAATAGTTTTTAGTCGCAGTTAACACTGCGGGGGGCATTTTTAATATAATTTAAAATAAGTTAAAGAAACTAGCTTCATTACGTAGTAAGGCGCCCTCCGATCGTGAGGTCCACAAAGAGAAACTTTTATGTTGCTGTCATACTTTGTTGCGTCACATTGCAAAGACGTTGTATTTTGTCCTCTTTATTTCATAACAGTATAAGCAGCGATCAGTCTAATGTATCAAAAGACGAAAACAAAACCTTCATGAAATAGAAAAAAAAAAGTTTTTTTTAACTTTCTAAGCAAGTGCTATTTAACCTTAATGATAGCGATCTCCGGTAGGAGATGGTACCTCAAGAAGAAGCAAGTACTCGTCCAACTCAAGGTAAATGAAACATCAGCCAATATATGCTTATAATAAATAATTTATAGTAATTTTTTAATCTTCCCCAAATGTTACACGAATTTCTAACGCATTTATCATTCATAATTCATTTACTCGATTTAGCTAAACCAATTGTGTCATAAGTGTATTTACGAGTAAAAACAACGTTAAACGCTTATAAGCGGGGACGCCCTTTCTGTATTTGCGAATTATTGTAGGTATATAACGAAATAGATTTAATCACAAGTATATTTACGAATAAAAACAAAAACCGACTTCAAATCGAATCAAACGTTAAACGCTATTACGTGAGTACCTTTTTGTATTTCCAAATTATCGTAGTAATATTACGAAATCAAATTCAATCAGAACCTAACCAAACTTTCATCAAACTACTCTTAAAGGACATCCTTTCCTATAAAAAATGAACCATCGAAATCCGTTGGCGTGATATTTAGTTATTCGTCCATTTCTCGTTGCACATACTTCATACAAATTCAAGACACATGGTTTACCCCCTTCCCGAAGTGGCACTCAAAGTTAGTTTAGGTCGTGGTTCGGCCGTCTCGGGCACCCTCGGATCGGAATGCTTACGCGTAACATAGTAACCGTCCAAGCCGAGGTTACCCCGCACCGGGGGGACCCTTGTGTCGAGTTACTAGCGATAGAGGTTCAGGCTAAGCGACCTAAGAGCTATGCCACCTCTAAATCCGGTGAAGCAGTCAAGGCCAGCTTCTCTGGCCAATCTGTATAGTTCGTCATTAAAAAAAGAAATCAGAACATATCCAAACTTTCATCAAAGTACTCTTAAAGTACACCCTTTCCAATAAAAAATGAACCATCGAAATCCGTTGGCGTAATATTGAGTTATTCTTTCATTTCTCGCGCACATCCTACAAATTTAGATACATGGTCATAGACACCTGGTTTCCCCAAACATGCCATTGTCAGAACTAGACCAAAATTTTAAATGAATTCTCGTAACGGTAAAGTGCTGTCACTTATTTCCAAATCTAGTTTCAAAGGCTAACACGTATTTGAGTTAAACGAACAATAAATATTTAAAACGGGAGAACGCGTTCGTATTTCAAAAAAAGAGCGATATTAACGAAAAAAAATGCAGCAATAAAACCGTCTATTTCATTTCATTGATACTATGTTTTGAATAGATTCGATCCGAATGAACAGATAGCGCCCGTTTCGTTATTAAGGATTTCTGTTTGATCATTGAAATGGAAATAGCAGTGCTATCGTCTCGGGAATTTGAATTCCTCTGCATTTGCTTCGGTTATATTAGTTTGTTATAAATAATGTGTTAATAGCAACTTGATATCGCAGGTTTATTTCGAAGAACGAGTTATGTCGGGCCCTCACCGATCAAACCCCATTAGATGTTCCACCATCATTGCATATGGCGGGGCTACGGGAACTCTTGCGCACACATCTGCGGCCCCGCCTGCAAGTAGACGCCTTGCGGCGGCTCCTCCACGACCTCCGTAAGCAGCTGCTTCTCCGAGTCCATCACCTGGAGGCTTTGGGAGCCGGGAATACGAGCTGCCACCTCGCCCATCCCCCCAGCGGCGACTAAGATGTTTGGCTTCGCTATATTTTTTTCACAGATATTACTAACATTCTTGTTAATATTCCAAATAAGTTTAGGCATGTGTTAGGAGATGGTTCACGTCAATAGTAGAATGGTGGGTACGAACCCACGACCTTACGATTCGCAGACCGTACCCTAAACCATTAGGGTAATGACGCTTCAAAATTGACTAAATATGACACATTAAAGCTTATTTATGTTCGTGTTTGTTAACGTAACAACGTACAAAGTTAAAATTCGTATATCGTAGTTAAAATTTCACGCCAGATGTTCCAAAGTTCCACAACCTGCCTTCCAACAAAGCTTAATAGGCTTACACAGGATGGCTAAGTATGTGGGACGAGCACGCCCCAGCGGCCGCCATCTGTCCGCATCTCGCGCTCCGCTGGACCCCGTATCTACGAGCGTACGGACAAAAAAAAACATTGGCTTTTGTTGCGTCTTCACAAAGTTCCCGCTGAGCAAGTTTTCTATGAGATTTATTTGGTGCTGTGTATTGGATCCTTTATAAACCTGGTCGGAAGTGTCCGTGGAATGTTCCAATTGAAATGTGTCGAGATGAAATATTTCATAATTGCGCTAAGTTTGGAATTTCATTATTGTTCGCTGGTATTATTGATCACGGTTATAGTTAGAACCTGTACACTGTGGACTTGAGACATTGGTATACAAACTAGAAAAGAAACAGGATTTTTAAATGTTCAACCCCTTTCAAACACAGGCTTGTCTTTGTTCGGCGAAACGGAGTCCATTCCAACTGATTCCGACTTTCCGGAATGTCCCTGTTCCGATTAATGACCGTCTTGATCTTTTAGGTTTAGCTAGATCTCTCTTCCAATCTTAAATTCGGCTGTTACATTGATTCCATTGCAAAAATAACTGCCATAAAACTCGGCATCCTGTCTAGAGTAAAACGGTACTTCACGCCGGAGCAGCTATTAACTGTTTACAGAGCTCAAGTTTGCTCCTGCATTACAACTACATACTGTTCCCATTTTTGATATGGATCTGCTAGATATCAGTTGGATGCTTTAGACTCGTTGCATCGCAGCGAAGAGGATCATCGACTCACTCATTGAGGCAAATCTTCAGAGTCTCGAACACGAGTAAACGAGTGGCCTGCGTATTGGTTTATTTTCGGTTGAATTTCGACGAGTGTGCGGAGGTTTTGCATAACGTAATACACACCATTCCTCTTTCGGTTAAGGAATGGAACACTGCCCAGATCAGTCTTTCCTTAGAGGCATCAACTGGAATCGTTTAAGTCTATTGTGAACCGACACCGTATAGGCTCACGTGTTTCATCCTAGGCTTTTTTTAACGTGGAAGAGGACAAGAGGGACCCTACGAGTGAGCCGACCTCCGTGATAGGGCGAGATGGGGTTCGCGTTAGCATTTCACCATCTCGTCTCGTCGACAGGCCCATAGGCTACCCTCCAGACGGAACGGCACGGGGGCCAGTACAAGCCGTCGGAGAGTTCACTAACATCAGTAGTCCCACTAAGGAGGTTGAAGAAGGTTGAATTCCGTCCTAGGCTTCATCATCGTCTTTTATCAAGCTTCAAGCCAAATTTGAGCCTATTTTGTATAAAAAAAGGATTGTTTATGGTGTAACACATTAAGCCTATTTCAAGCAATGGATTGATACAAGGTGATGTGACAACCATTTATCAGCGACAAATTGAATCAAATGATTTTTCAACCGAAAAGGAGCTTATCGTCATAATTTTCGACCGGTTGGACCAATTTTGATGATTCTTGAAAGCTGTTACTTCTTATGTGTTCCTATTTTTTTTTTCATCGAGTTCAAACAACCACGAAAAAACCATATAAGTGCTAAATTAGCATTTTGCGCGACAAATGGACGAATAAGTCAATATCACGCCAATTGATTTAGATGATTCATTTTTTTATTGGAAAGGATGTACTTCAAAGGTAGTTTTATGAGATTTTGGTTGAGAAGTCGGTTTTGTTTTTACTCGTAAATATACTTGTTTATATTAAGAAACTTTTAAAGGGTAATCTTATTGTTACAAAATGGCCGATAATTGAAACCTTGACCGTTAGATCGTGAATTGAAAGCGGAGCCTCTTGGCTAAAGCTGAATCTTCCATTTAATTCGCCATCTGATATAAGGACTAAGTTTATTAAGGTCCGTGGCGTGAACATTTCGGACATACGACATGCATTAGCGTGACTAAATGCTGAGCAGTGGGAACCCAGTTTTTCACCCTACCGATTCGACGATACAAATCGAAGCAATGCTCAACGTAGGGCTGTCACAAAGACTGTTGGAACTGCGAATTAAATTTAAAAAAAATCTCACATCCCATTTTAACCCTAGTGGGGTAGACGGTTATTAGATCCCATATGTGTCAGGAATCTCGCCTCGTTTCACTTCGCCTTATTAATGATTTTATAAATGTCGAATTGACTGATAGTCGATAGAATTACATGTGATTTTAATGGTATATTTTTTCTATCAAAAATTAAAAATTTCCAGATGATTTATCAAAAATATATAAGACGTATACGGAATAAGAAATAAAACAAGAATAACTTTGTGTTGCTCTGTAATCCACCACATTAAAAGTTTATTCCTGCTTTTTCAAAACTGAACAAATTAAATTATGACATCTATTTTATTTCTTTTTTCACTGACAAGTCGTGGAGTCTATGGAGGTTTCATACAAGAAAATAAATATTATTATTTTTTACATCTCCCCCCGCCCTCTAAAAGGAGAAAATTTATAATACTAAACCTTCGCGAAAATTCGCATCTTTTGGTATCATTATGTCTATTAAATAATTTTTGTTTTCCAATTCACTGTAGTTGGCACTTGTAATTGAAGTAACACTTATCTTTTCCTTCTTTATATATCTTTTGTATTTTTTCTAAACACATCATTAGTGTTTACTTTGTTAGTGTAACTTAAAAATAAATCTCTTCTGTAGTTTTTGCAGTAAAATTGCGACATAAAATAAGATGTATTTTTTGTCGCCGTTTTAATATCGTCGCCAATTTATTAATATAGATTGTATTTATTTTGTCAACATTCGATAATTATTTTTTATAGGAAAAGGAGCACACAAGCTTACAGCTAACCTGATCTTAAGTGAACATCCACAGCTTCGAATGAGGTTGCTGCAGGTGCGTTGCCGTCCTTTAAGATAGGAGCTGGTTTTTTTAAGGTCCCCAAATCATAAACGTTCGGAAACACCGCTGATGACAGTTGATTCTACAAGTTGACAGTGCGTGGAAGAAAGTTACGCGAGAAACGGACAGTTTTCATTTACTTATATATTTATTATGATTTCTATCTTTCCGAACGACAGCTATCGATCCTTGTTGTCTCAATTTTTGACTTCATTTCATATATGGGAGCCAATAAGTTAAAAATACGTTAGGGCTGTCATTAATTTTTTTCAAATGATGTTTACTTAATTCTGAATCTGGTAACCCTAAGTACACAAGGCCTTAACAGCACGCCATAGGGATCGCGTGTGTTTAATCGGTAAGCCGCGTCCCGCAAATTGCGAACGCGCGTTTCGCCGCTAGTGTGGCGCGACCACAATTCAAATTGCGGCCGGACCGAATGCTACCCTGGCTGTTCTGTTATTAGCTGCATGCGGTCCTGGTGTGGCGTTTACTTATTATTGCTTTTTTATTTAGTTTTAGAATTGAATGTGTTTATTACCACGCACTTACTGCGGCGACTTTACGTTGCAACGTTCAAATGATCCATACTTATAAATGGGGAGATGTTTTCTTTTGTTACTAACGAGTTAAAACAAACACGACTTCAAATCGAATCAAACTTTAAACTCTATTACGCGCCGAAGCCCTCTTTCTATTTCCGAATTGTCGTAGAATTATTACGAAATAGAATTAATCAGAACCTAATCAAACTACTACTGAAGTACATACTTTCTAATAAAAAACGAATCATCGAAATCTGATGACGTGATATTGAGTTATTCATGTCTTTGTGGCGCACATACTTGATGCAAATTTAAGACATATATATTATGGGACAACACGGGAAACACCGCTTTCAAATGAAAAAAGCGGTTCACCCAGTCCAAAGATATGAGTATAACAAATATACAAAAACATACAGACGAATTTAATATTCAAAAGCGTCAATAGCCTAATGGTTTAGGGTACGGCCTGCGAATCGTAAGGTCGTGGGTTCGAATCCACCATTGGACTATTGCCGTGAACCATGTCCTAGCACAAGCTTAAGCTCAGTTGGAATGGTTAACAAGATTGTTAGTAATATTTCTGAAAAAAAGAAATATTGCTAGCTTTACTTAAAAAAAAAAAAAATGAGAACCTCCTCCTTTTTTAAAGTCGGTTGAAAATATACTTGTGACAGAAGATCTAGCTCTTTCTTAATCGTATATATATTTTTTTATTAATTCTCAGCAAATAATCAAATACACATGAGATGTATACGTGGGCGTAGGTATGTGATTAATAAAAATGTACCTGAATGATATATTACAGTAATTTGGACCGTAATAGTGCTTCAGTAGCCTCGTAGACCAAATTTTCCAGCCATTTTAATAATGATTCTTTACAATGGAACCAGTTTAAAACGTAAATGGTTTTCTGTTTGTTTCGTTATTGTATAATTATAAACGAAGTCTCCTTACCGAGTAACATTGCCGTACCCCATTAGGGGCAAATAATAACACGCCATATTTACTCGTCACCATAACAAACCGCTCTTCATGCATCAACCAGTAAATTTAGACTCCGGGATGGAGAGAAACGTAGAAAAAAAAAGATTACGTATCGAATGAAGATGTGTCGTAACTATGTTTTTATACCTTAAGCCCCGGATTAACCGACCCCGATTCCGGCGAGGCGGTGCTTTTTTTATCGATGTCAATGTTGTAGCCTCGCCTTTATTAGTTATAAAAGTTAATAATTTCGCTTTAACCGTTCTACAATGTAGTTACGCCCCAGCGATCCGTAAACGATCGCTCTTTCAAGATCGACAATCGTTCCAATCCACGCTCGGTTAACTTGTGCCGTTCAACAATTAATTGTTTTAAATAAAATTGTTCCAAATAATAAACGTAAATTAAGGCGACCTGCGTAAGAATCGAAGTTCGTTACCCTTTTTTTGTTAACCGCGAAAAGAATAAGCTTTTATTGAGACTAGCGGCTATCCCGTTTCAGGTTCAAAGGATCATTATAATAAAGCGCTTTAGGAAAGTTTTTAAAGCAACTTTGATGAAGCTACTTCAGTTTTAATGATAAGAAACCTACTGATAAGAACAACTCCATAAAACCTCGCTGCCATTGTCGTGTAGTTTCTCCCTTCATAACTTGCTATACATATGTTCTTAAGATATATATATAAATAAGCTCCCAAGTTATTTTAATCAGATCGCGGCAGACTGACATTTCGACGATTTTTCATCAAATTTTTTAGTTCTCATATGTGACAGCGGTGAACACATTGCGGAACAAATTGGGCTTAAATTTTTAGCAAGTGACTAGTTTTCTATCTAAGATCCTAAAATAGAATAACTTAAAAACGAAAAACCACTATAGCAACAAATTACAGTTTAGGCACAAATTTCTGCTAGTTAAACAATGATTTGTTTGAAAAGATTTGCAACGTTTTTCATTAGTACAAACAGTCTAGGATTCGAACCGCCTACCATCAAACCGTAAAACCCTAAGCTTCTAAGCCATCACTGACACAACAAATAAATAATAGCTAGAATTGAGGTTATCCAGCTAAAATTAGAGGCATGAGGATTATATCGCCATTAAGCTTATCTCCCTAATGCTCTAAACCGGTTGGATGTTGTGCAACAAAAGAGTTATACACTTGTTAGTATGCATTCTGTGAAAATATAAAACATGAAATCTTTATATCGCGATTCATATTACTGTAACTTATTATAGTCCGCTGCCGATAACCTAATAGATAACCTTGCATGGTACACGGGTTAAGAACGTAAAATGTGTGCTTTAGAATCGACTGGATAGTTATGTATCTCTCGACATCGAGTCGATCAGTGTTCACATAACCGAGCAGTCACAGTTTGAACCCCTTTATTTAATGGATGTTATCTATAGATATACTTTATTGGACGACAATTAACACGTATATATTTATTAAACTTTCTAAGCAAGTACTAAACCATGATCACACCTGATGTTAAGAGGAAATACAGTCCTGTATGGTAAGGCGCACTAGCTTAGAGAATACCTCTTTATCTATTCACTCTACTCTTGAAAATACCCGCATTGTAATCGGAAGGAAAGACAGACGCGGGCAAACTGTTCCAGTTCTTTGCTGTACGAATAATGACGGATGAAGGAAAACGCTTCGTTCGGGTTTGAGGGATGGTTACAACAAAAGGATGAAATCCTGCAGTGCGTCTTGAAGTCCGATGAAATGTGTGTGGGTAATTAGATCAATATTATAGAAAGCACAACGGACGCTTTTAGCGATAAAAGCGTCCGTTGTGCATTCAGGCACCCTTTGGATGGACAGAAATGTGTGTTAGTCGTTTTCTGTGGGTTTTCTATTATTTGGGTAATCCTATGGACAGATCTGATTTAGTATTTGTCTATTGTTTGTGACTTAGCAATGCTAGTTGGCTGAGCAGAGAAGCTGACCACAACCGGTTTTGAAAAACGGAAGAGTTCTTAGAACGTTTAGCTTGAACCACTATAAGCAACGGCGCAATGAAGAAGATTATTACTATTATAAGAAAAGGACCAACGACTCACTAGTCAATAGAAAAACTCGGTGAAAACGTCTCAGCCGTTTTGCAACGCACGTTAGAAGTTTTATCTTTTTTTGACATACGTATCCTGATGAGCCAGAGACCACTTTCAATCAATTGACAGCTGGCATTGCTGTCAGATCACTTAGGTTCGCTTATGAAACCATCTATCACATTTACTACGGGGACTGTTCTGAGGAATTGTTCGGAATCATCCCACCTACCGATTTTCATAAATACATATTTCGACAGAATTCCGAATTCCATCGATATCTTGATAGTTGACGTTCCACGACCTTACTTCTTTGGCGTAACTTTCTGTCACGCACTATCAACCTGTGGAATCAACTGTCACCATGTTTCCGAACTTGAGCCTAACCCTTTCTCAAAGGCCCGCAATGAATTTTCCGCTGCTCTAATGTTGTGGAAGTTCAAGGGCGACGGATTACAACGAGCCGTAAGCACGTTTGCGCCTTTTCCTTTTTTAAGAAACCAAAGGCACAACTGGACTAAAATAAACTAAGCATTCAGCTTAATCCCGTTAAACTAGCACAATCATCTTGATTACATAATTGTAGATCCAATATAAATCTGCAAGGTTAATTGCGAATGAAATGAAACTTTTTAATTTGACATTTAAACCAAAGATATTGCAAAACGGCCAGATAGGATTGGAAGTCGTCAGATAACCTTTATGAATATCGATGATCTTGATTTAGTAATGTGATTTTAATGAGTGTTACAATCGTTGATGTTTAATACTCTTAGGATTTCTTATTTTGAATACAAATTTACCGGCTACAACCTATTAATTATCGCAAATGATGTACTATACTCACGTTGCAGGGTATAAGACAGTGGAATGCTTTTCCAAATTATGTTCGACTTATTTATTCCCAAACAGATTTTAATAAATTAATAAATATTACTTTATTTAAACCTGTTTAAATATTACTAACGTTCTTGGCAATTCCAACTAACCTAAAGCTTGGGTTAGGTATGGTTTTATGTCGTCGTTGGTAGATTCGAACCTACAGAAGTTTCTACATCGTCCTCTAAACAATTTGCTTCAGAACAATCTGGTTTACACTTCTATTGACACTTCGTGCAACAATTATATACGTGTCTGTATGGTTTATTTTCTATTCAAATATATTACGGGCTGTACAAGATCAAGATAAAATATAAATGTATTAGCATGCCGGTGACGCGAACCCATAACATTTTCTCATACCAAAAAGTGCTCAACGTGGCTAAAGAAATTTTCACTTCAAAATATCCCACATCCTCAGATGTTAAATCGAAATGACAATGAAAATCATTCGTATTATTCATCATCTAATTTTTATGTTGACCGTACAGGAGGGAAGTGATATGCCTGTTTGTATTGCAAACGTTGTCCGTAGGTCGCGAAGGGTTGATTTGCGGTTGTTTGCCTGTACACACTATCTCCGGCGGACGGGGTGAAGTTGTGTAGACATGACGGTTGTTTGGTTTTGCGTGTAAACCATCATATTCTAACATCGTATAGATTAATATATCTCCCTATGACGTAAACTAATAAACCTTAACGGTATTTTTAAAATATTTTTCGACAAAACCACTCCTTGACAAATATTGCAAACGTTGTAAATTAAACTCTGCTATGCAAGTCAGTGGAGTGGGACGATCTAAGTCTAGTAAACCCTAAATAGTTTATTGTGTTGATTGTTTAAGTCTCATTAGGATACAATATAAAGAAGAAAAAGAAGTTTAAAAAGAATAAAGCGGAAACAAGAAGAATTAGGTAATATGTTGAAAAAATAGGGATTAAATTGAAACGCAGAGGATGTAAGAATATCAATTTCTGTCAGCGTAAAGTAAAGTTAAAGTTACTTTTATATATGTCCCACTGCTGGGCACAGCCCTTCTCTGTAAAGAGTATAGTCCAACACGCGGCACTAGTGCGGATTGGCAGACTTCAGATCTTAGAAAAATTTCTAGGACATGTTGTGAATGTGGTGAATGTTTCCTCACGATGTTTTCCTTCACCACCAAGCGTGTGGT
The DNA here is from genome assembly GCA_029286785.1 of Meandrusa payeni. Classification (NCBI taxonomy): domain Eukaryota; kingdom Metazoa; phylum Arthropoda; class Insecta; order Lepidoptera; family Papilionidae; genus Meandrusa; species Meandrusa payeni. Next base: position 2,789,272 of record JAGSMX010000029.1, read on the forward strand.
AAATCAGCACATAAAATTACAACAACAAATTGATCGATGCCGGAACCGGAGATCGAACTTGGGTTGCTAGCGTACTGTACAACTTGAGGTGACCGCACGAACACTGAGCTACCACGGCTCTGATATCTTATCATTAAATAATTCAACTATGAATTGGGCACCTCCTTTTTGTAGTTGGTTAAACAACACTTCCAAAGATCACTGGCGCGTAGAGTTCAATAGTATATTTTTTCATTCCGTTTCAAATAAATGAGACACGTTTCATTACGCCGTCGCGCTAATTTTCCGCACACAAAGTTCCTCTCGACAAATTGATCCCGGCTCGTAAGGCAGACGACGTGCTCGTAATCGCGCGATGAGTGCCCGAAACGGTCCGTTACGTTAATAATGCAAATTTCAAGGAGAAATTTGCATGCAGCTGTCAAAAATTACGCGCCAAGTGTGAAATTGCTTAATGACGGCGGCCGATTGCTCGGAGTTTATAATGTGACACGCACCCGAATGCCAAGTAGGGCTGTGGATGGAGTACCGACACGGAAGAAAAAGGATGCGGCTTAAATTTTAACCCACCTAAAAGAAGTAAATAGTAAAGTACATAACAAGTTTTGTTTTTACTAGTAAATACGTGCCTTTCCGGGGTAGGGCGAGTTATGTCGGACTTGCACCGGCTACAACCCCAAGTCTACACCGTCTTCTAAGTTCGGCTCTCTCCGGCACCAAGCCATGCTTAGAATTAATCTATGTATTAGGTCCAATGAAATTTGGGTTTTGTAAGGGAGTAACCTAAAGTCGATTTTTTTTAAATATAATATATTTATTTAATCAAAGTAAAGTGCTCTTTATGCACTTTTGTCAAAACCCTTCGGACGGGAATCAATAAAAACTTTGAAGGCGCTTTGGACTGCACCATCGGAGTTATTTTCCTTGCAAGAAGATATCCAAATTTCGAAAAAATGTTAATCTGTTGGAGTTAGTACGACAAAACGCCAATTTCATATGTAAGGACCTAATAAATAGATCCGATGAAATACCCTCTTTCAAACAAAATTTTTCCCTTATCACAAAGTTTTTATCAATAGCAGAATATACGTTGTATATTAACAAATTAATGTAGGTAGGTATACGTCCCATATAAATAAGGTTCATCTTTACGGAAAGCGACCTTCTATCACGTGAACCTTGATAAGGGCGGTATTTTTTTTTCATTAACAATTTCCATCCAGCTCTTTATACAGAGCAGGTGCGTCCGGTCATTTAGCACCTACCGTGCAAATTTGATAACGCGCCGTTTAACATAATTTTTCGTTTTTTCCGTAATGATCTTACGCTATGACTCAGTGGTTAGAGCACTACTTTTTTAAAAAAGAATGCTAACAAAATTTTGTTTATCACGAATATTTTTGACATTATTGGTAAGCTTAGGCTTGTGTTAGTTCATCAGCACTGTAGTTCTGGGCTCGTAGAATAAGACTACGGTATCCCCTGCCTGTCGTAGAAGGCGACTTAAGGGGGCCTCGGGTTCACTGGGCGACAAGGGTCCAAAGTGGACCCGGGAAGAAGGTTACACTGGCTGGCCCGTGTCGCCTTGCTCGCAGTGTTAATTAACCTCTCCCCCCGGGACGTGCTCTTCGAAGAGCACAGTGTAAAGGGGCTCCGGTGCGTTCCACTGGAGATCCCGGAGCCCCACACCATGCACCGAGGAAGGGCCACCCCACATAGCCGTCTCCTTCCCCCAAGAAGGCGGGATATATTGGTGAAGATTTCCCCCCGTGAGCAAAAAGAAAGGAGATAGTTCATGTCAATAGTCGTACCCTAAATCATTAGGCAATTATTAGACGCGTTTATTATTATATTATTGACGCTTTAATTTTTTTCTTTGCGGTCGACCTTACTTCGAGAGTTGATCCGGTTTACCCAGGATTGAGGTAGGCCAGAAAACCACTGAGATATCTTGATCACTAATTAATCTCATTATAACTAATCAAAGTACTGCGTTAATGGGGTTCTGGGTTCGATTGGTTGATTAGCTCGCTTGGAACATTTCCTTTGAGTGACGTTGCATTTCCGTTCATCGTAATTACCCGTTCGCTGTATGTTCGTTGCTAGAAAACAATTATCTAATTTATGTCTCTTTACATGTGTGTATGTCTTATATGTTATATCTCTAACAATGGAATCCGATTGGAACATCTGAGTAAGCTATTCTTCCCTCGGGCACCCTCGGCTCGTAGTCTAGAGTGACAGCGTCACGGAGGACGTATATAAATAAGTATGGTGCAAATCTATCTATCTCATATCTTTATATATATATCTCGGGAACGGCTACACTGATTTTCCTCAAATTTTGTATGCAAGAGGTTTTCGTGACGATAAATTATTTATTATTAAACAAGGCTAGTTTCACAGATGGTGGCAAAATTAAAATTTTAAAGTCAATCTTAACGGTCGATTAACCACGTTCTGTGTTTAAGGAGACTATAAATTAACATTTAACAGGAGTTTTTAAAACATCAGTCCTATAGTTCTGGGCTTCTAGACTAAGACTACAGTATCCCCCTACCTGTCGTAGAAGGCAACTAGAAGGGGCCTCGGGTTCACTGGGCGACAAGAGACAAGAGAGAGACAAAGCGACACGGACCAACAAATGTCGCCATCTTCCCAGGTCCACTGTAGCGGACGACAAATGTTCCCCGCCGTTGTCGTCCGTGGACCAGAGGCCCCTTTTCGTCGCCTGCTTCGACAAATAGGGATCCCCAGGACTACGGGTCTGTGGCCACTTCTGTCTAGTCTATGACTGAAGATGGGGAAAGTCTTGGAATGGAGTTCATGCATGGGTCGGGAAGCGTAACGGCTGGAATCATAAATAGTTGATGGGATTGGCAAAGGCCTATTTCCTGCAGTGGATTGATACGGGCTGATAATAATTTTTTTTTTAGTAAAAGCCAGCAATATTTCTCAGAAATATTACTAACAATCTTTTTAACCATTCCAACTAAGCTTAAGCTTGTGTTAAGACATGGTTCACGGCAATAGTCGGATGGTTGATTCGAACCCACGACCTTACGATTCGCAGGCCGTAGCCTAAACCATTAGGCTATTATTAAAAAGATATTATTAATAAATGAAATAAAATTTATGGTAATTTATAATACGATCGGAACAAGAAAGTCTCAAGAGCTTTAATTTTTTTTTCATTATTTTTGTACTCTCTTAATTATTTGACGCAATTACAAACGATATTCGAATGCGAGACCTTTTAATTGGTTTCTGGAGGACCCGTCCGCGTCCTTATAACATTGTGGCTCGCTAATGAGGGCCTCAATGAATAATGAATTTTCATTAGGCCGTATGCAAATCCATTGGTTATTTATTCAGCCAACAAAATGTTCCGCAGAGCGATGTTGCACGTTAAATTGGTGCGAACGTTAAGTTATAATGTGACGTTAGTATAAATAGTAACATTAGCTTATTTAATTAAAAAAAATGGCTGTCATAAGCACTACTGATAGAAGTGATAACTTATAATTATCTCGGGGGCTTTGCGCCGTGCTGCTCTCAATTCAGGTTAAGCGACCTCCCTTAAGACCTCCTGGTTTGTTCCCGGTGAAATTTTAATTAATTTTTTATTGTAATCCTAAGTGTCCTCGCGGCGGTGAAGGAAAACATCGTAAGCAAACATAGAAAATTTTCGACTGCATGCTTATGCCTTTATACTCTGAGAAGGCCTGTGCCTAACAGTGGACATACGAGTGTATAAGCTGTAACTTTTTTAACTTAAAGTACATTTATGAGTAAAAACATAAACCAACTTCAAATCAAATCAGTGACGGTTTAAACGTCAAACGCTACTACGTGCGGTTGCGGAATGTTTGATCCGTCACTAATTTGATGTCGGTTTTTTGTTTTTACTTGTTAATGTAAACTTTGTACGTGTTAAACAGTACAAGGGCGTCTGATTGGAATCTAGATCAAACTATATAGACTACTAGTGTACTCAGCCCGCTTCGCCGAGCTAGATTTTGCTTCATTTGATTTTTTTTATTTAAACATTAAACTTACATCATTAAATATTTAACTCTTAAAATATATCCAATTATTCATTTCTCTCCGAATTCATTCTTTTCTCGAGCGGGTGAAGATCATTACCTACACCCATGTACATATCAGTAAATACAATATCATTCTACTTCCTACTTCATATACTACTACATCTTTAATATACTTCAGTATACTTTATTATACTTCAATTTACTCCATTGTACTTCAATTCAATATGGTTCATAATGACAAAATATACACAACAAGTTACAATAAAATAAAAACTGTATTTGACAGTTCAAAAAGAGGAGTGCTGCGATCGTAACCAAACAGGATTTACAGGATTACTCACCAGGTCAATCTGAAGATTCGAGATCGAAATTGGTCCAGCCGTTTTGGAGCCTATATGGAACATACCCACACTTTCTCTTTGATATGTATAAATATCGAGCGACTGAGCAAGCCACGCGACGCAACTTCAATAAGCGAATTTTTCAACGTCTAACCCATTGAAAGAATGTGAATAGACCTACAAACACGCCATTGACTCTGTCTGGGACGTTTTCAATAAGCTTGATAGTTCCCCGACCCCATTAGCGGGAGCCCTTCCCCCTGAACGAGGGTAATACATTCTTTCCAACGAGACGTATTTGTTTCGGTTAAAGGTGATAAATATAGTACTGAGCGTCGACGCATACCTGTGGAATGTTCTGGAAGCTAAACGGGTGGACAAACAGTGCAGCGGGTACTTTTAGGTGCAAGTGACAGGGCTGTGTTAATTAGTGTACGGAGCTGTCGCACGGCGCTATGTTAGAAGACACATTTTCGCTTAAATTAACCTTCAAAAGATAGAGAATGAAATGAAATTTTTTTTTTTAATATTTATTTACTTTTTACACAACACACACACATTTTATATACCGACACACTGCGACTGCACATACCCAAATATATTAGATACATATTATCATTATTATTATTCCATATACATTTTCCTACTGCGGTCCTTCGGTACACCTCTCCCTGCTAGACTAATACATAGCCTGTATTAGGGAGATGTTGTACCTAACTCCGAGTTTATAATAAACTAAAGTTTATTGTATAACTTATGTGATAGTCGTGTGTTTGTGCAAAGAATAGTGTGCGTAGGTGCATGTGAGGGTGATACTTTGTCATTTTTAAAAGTTATAAAAAAAAAGTGACATCCTCATATAAATATGTTCCACTGTTGGGCATAGCCCTTTTCTGGAAAGGGAGTATAAGGGCATAGTCTGTCACACGGCCTTAACATGGATTGGCAGACTTAACAAGTATTAGAAATTAATTTTAAGATATGTAAGTTTCCTTACGATGTTTTCCTTCATTGGTGCCGGCACCGGGGATCGAACTCGGGTTGCTAGCATACTATGCAACTTGAGCCAACTGCCCGGACACTACTACCACGGCTTTTGTTTTAAATTCTTCTTAATCCCTTATCTTTACCTTCTTAATAGCCTGCAATGCATCTGAAACTACATTCGTGTCGTGGACATTCCATCAGTGATCACTTTAAACCCGCCTTTAATATTGGTCCATATAATTACTTCCGAGTGTAGACCAAAACACATTAAATAAAATTTAGTCTGATATGGATGAATGTATTGTGGTAGACGATAAGAGGCCGATTTATAGGTCAAAAGGTCCCACCTTTCGTTATTCTATAACAATAAAACTTGAAACAGATAATAAACAAAAAAAACTATAGATAATATTGGCAGGTGCACAGTCCAACGGCTTACGAAAAAAAAAAGCATACACACTCATGAATAGTTATAACTAATGTCTATAATATATTTATATATATATATATATATATATATATATATATATATATATATATATATATATATATATATATTTATATATATATAGATATCTGCCCTTGTTTAAATTTTAAATCAATTATAAGGTATTATTGTCCCACTGCTGGGCACTCGCCCTCTCTTTAAAGAGAGCATAGTTCGCCACGCGGCTTTATTGTGGATTGAGTTCACATGTCTTAGAATTTTTCTGATATATGTAAGTTTCCTCACAATGTTTTTCTTCACCGTCGAGCACGTGGTGAATCGGCACTGAAAATTGCAAAAACAATTTAATTAGAGCCAGCACCTGAGGTAGAACTCGGGTTTCTATCTCGTAGTTGCTATCTGACACAATTAATAGACTATATAATTTCATTAATCAGTACAATCTAATTGTATTTGGTTCGTTGTCATCGTGAAAATACAGTGACAATGGTAGTAATGGTATGGACTTGACGCTCTTTGTGAAAAGTAGGACGTTATATACTAGGCTGTTTAACGTAAGTTTAAAGTGAAGTCCATTGCATAAACAAATAGACTAGTTTCTACTATTCATGGTTAGTTTGTACTGTATAGGGCTTTAAGATTAAGTTCTTTTCGATGACCTTGCGTAAGAATGTTGCATTCCTTAACACCTTTTGTCACATTCACCACGTGATGTATAAGATTCACTTACATTGGCGTGAAAACTCCAAATTCTACAGACCACCATCGCAATGGGTATTATACCACAAACGACTGCGTTATCTGCATGATTTAAGAAAGCCCCAATAAAACAATTACTCACGAATATCTTTCGGAAACCAAGACTTGAAATTTGAACTTACAATAATTGATCTACTGTATATGATTTATCCATACCTTTTCACATACACAGAGAATAAATAGGAAATTTATTTAAGGCATTATTAAATCGCCGCCTTTGCCCTAAATCTCCGAATCGAGAGAGAAAAAAAGAAAGAGATCAAAGAGCGTTACGATTACGCGGGTCGCAGTCGATGAATTCTTCAATAGAAACAATTTTCCGCGAGTGTAGCGCGCCTACAAAACAGCGAATGGAGGACGAAATAAAAATGCTCAGACCGTTGCTATCGGTGTCGTTCTTTTTTTTTGCCACAAAAACCCTAGTCGAGTCCACAAAAAAAGTTCCACAATGGCAGGTAGCTCAGGGGCCTTCGACGTCCGACTAATTGAATATTTTGTGGCGAGAAATGTTTTAACGGCAGCAAATTAAGTTTGGACGCGGTGGGCGGATCGAATTCGTTGCATGTAATTATATGATTTACTATTTCGCTGATCGAGAGTATTGTGTAATTGCGTATGGAATAATCCGAACGAAGCACTTTGCTTTCATTATACTTACAGCAGACTGGAATACTTTGCCTACGTCTGTCTTTCCCTCCGATTACAATAAAGGTATTTTCAAGAGTAGAATGAATAGGCATTTACTTAGCTTTCCCAACCAGGGCTGCATTTCCACTTAACATCAGGTGTGATTGTAGTCAAGTATAAAGAAGCGTCAAGCATCATATTGTTTTTTTCCTTATTTTAATTTAGTCACATATGTTTCTTCACGTTAGGTTAAGCGTCATCGGTCAGTTGTGACTGGATCCATTTCACGCAGTATCTGTGTCACGCTTTACTGACTCTTGATTGGCAATTGAATCTTTGCGATGGAAGAGATCACAGAGGCAGAGTGTTGGCAGACTAAATAAACGGTCAACTGATGAAGATCTGGAAGGAGTAGAAGTTGAAAATGAGGGAAGGGACAGAAATGCTTGGAGATAGAAAGCCTTGACCCAAAAATGGAACGCCCCCTTTTGGGTGCACCGATTGCATTAAAAAAATCTACAAATAAGCTCTTGATTTGTTTAGGGAAGTACCATGAAGCATTACACCGGCGGAAAGTGAAGGGATCGCCCATTGAGGCACGAGCTGGCAACGTCAGTCTTCATATTATACGTTAGTAACCCAGTGGCAATCCCTTTAGTAGATGTTCGTAGACAGCGGTATTACTCAGCATCAGGTACTCACATGCTCATTTCTCCCCATTCTCCCATAAAATTTTTTTTTTTTTGTTAACGGGAGGAAATCTTCAAAAGATACCCCGCCTTCTGGGGAAGGCGGCGGTTATGTGGGTTTTACCCACTAAAACCTCCCCGGTGGCCCTTTCCTCGGTGCATGACGAGGGGCTCCGGGATCTCCAGTGGAACGCACCGGAGCCCCTCTGCACTGTGCTCAAGGAGAGCACGTCCCGGGGGGGGAGGATTCTCCCTCCCCCCCTGTGCCCTCATAGTGCAAGGCTACACGGGCCAGCCGATGTCGCCTTCTTCCCGGGTCCACCTTAGCGGACGACAAAGGCCCCACCCTTGTCGCCCAGTGAACCCGAGGCCCCTTTAGTCGCCTTATACGACAGGCAGGGGATACCGTAGACTTATTCTTGAGAGCCCAGAACTACAGGGCTGCGGGCCGGTCTGCCACCGGCCCGCCTGCGCCATCTCCGAACGGGATCGGCCCTCTCCCGATCCCGTTCTGCGGTCTCCTTCTGGGTCATTACTGACTCGCAGAAGGAGACCAGCGCCTTCCATTTAGATCTCCCCACCAGCGCAGCCGCTACTGCCGCCGGCGGGGAGAGGTCTTGCCCGATATGCTGGACCAGGATCCGCCGCTCCGCCTCCCACGCGGGGCACACGGCTAGTGTGTGCTGCGCGGAATCCCGGTCACAGCCACAATGGTGGCATTGCGCGGTCGGTTCGCGCCCTATCCTGTTCAGGTACTCGCCGAAGCACCCGTGCCCGGTGAGTACCTGTGTCAGGCGGTACGTGACGTACATTTCCTTCTTCCGTTGCCAGGCTTCGAAGTTCGGCAGGAAGGCACAGATACCACCCACCCATAAAAATACCTCAACCGACCCGGTTGTAAGTTCAGGATAACACCAACAATAAGCTATTAAAAGAACCTGGTGTATCTCTTGTTTTATTAATTTACTTTCTTATATCGTTTAGACCTTAAACACACGGTCGACGTCAAAACCGTTGAAGTCGTAAAAGCGTTAGGGCTTCAGTTATAAAGCACTTATTACAATAAAAAAAGCAGAAAGTACAGGGGCAGCCAAAGATTACGGTATGATATCTCACAGTTCTAAACAACATATGCCATCTGTCTTAAAGCCACTGGCGTTTCTATCTATAGTGGTTTTTTTATTAAAATGCACAGATAATGTATAATAAATGTACATAAATAAAACCTTTTTCGATAATATTGCTCATTAAGTTAACAGTTGTCTTACTTCCGGTGTTAGTAGATTAATAAACTTTAATGGTTTTAGCTATTAAATAAATAATTCAACTTGAGTGTGTTAAAATTTGCGATTAGGCGATTTTGCGAACATACTACTAACGCCATCTGTTGTATATTTTCGCAACAATATTTCAATGCTTATTTTTAAGACATTTTTCACTTTTATCCTTAATAGTATAAAATACTACCAGACTTTAACCAGGATTACTCAACCTAAACATGCAACTGTATTGAAATAATACACACACGACCTCTCGAGGACAATGACGTGTTATGTCGGACTCACACCGGCTAAAACCTCACGGCGATCACCATCAGCGCCTCCGTCTCGGGGGCGTGCATTAAAATCATCACCATCATCATTCTGCAACAGTCCAGTCAGCAAAATCCTCGGCCACTATCATCCAGCCCCTCCGGCCATCCTGTGATCGTCGCTCCGGCGGAACGGCATTGGAACTAAAATCGCTACCACCAAAACCCTCGCGGACTATCACTACTACACGGTTCTTCTTGTCGTCATCGTTCTCGAGGCTGCTATTATTGGACATTAGGAGTCCCATCTGTAACTCCTGTGTTGGCGTTAATAATCACTTAAAATCATGTGACCCGTTTTTTGCCCCTTCTATAATAACAAATATATTTACGATTGAAAATTAAAATGTTAAGCATATACTTAATGCTCATTTAAGACTTGGACCAATTAAAAAAAAACACCTAGCTTTAAAAAAAACGAATCATCGAAATCGGTTAACCCAGTCGAATGTTTCGAGCTAACAAACATAAAAAATACAGACGAATTGAGAACCTCCTACTTTTTTGAAGTCGGTTGAAAACATTCTCTCTCAATATCACTTATATAATTCTTTGTGTAAACACTTATCTCTCGTGAATTGGCCATCACAGCAGGTATCTCAGGGCGAATGGGTTAAATGGGAATTTATCGAAAATGTCGTTCCTAACCAAACGATTTCTGTCAACAGTATCGGTTACACGGGAACTATACAACCAGGGCGACCGACACACAAACAAAACTAAACTTTGCCTTTAAATAAACAAACCGCATTTTAAAACTACCCGGCCACGGAACATTTGTTTTGGTAAAGAAAAAAATTCGGTCACCCCCGTAATGGTTGTCTAAACGAGGTTTTTTTACCACCGAGTTTTTGGTTACACGACGACGAATTTGGGTGGTTTTTTTCGGGGGTGGGGTGGTTAGCAGTTGATTTTGTCGGTCGTATGAAATTATAATCGACTTTTTAGTTTTTTGTCTGCTATTAACTGTCCATGCTCTAGTGTTATTTATAACGTTTTATATATAAAAAATCTACTAACGGCTCATCTGTTTGTTGCCGCAATGATTATGAATATGAATAACCTATACATAACAAATAGTTGATAAAAATCGTAAAGGGCTCACAAAATTTACATTTATGATTAAAATAAATTACGTACAACATACAAATTAACGCTTGTCCGTGCCGATTAAACCTTTAATATGCCAAAAGCATACGTTCCGACATAAGTACTAGAACCAATAAATACACACAAAGTGGTTTTGTAAGAATCCAAAAAATAAAAAATTGTACATACAAGATTAGTTGCCATTCGAGCTAGCGATCGTTAAATTGTTGATTTATATGTTAACTAAAATAACGCTAAAAACCGTTATTACTGTTAAAAATTTCAGTTGTGACATTTTACCATTATTAAGATTTATATAAAGTATCGAGTTATCATTTTATAATCAAACAGTTGGTACAACATTATAGGTAGAGTGATGCTAGTGTTGTGCTATCGATACTGCATGCAACAATTAAATGCAATTTAACGAGACAGTAATCACTCGAAATTCGTTTTGCATTCGGTTGTGAATTAAGCAATTTCCCGACCATTCAAAACGCAGATTCAAAATTTCGCATCCAACGTTATTTTCACTCACACGTGCGGTTTTCTCTATTTGAATTCACATTTATAGTGACAAATTGGATATTTGTGTTTGGAAATTTGAAAATCGAACTGTGACAATGAGTAAATAATAATAACTCTAGAATGTTTCGATGTGCACATCCCAGGACCGCTTTACCTGGCATTTTTAATGCACGCAAGAAAGAGACAGGTAATGATTATGTTCAGAAAGGGAACAATTCGTAGTTGGGCTACCTATCTTTGTCGAAACGAAAGAGCGGCCAAGACCGAGGGCGACGCTACTGACAATGCACGACTGTCTATCTGGTTATATTAACCGACTCAACACAAACGACGCAGTGTCGCTTACAAACAATGGCAAACGGGCGCCTCTCCATTTTAGCAGAAGTGGCGTCCGAACGCGGCCGGTGAGGCAACCATGCGCCGCGCATTCTTGATTCTACACCAATCCTGAACAACTTCACGCCAGTTGCGTCCCGACCGCCGTCGAGGGCGGACCTGTGTCGCTCGCTACCACGTACCGATCGTACAATTCGAAAGAAACAGTTGCTAAGTGACTAACGGCACAAAGTTCGAACTCTACATCGCACAGTGATGGGACAACGTATAGACGACACAGTCGTCGTTCGCGTACGATGACCGAAACTTTAAGTTGGGAATACGGTGAAAAAAGTTACGGTCCGAATGCACTCGGTTTGAAAAAAAATATGTGCTGGTAATAATAGTGATGGCCTGATGGGATCGCAGTGCGGCCGACATCGTGTAGTTAGTGATGTGAACTGTGATATAAGTCATCGGCAAACGCGTAGATGATTGCCGTGTTCGTTTGTGATACATATAGTTTATTAGTTGCCAAAGATTCCTGATGATCTTGTATATTAGTTTGTGTTTCATTTTGGTAGTTTTAGGTAAGTGTAACCTTAATATATGTTTGCAATTTATATGGTAATCGTTTGACGAGCCTTGTCGTGATATCGTGGAGATTTATTGAGGAGAATTAATGAGGCCCATCCATACTCGAGTAATTAATTAGATAGGGCCTGAGTGAGTTGATACGTCGCCCGGCGATACTGTGACTAAATTATAAAATAACATTATTCATTGTTACCGGCTGAGTAGAGCTATAAATAACTTTTAAAAATACGAAAATATTATAATGTACTTATTACAAATACATTGTATAACTCTTAAAAGCTTTTCATCGTAAATTATGAAATTCTTTCTTGATTACATTTCAAACGGACAAAATAGATTCGTGAATATTTAAAAGATTATAAATGAATTGAGATAACAATTAAAGTGTGATAATTTTTTTTATAATTATAGAGTTTACATTTTAGTGTTTTATACTAAAATTTAAACTCTATATTCAATCAATTTTAATGTGTAAATGAATTTAAAATTGGAAATAAAGTCATGATAGTAAAAAAAAATTAATTAATAATATATTACTTAAAACTTTATTTGGGCCTGAAACGCAGGTATATATATATATAGTCATATATATGATAGTACATATATATATGACTATACATATATATGTATAGTCATATTTAGTATTCGTGTTTTGATGTTGTGTGTGTTGTGTATTTGAGGGTGATATGATCAATTTCATAAAAAATCAAATCAAAAAATCAAATTCAAATCCTTATTTAAAATAACAATTATGTATTTTTTGTCATTAGTGACATATTTTAGGGATGTAATATGATTATTAAAAATGTTATTTACTTTAATTATATTTACTAGTTACAAGTTTCATTTTTTAAAATTTTAGTATAGTACTTTAATTAACCTGGTAACAAAATGCGATGCTTTACGGTATTCTTGGGAAAACGTGGCAGGTGGTCGATAAAATATCCCCAGATATTCGTATATTTAAATAAAACATTTAGGGTTGCGTTACCCAATTGGTTTACCATAATTAGGTATAAAAAGTCAGTAATTAAATCTAATTATGCGTATGTGGGAAGAGTTAATTAAGCTTTTTGATAATTATCAACGGTAAGCAAACTTATTGAGTTAAAATCATTTCTTCTAATTAAAACGCTCGCATCGGTTACTCGGTTGCCAATTCGCCGAAAAACGTATTCAATTCTACTTTGGAATATTGGTTTGCGAGAATACTTAATTTTTTTCTTATTTATTAGGTATATTGACGAAAATTTCATATATTTTTTATTTGAATCCTATGGTATTAGTTACTGTATTCTTACTTACTCTATTCGTCTTTATATTTTTTTTATATTGGTTACCGTTTTACTTTCGACTGGGTGAATCGATTTTAATCATTCTACTGATTTAATATTTACGAGTAAAAACAAAAACTGACTTCAAATCGGATCGAACGTTAATACTATTATCTAACTTATATCTGTTAAACGCTATTACGTTCGGACGCCCTTTTTGTATTTTCGAACTTAACCTATAAAATGGAATCATCGAAATCGGTTGGCGTTAAGAGGTTCAGGCTAAACGACCTAAGAGCTATGCCACCTCTCAATCCGGTGAAGCAGTAAAGGCCAGCTTCTCTGGCCAACAAAAAATCGGTAGGCGTGATTTTGAGTTTTTCGTCGCACAAACTTAATGCAAATTTAATAAGACTAGTATGTGTTCTCATGGATGCTGTTGTCAGAATTGGATTAAATAAATAACGAATCAACAAAAATCAGTTCAGCCAGTTGACAAACATAAAAAACAAACAGACGAATTAAAACCTCTCCCTTTTGCAGTCGGTTGATAAAATAGCCTTTATTAGCTACAGCGAAAAAATTACTTAGTCTTATTATGCTAAAAAGAACGTTGGGAGTAGTCGCCTTTGTGTCGTTAGGCGTCTTCTAAACTCATCCAACGTCTATCAAGTGCGTTTTGATCCGTAAAATCCGTATGTCTGAAGATATTTGTCCACCTCTTAAAAGTTACAGCCTCTATGTGTCCCACTACCAGCCACAGGCCTTCTCTGTTAAGAGAAGGCGGAGTCCGCCACGCCAAGCCCTAGTGCGGATTGGCAGACTTCATATGTCTTAGAAAAAAAATTCTAGGATATGACAATCAGCACATAAAATTGCAACCACAATTTTACTGATGCCGGCACCGGGGATCGAACTAGGATTGCTAGGGTACTATGCAACTTGAGGCGATCGCCCGTACACTGTGTACACTACCACTCACTCCACCTTTTAGTTATAGTTAAATATATAAATACATATAACATACTTGCGACGACATCGATTGATAACGCCGAGTTAACAGGTAGATATCGATAATTATTTCCCATCACAAGAACTCGGGTCGTTTAATTAAACTCAGATAGGGGGAATAATGCAAGCGTCTGGTATCGTCGCTTAATAAAAAGTCAATAAACATATCGTCCAAGCGTACCGCAAAGTTTGTCCGCCCGCATGGTCCGAGCATCAGCCTCACTAAATACTTCGGGCTATAAGACTCATTTAAAACTCCTCACTACACCTCCATTGGAGTCGGCCAGTGTCAATTACTGGGCCATATAACACTTTCGTGTTAGGCAACCACGAATATCTATGTTAATTGAATCGAATCTAATATATATATATATATAATACGAATGTTTAAATGTTTGTTGCTAAATCACCCCAGAACGGGTGAACGGATCTAGATGAAATTTGGCAGAGATGTAGATTAAAGTCTAGAAGAACACTTAGGCTACTTTTTATTTAACCGATTTAAAAAAAATGGAGGTTATTGATGATGTTAAAGTTAAAGTTACAGCCTTTATATATGTCCCACTGTTGGGCGCAGGCCTTGTCTGTAAAGAGAGTATGAGGGCATAGTCCGTCACGCGGCCCTAATGCGGATTGGCAGACTTCACATGCCGTAGAAAAATTTTCTAAAACATGTAGGTTTCCTCACGATGTTTTCCTTCACCGCCGAGCGCGTGGTAAATCAGCACTGATGATGTACATACTGTAAATTTATTTCAGTACGTCATATTAATTATCACACTAGTGCCTCTTTTAATTATAAATGTGAAAGTTTGTATGGATGGATGTTGGTTCGTTTATCACGCCAGAATGGCTTTACGCATCTGGATGAAATTTGGCACAGAGATAGATTATAACGTGGATTAGCATATAGACTTTTGTTTGACCGACTTCAAAAACTTTTATTACCACGTAAATAATTCCACACACTTATTGAACAATAAGTATAGTCCACAGTATTACCTTCTATATATTTGTTATTGGTTATGAAAGGGCAAGAAATAGGCTTCCAATGACGAGGGTCCCACTGAGGACGTCCCAATGTTATCAATCGAAATATTTTCTACCGTTTCTTTTTTTTACGTATAGAAAGTGGACCAGCCACCCGTGGCAATCGAATTTATCCGGACGTGACCGATGCTCACGATTTCTTCGCCTTTTAAAGCGCCTTTTTTTATTTTAAAGCAACGAATCGAGATATTTTTGCCGAGTTTATTATGTAACGTTCCGACTTCCTATTACAATATTGTACGTATCTACGAGGATTGCTATCAAATGCACAAGTAAATGTTTATTTTGTGTGTATTTCTACAGAATAGGAAAAACAGCTATAGCCTAGTGGTTAAGTGTTCGTCTTTTCTCGTCGACCGACTTCAAAAAAGGAGGTTCTCAATACGTGTGTATTTTTTTAAGTGTTTGTTACTAACAACTAATTACTCGACTGGAAACTAATTACTCGGCATGAGAAAAGCATATAAATCTTAAATATGCATTAATTATGTAAGCCGATTTCGGTAATTCATTATTTTATTGGAAAGATGTAGTTCAAAATATTAGTGCAATAATTCGGAAATACAAAGAGGGCGTCCACGTGTATTAGTCACTAACTTTTTACTTCAATTGATTGTATTTTAATATGTGAAATAAGAGCAATAAAAGTTAACATGGACCACATTTTAGTCCAATTCCGACAATGGCCTCCATGAGAAAACCATACAAATCTTTAAATTTGCATTAAGTCACATCGTCTAGAACTAAAACAACAATTTTAATATTTGAAAACTATAAATAATAGGTAAAACTACTAAATAAACTATATACTTATACCAAACTAAAATTAAAACTAGATAATGTAAAAAATCGACCCCATATCACTGCACTGGCAGGTCTGGCTTTAGTAGCCCAAGTTTAATATTAAATATTTATATATTTTTAATGAATATTATAAATTATCTATAGTAAGTTTTGTTCTTAATGATCATAATTTATTTTAACCTATTCTTTCTTTGTTGATGTTGATCTAACCGATCTTAGATATAATATTGGTGCCTAGCAATGACGTAAAGGAGATCTTATATTTAATAGTAAATTGAAAATCTAGTCGCTTTACGCTAAGCTACAACAACGTTTTGTAGATAATATCCTGAAGTGAAGCGAGGGGATGGGATGAGAGATGAACACAAGGCAACGACAGGTGACTTAATAGCAAAATGGAACGTCTCATCTCGGGCACACGCTTTGTTTGCACTTTAAGTTCATATTTATAATGATTTTATAAGAGAAAATTCTATTCTATCTATATTAATGAACTACCCTCAGATATAAGGAATTGTATAACTCACAAAAACATTAGATACTAAAAAGTTATTTAGGAACGCAAGACGGACGCTTTGGCGCTAGTGACAAACCATTGCGGTTTATATAGCGTTAAGTTATATGTATATTCCTTTATTGTAAAATTTTATTTGTAATAAATAAAAAAAAAAATCCTTCATATTTGAATTATTCGATTATAGGCTAATGTCTACGTTCAAAACCGTAATAGCGCATAATGTTTAAGAGTTGATTTGTTTTCATTGCCCACAACTAAATTTAGAAAATGTATCAAAGACAGCTTATTTAGTTAATAAGTATTTATTAGTTCATTTATTTCCGTATTCTTCTTCTTAATTTAAATTTTGTTGATAGTGTTTTTGTTTTTTAAGTGTTGCACGTTAAAATAATAATGATAATAATTTGCGGATAATGTTGTTGGTAGTGCAGTTACATATTTTATTTCTATTATGTCTTTTATAATATCAATTGTGCTATTGTTTATTGTCCCAAATAAAGAGAAAAAAGAGTGTTTTCCTTACGATCGTATCGTTAGTGGTTTCCTAGTAGTAATCGGATCTTTTCGGTTTTAAATCACCTGCAAAATTTGTGTCCAGTGCACATGTACTTCAAGAGTACTTTGATGAGAATTTGGTTAAGTTCCGGTTTATTTTATTTCGTAATTTTCGTACGATAATTCGTAAATACAAAGAGGGCGTCCACGTGTATTTTTTTTTTATTGTAACATGAGGCATGACTACTGCTATATGCTAGAATCAGAGTTTATTGCCCCTTGTCATTTTTCCTCATAGTCTGCCTATGCTATATCTAGTTCCCCCAACGTGGGTGGTTAGGGATGTGTCCACGTGTATTAGCGTTTAACGTTTGATTCGATTTGAAGTCGGTTTTGATTTTAATCGTAAATATACTTATTATTGAAGCCAATAGTAGGGACGTGGTAACAGCTACTGCTGTCGTATATAAAAGCCGGTATGTTACGAGTAGTGATAGAGGTTCATCACATCATCACGTTTCCAAAATTTTCTTGAAACCATTATATCTGTAATTCTTTAAGTTTACATTTAATTTGTTATCAAATGCTCTTTCCAGTTTTCGCACATTAATAATGTACATGACATCTGTTTTTGCTTATAATATATGTTTTAATAGCAAGCTAATTTAATCAAATAGGTGGAGGGTATGATAAAAGAGAACGTCCAAAACAGAATAACTGCTTTCTTTGTCTGCCCGACCCCCGCCCGCTTGTTATTATCTGAGTAAGCTATAATTAATTTCGTAGTAATTGGCCAATTTACCTAAGAGAGCCATACGCCCGTGTAGCGCGAATCGTGTAGAATAAAAAAGTCATTAAGGGACTAAGTTCTCCCCTTGTTATACTTTTATTAAATGAGATTACAGATGAAATTAAACTCCTCCACCTCCTGGATGGAAATGGCTCACCCACTTAGAACCTGTGGGGGCCACCTTCGCCTTTGTATATTTACGAGTAAAAACTAAAACGGACTTGAAATCGAATCTAACGTTAAACGATATTACTCGCGGACGCTCTCTTTGGATTTTCGAATTATCGTAGGAATATTACAAAATAAATCAGAACCCACCAAAACTCTTATCCATGTACCCCTGAAGACATTATTTCCAATAACAACTGAATCATTCATATCGGTTTATCGGTATTGACTTGTTCATTCATTTGTTAAGCAAATTTAAAGCTTAACGCAAATTTCAGACTTATGTCGATGCCATTGTCTGAAGTTTAATAGAGATTAGTGGAAATATGATAGAAATATCTTAGAGTTAAACCCTGTCGACCTAATAAATTTGGTCAAAAATTGAGATGATTGTCTCTCTGTCTGCACTGTTTGGTTTGAAAGGACGTGAGAGCTTATATTAGACCAATTGCACGATTGTATCTGGACCGCACCTTTACGTAGCTATTGCCTGTAATATATTAGTCTGAAAATATATTTTATTTATCAACTTAACCAAAAGCATCAATTTTGTGGTTAGTTAGTACGTCACGTTGAAATGAACAGACCGACATCATCATTTTGTATCTATTAAAAGTTTTAACTAGCTGCGCCCCGAGTTGTTACCCGTGATTAAAAACGATTTATTTTAATTTTTTAAAGATAAAAGTATCCTAAGTTACAGTCCCAGAATAAATAGACATATAGACATAAATTGTATATATATTTAAATATATGTAGTAAAAAGCAGTTATTTTCAACCGACTTCAAAAAAGAGGATCTCAATTCGTCTGTATGTTTTTATTATGTTTGTTACCTCATAACTTTCAAGTGGGTAAATGGATTTTGGTGATTAATTTTTCAATTGTAAGATTCATTATTTATCGAAATGAATGTAGTTCCATAGTCATAGGAGTGCACGATATATATAGATATTACATAAAATATCGATATATGGACGCGATATATCGCTTCAATTCAATATTATCGAATCATCTAATATCGATATATTTCGTCCGATATACTAACTTGTGATTGTGGTTGAGAACTTGAATAAAATAAAACTCTGTTACTACAATCCTACTCTTGGCAGGACTCGTATAAATTTTATAATCTATGCATGTAGTCTGTACTGCTAGCGGAATCAAATCAAATCAAATAGTCTGTACTGGTATCCGAAGCGAGAACCTCTCAGTTTCGCGCCGAGTACTCTTAGTACAAAACTTTTCTAATATTTAATATTAAGCTCTAATTTACTATAAACAAATTTCGATATATGAAAAATATCGATATATTTGTACAATATATCGCGTAGTATTAATACAACCTCACGATATAATGGAAAAATATATCGATATATTTTTGACATGAACATCCCTACATAGTCATCAATAGTTTGTTGAGTGTTTGGTTAGGTTGTGATTAATCCTATTTCGTAATATTCCTACGATAATTCAGAAATACGAAGAGGGCTTCTGCGCTCATTAACGATTAACGATTGATTCGATTTGAAGTCAGTTTTTGTTTTTCGAGCAAAACTCGTAATATACTTGTAATACCCAAACAGACGTTTCTAACGGCAGTCCCTATGACTGCCATTTTTTTTAAATATTCTTTTTAATAAATTTACCTTTAGCTTCTTAGTGTTGCTAATATTTACGACGGTACTACAAACACTTGCCCAGCAATTAATTTTTGTATAAAGAGCTTTCAAAGGAAACGAACGCTGTCTCGTAGAATTTTGTGTACATAATTCTATATAACCTTTCCCTGGGCGTCGGTCTGTAGAGCGCCTTTGTCGACATTGTTCTGTACTGTTGTTAATATCAAATACAGCGAGGCTCCTAGTCAAATACAGTGTTGGGGTGAGATGGGAGCTTCTGTTGTTTCTCCCGGATACCTGCTTGCCTTACTGTCATAAACATTTGAGGCATTTTTTCGTCGTATCGCATTGTTCTTTTTTTCTTTTGTAATGATTGAGACGCTATTGTCTCCAGCGTGCTCTATACCATCGTCAAAGCTTATTTATAATTATACCTACCTAGCAAAAGGTCGTAGATTCGGATCCACAATTTGTTTGTACTTTCGAAGCATTTGCAGTACGAAGGAATTGCAGTACTGGATGGTAAGGCGCACTAGCTTAAAAAGATAAGATACATAACGAATTATTAAAATAAATACATTCACATCAACACTAAATTACAAATAAATAGATGTGTATATACATATATGTGTAGTCAGCGCGCGAGTTGAATGCAGTCGGTGTGTGAGGTAATAAGCGGGAGCATCTTCCCTCGCCGTTACAAGTTCTGTTACAAAATAAAGGAGTTTTTATTCACCGCCACGTAAGAGAAATCTTTTAGACATGCAACTATTGCAACTATTTTTTTTATTTCGTTATCAGAAATAATTATTAAGAATATGTGATAAAATTTTGAGTTTTTTCATTATGGGACCTCAACCCTAATGTAAAATGGTAAACTTAAAGAATTGTTTAAATCTATCGACATACTCATTATTGTCTTTAATAATTATACGTAGGTAACATCACTATCGCATTTCCGAGCTATGCATTCAACTCGCGCGTTGACTATAGGTATGTATTACAATTAATGTACCCGGAAATGTAAACTGACTATTTTGTCTACATAATCAAGCACAAAGAGTCGATGTATTAGCTAAATCGGATAAGTCGATCTTTGAATGAAGACAGTAAGTGCTTTTGTCACCAACATAAGTGATCAGTCACAGAAAAAGCCCCATTAGGATTTCTCCTAATGGAGTTTTTTCTGTGACTCGACGCGGACCGTTCGCAGAAAACCCTCGCACCGACCCCCTTGACCTCTCAAGACATTATTACCGTTATCATATGAATTACTAAGGGCTCGATCAATGTCCTATTACATAAAAAGTGTGCGCGTAAATATCTCTCTTATCATTTCTATATTCTAAACGAGTATATGAATAAAAACTAAAACCGACTTTAAATCGAATCAAACGTTGAACGCGTGGACGCCCTCTTTGTATTTACGAATTATCGTGGTAATATAACAAAAGTGAATTAATCAGATACTAACCAAACTATCATAAATCTACCTTTCCAATAAATAATGAATCATCGAAATCGTTTGGTTGTCGCACACCTAATTTTTTTTTAGACAAAGTAACACAGTTGCTAGTGCATGTGGCTTGAGAGGTGGCATAGCTTGAAACCAATAAACTAACTGCATAACCCAACCCTACCTATTTTGTATTTTTTATTAAAAAAAACTGCGAAATTTATTAATAATCAAAAAAAAGATAAAAAAGTTCCAGACCAGGCAACGCTATTAGCTAGTGCTATTTAATTTGCAGCAGTAAATATCTTTTCCCATGTCATTTATTGACATAATACTCTAATGCATTCACGTATCAACGGTGTATATCGCTTACGTGCTTTTAAAACGTAGCTTTCATATCGCGATGCTAATCACATAAACTCCGTTTGGCAGAGACTCGATGCAAACGACCGGAATTTAGCATTGGTAATTTATTGAGATATATGTTGCGCCATCTAGTATCGAACGTAGTAACTACTATATTGTTGGTTAAAAATATTCAATTCTTTTTGATTCGCTTAAGTATTAATTATATAACTAACTTTGATGTGTAAGCCATTATCAACAACATAGTGAACACACAAATATAATAAAATGGATAATTTATTTCTAACGCACAATAGTAACAAATTGATCCTTATATCATAATAAATACTTTTATCGCATCTGGTATTTGAAGAAGATAAACTCTGTCTTTTACACTACATCGTTTGGACAAATATTTGAATAGTTATGACGATAAACAACCGCGATATTATGGTACGACATTGTTACTATTAATCCGATAACTATTCAACCTATCATCATTTAAAGACACATGTTACTGAATGGCTCCAAACCCTCTCGTATGAATATACAGAAGATCTTTTAAAACCATAATACAGTCAGAGTAACTCACCCCCTTCATACTCGTCCCTACACATACAGTCACTCTTCAACACACGCAACCTTTTACACACAAACACACTCACATACACAAAACGATTAAACTAAATTACGTTATAAGTTGTTAATTTTACTAAATTTTTTATTTGTATTTGTATTTAACTGTTTGGAGATGGGCGTTAATAGCTGCGACACAGTTTTTACTACTGCGGCTATTATCGAACTGGTTTTGTACATGAATTTTTGGTTTGAAATAAAGTATATTATTATTAAAAAATATATATTATTATTTAATTTTGCACACAAGGAGAACAGAAATGACTCTTTAATCACGGGTAACACCGCGGGGCGCAGCTAGTCTAATGTAATTCTGATCTAAGTTATCTCCGAAGAATGGATTCTCGGGATTCGTACGTAATAGACTGAGGATATAAGTAATCAGTTATAATTCCCTCCGACGTAAAAACAATGTTACTCGGGCTAATGTTAAAACAACAAAGCCATCGAGAACAAAAGGGAAAAATTGTGTTTGGCAATGTTTCCCCGTCATATAAAGAAAAAAATACCTCAACGTCTCCAGGCCATCAAAGGGCACGTAATGTCGATGTTATTTCTTATGTATTAGACAATTTCGTATCTCCGATATTTAATGGAACGTTAGGTTTGTTTGCAATATAATTCACTCGGTTATGTTTGGACGAACGGCCATGGTCGAATTGTATTTATACAATATAATAATAATAACTTTATTTCAAGCTTATACATTGCTCATAATTTTGTTAGTAAGACACTTAATAACTATGTTAGTAACAATAAAATACATACTAATATCGTTGTTTTATTTACAATTATTTCAATGACACGTGCAGCCTTAGGCAGTGATTAATACCGTGTAGTGTGTACCGAAGGACCGACGTAGGAAAATGTTTATGAAATATGATATATAATATGTATCTAATATTTTTGTGTATGTGCATGTCGGTATATAAAATGTGTGTGTGTGTGTAAAAGTAAATAAATAAATATTTAATTTTAATTTCAATTTACTTACAAATTTGCTAGCTGGTCTTATTTCATATCGGATACGGAATGTCAACGCATGAATCTTATGAAGCAATGCTTGCTGACTGAGATTATATACGCCTTAGAGCCGTGGTAACTGCTGTCCGGGCGATTGCCTCACGTTGTCTCTAACAGTACGCTATCAACTTGACTTCGATCCCGGTGCCGTCACCAATAATTTTCCTGTTGCAATTCTGTGTGCTGATTTACCCACACTCGGGCCGCGTGGCGGTCTATACCCTTATACTCTATTTACAGAGAAGGCCTGAGGTCAGAGACAAGGAGTGTAGATATGGCAGAAGGGTACAAGGGGAACATAGGCGATAGAATTTTTATATAGATTAATTGGGGAATTTCGGTAAAGAGGATATTTCTGTGCCTGCTGTACCTGCTTATCGCGACAGAAGGCGTTTTGATCGATCCACTCTCATTAATTGTAAAGATTGATTTAGGATATGCCCTGTATCGACTATAAACACCGAGCTTCAGGTCTTGTTTTATGATACGCGACAGAGTCCTAGCGGCTATCCTTATATCTCACGAAAAGATTTTTTACTTCCCAATGGGTTTTCTACGAATTCTAGCATTAACAGCCGTGTAGTTCTAACAGCACGCGGCCGTCTCCATCTTTTCTGGTCTTCGACAAAGGTGTTGTTGTATCTGTTGATAGTCCGATATAGGAATATGCCGCTGATACTAAGCTTATGTGTGTCTGGCATATTGCCGACGGCTCCATACCCACTTTGTGCAAGGCGATCACTTCAATACTATTTACTTTAACATCCCATTCCATTTTATAATTTGATAATAAACACTAAAAAATTAAAAAAAGCGTAAAATCAAAAGAAGTTTTTAAAATAAGTTTTAATGTAAGAATATTTATGGCCAGTCTAAGTTATATAGAATAAAACAATAGTTTATTTTGCGAATTGTTTGTCTCCTTCTGTATTCATTTTAAAAGATGGGAAGGTATTTTTAATAATTTCCCGCCAATTCCAAAGACATGCTGATCAATTTCGTGTTCGGGAGTTCGTCTCTTTATTGTAATGGGTACCCTTTTATTAACTACGTATTACAACACCCCCACAATTAAGACTTGAATTTCAATTACGTGAGAGGGATGCTACGTAAATCTTTATAGTAAATGTGAACGGGACAATTTTATTACGGTGAGATTCAGTCTTATTTACGGCTAAGGGACCGAAGTCTCGTAGTTGATTTGAATCTTGGGCACATCTCGGAAATTGATCGTCTTACGTTAGGATTTTGGAAAGGTTACAAAAAGAAAATGAAAAGCACTTAAACAGACACAAATAATGTTTTGTAGTGACAAGACACACATCACACATTATGGTTGGCGGTACAAAACTACATCCATTTCTTACAGCCGTTCTTGCAAATAGGACCAAGTGAACCCATGGAGGTCAACGGAAGACTCGACGAGGGTCTACGTTGGCGTGGCCTTTTAGTTGAAATGCTGTAAAAGTTATACTAAATATTTTCGTTCAGAATTAAACCTAGCTTTGATATAAAAAGCGAATTTCATCGCGATGTTTTCGCCCGACACTAGACGCTCGATATCTGCGCACTTGGATCCGGATATCCCGGAAATAGTGGTACGTGCCTCGAATGGGATCCGCGTCTAAATGCATGTGAGAATTCATCTCCCGTTGAGCTTGCTTGTTTTCGTTCCGAGATCGCGTGGAGGGCGGTGAATTACTTTATCACACCTACGAGTTTTTAGATTTATGGTTGCGCCAACATGCCATCTGAATTCCGTTACATTTTCTTTAGTTTCTTCGTTGAAAATGGCATAGAATTAAATTTAGAAAAAGTATGTTACGAGTACAAACAAAACCCTTAAAATCAAATCAGTTAAGAATGAAACATTAATCACTATTACAAGCGGCCATTATCGAATCACAGTGATTCGAAAACAAGAGAGATATATAATAAGAAGTTATTCCTCACTGCTGAGGGTCTGCGACCTATATGAATGATATTTTTTTGTTTCTTTTTGTAACAAATGCTATTTGACTACTGAATTATAATAAATCAGTTGTATTACCCCTTTGTCGGTTTTACTCTAAGTATAGTCAATTAGCCTATGCTATATCTAGCTCCCCCTGGATAGGACGGACAGGACCTTTCAATTTCCTTCCTTTCATATATCATCTATGTATTAATACATACACTTTACATTACACTTTTCACTTAGGTTACATCTATGAATGATGTTGTGGATGATCGCTTTCCTTCTGTTGCTCCTGTTCTGACCAGCGCATATGGCTCCCTCTTGGTCCTCTTCCACGTACATTCCCTCCGAGTGTTTCCAGTGTATTCCGAATAAAGAAGGTGATTTCCTGAATGGCTATTGGCGTCGTCGTTTACACTGCTTACATGAACATAAAGTAAACTTTTAATCTAGAGAAGTTGTGTTCAAGAGCCCATCAGCCTATAAAAAATTACACAAGAAAAACAATATACGACGCTTTTTTTTCTTTTTCTTTTTTGGCAAACAACACAGATTAACCACAGAAGCTGTCCTTTACTAGATGCTTTACTTGATTGAGAGGGTGCATAGCTCTTAGGTCGCCTAGCCTAAACTCGCCAGTAACTCCCCCCGGAGAGGGGTAAGCTCAGGTTGGCTGAACCACGGCTCGGTCAGTTGCTATTTCACGGATAATCTAAGGGACATTCAAATTCAAAAACTAAACTAACTTTTAATGCCACTTCGGGAAACATACACGACGCCCTCACGCAACGAGCCAATAAAAACTTAAAAAATACGGTATTCAATATGGCCGTAATAGTGTGTACATTTGTCAGTGGGAGAAATAGGCGCCTATAAATTAAGGCGGGAGACGCACAGTCTAAACAGCCGCTTTCCCGGTATCCCGACACGGAGAGTAACGGCTTCCTATAACCAATAAAGGCTTGTTTAAGCATGGCATGCTGTAATAACTATTACCATGTGTTAACGTAATACACACACCGCTCCCAGAATATACGACGTCCCGTCTCGGGCAAGTTGCAAACTTCTAATGATATTCCGAACGATAATGGCCTCACGTCTGATTGTTTCGAAGTTTAACGCTGTTAACATTGTTCTGAATGCTGATCCTAATGTCTTAGTTGAAGCGTATCTATTAGAACGAAAGACTTATTGCTACATAATCAAGTAAAAGACATAAACAATTATATTTATCTTGAAACGTCAATAGACGACTAAGGTCATCGTCTGCTCTGGAATCTCCAGTGGAACACACAGGAGCCCCTCTGCACTGTGCTCTTAGAAGAGCACGTCCCGGGGGTGGAGTTTAATCACTCTCCCTCTGCTGCAGTGCAAGGCGACACAGGCCATCCGATCCTTCTGCCCGGGGCCACTTTGGCAGACGACAAAGGCCCCTACCCTTGTCACAGGCAGTTGTGACAGGGAATACCATAGCCGTATTCTACGAGCCCAGAACAACAGGGCTGACGTATGCTGCATTTTAAACACATTGAACTTCATTGTGTTCAAACATTAGTTATGTTTGAACACACAGAACATTTGTCAGTACTCGAATAAATTGTAATAATTTCCATCGTAACCCATTACCTAATAACCCCCATACTTCATCATATGGGGTACAGCCGGGATTCCTTTTTCCAAAAGAAAGTAAAATATGTGTGTCCCAGTGTGACACTGGCAAAGAAGCAGGGGTGTTATTATATTTATTAACGTTAAAAGAATTTGAAAAAAAAAACGGTAAAGATTTTTTTAATTTATTTGTTAGAAAAAATTACTAAACCATCATAGGTTAACCAATTTGATGATATAATCTACACAAATCCTTAATAAAATAAATACAATAATAGTTAACATAATTCGCTTAAATTCATTTAATTCAAGTGACAATTCACATATTCATCACCTCAATACATCTATATGCAGCCTCTATGAACTGAAACCAGGTTGGTCCTGGAAGGGGGCTCTGGGAACAACGTTGGGCGACGACGTCAACAAATTTCCGGCGGGAACTAAATTCCTTAGTCTTCGTGTAATTCAAAATAAAATTGTTTATTTTTTTTAATTTATTATACAAATGTCAGATCGAATCACATCACATAATAACGTAAAAAATATTTGTATGCGGCACACCTCCCCTCTCCTACATTTAAAGAAATAACGTATATAGAACTCTAAAATATTCGAACCTTAGACCGGTGACCAGTGAAAGACGCAATGTCTTTCACTGACCGAATAGTTATATGTTTCGGTTTAAAAAGGACCGTATGCATTTCATTCCCGTTTGCATTAGATATTTAGTGAAAGGGGCCGCAAACGGAGGGCAGGGGTGCCCGCAGGGCGCAATCAGCGTAGCGGCCCCTAATAATGATTGATTTACAAAATTAATTTCGGCCGAATAACGGAAAAAGGATACCGGATAAACCGGGAAATATTAAGGGAGGTTTATGTAGTTAATGGAATTAATAGCCCTTTATTGTTTCCTAGCTTTATTTCATTTGTTAAGGCCACTTATTAGTTAATATAGAACCAACTAAACTGTTAGATAAATACAGTATGAAGAATTATTATTAGGATTCATTATATATTATACCTTTATGCCGAAAATAGAAGATAAAACAGTACATAAAGTACAAAGTAAATAGGTATATCTCACCTCTAATCTCGAAATAGATGGATGGATGGATTTATTTTGTAATAATGACCTTCTATTATTTTTTAATTTGTATATTAAGGAACTAGATTATATGCTTTTAACGACGAATATATGGAGTGGATGAATGAAATTTTAATTCAGTCTAGTTTATTCTTGGTCGCCTCACTCTTGTCAGAGTGGTCGTGGTCATCAAGATCCGGTGGGTTGGGCAGCAGACAGCACCCGCCGCACGACGTCTCGCCACCTCCGCCTGCTGGTCGTCAATTGGGGAGCACCCACCATCCTCCGCACCTGATCCAACCATCGCATTGGCGATTTACTAATTCAGTCTAGTTTATTCTTGGTCGCCTCACTCTTGTCAGAGTGGTCGTGGTCATCAAGATCCGGTGGGTTGGGCAGCAGACAGCACCCGCCGCACGACGTCTCGCCACCTCCGCCTGCTGGTCGTCAATTGGGGAGCACCCACCATCCTCCGCACCTGATCCAACCATCGCATTGGCGATTTACTAATTCAGTCTAGTTTATTCTTGGTCGCCTCACTCTTGTCAGAGTGGTCGTGGTCATCAAGATCCGGTGGGTTGGGCAGCAGACAGCACCCGCCGCACGACGTCTCGCCACCTCCGCCTGCTGGTCGTCAATTGGGGAGCACCCACCATCCTCCGCACCTGATCCAACCATCGCATTGGCGATTTACTAATTCAGTCTAGTTTATTCTTGGTCGCCTCACTCTTGTCAGAGTGGTCGTGGTCATCAAGATCCGGTGGGTTGGGCAGCAGACAGCACCCGCCGCACGACGTCTCGCCACCTCCGCCTGCTGGTCGTCAATTGGGGAGCACCCACCATCCTCCGCACCTGATCCAACCATCGCATTATATTTATTAACGTTAAAAGAATTTGAAAAAAACAGTAAAGATTTTTTTTAATTTATTTGTTAGAAAAAATTACTAAACCATCACAGGTTAATCAATTTGATGACATAATCTACACAAATCCTTAATAAAATAAATACAATAATAGTTAACATAATTCGCTTAAATTCATTTAATTCAAGTGACAATTCACATATTCATCACCTCCATACATCTATATGCAGCCTCTATGAACTGAAACCAGATTGGTCCTGGAAGGGGGCTCTAGGAACAAAGTTGGGCGACGACGTGAACAAATTTCCGGCAGGAACTAAATTCCTTAGTCTTTGTGTAAATTGTTTATTTTTTTTAATTTATTATACAAATGTCAGATCGAATCACGTCACATAATAACATAAAAATATTTGTATACGGCACACCTCTCCCCTTCTGCAATTAAAGAAATAACGTAGATAGAACTCTAAAATATTCGAACCTTAGACCGGTGACCAGTGAAAGACGCAATGTCTTTCACTGACCGAATAGTTATATGTTTCGGTTTAAAAAGGACCGTTTGCATTAGATATTTAGTGAAAGGGGCCGCAAACGGAGGGCAGGGGTGCCCGCAGGGCGCAATCAGCGTAGCGGCCCCTAATAATGATTGATTTACAAAATTAATTTCGGCCGAATAACGGAAAAAGGATACCGGATAAACCAGGAAATATTAAGGGAGGTTTATGTAGTTAATGGAATTAATAGCCCTTTATTGTTTCCTAGCTTTATTTCATTTGTTAAGACCACTTATTAGTTAATATAGAACCCAACTAAACTGTTAGATAAATACAGTATGAAGAATTATTATTAGCATTATTTATATATAAGAAAATAGAAGATAAAACAGTATATAAAGTACAAAGTAGGGAGAGAAATGAGATATACTCACCTCTAATCTCGAAATAGATGGATGGATGGATTTATTCTGTAATAATGACGTTCTATTAATACGAGTATTTCAATTTGTTAGGAACTATATTATATGCTTTTGACGAATATATGGAGTGTATGAATGAAATTTTAATTCTGTCTAGTTTCTTCTTGGTCGCTTCACTCTGGTCAGAGTGGTCGTGGTCATCAAGATCTGGTGGGTTGGGCAGCAGACAGCACCCGCCGCACGACGTCTCGCCACCTCTGCCTGCTGGTCGTCAATCGGGCACATTCGTGGAGGGGAGCACCCACCATCCTCCGCACCTGATCCAACCATCGCATTGGCGATTTACTAATTCAGTCTAGTAGACGAAGCTTTTATCGTATCGCTTTTAAGATTGTCATGGAAATTTTTCGCCCTAACTACCCGTTACTTAAAAGTACTCCGCTGTCACAATGGTTACCTGTGTTATAAATGAGAATATTCCTACCCTCGTAAATTGTGTATCCGATGTATCCGTGTTTAATAAAAATAATAAACACACATAGAAATTGCATTAAGTGGCGAAAGCTCAACGTGGACTTCTAATGCGATAGTAAAGTGAAATTAGTTTGATAACAGTACTGCGCCGCCGTAAAACTTAGTTCACGGTGGGAGCCGTAAAACGGGATCACTTAGGGGTCGTTTTAAAACTCGTGAAGTCCATTTTATTCATTTCAATTTTCATATAAACACTCTATTACCCAGCGATGGAAAGAGTTACGTATTATTAACCGACTTCAAAAATGATTAATATTTAGAATCATCAATGTTATTTAGGGTGTAGTGTACTAGTCCTAAATCATATTGGAACGCGCATTGGAATTCCTATTGAAGCCTAGGTGGCTTACATATTTACTCTTTTTAACCGACTTTTAAAAAAGGAAAAGGCTCAATTCGTCAGTATTGTTTAAAATCAAAATAAGCTGTAGTTACAGCCTTCTCTATAAAGAGTATAAGGGCCCAGTCCGCAATTAAAGTCGAATTTGGAAGAAGAATGATACTATAGTCGGCAGAATTTTGTAAATAATTATGGTTTTTCGGAAATAAAAGAGGGCGTTATACCATTTAACGTTTTGATTTGAAATCACCCGACTTCATAAAAGGTGGAGGTTCTCAATTCGTCTGTTTGTTTTTTTCATGTTTGTTACCTTATTATACTTATAGTAAATGTCGCCCTGCATTGGAAGCACGCGTATTTCTACTATACTGTTGAAAGTCGGAACAAGACGTGGCATGTTGTCAAGAAGCACAGAACGGGCCAATTGTAGACAAGCCGCAAACAACAGAACGCAAAACTTACGGGGAAGCATTACAAACAATATATTCACAAACCGAAAATTTTTAACGACGATGCCGCGCCATGAACAAACTTGAAATTCAGAAAAATTTTCCCCGGACGCAATTTATCATAACTTCGGGAACAAACTCTGTGCGAGTCGCGCGCGCTATCCGTTTTTAAACATCGCTCGAGGTTCCAACTTTCTAATCCCACTTGGAGCGGGAGTCTCCGGGATGAACATAACTTAACCGCTCAAACGGGGAACTATTTTCGGAACAGCCGAGGAAGTGAGAGCTTCGTCGCCGGCTAACCTTTAGGTTTTTTTTTTAGTTTAAAGTGACGCGGGCGCCTGTAAGTTACGGTCGAGTTTGAGACTTCACTGTACATTAGCCGTTTAACTGTCGATAAATTAACTCACGGAACTAAAATTAAATATTTAAAAGAGTTGTGTTATGAACTACACATGTGAAGACACGGACCCTAATGAAAGTCGATTGTGATCGCGTTAATGCTATTGTCGTGGTTGCAAAAGATGTGAGGGATTTTATGGACCATATGCCTGCGTTTTTTTTTTTTTTTATTCTTATATTGCAACCACAGACCTGTGTCCGTGCTCTTTTCTAATATACTTAAATTGTCTACTCTGCGTTTGTTAAAAAGTGCCACTTCTACAGTTACTATTTTCCTTATTATTTTTTTTTTTTTTTTTTATTATATATATATAATGCCTGAATTTGGAGGTGGCCAGAGACCGCATCGGTTCACGCGTCGCAGACGCCCCGCTGCACTGCTATTAGCTTCTCCGCGACCGCTGTGTCCCTGCTTCTCATGGCCATTTTCAGGTTGTAATCCACTATCCTCTCCTTTGATGCGGCCATTGCCTTTGTCACCAGTCTTCCTGTGGCGTCGTCACAGTCATCTGTGTAATAGACACAGCTGACGGTGTGTCGGGATATCGCCACTACAGCATGTTGGACGCTGTCGTGCAGTTGCAGTTTTTTCGTCACTGTTCTGATGACCACCACTGACACACATATGCCTGCGTTGTAGCCTAGATTATTTTACTCACATTGCCAGAAGAACCAGTGACAATTCGGAAAATCTCTGGAATGCGTTGCGATCAAATGCACGTACAGCTGGAACTAAGGCTACATTCAAACGCTCTTTCTTTAATCTGCTGCTTAAATACCACTTAAATGAGGAATAGTTATAAATTCTCTGTCCTTATATCCATCTATATTTGTATCTATGTAGTTGTATATTTATATAATTATGGTTACGCTATTAATTTATCCATATGGTATGTTTATTTATGTTTGTATATATATATATATATATATATATTATTTACGTTTATATACATATAATATATTTGTTTTATTCTCCTTTTTCTTTTTCTCTAAGGTTGCACCCGTAACTTTGTCTCTACACAATTTTAAGGTAGACTGGCAGAGAATGCCTTCTGTCATTAAGTCCACCTTTTTGAACAGTTTTAATATATGCAAATAAAGATTAAATAAGCAAATAAATAAATAAAAGTTGGTTGTCATAAGAAACTTCGACCAGACAAGATGTAGAAGGTCAAGGTAAGTTGGACTGATCAGATCCTTACCACTCTCGGCACATACAGCTGCTGATATGGGGAAGTGGAGACTGATCAGCAACGACAGGCTGTTCCTACGAGATGTCATGACCCTCAGCATTGAGGAAACCGAAGCGACGAGGAGGTAATTGAAGTCAAACTACCCTTGATGTACATCGTTTCTAATTGAAAATGAATCATCGACATCGGTTGCCGAGATTTTAAGTTATTCGTCCATTTCTCACACATACTTAATGCAAATTTAGGGCTTATATGGTTTTCTCATGGATCTTCTTCTATGTCGTAACCTCATGACTGAGGGACGTGATTATGGTGCGTTGCCCTGGCGACCATTTCTTTCCAGACATTTCTGTCTTGCTCCATTTGGATGGATGATTGTAGGGTAGCTCCCGTAGCGTCCTGAGTTGTGTGTGTCCATCTCGTAGGAGACAGCCCTCTTGCTCTCTTTCCTTCCACACAACCAGTAATAATCAGCCTTTCCAGACTGTCTGGGTCTCGCCTGACCGTGTGTCCGAAGAACTTGAAGACTGCCTGCAGATTGTGTAGCCTTTTTCTTATATCCAACTCTTTGAGGATTGACTCGTTTGTGCGACGTTCCGTCCGGGATCATCTAACATCATGCAACATCATCTCGTTAATCCACGATCTCACCTTTGCTTTTAGTGTCCAAGTTCTCATAGATAACATTGTCTATATAAGACCAAATAGAAATGGGACCACACTGAAGGCATCAGCTTTCAAATAAAATAAGAATCCTCCCCCTATTTTGAAGTCGGTTGAAGATTCATTAGAATTGACGCCATTTTGTATACAATTAATTAAAGGAGCAACAGTTTTTTTTATAATTTAAAAATAAAATTTCATAAGAATAAAAAAATTTAAAAATCTTTATAAAAGATTCACATCTTACAACATAAAGTTCACTCGTTCACTCCTCATTAAATTTTTGATTAAAAGAAGAGTTAATTAGAGTTGGTAACTGAGGCGGGCACTTTTACGCTGAATTTCCATAGAATAAATAAGTAGCATTGAAAATAATGTTAATTGCAAAACTTCTTGTGTATTAAGGAGGCAGGATAATGGGGCCCCCAGTCCGTAACGCTCCCGTTAACCCTTCTTAGATACTGCTGGAGCTTGCGGGGATAAACGAGATCTCTCTACGAGTATATATATATAGCGTAGAGATGAGACACGGAATTTGACGTGAATTTCATAGAAATGTAGCTAAGGGTGGACACTTTAGCGATGTTGAATACGCTTCAAGAATTTCATCAACTTGTACATTGACTTGTTGACCACATGTACATATAGATTTGCTCTCTTTTTGTTCTTATAGTACAATGAATACCATGTTACAATAAGATAAAAAAATATATTTATAATGACTATTCTTGAAATATTTGTAAGAAGTTATCTGACTTTGACACACCATGCTGTAAAGAAAATATACCGCAACCATAGTGACAAGTAATTTCAAAAGTTGGCGCTATATGTTACTATTAATTATTCCATAATACCTTCCACATTGTATTATAATAATTAAAAAAACAAATGTTTTTATGAAACACGTCGAAGTTTACGATAAATGTTTATTCCTATTAATGTCTAAACTAAATGCTTTTAACTGTACCTATATTGAATGTGTTCAAAATTCATTTGTGTTTAATATGCTAAATACCTCTTTATTAAATTTTCGCAACTAAACAGTGCATTTATTATCTATCGAAAAGCGATTTTAGAGGCTTATTTGCAACGGTAACTTCACGTGCCGCACAGCGCCATCTAGTGTCGAGTGGCTCGTAAACTTTATTATAATTTAATTTCGAGTGATAAATTTGTTAAACAATAATAATATAAATAAATTTGTGTTTTAGTTAACACTATACGGATCTGAATTTTTTTTGTGACATAGTACACAGATTGGCCTGAGAAGCTGACTTTTACTGAGAGGTGGCAAAGCTTTTAGATCGGTTAGCCTGAACCTCTATAGCTAGTAACTCAACCGGCGCCCCAGAGGGTCGGTCGGCTGCTATTTAACGGATAATTTAAGGGACATTGAGAAGCTAAACAATCTTTGAATGACACTTCGAGCTGGCGCTGGGAGAAGAAGTGGCCGAAGCGATCATGTATGGATTAGGGGACCCTTGTGTGTTATGTCCTTTATTTTTTTACAGATAGGGCCTGTGTCCAGGAGTGGGACATATGTATATACAAAGGTACAACTTGAACTTTAACTTAGAATAAATTGATATTTTAAGTTAAAAAAATATCGAAATTAATTCAATAAATGCCTCTACATCCAGGCACTGTTGTCGATTAACCTAGTATGTTGTGATGGTACCGCAAATTTCCCAATAACAGTCGCGCTCCGACAGAACAGACCGACTGTGGTCGCTATGATCTCGCTTCGTGAATTTCATATCAAGCATTCATTCCAAATGGAAATGCAATAACGCTATAAGTTGGCCACAAAGTAATCAAATACACTGTAACGTTACTTAGTATCAGAAATACGAACGGTGTATTCTTCAAACGTTATTGCATAAAGCAGTGTATCTCGAAGTGAAACCTTCCTAATTCTAAAAAAACTAAATCTAAAACTTCCTAAATCAAAAACCTTGTAACTTCATTTTTTTTTCATAAATATTACTAACAATCTTGTGTTAGCTGGCAACACCTGACACCCAGCGATTGTTATACATAATAACTACTTCCAATGATATCTTAATGATTTACCTGAACCTTATTGTATCTTTAATTCATAATTAATAATTTAGTTGATCGTCACATGAACTTAGCATTGTAAACAAAAGTTTAACTTTATTAGTTCCTAATCTGACTTCTAATTAATTTTGTATAAAGATGGTGAGGACGCGCAGTTGTGACGTTTGACTCGATATAAATAATTCTTTGTACAACGTTACGCTGTCTCAATAAAGCGAGTGTATTAGTTGTTGGACTATTTTATTATACGAGACCTACAGATTATAACACTTGTTGAGCATTCCAACTAAGCTTAAGCTTGTGCTAGGAGCTAGTTCACGGCAATAGTCGAATGGTGGATTCGAACCCACGACCTTACGATTCGCAGGCTGTACCCTAAACCATTAGGCTATTGACGCTGATTATTAATTTCTTCATATAGTATTTTGAATTTAACTACAATTAAAACCCACCTACTACACAAAAACAAATAATTAGTTTATATTTCTACCCTGTACCCTACATAGATTAACAGTCCACATTAGCTCCGACTTTTCAGAATGTATCTCTGAAATCTACCGACAGCCTACAGTTACTAGGAATCGAATTGTCTGCGAATCTTAACTACGGGCGGTTCATTGAATCCAAAGCGAAGGTAGCTGCTAGGAAGCTTGGAGTCCTATCAAAGGTACGGCGGTACTTCACACCGGGACAGCTTTTGACTTTGTATAAAGCACAGATCCGGCCATGTGTGGAGTACTGTTGTCATATCTGGGCAGGTGCAGCCAAATACCAACTCGCGGCACTGGATTCCATGGAGAGGCGGGCCAAAAAGGTGACTAAGATCTACACTTAGATAGTCTTGAGCACAGGCGCAAGGTGGCCAGCCTTTCGGTGTTTACAGATTACACTTTGGAGAGTGTGCACAGGAATTACTAATTATTTTTTAAGTTTTAGGGTGCTGAAAATAATTGAAATAAATGAAAACTTTCAAAGGCATAAAGGTATCGAATAACTCTAATACTTTTCAAATAATACAATGTAGTAATTTAATATTATACGTCTGTTACATTGCGAATTTCTGGAGTTTCCCAGTGTGCGTTGTCGTTTAGGAGTACTTGGATTGTCATAAATTAAAAAAAATATATAACAAGCATTTGTACACACAGTTTTAAATATTTATTCTTTCATTGTTCGTACAGCAAAGTACTGGAATAATTTATTGTTTTCATTTATTAAGGGTAGAGTGTGTAGGCATTTACACAGATAGTGCGCTTTAGTATTCAGGACTGCAGGTCCACTAAACATCGTGAGCAAACATTTGCTTAGAAAGTTTTTTCAAGCAAAAAAGCACAGACTAATAGAGAACCTCCGGTTTTTACAGTCGGTTAAAATGATGCAAGAATTTTTTTATAACAAATAATTCGTCGAATCTTTTACGCACTCCACGAGTTTATAAAGCAACTTTGTCTTCATATAGAAATTATGAACGCTCGTTTGGTCTCATTTTGCGCCACTTTAAAGGTTCCGTGGCGAGACAAAGTCGGTTATTTTTCTTCTCAACTAAAATTACAAAATGACTCCCGCCGTGGAGGCGACGGGATGTTACTTTGCAGGAAAATGGAAGAAAAAAAACTTCCAATTTATAATTCCCTTAAAGGACTGTCTTCCCATTTCACCGTAATACCTTTTGGCGCAAGGCTTAATTCAGTTGTTTTGACTTCGCTCATTTTTCGTTTCTATTGGAAATATATTTCCTTACTAATAAACAGGATTGTAGGATGAGAAATTGTGTTGATAGACGTGGCTTGGAAGATTATGTGACGGAAACAGACAAGTATTTGCAGAAGAGAAAAACAAAAACCGACTTCAAATCGAATCACTAACGGATAAAAAGCTACAATACCGTAATAGTTTACACGGTCGAAAGGTCGTAGGTTCGCAACCACCATTCGACAATTGACGTGAACCTTTCGATTCGCAGGCCGTACCCTAAAAAATTAGGCTATTGACGCTTCAAAAGCATTAAATACACGCTAACATTTTTATACAGTCACACCCACGCACACTATCCTTTCATACGCTCAATCACTTAAAAATTATTTATATTTAGTCCGTAAGATTTACTTGGAGTTGGGTACAATATCTACCTAATACAGGCTTTTGATTATTCTAGAAGGAAATAACGAAGATATGAGCATTTTTTTATAATTTGTCCGACATTTGTGTTACTATGTTTGCAATAAATATGTGTGTATTTGTGTGTAAAAAGTACATATTACATTAATATAGCCGTGAGCAAAAATAAAGTATTGGTTAAGAAAGTTTGAATATCTCGAAATATAAAGACAAAATAAGAAGATCCCAATAAAATTTAATGAAAAATCTGTATTATCAAAGTTTACGTAAGATATCCTTTTGTTTAAGTTTATGTTTTTTAATGAAATATAAATAAATTAATAAAAGTATTTTATTTTATTTTAAGGATATTTAATTGTCTATCATGCACAATTTATTTCAATTATCTATCGTCTTAACCGACTCTTTATTTTTGCTCACGTGTGTAGTATTATATTAATAAATTCGGCATATTTTGAAGTCGTTTAATAAAAATGACGAGAACGGAGTCACATTGAGGGTATAAATATCAATTTAGAGTCCGTAAAGGAAACGGGGCTGTTCCCGAGCGTCACGTATGAGCACTAGATTCGCGTGTAAGGGAGAAAGTTTTTTACAAATAATTTATAACCCACTCGGCCTAAAGCAAATGGCTGCCGAATATTTTAAAAGACACGGCCAAGGTTGGTACAAATTTGCATTCGGGGTTTGGCGTTTTCGGGTTTTTATTTATTCAGCGCAGTAGGTCGGGTCGTGAGTGAAATTTTCGGTACGCTTTTATGACTTCTTTGAGCTTTCGGGACTTAGCGAGTTTGGATAACTATTAATTTACCACGCGAAGTTTTTGAGCGTTGTAATCTGATAAGTTTGTATACTTGGCTCCGTGCGGAGCTTTGTACTATAACGTGTATTGTTTTATATAAATATAAATAATTATAGAGATAAAAAATTGCTTCCCTAGGCGAAGCTTTCGTTATTATCCGTGAAAAAGCAACCGAGTGAACCGTGGATCGGCCCTCTCGGGCGCCTTTGGATCGGAATGCTTACACCTAACATAGTAACCGTCCAAGCCGAGGATACTCCTCTCCAGGGGACCCTTCTGTCGAGTAACTAGCTAAGTCAAGGCCAGCTTCTCTAGCCAATCTGCGCAGTTCGTCATAAAAAAAAAGTTAGCATGTTGATAGTTAAGTGCAGAGTTGTATGTAATCTAATTTACATTATCGACGACATGACGACCGGTTTGGCACAGTTAGATTTTTTGTAAAATACCTACTATATTGTATATATTTCTCTTTTTAAACATTAAGTTTTGTTTTATTATTCGCATATACATATACATACATTACCATTAAATGTGGTTTAATTAAAATTACAGTATCATTCAATTTGATACCGTTCGTTTGTTCCGGTTAATCTCTGGATCCGCTGGATCGTTTTTTTAAAAACTTGCACTGCCAGATAGCTGATATAATAAGCAGTAACTTAGGCTGCTTCGGTGACTACCTGTTTCGGACGGCCCACCGAGAGGCCGATGAGCGGTGCCACGATTGTGGGGCTGCGGTGGACTCCGCCCAGCACACCCATGAGATGTGCCCGAGATTGGCGGCGCGGCGTCACGATCTGGTCGCGTTGCTCGCGAGTGATAAGTCCTGGGCGGCAGTGGCCTCCTCGCCGAGACAGTCATGTCATGTGAAGGAGGCCGACGAGTGGGTCAGGGAGGATAGCCCAGGGGCTTCCTCCCTCCGCAGGCGGCGAGTTGGGGTGCGCAGGAGGCATTGGTATCGCCTCCTGCGCACCTCCTCTCGCTGCCCCGCGTAATCCGAAGCGGGGCCAGGCTGGGAACTTGGCCCCACTAATGCTTCGGCGTCGTCGGGATTTCTTTAATTGCCGGAGAAGTTCCCTTTAGAGCGGTCTTTGTCTGGACCGGCCAGTCGTTGGGGTGCCCTGTCGCTGATGGCATTCGCGGAAGGTTTAGTGGGTAGAGGTCGCCCAGACCGCACACATCCCTCCGGGCCCACCCAGGGTTACGGAGGATGGTCTGTAAAAAGGATTCCCCCGCGTAAAAAAAATAGGTAACTACTTTAAACATTAAAGAAAAGTTGAGGTAGTCTTTAATAGCAGGTAATGCCGCGGGGCAGGTAGTTAAATATAATAAATTCAATGCCTCACATCAATGAACGTGCTAATCCATACAATCCATACACATCAACTTAACTGGTCACTTACGTGGGAACTAGTTTAATTCGGGAGTGTTAAGTTGGTACACGACTTGTTCTATTAAAAATTATACAACGCTCAGGTGCACGGAGGTCCATATTTACGAGAGGTCATAATGAGTTCATAATGAGGGTTGCCCTGTTCTCCCCGGTGAGATTAATTAAGGAAGATATTAAATTCTTCCGGCTTATTTGTCGTATACATTTGCTCCTCCTTGCTGGACTCCGTCAGAAGGGGAAATGTATAGTTTAGTAATTAAGACATGGGTTAAGTTTTAACTGGTCAACGATCTGAATGTACGAGATTTAGAGTACTTTTTAACCGACTTCTAAAAAGAAGGAGGGTCTATTTTTTTATGTTTGTCACCTCATAACTTTCGATTGGGTGAACTGATCCATCCATCCAGGCATCCATGAGAGTTAGCATTAAGTATGTACCCTACAAATGGATAAATAAGTCAAAATCACGGCAACCGATTTCGATTATTCATGTTTTATTGAGAAGGATGGACTTCAAGGGTAGTTTTAATATACAAAGAGAGCATCTGCGCGTAATAACTTTTAACGTTTGATTCGATTTGAAGTAGTTTTTTTTTTCAGCACTGTAGTTCTGAAGTTGTGAAGGCTATCAAGAATAAAACTACGGTATTCCCTGCCTGTCGTAAAACGCGACTAAAAGGAGCGTCGAGTTTACTAGGCGACAAGGGTGGGGGCCTTTGTCGTCCACAAATGTGGACCCGGGAATAAGGCGACATCAGCTGGTCCATGTCGCCTTACACTGCGAGGGCACAAGGAGTAACCTCCCCTCCCCCCGGGATGTGCTCTCCTTGAGCACAGTGCAGAGGGGCTCCACTGGAGATCCCGGAGCCCCTCATCATACACCGAGGAAGGGCCACCGGGGAGGTTTTATTGGGTCAAACTCCATATAACCGCCGCCTTCCTCTCCCCTAACAAAAAAGGTTTTGTTTTACTCATAGCAAAAGAAAGCAATATCGGAATAGAAATAGAGAATAGAATAGAATCTAATTAACTCGTCTGCCGATGCAACGAGATACCACAATTGCTGCCACTCTCGCGGACGGCTTGCAATTGTTTGCCCTGTCTAATTGAAACGAAACGGGACAGCGTATAAAACATCCGAAGCACTGTCTTAAATGGCGTGGGAGTCTCAGGGCCTGATGGTTCAATTTCCGTTTCTATTAAGTTCTCTTAAACTTGACGACTAGCTTGTACATATTTAATGGATGACTACAAGTATAATTACAATTAAAAACATAAACCGACTACTAATCTAATCAAACATTAAACACTTTTACGCGGGGACGCTCTCTTTGTATTTCCGAATTATTGTAGAACCTAACCAAACTCTCATCAAACTGCCCTTAAAGTACGTACTTTCCAATAAAAAAAAGATTCATTGAATACGGTTGCACACCAACTTCGCTATCGACAAAAAAGTACAATAAAAACCTGACAAGTTACAATAACATTAAATACTCGTATATATATATTTATTATGACTATTCTTTAAATTTTATAAAGAAAATCATTAGTTATGAATTTGACACATTGCTGTAAAAAAATGTATAGTAACCTTAGTGACAAGTAATTTCAAAAGATGGCGCTACTAATTTACTTTCTACGCTATTCATTTTTCCAAAATTGTATATCACCTACCACATTTTATCGTAACTTTTTGAAAAAAAAATGTTTTTGTGAAATACGACGAAGTTTATGATAAATGTTTAGTTTTCAACAAAAGTCTTTCATGTTATGTTTTCTTATTTATGTAAGCTATTATATGTCTGAAAAATAATGTTTTTTTCCCACCTGCCAGCTCACTTTGTTTTTTTTTTAACATTGTCGAAGGTGACCCAAATGACGACCATATAGGGCCGAGTGTCCCGTGCGACCTTACCGTTCTGTCGACCTCGATATCCAAGAAACTAAACGTTGTTCATTATCAAATGCAATAAGCGCCGAGAGTCGATTGTTTTGATTGATTCATCGAAGTACAGACGCGCACTAGAAAGTTTGTGCGTCACTGGAATATACGATGAATTTTAATGACATCAGACAATTTGGTCTTCACAACATTTTTTGAAGAAAAATCGTTTCAAAAGCGATAACCTTACTAAGCGTTTGACTTAGGACCTAACCGACGAGTTCCTTTTTAACAGACTTTAAACAAAGAGGTTCTCAATTCGACTGTACTTTTTAATAAAATAATTTATTTATTTAACAAAATTTACATTCATAACGTAATAAAAAGCATCATAAAACCTATTCTAGGTTTTTCTAGATACTGTAAGTTCTCACACAATTGTTACGTAAAATTTCAAATTGCCAGAGAATATTATTTTCACATTTGTGCCCTTCTACTAGCATTAGTATATATGAACCTAATTTTAAATGATTTTTTTTGTTTGATAGGATTTGGTTTCAATTAGATCGCGTACTAATTTTGTCAATATATGACTTGGATTCCAAAGATGTAAAGAGGTCTATTATTATGTTGTTGTAAGTATGCTTGTTGATTAAGTACTACTTAACGGGGCGTTAGAACTTCGTTAATTATGATAGAAAATAAAAGATGGCGTCTGTGTGTAGTAGCGTCTACTCCGCCATTGACGGTAAATCATTTATTTTTAGCCTATCATTATCAAATCGATTTCAAATCGGTTATTGGTTCGACTAGTAAATATACTTTTTTTATACAATCCACAAGTAGATAGTCAAAGTCA
The DNA here is from genome assembly GCA_029286785.1 of Meandrusa payeni. Lineage (NCBI taxonomy): Eukaryota > Metazoa > Arthropoda > Insecta > Lepidoptera > Papilionidae > Meandrusa > Meandrusa payeni. The sequence continues at coordinate 2,831,609 of JAGSMX010000029.1, forward strand.
AAGTTATCGTAAGTTTATGTACTTTCTTCAGCCTTGTAGTTCTGGGCTCTCAAGAATAAGACTACGGTATCCCCTGCCTGTCGCAGAAGGCGACTAAAAGGGGCCTCGAGTTCACTGGGCGACAAGGGTGGGGGCCTTTGTAGTCCGGTAAGGTGGACCCGGGAAGAAGACGATATCGGCTGGCCCGTGTCACCTTGCACTGCAAGGGCACATGGAGGGGGAGGGAGTAACCTCCCTCCCCCCCGGGACGTGCTCTCCTTGAGCACAGTGCAGAGAGGCTCCGATGCGTTCCACTGGAGATCCTGCAGCCCCTCGTCATGCACCGAGGAAAGGGCCGCCGGGGAGGTTTTAGTGGGTAAAAACCCCACATAACCGCCGCCTTCCCCCCAGAAGGCGGGGTATCTTTTTGAAGATTTCCTCCCCGTTAACAAAAAAAATAGTTTATGTACTTTCTTAATTAATTATGTCCTATTTGTAAATAAGTGTAATAACATGCGAGTAAACTTGGCAGTTGGCAGTACAAATTTATATACATTCGAGTATATACTATTTTGATAAGACATCCTTGCTATACAGTCGGTATAGTGAACTAATTATATCATATTTATAAATAACAGTTGGCAGTACGAATTTATATATTCGTATATATATTTCGATATGAAATCTCCGTGCGATTGTACAGTGATTCATAGAACGTGCGCTAGCGCGTTGATTCATCGATTCGTCCGTTCCCCGATGGCTTCGTTATTTATGTTTTTTTTTCCTCTCTCGTCCTAATTCGATGATTACTCGGCGACCGCATAACTACCGCTCGCCCGCCTTCTCAGTAATTTAGTGTTCGGAAATTGTAAAGATTTTGTACAATTACGATTGGAATTCGATGCCCGCTTATGGCACAAATCGTGCTGTATCACTGTTGCATCTTGGTCGTTTTAAACGTAGATGACACATTACATTCTCCTCATTCTGTCGTTGTGCTCCTCATTTCTCATGGTCGTGACCACGTCGAACCATGACTTTCGTCGTTACATCACACCTTTAAAGACTGATCTGGAAGAACGTGGAAACCTACCATAAATACCTGCATATTTTGTACATGTACATTTTTTTTGCGACGGACCAGAAAAGCTTAACCGTACCTGTTTTACCGGACATGAGTGGTGGCAGAGCTCTTAGGTCGCTTAGCCTGAACGGTGCAAGGGCTCCCTAGAGGACACCTCGGCTTGGCGCTAAGCATTCCGTACCGAGGATGCTTAAGAGCAAATGCCGAACCACGACTCGATCGGCAGCTTTTATCAAAAGAGTATTGTTAGCTTAGCACATGAGACCCAGCGATTGTTATGCATAATAACTACTTCCAATGATATCTTAGTGATATATACCTGAACCTTATCGTGTCTTTAATTTATAATTAATAATTTAGTTGATCATCACATTAACTTGGCATTGTGAACAATAACTTAACTTTATTTAATTAAAAGTCATATTACGAACTAATATGACTTTTAATTAATTTTGTATAAAGATTGTAAGGACGCGCAGTTGTGACGGTATTCGTTATAAATAATTCCTTGTACGACGTTACGCTGTTTCAATAAAGCGAGTGTATTAGATAATGGACTATTTTATTCCACAAGACCTACAAATTACTACACTATCATATATTCAAATTGCTTTGTCCTTTTTTTTACTGTTTTCGTACTTCAAAGGAATAGGAGGAAAGAGACGGACGGGACTATGAATGGACACACGTTAAAAAAGACGAGTTCAAAAACCATCGTTTTTGAAGTCGGTTAAAATGTTGTCTCATTCCACAAGCCGTGTGTAATATCTACATAGCGTTGCGACGTATATACTGATACTAAGACGTAACGTTATTAACGTTATATGTAACCACTAATATGTGAAGTTTGTAATTCACTGTTAAAACAGATACGGAACACTAATTGAATTTAGAATTTCTCGTGTACAACGTCGTCACAAAGGAAATAAGGCGGCGTACAAACGAAATGATTAATAGCGTCGACTCGATATAAGCTGTTAAGTGACAATTAGTAACACACAACACAACCCCTTTTGTTTGCTCTTCGGAAATATTTACACACGTCAAACCGGGACTCGGGGCTCCAGGCAACGGGGATATGATCGGACAGTCCTGACGACACTAAAGTATTGTGTCTTGCTTTTTAGTTCAGTTCAGTTATACATAACAAGTATATGAATAAAAACAAATACCGACTTCAAATCAAATTAATCAGTACCTAACCAAACTCTCATCTAACTACTTTTTTTCCGTGCTCTTTTCAATACACTTAAATTGTTTACTCTGCATTTGTTAAAAGTGCCACTTCTACAGTTACTATTTTTCTTATTTTTTTTATATATATAATGCCTGAATTTGGAGGTGGCCAGAGATCGTTTTGGGTTCACGCGTCGCAGACGCCCCGCTGCATTACTATTAGCTTCTCCGCGACCGCTGTGTCCCTGCTTCTCATGGCCATTTTCAGGTTGTAGTCCACTATCCTCTCCCTTGATGCGGCCATTGCCTTTGTCATCAGTCATCATCTAACTACTTTTGAAGTACATACTTTTCAAAAAAGAAATAATCATCGAAATCATTTGGCATGGTATTGAGTTATTCATCCATTTGTCGTGTTGCACTTGATGCAAATTTATGTCTTATACCGTTTTCTCATGAATGCCATTGTCAGAATTGGACGAAATTTCAACGCACACGGGTAGTACCAGCTAAAAGAAACATCAAAATCGGTTCACCCAGTCGAAAGTTATGAGTCCTAGGCGATAAATCTTTGATAGTCCATAAAATACTTTTGGTGAATTCCTTTGGACTTGTTGAGGTCCCTTCAAATATTGTATCGATGTATCAATCGCAAATGGTACGCTGGTATCTTAAGTAACCTGTTGAAAACCTCTACGTCTGATCAACGTTATCCTTTTTCTTTCCTGAGATATATTTGTTTAAGCGTTCATTTTATTTGTTATTTTGTAAATAGTGCTTTTTCCCAGTTTTCCCCATTTTTTGGCAACCCTATCGGAGCCGTGTGTACATAAACTCTTTCATTGTCAATTTGGGTCCCGGAGGCCTTGATGAAAAGGTTAAAAGCAAAATAAAAATATAACTCCAACGGAGAGGGACACTTAAGATTTCATAGTCTTCATTAGGCGAACATTTTTCGAGGCACATTTTAATATCTTTTCTTATATAAAATATAGCCTTTAAAAAGGTCTACTGAGAGATGGGTTTGCCTTATATAACATACACAGATAAGAAAATTATTTTATTATATTAGCAGAGAAGGTATTGAATCTTGTCGCATATCACTGACTCCAAAATTGTTTCAATTTTTATTATTTGTTAAGGTAGTACATAATGACGTTTTCTATAATATAACGATACATTTTAATCGATATCAAATAATGCTGAAGCATCAATAGCCTAATGGTTTAGGGCATGGTCTGCAAAACGTAAGGTCAGAGGGTCGAATCCATCATTCGACTATTAACGTGAACCATCTCCTAGCACAAGCTTAAGCTTAGTTGGAATGGTTAACAAGAATGTTAGTAATAAGTTTCTTCGAATTTTTTAAGAAAAATTCAAAACATTTTTTAATATAGTTTATTTATTTTTAACTAAAGTATCTAGGTGCCATTTTGTTTGCTAACTTTTTGCCATCTTGTAGGAAGGTACATGATCCTATTGCTATAGAAATGTTGAGACTTCTGATCAAATTACCGCGACAAGTGGTTTTGGCAGTCCTCTCGTGATGATAATCTGACACTGCCTAAAGAATTCTGAAGAGACCAAAACAGGTGGAAATCTGAAGGTAGCAACACCTAAGAGAATTGTAATAGGTTGGTTTCATAGTATAATGTAATTGGCAAATAGCAGACTTGGTGGCGTGTAGGTTTATAAGTAAAATTTGACAAAAAATGTCTCCTTTTTAGTATAAATTTCGTACCAGTCAATTCTTTATCGAATAGCTTATTTTTTGTACATTTATTTGGCTATTAAATAAGAGGCAAACGTAATAAACACTTAATGGCTAACTTAACTTTAAAAATGTAACAAGATAACTTATAAGATATAAATAAAACACTCAACAATAACTTATTATCAATGATTTTAGAAAATTCATTGTATCTTTTAAACATTCTAATGATATTAGAACTAAGTTCTGCAGAAATAATACAGATAATCCTGTAGAACTTAGTTCGAAGCATGTTGTATTTAGTTGTCCTAAGGTTCGAAATTCGAAAGAAATATCGGACGGAAATCAATTTGAAGCGTGCACAGAAATTATATATAATTCCATTTCCAAATACAAATTAAAAGTAAATCGAAATGAGAACCTCTTTGCTACGGTGTAATTGTCGAAAGCCCGCATGACGGCATTTCATCCATCCTATGCCGTAATGAGAAATGTGCCCTTGCGTTTTATATTACCTCGCTATTTGTTAAACTGAGGACCACTTAGTCCTATTTGTATATATAATTATGCACTTACTTCTTAATTCCTGGTTGGGTAGACAGCAATAGAATAAAATATTTTATTTGTACAAGTAAGACATGGTACAATATGTATAATAATAATTATATTCACGATTGTTGAAGAAATAAAATGTGCTCGCATCTCTCTCTTGCTCCTACAATGTGATACAGACTGTAACTGTATCTTAGATGTATGAACTGTAACTCTCTCTTTCTATCTTTACTAACTTATTCTTTCCTTCGACTCGCCAGATCACACTTTTCGTAACACATTCGCAGCTTACTCCCCAAATTAAGTCTGCGTAAAGAAGTTTTACTTCAAATATTCGCTTCTTTTATCTCGCCAATACTTTTATTCTGTTCAAGTATTAAACATCAAATTACATATATATATATATATATATTATTACATACTCACATACCAGATCGACCAATCAGGGATTCATCCATCAAGACCAAATTGCGAGCGATAAAATGGAATCATTGTTTACCCCGCCAAGGAGTTCACGTTGAAAATATCCAACGTATTTGTGGAGTACATAAAACCCGAAGGTCTGCACGTGTGTCGGGTTGTACGCTCGTCAGCATTTTCCCGGGGCCTTAATTAAAAATACCATTATATTCGTGAAGCGTTGGGGACCTCGCAAAAAAAAAACGAAAATCCAATATTAAGCTACAAAGAGACTCCGATATACGATTGACCTTTTTCTGACTGGCTTATAATAAAAAAAAATTTTTTTTAGAAAATTTTGTTGTTCACAAAATGTCGGATCCGGTCCCCACTTTCCTTTTAATCAACTTAATAAGGTCTGACATAGATTTTTTTTTACTTTTCAATTATAATGAGAACAAACAAGAATCGAGATCGGCTATCTGACGCTGTCAATTGCAATTGGTCGGAATATCATGGGGCCTACTTTATCTCAGTGCTTTGTAGACGGCATAAATTGACTTGCAATTAGCAATGATACAAGCGATATAAGACTTTGCCTAGATCGTTAGAGAGAATAAACTTCTTTGATAGTTCGCAGCGTGATGATGCTTGATGACATGCACTATGCAGTCCGAGTAACGGCGTTTGATAAACGCGGTACGGTACGAATGTTAGCATTTTGTAAGTTAAAGTTAGTCTTTATATATATATATATATATTATATATTATATATATAAAGGCTGTATAAATATAAATATAATACTGTAATGATTTTTTCCGCATATATGTGTATTTGTCTATTTCTTTACGTAAGATACACTTTTCCTTGACGATTACACCTCAGGGTTGACTAGAGATTGCCACATTAATTCCTTTTTTTTTTGTTAACGAGGAGGAAATCTACAAAAAGATACCCCGCCTTCTGGGGGGAAGGCGGCGGTTATGTGGGGTTTTTACCCACTAAAACCTCCCCGGTGGCCCTTTCCTCGGTGTATGACGAGGGGCTCCGGGCTCTCCAACGCACCGGAGCCCCTCTGCACTGTGCTCAAGGAGAGCACGTCCCGGGGGGGGGAGGTTACTCCCTCCCCCCCTATGCCCTCATAGTGCAAGGCTACACGGGCCAGCCGATGTCGCCTTCTTCCCGGGTCCACCTTAGCGGACGGCAAAGGCCCCCACCCTTATCGCCCAGTGAACCCGAGGCCCCTTTTAGTCGCCTTATACGACAGGCAGGGGATACCGTAGTCTTATTCTTGAGAACCCAGAACTACAGGGCTGACCATTACTTCCACGTTAATTCCTGGGTGGTACTTACTTACTTTAAGTACGTACGTACTTACTTTAAGGTGTTACAATAAATGTTTTAAAACAAAGTTTTTAAAGAAAGGTTTTTTTTTATTCCAGTGGCACAGCTGGCGCAAAATAACTCAAATGATACGTATACCTGACACATAATGTTGAAGTAAATCATACTACTATTTTACCCCTGACCAGAGGTACCCTTGTGTCGCGTTACTGACCATAGTCGTTCAGGTTAAGAGACCGAAGAGCAATCTCTCAATCCGGTAAATCTGTCTCTTCCAGCTTCTCTGCCCGACATGTATAGGTTACAAAAAATACGACTAATATTAAAGTACAATCGCTCTCCGCTCGCACTGTGTACGCGCGCGCTAACTATCGACGAACTGGGTTACAGAACAAAGACGTGTTTATGAATTCCGCACCACTAGGAAAGTAACAAAATACTTCTGACCCAAACTTTTCGGAACAATAGCCTTTATCTCCTTCCACTGAACTACGAATTTGATAAGTCGTGAGAAACGCAAACATCGCGGCCGCGCGGGACTCGGACAGAGCTCCCATTGTTCCCATTTATCTACCGAGCATACATCACGTACTTGCTGCTAGGGACGTGCGATTTTTAACCGACTACAAAAAAAGAAGGAACTTCTCAATTTCGTCAGCATTTCTGTTTTAAAAAAAAACTTTTTACGTACGCTTGACTTAGGGATTGAGCTGGTGAATCACGAAAAGTATGACTGAACGAGGCGAAGGGAAATTGGCTGGGAGATAAAAAGAGATATTTACGTTTCGTATATTACTTTAGGGTCCAGAGAGAGAAGTTTCACACTTGTCTTGTCACACATTGTCTTTCTCTATTTCTCTCATAGCCAGTAACGTTTTGTATATATAGGACACAATGCAAAAAAAGGCTTATTGTCTGTGACACATCGTAGCAACAGAGAGCAGTGCGCGCGCATATTTTCTCTCTTGAACAATCGTGTACATAATATATTTTGTGGGTACATTACACATATATACACTTACATATAAATGGAGAGTGCAATGCAAAGTGGAAGGGACTAGAACACGAGGCAGATCGCCAATGCGGGGTATGGTGGGTGCTCCACTTCACGAATGTGCCCGGTTGACAGCCAGCAGACGGAGGTTGCGAGGCGGCGGATGCTGTCTGCTGCCCAACCCACCGTATCATGATGGCCACACCTTTCTGGCAAGTGTAGGGCGAACAAGAAGAAGAAAATAAATGGAGATAAAGAAGTTTTACTTCCGTCGTGTGGTCTAAAGCACTTTTTTTTTAGTAGAGCACATCCCTAGTTGCGAGCGAAAACTTTATGAATACGCATATAAATTGTGATTGCGTGGGACCAATCAAGTGGGTCGACGAATGGCCGATAACTTGCTTTTGTCTATTCGTTTATCGTTTGTGTTAGTTTTTGTTTAACCGACTTGTCGCATCGCTCATTTGTTATCTTTTACACAACAACTATATTTTCACGACTACCCGTGCTTTATGTTATTGACACTTTATTTCATTATGAGTACCCACCAAGAAATTCAGTTATCTGTTTTTTTGACGTGACAACGTCTTATTTATTGATGAATACTGGATGTCATTCGCGCAAAATGTCCAGCTCGTCCGTTTTCTTTTTGACGGACTAACACAGTTGGCCAGAGAAGCTGCTAGCTCTTAGGTCGCTTAGCCTGAACCTTTTTTTTATGTTAACGAGGAGGAAATCTTCAAAAAGATACCCCGCCTTCTGGGGGGAAGGCGGCGGTTATGTGGGGTTTTATGCATAACGAGGGGCTCCGGGATCTCCAGTAGAACGCACCGGAGCCCCTCTGCACTGTGCTCAAGGCCCTGTGCCATCGCAGTGCAAGGCAACACGGGCCAATATCGCCTTCTTCCCGGGTCCACCTTAGCGGATGACAAAGGCCGCCACCTTTGTTGTCCAGTGAACCCGAGGCCCCTTTTAGTCGCCTTCTACTACAGGCAGAGGATACCGTAGTCCATTAGATTCCATAGTAGATTCCAGAACTACAGGCTTGTGTAGCCTGAACCTCTGTTAGTAGTTCCCCGGTGAGGGGTAACCTTAGCTTGACGGTTACTATTTTACGCGTTAGCAGTCCCATCCGAGGGCGCCCGAGAGGGCCGAACCACGACTAGTTCTGTAGCTATTTCATTGGCATTGATGTCCAGCTCTACTCTTCAGACGCGTCGCCCGGAGGCCGAGACATGTCCTCGACGATCCGGACGATGTGATCACCGTTGCACAGGCTAGATCTCTACAAAGCCACAAAGCGTCCATCCGCGACCGTCGGAGGTTGCGAATAATCCTTGCGCGATACAAGCACTTCATGGGGAAAGCCCACCCTCTCGATAGGATTAGGAGCGTTGCTGGAGTTTCTTCGGCCACTTCTTCTCCCAGCGCTAACGCTTCCCGAAGTGGCATATAAGTTAGTTTAGCTTAGATTGTCCCAGTAGATTTTGTTAATAAAATAGCTACCGACCGAGTCGTGGTTCGGCCCTCTCGGGCGCCCTCGGATCGGACTGCTAACGCGTAATAATGGTAACCGTCCAAGCCGAGGTTACCCCTCACCGGGGGGACCCTTGTGTCGAGTTACCACCTAATAGAGGTTCAGGCTAAGCGATCTAAGAGCTGTGCCACCTCTCAAATCCGGTGAAGCAGTAAAGGCCAGCTTCTCTGTGCCAACTGTGATAGTTCGTCAAAAAAAACAGCTCTACTCGGTCGTGCGAAATAATGTGAATTAATTAATAATTGTAATTTAATAATTTTTTATTACTAATACACGAATTGTCACGAATTTCACATCTGACAGACACCTAGGATTTTATTAAATCTATTACTTTACAGATATTTATTTATTCTTTTACCTCAAAAATTGTTTTGTCATATTAAATAATTTATTTGACAAAACAACGTTTGTCGGGTCAACTGGTATATGTAGTATATAGAATAAAAGCAATGGATGCGTTAAATGATAACACAAATTTTTAATCCAGACAATCGGGTCGAATTCAAATCGCCACTAGAGACATGACACAGGTGTTGGCACATTTTTATAAAAGCCCAGCGCGCCATGTAATAACATTTTTTCACACAACCGTGAGCTGAAAATATATACCGACAAAGGTCAGGCGGCGTGCTACATAAATTATCCCTCACCCCCAATAAATACTTATTTTTGCAATAACATTTATCCAATTTTCCGCAGGATATAAATTTGTTCATTAAGTAATAAATAATAAAGAACGGACCGGCGTCCTAATTTCATGTATAGAGTTTTCCTTTTGCATTCATTTGTGTTTTTTTTTGGCTTATTTTATCCTAATTGGGAGTAGATAAAGATATTTTCTTACTAACATGACTGGCATTGGTGTCTTTGGAATTTTCAACCGACTTCAAAAAAGGAGCCGGTTCTCAATTCGTTGGTTTTGTTTTTGTTATCTCATAACTTTCGACTGGTTGAACCGATTTTGATGATATTTTTTTTACTTGAAAACTGGTGTTTCATACATGTGAAAACCATATAGTCTTAAATTTGTATTGAGTATGTGCTCGACAAATCGACGAATTACTCAATATCACGGTAACCGATTTAGATGACTCATTTTTTATTGGAAAAGATATACATATAGTTACGCGACATAACAGTCGACGAACGCCAACTATCAAGATGGTGGCGGTGGAATTTGGAATTCTGCCGAGATGTGCGGTAACGGAAATCGGTAGCTGGGATGATTCCGAACAATTCCTCAGAACACTCCCCATGGTAAATGCGATACAGAATGCAAAGAGAACCGACATCTCTTCGCAGACTCAGAGGGTCAAGTCGATCGTAAAGACCCTGATTGTCGACGATTCGATGGTACAATACTTCAAGGGTAGTCTAGTTAGGTTTTGATTAATTCTATTTCTTAATACTCTTACGACAATTCGGAAATACAAAAAGATCCTTCGAGCGTAATAGCGTTTAACGTTTGTTTTGAAGTCGTTTATTGTTTTTACTCGTAAATATAATTGTTTACGGTTTAACCTAAACCGGGTCTACGTAGCACAGCTTGCAGTTTATAAGTCCATCTATATATATATATATATATATATAGATGGACGGATGGATGGAATATATATATATATATATATATACATCTATATATATATGTCCTACTATTGGGCGTAGGCCGTCTCTGTAAAGACCGCCACGCGGCCCTAGTGCGGATTAGCAGACTTCATATGTCTTAGAAAAATATTCTAAAACATGTAGGTTTCCTCACGATGTTTTCCTTCACCGCCGAGCGCATGGTGAATCAGCAGATAAAATTACAACAACAAATTTACTGGTGCCGGCACCGGTGATCGAACTCGGGTTACTAGCGTACTATGCAACTTAAGCCAACCGCACGGACAATGAGCTATCGCGGCTCCTCCATCAAGTTTACCATATATAAAATAACAATTCGTTCCATTCGATTTACATGTGATAAACGATTTATAAGATAAGGAAAGTGAAACGAGGACGGTAGTAGTAATTAATAAACGTTTCCGCCGTATACCCGCCCACTTGATATTGATATACCTAAATGCATATCAAACGACATACATGATTCACGAACTATAAAGTACGGCACCGTATTCCCAAGACCACTGCCTTGTTAAAACATTTGCGACAACTTTAATAAGAAGATTGCTTTATGAGCGAACACATATCAAGTCTCGTCAAAGTGCTGTGTGAGGACGCTTAGCAATTCATTGCCATAGTCTGCTGGGTATTACTCGACCCTAATTTGACAGTAAATAAAAGAAAACTCATTTACCCATACAAAACTGTTAGCAACAGTTAGTCCTACTAAATGCTAATTTCGTTTTAATGCATAAATAAATTTTATAATCTGTAAAATTATTCCTTATATCCTATATTCCATATATTCCTATTTATCGTGGTGCCCTAGGCGTTGCAACGACTTAAACGTAAAATTTTATTTTATTTTAGTTTAAATATCATTGAACGATATGGCAAGCGACGATATTTCCAAAAAACATGATTTTCAAAATCGGTTATCTAGGCCCTTTTTATAATACGTACCAATACGTAGGTGTTATTCTCTTGAAAAACCTTTAAGGCTCGTTGTAAAGTACTTCGTTTTAATGGGATCCGTTAGCTATAAAAAATCTAAACATTAGTATCGTAAACCCGACACCGACCTACTGTAGTATATGTGGTGTGTATTCAATTTCTTTTATACCATTATTATAATATAAAAGCTATATAGCATCTCGTTCGACCGTCGTAAAACCGTCTTACGTCGGAATGTCTGAGTATAAACGCTCGATGAGCGCAGCTTCCACTAATTATGCACATATTTACGTAATTTATTGAGCATTAACTCTATAAGTAAGTCTCAAGTGTGCGTTAATGTCGCGGTGAGGGTAGAGAGATATTGTATGAAAGATGGCATAATTGAGTACTGTTAGCGGTAATAAGCTATAAGTGCCTCGTTATCTAAGTCTGTTTCATATAACTTGATAGTCGAATGGTTAAGCGGTTCGACTTACGATCTGGTGGTCGCGAGATCGAATCACCAAATCGAACCCATTTGGGGTTATAAAAATTTGTGCTCAGTGTACGGTGATAGGTTCACCGCCGTCACGTTTGTGATCTATTAAGCTTGTTAAAAATATGCAAGAAATTTATTAGCTCATTTTTGATTACTTTTTTTGATTTTTTTACTAGGGAACTTCTGAAATCAATATGAAAGAAAGCTTGTTGATTGAGATAATAATCGGTTTATACCATTCTAAGACGCACCCTACCCAGCATTGTGGATATTGTGCGGCACGACGATACTAGAGGCCACTTTTTAAAATGTGCTACTGCCATAATGCGCCTGGCAACCAGGGCCAACGGCTCCGCGGTGGCTTGATGGACAATTAGGTACTAAAAAAAAATTGAATGAAAATAATATATTGAATAGTTCCAATATTACACGAGCGATGGCAGCAGAATACGTAAAGGAGAAAAAAACATTTTAAGACAAGATAAATACTCCTTTTTTTTGTTGACGGGGAGGAAATCTTCACAAAGATACCCCGCCTTCTGGGGCGGCGGATATGTGGGGATCTTACCCACTAAAACCTCCCCGGTGGCCCTTTCCTCGGTGCATGACGAGGAGCTCCGGGATCTCCAGTGGAACGCACCGGAGCCCCTCTGCACTGTGCTCAAGGAGAGCAGGTCCCGGGGGGAGGTTACTCCCTCCCCCCCTGTGCCCTCGCAGCGCAAGGCGACACGGGCCAGCCGTTGTCGCTTTCTTCCCGGGTCCACGACGCGACGACGCAGGCCCCCACCCTTGTCGCCCAGTGAACCCGAGGCCCCTTTTAGTCGTCTTCTGCGACAGGCAGGGGATACCGTAGTCTTATTCTTGAGAGCCCAGAACTACAGGGTAGATAAATACTCCTTGATCAACGAGCTCGAATTTTAATGAAAAATTATAATATCAGAAATACGTAATATAACTATGAATCTTTAGAAATAAAATACAGACAGTCTGCTCCTTTAATGTTTGTTCGATTTGTGGACTTAAATATTTGTTTGTTTAATTTAACTGTGAAAAACAAAAGTCTCCACTTATAATATAAATACCACACTCATCACACACACACACATTTATTTATTTACATACGAATATTTATTAATTTTTCTTTTAAATCTTTTATATATTTGTTAAATTCAATATATTTTTCTTTATGTTTGTTAAAATAAATTTGAAAATGAAATTGATGTTTGGCAGTGGGAGAGAGCACTGATTCATGAGATACATTTGAATAAAGTATTTGTTATTTGTAAAGTTTAAATAATTTAGAGTCTTTTAAAGTCTTTAATGCTCTTTGTACCCCGAAAAGGAATGCGTGAGCGTTAATAATGTTAAACTTTATGTCTGTTTCAACGTATTAAGTTAAAGGTACTTAAGCTATTGACGTGAAATTTGCGCGGAATCGACTTAATCCCTGGATCAACTTTGAAACGTTTGTAAGTTTAAAAGAAGAAATCCTGCTAAGACTATTATGGTATAGACTAAAGATTGGTTGATTTATTTCCGTCAATAACCTAATGTTTTTGGGCAGGGGTTGCCGACCTTTTGAATCGGAAGAGTCAAAAATTTGCAAAATTTAAAACTTTTTAAAGAGCCACAATTATTTTCTCACCAACAATACAAATTAAGTTAGCACTAAAGCTGCATACGGCTCTTTGGACGCAGAGCTTTGTTACCGACCTCTGTTTTAGGGTACGGTCTGCAAAACGTAAGGTCGTAGGTTCAAATCGCCTAGCACAAGTTTAATCTTATTTGGACTGATTAATAAGAATTTTAGTATTTGTGAAGAAAAAATATTGCTAGCATTCTTTTTTTTATTTAAAAATATTGTGATAAAATACTGGAAAAAATTTATTGAGATGGGCAGAGGCAGACACAATTTACGTTGTCACCATATCTTGGGAACTCAAGGTCCTAATTGAAACGAACGATCGCACTATATGATTGAAAAAACATAAATACATACGAATGGAGGAACTCCCCCATTTCTAAAGTCGGTTAATAAATAATTCTTATTCATTACTGATCTTATCTATATATAGCGCCAAAATCTTTAAAGTGATATAATATGCCTTACGACACATAATTAATTGGAACAAATTATTTTGTTACAGCGGACCCGCTTCCCGGCAAGCACGTCCCGCTGGAGAGCTATGAGAGCGAACTGGAAAGGGAACACGCGCTGCCCACGTCCGTCCCCAATGCCGACATCCTCAAGACTAACAGCAACCCCACATACCACAAGCCGAGGTAAGCCCCCAACGAGGTGTTCACCTATGTCTCGGATAGGAGGGCCCTTGGAGAGAACCCTACGCCCGATGAGACAGCCCAGGGACTTCCTTCCTCCGCAGGCGGCGAGTCGGAGTGAGAAGAGAACTTTAATTTAAAAATCCTATATATTCTTCAGACATCTAATGTCGTCGTTGTGTCGAGTTACTAGCTATAGAGGTTCAGGGTAAGCGACCTAAAAGCTATGCTATGGTAGTTTTTTGGCGTGTGTATGCAATGGTTGCCCGATATTTAGGATCTATAAATCTCAGTGAGAAGAAAGCATGTGATGTGAAGAGCTTATTTTAATTCATTTTGCGCAGAAAATTGGGAGCCATTAGACAAAATGACTCTCACTCTCCATGACACTTATCGAAAATGTAAAAAATGAAGTCGAAATGGCGTCATGAATATTTCTCTAATGGAATAAAGAAGATTGTCATTTGTTTTCATTTGCGTACAAGAAAATCCTTCACGTTAAATTCGACGTCATGATGACGTCACTTGTGGCGTCATTAATTTGACCCCGTCATACTCAGTAACGAACGGCGCTCTGTTGGCGCTCATCGAAATTAATTTTTACTAATTACAAGAGGCAGTTAAGGCAACTCCCAAACAAAACCCTAAAACAACACTGCGAATCTCGGGGCGCTCCTTAATTCCGGGCATAAATTAAATCATTATCGTAAACTCGAGTTAGGAGACTCCTTAAAGTTAAATGCCGTTTGTGCGCCGCGTAAAAGTTTGATCCGTTCCGCGCAATTAAATGCGTCCCGCCGTAAAAGGCGTAAACGCACCAACCCGTTCTGATATCGCCCGAGCCAACGAAAAGTTCAGTTCCAACACCCACGCTTTTGTCTTTTTTTTCCCAACTTTAAGGGACTTTCAGTCACATAACTGATCTCAAGTACTGTAAAATACTAACGAGTTTTGCTCATTATTTGTTCTCTGTTCTGTAACAATTTTGTTTGAAATGAGGTTTTATTATTGTCATATTCTATTTGATACAAATAAATGTTAACATTTTCATTTCATTTATTTATTAGACAAATTACAACACTATTACAGAATATTACCAATTCGATGCTGTAATTTACACAAATTCTAAATAAGAAGTAAAACGAGTATTGCTCATAAGCAAAAACAAAACCCGACTTCAAATGCGTATTTAAATCCCAAAGGTAAATGAATATTTTATTATACTAAAATGTTATACACATTGACACAGAGACGAACTAATACTTTCTCGTATTTTCTTTAAGCTGAGAGAAGCTCTTTCTTCTTCAAAATTCGAGCTCTAAATCTATCTAAAATCAACAAGCATGCTACCGTATGCTTTTTATGAGTTTGCTGATAAATTTTAGACCCTTGTGTTCCATGCCGACAAAATTAATATAGGACCTACCTAAAACCGACTTCAAATGCGTATTCCTTGTATTTTTCAATTATCATAGTAATATTATGAAATAGAATTAATCAGAACCTAAACACTCTCATTAAACTGCTCTTAAAGTACATCTCTTCCAATAAAATATGAATCACCGAAATCCGTTGGTGTGATATTGACTTATTCGTCCCTCTCTAGCGCACATACTTAATGCAAATTTAAGACTTATCCCCCTGGGATACCGTAGCCTTATTCTACGAAACCAGGACTACGGGGCTGATTTGCACCCACTAGGCCAGTGGTGTGCAAACTACGGCCCGCGGGCCAAATCTGGCCAGTTAAAGCATTTCATCCGGCCCGCCAGGACTTATATATAGGTTTTGTTAATATTTTTGATGTGTTATTGTAAAATTATTTCTGTTTTATTTATATCAGTAGTGTTTATAAGGTTTAAAACCTTTCAAAATTCTCAGTTTGTTTAAAAAAAAATTTTACGAAAAAAGCCAAAAAAATAATTGCCATCAACAATTTGTGTAATTTGCTTAATTATCTTTTAAAATTTTCTTTTATAAATCAAAATATTTTTTTCGATCAAATTTTGGCCCCTTTTAAAGTATTTTTTACAATTTGTGGCCCGCCAACAAAAAGTTTGCACACCACTGCACTAGGCGATCACTGAAAAGTTTTTTTTTGGAGAAAATTCCTTCACCGTATCATTTATTCGTGTCTGTAATTTACTAATGTACAATGTGGATAGTTTTATCCGGTATTAATTTATCAATATCGTGAATGGGTGTTTCGCCCACAAAGGAAATGTAGCGTGTACACTCGCGCACAACACTCGATCAATCACCAAGAACTATCAATTGTTCAACTTGCTTTGGAACACACAGTATGAAACGAAACTGAACAGAAACGAACTGTATTTAGTAAAAACAATAAACAAACATCCTGTACACGTCCCTTATTGGGTACGGACTTTCTCAGCATTTTTTTCAGTCCGCCACGCGGTCTTATTGCGGGTTGACAGACTTCACATATCTTCGAAAATTTCTGCTACCACGTCTTCCGGGAACCCGACGTCCCTTTTATACGCCTTTTACCACAGTCAGGCCCTTAACCTAATTCTGTAAGCCAGTATATGACACTGCTTAAAGGTACAACGGTACAAGATTAGACTCTGAAGATAACATTAGGGCAGAGTCCGTCATGTGCGTTCGCCGTCTTCAAATATTTATGGAAGATTTTCTTCACTGCCGAGCAGTAACAATTTCAATAGCAATAAACAATTTAATTGGTTTCAGTGTGTGTTCTTCCCCGAACTAATTATGTCCTTTGACATGAGCCCATTGCCATACATGTACAACGAAAAATAAGTAAAAACGTCATTCACCAATAAAAAAGAGCACAGAGATAAAGGAAAGGAAAAAAATGTGTGTTGTCGTACAAGGAATTACTGAGCCGAAGGACGGGAAACCTCTCCACCAACAAAAGAGACATCCTGAAATAATATTATGTTTGATTATGATTCAAATTGAGGAATAATCCATTGATTATCTTTACGGATAAGTAATAAAACGTGTCAGATAAACAGTAGGCGAATATTGAATAATTACACTCTCAAGGAGATTTCAGTTGGATCAGCGGAAAAAAACACAATTGTCTATATTTCGTCCTATATAAAAGTATCTCGCTTATTCATTATGTAAGCTGTGATTTGAATAAAAACAAAGTTGGCGCTCCGATTGTTGGGGAAAGTTTGGAAGCTCGATGGCCGTCCGACGCCGATGCTGTTTATCGTCGAATTGAATTTGTGACGCGAGAATTTGTCAGATTTGCATTTTTTTTTTCGAACTCTGAATTGTTTTAACGATTGGGCGTTCAGCCAGTATTATGTAAAGAGACATTAGCACCCATTATATTTTTTTTTCTCTTCTTTTTAATAAAAGGTTTTTGTTGGTGTTCCCGTTTTGAATAATCTAATAATGACATTTATCATTTTGTCTTTTTTAATAGATAACCTTTCTCCTTTTTTTAGGATTTGGTTTGTAAGGTCGTAGGTTCGAATCCACCATTTGACTATTGTCGCGAGCCATCTACTAGTACAATCATAAGTTTAGTTGGAGTGGTTAACAGGAATGTCAGTAATATATCTAAAAAATAAAATAAGGCTAGTTTTTTTTTTAAAAGTATATATAATTATAGTAACACATTGGTTTCAAGGTATGTTAAATTTCTCATACTCAGACAGCGGTAGTATTGTTAAGGTTTTTTGATCTAGACTCCGTCCAAATTATTTGTTGGTAGTACTAACGTGTAAATTATAAAAAAAAATGGGAAAAATTAAAATTCTGGATAGTACAAAGGGAACACTTTATCCCTAGCAGACATTGCTGGCTTCCCTTTTTCAACAAAGAGCCGTGTTTGTTTTTTATGAGACAAGTGAACTGTCTATGCTTTTTTTTTCATAAAAGTCTCGTCTGTGCCCTTGTAAATTTTCAAGCGCCATTTTTAAGCGAACCGGTAACGCTGTTCACGTACCAACGCCCGAGGCATCCGGAAAGTTTCTCATTAGGTCCTCTCCGGGCGCACTCTTTGACAATGCGAAGCATCACGCTTAAATAATTACAGATCCCAACGTCGGCGTCATCGTCTATCTAAGTTGCGAGGATGTAAGCGCTTTTTTGCATTCAAATGTATCATTTTGTTCCTATGCTCTTACAAGGAGTTGACATGACAATAAAAATAAAACGCTTTAAGTGCTTTTTTGTTAAGTTTCTTTGCTAGCTGTTAGGGTTTTCTTTTCTGTCTGCCATTCTCTCTTATATGCGTAATGCGCTCGTTAAGTCTGAAGCATTGTGTACAGGATTGTCACTGGATTACTTCATCTTATTTCAGTTAATATTTAACTGACACGATATACAAGAACTTTGAGATTTTTTAAATATGATATTTTTTAGGCTTTTTCCACTTGTATGTACTTAAACTGTCTCTCTTGAATAATTCTAATTTGTTCGTTTCGGCTTCGATATACATAAATAAAAAAAACTCAACTCAATAATTGCGACTAGAGACTAAGGACTTGACCAAAGCTACTCAACTATCGTGCATCGTAATAGCTAAGATTAGGATTATTGGAAACATAAGTTTCAGATCCAAAATTGGAACCGCCGCCGATTACACAACTTTATACACGTCAAAGATCAAACGCCCAGCTCTATTACAAATTCAAACAAAGAATCGAAATCATTATTCGAGTGGCAAATCGATTTAATTAAAACAGCGATTGTTACAAGGCTCGTTTGCACGAACGCCCGTGGATCGTGCTCGTGAAAACAAGCAATGTTGTTCCACCCCTTACAAACATTTGCATAATCATCGGGCCAACTATCGACTGCCTGATATCGATACATCGATAGTTCTAGTGTTGTTAAAGCGAGAGTTCTGAATCTAATCCCCATTGTGCCATCCGCTTTGGCTGTTAGTTTTCGATTTCGTGCTAATGTTTGTAATTTCAATTGTTCCTCTTTAAGCGAAAATTAATATTGACGCAGCCAGCGTTCGACTAAATCGATTTAAGCAAATCGATCTACAAAATGAATCGATGTTTAGTCCAACGTATTATTAAAATTATAACAACAGTTACTTGTGTAATGTTTTACTATAAAAACTATAGTTAATAAAAATAATCTCTCACGTCTTGTTGCTCTTTTTTATACTTCGAAAATAAAAGAGAGCGCCCTTGTATAGTAACGTTCTATATTTAATCCGTAACAGATTTGAAGTCAGTTTTTGTATTTACTCGTAAATAGACTTGTGTTAGACATCTGAAGGCTGCCAATCCAGATATATCAAGGGAGACAAAGATAGCAAATGCTATCAACTGTGGTGGTGAACTTATCGCCTTACATTGTACACAAATTTTCTTAATTCTCCCTCGGTTACTTCGAAAATAAAAAAGAGCGTTAGTAGCGTTCACTGTTTAATCCTTCAGTCTTTTGATTTGAAGTCGGTTTTGTTTTCACTTCTAAATACGTTTTCATT
The DNA here is from genome assembly GCA_029286785.1 of Meandrusa payeni. NCBI lineage: Eukaryota > Metazoa > Arthropoda > Insecta > Lepidoptera > Papilionidae > Meandrusa > Meandrusa payeni. The sequence goes on from JAGSMX010000029.1 coordinate 2,851,158, forward strand.
AGACATCTGAAGTCTCCCGGAATTCTCACCATAAACCCTAATGCTGTTTTGTGAGTTGGTATAGTTCTACAACTGTTACATACAGCTCGTAAAATGACAGAAGTAATAGTAACCGTCCAAGCAGGAAACCACTCACCAGTTGGATCGTTGTGTCGAGTTACTAGCAATAGAGGTTCAGGCTAAGCGACCTAAAAGCTATGTCACAAATAAAACTTCAACCAATAGTTCGTCACAAAAAACACAAGTAACTCATTAGGAAAAATCGCCAGGTCTTCAAACCCACTGCAGTCGAATCGTGTAATTGACAATCGTCCTATACGATAATCCAGTTTTAATGTTATTAAAGACCATAATGCATATCTCTTATATTACACAAGTAATTTACGTAACCCTTATATGTAATCGGACACAGTGCATGATTTAATGTGAAAAGATACCACATCTTACGCGTCTCCATAGTTACGGATAGAGAACCATAAATCAAACACGGTGTCAGGCAAATATAGGTGAATTTATACAGAAATTCAGCGGGAACTCTTGCCAAAATTGTATAACATTTATTGTATGTAAAATGTTTATTGACATGTTTTTCTTAAATTCCAAAGCTAAGGTAAATGAATATTTTATTATACTAAAATATTATACACATTGACACAGAGACGAACTAATACTTTCTCGTATTTTCTTTAAGCTAAGTGAAGCTCTTTCTTCTTCAAAATTCGAGCTCTTAAGTTATGTTTAAGTTATCTAGTACTGTGTTTATAAACCATATCTAAAATCAACAAGCATGCAACCGTATGCTTTTTATGAGTTTGCTGGTAAATTTTGGACCCTTGTGTTCCATGCCGACAAAATTAATATAGGACCTACTTAAAACGAAACCTTTTCAAACAAAAAAAATCACATAAATGACGGAGCTCTAACTGCACAAATATACAAACGAATTGAGAAATTCTTCCTTTTTTGAATTCGGTTATAAATGTAGGTATCCAATAGTAACTACTCATCCCTTGCTAACATTTCATAAAGTATTAACCCTAACATTGTTCACCCCACTATAAATCGAAACATCGATGACAGCACATCCCTTAAACAGGATAAATGGCTGCCAGTGTTGCCAATTCTGAAATTGTTGCAGCATAAAGCCGCTCGATTGATTTCTCTATTCTTAGTCCGCGTGAAAGGCGAAAGCTCAGCTTGTAATGCTATAAATCTCCTCACAAATTCAGATTATGCCAAACATTTCAAGTTTGCAGAAGCTCCGCGCTACAGAATGGTTCAGTTGAACTTGAGAATACATTATTTGACTTCGCACTTTTATTGTATCTATTGCTACTTCTTATGATATTCTTTGTTTTAATATATTTATATCTCCTTTCCTTATGTACAATATTATTATGTCACAGTAACGATGACTAATTTTAATATTAATAGATATACTGTTAAAAGATTCGTCCTTCTCCATGTTCTTCTTAGCTTAAGCTACGACTAGCGACGGTTGGCAGGCTTAACCACATCTCTCTCTATCTTTTGCGAAATGAAACAGATGGGCTCTCGCAATTCCGGTCCATTCTTTGATGTTACCAAGCCAGGATATCCTTCAACGGCAAACACCTCTTTTGCCAGTGACTTTGCCTATCACTACACTCACTCATCTTAAGAGACCGAAAACAGATCATCCGCTCCAGATTCCAAAACTCCGCACGATTGCATTATGAATCGAGGGCGCCTGAAGGGATTGAACCACTGCTCTGTTAACTGTTCCAGTCCAGATCACGTTCATCAGACACGAAGGACCGATCCTAGAGAGACGTGTATAGTAGAACGTCTGCAAGTCGAAATGAGACGTCAAAAAGTCCAGTTAAGGATCGACAATTGGGGCCGAATTGGCTAGTGACTTCAACCAATGGAGATTTTCGATTTATCGAGATTTATAGAAATTCTACAATCTAAGACGCACTAGCTTATTAAGATTATTCACTCTGCTCTTGGCAATCAGTGGGAAAGAGAGACGCGGACAAGTCCAGTTTATTGCTGTACGAATAAAGGGAAATTTTCTCAGAAATATTTTCTCGGGGCGGTGTCTTACTTCGCCGCAGAGCACGTGGTTATTCAGAACATAAAATTACAAACACTTTAATTGGTGCCGGCACCAGAGATCGAAGTCGGTTTGCGGTCGTACACGTATGAGGACACTGAGCTAACACAAATCTCGATGGTTATTTACAGACGGATCAAATCTTTGAACTCTCGAATATTTGACTTGACAGGGAACACGCTGGACGCATGTGTCGGTTGACGTGGCCGATATGAAATTGTACGGACGGATGAATCGGATCCAATTTCTGCTCGTCAAATTCTAGCAGCCGGAATACACATTAACCTGTGTAGGTGTCTTCGGGAATATGCATAGTTCAGTACCGGTTATAAATTGCTCGAATCGATTACAGGCTTAAACGCTATAAGTCAATTAATTTACTGCATATTTTCTTTCTCTTCTTCTTTATCTTTAATTCTTACCAGGCTTTTTCAATATTAATATAAAAAGTAAAATACATAAAAAGATTTTACCAAATATAAAAACTAATCCAGAGTGCCCCCTGTAGCGAAACAGGGCCCAACAACATTGGTTAGGGCGACATAGAGAGAAACCTTCTTACGATGCGTGCCGTATCCAGGAGTACCGCCTTTTGTTTTTTTTTTAACGCTTGGGAATTCTTTTTACAAACCATCCGGTATCCTGGGTGGGCCCGGAGGGATGTGTGGGATTCGGTCTGGGCGATCCCTACCCACCAAACCTTCCGCGAATGCCATCAGCCGTTATTAGCGGGGTGCCCCGGATCTGTCAGCGACAGGGCACCCCAACGACCGGCCGGTCCCGGCAAAGACCGGACTTCATCCTCTAAAGGGGACTTCTCCGACACTCAGTGAAGTCCCGACGACCAGGAGTACCGCCTTCTGTATCAACCCTTGACCCAGCCATCTAGCAAAATTCACTTCACGAAGTTCTGGTGATATGAGACGGTAATACGACGAGCACCGCGTGTCGCGTTGACCGATCTGTAAGAACAATATCAGGTTTCGACCTCTGGGTCTTTTCCGTCTATCTATCCCATCGCTACCGGTCTGTCCAAATTCTTGGCCTTCCTTTGCCGGCATCACAAATCTCATGACACGGTGCAGCGTTATAGGACAGTAATAGTACTTTCAACGTCTTAACATTGCAATGAAGTGGAGAGAAAGGCTAAGTGATATATTGTTGTCACATCGGAATCGTAAGTAGCTTGGATTTCGGTGATGCGAGCGTTTTTAAATCCCGCCCTAAGCATGATTGAAACATTAATTCGCCGCTGTCAAAACGAACAAATCCGTAATGTGAGCGATGGCCTAAGTCACCATCGACGAGCGGGCACAAAACCAACATCAATTTAATTAATTTATTTCTAATATAAATTCTCTGCTTATTCTAAAAGCTCTGTACTTCTTATAAATAATTCTTGCTCTTATCTTCTTATTCTTAACTTTTCTTATTACCTTATTTATTTTACCTCTCCTGTTCAACAGGGTTTCCTGGAAGATATCGACCATAGCGATAAGACCGCCCTTGCCTACTTTTAGGTTAAGTTTAGTCTTTATTTTAATTGATTGTATATTTCTAACAATCTCGGTCATCATCATCCGGTAAAACTAGATGGCCAATCAGGTTAGTTTATTCCCAAATAAAAACCCCGAAAATAGTATCACAGCCCGCTAGTGAAGAGTTTCTGTTCTAATTCTTACGGACAGAAAGTCTGCAAAATCGTGCTACATGTACGGCAATTAGTTCCATAGTATTTACATATTACTTACTGACTTAATAAGCTTGGTGTAAGTATAGTTTAGCTCTATATATTATATCAGATACAATTATACAAACTTACTGATAATACTAACTTAAAAATAATATTAAATCAAAACTTCACTTTAAAACTAAAAATTATGCACTTCATTATTGATAACTAAAACAAAGAGGCTAGCGGCATTTTCCCGTTGAATGGCTTATTAGCCGATATTTTTATCCGACTACAAAAAAAAGTTTTCAATTTGTCTGCATTCTTGCACTTTAGCGCCGTCGTTTTAATACCTATCTACATTTTTTTAAAAGTTTTTAGTTTTAATTATGGCTCATATTATTTGTGTTGATATTGAACCTTAGATTAGGAAGATATATGCGGAAATTAAATTAGAAGTCTGTTGAATATTGTTGACATTGGACATTGGTAAGTTTATAACAATCTAAGACTAAGTTTGCGACTGTCATAATGCGCCCCGTCTCTGTCTCAATTTTCCATCAATTAATATCCATTGACCTAGAAATTGTTTCACGCTCGCCACAGGTATGTATTTTGTGTGTACTGGAAACTATAGTGACAAACATAGTCTGGGAGAATGAAATGAGTTTAGGACATTTAATTTTAATAGTTTTTTTTACCAACCTACGCTTCCCGCTTCCGCTTATCACGCGCGGCGCGCTCTACGGATATTTTGCGAAGCATACCCCAGAGCCGGCGCTGTTTCCGAGAGACGACCATTAATCTAAACCGCTATTGTTTTGCAAAACTACACTCGCATTGTTCCACGGATCGCTTCTTGTTTTATTTATGTTTTTATTGAACGTACATCCCGACGGGGGAATCGGTCGCATTGTATATAGATTTTTCATTTCGCCCGTATGGAACTTGTTCCTTGACCACGGCAACCGATTGCAAGCCGATTGGCTTTTTCAATGTTTTGTTTATTTTAAAATAAAGCGGGTCACTGCAGTTTTTTCCAATAAGTAAGATTGTTTCACTTTACCCGCCTGAAAGGTTCTATTTTTTTTCTATAAAATGGCTATTTCATTTTATTGCGATCCATTTTTAAAATACCCCCCGATATCGAATGCATAATGTTTGCCGGTTTTTATGGCTTTGTTTGTTGAATAGTTCTTTTTTCAAAGGAAAGCTTTCCGATGTGTATAACTTTGAAAAAGTTATAGAATATACGCGGGTTCGTGTTTTAAAAGCTCCGTATATTTTTTAAGTTTGTTCGTGAAAACTTTCTAATAGTTTCGCCATCAGAAAACGTTTAAACTGGGTTAAGTACCTGTGATGAATATTTCACTTCTCCTCTCACGAGTCGTTTAGATGAAGTTCCGGGTTTATTTCTGCAGCGAGATAGTAGTGAAGCAAATTTACACAAACAAGGTAGGCGAAAGTGATCACTAAAACTTTTTATTGCTGATCTAAGTTAATAGGGTGTCTAGAGAAAAACTAGCAATATGACCTGATTTTAAGTGATTACTTAATAACAGATATGTTTTATAAGATCTCACGGCTCTCTCTAACCTTTTTACGGGGTAGTCAGAGACAATAATCACTATCGTTTTGTGCAATCAGCTGACACCGGCGGTGTCTTCGAATCTATACGATTTGTGGCTCTTCAAGAGAGCCTACTTCTTTCTAACTCACGTGTAGCTCTTTCAGTGCTGTGGATGTTCATGGGCGACGGTGATCCTAAGATCAGGTGAGAGATTTTTAAGCTATAAACCACTTTCTCTTGCCCCTAAAGTACAATACTTTCTTAACTTCCGTTCTCCTCGCTCGATCACAATTTTCGTAACGCTCTCAACACGCATTCACTAGCGTACTCCAAGTCAAGCTTGCGTAAAGAAATTTAAATTCAATAAAAAAATGCTGCTGACACCCGTTATTCATTTATTTGTTCGTTTATTCTTTAAGGTAAATTAAAAAAAAACATTACTTGATTGTACTCTAAGTTTTACAGCAAAGTGTAATAAAAACTAGAGTTATAGTGTTTTTTTAAATATTCCAGGCGAGCGGTTTTAATTAACCGAAATGTTTACCCGCAGACGCGCTGGCGCGGCGTTACGTGGTTTATTAAATTTGCATTAAAAAGTGTAGTTTAGGTGAAGCCCCTAATTCGTATTTTTATTAAATCAACTCAAGGAGCGCTTTTTGCGATTTTACAGTATTTAAGACGGGAAGTTGCTGCAGCGCTTAATTTTATTTCTGACGCTTCGTAGCGGGTAAAGAGTTTAGTAGCGATCGCTGTTAAGTTTTTTTTTCTATTTACAATGTAAGCTGTTGTATGCATAGCTTAAGGGCCAAAAGTGACAGCCCTGTAGTCCTGGGCTCGTATAATAAGGCAACGGTATCCCTATCTGTCGTAGGAGATTAAAGGGGGCCTCGGGTTGCCCTCTGTGCCTCGCCTTGCACTGCGATGAATTGATTGATTGAAATATGATTAATGTCCACTCGGGACATGCTCTCTGAGAACACAGTGCCGTAGGGCTTCGGTGCGTTCCACTCAAGATCCCGGAGCCCCCTCACCAAGCACCGCGGAAGGGCCACCGGGGGGTTTTAGTGGGTAAGGACCCCATAATATATACATAACTCCGCCTTTCGCACCCGTCAACAAAAAAAGGGCCAATAATGTAGACAACGTAAGTTTATGATGCTCTAGTTACGATGTCATGTCCAATACAAAGCGCGAAGGATTAACCTTTTTTTTAGAAAATGGAGTTAACATTTGAGACCTCTATAGGTTACAATAATATTAATATTAACTGACTTCAGAAAAGGAGGTGGCTTTCAATTCATCTGTTTTTTTTTTAATTTTGTTCATTCATATTTGCATTTTCTTTTTCAACCGACTTTAAAAAAGTAGGAATTTTTTATTTTTATTTTTTAAGACGCACACTCGTAGTGACCTACTATAGGTAAAATTTACTACTTTACGATATTAAATAGCTGAAATAAATGAACGTAAATACGCTCGCTAATTTACGGACATTCCACAAGTTCGAATCCGCATTGACCGACATTTTAATTTAAATTCCTCGCGACCCGTTCGTTCACATTTCTATGTTAAAATATGTACATACGTGAGTTAATTTTCTCCCATAAATTGTCACGTGTTCCGACGCCCGGCTAAACCGCATACGTACGAATATCGGTCGATTTCAATAATGTGCAAATTCGCACGACATTGCAATAACCCCCCACCAGCTACCGCGGCGGGTGCCTATTTGGAATTTAAAATTCCGTCTCCGTTCTAAATTCTCACAGATTTTCGCGATATACGTAACCAGTTGAACCGTGTCGTTGACCTGATGGTGTTCAATGTAAAATGACCCGCATTTTAGTTGTAACTGTACTAAGCCGGAGTTCACCGTGGATTATTCTGCGTGTATGGAAATCAGAAAAATTGGCATTGTGCCCACAGTCTCGACGCCCGTTCGCTTTATTTTCGCGACGTTAACCGCATTTTAATGAATCGTTCCGTGGAAAAAAATAATCGGTTTGATGGACCCCGGTGTAATTGAACTAAATGGTTTATGCTAAATTATAACTGTAAAAGCTAAGTTGGTCGAAGTGTACTCCGTCCGAGGAGCACATGAAAAGGTCCGAAAGAGGACGATATCAAGATAAAAGCGAATGCACTGATAAAAAACAGTCGAGTCCTTAAAGGCGTGTCCACGAATGAATCCATGATGATTTCTAGCATTATCAGCCTGTGTCGAGCCACAGCCAGATATAGTCTTTCCCCAATCTCCTTCACTATACGATCTTCCGCTTTTCCCATCCAGGCACATCCCGCCATGTTTAAGATACCGTTGTTCTATTTGGGCTGTCGAGTCTTCTACGCAATTTTTTTTTAACAACCGATTTGAGACTCGTTCTCAGTTCGACCTTATGACTTATAGTTCATTAAGCAAGGCATGGCATATGTGCCGACGAGGTGATGAACGTTTTGGAGTGGAGTCACCCGCCCAAGATCGTTCTCCTACGAATTTCTTCTTCTGCAATCCATTTCCTTGATAAAAGACGAGCATAGTTGTCTGCAACGTCTGTTGTGGATACGTCTAAATATTAGAGTCCCCTTTGTAGGTAGTGAAGGTTTCGAATGTCCAGCCAATCTGGTAACAAAAATATATGATAATTTAATTGTAATCTTTATTCCATTGCTTTAGTTTAGTGAAATAACATTTCTGACTCTGTCTGGAATCTTTTCAATCAAATAATGTTTGCGTTTCTTTGAACCGCCGTGTTGATGCCTATTTTAAAAATGATTCTGTTAGCTCAGCCAGATTTGATCCAGTTTTAGAGAAGACACTGACAATTATCCGGCTTGGGATCATTCAATGTATTATATTCTAAATACTGGCACAATTTCGGAGCGTCAATAGCCTAATGGTTACGTTAGGGTACGGTCTGCGAATCGTAAGGTCATGGTTTCGAATCACCATTCGAATATTAACGTGAACCATCTCTTAGCACAAGCTTAAGCTTAGTTGGAATAGTTAACAAGATTGTTAGTAATATTTCTGAAAAAAAAAAGAAATATTGCTAGTTTTCTTCAAAAGAAAATAGACTCTGTTGCCAAGCGTTACAGAATAAAAATGTTATTTACGTTCTATTTTTAAATAAAGCCGCATTAAAACAAAACACAATATAAGACCTTTCTTTGATTAAAGGGAACTTAGCTTTTATTAAAGGGAAAAATAGCGCGAACTGTTTTATTCCCGAAATACCAATTTATATTACGAAGTTCTGTCTGGTTCTCATTCGCGGACCTTGTCGTTGTAATCTTACCAACATCTTAATTATCAAAGCGTTCTACCATTAGATTTTGGAGTTTCCGTGTAAGAACAATAAAGTTAGTATTGAATCTAATTGAAACGAAACCATTTTAAACATAAAAAGAATACAAAATCGGTTCACAAATGGTGCCGCTGTTACACGACCAACATTAAAAACAATACAGGGACGAATTGAGACCCTTTTTAAACGATTGAATAAGAGATGGTGAATGCTAACGCTACCCCGATCTGGACCATCATGGCGGATTGGCTTAAAGCGACCAGCGGAGCCCCCTCTCACGCAGGGGCCGTCACTCCAGCGTCCTAACCGAGGGCGCTTAGGAAGTCAGCTCGATCAGTTTCAGACGGAATTTAATCAAATGTCCAAACTCAGTGGCCATTTAATACTTCCGTGAGAACTTTACCCGGAGGCCGTGAAGGAATTAGGATCTATAATTAAACTTCGACACTAAAATATAACGGAAACACGCGGTACATTTGTTTTCGTGCGTAATAAAATTAATGTCAGCAGTAAAAATAAATCGGGACGGAGCAGTTAAATCCGGGTTCTTAAAACTCCGTAGCTACGTTTATTTGCTTACGGAGTGATTCGGCTTTTAAAAGTGCTATATCTTAGAGATAAAGAAGTGACTTCTGAACGAACGTCCATAAAGATGGGATTGAAAAACCGTTTGTAAAAGAGTCTATGCCTTCTCTGACTAATCTATAGGTCACATGACTGAAGTAAAAATTCTTTAGCTCCATCTAAGCGTTTAGGGATTTGTTGGGGCTGACCCGATTCTGTAGTGCATCGGGGATGTTCGCGGATGCACAGGTGGCATGCTTTTTTGCGACCATGCGCAAGAGGTGTGCATCTCTGGTGCACAGGGTGCGGACCAGCTCCAACAGCATCCTGAGCAAGATCGCTGGAAGGCTTGACTGTGTTTATGTAAACAGATTCTGCGCTGTCTCACATGGCGGGTGATAAGGGCAAGGAATACATAAGCATAGTCAAGCCAGCAGTATAATATAATTTAAGTTAGCCTAAAAATATAAGTTATATATGCTAAAAATGTTACTACACATAAGTCTAGGCTACTTGAATGAGTAAATATTTATTTTTATATGTATATTATATACACGTTTGTTCAAGTGAGAAAGAAAACTGAACCTGATCACACTTTTCGTGACGAACACATGCCAACAGACAAGCTGCATTTGACCAGGTTGAGAGATGGCATAGCTATTATATCGCCTTACCCTTAACCTTTTCAGCTAGTAACTAGTAGTGACCTAGGAGGTTACTTTTTATGTCCCTTACATTAAAAATTTATGTGTTAAAGTAACTTCTCGTGTGTATTATATTTAGCGTTATTTATATATATATCTTGTTAAGGCCGCCGCAACATCACGGCGCGGCGTTGCTGGCGGGGGTCGGCAGTGGCGCGGTACCATCCTACGCTCCCCCCGGACGGGCATTCTTCACGCCGCCGCTGCCGCCAGAGTATAGGAATCCATTCGCCGATAAGCCGACACTACGAGGTAAGTTCTTTCAATTGTCAACCAAGATCAGGGACATAATCTCTTTCTGTTTGTATATAGAATAGAAGAGATAGTGGCGCAGATACTGCAGATATAAAATTGTGCTCAATAATAGAACAAACTAGCCTGTATGACTTGGAAAATCTGTAAAATCTTTAATATGTGGCGTATCTCGAAAGTATCGTAGTAGCTTTGGGGTCCGGGACAGTTCTGATAAGCTGCAGGAATGCCGTAGATGGTATCTAAGTAGATAGCCTAAGGAGTACGTTGAGAACCTGGTTCTAGCTCTGGAGACACCTGGATCATGTCCTACGTCCACGACTGGATCTCGTACAAAAGACATGTCCTTCCGACAGTTTAAACGTGTAGGATGCCGCAGACAATTTGGAAAAGAAAAAAAAGGAAAGCCAGCCCCGGCTGGAGCCGGGCTAAGGCTAGGCTGAGACGAAGAAAAAGTATAATCCTATATCAGGGCAAAAATGCGAAAGGAATTCCCCGCCTCGCAACAGATTCACCCTCAGTTATAATACCTGCAAAGCGCCAACGCTTCTTAAAGTAAATAATTCCTAATTTACCATATCCAGCTGATTGATTGAACTGAATAAGTGCTTGGGCTGTCACGCTACATAGGGGCCTTGCACTTAGTTACTCATAATAGAGTTCAAAGGCGCTTTAAAGTTTTTAAAGTCTTCAAGCTAACAACAGCAATTTAAAAAATCTACTCTCTTCTCACAGGCACAAACACAGACGGGAACAACTATCTCAACCGGCGACCCATCCCCCCGCCGTCCCTCGGCCCCGGACACGACAGGATACCAATCAGACCGCCAGGACAGGTAAGCATGTCACTTTATCGAAAGTATTCATTTTTATTTAACCTTCTAGAAAGTTCTAAAGAAAAACGTACATACGCGATAACAACGGTATAAGTAATTTTAAGCGTCAATAGCCTAATGGTTTAGGGTACGGTCTGCGAATCGTAAGGTTCGGTCGAATCCACCATTCGAATAATGACGTGGACCATCTCCTAGCACAAGCTTAAGCTTAGTTGGGGTGGTTAACAAGAATGTTAGTAATATTTATGAAAAAAAAAATTCTTTTTAAAAAATCATTCAAACTGTCGATTAAATTCAAAATAAAAGGATAAAACTCTGGTGAAGTATGTTGCAGTTGACATAAATTGCTCATAAATTAGACCACCGCGTTAGGGTAATTTTGTGATTTCAAGATCACGAAAGGAAAATATGAATTATCGAGTGAAAATTCCACGAAGTTTTTTTGGTAACGGGGAGGAAATCTTCAAAAAGATACCCCGCCTTCTGGGGGGAAGGCGGCGATTATGTGGGGTTTTTACCCACTAAAACCTCCCCGGTGGCCCTTTCCTCGTGCATGACGTGGGGCTCCGGGATCTCCAGAGGAACGCACCAGAGCCATTCTTCACTGTGTTCAAAGAGCGGAGCACGTCCCGAAGGGGGAGGTTACTCCCTCCACCCATGTGCCATCGCAGTGCAAGGCGATACGGGCCAGCCGATGTCGCCTTCTTCCCGGGTCCACCTTAGCGGACGACAAAGGCCCCCACCTTTGTCGTCCAGTGAACCCTAGGCCCCTTTTAGTCACCTTGTACGACAGGCAGGGGATACCGTAGTCTTATTCTTGAGAGCCCAGAACTACAGGGCTGAAAGACTTTGGCCCTTAAACTATGCATACAAAACAAAAATAAAAACGAGTATGCTTTAGACTCCATGACTGAAGTAAAACTTCTTAATCTATATCTATATGTTATGTTTGTTTGTATGTTTTTATATATGTGTGAGATTTGTATATGTACATAAATTGTTCTCTTTTGTTCCTACAGTGTGATATAGACGATAGGAATGTGTGTCTTGGTCCCCCTCAACTTCCGTTCGCCTCGCCCGATCACACTTTTCTTATTTATGTAGACTAGTTTACTCCTCAGTCAAGAAGCTTAACATCAATAATAATGTATTCATATGAACCACCAACTAAACTAAATGTTTTATGCAATTTTCAGGAGACTTCCTCCCCGCAAGTGCCAGCACCTCCCCCCGCGCCACCCTCCCCGCCAGCTGGTCTCGAGCCGCAGAAGAAAAAGCCTCTTAATACACCCAGTCACAAGGTTCGCTTTTATTTATTATATATTCTTTCCTTTCCTATACCTTCATCATCATCATTTCAGCCTTAGAACATCCACTACCAGACTTAGGCCTTTTTTTTCTTTTTTTTTGTTGACGGGGAGGAAATCTTCAGAAAGATACCCACCCCGCCTTCTGGGGGGAAGGCGGCGGTTATGTGGGGTTCTTACCCACTAAAACCTCCCCGATGGCCCTTTCCTCGGTGAATGACGTGGGGCTCCGGGATCTCCAGTGGAACGCACCGGAGCCCCTCTGCACAGTGCTCAAGGAGCGGAGCACGTCACGGAGGGAGGTTACTCCCTCCCCTGTGCCCTCGCAGTGCAAGGCGATACGGGCCAGCCGATGTCGCCTTCTTCCCGGGTCCACCTTGGACGACAAAGGCCAGTGAACCCTAGGCACCTTTTAGTCACCTTGTACGACAGGCAGGGGATACCGTAGTCTTATTCTTGAGAGCCCAGAACTACAGGGCTGAAACACTTTTGGCCCTTAAGCTATGCATACAAAACAAAAATAAAAACGAGTATGCTTTAGACTCCATGACTGAAGTAAAACTTCTTAATCTCTATCTATATGTTATGTTTGTTTGTATGTTTTTATATATGTGAAAGTATGTACATAAATTGTTCTCTTTTGTTCCTACAGTGTGATATAGACGATAGGAATGTGTGTCTTGGTCCCTCTCAACTTCCGTTCGCCTCGCCCGATCACACGTTTCTTATTTATGTAGACTAGTTTACTCCTCAGTCAAAAAGCTTAACATCAATAATAATGTATTCATATGAACCACCAACTAAACTAAATGTTTTATGCAATTTTCAGGAGACTTCCTCCCCGCAAGTGCCAGCACCTCCCCCCGCGCCACCCTCCCCGCCAGCTGGTCTCGAGCCGCAGAAGAAAAAGCCTCTTAATACACCCAGTCACAAGGTTAGCTTTTATTTATTATATATTCTTTCCTTTCCTATACCTTCATCATCATCATTTTAGCCTTAGAACATCCACTACCAGACCTAGGCCTTTTTTTCTTTTTTTTGTTGACGGGGAGGAAATCTTCAGAAAGATACCCCGCCTTCTGGGGAAGGCGGCGATTATGTGGGGTTTTACCCACTAAAACCTCCCAGTGGCCCTTTCCTCGTGCATGACGTGGGGCTCCGGGATCTCCAGTGGAACGCACCGGAGCCCCTCTGCACAGTGCTCAAGGAGCGGAGCACGTCACGGAGGGAGGTTACTCCCTCCCCTGTGCCATCGCAGTGTAAGGCGACACGGGCCAGCCGACGTCGCCTTCTTCCCGGGTTCACCTTGGCGGACGACAAAGGCCCCACCCTTGTCGCCCAGTGAACCCGAGGCCCCTTTTAGTCGCCTTGTACGACAGGCAGGGGATACCGTAGTCTTATTCTGGAGAGCCCAGAACTACAGGGCTGACCAGACTTAGGCCTGTCCCAACGATTTCTAAAAAGACCGGTTGGAACCGGGTTGCATCCAGCTGCGTCCTGAGGCCTTTATTAGGGCAGGCCACCTTGTACACAGACAGATAGCGACAGAACTAGTTATTTCTAAGTATACTTCAAAAGCGGTCGGTTGAAATACTTTTAATCTGGGCCTCGAGTCTGCTATTTGCCAGTGTGGTTTCATTATAAAACCGATCTATACGGTTGTGTATAGTACTACGGTGGGGTCAATACAATCATCATAGCATCATTACTAAATACGTCAAAAACACACAAACGATAGACGAGCCGATGCATGATAGTGGTACATCGGTAAACCATAGTGGCACCAATAAACTAATAGACTAATAAAATTAATATCGCAAATATCGGCTACTATGACGCCAATGATCGTTCATTTTGTTTACAATTGGCTTAACACACACGGAACCCAGAACTAAAAATGCCTACAGCATCTTAATCTTGGATATTTCTATGTTGTTCTATATTATGTACTAATATAATTTTCTTATATTTGCAGCCTGACGAATTAGACAGCGACATCAAACATGGCACGGATCAGGCGAATTTCACAGACTTCGTCCCGAATTCGCTCAACATCCCAACCATATCGAGAATACTGTCCGGCTCAAATGGAAGAAAGGAAGACATCCCGGATGTTCTGCTCCGGACTGTCACGGCGAAACCCCAACACACACCGGAGAAGACATCCAAAAGTGAAGTGTTTGTGACTAAAGACACAAGTGTTACTTTAAGTGATTCCAATCATGATTCGTCCACGGAAGGATCAGTTCTAGCTGTACTAGATCCAGAAATGAATATAGACAGGCCGCTTATTATAGATCAGAATGGTGAAACGAACACTAGAAGAAATCTTCAATACTCTTCCAACAAATCAGACAGGAACGACAGTAGGAATGAGAATTACATGCCGGCGACGACAATAGGCTTCGAATTGAAAGATCCGGAAATGTCCACGGAGAGATATCACAATTTAGCAAATGTGAATTCGGACAAGAAAATTTTGAAACAGGATTCTAAGAACGGTCCGGTGCAAAGGCCGGGCGCGACATGGCCCTTCGCGTGGAATGTCCACATTTACTTAGCCACCGTCATGTTTACGATACTAGCCGTTTATTCTATCTTCAAAATCATCTGCTATAACAAATTCACACATCTATTCACGCAGTACTATTTCATCATATTGCATTTGATCCTTGTGTTCGTATGTCTCATGAGAATATTCTATCTTTGCTACGATCCGTATAACATCAACAATTCTCTGCCGGTTTTCATTAGCGAAATCTTGCTGCACGTTCCTGAAATATTTCTCACTATAGCGTTCGCTAGCACCATTCTCTTTCTCCTCACAAACAGCGCCAACTATAGGAACAAGTGTTGTTCCTTCTTGTTCCGGTCTAGAACGATCATAGTCGGAGGCGGAATCCTCCTCTTAACATGTGTAACGTTGCATATCTTTGAAAATAGTAATACAATTAATAGGTCCCCTCAGGGAGTCGAAAGAAGGGTATTAGGGCTAACTTGTCAGATAATATTTATCATAGTATGCCTTGTATTGGGTCTATGCTATCTATATGTATATAAAATGCTGAAAGCTGTTCTTCAGAAGAAAAGCCACAATTATATCCATGGATTTCAGAATCTATACCAAGCTATACATATTAATCTAGCAACCGCGTTGCTTTTCGTTTTAATGGCAACCCTACAGATATATGGGATTATAGGTATTAATCAAGTCAGCATGACGAAATTTGACTGGCTTCAATGGGGTTATCAATTCTCCTTACGGCTCATAGAGATCAGTATAGTCGCTCTTATTTCGTGGGTCATAAGTCTCAAAATTGGTATTGTTGCGTCCCTGCAACATGAAAAAACTGACGGACAAAAGATATCTGGATTCTTCCCTTGCACTGCCGGCTCCAGCAATGAACAATTCGAATCAGATTATCCAACTATATGCAACACTAACACAAACCTTAAAACGTACACATTAAGAACTGGGAAACCGGTATACGAGACAGCCGGCCATCATCCAGTGATCCCGGAGCAATGTTTCGGTGGGAATGTGATGGAACACCAAAGGTTCCAGCTGAACACATTGGCCGGGAACTGCGACAATAATTCTGGAACTGAGAATTATTCCGGCCACAGCTCTATAGCCAACGCTGGCCATAGCAGCTCGACGGAATCTAGCAACGCAGCGTCAGCTCAAGGTGTGACAAACCATTTGATCAAACATCATCCAAGCATGGCCGGCTATAACGGCATAGAGTCAGCTTCGGATGATCACTATTCCAACTGCGATCCCGCCATCCAGTCCTTGCAAGGCGATGATCCTTTAGACCACGAATACAACGTCATCCAATACGGCAGCAACAGCGACTTCATTCGCGACATTAAGAACCAAAACTACAATGGGGGATCCAATCGTAGTTCCCATAATTTCAAACACATGTCGTACGACAGAGTCTCCTCGCGAACAAACAGCAATCCGCGCAAAAAGCATAGAGTCAAGAACAAGAACGTTCAAAATTGCATGACGATGGGTTACGATCCCACTTTGAACCATCACTATCACCAACCACATTTGCCGGACGAATATAGCAACTACAACGCGGAAAACGCGTCCTACCATTCCACTGGTATACAAACCCTTAACCCTAACAGAAGTTACGAAGGTCCATGCCAGCAGATCAGGAGTTCACAACGTCGCAACTCACCGTCGACAGCTATGATCAACTCCAGCGGTAGCCAGAAGCGTGGGAAGGGGAACGGATTCCCGGATCGACCGAAATCCACGGACCTTTACGGGTTCTCGGAAGATCCTAATGACAGAAACTACCCGTGCGCGGTGGGAACGCCCCAACCGGCGCCAAGAAACTGTAGCTACGAAGCTTCGTACTCGCAACCCCAGGACGGGATTAACCCGAACGAAGGCGGTGGTAGCATGCTGGTAGCGCAAGACGGTTTCGTTAGATTTCGACCGTTGGAAGATTCGCAAACCTGATTCACCTTAAACCTGTCGAATGCGACAGAGGACCTATGTTTCTAATAGTCTCAAGGGTCACATTTCAAGTGACAACTTCGTGCATCTCATGTATAGAAATTGTAAATTGATAGATAGGTAATACACGATCATAATGGCCTTTTGTAAATAGCGGTTTTTATTTTCTAATTCCAAGGCCCTGTGTATTGTGTGAGCGATTGACGGAAATGCCATTTTATGTTATCACTTTTAATAACCATTATTTTATAATTTACGGTCCCCTTTATTTGTTATATCAATATAAAGTGGGATGACCAGTGGAAAATAGATTTGTGGTTCTCAAACCGATTTGATTTTTTATAAAATCTGTTAATTTATTTTACCAAAAGCAACTTAAATGTCCTGTATATCGTTATTGTTAGTTTCTCAATCGACTAACAAAAAAATAGATATGGTATTTATATACATCTAAATATAACGTAATGTAAAAATTGAATTTTAACAAGTTATCATAATGACAAGTATTAAATTGTAGTAAAACGATTTAATCACAAAAAGAACGAGTTGAAATGTGAAAAAATAAACGATGTGATATTGAACATAGTTTTTGTTTTAAAAAGTTCTGTCCAAAAACTGTTATAAATATGTAGATAAATCACACACTATCTGATAAATCACCTGATCAAATTGGATCCGAGATTGGATAGTGTGTGGGTTGTCTTTAACGGTTTACTTTTCGTCGATTGATTATAAGTCCATCGTACTTCTGATTATATTGCCTGTTATATATTATATTAACATTATTCCATTCAATTATGGTGACTTTTTGGAGGTTATTTGCCAATTAATTTAATGTTTATTTTATTTGTATAGTAAAATATGAAACTTAATAGGAATTGCGTAACATTTTTATAAAATAAATGGATAATTTTCAAAGTGTTGCCATGTGTAAAATCGGAGTTTTCATTGTAACATTTGGCACTACATTTAGGCGGTACGATTTTGGGATAATATTAAATTAACGAAGCATTTTTGCCTAGTCAACACCGTTTTTAATAAAATACCATAATCCTACCATTATATATCATTGTTCTATAATTATTAAACATAAAGCTTTGGTCATCACGTGTTAGAATGTCAGAATTTATGATAGAATGTAATTTACAATCACACACAATTGTATTGGTGTAGCTGTTTCTTGTGCAACACGAATGTGCAAATTTTAAACATATGTTAGGAATCAGAGTCTTGTAATAAATGTTGGCTACTCAATAGATAGATAAATGGAGAAATAATTGTATAGGTTAGGACGAAATACTAAAGAATATTTATTAATTGGCATACAGACGTTTCATAAACCGCGTGGCGACAGTTAGAAGTGCTCATATGATTATAATTCCTATGTAAATATGATATTAGTAAGTATGGTAGATATATTGCACCGTACAATGCCACATTTTTTTTTATAAATTAATTATATTCTCGTTTACTTCTAAAGACATGTATATAATGGGTTGAACGATACACCCCGATGACGGAAGCGAGTGAACAATTGTTGTAAATTATATATTTCTTTCGTTAATATTTCCAAGACTGTATCTACTTTTATCATTTAACAAAAAAAAAAGTGACATTTAATATGTATAAAAATAAATAAAAAACGGTATTAAAATTACGATGTTTTATTGAGGTTGCACAGATCGTCGAGCGTAATAAAGAAGTCTGTATATAGTCTACTTTTGAATACTGGATGTCATTCGCGTATAATGTCCCGTTACGCTCGAGAGTTCCCGAGAATTGCACGGTATGAGAAAGATAGAAAACGCAAATTTTTACCGCCCTGCTGCGGCCATACACCTGGGGTTTTTTTCTATTCAAAGAGGGCCCTCTCGGGCGCCCTCGGATCGGACTGCTAACGCGTAACATAGAAACCGTCCAAGCCGAGGTTACCCCTCACCGGGGCGACCCTTGTGTATAGTTACTAGCGATAGAGGTTCAGGCTAAGCGACCTAAGAGCTATACCACCTCTCAATCCGGTGAAGCAGTCAAGGCCAGCTTCTCTGGCCAATCTGTGTAGTTCATTATTAAAAAAAAAATCTATTCAAAGAAATAAATATTTGAGTGCTTACTACATGCACGTGATTTTTTTACGTTATCAAAATTACAGTTTTTTTTTAAATTTCTGTTTGATCCGGCTAATCTCTGGAACCTATTTTGACGGGATTTTCACTGGCATAATAAGCTGATGTAATAGGCAGTAAAAGTTGCTTTCATTAAACCGACCTTTAAAGAAGTTGGTAATTAATCAGGTACATAGTATATATTATTCATTAGTTGAGAAAGTTTAGTTTATCCACCAATTTGTCTAAAATTATAAATGTGAAATTGTTACTAAATCACGTCAGTACGGATTCGGATGAAATTTGGCACCAAGATGGATTATAAACTTGAATAGCAAATAAGCTATTTATTTAACCGACTTCAAAAAGGAAGCTGCTTTTGTAATAAAATTATTGAAACGTTAGTTAAATTGTACATTTTTGTTAGTTATCTAATTTTAATTAAGCAAACTAACAATTGTAATAAAGGCATACACATAACAGCAAATTTAAATATGGATACGAAGAAAAATAAGACACTTAATTTAGCTAGCATATAAGAATAAATAAAAACAATATATTTATAGGTTATATGTTGTATTGTAAATAAAATAATAAACATATTTCGTTCTCATTATTCATTAACATACAATACGGTCATGTAAGTAGCAATATATTATTTAAAAAGTCAAAATCCACATACAAACATATCTACAGATAATAAATTATTTAATACAAAAACTATAAACAGTTTATGAAAAAATATGAATACTTCATGTCTTATAAAATTTAAACATGTAGGTCAAGTTTTCTTTCACCACCGAGGACTAAAATTGCAACACACAAATTCATTGGTGGCTCCGGGGATCGAACTCGGATTGCTAGCGTACGCAACTTGCCACCACGGCTCTCTCAACCTATTGTTATTAATACCGCCCATGAAACGAAACTGTGGGAGTGTTTCATAGTCCTTTATCATTTCATTAATCTCTATCACCATCCTTAAACTCCTATGATGTTATCAACGTCCACTAAAATCATCAATAGATAAAATAATTACTAGTATTTGAATTATCTTAAAGCATTAAATACTTCACCAATAGATGGCGTTTAAAATATAACAATCACATGTACGATATTCGTCACTAGATGGCAGTTATATAAAATTGTGTTACATTGGGTAAAATCATTAAGCTGTAAAGAATGCATAGATTAGTTCTCAAGAATACTTCCTACCGCCTATCTAACAAGAGCAATTCTTTACCAAATTTTGTACTTAATTGGTAAGTTACAACCTTTATATATATCCCAATACTGAACACAGGCCCTCTGTAAAGAGAATATAAGGGCGTAGTCCGCAACGCGGTCCTAGTGCGGATTGGCAGACTTCACATGTCTTAGAATTTTTTGGACATGTAAGTTTCCTCACGATGTTTTCCTTCACCGCCGAGAGCGTGGTAAATTAGCACATAAAATTGCAAAAGCAAATTTATTGGTTGGCACCGGGGATCGAACTCGGGTTGCTAGCGGAACTACGCATCCTGAGGCGACTGTTGGGGCATTGAGATACCACGGCTCATTTAATTGGTAAACCAAACGTAAAATCGCGTGTGCTAAATCAATCGTGTACAGAATGACCGTTTATTGGCACCATAATGGTCGATATTCGATCATTTTCTTAATTCATTGGTACCACACTACAGTATATCGAATTCGTATTATACCATATATCGGTGCTAGTATTTGAAGTATTTACTAATGATGGAATGATAATTGATAATAATACATCGGTTTAATAATGAAACGTCACTGGCAAATAGACTCAAGAGCCCAGTAGGTCAGTCTAGCAGTGGACTTTTCTAGTGTCTTCGATAAAAATGTCTCAGAGAAAAATAGTAAAAACACTAAAAAAAATACAAATTGTAACCAGTTACAATAGTCTTAAATAGCTTAAAAACAATTATATACAAAATATAATCAACATATAATATACTAATGTTTATATCAATATGAATACAACCAAATCTATGTACATAATGTTTAACCCTATATCTCTAACTACTTAGAACATAGTGATAATTTCGTGATGGCAAGGATCTAATTTGCCAGTTCTGAGCTTGTCAACGGAGTACCAAAAGCCTAGTCTTTAGGGACTGTATCTAAACTGATTATTGTATTTACAACTGGAATAAGATCTATCTCTTTAACCTAAGCGGAGTGGACAGGAGCAGCTTGTACTTGTAACCAAGCTTATTAGTTCCCGTATGTAAAAGGTGGTGAGCTCTTCACTATACAATGCTCACATTTTTTAGCAAAGGCAACTTCTGGGTACAAACCGAGAGGGATTCAAACCACTTGGCTGCCACTGCATCTATGTACCATAATTCAGTATCTCGAGTTCACCATTCTCTGCCATTCCTCTGGAACCATTAAGGAAATCTCCTGCCTAAGATTTCCACCATCCTCCGAGTAGAGTTGACTCATTAATTGATTCATGTAGTTTTCAATACCATGAGCTATTGAAACTTGCAGTCAGGGTTTGATTAAAGCAAATTGTCATATATCTGAATCAAAAATATCATCTTCAACTGGTTTCTTCTTCCTGGCGGAAAATTGTTCACCGAGTAATTTCATCACCTGTCCGTGACTCCTCGATCCGTCCTTTAGCGCTCCGTAGTTCTCCTTCACGTAAAGTGCGAACTCGTTGGGCCCCCCCTTCCTGGCTGGCGTGGAGACGACAACGCCGTCTTTGTTCTTCTTATTGACGATCACTTCGAAGGTGCCGTGACAGTATCCGCAGCATTTCTTCGTTACGTCTATTGATTTTGAATGACGTTTGATGCTGCAAGTGACAGGAGACGATAGTTAAATAATTTAATAATATAATCTAAATCAGATAAATTAAATTAACAGTCTTACAAATGCAGTGACAGCTTAATAGTCACGTAAAAAAAAGATGCGCTTTACGTGAAGAACAGACAATGGTAGAACAGAAAAGAAGACATACAGAAGAAATAGATCACAAAGTTTGAAACAAAAGATTTACGGCAAAATTTTTTTATTATTATGGCAGAAAGATCAAAAAATTTTTATAATTATATATAATTATTAAAAAACATGATTTAGCAAAGCTCCCTCATCCACGTCCAGGTCGTTGCTGCTCGTTTAAAGGTATTGTAGATTACCGCAAAGCAAATGGCAGACAAACGTACACACCTGTAACCACACTTGGTGCACTTGTAGCAATACTTGAAGTGGATCTCCATGTCATGGCAGCGCGATATTTCGCCCAGCTCTGGAATGACTTTCAAAGCGCGCGTCGCCCTGGAATTGTTAAATTATCAGATATATTTACCTGTAAAAACAAAAGCTTCCCAACATATTAAAAGGATCAATGAATAAATACAAAATTAAGCGTCTTTTATTCCGTGGAAAGAATCGTGGTGGACATATATATATACAATTGTATATAATATACCCACGATTATTCAAGAGAGAAAGCAAATGTAAGCGTACTGCTCGCTCTTGCTCCTAATGTGATACAAACAATAGGCTTACACTGTGTCTTAGATCTACGAAACGTAACTGGCTATGAGAGAGAAAAACAAAACGCGTACTTTTCCTTACCCTTTCACTCTTGTGCCTAGAGTAAAATACGAAACGTAACTGTTTCTATATTGACTAACTTATATCTCCCATCCCCTCTCAACATCCCGTCGCCTAGCCCGATCACACTTTTCGTAACGAATTCACCAGCATACCAAGTCAAACGTGGGTAAAGAAGTTTTACTTAAGACAAAGACAAACTCGATTAAAAATAGATTTTTTATTTCAACTGACCATTTTTTCCACAGCGGTCCATGTCCAGCGCGCAGCTCCCCGTCGATCAACCAGGTGGCGGCGTGGCACAGCTCGTGAATGAGCGTGTCGCGCAGCCTCTGCGGCGCGTCCAACACTTTGGTAGATAGCTTAATGCTGGATGTGCGGATACGGTCACCCCTCGCCGTCTTTAGAAGTCTGTTTGTTGTTGTCCTGATGTAAACACAATTTATATGATACATACAGAGGTACCTCGACATACGAGTTTAGTGCGTTCCATAACCTTGCTTGTATCTCAAAGCAATTGTCCCCATTGAATTGCCATTGCCACAATGTTTATGCACAAAAAAGTTCGATAACCGTCTCTGTCTACCCGCTAGAGTTAAATGGACGGCAGGCAACACAAAACAGACTTCAAATCAATTAATGTTATTGTCTGACCAGACCCCAGAGCGAGCGAGACATTGATGACTTTCTTTCTCGCTTTGATGCTATTGATGTGTGTGTACAAAGGTTAGGGTATGATGGGGCTGACATGCCCAATAGGGTAAACGTCCCTAAGAAAAATATTACCCTGCAGTACTCCTGAGTTTGGTGTCCCATATAATCGGCAAGTCCTGGTCTAAGACATTGTCAAAAACAATCTTATTGAAGTCCACATATAAACGGCGTGTGAGTTCTTCGCGTAACGACTTGTAGCCATCCCTGTACTGTATTGCTTCTGGGTGACATCTCCACGAAGGTACATTGTCTGAAAAGTAATGGCTTTCAAATCTCTGAATCAAATAATAATTCTATCTGCCATTAACAGAGAGTTTCATGTCTGTTGAAATATGAACCCACACATATTCCCGCAGCGGTCATTACCAGGGGCAAGCTAGCCAAAGAGACTGCCACCTAAAGGATCAGCGTTTACGATTCTAGGGAGTGGCAGTCTAGAGGGATTCCCAGACTCCTCTGATCTAGTAATTCTGATAAAGAACCCACTGAAAAGAGACTTTTGCGTTTCTGAAATAAGCTGGCCTAGCTGAAACAGCCATCAAAAATATGACGATCTTCGCAGGATAGCTGGCAGAAGCTGGATGAGAGAGGCCAAGGATTGTGCTCAGTGGCATACCTTTGGAGAGGCCTATGTCCAGCAGTCGACTGATACTGGCTAATTATGATGATATAATAAAAAAAACTCATATGAACTTTACCTGCCAAGGAACCAATGAAACTAAGTCTATTAACAATCAAATCTTTGGCAGGCGTGACGGTGACATTTTTAACTTTCCTTGTTATGGTATCAAGATCATTGTTAATAACCCCCACTAGCTCCGTCACTGATAGACCCTTCAGTTTCTTTGTTGTGCTTTTTACATTTCTTACATCTTTCTTCCTAAGACTTGGTTCTGGTGTACTTGGAACTACTTCGGTGTACAACTTCTTTTTACTTTTTTTCTCAGTGCTATTTAATTCTTTGTCGGTTTTATGCTTAGGATCAGACCCTATTAAATAGAGTAGCTTGTTCCTTTGCAATTCATTTTGTATGGAATCCTCATCACTGCCATCATCATCATCAAATAGTTTTTTCTGTATAACATTGAGATTTTCTTTGTTACATGATAATGTTTTAAAAAGTGATGGTATGGTTTTCCATGTGTTCCCATATAAGTCATCGAGTAATTTCTTCTGTGATTGCTCAATTTTTTTCATAGAACAGTGTTCTAATGATTCATTGGCTACGTCCTTAGGTGTAGACGGAACGGTTCGTGTTTCGGTGTAGCACACACAATGTTCTGTGCCGGAGACCATCCACCGACGCTTGGCCTGAATTCTTTTAATGGCGTCGTCAATATTTCTTCTTTTGAAGAATTTAATAGCTGTAATGAAAAATTTGTGAATTAGAAGAAAGTATAACTTAGTGTCTAACTCTCTAGCAGTTCCAATTAAAATCTGATGGTGACAAGTCTGAATCCCAGAAAAATCTAAAAATCACTTGATAAAAATTGTTCCGTCTACCATGCTGGAGTTAAAAGGATATAAGAGCATATTGCAGCAATTTTTCAAATTAGAAAACAATTATTTTTATAGCAGCATTAAGTGTGAGAAAGTTAAATTGTTGCTAATAATGCCATGAATATGTTTTATTCTGTAATCTAATGATGTTGCCACTGACAATTGCTATTGACTTTTACAGCTTCGTCTGATACTGTGCTCGTGAAAACCTGAGTTTGCAAGCTAGATAAATAGATAGTAACGGATTGCCATATTGATTCATAATGATAGGAGGTTCAGACCTCTCCTGTGCATATTGTCAACTGTTTCGCTTGTTGTAGGTGGTGAGAATTTCCTCAAACGCAGGTGTTGTTTTGTGTATGCGCTTATTCATATTGCACCAAGCTCGAATGCTAGGTTGCATCACTGTTGTGACGTTGTTAAGTACATGGCAAGGCCTGCGTTTGCATAGAGTGGCGTTCGTGTCTGGTGTGTAGTTGATGGCATTGACCACCAGTGGGTTTAAGTGTATTTCTGCACTTTCAAAGTGATGTTGGGATATGTTATATTACAGGTATATTATAAATAAAAGTGCATACATGTAACTAAAGTGTGTTTAAGGGTCATATATAGAAAATAAATAAATATGGTTTTAGAAATAGTTTTTTTGTATACATTTTATTTGTTAGACCCACATAATGAAAAGACTTTAATGGTACACTAGCTTAGTGGCTCTTATTTCTTATCTAGAAGTTACCCACAATAAGACTTGAAGGTGAAAATTGTTTCCATTATTCTAGGTGTTTGCTATATGCATAATGACAAATATAATTTAAATTATTTGTGAATTTGATCATATAATTTCAAATAAGGTTGCAATACATAATAATAATTTTAGTTGTTGTACTTGTGTACAACTAAAATTTAGAAGAGACACTTTTTGTGATGAGATTCAGGTTGATGGGAAGTAAAGTATAACAACAGTGAAGTTAATAATACTTACATTTCCTTCCTTGCTAGGTCTATCGTCCGAAAGGTGCTTATGAGGAAACTCGGCACCGTCAAAAAGTTCACAAGAGTCATTGATCACAATCGGAGAATGTACTATCTGTGTTTGTATCTGCAAAATAAATAAAGTAATACGATTCATATATCATTATATAATATAATACAAATGTAACTCATAATTACCTGTTAAAAGAACTCACATTTTTAGTAAAATCCATTTGTAATCTTTCAAATGATTCGTCAAGTATTATAACATCGGAACTTCGGTTAGGTTTTTTCGTAGTGTTCACTCCATTTATGTGATTTTTTTTCAAGGATAACTTAAGAAAACCTAAACAAAAATGTATATTTTAAAAAATAGTCACACATCATAAATAAATTGTTAGATGTTTAGTGAACTTACGTCTTTTGCCATTACTTTGGGCTGGTTTACCATCCATTATGTATTATATGTAAATGTTATTAATATATTAGCATAGATTGTGTATATAAAAATATAATCCAATTATTTTGAATATGAAAGAGCCGTTACGCGATTATTTAATAATTTGATTTATCTGCAATGACAAGTCTAGATATAGACAGAAAGTGTGACTAGTGGCTAAAAACTTTTTTTAAATAATGGCAACATGGATCCATTGACTTAGTAAGTGAGCAACAATTATTAAGAAAATACAGCCAGTAAATCTATAATACTAATCCAACAAATAAATATTTATTGCATGCAAAGTGCCTACATAGCTTAATACAAACGTCTTACTAAATTTATTTTTTTCAGATTATGTCTTATTTTTTTTAAGAGAGGTTTGATTGAAAAAAATTTGTTAAGTACATTACTTTTTAGAAAAAATAGCCTCTTACGATAAGTAAGGAATTTCAATGTTCCCTAATCCCAACATTGCGTTAAATTTATTTTATATGAAAAGTGGCAAACGAGCATACGGCTCACCTGATCTTAAGTGATCACCGTCGCCCATGAACATCCACAGCACCAGAGGAGCTGCAGGTGCGTGCCGACCTTTGAGATAGGAATAGGCTCGTTTCTTGAAGGTCCTAAATCGTAAACGTTCGGAAACACCGCTGGCGACAGTTGATTCCACAAGTTGGCAGTGCGTGGGAGAAAGTTACGCGAAAAACGTACAGTCGTTGAACGCCAACCATCAAGATGGTGGCGGTGGAATTGGAATTCTGCCGAGATGTGCGGTAATGGAAATCGGTAGCTGGGATGATTCGAACAATTCCTCAGAACACTCCCCATGGTAAATGCGATACAGGATGCAAAGAGAACCGACATCTCTTCGCAGACTCAGAGGGTCGAGTTGATCGGAAAGAGGGTCTTTCGATCGTCGACTATTCGAGCAGCTTAACGTTGTACACGGTCAAACGTAGGAAGTTGGTATTGGGGAGCCCCGGCCCAGAGATGCGAACAGTATTCCATAT
The DNA here is from genome assembly GCA_029286785.1 of Meandrusa payeni. NCBI lineage: Eukaryota > Metazoa > Arthropoda > Insecta > Lepidoptera > Papilionidae > Meandrusa > Meandrusa payeni. The sequence goes on from JAGSMX010000029.1 coordinate 2,878,274, forward strand.
GAGGCTGCACCTGTGCCTTATACAGTTTAAGGCGGTGAGCCGGCTTGAAATACTGTTTGGCCCTGTTGAGTACTCCAAATTTTTTGGAGGCCATTTTAGCCTTGCTCTCCAAATGACCGCCAAACTGGACAACACTCGAAATATCGACGCCCAGAATGCCAATGTTTGGCTTGGCACAAAATTTATTTTAAAATAAATATTCCTAACATAATCATTAAAGTATTTGCATTTTTAAACTGTCCTATCCTGTTTTCGTTATGTACACAAATATGAATATATTATAATAATATACATAGTATAAATAAACATAATACATCATATTTACCAAAAATATATATTTTCACTGTTGAAGAAACTGTCACTGTTCAAGAAAGTATTCAGTTTTAAGACATTAGTACTTTGTATTGTCCTTAAATATCAATAGATGGCGCTATTATAATTTAAATATTATTTACAAAAAATGTTTTACAACGTTTGCCGACAGGTAATCCGTTTCTTTTTGCTCACGAGAAAAAAATACTGTAATAATCGATAACTTTGTACACTGATATCCTTTACTCATTAATCATGGCCATAAGTAACCATATCTAGTGACGGTTCCTTTTACACGGCTGTGTATAGCAACTCATCTCTATCCTCACTTTTTTTTGTTAACGGGGGGGGTAATCTTCAACAAGATACCCCGCCTTCTGCTCGGCTTTTACCCACTCAAACCCCCCCGGTGGCCCTTCCTCAGTTCACGGTGATCTCCGGGATCTCTAGTGCAACGCACCAACTCCTTGTAACTCCCTCACCCCTGAGCACTCGCAGTGCAAAGCGACACGGACCAGCCGGTGTCGCCTTTTTCCTGGTCCACTTTGGCGGACGACAAAGGCATCTTTATCCTCCTATCTTAAGTAGACAAAATTCCAAAAGTTTTCCACACAATCTCAATGAACTTCTGAACATCTTTCCTGGCCGTATTCTACTTGCGACCTTGCCCTTTGTCTCTTACTATACGATTTTGGAATAAGCGAAACGTCAACGTTAATCTAATCGGGTCATTTATTTACATAATGGCACACGTATTTATAATAACTACAATTAACCCATTAATTCCCATGCATCCTTATTCTCTTGTGCTTTGGAGTACTTCTCTATTATTGAGTTTATCACTGATGGAGTTTTTTCCTGATATTGTTTATTGTTCTCTTACTATTAACAACTTTAAGTCAATACTCGTGTCTCTTGGATAAGTGTACAGGCATCATGATTTCAAAAGTAAATCGTCTTACATTTGCAGTCTTCCTGTCTTACCTATCATTATACCAATTAACTTAGCTTGGGTCTACTCGTCCTATATATTAACTTATATGATGCTTAGATAAATCTTATTATCGTTCCCTTTCCTTGTTATCTTTATTTCTTACTAAACAACCTACATTTCTAGTACCTAGTACCTACCTAGTAGTTTTCATCCACGTATACTTTCGGCGGATTAGAATTGATTACACAAAAGGATGCTTCAATTCACTGGCGACCTACTTTTAACCCACTTCAAAAGTGGGAGGAGGAATTGTCATCCCTGGTAGCAATTTTTCCACTACCAGACATCTTAGACATCGTGTTAGTTGGCGTTCCACGACCATGCGTTTCTCGCGTAATCTTCCACGCAACCTTTGCTATCGACTGGCACCAGCGGTGTTTCCAAACCTAGACGGTTTGGGTCCCCAAAAAATGAGCCTTCTCCTTCTCAAAGGCTGTCAACGCACCTGCAGCTTCTCCAGTGATGTGTTCCTGAGTACAGTTCCTGAATCATAAAACATTACTGTACTCAGGAACAACATATAGGTTCAGGTCAGCACGTTTGCCCCTTTTCATGACAAAAAATTCATGAATGTATTTTTTAATGCACAATCGTTAAAAAATACAGACAATTTTGATTTTTTTTAAAGTGCCTTAAAGTGCCGTTTTATTATACTAATATATATTATAATATAATTACAATCAATGAACTGTCAAATAAAATATTTACTTAACTGCCTTACTTGCGTCAATTGATCATCTGACTAGAATAAAAACTAAAGAGTTAAACAGTACATGAAACTAAAATAGCATTTAATGACGTTTATTACAATCATAAAATCAATAACGAATAATACACATGCTGGGTATACTGACGTGAATTAATGACTGAAATGCCAGTGACGGTTGTCACGTCGCGAATCATGGACTCGACTCTCAACTTGTCTGATACTGCATTCGACTTCTTCTGCCGTTGTTCTTAATGTGCATGCATTCCATATTATGTTGAGAGCGTTGCTGGAGATTTTCAGCCACTTCTTCTCCCAGCGCCAACGCTTCCCGAAGTGGCACTGAAAGTTAGTTTACCTTTTGATTATCTTTGAAAATCGCAACCGACCGAGTCGTGGTTCGGCCCACTCGGTCGCCCTCGGATCGGAATACTTACGCCTTACATATAAGCCGTAGGGGAGGAGACCTTTGTGATGAGTTACTAGCGATAGAGGTTCAGGCTAAGCGACCTAAGAGCTATGCCATTTCTCAATCCGGTGAAGCAGTCAAGGCCAGCTTCTCTGGCCAATGTGTGTAGTTCGTGATAAAAAACATTCCATACCCATACTTACGCTTCATATGGATATGGACTGGAGTATACATTTGAATACAAGTTCATCAGGCCACAAATAATTCACGGGGAGCGTATCGTCGTACATGTGATATCTATTTTATTATTTATACTTATTATACTACCACCTAAATAAACTAAGGTTCCCAAAACTAATGCTTGTTTTGCATTCTCAGTACCAGTCAACCCTGGGTGAGAGAGAAAAATATATTGGCAGTGTCGTCATGAAAGAAAAATTATAGATTAAATAAATTATTATAAATTTAGTACATACATAAATACACGTGTATCTAGTTTTGACTTCAGAGGTGAAGTAGAGAGTAGAGTTGAAGTAACGAGGACTACACACAAATATAATATACATCAGTTTTAAATTCATTCTGAATCCTACGTTAGTATTTCCCAATGCATTTATCATTAATGTATTGCTATAGATAAATCAAAATGTTTCAACAATTGCAGCTATTATACCTAGCTTACAATAGATTTGCACACAATCGGCTTACTAGTTCTAAAAATAGACATAGCATTTACGTTTGAGCGGATCCGTTTATTTATGGCCAATTTCACTATTCACCCTTGCCCTTAAAATGTTGCGCATGCGCGGTAAAACAAGCGCGTGTCCTCTGTCACCTAGAAAATGGCGTCCATTTTACGAAAATAAAATATGAAACGCGATTGCAACTCTTGCAGTGAGTAATATTGTGCAATTTTTATGTACATTTTTTACTCTAATTTCGTTATCAACAAGGCTGGATTGCGAATTTCACTGCAGTGACCTCTAAAGGTTAAACGACCATTTATCGATGAGCTATTGTTACACCGCGATCTCCTTTATTTGTCTGAAAGACAGTGTATGGCTAAGGGCGCGGGAGCTCTTGTCGCGTTGGTCACAGCTGTTTTCAAAAATCGAATGTCTGTGTCTTCCAAATTTCAAAGACATTAGCAGTTTGACGTCAGTGTTTGTTCAGTGAGGACGGGGTTTTAGTGAATTCAGCCATGTGATGGTGAGTGAGTTACGAAAAAACGGTGTATTAGACATGTAGCCCGCGTGGTATAGTGTTATGGATTTATTTTCTATGTGGAATGCATTACCGAACTGTGCTTTACATAGAAAAGCGATTAGTGGATGTTGTGTGTAGACAAAATTGTTTTTAATTCCTTGCACAATTATATAGTTTTTTTTATTTTCCAAATTTTTCTTTTACAACATTATCCCGTGAAAATAAATACTTAGTACCATTTTAAATCTGGTGGAGAACTCAAATTGTTACGAAATAATCACTTTTGTTTATTTACTTTTATGATATTGCATGTATTTTAATTTTCTTGATATATATTATCAAAATGAAAGACGGGAATTAAATTATCACCCAGTATTCATGATGAATTTAAGAAAGAATTTAAAATATTTAAATTTAGAATAACAGAAGAATAAAAACTATAACAAGATGAAATTGTCACACGGTAGGGTTAAAAGCGTATAGTTAGTTTTTTTTGCTTGTAAATGTTAAGGTAGCATTGTAAATAGGTTATGTATGATATTATGCGGGAATATAAGAAGACAGTAACTAACTAGTTTTAAACAGATTTATGATCATATATTTGTATAATCTATAAGGCTTTAAAAGGGTTTTCCAAGCCATTCCAACTTAGTTAAAAACTAACCTATTTTAATGCTTTCGTTACTCGTTGCCAGTAAAAAAATAAAAAGAGAGGTTTCTGTCATTCATAAACCATTGTGCAATGTTCAAACATTTACAATGAAGATATTTTACTTATACCAAAACATGTATAATACGAAGAAATTGACGAAATCAAAATACAAAAGAAAGGTCAAAAAATAAAAACTTATTTAAAACTTTATGTCATATGGTAACAACGTGCGTAAATTTTCTTTAACAAAATAAATTGTTTGTCGTATTTTACTGCACTCGCCTACTATAACATTTATAATGAATGCCCGGCCCGGACTTACCTAAGGTTAAGGTCGTCTCAGACCTGTAGTTCTGGGCTTTCAAGAATAAGACTACGGTATGCCCCTGCCTGTCGTAGAAGGCGACTAAAAGGGGCCTCGGATTCACTGGGCGACAAGGATGGGGGCCTCTGTCCGCTATGGTGGACTCGGGAAGAAGGCGACATCGGCTGGCCCGTGTAGCCTTACACTGCGAGGGCACAGGGGAGGAATAACCTCCGGAGGGCTGCGGTGCGTTCCACGTTGAGATCCCGGAGCCTTGTTATGCACCGAGGAAAGGGCCACTGGGGAGGTCTTAGTGGGTAAGAACCCCACATAACCGCCGCCTTCCACCCAGAAGGCGGGGTATCTTTCTGAAGATTTCGTCCCCGTCAACAAAAAAAAAAGGTTAAGGTCGTCTTAGATTTCTTTTAATGTTGAAAAGATTAGGGAATCCAATTTAGACAACTTTGGAGCTGCGTCCATAGGAACTACTTTCAACATGTCCGTCGCGTCGATCACTACTAGAGCCATGAATTGGGTTTTAACGACCATCCTAACCTTGTACGCCCTGTATTTACTACATTTCGCGGGCGAGGATCAAATGCGGGCATTGTTGTTATGAAAGTTCATGGGCGCATGCAGGCCCACTGCAGAGATATTCTGCTGTAGCACGGAGGTGCCGGCACGATTGAGGTACCGACGTGAGGTAGTAGTTTTAGTATATTCTGCGTTTCACCGGGTCAAGGGATTTATCGTTTTTTAACGTGACAAGGAATGCGTTTACTTTTTTATACACACCCATCGGGGTTGAGTTATGTCGGGTTCCGCCTTGAAGACGTTCTCGCTAAAACTTTCCATGGTAAGTGTATGGAAAGTTTTAGCGTTAGCCATGATGGAGTGGAGTTAGCATTTCAACCACCACGGTAGACCTGGGCGTGAATCAGGACTAGTCTTGCCTATATACCTTGTGAGCAAGCGTTGGGGATTATGCAGGTTTTTTTATTTAAAATATGCTCACGTTTGTCTTCAGTCTCGCTTGGTGGCGAAGGTCTAGAACGGTACCCGTGAACCTATTAGATGCCTGTACACATTGGCCTTAAAGGAGACTATATTGGTTTGGAAAGACTGACTCCGGCAGAGATCCACTCCGTAGCCGTCCGCATAAATGGATCAAAAGGAAAACCGTACCGGTTGTATTTCGGCAGTATTTTGTGTAAGAGACAAGTTTGTTTCTGTGTTCATTTCTGTAGATTGCGAGTTGTTTCTTTGTTATCTTCCGGTATTTACATTGTAATTCTTGATTGTAAGTGTATTGCTCAGTCATTGTAGGTTCTGTAGCTCCTCTCTTGGGGTTCTTGAGCCGAGCTACTCATAAAAGGGTTCAGGCTAAGAGACCTAAGAGTTGTATAACCTATCAAATCGGGTGAAACTATGAAGGCTGATTATTAGTAGTTCGTTATTGTTGTAAAAATTGGATAAAAACAATCTCTTTAAACAGCGTTTAAGACCTCACTTTAGTTGCCATTTAGTTTAACGATCTTGATTATTTTGATACTTCGACACGCGATTTTTATGTCGACAAACAAATTAATGTTAAACATGATTAAAAACTTGTTGAAAGGTGCACGTGATAAATTACAAAACATTTTTACAAAAAAAAATATTTTTCCAAAAAAACATGTCTGGAATTAAATTTAAAAATTAAAAAAATGTTTCCGTGAAATAGCTATCGACCGAGTTGTGGTTCGGCTCTCGGATCGTAATGCTCACGCGTAGTAACCGTCCAAGCCGAGGTTACCCTTCACCGGGGGACCCTTGCGTCGAGTTACTAGCAATAGAGGTTCAGGCTAAGCGACCTAAGAGCTATGCCACCTCTCATTCCGGTGAAGCAGTCAAGGCCAGCTTCTCTGGCAATTTGTGTAGTTCGTCATAAAAATCTCATATATATGTAACACGTTATTTTATTTACATAAGGCAAACCGACAATATAAGCGTTTAATTGTTTATTAAGTTACTGGTTTTGCTTATTAAATGTTTTACTCGATGTTTATAGTTAAAATATATGTAGAATTGTGTACTAAATCTGATAAAATAATATATACGTTACGCACTTTAGAACAATTGAAAAAAAATTGGCAGCGGTGGGATTCGAACCCACGCCTCCGAAGAGACTGGTGCCTTAAACCAGCGCCTTAGACCGCTCGGCCACGCTACCATATCGGCGTGTCTGAAATTTTAATATTGTTCTAACAAGTATTTAATAAAAATTATAATTTATGACAATATATAAATTAAATAAAAAAAATATATCCTTGTAGATCTTAAATGCTGAAATTCGTGATACTTAAATGCTGAACAGAATTTATTTGTTGCAAGATCGTCATTTATTTTTGTAATATATCAATTTTCATTATTTTTTACTATCAATAATGTTAAAGTAAATCAAAAAATATTTAACAAATAACAAGTTTATTCAATTATAAAAATTTGCTACAGCGCCATCTATCGACCGGCTAGAAACAACGACTCTTAATTTACCTAAAGGTTATCTTTACGAAAACAAAAACACATCTTCATATATTTTCGTTGGAAGTAATTAACAATGTTTTAGAGAAATAATGTGGGTATTCCTTAATGCATTTAAAAAATGTAGTTGCCACACAACGTGGCAATGCAGGTGGCATTCCAGTCACACTACCAAGCGACGACGGTTTGGCACAGCCGTGTTTTTTGTAAAATACCTATTATATTGTAAATATTTCGCTTTTTAATTAAATTTAATTAAACAACTGACTTCAAGTAAACATGATCTGAAATATGAATAGTTTTATGTTCATATAAAGTAAAGTAAATTATAGTAAATGTCTGGAATGTTCATCATTCAGAGCACATACGACAAATCTATTTGCATTTAAACTTTGCATAAAACGTAGAGTCGTAAGGTATTCCAGTGTCTAGACTATACTAATTCTGCCACTGTTGAATATATTATTTTAGTTTTATTGTATTTATAACTGACTTTAAACAAGTTAAATGAGAAAAAAACAAAAACCGTCTCCATATCGAAATTATCTGCTACGTCAAGTTAAGGCGCCCGCCTCGTCGCCGTGGCTCGTGTTATTTAGTTTCTAGGCAATTAATTTGATACCTTATCTGAAAAATTGATTCAATCAATTAATCAAGATATAATCAAAATAATTTCACAAATTATCGTAACATATTTTATTGTAGTATATATATTTCTTTGAGGGATAGAATCCAAACCGAAGAAATTCTACGGAGAACAAATGTAGCCGACGTTTGACGGCATATCAAAAGAACATCTTGCAATGGAGGTCGGGTCGGAGAATCATAGGGCGCCCTTCCATCGACGACCTTAGTATGAACAGCCGGAATTGGCAGGATGCGGAAAGCGGAGGATCGTATATGGTGGTAGGCATTGGGGAAGGCCTATCTCCGGCAGTGGATAGATACAGGCGAGATGATGATGGTTTTATTATATTTATAGTACAAGATAATCTTTTTTTTTTAAAGTTTTGTGGCGGTGGAATTTGGAATTCTGCCGAGATGTGCGGTAATGGAAATCGGTAGCTGGGATGATTCCGAACAATTCCTCAGAACACTCCTGAAGTGTATGTGACTAGAAGTACCTGAGCTTCCTCCCTCCCCTCCTTGCGTCGTTTTCCTCATTGCTGGGTACCTGAGCTTAAGTTATGCTAATGCTGAATACTACTTTTATGGATTTTACTCCTCTTTAACCTTAACCTATATTTTTAACTCCTAACAATTTTTGTCAAACGATTTCAAAAAAGGAGCAGGTTCTCAATTCGTACGTTTGTACGTTTTATTTTATTTTTGCTACCTCATAACTTTCGACTGGGTGAACTGATTTGATGAGCCTTTTTTATTTGAAAGCTCGCGCTTGCAGTGTGGTCCCGTTCTAATTTGATTTCTGACAATGGCGTCCGTGAGAAAGCCATATGTAGAATATAAGTCATTCATTAACATCATCATCATCATCATCAGCCTGTATCTATCCACTGCTGGAAATAGGCCTTCCCCAATGCCTTCCACCACATGCGATCCTCAGCTTTCCGCATCCAGCCACTTCCGGCTATCCTAAAAAGGTCGTCGGTCCATCTGGAGGAGGGCGCCCACGCTTCTCCGACCTATGCGCGGCCTCCATTCAAGACTTTCCTCCCCATCTACCGTCGCTGACTCGGCAGATGTGGCCAGCCCACTGCCACTTCAACTTGCTGACTTTAAGAGCTATATCGACTACCTTCGTTCTCCGTCGAATTTCTTCGTTTCGGATTCTATCCCTTAGAGAAATGCCGAGCATAGCTCTTTCCATCGCTCGTTGTGCGACTTTCAGCTTGTGGACTAGCCCAACGGTCAGAGTCCAAGTCTCCGCACCGTAGGTCATGGCTGGGAGGACGCACTGGTTGAAGACTTTTGCCTTCAGGCATTGAGGTATTTCATTAACATCGCATTGGTTCAACTGTAATGATGTTGTATTCTTCAACCGACTTCAAAAAAGGAGGTGCTTCTCAATTCGTCTTTGTTATTTTTATGTTTGTTACCTCATTACTTTCGGCTGGGTGAACCGATTTTGATGTATTTTTTTTTAAATTGAAAGCTGGTTCTTCCTATTCCCTGAAAATTGGCGGCCATGAGAAAGCAATATAAGGCTTAAATTTACGTCAAGTATATGCGCGACAAATGGACGAATGACTCATTATCACGTCAACCGACTTCGATTTGGAAAGGTGTACTTCTAGTGTAGTTTGATGAGAGTTTGGTTAGTATGATTTGAAGTCGTTTTTTGTTTTTACTCATGAATACACTTGTATACCAAACGTTTTGAAGAATACAGCGCTCTGTACCTACAACGATAATGATAATGAATGTCAGACGCCTCTCTCCCGTGGTCACGACCTGTGTAAAGTGTTTGAAACTTCGGGTATCGATAATAAGATACAGTTGTGATATAATCAGGTTGAAGGTCTACTATGTGAGAAATAACTAATCTAATTCTTTTGCCGTGTATACGAAACCATTATATTATTTTTACATACAGATTATTTGGTCAACGAACTGAACCAGTCGAGTTGTTCAACTCTTAGCTCGGTGTTGATAATCTGTGCCACCGTGATCGGTCTGCGATTGTGAAATGTGGGCTTATCAATACCTTTTGTATTTCCTTTGAAATGATAAAGGGATTATTACATTGCACTAATGTTGCTGCATTTATGTTTAAAATTGATTAGAATTTAATTGCGTTAATTAATCGATTTTTGATAACCAGGAACGGATACCTGACAATGCTTCTTTCCGACTAATTATATTAGTCTATCTATCTGTCATCACCATCAACCTGCAACAGTCCACTGTTGGACATAGGCCTCTCTAAAAGCCACTGAACACAATCCTTGGCCACTCTCATCCAGCTCCTGCATGCAAGATCGTCGCTCCATCTAGCCTTAGGGCATCCCACGGTCTCTCCGTATATCTTTTATCCGTTCTAAGGCTGATATAAGCCATATTCAATTTGCTAATTCAGTTATGTCGATCACCTTAGTTCTCTGTCGGATCACCTCGTTCCCGATCCGATCCTTTAGCGAGACTGCGAGCATAGCCCTTTCCATAGCTAGTTAGCCTGTGGACCAGCCGTACTGTGCCTTATTAGTTTATATATGTGTAGGAGGGGGAGCAGTCTGAATAAATAATAACGCACAAATAGTGGCTCGAAAAACTTCTTTTATTTCAACTTAATTATATCACTTCGTTTGTCCACGTCGTAACTCCTAATCGTAATGTAGTGTAATGTCTATCTTTCTTTTTTCTCTTTCATTCCCAATCGCTCGCCATTCGTTCACTCATCTTCATTCACACATTCGGATACATCTTTTATACTTTCTAAACAATCGGATACAACTTAAAGTTTTTTATTTCCTACGTATCTATAAAAATACATCACGTTTTTTTATATCCTTTTAAATGCCATTGAGTTCGTATACAGTATAAAAGTACAGGTAAATAAAAGAACATACTCGTATAATTGCGTTTTGTCTTGTCACCCACAGGTAACAACTATTCCAGATTATCAATAGACTTAGGGAGTATTGTCTGCACGTGATTCCCAATACTGTTTGTGACAAGTTTTACGTCTTTGATATTGGAAAATATCTTTCGTTTATGTCAGTGACAAGTGAAATGTGACGTAAATCTATACTAATATTAGAAATGCGAAAGTACTTAGTCTATATGTTATTCAATTACGCCTGTCCTACTAAACCGATTCAAATGAAATTTGGTACAGGCATAGTCCAGAGCCTGTGGCTACTTTTTAATGCGAAAAAAGGTTGTAAGGGGTTGAAATAAGGAATGAATATTTGTATGGAAATTATGTTATTTTTAAAGATAGTATTATGTCGGTACGTCGGTATTGGCCTGGCATCGTCATTATACATATTTTTGTGCCCACTAAAACCTCCCCGGTGGCCCTTCCTCGGTGCATGGTGAGGGGCTCCGGGATCTCCAGTGGAACGCACCGGAGCCCCTCTGCACTGTGCTCATAGAGAGCACTTCCCGGGGGAGGTTACTCCCTCCCCCCCTGTGCCCTCGCAGTGCATATTTTTGTGCCAGTCTCCGAATACATGCAATACGCAGTGCAACGTCTATATTATCCTCCCGAGTATTTACCAGATAGGAGCTTGATAATTAAAATTGCAAATATTTTAAGCGAGATGTGTTGATTGTGGAAGATGGCCGCTACAGTTTCTCAGATATTTGAGAGATTTCACAGCTTTTAGGTCGCTTAGCTAGAACCTCTTTAGAGAGTAACTCTACGCAAGGGCCCCCATGAGGGTTTGAACCGTTGCTCTAATCGCGAAAGCGTTCCAATCCGAGTATGCTTGAGACGGCCGAATCACGCGACTCGTCTGTACATTTTATCGGAAAACTATCACGATATTCAAATAGCTAACTGATTTTAAGTACCATAACGGAAAGCGACAAAATAAAATAAATGTTCAATAGCTTTAGTGTATAACAACAGTATACTGACGTCCATTTAACCCTAGCAGGGTAGACAGAGTTAGCTTTTGCTGTCTTTTTTTTTTCATTTATTATGGAGGGTTTGATCAAAATTGATCATATCACCCTCATAAAAATCTTATAATAAATTTTTACATAACAGCAAAACAATACAATATTAAACACACAACACACAACATCAAAACACGAATACTCAATATGACTATGATCTGCGTTTCAGGCCCGCTCTAACAAGGTGGTATAGCATTCTTGCCTGATCCGACTCCGGAAATGCAAGAATGCTATTACACACCCCCACATGCGACAAATCAATATTAAATGTCGCCGTCAATAGTACTTTTTCGGCTTCGTTCCGGACACATTCGACCATTATGTGGTAAGCATCTTCAACTTTCCCGCATTTTAAACAATTAGGGGTTGACACCTTTCCCATCATGTAGGCAAAGCTATTAAGCGGGATGTGTCCGGACCGAAGCCTAAAGGCCAGAGTTACTTCATCCTTGCCCATATTGGTGCTGTCAATCCACGGGAATCGGAGTGGATTCGGCTGGATTGTCCTGTACCAGATTCCTTTGGTAGCTTTTGCTGTTCGCGTTTCATCAAGCTTATTAGGTCTCATATGTGACAGATGGTGAGCAGGTGATTTTTATGTACAAAAAACGATGCGCAGAAAGCGCAAACCTCTCACCTTCCGTCTGACGCAGGTGTTCACGGGGCATGGCTGCTTCGGGGACTACCTGTGTCGGACGGCCCGACGGGAGGCTGATGAGCGGTGCCATGATTGTGGCGCTGCGGTGGACTCTGCCAGCACACCCTGGAGGTGTGCCCGAGATGAGCAGCGCAGCGTTGCGACTTGGCATCCGCCATCGGTGGAGTAGACCTGTCGCTTCCGAGCCTCGCACTTGCGATGGTACGGAGCGACAGGTCTTGATCGGCAGTCGCCTCCTTCTGCGAGACAGTCATGTCCCAGAAGGAGGCCGACAACAGGTCAGGAGGGAGCCGTGGGGCTCCCTCCCTCCACAGGCGACGAGTCGGGGTGCGCAGGAGGCGTTTCAAACGCCTCCTTTCGCTGCCCCTGCACTGAAGCGGGGCCAGGATGGGAACCTGGCCCCAGCATGCTCGGCGTCGTCGGGACTTCTCTGAGTGCCGGAGGAGTCCCCTTCGAGGGTGAAGTCCGGTCTTGCCGAGACCGGCCGGTCGTTAGGGTGTCCTGTCGCTGACAGATCCGGGGCGCCCGCTCATAACGGCTGATGGCATTCGCGGTAGGTTTAGTGGGTATGGGCTGCCCAGGCCGAGTCCCACACATCCCTCCGGGCCCACCCAGGGTACCGGAGGATGGTTAATAACTCGATTCCCCGCGTTAACAAAAAAAAAAAAGGTAACAACTATTCTAGATTATCAATAGACTTAGGGGTATTGTCTGCACGTGATTCCCAATACTGTTTGTGACAAGTTTTACGTCTTTGATATTGGAAAATATCTTTCGTTTATGTCAGTGACAAGTGAAATGTGACGTAAATCTATACTAATATTAGAAATGTTAAAGTACTCAGTCTATATGTTATTCAATTACGCCTGTCCTACTAAACCGATTCAAATGAAATTTGGTACAGAAATAGTCCAGAGCCTGTGGCTACTTTTTAATGCGAAAAAAGGTTGTAAGGGTTGAAATAAGGAATGAATATTTGTATGGAAATTATGTCATTTTTAAAGATAGTATTATGTCGGTACGTCGGTATTGGTCTGGCATCGTCATTATACATATTTTTGTGCCCACTAAAACCTCCCCGGTGGCCCTTCCTCGGTGCATGGTGAGGGGCTCCGGGATCTCCAGTGGAACGCACCGGAGCCCCTCTGCACTGTGCTCATAGAGAGCACTTCCCGGGGGAGGTTACTCCCTCCCCCCCTGTGCCCTCGCAGTGCATATTTTTGTGCCAGTCTCCGAATACATGCAATACGCACTGCAACGTCTATATTATCCTCCCGAGTATTTACCAGATAGGAGCTTGATAATTAAAATTGCAAATATTTTAAGCGAGATGTGTTGATTGTGGAAGATGGCCGCTACAGTTTCTCTTTTTTTTTTTTTTTGACGAACTATCACAGTTGGCACAGAGAAGCTGGCCTTTACTGCTTCACCGGATTTGAGAGGTGGCACAGCTCTTAGATCGCTTAGCCTGAACCTCTATTAGGTGGTAACTCGACACAAGGGTCCCCGGTGAGGTAACCTCGGCGGACGGTTACCATTATTACGCGTTAGCAGTCCGATCCGAGGGCGCCCGAGAGGGCCGAACCACGACTCGGTCGGTAGCTATTTTATTAACAAAATCTACTGGGACAATCTAAGCTAAACTAACTTATATTACAGTTTCTCAGATATTTGAGAGATTTCAACGCTTTTAGGTCGCTTAGCCAGAACCTCTTTAGAGAGTAACTCTACGCAAGGGCCCCGTGAGGGTTTGAACTGTTGCTCTCATCGCGAAAGCGTTCAATCCGAGTATGCTTGAGACGGCCGAATCACGACTCGTTTGTACATTTTATCGGAAAACTATCACGATATTCAAATAGCTAACTGATTTTAAGTACCATAACAGTATACTGACGTCCATTTAACCCTGGGAGGATAGACAGAGTTAGCTTTGCTGTCTTTTTTCATTTATTTCATAAAAGTCTTATAATAAATTTTTACATACAGCAAAACAATACAATATTAAATACACAACACACACAACATCAAAACACGAATACTAAATATGACTATTACCTGCGTTTCAGGCCCGCTCTAACAAGGTGTAATAGCATTCTTGCCTGATCCGACTCCGGAAATGCAAGAATGCTATTACACACACCACATGCGACAAATCAATATTAAATTTCGCCGTGAATAGTACTCTTTCGGCTTGGTTCCGGACACATTCGACCATTATGTGGTAAGCATCCTCAACTTTCCCGCATTCTAAACAATTAGGGGTTGACACCTTTCCCATCATGTAGGCAAAGCTATTAAGCGGGATGTGTCCGGACCGAAGCCTAAAGGCCAGAGTTACTTCCCTGCCCATATTGGTGCTGTCAATCCACGGGAATCGGAGTGGATTCGGCTGGATCGTCCTGTACCAGATTCCTTTGGTAGCTTTTGCTGTTCGCGTTTCATCAAGCTTATTAGGTCTCATATGTGACAGATGGTGAGCAGGTGATTTTTATGTACAAAAAAACCGATAAAACGGCAATTCATTTATATGGAGTTCATAGCCACTACGCTCGAAATAGGTCATATGACAATGTACGAATAAACATACGTCAATCGACTTCGGCTTATCAAAATCAAATCACGACTCCATCAATTTTTTACGCGTGAGGTATAATCGTTAATCAATAATATATTATTACTATCATATAAATATTTATTTTGAATCCTTAGGTTAAGTTTTTTTTTTTATGGGTAGCCCTGTAGTTCTGGGCTCTCAAGAATAAGACTACGGTATCCCCTGCCTGTCGTACAAGGCGACTAAAGGGGCCTCAGGTTCACTGGGCGACAAGGGTGGGGGCCTGAGTCGTCCACCAAAGTGGACCCGGGAAGAAGGCGACATCGGCTGGCCCGTGTCGCCTTGCGCTACGAGGGCGCAGGGGAGGAGTAACCTCCCTCCCTGCGCCCGGGCCCCGGGACGCCTCCTTGAGCACAGTGCAGAGGGTTCCGGTGCCTTCCACTGGAGATCCCGGATCCCCTCGTCATGCACCGAGGAAAGGGCGACCGGGGAGGTTTTAGTGGGTAAGAACCCCACATAACCGCCGCCTTCCCCCCAGAGGGCGGGGTATCTTTCTGAAGATTTCCTCCCCGTCAACAAAAAAAAAAAAAGTTTTATAATATTTATTTAAAAGTAAAATACACAAAATATCATACAAAATACAAAAACATTATAAAACCTAACCTAGTGTGTGCCACCGGCAACGAAGCAGGACTCAAGCAACCGGTGGTTAGGGCGACATACAGAGAAACCTCCTGACGATGCGTGCGTGTCCAGGAGTACTGCCTTCTGTGTCTGACCCTTGATCCAGCCATCTAGCGAAAGTCTCTTAAGATGTTGTTCGAGACTTTTCGCTATGAGACCGTTTGCAGAAACGACTATCGGGACAATGATCGTCGAATCCACATCCCACATGGCGGTCACCTCGTGAGCCAAGTCGAGGTATATATATTACTTTTATATTATTAACGAATACTGAACCGGTTAAAGCAGTGGCCCAGTGGCTAAGAGATTCGACTTAGATCTAATAGTTGCAAGTCCAGCGAAAAGCGAATACTGAAATTTTAAAGCCCTTATCAGTCGCGTTAGCCCGAATCTTTAATTTGTCATTGGAGTGTCCAAGCTTTTACTAGTCTCGAATTAACAGATAGGGTGAGTGGACACCCCGGGACGTGCTCGCCTTGAGCACAGTGCAGAGGGGTTCCGGTGCGTTCCACTGGAGATCCCGGAGCCCCTCGTCATGCACCGAGGAAAGGGCCACCGGGGAGGTTTTAGTGGGTAAGAACCCCACATAACCGCCGCCTTCCCCCACAAAGGGCGGGGTATCTTTCTGAAGATTTCCTCCCCGTCAACAAAAAAAAAAAAAGTTTTATAATATTTATTTAAAAGTAAAATACACAAAATATCATACAAAATACAAAAACATTATAAAACCTAACCTAGTGTGTGCCACCGGCAACGAAGCAGGACTCAAGCAACCGGTGGTTAGGGCGACATACAGAGAAACCTCCTGACGATGCGTGCGTGTCCAGGAGTACTGCCTTCTGTATCTGACCCTTGATCCAGCCATCTAGCGAAAGTCTCTTAAGATGTTGTTCGAGACTTTTCGCTATGAGACCGTTGCAGAAACGACTATCGGGACAATGATCGTCGAATCCACATCCCACATGGCGGTCACCTCGTGAGCCAAGTCGAGGTATATATATTATTATTACTTTTATATTATTAACGAATACTGAACCGGGTAAAGCAGTGGCCCAGTGGCTAAGAGATTCGACTTAGATCTAATAGTCGCAAGTTCAGGTAAAAGCGAATACTGAAATTTTAAAGCCCTTATCAGTCGCGTCAGCCCGAATCTTTAATTTGTCATTGGAGTGTCCAAGCTTTTACTAGTCTCGAATTAACAGATAGGGTGAGTGGACACCCCGGGACGTGCTCTCCTTGAGCACAGTGCAGAGGGTTCAGTGCGTTCCACAGATCGAGCCCCTCGTCATGCACCGAGGAAAGGGCCACCGGGGAGGTTTTAGTGGGTAAGAACCCCACATAACCGCCGCCTTCCCCAGAGGGCGGGGTATCTTTCTGAAGATTTCCTCCCCGTCAACAAAAAAGAGGCGTAGTCAGAGGGTGAGATCAGAAGAGTCATGACACCACCTACAAAATGAAATGATATATATGTATTTTTTTTATTACGAACTACACAGATTGGCCAGAGAAGCTGGCCTTGACTGCTTCACCGGATTGAGAGGTGGCATAGCTCTTAGGTCGCTTATCTATATGTAATGTACCATTAAAAATATGTAGAAAAGCACTTTTGAATCACCACTCTTATAACCACAGTTTTTTTGTGCCGAACCTACCCAAATTAGTCAGAGTAAACTTCGACTCTGATTAAAGGAGGTACAAAGCTTAGGTCGTTTAGTTTGAAGCTCTATTCTTAATAACTAGACATCAACTTACCCAAGGGTAACTTAAGCTTGAGCGGATAATTTATTATGCTTTAGTATACTGATCCCAGGGCGCCCGAGAGGGTCGAACCTCGGCTCGATCAGTTGCTTCTCCACAGATAAGCTAAGGGGCATTCTAAGTTAAATATACCCGCCTTTTATGAGTCTCAAAGTCAGAATCCAGACTACCACAACTTATGACTAGGTAGAGATGAGATCTTATCATCCAGACAAACTCTATTTTTGGTTATCAACTTCAATCAATAAAAAAACCCGGTGTATATTAACGTCACCTTCTTAATCCGATGCTTATGCGATATGTGAATAAATTGTTTAGCGATGAATATTTCCATATTTATCATGAAATCACGTCGTAGTATTTTCGAGCAACTAGTTGCGCTCCGCGGTGTTATCCGCGATTAAAATTAAAAAATGTCCATGAAAATGTTTACCATAGCTTCTTTCAGTTATTGCCGTATGTTTTTAAGGTGAATGACAGAAGGAGTCATGTGTGGCTTCTTTCTAGAAGCAATAGTATTGGCACTGGTTTTTGTGTTGAAATTGCATTGTTTAATCAGAGAAGTACCGACTGTAGCTTACGTATCACCTTATCTCATGTGATCACCCTCGCCCATGATCATCCACGATAACAGATAAACTGGAGCTGAATTACCGGCCTTTAAGAAACGAGTAGGATAACATCGAATTTAAGACGGCCCTTAACTATGGACGAGTCATCGAGTCTTAGGCTAAGATAGTTGCAAAAAAACTTGGGATCTTGGCGAAAGTGCTACGGTTGCACTTCTCTGCGGGACAGTTTTTAACACGTTATAAAGCTCAAGTCCGGTCGTGTGTAGAATACTGCTGTCACGTTTGGGCACGCGCTGCTAAATGCCATCTAGCAGCTTTTGACTCGATGGAAAAGCGGGCTAAGAGGCTATTTGGTGACGCAGCTGAAACCAATCTGCTCAGTCTTGAGCACAGGCGTAAGGTAGCTAGCCTTTTGGTTTTCTACAGATTGCATTTTGAAGAGTGTGCTCAGGAACTACATAATCCAATTCCCTCATCCCCGTTCCACCATCGGACTTCTAGACGCACTGCCGGATTCCATCCTTACGTTGTGAACATCCCTCAAACCCGAACGAAGCGCTTTGCTTCGTCTTTCATTATTCGTACGACAAAGGACTGGAATAGCTTGTATGTCGGTTTTCTACAGATTGCATTTTGGAGAGTGTGCTCAGGAACTGCATGATCCAATTCCCCCATCCCCGTTCCTCCATCAGACTTCTAGACGCACTGCGGGATTTCATCCTTTTGTTGTGAACATCCCTCAAACCCGAACGAAGCGCTTTGCTTCGTCTTTCATTATTCGTACCGACAAAAGACTGGAATAGTTTGCCCTCGTCTGTCTTTCCCTCCGATTACAATGTGGCTATTTTCAAGAGTGGAGTGAATAGGCATTTACTAAGCTAGCGCGCCTTAACATCCAGGACTTCACTTAATATCAGGTGGGATCGTAGTCAAGCACTTGCTTAGAAAGTATAAAAAAAAGTTATAAGTTGTTACTTTAAACGGCAGTCGCTATGACTGCCAATATTTTTCTTATTTCACCTCTGACTTCAACATTAATCAGTAATAAACGTAAACACGATAAAAAAAACGCATTTTATGATAAAAGTTGTTTGGTGATCTGTTTATTTATTTGTTCTTTTTCCAGAAAGAATTTTCTAGTAGCATTGTGAAAACGCCCTTATATAGTAAACAGAAAGCGAACAATAAGTTTAAACAAACAAGAAATCATTGTGATAAGAATGATAAAAGCTATCGATCCCTCTATTTGCGTCCAGTCAATGTTTATTTTGCAGTCGCCAATTACGATTGTCAAGTGTTTATCTACTTTTCCAATCCCTGACATATATTTATAGCACTTAAATTTGTTTAACTGTACTTAAAGGATATACAACCTCACTTTAAGATAGAGTTGTCGTCCCAAATTTCCGGTACCGTATTTAATATACTACTTGTGAGTTGATCTCGTAATAGGTAATAATGATTTAATATATCTCCTATATATACACAAATGTATGTCATATCAGTACGAGAGAGTAAAAGATTTAACTCAAATTTCGCTTCTAAATTTTAATCTATTGCTATAGTAACATGCCTGCGACCGCAAGAAAAATCTTCTCTTTCTGTCGCTACCACACAAGAGCAGACAGTAACACAATAGATAGCATTGTTTACCATAATAATCTCGTTCTTAAAAAAAGTCTATCAGTGACGTTTTTCATTCAAACTTCACTTAAAGATTTAGAAAACAGTTATCTTGTGTCGCATTCCTCCTCCTCCTTGCGTCGTTTTCCTCATTGCTGAGGGTCGTGACCTCCACGAATTATGTGGCGGACGATCGCTTTCCACCTGTTGCGGTCTTTGGCGGTGTGAAATGCCTCGTGGACTCTCCTGCTGGTGTTAGTGCTAATTTGGTCTGTCCAACGCATAGGGCTCCTCCCTCTTGGTCGTTTTCCCTGTACTTTTCCTGTGACCAGGAGTGTTTCCAAGGTATCGGTTTTCCTGGCTATGTGACCGAAGAATTCGAAAACCCTACGGAGACAGACCATTGATAATTTGACAGTATTTATATATTTCGCATTATACACTCTGTTTTTAATAAATTTTATATATTTCCAATTATATTGACCTCTTGCTATTCTTCCATGCTATGTTTAGTTCCTCATTTCTCATCCATGCAACCAGAATATGCCATGCTTCGCACGGATTTAATAATTTATTAATATTACATACTGGCTATAACCCTGGCATGCTATAAGATATTTTGTTATCACAAAAATCAAATCCTACTTCATTCCTAATCGTAAGAAGTCTCCCGGTGTCTTCTTTGGAATCTAAATTGATTACTTAACGAGAAAACCTTTACATTAGCTGTTAGGAATAACGTGACGCACGATGCACTAAATCGGTTTAATTATAGCAACCATGACTGTCCGACAACAGATGCATTGAAATGGGAATATAGATGTTTTGATAAGATACGTGTAGATAAGCACCCTCCTATTTCTTTTTCTATTTTAACCAACTTTTTTTCTCGAAGGAATTTATATAAAGATTTATATTAACCTTAAAACATCAAGGTATTTTTACGCTTCTACGTCAGAAGATATAACAGAAACCGGGGAATTCTTTGTGGTTTTACACACAGCGGATCGTGTTTGGAAATCGATGTACTGTGGTTCGGGGTTTTCCATGAACGATTGATCAGATCGACTGTACAGAATATATAAAGGAATTCAGCAAACGAGTTTACAGTATGTATGATCTAATGTAATCATCCCCAATATAGGGGATGCAGGCGCATCGCTGACCGTTAAGAAAGAAGTTCCCCTGGGAAGCCATTATACACCTTTTTTAAATAAGAACTGTATCTTAAAAATGAAGTCGAGACGTAAACTTCACCTCGCACGCTTCCTGTTTAGTGTTGTTAACTTTCAAAGGCCTTATTTGTGCAAAAAGCTCACTATGGTTTCGGAGTCAGACCATTGATAATTTGACAGTATTTATATATATATATAGATATATATATATATATATATATAGATATATATATATATATATATATATATATATAGATATATATATATAGATATATATATATATAGATATATATATATAGATATATATATATATATATATATATATAGATATATATATATAGATATATATATATATAGATATATATATATATATATATATATATATATATATAGATATATATATATAGATATATATATATAGATATATATATATATATAGATATATATATATATATACGGCCCTCTCGGGCACCATCGGATCGGAATGGTATCGCGAATACAGTAACCGTTTTTTGTGTTTGTTTTTTTTTTGTTAACGGGGGTTAATCTTCAAAAAGATACGACGCCTTCTGGGAAGTCGGCGGTTATGTGGGATTTGACCCACTAAAACCCCCTATGCTCTCGCTGTGCAAGGCGACACAGGCAAGCCGATGTCGCTTTATTCCCAGGTAGACCTTGGCGAACGTACAAAGGTCCTTGTCGCCCAGTGAACCCGAGGCCCCTTTTAGTCGCCTTCTACGACAGGCAGGCCTTGCTCAATTACTCTCTAAACTATCCAACCCTACGATCTGTACCACCTCTCAAAAACCCGGTGAAATTGTAGATGCCGTCTGGCTGATCAGCTTAGTTAATTCCAATTAATTTCAACCGACTGCAAAAAAGAGGAATGTGTCAATTCGTCTGTATTTTTTTATATTTGTCACCTCTGAACTTTCAAGAGGGAGAACCGATTTTGATGATTCTTTTTTATTTGAAAGCTGGGACATCCCGTGTGGTCTCAATTTGGTCCATTTCTTAATATGAATTGAGTATATGCGCTACAAATGGACGAATAATTCAAAACGCTTACGTATTTCGATGATTCATTTTTTATTGGTAGGATGTACCTCAAGGGTAGTTTGATAGGACTTTGGTTAACTTCTACGATAATTCGGAATTACAAAGAGGGCATCCGCGCGTAATAGCGTTTAACGTTTGATTCGATTTGAAGTCATTGTTATTTATTTACATATGTAAAGAGATAAATTGAATCTTACTAACAAAGATTTAACCAACATTACCATAATTACAGTGAATGGGGAAAACCCCAAGTCCAGTACGTGTGTAGACGAGGTCGTGGGTTACATGCACGTTTTAATCAATCCGTCTGACCTAGCCTTACTTAGCGTGATCCAACATGAATATTTAAAGTAGGGATGTTCATGCCAAAATATATCGATACATTTTTCGATATAATATATCATGAGGTTGTATCGATACTACGTAATATATTGTACAAATATATCGATACATTTTTCGATATAATATATCATGAGGTTGTATCGATACTACGTAATATATTGTACAAATATATCGATACATTTTTCGATATAATATATCATGAGGTTGTATCGATACTACGTAATATATTGTACAAATATATCGATACATTTTTCGATATAATATATCATGAGGTTGTATCGATACTACGTAATATATTGTACAAATATATCGATACATTTTTCGATATAATATATCATGAGGTTGTATCGATACTACGTAATATATTGTACAAATATATCGATACATTTTTCGATATATAATATATATATATATACGGCCTTCTCGGGCACCATCGGATCGGAATGGTATCGCGAATACAGTAACCGTTTTTGTGTTTGTTTTTTTTTGTTAACGGGGGGAAATCTTCAAAAAGATACGACGCCTTCTGGGAAGGCGGCGGTTATGTGATTTGACCCACTAAAACCCTATGCTCTCGCTGTGCAAGGCGACACAGGCAAGCCGATGTCGCTTTCTTCCCGGGTCCACCTTGGCGGACATACAAAGGTCCTTGTCGCCCAGTGAACCCGAGGCCCCTTTTAGTCGCCTTCTACGACAGGCAGGACTTGCGCCCAATTACTCTCTAAACTATCTGACCCTACGATCTGTACCACCTCTCAAAAACCCGGTGAAATTGTAGATGCCGTCTGGCTGATCAGCTTAGTTAATTCCAATTAATTTCAACCGACTGCAAAAAAGAGGAATGTGTCAATTAGTCTGTATTTTTTTATATTTGTCACCTCTGAACTTTCAAGAGGGAGAACCGATTTTGATGATTCTTTTTTATTTGAAAGCTGGGACATCCCGCGGGGTCCCAATTTGGTCCATTTCTTAATATGAATTAAGTATATGCGCTACAAATGGACGAATAACTCAAAACGCCTACTGATTTCCATGATTCATTTTTTATTGGTAGGATGTACCTCAAGGGTAGTTTGATATGACTTTGGTTAACTTCTACGATAACTCGGAATTACAAAGAGGGCATCCGCGCGTAATAGCGTTTAACGTTTGATTCGATTTGAAGTCATTGTTATTTATTTACATATGTAAAGAGATAAATTGAATCTTACTAACAAAGATTTAACCAACATTACCATAATTACAGTGAATGGGGAAAACCCCAAGTCCAGTACATGTGTAGACGAGATTGTGGATTACATGCACGTTTTAGTCAATCCGTCTTACCAGCCTGATCTAACATGAATATTTAAAGTAGGGATGTTCATGCCAAAAATATATCGATACATTTTTCGATATAATATATCATGAGGTTGTATCGATACTACGTGATATATTGTACGAATATATCAATATTTTTCATATATCGAAACTTGTTTATAATTAATTAGCGCTTAATATTAAATATTAGAAAAGTTTTGTACTAATAGAGTACTCGGCGCGTAACTGAGAGGTTCTCGCTTCGGATACCGTTTGATTTGATTCTGTTAGCAATACAGACTACATGCATTGATTATAAAATGTATACATCGAGTCCAGCTATCGTGAAGAGTAGAAGTGAACATACTACAGTACACTCTTCCTAGTGGCAGCGCAAGTAAGGGTTTTATTTTATTCAAGTCGTCAACCACAAATAATAGAAAGAATGGAATGTTTTTTTTATTTAATTTCTTAAGATATTTCGTATATAGAAATAAATATTGATATTAAATGATTCGATAATATAGGATTGAAGCAATATATCGCGTCCATATGTCGATATTTTATGTAATATCGATATATATCGTGCACTTCTAATTTAAAATGACGGAAATCCTAACCATTAATAGACAGATATAGCTTTGAAGTAAGTAAAGACAGCCTAGTGGTTAAGAGCTTTATTAATGATCCATAGTCGCGGGTTTGAATCTCAGTCGACTTATATCTACCAATGCCGTTTTTCAACCGACTTCAAAAAAGGAGGACGTTCTCAATTCGTCTGTATGTTTTTTTTTTTTTTTTTATGAACCGATTTTGGAATGAATTTCAAACATGAAAAAAGTGAAAGAACTAAGGTATTTTTTTATTTTATTATACAATGGGCGATCTTGTTTAAGAGCGATCTCTTCCATAAAATCTTTGCACAGGTACCGGAAAGGATTATAAGACAATCAGGACGATGGTATCAATGATCAGGATAAATATTTTACCTAAGCTATGAATAATATCTATAAGTAACTAATATCTCAATAGGTGGACTCTGGAGGTTATTTGGTGACACAACTGAAAACAATCGTCTCAGTCTGGAGCATAGGCATAATGTAACTACCCTACGGATTACATTCTGGAGAGTGTGTTTAGGAATTACATGATCTAATTCCCCTATCCCCGTTCCGCCATCGAACTTCAAGATGCCCTCCAGTCTTTTGTTGAGGACATCCCTCAAAGTTTGCGCTTTGCTTCGTCTTTCATTATTCGTACAGTAACTCCGTTTACAATGTATTTATTATCAAGAGTAGAGTGGTCAAGCGCTTGCTTAGAATGATTTTAAAAAATTAAAATTTAAAAATAAATATATATATATATATATAGATAGATTCTTCATGGCTTCCATTCTAAAATCAATACAATCAATTATATTAAAAACTAAACTAAACCTAAAAAATGCCGCTAGCTTCTTGGGCACTGTGAGCGCAGTGATTTGGGGTGAACTTTTAACATTATCTAGTTTTATTTTTAGTTTGATATAGGTTTATTGTTTATTTAGTAGTTTTATTTATTATTTATAGTCTTAATATATTAAAATTATTGTTTTAGTTGTAGACCTATTTGTTATTGTAAATATTTCCCAATAAATTTTATTTTGTTGTACTTTTTTAATATTAATTGAATAAAATGTACCACTTTTGTTTTCCTAAAACATAAGCAATACATATAAAAATATATGAACATTAAAAAATACAGACTAATTGTGTTTTTGAAGTCGGATAAAACACTTTATCTTGGTTACATAATACTAGTGCGCGTATGTACTTTTTATCAAGCTCTCTTGTCGACAAATTACTCGATTTGCACATTTTTTACATTACTAGTTGAATATATAGTACCTTATATATTTCATGTTAACACTACAATATGTTTACGTGTCAACGTAAATCGTATAAGGTGTGTAACGCATCAAAAATGCAAATTGACAGTCATAAAAAAAACAAGGTCCCGTGTACACAACAAGCGTTTAAACCAATAAAATTATATCACCAACAAGAAGAAGTAGTTCGTTTACGTTTGTTTTTTAGACAAACATCTTTACGACACAATTATACGAGTATTTACGAGGAAAAACAAAAATCGACTTCAAATCAAAACAAACGGTAAATGCTAATACGCGCGGACGCTCTCTTTGTATTTATGACTTATAGGCGAATATTACGAAATAGAACTAATCAGAACCTAATTGAACTCTCATCAAATTACTCCTGAAGTGCTTGACAAATAAAAATTAATCATCGAAATCGGTTGCCGTGATATTGAGTTATTCGTCCATTTATGGTGCACATACTTGGTACAAATTCAAGGTTTTCTCAATCATGCCATTGTTCGAAGTGGAATAGGACCACACTGGAAGCACCAGGTTTCAAATAAAACAAAGATTCCTCAAAACGGTTCACCCGGTGAAAAGTTATCAGGTAACAAAAAAAAAAACATACGGATGACTTGAGAACCTCCACCTTTTTTGAAGTCAGTTGAAAAGTAATTCGCTTACGTTTGTTTTATTGACAAACATCTTTAGAACAAAATCCATTGAGAACTCAAAATTTACTAGCTTAACGCACACAATTGCAAAAAAATGGTACGAGAATGACTAATATCCTTAGAATATGAACAGTCCGAAGATCTAATACAATACAATAGGCACAAACATGCCTTAGACACTTATTTATCAATGTATCCTATATCCAAACAACCCATGAAATCCTATTTTCCAATATCCCATCCCTACATGATCCAAACTGGAAGGCCTTGATTCCTGTTAGACAGGTTTAACCGTTTTTTTTTGAAGACGTGGTGGGATTTCCTCACCAAGATAAGGGAAGGCATGGTTATGTGGGATTCTTACCCACTAAAACCCCCCCGGTGGCCCTTCCTCGATGCATGGTGAGGGGCTCGGACGTATAAAAAACTGTTATCAGTCTTTTTGACCTATTAAAAACAAAGTAGACTGTAAAAACAAAAACCTATCAAATCTGCGATAGAAAATACTTTTTTTTGATTTGGATTGATGGTGATGATGATTTTTGACTACACAGAGACACTACAAGAACGATATGCACGCTTTTATTCCAAGTACCATCTGTCTGCTTTCCACTACATACGATCCTCTGCTTTCCGCATCCAGCTACTTCCGGCTATCCTTATAAGGTCGTCGGTCTATCTGCCGGTAGGGCATTCTACGGTTCTCTTTTTCTATCACTTGTAGGTTTCCTCACAATGTTTTCCTTCACCACCGAGCGCGTAAACAGGCACATAAAATTGCAAGAAACAAATTGATTGACGCTGGCACCGGGGATTGAACCCGGGTTGCTAGCGTACTATACAACCGCACGTACACTGCGCTACCACGGTTCTCTCTTATCATTTTTTCCTTATTCACATCATGGTAGATCGCCGTTTAAGGTTGTAATAGACTTTTGTTATTGCCATTGCAAGGATTTTAGTAGGAAATAGAGGCGATGTTGGCATCACGCCTAGTGGACATGCTTTATAGTCGTTTATAGTATGTTCACAGGAGTTATCTGTGATGTCCTCGCGTCTATTGAACCCAAACGGAGTAAACAGAAAAATACGCTTTTAGCCAGCTTTATTAGGCACTATTTGCGTCCCGCAATCTTACCTGCGATTAAAAACTATTTAACTTGTAAAATTGGCTTGTAAACTTGTAAAAAGGCTTAAGTTTCTGTTAATAAAATAGCTACCGACCGAGTCGTGGTTCGGCCCTCTCGGGCGCCCTCGGATCGGACTGCTAACGCGTAATAATGGTAACCGTCCAAGCCGAGGTTACCCCTCACCGGGAGGACCCTTGTGTCGAGTTACCACCTAATAGAGGTTCAGGCTAAGCGACCTAAGAGCTGTGCTCAAATCCGGTGAAGCAGTAAAGGCCAGCTTCACTTTGCCAATTGTGTTAGTTCGTCAAAAAAGGCTTAAGTTACTCCTCATTACATCAGCTAACTGTCAGTGAAAGTCCCGTCAAAATCGGTCCAACCGTTCCAGAGATTATCCGGAACAAACCAAAAAAGATTTACATGTAATAGACAAACAATGTACGTAATTTTTGCATACATGTTGTTAATAGGGATTATTTTAATATTACAAACAGACACTCCAATTTCATTCGTTTATACAGACTAAATGAGAACGGGGAATTTAACCAAGTGTTCAGTACCACGCTAATCGATTTCGATAATTCATTTTTTATTGGAAAAGATATAGACATTTATTTATTGGCATCACAATACAAAAAGACACAGACAGAATTTAACACACATTAAAAAAGAATGAAAAATCGACAAAACACAGTTAAAGTTACACGGACAAATAATACAAAACATATGATGCCAATATCGGACACCGTCTCTGCATATGCTGTCACAAGGATGCGACAGCGGTGATTTTCAGCGGTGCCCGGGACTACCTAAAGACGTGCGCGCTCAATACTACTTTTGTATGGAATTTATACAGACAATAAGAGTACAATAAATATGATACATAAATAAAACAGTTATGAGATTAAAATATATTTTATACTTAATAATATATTTATTTATGAAAAAAATTCATAAATAAATATATTATTAAGTCAAAAATAAACTTAAATAAATAATATGATAATTAAACGTATAAAGTTTAAATTATATAATGAAATATTGAAAATATTGGAAACAACAAGCCACAAAGATATACCTTAAGAGTGGGTTGATAAAAGTTTGTTTAGGTTCTGATCAATTTTATTTCAAAATATTCTTACGATAATTCGTATATACGAAGAGGGCGTCCGTTGATAGCGTTTAACGTCTGAATCGATTTGAAGTCGATTTTTGTTTTGCTAAGAATATGAAGAGACGGATATCTTATTGTTACAATACCGGTTACGGTTTAAACCGAATATGTACGAATCTATCAGTTTGTGGAATGGAATGCAAAGTGTCAAAATTCAATTCAAATAAAATATAAATATATAATAGAATTAGTACAGAATTCAACTCTTTTTCAAAAACGGACGATATCGACCTCTTTTTTCCTAGTATTAAGTATGTATAAACATTCACTAAACTACAAATAGTTTTTTTTTATTAGTTAATTTTTAATTTCAAATTTAGTTTTATTTTTACTTTTGTGTTAATTTTATTTTTATCTTAACATTGTCACTCGCCAATTAATTGCTTGCAATCTACGCCTATAACTGCGATGGCATTAACTTCACAACTTTTCACTGTTTTATGTATTGTTTGTTAAAAATGTTCATTAATATATATAATAATAATAATAATAAATTTATTTATTCATCTTTCACAAATTTAAATGCACAGTTTACTTATACGTTTACAGTTTACGTAGATCTTAAATTTGTGAAAGACTGGTGTCTAAACTAGGTTACCCTGTAAGACAGATCACCAGCCCCCCACCATACTTATAATAGTTCTGTAATTTATTAATATTAACTTACGAATTAGCATGCAAGAAAGAAAGTGTGTGGTGTTTGTGTGAATGTGTGGTGGGTTTGTGTGGTGTATGCGTGGTGTGTGTGTAGTTCATGTATGTGTATGTAGTGTGCTTTATATGTTATCATTGTGTTGGTGTAATAAATAAATAAATAAATAAACCGCCGTCATCTTGATATTTGATTTTAAAAAACCACGGGCCGTTCCGTTCATTCCTTATAACTGAAATATTTTTCCTTAAGTTATTTAGAAATTAGATTTATTCTTGGAACAGGGCACTTAGATCAGATTTATTTATTATCTTACCGATACAAGGATAATTATTTATATTAGTCGCAAATACTAAATATCTATAAAATAGTAATCAAGTGGTTTTTAATTCAATTTCCTTAATCTGAATTGGCATCGAATGTTCTTTTACGGCTGACAATCAATTACGAAGATGTTTACAACTTCAAATCAATTTGCACATTTACACACACAAAATTAACTCCGCTAAACACACAAAAAGAGACAATATTTGTCTTCATGATTGTAAATATATATTATTAATTGTATTAAAAATGTTTCATCGTCAGGTTACAACGGCGCCAGCGAACTTGTACCAATACAGTATTCAGTTCATAGCTTAGAATAATCTGGTGAAGTCCCTAACGCGATAAGGAAAACGTCGAAAGCGTATAATCGCGACTTCTAAATTCGAACCTATCACTTATTGGGGTCGAATTATTCATTTCAAATTAGCGATACCAAGAAACCGTGAATTAATTTGAAATTAATTAAATTCGTCTAGATATATAAATATATGTTACGTGTATGTAAGTGACGTCAGAAGTGTTCGGAACACTTTAGACTTCTGGATCTGCTATTTGCCAATGAAGTTTCATTATGGAACCAATTTATTACAGTCATATCAATTATCATTCCATCATCAAACCACTGCTGTTTTTTAGGCGTGAAGAAATATTATACTTTAATAATTGTATTTTGTTAAATGAATAAATGAAAAAAGAGGAGTGGGCTTTAGATCACACGACTGAAGTAAAACTTCTTTAGCTCCATTTATATATATACATATATGTATTAATGTTATACATGCAATACGACTGCACTGTGTCTTAGATATACGCAACGTAACTGGCTATAAGAGAAAGAAAATCAGTCAATAGCCTAATGGTTTAGGGTACGGACTTCGATTCGTAAGGTCGTGGGTTCGAATCCACCATTTGACTATTGACGTGAAACATCTCATGTTAGTGATATTTATGAAAAAAAAGAAATATTGCTAGATTTATTTTAAAAAAAATTCTCTCTTCTATTTGCCCACCCCTTGGATAGAATTAGGAGCGTTGCTGGAGTTTCTTCTCCCAGGACCAACGCTTCCTGAAGTGGCATATCAGTTAGTTTAACTTAGATTGTCCCATATAGTTTAATTAATATAATAGCTACCGACTGAGTCGTGGTTCGGCCCTCTCGGGCGCCCTCGGATCGAAATGCTTATGCGTAACGTCGCGTAACGCGTAACGCGTAATAACCGTCCAAGCCTCAGGTTACCTCAAGGTTATCCCTCACCGAGAGGACCCTTGTGTCGAGTTACTAGCTAATATAGGTTCAGGCTAAGCGACCTAAGAGCTATGCTACCTCTAAATCCGGTGAAACAGTATAGGCCAGCCTCCTTGGCCAACTGTGTAGTTCGTCATCAAAAAATATCTCTTCCATCTTCACTAACTTATATCTCTCTATCAACCTCCCTTCGCCTCGCCCGGTCACACGCTGAATGCATTACGAAAGGTGTGAACAGTTTACTTTCCTAGTCAAGCGTGCGTTAAGAACTTTAGCTTCAAAATGATTTAATACATGTTCACGCAATCGTCTAATGCCGACGTTTAAATAGATCAGTATATTCCTAGTATTTATTGAATTGTGAGTCAGTATCAGATATACGAAGACATAGCTTACTGGGAATTCAAACTGAAAACTGTGTAATGCAAATTACCTATTTACATGCGAGAGATGGTTCCAAGTAGAGTAACATTAGAACTAGCAATAGGAAGAAATGGGTCAACAAGAGCTATTATTGACCCTTAAAGGTAATTAATTAGAGTGCTGGATAGTCCCGTCACCTTCCTTAATTATTTTCCTACTGTCAAGTCAATCAAGTCAAGTTAATGTCAGTGAAGGTAAAATCGTTACGCTCATGAGTCAGAAGCGTGGACAGAGATTAAGTATTTTAGGATTATTTATAAAGACTAGTGGTCACCTTATAGTCGAAATTCGTCTTTAATCCAGCTTCTCTAGCTGGCTAATCTGCGTAGTTCGTCACAAAAAAGAAAAACCAAGCAATCAGTCTTGTTTAATATCTCAATAAAATCGTACAATTCTGACCTTTCCTCATAACGGAAATCAATTTGCCTCACGTAATTAATTGTTGTTTGCATAATTTGAATGAAAACAGGTCACGTTGTTAGGAGGGATTTGCAATTATCAAACTGCCTTCTACGAAGAATCACTTCGAAGGTATTTTATCCTGTAGAAGGTGAATTTTGCAAGATTTCTGTGATTAAAATGACAGGCACATTCTGATTGCGTGTAGTTTCTGATCATCTCTTGTGTTTTTCAAGTGATTCTTTGTACCTATCAGATCAAACCTTTTTTTTTATTATTAAAGCGCAACCACAGACTTTTGTCCGTACTCTTTTCCAATGTACTCTAATTGTTTACTTTGGTTTTATTAATAGAGTGCTACCTCTACATATTTTTCTTTGGGGAGGAATTTTCAAAAAGATGCCCCGCCTTCTGGGAAGGCGGCAGTTATGTAGGGTTTTTACCCACTAAAACCTCCCCGGTAGCCCTTCCTCGGTGCATAGTGAGGGGCTCCGGGTTCTCCAGAAGAACAGACCGGAGCACTTCCCGGGGGCGAGGTTTCTCCCTCCCCTCCTATACCCTCGCAGTGCAAGGCGACACGGGCCAGCTAATGTCGCCTTCTTCCCGGGTCCACCTTTGCGGACGACAAAGTCCAGTTGCCCAGTGAACCCGAGGAGCCTTTTAGTCGTCTTCTACAACAGCCAGGGGAAAGGAGGATTTACCTAGTCTTAGATTTGCATAAACCTGCCAATATCTCAATCAACAATGCTTGTTAAACAATGATGCTTCCATACGAATTTACGGAGTTTCTTTGTATATGTTTTGAATCCATTCTGAATCCAAAGCCAAACTATGGCAACAAAATTAAGATGTCACCTGTGAAATCCAACCCTTCAAACAAAAATGCCTTACGTAAGTTTATCGTTTCAATCTTAAAATAAATAAAGTATACCTTGAAAAGTCTGGAAGTTAATCTGATTAGATACAAGAAAGTGGCCGGACTACGATACACCGATATTATCATGGAAAATTCTTTGATAATTAATTTTTATGATAACTGAATGGTTGGACCTAATAATCAAATACAATTTAAACAGTGAATTTTTTGTCGACAGAATATTAGAAGTATGTTTGTTCATCGAGATGTTGGTACGCTTAGGACAATTTAAGATTAGATAATCTTTAACAGTACTCTTTAAGGACAACGAGCATTAGTCTAGAAGAAGAAAGACGGTGTAGGTATCCGGATCTTGAGTCTTGTTAACCTTCTTCTTCTTCTGCCAGGGTTCGCTTTCAAATGTACTCCACTTTTCTCGGTGCTCATCACCCACCTTTGTTAGATTGTTCTCTATTATGTCCGCCTTTACGACCTTACAGCTAGCGTTTCATGGGCCTATAGCGAGATCTTGTACACTATGGTCTCGGCATCTTTTCGGAGGTGACCTTTCTGCAGTTTTGCGAACTTCAAGACTGCCACGGATGTGTTCGTTATTTATGCGATTTGATCGATTTTCATAATAGTTTTTAAATTATTTTAATGAAAGTAATTGAATGTTGAAAACACCATTTAGCGTATGGCCTTGTTACAATGTATGGTTTTATTCATCAACGCAAAGTAGCGTACTAATTAATTGAAATTCGATATCAAATAATTATATTCTCGTTTGAACAAGGTTAATATATGGCACAATTTTTTTAACATCAACGCAAAGGTACTTCACATAACCTATTTACAATTCGAACATTCATTTTCAAATGTAGATAACACAACTAATTAATCGCCGAGAAAGGAGTCACGATCCTCAGCAATGGGGCAGCGATTGAAAAGAAAGAAAGACTAGGAACAAATTATTTTATATAAGAATTAATAAGAATTATCAAGGCAAATATTAAGCCTTTTCTAACCGACTTCAAAGAAAGGTTCTCAATTCGTCTGTTTTGAAAACTGTTTGAAAGGATTTGATTTCAAATGGATCCCATTTAAATTTTGTTGGCATAAGACCTTGGTTTTTTAATTTTGCCTACTGTGTCACACTCTCTCTTTCGTTTTATAGGTTACATGGTGGTGGGGTCAGCTTTCGTGATTTTCGCTTTCCACTAGGCTCCATCCCCGACATCGTCTTGGAAAATCTCATGTCCACCTGACTTTCTCATAGTATCGAGAGACCACCTGCCTTGTTTTAGGTGTGGTAGTGGTAGTGTCAAGTTCAGCTCCTTTCGTTCCTTTTGACGACTGTCTACTTATTACACTTGAGATAGAATTGAATATCCGAAAGTTCAAAGGGATTATTTTGAATATGTGTAACACGCATTGAGTTTCGATTTTCATCAGTTTTCTTATCAGTCAGATGTCTGGCATAAAATAAATCACAGAAGGAATAATTAACCTTATCATTCGAATGCTAATTACTTGATAACATTTATTTAATTGTTTTCTAATAGTGCTGCAATATTTAATTGATTTAAAATATGAATCAGGGATGCGGTTGCGTGCGTAGGTGCTTTGACGATCTCTCACTAACAATTTTTTCATGAAGGTCCCAAAGTCGTACTTGCCGAGTAAAAACTGCTACAATATTCCACAGAATGTTCGTAGTAATCGTTTTAAATCTACCTTTTTCGTTTCTTATCCATCTATATATATATATGATATTTATATAGATATATATTTTTGATATTATTGTTACATATAATAGTTGTGGTTACGTTTTCAATTTATTTTTCTCTAAGTGTGCACCCTTTACTCTTTTCCTACACAACACTGGTAGACCGGCAGAGCCCTTTGGTATTAAGTCCGCTTTTTTGAACATTTTTATTTTATGCAAATAAAAAAATAAATAAAATGTACAGTAGAAAATAATCGATTTTTGATTTAATCAGTTTAAATCGCTTCATAAGTGAAAAACATAAAATAAAATATAACACAAACTTATTGACAACGTTATCCTTTTTTGAAGTCGGTTCTCTCTCTCTAGTGTCGGTCCCTCATGTCTGAGGATCGTGGTCACCATCTGGGTTGCACCTGGAGCGGATGATTTGCCTCCACCGGCTTCTGTCCAGCGCGTCTCTTATAACACTATAAAATTTGGAGGACGACGAGTCTTTTACCTGATCGGACGGTGAACGGCCGCGAGATCATGTTCCCAACTACGATCAGTTTATCTAGACTTTCGTTGCCTCTGCGCATTGTGTGTCCGAAATATGCCAGGATTCGTTGTCGGCATATAGTAGACAAACGAGTCTTAATTTGTAGTTGGCTTAGGATAGATGCATTGGTGCGCTTCGCAGTCCAGGGTATCCTTAACATACGCCTCCAGCACCACATCTCGAATGGATCGATCCTTTGCCTATCTCTGGCTGGGATTGTCCACGTTTCCACTCCATACAGGAAGATAGGGAATACCAAGGCACGTATCAATCTCATCTTGGTTTTGATACCAATTCCTCTTTTCTTCAAGACGTTTAAACGGGTCATAGCATCTTTTGCCATCCCAATCGGCCTTTTTATCTCAGGGAGACATTTTCCATGGTTACAGATTTGGGAACCCAGGTACACGTAGTGGTCGACGATGTTGATGCCGGGAATGTTGCAGGTGACATTTGTTAACTTTCCGGCTCGATCCACTATCATCATTTTGGTTTTTGCCCTGTTTACTGCGAGTCGAGTCGATTAAAGTCGGTTAATAATAGTTTATTTCAATGTGTCAACAGCCTTATAGGTAGGGTGCGGTCTGCGAAACGTAGGGCCGTAGGTTCGAATCCACCATTTGACTATGGACATGAATCATCTCTTAGGACAAGCTTAGTTAGAATAGTTAACAAGAATGTTAATAATATTTATGAAAAAGTATTGCTAGCAATCATTTAAAAAACGGGGTAATCTAAGAGATGATAATGTAACTGGGTAACTTTTTAGTAACCAGAACGCGTGACAACTTCAGTAGTTCCCAAGGCTTCGAGGGTTTCCCCGTATACACCATATGTAACGAAACGGCCGACCGTGGAGTTTTTTTTTAATTTTCCTCATAACGCAGACAAAGGTACGGTAGTCTGACAAAGGGTTATAAAAGTGGCGATTGCGTCTTTCAGCGCGCGTACAATGAAATCATCTGTAAAGAACCGCGTACACAAAGTAACAGAATAAAATATTATTTATATAACACTATACATCTGACCTCGTTTCACTTTGGTTTTATTTTGCCTTATATTTGATTTAAAATTACAGCCAATATACACACAACCCTGCCTTTAAGAATTTGCTAGCGCAGCGTTATTAGTCAATTTCGTCGGTACTATGATATATGTATATCAGTATATTTAATGATAAGTTATTTATGTAGGTATATTTAGCGTAGGTTTTTGATTATATGAATTGAATTGTCATAATATTTGTATTTGAACGCTATCATCGTCCTGTTTTTTTCATATACTTCCTGTCCATACACAGGTTGCTTGGAAGAGATTATTCAAGAGATAAATACTTGTATAAGATAGATAGATATAACTTTATTGTACACCAAAAATAAATCATTCGCTGTACAATGGGGTCCCCCATCTCCCCGATCTTAATAGCAACCGATCGAGTCCTGGTTCGGCCCTCTCGGGCGCCCTCGAATCGGAATGCTGACGCTTAAAATAGTAACCGTCCAAGCCGAGGTTACTCCTCACCGGGGGGACCCTTGTGTCGAGTTACTAGCGATAGAGGTTCAGGCTAAGCGACCTAAGAGCTATGCCACCTCTCAATCCGGTGAAGCAGTCAAGGCCAGCTTCTTTGGCCAATCTATGTCGTTCGTCAAAAAAAAAAGAGCACGCGGCCCTAGTGCGAATTTGCGGACTTTTCAGACCAAAAATTTTCTAACGTATGTAGGTTTTCTCACGATATTTTCATACATGCATCCCATATTACAATGTGGGTATTTTCAGGAGTAGAGTGAACAGGCATTTACTAAGCTAGTGCGCCTTACCATCCAGCTGCATTTCCACTTGACACCAGGTGGGATCGTGGTCAAGCCCTTGCTTAGAAAGTATAAAAAAAACACAGCTGTGATATATACATGTGAATCAGCACTTAAAATTTCAACAAACCAACTCATTGCTCCAGGGTCGAACTCAGGTTGCTAGCGTAATACTACTAATGATTTATGATAATTTACCACATGTCTAATTTAATAATGAACTACATATAACGGGTGGTTAAATTTTAAGGGCCGATGTTGAATGTGAACCACACCTATATGTCAAGTATTTTTCTACATTTCATTTGACATTTCTCAATTTCAAACTAGGGAAAGATACACAATCGAGCAACGCATTAAAGTTATTCAGGCTTATTATGAAAATGAGCGTTCAAATCAAAATGCATATTGTGCACTTCGTGGTATTTTCGGTCAATATAATCGTTCAAATGTGCTTACAATCGGAAAAATCGTGCAAAAATTTGAGCAAACCGACAGCATCCGACCCGGATGTGGACGATATGTGGTTTCAACAGGACGGTGCCACTTGCCACACAGCTAACGAAACAATGTCTATTTTGCGCGACAAATTCAATGGTCGTGTTATCTCACGAGGTGTCGATGTCAATTGGCCGCCAATATCTTGTGATTTGACACCGTTGGACTTCTTTCTCTGGGGTTATTTGAAAGAAAAGGTGTACGTCGATAAG
Organism: Meandrusa payeni; assembly: GCA_029286785.1. Lineage (NCBI taxonomy): Eukaryota > Metazoa > Arthropoda > Insecta > Lepidoptera > Papilionidae > Meandrusa > Meandrusa payeni. The sequence continues at coordinate 2,915,212 of JAGSMX010000029.1, forward strand.
CCAACAACAATTCAAGAGATAAAGGATGAGATAATTCGGCACTATAGCGGCATAGAACCTCATTTATGCTTTAGCGTCATCGAAAATTTGGACCATCGGATAGAGGTGTGCCACTGAGGTCGCGGAGGCCATTTGGCAGAAATTAATTCCATACATAATTGAACCATACAAAATTAATGTCAATAATTTCCTAAAAAAATTGTGTTTTATTCAAAATCAACATCGGCCCTTAAAATTTAACCACCCTATATTATAAAGTATAAAACTAAAACAATAAAATAAATAATATTATATTGAATACTAATTGAAATCAAATCCTGGCAAAGATAATTTCTTTGCTATATTTATATTTAAATTTTTTTGCACACCACTAAAAAAACACAAACAAATTAAGAATCTTCTCCTATTTTTTAAGTCGGTTAAAATTTTTCTTTCATACGTTCTTTAACCTTTTTATAAGAGGTTAGACGGACACGTCCATCGCTGTTTACCTTTAAACAAGTTTCATATATTAAAATAATAATATGATGGCTTTTTTTTTAATTTTCATCCCTCGCTATCGGCCTTAAAATAATGCACCAGTCACAAATTTTACCCAGTAATAAATCTGTACATAAAAAAGCGAACGTGAAGCGTCCGATCAGAAAGTTTACCGACAGTTTATTTATAGTGTTAATGACTTATCATGGTCGATAAAAACACGCTCTACCATGTTTCAAAGCGATCGTCAATTATTGAAAGTAATTAAAAAAAGATCCATCATGACTATTATTTGTGTCATTATTAATTAACTCAAGGTCCGTCTTAAGGCTATATTTTTTATGCGCGTAACCAGTAATCGACTGTTATAGAAGCTACACTTCTTTTGGTGTTTAGGGAAAAATTACGATAGCGACGTTTTTCAATACGCACATAATGATAATTATTTATCGATTTTTATTGGCACACAATTAAAAGAGTAAAAAAGACAGACTTAAAAAAACCGTACCAGCAAGTTCGAAGAAAAAAAATACGATTTTAATAACGAACTACACACCGGATGGAAAGGTGGCATAGCTCTTAGGTTGCTTAGTCTGAACTTCAGTCGCTAGTAACACGACATAAGGGTCCCTCCGGTGAGGAGTAACCTCGGCTTGGACGGTTACTATGTTACGCGTATGAATTCCGATCTGAGGGCGCCCGAGAGGGCCGAACCACGACTCGGTCGGTAGCTATTTTATTAATAAAATCTATTTGGGACAAGCTAAACCAACTTATATACCACTTCAGGAAATAATACGACAGAAATGTAATGCTTATACACATAAGTCGGAAGTCGTTTGCTTCGCTGCCTCTCTTAAAATCATTTCCAAACCTTAAAACTCTAAAATAAATAACGAAAGAACTGCTAAAACACTTTTAAATAATTCCCAAAAGCTTGCTATTATATTTAACACTTGTATTCCGTTAGCATAAGTTAATATAAAATGGCAACAACAAACCACTTTCGTGGATTTAAAAAAAAACGTGGCATTATGAATCAATCTCCTCGAATAATATTTGCATATTTTATGTATTCGTATATTTTTTTTTTGATAATTTAGCGTAGATTATTAAGTATCAGCCCTGTAGTTCTGGGCTCTCAAGAATAAGACTACGGTATCCCCTGCCTGTCGTATAAGGCGACTAAAAGGGTCCTCGGGTTCACTGGGCGACAAGGGTGGGGGGCCTTTGTCGTCCGATAACGTGGACCCGGGAAGAAGGCGACATCGGCTGGCCCGTGTAGCCTTGCACTGTGAGGGCACAGGGGGGGAGGGAGTAACCTCCCCCTCGGGACGTGCTCTCCTTGAGCACAGTGCAGAGGGGCTCCGGTGCGTTGCACTGGAGATCCCGGAGCCCCTCGTCATCCACCGACGAAAGGGCCACCGGGGAGGTTTTAGTGGGTAAAAACCCCACATAACCGCCGCCTTCCCCCCAGAAGGCGGGGTATCTTTTTGAAGATTTCCTCCCCGTTAACAAAAAAATAAAAAAAAGATTATTAAGTATATGTATAGTTATAATATTTCTTATCTGTACGCCATCGTCCTGTTTTCATATATCAGTGGATCATTTATGCAAAGACTGTAACTTGTGACTTATGTGAAAAATTGTGAATGTAAGCTTTAAGTAAATATATTCTGGTAGAAAAAATTGTAGTGCAGAACTCCTGTCTTCTTTCCAAATGGCGTCGTAATCACGTCTCGCGCAAATGAATTATTAAGATTGTCGATACCCAATAATCTTGATAATTCAATTGCGCACATTCAACTCATTAAAACGTTAAATTGTGGTTGATAAATATGCAATTAATTAAAGAATAAGACTGTTGTTGTTGTCGTAGATTCAATTAAATCAGATTAAAATTGATTCAGGTCACTCTATAGATTTAAAGAATCACGTTTTAAGACGTTATTATTTCATACAGTTGTGATTGGAAACATAATCAAATAAATAAGCGACACTAAAACGAGATTTTTTACAAAAACTCCTGAAGTTCTTTTTAACCATTCCAAATCAGCTTAGGTTTTTGCTAGGAGATGCTTTAAGCCATCTAACCTATGTAGGTTTCGTAGATCCTTTTTTTTTTCCTGTTTATAGACCATCCTCCGGTACCCTGGGTGGATGCCCGGAGGGATGTGTGGGACTCGGCCTGGGCAGCCCATACCCACTAAACCTACCGCGAATGCCATCAGCCGTTACGAGCGGGGTGTCCCGGATCTGTCAGCGACAGGACACCCCAACGACCGGCCGGTCCCGGCAAAGACCGGACTTCACCCTCAAGGGGACTTCTCCGGCACTCAGAGAAGTCCCGACGACGCCGAAGCATGCTGGGGCCAGGTTCCCATCCTGACTCCGCTTCGGATTACGGGGCGGCGAAAAGAGACGTCTGAAACGTCTCCTGCGCACCCCGACTCGTCGCCTGCGGAGGGAGGGAGCCTCAGCGCTCCCCTCCCTGACCCGCTCGTCAGCCTCCTTCTGGCGTTTCGTAGATCCTAACCCAGTAGCTGTCAACCACTGTGATTATTAATTTATTCACTTGTAATTAATTCCCTAATAAATGTACTGTTATTTTTGCAGTACAAATTATTTGACACATTTAAAATTATTATCACTGCCTTTGTACGTAGTGTATTATAGGTAAATAAATATTTTTTAAACTTGTGTGTGCCGCAACATAAAAGGTTGAGAATCACTGGCCTTACCTAGCCTATTGACGCCTTTATTTGATCGCTTGTCGGTAGCAAAATTTAAAATCGGTAAGTAAGCTGAGTAAGCTAAGTAACTGCCATCGCCCATTTAATATTATGATATTATTTATATTATTATTATATGTTTATGTATTTTAATATTATTATATATATTTTATATATATTTTTTTAAAGATAGCTAGCAATATTTCTGTTAATATTTCTGTTAATTTCTGTTAACCAATCCAACTAAGCTTAAGCTTGTGCTAGGAGATGGTTCACGTTAATATTCAAATGGTGGATTCGCAGTCCGTACCCTTTTTTTTTTTTGTTAACGGGGAGGAAATCTTCAAGAAGATACCCCGCCTTAGGCTCAGGATCTCAGTGGAACGCACCGGAGCCCCTCTGCCCTGTGCTCAAGGAGAGCACGTCCCAGGGGAGGTTACTCCCTCCCCCCCTGTGCCCTCACAGTTCAAGGCTACGCGGGCCAGCCGATGTCGCCTTCTTCCCGGGTCCACCTTAGCGGACGACAAAGGCCCCCACCCTTGTCGCCCAGTGAACCCGAATCACCGCAGACCGTACCCTAAGCCAATTGGCTATTGGTGCTTCAATTGACATCTAAAAGTGGAATTTCTGGCGAATTCACTATACCAACGGCACATAATCTCTTCTACGAGATCGTTCTATCCAACTGTTGGGCACACAGCTCGTAAAACTCTCTACTACCCTACTACTGTGGATTTTTTTTAAATTAAGATATCTAATAAAATTTCATAAACTTTACTGACATTAGTATTAACAATTACAAAAAAACTAGGAGATGGTTCTTATCTCGAATGATGGATAAAAACTTACGACCTTATGTTTTGCAGGCTGAACCTTAAACGATTAGGTTATTGGTGATTAAAATATGCAATACTATCGCTTGTGAATATCGACAGAATGATTGAGGAAAGAGAACGACCAAAATATATTACAAATGCAAATGTATAGGGGAAGTCCTGGGCGTATGTGTGATAACCAGTTTGTTAAGAGGAAGAAAAGCGGTATTCCATTATCGTACGGTGAGCTATATGGGACACTTTTAAGTACACTGTGTTTTAACTCTATAAGAAGCCGTAGTACTTTAGTGTCAAGTGTCGTAGCACGCTAACAAACCGAGTTCGATCCCGACGCCAATGGTTTTTCGTAATATAATTTACTCTTAAATACATTGTAAAAACTAATAGTCCAAATATATGAAAATATTTGTAAGTCAACCGATTAAGTCTATTTAAGGAATATTACTCACTATATGTGTAATTTAATGCGCAATATCATTAGACGTGATGACTTTAAATAAGACAAAATTAGAATATTATATCACCACTTAACGTCGCAAGAGATTTTAATACGTTTTATTTAAATTTAAGTTACAGTTACAGCCTTTATATACCTATAATATATATGTCCCACTGTTGGGCGCGGGCCTTCTCTGTAAAGAGAATATAGGGTCATAGTCTGCCACGCGGCCTTAGTGCGAATTGGCACTTTCCATGTCTTAAAAAAATCTAAGACATGTTAGTTTCCTCATTATGTTTTCCTTTACCCCCGAGCGTGGTAAATCAGCACATAAAATTGAACCACCAAATTTATTGGGGCCGGCACCGGGGATCGAACTTCGGTTGCTAGCTGCAACTGGAGCCAACCCCGGACACTAAGCTACCATCATCTCAAAGATGTACTAAAAAAACTATATAATGTGTACTACCAAATAGTGAGATGTTTTTTTATGTCACCGTTTAATGCAATAATTATAGAATTAATCGAAATGATACTTATACTTATTCCAGATGAATATATTTTTGTTTTAGCTCTCTATGCGTGTAATTATATATATATATATAATATACACTATCGTTCGAGAGGAAAGAAAATGTGTGCGTACACTGCTCTCTGTTGCTCCTACAGTGTGATACAGACTATAGCCTTGCACTGGGACTTAGATATACAACGTAACTGGCTATGTGAGAAAGAGAGAAGGAAAATGTGTGCAAGCACCTCTCTCTTACCCCTAAAGTAATATACAAAACTCTCTCTCTTTTTGTCTGCGGTAACTTATATCCATCCTTCTAAACTTCCTTGCGCCTTGCCCAATTACGGTTTTCGTAACGAATTCCCAAGTCAAGCGTGCGTAAATAATTTTTACTTCAATCTAATTAAATTAATAAAATTGGAGTGTCTGTTTGTAATATTAAAATAACTGCTTTTTACTACATGCATAGCAATGCATATATGGTACGTGTACCAAAATAACATTTTTTACAATTTTTGGCCGGCTAAATTGTAGAACGGCTGGAACGATTTTGACGGGACTTTTACTGGCAAATAGCTGATCTAATAAGGAGTCTTTCAGGTAAGTACTTATTTTAGAAAAAAATCAATAAATAGTTTTTAATCGCTGGTAACACGGCGGGACACAGCAGCATTAACAAATAAAATGACAACTGTCTTCGTAGTGTCATCGAGTCTCGTACTCTTTAGTTTTCTGTTTCCGCTAAATAACACGAAGTATTTCTAATACGGCAACCCTAGACGTCAAACGGCTGGCGGCTTAAAAAACGCATATTGTACCTCGATCATTGACCGGGGGCCGGAACCGGTCTGCGGGCAGCATGCCGTCCGAAACCCTCGCCTGTAGCCATCCAGTCGCCGCCTCGTTTCTTATCACTGACCGAACTCACACGAGCCGTTTTCGAATAAATATTTTATGACTCATATGTAAATATTTCGCGAAATTACCAATTAATAACTGTTAGATTGATTTTTAAGATTTTAAAATGTCAACCGGTATAAAACGTTTCATAGAATTTTTTAGATGTTTACGCCGTCTCTATGTCGTCATACCTAGACATAGAATCTTGAGAATGCTTGGGAATGGGCCCAATTATCTTTGAATGTTTTTAACTTGCGAATTTTTTTTTAAAGAATTTTTAAAAAAACGTTAACCAGTTATAAGTGTTGCTAATAATGTTATGTAACATCTCTATCATCTAATATCTCATTGAATGAAATATGTAAATTGTATTCGGAAGAGATAACTTTATGTATGTGAAGTTATAATAAATATTAAAGAAGTTGACTTTGGCTGTTTCGCCGGATTGAGAGATGGCGTAGCTCTAAGGTCATATCTGAACCTCGTGATGTTGGAAGTTATAGCCTATATATTTATGTCCCACTGTTGGGCACAGGCTCTGTAAATAGAATATAAAGATATAGTCCACTATTGCTACCGCTATTGCCTAACTATTTAACAAACGATTCTGCAGATGAATGAGTTGCCACAATGGAAAATTAATATTACGTCATAGAATAACAATATAAAATAGGTTGGGAAAAAGTCTTTTCGCATTATATTATGTATGAATTTGTAATATAATCTCTTTGGCTATACTATTTGTATCTGGCTGGTTTTGGTATCATTTAAAGTTTAAATTTTAAAGAACATAATTCCAAATTCAAATTAGGAAAACGTGTGGTTTTCATTTGTTTTTCGTTGTGTCGTTTCGTAAGTTGAGTGAATGTACTGAAGAAATTCGATATATTTTAAAATTTTACTACAAAAAAGGTATTAATGCAACGCAAGCCGCGAAAAAAAATTGCGATGTTTGTGGACTGTGAGAAAGCGGCCAGAATTAATCAACAGAAATGGTGTGGTTTTCATCATGATAACGCTCACACATCTTTAGCCACCCACCAAAAATTAAGTGACTTTGGCTGGGAGGTGTTAATGCATCCGCCGTGTCGTCCTGACCGTGCACCTTCAGATTTCCACCTGTTTCGGTCTCTTCAGATATCTTTAGGCAGTGTCAGGTTAACATCACGAGAGGACTGCCAAAACCACTTGTCGCGGTATTTTGATCAAAATCCCAAAATTTCTATAGCAATGTGATCATGTTCCTACCTACAAGATGGCACCTACTTACTTAAGTTAAATATAAATAAACTATATTATAAAATGTTTTGAATTTTTTCCCCGACCTAATATTTCACGTCAATAGCCTAATGGTTTAGTATCTGGTATGCGAATCGTAAGGTCGTAGCTTCGAATTCACTATTAGACTATGAATTCACATTTGACGTGAACCATCTCCAAGCCTAAGCATGTTTGGTATGGTAAGCAAAAATGTTAGTAATATTTGAAAAAAAATGAACACCATTATTTTATATAAAAAAATAATGTTCAAAATCTTGCGCAACAATTGTTTGCGTCATCTTGAGACATGAGATGGTAAGACTGGTATATTGATTAGTTAAAACGTCCTTCATAACATTCTTGGCATAATTACTCCCAGATGAGGTTTATATAGGAACACAACTGAACTTTTTCTTTAGTGATTTAATAATCTAACGCAGTGGTCGGAAAATTTATTAGCCAAAGAACTAATTATGAACATTACAAAAATTTTAACCAAACATTGCGACCCTAATCTGCTTGTTTAGTAAACTTTTATTAAAATTTAATAAAATGTTAATAACCTATCTATGGAAGAATTTTAATTAATCAAATTAAAATGTTTTTTTCTTACCAAACCACATGTGGCTGAAGTCGCACTTCGCCGACCATTGGCCTAACGGTTTAGTGTACGGTCTGCAAAATATAATTCGATTATTAAAACCCAACATCCAACAATCAATTGCCGATCACAATCGTGAGAGATGTCACAGCTGTTACCACAAAGTGATTGGTAAATATTATGAAATGCTGCTCATAATATATGTAAGGTACGTAATTGTAATCCCAATCATAATTTTAGACAAGAAACATATGAAATTCAACAGAATTCATTTGAATTTAATTGTAAATGTAATTAATATTTATGTAAGTAAATTTGCATGCAGCGCTTTAGATGGCGTTGCTAAGCAACAAACAGTAAGTCAATGATTTTGACGTTAAACCAAGAAAATCAATTTCAATCAATATTATCTATAAAATACACGTGTCATATGGTTGCTTAGTGAAGAATGAATAAAGTAGTCGATATGGAATCACTAACGGGATCGTAAAATCTAGAGATAGACGAGCTATACAATCTGGAGGTAATTTAACTTTTTTTTACCTACGTTTACAAGATTTACATTCAGTCAGCATTTTTTATCATTATGTTCGTAAGATCGAAAAATATTAATCATATATCATTATTATGTAATTCGTATCTAAATATTAACCTACAAAATAATATAGAACTAAAATAGAATATACTATAATGTTATTAAATCATAAATATGTTGACATGCATGCATATTGTTTACCTCATTGAATGTCAAGCAGTGTTTTAACACTTCTGTCAAATATGAAAAATGTCGCTGTTTATCTCGTAATAAATCATTGGTCCGTGTGGGTTGTATTTCATGGTTTATATCGTCGAACCTTATTGCCTTTGCGGGTTTTAGATTGTCTGAGTTGCGCCTTATCATTTGAGTTCTCCACCTGATATTAAGGCAAAGTACGGCTACCTTGAAGACAGTCTGCCCGTAGCCGCCGCACAGAACGCACCTGCGCGTTCCGAATTCAAAATTTACCGTTCCACTCTCGCATGAAGTCGAAATGTGATTGCATTTTGAAATTAGAACTCTTCAACTGCATGGCAAGGAGAAAGAGAAAATAAACTGGCCAGTGTATATAGCCTTGTGTAAATATTATTTTTAAAAGTGTTTTTTTTTAAGTGTGTGTAAATTAATTACATAATATATTTTTAATTATTCTTAAAATCCTGTGATATTAGTATTTAAGCAATCCAGTGAAAATACAACTGCAAGTAAGTATTATTTTTATTTTTTATCTGCATTTTAATTTTTTTTTTACGTTTTTTATAAATACATAGTAATAATACCTTTGTAGATATTCTTAAAATTCCTAATCATATGTGATAGAAGAGCTTTAAATGTGATCTTTGGATATTTATGTTAACTGAATCCTAGCGCTATTCGATTCAGTTGATTTGTATTGGTACTCCATGGACGCAGGTAAATTTTTATACAATGGTTGGATAAACCTTACCTTTATAAATACCCATCGTTCGATGTGTAAAAATAAATACGATCCAAAGAATCTGGTCACAAAAAGAGCACACATAAAATTCTCTTTCAATATGTGGTCTCGTGTATTTATTTTTAGAATGTTCTGTTTTGTTTAGGTTTTTTATTTTTTATTGGATTAGGAGGCATTTTTTGGTTATAATTTATTAGTGGCCAGTATAACGACACCATTATATTGATAACTTAAGTGTCATTAGTGTTACTGCTATAGCTGTATATGAAGAATAAAATAAAAAATAAAATCTTTAAAAAAACAACCTATAATCCAACAATTGTAATATTAATATTTATAGTATAGAAACGAACATCGTATTATTATTTAAATTGGCATTAAATAAATTCTCTTTGTAATATCCGAATTATATTCAAATTCGGTTTTAATAAAAGAGAAAGTTATTATTTGAGGTTTCGCTTTTAAATTTAAATATATTGTACCAAGATGACCGGTATTATGATGTTTTTTTGGTAAATCGTGTTTTTTGTAAATGATATATACTGAATAGGATAAAGATATGTGCATAATGTCGATTTTTTTACTAATGTAATGATTACCGTATTCTTTTATTTAAAACGTGGCATTTTTTTTTTTTTTTTTTTTAAATATTTAGGTACGAATTATATGCGTTGACAAAGGACTCCAATAACATTTGCCACAAAAGAAGCAACTTGAAAAAATAATCTAATAATGAATTCTAGCTAGAACGATCAATCATCCTAAATTTCATGTAAATCTTTAGAGCCGTTTCCGAGTTTCATATTATACTCGTATAACAAGAATTGCTCATACAAATATATAAGATTAAACTGAAAGACGCGAAAATTTACTTTTTTTTAAAGAAAGCTAGCAATATTTCTTTTTTTTTCAGAAATATTACTAACAATCTTGTTAACCATTCCAACTAAGCTTAAGCTCGTGCTAGGACGTGGTTCACGTCAATAGTCGAATGGTGGACTCAAACCCACGACCTTGATTAGCAGGCCGTACCCTAAACCATTAGGCTATTGACATTTAAACCTTTTTTCGGTAAGAATTAATACTTGGTAAGATTAATCAAGAATGCTTCGGTGATTCGGACAGGGAAAGTATGAATAAAGAAAGAATGATAAAGAAAATGTATGCAGCAAAAGTGATCGGTATGGTCGCTGGTAGACGTTGTGATAGTAAGTAATTCGGTTTATATATAGATTTACTTCGTCTTTCATTACTCGTACAGCAAAGGATTGGAATAGATCGCCCGCGTCTGTCTTTCCCTCCGATTTGAAAGTGGATGTTTTTAAACGTAAAGTGATTAGACATTTACTAGTGCGCCTTACCAATAAATATAATCGTTTATTTATACCAACTCGCGGCCAAGGAGAGGCGGGCCAAAAAGTTGATAGGTGACCAAGATAGTCTAGACACCTAGATAGTCTTGAGCACCGGCGCAATGTGGCCAGCTTTTCGGTGTTTTACAGATTACATTTTGGAGAGTGTGCACAGGAATTACACGAGTTAATTCCCCCATCCCCATCTACCTTCGGACGTTTAGACACTCGGCGGGTCTCCACCCTTTCATAGTCGATGTGCGCACCGAACAAAGCGATTTGAGCCATCGTTCATCGTGCGTACAGCAAAGGAGTGGAACAAGTTGCCGGCGTCAGTCTTTCCGTCCAAGTACTACGTGGGAGCCTTCAAGAGTAGTGTGAATAGGCACTTATTAAACTAGCGCGTACCATCTTTCGACTACATCACCACTTAACACCAGGTGAGATCGTGGTCAAGCACTAGTTTATACCCATAAAAAAAATTGTTGTACATATACTCGTATATCTATCGATTAGTATGGATAAAAGCGAATTAAGTGTGCCACATGTGGCTCCGCTAGGTCAAGGGTGGTCTGTACGTAAATAAAAAAAGGAGGCATCAATGTTTTATCTGTGACATGTTTCATTAATAAATAGTCAAAACTTTTTTTTTTAAATATTTAGGTACGAATTATATGCGTTGACAAAGGACTCCAATAACATTTGCCACAAAAGAAGCAACTTGAAAAAATAATCTAATAATGAAAGCGTCAATAGCCTAATGGTTTAGGGTACGGCCTGCGAATCGTAAGGTCGTGGGTTCGAATCCACCATTCGACTATTACCGTGAACCATGTCCTAGCACAAGCTTAAGCTTAGTTGGAATGGTTAACAAGATTGTAAGTAAAAATTCTGAAAAAAAAAGAAATATTGCTAGCTTTCCTTTAAAAAATAATTTCAGCTAGAACGATCAATCATCCTAAATTTCATGTAAATCTTTAGAGCCGTTTCCGAGTTTCATATTATACTCGTATAACAAGAATTGCTCATACAAATATTTAAGATTGAACTGAAAGACGCGAAAATATACATTTAAACCTTTTTTTCGGTAAGAATTAATACTTGGTAAGATTTATCAAGAATGCTTCGGTGATTCGGACAGGGAAAGTATGAATAAAGAAAATTTATGCTGCAAAAGTGATTGGTATGGTCGCTGGTCGACGTTGTGATAGTAAGTAATTCGGTTTATATACAGATTTACTTCGTCTTTCATTACTCGTACAGCAAAGGATTGGAATAGATCGCCCGCGTCTGTCTTTCCCTCCGATTTGAAAGTGGATGTTTTTAAACGTAAAGTGATTAGACATTTACTAGTGCGCCTTACCAATAAATATAATCGTTTATTTATACCAACTCGCGGCCAAGGAGAGGCGGGCCAAAAAGTTGATAGGTGACCAAGATAGTCTAGACACCTAGATAGTCTTGAGCACCGGCGCAATGTGGCCAGCTTTTCGGTGTTTTACAGATTACATTTTGGAGTTTGCACAGGAATTACTCGAGTTATTTCCCCATCCCATTCTACCTTCGGACGTTTAGACACTCGGCGGGTCTCCACCCTTTCATGGTCGATGTGTGCGCCGAACAAAGCGATTTGTGCGTACAGCAAAGGAGTGGAACAAGTTGCCGGCGTCAGTCTTTCCGTCCAAGTACGACGTGGGAGCCTTCAAGAGTAGTGTGAATAGGCACTTATTAAACTAGCGCGTACCATCTTTCGACTACATCACCAGGTGAGATCGTGGTCAAGCACTAGTTTATACCCATTAAAAAAATTGGTGTACATATATATCTATCGATTAGTATGGATAAAAGCGAATTAAGTGTCCCAAATGCGGTTCCGCTAGGTCAAGGGTGGTCTGTACGTAAATAAAAAAAGGAGGAAATGTTTTGTCTGTGACATTTTGTTTCATTAATAAATAGTCAAAACTTTTTTTTTGTTAACGGGGAGGAAATCTTCAAAAAAATACCCCGCCTTCTGAGGGAAGGCGGCGGTTATTTCGGGTTTTACTTACTACAACCTCCTTGGTGGCCCGTCCTCTGTGCATGGGGATCTCCAGTGGAACGCACCGGAGCCCCTCTGCACTGTGCTCAAGGAGAGCACTTCCGGGAGGAGGGTTACTCTGTCCCTCCCTGTGCCCTCGCACGGGCCAGCCGATGTCGCCTTCTTCCCGGGTCCACCTTAGCGGCCGACAAAGGCCCCCACCCTTGTCGCCCAGTGAACCAGTGGCCCCTTTTAGTCGCCTTCTACGACAGGCAGGGGATACCGTAGTCTTATTAGTCATAATATATCATATAGTTTTTATTTCAATGTCACGATTACGTTATAACACAGTTAGAAGAGTAAATACGTTACACAAACGTCGTCTAATTTATATTTACAATGAAATGCTTGTTCAAACATATTTTCATTATGCAGACATTTATTGCACGCGTATCTTTTATTGCTATTTAAGCGTTATTTTAAGTGGGCTAAAATGGGGAAATAGTCATGAGTACAGTATTTATATTGTTAATCGAAGTCAGTTACGCAATTTTTGTAAGTATTTTTGTATTGTAATAACTAAATTCGTGTTCCCATTGCTAATTAGATTTTAATTGCACGATTGGTGCCTTGATGTATTACATCACGCATTTCAGCGACTCCAAACTCTTCTTTTTTATAACTACACAGATTAGCCAGTGACTATTACTGCTTCATCGGATTAAGAAGTGGCATGGCTCTCAGATCGCTTAAGTCTGAACTTCTGTTGTAGTAACTCGACACAACAGTACAACGGTGAGGGGTAACCTCGGCTTGGACGATTAATATGTATCGTCTAAACCCGTAACAAATTTTGTATATTTGTCCCAAGTAGAGGTGTAAACAGAGGGGCAAAAAAACCGCTGGATATCCCTTCTCCGCCAACGTACAGTAGATGGCAACAGGGGGGTTTTACTGAGTAGAAATCTCTCCCCACCGCCTTTTCCCCAAAAGTATCTTTTGACGATTCACTCTTCGATAAAGAAAAGATTCGTCACAATAAAAAGAAAAGGTCATGTTAAACAAATGTTTCGACGGCGGTGTCGAGCCGTCCCTGAATGCGGCCTTGCACTGTGAAGGCCTTGCACTGTGAAGGCCTTGCACTGTGAAGGCCTTGCACTGTGAAGGCCTTGCACTGTGAAGGCCTTGCACTGTGAAGGCCTTGCACTGTGAAGGCCTTGCACTGTGAAGGCCTTGCACTGTGAAGGCCTTGCACTGTGAAGGCCTTGCACTGTGAAGGCCTTGCACTGTGAAGGCCTTGCACTGTGAAGGCCTTGCACTGTGAAGGCCTTGCACTGTGAAGGCCTTGCACTGTGAAGGCCTTGCACTGTGAAGGCCTTGCACTGTGAAGGCCTTGCACTGTGAAGGCCTTGCACTGTGAAGGCCTTGCACTGTGAAGGCCTTGCACTGTGAAGGCCTTGCACTGTGAAGGCCTTGCACTGTGAAGGCCTTGCACTGTGAAGGCCTTGCACTGTGAAGGCCTTGCACTGTGAAGGCCTTGCACTGTGAAGGCCTTGCACTGTGAAGGCCTTGCACTGTGAAGGCCTTGCACTGTGAAGGCCTTGCACTGTGAAGGCCTTGCACTGTGAAGGCCTTGCACTGTGAAGGCCTTGCACTGTGAAGGCCTTGCACTGTGAAGGCCTTGCACTGTGAAGGCCTTGCACTGTGAAGGCCTTGCACTGTGAAGGCCTTGCACTGTGAAGGCCTTGCACTGTGAAGGCCTTGCACTGTGAAGGCCTTGCACTGTGAAGGCCTTGCACTGTGAAGGCCTTGCACTGTGAAGGCCTTGCACTGTGAAGGCCTTGCACTGTGAAGGCCTTGCACTGTGAAGGCCTTGCACTGTGAAGGCCTTGCACTGTGAAGGCCTTGCACTGTGAAGGCCTTGCACTGTGAAGGCCTTGCACTGTGAAGGCCTTGCACTGTGAAGGCCTTGCACTGTGAAGGCCTTGCACTGTGAAGGCCTTGCACTGTGAAGGCCTTGCACTGTGAAGGCCTTGCACTGTGAAGGCCTTGCACTGTGAAGGCCTTGCACTGTGAAGGCCTTGCACTGTGAAGGCCTTGCACTGTGAAGGCCTTGCACTGTGAAGGCCTTGCACTGTGAAGGCCTTGCACTGTGAAGGCCTTGCACTGTGAAGGCCTTGCACTGTGAAGGCCTTGCACTGTGAAGGCCTTGCACTGTGAAGGCCTTGCACTGTGAAGGCCTTGCACTGTGAAGGCCTTGCACTGTGAAGGCCTTGCACTGTGAAGGCCTTGCACTGTGAAGGCCTTGCACTGTGAAGGCCTTGCACTGTGAAGGCCTTGCACTGTGAAGGCCTTGCACTGTGAAGGCCTTGCACTGTGAAGGCCTTGCACTGTGAAGGCCTTGCACTGTGAAGGCCTTGCACTGTGAAGGCCTTGCACTGTGAAGGCCTTGCACTGTGAAGGCCTTGCACTGTGAAGGCCTTGCACTGTGAAGGCCTTGCACTGTGAAGGCCTTGCACTGTGAAGGCCTTGCACTGTGAAGGCCTTGCACTGTGAAGGCCTTGCACTGTGAAGGCCTTGCACTGTGAAGGCCTTGCACTGTGAAGGCCTTGCACTGTGAAGGCCTTGCACTGTGAAGGCCTTGCACTGTGAAGGCCTTGCACTGTGAAGGCCTTGCACTGTGAAGGCCTTGCACTGTGAAGGCCTTGCACTGTGAAGGCCTTGCACTGTGAAGGCCTTGCACTGTGAAGGCCTTGCACTGTGAAGGCCTTGCACTGTGAAGGCCTTGCACTGTGAAGGCCTTGCACTGTGAAGGCCTTGCACTGTGAAGGCCTTGCACTGTGAAGGCCTTGCACTGTGAAGGCCTTGCACTGTGAAGGCCTTGCACTGTGAAGGCCTTGCACTGTGAAGGCCTTGCACTGTGAAGGCCTTGCACTGTGAAGGCCTTGCACTGTGAAGGCCTTGCACTGTGAAGGCCTTGCACTGTGAAGGCCTTGCACTGTGAAGGCCTTGCACTGTGAAGGCCTTGCACTGTGAAGGCCTTGCACTGTGAAGGCCTTGCACTGTGAAGGCCTTGCACTGTGAAGGCCTTGCACTGTGAAGGCCTTGCACTGTGAAGGCCTTGCACTGTGAAGGCCTTGCACTGTGAAGGCCTTGCACTGTGAAGGCCTTGCACTGTGAAGGCCTTGCACTGTGAAGGCCTTGCACTGTGAAGGCCTTGCACTGTGAAGGCCTTGCACTGTGAAGGCCTTGCACTGTGAAGGCCTTGCACTGTGAAGGCCTTGCACTGTGAAGGCCTTGCACTGTGAAGGCCTTGCACTGTGAAGGCCTTGCACTGTGAAGGCCTTGCACTGTGAAGGCCTTGCACTGTGAAGGCCTTGCACTGTGAAGGCCTTGCACTGTGAAGGCCTTGCACTGTGAAGGCCTTGCACTGTGAAGGCCTTGCACTGTGAAGGCCTTGCACTGTGAAGGCCTTGCACTGTGAAGGCCTTGCACTGTGAAGGCCTTGCACTGTGAAGGCCTTGCACTGTGAAGGCCTTGCACTGTGAAGGCCTTGCACTGTGAAGGCCTTGCACTGTGAAGGCCTTGCACTGTGAAGGCCTTGCACTGTGAAGGCCTTGCACTGTGAAGGCCTTGCACTGTGAAGGCCTTGCACTGTGAAGGCCTTGCACTGTGAAGGCCTTGCACTGTGAAGGCCTTGCACTGTGAAGGCCTTGCACTGTGAAGGCCTTGCACTGTGAAGGCCTTGCACTGTGAAGGCCTTGCACTGTGAAGGCCTTGCACTGTGAAGGCCTTGCACTGTGAAGGCCTTGCACTGTGAAGGCCTTGCACTGTGAAGGCCTTGCACTGTGAAGGCCTTGCACTGTGAAGGCCTTGCACTGTGAAGGCCTTGCACTGTGAAGGCCTTGCACTGTGAAGGCCTTGCACTGTGAAGGCCTTGCACTGTGAAGGCCTTGCACTGTGAAGGCCTTGCACTGTGAAGGCCTTGCACTGTGAAGGCCTTGCACTGTGAAGGCCTTGCACTGTGAAGGCCTTGCACTGTGAAGGCCTTGCACTGTGAAGGCCTTGCACTGTGAAGGCCTTGCACTGTGAATGCTATAAGTATTATAACCATGTATATTTCGCTGCCACCTAAACTAGGAGCTTCCTGTCCGATAGATCTAGGTGGCGTTTATTCCTCCCGCGATTATTTATATATTTAATTTATTTAATTTAACTTTATTAACAACTTAAGAATCTGAGTCTAGAATATTTACGATTAGTTATAAATTTAGAGTGATCGTAAAAACTAAATTAATCATAAATGCAGGCAATTATGATCAAACTCGTTTGGTTATAAACAGTATCGCTACTGGATATGTCTAGCACTAAACAATACTCCAAGAAAACAATTTTTATTTTCAACCGACTTCAAAAAAGGAGGAGGATCTCAATTTGTATGTATGCTTTTTTTATGTTTCTTACCTCATAACTTTTGACAGGGTGGACTGATTTGGATTCTTTTTTTATTTCAAAGCTGATGCTTCCAGTGTAGTCAACTTCTGACATTGCCACCCATGAGACATTCATATAAGTGTTAAATTTGCATTAAGTTTGTGCGCGACAAATGGACGAATAACTTAATATCACGCCAACCGATTTCGATGATTCATTTTTTATATGACATATTCTTCATTGGCACAAAATAAATAAAATAAAAAGATACAGTTAAAGAATAAAAAACGGACAAATAGCACATAAGACATGATGCCAGTATCGGACACCGTCTCTGCATATGCCGTCGCAAGGATGCGACAGCGCTGATTTTCAGCGGTGCCCAGGACTACCCAAAGTATTGCGCGCGCTATACTACATTTACATGGAATTTATACAGACAACAGACATACATAAATATAATAAATAAATAAGTAGTTATGAGATTAATATATATTATATACTTCAAGACTATTTTGGTATGAAGTTTCTGATTTATTCTATTTCGTGATGCTCCTACGATATTTAGGAAATACAAAGAGGGCGCCCGCACGTACTAGCGTTTAACATTTGATTCTATTTGAAGATTAAAGGAAGGTTTTTGTTTTTGCTCGTAAATATACTTTTTATGTTGATAATTTTATGGCAATCCAAGACCAGGCAAAGAGTATTTAAACGACAATTAGCATTATTAATGTGGGATAGGAAAGAGAATTTAGGCATTACAGCTACGTGATATATCTATGATGATTTGGACAATAAAGTGTCCGCGTGCTATAGCATTTATCGGTTGATTTAAGCCGGTAATTGTTTTACTCGTAAATATACTTGTTATATCTTCCACAAGGTGGAATACGTCCCAATGTGCATGTCAAGTTTTCCATTCCGCAGCCACTTTCAAATTATAATCAATCAATCTTGCGTTGCCAGCCAGTGACGTGGGAACTTGACCATCAATGGCGTTTCTTTAACTTAGACTTTCACTTTGAGCTCTGTAAAATTAAAAGTTACATCATCGTTATTCAGCTCTTCCATCACTAAGATTAGAAAAAATGATGATGCTCCTATCACATATTAATTATATTATATGTTTACTGATAGGCAGTCGCTCAAAGGCTTCCAGTGATGCTAGGAGCAAGTCGGTTTAACATCCATGGTGTCATCTTTATCACTTCCTCGATCTTTTATGTTCATTCACACATTTTTATTGTATAAAGGGACATTCTGTAATATATGAACTGACATTTCTACTAACTAAAACTCCCCATAGTACGACGCATTGCTCGTCGACCAGCACGTCCTAGGGGTCGACTTTAATCCTTTCATTCATTTTAACGTAAGTTCCGTACGCTAATATAAGACCCGTGGTAACTCAGTGTTGCATAGTAAGCTACTGACCCAAGTCCAATACGCAGTGCCGGCTCCAATGAATTTGTTTGTTGCAATTTTAAGTGCTGTTAATGCTTGCAAGCTCGGGTACGGCAACCACCAAAAAGCACACGAGAGGGCAGAAAATGAAAAAAGAAGGCGGCAGTTATGTGGGGTTTTTACTTACTAAAACCTCCCCGGCATCCCTTCCTCGGTGCATGGTGAGTGGCTCCGGGATCTCTGGAGGAACCTACCGGAGCCCCTCTGCACTGTGCTCTTGGGAGAGCACGTCCCAGAGTTACTCCCTTCATCCCTGTGCTGTCGCAGTGCAAGGCGACACGGGCCTGCCGATGTCGCTTTCTTCCCAGGTCCACCTTGGCGGACGACAAAGGCCCCCACCCTTGTCGCACAGCGAACCCGAGGCCCCTTTTGGGATCACTGGGCGACAAGGGCAGAGAAGGCTAAGCCTACCTGAACGAAGTGCCGTAATTAAAATGTTTGTCCAGTAACAAAGTCGCCATGGCTAAACTATCGGCCTGGACAAAATCCATATCCATTTAATATTCTTGCCATGATTTGTAATTTAGAAATTCTCTCATTTAGATCTTCGAAATTGAAATATTTGTAATTTTCTCTCGATAACTTTTAGTTCACTATTATTGACCATTAACAATTATGAAATATCGTGTCAAGTAGTGTCCAATCTAGGCATAGATTTTTATTTTTACATTTACTTTTTATGTTATACTTATGGCGTACAAGCGGGCGTTAGATGGCGCTAGTAGTATTCAAGAAGACGGTAAGGTTTGTCTATTATAAAATTGTGTGTACTGCCCAAGCTCAAAATAAACTCTCAAACGCCACTAAACGCAGACGGAGGCCTCGCCACGTACTACTGCAAGCACTAACAAACAACGTCACACCTGCGACCCGACCTCGCCTTCGAGCCCGGCGCAATAGGACCACATAGCGCGTACACATTGCGACACCCGCGTTTCAGGGCGGTTCTCACCGCACATAGCAAACGAAACAGTTGACGATATGCGCAGGAGAGGTCCGAACCTCCCTACGACTATCAAGTAGACAACATCCAGTGACAAGAAGAAATTTTCGGCGGCGTGGCAGTCCGTTACGTGCATATTCTAGCACGTTAGGGTAGAGTTAGGGTTAGTTAGTTATTTATCTAGCTCGCGAACTCAGGTCTTCGCGAGCGCAGTAACCGATGAAGCTGTAAAAGTCGATAGCAATCGACTAGCAGCGATAACATCATTAGATCATAGATAAACTCTCTCTTCATTTCCAAATCTACTGTATTATTTCCCGGTACCAATCAACCTACGAGTGAACAAGTAGGCTGTTAATTAATATTTCACGTTACGTTTTAGTGTTAATTGCCCCTAAAGGTAGCTTATCAGACGTCCACAAAGCATTGTGTAGCTACTTTGCATGCCATTCTTTCCATATCTTATCAATGGATATTACTAATAGTACACTGCTTTTTGCCTTTAATATAATCAGTTCAGTTATTATTAGTTTCGGTATCTTGCTAGCTTTCTGTGGCCAATCATTTTGAACTTCGGTGTATAATTTTATACACTTGTCTAAGTTTTTAACGCCATGTCAGCAGACGTACACACACAACATTTTTGAGCAAATCTTTTTCAGTCGAAGCAGTCCGACTTTGGAATGCTCTGCCACAAAGCATAAGATGCACAGAATCCTTGACAGCTTTTTAAATTCTATATGGTATTTGTATGAATATATATTTATATATATATATATACTTAGGTATTTGTTGAATGTTTAGCATATTTATTTATGTATTATTATTATTAATAGTATGTGTATATATTGTTGTTTTGGTATTAAAATAAATATAATCACAGACGCATTAAAATATTTTTTAGACGTAAGTTTTTGTCCATACAAAGGTTGTCTGGAAGAGATCGCTCTTAGCGATAAGACCGCCCATTGCGCATGCAATGACCTCGAGTAATGTGAAAATTGTGTAGTTATTATTTCTGTATATGTATGTATTTTGTTTTTAATTGTTGCGCAATAAAGAATATTCATACATTCATTCATTCACAATACACACACGAACATGCTCACTCATATAAATACTCAAATACAACTTTTTTTTATTCTAAGAAAAAGATATATAATAACCTATTTTAAACTTAAAACCCATTTTAAATTTAAAAAAAAAAATCAAATTTGACAGGGCCTTAATAGCAGCTACACAAATTCTCTGATTTATATTTAATTGTCTATCATGCATCATTTATTTCAGTCAGCTAGCGTCTTTATCTCCCGAGATATTCAAACTTTCTTAACGGACCCTTTATTCCGACACTATATTTTTGCCCACGGCTATATAAGGTTCCAAAGTTCCAAAACATTGGATTATAATTATTATGAATGATTTATTGGCTAATTTACTCCAGTACAAAAAATTTGCAATATATTATATAATACTAAAACAACATAATAATAAATCAAAAACTTCACTTTAAAAACTAAAAATAATAGGTAAAACTATAAACCAAACTAAAAATAAAACTAAATTATGTAAATAATCGACCCCAAATCACTGCGCTCGTAGGACAGGGCGCCCAAGAGGCTAGCGGCATTTCCCCGTTGAATGGCCAGGCTCAACGTTTGCCCGAAATGCGGGCCAGCCCTTGGATCCCCTGAGGCGTCGATGAGGCGTGCGGAAATCTCCTTATATAGCTGACGGGCTTCCGCACCCCAAGGCCCCCAGGTCTCCACGGCAAAAGGCACAAATACATAATAATATAAAATAAATCAGTTAGAATTTGATGACACAGCCGGTGCTTAAAAAGGAAAATTCTGTACTATAAGCACCGGCTTCCTTCCAGTTTCACTAATATTTTCTTTCATGATTTATGTAATTAGTGTGTTGTATGTTGTTGTCGTATATAAAACACTATTCTAAGTAATCTATTATCGAAAACTATTTATTTTTTTTTTAAATAAAAGCATAAGTTATTCTTTATTACAGCAGCTTTCTGCCAGTGAAAGTCCCGTCAAAATCGGTCTAGTCGGAAAAAAACAGGCAGATAAAAAATAAAAAAAATGTTATTTTGGTATTTGTACCGTATATAGCCAGATAGATACATTTTTTGTTGCATTAAAATACATGTATAAAGGCGAACTTAATGCTATTTAAGATTTTATCCATCTTCCTTTTTTTTTGGATGAACTAACACAGTTGGCACAGAGAAGCTGGCCTTTACTGCTTCACTGGATTTGAGAGGTGGCATAGCTCTTAGGTCGCTTAGCCTGAACCTCTATTAGGTGGTAACTCGACACAAGGGTCCCCCGGTGAGGTAACATCGACTTGGACGGTTACCATTATTAATTCCATCTTCCTTTCCCTTATATAGTATATATATATTCGTATGCGTATAGTAAACGTTACTTTAATATTTACAATAACAAATAGGTCTACAACTAAAACAATAATTTTAATATTTAAAACTATAAATAATAGGTAAAACTACTAAATAAACTAAAAACCTATACCAAACTAAAAATAAAACTAGATAATGTAAATAATCGACCCCAAATCACTGCGCTCGTAGGACAGGGCGCCCAAGAGGCTAGCGACATTGAATGGCCAGGCTCAACCTTATTCCGAAATGCGAGCCAGCCCTTGGATCCCCTGAGGCGTCGAAGAGACGTGCGGAAATCTTGAAAAGCTGGCGGGCTTCCGCACCCCAAGGCCCCCAGGTCTCCACGGCAAAAGGCGCAAATATATAACGCCTTTTATAGATTAGTTAATTATAATAGAAAGAGGAAGCACATAATGACTTTACAATTGTGATAACTAAGGTAGTTAATGTTGATTGTGCAAGATGCTAACCTTGGTGTGAAGCAGGGAGATAATAATTCTGAAGTCATTGAAATAAATGTGTCAATAAGCACTTGTATAACCGCACAGTTGACTTCAGTAGCGACAACTTTATGACGCATATTAAATCTGTACGCCGGTTATATTCCGGATAGTTTAGATGAACAATGGTGGGATTTCTTAGCATTAGAGTCGCATTAGACATTGACATTTACTAAGCTAGTGCACCTTACTACCAGGACTGCATTTCTACTTAACATCGGGTGGGATTGTGAACAAGCTCATGCTTAGAATTTTAATACCACATGTATTTTTACGAGCAAAAACAAAAAGGCGCAAAACATGCACCCCCGACGATTTCCAAATGGACCGGTTGTAAGCGGCCCGCATCCAGCTGAGTCCTGCGCCCTTTATGAGGTCCTCAGACCACCTTGCGGGTGGAATTCCTACGCTGCACAAGCTACAAGGCCCACAAGTTGGGAAACCCGCCAGCATCTCCGCCATGACCACAATATCGTCGACAAACCGAAGGTTACCGTTAATATTGATATCAAGTCCTACAACCTACAACCTACTAACAGTACAGGAGCTGGAAATCGTCTTCCAATGCGGCAGTAAACAGTTTCGGAGATTTGACATCTCCCTTACTTACACCTGTCTTCAATGGAATAGCCTTTGAGCTCTGTTCCTTTACTCGGACTGACATGTTAGCGTTATTATACAAACACTTCAACACCTCGATATACCAATAGTCAATAAGAAATTGCTGGAGAGCATCACCACAATAAAAATGAATCATCGAAGTCAGTTGGCGTGATATTGAGTTATTCGTCCATTTGTCGCGCACATATTTGATGCAAATTTAAGACTTATGGTTTTCTTATGGATGTCAGAATTGGACCAAATTGGGGACCACTCGGGAAGCACCAGCTTTGAAGAATAATAAAAATTCACACTGTCGAAAGTTATGAGGTAACAAACATAAAAACAGACGAATTGAGATCCTCCTCCTATTTTGAAGTCTGTTGAAAAATAATTTCGAGAAAATAAAACCTGCAAATACTAAGAATAACTGTGATCGATTAATCTTAGGTTAAGACTTTAAGGCTGTAAAATTCTCGCTCTCGTCGCGAGTCGCT
Organism: Meandrusa payeni; assembly: GCA_029286785.1. Classification (NCBI taxonomy): domain Eukaryota; kingdom Metazoa; phylum Arthropoda; class Insecta; order Lepidoptera; family Papilionidae; genus Meandrusa; species Meandrusa payeni. The sequence continues at coordinate 2,938,675 of JAGSMX010000029.1, forward strand.
AGTCTAGACTGCATTGTCTGCCTGTTAACATTACGATGGAAACATCCACAAAATAAGTAATAGAGCCAATAATGTTCGTTAAAATTTTTGATCCGTCACGTCGCGTCGATCTTTAGATTTTGTATTCAATGAACGTGTGAACCACGAAGAAAAGGAAGGTCATTGACACCTGTTGATTGATGGCACCTCGTCTAACGTTAGTTTCAAAATATACGTTGAGCCTGAAAACACAATCTATCACTTTTGAACAGATATTTGTGTCGCAGATATTTTTCCTCATTCGTCGTTTCCAAATACCTAAATCACCTAGGCAAATCTTTCTGTATTCTAATCACAACATCCGAAATAGAATAGGAGGAGTGGCCCTTCTTCGGTGCCCGTTGACGGGCTCCGATATCTCCAGTAGAACGCAACGGAGCCCCTCTGCATTATGTTTGAAAGCATCCACACCACGAAGGGAGGTTAATCCCTCACTCAGGTTCCCCTGCAAGGCGACACGGGCCAGCCAACACCGTCTTCTTCCCGGGTACATGTAGCGGACTACTAGCGTACCCAGCCCGCATCGGCGGGGTAGATTTGCTTTATTTTATTTAAACAATAAACTTACATCATTAAATATTAAATTTAACTCTCACAATATATTAAATTATTAATTTCTCTCCGTATTCATTCTCTTCTCGAGCATTTGAAGATCATTACCTACACCCATGTACATATCAGTAAATACAATATCATTCTTATCATTTATACAAAAACATATCGGACTCAAGTTAATGTCAGAAATAGAAGTACGATGTATGGCTTGTAAAAAGAGGAGTGCTGTGATCGTCACCAAACTTTACAGGATTACAAGTTTCATTGAAATCCATCCAGCCGTTTCGGAGCCTATATGGAACATACCCACACACTTTCTCTTTTATATATATATAGTCACCAAATATGTTATATCACCGAATAAGCTCGTTGAAAATAGAACACTGTTTTTAAACACGTATTTGAATACCAGTTAGTGTGATATCTGTGAACGCATTTAAAAATAAATTAAAACACCTGATGTTAAAGATACAAAAAGATAATATCCCCGCGATATGGGTGGCTTGTTGTTAGCAATATTTTCAATATTTAATTATATAATTTAAACTTTATACGTTTAATTATCATATTATTTATTTTAGTTTATTTTTGACTCAATAAGATATTTATTTATTTATGAAATTTTTTCATCTATTATTTTATTGTATAAAATATATTTTAATCTCATAACTGTTTTATTTATGTATCATATTTATTATACCTGTCTGTATAAATTCCATATAAAAGTAGTATTGCGCGCGCACGTCTTTAGGTAGTCCCGGGCACCGATAAAAATCAGCGCTGTCGCATCCTTGCGACAGCATATGCTGAGACGTTGTCCGATATTGGCAACATATGTTTTGTATTATTTGTCGGTGTAACTTTAACTGTGTTTTGTCTATTTTTCATTCTTTTTTAATGTGTGTTATATTCAGTCTATGATGTGTTTTTGTATTGTGATGCCAATAAATAAATGTCTATGTCCATGTCTATATTACAATTTTATAATAGTTATATATAAGAAGATTTCATGGATCGATGTTTATCTAAATGTATACGCGAACGGTGAGAATTGTGACAGGGAAAAAAGAACAATGCGTAGAGAATCCGCCTTGTGACAGTTGAATCGAGATCATTATTCTCCGGCGATTGTAGAACGTAACGTGAGAAAGTGGATCGACTGAGAAATGATGGTTCATTTTATTTTGACACCATTTAATCTTATACATGAATTTAAAGATACCTAAACCCAAACTCCCTCTCAGAGGGTACGTTTTAAAAATTCGGGTTGAATACTTAAAGATAACTCGCAATATTTTAAATATGACTGGCAACGCTCCGACGTTAAATTAGTGACAACGTATCTTAGGTACACACGCTATTCCAACAATATTGAAGTATTTTCTTCTACTGCGTTCTCTATCTTTCTTGCTGCATCGTGCACTGGCAATTCTCGGGAACTCTCGGCTCTAGCGTAACGGGACATATTGTAATGACATCGAGTGTTCATCAATTTATAAGTCGTCACGTCAAAAAGAGTAGCCCGGTTTCTTGAAGGTCCTCAAATCGTATCGGTTCAGAACGACCATTGGCAATGTCACTGAAAGTCTATTATGACATTGTCGATTATTTTTTTTTATTTTTGTCTACGGAATTTGTTGTCAATTCTATAGACTAAACCACTCATGTCAAAATGGGATTTCAGTTATAAGTCGATTTTTGCTAGTTTTCGTAAACTGCCAGTTCTAGTCCAGGTCTACCTGACACTCCAATTTTGTTTCAATTGTTGCTATTTGTATTTTAAAACTTATTGATCAATTTAAGGCTATTATAAATACAATAATAATAATTATAATCTATGCTTGAAAATAACCGCGCCAGGCACTATTGAAATCGGTCGTCACGGACCGAACGATACATGCCAATAGGCCAGACATGGTGTTGATGGACCTGACACATTCGAGGATTTTTTTGGTCGACATAACCATCCCGCATAACGAGAACCGCGTGGAAGCCGAAATAGATAAAAGAACTAAATATCTCGACCTGGCACATGAGATGACCGACATGTGGGGTGGCATGCCGGCTTAAGTTGTCCCAATAGTCATTTCGGCAAATGCTTTAATTCCAATAAGCCTTTCACGTCATCTGGGACTCGGGAAGGTATGCTTCAGGGCCAGATGCAGAAAGCGGTATTGCTCGATACCGCGCGTATTGTCCGCCGATTTCTCTCTCATTCTCCTGACCCTCGGCCGTTTGGTCTCCCCTGCCGAGGGAATCTCGTCTTGTTGGATTTATTTATTTATTCTGTTATATCTGTGTATGTAAATATATCTAATATATTATTTAGTTTATATAAAATATATATTGATATGTAAATTTTGTATATTTTATATAATAATAATTATAATCTACATATAAACCAATTGCTATTGCTGTGCTATATGTTAATCTTAATCTCCGATACATTTCTAACGATTAATGAATTTCAAAAAATCGAATTTATTAGTTAACTTATCAATAAGTTATTGGTCACAATGAAAATCGTAATGAAATGTTGAAACTTGGAGCCTTGCTGTCGCAGTTCCAGCACGAACTAGTGACATGCGACGCTATAAACGGGACTAAATAACGTGAAACTTAATTATAACTGGCCGTTAATGCATGTGAAAAGCTATTTCATTGTCTTCAATATTATAAGCTTGTTCAATGCGTTAATTAGTGTTTATTTCCTTCTTTGATTTTAATAAAATTCTTTTAATAGTGTGCCGTTTAAGATTATTATTAAGAATTAAGCATACGTTATTATTAAATAACATTATTTATGTAACTGTAGAACTCTATTGACGCATAGAGTATTGTATAACTGCATGTTTACTTTCGTTTTACTAATGTTCGATCTCCAAATACGATAAGTGTCACCTATCAAATTCCGATGAAACTGTGCCCCTCTGCATTACTAGTGGAACATACCAGTGCCACCGAACCAGGTCCCATATGAGGAACACGTACGCACGTACGTACCCTAGCATCCTCGATGTGGTAAGGCAACATGGGACGGAGTGCGTCATACCTTCCTCCCTATGATAATACTGCGACAAGAGCACCCTTCGAAAACCCGACGGTACCCTTTAATCAACTTTTACGTCAGGCAGGATACTTTCCTTTAATTCTGTAATCCCTGAATTCCAATTCCTAACAATCATGATAATTCGGATGCCACATGAATGGATACTCACCATTTACCATTTCTTTTTGATTTACGTAGCAAAAGTTTATTGTATTGTCGACATGCTGGTCTTTGTAAGCGAAGCACCGGCTCTTAGGACTAACTTTAATTATGCAAGTATCGCTTACGTGGCTCACTATCTACCCTTCGAGATGACAGGCGTGAGCGTGTATACAAAAAGGTGCTCTTTAGCAGCGGTTATATAGTCGCTTAGTTAATCGCACAGCTTTGTTTGCCTTTCCCATTGAATGATTTGAAAACATTACGCACGTATTTCCGTCTTTCTTGGTCGCACAATGTATACACATACGCACGGACAATAAGATTTGTGTACTTGTTAGCGCATTGCTTGTATGATTTACTTTAAACAAGCTTTAGGCATATTGAATTGTGTTAAGACGTTTGTGTGTTAAGTCTTAGCAAGTCTTATAACTTTCTTTAGGCATTTATAAGACTAGTGCGCCTTACCATCTAGGATTGTATTTCCACTTAACATCCGATGGGATAGCATCAAGCGTTTGCTTAGAAAGTTTACAAGTATATTTACGAGCAAAACAAATACCGACTTCAAATCAAATCGAATGTTAAACGCGCGGACATCCTCTTTGTATATCCGAATTATCATAGGAATATTACGAAATAGATTTTTTTAAAGGAAAGCTAGCAATATTTCTTTTTTTCAGAAATATTACTAACAATCTTGTTAACCATTCCAACTAAGCTTAAGCTTGTGCTAGGACATGGTTCACGGCAATAGTCGAATGGTGGATTCGAACCCACGACCTTACGATTCGCAGGCAATACTCTGAACCATTAGGGTTAATCAGAACCTTTTTTTTGTTTACGCGGGGTATCTTTTATAGACCATCCTCCGGTACCCTGGGTGGGCCCGGAGGGATGTGTGGGACTCGGCCTGGGCTAAACCCACTAAACCTTCCGCGAATGCCATTAGCCGTTATGAGCGGGATGCCCCGGATCTGTCAGCGACAGGACACCCCAACGACCGGCCGGTCCCGGCAAAGACCGGAGCATGCTGGGGCCAGGTAGGGTTAATCAGAACCTAACGAAACTCTCATCAAACTACTTTTGAAGTGCATCCTTTCCAATAAAATGAATCAACGAAATCGGTTGGCGTTATATTGCGTTATTCGTTCATTTATACCGCACATACATTGATGCAAATTCAACACTTATATCATTTTCTCATGGAGGCCATTTATAGAATCGGACCAAATTTTGTCGAATAGAGATCTTTTCCTTTTTAAGGCGGTTGACAAAAGGGGAGAGTTGGTTTGTTTACTTATAATTTCTTCGTCTATAAATGTATTTTGATTTTTGTGACTAATTTCTTTAGCGTTGTCTTCGAGATAGGATTTATGCTTGGGTACTCTAATCGCGCACCGCGGGCGTCCGAGAGGGCCGAACCACGACTCGGTACGGTTCCTGGCTTACCGTGTTTGTGAAAACCCACACATTTCGATTTATTTCCAGGTGTCTAGAGTAATCTGCGCCGATCAGTAAATGTAGTGAGTTATCGTGTTAATTATAGTAAAGACCCTACGGCATCAGTCGTCAGAAGTTCTAGTCTAGAATCAATAAGTCTGACCTAACGGTATTTAATAATTAGAAGAAAAGAAGCGACTATAAAATTTATTATTATCTTTGTAACAAGCGTGTGGAATGGAAAAACAACTGTAATGGTGTTTGATATTGTCAAATTAGGGGCGAATGGGAATTGCTCCAGATGTAATGGGTCACATTCAGACGACCGTCGTGACGCGACGAAAGGAACATAACAAGTTGCTGTAGGTCGGGAGGTCATAGCACAAACTCAGTTCTACTTAAACATGTTTCCAACTGTTTTATTTTTGTGGACTTTTCCCGTTTCGGGCATGTCAACCTTTTTGCTTTTTTGACGGGGGAAATCTTCCTCGGTGCTTAGTAAGGGGATCCGGGATCACCAGAGGAACGCCCGGAGCCCTCTGCACTGTGCTCATCGGAGAGTACGTACGTCCTCTGTGCCATCACAGTACAAGGCGACAAGGGCCAGCCGATGTCGCCTTCTTCCGGAGTCCACTTGGCGGACGACAAAGGCCCCTTGTCGCCCTGTGAACCCGAGGACCCATTTAGTCGCCTTCTACGACAGGCAGCAGGGATACTGTAGTCTTATTCTTGAGTTTCCAGAACAACAAATCGCCTCCATTGTGAATAAATTTCATCTACATTGTCTAAATTAAGAGGGCTCAGCATTTTATATTCAATCCCTCCTAAGTTCTCGGACATCTTTTCTTCTTCCTTTGACACGTCTACTGACATTAGATTTTTTGGGTTACGTTATAAATTGATATGTTCTTCCGCTTCCTTGTATTTTACAACTGATGAACTTGTTATTGGAGAGAATGTTTTGTTATTATCACTTCTTTATTTTATATCTCGTCACTTCTCCTGGCATATGTCCCACTGACAGCTTCCAGTGCCACAAATACTTATACTACAGATTTGAAAATACAAAGACAGTCAGCCCTTAATAGCGTTTAATATACGATACGATTTGTAGTCGTTTTTTGTTTTTACTTGTAAATATACTTGTGTTATTCAGTTCATGTTTAAAATATCTATAAATAGTTATTGATTTGACTATTATCTTTATAACGAAATATCGCCAATAAGATGAAATGTATGTGCACGTGGATTTAATGTAATTGCTACCGTATATTTTTTTACAATACGGTAATTTTTGTGTTGTTTATTAATGTTTATATGTAATTGTGCATTTCATTTTTTTTTTTCTAAAATATATGATGCCGCAGAAGTAAACCTGCAAGAAGGTCTCGGTCAAGGCAATGCCGCATGCGGTCTCGTGACCCGACACGCGCCACTTCCTTAGCTCAGGTTACCCGATAGCTTTGCTACTTAAGTATATTTACGAGTAAAAACAAAAACCAAACGAATCAAACATTAAATCCTCTGACAGCCTCTTTTTTCCTAAGTAATATAGTTATATTACGAAGTTGTGCCATCTATATTCCCTTAAATGTACCACATTCATGCTTTTTTGTCGTTATAGATTACCAAGCCTTCGATTATTAATAAACCTTTAAAAAACCATAAAAAAACATACAAAAGAATTCAGAACCTGCTCCTTTTTATAAGTCGGTTGAAAAGAGCGTGAAAATGTTGTTAGGTTCCGGCTACGCGACCTAAGAGCTATGCCGTCTGTCAATCCGGTGAAGCAGTAAAAGTCAGCTTCTCTGGCTAATCAGTGTTCGACACAAAAGATAGTGTAGAGTATTAGATTGAATTCCATCTTCACAACAATTATGATTATAGGTAAGGCAGCGTCAAGCGCTGCCTTACCTGCAGCACGTTGAAACTAGCATATACATAAGCAAGTGTGCACGGACCTTTACAACGCTTAGAGCAAAATGAGTTTTGAAAGCAAATTTTGTTACAACACGGGGGCAGTGGAGCGTTGCCCTTGCGCCACAACGCGCTTAATTTTTTCGTTATTACAATTTGTTTTCGAATCGATGTACAGTCGTTGACAAAAGTCATAAGCATTTTTATTAAAAGTTAAAGTTACAGCATATATGAAACATCTCATATATGTAATAATATGTTATGTCTTTCACAAGGTATACAAATTATCACGGTATGGTCTTATATCCAAGAAGGATATTTATTTACGAGTAAAAAAAAATCTACTTCAAATTATATGAAACGCTACTACGCGCCGACGCTTTTATTTTAGAACTATTAAAGATGTACATAGTTCTGGCGTCTACATTCTTTCTTCTTCCACATTCGTGTTCATTGTCCTTAAAGAGAACTTATTCGAACCTGTTAAGTCTTGGATTGTCATATATCTACCAATATCTAAATCAACAAGTAGAGTAGAGTTATACCGGATTTCACCAATTTTTTTTGTACTAATATTTTGCCGCTGCTGGTAATAGAATTGTTCACCTTCGGTAAAGCAACATAGTTCTGTTTGGACTTTACATCCTTGGTTAAATATCTCGTAACAATTTTTCGCACGACTGTACCATCTGAACTCCGATTTAATACGAGAGCTACTTATGCAATCTTTTGCTATTTGACTTTTGTTCCGTTCTCATGTACAATTTTACAATCTTAAAAACAACCTCTCACGATCGTGTTGCCCGTATGGGGTGGTAAAATTGCAATAATGGTGTTCTCCCTGACCGATTTCTGCTAAGGCAACATCCATTCGCTCGAGAACTTTCACTATATTTGGTCCAGCTTTTAGGACACTTAGCCTCAACGTCTATTATAACTCCCCGAGAAGGAACCGAGTTATGTGTCGTTACTTTACACTCGAGATCATATAGACATAGACATTTATTTATTGGCATCACAATACAAAAACACATCACAGACTGAATATAAAACACATTAAAAAAGAATGAAAAATAGACAAAACACAGTCAAAGTTACACGGACAAATAATACAAAACATATGATGCTAATATCGGACACCATCTCAGCATATGCTGTCACAAGGATGCGACAGCGCTGATTTTCAGCGGTGCCCGGGACTACCTAAAGACGTGCGCGCGTAAGCGTAAGCACAGCATCTGTACCCGGAGGCGACAATCGTCCGATAATAGCGTTCCCGAGAAGGACAACGACACGGATTGGTACGGTGTAGTCGTGGCAGTCCGCAAGGATATTGGGGGTAGCGATTTTAACGCACGCTTCCGAGACGGGTTAGTCCAACGAAGCCCAGAGGGGTTGTGGTCGCGTTTCTTACGGTGATCCCACAGCCTCTCCTCGTCTCCTTTAGTAGGTGCGATACGTCATCGTCCTCGCGAGTATGTCTATGCGAAGGCATTCTCAAAGGCATGCAAAAAAAATTCTCGTGACGGCTGAATTGAACTAGACCGATTCGATCAGATGTTGCAATGATCAGGTTAACATATACATATAGAAACACCATCATTAACCACAAGGTGGCAGAAAAGCAACCTTTATATAAGAAAGCGGAAAATTCCTTTTTCCTCTTTCCTATCTTTTGGCTTGTCCCGTACGTAATGCAGAAACATAAATAATTCCCCGTCCCAGTTCTACCGTCGGACTTCAAGCCGCACTTCTGGATTTAATCCTTTATTGTGGACACCCCTCTTAACCGAACGAAGTCTTTTGCTTCGTCTTTCAATTAGTACAGAAAATGAGTACAGCAAAGGAGTGGAACAAGCTGCCGGCGTCAGTGTGTCCGTCTAAGTAGGTCTAAGTAGGCACTTACTAAACTAGCGTGTACCATCTTTCGACGATGGTACACCAGGTGGGATCGTGGTCAAGCACTAGTTTATACCCATAAAAATGACTGGAATAGTTTGCCCGCGTTGCAGCGGCTTCTTCGTTCTTTTAAATGGGTCGTCATCATCAGGGGAGAGCATAAAGGCAATCATCTCTTAAAGACCCTCAACTTAATGTTTCTTCTCCCTTTTAATCACTAATTATTGCCGCCTAATGCGGCCTTATCTAGCCTTAGACATTGAACTAAGTGGTAATTTATTTAGTTTTTTCGAGAATTTGTGGTACAAGATTCTATTCTGCTTCATGGAATTCGATCATTTAAAACACAAATGAAGAATAATACAATATTATCGAACGGAATAGTCAAAAATGCGATTGTATTCACCGTGTTCGAATCCATTCGTTCGCCGTACCGAGTGTCGAATCGATTAAAGATTATCGTAATCGATTTTACTCTCACCATTCGATTACTTTACAATTCCCATTTATTTATTGCGTACACATTGCTATGATGCTATACTTGACCTTGTTATTGTCGTTAATTAACATTGTTAATTATTTCCGATTGGGGCTTGGAAATCGTTTCAGGGTGTAATCAGATTAGTTCGTACTTAATTTTTTACTACAGAAAGGGGTAAACGAGCATGCGGCTTTAAAAGTATTGCTCTCTGACACTTTCATCGGTGCAACAGTAAAATTCGTTATAAAGGTAATTTAGTATTTTAAGTATAACTTCTTTACGCATGCTGGACGTGATCGGGCGAGGTAAAAGAAGTTTAGTGCGAGATGTTAGTGAAGATAAAAAGAGTAGTAAGACACAGTGCTGGCATATTGTATGTATGTATAGCCCTGTAGTTCTGGGCTCTCAAGAATAAGACTACGGTATCCCCTGCCTGTCGTACAAGGCGACTAAAAGGGGCCTCGGGTTCACTGGGCGACAAGGGTGGGGGCCTGCGTCGTCCACCAAAGTGGACCCGGGAAAAAGGCGACATCGGCTGGCCCGTGTCGCCTTTCGCTGCGAGGGCACAGGGGAGGAGGGAGTAGCCTCCCCCCGGGACGTGCTCTCCTTGAGCACAGTGCAGAGGGGCTCCGGTGCGTTGCACGTGAGATCCCGGAGCCCCTCGTCATGCACCGAGGAAAGAGCCACCGTTTTAGTGGGTAAGATCTCCACATAACCGCCGCCTTCCCCCCAGAAGGCCCCGCCTTCTATCTTTGTGAAGATTTCCTCCCCGTCAACAAAAAAAAAAAATGTATGTATAGCAAGACAGAGCAATGCGCGTGCATATTTTCTTGTACACTCGTGTATATATTATTTATTTAGTATTTATATATACGTACAGATGAAGCTAAAGGAGTTTTCCTTCAGTCGCGTGGTCTTAAAGCACAATCGTTTTTTTATTATTGAAAATATGTTTTTTTTTAATTCTTCGAAGCAAGTGCTTGATGTTAAGTGGAAATGCAGTCCTGGATGGTAAGGCGTACTAGCTTAGTAAATGCCTATTCACTCTACTCTTGAAAATACCCACATTGTAATCGGAAGGAAAGACAGATGCGGGCAAACTATTCCAGTCCTTTGCTGTACGAAGAATGAAAGACGAAGATTTGCTTCGTCTTTCATCGTACTAACAATTTAATAGCCAATTGCTAGTACTTTAATACAAACTCAGTTTGAAATCATATTATGTTAATTAATCTTTTTTTCTTTTTAAATTATACTACGACCTTGTGTAAACGGATGCACGAAGGACGTATTTATTTTCAGCCAGCATTAAGAGTATCCGGACGTGAGAAGATGTCCGGTTCTCATATACCTAAAGACAGCAAGTGACCTCCGACTCAATTAGTCAGTGTTACAGCCGGTGCAGCGGCTCGTAAGGCGATACCAGAACTCTCGGGTGTCTATACGCGAGGAAACAAATTGTCGACTGTTAAATATATACGTGGAAACAGCTCGGAATTAGTTAAACGTGACGTATGTTAATTTAAGAATCGTGTCATAAAATTTACATCGTTTTACTAGCTACGCCGCGCGGTGTTACCTGCAATTAAAAAGCATATCCTTTCTGTACTCCTTGTATACAACATTTCATAATTTTTGCTATTTGTATAGATAATTTAAGAATTTTTCTAAAATAAAAGTAGCTTAAGTTAATCTTTATATCAGCTATTGTAGCTTGTAGCTGCCAGTGTAAGTCCCGCCAAAATCGTTCCTGCCGTTCCATAGATAGGCCGGAAAAAACGGTCAGACAAACAGACATACACAAAAATTGTAAAGAAATGTCTAAATCTTTGTATAAGTACCGTAGTAAAAAGCGGTTTATTTTATATCATAAGCAGATACTCCAATTTTATTTATTTAGTTAGATTATCTCTTAGATTTTAAAGATTGCATTGGAGACTGGGCTATGGCTGAGAGTGGACGAGAGAAGTGCACACTGTCCAAAATGTAATCTGTAAAACACCTCAGGCTAGCCACCTTGCGCCGGTGCTCAAGACTATCTAAATGTAGATCTTGGTGACTTTTTGGCCCGCCTCTCCATGGAATCCAGTGCCGCGAGTTGGTATTTGGCTGCACCTGCCCAGATATGACAACAATACTCCACACAAGCCCGGATCTCTACTTTATACATAGTCTAAAGCTGTCCCGGTGTGAAGAACTGCAGTACATTTGAAAGTATTCCAAGCTTCTAGCAGCTACCTTCGCTTTAGATTAGCAGCCTTAGAAAATTTTCTAAAACATGAAGATTTCTTCACGATGTTTCCTCACGATGATTTTATATATTTTTTTATATTTTTAACACATGAAGTATTCAAAATATTTAGTCTATATATATAAAAATGATACCGAAAGTCAATATTCCACGCAGACGAAGTCGCGGGTACAACTACCTATTTCATAACAGACGATTTTAATTTAACAAACTGATACAAAAGTAACCATAGTTCATTATTCCAAAGAACCTAGATATATCGTAATATAAAAAGTCAAACCGACGGATTACGCTAAATCGGATTACTATAATCATGGTTATTAAATTAAATGTTAGATACGCATCATTTGTAGGCATTAATAAATTTGTGATTACCAGTAACAGGAAAGTGTCACAATGATTACTTATGTCATACAAGTAGCTTGATATATTTTACTTAGTTTACACAAAATAAATGTCTGAACGCAAGCATAAATATTTGACAGCCCTATGCCCGACAGTGGGGCATATATATAGGCTGTAACTAAAACTTTTATATTTATATTACGAAGTTCTGACGCCTATTTCCTTTTGTTCCAAATTCTCGCTCGTTGTTGTTATGTAGTACTTATCTAGTCTTGGATTATCATAAACTTACCAATATCGCAATCAACAAGTATTTTTTTTATGACGAACTATACAGATTGGCCAGAGAAGCTGGCTTTGACTGCTTCACTGGATTGAGAAGTGGCATAGCTCTTAGGTCTCTTAGCCTGAACCTCTATCGCTAGTAACTCGACACAAGGGTCCGGTAAACACCGCTTGGAAGGTTATCAACAAGTTTTCTTCCATGCGATGTTAAGGACTTCCCCAAAGTTCCTATGCTAATAAATTTCATATGGGACATAATTGAAAGCATATCCTAGCGAAAAAAATCGAAATCAGTTCTTAAATTATGACGGTATAAGTAGACAGACTTACAACCGCCACCTTTTTTTGCAGTCAGTTTTAAAATAAGGCAATTTTATAGCTGTTTAATTATGAGTCTGCTATTTGCCAGTGACGTTTCATTGTGAAACCGATCTAATACAGACATATCAATTATCATTCCATTATTATCGAATACATTAAATACAAAGTAAAGAAAGTGGACCGGAATTGTGAGTGCCGCCCATCTGTTTCGCCTCGCAAGAGACAGAAAGAAATATGAGTGGTACCAATGAACCAAAAGACTATTAAAACAAGCGAATATGGACCATCATGATTTCCATTGAACGTTCATTTTGTAGACCATTGGTTTAGCAGACGCGTGCTCATGTTCATGGGAGACCCTGAGGTGTTTAATGTCGCAGTATCATAGTCACTGTCAGTTTTTAATCTTGTTTTAATTGACTTACGTTCCGATTTACGCAGAATGAGGTTACAGTATGTTGAAGTCTTGCAGTGGTGTATTTGGGTTTTAACTTAATTAACGCCGACAAAATTACGAAGATAGAAGACCAATGTACTACCTATATAGATACGTGGAATTAAATTGTGTTATTTTTATGTAATATCCTTTATATGATTTTATTTCTATCGTTTCAATAAACATTTGTTTAATTATTATTAGCTTTATTCAGGATAGTATCGAAAAGTTGAAATCGATTTGCATTTACTTTTAATGTACGACCTATATACACACACACCACGCATACACCACACAAACCCACCACACATTCACACACACACCACACACTTTCTTTCTTGCATGCTAATTCGTAAGTTAATATTAATAAATTACAGAACTATTATAAGTATGGTGGGGGGCTGGTGATCTGTCTTACAGGGTAACCTAGTTCAGACACCAGTCTTTCACAAATTTAAGATCTACGTAAACTGTAAACGTATAAGTAAACTGTGCATTTAAATTTGTGAAAGATGAATAAATAAATTTATTATTTATTTATTTTCATATTTATTGTACTCTTATCGTCTGTTGTCTGTATAAATTCCATCTAAATGTAGTATAGCGCGCGCACGACTTTGGGTAGTCCTGGGCACCGCTGAAAATCAGCGCTGTCGCATCCTTGCGACGGCATATGCTGAGATGGTGTCCAATATTGGCATCATGTCTTTTGTACAATTTGTCCGTTTTTTCTTTAACTGTATCTTTTTGTCTTTTTTTTCTGTCTTTGTGATGCCTTTATTTTGATGCCCAAAAAGAATATGTCTATGTCGATCTATATACTAATTTTGGCACCAATATTTCAGATTAAGGAATGATTTTTGTCACATAAACATTACGTATTGTGACATGGTAGCTCAGTGCCCGGGCGGTCGCCTAAAATATAATAGTACGCTAGCAACCCAAGTTTGATCCCTGGTTGCGGTACCAATTTGTTTGTTGATTTGCCACGCGCTAGACAATGAAGGAAAACATCGTGAGGAAATTTACATGTGTTAGAAAGTACTTTCTTGCTTCTCTTTCGTCTCTTTTATCTTCTACATTCCTTAATTTACAGTGTGGATTTTTTTGCAGTTAGACTTGATGTAACGCGGTTAAGATTATTTATCTTTTGCAGAACCTCTCAAAATATATCGATAATTCAATGACCTAGATCCAATGGCAGTGACATCTTATAAGGAAGCCGTATAGAGTGAAACTTATGAGGCCAATGTATTTAGGTCGAAAAATATCCATTGAACTTGTCTGCGCCTAAACTTAATTACTTTTTAATACATTTACTGATTAAGATAACTGACTTAAATACAAGACATACATTTCACTGGATTCCCCAAACTAATCAATTCACTCATAATAGTTAACCATCTTATTTTGACTTAAGTATAGCCGTGGGCAAAAATAAAGGGTCGGTTAAGAAAGTTTGAATATCTAGGAATATAAAGACGCTAGCTAACCGAAATAAATTGTGCATGATAGACATTTAATTGTCTATAATGCAAAATTTGTTATCCATAAAATAAAATAAATATTTTCAACATAAATTTCAACAAAAAGGTTTTTTTTAATATGAAAAGTGGCAAACGATCATACGGCTTACCTGATCTTAAGTGATCACCGTCGCCCATGAACATCCACAGCACCAGAGGAGCTGTAGGTGCGTGCCCACCTTTGAGATAGGAATAGGCTCGTTTCTTGAAGGTCCCTAAATCGTAAACGTTCGGAAACACCGCTGGCGACAGTTGATTCCACAAGTTGATAGTGTGTGGGAGAAAGTTACGCGAAAACGTACAGTCGTTGAACGCCAACCATCAAGATGGTGGCGGTGGAATTGGAATTCTGCCGAGATGTGCGGTAATGGAAATCGGTAGCTGGGATGATTCCGAACAGATTCCTCAGAACACTCCCCATGGTAAATGCGATACAGGATGCAAAGAGAACCGACATCTCTTCGCAAACTCAGAGGGTCGAGTCGATGGAAAGAGCCTAATCGTCGACTATTCTATATTCTATACTATACTATATCTTACGTAAACTTACGATATACAGTATTTTTCATTCAATTTTATTTTTATTTAAATTTTAGTAATTAGTGTCGCCACATAGAGGCAACACTTTTGGTCACCGGTTTTTTTCACATTATTTACGACTAAAAACAAAAATCGATTCAAAAGTTAAACGCTATTACGCGCGAACCCTCTTTGTATTATCCAATTATAGTAGGAATATTACGAAATAAAATGAATCAGAACCTAACCAAACTCATCAAACTACCCTTAAAGTACATCCTTAACCATTAAAAATGAATAATCGAATTCCATTGGCGTGATATAGCGTTATTTTTTACCATTTATACGGTTTTCTCATGGATTCCATTGAAATTAAAAATGAATCATCAAAATCTCATTCGAAAATTTTGAAGTAACAAAGATAAAAATAAAAATATACAGTCGAATTGACAACCTCCTTTTTTGAAGTCGGTTGAAAACAAAGACCGACTAAAATCCAATTTCGGATGCCATCTTTTATTCACATGGATGAATGGAATTCTAACCTTCGGCCATAAAATCGAAAGATTGAACGCTTGTAACAGCCCAGCCCGCTAATTGCAAAATAAAAACATACAAAATTGATATACAAAAATATTTGTAATGACATGCTTTAGGTTTTCTGTTTAAAATAATTGAAGGAATTAAATAAATAATAAATAAATAAATGTTTCATTAAAAAAAACCAACACGAAAACAACAGTTTTTGTCGCATCATATTTTATCATACCAGCATCCGAAGAAAGGTTTAACGACGTGAGAGCGTATTTTGTTGTTCTTATTTGTTGTAAAACGTTCTTGTGTAATTCATGTCGTTATAATTTCATCACTTGCAGGTTAGGTAATTCTGAATGCCCTTCAACGTATTTCATGTTCAGAATGTAGTTACGTAATACTTAAAATTACCAGTATTATATATGTCCCAGTATTGCTCTAATGCCTTCTCTGTAAAATGTAAGCACGTAACAGACTTCCCATATATTAGAAAATACTCTAGCATATGGAGGTTTCCTCACGATGTTTTCCTTCACCGCCGATCGCGTGGTAAATCAGCACTTTAAATTGCAACAAACAAAGTCATTGATGCCGGGGATCGAACTCCGGTTGCTGCTAGCCTACTGTGAAAATTAAGGCTACCACAGACACTGAGCTACCACAGCATTCCTATTTCAACTGACTTCAGTTTGATACCTCATAACTTTAGACTGGGTAAATCGATTTTGATGATTCTTTTTTATTTGAAAGCTGGTGCTTGCCGTGTGGTCCCAACTCTGACAATGGCATTCATGAGAAAACCATTAGGTGTTAAATTTGCATCAAGTATTTGCGCCACAAAGAGTACCATCAAGAGCGCCAGAAAGAGCCACATCAAGTATTCGTTCAACGAATAACTAAATATACTGATAATGTATCTGAAAACAATAATTAAACACTAAATTTTATACACTTGTCTCAGTTTTAACGTCATGTCAGCAGACGCGCACATACACACACGCGAACACATACACACGAACACGCTCACTCACAAGTTATTTTATTTTAAGAAAAAAATATTATTTAATAACATTTTTTTCTTAAAATTTTCCTATTTTAAAATTAAAACCTATTTTAATTTTTTTTTAAATATTAGTAACATTCTTGTTAACCATTCCAACTAAGCTTAAGCTTGTGCTAAGAGATGGTTCACGTCAATAGTCGAATGGTGGATTCGAACCCACGACCTTACGATTCGCAGACCGTACACTAAACCATCAAGCTATTGACGCTATTAACAGTTGATATATAGAACGTTATCATGTAAGGTAATGTAGTACTTTCAGGATTAAAATATGACACTGTGCGTTTCCAAAGGATGGTCGCAGTTGTTGCTGCCTCTGCATGCCAGCATCCGGGCCAATGTCAGTTTGTACCAATGTTTGAGGGAGGGTAAAACTTGGTTCGCGATGTTCTGCAGCTCGTATGGATCCTTTGTTAGATCGTATATCTCTGTGAAACCTTCATTATCAGCGAACAGGATGTACTTCATGTTGATTCGCTTGGCGATATGTCTCAGGCAGCCGAACGTGTTGTTCCTAGAATCCTGACACTTGCAATTTCAAAAAAAATCAAATTTGTTTGGAGGTTGGCCGTTAGTAGCAGCGACACAATATTCTTTTATTAATGTTGCCAGTATCGTACACTAGAATTGTACTCTAAAGTGTGACACTGTGTTGTCGTTTTAAATAATGATTTTTATTAAATTATTATTTAATTAATATCACGCCAACCGATTTCGATGATTCATATTTTATAGGAAAGGATGTAATTCAAGAGTAGTTTGATGAGATTTTGGTTAAGTTCCGATTAATTCTATTTCGTCATATTCATAGGTAGGTTTTTGTTTTAACTCGAAAATATATTTGTATACAAACAATTGTTAAAGAACTTTTATTTTCTTTATTCAGGCATGGTTGGAGCGCCCGATGTCGTCAAACCGTCAGATAAAGTCGAAGATTACTCGCCACACGTCAACGGAAACCCGGTCTTTACTATCAGCGGTAAGTAAACATCTGTGAACTTGGCGTAGTGATAGCAGGACCTGGTGGCTAAGCATTCCACTTCAGATCAAAAGCTCTATAGCCCGTGTCTGACTTTGTGTGCCCGCATTTGTCCCTCCTAGTCTAGTAAACGAGCCGAAATAATAATAATAGTTTATATGCATCAAAAAATTGTACAATATATAAAATACTCACCATTTTTTTAACCCTTAACTCCCGAACTTTTTTGTTTTGTTCACGGGGAGGAAATCTTAAAAAGATACCCCGCCTTCTGAGGGAAGGCGGCGGTTATGTGGGGTATTTACCCACTAAAACTTCCCCATTGGCCCTTCCTCGGTGCATGACGAGGGGCTCCGGGATCTCACGTGGAACGCACCGGAGCCCCTCTGCACTGTGCTCAAGGAGAGCACGTCCCGGGAGAGGTTACTCCCTCCTCCCTGTGCCCTCGCAGCAAAGGCGACACGGGTCAGCCGATGTCGCCTTCTTCCCGGGTCCACTTTAGCGGACGACAAAGGCCCCCACCCTTGTCGCCCAGTGAACCCGAGGTCCCTTTTAGTCGCCTTCTACGATAGGCAGGGGATACCGTAGTCTTATTCTTGGGAGCCCAGAACTACAGGGCTGTCGTACGTAATCCTAATTTAAGTTAACAGATGACAATTCAACGAGTCACAGACTAAAAAATAATTATAAATGAAGGCAGTACACTCAGACGTGAAATAATTATTTTATCGCGGAAGTAATACCGTGAGTAGTAGTCATTACTATTCCGATGGCGCGTATAGTTCGTCCTTTCATACATTTTGGATCTAGGTACATAAAGTTAAGCAAATATCTATCGTATGTCCATAGCGTACGGTGGTTTAGAATGAATTTAGTTGCAGTACCGGGATTGGAATAATAATATTGTTTGATTTTCCTGGTGAGGTTTAATGTCTCACATTTATTTAAAACGTTAGAAGTTAAAGTTATAGCCTATGTCAGTGATTCTCAACCACTGTGCTGCTTTTGTGTGGATTGGAAATCTAAAAGAATGCTGCCAAATTTTAGATATATAATAACGTTAATATATAATTTTAAATTATAATTAATTTCTTAATAAGCGTACTGTTATTTCTGTAGTACATATTATTTAATTTCGCACATTTAAAATTATTACCATAAACTATTTTACGTAGTGTGTTATAGGTAAATAACTAATGTTTATACTTACTTTTTTCTTTGTGTGCAGCAATTTTGAAATCGTTAAAAGTTTGCCGCAACAAAAAAAAGGTTGAGAATCACTGGCCTATTTATGTGTACCGCTGTTGGACACAGGCATTCTCTGTAAAGAGAGTGTAAAGGCATAGTCGGCCATGCGGTCTTAATGCGGATTCATAGACACCTAAACCTACATGATTTCCTTAAGATGTTTTCCTTCACCGACGTAAGCGTTGAAAATCAGCACTAAAACAATTTCATCATACATTTTCATTAGTGCCAAAAACTAGGATCGAACCCGGGTTGCTAACTTACTGTGCAACTTGATGTGATCGCCAACGATACACTAAGCTCTCTCTCTCTTCTTTGCTATTAGTCCCACATGGTGGTGGGGTCAGCTCTCCTGTTTTTCGTTTTCCACTTCGATCTGTCCCCGACATCGTCTTGGGAAATCTTGCACACTCTCATGTCTCTCGACACCACAGTCTCCCACCTTGTCTGCAATACACTAAGCTACGGCTCATAAAAGACTAGAAGGCTATAAATACATACTCGAAAAATATTACCATCTTTTGAACTTCTTCATTACAAGAAGCAATACTGTGAAAACACGTGTGTCACTTTAACAACAACGTTTGTTCCGTGTGTCGCGTCAACCGTAATCTTCCGTTTACATTTGCCAGACGTGAAGTTGACGATTCCAAGTTTGCAAATGGAATATCCATTTGTTCATATTTACTTGCATCCATTGACAACTGAGCAAACATGCGACAAGCTTATAGAATTGAATTCTTACAGAATCTATAATTTTGGGTTGCCAGCGAAAGCAGGACGGATAAAGTATTTAACATTCATTCTTACCCGAATGCATTAGAGCATCGAATTGGTCGAAACCGTCAAGCAGCGTAAGATCTCGTACGTAGGCCATATCCTGAGACAATATAGGTACCGCCTGTTGCAATTGGTTATGATGGTCTAAATAGCAGGATATTTGGTAAAACAGTTCTACGACTGTTTTTATTCCTATATTAGGTATGGATAAGGCGAAGTTAAGAAGTCTGACTGCCGACCTTCAGTGATGGAGAGGCACCTGAAGATGAAGAAGCGTACTATGCAACTTGATGCGACCGCCCGGACAATGAGTTATCACGGCTCTGTACTTGAAGTCTGCTATTTGCCAATGACGTTTCATTATAAAACCGATCTATTACAGTAATACCCTCTTCTTTAAGCTCTACAGCCCTTTGTGGGCCTTGAATTGGTCAAGCAACTTCCTCCCCAGTCCTCCAGGGTGGTCCTATGCCAATTTCTTTGGCGTCTCAATTGACACCATCTAACCAACGGATCTTTGGTCTTCCCCGACCTCTTCGACCTTTGAGGTCCCTCGTCATAATTGCCTTGGGTATCCTGGCTTCATACATTCTCTGCACTTGACCAACCCATCTAAGTTTGTTTAATTTGACGCGCACAGCCACGTGCAGTTCCTGGTAGAGGTCATAAAGCTCCTGGTTATAACGGCTCCGCCATTGGTTGTCCCCGCACACAGCGCAGTCATACCAATTGTCATTTATTAAATTACCATCGTTACCAAATATTAACACACACAATTGTCGTGGTACGCCATCGGTAAACCATAGTGGCAGCAGTGAACTAAAAGTCAGAAGAAACGTCTTTTGTACACAATTGGTTTAGTGGGCTTACGGCTCTGGAATCATTGATTATTTTGAATTTAAGCTGATTTTCAGTGACAATTGTTATTACAATATTTTATTTAGTTTCTCCTGTCCCATTATCTGTCAGTCTGTATTCAAATCGTGCAAGTTAAATTTGATCCACTTCCCGCTATCCTATTGAGCCGAAATTTTGCATGCATGTATAAATCGGATCTGATGATGGAGCTGGAAGGTGGCCATAGGAAATCCGTAATTAAACGACGAACCCCTTCGTTAGTTTGGTTGTTTTTTAATTAGTACTTTAGGTAACAATTATATTTTATGTATTCATTTATCGAATCTTCAATCTATGAAATGTTAGTTAACCAATACAACGATAAAATCGCAGCTGCAAATTAAAGATAAAATATCAATTATCAGTCGTAATTATTTTACCTCATATGTGCCTGTACATGCTTCAAGGGTGACATTGCAATATATCAGGGGTTACTAAGCTAGGGCCCGTAGCTCCTCAGCATGTCTAAGTAAAACAGCATTTTTGCCTTAAAAAAAGGAGGACGTTCTCAATTAGACGGCATTTTTCTGTATGGCCGTCCCTAAAATAATAATTTTAATTTTTTTATTGATACGATTTAGTTATAATTAGGTCACATAGTAATTTTCCTGTCATTGAACTGTCAGGGTGAGTAAATTTTAATGACTATGAACTTATTAATGACTACGAGCACGAATGTGAAATGTTTAAGATATTGAAGTCGCCAGAACTTCGTATTATAACTATGGTACTTAACCCGCAATTGACGGTCGATGGATATTGCCTCCATATGAGTCACTACATCGATAGATTGATGAATCAGGATGAGGCAGGACACGTGGAGAGAATGGAAGACCCTAGGACACCCAAGGCTATAAGTAGGTGCCGACGAAGGGTGGCGACCCCTGGTCTAGGATGTCCCTTGCGACACTGCTACTCCTTTTATTTCAATTATTTATCGTCTCTTCTGTCATTTATCTTCTCTACATGCTCAAACTGCCGAGTTCCTCTATAGTAGACACAACATACTCTTTCAAGCGACCCTTATCCGACATTTAAAAACCAATGCACAATAATGTAGCACGATAATGACAGCTTACAAGTTTTTTTTTTTAAATAACATGATCGCCACGTGAACAACTGCGTTATTTAGATAAGGTTATGATATTTTCAAGAAATCACTACGATGAATCTTATAGATTAAAAATTTTCAACATGGAACATCGATTACATACCAGGGGTATATATAATATAATAAAAATAAGCATTTATCATTGATTTTACGATAGATATTTTGCCAACTCACGTGCGCGGTGCATCCAGATTATATTCTGACGTCACGTTAATTGTATGATTGATCGTCTCTGTCAACAATTTTTAAAAAGCAGCTAATTAAATTTCTTGTCAAACGATGATAGGGCAACAAGTAGCTTTAGGGCAGTGATCAGCAACCTTTTCATCCAATATTTACGAGTAAAAATCGACTTCAAATTCAATTTGAAACATCAAACATCAAACGCTAGTGTTGTATTTCCCGACCTAATCAATCTCCCATTAAACGAAGTGAGAATTAATAGCCGTGATTTTGAGTGATTCATCCATTTGTCGCGCACATACTTAATGCCCATATGGTTTTCTCATGGATGCTATCAAACAGATTGAGACAAAATGGGAAAGACCAGCTTTCAAATGAGAAAATAAGCATCCAAATCGGTTCACCCAGTCGAAAGTTAGGAGATAACAAAAATAAATCAGACAGACGAATTGAGAGCCTCCTCCTTTTTTGAAGTCTGTTGATAAGATTAAACGTAAAATGAATAATAATTACGTTAATATGAGAATGCAGTATTTTGTCTTGATTTTTTTTTGTTTGAAAGTGGTGCTTCTAGTGTGGTGATTCTAATTTCATCAAGTATGTGCGCCACAAATTAACGAATAACTCAATATCACGCCAACCGATTTCGATGATTCATTTTTTTATTAGAAAGTATGTACATACTTCATGGGTAGTTTGTGGAGAGCATGGTTAGGATCTGATAAATCTATGTATATATATATATAAATGAGTATGTGTGTGTGTTTGATCCGTATAGGCCCCGAAACGGCTGGACCGAATTCAAAGAAACTTTCAGGGATTTTTTTTTTTAAAAGAAAGCTAGCAATATATTTTTTTTTGTTCCTGAAATATTACTAACAGTCTTGTTAACCATTCCAACTAAGTTTAAGCTTGTGCTAGGACATGGTTCACGGCAATAGTCGAATAGTGGATTCGAACCCACGACCTTACGATTCGCAGGCCGTACCCTAAACCATTAGGCTATTGACGCTTCAAGCTCTTTAGATTGACTTGACGAGTAATCGTGTAAAGTTTGGTGACGATCCGAGCACATCTCTTTTTGAATTGTCAAATACAGTTTTATTTACTATGATAGTATCATTATATATTATAATAACTACTACGGGTATACGGGATAGTAACTACTACGGGTATGATATGATATTGATATTACTGTGATATGTACATGGGAGTAGGTAATGATCTTCACCCGCTCGAGAAAAGAATAGAAGAGAATGAATACGGAGAGAAATGAATATATTGTGAGAGTTAAAATAAATATTTAATAATGTAAGTTTATTGTTTAAATATAATATAGCAAAATCTGGCCCGGCGAAGCGGGCTAGGTACGCTAGTAAATTATGAAAGTAACCACTGTTCGACATGTTGAGAATTTTAAATTAAGATTAAAATTCGTAAAAGCAGTTTTATTCTTTTATTACAAGATATTTGAAAATTACATAAACATTATAAATAATCATATTCAATAGACAATCTTAATTTGACTTTAAATGTTGCCAGTGAAAAAGATTTAAGATAACTCAGCGTTGTGTTGTATTACTTTTCAGCTATTACAATAGACCACAAGTCATCTATGGTTGGCAATTTCTCATAGAAATAAACGTTAAAATTACATTCAACTTTACAACTAATTTCTAACATTATAATGACGGCATTTTTCCAACATTTATCTCTTAAATATCGCCATTATCTACATCTAAATGGCTTTATAATCACTTGTTATGGATGGTTCTAGATCTAGCGCTGTAATGTCGTGGAATTAAAAAAAGGAAGTCATTTATACAAATCCACAAAGCGTCGATTTGCTACCGTCGGAGGTTGCGAATAATTGTTGCTACTATTTTATGAACAGGCACCACCCCTCATATGTTAGCAGCGTTGCTGGAGTGTCTTCGGCCACTTCTTCTCTCATCGCCAACGCTTCCCGAAGCGGCACTCAAAGTTAATTTAACTTTTATAAGCTTGATATAAACAGCTTTTATCAGATAAACGTGGACACTCACGGTAAGGCTGGTCCACATGCTAAAAGTCGCTCAACAAGCTGTGGAAAGGGCTATGCTCGGAGTCTCTCTGAAGGATCGAATCCGGAATAAGATGATCCGACAGAGAACTAAGGTGATCGACATAGCCCACCGGATTAGCAAATTGAAGTGGCAATTTCGTCAATCGGAATGCTTACGCGTAACATCGACACCGTCGAAGCCGACGTAACCCGTCACCGCGGGGACCCTACCTATGAGTTAGTGTACTTAGAGCGTTTTCTCAAGGTTACAATGGTGTATAAATTAAGGGACTGGGTTTCATTTTACCTGATATTCTTATAGATTTAACTTATGTATATTTTGTATTAGTAGTGTAAGTTACAATGACCGATAGAAAAATATTTTAACATATATTACAACTATAGAAATAGGTATATACACGTGGCGTACTCATGTATTTTATGACGATTACAACTTTTTGAATCGTCACTTAGTCAGCTCAAATTTAGACATTTTTAGATGAATAAAAATTTATGATGCTAATGAAAAACTAATTTTCAAGCCGGTTACCATCTGCGTGTCCTAACGTAAACCTTGTACCACGTTATCTTTATCAAATAAAACACATTTCGCAATATATATCTATTGCATTACCAATATATATTAGCAAACAGTGCAGTCGACAAATAATATTCAATAATGATAAATTTATTGTTTATTAACAGACACATGTAATCTTAATCTTGAGTAGACAGCAATTTGTAATTAATTGATGTCCTGTTGATTAAAATTGTGACGTCCGGTTGTATCTATTTTTGTTATGTCAAATAGAGCTACACTGCGATAGTGTATATTGATGGATGAAATAATCGTTTATATTTCGAAAACACAATGACAAGTGTAATAACTTGTAGGTTTTGTGGAATGAAATAGTCCAATAACTAGTACACTCGCTTTAGTGAGACAGCGTAACGTTGTACAAGGAATTATTTCAACGAATACTGTGACAACTGCGCGTCTTTTTTTTTTTGACGAACTACCACTGTTGGCACAGAGAAGTTGGCCTTTACTGCTTCACCTGAACCTCTATTAGGTGGTAACTCGACACAAGGGTCCCCTTGGTGAGGGGTAACCTCGGCTTGGACGGTTACTATTATTACGCGTTAGCAGTCCGATTCGAGGGCGCCCGAGAGGGCCGAACCTCGATTCGGTCGGTAGCTGTTTTATTAGCAAAATCTATTGGGACAATCTAAGCTAAACTAACTTATTTGCCACTTCGGGAAGCGACTGCGCGTCCTCGCCATCTTTGTTGTAAAATTAATTAGAAGTCAGATTACGCACTAGTAATGTTAATTTATTGTTTACAATGCCAAGTTAATGTGATGAACAATTAAATTATTAATTATGAATTAAAGATACAATAAGGTTTAGGTATATCACTAAGATATCATTGGAAGTAGTTATAATGCATAACAATCGATAGGTGCCATGTGTTACCAGCTAACACAAAAATATTTCCGAGTAAAGCAAAAACCGACTTCATATTAAATTTTATTTGCATATGTGAAAACTTATTGTCTGCTTTTTAACCGACATTTTTCAAAAACCAGAGGTTCTCAATCCGTATGTGTATTTTTTTTATGTTTGCATGCATAACTTTCTACTTGGTGAACCGATTTGGATTATTTTTTTTTATTTCAAAGTCTTCAATGTGATCCCATTTCAATTTGGTCCAATTCTGACATTGGCATCCATGAGAAAACGTTATTAGTCTTAAATTTGTATTAAGTATGCGTAAACCAATGAATAAATCAATATCACGCCAAACGATTTCGACTATTCATTTTTTTACAGGAAAGGATGCACTTCAACAGTGGTTTGATGAGAGTTTGGTTAGGTTCTGATTAATTCTATTTCGTAATATTCCTACGATAATTCAAAGAGGGCGTCCGCGCGTAATAGCGTTTAACATAGCTCGTAAATATACTTGTTAGTGACTTATTTGTAAAAAATAATTGTAAGTTTACCTGTAATATTATTTTATTATTATATGACAAAAATCAATTATATGCAAAAACAAAAACTGTCTTCTAATCAAATCGAACGTTAAACACTATTAAATGGTTTTCGGTCTATATTCGGTCACTATTAAATGGTTAATCGCGTCCGCGCGTAATAGCGTTTAACATTTGATTTGATTTGAAGTCGGCTTTTGTTTTTGCTCGTAAATATACTTGTTAGTGACCTATTTGTAAAAAATAATTGTAAGTTTACCTGTAATATTATTTTATTATTATATGACAAAAATCAATTATGAGCAAAAACAAAAACTGTCTTCTAATCAAATCGAACGTTAAACACTATTAAATGGTTTTCGGTCTCAATTCGGTCACTATTAAATGGTTAATCGCGTCCGCGCGTAATAGCGTTTAACATTTGATTTGATTTGAAGTCGGCTTTTGTTTTTGCTCATAAATATACTCGTTAGTAACCTATTTGTAAAAAATAATTGTAAGTTTACCTGTAATATTATTTTATTATTATATGACAAAAATCAATGATGAGCAAAAACAAAAACTATCTTCTAATCAAATCGAACGTTAAACACTATTAAATGGTTTTCGGTCTCAATTCGGTCACTATTAAATGGTTAATGGCGTCCGCGCGTAATAGCGTTTAACATTTGATTTGATTTGATGTCGGCTTTTGTTTTTGCTCATAAATATACTCGTTAGTAACCTATTTGTAAAAATAATTGTAAGTTTACCTGTAATATTATTTTATTATTATATGACAAAATCAATGATGAGCAAAACAAAACTGTCTTCTAATCGAATCGAACGTTAAACACTATTAAATGGTTTTCGGTCTCAATTCGGTCACTATTAAATGGTTTTCGGTCTCAATTCGGTCACTATTAAATGGTTAATGGCGTCCGCGCGTAATAGCGTTTAACATTTGATTTGATTTGATGTCGGCTTTTGTTTTTGCTCATAAATATACTCGTTAGTAACCTATTTGTAAAAAATAATTGTAAGTTTACCTGTAATATTATTTTATTATTATATGACAAAAATCAATGATGAGCAAAAACAAAAACTGTCTTCTAATCGAATCGAACGTTAAACACTATTAAATGGTTTTCGGTCTCAATTCGGTCACTATTAAATGGTTAATGGCGTCCGCGCGTAATAGCGTTTAACATTTGATTTGATTTGATGTCGGCTTTTGTTTTTGCTCATAAATATACTCGTTAGTAACCTATTTGTAAAAAATAATTGTAAGTTTACCTGTAATATTATTTTATTATTATATGACAAAAATCAATTATATGCAAAAACCAAAACTATCTTCTAATCAAATCGAACGTTAAACACTATTAAATGGTTTTCGGTCTCAATTCGGTCACTATTAAATGGTTAATGGCGTCCGCGCGTAATAGCGTTTAACATTTGATTTGATTTGATGTCGGCTTTTGTTTTTGCTCATAAATATACTCGTTAGTAACCTATTTGTAAAAAATAATTGTAAGTTTACCTGTAATATTATTTTATTATTATATGACAAAAATCAATGATGAGCAAAAACAAAAACTGTCTTCTAATCGAATCGAACGTTAAACACTATTAAATGGTTTTCGGTCTCAATTCGGTCACTATTAAATGGTTAATGGCGTCCGCGCGTAATAGCGTTTAACATTTGATTTGATTTGATGTCGGCTTTTGTTTTTGCTCATAAATATACTCGTTAGTAACCTATTTGTAAAAAATAATTGTAAGTTTACCTGTAATATTATTTTATTATTATATGACAAAAATCAATGATGAGCAAAAACAAAAACTGTCTTCTAATCGAATCGAACGTTAAACACTATTACATGGATTTCTTCGTTTCTTAAATGTCATCGTCAGTATTGGACTAAATTGGAATGAGACCACATTGAAGGCTTTGAAATAAAATAAAATAATCATGCAAATCGGTTCATCCAGCGAAAGTTATGACCGTTTTTTTTTATGAAAAGTGGCAAACGAGCATACGGCTCACCTGATCTTAAGTGATCACCGTCGCCCATGAACATCCACAGCACCAGAGGAGCTGTAGGTGCGTTGCCGACCTTTGAGATAGGAATAGGCTCGTTTCTTGAAGGTCCCTAAATCGTAAACGTTCGGAAACACCGCTGACGACAGTTGATTCCACAATTTTTTAACAAACAATTTTTGAGGTTGGTTAAAAATACCTATGACGCAGCTACCCAGTCCGTATTAAATCACCCATTCATATTAAAGTCCATTGTTGGATCACATAATAAACGTATTATTAATGTAAATATATAACGTATCAATGGATGTTCAGATCAAATAACTTTTAAAATGCAAACAAATCTTATTATCGAAAGCAAACCGGGTAATTAGTAGATATCATTTGACCCTCATTCCAGGTCGTTATTCATGCTGCTCTAAAGTGAATGCATTTTACTATTCATTTAACGTGTAACTGGCTTAGCGTTGACACTGTCAACTAAAATATCATTAAATTAGTGATGTAAATCCTTTGTGCGCGTTCCACCAAACCGTTTTATTTTCTTTACATTTATACAGTTATATAGTAGTGCACTGTCACTGTCAACCAAAAAAAAATGTGATTAAAAACTTCTTCGTGCACTTTCCACCAAAAAGTTTTTATTTTGTAATTCTATGACGTACACAATCTGTGACGTTTAGCGGCTGTTAGACCAGAAATGTTTAGTTTTATATATATTTTTTCAATAAGGAAATAGCAATTCCGCAATCGATTTTTGTAAAGCAACGCAAATGGTTCGGTAGTCGGGCTTTGTTCACGGTGCGAGATTGTTCTTAACGGAGTGTTATATCATCAAGATGTCTCTCGTGAACGTCGGCGCTCACTTCGAGACTGCCATACAGAAGTACTGGAGAAGAATGGACGGCTACGTTATTTTGGGTAATTATCTGTTTCGTCTATTGCAATTGCCGTGTCACATGGTTGCTCCATATCTTGAGACTGCGTAATTTGATCATTATATTCAAGGTATCTATTTATAATTTCGTCAGTTGAGACACTTGTACTTGAGAATATTGTTAACTTTAACACTGCGTAAAGGATTGTATGAAACATTTGGTTCAAATATTACATATAGAATAGATTTTTTGTGACGAACTACACAGATTAGCCAGAGAAGCTGAAGCTATTAGTTCGTCACCGGATTGAGAGGCATAGCTATTAGGTAGCCTTAGTCTATTGATAGTAACTCGACACAAAGGTGCCCTTGGTTGGCATTCCGATCCGGCGAGGGCGTCTGGAAGCGCCAAACCAAGGCTCGGTCGGTTGCTATTTCATTAATTTCAGGCTAAGATTATATTTTCATGGCATTCATTTTACTCTCATGCTCTTCTGCTATGAATTTACAGCCTATATATGTCACTCTTGGCCTTCTCTGTTAAAAGAGTATAAGGGCATAGTCCGCCACGCGGCCCTGGTGCCGATTGACTTCACATGTTTTAGAAAATTTTTCCAAGACGTATGTTTCCTCATGATGTTTTCCTTCAGCGCTGAGAGCGTGGTAAATCAGCATATAAAATTGCAACAACCGGTAAAAGTGCCCACACCGGGGATCGCCGGACCGCCCGGACACTGAGCTACCACGGCCCAAGAAGGACCAATATTGAAATACCTAAATCAGTAGTGTTAGAAAGACTAAAATATAATTTACTGTTTTGTCGCTTTTTGGGCCTGATTAGCTCAGTATTTTAAAAATAAACCTTAATCTTAGTAGCTTCACTCAGTATTAACTTTTTTGTGATGGTTTTGTTGGAGATCCAAAAACCAATTTGTAATCACGAAATTATTTTAAAAATGAAACTAGGTCCAAAAAATAGGTCCTAAGAAATTCACCTAATTATACATATCCACACCATGACTGTTTGTGCCTTTAAAAAAAAGTACCACATGCATAAAAAACCATTGTTCTTTTCTTTATCATCGACAGCAAAAGCAGTTGCTGTCTACCCCGCTTTGGTAAATAAAGACGTGAGCGCTTATAATGCTGGATTTCATCCTTTTGTTATGAACATCCCACAAACCAGAACGAAGCGCTTTGCTTTGTCTTAAAAAAATCATAATTAAATGTTTATTTTTATGCTTAGGTTTAATATCTCTGTATACTTTGCTAGGGTCATTCTGGGCTTGTGGTATGATTTATCCAAAGTGATTTACGTGATAAACGGAACCCTAAATTCACATAATATTTAATTTACTTATTTCCACACTAGCGGCGATAAGATCTCGGTTAATTATGGCCGATATCGATTTAGTGTTGTCCTTGAAAAGTGAATCGGATTTAGATATAAATATCGATTTATTAGGTGTTTTTCTTTAATAGATTGAAAACATTTTATCAATCCGGCGCCGGATGTGAATTGATATATTCGTCATATACTTTGATATTATGATTTTTTTCATCGTCGACATTTTTAATTGAAAAAAGAAAACCTTGGCAATAGCTATATGAAACCAAAAATAACACAAGTATATTTACGAGTAAAAATACAAACGTGGAATCAAACGTTAACCGTTATTATCCGCGGACGCCCTCTTTGTATTTCCGAGTTTTCGTGAGAATATCACGGAATAGAATAAGAACCTAACTTTCATTAAATTACCTTTGTACATCCTTTGTTTTGATAAGCGATTTAAACGATGATTCATCAGTTTGATATCGATGTCAAAACTATATTAACTGTGGTGGCGTTTGTCACGTTTGTTTGCGGATCTGCCACCGGCCCGCCTGCGCCATCTCCGAACAGGATCCCTCCCGCGGGCCCTCTCCCGATCCCGTTCTGCGGTCGCCTTCTGGGCCATTACGGACTCGCAGAAGGAAACCAGCGCCCTCCATGCTAACGTACTACCTAACTTGAGACAACCACCCGGTGATATAAAATATCATTATAAAAAGAAAATTCTTAAAATGTATAACATCTTAGACCTTGGAACTTCTAACACAGTTTTTATTAAGTTCATGTTTACAACATTCACAGTATCGCCAGAAAACATACGTTTATTTAAACCAGTTATAGAAAAATGAACTCTGTATAAGTTAAAATACAGTTCAATTGAAATGGCGTTAAAATATAAAGATAAATGGTGCAAGTTCATTATCAACTCTGTTTACACAATTAATTACAATTAATTGCTTTTACTAAATGTATATATGTAGGTACTTATGAGGCAACATCGACTGATATTAATTAGTAAAGAACGATCTCCAAACATTAACGTTTCTTTTTGTGTATGCGACGTTATAGATAAAATATTGCAATAATTAATAGAATTACGTTTATGAATTGTCGTAGATATATCGATAAATTCTTTATTGCACCAAAATTTAGGTACAAAGGCGAACTTAATGCTGCAAAAACTATTTATTTGATTTTATTTCTAATAAAAGCCTAAGTAACTCATGTTATAATTGTAGGCTTGTAGCATAAAATAGTCCAATAACTAGTACACTCGCTTTGTTGAGACAGCGTAACGTTGTACAAGGAATTACTGTGACAACTGCGCGTCCTCACAATCTTTATACAAAATTAATTAGAAGTCAGATTACGAGCTAATAAAGTTAAGTTATTGTTTACAAAGCCAAGTTCATGTGACGATCAACTAAATTATTAATTATGAATTAAAGATACAATAAGGTTAAGGTAAATCATTAAGATATCATTGGAAGTAGTTATTAAGCATAACTATCGCTGGGTGTCATGTGTTGCCAGATAACACTCATTAAATCACCTATCTCCAGTGAAAGTCCCGTCAAATTCAGTCCTACCAT
Source organism: Meandrusa payeni (assembly GCA_029286785.1). Taxonomy (NCBI): domain Eukaryota; kingdom Metazoa; phylum Arthropoda; class Insecta; order Lepidoptera; family Papilionidae; genus Meandrusa; species Meandrusa payeni. The sequence goes on from JAGSMX010000029.1 coordinate 2,970,562, forward strand.
ATAACAGATTAGCCGGAACAGACAGACAAAAATTGTAAAAGATGTTCATCACATTCATTTTTATGCATGTAATAACAGATTATTTTAATATAACAAACAGACAGTTCAATTTTATTTATTTGTATAGATAACAATTTTTAACGACTCTGCCGCATTGCCTTTTGGCCAATTCTGACAATAAGATCCATGGGAAAACCATATATGTCTTAAATCTGGATCAAGCATGATTTTCTCATGGATCTCATTGTCAGAAATGGACCAAATTTAAATGGGACCACACGGGAAGCTTTCAAACTGAATCAATCAAACAAAAGTTATGTGGTAACAAACATAAAAATAATATAGACGTATTGAGAAACTCCTCTATTTGAAGTCTATGATAACTTTACGATATTTTAAGAGAAGGGAAAAAGAAACAGAATAAAAGCGCCATCCATAACTTCGTAATGTAACTATTATTCTTAAGGGGAATAAAAGAGAACGACCTCACGCTTTAGCGTTTGCTTCAGGGTCTTGGACAGGGACTGCTTAGCCTGACTTTAAAATGTCGTCTTCTTCTATGTCGTAACCTCATGACTGAGGGACGTGACTATGGTGCGTTGCCCTGACCACCATTACTTTCCAGACATTTCTGTCTTGCGCCATTTGGATGGATGAATGTAGGGTAGCTCCCGTAGCGTCCTTAGTTGTATGTGTCCATTTTGTAGGAGACCGCCCTCTCGCTCTCTTTCCTTCCACACAATCAGTCTTTCCAGATTGTCTGGGTCTCGCCTGACCGTGTGTCCGAAGAACTTGAGGACTATCCAACTCTTTGAGGATTGACTCCTTTGTGCGACGTTCCGTCCAGGATATTCTCAGCATTCTGCGCCAGCACCACATTTCGAACGAATCAATCCTCGATCTCTATCGAAACTAAAATAGTCGACTTTAAAATAGTTATTCTTAAAAATCCGACTTCATGCCATGGTGCCTATGACAAGGGGAGCAATTGCCCCCTGCGTTGATTATCCGGGTAATAGGGTCATTACTTAAAGGGCCGTACCTGCAAGATTCATTGAACTTTATACCTGAAGTCAGCTTATAAAGTTTATACACCTCTATAGAAGAAGGATGATAGAAAAGAAACATTATTTTGACGTCTTAGTGACAGTTGTGTTTCGCGTGTATATATTTTATGGAATTTCATATTTTTATTGAGTTTCCACAGGTTTTTGTGATTGCACGTACTATATGTTAAAACATAATGGTTTATTAGAGCATCTCGTTGTTCTAGATGAAATTGGCTGTCCGGACACCGCTTTCAACATGGCGTCCATAAATTCGAACGGGGATTTGAAGAGTCTGGGAGATCCGCCAGAGAAGAAGGTGACAGAATCCGATGCTGAAAAGCAACCGCTATCGGGGGTGAGTTTTAACTAAATAAACGTTAGTAAACGGATTCCATAGACATGATCAATCCTCGATAGGTGAACAACAACAATGACAGCTACCCCTATGATCCAACATGTAATACGTCATGATTATTATTATTTTTTTAAAGAAAGCTAGCAATATTTCTTTTTTTTTCAGAAATATTACTACCAGTCTTGTTAACGATTCCAACTAAGCTTAAGCTTGTGCTAGGACATGGTTCACGTCAATAGTCGAATGGTGGATTCGAACCCACGACCTTACGATTCGCAGGCCGCACCCTAAACCATTAGGCTATTGACGCTTAGTTATTACGCACTTATTATATAGAAAGGGATGAACATGCCTTCGTCATACCAGGGCCCCATATCTGCGTTTTTTGTTGTTAAATTGTCATTAAATTTCCACCATTACAATCGACATTTATTGTGATAAAAACTACAACTCATTTTATATTTAAATATCTAATTTTATAATATTATTAATTTAATTTAAAGATTTGGAGATGTAGTACAGATGTATTGAGAAGAGAGCTAATAATTAAATAATAATAAATAATAAATCTTTATTAGTCACCAAAGAAAATGTTTAAACAAAGAAATATGAAGTCCCTGACTCCTGAGCTAGGTTCAATTGGACCTGTGTTTCAGGGGTCAGTGTTTCTCCCATTTGAAAAGCACAATAAAATACGATAAAATATGAGCATAACAAATGAAAACAATATTTTATTAATTTGTGTGTGTGTGTTGGTGTGTGTGTGAAAATTTGTGTTTGTGTATGTCCCTCAGTTTTATATTATATTCAATTTTATTAAATTAGGAGGCGTTCAGTCTGAATATAATCCAACTCTAGTAAATATTTTTTACAAACTAATAATTATTATAGGGAACGCACTTAAAAGGTTTTAGCTCCTAAATATGTTAAAAATTTCTTGCGGTCGTCAAATATCGCGACGGTGCAAAGTGCGATGTTACTCGTACTAAAGAAAAGGCTACAAAACATACTGTTAAATGAGAAGTAAGGAATTAATCACTCATCACTAACAGCTTTATTTTTGTTAATAAATTTCGATATTTAGTTTCTAATTTAAGAAAACGGTGCGACGCCTATAAACCGCATTAGTGGTATGGCGAGAAAGTTATATTGTCAGCTTGTAATAAGCTTTGTATATTAAATAAATAAATAAAAACAATGATAAATAACATATGTGAAATTTGTAATTAATTTACCGCGTGACAACAATGCTTCAAACACGCAAATTGATGATTCGCTTCGTAGATAACTTCCCAGTATCTATCAAATCGTTAAACAATCGATCATCCAAATGAGATATAATCTCCAATGATTAAAAAGGGTATTAACTAAGTATTTACTGTGATGTACATATGTAAATAACTTTATTCTTGAGTACTTCGTAGAAACGATAAGCTAATAAGTTGATACTGAGGCTATTAATAAAAAAATTGCAACCATAACAAATTGATGATGATAAGATGAATGAGACAAGTATTAATTTTGAAATCATAAAATGTAGGTAACAGTATATGATATCCTTTTCTTAAACACGCTGCATCTTATGATTGAGACATTATATCTATCCTAGTTTGAACGGGGTCGTGAAGTAATAAATAAGAAATTGCCATAAACAGCGAGCTTCGATTGCTTCGGTCTTTTCTTCAAAAAACGTATCGCCCTTTTCTTTTCACCTTCCTTGCGATTAAAAGCACTTACATATAAATTCGTACAACCAAGAAATAGTTTGCCCGCGTGCTTTTGCTCCGATTACAATGTGGGTATTTTCAAAAGTGGAGTGAATAGGCATTTACTAAGCTAGTGCACCTCACCATCCAGGACTGCATTGCCACTTAACAACAGGTGGGATTGCGGTCAAGCTTACTAATGTAATAAATTAATAATTAATAATAGTAAGTAATTCTTTTAAATTCGTCTTCTAAAATAGCTGGTCCGCTGTGGAGCCGGTTAGCAAAAGACAGACATTCGTGGAAATCTTTAGAGGAGGCCTTTGTCGACAGACAAGCCGTCCACAACCAGTTGCCGAGCATTTAAATTTAGTATTCAAAACATAGAATTAGGAAATTAATCTAGTTTAGTAAGCAGGCCAACCGTTTTCTACTTTATTATTGTAAAGAAACCTGAAGGCAATAAAGCCTATTTTATTATTATTTTTTATAATAGTAAGTAAAAAAATGTTTATTATTAATAATCTTCTTTATTTATTTCCAGAAAAAGAAGAGCGATGGTGGTCAACGCTAATGCAGGTGGCCGTTCCATTCTTTATAGCAGGATGCGGGACAATTGGAGCTGGCTTAGTACTCGGCAGCGTGAGGGTATGTAAACCATTGGACACATTATTCTCACATTGTTTCCATTTGTTCGCCAATTATAGGCACTGCTTTACCTGCTCTCTACGTGACTACGTCTCACAGAGATACATAATATACAAAAGGGGCCAATCGAGCTTCGCCTCACCTGATCAATGATCAACGTCGCCCATGAACCTCCACAACACCAGAGGAGCGGCATAAACCTAGAATGTTCTCCAACTCTTCTGTTTATAATGAAGCTTAAATTCTTAGCGTCCTAAAATTATACATTTTAAATATAATATTAAAAAAGCACTGTGACCTTGACCCTTCTACAAATATCAATCAAGTTACAGTTATCAATAGAACTACGAAGTATGCAAGCCTTTTTTTTTTGTTGACGGGGAGGAAATCTTCACAAAGATACCCCGCCTTCTGGGGGGAAGGCGGCGGTTATGTGGGGATCTTACCCACTAAAACCTCCCCGGTGGCCCTTTCCTCGGTGCATGACGAGGGGCTCCGGGATCTCACGTGGAACGCACTGTGCTCAAGGAGAGCACGTCCCGGGGGGAGGTTACTCCCTCCTCCCCTGTGCCCTCACAGCGAAAGGCGACGCGGGCCAGCCGATGTCGCCTTCTTCCCGGGTCCACTTTGGTGGACGACGCAGGCCCCCACCCTTGTCGCCCAGTGAACCCGAGGCCCCTTTTAGTCGCCTTCTACGACAGGCAGGGGATACCGTAGTCTTATTCTTGAGAGCCCAGAACTACAGGGCTGACGAAGTATGCAAGCCTGTATCAACCTAAACCTTCTTTGCACAAAACTTTTATACCTTTAGAATTAATAAATTGTATAATAAAGTAAATAAATTATTAAATATAACTAACCTATCAAAATTTAATTGCAAAAAAAATTATTGAATTGATTTTGGAAATTAATTACAAGGAAACAGCCAGGAGACTCATAACATAAGTTAAAAACTAAGTAAACTTTGGCTCCTGACTCCCAAATCCACCTATTGTGTCATGTAATTGTATTAAAACTGTTTTATGTAATGTGGGGAGTAAGACAAATATAGATTTTATTATTATTATTTAATAAAAAATTAGACTGGGGACCTAAAAAAAAGATTCTATATATTCTGGGGGAAAAGCGGCGATTATGTGGGGTTTGTCGAACTAAAATTTCCCCGGTGGCCCTTCCTCGGTGCAGGACGAGGGGCTCCGGGATCTCCAGTGGCCGAAGCCGATGTCGCCTTCTTTCCGTGTCCACCTTGGCGGGCGACAAAGGCTCCCCTACCCTTGTCGCCCAGTGAACCCGAGCCCCTTTTGGTCGCCTTTTACGACAGGCAAGGGATACCGTAGTCTTATTCTTGAGAGCCCAGAACTACAGGGCTGTAGACTCGGGACCTAGGTGACTTGGTATGTCAGTGGCGACTCTAAAGTACTTATGTTATTACAGAGTTATTTATAGTAATTGACTAAGACATGTCACGTAGTGGAAAGTTGAGGAAAATTTTCCTTAGAATACTTAATGAAATTGTTCTTGACATTAAGTGCTAAAGACTTGGACATACTTGTTAACGCAATTCACATGTATGTTGTTAAGATTAAGAGGTTGGTCTACAAACATATAAATTTATATATCGACGCTGGAAAGCTAAAACGTAGTTACTGGCACATATGGCCATTGTCACTTTTTTACGTCGTTGGAATCAGATAAAAAGACGCGTCAAATGTGTAGGTCTCGTAGAATAAAATAGTCCAACAACTAATACACTCGCTTTATTGAGACAGCGTAACGTTGTACAAATAATTATTTATAACGAGTAACGTCACAACTGCGCGTCCTCACAATCTTTTTACAAAATTAATTAGAAGTCATATTATTAACTAATAAGGTTAAACTATTGTTTACAATGCCAAGTTCATGTGACGATCAACTAAATTATTAATTATGAATTAAAGATACAATAAGGTAAATCATTAAGATATCATTGGAAGTAGTTATTATGTATAACAATCGCTGGATGTCAGGTGTTGCCAGCTTGTAACAAATAGATGTATAGCGAAAATAAGGATTTTCAAGATTGACACGCCTCTTTTATTTTTTGTATCGTAAAACGTAAACTCTTGGCTAATGCCGTGGTCCAATACTTATTCAGCAAAAAATAATAAATTTTGTGTCCAAAAACGACAGCTCTAGGTCTACAAATACGAAAGTATATTTTTTTTTTAGGTTAAAATGTTTTTCGGCTCTGGTGAACAATTTCATTTTTCATCGATGTATTTTTTTCTTATACTTTTTTTATCACGTGCTTGACCAAGATCCCACCTCGAACGGCGCAGGCGCACTAGCTTAGTTATTTACTGTGCTAGTGCGCCTTACCGTCCAGGACCTATTCACTCTACTCTAGAAAACTGATATCTGCTTTTATATTGTAATCGTAGGGAAAGACAGATTAACTATGCCAGTCCTTTGCTGTACGAATAATGTAAGACGAAGCAAAGCGCTTCATTTGTGTGGAATGTTAAAAAAGTTGATTTTAAAAGTTTAAATTAATAATTTTCGTATTAATTTCAGAACTGGGAGGTTTTCAAGAATGTGTCAGCTATATTCGTACTAGTGCCGTCCTTGTCTGGCTTAAAGGGTGAGTTACTTATATACAAAGAAATTTATGTATTAGGTATTGAAATTGTAAAGTGGTTTAGCATTTATATTGTTGTAAACAACTAAACTATCCTACTACTTAATAGTTTACATGTACTTGATCAATATATACAATATTCTCCTTTTTTGAAGTCGGTTAAATAAAAAAAGCTTAAGTTACTCCTTGTTACATCAGCTACCTGCCAGTGAAAGTCCCGTCAATATCGGGCCAGTCGTTCCAGAGTTTAGCGGGAACGAACAGACAGGGAGACAAAACAAAAATTGTAAAAAATGTTATTTTGGTATATGTACCGTATGTATATTCATGTGGTTATTTTTATGTTAAAAATGGACACTCCAAATTTATTTATATGTATAGATTGGAATATATTACGGGCTGTACAACGTCATGACAAAATATTTAAACAATATAAGTATGTCGGTGATGCGAATTCAAAAGATTTTCCTCTGCCAAAAAATTCTCAATGCAGCTAGAGAAGTTTCATAGTCATTTTTTTGTGTTCGTTAGTTTTTTTTAACTATAATTTTGTCCGCATTGTTTATTCAAATTACAATTTTTTTCGATGCATTACACATCGTTATACGTACTTGACCATGTGGGTGGTTGTAAAATTATACACGGTATATAAAAAACACGTCTCACGTTTGAATTGTCACACGAGGCATGTCATTTGCGCTCGAGTAATTGCTTTGTGTTGTTGTCGACACAGAATTTATGGTAGATTATTGACCATATTCAAGATTTTAATACCTTAGAAGAGTATGCATGAATTGCTTTCTTGGACTTATTTGTAATCTTATTGCAGCTACAAATTATTTCTTGCTGTAATTGGCATCATGTTTATGTCCTATTTGTCCGTTTTTTCTTTCACTGTATTTTCTGTCTTTTTGACGTGTTTCATATTTCGTGCTAATAAAAATATGTGTATGTCACAACGTCTATCACGTTTGCAACCAGAACCCATTCAAATAAACTTCTCGTAACTGCCGTCCCTAACAAGACTCTCCTAAATTTTTGAAGCGTCAATAGCCTAATGGTTTAGGGTACGGCCTGCTAATCGTAAGATCGTGGGTTCGAAACCACCATTCGACTATTGCCGTGAACCATGTCCTAGCACAAGCATAAGCTTAGTTGGAATGGTTAACAAGATTGTTAGTAATATTTCTGAAAAAAAAATAAAAGAAATATTGCTAGCTTACTTTAAAAAAAAATCCGTCACAAAGCGCCCGCTTGCGGCCGTTGGAGGTTGCGAATAATTTTGTCGTAATCCGCTATTTTATGGGCAGGCCCCATCCTTAAGATATTAAAGGCGTTGCTGCAGTTTCTTCGGCCACTTCTTCTCCCAGCGCCAACGCTTCCCGAAGTCACACAAAGTTAGTTTAGCTTTTGAATGTATATACTTATCCGTATAAATGCAACCGACAAAGCCATTCCAATCCGAGGTTCGGCTCTCTCGGGCGCCCTCGGATTGGAATGCTCACGCGTAACATAGTACCCGTGCAGCTAAGGCTAAGTGACCTAAGAGCTATGCCGCCTCACAATCCGGAGAAACAAAAAAGCACTTAGAAAGATTTTTTTTTGGAGTATAAACTAATGCTTGACCACGATCCCACCAAATGTTAAGTTTGGTGATATATTCGAAATATGGTACGATGAAATATAAAGCCAGATTCTCTGACTAATCTGTGTAGTTTCGTCAAAAAAAAGCACCCAGAAAGTTTTTATGGAATTTAATAATGTTACTAGTGCTTCATCACGATCCCACCGGATGTTAAGTGGTGATGTAGTCGAGAGATGGCATGATGAAAGATTGTTTCAGCCCTCGTGTTACGGACAATCTATCTATGTATAACATTGATAAATTAACACTAAAGTGTTTTCTAAGACATTGGTATTGTAGAAACACAATGTTATCGATTGAAGTGCTTATGTCGGACAGGATGTTTTGCATAATCGTTTCAATCAATTTCCTACTAGGGAATCCCCTCATACGTGTTAGCTGGCAACACCTGACACCCTGCGATTGTTATACATAATAACTACTTCCAATGATATCTTAATAATTTACCTGAACCTTATTGTATCTTTAATTCATAATTAATAATTTAGTTGATCGTCACATGAACTTGGCATTGTAAACAATAGTTTAACCTTATTAGTTCCTAATCTGACTTCTAATTAATTTTGTATAAAGATGGCGAGGACGCGCAGTTGTGACGTTTGACTCGATATAAATAATTCTTTGTACAACGTTACGCTGTCTCAATAAAGCGAGTGTATTAGTTGTTGGACTATTTTATTCTACGAGACCTACAGATTATAACATACGTGTACGTACTACAACAGGCATTTTACAATTGTTAGGATTATTTAGTACCTCCTCCTTTCGAAGTCGATTGAAAATTTAAATAAAAAAGAATAAGGCTACGGCCCTCCCTCCCTATCGTAGATTAAATGCGGCCCCGGGTTCACGTGTCGGCTACATTGGACCCGGGAAGAAGGCGACATGTGCTGATTCGTGTCGCCTTGCAATGCGTGTTTGGGGGTGGGTTTAACCTCCCCGGGAAGTGCTTTCCTGAGCATAGTGCAGAGAGGCTACGGTACGTTCCACTGGAGATCCCGGATCCCCTCATGTACTGGATGTTCATACGACTAATACTCATGGAGTTTGAGTGGGTAAGAACTCCACATAAATCCTTCCCAGAAGGCGGGGTATCTTGTTGAAGATTTCCTTCTCTAAACTCAGAAAGAAATTCCATTTGTATGAACATACACTTAAGCATTATTTCAGTTAAGTTGTTGTCGTGGTAGATGACAATAATGATTACTATAAAGTCAGTTGACATGAATAGAACGCGGAAAACAAAGGTTCAAAATGTAAAGATAAGTCAAACGTTTGTCGCAATAACTTTTGTTTACTTTTACACGAGTCATGTATTGTTTAGCTACGGTGTAGTGTTCGAGTGACTGACTCGTGATTTCTGTATATAACGACAAATGTGTGTTGGTTCGTAAAGCATTTCTATATATTGAAATTGTAAGCTGAGATCATTTAACGAAACTTGTACTTTGATCAAACTGTACCCTTTTCACAGTCTTCGAAAAAAAGGTACTCAATTCGTCTGTATACTTGTTACCTCATACCTTTCGACTGGTAGAACCGATTTCGATTATTCTTTATTTAAAAGCTGGCCTGCTTCCCATATAGTAGGAGTGCACAATAGATATTGATATTACATAAAATATCGATATATGGACGCGATATATCACTTCAATCCGATATTATCGATATTTATATCGATATATTTCATTCGATATACGAAATTAAATAAAAAAGCATTCCATTCTTTCTTTTATTTATGGTTGACAACTTGAATAAAATAAAACCCTTATTTGCGCTGCAATCACGAAGAGTGTAGTGTAGTTACTACACTCCTACAATTCACGATGGCAGGAGTGGTTGTAATAGGTTGTCAAATATCTCCCTTCCGCCTTTTTGTCTTTTGAATTTCGCGGCTATGTACAAAGCGCTACAGAGCTCGTATCTAGCAATACTATACATAATTTGAAAGGTCTTGACATAACCTACAAAACGACGCTATGCATAATTAGTTTGGATATTGCGTTCAACAGTTATAGACGTGTAAACATGGAGTTCACTAACGCCGAAGTTCGCGGCTTGGCCACTGTTTGGGACGATTCACCGGCCTTCGACCACGACCGTTTTCGCTCGATATTGTCGTATGTGATCCATTTTTCGTCGCCAGTCACCATCCGCTTCAAGAATGGGTCGAGTTCGTTCCGTTTCAGCAGCATATCGCAGGCGTTGATTCGGTCCAGAAGGTTTTTGCGTCAAATCATGCGGCACCCAAACATCAAGCTTTTTTTTGTATCCAGCCTTCTGCAGATGGTTTAAAATGCTTTGGTGACTAACTCCCATCTCCTGGGCGATGTCACGAGATGCCACATGCCGGTCTAACTCGATGTAGTCCATGATTTGATCGGTATTTGTCGTCACAGGTCTTCCGCCGGCTGGCTTATCCATGGTGTCGTTTTCACCGGCTCTGAATCGTCGAAACCATTCCTCCGTGGTTCGAAGTGATAGAGTACCATCCCCAAAACACCATTAATCTCACGGAACGTTTCTCTAGGGATTTGCCTTTAACGAAAGAAAACTTTAAAATAGCGCGAATTTCAGCGTTAGTGAACTCCATGTTTACACGTCTATAACTGTTGAACGCAATATCCAAACTAATTATGCATAGCGTCGTTTTGTAGGTTATGTCAAGACCTTTCAAATTATGTATAGTATTGCTAGATACGAGCTCTGTAGCGCTTTGTACATAGCCGCGAAATTCAAAAGACAAAAAGGCGGAAGGGAGATATTTGACAACCTATATAAATTTTATAATCTAATCATGTAGTCTACTGCTAGCAGAATCAAATCAAATAGTCTGAACTGGTATCCGAAGCGAGAACCTCTCAGTTACACGCCGAGTACTCTATTAGTACAAAACTTTTCTAATATTTAATATTAAGCGCTCATTAATTATAAACAAATTTCGATATATGAAAAATATCAATATATTCATACAATATATCGCGTAGTATCGATACCATATCAGGATATATTATATCGAAAAATATATCGATATATTTTTGTCATGAACATCCTTACCATATAGTCCATAAAAGCATAAAAGTCCAATTGACTCCAATCAAATACTAGCTGTACTTTTTAAATTTGTGTTCGTTTTTATTGATTAACACATTGGATTAAGATAACGTTGGTGATTAAAATTTGACCTTCGAGTTTTGGTGACCGCAAGTCGAACAAAGTCTAAATACACGAAACCTATGACGTACTTAATGACTTTTGAGAGGTGTTACACCTCTTAGGTCGCTTAGCCTGAACCTCTTTAAGATGTTATAGGCCAACCAACACCCGATGACAATTGACCGCTCTGCCAAACTATCTGTCTGTAACCGACTACGTGTAAGGTGGCGGTAACTCGAATACATTTGTTACGCTTTCCGACGCTTTGTAATAGACTAGCGTACTCAGCTCGCCTCGTCGGGCTAGACTTTGCTCTATTTTATTTAAACAATCAACTTACATCATTAAATATTTAATTTAACTCTCACAATATATTAAATTATTAATTTCTCTCCGTATTCATTCTCTTCTATTCTACTTTTCGAGCGGGTGAAGATCATTACCTACACCCATGTACATATCAGTAAATACGATATCATTTAGTCTTCGATTATCACCAAACTTTACAGAATTACTCGCCTGGTCAATCTGAAGATTCCCTGAAAGTTTCATTGCAATCGGTCCAGCCGTTTCGAAGCCTATATGGATTAAACACACACACATTTTCATTTATATATATAGATTGTAATAATTAGCTTAATTAAGCTACTAGCATAGATATAACAAACAAAAATACTTTATTCTTAATTTGTAGAAACGAAGTGAGATTGGAGAAATGATTTTTTTTTTAAATTTATTACAAATAAAATTTTACAGTAAAGGTATACATATAACTGAACGCTATATAAACCGCAATGGTTTGTCACTAGCGCCAAAGTGTCCATCTTGTTTTCCTAAATAACTTTTTAATATACTGTTAATGTTTTTGTGAGTTATTCAATTCCTAATATCTGAGGGTAGTTCATGAATTAATCTAGGCACGATGTATCTTGCCGTGCGGTCGCCGTACACATTTTTTGCGCCTATCGTATTAAACTGGTTTGACGCTATCGACCGTGTGCTTATGGGATGTTCCATTTTGGTTAAAAAAATTTTCATTAAAGAAATATTCTTTTAAAATAATGTACTTTATTTTTGTATAAATAGGTAAAATATTACAGTGTTTAAAAAGTTTTTGCGTGCGGCTGTACACCTGCGCAGCTCTCCTTCGACGTTTCGCTCAGCGCTCGAGTTATTTACCGCCAACTATATCTATGATTGCAGCAACATCGAGTCCAAGTTATATCAGATAACTACAACTTGTTATATATCATAATGAACGATTAAAATAATGAAAATTCCAGTAGTGATGACTCATTCACTATTTCAGAAGTTGTTTTATACATGACCGGCGTAGTACAACCATCTCGAAGCATGTTTTTAACTGACTTCAATTTCACTGTACTTTGTTAAATTTGTAACCTCATTACTTTCGAGTGGGTGAACCGATTTTGATGATTCTTTTTTTGTTTGATAGCTGGTGCCTTACCATGTGGTCCCAATTCTGACGTCCGATGAAAAAACCATAATAAATGGTAAAGAGCAATGGCGAGATTTTATTTGACAAATTTGAATGTTCTATAAAAATCAATTTTAACAAACCAATTTAAATAAATAAAGTCGTTTTTAAAATTAAGTTTTGAACTTTGACACTAAAAAAACATATTAAATAGGAGGTGAACACATTAAGTGTGGTTTGGTGTTGTCATTTGTATGTCGTTCCTCTGTCAAGTGTAAATATATATATTTTTTGTCGCTGTTTTTATCGTTAATACTGTGTCCAAAACGAATTAGGATAATAACAATTTATTTGATTAATAATACAATATAAGAATTTCTTTATAAATATCACAATAATCATGTATACTGTGAATTAGTATTATTTGGGATTAGGGAGAAAACATGGTTTATTTTTATGGCAACACTAAACTGTCAGATGAATCGAATGTCAAGTTGACATCCGCACAACGGTTTGTTCGAAACTCTTCTGTTGTCGCGTGTTTAATACACATTTGTATGTACATATGTGTATTTTTATGTGTGTATAATGTATATTAGTGTGTATTATAAACTACAAAGTCTAAAAGCGAGTGTAAATTTAAACTGTTTTCACCAATAAGATTACAAACTGATACTCTATGAATATTATTTTTTGATGTTTAGGTCTGTTCATTCGATCTCAACTAATCCAATGTATAGACGTTCGCCATTGTTCTTTGCATCATGTATGTCCGCCACAAATGGACGAATAACTGAATATCGCGCCAAGCGATTTCGGTGATTCATTCTTAATTGGAAAGGATGTACTTTAATTTGATGAAAGTTTGATTAGGTTCTGGTTAATTCTACGCCTTAATTCTTACGATAACTAGGAGAGACGAATAGGGTTGCCCCGCGTAAAAGCGTTTAACGTTTGTTTACACCGACGTAACGGTTCACCTTTTTGTTTATTAACAAAGAAGTCGGCGGCGGCTGTGTTTCCGTGTTTGAACAAGTGTGTTTAACATAAACATTGTATTTCTCACTATCGTTGTAGTTTGGATACGAATGGTTTGTGTCATAATCGTCACCAATTAAGACCAAACTCGTGGATTGAACTAATTGTGACATTTTTTTAAACAATGTTTATTTCACAAATATTACTGTTAACTATTCCAACTAAGGTTAAGCTTGTGTTAAAAGGTGTTTCAAGTCAAAATTCGAATGGTGGATTCGCCATGATAAGTCCAGGACTACGGGGCTGACGGACCGGCCGTACCTTTTAATTTTAGTCAACTCATATGGTTTATATTAGTTGACTAAAATAAAAGTAAATTTTCAGTTGTCGATTTTTGTTCATTTTGACAGCGTGTTTTTTGCTAGTTCAGTTATGCCATTTTTGTTTTCCAATGGCGTACCACTGATATTCCAATATTGTAACAACTGTTGCCAATTGCTAATGTCGTACATAATGACATCTTCCATAATCTCAATTAATTAGATATCAAAAAATGTGATAAGTAGATTACGGTTTTTGGCACAGTTACAATTCACATTTATTATTAAAATTCTCTCTTCTTTCAATTCTATTTATTTCGGTTATTTTTTATGCTGTCGTATTTTATTCTGTATAGTAGCCAAGGATGGAAGTAAATAAAACCTATCATTACATCTCTGGCAACCCCACATCTCCAAACCATAAAATTCTTAATTCAGTCCTATCAGTGAAACAATATAAATAAATAAAGAATTGCCTCACTGGGTTTGAGTTTATGCTAACGACAGAAATAATCTGATTACATTACCTTTTTTTTTGTTGACCTTGGAGGAAATCTTCAGAAAGATGCCCGCCTTCCGGGGGAAAGGCGGCAGTTATGTGGGGTTCTTACCCACTAAAACTGGCCCTTTACTCGGTGCATGACGAGGGGCTCCGGGATCTCACGGGAGGTTACTCCCTCCCCCCCCTGTGCCCTCGCAGTGCAAGGAGACACGGGCCAGCCGATGTCGCCTTTTTCCTGGTCCACTTTGGTGGACGACGCAGGCACCCCCGCAGGCACCCCCACCCTTGTCGCCCAGTGAACCCGAGGCCCCTTTTAGTCGCCTTGTACGACAGGCAGGGGATACCGTAATCTTATTCTCGAGAGCTCAGAACTACAGGGCTGATTACATTACCTACAGTAGCTTATCTGTACTGTCCATTCATTTAATCGTTTTTTTTTTATAAATAAAGTGTCGAATTATCGTGATAGTGTTATCGATGTTTAAACTCTGTCTACGGCTTAAAGGATTAAGATTAAGTGGGACCGACAAGTTGCGTGACACGAGACTAGGCAAACAAACGTGACAAACGCCACCACAGTTAATATAGTTTTGACATCGATATCACCACTTGTGTAACTACTATCTGAGCTACTATGATTTTGTAACCATCCTACCAAGTTAAGGTGGTAGGTGCTTTTCAGCCCTGTAGTTCTGGGCTCTAAAGAATAAGACTACGGTATCCCCTGCCTGTCGTAGAAGGGGGCTCGGTTTCACTGGGCGACAAGAGTGGGGATCTTAGTCGTCCGCTAAGGTGGACCCGAGAAGAAGACGACATCGGCTGGCCCGTGTCGCCTTGCACTGCGAGGGCACAGGAGGGGATGAAATAACCTCCTCCCCCGGGACGTGCGGAGAGCACAGTGCAGAGGGGCTCCGGTGCGTTCCATTGGAGATCCCAGAGCCCCTCGTCATGCACCGAGGAAAGGGCCACCGGGAGGTTTTAGTGGGTAAAAACCCCACATAACAGCCGCCTTCCCCCCAGAAGGCGGGGTATCTTTTTGAAGATTTCCTCCCCGTTAACAAAGAAAAAAGTAGGTGCTTTTATATTGAATTATATTGAATTAAATGAGCAATTATAGTATTTATATATCTGAATCTTGGAAATGGCTTCAAAGATTTTCTTTTAGTATGCACGTGGTTTCGGGGTGATAAATCGAGGTACCTAGGATCCATTTTTAGAAAATGTCATTTTATCCGTTTACTTGATGGCGTTGCTAAGCAATTTGAAATAAAACTAAGAAAATTTACTAATTATTATTATATACTATTAGTGATAAAGTACACTTGTAAATAATTTACTTCACCTATCTTCACTAGCCGCGACTTGTCTCGAGATCGACTTGAAGAAAATCGTCATTATACACGTCTGGTGTCTCAAACTTCAAACAGTGTATACGATAATTGTTTGAAATAGTTTTTTGGAATTAGTCATGCAGGTATAGTGGGCGGCCAATACCTCGTGCGGTGACCGTTAATGCGCAGGAGTCGAAAATAAGACATCACAGGGAGAAAGGGGCGCGGGCAGACATGCGTAAGCGCTTATTGGCTCTTCTGCCGTACTTTGCCCGACACCACCGATACAACACCCCGCTCTCTCCTGGTGTACAGTCGTGTTGTAAATTTTATGTTAACTGACTTTTGTTTTCTGTTGTTTTAGTTTCTTTTTTATTCACTGTTATAGTTTGTATATATAATATATTGTAATAAGTAGTTTAATTTAACTAGCACAGACATAAAAAAGTACAAATAAAAAAAACACAAACAAAAAAACTTTATTCGTAATTTTTAGCAAAGAAGAGAGATTGGACAAATGAATAATGCGTGCGCGACTGTCCACATGCGCAGCTATCCCTTTCACGTTTCGCTCAGCTCTAGAGTTGTTTACCGCCAACTATACATTTGTAAATATGCTAAAGCCGATGAGCGGTTATCGTGGATAAGAATTCGATACGCAATAGTATTATATATAGTATTATGAAAATTAAAAATAAAATTTTATAGATACATGGCCTATCTGTTGTTGAGGCTACACTTATCGCTTTTATTATATGTTACTAAGGTTGACGAAATAATTTGTACATAATAGTAATTTTATAACTATTTAAAATTCTCTCAAACCGTAAAACTATATTTATTTTTTACTTTTAAGCGCAATTGATACTTATTTTTTTTTAAATCTATCGGAAGTTTAACGAATTAAAAAAAGGCGGGGATTCTCAATTCGTCTGTATTTTCTTGTTGAAATGTGGTTTTGAACCTACGACGTTATCAACTCAATATCTAAGGAATACTCCAGAGTAAACAATCGCCGGCAAGAAGACAACATCATACAAACAAAGAAAATATCCTTAATGATAACCAGTCGCTGGTAGGAGACGACTCCTCAAGAAGAAGGTGGCCAAAGGCCTAATCTCCTCAATGTTTAGCTACTCAACTGGACCTGTTTATGTTCACGGAATCTGGTAATCACTTCAGGTGACCCGCAACATCCTTTCGAAAGTGTCTGATATAAAAAAGGTCTGTACATAAAATTACCTCTCCTTATTCCTAGGTAATCTGGACATGTGTCTAGCTTCGCGCCTGTCAACACAAGCTAACCTAGGCAACATGGAAACGCCGCGTGAAGTCATATCCATGGTCGTCGGTAACATTTCACTAGTTCAGGTAAATACAGTTTTAACGGGTACAGATATTTACATGCGACATCAAACTATCAAAGATTCAACAGAAAACATTTTGCAATTGAATTGGAGTAGACTTATGCAGGAGATAATGATGAGATTTGGATATGTACTCTCCATCTACTAGCTATAATCTGTATGCCCTCATGACTTTATCACCCATCTCAAAACCTTTTTTATGGAAGGAAGGGATGAACCAGCATGCTTCCCACCTGATGTGAAGCGTCACACAAAATTGGGTCATCGTCGCGTCTCTCACTAGGCGAAACGCAGATGCTTATTATAATACCTTTATCGACTTTACTGTCTAGGTCTCCGAAAAGATTTCGGGGCTCTATGCATTCTCTATCGCATTTCCCACAGGGATTGTTCTGAGGAATTGTTTGAAATCAAACGATTTCCATTACCGCACGTCATGGCAGAATTCTAAACATCTTCGATGACACCTTGATGACACGCGTTCCACGATCGTGCACTTCTTGCACTGTCAACCTGTGGGAATCTTTACGATTTGGGAACCTTTAAGGAATAAGCCTATTCCTTACTCAAACGCCGGTGACGCACCTGCAGCGCATGTGCGACGGTTTTGCCCCTTTTCCTATAAAATAATCTGTGTGTGTGTGTGTGTTTGTGTGATTTAATTGTGTATTTGTCTACCATTATTTAATACAAATGGTAAAATAAGTCTTTCACACTTTTCATAACCAAAATCCCTTAACCGTATCACCGCGCGGAGCCATGGTTAGTGTTGGGATATGATACTATTACATCGCCCACTTTTTGTACATCCTTGGTGGGACCACTGGCGGGGAGTTGCGGCACTCTCCATCGGTTTGCACCGGCCCCACGCGTTTAGGGGGTAGCTTTGTGAGCACGGCTACCTCTCAATAGGCGCAGGAGGCTCGGTTTTCCTAACTGGATCTGTCGCGTCGTGACCGGCTCACCGTAGAGGTTTTAGTCGGTAAGGGCCTCTTGTAGGCCGAGCCCGACGTAACGCACCCGCTACCCCTGGCGGGTAGGTATAAGTAAACGCATTTCCTCCCACGTTAAAAAAAATATATTCTTACAATAGTGGTAACTGTTAAGAGTGTAAGTAAAAGTGATAAAATGGTCATACCTTCTCTTCGCAGGTGCAAGCGATAGTGGCCGCCACAGTCGTCTCGATGTTCGCGATAATAGTGAACTCCATCACAGACAGGGCTTTCAACGGTAGCTTCGTGTTGCTTCTCATCGCGTCTGCTGTCTTCACTGCGACCACCACGTGCTTCGTGTTAGGTGAGTTTATTGGGAGTTCGCATCTCTTCATCGAGGTTGCTGGTTTAGTGAGAAAGACTCTCAAATAACCCTTTTTGTCTAATAGCAGTTTTTTTTATTCTTCTTCTCTATCAATTCCTTAGCGTCGTGACCACCAAGAGAGCTTCTCTTAACCAGAATTAGGCCGGATAAATAGCCGGCTGGAGTTTCAGTTCAGTAACTACTCCAATAGAATCCGTCCATCTAGCAGGCGTCCTACCTCCGCTTCTTGTTCCCTCGACGCAGCCAATCCCCGTTCCCGTAATTCTGATTACACCGCCCCAAATTTAAAGCAAATGATTCTTAGAACTGAAAACCATTCATGCGTACAAGCAGACTAGCCGCGACCATCACATCGTAAACTAAATGACATTTCAAGTATGTGTTCATAATATCAAATCAAATCAAAATCATTAATTTGTGGACTGGTGTATTGAATAATTTGTCCAGCTAAGTCCTATCCTGCGGGCTTACAAAATTAGTCAACAGAAAGAATTACACTAATAATAAAACTAATTTTATCGAAATAACAAAATACAATAGTGGCATTAATGTGAATTTGAACCAAATTATTAATAAAAATATAAAAATTCCAGATTTCGTTATGGTGTTAGTTATCTTCGGCTCCCAGAAGTTTAAGGTGAATCCGGACAACGTGGCAACACCATTGGCAGCCTCCATTGGAGACATCGTCAGTAATTCCGTACTTGCCGTCACCGCCCAATACATGTACGATCAAATAAGTAAGTTTATCTAATATCTTTAAACGAGACGATTATATATAGATACAATATAGATTATATATAATATGAATCTCGGAAACGGCTCCAACGAATTTTAACATGAAATTTAGCATGCAAGAGGTTTCGGGGGCGATAAATCGATCTAGCTGGGTTTCATATTTAGAAAATATCGTTTTAGTCAAGTTATCGACCAACAGCAAGTCACAATGAGTTTGACGTTAAACGAACGACGACGAATCCATTTCAAACAAAATTACTTATAGAATACGCATGTCATATAGTTCCCTAGCGATGAATCAATAAAGTAGTCGATATCCACGTCAGAAAAAAGATTTAGTGTATGGAGGTAGGTTTTATTGGGTTGCAACAGAAAATGGTAGAAAATACAGACACACTTTACTTTTTTTTTTTTTGTTAACGGGGAGGAAATCTTCAAAAAGATGCCCCGCCTTCTGGGGGGAAGGCGGCGGTTATGTGGGGTTTTTACCCACTAAAACCTCCCCGGTGGCCCTTTCCTCGGTGCCAATGGAACGCACCGGAGCCCCTCTGCACTGTGGTCAAGGAGAGCACGTCCCGGGGGGAGCGGGGGAGGTTTCTCCCTCACACACTTTACGTACTACAACTTTGGAACCAAAAGATGGCTGCACCATCTTTCGGTTAAGGTCAGGAATCTCTAACGGGATAGAATAGAGAATTGAATCTAGAGTTAGCCGAGCTATACAATCTGGAGGTAATTTAATTATTTGAACTACGTTTACAAGATAAACGGCAGAATTTTTTATTATTATGTTGGTAAGATCGAAAAATGTTATTCATATTTCATCATCATTCGTATCTAAAAATAATAAGCAAAAAACATGATTTACAAAAAAAATACCGACCAAATCCGGGTCCTATATATCCTATTATTTAGTGCACTCATATCGGTTTCGAACGGGTACCACTAATCAACATCATCAGTCTGTGTCTCTCCTGTGCTGGAAATAGGCCTTCCCCAATGCCTTCCACCACATACGATTCTCCACTTTCCGCATCCAGCCACTTTCGGCTATCCTTACAAGGTCGTCGGTCCATCAGGGAGGGCGCCCTACGCTTCTCCGGCCTATGCCCGTGTTCATATATTTTAGTAAGTAACAGCAAATGTCCGGGCACTATCGGCTTAGGGAGTGAGGGCGCAGCTGCGCTGAAAACCAGTGCTGTCCCGTTTGTTTGCGTCACACTACGATACATATATTTACTAAGCGTACTCAGCCCGCTTCGCCAGATTTTGCCTTATTTTATTTAAACAATAAACTTACATCATTAAATATTTAATTTAACTCTCACAATATATTCAATTATTCACTTCTCTCCGTATTCATTTTCCTCTATACCCTTCTCGAACGGGTGAAGATCATTACCCACACCCATGTACATATCACAGTAAATACAATATCAGTAGTAGTATCATAGTAAATAAAAGCTGTATTTGACAGTTCAAAAAAGGAGTGCTCCGATCGTCACCAAACTTACAGGATTACTCGGCAGATTAATCTGAAGATTCCCTGAAAGTTTCATTGGAATCGGTCCAGCCGTTTCGGAGCCTTTATGGAACATACCCACACACTTTCTCATTTATATATATACGTTTATTCTGTTTTATTGTACAATACCACTGTACTAGTTTTTAACGCTTTGTACAAATCTGTGGGGTGTAGGCCTGGTTATCCATCTCAGAGGTTTGTTCCTACTTGGGACACGCCGCTCATGGTTGTTATTCATTTAGTTGAAAATATTACAAATGAAATTATTGTGGTATAATAAAAAGCGTTTGTTTGTTGTCATTACAGAAATTTCACTGTGGCAACCCATAGCGCTCATGTGCGTCTACTACAGTCTGCTCCCGCTCTGGGTGTTCATCGTGTGGAGGAACAAGTACACCAAGAAAGTGTTGACCACTGGCTGGACTCCTGTCATTTCTGCACTCTTCATTAGCGGGTATGGAAATGTTGTATTCAACGCAATTTATATTACAATTATAGTCCTCGAAATATTACTTGGCATAAGGTTTTAGTGTAATGGGAGTATGTTCACGCATATACAAATACACAAATATAGATAAATCATTTATTGCACCAAAATACATGCACAAAAGCGAACTTCTCGATGTGATTTAGCATTTACTTCCAGCTAACCTTTAGTGGTTAGCAGGCTGAGGGTATTGCCGATAAAAAAATAGGGTTTAAAAAATATATATATTACATAGAGGAAGACATATACATGGAATAAATAAACGATAATATATATACCAGTTTGTACTTTTCATTTTTGAAAAGAAAGTACAAACGCGTGGCGTAACGCTGTTGGTTGTTCACCCGACCCTTTGATTCATTAACCAATCGCGAGCTCTTTTAACCGTCCAAGGCGAGGTTACCTCTCACCGGGGGGACCCCTGTGTCGAGATACTAGCGATAGAGGTTCAGGCTAAGCGACCTAAGAGCTATGCCGTCTCTCAATCCAGTAAAGCATTTAAGGCCAAGCCGGCCTTTTTTCTATACTTTCTAAGCAAGTGCTTGACTATGATCCCACCTGATGTTAAGTGGAAATGCACTCCTCGATGATAAGGAGCACTGGCTTAGTAAATGCCTATTCACTCGACTCTAGAAAATAGCCACATTGTAATCGGAAGGAAAGACAGACGCGGGCCAACTATTCCAGTCCCTTGCTGTACGAATAATGAAAGACGAAGCAAAGCGCTTCGTTCAGGTTTGAGGGATATTCACAACAAAAGGATGAAATCCTGCAGTGCGTCTAGAAGTCTAATGGTGGATCGGGGATGGGGGAATTAGATCATATAGTTCCTGAACACACTCTCCAAAATGCAATCTCTGGCCAACCTGTATAGTTTGTCAAAAAAACATCGTGCACACTCAATAATATTACCCGTACCGTGCCCAGAGAAATCCTAAACTTCTGCGGATCTAAAGACTTGTTAAATTAGTATCAGTTTTACTAAAGTACTCAATTTAAACACTCCGTTTAAATTCTCTTAGGCACTAAGTTTTGATTTCTGAATGAATGAATGAATGTACTTTATTGCGTAATAATTTTTTATTAATAATACATCCCAGAAATAATAAATATACAATTTCACATTAGACGATGTAATTGGATGCGCAACGGTCTTATCGCTAAAAGCGATCGTCCAGACAATTTTCACTTTTTTATTACATTTGTTCACATAAAATTGTAATTTTACCGTTCTTGTTTTATGAACACCGTTATATTGAACAAATGAAAGAAATAGAATATAATAGAATAAACATTAACTCGACACAAGAACACAGAAACAACAGGTAATACAGGACAAACAAAACAACATAAACAAAAGTAAATTGTGAAAAAATTTAAAAAGAATAAAATTGCCCTTCTGTCGAAAAGGGGTTGGCTCAGTATTTACTGTGCTCACACATGTAGCATAGCGCTGATTTTCAGCCAAAAACCTGTGAGAACTTAGGCGGACACGAAGCGGTTTTGTATAAATAATGATTTACATACACTTTTATATATATATATATATATATATGTATGTATATATATAGTTTGTTTGTACATAAATTACATCATTAATAAAGTGTTAAATAAACGATTTGTCGCAATTGATGTTGGCGTGCGTACTAAGATTCAGTTAGTAAGTGTTTTAATTTGTTTTTGAATTTAGGTAATTTTTTTTTGTTGTTGTAAAATAAATACATATTTATCGTTTATTGATTGAAATAATTCATCACCTGTTACAACACATTCTAGTATCGCGTCACTAAATAACAAATCAAACAAATGTTTATCTCCCAATGTGTTCCACGTTTCGTAAAACAAACCGCAGTTGGAACAAGCAAATATACAGTCGATGTGACCACGTGAACAAACAATCAGTCATTGGCAGTGACATTGTGAGTCAGTGCGTGACGACCTCTTGCCTCCGTTTTCATATCGGGCACATGCCGTTTATCTACGTGTGCCGTTAGTGTATACATATCATTATGTTTTACTGCCACTGCTACTGTAACTTCTCTCTCATGACAGTAATTGGATTGGAGAGAAAGACTCAGTGTTTTTATAGCTGATAGCACTTACAAACACATTCGCGCACACACATGAAACTCCCAACTGACTATATACAGCCAAACCCATGTGCACAAAACTTTTAAAACTATTAGAGAGAGTAGAAGGAGAACTACTATAGAGTAGAACTATTAGAGAGAGTAGAAGAGATATTTAAATAGAACATCCTGCATAGTCCTTTTTTTTTGTTTACGCGGGGGCATCTGTTTATAGACCATCCTCCGGTATCCTCGGTGGGCCCGGAGGGATGTGTGGGACTCGGCCTGGGCAGCCCATACCCACTAAACCTACCGCGAATGCCATCAGCCGTTATGAGCGGTTTGTCCCGGATCTGTCAGCGACAGACACCCCGACGACCGGCCATCCAGCATAGTCCCACTTTATTACCCAATAATGTTTGAATAACTTAATAATTACCGAACATTATAGAAAGGTATTATAGAACAATACATGAATCACATGTTATCGAATAATTTATTGCCGCCAATATTATTGGGATTAAATAATTTGATGATAATTAAACGCCGCTCAAACATGTAGATTCACAGATGATAAAGTCAAAACTGTAATGTACATATCAAAATTAATTATTTTATGACTGATTTGCTTTATCTGTTAAGTTAAGAAATGTATGACATTTTTTTCCGTTACAAATTTATAAAATATATGATACTATTTTCCTTTTTCTTCCTTTTAAAAGCTTGCTCCTTTCAATTTCGCATAAGCGAACTCTGTGTGAATGCGGAATATGAGAATTAAAAGATTCCCTATTCCAAGAGAGATATTTACGGATGTTATGATTGGGAGAGGAGGCCCAGACAAGACTATCGATAAAAGACAGATTCAAATCTTATCTAAATTGTATGCTTAGATGCATTGATATGACGTAACAATGAAAAATTACAAACTGGTATATATGTTGTCGTTTATATATTCCATGTGTACGTATATTATTAATTTATCTTGAAGTATCCATTTATGTATATTTATTTATCTATATAATATTTTTAATGCTATTTTTAGCGGCTCTACCCGTAGCCTGCTCTTAACCACTAAAAGCTAGCTGGAAGAAAATGCTAAATAGCATTAAGTTCGCCTTTATACATATTCTTTGGTGCAATAAAGGATTTATCTATCTACCTATCTATTTCTATATAAATTGTTTTAAATATTATTGAAAATCATCATTTAAATATTAGAAACGAGCATGATACTAAAAATCTTATCATCTTTTTCCATTATTTGTCTTAACCATAAAGGCGTTATGGTGTTTTTATAAGAAAGAACGATAGC
The DNA here is from genome assembly GCA_029286785.1 of Meandrusa payeni. Taxonomy (NCBI): domain Eukaryota; kingdom Metazoa; phylum Arthropoda; class Insecta; order Lepidoptera; family Papilionidae; genus Meandrusa; species Meandrusa payeni. The sequence continues at coordinate 2,995,128 of JAGSMX010000029.1, forward strand.
AATTATGATAACATTCCGTTTATTTGAATAACTTCAACTAAACCAAATTTGATATACAAAAGATTACGATGTTGTATATACCCATAATTCTGTTGATTTAATAATAATTATATCTTCGTTACAGAATTGGTGGTATAGTACTCGATCAGGCGGTTGAGAAATATCAAGGTTACGAAGTATTCCAGCCAATTGTGAACGGTATCGGCGGTAACCTCGTCTGCGTCCAGTCTTCACGTCTCACAACGCATCTCCACCAAACGGCCATCCTTGGAATCCTGCCTGAAAACACTAGGATAGTCGAGTGGCCCTGGAAGACTTTATTCTTTGGAAGTAAGTGGTTAAAATTTGCTTTCGGCGAAATGCACATATCCTTTCTCCTCTTTATAGCGTCCTCTTGTCTCCATCTAACCCAATTCACCTTAAACAACGTTTTGAATTTACGCACCTTTCTACCTATTTCTCAAAAGTTTATGGGAAGTCACGTGAATGCCCTTCCTAATTCCGTTCGACTTGCTTTTTCCTAACTGCTTTTAAAAATCTGTTAGCGCAGCATTATCAATCGATATCGTTGGAACTAATGATACATGTATATTATGTATTAGTATATTTATTGATAAGTTATTTATGTAGGTATATTTAGTGTAGATTATTATTTATATGTATAGATTTGTTATAATATTTGTATCTGTACGCCATCGACCTGATTAGTTCATATATTTCCTGTTCATATAAATGTCTGGAATAGATCACTTTTGGCAATAAGGTCGTCTGTTGTACAACGAATTGTGAAACGTATTTCAGTAATGTAATTTTCGTCTTGTTTGATTTTGGTGTACAATAAAGTTATATCTATCTAAGTATTTAGTTATTTTTATCATGGATTTAGTATTTAGTATTAGACCTGAAGAAGTCAGGTTATAGTCTTTAAAGGTAATTATGTTGATGATTATTGATGGCGTTATTAATCAGGACATTGTAATTTTGTCTATGCCGCGGCAGGGTACTGTGCTAGTTATATATATATCAAGATGTATTTGATTAAATTGACACTATGTTAGCTATCAAAAAAATCTGTTGATCCAACCGCTACAAAACTGGTGATTCTGTGAGCCTGATGGCTTCAAATGGGCACATAGTTTTGGAAATTTTGATCAAAATCGGTACAATCGTTTCGGGGTCCATAGGGTGCGCCCGGGGATGTATCTCGAAATTCTACACTTTTACACCGGGCCCGAAAACCCATTTTATACATTTATAAATGTTTGAATAAACAATAGAAAAACTAGTAAATATTCAATGCCTTATCATATTATTTTGGAATGCAGACGGGTTCTAGATTATTACGCGGTCTATAACAATAAGTAATTTAAGATGACACCGACGACATTGCCGCTTTTAAATCGTTGTATTGCGTTATTAGTTAAATATCACTGTTAAGTTATCATAATCTTTAGACTTGTGTAACTGTATTTTTCTTGATTCCAGCCACCGCGGCTAAAGTAGCGCGAATGCTGCTAGTTCTCGCACTGTGTGGCCAGGTCGTATTTATGATCGTTGCCGACTTCATCTTCCAAGGTTTCGTCAGCATCCAGTTCGCTTTTGGATTGACATATCTTATGTGCTCTATGCTACAGGTTTGTTCCAATTCCTCTTGTACCATTCAATTCAAACAATTTTTAATTTTAAATAAAAAATGCTTGATTTGATTTTCTCTTTGGCTATAACACACATAAATTAACATTGTGTGACAAAGTAGAGGTCTTTAATATCTTTAAAAAAAAACGCAAGCTCCAGTACTTTGGTCATATAATGCGTAATTACAAATACGACCTTCTTTATTGACGGGAGGAACTTTAACAAGATACCCCAACAAGATGGGGGAAGGCGAGCTTATGTGGGGATTTTACCCACTAAAACCCCTCCGTGGCTCTCTCTCGTTGCATGGTGACGGGCTGCGGGATCTCTAGAAGAACGCACCGGAGTTCCTCTGCAATGTGCTCTCGGAGCGCACATCCGGTGTGAGGGGGAAGGTTAATCCCTCTCTCCCTGTGCCCTCGCATTGCAAGACGACACAGGCCAGCCGATGTCGCCTTCTTCCCGGGTCCACTATGGCGGAAGACAAACGCCTAGTGATCCCGATTCCCCAATTAGTTGATGACAGGGGCAGGTGATACCGTAGCCTTATTCTACGAGCCTAGAACTACGGGGCTGCAATTCTACAAATACGACCTGCTCCATCTCATCATCCAAGGAAAAATGCAGGGTAAACGACCACCTGGAAGAAGACGTATTTCATGACTTAAAGCACAAGGTTTTAAGAGCACAAGATTAAAATAGCCTTAATGATATCCGACCTCCGGTAGAAGGTGGTGCCTCAAGAGGAAGAAAAGTCACATTCCCAAACAATAACCCTAACAGTTTCTTTGTTTTATTTTTCAGGTAATGATGCTTCTGTACTTGGCGTACATGCTGATACACTTCATGTGGAAAAAGCAGAAAGATCCAGACAACGCTGCCATTCCATACTTGACAGCGCTAGGCGATCTTTTAGGTTCAGTGTTCCTAGGTCTCGCATTTGTAACTCTATCGATATTCGGATTGCAATATGGTAACAACGTTGCTGGTACTTAAAACAATAATCAACGGCACGCGAATCTAAGAATGAAGATATAACTTATAACGAATCTTCCAATTTGTGCTTCAACTCATTTACAATTTGCGATGTTTAAAAAAGCTTTTATAGCGTAACGTGATAGATATTGGATTATACCAAAGGATAAATGAATTTAAAATAATTGATTTTATTTTTAGTTTAATTTATAAGACTAATAAAGAAGAAATGTATTTGAAATGACTTTAAAATCAATTATGGTGTTACCCGTACAGTATTTTATAGTGTTACAATTAATAATCGTATTGATTCAGTGCCAATTGAACATGATCTATTTGGATTTTAATGTAACTTCGATGCATTCCTAGTTTTTACTGTCTTTGATGAGTATTATCTCGACAAAGGCCAAGAGCTTTCACCTTTATAGGAGTACGGCTCAAACTGTGATATAGATCCCAAAAAATTGTGATTTAACGAAAATTAATTAACTACATCTGTATGTCCGTCGTAGACAACAAATTGTTGGTTGATATTTGAAACACGTGTCTGATTTATGTTGTTTGAATGACTAAGATTTCTCTTTGGTGCTTCTTAACAATTTTTTAATTTCCGATATTTTTTATTATTGTTAAATCGCAACCACACAGACCTGCGTCTTTTCCAATGTACTCTAATTGTTTACTTTGGATTTATTAATAGAGATGCTACCTCTACAGTTGCTATTTTTTTTATAATGCCTGATTTTTGGATGTGGTTTTGGAGAATGCTCTGGTTCACGCGTCGCAAACGCATTGCATTGTCATTAGCTTCGCCATTTTTAGGTTGTAGAGTGATGTGTTGTTTCCGATAGTTTCCAACCTTCAAATGTTATGGTCCATTTTTAACACTCCGATCCACGTATTCGTAATGACTGAAAGAATTTTGATGCTGACATGGTTTTTAACCAGATAGCATAACGATGTGCAATCCGCCAATTATCGTAGCAGTTAAAGATAATTATGTAAATATTTGTAATATTATTAGATAACATTGATTACGAAAGTACTATGAAAGCGATGTTTTAACGCATAACTAGGAAAGTATACATTATGTTATCAATTCGAATGTTCCCTAATACGTGATTAATTTGTTGACAAATTTCTAAAGGATAGATAAATGTAAGCATATCTACTGAAAAATATTAATCACATTGTTATGGACTTGTACGATTTTATGTCTTAATTTCTATATATCGTATTTTGACTACGACATGTAGATTATTCGGAAATTGCTCTTGGGCTCATATGTGTTTAGGATTAGCAATTAGTTTAGGGATGAGTTCAATAAAGCAATTTACTGTTAAGACGCCTTAAATAATTTATTATTATATCATTTACTTATACGTTTAACAAATGTAGGATGTGTTAGTAGAATGATTGAATGTAAAAAAAACGTTATTAAATAGATTGTTTTCAATTGTTATAAAATTAATAGACACATCACAATTTATTTTTTGCATTTATTACCATATTAAATCTTATAATTTATAATAAAAAAACAAATATCAAGTACTACACTTGGTAATTTATTTGAAAGTTACCATTGAATTAAACAATTTTTTTAATAATTACATACTTATGTAACATATTACAATTTTAAAATGGAATAACACAGACCTTTAAATTTGAATAATGAAATATCTACATTAACATCATATTTCCCTTGCATGCAATCAAAAAATTTCAATGCTAATTAATTCCTGGTTACCATTTCAAATAATTAATTTGAATTATGACAATAAATAAATATCTGTCTTACAGAAAAAGAAAGGTACAACACTGGTGCAGACTTTGCTCCCTGGAGCACCCCATATTAGTGGGTAACGTTTTCCTTGAGTATATTAAAAAAAATATGTACAATAAGTTTACAATATTAAAAAAATACAACATACAATTTAACCAGACAAATAAGAAGAAAATTCAGATATAGTTAATACACAAAATAATAATCTTACTTACTTGAACGCTGTTCTAAGTTCAAGTTGCGAGAATTTGGATATAGTTTTAAGACATATTGAATGAATGTGATACAAATGAGATTTTAATGTATATAGATTGTTATGTAGTATGTAGGCAAGCGCTGAATCGCTGTTGTGTGGTTTTTGCTTACTTTTCAAAAAATTTAAGCTGCGGCTCGATTCCATTACTCCAAATACTATGTCTTATTTCATCAAAATTGCATTTGCAGTACACCAAAAATGAACATAGATTACACAAAATATGTGAATTAAATATGAAAAACTACGCATTTGTATATTTAGTAGTAATTTATTGAATATTGTTCTATTCAATACTTAGTGTCAATTCTTTGTATTCCTATTGTATCTGTGATTACTAAAACACCAGTCCCATGGTATGGTATTAGGTAAGGTTTATGGTAACAGAACAAAATGTTTTGGAAAATACGTCGAAGGGGATATCAATGGTATGATATTTTCAAAACACTGAATTGTAGATTAAATTGATTTTGAGTTTAAATTATTACTGAACTATGAATGTTATAAAACTTGATCTCGTCAAATTGAAACTAACGAGTAATCAACATTATCATAACATACTTATGTAACATATTACAATTTTAAAATGGAATAACACAGACCTTTAAATTTGAATAATGAAATATCTACATTAACATCATATTTCCCTTGCATGCAAACAAAAATTTCAATGCTAATTAATTCCTGGTTACCATTTCAAATAATTAATTTGAATTATGACAATAAATAAATATCTGTCTTACAGAAAAAGAAAGGTACAACACTGGTGCAGACTTTGCTCCCTGGAGCACCCCATATTAGTGGGTAACGTTTTCCTTGAGTATATTAAAAAAAATATGTACAATAAGTTTACAATATTAAAAAAATACAACATACAATTTAACCAGACAAATAAGAAGAAAATTCAGATATAGTTAATACACAAAATAATAATCTTACTTACTTGAACGCTGTTCTAAGTTCAAGTTGCGAGAATTTGGATATAGTTTTAAGACATATTGAATGAATGTGATACAAATGAGATTTTAATGTATATAGATTGTTATGTAGTATGTAGGCAAGCGCTGAATCGCTGTTGTGTGGTTTTTGCTTATTTTTCAAAAAAATTTAAGCTGCGGCTCGATTCCATTACTCCAAATACTATGTCTTATTTCATCAAAATTGCATTTGCAGTACACCAAAAATGAAGATAGATTACACAAAATATGTGAATTAAATATGAAAAACTACGCATTTGTATATTTAGTAGTAATTTATTGAATATTGTTCTATTCAATACTTAGTGTCAATTCTTTGTATTCCTATTGTATCTGTGATTACTAAAACACCAGTCCCATGGTATGGTATTAGGTAAGGTATAAGGTAACAGAACAAAATGTTTTGGAAAATACGTCGAAGGGGACATCAATGGTATGATATTTTCAAAACACTGAATTGTAGATTAAATTGATTTTGAGTTTAAATTATTACTGAACTATGAATGTTATAAAACTTGATCTCGTCAAATTGAAACTAACGAGTAATCAACATTATCATAACATATAGCGTGTTACAGAAATTAAGTATACTCGAGCCTTAGCTTAATAGTGATGAAAATAAAGCTCTAAAAAATCAATGTGTACAAAGACTAGTGTTTCATTTTAAAATGTTGAAATTAACTTAGACACTAATAATGATTATTTTTTTATTTATTCCCTGATTATATACAACAAGATCCTCTACAACAAGTGTAATATCTGTGTAAGGATTGTGATGTATTTAGGGAACAAAAGTGGACCCAAAATACTATCTTGTTGTACTCTAGCATAATTTCTTTCTTTCTTATGTGTAATTCAAGAAGAAGAAAGTGGTTTTGAAGAGTATCCATGAGATTACATACATTGAGGTATGTCAGTTACATATGATTGATCTATGTTCATCATCATTTCGTTCATATTCACTGCTGGATCTTCTAACGTTTACCTCAAAGCTTTCGCGACAGGGGTTAGTTTAAGATCTTTTGATATTTTGGTTTATTTACTTACGTTTCCATTTTTAACCCAATGTTATTGTTAAATTAAAAAGTTTATAATTTTGTATGTATATCCAATTTGACAGTTTTCAAGTGTTTTGTCTTTTTTTTTTGTTGACGGGGAGGAAATCTTCAGAAAGATACCCGGCCTTTTGGGGGGAAGGCGGCGGTTATGTGGGGTTCTTAACCACTAAAACCTCCCCGGCGGCCCTTTTCTCGGTGCATGACGAGGGGCTCCGGGATCTCAACGTGGAACGCACCGGAGCCCCTCTGCACTGTGCTCAAGGAGAACACGTCCCGGGGGGGTAGGTTCCCTCCCCCCCTGTGCCATCGCAGTGCAAGGCGACACGGGCCAACCAATGTCGCTTTCTTCCCGGGTCAACCTTGGTGGACAACTCAGGCTCCCACCCTTGTCGCCCAGTGAACCCGAGGCCCCTTTTAGTTGCCTTCTACGACAGGCAGGGGATACCGTAGTCTTATTCTTGAGAGCGCAGAACTACAGGGCTGCAAGTGTTTTGTCTTCCTCAACTTTACATTATTTTAATTAGATGTTTCATTTGTAATTAGTGGGTAAATTAAAAAATAATTATTATAAATAATTTAGTTTAAATTTATTTGTTATTGTCGTTGAATATGTATGAATTCAATTTAAAAAATCAACAATAGTTTTTTTTTATGTACAAAGTTTTATAATGTTTTTTATAAATTTAAAACATGTAGTATGTAGTATTTTTTATTTGTAAAATTTAATTGTTTTTTCTTTCAATTATGTACTGAACTATTTAGTATTAAAGTTTAAAGTGTGTTTGTTTTATTCTGTAAATGAAATTAAATGCTCATGACAAATTTCTTATTATTATCTAACCGGCTTATAGTAAATTACATTTAAAAGTTATAAATGAAAGACAAATATTGAGGCAGCTTTTGAATTAAATTATTATATTTGTGACGTCGAGCCGTGGTAGCTCAGTGTTCGCCACAAGTTGCACAATACGCTGGCAACCCAAGTTCGATCGCTGGTGCCGGCATCAGTGAAATTGTTTGTTGAAGTTTTAAGAGCCGAGTTACCAAGCGTTCGGCGGTGAAGGAAAACATCGTCGGAAAATCATGAATCAATCATCATGTGATAGAATATTTTTCTAAGTGATGTGAAATCTGCCAACCCGCACTAGGGCTGCGGCGCGTACTATGCCTTTATACTCTGTTTACAAGGAGTGCCGTGCCCAACATTGGGACATATACTGGGTATAAGGAAACCGATTCCGAAAACGAAGACTAACGATAATACTAAAGACACCTTTTATGATGGTATGGAAAAACAAATCGAAATAAAAACTGTCAATTTTGTGCGAAATGTGTTAGTGTGGTGAAATGTAAAAAAAAAGTAGTCATCATCATTTCAACCGTAGAACGTCCACTGCTGGGCATAGGCTTGCTTGCCCTTGCTGAAAATAGTACCAGGAGTAGCGGAGCTGCCGAGAAGGAAAGCGGGCATTGCCAATACTCGTTACTCTTGGCAGGTGGGTTGGCGAACGCAGAAGGGGTTATTAGATACTTAAGATGCTGCTGCCCATCTTCCAGATTTTGTACCTTGACTCTTAAGGCAACCGTGGGTAGAGATGGTGGGGTACTAGTCCCGGTACCACCACGGCTAAAGAGATAGCTGTTAATATGAATAAAGCAGAAATTTGGGATGTGCAAGGTCGGCTAAGAAAGAGAGGGGATTAGAGATTAGATGTAATCTGTACGCATCATGTAAAAAAAAGGGTGTGGATGGCTGAAAGACGATGTGGTTATTAGCTCAAATTGTATCTAATGTAATAATTTATGGGTCCTGTGGAATGAAAAGTCCAATAACAAATACACTAACTTTTATTCAGCCAGCGTAACGTTGTACAAGGAATTATTGTAACGAATACAGTCGCAACGGCGCGTCCTGCCAATCTATACAAAATAAATTAGAAGTCAGATTACGAACTAATATAAAGTTAATTTACAAAGCCAAGTTAATATGATGATCAACTAAATTATTAATTCTGAATTTAAGATGCAATAAGGTTCAGGTAAATCACTGATATAAACAAGATGAGCCGTGGTAACTCAGTGTCCGGGCGGTTGCATAGTACGCTAGCAACCAGAGTTCGATCTCCGGTGCCGGCACCAATAAATTTGCTGTTGCAATTTTATGTGCTGATTTACCACGCGCTCGGCGGTGAAGGAAAACATCGTGAGGAAACCTACACGTCTTAGAAATTTTTTCTACGATGAATTCTGCCGATCTGCACCAGGGAAGCGTGGCGGACTTTGTCCTTATACTTCTCTTTACCGAGAAGACCTGCGTCCAACAATGGGATGTATAAAGGCTGTAACTTTAAATCTCTAAGACAGTGGTGACAAACAGTGGTGGGCAAACTACGGCCCGCGGGCCAAATCTGGCCCGTTAAAGCATTTCATCCGGCCCGCCAATACTTTGTTTTGTTAATATTTTTGATGTGTTATTGTAAAATTGTTTCTGTTTTATTTATATCAGTAGTGTTTATAAGGTTTAAAACCTTAAAAAATTCTCGGTTTGTTTAAAAAAATTTTTACGTAAAAAGCCAAAAAAATAATTGCCATTAATAATTTGTGTAATTTGCTTAATTATTTTGTTAAGCAGATTTTATAAATCAATATATTTGTTTCGGTCAAATTTTGGCCCCTTTTAAAGTATTTTTTACAATTTGTGGCCCGCCAACCAAAAAGTTTGCACACCACTGCTCTAAGATATCATTGGAAGTAGTAATACATCACAACCGCTACGTTGCAACACATGGCAATGTTTCCTAGCTCACACAAACTATTATAATCAATAGTTTTGCTCCATGTAATTGTTACGCACCGTTGCATTCCGGGAATCGAGCGACGGGGTAGTGGCGTTTAATAGTCGCGTGCTGGCCGGAATTCGGGCGGGACTTTTTTAAAAAAAGAAAACAACAGTCGATCACCATTTTATCAAATCACTGCAACCCAAAAACGGCAAACTCATTAATACAAAACATTTGGGATTCGAATTCCTGTGTTGATTGTCAGATCGTAAGTCGAGTTTTTCGCAACTAAATGACTAATAAATTAAATATAAACACGATTAAAAATTAACCCAAATAAACTTCCCATATTGGTGTGTAAAGGAATAAATTTTAAAGATATTTTGTTACACACAAAAATAGCCCCCTTTACTTCGATAGTAATTTTTAGATTACATTAAAAAGGATACCGAACACACAGTGATAGTTATAGTTGCATGGCTTTGCTTGTTGAAGTTTCAATGTAATGAAAATTCTTGTTCAAGCTAATCAATCAATTCAATAATAATAATAAATATCATAAAGTAGGCATAACACTTTTATATTAACGGCATTGGATTCCGACAGATACAATCTACATTTACATTAGTTTCACAAAACAGATAATAGATGGCAGTGTACACTGTTTGAGGCAATTAAAGCATATAGTTAAAGAAAATAATATAAAAAAACTGAAATAGGATTCAACATTCATACAGAAATTAAAAGGAAATGTTTTATAATATATAAGTGAGACTGCATTTAAATTTTGTAATATTACATTCGAAACATTTTTTTTTAATTTTTCTTGCTAATGAATAGGATGAGAACTCGGCAAAATTCAAGATCTTTTTTAATTATAGACAATTGTACTCGACCTGACCTACTTTTCATTTCAACGCAAATTGTAAGATTCTTAAAAAAAACATTAGCACGTCTATTTGAATATTTTTTTTATGTTATAATTAATATAATTTTTAATAATTCATTAAAATGTCTTCTTTCTTTTCAACAAATTGCGTTATTTAATGGCGGCTCCAACAGCTTTTGCCTTTTCAATTTAGTTCGAGTTTTCACCGCCAGAGGCGCCACATGTTCGCTCCAATTTGAGAAATGAGCCAATTTCCCAATATTACAACTGAAATTACTGATTTCGAAATTCAATTAAAGCTGTTAAAGAGGCACCTCACGTTATGTTAAGACTGTAGAAGATGAGAGACACTGTGAACGCTAGGAAAGATTTGGCACACCTGGACCCCTTTTTTGCCAGTGACGTTTCATTATAAAACTAATCTATTACAGTTATATCAATTATCATTCCAACATACCCAAATACGTAAATGCTAACACACACGGATTGCTAATGGTACGCCATCCGCAAACCATAGGAGCACCGGCCAAGACTTCTAGCAAACGTCGACCACTATGATGCCAATGAACGTTCATTCTGTACACAATTGGTTCATGAGCGATCTCTCTTCGGGACTGACGGAGAGGTTGCGGATCGTTACGTTAGGGCGCGGAGGGCGCTTGCGCGCGTAACTCCCGGTGCCCGCCAGTCGGCCGCGAGCGTCGGGCGTCGCCATACCTCGCCCGGCAGCCACAACTCCTCACCACACCCGCCGTACTATTTTAGAAGCACGAGACACGGCGCATGCGAATATCGATCCGGCGCACTCGGAACGGTACCCGTATGTAGGTTAACCGGCTAAAATTAAAGGTGCGTTCCGAATTCAAGGTTGCAACCGCCGGCGCAGCTCCGTAACCGAGCACGGGATAGCCGCCCCACACCGCTCCGGGCGCGGCGACATTAACGGCGCTATTCGCGTGGCACGCTCGTAATGGCGGACGGGAATTATGTAAGGATCGCGCGTTATTGTTTCGCACGGGGAAGATGATTTTCGTGTGATATTGAATTTTGTCGCGTCGCTTGACGATGCACTATGTCGGGTAACGGTCGATAGGACTGGTGCGCTGGGATTCGCTCGAGGATCGGGACTGGATTAGTAAGTACGAGACAGACGATAACACGTAAGATATATTTAAAACGAGCTGACCGCTCCGATAGACGAAATCCAGCTACAATTTACTACAGTAATACTTTAAGTTCGCACGACAACACATAAACAACCAGATAATAAATCCAATATGTCTCGACACGTACTTTTCTTACTATAGAATCCACTGATCAAATTATACCACTGTCCGCTTTCAATTTGAAAACATATTTTTTATCTATATTCGATACAACAATAAATTATAGATTCATGACTGTTGTTAATCGGTTAATAGGCCAGAGTCGTTATAATTTTAGTAGTCTAATAACCTAGAAAGTCTAGTGTTGGAATGTAAACGCTACAGATGTCGCCACTGGTCTATCAGCTATTGACTTTACAAACTGAAAACGTGGAAGTGGGACAAGCGACTTAGTACATAATAGTATATAATAGTACGCATAGATACTGTTAGATAGTAAAAATGAAGAGGTACGTTATCTTATTTAAGCTCTCAATTATACTTTAAACATTATTCATTTTAAAAATTTGTCCTGATTTCAGAACTAATAAATGATCTGTCAATGAGGAGTTTTTGGTGTCTCTGTTAACCCTCTCGTAGGACGTTTTAATTGTTCCCAGCCCCTTTTAGTGAATGTGGCTTATTATATATATTTTTTAAATGGAGCATCATTTTTCTAAAATTTAATTATGTTAATTGTTTAATTAAAATTATAACTCTTATTCATTCTTCCTAATATTATTTATCCCCTTCCTTAGAACTACGACCGGAAGTATTTTTCGATTTACATTTAATCATTAATTCCTTTTTAAGAAAGTTACCATTCAACATTTATGACTTTCTTTCTCGCTTCATTGGATTCTATTTGCCTTTAAGTTTAGAGCATAATGGGGAAAACATGAACCGGAAAAAAAACCTATCTCTGCTGGTTTCCATTCAAGCAATAGCGTAACAGCCTAATGGTTTAGAGTACGGTTTGCGAATCGTAACGTCGTGGGTTCGAATCCACCATTCGACTATTGACGTAAACCATCTCGTAGCACAAGCTTACTTGGAATGGTTAACAAGACTGTTAGTAATATTTATGAAAAAAAAAGTAACATTACTAGTTTTCTTTAAAAAAAAACTTATCTTTATTTTAAAAAAAAACTTACTTAACTTATCTCGAGACATAAAAGCTTTATTGTGTTAAGTAAAAGCTACGATATCTCCATACTAATATTTCCGTAATTAATCCAAACGAATTTAGCTATGGCGTTGAGTGACGTAGGCGGACGTAGACTTACGTAGACCTTAGATGGATTTGCCTACGCCGATGGGAATTCAATACTATTATATATTTTTTAATTTAATTACAATCTTTACTATCTCTCTATACAAATAATATGCGACAAGGGTGGGGGCCTTTGTCGTCCGCCCCTGGTGGTGTGTGGAAAGTGGACCAGGGAAAAAAGCGACATCGGCTGGCCCGTGTCGCCTTGCACTACGAGGGCACAGGGGAGGAGGGAGTAACCTCCCCTCCGGGAAGTGCTCTCTTTGAGCACAGTGCAGAGGGGCTCCGGTGCGTTCCACTGGAGATCGCGGAGCCCCTCACCATGCATCGAGGAAGCGCCACCGGGAGGTTTTAGTGGGTAAAGACCCCACATAAACGGGTATCTTTTTGAAGATTTCCTCCTCGTTAGCGAAAAAAATACAAATAATATATATAAATACTGTAGAGGTCGACAACTGTATAATCCAAATGGGTCTTAGATAGTAATAAATAAACGGTTTGTCATATTTACGTAAATACAAACAGACAACGACGATCTAATAGTCGCGGCTGACAATTTTTTTAGATGTATTACTAATATTCTTGCCAACCATCACAACTAAGCTCAAGCTTGTGCTACGGCCTTACGTTTCGCGTAGCCCTAAGTCTAGCCTATTGACATGTCAAATATATGTCGCCATGTTTTTTTTACCAAGACAACTGGGATACTTGACGTCCCAATATCATTGTTGCTTACGAGTTTGTTAATAAATTCATTTAAATTAAAATATTAAATGCATCAGTCGCTTCGTTGATATAGATACAGCCGAGTTGAAAACCTACTTTACTAAGTCGCTTGATAGTTATATTTTCTGACTACTTCTTTAGCTCCATCTATATGTATGTATATATTTATGTTTCTATATGTTTAATATATATGTAATATATAGTCCAGGAGAGAAAGAAGATGTGTGTGCGCACTGCTCTCTCTTGCTACAATAAGCCTACACTGTGTTAGATATACTATCCGTAACTGGCTACGTAAGAAAGAGAAAAAGAAAATGTATAATAAAATAATAATAAATATATAAATAAGTATAATACGCACACCTTTTCCTGGCCATACATTAGTATAATAAACTCTCTCTCTGTCTCTCTCTCTACTGTCTTCACTAAGCTATATCTCCCTCTCAAATTCCCTCTTCCTGGCCCGATCATACTTTTTGTAATGCATTCACCAGCTTACTCCCTAAGTCAAGGCTACGTTAAAAAGTTTTAATTCGAAAAATATGAACAAAGGGACCGACAGTGCTAAATCCATTCTTCAATAATGCCAATGTTACGCAACGTGGGGACAGTGCAGCATCACACACAATACTGCCGCATGTTTGTTGCGAACTATTTATAGATCTGGCATAGACACTCAACAACCAAGAATTCCTCGCTCGGCTGCACTCTATTTTGACTTAATATGACTTATATACTCCCACTTCGAATGCTTTTTCCCAACAAGGGCACCTTTTCACCTTCACTAATTCAACGGTAATTCTGTTTCTCCTCTGAATGTCCCACACGTCAGAGATGTTTTTCAACAAAGTGTGTTATTAAATTAAATTCTTCTCACTTTTTGCTCATCTGGTATTGTTATACTTATCTGAAACAGTAAATACATATGTATTTTTATTTATTTATATATCGTTTGGGAGTATTTTGTTTAATATGTCTATTTATTAATTCATTATGTTAGATGTTTTGTTATAGTATACCTTTATTAGTTTTAGACTTTAAAATCATAATTGTATTCCATTTGTTAATCAATATCATATATATATTTAGGTCAACATTTTTTTTGAAACATCAGCTTTCAAATAAAAAGAACTATCAAAATCGGTTCACGCAGTCGAAAGTTATAAACAAACAAAAAACAAAACATACATCCGAATTGAGAACCTCCTTTTATGTAGTTGAAAAATATTTTTTGTCTCTGGTCAATCCTTTCTACATGTCCATAGTCTAGAAGTAGTATAGTCTAGTAGTAGTAATCTTTCTCATCCTTCCTACATAGCAAGTTATAGTGTAGCAAATTTTTGCAAAGCTATGATTTAAATGCCCAGGTTGCGCTAGCTCTCGCGGTGAGTTGTTCGACCCCTGACATTTACCGGGGTCAGGGGGTCGGTGATCGGTCAGAGAATGGGGGCAACTTTTTTTTTGTTATATAGGTTTGCCGACGGCCATTTATCCATCGGGACACTCTGTATATTGTCGTTGTATAATTTGAAGTAATATAAGCTCTGGCGTACTTTTAATCCTACGGGAATAGACAGAGCCGGCTCAATTTTTTGCTATTCAATTTTCACCGTACTTATTCGCTATTAAACAAGCAGCGGTGGTCAGCTCAAGGTGTGTAGTGCGCTAGCAACTCGAGTTCATACCCAGTGCCGGCACCAATAAATTTGTTGTAGCAATTTACCACGCGTTCGTCGGTACAGGAAAACATTGTGGGGAAATCTACATGTCTTAGAAAATTTCCTAAGACATGTGAAGTCTGCCAATCCGTATTAGAGGAGCACGTGGAGGAGTGCCCTAATACTCTCTTTTAAGAGAAGACCTATGCCCAACAGTGGGATATGGGCAGAAACTTTATTCGTTCCTATAACTGACAGATATATTTTTAACAACTTTTAGGACTTAAAAACAAAAAATATGGCATTTCATTTGGTAAAAGCCCACTAGGATTCAAAACCAAGACCATCGGATTGTAAGACGAACCGCTCATTCTCTAGGCTATCACTTTTTAATAAGGAGGAGTTTTTTTATTGCTTTTTACTATATTATTATTTACTATTTATTTACCATAATATACATCGTGTTACCCTGATTCTAAGACATGTGAAATCTGTAAATCCGCACTAGAGCCCTAGTGGCATTGCGGCCGCGTGGGGTACTGTATCCCTATATTTTTTTACAGAGAAGACCTGTGCTCAGCAGTGGGACATATATACATAAACATATAGGCTGTAACTTTAATAGTTTTAAAGACTGCATATCTACAAAAAAGTTACGCTGGTAAAAGAAGGGTGAAAAAGGGGGTGTGAGTTTTTATTTTTTAATTTCTTTAGTACCTGAAAATATAAGCTAAGGATTACGTTTATACGATGGATCCGTTATCGTACTTACAATTTTACAATCAAGTTTCATTGACTATCGAGCAAAAATAAAACCACTCGCAACGTCAACAGATGGCGGTGCGAGGCATCATGGCCGCCGAATATTTATTTGTACAGTGGGAATAACGCGCGCATTGTGAGCGCGGAATTAAAATTATGTCCGTTTATTTATAGTTTGGTGCGTGTAGTATATTGTTCGTTTTAAAACATTTACACAAATTGCTAGAGTTCAAAAACACACATAAGATTGTTTTTCGATAATGTTGATGAAGAAACAATGTTATTGTTTCTTTCTAATCTACATTAATCTAACAAATTTAAAATAAAAATTTAAAATAAATCAACATTTATATACGCTGTTCGTCCTACATTACATACAAATACGATTAAAAAATAAAAAAGACTTAAAGAGTTCGTGAAATAATAATTAAATTTAAATACAAGTATATATAAGAGTAGAATTATTAATTATTTTTCGTTCTCTTGTTTTATGTTTTATGACGTACTAAACAGATTGGCCAGAGAAGCTGGCCTTGACTGCTTCACCGGAATGAGAGGTGGCATAGCTCTAAGGTCACTTAGCCTGAACCTCTACTACCTAGTAACTCGACGCAAGGGTCCCCACGGTGAGGGGTACAGACCCTTTTCGTTACTTTCTTCTAGTCCTGTAAACCTTATTTTAAGCGAGTTAAAAGAAAGCAATACCAGCTTGTACCCAAGCTATACAAATTTTACTAAGTGAATTATTTGCAAGCAAGAAAACAAAAATCAAAGCCTAAATTTGAATCGCCAACACCATTAAAGTGAGCTCAATTACTTCGTTTTTGCATCATCAAGAGATGATGAAATTAATTAAAAACAATTGGTTTATTTATTGGTACTGCCTGACATTTCCCGCGTCTCCTCTTTATTGTCTCCCGGGGGGATACTCCCGTGGATTTACGAGCTAGGCGCACGAGTTTAGTCTGTAAATTGCGTTGGGGCGCGATTTTTTTGTCAATTTATTTTAATGTCTCCTGTTATCTCATGCTTTTCCCCGATGGAACGTTTTTCGGATTTTACATGCATGAAAAATTTTAGGTAACGACAAAAAAACCAGGAGCTTTATGGCTTCTGCCAAGAAATGTGGCCATGTGCAGTGGATAGATAAAGCCAGGTAATCCCAAAGCTGCCTTTGTCGTCCGCCAAAGTGGACCCGGGAAGATGGCGACACCGGCTGGCCCATGTCGCCTTGCATTGTGATGGCACGGGGGGGAGGGATTAAACTTCCCCCCGGGAAGTGCACAGTGCCCCTCACCATGCACCGAGGGAGGGCCACCGGGGGCGTTTAGTGGGTAAAAACCCACATAAATAACCCCGCCTTCTGGGGGCAAGGCGGGGTTATGTGGGGAATCTTGTTGAAGATTTCCCCGCCATAAACAACAAAAAGGGTTACCCAAAGCTATTATGACGAGGGGTCCCGAAGGTCGAGGTCGAGGAAGACCAAAGCTCCGTTAATTGGACGGTGTGAATCGGGAGGCCAAAGATATTGCCATTATTAATAGGACTGTGGTGCCATTATTAATAATGGCAAAAAAGGATGTCGACCTTAAGCAGAAGGAAAAAATAATTTCTCACATCCTTTTTTGGACGGTGTAGACAAAGACAGCATTTTCTGTTCGCCGAAGCATTGATAGCCTAATGGCTAAGAGTCTAACTGGGTTTTGGAGAGGTGGTGTGGCTCTTCTATCACTTAGCCTGAACCTCTTTGCAGAGTAACTCGGTTCAAGGGCCCGAGGACATTCCGACCCTTTTACTGATTTACTTTTACTGACCATTTACCTTAATAGCTTCGAATCCCAGCCGACATGCAACAATCAGTTTTAATATTTCAGTTTATTCTATTCGATTTTAAATAGATTTTTGTTTTTACTCGTATTTATACTTGTACGATATTACTTTTTTTTATTTGTATCGTTGTATTTACGAATAATCACAAGTATATTACGAAATAAAATGAATAAGAATCTAAACAAACTTTTATCAAACTACTCTTAAAGTACATCCGCCATTTGTGGCGCACATAAAGTTAAAAGTTAAAGTTACAGCCTTTATATATATGATATATATGTCCCACTGTTGGGCGCAGGCCTTTTCTGTAAAGAGAGTATAAGGGCATAGTCCACCACGCGGCCCTAGTGCGGATTGGCAGACTTCACATGCCTTAGAAAATTTTTCTAAGACATATTTCCTCACGATGTTTTCCTTCACCGCCAAGCGCGTGGTTAATCAGCACATCAAATTGCAACAACGAATTTATTGGTGCCGGCACCGGGAATCGAACTCGGGTTGCTAGGCGTACTATGCAACTTGAGCCAATCGCCCGGACACTGATCTACCACGTCTCAACCCATACTTGATGCAAATTTAAAACGTATATGTTTTACATGGATGCCATTGTCAGAATTGGACCTAATTTAAATGGGTCCGTATGGAAAGCAGCAGCTTTCCAACAAAAAAATAATCATCCAAACCGGTACATCCAGTCGAAAGTTATCAGTTAACAAACATAAGAAAAAAAAATGAAGAACCTCCTCATTTTTGAAGTCGGTTGAAATGTTAATGCGTGTTGTCAGTATATCGATCGCATACAAGTAAAGCGTTGATATAATTTTTTCTCTTCATACATTGAAATAATCACGAATAGTGGAGGTGCGTGCGCATTTATAGTGAAATACCTTACCTATAATGTAATTGATTTTCATCGACTCTTTAATATCGATTCATCGATTTAAATATTTACGATATATTTCGAAAATTTCATTATGTATGATATTACGTAAAACTAACATTCAAATCAATATTCTTGTGTCAGTGGCAAGCCATCGAAAACCATAGTGGCACAACTGAAACAGCATACCACCAAAACTTGAATTTTTTGAATGTTTTACTAAAATATGATTTTTCGGTGTTTCTTCGATACTTAAATGACGTCACTAATCACTGCATATATTTCTAAATTTAATTCAATTCAGCAAAAACAAACGAAAGAGAATAACATTTTTATATTAAAAATTGAATTTAGGCGGTCCTGTCGATTACAATCGTGAGTAATTTAAAATCGATTTGTCATTAAGCGTGAAGACTATAATCAATGTTATCTATCGAATAAAGTTGTACGGCTTATTCGTTACGGAGCTGGCTGGTTATAACACATAAACTATATTAAGGCAATTAAAAAAAACTTGTTACGTACTCGAGTTTGGTTTTTTAAATATTGTTTTAATATTTCTATCGTTCATTTACAGGTAAGCGGAACTTTGATGACAATTGACCAGTGTTAAGGTAATTGTGAAATTATTTCTTATCGCAAAATCGACAATCTTAAGGTTTAAACGAACAAAATTTATGTGAGACCTAATTGACACCAAACCCTTTCAAACATAAAACACAAAATCGGTTCAAATGAGACATCCAAGTATATCGACCTCTTTGTACGTCCGATTCAGCGTAGGAATATTGCAAAATAGAATTAATCAGAACCTTACCAAACTATCATCAAACTACCTTTGAAGTACATCCTTTCCAATAAAAAATAATGAATCATCCAACGAGATTTTCCCATGAATCCCATTATCAAAATTAAAATGGGACCACACGGGACTGCACTAGCATTCGAATAAAAAGAATTATTAAAATAGATTCACCGAGTCGAAAGTTACAAGGTAACGAATATAAAAATAAAAAAAAAACAAAGGCAACAAATAGAAAAAAAAAGAAAGAGTATTTGAGAATCCCTCCCTTTTTAAAGTCGGTTGAAAATAAATGCAGAGGAATTGTAGGACTTCCCGTTGTGATTGAAGTCAGTTCAACACACATAAAAATGGTTTACCTCTGTATAATATTATAATATCATTACGCCTGCCAGGACTTCATAATCACACATGTGGAAGCAGATGACGTGCAATGCACTAAAAACTCCTTACAGCGCCTACAAAATCTGGCAGCACATAAAATCATTTATGACACATTTAAAGTGCATATACGCGAGTGATATAAAAAAAGTGCGCAAACGGTCTACTAAGGGCAATTAAAACCCGAGCATACTGTCGCTTATGCTATTTCTGGGAGCAGTTCTGCTGGAGCGACGCCAGGGCACGCTCGCGGAGCATCTAACGACTGTCGTGTAGCCGTGGGGTGACTAGACGAATTTGCAAAAAAAACAGGATATACGGGTTGAAGGGAAGCCAACAAATTCTTTATCCTCATTTGATACTTACGAAATCCATCTGTCGAGTGACAAGGTACTACGACGAGTCAACTAGAAGCGCAAACTGTTGCAGTCCGTCAAGCTGAGAAAAAGTATCGTACAAAAGAAATGTGAGTCGTCGAAGGAAATCGTGGTTACGTTACATCAGAGAGTGAACCAGATTTGAGCGAGTGTTGTCATCTGTACTACCTCCTCCAAGAGACATTACATCCCACAACCTCCCACAGCCCCACGAACGCAGTTATATATGCCGGAAGGCGTGAGGGCACTCGAGGTCTGGCCATGTGTCTTCACACGCACCTTCTTGACTTCCTACAAGTTCTTTATCAAGGCCTTTATTTCTTCTTCAACTCTCTCCTCTGGCTTGACAACGCATTTTTATCTATATGTTGTCTCGCTCTAGAGCGCCAGTCAAACTCTTCGGTACTAGTGCTTCATTTATTCCAAGAGGCCTCCGAGGAGATCAGATCGCAGAAGTAGTCCGAAGACGGACATGCACGTGGACTAGTTATCTCTGGTATCCCTGACTGAAATAAAAATCAGTATTTTAATTTGAAACATAACAAATTTAATGTTTATATGATCAACTGTTACATGTCTTCTCTGTAAAGAGAGTTTAAGAGCATTTTACACGCGTACATGTCTTAGAAAATTTTCGCTGGAATGCAGGTTTTCCTAGAGTAATCACTTAAAATTTCAACAACCAAATTAATTGGTACAATTATTTTTCATTATATATATTAAATTAGCTATGCTTACAATAGCATAGCAAACAATAAGCTGTCCGCTAAAATGTGAAAACCATGGCTATCTTAACCAGACGCGGCACCGCCCTGACGTCTCACTTAAGCAGTGCCGCCAACATTATGTAGCGATTTGTTGTGTCGCCAACCTATTTTCTGTAATTCAGTACAAGGGAAAATATTCTTTAGAAAATGGGACAATCGCTGCAGATAAGTACATGATGTGGACAGAATGCACCCGCGCCTGCCGATGTTTGTTTGTGCTGTGCACTCGAATACGTTCTACAATATTTAAATAACATCGCTCTTTTGAAGTCTTGCGACCATAATGTACCCTATATTAGGACTAATAATCGACTATAATAATTACATAATGTTGTCTCTGAAGTAAAATGACATTAAAGAATTTTCTTTTTTAACCGACTACAATAATGGAAGAGGTTCCTCATTTGTGGGTATAGTTCAACCGGTTCTCAATTCGTCTGTATATTTTTTTTATTTTTATGTTTGTTGTCATAACTTTCGACTGAGTGAACCGATTTTAATGATTCTTTTTTATTTGAAATCAGGTACTTTCCGTGTAGTACCATTTAATTTTGGTCCAATTCTGACAATGTCATCTACGTAAAAACCAGATACGTCTTTCTTCTTCTAAAAAAAATTGCATCAAGTATGTACGCGACAAATGAATGAATAAACTTTCACCAACAACGATAAATCATTTTTTTATTGGAAATGATGGACTTCAAGAGTAGTTTGATAAGAGTTCGGATACGTTCTGATTAATTCTATTTCGTAAAAAACTACGATAATTGGGAAATAAAAGAGGCCGTCCGCACGTGAGAGCGTTTAACGTTTTATTCGATTTGAAGTCGGTTTTTGTTTTTGTTGGTAAATATACTAGTCCTTAACTGGAACTAGATTCCACTAATTAGTTACTATGTTGTGAGAATTATTCCATTTAAATATACATGTGCCCAGCGTACGTATAAACGGGTCAGAGGGGCAATATATTTCTAACGGTATCGGAACTAACTCTTACGGGGAAAGATGCACTAATTAGTTTTCTAGACTATTCAATGAGATCAAATTGCTAACAACCGATCGTAGCGTAGAGTCTAAAAATAATTAAAAATAAATAAAACAAAATATTTCCTATAACTTCAATTTAAGAATAGATCGGCAATGCACATCATTGTATTTGGTATATAGACATTAAGTATATAGGTAATACATTGGTCAAACAGTAGGTTTAAATAGCTATTGAGTGTTTTTATCAATTATATTGTAGTTTGGCGACATAATAAATAAATAATAAAAAAAGCCTAAAAATACAAAAATATACTTATTTCTAGTTATCTGCTAGTAATATGTTTGAAACTTATACTTATAGATGTATGTATATAATGTAGCTATTTATATAAATCCCTCGTTCTCGAAGGTGAAGACCACCACTAGAGATTTTCAAGTATCCCTGTTCTTTGCTGTCTCATCTGCTGTTTGCCACAGCCTGTTTGGACAGCCGGTCTTCCTCTCTTTCTGGTAATAACAGTAATGAACCCTTTTATGATGATATCCTGGTGGTCCATTTGTTATCTGTTAGTCTGGCTGTGTGCACAGCCCAATGCTACTTATTGCATTTTTGCACCAAGCTTTTTGCATTGAATCAGAGCGTCTTTAACTTTGTAAGTTTGACGACATCGAAAATATTGGATCTTGGTCAAAGTGCAACCGTACTTCTCTGCGGGATAGCTTTTAACACTTTATAAAGCTCAAGTCCGGTCGTGTGTAGAATACTGTTGTACTGGGCAGGCACTAATAAATGCCATCTCGCGCTTTTGGACTCGGAAAAGCGGGCTAAGTTGCTATTTGGTGAAGCAACTGAAAGCAATCTGCTCAGTCTGGAGCACAGGTGAAAGATAGCAAGGCTTTCCGTTTTCTACAGATTTATATACACATTTTGGAGAGTGTGCTCAGGAGCTACATGATCCAAATCCCCCATCCCCGTCCCACCATCGGACTTCAAGATGCACTGAAGCATTTCATCCTTTTGTTGTGAACATCTCACAAACCCGAAGCGCTTTGCTGTGGCTCATTTTTCGTGCAGCAAAGTACTGGAATAATTCGCCCGCGTCTGTCTTTCCCTCCGATTCAAATGTGGGTAGTTTCAACAGTGAAAAGTAATAATAATAAAAATGTATTATACATTTACTAAGCTAATGCGCCTTACCATCCAGGACTCATAAAGGCTGCAGGACGCAGCTGGATGCGGGCCTACAACCGGTCCCTTTGGAAATCGTCGGGGGAGGCCTATGTCCAGCAGTGGATGTCTTACGGCTGGAATGATGATGATGATATTAAATTTAAAAAATTGGCGACGGACTTATCGTACTCCCTAAATCAATTACCTAATAAGATCCGTGTATTGATTGGGATCTTCGCTTACCTCAATAAATCGACGCGAGAACTAACCATCCAGCCACTACATTATCGTTAGATGGATTATCATTATTCAAAAATAGTCGTAGTTTACATAATAAATCTCGTTGAGTCAACAAATAGGGCTATCAAAACACTGTATCGCTTTGCCCAAACAAATTTAACCCTACCCGTCATCGAGACGTGCCGTCTTCGATGCCCGGGCTATTTCCGTAACAAAAGCACCTCTGGACAGTCTCGGTGTGTTTTATGCGACGCGCCGTCAAACGGCTGGGAAAAAAATCTTTACACGAAGCAGACGCGAACTTCAATGGTATCGGCAGGGGTGCGTTCGTTTGTTCCGTCTCAGTAAAACTCACGTCGAACTTTATTGTTTCTGGAATGTTCCAATATTTTTTTTTTACATTTGTTGCCGTTTTATTTTTATTTTATCGTATTGATTCGTGTCGGAGCGCTTTTGAATTGAACACCGCTAATCCTTTAGTAAACGAATATTCTTTATTAATGTCAAAGTTACAGCCTAGAAATATTTGTACCACACTTGGGCCTTCTCTATATAGACAGTATAAGGGCTAGACGTGCCCCTAGTACGGATTGGCAGACTTCACAAGTCTTAGAAAAATTTCTAAGACATGTGGGTTTTCTTACGATGTTTCCCTTGACCGTGGAGCCCGTTCGAACTCGGGTTGCTAGCGTATTATGAAACTTGAGATCACCACCCGGACACTAATAATAATAATCACTAAATATCTCGACGTGGCTCACGAGGTGATTGCCTTGTGGGATGTGGGTTCGACGAACATCGTCCCGATAGTCGTTTCTATAAACCGTTTTATAACGAAAAATCTCGATCAACGTCCGAAGAGACTTTCGCTAGATGGCTGGGTCAAGGGTCAGATACAGAAGGCAGTACTCCTGGACATGGCACGCATCGTCAGGTTTCTCTCTATGTCGCTCTAACCACCTTTTGCTTGGCCCCTGCTTTGTTGTCGCTGGCACACTGGGTTAGGTTTTTATAATGCTTTTATGTTTTGTATAATATTTTTGTGTATTTTATATATATTTATATATGTTGTCAGGAATCACAGTCTTAATATCTCAGGTTAGTAACATACCGACGAAGAAGAGTGCCATCTCTCCCCTTCCCCGTGAAAATAATCGCATCAAAGTGTTTTTAACGTTGGGATTCATAAATAAGATTGTAACGCAATAAAATCGGTAAAAGTTTTATTCAATAAACAATATTCTCGTTAATATCATTAAAAAGTAGACAAACTGGTATGTATTTTATCCTTTTTACGCACGTCTACTTCTCTAAATAAAATTCTTAGACCACCGAAGCTATTTTTAGCAGCACTATCCTTAGCCTGCTCTTAGCATCGAAAGGTTAGGTGGAAGTAAATTCTAAATAGCATTTAGTTCGCCATTGTACATACATTACAATAGAGGTTCAGATTTAGCGACCTAAGAGCTATGCCACCTCTCAAACCGTTAAAACATTCAAAGCCAGCTCTCTAGCAAGTGTACATTTTGGTATAATAAAGGATTTATCTACGAGTATCTATCTAAATATGAGTAGTCAGCTTACCTAGGAAAGAAATAATGAAAAAAATCGGCTACGTACATTTCTCAATCAAACGGCAACAGTGAGAGGGCTCCGTAGACTATCTATTAAAAGAATTGAAAGACAGCAAGACAAACTTTAATTTGAATTTACTGCGCTACAGAAATACTCCACGAGAGAATTTAACTTCCACAGAACTAATGACGGAACGTCGAATAAATTGTCGGCCCCCAGTACACACTGATTTGTTAAGGCCGTATAATAGTTACGATCGATACAAAAAGTTGCTATATAAACAAATAAAAATAAAATGTACTACGATCCACGTTGTTAACCTCTCCGAGAATTTGACTCTGCCTGTATTTGAGATGTGGTGTTGGCGAAGGCTGTCCATTCACAGCCCTGTAATTCTGGGCTCTCAAGAATAAGACTACGGTATCCCCTGCCTGTCGTAGAAGGCGACTAAAAAAGGCCTCGGGTTCACTGGGCGACATGGGGCCATGTGTCGTCCACAAAGGTGAACCCGGGAAGAAGGAGATCTGCGGGCCCGTGTCGCATTGCGCTGCGAGGGCACAATGGGGGAGGGAGTAACCTCCCCCCAGGACATGCTCTCCTGGACCACAATGCAGAGGGGCTCCGGTGCATTCCACGTTGATATCCCGGAGCCCCTGGTCATGCACGAAGGAAAGGGTCACCGGAGAGGTTTTTGTGGGTAAGAACCCCACATAACCGCCGCCTTCCCCCCAGAAAGCGGGGTATCTTTCTGAAGATTTCCTCCCCGTCAACAAAAAAAAAGGCTGTCCATTCGACTCGTCCTCCCCGGTACGGAGATGCCGTAAGGCGACTGCCTCGTAGGCGGGGCCGTGGTTGTGTGCGCGTTCCCGCAGCTTCGCCAACATGCGACGTTGGTGGACCATCTTGTGGGCTTTTTCGATGTACCGTAAAACGATGCAAATAACAATAAAACTCTTAAATTTTTATGTTAATGCCGTGTTACAACACTTATTCAGCAAAAATAATTTATTTATTTATTTTTAAAGTTGAAATGTTTTTCGGCTCTGGTGAACAATTTCATTTTTGTGGGCTACTACGTTTTTGTTTTCCAGCGTCGATATATTCCGAATCCAACACCTGTATCTCCTATTCAGCAATATATATATATATTTTAACTTGGTAACCAACATTAAAAATATACAAGGCTAACGATAACTTTTTATTTTATACCCCATTAACTAAACTAATCTTTTGTGGTTTTTAAAAGTTCAACTGAGACTCCACTTGTGTGCGATAAATTGTTTGAGTAGAGTACTAAATGTTCCTTGGGGAACTCTTAAGCGGGGTTTTGCGAAGGTTACCGGAAAGATTGAGAGATCTCACATGTGTATTATCTTACATCTGAGCTCATTATTCCTTTTCTTAGGTAGGAATATTTAGTGTTAATTATTTAGTATTTAAATAGTTTAGTAATAATACTATATCTGTATGCCATTGTCTTGCTTTGTACATACTCGTAATTTTTTTTAATTTGCTTTTAGTTTGATTTTGGTGTACAATAACGTCATATCTATCAATCTATTCCGGGGAAAGGGATCATTAATTTGAACAGCGTTAGTTCCTTTGGATATCATGGATAGTCTATCGATATATCAGTCTATCGAACCTACAGCCCCATCTACAGACAGACTTACCTTATATTAATTTTTAAATTTCATCATTTTTTACCATTTCATTTCAATTCATCACCATTTTCTAAGCTATTTCTCAGCCACGCATTGATTTTCACACGATTTTCCAACGTTTTTATAAAAGTTCAAGGCGTATTTTTTTTTAAAGTCCCTCGACAATGTTTACGGCGTGCCACTTTTCCAATTTGTTGTTGTCGTGTTTATAGTTTGTTGTACACGAGTGATTTTATTTTAGTAAATTGGGTCGCGTTACAAATATACTAACAGTTTACCAGAGTGGAACATTTATGCCATTATCAATGAAAAGCATTGTTTGTATTAACTCGTCTAACAATGGCCTAGAATCTTTTTTTTTATTAATTTCTTTATTTACTAGTTACAGCTAGCTCAAATTAAATATTTCTTTATTAAATAATTTCTATTTTAATAGCTGATGCATGTGATGTGCGTTAAAAGGAAACAAAAATAGTATAATAAAATTATAAAACATATTAAATTTTACCGGCACATGGAGGCAACACTATTTAATCCTTTACGTAATATATCCTTTTCGTTTATGTTTTTAATAAAATATAAATAATAAAAATATTTTATTTTATTTTATTTTATTTTAAGGATATTTAATTGTCTATCATGCACAATTTATTTCATCAGCGTCTTTACCTTCCGAGATATTCAAACTTTCTTAACCGGCCCTTTATTATAGCAGAGATGGTCGTTCGATATTGTTGTGTTCCAGTTGAGAGTTCCAATCCAGTCAGTTTCTTTAGTCGAAAAGAGCAAAACAAACGTATGATTGTAATTTTGTTTTTCGTATTTACGTTACTTATTTTACAAATAAATAATTTTTTATGACAAAAAAGTCCGTCATAAAATTTTAGAAGTGCTCTTCAAATTCTACTATGACTTTTTCAGTTTATTCTAAGATCATCTGAGTTAAATTTAAATGGATTTATTTTTTTATTAGTGTTATAATTTATTTTTCTATAATTTTATTAATTATTAGTCATAATATAATTAGAATTTTATTGGGGTGAGATGGATTAGGGTTGGTTTCTCCAGCCCTGTAGTTCTGGGCTCTCAAGAATAAGACTACGGTATCCCCTGCCTGTCGTAGGAGGCGACTAAAGGGGCCTCGGGTTCACTGGGCGACAAGGGTGGGGGCCTGCGTCGTCCACCAAAGTGGACCCAGGAAGAAGGCGACACCGGCTGGCCCGTGTCGCCTTGCGCTACGAGGCACAGGGGAGGTAACCTCCCCGGGACGTGCTCTCCTTGAGCACAGTGCAGAGGGGCTCCGGTGCAGTGTACATACATTTTGGTATAATAAAGGATTCATCTATCTATCTAAATATGAGTAGTCAGCTTACCTAGGAAAGAAATAATGAAAAAAAATCGGCTACGTACATTTCTCAATCAAACGGCAACAGTGAGAGGGCTCCGTAGACTATCTATTAAAAGAATTGAAAGACAGCAAGACAAACTTTAATTTGAATTTACTGCGCTACAGAAATACTCCACGAGAGAATTTAACTTCCACAGAACTAATGACGGAACGTCGAATAAATTGTCGGCCCCCAGTACACACTGATTTGTTAAGGCCGTATAATAGTTACGATCGATACAAAAAGTTGCTATATAAACAAATAAAAATAAAATGTACTACGATCCACGTTGTTAACCTTTCCGAGAATTTGACTCTGCCTGTATTTGAGATGTGGTGTTGGCGAAGGTTGTCCATTCACGTTGTCCATTTAACGCTCATTCCAGAGCGTGGGGTGTGCCCGGACAGCGCGCGGGAGACCGTGCAAGAGTGGGCGGCAGGACTGGACCTCCGGCTTTTAAACCGGGGTCCGTCAGCACCTCCGTGCGTTGGCAGGGGAGTCGGTCGTCGACTTGTCGTGGGCGACTTCCTCTGCCGTACGCATGGTGTCGGGATGGAGGGTGGCGGAGGAGGTGGTCACACTATCTGACCACCTCCACATCATGTTCGATGTGGCCCTCCGTCCTCCCGCAGGTGCTGCCCGCCGGCACGGTAGCAGCCGACCGCGGCGATGGTCCCTCAAGCGGCTCGATGCTGATATGCTCGCGAGGCCGCTGCCATCGTCGCGGCATGGACAGAAGGGTCTTGCCCGATCCCGAACAAGAGGCGACCTGGTTCCGGAGCACAATGACGTCGATTTGCGACGTCGCGATGCCAGGCCGGGTCCCCAAGCTCCGGGCGGTGTACTGGTGGTCGGAGGCCATAGAGCAGCTTTGCGAGGACTGCTCACGGGCCCGACGCCGGTACACCAGAGCCCGTAGAAGAAGGCGAGCCACAGCCGACGAGCGGCGAGGAAAAAGCATGCGAGTGCTCCGGGGCGCCGCGATCGCTGGCGCGTCGGGGAAACCAGGCTCGATCCTGGAGTGAACTCCTCGAGGGGCTGGAGAGGGACCCATGGGGGCGCCCGTACAAGATTGTACTGGGCAAGCTCAGACCGTGGGTCCCTCCGGTGACGGAAACCCTGGATCCTACATTCGTGGAGAGTGTGGTAGACACACTCTTCCCAGGATCCAGGGACCCAGCCCTGCACCCCAGCGATGCCGTCGGACCGTACCATCTGGTCCGACGAGCTGGGGTGACTGCCGAGGAGTTGGATCGAGCCACAGGGCGCCTCAGGGCCCGCAATACAGCACCAGCCCAGACGGGATTCCCGGAAGGGCTTGGGTGCTGGCTCTCGCCGCCGGCCTGAGGGAGACTTAGACGGCTGTTCACCAGCTGTCTCGAAGTCGAGTCTTCCCTTCGGGCTGGAAGGAGGCTAGGATGGTGCTGATAAAGAAGGACGGTAGGACCGCGGAGTCTCCCTCCGCGTACCGACCCATATGTCTGCTGGATGAGGCGGGCAAATTATTCGAAAGAATAATTGCCGCCCGCCTCAACTCGCACCTGCGGCAGGTAGGCCCCGACCTGTCGGAATGCCAATATGGCTTCCGGCAGGCGCGATCGACCGTTGACGCGATCCTCCGGGTCCGTCAACGGTCGGGGCAGGTAGTGACCTGGTGGCGTGGCGTTGGCCGTCAATCTTGACGTAGTCAACGCATTTAACACGCTGCCCTGGGGGCGATTAGGAGGCATTGGTGTTTCACCACGTGCCTCCCTACCTGCAGCGCATCGTCGGGGCGTACCTACGGCAGGTGCATCCAGTACATGGGTCGGGACGAGTTCCATCGGAGGAGGTGAATTGCGGGGTTCCGCAGGGTCTGTGTTGGGGCCCCTGCTATGGAACCTCGCATATGACGCGGTCCTGAGTCGACCGCCGGCGTGGAGGCGTCGCTGCTGCGCAGACGACACGCTAGTCATGTCCGACGGGAGGATTTCGATAGCACCATCCGGCTCGCCGAGCTTGGGGTGGCATGCGTCGTGGACAAAATCCACGAGCTGGGTCTACGGGTAGCGCCTCACAAGACTGAGGCGCTATGGTTCCACAAGCTCCCAAGAGCTAAGGAACCGCCCAGCCGGTCGGTTCGCGTAGGTGACGTGCTGGTCCGGGTGGGGTCGGAGATGAAATATCTCGGCCTCACCCTGGACAGTCGCTGGGGCTTCGAAGTGCACTTCGACCGCTTGGTCCCCAAGATCGATAAGGCAGTGGGTGCCCTGCACAGACTGCTGCCTAATCTTGGGGCCCCAGGAGGAGTCCGCCGCCTCTACGGAGGTCTCGTGCGATCCATGGCCCTCTACGGGGCGCCCGTGTGGTGTAACCGCTTCACGGGCGTCCGGCGCTGCAGAGCTAAGCTACTTAGCCTGCAGCGCAAGATGGCCATTCGATCGCACGAGGATACCGTACGGTATCATACGAGGCGGCCACTATCCTGGCTCGGTTCCGCCGCTCGACATTTGGCGGAGCTGGACGCGCGTGTGTACACGCGCGTCCGGGCTGTCGACGGCGGGGCCGGGCCGCCCCTGGATGCGGGAGAGGTGCGTCGGCAGGAGCACAGGCGGGCGATGGAGGTCTGGCGCGAGCGGCTCTCGGAGCGTCGTTGCTCGCGCCAACGCATCGTCTGTGCCTTCCTGCCGAACTTCGAAGCCTGGCTTAAAGGAGGAATGACGCGCACGTCACATACCGCCTGACACAGGTACTCACCGGGCACGGGTGCTTCGGGTGAGTACCTGAACAGGATAGGGCGCGAACCGACCGCGCAATGCCACCATTGTGGCTGTGACCGGGATTCCGCGCAGCACACGCTAGCCGTGTGCTCCGCGTGGGAGGCGGAGCGGCGGATCCTGGTCCAGCATATCGGCAGACCCCGCCGGCGGCAGTAGCGGCTGCGCTGGCGGGGAGATCTAAATGGAAGGCGCTGGTCTCCTTCTGCGAGTCAGTAATGACCCAGAAGGAGACCGCAGAACGGGATCGGGAGAGGGCCGATCCCGTTCGGAAGATAGCGCAGGCGGGCCGGTGGGAGACCGGCCCGCAGCCCTGTAGTTCTGGGCTCTCAAGAATAAGACTACGGTATCCTCTGCCTGTCGTAGAAGGCGACTAAAGGGGCCTCGGGTTCACTGGGCGACAAGGGTGGGGCCTGAGTCGTCCACCAAAGTGGACCCGGGAAGAAGGCGACACCGGCTGGCCCGTGTCGCCTTGCGCTGCGAGGGCACAGGGGAGGAGTAACCTCCCCGGGACGTGCTCTCCTTGAGCACAATGCAGAGGGGCTCCGGTGCGTTCCACGTTGATATCCCGGAGCCCCTCGTCATGCACCGAGGAAAGGGCCACCGGGGAGGTTTTAGTGGGTAAGAACCCACATAACCGCCGCCTTCCCCAGAAGGCGGGGTATCTTCTTGAAGATTTCCTCCCCGTCAACAAAAAAAAAAAAAAAAAAGGTTGTCCATTCACAGCCCTGTAATTCTGGGCTCTCAAGAATAAGACTACGGTATCCTCTGCCTGTCGTAAAAGGCGACTAAAAAGGGCCTCGGGTTCACTGGGCGACATGGGGCCATGTGTCGTCCACAAAGGTGAACCCGGGAAGAAGGCGATCTGCTGGCCCGTGTCGCCTTGCGCTGCGAGGGCACAAGGGGGAGGGAGTAACCTCCCCCCCGGGACGTGCTCTCCTTGAGCACAATGCAGAGGGGCTCCGGTGCGTTCCACGTTGATATCCCGGAGCCCCTCGTCATGCACGAAGGAAAGGGCCACCGGAGAAGTTTTAGTGGGTAAGAACCCCACATAACCGCCGCCTTCCTCCCAGAAGGCGGGGTATCTTTCTGAAGATTTCCTCCCCGTCAACAAAAAAAAAGGCTGTCCATTCGACTCGTCCTCCCCGGTACGGAGATGCCGCAAGGCGACTGCCTCGTAGGCGGGGCCGTGGTTGTGTGCGCGTTCTCGCAGCTCCGCCAACATGCGACGTTGGTGGACCATCTTGTGGGCTTTTTCGATGTACCGTAAAACGGTGCAAATAACAATAAAACTCTTTAATTTTTATGTTAATGCCGTGTTACAATACTTATTCAGCAAAAAATAATAAATATTGTATCCAACAACGACAGCTCTAGGTCCACAAACACGAAAGTTACAATTTTTTTTTTAAAGTTGAAATGTTTTTCTGCTCTGGTAAACAATTTCATTTTTGTGGGCTACTACATTTTTGTTTTCCAGCGTCGATATATTCCGAATCCAACACCTGTATCTCCTATTCAGCAATATATATATTTTGTAACTTGGTAACCAACATTAAAAATATACAAGGCTAAGGATAACTTTTTATTTTCTACCCCATTAACTAAACTAATCTTTTGTGGTTTTTAAAAGTTCAACTGAGACTCCACTTGTGTGCGATAAATTGTTTCAGTAGAGTACTAAATGTTCCTTGGGGAACTCTTAAGCGGGGTTTTGCGAAGGTTACCGGAAAGATTGAGAGATCTCACATGTGTATTATCTTACATCTGAGCTCATTATTCCTTTTCTTAGGTAGGAATATTTAGTGTTATTTAGTATTTAAATAGTTTAGTAATAATACTATATCTGTATGCCAGTGTCTTGCTTTGTACATACTCGTAATTTTTTTAATTTGCTTTTAGTTTGATTTTGGTGTACAATAACGTCATATCTATCAATCCATTCCGGGGAAAGGGATCATTAATTCCACCAGCGTTAGTTCCTTTGGATATCACGGATAGTCTATCGATATATCAGTCTATCGAACCTACAGCCCCATCTACAGACAGACCAACCTTATATTAATTTTTAAATTTCATAATTTTTCACCATTTCATTTCAATTCATCACCATTGTCTAAGCTATTTCTCAGCCATGCATTGATTTTCACACGATTTTCCAACGTTTTTATAAAAGTTCAAGGCGTATTTTTTTTAAAAGTCCCTCGACAATGTTTACGGCGTGCCACTTTTCCAATTTGTTGTTGTCGTGTTTATAGTTTGTTGTACACGAGTGATTTTATTTTAGTAAATTGGGTCGCGATACAAATATACTAACAGTTTACCAGAGTGGAACATTTAAGCCATTATCAATGAAAAGCATTGTTTGTATTAACTCGTCTAACAATGGACCTAGAATCTTTTTTTTATTAATTTCTTTATTTACTAGTTACAGCTAGCTCAAATTAAATATTTCTTTATTAAATAATTTCTATTTTAATAGCTGATGCACGTGATTAAAAAGAAACACTTGCGTGCGTTAAAAATAATATAATAAAATTATAAAACATATTACCGGCACATGGAGGCAACACTATTTAATCCTAGTTTACGTAATATATCCTTTTTCGTTTAAGTTTATGTTTTTAATGAAATATAAATAAATTAATGAAAATATTTTATATTTATTTTAAGGATATTTAATTGTCTATCATGCACAATTTATTTCAGTTAGCTAGCCTCTTTATCTTCCGAGATATTCAAACTTTCTTAACCGACCGTTTATTATAGCAAAGATGGTCGTTCAATTACAATATTGTTGTGTTCCAGTTGAGAGTTCCAATCCAGTCAGTTTGTTTAGTCGAAAATAGCAAAACAAACTTATGATTGTAATTTTGTTTTTCGTATTTACGTTACTTATTTAACAAATAAATAATTTTAATGTAACAAAAAAAAATCCATCATAAAATTTTAGAAGTGCTCTTCAAATTCTACTATGACTTTTTCAGTTTCTTCTAAGATCATCTGAGTTAAATTTAAATTGATTGATTTTATTAGTGATTTTTTTTAATTTTTTCATAATTTTATTAATTATTAGTCATAATATAATTAGAATTTTATTGGGGTGAGATGGATTAGGGTTGGTTTCTCCAGCCCTGTAGTTCTGGGCTCTCAAGAACAAGGCGACTAAAAGGGGCCTCGGGTTCACTGGGCGACAAGGGTGGGGGCCTTTGTCGTCCACCAAAGTGGACCCGGGAAGAAGGCGACATTGGCTGGCCCGTGTCACCTTGCGCTGCGAGGGCACAGGGGGGGAGGAAGTAACCTCCCCCCGGGACGTGCTCTCCTTGAGCACAGTGCAGAGGGGCTCCGGTGCGTTCCACGTGAGATCCCGGAGCCCCTCATCATGCACCGAGGAAAGGGCCACCGGGGAGGTTTTAGTGGGTAAGATCCCCACATAACCGCCGCCTTCCCCCCAGAAGGCGGGGTATCTTTGTGTAGATTTCCTCCCCATCAACAAAAAAAGGGTTGGTTTCTTATTGTTCAGTTATTTATTATCAAAATATTAAATCTTATAATGTAGGAATATTAACTGCTTTATCCAATCGTAATGGGAATGTTATAATTTTTTCACTCACTGCTGACTTATAGTAATTATTTTTTTATTTTAAATTATTTTTTATCAAGAATCAAATGAATGTCATCAGAAGTGCATCAAATGATAATTATAGAACCAAAACTGTAAAATTCCAACTCCTAAAAATACTTAAGTAAACGTAATTAAAGTTGAAAATTTCACGTCCACAAAATATTGCACTTAAGATAAAGAAAAGCTTGTAGTAAAAAAAAATACGCTCTTAGACACAGTAACCGTCAGTGTAAACAAAGCCTTATATTAAAAGAGTCATAGCGACGCCGTGTGGACGCGGCATAATGGAAGCCGAAGGGGATTCCTGTTATACTTAAAGGCTCGGGTTAACTTTACCGAAAGAAACTTCAGGGATCTTAATAATGAAACTCCTATCTTGATAACAAAGAGCGGGATGAAATTTGAATTGTCGAATGAAGACAACGCGGGACTGTCTCAAGGAATTGGATTTAGTAATGTGAATTATTAACTCGCTTGCCGTTGTTTTGTTGCGACTGCGTAGAAGCGCTGGAGGGATGTCTATAGAAAATATTTTTCAAGGATGGTTACTGTTATTAGAGCTTACAGTCTGAAGGTATGTCAATTGCTTGACTTACTACTATATTCCTAATACCCCGTTATGAGGCGAAGGACGAGCACAGACCGCCGCCTCTTCACTCTGTCTTTCGTCAAATCCTGCGTCGGGATCCCAGTCACATTCTTAGACAAACCCTGGAGTAGAGAGTGGATCCTACCAAGAACAAAAACGTGGCCGTCCAAAGCAAACACAGATACATACAGATAAATACAGAGCAAAACACCTTTTTTTTGTTAACGGGGAGGAAATCTTTAAAAAGATACCACGCCTTCTGGGGGGAAGGCGGCGGTTATGTGGGGTTTTTACCCACTAAAACCTCCCTGGTGGCCCTTTCCTCGGTGCATCACGAGGGGCTCCGGGATCTCCAGTGGAACTCACCGGAGCCTTTTTGCACTGTGCTCATGGAGAGCAGGTCCCGGGAGAGAGGTTATTACCTCCCCCCCCTGTGCCCTCGCATTTCAAGGCGACACCGGCCAGCCGATGTCGCCTTCTTTCCAGGTCGACCTTAGCAGACGACAAAGGCCCCCACCCTTATCGCCCAGTGAACCCGAGGCCCCTTTCAGTCGCCTTCTACGACAGGCAGGGGATACCGTAGTCTTATTCTTGAGAGCCCAGAACTACAGGGCTCAGAGCAAAACATCTAACCCAAGAGCGAAACCCGCTCTGCCAGATAACTTATTAGGCCACCAATTTTATCAAGTATTTTTTTTTTACTTAAAAAAGGGTAATTCGTTGGTACAAGCCAAATGGTATTTGAACCTACGACCATTAGATCTTAAGTCAAACCAATTAGCCACAACACTGCTTATGAAATATATAATGGAAATTCTATTGAGAGTATATTATTGCTATTTCTTGCAAAAGTGGCAAAGGAAATTCTAGTATCAATAGACGAGAATGCTAATATTTTATAAAATTCAAAAAATTCGCTTTTCTCTTTCTTCATTACAAAAAAAAATAATTTATTAAAAATTGTGTCCGTTTGTTGAGCGTGTGAAAATTTGATAGCAATAAATATTTCTGGCCATTGTCTATCCCGTTAAAAAGGACGTAAAAACGTATGTATATAATACTAAAACAGTATTCATTGATTTTAGAGACAACGTTTTAAACCGCAATGTCGGCGGCACATGCTAACTGCAGACTATATTGTCCTTTATTTTTACCTAGGGTCCATGTGAAACTGAATACGGCGCTTTACACCCACGTCGATTGGTCGCAAGTGTACAATATCCACTATACGTCTGTGTTTAACGGTCCCGGTTTTAACTTTTCAGTCTTCTGGCGAGAAAAATATTTAACAATTCTTAGATCTTTACAAAAAGTAACTATATACTATATATGTACTTACAATTTTATACTTTAAAAAGGAGATCGATAGACGTATTCCGCGAACACAAAAAAGCCTGAAGACGAAGGTCTCGAATCAGTACGTCTTCCGAGCTATGATCTACGGAGACCTAGATTCTGATCTGCAGGTTCTCAAGCTAAAATTCACACAACGAGCGATGGAAAAAGCAATGCTCGGCATTTCTTTACAGGATGGAATCTGAAACGAAGAAATTTGAAGGAGAACAAAGATAGTCCACATAGCTCTAAAATTGAAGTGGCAGTGACCTTGGCGGCATCTGGCGAGTCAGTGAGGGTTGATGGGGGAGAAAAGTTTTGAAATGGAGGCCGCAGGGCGCACTTTCTCCAGATGGACCTATGACCTTGTTCGGATGGCATTGAGGGAGGTCTATTTCGATCAGTGGACAAACACAGGCGGATGACGATGATTATGACTAGATACTAGGGATATGATTATAGAGTTTGAAAATAAAACATTTCGTTAGCAAATAAAAAGGCGACAAATCCTAAGTCTTGATAGAATGGAGCAGTCTCGATGGAGGTTTTGCTCTGACCGCCTAACAGCTCTTAACACATCTGCTCATAGTCTAGCTGACTGATTGCACGATAAAGACAAAAAAAAAACCATTTTAAAAAAAGCCGCCTTTTATCATCATTCTATTGTTACGACAATAAATAAATGTCTATGTCTATGACCCATAGTCATCTCTTGCGACACCCACCTAATATACAGTGGATTACAGCGCGTCACAGTGCGGGTTTATATTCGACCTTCTAATTGCCAACTAGCTCCCGAGCGACTAAATTACGACTACGGAGGGTCAAACGCCCGTCGTACTGCAGCCGCAGGACTGTCACTCATGCAACATGCGAAACACACGACCGCCTTAAATATCGTTTACGTTATGCACGTTTCCATTGTACCGTGCAGGTTCATTGCCGGTTCGGAAATTGAAAAGTATATTTTCGAGTGAAGAAAAACAAAGAAAATCGTATCAAACTTTAGCAAAATTTAAGACTTATATGGTTTTCTCTGTTTGCCGCTGAGATCAAATGATCATAGGAGCGGTTTTCAAATTAAAAAAAATCATTAAAATCGGTCAATCATAAAAAATATATAGAGAAATTGTGAACCTCCTTTTGTGAAGTCAGTTGAAAAAAGCAGCAGAAGGACGAGTAGTGTCGGACTCGCATAGAAAACCCCAGATGTGCCACCAAAGTCGCATGTATGTGGGAACGCTCTCGGGCACTTCCCCGCCCGTAATTGCAGATAATTGTAAACGTGCTCTAGTGCTGTCAATTAAATCATGTTACCGTATGACGTCAGACAATGGTAACACGCGCGCTCAATGAATATGTGTCGCGTACAGGAAACGGGCAATCGCGCCATTAGCGCGTGCGCTGTTTCCGCCCGAGCTTTCTACCGGCAATGCCCATTTGCTATTGTATTTAGAAGTATTAACGCCTTCTGCTATCCAAAAATCTGAGACCCGAGGACATATATGCATGTACACCAATAAATAGAGAGATTTTATTTAATTACTACCTACTGAAAAAAACTATACAAATAATAGACATGATTCTTATACTATAAGATGCAATTTTTCCACCAAGATGCAATCAAAAGGTCCACCTTTGCACAACGCCACTCTATCTCTGTTGCACCACGGATATATAATAAAATCCCATTCGACCTTTATTAACTCACAAGGCTTAACAGTCGTAACTTCAAGGGCTTTTTAATAAACTGGTTGCAGAATCAGGAATACACCCAAATTTTAAATATATTATTAACCTCATGACAAACACATTCGCATAACTTCTCGACTATGACTGTAGTTCTTTCCATTTTTTTTCCTTTTGCACACATTTTTGTTTTTTTCATATATTTTTAATTATTAATTATCGTATAATTTACTTAACTTATATTAAAAACTTATTGTACGCAGGACTTACTGTTTGTGACTCTGGAAGGCATTGTCTCCTGAGGTACGAACATTCTGTCTAATAAAAATCGGTTCACGCATTCGAAAGTTATGAGGTAACTAACGTGAAAAAAATACATACAGAATTGATCCTTTTTTGAAATCTTTTCTTCCGATTGCTAAATCGTGTGTTTACATTGTATATCACAAATATAAGAAAGACAGAGAATAGATGCATTCGAGATGTGCTGGAGGCAGATGCTACGAATACTGTGGACTGCCAAGCGCACAAATGTATCTATTTTCTCCCAAATCGCCATAAAGACCAGACTGTCCACTACGTCATATTTCGGGCCTATAATGCGTAGAGTGGATTGAAAAGTTGGCAATACAGAAGGCAAGAGAACAAGAAGCCGCTCGGTCTGACCAAGTAAAGGTGCCATCTCCTCTCTAATCTGTACCAGCTGATGAGGGCTGCCTCGGACCGACGCCGATGGAGATAGATTGTACATTAGAAGGGCTCAAGTGACCACGATCCTCAGAAATGAGGAAACGACAAAGAACAAGTCACAAATTTTCCTTACCTTCTCTGTTTAAATAAAAACGATATATTAAACGTGTATATTTCATTTATAGTAAACAACATTTTCGTGGTAGTTATTTTCTATTTCATCCTACAATGCAGAATCTATTGTGTAGCAACTGGCATGCTGTTGGCATATTCATTACAAGCTTCTTTATTTAAACAGCTTATGTAATTTTTTTTTTTCTAATTAAAACAATGTTTTTGCGTTTGTAAAATGCCAGTAGCATATTTAATTCTAAACAACATATTTGTAATAACCTTTTTCATTCATTTTATTATTTTACTGTTAACTATTTGGGTTGAATATCGCTCTGACAATCTAGAGGTCACGGATTCCAGTGCTTTTAAACTACTGTGACTTCAATCACAAAGACTATACCTATTCATTTTTACCATTTTTTCTTTTCCTGCCCGATCAAATTTTTCATAACGGATTCATGGGTTTACTCCCTAAGTTAAGCGTGCATAAAGAAGTTTGACTTCTAAAATTCTGTCATCATATATCACCGAAGTGGCAAATAAATTATAACTTTACACAACACTATAAGAATCAACATAACAAAGAAGTAGAACTTCTCTCGGCGGTATCGATAAAGATCCATCTCCTATTATCGATTTACAATGTTGGCGTGAGGTATCTATTTTAGTTTGTAACATAGACTTTATTGTTCCCCTCGCGCGTAAAATGGCCGATTTAATTGTGAAATACAATTAAACGCACTATATCCGTCTTACGGGAACTTTATAACCGTCGTTACGGATAACTGCGTAGGTTTTACGAGCGATGGATTACGTAGTCGGTCCCACCAATGACAAGTCGTCAAGCTACCGTAATGTTGCGTGCACAAGTAACGATTTACTTGTGCAAGTTTTTGGACGATTACGCACTGTTATCCGGCATCCGGTAATTATGGGTGTAGAGCGAATTAGCTTTTGTTCATTATTTAGTACGGAAAAGTGATTTCTAAGTGTGTTCTTTGGCCGCGTTGAGCTCTTTTTGATAGGAGAAAATCATATGGGTTCATGTTACCGACATTCTAATATTATATTTATATGTTGACATGATCTTGTTTTTTTTTATGCGCGTAAACTAGCGCTTGACCATGATCCCACCTGGTGTTTAGTGGTATAGTCGAAAGATGGTACGCGCTAGTATAGTAAGTGCCAATTCACTCTACTCTTGAAGGGAGCCTTCGTCGTACTTGGACGGAAAGACTGACGCCGGCAACTTATTCCACTCCTTTGCTGTACGCACTTACAGTCTTTAATACATTTAATTTATAGCATATTATAATAATAACTAAAAAGAGTAATATTTACAATATAATAGCTATTTTACAAAATATATAACTGTGCCAGGCCGTCGTCGCTTGGCAGCGTGCCTAGAAGGCTGGTAACATTGCCACGTTGTATGTGCAAGGTATAAGCAAGCCCTCTGGTTACCAGATGTGTCGACCAACTTCTTTGCTATCATATTCAAAAGGTGGTGTGCACTAGGACTTCCAGGGACCCAATGTTTCAACCCCGAACGGCTCTAATATGAAACCTCTATCGAGGTTACTATAATTGCGCCGCTTGAGGTTTTCTGCAGTTGCACTGAATAACTAACTAAGAATAAAAAATAAATTATAAATAAACGACTTAAACATGTATATCATTGTTGCTTGAAGAGTCAACAGCAACAGATATGAAAATTAGACTAATGTCGATAATTTTGATTCGACTTATAAGTTTTCACTTCTATCGACAGTTAATCAATTTTTTTAATAGATAATTTTAAGGATTTTTTTTTATAAATATTACTAACGTTCTTGGTAACCAGTTCAACTAAGCTTAAACTTATGCTAGGTGATGGTGGAAAGGTTCTACGTTACGTTTTGCAAAGCGTACCCTAAACCATTAAGCTACTTGAATATATACTATGCATACTGGAGCGCATTGTGTCCGCTGAAAACCACGTCTCCATCCACTTTAAGAATCACTCTGGATCTTGCAAAGGAATATGGGTCCCTTAGGATTATCTACCACAGGAAGAGGTCTGACGAATTATTCGGACATTACACGAAAATTCCAAATTCAATCGACACCATCTTGATGACGCTCCACAACTGTACGTTTTTCACGTGATTTCCTTCCACACTCTATGAACCTGTAAAATGTCACCAGGGGTGTTAATGGTAAGTCATTCACATGCAGGCCTCTAGACTGTGGAATGCCCTTACTAATTCCGATCGACTTGGTTTTCACTACCTGCTTTTAGAAATCTGTTAACGCAGCATTATCAATCAATATCGTCGGAACATGTATATTTTATAGATTAGTATACTCTTGATAACTTATTTATGTAGGTATATTTAGCTTAGATTATTTATTATATGTATAGATTTGTTATAATATTTGTATCTGTACGTCATCGTCTTGTTTCGTTGTTGTCGCCCATTGTACAACGAATTGACTAATGTACCTTAAGAAAATTAAAGAGATTTTGATGCACAATAAATTTATATCAATAAATTTACATAAAACAATCTGTCTATCTATCTATAGAAGACACTCTACAATAAATTTATATTGTACGCACATCCAACATTTCCACAAAATAACGGCGTGTTTCATACAGCTATGCTCTTGTCAAGCTAATGAACGCTTCATATTAGTAAACAGACAATTACTCTTACGAAAAGCCTAAAAAGAAAATATGCCAACCAGCCCACTCGCCCGCTAATGGCCTAAATGGCACTAAACACTAACAACTCGTCTTTATACCAGCCCAGTTTGCGTGCTTCCGTCGCACAAAATAGCTTTTAGTGTAATGTAACTCTGTGTGGCGTCCATAGATGGCGCTGATAACATTTCCTATTAGATAAAGGAAGTTTTTGCTGTAGATTTTACAATACACAATGATAGTCCAATGGATTCGTCTTTCGGCTTACGATCTAACGATCGATAGTCCCAACGGGCATGTCTGGTATATAATAAAGTAAATAAATTATTAAATATATATAACATATCAAAATTTAATTGCAGAAAAAAAATTATTGAATGGCTTTTGGAAATTGATTATAAGGATACAGGAAAATTCCCACATCTACAAAGATAGATACATGAACTGTTTTGTTATGCCTAATTGTTCAAGAGTACCAGGAGACTCATAACACAAGTTTTAGTTAGTCAGAACTCCTGAATCCCACATCCACCTATTGTGTTTTGTAATTGTATCAAAAATGTACTATATAATGTGGGAGAAAGACAAATAAAGATTTTTATTATTATTCTTTTCAGTATTAGGTGACGTATTTTTTATGCAATTGAATGAATTATATAAACAATTTCTTTCTCACTTTCCTTCAAACTTCTCGATCTATCTATTATTTTGCATTGGGAAAAGAAAAACTGTATAGGTTTTCTGATCGTCCAGAAAACCAATACAGTTTTCAACTGTCTATAAAAAAGGGTGAGGTTCTCAATTCATCCTTATGTTTTTTTTCATTTTGGTTACTTCAAAACTTTCGACTGGGAGAACCGATTTGGACGATTCTTTTTTTATTTGAAAACTGAAGCTTCCGGTGTGATCCCAATTTAATTTGGTGCAATTCTGACAGTGGCAATCATGAGAAAACCATGTAAGTCTTAAATTTGCCTTAAGTATTGGCGCGACGAATTGGCGAATAACTAACGCTTATCGATTTAAATTATTCGTTTTTTATTGAAAAGGATGTACTTTAAGGGTAGTTGGATGTGGTATCACAGTTTTTTTACGAATTTAGTTTCTTCTTCCACATTTTTTCGATGTTATCATGGAGTTCTTCTCTAGTGTTGGATTGTCATATACCTATTACATATAAATATTTCGGAAGTATCAATATTCTGTAGACGTCATCGGAGTATCAGTGACATCACAACCGTTGCGATTATGCAAAGGGCGCATAACAGAGACAAACCGGAAGTGACGTCCGCACTTGATCCAAGCTTTCCGCTTAATTTCCCGGCAACATCCAAATGCGAGAAGACATAAAATTAAACTGGTCGGGTAGGGTTCAGTTATGATGGGTTTCGTTCTACGTGTACATATACAGATAAAGTTTACAAACATCTTCAAAAACAAGCGCAAAAAGATTATTTATTTATTTATTTAAATCAACAAAAATTATAACACCGTTACAGATAATACCAATATGATGTTATAAAAACTTAGATATATATTATTAAAATTAAAACAAATAAAAAGCTGCTTGATGTATTGACAATAATATATAAATATAAAAAGGTCAAACACCTTCCACGCATTTGTAGGCAGCTTCGATAAACACAGACTCTGTGCAACAAAATATATCAATGTGCAGTGAGATGGTATTAACGAACCCAACCGCGCGCGACAGCGGAGAGTTCCTGGATAGGTTAGTCTTGGAGACAGGTAGTAGAAACAATGGCAGACGACGGCGCATGCACAAGTAATTGTCAGGCGTCCGCAACTGTAGCGCAGATGGTGATGACTTGCGTACTAAGGCAAATTAACTAAAAAAAATTATAAATGAGTCACTTTATAATTGACTAGCTGACCCCACAAAAGTTGTTTTGCTATATACGTTGTTTCTATCAATATAATAATAACAATAAATAACTAGACGATAAACCTCTGAACGCAAACACTATTCGACAAACAGTTTTTCTGTTGCGTTTCGCTGTTGCAATTTTCGTAAGTTCTTGCTTCACGTATTAATATTATGATACTATCGTTTGCTGATAAATAAATAAAATTCTCGAGCAAATCTAGCAACAGATCTCGAAGCATTAAGCAGCGACACAGCGGCGGCACTCCAGCATTAAAGCGACCACCCTCTGACATCACCCACCCCACAGCCCACCCTCTCCGTCACCGGTGAGTTGAGATATCCATGATGTCAGCATCCTCGCATCCTTGACTTAATTCTAACTACAATTTAAAAGCCGATCTGAAATCCCCTATTACACTACACCTTATAAACA
The DNA here is from genome assembly GCA_029286785.1 of Meandrusa payeni. NCBI lineage: Eukaryota > Metazoa > Arthropoda > Insecta > Lepidoptera > Papilionidae > Meandrusa > Meandrusa payeni. Next base: position 3,038,909 of record JAGSMX010000029.1, read on the forward strand.
ACTACATGGAAAGTGTTTATATTTCGTTAAAAAAGGTACGAGAGTAAGTTGGATAGTACCGTCCTAAGTTTACTATTGTCACTGAATTTATTAGCCAATCTGATACTTGGGAAATTACAAGTATATTTATATGTACTAGCAAAGCGAAATAGACTTCAAATCAAACGCTATTACGCGCGGACGCACTATAGTAGGAATATTGCGAAATACAATTAATACCTTTTTTTTTGTTTACGCGCGGGAATCTTTTTATAGACCATCCTCCGGTACCCTGGGTGGGCCCGAAGGGATGTGTGGGACTCGGCCTGGGCACCCACTAAACCTTCCGCGAATGCCATCAGCCGTTATGAGCGGGGTGCCCCGGATCTGTCAGCGACAGGGCACCCCAACGACCGGCCGGTCCCGGCAAAGACCGGACTTCATCCTCAAAGGGGACTTCTCCGGCACTCAGAGAAGTCCCGACGACGCCGAAGCATGCTGGGGCCAGGTAAAATACAATTAATACCTAACCAAGCCTTTCCAATAAAAAATGAATCATCGAAATTGGTTAGTGTGATTGTTTTCGTACATTTGTGGCGCACACACTTGATGCGAATTTAAGACTTATATGGTTTAATCATCGATGCCATTGTCAGAATTTGATCAAATTTAAAAGGGACCACACGAACAGCAACTTTTAAATAACATAAGAATCATCAAAATCGCTTGACCCAGTCGAAAGTTACAAATTAAAATATAAGCTAACAAATATACAGACGAATTGAGAACCTCCGCGTCTTTTGAAGTCGGTTAATAAAATAAATCTGCTGAAGTTAGCCGCGAACGGAAGTATAGACAGATATATGGTGTATGGTAATTCTGAATTTGTATATTTGTTTTATTTACATTGGGTACATACACATACTGCTTTTAATGAATTTCATGGAAATATCAAAGAATTTTAAATAACAAGTTTAGTTCGATTACGAATATCCGCTAGCTTCTTTTGTGATCATTTCTATTACAGTTTCTTTGAAATAAAATCCTAATTTTTATTTATGTTTTTAAAATAATCTGCCATCTTTCATACACTGTTTCCCTATGAGGCATTTTAAGACATAAACATAGACATTTATTTTTTGGCATCACAATACAAATACACATCACAGACAGAATTTAACACACATTAAAAAAGAATGAAAAATAGACAAAACACAGTTATAGTTACACGGACAAATAATACAAAACATATGATGGCAATATCGGACACCGTGTCAGCATATGCTGTCACAAGGATGCGACAGCGCTGATTTTCAGCGGTGCCCGGGACTACCTAAAGACGTGCGCGCGCAATACTACTTTAATATGGAATTTATACAGACAATAAGAGTATAATAAATATGATACATGTATAAAACAGTTACGAGATTAAAATATATTTTATACAATAAAATAATAGATGAAAAAATGTCATAAATAAATATATTATTCAGTCAAAAAATAAAATAAAATAAATAATATGATAATTAAACGTATAAAGTTTAAATTATATAATGAAATATTGAAAATATTGGATACAACAAGCCGCCGATATCACGGGGATTTTGTTAATGGAAATCGTTTTTCGTCTCGCATTTTTAAGCTTGGAACGATAATTGTTGTTTTAATATTGAAAAATAATTAGTGTTTAATAGTTTTTAAATATCACGTGAAAAATATGACATTTCTTTTTTTTAATATTTTTTTTAATGTTCAATTATTGACTTATTGAAAGACCTAAAAAATAAAATAACTCAAAAATAATTCACTATTACTTAATGCATATAGGGGTGATCATAAAATGATCACATATACTCACCTCTACCACTTAACCGGACGGATAACGGATATCCGGATTATAACTATGTATTTGTCGCATATATAAATTTGTAATATCAACTCTCTTTTTAATTTACTTTGACGTGTGAGTGCTTTTACCTTTATTTAACAAACCCAAGTGCTCCATCTTCCGCAACATCAGTTTTTTTATCCTAAATACTTACATTGCCATTGCTTACAAAATAAAACCAAAAAGTTACTTAGGTTTAGTATAAAGAAATGTAATTCGAGAAATTTAATAACATTCCTTCTGTAAAGACAAATTCATTTGGCAACATGCCCATCCTCGTTCAGGGGAAAAAATTCCAAGTGTAATACCGGGAATCATTCCAGTTCACGTAAGTGTATACTTACGAAAATTTTTGCCGTGATTTACGAAATAAGTTCGAAACATTTCGGTCATGTAACATATTTTTTTTTGCTAGACAATTTTTAAGACATTTTTTTAACGTATTTTATGGTAATTATGTTTTATAATAAATTATATTTTATGTTTGTGCACTTATATATCGTCGTCGTTATTATTATTATTTATAAGTATTGGAGGGTTCCTATAAAAAAATTATATAAATATTGGTGGTTTTATAACAGGACAATATTTTTTTCAGTATTTCGTCATTGTATTTCTGATTGTACACCATATTTTATTTCTCAAAAACCAAATTACCTAACAAAATAACCTGTGAAAATCTATCTATAAAGCCGACTTGATTTTAATCGCTTTTGTTAAATGACTTTAATTAAACTCATATCATTTACATATCTGTATATATATATATATACAGATAATATTAATAAATTAACTCTATATAAACAGTGGTGGTTTGTCACTAGTGTTAAAGTGTCCGTGTTTGTTTATGTATAAATGTTTCAAAATATTTTTAATGTTTTTTTTTTGAGTTATGCATTTTATTATATCTAAGGGAAGTTGATTAATTAACCTAGGCGCGATGTATCTTGCCGTGCGCTCGCCGTACACATTTTTTTATACACATATGTCCCGATATTGGGTACAGACCTTCCCTGTAAAGAGAGGTATACAGCTGTAGTCAGCCACGAGGCCCTACTGGCGGATTGGCAGACTTTACTATTGGGGGTGAAGAAAAATGTTGTGAGGAGTCTTCCACTTATCAACAACCTGTGGAAGTGTCGGCAGCAGTGTTTCCGAGACCATTAAGAAATGAGCCCACTTCTAATTCAAATGTCGCCAATGTACATGTTTTAAAAAAATTTCTAAGACGTGAAGTCTGCTAAACTTACGTTGTTTCACAACAGCCGTGACTAAAAATAGGGTCTTCCCCAAAGATTATAACCTTACCCGTTAACATAATAAAACAAAGAATGAAATCATTTGTTTTGCCACTGCTATAAATCATAAAATCGAAATGTCTTCTCAAATCGAACGTATAACGCATTCCCGACCTTATATAAGGTGAAACGTGCGAGCTTCGTAAATGAAGAGGGAGGGAGAAACGGTGTATCCATTTTTTTAATAACTTCGACCCGAAGAGCTCTCATATTTTGTTCTTGTGACGCTGAGGAAATACATTTTGAAATTATAACTGTTATTTTTATTTTCCATTCCCCAACGTGTCAAGTATGACTCTGACACAATTTCACGTGACGGCCTGTTACTTTAATTAAAGTTTCACAGGATGATTCTAAAGTATCAAAATGGAAGAAAAACGCTTTTTGAAGTAAAACTTCTTTATACACGCTTGACGTTACGAAAGTGTGATCGGGCGAGGCGAAGGTTGAGAGGTAGATATAAGTTAGTAAAAATAGAAAGAAAGAGAGTCACGTTCCGTATATTTAAGAAACAGTGCAAACGTTGTCTGTATCACACTGTAGGAGCAAGAGAGAGCAGTGCGTGCACACATTTTCTTTATCTCTTGAACAGTGACCACCTGACCTGTCATCTATCACTTTTGTCCACGTTCACATCACCGCACGTATACCTTTACGTCTACGATTACATCTACGCCTACGTTTAGGACAACGTCTATGTCTGTGTCTACGACTTGGTCTACGCCTCCGTCTAAGGTCTACGTGTAGGTCTAAGACTGCGTCTACGTCTACATTCACGTTTACGCTTACATTGTCACCTGTCATATGTCACAAATGATACATGTCACTAGTGTCACGTCTCCCATTTCGCACAAATTATAACCTAAGCACTATGTATTTTTTTTACTCGTATAGATATTCATTATTCAACTGCAATTGAATGCCCATATTGAAATGTCTATAAGGTTGTATACATTAGTCCAACAAGCGAACACTGTTGTGTTTGACAACACTAATACATTTTGCTTCATGGCCTCAACTTGACATAAAATCGATTTGTATTCGTGCGCCCTGTCAGCGCATCCTATGTGTAAATTTTCTAAATTACATATATATATATAGATGTAAAAGAGTGTTTGATCCGTATAGGCTCCGAAACGGCTCAACCGATTTCAATGAAACTTTTAGGGAATCTTCAGATTGACCTGACGAGTAATCGTGTTGTTTGACGATCCGAGCACTTCTCTTTTTGAACTGTCAAATACAACTTTTATTTACTATGATGATATTCTATTGTTTTATAACCCAAATTTCTAATGACACATGCGTTGTCTATATTTATGTCATTATGTAATATATTAAAGTGTAATGGAGATATTGAAGTATAATGGTATATCCCTAAATGATAAGAATGATATTGTATTTACTGATATGTATATGGGTGTAGGTAGGTATGATCTTCACCCGCTCGAGAAGAGAATGAATACGGAGAGAAATGAATAATTTAATATATTGTGACAGTTGAATTAAATATTTAATGATGTAAGTTTATTGTTTAAATAAAATAAAGCAAAATCTAGCCCAGCGAAGAGCGCTAGGTACGCTAGTTATCTACAATTATTATATTCATATGTCATAGTTAAACGGTCATAGCATTTTTAGTAATCAAGAGGGCAAACGAGCAAATGGGAAGACTTAGTTATCCGGCCAATGACGGTGAGAACATTTAACTACGTATAACGTGTTACCGTTACGTACATAAAGGTAATTTCTTTACCCAATTTCAACTACAAAGCGTCCATCCGCGACCGTCGGAGGTTGCGAATAATCCTTGCGCGGTACAAGTATTTTATGGGAAAACCCCACCCCCTCGATAGGATTAGGAGCGTTGCTGGAGTTTCTTCGGCCACTTCTTCTCCCAGCGCTAACGCTTCCCGAAGTGGCATATAAATAGTTTAGCTTAGATTGTCCCAGTAGATTTCGTTAATAAAATAGCTACCGACCGAGTCGTGGTTCGGCCCTCTCGGGCGCCCTCGGATCGGACTGCTAACGCGTAATAATGGTAACCGTCAAGCTCACCCCTCACCGGGGGACCCTTGTGTCGAGTTACCATCTAATAGAGGTTCAGGCTAAGCGATCTAAGAGCTGTGCCACCTCTCAAATCCGGTGAAGCAGTAAAGGCCAGCTTCTCTGTGCCAATGTGATAGTTCGTCCAAAAAAAAAATCCCAATTTCAAAAAAGGAGCAATTTATCAATTCATTTCTACTTTTGCACCGGCTTCAAAAAAGGAGGCAGGTTCTCAATTTCTGTATATTTTTTATATTTGTTACCTCTTTGGTAATTTTGTTTGTTAACTTTCGGACTGGTCCCAAATTAATTAATCTTTTTTTTATTTGAAAGCTGATGCTTCCCGTATTGTCCTAGTTCTTCCAGTTCGGACAATGGCATCCATGACAAAGTATTAAATTTGATTAACGTTCGATTCGATTTGATGCCGGTTTTTTATTTTTACTCGTGAAAATATTTGTTAAATGTTGGTGCACTCATTACACCTTTATGATTCGGTTTTTGTTTGTTTGTAAGGTTTTGGTTTCAATTAGGCCCATATTAGGAGTAATTTTCTTAGTATATACAATACAGACGAAAAGAAACGAATGCTTAGTAGATCTTGTAATATAACTGCCTCTAGTTTATTTCTCTTGGCCGTCCACCCGACGGCTTGGCCGCAAGTCAATAACGCGCACAGTCTACAATGTCCAGACTATCCCGATCCCTGTGAACGCAAATATTTCAACAACGTCTTCGAAGTCAGGGCTCAACGGAAACCAGTTGAATAGCCCTGATACACTTGAACGATCAGAGTTATTGATCTACACAGACGGCCGGATTTGTATAGATACATGGATTAACGTGTGTTAATATTCATTGGGAGATACGGATGTTATACAATACCAAACCGTCAGCGTCAGAGGGGTATGCACAGATCACGGACTTCGTATGCATCCATTTACCAGCGCATACCCAGTTAAGAAAGTCGAATTTATAAAATTAAGTCGTGGTTTGGTCGCCCTTGAGTCGGAATGCAATAACTAAACTATTGAAGTAACTGTCCAAGCCGTAGTCCCCTGTCGGGGGCCCTTGCGCCTCGTTCCTTACCCTGGAGAGGTTCAGGCTAAGAGACCTAACAGTTGTGCATCCTTTCAAAGACACGGTAGAATTATAGAAGCCTCCAGGGTTATCTACGTAGTCCGTTTCAAAATGAAAAAAATATAAAAAAAAGAAAACATCATCGTAATCATTTATAAGGGAAAACAAAAATCAAATCAAATAATGCTAAAATAGTCGTAAATGCATACGTGTTACCGTCAATGACGTAAATACGCTCCTACCCCCGAACGCTCCCTTTTATTTCTGACGAAACATAGTTATGATAGGGTCTTGCGTCTGAATTCTCTTTCGCCTTCCACATTCGTGCTGCTTACCGTTAAAGAGTTAACTTTAACTTCAACCATCGTATCCCAAAATCCCATTTAAGAAATATTCTTTTTTTAGGAGTTCCTTATTATGTCTTCTGAACCAAAATGTTTGCGCTAGGTTACCGACAACCAGTAACGAAAAATAGTACAGATAAATTGGCAACTTTTTTTTAAAGTTGGTTAAAAAGCCAAAAGACTTTTAAAGAGAAAAGACATATTACATTTATAAATGGTCAATTACGTTAAACTACCCACATTATATTTTTTTATACTTTCTCAACAAGTGCAGCAGAAACAGAGTTGCAGAGAGAACAGACCCCTGAGGAACTCCGGCATTTATCGCCTTTATCTCAGTCGTAGTCAACGACTTGTTTAGAAAGTATAAAAAAAAATAATGTGGGTAGTTTAACATACTCGTAATATATCTCATTACTTCAGAAAAGGTAAGAAGATACAGAGACAGAGCGAAAGATATTTCGGTTTGCTTGAAATTTACTAAAAATAGTTCCTTGATATATTTTTTATAATTTATTGTTTTATATAATTCATTTAATATGACACCTTGTTGAAAGTAAAATCGTTCAAGCAAGAAATAATCAAAATCGGTTCATAAATAACTGCTATGAGTGTACAAACCCACTTTTTTAATAACATGTTACTGTATAATACCAGTTATATATTAATTAAAAAAAACATCGATGGTAAAACTGGTAAAGGTGGGAACATTGGTGTGGGAGAGAATAACAACACAAATTAGCGTCCTGTCGCATTCAGCCCTGTAGTTCTGGGCTCTCAAGAATAAGACTACGGTATCCCCTGGCTGTCGTATAAGGCGACTAAAAGGGGCCTCGGGTTCACTGGGCGACAAGGGTGGGGGCCTTTGTCGTCCGCTAAGGTGGACCCGGGAAGAAGGCGACATTGGCTGGCCCGTGTAGCCTTGCACGTGCGTTCCACTGGAGATCCCGGAGCCCCTCGTCATGCACCGAGGAAAGGGCCACCGGGGAGGTTTTAGTGGGTAAAACCCCACATAACTGCCGCCTTCCCCCCAGAAGGCGGGGTATCTTTTGAAGATTTCCACCCCGTTAACAAAAAAAAAAATTGGTGTGGGACAGGAGGAGGGTTATCAATCCATGGGTCCGTAACTTATTTCCCCTCCTCGCGGAAAAAAAAATAGACAATTATTGTCTAATAAATGGGTAGTTGAAAATAATATAATTCTTTACTCTAATATAATAAGAAGGATGCCTCTAATAGTGGCGCGCATAATAAATATTTCGATTTCATTAAAATTAACGGCTACCAACCGTAGAGGTTAAGGTTAAGCGACTTAACAGCTTTAACCGCGTCAGCTAAGGTCCGTCAGAAAAAAGAAATTAACGAGAAAAGTTCTAAACTTGATATATTTTGTAATATTTATTATAATTCATAGTTTTGTATAAAAATTCATCGAATATTTTCATTTTTAATATAATAAAAAAATGTTTTGTGTAAAGAAAAAAACAATTGAAAGCAACAAAATTCTGTCCATCCCGCTTATTATTATCAGTCAAGGTCAATCCTACACAAAACAAAGTACGAGGCAAAACCATACTTGAGAATAGTGCAAAAGAAACTCGTAAAATTCATTAAGATTAGAGTAAAAAAATTAAAAATATTTTTGTATGGATGTTTTCGTAGAAGAATATCAAAATAAAATTTGTATGAACAATTATAACTCGAAATATAAAGTTAACGATGTTTTAATAAATTCACCTGTAATGTTCTAAAACACACTAGCAAAGTTTTTCATCGTAACGAGAATATATCAAATGCTACAACAGTGTCCGTCGGGTGGTCACTTTCTACACAGTGAGCCAGTCTTCAGGGAGCTGGTCATAATTCCCTGACGCCAATGTATTCCTCTTAACACTATGTCCGTCTGTCTGTGTTCGTAAAACCATTCTGAAAGTAAAAAAAAATGACTGTTTAGAGAATTTCTCAACACGACTGCTGTAGAACTTTCGACCACCTTTTTGTGTTTTTATACTATCATTTTTTTTTTAATAAAACTTCTTAACGCTCGCTCGACTTTTGGAGTAAGCCAGTGAATGCATTACGACAAATGTGCGAATAGAAGTTAGTAAACACAAAAAAGGGAAAGAGTTAACTTTCGCATTTTACTGTAGGAGCAGCAGAGAGCATGTTTGCTTTCTCTTTTGAACTTGTGTATTTATTATATATTGTGTATATATTATAAATATATAAATAAATATATAGATGGAGCTAAAGAAGTTTTATTTCACTTCTGTCTAAAGCACACTCTTATTTTTTATGCATACAAAATCTCCTTCTGAAATATACTAAATTGTGTATACAAGGCTCTTATAGATTCCCATTATAAATAGGTATATGTATTTTTTTTAGTCTTTTTATTTATTTATTATATAGTATATAGTGTTAGATGTATCACCCTCATAGAAATCTTACAATATATTTTATATAACATTATTATATATTATTATTATATAACAATACAATAATACACATACATCAAAGCAATAATAATAAATTTAAGAATAATTACCTACGTTTCCGATCCAATTACGGAAAGGCAAGAATGCGATAACACACCCACATGCGACAAATTGATGTTAAATATCGCCATGAATAGTTGTCTTTCGGCATCGTCCCGGACTAACTTAACTATATCATAAACATCCTCAACCTTCCCGCATTCCGTGCATTTAAGGGTTGACACCCTTCCCATCAAGTGGGCATAATTATTGAGAGGAATGTGCCCCGAACGAATTTTTTAGTCTTATCCGTTAAGACTAAAAACTACTAGTGCAAAAAAACAATAAAATTAAAAAAGTTTTTAATTAATGAAATACGAAAAAAATAATAAAAATCTTTTAATTTTTTAAAAAGATATTTAATTACCTATCAAACACTATTTATTTCAGTTAGCTAGCGTCTTTATCTTCCGAGATATTCCAATTTTCTTAACCGACCCTTTATTTTTGCTCACGGCTGTAATTAAAAAATGAACACATTGATAAAAAAACTTGCTTTGTTAGTGTAAAAGTGTGTGTATGTACAAATGTGTGTGTACTTGTATCACATCTCGAGCAATGCCATCAGCCAAAATCTGTATAATTAAGGTTTTGGATTGGTTAAAAAAATATATTTATATGATAAAATAACCTTGGTGAAGCGAAGAACTCCTGCTATATCCGCCTACCACACTAAATAAAGGTTAGTAAGGAGGTTATTATATTTAAACATAGTCTTTGATCTCTCGGATATAACATGTTCTCTCGACGAATACCACTCACTGATTCAATACGAGATCTCTAAAACTATGCAAGCGACTTTGGTACAGTTAATTTTTGAATGTCCCTTAGATTATCGGAATGCTTACGCGTAACATAGTAACCGTCCAAGCCGAGGTTACCTCCCACCGGGGAGATCCTTTTGTCGAGTTACAAGCGATAGAGGTTTAGCCTAATCGACCTAAGAGCTATGCCACCGTAGTTCGTCAAAAATTTGGTAAAGTTAATCATTTCATGATTTAGACATTCATTAAGAATTTTACCCAAAACCTTATAATATATAATATAGTTTTATTCTACTATATTATACATGTTTAATTTTCAGTGTCTACACTGCAAAAAACAATTACAGCTACCACTGGGAAACGATACGTGTCGATAGTCCTTCAATAGTCGAAATAATCATTGAAAGAGTGAAATAATACCAATCGACAAGTATATTTACGAGTGAAAACAAAAACCGACTTCAAATTCAATCAAATGTTAATCAAATTTAATACTTATATGATTTTCTCATGGGAAACGCCAGCTTTCAAATAAAAAAAAGAATCATCAAAAGCGGGTAACCCAGTCGAAAGTTATGAATAAACAAACATAAAAATATAATTTTGAATTTGCATCAAGTACGTCCGCAACAAATGGACGAATAACTCAATACCACGCCAACCAATTTTATTGATTCATTTTTTATCGGAAAGTATGTAGTTTAAGAATAGCTTGATGAAAGTTGGGTTAGGTTCTAATTAGGTTCTACAAACAGCCCTGTAGTTCTGGGCTCTCAAGAATAACACTACGGTATCCCCTGCCTGTCGTACAAGGCGACTAAAAGGGGCCTCGGGTTCACTGGGCGACAAGGGTGGGGGCCTGAGTAGTCCACCAAAGTGGACCCGGGAAGAAGGCGACATCGGCTGGCCTGTGTCGCCTTGCGCTGCAAGGGCACAGGGGGGGAGGGAGTAACCTCCCCCCCGGGACGTGCTCTCCTTGAGCACAGTGCAGAGGGGCTCCGCTGCGTTCCACTGGAGATCCCGGAGCCCCTCGTCACGCACCGAGGAAAGGGCCACCGGGTAGGTTTTAGTGGGTAAGAACCCCACATCACCGCCGCCTTCCCCCCAGAAGGCGGGGTATCTTTGTGAAGATTTCCTCCCCGTCAACAAAAAAAAAGGTTCTGATTTATTTTATTACGTAATATATCTACGATAACACGGAAATAGGGTGTTCACGCGTTTAACGTTTGATTCGATTTTAAATCGATTTTTGTTTTTGCCCGTAAATATTCTTGTACATCCGTACATGTTTACACTGTTCGACCTTAAATCGAGGACAAAAGAGCCGAAATAGTACGATAGACAGTAATTAATTGATTCGTACACCGTACCGTGATATGTAATCATTTAAAAAATGATTTGTGGACATGAAACGCGTGTAGTTTGACACGATACTACGCTGTTCAATCACAACTAACATATATCTATCTGCCCAAGAAACCTGTAATTATAGGTCATTCTTTTAGAAGTAAAAATTTCTTACGTCTCGTTGAGCACTTTTCAACCGAAAGTATGTATTTCAAGGGTAATTTGATGATTGTTTTGTTAGATTCTGATTAATTCTATTACGTAATATTCTTACGATACTTCGGAAGTACAAAGAGGGCGGTTAAATTAAAAATTGAAATTATGTCCCTAAAGAGGTTCTGGCTACGCGACTTAAAAGCTGTGTCCCGAGTCTATTCTTTGCCAATGACACTTCACTATTAAACTTATCAATTACAATTTAATTCTCAGTGTGCAAAAAAGCTAATTTAATTTTTTGATATTAATATTTTAATATGTTTTTATAACTACTTGATATTGTTTAATTGATTAAAATATATCGTCATATTTAGTAAGATGTCATTATGTACGAGATTAATACATGGTAACAATTGAAACAATATTGCAGTGTCAGTGGTATGCCATTGGAAAACAAAAGTAGCACAATTGAACTAGTAGATTACCAACACCTTGATGTTAAGTAGAAATACAGCTTTTGTTCTTAAAGTACACTAGCCTAGTAAATTCCTTTATGCTCTTGAAAATATCCAAATTGACAAATTGAAAAACATAAATCTTACCTCATTGCGTTTCAACGGCTTCGGACCTTATGCGTGATAAATTTGAATATGCAATGTCACATTGCATTATTAACGCCTGCAGAAAATAATTAGTTACAATTTGCTCAATTAGAACTTTATAGAAGTATATTTACGAAAACAAAAACCATCTTGAAATCAATGCTACGTGCACCCGGTGAAACACTAGAGGTCGCCCGACTGATTACTCAGTTTATTCGGAGAAATGAAGGAATATCCCTGGTATTGCTTATTAAACCATAATTATAACATCTGTTTCTTAATTTTGAAATAATGCTTTGGTGCTTAGGTATAAAAAATGTCTCCATGTCTGTCACATTTGAAGCTTAGTTAGTGATGACTTGCTCTGTCTGCCCGAATCATGTTAAAACTCGTCAGAGTTTAACTTTTTTCTGATCCAACTTTCGCTGTTAAGCTAAAAGGCCATATCCGTTACATTACTCCACCACAAATAAAGGGGATTAATGACGTCACGTCGGCAGAAAAAGTAACGTAAGTCAAACCGTACGTACAAGGAATATTGATTTGTTTGTCAAGTTCAACTAACCTTAAGAGCCTTGTCTATCTGCTCTTTGCTCGACCGAGGGCAAACGGTGACGTCACCTTCTCGTACCTAAATGTCAAGTGACTATGTTATTACGACCTTCGATTAAGGTACAAGGGCTGCGAAAAATAACAATGTTTTCGTAGATATAATTGTGATTAATCTTCCAAATTATACTTCCAAATTACTGCACCAAATTGGATAATTCTTACTTCTTTGTGGACAAGATTTGTATATAAAATAAAATGAAATAGAATTTTATATATTAGATTAAGAACGTAACGTAACTTTATTGTTTGCCGGAATACAACTGTTATGAATTCACCGGAACCTGTGTGATGCCGAGGCGGGAGTCTGTTTCTTAAACACATGAAAACTGTAAAGCGCTTGAAACGTCGGGAATATAAGTTAAAATAGTATAGTGCCATTACATACAGTAAAAGTATTAATATTATTTACTGAAAATATACTTAAACACTAAATGTTACACACTTGTTCAAGTTTTAAACATCATCTCGGCAGAGGCGCACGCACAAACCCACACAGATATATACAAATAAAAAAAAAGCTACTTTATAATTGGAACCTTAACGTCTAATTTGATTGGAAGGTAGGCGTTAATATCAGCGAATCTAATAATTATGTTCCTATTGTCGTACTATAAGAAACTTTGTTGTGATCACTACATAGTATAAAATAAAGTCGTTCCCGCTGTCGGTCCCGATTAACTCGAAAACTACTCTCACCGGTTTTCATGCTGTGCTCACCATTGGATAGAGTGGTTCTCAAGGTTGGTTTTACGAATAACAACGTTTGCATAAACGACAATCGGGATCACTTTAGTTAACTCTCTGCTGCTGTCCATCATTGACTATGCTGATGTTTGCTATACAGATATCAATGAAACACTTCTCAATAAACTTGAGCGATTACTTAATCTTTGTATAAGGTTTATCTTCGGAATACGTAAATATGACCATGTGTCACACTACCGGGCTCAGCTGAAGTGGCTCAACATCCGCAACAGGCGAGATGTACACACACTTACCATGTTATATAACATAATAACCATGTTATATAACACTTGGTCTCCAGAATATCTTCGTGAGCGCTTTGTACTAAAACAGTTCGTTGGCCGCGAACCGCGAACCTTCTATAATATAATAAATTTTTAACATTCCCCGAATGTCACACAAATTTCTATGGCAATTCTTTTACCTGTACAGCTTTAAAACTATGGAATAGTTTGCCGATTGAGATTAGGGAGGCTTCGTCAACTAATGTCTTTAAATCGCGTGTATCTGAATACTTTCTACTCAAACAATGAAAAATTACAAACTGGTATATTTATTGTCGTTGTATATATTCCATGTGTATGTATATTATTATATTTATATAGAAGTATCTATTTATGTATATGTAAATGTATATTTATTTATTTATATAATAGTTTTAAAACGCTATTTGTAGCGGCACTACCCTTAGCCTTAGCATTAAGTTCGCCTTTGTACATTTTATTTGGTGCAATACAGGATTTATCTATCTATCTATCTATCACCTCAACAATCGTCAATCACCTCGTGATCCAAGTCGAGGTACTTAATGATTTTTTCCATTACGGCCTTCACGAGGTTCTGGGATGGTAATATCGACGAGCACCGCCTCTCGCGTTGATCGATCAGGAGTTTTGGCGACAATAGTCCTGTCTGTGATTATATTTTTTAACTAATGAGATTTTTAAAAAATAACAAGTATGATTATTTGTATAACATTTTTCTAATGACCTTATTACCGTGCTGGACCAATTCAAAAATTCCAGATGATAATTATAATAGCCTAGAAAATGTACATCTGAATACAAAGTCAGGGCAACCCCATTTAGTGGGAGTACGTGTACGATTTCTTCATGCGTAAAAAGTTTTAATTAAAAACATAGCTCCATTCCGAAGCTGGCTGCGTCATGAGCATTACAAAGAATGTTTATGTATAGTGATATAAAATAAAAACAAGCTATGACGTACTTTTAAAGCTATTGAAGTAGACAGAGAGGGAGGCTATTAACTGTTTAACTTTCTAAAACATAATCAGGTTTAACTAATTTAACAGTTGTTGTACCAATTAGGTAACTGACTGCCTTGTACTTTTGGTCTCTCAAGAATAAGACTACGGTATGCCCTGCCTATCGTAGAAGGCGACTAAAAGAGGCCTCGGGTTCAATGAGCGACAAGGGGCATTTGTCGTCCGCCAAGGTGGACCCGGGAAGAAGGCGACATCGGTTGGCCCGTGTCGCCTTGCACTGCGAGGGCACAGGGGGGAGTGAGTAGCCCCCCAGGAAGTGCTCTCCTTGAGGACAGTGCAGAGGGGCTCCGGTGCGTTCCTCTGGAGATCCCGGAGCCATTCACCATGCACCGAGGAAGGGCCAGCGGGGAGGTTTTGTGGGTAAAAACCTCACATAACCCACCGCCTTCCCGCTAGAAGGTGGGGTATCTTTTTTAAGATTTCCTCCCTGTTAAAGGTAAGTGACTAATGGAAACTCATTTCCAAAAACCGACTGGAATTAGAAACTCTTAGCCAGAGATTGTATCGTAGACTTCTAACACATGTATGTTGTTTCAGGATGTATTCCTTAATGAGCGCGTGGTATATCAGCACTTAAAATTGCAACAAACATATTCATTTATTTATTTATTTAAATCAACAAAAATTATAACACCGTTACAGATAATACCAATATGATGTTATAAGAACTTAGTTAAATATATATTATTAAAATTAAAACAAATACAAAGCTGCTTGATGTATTGACAATAAT
The DNA here is from genome assembly GCA_029286785.1 of Meandrusa payeni. NCBI lineage: Eukaryota > Metazoa > Arthropoda > Insecta > Lepidoptera > Papilionidae > Meandrusa > Meandrusa payeni. The sequence goes on from JAGSMX010000029.1 coordinate 3,054,324, forward strand.
ATATAAATATAATAAAGTCAAACACCTTCTACGCATTTGTAGGCAGCTTCGATAAACACAGACTCTGTGCAACAAAATATATCAATGTGCAGTGAGATGGTATTAACAAACCCAACCGCGCGCGACAGCGGAGAGTTCCTGGATAAGTTAGTCCTGGAGACAGGTAGTAGGAACAATGGCGGACGACGGCGCATGCACACGTAATTGTCAGGCACCAGGGATCGAACTCGGATTTCTAGTGTACTATAACAACTTGTGGCGATCGACTCGATGTCTAATTGATTACGTAAAATGTGTAAAAATAAAATCGTAACACTTTATCAAAATATAAACATAGAAATGATTGTTTCCGTAAACACGAACTTTTTTCATTTAATTTGTGTGTCGCCAGAATGAAATGTTTAATTATGTAAGCATAATACCTTATCGTCAAGGGCAATTTTGTGGTCTAACATTTTTTATTGTATACCTTTTCGATAAGAACAAGGTGAAATTAGATTTTAAATTAGTTTTTTTTTATTAAATTGATATGATATAATATAATATATTAAATTGATGTTTTATTTTAACAAAACAAGTATGTACTACAAGCTATAATGTGAGAATAAAATCTAGTAACAGTAAATAATAAAAAAGTTTATTAATATTAGGTGTACTAAAGAATCGTTTATTAAATTCGCATTAGTGGTGGGCCTCAAGTGGTAAATATGAACTTTTAAGGATTTAAAAACAGTTTATTGAACAAATGAGATGTCATAGAGAAATATGTGTTATAATTTGTAGGTCTCGTTGAATAAAATAATCCAACAACTAATACACTCGCTTTTTTGAGGCAGCGTAATTTTGTACAAAGAATTATTTATCACGAATACCGTCACAACTGCGCGTCCTCACAATCTTTATACAAAATTAATTAGAAGTCAGATTAGGAACTAATAAAGTTAAACTATTGTTTACAATGCCAAGTTAATGTAATGATCAACTATATTATTAATGCCTAACAATCGCTGGGTGTCATGTGTTGCCAGCTCACATATGTTCTAAAAGACTTTAATAGATAAAATGAATATGAAATTATGCATATACTTGAATTTAAAAGAAATGCATTAAGATTTTATCCTCCGTAATCATAACTTATAACTTTTCGGAATTAGTAAATTAACCGCCTTTTTTTCACTGCTTCACCGGATTGAGAAGCGGTACAGCGCTTAGGTCGCTTAGCCTGAACCTCTATTAGCTAGTAACTCGACATAAGGGTCCCCCCGGTGAGGGGTAACCTCGGCTTCGACGGTCACTATGTTACCCGTAAGCATTCCGATCCGAGGGCGCCCGAGAGGGCCGAACCACGACTCGGTCGGCAGCTATTTTATTTATATCTAAGGTACATTCAAAAGCTAAACTAACTTTGATTGCCACTTCGGGAACCGTTGGCGCTGGGAGAAGAAGTGGCCGAAGAAACTCTAGCAGCGCTCCTAATCCTATCCAAGTGGTGGGGCCTAATCTTAAAGTAACCGCCTTGTTGCTACGATATACACGCTGATCACGGCTTCATTAATTTAATTACCTATTTCTTAACGACAAGATTTAGATAGGTAGACAGATTTCATTGGGTTTACTTAAAAAATAAAATAATAAGTTGAAATGTAACAAATGCGTACCTAACTGGACCTGCGCACTTGTCTTTCCAATATTATATCGTGATAAAAGTGTGCAAGTTATTTTATGCAAATAATTTTTAATAGAATGACGTATAAATAAAAAAAAACAATTATTGATGTAGCAAATTTTAATAAGAAAATTTACACAATTTATAACGGAAATCAAAACCCAAATAATAATTCTTACTAGTTAGGTAAATTGGAATTATTTTTCTAAACTTTATGAGACAAAAATATAATAACGTAATTTCACTTGCGACTTTCTTCTACATATGGTACAAATTTGTGCTAGATGTATAGCTAGATGGCTGATTCTGATTACCCCGGTAAAATTAAAAGGACGTATTCTTCTTCTTCTTTTTGTTACCTACTACTGAGGATCGTAACCACGTATACGCAGCCTCCATTGAGTGCGGTCATAGGCGGAGTGGACCGCACACTGCATGCTGCCACCGTCTTCGTGATCGTGTGCGACCATTTTGTAGGCGCCCTTCCCTGAGCACGTTTGCCGTCCATTTTGCGTAAAATGATCTGCTTCTCCAGGCAGTGCTTTGAATACCGCATAACGTGTCTAAAGAAGCTGAGGACTCTTTGGCGGTATATTTCAGATAGCCGTATGACGTATACTCAGTGTGATTTTCTGACGTTTCTTCTTAGATACGAAAAGTGCACCCTACCTTACAAAAAAGCGATCTCCTCTCTATCGCTTCCTCAGGACTGAAGGTCGCGACTAACAAGAGCGCTGCTCTTAAAGAATACGGCTCACTCTTGTCTATATTGGTATAACCGCATAAAGTTTATGTATACAAGAAACTAAAAAACTTCTAGGGCTCACTGTAACCTAATTATAATTAGGGCTTTTTATTAATTTGTCTACCATCGCTTTAACGTTATAACAAATACACCTTAATTTACCAAAGACCGCAAACACAAAACAACACGCCATTCCGTTTGCCACTAATTGCAAACTGCCACTGGATTAATCAAACCCTCTATTGTTTCAGATTAACGTGCCACGAAACGCGTGAAAGAGATCGACATTCCCGGCACCCCGATATAAAACGCCTTATATGGAGCGAGACGGGTATACGTTACGTGCTGCGCCGCGTATTAGAACACACAAAAACCACGATAGGTAATAGCGCGAAAGCCAAACACCATTTTTGATTAGAGTAATATTATAATAGTAAAATTTTAAATTTCGAACGACCAGACGAACTTGTAGAAGACTTTAGGTGCTTTATAGACGGACTAGCCTTATTTACATTGTAAAAATGTGTTCGGCTGTGTAGTTAGGGATTTGGGTGAGTAGCATTAGTAAGGTATAGGTGTAAAGATAATAAAGGCGACGGGGACCGTGCGTGGGTGTGTTGTGGAAGTGAGGGTGAGCCGTGTGATGCGGCGGCGGCCGCGGAGACGCATACAACGGCATCTGAAGCAGTTCTCCACGTCCGTCTGACGAATCCGCTAAGGTAAGCTTCTTTGGTTTTATTACTATGTTTCTTACGTTACTAGTGGCTATCCTACAGTCTAAATTAGACTTTACCGCAGGAATTATAGCATTGAAATCACACATAATTCTCAGTTCGTAACTGTCAATCAATATTTATCATAGTTACTTAACGTCTCATGTCTTAACTGTTAAAATGATAAATAAATTAAGCCCATCTGGGGATCCCACTACAGGACTTTCCACAGTTAGGGGTTTGAGCACTAACCATATCGTTATCATAACCGTCGTGTATATGTATGTACAGTGTGGTAGTGTGTTTTGTTTTTTTTTAACTTTAAAAAATAATTCTGCACTCCTTTTCTATATAAACTGTAAGTGCGGTAAATTTCACACTCTTCCTTCTGCGCAATTTTTGTAAGAAGAGGGACTAAGTTTCTGCTTCACGTATCTATTCTTATAATATACCCATTTATATCTTCGTTCGCGCTATTAATTAAAAAAACACATTTATCTGTGTGGCATGTTTATTTCGCCTTGCCCTCCAATATTCATTGAAGGTGTGAAAAAAAACAATTTCGCTGATACAACGCTGCGAAGTGTGAATGATAGTTCGACGTGCACAATCGGTGCCATCGCCACTCCTCAGACTCGAGGGCTTGCTAAGAACCTGTCACATAACTGCGATGCTATTATTCTAAGTCTAACAAAGGTTATCAGGGCATATTAAAAAAACGAGCATGCTTTAGATAACAGTACTGAAGTAAGATTTCTTGAACTGCATCTATATGTATCGATATATATGTATATGTTTATATATATATAATATATACAGGTTTGTTCGACAATAGGCCTTCACTGTGTTTTAGATATACGAAACGTAACTCTTTCTATCTATCTTTACTAACTTGTATCTCCCTCTCAACTTACCCCTCGTTCGATTATACTTTTCGTAACGCACCAGGTTACTCACCAAGTTAAGCGTGCCTTTTTTTGAGAAGTTTTACTTCAAAAACCATATTTGAGGTCAATGTGCCTTAGGTAATTTAAGCTAGAAAGATGGAAATATTTCTTACATTTACGTATATATATATCTGAGGAATTGTTTGAAATCTTCCCAACTACCAATATTCATTAACGCACATGTCGGCAGAGTTCCAAATTCCATCGACACCATCTTGATGTTTGGCGTTCCAAGACCGTAGATTTTGCGTGACTTTATTCCACCTACTATCATCCTGTGGATTCAACTGTCACCAGCTGTGTTACCGAATTTGCACGAAGCTGGTGAAACATCTGCCGCTCCTTCAGTGTTGTAGAAGTTCATGGCCGACGGTTCAACATAATTAAGGGTAGTAAATTACAACTCACAATTGATACCTTAACCTAATTAAGTATATGAGCCCAGGACTACAGGACTGATCAGGAAATGTTTCTTCATCAGTATATACCTCAACGATAAAAATTGTTTCAACCATAAGGTAACGAATGGAAAACTCCGTGAAGACTAAATTAGCCACCGCATGGATACGATACTAACAAATCGTGCTTGGTCGTAAAAAGCGGATGATGATATTCAGAGAACTGAAATAAAGGCGAGGTTGAATCTATAAATCAATGGGACGGCTAACAATACAGAATTATACAAGACATAAGAGGTAGCGGGAAACGTTTCTTATGTGGTAACTTTAGTCACTTCACGTACGTATAACAAATCACATTAACCAAAGACCCACCGCAAGATTTCCATTCTTTTGTTGAATTGATTGAAAAAAATTGTTAAATGCATAAAATACCCTGTATACTTTTTCGTATTTCTGATAGGTTTCTAAACGTTTTCACATTTGCCTCTTACGTCTATATCTAAAAGGTTAAAAGTCATTATTTTATCGCCGGATTCACGATCGGTCGATAGTATATCCAGATTCTTTTGTATAGACCTGTAGTTTTGGATGTTTGTACATCCATACGTAGCACTCGGTTAATAATCTATTCCAATAAATATAGACGTGTTTCTTTTGCTTCCCGAAGTGGCACTTAAAGCTGCCTAGTTATTGAATGTCTTAAAAATTTTCCGATCTAAGCCACGTAGTTTAATGAGAGTTTGGTTAGATTCTGATTAATTCTTAGGAGTTGTCTTTAAATGATACTTATGCTGTAATATGCAGCATGTTTCAGAGGTATTTATCACAGATAATTAATTATTCATCTTAAATCTGTATTTTTGGTTAATCAAATAATATTTTCTTATATCCACTCCATTCGATTGATATGTAATTCTATTGTTTATTATACAGTACAGGATGGATCCGTATTATTTTATAAGATAACGTAATCGGACAAGAAAGGACGTCCTCAAGTACGTGGGAAAAGACCTTTTTTTTTTTTTTGTTTACAGGGAGGAAATCTTCAGAAAGATACCCCCCCTTCTGGGGGGAAGGCGGCGGTTATGTGGGGTTCTTACCCACAAAAACCTCCCCGGTGGCCCTTTCCTCGGTGCATGACGAGGGGCTCCGGGATCTCCAGTGGAACGCACCGGAGCCCCTCTGCACTGTGCTCAAGGAGAGCACGTCCCGGGGGGGGAGGTTACTCCCTCCCCCCCTGTGCCCTCGCAGCGCAAGGCGACACGGGCCAGCCGATGTCGCCTTCTTCCCGAGTCCACTTTGGTGGACGACTCAGGCCCCCACCCTTGTCGCCCAGTGAACCCGAGGCCCCTTTTAGTCGCCTTGTACGACAGGCAGGGGATACCGTAGTCTTATTCTTGAGAGCCCAGAACTACAGGGCTGGTGGGAAAAGGCCTAAGGTATCTCTGCCCACTTCATTACTAAAGCTTATTTATCATTCAACGACCGAAATTTGATTTTATATCTTGCCTTGTACCACAACGAACGTGTAGAAAAGGGCGTGCGACTGGTCCTTACTTTTTGTAAAGCTGTACGTGTTTTCTTTCGTCGATTTCTTATTCCAAAGCGATATGTCGGATAACATTTGTGAGTACTTACGTAACTTACGCAAAGTTCGTAAGTTATAAATAGAAAATACTTCGTGTAACATTTGCGGAATGGAATTACATTTGTGTAAACAAATTAAATAAGATAGGACCTCTGCTAAACCAATTGTGGTACAACCCGGTCATTGGCATCATGATGGTCGATATTTGCAGGTTTTAGCATTCTTTCAGTTCACTGATACCAATATAGTTTACCGACGGAGTACCATTAGCACGCTAATCGTGAGTATGTTAGTATTTGAGTATTTAGTAATGATTGAATGTTTATTGACAGGAGTGTAATAGATCGGTTTCATGATGAAACACCACTGAAAAGTCTCAATTACAATACAAATAACCAAAGTGCAAAATCAACTTAATACATTCTTAATTCTAGTAAACATTAATGTTAACGGTACGATATATGTTTGGCCGTTTCTCGCAATGAAGCGTGTAGCTCAATGAACACTGTCGGTCAATACGGTCAAATCGTTCACTTCATTCGTTCATAATCATACACATATTAGACATAGATAATAACCAGAGACTTTTAGTTATTGCTATCAACAAATTACAAGAATTACAGAATATAAAACATATCTAAAATTGCAATTATATAATTTTCATTATGTTGTTTATAATGTATATTGTTTAATTAATACAAAATATTGTAAGACGAATTATTGTAGAGAATCATTCGAAATGATTACAATAGTCTAATGGTTTAGGGTCCGGTCTGCGAAACGTAAGGTTGTGTATTCAAATCCACAATTCAACTATTGGTGTAAATTTTATCCTAGCACAAGCTTAGCAAGGAATGGTGAAAAAAAATTGTTATTATTTTTTAAAATAAATTTTAAACACATGGTGTCAGCAATTAATAATTTAATTTGCATGCGCTGAAAGAGAATCAAAATAAAAAAATACTGGTATCCATAGGTGGTCAAAGCCTTATTTTTCATTTTCTTATTGCAAAATTTATGTAATACTATACCTAAAATATAATGTAATTATTTTTTATTAGAAATTTGTATGTTCTTTTAAAAAAAATTATCGCAATATCCTTAATTATCTTAAAAACTAAAATAAGATTCTTTATAAGAGGAAAATAACAACCCCTATCTAGATTTTAATTAAAAGTCGAAGGTGATTGTGACCTTTTGTTGTTCTTAGTCTTATTTAAAAAAAAGATAAGCGCTTTCAGCGATTTACGTAAACTGTTTTAATAATTTTCGCTTAGACGATGAATAGTTGTAGCGCTTTAGGGTGCGGTGCGGATCGATGGTGCGATGCGCGCGCATGCTATGACGTCATCGTCGCCGGGCAGGCCAATGCTTTAGAGCCATCAGCAAATACAATTTATATTGGATACTACAATACCTAAGACGGTCTTAATGCTCTGAAAATAGATATGTATGGCATGAATATAATTAAAGTGACCTCCAATACACAGACTTATTAAATTTACATGAATATTCGAATATATTCGAATTCATTGAACAAAACTATTTTTAAGGAGGAACTTTGAATTCTCGAAGTTTCGAACACTTTATAGTGTTCAACACATAACAACTTAATTATGAAACACATAAAAAAGAAAAAAAGAATAAGGAATGAATCAACTTTGGACGCCTTTTCTGCATGTGCTATCGTAAGGCTGGCACAATGCTGATTTTCAACGGTGCCCAGGACTACCCAATGTCGTGCTAGCAGTTCATATATATAATGCGGGTATGGATGAGTAATACATTTATTAAAAATAATAATATACATAAATATCAATGGCACGCTATATGTTTGGCCGTTTCTCACAATAAAACTTGTCATTCAATGAGCATTGTCGGTCAATACGGTCAAATCGTTCACTTTCGTTCATAATCATACACTTATTAGACAAAGATATTATACACAGACCTTTTTGTCATCGTCATCAACAAATTACAAGCAGAATATGTAATCTAAAATTATTACGTTGTATAAATGTATATTTTTTAATTATATATCAGTATAATGATTGATAATAATATTTTAATAAACAAATAATTAGTAATGTCACATATAAGGTTTATTTGTTAAAAATATTTAAGCAATTTTTAAGTAGCTTTAGCTTTTTTGTTAAAAAACTGCTTGGTGAGACAGCTGACCGCAATAGTTACGCCGAATTTGAGATGTAGAACCTCGTTAGGTGACCTTGGCTTGGCCGGTTTCTCTAATCGCATTAGTAAGCGATTGATTAAAATTACTTTACCATAATTTTCTCTTATCTCATTCATCACTGTTCCCGATAATTAAACATACTTGATATGTAATATAAGCAGTGATAGCTTAGTGACTTAGCGGTTCGACTTTAGGAATTTATGGTCAGGAGTTCGAATCACAGCTGACGTGTACCAAAGAGTTTCCGTTTTGTTCTAAAACGGGTTACAAAAACAGTTACTTGCTAAAATTTTCCCGGAGTAAGTCGTTTGTTCACCACCTGTCATATATTTATTTATTTATTTATTTATTTATTTATTTATTTATTTATTTATTTATTTATTTTATTTGTTATTTATTTATTTATTTATTTATTTATTTATTTGTTTATTTATTTATTTTTTTATTTATTTATTTATTTATTTATTTATTAATTAATTAATTAATTTATTTATTTATTAAGATACACCAACAGCATTACACAAGCATACATTGTTGTAATAATCAAGTTTACAAACTAAGTCCTGTTGTGTATGCCAATTACAAGTGTACACAACATTCGCTATAAGGAAACGTAACGATTTTATTATTAATACTTACAAAAATATATTATTAAGTGATAAAGTAACAGGAATATAACTATACTTTTGTATTCGTTCTGAACAAGTGCTTGACCACCTGATGCTAAATGAAAATTCAGTCCTGGATGGTAAGGCGCACTAGCTTGTTAAATGTCTATGCAGTCTATACTTGAAAATACTGGACAGTACTGTCTAGTGTTAAGGTTAAAATAATGTGAAAACTTATTTTTTTTTTCATATAAAAAGGTCTAAGTAAGTTGTGCCCTAAAGCCGTGATAGCTCAGGTAGTCATCAAGTCGCAACCCAAATCCGATCCCCTTTTTTTGTTGACGAGGAGGAAATCTTCACAAAGATACCCCGCCTTCTGGGCGGAAGGCGACGGTTATGTGGGGTTCTTCCGGGATCTCACGTGAAACGCACTGGAGCCCCTTTGCACTGTGCTCAAGGAGAACACGTTCCGGGTGGGTAGGAGGACAGGCAAGGGATACCGTAGTCTTATTCTTGAGAGCCCAGAACTACAGGGCTTAAAAAAAATCCAATCCCATGTGCCAACCAATAAATTGTTTCAATTTTAAGTGCTGATTTACTACGCGTTCGGCGGTGATAGGAAACATTGTGAACCTACACGTCTTAGAACATTTATATTGACTCTGGTTACAATCAAAAGACATGTGAAATCTTCCAATACGCTCTAGGCAATGGCGGACTATGCCCAACAGTGGAACATATATAAGCTGTAGCTGTCAGCTGATTATATGTGTGCAGATATATGGCTTGTAACGAAACGAAAGAGATATATCAGTTTACTAAGTGTTGTAAGTCCGTGATCTCTGACTACCACGCTGGATAACAGGCGTAAAGTTTGTTAATTTTTTTTATTATAAGACATCACAAAACCATAGAAATACGGTCCTTTTCCTACAATTTCAGTAAAGGATATAAAAATATTAAAATTGTTCAGAATGGATGCATATTTTTAAACAAAATTCCAAAGCGCTGTTATTCATTTTAATTCCAAAGGCAGTGTATAAAAATAAAGCAATAAATGGTTAGAATTTTATGCATGCAACGAAACTATGTACAATTTTCTGAAGAGACATTTTATACGATTTGTAATTATTCACTTCTTTCAAATGTTGCCAGTTTTTGTGAGGCGACGCTAACGGTTCCGCTTCAATGTCGCCCTTGGGAATCGTTTAAATTCGGGAAGCTTTGTACCCCGCGCTCTGTACAATGTACGTGATAATTAATTGTTACAGAAAGGCGTCGTAAACATGAGGTCTTTTATCTGCTGACGTTTTGAGGTCACGGCAATAATATAATTTTCTTATTTGTCCTATGGTTCTATTACCTTTTCCGGTTTTGTTTATTATTTTAATTATACGGTTCTTAGCAGTATTAACACTTCGGGAAGGGCTTTTGTTAACTTTGTTTTAGGTGTTACAATAAGTTTAAAGAAATAAATAAATAAATGGATAATAATCAATATAAAAAGACATCTAAATATATTTGAATCATATACATTCTCAATTAAATTATTGCACAATATTTCAAACTATATACACAAGAGTGTTTGTAAACTTCGCTCCGAAACTTTACGATTTCGTTACGTAAGCGGGAAGCTGCGTGGAATCTGCGTTCATTAAGCTATCAATACTCTAATTTATTTCGCTGTCGTTGCTAATTCAAAATGGCCGTGCGTGGCTATTATAGGAATATTTCAACAGGTAGCCTGTTCTACATTACCGCAATAAGAGCGTTGAGTAATAACGTATGACAGTTATTTACTAAAATCTTACTTGTTGTTAGCGGGGTAGACAGACGTCTGCGTCTCTCCCCAATAACCGTAGGTACGTCAAAAACAATATTCTATTCGCGATTGCATGCTGACTCAAGGGAGGCCGAGAGGGCTGAAATGTGGCTCATAAAACGGGGCCTCTTCGATGCGTGAACCAGAGCATTCTCCAACACCACTTTCCAAAATCGGGCATTAAAAATAATTGTATTAACTGTAGAGGTAGCACTCTTTTTAACAAAACTAATAAAGTACATTAGAAAAGAACACGGACACAGGGCTGTGGTTGCGCTAGAATCTCTGGGTTCGTCCTATTCAGCGAGAGCATTTCATCCTAGATTGAGCGAACGTCGTTGCATCATCCCCTTCTCCGAGGATATGTCTCGGTCTCCAGAAGAGGCGAAGAAATTTTAGGGAAGGTTTATGAGTCTTATCTACCACCAGATATAGATTGAATGAAAAGCGGTTTTGCTATTGTGTTTGACACGTTGCTTAAGTCGGCTTGAATCGGCTGTTGAAACCCCAAAACAAAAGAGCGAATTCTTTTACCATAAGTCGGGAATGCAAGTAATGTATACGGTTGTCATATCCAGGAACAGCGAGGATTGTGTGCAAAGAAACGTTCTTAAACTCGAAATCCCTTATCAACATGAGTATCTTATCATCAATGGAACCAAATACTGATTATTACATTTTTGAAGTATAATATGGTGTAAGTGAATTGATAACGCCTTAGTGATTGCTTATTGTATAATCATGGACTGCTGTGTCGCATGTTGATTGACAAATCTCTCCTAATTTGTAAAATTTAATTTATATTTTTAATTAAAAAAAAGTAACTAATGAAAAGGAATAACACAAGTAGGGCCATTGTCCATTGGAATATCGCGATCTAGTAAGAGTCCAGTGTGTAGTGGAAGTATTTTATACTTCAGAATCTCGCCCCTAGTCAGGCTAGCCTCTGTCTAGTCGCAACAGCCCTTCAATTTGTTAGTTCTCTCGTAAAAAAAGATAACGACAACAAGTATCTATCTTTGTATCTATGTAGTTGTATATTTATGTTTATATACATATAATATATTATTATATTTGTCTATTTTTTTTCCTATAAGGTTGTACCCGTGACTTTGTCTCTACACAACCCTAAAGTAAACTGGCACAGACTGCTTTCTGGTATTAAGTCCGCCATTTTGTACACTTTTATTATTTGCAAATAAAGATTAAATAAATAACAAGTATATTTACGAATAAAAACAAAAATCGACTTCAAATCGAATGAAACGTTAAACGTTATTACGTTACCTTTGGGAATTTGGCATTCGCGTGGATACCGATGCCTCCGTTTATTATTTTTACACGTGTTCTTTGTCTTCTAGTGTGCCACCGATAAATAAAAGTATCACAGAATCATGAAGAATAATGAAATTATATTTTATAAATTTGTTACAATTAAAATATACAATTTGGAACAATCTAGACTAAAAAGTGTATGAGGAAAAACGTTGACATGTGTTGCAGATCGGTTGAAAGTTGCGAAAGATCAAGCGGTTGTTGTTTAATACAACAAACGCACACTCACTCATACTCACACATATTCAAGATTGCTACACTTTGTTCTGGTCACAGGAACATTTCAAACTAATGCTGACTATTTCAAACAATCTTGACATGTGAAATAAATACGAGATTGTACGCTGAGACTTACAAACGAAACAGATGATATTTCCAAACTTACGTCATCACTGAGTTAGTGGCCATGCCGAGTGATGATTTTTTCTAATTTTTTCTAATCTGATGTTATGTGGAAACGCAATCCTGGATGCGCATTAGCTTAGTAAATGCCTATTCACTATACTCTTGAAAACACATAACCCTGGGGAAAGACAGACTATTTCCATTGCTGTACAAAAAATGAAAGACGTAGCAAAGCGTTTCGTTCTGGCTTGAGGGATATTCACAACAAAAGGATGAAATACAGCAGTGCATCTTGAAGTCCGATGGTGGTATGGGAATGAGGGAATTAGATGTAGTTCCTGAGCACGGTCTTTTAAATGCAATCTGTATGTAGTATTCGATATTTACGTCAATAAAAATATAGCGCGTCGAGATAGGTTTTATTGGGTACAGACAATTCTAGAACAAACAGAAGAAATAGATCACAAAGTTTGAAACAAAAAGATGGTGCATTGGGTAAATCTGGGAATCGAAAAAGCGAGTTAAATCTAAAATTAGACGTGCTATACATATTGTAGGTAATTTTGAACTACATCTACACGATTTACGGTAGCATTTTTTTTTATTATGTCGGTAAGATCGAAAATAATTTTTCACATATCATCATTATGTAATTCGTATCTTACTATATTTACAAAAAACATGATTTAAAAGAAAAACCGAGCTAAGGTCAGTCATCCGGGTCCTAATTCATTAATGGAATGTTAAAAGTCAACAAAGACACGTATCAACACTATGGAGGCCCAATGCGGTATTGCTTATCGGCGACGAGTTATCAATTTTGAAGAAGTGCGTCAAAACTAGCACCAAGTGCGTCAGAATCTCAATTTGCTTCATTTTTATCAGGCTTTAGATCGCGGATAAGTTTTGCTGCATTATGATAATTTACACACGACATGCAAACATTTTTTTAAGATGTCCTCCGCGCACGATAACAGATAAACAATACGAATGCGAGTTAACTGTTTGTCAAGTAAACGAAGTTCAAATTGTCACTTGCCTGTAATATTTATTTATAAAGAAACGATTTTACAAATATTAGACATTTAGACATTTATTTATTGGCATCACAATACAAAAACACATCACAGACTGAATATAACACACATTAAAAAAGAATGAAAAATAGACAAAACACAGTTAAAGTTACACGGACAAATAATACAAAACATATGATGCCAATATCGGACACCGTCTCAGCATATGCTGCCACAAGGATGCGACAGCGCTGATTTTCAGCGGTGCCCGGGACTACCTAAAGACGTGCGCGCGCAATACTACTTTTATATGGAATATTATTATACAGACAGTAAGAGTATAATAAATATGATACATAAATAAAACAGTTATGAGATTAAATTATATTTTATACAATAAAATAATAGATGAAAAAAAAAATATTACTAACATTCTTGCTAACTATTCCAACTAAATTCCATCTTGGTGCAAATTTAAGACCTATAAGGTTTATTCATGGAAGCCATTGTCAGAATGGGACTAAAATGAAATAGGATCGCATAGGAAGCACTACATAAACAAAAGAAGAAACTTTGTTTTTTTTTTGAGGGATGAACCACGACTCGGTCGGTAGCTATTTTATTGGCAAAGAAATTACAATCTAAGCGAAACTAACCTATATGCCACTTCGGAAAGCGTTGCCACTGGGAGAAGAAGTGGCCGAAGAAACTCCAGCAACGCTCCTAATCTTATCGATGGGGTGGGGCTTGACCCATAAAATACTTATATCGCGCAAGGATTTTTCGCAACCTCTCAAAAGAGAGGAGATTCTTAATGCATCCGTATCTTTTTACATAAAGAAAGCACCCACGTTTGTGTAGTAATATTTGGTCCGTTACGTTTAATTCGATTTGAAGTCGTCATTTGTTTTTACTTAAAAATATACTTGTTTCAAAATTAGAACACATGACTCAGCGTGGAAAATATTCCGTAAAGTTAAATCATTTTTTTTAAGATGCAAATTCGTTTTCATACAATGAAAAGGTATTTAGAGTTTCGTACGGTAAATATGAAAACAGATGGACAGATTGACTGTGTGCTGTTTAGTCTGTGCATTGTTTGAAGCCGGCTATTTCGAGAGTCGACAGAACTCCGGTGCGGATTCGTATTGTTTAAATATTCCGATACAATATTTCACAGCTTTCAATGGTATTCATTGAGATGTCATCAGTGCGGAGAACTTTGCCAGGACATAGTTTGCGCTCAGGTAACTTCAGGGGACAGGATCTACTACCATGAAGTAAGCACGATTGGGAAAGACCAGCAGAACACTGGCCTGAGTTATTTTTATATTATTGGTGGGTTAGTGCCAACGAGACAACTTCAGACAATTATAATTACAAGTAAAAACAAAAGTCGCCTTCAAATAATACTCGTTTATTAGTCATTATTGTATATGTCTGTTTATTATATCACGAATCGAATTGTAACATCGAAGAAGACCTCATGGAAGTATAAATAATAAAAAAAAAAATATAAATTATGAGTAAAAACAAAACCGACTTCGAATCGAATCAAAGCGCTAATAAGCGCGGATGCTTTATTTCTCTCTATAATGCTCCGAATTATGGTATGAATATTACGAAATAGAATTACCTTTTTTTTTGTTAACGAGGAGGAAATCTTCAAAAAGATACCCCGACTTATGGGGGGAATGCGGCAGTTATGTGGGGTTTTTACTCACTAAAACCTCCCCGGTAGCCCTTCCTCGGTGCATGGTGAGGGGCTCCGGGATCTCCAGTGGAACGCACCGGAGCCCCTCTGCACTGTGCTTAAGGTGAGCACTTCCCGGGGGCCGGGGGGGAGGTTACTCCCTCCCCCTGTGCCCTCGCAGTGCAAGGCGACACGGGGCAGCCGATGTCGACTTCTTCCCGTGTCCACCTTGTCGGACGACAAAGGCCCCCACCCTTGTAGCCCAGTGAACCCGAGGCCCCTTTTAGTCGCCTTCTACGACAGGCCGTAGTCTTATTCTTGAGAGCCCAGAACTACAGGGCTGCGGGCCGGTCTGCCACCGACCCGCCTGCGCCATCTCCGATCGGGATCGGCCCCATACGAAATAGAGTAACCTAACCAAACTCTCATCAAACTACCTTTAAAATTTGCTTTACTCCATTTCTCGCACATATGGATGCCACTGTCAGAATCTGAACTGGGAAAAGGGAAGAACCAGCTTTCAAAAAAAAAATAATCAACGAAAACAATCGAATCGAGATTCTACTCCTTTTTTAAAGTCGGTTGAAAATTAAAAAAAAACCTTTTTTCTCATACAAAAATAAGCAACAGTAAGGACTAGACTAAAGAAAGACTAGATATATTTCTTAAATGTGATGCTCTATCACCGTTAAGAACGTTACATGTCTCTTATGACACTAAGCGACACTCTTATACACCGAAAAACATATAATAATGTCTATATGTTTGTTTGAAATAAAAGACAAAACTGCGTTTCTTTATAATATTTAGAGAAACAACATCTAATGTCCGTATTCCATATCTCTTTTACATAAATCTCCTTGACAATAATGACATTTCAATAATTATTATGAAAATATAAAAATAATAAACTTAAGTAAGGAGTCTATATATCCTTACTTTACATACATATATATACCAAAATTTAAAAAAAATCACTTTTTCACTCATACACTACCTTTTTTCTCGCGTTCTTTTTTCTAGCGTTCCCTCAAAACACATTGAGGTTTCAATAACGATCGAGTCGTCAAAGAGTTGGTGGTCAAAATCCGTGTAGTTAGTGCTGAGGTTTATTTTTTTTCGAACCCGATACACTGCGGACATTTCATTTGCATGAAATTTGCAATTCAATTCGACCCATGGTATATTCATCAGTACACTGTCGGATCGTCAAACAAAAGCATTCGTGGAGAAAGTCATTTGAAGTTTCCTAATTGGATTCTTTGTGCTTTGAAAACATTTGACAGGTGTATTTTAAGTTTTCAACCGTCTTCAAAAAAAAGAGGAGTTACTCAATACGTCTGTATATTTCTATTCCAGTGTGTTCTCATTTAAATTTTGTCCAATTCAGACAGTGGCCTCTATGAGACAACCACATAAGTCTTAAATTAGCATTAAGTATGTGCGCGACAAATGGACGAATAACTCAATATCACGCTAACGGATTTCGATGCTTATTTCTTTTTTTTTCTCTTTATTTGGGACAGTAAACAATAGCACAATTGATATTATAAAAGACATAATAGAAATAAAATATGTAACTGCACTACCAACAACATTATCCGCAAATTATTATCATTATTATTTTAACGTGCAACACTTAAAAAACAAAAACACTATCAACAAAATTTAAATTAAGAAGAAGAATACGGAAATAAATGAACTAATAAATACTTATTAACTAAATTAACTAAATAAGCTGTCTTTAATACATTTTCTAAATTTAGTAGTGGGCAATGAAAACAAATCAAATTTATTGGAAAGAATGTATTTCAAAGGTCGTTTGAGAGTTTGGTTAGGTTCTGATTAATTCTATTTAATAATAATCGAAAATTCGGAAGTGACAAAGAGAGCGTCTGCGCGTAATAGTGTTTAACGTTTGATTGGATTTGACGGTTTTTGTTTACCGTCTTACCTATAAACGAATACATGTCTATTCTATTCTAATCAAAACAAATGATACGTATCGATGTTCTATGGAATTTTGTGTCAGTTGAACGGTTGTGTAACATCCCTAAATAACGCTGGCTCCAGCACATCCAACAGTCGCCCCACGTGCGATACGCTGGCGGCCAATGAAGTAATCACGCGCATTGTTGTCGGGTATTTATACTCTCAAATTAACGTTTGGTACCTAACGGGAAAACCGATACGATCGCCGCTATCTGGTAGTTTTTAATGGCTGATTTCTGTATAGCTACTAGTGGCACGGTAACGTTTTTGGGTAGGTTACGAGTGTTGCTGAAGTTTTCCAAGCGCCAACGCTTCCCGAAGTGGTGGAAGAGATCGTTCTTAGCGATAAAGTCGCTTATTGTATAACGAATTGTAATATGTACCTTAGTTCTGTAATTCTTCTTGTTTTATTTTGGTGTATAATAAAGTTATATCTATCTATGTATATAAAATTAGTTATTAAAATGCCTTGCCACCGACAAGTGGGAGAGCTTTGCCTCAATGCGACCAGAGTGGCGCTCTTGTGTCAAAGCAGGTGTGACGGATTTTGAAAAATACCGTCTCGTTGATCTAGTCGCAAAACGCCGCGAAAGGAAATCTCGCCCCAAGTCCTCCTACAACTACACCTACAATATCACCGGTCAGCTATATTGTGCTACTTGCAACCGAGCATTTAAGAGCAAGTTCAGCTTCGTAAGCCATATCAGGGCTCATGCCCGAAGTTAGTCAAGGTCGTATATATATATATATATATATATATAGTCTTTCGATAAAAGTTACAAAAGGAGTCTATTAGTATGCGAAATTCTTGATGTCGACCGCTAACGAGGACCTAAAGTCCAAGACGAGACATCCGCTTGAGCGGTTAGTATAATGACGTCAGTTTTTTTTTTGACGAACTCACGTTGATTGTCCAGAGAAGCAGGCTGGAACAGTTTAACCGGGTTTGAAAGATGACAGAGCTCTTAAGTGGCTTAGCCTGAACCTCGATTGGGAGCAGAATGCGTAACGCATGATGAACCGCTGAAAATCAGCGCTGTCGGATCCTTGTGACAGCATATGCTGAGACGGTGTCCGATATTGGCATCATATGTTTTGTATTATTTGTCCGTGTAACTTTAACTGTGTTTTGTCTATTTTTCATTCTATTTTAATGTGTGTTATATTCAGTCTGTGATGTGTTTTTATATTGTGATGCCAATAAATAAATGTCTATGTCTATGTCTAATGGTCCTCGAGAAGGCACCTCATCTTGAACAGTACGATGCACAAATAACGTCTGTATAAATATAATAATATATATATACATAGAATAAACAAGTTAATTTAGGAGAAAAAACAAAAACCGACTTCAAATCGAATCAAACGTTTAACGCTATTACGCGCGGATGCCCTGTTTATATATCCGAAAATAATAGGAATATTACGAAATCTAATTAATCAAAACCTAAGCAAAATATCATCAAACTACTCTTTGCATTATTTCCAATAAAAAATGAATCATCATTATGAGGTAACAAACATTCGTTTAAACAGTTGACGAAGCCTTCCTTATCGTAATCGGCAAGCTGTTCCAGAGTTTAATTGCTATCTAAGTAAATGAATTTCCATAGAAATTTATGAAAATAAGTCTAATGGTTTAAAGTGCAAACTGCGAAAATAACTAATTTGACTTTTGACGTGGACCATCTTCTAGCACAAGCTTAAGCTTAGTTGGAATGTTTGCTAGCTTTCTTTAAATAAAAAGTGACCTAAGAGCTGCACCACTTTTCAATAACTCAATGGAACTGTAGATGTCGTTTGGTTGATCAGAGTAAGAGTGGACGATATATATCGATATTACATAAAATTATCGAATCATCTAATATCGATATATTTAATCCGATATACAAAATATCGTAAGAAATTAAATAATAAAGCATTCCATTCTTTCTTTTATTTCTGGTCGACAACTTGAATAAAATTTAACCCTTACTTGCGTTGCCATCACGAAGAGGTGTAGTGTAGTATATTACTACACCTACTCTTCATAATGGCAGAACTTGTTGTACAAATTTTATAATCTATGCATGTAGTCTGTACTGCTAGAAGAATCAAATCAAATAGTCTGGTATCCGAAGCGAGAACTACTCAGTAACGCGCCGAGTACTCTATTAGTACAAAACTTTTCTAATATTTAATAATAAGCGCTAATTAATTATAAACAAATTTCGATATATGGAAAATATCGATATATCTGTACAATATATCGCGCAGTACCGATATAACCGGATGATATATTATATCGAAAACTATATCGATATATTTTTGGTATGAACAACTCTAGATCAGAGTAGTTCGGAAATAAAAAAAACTAGTTCGAGCGAGTGTCGTTAAAACCAATGCCTTTGTCCAGCATTATTATAACAAATGGGTGCGAACATCAGCATTATCATAAAAAACGCTATGTTGCAGGGCCTTAAAAAATCATTAAGATAAGGTTTGACGCACGGCGCCTATCTCGTAACTAGTTGGACTAGAACAGTTCGTTGATAATGGTCCAACTTTTACGCGGCTTAATAAATACAATTATATTGAGGAGCAACAAGCATACTATATTCCCCACCCCTTAGATGTTAGGAGCGTTGCTGGAGTTTCTTCGGCTACTTCTTCTACCAGCGCCAACACTTCCCGAAGTGGCACTCAAAGTAAGTTTAGCTTTTGAATGTCCCTTAGATTATTCGTGAAATAGCAACCGATCGAGTCGTGATTCGGCCCTATCGGGCGCCCTCGGATCCGAATGCTTACGGGTAACATAGTAACTGTCCAAGCCGAGGTTACCCCTCACCGGGGGGACCCTTGTGTCGGTTTACTAGCAATAGAGTTTCAGGCTAAGAGATCCAAGAGTGAAAACAAACACCGACTTCAAATCGAATCACACGTTATACGATTCTACGTGCGGCCGCCTATTTGTATTTCAGAACTATTGTAGGAATATATCTAAATAGAATTAATCATAACTTCAAGAGTAGTTTGATGAGAGGGTGCTCTCATCAAACTACCCTTGAAGTAAATCCCAATAAAAAATTAGTCAACGAAATCGGTCGGCGTGATATTGAGTTATTCGTCCAATTGTGGCGCACATATTTGATGAAAATTTAAGACGTATGGTTTTCCCATGGATCCCATTCTGAGGATTGGACCAATTTTAATTGGGACCACACGGGAAGCACCAGCTTTCAAGTAGAAAAAGAATCATCAAAATCGGTTCACCCAGTAGAATCGGTTGAAAAATCAACTTCAACCATTCAAACGCGTGGAGAGACGGAATATTGGCACCAGGAAATGACAGCGTTTCATTTCCTGGTGCCAATATTCCGTCTTTTCGTCTACATTCCGCCTTCTTGATATAAAACATAAAACTACCACTAATCCAATTAGCAAACATTTTTCTGTTCGATTTTAAGATCCAGATGATATTATAAGATAATTTGGCAACAAAAATCATATAGGACCTAATTTAAACCAAATTCTATCAACAACAAAAACTCGGTTAATAATTGACCTCCGTATGAGTCCACTTATATTAAGATAAAATAATACAGACGAATTGAGATACCTCCTTTTTTGAAGTCAGTTGAATAATGCATGTATTTGTGCATTAGCAAGCTCACAGCAGACGATTTAATTATGCATCATGCACTTCCCATGCACTCCCCACTTGGTTTTTGATTATTTTTCAACGGATTACGTAAAAAGAGTTGTCAATTCATGTGTATTTTATGTTTGTGTCTACAATAATGTTTTGGACAATCGATTACATGAGATTAAATAAACCAAAAAACCGTTAATTTAATACAAAAGTACTATTGTATTGACGAATAGCTTTCACATCTGTATATAGCCTTTTGTTCCAGAGTTGCAAAGTGAAGTAGGTCAAATCCACCTCATAAATTTTTGAATACATAATAAAGACCTAAGGGGTATCGGTGCGTTGTGTTATGTAGGTGCAAAGATACCAAAGTTTGAGTTACGCAATAACAGTAACAACGCAAATTTACAATTCTCACGTAATGAAACAAAAGCGTGAAGCTTCCATCCATTGTACCCCAGCAAATGGTTACGCTAATTATTTTTATGTATAGTAGCCTAATAGTTAACTGTAATCACTGGTGTTTCCGAACCTATATTAATACAAATTACATATTGTGTTAGCTTCTATGCCATCCTAGCATAGAAATCTGTCATGTCTGTTCTTATGTATTCTATTTTTTATATGAAAGATGGCTTTAATGTGCGAAAAAGTTTTAAGAAAAGATCTTTGTGTGTATATACCTGTCTTGATTATACATTTAAATATGCCTAAATTTAACTAAATTTATGCTGTCTATTGAAATGAGATACACAAGAAAGAAAGAACTAACAAGCATGTGTGCGTAAATGTACAGATTAAAAATTCTGTAGATTGGATTAACTGATGTAAGAAAAATTCTAAATAAAAACTACATTTTATCGCAAAGAATTTTTACAGCACTAATATTTGGTGAGGCGTGGAATCGTACTCCAAATCGTGATCCAAACCTAGATATTCTCATTGTTAGGTCACGCACCCGACAATCTAAAGATTAATCGTTGTATAATCTATTATATTCGGGAAAATAATTATTTGTCAGGTCTCGGATATAAATGTATCGTTGTTCAGGCATCCTATCACAAATACATTAATTGGTGTAGAATATTGTGACTTGGTAATTAACGGAATAAATTCCTCAGCTTACGTCTGCTAATATAGAATGTTTCAGGCTTAAGAAGTATTAAAACACAGTTTTCAAATTGATAAAGAACCATTAAGACCTAAGGACTTTTTAATTTTATTAGGAATATATATAACAGTAACCTATTAAGATTACTTAGAAAAATCAGTTAGACGTGACCGGTTTTGATTCGCATGCGCAATGCACTTTACGATTACCGTACTAAATAGGGAAAACGTTTTCAGACTTCCTCGTTCATCATACAACTATTCTTTTAAAATCGATCGGCTAATACAAGCGCAGGGCTTGTCATTCACTGACGTCGCACCCGGTTCGTACGACGCATGCGCGTCTGGCAGTCGTCTATACCGCACAGATATAGATGAATACTCGCGCAGAAGTAAATTCTTACTCAACGGAGATCTTTACAACATGGCCGTATAACATTGACGCCAGAATCTACATTCGAGCGGTTATCTCATTTTGTCGCATCGCGATGTAGATAACGAGAGCGCTAGTAAAATATTTTATTAATTATGCGATAACTAAATTGCCCTTGTTTTACTATAAATGAAAAGTAAATTGCGGCAAAGGCATGGCGTAGTGTTCTGCCAATTGTCGTTGGGTGTGTAGTGACGGATGGACGGGTTTCGTTTTGTGCGTTGTGCGGTGGCTTCGTGCAACTAGTCAGAAAAGCGGACTCGAACCGCGCGGTCGCGCGGCGCGTCGGTGCTCGTAGTTTTTTAGTTTGACAGTTGGCGCGTTTTTTCGTTTCGGTTTAACTAGATATATTTTGTGGAAAGCATAGATTTTAAGTTAGTGTAATCTGTGTATTTCTGTTAACTTCGAGTGTGCGACTAGTCATTTGTGTATTAACCACTTTGGCTGTGAATTTAGTGATTGTACGCCCTGTGTACTTTCGTCGATTAGGATTTTGTGATTTTTCTTTTGGAAATCAGTTCTGTGTACGTGTCTTTGGCTGCAGGAGAATAAAAAAGGTATACTATATTGTTTAATTAAAGTATACTTATTAAATAAGCCCTTTTTATGGTTGGATAAGTCGGACATTGAACATTGCTATTTGGGGCAGACAATTTCTCTTGCGGGTCCGATTAAAACCTGTTCCAAATATAGCGAATCGAGCTACGCCGGCAGAATATATCTTTCCACTCGATCTGAATTGTATGGACTCTGCTCAAAGTTATATAAAGAAGTACTTCGAGTAAGTTTGGTTGAGAATCTCGTTTTCCCTTGGCCGGGGCGAGACGAAGTAGACAGCTGTGCACACGTAACGGGTAAAAATAAATACTCGGGCATTATCGGCTGCTAGACAAACCGACTTTGCTGTGGACATCGCGGTATTATTAGTGCACATTATACAATATCCACGGTAGTTACATTTTATGTCGGAGCACGAAAACCGCGTGTAAAATAATGAACAAACAAAATTATACTTTATATGTATTTCAAGGTATGATTGAGAGAAGAAATAAGTGGAAGTAATAGTAAGATATATCAAATTATAAAAAAAATCCCTTTAAATCCGAAACAAAGAAACACATTCAAAATTGTTTAAATTATTTAAACAATATATAAATTAGACAGTTTGCCATATGTGTTGCTCTTTAAGATTAATTAAGATGCATTGGTATTCAAAAAAAAAATTCGTTACCAATACCATTAAAATTATTTCAATAACTATAAAATATATTTTAATAAAATGAAATATTTAAATTAATTTTAACAAGCTTATATGTGTGAGAGCAAATGAACTTATTTATGTTCTATACTAGACAAATATTTGCAAGTGACTTTTTACATTGTGGGGATAACATTTATTAGGAGACAATGATCCACTAAATCACTTAAATGTTTAATTTTTTTAAAAATGAAGGTCACTTGTTTTTAAATTTTGTAATTGTTATAATATTTAAATATAAGATATGATTAATTAAATATTATTATGATTGTTACACACCTAGCTATAATAACTTGCATTTACTCAAATTAACATTTACATTCATTGAAATATATAATATTATTTTATGGATAAATTAGAGATTTTTTTTTGAATAGATAAATTTTCACACACTATATCTAGAACATAAAATTTGATAAAAAATCAATAACTCTACTTACAAAAGTTTACGTAAGTGGCATGGAAATGCAATCAGGTTACGCAGTTGATACTGTACTTCCACATAAAGTCTACACCATAATGATGAATACACTATTTTGCAGTAAAAGACTCTGACCTAACAAATAAAAAGTATTTATAATATATTGACTGGCAACATGCCAAAATATAATATGGATGCTGGATCCGCAGTAGCAATTAAGTATTCATTTGAGACCATAAATCTTTTCTATTTTATTCATAAATGGCCAGCAGTTAGATAGAGACTGTCCTCATTCCAACTGGAACATAAAATAGGACAATTTAACCTTGTCTGCCAACTCATTTTGTGTTTAAGGTTTTGTCTATCATATGTACTTATCCTTATGAACTATGCTCCTTATTATATCATTATGTGTTATTGCTACCATATGTGTTTATGTTTACTAGGATAACTAGAGTTCTATGGTCTTAACTTTAAAACAATCAGAACTTCTTCTATTACTGCTGCTGTTTTGTTAACTAGTGGAGGTAGTTGAAACTTAAAATGTTATTAACAATATATTCATTAGACAGTTTGCCATATGTGTTGCTCTTTAAAATTAATTAAGATGCATTGGTATTAAAAAATATATTTCGTTACCAATACCCTGCAAAGAGAAGTGAATTAAAAAGAGACATACAATTAAGTAATAGTCTAATTATTGTATGACCCAGAGTAACAATTTTAAAAATGTGTTAATTTTTTTTTATTTATAAAAATACCTTGAAATACATATTTCATTGAGACTGATGGCATATCCAAAACATCTAATAAATTGTTGTTAATGTGTTGAAATATCCCAGCGAAGATTTATGAAAATAATTTGTCACATGTCACAGTTTTAAGGGTTCACATCATTTATTTATTTATTTAAATAGATGAATTAATTATAATATGCATACATACACAGAGTAATGGTAATTTGGTATAATCAAAAACATAAACTATTAAATGTACTTTGGATAGTAAAACTGGATAGATGGTCTTCTTCCAAACTATGCATTACTAAAGATCTCCCCTTTTTTACCTTTGGTTTATTTAGCAAGTGTTAAGTTGGATAATAAATATTACATGTCAATCAAATGGAACAAAATTTTCAACATTAAGTTGAAGTTGATTTTGGGTCAATGACTCACACATTGATGATGATGATGATAAAGAAAACGTCCAGCCGGTTTCGGCTACGGCGACTCTTCTGAACCAGTAGGCCTCAAGTAGCTTGCATATCCACTCTTTATGGTAAACTAGCAGCGCCTTACGGTGTTACCCGCGGTTAAAAAGTACGTCCTTTTCATTTTCCCGCATTTTTCTCCCCATTTTTCACTTACCCACATTTCTTCCTTCAACTTTTCTTCATTCCATTTTTTCACTCGACATTTCTGTTCCCCATTTTTCACTTTCCCACATTTCTTGCTTCCATTTTTCTATTTCTTCTGCCCACTTTTCATGTTCCCACGTTTCTTCTCCCCTCTTTTCTTCTTCACCCAATCCAGCCATCATTATATCAGAGTAACTCCGACCGTTTTAGCGACGTATGCCCGAATAGCTCTCAAATGGCAGATTTTTTTTCTAGTGGTGTGATAGTGGAAGATAGAAAGGTTGAATGTTATCCTACTAGATTCAGATAATTGTGGTTGCAAAAGGAGATGTATGGTGCAAAATACAATACATAATATTATCCTGATATCTTTTGTTATTCATATTTTAACGTTATTTATCATTATGATATTTAGTAGTTATACTAAATTCACAACCTATTTCAAAATGCTTAAGCAAGCTCGTGATTTGACAGCAATATACAAAGTTTGTTCATTGCAATGTATTGTACTTACATAGGCTACCAAATGCCGTAAAAGCATTAGCTTGGTACATTCAACGACTTTTCAATTCATTTCGCAATAACTACCAGCGATTTGGCAACGCTGCATCGTTTGAAAGTCGGCGGTAAAGTATATTGGGGGTTGGGAGGGGGGAGGCGATATCTGCTGAAATATGGCGACTAGACGGCTGTTACCCCGCTGTGACGCCGCTCCAGTTGCTATTATGTGTTGTAGATTTACGAGAGCTTGGTCATCGAAGTTGGGAGACTTTGTTGTGATGGTCCACTGCAACAGTACGTTCGGGGATGTACCACGACCTTGCAGAATACGGAATTGAACTGAAGGTATTATACATCTGCGTTTCGCATGATGAGAGAGGTGCCGGGCTACTCAACTCATAATGGCAATGATGCACCTGTAATCACTTTATGCAGTTCCTAAGCGATGGGATCACTCTACTCGGATCGGAATGCTCACGAATATTAACCGTCCAAGTCGGCCTCACCGGGAGAACACTTATGTCAGATACTAACGATAGAGGTTCCGAGGAGCCATGAGTAAAAGTCAGCTTCTCGGACTCATCTGCGTGGTTTTAGTCACAAAAAAAACGATCACTTAATATCATGTTATGAGCTGCATGCTCCCTTGTCCCCTTTTATACAAAAAAATGGACTCTCTCTCTTCCTTGCTATTGGTCTCACATGGTATTGGGGTGAGTTTACCTGATTCTGGCTTACCACTTCGCTCTGTCCCCTACATATTCTTGGAAAATCTTGCACTCCCTCCTTTCTCTTGACTCTATGCTCTCCCAGCTTGTCTCGAGCCTTCCTCTGGATCATCGATCTCGGAGGGAAAGCACTGTGAGTTACGGCCCTGTCATAGATAAAGTAAGTGACTACCGTCCTATATCCCTGTTAACAAATTCACACCGTTAGTAACTTGGTTGTGTAAGTGTACAGATGAACTTATGAAAAAGAATCGATGAACAATGTGTCTTCTGAAATAACAGAGGAGCTCTGTCATGCCGCTAGTATAAGCGACGCGACGCTTTGGGGGGGTAAGGTGTATTTAAAGCCATTCTGAGTCGTCACCGGCGCTAGCGTCACTCCGGACCGCGAATAGAAAACCGGTGACCCTCGGTGCGTGACGTAGCTCCGTTCATGACGGCCGGGCGAGCGTTAGCGCTGCTACACACCGACTTATGATACATAGGTATAACTTTACTGTACACTAAAATAAAAAGAAGATTTAACGATTTGTTGTACAATGGGCGACCTTATCGCTAAGAGCGATCTCTTCCAGGTAACCTGTGTATGGACAGGAAATATTTGGATAAAACAAGACGACGGGCGTATAGATAGATATTTTAAAAATCTGTTAACTTTTGTAATATTTGTAATATTAGAGATGTTATATGTTAGATTTTTAAAAGCAGGCAGGGACTAAGCAAGTCGAACGTAATTAGGAAGGGCATTTCGCAGTCTGGTAGCCTGCAATGTGAATGACTTCCCATATTAGTTTGAGGAAAGAATAGGAGTTGTAAGTGTTTCAGAACGATGTAAGGGTTCGGAAAGGTAGATGGAATGAAGAGCATTCTATAAAGGAGAGAAAGGATATGTGCATTTCGGCTAAAGCCGATCGATAACCACTTTAGTATGTTGCGATATTCAGAATCGTGATCATTTTTACGTAACCCAACTATAAGACGGGTGACGCTACATATAGACATAAACACGGACCAGCATAAAATTTGGATTAAGAACTATTTGCCCTGTCTATAGTTTGAAAACTCTATAACTTTAGGAAATATCTCTCTAGCTGAGAGGAGCATTGGCTTGTAACTAGTCCACTGCGATCTTTGGAATGTAGCCAAGTTGACCTGGCCAGGGCAGCCTGCTATGTCATTGATGAGCTGTTCTTTCAGCTTTCTTGTACGTCGCGAATAAATGTATTACTTTTTCAAGGACTTTATAAAGTCGCTTGTATTTCGTTTTAGCTTATCTGTTACTACGTATTCGCTGAAATTCATGAATGCCAGTTTGCAAGACGTGTCGAAAACTTGTTTTAATGAACTCGGCTACTTGAAGAAACTTGTTGTAAAATATATGCACTTAAAATACAGTTGGTATGTAATTTTATTACGATTAAGGAATTCATAGCTTGCTACCTTTACCAGAAGTTTTAAGGTGGGACATTAAATTATTTCCATATATTACATTCTATATAACCGGCACTTGTAACCTCGTTATTTGAACCGCCTTCAAAAAGGAGGAGATTCTCAATTCGCCTGTATGTTTTTTTTATATTTGTTACGTCATAACTTCCAACAGGGTGAACCGAATTTGTAGTGTCTGGTACGAAAGCCGATGAGGTCCAATTCTGATAGTGGTATTCACGAGATGACCGTATCAGTCTTAAATTTGCATCAAGTATATGCGCGACAAACGGACGAATAGCTCAACATCACGCCAACCGATTTCGATGATTCATTTTTTATTGGAAAGGATGTACTTCAAAAGTAATTTGATGAGAGTTTAGTTAGGTTGTAACTATTTCGTAATATTCTTACGATAATAGATCCATCCAGATATTGAACGGCTCAACCAACACTCCTGAACTATTGAACAAAATTGGACTGCGTGTACCATGTGCAAATCTGCGCAGATACAATCTTTTGCATGGTCCTATGAACAGAACTGTGTATGGACAAAACTCATACCTGCAGAGAACTTGTCGTTTCTATAATGAAAAGTCTAGGGAGGTTGATATCGACATTTTTAATACAACTATAGGTTGCCTAAAGAAAAGGAAAAACATTTGTTTATTTATTCACAATAAGCTGATATTTTAGATTGTTTATATTTGTGTACTAAATAATTATATAGTTAAGGTTCTTTGTCATTATCTATTTATTAATTTATTTATTTACTTTTTTAATGTCTTCTATTGTTATTTGATTCCTTTTTTTTTGTTGAATTGTTGCTCTTTCTATTGTTTAATTTATTTATCTTGTGTCTCTTCTGGCTGTAAGTTTTCCAAACATATATAAAATAAAATAGCGTAAGCGTTAAAACGTTTGATTCGATTTGAAGTCGGTTTTTGTTTTTGCTTGTAATATATGTTATGTATATATATATAAAAGATCAAGTGTGTGGGTTTGTTCCCTATAGGCTCCGAAACGGCTGGACCGATACCAATGAAACTTTCAGGAATTCTTCAGATTAACCTGGCGAGTAATCCTGTAGAGTTTGGTGGCGATCGGAGCACACCTCATTTCGAACTGTCAAACAAGCCATACGTCGTTCTTTTATTCCTGACATTAACTTGAGCCCGATTTGTTTTGTATAAATGATAAAAATGATATTGTATTTACTGATATGTACATGGGTGTAGGTAATGATCTTCATCCTCTCGAGAAGAGAATGAATACGGAGAGAAATGAATAATTCAATATATTATGATAATTAAATTAAATATTTAATGATGTAAGTTTATTGTTTAAATAAAATAAAGCAAAATCTAGCCTCGCCGGGCTGGGAACGCTGGTATCTTAAAATATTTGTGCAATGTTGCATGCCTTAAACAAAGTGTTTGTTACCTTCAATTACTGACGGTATAATGCTATTTTGAGAGCTTATCAAGCTGATGAGTAATAAGACCGGAGTTCATGGGTCACAGATCGCACTGACATCATAGCGAACGTCACCAGATGTTGTGTTAATTCAATTCAAAGGTCCTCAGAATCAGGTCGTAGTGTTTTAGGGCGTTTGAATTGCCTTCACATGTAATTAGTCGAAAATGAACTGACTCTTTTTCTCTGTCATGCAAGTGAAGTTAAAACAATTTCTTTATTGTTTTATTTAATCCAAGAAAGGTAGATAGAGGTAACAATACGATATGTAATCAAGTCAGTACCTTCTACCTTATTTCACGAACATCGCATGACACTTTTTTCATGGGAGGAAATGCGGTTAGTCATACGCGGCGCACCGAGGAAGCGGGCAAGTTATGTCGGGCTTGGCCTGCAAGAGGCCCCTGACTGAAACTCACCGTGGTGAGCAGTCCTTCGCCTTGATGGGGCGAGATGGGATCGCGATCGCATTCACCGTCTCGTCCCGGTGACAGGCTCGGTGACAAAACCGAGCCTCATGCGCCTGTGGAGGTAGGGGCCAACCACCCGTCCCCAGCTGTACTGTAAGTGCGTTGTATCTTTTGAGTTTGAGTTGAGCTGTACCGTGACTTGTTTTTCCCCACCTTTATATCTTCTTAATGATATCTTAGTGATTTATCTGTACCTTATATAATACCATCTTTAATTCAAAACTAATAATTATCTTAATCATCATATTAACTTAACGTTGTAAACAATAATTTAAATTTATTAGTTTGCAATCTTCTAATTAATTTTGTATAAAAATTATGAGGTGCGTCATTGTGACGGTATTCGTTAAAATAATTCCTTGTACAACGTTATGCTGTCGGAATAAAATGTATTAGTTATTAGACTGTTTTATTTCACAAGACCTTAGTTCTTACATGTCATCACTACCCTTAGGCCAGAATCAGTTCCGAAAACTGCCCTAACGATGAAGGTTAACACGAGAGCGTAACTCCTAAAGGTTAGGTCGTGATAGGTTAGTATTTGATTACTGTCACAGAACCGATTGGGTCCTGAATGTACTGATGATAACATTATTTGGCGATTTTTCGAACGGAAAAGTACCTACATAAGATATACTCTGTCATACATTTATATCATTTAACCTTCGTTCCTTTTTTCCTAACTTGGTTATTTTTTTTTACACGTCTATTAAAGAAAAATACATCACATCCTTAGCATTATATCGGGATACCCACACGTACCATCTCATTTCGCATTCGCCGGCGCGTTTACGAGGAATTCATTAATAATATATGCGAACAGTCAACTTCTTATTTGCGGCAAGGATAAGAAAAACAATTCATTGCAGTAGATGATTTTTAGGCATTGTATATTTTTTTATATAATTTTCGAGCAAGTGTATAAAACGAACTCCCATCTGACGGTAAGTGGAGATTGTAATCTTTGACTTTACCGCGTATTACGAGTAGCTTAGTAAATGCCTATTCACTCTTCTCTTGGAGATTGACCCATTGTAATTTTTACTTCAAATCGAATCAATGGATAAACGCTACGCGCAGACACCCTCTATGTATCTCCGAATTACAGTAGGAATATTACGAAATAGAATTAATCAGAACCTTCCTGTCACACTGATTTTATGCATAAATCTTTTACCTTTACCGCAATAAGACTTTGGAATGCGCTGCCAACAAATATACGTACAACTGGAACTAAATCTACTTTCAAACATTTACTATGGAAGCTTTACCTAAGCAAGGAATAATTTGACAATTGCTGTCCCTATCCATCTATAATTATATATATATGTATTTATATATGTATCTATTTATTATTATATATTATTATTATGTTTATCTTTTTAATTTATTTGTAAGTAGGTATGTATATTATATATGCATGCATTTATTATAGTTTTCTTTTATTTATTATTTTCTCATATAGCTTGCACTCGTTACTTTGTCTCTTCACAACCCCAAGGTAGACTGGCAGAGAATGCCTACTGGCATTAAGTCCGCCTATTTGTACCTTTTTTTTGTATTGTGTGCAAATAAAGAATAAATAAATAAATAAAACTCTCATCAAACTAACCTTCAAGTACATCCATTCCAATACATGTCATCGATATCGTTTGGGGAGATATTGAATTGGTTGTTGCGCATCAACCCTGTAGTTCTGGGCTCTCAAGAATAAGACTACGGTATCCCCTGCCTGTCGTAGAAGGCGACTAAAGGGGCCTCGGGTTCATTGGGCGACAAGGGTGGGGCCTTTGTCGTCCGCCAAGGTGGACCTGGAAGAAGGCGACATCGGCTGGCCCGTGTCGCCTTGCACTGCGAGGGCACAGGGGAGGGAGTAACCTCCCCGGGAAGTGCTCTCTATGAGTGCAGAGGGGCTCCGGTGCGTTCCACTGGAGATCCGGAGCCCCTCACCATGCACCGAGGAAGGGCCACCGTCAGGTGGTTGTTGCGCATAGACTTAATGCAAATTTAACACTTATATGGTTTTCTAATGGAAAATCCATTATTGTCAGAATTAGACCAGGTTACAATGAAAACACATTAAAAGCAGCAGCTTTCAAATAAAAAAGGAATCATCAAAATCGATCCACTTTATGGTAAGGTAACAAACAAAAAAAATATAGTTGAAATGAGAATCTCCTTCTTTAAGTCGGTTAAACTGTATGTGTATTAGCTATGACTGTTTCATTCCCGAAGACAAAACAAGTGTTCACATAGGACTCAAATTAAGCATTTGCATAGCGCACAATAAATTGGTGTCAACCGTAGAACACTAGTCTAGATTAGTGTGTCCATGAATCAGTAGCTGGTGCTCGGTCCACGGTGTCGTCATCGCCAGATGGGTTGACACCTTATGCGTCGACGGTACACGTTCTCCGCCGTGACTCACAAGATGGCCGAGTGTAATTAATATTTCATAGACCTTAACCTTATTCAATTACAGTTGTATCGGTGACCACAAGCTAATGCACACTACTGTTGAGACGTGTTGTAAAAGGTTCCAAATGCCTTTTGATGTTGGACAGAGTAGTTCAGCGTACTATCTCCAAAACATAGTCGAAGGATGAAACTCAACATTTCAAGATTTAAGTTTCGCTATTACTTGACATATCTGCATATTGTATTCCAGTTATTTTGGATTAAACAGAAATATTAGACATGAGAGCTCAGTGGCCGGGTTTACCCCTGATCGCATATACGCTGGCAACCAGAGTACCCTCTCCGGTACCGAGACCAATGTAATTGTTTATTACAATTTTATGTGCTGATTTACCTTGCATGTCTTTCAAATTTTCTACAACATATAAAGACCAATCCGCACTAGGGCCGCGTGGCGTGCTTATACCTGACGTGCTTAGGCATTGTTCTGTATAAATGATAAAAATGATATTGTATTTACTGATATGTACATGGGTGCAGGTAATGATCTTCGTCATCTCGAGAAGAGAATGAATAATCCAATATATTGTTATAATTAAATTAAATATTTAATGATGTAAGTTTATTGTTTAAATAAAATAAAGCAAAATCTAGCACGGCCAAGCAGGTTGGGTACGCTAGTTTATTTTAATATTTGTGCAATGTTGCATGCCTTAAACAAAGTGTTTGTTACCTTCAATTACTGACGGTATAATGCTATTTTGAGAGCTTATCAAGCTGATGAGTAATAAGACCGGAGTTCATGGGTCGCAGACCGCACTGACATCATAGCGAACGTCACCAGATGTTGTGTTAATTCAATTTAAAGGTCCTCAGAATCAGGTCGTAGTGTTTTAGGGCAAGGTTTGAATTGCCTTCACATGTAATTAATGAACTGAACGGGTGACTCTTTTCTCTCTCATGGAAGTTAAGGTATAACAATTTCATGGTTTTATTTAATCCAAGAAAGGTAGATAGAGGTAACAATACGATATGTAATCAAGTTCAGCCCTGTAGTTTTGGGCTCTCAAGAATAAGACTACGGTATCCCCTGCCTGTCGTAGAAGGCGACTAAAAGGGGCCTCGGGTTCACTGGGCGACAAGGGTGGTGGCCTTTGTCGTCCGCTAAAGTGGACCCGGGAAGAAGGCGACATCGGCTGGTCCGTGTAGCGCCGCCGCGAAGGCACAGGGGAGGAGTAACCTCCCCGGGACGATGCTCTCCTTGAGCACAGTGCAGAGGGCTCCGGTGCGTTCCACTGGAGATCCCGGAGCCCCTCACCATGCACCGAGGAAAGGGCCACCGGGGAGGTTTTAGTGGGTAAAAACCCACATAACCGCCGCCTTCCCCCCAGAAGGCGGGGTATCTTTTTGAAGATTTCCTCCCTGTTAACAAAAAAAAAAATGTAATCAAGTCAGTACCTTCTACCTTATTTCACGAACATCACGATCGAAATGCGGTTATTCATACGCGGCGCATCGGGGAAGCGGGCAAGTTATGTCGGGCTTGGCCTGCAAGAGGCCCCCTGACTGAAACTTACCGTGGTGAACAGTCCGCCTTAATGGGGCGAGATGGGATCGCGATCGCATTCACCGTCTCGTCCCGGTGACAAAAACCGAGCCTCATGCGCCTGTGGAGATAGGGGCCAACCACCCGTCCCCAGCTGTACTCTGAGTGCGTTGTATCTTTTGAGTTTGAGTTGAGCTGTACCGTGACTTGTTTTTTCCCCACCTTTTATATCTTCTTAATGACATCTTAGGCATTTATCTGTACCTTATATATTACTTATATAATCTTTAATTCAAAACTAATAATTATCTTAATCATCATATTAATTTGGCGTTGTAAGCAATAATTTAAATTTATTAGTTCGTAATCTGACTTCTAATTAATTTTGTATAAAAATTACGAGGTGCCTCATTGTGACGGTA
Organism: Meandrusa payeni; assembly: GCA_029286785.1. NCBI lineage: Eukaryota > Metazoa > Arthropoda > Insecta > Lepidoptera > Papilionidae > Meandrusa > Meandrusa payeni. The sequence goes on from JAGSMX010000029.1 coordinate 3,088,588, forward strand.
TTCGTTAAAATTATTCCTTGTACTTTATGGTGTCGGAATAAAAAGTATTAGTTATTAGACTGTTTTATTTCACAAGACCTTAGTTCTTACATGTCATAACTACTCTTAGGCCAGAATCAGTTCCGAAAACTGCCCTAACGATGAACACGAGACGAGAGAATACAAGAGAGAGAGAGCGTAACTCGTTAAGGTTAAGTCGTGATAGGTTAGTATTTTATAACTGTCACAGAACCGATTGACTGATGATAACATTATTTGGCGATTTTTCGGACGGAAAAGTACCTATATAAGATATACTCTGTCATACATTTATATCATTTAACCTTCGTTCCTTTTTTCCTAACTTGGTTATTTTTCTTTACACGTCTATTAAAGAAAAATAAATCATAAAGGTCGGGAATAAAGTTTATATTCTAAACTTAGCATCACATCCTTAGCATTATATCGGGATACCCACACGTACCATCTCATTTCGCATTCGCCGGCGCGTTTACGAGGAATTCATTAATAATATATGCAAACAGTCAACGGTACTTTTCCTATGCGGCAAGGATAAGAAAAACAATTCATTGCATTAGATGATTTTTAGGCATTGTATATTTTTTTTATATAATTTTCGAGCAAGTGTATGAAACGAACTCCCATCTGACGGTAAGTGGAGATTGTAATCTTTGACTTTACGGCGTATTAGCTTAGTAAATGCCTATTCACTCTTCTCTTGGAGATTGACCCATTGTAATTTTTACTCTATATAACTTCAATTCGAATCAATGGATAAACGCTACGCGCAGACACCCTCTATGTATCTCCGAATTACAGTAGGAATATTACGAAATAGAATTAATCAGAACCTTCCTGTCACACTGATTTTATGCATAAATCTTTTACCTTTACCGCAATAAGACTTTGGAATGCGCTGCCAACTAATATACGTACAACTGGAACTAAATCTACTTTCAAACATTTACTATGGAAGCTTTACCTGAGCAAGGAATAGTTTGTCAATTGCTGTCCCTATCCATCTATAATTATATATATATGTATTTATATATGTATCTATTTATTATTATATGTAATTATTATGTTTATCTTTTTAATTTATTTGTAAGTAGGTATGTATATTATATATGCATGCATTTATTATAGTTTTCTTTTATTTATTATTTTCTCATATAGCTTGCACCCGTTACTTTGTCTCTTCACAACCCCAAGGTAGACTGGCAGAGAATGCCTACTGGCATTAAGTCCGCCTATTTGTACCTTTTTTTGTATTGTGTGCAAATAAAGAATAAATAAATAAATAAATAAATAAATAAATAAATAAATAAATAAATAAATAAATAAATAAATAAATAAATAAATAAATAAATAAATAAATAAATAAATAAATAAATAAATAAATAAATAAATAAATAAATAAATAAATAAATAAATAAATAAATAAATAAATAAATAAATAAATAAATAAATAAATAAATAAATAAATAAATAAAACTCTCATCAAACTAACCTTCAAGTACATCCATTCCAATACATGTCATCGATATCGTTTGGGGAGATATTGATTTGGTTGTTGCGCATCAACCCTGTAGTTTTGGGCTCTCAAGAATAAGACTACGGTATACGACAGGCAGCGTAGAAGGCGACTAAAAGGGGCCTCGGGTTCATTGGGCGACAAGGGTGGGGGCCTTTGTCGTCCGCCAAGGTGGACCCGGGAAGAAGGCGACATCGGCTGGCCCGTGTCACTGCTGCACTGCGAGGGCACAGGGGGAGGGTAACCTCCCCAGGAAGTGCTCTCTATGAGCACAGTGCAGAGGGGCTCCGGTGCGTTCCACTGGAGATCCCGGAGCCCCTCACCATGCACCGAGGAAGGGCCACCGGGGAGGTGGTTGTTGCGGATAGACTTAATGCAAATTTAACACTTACATGGTTTTCTAATGGAAAATCCATTATTGTCAGAATTAGACCAGGTTACAATGAAAACACATTAAAAGCAGCAGCTTTCAAATAAAAAAGGAATCATCAAAATCGATCCACTTTATGGTAAGGTAACAAACAAAAAAAATATAGTTGAAATGAGAATCTCCTTCTTTAAGTCGGTTAAACTGTATGTGCATTAGCTATGGACTGTTTCATTCCCGAAGACAAAACAAGTGTTCACATAGTACACATCAAATTAAGCATTTGCATAGCACACGATAAATTGGTGTCAACCGTAGAACACTAGTCTAGATTAGTGTGTCCATGAATCAGTAGCTGGTGCTCGGTCCACGGTGTCGTCATCGCCAGATGGGTTGACACCTTATGCGTCGACGGTACACGTTCTCCGCCGTGACTCACAATATGGCCGAGTGTAATTAATATTTCATAGACCTTAACCTTATTCAATTACAGTTGTATCGGTGACCACAAGCTAATGCACACTACTGTTGAGACGTGTTCTAAAAGGTTCCAAATGCCTTTTGATGTTGGACAGAGTAGTTCAGCGTACTATCTCCAAAACATAGTGGAAGGATGAAACTCAACATTTCAAGATTTAAGTTTCGCCATTGCTTTACAACTTTTATAAAACTATCGATGTACTCTACTTATAATAGATTTTATCGCAATTTTTTGTGTACTTAAAAACGGCAATTCGGTATCAGAATTTGAACCTGCTATCATATCGTAAGTTGAGATCAGAAGTTACTTTTTTTGCAAAAGCGATAAAATCCTTACAAGTAGTTTTATTAAAAAAAACTATTGTTGGTAAGATTATTTATCCTATTTTATTTAGTTTTTAGTTTAGATTTTGTTTGTTTTTGTATATTTTGTTTTTACTTACCATTTGTTCCAGAAACGTCATCTACAATTTCACATAGAGACAATAATAAATGACATATGTGCATTGCCAGTACACTTTTTTTTTTGTTGTTGTTTTGTTGTCCTTCCGGGATCTCCAGAGGAACGCACCGGAGCCCCTCTGCACTGTGCTCAAAGAGAGCACTTCCCAGGGTAGATTACTCCCTCCACCCCTGCGCCCTCAGAGTGCAAGGCGGCACGGGCCAGCCGATGTCGCCTTCTTCCCGGGTCTACCTTGGCGGACGACAAAGGCCCTCACCCTTGTCGCCCATTGAACTTGAAGCCCCTTTTACTCGCCTTTAACGACAGGCAGGGGATACCGTAGTCTTATTCTTGAGAGCCCAGAACTACAGGGCAGATATAAATGTATATGCCAGTACACTGCGCTATATGCAATTAAACTGTCACAATGAAACCTTATTGTACTAAGTAAACGAATATAACCTTAAAAACTATATATATAAATGTTAATGCTCTTCACGTCTTTATTGTCTTCCCACGTGGTCGGCGATATAATGAGACATTGCCACGCATATACCGATGGCATTACATCATTCCTATAAAAAATCCTCTCACCTTGGGCATTATTTAACTATATTCGGCTTGTACGTTTGTGTGTGTGTTGACAGATTTACTTAACTCGCATATATTCTTGGTACGTTCGATCAATTTGGGCAAGTGTAATTAATATTTCATAGACCTTAACCTTATTCAATTACAGTTGTATCGGTGACCACAAGCTAATGCACACTACTGTTGAGACGTGTTCTAAAAGGTTCCAAATGCCTTTTGATGTTGGACAGAGTAGTTCAGCGTACTATCTCCAAAACATAGTGGAAGGATGAAACTCAACATTTCAAGATTTAAGTTTCGCCATTACTTTACATATCCCAGTTATTTTGGATTAAACAGAAATATTAGACATGAGAGCTCAGTGGCAGGGTTTACCTCTGATCGCATATACGCTGGCAACCAGAGTACGCTCTCCGGTACTGGCACCAATGTAATTGTTTATTGCAATTTTATGTGCTGATTTACCACGCGGTCGGCGGCGAAAGGAAACGTTGTGAGGAAATTGCATGTCTTTCAAATTTTCTACAACATATAAAGACCAATCCGCACTAGGGCCGCGTGGCGGGCTTATACCCTTAAACGTAACCTTTGTAACTTCCATATAATTTAAAATATTTATGTATATAAAAAGTTATTTTAATTATCGATCTTACATGATGCATATACTATATATGTATTGATGTTCAATCTAATTCTAACGTAATTGATATTTATTTATTTTATTACGAATTTACTTTTTAAATACCATCCTAATTTTTTTAATTTTGCGTACCGGAATGAGGTGAATAGGCTAAATTAATTGATTATAGCACTTCTTCATTGGAACCCAATAAGCGAGGTGAATAGCGGTTCGCCGGAGAAGTCCCCTTTGAGGATGAAGTCCGGTCTTTGCCGGGACCGGCCGGTCGTTGGGGTGTCCTGTCGCTGACAGATCCGGGGCACCCTGCTCATGACGGCTGATGGCATTCGCAGAAGGTTTAGTGGGTAAGGGCTGCCCAGGCCGAGTCCCACACATCCCTCCGGGCCCACCCAGGGTACCGGAGGATGGTCTATAAAAAGATTCCCCGCGTGAACAAAAAAAAAAGTGAATAGCGGTTAGATAGAGGTGAAGAGGATGCGAGAGCTATTTATTTGAATAAATGGTCAGTATTATTACTAAGTTACCCTATTGATAATAGGTCGTGTCGATTACGTGACGATATCGTCACGCCGGTCGGCCACGTCTTGGTGCGTGGGAGTGCGCGCGCGCACCTCAATGAATCACACCAAGATGGCGGCCGTTCGTTAATTATCCCTATATTATATATATATATATATATATATATATATATGCCAGTACAGTGCGCTATATGCAATTAAACTGTCACAATGAAACCTTATTGTACTAAGTAAAGAATATAACCTTAAAACTATATATATAAATATCAATGCTCTTCACGTCTTTATTGTCTTCCCACGTGGTCGGCGATATAATGAGACATTGCCACGCATATACCGATGGCATTACATCATTGCTATAAAAAATCCTCTCACCTTGGGCATTATTTAACTATATTCGGCTTGTACGTTTGTGTGTGTGTTGACAGATTTACTTAACTCGGATATATTCTTGGTACGTTCGATCAATTTGGGCAATGTTGTATTACGTATTCACTTGATGTAGTCAATTAACGAGAATGCGAATTTTAAGGTTGTAAGTACGAATCCATCATTCGGGTATTAAGGTGAACCATCTCCTAGCACAAGCTTAAGTTTAGTTGGAATGGTTACTAAGATGTGAAAAACAATTGGGGTGACTATTTGCGATAATTGTAACCCCTGCATTACGAAAAAGTGAACCATTATTAAGTTATCATGTTTTTTAAGCTTTATACGTAAGTTAAAAATTTATTTAAAAAAAAATCATTTATATCAATTTTTTTCATCTGATTTATATAACCGTCGAAACACTGCTTATTTATCAATATTAAAACAATGGTTATCGGTCCAAATTTAAAAATGCGACGAAAAACGATAATTCCATTTTCTTTTGAGATTTATTTTCACTGAAATGTCTTATCACCAATATGTATTAAACTTGGCTTGCAGATTATTTTAAAAACATTACCGTTTTCTTAGCTCTCCACCACCACCAACTAGAAACTTATTTCAAAGAAACTTGGAAAACAAGGGACACAGGAAGCAGGCGCAAATTTGTAAACTAAATCTGAGCTCAATCTTTAAAATTTTCTATAAAATTAATTAAAAATTATACGCAATATAAACAAAACACGTTTAAAATTATTTTATAATTATTAAATAAATATAAATATTAAATAATAATAATAACGTTTAAATTAAATATTAAAACTAGCAACAGTTCAGTAGTAATAAGCAATAATTAAGTCATTTTGTAATTTATAAAATACGTGTATACGTCGGTTGAAAACTACATGTCAAAACCGAGCGTACTATTATTGGTCGTTACGTGAACAGTATATTCCCTTTCCGTAGCTAACAGAAGCCCGCAATTTTTCCTTTGTTACAATTTTTCAATGTCCCAGTTGTTCTCACAAGCATGCCGCAGAGCGAGGTGATTGTCAGTGCGGCCTCTTTGCAATCAAACCGGCCACTCCGAGAGTAAGGCTTTAGACTCGTTATGTCGTCATCGTTGATGTTCAAGGCTAAATTGTTTTCAACTAACAGCAGATATACTACTGACTTACGATCACAAATTGCCATTTTTCGGTTTTTTAAAACAAAAACTGACTTCCAATCGAATCAAACGTTAAACGCTATAAATTATATATTCGCCAACGCCCTCTTTCTATTTTAGAATAATAGTAGGAATATTACGAAATAAAATTAATCAGTACCTAGCCAAACTATTATCAAACTTCCTTTACAATAAAATGAATCACATTTTTTATTGACAAAACTATGCATGTCGGACAGAGAAGCTGGTCGTGACTGGTTCATTGGTTTGAGAGGGGTAATGGTCTTAGGTCGCTGAGCCTGAACCTCTATGGTTGGTAACTTGACAAAAGGGAAGGAGGTTCTCAATTCGTCTGTATGGTTTATGTTTTTTACCTCATAACATTGGACTGGGTGAACCAATTTTGATGACTTTTTTGTTTTAAAGCTGGTGCTTCCTATTCTGACAATGGGATCCATGAGAAAACTATATAAGTGTTAGAGTTGCATCAAGTATGTGCGCTACAAATGGACGAATATTTCGCCAATAAATTTCGATGATTCATTTTCTATTGGAAAGGATGTAATTCAAAGGTAATTTGATGAGAGTTTGGTTAGGTTCTAATTAATTCTATTTCGTAATACTTCTATTCGATTTCTATTTGTTTTAGTCGTAAATATACTAGTGTTGTATATAAGAAACCGAAAAATTAAAACTCATTGGATCAAACCGTTTGGGAATTGAACCCATTATGTGGTAAGTCATGACTTAGCCTTCCTTGTCCGCTTGCCCTCATAGATCGGAATGCATGTTCGTGACGGATTGCATGTAGAAAAGCATTTGTGTAATTATGTATGGGTTATTGGCCTCATTATGCATGCATTAACTCTGTGACAACGTATGTTTTACTTGACAATGAAGACAACATTATCGTATTTATATGTATCTGTAATATTACAAGATGATCCGGTGAACTTCGTATCACCTATAATACGTATAAAACATGAATTTTGTATCTCGAAAATTGTCCCAAATGACTGTTTCGCTATAGAATTGTTTTAATTGAATGCACCGATTAGTTGACCAAAGAAGAGCAGCCTATATAAAAAAGCAATAAACCTCTTTGAATAGTCTAAGTCTGCGGATCACTAAAAATAATCATAAAGCTTAAAAAAATCTAGTTTTTCAGCTCTGTACCGTCGATTTATTTGATAATGTGGTTAAAACTTAAGCCGAATAAATCTCCCCCATCCCCATTCTACCTTCGGACGTTTAGACATTCTGGCCCCGCTTCGGATTACGGGAGCAGCAAGAGGAAGGCGTTGGTTATAACGCCTCCTGCGCACCCCTGCCGCGCTCGTCAGCCTACTTTTGGGACATGACCGTCTCACAAAAAGAAGCGACCGCCGTCCAACACCTGTCATTCGAGACCATCGCAAGAGCGAGGCTCGGAAGTGACAGGTCTATTCCACCGACGGCAGATGCCAAGTCGTGGCGCTGCGCTGCCCATCTCGGGCACACTTCGATGATGTGCTGGGCAGAACCATTATTAAACCTATCCTAAACAAACATATATTAAAATAGCATTTAAATTTATGTTGTTTTGCTTTTATATTATATTTATTACTTTCTGTCCTTATCCGTCTATATCTATATCTATGTAATATATGTATCTATTAATTGTTACATATAATCTATTTCTATTCATTTAAATTTAATTTACAAAGAGACCGAAGCACTTATTACTGGAAGCTTGTGATGCACGCACACACACACACACACAAATACGTTCATACACGCTCAAATATTCATAGATGCGGATAACATGTTTGCAGTTAAAATTTAATAGTGTATTAATTTTATAATTACAATACGTCTATGTAATAGTTATAAATAGTCTGTCTGATATATGAGAACGTTTTTTTTTTAAAAATGTCGTGTGTATTGGTTATGGCGTGTGATAAACAAAATGAATTAATACCAGTTTAAGAACGGTCAGTCTAGAGGTTCAGGCTAAGCGACCTAAGAGCTATGCCACCTCTCAATCCGGTGAAGCAGTAAAGGCCAGCTTCTCTGGCCAACTGTTTTAGTTCGTCCAAAAAAAACGGCCAGTCTCTGTCTTATATTCATTTTTTTTTATTTATTAATAAAAAAACCCAAATTATTTAAACTCCTTGTTTGTTACCTTTTTACATTTGAAATGACATAAAGTGTGTGTAATGATCGGAATCACACAACTCTAATCCAATGTCAAATTATGAATCAACGTTAACAGACCGCCGAGAAAACTTGAACGGGCGGCCGTGAACTGCCTTCGTTTGCTGGAGTACTGAGTACAGTGAATCGTTTTGTTTTGTACCTCTCTAACGCTAATGCCGTTGGAATATAAATTCTCTGGTGTTTTATTTGCTTTTTACATTAAGACCTCGCCACACTTAGCCGTAAATGCGAGGGATTGTTGTTATTTTTGAACAATTTACTGGATTAAGTTTTACGCTGTAACGTCCAATCCTTTTTCATATTTATAAAGGTTTTTTTACTGTTGAACATATTGCTATGAGCTTGATTATGAAATTTTTTTGTTAACTCGGGAATCTTCAACAAGAAACCACGTTTTCTGGTAGGAAGGCGAGGTTTTGTGCGGTTACCCACTAGAACCCTTGCTCGGTGCATGGTGAGGGCTCCAGGATCTCCAGTGGAACGCACCGGAGCTCCTCTGCACGCCTTTTAGCACGTCCCGGTACGTCAATCCTTTCCCCAGCACCCTCACAGTGCTATGCTGCGACACGGGTCAGCCATTGTTGCCTTCCCGGGTCCACTATAGCGGTAGACACGTGAACCCGAGGCCCCTTTTGGTGGCCTTCTACGACAGGCGGGGGATACCGTCGCCTTATACTACGAGACCAAAACTACAGGGCTGTGATTTTGAAAACCTGTACAACTTGACGCTTCATTTAATATAGATATAATAAACAGTAACAGCAGAAACCGATGCAATAAATATTTACTTGGATTTCCTTTCTCGAATAGTCTATTAGAGAATGTGTAACTTTTTCATTCTAAACGTAAAAATGTGAATGTCTGGAGGTCACGTAAATGACATTCAATAAAATTCTTAGTTCAGCCAACGACGTGGCGTTGTTTAGTCACACTTAGTTTTTTTAATGTTGTTCTCTTGATGTTCTCTGCAGACTGACTGCTTTATTATATTCAGCCAGAGATAGCAATCGCAAGAGCTTAATAAGCTAAGCTAAGTATAAAGCAGATTGACACCGACAATTTGTAACAGCTAATTCGAATTACGTGGATATTCGGTTAACTTAAGAACTAAATTTATTTTACTTTTTTTAAAAGAATGCCAGAATTTTTTTTTACAAATATTACTAACATTCTTTTTAACCATTCCAAATAAGCTTAAGTCTAAGCTTAAGTGTTAGGAGATGGTGCGAATGGTGGATGGAGATGGTCGAACCCATCTTGCGATTCGCAGATTTAGAAACTTATTAGGCTATTGATGCTTACAAAATAAAATCAAAAATTGTAAATAATAATGGAAAAATAAATATAGGAAATTGTCATGAATAAATTAACTATTACACAGGTATTGAAATAAGTATTTTAATTATTATAAAACTTATCACGTATTACCACATGGTAACTCATCACTGTAAAGTACACTTTTACGAATCAGCTTAGTACAAACTGCTGTTGGCGAATTTTGTCACTTCATTGATCACGTAGATAATCGGCACTTAAAATTATGATTAACATTAAATTAAATTATAGGGATGAACGGCAATCAAATTTTTAAAGTCATACAATGGGTACACATTTTTAGCAAGTGATATTTCACAAGCGAAGCATGATCGCTGGATGCGAACCTGGGACTATCAGAACGTAAGTAGTACTGCATAGTCATTAGGCTATCATACCTGCCTACTTACTTGTCATTTGTCTTTACATTATCTATACATAACAAATATATCCAACAGACAATTAGACGTGAAACTGGCACAATACATGCGGACAGAAATAAACCTGTGAAGCTCTAAACTTAGGTTTATTTTTACAACTGATTGTGCGGTCTAATCCCACGTTGGTGCATTCATTAACTACAAGAGCGGCGTGCAAGCCTGCTTCCATGCCCGAGTTCAATCGTGAACTGACAACGTAAGTGGCTTGACCATGATATCACCTGATGTTAAATGGCATGCAATCCTGGGTGGTAAGGTGCACTAGCACTAGTAAATACCTATTCACTATACTCTTGAAAATACTCACATTGTAATCGGACGGAGAATATTAGGTCTCATATGAATTTTGTTGGCATAAGATGGTCTTGGCTCTTGGATGTATCACACTGTAGAAGCAAGAGAGAGCAGTGTCCGCGCATATTTTCTTTCCCTCTTCCTCTCCGGCATGTATATACATTTATATATTAAACATATATATATACGAGTATATACATACATATAGATGTTTCATTTCAGTCGTGTGGTTTAAAGCTCTCGTATTTTTTAAATGTAGATGGTTGTTTTAGTAATGGCTTTTATTTACACCAACCAGTAACGTTTTTAGTATAATAACAATGTGGAATAACTCACCGTACTATTTGCCGGCCTGTATATACCTGTTGTATCTAACGCAAGTGTTTGGACAAGGAAATTGATGTACACGGATGCTTAGCTCTTGTTTATACCACCACCATCACCATCCGATTCTAGGGAGTTAATGTATTGACGTTGTTATATGCTGTGCTATTGTTGGGATATTTTAGGAATGTGTTACTTTTACATATTCTTATATGAAATGAAATGAAATATTTATTTATTTACTTTTTACACACACACACATTTTATATACCGACATGCACATACACAAAAATATTAGATACATATTATCATATATTATATTATGATACATATTATATATCATATTCCATAAACATTTTCTTACTTCGGTCCTTCGGTACACATCTCCCTGCTAGACTAATACATAGCTTGTATTAGGGAGATGTTGTACCTTACGTACGTTTATTATGAACTCAAGTTTGTTATTTAACTTATGTGGTAGTCGTGTGTTTTTGCAAAGAATAGTGTGCGTGGGTGCATGTGAGAGTGTATGTGCGAGTGAGTACATGAGCGTGAGGATAATTTATTTTATACTATAAAGAAATTTTTCAGTCTCTTCGTTAGTGAAATTATGGAGAAACGAATAAAGTAACTTTTAACACTTATATTGAGATAAACTATGAAAAGGCACATAAAAGTTAACTTTATTATAAAGGTATGGCCCCAGGTAGTAATTAAATCTTTAAACGATATGTAATCTGTAGTGTATATACGTAATATATAAATAGTCGAAAGGCGGATTCGACGTTCTTACGACCGTACTCCGTCGCAGCGTAAACCATTAGGCTATTGACGCTTCAAATTAAGTTAATATATTTTCAAGTTCCCTTCCGGACACCGAAGTGCTTAACTCCCAACGAACCACGCGTTGATATAGACCGCCGACTGATTTTAATTATTTATTTTAGTGATTATTGTTCTCTACGCAATCCGTGCAGAATATGAGGATGTGTCGTCAAAAACGTAAGCATAGGCAGCCCTAAGACAGAGAGCTTTCGCTGTCCGCTTTTCACAGAGCATAGTAGGGTGTTAAGCTCATAACCGCTGGAAAGTGTTCGATACGGGATATTTACACCGCGGTAAAATTTATGAAGGTAATTTTAGGTATTCTATGACAGAAAAAAACCACTTGAACTATTGTGCATTATCTCGTATTGTGGTGATAAGAAAGATTCCTTTGTACGGTGTTATAATACATGTCCCTTTTCTTAAAATGTTTCAGTTCCTTATGTTTGCATATCTTGTTAGGTGTTTTCTTTGTTATGCTTGATAGATATATAGCATCTGCATAATACATATAACCCATAAAGTTAAAGTTACAGCCTTTATATATATAAAATATATGTCCCACTGCTGGGCACAGGCCTTCTCTGTAAAGAGAGTATAAGGGCATAGTCCACCACGCGGCCCTAGTGCGGATTGGCAGACTTCACATGCCGTAGAAAAAATTTCTAAGACAGATAGGTTTCCTCACGATGTTTTCCATCACCGCCGAGCGCGTGGTTAATCAGCACATAAAATTGCAACAGCAAATTTATTGGTGCCGGCACCGGGGATCGGACTCGGGTTGCTAGCGTACTATGCAACAAGAGCTAACCGCCCGGACACTGAGGTACCACGGCTCATAACCCATAAACGACTTATAAAATATATTTATATAAGAGCAGCCTGTATCGAGCTTTCACACGCATTGAGGCGTCTTCGCGTACGATGGGTGTGTGCGTTCGTTTGCAAAAGATGCTCGCAACGGCTCGTGACGAGGTGTTGCGGTATTTTCGTTTAAATCACTATTACTATAAAAATGGACGAGGACTGAATGGTGAGCATCCAGACAAACCTTGGATAGGTTTTTGGGATGCGCTTTATAGTGTAAATTTTATTTGTAAAATGTATTAAATAAATAAAAAAATATATATATTAACGTATTACATTATAGTATTAGTTCTCGTAAATTTAATAGTATGTGGTTGACCGAGCTTTGCTCGATATTTGATTATCTTTGTAGCGAAACATTGTTAACAATATAAATGTCGGTTTCTAAAAAAAATGACTATAAATACATATGTTTATAACTTAGCTTTGAACGTACAATCGTTTGTCAGTTTAATACTTAAATGGTTAACAAACGAATAAATTAAATACATCTGACATTGAAGGATTGTAACAAATGTGATATAGATTAATTTGTTAGGCCATGCATTACAGCGTGGCAGGCAATTCAATAAGTGGCTCGAATGATTGTCCGTTCAGAAACAGCGATTGGGGGGGCCTCAAATCGTCCCGCTGTGAGGGGACTGACCCAAACACTACTTGATTATCCTTTCCACTCGTTACGAGGCTATAATTTAGCTATTGTTGGATGTTTTTTTCAACACAAAACATTCTAAAACAAGCTGGGAAACTGGTTCACGTCGACAGTGGAATGGTGGATTTCAATTTACGTATATAACCTCGCAGAATATCGACGTTAAGGAGAATACTTATGAATAATAACACGGTCCTTCTAAGCATTATAGGAGGGGAAGAACTTATTAGGTCACATCGACCCTCGTGTTTTTTCTACAACTTTACCGGTTTGCTCTGCGGCAAGCTTCACCGTACAGGCCAGACCATGGTTTATTAGTCCAATTATTGCCACTAATACGGCGCCCTTAAAATAGAATGCACACGATTCAATCGTACCAGAACTCATCGACTTACGGTGCTTCGCGGAGGAGGCGAAACGAAACCTTACATCTACGCAATGAACGTCGTAGTGACACAATACCATAAGCATTGTTAGCCATGTCGATTTCAAAATTTTACACTGCATTGCTCTATATCAAATTATATATTTCACAAGATATAAATTATATTGAAAAAATAAATAAGTACGATAAAAACAAAATTCAAATCGTCTTGCCGTCGATAACGGAATAACGCACGGCAGCTCGGTGTTATTCACGTAGTATCATATTTATAATACGCAGAAAATGGTACCTACATTCTTCTTCTTCTTTCATATTATCGTTAAGGAGTATTTGCCTAGTCTTATATTGTTATAAACCAGGGGTTCCCAACCTTTTTGTATTCTAGAGCACATTCTAAAATATCGTTCGAGTGGTTTTGGGTAATGTGGCATCAGAGCGGAATGCCAATCCCAATATTACTTTTGTACGTGTTCTTGGCCTTCTAATGTGCCGCCGGTAAATAAAATATCACAGAAATTATAAGGAAAACGGAAATTATATTTTATACGTTTTGTTACATTAGAAATATATACAATCGAAAAAGTCTAAGCAAAAAGTGTGTAATGAAAAATGTTGACATGTGTCTTATAAAAATTTTCTAATTCCTAATTCAATATAAATAATTTTGTCGTCTAAAATCCTCCTTGGTAGTTGGCGAATGCAAGTCGCCACATGGTGGCACCTATTTTTAATCGACTAACTCCTTCCATGACTTCTCATTTTCCCATAATTTATTTTCTTATATTCATAATTTATTAATAAATAATAAACAAAAATGTTTCAAAATAATAAAATTATAATTCACATTGCATTCACCCAGAGAAATATATTTACAAAACGTAGTAATAATTGACATTTTTAATTAATGTTTAAAAAAAAATAAGTCTGTATCGAATAGTGGCGAGCACATAGGAATCGTTCCGCAGGCGCCATGGTGCCCGCGAACATGAGGTTGAAAGCCTCTGTTATAAATCTATAAATATCTTAATCAATAAACATTTAAGCAGTTCCTTGCTATATCCGACGAAAAGAAAGTCCAATGCCAACAAAATGAACATAGGACCGATTTAAAATTCTTTCTAACAAATACAAATGACACAATATGTGCATTAAAAACTACAGACAAATCTAAAAACTCCTCCTTTCTTGTATTGGGTTACAAATAGCTGCGTACTGAATAAAAGGTCAGGAAAGTACACATAACATAAGAATAGGTATATGTAAATGTAAAAAGAACAATACGTATGACAGAGGCGAAAGAGATGTTGATGGTTTTGCACTGAATAGATCTAGAAAAGCATGAGTGAATCTTATGTCATATTGTAAATACCCTATTTTCATATATACGATAAAATTAATGGGTATTCTATGACGAATTTAGTTGGTAAATAGTTATTTAATGTTTGTAAACTTGGCAGCAACACCACAGTTGATTGTTTCAGCCGTGCGTGCATATTGTTTATATGCAATTTACCCCTTTGTGTTACATTCGATACGGGTCATTTAGCCGTACCGCGGCCGGAACTGGGTCACTTTATCGATAAATTATTTTGATAGTACGTTTTGCGGTACTATTCCGGGTTTACCTTGATTTGATACGGATTTTGTCAGTCTTTGTATATTTAATAGTCTGTACTTTGGTATATGTTATATAAAATCGGAACAAGTGTAGGCCCTTGGGGGACCCCTTGCTCCAGATTTGTACTGAGTTTGCCGTGGTTATATTTGCTTATGAATAAAAAAGTACTTTATTCAGACAACAATCGCTATCCTTAATTAGATTCCAAATGTAAGTAGAGATGAATCCATCGCCAATCATCGTGCACAAATTTAAACATGATTTTCTTATATCTACCGGGTTTATCATTGCCTCTATCAATACATTAGCTCTGACACTTTGCATTAATTGTACTGGGTATAAAGTAAGCACCGTATAAAATTCAAGAACGAAATGCATTGGCAGTTCTTTCATACTCGTAAGCATAACTAATAATCCCGTCATTTTGTGTGCGGAATATGACCATCTCAGTAGCGTTCTTTATGAAATATGATAGCAATTTCGCTTAATTACCACATTTATTTTAACTTTCATACTAGACGCTTATACTTATTCTAACTTTACAATTTTAACCACATTGTACACGTTCAAGTCATTTCTAAGGTTCCCTGTACATTGGGAATTTACCCCCGTCTCCGCTCCCTCTTTGTTTTACGAGCGCGAGGTTATTTTATTTGTCCACGTTATTGTTACAGCCAGCTGTTAAGTTTTGTGTGCGCGTTGAGTCGCTTCCCAAGTCGGAATTGAGATGTTTTTTTTATTCTGTATTAAATTGTGTAAACGGAAATTATGAGAATAAAGGATACTTAGCAATGATAGCATAATTTTAAATAATTGTAGACCTCTATTGTGTTTAACTTAGCGCAAGGGTTCCCGAGATGCTCTTGTTGCCGTAAAAGTGGACACATAGCGAGGGTGCTGAGGGTGGAATTCCTCCCTTTATTTATGCATTTATGTCCTATAGACACTTATATTAAAAGGTAATTATTCGATATTTAAGTGGCTTGAATTAAAGCCTGGTTGTACCAAAGTTTCCGTTTTTCAATTAACGTATAACAAGTTATCATGCAAAAGGGCAGGTAAAGAGTGAATAATGTGTGGATTTAGCTAAAGAGGTGTACTAGAATGCAAATGGAAGTATGTGATCTCATGAGTTTGAATAAACGCTTACTAGCGGAAAGCACTTATTATTTTGAAATAGTCTACATAATAATGTCAAATATACCCTATCGTTTGTACAATTGCATATTTTTACTGTATAGTTGTTATCTTCAAGGTCACTTTAATTGGTTTTGACTAATAGAAGGACATACAGACAGAGAAGCAGCCAAAAGTTTCAAATAGTAAAATTTAGATCAATGGGTTAAAACTAATATTCCAAAAAATCATATATATAATAATTCCGATAACAAAAACTATTATACTACTAATATTAACTTAGCACACGCCTCATTATCCCGCAACCACGAGACGCCGGAAGGAAAAGACGGCAGCCACCAAATTGGATGGAATTAGTTTCTTCCTTCTTACGAAAAGAAATAATATTCCGGTTCGTCCCGCGCAGTGCCACGGCCGTCCCGAAACTTTTCTTTTAGGTCAGATGTTAATACAACATGAATTAACGCCGGACTACAGTTAATATATTGAATTAATTCGTTTTTTACCTTCACTGTAACTGGCGAACGGTTATACGTCGCATTTGCTTTTTTTTGTTTTTACTCGTGAATATGCTTGTTAACTATCTCTTTCTATCTATACCAAGGAGTATTAATAACGACGCAGCAGTATATAGTGTTTGTTTCCACTAACAGCTGATTTTACTGTCGCGACCTAGATGATTCACCGACAGAGACATAACGCCTCCAGGAAACTACTGGCACTAAAATTTCAGTGAAACGATTAACAAACATTGTCGAGCGAGTTTTAAGAGCCATCTGTCGCGCTTGCGAAAGATGGAAGCGGTGTCGTGCGACGAGTATACGGTGGCCGTGGCTTATCGCTTTTCTGAGACATGTCTTTGAGCGAAATGCTTGCACATTTCTTCACAACAAGCAAAGAAATTGAATAATTGTTGCAAACAGTCGCAACAAATCAACACGTTTCGTGAACAAATAGTAGAAATAGTGAGATGCATGCAACATTCAACAACAGTTTGTTAATGCACTGATAATGATGAGCAAATAGCAAGGAAGTCGCTAAGAAACATCAGAAAATGGAGATTTCTGGTCGTATTGCCAGCGTGGAACAACTATTTCGTTTAGCATACGACAGCTGATGCCCAACCTTTATTAGGGAGGCATTCGAAGAAGAACAAGAGCTAATGATTTTCATCTGCTTATTATTACAGTTTTTTTAATTGACTTTAATTTAAAAAATATATAGGCAGTATACAAAAATTAAAGTAATACTTGCTTAAGCGCGCTTGGAAACAGTGTGTTAAGGCATGTGACGTATTGTTAAATAATTCTTTTTAAATAACAATGGAACACCACTGTTAAAGGGAAAGTAACTATCGTCATTGTAATCATGTATTTTCCGACTTCAAAAACGAGGAGGTTCTCAATTCGTTTGTTTGTTTTTTATGTTTGTTACCTCATAACTTTCGACTGGGTGAAAATTTGGATGATTCTTTTTTTTCATTTGATCTAAGTTTATTTAAGCTTGCGCTTCCCATGTGTTGTCAAATTAAGTCCAATTCTAACATAGGATGAGAAAATCATATAAGTCTTAAATTTGCATCAAGTATGTGTACAACATATGGACGGGTAAGTCAATATCACGCCAACCGATTTCGATGATTCGATTTTATATATTTACTTTTAGAGTATAGATTTACTTTTAGAGTAGTGTGATGAAAGTTTGGTTAGGTTCTGATTAATTCTATTTCGTAATATTTCTACGATAATTCGGAAATACAAAAAGGCTTCCGCGCGTATAATAGCGTTTAATGTATGATTTCTATTTGAAATCGGTTTTTGTACGTAAATATTTGTCTTATTATATGGCTTTCTTTTGGCTGTCTCAATTCACCATTGCTTATACACGTAAGTATTTTATATTACAGCCCTGCAGTTCTGGGCTCTTAAGAATAAGACTCCCTGCCTGTCGTAGAAGGCGACTAAAAGGGGCCTCGGGTTCACTGGGCGACAAGGGTGGGGGCCTTTGTCGTCCGCCAAGGTGGACCCGGGAAGAAGGCGACATCGGCTGGCCCGTGTCGCCTTGCACTGCGAGGGCACAGGGGGGAGGGAGTAACCTCCCCCCTCTGGACGTGCTCTCCTTGAGCACAGTGCAGAGGGGCTCCGGTGCGTTCCTCTGGAGATCCCGGAGCCCCTCGTCATGCACCGAGGAAAGGGCCACCGGGGAGGTTTTAGTGGGTAAAAACCCCACATAACCGCCGCCTTCCCCCAGAAGGCCGGGTATCTTTTTGAAGATATCCTCCTCGTAAACAAAAAAAAGTATTTTATATTAAAGCGTCAATAGCCTTAATGGTTTAGGGTACGGCCTGCGAATCGTAAGGTCGTGGGTTGGAATCCACCATTCGACTATTGCCGTGAACCATGTCCTAGCACAAGCTGAAGCTTAGTTGGAATGGTTAACAAGAATGTTAGTAATATTTCTGAAAAAAAATAAATAAAATAAATATTGCTAGCTTTCTTTTAAAAGAAACAAAAGAAAAAAAGAATCATGTATATTGTACAAGTGAAAATATCTAAAACCTATTTTATGATCGAACGCTGAAACTTCGTTTGTCCCTATTTCCTTTAAAATGAATAACTACTACTAAACTGTTATCAATACTTCAATAATTAATTTGGTTATCATTTGTTTACAGGTAAGGAAAAATACACCTTCTGCTGTTGGATATGCTTGAAATGCTTCGTCACAGAATACCAGTGTAAAGTATATTTAATTATTGTACTTAATTCTATTCAACCGACTTCAAAAAAGGAAGAGTTGTTTTTTAGGTTTGTTACCTTATAACTCTCGACTGGGTGAAGTGATTTTGATGATTCTTTGTTGTATTTGAAAAGTTGGTGGCTACCGTGCGGTATAATTTCTGACAATGGCATCCGTGAGAAAATAATCTGTCCTAATTTTTATAATGTACAAATAAATAACCACGAATAATAAATAAAAACGAATAAACCACGCCGTAATTTGATAATTTTTTATTCGAAAGGATGTACTTCGATGTACTGAGAATTTGGTACGGTTCTTATTGATTCAATTTCGTAATACTCTTACGATAATTCAGAAATACAAGGATCTGCGTGGATACAAGGACCGCTGAAAATCAGCGCTGTCGGATCCTAGCGACAGCATATGCTGAGACGGTGTCCTATATTGTATTATTTGTCCATGTAACTTTAACTGTGTTTTGTCTATTTTTCATTCTTTTTTAAAGTGTGTTATATTCTGTCTGTGATGTGTTTTGTATTGTGATGCCAATAAATAAATGTCTATGTCTATTATAGTTTAACGTATTATTCGATTTGAAGTCGGTTTTTGTTTTTGCTCATAAATATACTTGTGTTAAATACGAATTATATCTTTAACGTCTATAACTCCATTGGTTTATTTGATCACTGTACATCGGATCGGACGTTTATCCTTTAAAACAAATACTTCCTATATATTCATCAATGCAAAAGACATAAACAGATAGACATCGTTATTGGAAGAGATTTCATTGTCTATTTAAGCCCCATCTATTTTCTCTGCATTAGATGTGATGCAATGTAACACAGCTTCCCGAACACGTCACATCGGTATGAAATGCAGCTGCGATAAAATGCAACTAACATTTTAATGTAAGTTTCTGTGAAAGCGATGCTTCCGTGCTCGTCGCTACAGGGTGTCACCACTGTTGTATTATATAGTATGTATTTATGTAGATAAGATGTATTTTAATATTTTCCTTTGTAAACCATTGTTACGCAAAAACACATAATGGAATGAATCCAAATATACAGGGTATTAGGAGTAATGACCCCGAATGATGGGACGGAAAAAAATCTATCCTGATTAAAAAATACGTATGTTTAAAGAAAACAGCAATGATACACAAAGTCAAAGACAGCTGCCAGTCGCGCGGCGCGGAGGGGTGGTGGCACGCCGCTGATTACGCTCCATAAAAGAATTCTTACTCTTTCTTTGGCGTCACCGCCCCTCCGGGCTCCGCCGTTCTTTGACCCGAGCATCAGCTGTTTTTGACTTTGCGTTTTATTGCTGTTTTTTTAGTAAAGTATGTATTTTTTATGAAACTATCGTTTCAATTAGCTATACTAACATGATGGAGCGTACATAATGCTATGCCTTCCCATCACCAAAGGTATCATTAGTACTATCGTCTGTCTTCGAATTCGGAAGCGTTAGATAGCTGCGTCCCGTGCTGTTACCTGCGATTAAAAACTATTTATTTAAATTTTCTAACGTCAAAGAAGCCGAAGTTACTTCTTATTCCATCAGCTATATGCCAGTTAAAGTCCCGTCAAAACAGGTCCAGCTGGAACAAACAGACAGACAAATATGTTATTTTGATATATGTAGCATATTTACATTCATGTAATTAAAAGCGTTTATTTTAATATTACAAACAGACTCTCTCTCTACTGTCGGTCCCTCATGTCTAAGGATCGTGGTCACCATCAGGGTTGCACATGGAGCGGATGATTTGCCTCCACCGGCTTCTGTCCAGCGTCTCTTAGAGCACTGTAAAATTTGGAGGACGACGAGACTTTTACCTGATCGGACCACCTTGTGTTCACCAACAAGCGGGCCGTGAGATCTTTTTCCTGCGGTGTTCCCAACTACGATCAGAGTATCTAGACTTTCGTCGCCTCTGCGCATTGTGTGTCCGAAATACGCCAGGATTCGTTGTCGGCATATGGTAGACAAACGAGTCTTAATTTGTAGTTGGCTTAGGATAGATGCATGTCATTTATGTCTGCTGGATGAGGCGGGCAAATTATTCGAAGAATAATTGCCGCCCGCCTCAACTCGCACCTGCGGCAGGTAGGCCCCGACCTGTCGGAATGCCAATATGGCTTCCGGCAGGCGCGGTCGACCGTTGACGCGATCCTCCGGTCCGTCAACGGTCGGGGCGATAGTGATGACCCGGGGTGGCGTGGCGTTGGCCGTCAATCTTGACGTAGTCAACGCATTTAACACGCTGCCCTGGGGGCGATTAGGGAAGGCATTGGTGTTTCACCACGTGCCTCCCTACCTGCAACGCATCGTCGGGGCGTACCTGCATGGCAGGTGCATCCAGTACATGGGTCGGGACGAGTTCCATCGGAGGAGGTGAATTGCGGGGTTCCGCAGGGGTCTGTGTTGGGGCCCTGCTGTGGAACCTCGCATATGACTTGATCGCTTAGGGTCCGGTCTCCCCGCCGGCGTGAGTGTCGTCTGCTATGCAGACGACACGCTAATCATGTCCGACGGGGAGGATTTCGATAGCACCATCCGGCTCGCCGAGCTTGGGGTGGCATGCGTCGTGGACAAAATCCACGAGCTGGGTCTACGGTAACCTCCTGAACTGAGGCGCTATGGTTCCTAGCTCCAAGAGCTAAGGAACCGCCAGCCAGTCGGTTCGCGTAGGTGACGTGCTGGTCGGGTGGGGTCGGAGATGAAATATCTCGGCCTCACCCTGGACAGTCGCTGGGGCTTCGAAGTGCACTTCGACCGCTTGGTCCCCAAGATCGATAAGGCAGTGGTGCCCTGCACAGACTGCTGCCTAATCTTGGGGGCCCCAGGAGGAGTCCGCCGCCTCTACGGAGGTCTCGTGCGATCCATGGCCCTCTACGGGGCGCCCGTGTGGTGTAACCGCTTCACGGGCGTCCGGCGCTACAGAGCTAAGCTGATGATGATGATGATGATGATGTTGTCCTGCCGATTTCGGCTACGGCGACGCTTCGGGACTGTCATGTCATGAGCCAGGTCACGCGGCTCTTGAGTGTGCCCTCATGTGGCTTGCATAACCACTCTTCCTTGCGAAAGTGCGCCCGCATTGGGAGCACGTAAGCATACCGTTATTGATATTGTAGGATATGGCAGCTCGTGGTCGGGCCTTCAGGGTGTCACGCTTGTCGTCTAATTCAGACTTACGCTTCTGCTCAAGCGGCGCACTCCTTATGAGGTTCCGCCACTCAGTTCGCTGAGCTGCCATATCTTTCCACTGCGACGTATTTATATCGCATCTTTTCAGGTGTCTTTTCAGAACGTCCTTGTATCTAAGATATTGACCCCCGTGCTTTCTTTTGCCGTATTGGAGTTCTGAAAAGAATATGCGCTTCGCCAGTCGCTCCTCCGCCATGCGTGATACGTGACCGCACCAGCGCAGCTGTCGTCGCATAAGATAGGCTTCTATGCCACCCACGTTAGCGCGTCGAAGCACGTCGGTGTTCCGCACACGATCTGACCAACTGATGTTTAAAATCCTTCGCAAGCATTTGAGGTGGAATCGGTCGAGTGTGCGAATATGGCGTCGGTATAAGCACCACGTTTCGGCGGAGTAAAGAAGATTTGGCAAAACTATCGCCATGTACACGGAGACCTTTGTAGCTAGCTTCAAGTCGTGCGAGCAAAATACCCTTGAGCATAGTCTTCCAAACGCGACAGAAGCAGCACTAATTCTACTGTTGACCTCAGCATCAAGATCGCACCTAGATGTGATAGTGCTCCCCAGGTAGCGAAATTTATCTATCTCCTTCAACATATCATCACCGAGTTTTAGGGCCAGATGCTCGCGGCCTATTGAGTCCAGAGACATTACCTCAGTCTTCTTGACGTTGATTTTAAGGCCAAATTTGCAACAGGAGTCGGCAAATACAGTTAGAAGTTGCTGCAGACCAGCTGCAGAATCCGCGACGAAGCACAGGTCATCAGCATACATGACTTCCGTAACTAAAGCGTACGAAACTTTCTCTTGGGACCTGAATCTGGCCAAATTAAAAATATCTTTGTCTGTCCGAAAGCGGATACGTACACCCTCCAAGCAAGTTAGTGTTACTTCACGGACAACTATGGCGAAATACATTGCAAACAGTGTAGGCGCCATTACACATCCTTGCTTCACCCACAGGTGACGGAAATAGCTTGAATGTTCGCTATTGCCAGCAATGCAGCACCTCATATTGTCATGCAGCAGTCTCGTTACTTTAACAAACTTGCTCGTGCAGCCCATCTTCTCTAAGGCAACCCATAGAGCCTCCCGGGGCACACTGTCAAACGCTTTCTCAAGGTCAATGAAGCACAGGTATAAATTTTGACCCTGTTCTCGACTTTTCTCCTGCAATTGCCGAATTGAAAATCGCCTCACAAGTACCCGATCTGGTCTGAAGCCAAATTGTGTTTCTGGAAGGATTTCTTCAGATAGTTTCTTCAAGCGATTGAGCAGTACTCTTGCAAATACTTTTCCAGGAGCTGACAAAAGTGAGATACCTCGATAGGAGCCGCAATCGGAGCGATCGCCTTTATTCTTGTAGAGGGCACTAATTCTAGATGTTATAAAATCGCTCGGAACTTTTTCTTCATCCCACATTCTAGCAAAAAGTTTCCATATAACAACATGCAGCTCATTGCCGCCATATTTCAAGAGCTCACCTGGCACTCCATCAATGCCAACCGCTCGGTTATTCTGTTGTTGTGTTATGGCAAGAACAATCTCTTCTAATGCAAGTGGCTCGTCTAGCTCGTGCCGTGTTGAAAGCTGTGGTAATGATTTTATATATTGTATATCTACTGCGCGATCCACATTCAGCAGAGTACGAAAATGCTCGGCCCATCTCGTTAGCACATCCTCTTGATTTGTTAGAAGACGTCTGCCGTCTACTGACCTGAGAGGTACCTTGGCAGGACGCATTGGGCCAGTCATCTTGCGGACCTCGTTGTAGAACTCCCCGAGTTGATTAGTATCTGATAGCCACTGCATACGTCGAGCCTTTTCTTGCCACCATTTTTCCTTCGTATTTCGGCAGAGTCTACGAAGTGCTTGACCACTTGCTCTCAGCTCCACACTTGCATTGCTCTGTTGATTACCGTGTAGTTGTCGGAGGAGCGAGCGGTGTTTATTAATAGCTGCTGACAAAATTGCGTCGTTCTCGTCGTACCAATCTTCGTTTTTACGGATTGCTGACCCAAAGTGTCAATGCAGTGTCAAGAGGTGAGCCGAGAGATCCCGCCAGTCTGCATCAACATCACCGTTGTTATAAGTTGAAGACGACATTGCCAGATTCTCCATAAATGCCTGCCTTACTCCGGAGGTCTTCTAGCCTCTTAACATTTAAGGAGGTAGGTTTTACATGTCGAGATCTACGAGGCGGATGAAGGCGGAGTTTAAGTCTAGTTATTACTAAGCGGTGGTCAGTCCAACAAAATGCGTCTCGCATTACGCGGGTAGCTTGCACCTGTGATATGTCACGTTGTCTTACGATTGCATAGTCAATCAGATGCCAGTGCTTAGATCTCAGGTGCATCCACGTCGTCGCCTTTAGCTCGTAGTCTGAACATGGTGTTCGTCAACGCTAAGTTAAATCGTGCGCACAAAGTTAGCAGCAACTGTCCGTTGCTGTTCATGTTACCGACACCATGTCTGCCCAAGACCTTAGGCCAAGCTTCAAAGTCACGGCCAACTCTAGCATTAAAGTCTCCCAGTAACAAAATTTGTTCACTGGGACGAACACTCTCGAGGCAACGCGATAACTCCTCATAAAACTTGTCCTTGATGTCGTCAGTATTGTATAGAGTTGGTGCGTAGACACTTAAAATATTAAGATAGTTGCCGTTATCCAGGTGAATACGGAGCGTAGTCAAGCGATCGGAAATATGTATAGGATACTCCACTAGGCGCTTTACTAAATTATTTTTGATTGCAAATCCCACACCTGATCTTCTGGGTTCTGAGAAAGCAGTACCCTTCCAATAGAAAGTGTACCCTCCACCGTACTCTATTAGCTCCCCTTGGTCAGCCAGATGTGTTTCACTGAGTGCAGCCACGTCTATATTATAACGACCAAGTTCTCGAGCAAGGACAGCGGTTTTTCGTTCAGGACACTCGTTGCTATCCCGATCTAATAGCGTCCGCACATTCCACGCTCCAAAAGTCATAGCCGGTGTTTTAATTGTTTTAATAGCTTTATTGAATCTTCGACCACGTAATACATGATGCGTTGGCAGCCGCGGTTACTACCAACCTTTTGGTTTGGAGTCAGCACTTTTTCAGGGCACCTTTTCTAGCCCCCTCCTCAGCTGAGTGAGGAAAGCAGTGCCTCCCTAAATAGGGCTGCTTTGTCGTCCTGGGTGCTGCCGAGTCTACTCCGTGACCCCATTGCGGAGTAAAAGCGACCACGGTGTAACAACACCCCCAGGGCCGCCTGCGTGTGAGAATCAGACAAAGCCCAACGTGCATCACATCGGACCTCTCTACCTCATCCCATCGCCGTAGGCCTTTGCTTGATCGGAGTCCCATATCGGAAGCGGTCAGGTGCGCAGGATATATTTAAGTGCATTATTGTACGCGCGTTACACTGATGCACATACTCGTCTTTGTCCTTTTAACCCAATGGAACGAAGATCGCTACGACTGGAAAAGGACTCAGACAGCTCTTACAGTAATTGGTAAGTAGGATATTAAGATACCAATAACCTACTCACACTCCCTTTATCGCCTTTTACGATACCCACGGGAAGATATGGGGTGGTACTATTCTTCTCTGCCGGCACCACGCGGCGAGCTAAGCTTCATAGCCTGCAGCGCAAGATGGCCATTCGGATCGCACGAGGATACCGTACGGTATCATACGAGGCAGCCACTATCCTAGCTCGGTTCCCGCCGCTCGACATTTTGGCGGGCTGGACGCGCGTGTGTACACGCGCGTCCGCCGTCGACGGCGGGCCGGGCCGCCCTGAATGCGGGAGAGGTGCGTCGGCAGGAGCACAGGCGGGCGATGGAGGTCTGGCGCGAGCGGCTCTCAGGCGTCGTTGCTCGCGCCAACGCATCGTCTGTGCCTTCCTGCCGAACTTCGAAGCCTGGCTTAAAGGAGGAATGACGCGCACGTCACATACCGCCTGACACAGGTACTCACCGGGCACGGGTGCTTCGGTGAGTACCTGAACAGGATAGGGCGCGAACCGACCGCGCAATGCCACCATTGTGGCTGTGACCGGGATTCCGCGCAGCACACGCTAGCCGTGTGCTCCGCGTGGGAGAGCCAGACGGCGGATCCTGGTCCAGCATATCGGGCAAGACCTCTCCCCGCCGGCGGCAGTGGCGGCTGCGCTGGCGGGGAGATCTAAATGAAGGCGCTGGTCTCCTTCTGCGAGTCAGTAATGACCCAGAGGAGACCGCAAGTGGGATCGGGAAGGGCCGATCCCGTTCGGAAGAATAACACCGAGCGGGCCGGTGGGAGACCGGCCCGCAGCCCTGTAGTTCTGGGCTCTCAAGAATAAGACTACGGTATCCCCTGCCTGTCGTAGGAGGCGACTAAAAGGGGCCTCAGGTTCACTGGGCGACCTGGAAGCTTATTGCCGCCTCTCAATCCGGTGAAGCAGTCAAGGCCAGCCTCTCTGGCCTATCTGTGTAGTTCGTGATGTACTATAGTTTAACGTATTATTCGCTTTGAAGTCGGTTTTGTTTTGCTCATAAATATACTTGTGTTAAATACGAATCATATCTTTAACGTCGATAACTCCATTGGTTTATTTGATCACTGTACAACATAACTAGGAGTATGAATAAACGCATTTCCTCCCATGTTAAAAAACCCTACACATATCCGGGACGAGATAGTGAATGATAACGCCACCCCATTTCGCCCCATAATGCGCGTTCACACACACAAGGTCACATGGGAGGTTGCACATCCGTTCCTTCGTTATTGGTTATTTGTTATTTTATATGACCCCATTCACTTCTTTTTCAAACTGTTTCTGTACATCGGATCGGACGTTTATCCTTTAAAAAAAATATTTTCTATATATTCATAAATGCAAAAGTGACATAGACAGATAGACATCGTTATTGGAAGAGATTTCATTGTCTATTTAAGCCCCATCTATTTTCTCTGCATTAGATGTGATGCAATGTAACACAGCTTCCCGAACACGTCACATCGGTATGAAATGCAGCTGCGATAAAATGCAACTAACATTTTAATGTAAGTTTCTGTGAAAGCGATGCTTCCGTGCTCGTCGCTACAGGGTGTCACCACTGTTGTATTATATAGTATGTATATATGTAGATAAGATGTATTTTAATATTTTCCTTTGTGAATCATTGTTACGCCATAAAACATAATGGAATGAATCCATATATACAGGGTATTAGGAGTAATGACCCCGAATGATGGGACGGAAAAAAATCTATCCTGATTAAAAAATACGTATGTTTAAAGAAAACAGCAATGATACACAAAGTCAAAGACAGCTGCCAGTCGCGCGGCGCGGAGGGGTGGTGGCACGCCGCTGATTACGCTCCATAAAAGAATTCTTACTCTTTCTTTGGCGTCACCGCCCCTCCGGGCTCCGCCGTTCTTTGACCCGAGCATCAGCTGTTTTTGACTTTGCGTTTTATTGCTGTTTTTTTAGTAAAGTATGTATTTTTTATGAAACTATCGTTTCAATTAGCTATACTAACATGATTGAGCGTACATAATGCTATGCCTTCCCATCACCAAAAGTATCATTAGTACTATCGTCTGTCTTCGAATTCGGAAGCGTTAGATAGTTGCGTCCCGTGCTGTTACCTGCGATTAAAAACTATTTATTTAAATTTTCTAACGTAAAAGAAGCCGAAGTTACTTCTTATTCCATCAGCTATATACCAGTTAAAGTGCCGTCAAAACAGGTCCAGCTGGAACAAACAGACCGACAAAAATGTTATTTTGATATAAGTAGCATATTTACATTCATGTAATTAAAAGCGTTTATTTTAATATTACAAACAGACACTCTAATTTTATTTATTTATATACTTAATAAAAATAATTTATAGAATCCTGTAACTTAGAGAGCCATGAAAACGCGATTAGTAGAAAACGTAAACTTTTGTATAGATTTATAGTTTGTAATGATGATAAAATTCCATTTGTTCCGTATGTGACCAACCGTCGCAAGTGACTATTGTGGCAACAGATGTCAAATATGTAATTGCACAATGGCGACGCTATAACAATGTTATCGCAAAACTTATAAGAAGGCAAGGACACTTCGATTGTTCCGACGGACGTCTACAATCTTACTACAGTGTACGAACAGAAAGATTTATTGTCTGTTCTGCGTTAGCTATAGAGATAAGGCACAGAGACTTGGGACTTCAAACTGTATTATGTTTAGAACTTGATTTTTTTTATACTCTGGCTATACTATAGAACGGAGTTTGTAATCAGGAAGTAAAATCAGAAACTAGACACTCTTTTTATCTCTTTTTTAACGGGGTGGTAGATTGAGACAGCAATTTGATGTCCGTATGTAATAAATACTAGACACAAACTTGTCAGAGATTTCTTGCTAATTGCACTTTGTAATTTGTTGGCTCAACCCCTACACATAAACACTATGCTCAACGGAGAGGGATCGTGACAGGCTATGGTCTCCTTCTGTGAAGAGGTGATGACGCAGAAGGAGACCTCACAGCGGGTAAGGGAGAGCGCCTCACCATGGAACCGCTCCGGTGCAGGCGAGCAGGGGCAAGGAGAAGGCAGTTCGCCCTACTCCAACCTCCTTAGTGAGGCTACTGCTCCAACCGGCTTGCACAGGCCCCACTCGTCTGAGGGGTATCCTTGTGAGCACGGTTATCTGTTCAGAGCCGCAGGAGGCTCGGTTATTCCTTACCGGGCCCGTCGCCGGGGCGAGATGATGAATGCTAACGCGATCCCATCTCAGCGAACCCATCATGGCGGAGGATGGCTCACCATGCGAAGTTTTAGTCGGTATCAGGTCCACTTGTAGGCATTTTTTTTTTTTTGTTGACGGGAGGAAATCTTCACAAAGATACCCCGCCTTCTGGGGAAGGCGGCGGTTATGTGGGGATCTTACCCACTAAAACCTCCCGGTGGCCCTTTCCTCGGTGCATGACGAGGGGCTCCGGGATCTCACGTGGAACGCACCGGAGCCCCTCTGCACTGTGCTCAAGGAGAGCACGTCCCGGGGAGGTTACTCCTCCTCCCTGTGCCCTCGCAGCGAAAGGCGACACGGGCCAGCCGATGTCGCCTTCTTCCCGGGTCCACTTTGGTGGCGACGCAGGCCCCACCCTTGTCGCCCAGTGAACCCGAGGCCCTTTAGTCGCCTTGTACGACAGGCAGGGGATACCGTAGTCTTATTCTTGAGAGCCCAGAACTACAGGGCTGCCACTTGTAGGCATAGCCCAACATAATTTGGAGTATGAATAAACGCATTTCCTCCCATGTTGAAAAAACCCCTACACATATCCGGGAAGAGATAGTGAACGATGACGCCACCCCATTTCGCCCCATAATGCGCGTTCACACACACAAGGTCACACACGAATGTGCAACCTGCACATTGGTTCCTTCGTTATTGGTTATTTGTTATTTTATATGACCCCATTCACTTCTTTTTCAAACGAAATCTCTTTTACCGTCTTAACGTGTATTAAAAAGTTTTCGATTACCGTTATTATTCTTAGTTTACTCAGTGGCGTTGCGGCAACTCATTGAGATGTTATAAGAAAATGGTTTGAATAGAAACGGCGTTTTCTTTCTTTGTAACTGCATAAAAACATTTTAATATCGCTTCTCATCTTTGCATAGAATGCTTCTACTGGTATGCCCTATAGTAATATATGAGACGTAACTCTCACTCTTTGTCTCCACTAACTTATTTTTTCCTCTCGATCACACTTTTCGTAACGCTCTCATCGCGCTTCACGAGGTTACTCCCCAAGTCAAACGGGCGTAAAGGAGATTTGCCTCAATAAACTTGTATGTTATGCAATATACGTTTGGATATATTTTAAAATCCATCGATAACGTGTAACGTGAGTAACGGGCACGTCACTAAATCGTGAGTGAATCGTAAAGAACCGTAAGCGTTGCGAGCTAAGAACATGTTCAATGAATTACAACGGCGAAAATAAAACGGCATATGTAATGTTTTGTGTAGAAAAATGTCTATCTGTTACAGGAAGTCGTTAATATAGTAACAATAATGCATTCGAGTGTTATATATGTTTGTTAGTATTGTGGGCGGTGTTTTCACGTGATTCATCGACGTATAGTAACGTGCAATGACTGTATTACTGTATATACATTTTTTTAAATAAGATTAAATAGTGATACAAACAGGGCGTTCACCTATATGACCTATATAAATTAGTCGATTACAAAATACGAATATAAATACAAACAAGACCGTTTCCTACTTAGAATAATCCTGACACACCTTCGCTTCACCCACAGCCGTACATCTGCGCGCACACATAAGCGTCGGTTAAAGAAACTTGTCTGTCTCTTTTAACACGTCGCCATTCGGTTTGATGATTCTTTTTTTAATATATATATATAATATATAACACCGTTACAGATAGACCAATTAAATACTAAGAACCATATATATATATATACATATATATATATATACATATATATATATATATATATATAACTCCTTCCACGCATTTGAAGGCAGCTTCGATAAAGACCGACTGAGTGCAACAAATTATATCTATTGTGTGTGCAGTGAGATGGTATCAACAAACCCAACCGCACGCGACAGCGGAGATTCCTGGACAAACTAGTCCTGGAGACAGGCAGTAGGATCAATGGCGGACGACGGCGCATGTACACGTTCCTGGCAGGCGTCCGCAGCTGTAGCCGCGACCAATACTTCTGGGTGATGACATATAACGCCATCCGCTAGTGATGATTTCTATTAATTTTATTAATTTATTGATATTTTTATATTTTTATTTTGGAAAGGATGTACTTCAAAGGTAGATTGATAATAGTTCAGCCCTGTAGTTCTGGGCTCTCAAGAATAAGACTACGGTATCCCACGCCTGTCGCAGAAGGCGACTAAAAGGGGCTTGGGGTTCACTGGGCGAAAAAGGTCGGGGCCTTTGTCGTCCGCCAAGGTGGACCTGGGAAGAAGGCGACATCGGCTGGCCCGTATCGCCTTGCATTGCGAGGGCACAGGGGGGGAAGGAGTAAGTGCTCTCCTTGAGCACAGTACAGAGGGGCTCCGGTGCGTTCCACTGGAGATCCCGAAGCCCGTCACCATGCACCGTGGAAGGGCCACGGGAGAGGTTTTAGTGTGTTAAAACCCCACATAACTGCCGCCCTGCTGCCCATAAGGCGGGGTATCTTTTTAAAGATTTCCTCCCCGTTAACAAAACAAAAAGATTGATGATAGTTTGGTCAGGTTCTGATTAATTTTATATCGCCCTATTCCTATTCTATTTGAAGTCGGTTAGCTATCTTTGCTAGATTTAAATTTTTATGTTGTATACTCAATACGTGTTGTCGTTTCTATTGTACTCGGTGAAGCCCTTGTTTCATTTTCCACTACGTTACAAGCGTTAAAACCTCTTTAAAGTCAATGGCACCGAGGTCAAGCCAACATTGGCTTCACTCCAAAGGCCTACGACCACTTCAAATCACTAAATAATAGTCCCCTAGTAATTTTCCTTCTAAATTTTCTAGTTGCATGAACTAACAGTGTTGAATTAACTTCGAAGTTAGAATAACAACTCGTTAACTGAAACGGTCAAGGCTGACTTTCCAAGTTTTGCGTTCAGAGCGCCACTTAACCGGTTAAATTATAAATAAAGTAGAAAGTTATTATTCTATATTTGATTTAGTTTGTGTGTAACACGCTGGAAAGGTGTTTTAATACAAGTATATTTAGGAGTAAAAATCCACTTCAGATCGAATATTACGAAATAGATTTTTTTTTTATATGAAAAGTGGCAAACGAGTATACGGTTCACCTGATCTTAAGTGATCACCGTCGCCCATGAACATCCACAGCACCAGAGGAGCTGTAGGTGCGTTGCCGACCTTTGAGATAGGAATAGGCTCGTTTTTTGAAGGTCCCTAAATCGTAAACGTTCGGAAACACCGCTGGCGACAGTTGATTCCACAAGTTGACAGTGCGTGGGAGAAAGTTACGCGAAAAACGTACAGTCGTTGAACGCCAACCATCAAGATGGTGGCGGTGGAATTTGGAATTCTGCCGAGATATGCGGTAATGGAAATCGGTAGCTGGGATGACTCCGAACAATTCGTCAGAACACTCCCCATGGTAAATGCGATACAGGATTCAAAGAGAACCGACATCTCTTCGCAGACTCAGAGGGTCGAGTCGATCGGAAAGACCCTGATCGTCGACTACTTAATCAAAACCTAAACAAACTCTCATCAAAATACTGTTAAAGTACATCCTTCCCAATAAAAAATGAACGATCGAAATCGGTTGACGTGATATTGAGTTATTCATCCATTTATCGCATCAGCAAATTTAACACCTATATGGTTTTCTCATGGACGCCGTTGTCACAATTGGATCAAATTGGGACCACACGGAAAGCAACAGCTTTTCAATAAAATCATGTCAAAGCGAATCATCAAACTCGGGGTTCACCCAGTAGAATGTTATGAGTTGAAGACACATTGACAAATTGAGAACTTGCTCCCTTTTTGAAGTCGGTTGAAAATTAAATAGTGATTGAATTATTTACAAATACAAAAATTCTTTTGCCTATGTACATATTGTAAGCAACTTATTTTTGTTACGTAACTCTAAAACAATCAACCCCGGTGCCATTACTGTACGTTTGTCAGATAAATATCATTCACAAACATTGGTATTGACTGGGCAACTTCATGACTCCACTCCATATAAAAGTAGTATTGCGCGCGCACGTCCCCAGGGACAGCAATAATCGAGTTACTAGCGATAGAGGTTCAGGCTAAGCGACCTAAGAGCTCTGCCACCTCTCAATCCAGTGAAACAGTCAAGGCCAGCTTCTCTGGCCAATCTGTGTAGTTCGTCAAAAAAAAGCGCGCACGTCTTTAGGTAGTCCGGGCACCGCTGAAAATCAGCGCTGTCGCATACTTGTGACAGCATATGCTGAGACGGTGTCCGATATTGGCATCATATGTTTTGTATTATTTGTCCGTGTAACTTTAACTGTGTTTTGTCTATTTTTCATTCTTTTTAATGTGTGTTATTTTCAGTTTGAAATGGATGTTTGTGTGTGTGCACGGTGAGAATCATTATTGAAGTTAGACTTCTTTACGCAAGCTTGCGTTGGGGAGTAAGCTGGTGAATGCGTTACGAAAAGTTTGATCGGGCGAGGGGAAATTGAGAGCGCGATATAAGTTAGTGAAGAGCGAGAGAAAGAGAGTTACGTTTCATATATCTAAGACACAGTCCAGACCTATTGTCTGTAGCAATTGCTTATATATTTTATTTTGTGTATTATACATAGGAATTACATTATTTAATTATGATTTACGAATTAAGGGGATGGGCCTGTTCCGTACTCGGACTTAACACACTGCTGGATTTCATCCTTTCGTTGTGGACATCCTTCAAACCCGAACAAAGCGTTTAGCTTTGGCTTTCGTTATTCGTATAGCAAAGGAATGCAATAGTTGGCCTTCGCCTGTCTTTCCCTCGTATTATGTGTGTGTTTTCAAGAGTAGAATGAATAGGCTTTTACTAAACTATTGGGCCTTACCATCCAGGATTTCATTTCCACTTAATATCAAGAGGGATCTTGGTCAAGCACTTGCTTAGAAATTATAAAAAAAAGGTACCTTCAAAAAGTTATGATATTTGTGTATCACTTTAAATGTTGACATATGATAATAAGCAGTGATAACCTAGTGGCCTATCGTTCGACTTGCTATCTGATGGTCACGAGTCGGAAACTGTTGTCTTTGTCTACCCCGCTAAAGTTGAAAATCCGTGAAAGCTTTTTATTTATAATATATATTGTTAATATCTCCCATATTTTCATATATTTCTGATATATGAAAGCGGGTCAAGGTTTTCAATAAAACCGCTAGAGAATTATCAGAGCAAACAAATTGGAATGTTTGAAGCAATAGACAAACATTTGTCAGCCCTTCCAAATCTTCTTATCCCATGTCCATTACATGATTACATCGAGATCTAGTGAATGGGGTACCTTTTTCCTCCTTCTGATGGACGTCACACTGACTGGCCCCGCCTTAATATCGCGTTAAAAGGCTTGTTTCCCTTAACCTTTTAGTTTTGAGCAAAATATAAAATACTGGCTTCTTATATTTATGCTAAAGAAAAGAGAGCGTTTGCGCGTAAAAGCGTTTAACATTTGACTAGGGATGTTCATGGAAAAAAATATATCGATATAATATATCGTAAAGTTGAATCGATACCATAAATAGCCCTAAAAGACAGCGGCACACATAATAAAACTTATACAACTAATGCTGCCATCGCAGAGTATAGGAGTGTAATAGTATACGTACGATATTTGGTTATCATATGAAATATATCGATATTAAATGATTATATCGTATTGAAGCGATATATCGCGTGCACTCCGTTTGATTCCTATTTAAAGTCGGGTTTTGTTTTTACTTATAAATATACTTTTTGATTACTCTTTACTTCAAGAGAGGCAATTTAGTTGTCTACACCCAACTGCCAAACACATGTGGCCTTTTTCTCTATTACTCACTTTTAAAGTACGACAACAGCTCCTTATGTCCTCCGCCTTCGTTATAAGAAATAAAAAGGCGAACGCAAATGTTAACCTGACGTACACACGCAAAAACGCAAGCGGGTCAAGGCACGAGCCCACGTATAACGCAGCCTTTTATGGGGCGCCGTCCACGCCTCATCGGACGCGACGTTTACGGTAAGACTGCCTACCCGTGTAAAAAAGAATCATCAAAATCGGTTCGAAAATTATAAAGTAACAAACATTAAAAAAACCAGACGAATTGAGAACATCCTCCTTTTTAAAAGTCGGTTAAAAAGAATATAAAATTTATATTTGCTATCGCGGAGAGTAGGTGTGTAGTAACATACATACGATATTTGGTTATCGGATGAAATATATCGATGTTAGATGGTTCGATAGTATCGTAAAATATCGATATATATCGTCCACTCCTACTGTACTATACTTCTCTGTATCGATGTTATTAAGGTAGGTCGTTGTTATGTAATTATAAAAAGAAATTTTCATGTTCTACTAACGTAGCGAGATATACAGACGTAGAATAAATTTACTGCGTACTTATTAGGCCCCTTAATTAACACAACGAAAAGAAGTTCACTCTATTTTTTCCCATATTATTAATCCTATAGGTGTACAAATATCATGTGAAATTAAATTGTGTAGTACTAGAGCCCCGCCCCGGCGTCGCGTGGCACTATTAAAAAAAGGAAGAATTTTTTTTTCAAATTACTAACATTTTTAAATCATTAAAAGCTTTTGTTAAGCATTTTAAGCTTGTGCTAGAGGATGGTTCACGTCAATAGTCGAGTGGTAGATTCGAGCTTACGACCTTACGTTTTGCTGACCGTACCCTAAACTATTAGGGTATTGACGCATCCTCAATTCAATATATATGCTGAGAAAATGACCTCGGCTGAGCTTATCTAAAAATTTCATCAAAATCGGCCTACTCGCTTCGAGGAGATAGGGGGTAATGTCTAATACTGTTTACTACTCATGAATAACTTACTAATAAAATATTGACCCCCCGTTTAAATAAGTTCTGTTAAACAAAAAGTCGAATGATAGCGCAAGTTAACGTCGACTTCGATTTTTAATATATAACGTTTCGAACTATCCGGGACGAACGTGGAAATGAATTATAAAACGTTACTTCAACATAGGCATCTAGTCAGATAGTTTTACGGTCTAGTGGCCCTCTGGGGATCGTTACCCTAAATTTACTAGCGAACCGAACGATGTGCCGAATGTACGGAAACTCTTCGGGCCGTTCGAGTCGCGTGTTTTTCTGCCAAGCCACATTGTTCGCGTGCCAAGTTTCGGATATTGAGCGGCGAAATACTGGCCGACTTTATGTATTCCGTTATTCCAGTCGCTTCGCCTTTCTACCGGGGGTTGTTGGTGAGTAACATCTTTCTGTTTCTATGAGCTGTAGGGAATTGCATCGCTATTCGAGGGCAACCTTGATGCAGGCGGCGACTGCCCGGGACGAGGTTCGATTTTCACTTGAACCATCCGAGCGCTCGTGTCTCGCCCGGGTGGGCGTGGTCTCCTA
This sequence comes from Meandrusa payeni, assembly GCA_029286785.1. NCBI lineage: Eukaryota > Metazoa > Arthropoda > Insecta > Lepidoptera > Papilionidae > Meandrusa > Meandrusa payeni. The sequence goes on from JAGSMX010000029.1 coordinate 3,124,842, forward strand.
GGCGGTCAATAGCACGGCATCGCGCGTCTCTCTCCCGCAACCGGCCGGGGCTTGCCCCCGTCCCACTTCCCCCGGGGATGATTGAAACGTCTGATGCCGCAGGCGCCCCTCGCGCCCCCTCGCCAAGGACGTTCAGTGAATCCGTCCCTCTCTGCCGCGGTAGCACGTGCCTCCGTTACTATTTCATAATATAATGTGTGCCCCCTTGGAGCCGCGCGAAAATTCACAAGCGATTATGAGTCAAGTGCCTGATAAATTACGCGAGAAGTTTGATGCGTGAAAAGAAACGTCGACTCCGCGGTCGCCTTCTTCGGCGAGCTACGGAGCCGGGCTTTCTTGGACTATTAAGTTATTTACTACGATGGGATATGCAGATAACAAGAGATTCAGCTAACGTAAGCGCCTCTTCGTGTTTTCCATCCTGTGCACTCTATCTCCTTGTCAATACTGTCGTCTTACGCTAAGGTATGCTTTCTGCTTTGGTAACATTTCTTACTAGCCTCTGTATTACTTTCATAAATAATTTCTAAAAAAATTTACTACATTTATAATATACTAGATTTCCGCCCTCGTTTCACGTAGCTTTAACTTTACGTAACTTATTTATCAAGTGTCTAATTGGATATTAAATAATAGGATTATTTGTTAATTGAACGAATTTGTTATACAATTTTTAACCAACACAAAATAGGTTCCCGACGAGTATTCATAATATAATTTATATTAAAACCTTCCCCCAAACACGCAAATTGTGATAAAATTATCATGTCTATCGCTTCGATAGTTTTTACAGTAAAAGGTAACAAAAAATCCTTACCCTCTCCTCATTTATTACTATAGATATTTTAGTGAAAATTGTACGTCAATATAATCGCAATATAACAATTTTATGCCACTCCTTTCCTATCTTTTTGTAATGTATAATATGTGTACAATATTCGTAGAGAGAGAAAGAAACACCCATTAGCTCATCAACCACACCACGCGGCTTAAAAAAAGATCCATTTTTTGATGCCGTGTGGTTTAAGGTTAAATTACTTATGAAATACTAGCTATGCCCTGCGGTGTTAGTCGCAATCATGTCCATGAAAATTTAACTAACCTTAAAATAATTTAATTAAAGAAGCATGCAACTAAACTATCCAATTAATTTATTATTTACATTATGTACTGATCAGTAACCTCCTTTTTTGGAGTCGGTTAATGTTATGTACTATTTCAGACTACAATCTATTTCTGTACCATATTTCATCCAGAACAGCGCAGCCGTTCTTGTGTGATTGAGTAACAAACATGCATCCGTACATCCATACTTTTTCATTTGTAATATTAGTGGGATGGTGCGTAGTAAATGGGACAAGCATAAACAGAGTAGTCTATTAGTACCTAGCTCAGAAGTTAGGAACGTATCATTCATACATCTTTATGTATATTTCTCTCTCTTGTGGCGATCCCTCATGTCTTAGGATCGTGGTCACCATCAGGGTTGCACCTAGAGCGGATGATTTGCCTCCACCGGCTTCTGTCCAGCGCGTCTCTTATAGCACTGTAAAATTTGGAAGACGACGAGTCTTTTACCTGATCGGAGCACCTTGTTGGTGAACGGCCGCGAGATCTTTTTCCTGCGGTGTTCCCAACTACGATCAGTTTATCTAGACTTTCGTCGCCTCTGCGCATTGTGTCCGAAATACGCCAGGATTCGTTGTCGGCATATGGTAGACAAACGAGTCTTATGTGTATTTATGTGTGCCAAAAAAAGATAATTATCATCATCTTTATTCATTTAAAAATAACCTAAACTGTGATAAATATATTTCATTACACATATTAAGAATTAACATTAATCTGAATAGAATTTTTCAAAATATCTAGGCTAAAACGAATGTACATTTGATATTTGCTAGGCTGCCTTACTGGGTCGGTCCATTGGGAAATTTATGATTCATAGAGACCGCGGCGTTATCTAATCAAACTTCCAATCATAATTCTTCTGAAATGGAATCTAGAGTCCAATCAATTTATGGCTTATAGTTGAAACAGCGGTAAACTAGTGGCTAACCCAATACCGAATAATGGTCCTGGGGTTCCTATTCTAAGGCGGTTTGTATAATAACATTTACTTGCTACTTTGTCGTGCCTTGTAAAGTAAAATTAGTATAAAACTATCTCTGTCTGTCCCAGTTGTGTAAAAATCCGTAAAAGTTTAATATTTTATATATTAACTTACACGAGTTTTTTAATTATCTGATATCTACAGACATCGTAATAATCGGGCTAAGGGTAATAATAAGGATACCTGCAAGAAAGTGCTAAATAGCATTAAGATCGCTGTTGTACATGTATTTTAGTAGCAATAAAGGATATAGCTATCTATTAAAAGATGTATAATTTCAAATAGTTATAATATTTGTGTATCACTGTAATCGTGATAATATCGCGAGCCCGCTAAATAGGTACAAATCTCAGTCGGCTTGTACCCAATGATTTAATTAACAAAAAAAAATTGTGCCTGCGTGCATGACGATAGATTCACCACCCGTCACATATGGGACCTAATAAGCGTGATGTAAAGCGGACAGCGAATTCTGTCTCTGTCTAGTCTACTAGTTCAGTATGTAATTCGTATAGATTACTACCGATCAGCTCTTATAATTGATTCATCAAAAACGTGTCGAATTGGATGACAATCGAAGAAATTGATATGAGAAAATTTATATTTTTGAAACAAAAAGTTGTAATTATAATCAATAATATTTAGGAAAACATACAAAACTCACTCAACCTATGGTATTATTGTCAGTCTGATGCGAGTACCCTAGTACCATAAAGATACTACTAATACCATAAACCATACTACTTAAAGATGCTCTTTATAGTAGTCTGAAGTAGAAGGAAGAAAAAGTATCCCATTTTATTATCATGGATTAAGCCAACGTTCAGTGTGTACCGGCCTAGTTTCGTGCTTATATTACCACAGCAAAAATGTCCATGCAGCATTGTTATATTACCATAGACGCCGCCCGGTCGACGCCGCGGGTCTAGACGCGTAATAATTATATATCGAGCCAAGAGAGGCGGGTATTCTGGAGACGTGAGTCATCCGACTCGGTCTTGGGATCGATCCTATCTCGACTATTTGTCGAAAAGGTCAGCCCAGTAATCGAATACCGCCTATTGTTGATATGAAAGCCACCAAGGAAGCTATATAGAATACTACGTCTTTGGTACAAATTTTTACATTACTTTTGTTTGATCAATATTTATTTTATTCCTTTAATTTTGAATAAAAACTTATAATATCCAATAATTAATTTTACTAATTTTAAACTTGAAAAATATTATAAATTATATGAATAATCAACAATATATAATATACTTAAACCTTTTCCAAAACACGCTACAACTCATAGTATAAATATAATTTTTTATCCCTTCTGTAGTTTTTGTAGTCATAGCTGACAAACAACGTCAACATCCTTTTATATAAATGTAAAGTAAACATATAAAACCTCTTTACTTATTATTTTTTTTTGTATTTTTATAATTTGAAATGTAATTTGTCATTTATCTATAAGATAGAATTGGAATACAGACATTAAATGTTGTTTCTCTAAATATTATTTCAACCAAACATAAAGACATTATTATATATATATATAGATCATTGTTTATTTATTCCTTAATTTTCAACAAAACCTTGGTCTTTAACTTTGTACAAGGTTACAAAGTGATGCGTTGGAGCCAAGGATTAGCAACACCCTGGACGTATTATTTTCCCCATTTAAAATTTGTACAGCAACAGAAAAGTATTTATTTGTAAGCTTACAAATGATTGCATTTATTCAGATTTATAATGAAATCAAGCATTGGTCTAATTTTGCTTTGAAAGTATAAAAAATAATCTATAACATTTTTACTTAAAACGCGTAGTATGTTTCAACTTAAGTTTCCTTGCAACTCGTCTTTCACCATGGCTTCATCGTATAGTTCTCAAGCATACGATATGTAATGAACAATTACTGAAAGTAGAAGAAGGACGACAGGTGTTTCTGTTTATCCCTCTAGGTTACAGGTTTACATTTATTTATTTTGTCATAGTTAGAAAAAATGCTAAGCTTTTAGATTTGAAGACAGCGTGCACTAGGCTATCGTGCTTGCCCTTATGTAACTCTTTATCAATCAAAAGTTTATCGCACTGTTCTACTTTCTGAACAGCGAGTTAGTTCGTAGTGAATTCAATACAATTACGTCACTCCTGTTATGACGTCATTTTTATTTTATCTTCATCGTTAACTATATTAGTTTAATCCGTCTAGAGACTTGAAATTGGATTGATGCGAATTATTCCGCTGTGTTAATTACACCGATCAAAGTAGCTGGCGTCATGGATTTTGATATTACCGATTATCAACTGTATAATTGCGGCGAGGCAAAGTGAGGGACGTCATCAACTCAAAAGACGAAATATAAACGTTCACAATTACGGTGTCACGGATAAAGAATGGCTTTTTGATGGGATAGCGGTCTAATGAGAAATCGTCGCTTGAGAACGCTGTCTACTAGAAGCCAATTAAGCTCCCAGCGCTACCTAAACGTGGCATATATCTGTCAGCGACTCGCGATATTGCAGTTAAGGTTTTAAGTTAAAGGTTAAGTTTACTGATTTTGAAGTTGGGGGCGTTTCTGTTTAATGATGCCATTACTCTGTACTTATGTATTTCTAATATTTTGATTTTGGGATTATTAATTTCATTGACAAAGTCGACCTAACTACCACCTATCTTGGTTGGCTTTAAAGCAACATACATTGTAGATATAAGTATTTTTGGCCTGTAAATAAAACAATTCGATAGTAACCCACCAGATCATCTACCACCACCTTCGATAGATAAAACATTATATTGTCTGATTGCAGTCGGTTAAACCGTTCAAAAGTTATACGATCACTATCAGACGCAACTAGAATGGTATAAAACAACATGAGTTTAGATTATTTTCGTTTTCAGACACTGATGGTCTTGATCATTATAATCTGGATCGATAGCTGGATAGCCCATTAACGCAAGTTAGGTATCTATAGATAAATATAAAATAATTGAAGCTCGTAACAAAGAAGGGTAGACAAAACTTACGGAATTACATCTTTCTCGATCACGCACGACGCAAACAAACCTATCAATTATATCTACACTTAATTGCCCTATCACGTTTTCAACGTGTGGGAACTGTTTTAACGTCTGAGATGTCTCCCTTATATCCTCGCATCAGGTTCATCTCGTTTAATCATTCTTTGCTTTCTGCATCAATATAAAACACCAAAGCATATTTTTCCAATTTTTAGTTACTATTTCTTCCCTTTAAAGCAACTCTTCTTGTTGTTTTATTAATACTTATTTGTTAAATTATTGTACGATTGTGATATCTAAGACTATGCGCAATAACTGTACGGAATTTATACTTATCGTTGTTTAAAATTTAATGTTACATAAGGCAAGATAAAAGCAGTAAAAGTGAAAAAACAAATTCAAATCGATTGCTTGGTTTAATCTAAGGTAGAAAAAACATAGTTAATCAAAAGCTTTAATGAAATCGATGCTGAAAATTTCGATTCAAATTCTGTGCTCAACGTTTCCGCTGGCTGGAAAACAATACACATTTATATTCTGTACAACGGGAACGCAATGCCTGCGTCGAAGTATTTTTAAATCGGAGACCCGCTGTCGCAACAGCAGTGAAGTCATCACAATAAGTCATGGTACGTTTACTGAATAATCAGCCGCGTGATTCACTTCCTTGTTTCCAGTTGATTCTGCCTTTTATACAGATTTAATGAACGTAAACTACTGTCGGAAACGCCAACTACAATCATACCTTTCTAATACACCTGACATAATATGATACTAGGATGAGATTGTGTAGTTGAAAATATATTTTCTGATCTAACTAACCATGATGTGCATGTCATAGATTACTGTCTCTGTATTTCGAGTAATGTATAACACAAAAAATAAAGTATTTATTATACACGCGAGATCGATCTAAATAATTGTTGTTAAAACAAGCAAGGAGTAATGCCACCATTGAAACTCTTATTGACTATATTCGTAGTCTTGATATTTTTATACTAAAATTAGGTTACACTGGCTAGTGTAGCAGTCTTGTATATATAGCTTTTTATGAGCAGCCACACGATGTTTAAGGTCCTGTAAACTATAGATGTCCATCCGCGATAATAAAAACGACTGACAGCTACATTGTACGCCTGAAGACGAAAATGGAGGCATTACTGTAATTGGGACTCATGTTTCTTTTACAGTGGCAATTTCTGAATGCTTGGTATTTCGTCAGCTACCCAGGATCTTTGTTTCAATTAATTTTGGTTTGTGGTGTATTTTAAATTTTCTTTTGTGTTTCAATAAATTTTATCAATAAAATATCTATTATCAACTTATGTAATAATTTTAACCAGTAAGTATATTCACTTATCTGGAAATCACGTTACAAATCTTATAGTATTAAATATTTGTACAATCACAACTTCCCAGATCAAATGATTATGTTCAAAAGGGCATTAGCATTGTGCGTGATCGTTATAAAACTATTATCAGTTATTCCGCAGTCTTATAATGATAAAAAATATGAACTACTTTTAGTAGCGTAAATATATTCAGATTGTGTAACAATATTTGTTCAAGTTACTTTTATTACAGTTGTTGAAACGTGCTATGAAGCATACGAGGAAATAAGCACTTTATAAACATTGTTATCTCTACGTACATGCTTCAATACCCTGCTTATAAATTTAAATTGTTAGTATATTACATTTATATAAAGATGTATAATATATTCGCCTTTATCTACTATAATGTGAACATAGAAGTAATGTAAAGCATTTGTATTCTTTCCAAGCAAGTGCTTGATCACAATCCCACCTGATGTTAGATGAAAATGCGGTCCTAGATGGTAAGGGCCACAGGATACTTATGCTCTTTGTGTGCTCAATGATTCTTGAGAATATTTAAAACAACTATAATGATATTGGTAAATAAAACAACGCAATCCCTAGCATTTCCAGTACAAAACTTGGCTATCGTGTTGAAAATACGAGCAAATAAACGTTTCGTGGCCATCATTGAGTAAACATTAAGCTTGTTTAAATAATGTTCATTACATACAATTAAGTAGATTGTAAGAAATATTTTAACGACGGACTGACTCCTGTTACTCGTAATTCGAAGTAATGATGTTCTGTAGTACAACATTCAAAGGGGCCCAATTTTTCTGCCAAACAAGCTTCAACTTTACCGATACTACTGCATAAAAGACGGAACGTCTTTCGGGTTAGAGACCTATTGCACAGGCAACCACTTCTGAAGCAAAGCCTACTGTTTGTTTAATAAGTGATCCGGATTGAACCTTGTGAAATTAATGGGCTAACTAGAGGCATAACCTTGACGAGCACAAGTTGGTTGTACCGTGTAGAAACGTGTGTAGTCTTTACGTAACTCGTGTACGATTGTGAGCACCGCCAATACTATATCGTTCTCGCAAATCTATATGTATAAAAGACCATGTGTATGTTCCATACGGATTACGAAACGACGGGGTCTTTTTCTTAGTGTTCTTGCAGGTGGCCCTGTAATAAAGTCTGGTACCGATCGGATGAACTGATATAGTTTTAACTAAAGGCAAGTTCCGTTTCCTGAGGCACTTACACCGAGCTGCTCAGGTTAAACGACTTATGATCTCTACCGCTTCACGTATTATTAATATAAAAGACTGAATCTTTAGTCTTACTAGTTCTAAGTGTGGTTATAGTTTAGGGTACTTATCCTCGCATGCTTTTACAAACACCGTCCGAACACCCAACAAGCTAATAATTCAATATCCACGAAATAAAGCATACAGAGGGTGGGGCCGATCCCAGTTCAAATAATCAATTAGGGACGGCGACGTCTTCAGACGTGCAAATATTTACCCAGTGCGCGGCTGCGAGACGCTTTGAGATGCTTGACGATATTCTGCGCTCTACAATCATACAAGTTGACGTTTTTCTGTAAGTCAATATGTTAATCCATGAAACAAAAATATTGTGCCCCTTACGAAATCCGCGCGGACGGAAAATGAAATTTCCCACACTTATAGTTTATATAGTGAAGGAGTCGAAAATGCTAATGTTTTTTTAAATTCGTACGAACCCGGAAATGGAAACTTTGAAATCACACTAAGACGTAATTTATTCGGTGAATCTGTCAGGAATTATGTACCATTATTTGACCGTAGCTAAGCAACCGTACAATATCAAACGCATGATTACAATGAGTTTGATATTGTTGTGTGTAAAGTTTTATTATTGATTAAATATAACTAATGATAAATAATTGTGGACTATTCACTGAATAAGTTACGACCTGCAAATCATGTGCGATTTCAATAGTCCCATTTGTTTAAAGAATTCTATTCTTCGAATTTCTAGACTTTAAGGCGACCACTGGCGACCATTTTAGTTGCTTATTCTTATAAATATAAACATACCATTTACCATGAGGCAATATTAGCGACTTCAATAAACTGTAAATCGTTTGGTTGAGATATTGGTTAATGACAATCTAAGGCTAGGTAAGTAGTCATTCAGTAGTCAGTCACTCAGTCCTGTAGTTCTGGGCTCTCAAGAATAAGACTACGGTATCCCCTGCCTGTCGTAGAAGGCGGCTAAAAGGGACCTCAGGTTCACTGGGCGACAAGGGTGGGGGCCTTTATCGTCCACTAAGGTGGACCCAGAAAGAAGGCGACATCGGCTGGCCCGTGTCACCTTGCACTGCGAGGGCATAGTGGGGAGGGAGTAACATCCCTGGGACGTGCTCTCCTTGAGCACAGTGCAGAGGGGCTCCGGTGCGTTCCACTGGAGATACCGGAGCCTCTCGTCATGCATCGAGAAAAGGGCCACCGGGGAGGTTTTAGTGGGTAAAACCCCTCATAACCGCCGCCTTCCCCTCAGAAGGCGGGGTATCTTTTTGAAGATTTCCCTCCCCGTTAACAAAAAAAAAGGTAAGTAGTCATTAACAACTTATTCCTTGCAAATATGTAAGAAGAAATAGAATATAGGCGTTAGAATTACGTAACATACCTGTGATATTATGCTGATGCGAAGCATCAATAGCTTAATGGTTTAGGTATAGCACGATCTGCGAAACATAAAGTGCACCATTCTACTATTGATATTAACAATCTCTTAGCACAAGCTTCAGCTTAGTAGGAATGGTTAACAAGAATGTTAGTAATATTTGTGAATAAAGCATACTTCGGAAATAAAAGAGAGTCCGCGCCTGTAGCGGTTTTGTTTTTACTCATAAATATAATAAACATTTTAAATGGCTGTAGGAGAAAACCTGCATGTATATGTTTTCCTATAAATGGATGTGCTTCATGCAGACAAATGCTTATATTAATTGCCTGTATCCGATCCTCAAAAGTCACGTTAGTCACTATGTGTATACCTTGACAATAAACGTGCAAGTCAGTCGCCCGCTACAAGTTAACCGTGCAGTAATGGGTTTACGTACGCCTAATGCCCCGAATCCGATAGCTGGTACAGTTTAGCCAGTTTAGATAATTGTGTTTTGTACGTTCGCCCCGGAACAAAGGTTTCGGATACGGTCCGGACAAAAGTGACCCTTATCTTAATGACTTTAACTATCTAAGTGACTCCATTGTTTTTGTTCGGCAACGTTTGCCTATCTTTTTGTATTAGATTATATATAGGGGACGTTGTGAATTCAAATTAAGTTTATTTGGTATTTGTAACAATATATATTCTGTGAAATGTTTACCAATCGTGAGCAAACCTGCATGTCTTCAAACTTTTTCTAAGTGATGTCTCCGCCTATCCGCTCTAGGGCCTCGTGGCGGACTATGCCCTAATGCTCTTTAGAGAGAGTGTTTGTGCCAAGTGGGACTATAAATTCTTCCTGTAGCAGGTTGCCCGCAATTGAATCGTGATTCCCCGATCACGTTTCTAGTCTTATTTGTATTGATAGCCTATATCTAATATCTTTAAACGAGCAATTCTGCCTATCCTAGGGTATTTCGTTCCGTCTCTTGCGACGCGAAACTGATGCCCAACTGCAATCGCAATTTCTGTCCACTCTCTGATGTTGCATAGTCACGATTTCCTTCTACAATTAACACTTCTTTTGCCCATGACGGCACGGCGGAGGAGGTCACATATCTCGTGCCTTAATTACTATTGGGTGTATATAAGAAACGCTTAGAGACGTGTATATGTTAAGTTACGGATAATTATAACACGTGTCACTATGCTTATTGTTTACATATCATTAACATATAATTATCGTTTTTCGAACTAGTAGAAATCCTTAACTATTTATTTGTATACTATTTACGAGAATTATTGATGTATTTGCCTATTTAATGATTAATTTGTTTAGAAAATTCCAAGGAAACTAGTCATTAAAAGATCGTTCAAATTAAAGACTTAATTGGAGATTGGTTATTTTTTTTAATAAAATGAATGCGTTTAGTGATTCCCTACACTATGTAATGACGAATTAATTGTTTCCTCTGATTTATTTTTATTTTTTTATCTGTGGTGTAGTCGCAATCAATCAATGACGAAAAAAATGGCGCGGGGGCTCATGGGGATCATCTAACTTACATTTTCATCTTCGACGTAAGAAATAAGTGTATGTGTTTTAAAAAAAACATGGCTTAAAGGTTTTGTTACCAAGCCATAAAATATTCATCATCTTGTTTCCTCTTGTTATTTATTGTTCCCTTGTAATTGATTGTGTAATGTCACAAAATATAAAATAAAATTTCTTAAACCTATTCGTTGACAATAATAAATCTCTCCAGCTATGATAATTCGTCAAAAGTCACACCATACCTGCTTAACCAATCGTGTCAAAATGAACGTTCAATGACTTTTATAGTTGTAGATTTTTGATAGTTCATTTGAACGTCACATGAGATTCGAATATTGTTTCAATTGTTAGTATTTTTGCGATCTCATAACTAATGATGTCTTAGAATATGTTAAAAAAGTTGACGCAATATTATCTGTGTACATGCATAATGTACGTGTGGTGCATAATCTGTGGGCCGCACTCTTTTCTACGTAAGACCAAGTTCAACATCTATTTTGTGACATATCTTATAAATAATAAATCCTTCTGAATCATCTCATCATCTACAGTTTTTGGCATGATGTTGAATTATGAAAGGCATGAATGTTGATGGCATGGAGTTATTGTCATACACTCTACCCACCACCTCCCATAGCCCCACCAACCACGCGGTTATATGGGCCGAAACTTGGGAGGGTACGCGTTGTTTGGCCGTGTGGCCCCACACGCACCTTCTTGACTCCCTTCAAGTTCTTTATCAGGGCCTTTTTCTCTTTAGTGAATATTCAGTGAGAATATCAGACTTGGAGTTCAGATGTGTCGCATGTCTTTTTTGTGTCGCTTAACTTCTCCATTGTTGGTGGCCTATCTGCTTTTGTCCCTGCAATATTGTGTGTCTCGTACAGTTCAAAAGTTCACTCGACTTTGTTGCGGTTGATTAATTATTCTATACAAGAAGGCTTTTATAAGTCGATACAACTTCCCTAACTTAGTTGTAAAGACGTTAGTAAGCAATGTAATTGATGGAAGGAAGTTGCTGTCGAGTCAGGATTCATGGAAATCGCTTCTTTGAATTGCGATGCGAGAAAATTAATCGGAAATTAAAAGCTTTCTCTTTTCACTAACGCATCGTTTTTTCTTCAAAAACCTATATATATACTCACATACACTATCTTATTATATACATCATTTGTTATGTATGCACAACCAAACAGCGTCCGCCATTCAATAGGTTTAAGATTTATTGGCTGAAAATCAGCGCTATGTTACATCTCTGCAGCACATGCTCAGCCTTGTAGGCACAAGATCTTTTTTTAATTTTTGTTAATTTTAATTTCTTTTGTTTATGTTGTTTTCTGTTTTTTTCTTTCAAATAAAAATGTATTCTGTTCTATATTTACTTCCTTATTTTTCATACCTTATGCTTCTTGCTATAACGTTGTATAGACTTGTTGAAAGGTCTATTTAAATATATGAATAAGATCTCACATCCTTTTACACAGCAGGACGTAGACATTTTTTGTTACTTTCGTAAATATTCTTTTTCGACGAACCTAACCTATTAGCCAGGGAAGCGAAATTCGACTGTTTCACCGAATTGAGAGGCGAAGCTATTAGGTCGCTTATCCTGAACTTCTATTCTTTGGTTACTCGACATGGGGACACTTGTGACTCTTCAGGAAGCTATATGGTTATAGAAAGTGTAATTATTGTTAAAAAAAGGCTGTCTTGCTTGTTTTATTCTAATTGTTAAGTGAGTTATTTCTGCGACAATTTTATATATGCGGACGCTGTTAAAATGGCCATACGCACCAGTATATCACTTGCCTCCTACATTCTATTTAATCATTAATCGTTACCCGATCATCAATCAAGTGAGCATTAGGAATAGATTTCGGGGAAATGTAACGTTAGAATTCAACCTCGCCTGTATCCGTATTAAGAATGGTAGTAATTATTTTCACGATGACTTGTCAATAGGATTTAGTATTAGGTCATTACATATAAAATTATCGTTTTATGTACAAAGAAATATGTATTCACATACGAAATATTATTCTTAACTCTTGTTAACAAATGTTACATTTATCCTAATATTAACTGAACAATCTACCAGGTGATAGGAGTGCGCGCATTTATCAATATTGCGTAAAATATTTAATATATATCGGATGAAATATATCGATATAAAATATTTTATTTAATATCGATATATTTCATCCGATAACCAAATATGTTAACTACACTCCTACTCTCCGCGATGGCAGTACTAGTTGTATAAATTTTATAACCTGTACCATTCAATTCTCTACCAGGGCCCTGTCTGCTATAACAATTGTGTCAAAATGAACGTTTATGAAGTTTAGTTGGGAAATACAGTTTTCCGATGGCTTACCTAAAGCTGAGGTAGCTGTGTCCAGGCGCTAGCATCTCGAGTTTGATCCTTGGTGCCGGCACCAATGAACTTCCTTCTAGAAATTGTAAGTGATAATTTACCATCGACGTTTTATGTCGGAAAACATCGTGACGAAACCTGTATTTTTATACGAATAAGACTTGTGAAGCCCGCTTACTCACACTAGGGCCGCTTAGCGACACATATTTTACTTTACCCATGACATGAGAAAATTTGTTTCAATTGTCAGTATTTGGTAATCCTGTACATAATCGCAGCATTTTCAGCATATTTACAGTAACATTTCAACGATGGTCGAACATTATGAAATTAGTAGATTACGGTCTACGGTTTTTGGCACAATGACAATTGAATTGTTATTGTCCGAAAATGGTAGGAGAATTCAGCGAACATACTTTTCTTTTTAATTTCTTCGTCGCTAGATTATATTTATCACGGGCTCGGTGATGAAGGAAAACATCGTGAGGAAATCTACATGTCCTAGAAAAAGACATGTGAAGTTAATCCACCCAAGCGCTGCGCCGTCACGCTGACGGACTATGCCTATATTAGCAGTGGACATATATAAAGGCTGTAACTGTACTGTAGATTGTATTTCTTTTGGGCATGTCAGCCCCATCATACCCTAAACTACGCACACACACCTTGGTCGCATGAAGCGAGAAAGAAAGTCATCAATGTTGTAAGGCCATAGCCACCAGCTTCCTCGCTCCCTCTGAGGTCGGGTCACACAGCAGCATTAAGAAGACCCCCACATGTTGCTCCCTCAGTTTTAGACTATGTATTAATGACTTTCTTTCCGTTGTATTATAAAGTAATTAATGTAATTTATTTCGTTTATTTCAGGTTGCTAACTGCAGCATAATAGGGAGCCATACGCCGCGGCGGAAAGACGGGTGCGACACGCACTCGTAGTACGTACAATTTTTTTTACATAACACTTATAAATAAAAACAGTCCTAATTGTGTAAAATCTTTTCTCAGTTTGAGTAATCCCTATAGCATTATTGTATACGTAAGTTCATTCTAGCGCAGTTTTAATTTGAAATCTTTTCTTGTTTCTCAACCAAGTTTAAAAAATGAGGAGGTTCTCGATTCGTCTCTGGATGATTCGTTTATTTATTTGAAAGCTGGTGCTTCCACCGTGGTACTACTTCAATTTGGTCGTATTCAGAAAATGACATCCATGAGAAAACCATATAGATCATAAATTTGCATTATGTATGTGCGTGACAAAGGTGCGAATAACTCAATATCACGTCAACTTCCATGATTAGTTTTTATTGGTTAAGATGTAGTTTAATGAAAGTTTGGTTAGGATCTGTTTAATTCTATTTCGTTTTATTCCTACGGTTATTTGGAAATACGAAGCGCGTAATAGCGTTTAACGTTTTTTCGATTTGAAGTCGGTTTTTGTTTTTACTCGTATTTAAACTTGTACTTGTATTTTTATAACCCCATCTTATAGTGGGAGTTCCCACTCCCCTTACCCACGGAACGCATGAACTCGCCCCCTCTGTAGCATATCTCGGTGAATATCTGTCTACCCCGCTAAGAAAAGGACTTGAAAATATAGGCTATACGAACCATCCTAGCACAAACTTCAGCTTAGTTGTAATGGTTAACATGAATGTTAGTTAGGGACTTTTAATTATTGATCTTCTATATGATGTCGCTGGCAAAGTTTTTTTTTATAAAGAGATTAGACAGGTTCCGGAGAGTGCACTGGAATTCGAGTACGGGCGGTACTGTTCTGAACACTTGTCCAGTAGACGGTATCTGTTCCGCTTCGCAAGACACACAAAGATGAACAGAGAGAGGAGATGAACTGATTGCGATAGTTGTAGAGGCACTTTAAGAAGAAGAAGAATATGATAACTTTTCTCTGTTCTCCATGAATATTCGATTGGAATATTGTTTTCGTCCCCAAATCCGTCCAGTATTGATTCTTACGTAAACCGTAATAAGGTTAACTGCCAGTAACCAGGGCAAGGTTGGCAATGATGAGTCATAATCTTTATTAATCTTGTGTACGTGCGACATTTCCCCCTTTTTATTTCTCTACGAATCTCATTTTATTGTCGACTGCTTCAATCGGGTATACATAAAACACTTTTTTGATACATGACAAATAATAATAATGTAATAAGTTCGACTGATGGTAATTATCTTTTTTTAACCGATTTCAAAAAAAGGAAGTGGTTCTCAATTCGTCTGTATGTTTTTTGTTTGCAACTGCTTATTGTTTTCCCATTCTGAATGGCATCCACGAGGCAACAGTATATGTGTTAAATTTGCATCAAGCATGTGCTGCACAAATGGACGAATAACTCAATATCACGCCAAATCATTTCAATGATTCATTTTTTTATTAGTTAGTTACTTTCAAAGCAGTTTAACCCTAAACATAACAATGTATAGCTTAGTATGCATGTAAAGGAAAGATATAAGATCTTTTTACTTAAATCTATTATTTAATTGTATTTTATAATAATTATTCAAATGTTTAATGTCACAATTGTCAGTGTCGTGACATTTATTAAAAAGAGATAGAGTTGGAATAAGGACATTAAATGTTGTTTCTCTAAATATTCTACAGAAACGCTGTCTTTAATTTCGTGTATACATATACATTCCTAATAATTCGATAATCACTGTACGTATAATCAAAATACGTATATCACGATTTTTTAATTTATTTTTTGATATTTTTTGGATATTCATTTTTTTTTACTTTTCTTCAAAAAACAATCTTTTTTTTTTTTGTTTTGTGAATATCAGACCAAAAGAATTTTGATTTTAGAAGGGGCAGCATCTAAGGAAAACAAAATCCCTATCACAAATGGATCCTAATCATTTCTGTAAGAGTTGGATAACGTGTCCTGTCTACCCCGCTACGTTTTAAAGGACATGAGAGTTTATTAATCTTTTATATTAGTATCATGTAGACAATGGACAATGGTTTAGACATAATTGAATAGAAACTCTGCCACTAAAATCTAACATTCAATTTATACAAAATTTACTACAACTGCCACGTACATTTTAAAGCAACAAAAACGGTAGATACAAAGCTAAAATATTCCAAAGTAATCGAGGCAGGAATTCTCTTGATGCAGGTCACGTTCTCCGTGACCCAAGCCATGCGCAGTAATCCACTTACGCCCAGGGGATATCAAAAGAATTGCTGAAATCGACTTTGTCATTTGTCGTATGCTTTCAATATTTTATTATGTTCTCTGCGCGCTGACGTTGACTGTCTTTTTGTGTAACTTTGTCGATTGATACAAACCTTATAAATGTACGAACACGCGACCTATAAATTCATAGAATTAATACCTCAGTTATAATTCCTATTGACCTAAACCTATAATAGAGGTGGTGAGGCCATCTATACACTATGCACAAATGTTTTGGGAATTGATCTGTTTGCACTTAAGAAACCGAAACAACACCAATTCATTGCTACAAGCTAGGGATGTTCATTCATAAAATATATAGATATATTTTTCGATATAATGTATCGTAATGTTATAACGATACTTTGCGATATATCGATATTATCAGTATATATTACTACGATATTATATGATTCGATAATATTGTATTGAAGCGATATGTCACGTCATGTATCGACATACATATGTACTGCATCGTGTAGTAGGACTACAAACATTAACGCTTATAAACTATCACTGCTTATTCCACTTAACTATTCGCACAATAGCATTTACGGATAAGACTTTCGCCAAACAGTAGGACATATATAGGGTGTTACTTTACTGTTATTTTACTTTAACTGAATAGGTATCCAATCCTTACAGAAGTATCCTTCAAGTAATATATACGCGTTGATGTACAGATGCGAAAGAGGTGTGCCATTAGTTTGCAAGTGGTGAATGTGATATACCGAATTATTTTCATACGTTTTATTTTTGTGATCGATCTACGCTGAATGGCCAGAGGAGACCGCTATAGTTTCACCGTGTTTTTCATAATTGGCCTTCCCTAATGCCTTCCACCATACACGATCCTCTGCTTACCGAATTCAGCCACTTCCGACTATCCTAATAAAGTTTTCGGTCCATCTAGATGGAGGGTACCCTTTTGGTTGAGCACGGCACTGTATTTGCTATAGCATTTCAACTCGAGAGCGTCCAAGTGCGTCAAACTAAGTCTCGGTTAAACATCCAGATATACTCGTGCATAAATATTCATCGCAGTTACACTCCGCATACGTGGCTGGGACATCATGTTCATGGTAGAGCGCGCATCCAATTAGAATTCGAGTCCGCATTAATCTTCCCCGCGCGTGCATCACAACATTACAATCAATGCGATCACGAAAAGCAATCGCCGTCCGATATCCATGACTCATAACATGTCTATGCTAATATTGAGGGTAGGTAAACCTTAATTGGTTTCATTTAATGTTTTTATACACTACTACATGAAAGGAAACACTGCTATTAGTGTTGGTAAGGGATGTTCTAGGCCAGGGATTTGTAACTTTTGAGTCAGAAGAGTGAGAAAAGGGGTAAACTAGCTTACGGCTCAGCTAATCTTAAGTGATCCCCGTCACCCATGAATATCCACAACACTAGAGGAGCTGCAAGTGCGTTGCCGGCCTTTCACAAAAGAGTAGACCCGTTTCTTGACGGTAATCGTAAAGGTTGAGAAAATTTATAAAAGTTTTTAAAGACTCAATTTTTTTTTTCAAAATATAGTACTTGCATAAATAAGTTAGTACTATGGAGTCGCAGCTTCACATGCCGCAGGTTCCCGATCCCTATCATAGGCAAAAGCATGACGAAGAGATTGGTGACGTAAGAATTACTCGAAACTAACTATATCCTTTTAACCTAAGGCTTATGCCAACGAAATTGATGTAATAATGACGTATAAAAACCAAACTCTTTCGATAAAAAAACAAATTTCAAAATCTTTTTAAAAGTGACGACGCTAATAGCTCAAATAATAAAAAAAACTCGTTTTTTAGGTCGAATACAAACCAAGATCGTTTATAAAATATAATAGTTCCTTACAACCGGTACGTTTGAAAATCATTGGCGGGGCTTATGTATAGCAATTGATGTCCTACGACTGAAATAATGACCACGATGACATTAGTTTTTATTGACTTCAATGTAACTTTTTTAATGTCAAAAAAATCTCACTATAATTCGTCAGAACATTACGCCAAATCTCAAAATCCCAAATGCATTTGAAACAATTTATTCAATGGTGATACCAGCAGCGCTACATCACTACGACGGGCTTATTACTAATTCTATGCCTCGGCTTCGAAAGAAGGGATCCAAACCTTATCTGCATACTTAAGTTGTACGGCCATCACTGTAACAGGGTCTTACTCACGTAGATGATATCTATTTCAGAGGTTAAGAGTCTGATAAAAGATACTCTTAATGGAACCTTTTCATATCAATGAGCTTAATTATCGTCGTCTTTGTTTGTAACAAGTACACGAGTAAAAACAAAAACCTTTTTTTTTCTACTAAGGGAGAATAAATCTTTAAAAAGATACCTCGCCTTCTGGGGGTAAGGCGGCAGATATGAGGGGGTTTTTACCCACTAAAACCTCCCCGGTGGCCCTTCCTCGGTGCATGGTGAGGGGCTCCGGGATCTCCAGTGAAACGCACCTGAGACCCTCTGCACTGTGCTCAAGGAGAGCACTCCCTGTGCCCTCGCAGTGCAAGGCGACACGGGCCACCCGATGTCGCCTTCTTCCCGGGTCCACCTTGACGGACGACAAAGACTCCCACCCTTGTCGCTCAGTGAACCCGAGGCCCCTTTTAGTCGCCTTCTACGACAGGCAGGGGATACCGTAGTCTTATTCTTGAGAGATCAGAACTACAGGGCTGACAAACAAAAACCTACCCGAATCGAATCAAACGTTAAACGCTATTAAACGCGGACGCAATTTCTGTATTTCCAAATCATCGTAGAAATATTACGAAATAATCAACCAAACTTTCATCTTGCTCTTAAAGATTCTTTCCATTGAAAATGAATCACTGTAATCCCGTGGCGTGATATTAAGTTACTCGTCCATTTGTGGCGCACATAATTGATGCAATTTTAAGACTTATATGGTTTTCTCATATCATCCCATTGTCAGAATTGGACCAAATTTAAATCATCATCATCGGTTCCTCGGTAACAAACATAAAAAATACAAACGAGAGAGAATCTCTTCCTTTTAAAGTAAAGATTAGGAAATTCTTATTCAAATCAAGCTAAAATTAACAGCCCTTAATCTCGGGAAGGAAATTCCAAATTCTATCGCCATTACCTTGATAGTTGGCATTCTACAATGAACGATTTTCTTGTTATTTTCATCAGCCTATCAATACGCATTGGGGCCGCGTGGCTGGCTATGCCCTGATACTCTCATTAGATAGAAGGCCTGTACCCAGCGGGACATAGAGCTAAAGCAATATAGATAATTTCACACTCGAAAGCTAATTCAAATTATACGTCCACTGGAACACCTTTAATGGCGCAATATAACCTCTATGCGATACATGCATACGTCATCTAAATCCTAATCCGATCTCTACCAGCTAGGGGATACGGTTGAAATCTGCATACCGATGCAACCTATATAGTAACCACGCCACTCCACTGGGTAATGTATCAGAACCGCAAACTGCGACCGCATAGAGCGCTACGCAGGCTGCGGTCTCATATTCTGAACTCAAATTAGATTTGACTTTAATACCTTCAATTCGCTTGAAAAATACTTAACACGTACATAAGAGCGTTTCTTAGTAGAATCACTAATCTGGTTTAAGCAACAAAAAATTTAATGTGGGTATTTTCAAGAGTAGAGTGAATAGGCATTTACTAAGCTAGTGCGCCTTACCATCCTGGACTGCATTTCCACTTAACAACAGGTGGGATCGTAGTCAAGCACTTGCTTAGAAAGTATAAAAAAAAGCAACTGACCACGCCCCTTATTTATACGTTTACGATTTAGGGATCTTCAAGAAACGAGCTTATTCCTATCTCAAAGGTCGGCAACGCACCTACAGCTCCTCTGGTGCTGTGGATGTTCATGGGCGACGGTGATCACTTAAGATCAGGCGAGCCGTTGCCACTTTTCATTTAAAAAAAAAATTATATATTACATAAAATGTCGATATTTATATCTAAAATATATATTAAGCACCTAAAGGTAGTAGTAGTGGCGCGCGGACGATATTAGGTATTCCTGGGCACCGCTATCAGCGCTGTGGCAGCCTTGCGAGTAAATACTGATACTCTGTCCAATGTTGCCATAATATCCTATTTGTCCATTCGTTAAAACTGTAATTGTAATTTCTTTAGAATGTATCGTACGCGGTTTGAGCGAGTTAACATTTATAAGGCATGATTCCTTTTCGTCCCTTGTCTCCGCGTCTTAGTTGAAACTGTGTAACGACCCATTTAGTTATGGACAATATACACCAAAAGTAATTCAATCACCACAAAACTGTTTTACGTTACGTACACAGTACATAACGAAGCAGCGATCCATCTCGGCGGGCTCTGTATTACTGACCTACTTTGTGGTGACACTGTACTCCCGCAATGTATTACGTAAAATCTATTTGCCTGAAGCCCGGCTTATTCCTATCTCAAGGTCGGCAACGCACCTACAGCTCCTCTGGTGCTGTGGATGTTCATGGGCGACGGTGATCACTTAAGATCAGGTGAGCCGTATGCTCGTTTGCCACTTTTCATATAGAAAAAATTATTTATTACATAAAATCGAAATCTAATGTCGATATTTATATCTAAAAATATATATTAAGCACCTAAAGGTAGTAGTGGCGCGCGGACGATATTAGATATTCCCGGGCACCGCTGTCAGCGCTGTGGCAGCCTTGCGAGCAAACACTGATACTCTGTCCAATGTTGCCATAATATCCTATTTGTCCATTCGTTAAAACTGTAATTGTAATTTCTTTAGAATATATCGTACGCGGTTTGAGCGAGTTAACATTTAGAAGGCATGATTCCTTTTCGTCCCTTGTCTCCGCGTCTTAGTTGAAACTGTGTAACGACCAATTTAGTTATGGACAATATAAACCAAAAGTAATTCAATCACCACAAAACTGTTTTACGTTACGTACACAGTACATAACGAAGCAGCGATCCATCCCGGCGGGCTCTGTGTTACTGACCTACTTTGTGGTGACACTGTACTCCCGCAATGTATTACGTAAAATCTATTTGCCTGAAGCCCGGCTTATTCCTATACGCCGTGTAGTCTGAATTGAGGATCTGTTATAGTGTCGCATGTCGCTGATACACGCCCCAGTTTCCCGCTTATATTTTATGATATTTTTTATACTTTATAAGCAACGACGAACCGTGGTCTCAACTCAGTGTTCGGTTGGTCGCCTCAAGTTTCAGAGAACGCTAGCAACCCGAGTTCGATTCCCGGTGTTGGCACCAATAAATTTGTGTGCTACACGCTCGGCCGTGAAGGACTACATCGTGAGGAAACCTTCATGTCTTATTAATTTTTCTAAGATATGTGAAGTCTGCCAATCCGGGTCGCGTGGCGGTGGCCTTTATACTGCCCCCAGAGGTGGGATATATATGTAAAAAATAATAATATTTATTTTCTTCTATGAAACCTCCATAGTGGAGTCTATGCAGGTTTGTTGTGACATAGGCCTGTCACTTCCGAGCTTCGCTCTCGCGATGGTCTGGAGTGACAGGTCTTGGACGGCAGTCGCCCTCTTCTGTGAGACGGTCATGTCCTAGAAGGAGGCTGACGAGCGGGTCAGGGAGGTTAGCGCGATTCGAATCCACCATTCTACTATTGAACCATCTCCTAGTACAAACTTAAGCTTAGTTGGAATGGTTAACAAGAATGTTAGTAATATTTCTGAAAAAAAAAGTTTTCTTTTTTTTAAAAAAAAAACCATCATAATCCATGTTAAGTACAAAATAATGAAAAACCACTATTACTTTTAATGTAAAATGACTGATGTATTCTTATTTTATTGGAATTAAAATATACAACGAACGTTTCGCTTACTGACAATGTTCAATTAAAGCGATGACTTCACTACTCTATCGACATAAAGGCAACGATCGGTGGCCATTACAACAGAGTTACTTTCTCTGTGAAACTAATTGTGGCGAGCCCAGAACGTGAGTGGTCTTGCATAGCAGAGCTCAATGTCTATAACCCGCTTTCTTCGATGCTCGTGTTGATGCATAAACTAACTTAAAGCTACCTAAGTTTTTTCATCTATTCAGTTCCTTTGTCCTTAATTTATGTGCATATTAAAAAGTTACGTGATCTATCATGAAGGAATACGAAATGATTTTTTTCGAGACACTATAGACTTTTACATCTGGAGATACCGTGATTGAATCCTTGGACTTTTTTTTGAAAGGAAAGGAGCCGTATGGTGTATGTAATGTTACAAATTTTGATCCTGACATTGGTAGGGCTACAACTACTGCTGTTGCACGTTTGCCGTGATACTCGTAGGGTGAGATGAGGTCGCGTTAGCATTCATTGCCTCGCCCCGTAAGGTAGCTAAGAGATTTTCTTTTAACGTGGGAGGAAATGCGTTTATGCATCCGCCGGAGTAGCGGATGCATTATATCGGGCTCGGCTTACAAGAGGTTTACCGACTAAAACCTCTCACGATGGGCCTCCGCTATGATAGGGCGAGACGGGATCGCGTTAGCACTTAACCATCTGGCTCCGACGAGAGATCTTGTTAGATGAAACGGGCCTGGAGTTTTAGCCGTGCTCACAAATCGACCCCCGGGACGGGTGGGACTGTAAGCCGGCGTAGAGTTCCCCAGCTCCCCGCCAGTGGTCCCACTAAGGAGGTTGGAGACGGTGGGCGAACTGCTTTCTTGTTCTTGCTCCTCTTCGTCTCCCTCCGAGGTCTCCTTCTGCTTCAAAACCATATAGCTTAAAATATACAATAACAGAATCATTGAAAAAATGATCAGCTGGTAACTTGAGCCATTTCGTAAAACTTTTATGCTGTATTAACTGAAGTCCGCCAGACACTATGGATGTGCTTTATCATCTAAAAGCAGGTTGTATTGTATATTTAAATAAGCCGTACCCAATTTTCTTATTATTTTTTACGACAACATAACGTGTATTTTGAATGTTCATGAACTACAAAGGGTCTCGTCGAATGATGTTATCAATATAATAAAACACATTTGGGGTGCGATTTACGTCAAAAAAAGGCAGGAATACCCTCACTTAACGCAATTAAACCGGCTCGTAATTAAAACGCAGCCATTTTTGTTCGCAACGTGGGATAATTAACTGATTTTCGGCTCCCGATGGTTGGGTAAAGTTTACGTTGTCGAAATGTTCCAAACGTCGGGCCCAAGCAACTTTTAATGAATTCCAGGGTTACAGTGTTGAGTTTAGAAGGGCCTATTTCTGTTTTTATTCTTTCTAATATTTTATAGCGTTACAACTGGCCAAACTGGCAACAAAAAAAGATTAAAATAAACTAGTATGCATTGACAACCCTACTCTTGGGAGCCGAGCTTAAATTCAAATCCCCAACCAGTCGCCGCAAATTACCCAATAGGGACTTTAGCATCGTACCAATATCTAAATCCATCTCCTGTCAACCCGAGCTACCCTTTTTCCCTGCTAACACATTGGGACCGCAAGTCACGAGGTGGCCTGATTGGCGGCGGTAGTTGCTCGCAGGGGCGATCGTGTGTTGAATACTATCAACCTCCTTTCCAATTCTGCCGCCCTGGTACTAAGATCGTTTGATTACTTTGACTATTTATTCTTGATGAATTGAACGCTTTCTATCAATTATTTATTAAACCTTTTTAGTTAATAACATAAGTTACCAAAATTTTACAAAAAAACGGCCTTATTCCCAAAACCCTCTGCCGGTCTATCTTAGGGTTGTGTAGAGACAAAGTAATGGGTGTAAACTTGAAAAAAATATCTTTATTTTTTGAACTCTAAACATCGTATAAGTTTTATAGATTATAGTGCTAAGTAAATATTTGAATTTAAGAAACAGGAGCTCAAGCTAAGTTAACTTGTGTTATAAGTCTTTGAATTAAAGAAGGAAGATTGGGGACCCTAGGACAATTACAAAGTATATCACATTTATCTTGGAAGTTATTTTTCTTTTTCATTATAGTCTCAAAAACCTCTCTCTCTCTTCCTTGCTATTGGTTCCACATGGTGGTGGGGTCAGCTTTCCGGATTTTCGCTTTCCACTTCGCTCTGTCCCCGACATCGTCTTTGGTAATTGCATTGTCTTTGGTCCTTGCACCTTGTCTTTGGTCTTCCTCTGGACCTTCGACCGGGAAAGGAAAGTTGTAGCGCCAGGTTCCCTGCGTAGTTAGGGGGGCCTCCTCTTAACGTGTCACCATCGCAGCCTACACTCCTGCATCTTATCGGCAATGTCAATTATAGTCTCAAAAAGGTAAACATAAACGTCTACAGATAATAAAAGCAATAGAACTTTTAATAGAAACGAACATACATTCAAATAAAAAATATAACATTAATAATTATATTAAGACACAAATAGAACTCCATTCGTGTTGGGCGTCGTTTGTCATTGAACAATTACATTGACCGTGTTTCCCATAAATCAACAAAGATTTCTTTTTATCGGAGAGACTAAACAAGAAAACTCATGCAACAAAAGAAACAGATGCAGTGTCCCTACTGTTAAAAATTACTTCACCATCTTTCACTCATCAGAGCGGCGTTGTATTCACGTACGCATTGGAATTATTACGAAATCGTAATTAATGACGGCACCTGCAATTCCAACTGAGTCAAGGATAAATAATCGGTATGCCGAGGCTCGGTGCTGCGTTCTTGGTGCAGTACTTCGGCAACTATTTAACCGATTACGACACGTTTCATTTACCGACGATGTTAAAATGTCAACACGTTTACTGCACGATTTCTACGTGGCGACACTTTTGTAACCATGACAAGTTTGTCGTACATCCCGTCCACGTCTACCTTATTAAATCGTTCGATGTTCACTAATAGGTATATTGCTTAATCATAAATATCACCTTCCACGTCGAAGGATTGGCAGCGTCCCGACATTTTACAAACATTCATTGTCCTAGTAAAACATCAAATATATAAGCCCTTACGTCCGTTAAACCCCTATTTTAAGCGGATAGAAAGATTTGAATTTGGTTTTTGTTTTTGCTCGTAAATATACTTGTTCTTCTTCTTAAAGTGCCTCTCCTACTAGCGAAAGTTGGAAGTCAGTTCACCATATCTCTCTCTGTCTCTTGTAAGGCAAAACAGATGGGCGGCACTTGCAATTCTGGTCCACTCTCTTATGTCCCGCAGACATGTTTTTCTTCTACAACCAACACTTCTTTTGACAGCGACTTTGCCTATCAAAATAAGGTCATATCTCTCGTGCCTAAGCACGTGACCGAGATACGACACTTTATACCTAAAAACACTTTAAGTTTACTTGTTAAGTGTAAAAAAATCACTTCCTAAAAATATGTGCCTGTAGTATGGCGATGAACTTACTACCTGTCATATATAATATCTAACAAGCTTGAAAAGCAGACATCGAAAGCTGTTTGTGTCTACTCCGCTAGGGTTAAAAAGATGTGATAGCATAAAAAAATATAAAGTCAGAAAGCATCTCATCTTCAATGTACCATTGCTTTAGTTCACTGACTTTTCAGTCTATGTAGATTCACTATCGGTAATGTTTACTGGCCGGGACTTTTCTAGTTAGGAAACCAATTTCCAAGTTTCGTCCCCTGCGTTGTAATAGTTCGATATTGGATTATATGTGTCATGCTGTTTGCTTTCTAGGTCAAAAGGAGACTTTAATTAAGAATTTGTGCCTCGTTTTAGTGATCAGAGCCCCGGATCTACCATTATCATTATCATTCGATCATTACCAGATACGTCTAATAAAAACACTCAAGGTTGACGCACCAGCATTACACCATAGGAAAACCATAATGGCACCAATAAAGCAAAAAACTGAAACTAGCAAATATCGATCACTATGATGCCAATGAACGTTAATTTCGTAGACTATTAGTTTAGCATACTTGGAGCCGTGTTATTACAACTTGTTCTATAAACCCTCTCTCTTTAGTTTCGGTCCCTCATGTCTGAGGATGGTGGTCACCATCAGGGTTGCATCTGTCGTCTCTTACGTCAGAGTAAAATTTCTGTCCGTCACCTCTGCGTTTTGTGTCCGAAAAACGCCAAGTTTCGTTGTCGGCATGTGGTAGACAAACGAGTCTTAATTTATAATTGGCTTAGGATCGATACATTGGTGCGTTTCGCAGTCCAGGGTATCCTTAACATCCGCCTCCAGCACCATATATCGAATGCATCGATCCTTTACCTCTCTGGCTGGGTTTGTCCACGTTTCCACATCATACAGGAAGATAGGGAATACCAAGGCATGTTTCAATCTAATATTGGTTTGGATACCGATTCCCCTTTTTCCAGATGTTATTTAAACGGGTTATAGCATATTTTGCAATACCAATCCGCCTTCAATCAAATCAAAAATAATTATGTCTTTATCCATCGATGTGCATCAACGATCTATGTATTATTTATATCTGTCTTTTTATTGTTTTATTTATTATTATAGTTATGTTTTCAATTTATTGATATGTATATACTTACACCCATTATTATGTTTCCTGTACAAACCCAAGATAGACTGCAGAGAATGCCTTTTGGCATTAAGTCCGCCCTTTGTACACTTTTATTTAGTGCAAAATACTGTAAATAAAATTTATCACCTGCTATCGTTTTAGTGTAAATGAAATTCTGTTTTTGTATATTCTGTAATAAAATATTTTAAGGATAAATCACATCTGAAGCAAATATAACTTATAAATAATTCACATCGGAATCGTTAACGCAGATATTGGCAATACATTATTGATAGTGAATACGGACTGAAATCTCAAGAATGTATTGCCCTTGTACAGGTCAACAGACTGATTAAAAATAAAAACTTCATTTATGCCAAATGTTATTTATTCCATCTGAATATTTGTTTTTTCAATCGACTTCAAAAAAGGAGAAGGTTCTCAATTCGTCTGTATATTTTTTTATTTTTGTCACATCATATCTTTCGATTGGGTGAACCGATTTGGTCACTTCGATCACTTTGGTCCAATTCTGACAATGGCCACCATGAAACAAACATATGTCTTAAATTTGCATCAAGTATGTGGCGCGACAAATGGACGAATAACTCTGGATACGATTTCGATGATTGATTTTGGTTAGGTTCCATGATAATACGGAAATACAATGAGGGCGTCCACGCGTAAAACCGTTTAATGTTTGACGTTCGATTTGAAGACGGTTTTTGTTTTTTATCGTAAATATACTTGTTTTTAAGTAATGCTACCAATAATTATTGTTTTCACAAATATGACCAACACTATTCTTAACCATTCCAACTAGGCTTAAGCTTGGAAATGGTTCACGTAAGTAGCCGAATGGTGGATTCGAACCCATGATTCCATGTTTCACAGACATTACTCTAACCATTACACGCAAATAGGTACCGCTTATACTTATGGTTTACGTACATTACATACAGTACATATTTACTGAAACTGTCGACAGCAAAGTGAAGCCGCACCCAAAACCAAATACTAACCAGTATGCTGACGTCACCTTACGTAACCATTCTCGACGATCGTTTCAAAGTCTTGACTGAGAAACGATAGCCGTCATTGTCCCACGTAGATGAAGTTTCTCAAGTCAGAGTACGAGAAAAAAAGTTCTTCGGTAGTTAACGCATCTAGAATATTGATTAACTTGTATAATACGTTGAAAACGAGATGTACTTTGGGCAGAATATAAATAACTCATGTGTAAGCGGCATGCTATGAATGTCAAGTTATAGTCTAATGCATTTTTTATCTTGGTTTCGATATAACGTATACGTGAATTGGTTTTTCATTACTCCCTTTCGCCACAGCTGTAGCATTCTAGGTTTTCATTTGTAATGGAGTTTAAAATGTACATTGTATTTAACTATATAACATCCGGTTATATAATAGCAATATATAACCGGATCTTTTAAAACCATAATAAAAAGTCAGAGTAAACTCACTCCCTTCATACTCATCCCTACACATCACTCTTCAACACACGCAACCTTTTACACACAAACACACTCTCACACACAAAACGATTAAATTAAATTACATTATAAGTTTTTAATTTTACTAAATTAGTATTTGTATTTCACTGTTTGGAGATGGGCGTTAATAGCTGCGACACAGTTTTTACTACTGCGGCTTTTATCGAACTGGTTTGTACATGAATTTTCGGTTTGAAGTAAAATCATATATATTATTATAGTATCATATATTATAATACTTAGTATGTCTTTATTTCAATTTTTTAAAAAAGAAAGCTAGCAATTTTTTTTTCAGAAAATATTGCTCTTGTCTTGTCCTGGAATGGTTAATTCCAACTAAAGCTTGTACTAGGAGATGGTTGAATATATTATATATTCGATAGCCCAATGGTGGATTTGAACCTACGACCTTGTATTTATTACTTTCTGCTTTAATTTAATATATATCTATTATTATTTGCGCAATTTTAAATCAAATCTTTTGTCTTTGAAAAAATTGTATCACAAATTAATAACTTTGTTTACCCATCCCAATTAAGGGTCACATTACATATTCGTATGATTTATTCTTATCATTCCTTTGGAAATATAATGACTTCGTATATTATTTAATGTCATAATATAATAATAAATATAACAGCCTATAATACGTCCCACTGTTTGACAGGCCTTCTCTGTAAAGAGAGTATAAGGACAATACCCGCCACGCACACCCAGTGCAGATTGGTGCACTAAAGTATTCATCTGAAATATACTCCGGAAATAAAAGAGGTCGCACGTTATAGCGTTTGATTCCATTTGTTTTCGGTTTTTGTTTTACTCGTAAATTTAACTTGTTAGCGTGTAGTAACATCCAAGGCATTAAAGATATTTGATAATTCGTTTTCTTAAAATATTTTTAGATTATAATCCTGTTTGCACTGAAATAAATATTGATTTAATTGACTATAAGTGAGCATCTGTCGAGTATGTGACAGCAGATGGGTAAGGAAATGGGTCGCGATTGGGTCTGAGAAGTGTAGAACGCCCTCCCTCCAGATGGAACGACGGCCTTATAAGGATAGCCGGAAGTGGCTGGATGCGACAAGCGGAGGATTCGTGGAATGCTTTGGAGAAGGTATATTTACAGCAGTGGATTGATACGGGCTGATGATGTTGGCGTAAACAATTTTTTTCTTAAGGAAAATAAAGTTTTGTTAGCCATAAAACGTTCTGAACGACATATTTCGCTTTCATTTGTCACAGATTTACGGCTAACCTTTTTTTACAGGGTGATTACGAAACATTTGATTACCTGATAAAATAATCATAATTTCTTATATCATATATTGATCGAGTTCATCAAATTTTATGTCTCAATGTAGACATCGGAAGGCGTGTGACAAATATTAACAGCTTTCCGTCTGATTTTGATCCCGTTGTACGTACGATAAAAATTGGTATCGACATCTCCGATTGAATGTATAATTTTAGTGCCTTATTATCTTTCATGTGAGACGTGATATTTTTTCGGGATTAACACTTGAATCCAATGTAAAATTTGTACAAACACTCACGCTCGTCACCAGGAGTATAGGCGATTTGTTGTGTTCTCTACACGGACTTCCACTTAGTACGATGCTGGCACATGTCTTTCGCTTCATTCCCGTGCATCTGCGCAAGCACAGTAGTCTTACCTGCATCTTTTAAACACGTGGTCAATATGGTTGATATATTATAAATATGGTTAACCTAATTATATTGAACCTATCCAAACTTTCACCAAACCCCTCTCACCAAAGTGCATCCTTTCGAATAAAAAATGAATTATAGAAATCTGTTGGCGTGATATTGTTATTCGTCCGTCTGTGGTGCGCACATACTTAGCTTATATGGTTTTATCATGGATGCCAATGCCACAATTGGACCAAAATTAAACGAGACCACATTTGAAGCGCCAGCTCGGATCGTTAAAATCTGTTACAAATAGACAATTAGATTATAAGACAAAAAGTCAGATACAGACAAATTGAGAACCTCCTCCATTTTTGTGGTTGGTCAAAAACAATATTTGTCTACATCTTAAATGAAATAAGGAATATTTATTTATTAAGTGCAGGGTAGTTCGTACACCCGCAAGGTGGTCTGACGACCTCAGAAAGGTCGCAGGACGTAGCTGAATGCAAGCCGTTTACCGGCTCTTCTGGAAATTGTTCGTTCATGCCTATATCCAGCAAGGGATATTCTACGGCTGAAATGATGATGGTCCTTTGGTTTGTTTCGACGGCTCTAAAATTCGATAAAGTTGCGCAACTTACAATTCCTGTGGTAGACGTTTGTAGCAGCGGTGGTCACGCAGGTGATTATTTTTATTGAAGTATTTTTTATATTTTTAAAATAAAAATCGGTTCATAAATACCGCGCTACTAGTGCACAAACATTAAAACAAATGGTTAATAAATAATACCTTACGCCAGACCCGTATCCCGATGTCTCCGTGCCAAGAATCGAGTGAAAAGTTTTAACAAGATTGTTGAATGGTCAATACCTCCCGCTTATTAGTATTCCGCGGGGTTTGGGCGGACGATGTTAAAACTTCTCGAGACTTCTCAGTTAGCGCCGCGAATTTGTTGCAACTTACGTTATTGGGGCGAAGTAAATTGGCGGCCTATAGATGCCTCACAGCTGGCGCCTTCCGGGCTATGTTTCCAACTTGATTATTTGTTGGCTACTTTTTTACCAATCGTTTACGGCATCCCTTCGATACGTCAAAGGCCTAATGCCTATACTTCGCAGGATGAAATAGGAGGGCAGAGGATTGAGAAAGGAAATGTGTGTACATTAAGAAGTCAATAATCTTGATGCAGTTAAAAATTCCTCTGTCTTCCTCCAATGAGACCGGTCCTACTATTTAGAATAGAAACAACATTTATTCGACACAAGAACAAATAAAGATAACAGCTATATAAAAAAGCTATAAATTAAAAAATCACAAAATAAAGACCTTGTTTTTTTTTGTAACAAAATGCTAACGGAACGCACATCCCGATGCCAAATGGACCGGTAATGGGGTAGTGTCGGGCTCCAACCAAATAAAAACCTTCACACGGTATTCCACCACGTTCGACCATATACTAGGGTCACCTGATAATATCGAACAGTTCGTCCGCAAACCTCTATGGCCGGATTGTACGGGCTCACCTCTGGAAGGGATGTGGAGCAACCCTCCCAAAAGACAATCCTATTGTGAAGAGGGGTTGGCTCCAATTAAGACTTCCAAAAAGGAAGGGTTAATTCGTCTGTGTGTTTTTTGTTTGTTACGTCTTAAATTTCAACTAGGTGAACCGATTTTGTTTATTCTTTTTTTATTTGAAAGCTGATGTACAGTAAATATACTTGTAGTATCCAACAGACTGTCAAACTTTCTAAACGTTCTGACAGTTTAGTATTTCAAATTTATAACATTAATGAATAAAGTGTTCATTAGAGCTAGACTGCGAAAGCACGGTCGCCCGATTGTTCCGTTTCGTATAAAATCTCCCGGGGCACCAGCTAAGTGCACCCTCAAGCCTCGCCAACTTAACTAAATGAGGATTGGAAGAAAGAGGGGAAACGAAATGCTCTCACGGAAAGTAACGCTGCATTTAATGAATGTGTTCCTTGGTTTTATTTTTCATTTTATATACGTGTGAAGTACACAACAATGTATTTCTTAGTTTGTTTTAAACTCGTTCAGTGTTTTAGTACTCGTACTTTATGTTTCTACACATTGTTTTTTAATACCTTATAACTTCGTTTAACCCTAGCGGTGTTGACAGAGACAGCTTTCGCTGTCGGTTTGTTTGATAAAATTGGAAACATTAATAGCCTAATGGAGTACGGTCTGGGAATCGTAAGGTTCGAATCCACTATTCGACTATTGACGTGAACCATCTCCTAGCACAGTTTAGTTGGAAAGGTTTACAAGAATGTTAATAATATTTCTGAAAAAAAAATTATTGCTAGCTTTTTTTTTTAAAAAAACAATTGTATATATATTTCATCCGATAAATAAATTTCGTATGAATGTTACAATCTGTGTTTGTGTAAATTTTATAATCTGTGTAGCAGTTTTTTTGGGCCACTATATTAATACAATAGAAAACAATATCGATACAACATTACGATATAATATATAGATATATTTTTTGCATCCTCATCGTTTATTTATTGGTTGTTCAATTCAAAAGCCTACTGGGATTCGAACCGGCAACCGTAATTCGTATGTTTTCTACATATGCCACTTTTTTTTTTGTTAACGGGGAGGAAATCTTCAAAAAGATACCCCGCCGTCTGGGGGGGAAGCAGCGATTATGTGGGGTTTTTACCCACTACAACCTCCCCGGTGGCCCTTTCCTCGGTGCATGGCGAGGGGCTCTGGGATCTCCAGTGGAACGCACCGGAGCCCCTCTACACTGTGCTCAAGGAGAGCACGTCCCGGGGGGGAGGTTACTGTTACCCTGTGCCCTCGCAGTGCAAGGCTACACGGGCCAGCCAATGTCGCCTTCTTCCCGGGTTCACCTTAGCGGACGACAAAGGCCCCCACCCTTGTCGCCCAGTGAACCCGAGGCCCCTTTTAGTCGCCTTCTACGACAGGCAGGGGATACCGTAGTCTTATTCTTGAGAGCCCAGAACTACAGGGCTGTCTACATATGCCACTTAGGCTATCACTGCATATATCTTTTATGTAGTATGTACTACATATCACTGTAAAAAAACTACCCATTTTAAGTATAGACAGTAATAAGGTATACCCAATAATCGTAAGGTGGTAACCAAATTGGAACCTATATTTTTAGTGGTAATAAAAATTTACTACAAATTCATAGCACAGTATTTTTTGTGATTCCTGTGAACTGTGTCTCGTAATGTCTGTTGGCAGTTTAAATTGCAGCCTTAGCTGAAATAAATAAAGCACAAAATTGGAGTTCAGACAGTTTTGTTGATTAATTGTTTACTATCTTCCATCTACGTATAAATTGTTCTAGATCCGACAGTCGATAAAAACGCGAATTTGTGATGCGAATATTAATTCCAATAGGGGCTAATTTACATTTGTGTTTAGCTAAGAATAACAGTAGGATTGTAACATAACTTTTAGGGTACACGAAATTGACTTAGTCGGTTTTCGCATTCCTATGAGAAACAACTGGATACCTTTCTTTGACGCACTATCAACTTGTGGAATCAGTCAGCGATGTTTCCAAACTGATACGAATTGGGGAGAAACGAGCCTACTCCTTCCTCAAATGCTGGTTATGAAATTCTTAAAAATCTATATCCGTGAAATAGCAGCTGAACGAGTCGTGGTTTGGCCCTCTCGGGCGCCCTCGGATCGGAATGCTTACGTGTAACATAGTAACCCTTCAAGCCGAGGTTACCCCTCACCGGGGGGACCTTTGGATAGAGGATAAGCGATCTAAGAGCTATGCCACCTCTCGAAGCAGTCAAGATCAGCTTCTCTGGCCAATCTGTGTAGTTCGTCATAAAAAACTCCTAAAAATCTAATGGAAGCATGCTACTTGATTGAGATATTGGTACGTTTAAGACAATCTACAACAAGGTAAGACTCCTTAACGACATTAAGTGAACATGGAAAAGAAAAGTATAGGAGTAATATAGGACTTCCTAATTTGTACTACAAAAATAAGAGCGATTTTTGATTTGATGATTTGCTTAGAAATTGGTTTTGGTTTTAACTGGTCAATATACTTGTAAATATAAGTTAGTGACAGTAAGTGTTTTGAAGAGTAGAGTACATCGGTATTTACTAAGCTAGTAACGTCTAACCATCAAGGACTGTATTTCGATTTAACATCAGAATGATAGAATGAAGAATGATAGAAAGCTCTTTAGAGCTTTTTCAAAAGTCCAGTCTCAATTAAGTTCGTGGATTTAATAATTGTTGAAAAATAGCCTAATGGTATTACGTAAGTAGGCGCGGCGAGATTAAACCGATGGTAGCACGCGATTCCGACATACATAAGAATTATTGAAGGCTAGTAAACACTGACTAGATAGCGTTTGACCTTCGTCTTTAATAAGCAGCGATTTTAATATCCTACTTGGAATCTTCACGCCTGTTGATTACACGACGTTTCCTAATCATCATACGATGTGATCTTTATAATACCATGTGGTAAAAACAAAATAGTCCCCCCCAATTCTTTCTGTGGAGTAGGCAATCAACTGGCAATTGTAATACCGAATGCCTAGCCACTAGACAAATCGTTTATTTAACACTACATTTATGTTATTTATTATGTAATTTGTTTATATATATAGCTGCATTTTTTTTAATATATTTATATATAATATATATGATTGTATATGTAATGTTTCACCATATTAATAAGCAACTGAATTGGTTTTCCCGAAGTGGCACTCAAAGTTAGTTTAGCTTTTGAATGTCTCTTAGATTATCCGTGAAATAGCAACCGGCCGAGTCGTGGTTTGATCGGATCGGAATGCTTACGCGTAACATAGTAACCGTCAAGCCGAGTTACTAGCAATAGAGGTTCAGGCTAAGCGACCTCTTAATCCGGTGAAGCAGTCAAGGCCAGCCTCTCTGGCCAATCTGTGTAGTTCGTCATTAAAAAAAAGCAACCGAATCGTGTCCGCCTTAGTCTCCACAGGTTTTTTGGCTGAAAATCAGCGCTGTGCTACATATCTGAGCACAGCACATGCTGAGCCAATCCCTTTTCGGCACAATTTCTCTCTTGTTTT
This sequence comes from Meandrusa payeni, assembly GCA_029286785.1. Lineage (NCBI taxonomy): Eukaryota > Metazoa > Arthropoda > Insecta > Lepidoptera > Papilionidae > Meandrusa > Meandrusa payeni. Next base: position 3,159,818 of record JAGSMX010000029.1, read on the forward strand.
TTTTATGTTATTTCTGTTTATTTTTATTTATGTTGTTTTTTTTCTTGTTTTACCTGCTGTTTCTGTGTTCTTGTATCGAATAAATGTTTATTCTATTCTATTCTAGACAAGAGATTCTCAACCACTATGCCACGGTTTGCTCTTTTGTGTGCCACGAAATCTTATATTTAATAATGTTAATATATATAATAGTAATATTAACTGGTTAATAATTCTCTAATAAACGTACTGTTATTTTTATAGTATGTTATTTTATTTCACACATTAAAAATTACTATCGTAAGCTATTTTAAGTAGCAACTTTTGAAACTACTTACCACTATGTTTACCATACATTGTTTTACAGAATGGTGTGTCAAATTCACATAACTAATGATTTTCTTACAAAAAATTAAAGAATAGTTTTAACAATTTTGTTTTGTGATTTTGTAACGTCTGGTTTTAATTGTGCGTGTGGTCGATAGCGTAGTTATCTGTGCTTCCAATTAAAATATCCGTCGCCAAAATAAGCCTATTTTGTGTTATAATATATTTTGATTTGCAGTGACATGCTCATATTAAAAAAAATGACATGGATTTTTTTTTATTATTTTACTTACCTTTGGATGTTGAATTACGAGACACCCTGTATATCGGAGTGCTTTATATTAAACTACACTGTTATAAGATGTGTAGTTAACTACAGTCAATATGTTACTTAGTGTAAAGCGAGTGGTCTAGACTTTGTATTTGTGTTGTGAAAACTTCACAGGAGCGTTATTCATTAACTGCCAGACTACCGCTCCTTATTGCTTTACCGAGTGCAACGCACGCTTTCATCGCACTGCTACAAAGTGCCCCGCCCACGTAAATTGTATCCGCTATCTTTTCTTTGTTATTTCTTATACCGTTACTTACACTGATTTAATACCAAGGCTGGTGAAATTATATGCATATATTATATATTTATCTTATAAATAAAATTCTCACGTCACAATGTTAGTTACCATAGTCCTCCGAAACGCATATTGAGCAGGTCTTTTTTTTTTATTTATTTACGTGTGTAACAAAATGCGGATGCACACCCCGAAGCCATAAGGGCCGGCGACGGCGGTAGTGTCGGGCTCCAACCGACTAAAAATCTTCACACGGTATTCCCCCATACGACCATGTATGTGGAGGTCACGGGATAACATCCCACAGTTCTTCCGCAACCCCTGGCCGTGCCCGTACTCCGGGTCCTACCTAGGAGGGGTGAGAAGCACCCCCCCTGAGACAATTACTACAATGCAGCGCTTCGAATACAAACGCGCCGCCGTTCCCTGTGGGAACCCTCTCCGAGGGGGGCGCCGATCCAACGGCCCATGTCGGTCGCGACGCCAATATTGAGCAGGTCTGAGAATCGGCTATCTATCTATTCATATATCTATTCATATTCATATACCTGAGTGGTGAGGGAGGTCCACCCCAATTTTTTTTTTGGATAAAATTTATTATTTAATTTTTTGATTTGGCAATAAAAATACAATTATACCAACCCCATTTCTTAATGACGCTATTAGTACTTTAACAATTTTCAACCTTTGATGGTCGATATTTAATCAACTGATTACTGTTTAATATTGTTTCAACAAACATGATACGTAGCCCATGTGAAACTACAATAAGTTGTATTTTTTACGTTTTGTCTACCAAAATATTCACTAGAAATAATTTATATGGCAAAACAACGTTTTCTGGGTCCGCTAGTATTAATAAATATATCCTATCTCTCGCTGCTAATTGCTTAACCAAGCGGGATTAAAACATTTTTTATACTTTCTAAGCAAGTTCTTCACCACGATCTCACTTAATTTTGTGGAAATGCAGTCCTGGATAATAAAGCGCACTAGTTTGTAAATGCCTATTCACTCTTATCTTGAAAAGACCTATCTACCTAACAATCTACTCAATCCTTTGCTGCAATGACATAAGGGAACTATTGTGTGTTGCGTTTTAGGATTATGAAAATCGACACCTTGGACGATTTTGAGCCCTTTTCGCATATCACGATAGTTGGGGAACAATTTTAATATTGATTGTTTTTATGTTTCCAACTGACTCCAATAAAAGGAAGAGATTCTTAACTCGTCTCTATGTACCGAACATATATTCGGTGATTCGAACATTTTTTAATGTAAAGGATTTACTTTAAGAGTAGTTTGTGGAAAGTATTCCTACGATCGTTCGGAAATACAAAGATCCGCGCGTGATATCATTTAACGTTCGATTCGATTTGAATTCGGTTTTGTTTTTGCTCGTAAATATACTTGTTGTACTAACATCGCAAGTAACGTTCACTAAAGGCAAAATAAAAAACAAAATCTTAGAATAAACCTGCGGAAGACAAAATAGACGAGTGTGAAATTTGAGAATTAAAAAAAAGCTTTTTGTACTAACATCGAGGTAATTCGCTACTGGCTAAAGAAAACAACTCTGGTCGTAGTACTGAAACATAATATTTGAAAACATCAATTTGCTTTTAAACTCCCACGCCCCAGTAATTCAATTAACAATTTAATTAATTTGAAGAGTTCGACTCCCCGACGGATCTAATAGACGTCGGTTAAAAGTCGGAAGATTCCTCCCGCGGATACCGCGCGCTCAGAATCCAACAAAGATGGCCACTCGCTCGACCTAATTGTCGTCCGTTCGATGGCACTCAACCCGGATGCCGCTGCCAACCCTCTGAGGGGGAACAGCCCTCTTGGCTCACCCCTCCCGTTTGCACTTAAGTTAGGACTAATAGCAAACACCTACTTCAGATCTGTGTTGTGCTTTATCAGCATTGTGTACCAACCAACATCAAAAACGGAGGAGGTACTAAATTCGTCTGTATGTTTTTTTTAATGTTTGTTACCTCATAACTTCCGACTGGGGAACCGATTTAGGGGATTCTTTTTATTTAAAAGCCAATGCTTCTAATTTTGACAATGCAATCTACAAGAAATCCATGTAAGTCTTAAATTGCATTAAGTATGTACATATATGTGTACTTCTAATTAATTATTTTTGTAATATTCCTACGATAATTTTTTTGTCCGATTCAGATTATACCTCATGATAATATATCTATACCTCGCTCTGTACCGCTTCTATATGAACGGACTAAGCCGAAATTCCCTCTTCGCGTCCATTGCATAACTCAAAAAGGTTTAGAAGAAGCGCGCTAAGGAATCTGCCACCTCTCAAACCGTTGATATTGTATAAGCCTTCGACCATACAATTGCAACGGAAAGGATACTATTTATTCTTTGTACATGTTTTATTTCGTAATTGAATCTTAGGACATGCTTTAGTAGTCCTCAATGCCATTGTCACCGATGCTAGTCGTGCTAGAGAGTTTTGACATACAGGATGTTTTGAATAAAAATTAATTTCCACAAATTTATGCATTCAGTTACATGGCGCGTGTATCTGCATGTAAATGATATATCCGCTCAATTATCTTATCGTGATACTATTATTTAGGGAGACTTTTGAAATAATAATGAATTTATTAACGTATTTATAACGCGTTTATAACATTTACAATTGAAATAGTAAGTAATATTCCTGAATGATTTAGTTTTTTTACTCTTATTTAAAAAGTTCTAATTCAAATACCCAAATTTACTGTACTAATCTTATATAACAGAACAGCCACACGCGTGATAAGATTACGGCTACATTGCTCGTCAATGGCTCTCGTTCAAGATTAAAAGTTAATGAAGTGCTTATAAAATTGATTATTTTATATCCATGAAGGTAGTTGTAAATAAACATTAACACATAAAAGCAATTTTATAAGCCACTTTTATGATATTTACGATCATTTTTGTAAGCAGGGATATTGATTTACGAAATAAATTGCCGTTTTTTAGTTTTTTAAGAACAAAAAATCACGTTTTAAAAATGTTTCTTTTTAAATGGGCTTACAACTTGTCACATAAGAGACTTAATCAGATTGGTGAAAAGATAACAGCGGACGCTGTCTCGATCTACCCCATAGGGTTAGAAGGACGTGTTTGTGATTATAAGTATACATTTTAATGGCTAACAGCCTTTTCCCCTAAATTGCAAGCGTGCCCAATTGATTGATTGACGTTGATTGTAATCCGATTTCAGTAAAAGCTGCGTCACTTTGTTGCGTACGTATTTAGTATTAAAACTCTACAGTTTGTGTCGTGTTTTGGAAAATCCTCGCCAGTTACATCAGAGAGAAAACGCAATGGCGTATTCGGGAGTTCGACACCTAGCTGTTCGTAGTAATGAGTTTCTTTTTATCGATATCTTACCTAAAAACATGGCTGCGTGTAGTACGCGCGTGAGAAGTAATACTTCTTTGACATCATTAAAAATAGTTTTTAATTGCAAGCAAATAATAAACTACAAAAAAATAATAAAAGGACTGAAAAAGGATAGTCAATACAGTCGATGATGTTCAGTTTTAATTTGAAAAATAAATTAATAAATATTATATTTAATAATAATGTTTTTATTTATATCAATTAATAATACATACGGATAGTTAACTTCAATTGTATTGCAGCACTTGAAAAAGTATACAAGCATTCTGTCCTACCTCTTTATTATAACATTCTCTTTAATCTTTTCTAATTTGTTTTTAAAATATAACCTATTTTTTCAACAATTTATTTTAATTATTCGTTCAAACAATACACCCCGTAGAATTAACTTCGAGCATACGTTGTGTGCAATAGCGTAATTTCCGCTCGAGATGTTGGAACATTCTTCATAAAAGGCGCCGCTGCCTCGCTTGTTTGTTTTGTTCACTTTAAGCGGTGCTTAAAGCTCTCTTTCGGAGCATCCTGTATAGTCGCTAGGTGACTTCGATGAACGCGTTTTCGTTGATTGTTGAGCTAACAGAGGCGACCTATATTACGTTAATGTGAACTTCGAAATGCTGGATCGCCGACTTTGAAATTCCACATTACGCATTTGTTCTTTATATGCCTTAATGGCGTTGGACGAATTTTTGTGAGAATTGGAACGTTATAAATTTCGAAGGTAACATTTCTCGTGTGTAAAAATTTAAACGTAAACCGTAAACTTAAATGTAAACGTAGGGAGTAATGAATTTTTATTTATGGATAAAATAGCTTGTAGCTTTGTACTTATACGTTTGACCAACGATCTGAAGTGGGTTTAACCCAATTTGTACCGTTTTTCTTTTTCTAACTAAATGACACTTCTAACACGTTTGGACAAAAAGCCTACCTAGTTTACCTTTAAAGTTAAAACGATATATTCAATGGGGATTGGTAGATCACGCCTGTTATATAATATTCAGATTATAAAGACCGCAGGACGAAGCCAGATGCAAACTTACAATCGGTGATCTTGGAATTCGTTGGGAACTTCTACGTATAATTGTAGATCAGCCCTGTAGTTCTGGGCTCTCAAGAATGAGACTACGGTATCCCCTGCCTGTCGTACAAGGCGACTAAAACCAACCAACCAAATTATTATTATAGGAATTACGAAATAGAATTAATTAGAACCAAAAGCAACTTATCAGCCGACCTTTGAAGTACATCCTTTCTAATTAAAAATGAATTACCGAAATCGGTTGGCAAGATATTTTGTTGTTCGTCCATTTGTCATACACGAGACGTTATTACATATTTAAGACTTAATATGGTCAGAATTGGACCATTTAAATGTGACCACACGGGAAAGATCAGCTTTCATATTACAGACAAATTGAGAACTTTTTTTTGCAGTCTGTTGAAAATAATGATAACGATTCAAATGATAATTTCCTTAACATATTTTTCGTATATTGTTCTAGAAGCAGCTAATCTTAAACTTGTGCTAGAGAATGGTTCACGTTGACTTAAACGTACGACCTTATGTTTCCCTAATTACATAACCATCATTACGGCTTAAAAGATAAAGGACGTGTCACCGTGTTCCATGTATGAAATAATACTAAAACAGCCCAATTCGCCTCGGATTCAGAGGATTGCGATAAAACAAACATCAATTCACAATACAAACAGAATCATTAAATTACTCGTTTTATTAACCCTCCGTCGCCGTCTAAATTATGCATGACCGTGCAACGGAGCGCGGAATGACTTTATTGCCTCATAAACACCAGTAACAACCTTCGCAGGTGTACCATGACACCCCTGCTTCCCCGCACCTCTCCACCCCACACCCTGATTAGCCCTAAAACCAACACTATACGCGCCGCCTGTCATAGCTTTGCACAATTATCTTGTAATAGACATTTTTTTGTATCGTGCTTTTGTTTAATATTATTCTTGTTCCAATTATAAATGTGAAAGTTTGGATGGATGAATGATGATGATGATGATGGAAAAGGACTCAGACAGCTCTTACAGTAATTGGTAAGTAGGATATTAAGATACCAATAACCTACTCACACTCCCTTTATCGCCTTTTACGATACCCACGGGAAGATTTGGGGTGGTACTATTCTTAAACACCAAACATAGGAATTGCAGGTGCATTTCCGATTTTTACATAGTTAGGCCCTAAACACCTCATTCAAGGACCTACACGTATCATCCACTCCGGAGTTCTTCAAAGTGTAAGAGGTTTATTTAATGCGACCAAATATACTTAAAAAAAAAGTGGACAACAATTGCTGTCACTGTCTACCCCCTAAAACAGGATTAAAAAGACGTGAGAGCATCTTTATTTACTTTTATAAGATACTAGATGTGCCCTGCGCGTAGCTACGCCATTAACTAAAAATTCATTGGAATGATAGTGGCGCCATCTGTCAGTACACAAAGAACAACACTTTGCTGAAGATCATAACATGATCAAATGGATATCTTACAATTCTATAAAGGACATACAGACAAACATTCATTTTTATACATAGAGATATAGAATAATAATGCTTCCAAATATTTACAAAGATTCCTCTTTAGCCGTCAACTAAGTTAATGTAGACAATCTAAAATTACTTGCCTTTCCAACGTCATTCATGGCCTTCCTATGCCAATCTTGTGTGATAATATCGTAGCTGTTTTAACACGTGATCACAGGGCCAATTTAATTTCACATACACGTTATTTATCAGTTAATATTTAACCGGAAGCACGCTTGTAATGCAATCGTGTTAACAACTTCAAATGTCACTTTATCTATCGCGGAAGTTTTCGCACATGTAGGCGTTGCGTATTTTTAGATCAAAAGGATAGTTTAGACGTTATTCCCACCTGTATTCATAATGCGTGGGACGAGCCAATGTTCACACCTTTAACGTAGGTGTACGCCATTACTTAATTATGCAACATACCGACACCTTACTGCACTTTGAAACTTTATTAGTTCCACTTGAAGTGCTTTAGGTAAGAGTAATTTAATATTTTAAATCAATTTAAGGAAGTGCTTTTTATTTTCAACCGACTTCGAAAAAGGATGTTCTCTGGACTGTTGGACTGGGTGAACCGATTTGGATGATTATTTTTTCATTTGAAAGCTTGTGCTTCCCATGTGGTTCCCATTTCATGCCCATGGCATCCATGAGAAAGCCATACAGTACATACTTGAAGGACAGTTTGATGAGAGTTTGGTTAGGTTCAGATTAATTCTATTACGTAATATTCCTATTCGAAAATACAAGCTTCGTTTAATATCGTTTAACGTGGGTTGAAGTCGGTTTTGTTTTTACTCGTAAATATACTTATGTGAAATATGCTGTCGATCTTTCTTTTGATAAATAAATAAATATCACTGGCAAATCTTGGACGAAAGAAACATTTAATCGGTTTTATTATCTTAGACGGTTGGCCAGAGAAGCTGACCTGCCTGGCTAGAGAAGCTGAGAAGCTTTACTACTTCACGGGATTTAGAGGTGGCATAGCTGAGCCTGAACCTCTATATCTAGTAACTTGACACAAGGGTCCCCCCGGTGAGGGGTAACCTCAGGCTGGCACGGTTACTATGTTACGTGTAAGCATTCCAACGCGTGTTGATTTGTATTCTAATTTGTATCTCTCCTTGTTACAGATCTAGAGGGTGGTCGGGGGTGGTGCGGGCGACGGCCGCGTGCCCGGCACCATGGCTACGGTGGAAGGGCGGCCGGCGCAGTATGGCGTCAGCCTGCGCCAGCTGCGCGAGCTGATGGAGTCTCGCGGCGCAGAGGGGCTCGCCAAGATCAACGCGCTCGGAGGGCCGCAGGACTTGTGCAAGAAACTATACACGTCACCCACAGATGGTTAGTACACGCTTTTGTTTATAGATATATGTATAACTTTATTGTATACCAAAATCAAACAAGAAAATTACAGAACTAAGTTACATTAACAATAAATCGCTGGTTCAAATCCGGCTCGAAGGACTAAATTGTGGGGCGCGAGGATTGCGATTGATTGTTAAATTGATTAGAGTTTTGTTTGTAATAGTTATCTTAAGTAGTTAGTAAGATGGTTTACTTATGTTAGAATGGTTACTAATGTTATTATAATGCATGAAAGTATCCGGTCACGACGGTTCCGCAAAATGCACTGAAGTTGCGCATGTGGCTGACGTCACGTGTTAGGTGTCATTACACCGAACATTGTACAATGGGCGACCCTACCGCTAAGAGCGATCTCTTCCAGGTAGACTGTCTATGAACAGGAAATACATCAAATATTCTTTATCATAGTCCCAATGATATTTATTGATAATGATTTAACAGATTCTTAAGATCAGGTAGGGACTTAGCAAGTCGAACGGAATTAGGAAGGGCATTCCACAGTTTAGTAGCCTGCAATGCGAATGACTTCCCATAAAAGCTTGAGGAATGAAGAGGAGTTTTAACTTTAAGTATTTCAAAGGATGTGTTTTAGATATACTAAACGTAACTGGCTATGAGAGATAGAAAATGTTTGCTCGCACCTTCCTGCTCCTACAGTAATAAACGAAACGTAACTCTTTCTTCAATTACTTATATATCTCTCTCTTTGTTTCTTCAATTACTTATATCTCTCTCTCTCTCTCAACTTCCGTTCGTCTCTCCGGATCACACTTCTCGTAAAACTCTCACCACCTTACTCCACAAATCAAGCGTGCGTGATGATAACATAGCCGCGTAGACAACTAACAATCAGTACTCGATCCCCGGTGCCGGCACCAACAAGATTCTCGGTTGAAATTTAAAGTGCTAATCTAACAGAACTGAAACCTTTTTTTTTGTAAACGGGGAGGAAATCTTCAAAAGATTCCCCGCTTTCTGGGAGAAGGCGGAGTTATGTGGGGTTTGACCCATTAAAACCTCCCCGGTGGCCCTTCCTTGGTGCATCTGCACTGTGCACTCAGGAGAGCACGTCCCACGACACGGGCCAGCCGATGTCACCTTCTTCCCAGGGTCCACCTTGGCGGACGACAAAGGCCCCCACCCTTGTCGCCCAGTGAACCCGAGGCCCCTTTAGTCGCCTTCTACGAGAGGCAGGGGATACCGTAGTCTTATTCTTGAGAGCCCAGAACTACAGGGCAGCACTGAGGACACCTAGGTTTCTATTCTCGAATCTATCCCAGTGGTATATAAGTATTTTTCATTAATTACGCTACATGCATATAACAAAGTTTGCTATAATAATCATGTCAATACAATCGTAGTTAATTCAGGTCTGTAAACACATCCATATAGATGTTAATGTATCGGAAAAATCGCCGATGTTTACAGAGATGTCCAACGTACAATTAAGTTTACGTTAAATAATTTAAACATGGCGCCCCATGGGGACAATGTCACTGACATATTTGACAACACAGCGCCGTTGTAGGCTTGCTTATTTTGAGGGGTATCAGAAAATAAGGCGAATGGACGTGAGGCATCATAGAATGCACTACATTTACAGAAACTAATTCAAAATTGGAATTAGTAAGGCCACGTTCCCACGCCAAGTTCTTTTTGTTCGCGCATAGACATTACATAAATATTGAAAAAAAAATCTAGCTATATTTTTTTTCATAAATATTACTAACATTCATGTTAACCATTCCAACTAAGTTTAAGCTTGTGCTAGGAGATGGTTCACGTCAATAGTCGAATGTTGGATTCGAACCTACGACCTTGGATTCACATACCGTATGCTATTTACGCTTCAAAAATATTATTTATATATTTTTATAATATTTGATTGTAACCTCCTTTTATGTTATTTGTTCTTGTAACAGTTCTTTTAAGTTCAAATTTGAAATGTGACAGTCCCTACTCGTGTGAATACAGACACGCTAATAAAGGAGGTATAGTTGAAATAACATGTGTTTTGAGACACTTTTACGTGTAACGGGGTACAAATTACCATAGATTATGGTGTTCAGGTCATACAAATACTGTTATTTAATTAAACATTCAACACAGTCCACCGGAACTCGCCCCGTCACCAAGCTGATTGTGCCTGGACGACTTCCGGTCGGCTAAAGAATTATCATTCGAACCATACACAATCTATAACCATTATCTGTATATATTATAACAGACCGTTACTGAAACTACATTTTGACTTTTGTCGTTACTATACTAGGATAAATACACGTATTTATTGAATACTTGTATTTGTACTAGTACGCGTATTTGACAAATTCCACTCGGACGAAGTCGCGGGCACGGGTCGTTTTGATATCCTCTTTAAAATCATAGATCAAGAATAAAGGTAAGGATGCTCTCTTTCATGACGTACCACCTAGTCCTCTATTTTCTATTTTGTCGTTACTATACTAGGATAAATACACGTATTTATTGAATACTTGTATTTGTACTAGTACACGTATTTGTTAAATTCCACTCGGACGAAGTCGCGGGCACGAGTCGTTTTGATATCCTCTTTAAAATCATAGATCAAGAATAAAGGTAAGGATACTCTCTTTCATGACGTACCACCTAGTCCTCTATTTATTGAATACTTGTATTTGTACTAGTACGCGTATTTGACAAATTCCACTCGGACGAAGTCGCGGGCACGAAGTCGTTTTGATATCCTCTTTAAAATCATAGATCAAGAATAAAGGTAAGGATGCTCTCTTTCATGACGTACCACCTAGTCCTCTATTTTCTATTTTGTCGTTACTATACTAGGATAAATACACGTATTTATTGAATACTTGTATTTGTACTAGTACACGTATTTGTTAAATTCCACTCGGACGAAGTCGCGGGCACGAGTCGTTTTGATATCCTCTTTAAAATCATAGATCAAGAATAAAGGTAAGGATACTCTCTTTCATGACGTACCACCTAGTCCTCTATTTATTGAATACTTGTATTTGTACTAGTACGCGTATTTGACAAATTCCACTCGGACGAAGTCGCGGGCACGGGTCGTTTTGATATCCTCTTTAAAATCATAGATCAAGAATAAAGGTAAGGATGCTCTCTTTCATGACGTACCACCTAGTCCTCTATTTTCTATTTTTGTCGTTACTATACTAGGATCAATACACGTATTTATTGAATACTTGTATTTGTACTAGTACGCGTATTTGACAAATTCCACTCGGACGAAGTCGCGGGCACGAGTCGTTTTGATATCCTCTTTAAAATCATAGATCAAGAATAAAGGTAAGGATACTCTCTTTCATGACGTACCACCTAGTCCTCTATTTATTGAATACTTGTATTTGTACTAGTACGCGTATTTGACAAATTCCACTCGGACGAAGTCGCGGGCACGAGTCGTTTTGATATCCTCTTTAAAATCATAGATCAAGAATAAAGGTAAGGATGCTCTCTTTCATGACGTACCACCTAGTCCTCTATTTTCTATTTTGTCGTTACTATACTAGGATAAATACACGTATTTATTGAATACTTGTATTTGTACTAGTACACGTATTTGTTAAATTCCACTCGGACGAAGTCGCGGGCACGAGTCGTTTTGATATCCTCTTTAAAATCATAGATCAAGAATAAAGGTAAGGATACTCTCTTTCATGACGTACCACCTAGTCCTCTATTTATTGAATACTTGTATTTGTACTAGTACGCGTATTTGACAAATTCCACTCGGACGAAGTCGCGGGCACGGGTCGTTTTGATATCCTCTTTAAAATCATAGATCAAGAATAAAGGTAAGGATGCTCTCTTTCATGACGTACCACCTAGTCCTCTATTTTCTATTTTTGTCGTTACTATACTAGGATCAATACACGTATTTATTGAATACTTGTATTTGTACTAGTACGCGTATTTGACAAATTCCACTCGGACGAAGTCGCGGGCACAGCTAGTCAGACATATGTAAATGTTGCCATTGCTATTGTGTGTCACTATTTAATATAATTATTAGTCATAATGATCCAATGAGATCATTTTGTAAAGGAACAATTGCGTTAATTAAATAATTGTTTAATTTTTTTAAAGTAGGTTCAAACACACATAGTCTAAGCACGACATAAAAAACAATATTTACCTTGTCGGAATATAATAAAGTAACATGAACTGGTGTGGTCGTAATTAATTAGTTAATTAGAAATATTAATAAAAGAAAGTCGTAATTATGCTTTATGATATATTTACTATTACATACATTATATGTATAAAAATAAAAACAAAGTTAATAAAGCTTCCTGAGGAACGGACAGAATTTGCTCTCTGTCTACCCCCGTTAAACGAGAGGTGAGAAATTTGTTCCGTTCAATGGCAATTCACGTGAATCCTATTCGTACTCAGATATTGTTGTAATGTCTATAATGTTTACGTTCATTATTATATTTAAAAAAATCCAGTGTGACTATTTCATGACTACACTATTGAATTTAGTTTATTAAAACTTCTTTAATTCCATCCATAGTTATATATATATATAATATGTATATATATATATATATATATAGACATATTATATAATATTTATGTATAGAAAGTATGAAAATATAATATATTTACGATTGTTTAAGAGAGAAAATATGCGCGCGCACTGATTTTCTTACCTGCAGTGTGATACAGACAATAGGCCTGCTCTGTGTCTTAGATATACGTACGTAACGTAACTCTCTCTAACTTATATAACCATCTCAACTTCGCCTCGCCCGATCACAGTTTTCGTTCGCATTCACCACTATACCCCCGGAGTAAGCCAAGCGTTAAGAAGTTTTACTTAAGTGTTTTTATAACATCGGTAAAATTATTTTTATATTGTGAAAAAATAAATGTAATGACACAATAGCAATAGAGCAATTAAAATTATAATTTTAACATTTGAGCCTTTATTGTTAGCATTACTGTTAAGGCAGATCACATTATAACAGCGATAATTTAACCCGGCCCGGCTCGGAATGACGCGGGTAAATCCCCCTGGATCCCCGCACGTGCCGCCAGCATCCCTCGCTCTAAGGACGGGGAAACATCGCAAGTTTATCTCACTTGCGCGTATCTTACATGAAAAATGTTTCCACGTATAGCTCGGACGTGTTCCTGGTGATCTGGATTACCATCTGTAATTGGTACGAATATAAAGCTTTACCCGGAAACTCTTACATATAGTCTACTTCTTGTGTTTTAATTATAGATAACATAATTTACATGTATAAAGGTTAAAAGGCGATTTATTTTCCCTCACGAGGGCCTTTGCCGTACGGGACCAAGGGTCATCTAATTACTCCCTAAAGAGGTTTACGGTAAGCGACGTAAGAAATCTGCCACGTCTCAAATCCGGTGATACTGTATAGGGTTTTGACTCTTAGGTCGCTTACCGTGAACCTCTTTGGGGAGTAATTAGGTACAAGGGTCCCCGAAAGCCTTGGGCGATTACTCTATTCGCGATAGAATCCGATCCGAGAGGGCCGAAGCACGACTCGGTCAGAAGTTTTTATTATAAAAGTGTCACAGACATTCAATAGCCTGTACAGTTAATCCCATCGCAATACAATTAATAAATGGCTACTGAGGAAATTGCATGAACTTTGAATAATCGCATAATGTTACCTGTTCACATTAAATGAATACGTCAACATTTCCATCGTATGCAGTGAATGTCGATAGGGCCGTCCTATTGTAGTTGTTTGATGTCAGATAAACATAAGCTAACAAAGCCACTTCACACCACTGGGCTTCGTGAAGTAGGCGCGGCGACGTTATCGCTATATCGAACTCTCGCCACCAATGCAGAGAACCTCAGATACGATCTTTGACAGGCTTGGCATATTTATGGAGGCTACTCTGCTTATACAACGCTTCAGCTGACAAAGGATTGGAAGTTATCTCTGAAAGATTAAAAGTTTTGAATAAACACGTTGTATTTGTTGTATTTTTCTACATTGAATACTAGAAACAGAGTGAATGGATTTCTACACTCTATTGTATGGAGTTTGTATTAGATAAAGTGCGTCTGGGAATTTATAATTTTATTCACTTTGAACGCAGAATACGTGTTGAACAAAATATTAATATAAAAAGAACGAAATGAAATTATGTAACAATCACCAAGAAATAACCGTTCACGTTACGCTAGCAAACTCACAAACGCACTACTGACTGAGATGCGAAAGAAGGAAAATATGTACATGCATCTCTCTCTTGCCCATTCAATCGCATAATTCAAAATATAACTCTCTCTTTCTACCTTCACTAGCTTATATCTTCCTTTCAACTTTCGTTCGCCTCGCCCGATCACACTTTTCGTAAAGCTCTCTTAACATTTACCAACTTACTCCGCAAGTCGAACGTGCTTAAAGAAGTTTTACTTCAAATAAAAAAATCTCCTTTTGATGTCGGATAATAAAGAAAGGGCATCTTGAGCATTCAAGGGCACAGATGTGTGAAGATAAATTAACCCGTTACATGACGAGGGTGTGGACTTTTAAGTCGACAGTCAAATGTACGGTGGAGAATTCCGTTAAAAATTGAACCAATCTCTAATTCCCCTCATTGAAGATGGTAATCGAGACGAAATAATAAACGTTGATATAAAATAGCTGAATGTCGACGTAAAATTCGATATCCGACGTCAACGCACCGCCAATGCAAACACTGGCGAGATTAAACTTTTCTTTGAAAAACACAACGTGATTCTGACAATGCTCAAGACTCAAGTGTGTGTTTGTAAACCTAATAAAGTTACTGGTTATGTTAACCCATCTGCCTCCCATCACCCCGATAATTACGCAGCCAAGAGATTTTTATGTTAACCGTCTGGCCGTTTAACGATTCACAATAATTGCACGCGTGTCGCTCATCAAAGAGCAGTTAGTGTCCAGAATGAGTCAGGCGTGACAGCTTTATCGCGGAACACAATCCAACGAAAACGTTGTTCCACAAGATCTGAGCAAACAACCTCAACGGAACGAACATTGCATTTCGTTAACATTACCCAGAGGTTATTTTAGCCGGAGAGATTTTGTTTTCTTTATTTTTAAGGACTTATAAGGAAATAAGACAATATCAAATAATAAATTCACTTAAAGCGACGTCATTAATGTTGCATAGCCATAGCCACAAATTCTTTCACTCCTTCATAAGTAGCCTTATACAATAGCATTATTAGGTACCTTATTTATCAGTTAGAGGTTCTCTATCAATGACTTTCTTTGCACTTCATGTTTAACACATTCTAACAGTAATAATTGTGTTTACGACTAACATTGTCTAATAGCCCCAATCTTCTTACACCATTTTTTTTTTATTGACGAACAACAGATTGGCCAGAGAAGCTGGTAACACACGTATAACACTTGCATCTGTATGAATTTTTCTGGCAGAGGCTGACGTTTAAGGTACAGGCTCGGCTTAGTTTAGAAGTTAGTAAATCCAAAGAAATAGCTTCAATTTCATTTTATTTTATAATCACATTGTATTAAAAGTAATGTAAGTATTGTTTGGTTTCAATAAATTATTTTTGATTTTAATTGACTAGCTTAGGAAATGTCTATTCATCTCGTAGAGACACCAATCACTTCAAAGGATGGAAAATGGAAACCCGCTGTGTGCCTTAATTTACGATGGCGTGAGAATGAGGTTCAGGCAAAGCGATCTAAGAGCTATGCCACCTCTCAATCCGGTGAAGCAGTCAAGGCCAGCCTCTCCGGCCAATCTGTGTAGTTTGTCATAAAAAAATGACGACTTTTAAGAAGAGTAAGTTAAGTTTTCTGCCACTTAACTCACTCTTGGAAACGCAGGACTATAATTACACTTACCGTTCACTTACTTACCCGTATATCGGTAAGGTCTAGGTAGTTCCAATTGGTACATCGTTTTGATATCCTCTTTAAAATCAAAGATCAAGAATAAAGGTAAGGATACTCTCTCTCATGACGTACCACCTAGTCCTCTATTTTCAACAGACTTCAAAAAAGAGGAGGTTCTCAATTCGTGTTTTTTTTGTTTGTTACCGCATAACTTTCGTCTGGGTGATGCGATTTTGATGATTCTTTTTTTACCTGAAAGATATTTCTTCCCGTTTGGTCCCAATTCTTACAATGTGGATGACTTTGTCAGAATTTTTCATTTAGAATATTTCTATTTCGTAATATTCCAACGATAATTTGTAAATACAAAGAGCTTGTCCGCGCCTTATAGCATTTAACGTTTGATTTGATTTGAAGTCAGTTGTTGTTTTTGCTTGTAAATATAATTGTTATCTATATATAAAAGAGAATGTGTGTGCGTTTGATCCGTATAGGCACCGAAACGGCTGCACCGATTTTAATGCAACTTTTAGGGAACCTAGTATATTTATGTCATTATGAACCATATTGAAGTACAATGGAGTATATTGAAGTATAATGAAGTAAAATAAATCCCTAAATGTTAAGAATGATATTGTATTTTCTGATATGTACACGGGTGGGTGTAGGTAATGAACTTCACTCGCTCGAGCAGAGAATGAATACGGAGAGAAATGAATAATTGAATATATTGTGAGTTAAATTAAATATTTAGTGATGTTAGTTTATTATTTAAATAAAATCAAGCCCGGTGAAGCGGACTGGGTACGCTAGTATTTAAAAAAAAAACTGTAAGCTGTAAAAACTTCTAATTCTCGTTTTTAACAACTTTATTATGACGTAATTAAGACACGGAATTAAAGTGAACTAAGCATAAGCCCTCACGTTCATATAATCCAACTTACGAGTTAAGTTCGCACGGTCCGACCGGGGTAATTAGAGGTAATATAAATCAGGAACAACTAAGTCCTCTGAACTCGTTTTTCACCAGAGCTTATTACGGTTACGTAACAGTTGAAACAATAATAAAATCTTAATTTGTTTTTCTCCACAAATACGTAGTTCTATATATATAAAGATATTTTAGAGTCAGGAGAGGATAGTGGATGTAGAAATCGGAAGCTTAAACTAAGTCAACTTGGGTTATGAGTCTCCTGGCTCTCTCAAGACAATTTGAAGCGTTCATAGCTTAATGGTTTAGGGTACGGTCTGCGAATCGTACACGTAAGGTCGTGGGTTCGAATCCATCATTCGACTATTGACGTGAACCATCTCCTAGCACAAGCTTAAGCTTAGTTGGAATGGTTAACAAGAATGTAAGAATGTTAGTAATATTTATGAAAAAAAAAGAAACATTGCTAGCTTTCTTTAAAAAGAAAGAGAAAAAGGAAAAAAATCGGAAATACATACAATAATTGTCTATAACATCTGGTTAATGAATAAGTCCCATAGGGCAAATAAAAATTCAGTTGAAAATCCGCCGAACACAATCCGTACGTGTCGCGGCGCTAATAAACACAGAAATAATCACGATTGAAGTGACAATGAATCGCTTTTCATTTATTTCGCTCTCGTACATCGTCAATTTAATTTTCGCGTCAACTCGAGTAATTTTGTTTCGGCGCGGAATAAAACGAGCCCCGGGCGCCCGTTCGTTGAACCGGCCTGATCGATACGCGGAAGGTCTACGTAACTTTCGGGCCCCACCGTGAATAATGAAAATTTCACAGGACGGACTCCTTTTCCCGCATTTGATTACCAAATTGATTCCAATTCGGTTTTCTTGTTCCCATGAGTTCAAACATCGATTTACCGTAATGATATATCATAGAAACATATTAATGATATTCCCATCCATAACCCCAGCAATCTCGTTTTTTTGGTGGTGGGTAAGATGGTTATCTCGGTCGAAATGTAGTCTGGCCGTGTGTCCACGCACATGCACCTTCTTGACTACCTACAAGTTCTTTATCAAGGCTTTTTCTTATTTCTCAACTCTCCCCCTTAATGGGCTTCACAACACATTTATACGGACATTAAATGCTTAAACTTACATATATAATGTCCCACAGTTGCGGACAGGTCTTCTCTGTAAAGAGAGTATAAGGGCATTCGCCACGTAGCCATAGTGCGGATTGGCAGACTTCACATGTCTTTGAAAATTTTCTAATACATGTAGGTTTCCTCGCGATCGCTTCATTCACCGCCAAACTTAAAATTTCATCAGCAAATTCATTGATGCCTGACACTGAACTGCCACGGCTCTATTTAAATTTGTAAATCTCACATAAATCGTAATCGAGGGAAAAACGCAATTACGCCTGAATACATCTCTAATGGCTCAGAAGAAAAAGATAACAGGGGCGTTAGACAATGGGGAATCCAAGCATTATTCCAGATTAAAGCAGTAAATCTTGTTTTCATTTCAAATTCACTGAATACAATCAATATGATGGTAGTTAGTATAATAGTTATATTATTTTTTTTTTGATGACGAACTACACAGTAGGCCAGGAACCCGCCTTTCTTGCTTCACCGGATTGAGAGATGCCATAGCTCTTAGGTCGCGTAGCCTGAAGTCGACACGGGCCAGCCGATGTCGCCTTCTTCCCGGGTCCACCTTTGCGGACGACAAAGGCCTTGTCGCCCAGTGAACACGAGGCCCCTTTTAGTCGCCTTCTACGACAGGCAGGGGATACCGTAGTCTTATTCTTGAGAGCCCAGAACTACAGGGCTGACGCACTGAATACTAGGTACTGAAATCCTTGTTGTAGAAGCATGACGTCACTTTTTGTATTTTATTTTTCTAGAATGTTCCACTATTTACAGCATGAGTCAATTTTCGCTCTTACGCTTTAGTTAATAGACATTATATTAGCTCGGGTACTCTTATCTGTCTGTTGATGGATGCGTCTGTCGCTAGGAACGCTCGGCACACAACGTAAAATGATCCAGGCTCGGTGGAATAATGACTTTATCTAGGGCAAATATCTTATTACTCATCTTTTTGCAGGCTTAAGTATTCATTCGCCTAGATTGAGCGTCCTGTGTTGTGTGAAGTTGTAGCGTGTGCCAAGCCATGTATAATACATTTATAACATGCTCCTTGCTTATATTTATTAATTAATAAAAACGAATCAAATTTTTCTTAAACAAAAGATGCCTAAGTTAATCCTTATTACATTATTTTTCTGCCAGTGAAAGTACCGTCAAAATCGATCTAAACGTTTCAGAGATTAGCCGGTATAAACATAGAGGCAAAATTATAATACCTGTTATTTTGGTATACGTACTGTATATACTTTCATATGCATGATGTATTAACAAGTATATTTATTAAATATTAAAGGCTATTACGCGCGGTCGCCCTCTTTGTATTTCCGAAAGGAGTATTACGAAATAGAATCAGAACCTAACGAAACTCTCCTCCTAGACTACTCTTCAACTACATCCTTTCCAATAAAATGATTTTTCGAAATCTGTTGGTGTGATATTGAGTTATTGGTATTTTTGTGGTCATATTTAAGACTTATATGGTTTTCTTATAGATCCCATTGTCAGAATTGTACCAAAATATTTTTTCGATGCTGTCATACAGTCAGCTACCACCCACTCACCGTTGGTCGTTGAATTACGGGACACCTGTAGAAACCTAGTTAAATAAATACATGCAAAGAGTATATGATAGACAATAAGTAGACATGACAGTGTTATACGATGTTTTCCTTTAGATGATGAAATGCAACATTCTATGTACTTTAACCAACAATAAATTATCATAATATTGTCACTTCTTACAATTTAAATTTTCAGTATAAAAGCTCGTAAAGTACCGTTGTGAAAAATACATCTCGAGAACGTTAGCGGTAAGTTCGCCGCAGTGCCGAGAGTAAATGCATTCTCCATGCAGAAACTGCCAGCTGTTGCGAAATTTAAAAGAGCGATAAATAAGGGCGGAAAGAATAATGGCCTTTTCTCCGCCTTAGGGTTCGTTCCCACTGAAACTAAGCTAAGTACAATGCTGAATCTTAATAATTATAGTAAACATTTATTTCAAGTAACTAACACTCGTGTTTTGTGAGTTATTACACGCATAATATCTAGGGTTAGTTATAGTCTTAACGGCGTTAAGACCAATAAAGTAAACACCATTACGATTGTATATTAACAAAAACAGAACTGTTAATTTGTGTTGTCTGTTACTCATGGACGCCCTTTTTGTATTTCTGAATTATCGTAGGAATATTATGAAATCAAACTCAATCAGAACGTAACCAAACTTTCATTAAACTGCTCTAAAAGTACATCCTTTATAATAAAAATATAATGATCGAAATCCGTTGACGTGGTATTGAGTTATTCGTTCATTTATGGCGCACATACTTGATGGAAATTTTTATGGTTCTCTCATGGATCATAATTAAGAGACCATATGGGAAGCACCAGCTTTCAAACAAAAAATGAAACATAAAAATCACCCAGTCCAAAGTTATGCGGTAACAAACATAAGAAAAACAGACAAATTGAAAACTTCCTTATTTTGTAGTCGGTTTAAAAATAACAGTTAACTATTATCGAAGAGCTCATTCATTCAAAATGCCTGTTGTATGTACCTTTTAAAATTATATAATGTATTTGAGAATATATCTTTTTTTTTTGTTAACGAGGAGGAAATCTTCAAAAAGATACCCCGCCTTCTGGGGGGAAGGCGGCGGTTATGTGGGGTTTTTACGGTTATGTGAGGGGCTCCGGGATCTCCAGTGGAACGCACCGGAGCCCCTCTGCACTGTGCTCAAAGAGAGCACTTCCCGGGGGGGAGGTTCCTCCCCCCCTGTGCCCTCGCAGTGCAAGGCGACACGGGCCAGCCGATGTCGCCTTCTTCCCGGGTCCACCTTGGCGGACGACAAAGGCCCTCACCCTTGTCGCCCAGTGAACCCGAGGCCCCTTTTAGTCGCCTTCTCCGACAGGCAGGGAATACCGTAGTCTTATTCTTGAGAGTCTGTCCCAGTATACTAGCTATTATTGCTAATGTAACTTTGGAGCCAGCCTGTTAAGCTTGAGTCGCCTTTAAGTGAAGGCCGTAGGTAAGAGCAGATCTAGGCATAAACTCAATAAGCTGTTAGTTACACAAACGTTTAATGACTCTATCAAACAAGACAACACTACCTGATGTCGCATTGACTCTGTAATTTGTAGTCTGCATGATTCATTACACCAATGGCACGACATCGGCATTGTTCCTTGGTTATTGTCATTGTTATTATTATTTATGTCCACAACATAACAGATGTTGGTTATGGCAACATAACTTATATTTAAATCAATATTAACAGTAACAATTAATTAATAGCCTAATAATTTTAGGAGCCGTCTACGAAATAGAATATTGTTGATTACACTATTGAAGCAAAGCATCTCGATTCTGTTAAACAACAGATAACAATTATCAAAATGGACGTTCATTTTGTTAGTTTTGTATGTCAACTAGTTCATTTGTAACATGTTGGTTTACCGTAGGGCTGACGATTTGTCGTCCGCTAAGGTGGACCCGGGAAGAAGGCGACATCGGCTGGCCCGTGTAGCCTTGCACTATGAGGGCACAGGGGGGGAGGGAGAATCCTCCCCCCCCGGGACGTGCTCTCCTTGAGCACAGTGCAGAGGGGCTCCGGTGCGTTCCACTGGAGATCCCGGAGCCCCTCGTCATGCACCGAAGAAAGGGCCACCGGGGAGGTTTTAGTGGGTAAAAACCCCACATAACCGCCGCCTTCCCCCCAGAGGGCGAGGTATCTTTTTGAAGATTTACTCCCCGTTAACAAGAAAAAAAAGGGCTGACAATTGACATTCCAATTGTGATTCTTAGCATTTAGAGTTGCATTCTTGTAGTTATCGTGAGTTCATCAACATCCCTTTTCGGTAATGTTCTGCTAATAATTTGACAGTTCTTTAGTTCGTTGCCGTTGGCCCACTGATGGTTTGTTTTAGATTGCTTAAAATGTTACAAAGAACGAATATAAATGGAGGAACAATTTGAAACATTTTATTTGATTTTATTTTTAATAGGAAAATAAATTGATTACTTTGTGCCACAATCTTACGGCTTGACCTAATCTTAATTGATTACAGTTGCTCAGAAACATCCAAAACATTAGAAAAGTTCTCGTAGTATCATAAACAACTGATTCCCCATACTGGATTGTCTCTATGCAGTTATCATAATACTATCATAAAGTGTCGTGTACACAAAAGGTCGTGAAGGAAGCGCGATGCCATGAAAGACGGATCCTGTGTGTGTGTGTACTATCTATTACTCTTATCCCAACCGGCTTGTACCACTGAGTTACCACTCATTGACTTACGTATAAAAACCCGATAACGTGTCTGTACATCGTATCGCGTCTGCTAGATTGGTGAAAGGTGGATAGCAATTGCTTTCTGTTCACCCTGATGAAGATAAAGATATGAAAGCTTCTTTTTTTGAAGCAAAACAATTCGTTCACAGTTGACCTACTTGTTCCATTCTCTTGCCAAAGATCTTTGCAAGTTATGAAAAATAACTTCATGCAAATATCCTATCTACCGACGTGAAGCAAATAAATCAATCAACGCGAGGGTAACTGGAGATTTCTACTTGTAAAAGTTTTATCTCATTCAATTATTGAAATTTTATTTTATTATCTAACCATCAGCGATTGGGGTCAACTCTTTTATGTTTTGCGATACTTGCGACTGTGTTGTTATTTTTTCAAACCTACTTTAAAACGGACGAGGGTCTCAATTCGGATATATTTTTTTATTTATTTACTTAACTTATTTAAAAAATACAATAAACAAGTATATTTTTGAGTAATAAGAAAAACGACTTCAAATCGAATCAATCGTTAAACGTTATTAGGCGCGGACGTCCTCTTCTATTTCCGAGTTGTCAAAGAAATATTAATCACAATATAGCCAGGTTGGCGTGATATTTGAATTACTCGTTCATTTGTCGGGCACATACTTAATGTGATGATACTTAATTTGAAGTCGGATGAAAAATTTAACTGAATTTTAAGTTAGATCGTGTCTTTTTATTTCTCAGTAATAAACTTATTCTCATTCAAGTACATTCGCACACAAATGTGTACGGAACGAGGACACAATACAGCACTGTGCAAACAGCAGAGCGTGACGAGCACAGGCTTCCGCGTCAGCTACGTAATCCACTTGACATCGCGCTTGTTCAAACAGAGGAAGCCGTGAAGGCGCGACTTAGAATAGCTCGCGCATCGAACACCCGGCCACACGAGCGGCACAGCGTCATATGTTACGCGCCGTTATACCGGCAAACCAAACTGAGGACTGAGGCCATAAAAGTATTAAAATCTCAGACAGAGAGATAGACAAATTGTTTATTGCACATAAATACATATACATAACCAGCTAACCTTTAGTTGAGAGCAGGCTAACAGTAGAGCTGCTAATAAATAACGTATTAGAATCTTACATATATAAACAAATATACATACTCAGATCACTTACACGCTCTTATAGACGAAGGGCAGGTAGTGATACTACGGCAAAAGGAATGTCGACAAACAATCTGGACACCTTTAAGTCCAATGTGAACAGACACCTTATAGGCTCACGTGCTCCATCCTAGGCTTTATCTTCGCCTTCCATAAAGCAAGATAGAAGCCAAACGTGAGCCTATTTACTATTAAAAAAAAATGTAAATAGGCTGATATCTGATCAGTAAGTTTGGAATAAAATCAAAAGTTTATCGACGTGTACTTAAATCCTGTCTTCACATGGTGCCTTCCTTACGCTCAGCGGCGTTTATTGCCTCTGTCGTCAGTCTACCATACAATGGAGTTAAAGGTGTGAAGATACGGTTTGCCGAACGGATAATTAATGATAGAGCGGGAAACGCAGAGGTAATATGATTTCCCACAAAGTCTATTGTGTGCGTAGTTTCGGTATTTCTTTTTGGCTCTTCGAAGACCTTGAGGAACGGCAACTAATTTATTTCGATAAGCACTGACAGGTAGTAGCTTAGAACTCGATACTAAATATTTACATCTAATTACAAATTTGCAAAATTGGGGTAATCGTAAAAACAACAAGCAAATAAATGCAGGCAATTATGAACAAACTCGTTTAACTACATTACTCAACGTAATTCTATTTTGTTATTATTTATTTCATTAGTAGATGTTGTTTGAGGACTCTTTTAAATATGTGCATCGATTTGGATTGATATAGCATATTTGAGTAAATATTATTTTACTGACGTTTACATATCGTGTGGTCTAGACATACAGCACAGTCAAGGGAGCTGACTCTTTTCTTTCTTTTCTTTTTATTTTAAAAAGAAAGCTAGCAATAGTTCTTTTTTTTTCTCAGAAATATTACTAACAATATTGTTAACCATTCCAACTAAGCTTAAGCTTGTGCTAGGACATGGTTCACGGCAATAGTCCAATGGTGGATTCGAACCCACCCAATTCGCAGGGCGTACCCTAAACCATATAGGGCTAGGCTATTGACTATGTCTGCCCTGCTAGGGTTAAAAGAACGACGGTATGAGAATTGTAACATGTCATGTGTCATCATCTGTAATATCCAAATAAAGTGCACGTATTAAAGTTTTACAATACAATGTTATTTAGATCGTCTTTTATCTCTGGAATGTCTCGCAATCCAATCGCTTATTAAAGCTTAGGTTCAGTCCTTGAGTTGGAATCCTATAGAACGTAGAGTAACAGTCCAAACCAAGTTTCCCATCTCTCATGACGATGCCGTTAAAACCTACGACGAACGTTATCAATCAGACCCGGGCTTCTATTTTAAGTTTGTTACTCTGTGCAGGTTTTTTTTCCTTAATTAACAATGACTAAGCGATTGTAACTCAACCTCTGTTTAGATTAATTCCGACCCATTAACCTAAACCGACAAACTTTACCTTGAAAAATATCATTAACGTAAGACGATGATCGTGTAATAAGCTCTCGATGATAAATGATTTTTAACTGCCTCTAGTTACCTTGCTTCGGTCGGTTATTCGTAATCTTCTTGAATTGAAAACACCTATTCTTGCAAAATAGTTATAATTTTTTCTGTTTTCAATTTTAGTATTTTAAAATAAACCCTTTTGGTCCTTTAAACTATATCTTATTCTTATAAGACAGAGACAGCAATCGTTGACTCCGCCGCTCTCGCCGTTTATATATCGATGTACCGATAAAACTATAGACTACATCTCGAAGCATTAACATGACATCATGGTACATTATGAGAGACACGATTTAGTCAATCCAATGAGGCGTTGTGATTCATACATTGTTTAATGTGATTTTACATTCCACGATATTTTGAAGCACGGTTAATTTAGTGAATCTTTAGTCTATAATTAGGGTTAGGTTTTTTATGTTGCCGTTATTAGACTCACGGCTTTTGTATACAGCATCATCGGATTATGAGGTGAATGAGATCTATAGTCGTGCGGATGAGCATCTAATGCAGCAGTCCTCTCGGGGACCCTAAATGCGCTAATTTGTTTTATAAAATAAGGTGCTAAGGAACTTACGGCTCACATGATCTTAAATGATCACAGTCACCCATGATCATCCACAACACCAGAGGAGCACAAGCGTTGTGTGCGTTGTCAGCCACTCTTTATCTTTCACCGCAAACCACACTTGTTTAAGATAATTACAGACCTTTAATGCTTTATGGACATCCAATTTTTATAACTCAGAGATTGAATATATTAGTAGACAATTGATGACAGATCTGATTTCTAAAGCGCTATTGGTTTGACTTGAAGTAATCGTTAAAGTAGTCACTCCGCATCTATCCAATGCTTAACTGGTGACGTAACTGCGTTACTAAGTTAGTATTGTGTGCAAATAAACGTGATTCATCGGTAGACAGCTTGCAAAACAATAGCATGCAAGAACGCAGACTATTTCACGGCGACTGAGCACACGTCTTCGTTTGGAATTTAATGAATAAGTGAAAATGTTAGTGCTTAGTTTGCTATTGAATTTGTTCTCTCCCAGTACCGTGGTAGCTCAGTGTCAACCATCCAACTACGCACGAACATCTATGATTCCCTTTTTCTCTCAGTCTGTTACAGTAAGAGTATCTTCTTCATCATCTTCTTAAAGCCTCTCCGACTAGCTAAGGTTGGTCATTCAGTTCATATTTCTCTCTGTCTCTTGCGAAGCGAATCAGATGGGCAGTACTCGCATATCCGGTCCACTCTCTGATGTTACGCAGCCATGATTTCCTTCTACGACTAACACCTCTTTTGACAGCGACTTTGTCCATCCAGATAAGTTTAAGGAGGTCATATCATTCATGTGACCGAGATACGATACTTTTCTTTCGTCTTGAGGGTTTGCAATAGTTTACGCTTCTCGTTGATTCGTCGTTGAACCTTCTTATTAATCAATGATTATCATTTAATTATTCAAATTTATTATTAAACCATATTGATATTATTCCCAATACTAAACATGCGTCTATAAGAGAATAGTATACTGTAAGTATTTAGACGAAAGAGTATAGTGTTAATATATTTTTGCACAGTATTAACTCAACTCCACTGCATTGACCTTGTCCAATCTGCAGAGGTCTATCGTGGTTTGCGAAGAAAAAAGAACAAACTTGCCATACATCATCTCGATGTCAACTGACCTCGAGCGGTTCCGAGGGCGTACACGATATATTTAACAACGACATGTTATGTCTTATACAAAAAATAATCGATATAATAAACATTTTGTTAGTCTCCATGGCTTTCTGGATTAAAATAGGATATTCCCGGATAATGTCATCGGATAAAATCCAATAAAATAAAAGTAAGAAAGTGGCTTCTAAGTCTAAACTACGAACGTACTGAAAAAATATTTAAACATTAAATTTTATACACTTGTCTAAGTTTTTAACATCAAGTCAGCAGACGCGCGCACACACCCACACACACACGCACAGACACACACATGCGAACACACACACACACACGAAAATAGTCACATAGATAAGTACTCAAGTATAACAATTTCAAAGGTATTTTATTCTAAGGAAAAAAATAACCTATTTCAAATTTAAAAATTCTTAATATGTAATCAAAATTTGTTTGAAGGGTGGTCGTTAATAGCGGCGACACAATATCCTTTTTATTAATGTTGCTATCATCGTACACTATAACTTTACTGTATAAACTTTGTTATGGTTTTAAATAAAGATTTATATTATTAAAAAAAATGCATTTCATATAACTAACACCTTTGTTGTTGTATACTATACTGTACTGTAATAATTACGCTTCTTTTAATATTAATGTAGCATTCGCTTGAACTATTACGACTACCGTTATTGTTCTCCTACTTTTGTAGTCCTGTTCGTACGCATCTCCGTAGGATGACTCTTACACTGGCAATTTCTTATCATTATCAATTTTCTTTCCCTTTTTTTCTGATTTAACCTTCGATCTTTGCTACAATCGGATTGTATTTCTTTCTTCGTCATCCTTTATATAAAGTATTTATTATCTCAATTCTGATCACATTAGGTCGAGACCCTTAATAAACTAAACCGTTAATTACTTAAACTTAAGTTTTACCTTGTTTACTTACAAGATAGTTGAAGTAGCGATTAGACGCCAAGGGTAATGATAGACGGTCACACAAACAGAAATCCCTATTTGGTTTGCCTCCATATTCGAGATTTGTCCAAAAAGTGAAATAAACATTAGCATTAGTTGACAGCTATAACTATTGTGGAACTTTTTCAGTATGTGGATTTTTTAATAATTCTTTTTTAAACCACATAAAAAGTATATCTATTGGAGATTACTTGCGAGAACCATTAACACTCTAATTGTAGTTCCATTTATTGTGGAGTAAAACAAAACGAAAATATGTTATGTTTAAATGGAATTGGAAATGATAAGATATTTTATCTTCATTAATTTGAAGTATAAGTAATTAATTAAATTAGAAACATCTACAGAAACCCTCAAGGCCACTGACAAAATTAGTGGAAATATTATTGTAGCGTCACTGCTAATGGCAAAATGTACTTTAATTTGACGCAATAAAATCCATATTCGATGGGAAACAATTCGGTCCGTCAATTGACACGCGTATAAAGGACGACGTCGACCCAGCTTAACAAATAGACTAGTAATTTATGCTACGGCGGCGAACGCGGCGCCGACTTTGTAGCATCGTTTTTCGTCGCCGAATCAATCTCCACAATGACGTCAGCCTCCCCCACCGCCCTTAAAGCTATCCCCATCAAGCTGTATATCCCCCCTCCATACAGCGCTTTATGGAACAGGGATACAGCGATTTACTTAACTTACATATCAGATACTCCTTATCTCTTTGTTTTTCGTTGCCACGATGTAGGCCAAGACATACGAGTATCAAATGAAGTGATTCACACGCAAGCGCGGGTTGTCTTAGTTGATGATTGAATGCATATTTACTTTATCTTAACACACTTTTTTTGTAATTTCCAAGCAATAGCTAAACCGGAATCCCAGTTGTAGGTAAGTATATATTCTTAGAAACTATGGCCCACCTGATTCAGTGGGAATTGATGAAAGTGAAATGGAATTAGTAGGTTGTCTGTGTCTTGATATCCGTTGGTGAGTAGAGAATGAATATATATGAATAGAATTTTTTTTCAAAGGTTTTGAAATGTGATCTTTAGTAAAAAAAAAATTTAATAGTTTCAAGTAAATTTTGTTTGGTTAAATTCAATACCATGGCCTTCAAGGCCAAACACTAGATTTTCACAACACTAACATAGTGAATTTTCATGCATTTAATTGTCGATAGCTGAATACAGCGTCTATCTGAAACATTTCGGGTCTAGTTTAGATTTTATGATGGGCAACTAGTTACGGTAATGCACAAAGCACACAAGTAATAACTCACACACTAACATATTAAGTAAGAACGACGAGAGCGGAAGCATGTCGAGTAAACTGTGTATAGAGCGAAACTCTAAAACCGTGCGCACTAGAAACAAACCAGGTTCAAACGTTTATGATTGAACGCTCGCAGGTATTTCTTGCCTACTCATATTTATGCCGGGATTAAAATAAATTTTAAGCGGCGCACAGACTGGCATTGGGAGCCGGTGGGGCGAAATTACAATTTTAATTTTTCCATCGCCCACACGCACGCTACGGCTTAGCAATAAGTGATTTGTACTACATTATCTGTCAGTATCATATTCAATGTTGAAAGCGAAACTAAACACAATCATAATTTTATAGTATTCGTAAATGATTTATCGTCAGATCATATAGATATTCAAATCAAACGAATAAACACCACATAAATTATGAAGGAGAAATATTTAAACATTTCTTTCCTAAATATAGGATGCGTCGTAAGAAAACAATCCTTGTGTCATCAGTAATTGTGTAAACTTGATATATACATACTTGACATATGTACATAAACAAAGGTATTGTTGCCACAGATAAATTAGGAATCTAGATGTTGTTAGAACCTAAAAGCTGTGCTGTGGGGTTTATGTGAAAAATCCTTTATATTAATGAAAGACGGAAGATCGCCTCATGGTAGAGCGTTTAAAACAAATAACCAAAATGTTCTTAACATATGTTACGCGAGCCCGTTATTGAGGTGCTACATCATTTTATTTACCGTAGTTACAGGTTAATGCGGTCAGTACAGTAAACTATACGAAACAATCGAGCTATATTTACCCTGTTTACACGCCGGAGATACGTGGTCAGTACATTTTAGTAGTGTATTAAAACACGTACCGTGCTACACAAAACTACAACGGTTTTTCGCGGGAATTTGATTCATCACGCTTTCGTAACTCAATATTATTCTTGTCTATGCTTTAAATGTCATTGTTTTATTATTAAACACTAAATGACATATGTGCTTATACTTCAGACAACTCCCGGTATGTACCCATTGTTGACAAACGGATTGATTTATTTCTCAATTTTGGCAGACGGTGATGGTTGTGACAAAAGTTACATAACCACACATGATGTCACCCAAGGTGATAAACCCTGCGTTCATTATCTTATGTCATGTCAAAACGCTAGCAGGAATACGAAACGAGTCTGTTGTTTTATATACGTTGAACACGTCATCATTGGAATTAAGTGTAATTGCTTAAATGTCGGATATATATTTAGTGGGAATATGATAGAAAGTCTCAAAAGTACTGACGACGATACGCCATCACGCTTTAATCTCGTGTTTTATCTAAACGGATCATTAGTCACATGATTTCTAATGTTCCCAGACACATAGAAACGAATTCCGAGACATGTTTTGCGACGCGCAGAAATAGAACGCAGCGGGTACTATGTGATCTCCCTGCGTGACGCCCGCCCAAACTTGCATCCCGCTCTGTCTTACAACCTGGAAATATACCTTTCCTGTTCTTTCGCACTGAGTTCATTGTTTTAAAGCGTAGCTCCGCGCGCCGGCGGACTGAAATAGGTCGGCAGCGTTTAAAACAGACGGTTCACGCTATCGAAAGCCATCGCGAGGTCACTGCCGGAAAATCATGTACGAATTAACTGATTGATTTCAAGTTTCTCACATAATTACATATCCAATCTACGGCATATCAAAACAACCATCTGTTTTGGTATCCTTTACCCAACGTCATAACAGCACGAATATATTCCATCGTTGTTTAATCGTACTAGTGTTTAGGCACTAAATCAACGTCTATACAGACCTAACCTCACAACCAACTAATTACATCGTCATAAACCGAGAATAGAGTTATAACATTCACGTATTGCGTTACATTCGGTTGCAATAAGCAATTACTAGATTGTTTCCATAACTGCATAGCTCGTGTTATATAACAAACTGTGTTCGAGAACTGTGGCTTAATTTACACTTCTGTATGGAGAATTAATGGATACCACTTCAATTAAGGACAAGGAATGCAATGTCTGAGTAATGTGGAGAAATAAGCCTGAATTTCTATTGATTATACTAGGTACTGCAAAACTTGCACTAGAAAGCGACAGACGATGGATTTATTTTGTTACCAATTGAATGACTGGTGGTAATAGATGTGTTAGACGCAAAAACATAATTTATCGGCAATCATATACACATAAGTTCTTGCAAGTTTTTTTAACCCTAGCGTTGCGTTAGCGTTTAGACAGATTATTCGGTACTATTGTTCACGCCGAGACCCCATCGCTATACACAGGCACAAATTAACGCAACTGATTTTGGTTGTATGTAAGAAACCGAAAACCAGAAATTTTATTAGTACAAGCCGACTGGGATTTGAAAGTACCACCGTCAAATTGTAGATAAAATGCTTAGCCTACTGTATTGCTTAATACAGAATATGATAAATTATATACACTATTCTCGTCTGTTACGGGGACTCATAATGCCATCTTTTAATTATATCACCATAACCGTTATATAAGAAGCAGTTATATTCTAATAGCTAAACGTTCGACGAATAATTTAGATTTTTTTGTTGTTACTAATAATATCAGTAGATTTTAATAAGTAAAATCAACATAGTGCAGACATTCGCTTGATCAGCCATCTTTCGGCTTCACTATCTGATTTATTTATAAGTTCACGCGAAACACTTGTTTCAAGAAAACAGTTCGTTGAACGAGCATTACCATTATTCCTATCTTAAACATTTACGCTCTTGTGTTTCCTTTTCGATCGTCTTGTTAATGGTAAACATTAATTTGTAACTAGTAAACGGAGCGCACGTTACATGGCTGCGGTCCAGCTAATAATCCTTTTATTTAATAAACCTTATAGACTTGTTTATAACGCAGAAAACATTGTTATATCTAAACTTTTTTAAATTGTATTCTACGCAAGTCGTCAGAAACCAAAAGAGAACATAAAACAACTAGTAGGTTTGTATGTTGTTTATTTCATATAAACCAGGATGACGCAGTGCCCTTGCTGAGAAATATTTGAGAGAGTGGATAGGGTTCAAGTCTGCGGTATATCTGTTTAAACTCATCATAGACATGACAAAATGTCGAAGCATGACTGCCCAGTAATTGAAAGTTGAAGAATGAGAGAATTTGTACATATAAACAAATGACCCAGAACCGTTCTCAAGAAACATCATTAGAGAATCATATCTGTGACCTTTTCGTTTTAGTTGGCCAGTGACTCCAAATATTTCTTTGCGATCAACTTAAATTTGCGATAGCGTTTTGAACCTACGTCCTTATGTATTGACGCTTTCTTATTTCAAAATCGAATGTACCATCGGTAACTTATAAAACGTTATGATTTCCTTTTGAATTTCGCCCTCGAGTAGAAACCCGAATGCGCACTGAGCACGGAACTGGGTAACTTTCATGAATTTTGATGAGAGCGGATTCTAAGTCATTTCACTCCGCGAATGTGATTTCTTTACCATTTCTCTCCGATTCATGATATAGTTTCTTTTTTTACTTTCGACGTTATGCCTGTTAACCTGTAAACGACTTTGAGAGTTCAGTGTCATCAAAATGTTGCACTTTTTAATATAATTATATACAATAATACTACTTCAGAGTGTGCAATTTCTTGCCTTTTATGCCGGTGTTTCAACAATAATGAATACTGATTGTTGATATTGGTTTAATGGTCACAGATAATCATACATGTTAAGCTCTTATCCTACGGTGTTTTTACTATTTTAACGGGATTACTTACAAAACGACATCTATCATCGAAATTTATTAAATTAAATATCATTATTTTCATTGACATTATCATGTCATGGTAAACGCTAGACTATAGATCGACCAGTCGTAAGTTCGCATTTTAGTTGATCCATTTCTTAAAACTCTTCTTCTACTTCGTA
The DNA here is from genome assembly GCA_029286785.1 of Meandrusa payeni. Classification (NCBI taxonomy): domain Eukaryota; kingdom Metazoa; phylum Arthropoda; class Insecta; order Lepidoptera; family Papilionidae; genus Meandrusa; species Meandrusa payeni. Next base: position 3,192,827 of record JAGSMX010000029.1, read on the forward strand.
AGTTTAGTGTTTACTTAGTTAATTAGAAAGTAAAGTTCTCACCCACTTCCACATGTGGGACCTCAAAATCTTAGAGAGAAGGACGTTTGATACCTCTGACTACCCGAGTTTAAAAATGGACGTGAAAGCTTATAGAGTAACGATCTAATAGAGTAAACGACATTTCTCGGTTACTTAAGTACAAAAAATCAAATGCTGAATTGTTAACTCCGAGAGGTCTGTCAAAAATGGTCATCGTTTGGTATTGGTATTGCTAGTGTTAGTTAAAAAAAAACTCTTATTACATTAGTAACAAGACATGTTGTGAACACCGAAAACTGTGTGCTTTTTGCCTTGATATGTCAATGTCATTTTCACACATCATTTCGGCCATTGTGATTGTTTCTACCCAAAATGCTATGCATTCCTTATTATACACAAGCAGCAATAATGTTATGGAAATCTTTGAATAAAATATATAGGTACCAAGTCTAACATTCATTATATTAATCAGTTGGACCGTTGTCAATAACGGAGCGCATACATCATAACAGGGCTATTTAAAATTACGATACGGTACGAACCGATATCCTTGATACAAATTTAACTTAACACCAACAACAGACGAATTAAACATTTTGTACGTTATGCCAAATATCGTCTTTACGTCGATCACAAGCAAACGGGTGTGATCATCTTTGAACAGTTTCCTTATGATTAACCGGAAAGGATTTTTTAATATAAAACCATTCAAACCACGATCCATCATCATTTGAGATGACCGATGATGCGATTTTCATCGCATCATCGGAATTGTTTTGAAGGATTGTTTATAATTATTACATACCCTAAAGTTCACGTTTGTTCATCGCAACATAACTGCTAATCCCGTGTATTCGATTTTGTGTAAAATCACCACCATTTTGGAAACAAGTATCTCCTTTCTTTTTAATCAGCTTTATCCAAGCCGGTACGACTTGCGACCAACAGGAAATTGAAAAATTCCATCAAAACCATGACGATTGGCGCTTTACAACTACGTTTTTGACTTTATCCTATCCTCCCACGCACAAGCAGTGTTTCCGCTTCGTTACAACTTTAAGAAACGAGTTTTCTCCTCAAATGCCGGAAACGCTCCTGAAACTAGTATTGTGGCAAAACTTATCGCGGTTTTCATATTTATAAGAGCCACTTTATGAAAGACAAAATAAAAGTTCGCCGTCATGTGACAAATTTATCCGATTATTAGAAATCCATCCATAACTTTACATACGTTACAGTAGACAAACTGATTTAAGATGTGAGGTCGACCCCGGATATTTCCCCGGTCGTTCCCCGCTCATTCAAAACCACACAGCGTGTATAGAACAATTCCTTCGTACTATGTGCGACGCACCCACGTATATGGTCGGTACGTAAAACTTATTCTAGGATGTGACATAATTCAATACGTTTAAGCATTGCTAAAATTTGAAACATTGCCCTTAGATACATAGTGTGCATTGCCAAGTTTCGTTTCCCTCCATACGTACGTTAGATAGTCCCTTTGGCTTATGCTGTTGCCAGAAACGTAAACCTGTATACATAGACCTGTAGCGCTTCGTTAGCTAATTCAAGCGGTGCATCGGTTCCTCATATTTCAGGATCGTGGTTACTCTCAGGGTTGGGTCTGGATCATGCATTCATGCATGTAACGAAAAACATATAAGACCGTATTTCTTAGATGTATTCTTTTTCTCATTTATGAATATTTTAAATTTAATGTGTTTAAAAATGTGACGAAATAAAACTAAACCTTTTTCTGTAGAATCATGAAGAAACGCAAATAAATTTTTATTTCGTATATTGAGTAAAAGAATCTAAATTTGTATTATCGTTCAAAATTATATTAACAGTTAGAAAAAAGTACTAGAAATGAGGAAAATCTTTTACTCGCTTCTGATATTATTATTATTTTTTTTTTATTATTTCTAAGCAAGTGCTTGACTACAATCCCACCTGATGTTAAGTGGAAATGCAGTCCTGGATGGTAAGGCGCACTAGCTTAGTAAATGCCTATTAAAGTGAACTGCACAAACACAGTTACTAATTTTAAAATGACTTTGCGTTAATTTTTGATATGTCATTAGTTGAAATGCTATACTTTTTTGTGCAAAGAAATTGACTAAAAGCTCGTTTGTAATTTAGTCCTTATTAAACAATAACCTAAATAATTTCTAATAAGTTTTCTATTAGAAATCGTCCAACTATAGTAAATAATCCATCGAAAGCTAAAGCAGCTCATTTTAAAATGGTCGTTGTTTAGTTGGCACGCGCTCGGATCTGCCTGCTTCGATTAATGTTACTCCACGCTTCTGTTGCCGACTGTTTCTATACATACGTAACAGTATTGGTAAATAATTGTAATCATCCTTCATCCCGCATAGTTGCAGTGCCAAATGCTTATGCTGCCATTGTGTTTAATTGAAATTCCTTACCTAAATATATACAGGTAAATTTACGAAAAAAAAACAAGTGTGCATTAGACCACACGACTGAAGTAAAACTTCATACATTCCAACTATATATATATATATAATATAGAGACGATTGATATAGAGAGAAATATAATGCAGGTAATAGCCCGGCACTGTGTCTTAGATATACGAAAATGTTGTAACCGTCCCAGCCGAGGTTACCCCTCACCGGGGGGACCCTTGTGTCGAGTTATAAGCAATAGAGGTTCAGGCTAAGCGACCTAAGAGCTATGCCACCTCTCAATCCGGAAGTGAAGTGGAATCGGGTGAAGCAGTCAAGGCCAGCTTCTCTGGCCAATCTGTGTAGTTCGTCATAAAAAAAAAACGAAAATGTGTGCTCGCATCTGTTTCTCTTGCCTCTACAGAAATATACGCAACGTATTACGTAACTCTCTCTCTTTCAGTGTTCACTGATGTCTCCCTCTTAACTTCCCTTCTCCTCGCGCGAATACAATTTTCGCAGTGAACACCTTACTCCCCAAGTGAAGCGTGTGATAAGAAGTTTTACTTCTAAATGAAATAAACTATCACGTCTTTTTGACCATCGCGCTTTACAACAAGCACAAGTTTTTCACGAGTGATTTTTTGAAGTTAAAGTCTTACCTCTGCTAAAGGCCAGAATTAAGCCCTCAAGCCAGAATCTATACATTCGTCGTTAATCGGGATTAATCAAATACGAGTTCAATATTATCATCACATGACGATCGAAAATAAAACAGCGATCAAAGCCCTAGTGAGAATGATCGCAATAGAAATTCTCCGACCGACATCTGATGACGTTTCAGCTATTTCAACGTTACACGGACGTCAATGCGGTAACGTGACGTTGAAACCGGTCCAGACGTCCCGGCCGACAGTGTTGTTCGGTAATTATTATGATATGCCGGTGTTACATTACGGTGACGTCGAATTTGTGGATTGAATCGACGTAGCCGCGACCTATATTTTAAACAGTAACGTATAGACACCGGATAATCCATAAGATTATAATATAGTTTAAAGTTTATATAAACAACTATAACAAGGATCGTCCTAAAATGCGCTGCCTGGATGTCGAATAACTTAATATCACGCCAACGAATTACGATGATTCATTTTGTATTGGAATTAAGTACATCCTGTACTTCAAGAGGAGTTTGATGAAAGTTTGGTTACGTTCTGATTAAGTTTGATCTCGTAATATTAATGCGTTAATTCGGAAATACAAAATGGGCGTCCGGCCGCAATAGCGTTTGATTCGATTCAAAGTAGGTTTTTGTTTTTACTTGTAAATATTGTCACTTTGGTTTTGTGGCAATGGCCTACCATTGACATAATATGGTGTTATTTGTTGTTACTTGTTAATCTCGTACATAATGATATTTTCTTAATATGCCATGTATGCATCAATCAAAAATCAATATAAAATAAACAAAAAATCAGTTCAAAATTACATAAGTAGATTACGGTTTTTAGGTTCGATTCACAGTGAAATGTCATTGGTGAAAATTAGACTCGTTGCCCTGATCAGCCGAAATTAATGAACCCGATTTGAATTTAACAAATCAGGCAGATTATAGTTGTAATGTTACATAACTTCTAAACGATTAAATAACACGTTTAAACATCAATGCTTAAAACACGTGCCGTTTCAAGACAATGCCGTTATAAATAACCGATTTGTTATGATCTGAATCGAAATAATCAAATTGTGGACTGTGAAATAGTAATTGCTGAAGAAATCTAACATTTCACTAGCTTCTGATTCTGTTATTATTCAATGAAAATTGCATTATTCGGTTTTGGGAATATAGATTAAAATAAGGATCCAAAAATGATTTTCAATGAGAAGGCAGAAAAACATAGGTTCCAGATAACACGCACATCTTAGGATATAAATATACTTTTGTAGTTTTTTTGTGACGAAACTCTGAGAAACTAACTAAAATAGTTTTAACAGATTTGAGAGGTGGCAGAGCTCGTAGGTCGTTTATCCTGAGAGGTGGCTCCTCGGCTTGGACAGTTACTCTAGGCGCGTTAGCAATCCAAAGGCGCCCGAGAGGATGACAACAAACTGTATTGCATTCTATCAATCTGTAAAATCTTTATGAATGTACAATAATCCCATTACAGCACTACCGATAAACCCGTTTCATTTCAACATAGATTGTCTGACCGCGACATGCAAGTCGAAAAGCAATTTCGTTTCGTAACCCTTCCTATCAGTTGTACGGAACCAAAGGTATAAGCCGGGATTTCGTTCCCCACGGTACTCCCAGACATAACCGGAGTGGAATGCTCGAATCTGTGATGTTATTCAAAGTTATTGTGATTCGTACTAGTATTACATTCGTGCAGTATACTAGTATTTCGTCCGGATATTTCATCTAAACAAAATCGTAATGAAATTCTTTCTTATATTTGATTTTGGTATGACACTATCAGAACAATACCTACAGTTTTTTCTGTTTAATAAATTCTTCTCATTTGATTTTCCCTCAAGTTTATTTTGTTAGCCTACTTCAAATAAGGCGAAGGTTGAAAAGGACATTGACATAACAACTAAAATTATATTTTATAGGAAATAATGTTATACCGTATCTTTTTTATTACACTTCATCCGCAATTATTCCTCCCATGAAATGTTATCGAGCCCAAAGGAGCAGAGGGTCTATAAAAAGCTGCATATTCATAGCCGTCCGTATAAGGCGTGCCTCTCCACGTTTACGATCAATAAAACGCGATCATTTCAAACGGATATCCACGAAATAACAGATTACAAATCGTTATATTATAAAGAAGAGTCATGCTTATTAACCGACTTTACAAACGGACGAAGTTCTCAAGTCGTCTGATTTATAACCGACTTCCAAAAGAGGTGATTTTAAATTTGACTGTATTTTTTTATGACTGGGTGAACCGATTTTGATGACTGTTTTTTTTAATTTAAAAGTTGGTGCCAGTTCTGTCAATGGCATCCACTAGAAAACCTTATTAAGTCTTAAAAGAGATCGTTAATGTTAAATTCATAAATGATTTGCTTCGGTTTATGTGTTTACACGTAAATATATTTGTTTTATGTAGCTGTTGTAATCAAAGTGTTATCTCGGTTCGATAACTGTTCGAAAGCTGTATATCTCCGACGCACCTGTGAAGTGCTCCGAAAAATTGAATTAGGTAACGGTTGTTTCAAAAATCTCCCTCTCAATCAATTCTTGTTCTACTTCGCTTTGGTAAATTCCACTAAGATTGTTATGCAAAATGCTGCAACGTTGTCTATTACATGCTACAGTTACATATTACATTTGCTACAGCATTAATAGCCTAGGAGCTAGTCTAAATCGCCCATCCTCGTTCCACCTTCGGACTTCGAGACGCACTGCTGGATTTCATCTTAATAATAAATATATTTTTTTATGTCATTGTAACATATCCGGTTTTAATGCTGGGGAACAAATCTAGTCGATAGCGCAGTTATCTGCGCCAATTATCCGTAATATCCGTCGCCAAAACCATCCTTTTTTTTTCTTTTTTTATGACGAACTACACAGATTGGCCAGAGAAGCTGGCCTTATTTTATGTACTATAACGACAAATAGGATGGTTTTGACTGCTTCACCGGATTGAGAGGTGGCATAGCTCTTAGGTCGATAAGCCTGAACCTCTATCCCTTGTGTCGAGTTACTAGCGATAGAGGTTCAGGCTTATCGACCTAAGAGCTATGCCACCTCTCAATCCGGTGAAGCAGTCAAAACCATCCTATTTGTCGTTATAGTACATAAAAATATCGTGCAAGGTCTAATTTTTTCAGTTTTTAGTAAAATGCTCATATCAAAAAATTAAATGGATTTTATTAATTATTTTAGTCGAAGCTCTCATACAGTCACCTACTAACCGTAGGACATTGAATTTCGGGACAACCTGTATATACACATATATAGATTGAGCTAACGGAGTTTTATTTCAGCCGTGTGGTCTAAAGCACACTCTTTTTTTATCTCCTTCAAAGTAGCCACAAAAGCTTGCCAATATCGATACGTGAAAGTTAAAGGAATAGCGTGGTGGAAACCGGGCGCGGTATTTAACAGTTTATAACCATTTCCAAACTTTGACTTTATCAGCTCGCAGTTGCCGCGTAACTTGCGGTCCACTATGTAACGGTTGGAGATTATATCGGAATAGAAGTTTAAACTTTATAGTTATCTCGCGTAGGACGTTGAGCCAAATTTAATATATCGACGATTACAAGTAACTAACAAACCATTTTGCCGATCTTGATATATATGTATTGCTACAATTAATAATAATTACGTTACGTTACGTTAATAATAATTAAATTGCTGAATTGTAAAACAGTTAAATTTTTAGTTTGTCACTAACTTATTATACATAATATTTACATCATAATTAGTTTTCGGTATGCAGCAACCAAATGCTGGAATAATATTCCACCGCCCATTAAAAACGTATTCACTAAGGTCTTGTTCAAAAATAAGATGAAAGTCTTCTTAATGAATATACAAAAAAAGAGTAAGTAAAAAAACACGCTTATAATGGATAATTTTATGAAGATATTAACATTTTGGTTGGCTGCGTTCTGTTTCGTCTTGTTTTGGTTAATTCCCCATTTTACTTTGTTTTATTTTATATACAATTTATGTTTCCCTGGTGTTGTACTTGCTTTTACGTTATTCGTACTTTGTTAAAATTCTACTACAGACATTTGTTTGTTTCTTAAAATGGGTTTCTGCAGAATACCAGCGCTGATTTACCCTCCTCGGATAATCATTTTTTTTTTGTTGACGGGGAGGAAATCTTCAAAAAGATACCCCGCCTTCTCGGGGGAAGACGGCGGTTATGTGGGGTTTTTACCCACTAAAACCTCCCCGGTGGCCCTTTCCTCGGTGCATGACGAGGGGCTCCGGGATCTCCAGTGGAACGCACCGGAGCCCCTCTGCACTGTGCTCAAGGAGAGCACGTCCCGGGGGGGGGGGGTTACTCCCTCCCCCCCTGTGCCCTCATAGTGCAAGGCTACACGGGCCAGCCGATGTCGTCTTCTCCCCGGGTCCACCTTAGCGGACAACAAAGGCCCCCACCATTGTCGCCCAGTGAACCCGAGGCCCCTTTTAGATGCCTTATACGACAGGCAGGGGATACCGTAGTCTTATTCTTGAGAGTTCAGAACTACAGGGCTGATCCTCGGATAATCAGCATTATGCTGAGCAGTGAACCCGGTCGGTTCGACGTTGCACCGCGTAGCCTTGTGTATCGGACCTTTTGGGTCTTTAGTGTATATATATATATTTATTTATTTTTTCATTTTTACCTGTGCGTTAATTTAACTTGTATTAATTTGTATATGTGTTGTAATCTGTCTAACCCATTAAATGACTTATTATTATTATTATAATTAATTCCGAACTTCCATTAGATTAGATATGGGTTTGTATGTTGCCATGCTAATGCAATCTTAAACTTCTAAGTTTAAAGCAAAACGATAGACAGAGCGACTTTGAGTTTTATTTCTTATTTTTATTTTATTTTTTGTTTTTTTTCTTTATTTTTCCTATGTTAATTTTATCATATTTTTTTTGCACTAATAAATAAAAATGTATGAAGTGTACCGGAATTGCGAGAGCCGTCCATTTGTTTCGCCTCGCAAGAGACAGAGAGAGATATAGTAAAGTGACTGCCAACCTACGCTAGTTGGACAGGCACTTTAAGAAGAAGAAGAAATAAAAATATCTTTTATCTGAATCAGCTACGCTGATTAGCCATCCTTTTTCTGCAGTTTTACCGGGTTTTTGAGAAGTGGCACAACTTTTAGATCCCAAGGATCTCAGCTTGCGCGGTTACTGTATTCGCGATAGCATTGCTATCTGGTGGCGTTCAAGTACTCAGAATAGTATGACCACATTCGAAGTACAATGCCTACGGGTCAATCGTGCTTCGCTTAATCATTCCCGAGGTGTTTGACTTAATGTAATATTTCCCTCATCGATTCGCGATCGATTCGATCAATTCGCGTAGCGTATGAAAAAATTATCTTTGAAGATAGCCCCAATACATACAGTGTAGAAAAGGATCGAATCAACAATTCCATGATTCACAACGCAAACATTAACGCGACGTATATAGATTTAGAAAGCAAACTAAATAAGCCTCCCGTACTCAAATATCGATCTTAATCTCAACGTACATAAATCGTAATGTTCTTTGTGCATTGAAAATACGGAAGCACGGATGGTTAGTCCGAAAATATACTACAAGTGAATTTCAACAAGCACAATTTACTAAACTGTTACACCTTATTTCAAGGGTCTAAGGTTCACATTGGCGTCGTATTTTGTGCTACGTGACTACGTAACATATTTGAAGTGGGATGCGCACTGCATATGAAAATATTTGTGCCTCAACAAAAACAAATTCTCATTATGAAAGCGCTGTTAGTTCTGTATTTATTTTGAATGTACGCCTTTTTATGTGCGTGTATAATTTTTATCCAATTCAATTGATTATAAGCGCCAGTATTCTAAGATACGGTCTATGGAAAGTCAGTTCGAATCCACCTTTCGACTATTGAGGTGAACCGTCTCCTTCTCTTGTTCACGGAGAGGAAATCTTCAAAAAGATACCCCCGCTTTCTGGGGAAAGCGGCGGTTATGTGGGGTTTTTACCCAATAAAACCTCCCGGGCTGCCCTTTCTCGGTGCATGGTGAGGGACTCCGGGATCTCCAGAGGAACGCACCGTAGACCCTCTGCACCGTGCTCTTAGGAGAGCACGTTCCTCAGGAGGGCGGGGGAGAGTCAAAGCCAAAGTCGTAATATCTTTAACCAATTTTTAAAAATAAAAAAAATCGTCCAATATTTTTCCCTACCGTGCAATTTCGGACGGCAATCCACTAAGAAAAATTGCACAAAAAAAACTTAGTAGAGCTTTTTTTAACGTCTTTAAATTTTTTTACAATATTCGTTTACTTTTACAATAATGAGTGATTAATCATGTTGTGTTAGAGCAACTTGATCCCAAGCTTTGTTATCGTTTACATAATCAGAAATTTTGTAATAAGCCTTACAACAGAGATTGGCTTTAACGATCGTTTTAAACTTGTTCAAAGACAAATCCTTAATAAAGAGAAAAGAAAAAGGAACCGTCTCCTTTTTTTTTTTGTTCTTTTTGTTCACGGGGAGGAAATCTTCAGGTATTACCCACTAAAACCTCCCCGGTGGCCCTTTCCTCGGTGCATGACAAGGGCTCCGGGATCTCCAGAGGAACGCACCGTAGACCCTCTGCACCGTGCTCTTAGGAGAGCACGTCCTGGGGAGGTTACTCCCCCCCCTGTGCCCTCGCAGCGCAAGGCGACATCGGCTGGCCCGTGTCGCCCAGTGAACCCGAGGCCCCTTTTAGTCGCCTTCTACGACAGGCAGGGGATACCGTAGTCTTATTCTTGAGAGCCCAGAACTACAGGGCTGAAGGAACTGTCTCCTAGCACAAGCTTTATTGGCATGGTTAACAAGAATGTTAGTAATTTTTCTGAAAAAAAAAAATATAATTGCCAGCATTCTTTTATTTCTTTAATTCAGTTAATTAGGTACCTTTAAATTATCTTGAAAACTTGAATGAAACCGGTATCAATTTCAAAAGACTTGTAGTGAATTACATTGATAACAGCGTTGATCGGAATGAACATTCGTATTAATTGGAAAAAAGACTCCATGATGAATTAGAAATTAGAGGCACATTTGTAACAACATACCTCGACTTACGAGTCTATTTCGCTCCGTAACCTTGCTCGTAGGTCAAAGCAATTTTCACCCATTGAAATTAATTGAGATGCCATCGCCATAAATGTTTTTTAAAAGTACAAAAAGCAAAAAACGCTGTATTAGAATGTCTCGAAGGAAACAAGCACACAGACTGTGTTCTAGTCTGAGGTGGGAGAAACTTAAGCGGTGCAGTGTGCGATTTGTCGTATTCAAATCTTGCTCTCATCTCAAAGCAAAATATTTCTCGATCGGCGGCTCGTATCTCCAAACCCTTGTATATCGAGGTACCACTGTATATTTATTTTCTTTCAACCAACTTCGAAAAAGGAGGAGGTCGTCAATTCTGTATTGTTTTTTATACTTGCTACCTTATCACTTTGGACTGGGTGAACCGATTTTGATGGTTCTGTTTTTATTGGTGCTTTCAAATAAAAATCTGTGGTCCTATTTTAATTTGGTCCAATGCTGCTCATGGCATCCATGAGCAAACCTATCACAATTTCGATGATTAAAATTTTATTGGAAAGGATTTACTTCAAGTTTAGATTAATGAGAGTTTGGTTAGTAATTCTACGATGATACGGAAATACAAAGAGGGCGTCCGCGCGCAATAGCGTTTAACGTTTGATTTGATTTGAAGTCGGTTTTTGTTTTTACTCGTAAATATACTTATTTAAAGTAGATAACGTACTCACTATTAGCGTTCGATTACGACTGGAAACGTATGGTTGGGGTTCTAATGTAAAATGTTAAAAAAAGAAAAATACATGGCTATTTTATCTTTCCACAAGGGTAACACTGTTAAGGACCCGAAACATAGATCATTGTTAAACAGCCACGGGCTTAAGACAAAGATACTTCGGAGGGGAACGAAACGAACGTACTAAATCCGCACTGTACTTAGTGTGCTTGCCTGTAATGGCTCTCTCGAGAGAACCGACCCGAGTAGGGTTTGTGAAATACCGAGTGTCGTTTGCGATTGTTCTATTTTTGCGCAGCCTTATTCACTAGGGTTGATACACATTAACTTTTGTTTTCTACTTTCTAAGCAAGTGCTTGACGAACCCAACTCATGTTAAGTGGAAATGCAGTCATGGTTGGTAAAACGCAATAGCTTAGTAAATGCCGTCATTCTACATTTAAAAGCCACGTTGCAATAGGAGGTAAGGACAGACGCGGGCATACTATTTCCAGTCATTTGCTGTATTATAAAAGACGACACGATATTCATTCCGGATTGAGGGATGTCCACAAAAAAGGGATGAAATCCAGCAGTGCGTCTTGAGCTCCGGTGGTTGAACGGGAATGAAAGAATTAGATCATGTAGTTCCTGAATACCCTCTCTGAATGATAATCGATATACTTTATCCTATTTGATAATTATTATATATATATAGTGCTAGCTGATCTGGCAAACTTCGTACCTAGGCCACGCAGTCGTAAACGGGTCTGCGTCGAACACGGTCACCAGTTCGTTGACCGCACAGCGTAACTTTATCTATAACATGTAATTATTACTATATACTGTCAGTACATTCACTCCCAGTGTTTACAGTCGATGTTATGAAATATTTATAAATACTTGTGTATGTTGCAATGTGTGGGCTTTATACGAACTAATCTCTAAGCTATTTCACAAAAATAGGTATTCAATTTGTTTGTAGTACCGAAATGCTCTCACTTTAATATTACTTGGAATATTATAAGGGAATAGCTGTGCCACGCGGTGTTACCGATTATAAACTATTTATTTAATTTTTATTAAATTTAATTAAAGGCCTAAGTTACTCCTTATTACATCAGCTATCTGCCAGTAAAAGTCCCATCAAATGGTGCAGCCGTTCTAGGATTAGCCGGTACAAACAGACAGACAGAAAAATTGTAAAAAACGTTTTTTTCGTATATGTACCGTACAAACATTCACATGCCTGTAGTAAAATTTTAATATTACAAACAGACACTCTAGTTTTATTTATTTATATTGATTTCTCATAGAAATATACGTAAGTTATTTACGTAGTAGAGAATACGTAAGTTATTTCACGACCGAGTAAACATGACCGAGTAAAAAATGAATGAATATCATACGAGTACTTTGTTTACCGGTTAAATGAAATCTTTTTGTGCAGGGGAAAAATAGGACAGTGTCCAATAAAAAATGCGTGGATTTATTCCCTTAAAGAATTGTTTAATTACTCAATCGGCTGTTAATCCCGGGCTTATTGAGTTAACGTAAATATAAAAAAAAGATGACACGATTTCATTGTAGCTTATTTAAGATTAGATGAGATTATTAATCCGACAGTTGTTGATAATATCTAACTCTAATTTACCAGGGTCCTGAGTCTACAGAACCAATTTTTTACACAATAAAGGTTCATTGGCATCCTCCCTCCCCTCCCCTGGACGTGCTCTCCTTGAGCACAGTGCAGAGGGGCTCCGGTGCGTTCCACCGTTCCGTGAGATCCCGGAGCCCCTCGTCATGCACAGAGGAAAGGGCCACCGGGGAGGTTTTAATGGGTAAGAACCCCACATAACCGCCGCCTTTCCCCCAGAAGGCGGGGTATCTTTGTGAAGATTTCCTCCCCGTCAACAAAAAAAAAAGTTCATTGGCATCATAGTGACCGATATTTGCTAGTTTTAGTAGCCTTTTAGTTCACTATTGCCACTATAGTTTACCGATTACGTATCACTGGCATGCCAATCGTGTGTAGTCACAATTTCACGCATTTGGTAATGATGGAATGATAATTCATCATCATCAGCCTGTGTCTATCCACTGCTGAAAAAAGGTCTTCCCCAATGCCTTACACTATTTACGATCCTCCGCTTTCCCCATCCAGCCACTTCCGGCTACCCTTAAAGGTTGTTCGTCAATCAGAAAGGGAGGGCGTCCTACGCTTCACCGACACATACGCGGCTTCCATTCCAAGACGTTCCTTCTCCATCTGCCGTCACTGATTCGGCAGATGTGGCCGGCCCACTGCCACTTCAACTTGCTGCCTTTAAGAACCATGTCGACTACCTTTGTTCTCTCTCGAATTTCTTCGTTTCGGTTTCGTTTATTCTATCCCTTCGAGAAATACCGAGCATAGATTTCTTTAAATTTGCTGGCCAGCGCAATGCCAGCCAGCCTAATGACAATTGATATGATTGTAATAGATCGGTTTTAAAATCGGTCATTTTTTTGTGACAACACCACACAGATTGGCCAGAGAAGCTGACCTTTATTCTTGACTCGATTGAGTGTTGGCATAGCTCACAGGTTGCTTAGCCTAAACCTCTATTTGTAGTAACTCGACACAAGGCCCCCCGCGGTGAGGAGTAATCTCAGCTTGGACGGTTGTTGTGACTGTTAAATAGCACATACATGCCAGGTTCGTGGCAAAGGACTAATGTTTCAGTTTGACTTTGACTTGAAGTCAAAAGGAAAACTATAATATGAATACTGACTCATTGGTATCGCCAGTTATGACTAGATCTAGTTCTCTTTGCTAGCTTTACCACGGTACGGAAGTTATTAACTTTCGACTTCGATCAACTTCTTGCAGCAAATTCAACGAAGCCCGAATTAAATGGACATTGTTTTCTTAAAGTTTGATCCAAGTAACTTTGCGGACTATAAAATAGCATTTTAACCACGCTCGATGGGCGTACTCGTACTGAGAAATTTTCAAAACTAATAAATACTCCTTGTTCTCTGATTTAAATTTCGTTGGGAAATTATCCGAATTGGGGCTAATAAAGAAGTGAGATTGGTTTTGTTTTTTTTTTCGTTTTAACATTTTCTTTACGACGGTAACTTTTTCTTTGCTTTGTCTTTTAAAATTGTATTGCGATATCTTTGGGAGTTTATTGTCGTTTGTATTATATTTTTCTTTCTTAAAAAGTGTTTAAGAAAGTTTTTAATAGTGTACTATTCGATAAAAAACGAGTATGCTTGAGACCACACGACTGAAGTAATTCATCTATATGTATGTTTACCTTCATATATGTGTAATGCTTAAGAGAGAAAGAAAATGTGTTACTAACTTACCTTATATGCCTTTTACCTTCCATTCGACGCGTCCGAGGTGATCGGGGAGGTTTTCTCTTTTGACTTCTCTCTTTCGACTTGAATAGTTTGCCCGCGTTCGTCTGTCTTTCTGATTACAAAGTAGAGTGAATAGGCATCTATGTAGCTAGTGCGCCTTACCATCAAGGACTACGTATAATATCAGGTGGTATTTTAGTCATTTGCCTTGTTAAAAAAATATATTTCACTATTCGTACAGCTAAAGGACTGGAATAGTTTGCCCGTCCTTCTTCCCACCGATTATAATATAACTAAGCTAGTACTATCCGGGACTGTATTTTCACGATGCGTGAATAATTTCCGTTTGCATTATTTCTCTTTCACTGTTTCAAAAATGTGTTCTCCCAGCTTTTTTTACGGGGTAGAGACTGACAGCGATCGCTTTTCACGAAGTATATTAGGACCACTGTCAGGTAGTGAGCCCATCGAAGTATATTAGGCGCAAAGTTAACAATTGAATGTACTTTTACGTGTTATTGTTAATTTATCATTGCCACTGGCTTCTAATTGTTCGTATCCTGCCGATGTTAATGAACGCTTAACCAGTTAGCGCTTGTTATCATGCAAATTATTTCAGTTCCTTATTAACCCCAATTTTCGTTTGACAGCGCGCCGGTACATATGTCACGTGTAAAATTTATATCTGTTCGTACCTTAACATCTATATTAATAAATAAAAATGGAGTGTTCGTTTGCAATATTACAATTACATTTAAGAGCACGAAAATGACGAGACGAGAGTTCGAAATAAAGTAAAAAAATTGCTTTTTTTTTAATTTATTTATTTTCAAGGATTTTTTCTATTATAAAATATCATCCTCATAGGACAACGGCTGTTATACAAAAGCTTAAAAAACAATGTCTTATAATTTTATACAATTTACTAGCTTCTCCATATATGGAAGGAGCTAGGATACTGTATACTATTATAAAACCCGACATCCCACCGGTAATCTTAAATCTAGCTAACATTTCAGCTCTCAGAGCTTCGTTCTTGACACATTCCACCAGTATGTGATGCATGTTCTCTACAACTCCGCACTCAATGCAGTTTGGTGAAGGTGTTTTTTCATTAGAAAAAATACCTTCACCAAAAAACACCAAACTGCATTTCAAAAAAATTGCTTATAACGGAAAGGATTTAGCACAAATGGCTCGTCTATCAAGTCTTACGAATGCATCATCCTCGAAATTACACATCACAACTTAAGTTTAAAAGTTAGAACGAATAACGGTAAAAGATCAATTTGTTTTGAAGGAGCACAGCTGTATAACAAAATACCAGCACACGTCAAGAGGGTAGACACACTTAGCGCATTCAAAATGCAACTTGTTAAATTCCTTAACGACAGCTAATCGTCCCAAAGCAAATGAAGGAGTTCTTCCATATGACAGGGAACTTATTGTTTTATAATATTAGTTATTTTATTGTTCTCATGTAAGTGACCTTTAATGTCTATAGTGATAATAAAGTTTCTAAAACCTTAATAATGTTGAAGGAGTTGGCATACCAAAAAAAACAGTGTCGTTTTTTTTAATATTCGCAAAAACAATTGAATTGCAAATAAATAAAGTGGAATCACAATGCGTCTGTCATGACTTTTTGTATAACACAAGATTAAATTAAAATAACTATACAACGGGTAACAAATGTAAGACGTAAGCATACCCTTAATTTAAAATCGCCACTTATTTATTGTGGTGAAACTATGACCTTATGTTTCTTAGACCATACCCGAAACCATTAGGCTACAGAGGCCTTAATGCCCTGCTGATCTAACAAAACGTTTATTGTGATTACCTCATTTTTCATAACATAGTTTCCAAATAACTATCCGTTATAAACGCACGCACTGACGTCGTGTTGCGGTTAAACATAAAACTGAAATGAAAAATGTATTCGCCCGCTGAGTAATCCCCGTTCAACGGCTTCACTACGGTTTACGGTTATAGATCTATTCCTGTACTTCCTGCCCCCGTGGAGCGCACAGTTGACACATAATTATGCTTCCGCAATTAAAAATAGCTTTCCTAGTGCTTTAATGTCTGTGACGTCAACAATAAACTATCTTTAAAAGTAGTCAGACATTAGGTCTTGATAGTCTTTCGATAAAGCTACCGACCGAGTCGTGCTTCACTCTCGAGTGAACTTGGTATGATAAGAACACGATAAGAGTAACCGTCAAAGCCGAGGATTTTGTACTTAAAATTCCTGCGTAGAATCGCTTAATTACTGCGACAGGACGAATCAGAAACCATTTCATTACATTCCATGAAACACTAAAGAGAAGACAAACACCTGCATCTATACCTCTCCCTAGAGTGCGGGCTCTACCACTCACTTCCGTGGTATAAATTTACTTTATCATTCTTTCTTCCTTCATTCTTTCTTTTACCAAAGCACATAAGCACCTTCCTTTATATTTACCTTCTTTATACGTATCACAGCATCTTCTTAAATGCCACACTTTCACGCACTTCTTTGATCTGTTATTCAGTCACACCCTACGAGTACATACTACTTGATGGCCGATGATAAACTAACTACATGATTCTATTGTACCAATTTTCACGACCAATCATCAATGATTTATTGATTTGATTAAAATTACCCAAATGTATTTCAATGACGTAATGAAAGATTAGCGTTTGATTTACGATATACATTCTAACGTATAAGATATGCACGATGTATAGAGATGGGCTCACCCCCGTTACATATATCTAAAGAGATCGCTGTTGTTTTTAAAAGCCTCTATTATGGTAAAAAAATAATTAGGTCCGTCCATTCGGAACATATTTCACTTTTGTAGTGCTGGCCGCCAGCCAAACAACTAATAGATTCTTCTGCATTAGTGTGCATTATTCTTGTTATTAAGCCTTTGTGTGTTTTCATTGCGGTTTTAATCTATTCCGGCTTTGGTAACTATGGACGGCAGTTCTGCTTGCATCTAGAAATGATGTGAAATAAGTATTATCACATAAGCATTATCACATCATTTTTAGATGCATCGTCCAAGCCGACGGTACCCCTCACTGGACGACCCTGCTGTCAAGTTACTAACTATAGAGGTTCAAGTTAAGCGACCTAAGAGCTATGCCACCTCTCAATCCGGTGAAGCAGTCAAGGCCTCTCTGGCCAATCTCTGTAGTTCGTAAAAGATGTAGTGGCACCTGTCAGTGATCCTGAAGCAATGTTGCTCCCAATAGAGGTTCAGGCTAAGCGACCGTAACTGTCGAGGTCAGCTTCTCGGTCCAATTAGCGCAGGTTCGTCAAAAAATACATTTCTATTAACTAATTTACTATCTAATGTTTATACGACTCTCAATAAAACGGGATGATTACTATCACTGTCTACGCCAATTACGATAAAACATCACTACATAGTATAAAACAAAGTCGCTTGCAGATGTCTGTCTGTCTGTTCGGCGGCGCTAAATCCACTGAAACGGGCTCCGCCCGGAACACAGTTGCTCCGAGGTCCAAATATAGGTCCTATATTTGGACCTCGGGGTAACTTGGATGATTTCACACAAACTACATAATTTTGTTTTGTTAAATTCCACACAGACGAAATCGCGGGCACAGCTAGTATTGAAGTAAACGAAAGCTTTCACTCCTAATACACCATGTTTATCATTATCAAAATAAAAGATCAAAGAAGTACATTAAACTCAATTGGTGGCCATTAAAACGCGCCCGCTCATGATTCGCATAAACTTAAACACAAACACCGAACAGCTTCTCGCGTGTTTGTTTGTTCGCTTGACAGCTCGCGGGGCGTCGTGGTTCATTGACCCCAAAAACGGGGGGTAATTTCGGTAGTGACGCTTCTTTTTATGAACGCTCGAGGAGCCCTTTAACATCTATTATATAAAGGTATTGGAGCGTAGCACGTAGCTTATGTAGCTGTTTCTGTCGCTCTACGAAAAGATAACTTATAATGATTTCTATCTACGCTAATAGATAAACTCTTTATTGCACTAAAATGTGTATACAAAAGCTTTTTTGTTAACGGGGAGGAAATCTTCAAAAGATACCCCGCTTTCTGGGGAAGGCGGCGGTTATGTGGGGTTCTTACCCACTAAAACCTCCCAGTGGCCCTTTCCTCGTTGCATGACGAGGGGCTCCGGGATCTCCAGTGGAACGCACCGGAGCCCCTCTGCACTGTGCTCAAGGAGAGCACGTCCCGGGGGAGGTTACTCCCTCCCCTGTGCCCTCGCAGCGCAAGCGGACACGGGCCAGCCAATGTCGCCTTCTTCCCGGGTCCACTTTGGTGGACGACTCAAGCCCCACCTTTGTCGCCCAGTGAACCCGAGGCCCCTTTTAGTCGCCTTCTACGACAGGCAGGGGATACCGTAGTCTTATTCTTGAGAGCCCAGGGCTGCGGGCCGGTCTGCCACCGGCCCGCCTGCGCCATCTCCGAACGGGGTCGGCCCTCTCCCGATCCCGTTCTGCGGTCTCCTTCTGGGTCATTACTGATTCGCAGAAGGAGACCAGCGCCTTCCATTTAGATCTCCCGGTCTTGCCCGATATGTATACAAAAGCTAACTTAATGCTGCGTAGCATTTTCTTTTTGTTAACCTTTCGTGATTAAGAGCAGGCTAAAAATAACATTTTAACGGTCTTGTATAGATAATTACATAAATATTCATTTTTATTGATTCCTTAAGTTACGTCAGTAAGTAGTAATAAAAACAGTAACCTTACATCATTAAATATTTAATTTAACTCTCACAATATAAATTATTAATTATTCATTTCTCTCCGTATTCATTCTCTTCTCGTGAGGTTGAAGATCATTACCTACAGCCATGTACATATCAGTAAATACAATATCATTCTTATCATTTAGGGATTTATTATACTTAAATATACTCCATTGTACTTCAATATGGTTCATAATGACATAAATATACAACGCATGTGTCAGTTAAAATTCGGGTTATAAAGCAATAGAATATCGTCATGGTAAATAAAAGCTGTATTTGACAGTTAAAAAGGAGAACGAGTGCTCCAAACGTCACCAAACTGAAGAGTCAATCTGAAGATTCCCTGAAACTTTCATTGAAATCTGTCCAGCCGTTTCGGAGCCTATACGGAACAAACCCACACACTTTCTCTTATATATATACACAATTTGCGCAAAGTTAAGCAAGGGATTTCTTTGTATAAAAAACCTTCATAGGTGTCCAAGCCTACTGCGATTTTAACCCTAGACCACAGTCAAAGAAAAATGAATCACTGCCTAGTGATAGCTTAGTGATTCATTAATTCTTCTATGTGAATGTGGTATAGAACCAGCTATGTAATCTTATACCTCAAGCAAACGTACGCATTTACCAGATACATTATAACGTGTACCGACAACAATGACAGAGCTCTGACAGTATAATGATAATGAATATACCAAAATAACAATTACTGACGAAGGCAAAGTTTCCCATCCAATGTGAATGGTACAGTACTACGATATCCAATCCCGCACTAACCGGGATTACAGGGCTCCGTTTCAAATATAAACTAATTTAGATTTTAACACAACGAAAACAAACTAGTGTTTCATTTAATTTTGGAGTGAGTAAAGGTGTGTATTCACTAAGTGGATTGTAATGTAGACTAGAAAAGCGCGGGTGTTAGGCGATCTATCATAATTAACCAGCTCTAGTTTGCTTCGTCGAGAAAGCTTTCAATTTTCTCTGTGTAAAGGATGGCAGCACGGATAGGAATCTGCAGTTAAGCTTTTTATGACTTCGAGTGTGGTAGCAGATGTGTGTGAGTGGATGCCCATGATTCCTTCCGTTGTTAGTAGATATTAATTGTAGTAGGAATAGCGTGATAGACAGACGTTACATTCAAATATTTCATAATTAGAGTTAATATTGAAATAGGCTTGAGTTATAATGCTTGTATTCGCCTTTTAAACATGCATTTCAACTTACCTCATTTTTTGTGTACCGTGGTGAAGTAAAACTATTATGTCATGAGAAATGAAAGACACGTTTGTTAATCCACTCTCTTGCGTAATGGTCGATTACGATGATGCCGACTTCCATCATCATCATTTCAGCCTTAACAACGATTTCCAAAAGGACCGGTTGTAAGCGGCTTTATAGGACACGTAGCTTACGTTATAATTATTGCTCACTACGCGTCAGTGTTACCGCACCCTTAACGCAAACATGTGATACTTTAACTTAGTTCAGGAACAGTACAGAAACTTAATTAGTTGTCAAGTTACTATTTATGTGGAGCTCCGTATAAGTTTCCGTACGGAAGGAATCGTGTGGCTTAGAATTTCTTAGATTGAATATATATATTTTTTAAATTATATTTAATTTTTTACATTAATAATAATTAATTGTATTATTGATTACATGTTAGAGATATGTGTTTTTGTCGAAGACAACGTGTATATTTAGACACTACGTAAGCAGTCGCCATAAAAACATTACTGGACAAACAAAATTATTATTTTTATGGCGCCAAAGATTTCCAACAAAATTCCCAAAGATTTAAAAGTGAAGAGAAGTTCAAATTAAGACTCTTGCTAAGAAAATTCTACTATTATTTAAAAGAATTATTCAATGACATTTAAAAAAACAAAATAATGCCACTAGTGGTTTTTTTTTTCAATTAGGGTATTATTAGTTTTAATTTTTAGTGTAGTTCTTTCTTTTCACTGATTTTGTAAGCCCGCAGGGTAGGACGTAGCTGGACAAATTACTTCTGAATTATTTATTCAATACCTATGGTCCAGAAATAAATGATTTTTACTTGATTTGATAATTAATGTGTATTTTATGTTTGTTTCCAGGTCTTAGCGGTTCGAAGGCAGACCAGCAGCACAGGCGCGAGGTGTTTGGTTCGAATTTGATCCCGCCAAAACCTCCCAAAACCTTCCTCACCTTGGTATGGGAGGCTTTGCAGGACGTCACCCTCATTATTCTGGAGGTAGCCGCTGTCGTCTCGCTAGGATTGAGTTTCTACAAGCCGTCCGAAGATGAAACCGATATTGGTAAGCGTATTTAGATTATCACACTCCAAATAAACTCAATCGAGATTAACGAAAACGCTAAAGACGGAAATATTTGCGTCGGCTAAATCTTTGTTTGCCTTCGTCCCGAAAACCGATTTATGGTGCTTCCGTAGATATCTCGCTGGCCGTAAATCCGACCAACCCTATTTGATGGCAACGGGACGAGCCGAAAGATTCGAGCGTCGTAAAAATAGCACCCAACTTCAGTCTCATTACCCGATGGAAATCGGAGGAAATTAGCTCGGGGGCTTTGGCCGGCGAATGTCGGAGTTGTCGGTCCTCCTTATTGCGAAAAATATTTTCTTATTTACTGACATAATAGAAAATATGATATTCTATATCGGGGCTTCACTTACGTGATTTTCTTGGATATAGAATAAATGTTTTTTGTCTTTTTTACGTAATCCGAATCATAAATCTTTAGGAAATCTATTCTAATTAACTTTATATAAAATGTAACTATAAAGATACAATTCCTTATATAAGCATAACACCAACATCAAAGGTATGACCTTATAAGGGTCTATCAATTCAGCTTTGGTTGCTACGTCGGTCCCCGCGTTACGTTCGTTTTCACGTATAAAAGGATAAATTGGCATCCGTATTGTTCCTTCTAAGATGATAAAGGAAAGGATACAAACTGTAATACGCTTTGTAAGAAAGAACGTATATTTTTTAAGTAGATATTTTAAAGATCCTTCCTGTAGAGTTGATATCCCTGTGAACTTATAAATCGACATCAATAATTAACTAATCTGACTTATAAACAAGTATATTTACAAGGAAAAACAACAACCGTCTTCAAATCCTCATCAATCTTAATCAATCATCGAACAAAAATTAATCATACTTGATGCAAATTTAAGACATACAGCCTTACAAATAAACGTGGTATAAAGATAAACTTAGGAATCAATTAAGAATAAGCAAAATTTGTACTAATAAACCAAGAATACGTTATACCTGGTATAACGTTGACGTTTTTGTTCATACAATCGTTATTCCGAAGTTGTAACGACGTACACCCTTGTTTAAATCCAGTATAACATTTAAAATACCACGATTTGTGTTTACGCACATTTAAATTAACTTATTATGGAATTAAGGGCAATGGAGGAAGTAGAAACAGTAAATGACTTATAAATATCACTCCAAGAAAAGTAAAAATATTGACAAGATGGGAAAACCCTTTTCATTTATATGTCGATGATTAGTTTCGATTAAAATATCGGTTATCTAAAAGTAGTATAATATTTCTAGACCATTTATTTGAAAGGTCTCTTACTATGAACAAGCGTGGAAGTGGATTATCTTCTATCTATACGAGTATATAGAGTATAGAATATTTTTATAACCGCCACACATTAACAGATACATTACTAGACTACTACATAGACTGCAATTATTTTTTTTAGTATGGTTTCTCTTTGCCAACTCGTGCATTTTGACGTAAAGGAAGAATAGATAAACCATAGTTATTCCGGATTTATTTGTGGTATGTTTTATTGGGATCTATTCTCAGCTTATTCTTAATTTATTCCTGGTTTAACTAAACTTAGTTTAAGAGTGGAATAAATATGTTATAAATCATTTTTTTGTCAGACTGATATTGTTTTCTCATGGATGCTATTGTCAGAACTGGACCACACGGGAATCATCAGCTTTCAAATAAAAAAAAAGAATCATCAAAATCGGTTCCTCGAGATCCTCCTCCTTTTTTTGAAGTCGGTTGAAAAGGGGGATAACTTATATTAATTAAGAAACTTATATCAATTTCAGTACCCGTAATAGTGAATTTATCCCTGATTATTTTTAAGTTAGTGGTATATACGCGTTATTTGATCCAGCGTGGATATTGTTGGTGTCGATATATAAGGAAACACAGTATACCTAGATGTATATAGTAATAGATTTCGGATCTGTTCGGCCCTGGTGAATCACACATTTATCCTGGCTGGAAATCGAAATGATTTGAAACCTTTGGCTTATTAAAAAAAAATATACAACAATAAGTAATTTATTTATATACGTAGTATAAAGTAAAATATCAAAATTCCATTTATTCATTTTTCAAAATTGTTCATTTTTTTAATGTATTTACTTTAAAAGACAGAACGAAGATTGAACGCATGGAATAGAATGAATGGATTTCTAAATACGACTATTACAACTCAGAACGTGTCAATATATATTGTCCATTTTGGTATTCTGGTACACACATGTATGGTGGTATTTATGACAGCGAAATAGAAGCAACAAATTGGCAGAAACAATATGAGAATAAGTTTAAAGCCGTCTTAATGTAGTCATTAATAAGTGCTTTGAATGACAAGTTGAATGACGTAATTAGGGATAAGTGAAGCTTAAAAGAGGTTGGATTGGATTGGATGTTGTGGTCAGACTCAAGTAAGGTAAGCATCGATGGTTCAAAACGAAGATCGAATGCGTGAAACACAATGAACGGACGTATTAATACGATTGTTACAACCCAGAACGTGTCAATATAATAATGGTGTCCATATTGGTATTCTAGTACATAAGAAATACGGGATTATGTATGTGCGTATGTATAGATGTGAATGCAGTAAAAGCGGTGTGTCTTTTTGCTGGGAGGAAGTCCGTGATCTCTGCCTACCCATTCAGTAGACGGGCGTGAGTGCTTGTATTTGCATATTGTATTCCATTCGACTAGCGTGATCTGTTTTGGTTAAAATGAATAGTAGAATAGAAATAGTGTAATACTATTGTATCATCAATCTATGTCTACCCACTGCTGTAAATAGACCTTCCCCAATGCCTTCTACCATATACGATCCTCTGCTTTCCGCATCCGGCCACTTCCGGTTATCCTTATAAGGTCGTGTTACAATGTTTCTTCTCGCGGGGAGAGATGCCGTTAAATTGCCACATTGGGCTGACAGTTCGCGACTGTTGGAATGACGAAATGATGCATGGGGCAGAAAGGACTTGTGGGTTTGTCACTGTTTGGAGAGGACATGGGGATAATAGTGACAATTGTGGTGTTCAGAGCCAATACTTTGTTGTATAACGTATCAATGGATCAGGGATGTCAAATTTAAGGTCGTATTCACACTCGGCAATAATTAATAACATTAATTTTTCTGTTTTTTCAATAACAACAGTAGATGATGTTGGTAAGAAAATTGGATTTACTTAGAGATTTTTGTCACTTACCCCGCTCGTATGGCTGTGTACTCAAGCTCATTGGAATATTGATTTTTAATGCTGGTTGTACTTAAATTTTTTTTTTCAAAATTTTAGTACTTTTTATATATGAATGCAACTAAATCGATATTTAACTGTGCGTACCTGTTCTATAATTTGGTATTTACTTCACTGTTTCTTCTTGGTTTTCTTCTGTCATGGTTTTTTGAACTCGCCAGTAAGAAAATTATAGTATTGACAAGGATCATGGTTTGGAAGAGACGGGATAATTCATGAAGGAAGAAGTGTTTAATCACGAGCACTTCTACTATCTTATTTAAGTAAATGTAGCGTTTTGGAAAAGTTTAGGCTGAAAGCTCTAAGACCTTTTAAGTTGGCAGTTTAGTAACTAAATTGAAAGCTATCGCCAGCTCTTTTTCTCTTGAAAGATCTTCAAAAGAAACAACTATTCCCGTCCTAAAGATCTGCTTTCAATGCAACACTTTTCGTGGACTGCGGTGATCATTAAACTGCGGTGATTATTAAAAAAAATCAAGCGTGACACCCTGAAGGCCCGACCACGAGCTGCCATATCCTACAACATCAATAACGGTGTGCTTACGTGCTCCCAATGCGGGCGCACTTTTACAAGGAAGAGTGGATATGCAAGCCACATGAGGGCACACTCAAGAGCCGCGTGACCTGGCTCATGACATGACAGTCCCGAAGCGTCGCCGTAGCCAAAATCGGCAGGACATCATCATATCCACAACATCAAAGGAGCTGTAGGTGCGTTGCCGGCCTCTGAGTAATGACGCCCTTTCCCTTCCGTGTGCGGTACCAGTGTACCGCACCTTGAATCTATTGTATTAAATATTTAATACTAGGAATTTATCCAGGCTTTTTGCGTTGCACATAAACGTAAGTGAATTCTGCGGATCTTTAAATATTTGAGGTTGCTCTTTCCGACCTGGCATCCTCTATCAATAGTTAATTCGGTCCATTCCGTGCGGGTTCCCTAATGCGACAATAGGGGATTAGTAATGAAAGAACTACAGATCTCTTAAGGACCACTTAGAGTCGTTTATTATACATTTAATATTAAAATAATTGAGCTAAAAGCTCAGCTTACATGATCTAATACTCCCATCCCCGTTCCACCATCAGACTTCGAAACGCACTGCTGGGTTTTATCCTTTCATGGTGGACATCCCTCAAACCCGAACAAAGCGCTTTGCTTCGTCTTTCATCATTCGTACAGCAAAGGACTGCAGTAATTTGCCGATTCCAATGTGAGTGTTTTCAAAAGTATATAGAAAAAAGTCATACTACTACCGTAGATCGGCTCAATAGGATATAATTTTTTTTAATTGTATGTGAAAAAAAATAAACCGAACATCATGAAACCTTTGTCAATCGCTTCACGTGATATGTATTTTCTTTTTTTATTCCTACAACGAGTTCGAAGGACCATGGCATTAGAGCATGTTATTGAATTAGTTGCTTGTTAACTTGAGTACCTTCTACGTGTATAGCGGATGCACCCAATCCGTGTTTCCGTGTTTACTTGCTTGCTAGTGTGCTAGACACGATGATCTAGTGTTGTTCGTCTATATGTGTGTTGTTTTAGCAATTTAGATTTAAATGAACACGTAAAACAATGACTTCAATGAAACACATTACTTTGTCCGTCCTAAATTCCTCGATTTTCACTAGTTCTTGTACTTTACGTGTCGAAATGACAGACATTTGGTGCAAAGTATAAAAAACTAGTGGAAAATTTTTAATGATTTTTTGAAGTCTCTTAAAATATGTTAAATAATTTCAATTGGATAATAATGTATGATTTATAATTATGTATTAAAATACTAACATTAATTATGTGATTAAATGGAAAAATAATTATTTTTATATAAATTTATAGCATTCCTGTCACTTACTTTGTAAAAAAAAATTAGAGCGGTTTCTGTGAGTAAATTGATAATTTTCTCCATAGTTGATTGATTGTTAATTTGACCCGTGGTAGCTCCAGTGTCAATAATTTTGATGTTGCAATTATATGTACTGATTTACCACGCACTCTGCGGTGAAGGAAAACATCGTGAGGAAACCTACATGTCCTAGAAAATTTTTCATTATATGGACGTCTGCCAATCCGCACTAGTGCCGCGTGGCGGACTATGCCCTTATACTCTTTACAGAGAATGCCTGTGCCCGGCAGTTGGACATGTAAAAAGGCTGTAACTTCTATAGTTAAAAGCATTAGTATAATCTAATTTTAAGTCAGTTTAATAAGAAAGGTTTTATCTTAAAGTCCATTTTTGTGTTAAAATTATCTATACAATTGGAATTTAAAACTTTGTTCCCTAGTGACAGCATAGAGGATTGGACCCATCGACCTTATGTTTAGCAGTCCGTTAACTAAATATTGGCGTGTAGTTGTAAAGACTTATTTATATAACGACTTCAGTAAGATTTACTCAAGCTTAGTCCCAATGTTTACTGCAACTTAACTGATAACCTGACACACTTAATGACACACACCTTACGCAATAAATCCTATAACGCCTTCGTTATCGTATCACGGTCGACCCCACACTGGCATAAACGTTATTGTATAACATGCTCACCCTCTTATACATATGACGTGTGATAGAGACAGGTGGCAACCGTTAGCCAGTAAAGCAAAACTATTATAAAATAAACACATTTACAATATAACTGCGGATTTATAGTAATATATAGAATATTATATAGATTTGATACGATAAGAAGTGAAAACAAATACCAACTTCAAATCCGTATCAATCGTTAAAAGCGATTATACGCGAACGCCCTCTTTGTATTTCCGATTCATCAAAATCTAACAAAACTCTCATCACGACCCTTGAAGTACATCCTATCCAAAAAAAATAATCATTGAAATCGATTGTGATTTTAAGTCATTCGTCCGTATGTCGCGCACGTACTTCATGTAAATATAAAACTTATTTAACAAATGCGACCACAAGTACCAGCTTTAAAATAAAAAAAGAATCATCAAAATCGATTCACTTAGTAAAAACTTATGAAGTAACAAACATATAAAAACATATAGACGAATTGAGAACCTCCTTTTGAAGTCGGTTGTAAATAGAAGACAAAGTACCTGAATAAACAAGTTAAGGGTTAATAGAAAAAAAACCCTTACCCACTCGTAGTTATCATTTAAACTAAATCGAGTAACTGATAACGTATAGCGGGTGGATATATTCTAGAAATCGAATGTGCATGTCATTACCCGTTACGGGGATAAAACAATGCAGTAGATTAAACGACGCACTTATAGGACGATTACAAGCATTCGAACTTAACCGCCGAGTTTATGGTTAACCAGCACATAAAATTGCAACAAACAAATTCATTAGTGCAGGTACCGAAGATCGAACTCGGGTTGCTAACTTACTACTGCGTACTACGCAACTTGAGGCGACCGCCCGTACACTGAGCTACCACGGCTCAATTCAATAAATGATTAAACAGTACTTAATAATTATGCGTTAATTGATTCTTAACCAGTCGGTTGAGTTGAACGATTGTGTTAATTAACTTTTATTTCCAATCAAATCGTTTTGTTTCTACGTCAGTTTTATGTAATGTACTATTAAACGTACTTGCTCGAGCTTTCTTTTGTCAAATAAGTCCAAATTTAGACTTGGCCTATAGGCTAAGGATTGGATCCGACGATTGGAGTTCGAATACCTTTTTTTTTTTTTTTTTAAAGAAAGCTAGCAATATTTCTTTTTTTTTCCGAAATATTACTAACAATCTCGTTAACCATTCCAACTAAGCTTAAGCTTGTGCTAGGACATGGTTCACGGCAATAGTCCAATGGTGGATTCGAACCTACGACCTTACGATTCGCAGGCCGTACCCTAAACCATTAGGCTATTGACGCTTCATCACCTGTTGGCTTGTATCAATGAGATTTTCATTTATTAAGTAAAATTCCGGTGTGGTGGACTTACAGACACAGACTTAATAAGATAAGTACAGACAGGGTTTGTTAAACGCACTGTTTTCTTATATAACGAAAGTTTAATATTTGATCACAATCACACCTGGTGATACCATCGTAGATAATTAAACGCACTAACTTAGCACTCTTGTCGTGAAGGCACCAAATCAATGCGAGAGACACTCTTATAGGTTTTAGGAAAATTGCCGGACGGTGGAGTGTGACATTTCCCACACTTATAGCTTGTATGTCAATAAAAAAAACATTTCATTTACACACATATGGTTGCTAAGCAACGAAGACGACGACAGCAAGAGAGAGATTCGTCGATTAATTTATAAAGAGCTTTACAACTGCAAATTGTCTGTGATTTCAGTTCTCCGATTCCTAAATAAAAGTCAAATTACAACTTTAAAGCGACCATTTGGTACAATAAATACAAATACTTTACTTTTACCTATACATACAATACATAATTAATACACGTTAATTTACAAATACTATATATACCATACTATATACTATTTATTTACGTATATATGAGTATGATTTTTATTTACTTTAATTTATATCTAAAGCAAGATTCGGATGTTAAAATATTTGCCACGAATTCCAGGTCATTTGGACGAGGAGGAAGGCCATTACCAGTGGATAGAGGGTTTGGCAATCTTAATATCCGTCATAGTTGTCGTCATAGTAACAGCGTTCAACGATTACACGAAAGAGAGACAATTCAGGTGAGTGAAACATCACAATTTTTATTCTAACTCTCTGTATCTATTTTAATATGTTTCTTCACCAATTTGAAGTAAAAACTTCTTAAGCCTCTTTTTTGATTCACCGAATTGAGAGATGGCATAGCTCTTAGGTCACTCAGCGTGAACATCTACCAGTAACTACTAAATACAAAGTGCCCGTGAGAACCACGACTCGATCGGTTATATCTGAGGGACATTCAAAAGCTAAACTAACTTTGGTTGACGTTAAAGGAAAATCTTATGGGTTAGCATCACCGACATGCAAAAGATTCCGTTACACTGCGGTAGTGACGATTTCGCTAGCACTTTGTCCCGCAACGTTGCATTGTTTAAAAATGTTCTGTATTGTACTTTCTTTTACCAAAGTTGCCAGCAATGTTGTTTTTCTCTCATATTTTGTTGGTTATTCAAGTTACAACTTTACAAGTTACCAGCTAGGTAGGGGAAAATATTATGGACTCGCTTCACCGCGTGCTTTGCTGTATTCATATATTTAAATATTAAATAAACCATATCAACATGTATTTAGTTGTTGCTCGGAGTGTAATAAAACCAGATTGATGTTGACAAATTTAAACATTATGAAATTTGGAATATATTAAATTCCAAATTTAAGTTGTGTAAGCTGTACTTTTTTTTGAATCGAAATTCATAGATCAAATCCGATTTTCGACGATGTTATTAGATGTGACAGCGGGTCCATAGCATTACAAGAGGGATAAATCACCAAGTGAGAAAATCATATAATAACGTAATATCACGCCAACCGATTCTGACGATTTATTATTTAATGGAAAGGATGTACTGTACTGATGTACTCCAAGTGTAGTTTGATGAGAGTTTAGTTGGGATATGATTAATTCTACTTCGTAATATTCCTATTCGATTTGAAGTCGGTTTTTGATTTTACTCGTAAATATACTTGTTGAAACTGTATCGTTTTATTACAGAGGGCTTCAATCAAGGATAGAGGGTGAACACAAGTTCGCGGTGATTCGCGGCAGTGAGGTGAAGCAGGTGCCCATCAGCGAGATAGTAGTTGGTGACATCTGCCAGATTAAGTATGGCGACCTGCTGCCGGCAGACGGCATCCTGCTGCAGAGCAACGATCTTAAGGTAAACTAATCACTAGCGGCGCCCTGCCGTGTTACCCGCGATTAAAAACTATTCATTTAGTCTAAAATAAAAGCCTACGTTCTTCCTTATTAATTCAGCTATCTGTCAGTGAAAGTCCCGTCAAAATCGACCCAGCCGTTCCAGAGACAAAACTATGCAAAACACTCCAATTTTATGCCTATCGGTGCCGACGCCAAGGAGTTTGTTTGTTCTAATTTTAAGTGCTGAATTACCACGCGTTCGGCGGTGATAGAAAAATTTGCGAGGAAACCGGCATGTGTTAAAAGTTTTTCTACGGCATGTAAAGTCCGCCAAGTCTATGCCCTTTGTACTCTCTTTTGCCCAACAGTGGGATATATGTGTGTCAAGTATATATGTTTGTGCGTTTAATGAGCTATTGTAATACCATTTGTGTCCTATTCTCGCAACTACTATTTGATTTGATTTGAAACGGCTAACTGATAGATGCGCTTGTCTCGTAATCCAATAAAGCAAGTGGACGAGCCTCGGTTCAGCACTATCTGGCTTCACACTGTAAGCCCTAGCCGAGGTTCCCTCTCGAGGACCCTTCCTTAGTCTCATAGTAGAGATACTAAGCGCTCTAATAGCGGCTACTCCGGTTGTAATAATCTTGAGGGTTGTTAACCCGAACTCTTTTACAACTTAATCGTCCAAAATATTTGTTTTAGTCAT
The DNA here is from genome assembly GCA_029286785.1 of Meandrusa payeni. NCBI lineage: Eukaryota > Metazoa > Arthropoda > Insecta > Lepidoptera > Papilionidae > Meandrusa > Meandrusa payeni. The sequence continues at coordinate 3,223,912 of JAGSMX010000029.1, forward strand.
TATTCTTTAAACGGACGCAAATGTAAATGTCATTTTGTTGACTTTTGAAATTTAAATTACCCATTTTTGTGATACATTTATACCAAGGGTTGGCAACATGCCGCTTTTTCGCCATATCAGACTCTTTGTATGTGCAGCTACGGCTATTTATAATACTAACTTGAAGCGTCAATAGCCTAATGGTTTAGAGTACGGTCTGCTAATAGTAAGGTCGTAGGTTCGACTATTGACGTGAACCATCTCCTTACACCAGACTAAGCTTAGTTGGAATGGTTAACAAGAAAGTTAGTAATATTTTCTAAAAAAAAAAAGAAATATTGCTTTCTTTTTTTTAAAGGAAAAAACTTTATTTACGTAAGTTACGTAAGTACTTTTTATTGTTGACTCGTCTTCCGACTCATAAGGTTACGGACCCCGGATCTGTATATATTTGCCAGCGAATCTTGCCTGTACCATTTCAGGTTTCAAACTACCTGTTCGCTTTGTATTGTACCAATGAATTACCGTTCTTCAGTTTTTTTTAAATACAACAAAATCAGAATCTGATCTGAAATACAGTCAATACATTAAATGTAACTCTTCATAAATTAAAATTCTCTAAAAAGTTGTTTGTGAATCTGCTAAGCCAATTGTGTCAAAATGAACGTTCAGTGACATAATTACTGTCAATTTTTGCTAGTTTTTGTAATCTGTTTGTTCAGTTGTGTACACTAATATTGTTCCAATTATTGCTATTGTTTATTTAAACTCGGACATTATGATATTTTGAATTTTATAACATAATTCAATATGGCGATATATTTCAATTAAATATTTATAAAATAATGAGAAAATTCATTTGAAAATTGAATAATAAAACAATCAATTCAATAGATTACGGCATATATTTGGCACATTGACAATGGAATTGTAATACATAGGTTACATTAGGCCACAGCCCTGTAGTTCTGGGCTCTCAAGAATAAGACTACGGTATAACCTGCCTGTCGTAGAAGGCGACTAAAAGTGGCCTCGGGTTCATTGGGCGACAAGGGTGGGCGCCTTTGTCGTCCGCCAAGGTGGACCCGGGAAGAAGGCGACATCGGCTTGCCCGTGTCGCTTTGCACTGCGAGAGCACAGGGGAGGAGTAGCCTCCCCGGGAAGTGCTCTCTATGAGCACAGTGCAGAGGGGCTCCGGTGCGTTCCACTGGAGATCCCGGAGCCCCTCACCATGGTGCATGGTGAGGGCCACCGGGGAGGTTTTAGTGGGTAAAACCCCACATAACCGCCGCCTTCCCCCCAGAAGGCGGGGTATCTTTCTTTTTCATAAAAAAAAAGGTTTCATTAGGCCAAATACTATAAAAAATATTTTATTAACAAATAAATATGAGTGTGTTTTAGACAACGCTCACTCTGTTTAGAGCTTACTGCACAAGTTTCTTTGCGGGCAGCCTGTGGGCGAAGTACAAGCAAAGGTCCTACAACGCCCTTCGCGTTCAATATAACAACGCATTCAGAGTGTTGATGGGCTGCCGCGATTCTGTAGAGCGCATCAGGGATGTTTGCTGAAGCGCGCGTCGATTGCTTTTATGCTACGATGCGGAAAAGATGCGCATCCCTGGTCCGCAGGGTGCGAGGCAGCCCCAACAACATTCTGGAAATGATTGCATGTGCACTAGAGTGCAAGTATATGAATCACTGCCTAAGGCTGCACGTGTCATAGAAATAATTGTAAATAAAACAAAGATATTAGGTTGTATTTCATTTGTTACTAACAAAGTTATTAAGTGTCTTGCTAACAAAATTATGAGCAATGTATAAGCTTGAAATAAAATTATTATTATATATGTATGTACGTAAACACTAATGTTCGAGCGAAACAAGAAATGTGCGCGCGCACTGATCTCTCTTGTAGGCAGTGTACGAAACGTAATTCTTCCTGTCTTCCTATCTTCACTAACATGTATATCCATCTCAACTGCCCTTCGCATCGACCGATCACAGTTGTCGTAACTCATTCAACACTTTTTTTTTTACGAACTAACACAGTTGGCACAGAGAAGCTGGCCTTTACTGCTTCACCGGATTTGAGAGGTGGCACAGCTCTTAGATCGCTTAGCCTGAACCTCTATTAGGCGGTAGCTCAACACAAGGGTCCCCCGGTGAGGGGTAACCTCGGCTTGGACGGTCACCATTATTACGCGTTAGCAGTCCAATCCGAGCAGCTTACTCCCCAAGTCAAGCTTTTTAAACAAACTTTTACTCCCAAAAGTGACAACCCTATTCCTCGGTATTGCATAAAACAATTTGTATGGCAGCCACTCGAGAGGCCTGCACTAAACAAACGGTACCGCGTGTGCGGGCTGTCGATAACGTAACGCGCCGTTATCTCCCCATTACCCTATTTGTGTCTGACGCACGGCGCTATAGAAATCTAATAGAAGGCAAATATAGAAATTATTGCTACCTGATACCGCCGATAAACATGGGCGCGTCGTCGATTACGGAGATAGCGGCCGACGCGGCTCTAAATAAAAATATATATTACTCCGTAACCTACCTACTCGGCTTACTTACGTTGTCAAGATAATCAATTTTCTTTCATTCATCAAAAAAAAAAATTTACTATTAAGAAAATTGCTGTAATTTTATTTTAACCGACTTCAAAAAAGAAGGAGAGATCATGAATACTTTTTTTTAATCTTAATGCACTCAATCTCCAATATAAAGGAGCTTAAGCAGGCTGGTATCTCTCCTTTCCTAATGTCGTTTACTTCGCTAATATTTTTCGTCAGTGGATAGGCCGCACTTCTTTATATTAAGGAATAAAAGGGAGGGAAATTGTATAAAAAGTATAAGTCTGTCTTCTAAATTTTAGCAGAGCTTCATAAACATTCTCCTTCCCGTTAGTTCGTAAATGGAACGCTAAATCCCTTTTTTTGTTCATGGCGGAAAATCTTCAACAAGATACCCCGCTCCCTCCGCCAGCACTCTCGCAGTGCTAAGGCGACAAGGGACCATCATTGTCGCCTTCTTCCCGAGTCCACTGCAGTGGACGGTGGTCCCCACCTTCGTTGCCCGTGAACCCTAGGCCGCTTTTAGTCGTCTTTTACGAAAGGCAAGGATCATGGGCTCGTACATAGTCTTATTGTACAAATCCAGGATTACAAGGCTGAGACTATGCTAAGTCGCTATGTCATCTGGCCTTTGAATCGTATGAAAAAATTGAGTAACAGCGCATTTATGTTCCATAGGGCATTATCACCACGCGAACTGTGTGCGAGTGCGGATTGCCAGACTACATACCATAGAAAAATTTTAACACACGTAGATTTACTCACGATGTTTTCCACACCGTCTACCGCGTGGTGTAAATCAGAAATTAAAATTGCAACAAACAGGTGGTAAAATTGAAACAACGGAGATCAACTCGTGTTGCTAGCGTACTATGAACCGCCTGGACACTGAGCTGCTTATCTGTGTAATACAGAGGCTGCCGGACGTCCTAAAAGCATTGTATTTTGAATTGTCTAATCTCGGAAATTTTCCCTAAAGTCACATTTTATTTGCAATTTAAAAATATCGTATGCTGTGTAAGCCGTTATTTATTCAGCACGTTACAACAAGTGTTAAATAAATAGCATTCTATAAAGCTGTTATCAAACAAACGCTATCATATCTTAAGATTGAGCAACGCCTTACGATGACGTACACAGCAGATCAAATTATACTGTCGATGTACAAATGTTGATAGCAGACTAATTTGATAAGAGGTACAGTCAGCACCATTTTTTAACAATTAATTTCTTCAACTAAAACGAATGGAATTTCAATAGGTTACTTTATCTTTCAATGCAGGAAAAGACAGACGCAAAGATTATATTACAATTTTTTCTAACATATTTGACATTTCATCATGAAACCGTCATTTCAATTATAGGTAATTCCATTAATACTAAATACGTCAAATATTAACACACACACGAGTGACGTGCCAGTGGTACGCCATAGTGGCACCAAGGATCTTAAAGATTACTAAAATTATCATAGTTCCAATTAATGTTCATCTTATACAGAGTTGGTTTAGCATAATCGGAGTCCTGAATTTTGCTAAGTAAACTAATTATTAAATAGTACAAACCATTAGCCAACTTTTAAGCGTTTTTTAGTAATAAATACCAAGGAACTCCTAAAAGTCATATGGAAGAATTCTCGTTGATTGTGATTTGTTTATGGATAATCCAAAACTAATTACTTCAAAACGACAACAAGCACAAATGTAGAATGTAGAATTAAGAGAATATATGCGTCAGGAGTTCGTAGTATAACTGTGATACTTGAAAAGAAGTCGTCGACGCGTATTAGCGATTAGCATTTGTTTCGATTTGAAGTGAGTTTTATTTTTTACTCGTAAATATATGACTTACTTGACTTATAGTCCTAAGTCCCGCTGTGGGGCAAAGAGCGTCCACAGTGCGTCACCATTTCACTCTGTCTTGGGCTAAATTTTTTGCCCCGGGCCATGTCAATTCGATCGTCTTCATGTTCCGCCGCTACTGATCGCCGCCACGTTTCCTTGTTCCTGGTGAGATCCACTCCAAGGCCTAGGAATTTGAGTAGGATTCCGACACTGGGTGTGACCAATCCATGGCCATTTGCGGCGATTTTGCTGATTGACCGGCGATTCTCTACAGCTTGCTGGGAGTTTGCGGCCAGATGTTCCTAGAATCTGTCGAAGGCAGCGATTCATGAACACTAACTGATAACTTGTACAGTCGTAATTATATACTTGTACCTTAAATGTAGCAATAAATCATTGAAACCTTACATTACAGATTGATGAATCATCGCTTACTGGAGAATCGGACCATGTCAAGAAGGGTGAATCTTTTGATCCCATGGTGCTATCTGGTACTCACGTCATGGAAGGTAGTTAAACATTCTTTACCTTCGTGTTTAAGAATACAGATTAAACCCACGTTAAGATCGAGTTCTGTTAAGTGATAGACCTCGCCTTTACACCATACGATTGAAATAAAACTTCTTTCGCTCTATATATGTATGTATATATATATATATATAATACACATCGGCGATGAAGGACATAAAGAAGGAAACCAACATGTGTTAGAAAAATTTCTAAGACACGTGAAGTCGGACTATGCCCTTATACCTTCTTTACAGTGATCGCCTGTGCCCAACATTGGGACATATATATATATATATATAAATAAAGTGACATTTTTCAAAATTTTCGGAGGATAATAATCGAATTATTACTAAATGGAGCCTACTGTTAACAAACAACTGTTTTTATATGGAAAAGACACTTTCTTGTGACATCTGATTACGTTTAATTTCTTAAAATGTGTTTTATCCATTTAAAAATATTGTTAACAGTAGGCTCTTTTAAGTAATAATCTAATTTTCAAAATTTTCGGAGGATAATAATCCAATTATTACTAAATGGAGCCTACTGTTAACAAACAACTGTTTTTATATGGATAAGAGACACTTTCTTGTGACATCTAGTGAGCTTCACGTTTAATTTCTTAAAATGTGTTTTGTCCATATAAAAATATTTTTAAATTGAGGGTAGGTATAGATAATTTGATCTTTTTAAAGATCGGTCGGTTATAAGTGGGCTAATTGGAGAGAGTTTAAATTGTATAATTCCAGGTTCCGGCAAGATGCTGGTCACAGCGGTAGGTGTGAACTCCCAAGCCGGTATCATATTCACACTACTCGGCGCAGCTGTTGATAAGCAGGAAAAGAGATTAAGCAGATGAAGAAAGGTCAGTTCTCTCACTCTTGTACGGTTGCCGTAGTATTAGTGATGTCCCCCTTAGTTAATCGGATACCGTCTCTGTGAAGCCACTCATGTAATCTTTGCTATTTTTAATCACCCAACCGTTATTAAATAATTATTAGGAAAAAAACAACTTGTCTTTATATAAATGTATTTACAGAAATGGTATCCTTCTAGTTGAAACTTGCAAAATCTAGTTTAGTGTTGTTCAAACATATACTTTGCTCATTTAGCGATATCGATAGTTCTAGAATCACGAGAACTTGCTAGCGTATGAAGGAGAAATAGACTTTAATTTGTAGTCGTTAGCGTTCTAATTAGATGTGCTTTAGTTCTAAATGAGCATTGTACAGTCCGATGCTTAGTTGCATATTTAGTGTTACCACCAGTTAAGAATGGAATTCCCCCCTCCCTTTTTATCATTAAGCCACCGCACTGTTAGGGAATTAACGGCGAAACTGGTAGAAATTAAAAATACAGTTAAATATTTACGACTCCAAACCGACTTCAAATGCGACATTCTTCTTTGTATTTCCGAATTACCGTAGGAATATTAAGAAATAGAATTAACCAGAACCTAACCAAACTCTTATCAAACTACTCCTCACCTAACTCTCATGATATTGAGTTATTCGTCCATTTGTCGCGCACACAGTTAATGCAAATTTAAGACTTATATTATGGTTTTATCGTGGATGCCACTGTCAGAACTGGACCAATAGTCAATGGATTGAAATGGGACCACATGGGGAGCACCAGATTTCAAATACAAAAAGAATCATCAAAATCGGTTCCCCCAGTCCATGTTATGAGGTAGGAGACATAAAAAAACACAGACGAATTGAGAACCTCCTCCTATTTTGAAGTCGGTTGAAGCATAAAAATAAACTTATTACATTCCATTTTAAAAGCTGGCTTATTATATAAGCTCTCAAGTCCTTTAAACTTCAGAGGTAGTTGTACTGAAGCAGTACTGGTAGGCGCAGAAAGCTTTAGGTGTCTTATTTTCACCAAGCTTATTATGTCCGATATGTGACAGGTTCTGATTCCATCGCCATACACCGTGCACAAAGTTTTAGCAAGTTACTTTGTTAAGTTTAGTTTAAGTTACTTGAAAAACGGCAATTCATTGGTACAAGCCAACTGGGTTTCCGTTCACTTTTTTAACCATAGAATATATAGACTAGACTCTGCTTCTGCCATCTAGTGATATTTTTTGGGAACTTAACGCCTCTTTTACTGGAGCTCCGTATAGAGTAGAGATAATTCTACCAGTTTCGTCTACGGATATGAGATTATTTTATAGATGGAAGGTTATGGTTCGCATTTGGGGCAATGGTGATACGTGTTAGTCGTTGTCCTTTATGTTTTTGTGTTTGACTGATTGCCTGTGTTGTAGCACACTTGCTCCTAGCCCTTTAACGTAAGCACTATACAATAATCTCGTCCCATTTAAAATATGATACTATAAAAAAAATGGGTGCGTGTACTTATGTACGCGTTTGAGAAGTTATACTTCTATGGCATTATTTAAAAAACAAAATTGGCTTATAAATGACAGCGATGTGAGTGCACTTTAAAGTTTTTTTTAAATTAAACCGATTTTAAAACCTTCTTTTTTGAAGTCGTTTAATAATAGGTTTTCAGCTTCAAAGTTTCGAAGATTGAACCGCGATAGCTTTGCGTCTAAACAATCGCATCAAGCTAAATAGTACGCTAATAAATTAATGCTAGCACCATCTGTCTAAACCAGAAGCAGCTTCGAGCTGTTACATTTGTGTTACAGTCTTAAAATTTCACTCTTATCATGTTTTCAAAACGCGCCTAAAGAAGTATAACTTCAAAAACCTTTTTAAAACCATATGTAAATGCAACGAGCACTTAACGTCGGAACATTCCAATCGGCGTAATTACTCAAACCTTCATAATACCCATAGTGATAGTGCAACCTAAAAACCGTCTAGTGTAAACCCATTCAATGACATCCAAATTTTTTTTTCTCCACCCCCGACCCTGGCCTGCCGCACACCCACATCCATGTCGCCGATGAAAAAAAAACCTAAACCAAAAAAAATTAAAACAAAAACATACACATTTAAAACCGCATCGTGTTACTGTTGTCTATGGTGCATGATGTATAAATACGATACGAAACGTATACGTTGTAATAAATGTGTATGGCCTTGTATTATTGGAATGATATAACGGAAACGGTGTGAGTTTAGAAGCTAAAAAGCAGCGGAAGGGGGCACAACGCAAGAGTCTTACTGGTAAGTAATATCCTTTGCTACGCCCCGCTTGTAAGGCTCTCCGTACACTTGGGGCCAGATTGTGTAACCCAATAGAGTTGGCAGCAGATAACTTTAACGCCGAGCGAAACGTGGAAGGGATAGCGCATGTCTACAGTCGCGCACGTAATTATTTGTTTTGTCGCACGAATTACGATGAGTGTTTCTGTTTGTACTTTTTATATTGACATATTAACTGTTTAAAATCGCAAATAGATTAAAAAAATACAATACAACACAACTTAATAAAATGACAGTCGATAAATAAAGTTAAAATTAACAGAAAACAGAACTGAATATAAAATTTATAAAGCGACTGTACACAAGGAGCGAGCGGGATGTGTGTATCGCCAATAAGCGCTCGCGCCCGCCCCCGCCCCCTTCACGCCCCTGTGAAACCTTATTTTCAACTTCTGCGCATTAACGGTCAGCGCTAGAGATATTTGCCGCCAACTACACAATAACCTATCGCTATAAGCTTTCAAAGTATACTCTTAACATATTCTGTCCTTAAGTGTACTTCTATAATGCATTGTGATTAAATTTTGGTCATGAGGATTTCATACAATTAACCCTTTGTAAGTGACGCCTGGATTCTTATCACTTACAATAATGCATTTTGATACTAACATAGTGACTAATTTATCTAGTGATTTAAAATGTGATTCACATTTGAATTTACACATTGCTTCCCCTTTCTAAAAAGATTTTAAATACAAATAATTTGCTTAAAACAATCTTGTGCATATTTCAAACATAAAATGACTATATTTTCTGCATTTCCGTTGTTATTAATATAATAAACTCCTTAATGATTTCTGCCCGATTCTTAATAATTTGATCTTGTTTGGTACACCATTTATTTAGGCAATTGCAATTACAATGTAATAAGGACTATGTTTTACAATAGAACAAGATTAATGGCCGTGTGACTTGAATGAAGATATCGTTACAGGAATCGAGAAAGGTATGCTTTAGTCTAGTCAAGTCGGTCATCTAAATGGTACCCGGGTAATCAACGCAGCGGAGTAATATCTCCTCTTGTCATGGGTACCGTTGAAGACTGGTTTTGACAAATTAAAAATCTTAGAAATCGGTATACCCTAGGAAGCATTCGCAAAAAGTTTGCCTACACACCTGGGATTTTTTTTAGTAAAAACTATTTTACGTCAAGGCTAATCCCTAAAGCGTCAGCCACGACAAATATATATAGTATGAGGAAAAATGACAATGAAAATTTACACCGCGGAAGTGTGTAGTGGTGTCAATACAAGGTGCGAAGGAGGCATTGATTGACGATATATTAAAGAGGGGCATGTAAGGAATACCCTTAACCAATGATTATGTATGGAGATGTGAATAAAGTGAAAGAAGTGTGAACCAATTGGAAGTCCGTGATCTCTGCTTACACCTCGGGTGACGGGCGTGTGTTTGTATTAATATCTTTTAGCATTATCAAAGTTTTTTTTTCGTTACTTCATTTAAATTGAATTCAACCACCCGAAATGGCATTACTTATAGTCCAAAAGTACATTTATAATAGCGTCAATAGCCTAATGGTTTAGGTTACGGCCTGCTAATCGTAATGTCGTGGGTTCGAATTCACCATTTGACAGTTGCCGTGAACCATGTCCTAGCACAAGCTTAAGCTTAGTTGGAATGGTTAACAAGATTGTTAGTAATATTTCTGAAAAAAAAAAGATATTGCTAGTTTTCTTTTGAAAAAAATAAATAAATAAAAAAATAATATAACTAACTTCAATTACATCTAACAGATGGATAATAAATTGACAAATTATATGACTTAATTTAACAGTATTTTGTAGTTTTGGTTTGTGTATTCAGTTTAGTCTTATGTCCATAGAAACATCACGAGTTTAAATCACAAAAACATTCCGATACCAAAAAATAGAGCTACATTTTTTGTTAACTTAACTGCAAAAAGTACACATGTATACATGATACGTACCGTGTGTCGAAGAAGGGTTTAGTGAACTACATACTAGCTGTTGCCCGCGGTTGTACCCGCTATAATTTCTTTATAAAAATCAGTTTTAGTAGATTTGTCGACATTTACGGTTACTTAGCCGTACTTGTGAATCAACGTGATTGTATACTTTTACCTCAATAAATGCTAACGCAAAAAGAATTAATAATTTTTTTTGTCAACCATTTTGCATGTATAGTTTTTGATTTATCTTTCTATTGACCCCTGGTGAGATAAGATTGATATTAGGTTAAATGAAATTAGAACGGAGTTCTCTAGTACATTATTAAAATGGCGGTGTACCAAACAAGAACGCGTCAACTAGACTGGAATGTAATGATGCCGTATCGTGCAGGAGATGAAGACGCAACACTGCCAGCGGCGAGCAATAGTCACGGAGCGAACCACCGGCCCGAAGACAACCACGTGCCCGCTCCTACCGAGAAGCCCGCGGAGACTTCACACAAGAAGGAGAAGTCCGTACTGCAAGCCAAACTCACCAAGCTCGCCATACAGGTATGGACACTTCCTGTTCATTACTGAAGACTAACACCGAAGTCACGTCAGAGTGATACAACAGCCCACATGTGAGTCAGTCTATAGAAGTCCGATCTTAATCGATTGAAGTCCGACATAATTCGGCCGTTTCGCCGCACGACGCGTACGGGTTAAGCCTTTCCTCAAATAAAAGAGTGCTACAATTAACAACCTATTATATAACCTGTTATATATAAATCTTGCTTGAGGTTTCGTCGCCACCGTCCCTGTCTTGGCCACCATTCGGTTACTGCCCCGGTCCACCGACCGTCTTCTCCTAGCCAGGTGACCCGTATATATATATTTATATATATTTATGACGATATATATGAAATAAAAGAGGGCGTAGCTACTTTATTGGTCAAATCTTTAAAAAAAATCTAATTACATTTACCAAATATTAATAGAGAATGGTAACTCGTTTCACTCAAGTATGTTAACTAGCCGAGGTCGACCTTTAGTGCCGACACCAATTAAAATTCAATTTTAAGTGCCCATTTACCACTTGCTGGCCACAAATCACGTGTAGAGTCTGCCTATCTGTTAAGAGTCTGTTTAGGACCTGTGCCCAACAGTGGGACAATATTTCATTCAACGAAGCTATGACTCCGTTCCTTACAACAACTAGACAGGCGCTAATTGTCGTAATTCATCATTGCAGATCGGTTACGCTGGCTCCACCATTGCCGTGCTCACGGTGATCATCCTCGTGGTGCAGTTCTGCGTGAAGACGTTCGTCATCGAGGGCCACCCCTGGAAGGCCACTTACATCAACAACCTGGTCAAGCATCTCATCATCGGTGTCACCGTCCTTGTGGTCGCTGTTCCAGAAGGCTTACCGTTGGCCGTCACTCTGTCTCTAGCTTACTCTGTCAAGGTTAGTGAAGCTTCACTTGAAGAGTAAGGTGTGAATGCGTTACGGAAAGCGTGTTCGGGCGCGGTGAATGGAAGTTGAGAGGGAGATACAAGTGAAGATTACCGTAATGGCATGAGAGAAGGTATCCTTTCTCTCATAGTAAGTGGACGTTTCGTATGTCTAAGATACAGTGCAGGCTTATTGTCTGTATAACACTGTAGGAGCAGGAGACAAACACAGCTCGTGCGCGCATATTTGCATTATCTCTTGAATAATTGTGTATATATTATACATATATCTATATATATAAAAGAGAAACTGTGTGGGTATGTTCCATATAGGCTCCGAAACGGCTGGACCGATTTCAATATAACTTACAGGGAATTTTCAGATTGACCTGGCGAGTAATCCTGTAAAGATTGGTGACGATCGGAGCACTACTCTTTTTGAACTGTCAAACAAGATATACGTCGTATTTTATTTCTGACATTAACTTGAGCCCGACATGTTTTTGTATAAATTATAAGAATGATATTGTATTTACTGATATGTACATGGATGTAGGTAATGATCTCGCTCCCTCGAGATGATAATAGAAGAATACGGAGAGAAATGAATAATTTAATATATTGAGAGAGTTAAATTAAATCTCTAAAAATCTCTCTATCTGGGTACTCTATACATAAATATAGACGGAAATAAAGAAGTTATAGTTGTCATACTTCTTTTATTATTTTTTTTCCTTTTTAATGTATTTCATATTTTGTTTGTATGTATGCCAATGGAAAGTCTATGTCTATTATATTAAAAAAAACTAGTCTTATGACATACTGAGCAATATTGTTTTTGATGCAGAAAATGATGAAAGACAACAACCTGGTGAGGCACTTGGACGCGTGTGAAACTATGGGCAACGCTACCGCCATCTGCTCCGACAAGACGGGAACCTTGACCACTAACAGGATGACGGTGGTGCAGTCCTACATCTGCGAGAAGCTGTGCAAGGTCACCCCCAACTTTAGGGACATACCCGCGGAAGTTGGGGAGACGATGATTGAGGGGATTTCTGTTAACAGCGCTTTCACTTCTAGAATCATGGTGAGCTAATGACCTATGTATTATGTATTATTATTGCATCGCCGCTCTAAAATCGAAGAAATTGTAGCATTGGAATGACACATAATCCGCAGCTCGTGTGCGCATATTTGCATTATCTCTTGAATAATTGTGTATATATTATACATAAATCTATATATATATATATATATATATATATATATATATATATATATATATATATATATATATATATATATATATATATATATATATATATATATATATATATATATATATATATATATATATATATATATATATATATATATATATATATATATATATATATATATATATATATATATATATATATATATATATATATATATATATATATATATATATATATATATATATATATATATATATATATATATATATATATATATATATATATATATATATATATATATATATATATATATATATATATATATATATATATATATATATATATATATATATATATATATATATATATATATATATATATATATATATATATATATATATATATATATATATATATATATATATATATATATATATATATATATATATATATATATATATATATATATATATATATATATATATATATATATATATATATATATATATATATATATATATATATATATATATATATATATATATATATATATATATATATATATATATATATATATATATATATATATATATATATATATATATATATATATATATATATATATATATATATATATATATATATATATATATATATATATATATATATATATATATATATATATATATATATATATATATATATATATATATATATATATATATATATATATATATATATATATATATATATATATATATATATATATATATATATATATATATATATATATATATATATATATATATATATATATATATATATATATATATATATATATATATATATATATATATATATATATATATATATATATATATATATATATATATATATATATATATATATATATATATATATATATATATATATATATATATATATATATATATATATATATATATATATATATATATATATATATATATATATATATATATATATATATATATATATATATATATATATATATATATATATATATATATATATATATATATATATATATATATATATATATATATATATATATATATATATATATATATATATATATATATATATATATATATATATATATATATATATATATATATATATATATATATATATATATATATATATATATATATATATATATATATATATATATATATATATATATATATATATATATATATATATATATATATATATATATATATATATATATATATATATATATATATATATATATATATATATATATATATATATATATATATATATATATATATATATATATATATATATATATATATATATATATATATATATATATATATATATATATATATATATATATATATATATATATATATATATATATATATATATATATATATATATATATATATATATATATATATATATATATATATATATATATATATATATATATATATATATATAAATATATATTGATTCCGACGTCGATGACAGTTCTGGTGCCTGAATCTGCTATTTGCCAGTGACTTTTCATTATTGAACCAATCTGTTACAGTCATATCAGTTATCATTTCATTATTACCAATTACGTCAAATACATAAGCCAATAACACATTTTTAAAAAGACATAAGACATTTATTAACATAAGAAAACAAACGAAAATGCTTTAGACCACGACTGTGTACGTGTGTACAAGTGTGTACGCAGTAAAACTTGTTTAGCTATCTATATCTATATGTATGCATATTTATGTTTATTTATGTATAATATTTACACGATTGTTCAAGAGAGAAAGATAATGTGCACGCGCACTTCTCCCTCGTACTCCTTACGATATACAACATACTCGTAACTCTGTCTCTATCTATCTTCTATTTCTCTTTCAACTTCCATTAGCCCCGCCCACCAGCTTTCTCCACCAAATCATAAGTGCGTAAAGTTGTGTTTACTTCAAAAAAATCATATCGGAAATTAGAAATAATCTATATATATATAAAAGAGAAAATGTGTGGGTATGTTCCATATAGGCTCCGAAACGGCTGGACCGATTTCAGGGTTTTTTTTTATGACGAACTAAACAGATTGGCCAGAGAAGCTGGCCTTGATTGCTTCACCGGATTGAGAGGTGGCATAGCTCTTAGGTCGCTTAGCCTGAACCTCTATTGCTAGTAGCTCGATACAAGGGTCCCCCGGTGAGGGGTAACCTCGGTTTGGACGGTTACTATGTTACGCGTAAGCATTCCGATCCGAGGGCGCCCGAGAGGGCCGAACCACTACTCGGTCGGTTGCTATTTCACGGATAATCTAAGAGACATTCAAAAGCTAAACTAACTTTGAGTGCCACCTCGGGGACCTAAAAATATTTAAGCCGATTTCAGGGATTCACTTTGGCGAGTACTCCTGTTTGGTGACGATTGGATCACTCATCTTTTCAACTGTCAAATACAGCTTTTATTTACTATGATGATATTCTTTTGTTTTATTACCCAAATTTGTATTGACATGCGTTGTGTATATTTATGTCATTATGAACCATATTGAAGGACAACGGAGTATATTAAAGATAATTATTAAGGATCCTGAAGTAGGAAGAATTGTATTTACTGATATGTACATGGGTGTAGGTAATGATCTTCAACCGTTCCAGAGGAGAATGAATACAGAGAGAAATGAATAATATAATATATTTATTGTGAGAGTTAAATTATATATTAATTTATGATGTAAGTTTATTGTTTAAATAAAATAAAGCAATGGGCACCCTAGTATAATATATAATGCGGCGTTTGTTATTTATCTCCTATGCAGAGCTGATGGTAATGAATTTGTTATCAGGTACAACAACACTTGATCGACAAGGTGTGGCCGAAGCTGCGCGTGCTGGCCCGCTCCTCCCCCACGGACAAGTACACCCTAGTGAAGGGCATGATCGAGTCGAAGGCGTTCGACACGCGGGAGGTGGTGGCCGTCACCGGCGACGGCACCAACGACGGCCCCGCCCTCAAGAAGGCCGACGTCGGATTCGCCATGGTATAATTATACTTTACTATGTACCACGTGACTTATAGAGAACCGAAAACCAACTTCTCAAAGCATGTTAAACTTCTAGAAGTTCAATCTAGAAGCCTATGATATAAAATCCATCCGAAATCTAAGAAAACTTAAGCTATTTTCAATCTATTGAATAGACGGATAGATGCAGCTGTATTTTCGTAGTATTGCCATACCAAGACAAATAATACTTTATCGAAAAATTTCTTCCTTTTGATTGATTAATACTTTAAAAAGTCATATCCTTTTAACCTAAAATAAAACACTTTATTCGTAATTTATTCTCTTGTAATCTCTTCCACGTTTCGCTTAGAGGTAGAGTTATTTGCCATCTATATATATATAAAAGAGGCTGGACCGATTTCAATGAAACTTTCAGGGAATCTTCAGATTTCCCTGACGAGTAATCGAGTTTGGTGACGATCCGAGCACATCCCTTTTTTAACTGTCAAATACAACTTTTATTTACTATGATGATATTCTATTATTATACAACCGAAATTTGTAATGACACATGCGTATATTTACGTCATTGTGAACGATATTAAAATATATTTAAGTATTAATAAATATATATAATAAATATGTAATATTATAAATATACGCTAGTCAACTATAAACAAGTGCGGTATCAGAAGTGAGAAACGTTTCCAGGGTATTGCGGGCACAGACGTGGCGAAGGAGGCGTCCGACATCATCCTAACGGACGACAACTTCTCTTCCATCGTGAAGGCGGTGATGTGGGGCCGCAATGTGTACGACTCCATCGCGAAATTCCTCCAGTTCCAACTGACTGTCAACGTGGTCGCCGTCATAGTCGCCTTCATTGGCGCCTGCGCGATACAGGACAGCCCTCTTAAGGTATTTAACTTAATACCTCAATCATTCAACGATCAAAACGGGGATTTGAAGAGAACGGGGAAAGAGTTAATAAGAGAAAGTGAGAGGTGGGGATCTTGTTCGTCGGTGTCACTCTTGACAGAGACCAGACGTGGTCAGGTGTTACAAGCTTCACAACACGCCGCCACTCTTCTTGTGATGGCCGCCTTCCTCCTGCATTCATTTAATATTGAACCATTTACAGCCGCTTTTCTCCGGCCAGTCTTCCTCGTAGTCTGGTATACTCAACTCCTCAAATTTTAACAATGAGTGATTCCCTTATTCCATTTCTGATGGACTTTAGTTATTTTCAAATCGATAGCGTCGTCTTAGAACTATTTTCATATCATCAAATTCTAAACGCTATTTCTTATTCGCAGGCAGTACAAATGTTATGGGTTAACTTGATAATGGACACGCTAGCATCCCTCGCGCTCGCGACTGAGATGCCCACCCCCGACCTGCTGCAACGGAAGCCGTACGGAAGAACCAAACCGCTTATCAGCCGCACCATGATGAAGAACATCCTCGGACAAGCTATATACCAGCTGTTCATCATATTCTCATTGCTTTTTGTTGGTTTGTATCGCTATCGATATTCTTATACATCATCTCGCCAGAACGGATCTGGATGAAATTTGGTACAGAATTAGATTATATTCTAGAATAACACATAGGCTACTTTTTATTTAACCTACTTCAAAAAAGGAGTTTATTGATCAGGTACAAATCGCGCGTAACACCGCGGGGCGCAGCTAGTGCTATAAATAGTAGCGCAAAGATAAATACCGCCTTAAAATGTTTGCTGTGTTTAGTGTGTATCACGAATATAACCGAAGAGCAGATAACTTTTTGGAGCATTGCTTCTCGTCACAGAGGGTTACGGATTTTATGTCTGTAATACCACAGTTGTATTAAGAAGTTCTGACTGCATTTTCTTTCTTTCAAACAACAAGGAATTCAAATTTATACATGACGGAGCGGTGGTCCTCGTAAGGTGGTCTGATTACTTCATGAAGGTCGCAAGACAACCGTTCCTTTTGGAAATGGTTGCGGGAAGGCTACATCCAGCAATGGATGGTCTACGGCTGAAATGATGATGACATGACCAAGTTATGAGTATTATGCTACTTTTAAAGTCCGTTAAAAGGTCACTAAAATCGTTGCACGGCGGGCGGTGATTATTGTCTTTATATATCTCAATCCGTAAGCTAGATGATTTTTTAATATTTTTTCTATCATTCAGGGGACAGAATGCTGAACATCCCGTCTGGTCGGTACCAGCCCCTAGGCTCAGAACCCACCCAGCACTTTACCATCATTTTCAACACCTTCGTCATGATGACACTGTTCAACGAGATCAACGCGCGCAAAATACACGGACAAAGGAACGTCTTCGAAGGACTTTTTACTAACCCCATCTTCTATTCTATATGGATCGGAACTGCGCTGTCGCAGGTGAGTGATCCACTAACGACGTGTTTAATACTTCAGGATATGGTCTGCGATACTTGAGGCCCTACTTTTGACGTGAACCATCTGCCCGCTTAGCTAAAGCTAATATAATTACTATAATATAATACTCTTTTAATACTTTCCACGATTCCATCTGACGTTAAGTGTAAATGTAGTCTTGGAAGGTAAAACACACTAGCTTAGTAAATGCCTATTTCCTCTACTCTTGAAAACACCCACATTTGAATCGGAGGGAAAGACAAACTATTCCAGTCCTTTGCTGTGCGAATAATGAAAGATGAAGTAAAGCGCCTTGGGTCTTCTTGGGTCTGGGAATTCCTCTGCAAAAGGATGGAATTCAGCAGAGTCGTGATGTCAGATGAAGGTGAAGGGATTCCAATAGCGTTGCCGCTTCCAGTGGCCCTCAACACTTGGATTTTGGTCATGGAATTTTGGCCACAGGCCACAGGTCTTCTCTGTAAACAGAGTATAAGGGCATAGTCTGCCACTCGGTCCTAGTACGGATTAGCAGATTTCACATTTCTTAGAAACTTTTTCTAAGACATGTTACCAACATCTTCACCGCCGAGCGAATGGTAAATCAGCACATAAAATTGCTGTAGCAAATTTATTGGTGCCGGTACCGGCGATCGAACTCTGGTTGCTAGCATACTATGCAGAATGAGCCAAACGCCCGGACACAGAGCTATCACGGCTCGGCTTTTGGTCATTTATTGTCAAAGGTCGTGCAAATTTCAAAACTGCTTTAGATCAACAACCCTTATACACTGATTTCAGGTGATAATAATCCAGTTTGGTGGCATGGCATTCAGCACAGCGGGACTATCGATAGACCAGTGGCTGTGGTGTCTGTTCTTCGGTGCGGGCACGCTCGTGTGGGGACAGCTGGTCACCACCGTGCCCACTAGGAAAATACCCAAGAAGCTTTCGTGAGTACCGTCTATAATCCAACTTAGGATTTATAAGATTCTAAGGTTTCGATACTTAACGTCTTGGAAGGGCGTAGTAGCTAGTGCAATTACTGGGCTAGCATAGAATTTGAACAGACTGTCTTCGGCATGACGAACGCAAATGCAGCACCGCCTTGTTAAGCCTCAAGCTTGTCTCATCGCTTAGGTTATAACAAAGTCCCGCGTCGTAGCAGCAGATGATGGCTTTAAGCAATGAATATAGAAGAAGACTGTCGTAATATATATAGTATACAATATTAATACGAAAGTAATACGAGCTGTTAGAGACTGACATTATACAAAATGTATTTGTATTTTGTGTGTTTATTTAAAATATCACATGTTCTTGTTGTGCCGTGGTAGCTTAGTATTCGGTCCGTCTCAAATTGCACAGTACGCTAGCAACACGTATCCGACCCTGGTGCCGTTACCAATGAATTTGCTTGTTACAATATTAAGTGCTGATTTACCACGCGCTCGGCAGTTAAGGAAACCTACATCTATTATAAAATTTTCTAAGACATGTGAAGTTTGTGGCCTTATAGTCTCCGTAGGCATCTGCCCAAGAGTGGGACGTATATTTAAGCTAGCTAGAAGCTGTAACTTTAACTTGATGGTGCTATCCAAAACAATATCAGCTGGGGCCGAGGCCAGCCCGACCCTGAGACCATCCAGCCCGGTCCGGACTACGACGGGGACCTGGACAAGAAGCCGCGCGCCGGACAGATCCTGTGGATACGCGGCCTCACGCGCCTGCAGACACAGGTACGCACGCACTCTCGACGCGCAAGGGGAGGGGCTAGTGGAGTGACGTCACACGAATAGGCCGATCACCGTTCTAAATTCGAATGTTCTCTTTTTCGAATTTTTATATTTTTAATCTTGGAATCTAGTAGGGAAAGGGTAGTGGTTTTGTTGGTTTTGATCCTTATTTAAATCGATTAGTAATGCTATATTAAGTGACTGTTCAATCGCTAACTTTTTAATTATAATAACCCACTTTTCATCAAATCTTGCTCGGAATAACGTGACAGGTAGTGGGCATCTTAGTAATCTACAATTTATTTTTTTATTATTGGCTTAGGAACATTTTGTGTTACGTAAACATATTATTAAATTATTAAACAATTTATTGCTAGATAATAATATTACAATTGATTGATCTAGTTTTAAATCGGCCTATTCGTTTTTGGGTGTGAATTCGATTTTATCGTCGTAATTGGGTTAATATTGCTTGTGTTAAAATGGAGGGGTCTATGTAATAAATTTTATTGGGGGGATTATTTTGAAAAATATCGAATAGAAAATTGATTCATTTATATTGTGTTCATACTGTAAATAATTGTCTATCTTTGTACTTTTATGGTAGAATTTACTTTTGTAGATTAATTATTTACAGTATTTTAATGACAGTATTTCGCTAGATTATTTAAATTATTTAAACCAAAAATTATTTTTAACTGTTGCAAAATACTGTCATTAATGTGATTTTATTGTCGTAGATATCATCATGGTTACATGGCTGTGAATAAGAGTGAAATTAAAAAAAAAGACAATGATGATACTCTGTGGCATTTTTTAATAGTTACTTAATAAAGTATACAGCCGAAATAACACCATTTGGTGTATCTAAGTAAACTTGATTGAGTAACATTATATATAAATAAACGATTTTATAATTATTAAAAAAATATAAAAAAAAGCATATAGGAGTGGCAGAAATGTTCGTGTTTAATGCGAAAGAGGGATAAGTTCTAAGTTCGCAGCATTTTTTACCAAAAAAAAAAATTAACAGCAAAGTCAACAGGTCAACACTGCGGATACCTTGGGCATCCTAACGCTAAGTCAACGATATAAGTCCTTTTATATATACATATATATCTATATATTTAATTTTGTTCTATTTATGCATACAAGCCGAATATAATCATTTAGCGTCATAGCATAGTGATTACGCTGATTTAAAAAAAATACACATTCAATTAATTGGTATAGCCGGAGATTAGATGGATAAATATGAACGACACTTTAAAAATTCGATAGATTCCCGCAAACGACTGTATACGTTCATTATGTTAATTTCTTTTACTTTCACTCTCCTTTTATTTTCTCTTACGTCTCACAATTAGTTTCATTCTCCTATTCTTCTGTTCTCATTCGATAATTATTATTTTCTATACCTATACAGAGAAACACTTTACAAAGAAATTATGGTAGATACGCTACATTATTTTGGCCCATTAACGTAGATTACAATTGCTCGATTGCTAATTTTTTTTTGACATTATTGATTTAACTTTAAAAACCACAAAATTAGCGATCGTACAATGCTACACTAGATTTTTTTTATTATTCTAAAAAAATATATATTTTCGACCTGGTTCCATGACATCAGTTTCCTTTGACTAGTTTCTCTTTTTTTTTCCAACATCTTTTGTCTTTTACTGTTACTCTGAACTGTCTCGCTCGCACACCGCTCTCATGCCATGGAACCGGGCCCGATTCCCTTAGTGTTACACTAGTTAGAAGCCTAAAACATCGCGAGATAACGGCCGTGCATGGAAACCCAGTCTGACGCTTCCCGTTTTTATTTTACTATGATTTGATTTTACTTTATCACCACCACCCCTGTGTCACAACCCCATTGGCATGCGATTTATGTAGGCTGTGAAGATGTTACTTATCCCTCATAATTGTACCCTTCAAACAGTTATTATGACTACGCCCTTATAGATTGTTTTTAGTTCATATATCTATTATATATTATCTACACAACATTAAAAACATCGCGGTATGAATATGACTGTCTCTTTTTTTCTCCTCTATCTTTTTTTTTCTCTTAGTCATACTGACTGTTTGATTTTTTTTGTACTATTTTTGTCTGTTTTTTTTTATTGTTTATTTTAAGAATAGTGTTTTTTTTGCTTGTGATACGCCAACCCAATACATCCTCGATACTGATCCAAAGCAACCCAAGCTCTTGTTTGAATGAAACGCCGTATTCACAAACCTGAGGCGACGACTAACGCCACCGATATCCAATGCACCGTGGCAGTAACATTACTGAATCGATATATTCCTTTGTTAAATTATTATTTAATTTATATAGTGTTCAGTTACTGCTATAATGGGACCGTCAATTTGAGTGTGGAGTGGATATAACGATTAAAAAAAAATTATAGAAAAATTAAAAATACACAGATATTTTTGTTTAGAGAGCATGCCGCGTACGCTCCGTTGCCGTACTAACACTGTTCGGATTACTCGACCGAACAAGTCTCTTTCCTTTGCTGTTGTGTTGTCAGTGTTATGAGTGTATTTTTTGTTTGTATTTTATTTTCATGTTTTGTTTTTATTTTTGTTTATGTCCGTGAATGTTGCCCGTTCGAGCCGTCCTTTTCCGTAGGGGGGGCAGGGGAGGGGGTTTGTTGTCAGATGGGTATAAGCGTCAAACTGAACGATGGGGTGTTCAAAATCAGTAGTTGCCTTGCCTTGCCAATTGGAAAAATGCCTTTATTGTTTATTTTGCGTTATAGGCTTGTTGTAGTGTCGTTATGTATTTGTGTATATATAGTTACACCGTAGGCGATGCTGCTAGCTCTCGGGTAAGTATGTGTAGAACTAACGTGTTGCGGTTTTGTTTTTATTTTATTTGACAGTTAAAAAAAAAACAGTGATTCTGTCTAGCTTTCTAATTCCACATCGACGTTACAATTGTGCAAATTTATACAAAAAAAAAATGAATCCACGAGTTGTTTCGTGCTATATTATCGTTTTATGGATCGTGTTTTTCACAATTGTAAATCGTCGCACTGAACCTTGCAGGTCAAATGTTCACCTTGAACCCCGCAATAGATGTTTAACAAAACTATAACACAACAAAGGCATGGTAGTTTAATAAGTACTTGTTAATTTCATATGTGCTAAAATGTCGATATAAAAAATGCGAGCCACCACCATAGAAGCATATGGAATTTGATATTAGATCAATTTAAAATATGCTGTATAAATAAAAACCTATAAATAAATATTTAAATTGGGACGCTAAAGCCATTTAGTGGCGCATTAGGTGTTGCCCGGTGTACAAAAGTGCTAGTAAACCCCCTGATCCCTACAAAACACTCGTAGGTGTTACCTCCCTGCGTTGTCTAGGCGTAGTGTAGCCAGCTGTCGATCTACAGGGTAGCTAAGGCCTCGATTCGACTTTCATTTTATGATTTTGAAAGCTCCGTTTTTTCTTTTCATCATTTGATTGGTTTTCGTCATTTGGTTGGTTTGTTTCTCATTTGTTTTTTTTTGGGCACCTCCGAGTCATATTCGTATCACGCGACACTGGCCCCAAGAGTGGCCGCATACATGCCTCAGTACACCAGACACTGTTCCGTTTTTATATTTTTTTCTTTGTTCTGTGTTACGAAAAAGGTTCCACTCTTTCCATGTTGGCCTGCTTTCAGCGACAACAGATATGGGGATATTAGTTTGAAAGTAGAATTCAATCATTTTTTTAAATAATTTACGCTTTATTCGCCTGGAGGTTTTTTTTTTGTAAATTAATACATTAACAATCATTTATGAAACAAAATAAATGTTAAATTATTGCAAATAATCTTATCATATATTACATGCTATCATTACATATCATTTAACCATAAACAGTAAAAACGTCATAAAAAAAACTTTAATTTATTCTAGAAGCAATAATACATTTTCACATTTAGTTTCGTCTTCCTGTCTCTGTCACAGGCACACAGTTATTAACATATACTATAAAAATATAATTTGAAAACGTACATAACAAGAATAAACACAATTGTTGACTCTAAAACTCTCACACGCCAGGCGAACAAAGCGTACCGTATTCTGACACTTTGCGCTCGAAATAAACATACATAATCGCGCCCAAACCCCCACATCTGGAGGCCGAGCAGATGTAAAGCTAGGGCTGCGCACGTAGGACGGTGTCGAATGGGGCGAGCCGCGCGTCGTTGAGAGATGTTGTTGGCAGCCCCGGCCGGTGCTGGAGACCGAGGTGTAGTGGCGGGCGCGGCGGCTGGCGGCGCGCTGCGTGCGACGGACGCTGACGGTACAACCCTAGCGCGTAGTGCGACCCGCGGCGGGCCTCGCGACACTAGACGCGATTTAAAAATAAAACTTTTGACAGTTGATTGCGCGCTAAAATTAAATGTCATGGAACTTGTTTTCTTTTGATATAAAATAATACAAGTTATATCGTAATTTGTGCCAGAAAGATACTAGTAAAGGACACGAAGTTACTTTATAATGTGTCATGATTGCATATTTAATAAAACAATACAAAGATTTGAAACGAAATATTCATTAGATTTTTTTTATTTGTAATAGAATCAAACTGTCAAAGTGTATCGAATAGTGAAGTAGTGTCGTCGACTCGCCGCGGACGTTTTCAATAGTTCTGTTCCCCGTCTGCTGCATCCCACGTCTGCCCCGGTAGACCTGCTGTCCCTCATCTGGCACCGTCCGCCCGCCCGCACTGTCTCCACTCGACTGTCGACTCTCGATCCTCCGGACACCTCGTACACCTCTGCCATCGTCCCGCTTTGTGACGTCATCTAGTGACCTTCCCACTTCGAGGCATCGCTGCGTCGCTCCAGTAGCAGCTCTCGCTAGCACCTTTAGTGTTTTGTTCAGTCAGCATGGCGCTCAATCCACCGTCCATCGGTCGTGGTTCGTAGACGAACACAGGTCTCCCGTACAGCTGCATGCGTAGAGACGTCAGTCACACTCGACACTCTGAATACAGGCATAGTCGAGAACATCCACACCACACTCGGTATATCGGTGGCGTAGCGTGTCGGTAGGTGGCGCTAGGCGAGCGAGGGTGTAGAGGGGGCGGGGCGGGCGCGCACTGGGAGGGTTGTGTTGGTTGCAGCTGCGCGTGGTGCGCGCGTTCAAGTCGACGCTGGAGGACTTGGAAGAGCGGTTGTCGGCCCACTCGGCGGCCGGCTTGCGCTCCCGGCTGCGCGCGCCGCCGCAGGACATCGCGTACATCGACGCGGAGGACGTGCCGGCCGCGGCGCGCACTGAGACCACCATATTCTAACGGCACGCACACGCACCGCACCACTGTACACACAAACTGCTACGACCCTTCCGCCCTGAACAATTTTCTCACAAATCCGTATTTAACAGCGATGTTATCATTGTATTGCGTACCGCAAGGTACCGCCCCTGTCACCGGACCGACGCACCGCACGACCTCCCGAGTCCCCGCTGCTTGTTGCGCGCGACCGATACGTACTTAACGCCCATGAACCGCGAAATCTCACCGCGATCTTACGACACCTCGATTACTTATATATCTACGCTTTATTATACGACAAACGTCTTGTGAGTCTTAAATCGTAGGGTTAAGATTTTTTTAAATAAGTGTTGAAATTTTTAGAAGTAGGTAGACGATAGCAATAAACTTGCGTAGTGGGCCCGAATTTAGGCTCCGACACCGAAACGTGCCTGTTACAACCAGCTCCTTTGTGCTGTCGACGTTAGATTTACAAATTGTTAAACTTTTATTAGAACACTATAGTTTCTTTTTAAAATATTTGGACGATAGTTCTAGCAGCCCCGATAGTTGAGGGGTCCCGTAACGTAGACTTCATTCGTCTCTATTTAACGACTATTTCTGTCAACCGTTCAACTAAAACGAACACTTCAATTCTAGAGTCGAAAGCGGGTTGTAAATAATTAAGAAGTTTCTCTAACATCTTTATATGTATATCGGAGCAGTGATATTTTGTATAGCTGTTATAGACAGACGACTCTACGGAATTGTCTGTGGACTTGAAATTTACTAAGATGTTAACTTTTTAAAAAAATATATTCATTCTCCTTTAGCTTTGTTGTGTAATCATATTGGTGAACGCGAACCAGGGAAATTGATATCGGCTGAATTCTGTGAGCACTAGTTACTTTGTTTCATAGTAAATTATGGGACCACTTTATGACCCTTTTCTCGAACGCTATTTATCTCGTCTACACCGTGTCTGTCTTATGATATTGTATAATTTAACGTTAGTCATCTTGCTGTATACCAGACTATCCGAATGGAACACTTGACGCCTCAACAATGCGACACGAGACGACTCTCACAAGTGTATAGATCTTAGATATTGTTTTGCTAATGTTACAAGAACTATTTACAATGAATAATAAAATTTGACGCAAATTCCATAGCATTTTCTTTCGCCACTCGTTATGTATGGTGGGGGCCGCCCAGTTTTAGCAGAATCGCTCTATTTCAGATGTTAACGGTAAGTTTAGGTCCGAGTCGCGTAGGCAGTGGTTATGGTGTACTTACGACGCTGGACCTGGTGTGACAATGTAACGTAGGTACAGTCGAGTAACGTTTAGTTAGAGCATGAGCGTGTTTTGCACGTCTAAACCCAATTCTTCGGTACATACTCGCTCCCCCGGTCAGACGAACAGCGACCTTAACTCTTTAACAATACGTCACAAAACACAATTCACGACCCAGGTCGATAAGTCGCATTAAAACTGACGAGCACCTCGTATCGGAGAGGTGTGAACTGCGCGAGCGGCCATTTTGTGACTCTAGTCATCAAAATGGCGGCCGACACTTAGATTGTAAGTACAGAGTATCTATTGAAGAGATGTTAAAATATTTCTTTTTTGGTACAAATGTTGTTTCATTTTTTTTTTACTTGTATTTTAATTATTTTTTCGCTTCGCATTTAAAGTGTGAAACTGCTTATGTTACAGCGTTATGCATGTAAACAGATGTCTGTGAGTATGCACAATTTGTATTTTATAAGTGACGGTATCTGATAATGTAATGTGTTCATTTGTAATCGAGTTAATTTTACATTTACATTGTCAGAACCTTTAAAGTTCAATATTATTTTAATATACATAAAGTATTTCACTTTTAGGAGAGAAGAAAATAATCATTTTTTCTATCACAGTAACACTAGTCTTTAAGCTGTCGTACAAAAAAAAATAACGTCTCCATTTGTATCACCTAAACTAAAAAAAAAACGAACCTAATTCTAGAACATTAAAAAACTTTTAAACGGCTTATATATATTTTTTACTATCGTTGACTCGGTTGTGTAAGTACTTATTTATTAAGTTGATTTCATTCTTATAATATTTAATTTATTTTCATGTAATAATAGTTTTTTTTTAATTTTGATCTAACATTCTCAACCGGCTATATAAACGACCAACGGTCTAATATGAAACTCATTTGAATAAAATTATTTATTGCAACTGTACCGATATTTCATTTAATGATACCTTATAAAACGGAATATGCT
This sequence comes from Meandrusa payeni, assembly GCA_029286785.1. Classification (NCBI taxonomy): domain Eukaryota; kingdom Metazoa; phylum Arthropoda; class Insecta; order Lepidoptera; family Papilionidae; genus Meandrusa; species Meandrusa payeni. The sequence continues at coordinate 3,251,316 of JAGSMX010000029.1, forward strand.
TAAAGAGAAGCGTACCAGAGTTGCGATGCATAGCTCACATACCGGATTCTTATAATTCTATCGCCTAGTAGTCGCTTCCTACACGGTAATTAAAGATTATTATATTTTTTTTATCTATCCTAGAATTTTGGTAGTGGATGCCCTTGTACGTCCCGACCCAGCTAGTGTGAATGCCCCCTATCTTAGTTGACATTAGTCGATGACTAACAAAACTGCTTTCTAATACTCCCCCCCACTTTACTAATAGTAGACATAATCACAAAGTAGAGACGGTGTTCCAAAGACAAGTTTTCTTTTTAAAATTTTGATTTTGGAACGCTGTTGTTTTTTTTTTCGGGCTACAAAAGCAGTCTTACAACCACGCCGCGGCCAGTGTCGCCAGATTGGGTTTTATTGTTTATACATAATATTTCAACGTTCTATTGATTTTGTGAACCAATGAACCATTATTTATGCTCAATAGGGATAGAGTGCTAGTTCAAGGTTAACTAAAACACGGATTAATAGTTAACATAGTAACATAATAGATTTCATATAAAATATTGTCAATTTCTAGGAACAAATTTATAGGAACGCAATAATAACGTAATTAATTAGGATTTTTCTTGTATTTCAATTATTAAACATAGAACTATAGACAATTAAAATAATAAATTAAGGGATAAATGAAAAAAAAACAGTTTAGCATTTAAAATTTATTTCAGTTTTTTTTATTTATAAACACTGACAAAACTGTTTAATGAGGCAACACTAAACAACAACATTGAACTCTTCGAACTGATTTCAGTCTCCTTCATGTACATTTTCAATTACAAGTTCTATGACGTTGTTTAAAAGTCGTAATAGGTCTATAAATAATTTGGGGATGTTTATTTGTATAGTATTATTTAAAGTGATTTTCGCGAGACCCATGTGGTGACACTGACTGCGAGGTGGCACCGTTGGCACGGTTGTTACGGCGGGCCACTGACACCTCGGTGATGTTGTTTTGCAGCAAAAGGCGGACATATTGGCCGGCCGACGGATATTTGTCAATAATTATTTGGCGGAGCACCGGAGGATCAGCGTGCAATCCGGAGCCAGTTCCCTACCGGCACTCAGCCCCGTATCGCATCAGAGCGATGACTAAAACAACCTAATTACTAACTAATATTACTAAACATAAACTTACGCTTTTCACTAAAAAAAAACTTTTGATGCAAATATATTCGTAAAAATCTTTACTGCCAGTAACATATTAATCACAAAACGCTAATTTAATTATATTTAAATTAAAAAAAAAAACAGTTTAAAAAACATGTTTAAAGTTAATTTAGGGATTTAAAAAAACACATTGTTCACTAAAAGTATTATATTAAAAAAAATTATTAGGATTTTGCAAAATCTAGGTTACAAATTAATCGTAAATATGGTGCACCATTTGAATATTGAAAATATTTAGTGATTTTTATTGCTATGCAGTTTGTGCCGACAGAACATAGTTCGGTTATTTTTGTTATAAATATATATGTAGTCGCTAATGAGTAACATCCTAGACATCTCATAAAAAATAAGGTGCAATGAATACCCATTTTGCTCGACAAGCCTATTTATTAATCGTTAAGACATTAAAAGCTTTTAAACAACAATCGTGTAAATATTCATTAATAGTTAATTCTCTAAAAAGTTAAATATATAATAACGAGATGATATATACTACACATATATAAAGAGAATATTATATATTTTATTTTATAACGCGATAAATTCGTGGGCCATTTTTTTTATAAACGATTACAAAATATTGTGAGACTCGAGTGCTTATATGAACTTTTTTAAATAATTTATGATATTTAAATTTGCTTGTAATTTCTTTTTTCTTTCGTTAAGTGTGCTGTCAATGTTTTGAAATTAGTTTGATTTTCAGTCTTGTTTTTTTAGAGATAGAGCCTTGTTGTGTTTGACCATGCTCTGTAGTGTTTAACATGTTTAAAATTTTATTTATTTCTACTGGCAACATTCTCTGGATTTGTGACATGTATTTGTGTCATATTGCCTCTTTATTTGTGACATGAGTAGCTGAATTTCATAGGCGCATGAAATGTCAAATAGTACTTATAAATAATTTAAATCCTAAATGTAAGGAAATGCATGATTTCAATATTATTTCCTATATTTCTAGATATATATTTACACATTTCACACACACGAACTATTTATTATTGTCTTCCAACATTTTAAATTCCTTTTCTTATTTTGTTTCCTTTTTAATTCCAATAGTTGACTTCGCTACTTATACAGAATTCAAGCAAATTTAAGTATCTACAATGGGGGTTAGAGATACTTTGATATATTTATATTATATATATATATATATATACATAGTGATCGCTCTTCACTTTGCACTACGTAGTGGAATTTCAATACTCGCCTGCTAGTTGATAATACTAACATAATAAACATACTTAGTATATTAAAAAAAAACGTATTAAACGATAATTCGTGTTTTGGTGTTAACCGAAAAAAAAAGTTTACATCTAGTAAAAAATTAAAAAGTAATCCTATTTCAACATTTAAAACTTTAACTCGCTTCAATACCGTCTTGTGAACGCATATATAAAAAAATCGAGCACTATGCCTAGTATCACGTACCCAACCTTGGTACAATACTGTCTGTTATTTCTTTACTTCTAACGCTTCTTGTCTTAAAGTTTAGTAATAAAGTATCTGTACTCCAAAGTAACTTTCATTTTACCCAACTGCCACGTTGCGGAGAGCTGCGCTATAAGGTAACTGGCCGTTATGGGATGTGATCTATTTATTGGTGTATCGGGGCGCCTCGTCGCTGGCTGCGCCCGTGGCGAGGCCTTCGTGTTTGTCGTGCGTCTGGATGTTAGAACCCGCTTGGCTTTCACGCAGATGCATGGACCGTCACCGCCGATGGTAGCCACCATTCTAGATGGTGTGTGCATTAGGTATCGAATGATTTTTATTTTATCGACCATTATTTCATCTCAAATTGTGTCTTCGTCTACATGTAATGGTCTTGAAATAAAAATCACGAATGTATCAATATGTGATTCAAATATATATTTGCTTTTGCTATAACGTGATCAATCTTAATGTTGATGGAATGTTAGATGTAGATTAATTCATATTGAATTCACCATATACCGCTTCTGTACATTAGTTCTATGAGAAACATGTTCGATTAGAATCTGGTATGTGAGCAACAGAGCATAATCGTGTCCTAAAATATATATGTGCTTAATAGAGCATGAACGATGATAAAGCTAGACACGTGTGCCTTGCGCAGTCGACACTGACACAAGCACAACCACACGAGAACACAAACACAAAAATTCAAGAAGAACGAAAGTTAATTCGATGTTGCATTTAAAATATTCCTACCCACAGATTAAATGTTCAATGTACATAAACGATCATTGTTAAAAAATTTCGTTTACTTTTTTCATTATTTTGTTTATGTTATAATAAACGGATGTAAACAGGAGCCCTGGACGGACACTGTAAAATTATACCTAGTATTTAAGTGCACACTCCATGAACGTGCTTGTTAAGGCAATAGGATGCGTATATCCCAGCGTTTATTTATGTTCTAGTATTATTATTTTTTGGATACCCTCTTCCCAATGTCTGTTCATCGCTTCGCGAGGCGCACCGCTTCGTCCAGTCCCCGGAGTTCTGTCACATGTGCGGTTACCTTCACTGCTAACGTATCGAACGCTACTCTCAGATCCGTGTAAATAACAAGTTGATCCAATGTTGAAATATCTTCTATAGATAATTAAATCTAGAATTTTGTTCATTTCATCACAGTTATATTATTTGTTCTGTCTATATCTCATCGTTGAAGCTATTAAAAATTCGGGAGAGCTAAAATACATCTATACGTCGCTTTGTACTTTGCGTTTGAGAATCGCGTTCGATCAGAAGCACCGCCAATTTACTTTCTCTATCTGTCTGTACAAGGGACGCCGCCCGTCCTCCTTCCTCACTCTTTCTGTCTTTCTCTTCGTGTCGTGAATCTTTTACTTCATATTCTTGTTTTTATTTTCTTTTCCATGAATCCCCATTGCACACGGAAGGTCATAGGTGGCGAGTTACAAGAGCGCTTGATTCCGGTGCCCTACAGCAAGACCTCCACCGATCAAGCTGTAAGATTTGATACAAAGCCTGCTCTTTCACTCACATCTCTTGTTTGTTTGGACTTTTTTTTTATGTTGGTCTTTGTTATGTTGTTTTTACTGTACTCTATACTTACAACTTGCATACATTCTGTAACAGTTCCCTTTGTTCACACTGACCCTTCAATTTCGTCAACTTCTGTTAGACAATTTTGTATTGAAAAATTCTAAATATTGTTTAACGATTGAACGGTCAGAGTTTATCGCATGTTTATCACCTTTGGCATTATCACATAAAGCATGGGCTGTGTAAACCATTATTTGATGTATTTTACTTGTTATTTTTAAAACGATTTTGAACTACAATTGACGAAGTAAAATTGGTGTACTGTCTTTAAAAAGAATTAACATTACGAATTGAAACTTATTCGCTATTCATTCTGCGTTCAAATTGCAACGCATATCGCAACATGTATTCAATTCATCTATTGAAATGTAAATTCACATTGAAAATGCTTTTTATATACCATATAATTTGTATTTCATGATTCAAATAAATTATGTTTCCGTCTGTTTAATCACTGATAAGGGATCAATGATTTTTTATATATATTATTAGCTTATGCAATGATTGAAATGTAACGAGATATCAGAGTTGCACGCTTGCCGCAGAAGTACAAGGCCGGACTTCAAACTGGCTACTAAATTAATTTGTCATCATTTGCTAGAGTAAATTAGTGTTTGTATGTTATTATTTTGCCTCACATTCTGCACAAACTTAAAACAAACTCGACCGCAAAGAGACTTCCAAGACACCAGGGACCCGTCATAGAAGCTTCACGTTTAGCCTTCACATCCGATGCATCGTACCACATCAATGTCGACAGCTTTTAGTTTTGACAGTTTAAAATCTATCAGGCTAAGCTTAAGATAGGTAAGACAGGTATAGGGACAGCTTGCTTGGTCCGTTCGGATATAATGGAGGACGTTTGATGTTGCTTCGTGTTTGCCTAGCGTCCATGTAATAGGGCAGTCGGCTTTCGCGTGTAGCTCACATAGACGAGGTCAATGTCCGAATGCAGTCACAGTTGCATGATCCACGGATGAGGCATCCGACACTGACGCATCAGAACCAGGTCACGATAATGTCTGTATTCAGAGAGGGCGAGGAAGCAAGTGAATATCCTTTGCTCGCTGCATGGCATGAGGGCGGCGGACTACTGTGACTGGGATTTCGAATAACCTACGCTTTCTCGCCTCTTTTTTTATGGCTCGGTGTGCTTCCATTTATGTTCTATAATGAATTGATTGTACACTGCTCTTCTTGCAACGGTGTCGCTCCTTCTGAATTGTCCTTCCAATGGAGTCTGTCAGACTCGTCTCGCTTCCAAGGTTAAAACAATTATGATATCATCATTTGTGAAATAGTAAATGTTAAATTGTTTCAGCCGTGGATCATTTGTGTTTGATAAATGTGAACTGAATATTGTGACGAATTATAAGGAGCTACCACCGGCAGACACCCGCCACGCTCTGGCCCTCGATGTTCTGCTTTGAATTCCAACGAACTGTCAATATCAAAAATGTATATAGTCTCTTCAAGAAAATATTTATTTTGTTATTGTAAATTAAGTTATGAAACTATTCGCCATTAACATTACAGTTTAATGTCCTTTGTGTCGTAAAGTGCGCGTATTTGCACCGGAAATAGCACTCGTGTTTGTCGAGTATGATTCACAATGTAAATAATTGTGTCACAATGCGGGAATTCATTTCGCCAAGAGATGCCAAACGATAAACTCTGCAGCTAATTCAACTTTATGACGCGAAGAGATTTGTCTGTTTGTGGATCTACGGTTTTAGAACATCATGGACGTAGCTAGACTCTGCTTCCCGATAAAGTATCTGTTATTCAATATTGATGTTAGATGACAAAAGTTAGACAGCTGCTAAGGACTTATTGAAAGTCGAATATCGGAAGCAACTAGCTACCTCCGTCCTTGAGGCAGAGCGCGGCGCGTGCGCACCCGTCCCCCGCCACTTCCCGACTAAAACGCGCGCATGTGCGCAGATCCGCGTGGTGAACGCGTTCCGGCAGGGGCTGGACTCGCGCGGCTCGCTGGCCGACGCGGCGCTCGCCGAGGCGCTGCGCAAACAGACGGCGCTCTCGAAGCGCTTCTCGCACGCGTCGAGCGTCGAGTACGCGGACACGCGCGACACGCTGGCGCCGCACGACCTGGACGTGGAGCGCCTCTCCAGCCACAGCCACACCGAGACCGCCGTGTAACGCCACCACGTGACCGCCCAGTGACGTCGCCACGTGACCGCCCAGTGACGTCGCCAAGTGTCCGCCCAGTGACGTCGCGGCGGGACGCCGTGTCACGTGTCGCACGCCGCCACCGCGCGGACGCTCTCGTATCGCTGCCATCGCTCTAATGTAAACGTAACGCTATTGTGTATAAAGGCATATTTAAAAAAAACGGAGATACCACGTTCGTATTTGATTTCGGAGGGCCGCCCGGCGCATCGGAGCATAAGTTATTGTTAACTAGTGTGTTTATTGCGATTGTTTTGAAAATATTTTATTATAATACGCGCGTTGCCGCGCGCGTCTGTTGAACAAATAAAAAATATTGTCTAATTATTAATTTTAGATTTAAGCGCAAGGACGAGCGAATGAGCGTGTGTTTTTTGGAAATAATAATAAAAAAACCATGTAATTTTCGCATAGCATCGTGTCATCTTACACGGAATGAAACGTTTTGTATTGCTTCTGTGGAGCGAGCGGTGCTGGGGGTGTTCAGTGTCGCCCCCTCGCGCCCTGTCGCCGCCAACTTCAACTAAATTATTCAACTATTAGTTAAGGTGTTTGTTATAAATTTCAATAACTTTTTCTTTTTGTATTTACGACCTTTCCCCTATATCTAAGTACCTATACATTTAAGTCATATCTCGAAACGTAGACGCATCAAACTGAACGTTTCTACGCAAGACATCGTGTAGCCCGTTCTTGTGTACAAACCGACACGTAGTCCACTTAAACATCTGTAAAATGTTTAAATAGAAATGAACATTAAATTGTATAGCTGAAGGTATTTATTTGTAATGCTAGTCTCTTATGAAACAAAATATTAATTATTCAATTATTATAATGTACTTATTGATAAATACTTCAAGTTTATTAAACAAATATAGTCTACGGTGTAACGAATTGATTTTGGAATTTTTTCTCTATGAGCAATAGCGAGGCGCGAGTGTGGCGCCCCCATCAACGTGAGTGTTCGTGCGAGAGGCGTGCAGCCTTATTCACGTGGCGTGTGCGCGACAGGGAACGCACGAGTCGCGGGGCGCCCCGCTCGCGCCGCAGTATAGGCGACGTAGGATCGCAGCAGTGGCATTTTCAACTTATAACGTAAGACATGTACTTAAAGGACTTAGTAACGAGTCGGACGCGACCCGTGCCAGAGCGGCAGACCGCTCGCCGCCCACTTGTTTTTAGTAATAAATAATAATATAAAGTCAAACGATTTAGCGAATCGGCAATGTTCAATTTTGTATAGAACGTTTCATAGTAGCGGTATTGAGAATTGTTACGTTTTGTTTTGTGAGGTAAATGCGCGTCCCGCGACCAGATCGCTCCGGCCGCGCGTACCAAACTATTAAACAATCTTGTAATAATTAAGTATTAGCTTGGAATCAATAAAGCCTTTTTAAAAAAAAGAAAAACTATTAAAAGTTCACATGTTTAATATTAGTTACGGTTTCAGTGATTAGAGGTCATGGTATCGTTTTGTGTATTATAATGCTATTTTTTTTCGTTTATTCGTTACGTACCACGAGTTTCCCGATGAAAGACATAATAAATTAGGAAGTCTGTACGAGAGGCAGACGCGACGCCGACGCCGACGCCTGTGTAACAGTTGTTTTGACATGTCAGTCTGCCACTAACCATTTTAGCTGATAAGTCCCATTGTTGTATTTTTCGTCTCACAATAAATGAAAATCTATTTTATTGTTTTTACGCCTGTTGTTTTATTTACACACTACCCAAGCGAACAACACACAAAATATGTGTTATAATTTGTACGTCTCGTGGAATAAAATAGTCCAACAACTAATACACTCGCTTTATTGAGACAGCGTAACGTTGTACAAAGAATTATTTATAACGAATACCGTCACAACGGCGCGTCCTCACAATCTTTATACAAAATTAATTAGAAGTCAGATTACGAACTAATAAAGTTATTGTTTACAATGCCGAGTTCATGTGATGAACAACTAAATTATTAATTATGAATTAAAGATACAATAAGGTTCAGGTAAATCACTAAGATATGGAAGTAGTTATTATGCTTAACTATCGCTGGGTGTCATGTGTTGCCGGACAACATATGTGAAAAATATTAATTTGTCAAGACACGTATATTTGCATGTAAAAACAAAAACGGACTTCAAATCGAATTGTATTTCCAAATTAATGTGAGAATATTCTGCTAATATTCGTGTGACCAATTTTTTCTAGTTTTTTTTTTTTAATTTCTTTAAGCGTCAATAGCCTAATGGTTTAGGGTACGGCCTGCGAATCGTAAGTTCGTGGGTTCGAATCCACCATTCGACTATTGCCGTGAACCATGTCCTAGGACAAGTTTAAGCTTAGTTGGAATGGTTAACAAGATTGTTAGTAATATTTCTGAAAAAAAAAGAAATATTGCTATCTTTCTTTTAAAAAAAAATAGTATGATATAAAAAATATGGTGTTATCTGCTTTAATATAATACTGATTTCAAAACAATGAATTTGATATGGCGTCAGTGCAAAAAGGTTAAAAATTTAAACATTTCAATCTAATAATGTATTTATTTTACCATCACGGTTGTCTTACAAACAAAATATATTTACACACAAATATTATAATGAAGATAAAAATATAATTACGCTCGTTACACAACGGGGTCGGCTGAGATTAAAGAACCCGATTGTGTAAGATCACACTTCTATCGCTACGTCATCATTCATACCACCTCGCCAATCAGTTGGTCTACTTCTCGTCATCACTTACTTCGGAGACCGAGGAATATCTTCGAAGACCGTGACACGGTTGGATTTGGATGAAGTTATTTCTCACAAGTGTCGCAACGCTCTTTATACGCTTCTAGCGTTACTGCCAGTTTAATCTACAGCCAGTTTGCCAGTTAAATCCCAGCGCCATCGCTTCCTGAAGACGCAGAACTTATCATTCTATTAAAGCATCTGATCGTGCTGTGGTTCGACCCTTTTGAACCCTCAGGAGTCTGTATGCACGCATAAAATGAGGCCAAAGCCGAGGTACTCTCTCGGTAACTCTTGCGTTAAAATTACTCATATACAGGTTCAGGCTAAGCGATTTAAAAGCTCCGTCATCAAGTCAAGCTTACTGCAGCCGTAATAAAGCACATCGACTACTATCGTCTGCTCCTGATCATACATAAGCATCGCCTCTCCTTTCCACATACCAGACGCGGTCCGAGGGGAGTGTCACCTCCGCTAAAGTCTGACATGTGAGTAAATAAAACATGTATAAAAGCACATTTCGCTAAGAACAAAGATTAGAGTATTGACTGCTACCGCCATCTAGCGATATTTTTGTGCAATCAATTTTCTTAGCAGTAATATGACCTAAACGTTGGCAGCTGCGGCCGCACCAGCCTCATAGATCCGTACGTCACACGACGCCCGTATAGTATGTATTTCACATACAGCGTAGGCCTGACCAAATGCTAGGGGAACCGGACAAGGGTCGGCGGCGGCTCTGAAGGTATGAACACTGGCATTGCGCCGGTCGGATCTGAAAAGAACAATGAAAATGTCAACAGAATCCCCATGACTCGAAAATTGTAATTTAACAAAAAAACTATACGCTCTCAAAACAATCGTGTACAAAATGAACGTTCATTGGTATCGTAGTCGCCGATATATAAAGTAGTATTTTAGTTTTTAGATTCACTATGGTGTACCACTGGCACGCCAATGTGTGTGTTAGTACTTAACGTATTTGTTAATGATCGAATGATAATTGATATAAATTTATAAATCGGTTTTATAATGACACCGGCAAACAGCATTTTCGGGACCCTTGCCATATTCCATCACTGAATGGCATTATTAATGTAAAAGACAGTCTCATCTGATTGTTTTAGAGGAAGAGTGTTAATTGTAGAGGACGCGAATCACGTCAGGATAGAAACAAGAACAAAAACCTGAGAGTTTTTTAAATGAATGAATTCTTATCTAAAACAAAGATCACTCGAAACGATGTTTAGTTCCGCAACAACATTGTAGCGTCTCCAACAAAGACGATCGAGTATTTCACAATATTGGAAGAAATGGCAGTTTATGTTTCTGATATTATTATTGTCAGTTATCCTATGTATGTGATATATCCTTGTACAAATCCTACTAAATAAAAAAAATTGATAATCCTTATGCGAGTATATAAATCATTTTGTATTTAGGTTAATGAAATATAACACAAACACCTTGTGTTAACAAAATAAATTATATTGTAATTTTTAATCTTTCAACTGAAAAGGTTGTCGACCCCTTCACAAAAGCTAGCAAATTATTAATTATTGAATAGGCAGATAGTGACCAAGCTTGTGCAGTCGCGGCGGCAGGGGGATAGGTATGTTGAGAGCGTTTGGCCCGTGCGGCGCGGGCGGGAAGTGCGGGCGGGGCGGCGCGCGCAGCAGGTGCAGCGGGGGCGCGGCGCGGCGGGGCGGTGGAGGGGAGCCCGGCGGCGGCGGGGGCGGGGGCAGCGCGTCCCACAGCGCCACGTGGTCGGGGTGCGACGCGGGGCACGGCCACGCGCACCCCACACGACGGATTTTGCGTTTCTGTTAAACATTTGATCACATGTAATTGACGATTTGGATGTTGCCTGCCTTCTCAACTAACGATGTTTCACGAATGATAAACACAAGCATTATTTTATTAGACAAATTACTAACAGTTGATAACAATTGAAATAAGTAAAACGACATTAGTGCGTTGCATCGCGTCGTCGCAACGGAACAAGGCATTGTATGCCGCACCGTCGCAGCTGATTTCTTCAGTTCAGCCTTTGCAATGGATAGAGACAAACGTGTTCTTTTGTTACTTATATTACGCCACCGCCGTAATAAACGTAGAAACCATAGCAGATTCTGTACATCTCCTTTCATAGCGTTAAGAAATAGTGACACTCAGTTTTTTATGTAGGAATATCCCTATATTCGTAGTTGGATGAAAATAATTTTTTCAATTTTTCTTCTCCTCTAGCAGTGGATCACCGTCCGTCGTCGCAGCGGAGCTCCGACAACGCAGCGCATCACCCTCCCTCCCACTTCGACTGTTGTTCGTCGATCCGTTGAAACAGTCTAATGGGGCCTCGCTCTTAATGAAACAATAGTCATACAGTTGTATGTATCATTGAATGTATGAATGATGAACAGAACACAAGTTTGATATGACATCTCGTTACTACCTTTTTAATCGGCGGCTCTTCTACATCCGAGTCCTGGCCCGGTTTGTACCCGTCGGCGAAACTCACTCGCTTAGCTCCGCGCGCTGTTTCATTCGTAACAGACCTATTACAAAAATTATTTATTATTATTTTGATTTTTTTGACAAATTGCCTACATATACATATCCCACTGTTGGGCCCACCTTCTATGTACAGAGAGTATAGCCATGCGGCTCTAATGCGGATTAGCCGACTTCACATGTCTTAAAAATATAGAAGATAAGAATTTCCTTTACGACACTGCGCGTGGTAAATCAGCACTTAAAATTGAACAAGCAATTTCATTGGTGCCGTGCCCTGCCTGTGCGATTTGGAGCGACCACCCGGGCACTACACTACCACGACTCTTAAAACTAAAAACTAACTCTTAAAGTTTCTTATTTATATGAACATCATTATTTATGCTGAAGTTCATCTATTGACGATCCCAAGGATTTCCAAAAAGACCAGCTGTAAGCGGCTTGCATCCAGCTGTGTCCTGCGGCCTTTATGAGGTCGTCAGGCCACTTTTCACTGCGCCTGTCCGTGCCCTCCAATCAAATTTTAGCCCCATAGGCTATCCATTCTTCGCACAATGTGACAAATCATTATCCGTGCTAGCACAGTTGGCTAGCCGAGCTATTATAACAATGGGTGGACAGAATACCGACAGGTGAGCGCTGCACAGATCCCGTAGTCCTACCTACTTACGACATAAAAGGAGATTAAAGTGGGCTTCGGGTTCAGGCTCGCAGAGCTAAGGCGACATGTGACCACCAGTGTCGCCTTAGCTCTGCGAGAAGCTGGGGGAGGAAACGGGGAGGTTCCCCGGGATGTGCTTCAGAACACAGTGCAGAGGGGACCCACGCATCGAAGAGGGGTCAGGGAGATCTCGGTCGTCAAGGCCCAAAATCATAATATTTTGGCAATATACCTTCAATGCCTTTAGTAGATTTGTCACCAGGATCACTTAAGATCGAGTCAGGCCAATGCTTCTTCTTCAACTACCATAAACAAATAAAGTACATGTATTTCTTGTCTGTATATAAAAAAAATCTACCTACATGATCAGAATGCCTTTTTCTGGAATTTCCTTCTCCGGTTCAGGAGGACTCTCCACTTCCTTTGCCACCTCACCTAGAACTGAAGAAGTATTATCAAATAAGTCATCATGTAATTGTCTCCAACCATCATCATTGTACACCAAGAGCTTTTTCCGTGGTAGAGCTACCGTTAAAGTCGTTGTTGAAATGAAAAAAAATCTATGGAAAAATGGTATGCTAGTGTAAATCTATATGATTTTTCGGAAATCCCTGGTTCCTGGTTCCGAAACCCGACCCGACCCAAAGCTAGTTAGCTATTTAAACCTCTTGATAGTTTTTCGATAACCGTACTACGGTAGATTACCTACCGAAACGTGGTTGGACCCTCTCGGGCGCCCTCGGCTTGCTAACGCAATTACAGTAGCCGCTCAAGCCGAGGTCATCTCAAATTCCAGTGAAACTGTTGAGATCTATAAAACTCAGGTTACTATGCGAAACAAACAAATATTAGATGAATTGAGAACCTCGTGCTTTTTAGAAGCTGGTTGAAAAGGTAAAATTTGTGTCATATCGTTATCGGAATTCATACTGACCGGTGTTCTTCAGCGCGTGGTCAATCCTCGCGTCAAGCGTGCTGACGCGCTCCTCCTGGTCGGGGAAGCTGGTCTCCATGTTGTCGGCCGCAAGGGCAGCGTAACTGTCAGCGTTCGTATCCACGCTCTCGGAGAAGCAGTCGCCGTACTGCAGACGGTCCGCGGCACCGTACATGTCCATGTATGCTTCGTCATAGCTGGAGTCACAAATACATTATCAGAAAAATGGGTTTTGATCTTGTCACTAACTTGAATATCGACTATTTTATTGATTGATCACAAATCAAACATATGACACATGTATTTCATACATAATTCAAATATACAATTCATTTTCTTGACAATCCTATCTGATGTTAAGTGGAAATGCGTTTAATTGTACTTAAAGTTACAGCTTAGGTATAAATGCCACAGGACTTCTCTGTCATGACAGTTTAACTGCATAGTCCACCACGCGGCCCTAATTGGCCGATTTCACATAGGTCAGAAATTTTTGTAACACATGTAGGTTCCTCGCTATGTTTTCATTGGTAAAACGGCACTTAAATTTGCAAAAAATAAATTAATTTGTGCCAGCCGTAGGACTCGAACTCGAGATGCCAGCGCACTATGCAACTTGAGGCCGCAGGGCCGCATTTAGGAGGGGCATCCCGGTGCTTCCGCAAGAGGGGCCTGTTGTTGAAACTCTCAAATAATGAGAGATATGCACAGCTAGAGTCTGTTATCTTTATTCATTGAACAATTGGATTTCTTGCCGTTGCATTTTCAAACAAAATAAGCAATGATCTTGTCGTCCACTCGTCTTTATGCTGCGGGCCTCCAGACCTTTAAACCTTAGGCGATACTGGGAAACTGATTTTATGCAAACGTACTTACCCGTTAGCTATACCAGAGTCAGTTCGTTTGCCGAGACTTTGTATCTTGTAGACGGGCTGCGGCGACGGGAGGGTTTGGTTTTGAGGTTTCCTTTGCGGTTGCTGTGAATACGGTAGCGGTTGTGGTTGCGGCAACGGTCCAGGTTGCAATTGTTGCGTTGGAGGTTCCGTTGAGCAGTCGTTGCCACCCGTTAATACGATGTTCACCTCTACTGGTTTTAAACCTGTTTGTTAAAAATTACATATGAAATTATAACATATATTTTTAATTCACGCCTGCCCACCTCACATGGTATACATACTGTTCGCATCTCGCTCTAATTGTCGACGATCAGGGTCTTTCCGTTCGACTTGACCCTTTAGGTCTGCAAGGAGGCAGCAGGGCGCGAGTGTTCATCCCAGCTACCGATTTCCATTACCACACATCGTGGGAAATATTCAACATTCAATGCGGTAACTTGTCATTGGAAAGATTTGCGTTTATGTCGCGACTATGGGAATGATCAAAGGATGTTTGGATACAAACTGTGAGATGGGTTTGTCTCTATTTGGAGAGGATGTGGAGATAAATAGTGACAGCTGTGGAGTCCAGGGCTACTGGTACCCTTATTCATCGGACAGATGAATCCTCTGGACAAGGGACAGTATATGGTGGAAGACATTGTTGAAGTCCTATTTCTACCAGTGGATAGACACAGACACATTCAATATAGCGACCTGATCGGGTGATGAGGTTTATAGCCGACGATTATGTATGCACATATACACGGATTCTAATTGCCAGAGGTTCAAGAAATGTCGGCAGGCCAATCAAATGTAGATGTGGATATTACCGAAACAGTATGAAAAGAGACGGAGGCCTTCACCTAAAAAGGGGTCGATATCCGCACTGCACTAGTGCAACGAATTAGATTCCGACTCGAAGGACCATTATTGTTCACCACAGAAATGCGCCTGGGGTTCTTGTTGGTTAAAATTACTGGTTTGTTCATACGAAATAAAACTTTATTAGAACACCTTGCACACACGATACAGGGTTGAGTGATTTTACAACTTGATAAGAAGTTGACATAGTAAATATTCACAATATTTATGTGACAGTGGCCAACACTACTATATAAGTTAAATACTAACAAAATGTTGTTGATATTATTATAGATGGATGTGAAGCGAAAAGGTGTATACTAACCCCAACGCGACGGTCTGGCTGATGGTGTCATCAGGGCGGGTGAGTGACCAGCGCGCCAGTCGCACTTGATCTCCCCCCGGCTGCGTGAACGTACCACAGTCTCTATTCGCTGTTCCCCCGATGGTGATAATGGTGATGCTCGCTGTAAATTTAAACTGTTTTTGGAACGACGAACTGTTTATGTGGATTATTGTAGAAATCGTGACATAACGAAATAGTATTACGCCCTCTCCAAGCCACATTTTCAACCGACTTCAACCAAAAAAGGTGAAGGTTCTCAATTCGTCTTCATAAATTTGGACTGGGTTACCCGATTTTGATGACTCTTTTTTCATTTGAAAGCTGTTGCCTCCCATGTGCTCCAATTTTAATTTGGATCAAGTATGTGCGCCACAAATGGACCAATAAATCAATATCCCGTCTACCGATTTCGACTATAATTCTAAAAAACAAAGATACGTGTCATAAACATGTCGTGTCGTAAAATATACGTGTCATAGCGTTAACGTTAGAGTCGATTTGAAGTCGGTTTTTGGTTTTGCTTGTAAATATTCTTCTTGCTCCTGATTTGATTCTTCTATCGGACTTCTAGACGCTGGACTTCCATCGTGAACATTCGTCAAACCCGAATGACGCGCTTTATTATTCGTACAGCAAATTACTGTAGTAGTTTGTCCTCGTCTCTCTTTCCCTTCGATTACAATGTGGATGTTTTCAAGAGTAGAGTAAATAGACCACACGAGAAGCACCAGGTTTCAAAAAGAATCATTCAAATCGGTTCACCCAGACGAAAGTTATATGTAACAAACATAAAATACAGACAAATTGAGAACGTTAAAATTAACATAACTCACCAAAGTAGCGACGTCACTCTGGTAAGCCATCGCCAGTTGTTCGTACATCTCATAGTTGTCCTGTTGGTAGCTCTCGTCAAATTTCTCCTCGCACTCGATACCAGACTCTATCTGTTTCATGTAATGTCCACTTTGGCTCGCGTTGATAACGTCGTTGAAACTGTAGTTGGAATTCTGCGAGGACGGACGCAAATGGCTGTCGTCCTTCTCATACTGCTTCACGCTGCACACCGACTCTTGGGATGAACACAGTGACATATTCGATTCGTCCATCACCGGTTTTATTTGTGAGGTTGTTGCAGTTGTTAGAGTTGTTGATGTCATTGATGGAGCTATCGATGACATGGTCGCGATCATTTCGACGTTAGTTGTTTGTTCAGTTATTGGAATTGTTTGAGGGATTGGTGCAGGTATTTGGGGGATTGGTGTTGGTGATTGTGAATTTTGTGGCGATATAAGAGTGATTGGTGAAGGTATTTGAGAGATTGGTATAGGTATTTCAGTTATTAGTGTAGATATTTGAGATTTTGTTGGAGATTGTGAAGTAATGTCATTAATGGCTGTGCTTTCTTGCGATTCCTGTGAAATAAAAACAATCATTACGCATATTACGGACTTCTGTCTATTACCCACAATAGAAAGCTAAACGTTTCTCAACCATATTAGCGACAACTAAGGAAGGGCGATAATTGTAGGTAGGCGAGCGCAGAGGTTCCCTCCCTCCGCAGGCGGCGTATCGGGATGCGCAGGAGGCGTTACAACCAACGCCTCCTCTTGCCGTCCCTGTAATGCGAAGCGAGGCCAGAATGGATACCTGGCCCCAGGCGTCGTCGGGGCTTTTCTGAGTGCCGGAGAAGTCCCCTTTTGAGGATGCAGTCCGGTCTTTGCTGGAACCGGCCGGTCGTTGGGGTGTCCTGTCGCTGACTGATCCGGGGCACCCCGCTCATAACGGCTGATGGCATTTGCGAAAGGTTTAGTGGGTAGGGGCTGCCCATGCCGAGTCCCACACATCCCTCCGGGCCCACCCAGGGTACCGGAGGATGGTCTATAAAAGATTCCCTCGCGTTAACAAAAAAAAAGGACGATAATTGTAGCATACAGTTGTTAATGAAGCAAGCGATATAGGGAATGATGATTCCTGCAAGCCTTGCAGTAAACGTGATTCTGTACCAGCAACGGAACACAGCAACATTGTGTTTCTATATGCTTTATAATGTTCAGCCATATTTCGACTCGATTCGATGGAGACTAATTCCTTCTTTCTATTCAACTGGTCTTTAACATGAGATCTACAGAGTTAGTTTTAGACATAGCAGCATATCACTGAATACTGACAAACTTACTATAGTAAAGCAAAATATAATAATAAGAAATTTATGAATTATATTAGAGATTTATGTGATTGCCATTGCCATTGCCCGGAGCCTTTTAAAATATTTACTAGATTGAGGGACAGCCAAAGATGGCAATGATTAATTTGAAATTGGTATTTGATTGCGTCAAATACGATGGTATATTAAACTTACATTGATTTCAATCTCTTTTTCTTCAACAAGTTCTGTAATGTTAATACAAGTTTCTCCTCTTGTAGCTTTCAGACTTGCATATTCGTTCTGATTTGCATCTTCCTCACGACCTGCATCTTCCTTCGGAGCTGCATCTTCCGTGTGAATTAAATCCTCCCTCTCCCTTACAACTTCCTTACGACTTACATTATCACTCCGACTTGCATCTCTCTTCCGACTTTCTATCGCTTCCTTCTTAATGTGTATATTGTTACCGACGAAATCATTCTGCAACTCTTTCACGTTAATGATTTCCCTCGGCTTCTGATGTCTTCTAGGCGAGAAGTCCATTAAAGATTTGGACTTTTCATCATCGGTCAAACGTTCCGTTTTTATATTCTTCAGGATGTTTACGTCAAACAACTCCTCGCTTTGAGCGGAGTCCGATGTGGACTTTCGTTTACGTTTCTTCTCCTTTTTCTTTTTTGCTTCTGCCTTCTTAGCTTTATTCGCTTTCTTCTCGCATTCGTCAGTACTACTATCAGTGGTACTAGTAGATGACGAACTGCTTGAACTTTCTTCCTTTTTCTTACGTTTTAAATTTTTCTTTTTTAATTTTTGCTGCCTTTTCTTTTTTGATTTTGTACTGGTGTTTTTATCTGTGTACAATCAATGGTGAAATTGGTATTGTATTAATTGTGCTATGTATAAGACTAGAATATTAAACGATAGGTGACGTAGTAGTAGAAATTGATTTTCATTATACATGCCTATCACGGATATGACATTCGTATTGGCATTCGATCTATAAATCAAGCATATAGACTTTCTCCCCTTAGTTATAGGCTACCTATCTGTCATATATGTGGACTGATATGTTTGGTAATAGATATACTATTACCTAGGACATAATCTAGATAAATTAATCAAAAATAGAGATATATAAAAATAAAAATACAGTCACCGGATCTTCGTTATGAAAATTATAATACTTCACAAATAAAAGAGGGCGTCCATTCGTCGCTTCTTGTTTTATCTAAATTAAATAAGTTATATTAAAACTGCCAATAAGAGCCTCACTTACCAGTATTATTATCATCATCGTCCGAATCATCAATCGTCTCTATCTTACTCTGCTTTCTCTTCTTCTTCTCTTTTTCTTTCAATTTTCTTAAGATTCTCTTTCCGATGCGCCGTGTTTTAGCCGATTTCGACTTCGTTTTCTTGAGAGCCTGCGAACACGTTATAACTTTTAATGTAATATAATTATAATGACATTTTTAGTATGATGAAAAAAGGAGCGTACTGCTGAGTGATGACTAAATGATCATAACCGTAAGTGGCACACGAATACAATGATGAATCAGATGAATTGCAGGTGCGTTACCGACCAATAGGGCCTAAGGGTAACGAACAAATTTATTCATCACCTCCCTTAGAAGGGTTCTCAGCTTGTCATGTCGGGAGAACTAAGTAGCCGTGACCTCTCTTATACAGCAGGTCGGTGTAGGCAAGAACCTATATATCCAGCTCAAAGGTTAATAAAGAAAACCGTGAAAACAGACAATTTTTTTTCCAAAAACAGAAGAGACTTTATTTGTATGTAAACGATTGTTTGGGGTTCCTCTGCATATCTTTGCAATTTAAGGTCCAATGGTAACAAAACAGACTATTGAACAAAAGATATTTTGTTTTTTATTGAAATTTTTAAATGAAAGTGTTAAAGAAGTGGCTACGTTTTGTTGTCGACGGTAACAAATATGGAACAGCATAAGCTTGGAGCAAAGCGGACAGTTTGTTTATAGTTTTTTTTTCAAAGAATGCAGTTTTTTCACAAATATTACTAACATTCTTGTCAACCATCCCAACTAAGCTTAAACTTGGAGATGGTTCACGTCAATAGTCGAATGGTGCATTCAAACCTACGACCTTACGATTCACAGATCATTTCCTAAACCATTATTCTATTGACGCGTCAGAGGGTTGTATTCTGCAACTATCCAATGTTAAACAGACGTGGGAGCTTATTTTTAGTATCATGTAATTGAGATGGGATGCACCTAGATATTTCACCTATGTAATAAGAAGAATTATATATTTTAATATTTCGTTAATTATCTGATCTTTTCCATGTTATACGACCAATATCAGCCTGGGTTGGTATAGGCTGTCGCTAAGTATGTATCCCTATGTATTTGTATCCCCTGCCTTTCGTATAAGGCGACTAAAAGGGGCCTCGGGTTCACTGGGCGACAAGGGTGGGGGCCTTTGTCGTCCGCTAAGGTGGACCCGGGGAGAAGGCGACATCGGCTGGCCCGTGTAGCCTTGCACTATGAGGGCACAGGGTGGGGAGGGAGTAACCTCCCCCGGGACGTGCTCTCCTGAGCCCCTCGTCATGCACCGAGGAAAGGGCCACCGGGGAGGTTTTAGTGGGCCACTTAACCGCCGCCTTCCCCCCAGAAGGCGGGGTATCTTTTTGAAGATTTCCTCCCCGTCAACAAAAAAAAAAAAGGCTGTCGCTAAGTCCACCTTTGTGAACCTTAGTTTGTAAATAAACAAATCATATATACTTACTTTCTTTTTGAGTGATTTCTTTTTCTTTTTCGCTTCCGGTTCACTATCCGAGGTCAATGACGATGAACGTTTTCGTTTACGAAGTTTTTCTTTCATTTTCTTACTGCAATTATAAATAAAACCTATATATACGCGTATTAAATTCGAGGGTAGGACAGACAATTGATATAGGACGCGGCGTGTGAGTCTAGCGTGGTTAATGCGCAAATTCGAAAAAAAAGTATCCCAAGAGAGTAAAATGGGCGCGGACAGGCATACACGCTTATTGGCCTCTCCTGTCGTACTCTGTCCCGGCACTGATACGACGCCCCGGCCGTTCTTCGAGCAAAATCTTTGTATACCTTCTTAAGAAAATTACCGTCAATTCTTGCGGACCGATGAGTATGAAATTACCCACACATATAGTCTATATTGAGAAGTAGTGTGGAATGCTATTTTTTTTAATTATGACTTTTAATTTAATAAAATAAAATTAATAAAAAAAAACAAAAATAAAAAAGCACAAAAATAAATAAAAGCATTCGACGTCTAACCCAGAAATTGATATAATTTTTTTGATACCCTACCAATTCGATTGAATCCATTGGCACAGTTCCGCCTGCGATTCAATTTTGCATCATAAATTCTCGTCTCTCTTTCTTCAATTATACCTTCCGAATACTCAAAACCTTTCTCAACTTTGGTCACAATTTCTTTCAACGTATAACGAGCATAAAGTAGAATGCATTTTAATGGCGGCATCTCTACGATATTTTACAATATACGTATTCAACTGTATACTTCAGTATATACGTGATCAACGACGTTTGATACCGCCAAAACAAGACAAAAGATATCTCACAATAGATTCGCTTTTACATTATATTTTTAAAATGAAAGCCTAAGTTACTCCTTGTTACATCACAGCTATCTATCAGTGAAAGTCCGGAACAGATAGACAGAAAGACAAAAATGTATATATGTATATACGGTACGTATGCATACGGCCATATTTATGAAGTAAAAAGTGGTTGTTTTTATGTTAAACAACACTCAGTTTTTAATAATACGTATAGATAAAAAATATTTGTCCTGTCGGTAACTATTATTCATATTTCATCATTATGTAATTCGTAAATAACTATAAATACCAAAAAAGATGATTTCAAATAATTAGCAAGCTCGGTTTTTTTAAAGAAGGTAGCAATATTTCGTTTTTTCAGAAATATTACTAAAAATCTTGTTAACCATTCCAACTAAGCTTAAACTTGGAGATAGTTCACGTCAATAGTCGAATGGTGCATTCAAACCTACGATCTTACGATTCACAGACCGTACCCTAAACCATTAGGCTATTGACGCTTGTTTTTTGTTTGACTATTGACGGTCATTCTTATCAAAATGCCTCAATGCCATAGAGATGCGTTCATTAAGATGTATGTTAGACGTGAAACTGTATGACATATACGAAATTGATACGAGAAAAGTGCGGTTTGAAAGAGTATATTGTGACTAGAATAGTCATTCTTCAGTGGTTTGGACATGGATAGAGGATGAGTGAAGAACGAGACGAAATTATGATGCAAAACTAATTGGTGTATTGGTAGGATGTATATCGACCAGCACGAAGTATTCGAAATCGACGAACATGTGTGTGGATGAGCAAGAATCTTCTTCATTCATCAATACCTCTTTTCTACTTCTTCATCCAAGTCCGACTCCTGGCTCCATCCTTCACTGGTCAGCTTTACTTTCTTCGCAGGCTTTTTCATTTCAATTTCCTTCTCTACTTCAACATCTTTTTTCTTCTTCCTACTCTCCTGTCTCACGGGAGTAGTGCTCCGAGTTTCGGTTCTAGTCTCGGTAACTTCGGGCCATACTGCTTTCATGAACCTGTAGTTTCATTGGTGATTTAAGTGATACACATTATTTCCTCACTTATCCTTTTTTCGCCAAGTTTCTCCAAGTTAAGCCGTACACCGGGTACCAAGTCGGTTGGTATCCGAACTACGACCGCTGTCAACGCCGTTGGGTGCCGGTCGTTACGTAGTTCCCCACGTAAGTCGAGAACTCAGTCGGAACACAGTACAGTTTGCATACTACTTGGCGAAATAATAAAGGCGCAAAATAAAACAAAATAAAAATAAAATTAATAAACAAAAAAACAAAATAAAAAGCACAAAAATAAATAAAAGCATTCGACGAAATTGATATATTTTTTTTGATACCTCACCAATTCGATTGAATCCATTGGCACAGTTCCGTCTGCGATTCAATTTTGCATCATAAATTTTCTTCTCTCTTTCCTCAATTATACCTTCCGAATACTCAAAACCTTTCTCAACTTTGGTCACAATTTCTTTCAACGTATAACGAGCATAAAGTAGAATGCATTTTAATGGCGGCATCTCTACGATATTTTACAATATACGTATTCAACTGTATACTTCAATATATAAGTTATCAACGACGTTTGATACCGTCAAAACAAGACAAAAGATATCTCAATCGATTCGCTTTTACATTTATTTTGAAAATAAAAGCTTAAGCTACTCCTTGTTACATCACAGCTATCTATCAGTGAAAGTCCGGAACAGATAGACAGAAAGACAAAAATGTATATATGTACATACGGTACGTATGCATACGGTCATATTTATGAAGTAAAAAGTGGTTGTTTCTATGTTAAACAACACTCAGGTTTTAATAATACGTATAGATAAAAAATATTTGTCCTGTCGGTAACTATTATTCATATTTCATCATTATGTAATCCTTATATAACTATAAATACCAAAAAAGATGATTTCAAATAATTAGCAAGCTCGGTTTTTTTAAAGAAATATTACTAAAAATCTTGTTAACCATTCCAACTAAGCTTAAGCTTGTGCTAGGACATGGTTCACGGCAATAGTCGAATGGTGGATACGAACCGACAACCTTACGATTCTCAGACCGTACCCTAAACCATTAGGCTATTGACGCTTGTTTTTTGTTTGACTATTGACGGTCATTCTTATCAAAATGCCTCAATGCCATAGAGATGCGTTCATTAAGATGTATGTTAGACGTGAAACTGTATGACATATACGAAATTAGTACGAGAAAAGTGGGGTTTGATAGAGGATATTGTGACTAGAATAGTCATTCTTCTGTGTTTTGGACATGGATAGAGGATGAGTGAAGAACGAGACGAAATTATGATGCAAAACTAATTGGTGTATTGGTAGGATGTATATCGACCAGCACGAAGTATTCGAAATCGACGAACATGTGTGTGGATGAGCAAGAATCTTCTTCATTCATCAATACCTCTTTTCTACTTCTTCATCCAAGTCCGACTCCTGGCTCCATCCTTCACTGGTCAGCTTTACCTTCTTCGCAGGCTTCTTCATTTCAATTTCCTTCTCTACTTCAACATCTTTTTTCTTCTTCCTACTCTCCTGTCTCACGGGAGTAGTGCTCCGAGTTTCGGTTCTAGTCTCGGTAACTTCGGGCCATACTGCTTTCATGAACCTGTAGTTTCATTGGTGATTTAACTAATACACATTATTTCCTCACTTATCCTTTTTTCGCCAAGTTTCACCAAGTTAAGCCATATACCGCGTACCAAGTCGGTTGGTATCCGAACTACGACCGCTGTTAACGGCGTTGGGTGCCGGTCGTTACGTAGTTTCGGACGTAAGTCGAGAACTCAGCCGGAACACAGTACAGTTTGCATACTACTTGGCGAAATAATAAAAAGGCGCAAAAGAAAACAAAATAAAAGTAAAAATTAACTAGAAATTAAAAAAAAATAAACTGTCTTACCGTTCGTGCTTACGCTGTCATAGTTATATAAAGAAGTTCTGGCGTCTACAATGGCTTTTTCTTCCACATTTGCTGTCGTTTTCCTCAAGGAATACGGTGGTTAAGGAAACTCCTCGCCATATTCCTCAACGAAAACTACTCTTGGATTGTCATAAATCTATATCTCAATCAACAAAAATCTTTCAATACGTTATTAGGGAGTTCCTTGGTAAATCAACCCTAGGTCCAATACTTATTAACAAGGGACCTAATTGAAAGCAATCCCAAATTCATATTAAAAATATGTGCAAAACATAAAAACAATAGAGACGAATAAACGAACTCCTTTTTCGAAGTCTACTTTTGATAATGAGTCTTTTTACAATTTTTTTCTCCCGATATGTTCAATGCGGTTCCCTACTTAGATATTGCTCCAGCTTGTAATGAAGTTGGTATACGAAAACCTTAAGATCGTTACATTTCACAAAGGACTTCATCAGGAATCAGTGCGTCCTACCCGTCATGACGTATGGAGTCGATACGTCGACACTCACGGTACGGCTGGTCCACAAGCTGAAAGTCTCTCAATGAGCTATTTTCCATAGGCGCTATGCTCGGAAGTGTCGGAATGAGGTGATCCGACAGAGAACGAAGATAATGATGACCCACTGAAATAGAGAGAGAGAAGTGGGGATGGTACGGGCATATCAACCGTAGAAGGGACAAAAGCTAGGTGAAACGAATTCTTGAGTCAAGACCGCGGAGAGGCAAACGGGACGCCTTAAGGAGCAACGCTCATCGCAATATGGCTGTCAGGAGATGGATGAGAGCGGCCGAGGATCGTGCTCAGTGGCATGCTTTAGAGAACCCTATGTTCAGGACTGCTGGCGAAGGATGTTGTTGATTCCATGGAGAGCCCATCGTACCAACGTATCCATCCTGAGTAAAGTCAACATCAAAGCTAATCTGTCCACTATATGCCCACGCAGGATACTAGAATATTTTGGTCACATTATCTCAAGAAACAGTGGCAACATGGAAAAGCTGGTTGTCACAGGCAATTTCAATGAAACAACACCTAGAGGTCGAAGCCCAATAGGTTGGACTCGTCTGATCCGGACCACTGTAGACACCTCCGTTACCAATGCTCTACACACGGCTCCAAATAGGGGAAAGTGGCGAGGGACCACCAGCGACAGGCTGTGCCCACGAGATGGTCACGAACCTCAGCATTGAGAAAAACCGACGAGAGGAGGAGGATGTGGAGTTGTAGTCTATTGCAGGTTGATGATGATGAGACAACTTATAAGAAGCCCTCACGTCCTTTCAACCTTACCAGGGTAGACAGATAGACACCATCATTCCACTCCAGCTACGCTATGATGACGAACTTTTTCTTACCTCACTTATGACTCACCTCTGGTATTCCCTATCGAGTAATACCGCCTCGTTTCGCACCGGCGTGTGGGATCTTCTCCTGGGCTCGTCTTTATCGTTCCTCCGGAGATTGTCACTCTGCCCCATGTCCTCTCCCTCCCACTCGGTGGAGACGGGGACGGTGTGTGTCTCCAAAAGGCAGAGGTGGGGACGGGGATACCAGTTGCGACTGTTCGGTGACGACGCGTCTGGAATTCTGAATTCGTTTCGATTGAAATGAGTATAGCCATGAGAACATTCCCGAATTGCGATTATGTAACTGAACGGATAAATATATTTAAATGTGGATTTATATGTACTGTATTATGTTAAATGTACTATTCACATATTTTTTTATTTATTTTGAATCCTTAGGTTAAGTTTTTATAATATTTATATAAAAAGTAAAATACACAAAAATATCATACAAAATACAAAAACATTACTAAAAACCTAACCTAGTGTGTGCCACCGGCAACGAAGCAGGACTCAAGCAACCGGTGGTTAGGGCGACATACAGAGAAACCTCCTGACGATGCGTGCCTTGATCCAGCCATCTAGCGAAAGTCTCTTAAGATGTTGTTCGAGACTTTTCGCTATGAGACCGTTTGCAGAAACGACTATCGGGACAATGATCGTCGAATCCACATCCCACATGGCGGTCACCTCGTGAGCCAAGTCGAGGTACTTAGTGATTTTTTCCCTTTCGGCTTTCACAAGGTTCTCGTCATGCGGGATGGTAATGTCGACGAGCACCGCCTGTCGCGTTGACCGATCTGTCAGCACAATATCAGGCTTATTGGCAACAATAGTCCTGTCTGTGATGACAGATCGATCCCAATAGAGCGTTGCATGACCATATTCGAGAACTGGCGCCGGTGTGTATTTATAGTACGGCACCTCTGACTCCACATATTTATTATTAGTATTTAAGTATATAGATATGTTTACTTAGTATAAATTCCCGTCGCTTCTTTTTTATCATTCCTGTACATACTAAGGTTGCCTGGAAAAGATCGCATTGTTTTACGAGTGACAATTTATTTTTGTATTTTTTTTAATATTTGTAAACAATAATGAGTTAATAAGTTTAAACAATCATTTGTTTAAAATGTTATTTTATTTTTAATTATAAATTAAATAATATTTAAGGCTAATTTTATTAAGAATAAGTTCTCAAGTCCTTTAAGCCTTTACAAAGGGGTAGAAGTCCTCTATGTGACAGCAGTTAAATAAAGATAATCTTCTATATAAATAAGAGAAAGTGCGTGGGTTAGTTCCATATGGGCTCCGAAACGGCTGGACCGATTTCAATGAAAAGTTTAGGGAATCTTCAGATTGACTTGGCGAGTAATCCTGTAAGGTTTGGTAAGTATATGTTGGTAGTATATATAAAGGTAAGGCGATATGTTTTTGTATAAATGATAAAATAAGAGAAATGAGAATTTAATATATTGTGATAGTTAAATTAAATATTTAATGACGTAAGTTTATTGTTTAAATAAAATAAAGCAAAATCTAGCGAAGCGGGTTGGGTACGCTAGTAAAGATAAAGAGAAGCTTAAGATACTTACTGATCACACCCGTACACTCTATCCACAAGGTTCATTTTACACATTTGAAGCTCGTTATAAACCACACTGCGATCCTTAACGCAGTTGCACAACTTCGGATTCTCGGCGTACCATAGCTTGGGCGACGCGCGTGTCTCTCTGCAAAATGTATGAAGTTATCAATTTGTCTTTATTCTGTCTAGGGACCATATTGCCGTCAGTTCTGGACCGATTTTAGACATATTCTTTATTGGGACAAATTAAGAAACACATTAAGAGACAAAAAATAAAATAAAAAAAATTTAGTTAAAGAAAGAAAAAACGGACAAATAGAACATAAGACATGCCAATATTGGACACCGTGTCAGCATATGCCGTCACAAGGATGCGACAGCGCTGATTTTCAGCGGTGCCCAGGACTACCCAAAGTCTTGCGCGCGCAATAGAACATTTTGATGGAATTTATACAAACAACAGAAAATAACAGCACAATAAATATGATACGTGTATAAATAGTTATGAGATTTATGTAGATTATCTATATATAAAAATGAATTGCTGTTCGTTAGTCTCGCTAAAACTCGAGAACGGCTGAACGGATTCATCTTATCTTGGTCTTGAAATGTTCGTGAAGGTCTAGAGAAGGTTTAAAAAGTGAAAGAAAATTAGAATAACTCCCAGGGAAAACCTTAAAAATAGCCCTTTTTTAGCGGGTCCCAGAAGGGTGGCCAAAGTCCGTGGAAACGAAGATACTGTATTATTCGGATCCATTCTGTGCCTGCGATGGGGCGAGCGAGGAAACTGTGCCGCATATCATCATACACTGCCCAAGATTCGCAACACACCGCCATGACTGCGAACACAGAATGGATACCGTCATCACCGCGGACAACATAGTCAGCATAGTTGCCTCCGATACCAGAGAACAATTCCTGGAATACTGTGAGCCAGTTATGTTCTTAGCCGCAAAGGTTAACGGCTCAATAGTAGCAAGAAGAGGAACGAAGAAAAATCCTTAATGGAGGAAAAATATATATATATATTTTACAAAGGGACCAACGTTGTTGCACAAATTTTAGCAACAGGGTCATAGGGCCCTTAATGGGGTCAAAAAAAAAACCGAAGATACTTTGGTCACCCGAGCTGAACCCACATACCGCCCTAACATCAGGGTGCCCCGACTAAAAAATAGGTAGGAACAAAAAATTTTCATATTCCAGATCTTTTGACAGAAAGTCTATAGGGTACCGCTGGTATACAATAAAATAATAGATGAACAAATTTTCACAAATAAATATATTATTTTCTGTGTAAATAAGTCAAACGTATATAGTTTATATTATATATTAAAACATTAAAAATGTTGGAAAGAAAGATAACTATATATTTTAACATTTGCGACTATTAGACGCCAGATCTTCGTAATATATCAATATGTATTTATTTAATCTTTATTTGCTCCTAATATAAATGTACAAAAAGGCGGACTTAATGCCAGAAGGCATTCTCTGCCAGTACACCCTTTGTTGTGTAGAAACATACTCACGGGTGCGACCTTAGAGAAAAAAAAGTAACGTAAGACAAACATATATGTATAAACATAAATATATACATAAATACAAGCATACATAAATAAAAATATATAGATAAATTAATAGCTCTTTTCTACGCGAATTATAGCTTTTAACGTTACGTAATGTTTTATAGGAGACGGTTTTCATTTGCACTCGTTTTAGTGAAAGGATTTTCCTAGTGCAGTTGACGAGATGCTCGAGTAAACGGAGCATGAGAGTAAAACAGATAACAACTCACCGGTAACATTTATTCTTATCGTGTCTAAACAGAAGCGGTTGACAAATTTTCAATACAAAACTCCAAGTCTCCAATGAATCGACGGTTGCCTTCGACATCTCCGATGCCATAGCTTCATCCAGCTCTTTCTCGATGGACAATCGTAAACTGTCCACAGATTTGCCTCCACTTTCAATTGTGTCGCTTGTCTTGTAACCACTTTCATTGGAACGATAACTTTCTGAAAAATCACTTCTTTGATGTTGCACGTCTCTCATCTTATCGTCCAACTCTGGTGTTATGGAAACACGTCGTTTTGTGTCCCTCGATCCTCCTGTAACTTCTTTAACAGGGGACATATCATACTCCACCAATCCTTTGTCTTGGCTAATATCTTCGTTAATATCCTCTTGTTTGATCTCGTTGATAATGGATTCCAAGAAATTATGCTCATTGGTATCGTCCAGGGAGGCATCCTTAGAAATCTCTTGATCGTAATCTATAAACTTACTGTCCGTAGGAGAATATAGGGAATGTGCTTTCGTTTTACGTGCATATTTCTCCAATCCAGAATCCACGTCAAAGATGTCGATAATTTCATCGTCATTAGGATCTATTTCGAATTTAAATGAATCTATAACTGGTTGCAATTTTTCTATTTTTACAGGTCGCATTGGACTATCTCTTGTATACTCTTTAATTTTATCTTTGTTTTTCAATGCGCTGTCTCGAACTTGTTCAGTGACAGCCTTCACAGTTTGATTAGCGGCATTCGTCTTAGTGGTCGACGGTCTTGCATTTTGATTTTCACGTTTAGGACTGATTTTATCTTCATTATCCAGAGACCAATTATCACAAACTAAATAATCTTTTAAATCAACATCGGCCTCTTTATCTGAACCCTTTTTGTCCGCTTCTTGCTCATAGTCCCTGTCTCTACTCCTACTTTTATCTCTACCCCTTTCTTTATATTTATATCTATCTCTGTCTTCGCGTTTGAAAGAAAGAGACCGTCTGGAATCGTATTTATCACTACTCCTCTTGTCCCTGTCAAAATCATTTTTACTGCGTCCTTCTGAATTTGTATGCTTGTTTTCTTCTTTTTTACGTTGGAAAGGATTATCGTACTTTGGCAATAGTTTTTGGTAATCAAATTTGTACTTTTTCCCTTCATCTTTCGCTTGTTTCGCTTCACGAATAATTTCGTCCACTTTTGCTG
This sequence comes from Meandrusa payeni, assembly GCA_029286785.1. NCBI lineage: Eukaryota > Metazoa > Arthropoda > Insecta > Lepidoptera > Papilionidae > Meandrusa > Meandrusa payeni. Next base: position 3,281,345 of record JAGSMX010000029.1, read on the forward strand.
CATCTGAAAACAAAGTAGTTCTTAGGAGTAACAATCAATCTCTTGTAATTGCATCCTACATCTCTTTACGCACTAGTAACTATCTAAACTAAATTTAATCTACTATAAAAACACCTAATCTACAGATCAATACAAAAATAGTACGCTTACTATTACCAACATACTAAATCTAAGCTACATTATCAATTTATATATTTTACAGTTTTATATATATACGTGAAAAATAGCAATATAATTAACAAAAAAAATTGGGTCACAACGGAAAGTCCATGAAATGAAGCCTTATTAAGAGATCACGAAATACACTATCTTCTTCAAGAATTTAGATCAGTGATTCCCAAAGTGGTCTATATCGACCCCTAGGGGTTTATGACAACCTGCAAGGGGTCTACGTCAGCGAAAAAAAATTTGGGGGTCCATGAAATGAAAATGGGGATCCACGATAGTGGATCTCAACACATACACTGATAGTACCTATTTACCTATTTCTCACTAAAAATATTGACTTAATGTTACGTATATTTTACATAACAGATACAATATTTTATTTTGAGTAGTTTTAATTTAAATTTAATTAACAAATGTATAAATTAACATGTGTTGTTACTTTAAGTTTTTAACACTAAACTTCACTACAGTTAGAAATTTACAGGAAATCGATATCAGGTAAGTAGGGAGTCCACCCAACACGGGAAAAAGATGGCAAGGGGTCTACGACACAAAAAAATTTGGGGAACTCTGATTAAGACGGATTATGCTGCATAAATAAAAATTCCTGATTGGGCTGATAAAATTTTTCATTATTAACACTAACCGTAAAGATGTGGTAGAGCGTGATAAGGACTTATAGCTAACGGCCATTGCGCAAGTACTATATGGTGAAGGGCAATGGCAGATTATCGCATCATCAAATTAAAATTTTGGTCATTGCTGAAGAAAAGCGAATGTACGATAAATTCAACACTGTTTAGACGATAAGCAATTCCTTACATGATGGCCTTACCCCACTTATCCCACCTACGTTGGAGGTATAGCTGGTATATATGGATATCAGCCCTTAAACAGCTAACGTAAAGCTTCCACAGAAGACGGTATTAATACAAAATATTTGAAAGTTTCGGTTCTTAAAAAAACCCTTGCAGTGGACCCGCTGTGGTGTTTTATTCTACAAGAAAATCCGTGACATGTTGAAGACCGATTTCACCTTCGAGACATATATATGAGGATATATGAGAGGATATCTTTTCAAGGGTTATCTCGAATCGCTAAACTACTCGCTACCAATTTGATGGCATCCCAGACCACAATGGGTTTCGAAAGGACTACAGTACCGTGTACCACACTGATGTAATCCGTGGTTACGTATAACCATTGTGTTTAACCCTTGCGGATAACGAAAAAACATTTCAATTGAGAGATGCTAAATGGACCTTTATTATGTCCGTTCTATCTGAGATATCTTTTCTAAGTGCATCCAGTTGCAATGGGATGGGATCTTTGTTGTCCCGCAACTGGCAAAGTTGCATTGAGAGACGATTGATTGAAACGATTCAATGGAATGAAATAACCGAAATAACATCATATTTTAATGGCTGAATCGCTAGAAGATCTTAGTCGAATGTTCGTTTATTGGTAGAAGGGGAAGCCGAAAGGGATAGGACAAAGACGTGGTTAATTGGGTTAATTCAAGAGGTTGTCATGTCTTGGAGGTAAAGTCATCAATGAACATTACATATGGCTAATAGGAGTGGAATGCGTCCACTTTCCACTTGGAGCAAAGACTGCAATAGGATTTCCTCAAGTGACTGAATAAAAAGGTATACTGTATATGGTGGAAGTAATTGGGGAGGATCTGCATCCATCAGTACGTTGACATAATATTTACTATAATACATAGTATAATATATATTAATAACTCTTAAATAAAACTAGTTTTACGGATTTTATTTCTGTTATTATTAAATTACACCATTACACCGAACACACATTTCTAGAACTTTACAATGCTAGGATTGGGTGGGGTTTTCCTTTGAGAAGGGTTTTAATTGTATAAGAAATTACAAGCCACTAGTGAGATTTAGTCAGTTATTACTATCCTAGTACCATTAAGTGTAATATCCCGACTGACTATGCACGTAGATTCATCTACATAAAGGAAACAAAAAGATGAAAAACAAGGAAAGGGGAGAAAAATCTAGGCAACACAGCCGGCCGCAATTAAATCTAAAAATCGAAGCAAACCGCTGCAAGACGCAAGATGATCGAAGTCATTGTGCGGTAGATACCGTCGCCGAAACATTGGAAATTCAAAGAGAATAAAAAAAAATTAAACGTTATTAAAATCCGTAAAACCCGTTTTATTAAATGTACGTTTTCACGCAAATGTAATACAACAAAATAATTCTTATAAACAATAACCCTGACTTACTAGTTTTCGGTTTGGCTCTGTTCAGAGTACCACCGTAGTTTTTCGCACTGTACACTCGAAAACAGCCACCTTTATTACACGCCCAACACAAATTAAAACAAAAAACAGAAAAGTACAACCTAACAGTAACATTGTGTATTATGTACTAATAGGTCAAATATATATACATATATATATATATTTAAATATTTCTGAACTAAAAGTAAATTACTCCTTTTTACCATTAGCTTTCTGCCAGTGAAAGTTGAATTGAAAGAAAGTAAAATCGGTCCAGCCATTTCAGATTTTAGTCGGAACAAGCATACACTCAAATGCATGTAGTTAAAAGGGTTATACTAATTTTTTTTTACATACAGTTAGTTATGTAGTTAATATTACATACAGACACTTCAATTTTATTTATTTATATAGATTTTAGATAGATTGACCGAAGAATTTGTGATATTTTGACTTTCAGCAAAATTCAAAACTTATTTGAAAGATTTTTAATTATTATTGTATTATGAAATTAGGTTTGTATTATAAACATATATGCTTAACGCTTGTGTAATGAAATTGAGAAAACAGCAACACCTAAAGTATCATGAATAGAAAAAATCTTCTTTAATAATAATGTTTTAAATTTTTTATGATAACAAAGAAAACAGATTTAAAATATATTATATTACACGCGTAATACCGCGGCCATTGTATATGTATTTTTAAAGATTACTAGGAATATATTTTTTCACAAAAAAATTACTAACATTCTTGTTAATCATTCAAACTTCCAACATAGCTTTTGCATGAACTGGGAGGTGGTCCACTTTAATAATCGAATGGTGGATTGGAATCTACGGCCTTATTAAGCTATTGTTGCTTCAAAATATTTATATATTTATTTATTTATAATTTTATAAAATCAACAGCTTATGAATTATAATAGATATTTCGGTCACTTATTCAGGATCTAAGCCTTTATAGATTAACATTATATAAAACATTTTTTTTCAGAGTTAACTAAGGAAAACAATAAAAAAAATTAAACAAATTAATAGAAAATAAAAATTGCATTACCTGCGTTACTGTGTGTGTGTGTATATGTGTATGTGTGATGTGTGTACATTGTGTATATATTCCTGTGTGTCCTGTATCACAAATCTCTAATTAATCCTAGTAATCAAAGTCTGTATTATTAGATTTTTGAATTTTAATTTTGTTGGGCAAAAGGGGTCATTGAGAAATTGTTATTATAAGTGCTTAACACTCTGTTTACGACGAACCGTGAATAAGGAATTCCTGCTGTAAATATTTTCTAAAAACAAATTTTTACTGTGTGTATTGTTGTCTAGCTTTTATATGTACATGTTAAAACAGATGATAAAAATGTCTAATAGGAAAGAAATATTAGAAATCGTGCAATTCCTAAGGAAGAGTCCCGTCTCATAAATAGAAATTTAAAAACCTCTGGACATGCGTCACGTTTATACAACAATAGTTAATGTTAGTTTACTAGACCCCAATTCTGTTATTTGTGACATTTCATTATGACACAATTGTTATTGTGTCAAAAACCGTAACAATTGAAACATTATAGAGTGTAAACTATTAGATTACTTAATACTAGCAAAAAACAACAAGAATGATGTCAGTGAACATTGATGTTGCCACAAGAGGTTTAACGGACTTGGGGCCCAGATCTGTCAGGATATGTTTCATCGAAATTCTACTGATTTTAGTCCACAATTTTTATTCTGATTGAAGCATCTAATAGACCGACTTTTGGGCCAGGACACTTTTGCGATTAGATTGACGGCCACCATCTGGGAGGCCTGTGTTAAGTTACTCGCAATAGAGATTTAGGCGCCCTAAGAGATCACCTCTCAATACGGTGAAGTTCCAAAAGCTTTCGAGGCCCCAAATATGCTATTGTCCTTATGACAATAATTCAATTGTCATTGTGCAAAAAACTAATTCCAAGTGAATTGATTTTTTCATTTTGTTATTGATTACAAAATGTTAGATTTGGTGAGAATATTTTCAATTTTTTTATACTAGCAATATAAATATTACTAACATTATTTTTACCAATCCAACTAAGCTTAACTTTGAGCTAGGAGATGGTTCACGCCAGTAGTTGAATGGTGGATCACTTAACATATTGACTTATCACAAAACCATTATTATTACTTGCAAAATACAATTAAATTACATATAGACATATAACAAAGGTGCATAAAGCGAGCTTTAACAGTGAGATGAAATCATTACGAGCAAATTAAATAAATACTATATTTTGCATTAATATTAAACTTACCCAGAAAGTGTTTGATGGGTGGCATAGCTTTTGTTGGCATAGCCTTCTCACTTGTGGACGTTGGGCATATTAAACCTAATGGTATGCCCAACTCTACTAGTTCCATTTTTCGTTTCATATCTTCTATTTCTGCTAATGTGCGTTTCTGCAGATCAATATAGGAATCTGTAATTGAAATGTTATGTTTTAATACCATGTAATGTTTCGCTAATATTGATGTGCTATTTTTATCCTTTGACATTTATAAAAGAATTTCAAAAAATACTTTGGTTCTTTCAAATGTGTGATGTGCTTGTTACTTAAATTGTACGGAAATAAATTAATTCCTTTTTTTTTAATTATGCAGATAATAGTGTTGTTTACATATTTATTATGGTATGTTGTTGACTTCATACATTAAACTCGTCTTAATCTTTTCGATTGTTGTTCCCAGTGACGGATTTGCCTTAAGGCCCAGGAGGCCCGTGTCTAGGGCGGCCAGATAATAGGAGCGACCAATCGTGACAAAATATTCAGTGATGATACACAAGAAATGTGGCTGGTACTTAATGGCCTGGAGCCTAGAGTGGCAGAGATTGCAAATCTGCTAGTGGTCGTTCCAAAATAAAAATAAAAAAATTCAACCCATCGACAATTGAATTTTTTTTGTGATTAAACGAGTAGCATATAACATCTACTTCAATGGACATGGTACAAAAATTCTATTATATTAAAGGTCGTCAATTTTTACAGGCACAACCAGCCAGTTTAATCAACTATACTACATACTGGCAGTTTACGAATTTAAAAAAAAAGGTGACTAGCATTTCAAAAGTCGACAACGCACTTGCAATTCCTCTGTTGTTGTGGATGTTGTGTATGTGGCAAAGATTTTTTTTTTAATTTTTAAATAATTTTCACTTTATATTAATATTTTTTAAAAAAAAATCATTCCAACTAAGCTTAAGCTTGTGCTAGGATATAGTTTACGTTAGTTAATTAGTTGAATGGTGGATTCGAACCTGCGACCTATTAACGCTATTGTTATCACTTAAGATTAATCCTCATGTTCATTTGCTATATCAATAAAAACAGTTCAGCATAAAGGAGAATAACAATACATTGCAATCATGCTTAACCTTGAAATGATTTTCTGTTGGTACCAGGTTTAGGTGGTTTTGGTAACTTTTTTTCATCATCCACTTTTGGTGTCGTTGGTGGTTTCACACTGCTTAACTTTCCAATTAAAATTGTTGTATCTGAAATAATATTAAGAAAGTAGCTGTACATTTAAAAAAAAGTATATTTTGTAATTGGGAGTTAGCGGATTGTGGACCTGCACGGTCCTCAGCCAGCTTTGTCTACAGTCAACAAACAATCTACCAATACAAGATGGATTACTGTTATTGTTTTAGTTGTTCGCAGCTATTACCCGATGTAAACTTCAACAGGTGTGTATACTTATATTGCATTTTCCTTGAGTCAAAAAAACTTAAGAAGCAAAGATTATAATGAAGCCGTTTAGTGGCAACATTTCTTGAAAAATTGAAAACTTTTTATTTAAATATGTTATAGAGATTGAACTGTCTTATGTTATTTTTATATTACTATTTTTCATTAAACTAATCTAACTGAAATTGCAACATTTTGTAGAATGTCCACAAAAGTTTGTGTATTTTATAAAAATCAACAAATATATGATAAATGTACAGATGCTACAGTTAAGGGGTAATAGAGGGTTAGGCCATTCTAAACATCATTTGTGTATTCATGTTTACTCCTAAATATACTTGTTATGTAGATTTGGACATTGTACATACTTCCAGTGCTAACAGGTTTTGGAACAATTACAGGTGCAATAGGTGTCTTCTTCTGAATGGAGAAGGCTCTAAGTCTCTTCTTAGCATTTTCAACTCCTTTGGACACTTTTGGTCTGATTACAGCGTTCGGCGACTTTATCACGATCTATTGGGTGAAAATCATACATACATGAAAGAAAAGAATTATTGATATTGTAATAGCATTGCATGACATGAGAGGCATGTTGCCTTTTAACACATAGAGATGCACTGTTGGCATCCATCATTTTGTTGCAGACCCACATAAAACCCTTTATTTTGTCTCTCATTATATGTATATCTTATGTATAAAGGAATGGAATAAAATGCCCACATGGGTCTTTCTCTCCAATTACAGTGTGGATGTTTTCAAGAGAAGATTGAATAGGCATTTGCCAAGTTGTCATTAAATACAGCATTGGGATTGTGGTCAAGTATATACCTAGAAATTATTTAATACAAACAATGCTTATGTGAGTTTAATATATGCACTTAAAACGGTCTTGTAAAATGTAAGATAAAATATCACCGCCAAATTGTGTGAATGAGATTACATGCATACACTGATTTCTTTTTCTATCCTTTAAGATTACACTTCCTAAATAGCCTAATTAATTGTGGTTTATATATCAGCTCTATCAAAAGTGCACAAGGTCAAATATACAATGTGCTACTGTTACAATATATTTAAAAACTTTAGGGAGTTATAATTAAATAATTACGATTTCAAGTTCGAGATGATTACAATATTTACAGCATAATTTTACTTGAACTTGGTATTAATAAATTTAAATACAAAGTTTCAAGACTTCCAAACATGACAATAGATTACAAACTAAAGATTCGTATCGAGTGCATACCATTTAACTACCGGTAAAACCCTGAAGCTAATATTATATTTAAAGCTAATAGCTCATTGAATCAATTTCTTACCGCAGGCGCATTAGAACTTGATGCATCAGTCATAACCCGGTCACTTCCAGGACCTGGCTTTTCTACGGAATCCATATTTGAGATACATGCAAAACTTGTTTTACAATAATACTTGTTTTTTCTAGATAGTTAAAGTTAGGTACTTTATTTATATACATATATAAATGACAAATATTTTCCCTCCATAGCCGTTTTTCACATTGTAGACTTGTTAGATTCAATCTACAATTCTTGATCTGACAGCAAATGACAGTTCTAAATCATGATGATGATATTAATTTATCTCTAATGGAAAAGGCAAAAGACTTTAGTCCATACAGCCATGTTTTAAATAGGAGAATTTTGGTAGTTTTAAAGGCCGAAGCCACGTCTTCATTGTTCTTGATCGTAAAGCCGAACGCTCGCGCGCGAATGTATCAGTAGATGACTGGTATTAGTATATAGCGTAAATAGGAGCTGCCTTACAACAAATTTTCCGTAGTTACTAAAAAGCATAAAAACGAAAGAGAATTATTGATATTATTACTAATTTGTAGGAGAATATGTAAGCGAAGTTAAAGTTTTAAGAATTTGGCAGGAGAACTTTGGCTGATGAGTGTTGGCAAAACTTGGGATAAGAATTGAATAAAATACTTTGATGTAGTTGGCAAAGAGTATACAATTATTTTTAGTTAGTTTAGTAGCTGGAGTAGACTGTGTAGCCTGAATCCTGAATGTTTATTGCGATAAATATTGCTCTATATGTACAAAAGTTGAAAGTATTGAATGTTATTTTTATCCAATAGGAAAGCGATGAATTCGGCGCGCTCCTCACTCCGCCGGAGATCTTAAATATGCGCGTGGCGTGGTTGCTCCGTTTCATTAGCTCCCTAGCGGGCCTCACGTGTATAGTGTGCGGTGCGTGACCTTGAGCGGCCGTTGTGTTGTGCTCGTTTAGTTGTGTTTTCTTAATAATTTCTTGAGAACATTCTATCAGTCTTTTTGAGGACTATAATAATAGTTTTACTGAGAACACATTAGTCCTTTTCAGGACTACTTCTGTACTGGTTTCTTCGAGAACAAATCAGTTCTTTTCAGAACTCTTTAAAGTATATGTAATTAACAAACTCTTCATGGTTTAAGTAATGAACGCCACAAAAACACAACAACCATCACTAATAATATTATAAAATACTCGAATAACCATATAATAATAAGTTACTAAGTACCTTAACCTCTAGGTACCGCCGTATGGAGTCGACAAACCTCCGATGGTCATTACTACGAACGCTTTTACAGTTTAAAATTCTTGACCAGCATCCTAGAAGACGTTCATAGGTGGCTGGTTCATGAGCCATATTCAGAAGGCGGGACTCCACGTACACGGCATGTTTTAACCACAATTTGCTATGTCCTGTATATAATATAAAAATAGATGAAATTTCCCCAATAAAGATGTGCTTATAGAGCGGCATGCGCGAAGACCGGGGTCGCTTGCGAGGGGACATTTTACTTTTCTTATGAGGTTATAAATGGGACCCATAACGTAGGCCGCCCGATTCCTTACCTGAATTACGTGCGAGTCGGAGCTGAGTTTGGGGCTGATGATTACAATCCAATGCCTTCCATTTTATCATTTTTTCTAAGAAAAGGATATAATATGCAATGTCATGGAGCTATCATGATATTTAATATCTCCTCAATGTATAAAAAAAAACACAACAGCGTGACTGACCACTTAAAATTTGTTTATTAATAATTTTTATTTTTTTTTAATATTTATATTTTTAACCAATTTTCCTTTATTAAATTTAAATTTCCTGTTTAACCGTTTTTTTCTTTGTTGCTTTTTGTTAGATTTAATGTCAGAGGAGAAATCCTATAAAGGTGTTCTGTTATTATTTCATCATTTCAATCCTAAAACATCTACTGCTGGACATAGGCCTCCCCCAACGATTTCCAAAAGGACCGGTTGTAAGCGGCCCGTATCCAGCTGTGTCCTGCGACATTTATGAGGTCGTCAGACCACCTTGCGGGTGGACGTCCCACACTGCGCTTGCTGGACCGTGGTCTCCAATCGAGAACTTTTCGGTCCCATCGGCCATCTTTTCTACGCGTTATGTGCCCTGCCCATTGCCACTTCAACTGGATAAGCAATCCGGCGAGCTATGTCGGTTACCTTCGTTCGTCTACGGATCTCCTCATCCCTGATTTGATCTCGTAGAGATACTCCGAGCATAGCCCTCTCTATAGCTCGTTGTGCGACTTTGAGCTTGCTTATGAGGCCCATAGTTATGTATTAATCTGTTATTATTTAATCCTATTTAAATATATCTATAATCTTTCTTCAAATAAAGTTAAAACAACCATACTCACAATATTGATAAAACTAATTGTACGAATTTTATTACAGACTTATTGCTACTGAATACAAATCAATCCTAGACCGTGAGCAGTATAAAGTAAAAAAATCAGCTGTGAAACCGTTTTACCCGTTACATGTAAGAGCGTTGCTGGAGTTTCTTCTACCAGCGCCAACGCTTCTCGAAGTGCAATTCAAAGTTAATGTAGTGGAAAACCAACCAACCGCCCCCTCACATGAGTGTAGTATAATAGATATTCAATCTTAGCAATCTAAGAGCTATGCCACCTTTCAATCTGGTGAAATAGTCAAAGTCAGTTTCTGTCACTAATCTCTGTAGGTTTGACAAAAAATAGCGGAACTATAACAGTAAAATTACTGGTAGCATTTCTGTACTTCAGACTTAATATTTATGTTCAATATTATTGGGGTTTTCTGTTATATCTGTTATTAATTGAGGTAAATTATCACTTGTCTTCACAATCACTATAGTATAATCCGCATCTGAAAACACGTATTCATTTATTAATAAATAAAAAAACTCTACAATGCTCAGATGAGAACAAAATCATTTGTTTCAATTGGAGTTCTAGATACCCTAGAATTTACCCCTAACATTTTTGACACTTCAGGAGGTGTAAGCAATCAGTTAAGTAACTGACAAATATTGGGTCATACCTTGACAGGTCCCTTGAAAGCCATATCCAGATACCAGCCTAAGTAAATTCCAACCCTGAGTAATTAACAAATAGTAACAAGCATCAGTAGCTGGACCACAAGTTTACGGATGTAAAAATTCGTTTATTTTTTAATTTTTTTAACTTTTTTTTATGGGCTATAAACTAGTGCTTGACCACGATCCCATCTGTTAAGTGGTGATATAGTAGAAAGATGGTACGCACTAGTTTAGTAAGTGCCTATTCAACTGCCAGTCAATACTTGTCGATACACAGAATAAAAAGGTTTTCTGAAGTAATAACCATTCTTTACTTTCCTTAGAAAGCTTACCTGTTTATGTTCACTCATATCAATTGTTCATTCACGTATGATATCATTTTCATTATTTTCAATTGAAAGAATCCCTTAAAAAATAGTGAAAAATACATCTGAATGTTTACTACTTTAAATATGCAAATGGCATAGGACAGTATGGATCTGTCAAAGATGACCAGATATTACAACTTATAGTATAAGATCGATGCAACTCCAATTTAAATAATATTATATTATAATCATACTTGGTACAATAGAAGCAATGGATGAATTCAATTCATTACTCGCTTCAATAATCTGTTCATCATTCATTTCATTTACATCTGCAAACACTAAGTCTGGCACATGGTTTTCCGCTGTGACAACTTCACACACTTGACCCCTATCATCATTATTCAATAATGCTTTTCTTTTAATAGGCCTTTCAATCTCTTGAAGTGTTCTCTTCTTACTTGGCGCTCCATCTTTTTTCTGAACTTTTATCTTTTCAACATCCGGTGATTTCACTTTTAAAGAACGACTTATTTCTTTACGTATAATTAATTTAACATCTTCAGATAAATCCACTCCGCTGTCATAATTTTTTTTATATTTTCTTATAGGTTCGTCATCATTTGAGGCACAACTGTTCTCTGTGTTACTGTCATCATTACTAGGCATAACATGTGCTTCCTTGAAAAGGTGCCGCCATTTCTTTATGAGATTGTCTGCCAGTTTCTGTAATTGTTTAATAAAACAGTTAATGTAACAAAATTAAATACAATGTTCTCACTATTTCATTTGCTAGAAGAGATATATAAAATTCCTTAACTCTCATAAGGGTTACAGATTTTAAAGACGAAAATATATATACTATTGAACTGAACTAGTTCGTAGAAGAATGACACTGTTCATCTCTTAAGTCTAATAAGTTCCCTAGATTACAGCACCATTCAAAATTGCAAATGACAATCTGATGGTCGAAGGTTACCATAAATTATAATACGGTTTTTAAAAACATCATTTGTTTATATTTGTGGCCAGTCTATAACAATATGCCACTTCTTATGTCTCAAAAGTTTAGTGACAATTAGATAGCATGTTAACCCATTAGAGATAAAAGGATGTGAGACTATACATTCATTTTATTATCATTTTCCTAACAATGAATGAAAGTTTCACAACTTAGCAGACATATTCACTTACAATTTGGTACTGGCTTTAAACAAATTCTGTAGATTTAATTCTATTCAAAAATAAAGAAAATCTTACAAATTTTAGGGGCTTGGGCATCCTTAACATAAAATGGTCTGGATGCGCTTCGTGCATTTCACACTTCTGACACAAGTCATAGTCAACACAGTTGACACATTTATAGCGGAAGCCCATAATTGGTTTGCTACAATTGTCGCAAATAATGTTGACGTGCACTGGTGGATCGGGTTCAACATCGTCTGAAAATAACAAAAGAATTATTTATTTTAGGAAAGGGATTTTGATGTTGTTCATAGAAAAATCACTTAATTACATAGTATGGTAATATCCTAAGTTCAATCCCCGGTGCCAGCACCAATGAATTTGTTTATTGCAATTTTATGTGCTGATTCACCAAATGCAGTGGAACAGATACAGGCTGCAACTTTTAATTTTAAAATAAAATAGTTTTATAAATGACGTTTTACATACTGGATCAATAATGTATGACAATCTTAAGCAAATTGATGAAAATTCAATATGCTAATGAAAATACATATACAGCAGTAATTACATTTATAAATGCAAGATTTTTGTTATTAATTAATAACAAAAATATGATATATATATAAGAAATCTAATAGTTTAAGGTTTTATGAGCAAATAAGATAGCAAATTTTAAATTTAAATCTAATGTATAGAGATGGACATTTAGCCTTTAATTGTGAAGCAAGAAAACCAGTTAATTTGTAATCACTGACAATGTTATTTATGACAATGGCCATATTATTATACACACATATATGTATAAGATTGCTACAAGAAAAATAGGAGGAAAGATTGCCACCAAATTCACTTAAGGAGCTTGAAATTAAAATGTTGCTAAATAAAAGATTTTGATCTTGATAATTGCTTGAGGGAATTAATTAGTTATTTACCTGTGGCCCAACTCCCCGGGAGGCATAGTGTGGGGACTGCATCAGGAGAGAGGTGCCTATTTTTAATACTGGATGGAGAAAAGTGCCGTGAACAAAAACGATATGAGACTCCTACTTTTCCTCATTCTTCGTTAGTAAGTCCTCTCTTTGTGCAGCTTTTAGCCATTCTATTTGCCTGAAACAAATAAAGTTATTACGAGCAAGCCAATCTAACTATATAATTGCATGTATAAGGTTGAAATATAAGTATTTGTTTAAACTTATGCTATAACGTATAGTATTTAAGTTATTCCAGATAAGTTGAACTGAGCCTTCTCACTTTGTTAATAAAAACTCCATTGTAAGATACTAACCGATGTCGCTCTTTTGGCAAGCTATAGTAATTTAAATGTTTGTTTAATCTGCTGTTACGACCGCAAAGATGCACACAGCAATAGTTCACCATTGTTGGTAACTTTAAATCATAACAAAGCAAAATATATAACTCTTCTCTATCAACAATTTCCTCCAGTTTAATAAGTTAATATAGTCACTGGAGAATAAACAAATAATATTAATAAAAGCTAATCTTGCTATCGTCTGACAAGTGACAGCTGTCATCGAAATCATACTAAAAAAAGTTTTCAAGTACGCTGTTTGGCTAGTGCACAATCTGTGCCGGAGCCAAAAATAAAGAAGTATGCTGGTACGGTAACGGTATAAATACATATCTATAGACTAATCCTGAATTTAGGTTAGGTTGGGCGACGTAAGAGCTTTACCGCTCAATCCGATGAAGCAGTTGCGGTCAGCATCTCTGGCCGACTTGCGGCTCGTTAACAACATCGGAAAAACTGACGAGTCTAGTTTTTTAGTGTGTTGTTAATAACCAAATTTATAATTATGTACAGACAGTAGGCCTGCACTGTGTTTTAGATTTACGGAACTGGCTATCAGATGCGTGCTCACACCTCCCCTACTGTCTTCAATAAGTTTTACTTTAAAAAGTTGTCTGAGGATAACACCCAGATAATTATAGTTCTTGGATCATATTTAGATCCATATTAACCGTAACGCGCAGGGAGCGCTTTTGTTAGAAATGGAGATAACGAGCATGCGGGGCAGATTATGTCAAGTGATCACTGCTGCCTATGAAAATGTTTTGCCAATGTTGTAAATAAAAAAAAATTCGCAGAATAATTTTCTACAAATAAAAGGTCAATTGAAACACAAAGTTTAATTTCTTATTATATATTTTACATTTCAAATAATAATACAGGCGGTTACATAAAAATAAATAGGGTTATCTTACGATTTACACTATCAGTGTAATATTACGGGTACAAAATCGATAGAATATTACAAATCTACGTCCAATAAACAAACTGTACAGACACGAACATACAAGGGCTTAATTATTACTATGAAACTTTTCCAGTCACTAAGAAGTGCATGTTTATAAATCTGACAGAGAAATATAGATTTCTGATACGTTCTTTGGGCTATTTCACATCCTTACATCGTATGCGAAATTATCAGCTGCGTCAACTTAATGTATATATTGAATCGACTACTTTCAAAGGTGACAATTTGGTGCAGAATTAGTTATTTTTATGGCCGCACAGATAATTTAGTATCATGTTATCATTAGGCGGTACTCATCAAAAAACGTTATAAACCATTAAAAATACTCTTTCAAAAGAAAGGTCAAGACAGGCGAGTTAAATGTCTTTGTAACTAGTCAACTCAAATGTAGTGTACTATTATAAATTGTACTTAAAACACTGGTCCTCTTGCATTTTTTATTCAATGTAAAAATAAACGCGCTAAATTGGTAATGATTTTTGCTTCATCGATTAACCTTAAGAACGTTAATTACCTATGCGATTTCGATATAACCTGTGATAAACGTGTTCAAATATCTCGCCCTTTTATGATGTCAGCAATACACAAACAACAAAATATATATATCGGAATACAAACTACAATTGCGTGAAAATTCTATTAAACATAAATTAATAATTGGTATTTATTTCGCTGTAATAAAAAGCGGCAACACTAGTAATGCTTTTCGACAAGTGTGACAAGGTGAATCATTTCATACACTCAGGCTCTACTCTCCACAGTTGTATTAGTAGATTAAACAAAATTACTATTTATTATTATTTATATTTTTGGTGCTCTATCTTAAAATTTAAGACGTCACAAAATATAGATACTAAACAATCAATAGAAAATGGAATTTATTGAAAATGTTTTTGGGTATGTATTTGTACATTTTTTTGTAACATTACATTAGTGTATGGAATATAATATTATGGCGTATAATATTATCTGGAATGTATTTTGTAATGGAAAAGGAATATTTCTTATTATTGAGCACATACGTACGTTTCAAATGTATCAATCATTATGTTTGAGTATTTTAAAAGAACCTTTTTTTTTCTAACTGCTTCTGATGTTAAATGGAAATGCAGTCCTAGATAGTAAAGCGCACTAGCTTCATATATGCCAATTCATTCTACTCTACACACATCGTAATTTATATTTATTTTAACTGCGTTCCTATCAGCCGTGGATACGGTTCATTTTGTTAAAATATTCATGACGTTTGATTACGAATACTGCCATTGATTTTGATTATTATACGTCGAATTCTTCGTCTTTAAAGTGATCACATAGCGCATGACTCATAAAGTTTAAATATGTGAAAAAAACTTAACGTCAAGAAATATTTAGACACCTTAAAACAATTGATTTTATGAAAAAAAGTGCCAGTTTTTTTTTGAAAATCGCCATGGGTACAAAGACGACCGATTCTATAGTAATATAAAGTTCGTTAACTTATCTTATAAAATAGCTACACAGTTTGTTAAAAAGCTGATTAGTATTTTTAATCTATGGTCACATTGGAACGGATTTTCTTTAATAACTGCCATTAATTAGCTTCACATTATCATCATATGTGATACATATATATATATATATACACATACATACATATATATACATAAAGAAGACGCAACTGATTTTTGGGGTATATATACTATACACTATAAATATGTTGCATTGCATTGTTTAGGAAAAATCTTAAAATTCATAAAACATTTCAGACTTTCCGCTTACATGTGTACTTACAAACGTTATTAATAAAACATAGTAGATATAAAATTTGTGCTTTCAGATATCAATTTAAAAAAAAATCCATAGTCTATAAATAAAGTCTATATCGATTCAGTATATTAAACAATAATTAATCTAAACAGCGAAGCGACAAGGTCAACTCCACACCCTAAAACTTAATACGGATTAAATAGCTTGTGGTCGATTTAAAATGGTATAGATTTAAAAAAAAAGTCTATGCTACATCGTGGAATATAGAATTTAAGTTACTTAAACGATATATTTAGCCTAAAATGGCACATAAGAGAGCTTTACAGCGCACAAACATGACCCGCCCTATGTATATGTAAACATTATTATACGACACAAATAAGAGCAGAATAAATTCCTTCCCACAGATAACATATACTTAGTGTCGGAATCTTTTCTCTGCGCATGCTTTTCTATACTTGCCGAATAGCCACAAAATGATCGGGACGTGAAATATCTCAAGACGTTTAACATCGAGCCTGTGTAAAATTGTCCTTAAACAAGCAGACGTAACACACAAACAGAAATACAGATATGTTTGTTGAAATATAACTTTTTACAAGTAAATTCAGTAAGAAGACGAATAATCTGGCATGGTCATTGTCACGATTACCAGGATCTGATGGGACATACATTTTTAAATAACGTAACAAGAATAATACCCAGGGCATGGATTTATAGGTAATTTTTATTCGGCCTTAGAATATATAATTTCTAATGAAACTATATCAACAGTAATAACATTGCAATTGGAGTATCGTAAAATCTGGAATGAGTAAATATTTAATTGTGTGGTATATATCAAATCACGATCATTTCGAATTTTAAGAGATCAATTGCAGGGCAAGTCTTTTAAAATATACAGCTTTCTAGTATATCTTCAATGCTAATAATATGCTATAAATGACGATAGTCATAAGATAATAATAAACTTATATTCCTCCTTTTAAAGTTTTAAAAACGTCGACATATAGATAAGTAATTGTGTCCTTTCCAGTTTGTAGAGAGCCATCTCTGCCATTCACACATGACTTTTAGCAAGCTTGAAATTAACAGATTGTCTCTTAAATTCTAGGTGTGCTGTTAGAATTGCACACCGAGAAAGGAGTATCGACACTAGTTCATTTGCGGTAGGTAAATGAGGGTGAGTCTGCCCTGTAGTTCTGGGCTCTCAAGAATAAGACTACGGAATCCCCTGCCTGTCGTAAAAGGCGACCAAAAGGGGTCTCAGGTTCAATGGGCGACAAGGGTGGGGGCCTTTGTCGTCCACCACGGTGGACCTGGGAAGAAGGCGACATCGGCTGGCCCGTGTCACCTTGCACTGCGAGGGCACAGGGGAAGGGAGCAACTTCTTCCCTCGGGAAGTGCTCTCCACAGTGCAGAGGGGCTCCGGTGCGTGTCTCTGGAGATCGCAAAGCCCCTCACCATGCACCGAGGAAGGGCCACCGGGGAGGTTTTAGTGGGTAAAAACCCCACAAAACCGCCGCCTTCTCCCCAGAAGGCGGGGTATCTTTTTGAAGATTTCCTTCCCGTAAAAAAAGGTAAATAGTGAGTGATCGTTGCCCTGGTCACGCCCCTCGATCGGGAACAAATACTGATCGAATGGTGAATTGGTTATGAAAGATAGCATATGAGAATTTATATTTTATTAATCTATCTGATGATATAACATTATGGTTAACTGACACGATTCAAATTATAACTATGTTTCCAAATATATTTGGATTAGCGAATTGAAGTGGCAATTAGCAGGACACAGGCCGAAAAGTTTTCGATTAGAGACCACGGACAACGCAGGGTAGTACGACCACAAGGTCTGATATACTTACGAAGGCAGCAAAGCTTGGTGCAAGCTGTTTGGAAAGTGATCCTTTCACTAGGAGGCCTATGTCCAACAGTATATGTCCTACGCTTAAAGATATACCATATAGGTAATATTGCTGATACATTGTAACAAGTTCTAAAAGAGAATATAAGCTATTACAATTGCTGGTTAGAAATGTTATTATAAAAGACTTGCCCGCTGATCGCAACGAAAACAAACAACGTCCTAATTGACAAACCGCCAAGAAGCAGTGTTCACAAATATACCAACATTACAACACTAGATTATGATAAAAATACTGGACCATAAACTTGATTTAATAGGAATTACGAATACGTTATACATTATCTGTATATTTCGATTAAAAAAGAAAATACATCAAACAGTTGAACCTCCATAAGTCGTGTAATCTTTATTTGCACAAAATAAAAGTGAACAAAAAGGCGGACTTAATACCAAAAAGTATTCTCTGCCAGTCTACGTTGGGGATTAGTGGAAAGTGAACGATGCAAGTTTGAAGAGAGAAAAAAAAAACATAAATACATGAACATGTATGTACACATACATACATATTAATTATAACCTTAATAATTAGATATAACAATAAATATATACCAATATAAGGATATAAATCTAGATAGAAATGGATAGGGACAGGAAAATTCAAATTTAAAACTATTTAGATTTGAATTCCAGATTAAATGTTTGAATATTTATCCCTTTCATTCGAACTCCAAAACCATTTGCTAAAAATCTCTATTAGTCCAAATAATCTGTGAAAGTCATTTCAGAACCCATTCTCCCTCCATAACTTGGAAAAAATTAATTGTACCTCTATACCTCGATTTGCTATGTTTGAAATATTAACTAAAAGAATTTGCCCACAATGTATGTCATTGTTTCCCTGGATTGGTTTATTCCTACTCTCCAACCTACCTCTCAAACTCATAAAAAGTTTAATTAATCGTTACAAATATAAGCTGGCAAGTCGTTTTAACCCTAGCGTGGTAGATATTGAGCTTATCAGGTACCATATATGATACATTTAGTGATTTTTTGTACTTACAAAAACCGTAAAAAACGGCAATTTATTGATACAACTGGCGATCATGAGATCGTTACGCACACATAATGCGTATCCGCCAAATCTAAACACTATAGCTCGCTCAAACTTTTTGGTGTCTTCCTAGAAGTACCACTTACAGAGGTTCTACTGTAGATATAATATATATGATGTTGCCAACATCAATGCATAACTGGCAATAACACAGCTAAGAAAAAAAATTACTAAAATATATATTTTAAAATCGTTTAATGCTTATAAAATTGAACTATTGCACTGAAACTATCTAAATATTTCGTTAAATGCTAAAATAGCTATAGCCTTGGGGAACACTCAACAAACTGGCATGTATACCGAGACTGCGAGTGGTGGGAAGAAGAATACTTCTTTAGGCGCGTTATGAAATAATTTGTCTTCCGTGGTACTCTGCCCCGCGCACCAGTACCACTCTCCGCTCGTGTGTACAGTCTCTTTCTAAATTTTATATTAATTGACTTTTGTTTTTTGTTAATTTTGAGTTTTTTTTTATTGACTGTTCTAGTTTATTTTTATTTCTTTTTGTATTGTATTTTTATTTTATTTAAGATTTTAAATAGTGAAAATGCTAATATGAAAATTACAAATAAAAACACTTTATTCGTATATGTATAAATGAATAATTGCGTGCGCGACTGTACACATGCGCAGCTATCCCTTCACGTTACGCGCAGCGCTACAGTTATTTGCCGCCAAATCGACCACTCGCAGTCAAAATGCAAAAAGCCTGTCTACTTTTAACGCACCAGACACTTTGCTCCGCGTATTATTGCAAAGATAAACATGAAATGACATCTCATATTTACGCGAATTTAATGGGATTACTTTTACGTTTTATTGGCATTTCGAACACTAATAGCGGTCTCCACTCCCCATCATAACACCGCTGTAAAATGTTAGAAACGTCGGTATTAGAAAGATTAAACCGCAATAAAACCCTTAAATGTACTCTGTGTCTGTACTCGATACAGGGTAGATTCAAAAAAGAAGATAAGAAAGAATAGTCACTTTTCACCACGCCTACCCGAGCCCCGAGTGCTATTTGCCAATGACATTTCACTATGAACCCAACCAATTACAACATAATTGTCATCACGACAAAAATCGTAATCTACTCATTTTATCTTCCGTTTCTAATTTTCAATTTTATTTTATTTGAGTAATTAACTGAAATGTGAAAAACATTGCAGTGTCAGTGATATGCCATTAGAAAACCAAAGTGGACACTAAACTAGCAGAATACCAAACCTTAACAACTTGATGTCACTGAACGTTCATTTTGAGACAATTAGTTTAGCAGACTCGGGGCGCAGGTTCTAAATGTGATGATATGTTATGTACGTATAGTATAAGAATAACGCGGTGGGCGGGGCTTCAATGTTAACAGTTAATACGCGTAACAAACTGCCCTTTGGTGAGAATTACTTAGTAAATCAAAAAATAATTTCAAAAACCGACTGAAAGAAAAAAAATGCTAGAAATATCTCTGCCTTCCTCCCGATACCAAGTTTATAACACACACAACCACATCTTAATTCATAAGAGACGAAAGCCTTACGCGAAAAATTATTTATAATAATTTCTACTAAATGATTCCTTTGTTATAATGTTTTGAGCGATTAGAAAGAGCGGCAAAACTTTTGCTCGGTTTTAAAATGTCTTAATTACAAAATTTAGTTCTATTAAAAACTATAGGTTCAAAGGCCCTTGTAACCCTAGAGGTAGACAGAGCCTGCTATCACGTTTCACCAAGTTTATTATGTCCCATATGTGATCGAAACTTTAAGCAAGTAATGATTGTACTAAAAAAACCGAAGAAATAGCCATTCATTGATATTAGCAGACTGACTGGGATTCGAACTAGCGACCATCAGATCGTAAGTTAAACTCGTTAGGCTATCATTGCTTTTTTCTACTAATTCTCAGAAATGAGAAACCGGATTTGAGAAAAATATGAGGTTTCTCATAATTTCCTTAAATTCAGATCTCGTTTCTAAAATTTAAGTTATACAATGATTTCAAAGTATATAACAACATAGTGAAAGATTAAATTGACTAAATCTCAAAATAACGGCATTACACAATGAAGAAAATTTAAGTATATAACATGGTAACCTTTAAACAACGAGCAAAAGTTTCCCGCCATTTCGGTTTGGCGCGAACTCAAAATCAAAGATGGATACCGTATATAAAATAAACCGCTAACTTTGCCTAATTATAGTCGTGTTTATCTCGAGCGACGCATACTAACGGAGTCCTGGCGCGAAACTTGTCCGTGTGACAGCGTATTAACGACCACAACGCACTGAGTATATAATACAGGGTAGTAATATTGTGCATTACCGGATCTGATGCGGTCCTCGACACCTGAAAAGTAAAGTTCTTAATTAGTAGTACTCCGTCTTACGAGGAAACTGAACAATTCATCATTTTAACTTTCGTCAATCTGCCATACATACAAACAAACCGGCACACTATCTATATATATAAAAGAGAAAGTGTGTGGGTATGTTCCATATAGGCTCCGAAACAGCCGGACCGATTCCAATGAAACTTTATGGGAATCTTCAGATTAACCTGGCGAGTAATCCTGTAAAGTTTGGTGGTGTTTTGAACTGTATAATACAGCTTTTATTTACGATGATATTCTATTGTTTTATAACCCAAATTTGTATTGACACTTGCATTGTGTATATGTATGTACCATATAGAAGTACAATGGACTATATTAAAGATAATAAATAAGGATTTTGAAGTATTCAAGGTAAGTTATAGCGCTGCGAATGTATCCGTTTACTAAAGCTGCTGATATATACATGGGTGTAGGTAATGATCTTCACCCGCTCGAGAAGAGAATTAATACGGAGTATGAGTATGATATGAGATGTAAGTTGATTCTTTAAATAAAATAAAGCATATAATCTAGCTCGGTGAAGCGGGCTGGATACGCTAGTGTATAAATGGGAAAGTTTTGATGGATGTTTGTTACTCAGTCACACCTGAACGGCTGAACAGATGTGGATGCAATTTAGCACAGAGATCGTATAGAGTCTAGAATAACACATATCATCATTATTTCAGCCGTAAAACATCCACTGCTGGACATAGGCCCCCCCAACGATTTCCAAAAGGACCGGTTGTAAGTGGCCCGTATCCAGCTGCGTCCTGCGATCCTTATGAGGTCGTCAGACGTCCCACACTGCGCTTGCTGGTCCGTGGTCTCCAATCGAAAACTTTTCGGTCCCATCGGCCATCTGTTCTACGCGCTATGTGCCCTGCCCATTGCCACTTCAACTTGCTTATCCGGCGAGCTATGTCGGTTACCTTCGTTCGTCTACGGATCTCCTCATTCCTGATTTGATCTCGTAGAGATACTCCGAGCATAGCCCTCTCCATAGCTCGTTGTGCGACTTTGAGCTTGTTTATGAGGCCCATAACACATAGCATTATTTTAATTTCGGAATAATGTTGATGTGCCAAAGGAAGCTGGGGGGTATAACTAGTATAAAATAAAATTAAAAAAAACATTTACCCGGTTCAGCTTTTGCGTGCACTCAACATCGGTCCGTACGCTGCGAGAGCGCAGTACGTCGAGAGCAAGGCCGACGGCGAGTGGGGGGTCTGCGGTGACTGGGAGCAGTTCGACGATATCGGGGACTGTTGGGACTGTGACGAGTGCGGTGATTGGGGGGACTGGGGTGATGAGGAGCACCGTGCGTGCGCTGATAGCGCCCAGCTACAGTACAGCTCGGCCGCCTCGGTGCCTAGACCTCCGCAGGCGGCGCTTAGTGCGCAGAAACTCAGCGCCTTCCAGCCACCATATCTGTGTTGGAAAATATTTTAGTATACCATACATCGTAGAGCTCCTTCACATTAATATTTAGCAAACAATAAATATTTTTCGTAATACATATAAAGTATATAACGATTAAATTATAATACAGTTGTATGATGTTGATTGTATCCGTATATGATGAGCATGTGTGTGAGGTAAAGAGAGGATGATATGTAAAATAAATTATTTATATATAAAGAATCTTTTTATTGAGAGTGTATGTGTACAAAAACTTGTGAAAGAAATCGCATTCGGCTGACTACACACCATCCTAACTTCGAAAAACATTACCGTCACACCTACTGAGACTTAGACACTGACCTTTGAGCTGGTCCACAAGCTTAAAGTCGCGCAACTAGCGATGGTATGATATACTATGTTCGGCATTTCTCTAAGGGATAGAATTCTAAAAGAAGAAATTCCATGGAAAACGACTCTGTGAGTTAAATGGAGTGGTCTGGCCACATTTGCCACAGATGAAGATGAAATAGAGAATACGTACTTATCAACAACAATAACAGGTCCGTTCTTGTACTCCATCTGACATCCGGCGACGAACTCTATAAGACCAAAAGAGTCTTTATACGGCTCCACGAGCCTGTCCAGCGCCTTCTGCCTCTCGCTGCCCCGCGCCCGCCGCACCGCCCTGATGAACTCGTTGTCGTCCGGCCTGCCCGCCGTGTACTCCGTCGTGTCACCGTCTAACCAACTACTGCACTTTATAAACTTAACACTTAGCTGGTAATCGTCTTGCAACGAATGCACACTGACATTAGTAACTTCAATAATCCTATCTGACGGTACGTTTTCCGGCACTTCCGTCACCTTCTCGAAGTAGTAGCAGGGTCTGCGCAACTCTGTCTCCTCTTCTACGCTGAGAGGTGGATCCACCGGGGGTGGGGGAGGCGCCGTATCAGGCGGGGAGCCGGCCGTTCTAGTTCCACCCCACTCTGGGAATTTAAACTTTGTCGGTGAACTGAGCTTGAAGTTTTTCAAGGACATCTTCGAGGGGCTCTTTGGAGATTTGGGTCCGTTCTTCTTTTCGGAGAGGGACGAGAAGAGATCACCGTTCGCTATGGATTTTCTTGCGGATAGATCTCTGCTGCCCGCGCTGAGTCTCTCCAGGCGGAGCTCTGTTCTGTCGAACCGGTATGCGGGTTCCGAGTCTATGACCGGTGAATTGGTGTCGGGGATGAGTCTCTCGTCGTCTGCGCAGTCGCTGCCCTCCTGTCGCCTGTAGCCGTTTACTTCAGGCGCCGCGGGGGCTTCTGGTGTGGGTTTCCGGTCGCTTTTTCGTTGTGCTACATAAATATCCTTAGACACGAAGCTCGCTCTGAAGTTCGCTACAAATAGCTCGTTGTCCTCCTCCGTGGGCCAGAACACGTCACATTCCTGTAATATTTAAGTACGCATGAATATATTTTTAAGTACATTTTGGAAATATGATATAACCATATAAATGTGCATAAACATATTGCCTAACTAAACTAGCAACAATTTACAGGAGAGGAGGCGTGCATATTAAGTGTACGTATTTCTTGTATCTCTGCACTTCGCCCGTAAATATCATGTTATGAGACTGGGGTACTACCTCAGTTGGTAAATACGAGTGGTTGACTTAAATTTAACTATAAGAAAGATTAATACGTACTGGGTCTTGGGGATCGTGCAAGAGCAAGACGATCTGTGCCGTGTGGTCCCAGAGCAAACGCCACAGCTCCGGCGCATCGCCCGGATGCTGTGCCACGGCGAACTCCCTCATCCTTCGCCACCCGCACACCCACGACGCGTTCACGTACTCGCTTCCTGGTATAACAGAAATAAGAATTTATAGCCCCATACACATAGTGGCCCCACTAGGTTGGTTGGAGAAGGAGAGCTGCTTTCTCCTTGTTGCTCTTCGTCTGCGCCGGAGCGGGTCATCTGCATCAAAACCTGTTCACGTAAGGGACCTGTACAGTAATAAAACTCTGGAATAGCTTGCCGATTGATATTAGGGAGGCTTCGTCAACTAATGTCTTTAAGTCGCGACTTTGCCCATCAAAATAAGTTGAAGAAGTTCATATCTCTCGTGCCTAAGCTGGTGATCGAGATACGACACTTTTCTTATCTTGATGGTCTGCAATAGTTTGTACTTCTCATTGACTCGTCGTAGAATCTCCTCATTTGTCACTTTCGATGGACTCCAATGCCTAACCTGCGCCTATAAGCCCACATCTCGAACGTTACAATACGTTTCCCAAGGTCGTTCTTCAAAGTCTCGCTTCCGTTAAGAAGGATGGGCCAGATGTAACATTTTAGAAGATGAACACGCAAACATATTTTAATGTTACGGCAGCAGACTATGTAGGACTAAAGTTAATATTAATAAATTGAAATGCCAATAAAAAATTACCCTCAACACCAGGTTTCGGGACCAGCATGACCCTCGCTGAGTCTGATGGCAGTATTCCGCCAGGTCGATTTTTTTCAGCATTGTGCGGAGCGCGGGCGCATACGCTCGGTTCTACGCACGAGCGCGTTATTAACTGGAAATAAAACATTAACGTTTTAACTTAGCGTATTAGCTAACATCTCTCCGACTTTTCTTTTGAATTGAGTTTAAATATTTAATTTATTTGTATTATTTATTTTGTTATGTATATATATGTATCTATTTCTTTATTTTTTTACAAAAATATTGCTAACTATCTTGTTAACCAATCCTGCCAAGCTTAGCTTAATCTTGTGCTAGGACATAGGAGGCCTGTAATTTTGGGCTCTCAAGAATAAGACTACGGTATCCCCTGCCTGTCGTAGAGCGACTAAAAGGGGCCTGAGGGTTCACTGGGCGACAAGGGTGGGGGCCTTTGTCGTCCGCTACGGTGAACCCGGGAAGAAGGCGACATCGGCTGGCCTTGCACTGCGAGGGCTTGGGGAGTAACTTCCCCGGACGTGTTCTCCTTGAGCACAGTGCAGAGGGGCTCCGGTGCGTTCCACTGGAGATCCCGGTGCCCCTCGGAGGTTTAAGAGGGTCAAAACCCCACATAATTCTCCCCAGAAGGCGGGGTATTTTTTTGAAGATTTCCTCCCCGTTAACAAAAAAGGACATCGTTCACGCCAGTAGTCGAATGTTAGATTCGAACCCACGCCCTTACGATTACTATACGACTACGACTGATAGTGGCGCTATGTCCCAGAAACCTTCGTAGACACAATACTTTGCTGAAGATAAAGGACATACAGACATTCGTTTTTATATATATAGATGTTACCTGGAACTGTTTTTCTAGCAAATTCACTGGTGGCGGTCCTTGGTAGACGGTGTTTCTGTTGGCAAGTGATCGCATTCGCTCTAAAAGTGCATAGTTTTCTACTCGATTCGCTCTGAAACACATTCTCATATGAGACAGGTGGTTAGTTCATCGCCACACACCGATCACAAATTATGAAAATATATAATTCAATACAATCGTCAAAGTCACAATAATATATAATAATAATGCGTCTAGACGGCCGCCATAACTTTAAAATGCATTTAAAAAAATGCTAGCTTTTTTCTCACAAATATTATTAACATTTTTGTTGACTACTTCAAGTAATAGTCGAATGGTAGATTTGGAGTTATATCTATGTAAAAGAAAATAAACTCATACCTTCTCATCTCTTCTTTCTCTTGTTCATTCATGTTATTGTATTCTGCCATCTTCTTATTGTAAGTGTCCGTAGAACGAGGGGCCAAATCGTAAACGCCTTCAGATTCATCACCGTTCACCAGCCCCGTGGTCTGCTCCTCATTATCAGGCTCCCTGGCCGAGGACTTACTCAATTCGCTATTCAATTCATCAGTCTTTATTGATATTTGGCTACCGTTCTCCCCAATCTCATCTTTGTCTGTGATTATCTGACTCGATTTGATACTTGATGTTTCACCGTTCACTTCGTTTATGCTCTTCGGCCTTGGCGGGTTAAGGTCCATTACAGCTAGCTCCTCTTCTGTTATGTCTTCTAGAAGCTTCTCGAGGTACTCTTTGGCTTTCGCGAACTCTACTTCAGTGTTCCCGGAACGTACATGTTCTAACAGTGCGTCGTGAACGAATACGTACTGCTCCTCTGTCTGGACCAGGTGGTTTCTTTGGGTGCGGGCGCGGCACAGGAAGCCGAGTGGAGACAGCGTGCCGGTTAGTTTCAATTGATTGAGCTGTGCATCTAGCACTATGTAAGTGCCTGTGCGTCCAACACCGGCGCTATATAAACAAATTGAAAATTAATTATTTTTCGATCAATATACAATTATATACACAAACTTTTACAGCAACTCATTTACCGTACGCGCTGTCCGTCTGTGGAACTCTCTTCCTGTGGCCATTAAGAAATCTCAGACGATATATACATTCAAAATCAGAGTTTAAAAGTTTTACTTAGACCAGTCCACCTAACATCATTTATACTGTTATGATAGATGTAAATATATTATACGTATTCATTATTGCACGTTTTGTCTTTTTACAATATATATTTTGATATGTATATATTTATACCTTTATTATATGTATTTTTGTATGTAAATAATTATAATTAGTATTTAAGTATATCTTTACTTATTATAAACTCCCGACGCATCTTTTTATCATTCCTTTCCATCATTCCATCCAAAGGTTGCCTTTTATCGCTTTTAGCGATACGGACGTCCACTGTTTATGCATTTTTGTGTCTTTTTTTTTAAATAAGTGTAAACAATAAAGAGTTTATAAATAAAAATAAATATATTACTTAATATGTCTAACTACCGCCTAAATAACCTCCCTTCTTCTGAATTTAATTTTATGTATCTGGGTAATAAGGTTTAAACTTGCCTGCAGTGTACTAGCACAGTCCCGGGGTCTGCGGAGGCGGCCTTCACGAAGGGCAACACGGCCAAGGGGTGACGCGGTGTTCCGTGATCAGGCCACACAGTGTAGTGGTACTGAAGCACGATTCTACCGGAGTCCGGTGCTATGCTCAAGATGTTCCCGTCGCGTCCCTGCAAGGCAATTAATTATCCCACATTCAAGTTAATCAAACAAACAACAATGTTTACATTTTAAATCATATATCTATACATATAAATAAAGTTGGAGTGTATTTGTGATATTAAAATGTTCGATTTATTATATACACAGACAGATTCTCCGAATATGTTATGAACTGCGAATCATGTGTGAATTCAATGAACCAACGACTTAACCACTAATTATCTATGTATATAAAACACTGAGAAACAGTATGGGTATGTTCCATATAGGCTACTAAACGGCTGGACCGATTTCAATGAAACTTTTAGGGAATCTTCAGATTGACTGGCGAGTAATCTGTAAAGTTTGGTGACGATCGGAGCACTTCTCTTTTTGAACTGTCAAACAAGCCATACGTCGTACTTTTATTTCTGACATTAACTTGAGTCCGATATGTTTTTGTATAAATGATAAGAATGATAATGTATTTACTGATATATGAAATGAAATATTTATTTTACTTTTTTACACACACATTTTAAATTACCGGCATGCACACAAAATATTGGAAACATATTATCAAATGTAAAACACATAATATATAACAAATTCCACAAACACTTTCTCACTTAGTTTTCGTCCTTCGGTACACATCTCCCTGCTAGACTAATTTATAGCCTGTATTAGGGAGATGTTGTACCTAAGTCTGAGTTTATAGACTAAAGTTTGTTATATAGCTTTTGAGTATTCGTGTGTTTTTGCAAAGAGTAGTGTGTGTGGTATATATAGGTGTTCATTCTCTTCTCGAGCGGTTAATGATCTTCACCCGCACGAGAAGAGAATGAATACGGAGAGAAATGAATAATTTAATATATTGTGAGAGTTAAATTAAATATTTAATTATTTAATTTTATTGTTTAAATAAAATAAAGCAAAATGTAGCCCGGTGAAGCGGGCCGAGTACGCTAGTAATAAATATAAAATGACGGTGAATGTTTCCGAGTGTTTGCCGTACCCTGTACACAAAGCGCACGCGCAACCGGCGCACGGTGTACGCGGCGCGCACGTCCTCGTGCAGCAGCGTCACTTGCACGCCGCCGAACTCCGCGGAGCTGCCGCGCCCGCCCGCCGGCCAGTACATGTCGCACTTGCGCTGGAATTGTATCACCGACAGTGAATCGGGCGAACTGATCATCGATGGACATCAAATACGTTACAGGACTTTGCCCACCTATACTTAGGAAAGGGAAGAGACAGTAATAGAAGTACAAATAAGTTTCCGCCGTTTTTGGTCAAAATATTTATAGTGAGTGTGATTTTAAGCGATGTGAGACTGCTTGCTGAGTTACTACTAAAGACAGTGCAAGTTCCTTTTATGTCTGACTGTCCTATACTGTCCAATAATAAATTTTGACCTTCCACGATATTTGTCTTTTACGTCAAAATCACCGTTTTTTTAAGTTTTGACACCACTCAAGGCATCCTCATTATCTACCAACAATCGATGCGTCTCAGCTGCAGACTATTTTTAATTAAAGAAATAAAAGTTCCCGCACATGACACTAATTAGGCTCACATTTAGACATTTTTAGATGATGAAAAATATATGATGCCAATGTGAACCTAATAATATGATAAGGTTGTCTGGAACGAATTTTCACGCCGGTAACCATCAACGAATTCTAACGGTAACTTCGATATAACTGATGCATTTCATACGGTTCTGGTCTAATCTCAGCCGGCTTGTACTAACGAGCCCACTCTTTTTGTTTCTCACGTACAAAAAGAACTTTATACGTAGTTTTGCTCCGTGTATATATATGTGGCTCCTATTTTTATAATTTCCTCTATATTTTTTTAATTTTAATATTAATTAAAAATATAAACTATTGAGCTCGATGAGCCGATAGCGATTGCTGCCTACCCTGATCAAGTTAAAAGGAAGTGTGAGCATATTTGAAGTTACACTTCTACACTAGCAGGTTGAAGCTGCGGTGAACAAAATTGTGCTAAGTAACTTTTTCAAGTTAAAGTTACAGCCTTTATATATATAATATATATGTCCCACTGCTGGGCAGAGGCCTTCTCTGTAAAGAGAGTATAAGGGCATAGTCCGCCACGCGGCCCTAATGCGGATTGGCAGACTTCACATGTCGTAGAAAAATTTTCTAAGACATGTAGGTTTCCTCACGATGTTTTCCTTCACCGCCGAGCGCGTGGTTAATCAGCACATAAAATTGCAACAACAAATTTATTGGTGCCGGCACCGGGGATCGAACTCGGGTTGCTAGCGTATTATGCAACTTGAGCCAACCGCCCGGACACTGAGCTACCACGGCTTTTTCAAGTGATCCAATAGAATGGAGGTTAAATATACGTGTGTATTATTTATTGATATAAATTTAAATACTATTATTTAATATCATGTTTATGTATTATATTTTCAATTTTCAACTGAACTTTATTGACTGTGTTGAATTAGTAATACGCATGTAATTAAAAAATATTTTTTAATGATACCAAAGAAGTGTAACTTCTCAGATGCGCCATTTTTCCAACGTAATCTAAACGGCCTTTTGCCATTTACAACACTAAGTAGTAAATTTTAAAATTGAAATAATGTATAAAAGTATTTTTTTCCTTTTGTCCAAAAGCACAACGCACTCACCCTGCCGCGTTCCACTAAGTTGGTGATCATGACGATGGTGTGCACCTCGTGTTGCCAGATCATGTGCCAGAAAGAATCCAGAGTCGCCGGCGTGGGACCCTGGGTGGCGATGTAGCGCCGGCGCCATACCAGCCATTCCAGCTTCACTCGCCGTGGCACTCCATCTATAAGAATTGGTTCAAAGAAATTTAAAGTTAGAATAACGGACCAAAGATGCTTTCACGAAAAGGAGCGTAGTATGGTTGTTCAACAACGAATGAGATACCACTGAACCTCCAATATTCTTACCCCCTAATTAAAAGTAAAGTAAGTGAGGTGAGGCAAGGTAAGCAAGATTAGAATAGTTCCAGTAATTTGGTCATATAATGCGTAATAACAAATACGAACTATTCCAACTCATCGTCCAAGGAAAAATCCAGGGTAAACAACTTGGAAGAAGACGTATTGCGTGGCTCAAGAACCTCAAGACATGGTCCAACATGAGCACTAAATCGCCCGCTGTGTCAAAAGTTGAAATAGTGTTCATGATAGACGACCTCCGATAGGAGATGGCATCTCATCAGAAGAAGAGAATTAAAAGTAACACCTTTCCAACGAAAAGAATTTTCAAAATATAAAGGAGTTATGACTGTTTTTGAAACCGGTTATGTTTATTATAGAAGAAACAATAACTCACTCATGTCCACATAAACGTCATCCAATTCGCTATCATCGTCACTTCTGTCGCTGTCAGAGTCCTCGGGCTGCTCCTCCGATTCCACAATTCCGGAGAATTCAATGTTGAGGAAAGCAGATTCAATTCCTTCCGCCAAATTGGGGGGAGGCTTAGCCTGTTTCACTGATGGTTGCCTGTTCAAATGAAAAATGAAACGTGATAAACCAGACTCCACTCCCAGAATCACTATTTGTAATTTTTAAATCACTACGGTAGATGACAGAGTATGTTGATGGTAAGAAATTACTAACAGCCAGTGAAACTGTTTCGTAATTATGGCCCTTAAGGAGGTTGTAAACTTGATTACCTAATTCTAGCAAATTACATATCTTCGATTAAATAGAAAAATGTCCTTTTTCAAAATTTTCGGAAAATTAGATTATTACTTAAAAGAGCCTACTGTTAACAATATTTTTATATGGATAAAACATATTTTAAGAAATTATGTTTTATCCAAATAAAAATATTGCTATAGGCTCTTTTTAGTAATAATCTTATTTTAAAATTTTGTTTTTGATCTATGAAATTAACTTCACAAACAATGTTTTAAGTTTTATAAAAAGCACGTATTCGTACCGTTGGGGGCGCGCGCGTCGCTGCAGCGTGCGCTCGAGGCGGCGTTCAGCGCGTGCGTCTAGTGCCGGCAGCATGCCGTCGATGAAGTTCGCGTTGACGTAGTCGCACGCGGCGCCACGCCCCGCGCCCACGCAGCCGGACGCGCCGCACCGCGAGCCCGACGACACGCACACACGCGAGTGGTCGTCTAATGCAATAAACCATCTTTATAGGGGTCCAAGTCACATGATGACACATCTTGATAAACCTTGGCTATATTCATTCATTTGTCTGAGATATCAGATCCGCAGAAGGCAGGGTTAGACATCGATGAGCATTATTATCGCTTAAAGCGATCTCATCCTCTTCACAACACCTTTACATAGGGAAAAATTTGAGTTCCATGTGTTATGTAATTAAATTTACTATTTTTTAAATCAAAAAATAAATTATAATATATAAACACACATATACAGGTTGTCCCCTAATTTAACGTCCAACGGTAAGTGGTTGGTAGGTGATTGTATGACAGCCTCGAGAAGAATAATATTTTTGTTGATAATGTCATTTTACTGAAAACTGTGAAACAATCACACTTTGTACGATATTTTTAAGTTCTATAACAGGTGTAGTGTTTTTATTATTTTTTCGAGGCTGTCATAAAGTCAACTACCAACCACTCACCGGTGGACGTTGAATTACGGGACAACCTATATATGCTGGTAATAACTCTCATCTAAAGCAATTGGTAGAACATGCTATTAAAGCAAAATTAAAATAAAAGTTAATAAATAAATGTAAAGGGTTTGTCTTACTTACAAGCTGTAATATTAAGGTATCGATTTTTCAGTCTGTTCTCCGGGCGATAGCTGTGGTGGCTTGTGTGGCCAAGAGCCGCTGACTTTGCCACAACGATTTCATACTCCTTGCTGTTAGATTATATAAACATAAATGAATATGCTCTCACATCCTATTAACTCCGGATGTGATTCATAAAATTAAATCTAAATCTAAGCCGGCTCGAAGGACCACTAAATGTAAGAGGTATACGTGAAGACTAAGGAAGCACGCTTGATAAATGACAAGTCATTTAATCGACGAAATGACATGCAATAAACGAATTTCATAATATTATTTTCTAAATCATCATTAACACATTTTTTAATTTTAATACTAAATACATAACACTGTAAGACTTCAAGATACCATAAACTAAATCTGTATAAATCGCAACAAAAGTAAATATAACAAAAATAAATAAGTATAATCAGGTGATAACCTAAGACACTGGGATGTCAAGTCTCAATCTCGCCCCATCCCGTCCGCTGTTAAGTGTACTTCGGGCATTCAAAAAAGCAGATAAAATATAATAAACCACAATGAAAACCAGTAAACTACAGACTTAAAAATAGTCTTGACAGACTGGTCGTGGTCATAAGGTGCTGTTGCTGCTTGATTTGTTTTACACAACAAGGAATGGAGTCCTTGTTGTTTGTTAGATAGATAAAAAAAACTGTGCGAGTGTATGTATATACCTGAAGCCTATGTCTCCATCGGCATGCAGAGCGGCCACGTGTCGTACAAAGGCACGTGCACGTAGCGGTGGACGAGCCGAGCCCGCCATGCGCGGTGGCCGAGCGGCCTCGCCCTCCTCCCCGGCCCCCGCACTGCACACGCTGCCCACGCCCGCGCGCAGCGGCGAGCACAGTGCTGGATGCACACCGTTCATAAGCTTTGTGTCTGACAACATCAAAACACTTGCAGAATCTCCATTAACTCCTGAATAGGTTCTATCTGTTACATAGTAACCGTCCAAGCCGAGGTTACCCCTCACCGCGGGGACCCTTGTGTTAACTTACTAGCTAATAAAGGTTCAGGCTAAGCGAATCAGCAGAAGCTATTCCACCTCTCAATTAGGAGAAGGCCAATCTGTGTAGTTCCTCATTAAAAAAAACCTTTTTGTTTTTGTACACTCGTGTTTTGTTTCACATTATAATATAATTTGTATAACCATAATAACAAATATAAACTGTCCACGATCCTTGGCCACTCTCATCTAGCTCCTACCGGCCATCCTGCGAAGATCGTCGCACCACCCAGTCTCAGGGCACCCCATTCTGCGTTTGCCTCTCCGCAGTCTCCGCTCAAGAACTTGTATAACCCAACGGTTAACCGTTCTACGGCTGATATAGCGGGCATATTGCCACTTTAATATACAAATTCGTTGGACTATATAACTTTAGTTCTCTGTAGAATCACCTCGTGCTCAGTGGCATGCTTTTGGTGTGGCCTATGCCCAGCTTATAGCATTTATTACAAAATTTTAGCATACTGCCATCCTGTGGAATCAACTGTCACCAATGTCTCGGAACCTATATGTCTTGAGGACCTTCAAGAATCGAGTCTACTCTTTTCTCAAAGGTTGGCAATGCATCTGTAAACTGCGAAGGTCATTTAAAATCAGGTGAACCGTAGGCTGGTTGACCCCTTTTCAATAACGTTTCACTCTTTTACCAGGGATTTATTGCTATTTAGGCCTCGACTGCCTACAGTTGATGCATATTGTATATCACTGATGCATTCCTTTCTTTAAAAATAATAGTTAAATAATAAACCTCACCACCAGGTTTCTTGTAAGCGTTTAGCGGAGCTCGGGCCGCTCTTTCACCGCCTTCTTCGAGGTAATAGTACGCCGCACTGATACATTTGCTCAGACGAGATCTGCATCTTTAAAAGAATAAATAATGTTAACTATTTTTATGCTTGGTGTTGTATATTTGACTCTATTGAATGCAAGTATATTTATGAGTACAAACAAAAACCTAGTTCAATTAGAATAGGAATGTATAATAATGCATCAAGACCCAACCAACCTCTTATTAAACTACGTTAATCTACTAAAAATCTTAGCGGTGTAGACAGAGATAACTTCCCCTGTTTTTCAGCCTATTAAGTACTTTATATGACAGTGGGTGAGCCCATCGCCATACACTGTGCACAAATTTTTAGCAAGTGACTGACGTGCGTGATATCTCCAAAAAATTTATTATTATTAAAAAAAAATTACTCTGCTGACCTCCAGTAGAGCACGGCTGCGGCGACAGCGGCCAGTATGGCCAGTAGCGAGACAGCCAGCAAGGCAGCAGTGCCCACACTACGGACCCCTCTGGAGACTTCGCTAGGCTTCATAGCTGCGGAATGCGCAATGCACGCCTCACTTGATACTTCCTGTAACATATACCATATAGTCAAACCGCGAGTTGAATGCCGAACTCGGGGATGCGTGAATTGGTGAATGAATTAACGAACGATAATGAGTGTGTCGATAGATATAAACTAATATAGGGGCGAGCTGCCCCGACTGCATTACATAAACCTGATATACATAAATGATAACACTGATATATTTACAATATAATAGATATTTTAGAAAATATTTACAAAAAATATAACTGTGCGTAAATAACCGTCGTTGCTTGGCAGCGTGCCCATAAGGCTGGTAGCATTGCCACGTTGTATGGCAATGCTTAGCCTCTGTACAAGATATAAGCCAGCCTTCTGGTCACCAGATGTGTCTATCAACTTATCAACTATCGCATTAAAAGGTGATGCGCATTAGGACGATGATGGATAATACTTATATATCAGTTTGTCATTATCACAGTTTGAGTAGAAAGTATTCAGATACACCCGATTTAAAGACATTAGTTGAAGAAGCCTTCCTAATCTCAATCGGCAAGCTGTTGATTAAAATGCCACAGAAATTTAGGGAATGTTAAAATGTATCGTAGATAGTGCGGGGTTATGTGAGATTTCTACTAAAAAGGAGAAGCCTTTCTTAGACCATTGAAAGGGTACCAAAATCTCTGACGCAACGCACCGGTTCGTTAAACGCGAGTTAGTTACCTCTGGTGGCGATTCTGACCCATTGATGAGCGTGTCACGGTTTGCTACTGACAAAGTGACGGCATAGATCTTCACCTCATATCGCGTCACATTCCCAAGTTCCACTGGCTGAAAGTTAAAACAACATATAAGTCAACATTAAGTCAGATCAGTGTTGATATAATAGATATCTTTATAATGGTAGATAGTAGAGGCAGTCTTACCTACCCGAAGTTGTATAAACTTCGGCATTTAAAGCCATTTAGCTATTTAAATATCTTAATAGTTTTCGGACAAAAATTGATTTCGAATTTGGAATGCTAAAGTTGTTACTGGGCCCACCTAAGTGGAGGCTCTTCTCGGGTTACCTTGAGCATAGTTACTCCGAATATCTAGGACTCAGATGGATTCGTACCGATGAGTCGCCTCTACCTATGACCGCCACTCAATGGAGTAGATTGTGGGAAATGATAATGAAGCTGACTTTACTAGGGTTCCTGAGGTGGCATAGCTCTTAGGTCGCCAACTCTAATCCTCTATAGTAGTAACTCGACACAAGGGTCCCGGTGAGGGTTATTCTCGTCTTCGACGGTTACTATGTCATACGGGAGTATTCCGAACCGAGGGCGCCCGAGAAGGTCGAACTACGGCTCGGTCAGTTGCTATTTCACTACACAGGGACATTTTAAAGCTAAGTTAAGCTTTAAATGGCGCTGTGAGAAGTGGTAAAATAAACTAGTCAATGTAATGTAAATACCACATTGATAGCTGTATCGATATCCGTCTTGTTAGTTGGTAGCGTCAGCCTCGTGCGCGGCTGCTGCTCCGGTATCTTCCTCAGGGTCACCACGTACTGGTCCAACGAGTTGTTGTACTCCAATGGTTGACGCCATTGCAGGTAGAGAATTCCTGTAACATATTAATTATTCTTCAACTTATGCATACATCTGATGTTGAAGTATCCTAGTATAGTGGTAGAATAGAATGGAAGACAATAAACATTTATTCGACACAAGAACACAGAAAAACAGGTAAAACAAGACAAAAAACAACATAAACAAAAGCAATTAAAATTGTGAAAAATTAAAAAAAAAGAACAAAATTGACCTTGTGCCGAAAAGGGGTTCAGCATGAGCTGTGCTATAGCTATTGGGCAGCTGGTTGTGTATAAATAAGGTTTTACATACACTTTAATTTATATTATAATAAATATATATTTAAACAAACGCATCTATACATATATATATATATATATGTATAGCTGCGTATATATATATATCAAATTACATAATAAATAATATAAATCTTTATTTTCAAAAGCAAAACATATGAACTAAGTATACAATGTTTGGATCTTCTTTTAATTATAAAATATACCAGAAGATACAGTTCTTCCTTAACCGTATCATTTTTTTAAGGTTAATTAATATAAAATAATTGTGCGAGTGTGTGAGAGTGTGCTAATGTATCAGTGTGTATGAATGTGTGTGTTTATGTGATTAACAACAAATAAACGATTTGTCGCAATTGATACTAGCGTGCTTACGTTGAGATTCAGTTAGTGAGGTTCGTACGTAATAGCATACACAGTTCCATTATGTTATATAAAAAATTACACATATAAACTTACCATTAGGCTGATCACAGGTGAGGTTCAGGATTATCGGTGCTGAGGGCGGTCTTACATCGGTCAGCACGTACAGCGGCTCCGAGCCGGGGCCCAGGCGTTTCAGTAGATATGAAGAGCTGATGCCGTTCAGTGAGAACTCGTAAAACGCCCGCACCCAAATCTTGTACGGCGTGAATGGTTCTGGAGATGAAATAATACGTTATTACTAACGGAGACAGGTAGTATCACCGAACGAAACAGAACATAAAAAATCTATATGTAAGAAAAATAATTGTGCTTTGGACCATGGACTGAAGCAAACGTTTTTTGGCTCCACTTGAATATATATATGTATATATATATACAATATATATGAACGATTGTTAAAGAGAGAAAGAAGATGAACCTCCAGCTTTTGCCTCTACAGTAATATACTTAACGTAATTCTCTCTCTTCTTCTTCACTCTTCATTAACTGATATCTCCCTATCAGATTCCCTTAGCCTCCACCAATTGCACTTTGCGTAACGCATTCATCGGCTTTAAGAGAATTACATATTAGTAGTACGAAAGACTACCAAGAGACTTATTTTTATGTGTCTTATTTTATAATGAATCGATTCAGGCTTATCAGGTCTTCCTGGGGCACCATGTACAAATTGTATTCTTCAGACTTTCTCTATACATCCATATATATAAAAGAGGGGGCCGGTATGTTCCTTGAAACTTTCAAGGAATCTTCAGATTGAACTGGCGAGTAATCCTGTAAAGTTTGGTGACGATCGGAGCACTGCTCTATTTGAACTGTCAAATACAGTTTTTATTTACTATGATACTACTACTGCGGGTATGATATTGTATGGTATGTACATGGGAGTAGGTAATGATCTTCACCCGCTAGAGAATAGAATGAATACCGAGAGAAATGAATAATTTAATATATTGTGAGAGTTAGATTACATATTTAATTATGTAAGTTTATTGTTTAAATAAAATAAAGCATAATCTAGTGCGGCGAAGCGGGCTGGGTACGCTCTCTCTCTTCTTCGTTCCCTCACTGCTGAGGATCGCGACCACGTACAAGCAGCCTCCATTGAGTGCGGTCATAGGCCGAGTGGACCGCACGGTGCATGCTGCCTACCACCGTCTTCATGATCATGTGCGACCATTTTGTAGGCGCCCTACCCTGAGCACGTTTGCCGTCCATTTTGCCTAAGATGATCTGCTTCTCCAGACAGTGCTTGGAAGACCGCATGATGTGTCCTGGGTACGCTAGTCTTTTATAAATACAAGAACCGAATTATACCTTTCTCGACTCTAATACCAAGTCAAAATTGGTTGGGCCCGTAATTGAATCATCTCTACCTTTGTCAAATATTGCTAGCAATAACCCAGGGGGATGCGTGTTGGATTGTTGAGTCCCATCCATTTTTGGTCGGTCCAGGAATGAATTGAGGAGTTGCACTTCCATTGTAACATCAAAGATAATTGGAATAAAATAAGTATATTTGTTGTTTGTGTGTTTGTGTACGTGTAAACATAAAAAAACGATTGAACATTAAATGCTACAGCGTGCGGACGATATCTTTTAAGACTTATATGTTTTTCTCATGGACGCCATTGTCAAAATCAGACCACACGTGAAGCACCAGCTATCAAATGAAAAAAAGAATCATCAGAATCAGTCCACCCAGTCGAAAGTCCTCAAGTAACAAACTTAAAACAAAACACAGTCGAATTGAGAACCTCCTCTTTTTTTGAAGTCGTTTAACAATAGAAGTTTACCACTTACTCAAATGCTTTAAACGGAAACCGACCGCCTTTGGAAGCACTCCTCCTGAATTATCGCGCAAAGTTAAATTCCTTATTGCCTTCGAGTATGTCTCCATACCCAAATCGCTGGGGAATACATTGTTCCTCTTAACATCGGTGGGTGTTTGAACTCCGGAGACAGCGGCTGCATTGTACTTGCGTACGCCTTGTTCGTAATACAGAACGTAAGCAATCGGAGTCAAGTCCTTGTGTGGGACATTCGATGACGCCTTCTTAACCACCTCTATAGGCGGTTGAAACTCCCCGTGCGTATCTTCTGGAACTTTCTCCAAGATTCCCGGTTCAGTTGTATTACTATCCTCTCGTCTCTTTCTATGGCGATGCGAGCGTCTCTCTCTAAGACTTCTATACGGCTTGTTGAATAATATATCCGATGGAGGGTAGTCGTCGTTGTATTTAGTTCTGTCGTTCTTGTACAAGTAGGCGGAGAAGTCGAGTTTCTCGTGCCTCATGGAAGCGTCTGTAATGGTGTCCAGCGATTCGTTGTCTTCTTCCACCGGCTCGTCGGATAGTGTGTCTTGTTTCACTCTCTCGGTTACGACGAGATTTGGATCTTGTTTCGGTATATCGTCGTTTTCAGGGATTTTGGTACGCAGGTTCAGAGATGTGGATGGCGGGGTCCACGATATTTGTACAATTTCACTAGTCACACTGACTATCTTTAGATTCTGCGGTGCGGACGGAACTGAAAGAGAAAGGATATTCTATTAATTTATTGTAATTGATAGACTAATAACGTAATTGCCTCACTATAACCTACTTCTCAAGACATTACTAAACAATAAGTTCTTTTTGGTATAAAAACTAAAAAAGTATAAAAAAAGACTGGCAGACAAAAAAAATTATTTTTTGTCTGCCAGTATTCTGTCTCTATTAGTAACGAACTAATCTAGAGGACCTTAATATAGATATATATAAAAAGTATATTTAAGCAAAACCAAAAATTCAACTTCATATCGAATCAAACGTTAAACGCGCGGGACGCCCTTTTTTATTTCTGAATTATAGTAGGAAAATTTAAAATAGTAAATAAAAAATAGTAGGAAAAAACGATATAGAATTTATAAGAACCTAACCAAACTCTTCTGAAACTACCCTTAAAGTACATACTTTCCAATAAAAAAAATAATCATCGAAATCGGTTTTTTTTTAATATGAAAAGTGCCAAACGAGCATACGGCTCACCTGATCTTCAGTGATCACCGTCGCCCATGAACATCCACAGAACCAGAGGAGCTGTAGGTGCGTTGCCGAACTTTGAGATAGGAATAGGCTCTTTTCTTGAAGGTCCCTAAATCGTAAACGTTCGGAAACACCGCTGGCGACAGTTGATTCCACAAGTTGACAGTGCGTGGGAGAAAGTTACGCAGACTCAGAGGGTCGAGTCGATCGGAAAGACCCTGATCGTCGACTATTCGAGCAGCTCTACGTTGTACACGGTCAAACGGAAGAAGTTGGTATTGGGGAGCCCCGGCCAAGAGATGTGAACAGTATTCCATATGAGGCCGTACTTGCGCCTTGTAAAGTTGCAGACGGTGGGCAGAAGGTGAGATACTGTCTTTGACGTGACATTGAGTTATTAGTCTATTTGTCTTGCACATACTTAATGCAGATATTACACTTATATGGTTTTCTCATAGACGTCGTTGTCAGAATTGGACTTAATTAAAATGGGGTACTTGAAAACTAAAGAAAAGAATCATCAAAGTCGGTTCACCGAGTTGAAAGTTGTGTAAAATGAGATAGAGTTGAAAAAACATACAAGCGACTCCAGAACCTTGAAGTCATTTTATATTATTTTACAAACAAATTATCGCGGGTAAAACCGGGAGCAAGGGGTAGTATTAAGATTAAAAAGAATTAGGTAAGCCAGCAGTATGTAATGTGTACTATGCAACTTGAGGCGACCGCCCAGACAGAGCTACCGCCGCTCTATTAAATCAAATACAGGTTAACTAGTCACTATAATTTGTGCACAACAGCAATTCTTGAGACTAACAATAGAAATCCGAGTGCATCCAAGGTTCAATTTCACAACGTTTCCCCTGTGCAGTAAGCAACTAACATTTTAACGCAAATTTTATTCTAAAATTTAAAAAACCTAGTTCAACCTTAGGATGTTCATGTCAAAAATATATCGATATAATATATCGTGAGGATGTATCGATACTACGCGATTTATTGTACAAATATATCGATATTTTTCATATATCGAATTTGTTTATAATTAATTAGAGCTTAATATTAAATATTAGAAAAGTTTTGTACTAATAGAGCACTCGGCTCGTAACTGAGACGTTACCAGTCAGTCAGACTATTTGATTTGATTCTGCTAGCAGTACAGACAAAGTGAGATTGTTCATCTGAGGGGCTCTAGTGACCACGATCCTCAGCAATGAGGTAACGACAAAGAAGAAGACATCATTACAAATTAAAGACACTTAGGGAAATTCACTATTCGCAAATCATGAATGAGAATGACAAAGTAAATATAACAAGAGAAAGGAAACGGAAGCTAAGTTTGAATTATTACGCCACTAATATATTATATTTATGTAATTAATGGCCGGGGGCGCTATCGGGTCGCGTGACTCGACCGACGGAATTGTGCAGTTTATCAATGAGCTAGTATCGTCACGCGACTATGCGCGTGTCTAATTTGGAATATTTAAAAAAATAACGGCACAAATGCACACTAACTTATGAGCTCCGTACAATTTAGACTCGATGGAGAGTCAGAAAGCTTAGTGACGCAGCTGAAATAAATAACAAAATGTCCAGTTTCTCAATTGCGTGATTCACCCGTATTCCATCAACGAACATTAGAACGCACTTTTCTTGTTTTCTTTTTTATAGGAGGGGCAAAAGTGTGCACGACTGATGTAGGCTCTGCGTCCGCTATAACAATTGAACATTTAGTAGCATCATAGTTGTGTTTTTTAATAAAACTTCTTTACCCACGCTTAACTTGGGGAGCTGGTGAATGCTTTACCAAAAGTTGTGATCGGGCGAGGCTAAAGGAAGATAAGAGGAGGAACATATGTTTCTGTTAATGCTAACAATATATTTTTTGTTCACAAATATAGACTTGTATTGATGCAAGATGCACACAAACGAAATGCTACGGTGGGCAGCGGGAATTACGAGACTCGAAAGTTCGAATTGAATACATCAGAGGCTCCTTCAAAGTTGCACCCATTGTGGAGAAAATGGTGGAAAGTCGTTTGCGGTGGTATGGGCATGTGATGAGGCGGGATCAGGAGCACGTTTTACATAGGGCTCTTGCTATACCAGATACCAAGAAAGGCAGAGGACGACCGCAGGCCACGTGGTGGACAACCGTTGCCAAAGATATGCAACGAGCCCAATTAGAGGTACGGACAACCCAAGACCGTCTGTCTTGGCGCCGCAACACGAGGAGGGCCGACCCCAAATAAAGGGGAAGGCATAGAAGAAGAAGAAGAATAAATATAGACTTGTATTAGGAGATGTTTCACTTCAATAGTCGAATGATGCATTCCTACGATATTTTTTATGGGTTATAGACTAGTGCTTGACCACGATCCCACCTAATATTAAGTGGTGATATAGTTGAAAGATGGCACGCGCTAGTTTAGTAAGTGCCTATTCACTCTACTCTTGAAGGCGTACGTCGTACTTGGATACTTCTTACGATTCGCAGACCGGACCCTAGACCATTAAGCTATTGTCGCTTCATCAGTTAGTAAAGATAGAAAGAGAGTTACGTTTCGTATATTACTGTTGGGACAAAAGAGATGCGGGCATTTTCTTTCTGTCTTGAACAATCGTGTATACATTATGCCTATAAACACATATG
The DNA here is from genome assembly GCA_029286785.1 of Meandrusa payeni. Lineage (NCBI taxonomy): Eukaryota > Metazoa > Arthropoda > Insecta > Lepidoptera > Papilionidae > Meandrusa > Meandrusa payeni. The sequence goes on from JAGSMX010000029.1 coordinate 3,324,230, forward strand.
TATGTAATATGAGCTAAAGAAGTTTTACTTCAGTCGTGTAGTCTAAAGCACACACTTTTTTATTTATTAGGATAAACAAACAATGGCACATTAAACAAATGACCCCAAAATAATATTACGAAAAATTTAACTAATAAATAAATGTGCCACCAGTATCGCTTATCAAATCTTAACATAATAGTGTTGATTCAAGTTGCATGCATATATACTCTATTTCATAAATATTTTTCAACCGACTTCAAAAAGGAGGAGGTTCTCAATTTTCTCTATCTGTATGTTTTTTTTATGTTATCAGAAGTTATAAGGTAGCGTACACCGCATAACTTGTGATTGGGTGAACCGATTTTGATGATTTTTCTTTGTTTAAAACCTCCCATATGGTCACATTTCAATTTGGTCCAATTCTGACATCCACGAGAAAACCATGTAAGTGGTAAATTTGCTTGATATAGAGGTTCAGGTTAAGCGTTTTTTTTTTCTTTTTATTGTTGTTAGATCGCAACCATAGATAGATAACCAAAGATAGATGTGTCCGTGCTCCTTTCCAATACACTTAAATTGTTCACTCTGCATTTATTAAAATAGTTACTATTTTCCTTTTTTTTGGGTTTTTTTTTTAAATATAATGCTTAAATTTTGGAGGTGAAACCAGAGAACGCTCCGGTTCACGCGTCGCAGACGCCCCGCAGCATTACTATTAGCTTCTCCGCGACCGCTGTGCCATTTTTAGGTTGTAGTCCTCTCCCTTGATGCGGCCATTGCCTTTGTCATCAGTCTTCCTGTGGCGTCGTCACAGTCATCTGTATAATAGTCACAGTCAGCTGTCAGCTGTGTCTATTATACACAGGTTAAGCGTTAAGCTATGCCACTTCTCAATCCGGTGAAGCAGTAAAGGCCAGCCTCTATGGCCAAATTTATTAATTCGTCCAAAAAATTAAAACAAATTGTACGTGTGTCACAAAAAGACTAATAGCTCAATATCACTCCAATCGTTTTCGATGTTTAATTTTTTATTGAAAAAGATGACTACTTTAAGAGTAGTTTGGTGAGAGTTTGGTTAAGTTACAGCATTTATATATTTATATATATATATATGTACCACTGTTGGGCGCAGGCCTTCTCTGTAAAGAGAGTATAAGGGCATAGTCCACCCGCGGCCCTAGTGCGGTTTGGTAGACTTCACATGCCTTAAAAAAATTTCTAAGACATGTAGGTTTCCTCACGATGTTTTTCTTCACCGCCGGGCGCGTGATAAATTAGCACATAAAATTGCAACAACAAAGTTATTGGTGTCGGCACCGGGGATCGAACTCAGATTGCTAGCGTACTATGCAACTTGAGCCAACCACCCGGACACTGAGCCACCACGGCTCTTAGTTTGGTTAGGATCTGATTAATTCTATTTTGTAATTTTCGGAAATAGAAATTCCGCGCGCAATAGCGTGTAACGTCTGATTTGAAGTAGGTTTTTGTTTTTGCTAGTCTATTGTAATCTAGATCGGGAGTCGCCTTTTTTTAAATACGTAACAGCATCCATTCATAAACCCGCCTCGTAGTATAACGTGTGTCGACGTAAAAACAGAACGTGTTTATTATGCGTTATGTAATGTTTCAATAAAGCGAAACAAGTTCTTTTGTATCGTGTTTTTGTTAGCGCGTTAACTGTTATTGTGGAAATCGATACCGACACAATGGGAGTATGTGTGTTAGTTTTATATGTCCACTGTATCATGGGGTTTCTCATTGATATTGAACATTTACTCGTAAGTACCTGAAATTTTGTGCATTTTGCACACACACAAACGCACTTAGGTTTTATATTAAGTTTAAGTATTATGGAATAACGAAAAAAAAATATTTATTTTTTGGAAATAACTACCTTTTTTTGGGCAGAACATTCAACAAGACATTCTGGGAGAAAGGCGGGGTTATGTGGGATTCTTACCCACTAAAACCCCCCGGTGGCCCTTCCTTGGTGCAAGGTGACGGGCTCCACCGGAGCCCATCTGCACTGCACATCCCGGAGGAGGTTAACCCCTCTCCCACCTGTACCCTCGCAGTGCGAGGTGACACGGGCCTGTCAATGCCGTCTTCTTCCTGGGTCCACTTCAGCGGACGACAAAGGCATTCACCCTTGTCGCCCAGTGCAGCAGAGGCCCCTTTTAGTTGCTTTCTACGATAAGCAGGGGATACCGTAGCCTTATTCTACAAGCCCAGAACTACAGGGCTGAATTAACTACCTCGACCAACCAGGAGGCCTTTACAGTTTTTTATGCCGGGTTTTTTGAGAGGTCGTACAGCTTTTAGTCGCGTAGCTTGGAACTCTTTCGGTAGTAATTCGGCGTTAAGGCTATCGAGTGGAAACCACGGCTTGGGGGGGTTACTCTAAAAATGAAAACATTCCGATCCGAGGGCACCCAAGTGCTAGGTTTTGGGGAAAACTAACGAGACATTCAAATAGCTACGATGTTTTAAATGGCTCATCGTGAAGCATTGGTTGGTTGAAAAGGTGGCCGGAGAAACTACAGCAACGATCTTAAGATTAATTAAGCATTGTCGAGATGGAACGATTTGTTCTCTCCTAAAAATCGTTTGGAAGAATGTTTAGTGATTGTAATATTGGTAAGTTTATAACAATCCAAGACCAGGTAAAATACAGGCCCCGGAAAATCATAATATATAGTACTACGGAAACACAAGTATATTTACGAGCAAAAAAAAATCGACTTCAAACGCTAATACGCGCGGGCGCCGTCTTTGTATTTCTGAACTATCGTAGGAATATTACGAAATAGAATTAATCAGAACCTAACCAAACTTTCATGAAACTACTCTTAAAGTAAATCCTTTCCAATAAAAAATGAATCATCAAAATCGGTTAGCGTGATGTTGAGTTATTTGACAATTTGTTGTTCACATACTTGTTGCAAATTTTAAAACGTACATGGTTTTCTCATCGATCTCATTGTCAGAATTGGACCAGATTTAAATGGAACTGCACTGGAAGCACCAGCTTTCAAATAAAAAAAGAATCATTAAAATCGGTTCACCCAGTTGAAAGTTGCGGTTAGAAACATAAAAAAATACAGACGAATTGAGAACCTTCTCCTCTTGAAGTCGGTTGAAAAGAGATTGTAATAGCGTTTAACGTTTGATTTGATTTGAAGTCGGTTTTTTTACTCGTAAACACCCTTGAATGGCCCTCTATTTATACATTTTTTGTGTGAAAACGCAGTCCGAATACGAACCCGCATCCTCACGAACGTGAAGTGACATTAACCATTAACCTATTTCAATTGGCATCGTACTCAGCCTGTGTTAAACGGATTAAGATCGTTTACCGAAACAACGCAATCGTCTGTCTTGACGTCACAATGGAAATCTTGGTTAGCGTAATAAGCTCCTGCAATTGTGTGACTCTTAAGTATCGAAGGGGTCCATTAAATTTTATCGAATCGAGTGGACGAACAAGACGTAAATCGTTACCTACCATAACCAAAGACTGACACAGAATCCTGCACAGCAACGGACTGAGCAATATCAGACGCAATGACCGAGCTGTGGTTTAGCAAGCTCGGGCGCTCTCAGATTAAATGCCCCAAATGCATTAACGTTAAAGTAAGGACAAAAGCTTAGGAAACCTTTTTTGTTGACGAGAGAGAAATCTTCAATGAGATACCCTGCGTTCCTCCCAGAAGGAAGAACAGTTATGAGACTTTTTACTCGCTAAAAGCCCAGGACTAAGGGTCTGAAGCCAATGGAACCTATGCATAATTATCAGCATGAATATTCAACAAATGATAAAAATTATGAAGTATTTTTAATTTTCAACATTGCATTATAACATATACATAGATATGTTACTTACACTGTAGTTGGGAGACTAATGGATATGACCTTCCCCTTTGACATTTGTCTACCTCTACTTAACAACATCATTAGGTGTCACAATTTACATGCATCAGCACGTAAATTAGGCACTGTACTGAAAATAGGTCTTTAATTAACTTGTATTAGGAGACAGAAAACAAAGACAGACAGATAAATATAAAGAAGAAAAAGTATAATTTCAAATAAACTGCTAATACATTTCATTCCGATTATACAATACAAACACTCACACCCGTCACTCTAATTGGAAATTTAAAAAAAAAATAAATAAATAAAGAAATGGGTAGGCCGAGATCTTGGACTTCTATTTAGTATGATATCCATACACACACACACAACCATACATCTGCATGTACGTCATTGTTTGTACACATGTACACATTACAGACTCCTTTGTGAATGTGGACTAGATGAAGGGACTCCTAATCACCTTTTTTTCAATTGCCCCTTATTATCTTCTTCCCTCTACGACCTCCTTCCTAATGATATCCCGCGCCCCATAGACTTCAAATCCCTACTATCTCTTGTTAACTCTCCTTTTGTTTATATTTTATGTTCATTCCTTAACAAAAATAACATTAGACTTTAGTTTGTCTGTCTTTTAAACAACTAACCCTATGTATATATTGTGTTTGTTTCTATTGTTTTAGACATATCAACAGTGAGCATCGCACGGAATTGTCTCAGCAGTAACCACACATACTTCCTTATAGTTTAGATCCTTGTCCGTCACGAAGCCCGCTTTTTACAGCAGTTCAACGTACACACTTCGACATTGGCGAAATCTATATGGAAACGCCATTAACAAAAACAATCAATCAATCATAATTGTTTGTTAAAGGTACTCCTTAGCTGTCCATTTTTTAATATATCATCAATCTGGTCAATATACATCCTAGGTTGTCCTCTACCAACCTCACCATTCACTTCTGCATTATAATTTTTTGTCATTCTTTCCTCATTTGTCCTTTATATCCATCCCCTACAAATCCAAACCACCAATTATGTTGAACATATATAATAACAGCATATACATGTTTACTGCTAGTTGTAATCTACTTGCAGTTTTCACATATATATTGAAAATATATTTTAAATATACATTGTTTATATACACCAACCAAGTATATGGTCAATTTGTAAGTGAAATAGCAATTAAAACATGTCATTAGAGCCATCTCCAGACTTGGAATAATTTCTTTGTACTATGAGACTCAAGGCTAGCATTTAATTAACCAGATGTTGACTATATGGCCTGGTGAGGGGGGCAATTAATCACTACAAATAATTTTTGCCAGTTAAATAGGGTTAGTTAATATAATTAAGCAGTTATAGTAATACCGATGACAGCCTAGTGATTGAGCACCCAATGAACTGACAGCCACAAGTTTGAATCCAAATGTTTTCAATAAACTTACACATAAGTTCACATTTGGGATCTAGCAAGCTAGGTGACAGTTCTCTAAATAAGAAGACAAGATACCTATAGACATTTTTGTTAGGTGGTTTCGGCATAAGCAAGTCCTTATGTCTTGAACTACTATGAGAATCTAAAAGTCTCTATCAAAAGAGCTTAAATACTCTCTCTACATGGCTCTTCTAAAAGTCCTTAGCTTCTTTGGACACTTTATATGGTGTAAATGTTATGTGACCTATATCTATCTAAGTAAGCATTCAACTTTACAGTCTTACTTTTGTGTTATTATATTGAATCGGTCAGTATTTGTGGTACTCTCCCACAAATACTGACCAATTCTTACAACAGTTCTAACAAACCATTTTTTTTTTTACAAATTAAGTAGGGCATCCATTCTGCAACATTGACATGATAATTATATGTAGGTATTTAAGAAAAAATACATACATATAATGATGTATATATTTAAATGAAATAGAGATAATTTGCTTTGGTATCAAATTGTTTTGTAATTAAAATATAAATAATAGATAAGACGAGATAATCACAAATAATAGATAAGATGAGATCAAATTGATCAAATGGCTGTCGCTTCAACAGTACATTAATATAATAAAAACGAAATACACTAATTTTTTAACCAATTTCAAAAAAAGGAGGAAGTTCTCAATTTGTCTGTATTTGTGCAATCATAGCATAGGTATTTAGGACCACAGCCCTGTAGTTCTGTGCTCTAGAATAAGACTACAATATCATCTGCCTGTCGTAAAAGGCGACTAAAAGGGGCCTCGGGTTCCCTAAGCGACAAGAGTGGGGACCTTTGTCGTCCACCAAGGTGGACCCAGGAAGAAGGCAATCTGTTGGACGTCGGCTGGCCCGTGTCGCCTTGCACTGCGAGGGCACAGGGGGGAGAGGGAGTAACCTCCCCCCCCCCAAGACATGCTCTCCTTGAGCACAGTGCAGAGAGGCTCCAGTGCGTTCCACTGGAGATCCCGGAGCCCCTCATCATGCACCAAGGAAAAGGCCACCGGAGAGGTTTTAGTGGGTAAAAACCCCACATAACGGCCGACTTCCTTATTGAATAATGTTCAAAACTACATTAATGGTAGGTTTATAATAATGCAAGACTAGGTACATACTCCATAACAATAAGGCATAAATGTGGTAGAAGAAATATAGCTCCATAACTTTTTAAAATAACAATGGTCCTATGCAAATAAAAGGTATCCAATTGAGTTTGATTTGATTTGAAGACAGTTTTCAGAATACCAGAACATTATTTACAAAGTAATAAGGGGTTGAATCATCAAAAATGTGAACTGAAGTAACCTAAAGAGAAAAATAGCTTTATTATAGGCTTTTTACTATATAAATTCCACATCAATCAATTAATCAGTACTTTAAAATTTAAGTATAATATTATTTTTACCCTATCAGGATAGACTATTTAGGTTTGCTCATTACCAATCTTATTAAGTCTAAGTAACTAGGGTAAGCCCATCACCATAGTCCAGTAATTTTAGTGTGTGAATAATAGTGGAAAATTTAACTAGTCCAAGATTTTTTTTAAAGTAATAAAATGTACATATTCTACTTGTTGTAGATGTAGTAAGATGGCCTAATTATTTATTTTTATTATTTAAGTAAAAAAAAACATTCAATGTAAAATACTTTGGTGTATATTATTGTTTGGAGGAATGTTATTTTTTAAATGATTTGTGACAACACCAAAACTAATAACATTCTGTAGACGACTAACTTGGCGATTACTATTTAGGGTGAATAAAAATCAGTATTTCTACTTTTGTTTATACCAATAGAGACAAAATCGTTACAGGGAGGGCTATTAAAATGGTATATCATGGATGACCAAGACTGACAGATGTGAATCGAGATAGGCGTTACGCATTTCGAAAAATAATAACTTAACATTTAGTAAGTATACTAATGAAAACGTTCATAAACTTACCATAAATGTTCATACTTTCGTTGTAATTAGCAGCATTATCACAATGAACGCACAAAATAAATATCATAAAAATGGCTCCTATAGTGTACTGAAAATACATTTTTATACTACGATGGAAACGTTTCACACGCGCAAAAATACTTTAAACAATGTTAATTAACCACATTTTCATTTTGTCAACGCGTTACGGCGGATTTAATCTTGCTAACCAGTCATTTATTTCCTCTAAATTGTCTCAATCAAGGTGCCATCGAGCTGGACCCCGCCGTCTGTCACTCGTCTTGTCAATAAACAATAAATGTTGCTATTCTTACTCATTAACTTAGTGTGTATAAACTAACGATTATTTTTAAATAAAAAACAAAAATATGAGACAATCTCTGATGTTCCTATGGCCAATCAATGTAACAGACCAAGCAATAAATATAATCTGCTAGAAATTAAACATTATAGCAATAAGCGAATAAGCGAAAGTGATAGAGGTGTATCAGAACCGTGTAAAATGGAAATAAATTCTCCGTAATCTCTGCCTACCTTTCTGTTTGTATGTTTATTACATTTTTTTTTTAAATGACTATTAGCTGTTGTACGGCATTCATCACCAGACGAAATAACTACGTGAGGATCTCATTCTATAAGGGATCAGCATGAACTCTTTCCATAATCAAATTGGCAATATAGTTTGACGGTATTTTTCCTTTTATATCAACCTAGCCCTAGCTCATAAAACCGACGAAATGCAAAGTGTTTTAGATATATCTGTGTTTAAACTTCAGTGTTGTTGTTGTTTTCTAATGCGCTTTTTCACTTTTGATATAACATGGAATTGCGGTCTTCTTTGCGATACCTTTAGATTCCTATCGTACAAAATTTTACGAGCTTGGAATTTGGTGAGTGAGGGCACAGTTTTCAATACTTATTTTATACGGTAAATGTTATGCTTTTCCCATGTCAATGTTTATCGGTCCCTATCAAGTTTTAATTAATTTTAAAATTATTAAAATCTACTATAAAGGTCGAATTTCGTCTTATAATAAAATATAGAAAATGACTTCCATAGACAAAGAGAGTTCTTGTAGCAATGCCAGATTTTTTCGGTCTACAATGTAATTATTATATTTTGTCGCAGAAGCTGATAACACTGCGAAGTGAGATTGTTTGTTCGGCTTCTGGTGTCAGCCGCCTAGTAATTTTTTTGTGTTTAATTATAGAAATATTCAGTGATACCGCTACATAAGTGTAAAGAAGATGGTGTAATAATTATGTGATGCATTCATAGTTACGGTTGTGTGTTGTGTGTAAAAAACTTCTTCCGCCATGACAATGGTCCGTGCACTCAGGAAGTATCCCGCGGCACTTGCCATTTATTTTTGGTGTATCGCCTTATGTTATCCGATTTTAGGTGAGTATTGAACACAAATGTTTCAGTCAGATCATGTATATTACAGATATAACTTTATTAATTTAATTTATAATGGTATAATAATGAAAACTGCATGGAAATGTGTTTTTTTCATACAAACAGCGAGTCATGAGAGCATCGAAGGGAAGAAACGCTTCCGTTCTTCTTTTATTTTATGTTATAACGATTTTCTATCGTAAAAGCGAAAACTGTTTTTGTTATAAACTTTACATACTTGCTAAAAAAAGTTTATTTATGTTTATTTTTTATCTCAATAATACATTCGTTATCACTCAGGTTTTCGATTTACATTACGTTTTCTTTATTTAGACTTGTTTGTTTATTTACATTAATTTGCATAAACTTTTAATTAGCTTGAAATGTTTTTCTCATAGATAACTTTAAATAACTTTACTGCATACATACTGGTACAGTCAAGTATAATGCATTTGGATTAACTACATGCTCCATACTGAGAAAAAATATTTTAATATTTTTTATTTCTATTGAATTAAAAGAATTGACAAAAAATAATAGATTTTAATCATTAATAACATATTTGGATTTTGAAATGTGTATGTGTAAAATGGTAGCATCATTATTAATAAAAGAGTAACATTAAAATGCAAGGCCTCAATGAGAAAACTTCTCGTAACTGGATTTTATTAGACTTCTCTACCCAATTTATTCTTTATAGCCTTATGTTTCGGTCTAGTCAATTGAAGTCTTCAAAACCAGGTTGTAGGTTCAAACCCAGCATTTGGTCATAGTTAAGAACCATTTTCTATTAATAGCTAAGCAATTTTTAAGCAAATAATTTATTGCGCTAATTAGTATGAGGGAAGAGAATAAGGGGTGAATTTGGCTTCCCTACTCTCTAGGTGAAAAAGAGAAATAAATTAGGAAATATGTCTTCTTACTAAATTTAGTATAATTATAATAATACTAAATTTTTAAGGTCATGGTACTTTGTTTACCAGCCTGCCAATTAATCTGAATAGCAAAATATTTTGAGTCTATGTTTGTTTAAATACCATAATATGACAATTATGCATTTGAGATATTGATGGTATTTATGCATACAACCACTTACTTGAATTGTTTTCTATATGATCAGTTGGTAAGGATTTCAACAGATGTTAAGTAATCACTGTCATCAGTGAACCCCAAAAGTCTGAAGAGACTATGTATCGAAGTTGGGCCCTCTGGCCACTTAACATTGGAATTATGTTAGGAATCTTGTCAACAGTAAAAGCCATTGTGTTACTCCACCACTGCTGATATCTCTATGTCCACCAAAATTCGCCAAAAATTCAAAATAATATTGCCTTTGTTGTGATGGACAAGTTTTGCTTCATAAAAACTCAGAAATCTGTCACTTCCTACAGACGCAAGAAAAATTATAATTTCAATGTCCCTGAATTTATTCAGGAATATTGGATAAAGCTATTTTGAATTTCAATACTGCATACACAGTGCCAGTCGTCAACCAGTTTTCATGAGAAGGATGTTAAAAAAAAATTGCCTTATTTAATGATGATTTTGTTCTTTGAAGTGTTTTATTACAACCCTTGCATTACTTACTAAAAGGATATCGGCTGGAAATGGGATTCCAACTGTAGAAAGCGTTTAGCGAGGCGAAGCGATCGCTCCTTAGTGAACGGGTACTGGCACACTACGAGGAGGGCCGCGAGCTGGTGCTATCAGTGGATAGCAGCGTACGGGGTGGGGGCAGTGCTGGCGCACCGCTACCCCGACGGCGGGAGCGGCCTGTGAGCTGCGTGTCGCGCACGCTCAACGCGGCCGAGCGTAACTACAGTCAACTAGATAAAGAGGCGCTCGCGATCTTGTTCGGTGTTACAAAACACCACCAATACTTATTCGGGAGGCGCTTCACGTTACGTACGGATCACCAGCCGTTGACGTACATATTTGGAAATAAAGGAGGTATCCCACAAACGGCGGCCAGTCGCCTACAGAATTGGGCGGCGCGCCTGGCGGCATATGACTTCGCCATAGAATACGTGCGTTCGGCGGACAACGGTCCGGCCGATGCTTTAATCGCGTTGCCATTACGGGGAGGGCCGCTTCGAAGACTCGGTAGATTATTTAAATATAGTAGGAGATTCCTTGCCCGTTTGTTATAAAGACATTGCGAGGGAGACAGAACGGGACAAACTGTTATGCAAAATAAAACGATATGTTCTTTTTGGATGGCCGTTGAGTACGAACTGCGATGAGGAAAAACCATTTTTTGCAAGAAAACAGGATTTTACAGTAGAACAGGGTTGTGTTATTTATAAGTATAGAATAGTAGTTCCTTACGTCTTACAAAAAAAAATTCTAGAGGAAATTCACGACGGCCATTTGGGTATGAATAAAATGAAAAGCTTATCACGGAACTACGTATACTGGGGTAGTTTAGACCGGGACATCGAGGAGACGTGTAGGTCGTGTGCCGCGTGCCGCACGGTACTGGACGCGCCGCCGCGCGCGCACTTGCATCCCTGGGAGTTCCCACTGCATCCGTGGCAGCGCATACACGCTGACTTCGCGGACTGCGGAGGCACGCGCTTTTTAATCATAGTAGACGCGCACTCCAAATGGATCGAAGCCATCCCGATGCGAAGTACGAATGCAACCTCCACGATAAATGTTTTAGAAGCATCTTTGCAAGATTCGGTTTACCATCGCAGGTCGTAACAGATAATGGACCACCGTTCGCTTCTCACGAATTTAAGTCTTTTGTGAAAATAACTGTATTAAGCACAGTACCTCGGCCCTTATCGACCTCAGGGCAATGGCGCAGCAGAGAATGCCGTCAAAACAATTAAAAAGCCATTAAAAGAGCCTTGTACGAAGGTGAAGATATTAGAACAGCTCTTATTAAGTTTCTTTTCAAATATCGAAATTGTAGGCACGCCACGACGGGCGTGTCGCCCGCCGTGGCATTGCAGGGGCGTCGGTTGCGCAGCCGGATGGATGCGCTACGACCAGACGTGGCGGCTGCGGTGCGCGCCAGGCAGGAGCTCAGGCGTCGCGCACCGGCGGCACCTCAGGAACTGCGCGCAGGGGACTCGGTACTCGCGCGCGACTATAGGACGGGGAGAGCAAGTGGGCTGAAGCCACCGTGATCAAAAGACAGGACCGGTGTCATACAAAGTGGGCTTAGGTAATGGGGTCGAGTGGCGGAGGCATATCGATCAAGTAGTTCCGACGAAAATCGTTATTCCTTGTCGCGCACGAGTGCCGCCGCCTCCGCGCTAGAACAGAAAGCCGTTAAGTTGAATGCACCTGAGGAAAATAAGGGCGCCGAGGGTGATACATGTATTGACACATCCAGCGGGGACGAGCATTTGGAAACGGTGGCGCCGCCAAAGGCGCGGTCCGAGCAGTGGTCGCTGCAGCCAGTGCCGGAGGCGTTGCCACCGCCGACGTCAGCTCGAGCATTGCGTGCGCTTACTCGGGCTGAACGTAAAGATGTTACCGAGTAAGATGTATTAGTAATAAGTTAGGAATAGTAAATTTGTAAATGTATGGCAATATTTTGGTGGGGAGAGATGTAACGTCTTACCTACATTAGATATAATAATGTGGTGGAGGGTATCTGGTTCTCAACTTGAATAAATCAGTCAGTTGCTAACGCATGCCTTTTATTGACGTATCACATAATGAGAAAAAATATTTTAATATGTTTTATTTCTATTGAATTAAAAGAATTGACGAAAAAATAATAGATTAACATTAATAACATATTTGGATTTTGAAATGTGTATGTGTAAAATGGTAGCATCATTATTAATAAAAGACTAACGTTAAAATGCAAGGCCTCAATGAGAAAACTTCCCGTAACTGGTTTTTATTAGACTTCTCTACCCAATTTATTCTTTAAATGCTTATAGCCTTATGGTCTAGTCAGTCTAAGTCTTCAAAACCAGGTTGTAGGTTCAAACCCAGCATTTGGTCATAGTTAAGAACCATTTTCTATTAATAGCTAAGCAATTTTTAAGCAAATAATTTATTGCGCTAATTAGTATGAGGGAAGAGAATAAGGGGTGAATTTGGCTTCCCTACTATTTAGGTGAAAAAGAGAAATAAATTAGGAAATATGTCTTCTTACTAAATACTTCAAATTGGAATTTTTAAGGTCATGGTACTTTGTTTACCATGCCTGCCAATTAATCTGAATAGCAAAATATTTTGAGTCTATGTTTGTTTAAATACCATAATATGACAATTATGCATTTGAGATATTGATGGTATTTATGCATGCAATCACTTACTTGAATTGTTTTTCTATATGATCACTTGGTAAGGATTTTAACAGATGTTAAGTAATCACTGTTACCAGTGAACCCCCAAAGTCTGAAGAGACTATGTATCGAAGTTGGCCACTTAAAATTGGAATTATGTTGGGAATCTCGTCAACAGTAAAAGCCATTGTGTTACTCCACCACTGCTGATATCTCTATGTCCACCAAAATTCGCCAAAAATTCAAAATAATATTGCCTTTGTTGTGATGGACAAGTTTTGCTTCATAAAAACTCAGAAATCTGTCACTTCCTACAGACGCAGGAAAAATTATAATTTCAATGTCCCTGAATTTATTCAGGAATATTGGATAAAGCTATTTTGAATTTCAATACTGCATACACAGTGCCAGTCGTCAACCAGTTTTCATGAGAAGGATGTTAAAAAAAAATTGCCTTATTTAATGATGATTTTGTTCTTTGAAGTGTTTTATTCAGTCCAATTTCAACTCCAAACTAACAAGTAACACTTGAAATGTACATGCAAAAATATATAGATATATTATTATAATTATAATATAATATATTGTAATGTTGTATCAATACTGTATATTGTGATATATTATATAAATATATCGATATTTTATATTTAAGTAGCTTAAAAAAACATATTTCATATATCGTAGTAATATTATTATTACTATAGTCAAACAATACATTGTAGTAACATACAATATTACTACATACAATACATGGTTATCAGATTAAATATACCAACATATACATCAATGTTAGACGATTCAACAATATTGTATTAAAGTGATATATTGTGTTCATATTCATATTATTTAAATATTGATGTATCTTATACACTCTGAAGAAACACTGAATTGAATAATTTTTTACAACATCGCTTGACAGGTCATGAATAAACTTCCTATTTCGTCAGAATTTCTTTTAATTCTAATTAGAATGCTACACACTGAGGGATAGTGAATTTTAACTTGGCTCTGAAAAATATTAACAAATTATAAAGTATATAATAAATTCATGTATGTTGTTACAAATTATGCAACAATACTTTTGTAATACACATATCATGATAGTATTAAAAGCAATTGAAATAAAATGTTTGTGTGAAGAGGCTTAAAGCACCGACTACTTTTGATTATGACATTTCATACAGAAAGAGACATTATAGACAAAGAGACATAGTCATACTCTTAAAGTACAACCTACATAAAATTCATTTCAAGATGAATGCTCGGAATCAATGTAGTCCTGTTTTTTTTATCTTTTCATTTAAGAAGATTTCTACTATATTTATATCTATCTTATAAAATGTTGTATTGTGTCAGCTTTTACAACAAAGACTATATAATATTTATACCATAAGAATCATGTTGTAATCAATATATTATTGATTATTTATCTTGAACCTATTTTTTTTATTTGAAAACATAAACAATACCAGTGACAGATTTTCCCTGTTGCAATTTATAAGGATGCAGCTTTTACTCTGCAGATAAAACAGAATAAAGTATAGTTCTTCTTCTTGAAGTGCCATCTCCTACTGGAGGTTGGCTATCACTAACGCTATTTTAACTTTTGACATAGCGGGCAATCTTGTGCTCATGTTCAACCATGTCCTGAGATTACTTACAAAATATGTCTTCTTCCCGGTGGTCGTTTACCCTGGATTTTTCCTTGGATGATGAGTTTGTAGTTCGTATTCATTCTTACAAATTATATGACCAAATTACTGGATTGCGTTTTTTTTATTGTTTCGTTTTTCACGGTATTAAGGACCTCCGCGTTCTCGCTAACCATTTGCAATACAGTTTTGTTTAATATAGTTGTAAAGTACTTGAAATGAATTCCAAATTGTTTATTAATGTCTATTATGTAGCGCAACGCAGATGAAAATACGAACGTCATACAAATAATTAAAAAAGTAATCATATGGCTTCAAGATGCGTCTATTAAGGGTTTTCACACGGATGCGACGGAAGTGGACGCGTCCTGGGCTGCGGCTGCCAAACCAATTGTGTACCTAATGAACGATCAATGGTATTATAGTGGTCAATATTTGTTAGTTTTAGTAGACTTTTAATTAATTCGTGCATTGTGGTTTATTGATGGTGTACTACTGGTACACCAATCGTGTGTATACTAGTATTTGACGTATTTGGTACCGATGCAAATTAATAACCCAATTTAAAAACTTATTATTTGCCAAGTAATATGTCCATTTATTGAGACATACCTGCTGTATAAATGTAGAGAGGAAACGCGTTCCTTACTATCCACCTGACACAGGTGTTTACCGGGCACGGGTGCTTCACGGGAGGTAAAGAGGTTCAGGTACCGAAGCCTGAAGAGGATAGTGCGCGAGCCTAACGCGCAATGCCACCGTAATGACTAGGACCGGAATTCCGCGTAACACACGCTCGTCGAACTGCGAGGGTTCTGGAGGAGGCAGTAACTTCTCCCGGGAAGTGCCCAAGGACACAGTGTAGAGGGGCTCCGGTGCGTTTCACTGGAGATCCCGGGGCATCTTGCAAAGAGGACCACTGGAAAGAGGAGGGTGTTTTAGTAAGTCAAACATGAAAGGGTAGTAAGGGGGTCTAGTTGTGTTGAGTGTTATAGGGACACGTTCGTTTTTAGGAGTGCTATACTTTTGTTGAAAATAGTATATTTTTAATTAAGGAGTAAAACCGAAAAACGGCATCAAATTAAATTTTATCCTCTTTTAATTCTGAAGTATCAGAGTTATATTCCGGCGGCTACACCATTTTGTTGGTCCGTGTTCGTGTGGATTTTTTTTTAAATAATGCTAACAATTTTTTTTTCACAAATATTATTGACATTCTTGTTAACCATTCCAGATAAGCTTAGGCTTGACGACTTTACAATTCGCAGACCGTACCCTAAATGATTAGGCTATTGACGGTTCTAATTGACTTAAACCTGCAAATATCTCATTGGACAAACATCCTTTTTTACGATTTTAGGACTCCCCTAGTATATCTTCGGAACCTAAGACCTTTTGATTGCAGAATTAAAATGGGACCCGAGCAAACTCGTTTAAACAAAAAAATACAGATAAGTTGCGAACCTCCACTTTTGAAGTCAATCAATATAAAGTCAATGGAAAGAGCGAATATTTTTCATCAACAAAAAAATATTGAGATCTACTTTATACTACCTAGAATTGTTTGTCTGTTTTCGAGTTGCGTTTCGTAGTAATGGGCAGCGCTGCGTTCCAATTGGCAACGAGATCAATGGTCTAGGGCTCCCCGATACCAATTACTCGTGCGGGGTGACAACTTTTTTAACGTTTCGTTCCATTTAATTTTTTTTTCAAATTGAATTGCCTTTGTCCTGTTAGTTTGAATGACATTAAATTAAATTTTTACTCATACCTTACAAGGCCTGATATATAATAAGTAATATTCAAAGGAAGGCTGTCCACTACATGCTTAAGATCGTAGAATTTCTTGGTCACATTGCTAGATAAAACATTGACAAATTACAATGGTAGCTGATTGGTACAAGAAAAATCGCCCGGACTAGTCCAAGCGGTCGACTCCCAACACGCTGGAATAACCAGATCCGCAGCACTTTCGGCATTCTCGGTTAGCAATGCTTTACGCACGGCTACAGATTATCAAGTACACACTGTTTCTGCGAGATGTTCATGAACCTCATTGAGGAAACCGAAGCGAAAAGGAGTCGGTCTCAAGAAATGATTAGTGATACCCATGCAAAAGGGCGGCTCGCTAGCATGTAATGCTGACAATAAATAAAACTAACTTGCTAACATCTTTCAGTCTTTCCATACCGGTACAATCTTTAAGTCCAATGTGAACAGACACCTTATAGGCTCACGTGCTCCATCCTAGACTTCGTCTTCGCCTTCCATCAAGCGAGATAGAAGCCAAACGTGAGCCTATTTTGTATTAAAAAAACTTCCTTTTGTAAAGTATTAACTGTGACACTTGATTGTATTCTCTGTACCAGAAATTGTCATCCGTGTATGACAATTTATGTCAACGAAAGTAATTTCCTTAGCAAGCGCGTGGACGACGTTTAACTTCCGAATGATCGGAACTAATATATTACGTTCTGTTATTGGAAACATACAGACAATATTCAGATAGAACTAACGTATAATACAATAAATAATCCCGATAGATGTTCCTGCGATGGGTCTTATAGCGAAAAGTCTCGAACTTTCCCAAGAGACTTTCGCTAGATGGCTGAGTCAAGAGTCAGATACAGAAGGCGGAAAGCAGGGCCCAAGCAATTGGTGGTTAGGGCGATACAGAGAGAAACCTCCTGACGATGCGTGCCGTGTCCAGGAGTACTGCCTTCTGTATCTGACGCTACACCCAGCCATCTAGCGAAAGTCTCTTAAGATGTTGATCGAGACTTTCCGCTATAAGACCGTTTGCGGAAACGACTCCGGGACAATGATCGTCGATTATTATTATTATAATAAATCGACATATTAGAATCAATACCAGTAAGTATTTTCGAAAGGTAGAAATCTATACCGTGGTATGTTTCGTAAGGCATTTACCGCGCGACGCTACGGCGGATTACCGCAAAATCCGTTGCAATTGTGCGTGAGCTCGCGTAACACTTAAGATTTCCATTGTCAAGCTGTCAACAATCGGTTGTCAGAGTTGTCTGTTGATTAGTGGGAGACACGCGAACGCTTGGGGGCCCCTAGGGCGTCTAGACACCTCGCGCAGGGTTGTCCAGTTTTCTTTTTAATTTATTTTTTATTACGCTTTTCAAAAACTATCTGGCGTCAATAGCCTAATAGTTTTGGGTACGGTCTGTGAAATGTAAGGTCGTAGGTTCGTATCTACCATTCGTATATTGATTGATCTGATATTGACATGAACTTCCTAGTTTTTTGTCGACGGGGGGGACGAAGGAAATCTTCAACAAGATAGGATATAACTAGGGTGAAGGCGCGGTTGGTTAACAAGAATGTTAGTATTTATGAAAAAAATATTGTTAGTATTCTTTTTAAAAAAATAATAAAGTAATCAAAAAATCAATAGATTAAACTACGATATGTAGAAGATATAGGTTGATGCAAAACTTTATGACAGCTTTATCCTATTTTGTGTGGCAGCGAAAAAAATATTTCTACATAATAACTGTAAGTATAGTTTTAGTAATAACTTATAACTCCTCACCGGGGGGACCCTTGTGTCGAGTTACTAGCGATATACACAGATATATACAGGCTATTATTACAGTTTTGCTAAAAAAAATCTGAAAATAATGCTAACAATATTTGTTTTTCACAAATATTACTAAACTGTTTTATAAGTTTTCACATCAAAAAATGTTCATCAGTTTATCTGAACCAAAATTCTTCGTAAATTATTTTAAAATGATTAAAAAGATACTTTGTATAGTGAAGACCACCCCTAGTTGTACCCCTAAACGTCTCCGTTCAACGACGTATTGTGTATTGGCGCTGGATTTTTGTATGGCTTTAAAGTTGCATAGCGGCTGGCGACGTGGCTTATTCTTCGAGCGTGTCTTTCAAAAGTTTCATAATACCCTAGTAGTAATTATATGTTAGGGTAACTATCCTGTACCAGGCGGGTTTAATAAGTCGCGTGTTACTGGTACGAAACCCTTTTCAACCGACTACAAAAAAGAAGGAGTTTCTCAATTCGTCTGTATGTTTTTTTTGTTAGTTACCTCATAATTTTCGACTAGGTTAAATTGATTTTGATGATTTTTTTATTTGAAAGCTGAAATTCTGACAATGGGATCCATGAGAAAACCATTTCCACTTAAATTAGCATCAAGTATGTGCGTCACAAATGGCTCATTTTTTTGTTGGAAAGAATGCACTTTATTTGTTTGGTGTGAATTTGGTTAGGTTCTGATTACTATTCTTTCTATTTCGTAATATTCCTACGATAATTCTTAAATACTAAGCATATATCAACGCGTAATAACGTTTGATTACTTTTAATTACTCTCGTATGAATATACAGAAGATCTTTTAAAACCATAATACAGTCAGAGTAACTCACCCCCTTCATACTCGTCCCTAAACATACAGTCACTCTTCAACACACGCAACCTTTTACACACAAACACACACACACATAACGATTAAACTAAATTACGTTATAAGTTGTTAATTTTACTAAATTTTTATTTGTATTTGTATTTAACTGTTTGGAGATGGGCGTTAATAGCTGCGACACAGTTTTTGCTACTGCGGCTATTATCGAACTGGTTTGTACATGAATTTTTGGTTTGAAATAAAGTATATATTAAATTAAATAAATAAATTAAATTAAATTTCGTTAATATACTTGTTTTGAAGTCCGTTTAATAACAATTAGCGTAAGTTATTACATCAGCTATCTGCCATTGAAAGTCCCGTTAAAATCGGTCTTGCTGGTCCAGAAAGTAGACATAGACATTTTATTTATTGGCACAAAATATGAAACACATTTATTTATTTATTTCTTTAATAAGATACACCAACAGCATTATACAAACAAACATCACATTTACAAACGAAGTCCTGTTGTGTATGCCAATTACAGGTGTATACACCATTCGCTATTAAGAAACGTAACGATTTAATAATT
This sequence comes from Meandrusa payeni, assembly GCA_029286785.1. Classification (NCBI taxonomy): domain Eukaryota; kingdom Metazoa; phylum Arthropoda; class Insecta; order Lepidoptera; family Papilionidae; genus Meandrusa; species Meandrusa payeni. The sequence goes on from JAGSMX010000029.1 coordinate 3,343,804, forward strand.
AAGTGTTACAAAATATTTTAAATATTGAAAAAGAAAACACAGTAATAAATAAATTAAATTGGCCAAATTAAATTATTGCATAATTTTTAATATTAAGATGCGGATCACACATAAAAAAAAATAGACAAATAGGACATAAAATATGATACCAATATTGGACACCGTCTCAGCATATGCAGTCGCGAGGATGCGACAACGCTGATTTTCAGCGGCGCCCAGGACTACCCAGTCATGCGTGCGCAATACTTCATTTACATGGAATTTATACAGACAATAAGAGTATAATAAATATAATACGTGTATAAATTTTGATTATTTAAGTTATGATTAGCCGGGATAAACAGACAGACAGGCAAAATTGTAATAAAATGTTATATTGGTATATGTACGTATGTACATTCTATCACAATATGTATCATATATAATAAAAAGCGGTTGATTTAATATTACAAACAGAGACTCCAATTTTATTTATTTGAATGTCGACGCTGAAAAGCAAAAATGTAGTAACACATATGGATTGTCGATCGTCGTTGGAATTAGAAAAGACGCGTCGAATGGTATATGACTTGTAACAATTAGATGAAATATAGCGAAAATAAGGTTCACTTCTATTTTATTTTTTGTACCGAAAACGATTTTATTTTAGGAAAACTCTAGGTTAATGCCGTGGTACAATACTTATTCAGCAAAAAATAAATATTGTATCCAAAAACGACAGCTCTAGGTCCACAGACACGAAAGTTTTAATTTTTTTAAAAGCCGAAATGTTTTTCGGCTCCGGTGTTCATTTTTTGTGGTTTACTACGTTTTTGTTTTCCAGCGTCGATGTATAGATAGATTGTAAGCGGAGTTTTATTCCAAGCTCACAGTATCTCGATGTCTTGCAATGGCGCACTCATGCATATTTCATTCTCCTTGGGCTGCTGGACGTATGTTTAAATTATGTGCACTGTATCGGCTGCTTCATTTCACTCAACTCGTGGGTGTTATTGTAAACTACAAATAATTTCATTGATTTATGTTTTCTTCCTTCTGAAAGTTGTTATTGACATTGGTATTTTAATGTCATGTAGTGTGAAGCAGGCTCGGGGGCTAGCCCCAAGTCAACCAATTGTGTACAGAACGTTCGTTGGTATCACAGCGGTCTATAATTTTATATTGTTTTATTGGTCTTTTGGTTCATTCGTGCCGTTATAGTTTACCGATGATGAACACTGGCCCGCCGATCGTCTGTGTCAGTATTGGACGTATTTGGTAATGGCTAAATGATAATTGCGATTGTAATGCGTTTAATGTTTGATTCGATTTGAAGTCGATTCTGTTTTTTGTCGCAAATTTACTTGTTATCGAGCGTAAAATCTTCGCCAAAGCACATCCCAGTCCATATCGCTCTGTCTGTGTATATAGTAGCCAACGGTTTGACTTGCAATATGGCTGCCAGCAGTCTGAATGGGCGGCTAGGTTTCACTGTAGATTTCACCAAAAATCGGTCCAAGTGTTTTAGTATTACTTATCGATTATAGTAAATATAGAGATTGAACTAAAATAATCTATTGATCCGATAACTAACAAACTTCACAGGATTCGCTAGGCCAATACGAAGATTTCCTGATTCATTCATCAAAATCGGTCCAGTCGATAGGGTTTTTTTATGATCTACACAGATTAGGCCAGAGAAGCTTACTCTGTTTCACTGGATAGCATTCCGATCCGAGAGGGCCGAACCACGACTCGTTCGGTTGCTTTTATATATTATATACTCCACGCATATTTTATAAACATAGGCGTTTGCCGTATGATTTAGATGAAGCGAATAAATAAGTTTACGGTGGTCCGGACACAGGAAGTTGGTCCCCTTTCCCGTCGCCAACAGATCCGATTAGCCGGTTGAGTCACAACTGTGTTACATTGTGCCTCCCATTGCGTGGGTGGTGTTAATGATTTATTGCACTATATATCAACCGCGCTCGTTGCAATAATGATAGTGATTACATCTATCCTTTTGTGATACTGAAATAAAGGTAAAACGCCTATAGGGATTGGTAACCCTAGTAATGATCGAAGCGTTGCTGAATACCTAATTCTACTGCTTCGTAGGCATCTCGTCTTCGTAGGTAAATGGCAGACTCTTATCAAAGTAACCTGACAACTTTGGGAACTAACGGTGTAGTACAAAAAATATATTCATGTGATATTAATAAGCCATTTAATCGGTTAGACAGATTACAACACATATAAATTAGGCACACAGTTATAAATGAGAATATAACAAAAACTCAAAAGGTCCAATACTAAGACATTGCAACGCCCAACCGACAGGGCTCACTGCTCAGCATAGTACTGACTACCCAAGAAGGGTAAATCAGCGCTGGTATTCTGCAGAAACCCAGTTGATTCTAAGAAACAATAGTCAGCGGCAGAATTTTTACGAATATAAAATAGATTGAATATAAAATGGGGAATTCAACAAAACAGGACGAAACATGACAGTCAATCAAACGTCTACGTGTGACATATAATATAACATTTTTTTTAGATTATCATGCAGTTAAAATTTACGTTTACGATCTGGCGGTTGGGGTTAAAATCTATGTCGGGTTGTACCAATGACGTTATTGCTAATTATACGCTTATTATTATTAACAGCTTCTGACGATGGTACGTGATATATGATGGATATGGAAAACGAAGGTAGAAGACGTTTGTGATGAGCTTTAAAAGCAAGTCGGCAAGTTGAAGTGGCAGTGGGCCATTTGCCGAGTGAGTGATGGAAAACAGGGGAGGAAAGTCTTGGAAGTCGCTCTCTCCGTCCGCTGGTCGGATGTCCCTCTCCCGAGATGGACCGACGTCGTTTCAATGTTAGCCGGTAGTTGCGGGTTTTGGTAAGCGCAGGATCTTATATGGTGAAGCCCTAATTTATACCAATAAAATCGAATGCTGTGAAACAAGATGATTTTAAAAATCCGCTTATCGTTTCATTATAGGTACATTGTTTATTGTTAAGCAATAACATCATCAAGTAAGTATCCGGCTAAAACAATGGGGTTGTTGTACATGCAGCCACTTACTACCCTATTCCGAATAGTAAATACCGCCGCGTACGGAGACAGAGTGGAGTCCTCGATGATCGGATAGACAACGTTCGTACAAATGTTTTTAAAACAAGTATAATTACGAATAACAACAAAAACTATTTTTTTATGAAGTATAATCTAGTGCTTGATCACGATCTTAACGATATAACGATGTTAAGTGGTGATGTAGTCGAAAGATGGTACGCGCTATTTTAGGAAGTGACTATTCACTCTACTCTTGAAGGCTCCTACGTCGAATCAAAGGTTGTAACGCGCAGACGCCCTCTCTGTATTTCGGTATCAACTAACAATAAGCTAACTTTTAAGTACATTTTAATCAATGAAAAATGAATTATCGAAATCGGTTATCGTGATATGAATAAATATCTCAATAGAATAGATTTCTATTGAGAAATTTGTTATTCACATATTTAATGCAAATTTAAGACTTTATATAGTTTTTTTCATGGATGCCATTGTCCAAATGGTGGGTTCACACGAAAAGCACCATATGTAAAATAAAAACAGACTCATCAAATCGGTCCACCCAGTTCAATTTTACGAGGTAACAGACATAAAATAAGCTTACAGACATAAAAAAAGCTTACAGACGAATTGAGAAACTTCTTTTTGGCGTCGGGTTTAAAAAAACCTACTTAGAATCGAATCAAACGTTAATCAAATTTAAGATTTATATGATTTTCTCATTGATGCCATTGTCAGTACTGAATCAGATTTATTGCTTTTTTATATGTAACGAGCATCCACACCACCAAAGGAGATGCAGGCAGAGGCCTTTGAGATAGGAGTAGGCTCGTTTCTTGAAGGTTCCCAAATCATGAACGTTCGGAAACACCGCTGGTGACAGTTGATTCCACAGGTTGACAGTAGATGGTGGCGTAGGAATTTGGAATTCTGCCGAAATATGCGTAATGTAAATCGGTAGCTGGGATGATTCCGAACAATTCCACAGAACTTACATTTACAGAGAGCTAGCCAACTTATTAAAATACTACTAAGGTATCTAGTACGGGATATTTAACTCGTAATCTCAGGCCGGTTCATTCGAGTAAACTAAACAATGAACGGGCTAACGCCCCACTGTTTTGTAAAGTAAACAAAGTTTTACTCCACGCTAAATGAAAGCAACAGCTGTTTGTAGGAATGGTTATAAATATTTTTTTGTAATATTTGTTAAAAAGAATTTATATTGTTAGCATTATATTTAAAAAAAATGCAGTCCTGGATGGTAAGGCGCACTAGCACTTTGTAAGCGCCTAATCACTGTACTCTTCAAAACACCCACATTGGTATCGGAGGGAAAGACAGACGCGGGAAAACTATTCCAGTCCTTTGCGGTACGAATAATGAAAGACGAAGCTAAGCGTATCGCTCGGGTTTGAGGGATGTCCATAGTTATGCATGGTTTGACCCTTCTATAAAAAAATTTTTGTGAGAAATCCATGGAAATAGACGCCCCGTTTATTCTACTCTCGATAAATTTCTCTATTATAAAAACGTGCTCTATTCTTTTGTTTATTCGGTTCAAATTAGTAAGCATTGCGTTTTCATTCGTTCGGTGAAATTTTTTACCAAAAAATACCAGGCAACATTTCAAAACTTTGTATGTAATCCGCTTTACGCTGTATCCGTTCCCCGTTCGATTTTCGTCTCTAACGGCGAGAAGATTTAGTTCATTTGTATTCAGCAGTCACCGTGTTAACTGCACCAGTACTAAGTAATTTACGCACTTATCACTTGGGAGTGTTGATAAAATGGGAGAACCGCTGCGTGGACGCGGGTTCACGTAGGCCGTGCGACGGGCGTTTATCTCGGTTATAAATATAAAGAGTCGTTAACAATGTACGCTTATTGTCACAATTAGTTATAAGACACGTTACGCTATGCTGGTATTTGTTTTATATATGTATAAAACAATTATTTAACATATAAATGCAAAACATCTGATGTTAAAGTTTCAAAGACAAAATATCTCTGTAAAGTCGGTGGCTTGCTGTTTTCAGTATTTTTAATATTAGGTCCTTATAAATGAAATTGGCGTTTTGTCGTACTGGCCACTTCTATCTCAAATATCTCCTCTTTAGTTAGGAATTCCAATTTCAAATTTATGCAGCTATTTACGTACGTTTTCGAAAACTGTAGTGCATATGTTTTTCCATCTTTGATATTTTATTTGCCTCACTCAGTTTACAAAGTGGAAAACTTAAAATATCGCGTTAGCGTACTTCCGCTGTGGCACCAGTGTCGCAGAAACGGCTCGAAGGATTAATGATGTGTATGGCAGTAGTGTCGCAAAAGAAAACAGTTTGTTTTTGGTTCCAACGTTTTCGTTCTGGAAATTTCGATCGGCAAAACAAGCCCCGTGCTCAAGTGTCAAGGGAAAAAATTCAACTCCGATGGGGCAGTCCAAAGTGCCTTCAAAGATTTTATCGATTTCCGTCCGAATGGTCAATGAACTACCTATGAGATAGCAAAAGTGCGTAAATAGCAGTGGTAAATATATTATATTTTGAAAAAATTGACCTAATATTTAATTCTTATATATTTCTATGTATGTTATATTTATGGGTTTTGTTTATATTCCATATATAAATAGTAATACGCACGAGATTAAGTAGTCCTGGGCACCGATAAAAACCAGCGCTGTAGCAGCCTTGCGACATCATATGAGATGGCGTTCCATGTAGCCATCATGTCCACAATAGGACCTTTATTTTTTTTGTGTTGAACTGTTAATTTTGGACGTGTTTCATGTTTTTGAAGGTCCGTAGACGAACGTAAGTAACCGATATAGCCCAGCCGGTTATCAAGTTGAAGTGGCATTGGGTAGGGCACGTAGCGCGTATATAAAATAGGCCGATAGGGCTGATAAGTTTTCGATTGGAGACTACGGACCGCCAAATCAAAAATTACCTACTGTGTGATTTTGCTTTTGCCTGCATTGAAATTGAATAGCCGAACAAATCTTGCCATGTTTGCGCACACAACGGCGGTCATATCGTGTTTTTAATGGAACTTTCAGAATGCAATCAACTACCCTCGCTATATTTTCGAGTGGTCTCATTGTTCCGTCAGCTATCAAAGCCCTAAAGTCGTTTGTAATATCTCACCCCTTTAATACTTTAAAAACTACCCTACTAACTTTTGAAGGCGTGAGATCGGAACGCAGTTGTTATATACTAATCTAATATGGTACGAGTATATTATAGGTTACCAACCGCCTTAACGTCTTTTAGATTTAAAAATACAAACATTTACGCTCGTCACTCGGAGGGCAGAGGTCACTTCTACTTAGTGCAATTCTAGTCTCCTTCTTCTCCTACATTTTTTTCATTACCAAAAGTTGTGCTTATCTTGAACTGCATCCACAGTTGATGAAATGCAGAACAGCAGTATTTTTTTTGTTTTATTTGTGGGAACGTACCTAACCACGAACTCGCCCCCCGTGGGGAGGTCGAGCCTTCCCCTCACCACCCTCAAGGCATGGCGCGCCTGTACATGGAACGCGCCTTCCTCCACGATCTCCGTAAACAGGTGATGTACTCCACCGAGTCCATCACCTGGTATTGCGGGCCGGGAATACAAGCTGCCATCTCGCCCACCTAGCCTCCCAGCGATAGATAAGATGTTTGCTTGGCTGGGAGTCGTGGTCGCATTTGGATCCAATTTTGACATCCATTAGAAAACTATTTGTCTTAAATTTGTATGAAGTATGTGCGCGACAAATAGATGACTAACTCAATATCACGCCAACTGATTTCGTTGGTTCACGTCAAAAGTCGAATGGTGAGAGAGATCATATCAGTCATAAAACAAACAGTTAACTTGTCTTCCATTTCTACTCTCGTTTAATTTGTTAATGTTGATCAATTTAAATGGAATCTAAACTACTGTATCGTATACCGTACGCCTATTAATTTACCGTTATCTGTTATGCATTTACATATGTTAATCTATAAATGAACTGTTCACAAGTTTAAGAGACCACGACCGGATCTGTACCGTAAATGCTGGGAGCGTACTGATAACGATATACGTTTCAACATGTTAAACTACCCGTATACCCAATGGTACTTCTGCGGTCTAAGCAAGTGCTTTACCACGAACCCACCTACAGTCGAAAGGCAGTCCTGTATGGTAAGCTAAGTAAATGCCTATTCACTGTACCCTTTAAACCCAATGTGGGTAATCGAAGGGAATTACGAGGGATGGGATACACGAGATAATGGGAATGGGAGAATTAAGCCATGTAATTCATGTTGACAATTCCAAATAAGCTTAAATAAATATCTAAATGTAAAGATTTTTTACCTAATTAAAATTATATTAATCCTCAAGGCAATTTGAAATAATAACGGCTTAGCGCAGAGGTCGCCAACCTTTTGAGTCGTAAGAGTAAAAAATTACAATTTGCAAAATTTCGATCTTTTTAAAGAGCGACAATTTTTTTTTTCTCGCCAATAGTAAATAGTAATTACACAAATAAAGTTAGTACTAAAGAGCCACGGATTGCTGACCTCTGGTTAAGGGTATAGTCATTTTACATTAACATCTATATCAGCAAAATCATTAATTAATGAGATGCGTTGGCAGAATTTGATAGTGGGAACAACATGGGAACAAGCTTTATTTTGTCTGCCCGAGGAGAGATAACACACATCATTAAGCGTTGACTGAAGCATGGCTTGTAAAGTTATATAAAACCAGAGCCGCGTACAGACTTGTCATAGACTTACTATTAATTAATAAGATAATTGTGTTATAATGGCAATATGTCTATGAATTTATGTAGTAATGGGACAGAAATTAGTATTGCAGAAATCTGAGGTGAAGGAAAACATGATGTCTCGTGAGATGTCTTAAAACATTTTTCTAAGACATGTGAAGTCTGCCATTCTATATACTTTTTACAGAGAAGGCCTTTGTCCAGCAGTGGGACATATATAAAAGGCTGTAACTAATTGTTTATAAAAATGTTTTAACCGATTTAAAAAAGGAGGTTTTCAATTTTTCTGTTATAGATAATTGTTTGATAATAAAACTAATTTTATGAATTTATCTATCAAACCGGCAGAAATTAAAAAATTTAACCTACACAAAAAAAGGGGGTTCTCAATTTGTCTATATATGCTTTATAATGTGCACCCATATAGTCGTTTATGAATCGTTATTATATAATTTTTTGTTTGAAAGTGTGTGATTTCAATTAGTGTCATAATAATTTTGTTGTCATTGCACCTTTGGTTCCGAAGATATATCAGGGAACCCCTAGAAATCATATAGAAGGATACATTTTGATTGAGACAGATGTTCAGTTTATGACAATCTCAATAAAAAAGAGGGTGGGTAGTAATAGTAGTAGGCGTTACAATGTTTAATTTCTTACGTTTACTTTAATTTGAAGTCTGTTTTTGTTTTATCTCATAAATATACTTCAATTAGTAACAGTTGGGTTAATATGAGAAGTTAGTTAATGCTTTTATGTTAGCAAGTATAAAACACTTAATCCAATTTCCTCGAGTCAGTAATATCAGATTATTGCGTGAGAATCACTATACGTAATACGTAATAGTAATAAGTATGAACAGATTTATATTTAGCTTAATTTATACAGAAACTAGCTATGCCCGTTATTTAGTTTATTTTTTATTTTTTGCTTTCTACTGCGCTTTTTTACCGTGGAGGTACTATTACAAATTGATGACACAGCAACTATTGTTATAATAGATTGTCAAATATCTCCCTTTCGCCTTTTTGTCTTTTGAATTTCGCGGCTATGTACAAAGCGCTACAGAGCTCGTATCTAGCAATACTATACATAATTTGAAAGGTCTTGACATAACCTACAAAACGACGCTATGCATAATTAGTTTGGATATTGCGTTCAACAGTTATAGACGTGTAAACATGGAGTTCACTAACGCCGAAATTCGCGCTATTTTAAAGTTTTCCTTCGTTAAAGGCAAATCCGCTAGAGAAACGTTCCGTGAGATTAATGGTGTTTTGGGGGGGATGGTACTCTATCACTTCGAACCACGGAGGAATGGTTTCGACACCATGGATAAGCCAGCCGGCGGAAGACCTGTGACGACAAATATCGATCAAATCATGGACTACATCGAGTTAGACCGGCATGTGGCATCTCGTGACATCGCCCAGGAGATGGGAGTTAGTCACCAAACCATTTTAAACCATCTGCAGAAGGCTGGATACAAAAAAAACCTTGATGTTTGGGTGCCGCATGACACAAAAGGCGGAAGGGAGATATTTGACAACCTATTATTTTAGCTATTTTGTACGAAACCTTACTTGAGAACCTAAGACTACTAACTACCACTTCTAACCTAAGACCTTCCTCCATCTATTGATGAGCACGGCATGACAGAACAGCGATCAGAATCAGATGTATGGCGAACAGACAGCGGGAAGCGACTTTGTTTTATATTATGTAGTGATACAAATAAAATGCAATATAATTTGGAGAGGCCGATGTCCTGCGGTGAACTGTTGCCGGCTAATGATGGTGATTAGATAATTCTGAACCAAGTAAAAGTAAACCGGCAGTATTGCTTTTAAAGTTGACGAGGAAATCGACTTTTATGGCTCTAACGTTAAATTATTTTTCAATTTACTCTAATTACACTTGTCTTCAGTTTTCATGAACTTTCTGTTTTAATGAAAGCGAAGTGAAATTATGATAGAATGGCTGATAGGGATGTTCGTACAAAAAATATATCGATATATTTTTCGATATATATATCATAATGTTGTATCGATACGATGCTATGTATCAATATTTTTCTTGTATCGAAATTTTTTTTTTTTTAAGTTGCCCAAAAAAACAGGTTCCGCGGCACAGATTATATAATTTATACAACTAGAGCTGTTATCGTCGTCAGAGTAGGAGTATAGTAACGTACAATATTATTAAATACGATATTTGGTTATGGGATGAAATGTATCGATAGCACATGGTTCGATAATTTTGTGTTGTGATATATCGCGTTCATATATCGATATTTTGTGAAATATTGTGCATTACTAATAGAATTTTTACAAGACGGCCAACCCGTCAATAGTATTTGTCTTTATTAGAATATATACTATGCTGTATTTTTAGGATGAGTATAAACTTGGATTATATATGCAATAGGGAAGTGTATGTCAATCAAATTACAAAATTAAAATTAAATAAATTTGTGTAAATATAAACTTTTAATTTCATATTTACGCGAAAACGAAAGTTAATGTAAAACGAAAACTCACCGGCTTGTAATCAAATTCCGACCTGCAGTTCCAGAAAGTTATTTAATAAAATACCATATCTATTTTCCTTAGCTTAATGGTAGGTCATAGATATGATTAATGTCAAATTATATATCTTTTCTTGGACAGTCGTTTAGTGAGTGAAAATAAATAGGAGGGCAAAGTAAAGCGGAACTAATAGTTTATGCATGGGGGAAACCCCGGAAATATTAGATAATCAATACAAGACAAATTACACAACAGAAACGCTTTATTTCTGTTATTTGTATTAGTTGAAGTTATTTTATTAAAGTCCCTATTAAGATGTCTCTGTTAATGGCGCTGCTTCGGGTGCTGCTGCTTTAATTGATCTCTATTATATGGTTAGCTCTAGTTATGCGAAAGTTGAAGATTTTTTTTATAAAAAGAATTCTAACAATAGTGTTAATAGTAGTAGTAATTGTTTCACAAATATTATTAACACTCTTGTTCTTCTGCCTAGTGATTTCCTGGCTTACCGTCCGCTTTCCTGCTTAATCTACTCCACTTTTTTCCGTCTTTGGAATCCACCTTTGTTAGCTGGTTCTCTAACATATCCGCTTGTACAACGTCCAGCAAGCGTATCTTGGGCCTTGTAAATTGAGAACTAGGCATTTATGTCCGACATAGTCAGGAGGCCTGCGGTATATCTGGCCATACCATCGGAGACGATCGGATCATCATCATCGTCTGTCATCATCATCATCACATCGGATGTGTTCGTTACTTAACTATTATTATTATCACTCTTGTTAAAAATTCTTAATCAGTTTAAAGATAAGACTTTTAGAGAAGGTTCCCGTCAATAGTCGAATGTAGGATTGGCAGATCGTACCCTAAGCAATTAGGCTCCATACGCAGAAAAACATTAGAATATAATGTCTAATAATCTATAGAAACGCGGTCAATAAGGAGTGTGTCAGTTGTGACGCTATATGACAGATTAATGTATAACGTGGTAAGAGAACAGTGTACCTTGACAGATGTTTGATGAAGAAATTTGTTTGTTAGTTTTTTTTTTATAGAAGAAGAGACAAATGATGATGATCTTAAGTGACCTCGCTCTTATAGACACCTAATGGATTTAGGTGGTGATGGAATGCAAGCGCCTGAATTTCGAAATGTAGCTGTAATACTTCGGAAGTTAGGGAGAGCTTTCGTAGCGTTTAATATTTAATCAGTCACTGATTGGAAGTCAATTTAATGTCTTTACTTCTTGATAACTTGTTGACTGCCCTGATTATAACGAAGTCTACATGTATTCTTAAAATGAAAGACTGCGTTTCTTTAGAATATTTAGAGAGACAACATTTAGTGTCTGTTATATAGTATGAAACTTAAAATTAAATTGCAGCTCAAGATGCACCGGAGATACTGGACGTGTCATCACCGAAGGGCGAGGTGGGGAAGGAGGCCAATCTCAGCTGCAGCGCGGCGCCGGAGAAGGCGGAAATCCTGTGGCTGTACCGCGGCGAACCAATCAAAACTAACGAAAGGTGAATCGGAAGTAACAATGCACGCACCCTTTTTTCAGTTTATCTATGGTTTCCGGATAAATCGATAGAAAAATATTATTTGTCCATGTTTCAATCAATTGGAGTCTCGATTATAAAAACCGTTGAATACAATTATATTTCATAACATTTTTGAATTAAGAATGTTAGTGTTGTGAATAATGTGAATCAACTTTCATGAATCTCACATCGTACAATCAAGGTTTTAATTTTTTTTTTATATAAAATGAATGTTAACAATATATAATTTTTTTTCTCCAACATTCTTGTTAACAATAATAATTTTTGCTAGAAGATGGTTCACGCTAATTAAATTCAACAATATTGAGACATACGTAAAGTATTTGTATCCGTGAATTTACGATTCAGAGACCGTACCCTAAACCATTAGGCTATTGACGATTTTATATAAGCTTAAACTTGTTCTAAGACTGTGTACCCTACACACCAATAGTCGAATGGTGGATTCGAACCTACGACCTTACGAACTAATCCTGATGAACTAAAGTCAGCAAGTAAAGTTAAATGCGATGTCTTCCTCCCATCGTAATCTAAACTTATTAAATAAACAAAAACGAATAGTCTCGACAAAGATAAAAAAGAAAGTCATCAATATTGAATGGCCAATGGCCAGATTCTTCGCTACCTCTGAGTGACCACCACCACATGATTGTTGTTAAGTTAATTGAAGTTTAACCATCAGTGATTTCCTTTCCGCTTCATGTTTAACACATTTTACCATATCCTATATGCGATGCACATAATTCACCACTCCAGAAACTTTTTTTTAAACAAAATATTTTGGGAATTCGTCTCCTGGGGGGATGGCGGGGTTAGATGAGGCTCTTACTCACTAATACCCCCCGGTGGCCCTCTTCGGTGCATGGCAAGGGACCCCGAGATATCCATTGGAACGGAAAAAGCACGTCCCGGGGAGGTTGCTCCCTCCCCAGCACCCTCGCAATGTTAATGTGATGCGGGACCACCAGTTTCACCTTCTTCCCGGGTCCACTGTAGCGGCACCTTTATCGCCCCGTGAACTCGAGGCTCCTTTTATACGCCTTTTACAACAGGCAGGGGATACCATAGCTTTATTCTATAAGTCTGCGACTACGACTATTTGATAATTATTCTTTTTCCAGAATTAAAGTCCACGAGGAAGAGAGGCAACTACAAAAGAAAGATCTGGACGGCAACCCTCAGAAGTACAAAATGTCCAATTTAACTATAAGTAACGCGACGTCAGATGACGCTGGCAACTACACTTGTATCACTAAACTGGGCGAAGCGAAAATCGAAAGGGTACTCCTGCTGGATATGAGCTTCTTTGGTAGACTGGTGAAAAAGACGCCAGGACCTATTGAGCAGAATGCGACCGACCAGGCCAATGTCACTATGCAGTGTGTTTTTGAAGGTGAATATGATATAAAATTCTTGATACTTAGTGGCGGAAGGTAATGTGATATATGCTCTATTACTCATGTCGAGAATTTCTAGCAACGTCGACTTATTGAGTCGAGGTAAAAATAACAGCTGAAACTTATTCGACGTTGCAGTTTCCCCCCAAAACAATTATGAAAACAAAAATTATAAAGTATCAATCGAAATTCCACATCGTATGCGTGAAGATAATTAATTCTTTATTAAGGCTAATATAAATGAAATAAACATTACAAACTTCGTCGTCTTTTACACAATCAATTTTTAAAAGTTACGATAAAATGTGATAGTTGTTATACGATTTTGGAATTATTAATAGTAGCGCCAACTTTAAATTTACTTGCCACTATGTTTACGGTACATTTTTTTACAGAATGAAAGTCCAAGTTAGAAGACTAATATGTTTTTCTTCCAAAAAGAATAGTCATAAAAAATATATTCATTTTTATGTTATTGTAAATGTCTGGTTTTTATTGTATATGCGGTCGATAGAACAGTTTTTGCTGCTCCAATTAAAAATATCCGTCGAAAACATTCGTTCGTGTCGCTATTTGTATATCGCTTTCTCTTTGTGTGTACTCTGAAAAGGCTGAACCGATTCCAATGAAATGTTCAGAGAATCTTCAGATTGACCTGGCGAGTAATCCTGTAAAGTTTGGTGTCGATCGGAGCACTCCTCTTTTTGAACTGTCAAATACAGATTTTATTTACTATGATGATATTCTATTGTTTTATAAGCCAAATTTGTATTGACACATGCATTGTGTATTTTTATGTCATTATGAACCATATTGAAGTACAATAGAGTATATTGCATGTACATGGGTGTAGGTAATGATCTTCACCAGCTCGAGAAGAGAATAGAAGAGAATGAATAATTTAATATGTAGACATAGACATTTATTTATTGGCATCACAATACAAAAACACATCACAGACTGAATATAACACACATTAAAAAAGAATGAAAAATAGACAAAACACAGTTAAAGTTACACGGACAAATAATACAAAACATATGATGCCAATATCGGACACCGTCTCAGCATATGCTGTCACAAGGATGCGACAGCGCTGATTTTCAGCGGTGCCCGGTTTAACATGTGAGAGTTAAATTAAATATTTAATGATTTAAGTTTATTGTTTAAATAAAATAAAGCAAAATCTATCGCGGCAAAGCGGGCTGGGTACGCTAGTAGTACTTAAAAATATTATACAAGATAACATTTTTTAATCAGGCATTACGCTAACACAGGTTACCATAAAATTTTGCTTTTAAATATGTTTCATATAATACGATATATCATTTTCAACAGTTTACAAACCGGGCGAAGTGAGGTGGTGGAAGAGAGTAAAGGAGAACGAAGCGATTGATCTAGATTCGAGAACAGCCAAACGTATTAACCTGAAGCAGATAGAGAGCACGTACGTCCTCCACATCAAGAATCCAGAAGACAACGGCACGTACCTCTGCGAAGTGTGGGACCCGGTCAACTCGACAAACATCACCGGAGAGATTGATTTAATAGTATACGCCACGCCCCTGGTAGTCATAGACACCGTGATACCGATCAGCTCCACTCAACTCTTCCTCAACTGGACAATCCGTTCATACAATTCACCAATAAAAAGCTACAATTTGATGTACAGGCGACTACCTTCGACCGACTATAGCTTGTACACGAGAGAGAAGATCGGTGTTAAGAACATCTCCTTCGTGATGGAGGGATTGGAGAAGTCATCATCTTACCAGTTAAAGCTGGAGGTGACCACGAAATACGGACAGAGCAAACCCCACGTGTACGATGCTATAGTTAAGACTCTAGATAAAGATCCCATTTTTGTTCCTAATATCACTATAAATGGTTTTTCCGCTACCTCCGTGACTATTGGTTGGGCCCCGCCCCCTGAAGAAATAGCGGAATTGATACACTATTACTTGCTAGAGGCGAGGAAGAACGATGAATCACCGAGACAAGCTTACCACCCGAGGGACAGTAGGAACCTGCCCTATATGTTTGATTACCTGGAACCAATCAGTACATACATTTTTCGGGTAAGAATTTCAACTTGAATACTTTTTTAAATTTTCATTGTAAGTCACCGATGTGAACGTAGCTACGTCTTCAATTTTTAACACTGACTTTTTATATTTAAGTGAATATTAGTCATTGTATATTTTTAAATTTGACAACAAAATAATTTAGATTAGACGGTAACCAATAAAAACTATGTTGATTATGTGAACCAAAAAGTTTAACTGTAAAGTTTCTAAGTAGGATTTAAGACAATTGATTGTATTATTATCATCGAAAGATGGAATCCAAACAGGTATTGAATTAGATATTAGAACTCTCACTTACACTTTATCAAACACGTACGCAAACATGCACGTGTGCACGTTAACTCGCGCACGCGCACGCAACAATTTAGCCTTCTGACTGAATATCAATTTATTTATTTTTGTTGTCGAAACTACACAGAGACAGACAAGTGTACTTTCACTGTTCACCGGTTTGTGATGTGGCGACCTATGCCTGCTGTGCGATCAGTCGAAACCTCTTAATTCGGAATAAAGAAAACTATTTGAAGAGTTGCAAGGTTGGGGTTCCTTAGAGAAATAAAGCATTATTTCCGTATTGCTTGTTATGTTGTCATCTCAGTACCAATGCTATTTGCAGATGCGTGCGTGTTCGGACTTCACGAAGCGCTGCGGCAACTGGTCGGAGGAGGTGAAGGCGATCACGCTGGGCGGCACCCCGGGCCGGCCCAGCAACGTCACCATACAGTGCTCCAGCGGCTTCATGAACTTGACTTGGGACCCGCCCCTCAAACTGAACGCCGAAATTAAAGCCTACAGTGTAAGTGTTTGCTATAAACTTCCCCTTCGTCTTGTATTGTTTTTTTATTCCTATCTCCATTTTTACAATGTTTGTCTTCTTCTTTAATAGCAGAAAAGATAATAAATGATTACTATTTGTTTCAGATGAACTTGAGCGGTATTGCGACGTTCAAAGATCGTTTCGGAAGATTCCAGAGGGAACCTTGGGGGCCCATGTACAGGTCTAAAACCAATGATACAAGAAGTGCACGGTATGTTATACCTATTGAAGACTATCGTTATTATTTTGAGATAAAGCTACTGCCTAAAAATGTATACGTATCCCCGTTAAAGGGAGTATAAGGGCATAGTCCGCCACGCGGCTCTACAGCGGATTGGCAGACTTCACATGCCTTAGAAAAATTCGAAGACGAGTAGATTTCCTCACGATGTTTTCCTTCACCGCCGAGCGCGTGGTGAATCAGCACATAAAATTGCAACAACAAATTTATTGGTGCTGGCACCGGGGATCGAACTCGGCTTGTAAGCGTACTATACAGCTTGAGACAACCGCCCGGACACTGAGCTACCACATATTATTTACAGAAATTTAGATTATACAGCTATAGTGACAGATTACTTGCTAAGCGGGTTGACCTATGATCTGAAGTCGGTCCGAAGGGAATTATTTGCTGCAGAAAGTTGTGGTGACAGATAGACAGCGAAAGTTGTTAGCGTCTACCCCGTCAGTGATAAAAGTACGTGCTTATATAAAATGATGTTACAGTTTTGACGACCTGCCACCAAATACCAACTATACCGTCCGTCTGAGCGCTGTGACGCGCACGCAGCGCCGCGGTGAGGAGGAGACGAAGCGGTGCACCACACCGCCCGTGCCGCCCCATCCGCCGCGGCCAAGGTGGTTCAAGGTTAGACGCTGTTATAAATACAGACGTAGATTTTACCAACATTGCACACTCAAAAATACAAAAAAAGGAAAAAAAATATTTATGCCGGTGTTGTTCACTTCAGCTTTCTTAAATCTGGCCCGACGATTACGGCAGATGGATATTGTTAGCAATTGCAAACCATGATGGAAAAGTTGGAATTCACTGTACTCTCCGGGCCTTGCTCCAACAGATTACCATTTTTTTTCGAAATTGGATAACTTCTTGCAAGGAAAAAATTCAACTCCGACGGGGCAGCCAACAAAAAGATTTTATTGATTCCCGTCCGAATGGTTTTTAGTAAAGGGATCCATGAACTACCTATGAGATAGCAAAAGTGCATAAATAGCAATGGTACATACTTTGATTAAATAAATATATTATATTTTGAAAAAAATCGACTTTAGGTTATTTCCTTACAAAACGCCAATAGCATATGAATGTACATACGACTCATATACCAAAATAACATTTTTGCAATATTGTCCCTCTGTTTGTCTATCTGTTTGTTTCCGGCTAATCTCTGAAAGGCTGGGCCGATTTCGACGGGACAGAAAGCTGATGTAAGAAGGAGTAACTTAGGCTACTATTATTTTTTTATGGTGTCCTGTCGCTGACAGATCCGGGGCACCCCGCTCATAACGGCTGATGGCATTCGCGGTAGGTTTAGTGGGTATGGGCTGCCCAGGCCGAGTCCCACATATCCCTCCGGGCCCACCCAGGGTACCGGAGGATGGTCTATAAACAGATTCCCCCGAGTTAACAAAACAAAAAGTCTACTATTATTTTAGAAAAATTAAACAAACAATTTTTAATCACTGGTAACACCATAGGGCGCTGCTGGTGTATTATAAAACAGGGGGCGTCAAAAAAATAAAATTTTAATTATGAAATATGTATTTTTTATTTTATTGTTTTTTCTTTCCAGATAGCTGACAATGACAAATACTTATTGAAATTAAGTTTGCCACGACTGTCCGAGAGGAATGGACCAATTTGTTGTTACAGGTATGTTACATAATATATAATTATATAAACTCTCACCTTTTAACCCTACCGGGGTTATAAGAATAAGATAGATGTATTTTTAAGATTCTGTAAATATGTAGTAAATAAGTTAATAGCTAGAAACAAAACATAATGTAAATAGATAGATATAAAAATTAGGAAATAAGACAGAATTGTAAATAGAAATAAGTTGTGTAAATTAGAAACAAAATAAGAAATTTGTGTATTTAGAAATAATAGATATAAGGAAATTGTAACTAACTAGAAATAAGAAACTTAGAAATTAGTATTGTATAAAATAGACAAATTAGTTAGTAGTAAATTAATGTAAAGAAAAAATACCCCCAGCCAAACATGCTGGGGAACAAAACTTAGTAAATCATCATCATATAAAAAAAAACCCTACCAGGGTAGACAGGGACAAGTTTCACTGTCTACTTTTTACCAAGTTTCTAATACCATAAATAAAATTTCTAATATATAATGACATGTATGTCTGCCAGAGAAGCTGGCAGCGACTGCTTCATCGGTTTGAGAGATGACTATAGCTCTTAGGTCGCTTAGCCTGAACCCCTATGGTTTTTTTTAAGGGTTTTCCCGGAAAGGACATGTTTTCGCCCTTTCCGGAAAATTCTATTTGTTTCTCTGACTAGAGGGGGTCAGAGATTGTTCAAACTATTATGTATTTATCTTCGTATCTTAAGGATTTTTTTTTGATAACTTCTATATTCTAAGTTAATATTTTCGTATATACATATATATATATATATATATACGAAACTCGACACTAGGTTCCCCCAGTGGGGGATACCTTTGGCTTGGCCGGTTACATTTACGCGTAAGCATTTCGATCCGAGGCTGCTAGAGAGGGCCGGACCACGGCTCGTTCGGTTGCTTTCCAAAATATTGGTATATGAGTTTAGAGAAATTGAAAGTAAAACTAATTAAATGCCACTTAGGGAGGCATTGGTGCTGGTAGAAGTGACTGAAGAAAAAATCAGTTCAAAGGCTTTCCCTAATATGGGACTTACAAGCTTGGTGAGTTAGAAGAAACGTCTGAAATGAGGTGGACTGATGAGATAAAAGCAGTAAATGCCTCATCATCTCTACATGAATATATATTATAGTAATGACACATTTCCCCCAGAATATTCGTGGTGAGGTTACTGCCCCGCTCCGACTGGAGTAGGTTGCCCTCGCCGCGGGACATCAGCATAGTGGACTACGAGGAGGCGCACGGGGCTCGACCGTATCTTGGCGCGTATTTAACAGACGCTTTCTCACAGTGAGCTATTAACATTTATCTTATATATTACTAGAGTAACTAGTACTAAATAACATATATACGCCAAAAACAAAATAAATGATTTGATCGCTACTAAAATTCACTTCAAAGAATCACTCGCTGTGAACTAATCTGAAGATCTCATCTTCGGTTGAAAATGTCATTAAAATCGGTCCAGCCGCTTTGGAAGGCACATGCTTACATGCATCACCTTATTTAGATGTATTTTTGATTGCCAAAAAACTATCTGTCGGATCTTCGGTGGATCACCAGTTGGGTTTACCTGAGCGTATGTGTACGAACCGAAGATATCTTTGTGAACTCCTAAAATCGTATAGCTTTTTTTTATAAAAAGAAAGCTAGCAATTTTTTTTCTTTTTAGAAAATACATTATTAAATAAATTACATTCTTGTTAACTAGTCTAACTAAGCTTAAGCTTGTGCTAGTCGAATGGTGGATTAGAACCTAAGACGGTACCTTAAACCTTAGCTATTGGTTATTGACGCTTGATTGTTGATTGAAATATTGGTAGGTTTATGACAATCGTAAGACTTGGATACTCCTTGAAGACAAGTATCACGTAAGTAGAAGAAGAAAAAGAATATACGAACATACAATTTTGATATATAATTATGTTAGTTGAGAAATAAAAATATAGATTTTAGTTTTTACTCGTCAATATACTTATATGTAAAAATGTTGTTAATAATTTCTATGTAATTTTTTTTCCAGTGACAAATTCGCTCCGGACGCCGACGTAATAGACTTCATAATAGGCGACGAGAGCCCAATCTTTAATGCTGACGACTCCACATTACACAGCGAAATGTGTCGTCGCTGCCTCAAAAGACCAAGGCGGCCTTATTTTGACATCCCTCCACCTAGAACTACGGTGACCACGACTACCACACCCACAACTACGACGGACGACGAGTTTTTCGATGAGGATGACCTGTCAACTGAGGAACCGGATATAAAGAGAGAAAGAAGATCTTATCCTGATGCGGATAGGACAGACAAGTAAGGTTTCCCTTTGTTTCTATTAAGTAAGATTGTATAAGACATCATACGGTCTACTGTAAAGCAGACCTGTGTAGAATGTTTTGTCAAATTAATTAACCATCTTTAATAATAAATAATAGGAGAACCATTTTTTTTCGTAGCATTTGATTGGTGTATTTCAGCCAACGACCGTATGTGTCGCAGACCTTACACCAAACCATTAGGCTATTGAATCCTCTGTATCTGAATCTCACCCACTATTATTGAAAAAATAAAGTTACCCAGTACACTACACATAAATTTGTCCCATTAATGTAGGCCTCCTTTCTAACAGAAAAGACTTAACTAAAAGATATATTATTAAAAACTTACTAAAAGATATATTATTTATAGCTTCTATGAGGCAAGGATAATGTAGTTTCCTATTAGTAAAGAATTTTTAAATGTGATCACCAGTTCCACAGATTGTCCCAACATAATGACTATAACACATATAACTTTCTACTTCTTTATAATTTAAGTTACGTAAGTATCAATATAGCCTAATAGTCAAGTGGTTTGACATATGATCTGATGGTCTCTGGTTAGAATCATAGTCTGCTTATATCAATGCACTGGTGTTTTCGGTTTTATAACTACAATTTTTTTTATTATGTTATCACCTTAAGTGTCAGGATTAATAGAAGTGCTAAAAATTTGTGTCTACTAGACGGAGATGGGCTTGCCACCTGTCACGTATGGAACCCAATAAGCTTGGTGAAAAGCGGACAGCCAAAGCTGTCTCTGTCTACCCCACAAATGTAAAAAGGATGTGACACTTTATAATAATTAACATCTAATTGCAGTGATTATACAAGGAATCCGATGATGGGCGACAGTGTAGATGATGATTTTAAAGTCAAAGATGGCCTCTTAGACCCTACAGCTAACTACACACTATTTGTTGAAGTGATCCGTAAGTATTTTAAGATATTGATGGATGTTGGACATTATCCAAGCAGTAGGTAAAGATTGGATGTGTCTAAGAATAGAACTGCTTGGAAATAGACGAAGGTAGCCTTCACTCATAAAGGGGTTCAAATATCCACTAATACTAATAAGAACACCAATATACTTATAAAAAAAATGTTGATGTATAAATAAAAACATACCAGTGATCTCCCTAAACCCTTGATTCGACTTAAATTGAGGAATTGAAATTACACAATTCGCAGCTTGGTCAACTTATTCAGTGAATCAGTCAGTTATTCTTCATAGTCACTTACTGTTGCCAAGCAACCGTATAATATCTGCATGTACGTGTGTATCCAACGCATATTAGTAATATTTCCTCCAATCTGCACTCCTCTGTATAAACTATAAGTGTGGGAAATTTCATACTAGAGGAGTATGAAATTTCCCAATTTTCTAACTAGGGGTACAAAGTTTTTGCTTCACGTATTAATGTAATGATACATGTGACAGAGTAATAAATAAGTATATGTAATAATAAATACTGACATAATAAATTACATATAATGTGTTGTAGTGATAATGTTATTAATTTGCCTTCCCTGTGTTATATAGCAGCAGGAGGCTGCAAGAGGAGCCGGTGTACAGTGAGTACCTGAACGTGCTGATGCCGGCTGCCACCGTCACCATCCCGGCGTCTCCAGCCGCCCTCGAGATCGTTCTGTTGGTCAGTGCAAATTAAAAAGCCGACTTTTACTTTTTTCTTTTAAAAATATTGCAGTCTCTGTTTACGCCGCTGGAATTAAAAGAGCACGAGAACTTGTGTATTATTCTGTAATCCCATTAAAGTATCTAATTGAGGCGTGATTCCACTCTCATACACTGTCAAAAGTGCGCCAAATGGAACTTGGAGCGGGGTGTCTAAATGCTCGGCTACCTCTTAGGCCGGTACATTTGTGATAGAATTTGTTCTGCCAACCACCATCAGCTATAAAAAAACTTTTGAAAAAATTTGCCTAACCACCACTTTGAACCCGAGACCGTGGTTAACCCGAGTTCGAATCCACCCATTCATTCGGCTATTGACATGAACCATCGCCTAACACTAGCCTAAGCTTATATTTGTGAAAAAAAACATTATTAGCAGGTTTATTCTTAAAAAAATATTGGCAGTATTGATTAAGTCACAATTGTGAATGAGATTTGTTTCCTCTCTACGGAAACCGTTATGGTATATCCCATATATAAAAACTAGTCCTATAACCCTAGCAGTGGCTGTCAGCTTTTTGCCAAACTAATTAAGTCTCGGTAAGCCAGCCATCAACATGCATTATATACTGTACTTGACTCACGACTCAATATAAACGTTTGTTTATTACCAGACGACATGTTTAGTGGCGGGTCTTCTGGTGCTACTGTTGGTAATAGTGTGCGTGGTGCAGACGAGTCGCTCACGGAAGCTCCCGCCGCATGGGCACGTCGAGATTAACCCGCTGCAGGTGGCGCTAAGGTACGCACTGCTATCTATACAACTCACCCTCCTACATTCATGCACTCATTATGGTGAAGACTGTTTCGTTCCTTAAGAGAATGTATACACCATAGAAAGTTTTATAGATAGTTTTATTAAAATTAGCACAAAAGGAGTTCCCTGCACGAATTGCATGCAACAGATGCAGCGATCCCAAACCTAGAGTAAGAAAATAAGAATTAAATGTTATAAATATTGTTTATGTATAAGAAATATGTAAATTTGGAATAAGTACTTAGAGATGACTGAATAAGGAATTAGAAAAGCCTTAACCTAGCCCATGTTGGGGGAGCTAGACAGTGACATTGGCTTACGTAGAGCAAAAATGACGAAAGGGTTTCAAAAGTCTGATGTTCTATAATTTAATTAAATAAAAAAAAACTTCCATCTTGAAATACGCGCTGGTAATTTTTCACTCGTTTTCTCAAAGGTATTTCTCGCGACCGGACCATGCTATTTTTGGAGTTTTCCTGGAACTCCCTCCACATAAAATTTATTTTAAACACAGCATTGATGATTATGGTCCTTCGAGCTGGATTAAATGTCATTAATTGTTATGCATTATCTTATATATTACGTTTATGTGATATTAACGCTTATCAAGTATGCTTATGATCATTTTGTACCACCTAGATATGTGGTGGGCTCGCTAGGCGGTCGGCAGCAGCTGATAACCGCAGTTCCACCTGACATGCCGCCCATAGCGAAGGAGGACCTTGCAGCTGCATATGCAGACAGACAAGCCGACTCTGATTACGGTTTCCAAAAAGAATTTGAGGTATGTACACTGCATGTAGTGATGTTTTATTTCTTATAATTGTCTTTTTAAGTGATTTATTTCCGCTTATTGTAATACCTTAAACTAAGTTTCATAATGGCGGACTTAATGCTATAGTGGCATACTCTCCCAGTCAATCCTGGATGCGAGAGAGAAACATTGGCAGGTGAAATCATCAAGGAAAAGAGACATTTTTGAAAAAATCGAGGAATAAGCTATAGAACAAAGGCCCGATTAGTTAGGGCATTAATATTCCCAATCTTTCTGTATGGAGTCGAGACATGGACAATTCGAGCAAGAGAAAGACAGAGAATAGATGCATTCGAGATGTGGTGCTGGAGGCGAATGCTACGAATACCGTGGACTGCCAAGCGCACAAATGTATCTATTCTCTCCCAACTCGCCATAAAGACCAGACTGTCCACTACGTGTCTACAGCGCGTACTGTCATATTTCGGGCATATCATGCGTAGAGGGGATGGCAACCTTGAAAAGCTGGTCATCGTTGGCAATACAGAAGGCAAGAGAACAAGAGGCCGGTCGCCAACACGATGGACTGACCAAGGAAAAGGTGCCATCTCCTCCTAATCTCTACCAGCTGGCGAGGGCTGCCTCGGACCAAAACCGATGGAGGCACATTGTTTACTCGAGGGGCTCTAGTGACCACGCTCCTCAGAAATGAGGTAACGACAAAGAAGAAGAGACGTAACGAAATGTAAAGATTAATATACATACACAGAACATACTGATAGAAGCGATTCAAGTTACTGTGTACTTATTATATGCATTAAAATAGTGTTATCTTTACTATCCTGGATTGTATTTCCTATTACTATATATACTATATAGATGAAGTTGAATAAGATATACTAATATTATTCATCTTCATCTATTCACATTTCATTGTAATTTTTTAAAATATTTATCTTATATAATGTTTACTTGTAATTTAACAAGGCACGCGTATGAATGAAGTCGCGAAAATTAGATTAGATTTTTAAGTTCAAATATATAGTATATTATTACTGTACCACAATCTATAGCATGCCTGTTCTTTAATGCAAAGAGTTAACTATTTATTTCTATGTGTTTTTTCTGTATTCACTTTTCATAACCCCTAAATCCCCATTTAAATCGGGGCGTGTGTGTGCGTATTAATTGTATTTAAACGGGAAACCAACCAATCAAGTTGTTGCAGATGCTGCCCGAATGCTTTCCAGACCGTACCACCCACGCGTCCGAAGCTCGCGAGAACCAACCCAAGAACCGTTACCCGGATATCAAGGCTTACGATCAGACCAGGGTGAAACTGTCGCAGGTCGACGGTATATCCGGCTCGGATTATATCAACGCCAACTACGTCATGGGATATAAGGTTAGTATTGTATTTAGGTGTGTATAATTCAAATTGCTTCTTTAATAATAATTGGCTAAGCCCTGATTCCACCATCGTCTGTTCGCATTAAGAAACATTGTTACTTTATATGTATATAATTACCTATATTTATAAATATATATAAAATTGGAGTGTCTGTTTATAACATTAAAATAATCTTTTATTATATGCATTTGTATATTGGGTACATATGTGGCTTGAAGCGTCAATAGCCTAATAGTTTAGGGTACGGCCTGCGAATCGTAAGGTCGTGGGTTCGAATCCACCATTGGACTATTGCCGTGAACCATGTCCTAGCACAAGCTTAAGCTTAGTTGGAATGGTTAACAAGATTGTTAGTAATATTTCTGAAAAAAAAATATTGCTAGCTTTCTTTTTTAAATATATACCGAATAAACATTTTTTACAATTTTTGTCTACCTGTCTGTTTGTTCCCGCTTATCTCTGGAACGACTGTACCGCTTTTGCCGGGACTTTCACTGGCAGATAGACTTAAAAAAGGAGGTTAAAGCTAGAAATTGAGAAATTGTAATGTATAAGTTATTATGGAGAACGTCACATAGAGCAGTTGACCGCGACTCTCGACTATCCGCTGCGTCCGGCGGGAATACAAATAGCTTGCGGTGGGGTAGGGTGTAGTTTTGTTGTGTTCTATCAATATTCAATGTAGTAGGCCCACGTGTCGCGCGACGGGGCACTTTAAGCTTGACGCTACACAAGGGTTGTATTAATTTACAAAAATTTAATATTGTATATTTGACACCATAATGGGTGTCACGCTGAATCCGCTGCCGTGGATTATCCAGCGCCCTTTACTTCATGAAAATTATTATAATAAACTAACTGTTTTGTTGGTTTTTGCTTGTGGGATTTTACAACGAAGTCGCGGGTACAGCTTGTTTATATATAAATATATGTCCTAATGTTGGGCACAGGTTTTCTGTAAAGAGAGTATAAGGGCATAGTCAGCCACGCGCACCTAGTGCCGATCGGCAGACTTATGTGAAGTCTTAGAATTTTTTCTCACGATATTTACTATCACCGCCGAGCGCGTGGTAAAGTCGTCGTTATAAATTAGAAAGCTAAGTTATAGTGACAATTTGAAGACAGATTTTTTTGGCGAAACGGTTGTGTTTTTTGTGCGTTATCTACATAAAAATAATAAAATCTCGCATATTTGTAATAATACAAGTGGATTCATAATTCATAGTGCAGAAATAAGATTTTTAATTGACAATGTTTTTAAGTACTTTCAAATGTGTTATTCAAATGTGACTAGAGACCGCTGTAATGATGCGAGGTTCAATTTTTATTCCATTGTAAAAACACCTTTACCCTATTGTTGCACTGTTTCTTAACGCGAACGGATTATAGTGATTATTTTGTCTCTGTCAGTCATTCTAATTTTTATCTTTCTTCTCATATTTAACGTAATCTTTCGTATGCTTTGTACATTAACTATGCTAGTTTCTCGTAAAACAATGATTCTAATTTAGCTTAACAGTGATTCTATTAACTGTAGTGTTAGGTAGGCTTGTGTGATTGGCGATTTTTAAGTCGCGATAAAATTCATACAATTAGTTTTAACTCACAAACTCAACAAACACGCCCGTCACCCGGAGGGGTAGGCACAAATTAAACACTTCCACTTAACGTACACACTCTTAACTCACATCTATAAATCTGCGTATAAATAGTCACAGCAAAAGAAATGCTAAGGCTTCTTTGGCCAACCTGTTTAGTTCGTCAAAAAAATCCCTTAACCTGAATTTAAGTCCGTACTACTAATGGGACATCCTGTATCTACTTATTACCCTTGGATACGGGCGTGTGAGTTTTTATACATGTTATCTATTGTATGTATATTATGAGTGATTGATTGTAGACTCTATTGTGCCTTGTTTAACTTGTGTTGTCTGTTCTCCTCTGCTTACAAAGGATCCAATGGAGCCTAACCAGGTACAGCATGTGTGTCTAGCTTATAATTACCCTTATACCGCTTTCATTTTATAATGCTTCTGGTAGGTTAAGACTCATACTTTTATTTACGAGTGAAAAACGAAACCGACGTTAAAGTTAAGCAAACGTTATTACGCTATTAAGCGCGGACGCACTTATTGTATTTCCAAATTATCATAGGAACATTATGGAACAAAATTAATCAGAATCTAACAATTCTAGTTAAAACTACCCTTGAAATACATCCTTTCCAATAAAAAATGGAACATCGAAATGGGTTAGCGAAAGTTTTGAGGTAACAAACAAAAAAATACAGTCGAATTAAGATCCTCTTGCTTTTTTGAAGTCGGTTAAAAAAATCGACTTCAAATGAAAGGCTAAAATGAACGTAAATGTAAAGGTTTATTAAAGATCGATTTGATTAGAGGATTAGAGAGATTAACATAATTTTGTTATAACTAAAACTAGAAAATATAACTTAACTATACATATGAAACAATACATAATACTAACTAAAATAAGAAATATTTACAATATAATAGGTATTTTACAAAATATCTACAAAAAATATAACTGTGCCAAACCGTCGTCGCTTGGCAGAGTGCCCAGAAGGCTGGTAGCATTGCCACGTTGTATGGCAATGCTTAGTCTCTGTGCAAGGTATAAGCTAGCTCTCGGGTCACCAGATGTGTCGACCAATTTCTTAGCTCATTAAAAAGGTGATGTGCACTAGGACCCCACGGACTCAAAGTATCTACCCCAAGCGGCTCAATATGAAACCTTTATCGAGGTTACTAAATTTGCGCTGCTTGAGGTTTTCTGCAGTTGCAGCGGCCGCTCTAGCCTCACCAGAAGATTCCGGAAGATGTGTTCCAAAGTATCGGCGCATGTGGCATCCCGAGAGTTTTTCTATTTGAACTCATGGTTATTAAATCTATTTATTCATCCAGGAAAGAAAGAAGTTTATATGCGCGCAAGGTCCCACGGAAACCACTGTCAACGACTTCTGGCGCATGATATGGGAGCACGGGCTGGAACTGATCGTGATGCTGACAAACCTTGAGGAGTATTCCAAGGTGAAGTGCTCCAAGTACTGGCCGGATGACGCCCGCGCGCCCAGGGCGTTCGGCAATATCAGTGTGTATCATGTATCTGAAAAAAGGTAAGTGTTTGTCTCATCTTTCGTCTTATTTAAACATCATTTCCGTACTTTTTCAACTGTCAGAATATTCAGAATATTTCTTAATTAAAACTTCTTTAGTAGCAGTTACTTGGAGAGTAAGACGGTGATAAGGTGAGGTGAACGGAGTTGGAAGGAAGATATAAATTAGTGAAGATAGAACGATACAGATTTACGCTTCGTATAACAAAGTAGGGGCAAGAGAAAGAGGTTCGAGCACACATTTTCTTTCTCTCTTTCTCTGAGAGCTACAAATAAATAATATTTCGGATTCTTTCTTAATAATATTATTGTTTTATTAATATTAATAGATTTTTATACGATTAATTATACATTAAATTTTAATTGTGATGTAATATACCTATGTTAATAGTAGAATATAATATATAAACATAAATATATATATATTTTTTTTAAAAGAAAGCTAGTAATATTTCTTTTTTTTTTCAGAAATATTACTAACAATCTTGTTAACCATTCCAACTAAGCTTAAGCTTGTGCTAGGACATGGTTCACGGCAATAGTCGAATGGTGGATTCGAACCCACGACCTTACGATTCGCAGGCCGTACCCTAAACCATTAGGCTATTGAAGCTTCAAAAAAAATTATATACATATATAACAAGGCTGCTTCATAATCAATAGCAGCAGGTATTTAAATAAATTAAAAAAAAAGACATTGTTCAATGTCTTTTTTTTGATGATGACGAACCACGATGAACCATTGATGATGATGAATTAAATAAATCTTTTATTCTTATATTTTTCTATGTTAGAATGGAGGAAAAAAAATATGAATAGCATAGTATTTTAGCATGTTACCGCATAAACCCTTGTAACGAAAATATTTTTTTGCCTTTTCCTATAAGGTACTCCGATTACATTGTGAGAGAGTTAAGAATTATGAAGCAACCTCTGAACTCGGACGGACAGCCTATTATTGAGAATAATGGCATCGCAAAGAGGAATGGAGGTATTTGTCGTATATTAATTGCCTATATTTATACATCAATTCGCAAGTTTTAGCCAAGTGGTATGACTTACGATGGTCTGATGGTCGCGAGTTCGAACCCCGACTTCTACCAATGAATTGACGTCTTTTTCGTTTGTTAAGTACAAAATATCACTCTCTATAAGTTTTACAAGTTATCAGTGTCACATAAGGGTCCTAATAAGCTTGGTGAAAAGAAGTCAGTGAAAGCTACCCCTCTAGAGGAAAAGGACGCGAGAACTTCATCTTTTTATTTATAACAGAAGATTACGAATTGCCATCCATCCATTTGTGTCTATGTACACCTCTTGGTCGAAGACGTGAGTGCTTTATTGAAGAAGTTAGTTGATTTGTGTGCATGCGACAATCTCTGGAAATGCTGGACTGATTGGAAATTGCAATTGAATTAATTAGCCTGTTTATTTATTATATCAATATATATTATACAGATTGCAAGGAAGCAGCTGATGGCAGTCATCCAAATTCACCCCAGACTCGAGGCGAAGCAAGACTGGTGCGCCAATACCATTTCCTCATGTGGAAGGATTTTGCCGCACCTGAGCATTCTTACTCCATTTTGAAGTTTATCAAGGTACATACATTTCTATGACAATATTGGCATCTGGCACAGAAACGTGGTCTTTCATTATGGGCTCCATAAGTAAGCTCAAAGTCAGCCAGCGCAGCGTAGGACCCCCATCCGCAAGGTGGTCTGACGACCTTATAAAGGCCACAGGACGCTGGATGTAAGCCACTTACAAGCGGTCCTTCTGGAAACTGTTAGAGGAGGCCTATGTCCAGCCGATGTTCTGCGGCTGAAATGATGATTATTTAATAAACTTTATTATTAAATGATGATTATTATTCTCCGTATTCATTCTCTTCTCGAGCGGGTGAAGATCATTACCCTACACCCATGTATATATCAGTAAATACAATATCAATCTTATCATTTATACAAAAACATATCGGGCTCAAGTTAATGTCAGACTGACAGTTCAAAAAGAGTAGTGCTCCGATCGTCACTGTTTACAGGATTACTCGCCAGGGCAATCTGAAGATTCCCTGAAAGTTTCATTGAAATCGGTCCAGCCGTTTCGGTTCCTATATGGAACATACCCACACACTTTCTCTTTTATATATATAGATATACAAATAATCAATATAAAATACTTGTTGACTGTGTATTGGGCAACCTCTGCTAACAATGGAAGGTTGTTAACGTTGAGATAAAGACTGAAAAATAACAAAATAATTTATAAGTACATTTTTTAATTTCTTGTACATTGGCCGATATATACATACCAAACAAAATTTGTTGGACAGGAAATCAGGTTGATGGCATACAATATGATGCATGATATTATTATAATTGAATTATAAATATATATCAGTACAATAGGAATCTGCGTTTGTTGAAAATTTTTGGTGTATCAAATCTTATGTAATGGACTGTCTAAAAGCTGCAGTCTGTAATCATGTTTTAGATGAGCTAAATCTTCTGAGATCGGAACAAATACAAATAAATTTATTATTAAATTCATTTGGTACACTTCCAAATAACTATAACATCAACTGGACTTCATATACCTTAAGCGATAAGCGAAATCTCGTGTAATTAAAATTGAAACAAGTCTTTGGTTTTATTTAAATCTTAAATCAGTCATGATTCGAAGATCCGATATGTTACCCTCCTGCTATATATGAGACCTAATAAGATAAGTGAGAGCAGATAGAACGACATGATTTGACTAAAGTACATGTTTCATTTTTTTCCTAGAGGGTAAACGAGGCTTGGTGCAACATGGTGGGCCGTCCAGTGGTAATCCATTGCTCAGCGGGCGTCGGGCGTACGGGAACCCTGGTGGCCTTGGATTGCCTGCTGGAGCAACTTCGAGCCACTGGCCAGGTGGCCGTCTTTAACACCGTCGCTGAACTGCGTCGACAAAGGAACTTCCTTGTGCAGTCGTTGGTGAGTTTTTATTTACATGTTTAGAATGGCCAAAGAAACTTTAGCTGGTGTTAAAATGAACTTTCATTGACATCATAGTTTGCGATTTTTTGCTAGTTTAAATAATCTGCTAGCTCAGTTATGTCACTATTGTTTTTCGATGGTGCACCACCGACATTCGAATAATGTTTCCATTGTCACTTAGCGTCAATAGCGTAATGGTTTAGGGTACGGCCTGCGAATCGTAAGGTCGTAGGTTCGAATCCCCCATTCTACTATTGACGTGAACAATTTCCTAACACAAGCCTAAGCTTATTTGGACTTATTAACAAGAATGTTAGAATTATTTGTTAGAATTTAATAGTCTTTGGTAATCTCGTATTTAATTACATCTTGCAAAGATGCCGTTACGTTTAAATTAATTACGAGATATGAAGCGTCAATAGCCTAATAGTTTAGGGTACGGCCTACGAATCGTAAGGTCGTAGGTTCGAATCCCCCATTCTACTATTGACGTGAACAATTTCCTAACACAAGCCTAAGCTTATTTAGACTTATTAACAAGAATGTTAGAATAAGTTGTTAGAATTTATTAGTCTTTGGTAATCTCGTATATAAGATGTAATTAACATCTTGCCAAGATGCCGTTACATTTAAATTAATTACGAGATATGAAGCGTCAATAGCCTAATAGTTTAGGGTACGGTCTGCGAATCGCAAGGTCGTAGATCCCATCAACCATTCGACTATTTACTTGAACTGTCTCCTATCACAAGCTTAAGTTTACTTGGAGTAGCTAATTAAAAAACCTAAATGGAAGGCGTTGGTCTCCTTCTGCGAGTCCGTAATGACCCAGAAAGAGATCGCCGAACGGGTTCGGGAGAGGGCCGATCCCGTTAGGAGAAGGCGCAGGCGGCCCGGTGGCAGACCGGCCCGCAGCCCTGTAGTTCTGGGCTCTCAAGAATAAGACTACGGTAGCCCCTGCCTGTCTAAAGACTAAAAGGAGCCTCGGGTTCACTGGGTGACAAGGGTGGGGCCTTTGTCGTCCGCTAAGGTGGACCCGGGAAGAAGGCGACATCGGCTGGCCCGTGTAGCTTTGCATTATGAGGTCACAGGGGGGGGAGGGAGTAACCTCCCCCCCCGGGACGTGCTCTCCTTGAGCACAGTGCAGAGGGGCTCCGGTGCGTTCCATTGGAGATCCCGGAGCCCCTCGTCATGCACCGAGGAAAGGGCCACCGGGGAGGTTTTAGTGGGTAAAAACCCCACATAACCGCCGCCTTCCCCAGAAAGCGGGGTATCTTTTTGTAGATTTCCTCCCCGTTAACAAAAAAAAAGCTAATTAAAGAATGTTAGTAATATTTATCAATAAAATATTACTAAAATTCTTCATTCGTAATACATACGCTCACAAAATGTTTTCTACCATTATTACCAACGCCGGTGAACGCGCTCCATTAACTCGGATTATGAAGCAGTATGATGACCATTTCGCCAACATTGATGTGTTATTTCTTTCCTTTTATTCTTATAATAAAACTAAAAAAAAACACTATATATTTTAAATGTGTGATGCGAACGCCTGGTAGTACAGGGTAAGGTGGAGGGCACCAGACCTAGGGGAAGATCTCCTATGAGATGGACCGACCAGATAAGAACGGCTATGGATGTACCGTTGCATCAATGTGCGAAAAAGCAGCGTACAGGGAGGAGTGGCGGCGGCTTGTGAAGCGATACCTAATACGTGATAACCACGACGAGTCTGTAAAGACTCAAGCGACGAAGAAGAAGATGTGAATTACAAATAATATAGTGTGTGTAGTCCAAAAGACATATTGTGGATATTATTATCATGTGGATATTATTATTGTATTATTATTATTATGTGGATAACGGTGTAGTTTACATATTTATTACTTTATGTATATATATTTTTTACCTTAAGTTCTCAATATGTATTCGTTTGTTATTCCAAATAAAAAATGTTGTTAGCATTCTTTTAAAATATTTATTACAAAATACGTAAATTTATAGTTTACGGTTTTCGACACAATGACAATGTAGTCATGATAATTTAGCGCCGTATTACGTATTCGAGATTGAGAGGTGATAACCGAGTTTGTTTTCAGGGTAATAAACGTTGTTTTCTTTTTTTATTTATTTATTTGGGACTTGTGCCCTATCATACCCTAACCTACGTACACACACATCGGTCGCATGAAGCGAGAAAGAAAGTCATCAATGTTGTATGGCCATAACCACCAGCTTCCTCGCTCCCTCTGATGTCGGGTCAGCAGCATTAAGAAGGCACCCACATGTTGCTCCCTCAGTCTTAGACTATCTAACTTGTTTCAGAAACAATACGTATTCGTGTACCGTGCGCTGGTCGAGTACGCGCATTACGGGGACACCGAGATACCGGCCTCGCGTCTCAAGAGCTCAATCGACAGACTCCGCAACACACCAGAGGGCGCTGACAAGTGCCTCATGGAACACGAGTTTGAGGTGCGTTTCTAATTGCGACAGCGATCCATTTGAAGTGTATAATGTTTCTAGTTTCTAAGTCAGTGGTGGACAGCACTTTTTAACCGACTTCAAAAAAGGAGGTTCTCAATTCTTCTATGTGTTTTTTTATATTTGTTACCTTCGATTGGGATTGCTTCCCGTTTGGTCTCGTTCAGGCAATTTGGAAAGGATATACTTTAAGCGTAGTCAGTTATGAGTTTGGTTGGGTTTCGATTTTGTAATATTCCTACGAATAAATTTATAGCCTTTTATAAGCCACACTGCTGGGCCTTCTCTGTAAAGAGAGTATAAGGGCCTAGTCCAGATTGGCAGACTTCACATGTCTTAGAAAATTTTTCTAAGACATGTAGGTTTCCTCACGATGTTTTCTTTCACCGCCGAGCGTATGGTAGGTAAATTAGCAAATAAAATTGCAACAGCAAATTTTTTGGTGCCGGCACCGGGGGAAAAACTGGGTTTGATAGCGTACCATGCAACTTGAGGTGACCGCCCGGACACTACCACGCTCTTTGTAAATACTCCTACAATTATATTACTTTAATTCGGAAATACAAAGAGGGCGTGGTAGGCGAGGTGCGTAATAGAGTTTCGTTTTATGTTTTTATTCGTAAATAAATTTTTGATAGATATGTATATGTTCGTTTGCAGAAAATGATGAACAGTCCAGTGGCGGAAGCTGTGAAGTCATGTTCTGCTGGCACCGGTGAGGAGTTGCGTGTAAGGAATCGCAGCATCGAGTGCTTGCCGTACGACAGGAATCGCGTTATACTCGCTCCCATCCCCGGCCGCGACTTCTCCACCTATATCAACGCATCCTTTATTGAAGGTAACCTAATAAAATCTTTTTATTAAGAAATATTATTAACATTCTTGTTAACCATTCCAATGAAGCATAAGCTAGGGATGTTCATGCCAAAAATATATCGATATATTTTTCGTTATAATATTTCGAGAGATTGTATCGATATATAAAACAAATTTCGATATAGATTTGTTTATAATTAATTAGAACTTAATATTAAATATTAGAAAAGTTTTGTACTAATAGAGCACTCGGGGTGTAACTGAGAGGCTCTCGCTTCGGATACCAGTCCAGATTATTTGATTTAATTTGATTTGATTGTGCTAGCAGTACAGAATACATGCATAGATTATAAAATTTATACGAGTCATACCATCGTGTTTGTTGTGTTTGTTTGATTTTATTAAAGTTGTCAACCACAAATAAAAGAAAGAATGGAATGCTTTTTTATTTAATTTCTTACGATATTTCGTATATCGGATGAAATATATCGATATAAATATCGATATTAGATGATTCGGTAATTTCGGATTGAAACGATATATCGCGACCATATATCGATATTTTATGTAATATCGATATCTATCGTGCACTCCTAGCATAAGCTTGTTCTAGGAGATAGTCCACGTCGATCGTCGATCATACAATTCGCGTCCCCTAAACTATAACTAAAAATAAATAGACTATGACTAACTTTTTTAAAGAAAGCAATTTTTCTTTTTTTTCTCAGACATATTACTAACATTCTTGATAACCATTCCAACTAAGCTTAAGCTTGTGCTAGGCACGTCAATTGTCGACTGGTATATTCGAACATACGATTTTACGATTCGCAGCCTTAACCAAAACCATTGAGCTATTGACGGTTGTCATTAGTAGTAGCGGGGTATTAAAATAGAAACTTCCACGATCCAGATAATAAGCAGCGAAAGTTGTCTCTATCTACCCCCCGCTAGGGAAAGAAAGCCATTACGGACGACGCTAATTTTCGAGGTATAAACGTTATCTTAATATATATTTGTTTTATTTACAGCATACGACAATTCAGAAGGTTTTATTATCACACAAGATCCAATGCCCAACACCATTATGGACTTCTGGAGGATGGTTGCAGAACATAATGTTTCTACTATCGTTATGCTCAGTGAGGTATCTATTTATTTTTTAATATGCTATTTACACTCTTAACAAAAAGATAACAAAGAAAGAATTTAAGTATTCTGTAACGTCTTACCCTACATTAGATATAATAATGTGGTGGAGGGTATCTGGTTCTCAACTTGAATAAATCAGTCAGTTGCTAACGCATGCCTTTTATTGACGTATCACTGGCGACGAGTGGGATTTTTTTTGTAATTCGTGATTGTATCGTGTTAAAGTTGCACAAAATGCCGATCGGGAAAATCGAACCATTTAATTTAAGTTCGAAACAGTGGCCGGCGTATATTCGTCGTATCAACCAGTATATTATACTAAATGAAATTAGTGAAGCGCTAAAAGTATCTCTGTTGATAACGGCGGTGGGTGAAGAAACTTACACGTTGATGTGCGACCTGTGTGCTCCGTACTTCCCGGAAGATAAAACGTACGAGGAATTAGTAAGGTTAGTAACGGAACACTTAGAACCACAACGTTCCGAGATCGCAGAGCGCCACGTATTCAGGCTACGGCGCCAGCGGCCAGGAGAATCGCTCACTGATTACCTACAAGCCTTGAAACATCTGGCGGCTACGTGTAACTTCGGCAGGTGCAACACATGCATGTCGATGGAAGAGAATCTGCGCGACCAATTCGTGTCAGGTCTGGCTAATGATGCGATGCGAGCCAGAATTTTGCGGAAAGAAAAATCCAATACAAAGAGGCAGTGGAGCTCGCGTTCGCTTTAGAAGCGGCAGAAAAACATGCAGAGGTAAGCGGCTCCAGCAGGGCGGCAGCAACGGACTCCGGCTCGGGAGCAGCGGGGGGCGAGGCGGGCGAGGGCCTGCACTTCGCGCGCGGCGACGGCGCACGGGCCGTGCGGCGCGCGCGTCCTCCGCGAGCGGCCGAGACGGCGGGGGGCGGCGGCGCGGACGCCGCGAGACCCCGCGCGCGCGCTTGTTGGCGCTGCGGTAAGGCGCACACGGCTGACAGGTGTCGGTTCAAAGCTTACAATTGTGACGAGTGTGGTCAGCGAGGACACATAAAAGTGATGTGTAAAAAGGTGCGCGATAGTGGATACCGACACAACTTTGTAAGTGAAGGGTCGGACGACGGTGTGTACAACATTAAAGTGACAGCCCGAGGTAACAAACCGTACTTTATTAATTTGTCGATTGATAACAAGATGGTCAAGTGTGAAATGGACACTGGTAGTCGTATTTCTGCTATAAGCGAAGAGTTGTATCATAGTATGTTTCCATATAGAAAAATAAAATGTGATAATTTAATTCTGCGTGGCTACTCTGGTTCACGAATCGAGTCTCTTGGTTACATTGAGGTAGACGTTCGTTTTGGTAACAAAAGGCAAAAAGCGTTGCGTTTGTATATTATTAAAGGCGGCGCACGTCCTTTGTTAGGTCGAGAGTGGATGCGTGCTTTAGAAATGACTCAGATTCAACTTAATGAAATTACGGATGACGGATTCGTGAACCAATTGTGCGATGAGTTTCCGGAAGTTTTTTGTGACAAATTAGGCACATGTAAGCGGACCATTCGACTACAGCTGAGCGATAGTGAACCGGTGTACGTGCGCGCGCGGCCAGTGCCGCTGGCGCTGCGCCCTCGGGTCGAAACAGAACTAGCGCGGCTCGAGGCAGACGGCTCCATCTATCGCGTTGATTATTCGGATTATGGTACTCCAATAGTTCCGGTAGTTAAAAGTAATGGGGAAATACGAATTTGTGGTGATTATAAAATCACCATTAACCCTAAGTTGAAGAGAGACTATTACCCATTACCGCGGATTGAGGAATTGTTTGCGAACCTAAGGGAGGAGAAATTTACAAAAATAGACTTGAGGCACGCATACGAGCAGTGCCTCCTCTCCGAGGATTCGCAACCTTACACCGCTATCACTACGCACATAGGCACGTTTGCATATCGCCGTACACCGTACGGCTTGTCGTGTATCCCGGAGAAGTTTCAAAAGCTGATGGAGGAAACGCTGCGCGGGGTAGAGGGATGCGTCGTTTTTTTGGACGACATTTGTGTTACAGGCGCGAACAGATTAGAACATATTAAAAACTTAAGAGCTGTACTCGAACGGTTGCGCCACATGGGTCTCACGGTCAAACTGAGTAAATGTAAATTTTTACAAGACAATGTAAAATACCTAGGCTTCATTATTAGCAAGGATGGATTGCGACCAGATCCGGTTAAGTTGGAAGCCATATC
The DNA here is from genome assembly GCA_029286785.1 of Meandrusa payeni. Classification (NCBI taxonomy): domain Eukaryota; kingdom Metazoa; phylum Arthropoda; class Insecta; order Lepidoptera; family Papilionidae; genus Meandrusa; species Meandrusa payeni. The sequence continues at coordinate 3,381,638 of JAGSMX010000029.1, forward strand.
CAGCGCGCCTGCGCCTAAAAATGTAAGTCAGCTTAAAAGTTTTCTAGGAATGTTAAATTATTACGGAAATTTATTCCGAATTTAAGTACTTTATTACAACCCTTGCATTACTTACTAAAAAAGGATATCGGCTGGAAATGGGATTCCAACTGTAGAAAAGCGTTTAGCGAGGCGAAGCGATCGCTCCTTAGTGAACGGGTACTGGCACACTACGAGGAGGGCCGCGAGCTGGTGCTATCAGTGGATAGCAGCGCGTACGGGGTGGGGGCAGTGCTGGCGCACCGCTACCCCGACGGCGGGGAGCGGCCTGTGAGCTGCGTGTCGCGCACGCTCAACGCGGCCGAGCGTAACTACAGTCAACTAGATAAAGAGGCGCTCGCGATCTTGTTCGGTGTTACAAAACACCACCAATACTTATTCGGGAGGCGCTTCACGTTACGTACGGATCACCAGCCGTTGACGTACATATTTGGAAATAAGGAGGTATCCCACAAACGGCGGCCAGTCGCCTACAGAGGTGGGCGGCGCGCCTGGCGGCATATGACTTCGCCATAGAATACGTGCGTTCGGCGGACAACGGTCCGGCCGATGCTTTGTCGCGTTTGCCATTACCCGGGGAGGGCCGCTTCGAAGACTCGGTAGATTATTTAAATATAGTAGGAGATTCCTTGCCCGTTTGTTATAAAGACATTGCGAGGGAGACAGAACGGGACAAACTGTTATGCAAAATAAAACGATATGTTCTTTTTGGATGGCCGTTGAGTACGAACTGCGATGAGGAAAAACCATTTTTTGCAAGAAAACAGGATTTTACAGTAGAACAGGGTTGTGTTATTTATAAGTATAGAATAGTAGTTCCTTACGTCTTACAAAAAAAAATTCTAGAGGAAATTCACGACGGCCATTTGGGTATGAATAAAATGAAAAGCTTATCACGGAACTACGTATACTGGGGTAGTTTAGACCGGGACATCGAGGAGACGTGTAGGTCGTGTGCCGCGTGCCGCACGGTACTGGACGCGCCGCCGCGCGCGCACTTGCATCCCTGGGAGTTCCCACTGCATCCGTGGCAGCGCATACACGCTGACTTCGCGGACTGCGGAGGCACGCGCTTTTTAATCATAGTAGACGCGCACTCCAAATGGATCGAAGCCATCCCGATGCGAAGTACGAATGCAACCTCCACGATAAATGTTTTTAGAAGCATCTTTGCAAGATTCGGTTTACCATCGCAGGTCGTAACAGATAATGGACCACCGTTCGCTTCTCACGAATTTAAGTCTTTGTGAAAATAACTGTATTAAGCACAGTACCTCGGCCCCTTATCGACCTCAGGGCAATGGCGCAGCAGAGAATGCCGTCAAAACAATTAAAAAAGCCATTAAAAGAGCCTTGTACGAAGGTGAAGATATTAGAACGGCTCTTATTAAGTTTCTTTTCAAATATCGAAATTGTGAGCACGCCACGACGGGCGTGTCGCCCGCCGTGGCATTGCAGGGGCGTCGGTTGCGCAGCCGGATGGATGCGCTACGACCAGACGTGGCGGCTGCGGTGCGCGCCAGGCAGGAGCTCCAGGCGTCGCGCACCGGCGGCACCCTCAGGGAACTGCGCGCAGGGGACTCGGTACTCGCGCGCGACTATAGGACGGGGGAGAGCAAGTGGGCTGAAGCCACCGTGATCAAAAAGACAGGACCGGTGTCATACAAAGTGGGCTTAGGTAATGGGGTCGAGTGGCGGAGGCATATCGATCAAGTAGTTCCGACGAAAAATCGTTATTCCTTGTCGCGCACGAGTGCCGCCGCCTCCGCGCTAGAACAGAAAGCCGTTAAGTTGAATGCACCCGAGGAAAATAAGGGCGCCGAGGGTGATACATGTATTGACACATCCAGCGGGGACGAGCATTTGGAAACGGTGGCGCCGCCAAAGGCGCGGTCCGAGCAGTGGTCGCTGCAGCCAGTGCCGGAGGCGTTGCCACCGCCGACGTCAGCTCGAGCATTGCGTGCGCTTACTCGGGCTGAACGTAAAGATGTTACCGAGAGTAAGATGTATTAGTAATAAGTTAGGAATAGTAAATTTGTAAATGTATGGCAATATTTTAGTGGGGAGAGATGTAACGTCTTACCCTACATTAGATATAATAATGTGGTGGAGGGTATCTGGTTCTCAACTTGAATAAATCAGTCAGTTGCTAACGCATGCCTTTTATTGACGTATCATATTCCTTTCACATTTCCACCTGATATGGTGGTCTTAATAAGATAAAGTTTAAAATATGTTAAGGTAGTTGTCGCAAAGTTAATACATATATTTATTTAAGTAAACACGTACCTAAATGCTTGCGTTTCGGCAGCTCGGAGAAGGCAAGTGCCCGCGCTACTGGGACGACGGAACGATTCAATACGAGCATATCTCCGTGGAGTACGAAGAGAGCGAATCCTGTCCCTACTACACGCGGCGACAGTTCAGGGTCACTAATAATAAGGTAAGTATTAAGTGATAAGTTCTGATGTTCACGATACAATACCACGACTATATAGACCTCTTGTGTACACCACCCTGAAAAGGCTCACATAACATCAAATGAATCGTATGTCCGGTTGACCTTTTTTCAAATTCTCTACTTCTGCTTACCCCGCTATGGTTGTAAAAGAAATCTTTATTTAGCACTATAACTAAGTTTTTAATAATACATTGTTAGTGTACGGTAATAGAATTTAGATTATAAGAATTCTTTATCGATTCCATTCCTTGACACCGACGTCTAATATCTACAAAGCGACGAAAATAATGAACATAAAACAAATATATACAGTACATGTATCCTGATTAGGAAAATTATAGAGAAAACAGTTAACACTAACATCTCATTTACTAAAAATATTTAAAAAACGTAGCAACCGACCCGCTAGTTTTCTTGTCATACCGAAGAACAAATTACGGTAAAAGATCGATTTGGTTTGAACTGTACAACAAAATACTAGCACACGTCAAGAGGGTATATACACTTGGTGCATTCAAAATGCACCTTGCTAAATTCCTCAACAATAGCTAATCGTTTCCAAGCAAATAAAAGTGTTAGGTGACTCCTTCTTTCGTGTGACAGCGTACTTATTGTTTTATAATATCAGTTATTTATTGTTCTCATGTAAGTGACCTGTAATGTCTAAAGTGAGAATAAAGTTTCTTAAACCTAAACCTAATAGCATTAAAAAAATAACGTGTCGCTAAATGATTAAATATTTAACATGCGAATAGGAAATGCTAGGCTGTGATGCTGGAACCAAAGTGGTGGTATAGTAGTAAGTAATAACTTATTAGGCTTTTACACGTAATCTGCGAGGATTGTTATATGTACATTATTTTTGTTACAGAGCGGAGAGTGGAGCGACGTCCGACAATTGCAGTATCAGGGTTGGCCCACTGCAGCGGGACACGTGCCCGAGGTCACCCGGGGCCTGGCCGAGCTGGCGGAGCTGGCCGCGCCCCCTGTGCACGCACCGCCAGATGCTGTGCGCCGTCCGCTGCTCGTCCACTGCCAGTGAGTGAACCCATTCGGCCTAAGCGTACAGATTCGGTGATAAACATCTCTTCCACGTACACGCGGCGGGTTCACTGGGCGACAAAAGCGGCCACCCTTGTCGCCCATTTAACCAGTGGTCCATTTTAGTCGCCTTCTACGACAGGCAAGGGGGGATACCGCAGTCTTATTTTACGTGCTCAGAACTACAGGGCTGTTGTCTAATCAGGCCTAGCTGAAGCTTTCGGGCCGACGTGAAAACTGAAACGATTGTATTTTCAGCCTCGGAACGGAGCGCTCCTCGCTGTTTGTAGCGCTTTGCATACTCATCTGGCAGCTACGCATCGAGCGGCGCGTGGACGTGAACTGTGTGGCGCGCAAGGTGCGCTCGCAGCGGGCGCGCACCATCGACACATTCGTGAGTACTAATTGCCTTATGTTGCATATCGACACTCGTTTCATTAATTGATCAGTAGAAAGTTTTTAACACAACATGATATGTAAAAAGAAAAAGAAAAGAAAGAACGAACGTGCGTGCAAGAAGTAGCATACTATACGATGCAGGCTTTGGGAGAGGGTGATAGGGTCGGTATAGAGTGCCCTAGAATAACTATCGGTCATATTGGTGACCTAATAATTATTTATAAAGCTAAAGTTACAGACTTTATATAAGTCCCAATGTTGGGCACAGGCGTTCTCTGTAAAGAGAGTATAAGGGCATAGTCCGCCACGCGGCCCTAGTGCGGATTGGCAGACTTCAAATGTCTTAGAATTTTTTCTAGGAGATGTAGGTTTCCTCACGATGTTTTCCTTCAGCGCCGAGTGCGTGGTAAATCAGCACATAAAATTGCAACAATAATTTTATTGGTGCAACTTGAGACGACCGTCCGGACACTGAGCTACCATGGCATAATAATAATATATAATAAGTTATTATATATATATAAGAGGGTATATAATCATACAAGTGAAAGTAACATCTATAATCTATGCCTACCCCTCTGAGTGACGGATGTGATTATAATATTTTGATTTTTTTTGTCAAATATTAATACACCATTTTTGTTACAGTTACAATACGAATTTCTACACCGTGCCATATTGAATTATGCTGAGTTGCATAATTTACTTGAAGATAGTTAAGCTGACATCAAATGGATGGTTAAATTTAATGATAACCACATAGGATCTAAAGGGACGGACAATGTTTTTGTCGTCCGTGATAACGGAATACATCTATTACTATCTGTGCTCAACAAACAGTAATAAGACAATTCTCAACATGAAGTTTGTATGTTTAATAAACATCAAAGCATGATGTTTATAAGTCTGCAAGATTAACATGTATATCATTCAATTGAAATTCAATAATGTTTGGAAGTCATATATTATAGTTTCTGTCTGTTTGTGACATTGTTATCTAAATCTGTGTTCGATCAAATCATGTTAGATTGATTAAGTATTCATTTATTCACAGTAATATTATTAGTTATTTAACTATTTCTGCATAGAACAACGATAGCACATGCTATGCTGTATTTAATGTTGTAAAAATAAGCTCGTGATAAGTGGATTATTGCTCTCCGTATCTACCCCGTGTGGATTATTGAGAGAGACATGAGAGCTTATTTTATTGTATGTAAAATTTTTCAATCTCTTTTTAACAATTTGACAAACTTGCATTTAACATTTTAGGTATTCTGTTATTTTATATAATTTAAATAACTGATTTAAAATGGGACATTTTCACTCTCTCTTTCCCTCTGATTCATCATCATCCTGTGTGTACGCACTGCTGGATATAGGGCTTCCCCAATGCCTTCCATATACGATCCTTACAAAGTCTTCGGTCCATCTGCAGGGAGGGCGCCCTACACTTCTCCGACCCCTGCGCGGCCTCTATTCCAAGACTTTCCTCCCCCATCTACCGTCACTGACTCCGCAGATGTGGCCAGCCCACTACCACTTGAACCTGCTGACTTTAAGGGCTATGTCCACTACCTTTGTTCTCCGTCGAATTTTTCGTTTCGGATTCTATCCCTTAGAGACATGCCGAGCATAGCTCTTTCCATCGCTCATTGTGTGACTTTCAGTTTGTGGACCAGACCCGATCTCTGATTGTGGATCCCTCCGATTAGTGTGGGTGTTTTCAAGAGTAGAGTGAATAGGCATTTACTAAGTTAGTGCGCCTTACCATCCAGGACTGCATTTCCTTAACATCAGGTATCGTGGTCAAGCACTTGCTTAGAAAGTATATAAAAAATGTCAATGTCAAATTGACATTTAGCAGAATAAGTGTGACAATTATACAAACAAACCTTTTTCTTTTGTTAACGAGGAGGAAATCTTCAAAAAGATACTCCGCCTTCTGGGGAAGGCGGAGGTTATGTGGGGTTTGTACCCACTAAAACCTTCCCGGTGGCCCTTCCTCGGTGCATGGTGAGTGGCTCCGGGATCTCCAGCGGAACTCCGCACATGGGGGAGGTTACTCCCTTCCCCCGTGTGCCCTCGCAGTGCTAGGCGACACGGGCCAGCCGATGTCGCCTTCTTCCCGGGTCCACCTTGGCGGACGACAAAGGCCCCATCCTTGTCGCCCAGTGAATCCGAGGCCCAGAGCTATAGGGCTGATGCAAACAAACCTATTGGCTTAATAAATACGGTCATATAGTGCATCTAGATTAATTTATTAAAGCCTAAATTTGCGATGTATAATTAATTTTAGAGATTTCAAACCGCCAGTAGATGATAAAAGCACATTAGCATAATAAATATATACCAATACATCTCCCGCTTCGAATATTATATGTAGTATATCTGCAAAGATTAATTGTAGATTAATTTGTCGCATCTTAAATTTAAATATACTATGGGCATACGCCGCTGTACATATCTGTGGAATACAATTGCCTGAATACATAGATTCATTAAAAAGTACCATAGATTTAGATCTGTTTATATTTTAGTCAATGGTAATTATGTACATTACGGTATCTTTAAAATTTTATGGAAAAAAATTCTAGAATTTTCCATGTTTTTTTTTAATTGACTTCAAAGAATGGAATCTTTTTTGTATTTTATTGTATATTCATAGGTCTGCTGTTTATGAACTAAATATTTTGGTTTTAAAAAGGTGTATTTTCAATGAGAAATTTCAATAAGAAATCTTTATGATTTTCCAAAAGTTCCCTGGTACGTAGAAATCTATTTAATAATCTTTACGATTTAGAAAAATGTATTTTGATTCAGATATTAGTAGGTTTATGACAATCTAAGACTTGGCAAGCCACTAACGACAACAGTGATGGTGAAAATGTTCGCTCTCCCATTAACCTTGTGTTTATCTTGTTTCTCTCGTACCTACTGAGACAGTGGAGATAATTATTGAATGCATCCTTAACTGACTTCGAAAATGGACGTTCTTTGTTCATCTTTATTTTTTTTTATGAATTTGCTTTCAAATACGTACTATGTTCATTTTTAACCGACTTCTAAAAAGGAGGTTCTTAATTCGACCGTTGTTTTTTGTGTGTTACCTCAGAACTTTCGACTTCGAAAATGGACGTTCTCAGTTCATCTGTAATTTTTTTTAATGGATTTGCCTTCAAATACGTACTATGTTCATTTTTAACCGACTTCTAAAAAGGAGGTTCTTAATTCGACCGTTGTTTTTTGTGTGTTACCTCAGAACTTTCGACTTCGAAAATGGACGTTCTTAGTTCATATTTAATTTTTTAATGGATTTGCCTCCAAATACGTACTATGTTCATTTTTAACCGACTTCTAAAAAGGAGGTTCTTAATTCGACCGTTGTTTTTTGTGTGTTACCTCAGAACTTTCGACTTCGAAAATGGACGTTCTCAGTTCATCTGTAATTTTTTTTAATGGATTTGCCTTCAAATACTTAATTTATTCATTTTTAACCGACTTCAAAACAGGAGGTTCTTAATTTGACCGTTTTTTTTTATATTTATGATGTTACGAATCAGATGATATTTCTTTTTTTATTTGAAAGCTGGTGCTACCCCGGTCCCATTATGGTCTGTTTCCGACCATTTAAGTCTCAGAGGGATCGACCGAACGTTGTGGCCTATAATGTTAAATTAAATCCATTAATGATTTGAAGTTGCTTTTTTCTTAGCAAAGGTCCTTGAGGTTCTGATGATTATATCAGGGAACTTCAAAAATCGAATAGAAAATGTTGTTTGAGATATTGGTAGGTTTATGACAAACCACACGAGCAACGACAACGAATATGATAAAACAAAGAGAATGGTGGCGCCTGAATTTCATAATGTTACTATGATATTACTAAAAGAGAGCGTTAGTGCGTTGATTCGTCACTAACGGTAAGATTTGAAGTTTATTTTTAATATCTATTTTTATTCCATTCAAAGGATCCAAAGTTTCCGTTGTATTCTAACAGTTGTTTTATATCCTAAGCTTTGTGTTTTAAAGGTAATCGTTTTGTACATAATTACTTGTATTTCAATAAGTTTCATTATGTACAATTTGCAAGTGACGTGTCATATTTTTGATCTAATTACGACCAGATCCTTTTGACTAATTTGTATGTACAGATTGTATTTGTTATGTTTTGTAAAATTATTATATATTTTCTTTTATAACTATATTGGTATAAATATGTACCAAATTTGTATCGTGTCCAAAGAGAATACTGTGTGTGTGTGAAATGAGGATATCATAAAAAGATTAATATACAAATCAAAAAAGATTTTTATGTATTTATTGTCGGTAACAGATGACACAATTGTATGACTATTTGTATTAAGTTATTTATTTTAATCGGTTTAGATGTCTCCCAGTGTATTGTTGTTTTGTTAAACTAAATGAAAAAAAAATCACTCGCTAAAAATTTTTTCCCGAATAAAAAAGAAAAGTGGACTTAGCGAAAGCTGTCTCTGTTTAGTCCGTTTGTGTGAGGGCTTTTTTAGGTCTAATAATGTTGTTCATTAAAATTAGCACAAATTATCACTAAAGGCGTGTGCATACTGCGTTTTGTATCACTCAATTGGTTAACAAAATTATATAAGAAGAATCGTGTAAATAGTCCTTTACAAAAGACTTGATATTGTAGTATGGATGTTTTAGTTCGCCATTGTGCACCCGCCCTTGTAAGTTTTCGATGTATTTACTGTTGTTTTCCTTTTGTAACAACAAGACGCGAGCGACATCTCGCGTAATGATGAATGACTGTCTCACTTTTTTACTTAGGTTAGGTTTTATGTACATTTAGATTTTGTATGAGCTGAATTAATGATACAATTTAATGTATGGAGACGTGGTTGTACGATTTCTTGGCGATTGTGATGATTCAAGATCGACTATGCAATCTTATTACCAACATTCTTGTTAACCATTCCAACTAAGCTTAAGCTTGTTACGACCTTACGAATCGCAGACCGTACCCTAAACTTTTTTTTTTGTTTACGAGGAGGAAATCTTCAAAAAGATACCCCGCCTTCTGGGGGGAAGGCGGCGGTTATGTGGGGTTTTTACCCACTTAAACCTCCCCGGTGGCCCTTTCCTCAGTGCATGACGAGGGGCTCCGGGATCTCCAGAGGAACGCACCGGAGCCCTCTGCACCGTGCTCAAGGAGAGCACGTCCCGGGAGGTTACTCCTCCCCTCTGCCCTCGCAGTGCAAGGCGACACGGGCCAGCCGATGTCGCCTTCTTCCCGGGTCCACCTTGGCGGACGACAAAGGCCCCCACCCTTGTCGCCCAGTGAACCCGAGGCCCCTTTTAGTCGCCTTCTACGACAGGCAGGGGATACCGTAGTCTTATTCTTAAGAGCCCAGAACTACAGGCTTTTTTACTAAACCTAGTGGCTACTGATATTACAATAATTTAACAAAAATTGGGAGCCAAATCTGCTTGATTAGTAAACTTTTATTACACTGAATAAGAAGTACAATAAATAAAACTAAATTTCATACTTAATAAATATTTATTAATGCGAACAAGCTTGCATCTCCTTAGAAAGTTTGTATGTGGTGCCAGGGCTGCCCTGAAGGAGTCAAAGACCCACATGCGGCTCTGGCCCCACTTTGTCCACCACTGCCCCAAACCATTAGACTATTGACGATTGTGTATTGTTGTGAACTAATGGTATCAAATCTACAATTAATTGGCTGATCATCCAGGATTGCATTTCTTCAACATCAAGTGGAATCGTGGTCAAGCATTTACAAATAACTATATTCTGTTTTCAACGTCTGTCTCTCTATGTCTACACCGCTAAAAATTAAAAGGACAGAGTGATAGTTTTTTTTAAGTTGCTAACATAGATGCGAGTAATATAGTAATTTTTTTTTGATCCGTGATAGCTCAGTGTCCGGGCTGTTGGTTCAAGTTGGCACCAAAAAATTTGTTGTTGCAATTTTACGTGCTGATTAACCACGCGCTCGGCGGTGAAGGAAAACATCGTGAGGTAACCTACATGTCTTAGAATGGAATTGAAATTTTTCTAAGGCATGTGAAGCCTGCCAATCCGCATTAGGGCCGCGTGGCGGACTATGCCCTTATACTCTCTTTACAGAGAAGGCCTGCGCCCAACAGTGCGACATATATATTATATATATAAAGGCTTTAACTTTATATATTTTTGTAGTTCAAGCAATAATGTAGTTGATACGGTAAACATAGATTGTATATACGCTCATTGAATCATTACAATAGCATATCATGTAAATAAAGACGAACGTTAAATGATGAGGCGTCCAACGGAGGGAGAATTAGGGATATAGTGTGGTCTTGCATACACCTGCCAGTTTAAAGAGGCTCCCGTACGTATTGACGGATTAAATATATATATATACGAGATTCTTTATCGTTCCCTCATTTCTGAGGATCGTGCCCACTAGAGGCCCTCAAATTAACAATCTGCTTCCATCGGTTTCGGTCCGAGGCAGTCCACACCAGCTGGTAGAGATTAGGAGAGGAGATGGCACCTTTTACTTGGTCAGACCATTGTGTTGGCGACCGACCTCTTGTTCTTTTGCCTTCTGTATTGCCAACAATGTGTATAGGAATTATTTGGCTGGCAACACAGAACAATGCGGTACAGTTTCTCGCACGCTCGATCAAATAGTCGATGTTTTTTACAGGAAAAAGGGCAACGATGACGTTCGCTTTATGATGAGTGATCACACCCATGATCATTGCGACACTAGTGGTTCGTAGTCATTGCGCGTGAGTTGCCAACTATTGACAATTTTTTACTCCTAGATCCCTAAGTCGTATTGATACGGAAAACCTTGTACACGAAGTATGTATGCTATTTTATAAAATCTTTATGTGTTCTCTTCCATTCTCTTTGTGATCTAAAAATTAACGGAAACCTGTGAAGTATTACGTAGTGCATGCAAGACCCACTTCCGACTGATGTGGTGAGTTCTTAGCTCTTATTATCAAAGTAAAATAAGCTTTAGAGAATGTTATGACTTTTTTATATAAATGAAATCTAGCTTGTAAGTTATGTTATTGGTAATAAAAAAACTAATTAAGAAGCAGCGATGAACGAAAGGATAAAAAAAAAATTACTCTTAAATGAATGATTTTTTTTTACAAGATTTGAAGCATTTCTATCTACTGCCCGTTAAATTCTGGACAATGCTTTATTAGTACTGATTTACGTTTAAGTGTATCCTAATGTTCGTAAGCACTTTAAGTTTCTCCGTATAAAGTTGGATCATTTTTATACTTGTCTTCGTATAGCAAAGGTTTCTATCCGATTACAATGTTACGCCTTGTCATCTAGGACTGCATTTCCACTTAACATCCGGTGGGATCATATCAAAGAGTCACGATTAAGTCGTCAAAGTTTATTTTCGTGTTATCACCTTGCCTTGTTAAAAAGTTACAATATTAAGGTATTTTTCACTCTGATTCGCTCACTCATTCATTCTTAACTTCATTCATTTCAATCAGTTCGTTCCTCGCTGTTTGACAAGGCCTTATAGTGGGCTGCGAGCGATTTTGTGTCGTGCAATCACTTACATATATTCGATTGTCGCTTACCATTCGCTTCTTTGACTGTATCGTTCGGGAATTTGTTCTGTAGCTGATAGAGAGGTTTAAAGAGAATGAATAAGAAAGTATATCTCGTGCTCTGTGGGATCTTACACTGAATCGCTGGATAGGGAAGTATGGTATACAAACATTTTCATAAAAGCCTAAAAATATAATAGAATCGATAGATAGATAAATTTCTATAGCCCTGGTATTGTTAGAAATATCTGTCACAGATCTGTCAAGAGTACATTAAGAAAATGTCTAATTTTCTTAACAAATGGTGATAATTATTTTTGAAGTAAAACTTCTTTACATACTGTATTTCTCTATATTAAGTGGTATCGTAGTCAAGCACTTGCTAAGTATAAAAAAAAACTAGATTCTGTTTACAACATCTGTCTCTCTGTCTACCCCGCTAATAAGGATGCGAGTAATATAGTAAAATTTTCATAAAAGCCTAAAAAATAATAATAATAGAATCGATAGATAGAAAAATTTCTTCAGTCCTGGTATTGTTTGAAAGTTCTGCCATTTGTCACAGATCTGTCATGACTACATTAAGAAAATGTCTATAATTCTTAACAAATAGGAATAAATATTTTTGAAGTTAAACTTCTTTGCATATGCTTGGGGATTAAGCTGGTATGCGTTATGAAAAGTGTGAAAAAGTAGAAAGAGTTAGAGTAAATTTTCTTTCTCTCTTGAACAATCTTCTATCTATTATATATTGTGTATATATTACACTAATAAGCATGTAGGTATATAACTATATATGCATACATATTGACGGACTTAAAGAAATTTAACTTTACACGTGTGATCTAAAGCGCTCTCATTTTTTGTGTGAATAAACGTTTATTTAAAAATTATTAAAAAAAAAAAACCGTTTTACTTTTTTTTTATTTTGGGGTTTTTACAAAGAAATATATTACATCAACTATATTTCTTATCCTGCTATATATTTCAGCATGTTTTTTCTCTATCTTTAGGAGCCTTTGTTTTTCTGCAGCACTGGTATTTAAAAAAAACGTAAAAGTATAATAACGATAATGAAGTTTGAAGCGCGGTTTCTCTGCCTTCAATCGTTATTGCATTAGATTGTGATGATAATGTGTATACCATACTTCTCAGTGATGCGGTAGTTTGAAGCGCTTCTTTGCTTGTTTGTAAATATTATCGTAAGCTCGTGTATTTCGCGCAAACGACGCTGTATCACATATGTCGTAGTAACGTTACAATATCGTAATTCTTTTGTACCTAAAATAATTAGCAGCTGTGTAACCGAGAGTATTAGTTGTATTTTAATTTTATTTTTGTAAATAGGACATCTCTTGTAATACAATATTTTTGAAAATATACCATTATTTAGAAATTTGGACTATTATTTAGTACCCCATTTTCAGTTCTGACGTACACTATTATTAACTACAAGAAAAAGGTACACTTGGTACAAGATCGCAAACTTAAAAAGGCCAGCTTTCTTTTATTTATTTATTTATTTATTTATAAACTCTTTATTGTTTACACTTATGAACTAAAATAAAAAAAAAGAAAATATAATTAAAAAACATAAACAATGGGCGGCCTTATCGCTAAAAGCGATCTCTTCCAGGCAACCTTTGGATGGAGAGGAATAATAAAAAGAAGCGGCGGGAGTTTATAAAAAGTAGATATACTTAAATACTGATAATAAATATTTACATACAAACATACATACATACATATAATATAGGTATAAATATATACATATATATATATATATATAAATATATATATTATGAAGAGACAAAACGTGTGTAAAAAGTATTACATATAATATATTTACATACATATCGTAACAGTATAAATGATGTTAGGTGGACTTGTCTAAGTAAAACTTTTTAACTTTGATTTTAAAAGTATTTATTGTCTGTGATTTCCTAATGGCCACAGGAAGACAGTTCCACAGACGGACAGCGCGTACAGTAAATGAGTTGCTGTAAAAGTTGGTGTCATGCGGAGATATTTTTAGCATGAGATTCTCTGATGATCGCAAATTCAGCTAATTCGAACCGTGAAGGAATTGAAAACGTTCCATCAGATAAGATGGATATGACGGTGTAAATAGAATGTTATAAAGAAGGGAGAGTATATGAGAGTTCCGGCGAAGTCTAATGAGAAGCTACTTGAGCTTATAACGAAACTGGGAAATATGGTCATACTTACGCAAGCCAAAGATAAATCTGATACAAAAGTTTTGTAAACGCTCAAGCTTATTTAGCTGGTCCTCGGTGAGATCTAGATAGCAGGCGTCAGCATAGTCAAGAATGGGAAGCAAAAGAGATTGTGCAAGCGCAGTCTTAGTGGTAGTAGGAAGAAAATTACGCATCCTCATCAAGGAACCTGCAGCAGCATACAGCTTGCGGCTGGTAACCTGTAGATGAGGAGCCCAGCTCAAGTGCCGATCCATGGTTAGGCCCAAATTTTAACTGTATCGCTGAATGGGATGTTAGTTCCGTTAAATAAAACTTGGGTAGCGAAGTCCAGTCCACTCTAGATAGTAATCGTGAACTACCTATTGCAATGACCTGCGTCTTAGCCGGATTCACTTTTAAGCCAAAAGACTTACACCATGCAGAGATACGATCCAAGTCCGAGTTTATAGTACAGATGGCATAAGATAGACTGTTGTGTGTGGCTTGGGTGTAGATCTGTAAGTCGTCAGCATACAGGTGGTAAGAAGAAGAGAAATTTTGAGAAATGGAATTGATGAAAATAGCGAAAAGGAGTGGGGATATAACCCCGCCCTGCGGGACACCGGCAGACGTAACACACCATGACGAGAAACGCTCATCAAGGCTAATTCGCTGCCTGCGCCCGCATAGATAGCTGTGAAACCAATCCACTGCCATTGAAGAAAAGTTAATAGAGCGTAGAAGAGCTAAAAGTATATCAAAATCCACAGTGTTAAAGGCATTGCTAAAGTCTAGCAGTGTTAGCAAAGTTATATTTCCCTTGTCCATCGCGAAACGAATGTCATCAGTAATTTTAACTAAGGTGCTAACGGTGCTATGACCAGGACGGAAGCCGGATTGGAAGGGATTGAGTAGATCGTGACAGGTAAGAAATTTGCTAATTTGCGTGTGAATAAGACGCTCGAGAACCTTGGAAAGGAAAGGGAGAATAGATATAGGTCGGTATTCAGTAAAAGTTTTGGATTGGGTTTCTTTGGAAGGGGTATAATTTGTGCGTCTTTCCATATGGTAGGGAATACTCCATTTTCTAAAGAGTTGTTAAACAGGAAACAGAGGGTTGGAAGTATTAAGTCTAGGACAGGGACTATCATGTTGCGGCTTATTCCGTCAGCGCCCACTGCATTGGAGGTGATAGACAGAACGCTCTTTTCAACATCGCAAGCAGTTAATCGACTGAAGGCAAATGGGGAATAATCGGATTTAGGAACAGTTGAAAGGTATTGCAAACAGTTATATTTATGCTCAGAATCAATATTAGATGCAGATGAAAAATGAGCGTTTAGAGAGTCAAGGTTAATATTTTTGATGTAAGATCTTGACGAGCCTTACCAATGCCAATAGAACGAAGGAAGCTCCAGGCCTTGGAAGTATCCACATTTTCGATGGATTTATGAATATGGCGACGCAAAGCGTCCCTGCAAGCCATGTTGCAGCGATTCCTAGCCTGTATGTACTTTTCTTTAGTTTGCTCATTAGGACGACATTTAAATTTGCTCTTAGCAACCACTTTTCTGTGTATTAAAGATTTAATGTCATCAGTAAGCCAAGGCGCAGGTTGATGTTTAACTTTAATGGCTCGCAAAGGAGCGTGTTTGTCATATAATTTGGTGATAAGAGAATTAAAAATCATTACTTGGTTGTCTACAGATTCGGCATTGTAAACAGGCGACCAGTCAATACTACGAGCATCAAGAAGGAATGATTCTTGATCCATACCGCTGAAACTGCGCTGAAGAATTATTTTAGATTTATGTTTAGGAGGACGTATTTTATATGAGAGAAAAATTAGGTCGTGATAAGAAAAGGCATCGGCTGGACATTGGCCGTGCTTTGCAACATGCAGGGGGGATTTTACTAATAACAAATCGAGAAGAGAGGACGTACAATTAGGAAAGTGATGTGTGGAGTTTAAAGGAAGAACCTGCATGTTGTTAGTTTTAATGAGATTTAAAAGAGCAGTCGCCCGAGAATCGTCTTTAAGAAGACATGTATTAAAATCACCCATAAGAATAGCGTGCCCGTACAAAGGGATGAGATTTTCCAAGACCTGTTCTAAGGAAGAGAAGTAGTTGACACGTATGGATGGGCTATAAAAGACTCCAAGTAAGACTTTCGTGTGTGCAAGAAGTACCTCCACACACAAATGTTCGCCGGCGTTCAACGGCGGTGGCTGAGGTGAAGTGCTAATAACAGAGAAAGGGAGATGAGATCGTAAATAGATCGCAACTCCACCACCACCACCACCTATGCGGTCATTTCGGATCAGATTAAAGCCGGGTAGAGAGTAGTAAACATCTGCTAGTGTGGGTTTCAGCCATGTCTCAGAGACTAATATAGCGTGGATAGTGTCAAGGTTGAAGGACGCCTGCATATCGAAAAAATGAGCCGGAATACTCTGCGCATTGATGTGAATAACGTTAAAATTTTTCGGAACATCAGAGAAACGGGCCTCAAGTGTGTCTGACAGTGAAGGAATACTGACGAAACTGAAATCACTATTGTCATTACTGCCGCCCTCAGACGATAAGGACAGATAAAGTTCACCATCACTTTGATCACTGTTTATATCTATCATGATGATATTATATACCAATAAAATAAAATATTATATAAGTTTTAAAATATATGAATAACACAATGTCTATATATATATTATTAAATATACCTAAATATTAATATATAAATTATAATAATTAAAGTATAACCTTAATATTAAAATGAAAAGTTATCAAAATATAAAATTCACCTGCCGGTTGCGTGTTCAGTACAATTAACTTAAATTATAACCACTTAACAATAAGAATTCAAATAAACAATAATAGAAAAAACATATAAGTAAAGAAATAATAATAACAAAAAAAAAAAACACAGTACGCCCTTAACAGTGCACAATACCGGAGGTTACGATCACTCACATACTCGTATATATTATATATATAAAAAAAAAAAATAAAAATAAAAATAAAGTTGAAACAAGAATTAGAAACAACATTACCTCTGATATTTTACTTTAACATACTTATCAGTTTGTAGGTGGACATAATATAAGAAAGTGCCATCTATCATAAAAACTCAACAATTCGTTACTTATCAGCGTCACTATGTCAAACAAAGATTAAGTGGTTTATGAATTTAAAATATTAAATTACTCACATTTGCACTCATTAAAAAAAAAAAAAAGGTGCAAGGTAGGTAGATAAGTAATAAATGACAATTATAAAGTGGGTAAATAAAGAAAAACAAATCTACCTGCATACATAAGAGAACACTATTCGATTCACTTTTGTAAACAAATCAATTTAAGCACTTATTTTCTTCCCGTGGGCCCTGCTCGTCTACCTTTGACACGACGTTTTCTTTGGCAGTAGCTGCAGCAGGTTTTGCGAACTCGGCGCGGCAATATTGTCTAGTTCCGTGAGTGAACAAATGCGGTGCCTCGCTCCATCGACTCCGAGGATGAACACGAATCCTTCACGTGTCCAACATTTGTTTACTCCGAACCTCTGACGCGCAGCCATGAATGCGTCATGCCGTGGTTTAGTTAGGAATTCCGATAGTGTGATTCCTGTGCTCTTCAACAGAGTCTTAGCGTGCCAGAGTTTGTGCCTCAGTTCCAGATCATGCAACTTAAAAAGAATAGGTCGTGGACGATCGGTGTTGGACGCACGCCCCATTCGGTGGCAACGGCTAATGTCTGAAGCAGAGAACTTGGACATCTTCATGTGACCAGCAATAATTTTAACAACCGCCGCAGCGGTGTCTTCGTTCTTTGAATCGGGTACCCCATGAAGCAGCAGTATTTTTCGCCGTCCTCTCATCTCCATGCTGTCAGCTTGACGAGCCAACAAGCCGACTTGTTCCTGAAGACTCTTGAGAGCTGTCAACATAAAGCTGCGGAACGAGGAGAACTCAGATGTGAGTGCAGTGATACTTGCTGATGGAGTTGCTGCTTGGAGCTCATCTTGATAGACATCCATTCGCTGAAGAAACATTTGTTGAAGCTGGGATATAGAATTCTGTATGGCGTCCATTTTGGATGTAGTGGTTGGTGCCTAATACAGTTCTGTGTGTAGTGGTATTTTGTGCAACAATTGCTTGGATAACACTTCCTGGCAGGTACAGTACTTAGATCTTTAAATTTCCATAGAATATAAGTATTTATAGGGAAGTAAAATATTTAAAAACGAAAACTTAACGGGAGCAATTTTTAAAACTGTCTACTTGTTATGACGCCACCCGCAAAAAAAAATTATTGCACCATTTAAAAAATGGAACAAGTGTGTCATACTGGATTATGAATTTACAGGTCTTTTAAACCATACTAAACAGTCAGAGTAACCCACTCCTTCATACTCATCCCTACACATACAGTCACTCTTCAACACACGCAACCTTTTACACACAAACACACTCACACACAAAACGATTAAACTAAATTACATTATAAGTTTTAATTTTACTAAATTTGTATTTGTATTTAACTGTTTGGAGATGGGCGTCAATAGCTGCGACACAGTTTTTACTACTGCGGCTATTATCGAACTGGTTTGAAAAAAATCATATAAATCAAAATCATGCAATGCGTATCCGAATGCGGCCATACAAAGTGCATGCTTTGGTACTAGCAGACTAGGGGGCTTAGGTTGATTTTAGCAGCATCACCAATAAACCTTTTTTCAACAAGATGAGAGGGGAAATCTTCAACACGATATGTGGGAGTTATGTGGGGTTTTTACCCACTAAAACCCACACGGTGGCCCTTCCTCGGTGCATGGTGAGGGGCTTCGGGATCTCTAGAAGAACGCCCCGGAACCCCTCTGCACTGTGCTCTTCGGAGAGCACGTCCCGGGTGAGGATGTTAATCCCTCCCCCTTTGTGCCCTCGCAGTGCAAGGCGACACTGGCCAGCCGATATCGCGGTCGCTTCCCAGGGGATCGCTTCCCGAAGTGGCACTCAAAGTTAGTTTAGCTTTTGAATGTCTCTTAGATTATCCGTGAAATAGCAACCGACCGAGTCGTGGTGCGGCCCTCTCGGGCGCCCTCGGATCGGCATGCTTACGCGTAACATAGTAACCGTCCAAGCCGAGGGGACCCTTGTGTCGAGTTACTAGCAATAGAGGTTCAGGCTAAGCGATCTAAGAGCTATGCCACCTCTCAATCCGGTGAAGCAGTCAAGGCCAGCTTCTCTGTAGTTCGTCATAAAAAAATAAAAACAAAAAAAACAGCCGATATCGCCTTCCCAGGTCGAATTTGGCGGAAGATATAATGTGGTAATTATTGTGACGGTAGTTGAACAATAAACCGGTTATAACTGTCATCTCACATCTTAATCATTTAGCTATCAAACGATTTCTTTATATATTTAAATGTTTATAGAACAGCTGCAAGAAATATTATTTTAATTAAGTACTTTATGAAGTTCCTCGGAGTTTAGAAGTTTTGCGAAATTAGTCCAAACATCGTCCCGAATTTAATATAAGTTCTTAATTCTTGATGTTGAACGAATAATTTTTATTTCGATATCACTTCGGGTGCTTTGGAAACGGGACAGAAACTTGATAGTCGCGTCCCCTCTCTCCAACTTATGAGATAACTTGTTAAAAAATATTCACAAATATTTAGACAATAATTAACATTCTATATTTCCTATTATTATTAAAAACTAGCTAAACTAGAAAACAATTGAGGGAAAGATTATAAAAAATAAGCTCCTGTGTCCTTTTAACCCTAACGGGGTAGGCAGTCGCTGTCCGCTTTTACCTAAACTTATTGTGTTTTCTCTATTATTAGTTAAAGGTGTGCGTATTGTATACCACAATGCCTGAAGGCAAAAGTCTTCAACCAGTGCGTCCTCCCAGCCATGACCTACGGTGCGGAGACTTGGACTCTGACCGTTGGGCTGGTCCACAAGCTGAAAGTCGCGCAACGAGCGATGGAAAGAGCTATGCTCGGCATTTCTCTAAGGGATAAAATCCGAAACGAAGAAATTCGACGGAGAACAAAGGTGGTCGACATAGCTCTTAAAGTCAGCAAGTTGAAGTGGCAGTGGGCTGGCCACATCTGCCGAGTCAGCGACGGTAGATGGGGGAGGAAAGTCTTGGAATGGAGGCCGCGCATAGGTCGGAGAAGCGTGGGGCGCCCTCCCTCCAGATGGACCGACGACCTTGTTAGGATAGCCGGAAGTGGCTGGATGCGGAAAGCTGAGGATCGCATGTGGTGGAAGGCATTGGGGAAGGCCTATTTCCAGCAGTGGATAGATACAGGCTGATGATGATGATGATGATGATGTGCGTATTGACATACACTGCGTACACATTTTTAGCAAGTGATTTTTTGTACTTATACAATTGTACAATTATATTTACAAGCAAAAATAAAAACTGACTTTAAATCGAATCACACGTTAAACATTAATACGCTTGGACGCCTTCTTTGTATTTCCGAATTATCGGAGGAATATTACGAAATATAATTAATCAGAACCTAATCAATATCTACCTTACAAGGCGTGATATTGAGTTATTCGTCCATTTGTGGCGCACATACTTGATGTAAATTTATGAAGAGTTATATCGTTTTCTCATGGATTCCATTGGACAAAAATTAAATGGGACCACACGGGAAGCACGAATATTATTATTATTATGTTCAGTTGAATTTTAATCTCGACCTTTATTAACTTTATTAATATCACAAAACAAACATGTTACATATACAGGAGCTCTGTTTCCTGAACTAGGTACAGTGTACCTGTATCTCAGGAGACAGTGCCTTCCAGAGTCACAAACAGTAAGTCCTGCGTACAATAAGTTTTTATATAAGTTAAGTAAATTATACGATAGCTAATAATTAAAATATATGAAAAACAAAATGTGTGCAAAGGAAAAAAAGGGAAAGAACTACAGTCATAGTTGAAGTTATGCGAATGTGTAGTGTGTGTGTGTGTGTTTGTGTGAGTAAGACCTTGAGGGTCGGTATTACTGAATCAGGTACGGGCTTATGCCAAGTATCCTGGTCCAGGTGTTTGTGTAGGTATGTGCGTGTGTGTAATGTTATCTATGTGAATGTCTTGGTCATATTGGAGAGTAAGGGTCGTCGGTTTTATAAAGCAGCGGACAATTGAGCATGTGTCTATTACTACCGATTTTTGCAAAGAGATAGAGTTTTGATGGAGATTTAATAATTTTAAGACGAGACTAAGGGTTTTTGGTATGACGACGAAATGATTATAGGGATGTTATTATGATTATTCAAAAATATTCATTAATTATAGTTTATTATTATAATAAATAAAAAAAACTGATAATTTTTTAAAGTATTTAAAGTTCAGTCATAAAAAAGCATGAACTAATGACATATAAAGCTTATACCAAAGAAGTGTGTGGTGATGTTTTAAAAGAGGCAGATATGGACTACCTCAACTAGTTTGAAGGAAATGTCTTTGAAGTGTATATCTACAAATGTTTTCATCTAGGAATCGAACGAACCATAGTCGCTACAAACATCATTCCTCCATAATCCATATTATCTTTGTTAAGTAAGATACATAAGTAAGAATTTTGTGTGCAAAGTATTAAACTTTTCGTTATCTTTCTTCACAGAAATATTATACTTTAGCCTTTTAGCGTTACTACGTGATCAGGCTGACGATTAGCAGATTATAATTATGTCGCGATTGGCAACTGAAACGGTAATTTGATAAAATCCTTGTTGACTTTTCCTAATATAATTTTGGTAAGCGACTTAAGCTGATGTGTTCCTGGTTTGAGCACCTAGATGGCGCTGTGTAGTGTGGATTCATAACGACATAAGTTATTTAAGCCATTGACTAACCCAAAGTGTAAATACGTTCTTGAGGAAGTAATTTTTCTTGCTGTCTCAGTAAAGAGAGCTAATAGAGGACACTTTAGAGTGATATTAATTAATATTTGTACTTTTGACTGCATCCTAATTCTGTTTGACTTGCTTAAAAAACTGTTAAAGCATTATAAATAAACGTCTTCTGTACTTAGATTTATGTATATTTTATGTACGTGTATAATTATTGGTAATTTATTTATGTATATGATCTATACATAGATGCAAATAAAATTGGACTGTCTGTTTGTAGTATTGAAACGTCTTTTTACTCTATGCATTTAAATGTATGTACGGTACATATTCCAAAATAACATTTCTTACAATTTTTCTCCGTCGTCTTTCTGCTTGTTGCGGCTAATGTAATGGAACGGTTTTGACGGGACTTTGGCAGATAACTGATGTTATAAGGAGTAACTGAGGCTATTTTAGAAATAAATAAATAGTTTTTAACCGCGGGTAGCCTCGCAGGACGTTGCTATTTTAGTATATGTGTAGCTAGTTACAATATTTATAGCGTATGCCAACGTCCTGCATAATTATTTCTTGTCCTTATAAAGGTTATGTGAAAGACATCGTAGCGTAGCGTCAACCATTTAATGAGTTCTAGGAACCAATGAAGATATATTTGAATATTTGTGTCTCACCTCTTGAGAGGGGCGTGTCAAGTCCATACGATATGGCATTTCATAAACTCTCTCTAAGCCTCTTTTTTTTGTTACTGGGGGAAATCTTCAACAAGATACCCCGACTTTTGGGGGGAAGGCAGCGGTTATGTGGGGCTTTAACCCACTTAAACCCCCCCCCCCCCGGTTGCCCTTC
This sequence comes from Meandrusa payeni, assembly GCA_029286785.1. NCBI lineage: Eukaryota > Metazoa > Arthropoda > Insecta > Lepidoptera > Papilionidae > Meandrusa > Meandrusa payeni. The sequence goes on from JAGSMX010000029.1 coordinate 3,404,098, forward strand.
CTCGGTGCATGGTGAGGGGCTCTGGGATCTTCAGCCTTCTACAACAGGCAGGGGATACCGTAGTCTTATTCTACGAGCCCAGAACTCTCTCTAACTCAGTCTGTGGTTGTAGTGTCACACTTACGTCATTTGCAAAGTAACCGAGTGTAGAAAACTCATTCGATTAGATCTCTCCATATAAAACTGTTTCCGTTATTTTCGCATCATTAACGTTTTCATTCAGTAACCTAAGTACAAGATTCTAATGCAGACCATTTGCTTTTATCCCTGAGTAATTGAGTTGATTGAGCAATCGACCTTCGTATCGCTTAGCTGTCAGTTCATTAGGTACTCTACCTACGCCGTTACCTTGCAAGCGATTTATTTTAAGAGGTACGATAAGGAGGGCCGAGAAGTGATTTGCGTTTGATTTTTTTTTTTAAGTGTTACAATTTTGCATATAAACGTGGCGTTAAAATAAACAATAACACATTTTTCATTGTTTAACATTTTTTAAATACTAAATAATAATAATTATTATTTTTTGATCTTTTACAAATTTAACTTATCGTACCGTAATAAATAGTTCTTAAATTTGTGAAAGACTGGTGTCTATACTAGGGTACCCTTTAAGACAGATCACACCCGCCATAGTTATAATAATACTGTAATTTTATTATGTAATATTAAATTAAAAGTTAACGTTCGTGAGAGAATGTGTGTGGTGTGTGTGTAAGTTCATGTATGTGTGTGTAGTATGCTTTAATATGCTTCATATGTTTTTTTAATCTTTATTGTGGCAACAATGAGTCTTTATTGTCTATTATTTTACATTATATATTTTTTGATCAGTTTATTATAATTTACAATTTGCATCCGCGTACAAACTAGACGAAGCAAACAGAATCCAGTCAGGAGAATTTACTTACAACTAAAGTTTTGAACTTAATAAATGAGTTGCTAAAAATATCCACTTCTGAACTTAAGTCCTCCACGTTGCAGAAATTGTCATTGTAATAGTGCAAACTTCTGATGAGGAAACGATTACTTGTATAGTTTTTTTTCGCTGGAGGTGGAACAAATATGTTTAAATACGAGTTTAGTGATGAAGTTAATTTTTCCTAAAATATCCGAACAGTCAACATGGCCATTAAGAATTTTGTAAAGATAATAGAGATCAAAATGTGTACGACGATTTACAAGACTCGGGAGGCGATAAATTGTTGTTTATTTTATGAAGAGATTTTTAGTAAATTTTCTGTGGTTATATAGTCAAGCTTTATTAGCCAATGTATGAGAATTATTTTACATTTAGCTTTAGGCAGGTTGTTGATAGCAATATTGTGGTTGATTTTATTATATAAGATGGTACCTAAGAAGCATAAGAATTTATGTGAGATGTATGTGCATGGTATGTTTGAGCAAATTTTACTTTTGTTGCGATTGTTGATATAGGTTGGGATCATATTTTAAGTGCTTTCTTAAGAGACTATCAGTTTCGTCACCGTTTTGAGGAAGGTGTACGAACGGCTTAACCTGGTCTCGATTACGTTTTAATGGACTCGCGAGAGCTTCCTATTGAGATTTCAGATTAAGAGAGCAGTATGGTTTCTGCGCCGAGCACTACTGTACTCAACAGGTGCTCCGTAGCACGGAACACATTTATGCCAACTTCCTTATTGACATGCATATCGGAGCTATCTTCCTGGACGTGGCGAAGGCATTCGATAAAGTCTGGCACGCCGGACTTGTATACAATCTGTACAAATCAAGGTGCCCATTTTTTTACCGGTCGAAACTTCACGACAGATTTCAGTAGACACTCACGCCAACCGAGCGTTCCATGGGAGGGGACCCCAGCGGAACCCCCATGAAACGCGTCCCGAACCATATATTGGATGCATCTACCGTGCTGAACGCGTGAGGAATGCGGTGGTAAACCAGCGCCTCCCTAATCGTCCCAAACGTCCTCTTGCATGGTTATAGAAACCTAAAATATCTATGTGTCGTATTAGATCCCGAATTCATTCCACACATAATTCTAGTTAGGAACCGGTTGGCCTACGGTATGAATCGCCTATATCACCTTATTAATAAGAAATATAATATGTCCCTACGTAATACGGTGAAACTTTACAAAGCAGTTATACGTCCCGTTATAACGTACGCTACTTAGATGCGATTTAATTGCTAGAAATGCCAACCTAGTGTTTCACTGACCCTAAGTCCGGATTAAACAGGTGGCACATTAATTTCCTAATTGTGATGTATTTACTTTGAAAAATATCCATGTACCCACATCGTATTCAATATTTAGTAATATTAATTCTACCCTATTTAACCGCTCAGATCTATCTTTCTATTTTGGCATATATATCATTACGAAAAACATTCTGACAACGCGTCCAACTTATACAAAACTCTGTAACTTTATCTCGAATTTCGCTAGCAAAAAGTTTTTCGTTCCTTTCGTAGCCGAATTCCTTACTAACAAACTTCCTTCTGGAAGTCGTATCCTAAAATTACCTAAGGTATTGAGGCTATTCGAAACTAAGTTTACGACTCTCTTATACCGTAGCGCAGCTGGGAAGTTGAAAAGCTTCTTTTGGGTTTTTTATCTTTTTTAAAAAAAATTATTTACTACATATATTCCATAACATTTACATAAATTATTCTGAAAGATCTGAAAGATTTCGGCGGGTCAGTGAATCCCATTCCATTCCCATTCCACTCCGTTCCATTTTATTTGTTTGCCGATATACAACTTTAATTTTTTCATACGAACTTCGAGCCGTGATAGCTAATTGTCCTGGCGGTTGGCTAAGTTGCATAGTTACTACGCTTGGTACTCGATTGCGATCCCCAGTTACGGCACCAATAAATTTGCTGTTGCAATTTTATGTGCTGATTCACCACGAGCTCGGCGGTGAAGGAAAACATCGTGAGGAGACCTACATGTCTTAGAAAATCAAAACCAACCTATCCACTAATGCTCCCATGTCGCGCGCTGTTAGGATAATTAATTATTTTCTTACACCATATCATTTTTTATTAAGGATTATGTGAAGATTATAACTTCAAATTGTTTTTTTTAAAGAAATCTAGCAATATTTCTTTTTTTTCTTAGAATTATTACCATTCCAACTAAGCTTAAGCTTGTGCTAGGACATGGTTCACGGCAATAGTCGAATGGTGGATTCGAACTCAAGACCTTAGGATTCGCAGGCCGTACACTAAACCATTAGGCTATTGAAGCTTCGGTAAGGTAATTGGTCAAGATGGTTCAGATTTATGGCTATTGAGATCATAAGCTATTTATATACTGCAAAAGGTATTTATACATGTTAAGACTAAATAGAAACAGCAGTCAAAGGGAATATTCTACTGCTATTTCCGAAGCGTAGACATATCGGATTACACCCGAACACCGACCTCTGTTTTAGTAAAAGCATAAGCTCCTTCGACTATTCACTAATTTGTCTTAAGCCACCCCGAAAGCTTCACGTATTATTTCTATTAACTGCAAACCTTCACAGGCTTGTAACATAGATGATATGCGTAAATTAAGTCATAGATAGATAATAGTCTTGTTAAATATTTAGGAATAGAAATAAATAAAAACGAATTATATAAAGAAAGATAAGTTAGATAATAATTTTAAATAGAAAATAGACAAAAAATTGTATTATATAAAGTAAAGATAAGATAAGATTAATGTTAAAGTAAGGAAAATATTGTAAAAGAATAGGAATAAGAGAGAAGGGTTAGAAGAGTATGAGAGAGAGAAAGGATGTAGTCAACAGCCCCGACCTACAGAAGTCGGGAGAGCCAGAAATGAGTGGCAATTTACGTAACGAATAGAGCAAAATACAAGAATTAACGACTCTGATCCAAAAATGACCAGATGATCGAAAGTGCCTTAAAACGAAAAAAAAAACATAGATTTTATCTTGTTGAATTTCTGTAACGCTTTCGCGCTAAATATGTATTATTTATTAATCTACTGCTGGAAATAGGCCTTCCGCAATTCCACTTACACGATACTTTTTTTATATGTGAGGAAATGCTTTAATTAGACCGTCAATCGAATGCTTAGTCACTAGTTATCACTGTTATAGGAATAAAAGGACATAACAGGTTATTTTCAAAAGACTTCAAAAGTAGGAGATTCTTAATTCTTTTTGTTTTTTTTTATGTTTGTTTCAGTATAATATTTGAAAGCTGTTGCGTCCTGTTTGTTCCCATTTAAATATTGTCCAATTCTAATAGTGACCTCACCAACAACCATTAAACCAAATTTCGATTATTCATTTTGATTGAAAAGTAATAATAATAATCGGTTAGACAGATTACAACACATATACAAATTAACACAACAAGTTAAGCTCACTGTTAAAAATGAAAAAAATAAATATATATATATATATCACTACAGACCCAAAAGGTCCGATACACAAGGCTATGCGTTGCAACGCCGAACCGACCGGGTTCACTGCTCAGCATAATGCTGATCATCCGAGGAGGTAAATCAGCGCTGGTATTCTGCAGAAACCCATTTTAAGAAGCAAACAAATGTCAGTAGCAGAATTTTAACAAAGTACGAATAACGTAAAAGCAAGTAAAACACCAGGGAAACATAAATTGTATATAAAATAAAACAAAATAAAATAAAATAAAATGGGGAATTAAACAAGACGAAACAGAACGCAGCCAACCAAAATATTCAAATTAGAATATTTTGGTTGGCTGCGTAATTTAGTTAGGTTCTGGTTAATTCTATTTTGTAATAATCCTACCATAATTCGGAAATACAAACAGGGCAACCGCGCGTAATAGCGTTCAACGTTTGATTCGATTTAGAGTTGGTTTTGTTTTGCTCACCAATACAGTTGTATTACTGTCTATCAATCGGTTTGTTAAGAATCAATTATATTAACAAAGGAAATGTTCGTGGTCAAATAACCCCGGCTTATTTGACCACGAACATTTCCTTTGTTGTACTAGGGGTCAACGTATAAGGGTCCAGAGCACATTAGCGAAAATGCTTAATATTAATTAATGCTATTTTTAGATTTAATTCCACGTGGGCGAGACAATCCGCTGATACTCTGTAAAGGTTGTTAAGTTTCGCACAGAGTGAATTTGAAAATCTGCATAGAGGTTTTATATAATAACACTAGCAGTCAAAGAATGCGCGATGCAGGGGCATAGTGATACACATAATAGTAGAGTGTGTCCGGAACCAAGCCGAAAGAAGACTATACACGGCGAAATTTAATATTGATTTGTCGCATGTGGGGTGTGTAATAGCATTCTTGCCTTTCCGGAGTCGGATCAGGCAAGAATGCTATACCACCTCGTTAGAGCGGGCCTGAAACGCAGGTAATAGTTAAATTTTGTATTCGGGTTTTGGTCTGTGTATTTAACATTGTATTTTTTTTTTATAATTTCTAAGCAAGTCTGACTACGATCCCACCTGATGTTAACTGGAAATGCAGTCCTGGATGGTAAGGCGCACTAGCTTAGTAAATGCCTATTCACTCTACTCTTGAAAATACCCACATTGTAATCGGAAGGAAAGACAGACGCGGGCAAACTATTCCAGTCCTTTGCTGTACGAAGAATGAAAGACGAAGCAAATTGCTTCGTTCGGGTTTGAGGGATGTTCACAACAAAAGGATGAAATCCCGCAGTGCGTCTAGAAGTCCGATGGTGGGAAGGGGATGGGGAATTAGATCATGTAGTTCCTGACCAAAATGCAATCTGTAGAAAACCGATAGGCTAGCTACCTTAGGCCTGTGCTCAAGACTGAGCAGATTGGTTTCAGCTGCGTCACCAAATGGCCTGTTAGCCCGCCTCTCCACCGAGTCCAAAGCTGCGAGATGGCATTTAGCTGCACCTGCCCAAATGTGACAACAATATTCTACACACGACCGGACTTAAGCTTTATAAAGTGTTAAAATGTGTCCCGCAGAGAAGTACGGTTGCACTTTGACCAAGATCCCAAGTTTTTTTGCAGCTATCTTAGCCTTAGACTCGATGAATCGTCTATAGTTTAGGGTCGATGAGATTTCTATACCCAATTACTGAAGACGATCAGTGAATTCCACCGATAGATCCCGGATCCTCCTTTTAGCGGAAAAGAAACACGCCTGTGTTTTGGCGGCGTTTTGTATTGTTTTATTGTTATGTAAAAATTTATTGTAAGATTTTTATGAGGGTGATATGATCAATTTTGATCAAACCCTCCTTAATAAATAAAAAAAAAATCAAACACGTTTTTTAAGTTATCACCCAGAATACTTTATACATGGAAATCACCGCGTGACTCGTTTGACAAAATCATTCATAATCATTTAAATTTCAATTCTCACAATGGCACCCAAGAGAAAACTACGAGTATATGTCTTAAATTTGTGCGCGACAAATGGACGGTTAACTCAATATAACACCGATTTCGATGATTTATTTTTATTGAATAAGATGTACTTTTAGGGTAGTTTGAATTTTAGAATCGGAGAGACGCCCCTATAATTCTAAAGAGGCGTCCGTGAGCGTTTAAAATTAGTAGTACTATTTGAACGATTTGAAGTTGGTTTTTAGTTTTACACGTAAAAATACTTGTATGTGTATTCCAATGTAAAAGATTTACTTTTCTCTTGCGGTCGAATCTGGCTTTGGCCACTTAAGTATATCGAGTGTAAAAAGAAACGTTCGCGCGGACAGAAGTAATGGGCTGTTCATTCCAGGACTTTTATATAAATGAACAGACGGACCAAACTGCACGTAAAATAAATATATAGTAGATGTAAAAAAAGAACATTTGTAACAATATATTGATAGATTAATGTCGGGCTTAAGATGTCTAATCCATACAACGAATTTAATGTATAGTGTAAGGAATCATTTCTTCTTTATTCAGCCTGGAGCACATATACGCAGAGAATATGGCGTTAGCGTAGTTGACGCCTAATTAAAAGGCGATAATGACCACTGAACCCACTCCTAGCCCGACCATAGACAAAGCAGTGGCTGAGGTTATATTCTGTGAAATTTTGTTGTGATCGAAACAAGAGTTTTTATATTTTTTTAAAATTTAAGGCAATAATTAGTGCATGTCGCTAGTTTACATATAAAACCATTGTTACCAACTACTAAAGTTTAAGGTAAGCAACCAAAGAGCTTTAGCCACCTCTCAATCCTGTGAAGTAGTCGCGGCCAGCTTTCTGAGCCGATATGTATAGAAAAAAAACTGACACAAAAGGGAAGTAATAATATGAATATTGGACACTGAAAACTGTCTCTGTCTACACTAGGGTTAAAAGGATTTGAGAACGTTTTTTACATGTATCACTCGTAATAAAACAAAGTGCGTGGTCCCGAAATAGTATTTTGTATTTGAGGCCCGGCGTAGGCATTCACGGTCTATTTCCGTAACATGATTTACCAAACAACCGCAGTTTAGTAGAAAATAAATCTTCTACACACGACTGGTCAAAAAGAAAATTGCTTTTATGTGTAATATGGACTTAGAATAAAATATATAATTTTTTTTATTACTTGGTTGGTTTTATATTAAATAGAATAGTAGCGTTCAAACTCACTCCGACTTCGCACGGGCATAATTCCTAAAGTCTGAGACACTAAAAAAAACTATATATTATATTAATATAATAATAACTATATTTCAAGCTAAAAAATTTGCTCATAATTTTGTTAGCAAGACACTTAATAACTATGTTAGTAACAATACAATACATACTAATATCTTTGTTTTCTATACAATTATTTTATAACACGTGCAGGCTTCGGCAGTGATTAATATACTTGCAATCTAGTGCACAGGCAATCATCTCCAGAATGTTGTTGGGGCTGGCTCGCACCCTGCGCACCAGGGATGCCCATCTTTTCCGCATCACAGCATAAAAGCAATCGACGCGCGCTTCAGCAAACATCCCTAATGCACTACAGAAGCGTGGCAGCCCCAACAGCACTCTGAATGCGTTGTTATATTGAATGCGAAGGGTGTTGTAGGACCTTTGCTTGTACTTCGCCCACAGGCTGCCCGCAAAGAAACTCGTGCAGTAAGCTCTAAACAGGGTGAGCTTAACTTCCTTCGAGCAGCGAGCAAACCTGCGACCTCACCTTGGCCCTCACCGACAACGCCCTTCGCTCCCTCTCTATGTCACCTTCGTCTTTGAGATCAGTGGTGATAAAGGCCCTAGGTACTTAAACTGGTACACCCTTACCACCCATTATACATATACACCTATTATTTTAGTGAGCCAAACCAGAAAAGAGGCAAAAACCGTAGCTCATTGTCCGGGCTGTCGCCTCAAAATGTACTAGCTATCAACCCAAGATCAACCCCCGGTGCCGGCGGCATCAATAAGTTTGTTTGCTGCAATTTTTAAGTGCTGATTTACCACGCGCTCGCCGGTGAAGGAAAGCATCTTGAGGAAAGTACATGCTTTAGAAAAAAATCTAAAACATGTGAAGTCTGCTTATTCGCACTAAGGCCGCGTGGTGGACTATGTCCTTATACTCTCTTTATAAATATGTAACTATATATAGACTGTACTTTAACGTTACATTTTATCGAGTGATGCCGCGAAGACAACTAGTTAAAATAAGAAAAACAGTACAAATAAATAGTTAAAATACGTTCATTTAGATAGAAATGATTTTAACCAAAATTAATTCCATTACGTACACAATAACTTGAAAATGTCCCCCCCAAGCTTGAGGCAAACCGAATAGATTTTGTAGTAACAATGGGTTCTTTGTTACTCTGCAATCAGTGCAGCCCACGCAAAATTTCAGAAGAGCTTTCAGTCGTGACCTATTGTTTCTTTACTAAGATACTCTCTCAAACATTATATTATTACTTCTCACATTTACGCGAATATTACTCATTGAATAGAGCCACGTCTTACGGCACGAAATATTTCAGATACTCCAAATAATAGATAAAAAGTTAAAGTTACAGTCTTTTGCCAATAAAATAGCTACCGACCGAGTCGTGGTTCGACCCTCTCGGGCGCCCTCTGTACCCGTCCAAGCTGAGGTTACCCCTCACCGGGGGGGGGAGGGACTCTTGTGTCGAGTTACTACCTAATAGAGGTTCAGGCTAAGCGACCTAAGAGCTACGCCACCTCTCAATCCAGTGAAGCAGTAAATACCAGCTTCTCTGTTAGTTCGTCAAAAAAAAAATTAAAGTTACAGCCTTTATATCTATAATAAATATGTCCCAGGCCTTCTCTGTAAAGAGAGCGTAGGGGTATATGTCCATGGCCCTAGTGCGGATTAGCAGACTTCACGTGTCTTAGAACAATTTTCTAAGACATGTAGGTTTTCTCACGATGTTTTCCTTCACCGCCGAGTGCGTGGTAAATCAGCACATAAAATTGCAACAACAAATTTATTAGTGGCGGCACCGGTACCCGAATGGAGAAAATTAAACCAGGTTCCTGTGATAAATAAATTAATTTATAGAACCAAGCGTGAGACTTCCAGATGTGAACTCATTCTGCGTGGATCGGCGCACAACTTGACAACAAAAAAAAGACCAAACGATAACCGTTTATTTTATTTAAGCTAAAGTTACAGCCTATCTATGTATGTTTCAATTCGGCACCCAACTTCTCTGTAAAGTGAGTATAAGGGCATAGCACACGCATCCTGATGCGGATTGGTAGACTTCACATGTTTTAGAATTTTTTTCTAAGACACGTAGTTTTTCTCACGATGTTTTCTTACACCGCCGAGCGCGTGGTAAATCAGCACATAAAATTGCAACAACAAATTTATTAGTGGCGGCACAACAAATTTATTAGTAGATTTCACATGCCATTTTCTGACAAATGTAGGTCTTGTCACAATGTATTCCACCGCCGAGTGCGGGCTAAATCAGCACTTAAAATTGCAACAACAAATTTATTAGTGGCGGCACCGGTACCCGAATGGAGAAAATTAAACCAGGTTCCTGTGATAAATAAATTAATTTATAAAACCAAGCGTGAGACTTCCAGATGTGAACTCATTCTGCGTGGATCGGCGCACAACTTGACAACAAAAAAAGACCAAACGATAACCGTTTATTTTATTTAAGCTAAAGTTACAGCCTATCTATGTATGTATCAATTCGGTACCCAACTTCTCTGTAAAGTGAGTATAAGGGCATAGCACACGCATCCTAATGCGGATTGGTGGACTTCACATGTTTTAGATTTTTTTTCTAATACACGTAGTTTTTCTCACGATGTTGTTCTTCACCGCCGAGCGCGTGGTAAATCAGCACATAAAATTGCAACAACAAATTTATTAGTGGCGGCACAACAAATTTATTAGTGGCGGCACCGGTACCCGAATGGAGAAAATTAAACCAGGTTCCTGTGATAAATAAATTAATTTATAAAACCAAGCGTGAGACTACCAGATGTGAACTCATTCTGCGTGGATCGGTGCACAACTTGACAACAAAAAGACCAAACGATAACCGTTTATTTTATTTAAGCTAAAGTTACAGCCTTTATATCTATAATATATATGTTCCAGGCCTTCTCTGTAAAGTGAGTATAAGGGCATAGCACACGCATCCTAATGCGGATTGGTAGACTTCACATGTTTTAGAATTTCTTTCTAATACGTAGTTTTTCTCACGATGTTTTCCTTCAGCGCCGAGTGCGTGGTAAATCAGCACATAAAATTGCAACAACAAATTTATTGGTGGATGTCACATGCCTTAGAAAATTTTCTGACAAATGTAGGTCTCGTCACAATGTATTCCACCGCCGAGCGCGTGGTAAATCAGCACATAAAATTGCAACAACAAATTTATTAGTGGCGGCACAACAAATTTATTGGTGGATGTCACATGCCTTAGAAAATTTTCTGACAAATGTAGGTCTCGTCACAATGTATTCCACCGCCGAGCGCGTGGTAAATCAGCACATAAAATTGCAACAACAAATTTATTGGTGGATGTCACATGCCTTAGAAAATTTTCTGACAAATGTAGGTCTCGTCACAATGTATTCCACCGCCGAGCGCGTGGTAAATCAGCACATAAAATTGCAACAACAAATTTATTGGTGGATGTCACATGCCTTAGAAAATTTTCTGACAAATGTAGGTCTCGTCACAATGTATTCCACCGCCGAGCGCGTGGTAAATCAGCACATAAAATTGCAACAACAAATTTATTGGTGGATGTCACATGCCTTAGAAAATTTTCTGACAAATGTAGGTCTCGTCACAATGTATTCCACCGCCGAGCGCGTGGTAAATCAGCACATAAAATTGCAACAACAAATTTATTAGTGGCGGCACAACAAATTTATTGGTGGATGTCACATGCCTTAGAAAATTTTCTGACAAATGTAGGTCTCGTCACAATGTTTTCCACCGCCGAGCGCATGGTAAATCAGCACATAAAATTGCAACAACAAATTTATTAGTGGCGGCACAACAAATTTATTAGTGGATTTCACATGCTTTAGAAAATTTTCTGACAAATGTAGGTCTCGTCACAATGTTTTCCACCGCCGAGCGCGGGCTAAATCAGCGCTTAAAATTGCAACAACAAATTTATTGGTGGATGTCACATGCCTTAGAAAATTTTCTGACAAATGTAGGTCTCGTCACAATGCAACCACCGCTACCACAACTATAACAAGTAATACATAGGCATCATTGCAGAAAATAACTCCAGTGACTCAGGGTTTTTTTTAAGAAAACAGTATCCATTTTTTAAACGCCTTGTCCGTTCAAACGAAAATCTGACTTTTGATAACGATGTTAATAAAGAATTTTCAATTAAGAATCTCTTTGTGTTTACTCGATTAAAAATACTTTGTTTTATAGAATATTATTTGAGCGAAAAGGGCAACGATTTCTCTAAATTATTTTTAGAAAGTGGAACATGGTAAGGGTGCTTTTAACGAGAAGGCACCAATAATTCAGCCCTGTTAAATTTATGTACCTCCCCTCCCTTTTATAAGAGGAATTTTTGGAGATTGAAAACTTCCAACGTCTATAAATTTAACCATTCCAAAACGGGATAAAATAACTTTCGTCGTTTTCTTAATATTAATATTTTTTTTTAATGTAAGTCTATTAACGATGTTTGGAATTTTTTGAACAAAAATCGGCTGTAGAATACCTTCTGGTCACCTGGACAGCTGACTTCCTGAAGGAGCGGTCTCGAAGTGTAATCAGCCATCTGCTCGTCTGAGATAATGGCCATAAATGCCGGAGTTCCTCAGGGGTCTGTTCTCTCTGCAACTCTGTTTCTGCTGCACATTAACAATCTGCTTAAACCCGGTATCTTAGGGTATGCAGACGACAGCACAGTGGTAGAGAGTTACCAGTTGGGTGCTAACGCCACAAGGGATCGGGTACAGTCCCACAAGGAGAGCCATGGTAGAGCGAATTAATCTTACCCTACAGGAAGTCTCCACTTGGGGCGATGCCAATTTTGTGTGATTCAACGCCACCAAAACACTTCTTTATTGACGTGTTTTGGTGGCGTTGAATCTCGTTCTTTACTGATTTTGCAAAGAGAGTTCAGCAAACAGTGAAAAGGTTTATATTTATACATGACGCATTTAAGCTGCATTTTCCTAACAGTGTAGGACAATCTAGCGGAGCTTTTTTACTAATCGAAATGGTACCTGCTAGCAGATTGCCACCGTTAAATTGATTACTACTCTGGTATTAAACACTGAGGTGAAGTAACATGGTATTTATGTAAATTAAGTATTTTGGACACAGACCTTTTATCTAAAGAAAGGGTATTTAGTGGGCCACGCGGCTCCAGTGGCTTTGCGTGTATTGGCGAACAAGTGAGTAGAGAAAATATCTCAAACAAATTTCCTCATTATGTTCTTCTTCACCATCGAGCACTTCTCATTCGATTAACACTTAAAACTGGAATAAACAATCATTTTGATGTTGGCATCGGGATCAAACTCGTGTTCCAAGTGTACTGTGAAACATTCACGAAAAATAAACTATCACGGCTACAAATATAAGTGTAGAAATGCAGAACAGAGATTGACTTAACTCTACAATGTTGCTACGATATCGTAGCCGTAAAGAGACAGTAAAAGCTGTTTCGTAGAATGAGTAAAATAGTCATGTACATGTTATCACAATAACATTTGTCCAGTTTGAAGGAAGGGATTTTAAATTTTAAAATCATTTAAATAATTGCTATGAAAAATCATGAGAAGACAGTACATATAATAGCGTGAAGCATCAATAACCTTATTTAACTGTGACTCGTAAAGTCGTGGGTTCGAATCCACCAGTGTGTACCATCTCCTAGCACAAGCTTAAACTTAGTTTGAATGGTTAACAAGAATATTTATGAAAAAAAGAAATATTATTTTAATAAGACATACCTTGAGATAAGAAACAGTTATAAATTACATAACTACGTATAGTACGTAGCAGCCTTCATTGACTCTCTACGGCTACGTAGTTCGTAGCAAAATTGTAGAGGAAATCTGCCGTGTCCGCATTTCTAAATATAATAAATCGGCGACCCTCGCTTTGATTCCTTTATTTGATCACCTGATTTTAATTAAATTTTTAACATTTACTTTTTAGTAAATTAATTGTAATACACTATTCCCAGTTTCTACCTGTTCAACTTACGTCCCGATTGTCAGGGGTTCAAATCTCATCTCATTTGTAATTATGACAATTTACTCATAGTTCACAAACATACATACATTAGCCATATTTTCATTTACTCATGCATAATTAATGTAATTTTCTTTAATTTATATTATGTATGTTAAGAAGAAAAAAATTGCGACCCTACCAGGATTCGAACCTGGAATCTTCTGATCCGTAGTCAGACGCGTTATCCATTGCGCCACAGGGCCTATTGATGCAATTTCCTAAAAATTAAAATTAGTCACTAAATTATTAGCAACTAATTTCATCCGTTCTTCATAATTTTAGATTGTGATAGCGCATTTTGTGATCACAATGACCGTGTCTGCCGTCCATTTTGTCTAAAATGACAAGCTTCTTTAGACAATGCTCTAAATAAAGCATTATATGTTCAAAAAACTGAGGTCTCTTTGGCGGCAGATTCCTTCATTGGTAATCTGAAGTCTCTTTGGCGGCAGATTTCTTCATTGGTGATCAGAAGTCTCTTTGGCGGCAGATTTCTTCATTGGTGATCTGAAGTCTCTTTGGCGGCAGATTTCTTCATTGGTGATTTTTATTTTTTTTATGCGTGTAAACTAGCGCTTGACCATGATCCCACCTGGTGTTAAGTGGTGATATAGTCGAAAGATAGTACGCGCTAGTTTAGTAAGTGCCTATTCACTCTACTCTTGAAGGCTCCCACGTCGTAATTGGACGGAAAGACTGACGCCGGCAACTTATTCCACTCCTTTGCCGTACGCACGATGAACGATGACTCAAATCGCTTCGTTCGGACGTGCGGAACATCAACTATTTTATAGTGACCCGCCGAGTGTCTAAACGTCCGAAGGTAGAATGGGGATGGGGGAATTAACTCGTGTAATTCCTGTGCACACTCTCCAAAGTGTAATCTGTAAAACACCGAAAGACTGGCCACCTTGCGCCTGTGCTCAAGACTATCTAGGTGTAGATCTTGGTCACCTATCAACTTTTTGGCCCGCCTCTCCATGGAATCCAGTGCCGCGAGTTGGTATTTGGCTGCACCTGCCCAGATATGACAACAGTACTCCACACATGGCCGGATTTGTGCTTTATACAAAGTCAAAAGCTGTCCCGGTGTGAAGTACCGCCGTACCTTTGATAGGACTCCAAGCTTCCTGGCAGCTACCTTCGCTTTGGATTCAATGAACCGCCCGTAGTTAAGATTCGCAGACAATTCGATTCCTAGTAACTGTAGGCTGTCGGTAGATTCCAGAGATACATTCTGAAAAGTCGGAGCTAATGTGGACTGGCTCCTTTTGGCGGTGAATAAACATGATTGCGTTTTGGTGGCGTTGAACTGCACAAGATTGGCTATGCCCCAGGAGGAAGCTGCCTCGAGAGTGCAATTTGTACGCTCTACCATGGCCTCGCGTTCGGACTGTACTTGATCCTGACTGGTCCGCCCAACCGGGTGGTATCTCTCTACAATTGTGCTGTCGTCTGCATACCCATAGATGCCGGGTCAACAGATCGTTAATGTGCAGCAGGAAAAGTGGCGCAGAGAGTATGGGACCTTGAGGAACGCCGGCATTGGTCCTCATAGGCTCTGATGTAGATCATTCGATAACGACAGGAAGCGAACGCTCACTGAGAAAGTCCTTAATCCACTCAATCAATCCCGGGGATATGCCATAAGCTGGAAGTTTGCTAATCAGGCTTGCATGCCAAACCCTGTCAAATGCCTTTGAGATGTCGAGGGAGACAGCAATTGCCTCCCCGTTACTCTCTAGAGCTTCGCTTACAAAGTGAGTGTCGTACACTAGAAGGTCTCGTGTCGACCGGTTTCGGCGAAATCCGTATTGTCGGTCACTGAGGATATCATTTTGTTCTAGGTACGCGATAAGGCGGGAGTTCAATATACGTTCTATACTCTTGCAAAGTATAGAGGTTATTGAGATAGGACGGTAATTAGCAGGGTCAGCACGACTGCCTTTTTGGGCACGGGTTGCACGTTAGCTGACTTCAGGATTTAGGTACTATTCCAGTTTTGAACGAGAGGCGATACAAACGTGTTAAAACCGGGGACAACTCGGCTGCGCAAGTCTTTAAAACAACCGCTGGTATTCCATCTGGTCCGCTGGCTTTATTCACATCTAGGCAACGCAATACTTTTAAGACCTCTTTCTGCTTGATCTGAAGTCTCTTTGGCGGCAGATTTCTTCATTGGTGATCTGAAGCTACTTCAAATATACATTAACGCACATGAAACCAATATAATTATTTTTTAAAAAAATAGGTGAAATACCCTAAAATTAAGGTAAACAATTTGAATAACTAACTGGTCTCAGAAACATGAAGCGTAACCATACCTAAACAAAATTTATTAACTCAGATATTTTAGATTTTTCATTAAACACGGTCTTAATACACCTATATGCTATAAACATATATCTACACAAATACAATTAAATCGTTTTAAAGTAAAATTAAATAAGTCGTCTATAAAAAAAACGACCCTGCCAGGATTCGAACCTGGAATCTTCTGATCCGTAGTCAGACGCGTTATCCATTGCGCCACAGGGCCTATTGAAGTATTCCCTAAAATTAAGCGAAATATAATCAACAAATAATTTACTAGCTTCTGGCTGATATTGTAATTTGTATTTGTTTTATCTTAATAATACTACAGTTTAGTTGATCTCTGAACCAATAAATAACTTATATGCGCATAAATAATTTATTTTCAAGTATTACAAAGTTAGTACTTGAAAATAAATTATTTAAGTAAGTAGATGTTGGACACAGAACAAACTAAGTTACCTTATGTTATGAGCCCTCTGCGTTACATTATAGAAAAACAGTTTTCTTTGATTTAGACCGGGCCTCGAGAAAGCGCACAGAGTGTTTCTGTGCATCTACACAAAGAAACTGGGTGAATGGCTCAGCTTCACCCCAACACAGTGATGAAGTTCGTAAGAGGCAATGTCGTCGGTGCTACGGAAGTGTGCCAACGCGATCAGGAAGAACTTCGTGGGGTTTTAATCGGAGCGAGTCCGACATAATCCGCTCTTGGTTTCCCCAAGTATAAAAAAGATATAAATATCTCATAGTGTCTTCTATTACTGAGTTTTTGAATGTTAAGTGCTTTTTAAGTTTAACAGCAGTGATTTAGCGTTTTAGATTTTAGTTTTGGTTTAGAGATAGAGTTTTCAGATGCTTAGAAATTTTTCTTCAATGTAAAGACAACTTTGGAAGGAAACAAGGAAGGATCGAATACGGACATACGAGCAACACAATGACTATGGGCGCTTATGAATAACAAAGTTGCAGTTACACCAACAATCAAATGGAATAGGATCGCATCTTTCCATAGTAGCATAAGAATTTTTTAACCATAAACCTCTTTAGGCGCGTTATGCATAAATGATTAGAGTGAAATTTTAAGACTGTAACAAGTAAAAGACGCGTGTTATAGAGTTAGTGTGGATTAGATAGATGGCGCTATATTAATTTACTTAATGATGCTAAAGAAACGCGCGTACATAAGTACACGCCCATTTTTCTGTGGGGAAATGCTTACGCATACCAGCTGTCGAATGAACGAGGAGAGATTATGTATCGTTGCTCGCACCAACTCCAGACGGAGCCGGCGTCGGAACGCTTGCGCACACTACTTTGATACCGACGCTGGCTCGACGCTTACGAAAAAACTACGAGTCTCATCTCGAGGCATTAAGAATAGGCGAAGAAT
The DNA here is from genome assembly GCA_029286785.1 of Meandrusa payeni. Lineage (NCBI taxonomy): Eukaryota > Metazoa > Arthropoda > Insecta > Lepidoptera > Papilionidae > Meandrusa > Meandrusa payeni. Next base: position 3,421,475 of record JAGSMX010000029.1, read on the forward strand.
AAGCACGTGTCCATGGCGTAGGCTTCAGTTACAGCCCTCGTCTGTCGGGAGGTTGATTAGAATTTCTAATAATCCAACTGAACTTTGGTTGCTGTCTCAAACCAAACGTCTCTAATTTCATCTTAATAAATAGATCACAAAGTTTTCTTAAATAGCTTAGTTTAAAACTATAATCAATGAAATGTTAGACTATAATATTACAATCCAATTATTTTGTTTGTAAGATATTTGTTATTCAATGAATTCTATGTAGGGTTAAAATTAGAATCAAGTTACAGTTCCGAGACGCAAACTAATCTCATTACTTGATCTATTTCACGAGAAGGCTTCTGTTGGAAGTGAGCTATACATAGTCTTGGAAGAAATCTAAGTGAACTCATTACAATAACGTCGAACTACTTCGATAATATATTAAATTTATGTTCATTATGAAACAATCATATTTACGAGTGCAAACAAAATCGACTTCTAATCCAATCTCCGTTAAAACTGCACTTAAATCTAAACGCTTACGGTTAACGCTACATACGGACGACTTTTTTATGTCTAAAGTATCATAGTTATATTACAAAGTTCTGGTGCCTACGTTATATTTCTTCTTCTATAGAGGCGTAAGGTCGTGGGTTCGAATCCACCATTCGACTATTGATGCGAACCATCTCCTAGCACAAGCTTAAGCTTAGTTGAAATGGTTAACAATCTTATATTAATTTAATTTTGCCAGCAATCTTTTTTTAAAAAGAAACTATCACTGCTAAAGGAGCTGTACTGTATTCTAAATTAACATTTGCATAGTAAATTGCAGACGTAATTAGTGTTCCAACAGCTAGAAGCTCGGTTAAATGAATTCAGAGATTTTTCTAGCGGAATGTTTTTCATAAATTATTAAAAAGTGTTTCAGTGTTATTTTCTGGACGTAGGGAAAACATTGTTGATTGTACAACATCAAAGAGTGGATCAGCATTGCCAGGAAATGATACTAAAAACCAGCCAGATACAAATAGTATAGCCAAAGAGATTTTATTACAAATTTATATATACTATAATGCGAAAAGACTTTTCTCCAACTATTACATTTACTACTACGAGCATGGATTTGCATAACATGTTTGCATGGAGCTTGAAGCACTACGGGTACTGACAACTTAATATATCCGGGGAACTACCAGTGTATTAAGTTGTTCTACAGTCTGTTTACTTAACGTACACCTCGCATAGCATCGTTTGAATTTTCAACCAACAATGATTAGTAAAGGTACAATTTGTATTTACAGTTTATCTCATAATAATTGTAGGCAGAGTCACCAAACTGTGACACAACGAGCGGTGGATGATGTGCTCCACATAATAGGGGAATGTGCTTGTAGACGACCGGCCAGCCGACCGAACGAACCAGGAATATTATACAGTTAATATTAGTAAATAAGTGATTATGTATAAGTTCCCAGTAAATTGTAAATAGTTCAAAGCGATACGAAGATCATTTAAAATTGTAAAGAATCAAAGATAAAGGGCTTATTGGGTATATTGCTCTAAATTGCTAGGTTTATGGTTTGCTGTTAACAATTCTTTTATGTGTTTAGTTTGTAATTGTATATTGTTAATTAAACATAGAACCGAACTTCCGAACCTTTTAATACAGTCCACTGAGCTCTCAGAACGAGAGAGCGAGTGCACGCGCATATGTATGTATGCGTGTGCATCTGAGCTGTCCAAGAGGACCACTGTTGTGCGAGTCGCCTATAGTGCTAAACATGAAGCGGAAAGAAAGTCATTAATAGATAGTCTAAAACTGAGAGGCAACATGAGCTTTCTTAATGCTGCTGTCTGACCCGACCTCAGAGGGAGCGAGGAAGCTGGTATACAACATTGATGACTTTCTTTCTCGCTTCATGCGACCGATGTGTATATGCGTAGGTAAGGGTATGATGGGGCTCAGCCCTGTAGTTCTGGGCTCTCAAGAATAAGACTATGGTATCCCCTGCCTGTCCTACAAGGCGACTAAAAGGGGCCTCGGGTTCACTGGGCGACAAGGGTGGGGGCCTGAGTCGTCCACCAAAGTGGACCCGGGAAGAAGGCGATCGGTTGGCCCGTGTCGCTTTGCGCTGCGAGGGCACAGGGGAGGGAGTAACCTCCCCGGGACGTGCTCTCCTTGAGCACAGTGCAGAGGGTTCGGTGTGTTCCACTGGAGATCCCGGGAGCCCCTCGTCATGCACCGAGGAAAGGGTCACCGGGGAGGTTTTAGTGGGTAAGAACCCCACATAACCGCCGCCTTAAAAAATTCTGAAGATTTCCTCCCCGTTAACAAAAAAAAAATGATGGGGCTGACATGCCCAAAAGAACAAAAGTCCCCAATAAATAAATAAAAAAAAATATATAATTGTAGGAAGAAAGTTTACACGTTTCTCAATAATTTTACCTATGAACAGCCAGTAAAAGTTTCTTCATAGTTTAAATTTTAGTCTAATTAGTACTTTAGTAAAGTAGGTAGATTTGAACCTAGGCCCTTACGTTTCGCAGACCGTAACCTAAACCATTGAGCTATCGACTCTTTAGTATCAGTTATTAGATGTTTGTTTGTTGTTTAGTTGTTAAATCGATTTCCTGATTGAGCTATGTTGAACTGTATAACAGGAAGCAACGGATGCTGCCTGTCAACACTTCCACGTAATTCAATATCCGGTTTCAACCGATAAACAACAAACTAATCTGACAGAAGCTTTTCGATACACTTTTATAAAAGTTATTAGTATCCCTTTTTAGTCTTAATTTTAATAAATCTATATATATATATATATATAAAATAAAATGTGTGTGGGTTTGATCTTTATAGGCTCCGAAACGTCTGGACTATTTTTAATGAAACTTCAGATTGACCTGACGAGTAATCGTGTAAAGTTTGGTGACGATCGGAGCACTTCTCTTTTTGAACTGTCAAATACAGCTTTTATTTATTATAATGATGTTCTAATGTTTTATAACCCAAATATGTATTGACACATGCGTTGTGTATATTTATGTCATTGTGAACCATATTGAAGTACAATGGAGTATATTGTATATACATGGGTGTAGGTAATGATCTTCACCCGCTCGAGAAGCGGCTGGGTACGCTAGTACAAGTATATTTACGAGTAAAAACAAAATACAACTTCTAATAGGATAGGATACCAAACTCTCATCAGTCTTTGAAGTACATTTTTCCAATAAAATCATCGAAATCGGTTGGCATGATATTGAGATATTTGTGGCAAACATACTTGATCCAAATACAACATTTATACGATTTTCCCATGAAAGCGCTAGATTTGAAATACAAAAATTTCAAAATATCAAAATCAGTCTGCCCAGTCGAAAGTTATGAAGTAACGAAAATAAAAAAAATATAATTGTAGGAAGAAAGTTTACACGTTTCTCAATAATTTTACCTATGAACAGCCAGTAAAAGTTCAATTTTCAATGTCGTAGTTTCAATTTTAGTCTAATTATTACTTTAGTAAAGTAGATAGATTTGAACCTAGGACCTTACGTTTCGCAGACCGTAACCTAAACCATTAAGCTATCGACGCTTTGGTATCAGTTAGTAGATGTTCGTTTGTTGTTTAGTTGTTAAATCGATTTCCTGACTGAGCTATGTTGAACTGTATAACAGGAAGCAACGGATGCTGCCTGTCAACACTTCCACGTAATTCAATATCCGGTTTCAACCGATAAACAACAAACTAATCTGACAGAAGCTTTTCGATACACTTTTATAAAAGTTAATAGTATCCCTTTTTAGTCTTAATTTTAATAAATCTATATATATATATAAAATAAAATGTGTGTGGGTTTGATCTTTATAGGCTCTGAAACGTCTGGACCAATTTTTATTTATTATGATGATATTCTATTGTTTTATAACCCAAATATGTATTGACACATGCGTTGTGTATATTTATGTCATTGTGAACCATATTGAAGTACAATGGAGTATATTGTATATACATGGGTGTAGGTAATGATCTTCACCCGCTCGAGAAGCGGCTGGGTACGCTAGTACAAGTATATTTACGAGTAAAAACAAAATACAACTTCTAATAGGATAGGATACCAAACTCTCATCAGTCTTTTGAAGTACATTTTTTCCAATAATATTATCGAAATCGGTTGGCATGATATTGAGATATTCGTCCATTTGTGGCAAACATAATTGATCCAAATACAACATTTATACGATTTTCTCATGGATGGAAGCACTAGATTTGAAATACAAAAATTTCAAAAATATCAAAATCAGTCCGCCCAGTCGAAAGTAATGAAGTTACGAAAATAAAAAAAATACAGACAAATTGAGAACCCCCTCGTCAACTCTTAGGTAGAAGTTAACCGGGATTTGAATATTCAATCATTAGACAATATGTCGAAGACCGAACAACAACTAGGTCTGCTTATCGTGACAACAAAAAATAAAGAGCCGTTGTAGCTCAGTGTCCGGGCGGTTAGCTCATGTTGCATAGTACGCTAGCAACCCGAGTTCGATGCCCGGTGCCGGCACCAATAAATTTGCTGATGCAATTTTATGTGCTGATTTACCACTCGCTCGGCGGTGAAGGAAAACGTCGTGAGGAAACCTACATGTCTTAGAACATTTTTCTAAGGCATGTGAAGTCTGCCAATCCGCACTAAGGCCGCGTGGCGTATACTATATATACAGAGAAGGCCTGTGCCGAACAGTGGGACATATATATATATATATATATATATATATATATATATATATATATATATATATATATATATATATATATATAGTCTGTAACTTTAACTTTAAGAAAAATAAAACAACGGTAAGATATGCGAAATGAATAAAACATAGTCATAAATTATTCGCCAGACGTTTCTTATTTGAGGCTCTCTGCTTTCAGACAAATAGTTCTTCCCCGCTCATATCTCGTGTGATAAATAGTGATGGTAGATCTCTCTAACTAAATCGGGATAATATATCACATAGCGGTATTTGCATTGAATATCCAATTTTACATCACGATGAATCGTTACGAAGGTCGTATTATAAGATTAAGCTTTTTATATACCAAGCTTCTTCCATTTGACCGAACACAACGGAGGGTCGGTTGCTGTCTACATCAAAAGAATCGAACTTGTAAGGGAATAATTACTATGAATAATAATAATAATTTATTTCTTGGACCATAGTTAATAATGATACAACAATTTATTCACAAAAAAGGAAGAAACACTTAGCTAGACTAATTTTTTTTCTAGGATTCATTATCGTTTCGATTCAAAATGTCGTTTTATCCGTATTTCTTCCTTCTTGTGTAAATAAGACTCTTTTTTTTTTCTTTTTTTTTAATGACGAACTACACAGGTTGGCCAGAGAAGCTGGCCTTGACTGCTTCACCGGATTGAGAGGTGGCATAGCTCTTAGGTCGCTTAGCCTGAACCTCTATTGCTAGTAACTCGACATAAGGGTCCCCCCGGTGAGGGGTAACCTCAGCTTGGACGGTTACTATGTTACGCGTAAGCATTCCGATCCGAGGGCGCCCGAGAGGGCCGAACCACGACTCGGTCGGTTGCTATTTCACGGATAATCTAAGAGACATTCAAAAGCTAAACTAACTTTGAGTGCCACTTCGGGATAAATTAAGACTCTTATCCGTATTCAATTATAACGATTTTTTATTTAAAAAAAAAGTTTATATTTTTTTATCAATATGTCTGTAAAATCGAATAATGTTACTCATATTTCATTATTATATAATGACCAAAAACGACGATTTTCCAAAACTTAATTCAGTGTCATGTGACAGGTGCTAGGTGGTCACAGTGTATCATATAATATAACATAACGTAAACGTAAATGTAGTCGTAAACTTAAACATAGACCTAAACTAAGACCGAAATCTAGGTAGACGTAGACACTTAATTGTATGCGTAGACGTAAACGTAGATATGAGACCTAGTTACCTTAGTAAAATACAGACAACGACTCCTGTCTCCATCTACCCTGTGTAAAAAATTATTAAAGAACGCGGGGTCAAATTTTTAGTGTGCATTTTAATGAAATTGTAGAGTTAGTCATGAACTTACATCTGCCATCTCAGAATAATTGTTACCACATTTATTAATAGTTTTCTCGAAATTAAATCCTGAAAAATATCATAATAAATATTTGGTGCTACGAAACGGCGCGTACATAATAGCGCGAGGACCGCCCACGACCTGGATATTAAATAAATTCAGGGAGACGGGACCACGAGTTCTATTTTCGTCGCAAACGTTTCAAGGCTTATGCAAATGCTTGAAATGTTCCACCGGGACTAAGTAGCGGCAATTTTACAGTCTGCTTGCTGGTTAAGTTATCGGGTAGGTATACTCGTATACTATTTGGCTTTCCTTGTATATTTATGTAGGAGAAAACGAGCTAATGGCTCATCTGATCATAAGTGATCACCGAACCCCATGAACAAAGGGAAAAAATGTGATACTAATTAAAAACGTAAGAAAAATTTATTAAGAATAGTGCTAAAGTTGTTTTTTTTTTTATGACGAACTACACAGATTGGCCAGAGAAGCTGGCCTTGACTGCTTCACCGGATTGAGAGGTGGCATAGCTCTTAGGTCGCTTAGCCTGAACCTCTATCGCTAGTAACTCGACACAAGGGTCCCCCCGGTGAGGGGTGACCTCGGCTTGGACGGTTACTATGTTACGCGCAAGCATTCCGATCCGAGGGCGCCCGTTGTATATGGCATTGTATATGCGTATGCAGTTGTATGCTCGACTAGCATGTAATACAACTCTCTAATGAAAAGTGGCGCTTTAACGAAATATCAATAAGACTTTATTAATAATTTATGTAATTTTGTTATGTTAAAAAAATGTAATGTGTTTTTTTTTCATTGTCATTTGTCAGTTTAACGAATTATTAATAAATAATAAAAAAATATTTACGTAATTTTTATATTGTCAAAAAAAACTTTTTTTTTATTTTACTCAGTTACTATTTTTTTTTATAATTTCTTTTATTTTACGTTATTTGTTATTTTATAAAATACTAATCAGCAATTTAATAAATAAATCTTTATCGAGAAAATTTTAAATTAAGTTTTTTTTTTATTTGCAGATTGTGTTTCTTTATTCCTTCCGAAAGAACTACGTTCCTACCTGGTGCCCATGACACCAACTTTCTGTTTTTATGTACATTTTACTTATTTAATGACGAGATATAGCAATATTTGTTATACACAAATAATGTTCATCTTTTTTCCTCAATTTCTCTTATTTCCGAATTGTACCGGAACTTCGTACCATGGTTATGGTACGAAGATTCCGTTCTTCGGAAGTTAGTGATATTTGTGAAAAAATAAATAAAAAGTGTTACGATAGACTCACCGTTCACCTAATAAGCTTGGAATAAGGCGTGGAAAGCGGATAGCCATTCTCGTCCCTGCCAACTCTACTAGGATTAAAAGCGTGTGAGATCTTAGTTATAAAAGTTATTCTATAAATTAAATTCTTATAAACTAACTTTATAATCTCCTCTTAAAATATAACGGAGAAATCGTTTTATGTAAATTCTTTATCAAGTTATACCCGACTTTGAAAAATGCTTATCATTCAACAAACGCAATAACTCGAGAGGCGAGCGAGTTTAAATCTGATTTATATTTCTTTTTAACGTTCAAATTTACTCAAAGATTTGCAAAATTGAAACTCGTAATATGAATACGCCTTCAGAGGACAAAGGAATGCTTTCACGCTAACAGCCAACCATTTTGTGGTGGACAGAAATATGCTACAAGGACATTAACTAAATATGTTTAAAGCTATTAGTTAGAGCCTGTACATAAGACGTAGACATTCCATCAATACGCACGAAGCGGTTTGCCTCCACCTTCCTTATGCGGGCGGCTAAGGAATGGAACTCTCTGCCGCGTGCAGTCTTTTCTCACGGGTACAATCTGGACACCTTTAAGTGCAATGTGAACTGACACCTTATAGGCTCACGTGCTCCATCCTAGGCTTTATCTTCGCCTTCCATCAAGCTGCATCACTTTTGGGAACAGGTCTACTTTTAGGCCTGTTCCCAAAAGTGGGATATATATATATATTTTTTTTTATAGTAAATAGGCTCACGTTTGGCTTCTATCTTGCTTGATGGAAGGTAAAGAGAGTATGTGGGATTCGTCTCATCCCTTCTTCTCCATCTATATATAAATATGTTTGTCTGTATGTCTTGTATAGAATCGTAAACTATATATTTGATTATGTAATTCAACAAAGTGTAGTTCTTTGTGTACTGACAGATGGCGCCACTATCATACCAATGAATTTCATATATAGTCGTGACAGTGAATTAAAACGAAAACAGCAAACGAACATCGAATGTTCCCCAATATTTCTGTAATGTGTCTCCTTCAAATTTATTTTAGTTAGTGTCTTATAAAATTTTCTAAGGAGAGTAACTTTTTTCACGGTGTTTTCCCTTACCGCCGAGTACGTAGTAAATCGGCGCTTAGAATTAAAATTGTGACAATTTTAATTACGATCAACTCTCGGCACGCCTCTATTTTTTTTTTAAAAAAAGCTATATTCTCTTTTTTTTCAATAGACTTAAAAAGATAGACTAAAAAGGTTCTCAATTCGTCTGTATTTTTTTATGTTTGCCCTGATTCTTTTGATTCTTCTTTTCGATTCTTGATGATTCTTTTTTTAATTTAAAAGCTGGTGCTTGCCGTGTGGTCGTATTTGTTTTGTCCAATTCTAATAATGAGATCCATCAGAAAACCATATAAGTCTTAAATTCCCATCAAGTTTGTGCGCCGCAAATAGACGATTAACTCAATATCACGCCAACCGATTTCCACGATTCTGATTTTGTATTGGAAAGGATGTACTATTTGTAGACGACCGGCCAGCCGACCAGCGAACCCGGGAATATTATATAGTTAATATTAGTAAATAAGTGATTATGTATAAGTTCCCAGTAAATTGTAAATAGTTCAAAGCGAAAGATCGATCCTAAGATCATTTTAAATTGTAAAGAAATCTATTGGAAAGAGCTTATTGGGTTATTGGGCATATTGCTCTATATTGCTGCCATTAACAATTCTAGGGCTATAAACGTTGCACATGGCAACGTCAGGCATTGTTTAAATTTACAAATGCCGAATTCTATAGAGTTATTGGAAAGCGTAATTAAGTTATTGGAAAGCGTCCTTTGCTAAATTCCCGCTTCGGTTATTTTGTATTTTTTATTAATATTTTAACTATGAGACGGAGCGGGGGTAGAGCCCATCTTTGGATATTTAAGGTGGTGCAAAGAAAGCGTAAGCATGATTATTAGTTTGAACCATAGTGAGACGGTTGCTCTGAACCTCAATTGAAAGAACGTTTAAATAGTAAGCAACGTGTAGAACGACCGTTGCTCTGAACCGAACCTTATAAGTAGATGATTATTTGTTGAACTACTGTGAGCTGAACTGTGCTCTGAACCTTGGTTGAACGAACCAAATTAATTAGAACGCAACGTGATCTGGTGAAAGACCGTTGCCCTGAACCGTAAGTGAACTGAACCTTATTAAATAGTGAACCTGAACCTTGTGAACTTTATTATAACTGAACCATTGTTATATGTGAACTTTTATTATTCGCGAACCTTTTATTATCGTGAACCTTTTGATTATTGTGAACTTTTAAGTGTTTAGTTTGTAATTGTATTTGTGAATTAAACATGGAACCGAACTGCCGAACCTTTTAATACAGTCCACTGAACCTTGAACCGAACTTATATATACAGTCCACTGAGCTCTCAGATCGAGAGAGCGAGTGCGCGCGCATATGTATGTATGCGTGTGCATCTGAGCTGTCCAAGAGGACCACTGTTGTGCGAGTCGCCTACACTATTAGTGTGTGTATTTGACGTATTTTGTATTCATTGAATGATCATTGAGTGTAACAGATCGGTTTCATAATGAAACGTCACTAGCAAACGGTAGACTCTAAAGCCAAGATCTAAGACAGTAAACGTTGCCTTCTTCGCTAAAATGTGTCATCTTAAATGCGCACTTCCACTATCTCTTGACATTGGTACTGAGGTTCTTTAGATGCACCAGACTTCTTGTTAATTCACTTTACAAATGCTTTAAAAATATTTAACTTTGTGTTGACCTTAACGTCCGTTGTTCACTTAAGCGTAACTCAGTCGCTGTCTTCCCCTTAACATTTATATCTAAAAGCTTTAGCGCGGTGGGAATATTTTGCTTGCAAAATCCTGAAAACATTTGCGATGAAAATAGATCTCACTGAATGAATTCAATACTCAATGCGTGGGATGGTACCGCGCCTCTATACAAGCCGCGCTTCACGGTTTTTTTCTTCGTATTTAATTTTGTATTTCGAATTAATAAAAGACTTTCAAAATTTTTATATGTTAGTCGGTGATAAGATTTTTTATACTCACTCCCCCGACTTGGATAGGTCGTGGCTGTTTTTTGTCTTTTCTAATTCTACTCTTACAATTTATCTATTACAATCAACATTTCTTCTTTTCTTTCTTTCCTTTTATTTACTTATTTTTTTTTATTTATATCAAATAAAATTTTACAATAAAGGAATATACATATAACTTAACGCTATATAAACCGCAATGGTTTGTCGCTAGCGTCAAAGCGTCCGTCTTGCGTTCCTAAATAACTTTTAGTATACTTAATGTTTTTGTTAGTTATACAATTCCTTATATCTGAGGGTAGTTCGTTAATTAATCTAGGCACGATGTATCTTGCCGTGCGCTCGCCGTACACATTTTTTGCGCCTATCGTATTAAACTGGTTTGACGATATCGACCGTGTGCATATAGGATGTTCCATTTTGGTTAAAATTTTTTCATTAAAGAAATATTCTTTTAACATGATGTATTTTATTTTTGTATAAATAGGTAAGATATTACAGAGTTTAAAAAGTTTTTTTTCGTCGTTATGAAAATGTTCTTTAATTTTAGGTAGTATAATTTTTTTATGTATAATTTCTTTCTATCTAGCTCTATATAATTCAATATTCTTATACTATATTACATTCTTTTCTTATCTCTTATTCTTACTTATTATGTTACATTTACTTATTTTTACTTCATTTACGCGGTTACATTTTTTCTTTTCGTATCTTATTTTAGTTACTGTCTAATTCTATTTTATTACTTTATTTATTACATTATTTTGGGCTCATCATCTCATATTGCCTTCGCAATACAAGATGGGATGCTCCTTTTCTTTCTCAGGTTTTATTTCTACGTAATCAGTGATAAGATTAACATAGGTTTTCGGCATGCAGTTGTTCGTATACGCTGTCTATCTAGGGTTAGAAAAATAGATATTCCGAGTGTATTAATTAAATATAAAATAAATAAATTAAAGTAATTTATGCAACAGTGGCTTTACCACTCCTAGTCAACCGCTGTCAAAATCTTATTTAGCAATACCTTAGGGCCACATTTCGTGGTATGCCGAGTAATTACTCCGCACTCGAGCGGCTGCGTTTCCAAATTTTTTAAATTAAAAACCTTGCAATATTTCCTTCAAGTCCCTTTACGTTCATAATTACATTTGAGAATTACCTGACCAATATAATTACTCCACCAAAGTCAATGGTTGTGTGGAAACAGACTTTTGCTGAGTTCGACAGGAAATACTCGGCATTGCCAAATTCGTGGCGAAGTCAGAGATTTCTTAAAGCTTGAAATATTTAATTAATGTAAAATACAAAAAAAATATAATAATATTTGTGTATCATATATTACATTAAGTATATTATAATATTCGAATCGAATAAGTAACTGTCTCACTTTCTCTATCTCAAATTACTTTGTGACAGAACCATTATCTACTTGTCTAGAAATACAACAAATTGAACTGTCAAACAAAACGTGGAAGTGTTTTCAACAATGGAAAAAAATCCACGCGAAACAGAAAGTTGGCGTTGCTTTGTTTTGATTCACTTTGTTTGAGAGCTCGAGTTCGCTGAAACGGAAAAACTTTCAACTGCGGTTTGTTAATTGAAACAAAATGGAATGGAGTAACATTTTTCGATATTAACATTCTTTTGTTGTCGACATCCCCCAACGGAACGCTTTGCTTCGTCCTTCATTTTTCGCACAGCAAAGGACTGGAATAGTTTGCCCGCGTCTGTCTTTCCCTCTGATTACAATGTGTGTTTTCAAGAGTAGGGTGAATAGGCATTTACTAAGCTAATGCGCCTTTCCATCCAGGACCGTATTTCCACTTAAAATCTGGTGGGATTTGTCGTCAAGCACTTGCTTAGAATGGTTTAAAATATATCAATGCGGTAGGCGAAAGAGAACACTAGAACTTCGTCATATAATGACACTACGGAAATAGTGAAGAGCATACGCGTGTAGTACAATCAATCTCGTTAGGTATTTGATTTGAAGTACGTTTCTTACTCGTCAGCCCTGTAGTTCTGGGCTCTCAAGAATAAGACTACGGTATCCCCTGCCTGTCGTAGAAGGCGACTAAAAGGGGCCTCGGGTTCACTGGGCGACAAGGGTGGGGGCCTTTGTCGTCCGCTAAGGTGGACCCCGGAAGAAGGCGACATCGGCTGGCCCGTGTCGCCTTGCACTACGAGGGCAGAGGGGGGGAGGGAGTAACCTCCCCCCGGGAAGTGCTCTCCTTGAGTACAGTGCATAGGGGCTCCGGTGCGTTCCACTGGAGATCCCGGAGCCCCTCACCATGCACCGAGGAAGGGCCGCTGGGGAGGTTTTAGTGGGTAAAAACCCCATATAACCACCGCCTTCCCCCCATAAGGCGGGGTATCTTTTCGAAGATTTCCTCCTCGTAAACAAAAAAAAAAGGTTTCTTATTTTTTTTTTCTCTTTATTCAGGACAACAAACATTTGTACAATTATAATAAATCACAGAAAAGTATGAGCAATAAAGTAAATTAAAGTCTAAAGAAAAATTATAAATTACTAAACATATCGTTGGTCATTGTACAAACAACACCGTCATCCACAGATTACTACATAAAAGTTACAGAGATAGGATTAAATTAATAATAGAAAATAAGAAAAAAACAGTCAAAACGGAAAATAGTTAAGTTAACAAAATCTCTTGTAAAGCTTTTCTAAATTTGGAAGGAGTTAAGCCAAATATATCTATATTGTTAAAGTTATTGTTATACAATTCCATGATGCGATTAAGAGGTGCGCGTGCGCCTGCGCTTGTTTTACTTGACTGAATAGCAAAAAGTTGATGTGAATGAAGCTCACGAATGCGTTTCGAATGGCTGGGAACACGTATACATATGTGATTGACGAGTTCATTGCAATCCAATTTATTTTGACAGATGTTGTAAAGAAGAGTTTGATCCAAGAGCATTCTTCTTGATTCAAGAGAACTTATTCGTAAATATAGTTCATAATCCACGCGTATTTCCGGCGAATGTACGCGTTAATACTTGAATACTAAGCGTAAATGGCGTGCTTTAACATCGTGTACGAAATTCCTGGAATAATTGTTCCCACGGTACCGGCAGCTCTATATAATTCAATATTCTTATACTATATTACATTCTTTTCTTATCTCTCATTCTTACTTATTATGTTACATTTACTTATTTTTACTTCATTTACGCGGTTACATTTTTCTTTTCGTTTCTTATTTTAGTTACTGTCTAATTCTATTTTATTACTTTATTTATTACATTATTTTGGGCGCTCAAGAATAAGACTACGGTATCCCCTGCCTGTCGTAGAAGGCGACTAAAGGGGCCTCGGGTTCACTGGGCGACAAGGGTGGGGGCCTTTGTCGTCCGCTAAGGTGGACCCCGGAAGAAGGCGACATCGGCTGGCCCGTGTCGCCTTGCGCTGCGAGGGCACAGGGGGGGAGGGAGTAACCTCCCCCCGGGAAGTGCTCTCCTTGAGTACAGTGCAGAGGGGCTCCGGTGCGTTCCACTGGAGATCCCGGAGCCCCTCACCATGCACCGAGGAAGGGCCGCTGGGGAGGTTTTAGTAGGTAAAAACCCACCGCCTTCCCCCCATAAGGCGGGGTATCTTTTCGAAGATTTCCTCCTCGTAAACAAAAAAAAAAGGTTTCTTATTTTTTTTTTCTCTTTATTCAGGACAACAAACATTTGTACAATTATAATAAATCACAGAAAAGTATGAGCAATAAAGTAAATTAAAGTGTAAAAAAAAATTATAAATTACTAAACATATCGTTGGTCATTGTACAAACAACACCGTCATCCACAGATTACTACATAAAAGTTACAGAGGTAGGATTAAATTAATAATAGAAAATAAGAAAAAACAGTCAAAATGGAAAATAGTTAAGTTAACAAAATCTCTTGTAAAGCTTTTCTAAATTTGGAAGGAGTTAAGCCGAATATATCTATATTGTTAAAGTTATTGTTATACAATTCCATGATGCGATTAAGAGGTGCGCGTGCGCCTGCGCTTGTTTTACTTGACTGAATAGCAAAAAGTTGATGTGAATGAAGCTCACGAATGCGTTTCGAATGGCTGAGAACACGTATACATATGTGATTGACGAGTTCATTGCAATCCAATTTATTTTGACAGATGTTGTAAAGAAGAGTTTGACCCAAGAGCATTCTTCTTGATTCAAGAGAACTTATTCGTAAATATAGTTCATAATCCACGCGTATTTCCGGCGAATGTACGCGTTAATATGAATACTAAGCGTAAATGGCGCGCTTTAACATCGTGTACGAAATTCCTGGAATAATTGTTCCCACGGTACCGGCAGCTCTATATAATAGGATTCCTAAACATTCAACAATCTCACTCGACAATACACTGTGTATAAACTATGTCTGGAAGGAATTTATTTGCTTTGATAACCGAACTACGCTGTTAACATAAACCTCCAATGTGTACAACATTATACATAAATATTCACTCCTTAGTGGGGTAGGTAGTGATTTTACATTTTAAAGTTAAAGTTACAACCTTTATATATATGTTATGTCCCACTGTTGGGCGCAGGTTCTCGGTAAAGAGAGTATAAGGGCATGGTCCGCCACGCGGCCCTAGTGCGGATGGGCAGACTTCACATGCCTTAGAAAATTTTCTAAGACATGTAGGTTTCCTCACGATGTCTTCCTTCACCGCCGAGGGCGTAGTAAATCGGCACATAAAATTGCAACAGCAAATTTATCGGTGCCGGCACCGGGGATCGAACTAAGGTTGCTAACGTAATATGCAACTTGAGCCAACCACCCGGACACTGAGCTACCAAGGCTCTGCTGAGCTACCACGGCTCTACTGAGCTACCACGGCTCTGTGTGATCTTAGTCTCTCAGTGATTCAGTCTCTGATTTTACATTTTGAACGGTATTTATAACCGACTACAAAAAGGAGGAGGTTCTCAATTCGTCTGTATGTTTTCCATGTTTTGTGGACGATATAGATTGATTTTTATTTTTATTACCACAATTCTATAAAACAAATAATTAACAATTGGTACGACCAAATGAAAAAAAAAGAAGGTATCGTCTCCCGGTGCCAATAACAAGGTCCACATTTGCACAACGCCACTATATCTCTGTTGCACCACGGATATATAATAAAATCCCATTCGACCTTAATTATATCACAAGGCTTAACAGTCGTAAGTTCAAGGGATTGTTATTAAAATGGTTGCAGAATCAGGACTACACCCAAATTGAAAATATATTATTAACCTCATGATATCCACACACTCACTCACACAAACACACACACTACACATTCGCATAACTTCTCAACTATGACTGTAGTTCTTTCGATTTTTTTTCCCTTTTGCACACATTTTTGTTTTTTATTTTATATATTTTTAATTATTAATTATCGTATAATTTACTTAACTTATATTAAAAACTTATTGTACGCAGGACTTACTGTTTGTGACTCTGGAAGGCACTGTCTCCTGAGATACAAGTACACTGTACCTAGTTCAGGAAACAGAGCTCCTGTAAATGTAACATGTTTGTTTTTGTGATATTAATAAAGTTATTATTATTATATATATTAATTATTTGTATTATTTTAGCGTGTACATTTTGTACATTTGTGTTTTGAATTTACTACGAAACGTGTGAAAATCTTTTAAAACAATTTGCGGTCAGAGTGGTAATGGTAGATACTCTTACATACACATTTATATACACACGCAAATACACCTTTTATGTAATATAAAATTTGTATGTAATATTAAGGGGGAGCAAGGGGAATACAGGAGCATTAGTGTATAATATTTAGTTTTTTCCCCAACCCTAAAAGAAAATTCAAAGCATATTTTAATATAGTTTTTTTATTTTACAAAAGTTTTTGTTTGATAATTTTATGCCATCAAACCTATAATATTATTATAATTGTGTTCAATAAAGATTATTATATTACTACAGATTAAAAAAAGACGATATATATATCTAGATATATATTTAGAGTAAAATGATTGCCTTAAAAATGCGGACATTAAGAAGTATGTCAGGGGTAACTTTGAGACCTTCAAACTTGTAATGCTTAACTCTACAACTTAAATAGCTTGTTGATACTTTTCTTTCAATGTCAATGTGTTTCATGGAATTGTTTCTGGACTTATGAAATTTAAAGTTCAGCAATGCGTACACCACGCTGCCTTTGCTGAACTTATTTTTTTTTCTTTCATCACGGTTTTCGTAACACGAAAGTTTACTCAACTGAGCTTGGTTTGTTTTTCGCAATTCGTAATAGTTTCAAATTGAATTTTGTCCGAAACTCACGCGTCCTTCGAACAAAAGTTTCACGGATCACGTGAGATTTACTAATAAATTCGACCTAGCCGGTCGACTTCACACCTAAATTATAGTAGCATCAATAACTAATAAAATAGAATCACTCACGACGAGAAAGGCAGGTAGATGACGCATTCCATTTTGCCATGCAACAACTGTTTCACATCTCCATCTCGAAAAAGAAGGATGACAGGAAATATTTGAACTAAACACGACGATGGCATATAGATACAAATATTAGAATTAAACTTTAGACGACGACGGATAGACGGTGTCAATCGAGACGCCAAAGAAATTGGTATAGGAACCTGGAGGACTGCGGCCATGGATAGGCCGAGGTGGAGGGTGTTGCTTGACCAAGCCAAGGCTCTTATAGAAGAAGAAGAAGAATTATAATTAAACTATATACTAAATAATCTACAGTAAATATACCTATACTATCAGTAACAAACAAATGAGCCAGATATTTTTATAATAGATTCAGATTCATATTTTATTGGTAATATAATAAATTACAAGTCAATTATTTACTAAAAATTATTACAAATTATTAGTATTAAAATTATATTAGATAATTGAATAGAAAAAAAAATAATGAAAAATTGTACAAATAAAATGATTTTAATTTGTAATTTATTTTGTTAATTCCTCCACACTGTAAAATGCCCTCTCAACCAGCCATGACTTCGACCTATTTTTAAACATTGCTAGATTGGGAGCTTCAGTTACATGCTTACTGTAGAAGTGTGGCGGAAAGGGCAATAAAAAGAAATAAGACTTAGCGAACAATGGCGACACAACATGCATGCAACATGCGTGTGGTAATGCATATAAGTCACATAGAAATAATAAATAGATAATATTAAATAAAAATACTACACTAATAAATATAGAATAGAGGAGGAGGCGGACAGAAAAGTGTACTTCTTCTCCCAGCGCCAACGCTTCCCGAAGTGGCACTCAAAGTCAGTTTAGCTTTTGAATATCTCTTACATTATCCGTTAAATAGCAACCGGCCGAGTCGTGGTTCGGCCGTCTCGGGCGCCCTCGGATCGGCATGCTTACGCGTAACATAGTAACCGTTCGCTGAGGTTACCACCGGGGGACCCTTGTGTCGAGTTACTAGCAATAGAGGTTCAGGCTAAGCGACCTAAGAGCTGTGCCACCTCTCAATCCGGTGAAGCAGTCAAGGCTTCCTGGCCAATCTGTCTAGTTCTTCATTAAAAAAACATAGTAAAAACATGTACTATGTATAAGCCTTCGCGATTTATAGGTGACCAAGATCTACACCTAGATAGTCTTGAGCACAGGCGCAAGGTGCCCAGCCTTTCGGTGTTTTACAGATTACACTTTGGAGACTGTGCACAGGAATTACACGAGTTAATTACCCCATTCTACCTTCGGACGTTTAGCCACTCTGCGGGTCTCCACCCTTTTATAGTTGATGTTCCGCGCGTCCGAACGAAGCGATTTGAGTCATCGTTCATCGTGCGTACAGCAAAGGAGTGGAATAAGTTGCCGGCGTCAGTCTTTCCGTCCAAGTACGACGTGGGAGCCTTCAAAAGTAGAGTGAATAGGCACTTACTAAACTAGCGCAAGCTATCTTTCGACTATATTACACTATTATACCACTTAACACCAGGCGGGATCACGGTCAAGCGCTAGTATACATGCATAAAAAAAAAATTGATCTGATAATGTTCGAATCTCAAAAACCGATTACCCCATTATAAATTTATGAAGATATTTGATTCTAATTTGAACATTTTGGTTGACTGCGTTCTGTTTCGTCTTGTTTTGTTTAATTCCTCATTTTATTTTATTTTACATACAATCTATTTGATATATATTTTTTCCCTCGTTTTTACTTGCTTTTATGATACTCTTACTTTTGTTAAAATTCTGCTACTGACGTTTGTTTCTTTTCTTTTCTTATAAGTTTCTGCAGAATACCAGCGCTGATCTACCCTCCTCGGGTAGTCAGCATTATGCTGAGCAGTGAACCCTGTCGCTCCGTTGCAACGCATAGCCTTATTATTGGACCTTTTATATATATTTTTGTTTTTTTTTTTTCATTTTTAACTGTGTGCTTAATTTGAATATGTGTTGTAATCTGTCGAACCGTTTAAATAGCTTATTATTGTTTTGTATCAATAACTTTCCTTTTCGGTTTTTACATACAATCATTCGTTTCCTAAAGTTTTTCTTCTTCAAGGAAGGTGAGGGACAATGCACATTAAGGAGCATCGTAAAAACATATTTTAGATTTGTCTATATGCTTTTTGTAGGAGCAAATCACTGGTTCACTTCATCGGATCTTCAGTGATCCTGCTATCCACGTACACTTAGCGGGACTGAAGGTGCGTTGCCAACTTATTATTACTAAACTTATTATCAAGGAGAAGAGTCGCCAGCACCTTGGTCGGCAGGGGAAACGCAGAAGTGTTTTAAGACCTCCACTTTTCGTCGGTATTATCTGTCAACCAATTCATAAAATAGCAAAAGCCACGTACCACTGTTGGGCTAAATGCTAATAAATTTTCACGTTAATAGTTAATTGCTGGATTCGAACCTACGACTATATGCTTCGCAGACTGCACCCCGAGGCTGAGGCTATTGACTTTTTCTTTTTTATTTATTAAATAGTAGTAATTAACTAGAGCCGTGGTAGCGTGCGGTTGCCTCAAGTTGCCCGCACCAATAAATTTGTTGTTACAATCTACATGTCCTAGAACTTTTTTCTAAGACATGTGAAGTGTGCCAATCCGCACTAGGGCCGCGTGGCGGACTACGCTCTTATACCCTTTACAGAGAAGGCCTGCGTCCAGCAGTAGGACATATATTTACATAAAGGCTGTAGATTTATCTTTAAAATAACGCCAGCAGGACTCCAATATCTTTCATCTCTCTTGCTAAACTAGCGCGTACCATCTTTCGACTAAATCACCACTTAACACCAGGTGGGATTGTGGTCAAGCGCAAGTTTATACCGATAAAAAAAATATTTTTGGGTGGGGGTAAAAATGATTTTTAAGGGATAGCATGCGGAATGTATCATTGTAAAGGGTTGACGTTGACATTTCAGTAGCAACAATAAAAATAAATCAATATGCTCTGGAGTAAGTGACTAACTTTATTTTTAAAATTAAAACCACCAATAAATATACATTTTAAAACATTAATCATTATTGATAGGTTAATTGTATATTCATTACGACGAATGCACGTTTAGACATACGTACCAATAACTAACGAGATCAAAATGCCTCGAAAGTTTTTTTTTTATTGTCATTTTCAATTATTGTCATTGGCCAGACTGTGCTGGAATTTAAACACCATAAACAACACACTTTCATTAGAAATTATTGTCATTTTCTATATCAGAAATTTGTAATATAGATACAGCAAAATGTAACTTGATAGTTAATAGAGGCATAAATTTCGATACATATATTTTTAAATAGATCGCTAAAAATAGGATATGGTAACTTCATATGTCCGTTGTTTTGATATACAATGAGATATGTAGTTGCGACCAGTTAAGTTCAAAAGTTAACTTCAAATACTTATGTATAATTTAAAGAACGATCAACGCTACCATACGCAATCGGTTAACTACACGTGCTCATTACTTGAGAGTAAAATTATTTGTAAATCTACGGAATATCAATAGAAAATTATATATAAATAAATTATGTATACATAATATATATATACTAATATATAGACAGTAAGGATCAGGACATAAATGCCCTTCACAATTTATAGAAGTTTTATGGAGTACATTGACTTGCTTAAAGCCGTTATACATGTGTTATACAATTTTAAAGCCAAATTTTATAGTCTGTGAGGTTATGCCGACGGCAATCGCCGATACTTATAAGTAGATAGGCAATAAGATATAGGTTAATATACCTAATACATAAATAGTTAACAACTCCGTAAATACAGCCTTCGACCTTCAGTGCAACCCATTCTTCCCTTTGAGGCATCCAGATTGTGTTAAAATAGTGTATCCCAAAATCGACAACTTGGGTGTCTGTACTGCAATGCCTCGACATTCGGGTAGCCACCACTATACCTAGTCCAATAATTATATAGAATAATCGTCAGATGACGTACTGATATCCAATTATCTATTAAACATGAAATATTTATTGATAGTTAAAGCATTTATGCAAAGATCCTGTTGTCCTATGTCACCTTTTCTTCTACCCTACACGGGCGGAGCCGTCTTGTGGGCCGTTTGAACCAGGTATCTGTTACACTATAATGTTACACTTAGCATCTAATCACAACAATAATGATTAGTAAAATTTTCAACATAGCTACGAGGTTATATAAAGATAGATCTGACTGGAACAGAAAGTTTGCAGAGTGTCTTAGAAACTCATCCTTCGAACTTCGAAGAGAAATTAAAACATTCTCGACTCATCTTTCGTATCTCGGAAACGACAGCTAGCTATTTGGATCGAATTTTGTATTTAAATTAGTTAGTCTTAGTTGTCCTGAGAAAATACAATTAAACACCAAAATATATTAAAATCTGATTTAACATTTTTGACGCCATCTCACAAATCTTTGAGGTACTTGAATCATCGTTACCTCAAAACTTCAATAGATGGCGTTGCAGATAATCGCTTCTGAGAAAAAAAATATTTGGTTATGGTTTTGTTTTTCAAACTTTGTGTATAAATATCCTCTTTCAAAAAACACGATTGCATCATTAAATAACACAATAAATTATTAAATCTCTTGTCAAATCTAAAAAAATAACTTTAAGTAATATATAATGGAATATATTAATTTTAAATATTAAAATAAAGATTATATATCTTCCTATTGTCAAATAGAATGTAAATATATAACAATGAATAAGTAAAAATAGTTAAAATATTAATACGAATTAACCATTAACATTAACGTGGGATTTAAATGTATTTTTTCAATCTTCAGCAATTTCTGATTTAAATTTAAAGTGGGAGGTACATTTTCATTTGGATTCATCACAGACATCAAATACTTTACATTACAAATATTAATATAAAGCGGATTATGAGCTCAAGAGATTTCAAATATAATCCGTTCGAATTGAAGAGAAAATTTAATTTCTCATGTAAACACACACGAAAGATTAAAAAGACGCATGTGAAGAATAAATATATACGTACTAGATATCAATTTGTAAACACTACGATAATACAAGGTTATTCCAATTCAAATACATTTTATTGTCGAATTCGTTAACGTCGTAGAAATTGACGATAAATTGAGAGTATTGTCAGGGTTAATTTTATTGTCCCTTTCGGAAGTTTCACACTAAAATTACACGCCCGTCGCCTAACGCTCGGGACTACAATTAACTTTTGATTCTAAATCTTAAATCTATAAAAATACAATGCGATTTTTCAAAATGGATTAAAAACATCGCATGACTAGAGAAATCTTCAACTAGTTATTAATGTAAATATAAAAAAATATTGATAACGCTCGAAAGCTCGCAAGGGGTTTAATAAGAAGTTTACAAAGCGAAAGCTTAAAAAGAGATATGCTTCCGATATGGCAATGTAATACTGATTAGAATTAAAGCCAGCAGAGTTGTACACTTATGAGGATCTCCCTCGAAATATTCTAGTACGCGCTAGAACAGAGTCGTTTCGTTTAGCGGGGGTGAGCAGATTTCAATAGATGTAGGGGATGTATTCCGCGGTCGGGTAGTCGAAATAGGGGTGGTAGTAAGTGCGACGAACCGGTGGCAGCATCACGTCCGAGTAGCGGGAGAACTGGGACACTTGGCGGCTGCCGATCGGTGGTTTCCTGGAATAGACAAGATAGTTACATCTCGAACTGCGGCTTCGAAATTATTAATAATGAACCGGCGCCGTTTAGCGAACTGTTGTGGTGTGCCGTAGAGCCCCTTAAGGGGAAGAGCTCCGAATAGTGGAGAAAGGCCTTGATAAAGAAATTGTAAGGAGTCAACAAGGTGCGTGCGGACAGACCACGCGTACCCGCGTTTCGGCCCATATAACCGCATTTACATAAGGACGCAACGTACTTAGAGTGTCTAGCACTGGGCTCGTCCGAAGGATACTCCGCCTGAATGGGCTGCAGTCCACGTGGTTCCATTTCACCATAGCTACCATACACATAGTCCTCGTTTCTGCAAGGAAAATGATCATTAGATCTTGGTAATGTAAATAATTATAGCAATTAATCATAGCACTTGTAACAATAACGAGTAAAAAAATCATCGACTTCAAATAGAATTAAACAATAAACTATTGCGGACACCTTATTTGTATTTCTGAATGATAGTAGGAATATTACGAAATAGAATATATTAAAATCTAACCAAACTCTCTTCAAACTACCCTGGAAGTACATTCCAATTAAAAATGAATCACCCAAATCGGCTAGCGTGATATTAAGTTATTTGACCATTTGTCGCACACATACTTAATGCAAATTCATGTTTTACATGGTTTGCTAATGGATGCCATTATCAGAGTTGGACCAAATGGGACCACACTGAAAACATCAGCTTAGAATTATCAAAATCGGTTCACCCAGGCCAAAGTTATGTGGCAACAAACAAAAAAAATACAAACATTGAGAACCTCCTCTTTTTGAAGTCGGTTAAAAAACAAATAGCCATTGCTGTCTCTGTCTTCCGTACTAGGATTAAAAACGCAACGGTTATATAGGGCAATAGAACACGAATTACTCACCCACGACCGGCAGCCAACTCCTTAAGCTCTTGTTTGTGTTCAGTTTCATATTTCCTCTGCAATTCGCGGACGTGTTCCTGTCGGATCAATTTCTTCAGAGCTTCGAACCTAACAAAGAGATTCTGATGTAGGAAAATATAAACTTATACGACTGTATCCGTCGGTTAATATAACATAACGTAAATTAATTGTTCGCTTCAGCAATGTAGTTCTGGGCTCGTAGAATAAGGCTGCGGTATCCTCTGCCTCTCGTAGAAGACGAATAAAAGGGGCTTCGGGTTCACGGAGCGACCAGGATGGGAACCCTTGTCATCTGTTGCTGTGGACCCGGAATGTAAGCCACATTGGCTGGTCTGTGTCGCCTTGCACTGCGAGGGTGCATGGGGAGGGATTAACCACCCTGGGGCGTGCTGCCAAGCATAGTGCAGAGTATCTCCGGTGCATTTCACTGGAGATCCCGGCGCCCCTTAATATGCTCCGAGGAAGGGCCACCTGAGGGGTTTGAGTGAGTAAGAACCTCAGATAGCCTCCCCCCAGAAGTTTGGAAGTAGATTAAAGATCAACATAGGTGGAGTAGATATCTTTAGTAGTGAGAGAACGATTGAGAAGAGTGTCCACAACGAAACTCCATACATACTTGTTTTCATTCAATACAACATTTATTACCGGTCTCTCTGTGGTGGCACCATGTAAGTGGGCTGTCCGCGCGACCTTGATGGACCGGAGTACCGCAGGATCTTGCCAGACGTGTGAGGGACGTTCAGCATGCCAAACATCTGAAACAAAGTATTTCCATTAGATATCTTCACATAAAACACTTTTTTTTCTTATCAAATGCCTTTCTAATGGAGTGGCTATTACTATAGATTAAAGGTAAAGGCTCGTAGACCCAGATGACGAAACGACACAACCGATACCGTCGTTTTATGTGAAGGGCCCACCCGTTAAATATAAGGAGAATTGCTGGCGTTTCTTCGGCCACTTCTTCTCCCAGCACCAACGCTTCCCGAATTGTTATATAAAGGTAGTTAGCCACTTAAAAGTTTTGTGATAAAAGCTACCGACTGAGTAGAGAGGCCTTTTCGGATTTCCAAAAAGTTTCCTTACTTTCTCTTACAAAAAATGCAAAGTCTAAATTACCTAGAAGAGTTTTAAATCAAATCATCAAATCTAATACATAAACTTCTGACTAAAAAGCTTCAAAAGCTTACTTCGTCGTAGTCCGGAGTGCGCACTACGTTCGGTGGAGCTTTGGTGACCACGCGGCCGTAGGCCTCGCGAGGCATCGCCTGGTACTGGTAACGGAATCTACGAGAAAAATAATGCTTAAGAAATTTCTATTTCAACCAAAATTTATTACGAATTTAATTAAAACAACAATAAAAGAATGTATAGGTCTGTATAAGTATTTACATACTCTGGTGCCTAACGTTTTTATGATACAATAAGTATATTACAAGTAAAAACAAAAACCGACTTCAAATCGAATAGAAATATAACGAAATAGACTTAATCAGACCTTAACCCAAATTCTCATCAAACTATCTTTAAAGTACATTATTTCTAATAAAAAAATGAATCATCGAAATCGTTTGGCGTGATATTGAGTTGTTCGTCCATTTGTCATGCACATACTTAATCCAAATTTGAGACTTATATGGTTTTCTTTATGCTATTGTCAGAACTGGACCAAATCGGACCACGCGGGAAGCCTTCTGTTTTCAAATAATAAGAATCATCAAATTCCGCATCACCCAGTCGAAAGTTATGTGGTTACAAACATAAAACAAAAAAAAACATACAGACCAATTCAAAACCTCCTTTTTTTGAAGTCGGTTGAAAAACAGGCGTAAATCTGCAGGAATCTAAGGCAATGGAATTATAATTTGCGTTAAAATATAACGTATTCGTAAATATTCAAAACGTAAATGACATTTCTTTGTGTTAGATACTTTGAGGACTAAACACAGAAGCATAATATATCTCTTATTCACATCGGTATTCTGCGAGGACGTTGTACTGCACCGGTCCTGCCGAACCATTCATGCTAAAATAGAAGCCTTTGCAGTGGCTCATCAGCTAGTGCTCCTACGTCTGTTAATAACTAATTATTCATTGTCCCAATGAAATCCCAAGCTCACCTGGGTGCAGCTCTCGGCATGGCGGTATATGCTGGCCACTCGTTGTACATCAGGGGGTCCCTGTAGGTGCTCACTTCGTTCATGATCTCCGGGGCCCTAGCCTGTCTCTTCGAAAACCTGCCAACAAAATGCTTATTTGATTACGTTGAATGAGATCTCAAAATACAGCTATGAATACAAGTATATTTGGTATCAGATGTTAAACGCTACAATTTTTACCGCTACATTCTATTTCTTTTTTCTTTTTAGGCCTCGTTGTCATTAAGGGGTACGTATCTATTATCTAGTCTTGAATTGTTATAGACCTACCAATTTCTCAATCAGTAAGCATTTTTCCTTAACTATATTTACGAGATCCTGATCTATCTTCGGTCTTATGCTAACAAAATTAGTATGCGATAAAGTGAAGCGCTTTGCTACGTCTTTCATTATTCGTACAGCAAAGGACTGGAATAGATTGCTTACTTCTATCTTCTCTTCCGAATACTGGTGAACCTCCACGGCTAACATTGTCTCATGTCATAATCTTGTTAATAATTTCAAATAAGCTTTGGTTTGTGTTAGGAGATGGTTCACGTTAATAGTCGAATGGCGGATTCGAACCCACGACTTTACGATTCGTAGCCCGTAAACTACACCATGAGGCTATTGACGCTTCAAAATCTAATAAAATGAAAAGTATTTCGAGTATAATAAACTTTATCCCATGCATATTGTACTACCGTTAAACGAAATAAAGCGGTTAAGCGCCTCACAAGATCATTATGCAAATTATGTTTGTTCTACAACGCTGTTACAAAGTGCATGTGTTTAATATGTGCTGTTTTTGTGTTAAATGTTCCAGTTATTTTTTAGAATTTGTTCTATTTCATTGTGAAATACAATACATACTCTTGGTGTGTGGTTTAGGAACATTAGTTAACCTCTTCAATTAACAGTCATTGGAACTATCTAATCTTAGGAATAAGGAGGAAGTTATAATTATATTAAAGTTTTTTATGGAAATAAAGAAATGCGTCCGATACCACTGATACCGGTGATAAGTAATCATAGCCGTAAGTAAAAATAAAGCGTCAGTTCAGATTTGAATATCTCGGAAGATAAAGACGCTAGCTAACTGAAATAAATTGTGCATGACAGACAATTAAATATCCTTAAAATAAAATAAAATATGTTTATTAATTTATTTAAATTTCATTAAAAATATAAACTTAAACAAAAAAGGATATCTTACGTAAACTATCCAAGTTTACGTAAGTAATACAGTAATTTCATTAAACTTAGTAGTGCTTACTTAGTGTTGCCTACATTAGTGGGTAGAGGCTGCCCAGGTCGAGTCCCACACATCCCTCCGGGCCCACCCAGGGTACTGGAGGATGGTCTATAAAAGATTCCCCGCGTGAACAAAAAAGTGTTGCCTACATGTGGAGTATTTTTTGTAATGAAATATAAATAAATTAACAATAATATTCTATTTTACTTTAAGGATATTTAATTGTCTATCATGCACAATTTATTTCAGTTAGCTAGCGTCTTTATCTTCCGAGATATTCTAACTTTATTTACCGACCCTTTATTTTTGCTCACGAGTGTAGTTTAGGGTTCGATTGGCGAAACATAATGTCATACACTCAAACCTTTGATTTGTTGAGGTGAAACATCTTCTAAACGTAATTATGCTTATTTATAAAAATTAGTTATGCGGCAACAAACATAAAAAACATACCCTCGAATTGAGACCGTCCTCCTTTTTCGATGTCGGTTGAAAATAGATTTCAGTGAACATACAAACGAAAAACGTTTTTCATCTTGATAAATAACTAAACGTACACGATACACCATTATGTAAGACTGTTACGAGTCGTGATAAGACCTTAATGAACGTTGTCTTTATAGTTGCAACCTGCTACAATGAGCAATGGCGGAAAACGTTGCTCCGAGGTCGTCGTGTTATCACGACCAGAGGGGTGAGTTGTGACCTTTAACTTGTAAGATAAATTTCATGAAAAATATATTATAATGATTTCTGCCAGTTCGTATTTAACATCTTTACATAATTACTAATTCGATGCTGTAAATAAGTAAATCATAATGTTATCAATGTTATGACAGTATGTTTTATATAAATCATATTATAATACACATATATTTTTATACTAAATATATACATATAAATAATAAAATTAACAGTGCCCTCGCATTTATGGGTGGCTATAATATAAAATATTTATTTAATAATTTCTTGATATCAATAAATAATCATTTGAATTTAGGTATTCTACTATGTACCGCGCGTCAGAGTAGAATACTGTTGTAGTCTTCAAAGGCATTTTATTTTACATGGGAGGAGATAATTTTATTCATACGTGCCTTGGGGAAGCGGGCAAGTTATTTCAGCGGCTACAAGAGGCCCCCAATGATTAAAGTCCCCCACGGTGAGCTAGCCTTTGATGGGGGCGAGATGGGGTCGCGTAAGTATTTCACTACATCGTCTCTGCGGTAGGTCGGGTATTATCTATCCTGTCGATGGTGCCAGGCTGTTTAATTCTCACTCGTTCTAAGCCACCTTAATGCTATGAAAGGCGCAACAATACAATGAGAGAAATTTCTAATGATGATTTTTTGCGTTTACATTTACATTTTTTTGCTACGTCTACGGGGCTACGAGACCAACTCTAAGGTCGTAGCATTTGCTACGACGTTGTATTATTTTATGGAATAAGTTAATAAAAAATAACGTTTTTGCATGATATCTACCGGGAAATTGGACTTTAGTCCCTCATATATTCATAAAGATTTATGGAAATACGTAAAAATGTGTAGATTTATTCTATCCTATCGTACCACACATTCTATACTATAGTACGCTAGCAACTCGAGTTCGATCCCCGGTGCCGGCACCAATAAATTTGTTGTTGAAATATTATGTGCTGTTTTACCACGCGCTCGGCGTTGAAAGAAAACATAGTGAGGAAACCTACATGTCTTTAAACATTTTTCTAAGGCATGCGAAGTCGGCTAATCCGTACTATGCCCTAATACTCTCTTTACAGAGGAGGCCTGCGCCCAACAGTAGGACATATATATTAAATAAATAAAGGCTGTAACTTTAGGTTTGCCAGGTACTATTCTAGTATAAAAACACGTATTTATTGAATTTGAGTAGCAACTATTACTACAAAATCTTACCATTGAAGACGTTTCAAAATTAATTCCTCAAAAACAAATAAACACTTAGATTATCTTTAAAACACACAAATAATTTGTTTGTAATTTTTTTTAAAATTCAAGGTAGATTTAGAAAAAAAATTTTTTATAAAAATCGGTCGTTTTAACTAGTAAGTCAAAATTCGACTATAGGGCGACCACTATAACGTACACCGACCGTACAAAGTTTGTGAATGTAGACATACCTCCACATGGCCTTCAGTTGGTCGCAGGTGGGCTCATCGGGCTTGGATATCTCTCGGTCCCGTCCACGTGGACGCGGAGATAGGACAGCATCCTGGTCGATCCTCTGCGCCAGGACGGCGCTCATCAGCGCCAGAACGCACCAAGCACGCCAAATTGTCCACATTCTGATGACAAATATTCACTACTTAGAATGGAAGACGATCATATAACGCCCGTTGGAATGCCTGAAGCTAGATCAGTGATTCTCAACCTTTTTTTGTTGCGGCACATATTTAATGATTTCAAAATTTGACGGCACACAAAGAAAAAGATAAAAATTATTTACTTACTACAACACACTGCATAAATGACAAAAATTTATGACAAAATTTTAAAATTTACGAAATAATAATATATATTCATGTTAAAAATATTTTTATTTTTAAATGATTTATTTTAATAATATTAACATAATTATATATTTGCAAAATTTGGCGGTACACAAAAGTGCCGCGGCACAGTTGAGAATCACTTAGCTACGAGTAGATGCACACGACCTATGTCAAGTGTTAATAAATAATAAACTCTCACGCCCTAGCGGTGTAGACAGATATATCTTTTGCTCATCGCGAACCAAGTTACCTTTCATATGTGACAAGAGTAATCATATAACGTTTGGGAAACAATAAAGTCACTTATTTAATAAAATAATTATTATTTACATGAACGCACCACTACACAACTAAAATAATGCTTTTAGAATGGTCAAAACTCGATTATGATGACACAGAAGCTCTGCTAAAGGTCATTTAGGATATTCTAGACGGTGAGGACTAAAGACGATATTACAAATAAAAATAAATAAGTGTAAATAAAAAAAAATGTTTAAACGAACTTCATAAAAGGAGGAGGTTCTCAATTTATCGGTATGTTTTTTTATTTGTTAACTCTTTGAATAACTTTTGACTGGGTGGACCGATTTTGATGATCCTCTTTTTTATTAGTTAGCTAGCTTCTTGTGTGGTCCTATTTCAATTCTGACATTGGTACCCATGAGAAAATTATATGAGCCTTAAATTTGCATTAAATATGTGCGCAACAAAGGGACGAACAACTCACGCCAACCGATTTCGATGATTCATTTTTATTGGAAAGGATATGTACTATACATATATACTAGGATATATCTATACTTCAAGGGTTTTTAGGTTTTGTTTTTACTCGTAAATATACTTGTATTATTTATGAAAAAAATATTTATCCTCTTCTTCTTAGTCGTCTCCTTCATTGCTGAAGATCGTGTCTAGCACAACACAAAGTATTGATCGCCCGCTTAACGATTAACTTCCACTTGACCCTGTCGGCTTTGGTTATTGGCAGGCCTGTGAGCGTTTTAATTGCATCTGCCCACCGTGTAGTTGAGCGACCGCATGCTCTTTTTCCGTCCACCTGGCCAACAACCATTAGTTTTTCGATGTTATCATGATTTCTGTGAGCAACGTGTTCAAAATATTGCAGTATGCGCTGGAAAGTCTTGTCGTTATTCCGAGTATCGTAAGAATAGATACGTTGGTTAGGTGAGCGGTCCATGGAATACGCAACATCTTCCAACACCACATTTACTCCATAGACTACAGACACCTGACTTATCAGTGATGTCAATGAAAAAAGAAATAGAATAGAATATGTCATAATTTAATTTGTACAGTTTAGCAAAAGCAGGAATAAGCTTTTAATGTGGTTTCTTGTATCACAGAGCAACACAAAACACTATGTATTTAGATTAGTTGAAGACACAAATATTTCAAACGTCTCTTAAAATAACTTATAATAAATAATGAAGTCCAAACTTGGCAGTATGTTTAATTGTTCGAGATTGTAAATTTAACACCTAAGTGCTGTGTGACTTTGTAAATAAATAAATAAATAAAGTTACTCGTGTTTTTTTCTTATTCCGTATACGTCTTATATTTATATGGCAAAATAATACATAGTAATGAAATAAATATTTTCAATTAAAATTTTCAATAAACTTTACAAATTTCAAAAAATAATTATATATTCAGGTAATTAATATATATTCTTACAAATAAAAGGAATCGTTAGAAGAAATTAAAGCATAAATTTTCTTTTTCAGTCCTAATTCCTTCTCTTAAATCTATACTTAAATGAGGAATAGTTATGAATTTTCGTATTTCCTATTCCTATTTCTGTCCCTATATCCATCTATATCTGGAACTATGTAGTTGTATATATATTTATTGTTACTTAATAATTATGGTTATGCTATGAATTTATCTATATAGTATGTTTATTTATGTATGCTTGTATTTAAGTATATATTTATGTTTATACATATATAATATATTTTAATATTTGTCTTATTTTAATTTATTTTTTATTTTCAAAGCTTGCACCCGTGACTTTGACTACACAACCCTAAGGTAGACTGGCAGAGAATGCCATCTGGCATTAAGTCTTTTTGGACATTCTTGTGTAAATAAAGATTAAAAAAATAAATAAAATTTCTTACCCGTTGATATCATAAAGACACCTGGCAGTATTTTATTTTTTAAAAAAGGCTTATTGTGAACGATGCGTTACGGATTTTTCTGAGCTGTGTAATCCGCTTATGTTCTTGGTTAAAGAGAACTTTCTGAGATATTTAATATTTAGAATATTTTCTTATTTCTTTATATTCTTGTTCTTTTTATGTATTGTATTGACAAAGAAGTTTCACTTCTATCACGTGTACTGTATCTATTTTTGTTCGTGACATTTCATGACGTAACATTTTATTCTAATTTGCCGACTTCAAAAAAAAGAGGCGGTTCTCGATTCGTCTCCATGTTGTATATAATAATTTCCTTCAAAAACTTATTTTTATTGGCATATTTATTTATGTAACCTTTTTTTATTGACGAGGGGGAATCTTTAACAAGATACTCCGCCTTCCGAGGGGAAGGCAGGGTAATGAGAGGTCCTTAATTACTAAAACCCCCCTGGTGGCCCTTCTTCAGTGCATGGCGAGGGGCGAGGGGATCTTCAGTGGAACGCACCCTTGTCGCCCGTGAACCCGAGCCCCCTTTTAGTCACCTTCTACGACAGGCAGGGGATACCATATCCTTATTCTATGAGCCCAGGACTACGGAGCTGTATTTATTTAACCTTAAAAGTTTTATAAAAGCGGACATGATACCTTGGGTTGCTAAGATAATACAGGAAAATCGTTAAAATTGCATTGATGAATGCTTTTTAATTGAGATATTGTTAGGTTTATGGTAATCCAAGACAAGTACCTCTAAATGACAACGATTGTGAATATGGAAGAGGAAGCCTGTGCTAGGAGATGGATCACGTCTATAGTCGAATCATCGAATTTTTTTGCAGACAGTACCCTATTAATCTATAGACGCTTTTCGAAGTTATTCAGCACATTGTAACAAATATAATTTAGATTTTTTTTGCAAATCATGGATGCGTAACATCGGATAGTGGACCGGATTTGAGTACCACCCGTAGATTTCGCCCCGCAAGAGACAGAGAGAGATATGGTGAATTGATTGGCCAACCTCCGCTAACTCCGCACTTCAAGAAGGTTTTTTTATTTTTATTGCGTGTGTTCTATCTCTAGTGCCAGTTCTTCATGTCTGAGGATCGGGTGATCCTACCTGGGCTTCTGTCTAACGCGTGTCTTTGACCTTATAAATTTTTCAGGACGACGAGACTTTAACTTGATCCGTCCATCTTGTTGGTGGCAATGGCCGTATGGCAAATGGCAATCAGGAAGGCAAAACTTCCGTGTTATTAACAATCAGTTATTCACTCATCTTCACCTCTGCGCCATTATGTGGCCTACGCTCAAATTCTTTGTCGGCATATGCTTAATTTGTACTCAGCGATTACACACGCGCGTAATACAAGGACCTCAATACATATTCCACAGTAAAGTTTACAGCCTAAAGCAGTACACTCCATTAAGTGGGGTTTCCCGACTTTTATGACAACAATCCCAACTTTACTGCCCTAACGTTTAGGGTTAAAACATATGTCGTGTAACTGAATCGCTTTCATTTCGGCCGCGTAACTTTTTTTAGGAAAAAGGGTAAACGGCCATACGACTCATATAGCGAAAACACAACTTTTTTTTTTTAAATAATAAAATCTTTATTTAAAACCATAACAAGTTTATACAGTAAAGTTATAGTGTACGGTTATAGCAACATTAATAAAAGGATATTGTGTCGCCGCTATTAGCGACCACCCTCAAACAAATTTAGATTATATACTAAGATTTGAATTTTTAAATTTGAAATAGGTTATTTTTTTTTTATTATTATTTTTTTTTTCTTAGAATAAAATACCTTTGAAATTGTTTTACCTGAGTACTAATCTATGTAACATTTTCGTGAGTGGGTGTGTGCGTGTGTATGTGTGTTCGCATGTGTGTGTCTGTGCGTGTGTGTGGGTGTGTGCGCGAGTCTGCTGACTTGATGTTAAAAACTTAGACAAGTGTATAAAATTTAGTGTTTAAGTATTTTTCTGTGCATTCGTAGTTTAGACTTAGGAGCCACTTACAAGTAAGTTATAGGTGAAGCCAGGTGAAGAAGGACATAAATAAAGGCTGTATCTAACATACATTAACAAGTAAATAGTGCATTTACTTATACATAAAATTTACATTTAGTAATATATTATTTAATTATCATTGTTTTCTTTTCTGACACAATGACGACATTGCAACTTGATTTTTTCCATCAACGATCGGTTTTAGGAAATATGTGTAATTACAGCTAATGCAAGTCTAAGCAAATTATAGCTTTATGACTTAGCACCAAATTCCTCGAATACGTTTTCGGTAAGAAATTTTCCAAAGCTTTCGAGGAAATTTTAAGCTATGCGGTTTAAACGATTTAAAGTTGAATTAATAGTTTCATCGCCTCGCGAAACTAAGTGTTGCAATTATTTCTTGTTTAAGGTTGCCAAGTTTTGCGCAGGCAGAATTCTTAGTAATTAGCTAGTCTAGTTTTAATAAATATAGTTTATTTAATAAACTTTTAACTGTCGGTTTTTTCAACGAACTACAATGATCATCAGGCTGGAAGCCTTTACAGTTCCACAAGTATTTGTGAAGGAGGAGAGCACTGCTTTGCTGGCAGATTTTTAAAAACATAATTTGTAAACTAAAAAATGGTTCACTTTTGCATAATGTACGTTCGGGAGTAAAAACTACTTACGTTTTTTTCCTATGCTAATAAAAACACTAAGCGATCTTAAACCCCTTTTAAACTAAAAACAACTCGAAACTGGTTCTTACATAACGGACCTACTCGTACGAGTGCACGAAACACGAATTGACAGGCTACTCCTTTTTTAGAGTCGGTTAAAAACTGTCAACATAAATAAAAGTAGCGTATAAAAATACCTGAGTGTTAATGGTATTAAATTGAAGTTCACCGTACCGGTGAAAACTTGAATTTATACGGACGGACGACCTGAGAAACCGCAAGCGTGAAATTAATGTTGGCTATTTTTGAAATTTTACGTCGAATGCCGGCAAGAAAGGAACGGCTTTGCACCTGACTGGAAGTTTCTTTATATTATTTTAGTTACTTAGGCCTGGGTGACTTTGAAATCACGCTGAGAGCCATTCCGTGTCGGATTATGTTATTATCTTACAGTCGATATTACAGGAAGTTTCTTATAAGATAACAAAACGAGAACTCAGGTCAGATATGTTCATAGATATATATCTTTCAATATATAACATGAAAATTTAAGGCACGACCGAGACAAGTGAAAAATCCCAGCGCTAACGCTTAGCTTAGATTGTCCCAATAGATTTTGCTAATAAAATAGTTATCGACCGAGTCGTGGTTCGGCCCTCTCGGGCGCCCTCGGATCGGACTGCTAACGCGTAATAATGATAACCGTCCAAGCCGAGGTTACCCCTCACCAGGGGGACCCTTGTGTCGAGTTACTACCTAATAGAGATTCAGGCTAAGCGACCTAAGAGCTATACCTCTCAATCCGGTGAAGCATTAAAGGCCAGCTTTTTTTTTTTTTTTAATAATTTCTAAGCAAGTGCTTGACTACGATCCCACCTGATGTTAAGTGGAAATGCAGTCCTGGATGGTAAGGCGCACTAACTTAGTAAATGCCTATTCACTCTACTCTTGAAAATACCCACATTGTAATCGGAAGGAAAGACAGACGCGGGCAAACTATTCCAATCCTTTGCTGTACGAAGAATGAAAGACGAAGCAAATCGCTTCGTTCGGGTTTGAGGGATGTTCACAACAAAAGGATGAAATCCCGCAGTGCGTCTGGAAGTCCGATGGTGGAAAGGGGATGGGGGAATTAAATCATGTAGTTCCTGAGCACACTCTCCAAAATGCAATCTGTAGAAAACCGAAAGGCCAGCTACCTTACGCCTGTGCTCAAGACTGAGCAGACTGGTTTCAGCTTCGTTCTTCGTCAAAAAAAAAGTGAAAAATGGATTCTCCCACGCAACATATGATTGCGGAAAGGTATAAAGTATTCTATTATGCTATGTGAGTTGAATGAAAAATTAAACAAGAGACTAAGGTTTATATATAAGATGAAAAAATAGACATTCGTGTATCTATCGCTAAACCTATTATATATTTTGGGCTAGCTGACGCGACCAAAATTGTTTGATCATAAAAAATATTTAATTTTTTTATGTGACGTAAC
The DNA here is from genome assembly GCA_029286785.1 of Meandrusa payeni. NCBI lineage: Eukaryota > Metazoa > Arthropoda > Insecta > Lepidoptera > Papilionidae > Meandrusa > Meandrusa payeni. Next base: position 3,457,249 of record JAGSMX010000029.1, read on the forward strand.
CATGCTGATTGGCAATTGGAAAGTAGCTTAAGTTACTCTTTATAACATCATCTATCTGCCAGTTAAACTTCCGACAATTTCGGTCCAGCCGTGTCCAAGATTAGCCGGAACAAGCAGACAAAAATGGCAAAAAAGTTCTTTTTGGTATATGTGTTTTATATATTATATTCGATCCGTATATAAGAATCGGTTATTTTAATATTACAAACAGACACTCCAATTTTATTTATGTGTATAGAAAAGTTAAATGGTAATGTTACAGCCTGTGTATATATAGCATAGGCCTTCTCTTACAGCCCTGTAGTTTGGGCTCTTAAGAATAAGACTACGGTATCCCCTGCCTGTAGAAGGCGACTAAAAGGGGCCTCGGGTTCACTGGGCGACAAGGGTGCGGGCCTCTATCGCCCACCAAGGTGGACCCGGGAAGAAGGCGACATCGCTGGGCCTCCCGAAACCCCTCGTCATGCACCGAGGAAGGGCCACCGGAGAGGTTTTAGTGGGTCAACCCCACATAAGCCGCTTTCCGCCCAGAAGGCGGGGTATCTTTTTGAAGATTACCTCCCAACAAAAAAAAAAGGCCTTCTCTTTAAAGAGAGTACAAGGAAATAGTCCGCTACGCGGCTTGGGCTTCACATGTCTTAGAATTCTTTCTAAGACATGAAGGTTTCCTTATCGTTTGGGTTGCTAACGTACTACGCAACTTCAGTTAACCACCCGGACACTGAGCTCAAATATTATATGTATAGATTAACCATGAAAATGATTATGTCCTGCCGATTTCCCGGCTACGGCGACGCCATAAATAGACTGCGAAAGGGACGAATGAGAAAGTAACTTTTGCGATATTGTACTGGAGCAAAAACTTTATAAATGGTAAAAATAATGTTGGTTTTAAGCCCGACAAGGTTAATGAAGTTGTGTTATTACTGTGCCAGCGCGTTGGTCGAAAAGTGAGTCACGACCTTCAATGAGTGACGTTTTATTTTGATTTAATCCGCTGTTAGCCCGAATATTCTAACAACCCGTCTATTAGGTGCCTGAGATTTAAGAACTTTCAGTCACTTCGAATCATTAGTAACTTTTTTTTAATACTTTTCAAGCAAGTGCTTGACCACAATCCTATCTGATGTTAAGTGGAAGTGCAGTCCCAAATGGTAAGGGGTACTAGCTTAGTCTTATTTACTCTACTCTTGAAAATACCAAAATTATAAGAGCGACAGACGTGGGCAAACTATCCAATCCTTTGCTGTATGAATAATGAAAGAGGAGACGGAGCGAAAGGGAATTAAAGAATGGAGTCCAGCAGTAGGTCTTGAAGTCCGATGGTGGAACGAGGATAGGAGAATTAGATCATGACATGATTCCTACACATGATTTCTGGGTACACTCTTCACAATATAATCTGTAGAAAACCGAAGGAGTTGGTTTAATAACTTATGGTTGAGATATTTAATTGTCTATCATGCACGATTTATTTCAGTAAGCTAGCGTCTTTATTTTTCGAGATATTCAAAATTTCTTAACCAACCCTTTATTTTTGCTCACAGCTATGTTTTTTTTTTATTGTTATTAGATCGCAACTACAGACCTGTGTCCGTGCTCTTTTCCAATACACTTAAATTGTTCACTCTGCATTTATTAAAAGAGTGCCACTTCTACAGTTTCCATTTTTCTTTTTTTTTCGTTTTTTTTTTTTATTATATATAATGCCTGAATTTGGAGGTGGCCAGAGATCGCTCCGGTTCACACGTCGCAGACGCCCCGCTATTAGCTCACAGCTATGTTACAATTGACAAAGTCTGTCTGTTGTGTTTTCATGCAAACATTTCTGAATGGATTTGGAATAAAATTACACATGGATAGATTCTTGACTAGGTTAGCGTATTCTCATCCTAATAAAAGGATCCGTGGAATGATTTTCAACGTTAGCGTCTACATGGGGCGATCGAAGTCGCGGCAGGAAGCTAATATAAATATAACCCTCTAAGGAACGTCAGAAGTCTTTTTATAAAACATTCATTCAACATCTGATTCGATTCAAGTATCAAACTCACGCAAGAACACAAGTTGGGAGATTGAATTTATTATCAGATTGGGGTGGCGGATCGTTGACCGAGTTACTTGGACCGAAGCCAAAGCTATTTATATATTGACCGATCATAACAACATGCTGTCCAGTTACTTGAAGTGGAATAATGAGTTATTGAGCTTAATTTGTATTATTTTCTAATTATAACACTTTATATGGGAAAAGGGGCTAAACGGTTAGTTAAAGTTGAAAGTTACAGCCTTTATATATATAATATATATGTCCCACTGCTGGGCGCAGGCCTTCTCTGTTCTTTACAGAGAGAGTATAAGGGCATAGTTCACCACGCGGCCCTTGTGCGGATTGGCAGACTTCACATGCCTTAGAAATTTTTTCTAAGACATGTAGGTTTCCTCACGATGTTTTCCTTCACCGCCGAGCGCGTGGTTAATCAGCACATAAAATTGCAACAACAAATTTATTGGTGCCGCAACCGGGGATCGAACTCGAGTTGCTAGCGTACTATGCAACAAGAGCCAACCGCCCGGACACTGAGCTACCACGGCTCATTGCTAAACGGTTATCTCCAACAAATTTGAGTATTTGAAGTGCCGGCTTTGCGAAAATTAAATTGACGATCGCGTCATTTTGAAAACCTTGTTCCCACAATAAAAAATAGGTTAATCTCAATAGTTGAATGGTTGATTCGGATTCGACCTTAAGTATCGCAGACCGTGCTCCCTCGCTCTCTAAAGTGATGCTCTCCTCGGCTAGTGATGCTTTAATTCTCAAATTTATTTTTTTTGAATAAAGAATACGATAAAGATGGGGTAAGGGATACAGATAAACCAAGAGATTGAAGTCGTTCGAAAGAATCCCATCGTTAACGATTCAAGTTGCTTTCCGCTGCTGCTGAGCATCCTTCTTGATAAATAAATAGGAGCTGGAAATCTAGGAAAATGTATAGATTCAGTATCGAGAACATTGAAACCTTGAAAACTTGCACACGAGCTTGATAATGAGTCCATAATGAATTCATAAGAGTATTCAGGCTCTAAGTTAGTGCACACAGACAGACAAAACTTAACTTACTTTGTTGCGAGTTCGCAACTTCCAGAGCAATCCTATTAAGAAGTAATTAAGGGGCAAAGCTGAGGAAAAGCAATTACTAGGCAACAACAACGCCCTCTACGTGATTCTAAGACGAAATTAATTTATGTTGTTCCTTGACATCTTTTATTTTGTGCCGGCCAAAGGTCAAGTCTGTCCTGAATTACAACTGCTAACTTTGGGAATACATTTTATATGTTTTACTTAGAATTATGGTGTAGTTAAAAGTATGTTAACTTGTCCAGTTCTATGTTGCATTCAGGCCGGAATGTATATATCCAATACCATTTACTTATTTATTTATGACCAAGTTTAATTACGAGTAAAAACAAAAACCGACTTCAAATCTAATTAAACGTTACACGCCATTACGCACTGACGTGTTCTGTCTATAACTAAATTAACCTAACTAAAATCTCATCAAACTACCCAGGAGGTACAACCTTTAAAAAATGAATTATCCAAATCGGTTGGCGTGATATTGAGTTATTCGTCCGTTTGTCGTGGACATACTCAATACAGGTTGATTTGACTTATATGGTTTTGTCATGGATGACATTGTCAAAATTGGACTAAATTGAAATAGGACTACATGGGAACCAGGATGCGGTAACAAACAGATGAATTTAAAAGGAGGTTCTCACCTCCTCTTTTTTTGAAGTCGGTTCAAAAGTAATGCCTATTGATCTTATCTGATATTGATTGAAATTTGAACTCTCCACCGCATTTTAATAAGTCGAACTTTTAAATTAAGCTTAGTTCAGCAATAAATAAACATTGGATATCAATGCTTATTATAATATTTTCTTTATTGCGATTACTCAATTCGAACTTTCTAAACCATCCATTCAAAAAAAAATGATATAATTACAATATTATATATATAATAATATTATAAATAACCATGGGAGGAAGGACTGCCAAAGCGAGTTGAAGCGTCAATAGCCTAATGGTTTAGGGTATGGCCTGCGAATCGTAAGGTCGTGGGTTCGAATCCACCATTCGACTTTGCCGTGAACCATGTCCTAGAACAAGCTTAAGCTTAGTTGGAATGGTTAACAAGATTTTAGTAGTATTCCTGAAAGAAAAAGAATATTGCTAGCGTTCTTTTCAAAAAGAAAAAAAAAAAAAAACTATCACACAGGAAATTCCTAGTTTAGGTGGCAGTGAAACTTAAATAGAACTAATACTCGCAGTAAAAAAAGTGTAATTAGTAATACTGTTTGTTATAATTTTGTTAATTAATAAATTATATTTATTATTATTATTATCCTAAAATGAGAAAGAAAAGGGATTATTTGCGTGGAATTTTCCCAGTCTACAAAAATACTCGTATGTTAATAAATTAGTCTGTCGTCATTACTTAAAGGCAAGCAGGGCAACACTGTTCACGTCATCTCATATATACATATCTAAAGATATTATATTTTCATAACTTAATATACCTATTCGTATATTTACTTGGATTTATGTATATATGTTATGCATGTACATGTATATGTTATTATTCATTATTTCTTTATGTCTGTTATCTTTTACACGGTGATTACACCTGTCAATTTGATTTTCTCCTATCATAAATGATAAAACATATCCCAAACTTACTTAAGATTAACTTAAACATTTTTCAATTGTAACTCTAAGAGACCTGAGAATAAATGTAACTACAAATTAGTTTATAATCATTTATTAATAGAAGCATTTTAATACATAAAAATAAATAAAAAACAAAGAAAAGAAGAGACGAGATTCTAACGGTCGACGAAGATTTTAATTAAGGGAGAAAAATTTGTCCCGAAATTCGACAGTGGGCGCAAAGAATATTCGTCGACATCGGCGAAATAATTTAATTTCCAACAGGATTTTTGTCTTAATGTGATTAAACACCAATGTTTTAAATTTGTTACACGAGTCTCTTAAAATATTTGGGAGTGTTATTTCTACAACTCCCAAATCAAGGTCCTCTATCAGTATTGCCGAAAGAGATTGACGCTAAACGACGTAGTTGGGTACAAATAATCCATTCCTAAAAAATACTGCTTAATTTTTGCGAATTCTTGAAGTTTTTTTTTCCTAACCATTATCAACACTAAATCTTTATGAGATCAAGTTTTAGTAGCGTAGCTACCAGGGGCTAGGCGGGCAGTGCCCCGGGGCCCTCAAGCACATGGGGCCTTCGAAACCTTTCCAAAATCTTGATTGACATTTATTGCTAATAGCGATTAAAAACATAACCGCATCAAGCATGGAATTAAAACAAAGTCATTGATACATTTGCGAAAACTAAAACTAGGAAAAACTTGTAAACACGAGTATAATTGTTATTTAGTCAATTGGTAAGCCCGACCTTTTTATACTAAACCTTTGAATCTTCTCTATTTCGTTTTATTAGCCAAATCTACACCAAGTATTAATTGTAATTTATGATGTTACTGTTTAATACTTTGTTACCTGCCCTGCAGTGTACGAAAAAGAGCTTACGTAGCATAGCATTTTAAGCTATTTGTATATTTCATATTTTATTTGATCAAATCTAATTAGTTCGCGTTTTAATTTGTCCCAGGGCCTATAGTGATACATTATGTTTAGTTCCTACCATCGATTATTATATTACGGTTTAATAATCTGGCAGGTGTCGCAAACTAACATATCCTTAGCCACATTAATGTAAATAGACTATTGTTTAGAGGTAGAAGCGTTATTTATTGAAACTGCCACCTAAAGTAGATACTAATCTCTTTTCCCGCTCGAAGTAATCTCGCCTTTTGTGGCGGTAGGTATTTTAATAGTTGTGGCTCGGTCACCTGAGGTAAAACAGGAGCTATCCAAAGAAGCGAGAAACCGAGACGAAGAAAACGGAGAAAGGCGCTTTTTCTGAAGCAGTTACGGAAGTAGGGCGGAAATAAGCTAGGGGTCACTTAAACTTAAAAAAACCCGCCGTCCTTAGATACGTACTAAAATAATATACATACAGATATAAATACACATATACGTCAATATATATATATATATGATAATATACATGTACATGTTTGTACTTTTCATTGTTTGAGTAGAAAGAATGCAGATACACGCAATTAAAATACATACATGATATTCGCGGGTGCGTTCCCGTAGCCTGTCATGCGTCGTTGGTGGAACGCCTTAGAGTTTTAGTTAGTTCAATGCCAGCGTTAATACTTTTTCCCTCGAAAAGCGCTTATTAAAAAGCATTTATCCATTGATTTCTCATTATTATACGAAGTACTTTTCGTCTCTGATCGATGAGAAATATTCACATATAAAAACTGTTCCCCAGAGAACTTCTAACACTCAATAACATCAACACCTAATATAGGATGTGCAACATCGGATATAAATACACATGTGATGTGTGTCACAACTTGTTGAACGCATTGCGAAGTTCTATGTTCCATCTATATAATCTATGTTCCATACAGGTTGCTACGCGACTATTCTACGCGCTACGAGAGTATGACGTGCGTATTTCTGCATACGTATATGGTTATATTTTTTTTTTGACGGGAGGGAAATTTTCAACAAGGTACCCCGCCTTCTGGGGTGGAGAGGCGGGTTATGTGGGGTATATTTTACCCACTGCCGGCGGCAGTAGCGGCTGCGCTAGCGGGGAGATCTAAATGGAAGCGCTGGTCTCCTTCTGCGAGTCAGTAATGACCCAGAAGGAGACCGCAGAACGGGATCGGGAGAGGGCCGATCCCGTTCGGAGATGGCGCAGGCGGGACGGTGGCAGACCGGCCCGCAGCCCTGTAGTTCTGGGCTCTCAAGAATAAGACTACGGTATCCCCTGCCTGTCGTACAAGGCGACTAAAAGGGGCCTCGGGTTCACTGGGCGACAAGGGTGGGGGCCTGAGTCGTCCACCAAAGTGAACCCGGGAAGAAGGCGACATCGGCTGGCCCGTGTCGCCTTTCGCTGCGAGGGCACAGGGGGGAGGGAGTAACCTCCCCTCCGGGACGAAGAGGGCCACCGGGGAGGTTTTAGTGGATAAGAACCCCACATAACCGCCGCCTTCCCCCCAAAAGGCGGGGTATCTTTGTGAAGATTTCCTCCCCGTCAACAAAAAAAAAGAAAAAAAAAGGGTTTTACCCACTACCACCCTCCCAGGCAGGGAATACTGTAGTCTTATTCTACGAGCCGAGAACTTCAGGGCTGAAGGTTATTTTGAGCCTATTGTAACGTGTTTTAAATTATGTTGTAATAATATGTTAGTAGTGAAAAGACGGACTTAGATGTTAATTGATGATGTAGCTGAAACCAATCTGCTCAGTCTTAACTAAAAACTAACGGACTGAAATCTATTAGTAAGTATAAACAGACTAGGATTCGAAGCCCTGACCATAATATAAGATCGCTTAGCCATTAGAATTTCACTACTACGAAGCTAGTACCATTTTTTTGGATTTTTGTTAACAATAGCGTCGATTTATAACCGGCCATTAATAATACCTTTAGCGAACGATTTATTGTTTCGAGACAGAAGCGAACGATTTCGAATTTCAAATATATTGTATGCCATATAACGAACTAAATCAAAAGGATCCTTTTATGTTCAACGTTTTATGACATTGATTATTCTTTTAATAATAAGATTTTTACACATGGTAGGTCAGCGTCCTGGCGGTAGTACGCTGGCACAATCCGTGCCAGCACCATGAATTTGTTTGTTGCAATTTTAAGTGCTTATTTATCGTGATAATCGTGTGCAAATGTCGTGTAAAAATTACTTAGACATGTGAAGTCTGCTAATGCCCACAAAAGCGACGTAGCGGTCTATGCTCTTATACTAACTGAGAACTATTGTGCCCAACAGTGGGACAGGCTGTAATTTTAACTTTTGTTTTTAACGATTGTTTAGTACAAAAACATTAAAGTAATTTTGTGTGGTATTTTGTTACTTTATTATTATAGCAACATTATCTGTCATAGTTAAATTGTTGTATTTTAAATTATAGCAACACTTTCTGTTCCATCCATTGTGTCAGCACCATTTTTTATTTGTTCGATTTCAATAAATCGCAATTACCACTAATTTTTACTATAACAACGATTAACAAAACTTTTCATTTGATTAACAAAATGTTGTAAGTATTTAACTCCCGTAAAATATGGGAGACGCGATCACAGGCACGCTTGACTCCTTCTCCAATAAAAAAACTCAAGTAACCGCAAAGCAGACCAAGGGTTCGAACCTCATACCGTCATTGTAACATTAAACCGCTAGGATATCATTGTTTTAATATTTTATAGTTAAGAATTTAACCGTGTGTTATATAATTTTTTCCTTTTATCGCATTCCCTTTTCAACCGACTTCATAATAGGAGAAGGTTCTCAATTCATATTTATGTTTTTTTATGTTTCTTTCCTCATTACTTTCATTCATTTGAAAACTGATGATTCCTGTGTAGACCCAATAAAATTTGATCCAATTCGAACAATGACATCTGTGAGAAAACTTTAAAAGTACTTAAATTTGCATCAAGTATGTGCGTAACAAATGTACGACTAACTCAATATCACGTAACCGTTTTTACTCACTAAAACCTCCCCGGTGGCCCTTTCCTCGGTGCATGATGAGGGGCTCCGGGATCTCCAGTGGAACGCACCGGAGCCCCTCTGCACAGTGCTCAAGCATGTCCCGGGGGGGAAGTTACTCCCTCCCCCCCCTGTAACCTCGCAGTGCAAGGCTACACGGGTCCGCCGATGTTGCCTTCTTCCCGGGTTCACCTTAGCGGACGACAAAGGCCCCCACCCTTGTCGCCCAGTGAACCCGAGGCCCCTTTTAGTCGCCTTGTACGACAGGCAGGGGATACCGTAGTCTTATTCTTGAGAGCCCAGAACTACAGGGCTGCAATATCACGTAACCGATAATAATCTAACCGATATCGATGATTGATTTTTTATTGGAAAGGATGTACTTTAAGAGTTGTTTGATGAGAGTTTGGTTATGTCCTGTTTAATTGTATTTCGTAATTTTCTAACGATATTAGTAAATACAGAGAGGACGTCGTGCGCGTGATAAGGTTTTTGTGTTTGCTCGTATATTTTGCTTGAAAGGACGCAAATACAATCCTTGTAAACAATCTCAAATATGAAACGTGGAAAGATAACACTAAGCGCCTACGTATGCCCTCCCGAGTCCCCTTCACTCCTCTGTGAGAATTTATTTTCGACTTCTGCGGATTAACGGTTAGCGCTAGAATTATTTGCCGCCAGTGTAGTGCTCTTTAACTCCTTAATAGAGACAGAAAAAATGCAGACGCCTATATATACACATTGTAAGAAAATCATAGAAGACCGAGATAAAATTTGAACAAGCACTCAAGTTAACGAAGGGGATTCTAAAAATAAAGCTCCGCAACCTTCTAGTGTCGGCCGGGAGCTTGTCCTCTGCTTCCAATAGTAGCGAGGTATCATTTAGAGGAGAGCTATTTTTAAACTTACCTAAAATAAATTTTTGACGCAAATTTGATAATAAATATAATTAATATAAAATAGATGTATATATATATATTTAGATATTTTTTTTATTGCACCAAAATATATGTATATGTACAAAGGCGAACTTAATGCTATTTAGCATTTTCTACCAACTGCCTGCCAACTTTTGGGTGTTAAGAGCAGGATAAGGGAAGTGCCACTAATAATAGCATTACAATAGTTTTGATGTCACTTATCTATTTCATGTGTTATATTTGTTTATAATAATTTATCATACATTAGAAACTATTTTAATTATATCATTAAAAATAAACAATTTTTGCTATTATTTATTTTATTTTTTTTGTTGACGGGGGGAAATCTTCAACAAGATACCCGCCTTCTAGAGGGAAGGCGGGATTACGTGGGGATCTTACCCACTTAAACCCCTCGGTGGCCCTTTCTCGGTGCAAGGTGAGAGGCTCCGGGATCTCCAGTGGAAAGCACCGGGGCCCCTCTGCATCTCGGAAAGCGCGTCCCGAAGGGGAGGTTAATCTCTCACCCCTCTTGTGTCCTCGCAGTGCAAGGCGACACGGGCCAGCCGATATCGGCTTCTTCCCGGGTCCACTTCAGCGGACGACAAAGGCCCCTTGTCGCTCATTGTACCCGAGGCCACTTTTAGTCGCCCTCTACGACACTCAGGGGATACCGAAGCCTTATTCTACTAGCCCAGAACTACAGGGCTGAAAAAACTATATTCAAAAACTTACTTTAACTTGTTCAATAAAGTGTACATCTATCTATCTATCTACTCGTAATTTTAAATTTAAATCTATAATCTACCAAAAGAACTAACCTCAAGCACTATATCCATCTATCTAAAACGGCACTTAAGCCCTTTTCTTGCAGTTGATGTATTTTTCAATCTTCAATAGGAATTCTAAGCCCCTACACGCTTTATCATTTTATTTCAATTTCACTACAAAGTGCATCTTCTGATAACATTAGGTGCCCTAGATTCTCAATTCCAGTAGACTTGTCTATCTAAGATATTGTTTCGAATAATACCTAACTCGTGTCTTTTCCGTTAAAGTTGTCATGTCACTTATTCAAGCGTAAATACTCGTTTAACCCAAATGATTTTAAAATATACATATGAAAAGTCGATGATGATTTGCAATGTTTGACTTGAGATAAAAACGTGAGATCTTTTACTACGTAAAAAAATAAAAATTACTTCAACATTAACTATCTAAAGCTTTTGTAGACAACCCTAAAAGTTTATGATATACCATATTTAGTTATTTCAAACCATTGGTTATTAAATTTACGAACCTTTATCCTATAAATAAATTCAGTTATGTTTCAGACGTTGTTTCTCAAACTTTCTTCGTGCGTATTGATTATTCATTCAGACCGCTGTGTTTGAAAGCGTGGGCGGGCTTGGAGCGAAATCTGGAATACGCAAATGTATTTGCGTATGATTCAATTGAATCCAATCCAATGGTAAATGGGTTTCAATGAACACTAAGGCATTATAAATGTATGGCTGGGCAGTTACAGTTAGGAGATTTGCAAGGTAAGAACATTCTGAAAAGAAATTTGAAGAACCCGACAAATGAACAAACGGAAGCAACGATAGCCTAACTCGAAAGCGTTCAACTTTAAGATTTTACGGTTGGGGGTTCGATTAATATCCAACATCTATCAATGACTTTCTATCTATATATATAAAAATCGATGTGTGTACGTTCGCTATGGAATCGGAAACAAATTTTACCCTAATCGTGAGGACGATAAAATGTTCACGTCTACTGATATATGAGCCGTAAGATCGGTGAAGACTTAGGGCAATATATAAAATACAAGTGTCCCGTAATTCAACATTCAACGGCGTGTGGTATGACAGCCCCGACAGCAATAATTAAAAAAAAATATGTAATTTTTTTTGTTGAAATGAGCATTTTATTGAGATTGTAAAAAAAAATAGTCCTTGTGCGATATTTTTTTAAGTCTCTCTTTTTCAGCCTCTTGCCACCCACTGCTGAGTGTAGGCCTCTTCTATAGAACTCACTTCTTTGCGGTCTTGTGCTTTCTGCATCCAACCCTTGCCAGCCACCTTTCTTAGGTCGTCCGTCCATCGTGCCCAGTTCGAGGTCTCCATTCTAGGACATTTCTCCCTCACCTGTCATCAAATCTACGGCATATGTGGCCCGCCCACTTCCACTTTCTTTTAGCGACTGCTACTGCTATGTCGGTCAACTTTGTCCTTCTACGTATCTCAACATTGTTGATCCTATCACGGAGGGAAATTACCAACATAGCCCGCTCCATGGCTCTTTGTGTGACCTGCATTCTGTTCATAGACTGTTTTGTGAGCGTCCAGGTCTCGGCCCCATATACCATAGTGGGAAGAATACACTGTTCGAAGACACGACGCTTAAGGCTGATAGGTATCTGTCCCTTGAATACATCTACTAGTTTTCCAAAAGCCCCCCATCCCAGTTGGATGCGACGCTTTATTTCACGAGCTTGGCCACTCCCGTCTAGACTCGAACACTGTCCGAGGTAAATATATTCATTTACTATATCCAGTTTCTGGCCGTTTATAGCAATATGGTTTGCGCAGATTTTTTGTAAGTACACACATATAATTGCGCTATCGACAGAAATGTTACAATAATATAAAAAATATGTTTGTTATGTCTATTCTTTAAATTTTTGAAAGAGAATTAATCATCTGACTTTGACACATCGTGCTGAAAAAAAATGTACTGTAACCATAGTGGTAACTAATCTCAAAAGTTGGCGATACTATTCATTTTTCCAAAATGGTATAACAACTTCCACATTTTACCGTAACTTGTTGAAAAAAAAAATTTTGTTAAACAAGTCGAAGTTTTGAATAAAGAGTTTTGTTGAAAAATTAAAATTCATCATACTGAACGTTTTATTTATACTGTTTTTAGCTTAGATAAAAAAAAAGTGTTATTATCTTCACGTATAAGATGTGAATTAGGACTCTAAAGGATACCTATATATATTTAGTATAATTGAGTAAAAATAAAAACCGACTTTTAAATCAAACGCGATGGATAAAAAAATATATAATTAACGCTACTAAGCAGACACGCTCTCTTTTATTTCCGGTATGTTTGTTATTATAACGAAGTTCTAGCGTCTTAATTCTCTTCTTCCAAATCCGCGCTACCATGCTATGGTAAGGTAAGATTAAAACTTTCCTGGTATATCATTGAAACTAAATGTCTAAGGGAAAAATTACCAAATTTACAACAACAAAAAATCGGTTTATAAATTATTTATATGTATATAACATATTATTTATTAACCGTGTCATGCATGTATGTATATATATATATATATATGTGTATTTATTTTAAAACTTCGTTGTGTCTTGTCTTTTCCTCGTTGATTATACCAGCCAATATTCTCCTTCAACCTCCCATTCATCCGCATCATCCCATCATTTCATTCACACCGCTCCCACCCAGGGTTGACCGATAGAAAATGTTACTAGAGCAGTAAGTCCTTTTTTGTGAATCTTAGTTTATGATGCTTAAATAAGTGTAAATAATAATCAATGACGGAGTTATGAGGGTGCAAATATACTAAAAATACAAACGAATATAGAACATTCACCTAATTTGAAGTCTTTTGAAAAAGCCAAAGGGACAGCATGTTTGTTTGTTAAAACATAATCGATAAGCAATATTCGATGACGTCACAGACTCTTATTACAGAGACGAGAACGTTAATTGGCCGTTCAATGTCTCCGTCGAGGAATAACTTTGTTAAGTCTGAAATATTAAACGTAAATGGGTCTTGTATTACAGTTAGAGTGCCAGCATCTCTGGCGCCAAATGATATTTATTTATTATGTTTAAATTTTTTAAGATATTTTATTTTAAACCCTAGGCAACCTAAGCGTTCAACTTACGAATGAGCCGGTTAAGGATTCAAACAATTGTTATTTATGTTTGTAACGAACTACACAGTTTGGTCAGAGAAGCTGACCTTGACTGACCAGATTGAGAGTTGCCATAGTTCTTAGGTTGTTCAGCCTGTATTGCTAGTAAATCGACGCAAGGGTACCCCCTGTGAGGGGTAACCTCGGCTTGGACGCGTAGGCATTCCGTAGCCATTCGCACCCCCTTCACTCCCCTATGGGACCTTAGTTTATTAACGGTCAGTGCTAGTTATTTGCCGCCACCCAAAACTCCTTAACTCTTTAATAGAGGAAGACTAAGATGCCGGCACTCCATAATATAACTTTTTTTAGGGTTGTAAACTAGTGCTTGATCACTATCTCACCTCATGTTTGGTGGTGATATAATCGAAAGATGGTACGCGCTAGTTTAGTAAGTGCATATTCACTCTACTATTGATGGCTCCCACATCGTGCTTAAAGACTGACGCCGGCAACTTGTTCCACTCCTTTGCTGTACGCACGATGAACGATGACTCAAATCGCTTCGTTCGGACGTGCAGAATATCGACTATGATACTTCGGAAATAAAAGAAAGCCTTTGTTCACAGAATCGTTTAATCTACCACCTTAACTAAGCCGTTTAGATTAGCGTGGTATTTAACCTTAAATATACTTGCTATGTTTATAAATCAAGGTCCATATCGACTATACGATGCATTTTAGTATGTGTACCGGTGAACATGGTCTATTTTTTCTAAGCAATGCTATTTTTTTTCACAAATATTATTAACATTCTCGTTAACCCAAACAAGCTTAGGCTTGTGTTAAGAGATGGTTCACGTCAATGGTTGAATGGTGGATTTGAATGTACTTACCTTACGATTCGCATACCGTGGCCGAGACCATGAGGCTATTGATGCTTCGTATTAATAATACTTATGTTGTCAAACATTGGACACGAACGAAGCGCTTTACTTCGTATTTCATTACACGTACAGCAAATGATTGGAATAAATTGCCCGCAGTCTTCCCTCAAATTCAATATGGCTGTCTTCTAAAGAGTAGTGAATAGGTATTTACAATGCTAGTACGTCTTATTGTATAAAATTACAGCATCGAATTGGCATATGAAATGAGATATTGTTTTTACACACATGTTGCATGTACATAAATTTATTATACACATATTAATTTTTACATATACATTTTTGTTTCTCAGATTTTCGGTCACACATCTCCCTGCTAGACTAATGTTAGGGCGATATTGTACCTAACTCAGAGTTTATCTTAAAAACTAAACATTAATAATTTTTATTTCATTGATTGTGTTTGTGGAAAGAATAGTGTGCGTGGGGTTCACAAAGACTCACGCATACACCCTGTATATCGGTGGTGTAGACCTGTCGCTTCCGAGCCTCGCTCTTGCGATGATCTCGAGCGACAGGTCTTGAACAACAGTCGCCTCCTTCTGTGAGACGGTCATGTCCCAGAAGGAGGCTGACGAGCGGGTCAGGAGGGGAGCGCAGAGGCTCCCTCCGCAGGCGACGTATCGGGGTGCGCAGGAGGCGTTATGAACGCCTCCTCTTGCCGCCCCGTAATCGAAGCGGGGCCAGGATGGGTACCTGGCCCCAGCATGCTTCGGCGTCGTCGGGACTTCTCTGAGTGCCGGAGAAGTCCCCTTTGAGGATGAAGACCGGTCTTTGCCGGGACCGGCCGGTCGTTGGGGTGTCCTGTTGCTGACAGATCCGGGGCACCCGCTCATAACGGCTGATGGCATTCGCGGAAGGTTTAGTGGGTAGGGGCTGCCCAGGCCGAGTCCCACACATCCCTCCGTGCCCACCCAGGGTACCGGAGGATGGTCTATAAAAGATTCCCCGCGTGAACAAAAAAATACACCCTGTATGACTCTGTGCATGAGTGTGAAAGAGCGTGTTTGTAAAACGGAAAAATCGCTGTCATGGTGTGATTGTGTCATTTGTTTATCATGAAATGAGATCGAAGTAAACATTTAATTTGAAATCGTAAAAAGAACACCTTTAATACTGATAATAGATATAGTTTTGTAACGTTTGTTATAGATTTAAGCGTAGTAGCCTAATAGTGCGAAACAGAAGGTCGTAGGTTCAAATTCGACTATTGACATGAACCATCTCCTTTTTTCATCATTCAACAGAACCATTTCCTAGTACATGCTTATTATTTGAATTGTTGACAAGAATGTTAATATCATCTCAGAAATAAATAACGAGTTTTTTAGTTATTGATACTAAACTAGCTGCGCTCCGCGGTGTTACCGCGACTAAAAACTATTTTTTTTAAATAAAATTACCTTAAGTTACTCCTTATTACATTAGCTATATGCCATTGAAGTCCCTTCAAAATCGGTACTGCCGTTTCAGAGGAAACAGACGGACAAAAATTAAAAAATATATATTTTGGTATATGTATTAGGTATCGGATATACATTCATATGCATCTATTAAAAAGGTTATTTTAATATAATAAGCAGACACTCCAATTTTATTTTTTAGTATAGATGTGACGGAGGTATAACTTAAAAGAGAATATTGCCATACAATATCGTTTTTTCCTTTTCGTATTAAAAATAGGGCAACCTTTTATATTTTCAAATAAATTCATACCGATATTAATGGTAAATACGATACAATGTAAACAGGTCCGTTCAAATAGAATATATTTTCGTGTAAACTCCCACGCGATACCAACGTGTCACAAATACTAGCGTGGGATATGCTCGCGCTCCATTGTTAAATCTACCTCTACTGAAAATGTAGATGCCTACGAGAATATGTAGATACACGCCTACGAGAATACGTAGATACACGCCTACGAAAATACGTAGATAAATGCCTACGAAAATTCTCAAGAACGAAATTGAATTTGGAAATATTCGATGCCTCTTTTTATGATCGACATTAAATAGCTGGAGTGAAGACCTTTTTATATTTGCTCTGTCAATATACATCGAGATGAGAGATCCGGGGTTATTGTACATATGTAAATGGTTTTGATTTAACCCCCTCGAAGACCTTAACTATTTTAAATATAACAAGTATATTTACAAAAACCGACCTCAATTGAAGCAATCATTAGACCCGATTACGTACAGACGCCCTCTTGTATTTTAGAATTATCGGAGGAATATTACAAAACAGAAAATCAGAAACTAACCAAACTTCTCGTGAAATAAAAATTAATCATCGAAATCGGTTGGCGTGATATTGAGTTATTCGTGCATTTATGGCGTACATACTTGATGCAAATTTAGGACTTATATGGTTTCTATCGAAACATCATAACCATCAAAATTGGTTCGAAAGTTATATGGTAATAGACATAAAAAAAGTACAGATACATAGATGTACAGAAATATAATTGTTGACTGTCCACTTTTTTAACCTTAGTTTAAGATTTTATTAGGTATAATATAAATAAAAAAGTATATATTACTATATAATAGAACCGTCCGTGCGTTGTTCATCCGCTTATTAAGCCTTTAGGATAATGGATTCTCCATTAAGTAACGGCTGCTACAACGGCTCTAATGTGCTTTTAGAGTTCGTTATACCGGTAATTATTTAGTCGTTCATTCAGTTATAAATGGTTAAACAAAGTGAATCTATATAAATATATAGGACCTGGATGATCGGTATTTTATTTTGTAAATTATGTTTTTTAGAAGGTAAATATATCTAGAAACGAATTACATAATGTTGAAGTATGAATAATATTTTTCGATCTTGCCGATATAATAATAAAAAATGCTACCGTAAATGCTGTAAACGTATTTCAAATAAGTTAAATTACCTCCAAATTGTATGGCTCGTCTAACTCTAGATTCAACGCGCTCTTCGATCTCGTTAGTCATTCCTAGCTTTAACCGAGTGATTGCATAAATCAACGAAGCGTCCATTCGCGACCGTCGGAGGATGCGAATAATCCTCGCGCACCGCTATTTTATGGGCAGGCCCCGCCCCTTAGATGCGTTGCTGGAGCTGATGTTAGAAACGTTGCTGGAGTTTCTCGGTCATTTCTTCTCCCAGCGCCAACGCTTCCCGAAGTGGCACTCAATATTAGTTTAGCTTTTTGAATGTCCCTCAGATTATCCGTGAAAAGCTACCGACCGAGTCGAGGTTCGGCCCTCTCGGGCGCCCTCGGATCGGAATGTTTACGCGTAACATAGTAACCGTCCAAGCCGAGGTTACTCCTTACCGGGGGGACCCTTGTGTCGAGTTACTAGCGATAGAGGTTCAGGCTAAGCGACCTAGGAGCTACGTCACCTCTCAATCCGGTGAAGCAGTCAAGGCCAGCTTCTCTGGCCAATCTGTGTAGTTCGTCAAAAAGAAAAACATCTTTTGTTTCAAACTTTGTGATCTATTTCTTCTGTATGTTCTACTATTGTCTGGTATAACCTAATAATAATATTCTTTTTAACATGAATATCGACTACTTTATTGATTCAGCACTAAGCAACTATATGACACACGTATTTGATATATATTGAATTTCTTGATGTAACGTCAAACTTGTTGACTTACTGTTTGTTGCTTAGCAACCCCATCTACTAAATTATACTTTATATACCCTATATCCAGAAAAACTACATTTTCCAAAAGTCAAATCGATCAAGATTTATCCTGCATGCAAAATTTTATGAAAGTTATTGGAGTCGTTTCCGAAATATACAAGAATTGCTTGTTTAAGTTACGATATATTTACATCTTATTAGTTTGAAGGCTCAATTAATTACACACACGCTTTTCACCCAGAGAGGTAGGCAGAGAGAATGAAGATTTTGATTTTTAATGTGTCTGAGCCGCTACTTTCACATCCATTGTTTTTTCTCCTATGACGAAGATAACTCATTTTATTAGACGATTAAGCTATTGGATCATATTTTGCCCAAGTTATTGGAGCATAAAGACCAGTATCCAGTGCCTCTATCTAAGAGTGTTGTTATCTTGTGTGAATTTTGATAGTGATATTGGTGGGCTTATGCCAACCCAAGCCTTCGGAAATACTCGATATAGGATAAAGAGCGAAAGAGGGAGAGAATATAGGCGCCAGAACTTCGTAATATAAATATTATGCGTAGGAAGTAAAAAGAGCGTCAGCGCGTAATAATGTTTGCGTCGTCACGTTCGATTTAATGACAGATGTTTAATCGACTTCAAAAAACGAGGAGGTTCTCAATTCAACTGTATGATTTTTGTTACCTCCCCCTTGTAACTTTCGACTGAGTGCAGCGATTGTACTAATTCATTTTTTATTTGAAATCTGGTGCTACGCCAGCTACCCGAGTTCGATCTCGGTGTTTGGAACCAATGAAATGATTTCTTTTTTGAAATTTTAAGTATTAATTAACCACACGCTCATGGAAAACATCGTTAAGAATCATGTCTTAGAAAAATTTCTAAGACATGTGAAGTCTGCCAATCCGCACTAAGGCCATATACACTTATACTCTCTTTACAGAGAATATCTGTACCTATATATTTATAGAGACTGTAACTTTAAATTCTGTATTTAATGTATTGTTTTGTCAGCGATAGAGTGATTAGGATTCACGTTTGATTAGATTTGAAATCGCTTTTTGTTTTATTCATAAACTACTTGAACAATGAACTGTAATATTCCATGTTAAGGATATATTGTATTTGAAATAAAAGTCAATATGACACGAAGCAAACATTCTGTCCGTGTGCCGTCGACCGCACTCGCTTAATATACGAGACTGTATCTCATTTTCCAAGCAATAAAGTGGAGGGAACGCAACATTTTAAACATTAACTTGAACAACAAATGTTCCGCTTTAAAACAAGTTTAATAACATCGCAGCTATTTGTACAGTTTATATGAAGGTTAACGAAGCATTGTCTATAAATATCATGAGAACTGCGATATATATTTATTTTATATATTAGTGTATTATATTTATTGATAATGCATAAACATTTTTTTAATCAAAAATTAAATAACATCAAACTCAAAAATGGTTCACTTTTGCATAATGCATAAAGGTGTTGAAATTATCCCAAATTATTGTCCCTTTCACCTTCTAACTGATATATGTACTAATATGAGTATTTGAATGAAAGTTATAAAATAATTTGTTACTTATCTCAATCCACGAAAACATTCGCGAATTTATTGAGATACTAATCTAATATTTTATTAAATCTTACCCTCAAGGGAAAAAAACACTGACGCAAACAGCCCCGGCAAACAAAAATTCCGTCCGGGGTAATTAAAAGCGAGACAAATCTTCCGTTCAAACAGCCCTGTTTAATATTCCTTAAAGGAATTTTCCGAGAATAAATCAAACTCTTTAAATGTTAATTAAATGAGATACACTTCTTTTTCGGTTAACTCTTGTCAAAGTGGTCGTGATCTACATGATGCTAGAACCCAGGAGGGGTTGGGCAGCAGACAGCACCTGCCACACAAGTTGTCGCCACTTTCTGCGGGCAATCGGACACATTGATGTAGGGAAACGCTCACTGTACCCTACACCTGATTCGTCCTTCGCATTGGGGATCTGCATCGTGGTCTAGTGCCTTCCACTTTGCCCATCGACAAGACGTTATAAAGAGTCGCTTCCACGGCGGCTAACGTCCCCAAAGTACTCAAGTACCTGTGCACGTAGCGCTGCATAAGTAAATAGAGAAATGCGGACTATTTTGGAAAATACATGTATAATTAGGAGCAAAAACTTCTAATCGAAATAAACGCTATTACGCGTTGAGAATTAATCAGAACCTAATCAAATTCTCATCAAACTACTCTTGAAGTACATCCTTTATAATAAAAAATGATTCATCGAAATCGGTTGCAGTGCTTGACTACGATCCCACCTGATGTTAAGTGGAAATGCAGTCCTGGATGGTAAGGCGCACTAGCTTAGTGAATGTCTATTTACTCTACTCTTGAAAATACCCACATTGTAATCGGAAGGAAAGACAGACGCGGGCAAACTATTGCTAACTACTGGAACAGTTTAGAATCGAAGAATGAAAGACGAAGCAAATCGCTTCGTTCGGGTTTGAGGATGTTCACAATAAAAGGAAAGGGAAGGTCGGTTGGGGTTATACTAAATTCTTCGCCCATTTGTTGCAAATTTAAGACTTACATGGTTTTCTCTTGGATGCTATTGTTAGGATTGGACCACACGAGAAGTACCAGCTGTCAAAAACAATCAAGAAGTCAAAATCGGATCTCAGTGGAAAGTAATGAAGTACTTAAAAAAAACCATACAGACGAATTGAGAACCTCATTTTACCTCATTTTTCATGACGGTTGAAGACAATACAAAATATTGAAATCTAACACAGGGTGTTTGGAAGACTACAACATCGCGATGGCGTTTCGAAACAGGGACCCGAAGGCGATCACGCCAATCAAGTAAAGGCGTTGGCGAAATCTACGAAGGCGAAGTGTTGAAGCTTTAAGCAACCTATTTTATAAATGGAGCAAATATAACAAATAAAAATCCAAATAAAAAAGGCGCGGACGATCAGTCCGTGAAAAAGCAGTTAATATAAAAAAAAACCCAGGGTGTTGTCGGCAGTGAAGCAAGGCCCAAGCAACCTTTTTTAAAAAAGTTCTCTGGATGTAAAAAAAAATTATGTTATTCATCTTGTTCAGCTCTTATAGTGTTTACCTCGACTATACCATACATGTCAAAGATACTAGTAAATTTCTTCTTTTGTTCGAAGAATTTTTCTTTATTAGCAGACTTTTCTTGTCTTCATTTAACATTATACGGCCATTAAATGCGCAGTCTCTTGTTATATAAAGTTTTTCATCATCATCATCATCATCAGCCTGTGTCTATCCACTGCTGGAAAAAGGCCTTCCCCAATGCCTTCCAGCACATACGATCCTCCGGCTATCCTTACAAGAACGGCGCTCCAGGCTTCTCCGTCCCATGCGCGGCCACCATTCCAAGGCTTTTCTGCCCCATCTGCCGTCACTGACTCGGCAGATGTGGCCCGCCCACTGCCACTTCAACTTGCTGCCTTTAAAAGCTATGTCGACTACCTTTGTTCTCCGTCAAATTTCTTCTATCCTTTAGAGAAATGCCGAGCATAGCTCTTTCCATCGCTTCACAAAGTTTATACTGTATATAAAAAGAATACGAAATACAAATTTCGTAGAATGCCGAAAGTGGATAAAAAAGCGCAAAATAGAAAACAACTTTGTGTTCGACCGACCAACATCAAAGCCAATAAAATGTTACACATTCCATTCCTATCTGTTTTTATTTTTATTTCTACGAGAGTTTTTATGCAGCCAGTACTAAGATGTAGGTAATTTTAAACCTTTGTAATTTAAATATAACTTTGTAATATAATTGTATTACTTCTAAAGTAAGTTGTAGTCCGTCCGCATGTAGTAGGCGTTTAATGTTTGATTCGTCATGATTGCTTTTAAGTTGTTTTTTTCTGACTCTATTTACGCTTCAAGATGTCTTTGACAGCATTAACTAATATATAGTTACGGTACTTCTACAGCTTTTCACAGTAGATGTACGAAAAGGAATGTATACGTAGATTATATACATTATGAACGCTTTAATTTAATTTGAAATTCCTACAGCCTTTCTTCTTATTTGCACCATAGAAGTAATGTAAGTTGAACAAAAAATCAACAGCGCTGCCGCGGCTACTGCTGCTACGAATGGGTACGCACTTTTGGTGGGTAATGGGCAGGTCACCCAACTTTTTATAATAGGTTAGCACCTGCTTAACTAACACTTTCAGTAGGTGGTAGTAGACGGCGGGATTACTTCTTCCTTTCTTCCCCCAAAAAAAGTCTCACTGCGAAACGAATGCACCATTCCTTAATAATTCTCTTCCATTATTTACTATGTACTACACTGTGCCACTTTTAGAGTGAGTAATATAGTCTATAAAATATATATTAGGAGCAAACCCTTTTTTGGTCCTTCGAGTCGGATTCAAGACGAAAGGACTCTTCCCATTGAAGATCGCAATTTATTAAATATAAAAATAGGATTTTTGTCTTTGATTTCGAAGAACTATTTATATAACCCCTAAGATCTTGATTCTTTGTAACTGGGGTCAAACGGTATAAGGTTTTTTTATAACCGAATAGAGGCTTATTCCTTTTGATGTTATTCAAAGAACATTTTTGACAAAACAATTCTCACTGCGGTCGTGACCTTTATCATTCCCTCCTATCATTTACTTTGATCCACACTATATTCTTTTTTGGTCCTTCGAGCCGTATTCAAAACGACAAGACCTACCAGTGAAGTACTATCGCACGTTGCTAACTGTAATGATAGCTCTTTAGACTTTGATTTCGATGAACTATTTCCATTTCGCGTAAGATTTTGATATGTGACTGTGGTCGGCCGGTGTACGCTTTTATTACTGACGAATAGATTACTTTATCTATTACTAATTCCTCTAGATATTATTCCAACAAACTTTATTAAAGCAAAAACAATTAAATTGATTTGATTTGTAGTAAGATGAAAAAAATCACTTGTCACTTAGTGTAATTTTTTGCAACTACAAAAGACAAGTATACTTACAAAGAAAAACATAAAACTTCTAACACTGAATTCAAGTCAAAGCAAACGTGTCGAAAGTTTTTTTCTTGTTTTATTTATTCATTATTCGTGTAAAAACTTTCACTAAAACTTCTGTTTAAATTATTATACAACTAACTTTTTCATAGCTAATGGTTATTCAAAGAGTTTTTTCTTTTTATGTTTGCGTGCCGATATTGTCCCGAACCTTGTTAAAACTTCACCAGATTGAGAGGTGGACGAACTGAAATTCTTTTATGACTTTAACTAATTCATATTTAAATTTAATATTTTTCGCTCTTACACACTTTCTAAATTTAAATGACTTAATTTGAAATTTCTCATGTCCTTTTTCACATTACACTACCCAATCTGAATTTGAAGCGTCAATAGCCTAATGGTCTAGGGTATGGTCAGCGAATCGTTGGTTCGAATCCACCATTCGACTATTGACGTGAACTCCTCTCCTTTTTTTTTGTTTACGGGGAGGTAATCTACAAAAAGATACCCCACCTTCTGGGGGGAAGGCGGCGGTTTTGTGGGGTTTTTCTCCAGTGGAACGCACCGGAGCCCTTCTGCACTGTGCTCAAGGAGACACCTCCCGGAGGGGGAGGTTACACCCTCCCCTCCTGTGCCCTCGCAGTGCAAGGCGACACGGGCCGGACGATGTCGCCTTCGTCCCGGGTCCACCTTAGCGGACGACAAAGGCCCCCAGCCCAGTGAACCCGAGAACCCTTCTACGACAGGCAGGGGATACCGTAGTGTTATTCTTGAGAGCCCAGAACGACAGGGCTGGTGAACCATCTCCTAGCACAAGCTAAAGCTTAGTTGGAATGGTTAACAGGAATGTAAAAAAATTGCTAGCTTTCTTTAAAAAAACGTGTCTCAGGCCTTCCCCTGGTTTTCTAATTAATTCTGATTAATAATTTGTAGGTCTTGTGGTTATTCCACATTTATTAATGGTCCAACAACTAATAAACTCCCTTTATTCAGACATCGTAACGTTGTATAAAGAATTATGTTAACGAATACCATCACGAGATTACGTACTAATAACGTTAAATTATTTTTTACAGTGCCAAGTTAATGTGACGATCAACTGAATTATCAGTTATGAATTAAAGATACAATAAGGTTCAGGTAAATCACCAAGATATCATTGGAAGTAGCCACTACGCATAACAATCGCTGGGTGTCATGTGTTGCCAGCTAACAATTCCTTAAGTCACCTTCTGTATATGATATATATGTAAATGAAACGGATATACGAGTAGCAGTTCTTGTCTGTGTCTATCCTCATTATTATAAGACGTTATAACGGAGAATAGGGCTAATGAGCACCAGATAATCCCTATGACCACGAATATTAGGTACACGTGATGAGAATTGCAAGTATATCAGCGGCATCAGGGGACATGAAGCTCTTCTTGAAGATCGGTGTGGAAGTAAGGATGGGAAAAAAGGCAGATGACTTCTATCTTATTCTTAAAGTGCCTATCCAACTAGCGAAGGTTAGCAGTCAGTTTCACCATATCTCTTTCTGTCTCTTGCGAGGCGAAACAGATGGGCGGCACTCGCGATTCCGGTCCACTGTCATGTGTTCCACAGCCATGATTTCTTTCTACGATCCCTTTTGCCAGCGACTTTGCCCATCAAAATAAGTTGAAGAAGGTCATATCTCTCGTACCTAAGCACGTGACCGAGATACGGCACTTTTCTTATTATGATGGTCTGCAATAGTTGTATCTGTTCTCTCTAGTTTGTTGTGTATTGGATGGACTTCGAAAGTGACAAATGAGGAGGTTCTACGAATTGTCAACGAGAAGCGCAGACTATTGCAGACTTCTGCTATATTGTACTTCTATTACTTCTATTCTTCTTTTGGACATGGCTATTTAAGTCAATGTGCTTCCCCGAACGAGCTGGCCAAAATATTATATCGGTTAATTTTTTAGTGCCTTTTATTTTCTTCTTTTGTTCTTTTTCTTGGGTACAGCGATTTCGAGAGCGAACGTTTCGATCGTACAATCTTTTCTCCTATTCCAGTAAACGTAATAAATAAAAAATAAACATTGATACGTTTATTGGTTATTTTTTATTTAAGCAAAGCAAATTGTAATTAAAATATTTCTAAATATAAATTATTATCTCCAAGACAATTTAATAATATTCTAAGTAAAAAGTTTTTTATAGATGTTATCCTATTTGATAATATCTGATTTACCGACGTTTCCAATACTGAGGTTTGCGGTTAATTAGAAATATTATTATAACACGATGAAATCGATAAAAAATAATTATAATTCATCATAGTAATATTTTAAATATTTGCGTAAATATTCAACAACAACATCAACTTGTAAAATCAACTGTCATCAGCGGTTTTTCCGAACCTATACGATTTAGGGACCATCATGAAACGTCTCAAAAAAACACTTTCTCGAAGTATAGCGAAGCACTTGCAGCTCCTATGTTGCTGTGGATGTTCATGGGCGACGGTGATCACTTAAGATTTAAAATCAGGCGAGCTCGTTTGCCCCATTTCCTATAAAAAAATATCAAAATGACGAAAAATGATATAAGTAATTTCTTAACTTTATTGTAATACTCGTATATTTTATTTTAATAATAAGAACGTATAACAGCTCAACAGTAGTATTAGATCTGATATTCGACGCAACGAAAAGCAATTACTAAAATTTGTGTTCAGTGTAAAGCGATGGGCTTACCACTAGTATATGTATAATAGTATATACATAAGCGTCAATAGCCTAATGGTTTAGAGTACGGCCTGCGAATCGTAAGGTCGTGGGTTCGGATCCACCATTCGACTATTGCCGTGAACCATGTCCCAGCACAAGCTAAAGCTTAGTTGGAATGGTTAACAAGATTGTTAGTAATATTTCTGAAAAAATAAATATTGCTAGCTTTCTTTTCAAAAAAAAAAAAGTATATGGAGATATAATGAGTTCGGTGAAGTGGTAAGCAATCGCGGATAAATTGAATTGAAGGAATATTTTATAAGGAATTTATTGAATGTTAAGTATTTCTTCCGATAGTTGTAGTATAGTCTGTCCTCAAACCCTTTTTAGTTTCTATTCAAAACTTATTTCACTATAATTTTTTTACTAGACGAATTTCAATTAACATTTATTTCGTGCAGTTTGCATATTTTATTTACGTAGCGTATAAATGTAATTTTTAATTTAATTAAAATTTATTTTGTGCAGTACGTATTTTTTATTTAATTCAAAAATAAATGTTAATTTTAATAGACATTTATTTATTTCTATATTATTTATTTATTAAGTTCGTAAATAAATGTTACTTTTATTTTTAATTAACATTTATTTCGTGCAGTACGTATTTTTTATTTAATTCGAAAATAGATGTTAATTTTAATAGACATTTATTTATTTTTATATTATTTATTTATTAAGTTAGTAAATAAATGTTACTTTTATTTTAATTAACATTTATTTCGCATAGTTTGTATATTTCTTTAGTAAGTACATATATGTTAATTTTAATTTTAAGTAATTTAAATTGCGTGCCGTTCATATTTTTAATTAAGTTCGTACGTAAATGTTATTTTTAGTTTACATTTATTTCATGTAGTTAATATTTTTTATTTGGTTTGTAAATAAATATTAATTTTAAATAACTATTTAAACCACCTTTAAAAAAAAGGAATGATCAGCCATAAATAATTATATATCAACAAATAACGGCTGTATAACGGCATAAATAACGGCAACAAATTAAAATTTGAAACGTTATTGTTACTAACCTGTTGGGCAGTTTCGCCTTCCCGCAAAGAACTCGGCGATCTGTCTGATGACCTCAGCTCCTGTAGCTACAACCGTGCTTCTATACCGTTAGCTGTACCACCGAGCCTGCCTTGCAATCTGTCAAAAAGACATCGCTTACGTGGCGATCATCAGAATAGCGCCAAGCGTACGTTCTTAAGCCCGCGGAGTGCGTGCGCCCGGGCTCGCGGCGGCGGTAAGACTGAAATGTGGGCTGAAAATCAGGGCCTGTAGTTTAGCTGTGGGACGTAGATGCGAGTCGAAAGTGGGTGTAGTGCAGAATGAGATGGACTTATACTATTGCCGGTTGCACGACAGAGTGAGCGCATTAAGCTACAGCGGGGACCCGGGTCGCCTATCTGCTCAGGGGCTAGGGAAGAAATAGTAGGCGTTCATAATAGTCTACCCTGATTGAGGTTTCCCGAATTCAACACGTCTACCTCGCGAACTATCTGAGGTATCTATTTATTTATTCAAGATATTGCCATCGTAGAAATAACTAACACAGTAATAGTACAAAAACTTATCTGATACTAGCTGCGCCCCGCGGTGTTACCCGCGATTACAGACTGTTAATTTTATTAGCCTAGTTTAGTACTTAACTATCTATACAAGGCCCAAGATCCCGCTGCAGGCCCAAGAAAGAAAGACGTTGTGAAGGCGGATATGTTAGAGAACCAGCTAACAAAGGAGCATGCGGAAGACCGGGCAAAGTGGAGTAGATTAAGCAGGAAAGCAGACCCTGGTGGTAGGCCGGGAAATCGGTAGGCAGAAGAAGAAGAATTTTATTAGCCTAGTTTTCTTCTTAGTGCATCATCTATCTGCTAGTATCCCGTCAAATTTGGCCCAGCCGTTCCAGCGACTTGCCGGTACAAACAGGCAGACAGGCATTAAATGTTATTTTGGTATATGAACCGTATATACATTTATAGTATTGAAGTAAAAGCGGTTTTATTTCACCATTCGTCCATTTGTAGCGCACATACTTGATGCAAAATTCGGCCAATCCAAAGTTATGCGGTATCAAATATTAAAAAAATACAGACGATTTCGACTCCTTTTTTGAAGTCGGTTGAATATGTCAATTTATCAAGTAAGCTAGATGGCCGTACTGGAGTGAGTTATGGTGAAGATTGTGAGGGAAACAAAGATCCAAAGTAATTATCCTATCACTGTGCGAAGTCATCCCAAAATCAGTCATTCATCATTTTACGAGTTTTAAGAGAAGAAAAATCCTTTATAATGAAATTCCAAGTGCCAAGTAAAAGCTCGTTGGATACTCTTAGTCCGTTCAGGTATATGTGTGTACACAAATATCAGTTACAATTGTATCAGGCACTATACTCATAAAGGCTTTTTTTTTGTTAACGGGGAGGAAATCTTCAAAAAGATACCCCGCCTTCTGGGGGGAAGGTGGCGGTTATGTGGGGTTTTTACCCACTGAAATCTCCCCGGTGGCCCTTTCCTCGGTGCATGACGAGGGGCTCCGGGATCTCCAGAGGAACGCACCGGAGCCCCTCTGCACTGTGCTCAAGGAGAGCACGTCCCGGGGGAGGTTACTCCCTCCCCCCCTGTGCCCTCGCAGTGCAAGGCTACACGGGCCAGCCGATGTCGCCTTCTTCCCAGGTCCACTTTAGCGGACGACAAAGGCCCCCACCCTTGTCGCCCAGTGAACCCGAGGCCCCTTTTAGTCGCCTTCTACGACAGGCAGGGGATACCGTAGTCTTATTCTTGAGAGCCCAAAACTACAGGGCTGATACTCATAAAGGCTGCCTTAACCATCTGTGGGGTTATGCGAGGTCTAAGGTAACGCCGGACTATCCGTGTCGCCTTCTTCCCGGATCACTTGTCACTCGTGACAGTCAGTAACCGTAGTCTTATTTTATGAGCCCTGTACTAGTCCGTAGTGAAAGTACTAGTACTAGTGAAAAATAGTTTTACTTGTTATATAAGTGTAAAGAAATAAGTACTATGAATTTCAATTATAAAGATTTTCATTAAACTTTTTCAACAGTCGTCGTCTAAGTTTTAATTACAGTTTTATCCAGTTAAATCTGTAAAGTTATTTACAATTAAATTAAAACACCTGATGTTAAACTTACAAAGAGAGCCCGTCGGTGGCTTGTTGTTTCCAATATTTTTATTAAGATAAGATAAGATAAGATTTATTTATTTGCTGAAAACATGGTATTATTTGATGTTATACATATAATTACAGACAGGCCGACATGTTTCGCTTATTATAATTAAGCATGCAAATTAAAATTTATTGTAATTTTTTTATATAAAGTCAATAACTTGTGAAATATATGTCAATACTGCTAACTATGGGAACAGACATTTTTAACAAAGAAATTCGGAAATACTATAAATATTTCAATATATCATATAAACGTTATACTTTTAATTTAATAATTTATTTATTGTATTATATATTTTTAATTAGACTGGATAGTCCTGAGCACCGCTGAAAATCAGCGCTGTCGCATCCTGAGCACAGCACATACTGAGACGGTGTCCAATGTTGGTGTCATAACCTATTTGTCTGTTCATTCCTCTAATTGTATTGCGTTTATTTTTCTTTCTTTTTTTAATTTTCATTTTTTGCTATATCTTATGTAATATCCGTAATATATGAAATGTGTTTATATATTGTGATGTCTATGTCATGGTCAAATGCTAATTTTTATACAAACCATGTGGGATTCGAACCCGCGTCTACCGCTAAGTCGTGCCGCTTAGCCTAAGTTATCACTAATTTTTAACACTTTATAAAGCTCCAGTCTGGTCGTGTGTAGAATACTGCTGTCACATTTGGGCAGGCGCCGCTAAATAAATACTGCCGGCGGCAGTAGAGTCTGCGCTGGCGGGGAGATCTAAATGGAAGGCGCTGGTCACCTTCTGCGAGTCAGTAATGACCCAGAAGGAGACCGCAAAACGGGATCGGGAGAGGGCCGATCCCGTTCGGAGATGGCGCAGGCGGGCCGGTGGCAGACCGGCCCGCAGTCCTGTACTTCTGGGCTCTCAAGAATAAGACTACGGTATCCCCTGCCTGTCGTACAAGGCGACTAAAAGGGGCCTCGGGTTCACTGGGCGACAAGGGTGGGGGCCTGAGTCGTCCACCAAAGTGGACCCGGGAAGAAGGCGACATCGGCTGGCCCGTGTCGCCTTGCGCTGCGACGGCACAGGGGGGGAGGGAGTAACCGGGGAGGTTTTAGTGGGTAAGAACCCCACATAAAAAAAAGGCGCTGCTAAATGCCATCTCGCAGCTTTGGACTCGGTGGGGAGGTGGGCTAAGAGGATATTTGGTGAAACAGCTGAAACCAGTCTGCTCAGTCTTCAGCACAGGCGTAAGGTAGCTAAAGGTGGTCTTTCGGTTTTCTACAATTTGCACTTTAACCGACTTCAAAAAAGGACGAGGTGCTCAATTCGTCTATATTTGTTTTTTTATGTTTGTTATCTCTGTCTGTCTACCATATGCCTACGCAGGATGCTGGAATACTTTGGTCACATTGCCAGAAAAAACAGCAATAACCTAGAAAGGCTAGTTGTGACTGGTAAAATTGACGGGACAAGACCGCGAGGTCGAAGCCCGACACGTTGGACTGACCAGATCCGCACCACTCTAGGCACGTCGGTTAGCGATGCTCTGCGCACGGCTGCAGATAGAGGAAAATGGCGACGGATCACTAAAACCAAACTGTTTCCACGAGATGGTCACGACCCTCAGCATTGAGGAAACCGACGCGAGGAGGAGGTTTGTTATCTCATAACTTAATGATACCTCATAATTTTGATGATTCTTTTTCATTTGAAGGCTAGTGCTTTCAATTCTGAAAATGGCATCCATATGAAAACCATATAAGTGTTAAATTTACATATGAGTAATGGACGAATAACTCAACAGCAACCGATTTCGATAATTCTTGGAAAACATGTACTTTAAGAACGTTTGGTTAGGTCCCGATTAATTTTATTTCTTAACATTCTATATAGTTTTCGCTCGTAAATATATTAGATGTTAGAGATAATGCTCAGGAATTACATAAACTGATTCCTACATCTCCGTTCCACCATCAGAATTCCAGACGCACTGCTGAATTTCATCGTTTTGTTATGGACATACCTCAAATTCGAACGAAGCGATTTGCTTCGTCTTTCATTTATCGTACAGCGAAGGACTAGAATAGTTTGTCCGCGTCTGTCTTTCCCTCTGATTACAATGTGGGTTTTTTCAAGAGTACAGTAAACAGGCTATCCAGGACTGTACTTCCACGTAACATCAGTTGGGAACGTGGTCAATTCCTTCCTCATAATTTAAAGTCTGTTAAAATCTATTTGTGAACCAAATACAGATTAGTTTACGTTCTAGAATAATCTCCTTAAAGCGATAAGATTTAGAGTGAGTATTTGGAGGGAGAAGCTGAAATCAATACCGGAACAATTCACTCGCAGCTTTAAAGAGCTGCGGTGCTGCAGCTTTGTCGCTAATACTATATTAAATGTGAATTCAAATTCTAGGTTTAACGCCGAGCACAATGGCGAAGGTCGCTCGACAACTAATTCCCACAAACATTTCTCAAATAAGTTCCTTTGAACATAACGTATTCATCCCTTCTGAGTGCGATAAACTACTTGTAGACAACTTGTACGTACCAGTATAACATGGGTAAAGATAAAAGCATTAACGCGAGATTTCAGATTTATAATAACGATATTGTTGAATATATTACTGAGCCCCGAGTCTGCTAAACTAATTGTGTCAAAGTGAACGTTCAGTGACAATGTACAAAATACATTGCAATCAATTAATCAATATCAAATAATAAAAAGAGCCGTGGTAGCGGTTGGCTCAAGTTGCGTAGTACGCTAGCAACCCGAGTTCGATCCCCGGTGCCGGTACCAATAAATTTGTTGTTGCAATTTTATGTGCTGATTTACCACGCGCTCGGCGGTGAAGGAAAACATCGTGAGGAAATCTACATGTTTTAGAAAATTTTTCTACGGCATGTGAAGTCTGCCAATCCGCATTAGGGCCGCGTGGCGGACTACGCCCTTATACTCTCTTTACAGAGAAGGCCTGCGCCCAACAGTGGGACATATATAAAGGCTGTAACTTTAAATAATCAAAAAATTACATATGAAACATTAAATTAGTAGATTACGATTTTGGCGTAATGGCTATAAGCTGTAAGTTTATTTCATAGTCAAATGTCATTGGCAAATACCAGACTCGGAGCTTTAATCCTATTATTTAAATGGTGATTTATAATTTACCTTGTTTCTAAGTAAAAGCCTGTAGTATATCCCACTGTTGGGCACAGGTCCTGAAGAGAGTATAACAGCATAGTCCGCCATGTGGCCGCAGTCCGCATTGGCGAACTTCACATGTGTTAGACACATGTAGGTTTCGCTTCGTCTGTCTTTATTTCCTATTACAATGTGGGTGGTATTTTCAAGAGTAGAGTGAATAGGCATTTACTAAGTTAGTGCGCCTTACCAGGACTGCATTTCCACTTAACATCAGATATATCGTAATCAAGCACTTGCTTAGAAAGTTTTATAAAAATGTATAATTAAAATATTATTTTAAATATTACAATGTAACTAATTCAATAACTTAAAAAGAGAGAATGAAAATGTGTCACGTAAAAAACCAATGAGTAATATTATAAAATTCCTTACAAATAATTCATAATTTATTATATTCATAATCACTTAATCTCTGGAGCGCAGCGCGAGAATGTTGAGTGTACTTGGGAAGAATTAAAAAGAATACTCTATAATATCTTCTCAACCCACCCTGTTTTTAATTGAATAAGTTTCATGCAAGTTTTGTTTTCAATTTTAAATATTGGCAATATAAATGGGCGTTTTCTGTATAGTTTGCTAACAAAAACAATATAAATGGAATAAAGAAGCGTCAATAGCCAATAGTCGTAGGTTCGAAACCACCATTCGACTATTGACGTGAAACATCTCCTAGCACAAGCTTAAGCTTAGCTGGAATGGTTAACAAGAATGTTAGAAATATTTCTGAAAAAAAGGAAAGAAATATTGCTGGCTTTCCTTTTTTTAAAAAAAAATAAAGCCATGTATGACCAACACTTCTTTTTATCTTCCAGCCCTGTAGTTCTGGGTTCTTAAGAATAAGACTACGGTATCCCCTGCTTGTCGTAGAAGGCGACTAAAAGGGGCCTCGGGTTCACTGGGCGTTAAGGGTTGGGGCCTTTGTCGTCCGCCAAAGGGGAAGAAGGCGACATCGACAGGCCCGTGTCGCCTTGCACTACGAGGGCACAGGGGGGAGGGAGTAACCTCCCCCCCGGGACGTGATCTCCTTGAGTACAGTGCAGAAGGGCTCCGGTGCGTTCCACTGGAGATCCCGGAGCCCCTCGTCATGCACCGGGGAAAGGGCAAAGGGGTAAGGGAGGTTTTAGTGGGTAAAAACCCCACATAACCGCCGCCTTCCCACCAGAAGGTTTTGAAGATTTCCTCGCCGTTAACAAAAAATCCCACTAAAATATAATAGCAAGTGAAAACGATCCCTGAAGTGTCCCGGCGAGGTGGAAACTCGGGTTAAATGGAATACAGTTCATTGTGGCGACAAAGTTATCTGGTCTCTTTGTTTTATTTTATGGACGTGAACAATTGCGAATTGCCCGCATTAAAATGAATGGAACGGAGTGAGGGCTTTGTACGATTGTTGCTCTTACCCTTTCACGTGAACGCTTTTGTATGTTCACATTTGAAAGGTAAATTATATTTTCCGTGGTAGCTCAGTGTTTAGGGCGGTCACCTTGAGTTGCATAGTAAGCTAGCAACCCGCGTGGGATCCCCGTTCGTGCTCATTTACCGCGGCGGAGAAGGTAATTATTGTTACAAATTTTTCTAAGACATGTGAAGTCTGCCAGATCTCTAGAGACGCGTGGCGGACTATGCGCTTATCTCTCTCTACAGAGTAAGCCCAATAGTTACAGACTATTAGAAATCAATATAGGATTTTAGTAATATTATTTGTCGATTTTCTATTTTTAAAGTAACACTAGCGTAGTGCGTGTGCATTTTGCTTTATTTTATTAAAACAATAAACTTACATCATTGAATATTTAATTAATCTCTCACAAAAAATTATCCGTATTATTCTCTTCTTTTCTCTTCTCGAGCGGGTGAAGATCATTAATTACCTACATGTACATATCAGTAAATACAATATCATACCCGTAGTAGTATTATCATAGTAATTAAAAACTATATTGGACAGTTCAAGAAGAGGAGTGCTTCGATCGTCACCAAACTTTACAAGATTACTCGCCAAGTCAATCTGAAGATTCCCTGAAACTTTCATTGACATTGGTCTAGCCGTTTCGGAGCCTATATGGAACAAACGCACACACTTTCTTATTTATTTATATAGATTTAACATTAAAATGAAAGTGTTAGAGAGAATAGTTGATTCACTATTTAAAAGCGATATATCCCACTTTTTGGGGCTCGTCTCTGTTTGTCATCTTTATGGATGTCACTCGTCCGGAATTCCATATATATTATGCTGTAACTGATGGTACAGTTTGGAACTTTATAGGTCAAGATTATTTTAGAACATAACTGGCAACAAAGCTAAATCCGGTATGAAAGTGAAACAGAAAGAAAACTGTTTATCATTCTAAATGTAATATACTGCACTACCCTTTGCGGTGTGTGGTATTGCAAGTAGATATTGTTTCAAAAGGTATTGCCACTGTGTTAGCGGGACGTTACGTTTCCGCTTTGCTTTCTTAACCACAATAAACAATCACCTGCTAAAGCGTTGGGCACATGACCTGTCACTTGATCTTTATCTTTATTTCGCACAAATTCTATAAAATACAGAAATTAGTTGAAGCGTCAATAGCCTAATGGCTTAGGGTACGGCGAATCGTAAGGTCGTGGGTTCAAATCCTCCATTCGACTATTGCCGTGAACCATCTCCTAGCACAAGCTTAAGCTTAGTTGGAATGGTTAACAAGATTGTTAGTAATATTTCTGAAAAAAAAAGAAATATTGCTAGCTTTCTTTAAAAAAAAATTGTATGAAGTCCCTGATTCCTGCGCTATGTATATACTATTTTTATTAAGAAAACTATTCAACTGTTATCCTTTTCAACCTACTTAAAAAAAAGGAGGTGGTTCTCAATTCGCTTATTGTTTGATACCTCATAACTTTGGACTGAGTGAACCGATTTCTTTGATTCTTTTTTTATTCGAAAGCTAGTACTTCCCACTTATTGATCCAATTTGGTCCAGTTTTGATAAAAACGGTCTCGAGGAGAAAGACGACACGGAGTGGTACCGTGTGTCGCGAGGGTTTTGTTGGTAGCGATTATAACGCACGCCCTAAAGGCGGGCGAAGAATAGAAGGGTTGTGGTTGCGTTCTTTATGAAGATACCATGACTCCCCGGTACCGCTGATCGCGACCACCGTGGGTTTAGTCGGTCCAAGCCTGACGTAATACGTCATCGTCCGGTTGGGTAGGCTTGGGTAGGTTTGGGTAGGCACTTCCACACAGTATCCCCTGCTTGTCGTAGAAGGCGACTAAAAGGGGCCTCGGGTTCACTGGGCGTTAAGGGTTGGGGCCTTTGTCGTCCTCCAAAGTGGACCCGGGAAGAAGGCGACATCGGCTGGCCCGTGTAGCCTTGCACTATGAGGGCACAGGGGGAGGAGAATCCTCCCCGGGACATGCTTCTTTGCTTTTTTGACGGGTAGGAAATCTTCAGAAGATACCCCGCCTTCTGGGGAAGGCGGCGGTTATGTGGGGTTCTTACCCATTAAAACCTCCCCGGTGGCCCTTTGCTCGGTGCATGACGAGGGGCTCCGGGATCTCAAAGTGGAACGCACCGGAGGTACTCTGCACTGTGCTTAAGGAGAGCACATCCGGGGAAGGTTGCTCCCCACCCTGTGCCGTCGCAGCGTAAGGCGACACGGGCCAGCCGATGTCGCCTTCTTCCCGGGTCCACTTTGGTGGACGACGCAGTGAACCCGAGGCCCCTTTTAGTCGCCTTGTACAACAGGCAGGGGATACCGTAGTCTTATTCTTGAAAGCCCAGAACAGGGCTGAGGAATATAACCTTTATTTACGCAAGAATTTATATTATTGTATTAATATTTATTTTATTTATTTATAGAAGATCAACAGCAATACAATGTACAGAAAATATATAAAAATAATTAAGAAACAGACTTCCAATAACAGATCTTCGAGATTCGAGATTTACGAGAAAAACTTTAAAAATATTTTATGGTGTTAGCAAAAACAATAAAAAGCCTACTAACAATTTTTCAACTAAAGAAATTTCGATAGAATGCCTTTTTTTTTTTTGTTGACGGGGAGGAAATCTTCAGAAAGATACCCCGCCTTCTGGGGGGAAGGCGGCGGTTATGTGGGGTTCTTACCCACTAAAACCTCCCCGGTGGCCTTTTGTCGGTGCATGGCGAGGGGCTCCGGGATCTCAAAGTGGAACGCACCGGAGCCCCTCTGCACTGTGCTTAAGGAGAGCACATCCAGGGGAGGTTGCTCCCTCCCCTGTGCCGTCGCAGTGTAAGGCGACACGGGCCAGCCGATGTCGCCTTCTTCCCGGGTCCACTTTGGTGGACGACTCAGGCCCTTGTCGCCCAGTGAACCCGAGGCCCCTTTTAGTCGCCTTCTACGACAGGCAGGGGATACCGTAGTCTTATTCTTGAGAGCCCAGAACTACAGGGCTGTGGATAGAATGCCCGTCTTATTGCTACAGTTGTAGTAGTAACGATGTCCTATTTCTGTCCTTTTAGAATATCTATTAAGCGTGTGACCTATGAAAAAAATGATATTGCTAAAATTGTATGAAAAAAAAATATAATTTCCGCCTTTCTCCGACAAAAGGAACCTACACAAAACCTTCAACAGTTGTTTGCAGTAAAACATTGCTCGAGCTACGTCGCAGGAACTCAATATGTCTGCAATGGATACGACATTTATTGCTACAAGCCCTGATGGTTAGTTCCAGTAATGGCGCTCGGAATCGAAAACTGCCCACGTAATAAACGGAGTCCAAATAGAACCACCGCACTTTACACCGACGGCTTAGTTGGCGAATTCATTTATTGAGATCTAAGTTCGATTTTGAGTCGGGGATAAATTTATGATGCAAATAAATTACTAGTTTTTGAAGTTATATTTCTTTAGTTGCGTTATAAAAAAGAGTATACATTTTCAAGTGCTCCAATATAATTGAGGTTAACTGTGCAGATATATTGTAATAGTCATCATCTTGTACATTAATCAGTTTTCCTGAAGTGGCACTCAAAGTTAGTTTAGCTTTGAATGCCCCTTAGATTATCCGTGAAATAGCAACCGACCGAGTCGTGGTTCGTCCCTCTCGGGCGCCCTCGGCTCGGAATGCTTACGCGTAACATAGTAACCGTCCAAGCCGAGGTTACCCCTCTCCGTCTGTTCGCGCTAAGCGTCCCGTCTTGTCATCTTATAACTCACCTAAATTTAAAAAGGTCATTAACCTTCTGTAATTGTCCGGATAATGTCGACTCTCGATCATTCGACTAGTATACAACGATTACATGTATTGACTACCGGCAGAATCTTGTTTTTAATTTAAGTCAAATCCCAGATATTTACACCGTCCTTGTGCCTAGTTACTAGCGATAGAGGTTTAGGGTAAGCGACCTAAGAGCTATGCCACCTCTCAATCCGGTGAAGCAGTCAAGGCCAGCTTCTCTGGCCAATCTGTGTAGTTCAAAAATATATACATTAAAATATTATTATTTAATATAATAATATTTATTTATTTAATTTTTCAAATTTAGTCTCAACTTCTAATCCTTATTATTTTATTGCAATTAATTATTTGCATGCAATTAGATGCTATATTTTAATGTTACCAAAGAAGTATAGCTTCTCACGCGTGTACATAAGTACACGCACTTATTTTTTTTATATAGGAAAACAGTCTAACGAGCTTAGGGCTAACCTTGTCTCATTTTAAGTATTTATATTAATAAGCTCCCACGTCCTTTTTATTCTAGGGTAGACAAAGACAGCGTTGGTTGTCCTCTTTTCACCATCCTTATTATGTCTCATATGTGACAGATGATAAGCCGATTGCCATACACCGGGCACAAATTTTTAGATAGTAATTTTTTTGTATTTAGATATTCGAAATATCCATTTCAAATTCATTGGTATTTTGGGTAATGTGGTATCAGGGCGGAATGCCACTCTCAATATTACTTTTGTACGTGTTCTTGACCTTCTAGTATAGTCCGCCGGTAAATAAAAATATCACAGAAATGTTGAGGATATTGAAATTATATATGATACGTTTTGTTACATTAGAAATATATACATTCGGAAAAGT
The DNA here is from genome assembly GCA_029286785.1 of Meandrusa payeni. Lineage (NCBI taxonomy): Eukaryota > Metazoa > Arthropoda > Insecta > Lepidoptera > Papilionidae > Meandrusa > Meandrusa payeni. Next base: position 3,495,547 of record JAGSMX010000029.1, read on the forward strand.
CTAGATAAAAAGTGTCTATGAAAAATTATGACATATGTTTTATATAAAAATTTTCTAATTCCTAATTCAATTTTGAATAATTTTTTCGTTTAAAATCCTCTTTTGTATTTAGCGAATGCAAGTCGCCACAGTATAAGTTGCTCGTCGAACCGATTAGTAACTAGGCTACCATTGCTTTAATATTTGTTGCACATGTATTGAAAGCATTATTTCTTTAAATGCGTGGATATAAGAACTACACGGTTCTAACGCTTCCTCAACGATTTCCACAAGTATGTGGTTACAAATATTTTAATAAACGGAAACGTTTACTGTAGAAACGAGACAATTTATGTAAAACCAAGTGGCTGTAATTAATCTATAAAACTCAGTTAAGTGACTCGGCTCATAAAATTAATATAAAGCGATCCAATTTAAAGTTGTTAAACACTGACAGTTGATGGAAAGTGGATGAAATTGAGCTCGATACGGTATAAAGTCAACAACACATCAATTTAAACGGGGAATTGTTTCGGGGACGTTGATGAATATAGTGTGCTTTTAATTTTGAATAATAATCTGACGTCAGGGTGAGTCTGAAATATTGGTATCGATTTATGGCGGCTTTGTGACTTAGTGGACAACGGGCTCGTCAGTACTCAGTGATAGGTCAAGCAAGCTAAATAATTCAATAAGCTCTCACGAGATGTACTTTGCTCAACTTTGATAGAAGCGTTATAATCTTATTCCACTTTTTCTGGCACCATCGACGCATCCAAAATAAGTAAGTCCTTTAAGCGAGGTAAAGAGAAAAACCGTTTTTCTTCAAGCATTTGAGACGCTCTTAAGTAAAGTAGACGATTATTATTATTTATATCATAATCGACATAGATGTATCGATATAGAGCGTAATTGTTATAGAGTAACTAGCGTATCCAGCTCGCTTTTCTGGGCTAGGTTTTGCTTTATTTTATTTAAACAATAAACGTACATCATTAAATATTTCATTTAACTCTCATAATATATTAAATTATTCATTTCTCTTCGTATTGATTCTCTTCTCGAGCGGGTGAAGATCATTACCTATACCCATGTACATATCAGCAGCGTCAGTAAACGGATACATTCGCGGCGCTATAACTTACCTTGGATACTTCAAAATCCTTTGCAGTGACACAACGCATGTGTCAATATAAATTTAAATTTGGATTGTAAAACAATAGAATTTCATCGTAGTAAATAAAAACTATATTTGAAGTTCGAAAAGAGTAGTGCTCCGGTCGTCACCAAACTTTACACGATTACTCGTCAAGTCAATTTGAAGATTCCCTGAAAGTTTCATTGAAATGTGTCCAGCCATTTCGGAGCCTATACGGATCAAACACACACATCTCTTTTATATATATAGATTATTGCGGTCAGCTTTTTTTTCTGGAATTTCGAGACTGTGTATATGTATACATAAATGTATATTCACATAGTAATGTATATTCGTTGTGGATGTATTTTATTACATATTTCGTTATGTCTCTTATCTTTTACTTAATAATTACACCTGCCAAAATGTTTCTATCACCCAGGGTTGACAAGTAAAGAATGCCAATAAGGCATTAAAGTGCAAAAAGGCGGGCTGCCTTTTTGCACTTTTTTTTGATAAAGGAGGGAAATCTTTAAAAAGATGACCCGCCTTCTAGGGGCTCTGTAGCCCCCCTCCTCGATCCTCCCCCGGTGGTCGTTCCTCTGTGCATAACGAGGGGCTCCGGGATCTCCAGTGGAACGCATCGGAACGCACGCTTTTGCGAACCTTAGTTAAAGGTGTTAATATTTATAAATATCATTGAACCGTCCCGTACGAGATTGTCGATCTGATCCCAATAAATACATGATCGATGGAACTCGACTGGAACAAAATAGGCCAATTCGCAGCGATATTATATCGCGTCTCGTCAAGTGCTATTAATCATTTTCGCCTCAACACTTCACAATTAGCTTTTATAAAGATTAATCTCTCCGTGCGAGATTATACACGAAATCTGTCAGTTCGTCAATACTCTTTTGAACCGACTTCAAAATAGGAGAACATTCTCAATTCGTCTGCATGTTTTTGTCATGTTTGTTATCTCATAACTTTGGTCGTCGTGCTCGTGCTTCCCGTGTGGTCCCTTATAGTCCATTTGTGACAATGCAAATATGAGAAAACCATTTACGACTTAAATTTGCATTAAGTATGTGCGCGACAAATGGACGAATAACTCAAGATCACACCAACCAATTTCGATAACTATTTTGTACGTGGGTTTGGTTAGGTTATGATTAATTCTATTGCGTAATATTCTTATACGATTTGAAGTCCCTTTGTGTTTTTACTTCTAAATATACTTGTGGTAATCTGATACGTGAGAGGTCACCTTATGGATTTCCAATGGCATACCACTGACACTCCAATAATGTTTCAAGTGCTCATTTATTAATCTCGTGCATAATAATATCTTCTAAATATGCCGATACATTTTAATCAATGACAAACAATTATAAAAAATCTCAATTTAAAATTATATATATCATCTATGTCACCAGGATGGGATTGAGGGCGTCCAAATGATCTTCCATCACGATCGCCTTCACGCTTTATCTCGCCTTCCCGCTGTTCGTTCTCGTGCAACTGTGCGCTGACAGATCAGGACGGATGCGCGTGCACTTTCCTTGCGGGATCGCAATCCTGTTCCATTTGTGGCGCCTTATTTGGCGGTCGATCGTACGTGGCAACGGTCCTAAAATGTTTATTAGACATTTTCTCGGGCCGAGAATTTTTTTTTTTTTAAAAGGAAAGCTAGCAATATTTCTTTTTTTTTTCAGAAATATTACTAACAATCTCGTTAACTATTCCAACTAAGCTTAAGCTTGTGCTAGGACATGGTTCACGACAATAGTCCAATGGTGGATTCGAACCTACGACCTTACGATTCGCAGGCCGTACCCTAAACCATTAGGCTATTGACGCTTCGTTTCTTTTCGGCGAAGAAGAAAACTTGGAGCTGGTGCTAGATGGCTCTCGAAACCATCCATGTTTCACACATATAGCAGCACGGATTTAACGCTAGACCTGAACATTGTGACCCTTACGCGGCGAGATAATTTTCGTGACTGACAGTCAAAAATGCAAATTAGTAAATTACATGAAATAAAATCATAATAATAATACATAGCGAAAAGTCTCGAACAACATCTTAAGAGACTTTCGCTAGATGACTGGGTCAAGGGTCAGATACAGAAGGCAGTACTCCTGGACACGGCACGCATCGTCAGGAGGTTTCTCTCTATGTCGCCCTAACCACCGGTTGCTTGAGCCCTGCTTCGTTGCCGGTGGCACACACTAGGTTAGGTTTTTATAATGTTTTTGTATTTTGTATGATATTTTTGCGTATTTTACTTTTTATATAAATATTATAAAAACTTAACCTAAGGATTCAAAATAAATAAAAATAATAATACATAGCGAAAAGTCTCGAACAACATCTTAAGAGACTTTCGCTAGATGACTGGGTCAAGGGTCAGATACAGAAGGCAGTACTCCTGGACACGGCACGCATCGTCAGGAGGTTTCTCTCTATGTCGCCCTAACCACCGGTTGCTTGAGCCCTGCTTCGTTGCCGGTGGCACACACTAGGTTAGGTTTTTATAATGTTTTTGTATTTTGTATGATATTTTTGCGTATTTTACTTTTTATATAAATATTATAAAAACTTAACCTAAGGATTCAAAATTAAAAAAAAATAATAATACAGTATAATATTTCCTTAAAGAATTATTCCATTGGAAAATACTGAACTACTTAAAAAGCAATATTGTATAAAAAGCTCTTCAGAAGCTTTGCGCGTTTTCTAATAATTTTCATTCATAAAGATTCAATAAGCTTGTAGAAGTGGCCGGGGGGAAAGCTATTAAAGTATTCCTGAAAGAATATTTTTAACCCACTTCTAAAGCACTTCTAAAGATAATGGGAATTTTGTTACAATTTTCTTATTCCATTAGAGCTTCAGAAACGAAGAAGATTCCTTTTATGTCTGTCTAGTGTCATCATCAAGGTTGCATCTGGAACGAATGAACCTCCACCGGCTGTCCAGCGCGTCTTGTGCTTATTCAACTTGGTGGAAGACGAGCCTGTAACTTTTGCACACAGTGTTCCCAACTTCAATCAGTTTCTCCATACTTTCGTCGCCTCTATGCATTGTGTGGCCGTAATACTATACGGTGTTGGCATGTGGTATACAAACGTGTTTGTATTTGTAAATGGGTAAGAACCATACATTGGTGCGTTTAGTCCAAGGTATCCATTTGGGTAGCATTTTCGCCTCCACATCTCTTTTTTTTTAAAAGAAAGCTAGCATTTTTTTCTTTTCAGAAATATTACTAACATTCTTGTTAACCATTCCAACTAAGCTTAAGCTTGTGCTAGGCGATGGTTCACGTCAGTAGTCGAATGGTGGGTTCGTACCTTCGACCTTACGATTCGCAGACCGTACCCTAAACTATTAGGCTATTGACGCTTCGACTATCCTTATCGTATTTTTTTTATTTCAAGATATAGACTCATTTGTTAGTAACAATTATAATTTAAAAAACGATTGTTAGTAGAAGAACTCATTAAATTCTCAGTCATAAAACTCTTGGCTTATGAAAGCCAAACACACAGAAAACAGCGCACAGTGTGTGATAATCACCAAAGACCATTTATGCTTTTATGAGTTAAGTATTTTACGGGCTTTTACGATATCTATAAAACCTCGTTCAAACTACAATAATTAACAAAAATGAAACCAATAACCGAAAAACTAACTTATTTACTCTTAATAACATTTCAAGTACTGGACTCTATCCCTCGATTCATCTGCAAAGGCAATTTCATCTGTAGTGGGCATCTACGGAACGGAGTACATAGCTACGCGAAGTGCTACGTATACGTAGACACTTCATTCTGAAGGCACGATGAATGGGTCCATTCAATACTGCGGGCTGGTTTGCGCAGGCGTCAAATCGATCCGTCGCCAGCTGGAGGTGGAGCTACGTGTGGTTTCCAATTGCGCAATGTTCACTCACCGAATTATTATTATTATTTCATTATTTTTAAAGTTAAACTTATTTACGCACGCTTGAATTGGGGAGTAAGCTGGTGAATGCGTTACGAAAAGTGTGATCGTCCGTGCTGAAGAGGGAGATATAAGTTAGCAACGATAAAAAGAGAGAGTTACGTTCTGTATATCTGTGTATACAACAGAGCATGACTTTTAACCTAACCTCCCCGGAAGTGCTCTCCTTGAGCACAGTGCATTCCACTGGAGGTCCCGGAGCCCCTCACCATGCACCGAGAAAGGGCCACTGGGAGGTATTAGTGGGTAAAACCCACATAACCGCCGCCTTCCCCAGAAGGCGGGGTATCTTTTGAAGATTTCCTCCTCGTTAACAAAAAAAAAAATTCTTAGTATTTGCTTACTTAAATGTTGACAATGTACATAAATAATTCATAGTTCTGTATTTAGCTCAATATTTCGATATATCTCTTATCTTTTTAACCGACTTCAAAAAAGGAGGAGGGATGTTTTTTACCTCATAACTTTCGACTGGGTGAACTAATTTTTATGTTTTTTTTTAAACTGGTGCTTCCCGTATCGTCTCAATCATCCGATCCAATTTCATCTGGTTGTGATAATGACATCCATGGGAAAACCATATGTCTTAATTTTGCATGGAGTATGTGGGCGACAAACGGATGAATAACTGAATATCACGCCAACCGATTTCGATGATTCTTTTTTTTCGAAAAAGATGTGCTTCAAAGGTAGTTTGATCAGAATTTGATTAGGTTCTCCTTAATTCTATTTCGTAATCTCTCTCTAGTGTCGGTCCCTCATGTCTGAGGATCGTGGTCACCATCAGGGTTGCACCTGGAGCGGATGATTTGCTTCCACCGGCTTCTACCGCGAGATCTTTTTCCTGCGGTATTCCCAACTACGATCAGTTTATCCAGACTTTCGTCGCCTCTGCGCATTGTGTGTCTGAAATACGCCAGGATTCGTTGTCGGCATATGGTAGACAAACGAGTGTTAATTTGTAGTTGGCTTAGGATAGATGCATAGGTGCGTTTCGCAGTCCAGGGTATCCTTAACATACGCCTATTTCGTAATATTCCTACGATATTTTGAAAATGTAAAGAGGGCGTCTGCATTAGCGTTTAACGTTTTATTCGATTTGAAATCTGTTTTTTTTTGCTCATAAATATACTTGTCTTAATGATTACACCTACGACTGTGAGAGAGCAAAACATATTACTAATATGTTTATCTCTCTCACACATTATGTCATATTACATTAATAAAAAACCCAATATGTTGTATTTTAATTTTATTATAAGAATAATACATCCTTGACACCAGTTAAGTTAAGTTTAGTTTTTACTTATATACTGTACTTACTTTAATATGCGAAATGCGAGCATTAAATCTATGTATCTATGGATAATAGGTATTTCCGACACGGTGATACAGTGGCACACTACCATTGACCGGAACGTTACGTTTTCGGTGAATGTAGATGTATATATACAGATAACTGCGCCGTACTCTTATTTAAATATACATTTATATAGCGTTGGGGAACTGCTCTCACTTGAGATTAATTTTAAACACGACCCGTGTTATTTTGAGTAAGTTCTGACAGTCGTATCTTAAAATAACACACCAATTGTAATCTGATTACATACAAATAAAAATTACTCCAAGTACTTGTAATATCGCCGCGAGCAGTGTTTGAGCTGTCGCCTCAAGTTGCCTGTTGCTGCGCGTTCGATTCCCGGCACAAATTAAATTGTTGGTTGCAATTTTAAGGGCTATTTTACCACGAGCTCAGCGGTGAAGGAAAACATCGTGAGGAAACCTACATGTCGATGTAGCGAAAAAAGTAATAGCAAGGAATAAAACATAGTGTAAATAGGTAGAAAATTAAATAATAAAAACAGAATTGCAAATAGAAATAAGTTATAGAAATAAATAGATAATAAATATAAAAATAAGAAATAGAAATATTAGAGAAATTAAGAGAAATGTATAAGTAGAAATAAGGTAATTAGAAATTAGTTTTATATAAAGTAGATCTATTATAAGTAGCAAATTAATGTAAAAGATAAAAATACCCCACAGCCAAACACGCTGGGGAATAAAACATTGTAAGAATTATCAATAAAAAAAAACCTACATGTCGAAGAAAGTTTTCTAGGACAAGTGAAGTTTGACAACTAGGTCTGCGTGGGACTATGCCCGTATACGCTCTTTACAGAGAGGGTCTTTGACCAGCAGTGGGATACATATATAGGCTGTTACTTCAACTTTGTGATAATACTACTAACTAATGATCATTGTGTGTGGTCGTATTGGCATTTGCATGTCATAATTTAAATGACTGAACATGTGATCTTACTAGCGTACCCAGCCCGCCGGGCTAAATTTTGCTTTATTTTATTTAAACAATAAACTTACATCATTAAATATTTAATTTAACTCTCACAATATTATTTATTTCGCGGAGCGGGTGAAGATCATTACCTACACCCAGGTACATATCGGTAAATACAATATCATTCTTATCGTTTAGGGATTTATTATACTTCAATATACTCCATTGTACTTCAATATGGTTCATAATGACATAAATATACACAACGCATGTGTCAATACAGATTTGTGTTATAAACAATAGAATATCATCATGTTAAATAAAAGCTGTATTTGACAGTTGAAAAAGGTGAGTGATACAATCGTCACCAAACTTTACAGGATTACTCGCCAGGTCAATCTGAAGATTCCCTGAAAGTTTCATTGGAATCGGTAAAGCCGTTTCGGAGCTTATATGGAACATACCCACACACTTTCTCTTTTATATATATAGATTGTAACGCACAGTATGCTTACATATTTTTAAGAATAAATATTATCGTTGTTATTAATGTAATTGTCTATATATAGATATGTCAATGATAGAAAACATGATGAAACTCTAGCAAGTGAAGTAAGATAACATGACTCAGCCCTGTAGTTCTGAGCTCTCAAGAATAAGACTACGGTATCCCCTGCCTGTCGTAGAAGGCGACTAAAAAGGGCCTCGGGTTCACTGGGCGACAAGGGTGGGGCCTTTGACGTCCGCTAAAGTGGACCCGGGAAGAAGGCGACATTGGCTGGCCCGTGACGCCTTGGAGTAACCTCCCAGGAAGTGCACAGTACAGAGGGGCTCTGGTGCGTTCTGGAGATCCCGGAGCCCCTCACCATGCAACGAGGAAGGGCCACCGGGGAGGTTTTAGTGGGTAAAAACCCTACATGACCACCGCCTTCCCCATAGAAGGCGGGGTATCTTTCTGAAGATTTCCTCCTCGTTAACAAAAAACAAAAAAAAAATAACACGACTAAAAAAAAAATAACGCGACTACTCCATACGTCTTTATTTATATTATTAAATGACGATAGCAATGAAACACATAAAGTTTTAGATATTCTCGTTTAATTTCTAGAACTCATGAGGTAAACAACACTAAACTATTTTATACCAATCATTTATAATCTCAATGATAGAAAAACTGCTAAAATTATAATTCGTATATATGTTGATACTTACAATGAATGAAAGTGAAAAAAGATCAAAATTTTGTACGATACATTCAAATAATTCACATAAATTATTTCACAGTCAACACTCAATCCGATATAATACTCTGCCGACATACTGTGCTACAGGGTGAATTTAAATTATTTTTAAATAACTAAAATTTACTCTACGTACACTACGATACATAAATACTTGATTAATATAATTAAAAAAGGAATATTTGTGAGAATAGAGAAAAACAAAGAGCGTCAAATTAAAAAAAAAAAACATTAAACGTAAAATTACATAACAAAACAAATATTTAGTAACAACCAATAATGATACAAAAATTATAACTCTCAAAAATGCTATCTGTGACAATTTCAATCAAGATTACTCAATCTGTTTGTAAAATGAAGAAGAGAATTAGGATTTCGCTGAAAGAGAACCTAAGATAGAGCCTACTATAATTGAATACGTTAACATAAACATCAAACCATGACTAAACATTTTATGGCACGGACTATTTTAATACAATACCGAAGATACTAAGCATAGGTGACAGAATTACAGGACAAAATTCACTTAACAATTAATTATATAATAATATAAGTGATTATACGTAGAACACGACAGTGTAAAAGAAATTGAAATGTCATTGTAATAGGAACAATAGGATAGGGCTTATTCTACGAAAATACTGATAAAAGCTAGGAATAGGACACAAAATGTTTCGGTCACCACATCATCGACCAGCTGCTAAAACTAACATCGGGAATGGACAGTAACGCTCGCCGGGAATCAAATGACGGGAATGCAAAGGTCAAGTCTAATATATTTATCTGGCTAACCTGTTTTTGGTTTGTTGAGTTTCGAAGTTAAACTTCATTTGATGTGTCTGGGATAAACGATGAAAGTGAATTTTCACGATACAAGCGGACACTCAAATTCAACGCCATAAGTTGATTGGTCAGTCATATTTATTAATAAACTATTATTAATTTTTGTTTTGTTGCACCAGAGAAGTTTAACTTTTATAATTTGTTACTAATCGTATTGTCAATTTATAAAATAGAATAACTCCCATCCAAATCATGATATCAAATGAAGAATTTAGCGTAATTTTAACATTACCTCTAAAAATATGTATGAAGTTATATGGCATTTTATGGCTACCTCATGAATCACAAATATTAGCACTCCTTTTTCTGTACACTAATTTCGAATTGATTTCTATTATACATCGCTCTTTAATTCCAATATCTGTAACAATTATTAACATAGCGTTTTTTTAATTTTCGATATATAATCTATTCTTATTTACAAAGTTTATAAAATTGACATTTTTTTGTTAAATATTTTTTCAATATATTTTAGTTTTTTATTTTTAATCTATGATTTTTGTGATACTTTCTGATAGTTATAGACTGCATTGATTTCTTCGATTACTTTAAAAAGACTTTGTTTATTAGTTTATCTTGCTTGTTGTCTATCAGAAATCATCACAAAAGAGTATTGTCTCAACATTGTTCGTCCAGGCACAAAATGGCGTTTAAAACCCAACATTTATTGCCCTCATTTTACGAAATCTAAATTAATAATACTATTCGTAAAAATGTCTTTTTCAAGGGGAAGTAATAAATATAATTTTTTTTTATTAAACTATCACTTAAAATTGGTCGGGATTTAGGAAAATACACACTTCAACACTATACCCATTTGTAAAATCATTACATTACAATTTCATGTCCAAAATGCATACGCAACTTGAACACACTATAAATTTCAGTAAATTCAATTACTTCTAATATAGTTTATCTATTTCTATAAGATATATTTTGGCACACGACTTGTCACGTGCAGCTTCTAAACATCTGAAATACTTGCATCTAAGGCACAATTTAGATGGACAATTATACTTTTGAATACGTTAAGCGTTTTTTGAAAACAATCGATCATTGATTCTGCATCAAAGATCAAAGCAAGCTCGTATACTATGTTTCCCTTTCTCTATATAAGCCCTACTGATTCGGTGCACTTTTAATGCACAAATTCTATAACACACACATTAAAACATCGTTCCATTATCAAATTACTACTCTGTATCACCGCTGGTAAAAGTCCAGCTAGTTAGCACTAGTGGAAGGTCCAAGGTTCGCTTCTTGGTGTTTGTACTTGTGTGAGGTCATCTGAGAGAGACCTAACACTGCGAAGCCGCATTGTAGGCAGTGGTAGTGGGTCTGTTTCTTGCTATGAATGCATTGGGGTTCGTAGCCGCATCCTGAAAGAGTCAAATACATTTGTCAGTAGTGCTTGAGGGTACTATTTTAGGTCACGTTTTGCAAATTTTCGTTATATCATCATTTTAATTATTGATATCATTCTAAGCTTTAATTACGGGTACATGGTTAGGAATCACATATGTATGTAGAAGTAAGTATTTTAGAACTCACAGACTTGAATTCTGCCTAAATGAACACTGTGTTTTAACATTGTGAATACCTTACCTTTGCTGGGTGGAAACTTCTCGAAGCCAGCGGCCTGGATTGAGTCCAGTTTCTGATGCTGGCGACGGTGGGCGACCACTTTGTTGGTGTCGGTGCACACGAAGTCGCACTTGAGACAATGGAAGTGAGACGCCTTGTTCTGCCCTGTTCCTGGAACCAACCAGATTAGAGTTAGATTCATGTTAGGTGGAGATGGAGCTATGTGTGATATGTCTCAGTACTTTCCCAACAGTGGTAGGACCATTGTAGTCAGTCTGTCAAATATAATAACTAATGAGCTTCTTGAAAAGAGGATAATCGATATCTCTGTCTACTCCGTTACGGTTAAAAAGATGAGAATTTTTTTGCACCCGTCTGGAGACATCTTGCATCTATACAAATAAATAAATAACTAAAAAAAATTACTATATGCATATTAATATATATACATGGTACATATAACAAAATAATTTTTTTTACAATTTTTGTCTGCCTTTCTGTTTGTTCCGGCTAATCTCTAGAACGGCTGGACCGATTTTGATGGGACTTGCACTGGGATAGATGATGTTGCTTTTTTTAGAAAAAGGAAATAAATAGATTTTTCTACAGCGCGGGGAACAGCTAGTTTGCAAATACTTTCGAAGCTTATAAATTTGTCGAAAATGTACAACACCTACCAAATGTGGAAGCATGTGGGCATTCTGGTCTCTGGCAGTAGACGTTAGCTCTGTACTGCTGGAAATCTCCGCCCATCAGCGTGTCCAATCTAAAAAATGTTTATTATGATCGATTATTTATTATATTCCAGAGTCCCCCTGAGATTGGAATTAAAGACGAAAGGTCCTTTTTCAAAAGTATTAAAAATAGGATTGTTATAGATTTAACTTAATGTTTTCTTAATTTTTATAACACCGCCCTCTATCGGACTCAAAATATTGCACGGCACAAAATGTTAATTCCATGTTTAATAACATCGCCATCTTTCAGATGCGACCGTATCAATGTATCGTTTGTAAGTCGCGTAGTTAGAAAACTTGAAGGCTCGCATTAGCAATACTTTACGTACAACACAGATGGCGCTAGTAATAATTGTAATTATTATGACTCCGGATCGACATTAAATGGAGCCAATTAAATAAAGCAACCGGGGACGCCCTCGGATCGGTAATAGGAACCGTCCAAGCCGGGGAGAGTTTGTGTCGTGTTACCAGGAATTGAGGTTCAGGTTAAGCGACCATAGGGCTATGCCACCTCTCAATCCGGTGGAGCAGCCTAGGTCAACTTCTCTGGCCAATCTGTGTATCGTCACACGAGTGTGTGTGTGAGCTATAGAAGATAACAAAAAAATATGTACCTTTCATGTCTGGCAGTGTGTTGAACGAATCTAGTTTTGTCACAAAATGAATAGCCGCAGTCTTTACGGGTGCAGTGGAAGTGGGTTTGGTGTTCTCTGAAAAGAAAAAGAAGAAAATAGAAAATAAAAACCTATAGCTCTTAAGATCTCTTAAGACGGAATTTGGATCAAAACACACATCACGACGACACGGTATGAGAAACATAACCGAGTTTATTTTGGTGTAGTTGACCAATGTTTGGTGAACAATGTCAAAGGAAGTTGTGATAATTTTCTGGAATTCTAAAAAAATCCAACATTGTGATGCAAAATAGTGTAATTATGAAACTCCAACGACTTCATTAGGTCCAATATATTTGTTGACATGGGGCTTGGGTTTCGATGATATACCAGATATCTCCAGAATAGTATCGAAGAATGGTTGTCGATTGACATATTGGTTTGGGACCATCCAAGACTAGATGTGAAAGAAGAAAGAACATTTAGCCAGAGATTCGTAATACAATTAAAATACTTCGTAAATAAAGAGAACGTCCCTGCGCGGTCCCGCTTAATGAACCCGTTACTGATCTGTTTTTACTCCTAAATACTTATTTATACTTCTCAGTTTAGCATGGGTTGTGTTCACCAAAAGCTTTACTTAAAGATTGGCAAAGCACTCACAATTCTTTTAATTGTGTTTGCATTCGTGAATCGCTATCAGCACTTAACACCAAGAGAGTGTACCCTCTAAAATAAAATTCTTATTCATGGCTAAGCGGAATAATGCTTCGACTGTTTTTATTCCAGTCCATTCCCTCGTGTTTTTTAACCATGACTTCTTCCTTCTTCCCACGCCTCTTTTTCCTGCTACTTTGCTTATCATAACCAATTGCAGCAGGCGGTACCTATCGTGTCGTAGAATATGACCTAGGTATGAGATCTTACGCTACTTGATGGCTATTGACTTAGATAGTCAGTAAATATATATTGCAGACCAAAGCATTAATATAGCAGCATTAATATGTAATAAATGTGGTAATAAGTTAAATGATCAGCTCACCTGTAACCGCAGTGCTGGTACGCGCAATCCTCGTTAAACCTGAACCTCAGGTAACCTTCAGGGATAGGTTCGTCCTTCATGACTCGCATATGCGGCCCTCTGGTAGCGTGAGTGCGCCTGCTAACAAAGTTTCATGAAATTAGGACTTTGTTTTTCTTTTATTAATTCAAAGCTTGACCCTGATTTACTTAATTAAAATAGTTATTAGAAACGTAAACAGATATTTTTCGCTGTCCATCTAAATAAAATCCTGTGTGATAAATATCAGTCCTTTTTTGTTCACGCGGAGGAATCTTTTTATAGACCATCCTCCGGTACCCTGGGTGGGCCCGGAGGGATGTGTGGGACTCGGCCTGGGCAGCCCCTACCCACTAAACCTTCCGCGAATGCCATCAGCCGTTATGAGCGGGGTTCCCTGGATCTGTCAGCGACAGGACACCCCAACGACCGGCCGGTCCCGGCAAAGACCGGACTTCATCCTCAAAGGGGACTTCTCCGGCACTCAGAGAAGTCCCAACGACGCCGAAGCATGCTGGGGCCTGGTACCCATCCTGGCCCCGCTTCGGATTACGAGGGCGGCAAGAGGAGGCGTTCGTAACGCCTCCTGCGCACCCCGATACGTCGCCTGCGGAGGGGGGGAGTCTCTGCGCTCCTCTCCCTGACCCGCTCGTCAGCCTTCTTCTGGGACATGACCGTCTCACAGAAGGAGGCGACCGCCGTCCAAGACCTGTCGCTCGAGACCATCGCAAGAGCGAGGCTCGGAAGCGACAGGTCTAATATCAGTCCTTGCCCCAATAACAATATTTACTGCTTTACTTAATCAGTATCAAATTCCGATTGTCTGATATGTGATGCAGTTTATTTAATATTGGTATATATATATATAACCAACAGTACATTTGTTTGCACGTGTGTGTTTGTTTCTGAATGTGCATGTTAATATACAACTATCAATAATGTGTATAGTAATTATGATTTTGATATCATCTGGTATACTCACGATTTAGCTATCATCTCAGCTTCCTTATCCATGCCCGGAGGTAGACCGTGACCTTGCAACAAACTCTGCTCTAATAGGAGTTCGGGTGGGTACAGCATAGTTGGATAGAGCGGGAACGGCGAACCTCTGAAAAGTTAATAAAAAGATCAATCAAAAAGTCTTATCGTTTAATGATAATAAATAAAATTTTGTGTCAGCATTCCATATGACTGTTAAACACAATAATGAAACAAATTAAAAAGATGTGCGGGCTATTAAAGCGTTTAAAATCTCAATGGAAGTAACACAGCGCATGGCCAATGAGAATCTGAAACACTTGAAGGCCGAAGTTACAATAATTCGGTTATAAAAAAATCTACAAACATCATTAAAAAAAGTAAGTTAAAGTTGTTGTTAGCAAAAGATCTGTCAGAAATAATCTAAATCATAAAATAATTAAATCTTCAAAATGTGAATTTGTTTGAAAACAACGATTTAAAAATTTTACTATTTGTTTTACCCTTGCGAGAACAATGCCACTTGAGCCAATCCGGGCAAACCAGCCAGAGATGCTGTGTACTGTTGTTGCATCTTTAACTGATCCTGCAAGCTGCCTTTACGACCGCCTGCTAGATATTGTTGCAGGAGTAGACTCTGCACTGCTTGCACCTGTGTATTTTAAAAATTTAATAAATTATATTTGTTTTTTAACAAAAATAATGCTACCAAATTTTTGTTGGACAATGCTTGTTGACTGATGTTTGGACTGTATTGGTAGGTTTATTAAAAACCAAGATAAAATGCGAGCACGAATTTAAAATATGAAAGGGAATATGTCTCGGAAACAAAATAGATTGCGAATAATTTATTTTATTTATTTTTTATTTATAAACTCTTTATTGTTTACACATAGTACGCGAAGATGCCTCAATGTGTGTGGGTATTCGATAGTATAGAATATAGTGTTCGATTTTACGTCGGTTTTATTTTTACTTGTAAATATACTTGTTGTTATATCAATACACCTAAAAAGGTATGATGAATACAGGAGATAGAGAATAAAATATTGTTAGTGTCTTACTTGTTCCGCAGGATTAGGTGGCCGTTGACTTGGAGAAGGCACCTGACCTGCTGACGATGAAGATGCAGTGGATGGTAGTATAGATATTTCTGGATATTCTCGTTCTAACGTTTCCTGAAATAAATATTGCAATCAATAAGAGATCATTTATCAATCTAGGACTAAGCAAGGAATACTATGATACTATGAGTAATCGATGTCTTAGGACTGTATGAAATGTTATTACTTAAACTTAAGACAGAAGAAAACGAGCTTGCATACTTGTGAATGTAGATATATATAATAAAAAATTGTTGCTATAAGCCTATATTAACATCTAATTTCCCAACACTAATGCTTCTTGAAGTGCTATTTCAAGCTAGTTAGCTATGTGAATGTCTTGTTAGTGTATCGCTAAAAGCTACCGAGACAACCCTTTCGGGCGCCCTCGGATCGATGTGTTAACTCATTTAGAGTTCCCCAAGCTCCTCGGTAGAGTCTATATAAGTTCAGGTTAAGTGACCTGAAAGCTGGCAAAGGTCTTACGTCGCTTTAATTTCGATGAAGCTGTTGCTGCTTCAATATCTCATGACTTTTTTAAACTGTTTCGTCTTCACATACCATTAGAAAATATGACATTATAAATAAATATACGAACGATGACCAAATGAGTAAGAAATTTGATGATGAAAGATTACCTTAGTTGCTTGCAGCCCCACAGGCCCTTGTTCCATCGTATTGCTATGCTTCTTCACCATATGACTGAATAGTAATTTCAAATCAACGTACGCTTGACTGCAGTGAGGGCAGTGATAATGTAAATTCATTCCACCGGCGTTTTTATTCAACGGACAAGATTGATCATGACAAGACGGCGGAATCGTAGGTCCGGACAATTTCGGAGGATCGAAAGACCTCTTCTGGTCAAACTCCATCCGTAACTTCATTTCTTTTGATGGTGATGCATCGTAAATGCTTCTCGGCGAAGGCGATGAGGTATTGCTTCGGAGATGCGACGACGGATAGAAGGTTCCCGTAGCTTTTACTACTGAAATTAAGATGATTTGTCAAATTCTACTAGAAGCTACGTACATAATAAAGTCACATAAGTCAACTTTGGTTTCATAAACATGAGCCGTGGTAGCTCAATGTCCGGACAGTCGCCTTAATTAGTACAGTACACTAGCAACCGGATTTCGAACCCCGGTGCTGGCACCAATGAAATTGCTTTTCAGCTGATTTACCACGTGTCCGGCAGTGAATGAACATCCTAAAGAAACATGTCTTAGAAAATTCTCTACGGCACGTGAAGTCTGCCACTCCAGGCTTTGCCTTTGTACTCTCTTTACTGGGAAGGCCTATGCCCAACAGTGGGACATATATATAAGCTGTAACTTCAACTTTTATGTATCAATTAAGTTAATAATCAATTAAGTTTCTTTAATTTAGTTAATAATTTAAATTAACTAAAACAATTGAATTAATAATCAAAGAATGGTTTATGTAGATCTATTTTAGGAGGGATTAAGGTTATAATGATGAGAACTATATATAAAAATAATTCAAATATCTTGGTTAAATTTCGCATATTTACCTACATATATGTATTATAGAGTCATTTTATTATTTTTTCTTTAAAATCCCTCCTACTATTAATAGCGTCAAATGCACAACTAATGACCTGTATAACACCCTTAATATCTGTCTGTCTTTAATATCTAGTTTTCATAAAACCCTATATATTGAAATAGTACTCACCCGAAATATTATCCTGTTCCCTTTCAAATTCACTCTTAATCGAGAAATTGGTTGGAGTATATGATTCACTAGGTTCCTTCATAGAACTAACACTATCAGCTGATGCTCTTTCTCTAATAGAATAGTCTTTGGCTTCATCAAATGATTTCTCTTGGTCTGCTTCACTTTTGATAATCGGCGTTCCCCTTCCGTGCTTATGGGTCGCTATAGCTGAATACTGTGTTAAAATCGCAGGACAGTTATTCCCCTGTGCGCAATGGAAGTGAGACCTTAGTTGATTTTTAAAACAACTCTTCCCACCGCACTGTTCGAAGGTGGAGAAGTAGTCGAACCCTTCAAGCAAAGGGGATATGGAGTGGGATTCTCTCATATGGGTCTCCATTATGATGTGAGTTTCTCCTGTGAAGCTGCAGTTAAAGCAATGTAGATGCAGTCTTGTCATCCTTAACTGACAACTGGGGTAATATTGTGAACAAGTGTCGGGTGACGTGTAAACTTCGAAGTGTTGAAACTTTATACGCTGAAAGAGAAATTTTAATGTTAACTAGAATTCTATTTGTTGATCCACTTATTGCGCGTTCATTTCAATTTGAGTTATTATCTATATTTATATAAAATTGTCTCCATTTTCTACTACTGTTTATATATTGTGGTAGTTTAATGTTGCTGATATGGTAACCACGTTGCACACAAGTGAATAAAATAACACTTCAAATCAATTTATTTTTAAAAAGGTAGCAGGACTTTAGTACAGTTTAGTTTTATAATAGGTTGTTAAATATGAGAAGCGGTAGTTTGTAAAAACCTACTCTTTTTGGTATATGAGATATCCTCCTGTAACCAGTAATGATGAATCTTCAATTATTTAATTTTTATTTTTTAAAAAATCACCATGAAGTCCGCCGAGGACAGGGATACGTGGAAGTTAATCGTTAAGCGAGCGATCAGCACTTTGTGCGACCTTCAGCAATGAAGGAGACGACTAAGAAGAAGAAGATTATGATAATAGCTCATAGCAAACTTCAGTCATCTATATTTTCCAGTAATAAGTCAGAAAAACTAAAAATAAATTCCTCTGATTTTTATTAATACTAATATGTTCAAAGGTCAAAGGATTCATCCGTGTACTAAAAATTAATTTAACGTAAATAGGAAGCCAGTAGTGCCTAGCTACTCATTGGCCTGTCTAGATGCATCCATGATCCATTAGAATTTTATACTGCATACTAAAATTACATACATTTTTATAAACCATGTGTGTACCATCATGTTTCACCATTACCTCGTAACTTCAGACCGGGTGAACCGATTTTGATGATTCTTTTTGTATTGGAAAGGATGTAGTTCAAGAGTAGTTTGATGAGTTTAGTTAGGTTCTGATTTATTTTATTTCACATAACATAAACACTAAAAAAATTGCCGAATGGGGATACGGCAATTTCTTTAATGTTCATGCACTCATAGCGACATTTATGAACCGATTCTGTTTTTTTGTTTGAAAGGTTAGGTTTCAATTAGATCCCGAATTAATTTTGTTAGCAAGACCAAGGGTTCCCAAGATATATCAGGGGACTCTCGGATGTGTGCTGGTTGAGGTATTGTTTATGACAATCTAGGACTAAGTAACTAACTGGGCGACAAGGGTGGGGGCCTTTGTCGTCCCCTAAGGTAGACCCGGGAAGAAGGCGACATCGGCTGGCCCGTGTAGCCTTGCACTGCGAGGGCACAGGGGGGGAGGGATTAACCTCCCCCCCGGGACGTGCTCTCCTTGAGCACAGTGCAGAGGGGCTCTGGTGCGTTCCACTGGAGATCCCGGAGCCCCTCGTCATGCACCGAGGAAAGGGCCACCGGGGAGGTTTTAGTGGGTAAAAACCCCACATAACCCGCCGCCTTCCCCAGAAGGCGGGGTATCTTCTTGAAGATTTCCTCCCCGTTAACAAAAAAGGACTAAGTAACACCTAACAATGAGCAATGAATGTGGAAAAAAGTATACATAGTCATCAGAACTTGATAATACTCTACGTAGCGGCATTCAAAGTTTGATAAGAAACGTTTAATTTGTTTGAAAGTCGTTTTGTTTTTACTCGTAATTATTGTTGTACTTACAGGGAATTCTTCAACAGTGGTTATAACCGGGGACTGCACTGCGGGCGGTAGTTGATTGCTTTTAGGTAATTTGAAGGATGTAAATATAGCTTGAGGGGTTATCTGTAAAATAAATTCTTATTTACTGCTTGTAATGTAGCTCTTACACAATCCCTATATATAGCCGTTTATTCGTTAGTTAAAACTTTAATTGTTAGAGTCGTAGTAGCTTAATGTTGGTCGTCTTAAATTACCTAGTAAGCTAGCAATCTGAATTATCCGTGATATAGTAAGCGTCCAAGCCACGGTTACCCTCACTACGGGGACTCCTATGTCAGGTTATTAGCAATAGAAATTATTGCTAAGCGATCGAGCCATCTCTCAATCTGGTGTAGCAGTAAAGACAGCTTGTCTGGCTAATTTGTAAACGTTCGTCAAAAAAGAGCAACCCGAGTACGATCCTGAATTGTATTATACCTGTTGCATTTTTAAGTACTGATTTACCATCTGCTAGGCGATGAAAGAAAACATAGTAAGGAAACTACGACCGCGTGGCGGAGTATGTCCTTATTCTCTCTCTCTATCTATCTCTGTGACAGAGAAGGCCTGTGCCCAATATATAGACTGTTACTTTAACTTTTTTTATATTATATTCGTCAATAATCAAAACATAGAAAATGCTTATATGTAATAAAATATACTTAACAATTAAAATAACTTACATTATCTGTCCAAACTTCGACGACCCTATTCTTCGGTGGTCTTCCTCTCTTCCTGCTAAACATTTCATCCAAAGAACTAGACGGGTTAACGTGCTGGGGCACAATACCGGGATTTGGACCGAGACTTAATTGAGCCTGTAGATTGGGTGTTAACTGGGAAGAGAGACTTGGCGTCATCTGTGCCAACTGAGCAAGATTCGGCGGGAGGTTTGGTAAATTCGGCACTTGACCCAACTGGGCCGCCATGTTTGGGTGTAATTGCGCTGAGAGCTGGGGTGTGAAGTTAGGCGCGAATCTGGCCGCCAGGTTTGGGGACATGGGACTGAGAATTGCGTGCTGACGGTGATGTTCCAAACGTCTGAACGGATGTTCTTCTGATGATAGAATCACTGCACCACAATTTTCCTGTGAAGAGATTGAATTATAAAATAAGTTGTGTAGTAACATTAAATTTGTTTATCTTCTTTTATTATTAAATACTAGCTGCGCCCCACGGTGTTACCCGCCATTAAAACCTTTTTATTAACATTGTTTTAGTAAAGTAGTCAAAGATACTTCTTATTACATCAGGTATCTAGTGCAACTGTAAAAAAATATCTACAATAACAAAATATATTATTAAATTAAAAAAATTAAACTTATGAAGTTAATATTATATATTAAAATATCAATAATATGGGAAATACTAGGGGGACTCCTAAAGATCACATGGAAGAATATTTGTCCATTGATATATTCGTTATGGCAATACTATGAAAGTACTTCATAACGCCGGAGAGCACAAATGTGAAAGATCTAAACTGTAGGTCCCAGAACTGCGTGATATAATTATGACCGTTTTTGTTTTTTGAGTCCGTTATTTTACTAAGATATTTTTGAATAGGAAATAGCTTACCCAAGTGCAGTGATAATGTGTTATATCCCTGATATGCTGACAGGCAGAGTTGCTGCAAGGGTTGTTCCTCGAGAACGTCATGAAGTAGGCATCCGTAACTTGGTTCTGCTGTTCATGTTCCAACACGTGCTTCACCATTGTGCTGTGGCAGCTGTTGAACATTTAAATGGTATTATTTAATTTTGAAAATATCTGTGCAGTAATATCAAATCGGGTTGTTGGAGATTATACTAAACCTCTAACGTTGTCTACAGTCAAAAGTTTGTTTACCATCGATGATGGGGAATCTTTTTTTTAAACGAAAGCTGGAAATATTATTTTCACAAACTACTGACATTCTTGGTAATGAGTCGTTTGACCATTTATCCCTGTTGATAACAGCTCCATCTGTTATCAACTATAGTCTAGAAAACATTTATAAATAGTATGTTAAGGATAATCGTTTTACCTGTGCGCCATTTTGCAGCCATCGAAAAGGCAATGATAATGCTTGTTAAGGGCGCTACATTTACTACATTTGTCTTCAGCCTCCTTACTGCCGTTGAAAATCTCTATGTACTTCCGAGAAACTTCGTCAACTAACGCCGGATTCTGAAATATGACCATAGATATTAATATTTTTTACACTCTCGTCTGTCTTTCCCTCCAATTATAATGTGGGTGTTTTCAATAGTAGAGTGAATTTAACGTAAACAGGCAATTAATAAGCTGTTGCATCTTACCACCCAGGACTACATTCCCACTTAATATCAGATGGGATTATGGTCAAGCACTAACTTAGAATGTATTTTATAAAAAACAATCACACTAGTGCTGTTTTCAAGGAAACTGAAATATGAATGAATAGCTTAACCAATATTGCCTTTTGCGTGAATCATTTTAATTTAAATGATTTCAAAAGAGGAGACACTCAATTCATTCAAGTTATTTTCTTAACCTTCTTGCAATTATAGCACCATCATCTATAAACCGAATTTAGTTGTTCAAAAAAAAATGCTTTCAATTAGGTCGTATATTGGTTTTGTTGGCCTTGGGTATCGAAGATGTATTATGTACTCCTGGTAGGTTTATGACAATCATAGATTTTGTAAATATTCCTTACCGACATCGAGCACGAATTTAGAAGTAGAAAGAAAATATGGACTTCATAATAACTATAATGGAAATAAACGAGGTCGTACGTGAGTAACGTTTAACTCGATTTGAATTCGGTTTTTGTTTTGACTCATAAATATACTTATATTGACTTACGTATGGATTAGAATAGTCATCAAGCATTGAGCATGACATTTCGTCGTCGCCGTGAAGATTGCTCCCGGGAGAATACATGCTCAGATCTGCACCTTGATGCATCAGTGCGTTCTGTATCACCGATGTTGGGAGACTAGAACACAAAATATTTTATGCTAATTTGAAATTTAGAAATCAGACTTGAGAACAATTGATCAATATACATATTTATCTAAGTAAAGTATTATAGTGTTTTATTTTCATAAATATTGCTAACATTCTTGGTACCCAATGCAACTAAGTTTAAGCTTTTGCCAAAAGTTCAGGTCGTTTTGGTGATTCGATCCTACGATTTTTCGATTCGTAGACCCATTAGGACTATTGACTCTTTATACAGGTTATTAGGAGACTACGAGAAGAAGAAACGAAGATACAAACGATAGTAGTAATGACTTTCTTACTATATATACTTTTGATAATGGGATAGAAAAACAAATGATCCTGATTTAAAAAAATCATATTTTAGATCTATCCCACATTCATATGTATGTAAATTTTAATATTTGCTGTGATTGCCTAAATCAATTGTTATGACTTTTTCGACTTTATTTAATAATTACACAGTCATCTTCGAGATTAAAGCATTTTATTAGTGGGAAGTTAGGCAAGTATATATTTGAGAATATTTGTTAGCAATTATTCATAAATAATACAATAAGTTTAGTGGAAAGCGGACAGCGAAAGCTGTCTCTGTCTACTCCACCAAGATTAAAAGGAATGAGATACTATCAGTACTAAATTATATTTACAATGAATAATCTATACTAAAAATGGATGGACGTTTCTTTTTTTACTGCAAAACCACATAAAGGATGTAATAAAATAATCCGAATTGGATCGAGGGCAGAGTTCTTTCTGATATATATAAGATAATGATTTTTAAAAATTCTCAATAGTATGAGACCTAGAAGAGTACCTTGTGGGATTTTCTTATTGTGGGATGTTTAATCTTGTATCTATATATGTAATACGATTCAGTATACTTACCCAAATGTCATTTCTTGTTCCTTTCGCTCATGTTTCCTCTTATGTGTGAATATCTGGCTGCTTGAGTGTAATACGTAGTTGCAATGAGGTCGAATGCAGTGTATGTGGTTACAAGTTCTGCTAAATCTGCAGTCGCGGTATGGGCACGCTTCATTTTTCATATATTTCTTAAAGCCATCCTTTGATAGAGCCTCGTCCTTGATGTGATAGGTTTTGTGTTTCTCTGCATGAGAAATTTTGAATTTATTTAAAATTTAATTTACAATACTTAAGGAAAACGTAGGCAGAGATTTCGTGCAGCTCTAACAATCTCGCCTCTACTTTAGCATTCAAGTAAAAGTCAATGAGTCAACAGATTACTAGCGATAGAGGTTCAGGCTAAGCGATCTAAGAGCTATGCCACCTCTCAATCCGGTGAAGCAGTCAAGGCCAGCTTCCAGCAGTAATATTATAAAAACGCTTTTACTAAATGCATCTAAAGTAAATATACAGTACATATACCAAAATATCATTTTATTACAATCTGCCTGTCTATTCGTTGCGTTTAATCTATTTAACCGTTCTAGCGATTTTAAGGGGACTTTCACAGGCACATAGTTAATGTAATAAGGAGGAACTTGGCTACTATTTAGGAAAAATTTAAACAGTTTTTAATCGCGTTAATAAAATAATTATCCTCTATTATTAATTTGTTCGATTGATATATAATTTTATTATTTATTATCCAATTTTACACTTGGTAAAATAAGCGGAAGTGAAACGAAGGTTCATCTTTAGTAGGAAATAAAGGAAAACAAACCCATATCAGCCTTATTCTTGAATGTGTAAGTGCATCCAGGTCGCCGGCAGTGGAAGTGCGTTGTTCGCTGACCAGAGAACACACAATGTGGTGCCGCACAGCTTTCAGTAGCTCTGAATCTCTGGAAACCCTCCTGAAGAATGGCGGAGTCTTTGCGATGATAGTTCGCGTGCATTTGGACATCCGACGTTGAAATATATACCTATAAGTAAAGAGGGCATGAATTAATAAATATATGTATTTACCTTTATAAACGGCTACTAGACCAGCGGTGGGCAAACTAGTCATCCAAAAGAGTCAAATACAAATTGAAGGTTCCTTAAAGAGCCAACTTTCAAAAATCTTAACTTGTCTACTACGAGTGCAACGAGACGATTTAATTCAATTTAAATATGTTTGATATTATAAAAAGCCTTATAACGAATTAAAACAAATATTTTACGGAATGTAGCTAATAGCTAGGTTAAGAATTATCAGCTAGGCGGCCTCTACAGTTTCACCTGGTTTTTGAGAGGCGATACAGCTCTTAGGTCACCGGCATTAGGATCAGGTGGGTATCTTTTGTCGGAAAAAAATCCAGACATTCAATAGCTGCCGCCTTTAGTGCCACTTAAAGACGCATTAAAGCTACTTTTATCTGAATCTTAATCTTATTCTACCTAATTCAATTTTGTTCCAAGACTAGCAAGTCCACGTTTTAAATGTAGATAGTATAAGTACTAAATACCTTATCACAGCCATCCTGAATGCAATGGTAGTGCGTTTGGCTTCTGTTGTGAGGGCAGTCGCTGAAGCGTTCAGAGCAATCGTCCAGAGGAGAGTAACGCATGAACCCATGTGCTAAAGATTCATCCCGTTTCTTGTGCCACTGTACAAACAAAAACAAAACAATTATATTGATTCCTTTTTATCGACGAACCTACGCTGGTTAAGCAGGGCAGCTGACCGCAATAGTTCTTTATGTCACCTTTTACTACAAATATACAGATGAGAAAGTCATAATGATACCCTAAGATGCAGATTGGTTAGTTGTGGATGGAAGAAAGTTACGTGAAACCTCAAAGATGTAGGAAAGCATCAAGACATTTTGCGATTAGCAGAGTAAATTGGCAGCTAAAAGTATTCCGAGCAAATCCACGGAACACTTCTTAAGGAATTAATAGTTTTACAGTTGAAGGTACAATAGTCATATCAGGAAATTATGTCTTACAATTTACCTTAAAATGTCTGATCATTTCTTCTTTTTTGCAAAACACTCTCGCAGTGCAGTCCATACAATGAAAGTGCTCTCGATATCCAAGATCCTTGCAGTACGATGAGCCACATTCTAACGTCGAACTATATCTATACATAAAAATAAAATAACAATACAGTACTGTCCAAGTATTAGAGTCCATGCATCATAAAGGAATACAACAATCGAACAAAAGACCCAAACAAGCCTGGGTGTACGTGACATTGCCGACAAGATGCAGGAGAGTAGGCAGCGATGCTGAACGGGCACGTTAAGCGGAGGCCTCTCGACTACGTAGGGAACTTGGAGCTACAGCTTTCCCTCCCCGGACAAAGATCCAGAGGAAGACCCAAGACAAGTGGGAGACTGTAGTGTCGAGAGAAATGTGGGAGTGCAAGATTTCCTAAGACGGGGACAGAGCGAAGTAGAAAGCGAAAAGCAGAAAAGCTCACCCTACCACCATGTGGAACTAATAGCAAGGAAGAGAGAGAGAAAGATTACAAATTCGTTCCATTCGATTGACATGTAATTCTATTGTATATTATCCAATTTGAAAACATCAGTTATAGAGTAAAAATAAGCAGAAGTGAAACGAGGCAGGATCTAGTAAGATTATAAAGGAATTCAACAATATAACATGTAATGAAAAAGAAACGCAAAATAAATATGTCTATGATTGTACATAGCGTTACGGATATTGGAATAACTTACAAAAACTGAGTCAAAAAACACATGTTCAAACTATAAGAACTCATTGTTAAAACAAACGTTGATATAACAGAATAGACATAAAAACTTTGGAAGGATAAATTCATGACTTATGTTAATATCGTCGATGGAAAAAACAACGCGTAACTCATAGAAATAGATACGATTTTGCCAGATGTTGGTGTTGTGACTAATAGAATTGCTTGAATAATATAAAAAAGGTGGAACAAACTTGGTTTTATTTCGTATCTGATTCTAAAAAGCTTTTATTACTCGATCTGTTGATGCTTATTTTTACAGGAATTTAAAATGCAGGGCAAGGGTTTTAGTAAAGCTTTTAAAGGACTTTGACATTAACTAAAACATGTTTTTACGTAGCATCAAAATCCAAAATAGAATCCCTTTTTAATAGTCCTTAAATATTTTAGGCATACCTTTTAACGTATCGTGAGTAATCCACGGTTGTCTGTAAGGAATTCTTCCGGACCTGATCCAAGTGATTCAACGCTGACAGAAGACCTATAGAAGAACAGAAAAAAAAGCTTTATAACTAAAAAATAATATATGCTAATACTGTTTTAACGATACATTCAAACATTCCCCGGCCACGAAACTTATTCTTTTGTTTGGAACAGCCAAATCACCTCCATGCATCATATTCAAATGAACAATGTACTGTTTTCATCATGTAGGAAACATTTAATAACTTCCAAGTCACTAACGGTGGTACCGGGCGCGTTTGCGTTTGCATCTCGTTCGTCTAAAGTTTTTAGTTCAAAAAGAACTTAAACGTCCCGCCGCTTGTGTAACCGGCCCCTCCCCGTATCAAGTTTTAGAGTATCAAATAAATTATTATGGTAATTAATCAATGTTTTCTCCTAGTCACTCTAGAGCGCTCGCTATTGTGAGTGATCGTTGACTCTCCGTCTACGTACATTACATCACGAAAGTGTTTTTGTAAATCAACTCGTTTTAATATACCGTTGATTTTATCAGTTAATAATAAGATGTAGTGCAAGACACTTATCTCCTATATACATTTGACTTTTGATCTCTTTAACTTTTTTCTTTGCCTGTACTGGTTCTGTGTTTAAAGTGGGGCTGTTTTAAACTTAAGAGTCTTATAATATCGACAATGCTGATAGAAAGCGAGGTACAAAGACACTTCTGAGCTCGCCACTACGCCGTCCAAATACGAAACGCCCGTACCCAAACCTGTACGAACGTGGTATTGTATTGAAAATTCGGTTTTGTGTTCACCGTCGTCGGAAGATTAAAACCTGTGTATTTGTTAGACACCGCACGCTGACGAAATACCACCTCTGCGCCTTTTTTTACAAAATCGTTTTTGAAAGACGAATTAATACCTATACTTATGTAGATTAGCGCTCACAACACAATGGAGGTTAACATACAGCCTGATAATTTGGTGTGTTACATAAGTCGTGCATGAATACTCGTGATTGTAATAACAGGCGAGGTTTTAGTGAGAGCAGGTTATTATTAATGAACTAGAGAGATCACTTGCTCCGTAAGTTGTTTCTAGCCGCGTTAATGGCTCACGATTTTGTAAGCGATTGTGCGAAAATGATATCGAAAAATGAGTATTGTTAGACGTCAATAAGCTATGTGAGCAACGAATTTATTGCCTTTAATTTAGGTAGATTAAAGATAATGAAATAAGAGCGGCAATCGATGTCGAAACTAGTTCGAGAAAGCTCGTCGAGAATTTTAAAATAGCTCCAACCGACAACTGATTTTAATTTAACAACGGCCCAAGCTATAAAACACGAAGATGAAGAAAACAAAAAGACAATGGTACTCGGCGGAGACCGCATCAGATAATGTTCGTTCGACATAATAAACATTTATAATACGAAGGTGGTTTTTTAGGAAATTTCGTAAGATATTGTGCCGGCTCATTCAGCCGAAACAATGGGGTTCTCATAATGTTCTACATAATGGGTTTTTGAATTCACTCAATGGAACCTTACGTTGTGATCGACGAAAGTTCTTGGCGCATTGAGACTTATGATTCAGAAAAAAATGGGTGTGTAACATCCTCTGGCGAGTTTTTGAACTGCCCTCAATGCGATGATACTATAGTAGATTTTTATCCAATTAATGCTTACCTAATTTTAAAATATCCATTTTAGCATTACGGTAATTGGTTTTTATTACCCGTAACCAGTTTTTACATTTGCCGAATTGCCTCATCTAGGCCACTAAACGATTTCTTTCTAAGTCTCTTTCCAAACTTATATTTTATTCCTTAGCTTTTATTCTATGTCGCTTCGAATCGTTTCGTAATCTTCGAATTGCAAATGCGAAAGATAGTATCAGTTGAAGTTTTACCAGGCAGTTAACTTACAATACGTGCCTGAATCAAATTAAGATAATTTGTCAATTTTTGCCACTACATCTTGTACTATCGTGACTTCTTGTGCTTGGTGATAAATAGTATTTAAGTATCATGTTTAATAATATATGAAAAGCAATTAAATATGATCTACATTTGGTTATTCATTTTGAAGCGTCAATAGCCTAATGGTATAGGGTACGGCCTGCGAATCGTTAGATCGTGGGTTCGAATCCACCATTGGACTATTGCCGTGAACCATGTCCCCTAGCACAAGCTTAAGCTTAGTTGGAATGGTTAACAAGATTGTTAGTAATATTTCTGAATAATTAAAAAAAAAGAAATATTGCTAGCTTTCTTTAAAAAAAAATTAAATTCATTCACTTAGTTTGGCATTTATTAAATATCACATAGCGAATTCGATTGTTTGTTGCAATTTTGTAACGTTGCAAAAAACCGAAGAAAACTATACGTCGCTTCCCTTTGAAGTAAGTTTCTGACTTATCCATCGGTGATATCATCAGTTTCGATGTCTTATTCCCTTTGGCGATGTTTATGAATGCGCCGCTGTTACTTCTGTGTGCCTCAGCCTAACTGTAAAATATAGACACCAGATAGGATAGCGGATGTCTTAATAGACCGGAATAGCCCTATCGGCTAGAGAGATTAGGAAAGTTAAATAAGAATGAACTCGATTTAAGAGCTCGTTTATGAACACCATCTGTTGACAAATTACAAACCTAAGTGGCTGCACGTAAATCATCACCTACCTCTGATATAGACAGAATAAGCTCGGATAAAGAATCCAAACGTGAAATGGAAAATCGAAATCGAGGTTCGTGTTTCATCAATTTATTCAAGAACCTAATCAAGCTGTTATAAATGATGTAAAAAAAAATT
The DNA here is from genome assembly GCA_029286785.1 of Meandrusa payeni. Taxonomy (NCBI): domain Eukaryota; kingdom Metazoa; phylum Arthropoda; class Insecta; order Lepidoptera; family Papilionidae; genus Meandrusa; species Meandrusa payeni. The sequence continues at coordinate 3,524,812 of JAGSMX010000029.1, forward strand.
TCCAAAACGGTATAAGCTATTCTATGACGATACTTTAAAATGTCTTTGTGAAGAGCATTCCCACGACGTTAACCGTTACATAATAAGACAATATTGCGGCCACTAATACTTGAAGTGTTCCATGATCTCATAATCCGTAACTGACATTTGGCTGAGTGAAAAATGAGCAAATGTCAGCGGTGTCGTGTTGTCTTTACGCTTCGAAGCTACTTTCCGTTGATTGAAGCACACAGTTTAAGATTTAAGATAAAAGAATCAATGCTATCATAAAATTACTAAAACTGTATGCTTCTGTAGAAGCCCTATTATTGTCAATTAGTAACTGAAAGCTCGTTATGATTTGCATGCTAATTGCTTTTAAGATGTTCTCGTTCTATTGTTATCCACAATTAAATTATTTGCTGTTTAGCTTCAAATTATTGGCTATTTAATTCTAGAACTATTATCACTTTTCGAAATCGCCTTTGTCGTCAATGAGACATCAATTAAGATCGAATAGTTCAATCGATCCATCATCGTTCACTTTAATCAGATCGTTATCGAGTATAAGAGTTAGATAGTATAATAGTTCAATAACTGCAATCTCTCTACAACTCACAGCATCCGCTTTACTCCCTCGTCTCAATTGACATTATTCCCTCCAAGTATCTCTAAAATGTAAATGCGGTTACTATACACACTAATTCACATATTGTTCGTACATATTGCAATATACCGTTGCTGTTAACATTCTGAACTGTATTACACGGTCGTAAGAAACTTGTTTGATCAATGCAAATGCACGAATGAAGAGGCCGGTTGTTGCCGCCCAGCATAACTTGATATAAAGCACTGATTGGTAATATAGAGAGTTTTATTGAATGTGGAGATCTGGCTATGCTGGGATCTTGTTTGGTATGCTAGTAAATTTCATAGTATATCGCATAGAGGAGGTAATGAGGCGGGGCGATGGGTGTATGAACGGACAAAGATCTGGCTGACATACGTATGCCTATAGATATTCATACGTTTCTTGTATTCGCATAGATACGTGTTCTTTAATCTATCATCAACAGTGAACTAACAACACTGATGATGACACTGTTCAAGTAATATTTGAAGTCATAAGTTTAGATAACTGTTCTTATTCTCTTAACGAATTTTACACGTTTAAACCGTAAAGTGTCATGTTTGCGTAAAGCGAAATACGCTAGTGCCTACTTAAAAATTGTCATCATGTCAGTTACCATATTTTCAGCAAATAAACGTGATTATTATTGCTGTTTGTATCGTAATTTTATTTGATTCTATTAAGTATTTCAAAGCAAAATATATTCTATGGTCAGATATAGATACAAAAAAACTATTTCGTCTCACGTGTTTGATACTCTGAAGACTCTAGTGTCATTTCTATCGTAAATTTTAAAAATCCAGAAGGTTCTATGTAAATTCTCTTGTCATTGCAACTTATAATAGAATAATATTCGTTTATTTCTTCGGCTACATATTTGATTTCAAAACAGTATATACGTTTTTGATTGAGATATTGGTAGGTTTATGACAATCCAGATAAATAATCAAACAACAATACGCACGAATGTGGAAGAAGTAAGTGAATAATGCCTACATTTTTTTTCTTGTTAATATAACTATGATATATCTGCACAATTTATATAATATATATGAAGTGTCTTTTTATTATATTAAAATCACCGATATTCATTTGAATGTACATAGGGTACATATAGCTAACAATTTTAGTCTGTCTATTTATCTGTTTGTTCCGACTAATCTCCGGAACGGCTAGACCGATTGACGGGACTTTCACTGGCAGATAGCTGGTGTAATAAGGACTAATTAAAGCTTTTATTTTAGAAAATTTAAATAAATCGTTTTTAATCTTGGATTAGTTGAGCCCCTCGGTGTAATCCGTATCCTTGTAGTTCGAAATAAAAGATTTAGATAATTTCTAGTGTAGATTTGATTTGAAGATAGTTTCTTTTACTCGTTACTCGTAAGTATACATATATTATGTTGTATATAGTATGTTGTTCCTTTTCATCTAACAAAACGTAATTACGTGGCATCACGTAAACGTGACAACGGATCACATTCAAATCTCTGTAAGCCGGTAAGGATCCAAACGAATTCTCGAATGCATGTTCCAATATGGAAGTTCCTGCTTAACTAATTGAATCAAAATACAATATCATACCCGATTTGTACGACAACGAGATGAATCACATCATTCCTTGTAGCGTTACATCAGTAACCAAAGACGTTTGCGTTTCGTAATGGAATTTTAAAATGAAATTCGTCTTTATTCCATCGAGTACACGATTGACGCTAGTTTATGGTAACTTTAACGGCGGCAAAGTTATATTTGCCGTCTAAGTACTTTTTATTGCGTTATTTCGTAGAGATGCGACGATAAAGAATATGTCTAAGAATGTATCCCAGCGATCGATTAGGTATTGTTGTTACGAGATTGGGTATAATGTTTTAAACGTTTTTCCGTTTAAGATAAAAATATTCTTTTGTTGTATTGAATCAGCAGCGTGGGATCTTTTTGTTGAATGTGTTCTGTGTGTATTTGATTTCTCATTTTAAAAATAAATATCATAATGGTTATGATAGCCTGGTAGCAATGCGTTCGAATTACGATTTGTTGAAGAACGAATTTTCCGTTTTTTCAAAAAAAAATTTCTTAAGTACAAAAAGTCACGTGGCACACAAAAATGCATCAAATTTTCATGTGAAATTACTATAGTGGGTTCGATCGGAATGATAGTTCTACAGCTCTCAACCAAGCTCTTCTCGGGAGGCTCTTACTTGCTGAAGAAGAAAGGAGCACCAAATACAACCATATAAAACACTTTACTTGGATTAACACAACGTAGTTATTACTGATAAAATGATGATCATAATTTGGGCTTGAAATTTGTATCTCCCCTTTTAGAGGGCGAAAATGTACGGACCGAAGCTAAATAACTTGTAATGAAAAATATATATATATAAATATTATTGAGTCAAAATAAATAATATGATAATTAAATGTATAAAGTTTAAATTATATAATTAAATATATTAAATATATATCAACTCATTAAGCACATTAGTTCATATAATAATTGTATCCCATTGTAACGTATACTTAATTATCCATATTACGTATCGCAATGTCCATTAATTACTCGGCAATATGATTTGAGACGTTTACACGGCGCGGGCGGTCATAAAGTCAAGTCGGCGGATGAAAGAGCGCAAATAATTATTAACGAACGCATGCGTAGATCAAATCGAGATCCATCGATCGATAAAGGATCTAGATGTGTTGCAGCGGAGATCGAAATCACTATTACTTGTCTTGATGGACATTGCGTGGACATAGAAATATTTTTTTTTTCAAAAAACGTGAAATATATAAAAAACGCCTTTTAACACCTTGTCTAAATCCTAGCTAACAATTAGCATGATTTTATTTCCTTTCCTTTTTTTACTCGAACCACCAGATTGTAAGTCAATTTCTTATTCACTAGGCTACCTATGATTACTTTCACATAAACTAAATAAGAATTACCACATTTATAAGCGACAACTATTTGTTATCTATTACATATATTTTACTGTATATGTATTTATTTTGACATTTCATTATGTCTGATGTTGATGATTGTACCTGCCAATTTTTCTCTCGTATCCAGGGTTGACTGGTAGGGAATGCCACTAAGTCATAAGTCCTCCATGTCAATTTATATCACTTTCCTTAACATTACTAATCTCTATACGCATCTGGGATTAAAGACGTTGTCTGAACATCTTCGGCTTTGTCCGTCTGTCTCCGTTCCCCTTCCCCTTCTTTCCTGCACCGCTGAGCAAGCGGTGATTGGAGTAAATGATTCCGCATGATCTTGTTTGGTTTTTGTTCTGTTTACCCTGTCCTGCTTTGACGGTTTGCCGTCGTTTTTCAGTTCGTTTTGTGAACGACTGATGCCTGGTAGTCAATTAGAGCTTTGTATTGCTAAGATTGTTATGTTTTTTTTACTCTAATTTATTACCTGTGCCTTCTACGTTCCTGCGGTGGCGACTGTAAATGCATTTCGAAACGTGTTTTAATTATGGAAACATGGCTTTGATACCGGATTTGCACGCGTTCATGATCATTCAATGTAATCCAATTGAGGCATCTTATATAGCTGCTAATCTAAGATACCAAATCAATATCAGCAACAGTCGGATCAAAGACTAGATTATACTAGAATTTAGGCTTCAGAACTTTGTAATATATGATACTTTTGAAATAAAAAAGAGTGTGTCAGTGCGTCGTATTGTTTATTCCGACATTGGTTTGATTTGAAGTCAGTTTTTGCAACCATAGACTAGGAGCGTCGCTTCCCGAAGTGGCACTCAAAGTTAGTTTAGCTTTTCGAATGTCCCTTAGATTATCCGTGAAATAGCTACCGACCGAGTCGTGGTTCGGCCCTCTCGGGCGCCCTCGGATCGGAATGCTTACGCGTAACATAGTAACCGTCCAAGCCGAGGTTACCCCCCACCGGGGGGACCCTTGTGTCGAGTTACTAGCGATAGAGATTCAGGCTAAGCGACCTAAGAGCTATGCCACCTCTCAATCCGGTGAAGCAGTCAAGGCCAGCTTCTCTGGCCAATCTGTGTAGTTCGTCAAGAAAAAAACAGTTTTTGTTTTTAAGCGTAATTTAAAAAATGGAAATCGTGTTTTTCTTTTTGTTAACTTTTACAGCCATAACTACAGAAAGGATAGACATGATATTTATAGCATATGATACAGCGTGTTTTAGAAAAGGTTTTAGTATATAATATATTATGGATTACTCATATGATACTTATTTTTTTTTTGGGTTATAAATAATAATTTTGTATTAAAAATTTAATTTTATTGTTCATTATCCAATTTAACAGTTGTTAAATCAAGTTTTAAGGTAAAATAAGTGGAAGTTAAACAGGGATCTAGCTACTTGTATAATTTAAAAGCCTTTGAAAACAGTTATTGGCTGAAGGGTGTGTTAGGGTTACTATTTGATCGATCGTGGTTTAAATTAGAGCTTAGATTCAGTTTCGTATTATATATCTCGTTTATATATTTCGTTTACAAAACAACTTGTCATAATCTATGACTTGTGTATGGCGTAGAGTTCTGTTATGTTATGTATACAATCTCTTTCCTTAACTTTATTCTTTAATTGTATTTTATAACAATTATTCAAATGATTAATGCAAGAATTGTCAGTGTCGTGACATTTATTTAAAAGAGATAGAGTTGGAATAAGGACATTAAATGTTGTTTCTCAAAATATTCTACAGAAACGCAGTCTTTCATTTCATGTATACTTATACATGGAAGACTATGTGGTCTTCATTATATACATTCCTAAAAATGCGATACTCACTGTACGTGTAGCACTCTATAGAATAGTGTACATCTTGGTCTTCCAAAATACGTCTATTCATATCATGGTTTTTTTTTTTACTTTTCTTTAAAATCTTGCCACAATAAGGGTCTAAACAAAAGAAAAGTATTATATCAAATATGTAATAAAAAAACTGTATTTTTATATACAATGATGGATAGTCACCACTTTAATGTATCGATTAAAGCGAAGTAATCGATTTTTTTGCTCGCTAGTCCTGCGATCGATTTATCGACAATCGATTTCAATCGAGCAGGTGACAATGCACGATGGAAATTTATGTGTATTATCTTATCACTAATTAATATGTTTTAATTCCCTGTAAAAGGTCAAATGCACTTGGATTCAATGTAATATAATTTAACCCATAATTTAATGAGTCTTTATTCAATTCATTATTCGAAAAAGACATGTGTTGTCGAAGGAAAAAGTAAAATAATATTTTCCAATTACTCTTTGGAATTCAGGATATAAAAGCAGATACATAATATTTTTATTGAATTCTTCTTTAAAAGAAATGCTAACAATATTTTTTTTACAAGTATTACTAACGTTCTTAAGCTTAAGCTTGTGTTAGCTGGCAACACATGACACCCAGCGATTGTTATGCATAATAACTACTTCCAAAGATATCTTAATGATTTACCTGAACCTTATTGTATCTTTAATTCATAATTAATAATTTAGTTGATCATCACATAAACTTAGCATTGTAAACAATAGTTTAACTTTATTAGTTCCTAATCTGAGTTCTAATTAATTCTGTATAAAGATTGTGAGGACGCGCAGTTGTGACGGTATTCGTTATAAATAATTCTTTGTACAACGTTACGCTGTCTCAATAAAGCGAGTGTATTAGTTGTTGGACTATTTTATTCCATTGAAACCTGCAAATTATAACACGTGTGCAAAGAGATGGTTCTCGTCAATAGTCGCATGGGTTTGACCCTACGAAATCACGTGTCTTTGAACGTAACCTACACTGTTAGTATAAAATTGTAACGTTCCAACTTTTTCACGTGTCTTGACTGTTTTCGCGATTAAAGCTATCAATCGAGTAGTGGTTGGGCCCTACAGGACTCCCTCGAAACGGAATGCTAACGTGATTAGAGTAATCGCCCTCCCACGGCCCTTGAGCCGAGTTACTCTCAATAGCTCTCAAATTACGGTAAACCTGTAGGAGCGAACCCATGTCTCTGGGTGGCAGACGTCATTGTTGTAAACTATTCAAGGGTTCTGGAGAGAAAACCTCGGCTCGTCATTCAAACCTACGATAGCACTGACTTTAAAATGTCCAGGGGGGCAGACCTACGATATGTAGCTCTAATCGGATTGTATCTTATACCAGCTGACCCCGCAGAAGCTGGTAGAAGGTTAAAAAATTTCGGTTTGTAGGTATGTTTAATGCCAAATCATACAAAAATAAAAATTTGTCCAAAATATTAATTTTCTATATCACTTAAAAAGTTAAAGTTAAAGTTACAGCCTTTATATATATAATATATATGTCCCACTGCTGGGCACAGGCCTTCTCTGTAAAGAGAGTATAAGGGCATAGTCCACCACGCGGCCCTAGTGCGGATTGGTAGACTTCACATGCCTTAGAAAATTTTTCTAAGACATGTAGGTTTCCTCACGATGTTTTCCTTCACCGCCGAGCGCGTGGATAATCAGCACATAAAATTGCAACAGCAAATTTATTGGTGCCGGCACCGGGGATCGAACTCGGGTTGCTAGCGTACTATGCAATAAGAGCCAACTGCCTGGACACTGAGCTACCACGGCTCTATCACTGCTATATCACTTAGGTATAAAAAATAGATTAAGTCCTATTCTCCGACCTATCGAATATATACAGAAAACCTTATAAAAATCTGACAGACCGTTTCGTAGTAGTTTTGGTACAAACACTGTGACACTGATAATTTTATAAATTAGATAAAACGCGTGTCTTAGGTTTTCTGTACCACCGAATAATATAGATAGACTTCATTATTCCCACATTTCCTCAGCTCTTAGTGACAGTACTAAAATAATTTACATACACGCGTAAATAAATCAAGCGATTGAACGTAACATAAACACGTACAAAATATAAAATCTGCATAATAAGACGATTAGGATTCAAAGGACAATCATATAGCCAAGCGAATACTTCGACGTAAGCCCTTTACGTAATCCTGCACACAAACCTACATTGACTTCCGTTAGATTAACATACGTTGACAGATAACATTTCCGAAGCATATACCTTACTTACACTGGAATAACTTAATTGGGTTACAATAAATTTCATAACTACTTAAAGGTACGGTTAGATGATTACGTCTATCTTGGACATCGTTTATCCTTTGACAGTAGTGTTCAGGCAGATCGAAAGACGTATACGGCTGGGCGACGACGTCTTCGACCAATGTGTCCTGCCCATTTCGACATACGCTTCCGAAGCGTGGTCGCTCACAAAGCAAAATCTGCACAAAATTCAAGTAGCATAACAAGCTATGGAGCGCGTCATGCTACGAATCACTCTGATGGACCGCATACCCAACCGAATGGAGGCCAAGACAGGGACACCGATCAATCGGCAGACCACCAGATCGCAATGGTTTCGGGTAGGACAGGATCGAAGTAGATGGCGTGAAAAAAGGGAGGCCTATACCCAGCAGTGGGAAGATACTGGCTGATTGATTGATTGGCGGTTAGACTTAAATTCCAGCCTACTTTTACTAATGGGTTTCCTTTTTAGTGACAGACACAGATTAGATGGAGAAGCTGACGTTGACTTGATCACAGGATATCTGGGGCATAGCTCTTAGGTCGCCTGAACTTCAAATGATTTTCCATTTTTTGGTTTCTTAAGTAACGATGTGTGATGAAAAAACGGACGGCGATAGCTGACTCATCGCTACGAGGACCTCTAAAGGACGCGAAAGCTTCAAACGAAGTTAGAAAAGGAGATTTTCAATTTGTCTGTATGTTTAACCGATTTTGATGACACTTTTTTTATTTAAAAAGCTAGAGCTTCCAGTGCGGAAACATTTTAATATGGTTCAATTCTGACAATGGTGTCAAAAAAACCATATAAGTCTTAAATTTACATTAAGTACGTGGGAGTATATCACGCCAACCTACTTCGATGATATATTTTTATTGAAAAGGATGTAATTAAAAGGTAGTTTGATGAGAATTTATTTAGGTTCCGATTAAATATGTTTCGTAATATTCCTACGATAATTCGGAAATACAAAGATGGCGTCCGCGCGTTGTAACTTTAAAATATATGTATATATATTTATAACTATATAATATATGTCTCTATTATGTAACTGCCAACATTTCTTTTTAATTCCTCTCCATCTAAAAGTTGCCTGAAAGAGATCGCTTTTACCGATAAGGTCGCCCATTGTTTAATTATATTTGTGTGCTATTTTTTTTCTAACAATAAAGAATTTATTTATATATTTATAACTAGTGAACCAACAGCATATACAGTGTGTTCATTAAATAAAATACATATGGGCCTTAATCCAATGTATACACAGATTACATTTTAATTTTATGAAAATTTGATTTTAAAGAAATATTTTAATAAGGTTTGGATGAGCGAGTATTACTTAAATATTTGCTAGCTATTAGGTTACGCTAAGTATTTGATAAATTTGTGTAGTTTTTAAATATAAATAAATAAATAAAAAGTGGAAGAAACGCGCGCCTCACTAGCGCCTTTTATAAAGTAAAAATGAACAACACGCCTCGCCGGGGTCACATAATGCATTATAATTTTATACAAAGATACAAACTGCAAGACTCGAATGAATATGCAAAAGCGCATGCGCATGTATTGAGATTGAGTTATTGTGATCGTTCTCGTGTGTGCGTGTGAGCTTCACATCGCTGCCGTCCCCGTGTGCGTACGGGCGTGCACATACACGGGTGTACGTGCGACGTGTGCACGGGTGCGTATTGTGCGTATGTCTGTGTCGTGCGCGCGAGCATCCGAAGAAATGCATATTTTATGACGTCTGTTCACATTCTGCGCGGTGCCACAAAGAAATTATACGCGCATTAAATCCGTGGAGGTGTGATTTTTTTTTACGTTATACTCTCAGAACCTCGGTGTATAGATAATGTTTTATTTTGTACACAATACGAGCCTTGGATAGATCGAGCTAGGGCAAGCGGAAATTCGAAGTTTAATTGCGAACGAACTGAAAATGAGATATTTTTTAATATGTTAACACGAAGCTGTGTAACAGACTAAATAATTAATTAGGGAACAGGGTTAAAGTAACAGCCTATAATATTATATGTCCAACTGTTTCACAAAGGTTTGGTCACAAACTTTCTCTGTAAAGAGACCACGCGGCCCTAGTGCAGATTATCAAACTTCACGTGTCTTAGAATTTTTCTAACACATGTAAGTTTCCTCACCATGTTTTCCTGCACCGCCGAGGACGTGGTAAATCAGTAACAAACATAAATACATAGACATATTCTTTATTGGCACAAAATATGAAACACAACAAAAAGACAAAAAAAAATAAAAAAAAATACAGTTAAAGAAATAAAAAAAAACGGACAAATAGAACATAGTATATGATGCCAATATTGGACACCGTCTCAGCATATGCCGTCGCAAGGATGCGACAGCGCTGATTTTCAGCGGTGCCCAGTTATAAATATATATATAATAATATACCTACACTTCAGGTCGGACGTTTACGACGTTGTGATACCGGGGTTGTCCACTTAATTATACAAAATCAGAAACCGTTGAGGGGCCACCACTGTGTTTAATCATAAAGAATTTTTTTAAAGAATATTGACTCCACTCATTCCTCTGTTCCGCTCGCAAGGATATGCGAGCCGGGCACCGGGTTAATTAACAAAAGAGTGAAGGATGCGGCGCAACACATGCTAGCGTCGACCGATGCGATGTATTTCTCTCTTATCAACTCTATCTTTTCTAAACCGATACATTTTTTAAATGTCTAGTCGTGTAATCAGAAGATATGACGTGCTAAACAAAAACCTATCAAATATTTTCGTTTTCGTTTGTTATCGTATACTAGTATTTAGATAGACTTTAATTATTATATATGTATCAATCACCACCTCCTTCTATTGCACACTCGGCGGTGCATAGGTCGTATTATTATCAAATATTGCTCAAAGTCGCATGGATTGTCCTAAACTACTTGACAAGTTGCACCATTCCTTCTCGAAGTCTACGATTCAACTGTCCATTATATACTTCGCCTAATAATGTGAACTATAGCTATTTATTAGAGCATGTAACGAATTGAATAACCTTTGTAAGAAGTACAATTATGTCGACCTATTTTACGTCAGTGATGCCTCAATACGTAAACTTTTTATAATTATAATTATATTTGGTGAAGTTTTGGGACCATGATGCGAAATTGTAAATTATATAAGAAGTTTTTAATAACTGTAATTTTTCGTGGATTAAATAGACAAATATTTAAAAAAAAATAGGATTTTTAAGGAGTTCCCTGGTATATCTTAGGAAACCAAGGTCTTATTCCAACAAAATTAACACGTTCCACAGTTTAGTTCACAAGACATCGAGCAACATAGTTCAGTGATGACGTAACTTAATAATAAAACCATAGAGAACTTAACAGGAATTAAAAGTTCAACAACATTATCAATCGAATGATACAGATCACACCAAACTATCTCGAGATTACAAACCAAGTCTCAACATTCATATATCAAGTCAGAATCAATAAAGAAACGTAGATGTTCGAAAAGGGTTCACTACATTTTTTAATTTTTATTAAAATTGAATATCCTCCTTCTCTTTTTATATGGTGGTTTTCCTACGGTGATTGGCCAAACAACAGTATTTTTTTTTATGGAGTACTACACAGATTGGCCAGAGAAGCTGGCCTTGACTGCTTCACCGGATTGAGAGGTGGCATAGCTCTTAGGTCGCCTAGCTTGAACCTCTATTGCTAGTAACTCGACACAAGGGTCCCCCCGGTGGGGGGTAACCTCGGCTTGGACGGTTAATCAACAGTATCAGCGGATTATAAACACGGCAGACCTCATAGGTCGCATAGCCTGGAGCTCTATTAGTAATACTGCACAAGCGTTTTTGAGAGGCGGTTCCATTGTGAGCATACCGATCACAGATCAGAGGGCCTAACCACGACTCGGTCAGTAGCTTTTATAGGAAACCACCGGCGCAAGGTGGACCAGCCTTTCAGTGCTTTACAGATTACGTTTTGGAGAGTGTGCACGGGAATTACACTAGTTCCACTATTCCCATTCTACCTTCGGACGTTTAGCCATTCGGCGCGTCTCCACTCTTTCATAGTCGATGTTCCGCGCGACCGAACGAAGCTATATAATCATCGTTCCTCGTGCGTACAGCAAATGAGTGGAATAAATTGCCGGCTTCAGTCTTTTCGTCCAAGTACGAGATGGGAGCCTTCAAGAGTAGAGTGAATAGGTGAATAGGCACTTACTAAACTAGCGCGTATCATCTTTTGACTATATTACGACTTAACATCAGGTGGGATCGAGGTCAAGCGCTAGTTTATACCCCATAAAAAAACAAGTATATCATTTTTAATATGCATTAACAACTTTCCAAGATTCCCCTAGGACTATGAAATTAGTAGTACATGCGTGGTGTTCTCACTGTATACTTCAAATCGTTGCCAATATGGCTACCAGTATAAAAAGGGTTTTTTTCATTAAAGAATCAAGGACGTGAGTCGATGTCATAAGTGATAAATAATACATAAGTAATAACAAGTAGTAATAATATTATTATTAGGTAACAATTTTGCCATTTTTTATGTGAGGAACCCTGAATTGGGAATCACAAAAGAACAAATTATGAATAAATATTCACAAACGTGTAATAATCAGAAATATGTTAGAAGCCGTGTTTTAATAACTATAATTAACAATTTTTACTAAATAAATTATAACTTTATCGCCTAAGGAGCAATTCGGAATGATAAAGTCGGTCGCAGAGAAACAAATATAGTTTTCTCTAACGTTAAACAGGGACGGTAGGCTATGCCATATGAATATTAACAAGTGGGAAGTCAGATGATAATCGATGATCGAATCCAATAATCGATGTATCGTTTCGTTCCTTGCTTGTGACTGTTGTAATTTAATTTTTATAAAATAACATGTATATTTACGAGTAGAAACAAGAACCGACTTCAAATCGAATCTAACGTTAAATGATATCTCTTTGTATTTCCGAAATATCGTAGGAATGTCACGAAACAGAATTAATCAGAAACTTTTTTTTTTGTTGACGGGGAGGAAATCTTCACAGAGAAGCCTTTCCTCGGTGCATGACGAGGGGCTCCGGGATCTCCAGTGGAACGCACCGGAGCCCCTCTGCACTGTGCTCAAGGAGAGCACTTCCTGGGGAGAGGTTACTCCCTCCCCTGTGCCCTCGCAGCGAAAGGCGACACGGGCCAGCCGATGTCGCCTTCTTCCCGGGTTCACTTTAGTGGACGACTCAGGCCCCACCCTTGTCGCCCAGTGAACCCGAGGCCCTTTCAGTCGCCTTGTACGACAGGCAGGGGATACCGTAGTCTTATTCTTGAGAGCCCAGAACTACAGGGCTGGATTAAATCAGAACCTAACCTAACTTTCATCAAACTACCCTTGAAGTACGTCCTTTCCAATAAAAATTGAATCATCGAAATCGGTTGAGGTAATATTGATTTTTTAATGACGAACTACACAGATTGGTCAGAGAAGCTGGTTGACTGCTTCACCGGATTGAGAGGTGGCATAGCTCTTAGGTCGCTTAGCCTGAACCTCTATCGCTAGTAACTCGACACAATGGTCCCCCCGGTGGGGGGTAACCTCGGCTTGGACTGTGACTATGTTACGCGTAAGCATTCCGTTCCGAGGGCGCCCGAGAGGGCCGAACCACGACTCGGTCGGTAGCTATTTCACAGATAATCTAAGGGACATTCGAAAAGGTAACTTTGAGTGCCACTTCGGGAAGCGTTGGCGCTGGGAGAAGAAATGGCCGAAGAAACTCCAGCAACGCTCCTAGCATCTAAGGGGGCGTAATGTTAAGTTACTCGTAATTTTTTTATGAAAACTAGCAATATTTCATTTTTTTTTCAGAAAACATTACTAACATTCTTGTTAACCATTCCAACTAAACTTAAGCTTGTGCTAGGAGATGATTCACGTAATAGTCAAATAGTATATTCAAACCTACGACCTTACAATTCGCAGACCGTACCCAAACCATTAGGCTATTAGTATATTAGGATTCTTAATATATCCTATACTTCTGTAGCAGTTTGATGAGAGTTTGATTAATACTATTTCGTAATAGTTATATTCTATATGAAGTCGGTTTTTGTTTTTACTGGTATATATATTTGTTTTACCTCTCTTTGTCCTACAGGGTTGGCTAGAAGAGATCGCTCATAGCGGTAACTCCGCCCTTGTCCACTTTCAGATTAAGTTTCGTAATAACTTTAATTGATTGTACTTAATGTAAATGTAGGCTGTAAATAATTTATCTAAGTATATATCTATCTAAATAGATTACATGTTTGTTGCAATTTAAAAATGTGTAATACTTGTATCATGGTAGTTGTATCTAGTCATTTCCTTTAATCACGCATCACACTGGAGTCTTCCGCGGATGCGTCCCAGTCCTAAATTGGTTCGTGGAATTGGTGACGAGCAATGGGGACCGTGCACTGGGGATCAGTGGGGATAAATAGGCAAATAGCGTTTCCCATTTACTGTATAATAGAGCGACTTCAGCGCGTCCGTCCGGTGGGAGACGATTTATTCTTGATTGCCGTGCGAGTGCTCCCGTTGCGACACTCCGCTGCCGGACCTTATCTATAGCCTTGTTAATAAAGCATTATATATCCCAATAATGATTCTCATTTGGTATTTTTAACATTTATATAATTGTGATGTATCTCAAGCGCTCACTCTCTATTCTCTCTTCGTCTCTTCAATTCCCACCCAAATTATAACTAAACCAATAACTGATATGATAAATATTTATTTGTAGAAAATTCACCAAATTCTGTTGCCATTGTCAGTTCCTTGACTATTTTTATATCTATTTTGTAAAAATTTTGCTGTTGATCTTACTATAGAAAAAATTATGTGGTGTCATGGGGCGCAACACAATTTCCAAAAAAAAATATTAAAAAAATCAAACAAAAAATGGTAATTCAAATTGTTAAGTAAAATAAAAAAAAAACATGTCTCTTAATTTTTTGCTACAGTATAAAATAACATAAATATTTAGTTAATACTTATTAAAATTCGTTAAAGCGCCACCTGTGATCAGAGAGTAGAACTACATTACTATTAGTCACGCTATCGGCCGCCGTGTAGCACTTCCGTTATATATTTTTCTTGTGGTTCTAGTCTAATTTTTTTTTCAGTTCGGTCGCGCATCAAAACCTTTTTTTTTATAAACGGGGAGGAAATCTTCAAAAAGATATCACGCCTTCTGGGGGGAAGGCGGCGGTTATGTATGGGTTTTATCCACTAAAACCTCCCCGGTGGCCATTCCTCGGTGCATGGTAAGGGGCTCCGGAATCTCCCCCTGTGCCTTCGCAGTGCAAGGCGACACGGGCTAGCCGATGTCGCCTTCATCCCGGGTCCACTTTGGCTCAATGACGACAAAGGCTCCCCCACCCTTGTCGCCCAGTGAACTCGACGTCCCTTTTAGTCGCCTTCTGCGACAGGCAGAAGATACCGTTGTTTTATTCTTGAGAGCCCAGAACTACAGGGTGTAAGCAACTCCGTCCCAATAAATAAATAAACAAGTAACGCCTACACGCACGAAACAAACAGACAACAACCAAAACAAGTCCGAAGAGATTTGAAAGTCATTATAATTCAGATTATTGTAGCAACAGACAGTTCGTGTGTTAAAGTAAAAGTCATTAGTTCCCCGACAAACGTATTAGCATTTGAAACTTCTATAGAGCCGCCTACGAATCATTCTCGTGTTACTTTCATAAAAATTAATGCACAGTCACATGGTATCATGAAATCTCTGAAGACAATGAGAAATTAAACTATATGGTAATGATATCCGGTTAGTATTGTTTGTACATATTTTTCCATTTAGTCAAATCAATACTCGACTAAATACATTTTGAATAGAAAGCGAATAACTCGGAAGGTTGGTAGTCAGTACAGTCAGTGAATTTATTATTTAATAAAAAAAAAACACAGACTTAAAATAATTAAAAACTTCTTCGTAATATAACAAATAAACATTTTAATTATCCCACAATAACAATTTCAGTAGAAACTAATTAAATTACAATTATGTTTCCCAAACTAGGAACAACCCTGTGAGATGGATCACCATGCCTAAACCCCACGGATGTGCACAAAACTTTTGAAACTATCGGGGAGAGTAGGAGGAGGTATATATACATAAATATATATATAATTGTTAAGTGTCATGTATGTGTTTGTATATACTAAACGTAGGTCTCTTTATATCTTTACTAACTTTTATCTCACCATCAACTTTGCTTCGCCTTGCCCGATCACCCTTTTGGTAACGCATTCACCAACTTATTCCCCAATTCAAGCAGGCATAAAGAAGTTTTATATAAATAATTTATCTAAATATTCGTTGAATTGATACAGTTAAGTCTTGGCAGATTGAATCACGCGGACTCTTGCCTACACGCAAGTATCATCGGAGTACACACAATGCATTAACGGGCGGAACCTCTCCCAACGCTGCGCGGTCCTCAATTGAGTGAATTTGCCTCTATTGGAGTGGATTAGAGCCGCCGAGGTTTTTACAATTAGAGCCGGGGGCCCCCTCTCGGGAAGTTCGGCGTGTTAACACGAAATGAACGGAATTTTACGGCAGGCCGGATGATGCGTGTGTTTACGACAAGTATAAACAATTACGTTATTGCACGGCTTACGGTTGACTTTGTGCTCTACTCGTCAAGGTCGAGAAATTCTGACATCCTAAAATGCATCCATCACAACCATACGTCACTTACGATACGATATATACAATAATATACATAAATATCAAAACTATTTATACACGTATTATATTTATTGTACTCTTATTGTCTGTTGTCTGTAAAATTCCATGTAAATGTAGTATTTCGCGCGGACGACATTGGGTAGTCCTGGGCACCGCTGAAAATCAGCGCTGTCGCATCCTTGCGATGGCATATGCTGAGACGGTGTCCAATATTGCCATCATATCTTATGTCCTATTTGTCCGTATGAGAAATGCACCAAATCGTATATAGGCCGGATTTTATACTGGTCCGAAGACCTCTAATACTTTACTGGACAAATATTTTCATCGTATATCATCAGGTGTAGGGGAAATACCACAATACACCTTAATGGTGCAGCGGTCGAGATTCTTGATAGATAATAAATTATAGATTGTTAAAATAAAACAATTTTTATTGTTTTAATGAAGCGAGCAGACGTCGGGAACATTTCCGAATCATTGATTAAGAACAAACAAAGAGTGTGTTTTATAGCGACGTTATGCTCAATGACTTATGTCAAATCTCTCACTACATTCCCGCGTCTTTCACTGGTAGTTCAATGTACAGACAGACTAAATATTTGTGTGGAATCGATAATTAAGACAGAAACAACCCAAACGGTCGATCACAGAATAAATTAGTGGCATGTCACATTTCACGGATACGTGTAAGAGATGCACGAGTTTTTGATGAAACATTTTTACTCTGTGCAACGCTGCGGTCATTATTTAAATTATTGTTTAACGTGAACTCGCCTCGTTATTATGACAGTTAGCTATTGTTGACTGTGTAAAGATATGTCTACGGTAGATTGTTTTAAATTTTGTTTTACATGTGTCTGTATTTCTTAATATTATTTCATTGTCAAGGCTAGACGCCCTAAAACTGTATTAACTGGTGAATTGGAAAAAGCTACGAACATAAGGCTACGTACATAAATTCTAACCAAAATAACGTATGCAAAGAATAGAAGACTTGGCGGCACTATCGATTATCGATTATTAAAATATTAGAATTGAGAACCTTCTCTTTTTCTAAAGTCGTTTAAGAAGACAATCAAAAGAAATGCAATTCAACAATTGTAAAATGACGCAAGAGACAGTGAGCAATTAATAAGTGACAAAGGACAAACAAATTAACACCGTCACATATTGAATTCAAAGGCAGACGTAAACGTCCAGTATTACGTGTAACAGTTTCAAGGCTTGGGCGTCTGTTACATACTAAGTGAAGCTTATTATGCTGATGCCGAGAAATGTCGCATTTAGCGGACAGACTGAAATGTGCTAGATGTGTCGTGAAACGTCCCAGATACTTAGATGAGCACGATTGCTTTGTACCTTCGCTTTGTCAATTCTGTTTCAATAACATCTATGGTTCATACACTGACTTACTGATATTCACGTGAATATTGCTCTTTGAATAAAATTTTATAATTTCATAGGACAAAAACGATACATAAGTCACAATGTGTGCGAGTGAGTCAAAAGTGTGTGAAACAATCACAAAGAGCGATTATTTCAAAAAGAAATAAAAAACAAAAGCCTTACTCACTACGTATTAAACATTTTCTTACAATTTTTTTACAGTGCTCTAGCTTTTTTTTATGTATAAATAAACTAGCGCCTGACCTGATGTTAAATGGTGATGTAGTCGAAAGATGGTACGTGCTAGTTTAGTAAGTGCCTATTCAATCTACTTTTGAGGGCTCCCACGTCATATTTGGACGAAAAGACTAACGCCGGCAACTTGTTCCATTCATAATGAACGATGACTCAAATCGCTTCGTTCGGACGAGCGGAACATCGACTATGAAAGGGCGGAGACCCGCCGAATGTCTAAACACCCGAAGGTAGTATGGGGATGGGGGAATTAACTCGTGTAATTCATGTGCACAGTTTCCAAAATGTAATCTGTAAACACCGAAAGGCTGGCTACCTTGTGCTGGTGCTTAAGATTACCTAAATGTAGATCTTGGTCACCTATCAACCTTTTGGCCCGCCTCTCGGTCGAATCCAGTGCCGAGTGTTGGTAATTGGTTACACCTGCCCAGATATGTCAACAGTACTTCATACATAGCCGGATCTGGCTTTATACATAGTCAAAAACATAATTTTTTTTTATGCTTTTCAAAAAATATTACTATATTCGTGCTAACAATTTCAACTAAACTTAAGCTTGTGCTCCTAGTAAGAGCAATACTCAAACAAAAAAAAATAAAACTGGTACCCGGCTTTCATAAAATGCTGTTACAACAAAGCAACCTACAGTTCCTGTGTGTCTTGCTGGCGTCCCTAGACCCAATTATTTTTGATGACGCATTTCATCTTATACCACGAGGGTAACAATTTGTCTGTATACCACATCCGTATCAGGATTAGATTAAGGTTGTATTGTAAATAGAAGACGTTCGGTAAGACCGCAGTAATTTTTAAAAGTTTCATATGACTTTCCGTAACGGTCGCGATTTTGACTTCCAATCGTCTTGTAACATTGAATTGCCTTTTTTTAAGTACAACAAATCATTTGTTAAAATTTGTGCCCGGTCTATAGCAATTGGCTAGCCATGTCACATATGGAGCATAATTAGTTTACTAAAACAAGAGCGTATTCTTCTACAAATTTTTTGTATGTATATAATATTTTTATTGTAATTCCGATAAATAAACATACCATTTTCTTTGAATCAGTCTTACGGTAATAGTTACAATTAAAAGTTAATACTCACCACTTGCTTGTAATTTTCTTTCTTGTGAATCGTCTGCGTCCATCATGGATTGCTTTTGGAAAAAGCCCTGCAAAAATTAAATTGTAAAACATTTTATTATTCCTTTAAATGAAAATTGCATTTTCGTGAAATTTTGCTTGAGAAATTTGTACAATTTCCCTTACATTTGCTGATGAAACGCAGGCACAAGAAATACCACTAGAATTCTACCAATAAAGGGTCAAAGGGAAACATATAATAGCACGGAAACTAACAGAGAGATAAACCTAATAGGGCACTAATAAAGCACATAATATACTTATACAATAAGTACTTCGCAGATGTTGATTTGTTTTCATTGCCTACTACTAAATTTAGAAAATGTATAAAAGACAGCTTATTTAGTTAATTTAGTTAGTAAGTATTTATTAGTTCATTTATTTCCGTATTCTTCTTCTTAGTTTCAATTTTGTTTTTGTTTTTTAAGTGTTGCACGTTAAAATAATAATGATAATAATTTGCGGATAATGTTGTTAGTAGTGCAGTTACATATCTTATTTCTATTGTCTTTTATAATATCAATTGAGCTATTGTTTATTGTCCCAAATAAAGAGAAAAAAAATAAAGAATAACTATATACAAATACAAACAATATAATGATTTAATGCTTTATAATTGTAATAACGAAACCTTACCTGCATTTGTAAGTTAGCGAGATCTTCCAAGTTCTTTCTCATAAGCAGATTTTGTTGTTCAAACTCTGATACGCTGTTACCCGCACTTGAGGTCGTGGATTGTTCCTATTTGATTGATATAAACATTATTTTTAACATACATAATAACATCAGATCGAATCACAGTACTTGTACCAAAGTACTGCCAGATTTCAGTTTTTTTTAATACAAAAATCAATACCTGTCACATATGGGACCTAATAAGCTTGATGAAAGTTGTGTCTGTCTACCCTGCTAGGGCTGAAAGTACATGGGAGCTTATATATCCTATTTACGATCTAAAATAACTATTTACATTCTACTATTTTCTATTATACTATATTCTACTATATTCTTCTATTTCATTTACAAAATTATAAATAGGTATCATCTTTAAGTGAAAATAGCCTTTAGTAATAAGTATAAATTTTGTAAGGAAGCTTTCGTATTTTATTTAAATTTGTCTGTATTGAAAGCTGAAAGCTGACCCCTTCCACCAAGTGGGACCAAATAGCAAGGAAGACAGAGGGAGAGAGAGAGTTCCAATCAACGTTTATACTACACACGATTCACTTACAAATGGGCAAACGTCAATGAAATAAACAATTCTTGTTACCTGTCCATCTGTGTCCCTCGAAACGCTAAGGTCGAGAGTCTGGTCGCCGTCGTCTGACCCGCTGCCATCCTCTTCCTGACTCTGAGATCTACCAAACAACCTCATGGACTGTTGATTAATGATCTGTAGTGCTCTTTGCCTATAAAAAACAAAAGAAGCTACAACACTTAAACAAATGTAGTGTCATTTAACAATACTCTGGGTATCTCTACGTGATCATATTTGGAATGCGGAGATCTGTAGACAAACAAAGTCAACTTTAGTGGGTAACTTGAAGTGACAATAGGCAAGGCATATAGCACGTAGATCAGATGGCCGATGGGGCTGAAAGAAAAGAGACCACGGACTGGCAAGCTCAGCGTACGACGTCCATCTGCAAGGTCTAATGACGTCATAAAAGACGCAGGATGGAGCTCCTAAAGGTCAGGCTGAAAGCGGTTGGGATGCCAATGATGACGAGCTAATCATTCTAATTTCTTGATTACTTTTTATTTAAGTACCTTTGAGCTTCAATATCATTGTCAGGTGTTTTGGGTGGTGTTATGTTCGTAGATCCTTCATCTTCAGTCGCCGACGATGACCTTCTTAAACTTCTGTCATTCACATCGGAATCGTGTCTACGTTTCAAGCCCAAAGGCAATTGAGTTATCGGTTTACCTGTTAAGTAACAAATCATTTACTTATTATTTAAGAAAATAGCATCACTATTAGGCACACACTTAACATAATCGTAAGTAGTCCTTCAGATTATAGACTGCTTTACAAGACCCCAATGTAATAGTTAGGTTTGATAGTCACTTTGGTAGTAAATAACAGATTTGGTACCCAGCAGCGTGTATTGCATTAATAGATTGTTTGTTTTAATACAGAAAAAATATTTAATGTATAAATTTTGATTGCTTACCCTGGAGTGCTTCTAAAGCTCGTATTTGCCCGCTTATGGCATCGGCCACTTCATTGGAAGACAATCCATAAATCCCTAGAAGTTCCTTCATGGTATTCATTGCATAGTCTCTTAAAATCCTGTTCGTGGTATTGGAAACATCACCATTTTGCTGAACATCCCCCGCTTCCATTGGTTCCTGATTATCGCCTAATCTCTCGATGGCATTAATATCTTGTTCTTTATTATCCTCATCGGAATCAGATTCCCTTCTTCTAGGTGGTGAGTTAGTTTTAATTAACTGAGATATAGCAAAGGGATTTTTGGCACAAAAAGTTTTATTTTGTAAATTGCTGAAATTCAACACGGTCCTGTCTCTTTCCGCTTCGTGATTTATTTGTAAACTATGTATATAGGACCGTTGAAAGGAATCAACTTTCTTATCTTCCATTATACTATTTTGATAATTTGAATCTATATTTTCATTTGAATCAGTACTTAATCTCCTACTGAGATCGACTGCGCCTCCTTTGAGAAGACTGAAGTTTTTAACTCCAATTTTTGCGAAGGCTCCATCATCTACTTCTTCTTCAACAATTTGGTCGGGTGTAGTTCTATCATTTCCATTGACCGGGCTCTGTAAGTTAGAGTTTCCCCCGTTAGAGTCATCGGAGAATGTCGTTGCGTTAGGAGCGCATCTAGGCTTAAAATTCTTTCGTTTGTTTCTTTTAGGCATATTGTAGTATGGTGACATATCGGTGCTGTGATCTTCCTGGTTATCTGATGCCTCCGTTGTCCAAGACGCCGCTCCATGATGAAGGTACAAAGGTTCCTCCGACGCCGGCTGAAGTCTGTCGTGTATAGAATCTTGGTGAGCGGCCATCGCAGTAGTCATTGCAGTATTTGGACTCTTTCGAGGACCACAACCTGAAACGAGCCCGACCTGAGAAAACAATACATCTAACTTTAGATTTATACAAACAATCATACTTAATTCAACACATTTTAGCGTCCAATCATAACAGTGATTCATTTTCGTTCAATCGTAAATTGAAACAATGTATCGCGAGGTAACAATAGTCTTTTGTTGACAATGAGATTAGCCGAATACTGTGGAATGTTTTTGAATACGTTTTTAAATTTTCTCCGTTGTTTGAAAATAATGAATTTGTATCGATCGTCGTACGCTGCAATATTTAATAACGTCGGACATGCTTACCGTAGGATTTTCTTCATGAGTACATAATAAATTGGCTTCGTTATAATGTTTATCAGCCTTCTAAATCAGCCAAATTCACCATCTGAAACAACGAGAAGAAAAAAACCTTAAATCATTTATAATCGAACCGTTTAATCTTAAATTACATAACAGAACTTTAATTTATGCACGTAAATAACATATCTAGTCCAATTTCTATAACAAGAGATATAATAATGTATAATTATGATAGTGATTACTTTTACGACGAAATTGATGGTAAAACCGCGCAGATAGCATTTGATGATGTAAAAAAAAACTAACAAACATGCGAATTTGGCGTAAAACGATTGCCGACAAAAAAGGCGGGTTTCTAGACGTATTGACGCAATACAGTAATTTAAGAATACGGACTTTAAAAAAACCGCCTCGCCGTGTAACACGCATCGATCAACTCGGTATGAAATTAATTATATTCAACATATAAGAGATCTATTTTCGAGAATACGTGAACGTGTAGTGGAGTCGTGGTAGAAAAAATATCACGTGTATTCGTTTCGAAATTTGTAACGTGTTTTTGGTGTACAATTACTTATTAAAAATCTAATACAACGGTTCGGCCTTCGCTCCCGCTTCGACTGTGTCTTGTTATCGAAAATGTCACGGAATCAACGTAGTAAAGCTTTGGACTTGAACTGTTCATTTTTAATAAAAGACTTTACAATAATACAAATAAAAGAGACATCAGACTTTTATCTGTTCGACATTTAAAGTATCTTAAACGATTAAATTCCGAATTGATTAAACAATCAATGACTTTTTAAAATGAAATAAAACGCACATTAAAATGATTTTTGTCGTCGGATGTAATTAATCGCATTAAAAAAAAAAACTTTCTCCATTTACGTATTGAAACTTTTTGGTCGTTTGTTCAAGTATTAAAATATTTATGTCTTGATAATTAAAAAGGATTTTAGGATAATATAATTATCTTTGGTTATCATTCTGCCTATTTGTACCCTTTTTATTATGTGTAAATAAAGAATAAATAAATAAATTTAGGCGCTAGAACTTCGTGGTATAACTATGATACTAAAAAATAAAAAAGACCATCTGTGCTTAGTAGCGTTTGTAATAACTTGCAGGTCTTATGGAATGAAATAGTCCAACAACTAATACACTCGTCTTATTCAGACGGCGTTACGTTATACACGGAATTATTCTTTATACAAAATTAATTAGAAGTCAGATTAGGAACTATTAAAGTTAAACTATTGTTTACAATGTCAAGTTCATGTGACGATCAACAAAATTATTAATTATGAATTAAAGATACAAAAAGGTTCAGGTAAATCACTAAGATATCATTGGAAGTAGTTAACAAAACAATCGCTGGGTGTCATGTGTTGGTAGCTATCACGTTTATTGTCTAATATGTTGCGGATTTGAGTTTCTTTTTGTTTTAATCGGAAATATACTTGTAAGATTATTATATCATTGATAAAATTAAAACTTAGCGTGTAGCTTCTAGAACTACAGTCATTTAAAGCATTTTGTAGGTGTAACTATGTATGTTCTAATAAGATTAAAAATAATTAACATTTACAAGTGTCAGTATCCGTATTGACTGTCACTGTCAAAAATCTAATGGTTTTATTGTAGTAAAAAGTATTAATACACTAAGAATCAATAAACTTTCTTATGTGGTTTTCATCGATTTTCAAATTAAAACTGTACTTAGGAAGGTTACAGTACGACATGAAGAGATTATACAATGATCATTAATAATCCGAATAAATATCCGCCATTAGAGAGATTAATTATAATTGTATTTTTTCCGTCATAAATCAGGCTAATGTAATTAAGGATTCAGCCACTTCATCCATTAATAGTTTTGTACCTATCCTTTTTCAAAATCGTATTCGTTATTCGTTGACTTTTATACACTGTTATTAAATTCTTAGGTAATTATAATAACGTCTGTATCCGGTTATGACTCCTATTTTGACATTACACTTGAATGATCTAAGCCGAATTGAGGTTTAAAAACTTTTGTTAAGCATGATTCGCTTTCGTGTAGGTTGATTCCGTAACATTTTTATAAATAATAATACACTAGCGTACCCAGCCCGCTTCGCCGGTACTTACATCATTAAATATTTAATTTAACTCTCACAATATATTAAATTATTCACTTCTCTCCGTATCCATTCTCTTCTATTATCTTCTCGAGCGGGTGAAGATCATTACCTACACCCATGTACATATCAGTAAATACGCGCTAAGAAAGTATATAAAAAAATGTTCCTCTGTTCCCGATCAAATCGACCTATTAGCACAATATTTTTTTCGAATAATCGAGTTTTCGTTTCTGTTCTCAGTTATGGGGACCCAAAATCTTTCGACAACGCCTTCTAATATCGGGTGTAGGTAGTGCTGGTCCAAACTTTACTGTAACACTTCGTGTAACGTAAGTGGAGGCTGATAGCGAAGGCTCGTGACGGGTCTTACGAAACGTTTATATCTATATTAGAAGTGTGTATTTACTACCGTTCTGATTTATCATGATAGTGTATTTATTGCTTTAATGAAATATTAAGTTAAACTTTTTGGTTATACAGTTTCTTTAGGAAGTTTAAGGAGACAAAATAGACATAAATGATTAAGCTTAGGAGAACCCTACGACACAGAGGCGATTACTACCAACAATTGTTTACGAACTGAGTTCTTTTAAATTGGTTAAGTTAATATAGCGTTGTGGAGCCGTGGTAGCTCAGTGTCCGGGCGGTTGGCTCAAGTTGCATAGTGCTCTTATACGCTCTTTATAGAGAAGGCGCGACAATGGGACATATATATTGTATATATAAAGGCTGTAACTTTAACATCGATAAATTAAATTTATAATATAATTAGAGTATCGAACCACAAGTTGAACTGCTTAGCTACAAAGCTATCGGTATTACGTATGACAAGTTGTAAAAGCTCTAACAACGTTAATCGGACCCAAAACAATCAACACATAATTCTTGGAATATGTCACGACCTAGAATCATACTGGTATACACGCAACAGGACCTTCAAAATCCAAGTCAAGTACAAACCTAAAAAAAAGCCCAAGTATTGTCTCGTAGAAAACATGGTCACGTAACTAGCATCGACATGTTGACATTTGGTTGTCGATATCGACATTCGAACAGATGCTGTGACATCCGTCGACGGATTTTATCGATATGTCGATCGAACGGACTTCGAGGTTGGCATATAATTTGACATGATAGAGCTCTGCGTGTATTTCAACATTAGGTAGCAGGTAGTTTTGAAAACAGCCGTGATAGCTCAGTGTACAGGCGGTTGCCCTAAGTTGCATAGTACGTCAGCAAAACGAGTTCGGTCTCCGATGCCATTATCAAATAATTTGTTTGTCGCTCGGCGGTGAACGAAAACATCGCGAGGAAACCAGTATATGTTAGATGATTCTCTAAGACATGTTAAAGTTACAGCCTTTATATATATAATATATATGTCCCACTGCTGGGCAGAGGCCTTCTCTGTAAAGAGAGTATAAGGGCATAGTCCGCCACGCGGCCCTAATGCGGATTGGCAGACTTCACATGTCGTAGAAAAATTTTCTAAGACATGTAGGTTTCCTCACGATGTTTTCCTTCACCGCCGAGCGCGTGGTTAATCAGCACATAAAATTGCAACAACAAATTTATTGGTGCCGGCACCGGGGATCGAACTCGGGTTGCTAGCGTACTATGCAACTTGAGCCAACCGCCCGGACACTGAGCTACCACGGCTCATAGCTCTCTCTAAGACATGTGAAGTCTGCCAATCCGCACTAAGGCGGCGCACTTTTTACAGTGAAGGCCATGTATTTTATAATTTGATAAATACTTGTCAATTTTATTGCCAACTAGCTGACCCAGCGAACTCTTTTCCGCCTTAAAGGCAATAAATAAGCAGATTTTCTTATTTATTAAGTTAATTTTTTATTAGAAAGAATTTAGTACATTAATCATTTATTATTGTTTCTGCATTTTAGTATATAGGTTGCTCTTCACTTAAGTACCTTGTGACACACGACATTTTTTGTTTTATTATCAAGAACAAAAACAAACAACGCAGATGGTCTTCCGACCCGTGAACATGCCACATATAATTGACCATGGGAAAAACATGAATGTTCTATATCCAAACCACAAACTTTTAAGGATAGGCCTTGTGATTTGTTGATGGTCATGGCAAATGCAAGTCGGATCGGAAATTGATGTCTTTTAAATTCAAACGTCATATCGGTTAGGATCATCGGGATCCTCGAAATGAGAACTTCCCCACGTCATTTGATCGATGTGTTTCAGATATTTTTTGCAGTTGCCCAGTATCGCAACGTGTAAGCACAATTTCGCATGTTTTCAACTGTTCACCAACGCTCAGGACGGCAACTTCATCTATTGTTGGAGCGTTAAATGTGCGTTCATATGTTCCAGATGTTTATCTGCTTTGATGACAACTTTACAGTCATCACTTGGCATGCGCTCTAAATCACTCTTAAACAACCTGACAAACGCATGATGTTCATGAAGCAGTTGCTGCAAGTCTTGAAGAATTGCTCGCCTCATTCCTGCATTGATCTCTCCACGTCGATCAAGTTGTTCTTCCATGTTGCCCATGAAATATATTTGTAAAAATTTATGCTGTGCATCTTCGAGTGGTAGTAATGATCCGATTCGATGATGAATCTGTCCTTGTATCTACAAAATAAAAACCAGTCAGTATTAACTGAGTTATATACATTTTTTTCGGTGTTAGAGTAGAGTTCAGAATTAGCAAATATATCATTTCTGTAAATTGGTGAAAATAATACGTACTTACAAACCAGGCTTATAAAAGCGTAATATTAAATAATACCTTAAATGTCGGATTAAATTCGATAATATATGCCCCAAATGACGTCATTTGGAAACAACCATTGTATTTTTGAGTGTTTGCAAGAAAATGGCGTGATTCTGGTGTTTCTTCACAAAGCAATGAATACAATGGCTCAGGTGGCGGAGTCAACAATGGCAATTTCACTTTACCATTAAGGCAGCACAATCCTGGCGTTTCTCCGGAAAACTTTAATGCACCACAATACTTGCAAACAACGTCCATTTGCCCAATGCAAACGCTAGGATGCAAGCTGTTATCATTGCTGCAATTGTATCAAAATGCTGCTGGATTCAAATCAGCACTTGATAAATCTCTTGTTCTGCGTCGCAAATTATCTATTTGTTGACCTCTGTTGTTCGCTCGACGATTTTGCATTGTCGACCGAGCCATTTCACGGGATGCCTCACTTTGCTCTTGTGAATGAGAAGCACGAAGTCGAGCCATACTAACGCGGCGCTGTTCGCGTGCAATTTCTTGTTCTTCTTCAGTCATTTGCAGTGTTTCATATCCTTCTTGCATTACGGCTTTGTCGGGAAAGATTCGATCGTCTTGGTCGTGGCATTAGTAATTAAACTTCACTTCACTTCAATTCACCTAAAAATGTATTTCAAAACTCAAATTTTCAACTCATTCATTCATAGACAAAATTACTTAACTTTTTGAGATAGGCAATGGCTTCATCATAACATTATGATTGTTATTTATTTAATAGAAATAGTTTTAATATTGATTTCTTACAAAAATCTAAATGTCATCCATACGTCCATTAAACAGCTGTCATTTGCGTTTTGTTATTCCAAGTCTGATTCTTTTTTATTATACCACGTTTTATGGTGACTGATGTTTTATGTCAAGTCACATGGGAACGCTGCCGAACGGAGTAACAGAATCCTATGTCCATCTCCTGGCTCTAAGCTACCTCCTCACCAATTTTACCAGCCATACCGCCATTTTGAATCCCAGCCAGCTTGTACTACAGGCAGTTGTTTTTAACTGATATCAAAATAGAAGGTTGTCAATTCTTCTGTACTTTTTTATTGTTTAAGCACTCTTGACCCTCCATACTGTATACATTTACTGTCATACACCTACCAATATCTCAATCATCAAGCATTCTTTTATACGATATTTATGAGTACCCTGGCATATCTTCAGAATCTTATTGCAACTCCTTTCGAACTAAACCAAAAAAAAAATTAAAAAAATCGGTTCGCAAACGTCGGCGCTATGTGTGTAGAGACAATAGAACAAATACAGACGAACGTATTTCAATAACGAGAATGTCCTACTTTTTTTATGTCGGTTAAAACTAGAATTCAGTACCAAAAATCAAATAAGATACGAACTTTCGACCGTTAGAAATTAAGTATCATACTGGCGTTTAATAATTTAGTCGATTGCCTAAAAACAAAACTATTTTTTGTTTCACAAATATTACTAACATGTTTTGTTAACCATTCCAACTAATCTCAACCCTGTGCTAAGAAAAGACGTGAACCATTCACGTCAGTTGAATGGTGACCTATGAAATTGTTTTGGTTGAAATTGGTTGAATTAAAACCTACGACCTTACCTTTCGAAGACCATAACCTTTTTTTTTTTGACGGGGAGGAAATCTTCAGAAAGATACCCCGCCTTCTGGGGGGAAGGCGGCGGTTATGTGGGGTTCTTACCCACTAAAACCTCCCCGGTGGCCCTTTCCTCGGTGCATGACGAGGGGCTCCGGGATCTCCAGTGGAACGCACCGGAGCCCCTCTGCACTGTGCTCAAGGAGAGCACGTCCCGGGGGGGAGGTTACTCCCTCCCCCCTGTGCCCTCGCAGCGCAAGGCGACACGGGCCAGCCGATGTCGCCTTCTTCCCGGGTCCACTTTGGTGGACGACGCAGGTCCCCACCCTTGTCGCCCAGTGAACCCGAGGCCCCTTTTAGTCGCCTTGTACGACAGGCAGGGGATACCGTAGTCTTATTCTTGAGAGCCCAGAACTACAGGGCTGGCGAAGACCATAACCTAAGATATAAGTCTTTATTCATTAATAGTATGAGCATAAAGTATTATTATTATTATACAGGCATACAGCAAGACACTTTCGGAATGTCCAAGCAACCTAATATAATATTAGCCTTGGTTGATAAATCTAAAGAATGCGGTTCAATGAAAACACGCTATTGTTGTTTGCTACAACAAAATTGTAATAGAGAACGCATTGTTTCATGATTAAATTGTTAATGAAGTATTAGAAATATATTTTTTTTCGTTATACAAGAGGCAAAGGTCAAACACGATGTAATTAACTCGTTAAGGTGACTCCGACACTGAAGCGTAACATAGCGCATTTATACGTTGAGTGGGAAATGAAGCGTGAATAGCCTAATGCTTTAGGGTATGCTCTGCGAATCGTAAGGTTTGAATCCACCATTCGACTAAAGACGTGGACCATCTCCTTTTTTTTTTTTTGGAGGAAATCTTCAAAAAGATACCCCGCCTTCTGGGGGGAAGGCGGCGTTTATGTGGGGATCTTACCCACTAAAACCTCCCCGGTGGCCCTTTCCTCGGTGCATGACGAGGGGCTCCGGGATCTCTGCACTGTGCTCAAGGAGAGCACGTCCCGGGGGGAGGTTACTCCCTCCTCCCCTGTGCACTCGCAGCGCAAGGCGACACGGGCCAGCCGATGTCGCCTTCTTTCCGGGTCCACTTTGGTGGACGACGCATGCCCCCACCCTTGTCGCCCAGTGAACCCGAGGCCCCTTTTAATCGCCTTGTACGACAGGCAGAGGATACCGTAGTCTTATTCTTGAGAGCCCATAACTACAGGGCTGGTGATGGTGGACCATCTCCTAGCACAAGCTTAAGTTTAGTTGGCATGGTTAACAAGAATGTTAGTAATGTTTTCTGAAAAAAAAAGAAATATTTCTAGCTTTCTTTTTTAAAAAAAAACATAAAATTACTTAATTATTTACTTAGCAGTCATAATACTAAAGAATGATTAAGAGAGCTTCTAATACGTAAGCCTGGAATAAAAAGTTTTTGAGATGACAAGATTAAAAAAATACTATTTTCTAACATTGGTATTAAAAGAATTCTATATATTCTATATGATTTTATGCCTGTATTTACATATCTTTATAGCTTTTTTCTACACAACCCACTGGTAGACTAGCTGAAAATTGCCATTTAGAATTAAGTTCGCTTTTAAGTAAATTTATTTTATGGCAATTAAAAATAATTAAATAATTGAATACTGTCTCCTCCTTTTAACTCTAGCGGTATATATCGATAAAGCTAACTAAATTCTTCGTCCTTATTAAGTCCCACTATGTGACAAATTTTAGTGAGTTTCTTTTTCAACGTAAGAAATCGACAAGTATAGTTGCGAGCAAAAACAGAAACCGACTTGAAATCAATTGTTAAACGCTACTTGCGGACGCCCTCTATGTATTTCCGAATTATCGTAGGTATATTACGAAATAGAATCAATCAGAACCTAACCAAACTCTCATCAAACTACTCTCTATATCCTTCTCAATACAAAACGAATCATCGAAATCGGTTGACGTGATTTTAACTTATTCGTCCATTTGTGCCGCACATACTTGATTCAAATTTAACACTTATATGGTGGTCAGAATTTGATGAAATTGATAAAAAGGACATTTAACAACAGCTTCTTCAACAAAAGAATCGTCAAAATCGGTTCACCCAATCGAAATTAATGAGGTAACAAACTTAAAAAAACATACAGATGAATTGAGAACCTCCTCCTTTTTTGAAGTCGGTTGAAAAACGGAAACTCATTAATACAATCAGGCTGGGATTTAAATTACTACCTATCCCCAATGTTACTTGTTAAAATTACGCTTTAGCTGATATTACTTTTAAAATAATATCCGATCGTATCTAGTTAGTCAGCACCTTTATTTAAAAAGATTAGTTATTTAAACATGAATAAACAGATATAAAAGGATTTAGCAATTCGAATTTTAAGTTACTCCTTTGTAAAAGCTTGTACATTGTAGTCGAAAGCCCGCGGGACTTGTGAACGTTCCGGGCAGTGTTATTGTGATAAAATCTGATCGTTTTTGCAACTTTTCGTTACGACAGTAATGAATCTGGCAATGTAATTCAAACATAGAAATAAAGATATCATGTAATAGGTCATATAGGTCGATACTAGGTGGAGAAATGTAACAAAAAAAAACACTGATTATTGCTTTACACAAATCTCATCATATCGTTGAGTATTTCGAAACCTTTTCCGTTTTGGTTTGAGCAGGGTGCTCTAACCTGGCTGGAAATAATTGTGGGTTAATAAGTGACTAAGTGTAATGTACTACGTACTAAAAACATCAACCTATCGAATAAAAACGTCAATCATATTAAATTATAGGGTTAATTAATCCAAAGCGAAGCAAAGGCGGATCGATAGTCTATAGTAATAAATTGGGAGACGTTTTTGTCACATATCTATGAAATAGCAACCGACCGAGCCGTATTTCGAACGGAAGGCTAACCCGTGACATAGTGACCGTCCAAGCCAAATTTACCTCACACCGAAAGAACACTTGTTGTTGTAGCCCTGTAGTTCTGGGCTCTCAAGAATAAGACTACGGTATCCCCTGCCTGACGTATAAGGCGACTAAAAGGGCCTCGGGTTCACTGGGCGATAAGGGTGGGGCCTTTGTCGTCCGCTAAGGTGGACCCGGGAAGAAGGCGACATCGGCGTGTAGCCTTGCACTATGAGGGCACAGGGGAGGAGAATCCTCCCGGGACGTGCTCTCCTTGACCACAGTGCAGAGGGGCTCCGGTGCGTTCCACTGGAGATCCGGAGGTGCATGACGAGGGGCGTCATGCATTCCATTCGATTGTGTGACTTTGTGTCTATTTATCGTTAATTATCTAATTCTAATTTCTAAAATAAGTTGAAGTGAAACGAGGGCAAATCTCTAGTATCTAAATAACACATCAACGTACTGATAAATCTAGATTCTTCGTTTTTATATATCAGGTAAATAAAGCAATATTTCCAACATGTTGTTACAATCGGCACTCGGATCGCAGCGGTGTATGTGAAAGTTTTGGCGTCTCTCTTAACGATGTGAGCCTGTTCAGATGTAGGATTTAGAGTTTGCTTTGTTTTAATCGATTCTCCTTTCGTATATAATTACCATTGTATAAGGCACTTGATCAGATTTCAATCTTTTACCGTGGGTGTTGCTAGTTGACTTAAAGCATGTCTTATTCAGTAGTGATGTTAGTGGAATTGTCTTGCCTTCAAACAAATCCCAAACAAGTTCCTCAATGCCTGATATCTTAAGGAACATCAGATACAATGTCACTAATCTATGTGATGTAATTTCGGCAACCTCGACCGAGGTAACCTCAAGTGGCATAGTCCGCTAGCAACACGAGTTCGATCCCCGGTGCCGGCACCAATAAATTTGCTGTTGCAATTTTATGTGCTGATTTACGCGCTCGGCGGTGAAGGAATACATCGTGAGGAAACCCACAAGTCCTAGAAAAAAATTCTAAGACATGTGAATTCTACCAATCCGCATTAGGGTTAGACTACGCCCTTATACTCTCTATACAGGGAAGGCCTGTGCCCAGCAGTGGGAAATATATAAAGGCTTACGGGATATAACGGCTTAAGGTTACTTTAAACACAGGCCAGAAATGAACTACACAGATTGATAGGTAGCTACTACATAGCTCTTAGGTCGCTTAGCAATATTTCCACGATAATTTGGAATGACAAAGAGGGCGTTCGCACGTAATAACGTCAAACGTTTGATTCGCCTTGAAGTCGGTTTTTGTTTTTCTTCGTAAATATATTTTTGAGAGAATCGAAAGTTTCTTCGATTTAAACTTGCGACTTTATACGGGCCTAACCACTGAGTTACAATGTCATGAAGGAGACACTTAAAACAATACCAACAACAATGTAATAATGTTGCTTATAATTTTATGAAAATTTCAATACCCAATCACGACAGTTAAGCCACTTCCGTCGTCCTTCGCGCACCGCCGCCATCTTGGCTACGCCATGTTGGTCCCCCGATCAATATTAATAATGCGCCGGCGCATGTAATTGTGACTGTTTTATTGTTATTATTGGATATTGTTCCGCGCAAGGCTGCCGCGAAAAAGGCCAGTTTTACATTTATGGCGACTGTTAACGCATTGATGGATTTACTTGAGGCACCTACGTGTCGAGGATAATGAACGACGCCCTTTAATATGCTTTGATATGAACGAGTCGTTTAAAATTAATCCTTATATATATATATATATATATATATATATATATATATATATATATATATATATATATATATATATATATATATATATATATATATATATATATATATATATATATATATATATATATATATATATATATATATATATATATATATATATATATATATATATATATATATATATATATATAAGGATTTAGCAATTCGAATTTTAAGTTACTCCTTTGTAAAAGCTTGTACATTGTAGTCGAAAGCCCGCGGGACTTGTGAACGTTCGGGCAGTGTTATTGTGATAAAATCTGATCGTTTTTGCAACTTTTCGTTACGACAGTAATGAATCTGGCAATGTAATTCAAACATAGAAATAAAGATATCATGTAATAGGTCATATAGGTCGATACTAGGTGGAGAAATGTAACAAAAAACACTGATTATTGCTTTACACAAATCTCATCATATCGTTGAGTATTTCGAAACCTTTTCCGTTTTGGTTTTGACTGAGGGTGCTCTAACCTGGCTGGAAATAATTGTGGGTTAATAAGTGACTAAGTGTTATGTACTACGTACTAAAAACATCAACCTATCGAATAAAAACGTCAATCATATTAAATTATAGGGTTAATTAATCCAAAGCGAAGCAAAGGCGGATCGATAGTCTATAGTAATAAATTGGGAGACGTTTTTGTCACATATCTATGAAATAGCAACCGACCGAGCCGTATTTCGAACGGAATGCTAACCCGTAACATAGTGACCGTCCAAGCAGAAGTTACCTCACACCGGAAGAACACTTGTGTCGGGTTACTAGCTATAGTGGTTCAGGCTAAGCGATCTCAGAGCTTTGCCACCTCTCAATCCGGTGAAACAGTAAACGTTCTCTGGTTAATCTGTGTCACAAATGTTTTGCTGTAAAATCTACTAAAGAGGTATACATGTTATTTATACCGTATAAAATCCATTTTTTCGATTTAATTTAATTTTTTTCCTCATTCCTTCCATTCGATTGTGTGACTGTGCGACATGTCTATTTATCGTTAATTATCTAATTGTAATTTGTTAAATAAGTTGAAGTGAAACGAGGGCAAATCTCTAGTATCTAAATAAAACATCAACGTACTGATAAATCTAGATTCTTCGTTTTTTATATATCAGGTAAATAGAGCAATATTTCCAACATGTTGTTACAATCGGCACTCGGATCGCAGCGGTGTATGTGAAAGTTTTGGCGTCTCTCTTAACGATGTGAGCCTGTTCAGATGTAGGATTTAGAGTTTGCTTTGTTTTAATCGATTCTCCTTTCGTATATAATTACCATTGATTAAAGGCACTTGATCAGATTTCAATCTTTTACCGTGGGTGTTGCTAGTTGACTTAAAGCATGTCTTATTCAGTAGTGATGTTAGTGGAATTGTCTTGCCTTCAAACAAATCCCAAACAAGTTCCTCAATGCCTGATATCTTAAGGAACATCAGATACAATGTCACTAATCTATGTGATGTAATTTCGGCAACCTCGACCGAGATAACCTCAAGTGGCACTAGCAACCCGAGTTCGATCCCCGGTGCCGGCACCAATAAATTTGCTGTTCCAATTTTATGTGTTGATTTACGCGCTCGGCGGTGAAGGAATAGATCGTGAGGAAACCTACATGTCCTATTAAAATTTTCTAAGACATGTGAATTTTACCAATCCGCATTAGGGTTAAACTACGCCCTTATACTCTCTATACAGGAAGGCCTGTGCCCAGCAGTGGGAAATATACAAAGGCTGTTACTTTAAACAAAGGCCAGAAATGAACTACACAGATTGATAGGTAGCATAGCTCTTAGGTCGCTTAGCAATATTTCCACGATAATTTGGAATGACAAAGAGGGCGTTCGCACGTAATAACGTTAAACGTTTGATTCGCCTTGAAGTCGGTTTTTGTTTTTCTTCGTAAATATATTTTTGAGAGAATCGAAAGTTTCTTCGATTTAAACTTGCGACTTTATACGGGCCTAACCACTGAGTTACAATGTCATGAAGGAGACACTTAAAACAATACCAACAACAATGTAACAAGGTTGCTTATAATTTTATGAAAATTTCAATACCCAATCACGACAGTTAAGCCACTTCCGTCGTCCTTCGCGCACCGCCGCCATCTTGGCTACGCCATGTTGGTCCCCCGATCAATATTAATAATGCGCCGGCGCATGTAATTGTGACTGTTTTATTGTTATTATTGGATATTGTTCCGCGCAAGGCTGCCGCGAAAAAGGCCAGTTTTACATTTATGGCGACTGTTAACGCATTGATGGATTTACTTGAGGCACCTACGTGTCGAGGATAATGAACGACGCCCTTTAATATGCTTTGATATGAACGAGTCGTTTAAAATTAATCCTTATATATATATATATATATATATATATATATATATATATATATATATATATATATATATATATATATATATATATATATATATATATATATATATATATGTTTACAATAAGGCGAAGAAACAGAAACTACACTGATTATCCGGGAAGCTAACAGCTACAGTTTTACCGGTTTTAAGAGGTAGCAGAGCTCTTAGGTCCCCCTTGAGGGAACCTGGAATTGGACGATTACTCCTTTATCGTCAGCCAAAGCGGACCCGGGAAGAAGGCGACATCGGCAGGCCCGTGTCGCCTTGCACTGCGAGGGCACAGGGGGAGGGATTAACCTCCCCGGGACGTGCTCTCCACAGTGCAGACGGGCTCCGGTGCGTTCCTCTGGAGATCCCGGAGCCCCTCACCATGCACCGAGGAAAGGGCCACCGGGGTGGTTTTAGTGGGTAAAAACCGCACATAACCGCCGCCTTCCCTCAAAAGGCGGGGTATCTTTTTGAAGATTAACCTCCCCGTTAACAAAAAAAAGGCCAACTGATACCAGAGTATACATAAGGCATCATAGGAAACATGAAACGAGCCTACTCCTTTGTCATCGCAGCTCCTCTGGTATTGCGCATTTTCGAAAAAAATATTGGACATACTGGCTGGAATTCGAATCCATGACCATCAGAGCCCTGAGTCTGTTATTTTCCAGTGACGTTTCATTATGAAACATATGTTACAGTTGTCAATTATCATACCATTATTACCAAATACGTCAAATACTAATACATACTCGATTGGCATGCCTGTAGTTCATTAGTAACTAACTTAAAGACTTCTAAAACTAGCAAATATCGACATTTTGTGCATAATTAGGTTTAGTATACTGGAGCCCCAGGTCGTAGAGTCACTTAGCCTACACTACACTAGGCTATCACTGTAATGTATTCTCATTATGAAAATATATTTCTTAGTGCAATATATCCAACAAATTGATTGCATTGATTTTTAATACATACTATAAACCGTGTACTCGCTAATAAACTATTTTACAACAATGCAAGCACGGCGTGTACATCGAACGTAATCGAGTACTTTCCATATATAATCGAGACATCGAATTGTTCGTACTATCGATACAATCGATTCCGAGCGCTCGACATAATTAAATTAGATCAAGTTAGCCGCGTGGGTGTAAACTGTAGACCATGTCTTATCTATTTTCTATACGAATTAATTTAAAATCGGCGAGTTTCCAGCAATAATTTATTATTCGGCCGGAGGCGATTGATTTTTTTTTTTATTAACTCTCAACAAAACGTTAACGACCCATTCCGTACGGAAACCGTGTAGGTGGTAATTAGTTTGCGTATCTCGATTACCAAAATAGTATTAATTTATTAATTTTAAAGTGTTATAGACGTTGTGTTATGTCGACGCTTCACGTAATATATTGACAGAGTAGTTCGTTGAGTGCTCACTGTATTTGAGTGTTTTTTTTTAAATCGTGGTTGTAAATCATTTAAAAAGTTTTTAATGTAATACAAAATTACAATAAATTTTTGAAAATTAAATTGTTTGAAGAAATATTTCGCATATCGGAACTCGAATCTCAATACGGCCACAGATAAAAATAGTGCAACGATGCGCGCCACAGACTATGTAGACAGTGACATAATACTAGTCTACACCCATGACATAAATTTTAATACTCTGTCATCCGCGCCAAGCAAATAACTCCCGCTTATTCTACAGGTGAACATTATAGGCCGTAAACTCGCCGATAAAACAGATTAGCGCCACATTTGAATATTCAAATGACAAACGCGAACGCCCGCCGCCAAACATGCGAGTAAAATTTGTGACCCGCTAATAAGAGTTGGAATGATGCTGGCAGGTGTTGTGGTCGAATGTTTTTCTTTTATTTGCCGTTCTATTTGTAAAACTAATAAAATCGATTATTCTAGTTTTCTCTTTTTGACACATTAGTCTGTATTATTTTGTTTCTGCAATAACTCCGTCATTTATAAATCGATTAGGATTTTTTTTTGTGTTGGAAAGAAGTTACTTTCATTTATTAGCCATCTTTATTTGTATAACATAATTAGCTCTAAAACATCGACTATGTGCGTGTAAAAACTTCAAAACTATATAGCTGACAATCCATTATACCAAATATATGTTCAGACTAAACGACCACCTCAGCCATCTCTCTCGAATTCGGTGAAACTGTTGCAGTCATCTCTGGATTGTCACTGTAGGTTCCACACCAAAAATGCCAATGTTCTCAAATTGTTGCATTTATTTATTTAATTTTTATTTGCACAAAAGTGAAAAAAGGGACTTAATGCACAAAGGTTTCTTCTTTCAGTCTACCTAGACCTGACCTGGTAAAAGGTGCATGCTTAGAGAATATACAAATACATATATGCATGCATATTTACATAAATAAGCATAAAAATAAAATAAAAACATTTTTTTTTATACTTTCTAAGCAGGTGCTTGACTACGATCCCATCTGATGTTAAGTGGAAATGGTCCTGGATGGTAAGGCGCACTAGCTTAGTAAAGGCCTATTCACTCTACTCTTGAAAATACCCACATTGTAATCGGAAGGAAAGACAGACGCGGACAAACTATTCCAGTCCCTTGCTGTACGAACAAAGAATGACGAAGCGAAGCGCTTCGTCGGAGGTGGTGAATAATCCTCGCACATTACCGCTATTATATTGTCAGACCCTACCCCTTAGATTTTAGGAGCGTTGCTGGAGTTTCTTCGGCCACTTCTTCCACCAGCGCCAACGCTTCCCGAAGTGGCACGGAAAGTTAGTTTAGCTTTTGAATGTCCCTGGGATTATTCGCGAAATAGCAACCGACCGAGTCGTGGTTCGGCCTTCTCGGGCGCCCTCGGATCGGAATACTTACGCGTAACATAGTAACCGTCCAAGCCGACGTTACCCCTCACCGGAGGGACCCTTGAGGAGTTAGATAGATAGATAGATAAATCCTTTATTGCACCAAATAAAATGTACAAAGGCGAACTTAATGCTAATTAGCATTTTCTTCCAGCTAACCTTTAGTGGTTAAGAGCAGGCTAAGTTACTAGCGATAGAGGTTCAGGTTAAGTGACCTAAGAGCTATGGCACCTCTCAATCCGGTGAACCAGTCAAGGCCAGCTTCTCTGGCCGATCTGTGTAGTTCGTCGTGAAAAAAAATCGCTTCGTTCAGATTTGAGGGATGATTACCGCCATAATTAAATGTAATAATACATGTAGCTACAGATGAAAAAGGGCAGAAAAAGAGAAACTAGAAAAAAAAAGAACTTAATTCCAGTGAACCTTTAAATAAATCTAAATGCGCACACGATATCGTATACGTAAACGAATATGACCGTTAAAATTACCAACAGTGGGCACCATCGGTGTGCCGGCAATAAAGTCATTGTTTATAATGCCAGTGGTATGAATTATAATTAATCGGTTACACCTATCCATTATTGCAATAATTCATCACGATTTGATATTCCGAGCGCGGATACACAACAGTCAAACGCATTCTGAATGTCCGTCTGTCAGTACGTCCTTCGTTGGCAGGAAAATGGCGATCATTAGGCGGAAAATTAACATTTTAATATTTATAACGTGTACCAATAAACTAGCGATTTACATTAACAACTGTAATGATTTGTGTTAGGTGACATTTCCAGTACTATGTCTGGGTATGAATGAATAAACTAAACAACAGAACAGATAGATAAAATCCTTTATTGAACTAAAATATATGAACAAACGAGCCCCAAGCTGAGTAATACGTTAGCCATCCAAATTCGATTCCCGACACCAATGAATATGTTTTTTGCCGTTTTTTACAAAACGTAAATAAATCTAACACTGCATGTGTGAGATTTATTTAAGACATCAAGTCTGACAATACGCATGAAGCGCGTTGCGGACATGTCCTTAGACATCTTTGTCTAACAGTAAAGTTGTGTGTGTCATTTCATATACATTTCTTCAGGATACAGAAAAAAAAAGTAATTAAGACAACATTTGAGACACAGATTAAACATATATTTCAGGGTAACCGTTACAAATAAAAGATTAAAACAATTGCTTATTGTGTATGTATTAACATTGTCTATCGATTAAAATTGAATCTTATTGTAATAGACACAAGATCAAAATATCATTTTCACAAAACGCAAATTAAATTCTCGTCAACGCACACGTTCTAGTTTCAAACGTTTCCACTTAAATTCAAATGTTTATTACAACAAACAACAATAAGGAATATCGAAACTGATATGAAAACCATATTGCAAGGGGATAAAGACTAATTTTGCATAGCAATTGTTCAGTCGACGGTAAATAAAAAGTGGCCCGTCATGTTTTGATATGGTGAATGCTTCCGAGAAGAAACTTTAGGTCGTCTTAGCAATGGTGTTTGTTTAACAATAACACTTTCGCGTTGTTTATATCACGGGTATAATGTTACCTGTGATTACTGAGGTTGATTCGCAGATTTGTGCGTAGGACTCACTATCGAGAAACGCGGTAGGTCTAGACATGGTGGTCCTTTTGATAACAAACAAACAGGCACAAACCATTTATACATAATATACAGAATCCCCTACAAACACACGAGATGTAAAAGCATTATTGCCCTTAACCCTCTACCGCATAGAAACCCATATATGGTTCGGCAACTTTAGTTTTTTATTCGTAATGATGCTAATACAATAACTAAACGCATCGGCTACCTTAAGATTAATATGTTGGTAATACGAAAATAATATTTTATTGTCTATGGTCAAACGTCAATTCCGTTATAACCTCACTTGTATCAGCGCAGGTGCGAAGTTCAACAAAGTGTTTGCAAACTCATTTTCAAAAAGTTTATCTACATGATAAAGGTAAGTTTTGCTTGATAAAAAATTTTATATGGTGCTATTATTATTCTATTTCAAGAATGTGTTAGATTTTTATAGCTTTTTGGCATATTTCTATCATACTGAAGGACTTTTTCTTTGAAACCATATATGGTTTCGCATGCATTCTTACCAAACTTTGACTTTTTTCTGTGGACCACATATGGTTTCGTATGCACTATATTTAATTTTATTTTAATTATTATTTTTGGTGATGGGCATAGCATGGCTTTTTCTAGGTTGCAGAATGGATCCTGCTCGCTTTTATGGCTCTTCGAAACATGTTAACCCCCTACCTGGAGATGGTATGATAAGTGATGATGCCTTAGCTTCCGATTCCGACAGTGAATATGTTCCTCCTAGACAATACCAACGTCACAGAAGATCTGTTGTTATTCCCGAAACTGATAGCGATTCTTCTGATGAAGAAACTAGCCCTGCACCAACCACACAAAAGAAAGGTAAGGCAATAAAAATAAGCCTACCGTAATAAAATGGGAAACAAAAAAAAGAGGCTTATGATGTAAACAATTTTAAATTTACTGGAATAGCACAATTACCGGAATTTATTGAAAAACTTGAAACACCGGCAGATTATTTTTGTTTTATTTTCTGATGATTTGCTAGAAACTATTACCAATCAATCTAATTTAAAATCTGTACAAGACAACATAAACAAACCCGCTAACATAAGTAAACAGGAAATAGAACAGTTTATTGGCATGGTAATTTTCATGTCCATAGTGAAATTACCTGCGTCACGACATTACTGGAACAAATCTGTAGGACAATCACAAATTTACGAAACTATGACATGTAATAGATTTGAAACAATAAAAAATTTACACTTCAATGACAACAATAATTACATTCCGCATGGTAGTCAGGACATGACAAGTTGTTCAAAGTGCGCCCACTTCTAGATAGCATTAGGCAGCAACTTTTACTAGTACCTAAAGAGGAGTATCTTGCAGT
Source organism: Meandrusa payeni (assembly GCA_029286785.1). Classification (NCBI taxonomy): domain Eukaryota; kingdom Metazoa; phylum Arthropoda; class Insecta; order Lepidoptera; family Papilionidae; genus Meandrusa; species Meandrusa payeni. Next base: position 3,566,857 of record JAGSMX010000029.1, read on the forward strand.
TGATGAACAGATAATCCCTACTAAAATCGGCATGATCTAAAGCAATATAACCCGGCAAAGCCTCATAAATGGGGGTATAAGAACCAAGTTCTTAGTGGAGTTTCAGGTTTCAGTTACGATTTTGACATTTTTGCCGGTGACCAAAGTAATACGACCTGAAGGTGCACCAGATCTAGGTGTTAGTGGCAATGTAGTGACTCGTCTCACCGAAACAGTACCAAGACATTCTAATCATAAGATCTTTTTGACAATTGGTTCAATAGCCCTAAACTTCAGGTGTATCTTACACAGATCGGATTATTGCCTCTAGGTACAGTGCGCCTAAACAGAGTTCCAAATATAAATATGCCACCGGAGAAGGAATTGAAAAAAGGAACGTGGATTTTTCATTGAAAAGGTTGCTAGTATTGATGGAGTCAATGTAAGTGCAGTTACTTGGTTTGATAATAAACCGGTGCATATGCTTTCAACTTACGTAGGTGCTGAACCAACCACTACAAAACGAAGATATTTTAGAAAAGAAAAGCAGTATAAAACATTACTTGCCCTCAAGCAGTTGAGGTATATAACCAACACATGGGGAGTTGATTTGTTAGACTCCATGCTGGGTCTATATAGAATTCACTTGAGATCAAAAATGGTACAAAGAATATTTTTCCACATGGTGGATATGTGTATTGTAAATGCTTGGATTCTTTGGCGCCGAAATAATCCAAACATTTACATGCCTTTATTTGATTTTAAGCAAGCAGTTTCAGAACACTTACGCAAATCAGGTAAAGCAGTAAGTGTTCGAAAAGAGGACGTCCCTGCACTCAAAGCAGAGACGGAACGCCTGTAAGTTTACTGGCCACGGTAGTCCTGCTTCATCTAATCCAGGAACACCCAATCGTCCAAGTAAAGTAAGGAAAGTTCCTGCCAGACACCAAGAACTGCCGTTGAACTCTGTAAGAACGGACAAAATAGACCATATGCCGGAATGGATGAAACACCGACAAAATGTAGTTGTTGCGGTCAAAAACTTACACAAAATGTAAAAATGTATGGTTTTCTTATGTTACAACGATAAACGGAACTGTTTATCCGATTTTCATTATAAATACTGAAACTATTGTACGAGATACTTCAAGCTCAAATTATTTCTTTATTGCATAGAAACCCATATATGCCACTAGTAATTATGATTATAATTTGTTTGAATGCATATGAACCCATATATGGTCTTAATTTTTTCAGTTCCTGTAACCGTTTTTTTCAAATTTTATTTCTGTAGCATATCTTATCAGTAAATAAAGGCTCAACAACTATCAAATATTTTTTTCGTTTCCTTCATAATTCATGCAGTAGAGGGTTAATATATAAGACGTACAGCTTGTTAACACGGCACGCGAAACAGCAATATGCCGCTATTTCATAACGACGTTATGAGTAAACATCTCGTTGCATTTTAAATTCGAAATTTGTTTTATTTAAAAATAATATTTTTTAATGTAAATAATGATTTTAAATACAATTAAGAAATGAATTCACAGATTTTTCATTCGTTCATTCACCACCTGTAACCATGGCAACGCATGGATTCACGTTTTTTTTATGTAAAATAAATTAATAAAATTATATTTAGTGTTATGTTTTTAGTGACTATAGATTAATAATTGTACAAAACTAAGCAGCATTTCTCTTAAAGAACCTCCATGCGATAATAATCGTATTATAAAAAAAATCTGAAACAATGAGTTAGGTAAGCAACCGTCAGCCCTGTAATTGTGGGCTCTCAAGAATAAGACTACGGTATCCCCTGCCTGTCGTACAAGGCGACTAAAGGGGTCTCGGCGCTGCGAGGGCACAGGGGAGGAATTAACCTCCTTCCCAGGAAAATGCTCTCCTGACCACAGTGCAGAGGGGCTCTGGTGCGTTCCACTGGAGATCCCGGAGCCCCTCACCATGCACCGAGGAAGGGCCACCGGGGAGGTTTTAGTGGGTAAAAACCCCACATAACCGCCGCCTTCCCCCCAGAAGGCGGTGTATCTTTGTGAAGATTTCCTCCGCGTCAAAAAAAAGGTTAAATAAAGTTTGTCTTATAAAAAAAAACATTCTATTTTAACTCTTAGAGAAAGCAATAAGTCATATCTCTGTAGCGGAGGTAATAAAAAATTATCATAAAAAGCATTGTGTGGGTTCTGGGCCAGACGCTTATTCTGCAATTATAAGCGTCTAGAAATGCAACGGACTTGTCTTACAATAACAAACTCGACAAATTCTTCTTACAGAAATTCCTATTGGCATACGCTGCACCAAGCGAGCGTCAAATTACTTAAACAAAAACCAAGCGATAAACAATCATTTATATTAACAATTTATTTAAGAATGCGACATCTGCCATTCCCAGTTTATCTTAACCAGGTTATGCGTCACTCTAACAACTTAACAATCTCTATTACCCACAATTAGGTATAACTGGCATTTAAGATTTTGTTTATTCGTTCCTCATATTATCAATAACGATTTACAACCGAAGCAAATTAAAAATAAATTTATACGCAAATCCTACCACTCGCCGCATACATTAACATCGCCTAATAAATCTTAAAGCCGAAAACAAAAATCTCTACCGGAATGATATAAAAAAGAAAAAATCATTTAAGCGGTAGTCAGTTGGAAAAAAGGAATTAAAAATTCAAATAAAAGAACGGATTCCTTAAGATAATGCTTATTCATTCCACATTTAAAATCAAATTTTCAAATAAAGAACTGGACGCGGACGATCGAGTGTGCGCGGTAGAACGAGATGGGTATACAAGAAAACATGTAAATCCGACAAAGATGGATATCTTATTATGATTGACAGCTGAGAACGGTTAGCCTTGAAATATTTGAAACATTATATTATTATAAAGTACACTATCTTCATTCTATACAAGAGCGTAGCGGTCATTAAAGTCAATTATTAACTTTTAAGTTTGAAACGAAATCTATTGTATCTTGTTTCTTTATTACAATATAAATGTAATACTTGGAAGAACAATATTTTAAACAAACAATATTGTTATAAGTTTTATAATCATCTACTAGAACTATGCATACACATATTACGAAGAAATAAACAAAAAAACAGTATTTTAATTTTGTAGCCTTAAAATCGTTCGAATCCCAGTCGGATTGTATCAACGATTTTTCCGTTTTGATGTCCATACTTAGATATTAAATTTGCGGTGTACGGCGATGGGCTTAACTCTTGCAATTTATTAAACTTAATAGCCTTGGTAAAAAGCGGTTAGCAATTGTTGGCTTTGTCTACCTCGCTAAGGTGAAAAGGATGTAAGAGATATTTTTTATAAAACTTAACCAACGTTATTTTCTAATAATTGTCCAAATGTTATTCACATTTGTAACGTCCGATTTGCTCCGTAGTCAGTGCCTCATTACCCGTATGTATAATGTTAGCGGTCGCCGCTAGATGTTCATTTTTAGAAACGTCGAGTTTCTCCCGAACACGTTTTAAATCATAATTCGAGAGCGTTTTTTTTCTAACACAGAACGTTGACTTCATAATGTAACTTTAACATTTTACTATTAACTATTCAAAAATAGATGACATCTAGGCACACAGACGAACAAGGGTGATAAAAAGTCATGAATTAATACAGATTACTGCTACCAACATATCTTGTTAGCCATTTCAAATAGTCTTAAACTTATGCTAGAGTAAAGTTTACGTCAATAGTCGAATGGTGGTTATAAACCTACGTACTTTTTACCTTATTGACGTGTGATAATGATGTAAAAATCATAAAAAACATTCGAAACACAACCTAAGTTCACCTCTGTGCCTATTTGTTCCCAGTGTACGGCGTTGGGTTCAATACCTGTCATATGTGAGACCTATAAAGCCTAGTACATAGCGAAAGCAATGTTTTTGTCAACCTCTACAGGACGTGAGAATATAATTTTCATTTTTTTAATTAATTTTTTTAAATTACATATCCGAATCCGATGATTTACCCTGGAATACTGACCAATTAACCACACAAACAATAATATTGCCCGTATATTTCTGTACCACAGAACTAACAACAGAGAAATTTAATAATTAAATCTTGTTTATATTACAGTGCCTATAGATTACAGTACAGTACTCTCTTATCAGCGTCATATTAGTTTACCAATCGTTTCTATCAACGCCACTTATTAATAAAATCTCAAAGTTAAGAGCGGCTTTAAGAGAATTCATTTTTATATGACGACATTGTTTATTGTTTGCCACTGGCGTGTCACATCTCACCGTTCTGTTTACGCATATAATATGTCAAAAGAGCTGATTATTTATTCGAGTGATTCTAAGAATCGATTGCTTCATTATTAAGTGCCTCATTCAAATCCGTTATCGATAAATCTCTATCACTTTTCACTTCTCTATCATACAGTTTTCCCGCCATTTGTTCTGTCAGAATCGTTCAACTGTCGGGTGACAGTATTATCCTCAAATGTTGCTACTTTTCAAACGACTATTTACCAGTTTCGTTTCATAAAATAAATATCCAATCCAGTTTTATCATAGAGTAACGAACAACAATAGACTCGACATTAGCCATTAAGTCTACGATCACGAACTGTCTCACAGCGGTCGGATTAGTAAACATCCGGATTTCCAAATTTCACCACCACGGCTTCAAATTGAATAAGGAACGGATATTGCTGATTTGGGTCATATTTTATATCTTTATCTCTTGCTTTAATCTAAGTAAATAAGACCAATTGATACTAATAATATGCCAGGCAAAAGTTTAAGATCAATTTCTTCATACTCGTCCCTACACATACAGTCACTCTTCAACACACGCAACCTTTTACACACAAACACTCTCACACACACAAAACGATTAAACTAAATTACGTTATAAGTTGTTAATTTTACTAAATTTTTATTTGTATGTAACTGTTTGGAGATGGACGTTAATAGCTGCGACACAGTTTTTACTACTGCGGCTATTATCGAACTGGTTTGTACATGAATTTTTGGTTTGAAATAAAATATATTATTATTATTAATTTTTTGTATTTGGAACAATACAATGAAAATTTAATACGAAAAAAATTGTTAAAGGCCTCACAGAACGTACGGCATCAGTAACAATTCTTAAACAACGGATGAAGAAATTCGAAGCAAGTTTTAAGATTACAATTTCGAGTGGCTAGATAATTCTGTATTAGCATACAAAGGAGAATTACCGTCTCGCTGTGCGTCCGTGTGTCATAGTACTTATATTATAAGAGGCCACGCCTTGTAGCTGTCATATGTAACCTAATTAGGTATGAGCTTCACTTATGTTGCTCAACTATTAAATATTGTTATAAAACTACCCATTACCATCACGCATGGGCGCGAAATGATGACTAATTGATACCTACACCTTCAATTCAGTTCTAGAAGCTATGAACTATTTTAAAAGTAAACGTTTTGTTTACAGATAAACAGAGATCATCTTAATACACAATAGTCATTTAAAAACCAACACGCTAGCTCTATTTGTGTAATTAAACATTAAAAACACTACACTTCACTTTTATGCGTTATCAAATAATGAGAAAAAACTTTATAATATCAGAAAAAGCAGATTTTTTTTCTTCACAAACGTTACTCACATTCTAGTTAACCGTTCCAACTAAGCTTAAGCTTGTCCTAGGAGATGGTTCACTATAATAATAGAATAGTGGATTCGAACCTACGACCTTACGATTCGCAGACCGTACCCTAAACCATTTTACAGGCTATTGACGCTTAGATTGCTACACTATTGTTATGATATACAGGGTTCATCATCATCATCTCAGCCGTAAGACATCCACTGCTGGACATAGGCCTCCCCCAACGATTTCCAAAAGGACCGGTTGTAAGCGGCCCGCATCCAGCTGCGCCCTGCGACCTTTATGAGGTCGTCAGACCACCTTGTGGGTGGACGTCCTACACTGCGCTTGCTGGTCCGTGGTCTCCAATCGAGAACTTTTCGGCCCCATCGACCATTTGTTCTACGCGCTATGTGCCCTGCCCATTGCCACTTCAACTTGCTTATCCGGCGAGCTATGTCGGTTACCTTCGTTCGTCTACGGATCTCCTCATTCCTGATTTGATCTCGTAGAGATACTCCGAGCATAGCCCTCTCCATAGCTCGTTGTGCGACTTTGAGCTTGCTTTGAGGCCCACACAGGGCCCCTACAGGGTTACAAGTAGAGAATTTATAAATGCGAACATATTATCGTATTAAAATGTGTTCCATTTATGATAAGCCAGTAAAAGGTCTAATAATTATTGCAAATGTTTATTATTTATTAAAGTATGATAGTCACCAACAAAGTCACGGCACAGTTGCTAGCTAGGAAACAATGGAGCTATTCAATATTTATGTAATAGGGCACCAGGAAGACATGGCGCGGTTTACTTCGAAGCCCGTCATTAAATTCCTAACACTTTTCTCATTTAAATTCATAAATTTCCGGTGTAAATAAATTGTGATTGTTACGCGCGGCACGCTCGACCGATTGCACACACACATTCCTAGAGACATACATTTTGTTGCCTACTGTCCGTTCAATAAATATGAACGCGAAAGCTTTTCAATCGAAGTATCTAATTGACTGAAGTGTTATTACTTTTTTTTGTTTATTAAAACGATTTCTAGGTCGGACTTGAGCAACGGAGCATTTACGTAAACGTATTGCGCAACGGTCGATGGTTAAAATATTTTTTATCAGCAAAGATCTCTATTCAAAATTTTGCAAAATGAATTACCTATCATTACACGTCCATGTCGGGGAGACCTCTCCGCGTGTGCCGTTTCTATGCTCAATGGTGTCAATCACAACTGGACACTATAATAAAGTAGCAAAATACGCAACGAGAATTCCATTTGCCGCACAATAGAGCACACACGATTCCAAATTCAAATTTCAATTAAAAAAAAAAAACAACGCGTAGGTAATACGTAACCGCGCGGATTTTAAACATGGTTTGCGCTCAGGGTTACCATTTCAATTTTAATTAAATAATGCTGAATTAATAAAAAAGATATTCTGATATAAACATACTTTAATTACTTTATAATTGTTTACTATAATTATCATGTAGATAGAAGATAATAGGGCGTCGAGCGGTTATTTTCGTAATAACTGACAAATAGTACAAAATCTAGACAAATGGTAACCCTATTCTATTCTGATTTCGTATTCTTAATTCGAATTCAATTATTATTTTCAATTACCGTGGTGCGGTCGTGAGGCGAGCGGCGTACCATTGTCCTAGTTTTTTTTTTTTATTAAGTACAAAATACTGAACTTGCACGAAAAAGCAATATAACTTGTTAAAAGCATGTTATATTAACTTTAACGATCAATTTTGAAGTATAAATATTTGTTACAAGCATTTGTAACGACAACTAATTTGAAAATAATCACAATAGATATTTGATTTTTAAATTTTAGCTCCAATAATCATTTATTATTCAAGCGTTTTTTTATACTTCTATGTTTAAAAAAACACAGTGATTCGTAGAAATTTAGAGAAAAGTGTACTTCAGATTTAGTGATTGAATTGATCGTAATTAAATTATTTCCAAAAACTACGTCCTTCTATACGTTTTTAATCTTTATTTTGTTGTATGTACTTGTGTCAAAGTACATGAATTGTGTACCCGGTATATGGTGTTAAGCTCATCCCCTGTTAATATGACCTAACTTTTTTATTCAATTTATTAATTGTAACTGAACATTACATAACAAAGTGCTACTTTATTACTTAATACCTCAGTATTTACTATTTATTTATTTCGTGAAATCAGTTGTCGCTGTTCTGCTTCAAGTTCCTATAAGGACTTTCAAGTATTTTTTTAAGAAAAAGAAAAAATGCTAAAAATATTTTTTACAAATATTACTAATATTAGTGTTAACTGTATGGTTGCAAATAAGTTTAAACTTGGGCTAGATGATGGTTCACGTCAATAGTGCATCCGAACCTACGACCTTACGTTTTGACTGTACCCTAAACCATTAGGCTATTGACGCTTACGGCTATCGGTTGGGCCTCCCGTTCGTATCTATTCCTATAGTTGAATTTTTATAATAATTATCAGCATCGAGGTCATACTCTCGATCTAGTTTCGAAAACGGCGCACATTTTTCAAGCAAATACACGTTGCGGGTCAGTTGAGATTAATGACCTTACTTGTCCGACTCAAATTTTGCAACTACTTAAATTACTGGTCCAACTTGTTAGAGTAATAAACAATTTATACATTTCTTTAGCTACCTACATCCGTTATCCGTATCTAAAAAAAAAAAACCAAGATGCATTACAGAAATATCACATACGGCGATTCCAAGAAACGTCGGAAAGCATAAAATTCCATTTAAACCTTTTTATAGGTGCGTTTATAAAGTCGATATTTCGAGAATCCTCAAAAAGGAACGGAGGTTAGACACGTAAGTTAGTAAACAGATCTGTTATTGTTGTAGAAGGGAAAAAAATTATAGAGGTCATCGAACCCAAAGTGTTCCCAGCCACTCGAATGTTTTATAGAGAAAACACTTCAAAACGTATATTACTATTTCCATACTTTAATTACACGCCTAGACACCCACATGGACGGCGGCGCACACACACCACCGTGTCAATAATTATAAGATAAACATATGGCTTTTTAAGCGAACGGCCACTTGTTTAAGCCGTTTTGAATGTACTTGTGTGTTATATTAGGTTACTTTCCTGTATACTATGACACAATGAGCCTTTTGATTACAAATCTTATATTATAAGAGAAATACACAAGTCCGATTTATCTTTTGTAACAAATATAATAAATAATAAAGTAATTTAGACCGAAAAAAATATTGTATATAATAATAATTGCTTATTGTATTACTGTACATGGTGGTACTGGCAACGCGCGGCCCAACAGGAAAAAGAACTCGTTTCACATTCAAATTGGTATAGGAATTTGAATACGCGATTGTCATTGGTTGACAATCAATCATTATAGTTTTTGAAATTCGAATTCCTCGGCATACGTGAGGCATGATTCGATCAGGAACACGAGTGTTGCCAGTAATTTTTATACACACAGTTGTGACGACTAACATCTGTCAAATAAAAATGAACAAATAAATACTGTATTTTAGCTCTATTACGGCCGACTTCATCGTTTTAAAATAATACGATATTATATTACGAACTATAAAATACGGCAACGTCTTGTTTCGAGTGTACTCGTTTAGTGTTGTTCTTAAAAATCAAAGTCTGTGTATTTATTTCCGTCCTCAAGAACAAGTAAGAACACGAAAGAGGCAAACACTCGTCAGATATGGCCGTCTAAAAATTTACATTTTCTCATTTTCTGAGTATTGACATAAAGATTTGGTTGTAATGCAAACAGTGTTCGCCTGCGACAATGTAAACCACCCACTCAAATTTATTAGTGATCAAAGAAAAATACAAATTCATGCGGTGATGTAATTTAAAATATTAAATAATTTGAGATTTCATAGAAATTAATTTAGTAATTTTTTGTTCGTAATAAAAAATATTACCAACTTATTGCTTATCGAATTTTTTGTTATTGAATATAATTAATAATTTAAATATTATTTTTAATTGTCATAAAGTACTGGCTACAATCTTAAAAAATAGTTGTCAGTGTCATGTTAGTGTCATGTATTTAGTTAACCTGGCCGCATTGCTCAATCGAGATAAGAAAAAAAAATCTAACGTCATTTTACCGCCTTAAAAAACAAATCATTGGTCGTTTTCAAAAGTGAAAGAAGACGTTGTACACAACGCAAACAAGTTTAATCTGTAATCTTTCACACACAAAACGCTCGAATGGCCAGTAATGGGCGTGCAATAACAGTTTTCCATCAAAGCCAAATTTCTAATCGGAATCTGACAGGCCAGGTATGTGGAGCACAGTTGGTACCGTAAACGCCTCGGGCAATTTCATGTTAGCATAACAACGTATTTTATTTCTTATGTTTATACACGGAGGCATAAAAATCGTTTCGATTGACTTGCGATTGCCCTCGCCATTTTGAGCGTAACTGCTCTATGTTACGAACTTACGTATACTGTTTTTTTTGAGTTGAAACAAATCAGTCATTGCCTACTGTATACGATGATGATTATTTAACGAAACATTAACCAACTTAACCTGGTTAATAAAGGTTCATAAGTTAATAAAAAAATACAAAAGTTACGGTTTTCCTAATACTTATTTTTTATTGGAAGCTACTGTTGAGCTTCGGAAACTTTTAAAGTTACTAAATTAAAGCAATCGGAATAAAGATATCAAATATAATATCGACGCTGGAAAACAAAAACGTAGTATCCTACAAAAATGGAAATGTTCACAAGAGCCGCAAATAATTTCAACTTTGTGTTTGTGGACTTCAAAGCTGTCGTTTTTGGATACAATATTTATTATTTTTTGCTGAATAAGTATTGTACCACGGCATAAACCTAGAGTTTTTCTAAAATAAAATCGTTTTACGGTAAAATAAAAGACAAATGTCAATCTTGAAAATCCTATTTTCGCTAATTTTCATCCAATTGTTACAAGTCATATATCATTCGACGCGTCTTTTTTTTCTGATTCCAACGACGTAAAAAAGTGAAAATGGCCATATGTGTCACTTACCACGTTTTTGCTTTCCAGCGTCGATAACTTCTAAAGAGGAGGCTCTCAATTTTGTGCACTCCTAACTAGAATTAAAGGAGTTTGTTTCAATTAGATCCTATATTAATTTAGTTGGTACTGGACCTTCCAGACTTCTAAAATCGTATAGAAGAACGCTTGTTGATTTAGATATAGGTGACAATCTAAGATCAGGGGCACAAATGTGAAAGAAGAAAGATAATGTAGTTATTACTTCTCTGATTTAATAGATCTTTTTGACGAACTACACGAGTTGGCAAGAGAAACCGGCCTTAACTGCTTGACCGGATTGAGATGTGGCATAGAACTTAGGTCTCGCTAACTCGACAAAAGGGTCCGGTTATAACAGCGTCCGCGTAGTAGCGCTTATTGTTCTTTCCGTCACGATTGATTAGTTCGGTAGTCGGTTAATATTTTTACTCGTAAATATACTTGTTTCTCTTCTCTCCAGGTGTGTTTTGCTGATAGATCTAATGCACGTAGCTTCACTGGATGACTCTCGCGGGCCGAAAGCTTGCGAATTGCAACGAGGATGTTGGAGGCGCAATTCCCAGCAACTCCTTTGGTCCAAGTTATACAAACGTTACAATTTTATTTGAAATAATAATTATTGATAAGAAAATATAGAATAATAATAGTTAACTAAGAAAAGTTACAGCATAAATATATATGGCCCACAGCTGGGCTCAGGCCTTCTCTGTAAAGAGAGTATAGGGTATAGTCTGCCACGCGACCTTAGGGGATTAGCGGACTTCACGCCGTAGATTTTTTTTAAGATATGCAGGTTTCCTAACGATGTTTTCCTCTACCGCCGAGTTCGTTAAAATTTCAACAATTTTTTTTTTAATTTTATAAAAGATTTGTGGGTTTAATATAAAAATAAGCGGATATTGACATCATAGAATCTATAACGTAGCGAAATTTAATCAAAGTATATTACACCTACCTTATTCTCTCTTCCACCTAACAGTAATGGATACAATCAGATATATCAATGCCTCCGATACCCACTCAAATACTATTTCCTATGTAAATGAGACAGTGTTTCGCTATTTCGCACAGATTATATCTGGGGTTCGCCGGCGATTGTCTAATTATCGTTAGATACGGTTGACAAAAATTGTGATATTTGTACAGTGGTCCCGGTTATATTATACTTAGAACGTGTGCTACTGGCGTACGGACTGCAAAACAAACTTTTAAAACTAGTTACAAAAGGTAAAGGTAACTTTAACTGACGTCACAAAGTTAATACTATCGCAATTAAGACATCCAAAATAATATTTTTATTGCTCGTTTTAACCGAATTCAAATCAAGGAGTTTCTCAATTCGTCGGTTTTTTTAAAAACGTTTATACACTGATACCGCAGTCATTTAAAAAGTGTTTCGTTTCAATTATGTTCCATATTAATTGTAGATGACATAGGATTTTGGGTTCCGAAGATATACCAGGAGAACTCCTAACATTTTTCTTTCTCCTATCTTTTACAGGATATCAGTGACTACTCTCCGATCAGTATAATGCTAAGCAATAAAACCCATCGGTTCAGTGTTGCAACATACAGGATGTTGCTTAAAAACTTTTTTATCTATCTAGTCCTTTTTTACCACTGGATCCTTTTCTTGCGTGTTTGGGTGTTTTATATGCTCGTGCTATATATTCAACTGATTAGATTTTATTACTATTAATGCCCGTTGCTGAAAATGCTTACGTTTGGTGAAATGGATGAAGGAACTCAATACATCAGTAATAGCAAAATGTAATCCTTAACTTTAAATTATATAGTACGATAATTATATTAGGAACCGCCATTCTGCTAAACTGAGTATGTACAAAATAAATGTTCATTGGATTCAAAGCGTAATATTGACTACTTTTAGTAGTCTTGTAATTAATTATGCCACTATGATTTACCGATGGCGTATTACTGGCACGACAATCGTATGTGTGTTCGTATTTGATGTATTTGGCAATAGTTACAGCCTTTATATATATCCCACTGTTGTGGACACTTCTCTGTAAAGAGAAGTAAGGGATATAGTCTGCCACGTGACCCTAGTGCGTAGTGTCAGACTTCACATGTCTTAGATTTTCTAAGGCAAGTAGGTGTCCTCACGATGCTTTCTTTCACCGCCGAGCGCGTGGTAAATTAGGTATTTATGGAACGGTAATTAATAGGACTATAATAGATCGGTTTCATAATGAAACTTCATTGGCCAACAGCAGACTCGGGACCTTCGTCTACCTCTTAAGCCTTTGAAGTAAAACTGGCGTAGTCAAATAAGATCCATTTATGAGTCTTAAGCTATTTTCTTTATACATACAGTACTTTAATGTCTTGCAATACTTTTCAATAGTCTCACAGAGGTTAGTTAGCTGCTGTATAACCAAAAAAAAAATTTCTCTCAACAGCCAGTACCATTAATCATTGATTGGATATCACGAGTTTCGTTAGAACAAGTTACGTTGCGTCACGCCGGCTACAGATGTCCCGTCACGTCAACAAACAACTGTTTAATCTGCGCCCGCCAGTAAATCCTGTGTGATCGATTCTGACACCGAATGATATCGATTAGGTGATGCAATGTTTTCGGTTACCGCCCTAGTGTGTGCGCGGCTTTATTTTTTTAATGTTCGCGAGTTCCGTAGCATTTTGTATGTGTCCATTTCATATAAAACATAAGGTCGTAATGTGACAAGCAAACATTCATGTAATAACAACAGACTATTGCAAATTTTATCTGCGTTTTTTTCGATTAGAAACAATAATTTAATAAGGAAAGTTGTTGTACCAGGTATAACATAATTACTTTACCCGTAGATTTTAAGTATAAATATTACTTATCGATACTTATACCAAAAGATGCAATTTTTGGGGAAGGTTTTAGTATTATATACTATTAACTACTCATCTAAAACAGATATTTTTTGAGTTAAAAATTAATAATTTTATATGTCAAATTCAGTCGATTGTTACGTAATTCTATTGTTAATTATCCAATTATAAGTTGTAATAAGTTGTAATGAATCAAGGGCGGAACTCTAGTAATTAAATAAATAGCCGAAGTGGAGCCACCGATATCGCTATTCTATGTCACAAACCCGTATCGTGGTAGCTATGCCGACCGTACTGGTCGCGTTTATCTGAGTCGTGCATCAAAGTTAGCATTATTTTGAGAAGTAATTATTAATGTAAAGTCAGTTACCGAATTTCAGGTCGGTGCAGTACAGTCGTCCCCATCGCAACGCAACAATGATCTAATGAATAATAGAAAAGGCCGCTCCAAGTAGCCCGATATCCAGCGCTGATAAACGTTGAATGCGTTTTCGGTAGAGGCTCGCTTCTAAAGTAATTATCGACGGCGACCGATGTACTCGTGAACTTTCTTTTCGATCGGTGATTTTTTATCTCTTTTAGACGAGCGTATACGGCGTGAGAATCCCGAGGCCATAGCGCCTTGTTAATGGAAAGCGAAAATATCTTTCGCGTATTTCGCCATCGGACATAATAACCGACAGAAAAACAGCGTAGACGATGATTTCGTTAAAGAATCCGACGTTCAGTTGCCGCGTCCACTTTATTCGGAACTCCGGCGTAAATTTGACAAAAGTATTTTATGAACGTATAAATTCGCCGTGTCCAAGTCCCCCGTCATCCGATCGGTACACTTTAATACTTCGTACGGATTCGGAGAAACATCGGCTTTTTGTGGGCGCAGATCGCAACCCGTTCAATTACAGGCGAAATTAATGATTGAACACATTTTAACGCGGGCGTATACGTCCATACGCACACGCGCGCAACACCGGGACCTTACAATAGGATTACATCGCCATAAATGGATCGAAATAACCAGTTATGACCTCTTATGATTCTCCTATACTAGCTGTTTAACATTTTTGTAGCTTTTGTCTCGTATAGGACTGTGTCCGTGCATTTTAATAAAGGCTTAGGGTCGCATCTATAACTGCGTCCCTTTTTATTCATCGACTCATTGTCAATGGCAAACACTAAAGTGACATAAAATCTTTTTATATGCCATAAAACTTAACTTTTAATGGCGGCATAATAAAATATTCGACGTGTAAGTTAACATGAAAACAACAGACGCTGTCAATATTCATCATAATTCATAACAAATAACTTCCCAAATATAATAAGAAATTCAAAACCCGTGGAACGAAAAAAAACAATCGTAATCTCGATACCGGTGGAGCGTTTCATTTGGAAATGATTGCCATTTGTTAATAAAATTACTCAACGTCATTTTACCATTTATTCTTTTATGGATTGCCGGGCTATAAAGAACATCAAACGGAAGCATGATAACAACAAATCTATCCAAAAAATATTATAACAAACCATAAAAATTGAAATAAAAATAAATACGTTTATGAACTTCCATAGCCCGGATCGGACGAGCCAATATTTCAAATTAGGAACAATTCAAATCAAATCTTCGAATTCTCGTTAGAGCAGGACGCCCGTAGGGTTGATGACCCGTTGAAATGTCAGCACATATCTATCTCACTCACCCACAAAGCAAATGCAACAATCTATCGCACACAACGAGATGTTGATCTTGATACGTCACATTTTTAATAAACGGACTCCGTATGACATGGTGTACGGAAATTCGTTCCAATGATTAATATGGCGTCCACGTTCGTATATGAAACCAATACTTTGTTTTTAAAAGTTATTAGAAATATTGATAGTTCCATGTCATTGCTTGTGTTTTTGATCGTCGATAAACGATTGGTAGATAGAAAGTCGGGTCGAGAACAAAATTAAATACACCAGTGAATAGACAATACGTACGCGGAGAACGCAAAAAACAAACCTCACGGAGTTAACTATCTGTAAATCTTACATATGAAATAGTAGATTGTTATTTTTTATTTTCTTTCATTTGAACAGTTAGTAACGAATGTGTAGGTGAGTGTTGCTATTTTACACGAACGAACTGTTATTAATTAGTACATCGCTCGTGACTGAACGTCTAAGTAACATAATAATCTTGTCGCCTGTGGCATTTCAATCTGTTACTCGGATTCTTGTTTTAATTTCGACATTAATAAGTGTAACGGCCGGGAACATACAAAACAAATGAAAAACGAGCGGCGTGATCCGACAAAAACCTCGTAAGATGTGTACTAGGCATCATAGCGAGCGGCGTTTCATTACAACTTAAATAAAAAACTTCATATTTGACGTTTAACAAATTGTTCCTTTTTCAAATCGACCAATGAGACCATTGTGTTCGCTCCTAATGGCGCGTTCTATTTTCAAATCTCATTCTCTTTTCATATCTCGCCCGCCTTTCAGATTCATTCGAATTTGGAATGCGTGAGACGGATACGTCCATTTTCCCACACGTCTTTTTTTCGTGATGTTTGTCTTTTAAATGAGTTGATTAATAGGGGGTCGGTTTAGCGTTGATTGTTATTGTGTCTTGACGTCCGCGTTGTGATGTGGGATGTTGTCTTGTAGTCCGTAGCGACAACAGTGCTGTGTAGAACGTCATCGCGCGGAACAAAGTACTGGTACCACATACTAAATAATTATCTTGGTCAAGATTTGACATACTGAAGAATACAGAAACAAATGTCCAAAGATTAATACGAACAAAATGTGTGACATTACTTTCAATGAGTGCGAATAATATATTTCTTTACTAAATCTAATTAATTCCCACATCAAGCATTTCTATTTTTCATCAAAATGGCGGCCTCCATTATAAAATAATTCTATCAGTTTTGAATCTTCTTACACCAGAATATGCATACGTTATAACATAACTGTTTTGGTGTTGCAAATATTGTCAATAATGCTTTGAAACATTTTTAAACCAACAATTTTGTACTTATTTTAATCTCTTAAAGATCTTAGACTCTCTAGGTATTTATGTGCTTTTCCCTCGCGGTGAAGAACAATGCTCAAATATGCATCATTATTAGATTATGTTAATACAGTGTAGATTATGCAAAATCTTAGAAAATTACAAAATAAAAAAAGCTAACAAAAGAAAATCAATATTGTCCGATATAGCATCTATGTAACTAAACCTTTATTCTATTAAATGATCAACGTCATGGCAACTCGTATCAAAGTTTTAATCTAAAATATGCATCAGTGAAATCCTCAAAATGGCCAAATGTCGCGTATCTAGCCGAGCGGGAGATATTGCCAAAACCCATAAACATCAAAGGGGTTTTTGTTGAAAAAAGGATTTAAAATTGAAGGGCGCGTCCCCAGTGCGATAGGCAAAATGGCGTCCGAGATTATAATAACGATTTTAAAAGTCCCCTCCGTTGATATATTTTTTAGTTTTTTTTTTTTATTTTGTATTTTTTCCGAAGGGTTGTGTAAGTGGACGCTGGATCTGTTGGAAAATTTGACGCGGACACTATTTTAAAACGTAGGGTGACACATTGCGATTGTTTGACGCATTTAGTTGTGGGCCATAGATTAAAAAGATTTCTACATTTGAGTAAGAATATAACACAGTATATTTGTAATTGGAATATCGACGGTGGTGCAAACGTATATACCACAGGGCAAGCCTAAACGTGTCATAAATCTTCGTATTTCCATTTATAGAACACTTAATAAAAGTTCATTAAAACACCAGAAGGATCGACTAATAAATTTTATGATATGTTACACTATACAAGTTAACCACATTGCCTATCAACGTATTATTTTATTTGGAAATCTAAATTTATGTTAGCCTTAGGGATCTCCCCTTCTCGCCTCTTAACTTAAACATAACAAAGAATCAATGAACCCCAAAAGACTTCAGAAGGAAGAATGATTGGTTTTCTACGCGGAAACTTTATAAGCATCTGCCACGTTGAGTGGTGTCCATTATTAAAGCACTGTTAAAGGATGATTATATCGAAAATGTTAATAAATCTTTAAGTGGCAGGTGGTGCGTCTAAGTCTATACACCGGCTACTAGTGACTTTTCCTTTTGAGGGTTGCTGGAGTTTCTTCTGCCACTTTTTCTTCTAGCGCCAACGCTTCCAAGCCGAGGTTATCCCTCAGCGAGGTGACCCTTGTGTTTGCTAGCTAATAGAGGTTCAGACTCAGCGACTTAAGAGCTATGGCACCTCTCAATCCGGTGAATCAGTCAAGGCCAGCTTCTCAGGCCAATCTGTGTAGTTTGTTACTAAAAAAAAACTTTTCCGAGGCTCACGCGTTGAGTTATACCTGATAGTGATTCAGGGTGGACGCTCTAAGAACTTGTAGCGCACAATGGCAATCAAACGTTATAAAACCATAGCTTGTTAACCCACTTCAAAAAAGGTGGTTATCAATTCAATCTGCATTTTTATTATTGTTCCTGTACTCATGCACCACCATCATTTAACAACCGGTTGGGGTTCTAATCTATATGATTTTTGTAGCAATAGAAACTTATGTTCCAAAGTTGTAGGGATGAACTCCCAAAACAAAGAAAACAGTATGGTAGCATACTATTTGATAAGATGGTAGCTTTATGACTAGGTACTACTAGGTTCCTTTTTTTTTTGTTTACGAGGAGGAAATCTTCAAAAAGATACCCCGCCTTATGGGGGGAAGGCGGCGGTTATGTGGGGTTTTTACCCACTAAAACCTCCCCGGTGGCCCTTTCCTCGGTGCATGACGAGAGGCTCCGGGATCTCCAGTGGAACGCACCGGAGCCCCTCTGCACTGTGCTCATAGAGAGCACTTCTCTAGAGAGCATAGGGGAGGTTACTCCCTCCCCTGTGCCCTCGCAGTGCAAGGCGACACGGGCCAGCCGATGTCGCCTTCTTCCCGGGTCCACCTTGGCGGACGACAAAGGTCCCCACCCTTGTCGCCCAGTGAACCCGAGTCCTTTTAGTCGCCTTCTACGACAGGCAGGGGATACCGTAGTCTTATTCTTAAGAGCCCAGAACTACAGGGCTGACTACTAGGTTCCTAGTACATCTATCATACTTCGATTATAAAACCTATTATCTGTAAAATAGCAACCGACTGAGTCGTGGTTCGACCCTCTTGGACCGTCCAAGCCGAGGTTACCCAGGTTAAAAAAAAGTAATAAAACAGAGCATGGGGTAGTAGCATTCAATGTTGGATTGGAATTGAAGTCCAATTTTGTTTTTCGTATAAATGTTCTCATTATTTCTATAGCGTAAAGCATCTAAAGCGTATTACAAACTAACATATATCAGACAGATAGGTCACTTCAATACTTGTACAAATTTAAACGTACAACAATCGGGCCCGTTCCTCGATTCAACCAATTCACGACCAAATCCGTACCAATTGTTGTCCCGGGACGCTTTATCAATAAAAATAAAAATCTTCCAGGAAGTCGGCAATTTGTTGCGACGTCTCGCGGGACGCATGCGGAATACGATTCTATATACATATACATTAGATGGAATTTTGTAAAGCAGACAAGTATATATTGCGTTAGCAATTAAAGTGGTCATTATGAGCATAAAGGGCTTTTAGGGACGTCAACGGAGTACAAATTTGTAAATGTTCCACAGAGTTACATCTGTTTTGTACGTAGTTAACGCTTATTACGTTACCAACCAGTATGTATTTACGAGTTAAGTACCAAAACTATCGAATAAGAACCGATCATAGGCTAGATTGAAAAATAAACAAAATCTTTCTTTGAACACTAATTTAAGAGTAGGTTAGCAATGACCACAATTGTATTCAATAGTTATGTATTGTGTAGGTTTTAAAATGACAACCCTGTAGTTCTGGGCTCTTAAGAATAAGACTACGGTATCCCCTGCCTATTGTAGAAGGCGACTAAAAGGGGCCTCGGGTTCACTGGGCGACAAGGGTGGGGGCCTTTGTTGTCCGCCAAGGTGGACCCGGGAAGAAGGCGACATCGGCTGGCTCGTGTCGCCTTACACTGCAAGGGCAGAGGGGGGGGGAGGAGGGAGTAACCTCCCCCCCGGGACGTGCTCTCCTTGAGCACAGTACAGAGGGGCTCCGGTGCGTTCCTCTGGAGATCCCGGAGCCCCTCGTCATGCACCGAGGAAAGGGCCACCGAGGAGGTTTTTGTGGGTAAAAACCCCACATAACCGTCGCCTTCCCCCCAGAAGGCGGGATATCTTTTTGAAGATTTCCTCCACGTAAACAAAAAAAAAAGTTTTAAAATGAGCGTTTTTTGTCGCCATCAAATGTAATTTGTAGTTGTAGCTTGGCGACATACTTAAGTAAAATTGTTACACTAAATTAAAAAAAAAACCGACATCAAATCTGCGGTACGTCTTACCATCAGTAACGAATTGAATATTAGGGTAGGGTCTGTGAATCGTAAGGTCGTAGGATCGAATCTTACATTCGACTATTGACGTGAACATTTGCTTGCACAAGCCTTGTTGGAATGGACAACAAGACTGTTGGTAATATTTATTAAAAAAAATGTTCACATACTTTAAAAACAATTTTCTATACAATTTTTAGGAGTAGTAGTATAAGGTACCCAAAGCCTGACTACAACATAAATAACATGGAACTTATTCGAAAGTAAATGCTAGCTGTATCTTTAGAATTTCTAGCAACCAGACAGAAGCAACTGATCGATCTCCCTAGAGCTAGAATCGCGCTAGAGCAACGGCCCAAACAGAGGTTTCCCTTCGAAGCCCTTGCGCTAAGTTATTCAAAATAGAATTTCTCTAAGAGACACCATGCAAACCGAAATCTTGCGACTACCAGTAAGAAATCCAGATCCAAACTGCTCGTAACTACATAATAGATTACGTATTTCACAATTTTAATACTATAAAAGCTTATATGTAGTTTGTACAAATTATTATATATGTAGTTATGTACATTGCATACGATAAGTCCGGTTTACGAATCGTAAGATCGTAGGTTCGAATCCAACATTCAACTATGGACGTGACAAGAATGTTAGTAATATTCCTAAAAAAAAATATTGCTAGCTTTCTTTAAAAAAAATTCCTATCGACACATGAATAAAGAATAAACCGAAAACGGCAATGAAAGTTGTAATAACATATTTGTCAGTATGAAAAATTTCACTTTACGTGAGGTGTATGCGGACGGTGCATTCTGTTAGTCACCACGTCACACTTAAGTGAGACACGTTTCCTATGAAACCGCGTTTTGTGCAAGTGTTGCCATTGCGAAAATTAAATTAACCTCAGCATACGAACTAGGTCTGTTATAGTGTTGCGAAATTATAGCTTTTATTATATCGAACATTTGAAAGTAATCAATGTCAAATTATTTAAGATCGTTGATAAAAATTTATTGATTTTCCTAAATCTAGCACGCCTAATACACATTACAGGCGATAGAATAGATCGTTAGAATTTATTAAAAAATATATTTTTAAATTAGAGAGGACGAATGCATAAAGAAAGATGAAGGATAGGTCCAACAGGACAACTCTCCAAAAGAGTATTCAGGTATAGTTCCTTTGCCTTAGAAGAATGTTTTCATAGGAAAGAGGGCAAATGAGCTTACGGCTCACCTGTTCTCATGGGATCACCTTAGGTGTCTCCACAAGACCAGAGCGACTGTTTGTGCGTTACCGACCTTCGAGAAGGGAATAGACGCGTTTCTTGAAGGTTATGTCGAGGATGTAGCAGCTTAGTGACCAGGGCTCTCTTCAGTTTGCATAGTACGCTAGCAAGGTTTAACCCCCATTGCCGCCGAGACCAAATGCAAATGTTATGTGCCGATTTACCATGTGCTAGGGACGTACTAGGTAAACGTATATCGATATTCTATATCCCGATCAAATCAAATGGAAAACCCTTGTCTCTTATATCCCTTCCATCTCTTATTGTCATCAAAGTTAAATTATTACATTATCTTGCATCATACATTTATTGTATTGACTTAAAGATTCATTATACGGCGCACATTAAAATACACAAAACGGGCCCGACATCAAACTCTTATAACAATCGTAACAACTCCTTTTGGCTGTGCGGTGGTAATAAATACGCTCCGATGTGTCGTCGCGTAGAGCATAAAATATGCTCATAAAGAAAAAAGAAATCAACAATTATATGGACAGCAATTGTAGCCGCCATATTGCCACTTGGATCCATTGTGAAACTTCAATAACGCATGCGTAACCCGCATATTAAAAACTATCGCCCGAGCTAAAGTACGAGCGAAAACGGGGAAACAATCGACGCGCGCCATATTTGTAAATCGGCGTTTGAATATGGAACTATTTAAAATTTAGAATCCGTTGCGTTATCGTCGCGACGTGCCGCCATTTCCCGATTGTTCTTTTTTAATTCGGAATTGAAACTCCATAGACAATATCCGTTTATTGGCTTGCAGTGTTAACGCACATCGAGGACCCAGGAAACTCTATAAAATACAGATATCAAATCGCGATAGCCAAAATATCATATCAGTTATAACAATGGCATAATCATTAGATTTTTTTGTGTTATCTGTATTCAAATTAAGCGACATAGTAACTGTCTGTACGACTGTGTCCAAAGAGACCTCTATTTTTTTTATATATAAGGAAATGAATACGTGCTATCTATACTATTAATTGGGAAGAGGTTTACCAATTTTTTTTATCACAAATAGAACTAACATTCTTGTTAACCTTTCCAAACTAAGCCTGGAGATGGTTCACGTCAAAAGTCATTAATATTATAAATTGTTAGTTGATGAAGAGTTTATAATATAAATAAAATTATTAAATATTTCTGTTTGTCAATGTAAGAGATATTTATTGATCATTTATTTTGCAAACGTAGAACTTATGTAAACGGGTACGCGGTTTGAAATCTTTGGGAGTTATTTTATGTTTTGTTACACCACAGAAGTATAACTTCTTTCGTGCGTACTTAACGCACACACCCGATTTATTTATCGTGTTTCGGGGAATACGCTGTTAAGATATTCGTTAATGAGTTAATTTTAAGTCAACGAAGTTTCATTTCGGACGAAAACGAACGGAAAAAAGCCGTGTAAACACTAAAAATGCTAAGACTACCCAATACCAGTTATTTTAACAACACAATAATGGCACCGTCGAAATGTATCACACGATACATTTGGGGAGCGTTTGTGAATTGCTTCAGTAAGTAACCAAACTGGATATGACGTTCAAAATAGATTTATGGTTTCTTGGAATAACGCATAAGCATTTTATACAGTATAAAATGCTTATGCTTTCTTATTAGGAATGTTACACACAGGAACTTAAGATATTATTGACCGACATCAAAAAGAGAGGGTCCTATTACATCACACATCTCGGCTGAATTCCAAATTCCACCGACACCATGAAAAACATACTGGCGTTCTACGACCGTACGCTTTTGCGTAACTTTCTTCCACGTACTAACTGTCACTAGTGGTGTTTCCAAACCTGTACCATTTGGTGATCTGCAAGTAACGAAGCTCGTTTGTCCCATTTCCTACGCAAAAAAAACATTCGTCTTCAATATGTATATTATGTAACGAAAAATGTATTTCTTCCATAGCCTGCTAGGTAGGCCCCACACATAAGCACGGTAAATTTGCGTACACATACGTACGTCTATATAGAGGTTACATCCACTATATATATATCCCAGTGCTGGGCGCAGGCCTTCACAGTGCAGAGAGTCTAAGAACAAAGTCATATACGCGGCCCCAGTGCGGATTGGCAGACTTAATTAAATAAATCTTTTAATTCATTAAAAACTTAGCCTAAATGTATAGATATCATATCTACGCAAATTTCACTAATATCTAGAAACATTATTTTGAAGGTATTTTTATTAATGTTTGGCAATTTTTGCAATATCAGATACCTAACTACCCTCCGTACTAGTTACAAGAACTGTATGACCGCATAGTCGTGGTTCGGCCCTCTCGGGCACCCTCGGATCGGAATGCTTACTCGTAACATAGTAACCGTCCAAGCCGATGTTACCCCTCACCGGGGGGACCCTTGTGTCGAGTTACTAGCTATAGAGGTTCAGGCGACCTAAGATCTGTGCCACCTCTCAATCCCGTGAAGCAGTCAAGATCAGCGTCTCTGGCCAATCTGTGTAGTTCGTCATAAAAAAAATGTATGGCCGCAGAGTAGTGCGGCCAGTTTGTTGTTTACGTTTAATTACGACGCAGTACAGACAAAAGCACAGTAATTTTCTATTTTTTTTTATTTCAGACTCCACATGGCTTAGATAATTTACTAACACATGTAGGTTTCTTCAGGTTGTTTAAAATTGCGACAAACAAATTAATTGGTGCCGCGGATCAATCTCAGGTTGAATGCGCAACTTCAGGCGATTTATATATAATAACTATAATTTTAACTTTATGTACTTTAATGCCAATTAATATAGTTAGAGAGATGTTGTGTGATTTAAAATCATTTAAGATGCTGCGAATGTTACGATTTCTGTAAAGAAAAACTTAAAATTCACGTCGCGTTCTTGACAGAATTGTGAGAAAACGTCATACAGTTTTTGGAGCACTGCGAATGTCGAACATATTTAGATGAAAAAGGGATGCTGACTTTTTACATTCCGTAATACAATCGAGTTTAAGTCTCCGGGACAATCATATTTTCATGTCGCCTGCGCTGGACCGGGGAATAAATAATGTTAATGCCATATAAAAGGCGTTTTTTGATGAACTTATCCAAGGAAACGCACGCTTTTGCCGCGAAACTGACCGAGATGTATAAAGATGTTCATAAATAATTCATGGCGTATGCTTTTGGAGCTTAGTCACCTCGGTGTTGGGATTCTTATAAAATGCTTTTTAAATCAAGCTCCCACTTGGGAAATCGACTTTCAACGTTCACATTAAAAATTCACATCGACAAACTTATTCGGTGAACATTACTCATCATAACGAGGCGTTAATTAACTAATGGCTAAGTATTTATGGGAAACAAAAGTCCTAGGTTTAAACCCACTATCCGACTATAGACGTGAACTATCTGCTAGTTACAGCCTATATCTACATGCTCCACTGCTAAGCACAGGCTCTGCAGAGAGTATAAGGGCGTCGTCCCCAATGTGGCCCTTATGCCATACCATTTATCATTCAAACCAGCACATAGAAATAGACAAATAGGAAAAAAGAAGTACATTACCTATTAACAATAAAAATAGGAAAAAAAAAAAGATAAAACAAAATAAAGAAACGAAAGTAGATACGATAACTTAATTTATTTGGTTGCGATGCTGGATTGAATAGGTACCAGCTCAGCATTGTGTTGGCTGTGAAGCCAACGCTGGTATTCTGCTGATACATATGCCTTCCCGTCTGGCCGTCTTCTGTGCTCCGGTATTAAGTAGACGATTCACCAAGATTAAAGACAAGTTAAAAAGTAAAAGTACAATATAAACGACACCAAAAGGAAAACACAAAACTTTTTATTTTGGCAGATAGTAAAACGGGCTATGTATTTAAATAGGAATATAGCAAACTTCACGTCTTAGAAAAAGATCTCACATATATAGGATTTCTCATCTCCTTCACACCCGAGTGCTTGGTAAATTATTACTTAAAATTGCGACAAACAATAACCTTAGTGCTGACACTGGGGATCGAACTCGGGTTCTTAGTTCTACGCAACTTGAGAAGCCCGCCAGTTCACTGAGCTACCACGGCTAATCCTCTATACTATCTCCAAGTTAGCTTTTAAAATAGATTTTTTATCCTTTTAGACCTTCCTTTCTCCTTTTCGCGGGGTAAACAGAGACAGGTCCTATGTGTTACAGATTGTGAGACCATCACACACTGGGCACGTATTAATGTAATTTTTTAAGTTAACAAACCGGTAAAAAAATGTTAATGAATAATTATGAATATTTGTCAGTTCTAACTTCTTAAAGTTTTAAATTAGTCCTTCTGGTGTTGTTTGTGATCCAGAACTATGATAACATCTTATGATTTATCATCTTGTTTAACTCTATTATAGAAAGACTTTGTCAAAGTTCTTTGGCATTGCAGTGATCTTTCAAATTAAATCTGTCAAAAAGCCTATCCCATAAACTCTTCGAACGTAATTATTAACGAAAAAAAAAATTATCCATGGAGATGAAAAAAAAATAGAATTGTTACATCGTTTTGTGAATACAGACGTACGGACAAAGAGACCGACTAGTATGCAAGTCACCTCATACGAATTATCGGATGCTTTGTTTCAACGTTCGAACAAAAACAGCATTTTTATTATCAATACCCCCCTTGATATCGATTGCTTGATTATAATTGTATGCTCGGCACCACCTTACATTGTTACACCGTTGAATAGTCAAGCTTCAATTATTCTTATTAGAAAAAGCTTCAAGTTATGACGTCATCATTACGGTTCTAAAAAATAGACAACGAGCACGAATGTGGAAGAAGAAAGAGAATGTAAGTATCAGAATTTCGTTATATAACTGTTGTACTTCGGAAATTGAAAATAACGTCCGCTTGTAATAGCGTTAATATAGATACATTTTTTTTGACGAACTAACACAGTTGGCACACAGAAGCTGGCCTTTACTGCTTCACCGGATTTGGAGAGGTGGCACAGCTCTTAGATCGCTTAGCCTGAACCTCTATTAGGTGGTAACTCGACACAAGGGTCCCCCCGGTGAGGGGTAACCTCGGCTTGGACGGTTACCATTATTACGCGTTAGCAGTCCGATCCAAGGGCGCCCGAGAGGGCCGAACCACGACTCGGTCGGTAGCTATTTTATTAACAAAAATCTATTGGGATAATCTAAGCTAAACTAACTTATATGACACTTCGGGAAGCATATAGATACATTCTTTATTGTGTCTTTTAAATGTTTTCCCGAAGTGGCACTCAAAGTTAGTTTAGCTTTTTGAATGTCCCTTAAATTATCCGTGAAATAGCTACCGACCGAGTCGTGGTTCCGCCCTCGAATCGGAATGCTTACGCGTAACATAGTAACCGTCCAAGCCGAGGTTACCCCTCACATGGGGGACCCTTGTGTCGAGTTACTAGCGATAGAGGTTAAGGCTAAGCGACCTAAGAGCTATGCCACCTCTCAATCCGGTAAAGCAGTCAAAGCCAGCTTCTCTGGCCAATCTGTGTTGTTCGTCATTAAAAAAAAACCTTGGCGAACTTAATGCTATTTAGCATTTTATTCCAGCTTTTTCGGGGAGGAAGTCTTCAAAAAGATACCCCGCCTACTGGGGGGAAGGCGGTGGTTATGTGGGGTTTGACTCACTAAAACCTCCCCGGTGGTCGTTCCTCGGTGCATGACGAGGGGCTCCGGTATCTCCAGAAGATCGCACCGGAGCCCCTCTGCACTGTGCTCTTAGGAGAGCACGTCCGGGTGTAGGCGGGGAGATTAGTCTTCGTCTATTTTTTTAATGTTACCTCATAACTTTCGACTGGGGTGGTTTACCCAGATTTTGATGTGAAACCTGGTGCTGTTCCCGTGTGGTCCCATTTAAATGTGGTCCTATTTTGACAATGGGATCCATGAGAAAACCATATAAGTCTTAAATTTGCATTATGTATGTGCGCGACAAATGGACGAATAACTCAATATCACGCAAACCGATTTCGATGATTCATTTTTATTGGAAAAGGATGTACTTAAAGAATAGTTTGATAAGGTTCTAAGGATAATTCGTAAATACAAGCAAACAAACGTTAAACGCGCGAAAGAGCGTTTAACGTTAAACGCCCTTTCGCGCGTTTCGATTTGAAGTCAGTTTTGTTTTTGCTCGTAAATATTCTTGTAATTGTTACTCATAAACACAATTGTTTATTGTTAAAACAATATTGAAGTGACATTGGTATGTCTTTGGATTACTGTGACGTCCCTAACTTCATTTTGACGCAATTGTAGCCCAGGTGTAGAGAGTCGATTATAATTGTGACCACGTAGTGGCGCGTTCTAATTAAGGTGTTAATACTGACCGTACTCGAGCGCCGTTTAAAAATTACGACCTAGAGGTAGGCGCTGGTGGAATTCTAAATTCGAATTCAAGCGACGCTGCATACGACATTAGTAAGTCAATGCTGAAGCACTTTACACGCTTAACGATGATCAATTGGCGGGTTGATAAGAAAAAAAAATTGAACGGCATTTTCAATCAACGGACTTCAAAAAAAGTTGCCAACTCGTTTGTATTTATTTTGTTTTCATAACTTCGTCGTTTACTAACCGTTTTGTTGCAATGTTGTTACCTTCAATTGAGTCCTATAATAATTTAATTGGCATTGGCCATTGTTTCTGAAGACATACCAAGGTTACTTCAGGAGAAGAAGTCGTATAGAAAAATGAACCTAACCAAAGTCTCTTCAAACTAGCTCAATCTCACTGCAGCATCGTTTCCAATAAAACATGAATCATCGAAATCGGTTGGCGTGATACTGAGTTATTCGTCCATTTGTGGCCCACAAACTTGATGCAAATTTTAGACTTATATGATAGTCTCATGGATGACATTGTCAGAACTGGACCAAATAGGACATAGAAAACACCACCTTCCAGTAAAAAATATACTAAACATAAATAAAAATACAGATGAATTAAGAACCTCCCCCTTTTTTTAAGTCGGTTGAAAAGAACTTCCCTTCGTAGTTGTCGTTTACATTTGATGAAGTTTTCCCACATTTTTGGCGTAGATTTTCAAATCAAGACGGTTTTTGTTCTTATTTGTTTTTCATCGATTCTTTACTTAGAGAAATCTACCCGATTTCTGCCAACAATATTATTAAAAAAAAGCTAGCAACACATGACACTCAGCGATAGTTTTGCATAATAACTACTTCCAATGATATCTTAATGATTTACCTGAACCTTATTGTATCTTTAATTCATAATTAATAGTTTTGTTGATTAGCGCAGTTGTGACGGTATTCCTGTCTGAATAAAGCGAGTATATTAGTTATTGGACTATTTTATTCCACAAGACCTACAAATTATTACACAATTTTTAGAAATATTACTAATATTCTTGTTAACTATTCCAACTAAGCTTATGCTTGTAATAGGAGATGGTTCACGTCAATAGTCGAATGGTGGATTCGAACGCAGACCGTACCCTAATTGACGCTACTAATAATTTATCTTCCAGAGTTAAAATTAATCGTCATATCATCTTATTTTAATACCAACGAATGTAACAGAAGTAAACAGATATTTTAAGCAAAAGGGACGTATACTAAGTGTCGCTATTATGGGTCGCATCGGTCTCCCCTGATCTACGCTCTATGTGTTCCTGGTCCCCGCGTAATGATATTACGAAGGGGGTGAGTCCGGTTCTATCATCAATTATTTTCGGGAACGCTCTCAGCTTTCCATTTTTTTAAATAAACTTCAACGTTGTTCAGAGGGGATGCAAATGCAATTATGTGTGGGGACTGCATATGCTATGAAAACACTTTTTGAAGTAAAACTTCTTTAAGCACGCTTAACTTAGGGAGTAAGCTAGTGAGTGCGTTACGAAAAGTGTGATCAGGCGAGGCGAACGGAAGTTTTAAGTTAGTGAATATAGAAAGAGAGAGAGATATTAAGTTATGTTAAGCATAGATATATATATATGTGAGCATACATTTTCTTTCTCCCCTAGCTAACTACGTTTTGTATATCTAAGACTCAGTGCAGTCTTAGATATACAAAGAGGAAACTTCAAAAGATGAGGGAGGTTACTCCCTCCTCTGTGTCCTCGCAGTGCAAGGCGACAGGGGCCAGCCGATATCGCCTTCTTCCCGAGTCCATTTTGGCGGACGACAATGGCCCCACCCTGTGGCCCATTGAACCCGAGGCCCTGTTTAGTCGCCTTCTACAGGCAGGGGATACCGTAGTCTTATTCTTGAGAGCCCAGAACTACAGGGCAGGGCTATCTTACCACACTAGGAGCAAGAGAGATAAGTGCCGCGCGCACATTTTTTCTCTCTTGAACAGTCGTGCATGTATAATATTTTGTGCATATATTATACATATAGATGGAAATAAAGAAGTTTTACTTCAGTCGTGTGGTCTAAAGCACAATCGTTATTTTTAATGTCTCCCAATTTGTTGGCGTCAGAGTAATATTGTTGCTATAGTTTGTGCATCAAAGTTTTGGGACTATTTTCAATATTTACTAACGTACCCTATATAGCTAGATAGACTAGATTTTATTTAAACAATAAACTTACATCATTAAATAATTAATTTAACTCTCACAATATATTAAATTATTCATTTCTCTCCGTAATCAAGCGGGTGAAGATTATTATCTACACCCATCTACATATCAGTAAATACAACATCATTCTTCTTCCTACTTCAAAATCCTTAATTATTATCTTTAATATACTTCAGTATACCCCATTGTACTTTAAAATTGTATATGTATACTTTAATATAATCATAATGACATAAATATACACAACGCATGTGTCAATACAAATTTGGGTTATAAAACAATAAATTATCATCATAGTAAATAAAAGTAGTGTACTGTATTTGACAGTTCAAAAGAGGATTGCTACGATCGTCACCAAATTACATAAATACAGGATTACTCGCCAGGTCAATGTGAAGATTCCTGACAGTTTCATTGAAATCCGTCCAGCCGTTTTGGAGCCTTTACGGATCAAACCCACACACTTTCTCTTTTATATATATATATATATATATATATATATTCGTTCAGGGATCTATCATTCAAGTTGCGATGAAGCCGTTGGCTCTAAGGGCAATAATATGGCAGTGCCATATTGTAAGAAGGATATATTACTTACACGTGCATTCATAATAAATACATTCATAGTTATTATGAATGCACGTGTGTTTGTGAGTGAGTATATACCAATTAGGATTTGGAATCAATCCGCTTCTCGGAACAGTTCGTGACAATTCTCGTGTTTCACTGTACCTTTTGCGGGTCAATTTCCGAACATGGAGTGGAGATGGACGAATTACCTGGAAACAAGAAAGCGTCTGATAAGTAAAACATATATATTATCTCTATATATAACGTCTATGGCCTAAAGGTGTAGGACACGGTCTGCGAAACGTCATGTCGTAAGTATAAAACCATTCGTCTATTGACGTGAACCATCTCCTAGTAAAAGCTTATTAGATAATGAGTAACAAGAAGATTAGTAATATTTATGGAAAAAATACTGCTGGCATTATTATAAACAAAACGACTTAATAGAATAATTCCACTGGTAATGTAGACATAGACATAGACATTTATTTATTGGCATCACAAAACAAAAACACATCACAGACTGAATATAACACACATTAAAAAAGAATGAAAAATAGACAAAACATAGTACATATGATGACAATATCGGACACCGTCTCAGCATATGCTGTCACAAGGATTCGACAGCGCTGATTTTCAGCGGTACATGCATTACTAGTACATGTAATTTGTACTTAGTTAGCTACTTTTTATGGAAATTATGCCTGTTGAAATAATCATCGTTTGATTACTAATACTGTGGCGACATACGATTCGTCGTAAAGCAGAACACACCAATAACCCAAAACACACTCATACTGTTGACCTAGTGCGGTGGATGAATTAGTGACAGGTGGCAAGGAAATTAGGTGGCCGAGATGAATTTCCATTTTTCACGGTCCTTGTGATATTCATTTACAAACATCTTCGCAATTATGTTATTCGTTTTTAGTTTCGTTAGGACGATATTATTAATTCATCTAGGCTAGGATCCCCTGCTGACATTGCTT
This sequence comes from Meandrusa payeni, assembly GCA_029286785.1. Classification (NCBI taxonomy): domain Eukaryota; kingdom Metazoa; phylum Arthropoda; class Insecta; order Lepidoptera; family Papilionidae; genus Meandrusa; species Meandrusa payeni. The sequence continues at coordinate 3,598,235 of JAGSMX010000029.1, forward strand.
ATTTTCGTCACCTTACCACAAAACCTTTTTTTTTTTTGTTAACGGGGAGGAAATCTTCAAAAAGATACCCCGCCTTCTGGGGGGAAGGCGGCGGTTATGTGGGGTTTTACCCACTAAAACCTCCCCGGTGGCCTTTTCCTCGGTGCATGACGAGGGGCTCCGGGATCTCCAGGGGAACGCACCGGAGCCCCTCTGCAATGTGCTCAAGAAGAGCACGTCACGGGGACGTTACTCCCTCCCCCCCTGTGCCCTCGCAGTGCAAGGCTACACGGGCCAGCCGATGTCGCCTTCTTCCCGGGTCCACTTTAGCGGACGACAAAGGCCCTCACCCTTGTCGCCCAGTGAACCCGAGGCCCCTTTTAGTCGCCTTCTACGACAGGCAGGTGATACCGTAGTCTTATTCTTGAGAGCCCAAAACTACAGGGCTGGCCCAAAACTATCACTTGTTTGCCTTTCTCTATTCTAGTCACAACCTTCCCTTTCAAGTTACTCATTAATAAATATAAATATATAAAAAAACTAACATTCTTCCCATCCCTAGAAAATCACCTATAGAAGGAGGGGACAAATTTGATTGAGTTATTTAATAACGAACGCAGCAATTAAGTTAAATTTGGATCCCAACAAGAACGTCCGATCGATCGCTTCCAAATTTAAAATCTGATAGCCGTCCGCCGGCAGCCGTATTGGTGCCGGCACAAAGGAATAGAACGAGCATGACGATTCAAATATTTTCGAAAATGGAATATTAAGTGAGGCCATTATACGGCCGAATGATTACTATTGCTTCGAAATGACGTGTAGCGATCGTAGTCTATTATTAAAAAATATATATTCCGTCCAATGCATATGATAGAAATAGTAATTGTCGATGTACATTAAAATCTTTGATTAGTGAAGATGGATAAGGTGTGAGGGGACAAAGAATTTCACCACTCATATACAGATAAGCCTGAATAGCCTAACGGTTTAGGGTATGTTCTGATGAACGGAAGATTTTTAGGTTCAAGACCCACCATTCGACTATTGACGTGAACCACTAGCACAAACTGAAGCTTAGTTGAAACGTTATTGGAGTAAATTTTTTTTGACAAATATTACTAACATTACATTGTTAAAAAATAAAAACATTTCATAGTAATTCGATCCTTAATCAAGCATAGTTTTTTTTTCTTGGGAATTGATTTGTTGACCTAATAAAAAATAACGGGCTCTTTTATTTCCGTAAATCGTATCGGTTCGGAAACATCGCTGACGATAACTTAATCCATATAAAATATTTCTGGTAACCCCGCTATAGTTAAAAGGATATCATATATAAATTATAATATTGTGTACTGTGAAAATACATACGTTATGTATTAACAGCATTCTTTGTTAATAAAACTCGTCTAAAAGGTTAAATCACAATAATTATAGATATAGTGAGAAAACATTTTCCTTGGTAATTTTTTGGAAAGTTCGTATTTATCGTGCTCTCTCAAATAGCTCCATATTAATAGATATGACAATGTCACTCATTTAATAATGGTAACCGTCCAAGCCGAGGTTACCCCGCACCGGGGACCCTTGTGTCGAGTTACCACCTAATAGAGGTTCAGGCTAAGCGATCTAAGAGCTGTGCCACCTCTCAAATCCGGTGAAGCAGTAAAGGCCAGCTTCTCTGTGCCAACTGTGTTAGTTCGTCAAAAAAAAAAGACAGTTCGGGTGTCATCATATTCCGATAAAGATCCGAGATTTCCCAAAGTAAAATAATTTATCTAACTGTACCAAAATTTTAATCTAAATCAAATTTAATGTAAATTTAAAAATTTAACGGCATATTTGGAAGATGTCGTTATTTAAGAGATTATCAAATACTTAACAATTGAAACAATATTTCAAAGTGGTCATCGAAAAACTGTAGGCACGACTGAACTAGCAGATTAGCAAAATTAGGAAAAATCGACAACTGTGATGTCACTGAAAGTTCATTTTGATACAATTGGGACCCTGTTCACAACGCCGCGCGGCCCTCAGACCGTCAGTGTCATAATAAGGAGTCCCTATTTGCGTATCGGGGTCAACGACTTGCGTATGCTGCCTGCATTGATGCTACGCGTTAAGTGACCCCTTAATGCGACTTATTGGTTACTCATAAGTGCACGAGTTGCCACAGAGTAACAATGTGTCATTTACAGGGCCGCCTTCGATACTGTCCTTTGTCACATTTAATCGAAACACGCCGCTAAGCTGTGACAATCAGAGTCTTATTGGTATGATAAGGGCTCATTGAAGAATGACGGAGGCAATAAACACCAAATTGATTATTAATCAAGCTGTTTAAAAGGTCAGGAACGGCACATCGATACCGATTTTTGTTAAATAGTCAAATTTACACGGGGGTGGGAGGGGAAGTAGACGCGTAAGTGTAAAGCAACATACATAGCTCATGTGTCTGCAGTCTAATTTCCAAAACGGAAGTAAAGGGGTTCGATTCCATTGCCGGTACTTATGAAATTTTAATTGGTATTTTAAGTGTAATTTTCGACTGACTCACGTAAGCGCTTTTCAATCGCGATGAAGCTGTAAAAGTCAACTAACGGCGGCCTTTGGCCATTAAAAAAAAAAGCGACACGCAAAACCGAACAACAAATCGTGAAGAGTTCCACAAAACATCATTAAATTCAATATTTCGTTTAAAAAGCACTCCACATATCTCGACCATTAATCACTAAAACTACCGACCTTCAAGCAGAACATCGAAATAAAATCGGCAATCGAAATAAAGCACTTAAAGCGAAACGTCATTATCGCACAATATAAATAAAAAAGCACAGAAATCGAACGCAAAAATTGTGTATCGGCGTCGATTTAAAACGAATTGAGAATCGATACAGATATAATAAAACATGCAATGTCTTCTTGTGATTGTCCAACATTTAATTTAAACATTTATGTTTTTAATTCGGATTAAATACTCAGGCATATTTTAAGAAATCAAAAATTATATTTCTACCAAATTAAAATAAAGTTATTTAGTACAGTAATTTTAATGAACTTTATAGATATGTAATTAATTTAAAAGTTTTTTTAATAATAGTATTTTATTTTTTTATTCATAGTTGAATTTTTTTAAAAAATTTAAAATATATTACGGACGAAGTCGCGCGTTATTGCCAGTATAAAAATGCGAGCGAAACCGAGCGGCATTAATTAAAAATTCTCGGTAGAATATTCAAAAATAGAATCCGCATTCGAACGCGCCTTGTACGGAGCCAGAGTTTGAATTTGGAAGGAACAAAAGGAGGAGAGCGCGGGAGCAACCCTTTTAGCGCTGATAATCTGTTCTTTGGCCGTGTTGTGTTTCCTTTTTTATCTGTTGTCACTTTTTTGTCCGAACCCAGATTGTACACAACATTCTTTACTTCGAAACGGAGCTTTTTAAACTCGCTTCGAGATTTATTTCTTTTTTATTCCCTTTTCGTAACAAGGTCCTGCGTCAAATTTAATTGATGTATGGCCACAAGGGATATTATCAAATAAAGGTCAATTTAAACTTGTCATTTAACATTAGAGTCCCTAGAGTTTGTCGAAATGAAACTTTGAGTATTAAAATATTCTTTAAGCTGTTTTACACAATGCGTTAAGACTGGTTGTAAAAAGTAAAGCAGGGGTACAAAGAGGTCGCTTGTGTGTGCGTGTATTGCTTCGAATTATAAAATTTTAAAATAGAATCCAATCCTTCCGCCCTCGGTCGGGTTAGTGCTTTACATGAAATATTATTTTATGGAATCAACATCTGCGGCCGCTGCGATGTGTGCGTAGGCATTATTCCGGAGCGAACACACGAGGGGTTTATGTACACGGGAGAAATTACTTAAAAGTAATATACTTTCAAGTGGATGGGAACATTTCAAACTCTGTTTTCACTCGAGCTGTTAATTTTAGAATTGAGAGCGCATTCTTTTATTTAATTACAAACAGTGAGCTCAGTAATCATTTTTAAAATTTGATGCGTGCACATGTTTTTAAATTAAAACTCATATCCTTTGATCATTTTTTTAGTGGAGTAGGCAGAGACAGTAAACGTTGTCCACTTTCAGCATTATGCACGTGCTGAACTCATCGTAGGGCAGAAATTTTAATATAAGATTTTTTTATACCGAAAAACAGAAACTAATATGATGCAAGCCTTCTTGTAGTCGAAGCCCCGACCATAAGATTGTAAAATCAAACGTGGCATATTAGGTATCACAGTGTATGTGTATGTCTGTTATGAGAAATAAAAAGGTATCATACTCCAGTACAATGCACCAGAATATCGTAGGCGAGACAAAAATCTTGAAAAAAATAATATTATTTATCTACTAAATAAAATCACGTCATAAAACAACACTATTTACACATGAAATATATTTTTGCATACTTATTTTTTAACCCTTTTAAAAATAATAGCGCCCTCTCGCATTATATCCTTCAATCCGTTTGAATCGTCAAATCACTCGTCGCAGGCTCATTTTTTAAAATTGGAACTAAAAGCGAAACCCCACCATTTTTAAATTGCTCTCGTCATGCGGCTTCCTTTGTTGCCAGTGCTTTTCGAACGTATTCAATAAAATGTTTCACTGCGAAAAAATGTAATTTGAATTTGTAGAATGCAATTATATTCGTAGATTTGCTTTTTTTTGTTTAAATAATGTATGCGATAATTTTCGTAACACAGATTTTATTGTTTTTTTACCAACGAAAACAGAAAGAATAAAAAATCTGTATTCCTTGTCAGTTTAACATCAAGCGCTTTGAAGCGCTAAGCCGCTTGAAAATTCAATTCAAACTATATTCAATGTAAGATCCATTCAGCTGTGTTGGTTTTGGGATTATGCTTTTTTGTGACTACCCTCCCTTTTTAATTTTAACTCTTTTGACTATTTTAATATTTCTGGAACAATTTTTAGTTTAGGGCGAGGGTAATGTGGGTGTATTTCGGGACAAAGGGTTACATTTGGAAGAATCTGTATGCGGGTGTCGTTGTTGTGTTTGAATTGATCAAAGCTTGTATTATGATTAAAAAAGAGGGTTAAATAAAATCGATTTAAAAATGTTCGAAACCATTAGATGGACGTATGTTCTTACCTATTTTTGCTTTTAAATGTTTCTTGTAATTAAACGTTGCCACTTTTAACACAATACGAAAGTTTTAATTTTAGTTAGAACATTAACTGAACTTTTTGTTTTATCTCTTTAAAGAGGTTTAATAGTTACTTGTTTATGTTAAATGCTTATATGAATGACACAATTTAGGTAACTTATCCGTTAACGTAACTTTAAAAACCTTTTAACCTACTTGTTAATTAAACTGCAAGTAATACATTCCGAGATTAAGAAAACTATGTTAGCGGGGTAAATAGAGACAGCAAATGTCACCAATTCAAGTATCCAGTTACCAAGCTTATTACGTCTCATATGTGACAGGACAGAAGTCCATCGCCATCCACCGGACAAGATTTTAAGAATTTTTTGCAAGTAAAACTTGTTGCACGAATGGCTCGACACCATTGGGTAAGTACCACGAAATGGATCTGGAGGTATATTATACCTCGGCGTTTCGCCAAGTGACAGATTGGATTGGGAAAGCAGATGTTTTTTGCGGGATCACTCACTGGTAGAAGACGGCTGACGTTTGAATCTCCGACCATAAGATCGTAAAGTCCAACGCTTAACTGTCAGGCTATTACTAGAAACTCTCTAATAAAAGTCACGGCATATAGTTTACCTTAACGCCATGCACCGTTCACAAATTTTATTATGTGATTTATAATCCGAAATCCGAAAAACGAAATCTCATCAACTGACCATCAAATTATTATTGCTTATTTATATAACAAGTATGAACAATCTTAACAAAGCCCCATTATAAACTAATTGGGAATAATGGTCTCCTATATATTATGGTAGTCGTCATTAATTCCATTATATAATTTAAAAGCCAAAACATCAAAAGCGAATATAAGTGTGATGTATTAAAATATTCCAATAAGAAATCGAAAACCAATATCACAATTAATCAAAATGACTTGTCAACATTATCTCTACAAAACCCTTTACAATTAAAGAAAAAAACGCCGGAACGGAAAAAAAGGAAGGATCGCTTACGTGGAAAAAAAATCGGGTGAACGTCCTTACACAGGAATAAGGGAAACGTGCGGTTAGGAGAATCCAACCGCACTGTTCGTTATAAATTGCTTCCTTTAAAAGCACACACGGCTAGAAATGCCAACATAGTAAGCAATGGATTTAAAAATAATTCACATTTTCGACAACTCACAGGATGTGCAGTCCAACAAATTCGTTACGTCGATCCGGCATCATAATCTTACGCATTAGACGCGACAGTTGAAAAAAAGTTGGGAAATTCGACCAGCTGTGAGCTTGTAAGGGGACCATAAATACATAAATTTGAACGCTATAGTCTATTTATAAGGTATAAATTCGTTTAATTGTATTATAAATTCAAATTAAACAATGTAAATTAAACACGCAATTCTAACTTTTATAACTATAATAGTAAGTTCTGAATATGATTAAAGATGTCTTTCAATACATTGATTGACGTGTCAGTGAATGAAGTCACGCGACTTTCCTTCCTTTGTATAGGGAATTAGAACTATAACTGCGTGATAGTGGTTTCGCTGTTGAAATTATAAATGTCATTTTCAATCGATTAATTTCGAGTAATCACAAAAATGCGTAATCGAATTAATTTTAATTTCCAATTGCATTGAAGAAAGTTCGTTGACGTACACGTCATATTACAAATTCTGCTGTCGTTTCTTAGCGCCAGCGCTTCCCGAATCGCTAACATTGTGTGTTATCTGGCAACACATGATACCCAGCGATTGTTATGCATAATAACTACTTCCAATGATATCTTAATTATTTACCTGAACCTTATTGTATCTTTAATTCATAATTAATGATTTAGTTGATCGTCACATGAACTTGGCATTGTAAACAATAGTTGTAACTTTATTAGTTCCTAATCTGACTTCTAATTAATTTTGTATAAAGATTGTGAGGACGCGCAGTTGTGACGGTATTCGTTATAATAATTCTTTGTACAACGTTGCGCTGTCTCAATGAAACGAGTGTATTAGTTGTTGGACTATTTTATTCTACGAAACCTACAAATTATAACATGTGTTTAGTAATTGTTAAATGGAAAGGAACGTGGGAGCTTATTTTTTATCTACAAATATTTCACATTTCTTGCTATTATATTTTTAAATAAAATTAATACTAACACGGAGGATTCTGCGTGCTAAATGTTCTTTCTTTAGAGGTCAAAGTCGATATGATTTAAAAAATTAAATAGGATTCATTCAATGCATTAAAGTGTGAACTTACATTTGGTCTTAACATTTTGTCTCGATATGGTTGGCATTATCACATGCGCACAACTGTACAAAATATAAGTTTGTATAGACACTTATTTAGAGATGTTTGGAGAGATCATCGATCTGGGGCCTTGTAGCTGATTTTACAATGTCTACACTACATTGGTTCTGTAGTGCAACCTAACAAGTTACTCTACCTTTTACAGCCGCGATTTTATTTATGACTAACTACACAGATTGGCCTGAGAAGCTGACCTTGACTGCTTCATCGGCTTGAGAAGTGGCATAGCTCTTAAGTTAGCCTGAACCTTTATCGCTAGTAACTCGATAGAGTCCCGGTGAGGGTAATCTCGGCTTGAACGGTTACTATGTTATGCGTAAGAATTCCGATCCGAGGGCGTTCGATAGGGCTAAACCACGACTCAGTGGGTTGCTATTTCACGGATAATCTAAGGGACATTCAAAAAGTAAACTAACTTTGAGTGCCACTTCGGGAAGCGTTGGCACTCCTAACATCTAAGGGGTGGAGCCTACGCATAAAATAGCGGTCATGTGCGAGGATTATTCACAACCTCCGATGATTGGGAATGGACGTTAAACAGCTACGATATATCTATTATTTATAAGAAAAAAGAAAATATTGGACTAAGTATTGCTCCTTGGGGAACACCTATGTCAGTGAAGGGTAGATCGAAGTCCAAGGGTGATGATACTGGAGAAGAAAACGTTTAGTAGATTTAGTGATTCAAATATTATGTCAAAAAAAGAGATTTCTATAACTACATTGTTTCGACGGATATAAAATTAATTCGATAAGATCGGAGGAAGTGTCGAATGCATTGTTAAAGACAAAGAGACGACAATCACAAATATTGATTTTTATACGTTCGTTTATACATCAATCGATGATTTATAAAATTCCTTACGTTGAGGAAATTATTCATACTGGTTACGACCAACCGCAGCGTTTTCTTTATCTTTTTTTACTATAATTATTGGATTAAATTACTCTTTGACATTTACTTCTTATTCGAAATCACATCTCATGTGGTAAATAAACAGAACGACAATACAATCAGACGTAATTACGTCTCACATGATTTTTTTAAAAGAAATTACTTATTTGCAATGGAAGTATTCAAGTTCTCTATAATACCTTTTTTTTTTGTTAACGAGGAGGAAATCTTCACAAAGATACCCCGCCTTCTGGGGGGAAGGCGGCGGTTATGTGGGGTTTTTACCCACTAAAACCTCCCCGGTGGCCCTTTCCTCGGTGCATGACGAGGGCTTCGGGATCTCACGTGGGACGCACCGGAGCCCCTCTGCATTGTGCTCAAGGCGAGCACGTCCCAGGGGGAGGTTACTTCCTCCGCCCCTGTGCCCTCGCAGTGCAAGGCGACACGGGCCAGCCGATGTCGCCTTCTTCCCGGGTCCACTTTGGTGGACGACGCAGGCCCCCACCCTTGTCGCCCAGTGAACCCGAGGCCCGCTTTAGTCGCCTTCTACGACAGGCAGGGGATACCGTAGTCTTATTCTTGAGAGCCCAGAACTACAGGGCTGTCTCTATAATACCTAGTGTAAAAAGTCCTAAGATAATAACAAACGATCGCTTAAGTTACACTTAACTACAAGAGAGCTTCATTAAATTTGATTCTCTTTAAGTGTTCCCTGTATTTTACCAAAGGATACAAAGTGGGGAAACTGTGGTGTTTATTGAAGCCGGTATCGTTTACGACTATTTTATGGACACTCGTGTAGTAAAGTGTATGGATTACCGCGGCTCTTTGAGAGCCAACATCTCCACGTGTACTTTGAATCTATATATAACTTAATAAAAAGATCGGCATCAGATTATAATCTATTCTTTAATTATTTACATATATTACTGAAAATTTACAATTCAAAAACAAAAGCAAATTTTGTTAATTACTACAAATTCTTATATATATAAAGGAAATTTTCGTTTAAGATTTAAATAATTTTGTACATAGGTGTTAAATGATAAGTAAGTTACTTATTTACCACGTGTTCAGCTTACTTATATGAGATATTTCATTTAACGATAACAGGACAAAGGATATATGGAATTAAATATTTCAAAGCAATATCAATAGGCAACATTTTAATAATCATAAATCTAATGCGATCCAATTCACGGAACCGGTATATTTGAAATTCGACTTAACTTTACACGACAAAGATTGGCGCGAAACGTATACCAAATACAAGTAAAGCGTTCGTTCCTAATTCAAATCGACAGAAGACAGATTTATCATAGCGCTTATAGAACTTCGTCCACAGATGAAATAGAAATTGTATTCGTTATATGCTTTATATATAATTAAGAAATATTTAATGAAGTAAGTAACTGATACAAAAGACGCATTGTTGAGATGATTTCATTGATTTAAATTGTGTTTGGTTTTATTCAAGTTAGAATCGAAGAGTGATAATTTAATAGAGAAAAAGTTTGGTTTTTATTAAAATTTCCGAAAGACAAAATACAAAGACATGTTGATTTATAACAATTGTACCACCAGGTTTGACTCTATGATTAAGAGATATTCTCTTCTCTTCCCTATTTTCGCAATGTCGTCCAATCATCCGCCTCTATGGACTCTGGTCCATGGGCCTGTCGGTGCCGCCACTGGTAAATGACGTTGTAATAGAGAATAAGAGATTTTTTTTTGTTAACAGGGAGGAAATCTTCAAAAAGATACCCCGCCTTCTGGGGTGAAGGCGGCGGTTATGTGGGGTTTTTACTCACTAAAACCTCCCTGATGGCCCTTTTCTCGGTGCATGACGAGGGGCTCCGGGATCTCCAGTGGAACGCACCGGAGCCCCTCTGCACTGTGCTCAAGGCGAGCACGTCCCAGGGTGCAAGGCTACACGGGCCAGCCGATGTCGCCTTCTTCCCGGGTCCACCTTAGCGGATGACAAAGGCCCCACCCTTGTCGCCCAGTGAACCCAGTACGGTATCCCCTGCCTTATACGACAGGCAGGGGATACCGTAGTCTTATTCTTGAGAGCCCAGAACTACAGGGCTAAGAGAATAAGTGATATTTTAACTAGTTTTGTCTCCGTGATTTCTTCGATGACTCGTGTAACCTAATGACTGAATAATATCATTGGCAGTGTTGCTCTGGATTATTTTTATATTAAGGCTTATTCTATCATTGTGACTGTCCCAAACGAAGATAGAAAAAATATGTTTAACTAATATCCAGTAGAAGCACTGTACGATATCCTACATTCTATTTGTCGCAGTGTAGGCAAGTGCGGGCACGCGGTAGACGTCTGGCTATTTGCGTTGTAAAGTTTTGTTGTTTTGAACGCTACGAATAATTCGCTGTTACGTTACTTGCTGTTCACACAAGATAACGCACCGTTGCTCGTTTTACACTGTGAAGCTTTATGTAAGTGCGTCATCTAACGCCACCAGAACACTGTCTACTGTAGCAAATATAGCGAGTGAGAACAAAAAGAGACTTCAAATCTAATCTTCTTTAAAATTGATTTCCTCTCTTTTATAGGATAGCGACTACTGTCTCATAGACTAGACTCTAGGGGTTGCCCTTACAAAGTCGGGTTAAAATTATGCGAGTAAAGTAACAACCTGTATATATCCCTCTATTGGACCACAAGCCTTCTCTGTAGAGTAAGGCCATAATCCACCAAGCGATCTTGTCAACGTCTAGCACGTAAATTTCAATAAACAACTTCATTGGAGCCGGGACCAGGGATTTTTTTTATTCACCGGGGCGACTCTTCAAGCAGATACCCCGCATTCTAGGGGGAGGGCAGGGTTATGTGGGATTTTTACCTACTAAAAATTACGGTGGCTGGCTTGGGTGTATGGTTAGGGGCTCCGGGGTCTCCAGAGGAACGCGCCGGTGCCTCTCTGCACTGTGCCCTTCCCTCCCCCCTTGTGCCACGCTCTGCAAGGAGACACGGGCCAGCCGATGCCACCTTCTCGGGTCCACTTTGGCGGACGACAAAGGCCGCCACCCTTGTCGCCCAGTGAACCCGAGGTCCCTTTTAGTCGCCTTCTACGACAGGCAGGGACAACTGTACTCTTATTCTACGAGCCCAGAACTACAGGGCTGAGGGATCGTACTTAGATTGAGGTGACCGCCCCGACACTGTGCTACCACGTTTCGTAATAAAAGGTTGTAATTATTTGCACCTAAATTATACATTTGATAGTAAGTTATAAAATTGATAAGTACGTAATTTATTTAATGTCACAAAACAATAAAAATAACAACGCATAATGTATAACAGAGTGTAGAGCAGGTGCGGCCAGCGCGCAGCGTATACAAGAAACACCGATTAATATGAAACACACAGCGCGCCCGTTTAATTAATATAACTACACTATTTCCAGTGTAAAATATTGTAACTAACTTTATTTGTTCTTCGACGCATACCGCTGCGGCATGCCTTCTAGAATATCTTAGAATGATCTACGCTGATCAGAGTCTATAGTTGCACCGGGTTTTTGGGAGGTGAAAAGTAACATTGGTGTGGCTTCCACCTACCATACATCTATCTGAGATCCAGAGTGCTCCTGTTCTACTTTTGATTTGTGTGTTACTTCCATTTCGGTTCGGTTTAAAAAAATTATAATCGACCTAAAGTTAGTGGCGGATTAAACGGTACTATTTTGGACGAACTAACACAGTTGGCACAGAGACGCTGGCCTTTACTGCTTCACCGGATTGAGAGGTGGCACAGCTCTTAGGTAGCTTAGCCTGAACCTCTATTAAGTGGTAACTCGACACAAGGGCTTGGACGGTTACCATTATTACGCGTTAGAAATCGGATCCGAGGGCGCCCGAGAGGGCCGTGTGTGGACGCTTTATTTTATTTTCGATGTATCAGTTTTTAGTGTTTAGACTTGAACGGTCTTAATATTTTTCTATACGATTTTTAGTAGGTCCCAGGTATATTTTGGAAAGAAATCAACAGGTGTCTCATTCGACGTAATAATTAACGCGAATGTTGTCTTTGCCTATTTATTTATCCAACTAAATACCAAAAAGTTTTCATTTGAGAAAATAAATAAAGCTTACAGTAGAATAGATAAAAAATTATTCGTTATAAAATTTATATGGATATAATTTAGTACAAAGATATGTTGATAAAGTTATATAATACACCCTCGTAGCGAATTGAAATATTTAGTAGCTCGGGTTTTTAAACACAGAAGCTTTCTCGAGTGCTGTAACGACTTTTATGAAAAATGCAAATAATAAAACTTAAAAAGGAACAATAAATAACGTTCATTTGCATATCAACGCAACATCGAAAATCAACGAACACAAAGTACGGACGGGCTGGGCTACACGCACGATAATAGACTACGCGGAAAGCGAAACTATAAATCTGGGCGCATTTTTCGCGAACGCATAATATCCGAACGCACCTTTTATTGAAAATAAACGAAAGAAACAAATGTACACGTGTCCCACTCTATCTGTATACATACCTCTCGCTCGATCCGCGCACGCGCCGCTATTGTGTCTGCCGAGGCTACGTTAACGCTACCGGTCTCCGTCACGCGCGCTAGCTCCGTCCCGCTCAGCCACATGTCAATGCAGTTTATTGTAGACGCTAATGGCTCTGATTACAAATGTAAATTTTCAGCCAGCGACGGCGTTGGTCGGCTTTTTTCTGTTCGATTTCTCTTTATGGTATTAAATTGTAGCTGAATTAATAGCGATAGTGAACCTTTACGATGGTGGTGCGTTTTTTTTTTAATTGTCTTACAACGTTGAGCTATTGTTTCACATTTTGTGCCTGCATTAATAACTTTTTCTGCATAATAACTTTATCGATAAATATTTATTTAAATGATTTCTTATATTTTTCATTGAATGAAAATAATTTGTCGGAATATATCTTCGTTTTATTTTTCAATTTCAGTTTTAAACAATTTACAGTGATTGTCATTGACACAAAAGGCTGAAATCAACCACATGACTTAAGATTATATAACCTCACATTGCTTAGATCAAAAAAAAAACATTCATCATATTAACAGATATAAACGAACAGCATCCTATTAATAAGTAAGATATTTAAACGCTTGTTCCCTCCACCATGAGACCGTGAGCATTGTAAAATACCTATTTCTAAAATAAAATCGCTTTTTAACCGACTTGAAAAGAGGACGTTCGTTCACAACGCGTCTGCATTTTTAGTTTTTTTAAGTGCGTATAATTCTCATAGCGTCGTCATTTATGAACAGATTTGTTTTTAAGCAGAAAGTAAGTAAGTAAAAGGAAGAAAGTAAAGCGATATTTCTTTCTTTTTACAGAAATATTACTAACATTCTTGTTAACCATTCCAACTAAGCTTAAACTTGTGCTAGAACAGTGATTCTCAACCTTTTTTTGTAACGGCACATATTTAACGATTTCAAAATTTGGCGGCACACAAAGAAAAAGATAAAAGTTACTTACTACAACACACTGCATAAATAGTTTATGTCAAAAATTTTAAATATACGAAATAATAATATATATACTCACGTTAAAAATATGTTTCTTTTTAAATGATATAATTTAATAATATTAACATTATTATATATTTGCTAAATTTGGCGGCACACAAAAGTGCCGCGGCACAGTGGTTGAGAATCACTGTTCTAGAATATCTTACATGACAGTATTCAAATGGTGGATTCGAACCTACGACCTTACGATTCGCAGACCGTACCCTAAACCATTAGGCTATTGAGAGGTATACATACATTATAAAGAATTGGTTTCATAATAACAATTAATTTTTAACCGACTTCAAAAGGAGAGAGGTTCTCAATTAGTCTGTTTTTTATGTTTCTTGCCGCATAACTTTCGACTGGATAAAGTGACTTTGATGAGTCTTTTTTTATTTAAAAGCAGATTCTTTCCGCGTAGTCCCATTTAAATTTGGTTCAATTCAAATAAAGGGTAGATAGACAATATGAGAAAGTCATATAAGTTTTAAAATTTGCATCAAGTATGTGCGCCACAAATGGACGAATAACTCAAAATCACGCCAACCGATTTCGATGATTCACTTCCCGAAGTGGCACTGAAAGTTAGTTTAGCTTTTGAATGTCTCTTAGATTATCCGTGAAATAGCAACCGACCGAGTCGTGGTTCGGCCCTCTCGGGCACCCTCGGATCGGAATGCATAACATAGTAACCGTCCAAGCCGAGGTTACCCCTCACCGGGGGGACCCTTGTGTCGAGTTACTAGCAATAGAGGTTCAGGCTAAGCGACCTAAGAGCTGTGCCACCTCTCAATCCGGTGAAGCAGTCAAGGCCAGCCTCTCTGGCCAATCTGTGTAGTTCGTCATAAAAAAAAAATCGATGATTCATTTTTTATTCCTAATTAAGTTTGATTTTGTAATATTCCTACGATAATTCGGAAATACAAAAAGGGCGTCCGCGCAATATCGTTTTTGTTTGATTCGATTTGAAGTCAGCTTTTGTTTTTACTGGTATATTTATTTGTTTCCAAGTCAGTCAGATCCTAACTAAGTCCTTAATGTGTTACAATCGATACGGGGTAAACAGAACTTGAAATTAAATATCGTAGTGCAAATTGCAACGCACCGAGACGTTTGAATTTACTATTATTCGCATATCACAGAGCTTTATTTATATAACGTGTTCATTTAAACTGGACACATCTCTCTTGTCTCCATCGCATACGGGGAGTGATGATTTGGGGGCGCGATGCGGGCCATTTTACACTGGCCGCGTTCACAACGGTTTCTCAACCGAATACCGCTCGCAAAAGATCTCACACCGCTGCCAATTTTCAGAAAGACAGAGCTAAAATAATTGTTGCAAACGCGCCCTATTTCTAGCTGACGTATACATCGAATTGTAATACATATAAATATCAAATTGTTATATATCTATTATTATATGACTGTCATATATGTATTTAATCAGCCAATCGTCACTAGAAGTATCAGAGATGACCGAGATAAGCGCTCAGTCTGAACGATTAAGGCTTCGAGGAAGCTTCGCATTTATGAACCGAATATTTTTTTAATGGTTTTATTTCTATTAACCACATGTTAATTTTGTTGGTATTGGACCTTGGTTTTAAGATATACCAAGGATAGGAACTAGGAACTCCAAAAATCATATCGAAAAATATTTCTTGATTCTCATATTAGCATTTCTTGACCACAACTAGCAAGAATTTGAAAGAAGAAAGAATAACAGGCGCCAGAACATTGTAATATAACTATGATACTACGGAAATAAACTAGAAAATCCACATGCGACCTTGTACCGTTCACGTTTACGTTCATCTTTAGCGTTGATTTAACTTGAAGTCGGTTTTTGTTTTAAGTCGTAAACATATACATAAGTTACAGTTACTATAGTCGGCTTCTCGTGTGGAAACTTTTAGTCCGGCGATCGATAGCTCCATTCAAATTAAATAATACAACACGAAACATTAAATCTGTGACAGTCGTATCAAACGCAAATAGCCTATAAATCCGCGCGAGATCCGAATTTTGGCAATATGTTACTTGGCAACGTTACAATGAGTTCCGAATGCATTTTGTATTTACTTGCATTATTATGTCCTAGATGCATGCACGAAATATTGAGTGCGTCACACACGGACGTTGTTATTTTACGTTTTGTCACATCACGCGTAATTAATGATAATGATATCGGAAGCGTCGAAGTATACAGGATATATTTAAGAGGAACAGGATCGAATAGTGCATTTTTTGCGACGTATCTATGCAGATTCGCCAGAGAAGCTGAACATAAAAAATTGCACCTTATATGATATGAAGCTGAGCTCTTAGGTCGCTAAGTCTGAACATCTTCAGACAGAGTAACACGGTGTGACCATTCAGCAAGGCGCCCGAGAGGGCCGAACTATGGACTCGGTCGTCAGCCTTTATCGGAAGACTATTTGAGCCCAGTATATGGCGATTTGCTTACAACCTATAAGACGTAGACGTAAGATGGTGAAAGCGGACAGCTGTTACTGCCCCTGTCTACCCCGCTTAACAGGTGTTAAAATGACTTGACTGTTTGAATAAACTGTTTGTGTCTTGTGAGAACAAAATTCAACTACAATCATGTTTTTGTTCCTATCTTGTTAGCCAACAATTTTACTACTAATGATTGGTTTTTAAATTTTTATTATAAGAAACTAAAAAACCGTGGGGCAAGGGTAAATGGCAATAACACGAATACCTCCGTCACAATGCTGCCACAATATAAATATGAAACAATAAGGAACACAGATAATGAACCAATTTTAAAACGTTCAATAAATTGTGCAACAAGTGGCAGTAAAGGAACGTAATTACCCGTTTTACTAGACAAACAGGCTAAAGACGACATCTGATGAGTACTCGTCGTCGGCCATTTTACACATTCATTGGAATTTAGTTTTGACTTTGTAATGCCGCAAAAGTTATTCTCGCGATGAAGAAAAAATACCCTTTAATCATCGCTATAATAAAATAATCTTCGAGCTATAGCTACTGGAATACTCTATAGTGATAAATGGGAAGATGTTACTTTCGTCACCTTTTACTGCAAAAACTGATTACAGTAATTGTCCGAAATATCCTTCTGAGAGACCTTGCACGGATTTGCTCGTAAAGGAAGCGGTGCCTTGTCTTAAACTCCGGTGGAACTGTAGCGGCCAGCATCCTTGGCCAACAGAGTCAGTATATTTACGAACAAAAACTAAAACCGATTTTAAATCGAATAAAACGTTAAACGTTACTACGCCCTATTTATATTTCAGAATTATTGTAAGTATATTACGAAATAAAATTAATCAAAACCCCAACCAAACTTTCATCAAACTACTCTTGAAGTACATGCTTTTTATAAAAAATGAATCATCGTAATCGGTTGGCGTCATATTGAGAGAATATTGCCCATTAACAGAATTGGACCAAATTTGAATGGAATCACAGCACCAGCTATCAAATAAAAAAAGAATCATCAAAATCGTTTTACTCAGTCAAAAGTTATGCACTAACAAACATAAAAGAAATACAGACGATTTGAAAAACCTTCTCCGAAATCGGTTGAAAAATGGTGTTCTGTGAAATAGATGTATATCTCGCTAAATAATATTCTCTCACTCAACAAACTCAAATCTCTCTCACTCAAATCACTCGATCAGCGATGGACAAAATGCAGAAAATATGGAAAAACCGTGACATCACCAAAGCAACTAAAACCCGGCTTGTAAGATCACTTGTGTTCTCCATTCTCTTGTACGCCTCCGAAACATGGACCCTACGAGAGAGCGAGAAACAGAGGATAGATGCGCTCGAGATGTGGTGCTGGAGAAGAATGCTGAGGATACCTTGGACTGCATTCCGAACTAACCAGTCAATACTTGAAGAACTCGGCATCAAGCAGCGTCTGTCCTCCATTGTTCGGGCTCGGATACTGACATTTTTTGGTCATGTCTGCTGGCGTAATGACGAATCCATCGAACGTCTGGTAGTACAGGGTAAGGTGGAGGGCACCAGACCTAGGGGAAGATCACCTATGAGATGGACCGACCAGATAAGAACGGCTATGGACGTACCCTTGCATCAATGTGCGAAAAAAGCAGCGTACAGGAAGGAGTGGCGGCGGCTTGTGAAGCGGGTCATTGATACTTAATACGTGATAACAACGACGAGTCTGTAAAGACTCAAGCGACGAAGAAGAAGAAGAAATATTCTCTCAATCGCTCTCCCGTTTCTAAGGACTGGTCTCCTTTTTGGATGAATAATCACTGTTCTCAGGCACTCCGGCCCAAAGCTTCTAGGACGGCGTCACTGGACGCCAGTTCGTCGGGAATCTAGTCCAACCAACTTCTCGTACTTAGGCCTCTAAATCTTTTGCCTTTGATCATTTCCAGATTATTGGCCTCGTTTTGTGCAATATTACACTATGGTACCCAAAATGCCTTAAAAAATAATATAAAAGTCACTAGGACAGGTTAGTAACCAGCTCTTGGACATCGGCTTTTGTAACATGAGTACAATATAGTAATCTTTATGGATGCGATCCCGGCTCCAAACAAAACAACCGGACTCGCTCCACATAAATGTAAGTAATGTTTGAATCCAAAAATTATAAATACAGTAGAACCTCTGAAGTCGAACTTCCAAGAGAATTGCTAAAAACTTTCCAAATCTGGTGAAACAGTACAAGCCAACTTTAATGGCTTATCTGTTCACCACAAAAAAGCTAAAAACTTGAAGTTATATAGTTTTACGTCATCATGGGACAATTTGTGTATAGATGGTTTTTCTATCAAAGTATAGTAACAGCCTATATGTTACTTAATCTCTACACAACTCGAGGTAGACTGCCAGAGACTTCGTTCTTTTATTAAGTCCTCCTTTTTGTAAAATTTTATTTTGTACAAATAAAGATGAAATAAATATGCCCCACTGTTGGGCACAATCCTCTCTGCAAACGACAGCCACACTAAATGACGCGGACTTATTGTAGATGCTTTTATGTCAACATACTTCATATGCAAGAGAAAAATTTCAAAAACATGTAAGTTTCCTAAGATTCTAGCATACTGTGGAACTGTGGCGACTGCCTGGACACTGCATCAGATGTGAAGTAATGATGGTTTTCGACTATATACAGTTGTCGAGGTGCTAGAAGCCACCATGAGTCCATAATCTCTGCTCACTCTTTTGGGTCAAGGGCTTGAGTGCTTAATTTACTCGAGCGTCAATAGCCTAATGGTTTAGGGTACGGCCTGCGAATCGTAAGGTCGTGGGTTCGAATCCACCGTTGGACTATTGCCGTGAACCATGTCCTAGCACAAGCTTAAGCTTAATTGGAATGGTTAACAAGATTGTTAGTAATATTTCTGAAAAAAAAATATTGCTAGCTTTATTTTTAAAAAAAAAATTCTAACTAAAAAAAGCTCTGACGTCCTTTAATTTTATTAACAGGATAGACAATGTGTGCTCGTTGACGTAAACGACCACTCACCTAGTCTTCGATTGTCATAAACTTACCAAAAACGGACCTATACGTAACATCCTCGCTATCGGAAATTGGTAGCAAAAAAAATCTATATTAAAATAATTTTGTATCGACGTATTTAACAATTTGTGTTCCATATTAATGAATGGGAGAAAAAAATTCTTTAGTCTTAATAAAGACTAATATAAACACTTCTCATTAAGTGCTAATTCAGCTTAAGATCAATTGTGAGTAGTAATTATTGTGCTCATTTTTATGAGCATTTAACCACGGACGAGGAATGCTGTACGGCAAAATGTCTTACATGATCGATAGTCGGTATGAATACCGAGCGGCATTTTGTAACGTCCCTAGCGCTCATATTTACTACAATAACCAGCCAGCAACAATTACATTAGCACACAATGAAGTGCAACGACATAAAGAAAACAACAAAATAATCCGCTTTTCTAAATTCGAATACAAAGCGACGTTCGAAATACGAAAACGCATCGACCAATAGCGCTAGAGCGTATGCCAAAATGCCAACGCGCGACACAAACAATTAGGAATGCGTTCTATTCCAAATTCAAAATACAAGTAGGTGCAATGTACAGATAATGCAATATTCAACCCTATGTCATTAATCAGTTTTCAATGAAACGAATTCCAGTGATAATTAATTCGCCAATAATTAATAATTCTATTTTAGTTACAAAAAATACTAGCTGCTTGTAAAATGAATGATTAAAAATATGATCAATTGCATTATAAATTAAAAGAAATTTTGTTGTGATATTTTTTATAGTATAATATGATATTTATTCAGATTGTATTTAGAACTAATAAATTTAATTAAGCTTGCAAATAGATAGAGAATTTATTAGACGGCGTTGTATTTATAAATTCGTCTAAATGTCACGGGAACAATAGATTGGCCCAGTCTATTTGAGATTGATGAGTAATGTGTAATCTCCGAAGTTGTTTTGAGACGGAAAGTTACTTACGCAAGCCGCTGAGACACGCACGAAATGTTACATGTATTATTTTACCTAAGATATCATCTGTTAAAACTCTACGCGGCGTTTAATAGTTCTATGCATATGAAACGTTTCAATAGAAAGCAATCAGAAACGGAACTGTCACTTTGAAAGCGATCGCCGCTTTTTTTTTAATTCCCCGCAAACAAATGAAAACGAGAATAGAGCCCCCTAAAACAGAATAATAACCGCGCTCTTAATCGCCACTAAAAGACGTCTTAAAATTCGACGGGCGCATTCATCAAAAAATAAGAAAATAATTAATACTCCCTCCGGGACGCGAAACGGAGCGTTTAGGACACAACAATAAAACAATACAGCGCTCGCAAACTGAAACAAAACACAGAAAAATATGAATTCCGATCGGGACGGCCCCGGGGAAACAAAAGATGGCGGATTTTAATGAAATGAAATAAAATATAAATTCCTTCTGCAAGCGAGAATTCTTACATTTTTAATTTGCCGCCGCGGAATGGGAGAGGGGCTAAAAACGGGCAAATTCCAAATTCATAAGTTGAATGGTGATTGGACGCATCAGCGCGCTATCTCCTAACGAACTTCGAATGAACGAATTATATTGGAACAATTGGACATTATCACTATGAAATAATTGCCATTCCATTAGAATTTTACGCGTCAATAGCGTAATGGTTTAGGATACGGTCTGTGCGAAATGAAAGATCGTAGCTTCGAATCCACCACGTGAACCATCTAGTAGAAGCTTAAACTTAGTTGGGATAATTAACTAAAAAACTCAACAAATTACTTTATAATTTTTTTAATGATTTATAAAAATAATTAATAATAGCGCCATCTATCTAAACCAATTCACACTAAAAATCTTACGCTTTTATTTAACGTTACGGGCATTGTTTGCCGGCAAGGGTACCTCTCCGCAACGCCTTACGAATTTAGTTCCAATAAGAGACATGTATCTCGTTAATATTATTATAATCATGTCAATGAACAAAATAAGAGAGATATCTATTTGTTATGTTTGTTATTTTAGTCACGATCCGTCAGAAATGTAGACGACACTTGTGCTTTAGTAAATAACGCCCAGCATCACTGAAGTAGACTCGTTGGCGGAACACAGATAGATCAATCACTCGTTTAAATTTAGATCTAGTGAACATTGCACTTCTAAACTGAATTTACAAGCGTATAATAGTTTAGTTGTAAATAAATAAATTCTAGTTCCACCATCGGTATCCACTTCAAGATGTACTGCTGGATTTCATCCTTTTCATCCTTTGTGGACATCCCTCAAACCCGAACGAAGCGGTTTACATCATCGTACAGACGTACAGCAAAGGACTAGAATCTGCCCACGTCTGCCTTTCCCTCCGATTACAATGAGGATGTTTTCAAGAGTAGAGTGAATACGCATTCACTAAGCTAGTGCGCTTTACTATCCAGGACTGCATTTCCACTTAACATCAGGTGTCACCAAGCACTTGCTTGCACTTGATAGAGTCCTGTTTTTTATGGCTGCTAAAGCGTAGTTCTCAAAGGGCTTCCCCCTATTCGCCTATCCGAGTAACTCAACGCTAGGGTATTCAGCCCTGTAGTTCTGCGCTCTCAAGAATAATACTACGGTATCCCCTGCCTGTCGCAGGAGGAGACTAAAAGGGGCCACGGGTTCACTGGGCGACAAGTGGTGGACAAAGGCCTTTGTCGTCCGCCAAGGTGGACCCGGGAAGAAGGCGACATCGGCTGGCCCGTGTCGCCTTGCACTGCGAGGGCACTGGGTGGGAGAGAGTAACCTCCCCCCCCCCTACCCCGGGAAGTGCTCTCTTTGAGCACAATGCAGAGGGGCTCGTGCGTTCCACTGGAGATCCCGGAGCCCCTCACCATACACCGAGGAAGGGAAACCGGGTGTATGTGGCCGGGGTATCTTTTTGAAGATTTCCTCTTCGTTAACAAAAAAAAAGGGTATTCGGGAGGGATCAGCGATTTTATAATAATCAATGAGTCCTTTCACTGAAATATAATTAAAAATATGATTATACCTTCTGTAGTACATACTACTTGAATATTAGACTAATTCAAATATAATTTCAGTCTAGACAATATCTATAAAAGGTATTTATTTATATTAAAACGAATTGATGCATGTGGGTAATCAACGTAAAATTAATTACAGTCTAGAGCAGTCAATTGCCAGTCCATACTCATAAAGCATTTAAAGAAAATAAATAAAAAAACTTATCGACAGTATCCCGGGACGGGGCGGCTGTTTCTTCTCAATGTTGGTAACACATCTGGTATGACTGCATATAACTCGGTGCGATGTGTGAGAATTTATTTCCTACATTTGTTTGTATTCAATGGATTATTTTATAATTTAAAAGTTTAAAATCTAATGAGGGAACTAAAAGGGAATTCTAAGCCTCTGTCTTAAATGACGAATATACGCATAGATTTATTTTACTATCGTGAGTGGTTTATAAATACGTTGTGTTTTATCCAAATTCAAAAAAGGAGTAGATTCTATTAAATTGGTCAATATTTTTTTTTAATTTTTGGACTTATAACGCCATTTATGAATCGGATCTCGATTTTGTTGGCTGCAATGTCCAACATCGTATTTTGTAAATCTACCAGAGAAGTTCTGAAAATCGTGTAGAAAACTGACGAACTACACAGATTGGCCAGAGAAGCTGGCCTTGACTGCTTCACCGGATAGAAAGGTGGCATAGCTCTTAGGTCGCTTAGCCTGAACCTCTATCGCTAGTAACTCGACACAAGGGTCCCCCCGGGGGGTAACCTCGGCTTGGACGGTTACTATGTTACGTGTAAGCATTCCGATCCGAGGGGGCCCGAGAGGGCCGAACCACGACTCGGTCGGTTGCTATTTCAAGGATAATCTAAGGGACATTCGAAAGCTAAACTAACTTTGAGTGCCACTTCGGGAAGCGTTGGCGCTGGAGAAGAAGTGGCCGAAGAAACTCCAGCAACGCTCCTAGCATCTAAGGGGTGGGGCGCAAAAAACGATTCTGAATTACTTGTAACCTATGGATATGCTTATGGGCGGCAAGGAGAATTTAGTTACTATTAAAGTTTTGAACCTAATAAATGAGTTGCTAAAAATATCCACTTCTGAAGTTAAGTCCTCCACGTTGCAGAAATTGTCATTGTAATAGTGCAAACTTCTGATGAGGAAACGATTACTTGTATAGTTTTTTTTTCGCTAGAGGTGGAACAAATATGTTTAAATACGAGTTGTTTAAGTGTAGAACACGAGAGGGTTGAATTAAAAATTTAGTTTTAGTGATGAAGTTAATTTTTCCTAAAATATCCGAACAGTCAACATGGCCATTAAGAATTTTGTAAAGATAATAGAGATCAAAATGTGTACGACGATTTACAAGACTTGGGAGGCTATAAAATTTTAAAGATTCTTCATATGAATTCGCGTAGCAGTGATTTCTGTAATTTAGATATAACTAAGTTGTTTCGGAAATCTAAGAACGATCGCGCATAGTAGATTTAAATTTATGTCAGTTATTGTTTTTAATCGTTAATATACTAGTATGATCGTAAAACTTTAAGACTAAATCTGGAATATACCCTGAAAATCAGGAAAGACCAATACGCGTTGAATCATCAAATCGCTTAATTTAGATTTACACTCTGTACCAATATAACACTTGAACCAATTATATCGCATGATATTAAAAGGTCATCTAACATCTGACAAACAGACCCATTCCAAGAACAATGACGATGTTTCCAAAAATATCAAAAATAAGGAAAATAATTAAAAAAAAACTGTTTCAATAGAACTACATTTAAGTTTTGAATAATTTGATAATGATGACGTATAAATGCAAGTAAAAATACAACTTAAATTCAAATTTTCGTTAGAATTGATTGAAAATGGAAACTTCTAACAAATTAATCGACCGGACGCTCTCTTTTATTTAAAAAGTATCTATCATAGTTATATTACGAACTTCCGATCCTACATTATCTTTCTTCTACCACATTTAAGTTTTAAATAAGTTGATAATGATGACGTATAAATGCAAGTAAAAATACAACTCCAATTCAAATTTTCGTTAGAATTGATTGAAAATGGATACTTCTAACAAATTAATCGAGCGGACGCTCTCTTAAAAAGTATCTATCATAGTTATATTACGAACTTCCGATCCTACATTATCTTTCTTCTACCACATTTAAGTTTTAAATAAGTTGATAATGATGACGTATAAATGCAAGTAAAAATACAACTCCAATTCAAATTTTCGTTAGAATTGATTGAAAATGGAAACTTCTAACAAATTAATCGAGCGGACGCTCTCTTAAAAAGTATCTATCATAGTTATATTACGAACTTCCGATCCTACATTATCTTTCTTCTTCCACATTCGAACTGATTGTCGTTAAGGAGTACTTACCTAATCTTCGATTGTCATAAACCTACCAATGTCTTAATCAACAAACCCTGATATATCTTCGGTAACTAAGGTCCTATCAACACAATAAGTCAACATGGTATCTAATTGAAAGTCAAACAAAAACGATATCGATTCATATATGGCGGCGCTAGATAAAACAGATAAGCCGGGTATATAAATATCTCGCTTTGTAGTTAGATCCGGACGATGTGATCACCATTGCACAGGCTAGATCTCTACAAAGCTACAAAGCGTCCATCCGCGACCGTCGGAGGTTGCGAATAATCCTTGCGCGATACAAGTACTTTATGGGGAAACCCCACCCTCTCGATAGGATTAGGAGCGTCGCTGGAGTTTCTTCGGCCACTTCTTCTCCCAGCGCTAAGTCCCAGTAGATTCGTTAATAAAATAGCTACCGACCGAGTCGTGGTTCGGCCCTCGGATCGGATTGCTAACGCGTAATAATGGTAACCGTCCAAGCCGAGGTTACCCCTCACCGGGGGGACCCTTGTGTCGAGTTACCACCTAAATAGAGGTTCAGGCTAAGCGACCTAAGAGCTATGCCACCTCTCAAATCCGGTGAAGCAGTAAAGGCCAACACAGTTGGCACAGAGAAAAAAAAAAATTGTAGTTAGAGATTATATTCGTTGTTTTTTTTATTTTTGTTTAGCCCCTAAAGTTTCACTAGGATTTTTCAGACGTGCAACAAATCTTAGGTCGCTTGTCCTGATCCTCTAGAGATTAGCTCCCCACCCAGCTTCATTAAGTTCCAGTAGGTGATTACCATTCACCGTATACAAATGTTTATTTGTTGCCTTTGGTACGTTTGAATCTGTGAAACGAAACGGAATTTCATATTGAAAAGAATTACAATAAAGCTTGCTTTTATTTGCAGCGTGTATCTACCACGTTTCCGATTGTAATTGTTATATTGAATATCAATCGATGAACACGGGAGTGCTTCCCGGAATATTTACACGGACGGGCAAAAAGCCGACGCGAGATTCCCGAAACATCAATTCGGGAACTCGTGGCAATAAAATCAATCATTCCACCAGTAACGACCGTTCGAGATATGAAATTTTTACATTTGCCCCGCTTCTAGGGTAACCATGCGAGACTTTATTATATTAAAATAAATTAAAAGTAGTAATTGAAACAATTATATTTATGCACCCCATACGCTAATATTATCTAATACTTGAATGAAATTTTATGCCCTCCTTCTACCCTTTGAAATTGACAGCTGTAAAAAGTTCGAAACGTTAAGAATTCAAAAATTAGATAAATATTTAAAAAAAAGTTTCATTCTTGTATTGAATGCTTCTGTATCAAGTAACAGGCAAACCTTTTTTTTTGTTGTCGGGAAAGAAATCTTCACAAAGATGGCTCCTGAATCTCACATGGAACGCACCGGAGCCCCTCTGCACTGTGCTCAAGGAGAGCACTTCCCGGGGGTTACTCTCTCCCCCCCTGTGCCCTCGGAGCGCGAGGCGACACGGGCCAGCCGATGTCGCCTTCTTCCCGGGTCCACTTTGGTGGACGACACAGGCCCCACGCTTGTCGTCCAGTGAACGCGAAGCCCCGTTTAGTCGCCTTGTACGATAGGCAGGGGATACCGTAGTCTTATTCTTGAGAGCCCAGAACTACAATCAAGTAGGCTCTGAGTGCTCTAAGGGTCCGGCCGGCCTTAGAGATGAGAACAGCAATAGAAACTGCATAGAAAGACTAACGCTCAAGTAACAACAAATTATTTAATAGACTGTATTTAAATAGGCGTTGCAGTAAGACGCGAAGTTATTAACTAAGCTGGTGCCCCATGTTATCGAATACCATCTCTGCAATCATTTAGGTCCGTGGTCATGCACTTGGTTACCAATCATAAACAATACTCAACCAAATTGTTCATTTAATTATATCAAAAGTCTAATACTTGCCTAGCTATCATCTAATTGCTTCTTCAATGCTTTACCTGTACTGAAGACTGTTAATTGGAGAATTGTTCTATGATGTTTCCTCCCACGTATATCTTCTAGACTACATCTAGATATCTGATCGTAGGTGGTGCGGTGGTTTTGTTTGTACCTGAATTGGACAAAAATAAATAATTAAACTGACATGTAATTAAAACACATAGATCATATTATAAGATAACCGTCAATAGCCTGTTTATATGTGTGGGTTACGGTCTGTATTACGAGGTCATAAGTTTCAATCCACCCTTCGACTATTGACGTGAACCATCTCCTAGCCTAAACTTGGGTTTAGTTGAATAGTTAACAAGAATGTTAACAATATCTTTTCAAAAACAGATATATCTTCATTAAAATCTTATAGCAAGCTTAAAATGTTGAAAAGCGACAAATTTTATTACACACTAGCTGCGCCCCCGGTGTTATCAGGAACTAATTACATTAGCTATCTGCTAGTGAAAGTCCCGTCAAAATCGGTTCGCCCGTTCCAGAGATTAGCCGGTACAAACAGACAGGCAAAAATGTTATTTCGGTAAATGTACTGTATATGCATTCATATTCATATAGTAAAGGGGAGTTATCTTAATAGTAAAACAGACCATACAATTATATTTAGTGGTATACATTGTTTTTTTTTAAAGAACTACACACATTGGCCAGAGAGGCTGGCCTTGACTGCTTCGCCGGGTTGAGAGGTGCCGTAGCTTAGGTCGCTTAGCCTGAACCTCTATAGCT
This sequence comes from Meandrusa payeni, assembly GCA_029286785.1. Lineage (NCBI taxonomy): Eukaryota > Metazoa > Arthropoda > Insecta > Lepidoptera > Papilionidae > Meandrusa > Meandrusa payeni. The sequence continues at coordinate 3,625,749 of JAGSMX010000029.1, forward strand.
AAATAATAAATAAACTCGACACAAGGGGTAACCTGAGGGGTAACCTGGGCTTGAACGGTTACTATGTATTTTTAGTAGTTACTATATATTTCACGGTTAATCTAAGGGACATTCAAAAGCTAAACTAACTTTGAGTGCCATTTCTGGAGACCAAAGATTGATTAAGTTTGAAAGTGTTGAACATAGGAACGCATCACCTTAAAACCAGCAATGCACTAGTAAGTTCTTTTTATCCGTGAAATAGCAACCGACCGAGTCGTGGTTCGGCCCTCTCGGGCGCCCTCGGATCGGCATGCTTACGCGTAACATAGTAACCGTCCAAGCCGAGGTCACCCCTCACCGGGGGGACCCTTGTGTCGAGTTACTAGCAATAGAGGTTCAGGCTAAGCGACCTAAGAGCTATGCCACCTCTCAATCCGGTGAAGCAGTCAAGGCCAGCTTCTCTGGCCAATCTGTGTAGTTCGTCATTAAAAAAATAAATAAAAATAGTAAGTTCTTGTGTTTGTGTTTTCGCTTGCAAAAAAGCTCCACTTGATGATTTTATCTTTGATCTTACATGAGCAATCCATCGTAATAAACTCCCGCTTGCATTCTTTGACATTCTATACAAGTTAGTTAAGAAGCAATTTAACTGTTAGACATCTTGGAGAAACGGTTTGCGTTTTTGTCATGTAATATGCAAGCGGGGATACAGGCGTAGCTTGCGCGCGAGCGACAAATAGAACTGTTTATTGTTTCCATGAAGCATTGAATAAAGTTTTTAAACCGTCTTTTTTCTACTCCGAAATAGGCGCTCGCAATAAAATGTCTGGCATTTCGTGAATTAAAAAATGGTAACCCTACCCGAGTCCGACGGAACAACCGCTTGGTTCAGTTTTCGCTTAAAAATAGACATTTTGAGTGCTCGAGATAAGTTAGATGGATGCTGTGTTTTAACTTTCGAGATAAACCGCTCAGTACTTTTTGATCCATGACCGTTTCATGCATCACGTATACAATAATTTCAATCTAATCCTCTAAATATGTTTGACTTTGAACAGGCATGTTTGAAAAATAGCCGCTTTAAAAAGTTTCGAGTGGTATTTTAAAATTAGAACGTTACGTTTCACTTGTTATTGGGTTTTTGTAGAAGAGGATTACCTTTTTGGGAAATGATGCATGATGAAGTGTGTTACGGTCACAGTTTCACCAGATTTAAAGGTGGGCATGGCCTTGCCAGTCCAGTCACGTTTAATTGTGAAATCGATAAATACGTCAAATACTTTACAGACATGACAGGCGTGCCAGGCGACATCGGTAAATTATAGTAACACTTAAACTAGGAAATATCGCCTACTATGATGGTAATCAACGTTCATTTTGTAATTGGCTTAGCAGACTCGGGATCTGGATTTCTATGAGTAAAAGGGCAAGGGTTCTTGGATTAAACCTTCTTTTGAACATTTGATGTGTGATTACATTAACACCCAGGGACATCTACTAGATAAATTGAAGTATTGCAAATGTGTTGCCAACCTATTTTTCGAAGAATTGAGTCGCTGCGATTTCTCTTAAATGACGGGTAGTTAGAAAATGATTTTGTTGTCCGTAAGAAACCTAAAAATCTTATTTTTAACCGACTACAAGCTAGGAGATTTTCAATGCCTTAATATTTTCAAATGTTCTATTTTAATTAGATCCTACGTTAATTTAATTGGAAATTCAAAAACCTTGTTGTTCCTAAGATATTCCATGGAAAACAAATCGTAAGTATTACATGTCACTTTTTCCCACAGACAGGTGTCTTTTTGTATGTAAGAAACCGAAAAATAGTACACTAGACGTTCATATTACATAGCCTATTATTCTGACACTTATAGCTCATCAAAAGATATCGTAAGAAAAACGTAAATAAAAAAAATGACAATTAAGTGAATTGTCATATCATTCATATTTACGTTATATTGGGGACAATCGGTGCAATTTTCATGCAAACACTTGCTGATAAAGAAACATACAAAGTATTTAAAGAGATCCATGCTAGAAGTACTCAATGGCTTCGTAAGTCATGGCGGGCCGATTTACCGACTTAAAGTGGCAAATTATTACACTGATTCATTTAACAGTTTTTAACCGACTTCGAAATAAGTTCTAAATTCGTTTGTAATTTCTACGTTCGTGGACTCGTAGCGTACTCAGCCTATTTGTTTTAATTTAAAAAATTTTAACACCCGATAAAATTTAATATCGATTACTAAGCTCATCTCTATCATATAGGTATGTGACACAAACGACGTGGAACGTTACTGTTATCGACATTGAATATGTTGAAGAGTCATAAGAGCCCACATTTAGGTGCCACAATAGCGGGCGTGGCGCGCGATCTAGCGGGAAATAATTACAACTCCCCTCCCATTCACCGGGTCCCAGAGAGCCTTCATGAGCATTGTCTTGAGACGTGACCCTTGACGCGTTAGCGCGTACACGTGCTAATATCGGAGCGTACCAACTTTACATAGTCTTGGACCCAATTTATTCATAGACCAGTATTTCAAAGAAGCTAGAGTAGAAAATAGACATGAAGAAAAACTTTAAAATATTTTCGTTTTTCGTTTGCTTAAAGAACACGCCTTCGAAGAAGAGCATCATGAAATTATACCATGTATCCTTCAGTGTGAAAAAAAATGCAAAGTAATTTGAATTTGAAGCGTCAATAGACCTCACCCTTTATGGTACGGTTTGCGAAGATTCAATTGTTTTTTTTTGTTGACGGGGCGAAATCTACAACAAGGGTTATGTAGGGTTTTACCCACAAAATCCCTTGGTGAGGGGCTCCGGGATTTGTGTGTGCTATTCGGAAAGCATGTCCCGGGGGGGAGGTTAATCCCTCCCCTTTGCCATCGCAGTGCAAGGCGACATGGGCCAGCCGATGTCGCCTTCTTCCCGGGTCCACTTTGGCAGACGACAAAGGCACCCACTCTTGTCGCCTAATGAACCCGAGGCCTCTTTTAGTCGCCTTCTCAGTCGACAGGCAGGGATACCAGCCCAGAACTACAGGGCTGTTAATCACCATCCTATTGTTAGGAGTTTTCCTAGCCTTTTTGTACCTATAAAAGTCCATGTTACAGCTTATTATTTGTCGCATTTGTCCCGACGAGCTTGGTAAGAAGCGGACAGCGAGTGTCTCTCTACCTCGCCAGGGTTAAAAAGAAAGAGAACACATTTTTAACCGACGTCTAAAAAAGGGGAACTAATTTTTCTGAATTTCTTTAAATGTTTATGTAAACAACTCCTTGATTGATAAATAAAGACACGTGGAAGAGTCAACTCTGATGATATTTTAAAACATTTTTGATTTGTATAACACTTAATCGATGTTGATACATAACGATTATTCGATTTTCCCCGCTTTTAAAACATCGATCTGTCACACAGCTAAGATTTACGAGTGAAGTGTCCCAGTGTGATATGACAAACGCATCTGGACGTGAAACGCCAAATTAAATGTCACTGATATCGTATTGAATGTATTATTTTTGTGTGAAAAGCAACTAATAAGCATCTCATCACATCATCAGTGATCAGTAAGCCGTCTCTATCCAAGTCATCATCATCGTCATCTCACACACATTTATCTCTTTTCTATAGATTACATTACAGTGTGCAATATCCCCGTTCCACCAGTAGACTTCAAAACGTACTTCTGGATTTCATCCTTTTGTCACATCCCTCAAACCCTAATGAAAGGCTTTGCTTCGTCTTTCATTATTCATACAGTTTTAATACAATTTCATCTAGGAATAGTTTGTCCGCGTCTTTCCCTCCGATTACAATGTGGGTATTTTCAAGAGTAGAGTGAATAGGCATTTACTAAGCTAGTGCGCCTTACCATCCACTTAACATCAGGCGGGATCGTGGTCAAGCATTTACTTCAGCCTGCAACAGTCCTCTGTTGAACATAGACCTCTCCAAAACCCACTGAGCATGATCTAAGGCCACTCTCATCTAGCTCTAGCTAGCAGTCCTAAGACTGTCACTCTACCTAGTCTAAAGGCGTCCCAATCCTTGGCCTTTCCTTTCCTTTCCTAAGAACTCGTTTCACCCAACGGTTATCCGTTCTACGACTGATATGGCCGGATTCAATTTGCTATTGAAATTTCTTTGCTGTCCAAATCCTCTCTATTAATGGAGACTGGCAATCAGTTCAGTGAACTTATCTCTTACCTGTGCAAAGCGAAGCGGTTCCTATCTGTAAATACTGACCCACTCTCTAATGTTCCCAAATTATCGCTACGAGTTGACAGCTGCAGTCAGGGATAACGGTCTTCGACTAAAGAAAGAGATTCAATGTTGTTTTTTTTTTTATGACGAACTACACAGATTGGCCAGAGAAGCTGGCCTTGACTGCTTCACCGGATTGAGAGGAGGCATAGCTCTTAGGTCGCTTAGCCTGAACCTCTATCGCTAGTAACTCGACACAAGGCTCCCGGTGGGGGGTGACCTCGGCTTGGACGGTTACTATGTTACACGTAAGCATTCCCATCCGAGGGCGCCCGAGAGGGCCGAACCACGACTCGGTCGGTAGCTATTTCACGGATAATCTAAGAGACATTCGAAATGCTTAACTAACTTTGAGTGCCACTTCGGGAAGCGTTGGCGCTGGGAGAAGAAATGGCCGAAGAAACTCCAGCAACGCTCCTAGCATCTAAGAGTCCATTGTAAAACAAAAAAATGTAATTTGCATCTTGCATCTATGTAATCTGCAAAAATCATGCAATAAAACCAACTCTATGTATCTTTCTCTGGAGGTCTCTAAAACGCGGTCAAATTACAACGTTGACGTATTTAAAATAATTTGTTTAATAATTAAAAGAAAATGCACATTATAAAATAAACATGAAACTAATATCGCACGGCAAATTAGTTACATGATATTTGCTCCATTAAAACCTCCTTAAACATACCTCAAAGCAATCAAAAAATTAGTTGCCAGTAACAATGAAAGCCAATTTGCGCGCCGATAAAATGCGAATGATATAGAGGAAAAAAAAGACATATTCGATAGATGCGAGTTTTGTAAATGGAATTCAATTTTTAACTATCGGCCGCGTTCGTAAAAGAATGTGGCGGCCACCCCGCGCGTTATTGCGAATACGTGAAAATGGCGCGTGCCGGCCCCTCGCATACACAATACGCCGGGTTACGTAAGGAGCACGCGCGCGGAATTCGCGAAACGGCGATTTCTCTATCGCCTTTTATACGCCCAAGAATGATACAATGGTTAGACCATTCTCTGATACTGTGGTAGGATCCGGTGGAAGTTATCGATTATTTTTTATTTTTATTAATGACAATTATCGCTTCGACCAGTGGAAAGATAAATGAGTATTAATTAATAATGATAACAAAATCGTTATTTGGAAAATTTTAAATTTACAGCTTGTATATGTCCCATTGTTGGGCACAGGCATATTGGCAACACTGTCACATATATATTGTGCACAATCTGTGGTGTATTATGGTAACACTTCTTGTCAAATTGTCAATCGCTCCTAATAATAATAATAATAATAATGCCATTTAATCAGTTAGACAGATTACAACACATATACAAATTAACACAACAAGTTAAGCGCACAGTTAATATGAAAAAATAAAATAAAAAATAAATATATATATCACTAAAGACCCAAAAGGTCCGATACACAAGACTATGCGTTGCAACATGTATTGTGTGTGCAACGTGTGATAAAAAAAGTGTTATTTCGTCTCAATAAACCAGTGGTTTGAACCAACAATAACCCCATGCACAATTCCTGTGGTGAACAAAACCTTCTATAAAGCGAAGCCACGCTGCCGTAGTGAGAGTTGATGGACTCCACATCTCTTAGAAAATCTCTAACATGCCTGAGAAAATTTTCAAAAACATGCAGACTTATAGAATAAGAACTAGGAGGACTTAGCTTGAGGGATAGGGCGGGTGATAGTACCTGGATGATGAGCCAAGGATTATGGTCAGTAACAATAAATGTAAACGCCTCACTGTCAGTGACGTATTAAATGCTACTTAGAAATATTCTCTCATATATCCAAAATATAGCAATTATATTACGAAGACTGTCATAATCGTTATTGACGTTGGTAAAGTGTATTGTCTATTCTTGGATTCCTTGGATCGTTAATCAAAATCACCAAAAAAAACAAATTATGTCTCCTTTCCAAAAAAGAAAATTGGTTAATAATTTAAAGTGGCAATAAAAATTATAATCGAGTTTATAATCTTCTCTCTTTGAAATCGGTTAAAAAAATGTCAAAGCGTGCTTCATCATTATTTCCCCAGTACTTTCTAACATTTATGACGTTTTTTCATCACAAATGCCAAATTATGAATATCACAATTGAGATATAAACATTAAAAGTAAATAAAGCATGGCATTTTAATAAATAAATCGAAATTCCAAATGACGTTTAAAAAAAAAACAAATCGGAATTTTTATCTCGGGCGCGTCGTTCTAAATTCAAAATATAAGTGAAGCAATTGAAAAACGAAACGTACTAAGTTCATATTACGAACGCGCTCCAAATTCAAGTGGATTCAAATATCGAACGCGGCGAGATGGATTATGACGGGCGTGTGGGGAGATGCCGGAACGTCGGAATAGATCTTGATAACGCCACAAATCATATTACTTTAGTTTTTTTTTATTTCTTTTAATCTAATGGTTTCTTCTATTTACGTGAATGTTAAATTATCGTAGACAGTCCGCGCGCCAATGACTTTGTTGTTTCGTACGCATCGAAATTAAAAAAGATTCTTCGGCCACTTCTTCTCCCAGCGCCAACGCTACCCGAAGTGGCACTCAAAGTTAGTTTAGCTTTTGAATGTCTCTTAGATTATCCGTGAAATAGCAACCGACCGAGTCGTGGTTCGGCCCTCTCGGGCGCCCTCGGATCGGCATGCTTACGCGTAACATAGTAATCGTCTAAGCCGAGGTTGCCCCTCACCGGGGGGACCTAAGAGCTGTGCCACCTCTCAATCCGGTGAAGCAGTCAAGGCCAGCCTCTCTGGCCAATCTGTGTAGTTCGTCATAAAAAAAAAATCGAAATTAAAATTTGTGCCCGGTGTATGAGCTTATCTATTGAATTTATAAGCTTCGTGGAAAGCGGACAGCGATTGGTTTTCTCTGTCCACCCCACTAAAAAAAGGATTGAAAGAACGTGCGAGCGCTTTTTCTTAATATATTAAAATAAGGTAACGGTTATAGTTGCTTAATTTTTATTTCAAATTGATGACTTTTTAACTTTACAGTGATCATGGGAAACTGAGGTATTTATCGGGCGATGTCAAAGTTATTTGCTAGTTTTCCGTTTTATTTTATTCTCTGTTACACCACGGATATACAATAAAATCAAATATGACCTTAATTATCTCACAAGGCTTTACACTCGTAAGTTCAAGGTATTGTTACTAAAATGGTTGCAGGAACAAGAAAGTATATTAGTAACGTCATAACAAACACACACTCACACACGCTACACTACACATTCGCATAATTTCTCGTCTGTAGTTCTTTTCCTTTTATTTTTCATTTAATATAATTCTTTAAAAAGTTAATGTACGCATGATAAACGAATCGTGACTCATGGAAGGCACTGTCTGCTGAGAAACAGATACACCATACCTTTTTTGTTAACGGGGGGGAAATCTTCAACAAGATACCCCGCCTTCTGGGGGTTCTTGCCCACTAAAACCCCCCCGGTGGCCCTTCTTAGGTGCATGGTGAGGGGCTCCGGGATCTCCAGAGGAACGCACCCACGTCCCGGGGAAGGTTAATCCCTCTCCTAAATTTAGATTATTAATAATATAGATTCGGATCTATGCAGAAAACTAAACTTATATTAAGAAAATATTTCTTAATGTCTTATAAATCAAAGGATCACAAATAGGGCCCTGAATCTGCTCTTTACCAGTGACGTTTCATTATGAAATAGGTCATTATCAAATACTGACACACACACAATTGTCATCGGTAAAAGATAACGGAACTAAGAACTAAAAATCGAATCCAATATAATATGATCATAGATTGATATTTTCTTTGTTGGCAACATAAAAAAAAAAAAATTGCAACTTCTAACGTGTTGTTCTTTACAAAATAATTTAAAAAATCAATGTAACTTTTAAATAGCAAATAATATTTAACCTGCTATAATATTTATAGCCGTAGAACTACGACGTCTCAACTAAAACATTCAATCAACTGTAGATTTGAATAAAATATTACTCGAACTTATAAAATCATAATGTTAAACGTGGCTGGGTTTCGTTTCGGCGTAGAGATATGATCCCATTGATTGATGGGTGACCACGCTGCGAGTGGTTACAATGAGACCAATGTAAATAGACATGCGCGCCCTTACACATTACTCACCGCTACGGCGCTTATTAAATCGGTCGTTATATTCTCCAAGTGTGTTGACCCCGGGTGTGTGGCGCGCTAGACTGTACCATATTTTTGAACTTAATTAAAAATGTATAAAGAATTTATTGCGCGTCACGGACGCCTCCATGTTTGTCGACTTGAATATTCAATTTCAACTAATAGATAATGAACGGAATAAAAAATAAATTTCATTTTTGAAACAAAGTTTGCATTCGCCCAATTTCCTGTTCGCTTCAAAATGAGCTACGAAATATGTCAGACGACTGATCTGTTCTTAATAGTGATGGCAAATTATATTGCGGCTTATCGATATTTCATAAACGCGATCAAAAATTCTATTCTTTTCTTGTGTGAAAGTTAACTTAATATGAAACAAATAAGCTCACACGTCGTTTTAACCCCACCAAGCTAGACAGAGACTGTTTTTGCTGCCATGTTAGGTCCTATATCGACAATGAATAAATCGTTTTCTTGTCGCTACATACGTTCGTTTCTATTTTCCGTTTGAAAGAAACTGAGTAATCATAAATTGTATTGTTTATGTACAGTAGGTTTATACCAAGGAATTGTCGTATTTTCGGTTTTTAAGTACAAAAATCACTTGTTAAAATTTTGTGTCTACGGTATGGTGATGGGTTAACGCCTAATCACGTATAGGACTTAATAAGCTTGGCGAAAAGCAGACAGCGGAAGCTGAAGAGAATTTCGAAAGGACGCGAAGCTGTAAGAGCTTATTATAGATGTCACGTTACTTAAATTATATAAAGAAACGCGCAGTAAACACATTACTTCATTCATAATACGTGTTATAATAATAAAATAAATCTTTATTGGTCACTAAAGAAAATGATTTAACAATGAAACGTGAAGTCCCTGAGATAGGTTCTATTGGACCTTTTTTTTTGTTCACGCGGGGGAATCTTTTTATAGACCATCCTCCGGTATCCTAGGCAGCCCCTACCCACTAAACCTTCCGCGAATGCCATCAGCCGTTATGAGCGGGGTGCCCCGGATCTGTCAGCGACAGGACACCCCAACGACCGGCCGGTCCCGGCAAAGACCGGGACTTCATCCTCAAAGGGGACTTCTCCGGCACTCAGAGAAGTCCCGACGACGCCGAAGGTTCTATTGGACCTGTGTTCCATTTAAAAACACAATAAAATACAATATGAGCATTAACAATAGTTTGAAAAAATGTGTGTATATTTGTGATTGTGTATGTCTCTCAGCTTTATGAATTAATATTATAAAATGCTTTAAGATGTAACTTTTCCATTTGAATGGAGCACATAGTGAGGTACATCTACTAGCCCCCAGTATTTGTAATGCGTTCGTTCATCTTATTAATGCACTGAGGATGCGCGAGGGCATACGTCTGACGGTTTAGTGAGCGATGCATTGATGCCTCGAATCACTTTCTATGTTTCTTTTTTCATACCCAACGCCCGGAGATTGGTCATTACACATTTGAATATGTGCTCACAAAAAGGCGGTTCACGATCGTGTAAAAACTGTGCCGGGAGCCGATGTAAGTAGCCGGCAAACGTGCTCTTTATGTAGTTAGAATTTGAAATTTCCGGATCGATATTCGAAAGTTTACGAACGCGAACGCGTTAGATTGATTACGTTTTTGAAATAAAATTTCTCTAAGTATGCATGACTTGTGGAGTAAGCTGGCGCGAGTGTTACCAGTAATAGGGCGAAGTGAACGAAAATTGAGGAGATATAAGTTAGTGAAGATGCTGTAGGGATACTTATTGTACTCTCTTAAACTAGAGCTAAAGAAGTTTTTTTCTTTTCCCGAACATTTAAGCAAATAGACCTAGTATTCGTTTACTTAATTCGTTTAACCTGGCATCGATCTACAGATCTACACAGTTCATTGCTATAAAATTACCTTACCTAATTATAAAATAAACATGTATACGTGTAAAAATCGTGCTTAAAAAAGCAAGAAAAACGGCAATTCCTTGTACAAGCCGACTTAGTTTCGAACCTGTGACCATAAGTGTCGTCGTCAATCCTAAATAGTGTCTCTAGGCCATAGATATTATAGGAAATTATCGTTTAATATTATAAGATGTACTTCAGGTCATAAACGTTAGTGAAGATATCATATCTATTTGTTTCTGATTATTTTATTTCCTTCTTTTCCTTTAAAATGCTACCAATATTTTCTTTAATAAAAATTAGTAACGTTCTTGTTAACCAATCCATATAGGTAAGCTTTTGGTTTTCAAATGATGGATTCGAACCTACGACACAAAGTTTCTCAAACCGTAACCTCAACCATTAATTGGCGCTTAAATCTAAGCAAAGGTTGTCAATGCACCATAACGTAAGTGGAATATGTTATAGTAGGTATAAATAGTTAATGTGATGTAATAAGAAATAGTATAAGAAAGAGAAAATAAAAGAAGAAGTTTACATTAAAAGTAGAAATAAAAATTGTAACAATAAGTAGAATATAAGACTGTAATAAATAATAATAAGAAGGATGAATGAATGAGAGGAAAGGCATGGGAGAAAAACTGCCCTAACCTATCCACGTTAGGGGAACTAGAAATAGCATAGACATACTATATACTATACTTAGATTATAAAGGTCAAGGGGCAATAAAACTCTGAATTTAGAATAAGTCAGTAGTTATGCCTATTGTTACATTAAAAAAAATAGTTAATGTGATTTTGTAGCCATAAAGTATTTTTACTTGAGCTTTAAATAAATAAAAAAAAGTTTGGGAAACACTCACCTAATTAAAAGTGATTCGTTGATGATTAATATGAATGGTTTATTAATCTTTAAAGCTTTACCACCTTGTCTGCCATAATCAACATGAATTAAATGGCCATAAAATGTTAATCACCTAACAAGAACATTAAGAATCAAATTGTAGGTTAGTAGTATGCAAAATATTCGTGTATATGAATATTTATTACGTCTATTTGAATCATACAACTTTAGCTATTATGTATTTCCACTACACGGTGACATCTGTATATAATTGTACTATGGTTAGGGAAAAATGATATTCATCCTGGCCTAATCTTATTTTCAATTTTCTCCCACTCCACGTATCAACCTGTGGAATCTGTTGTGCTTACCAATGACGTTTCATTATGAAACCGCTCTATTACAGTCATATCAATTATAATTCTATCATTACCAAATACATCAACTGACTCGGGAACCGATACTAGTTGGGGACCTTCAAAACACAACGCTATATCTTCCTCAAAGACTAGCAGCTTCTCTAATGTTGTTGATGTTCTTGGGATCACTTGATGTGAACCATGAAGCGCGTTATTAAATAATATTTTAATTTATATCAATAAATAATACATACGGATAGTTATATTGGAGCACTTTAAAAAGTACATAAGCACAATTTTTTTTACTGCAGCTTCAACCTGTAACTGTCATCATTTATTAACAGGCCTAAAGAAGTATGCAGCTTCAACTTGTGACTTTTGTGTTACAGTGATGCGCGCGCATCTTTGAATTTCACTCTCATAATTTTTTCATAACGTGCCTATAGAAGTGTAACTTCTAAAGTGAGTTTATATTTCATGTAAATCGTCTCGTCATTTATCAGAGTTAAAATGTTATTCGTATTTTAGACTATTATTGGGTTCCATCTCGAGTATACCGAGCGAGCTCTTCTTAATTATACGTCATATATTCCTTAAACACGGGAATTAACCCCAATTGAGGGATCGCTCTATTTAAATTACTCTCGAACGTACTACACAACTTTGTGGAAGCGTGTGACACGTCACTTTAATCTATGCGTCCCCGTGACAGATGAGATGCTGGCCGCTTATGACATTCCACGGGCGCCGCGCAGGCGTTTGACGGAATAACTCTTAATCTGTGTATAATGAGACCATTTACGAACGATATTCATTGGTCGATTAATTTTTTAAAACGCTCCGTTAGACTATTTCTCTTTTATTTATCTATCTGTGTCCAACATGCCAGTACGAGACGTCAGTTTCCCGCGTCGTAACGCTCTGTCAAACGACTTCAAATACGCCGAGGGTATATATTTCATAACTCCTTCATTTATAAACGGATTTTAACGTATTGTTATAATTTGTAGGTCTTGTGGAATAAAATAGTCCAATAACTAATACACTGCTTTATTCAGACGGTGTAATGTTGTACAAAGAATTATTTTAACGAAAACCATCACAACAGCGCGTGAAGCACTCTAAGTTTAGCTTTTGAATGCCCCTTAGATTATCCGTGAAATAGCAACCGATCGAGTCGTGGTTCGGCCCTCTCGGGCGATCTCGAATGCCTACGCCGTCCAAGCCCTCACCGGGGGGACCCTTGTGTCGAGTTACTAGCGATAGTGGTTCAGGCTAAGCGACCTAAGAGCTATGCCACCTCTCAATCCGGTGAAGCAGTCAAGCTTCTCTGGCCAATCTGTATAGTTTGGTATTGAAAAAAAATAGATAGTGTCAGAATTAAGGAATTTACGTGTGAGACGGCATGTATTGACATAGACATAGACATTTATTTATTGGCATCACAATACAAAAACACATCACAGACTGAATATAACACACATTAAAAAAGAATGAAAAATAGACAAAACACAGTTAAAGTTACACGGACAAATAATACAAAACATATGATGCCAATATCGGACACCGTCTCAGCATATGCTGTCACAAGGATGCGACAGCGCTGATTTTCACCGGTGCCCGGGACTACCTAAAGAGGTGCGCGCGCAATACTACTTTTATATGGAATATATTGAGGGTAAGGTATGTATTGAGGGCGGCTTTCTGTAACTCCAATTATGCGGATGGGTTAAGTTTTTATGGAAGGTTTTTAGTATTTATTATTATTATCTAAGGAATGAACGTTTTACAGTTTCCGAATTTGAAAATTATTACGCAACGAAATTTGATGCGTGGTCTCCAGATTTAATTATAGTTTAGCTAATAACTCTACTAACACAATAGCTGCAAGGCATTGATCATTTTGCCCACGACTGTGGTTGATAAATTACCAATTCAAATTCAAAATCTAACAGGATATTAAAACTTTTTTTTTCTAAACTAATATCATATTCGAAATGGCACAATTAATAGGAACTACATCATTTTAGTGTTTGCACTCGAGCCTTGGAATATATAATTAAAAAAGTGACAGTATTAAAGGCCAAAGTACGCCGCGAGCCGAATAGAAAAGTAACGAAGTGGATTTTTGGCATATTATGTAATAACTAATAGAAGTTTTTGTCCTAGAACGGACTTGTTAATCAGGAAATAAAACTCTTGCGTTCATAGTTATTAATTAATTACAACTTTTAATCGAATTCGCCGGTGAAAGATTTAATGCATAGTTTCCTGTTTTTTTTTTGTTCATTAGAATTATTTATGGCCAGATTTACTGCTTTCGTATTTCTTACGTATTTAGTGATAACGTTTAGAAATTGTTCCTTATAAGGAAATGAATAAATTAAAAAAACATATAATAAAAGGAATAATGCTCTCGTATGCGATCGAGTCCCGCCCGCCATCTTTAAAAACAATGAGCGTTATTGTCTCTTCTTAATTCCATTTTTAAAAAAATAATCCATTTCGCATTTCATCCCGAAAGGCATGCCTTCCTCGGATAAAGGAATTCCAACCTTATCTTGATTATTTTAGTTTTGATTTTAACTTGACAGTGGTGGTGCAGCTGAATTCTTTACATATTTCCGCTTAAAGAAAAATGAACTTTATTTTAAATGGGCGATGAGTGAGAATGGTTTATTAATTGGTTAACAACGGGCGCATGTGTGGACGTGTGGGACGGCGATACTACAAGAAAGGGACGAGTTGGATTCACGACTCGTCGATGTGTCTGTTTATTATGATAATTATTATGCGATGACAAAATCGAATTATTGTTACACATTAATTTTTACAAAATACAAAATGTAATGTCTTCGCAAAACATGGCACAACCTTACTCGTATTATATTGTATGGTTTTAACAAACAGATATTCAAAGCTTACATTCATTAGTCTTTCAACCGACATCCACATACAAAGAGGAGATTCTCAATTCATGTTAATGTTTGTGCCTTTGTAGCGATGAACCGATTTTGATTTTTTTTATTTGAAAGGATTTAGGTTTCAAAAAGGTCCCATATGTGTATGGGATGTATATTTTGTTGGCATATATTATGTAATATATATATCGACGGTAGAAAGCGGAATTGTCGTATCTCGAAAATTGTCCTAATTTTATTGTTGTTATGTTGTTACAGCCTTTATATATATGTCCCACTGCTGGGCACAGGCCTTCTCTGTAAAGAGAGTATAAGGGCATAGTCCGCCACGCGGCCCTAGTGCGGATTGGCAGACTTCACATGCCTTAGAAAATTTTCTAAGACATGTAGGTTTCCTCACGATGTTTTCCTTCACCGCCGAGCGCGTGGTAAATCAGCACATAAAATTGCAATAACAAATTTATTGGTACCGGCACCGGGGATCGAACTCGGGTTGCTAGCGTACTACGCAACTTGAGCCAACCGCCCGGACACTGAGCTACCATGGCACTTGCTTTTATTTTATTATATTGCTACAATATACAATTTTATTGCTTTAGAATTTAATGCGATGAGTTCGCCAAAGAAGCAGTCATTACAAAAATGCAAAAAGCCTCGTCAAATGTCCTGAGTCTGCGTGCCGCCAAAAATAATGAGCAGATAAGATAATAGAGCATTGAATTTTTTCTAGTTTTTCGCGTCTGGTGTAAAATTGCATATTCCGAGATACGACATTTCTTCTTCTCATAGTAAAGGACAGAAATACGAATGTACGATGGTAATGAGAGAAAAATTAAGCCGCATAAATGTAAAATTCACGTAACGTATCCAGCAGTGGATATGTCCGTACGAATAAATCGCCAATTTACAATTGTAACTAACAATTAATGCACCGTACATGGCTCGGTGCTCGGACATGACCGACAGACGGGCACACGCATTAGTCCTGTTATGGACAGACCGCAGAATTTGCTTTATACATATAAATATAATATTAATATCCAGTCTTCCGGAGTCCGGCGCTGTTCACTTAGGAATAGGATATAGAAGAAAACTATCGCAATGATTTTTTTTGTAATTGGTCATGGTCTTGAGAGCAGTGTACAATAATGGTAGCCACTGTAACTTATGATGTTGGGCCGACACGATTGGGAGAGTACCACGGTCTATTTTCAACCGACTTCAAAAAAGGAGGTTCTTAATTCGTTTGTATTTCTTGTTATATTTGGTACCACATAACATTCTATTAGTTGCACCGAATGATTCCATATATGTAAGGAAATGGTTCACGTTGATAGTCGAATGATGAATTCGAACCCACGACCTTACGATTCATTTTACGCAGCTCATACCCTATATACCATTAGACACATCTCTGGTGACATCTAGATAACCTACTCCTTTCTCTTAGGTTGGTAACGCCTATTTAATGCGTGGAAGCTGCGATTGAAGATTTGGAGCAAAATATTATAAACAGCAATGAACAACCCATTCGTCTCGTTTTTTTTTTAATGAACTGCGCTAATCAGTCATTTTTTATGACGAACTACACAGATTGGCCAGAGAAGCTGGCCTTGACTGCTTCACCGGATTGTGAGGTGGCATAGCTCTTAGGTCGCTTAGCCTGAACCTCTATTGCTAGTAACTCGACACAAGGGTCCCCCGGTGAGGGGTAACCTCGGCTTGGACGGTTACTATGTTACGCGTAAGCATGCCGATCCGAGGGCGCCCGAGAGGGCCGAACCACGACTCGGTCGGTTGCTATTTCACGGATAATCTAAGAGACATTCAAAAGCTAAACTAACTTTGAGTGCCACTTCGGGAAGCGTTGGCGCTGGGAGAAGAAGTGGCCGAAGAAACTCCAGCAACGCTCCTAACATCTAAGGGGTGGGCCTGCCCATAAAATAGCGGTAACGCGCAAGGAATCTAATCAGTCATTCGGTCTTCATAGTTTTACCGGAAGTTTGAACCTCTTTCGGGAGTAGCTTGTCTCGTTTCATACCAGAAAAATCTTCTATCGTTGATACAAATGACAAGAAGAGATATTACGCTATAAAAATTTATTGCACACACTATCTTTTTACCCCTCACTGGGGGGACCCTTGTGTCGATTTACTAGCAATAGAGGTTCAGGCTAAGCGACCTAAGAGCTATGCCACCTCTCAATCCGGTGAAGCAGTCAAGGCCAGCTTCTCTGGCCAATCTGTGTAGTTCGTCATAAAAAAACACTATCTCAATAAAATCAGATATTAAAATATCCTAAGTAGTAAACAATTGTTGACGACGATGCAATTCAGTAGGACTATAACGTAGACAATGGCAGGAAAGCGCTAACGGTCCTAACTAGGAAAGTGGGGTCGTGTCGATTCCTGGCACACATCGGGTGCGAGTGACAGCTTAGTGTGTCACCAGAATAAAAGGAAAATAATAATTATATTGCGTTTTTGTTTTGTGCACGAAATAAAAAATAGAGTGATTAAAATCGTAAAAATCAATTGTATTAAAGAATTACTTTAAATAATAATAAGAACACAGTAATGTTTACGCAGTAAAAGTCTTAATTTTTGTCAAATATGTTAAAAGTAAACATTAATAATAAAACAATAATTAAGAAATAATAACCAGTTGGCTTATAGAAATTCACACACATATCACATATTACATATCACGTCTATCATATATCATCATTCTCCGACTCTCGGTGGACAATTACAGCGACAAGATGGAAGGGGCCAGAGGGGATAAGAAATGTTGGCAGACCATTCAAACGGTGGGCTGATGATCACCGAATCAGCAGGTAAGGAGTGGATCAACATAGGCAGGAATAGAAGTGCCTGGAAAAAGATGGAGGAGGCCTTCACCCAAAAAGGGGTCTATATCTGCACCAGTGCAACTAACACTACTAATATATAAGTTAAATATTAACAATACTAATAAAATTTTGTAGATGTTTTTTTTAATTTTTTTTTTAAATTTTTTTAAAAGAAATTTTTATTAGAATTTAAATTTTTAAAAGAAAGCTGGCAATATTTCTTTTTTTTTCCTGAAATATTACTAACAATCTTGTTAACCATTCGAACTAAGCTTAAGCTTGTGCTAGGACATGGTTCACGGCAATAGTCGAATGGTGGATTCGAACCCACGACCTTAAGAATTGCAGGCCGCACCCTAAACCATTAGGCTATTGACGCTTAATTATCACTTGGAATTTGTAGATATGGAGAAAAATAAAATTTATTATTATTAATTATAGAAATTAAAGTTTATCATGTCATTGATTATCTATAATCTTGATAAATATTAACTGTCTGTAAATTTATATGTTTCATTCATAATACATAGTGTGCATGCAGTCGGAGTTCGATCTCCAATTTCGAAATTGTATTTTAAAACTAAAACGTGCTGTTTTACCACCAGCTCAATGTATGAAACATGGTGAGGAAACCTGTATGTCTTAGAAAAATATTAATATGTCTGATTCAAAAAGAGAGCCTTGGTAAGGGACGCCCTTCGACCTGATTAGTAACATACTATAGAAAGCCTAAAAAAGCTCTAACGACAAAAATGTATGGGAAGTTTTATGGACGTGGATGAGGCGAGAGGCGCGGACAAAATGAAATCTGCTATCTCTGTCTACCCTTCTGGGTTAAAGGCGTGAGTTCTAAACTACGCACACACACCTTGGTCGCATGAAGCGAGAAAGAAAGTCATCAATGTTGTATGGCCATAGCCACCAGCTTCCTCGCTCCCTCTGAGGTCGGGTCACAGCAGCATTAAGAAGACCCCCACATGTTGCTCCCCCAGTTTTAGACTATGTATTAATGATTTTCTTTCCGCTTCATGTTTGGCACATTCCCCTATTATGTGGTGCACATCGTCCACCACTTGGCAAATGTCACAGTTCAGTGACTCGGCCTCCCGCATCCGATGTGCAAAAAATTTTGCCGGAAAATGTCCCGACCTTGACCTGTGCACCGTTGTGATATACTTTCTACTAGTTTCTTTCAGGAACCAAGGCAAATGAGGAGGTCGACTCTGTATTTTACCAAATACCTTTTTGCTGACTTCTTTCATCGAAATATTCTTTAAAATGTTGAAAACAATTTACTTTATAAAAACCTAGAATCTCCGTATACAGTGGTAACAAACATTTTTCAACGTCGCCTTCTGTAATAGCCAATTTGGCCAATCTGTCAGCCTCCTCATTGCCTGGCAAACCTATATGTGATTTATTTGGTAATTAATAATGTAACCCACTACACACAGTTTGAAATAGATGAGAAAAGGTTACTAGCATGCGTATTATATTCTCTACTTGATGCCAAACTTCCTGCGGTACCTCCACGACGGTGAAAAATGTTAAACTCCTTTAAAATCATAAACAGTAGCAGTTGAAACAAATAAAGGCAATAGACATTTAACGGTATTTAACCACTTAATTAAAATCAATCGGCTTATTAGAGGAGACATTAGTATTTTCAAAATGATTTACTCTCTCGAGTAATCAACCAACAGACAGTTGGACTTCTTATCGATTTACGGCATAATAAAGATCATTAAAAATGTAAGAAACTCATTGGAACTGTCTCTCTATGTCTTGATGACCATAAACAAACGCCAACTTTTTATCAAGTCAACTCGCCTTCGGTATCAAGGGCCGCTCGTTTCGAACCATAATCTTGCATTCAATGCATTTTTGTGTCTTTTGAAAATACGTAACCATATCAGTGCACCTGTTAAATCAACGTTGATCCAATGTAATGGAAATACACGTTACGGTTTGGTATCGATTGAATAATCAAACGTCCCTGGATCACGATGACGTCATTTAGCGACAATAATATAAATTATAAATAAACGTAATTAAACGATTGTATATGTGAACAAATTATAAAATTACTTATAATAAAACAGTAATGTTTCTAAAGCCGTGGTAGCTCAGTGTCCGTGTGCTTGGCTCAAGTTGTGTAGTACGCTAGCAACCCGAGTTCGATACCCGGTGCCGGCACCAATAAATTTGTTGTTGCAATTTTATGTGCTGATTTACCACGCGCTCGGCGGTGAAGGAAAACATCGTGAGGAAACCTACATGTCTTAGAAAATTTTTCTACGACATATGAAGTCTGCCAATACGCACTAGGGCCGCGTGGCGGACTATGCCCTTATCTCTCTTTACAGAGAAGGCCTGCGCCCAACAGTGGGACATATATAAAGGCTGTAACTTTAACTAACTTTAACTTTAATAATTAAATAGCAAAGAAATAATAAAATTGAAAAATTAGAACAGTATATTGAAGAAAAATATTATTGCGTCATTGATTATCTATTTTCTTAACAAATATTGACTGACTG
Source organism: Meandrusa payeni (assembly GCA_029286785.1). Lineage (NCBI taxonomy): Eukaryota > Metazoa > Arthropoda > Insecta > Lepidoptera > Papilionidae > Meandrusa > Meandrusa payeni. The sequence goes on from JAGSMX010000029.1 coordinate 3,645,577, forward strand.
ATAAAATGTGATTTTTGACACAATGAATTTTATTTTAAAATTAGCAAATGTAATGTAATTTTTTATTGACCATCTAAATTTAATTTTAGAAATGCACACAACTGTCATCCGTTGTCAATATTCCTTTTTCCTTTTTGATTTCAAGTCTAAACAACAATATATCTGAATCGTATTTATGACATGTTTTGTTTTTCTATATATGTTATAACAGAAATACTTTAAATTTTCCTTTTCTTGCTTTCCTAACAAACAGATTGAAGTCAATTTAAGGATAATCGTCATATTATTCCATTATTAACAACCAACATTTATTTTTATATTTGAAAATCGTATAAATTACAGCACGCTCAAAGCGCTTATTGCGCTCGATAGCACTTCTTGATTTTCGATATAACATCGTTCGAAATTTGAATGAATCACGTCACGTGAGTCAATCCCATTGTTCCGACACAATACTTCGTACTAACATTCGTCCGAGTCCGAGTAAATTAGGAAATGTATTTTTTATTGGAAAGCCTTTTGGAATTACAATTGGAAGTAATATATGATACACGTACGCGATTCCAGTTAGAACCGTGAGAGTATTTGAATATTATCGAAGTTCGCGGCGGCGCCCGCTTGCGTTTGGAGACTTCGTGTTTTTTTTTCTTTAATTTTAATGCCCGCTTCATTAAAGTCCAGCCAGCACATGTTAATGTTTACGAACCGCGTTTATTGTACCAAAAGTCAAACATTTGCATTGTTTTACGGAGAAGTCGGTGGAAAAATAATAATTTTTATTTATATAACAATCACGTTCGGCTCACATTGATTGTTTGGTAGCGATGTGACGTCATCTCCGCCCGCCTGATAAGGCGCTTCCGGTCGAAATCCTGACCGACGGGTTGAATGGATGACCGAATGAACGGAACGGAATGGCGACCTTATCCGACTGAGGATGAATTTTTCCGATAAGAATTTTCGACGTGGGACAACTTTACGAATGGAACTTTAAGCAAATACATTATACAAATGCATGGGGCATTTAAAATACATTTTAGTTATATTTTTAATTGTTTTAATACAAAGGCGTTACGTATAAAAATTAGTTGGACACCATGAAAAGTATTTATAACTATGTATAAAAAGTTTATTTATTCATAATTAGATCGCCTTCGTTTCTCTTTCACACGATTTACAAAATGTCAAATTATATAATAAATAAATAAGTATTACATATCAATAATATTATTATTTAAAACAGAAAATACTATATACTAAATATTAATAGGTTTCAGATGAGTCAGCCCTGTAGTTCTGGATTCTCAAGAATAAGACTACGGTATCCCCTGCCTGACGTAGAAGGCGACTAAAAGGGGCCTCAGGTTCACTGGGTGGGGCGGGGCGACATCGGCTGGCCCGTGTCGCCTTGCATTGCGAGGGCACAGGGGGGGAGGGAGTACCCCGGGAAGTGCTCTCCTTGAGCACAGTGCAGAGGGGCTCCGGTGCGTTCCACTGGAGATCCCGGAGCCCCTCATCATGCACCGAGGAAGGGCCACCGGGTAGGTTTTATTGGGTAAAAACCCCACATACCGCCGGGAGTATCTTTTTGAAGATTTCCTCCTCGTTTAAAAAAAAACAAGGTTTCAGATGAGTAATGAATAATTTATTTTTCAATTTTCATTGCAATTTTCCAAAACAAAAAATGGAAAAGTCATTGAGACAAACGCGTGGATTTGAATTCCTTAATCAATCGTCAATCGAGTCGATCGTAAGTGTTAGCAGTGACAGCTGCCTAAAGAATCCTAAATATAGACATTTTAAATTGATGTTTAATTGACTTCAAAAAAGGCGGAGGATTCATGTGCATTTTTTGTTTGATGTATTTGGCTTTCTCTTTGTCGGCAAACAAGATGACTCACTTAGTCTTCAGTGACAGCTCTCGAACGACCACAACAGAGGATGTCGTTACAGGAGCGTCGTCGGTTTTTTTAAAAGAGAGTAGGCTTTTAGAAGGTCCCAAGAAGAAGTATACTATCGTATTACGCATCGCCTCTGGTTAGCAGTTAGCCGCAAATATTTTCCGGCATCATGTCATCAACATCCTTCGACGGTGTGATGCCTAACTTTTGCAAATGCTGCCCATTGCATGGGCTACGCGAGGTCTGTCACGTCGACCTCATTGTAGACGTGCCTCGGTCTCCGAACGATGCGATGAGTATTACTATTACTATTAGTACAGATTACTACTATATGTAGATATAATATATTGAAACGAAATAATACTGTATTAGATACATATTATCATATATTATCATACATATTATATATCATATTCCATAAACATTTTCTTACTTCGTTTTCGGTATTCGTCCTTCGGTAAAAAGTGCTACGCGCGTAGTAGCGACCGATGTTTAATCCGTCACTAATGACCAATGATTTGAAGTTGGTTTTTGTTTTTTCCTTGTAGATATACTTGATTCTTTCATAATGGACAATTTGTGTTTAACATAGCATAGAATAGAACGTAACCATCATCTAATATATGAGAATTTATAAATAAAGTGTATGCCTAAAGCCTAAGCGGTGCGTCTTGCGATCTGATTTCATTTGCATTGTACCAAAACAGCCGTTTTTTTGTGCTTGGCACATGGCACATGCCACTGAAACACATGACAGTGAAAGCTGTTTCAGTCTACCCCGCTGTGATTAAAACGACGTGATAGCTTATTATTATACATAAAGTCGCAATTTTCTGCCCATAGACTACAATTCCAATGTTCATAACAAAACCAGCTTACTATTGCCATAACGATCATTAAAGCTTTCCACAAACGCGAATATAATTGACGTAAAGGTCAAGATTAATATATGAATTGTAATTTGTTCTTTATACATAATTCTTAGAAGCGGTTAAGTTTTTTTTTTTACCAAAGTTTAAATTTTAATCTAATACGCATTGTTAGTATTTCCTTATTTGATTGTAGACAAAAACTCTGATCATTTTAGATGTAGTTAATTCTATAAATTTGATTAAGTTATTTCACGAAAAATGTATGGTTCTATGGTTCTGATTCGATTTATTTATACCCACATGTAATAATAAAAAATAACCGTGATAGCCCTGTGTCCGGGCGGTTGCCTCAAGTCGCTTAATACGCCAGCGACCCGAGCTCGATCCTCGATCACCGGTTTGTTGTTGCAATTTTATGTGATAATTTACCACGAGCTCGGCGGTAAAGGAAAATATAGTTAGAAATACTAAATATCTTTGAAAAAGTTTCACGTCTATTCATGTGAAAACTGTCAATACGGACTATGACCTTATGCTCTCTTTACAGAGGCCTGTACCCTGCAGTGAGACATGTATTTAAATATATATATATATATATATATAAAAAGGCTATAACTTTAACTTTTAATAATAACAAGTCTTCGTCTTCGTAACATTGGAAGTGGTCAAATATGGAATTAACTGCATGCTAGATCCAACCGTGTACACGTGTGAAACCATTTTGTAGGCGTCTTTCCATGTTCATATTAGATGAAATATCCTGGGTGACTGAATGACTCTTAAAATATCTGGCACAGAAAGCCATGGTGAATTTCACTAAGAATCCCAACCATTATGAGCTCGAATACATAGTCTACTACTACTACTAAAAGCAGCAAAATATAAGATTAAAGATATGACTCAATATATTTACAGTTCAGAGGTCTTGTGAAATGTCTCACCAGTAATACAGGATCATCATAACGTCAAAAATGTGTGACGAGAATCTACATCCCATGCGTGAAGATAATTCAGTTTTTATTTAGGCTAATAAAATAACATCTTTTATTGAAAAATAAACAGTAATAATCTTCACCTTCTTTCACAAAAAATGTTTTTTTATTCAAAAACATACGATGAAATGTAGGTGTTATACCATTTTGAAATAACGACGAGTAGCGCCATCTTTTAATATTACTTGCCACTATGGTAACGGTACATTTCTTTACAGCATGATGGGTCAAAATCAGATGACTAATAATTTTCTAAATATACATAAAAAAAAAAATTATGTTATTGTAACATGCGTAGAGGGGATGGCAACCTTGAAAAGCTGGTCATCGTTGGCAATACAGAAGGCAAGAGAACAAGAGGCCGGTCGCCAACACGAAGGTCTGACCAAGTAAAAGGTTCCATCTCCTCTCCTAATCTCTACCAGCTGGTGAGGGCCGCCTCGGACCGAAACCGATGGAGGCAGATTGTTCATTTGAGGGGCTCTCTCTAGTGATCACGATCCTCAGAAATGAGGGAACGACAAAGAAGAAGAACATGTCTGGTTTTATTGTATTTGTGGTCGATAGTGCAGTTATCTGCGCGCTTGCAATTAAAAATTTCGTTCAAAGGCTGATGTTTTCAGTTTTCAGTAAAATGGTCCTATTAAAAAACGACATGGATTTTTTTTATTTTTGTCGAGGCTGTCATACAGTCATTTACCACCCACTTAAACACCGTTAGATGTTAAATTACGGCACATCCTGTAGAATTTAATAAATTAAATCATTATCATCGGCCTATTTTATCCACTGTTAGAAATAGTCCGTCCTCAATACATTTAACCAAAACTAAACCATGTAAAAATCTCAAAGTTATAGTTACAGTTATAGCCTTTATACATGTCCGACTGCTGGGCAACAGGCCTTCTCTGTAAAGAGAGTATAAGGGCATAGTCCACCACGCGGCCCTAGTGCGGATTGACAGACATCACATGTCTTAGATTTTTTTTTAGGATAAGTAGGTTTCCTCACGATGTTTTCCCTCACCGCCGAGCGCGTGTTAAATCAGCAAAATAAATTGCAACAGCAAATTAATTGGTGCCGGCACCGGGGATCGAACTCGGGTTGCATACCATGCAACTTGGGGCGACCTCCCGGATATTAAGCTACCACGACTCAGTAAATCACAGAATAAACGCTTATTATTTATAGGATAAGAAATGTGTACTATACAAACTAAAGGTAGTTCTATTAACAATGATAGAAAAACAAAAATTGTAGCGTAAGATTATCTGAGCGAACGTGTTTTACTCTTGTGACCAATTGATTGCTACGGCCGGGTTTACGGCCATTTTATACCAAGACTGTACAAAAAAAACATTTGAGCCGTATTAGACGCGAATTATAAAGAGGCAATCTGAGCTCGTGGCGTAAATGGGTAGGCAGAGAATTATATTATAAATATAAACTTTGGTTACGGTCTGTGAAACATAAGTTTGTAAGATCAAATTCATTTGACTGTACACAAATTTTAACCAACTTCAAAAAACGACTCAACACACACATCACATGGAACCCACCGAATGTTATGCATAATAACTACTTCCAATGATATCTTAGTGATTTACCTGAACCTTATTGTATCTTTAATTCATAATTAATAATTTAGTTGATCGTCACATTAACTTGGCATTGTAAACAATAGTTTAACTTTATTAGTTCCTAATCTGACTTCTCATTAATTTTGTATAAAGATCGTGAGGACGCGCAGTTGTGACGGTATTCGTTATAAATAATTCTTTGTACAACGTTACGCTGTTTCAATAAAGCGAGTGTATTAGTTGTTGGACTATTTTATTCTTCGAGACCTACAAATTATAACACAAGTTAATGTGAATTAAAGATACAATAAGGTTCAGGTAAATCACTAAGATATCATTAGAAGTAGTTATTATGAATAACAATCGCTGGTTGCCATGTGTTGCCAGCTAACAGTAGTTTGATCAAAGCTAGTGCTACGATAATTCGGAAATTAAAAGATGGCGCGCGCGCTTTGACGTTTGATTCGATTTGAAGTCGGTTTTTGTTTTTGCTCGTAAATGTACTTGTTCTAACAAGTACTATAGTATTTTAATAAGCGGCAAATGGTATCATTGCCACAAGCCGGGTTCTGTCTCGAATTCCAAACCGCGAGATCGTTAAGTCGAATACATCGAAATGTATTAATTGCTCTATGTTACGAGTATGCTAAAACTTTTTGCTATTAATTTTATGATACTTTATTGCATGAGTTGTAAGATATATTAATTTGTATATTTACGCAAAGTTTTAAAAGTAAGTTAAGATTACTCATTCATTCAGTCATTCATAACTAACAATCACCCAATCAGATATATTAAAAACATTGCTTATAATATTTCTTATATGTTCCATAAATTTACTACATTGTCTATGTATTGAAATAAAACTATCTATAACGGATCACATTCATTCACGCGATTTTTCCTGACTTTTCTGACTCTCTGAATTAAACCGCAATACCACCTTTAAATTAGTTTAATTTCGATCTGTAACATTCTGGCCACAAAAATCAATACAAGTCATACATACGTTAAAGTTAAAGTTACAGCCTTTATATATATAATATATTTGTTCCACTGTTGGGCGCAGGCCTTCTCTGTAAAGAGAGTATAAGGGCATAGTCCGCCACGCGGCCCTAATGCGGATTGGCAGACTTCACATGTCGTAGAAAAATTTTCTAAGACATGTAGGTTTCCTCACGATGTTTTCCTTCACCGCCGAGCGCGTGGTTAATCAGCACATAAAATTGCAACAACAAATTTATTGGTGCCGGCACCGGGGATCGAACTCGGGTTGCCAGCGTACTACGCAACTTTTTTTTTTTTTTGTTAACGGGGAGGAAATCTTCAAAAGATACCCGGCCTTCTGGGGGGAAGGCGGCGGTTATGTGGGGTTTTTACCCACTAAAACCTCCCCGGTGGCCCTTTCCTCGGTGCATGACGAGGGGCTCCGGGATCTCCAGTGGAACGCACTGGAGCCCCTCTGCACTGTGCTCAAGGAGAGCACGTCCCGGGGGGGGAGGTTACTCCCTCCCCCCCTGTGCCCTCGCAGTGCAAGGCTACACGGGCCAGCCGATGACGACTTCTTCCCGGGTCTACTTTAGCGGACGACAAAGGCCCCCACCCTTGTCGCCCAGTGAACTCGAGGCCCCTTTTAGTCGCCTTCTACGACAGGCAGGGGATACCGTAGTCTTATTCTTGAGAGCCCAAAACTACAAGGCTGAGCGTACTACGCAACAAGAGCCGACCGCCCGGACACTGAGCTACCACGGCTCAAAAGCATACGTATATGAAATAAAATAAAAACTTATGACATCGACCGCTTCTTATAACGAAATATTTCTTAGAAATTTATATACGATGCCGCGGTACGAATATTAAAATCATCGATATCCATGTGATGTGCAAATATTACGTTTGCATGTGTTTATTTTACATATTTCATATGAAAAATACAGTTCGATGCATTTCAAGACCCGTCATTAATTTGTCGATTCTGACACGATTAACGATAAAAATATATAATAATTAAAAGCGTATTTTCATTCTTTTATTCATAGCTTTTTTTTAGATAAGGATTTTGAAGGATGTCCGAAACAAAAGGATGAAATTCGACAGTGCGTCTTGAAGTTCGATAGTGGAATGGGGATGAGATTATATTTGTTGCGATATCTCCAAAAGTTGTTCAGTTATATAATCAATCTATTTTATTATCCTGTTGGACGTTTAATTTTTTGAATCACAGGACCCTATCGCATCTTTTTTATTGGAATTAGGATGGTTCTTTCAAAGAAGCGTTACAAATCATAATATAAGTAAGCGTGGACTGGTTGACTTTTATTTTACCGGCATGTTAATCGACAATTAGATAAAAACCTTTGTAATTCGGACCTCGATGGTTAACAAATTCTATAAATCAGACAAATGTTTCTTCCCTCTTTCCTTTCAAACACCTGAACCTCTGTAAAACGAAATAATCAGTAACTCTTGACAAAAAATGTTGTTACAAATAGTTCCTTCATAACTGGAAATGAATTCTCTGTCAATCGTAAGTATTTGCTATATTTGGAAAAATAATTTATTGACATTAAGAATTTGACGATAATGTAACTGTTCGGTTTGTAAGCTCTCAATATAATTAGAATACGATAACTTCTACAACTCGTTTATTAACTTACAAAATTAGCCTAAATATATAGCTCTGTGCTGCTGTATAAAATATATATTGATGGTTTTAATAATATGATATTGATTCAAGCTCTTACTTTTAACTTAGCGGCGTAGAAACAGTTAACAATCACTTTGTTACGAGCTTAATAAGTCATGTATAAGACAGGGCATAAATGTCAGTCAGGTTTATGTACTACCCCAAAAAAATGGAAATTCATCTATTTAACTAATTTTCTTTAACAGCTATAAAATGCCAAGTTTACAGATAAGTTAGTTATATTACTAATTAGTACCTAACAAGTTTTCACGTGTGTATATCAAAAATAGAATGTACAAAATCCAGGTAACCTTGATTAGAGCATCATGGTACTGCCAGATAGAAATAATAATCCTTTATTAATCAAATAACTAAATGTAATAACATAATTAAACGTTCAATCATAATAGTTGATCTATGTATGTGGTATATTTAGATAACTAGAATCAAGTCCTGTGTGATAGATGTCAGTGCTGCTTCCACCGACTAATTATTCTTCGACTTCTTAGTTTTTTTTATTTATTTAGTCATTGATACAAGCTTCGGCGGATTTGTCAACTTTCAGAGCATTAAACGAACGTTCTGACACTGTTATAGACTATAGTATCTTAAGAATAAAATCCCACACTACGCTGAAGTGAGCTCGATCTCACAGCCACACGACCTTTGATCCTAAAATATCTAGATATAGTCCTTTATCTGATCCTAGATATCAGATAGTGAGCGCGGAATGCCATTGAAAAAGTTACAAGAACATTGTTAGGGTTCTTACATACACGACAATATAATATTTGTATTAAAATTATATAAATGTGTATTTTCTTTAATACTAAACTATATTTTAAAACATACTAACAAGAAAAATGAGAGCTTTTAAAAGCTTTTATGGGTATGTTTGTAACAACTAACATCTCTTTATAAATATTTATTAAAACAATTAATACATATATGGTTACTTAAGTAGGATAAATAACAATTATATAGTCGCTCTAATACATAATTTAACTAAGACGAAATCATTTCTTGTTATATATGTAGGGATAATAAACTTATATGAAAAGATAACAAGTTAGTATAAAAAAATTGCCTTAAAGTTTTATTGTAAGCTTAAACGGTTCACTTGAATCTACTTAAAAAATTTAACTCTCACAATATATTTTGACTGCAAAAATAATACGACAAATAATGTATGATGTAAGATAAAAAACAATTTTAGTTAATTTTTATATGCTATAAAAAATTATTAAAAACTTACCTTAATCTAAGACATCCAAACACGAACTAAAATGCACGTACCAGCAAATATAGACACAATGTTTGTTGTTTCTGATCACCACAAACAAAATCCAATTGTTTTAACGCTCACAGTGTATAGTGCACTTTCACAGTTATCCGAACGTAAAAAAATAAGTTTTTTTTTTTACCCTTTCTCACTAAGCTTTATTTACATCGGCCTGAAAACAAAGTTCGTTGAATGGGCGCGGGAGAAAACGAGACATGCGCGAAACTTAAACGGAATGAAACGAACAAACCAGCCGCGCGCGACTTACACACGCGACTGAAAAAAATTTGCCACATCCACGTAAGTCTTGGAAACTAAATCAAAATACCCGATAGAGAGGGACGAGTCAGCGTAGGCCCCACCCTTCCCCCACCACGGACCGCACGCAAAAACATTCGTAAAAACCACGCGCCAAGAGCACCTCCGCGAAAATTATCAATGTTTATATCCGACAAATATGTAAACCCCAATTCGCCCGACGGGGCCCTACAGTGCAAAACATTAAACAATTAATGAATCGCACAATAGTATACCGACAACGTCGAAATATTTAAAACAATACGCGGTTTAATTTGTACGAATCATAATAATAAACAAGTTGTGTTATTGAATGTGAACGGTGCAGCGAATGCGTTCACTCTGCGCTTCGTAATGTATGGGTTACGGTGAACGGGGGAAAAAAAGTTGTCAAATTTTCCCGCGCTCCCGGAAATTCGGATACGCGTCCGGGCTTACTCGTGTAGCGACCGCGCTCGACAGCCGCCTGGCCACGAATACGGGGCACCGCGTAAGAACGCGAGAGCGAACATGTTTTTTTTTAATTCCGCCAAAAAACGCGTAAGAAAGGGTCCCCAGTTTAGGGTTAACTGTGAGGTCGGGCGTTAAGATATGGTTTTTTTTTCATTACAAATGTGTACCGTTCGCGAATTGGAGCGTATTGGTCTGTTGACCTTCGACCGGCTTAGTGTTCGAAATTCGAGATTCATTTTAAACAGTCCTCGATTTGGATTCCTGAAGCCGTCTTCTTAACAATTTAGTGTATTAATTACTTTTTCTGTCGTAAATAATTTCCCGAGCGGAAGCTCCACCGATGTATGACAGGTTATAGTTTTTTAATCGACTTCTCCGATGCTCAAAACCGGCTTCTTGTGATTTAAGGCAATTGTTATTAATTTTCTTACATAGTTAAAACTTTTTTGGTAGGCACAGTATCAAAAGAAATTCATTCATTCATTCCAGAGCTTTGATATACAAAGCGTAGAAGACAAAAATGACTGTGATTTAGAACTAGCCTAGCCTTTTTTTAGCTCATTTATAACTTTTTGCTGTTGTTAATATTGCGAATTGAGCTTCTAAACCTTTGGCGACGGGATAGCATACTTATTAAATGGAATGGTTAAAGATACGATCAGATTCTTTAATCGGATATGTTTTTTTATATTTTCTAAGCACGTGCTTAATAACAATCTCAACTGATATTAAGTGGAAATGCAGTCCTGGTTGGTAAGACGCAATGGATCACTCTATTTGAAAACACCCACATTGTAATCGGAGGGAAAGATAGACGTGGGCAAACTATTCTAGTCCTTTGCTGTACGAATAATGATAGATGAAGCAAAGCGCTTCGTTTGGGATATATTTTCACAAACTTCTAAATATAGTTAAATGTAGTCTATAGAATGTTTTACAACCCGAAGTCTTAGGTTAAAAAGGAAGAGGTTCTCAATTCGTCTATTGTTGTATGTTTGTTACCGTATAACTTTCGACTGGGTGAATCGATTTCGATGATTCTTTTTATTAGAAAGCTGGTATGTCCCGTGTGGTCACATTTAAATATGGTCCAATTCTGACAATGGTATCGTAATGAGAAAACCATATAAGTCTTAAATTTGCAACAATTATGTGCGACATAAATGGAGGCATAACTCCATATCACGGTAACGGATTTCTATGATTCCTTTTTTATTGTAAAGGTTGTACTTTAATAGCAGTTTGATGAAAGTTTGAAGAAGACGAACTACACAGATTGGCCAGAGAAGCTGGCCTTGACTGCTTCACCGGATTGAGAGGTGGCAGAGCTCTTAGGTCGCTTAGCCTGAACCTCTATCGCTAGTAACTCGACACAAGGGTCCCCGGTGGGGGTAACCTCGGCTTGACGGTTACTATGTTACGCGTAAGCATTCCGATCCGAGGGCGCCTGAGAGGGCCGAACCACGACTCGGTCGGTTGCTATTTCACGGATAATCTAAGGGACATTCGAAAGCTAAACTAACTTTGAGTGCCACTTCGGAAAGCGTTGGCGCTGGGAGAAGAAGTGGCCGAAGAAACTCCAGCAACGCTCCTAGCATCTTGATGAAAGTTAAGTTCGGTTCTGTTCATCGAACTTGGGTTGCTAACGTACTGCGCAATTTGACGCAACCGTAAATACTGAGCTAGCAAAGTTCTTTTACATTGATTTTTATACAACTACAAAGTTAGTATTTAAGTAACGAGGCAAATGGTTAAAACTAGATGGGTGCTTAACAACAACGAGGCAGATACCACGGACCTCCAAATCATACGATCTTAGACCACCTATTTCGTTTGTGCGTCTGGATACGTATATGTCGGCGTTATGCCAGGGGTTTCGTGTTCGGAATCCATAATGAATTACCCACTCCAGATTCCGCTTGCTAGCTTGCTTGTTGTATCACGACGGTCAGTACAAGAATGCTGGCTTGCTTGTCGTATCACGACGGTCAGTACAAGAATGTGACGTTATTACAAAATACAGTCGTTTTTATATTGATCTCTCAATAAGTTAAACCATTACAGAATATTTGACTTCCTTTGTAACAAACAAATAAAATAACTACAAATAATTAATGAAATATAGTTAAATATTCACAATAAATTTGTAAATGAATTTAACACAACTTTCAATGATTTAGTTAATATGATTACGTTAATTTCGTATGAACAAATATCGTTCTTACACAGTCCCATCTCAGATGGCGCTAAACTTTTAAAAACAGTATTTTCGATACTAGGCGATTTGCGCCCATATATACAATATTAGGTTACCAAACCCACCACGCACAACGTTTTAAAGTTTCTTTGGCATTGTTTTGCGATTTGTCACAATTTTGTCAATCTAAGTCTAAGTAAATTAAAAATGTGGACGAAAGAAAGAGAAGAATATAGTCGCCGGAACATCGTTATATTACCATGATAACTATATATAATTTTTTAAAAAAAAGCTAGTAATATTTCTTATTTTTTTTTTTGAAATATTACTAACAATCTTGTTAACCATTCCAACTAAGCTTAAGCTTGTGCTAGGACATGGTTCACGGCAATAGTCGAATGGTGGATTCGAACCCACGACCTTACGATTCGCAGGCCGTACCCTAAACCATTAGGCTATTGACGCTTCAATGTCTTTAAAGGAGCAATTCTTGTACATATAATCTGAATCTTGGAAACGGTTCCAACGATTTCCATGAAATTTTGTATGCAGTAGCTTTCGGGGGTGAAAAATTAATCCAGCTAAGAAGTTTTTTTTTCAAAATGTTTGTAATTCCCCGCCAAATCGAGGGCCTGGTAACCTGTCAGATAGGGCAACAAAGTATAGATAGTCTATCCCATAAAGGGAGAGATATTATCTTCACTGTATAAATTTAAAGTATAATTTTAAAATCTTTGTGAGAGAAAATAAAAACTATTATTATTATAATTTGAAAAAAAAACAGAGCGTCTGTGTTTAGTTACGTTTAACGTTTAATTTGTCGCTAATTTTACTAGAAGACGGTTTCATTGTCATATACTGTCACGTTGAATTATGGTAATTTGTTCCCAGCCCTGTAGTTCTGGGCTCTCAAGAATAAGACTACGGTATCCCCTGCCTGTCGTATAAGGCGACTAAAAGGGGCCTCGGGTTCACTGGGAGACAAGGGTGGGGGCCTTTGTCGTCCGCTAAGGTGGACCCGGGAAGAAGGCGACATCGGCTGGCCCTTGTAGCCTTGCACTGTGAGGGAGGGCACAGGGGAGGGAGTAACCTCCCCGGGACGTGCTCTCCTTGAGCACAGTGCAGAGGGGCTCCGGTGCGTTCCACTGGAGATCCCGGAGCCCCTCGTCATGCACCATGGAAAGGGCCACCGGGGAGGTTTTAGTGGGTAAAAACACTACATAACCGCCGCCTTCCCCCCAGAAGGCGCGGTATTTTTTTAAAGATTTCCTCCCCGTTAACAAAAAAAAATGGTAATTTTTTTTTGTTAACGGGGTTCCTTAGTAGGAACAAATTACCATTTTTTTAAATATTTATTTTTGAAGTAAAACGTGCAAACTAGCTTGCGACTCTCATCTCGATTCGATTCGATGGGAAGTCCGGCTATAACGCTGAACACCGACGTGAAATAGAGAGGTAATTTGCTTCTGAGTTCATTGAGGCTCTGATAGCCTAATTCTTCTTAAAAGTTAGCTAACGCAAATGCAATTCCCAAGTTAGAACAGTTGCTGACCAGTTTTATAATCGACATCAAAACCGTCCTTTATGAATCGATTTTAATTCTTGTTAATTTCTTAAATTCTTAAATGAGAATATCTTGAGACAATCTAAACAGAGTTTTTAAGTCGGTAAAGTTCAAATCAATATCGTCAGCTTCCATCAATGATAAACTTTCGCATAACTCTTCTTTGTCCGTTTGTAATAGTTCCTTCTAGAATAAACTCAAAATCTTTCTCCAATCTGTCTCCACCATGGCGTCCTTTTAACTTTATTCACCTGTATCGATTCTTTTAAATTATATAATTTTATTTCTTAAATTAAATTTTGTTTGAAAGTGTTAACTTTATTTAGGTCCTAGATCCTTTACTTAGGTAGGTCTACTAAACTCTTTAAAATCGTATCACAATCGCAGCATGCTTGTTGATAGAGATATTTGCAGGTTTAAGCAATACTACGTTGAATAAGGAAGAAATATAGGTGAACCTGAATTTCATATTATTACTATGACACTTTGTAAATAAAAGAAAGCGCACATTCGGTGTAGCGTATTAATCTTTCACTGACAGTTAAATATATTTACAGAAAATTTTTAACATAAATTTGATTTGAAGTTTTTTCACTTTTTATTCTGGAAGTTTTATAAGTATTTATGCTTTGCAGACCATAAGGCTAATCACGCCTTTCGGTATGCGACAGCTTATGTCAAAAATTTAAAAGTCTACTACCAAAGGCAGCATTCTTACGTGTCGAACGGAACGTCCGCCGCGCATGCGCAACACGGTCCGAACGATGACAGACGCAGTGCGTTATGTCGCGCGCGAAAATAGCCGGTGACATTTCGCGCCTTAACTCACTATCAAAATGCACCTAATTATATACGTAACATAGTCTGTGGTGTACTTTGTTACAATGTTACATTGTTTATGGAATTCGCTATTGATTGGAAATTCATTATCTAAACTCTGAGGCCGTGGTGTTTATAATTTATACAGTTATAATATTATAGTTATAGTTAAATATAGTTATTTTTTGCGGGAACTTGAGACTTCATTTGTTTCTTTTAAATTATTTTCAATGTTACGCCGCTTAGTGAATCACTATTTATTCGTTTTTTAAGACACATTGTAATCGGAGGGAAAGACGTCGATAAATTATACCAATTCTTTGTCAGTTTCAATGTCTGTAATAGCTTAGTAGCTACTACTACGATCTTATAGTGTTGTAAGAGTATGCAGTATGTTTTTTACCTATTATTTTTGGTCCTTTGATTTAGTATGTATATAAAAATCACTTTCAAATATGTGCCCGGTGTATACGAAAGGATTTTTACCTGTCACATATGACACGTAATAAGCGAGGACAAAAGCGGAGTCAAAACGACGCAGAAACTTAATTTTTCTATCACATTCTGAAATTTGCGTGTCCGAGAAACATTACGGAACATAACAAGTATATTAACAAAAGACTTCAAATCCGACTTTTTTCTTTGTAGGAATATTACGAAATAGAATTAATCAGAACCTAACCAAATTCTCATTGAACTACCCTTGAAGTACATAATCGAAATTGGTTGGCGTGATTTTGAGCTTTTCGTCCATTAGACTTAATACAAATTTAAGATTTATATGGTTTCCTGATGGATGCCATTTGTCAGAATAACTAAAAATATAACTAAAGGGTCGTCACACACCTCAAATCCTGCAATGAACACGAGCCCTGCTCGAAATGTTGGTTGGAAATTTAAAATCATAATTAAGCACGCAGTGTTATTCCGTATTTAAATAGGTGAAAAAAGAAATAACGATATGACTATAAATAAAGTTATAGCTAATTAATATGTCAAAAATTTAATTCAAATTGATAAAACTTTTACAGAACAGATTATAAATCACCTATATAGTCTGTTCAAGGTTATAAGTGACATGTTATTATGAAAACAAATTTGAGAGGCGTCAAATAGTTTAGATGTCAGTGGTACAAGTGAAGTTGCAAATATTATTGTGGTATATAAAGTGACCCAATTATGACTGACCAATATTTGATCAAATGATCCAAACGCGTGCATGCACGTAGCGACGTTACCCCGGCACCGCGATCCCGGACCATAAAGCGAACGTTTCCCGAACCATCACGTCCTTTGCGACCCGTTCGCATAACAATCCGCATGCGTCTGTGCGAGTGCTCCAATGATACTTTCCACACATGAGTTGTGTTCGTGTTAACAATAAATCATATGAATGTATTCGTGATCGGGCTCTGATATGAGAAGCGAATGGTGACAAAAGCATCGATATCGATATTTATAATAAACTCTCTTTTTATACTAAATAGGCTCACTTTTGGCTTCTATCTCCCTTGATGGAAGGCGAAGATGGAGCACGTGAGTCCATATGGTGTCTGTTCACATCGTACTTAAAGATGTCCAGATTGTACCCATGAGGAAAGACTGAACGCGACAGAGAGTTCCATTCCTTAGCCGTCGGCAGGTGGAGGTAAACCGCTTCGTGCGTATCGATGGGATGTCTACGATGTAAGGGTGGAACGGCTCGCCGCGCCTAGTCGTTCGGTGATGGAAAGGAGAGGAATCTCTATTTTCATCAAGATTATTGAAGTAAAACTTCTTTACGCACGCTTGACTTGAGAAGTAATCTGATGAATGCGTGACGAGAGCGTTACGAAAAATGTGATCGGGCGAAGCGAACGGAAATTGAGAGGGAGATATAAGTTACTAAAGATAGAAAAAGAGAGAGAGAGTTATGTTCGTATATTTATACATACGCATACATGTAGATGAAGCAAAAGAAGTTCAACTTCAGTGGTGTCGTCTAAAGCATACTCGTTTTTAGGTTCAACGTATGGTCTAATAAGAATAAAAGAATTTTCTTTTTCAAATATCGAATAATATCGGAAAAATTTAAAAGCACTCCCTTTTACCCTAGTGTGTTGACACATATATTGCTATCTAATTATTTAACTATTCAATAAAGAATACTATGACACACATGCTCACACAAGTTGGAAAAATAATTCCAATAAATGACGGAGATGTCCTTAATTTACCATATAGTATGAAATATTTTTTGAGTTTTGATTCCCTTCATAAATTGCGTAAGATTACACCACGGCTTTTATAACATTTTCCACATCAATAAATGCTTATTGTTATTTATATGTCATTTTACTTATTTTTACTTAAAATTGCAACAAAAAAATTCAGTGGTGCCGGTATAATCGATCAATCGAACTCGGGTTCCTCGACAATACATCACTCCTATTAAAATATCGATCTCGGTAAAAATTGTAAGCCGCGCATCCCTACGACTCACACATACGCAATTCTATTAAGATAGCGCAACGCGTATGTGTTTGTATCGTGTAGCATTTCTTTCTCGTATTGTAATTTATTGGCCTGTAACGAAGTTAATTATTGCGATTTTTGTATTAAACGTTGGAAATTATTTTTAGCCTCGCAGATGCTTTTGCCGTATGCTTTTTACGGGGAATCGATTCTACGCCCTCGTTTTTGTATCGATATCATATACGCGAAGCATCGAGAGTAACTTTGTATCATATAATTCAAGTTATGGAAAATAATAATTGTACATTGGAACAAAAAACTGCCGTTGGGTTCGAGTTTTTTTTTATAAACGAAAAAAAGATATTGTTCATAACTGCCATTAAAGTATGTCATTACGATCCGGTTGTACTGTCTGTCCGTGTATAGTTAGGAATGTCACAAATTATATACGATGAATTCAAGTGTGTTTTGAAATAATAGCTTAACTAGATTTAGTATAATGGTAATAACTAATTATTTACTTATATTATTATGTGATTGATTTAATGAAAATAAATGGAGAAATTGAGTATAGAAAATGAAAATAAAGAAAAACAAAGAAAAAAGATAAAGATAAATATATAAAATATCTTAGATTATAGAAATTATCAAAAGAAAATCATTAAGAAGATAGATACCTACCAGTTTGAACAATCTCTGACCCCCACAGATCAGAGAGACAAATAGAATTTCCCGGAAAGGGCAAAAACATGTCCTTTCCGGGGAAAACCCTTACAAAAAATATGGTAATAACTACACTTGCTTATCATCTATATTAAACTAGCGACTCGCCCCGGCTTTGCACGGGTAGACCATATATTTCTTGAGACACTCTATATATGGCGGAACATACGAGAGTATTTGACTTCTCGGAAATCGTTCTAAACCAACCTTCTGTCACGAAAACAGGATGAAGAAGAATGATAAACTCTGAATAGGATTAGAAACTGTGATAGAAGATAATTGTAGAAAAGATGTCTATTCAATTTACTGATTGAATTCATAGGACAAAGAAATATACATTATGTATTTTTATTTATCAAAACATACTAAAGAAGATATTTCTTGACGCCATAAAAACCGCTGTGGTTTTTCCAGGCGTTACACATTCTCCATAATTTAATAAAGAGTTTTGTTATAGTTCTTTTGTTTCTTTGTGGTTTTGTTAACTATAACCAACAATCAATTAACTCACACTAATGTTAAGGAAAACTTTAACAGAAGGACAATTTACAGAAATTAAAAGATTTTTTTAATGAATTTGTGATATTGTTTGCCTACACATTTTCCTTCAATTCCTTTTTTTTTCTTTTCCTTTTTCATAAGATTTAACTTTTTAAGAATTAATCTAGCCATTTTTTTTTATATGATCTGCCGAGAATGTCGACGTTGCCAATGTATTGTCAGTGAAATCGTGTCTTAAGTTTGCATTAAGTCCATATATGTGCGGGACAAAAAGACGAATAAGTCAATATCGCGCTAACATATTTCGATGATTATTTTTTTATTGGAAAGGATATATATCAAGATATATTTTAAGGGTAGCTTGATGATAGTTTGGTTAAGTTATAATTAGTTCTGTTTCGTAATATTCGTGCGATAATTTGGTTAAACAATGAGCGTCCGCGCCTACTAGTGTTCATTCGATTTGAAGTAGATTTTTGTTTTTGCTCGTTATTGTATTCCTAAGTACCATAGTTTTCAGCCCTGTAGTTCTGGGCTCTTAAGAATAAGACTACGGTATCCCC
Source organism: Meandrusa payeni (assembly GCA_029286785.1). NCBI lineage: Eukaryota > Metazoa > Arthropoda > Insecta > Lepidoptera > Papilionidae > Meandrusa > Meandrusa payeni. The sequence goes on from JAGSMX010000029.1 coordinate 3,664,461, forward strand.
TGCCTGTCGTAGAAGGCGACTAAAAGGGGCCTCGGGTTCACTGGGCGACAAGGGTGGGGGCCTTTGTCGTCCGCACAGGTGGACCCGGGAAGAAGGCGACATCGGCTGGCCCGTGTCGCCTTGCACTGCGAGGGCAGAGGGGGGGAGGGAGTGACCTCCCCCCTCGGGACGTGCTCTCCTTGAGCACAGTGCAGAGGGGCTCCGGTGCGTTCCTCTGGAGATCCCGGAGCCCCTCGTCATGCACCGAGGAAAGGGCCACCGGGAAGGTTTTAGTGGGTAAAAACCCCACATAACCGCCGCCTTCCCCCCAGAAGGCGGGGTATCTTTTTGAAGATTTCCTCCTCGTAAAAAAATAAAAAAAAAGTACCATAGTTTTATTACGAAGTTTTTTCGCTTATATAATTCATCATTAGCTATTCGTGCTTCGTTTAATAATACTTACTAGTCTTAGAGTGTCATAAACCCACCAAAAAATCAGTTAAGAAACATTCTTCTACACTTTTAATTTTAAAAATTCACATGTTTCCAACATTATAAACCATTCCAAATAGCTTTAAGCTTGTACTATAGTAGAGTCATAGTAGCTCCGTGTCGCGGTTTCCTCAAATTGCACAGTTAACGGAGCAACCAGAGTTCGATCCCCGGTGCTGCCACCAATGAAAATGTTTGATGCAATTTTAACCGTTGATCTACCACGCGCTCGACTGTGAAGTAAAAATTCTAGAAGAAACCTACATGTATCTATATTTAATAATATATTTATTTATGACAATATTTTGTTCATCTATTATTTTATTGTATATAATATACATTAATCTAATAACTATTTGTACACGTATCATATTTATTGCATTATATATATTTCTTCTTTTTATTTGTCTGTATAAATTGCACGCGCACGACTTTGGGTAGTCCAGGCACCGCTGAAAATCAGCGCTATCGCATCCTTGCGACAGGCACATACTGAGACGGTGTCTAATGTTGGCATCATATCCTAGCTGTGTTTTTTTGTCTTTTTAATATGTTTCGTATTTTGTTTGCAATGTATTCAAATGATTCCAATAAAGATCATAAATATAAATAAATAAATAATGTACCAAACCGGATTAGGGCTGTGTGGTGCAATATCCCCTTTACACTCTTATCACTGTGCTGTCAGACTCTGTGCCTGTGCCCAACAATGAGTTACATATATATAATATATATATGTAACTTTTGTGCTATGATACGGTTCACGGCAATGGTGAACTTGAACCTACGACCTGACGTTCGTATACTCTACCGTAAACCATTGAGTTATTGACGCTTTGTGTCGATTGAGATACAATGTGATAAACAGTTGACATTGGAATCCAAGATGACATATTGTTGTAACTCAGAAAAACCTAAAAGTTATGTTGCCATACGACCCTGCTACCTGCTATAAAAACCTGCTCTTCTAGAAGTAAATGCAAAATTAAAAAAAAAATAGTAAAACACACGGTGTTCAGGCATTCTACTGGCCAATATGAATGCCAAAGTTATATCTGTTTACGAAAAAGTCGCAAGACTTCATATTTCCATGAATAATGAAAATACTATACTGTTCATTTCGTAATGAATTCCCATTTAGTCAGAGTTTTAACCAATTTAAAAAAGAGGGGTTTATCTAAGTCTTTTTTTTGGACGAACTAACACAGTTGGCACAGAGAAGCTGGCCTTTACTGCTTCACCGGATTGAGAGGTGGCATAGCTCTTAGATCGCTTAGCCTGAACCTCTATTAGGTGGTAACTCGACACAAGGGTCCCCCTGGTGAGGGGTAACCTCGGCTTGAACGGTTACTATTATTACGCGTTAGCAGTCCGATCCGAGGGCGCCCGAGAGGGCCGAACCACGACTCGGTCGGTAGATATTTTATTAACAAAATCTATTTGGACAATCTAAGCTAAACTAACTTAAATGACACGTCGGGAAAAGTATCTAAGACGAATCTCTATATCTTTTTAAAGTTTACGTACTCATAGCGCGCTCACTTTTGGACTCTTCTTGATTTTTTTGTTTATAAAAAAAGGGACAACATGTATTTTCTTTACTTTTCTCTTAGTCTACTCCTCTACGGTTAAAAGGACATAAGAGCTTATTTTCAATATATATATTTTATTTTTATCTGATAGCAGCTTCATTTATTATTACCAGCATTGTTTGTATTGTTATAAAATAACTTCAAACTGATAGATCAATCGTCAGTGTTCATCTAAGCTTGAAGATGTATGGAGGTTAGTACTGGCTAACCTCCATACTGAAGTTACAGATTTTATATATATCCCACTGCTGGGGCCAAGGCCTGTGCCTTCTGTGTAAAGAGAGTATAAAAGCATAGTCCGCCACGCACACCTAGTGGCGATCGGCAGACTTCACATGTCTTAGAAAAAATTACTAAGCCAAGTAGATTTCCTCACGATGATTGACGACACCGCCGAGCGCGTGGTAAATCAGCACATAAAACTGCAACAGCAAATTTGTTGATGCCGGCACCGGGGAACGAACTCGGGTTGCTAGCGTACTATGCAACTTGAAGCGTCCTCCCGGACACTGAGCTACCACGGCTCTTACGAGTACATCTATTAAAAGGCTCTTTGTAAGACCGTTATAATTTAAATATGAAAGAATTGTCAATGATACAGATTATAATATATTTTACTTATTCTCACGAGAAAAATCCTCTACCTGCTGGAAACACTTTCGATTTATAGCAAAATTGACAGAAAAAAAAACGAAATAACCGGATCGAATTTCAAAATACACAGGGTTAAACCAGGTTCACAATGTCGAGACCTCATCAGTGAAATGGGGTCACATTTTTTGGGCGAATTTTTTAAAAATTTCGCACAAAAAAAAATAACTAAGATAACACATCATTCAGCGATCCACTTTTAAATGTTCGGCGAGCGTAAAAAAGATAACCCTAAAATTGGGGTGATTCGTGGGAAATGGTACTGGTTGAGATATTTTGGGGTGTGTGAGGTCGCCGATCTGAATGGATTCCACCAAGGTTAATTTACATTAACCCGGTTTTTTTTACAGTTTCACATATCTTACGCTTTATCATTTAAATATAGGCTGTTCATAATCGTCGTTCCTTTTTTCTAAATACCATGCGGATAATTCAGTTCAAAATTCACTTCAAACGTGTTACATTATTTTGGAACAAGTTCTGTTTTCTTTTAAAATTACTCGTAACTTAAGTGCTTTGTACAAAAGTTTGTAAAGAACATGTTGAACACGAATCTGCAATCACTGTCTACCCCTTTATGTTATCTTTACTTTTTAACCGACTTCAAAAAAGGTGGAGGTTTGTTTTTTTTATTAATTTATTTATTTTTTCTCTATTTGCACACAATACAAAAAACGTACAAATAGGCGGACTTAATGCCAGTAGGCATTCTCTGCCAGTCTACCTTGGGGTTGTGTAGAGACAAAGTAACGGGTGCAAGCTATGTCAGAAAATAATAAATAAAAGAAAACTATAATAAATGCATCTATACATATATATAATTATAGATGGATAGATAAAGCTTCCATAGTAAATGTTTGAAAGTAGATTTAGTTCCAGCTGTACGTATATTTGATGGCAGCGCATTCCAAAGTCTTATTGCGTTAAAGGTAAAAGATTTATGCATAAAATCAGTATGGCAGGAAGAGATATGGAGAAAATTACTATCAGTGGAACGAAGACAACGGTCGTGTGATTCACCCTGATACTGAAATTTACATTTCAAGTATTCAGATGCAAATGGATCACGTAAAATAGAAAATAATGTACAAAGTGTTCTGAAGGATCGTCGATCAGACATTGGAAGCCACTTAAGCTGTGAGCGAAAGAAAGAAATATGGTCGTACTTGCGTATGCCAAAGATGAAGCGAATAGAATTGTTGAGTAGGCGATCCATTGAAGAAGTTCTTGAGTAAGATCAGTAAAGCATACATCAGCATAATCCAGTAAAGGTAAGATCAAGGTCTGAATAAATATTGTCTTAGTGGACGATGGTAGAGGATTTTTGAACCGATACAGACAGCGCAAGGTATTGGTTACCTTGCTAACTTCAATGATCTGCGGTCGCCAGCTCAAAGTACTATCCAATATTAAACCAAGGTTTTTGACTGTTGTCGTGTAGGGAACTGTGATACTATTAAAACATATTGAGGGCAAAGAACGTACATCTAATTTGGACAAGTGGTGGGAACTCTCTACGATAATGGCCTGACACTTAATCGGATTAACTGATATCCCAAACTTATTGCTCCAATCAAGGATACTATAGAGGTCATTATTTATATTAACTATTGCTGTTCCTGTTTGATATCTCATAACTTTCGCATGAGTGAACCGATTTTGATAATTATTTTAAAGCTGGTGCTTCCAGTTTAGTACCATTCCAATCTGGTCTAATTCTTAGCAGAGCTCCATGAGAAAAGTCTTAAATTTGCATTAAGTATGTGCATGAAAAATGGACGAATAACTCAAGATCACGCAAACTGATTTCGATATCTCATTTTTATTGGAAAGAATGTACTTCAAGGGTAGTTTGATGAGAGTTTGGTTAGGTTCTGATTTATTCTATTTCTTAATATTCCTACGATAATTAAGAAATACAAACGTTTGATTCGATTTGCTTTTTTTTTTAATGACGAACTACACAGATTGGCCAGAGAAGCTGGCCTTGACTGCTTCACCGGATTGAGAGGTGGCATAGCTCTTAGGTCGCTTCGCCTGAACCTCTATCGCTAGTAATTCGACACAAGGGTCCCTCCGGTGGAGGTAAAGTCGGCTTGGACGGTTACCATGTTACGCGTAAGCATTCCGATCCGAGGGCGCCCGAGAGGGCCGAACCTCGACTCGGTTGGTAGCTATTTCACGGATAATACTCGATTTGCTTGTAAATGTACTTGTAGGTGTTCTTGAAATATTATTTATATATAGTTTGTTAGTGAAATTAATAAACATTCAAATAAAGTTTATTTTATTAGGAATGAGGAGATTCGACTTTCGGAGATATGCTTCGCTTATATTTGTATGGATTTGGTTCAATCGTAATTGTTTGACTGATTTAACTCTTTCATCTACGAGAATACAACATAAATACCGGTCACACGTACCTCGTGTTACACGCGCAAGAAATGCACATTTCTGGAATTCAACCCCTTAACTTAAATTTCGCAAGAGTATCGAGTGTAGTGTTTGACCTCGTTTTGGTTAAATATATCAAAGAAAACGGTGACCCCTTAAAGAATGTACGTGCGACTTGTGACCCGTTTGACCTTTTTTTCTCATTTTTTTGTATATGATGGTCATAAAGGGGGCCTGTGGCCGCGTTTGTGTCCGCAGTGGACAATGCTTTCTGATTGGGAGACGCAAAAAACCATCACAATGGTGCTAGACGGTGTCACAAATGTATCATATTACATACGATATTAATGCTCGTTTTTGTCCTTTTTTACTAAGAACTATTTGCCTTAAAAAGTAACGAGTCTATTGGCCAGGAGTTGGCTTCCAGAAGGTACACCAGGGAACTCAAACAGATCGAATGAAAGAATATGCTGATTGAGATATTTATTTATTTATAATAAATTAATTTATTTAAAATATAAAATATATATTTTACATATTATATATTTTTGTAAAATTAATTAAAAATATATATATATATATACATTTTTGTGCCAAAAAAAATATATTATATATATATATTTGGCACAAAAATGGACTCTACGCTCTGACGGATGTACGATCTGTACGGCTATACAAATCACTACTATAATGTAACAATGTATCCAATACTTGTTTTAGTAAGTTGACGTTGACCCTTTACTAATTGACTTGACAATCTGGGTCATCCTAGTGGCTAGAAATTCGAGTGTCGCCAATATCACGTCTTCTAATATTTGTTTTTGTAAATGTATAAAAAAAAACTCAGTGAAAAAACCCATATATTTCGAACCGAAAACCGTTATTAAAATCCTCTAAAAGTCTCGTACAACGGCACAATAATATATAAAAGTTTCAAATTACTACAAACAGTCATAAATCAGAATTCATAAAAAGTATTATAAAAAGGAAACTATCTCACGCGTCTCGCATCATCTGTTGCTTCCTAAAAGGGGTGAATTTTGTGATACACACAACAGGGAAGAAGAAAAAAATATGCACAATCGTAGAACGGGACCCTGCGAAACAGTAAAATCAGGTAAAAAAAAACTCGCGGAGATCAGCTTGCGGGAAAAGGGAGTCTTTAACCGTATCTAACTCTTTCCCATGGGTCTTAACCTTGGCGAACTTTTTTGTCGAAAATAAGACACCTTTGCCATCTTTCCGTTTTTTTTTTCTTAGTTCGCAATTGTCAGTTGGTTTTTTATGCGAGCGTAGGGCGAGGGTCGCTCGCTATTGTGATTGCCCCGCGTCATTGTGTCTCAGTTCAAAATTTAACAGGTGGGTCACTGCGTACCCCCGTATCCTTATTATAGTTTTGTTGATGTCTAGAAACGTTAAAATAAAACTATTTTTAACAGCAGAATTTTGTTTTTAGAAGTAGTAGTCTTGTAGTGAAAATTTGACGTTAAAAGAGAAATGTACACAGCTTATGTATTAACTACTAGCTTACCCAGCCCGCTTGGCCGGGCTAGATTTTGCTTTATTTTATTTAAACAATACACTTACATCATTCAAAATTTAATTTAACTAACTAACAATATAGTAAATTATTCATTTCTCTCCATATTAATTCTCTTCTATTCTTTTCTCGAGCGGGTGAAGACCATTACCTACACCCACATATCAGCAGCATCAGTAAACGGATATATTCGCGGCGCTATAACTTACCTTGAATACTTCAAAATCCTTCATTGTTATCTTTAATCTTTTCAGTATACTTTAATATACTTCAATATACTCCATTGTACTTCAATATGGTTCATAATGACATTAATATACACAACGCATGTGTCAATACAAATTTGGGTTATAAAACAATAGAATATCATCATAGTAAATAAAAGTTGTATTTGACAGTTCAAAAAGAGAAGTGCTCCGCTCGTCATCAAACTTATACAGGATTACTTGCCAGGTCAATCTGATCATTTCCTAAAAGTTTAATTGAAATCGGTCAAGCCATTTCGGAGCCTGTACGGAACAAACCCACACACTTTCATCTTTTGTATATATATAGATTTGTCAGTAATTATTAATTCATCATAGTTAACGGTTGCCCAATATAATAACCGTATATATGTGTGTGAAATACATAGTAGTGTGTAATGTTTTTTTTTCAATGACTTAATGCATTTTGTATGCATAATTTAAAAAATGAATTCTGCCCTCTTTCCCCATTTAAACTATATGTTTGTAAAATTTTATGTATTACACCGTCCATGCAATTTTCTTATTACTACACGTACTAATATAGTGATAAGATTTAGTTTTTCGGTTTAGTATAAAAAGTCACTGCTGTTCAAATTCATAAGCTGAAAACACAGATTTGTTGTGTTTTTCCTGTCTTTGTTTATGCTACTGAAAAGGGCGTTAAAGGTATTGAGAGCTTAGTTTTCTTATTGTTCAGTGATATAATTAAGAAAAAAATATTTAAACGATATATTTCATCGGTTTTAAATTGAATTAAGCCAGCTTGTAAACAGACGTAATAACGCTCGTTTGATTAGTTCTTTGAATCGATGTTGTGAAAATAATAAAATGATTACAAAACCGGTGCAACATTTGCCACGAAAAAGTCGATCATCGAAATAGGTATAATTACAACTTCGGTTTAGTACTTATGGCGGCGTGCGTTCGAATTTTCCGAAAATTGCGCGCCACAACAAAAAGCGCGCGTTTTCCGAAATACGTCGCGTCCGGTCGGGCGCGCCGTGCGTGAAATTGTATAACCGTGTTTTTTAAGATTTTATATTTAGAAATATTCATAATTTAAAAAACTATATTTATTTAAATTGAAATAAAAATACTTTTACGAATTTCACTGTGATTAAATTATGATTTTAACGTGACTGGGGTGTTTGCCAAGTTTAAGTTACGTTTAATTTTAATTTTTTGACTTGACACATAACTATAAATACGGGTTAAACTTTGTTCTCGGTGTCTAGCAGTGGGCTCACCATTTATCACATACAGGACCTAATATGTTTATCTGAAAAGCCAAAAGCGATTCTTGTCTTATTAGGGTCCAGGAAACTCACTTTATTTTGGTCGTGGAAGGAGATATGTTACGATCAAAATAAGTCGCTTATTAGTAATATATAATATTAGTAAATTAAATATATAATGTCCGTAAAAACAATAACCGTCTACAAACTAACAGTACTAAAATAATGCTAATGAAACGACTGATTTTGATTGTGACTCATTTCGTTATGTTACCCTTTAATTTTCAATTATATATTATGTGACTCTCATACCATGGAAGATTGGACGGCCTTTAGTATGGGATGCTACATGCGTCGATACTTTGGCACCGTCATATCCTCCACAATCTTCTGTTGAGGCTGGAGCGGCCGCTGCAACTGCAGAAAACCACAAGCGGCGCAAATATAGTATCCTCGATAGAGGTTTCATTTTTTTCAGGTTTGGGGTAGAAACTTTGGGTCCGTAGGGTCCTAGTGCACACCACCTTTTTAATGTAATTGCTAAGAAGTTGGTCGACACATCTTCACACAGGCTTATATCTTGCACAAAGGTTGTTGTATTGCCATACAACGTGGCAATGCTACCAGCCTTCTGGGCCATAAAAATTAATAAATAGACTAGCGTATGTCTTATCTTGGCACAGGTCCACATAGAGCAAGAAAAAAAATAAAATTACGTCAAACGAGCTACAAGTCTACCTCGTTATTCTTCTTTACAATCAATTATACCGCGCACAATGTAAGATTACATCTTTGCTAATGTTAATACAAGTCCTGATAAAGACATGTTTTCTTAATTTATATTTTATTTAATCTGTATTGAATTACAATCGGTAAACATAAAAACATTAGTTGCCAGATGCTTATCATTTTTCATAGTACCAGCATGTTGTTACAAATGGAATTTGTTCTCTCCGAACGAACCTTCGCGGTCAGAAAAGAAACTGGCCGTTACAGCTTTTAATTTTTGTTGGAAATACGGGTACAACTTTGGCCTCTACAGTTTCACTAGGTTTTTCGAGAGGTGGCCTAGTTATTAGGTCACATAGTCTGAATTTCTTTTAGGAGCATCTCGACTTTAGGGCTTCGACACTAATCACATAAGCATTGCGATTTTAGAACGTCTGAGAGTTGCATAAATAAAAGTTAATGGGTAATCGAGCAAATAGATACTGGAAAAGAAAATGGATAACACAATTTAAACTTTCATCCTAGTCGAATAGAATACAAAAAATATGTTTATGCTACGCAGATAACGTTTTCCTGCAAAGCCATCACATAAAGCTGTAAGGTGCCAGTATGTCAACAATGGAATCTCAAACATTACCGGCGGCAATATATATTACATAAGTGGAAGAATTGCACGAAAAAGTTTTTAACTCTTATATACTCTATAATTTAATCGAGAATGATAGAGGCCACAATAAAATACAAAAAGATTACTTATGCTACTTCGATTCCAAAATTAAAATTCTAACGTACGTCTATCTTTATTCAATAAAACAAACCAACGCTACCCGTCTCGCTCGCATCCGGAGCACTGTCAAAAATGCTCGCATCGCCAAATGCCCGCCGCATTGTTGTCGAACTGAGAAATGTCAGTTTTGTTTAAATTTTTGAAAATTAATAACGAACATAGCACGCCGCATTTCTCCCCGTCCGAGTCGATCCCTCTAATTAGAAATATCTCGTGATTTTGGCATGTTTTTACCGGCGACACTGTTGTACGGAAATTAAAATAGTTTCGTGTTTCCAATGACAACAATAAAATTTAATTGCTTTTTTCGTCGAAGTCATCGGTGTTAAATTATTCTGAGCGGCCAGTCAATTTTGTTAATTAACACAAGAAATCGTTTGTTTCATCAAACTGTGTGTTCATCAAAATGTTCATGAAACTTAGTCTTGACAACGATTTCTTATTAATGAACAACTATGTTGTATACCGCCCTTGGGGAGGAATAATGTCAAGTGGTTTCGAAATATTGAACTTATTGAATTTTTGAGGCCCCTTTTAGTCGCCTTCTACGATACTGGGATACTTTAGTCTTTTTTTTATGACGAACTACACAGGTTGGCCAGAGAAGCTGGCCTTGTCTGCTTCACCGGATTGATAGGTGTCATAGCTCTTAGGTCGCTTAGGCTGAACCTCTATTGCTAGTAACTCGACACAAGGGTCCCCCGGTGAGGGGTAACCTCGGCTTGGACGGTTACTATGTTACGCGTAAGCATTCCGACCTGAGGGCGCCCGAGAGGGCCGAACCACGACTCGGTCAGTTGCTATTTCACGGATAATCTAAGAGACATTCAAAAGCTAAACTAACTTTGAGTGCCACTTCGGGAAGCGTTGGCGCTGGGAGAAGAAGTGGCCGAAGAAACTCCAGCGACGCTCCTAAGATCTAAGGGGTACTTTAGTCTTATTCTACGAACTACAGGGCGGCCTAAAACAAACATAATAATGACCGCTGTAAATTGTTCGAAACGTCGGAATTCAAAAATAAAAAATTCAAAAAATGCGATAAAATCCGTAAAAGTAGTTATTTAATTTTAGCGCAAATTTGATTTGAAGTTTGTTTTTGATTATGCTTTTAAATATACTTGTTAGTTAATTAAATCAAATATTTACAACTTAACATTGCTATCTTCCCCAATATCATTACGCAACTATCCATCAAATAACTGCATAATACTTCCTTGTACCGTTCTCCGTCATTTCTCACATCCTCCCCGATGTCTCCGATGAAAGACGCGTTTTTTTAATTTTTTTACCCGAACAGCCCGTAATATGACTCCGCAGTTTTGTCAAAATATCACTTTGTAGCGAACAAACTTTTTTCCCTTAAATTACCCCTTTGACGTAGGATTCCTTTCAGCGTTTTGGGGTTGCATTTTGTACGCCATCTGATCGATCGTAGATAGCTGTAATGACAGATTGTGTGTTCCTTTTTTAGAAAGAAATATACGTATCTAAATTTATACGTTGGAGTGTGTATACACGTTTTCCGCTATATGCACACCTGGGCCCGAATCCGATAAACCAATTTAAACAAAATGAACGTTCATCCACATTTTTTTATATGAAAAGTGGCAAACGAGCAAAAGATCACCGTCGCCCATGAACATCCACAGCCACAGAGGAGCTGCAGGTGCGTTGCCGGCCTTTGATATAGGAGTAGGCTCGTTTCTTGAAGGTCCCGAAATGATAAACGTTGGGCATAAAAAAAATGAAAACGACAGTTGATTCCACAGGTTGACAGTGCGTGGAAGAACGTTACGCGAAAAACGTACACTCGTGGAACGCCAAATTGGAGTGGAATTTGAATTGGAAAATTGGAGTCGCCGTGGACTTTCGAATTCTGCTGAAATGTGCGGTAATGGAAATCGGTAGCTGGGATGATTCCGAACAATTCCTCAGAACACTCTCCGTGGTAAATACGATAGAGAATGCAACGAGAATCGTCATGTCTTCGCAGACTCAGAGGATCGAGTCGATCGGAAAGACCCTGATCGTCGACGTTTCGAGCAGCTCTACGTTGTATACGGTCATACAGATTAAGTTCTGAGCGTTGCTGGAGTTTCTTCGGCCACTTCTTCTCCCAGCGCCAACGCTTCCCGAAGTGGCACTCAAAGTTAGTTTAGCTTTTGAATGTCTCTTAGATTATCCGTGAAATAGCTACCGACCGAGTCGTGGTTCGGCCCTCTCGGGCGCCCAAGCTGAGGTTACCCCCTGGGACCCTTGTGTCGAGTTACTAGCAAAAGAGGTTCAGGCTAAGCGACCTAAGAGCTATGCCACCTCTCAATCCGGTGAAGCAGTCAAGGCCAGCTTCTCTGGCCAATCTGTGTAGTTCGTCATTTTAAAAAAAAAGACTAAGTTCGTATTGGGGAGCCCCGGCCCAGAGATACGAAAAGTTCCATTCATATTCCATGTGAGGCCGTCATAGTGGTCAATATTTGCTAGTTTTAGTAGACTTTTAATTCATTGGTGCCACTATGGTTTACTGATGGCGTAGCACTGGCACGCTAATCGTGTGTCAGTAATTAACGTATTGGTAATGATGGAATGATAATTGATATGCTAGTAATAGATCTATTTCATAGACATAGACATTTATTTATTGGCATCACAATACAAAAACACATTACAGACAGAATATAACACACAATCCAAAAGTAATAAATAAAATACAGTTAAAGTTACACGGACAAATAGAACATAACATGTGATGCCAATATCGGACACCGTCTCAGCATATGCTGTCGCAAGGATGCGACAGCGCTGATTTTCAGCGGTGCCCGGGACTACCTAAAGACGTGCGCGCGCAATACTACTTTTATATGGAATTTATACAGACAATAACAGTATAATAAATATGAATATTATATATTATATTGAATTTCACAAAAGTCACTGGCCTTTTTTTGTGACGAACTATACAGATTAGCCAAAAAAGTGACATTTTTTTTAATGTGATTCATAGTGAACTATAGGTCTGCATGTTATCTACGCGATTTAATACGTGGCGTTTCATCTAATCGAGAGGTGGCATAGCTCTTAGGTTACCCTGAACATCTATCGCCAGTTTTAGTTTTCTCTCTCACCAAGTTTTTGTTGACTGGGGAAATCTTCAACAAAATACCCCGCCTTCTCGGGAAGGTGGGTTTATGTGAGGCTCTTACTCGCTAAAATACCCGGTGGTCCTCTTCGGTGCAAGGCGAGTGACTCCAGTGAAACTCACCAGAGCCCCTTCTAACTGTGCTCTGAAGCACCCGCGGGAGGTTACTCCCTCTATCAGCGCCCTCGCAGTGCTCAGGCGACACGGGACACAGTGTCGCCTTTTTCCCGGGTCCAATGTAGCGTACGACAAAGGCTCCGCATTTGTCGCCCGTGGGCCCGAGGCCTTCTTAGGGACCTTTTACGACAGGCAGGATATGATAGCCTTATTCCAGCTAAATTTGTAAACTTTAGTTTAAGGTGTAAATAAATAAATAAATATGTCTTAAATTAATGTAAACGTAAATATATCCGTAATAAATATGTGTAACTACTAAATAACTAAAGCGAACGATTTTCCAGTGATCATTTCAAATTTGAAGATGATTCACAATAAATAACGTAAAGTTATACAGGCTGAATCTTTTTTAGTTTTCAAGTGCTATCGAAGAATTTTAAAAGGGAAAAAAGTGAAATTAAAACGGACCAAAAACCGTTATTTCTAATCCATATTTCGAAGTTCGAACCGCCGCCAACCATGTCAACAGTTCCTCCATTCAAAAGAACCACATTCACATTCTGCCCGCGTACCGCTCTAAATATAAAAACTCTTTTTTTGTCAAATATGGAAGGGTTACGTTAAAAACATTCTATTTTCGAATTGTTAAAAAGTCCACATTGTATGGAATACGTCAAAACTCCGCGGCTTATACAGTACAAGCAAATATAACACATTACATAGTACTTAAATATAATTTACAGGTAATAACATTCTACGTAATAACATGTAATAATTATCAAAAAAGGTTTATTGTCATAATAAAACAATTTCTCATGAAATGTTTGGCAGTCAATTCTTCTTATTTCTATACCAGTCATCCTCATGAAGGTCAAGGACATATTCCGAAAGTTTTTTTAAAGAACACCAAATTATTTTATTTCATAAATATTTTTGTTAACCATTCGAACTAGGCTTGTGCTAGGAAATGATTCACGTGACTCGTCGAATGGTGGATTCGAACCCAAAATCCTTACGTCTCGCAGATCGTATTAGCTATTAGAGTATTGACGCTGGTAGCAAACCTACACAAGATAGAGAAGTCCAAGAAGACTAGGAACCAGATTCTTAAAATGTTGGCTTCTGCAATAAAAACAACTGCTCACGTCTTTTTAGGCCTGACACTCTTATTAGGTCTCTCATGTGACAATTGATGAGGCACGTTTAGCAAGTTTTTGTTCGGAAGAAACCCGTTCGAACTTTTGCTTGATTTCGAAGCCATATCGCCTTTTTGTTGACCTAGAATCCTTGTGCTCGTACCAATTATTATTTTTGTTCCAATTTTTACTGCTGATTTATCACGTGGAGAGCCTTAAGATGCAAACTAGCAATTCGAGTTCGATCGCCGGGTGCCTGCACCAATGGAATTGTATGATTGTATTGATGAAAATTCAAGTACTGATGACTTTATACTGTACTGAAAGAAAACATTGTGAGGAAACCGAACTGCAGGGCCATGCCTGGTGCCCAAAATTGGGACATTTATAGACTGACACTTTATAATGGTGAAGGAAAACATCATGAGACCTGCATGTTTTTTACGTGTTGACATTCATGGTGAACTGTTCTTTAATAGTACTCTACGAAAGAAAATCAGTTTCCAGCAGTAGTGTATAATATGGGGCGTTACCTTACCCGTTATTACGTTAGACATTAGACTAGAAAAACTTTTATGTATCTATTTAACTACAACGAAGCCCTGACACTTGAATTAGGATTTCTTAGATCGTTCTGACAAGAGTCACTGAACTCACTCAAACTATTTTAATATCTATAAAATAGAACAAAAAACAAATTTAATTACTGAAATTAATATGATTTTCACACTTTAACTGTATGTCTGATGTATGTTAAATATAAAATATAAATGTAATTTATTTTAGCATGTCATTATTGTGATTGTACTATTCGAACATTATTCCATTTTCAAATGATACGAAAGACACAGGAAGCGTAAGTTTTTTGTCACTTCCACATATCCACCGTACTGATTTTCTCCTCCCGTCCCCCTTGCACACTCCCTATCTATGACCGTTCGATAGAGACAGACGCACTCTAGCCGAGCTCAGGTGTGTTGACAATAACAGATGTTCAGAAGATGGCGGCGCAAGCGCATATTACACAATTACAATTCTATTTAATTATATTTTTTCTCGCTTGGTACGTTCGAGACTTGGTCGTAGGCGGGCAGCGGAAGACAATTGAAGAATTTTTTGTATAGCATGTTTACAGAATAGCACCGTTAGTCACCTTATTCTAAGTTTGAAGTTGACTTGTTAATGATACTCGTTTGTTATTGGAAGTTCATTTCGCTATAAAAATTAAATAGCGTGGGATGTTGCGAAGGCAGACCGTGACGAATGAGTTTGTATCATTCGAATTAGGCACATCCATCTATTTAAAACACGTCATTAGATTTTAATTGTTACTATATAGTTACGTGGTTAGACGATCATCACTCTTTTACAACATAATCTTTTTTTTTTGTTTACGGGGAGGAAATCTTCAAAAAGGTACCCCACCTTCTGGGGCGGTTATGTGGGGTTTTTACCCACTAAAACCTCCTTGGTGGCCCTTCCTCGGTGCATGGTGCGGGGCTCCGGGATCTCCAGAGGAACGCACCGGAGCCCGTCCGCACTGTGCTCAAGGAAAGCACTTCCCGGGGAGATTAATCCTCCCCCTCAGTGCATGGTGCGGGGCTCCGGGATCTCCAGAGGAACGCACCGGAGCCCGTCTGCACTGTGCTCAAGGAGAGCACTTCCCGGGGAGATTAATCCTCCCCCTCAGTGCATGGTGCGGGGCTCCGGGATCTCCAGAGGAACGCACCGGAGCCCGTCTGCACTGTGCTCAAGGAGAGCACTTCCCGGGGAGATTAATCCTCCCCCTCAGTGCATGGTGCGGGGCTCCGGGATCTCCAGAGGAACGCACCGGAGCCCGTCTGCACTGTGCTCAAGGAGAGCACTTCCCGGGGAGATTAATCCTCCCCCTCAGTGCATGGTGCGGGGCTCCGGGATCTCCAGAGGAACGCACCGGAGCCCGTCTGCACTGTGCTCAAGGAGAGCACTTCCCGGGGAGATTAATCCTCCCCCTCAGTGCATGGTGCGGGGCTCCGGGATCTCCAGAGGAACGCACCGGAGCCCGTCTGCACTGTGCTCAAGGAGAGCACTTCCCGGGGAGATTAATCCTCCCCCTCAGTGCATGGTGCGGGGCTCCGGGATCTCCAGAGGAACGCACCGGAGCCCGTCTGCACTGTGCTCAAGGAGAGCACTTCCCGGGGAGATTAATCCTCCCCCTCAGTGCATGGTGCGGGGCTCCGGGATCTCCAGAGGAACGCACCGGAGCCCGTCTGCACTGTGCTCAAGGAGAGCACTTCCCGGGGAGATTAATCCTCCCCCTCAGTGCATGGTGCGGGGCTCCGGGATCTCCAGAGGAACGCACCGGAGCCCGTCTGCACTGTGCTCAAGGAGAGCACTTCCCGGGGAGATTAATCCTCCCCCTCAGTGCATGGTGCGGGGCTCCGGGATCTCCAGAGGAACGCACCGGAGCCCGTCTGCACTGTGCTCAAGGAGAACTGTTCCTTAATAGGTAGTACTCTATGAAAGAAAATCAGTTTCCAGCAGTAGTGTATAATATGGGGCGTTACCTTACCCGTTATTACGTTAGACATTAGACTAGAAAAACTTTTATGTATCTATTTAACTACAACGAAGCCCTGATCCTGACACTTGAATTAGGATTTCTTAGATCGTTCTGACTCGTGTCACTGAACTCACTCAAACTATTTTATTATCTATAAAATAGAACAAAAAAAAACAAATTTAATTACTGAAATTAATATGATTTTCACACTTTAACTATATTTCTGATGTATGTTAAATATAAAATATAAATGGAATTTATTTTAGCATGTCATTATTGTGATTGTACTATTCCAACATTATTCCATTTTCAAATGATACGAAAGACACAGGAAGCGTTAGTTTTTTGTCACTTCCACATAACCACCGTACTGATTTTCTCCTCCCGTCCCCCTTGCACACTCCCTATCTATGACCGTTCGATAGAGACAGACGCACTCTAGCCGAGCTCAGGTGTGTTGACAATAACAGATGTTCAGAAGATGGCGGCGCAAGCGCATATTACACAATTACAATTCTATTTAATTATATTTTTTCTCGCTTGGTACGTTCGAGACTTGGTCGTAGGCGGGCAGCGGAAGACAATTGAAGAATTTTTTTTGTATAGCATGTTTACAGAATAGCACCGTTAGTTACCTTATTCTAAGTTTGAAGTTGACTTGTTAATGATACTCGTTTGTTATTGGAAGTTCATTTCGCTATAAAAATTAAATAGCGTGGGATGTTGCGAAGGCAGACCGTGACGAATGAGTTTGTATCATTCGAATTAGGCACATCCATCTATTTAAAACACGTCATTAGATTTTAATTGTTACTATATAGTTACGTGGTTAGACGATCATCACTCTTTTACAACATAATCTTTTTTTTTTGTTTACGGGGAGGAAATCTTCAAAAAGATACCCCACCTTCTGGGGCGGTTATGTGGGGTTTTTACCCACTAAAACCTCCCCGGTGGCCCTTCCTCGGTGCATGGTGCGGGGCTCCGGGATCTACAGAGGAACGCACCGAAGCCCGTCCGCACTGTGCTCAAGGAGAGCACTTCCCGGGGGAGGTTACTCCCTTCCCCTGTGCCCTCGCAATGTAAGGCGACACGGGCCAGCCGATGTCGCCTTCCTCCCGGGTCCACCTTGGCGGACGACAAAGGCACCCACCCTTGTCGCCCAGTGAACCCTAGGCCCCTTTTAATCGCCTTCTACGATAGGCATGGGATACCGTAGTTTTATTATTGAGGGCCCAGAACTACAGGGCAGCTTACAACATAACCTACAATCCTCAATAAGGTTATATAGCGCATATGACACGCGTTTAAAATAGCCCCCTTCGTCAGTTTAAAAATTTAAAAGTTCTAATAAAAGATCGAAATACAATATCTCATTATGTGTAGAAAAAAAATTCAATGAGAAAACACGAGATTTGACCTAAAAAAACTCCACCCTTCGCTAAAGGGTTACCGAGTGAAACGGAACATAATCACATCACGCCAGAGAGAGACGGCGTTAAAAACAACCCTTTCGCTGCACCTGGACTACTTTTTATCCAATAGTTTTTGTGTTCGAATTTGAAAAAGTGCAAAATTTCATTTTGTTGAGGGTCAATATTGGTTTTTTTTCTAGTTCAAATAAAGGTCGAGGTATAATAGAAGTTCGTTATCTAACACAATTTTGATGAGGCCATAACTCTTTGAGTCAGAAGTGACAAACGTCACATTCTACGGGAGATAATGAGGGTAGAAAGCAAAAAAAACGTCTCTTCTAAAGAATAAATCATTTATTTTGGAAATATTTACAAAGTACTACGTTTAATTAGTACATGTGAGGATTTGATTGATTTATTCATATTATTGTATATTTATATATTTTGCAACGTTTAAAAATAAATATAAAAAAAAAAACAAAAAAATAGGTTGACGTATGTGTTAAAATTAATTTAATTGTTATATTACAATATAAAAATTAAATAAATAATTACAATATTTGTATAACTTCTAACATCTAACATTTTCAAAATTTCAGTCCACAGGCATAAAGTTAATCCTATCTGTCCTTAATCAAGTCCTTTGCTTAAGTAAGTCCGCCTTCGTGAACCTTATTTTATGTTACAATAATAATTAATAAATATTGTCTGGAACTCAAAATAGACCGCGTTAAGTTCCATCGGAAAAATCGAACTCCATCTCCTCCAGAAAAATCCACTTTAAATCGAATAAAATTTAAAACTTATACAAATTTTTTTCATGGATGCTATTTACAGACCTGGAATGGCATTATACGGGAATGCACCAGCTTTAAAAAAAAAGAATTATTAAAATCGGTTCACCCAGTCGAAAGTTATGAGGCAACAAACATAAAATACAGTTTACTTCAGAGACTCCTCCTTTTTGAAGTCGATTAAAAGTTGCTTTATTCAATCTCCGATAGTGATTACTATCCACCCCCAATAGCAATAGACGTTGGCGAGTGTACTCTTTGGGTTTGTAAGTTAACAGATGTTAACACTGCCACGTGTACGGTTACGATTGTGCGTAAAGAAAACAAAGGGCGCTTTGGAAAGCGGGCGGCCGACACGTAAACGATAAAAATATAAATTAAAACGTCTCAATGCGATACAAAAGCGAGACGAGCGATCCGATAGCGACGTTAATGCAAAAACGGCGCAGCTCTTTAAGAAACATTGCGGTGGAAAAAAGGGCAAAAGTGAGACAATCAAATGAGGGACGTACAGAAAGGGGGATTAAAAGGAGAGACAAAAAGCAATATGGCGGATTGTTTTTAATTATCGAGTATCGGCATAAATCGAAGCAAGTCGCCGCGGGCCGGCCGCGCCGCGCCGCGCCCCGACTCCGAGGAGTCGACTCCGCGGATGCTCAATTCATTAAAAGTCTGCAACTACAAATTTTGCATTAAAAATTGCCTCATAAACAATTCTCTAACAGTTTTCAATTGATTACAGTTTTTATTTCTTTAAGTTATTTAATTATTAATTAAAATTATTTAAAACATTTCAACAAGCGAACGGTTTCTTTTCATTTTTAAAAGACTTCAAAAAAGGAGGTGGATTTTTTTATGTTTTTCATAGATTGCTCCGTCATTTGTGTCGTTATTTTAAATTTGTTTGGAACGATTTGATTTCAATCAGGTGTCTTGTTAACTTTGTTAACCAATGCCAACCCAAAGTATTACCAGGGAACTCCTTAAAATCGTACGAAAGAATACTTGACGATTGCGTTATTGGTAGGTTTATAATCTCAGTCCTGTAGTTCTGGGCTCTCAAGAATAAGACTACGGTATCCCCTGCTTGTCGTAGAAGGCGACTAAAAGGGGCCTCGGGTTCACTGGGCGACAAGGGCCTTTGTTATCCGCCAAGGTGGACCGGGACGTTGACGTCCTTTAGAAAATTGAAGGTCGAGAGACTACGAAAATATTCAACGGTAGTGTTGTTTTAGATGTTCTTTTGGTGTGTTTGGGAAAATGGCGATCGTGAATGTTTACGATATTAACGACTTTTAAATCGACACCGCAAAGTTAATTGGTGAGTGTCGATATTTGTTTTTTGTAAATAATTGATATTCTTTCGCTATTTGGTAATCGTAGATGATTAGCGCGGCGCAGTCCTATGTTTGGGTGGAAAGTTCCCTTTTGTTTTACACCAAAGCAGTATAATTTTTCGAAGCGAAAATCGACATTCAACAACATTCTAACGATCCATTGAATTCATATTTAAAGTCTTCGATGATCATATCGAACTGACGATAAACATACCGGACCTCGAATTTCTTTATTCCCGATAACTGACATAAGCTTCTAAGACCTCGACCTCTAAGGTCTATGATTCACGATACAGAACTAACTAATAGAGATTTCTACAATACAGAATATACGTCGACTAGAATTCGAACGCTTCACTAGGTTATCGTCTCAAATTGTCAAAACGAAAAACGAAAAATTTAATTAAATAATTACAGTTCCATTATCGACTCCACTCAACTGCTGTTCTCGATTCATAAAATTCATATGTACGGGTGAAGGCAGCGCGATCGCGCGGATGTTCGACATATTTTACTTATAAATAAGAGGAACATTGTTGTAGGTACGTCGGTCCGTGCGTTTGTACCCCCTTTGTCATTGCCCGGCGTATTTATAGACTGACTGCTCTTAGTGTAAACGATTTAATCCACAAAGCGTCCATTCGCGACCGTCGGAGGTTGCGAAAAATCCTTGCGCGATACGAGTATTTTATGGGAAAACTCCACCCCCTTGATAAGATTAGGAGCGTTGCTGGAGTTTCTTCGGCCACTTCTTCTCCCAGCGCCAACGCTTCCCGAAGTGGCACATAAGTTAGGTTAGTTTGTCCCAATAGACTTTTCAATAAAGTCTATTGGGACTTTTATTGAAAAGTCTATCTATATAGTCACCCTCGGATCGGACTGCTAACGCGCAAAAATAGTAACCGGCCAAGCAGAGGTTACCCCTCACCGGGGGGACCTTTGTGTCGAGTTACTAGCGATATAGGTTCAGGCTAAGCGACCTAAGAGCTATGCCACCTCTCAATCCGGTGAAGCAGTAAAGGCCAGCTTCTCTAGCCAACTGTGTTAGTTCGTCCTAAAAAAAAGTGTAAACGAAATTCGCTAATTTATAAACGGCGTATCAGAATTTTAACAGACAGAAACACCGCACATTTTAATAAGCACAGACATTGACATAAATAAACTTTGTATCTACACAAATAAATAAAATTGGTGTGTCTGTTTGTGATATTACGAGTAAAATAATATACCAAAAGAATATTTTTTACAATTCTTGTCTATCTGTCTATTTGATCCGACTAAACTCTGGAACTGCTGGACCGATTTTGACGGGACTATCTGATATCAACATCCCTGTAATTTTTTCGAAACTTTATAAACTGCAAAAAACGAGATTAACTCGGCGTTCTCAATGCGTCTGTATATTTTTTAATGTTTGTGCTCTAGGAGCGCTTTCATTTATTAACAAATTCAATTTTATTTCATTCGAAATCAGTTTTGTTTTGATTCGTTTTTTGAATGAGTAACAGTCGAGTTATGAGAAGTTAGTTAATCCTCTTAAGTTGGCAAAGTATAAAAACTTGAACACGTCCAATCCAATTTCGAGTTAGTGTGTGAGTATCACCCTCCAAAAACCCACAACAAAGAACCGCCAAGAAAACCAGAAACCACGAAAAACATTGCCCGCGCGATCTTATTTATTCCCGTCCGGGGCCAAATTCAATTTGAGCCCGGAGCGGAATTTCTTAGGTTTTTTTCAAAAAAATGATCAATGACAGGCCCACAATGACGGAATATCGGACCTTTTTTTCTCCATCGGGAACTTTTTTAAACAGCCTTTGTGTGTCCAGAGACAATAGTGGTTGGGGGTCAGCGAACTTAAATTACGATTTTTAGGGAATAACCCTTTAGGATATATGTATCTATTGGCATTTTCGTTGCTCTGATCGAGATAGAAATTAGATTAAATTACGACAATTGGAAGTAGAATTAAGAATCAAAAACACTATTGTCACTAAATTTTCGCTATCAGAATCGATTTCGGATTGGATTCGGATATTTTATTTGATATTGTGGCGACTTGCATTCGCCAATCACCAAACAGTATTTTAGACGACAAAATTATTTATATTATATGGAATAAGAAAATTTATTAGAAAAAGACAGATGTCAAAGTTTTTCTTTTGACTTTTTGCCTAGACATTCTTACAAATTGTATATTTATAATGTAACTAATTTATAAAATATAATCTCATTATTCTCCATGATTCTGTGATTATTTTATTTACCGGCGGCACACTAGAAGACCAAGAACACGTGCAAAAGTAATAATAGGAAGCATTCCGCTCTAATGCCACATTATCCCAAAATATCAACTGACGTAACGGCATAATTGTAAGATGTCGTGTACCAGATTACCAAATATTAACAATATTCTAGTGGCAGTTGTACGACGCCATCAGAATTATAGCAACAACTAAAAACAACTTACCTAGTGTTATAATTTGTAGGTCTCGTGGAATAAAATAGTCCAACAACTAATACACTCGCTTTATTGAGACAGCGTAACGTTGTACATAAGAATTTTTAAAACGAATACCGTCACAACTGCGCGTCCTCACAATCTTTATACAAAATTAATTAGAAGTCAGATTAGGAACTAATAAAGTTACAACTATTGTTTACAATGCCGAGTTAATGTGACGATCAACTAAATTATTAATTATGAATTAAAGATACAATAAAGTTCAGGTAAATCACTAAGATATCATTGGAAGTAGTTATTATGCATAACAATCGCTGGGTGTCATGTGTTGCCAGCTAACACATTATAAAAACTTAACCTAGTGTGTGTCATCGGCAACGAGGCAGAGCCCAAGCAACCGGTGGTTAGGGCGACATATAGAGAAACCTCCTGCCGATGCGTGCCGTGTCCAGGAGTACTGCCTTCTGTATCTGGCCCTTGACTCAGCCATCCAGCGAAAGTCTCTTAAGATGTTGATTGAGACTTTTCGCTATGAGAATATAGAATTATTATTAATATATAATATTTTTTTTTGTAAAGTAATGTATTTTTTATGAAAGATCATTTCATTGTGCTATATTAACATGATGGAGCATAAATAATGCAAATAAAACGTTTTAAAAATATGATTTTTAAAAATCAGGATCGACTTTTTATCCATCTGTCTTCGTTTTCGGGATCGGTCTCCTAACACCCTGTATAGACCTCCTTAGGAAAGTCTCATATGTGCATATAAGTCCGTAGGCGAATCTCGAGCAATACGAATAAACAGAAAGTCATTTACAGCAATAGTAATTTATAATTAAATCCATCCTACGCTTATCTAAATTCTGATTTAAATTGTTATAATATAAACAAACATATCACTGCAGAGCTTTGATGCAAATTTAAACTTTAATGTTTCAACAATAAAAGTTGTAGCGAGTGATTTTATAAATTGTTAATAAGGATAGGTGTATTTAGGAGCGTAGGGCAGCGGAATCGAACCGAAGACACACGCATCTTAAATCAGTTGCATTCGATCGCGCAAATAAACGAGCCCGCGACCGATACTGATGTATTGAGTGCACGGGACTAGGGAATGGCGAGGAGTCGATGCTATGTGAAAAATAAAATAATTTAATGTCCCATAAAGTATCTCGAGAATCTACCAAACAATTGTTGGTAGTATAAAGAATGATCCAAAATCACTGGTGGTAGAAGTAGTAATTTTTTTATTGGATAAGGGGACAACCAGCATGATAACTTGAACTTAAGTGCTTACACTTACTGCTCACGAACAACTTTAACAACAACAAAGTCAATAACGTAATGATTTAATTGTCGTAAGTCCTACAAGCTTAAGCTTATTAGAAATGGTCAACAAGAATGTTAGTAATAGTTCTGAAAACAAAAACAAAAAAGAAATATTTTTAGCTTATAAAGTTTTGCATATGTTTTATCTGTATTATATTTATAGGAAGTGTGTGGGTATGCACTGATAAAACGGCTGGACTGACTTCAATGAAACTCTCAGGGAATCTTCAGAAGTAAGTAATCCTGTAAATCCTCTTTTTGAACTGTGTATTTACTTGTATGTACATGGGAGTAGGTGATGATCTTCACCCGCTCGAGAAGAGAATACGGAGAGAAATTAATATTTTAATATATTGAGTGAGAGTTAAATTAAATATTTAATGATGTAAGTTTATTGTTTAAATAAAATAAAGCAAAATCTAGCCCGGCCAAGTGGGCTGGGTATGCTAGTTATTTATAAAGTGTTGGTTCCTCGGCACCTCCCTCGCAGGTTCGAAACGAAGAATATTCCTCAACTTCACACCACTGCAAAGTCGTAATACCTCTTAGGTGGTGCCGACCCATTATCACTTTTTGAGGTGTAAACGGTAACTATTACCCTGCGAAGGACATCCCTCTATTAGAGACACATAGACACAGACAATCCAACCTCGAATTTTAAAATCTGATGATGATATAACTATAGCAAATAAACACAATTCATATCCGCCAGGTAATACACTAATATCGACGCTGTAAAACAAAAACGTAGTAACCCATAAAAATGAAATTGTTCACCAGGGATGAAAAACATTTCAACTTTTTCTGCTGTCGTTTTTGGACACAATATTTATTATTTTTTGCGGAATAAGTATTGTACCGCGGTATTAACCTAGACTTGAAAGAAAATCGTTTTACGATACAAAAGATAATGATAAATAATGAAAATCCTATTTTCGCTATTTTTCATCTAATTGTTACAAGTTATATATCATTCGACGTGTCTTTGTCTTGATTCCAACGACGTAAAAAAGTCAAAATGTCCATATGTGTCACTTACTACGTTTTTGCTTTCCAGCGTCGATTTATACCATTGGGATTCTAATTGATAGAACAAATGTTTTGTCATTTAAAAGGATTTTTTTGTCATTATATACGGAGACACATGAAGTAGAGTCACCACACTCTCACAATCATCTCGCCTTATCCACCCAATTTATTTTGTTATAATCTATGTAGAATTAAAAAAGTTTTAACGCGACTCCACGGTATCCGTAGTTAGTCGCGAAATGAATACAGAAAAATTAACAAAATGTGAAGGAATTCTTAAGAGATGAAGTTGGCATGAGATACATATTTTTTATATTATTTATATAGATCGAAATAAAACTAATTTCACGGATTTTATCGCGGTTTAATTTTGACCTTAAAATCTCGACGTCTTGGAGGGTTACACGTCCATAAGTCACGCGGGGAACTAAGATTACGGGGGCTTAAAAATCACATTTTATATTTAAATAAATAAAAACGTCAAATCCTTTCAAACATGACTATTGCAGCAAACGCAAAAAATACGCCCTTATTTTTATCAATAGTGCCTAATCGATGTAATTATGTAGTCTGTACTCTTATTATATCTATATATAATAAGAGTACAGTAATCATAGTCGATTTTGGCCACTTCGGTTTTCCAATCGCTTAACACTGACACTTTAACAGTCTTTCATTAATTCTATTTGTTAATCCCGTACATAATGAGATATTCCATATGTACCAATATATTTAAATTCAGACACGTCGCCCGGAGGCCGAGACACGTTCTCGACGATCCGGACGACGTGATCACCATAAGGCTAGATCTCAACAAATCCACAAAGCGTCCATTCGCGACCGTCGGAGGTTGCGAAAAATCCTTGCGCGATATAAGTATTTTATGGGAAAACTTTGATAAGATTAGGAACGTTGCTGGAGTTTCTTCGGCCACTTCTTTTCCCAGCGCTAACGCTTCCCGGAGTGGCATATAAGTTAGTTTAGCTTAGATTGTCCCAATAGATTTTGTTAATTAAATAGCTACCGACCGGACTGCTAACGCGTAATAATGGTAACCGTCCAAGCCGAGGTTACCCCTCACCAGGGGACCCTTGTGTCGAGTTACCATCTAATAGAGGTTCAGGCTAAGCGACCTAAGAGCTCAATCCGGTGAAGCAGTAAAGGCCAGCTTCTCTGTGCCAACTGTGTTAGTTCGTCCAAAAAAAAGGGAAGTTATAGATTCTTAATTGTTTAAATAAAAAATAGTTTAATAAAAGGACTGGAAAAGGACAGCCAATAAAGTTTAGTTTAAATTATAAATATATTATATTATATTTACGAATATTTAACCTTAATTATATATTTTTTTGTTTAAAGGCAATTTCGACCATCTGGTTATTTATGGATCAGAGTCGTTAATTCTTCTATTCGAGTTAACGAAATTGCGAGTCATTTCTGGCTCCCCAGACTTGTGTAGTTTTTTTTTATGCGTATAAAATAGCGCTTGACCATGATCCCACCTGGTGTTAAGTGGTGACATAGTCGAAAGATGGTATGCGCTAGTTTAGTAAGTGCCTATTCACTCTACTCTTGAAGATTCCCACGTCGTACTTGGACGGAAAGGTCGTGGCTGTTGACATACTACATCCTTTCTCTCTCATATTCTTCTCTCCCTTCTCTCTTATTTCTATTCTTATTGCAATATTTTCCTTACTTAAATATTAATCTTATCTTATCTTTACTTTATATAATTCTTTATTTATTTCTGTTCCTAATTATTTAGCAAAACTATTAAAAAAAAACCTTAACTACATTGGAGCAATTGAAACAGTACATAAGCACAATTTTTTTCACTACAGCATCAACCTGTAACTGTCATCATTTTCTCATAACGCACCTAAAGTAGCTTAACTTTAAAATTTAATTAGTAGATTACGATTTTTGACATAATGACTATTGTATTGTAATTGGTTGGTTTCATAGTTAAATAGCAGACTTTTGGTCTTTATCGTGAGCAATCGTCGTCAAATGAGCACTAAAATTTTTGCACATTTTCCATTGATTAATAACAATTTTACCTTTTATATTGTGTTTATTTTATTAATTCACGGGGAGTTGTGGAAGGCAGAGTTAAAGGCAACTTTTATTATCTTGAATCAAGAATTCCTCTAACAATCAAACTTCAATTATCTAAAATTAAGAATCTAGTATATAATTATATAATCTATCTCTATATAATCTAGTATATAATCGTTTTAATGTTACCCAGACCTGTTTTGAGCGCGATATCTAGTGGTTACAACCAGGTAAAATTGACGGCGCTATAATATAAATGCATCTTACATATAACGTATATATTTGTGATATATTTATTGATTTGTATTATCATATTACACCTTCTTAGATGTATTCTTTTTATTATAAATTATAATTATTTTAAATGACTATAAAGATTGACAAGCGGACGGAAGATTTTCATTGTATTGTGTAAAATAGTAAAGTTAATTTAATAGAAACATAAAATTCTTATAGAAAGGGAGCAAAGTTTTTGATTCCGTACCTAGTATATAAGAACCGGTAAAGAAAAAATATTATATGTACATTGATCTTCTATACTTATATATAGAAACGTTCCTTTTTGTCGACTGTCATTACAAGAATTACAGTTTGGTGGACGTAATGTCATAAATATATGTGGTAACAGAATGGCACACAATTATAATCAATGTATAAAATATCACATGAAGAATCCAGTATCCACGGAACATAAATGAAAAGCAATCACGCCTTTAACCCAGAGGGATAGGCAGAGTCGGACTTTCATCCTGGAAGGCCACGACACTAGAGGCCGACTGAAGGTAAAGTTTTGTCGGAAGGCAAGCCGATTTTTCAGCTGCAATACCTCCGGTAAAAGCCGAAGATGAAGATCAAGTTATCATTAATAATCACACTTAAACTTTGACATTACAACTAAGTTTTCTAATCGTCTGTATATATATACATATATGCGTCACTGTTGGGCCTTCTCGTTTAAGGGCATAGTCCGATACGCGACCCTAGGACGGATTGGCAGACTGAGTATGTCTTAGAAAATTTTATACACGAAGGTTTCCTCACGATGTTTTCCTTCACCGCCTACTACATGTAAATTACTCAGCACTTAAAATTGCAACTCGGGTTACTAGCGTACTGCGCTTGTTGAGGCGACCGCCCTGACACTGAGACACGGCTAATGTAGCGTTTAATGTTTAATCGGTCACAGATTTGGTTAGTAATTGACTTTCAAATCTTGTTTGAGTAGTGACGTCATTACATACACTGATTTCAAGAAACCATAGACATCATACAATGGCGTCTCAAGTAAACGTCATGTTATTATTCTTTCGTCTATTGCGGTATTTTGTTACAGACACAAACACCTTAAGAATAAAATAATGAACCGTCATAGATCGTTTTAGATTAATGCATTCAAGAGAAGATATATTAAAGCGACTTGGTTGTGTGTGGGAGAGGTACGGTTGCACGATAGAGCGAGATAGCGATACGCGAGTGGAACGTCATTAAATTGTAATTATTATAATAAGGATACGACTTTTGATATTACAATTTTAATAGAAAAAATCCATTGCACAAAAACTATATAACGAGTCTATTGTGTTCCTTATTTTCAATATTTGAATAATAAAGGCAATAATTGTAAATCTTATTTCTTATATTAATGATAACCTAATAGATGAGCTTGCGATCTCGAAGGTCGCCCGTACAATCCAGTTGTCAATGGCGATGTACTTACCCATTGTATTTAGTCCAATGTAATAAGCTCGGTCAAAAACAGACGGCAAGCGGTATATTTCTCCCGCTAGGGATATAGTTTTTTTTAGTTTTTGAGTTTTTTTAAGCAACAGTTTAATATAGTATTTATAAAGCAATCTGATAAAATGATGAAAAGACCTTGAATCCGTACAAATCACTCGTATTAATTAGATTCCTATCTAAAAAAACGATGGAAGGTTATCCTATTTCGATAGGGATAGAAGCTTTATTTTTAGGCAATATTTATCACGAAGCGAGTTTAAAACCCTTCAAATCTTTGTTTGAATAGACATAAAAGTGTTCAGAACGCTTTGGAGTCTAGTTTCTCAAAGGAAAATCTTAAAAATTATTGTGATATTACATGTTTGTTCGTTTGAAAAGCTCTTAAATCTTTGATCCAATTTAAGGTAACCAGTACATCTATTACAGCTATTTATTAGGAGGACTGCACAGGTCTCTAGGGGAAAAGAATGAAGTCAGAGTAAATAATCATTAATAAAAAACTTATGAAACGTGGTGAGTTATTAAATTTTGTAATAGTCTTATCCACACCGTTCCAACATTAACCCGCCACAAGTCCGAGAATCGCGTAAGAAGTTCAAAAACGGAATGATTTTTAAAAAATGTATCCGAGCGGCCCCGCTCATTTATAATAAGAGAAACCGAACGGACAGCGAGTAAAAAGTCCAAAGCCATACCCTTTTCGAATTTTGTTCGAAAAAGAACGATCCCGTGATAAATATTGAAATATGAAATGGAGATATGATACTTTTTGTTTCGTCCGGCGGCCGCGCGTTCGGTTTTTGTCTTGGACTTTTTCTTTTTAATTTTACGTTTTTAATAGCGTTTTGAACACGGGTTAATGGTCAGACCCCGAGTGCAGCCACGCTACTGTTTTATTGAGCATTAATTTTACTATTATGGTTTCATATATGAATTGGTTGTGATACACGGCTTTTTATAGTTCCTCCAGTGGGCCAGCGTCATAACGAATCTTTAATTGGTGCGTTAGAATTTGTTACTGCGCTCACTGAATGGGATCTATTTAAATATTATCTCGTAATAAAATTTAGTATGGAGGTAGAAATGAATACAATCACGCACGGTAGTCGATTTAATTCTTTTTGTACATTTATTTTGTGTGTGATTACTTGATTATAAAATCATTCATTTTCTACAAATTAAAACTAAAAAAAGCTAAAACACCGCACACAAATATTTTTTTTGTCCGTAAGAAATTAAAACATGGAAACTTTTTTAGTCCTAACTC
Source organism: Meandrusa payeni (assembly GCA_029286785.1). Classification (NCBI taxonomy): domain Eukaryota; kingdom Metazoa; phylum Arthropoda; class Insecta; order Lepidoptera; family Papilionidae; genus Meandrusa; species Meandrusa payeni. The sequence goes on from JAGSMX010000029.1 coordinate 3,694,472, forward strand.
CCGATCATATTGGTAAACAATATTATTCATGCATCAACTTACAGTTTAAAGTCAATTCATTCGCTTTGTCTATGGCCTCAGCCTTGGTTTTGTGCCCTGATCTATGCTTGGGTCGGGAATCCATCACGCTCAAGTGAACTACACCGAGTGGGGAATGACGCTGATAAGGACAAAAGAAAAGGAAATATAACAGTCATTTTCGTAAACTGCCACAGTAGCTGGTAACTGTGTCGCAGCAGTTTACGTCCACCTCGAGACACAAACAAATAAAAACAAATCAAACTTATAATTATGTAGACATTATTAAAAGAAAAAAAGATAAATAAATTATTGTGTGTGTGAGAGAGAGGGTGTGTGTGTGCATCACAAGCATCCAGAGTTAATTGCTTCAAAGTCTTTATAGGTTAAATTTTGCAAGTAGTTGGAGACTTTAGTTTTACGTTCCCGGTACGAGAGCAGATAATTAATGCAGTAATTTATTTATTTTATCATAAACATAAGAAGCTAGGTAGACAAAATGCAGCTTCGCACAGACGTCTTAAAGTAATTAAACAATGTAAAGATCTTCTGAAAAATTGAGGAAGCTGTAACATGATAGAGAAGTGGAAAGTCATTTCACGATATCCAATGGCATAGGTTCGTTCGTAAAAATGCAAAATTCGAGAGAAATATGACCAGAAATATCTTACGAATAAAGGCCCAAGAAACATACCTAGCTGAATTAACTTAGCTATGAACTGTATAACCGGCGGTGCATACGTAATATTAAATTTGAATAGTTTTAAAAATGAAAGCAACACAAAAGCGAATGAAACGCCATTAACATAATAAATAATAAAATGGACCGCGTTAAGTCACCACTCGTCTCCCTCGCGATCAGATTTGAAAGAAAAAAAACGTAATGAAATAACAAAATAAAAAGCCACAACTCGTTTCTGAGGATTTCATATTTTAAAATAAGATCTGTGTTTTGAATAAGGAGCGAGTTAGTGCTTACTCACGTTCAGAATGTGCGTATAATGTTTTCGATTGTTGCTGCAAGCTAACTCTGTTGTGCGACGATGTCTACTCCTTAACTGACTTCAAAAAGGAAGCGATTCATCTGTGATTTTTTATTGTTTCTGTGCTCTATCATTTTATGCGTGATAATGTGCCCAAGTAGAATAACTTAAGGAAGATATAACCTTTCCTCACATTTCAGAAGTGGGTCCTCTCACTTGTTATAATCTGTAGGTCTCGTAGAATAAAATAGTCCAACAACTAATACACTCGCTTTATTGAGACAGCGTAACGTTGTACAAAGAATTATTTATATCGAGTCAAACGTCACAACTGCGCGTCCTCGCCATTTTTATACAAAATTAATTAGAAGTCAGATTAGGAACTAATAAGGTTAAACTATTGTTTACAATGCCAAGTTCATGTGACGATCAATGTATAACAATCGCTGGGTGTCAGGTGTTGCCAGCTAACACACTCGTTTATTCCGGTCACTAGTTTATGAGGGTACATTTTTTCTTTATTTTCCCTCTACTTTTTAATGTACTAAGCGGCACTATTATCAAAAATTTAAACAATATAAGTGTACTGTCTTACAACAAAAGGTGTTATTTCGTATGGTGTCGATAAATGACGCCGTATTTAAACGAGATTACCTACGATAAGTTGATATTTCTTACTCGCGAATCATATCATTGAATATATACGAGATAATCATAATGAATTAATGTCGTGATTCCATATAACGTATTAAATATTATCAAAACAAAAAAATAACAATGTAAACGATGTTTTTTTTTCATGTGTAACCACCATTTTTAGTCTTTGGTAAAATTAAATGAGCGGGTACTTGCATTAAAATGATCCTCATTTATGCAAAAGGGGATGCTCTTTCGTGGTTATAATTATTCTGCTTCAAAACACGGGTTGATATGACGATATAATATTTTGTTTACTTTCTTACATTTTCTTTTTGTGTGAATTGTGGGGAAACCAATTTGAGTCTTACCTTACCCACCACCTCTCATGGCCCCACCAACCTATAGACATAGACATTTATTTATTGGCATCACAATACAAAAACACATCACAGACTGAATATAACACACATTAAAAAAGAATGAAAAATAGACAAAACACAGTTAAAGTTACACGGACAAATAATACAAAACATATGATGCCAATATCGGACACCGTCTCAGCATATGCTGTCACAAGGATGCGACAGCGCTGATTTTCAGCGGTGCCCGGGACTACCTAAAGACGTGCGCGCGCAATACTACTTTTATATGGAATATTATTATACAGACAGTAAGAGTATAATAAATATGATACATAAATAAAACAGTTATGAGATTAAAATATATTTTATACAATAAAATAATAGATGAAAAAAAAATCATAAATATTATTGAGTCAAAAATAAACTAAAATAAATAATATGATAATTAAACGTATAAAGTTTAAATTATATAATTAAATATTGAAAATATTGGAAACAACAAGCCACCGATGTCGCGGGGATATTATCTTTTTGTAACTTTAACATCAGGTGTTTTAATTTATTTTTAAATGCGTTTACAGATTTACTCTCTCTTATGGGCGGTGGAAAATTATTCCAACACTTGGTGGCCAAGTATCTGAAACTGCATCTGAAAAGCGGAATTTGTAAAATGCAGTTTTTAGTTCTAATTAAACAGCTATATATATATCTTCATTCCGCCATTTCAACTTTTCGTACCAACCTCGCGGTTATTTGGTTCGAAACGCGGGAGGGTACGCGTGGTGTGGCCGTGTGGCCCCACACGTACCTTCTTGACTTCCTGCAAGTTCTTTATCACCCTAGGCCTGAGTCCCTTACCATAAAACATTTGACAATCGTTTTATTTTTGATAAAAGAATCGAAATTTATTAAGTGCTATTTTAATTACGTTTATCCTACGAGGCAATACCAAAATCAATCTATAAGACGAGCAAAATTGCCTAAGGAGCTTTTCAGTCGTGGAAACTGCGCCTATTCGTATACGTCTCAACGACTTAGTACCAAGGCAACGTTTTACAATAACGCACCTCAATAGTCATAACGCCTGTATAACGGACAGGCGACGACATCTGCGGATGTCACGTCATAAGTTCCGTAGTGTGAACAGGCGGAATGAGGCAACAGCCTGAACCCGTAACACTACTAACTATTAGTAACAATGTATTGGACGACGTTTCCCTATTTGGAGTAGACGTTATAGCGTCCTTATATAAAAAAAAATATAGCAAAAATAAAAGGTCTGAATAAAGGGTCGGTTAAGAAAGTTTAAATATACACTAAGAAATTACGATAAGACGCTAGTTCTTTATCTAGAGAATATTATATAATATATATTTAGGAAATTGAATAAAGATCACATAAAAAAACAATAAGGAAATTAGACTAAGTAACAATCACAATTGTCTCGAATGTACCCACTTAAAACACTAACACTTAAGAGTCCTTGAATGTCACCACAACGAATGACAACCGACAAATGCGCGCGCACCGGAGCTGCGCGCCGATTTTATACCCTTCTAGTAGGATTTCCTTACTCTGCCTCTCCTGACTGTGGTTCGTCCTCGACCATATAGCTTCTCACTGTACAATACCATTGCCGGGCGACTAACGCCGTGTGCGATAAACGCAAGTAACGACTAACGTCACAGGCGACTAACGCCGTGTGCGACTAACGCAAGTGACGACTAACGTCAGAGGCGAGTAACGCAGGTGACGACTAACGTCACAGGCGACTAACGCCGTGTGCGACTAACGCAAGTGACGACTAACGTCAGAGGCGACTAACGCCGGGTGCGACTAACGCAAATGACGACTAACGTCAGAGGCGACTAACGCCGGTGATGGAGGACACACCTCATTGTTGGGCGACACACGCCAAACATGGCGGTCACATCTGATCAAAGCTCAATCTGCCATTACGCGAACTTGGTCGTACCTGATCAATGCTGAGCACTCTGCTATTGAGCGGGCTCGGTCACACCTGACATAAACTCAGCACTCTGCCATAGCGCTGGTGGAACTGAAAAATCTCGCAATCCACGGTAGTCAGATTGCTTAGGTAACCGCAATAAAACACGAAAGCACACACAGTAAAACACGAAATAACCGAAACACGTCAACACTAAGACACTAAAATATTTTTAGGTTAGGTTATTTTGTTTCTAAATTATTACAAAACAAAAAAGTGTGAGCGGTAGTCACAAAAAAAAGTGTGAGTGGTAATCACAAAACAAAGTGTGAGCGGTAGTCACAAAACAAAAAAGGTAGGATTGCTACAAAAGGGTGAGGCCCTATTGTTACAAACAATTATGAGCCTTTGGTGAGGGAGTTAAAGTCCTTTATCCCACTTCTGAATTTAGGAAATTGAATAAAGATCACATAAAAAAAACAATAAGGAAATTAGACTAAGTAACAATCACAATTGTCTCGAATGTCACCACAACGAATGACAACCGACCAATGCGCGCGCACCGGAACTGCGCGCCGATTTTATACCCTTCTAGTAGGATTTCCTTACTATATATATTAAGACGGCCAAAGTAGCCCAAGAATGAGATACGCCCTCCACCGATGGCCAAAGTAGCTCAACAAAGAGGTACGTCCTCCACCGATGGCCAAAGTAGCCCAACAAAGAGGTAACTCCTCCACCGATGGCCAAAGTAGCCCAAGAATGAGATACGCCCTCCACCGATGGCCAAAGTAGCCCAACAATAAGGTACGTCCTTTACCGATGGGCGTAGTAGCCCAGCAATGGGGTGTGTCGTCCACCAATGGTGTGATTTGTCTAAGACCGGCATAGTAGAATTGTGCTTAAGATGAAGCCATGACAGATCGGTAACTCACGTATATTTATGAATGTTTCTTAATGAACTACATTAATACAGTTTCAAAACAATCATAATAAACAATTAGCATTAGTCGCACAAAGTCTACGAGTATAGGACATCAATAGTGTAAGATGACACACTATGTCACTTATTGGTATGTCTTCTTTTACAAGTAACAATAAGCACATTTTATTTCATTCATAAAAGGACTGGACGTAAAAACTTGCGATCCATCAACTTTTCTGTTCACTCTTAACTTTCCCATAGAAGCAGTTTTTGGTAGTGGTGAAATTTCTTTTAGTATATAATTTCTGTCAAAATCTTTACTTGTTGAAATTAATTCTGGTTGAAAAAGTAAATGTCCAGCTATTTCACTGGTATCCAAGGATAATTCTATATCATTTTAACAGAGAGTTTTCATTCCGTATTTAAATAAGAAAAAAACAAAATAAATACTACAATCTATTCTTTATTAGTTATCTCACTTTCTAATTTCCACAAAACCTACAAAAATATGTATTTTTGTGTCTATATATTTGGTATTATTACCACTTGGTATATAACTCTTAATGAGGTGGTTAAACAAGTGACTACCTGGACTGGTAAACCAACCCCCCCATGAGTCCCCATTCTGTGAACTTTTTGACCTGCCCTTTTTTTTTTGTTCACGCGGGGGAATCTTTTTATAGACCATCCTCCGGTACCCTGGGTGGGCCCGGAGGGATGTGTGGGACTCGGCCTGGGCAGCCCCTACCCACTAAACCTTCCGCGAATGCCATCAGCCGTTATGAGCGGGGTGCCCCGGATCTGTCAGCGACAGGACACCCCAACGACCGGCCGGTCCCGGCAAAGACCGGACTTCATCCTCAAAGGGGACTTCTCCGGCACTCAGAGAAGTCCCGACGACGCCGAAGCATGCTGGGGCCAGGTACCCATCCTGTTTTTAACCTGCCCTCGTTTATCATTCATAGAGGAAAAGGGTATAAAATAAAACAGCACTAATATATTTTTAAGGTATACATATTTATAAATTACGCTGTCACATGTTATAAATTATGTACAATTAAATAATACAGTTATATAAAAATAATATTACAGATTTCGGTCGGATGGCGAACGGCCGTGTCCGGGATACTCTGTGGTGGCGTACAGGATATCCCGCAGACGGTCTGCGGAGAGTCCACATGATCCGAATCTATTGCGACATTGATTAACTTCAAGCTCAAAATTTTCAAAGAGAAGCTGCGCTATAATTTTCTGTTAAGTGACAAATAGATTAATAAATAAAACAACAACGGATCGCCGATAAATAAAAAATTAACATTGAAACGTTAACAAGTGACTAGAGAGCGAGGATTCCATCTTCCCAGCGACTTCTCATAGGCAATCGATAGGGTGTAACACTTACCATTTACTTAATAAATTAATAAATAATTTATAAAAAAAATTCCTTTACATTATTAGACTCCGAATTGTATAAAAAACGTTTTCCATTATCATATTCGAGATTAATTTAGCTCTAGGCTTTTATAAAGTCTTGGGGTACCGTAAGGAGGTCACCTGGGTACACTTATATATATTTAATATAACATTATCGTCAGTCCTTGAAAATTCGTAGATTGTAATAATAACTTCAGTTATCTGCTACGTTTAGATAGAAAGCGGCCAAGGCGTCTCCCTTTTGTCCTACGGCACGCGCCTGGTACTGGCCGCTGTCTTCCGAATTGCACTTGGATATTTCGAAGCGATAGGAGTTGCCCTCCATTGTGAAGTTGTATCTGGTCGATGTTTCGTCGACCGGCTTCCCGTCCTTCAGCCATTGAAGCTGGAGTGGTGGCTGTGTAAGAAAAGTTAGGTAAGTTTTCATATATATATATATATATAGATTTTGATGATTGATATGAACCGCTTTTAATAATTTTCCTTTTATTTGAAAGTTGGCGATCCATGTGGTCTCAATTTGTCCCAATTCTAAAATTGGCATCCACGAGAAAACATTACTAACTCAATAATGCGTGCCAACTGATTTCGATGATTTTTTTTTCAATTTTATACTTCAATGATTTGAAATTGGTTTTTGCTTTTACAAGTATAATAAACTTTGAATCTGTAAGATTTAGTCAGACAATCTCTCTTGGAAATCTCAGAATCTTTATAGATTAAGAGTAGTTTATAAGCAATAACTTAAGTAATCATAGATTCGTTAACCTTCTCCAGAGTTTATATTAGGTAATAACTAGAAACAACTTTGTCTCGTATCTAATATAATCCAAACTCGTGCGTTAGTTTAACATGATATTATTAACATCAATGTAAGGTACACTGTTTAGTGGGACAAATTTGAAAATTATAAAGGGGTCAAAAGGACGTATTGCGGTACTATACATATTGAAAATAAACGTCACATTTCTAATCTGCTTTTTCAACCGGACTTTTTGAAAGTTTGTCCCTTAATTAAGTTGATGGATGGATTGGTGATGGTCGATGGATTCTCTGCCATTTCACATGTTTTTCGATGAAGTTGGAGCAATTAAATATAATCTAGCAAGACATTATGTGATGATAAATAACAGCAGACATACCGCCTCCAGTTCAGCGGTGAAGACAGCAGATTCGGAAGTGGCGATAGTGGTGGATGCAGGGAAGACAGCGTACTGTGGCGCGGTGGGAGTTTCACCAGATACGGACACCACCAGCGTGCAGGAGGAGAAGGATTCACCCGCATCGTTGAACGCCTCGCATGTGTATACACCTGTGAAATGAAAGTAAGTGTTATTTATAAAGCTCGCTACGTATTAGTTTAAAAACCTCATTCAAAAACTCAGGTTAAGTTTTTATATATGATACGTAATAATATATACATAATTTTTCAATATAGAAGGAAAAAAGTTACCGGCGTCCTCGGGGAATATCTCTGCGATGTGCAGCTTGTGGATGTTGGCCTCGCTGGAGTACTGGAAGTCCTTCGACGGCTTGATCTCCTTGTAGTTGTGGAGCCACACCACGTCGAACCTCTCGGCACCAACGATTCTAAACATTTATTTTATATATATCATTGTGTAAGACTCTTATTGATTACTTTTTTTTACCATTTTGCTGTCGGCTGTCTCTACTAACGTTTTTCCTACCATTGCCTTTCTTTATCAGAGTTAGATCATAGTCGCATCAACACGCAACATCGGAAGATCTGCAGTTGTGTTACCGGCTCGTTTAATCATGATAAATCACGTACACAGTTAAAGTCTGTACTACTTATGGAACTACCATATGTGGTACTAGTACTACATATGATAGTTCTTGTAAGTCAAGTGGTTATTTTGCTTATTTTTGCTTTAGATCACTACTCACCTGCATGACAACGTAACGGAATCACCGTCGTTGACTTTCTGCGATACTGCGTGGTCCACGATCCTGGGAGGCTTGTCACCTAGCTTGGCTGGACCGGCGGAAGGTGTGCTTTCGGCCGCTATATTATTCAAAAATCATTTGTAAGTAAACTCACATTTAATTAAGCTAGCACATAATTATCTATAACACCTCAATCTAAATGAGTGATGTGGGGTTCTTACCCACTAAAACCACCTCGGTGGCCCCTTCTTCAGTGTATGGTGGCAGTGGCGTACCCCTCTGCACTGTGCTCTTCGGAGAGCACGTCCCCGGGGGGAGGTTGGTGAAAGAGGAGTGCAGCCGTTTGGCTAGTTTGGTTTAACATCCGCCGCTGGGGGCTGGGCGGGCAAGGTGGCAGCTCGTATTCCCAGCCCCCAAGGCCTCCAAAGGTGATCGACTCGGGGGAGTTTACCCACTTCCGGTGGCCGGCGCGCCTTGCCTGGAGGGCAGCGAGGGGGGAGGCTCGTTCTCCCCCGGGACGGGGATGCCGCGTCCTTTATCAGCAACATCCTTGCCTTCTTCCAGCCCGAGTGGAATGACTTTCAAACAGCTGTTGAACAGCCGTCTTAGTCTCCCCCTCTGGGCAATGGCGAGAACCAGCACCCAAGCCCTTCCGGGAGTCCCGTCTGGGGCCCTGTGGCGCCCGATGGCTCGATCCAAGTGGTCACCCATTACTCGTCAGACCAGATGGTACGGTCCGACGGTATTACTGGGGGGAGGGTTGGGTCCCTGGATCCTAGGGAAAAAAGTGTGTGTCCCCACCACATTCTCCACGAATGTAAGATGTTTCTGTCACCGGAGGAACCCAAGGCCGGAGCTTGCCCAGTAACAATCTCCTCCTCTCCTGACACCATGCGTACGGCAGTGGAAGTCGCCCATGACAAGTCGACGATCGACCTCCCCTTAAGAGACGCAGAGAAGTGCTGAAAAAGCTGATTTAATCTGAAGATTTCATCAAAATGGTCAGTACCTTTGACGCTGACTTTGCACTTGGTCTCCACCTCGCCCTGACTGTTGATTGCCTTCAGCGAGTAGACACCCTCGTCCTCGGGGAACACTTCGTTGATCGCCAGCGATGCAACGCTGTTCTTGTACTTGAGGTTCACGACCTGGAAGCAAAGGGTCATTTATATTTTTCCTATTTCCTAAGGGCAGGAAGGTTTCAAGACTTCTCTTTACGCACGTTTGACTTGGGGAGTAAGCTGGTGACAGCGTTACGAAAAGTGAAAGTTGAGAGGAAGAGGGAAGATAGAGTTTCATATATTATTTTTTTGAAGCAAGAGAAACGTTTCGTATATCTAAGATACAGTGCAGGACTATTATTGCCTGGTATCACAATGTACGACCAGTGGCAGTGCATGCGCACATTTTTTTTTCTTTCGAACATTCTTGTATATATTAATTAAATACATACATAAAGATGGAGCTAATGTACTTTTACTTCATTCGTGTGGTGTAAAGCAAAATAACTATAGACTTTTCCTTCTTGGTTTTTTTAAGAAGAACCTACACAGATTAGCTAGAGAAGCTGACTTTTCTGATTCACCGAATTAAGATGTAGCAGCATAGCTTAAGTCGCTTAGCTTGAACTTATATAGTTATGAATTATATAATAAGCCTGAAGTAAATATATAAATATATAATAAGTAAGAGAGCTATACATATGTATTGCTATAAACTCGACACAAGTTTCCCCGGTGACGTTATAACGTCGGCTTGGACGGTTACGGCAACAATATTAGTATTCTTGCATAATTATAGGCTGTCGAGGAGTAGATAGTATGACTTACCTCAGAGGAGTGCAGGGGTTGTCCGTCCTTGTACCACTCGACACGTGGGTCAGGGTCTCCCCTAACGCTGCAAGACAGCAGCAGTGGGGCTGCGTCTCTGGCAGTCAGCGTGTCAGGAGAGCGCGGGCGAAGGAAGGCGCGCACATTGATGAATCTGCAGGTACTGTGAAAATAAATTATTTGTGAGGTTTAATGTCTGTGTGTCAGCGCCGCTTAGTTTGAAAAGAAAAATTTGTTTTCATGGATGGAAATGCTTATCCATACGTGCACGCCGGGGAAGCGTAAGTGCAAGTTATGTCGGGCTCAGTCTACTAGAGGCCCTCCCGACTAAAACTTCCCATGGTGAGCAGTCCTTCACTGTGATGGGGCGAGATGGGGTCGCGTTAGCATTCACCATCTCGCCCCGGTGACAGGCCCGGTTTGAACCAGCCCTCCTGCGCCTTTGGGAGGGTAGCCATGCTCACGAGCCTACACCCCAGTCGGTTGGGGTCGTGCAAGCTAGGTCACTCCAACCATAGAACAACGACAGCTTACCCTAAATGTGGAAGATAATATATAGGCACAGAACTTCGGAAAATGACTAGATTTGAAGTTTTTTTTCCTCGTAAATATATACTTGCTACTTCTTATATATAAAACAATTATGTATATTGTACTTACAGACTAATTCCTTGGTAGCACTTCGCGACCTGGATGAAGTGTCCGAGTCCAACTTGGCGCCGTACTTCTTCTTGCTTGGTTCTATTGAGCTTTGCGGGGAGTATTTCGGCCTGGGCGCCTGACTCTTGCTGGGCGGATCGATTGTCACCTGTAGATGGAATTAATATAGACATAGACATTTATTTATTGGAATCACAATACAAAAACACATCACAGACTGAATATAACACACATTAAAAAAGAATGAAAAATAGACAAAACATAGTTAAAGTTACACGGACAAATAATACAAAACATATGATGCCAATATCGGACACCGTCTCAGCATATGCTCTCACAAGGGTGCGACAGCGCTGATTTTCAGCGGTGCCCGGGACTACCTAAAGACGTGCGCGCGCAATACTACCTTTATATGGAATTTATACACACAGTAAGAGTATAATGTTATGATTATTTAATCTATAAAAGAGCTTGTTTTGGTTTAGGAATGCTCTGCCAATAATGATGTCATGCTGCTGTGTATCACCTATGTTGATTCCATATCTACAGAAATATACATATAATACAATATAGTATAGAAATCTACCTCCTAGTTACCATTAATTATCATATTTCTGCCACCTCGAAGGACCACCTTCAATTAAAAGAACTGGCGGACTATCTAGTATTTGCTAATAGATATATAACTATGCTTAAACTACAGTATAATTAATGACCTATGCCCATTAGACGGATTATCATATATCCAAAGGAATAATTGGTAATTGGTAATTTTATAATAATGTTGTATTCAAATCATAGGGAGGGCGTACGCTTATCAGATTACTAACCAGTATTTTTGTTCATAGCTTGTTAGAGAAACGGTTATTTACTATTATTACCTTAGTTTTGGTGATAATCGGTGGCGGTGCAGGTTTGAGCGGTTTCTCAATATACCGACGGTCGCCCGAGTGCAGGAAGTTGTGAGCGAGTTGTGCTTGTTCAGGGCTAATCACTTCGCCTGAGAAACCAACAAAGTGTTTAATAAAAATAAACACAGTATTATTAAAGAGAAAAATATGGTCAAAATAACAGGAAGAGAGAGAAGATAAGGGAAGGGAGAGTGGGGTGAAGAAAGAACTCATATCTAAGGAACATTCAAGGAATGGAATAAAGACGAATAAAAACAGTAGAACTATCTTAGCCAAGGAGCAGTATAGAAAACCATCTGATTGGGTAAGATGGTTTTTTCATGGTTTTGGAGAAGCACAAGTTATCATCAACATGTAGGGAGACACGAACCTTAAAGCATTAGATGTAGGATTAATTATACCTTCAACGATGACGACGCATGAGGTCTCGTCGGTGCCGTGCACGTTGGTGGCGACGCACGTGTACTTGCCGCTGTCCTCCGGCCGGCAGTCGATGATCTCCATGGTCACCACGCCGTCAGAGTGCGTCATCGTGTAGTCGTACTTCGATAGCTCACGCTTGTCCTTGTACCTGGGGAGGTATTATTATGGTTGTAATTAGCTCTTGAGATCATCTGTCACCTCTAACCGCATAATCTGATTATACCAAGGCACGTATGAAATATATTAAATAATATAAGTACATAAGTATATAAGTTAAATGTACATTAAGAAGTATGTGCGTAAAAAATGGACAAATAACTCATAATGAGTTATTTATATATATATATATATGAGTTAAACGGATCTATGAGAAAACCATATATGTTTTAAAATTTGCATCAATTATGTGCGTCACAAATGGTCGAATAACTCAATATGACGCCAACCGATTTCGATGATTATTTTTTTATTGGAAAGATGTATTTCAAAAGTAGTTTGGTTAGGTTCTGATTAATTTGATATCGTAATATTCCTAAAATAATTCAAAAATAAAAAGAGGGCGTCCGCGTGTAAACGTACGCTAAGAGACGTTTAATTCGAATATTATTCATAGATTTATTAAAGCTGTAAGATTAAGGAGCAAGATGTGACAGCGGATTTTGTAGAAGAAATTCGTGAATCGTAAGTGATCATACTCACCACTTGACAGTGGGCGTTGGCTTGCCGCTGAGACAGCAGAGCAGTTTGCAGGTGTCCCTGGCCTGCATCACACGTGGTCGCAGCTGGAAGGTGAAGACAGGCGCGGTCTCGCTGGACTCCTGCCAGAAGGTGTATGGGAGCGCTTCACGGCGACGTGGCGCTTCTGGTAAATGTTGGCGTTGGACGCGTGGCACGGCTAAAATAATTTTATTTAATGTTAATATCAAAATGTGTGATGTGACTTCAAATCTTACTCCACTCTAAATTTTTACCCATTATATATATATATATATATATAATGGGGATAGTAATACCACGTGGTCCTAATGCGGACGGACATCTTTTTCTAAGGCATATGGGTTCACAACAAAGGGATGAAATCCCGGAATGCGTCTAGAAGTCCGATGGTGGTGGGATGGGGGAATTAGATCATGTAGTTCCTTAGCACACTCTCCAAAATGCAATCTGTAGAAAACCTTACGCCTGTGCTCAAGACTGAGCAGATTGGCTTCAGCTGCGTCACCAAATAGCCTCTTAGCCCGCCTCTCCACCGAGTCCAAAGCTGTGAGATGGCATTTCGCAGCTTTGGCTCTAGTGGTATGGTCGTACTACGGCGTCATTATTTAAGAACATGATACACGTTTGTACCCGACACACGGAGCTTCGATGTGACATTTATTGGATGGGAGGGCTATAAACATTTCTGCCCGCAGATTTATAGCTCAATTATTGTGTACGGGTCAGGCCGACACTTAATAACTCAATGCGGTCGCCCGTCTATTTCGATACACATAAAACAACGTAGATATTTAAAAAAATATGTAATCGATTCGTTGTGGATAATTCGATATATCTATACGTTTAATTAAGCAAAAGATATAATACGAAGCGTTCAATAACTACCCTAATAAGCGATCGTGGGTTCGAACCATTCCAATCCACAACCACCATTCCATTATTGACATGCAAAACCAACACGAGAAATGTGACTGAATATATCGTTAACAAATATTGTTCAAGTTTGGTTTATTTTTTAACCGATTTCAAAAAGGAGTTCCCATTAAGGTCTGTATTTTGTCATGTTTGGGCATCTTTGTTATTTGTTTTTTTAATTTTCTTTCAAGGTTTAGGTTTAAATTATTAGGTTTAGTAAGTAAGCTTCAAGTAAGTAAGGTTAATTTTAAATTAGATTAAAAGTTTTATAAACTTGTTCCATCTAGCTATTTAAATCTTTGTTACTTATTGCAAATTAAGTGTCGAAATTCACCATTCAGCTAATTGCCTAGACCTTCTGTTGACCTCTGATCCAGATAGATACGTTATCGAAGTCGGTTCACCTCTAGGAACTTCTGATCACTGTCTGGTGAAATCTGTGTCGTCCCATTCTCCCCCGGATTTCGATGTCCGAGGTGTCCGGCGAATGTGGCGTTACAAGTTAGCAGATTGGGACGAGATGCGGCATTTCTTTGCATCTTATCCATGGCGACAGGTATGCTTTTCTTCCAAAGACCCGTCGAGATGTGCAGAAGCTATAACCGATGTGGTGAATCAAGCCATGGAATATTTTATTCCTCACGCTGATGTACCCATTGGTGGCAAAGCTGACCCGTGGTTTAACGCTGAATGCGTCCAAGCTGAAAAGCTTAAGCATTCGGCATACTTATCCTGGGTTGATGCTCGAAACCGCAAATCTCCGGAAGTCAAAACAAAGAAGAAAGCCTTTAACCAAGCCGCCAAGGCCTTTAAAAAAGGAACTACAGAAGGCTCGCTTTGACCGCATCAAACATATTGGTACAAAGCTTTCTGCCCTGCCATCTGGTAGTAGAGCTTTTTTGGTCTCTTGCCAAAGCGGTTGAAGCTAATTTCTGTCGGTCCTCACTGCCTCCGCTGGTTAAACCGGACGGCTCTCTGGCACACTCGGCAAAGGAGAAGGCAGATCTCTTTGCAAATCTCTTTGCCCGTAGCTCACGTCTAGACCCCGGCGACAGTGTTCCACCATCCTTACCTCACTGTAATACCTTTATGCCAGAGGTACATATTACTAACAAAGAGGTACTTAAGAGACTACGCTGTCTGGACGTGAGCAAAGCCAATGGGCCTGATGGCATTCCAGCGATAGTTCTGAGGTCATGTGCGCCCGAGTTGTCTCCTGTGCTAACACGTCTGTACCGTCTCTCCCTAAAGACTGGAATTGTGCCTAAGGAAGCTTACGAACGTGCAACCTGTGCCCTAGAAAGGTAGCCGAGCCGATCCTGTCAATTATCGACCTATATCGATTACCTCCATTATTTGTAAGATAATGGAACGTACATTGAATGCACGCCTTGTGGCATACCTAGAAAATAATGACATCATTAGCGACCGACAGTACGGGTTTCGCCGAAAACGGTCAACTGGAGATCTCCTGGTACACGTCACTCATCTCTTTGGCCAGGCTCTCGAGAACAACGGTGAAGCACTTGCTGTTTTGCTCGATGTATCGAAGGCCTTTGACAGGGTCTGGCACGCTAGCCTCATCAACAAACTTCCAATGTATGGCATCTATCTTGGCTTGGTCACCTGGACAGCTGACTTCCTGAAGGAACGGTCTCTACGTGTAGTCATAGACGGCTGCTCGTCTGAGATAATGGCCATAAATGCCGGAGTTCCTCAGGGGTCTGTTCTCTCTGCAACTCTGTTTCTGCTGCATATAAACGATCTGCTCAAACCCGGTATCTTTGGGTATGCAGACGACAGCACAGTTGTAGAGAGTTACCAATTGGGTGCTAACGCCACAAAGGATCAGGTACAGTCCCAAAGGAGAGCCATGGTAGAGCGAATGAATCTCAAACTACAGGAAGTCTCCACTTGGGGCGATGCCAATCTTGTGAGATTCAACGCCGCCAAAACACAGGCGTGTTTCTTTTCCGCTAAAAGGAGCCAGTACACCTTGGCTCCTACTTTCCAGGATCTATCAGTGGAATTCACTGATCGTCTTCAGTTATTGGGTATTGAAATATCACCGACCCTAAACTACGGACGATTCATCGAGTCTAAGGCTAAGATAGCTGCAAAAAAACTTGGGATCTTGGTCAAAGTGCAACCGTACTTCTCTGCGGGACAGCTTTTAACACTTTATAAAGCTCAAGTCCGGTCGTGTGTAGAATACTGCTGTCACATTTGGGCAGGCGCAGCTAAATGCCATCTCGCAGCTTTGGATTCGGTGGAGAGGCGGGCTAAGAGGCTATTTGGTGACGCAGCTGAAACCAATCTGCTCAGTCTTGAGCACAGGCGTAAGGTAGCTAGCCTTTCGGTTTTCTACAGATTGCATTTTGGAGAGTGTGCTCAGGAACTACATGATCTAATTCCCCCATCCCCTTTCCACCATCGGACTTCTAGACGCACTGCGGGATTTCATCCTTTGTTGTGAACATCCCTCAAACCCGAACGAAGCGATTTGCTTCGTCTTTCATTCTTCGTACAGCAAAGGACTGGAATAGTTTGCCCGCGTCTGTCTTTCCTTCCGATTACAATGTGGGTATTTTCAAGAGTAGAGTGAATAGGCATTTACTAAGCTAGTGCGCCTTACCATCCAGGACTGCATTTCCACTTAACATCAGGTGGGATCGTAGTCAAGCACTTGCTTAGAAATTATAAAAAAAAAAAAAAAAATCAAAAGGCGCTTACGTTGTACGTTAAGGAAGACAACCTCCTCGCGGAAGCCGTAATGGTTCTCCGCTCTGATGATGTACTCGCCGCGGTCTTCCAGCTTCGTACGGTTGATGATGAAGTAGTAGTCGTTGCCAGTGTATCTGTGAACAAAGATATGCTCTAGAACATTCTATGTTGACTGGCACTTTTAAGGTAAATGTATAGTTTAGCACGGACTCCTGAAATTCCACGTCTCACACTCGCGTAGGAGTGCCCCTTACACCGAAACGTGCGCGTATTCGTAGAGCCCTAGATGCCCTATCAGTTAATCTATCTCCATTTGGCGCAAGACTGGTAGGTAATGGTGGGCATGTCACTCTTTCACTTGTCAACACAACGTAACGCGGCCATATTGATGCAATTTACAAGCTCTCCATCTCTTGTGGCTATCCCCTGCTAGATCTTCCGCTTTTCGCATACAACCACTTCCAGCGGTTCATCTGAAGAGAGGGCGGCCATCGCCTCTCCGACCCATGCGCGACTTCCATTCCTAGACTGTCCTCCCCATCTGGCACTGACATGACTGATGTGACCCGGCCCGCTGCTACTTCAAATTGCTGACTTTATAAGAGTTATGCCAAGCTCTCACCTCTTCATAAACTTGACAGACTGGCGCAGCTCCCGGTTGTTCCTGGACCAGGTAACGGTGGGCGCTGCGCAGGCGACGATGCGGCAGTACAGCTTCACCGACTGTCCCTCGTAGCAGAAGGCCGATTGCGGCTTGATCACGAAGCGCGGTGCAGCTTGACGGCGATCTGCAAGGAGGCGGAATTCACTTATACTGTAAAACCTAGCTCTAGCCTAGCTAACCTGTAAAAATAGCCTAATTGATTTAGAGTACGGTCTGCAAAACGTAGGGTTTTAGGTTCAAACCAAGAAAGAAATCACTAACTTTAAATATTAGATTTGTGTCTGTGTTTTTCTATGATTATGGATCTTTCTACTTAATAGGACCTAACTAAATAAATCTTACTAATTTCTAATCTATGATAGATATTCCGGGGCATTCTGATATATTACGTAGCTACGTAGATTTTGTGAAGGACCTACACTGATGGAATAATCTAGCGCAAGAATCCACGAGAGGAACCACGGCTGGGTCGACGACTAAGTCTCCAAAGCAAAACGAAAGGAGAGACAGAGCCAAACACACAGATCGATCAATGTGTTCAGACGCTGCACTAGGAGAAGGATTGATTGGTTTTAGAAACTCCACCAATTCAAGGATCGTCTGTGGCAGCACTTTGTCTTTCAAACGAACTGTCAATTGTTTCAGTGGTAAATACAGCATAGACATTTAGTTTCGTAGACTAAACTGTATCACTTACCGAACTGTCCATCGTAGATCTTCCATTTCTCGATGAGCAACTTGCGCAGCGAGCTGTACTCGCTCAGCCGACCGATCGGCAGCACGAACGATGACCAGTTCTGTTAACAAAGTCACAATGTCAAGGGATACATACGATAACCATAGTTCTATATAGGCGGGGGCCGTTTTTTGTCAGCTTTTACTGCAGAAACTACAAAATGGATAGGACATGATTCTGAGACACTACAAGATGTAGATTGTTTCAATAAAGATTTTAAGCATGTAATATATTGTTTATTTTACTCTCAACTGAAATATAATTTTTTTGTTAAAATTAGACAGACATTTATTTATTGGCATCGCAATACAAAAACACATCACAGACAGAATATAACACACATTAAAAAAGAATGAAAAATAGACAAAACACAGTTAAAGTTACACGGACAAATAAAACAAAACATATGATGTCAACATCGGACACCGTCTCAGCATATGCTGCCGCAAGGATCCGACAGCGCTGACTTTCAGCGGTGCCCGGGACTACCTAAAGACGTGCGCGCGCAATACTACTTTTATATGGAATTCATACAGACAATAAGAGTATAATAAATATGATACATGAATAAACAGTTATGAGATTAATATATATTATATACTATTAAATAATAGAATTATATTTTTTTCATTACAAATGACGTCCATACACGATTAACTTGTAACTTTATTGTTTCTAATTTAATTTGACATTTCACGCAATGTAAAAACACTCACGACCACCTCCACCCAGGGGGTAGACATGGAACATATTCTATATACATCTACGACACCTAACATCTCCGCACCTAACGTCGCCAATCGACATTACCTCCTTAAAGGGCGTCCGCTACACTAGTATACACTATATTAGTTATAAATTTTTATTGTCTTTCTGTTTACTCATTCAACCTTTCTTATATTTCCGAAATATATCGGAAATTAAACAACGTCGCATTTCTATTATACATTATGTATATAAGATTTTGAATAATTTTTTAAGAAATCATTATATTGTTCCAGCGGGTGATCTTGTCAAATATAAACATAATAACGTGTTAGCTAGCAACACATGGCATCCAGCGATTGTTTATGCATAAATAACTACTTCCAAAGACATTATATATTATAACTATTTACTATTAATCTTATTGTATCTCTAATTCATAATTAATAATTATGTTGATCGTCACATTAACTTGGCATTGTAAACAATGATTTAACTTTATTAGTTCGGACTTATAATTAATTTTGTAAAAAGATTGTTAGGAAGCGCAGTTGTGACGGTATTCGTTAAAATAATTCTTTGTACAACGTTACAATGTCTGAATAAAGCGATGGTATTTATTATTGGACTATTTCATTCCACGAGACCTACAAACGGCAGTAATATGGAAAACGGATTCTGTCAATGGCGATGAGTTGCATACTGACCTGGTATCTCGCGCGCAGTCTGTCCCGCATCTGTTCCAGCCGCCTGGCGGGCACGGGCGTGGTGCGTGTCGCGGCGCCGTCGCCCGCCAGCCAGCGGTGTGCGAGGCACTCGTGAGCTGTCATACGCTTCCTGAAAACAATTTTTAGGAGGTGGTGAGGTGTGTCGAGTTACAAGCAATAGAGATTCAGGCTAAGCGACTTAAGAGCTATGCCACCTCTCAATCCGGTGAAGCAGTCAAGGCCAGCTTCTCTTGCCAATCTGTATAGTTCATCATTTAACTAATTTCCATATATAGTGGTTACATTACGTTCAGTCTCATTCAGACAAAGACAAACAAATGTTCCTCTGGTGAAAATACTAAAAAAAACACCAGAGGAATTCGACAGAACACGATCGGGACGTGTTGTAACGTCAAGTATCCCTATCCCTTAGATAAATCGGAAAATTTAACTAGCTATGTCTACGTGTACGAAATATTTTTTGTTTGTGTTTGTACACCAATGATATAGTTGGTACTAACGTGCAAACTTGTGTCTTTTTGCAGAGAACGTTGTTTGATAGGAAACCTTGTCATATGATAAGCATGAAGAGTGTAAAAACACAAAGGGTTGTTAACTGCCAGTGCGGTAATCGGTACGTTTCCCTTTGCCTCATTAATCCGACCATTCAATCAATATAGTTAGCTGAATTCGTGTGAAGTGAATATGACATACTCCTTGTTCTTAACGAGGAGACGGCGGATGAAGTCCTTGGCGTCATCAGACACGTGCTGGAAGGCCTCCTCGTCGAACTCCCAGTCGCACGCCTTCACGTTCTTGAGCGTCTCGATGTCGTTGTTGCCCGCGAATGGTGATAATCCGGACAATCTGTATATAAAAAAAATGTATTTTATTATCTGGAGCAGTGATAACTGCATGTTTACTCTTTGTATACCCAATACGTCCCCGACCGTACGACACTTCCGTCCGTTACAACAGACGTTCAGGTTAAGCTCTCTCTCTTTTACCCTCGGAACGGAATGCTTACGCGTAACATAATACCTTGTGTCGAGTAACTAGCAATAGAGGTTCAGGCTAAGCCACCCCTCAATCCGGTGAAGCAGTCAAGGCCAGCCTCTCTGGCCAATCTGTGTAGCTCGTTTTTAAAAAAAGGTTAAGCTCTCTTAGAGGTCGGCTACTTCTCGTATATATATACGGTAAAGATGTAATAGCGTGGGCTAACAACGGCATTCAGCCGAGCCACATATTTTTAAACGTATTATTTTTCTCTTTTGCAAACCGCCGAAGTCTTCTTTTCTTTACCTTAGTTAAAGTTAAAGTTACAGCCTTTATATATATAATATATATGTCCCACTGCTGGGCAGAGGCCTTCTCTGTAAAGAGAGTATAAGGGCACAGTCCGCCACGCGGCCCTAATGCGGATTGGCAGACTTCACATTTCGTAGAAAAATTTTCTAAGACATGTAGGTTTCGTCACGATGTTTTCCTTCACCGCCGAGCGCGTGGTTAATCAGCACATAAAATTGCAACAACAAATTTATTGGTGCCGGCACCGGGGATCGAACTCGGGTTGCTAGCGTACTATGCAACTTGAGCCAACCGCCCGGACACTGAGCTACCACGGCTCTGTGGTGTTTACCTTAGTGCTTTACCACAATTGCACTTGATGTTAAGTGGGAATGTAGTTCTGGATCGTGAGGCGCACCAGCTAGTCCTTTGCTGTACAAATAATGAAATCCAGCAGTACATCTTGAATTATTAGTATTTATTTAAATATTTGCTTGGTTTGTATAAAAATGTTCAGCAATAAGTATAAGTAAGTGTAGAATACTAATATACTTACAGTACGTATCCGAGCACACCCACGGCCCACATATCCGTGTAGAAGCCGACCGGTTCGCGCTCGACAATCTCCGGGGCTGCGAACTCGGCGGTGCCGGTGGATATCTTCACCACTTCGTTGGGGTCCAACTTGGTGGCTAGACCGAAGTCGATGATCTGCAATAAACAACAAATATATATATATAGAAAATCTATTATTTCTTATATTCAAATTAATAATAAAACATTAATAGTGCCAATTGTACTCTCCACAACTGGCGTTATTCCGAAGCATCTCCATCATAGTATCAGAACCCTTCATTTACCACCTAACACATACATCACAATGCAGAAGGCGGTACTCCTCAATACCTGCCGCATAGTCCGTAAATTTTAGCCGATAATTAGATAATTAATTCCCGTCTAGTAACACTTGGCCAATGGCCCGTGGTACTAGAAATTTGCTAACCCCTTTAAGGAGACCTTTTAAGAGACAAAAACGTTTGTCTAAATAATAATAAAATCTTTATTTAAAAAACATAAAACATAAAAATATACTTGTGCCAGAAGATCCAGCTATGCTATGTATGTGTATATATATGTGTGTGTGTGTGAATGTGTGTATTTATGTGAGATTACAATAAAAATGTACAAAAAGATATTATTGAAACTGGTATCGTAATATGGCCTCCGTATCCTCATAGTCCAAATTATACATATTATAGAGCATAGCTAAATATAGATTGTTTTATTACGGTTAGTTAGAAGTAGTAGGTTAATAATATCTGGCTTTTTTTACATACGCTATCACATCGAACAAATCTTATTAGGCCCTATGTGTGATAAGTAGTAAGACAAGAACCGTGCAAGTTTTAAGATTTGATTTGTTTTACAATGTGCGAAACTGAATAACTAGCCGGCTGGGATAACTACATTATATACCGAAACTTTATGCCAAATAATTTCGAATATAATTACTAAAATTAAGCGACACCAAAAATATTTTCGCTAATAGGAGTGCTTGAAAAATGTGGGACAGGACAGCTTCTCTTTCTCTACATAGCAAGTAGGAGGGCTACTACTAACCTTGACATCGGTGCCGGTTCTTGTCTGGCACATGACGTTCTCGGGCTTGAGGTCCAGGTGGATGATGTTCTGCTCGTGCATGTGCCTCACGCCCTCGCAGATCTGGCGCATGTAGTGCGCGGCCTCCGCCTCGCTCATGCTGTAACCCGGCTCCGTGATACGCTCGAACAGTTCACCTCCCGACAGGCTGAAAGGTAATGTTAATGTTGGTACAGAGCCGGTGGTAGTTTCCAAGTGGCACATACTGCTCTATTTAAGTAGTTTTTACTAGTTTAGAGTCCTAGCTAGTGCTAGTGATATTTCGGAGTTGTAGCTAGTGAAATTACGGAGTTATAGCTAGTGATATTTCGGAGTTGTAGCTAGTGAAATTTCGGAGTTATAGTTAGTGAAATTTCGGAGTTGTAGCTAATGAAATTTTGGAGTCGTGGCAAGTGAAATCTCGCTCGGGACTTTGCACCATTCTTTTGTGGATTACGGATGAATTTAGCACGCCCTTAATCTCTGTTATTGGGATTATTAAGGAATATAAAGCTGTGAATACTAACAATTCGAATATGAGGACCATCTCGTCATCGTCCTCGAATGCATCGTGCAGGTTGATCAGCTTCCTGTGATGCAGCTGGTTCATGATGTCGATCTCCTTCTTGATCAGCTCCTTCTCCATGGCGCCTGCGACCGGGATGAACTTGGCCGCGAAGTAGTTGCCCGTGCTCCTCTCGCGGCAGCGGTGCACCACGCCAAACGCGCCTGTGCCTACAACAGTTACATCAACCTCATGCTTGCGTTCAAATTCCGATCTTATCTACAATGCGGTAAGCCTCAAATCTCCGTGTACTATGTTAAAGTGTACCGTGCGTATCTACTTCGATTTACTAAAATCAACTGTATTACAAATACGTTAAAGTTTAATTTCGTGCTATAGTATATGTAACTGCCGTTTTTATTAGAGCTACGTTTTAATATCGTAATTATTGTTGTGTATAGAAGCAAAAACGTGCGTTTCTAACTACATAATATTGTCACATTTAAAATTGATATAGCAGAAGTATATTTCGAAATAAATTATATACTAAGATAATAATTAAAATAATATTTATATATCATTATATAAATAATTGTAAATAAAGAAGTATAAATCCATGCTAAAATAGTAATAATAATATCGCATTATATTTTGAAGGTATTATTTAGACGTAGCTTACATATTGAATAGTTTTTATCCGATCATAACCAATAATTTAGTACTTTTCACACTTCTCTTTACTCGATCCTGTCTAAATGAACCTTCATATCTTTATTATATAATTAAAATATTTAATATATAGCAGTGTGCGTGTGAGACAGAGAGATGCAGACAGAGAGAGATGCACTACATCGATCTATTCACACACAGACCTCCAGCGCGTTTCCGTTTAGAAGAAGCTCTCACGAAGTCACCTGCGAAATTCACCACTTTGTACTAAAACTTAGGATTCAAAAATAGTATCTAAGGAATTGTTAGTTTAGTGTTAAGAAAACTATACAATCATGGATTCTATCCCAAGCCACTTCGTGAGTCTATTTTAGTTCTAATTTTACATTCATGCGTATTTTTCTTTTATATATAAATTACTATTGAAGTCAAAATACTTTAAGATTCATCTTCCAACATAATTTTAAATATTTATTCTATCTATATAAATTACGTATATTTTTATTTTATTTCTATGATAAACCATGCATGAGGTATTGCATTACCATATAAATATTATCCAATTAATACACAATGACACGAATTAGAATGAATATACCAGCTAATTATTCCTATATCATATAGCTTTGGAATAAAATTTCTTAGCCTTATATTAACTACGCAATTTAACGTGAAATTATTTTCAAGTATTACGTCTGTACATTATGCGTGCGGTATATTTTACGTGCTCATCCGTACTATAAACGTGCGTGTACGTTTTAATTCGTATAATCTATATATTTAGCCGTACTCTGTGTACTTACCGATCTCCTCGAGGATGTCGTACTTGTCGTAGACGGAGCACGTGCTGATGTCTACCGGCTGCGGCACGTACTTGCTGTATACGTCAAACACGTAGCTGTCGTAGTCCTTCACCGGTCCGTGGTCGGCGTTCGTACGTATACGTTTGCCAGTCTCGTCCACTGTAAAAAAATAAGGATTTTAATTCGTCTGTACGTCTTTTGGTTCTTGTCTGAGGGAACAGATTTTGATGATTCTTTTTTTATTGGAAAGGATCTTCAAGAGTAGTTTGATGAGAGTTTGATTAGGTTCTGATTAATTCTATTTCGTAATATTCCTACGATAATTCGGAAATACAAATAGGGCGTTCGCTCTTAAAAGTGTTTACGTCTGAATCAATTTATTAGTGGTTAAATCTTTATTTAACGCATTGGTAAGAAGCCATTTAGAGACGAACGCTTACATATGGTATCCTCATGAAGACAAATATTGTCTGATGGTGGAGAAGATACAAAATAAATTTTGTAGATTTCTATATTATAAGCAGTACGGGGTGTATCCTTACTTCCCACTGATGTACCCGAGCCTATTTGTACTGGGCATGGTCGGGTACAGCAGGTGAGGAGAGACGTCGCACTGGTTAAATATGTGTGGAGGGTGCTGCGAGGCTGGGTTCATCACCCAGAAGTGCTGGCCGCGCTACAGTTGCGGACGCCTGACAGTTACGTGTGCATGCGCCGTCGTCCACCATTGTTCCTACTGCCTGTCTCAGGACTAACCTGTCAGGAACTCTCCGCTGTCGCGCGCGGTTGGGTTTGTTAATGCCATCTCACTACATATTGATATATTTTGTTGTACAGAGTCTGTGTTTATCGAAGCCGCCTACAAATGCGTAGAAGGTGTTTGACTCTATTATATTTATATATTATTGTCAATACATCAAGCAGCTTTTTATTTGTTTTAATTTTAATAATATATATTTAACTAAGTTTTTATAACATCATATTGGTATTATCTGTAACGGTGTTATAATTTTTGTTGATTTAAATAAATAAACTTAAAGTCGGTTTTGTTTTAGCTTGTAAATATATTTCTTAAAAGTAAAAAGACAAGATGGGGATGGAAATTCTTTTTAACCAAAGGATAAGATGGATGTGTGTGAAGACTCTTATAAGGATAGATACAAGGTGGACCTTGAGTTTTAACAGTATATAATTTGAAAAGCATGTGCAGGCACTGTCATTATGTAATTCTCTATTCCCATCCTCAATCTCTGTTGTAAGGATGAATGCATTAAGTGCTTTTTTTTAAGTTTTTTTTAGGCATCGCACCGTGAAGTGCATTACTTTATTTTTACCCCTAAAGTTTAAAATTACATGCCTGCCTTAAAATTACGCTCGAGAATGCCATGTCAGTATTTTAGGAAAGTATAGTATAGCATTCATACTTCGTACAGCAAAGGACTGGAATAGTTTGCCCGCATGTGTCTTTCCTTCCGATTACAATGTGGGTATTTTCAAGAGTAGAGTGAATAGGCATTTACTAAGCTAGTGCGCCTTCCAGGACTGCATTTCCACTTAACATCAGGTGAGATCGTAGTCAAGCACTTGCTTAGAAATTATAAAAAAAAAATTATAAATTAGTGTTTAAAAATATTACTTAGAATTTTCCCACGTACCTGGATATTCCTTCTTCTTGAACTCTTTCTTGATGATGGACTTGGTCTGCACCAGTGTTGTGGGCTCGCTTGGCTCCGAACGTCCGTAGATGTTCTCGGCGTACACACGGAACTCGTATTGCTTGCCCGGTACCAAACCTGATACTGCCATCGTCGTGAACCTATAGGGGTTAAATTGAGATATTTTTAAAATACAGGTAATGTTTTAGTGAGCTAACATTGAAAAGATTTTACCGAGAAAAACTTTGAACATTTGTGTCGAAGAGAACGCTCAGAAACAGCAACGCCAAGGGTACTTGTCTACCCTTTTAGCAATAGTAAAATCTATTCTCACCTCACCCATCAGGGCTAAATGTAGAAGTTCTGCAAAGAAGAGAGTTCGATATCCATTTTCTATTTAAGGTTAAACTCGTGGACCTATATTCAATATTGTTAAATTTACAACAGCGCAGTAACGGGATTGTAATGTCTCCCAAGTTATATATAGTTATATTCTAAGGTCATAAAGTAGGTAGACGCTGACCTGGTGGTACCGACTCTTATCCAGCTCGTCATCGGATGTTCCCTCTTCTCTACCAGATAGCTGGTGATGTCGGAGCCGCCGTCCCATACAGGTGCACGCCAGCTGACCGCCAAAGAGTCCACGCCAATGCTGTCCACAGCGGGGAAGCGAGGGGGATCCGGACGGTCTGGGGAAAAATAATATTTACTAAGCGTTCGATTCTTGTGTGTGTCTTCGATACATTAAAATGAATTTGCAATTTATTGTGTGGTGTTTGGAACGGAAATATGAGAAAATAAAAAATATAATTATGATCATGAAATGTGGCATTTTTTCACCCATTAAACTTTTTTGTCAATAAACCGATTACCTTCATAACACAATCACTGCCAAGATGCAAGTCAGTATGCCTTATAAGTAACGAGCCAAGCAGAGGTCCCCATATTTCTCATAATGGCTCATTGCTTATTCTGGATACGGAAAGCAGACCACATACGGTGGAAGGCATTTCCCGCAGGTTGACACAGACTGATGCTAGAGTGGACCTGAGAAAACGGCAACACTGGTGGTCCCGTATCGCCTTAGCACTGTGAGGGTACTGGGGGAGGAAGGGACGAAACTTCTCCCGGGACGTGCTTCAGAGCCCAGTGCAGAGGCTATGGTGCGTGCCACTGGATATCCCGAAGCCCCTCGCTATGCACCGAAGAGGGCTACCGCGGGGTTCTTGATGCTACGAAAGTCTCTTGACTTAAAGCAATCGATAGTCAACTTACCGCTGATTTCAATGTTGATGACTGCCGAGTCCTGGCCCAGTTCGTTCTCAGCTGTGATTCTGTACGGACCAGAGTCCATCTTGCTTGCGTCCCGTATCGTTAAGATGGCGTGACGCTCTGGAGTTGATAACAATAATCAATTTAAATATATAATTAATAAAACTATAATTACTAGCGTCTATGACTCTAAGGTGCTTGTTATAAATAAATAAATAAGCTATCGCGACCTTTTGTCTCTATGTTTTAGTAGATTAAACACAGTTATTGCATATTATATCATGAGCATCAGGCAGAAACTTCTGGAAACGACTTTTTGTAAGCAAGAAACTGATAAATGGAAACTCACTGGTACAAATTAGCTGTAATTCAAACCCTCGACCATAAAATCGTAAAAAAAAACTCTTAGCCTTGTGTTATAATTTGTAGGTTTCGTGGAATAAAATAGTCCAACAACTAATACACTCGCTTTATTGAGACAGCCTAACGTTGTACAAAGAATTATTTATAACGAATACCGTCACAACTGCGCGCCCTCACAATCTTCATACAAAATGAATTAGAAGTCAGATTACGAACTAATAAAGTTAAACTCTGGTGCAATGGATGTTCATGGGCGACGGTGATCACTTAAGATCAGGTGAGCCGTATGCTCGTTTGCCACTTTTCATATGAAAAAAAAAACTATTGTTTACAATGTCAAGTTCATGTGATGATCAACTAAATTATTAATTATGAATTAAAGATACAATAAGGTTCAGGTAAATCACTAAGATGTCATTGGAAGTAGTTATTATGCATAACAATCGCTTGGTGTCATGTGTTGCCAGCTAACACTCGTTAAGTAGATAATACTATTTTGTACATAAAGTAACCAACAGAACCGTATATTGAAGAATTACATTTGAGTGTGATCACCGTCACCCATGAACATACACAACACCGGAGGATGCAGTGCGTTGCCGACCTTTCAGATAGAAGTAGGCTCGTTTCTTGAAAGTACCCAAATCGGATTCGAGTGATTCCGAACATTCTTCAATGCGATAGAGAATGCAAAATTCCCCGACATCTTTTCGCAGACCCAAAGGTCAAGTCGATCAGAAAGACCCTGATAGTAGACGATTCCAGCAGCACTACAAACACTTTTTCCTTACCTTTCCTCTCTACGTGGTAGTGCAGACCAGACTCGATCGTCTCACCCTCGCGCACCCACGTGATCTTGGGCACTGGGTGTCCGGTGAATGGAATCTTGATGACGACGTTCTCGCCCTTGTCGAAGTAGGCGGTGTCTCGGAAGCGCGGCGGCACGTTTAATTTCGGGGCAGCTGAAATGGAGAGAAAGAGAGAAGAGAATTTAATATTTTTATACATTTTTCTTATTCAACCTTATATAACACACATGTAACTTGGTTAACATTAGGGAGGCTTTGTCAACAAACAAAAAAGGCATTTATCTGAATACTTTCTACTCAAACACTGAAAACGTACGTGACGGAAACAAACGGAAGCGTCAATAGCCTAATAGTTTAGGGTATAGCCTGCGAATCGTAAGGTCGTGGGTTCGAATCCACCATTGGACTATTACCGTGAACCATGTCCTAGCACAAGCTTAAGCTTAGTTGGAATGGTTAACAAGATTATTAGTAATATTTCTGAAAAAAAAAAGAAATATTGCTAGCTTTCTTTAAAAAAAAAAACTATCAAGATGAGGCATAGCGCCGATTTTTAATCAATAAACGGGTATGGCAGACCCTATTATGCTTTTATTAAAGTTCGGAGTAGATGAACCAAACTTAGATGTCAATACTGCAGTTGACAGTTGACCGTTACCAAACTTTTTCCTCTTAATGCTTTCGTGCCATACAACATTGGTTCTTAAATATATGTTACTAAAACTCACTCATGATCAGCAACTCTGCGCGCGTGCTCTTGACGCCGGCGCGATTAACCGCACGGCACACGTACTCGTCCGCGTCCTCGCCGAACACGTCCATCACGGTTAGGAAATGGTTGTCACCCTCGCTCCAGATGCGGTAGCGCGGCCCGTTCGTTATCTCTCGGGCACCTGAACAAGTCAAACGTTAACATTAAAGTTTTACAGCCTTTATATACTATATAAAATATATGTCCTACTGTTGGGCACAGGCCTTATCTACAAAGAGAATATAAGGGCATAGTCCACTACGCGGCCTTAGTGCGGATTGGCAGATTTCACGTGCCTTAGAAAATTTTTCTAAGACATGTAAGTTTCCTCAAGATGTTTACCTTCACCGCCGAGCGCGTGGTAAATCAGTACATAAAATTGCAACAACAAATTAATTGGTGCCGGCACCGTGGAACGAACTCGGGTTGCTAGCGTTCTATACAACTTGAGCCAACCGCCCGGACACTAATCTACCACGGCAACGTTGACATTGGTCACCCTTTCTATCTTGAGAATGACGGAGTGGATAGCGTTTACGAGCCTTGTCACACCTGTAAAAACACCATAGGCATGCCACCGACCACGATTCTCTGCCAGTCTCATCCAGCTTGTTTGCTTGTGTATTATTAAAAAAGTTATCATAGTTTCACGCGAACTAGACTAGTGTTTTAAAATCGGTGGCTGTGGTATATCCACGCAGACACGTGGGTTTTAATACCACTTTCAGTTCACCGTACACAATAAAAACTAAATATGAAATAACTTACCCTTGTACCAAGTGATGGTGGGTTTGGGTGATCCCGTTATCGTGCATTGGAACTTGGCATTGTGATTCTGAATACAGTTGGCATTCTTCAGTGGCTTCACGATCTCCGGTGGAGTTGCCGCTAAAAATATACAATATGTAAATTAGCTATCACTTTACGTCCACGAATATTAACTAGATTAGTTCCAGAAAGTGACGAAATTAAGAGTTATTGAGATGGAAGTAGAGAGAAAGAGTAATTCCTTTACGTGGTTTTGATTGCAATCTGCGTTAAAATACTTACCCTTGGGATCGACGACCTTGACTTGCTGGCTGGCGCTGCTAGGCGGTGATAGACCGGCTTCGTTCTGAGCTGTGACCTGGAACTCGTACTGCCGGCCTTCTATCAAGTTAGCGCAGTTGAGCTGGTTAGGTAAGCAGGGCGTGGCGTTCACACGCTGCCAACTGCTGGATCCTACTTCGCGCTTGTCTATCCAATAACCTATAAAATAATTCAAGGATAGTAAGTTGTCTTACCATAACGAATAATAACAATAAATATTATTTGTTATTATGTTTTCCTGTTACCTTGTATTCTAGCACCTCCATCGTTCTCTGGTTTGTCCCATTCCAGATGAACGAAGTGTCCACCGACTTCCAGAATCTTCGGGATACCTGGAGCTGATGGCGGGTCGAATGGTGCCTTTGCCTAAAGACAATTATCAGAAAGTTGGTGAAACAATAATACGTGTGGGATACTCATAGGCACCGCAAAACCGGTTTTGCGGAAGTGCGCGAGCGTCGACGGCGCAGCACACGCACCAGTCACGCGCCTCTTGTGTACCGCGAAGCCCGTGTCGCTTTCTAGGCAATTCCTATGCGCACATACGTAGGAGTGACTACCATTCAGTCCCTACCAACCATACCTCCATAGTGGTGACCCCGACGTGATCGTTGCCATGCAGACCGGCGGCCGATTTATTAGATTCACTACTGTCACTCATTTTAATATTTTGTGTTCTCAACGTCACCTCCACATACGATTAAATTTTCGATAGCTAAGTGGTTATATTATTTAGAAGCGTCAATAGCCTAACGATTTAGGAAACGGCCTTCTAATCGTAAGGTTGAGGTTCGAATCAACCATTCGACTATTGACGTGACCCATAATGTTGATAGTGAGGATTGTGAATGAAGCGAAAGAGATGGGCCAAGACGTACTAGTAGAAATGTGTAACCACTGCCTATATCTCTGGGTAACGGGCGTGATGTTTCATATTGTTGTATTGCAGATATATAAAAATAGTAAATTAAATTACCTTAACAGGATTAACGCCTTCCAGTCCAGGTCCAATGCCGTTGTCATTAGCGGCATGGACCCTAAAGTTGTACTCCTGTCCCTCGGTAAGACCGAGCACAGTGTACCTGGTGTCGCGAACAGACGAGGCGATGGTGATCCACGTGGTGCCAGATACATCGATACGCTCCACCACGTAGTGGGTGATCGGTAGACCACCATCATAGGCGGGTGGTTTCCAGGCGAGTGTGCACGTGTGGCGCGTGATATCACTGACTTCCAGAGGTCCTTGTGGCGGGCCCGGCAGACCGGTGACGGTCACGGAGAACGTGTCCGACGTCTCGCCAGAGTTGTTCTTGATTGTAAGCTTGTATATGCCTGGAATTT
This sequence comes from Meandrusa payeni, assembly GCA_029286785.1. Taxonomy (NCBI): domain Eukaryota; kingdom Metazoa; phylum Arthropoda; class Insecta; order Lepidoptera; family Papilionidae; genus Meandrusa; species Meandrusa payeni. Next base: position 3,725,862 of record JAGSMX010000029.1, read on the forward strand.
TAATACATGTTAAACCATATACATTTAAAGTTACAGACAGTATGTCCCACTTCTATTCTTGTGGACAAAAAACAATGAGTGAATGCAGAAAATGAGTAAATGCGCCTTTATACTTAATCTTGGGAATCTAGAACACTAATTAGGCGCTCCTTAGAATAATTTTACAATTATTGTTATTGCATTAGATATATATATATATAACAATACCAATTATTATATATATTTCTTTTTATTCGTCTGTATATATTCCATGTAAACGTAGTATTGCGCGCGCACGAGTTTGGGTAGTCCTGGGCTTCGCTGAAAATCAATCGCATCCTTGCGACGGCATATGCTGAGACGGTGTCCAATATTGGCATCATATCTTATGTCCTATTTGTCCGTTTTTTCTTTCTTTATCTGTATTTTTTTTGTCTTTTTGATGTGTTTTATATATTGTGTCAATAAAGAATATTTCTATGCCTACTACTTGCGTCAATAGCCTAATGGTGTAGCGTACGGTGTGCGAAACGCAAGGTTTGAATTCAACATTCGACTATTGACTTGAACCAAGTTTAAGCCCAGTTGGAATGGTAAAATACAAAATGAATAATATTTGTAAAAAATTATTAGCAATCTTGTTTTTTAAATAGATTTGAATATGATATAGACATGTTTTAATGAAAAAAAAAACAAACAATAATATGAACTGTCGGAAAAATCTCACATATCTGCTGCAAATATGCTAAATCAATTGTGTACAAAATATACGGGGATTACAGCTGATATTTACTTAATTTAGTAGTCTTTTATTTAATTGGTGCCACTACGGTTTACCGATGACGATGACAATTGATGTGAATGTCATAGAATGGGTTCATAATGAAACATCACTGTCAGCAGCGCTGTGCCACACGTGCGAGCACAGCTCATGCTGAGCCAACCCCTTTCTGGCACAATTTCTACTTTGTTCTTTTCTTTAAAATTTTCACAGTTTTAATTACTTTTGTTTATGTTGTTTTTTGTCTTGTTTTACCCGTTGTTTCTGTGTTCTTGTGTCGTATAAATGTTTATGCTATTCTATTCTAGAGACTACTTTAAGAAGTGAGTCACAATAATAGGATATGACACTATGACGAAGGTATACAGTTAAAGAAGATTTTGTCATGATCTAGACATAGACATTTATTAATTGGCATCATAATACAAAAAAAACATTACAAACAGAATATAAGCTCGGAATATAAAGCTGCTTTTGGCAGTCTGCAGTCGTCCATACGCCAAACATGCCCACATCATCTTAGCTGGCCTTTCATAAGCAATGCCTCTATGCCGGAGAAATATGATACATGAATAATATATTTTACTAATAACAGTTATGAGATTTATATATTATATACAATAAAATAAAAAAATAGAATAAAATAAATAATATGAAAATTAAACGTATAAAGTTTATACGTTTAATTATCATATTATTGAAATATTGAAAATTGAATTTTCTTACCCATATCGTCCTTGGTGATATCCTTAATGAAGATCAGTATATAGTCGTCAAACACTGTGAACTTGAGATGCGGCGTTTCGCTGAGCACGCGGCCGTCCCTCGACAGCGTCACGTCGACAGGCTGGTCTCCGGTGTACAGGATCTTGATCTTTGTGTTATCGTGCTCTGGCAGGTGTAAGTCGCCAGGCATACGTGTGATGCGTGGCGGACCTGGGGATATGTCAGTTTGATGATAGGAGAATGTTTATATGTGCATTCCAATTAAATTTTAACCAAAAACTCAACTAAAACTTCGATCCCATTTGATTTCACGAAATGACCGTTGCTCAAAAAGATATACGACTTCAGAACTGTAGTTACGTTGCTAACCTTTTTGGAAAGGAGTAGAGTTTTTTGAAGCGTTATATGATTCCATAAGTATATATATATTGTCCACACTTCAGGCATGAGCCCTGATATGTCTTGCGAAGCCGACCTTGCTCTTAAATGCTCGGTTGCAAGTGGCACAATATAGCTGACCGGTGACATTGTAGGTGTAGATAGTGCATGGGAAAAAATTGAGTGAAAAACGTACATTTGTGGAACGCTAACCATCATTATGATGTCTGTGGAATTGTACCGAGATTTGCGGAAGTGGAAAATAGCATCTGGTATGTATTTAGTTAAATGCGACTGAGTATTCAAGATACGCGGCATCTCTTCGTAAACCCATCATCTATCCATCAGGATCTACGTCAAAACTTTACGTCGTCTACGCAATCGAATTACGTTATATCTTATGATTATATCATGATGTGACGTGAAACGGCACTCACTTCCAATCTTCAGATGGCCAATGCAGTAGATGAAGCCGAGGCTGTTGATCGCCTCGCACGTGTAGTCGCCCTCGTCACCGTCACTCACTTCCAGGATGTTCAGTTTCAGAGTGCCTTCGCGGGACTCCGCAATGAACCTGTGTTACATCATTACATAGATTAAGTATAAACATGTCTGTTGATTGCCAAATTTTAGATAAATCTTTGAGATTACACCTGATAATATTTTCTCTATCAGAGAACGTCAACATAATAAAATATACAATTCTTAAATATTCCTACCCGACGAACCGCACCGATCGAGAAGGTATTCTTAAATATTAAATAACGCTCATACCCGGAGGACAAAATTACCATTTTTTTTTATTTATCACAAATACATATAAATTAACGTTATATAAACCGTAGTTGTTTGTCACTAACGCTAAAGTGTCCGTCTTGCGTACCAAAATAATATTTTAATATGCGCTAAATGTTTTTTGTAGTTATACATTTTTATAATATCTACGGGTTCCTCGCTCGCCCCATCGCAGGCACAGAATGTGGCGAGCGAGGAAACTGTGCCGCATATCATCATACACTGCCCAAGATTCGCAACACACCGCCATGACTGCGAACACAGAATGGATACCGCCATCACCGCGGACAACATAGTCAGCATATTTGCGTCCGATACCAGAGAACAATTCCTGGAATACTGTGAGCTAGTTATGTTCTTAGCCGCAAAGGCTAACGGCTCAATAGTAGAAAGAAGAAAATATATATATATATTTATTTTACAAAGGGACCAACGTTGTTGCAAAAATTTTAGCAACAGGCTCATAGGGCCCTAAATGGGGTCAAAAAAATATCTAGGGGTTTGGGTTGATTATACGTGCTTAGTAATTGTTTAAATTGCCTTCAATTTCTGTACTTTCAATTCGATGTATACTTAATCTATTTCAGTTATTCGATATCCTTATGTAAAAATCTGTTAGGTAGGAATAAAACTTCCTAGGTAGAATAGCGCTATGTTTTTTTTTAATATTAACCGACTCTACGTACTAAAATATGAAGTTAATGAATATTATGACAACTTTGTAATATTGTTACATTATACAGTTCATTATTCCCTCTAAAAATCATATAATATATATATATATATATGTGTATACATATATTACTGTATATTATCGGAGCCTCGTTCTAACGGGATTAAAGAATAATAATAAGAATAAAGTAGTTCGTCGCAGAACATTTAATATCAGGTTTTTCACTTGATTTTTAGACACTAAAATCTACTACGAGTAAGATAAATGATTACCTGGTGCCAAGAACAATCTCGCGTCCGTTCTTTAGCCATCGGCCAGTGGGCACCGGCGTTCCTGTGGCTTGACATTGTAGCGTGAAGGGTCGGCCCAAAGGCGCGTTCATATGTGGCGGTAGTGGTTTGAGCCATTCCGGCTTAACGCCACCCGCTTCCTCACCGGTACGCACTGGTGTGGTGCAGCTTGAGGGCTCCGATTTGCCTGTGGATATACGCAATATAAATAAATACGTAAATAAAAATCAAATTAATAATAATCATATAATATAGTTTATTTGCATCAAAAAAAAGTTGAATACATATAAAGGTGAGTCCCTTAACTCCCGAACTAGCGTAAGCTGTATCTCAGGAGCTAATGTCTTCCATTCATTTTTGTAATCTTAAACATTAAGAAAGAAAAAAAAGATAAAAAAGTGAGTAACAAAATATAAATAAAGTTGAAAATAAAATCTGTTTTTAAATGTATTTGTGTGTATGTACGAGTATGTGTGTGTGTTACTGTGTTTGCACAGTAAACAAACTATCAATTTATAATTATTAATTTTTCAATTGCTTCATAATTATACTGGTTAAACCATGTAAGTACTGTCTTTTAAATTTATTATTTGTATAACTTCTCACATTGTGTTAATCTAGTGATTGTGTTATCCTAGTTAAGCAGAGATTGTAAACCTTTTACTTGTACAATCCAACTTTTTTTATTTATTAAGTTCTGTTTCTATGACATGGTCACGCCCCTTTGCATTGAGAAAATAGACATGAGGATGAGGAAGGGAAAAGTAGAAGCAGGAGAAGTTGGGGGAGGAAGAGAAAGGAAATTAGTACATCATATGTAAATAGTTTCATCGGTAAATAAACAAAAATCTTCCCAAAAAGACACCGTTACAAGGCGGATTCTTGAGGTTATCGAAAATAAAATTTTAATAGGAAAGATGAGAATGCTACGAAATAATTTAACTTATTTAATAATAATTATTATTATTTAAAAAATAAGTTGCTAGTTTTATCTTCCTTTATCTATACTCTATGTTACTTATGTTCATGATAAGTTTGTGAGCAGTGTGGAAGCAGCTCGTCGACGTCTCAGTGAAAGCGCTTCAGGATAAGCACGACCTTCAGGAATGAAGAAATCGATAAAGAAGAAGATGTTACTTATGGGATTTTTTTAAATAATGCTTTGCTAGCTTTATTTATTTTTTTTTTTCATATATATTATTGAGATTCTTGTTAACCGTATCAACTTAGATTTAGCTTGTGCTAGTAGAAGGTTCACGTCAATAGTCGAATGGTGGATTTTTTTTTTATTGTTGTTAGATCGCAACCACAGACCTGTGTCCGTGCTCTTTTCCAATACACTTAAATTGTTCACTCTGCATTTATTAAAAGAGTGCCACTTCTACAGTAACTATTTTCCTTTTTTTTTTTTTTTATATATAATACCTGAATTTGGAGGCGGCCTGAGATCGCTCCGGTTAACGCGCCGCAAACGCCCGCTGCATTGCTATTAGCTTCTGGCCATTTTCAGGTTGTAGTCCACTATCCTCTCCCTTGAAGCGGCCATAGTCTTTGTTGAATGGGGGATTCGAACCCACGACCTTACGATTTGCAGGCTGTACTCTAAACCATTAGGCTATTGACGCTTCTGATTGTATAATTTAATTAATTCTGTATGCAAATTAAAAATAATTAGCACTCTGCATACCCTGTCTATATAAATGCGTTCCATTTTCGCTTAAGTGGTATGAAGTTTTTGCTTTACTATATATAACGATAGTACTGAATAAATACTTATTTCGTTATTATTTCTCTCACCTGCCGAATTGACAGCGATGACACGGAACTCGTAGTCGCAGCGCTCGTGCAGGTTGAGCACGGTGAAGCTGGTGTCCTGGACGTTGTAGTCGTTGCACTTGAGCCACACCGAGCTGGTCACCTCGCGGCGCTCGATCAGGTACCCGGTTATACGTGAACCTGGAGAACAATTATATTTACTCGTGGTTGCCCTATAGTCGAATTTTGACTTTAATCTTGTAATGGCAACATTGAAATCATACATAATTCGCAGCTCGTAGCTTATTCGGTGATTTTTTAACCTGGGAAGAAATGCGTTTACTTATACCCGCCAAGGGAAGCGGATGTGTTATGTCGGGCTCGGCTTATACCGACTATAATCTCCCACGGTGAGCTGCCCTTCGTCATAATACGGACAGATCGTTACGATCTCGTCCCGGCGGCAGGCCCAGTTAGGAAAACCGGGCTTCTTCTAATTTAATTCTAATTCGGTGAATATGTTAGTCTTTATTTATCATAGTTACTTAACCGTTGCCAAGCGACTGTATTATATATAAAACGCATAGTATAATATATTTTTTATTGATTAAAAGCATTTTAAAAAGCATAATGCATAATTTAAAACAAAATATTAGCATTCTGCACTCTTTCTCTGTATAAACTGTGATTGTGGGAAATTTCATACATTCCTCCGTCCGCGTATTTTTGTCAGAATGGGTACGAAGTTTTTACTTTACGTATTCAAATAATGATAAAGCATGTGGCTCGAGCTCTTAAGGCGATTCGGTCTAACTCTCTATTGGAGTACGCGCATGGTCACCCTCGTCTTGGGCCGTTACTCTATTCGCGAAAGCGTTGTGATTAGCTAGAGAAGGCGGAATTACTACTTTTTGTCAACAACTGCTTCATTATCATCATCCTGCAACAGTCCACTGCTGGACATAGGCCTCTCCAAAAGCATGCCACTGAGCTCCTGCCAGCCGTCCTGCGACGATCGTTGCTCCATCTTAGGACATGCCACTCCGCGTTTGCCTGGCTGCGGCTCAACATTATACGGCTGATATGACCGTAACAATTACGTATTACTGTTTTGCAAAAGTCTGTGTTGAGAAATGTCGAACTCACCGCCGTCGTTGGTCGGCGGCTGCCACACCAGGTCGACGTAGTTGCGTCCGACGCGCACAACGCGCGGGTTCTGCGGCGGGGTGGGCGGGGCGGCGCGCGCGCGCACGCGGAACGGCGCCGAGCTGGCAGAATGTTTGCTAAAGCCAGCCGCGTTCTTAGCGCGCACGCGGAACTCGTACTCGTGGCCGGGCTCCAGGTTGTAGGCCTGTTGAATCAGTGACAACTCTATTACTTGTGCTTTGCAATCGAAATAAAGTTCATATTGTATTAATAAATGGGATATTTTCATTGTCACCTTTTAGTGCAGTGTATTTTGGAGAAGGTTTTAGTGCATGATATATTGTTGATGTGACCAAAAAATCATAATTTTACATGAAAATTCGTTATCGTATCGAATTAATAGGTAATTCTATTGTTTATTATTGATTGGACACTTGGTAATTCATTTACGGTAAGATATGCCGCAGTGAAATGTTTAACAATCTCCAAAATCGATTATATAAAATGGAATCTGCAGTCTGCGATTGTGTTTTGAAAATTCTTCGCCATTGCATCAGGTTTGATAAAATACAAAAGAATTGCAGATGTTTCATTGCTTTAAGTCTAGTATCCCCTCGTAGTAACTAAAAGGCGATTAAAAAGCCCTTTTAACATCGGGTTCACAGGCGATAAAGTTTAGAGGCGAGGATGCTCAAAGAGGTACTCCTCCCCTGGGACGTGCTTCGGCGCAGTACAGATAGGATATAACCCCTCACAATGCAATATGGCCAAGGAGGGGGCTTTAGAGAGTAAAACATTAATTTACATACCGATCGAAAATTTCCCCCTCGATAACAAAAACGTAGTATAAGGAAAATATATAGCGAGAACCAGGATACAGAATAAATTAATGTACAAATTTTCAAACCTGGTAATTGCATTCCTTGACTAGATAGTCAGCACTGGCCCATACACTGTCCTGGACGTCACGGAACTCCATCTTGTATCCTTGTATCCGGGCGCCCCGTCAGAGCGCGGCCTGTCCCACGAGATGGTGGCCGTGGAGCCGTCCCAGTCCAGCACTCTTGGCATTCCTGGAGCATCTGGCACGGTGAAGGGGAACTGTGGGGGGAATGGGAATACATTTAAAAGTTCTGACGGCAATGATATCGATACTGAGTGCACTGATCACTCGAAGTCATTATTAACAACTTACGTAGTCTTGGATTAAATAAATAAATAAAATCTTTATTTAAAACCATAACAAGTTTCTACAGTAAAGTTATAGTGTAGGATAGTGTAGGATCGCCGCTATTAGCGCCCACCCTCAAATTGTGATTACATATTAAGTTTTAAATTTTTAAATTTGAAATAGGTTTTTTTTTTAATTTTATTTTTTTTTCCTTAGAATAAAATACCTTTGAAATTGTTATACTTGATACTGGATTGTAATCAATCTACCAACATCCCAATCAACTAAACATTTCTCTATAAGATTTTAAGGAGTATCCCTGTTATATCAATTATATTATATTCCCTATAACTTTATCATTTAATAAAATATTTTTGTAAGTATTAATAATAAAATCTTTACGTTTCTTTATAGCGAATGTTGTCTACACCTGTAATTGGCATACACAACAGGACTTAGTTTGTAAACTTGATTATTACAACAATGTATGCTTGTGTAATGCTGTTGGTGTATCTTATTAAATAAATAAAAAAAAAATATCAACGAAAACCATGGTCCAATGCTAACCATAACATAAAAAAATACTTCAAAACCATTTCATAAATAACGAAGCTATAAGTGCACAGACATGCAGAACAATATAGAAGAATTGAGAACTTCCTCCTTCTAAAAAAAATGGGCTCACGTCTTTTTATCCTCTATTTTAGCGGAGTAGACAGGGACAGCTATTATATAAAATGTCCGTACCTTGGCAGTGATAGAGTCGTCCATTGTAAGTGGTTCGGACACGCCGTATTGATTCTCGGCGCGGACGCGGAACGTGTATCTCTTGTTTGGTTCAAGTCCCATCACGTTGTAGTGGCAGTTGCGGACAAACGACGAGATCTTTGACCATACCTGTCGATTATAAAGACGTTTACAACTGATAGTATATTTTTTGTTATTCATATTTTAATATTTCGTTATGCCTCTTCTTTTCTTTTCCTGATTCTGATCACATCTACCGATATGTTTTTCTCTCTCAGCCACAGTTGATTAGTATAGAATACGGCTTGCAAGTTACATGCGAATATTTGGATGTAAAGCTGCGGCTGTATACTTTATTTATGCAAGTACTATTTATTGCTGGCAAGAAAAAAAATCGTGGTTATGTTCAAAACTTTATAAATTGTAAAAAGGTTACCGACCCCTGTGCTAACGTATTAAATCCGTCTTTGTGAACTTTAAAGTGTTACAATAAATAAATATGTTAAAAAAAACATTTAATGTTCGCTGAATTTTAAAATGGTTTTATTAGGGACCGTCCGCACGATTACTTCAACGATTTACTATGTTTTTATTTGAACTAAAAATTAGTGAGCCCTTGTGTACTACTGCTAGTGTGGTCATAGACGTATTTAAATATCTTGTCTTTACTTGCCAATAAGTGAAGATACATACAAGATACAGTCTTTGATGGTAAAGGACACTAAGTGAATAAGTGAATGAGGTCATTCGTCTCATTTATCTTCAAGAACCACGTTGAAATCGGAGGGAAAGTCCGACTAAATTTTGTACGCGCCCTTTTACTCTCTGTATACGTATTGAAAGACACAATTAAACATTACAATCTAGAATGTGAACTTGTTGTGTATGGAAAGCTGTCATATGTGTATTGCCTTTCATAAGAAAAATTAAAAAAGATGTCTAGAATTTAATCTATACCTACAATTTATTTAGGACTTTTAAATTGTTAAACACTTACGCCAGTGTTATCCATCTTCTCGACGATGTAGTTGGTGATCGGCGAGCCGCCATCATCTAGCGGCGGTTTCCATGACAACGTGCACGTGTCGGGCGTGATGTCGTAGCAGTCCAGCGGGCCCACAGGCGGGGAAGGTTTATCCACTACCAGTACCTGTGAAATAAAGAAATTTAATGAAAATCAAGCCTCATTCTATTAAGCGAACTCATGGCGGTTTGACTTTACACGTCTTCGAAATATTCCTAAGAAAAAATTCACTCACTGCAATTGAAAATGACAGCTAATTGCTCAGCTTTTATATATATGATATGTATATGTCCCACTGCTGGGCACAGGCCTTCTCTATAAAGAGAGTATAAGGGCATAGTCCGCCACGCATCCCTAGTGCGGATGGGCAGACTTCACAAGACTTAGAAAATTTTCTAAGACATGTAGGTTGCCTCACGATGTTTTCCTTCACAGCCGAGCCCGTGGTAAATGAGCACATAAAATCGCGACAGCAAATTTATTGCTGTCGGGCACCGGGGATCGCACTCAGGTTAGCTAGCGTACTATGCAACTTGAGCCAACTGCCCGGACACTGAGCTACCACGGCACTTGAGTAATAAAGTTAAATCCAAAATAAACACAGCGCTACTAGACCATAGGATACTGTGACCTCTTTTTGCGTAAATCAGAACTAAAACTGATAAAAATAAAACATAACTGAATTCAGATGACAGCCTGCAAACACTGGGACGTCGAACACTTTTTTACCCCCTGACAATGAGCAATGCCTCTAGATCCGTACGGAATTTGAAAACAAAATTTTACCTCCATAAAATGTGGTTTTACTCCAATGAGTTAGATTCGCGTAAATACATCATTACAGAGGAGTGATTTACTGACCCTGCAAGTGCCACTGTCAGAACCCTCGCTGTTGACCAGCTGCACGGTGTACGAGCCAGTGTCGGTGCGTTTCGCACATGAGTTGTGGAACACAGTGTCGCGGTCTGATGTGACGAAGCGTATGCGGTTATCGGGGAACACCTCATCGTTGTTCACGATCCACGAAACCTGAGAATATATAGTTTCATTACATGACGTGGTAAATACATACATTGTCTATATCCTAGTGGTAAGACATGGTCAGGTACCAAATAGCAAACGTCACTCGCTTACATTTGTCTACGGTCTGAATCGTTTCTGTCAAATACGGGAACTAAAAAAACTCAGTGAAAACGGGAGATATACATAACAAAAGAGAAAAGCAGTCACAGTAGACGCCTGTGACAAATCGTTAGCTAAATGCCTTAATTAAAGGATTGTTTTGTCCGTTTTTAAAGGGAACATTATTTTGGTACTTAATGAGAAAAATAATGTTTATAAATTTACCTTTGGCCTTGGATTGCCGGTAAACGGCACAGTAATCTTGATCTCTTCTCCAGCAATGACTGTGATGTCCCGCAGACTGAGGTCGCTGGTGATACGCGGGCAGTTGGGTGGCGCGCAGGCACGGATAGCATCCGAACTCTGCGACCAGGGACCCTGGCCAGCCGCATTTACCGCCGACACGCGGAACTCGTATTCGTGGTTCTCGATTAAACCGGTCACTTTGTACGTTGTGTCTGGAATGTGAGCGTGGGCCGCCTTCGTCCACTTATCTTCAGTGATCAGCCTCTTTTCAAGTATGTAACCGGTGATTGGCGAGCCACCGTCATTACGAGGCTTCGTCCATGTGACTGTGATGGAAGATTCTGTGGTCTCGACAGAACGTGGCACGCCTGGCGGACCGGGCGGGTCGAAGGGATGTCTGGCTTTGATAGGTTCGGTCGTTTGTGCTGGTTCCGATTGGCCGTATTGATTTTCAGCCATGACCCTGAATTCGTAATCCCTTCCAACTGTCAAGTTCTTCACGCGTAAGAACGGTGTTGTGACATACCCAGAGACCTTGGTCCAAGTAGGGGATCGCGCTTCGCGCTTTTCCACGACGTAATTTGTAATTTCTCCGCCCCCATTGTCTTTGGGCGGATTCCAGTATAGTGTGAGCGCTTCACCTTCGAATTCGTCAGCACGAAGGTTTTCAGGTTTGCCTGGTCTATCGAGCACGCGCACGTTGATTGTAGCCGTGTCGTATCCAGATGGATTGCGAAGTTGCAATCTATACTGGCCGCCATCCGACCTCTTCGCGTTTTTAACAACAAGGGAAGCGGAGTCTGGCGTAATCTTTTGGAATATTCTCGAGTCACCTTCAACGTCAAGAAGGTTATCGTCAGCGAACCAAGACGCTGTCGGTTGTGGGAAGCCAGTGTATGGTACGTGAATGGAGAAATCTTCACCAGCGCGCACTGTAATGTCACGGACACCTCCAAGATCCATGCAAGGTTTGTTTGGCTGTTCCGCAATGGTGATATCTGAAGTAGGTTTGCTCGGTTCTGAATTGCCGACTTCATTGACAGCGATAACTCTGAATTGGTACTCTTCACCTTCTTTGAGTTTCGGTACAGTGTGAACCAGGCTTGGAATTGGTACATCGTTAACGTCCTTCCAGTCCTTGTCTCCCTTAGCCTTCTGTTGGATAATGTAGCCCTTAATCTTAGCACCGCCGTCACTCTTCGGTGGTCTCCATGAAAGCGTGACCGAGTCTTTGGTGATTCTGTCAGGTTTGGGTGCCTCAGGAGCGCTAGGTTTGAGTCTCTGGGTCTGTGCGATAATAGGTTCGGTAGGTTTGCTGGGTTTGCCAGGTCCGGCTTCATTGACGGCAATAACGCGGAACTCATAGCGGTTACCCTCGCGTAAGTCTTGTACTGTGTAACATGTGTTGGGTGTGGGATAGTTGTTAACCTTTACCCAGTCACCGCCACGTTCCCTCTTTTCGATATTGTAACCAGTAATGGGCTTTCCACCAGTGTTCGTTGGTGGATGCCATTCGAGAGAGCAGCTGTTGGCACTGTAACCGGTGATATTAGGCATGTCAGGTGCATCTGGTGGATCGAAAGGCAATTTCGCAATAATTGGTTTGCTTTCAAGTGGTTCAGAGAGTCCGTACAAGTTTTCAGCTCGTACTCTGAAGACGTATTTTTTGCCTTCTGTCAAGTTCTTTACAGTGAACGAACATTTAGGACAGAAACCAGCAACGGTACGCCAGTCGTTAACTCCGAATTCGGCAACCTCAACAACGTAGCCAGTGATTTCACTGCCTCCATCATCTACAGGAGGTAACCAGGTCAGGCTCATAGTTTCGTGTGTAACTGGCGTGCATGATAATGGTCCCTTAGGAATACCAGGTTTGTCAACAACGATAACTTCAATGTCAGCGGAATCCTTTCCGTATTCATTAGTTGCTGTGATGGTATATTTCCCAGCATCGTCTCTAGTTGATTTCTCAATGCTAAGCTTAGTCTCATCGGGATTAGTTTCAGTAGTCAGTCTATGTGAAGGTACAAGTGGAATAGCACCCTTAGTCCAAGTGATCTTAGGTGTTGGTGCACCAGCGATTGGAATGTTAATGTTAATTGGTTCACCAGCACGGACCTTGATCTTACGGCCAATGAGGTGATCAAGCGATAGTTTAGGTTTCTCTTTCATAGGTTTAGCAATAATAACATTGGATGGCTCAGAAGGTTGGCCAGGTCCAGCGGCGTTGACAGCAGATACTCTGTACTCGTATTGATGGCCTTCTTGTACCCTATCATCATCATATTCGCTGAACCTAACAGGTTCCTTGTTAAGTTTGATCCATCTGCCTGTAGCCTTGTCTCTCCTTTCAACATCGTATCCCAAAATATTAGAACCGCCATTCGATATCGGTGATGACCATTTGATTTTAATATGATCCTTATCCGCAGATACGAGCTCTGGTTTTCCTGGTTTCCCAGGTACCGTATATTGATTCTTCGCAACAACTGGTTTATCAGTTACCAGCGGCTCAGATCGACCTTGCAAATTCTCTGCAAATACTCTAAACTCGTACTTAGTACCTTCGGAAAGACGCGGCACAGTAGCGTGCGTGTATTTAGGATTGATGTAAGTAACAGCTGGTACCCAGCCACCTCCATGTGTCAGATCACGTTTTTCAATAACGTATGCGGTCAGTTCGCTTCCACCGTTATCTTTGGGTGGTTTCCAAGATAAAGTAACTGATTGAGCTGTGATTTCTTCGTATTCGAATGGAGGTTGAGGTGCTCCAGGCACGTCCAAAACAATCAATTCAAAGCTTCCTTCATCTGTTCCAGAATCATTCTTCAAGTGTAAGTTATATTTACCAGCATCTGAACGCTTGCAATTAACAGTGTGAATAACAGTGTGATGTCCCACAGATGTCACTGTAGTTCTCTCGTTAGTTGCCACAGTTCTACCATCGCAGGTCCATTTCACTTCGGGTATAGGTTCTCCGATGAAGTCCACGTCCAAGTGGAAGATAAGACCAGCTTTAATACGAACTTCTTTAAGTGGTGTGGTGATCTTAGGTGCGACAAATCTGTCCTTAGCAGTGATGATATCAGAAGGCTCACTAGGTTCAGATTGTCCGGCTTGGTTCACAGCAATAACTCTAAACTCGTAGTCTTGACCTTCTATTAAGTCTGGCACGGTAGCTTTGTTTTGTTTCGGAGGCACATGGACAGCATTTACCCAGTATGGGCTGCCCTTTTCTTTCTTTTGTACAATATATCCGGTAATGGGCGCTCCGCCATCGGATTTGGGCGCTGCCCATTCCAAGTCAACATGATCCTTACTCCAGTCTGTAGCCACAGGTTTGCCGGGAGCAGAAGGTTCATCGAACTCGTTCTTCGCTACTATGGCGCGGTCTAATTCTAAAGGTTCAGATTGGCCTATAGCGTTAACTGCGCTCACTCTGAACAGGTATTCCTTCATATGTATAAGCCTAGTAACTTGGTGGGAAAGGAAGGTGCTCATTCCAGCGTCCGACCAAGTGCCACGAGTTAAGTCCATTTTCTCGATTACGTAATGCAATATTGGTGAACCGCCGTCGTCCAGTGGTACTTTCCATGAAAGTGAGCACGAATCTTTTGTGACGTCAGAAACGACAAGTGGTTTCTCCGGCCGGGATGGCTTGTCTAATACAGTGACCTGGGCTGAAGCTGAACAAATTCCAAGGTCATTCTTCAAGGTCAGTTTGTAAACTCCTCCGTCAGAGCGAACGGAGAATGGAATGTCTAAAATAACCCTGTTGTGCAATATTTGAATATCGATTCTATCAGATGGTTGAACAGCTTTGCCGTTGATCTGCCACTCAACAGTTGGCTTAGGAGATGCCTCAATTGGTATCTCATATTGAATGCGTTGTCCAGCCTTGACAGTTTTGTCAGCTAGCAGCATCTTATCAAAGTGTGGAGCGCAGAATCTTGCCTTAGCCACTTGAGGAGTGGAAGCATCACTTGGTTCGCCATTGCCTGCCTTGTTAACAGCGATAACTCTAAACTCATACTCCTCCCCTTCTTGCAATCCTGGAACCGTGGCTGTAGTCTGGTTTCCTGGTACAGTTGCTGCAAGTTCCCAGGGACCGTACTTTTTCTTTGCCTCGATGATATATCCTGTGATAGGAGTGCCACCGTCTTTCTTCGGCGGTACCCATTCCAAGTCCATGTGATCTTTGTCCCAGTCTTTGACGACAGGGGTGCCCGGCTTGTCTGGTGTTCCATACGGGTCTTTAGCTGTGACTGGTTCTTGGCCTACAAGGGGCTGTGATTCACCTTGTTTGTTGACGGCACGAACGCGGAAGTTATAGTCGTGACCTTCTATGAGATGGTCGATACGGATATGACACCCTTGGACCTCTCCAGCTGGTACCCAGCGTAGATTCTCTTGGTCCATTTTTTCCACAATATAGTGGGAAATCTCGCATCCACCATCGTCTTTAGGTGGCCGCCAGCGCAACGAGCAGCCGGACTTTGTGATGTCGTCCGCACGAAGTGGTCCTTCTGGTGCGGTAGGTACATCCATGACTAATACTTTGACTGTAGCAGAATCGGTACCATTGATGTTCTTGGCTTTGAGAGTATATGTTCCGGAGTCTGCTCTCTTTGCGTCAATCACACGGAACTTAGTGGTATGATCATCGTTGACAATTTTGATTCTGTCAGTGTTGAGAACGACATTGTCCCCATGCAGCCATTCCTTGGTTGGCGTCGGTTCTCCAGCCACGGGAACTTCGAGATCAAAGTTCTGTCCAACCTTGATTTTAATATCAAACATGAAGTTCCTATCGATCTTGGGCGGTAAGTTCTTCGGCCTGGCGACATGCGGTGCTGTTCCGTCACTCGGTATGCCCTTTCCGGCTTTGTTGACAGCGCGTACTCGGAATTCGTAGGTGTTGCCTTCGATGAGATCAGGGACTTTGCCAGAAGTGACATCACCGTCAATCTGAAAGTTATATAAAATATTTAGATTTGATATGAACTTGGGGCCATTAATTAAAAAAGTCCCTAAGAACAATTTTTATTTTTATTCATCACAGGTCACATATGGGAATAAGCTTGGTGACAAGCGGGCAGCCTAGGTGACTGTTAGGTAATGTAGATAAACGCATGTGCAAAATATTTCAATATAGCTATGCTTTTATTATATATTACCTGTGCACACTCCTCCCAGTCAGGTGAAAAGCGATCCTTCTTCTCGATAACGTATCCCGTGATGGGTGCTCCACCATCGGTCTCCGGGCGAGTCCATTCCAGCTCCACAAAGTCCTTGTCGAAATCCTTGATCTTTGGAGTGCCTGGCTTGCCAGCGACGTCGAATGGATTCTTGGCTTCTGTCGCGTGAGGCGTCGTAAGAGGCTCTGATTTACCTTGCCTGGAATTACAATAAACACATAAGTACACAAAGGACAGGGGTTATACGGTGTTCAACAAAAAATGCTTGTCAAAAGTTTTATTTGGCTTTGCAATTAAATCTAATTAAAATTAAAAAAATATATATATATTTAAAGGAATAGATAATAAAGCCTTTTTATTTCTCTATCGCCAGTTAAGTAAAAAGAAAATATTCTACAAAATGTTGCTAGTATTGTTAATATTTGCCTTATATATTAGTGATGATAGTTGAATTAGTGGAGATTTGGACCCCTTTTGAAAGAAGGCCCCTTCTATCTTTTACCAGGCAGTTCTGTACCTGCCTATGTAACCTTTACCTACTGTTTCGGTGACATGTTAAAGCATATAGCATGGAACATGTTACAGATATATACATATATAAATATACATACATCTCCATGTAAGTAATAGAATTACCAACAACTAAAAAAAATACAAAAGGCAAAAAATTTGGATTGCCATCTCACCTGTTAACTGCACGCACTCGGAACTTGTATTTGTGTCCAGGTTGCAGTCCATCCACATCCAGGTTTGTTTCAGGGCCGATAGTTTCACCAGCCTGTACCCAGCGTCCGGTGGCCTCGTCCATACGCTCCACCACGTACTTCTCGATAGGCTGACCGCCATCGTCGGCGGGCGGATTCCAAGACAGTTTCGCGCCATTGGCGTGCACATCTGATACCTATAGAGAAACGATGTATTTAGAAAAGTCAGTATAAAAGGCAATATCAATAAGTGGTGGGTAATTTTTACTTTTAATACGCAGCTCTCTCTTAATGAGTTATAACCTCATCTTAGATAGGCAAAAGTGCTCAGGAAAGGGTGCCTACAAATTGGTCTCAAACAATCACGAAGATCGCGAGTCCACTCCGCTTATGGCCGCACTTAATAGAGGCTGCTATACACCATCCTCATCAGTGAAGGGATGAGGAAGAAAAACAATCATCAGATCTCATTCATCAAGCTTTCTTCTATACGATTTTAACGAGTTCTTTGGTATATCTTCGAAATCAAGGATATATGGCAACAGAATTTATATGGAATCTGAATCTAATAGCGCACGGGAGTGGATAGATAAAAATAGGGATGAATGGCATGGTTATCACACTCTTTCGTGTTACACAATGCAATGCAAGTTTCCATTTAATTACATGGTTGCAGGTTACCTTAAGTGGTCCTCCGGGCGGACTTGGCACGCTCAGCACAATGACCTCAACTTCCGCCACGTCCTTGCCGTTTGCGTTCTCAGCGGTGATGGTATACCTTCCGCTGTCCGACCTGGTGGCTGCCTTGCAGTTAAGCTTCGTGTTGTAATCTGAATGCTGGACCTTCATGTCACCATACGACTTCACCTCCTTCTTGGCGAGATACCATTTCGTCTCGGGCATCGGTTCACCAGTAACCTGTGAATTGAGAAATTAACCCTTTATTTCCTATATCCCATATTTAAATACAAATATGAAATAAGAAGCAATCTATGCCTAAACCATAATAAATCACCTTTCCGGTGCTTACGTAACCTAAGCCTTGACATATAAATATCAAATTAACAAAGAGGTTGTTTCAAACTCTAGTATCGACAAACAATTCTAAACTGACCTTGACGTCGAATCCAAACTTCTGTCCAACTTTGATTTTAATGTCAATGAGATTGGTCCTGTCGATCTTTGGCGCCATGTTCCTGGGCTTTGCGACAATGGGGTGTGTGCTGTCGCTGGGTTCACCCGGACCGGCTTTGTTTACTGCCCTCACCCTGGAAATGCAAATATATATGTTAATAAATAAGTATATTTTTGGAACCAAATACTGTAAAACTACATAAGGAATACACAGGATGGTTGTACGATAGTATGCAACGGGTTTCGGAGAAGGTTTTGAGTACATAATATATTATTGATTATTAATTTTCTATTAAAAATTAGTATCTTTTGATTGATATGTAATTTTTTGCAATTTGACATTTGGTAAATCAATAATATTTGGTAAATCAAAGAGCCGTGGTAGCTCAGTGTCCAGGCGGTTGGCTCTTGTTGCATAGTACGCTAGCAACCCGAGTTCGATCCCCGGTGCCGGCACCAATAAATTTGCTGTTGCAATTTTATGTGCTGATTAACCACGCGCTCGGCGGTGAAGGAAAACATCGTGAGGAAACCTACATGTCTTAGAAAATTTTTCTAAGGCATGTGAAGTCTACCAATCTGCACTAGGGCCGCGTGGTGGACTATGCCCTTATACTCTCTTTACAGAGAAGGCCTGCGCCCAACAGTGGGACATATATATTATATATATAAAGGCTGTAACTTTAACTTTAAATCAATTGTAAGGTAAAATAAGCCGAAGTGAAGTGTAGGCGGATCGTTAGTAATACATAAAAGTATAGGCGTACAATTCGTACGCGTTCAAGCTGTAGTCGGAATGAACGAAATCCTCTAAATATAACTAGCCAGTAGTGTCCACAGGAGTGCCTACTGTTAAATTACTACAGTATAATATTACAGCTTATGTACATAAAATATTTGCAATATATATATGCCCAGTGGTAATGAGTTCGTCACCTGTTTCATGTAATATTTATAAGCTTGATTAAAAATGATCTTGTACGTAAGAAAATAAATGTATTTGTTTTTATTTTTATCATATTCCACTACAATTATGAAGTGTGAAGTGAATCTCCTGTCTAGTGAAGATATATATAAAAGAATATTATAGCTATTAAATAATAATGAGACAATGGAAACAAACCTGAACTCATACGTCTGACCTTCGACAAGGTCAGGTACGGTGGCAGTTGTTTTGCCAGCCGGTACTTCTACAGCCTTCTCCCAGTTGCCGAACTTGTCCTTCTTCTCAACGATATAACCCTCGATGGGCGCACCGCCGTCTTCTTTCGGTGGGGTCCATTTAAGGTCCACGTGGTCCTTGTCCCAGTCGGTAACTGATGGTGTTCCTGGTGCACCTGGAAATTGGAAAATAATTTTTTGAGAGGTTGGGTAGAATCCTTGAGAAACTACATAGAATTCTATCGCTACAGTAAAACTGAAGTGTACAAATATTACTTAATTCGGGGAACTGTAGGAAATTAGGAAATATAAATTAAGATGGTGAAATAATGTATTGATATACTGATGTCTCACCAGGTTCGTCGAACGGATTCTTGGCAACGATGCTAGTCTCGGAGACGAGCGGTTCAGACTCGCCCTCAGAGTTGACGGCCGACACGCGGAACTTGTACTCCTTGCCCGGAATCAAACCGGTTACTTCGCACTCTGCAATAAAAACAAGAAAAACATTATTTCACGAAAATTTAACGGAATCTGCAAAGTGTGTTGTGTTCAAACAAATTTATTAAAAAAGTAGTTTTTGCCTCGGAGTCTAATACCTATATATATATACTATGGATATATACTTGTCTTTATATAAAAATAACAAAGAAGTTTGAGAATCAAATGGAATCTACGCTAAAAATTTACCTAAATATAAACAAAGACCTTATTTACAGTCAGTGACGGATTAAACACTATTAACTATGTTGC
Source organism: Meandrusa payeni (assembly GCA_029286785.1). Taxonomy (NCBI): domain Eukaryota; kingdom Metazoa; phylum Arthropoda; class Insecta; order Lepidoptera; family Papilionidae; genus Meandrusa; species Meandrusa payeni. Next base: position 3,745,645 of record JAGSMX010000029.1, read on the forward strand.
TTTTTGTTCCTACTCCTCCTCGCGTCGGTTTCCTCAATGCTGAGGGTCGGGACCATCTCGTGGGAACAGTTTGTTTTTAGTGATCCGTCGCTATCTGCAGCCGTGCGCAGAGCATCGCTAACCGACGTAGAGAGAGTGGTGCGGATCTGGTCAGTCCAGCGTGTCGGTTTGACCTCGCGGTCTTGTCCCGTCAATTTTACCAGTCACAACTAGCCTTTCTAAGTTATTGCTGTTTTTCCTGGCAATGTGACCAAAGTTTTCCAGCATCCTGCGTAGGCATATGGTGGACAGCCTAGCTTTGATTTTAAGTTTCCAGAGCCTCGCTTTTGTTCCAAAGTATATTATATTACGAAATTCTAGCGCCTAGATTCCCTTCCTTATTTTACATTCGCTGTTACTCCTCCAAATCCTCCTTGTCTGATCTTAGAATGTCATAAAAGTACCAAAATCCTAATCTACAATCATTCGCCTATACAATTTTTCAGTAGTTCCATGGTATTTCTTACTTGAATGCCTTAAATTAAACAACGCTCTAAAACAAATATGTCAGAAAGACGGCGCTATGAGTGTAAGAACCAAAAAGAAAAATGATTTTGAATTGAGAACCTCCTCCTTTATAAAGTTAAAAAAAACGCTGTATCACTCACTGGGCTCTTCCGAGCGCGCACATGGCACCCAGCAACCAGTCTCCGTGTCCAACTTGTCCACTTGGTAGTATTCGATGGGGGCGCCACCGTCGTCCTTCGGCCTCTTCCATTTGAGAGTGGCACCTTCTTTGTGCACATCCGAGATCTGTAAAACATGGTTGTAACAATCTCACGAAACATAATCCATCGATTTAAAAAAAAAACTTGGCGCCCGGCCCCCAAAATAGTAGACGCAGATCACTAAACTAGACTTAGTATGTTCCCGAACATCTTTAACACAGTATCGACCTATTTACTCCTTTCTGTCACAATTCTAGGTTTCTTTTTTAGTTATTAGCAATTTTTTTTTCGCTAAGATGGTTCACGTTAACAGCATAAGTTCTCGAACATAATTACATGAACGCTTCACGAGAAAAGCGATTGGTTGTTCACTCCGCCCAACGATTCATCAACCAATCGCGCGCGCTCTCTAAAAACGACTTTTGTTCATCTGCCAAATTAGCTGCAGAAAGTTATACCTAAACAATTAGGTCTGACGTTTCAAATACTCATTCGTTCCCGTAAAAATGTTGTTACGTTTTCGAAACATCGAGAATTCAAAAGATAACGATTTATAGATTAAGGCCAAGCGACCTAACAGCTATGCCACCTCTCAATCCAGTGCAACATTCAAGGCTGGCTTCTCTGCCCAATCTGTATAAAATCCAAATGTATAAAGTGGTTCTAATGTACATGTCCCAGACAAACCACGAATAAGCTGTGATTTTTGATAACCCTCACCTGAAGGGGTCCTTCTGGTTTAGCGGGCTTGTCTGTGACGACCACGTTGATGGTGACGGTATCCTTGCCACTGGAGTTGACGGCTGTGACCGTGTACTCGCCCGAGTCATCGCGACGCACGGGACGCACGGTCAGCTTGGTGAAGTAGTCCGGCGAGTCGATGGTCACCGCCTTCGATGGACGGAGAGGCATGTTCTGGTATCTGTATAGAATTCAAACCTTCAAAGATCCCAAATAGAAAGCGCTATGCATTGACTTTCATTGTTTAAACAGCATTCATATAGCAAAGGACTGGAATGGTTTTCCTTTCCTTTGATTACAATGTGGGTGTTTTCAATAGTAGAGTGAATAGGCGTTTAATATGCTAGTGCGCCTTACCATCCATTGCATTTCCACTTAACATGAGGTGGGATCGTGATCAGATCCTTGCTTAGAAAATTATACAACATGGCAAATATAGGGACAAGATTGTGTTACCTTTTATAACGAAAGATCAATACGTATGCAAGATCTAAACCTTTATAGATTTTCATTATAAATACATATACATATAATAAGCTCTCACGTCGTTTTAACCTTATCGGGGTAGACGGAAAGCGGACTCTCCGCTTTCCATCAAACTTATTAGGACCCATAAATGACAGAAGTTCAGCCCATTGCTAAGTATATTCGTTTTCTTTGATTTTTATACAAATTGACATTTTGCGAATGCATTGAACTTCTAGCAGATAATAATCAAAGCATAGGTTTTACCTCCATTCCACAGCGGGTGCTGGTTCTCCAGTAATAGCTGCCTCAAACTTGAGTGTGGAGCCAGCGGATAGCGTTACGTCCCTGAGGTGGCGGCGGTCGATCTTCGGCGCTAGGAAGCGCGGCTTCGCGACGAAGTTCTTGCTGCCTTCAGAGGGCTTGCTCTGGCCGGCCTTGTTCACCGCGATCACGCGGAACTGGTATTCGTTGCCTTCGATCAAACTGGAGAAAACGTTTGAATGAATATACTTTATTGCACAACTATTGACACGTACATCACAGAAACCTTAAATATTTAATCATTAAATTAAGTCAATCTCTTTCGGATAACTTTTGGATGGACAGAAATTTGTGTCAGACGTTTGACCCAAGACAAGGTGGGAGACTGTAGTGTCGAGAGACATGAGGGAGTGCAAGATTTCCTAAGACAATGTCGGGGACTGAGCGAAGTGGAAAGCGAGAAGCGGGAAAGCTGACCCCACCACCACGTGGGATCAATAGCAAGGAAGAGAGAGGTGTAGTAATTGCTAATTTCGGTATATTTTGATAAAATGGATTATTTTTATGTCAAAATCCCAAACTACCGAAGAAATACAATGCTGTACTGCTTCGGTGGTTTGGGCATTTACAAAGAGGTAATAATTTTTCCTTAATTAAATAATAACGTGCATAAAGCGGGAGAGTTATACAACGACCGTGAAAAATGTAAATTCGTTATCTATGCCTAACCCTTTGAGTAAACACCGAAAGTGCTTATTGTTGTATGTACTTTGGGCGTCCCAATAAATAAATCACAAGTATTTTTTAAACCTTTTAACGGGGTAGACAGAGTTTACTGTTATATTTTGGAATAAGATAATGGACTCACCCATTAATAGTGGCGCTGGGTGTAGGCGTGTGAGTCTCCAACGCCTTCTCCCACAACGGGCTGTATTTATCCTTCTTTTCGATGATATAACCAATGATAGGTGAACCGCCGTCTGAAATAGGCGCCTCCCATTTGAGGTCCACGTGGTTGGCCGACCAGTCGTCGGGCACCGGCGCTGATGGTGCGTCTGGCACAGCTGTTAAAAAATAGTGATGAGTCCAAATTGCTTCATGATATAGTATTTGTTGTTTTACAAGTATATTTTCAAATGTTCCACCGTCATCGCATGTAGGCGAGGTACGGGAATACTCTCACACATTCGAAACCCAAAGACTTAACAAAATATGGGACCTAATTGAAATCAAACCTTTTAAAAATAAAAAATAAACTTCTAGTAACTTTAGGTCTTTACAGTACATTTATTAGGTCAGTGCTACAGACGTAAACATTAATTCATATGATATATAGAAAACGCAACTCATAAGCAATCAATACCCTATCGTTTTAAAGAAATGTCGTGTACATATGTGTATATAGAAAGCCTTATGAATTTTACAAATATTTAAACTTACTGAAGGGGTCCTTGGCGACGACAGCGCCGAAAGTCTCCAGCGGCTCTGACTCGCCCTCCTTGTTGACCGCCTTCACACGGAACTTGTACTCGTGACCGGGGATCAAGCCGTCCACCTGACCATTGATAAAAAAACAAACCTAAGGCCACCGATACCAACAAGGGACGCAGCTGACATAGATAAGAGATAACTCGTAACACTCTGTTCTATTTCATTGTCATCTATCTCATTAATTAAGGGCAATTTTAATAATAAGCCCACCTTTAGTGATCGAGCATACAGCTCACGTGAAATGTATCTTAAGTCATCACCGTCTCCATGAACATTCAGAACACCAGAGTTTCAGATGGTGCAGAAAGCAACTCATGTTTTTAATTGGTAACAAAAAAATATCTATCTATGCATTTGTGTAAAACACGCCCAAAAGGTGAGATCTCATTTCTATGTTTTTTTTCTTGTAGAAGAAGGTGGCAATACGCATAATGCTCACCTAATCTTAAGTGGGTGGGATAGTTAAGATACCCACTAACACCTGCTAAAGAGATTGGCGGTGCATTTCTAACCTATTATAAATAGTAGTGTACGCAAAAACGTGCGTCTCATAAGATGAAAAATTCAGTATACCTTTGCCCTTTCTCTAAAAATGTATAAAACAATATTAACGACTGAGATATTATTCAACCTCTTACCTCCATCTCGGGCACGTTGCCCAGCGTCTTGCCAACGGGCATCCACGTGCCGGTCTCCGTGTCGTATTTCTCCACGACGTAAGCCTCGATAGGCTCGCCGCCGTCGTCCTTGGGCCTTTTCCATTTGAGAGTGCACCCGTCCTTGTGGACATCAGACACTTCCAACGGACCTTCTGGCTTGTCCGGTTTCGCTGTGAAATCGAGATGTAAAACATTTAATAGCTCGAAACGCTAAATGCTATCACGTGTGATATGGTCTCTTTTTTACATGGGTGGAAATGCTCTCGAAGTCTGGCAAGTTATGTTGGAGTTGGCCTGCAAGAGACCTCTACCGATTGAAACCACTATGGTGAGTTAAGCAAGCCGTTAGCATTCAGTCTCGCCTCGCCGATAGAGCCCGTGAGAAAAAACCATGCTTTCTGCGCCTGTGGAGGTGGAAGGGAGGGCAGCCGAGCACAAGGCTTCCCTCCCGTTGGGCTACCGCTGAGCAAGCCGGCGGAGAGTACTCTCCACGTCCATAGCCTCACTAAGGAGGTTGAAAAGGTCGTTAGGCTCTACGTAAATATTGTCATAAGAAGCTAAATATATTCCATAAATAAGGTTGAAAATAAAATTATCGTCGCAAAAATCAGTGGCAGTGTCGTAGACTCAATCTCCGATCTATGCATGTTAAACTTACAAGTGACAGTAATCTCGAGCTCGGCGGTGTCCTGGCCATACTTGTTGGTGGCCTGGATCTTGTACGTGCCAGTGTCCTTGCGGCGTGGACTGGCGTGCTGGTACTTGCTGAGGTACGGCACGTTCACCACTGCAAGTGACATTTACTATTATAAAATTTGTAAGATACAGTATTGTATAATGACATAGACATGACATATACACATATATTACTTTTCACACACACACACATTTTATATACCGACATGCACATACACAAAAATATTCGATACATATTATATATCATATTCCATGAACATTTTCTTACTTCGGTCCTTCGGTACACATCTCCCTGCTAGACTAATACATAGCCTGTATTAGGAAGATGTTGTACCTAACTCCGAGTTTATTATGAACTAAAGTTTGTTGTATAACTTATGTGATAGTCGTGTGTTTTTGCAAAGAATTGTGTGCGTGGGTGCATGTGAGAGTGTACCGTATTACCGTTATACCGAATATGTACCGTATTAACCATTCATGTGCAAAAGCGGTTATTTTAATATTATAAACGGACACTCCAATTTTATTTATTTGTATATATAACAATATACTATAAAACTAACCAAATATACTAAACATCCTGTATAATGGCTCTCCTTTTTGTAGTTTTAGTAGTAGATGGTGGCAAAAAGTCATTAATATAGACATAAAATAGAGCTTAATACGTACATTTGAGGCCGTTTCCAGATGTGACGGACTTGCCGTTAACGGTCCACGTGACATCGGGAGCCGGTTCGCCCGTCACCTTCACGTCGAGGGAGATGGGCTCACCCTCGCGAACCTTGATAGGACGTAAGTTGCGTCGGTCGATCTTTGGTGCCACTGAAAATAATAATAATAAAAAAGTTAATTAAAAGATATAGCAGATTGTATTATCCTAAGTATTTAAGCTTTCGTGTCAAACACACGCAAAATAGGGGAAAAAATTACCCAAAAAAAACTAGTGTGCTTTAGACCACACAACTGAAGTGAAACTTTCTTCTAGCTGACAGTTAAGTTTTTTTTTAAGTACATGTCTCTTCTTCTAGTAACACTTGGCCAGTAGCCCGTGCTACTAGAAACCTGCTCACCAAAAACTAGTGTGCTTTAGACCACACAACTGAAGTGAAACTTCTTTAGCTCCATCTGTATGAATTACATGTAACTTTCCTAACATCGCATGTTATAATATTTATAAACGACTTAAAACTCTGCCAGGTTGACTTAAAAAAATATTATTAAATAGCATGTGTACACTCACGTCTCCTTGGCTTGCAAACAACAGACTTGCTAGCATCACTGGGCTCTCCTGGTCCGGCTTCGTTCACCGCCTTCACCCTGAACTCGTACTCCACACCCTCGTCAAGGTTAGGAACCGTGGCTTTTTCATTATCATTTGGTCCAACCTGGGAATGAAATTGAAGTAGAAATAGAAATAGAAAAAACATTTATTCGACACAAGAACACAGAAACAACAGGCAAAACAAGACAAAAAACAACATAAAAAAAGAACAAAATAGAAATGGTGCCGAAAAGGGTTGGCTCAGCATGTGCTGTGCTCACATATGTAGCACAGCGCTGGTTTTCAGCCAAAAAACCTGTGTAGACTAAGGCGGACACCATTCGGTTATGTATTATTATAGTGTACATTACATAAACTTTCGTAAATATTATACACAAATGTATATATTAAAAACCAGCTATAGATACATATACGAGTATATAAATAACATAAATATAGTGTTATATAAAAGATTTGTCGTAATTGATGTTGATTAATGAGAATTAGTGTTGTAGAAAACATAAATATCTGACCTTGGAATTCGAAACTGGTTGAACAAAAATAGTTACCAGACTAATATTATGAATCTATTTTAAAAATAAAAGAGACCACAGTTTCAGTAGTCCTGGGCACCGTTGAAAATCAGCGCTGTCACATCCTTGCAACAGCTTATACTGGGACGGTGTCCAATGTTGGCATCATATCCTAAATGGTCTTTCTTTCTTTAACTGTATTTTTTTTGTCTTATTTAATATGTTTCATATTTTGTTTGTAATGTATTCGAATGATGCCAATAAAGTTTATGTCTATGTCCATGTCTAAAACGGCCGTTGGAAAGTGAGAACAGGCGACAAGTTACCTCGCATGCCTTCACCCATTTCGGCGAACCGACTTCTCTCTTCTCAATGATGTAACCTGTGATGGGTGCACCGCCATCTTTGAAGGGCTTCTGCCACTTGAGGTCCACATGGTCCTTGTCCCAGTCAACAACCTCTGGTGTGCCTGGTTTTCCAGGCTCATCTGTCGAAAAAAGCATATTCAGATTTGTCTGCTGTTGAACAAGTAGATAGATTTGAAGAACTTGTACAAAAAATCACATGCTAAAAAATCGACAGCGAAAGCTGTCTCCGTCTACCCCGCTAGGGTTTAAAGGACGGAAGAACTTGTTATTTAATCATCTATATATTTGTCGGTTACACAAGATATAATAGAAGAAAATTATACCAAAAAAAAAAACGAGTTTAGAACACGACTGAAGTAAAACTTCTTTATTTATCCTTTGTATGTACATAAATGTATAATATATACAAAAAATATAGTAAACAAGAGAAAAAGAATATGCGAGCGCACTGCTCTCTCTTGCTCCTACAAAGTGATACAGACAACGGCCTGCACTGTGTAAGATAGAAAAAGAGAAAATGTTTAATCTCTCTTTCTTGCCCTTTTTTCTAATTTCTAAGCAAGTGCTTGACTACGATCCCACCTGATGTTAAGTGGAAATGCAGTCCTGGATGTTAAGGCGCACTAGCTTAGTAAATGCCTATTCACTCTACTCTTGAAAATACCCACATTGTAATCGGAAGGAAAGACAGACGCGGGCAAACTATTCCAGTCCTTTGCTGTACGAAGAATGAAGGACGATGACGGGTTTGAGGGATGTTCACAACAAAAGGATGAAATACCGCAGTGCGTCTAGAAGTCCGATGGTGGAACGGGGATGGGGGAATTAGATCATGTAGTTCCTGAGCACACTCTCCAAAATCCCTGCACTAATATACGAAACGTAGCTCTCCCTCTCTTTCTATCTTTCCTAACTTATAACACCCTCTCAACTTACCTTTGTCTCGCTCGATTACACTTATCGTAACGCATTTACCAGATCCACGTCAAGCGTATGTAAAGATATTTTACTCCGAAAATAAAAGAAACGCAACTGATACCACAACCTTTTAGGTACCAGGTCTACGATACCAAATATTATAGATTCAAACTCACCGAATGGATTCTTAGCGATGATGGAATGTTCGCCTTCCAGAGGCTCGGAGACACCCTCGTTGTTAACAGCAGACACCCTGAACTTGTATTCGTGACCAGGCACCAAGTTCTCCACTTCGGCCTTTGGTTCCTTGGTCTTCAAGGCAGGCACCCAGCGGCCTGTTTCTGCGTCCAGCTTCTCCACTAAGTAGTGGTCGATCGGGGCGCCACCGTCATCCAATGGCGCGTTCCACTTGAGCGTGCAACCCTCTTTGTGCACGTCGGAAATCTAGGGATGAAATATAATTGCATTAAGTTATTTGTCAGAAAGAAAGTGTTAATTGTATAAAGCTATTCTGTTTCCTCTTTCGGAAGGGTAACATGAGCGTTATAGTATGTATAGAAGTAAGTTTTTTCCCGACTATTTCCTTGAAGGTGAAATTAGTAATACTCGAATACCACTAAAAACAGACCCGATTTACCGTAAAATTTTATTTCATATCACTTTAAACTAGTGCTTCCTCTCAGCCATGACGTATGGTGCTGAGACTTGGACTCTGACCGTTGGGCTGATCTGCAAGCTGAAAGTCGCACAACGAGCGATGTGGAAAGAGTTTGTTGTGCGACTCTCAGATGCTCGGTATTTCTCTAATAGAATCCGAAACGAAGAAATACGTCGGAGAGCAAAGATACTCAACATAGCTCTTAAAGTCAGCAAGCTGAGGCGACAGTGGGCCGGCCATATCTGCCGAGTCAGTGACGGCAGATATATGTTTACCTTGAGTGGTCCTTCAGGCTTGGCCGGTACATCTAGCACCTTGACTTCAATGGACGCCTCGTCTCTGCCGCTGTTGTTCTCAGCCTTGAGCACGTAGGTGCCGCTGTGCTTGCGGGATGCTACCACCACCGACAACTTGATGCGGTAGTCCTCCGTGTCAATGGACAGATCGTCGCGCGTAGACAGACGTTCTTTGTTCTGGAACCTGGAACCAACGTGACACAAATTATAGGTACATTCGCTAGTGTATTATATTATATTCCTATTCACCACCCTCAAGACTCTTCAAACCACCATTAACCTATAAAAGATAGATTATAGTTATCTATATATGTAAAAATAGATAACTAAATCACACACACTCCTTTAAACTCTCAAATGCTGCCGTCAACCATGGTTGACAGCTCGCGTGCACCTGTCGCATGCTGTATGCAACCATGGTTGACAGGTAAGGGGCTTTTCATATCTCGCCAATAACTTGAGATACAAAGCTCAAAGACCGGTAATTCCTCATATTGAGCATACAAGAGGTTAATCTTTCTAATTGGTTTTATTGGTGTAGATAGACTACAATCATTGCCGCTTCTCATCAAGCAATTTTAGGTCCTGGACGTGACCGGTTTCACTGCTATATCTTACGCTTACCCATTAGACTATAACTGCTTTATCATAGTCTTAAGTTAACTAGCGTACCCAGCTCGCTTCGCCGTACTAGATTTTGCTTCGTTTATTTTGAACAATAAATTCACACCATTAAATATTTAATTTAACTTCCACAACATATTAAATAATTCATTTCGTAGCGTATTCATTCTCTTCTGTTCTATTCTCGAGCGGATGAAGATCATTAACTACACCCGTGTACATATCAGTAAATACAATATCATTCTTATCATTTATACAAAAACATATCGGGCTCAAGTTAATGTCAAGTAAAACGACGTATGGCTTGTTTGACAGTTCAGAGGATTGCTCCGATTGTCACCAAACTACAATATTACTCACCAGGTCAACCTGAAGATTCCCTGACAGTTTCATTGAAATCGGTCCAGCCGTTTCGGAGACTATAGGGAACAAACCCACACACTTTCTCTTTTATATATATATATATATAGATTGGATTGAAAGAATGCCAGCCACTTAATTTGTTGAGAGAGAACATTTTGAAAGAGTAACTTAAGAGTTTCGAACCAAAGGTACCCAGTAGGATTTTCACACACAAAAACAATTTTTTTTTGACCATGTACTTACCATGTCTTGGTCGGTGGCGGTTCACCACTGACTTTGACGTCCAGCCTGATCATCTGTCCGGCCTTGATGGTGATATCACGCATGTTGGTACGGTCGATCTTAGGCGGCGCTATAATCAATGTTACCCAGTTTAGTTATGACGTATTAATATCGGTAAATTGACAAAACGAACTCATTAGAAAACTAAACATCGAGAATTTATTTCTTTCTAAATTTTACTACCTTTCCAAATAAGCTTAATGTTTGAAATTTGTACTACAAGAAGGTAAAAGCAATATTCAAATGGTGGGTTTTAAACGTACGTTCTTATTCGTCTTAACACAAAAATTGAAATTGTCCAGGTTTAAACCCGGATTAAATAGTCCGAGTTTGTTACTGAACTCTAGGTACTAACGTTAACTTTATTACAAATCTAAGACTAATCGAGGACCAACTAGTACTGAAATTAATAGCAGTTTAAATTATTTTACACAGATAAAACATAAAATATGTTCATTCATTCGCTTGAAACGTTCCATTTTCGAAACACATTAACTTACTCTTTGGTTTACCGGTCAAAAAGGTTGTGATTTTTTATTTTTTAAATCGATATTTTATTGAGTTTTAAAATAACTTTATTTCAATTAAGATTCAATACGAATATGATTAGTAGATACATTAGAATCCTACGAGAAACGGAACGTAATGTAATCACAATATGCGCGATATTTAACATTTGTTTATATTACTTTTGAGTTAATAAAGTGTTTGTGTGTTGCGTTATGTATGCCAGATTATTCCTACAGTCTTTCAACCGAAAACCGAAGAGATTACAATACTAACAATCTAAAATTCAAATGAAAGTACGCGAAATAACACGTGTTATGATAACACGAACAACAATTTTACGTTTTCGACGGCTAGTACCATAGTTAAAAACTAGGGTCTTTGGAAGACTATCTTTGGTACCCTAGATAATCCCATAACTAGACTTAAGCTTCGTTTTGTACTAAAATAAACTTAGTACTTGGTTTTGAACGTAGATTAGTCCTGGTACTTTCGTTAGTCTACGTTTTAAAACCGACGCTTTTAAACAATTTTCAAGTGTCTTTTGTACTTAACATTGGATTTTTTTTATATAATCTGTATATGGTATCTTTATTAGGATTTTCGGGGTAATTAAGTTGGTGAAATATAATAATTAATCTTTATTATTTTAATATTAATAAAAGTTTCAGTCTAGGCCAGCATTATATTTGTAATGATACAGATAATTATGGTCTAATTTGAAGAGAAACTTACCGAATCTATCCTTGGCCAGGAGGTTGTCGGTTGCCTGGGATGGTTTGCCTGGGCCAGCTTTGTTGACCGCCTTCACACGGAACTGGTAAGTTTTGCCTTCAATCAAATCAGGTACACGGGCCTCTGTCTTGTTGCCAGGAACCTGGGAAATCATAAAAGAAGTGGTATTTGAGAAAAGACATACAACCGTAATAATCAGTAGTGGCCCCGGGATATGAAAAAAGATATGATCAGATTACTTAAATTGTGTACATGTTAACTCCATCGGAGTCATGATCAATCATTGGAGAATATGAAACTAAAACGAGTTTGGCTAGTCCAGAGCACCGCTGAAAATCAGCGCTATCGCATCCTTGCGACAACATATGCCCAATGTCCAATATTGGCATCTTTTCTTATGTCCTATTTGCCCGTTCTATCTTTCTTTAATTGTATTTTTTTTGTCTTTTATAATGTTTTTCATATTTTGTTTGTAATGTATTCTAATGATGCCAATAGAAATAGACATTTATTTATTGGCATCACAATACAAAAACACATCACAGACAATATAACACACATTAAGTTAATAGAGAATAAAAAGAGAGATAAGATAAACAGACCGCTTCAAGTGATACTTGCTCAGGAATTTTGTAGCATGCTCTGGCATTTTTTGGAATAAACATAGACATGTTCTTTATTTGTTCGATTTAGTCCGATATTGGCATCATATGTTTTGTATTATTTGTCCATGTAACTTTAACTGTGTATCGTCTATTTTTCATTCTTTTTTAATGTGTGTTATATTCAGTCTGTGATGTGTTTTTGTATTGTGATGCCAATAAATAAATGTCTATGTCTATGTCTAATTGTCGTGGAATAAATTTTCACTCCACTACGGCAATATAATGGTAAAGCGTACGTGCGTTTGTGTAAAATTTAATTTCAGTGGTAACAACCAACCTCAGCCGCCTTCACCCATTTGCCGGTATCGCGGTCCTTCTTCTCCACGATGTAAGCGGTGATGGGAGCACCACCGTCGTTGGCCGGCTTCTCCCACTTGAGGTCCACGTGCTCTTTGTCCCAGTCCTTGAATTCTGGCTTCCCGGGTGCATCCGGTTCACCTAGTGACGGGAAAAATATGTTAATAGTCCATAACTAGATTAAGGCCATACATTGATCTCTTATAACCATGAAGTGTCCTAGTAATTTGGCCAAAATAAAATTTAATGGCAAATCTATAAATAAAAGAGAAAGTGAAGTGAAAGAAGATTTCAATGAAACTTTCAGGGAATCTTCAGATTGACCTGGCGAGTAATCCTGTAAAGTTTGGTGATGATTGGAGCAGTCCTCTTTTGAACTGTCAAATACAGCTTATATTTACTATGATGATATTCTATTGCTTTATAACCCAAATTTGTATTCATACATGTGTTGTGTATATTTATGTCATTATAAACCATACTGAAGTATAGTAGAGTATATTGCATGTATAAGTGTAATAATCTTCACCCGCTCGAGAGGAGAATGAATACAGAGAGAAATGAATAATTTAATATATTGTGATAAATACTTAACTAAGTAACTACAAACTGTGAGCCACAAAACTGTTTTTAACATACCTGTAATGTCTACTAGATTTAGCTTAGAATTATTTCGTTAAAAACCATTTACTCCCACTTACCGTAAGGATTCTTGGCCGTGGTGGCAGTTTCAGTGACGAGCGGTTCACTCTCTCCCTCGGGGTTGACCGCCTTCACCCTGAACATGTAGTCCTTGCCCTCGTTGAGGCCAGTGACGTCCGCCTCCGGGGTCTTGGTGGTGCAAACGGGAACCCATCTGCCGGTGTCTGTGTCCATACGCTCCACGACGTAGCTCTCGACGGGCTCACCGCCGTCGTCTTCTGGCGGCTCCCATTTAAGCTTGCACCCGTCTGCTTTCACGTCCGAAACCTGGAAACATTGAAAGTAAACAATGATGAATAACATAATAATCTATTGGTCTGATAAGCAGAGAAACAAAAACCAAAATTTTTGAAAATGGAGTCATAGTTTGCTGAACTGGTCACCAGTCTAGTGCCACTGGGAGAAAGGAAATACGGTTATAATGAGGAAGCCACTTGAAGTCCGCCAGTACGCATCGGGTGTGGTCGGCAGGCAATGCCATAACACTCTTACCATTACCGTTTTAAAAGAGGAACAGACACGCATAAAAAGTAAAAAACGTTAGGTATATGTACCGTACATATACCTACATAACATTTTATGCGTGTCTGTTTGTTCATCTTACTACTCTATTCATTGATATACATGAATCAAAGATTATTTTTATATTAAAGACAGACACTCCAATTTCATTTGTTTTGTATACACGATTGTTCACATTTAAAAGTGATATATAGTCGTACTGACGACTGTTTCATATAAATCTTTCGACTATATCACCACTTAACATCAGGCGGTTCGTGGTCAACCACTAGTTTAAACCTAATATAAAAAAGTTATATTTTTATTAATTATGTTCTCATTTTTTAGAAATAAAAGTTGTACAACTTTTTTTATACATTCTAAGCAATTGTTCGGCCGCGATTCCACCTGATGTTAAGTGGAAATGCAGTCCTGGACGGTAAGGAGCCCTAGCTTAGTTAATACCTATTCACAGTACTTTTGAAAATACCCATATTGTAATCCGAGGGAAAGACATAAGGGCAAACTATTCCAGTCCTTTGTTTTACGAATAATAAAGCGTACCTTCAATGGTCCCTTTGGCTTAGCAGGCTTACTGACGACATCCACCTCAATCTCCACGGTGTCGGTTCCCGAGTCGTTCTTTGCTGTCACCACGTACTTGCCGCTATCCGCCCTGGTAACCTTCATGAGAGCAAACGATGTGTGGTAGTCTTTGTTTTCAATCTTCAACCTCTCCTCGGTCTTGAGAGGTTGTCCGTTGAAGGTCCAAGTGATCGTCGGCTCCGGTTCACCCTTGATGTCAGCCTCCATCTTAAGAGCTTGGCCAACTTTAATCTTTCTCTTTTGAAGGTATTTACGGTCGATGTGTGGTGCCACTGTAAAAAAAGCACTACTAATAACATGCTTTGAATGTAGATAACAATTATGTCATCCTTGGGATGTATGTATATACAGTCTTTAGTTTCCTGCGCATTTATGGTTGATAATATATATATACTAAAGATCCACCTTCTCCAAAACGCGCTACATCTTATACGACTAGCGTCATTTCAAAAACTCCTGTTGTTTTGGTAGTGTGAGATGATATAATAATCTTCCCATTTATTAATATCCAATAGCCTAATTAATGGTTTAGGGTACGGCCTGCGAATCGTAAGGTCGAGGGTTCAAATCCACCATTCGACTATAGCCGTGAACCATGTCCTAGCACAAGCTTAAGCTTAGTTGGAATGGTTAACAAGATTGTTAGTAATATTTCTGAAAAAAAAAGAAATATTGCTAGCTTTCTTTTAAAAAAAAAAAATTCAATATAAAGGTATAATATGCGTACTTACGTACGCTCGCACGGGCGCGTACGGCTCATACATACACACAAAAAGCTCAACTTTTATTTTGTAATAATAAAACTCCGACTCCCTGTTTTGTGAGAGAACTAAGCTCCGCGAGGTTCTGAATTGATTGCTGCTAATTTAATACAAAAACTCTACAAGTGAGAAAATTGCTGACTTGGCAATGGTATAAAACAGCGTCGTTTGGAAAGGTGCTGAATGGACTTTGTGTCCATACTATTAAGGGTTATAACAGCACGATAAAAATTGTGTAAATTTGAACCTAGTAACACAATAATAATAATAACTTTATTTCAAGCTTATACATTGCTCATAATTTTGTTAGTAACAACACTCAATAACTATGTTAGTAACAATAAAATACATACTTAATCTTTGTTTTATTTACAATTATTTCTATGACACGTGCAGCCTTAGGCAGTGATTAATATACTTGCAATCTAGTGCACATGCAATCATTTCCAGAATGTTGTTGGGGATGGCTCGCACCCTGCGCACTAGGGATGCGCATCTTTTCCGCATCGTAGCATAAAAGCAATCGACGCGACAATACAAATGATTCTTTATTTTTATATAGATGTGAATAATCAAGAAAATTAAAACAAACTCGGGTTCTCGACATTTAAATTTCATGTGTGATGTTTTTTTTTTTTTTGACGAACTACACATATTGGCCAGAGAAGCTGGCCTTGACTGCTTCACCGGATTGAGAGGTGGCAGAGCTCTTAGGTCGCTTAGCCTGAACCTCTATAGCTAGTAACTCGACACAAGGGTCCCCCCGGTGGGGGGGCTGTGTGATGTTAAGCAAATGTTTCAGTTAGAGATACTCACAGAATCTAGGCTTGGCGATAACAGAGCGGCTAGGCTCCGAAGGTTCTCCAGGGCCGGCCTTGTTGATCGCGATGACGCGGAATTCGTACTCGCGCCCTTCTTCAACGTCCGTCACGCGACCAGTTGGACGGTCACCACTCGTTTTGAGGCAGTCTTGCCAGGATCTATGAAAATATGTTTTACTTTTAGACATCACATTGAACGGTGAATTATGGCATATGGTTCATTTGAGAGGTGTTCCGATCCTTCACTTTCCACATCCAGGTATCCGTAAAAAGTAATCGGCACGCTTCTCCGATGCATGCGCGGCCTCCATTCCATTATTTACAAATAAGCTTTTTACACAGTAAAATTATTACGCTCTACCCACACCGGTAAGGTTAAACGGACCTGATGAGATCATCATTTTTTATACAAGTTATTTTTATAAAAATTACCTTCCACCCTTCTCCCGTTTCTGTACAATATATCCAGTGATAGGTGCTCCTCCGTCGTCCTTCGGTGGCGACCATTCCAAGTCAACGAAGTCCTTGTCCCAGTTGCGTGGCTCTGGACGACCTGGCTTGCCGGGTTCGTCTGAAATCGAAACGGCAAATAAAATATTTAAGTTACAGCAACAGTTTAAGTAACTATGAATGATTAAATAAATGACTAGACTAGACTGAGTTTGCCCATGTATTGGGCGCCCGTCCTCTGCTTCTACTTCCTTCTCAGGTGGTGACGAGCCACGAGCAGCAATCGCAGGCGAAAGCAAATTGTGGATAAACGACTCTTGATGTTCAGCTAAGATTACAACGCGATAAAGACCATCAGAGTAGTTACACAAATAAACATCTTCCACTCACTCCCAATGGCTCTAGTTCCTAATCATCCTAATAACTTATCCAGCTTTCCCATGAAATACTTAAATCCTTGCGCGATACAAGTGCTTTACGGGAAAGTCCCCTGGATAGGATTAAGAGCGTTGCTGGCGTTTCTTCTGCCACTTCGTCTCCCAGCGCTAACGCTTCCCAAAGTGGCATATAACTTAGTTTAGCTTAGATTGTCCCATTTAGTTTAATTAATATAATAGCTACCGACCGAGTCGTGGTTCGGCCCTCTCGTGCGACCTTGGATAGGAATGCTAACGTGTAACATAGTAACCGTCCGTTGTATCAAATTACTACCTAATAGAGGGTCAGGGTAAGCGACCTAAGAGCTATGCCACCTCTCAATCCGGTGAAGCAGTAAAGGCCAGCCTCTCTTACCAACTGTGTTCGTCCAAAAAATAACTGGTGTATTAATACTTGTAAGTGCATACAGTTATAACTTTAAAATAGGGTACTTTAACTTTTTTTATCTCGTTTCGAAAGATAACATAATGTTGATATATCTCACCAAATGGATTTTTAGCGATGATCGGCTTCTCAGTCTCCAGTTCCTCTGACTCTCCCTCTTTGTTGACGGCCTTCACTCGGAACTTGTATGGCTTGCCCTCCTGTAGGCCCGTTACGTTCGCCTTGCAGTCCTTGGCGGTGCCGCACGGAAGCCATTGCCCTGGAAATAGGATATATAATAGGAATACAATGGAGACAAGGTATAATAAGTAATGGAGCAATTTTCATTTACAATCAAATTTTTCACTAAACAAACTTTAACCTATTTGTATATGTACATTTTTTTTAAAGAATGCTAACAAATAAACTTAGCTTGTGCTAGGAGACGGTTCATGTTAATAGTAAATGATGGATTGGATCAAATCAACGATCACGTTTCGTAGACTAAGTACTAGACTAGTACTATCCTAATAGTGTAGCCATTAGGATATTGTGGCCTATAAGATAGCTTGCATCTATATATATATATAAAAGAGAAAGTGTGTGGGTATGTTCCATATAAGCTCCGAAACAGCTGGACCGATTTCGATGTAACTTTCAGGGAATCTTCAAATTGACCTGGCGAGTAATACTGTAAAGTTTGGTGACGATCAGAGCTTTCCTCTTTTTGTAATATTAAATACAGCTTTTATTTACTATGATGATATTCTATTATTTTATAACCAAAATCTGTATTGACACATGTGTTGTATGTATTTATGTCATTTTGAACCATATTGAAGAACAATGAAGAATATTGAAGTATAATGAAGTATATTAAAGATAATACTTAAGGATTTTGAAGTATTCAAGGTAAGTTATAGCGCCGCGAATGTATCCGTCTACAAGGTAATGATAATAGGTAATTATCTTCACCCGCTCGAGAAGGGAATAGAAAAAAATGAATACGGAGAGAAATCAATAATTTAATATATTGTGAAAGTTAAATTAACTATTTAATAATGTAAGATTATTATTTAAATAAAATAAAGTAAAATCTATCCTCGTTATATTTATTTTTGTCGTTAACTTATTATTCTTCTTCTAATTTTATGTAATTTCTACTAGATATTGCGATTTTTAGTGCCTGGTACTTTGAAATAGTGATAAGATTTATAATTATTGTATGGTATAGACACATTAACGTTGTTTTATTGTAATGTCTATTCTTTCTTATATTAAACTGTAAAGCCTTAGAGGGATATTTTGATAGTAGATAACATATTTTTAGATTAATAAAAAAAAAATATTTTTCTTTCACAAAGTTTATAAATTGAACATTACAATATATAGTACATTTATCTCTCCTTTATGAGAGCCCGGCATCTGCAGTAGGTTGCCCTGGCAGAGAGATCACCACTAGGCCCTCAGCCGCTAGTACTACTTTTTTTTATTTATTTTTTTTACTGAAATATTACTAACAATCTTGTTAACCATTCCAACTAAGCTTATGCTTTTGCTAGGAAATGGTTCACGGCAATAGTCGAATGGTGGATTCGAACCCACGACCTTAAGATTTGCAGGCCGTACCCTAAACCATTAGGCTATTGACGCTTCTATTTCTAATTAAATATGTGAAAGGTGCTGGTGTATTGAGTAATTAATTAAAATTTAAATTAGTTATTTGTAGACAGATATAAAATCAAAATGGTGTAGCTATTTTTGTTTACAATTGAGCATTTAGGAATTATTATTAATATTTAATAGGTTTTCAGTCGCATCATCAGATGTATGAAGATATTTATTACTGCACCGGAAAGGACAATATAGTATTATTTTTCTGTACGTACCAGTAAGTGGGTCCAATTTCTCGATTTCGTAGTACTCGATGGGAGCACCGCCGTCGTCTTCCGGTTTATCCCAAGTAAGTGTGCAGCCGTTCTTGGTGACATCCGATACTTCCAAGGGACCCTTGGGCTTTGATGGTTTGCCTGTAATTATTTTATAAACATATAAGACAATTAATTACCAATTTTAAGGTATATGTTAAATGGAACAAGAAGGCCAAATACTTTAATGGTACAGATTTTAATGACAATAAGCTCTAATGTCTTTCTAACACTAGTGAGGTAGATACAGTTTACGCTATCCGCTTTCATCAAACTCGTGAGGTAACATATCCGACAGGTGGTGAGCCCATCACCATAAACGTAAGCAAGTGATATTTTTAACGCTAATTCATTGGTACCAGCTGATAGTTGAATCGCCAAGGCAATCACTGTCGATTTTAAATATTTTCAAAAATATCCACTTATTAGAATATTTGTTTAAGATAAAATATATATTTTAAACAAATCATTTTCACGATTAAAACGATTGTTTTGATAGTTCATCATTATCATCATTTCAGCCGTAAAACATGCACTGCTACGGCTTTGATAGTTATGTCAATGTACTATAGCATGCCAGAGTAACTTTTAGTGAGTATAGTTAACCAAATGCTTTTACCACAGATTGGAAAGTGGTTTCGCTCTCGCTTCTCAGGAGTGTTCAGCCTGGTACCTTATCACAAATATCCCCAAACCTGGGCTTAGACCATTAATCCAGTAATATAATTACAAATTACCAAGAATAGATATTTCAACTTCAGCTTCGTCTTCACCGACTTCGTTCTTGGCCTTGATAATATATTTGCCAGTGTTGGCCCTCTTGCTCTTCGTCATGAGGAACTTGGTGTTGTAGTCCACGTTGATGATCTCCAGGTTGGGCCCGTTCTTGAGCTCTTCACCCTTGAAGTGCCAGGTGACCGTGGCCGGAGGCTCGCCGAACACTTTCACGTCCAAAGACACCGGTAGACCCGCTTTCACCGTCATCGGCTTCAGGTTGGTGCGGTCAATGCGCGGTTTCACTGGAAAATTATAATAGTTATTTAATTGACTTTATTAAATTTATAAGTTATTGGGCAAATAATTACATACCTCAAACAATAAATAAATAATAAAAACTAGAGCCGAAAAATAATATAAGAAATTCATTGGATATAGTTGTGATGGTTTCTATGGTTTAGTCTATGTCTTTGGCTTTCGATTGTGATAGTTGAAAAAGTTTAACCTTACTACTTCCCATTGCGACTTTTAAAACAATTTTCCTAAAGAACAGAAAGAATAAATTGTACATATAAAAAAATCGAAACCAAGTTTGATGAACAAACATAAGCAGCAAGAATCACCCAACCTTTCATTAAAAAGGGTCAAAATAAGACTAGAACCGGCTAGAACTAGACTTCAAAAGTTGGATTCAAGAGCTGAAGAAAGGATTGAAGGAACGCTTAGCTACCAGATAGTACTAATCTACTACTAGCTATTTCAGTCATATAATGCGTAGAGGGGATGGCAACCTTGAAAACCTGATCGTCGTTGGCACTACAGAAGGCAAGAGGACAAGAGGCCGGTCGCCAACACGATGGTCTGATCAAGGAAAAGTGATATCTCTTCTCCTAATTTTAACCATCTGGTGAGGCTGCCTCGCACCGGAGTCGATAAAGGCAGATTGTCTAGTGACCATGATTCTCAGAAATGAGAAACGACGAAGAGGTGCTAGCTAATCACTGCTCGTGCGCATGTCTTATAAAAATAAATGGTACTTACAGAATCGCGGTTTGGCAGTATGCCACGTGGTGTTCTCGGAAGGTTCCGATTGTCCGGCTTTGTTGAGGGCGCGCACCCTGAACTGGTATTGGTTGCCCTCCTCCAGTTTCGGCACGGTACCTTGGCAGACATTGCCATGGATCTCAGCGGCCTGGAGACATTTAACTCAAAATCAATAACCAAAGAAAAGAAATAGAGGTACCACACCTCGACATACGAGTTTAATTCGAAGCAATTTTCTTCATTGAAATTAATTTGAATGCCATTGCCACAATTGTTTTACAAAAGCAATAAACGCGTACTCAACTTATCGAAACTTACTTTTTTATGGAATGTTCCTTGTACTAGACATATGAAAATAAAACATAGCCTATATTAGTTCTTAATAACATAGCTTTCTAACGGTGTAAAAATTATTGATACCGGTCCAATCGTTTCAGAAATATTCCACGACAAACAAACAAATCTTTCTTCTCATATGGATGCAGAAGATTAGATAATAGAAAAGCTTCGTACCTTTACAAACTCGCCTCGGTCTCGGTCCATGAGTTCAATAATGTATCCAGTAATCGGTGCACCATTGTCCCTGATTGGCGGTTCCCATTTAAGCTTGACAGATTTCTCATCCCAGTCTACAATGTCAGGCAGACCCGGGGGAGCGGGCACGTCGTACGGGTTCTTGGCCAAGATGCCGTGGTCCGTTTCCAAGGGTTCCGATTCCCCTTCCTCGTTGAGCGCCTTCACTCTGAACTGATAAGTGCGGCCCGGTTCCAATCCTAAAACCATATAAAGATATATAATTCCTGAGTAAAGTAATTATACAACAATAATTTGAACAACAAATTGACAGCTAAGATGAGTGAAGAGCTTTTGAGAGTTAAAAACACCGTAGCAATAAGCTTTTTTGTGAAAACAAATCGCATTACCGTTTCAGGGATAGAACATCTACAGCTGGACATAGGCCTCCTCCTCAATCGATTTCTAAATGACCGGTTGTAAGCTTTATGAGGTCGTCAGACCACCTCGCCCAATAATCCTGGACCTAGGTTTAGCTAAATGATGCCCTAGAGCTATAATGGTCTCACAATTAAACGCTTAAGCATACCAGTGACTGTAGCCTCCGTGGTGTCCGGCTCGACAGTGCCAGCGGGCTGCCATTTGCCAGTGAGCGTATCCATCTTCTCCACAATGTACGCGCTGAGTGGCAGCCCGCCGGTATGCTTGGGCTTGTTCCAGCTCAGCTTCACATGCTCTGCGTGAACGTCAGACACCTCGAGCGGCCCCTCCGGCTTGCCAGGCTTGTCTGGAATACAATAATATAACGTATCAGTATATCTCACTCACGTATACACCCACGCACACTATCCATTCTACGTACACGCTCAATCACATAAAAGTTATCAATATTTAGTTTATAAGATTAATTAGAGGTTAGGTGCCGTATCTTTAATACAGACTATTGATTAGCAATGAGATCGGAACCGAAAATCTGTAGAAAAAAAAATTGTGTAAAAATAAATATTAAAAAAAATACATTATTATACTGTATTTTTTTTAATATTTATTTAGAATATATAGAATACACAGCCGTGGTATCTCAGTGTCCGGGCCGCAAATTGCAAAGTACACTAGAGTTTCAAATTCGGTACCAGCATCTTTATTCATTATAAGCGAAAGTGTGTGGGTATGGTCCGAAACGGCTGGACCGATTTTAATGAAACTTTCAGGGAATCTTCAAATTGACCTGGCCAGTAATCCTGTAATGTTTAGTGACGATCGGAGCACTCCTCTTTTTGAATTGTCAAACAAGCCATACGTCGTACTTTTATTTCTGACATTAACTTGAGCCCGATATGTTTTGTATAAATGATAACTGATCATCACCCGCTCGAGAAGAGAATCAATACGGAGAGAAATGAATAATTTTATATTTTGTCATAGTTAAATTGAATATTTAATGATGTAAGTTTATTGTTCAAATTAAACAAATCAAAATCAAGCCCGGCGAAGCGGGCCGGGTACGCTAGTTATTCATAAATTTATCTTCATATATTCTTTATATATCAAAGTTTTAACGTCAAAAGCTTTCACTCACCAAGCACTGTGATTTCCACAGTGGCCTCGTCAACACCGGAGTCGTTCTCCGCTTTCAGGGTGTAAATGCCAGAGTTCTTCCACGTGGACTCGAAGATCTGCAGCTTGGTATTATAGTCCTCGTTCTCCAGCTTAACGCCAACACCGGTCTCGATGACCTGTGTAGCATGATACAATTTAAACATTAATAATTCAGTTGTAGACACAACTAGTTCAAAAAAAACTCGGAGTTGAGAAGAATGGAAGAAGTTGGAAGAAGCCTTTGTCCGCATTGTACACATACAATAAATATCAGAGACTTAATTACTATCTAATACCTATATATATAAAAGAGAAAGTGTGTGGTTGGTGGCGATTGCAAAGAAACTTTCAGGGAATCTTCAGATTGACGTGGTGAGTAATACTGTAAAGTTGGTGACGATCAGAGCACTCCTCTTTTTGAACTCTCAAATACAGCTTTGATTTACTATAATACTATTACTACGGGTATCATAATGTATTTACTGATATGTACATGGGTGTAGGTAATGATCTTCACCCGCTCAAGAAGAGAATGAATATGGAGAGAAATGAATATTTTAATATATTGTGAGAGTTTTTTTTTTCTGTTTATTCAGGACAACAAACATTTGTACAATTATAATAAATCACAGAAAAGTATGAGCAATAAAGTAAATTAAAGTATAAAGAAAAATTATAAATTACTAAACATATCGTTGGTCATTGTACAAACAACACCGTCATCCACAGATTACTACATAAAAGTTACAGAGATAGGATTAAATTAATGATAGAAAATAAGAAAAAACAGTCAAAATGGAAAATAGTTAAGTTAACAAAATCTCTTGTAAAGCTTTTCTAAATTTGGAAGGAGTTAAGCCAAATATATCTATATTGTTAAAGTTATTGTTATACAATTCCATGATGCGATTAAGAGGTGCGCGTGCGCCTGCGCTTGTTTTACTTGACTGAATAGCAAAAAGTTTATGTGAATGAAGCTCACGAATGCGTTTCGAATGGCTGGGAACACGTATACATATGTGATTGACGAGTTCATTGCAATCCAATTTATTTTGACAGATGTTGTAAAGAAGAGTTTGATCCAAGAGTATTCTTCTTGATTCAAGAGAGAGCATACCGAATTTATTTAGTAATAATTCGTAAGATTGTTTAGAATTACAAAATGTATATGAAGTTGATCTTAAAATTTACGTTGAACACACTCCAGTTGCTGACTGTACTTATTGTATATCGGATTCCATATCGCTGAGGCGTATTCAACTTGAGATCTAACTAAAGCTTTATATAAAATTAGGAATGTGTTAGGATTTTTAAAAGAAGAACATGTTCGCATCGCAAATCCGTAAAGTTGAAAAGCTTTATTTTTATGTGTGTTATGTGATCATTAAAAATAATTTTGAATCAAAAGAAGGACCAGGTCTCTTATTAACGAGACCGACATTATTACATTACAACAAATTATCATATTACAACTATTTAATGTATAGTTATGCTTAATTGGATTATTTTTTAGTGAACGTAATGTGCTTACACTTTGAGATACTTAAGTGGAGTTTATTTATTTTACAATAGTTAGACAAACGATCTAAATCTTGCTGTATTTTAAGACAGTCATCAGCACAGTTTACACTTCGGTAGATTTTAAGGTCGTCTGCATATAAAAGGAAGTTAGAAAAATGGAAACAATCCGTAATGTCGTTTACAAATAATAAAAAGCAATGGTCCGATTATAGACCCCTGAGGTACTCCTGAGCTAACGTTTATTACCTCGGATGAAAAACCTTCAATTACTACCCTCAGAGATCTATTTAAAACGTATGATGTAAACCATCGTAGTAAATTACCTTTTATACCATTGAATTCCAACTTCTTTAAAAGTATATTGTGATCAACCTTGTCAAAGGCCTTGCAGAAATCTGTGTATATAACTTCCACTTGCAAACGCTCATCAATACATTAATGTAATGTATTGAGAGTTAATTCAATATTAAATAATGTAAGTTTATTTTTTAAATAAAATAAAGCAAAATCTAACCCGGCGAAGCAGGCTGGGTATGCTACTATTAATAGAATACTATAAAAATCCTTATGTAACCAATATTATCTTTTAGTAAATTTTATCACAATGCAACACTAACTTCCCTTTGCTTAGCGAAGAGTTCGTTAACAATTACCTTGTTGGCGAAAGTCCAGGTCTTGGACGGTGGGGGTTCACCCTTGATGTCGACGTCCAATTTGATGGTGGTTCCCGCTCGGACACGTATTGCCACCATCTTGTCGCGGTTGATGTGCGGTTTCACTGGAAATGGATAAACGAATCTTTAGCATGTATTCATAAAAAGTAACAAAAATATATTTTAAAGGAAAAAAGTCACTACATTGCTCCTAATTGGAAAACTGGTCCATCAAAATCCATGATGAAAAGGGGCACTTGCTTAAAAATCCACTCACTTTTCTCTTAAAGACATAGACAACGCCTTTTTTTTAATGGCACATCATATATAGATACATTAGAAATAAAATATAATAAACAGAATATAATTAAAAACACATAAAAAAAATGGTAAACAAATAACACATGATGCCAACATAGGACACAGCGCTGTTTTTCAGCCATGCCCGAGTACCCAAAAAGTACGTAAATTATTTCGAAACATTTAAATTCGAAAGAAAAGATGCGGGCAATTTATTCCAATGCTGTACGTATAATATGAAACGAAGCAAAGCGGCTACGGGATTGAGGGATGTCCACAACAAAAGGATGGCCTGTACTGGTCACATGGCTGTGCTCATGACTAAGCTGTCGGCTGAGTCACCAATTAACCTTCTAGTCAGTCTTACCACTAATTCCAGTGCTGCGGTACGAGCGAGAGATGGCATAACTAAGCTAAATAAATGACATAACTTATGCATCTTACGCCCTATGGTCGAAATTCGAAATGGGAGCTTTGAAATCACTAAATATTATCTGTCAGTAAAGTTACTTACCCGTTGCCAAGCAACCATATAACAGCCGTACGTATATGTGTGAATGTGTGTAATATTTTTTAAATTGATTTAATGCATTTAGTATGTATAACTAAAAAAAATTAATTCTACACTCCTCTATATAATCTATAAATGTAGGAAATTTCATACTCGTCCGTCCGTTTTTTGGACGAACTATCACAGTTGGCACAGAGAAGCTGGCCTTTACTGCTTCACCGGATTTGAGAGGTGGCATAGCTCTTAGGTCGCTTAGCCTGAACCTCACGTCCGTCCGTTTCATAGAGACTTACAGAATCTGGCCTTGGCAACGTGTGGCTGAGTCGGTTCTCCCGGCTCTCCGGGGCCGGCCTTGTTGACAGCGCGCACGCGGAACTGGTACGTGTTGCCCTCGCGCAGCTCCGGCACACGCGCCTTGCATTCCGGCGTCTGGGGACATAGACGTTAAGGGTCATACTTGTTTGATGTGTGTTACCATAAGCTTGTTATACCTATATTTTTTTTTTTTTTAATCTGTGCAAAAATTATATTGTATTGTATAAAATTCTTGTGTGCACCATATTTATAACAAAACTCCTCCGAAACGGCTGAACCAATTTTTATAATTTATTTATAGTACTTTCGGTAGTTCTAAGAATAGAACTATTTTTCATACCATATCCTATCGTTTTCTTATTTGTTATCATATTATATATATATTAATTAATAAAGAACAACGAATTTAAAAAATGGACCTTTGGTGTTTTATTATTGTATGTTGTATAGTGAACGTCTGAAGGAAAGTCAGTAAGTATTTATTAAATTACCTCTAAAACTCTTGTGTGCGATGTTGAGCAAGGAAGCTCAAATTATATTTTGACTGGCAACATATTGATAAAAATAATTTATATGGCAAAACAAAGTTTTTTATACTTTCTAAGCAAGTGCTTCAGTACGATCCCACCTGATGTTAAGTGGAAATGCAGTCCTGGATGGTAAGGCACATTACCTTAGTAAATGCCTATTCACTCTACTCTTGAAAATACCCACATTGTAATCGGAAGGAAAGACAGACGCGAGCAAACTATTCCAGTCCTTTGCTGTACGAAGAATGAAAGACGAAGCAAAGCGCTTCGTTCGGGTTTAAGGGATGTTCACAACAAAAGGATGAAAAAATGAAATGTGACAGCAGTATTCTACTCGTACATACGACCGGACTTGAGCTTTATAAAGTGTTAAAAGCTGTCCCGCAGAGAAGTACGGTTGCAATTTGACCAAGATCCCAAGTTTTTTGCAGCTATCTTAGCCTTAGAATGGATAAATCGTCTGTAGTTTAGGGTCGGACTAGCTAGTAGTTCATATATCTACCGTAGTAACAAGCGCCTCCTGCCACTGTCCGAACTTCTCCTTCTTCTCGATGATGTAGCCCGTGATGGGGGCGCCACCGTTGTTCTTAGGCGCCTCCCACTTCAGGTCCACGCGATCTACATCCCAGTCCTCGATTGTCGGCACTGATGGTTTACCAGGGATATCTGACAATTAAATTTTAAAAATGCGTATATAATGGTGCCGTGAAAGTAGACTAGAATTAAGTGCACCATCACAAGGCTTGTTAATATAAAGGTACACTGATTAAGCACGCGCTTCGTGAGGGAACGTATGTCATAGAAAATTTTCTAAGACATGAGAAGTCTGCTAATCTGCTCTATAAACCATGTGGCGAAGTATTCCTTAACACTCGTCAGACAGAAAAAGCCTGTGCCCAACAGTGGGACGTATATAGGACGTAACTTTAACTTTTGTACTGGTACCTGAAAACCTTACCAGATGGCGTTGGGATAAAAGTTAAAAATTATGGATCTTTTCCATTACTATGTAAATTTATATTTAGTTAACTTTTTCTTTATTGCTCAATTAACAAATCACAATTATAGGACCTGACTTACTGACTTGGTAAATACGAAATCCCTCGTCTCTAATATCTATAAGGAATTTGAAGGGCACGTGAATAGATAAAAAAACCCAATAAAGCATTCATCAGTACATTTCTTTGAACTTACAGAAAGACAAGACCTTTTAATAAATTGACCTCAACTCACCGTAAGGATTCTTAGCTAAAATGGAGTGATCGGTCTTCAATGGTTCAGATTCACCCTCTTCGTTGACGGCCCTCACTCTGAACTCGTACTCCTCGCCCTCCTGCAGACCTTTGATCTCCATCTCGGTGTCGTCTGTCTTGCCGACAGGCACCCAGCGCCCGGTTGCCTTGTTCAGCTTCTCCACCACGTAACCAGTAACAGGTTTGCCTGAAAGGAAATTTTAACGTAATGAAAGATGAATTAAATTTGGCGCGACAAGATGACTTCAGGTTTGTAATAAAAACTTTATTTTTTGAAATCACTACCATTCTTGTTAACCATTCCATATAAGCTCGTGTTAGGAAATGGTTCACGTCAATAGTCGAATATGGGTTTGAATCACAGGTTTTTTAGCTGAAAATCAGTGGCGTGCTGCTGCACATACTGAGCCAATCCCTTTTTGGCACAATTTCTATTTTGTTATTTTTTTAATTTTCCCAATTTTAATTAATTTTGTTTATGTTGTTTTTTGTCTTGTTTTACCTTTTGTTTCTGTGTTCTTATGTCGAATAAATGTTTATTCTATCCTATTCTAATCCACGACTTCATGTTTTGCAATCTGTTGACGCTTATATATATATATATATATATTAAATATATATATATATTATTATAATAATATATATATTATTATTTATATATATAAATATATAAATAATAAAATATATATATATATATATATATATATATATATATATATATATATCGAAAGCCAAAATTAAACAGTTTTAGTAAAATTACAGATTAAAAATCTGGCTCTGTAAACTATTCTGTACATTTTAATTTTATTGTTGTTAATCTCTATACCAGCACAGTAAGGAATTGATTTTTAATAATTATTACACCAAGGAATTGACAATGAACCGGCTATATTAGATAACCGTTGAAAGAAACTAGTTCATGAGTGGACACCGCGGACGCCCTAAGACAGTTGACAGCAACGATCTTAGCAGGGCGACCGGCAGGAGCTGGATTAGAGTGACCAAATATCGCGCTGTTACAGGATGATGTTCATGACATCCAAGAAACTCACCGCCATCATCCTCAGGCTTCTTCCAAGCCAGCTTGCAGCCGTTCTTGGTAACGTCGGTAACCTTGAGAGGACCACCAGGTTTGCTCGGGGACGAGAGCACGGTAATCTCGACTTCAGCTTCGTCCTTGCCGTGCTCGTTGGTGGCCACGATGCGGTACGTGCCCGTCATGGAACGGACGGAGTCCTTGATGTCCAACTTTGTGTTGTAGTCCACGTTGATCACGTTTTGTGTCACCTGCAAATTATTTCGGTGGTTAATATCATGTTATAAGATTAAAGGAAGCCGAATGAAACCAATATATAATGACATCCTTTACTGTGAAGGCTCCTGTACGTAGGTGAAGAATTTTTTATATGATTTTTTATCATATTCACGTAAAATAAAACTATAATTAAACTGTTATATTTACTAATAGCCAATTTCCAGTAAGATGTAACGCCATGATATGCAGCGAAACATTGGCTGTGACTAATAAGATATTTGTCGGATGTGTGGCGTAACCAGGCGTGATAAAATACGCAACGAGTATGGAATCTGAGTATGGAATACGTAGGGAAACTGGCGCTACAACTTTCACTCTCCTGGATATTCCGAATTATGGATATTCCTATCCCCCTATTCTAGGAGGAATATCCAGATGAAAAGCCAAGACAAGGCGGGAGAGTACAGTGTCGAGTGACATAAGGTAGAGCAAGTTTTTCCAACACGATGTCAGGGTAAAATAGTATAAACTAAGAAATATATATTTTATTATTTTGACTAATGATAGTAATCGATACTAAAATAAGATTTGAGCTGGAAATCATGTGACCTCTTTCTCCTCGGACTTCCATTTCTGGAACCATTGCACCTTCGGCGCCGGTTCTCCCTTCACGTTGACGTCGAAGAAGATCGGCTTGCCGGCGCGGACCGCCAACGCCTTCAGGTTGGTGCGGTCGATGCGAGGTTTCACTGAAAAACGTTAATGTATATGTATAAATGATCATGGCAATTTCAAAGCTGTACGTATAACTTTTAATTATGTTGCTACTAAAAGATACAACACAAGTATATTAACGAACAAAAACAGACTTCAAATCAGAAATCAAACGTTAAACGCCGCGGATGTCCTGTTTGCATTATACTTATTATCATAGATAGTACATTTTTTTTGTTAACGCGGGGGAATCTTTTTATGGACCATCCTCGGGTACCCTGGGTGGGCCCGGAGGGATGTGTGGGACGGGCCTGGGCAGCCCCTACCCACTAAACCTTCCGCGAATGTCATCAGCCGTTATGAGCGAGGTGCGCCGGATCTGTCAGCGACAGGACACAAATAAGAAAGAGCCTAACCAAACTCACGTAGTACACAGTACTCTTGAAGTCTGTTGAAAATGATAACATTTACTCAAAGCATGTTATAAAAACAAATATTAATGATCAAAATGTTATTTCTTTATATAAAGAAGTCATACTTCTTTAGGCACCTCATGAAAAAAACCATGATAGTGAAATTTTAAGATGCGCATCTCTGTAAAAAATCTCTGAAAAAAAAATTGTGCTTATAAACTTCTTCAAGGGATCCAATATAATTGATGTTAACTATACATATGTATATAAGATGGATTTGGAATATCAATAAAAAACAAGAATAACTATGTGTTGCTCTGTATTTGAAGGAAACCACATTTTTTTTTATATGAAAAGTGGCAAACGAGCATACGGCTCACCTGATCTTAAGTGATCACCGTCGCCCATGAACATCCACAGCACCAGAGGAGCTATAGGTGCGTTGCCGACCTTTGAGATAGGAATAGGCTCGTTTCTTGATGGTCCCTAAATCGTAAACGTTCGGAAACACCGCTGGCGACAGTTGATTCCACAAGTTGGCAGTGCGTGGGAGAAAGTTACGCGAAAAACGAACAGTCGTTGAACGCCAACCATCAAGATGGTGGCGGTGGAATTTGGAATTCTGCCGAGATGTGCGGTAATGGAAATCGGTAGCTGGGATGATTCCGAACAATTCCTCAGAACACTCCCCATGGTAAATGCGATACAGGATGCAAAGAGAACCGACATCTCTTCGCAGACTCAGAGGGTCGAGTCCATCGGAAAGACCCTGATCGTCGATTATTCTAGCAGCTCTATCGTTCTACTACTAATCGTTCTACCCTTGATATAAATTATTTCCAATAAAAAATGAATCATCGAAATCGGTTGGAGTGATATTGAGTTATTCGTCCATTTGTCGCGCACATACTTATTGCGAATTTAAGACTTATATGGTTTCCTAGTAGACGATAGAACTAGACAAAACGGACCACACGGGAAGCACGAGCTTTCAAATTAAAAAATAAAATAAATATTATTATTTTTTTACATGTATTATATATTCATATAAATTACTAAACTATTCAAATCTAACTGAGCTTTATTGTCTGTGTTGTCTATCCTTCTCCAATCCCTTTATTATTTTATTGTAATTAATTATTTGTTATAAAAACTAGTTTTTTTTACCAAAGAAGTATCACTTCTCCAGCACTTTAATACTTACGGGCTTTGTGTCTAATTGTGGTCATCTTGGTCGGTTCGGAAGGCGAGGAAGGTCCTGCCTTGTTGACTGCAATCACCCTGAACTCGTATTCGCTGCCTTCGGGCAAGCCCTCCACCTTGCCTGATGTAGCAGTTCCAGGGACCTGGAATTAGTTTAGTGGTATAATAATAAAAATAAAGGCAGCCTGGTGGAGATCGCTCTTGGCGATAAGGTAACACAAGCGTATAGTATTTAGTTTTAAAAAAATGGAGCAGCCGGGCTGGTAGTGGTACACTCCTTCGCCAAGAGAAACCAAGTCTAATAAACGATATTGCCTTCGATTATTAGCTATCTCTGTTGTCTTATAGTGTGTGAGTTGGGATCATTTGCCATCAGGAACAAATAGACGGTCATCCGTTAGTCTATATGGGGAGGGTCTGTCTGGAGTCAATATAATAGCTACCTCAGCGGCATTTTCCCAATCGCCACCCTTTGGTCGCTTCTGGATAATGTACTTCTGGATGGGAGCGCCGCCGTCGTTTGCTGGCGGCTCCCATTTGATCTCAGCGCTTTGATTGTCGTGATCGGCAACTTCCACGTTGCCCGGCTTGTCAGATACATCTAGAAAACATGATTTATCATAAAATATATAACAAGCTAACACGTCCGTTTTACCCTAGCGAGGTGGACAGAGACAGTTTTCACATTCCACTTTTCGCCAAGCTTATTAGGGCCCGTATATGTGTAGCCCATCGCCATACACCAGGGAACAATCTAGCTAAAAACTAACGACGATTATTGTCTCTTTTGGTGTTCGTGATGGTACGGCCATGTATTTCGTACGGAGTACGTTGGGAACCTATCAGAGACCGCAGCCACTCGACCATCCTACAATACGCTGACGGGATGTCGTACACAGCGACATGAACTCCAGCTAAATGAAGAGAATGCCAAAGAGCGGGCAAAATGGAGAGGAGCAGGAGGTGATCAAAAAATCTTCCTTCAAGGAAGAACATCCTGTTATAGGTAAACCGTGACAACTTTCGTATGTTTCATCATGACAGCTTTTATGATTATTATTTCTCTTTACTCACCGTAGGGATTCTTGGCAACGATGGCCCGTTCTGTCTCCAGCGGCTCTGAATCACCCTCGTCGTTGACGGCCGTCACACGGAACTTGTACTGGTGTCCTGGCTCCAGGCCGGTCACCTCCATTTCCAGAGGCTTCTTGTCTCCGGCCACCCTGGATTTAAAGTTATGTGTAAAATTTTAAAATTTGACTTTGATAAATATTTATTATAATTTTTATAGCTTATTCCATGACTTAAAAATTCGTGAAGATTCGAAAAAGGTGATGTTAAGTGAATTGATTTTAAAATGTATTTTTTATGTAACTATAATTTTATTTATCTGTACTAACATGACAGAGCGTAAATAATGCTAATAAAACTTTTTAAAAATATGATTTTTTTTAATCAGGATCGATTTTCTTTCCGTCCCATCCCCAAAGGTATCATTAGTACTATCGTCTGTATTTGTTTTCGGAAGCGATCTCCTAACACCCTGACTCCACATACATACAGATGTAGTGAAAGAAGTCGTGTGATGTAACGCACTTCATTTTGTTTTTTTTCTACATGGGAGTAAGAAAGGGCCGAATCAAGGCACGTTCGAATTCTATTTTTTGCAAAGTGACAAACTTTCTAATCTATCATATAGTTTTAAAACTATTTTTAATATTTAGT
Organism: Meandrusa payeni; assembly: GCA_029286785.1. Taxonomy (NCBI): domain Eukaryota; kingdom Metazoa; phylum Arthropoda; class Insecta; order Lepidoptera; family Papilionidae; genus Meandrusa; species Meandrusa payeni. Next base: position 3,779,011 of record JAGSMX010000029.1, read on the forward strand.
TTAAAATCAAATTTCTTAAAGCATACCATAGCCCAGCCGACTTTGCAAAACCCTTATAATTAATGATTAATAAAATAGAAAACTAACCTAACAAATAAAAAAATACGAAAAAACGGTTCCCTACACTCACCTTCCAACGCGGACCCATTTGCCGGTGGCAAGATCCATCTTCTCCAGCTCGTACTCCTTCACCGGAGAACCGCCGTCGTCTTCCGGCTTCTCCCATTTCACCTTGCAGCCTTCCGCGTGGATGTCCGTTACCTCTAACGGACCTAGAAAAATGTGACATTGAAATTAAAATCACATTAAAAATGTTTCTAACGAATTATGAAGTATTATGTATATATATATATATGTATTATGAATGGATTTACCCTTCGGCGAGCTCGGCTTGCTCAGAACCGTGAGTTCGACGGTCTCCTCATCGAATCCGTTGCAGTTCTCGGCTCGCAGTGTGTACTTGCCGGTGTCCCTTCTCACAGCGTTCACGATCGTAAAGTCCGTATGGTACTCCTTGTTCTCGATCTTGATCCGCTCGGTGTTCACCAGCTTAATGTTCTCACGCCACGACCTGAGGAAGTACAAACGAACGCTTGTACTAAACCGGGTATTTGTTACAATATTCATCTATAGTTTGCGCGCGAGTTGAATGCAACTCAACCTTTGCGCGCCTACAGTGTAGTATAGCATGACATTTATCGTACGCTTCCCGTGTTACCACGACAGGAATAAAGTTTGATTTATTAATGACTGATCAGAGTCCACCGAGTTCTGTTACAAAAACGAGTTTTTATTCACCACCAAGAACGAGAAATATTTAAGACATGTGCAATTAATAAATTTTATTGCTGTTTTTTGGTTTCGTTATCTCAAATAATTATTAAAAATGTGTGATGAATATTTTGTTTTTGTAGAGTAAAATGGTGAACTCATTATGGTCATCAATAATTATATTTAGTTCACATGACTAACGCATTCGTGAGCTCTGCATTCAACTCGCGCGTCGACTAAACGTAGTGCCTTCAACAGGAATCAGGAAATATTTGGAGTTTTTCAATACCCCGCATACACATTATTCCATATCGTGAATTATATGTTGGTTGTTCACCTGTTTCGTAGTGACCGTAACGTTGCACGTACTGGCAGAAAATAAGTCATTTATACCTCACATCATACCTTTTTTTTTAATTTTACCTTTTTGTACGATAATTTAAAATGCGAAACTTAACTGCGACCTTGAGTTTATTTGTTTGTATGTTAGCTGGCAACACATGGCACCCAGCGATTGTTATGCATAATAACTACTTTTAATGATATCTTAGATATTAACCTTATTGTATCTTTAATTCATAATTAATCATTTAGTTGTTCATCACTGTACGCGCACATTCGCTGTACACTGGTGTGTATTAAGAAATTGAAACACTTCGTATTTTCACTTGTTTATTTTCCGAGCGGTCGACTGCAAGTGACCCCTATTAAAACTATGTACAATTTATACTATTTTCGGGCATAATAATTAAAGCGTCGTGATTGGTCGACCAATCACAGGCCATATGGTACGACCAATCACGAGCCAGTAAATATGTGGGTCGCAATAGACCCCCTACGGCTCATTTAGCGTTTTGTCATACCGCACAATCACATCAACTTGGCATTGTAAACAATAACTTAACTTTATTAGTTCGTAATCTGACTATTAATTATAATAATATACTTATTAATTTTTGTAATAATGATGGCGAGGAAGCGTAGTTGTCACAACATTCGTTAAAATAATTCCTTGTACAACTTTACGTTGTCTCAATAAAGCGAGTGTACTAGTTATTGAACTATTTCATTCCACATAACCTACAAGTTATTAAACAACCTATCATCATCAAATTTTGCATACTGGGATACAGAAAAGGACATACTTTTTAATCGCAGGTGACAACGCGGGACACAGTTAGTATTATATAATTATATTAAATTATAATGTCTATATGTTTGTTTGAAATAAAAGACAACACTGCGTTTCTTTATAATATTTAGAGAAACAACGTTTAATGTCCGTGTTCCAAATCTATCTTATATATGAATGACACATTATATTACAGTGACATTTTACATTATAATACAAAAAAGAAATAAATGTTAGTAAAGAGGTTTTATATCTTTACATATATATAGTGCGAAATATTATAAAATGGGACATGATAAACATTTTGTACAATAAATAGATTTATATAATGTAAAGAGAGAGGTATGTATAGCGGTGGTCGCGAACTCGAGTCAACTTGTACTATTGTATTGGTTTTATAAGTACAAAAAACCATATTCTGGTAATTTGTGCCGCACATAGGATCTGATAAGTCAATTTTGTAAGCGATGCGTATTCCTCCTGAATACGCATCGCTTGGACTTGTTAAATTAGTGTAGGGGACAGGCGCGTACGCAGTCCCCACTACCAAAAATAATGCGTCCGAGTCATCCACATTAGGGACAATCGCAAGGGTCAACCTAAACCGTAGTGCAATGGTTAGACCTCGCCCTGGGGGAACCGCCTTCTTGATCACGGTATCCCCTACGCCAGGTAAGTATGATTTCAGAACTTTATTCTCGGATGGTCCTTATTTGCGCCGGAATCTCAACACGATGAGTTACGAAATGCACAAAGCTTCCGTGACGCCATCTACTGAGAACTTTTAAAACTTGAAAGCTCGTGATGTGAAATAACACGTTAGTCAGTGATTATAGATGGCGCTGCAATGAAGAGGAGGTATGTAGTAGCTTTGCTTTTTTATCTTATTGCCATGCATTTGTCGAATATGTTATCGTTTATATATTTTACAATAAGTATATAAAATATTTTTATCTTTAAAAATAAAACATTAATGATGTAAAAATATTACAGATAGTGACAGTAAATTAGGAATTAAAAAGAATTGTGGTATATTGATCCCAAGCCAAAGTAAATGCAATCATCTTATATGTATTATAAAATAATGTGGAATTCATAACTTATGCCGATGACACTGTAATTGTATTCTACGATATTACTTGGAATGAAGTTAAGATTGTGTGTGAGGAAGGCCTCAGTTCTGTGATAAAAAATACAAATCCTAAATATATCAAAACGTATGGTTTTTACATTAAAAAACAAGGATAAACCATTATATAGTCCTTTTAATCTCAAGCACATACATGTAAAAAGAAGATTAAGTGGTTATTGAAATTATTATGAAATCTCTAAAGAGAAAAAAATATTAGGACACTACTGATTTTGCCCATACTCCGGACATGTTTAAACATTAACAACAAACTGGCTGCACTACTTTGCCATCATACAGGTCTTGTATCAGTATGGAGAGTAGTTAGTTATTTGTAATTGAAAAACTGGTCAAAAAATAATAAAAAATACCTGCAAGATATGTTTTTTATAAAGATATAAGAGATATTTGTGTAGATGAGATCTGTACATGTAGGCTAAGTTTTTGATTCAACCCTGTAGTTCTGGGCTCGCAAGAATAAGACTACGGTATCGCCTGCCTGTCGTAGAAGGCGACTAAAAGGGGCCTCGGGTTCACTGGGCGACAAGGGTGGGGGCCTTTGTTGTCCGCCTAGGTGGACCCGGGAAGAAGGCGACATCGGCTGGCCCGTGTCGCCTTGCACTGTGAGGGCACAAGGGGGCGAGGAGGGAGGGAGTAACCTCCCCGCCCGGGAAGTGCTCTCCTTGAGCACAGTGCAGAGGGGCTCCGGTGCGTTCCACTGGAGATCCCGGAGCCCGTCACCATGCACCGAGGAAGGGCCACCGGGGAGGTTTTAGTGGGTAAAAACCCCACATAACCGCCGCCTCCCCCCAGAAGGCAGGGTATCTTTTTGAAGATTTCCTCCACGTTTACCAAAAAAAAAGTTCTTGATGAAATAAATGATTATTATTATTATATTAACAATCCTTGTAGTAAGTACAGTGTCATAGGCCACAACAGTTACTATTTCTATTGTTTTTATTTACTAAAGCAAAACAAAAAACTTTAAAATAAAGAAGCTTATTTAAGAGCTTATCATATTTATCCTTAACTTTCATAGATCCAATCAAATTTGGGAAATAAAATATTAAAATATAACATTTTAATACCGAATTTTCGTTTGTACTAAATTTTGAATAAATAATAACTTTCCCTGAACGAATTCACATGTGAAGAGCGATATAGAAGTATACTCCACTATCTGCTGAAAAACTTAACTCACCCTGCACTTTCTTACAATGATAATAGTCAAATATATTCAAATGTAACTTACCATGTCGTCTCCGGGGCAGGTTCTCCAGTAACGTCCACAGACCACTTGTGTGTACGCCCTGCCTTGATAATGATAGATTTGAAGGTACTGCGCTCAATGCGAGGTTTCACTGTAAAATTAATAATTATTTTTTAAATTTAGGCATCTGATAACATAATTTAAACTTTTTAAATCTTATTTTCAACCAAATCCAAAAACAGAAGACAAGTCAAATACTATTTGCTTGATTGCAATTTTTACAGAAGACCGACAAAATTATGGAACACCAGAAGTACTTCAAAATATTTGTAAACATCCAGAAATTCAGACAACGCCAAATTATGCAAAAAATAAAAAAAAACGCTACTTAAAGGACATTAAACAAGAAAAATTTGGATAACTTTAACGGAAGATATATCAAAAATATATCTTGACGAAGAACAAAACCTACAGTTTCATGACTTTTATTTAGAAGAAAATTTTGAAAAACAAACAAACGGTGAGTTCTTACCTCAACCGTCTTCGAATCAAAATTTAAAAAAATTGGAAAGGATTTCATGATAGAAAAACTAACTGGTAGGAATACAAATGCCTGCCATTGGATAAAATAATTCATCAGAATGTTTTTCTATGTTTGTTACCAAATAACTTTCGACTGGGTGAACCGATTTTGATGATTCTTTTATTATTTGGAAGATCAAGTTCAAAACCATATAAATCTTAAAATTACATTAAGTATGTAAGCTACAAAAGGACAAATAACTCAACATCACAGCAACCAATTTTAATGATTAATTTTCTATTGGAAAGGATATACTTTAAGGGTAGTTTGATGAAAGTTTGCTTAGGTTCTATTTTGTAATATTCCTTCTATAATTTAGAAATAAAAAGAGGGCGTCCACATGTAATAGTGTTTAAAGTTTAATTAGATTTGAAGTTAGTTTTGTCTTTAATCGTAAATATACTTATAAATAATAATACAAGCCGTGGTAGCTCAGTGTCCGGGCGGTTGGCTCTTGTTGCATAGTACGCTAGCAACCCGAGTTCGATCCACGGTGCCGGCACCAATAAATTTGCTGTTGCAATTTTATGTGCTGATTAACCACGCGCTTGGCGGTGAAGGAATACATCGAGAGGAAACCTACTTGTCTTAGAAAATTTTTCTAAGGCATGTGAAGTCTCCCAATCCGCACTAGGGCCGCGTGGTGGACTATGCCCTTATACTCTCTTTACAGAGAAGGCCTGCGCCCAACAGTGGGACATATACGATAGTTAGGTAAAAGACCGTACATACTGAAGGACACGTTAGTCAATGGTTTCAAGTAACCATTAAAAATATAATGCAAGAGTAATATAAATATACGGCACAGTAAACGATACGAAATTATTGTAGCACAAATGCAGAAAATATGGACACCTACATACATCGAGACTTGAATAAAAACCTCTTGGTGTATGCAGCGTCCACCATGGTTGAATATGTAGTATTTATTTACACCGATTCACTTACATTCACTAAGTATTTACATAAAATTAAACGTATTTTAATAATTGTTCAAAATGATCGCCTCCTCGCGCAACGCAGAATTCGGCGCGTTTTCGCATATTGTTTTTCACCCGGCACAACACAAACGTATCACTTTGAACCTTATCAATGGCGGCTAATATTATAGCCTTCAGTTCATCCCGGTTGGAGTATTCTGTAGCGTACACAAGCCGTTTCACTTTACCCCACAAGTTCATGGTCGTTGACCCCGAGTTCTTGAACGGGCCGAAAATGATATGGGTGTAGTCCTTCTTTGTGCAGCAGAGTCCAGACCGTCCAATTCGATACTTCAAAGCGCCTCGCAGCGTTTCGAGTGCTCGCATGGGGGTCTGCTTCAAAATATTCAAGAATTTGTTCTTGTAAATTAACAGGGTAGGACTCCCTTCCTCGGCCTTGACTTTGCCCTGGAACCGTGAATTGTCCAAATTCACGTAAACGCTGGTTTACGCCCAGCATTACGGAATAACTTGGAACTCGGCGGTTTGGAAAACTCTCACGATATAAGGCAATGGCACCTCGTACACTGTCATTAGCTCGGGCATATGCACGAACCATTTCCCAGTATTCTTCGTTTGAAAACGACATTGCACTTGACACAAAACACACTAACAGTTAAAAAGGTTTCCGCAAATAATCAAATACTGTATCACGGGCGACTCGCGACCTTTGAATGGCGCGTGCCGCTTGCTTTCGGCCGGCGAGGCGACGCACGGGCAGACAGGGCGAGCGCGGGAGGGGTGCCGCTCTGTTTGTAAACAACTCATCGCCGATGACCGCACTTACGCTATACTTAGGATTTTTTGGATAAATTATGTAAAAATAAGGTACCTATTTTTTACAAATTCGGGAATCAGTCAGTCAGTCGAGTCATCTACAAGGTTCACGGGAACCTCGCAGGTACAGGCCTCGGGTGTTACCCCATTACCTGGTTATAAGCGCAGGGGCGACTGCTCCCCTGGTCTTGGGTACCGTTTTGGAACGGATTTTTAGGAATAACTATTTTTACGTCGGGGCTAATCCCTCAAGCGTCAGCCGCGACGAATCTATCATCTACGCCCTCCCGACCTCTCGGTCTCGATTGAGACGGAGGTCGAGAGGGGGGCCTATGAGTTCAAAAGCTCCTAGAATAGGGAATTTGAGCCTACAAAATTCGGGGTCAGAATTGAGTGCCTTATATTTGACTTCAGTATGTACGGTCTTTTACCTAACATATTGTATATTATATATATAAAGGCTGTAACTTTAACTTTTATAATAATACTATATTAAACTTAGTATCTTACACATTTCAATTGCTAGTGCTTTATCTTTATGTAACCAAAGTAACTAGTAAGATATTTTTTTTACTTTTAATATTAGAATATTGATTAAAATAAGATATGAATTTGTTATGTTATGAAATATTGTAAATAAAAAATAAGATATAGAAAATATGACTATAAGACTACAAGTTTAAGTCCACGTCGGTTGACATTTTTCTAATTCACGCAAGGTCTTCCGCACGTTAGTGTTAGAAACAGTGATTTTGGCTGATTTAAATAATTTAGTAGTTATATTCCTATTACTTTATCATTTAATAAAATATTTTTGTAAGTATTAATAATAAAATCGTTACGTTTCTTTATAGCGAATGCTGTGTACACCTGTAATTGGCATACACAACAGGACTTAGTTTGTAAACTTGATTATTACAACAATGTATGCTTATGTAATGCTGTTGGTGTATCTTATTAAATAAATAAATAAGTTTATGTTGAGTCAACAATAAAATACTTACAGTTCCTATGTTTACACAGATGGTTTTCAGTTGGCTGAGAAGCATCACCAACACCAGCCTTATTGTAAGCCCTTACTCGGAATTGGTAAATCATTTTTTCCTTAAGTCCCTCTACCTTATACTCTGTCTTGGGCTCCGTCAATTTACCAACCTGTAAATATTTAAGTAATAAGTTAAATTAAGCTTCAATATCTTTACGGTTTAGGTTCTGTCAGAAAATAACAGTGAAATAAAGGGTGCAGTTTCAATTGTTAGTTTAGAGTCAGCTCACTATACAAGCCAATATTTTTCTGAATGCATGAATTCTTCATATTTTGTACGGAATCTGATGTACAATTAAATACCACACGTAGATTTCCAATACAATATTTATTTAATTAACAAACAATATTATTAAAACATAAATTATTATAATGAATTGAATAAATATTACAGTCTAAGTTTTACATTGAAAAATCCTAAATTATAGTCACAAAATGAACAAATATTGGTCAGCTATCTCATTATATGGTGAGAAAATTTGTTATTTTGTAGTTTTTTTCCTTTTCATTGTTTCTATTGGAGTTTATCGGCAAATTGACTGACAGAAATCAGCGAGGATTGCTGCTGACTATTTCCCATTGTAGCGTTTTTCAATCTGCATTATATCCTGATGAAACCTTTCACCATGCTCATCTGATATGGCTCCAAGATTTTCAGGAAAGAAATCTAAATGAGAGTCCAAAAAATGAATCTTGAGTGACATATTGCATCCTAAAGCTTTATAAGCAGAAAGAAGCTCTCGAATGATTTGTCGGTAGTTCTCACTTTTTGTATTCCCAAGAAAATTATGACAAACTTCCACAAAAGCCACCCTAGCTCTTTTTTCTGCTTTGCTCAACTTCGAATCAAAAGCTTCATCTTTCAATAGCTCATGTATCTGCGGATGTACAAAAATTCTTCCCTCAATTTTGCATCACTGATTCAAGGAAATTTTGTTTTTATATATTGAAAACCTGCACCATCTTTATTCATAGCTTTCACAAAGTTTTTCATGAGTCTCAACTTTATGTGAAGTGGTGGCAGAAAAATTTTCTCATTTGGCACTAAAGGTTTCTTAGGTTTTCTTAGTGGCCAAGTTTTTATTTTGTAAGGTTTTTCTCTTGTGCGACTGTCCCACTCACAAAGAAAACAGCAAAACTTTGTGTATCCTCCTTGTAATCCAGTGAGTACAGCAACGACTTTTAAATCAGCACAAATATTCCATAAGTATTGAGAATATTCAATTTTTTGAGTAATACCTTTAGGTTTGCATAATTTTCCATGTATGTATTGACCATAAAAATCACATTCGGCACTTCCCTTCTTTCTCTTACAACTCACTAAAACTTATTTTGTACATACACTATTTGTATCATTGACATGCAAAAATTAAAAAAAAACCCAAATTTTTGAAATTTGAAAAAAAAATCATAGAAGAAAACCTAGACGTGATAGGAAAAATCGGCCAGCGGGGATAGATTCATATTTATGTCAAAAATTTTTAAAGGAGGATTTCATTGCAAACCAGTGTTATTAGTTCCAGTGGTTGACAAAATATTATTATTAATATGAATAAAATAAAAACAAACCACTCTTCGAAACATAGTTTTTTCCGAAAAGAGATTACTTTATAATAAGTAATCTGTTATATTTTTATGATAGTTTGCGAATTTGATTTAGTAGACAGCAGACGTCGCAAACATTGTTTTTATGAAATTCAAAATCAAAAACCTTAATGTAACATTTAGTTATATTGAAAAAGATACTATCTATGTAGTATTAGGACTCACCTCTATCCAATCAGCAGTAAATTTGTCTTTCATTTCGATCACGTAACCCAGCACCGGTCTGCCGCCGTTGTCGCTCGGTGGCTCCCATTGTAGAGTAGCAGACATGTTGTCATAATCAATGATGTTAGGCTTTCCAGGCGATTTAGGTGGGTCTGGCAAAATAACATACTGTTATATAAGTAGTTATTAGTTAGTTAATATATTATTTACTTATTATTGTTGGTAAACAATAAAAAGTAAATAAAGTGGTAAACAATGGTGTTTGACTTATAAGTGACAACTGACAGTAACAGTTGATAAAATCATTTTTTAAATATTCATCAATATTGCCATATATTATTATTATGGCCAAAAATACACATACCATATGGATTCCTCGCAACAATAACTCCATCAGTTTCTAACGGCTCTGATTCACCTTCCTTGTTAACAGCACGTACTCTAAACTTGTACTTGTGATTTGGTGTCAGACCCTTGATTGTAAATTCAGTTGGCTCTGCACCGCATTCTCCGCACGGTACCCAATTACCAGTGTCCTGAAACAAATAATCCAGCTATAAATTTTATTCAATTTTTATATCGAAATGTCAAATATGTTGAAGATATTCCTCTTGTATGGATATTAAAATTATTGTTTGAAGGTGTGAAAACTATAAAATAGTAAATATTTAATATTTCTTTATGATTATACTTACCAAGTCCATTTTCTCAAGAGTATATCCGGTAATATCAGATCCTTGCCAATCATCAGGCTTCTTCCATTTGACGGTAGCCTTTTCAGCTCGTACGTCAACCACTTCGATTGGACCGTTTGGTCTATTTGGTTTATCTTAAATAATAGTTATCATAATTTAAATACACAATTGCATGAAATGACCATCAACGCAAAAAATTACCTATATTTATATAGTTTCTTACCAAGGACAACAACATCAGCAATGCTTTCGCATGTACCGGATGAATTAGTGAGGATCAGTTTATATTTTCCACTATCAAATCGGGTTGTTTTCCTCACGGTTAACACCGTGTTCCGCTCGTACTTGTCAATGGTGATCCGTTCCCCATCGTCACGAATTTCCTATAGTCAACAAGAGGTTTTAGCAAAAATAACAGTAAAAATCTATGTCGCTTTCGATTTTCATAGTGCTTTATTCAATTTTCGAAAAATGATCATCGTATATATATTTATTGTGTAAAGTTTATTTTATAAAGTAATAAGAGATCAGACGGATGGTAAATAATAAGTTCTCTTTCCACAGATACTCAAGATTTTGAAATACGATTTCTTGCACTTGTTTTTGCTTGCGTGCATTTGTTTTTTTTTTATTTATGACTCGATAACAAGATCTTTATGCTATGCATCTGTGCTATTTACTTATATTTATTCTATACTGTGAAATATGAGATTAATTTCAGGAGATATAAAGGCTGTGTATATATATTTAAATATTAATTTTAATCACAAACATGACATACAATTCGTGCTTTCGTTACAGTTTTAATAATGAAAGCACGAATTGTACGAGACGAAATAATTCAATGCACCACTGAATTGAAACCGAATTGAATAATCCACCATGAAAAATGAATGGCGACGAAATTAAAACATCTAGTGTTAAACATAAATTCATTCATAATTAAGTTAGAACTTGACATTTTTGTTGAATCATGTCATATTGTTGAAGTTGTCATGATGTTATTGAAAGATAGAGATAAATTAGAACAAAATCGATGGTCAATCTCTAGCATTTTCTGTGACCTACCACCGTGTACTCCTCTAGTATTCAATGCGCAGTGGAGATTTTCATTTGAGATGCGTGATTTTTTTTAGAACAAAGTGTTGATACAACATCGAAAGCTTTAAATTTGTACGTAAATATGTGTTAATCATCGCGTCTTTTGCGAGTTTTTGTTTCGGGTCATGCCATACTGAATATAAAAGATCCAATGATTGCATTCTTTTACATGGATTTGTTTTGAATTCAGTAGAACATAACTCACACTGTTGTTACATAGTGTCGTTAAGTTAGCCACATTTGAGCGTGTAAAGAGTAGAACGTGTAAGAGAATTTTTAAGAACATGAAATGCAACATTTATCACCCAGCTGACCTTTTCCGTGTACGGCTTGCCACGTTTCTTTTTTGGACAAAATAAAATAATTATTAATTTTATGCTTTTTTTAAATTTAATTCATGTGAATTCACCATAGTCGGTACAAAAAAATTACCTCACCAAACTTAACTTTCAAGTACAATACTAAAATACCATATATGTTTTATGAAATAGTGAAGTCTTAATGTTTCGTTTTTCAAATTATAAATGTTTTTCTCTGTATACAACACTGAATACAAAATATTTACCTCTTCCCCATGCATCCATTTGACCTCGGGCTCGGGTTCACCGCCGTATTTTATATCAAAAGAGATAACTTGTCCCTTTTTAATAATCATGCTCTGTAGACCCTCACCAATAATGTACGGCTTGACTGTAATAAAAAAGTTTCAGTTTATGATTATACTTTAAGTTTGTCAAATTTCACGTAGACTTTTAGCAGGCACCAAAGCCGATAACCCAAGATAAAGATTTCTGCCCAAGGTTCTAATTTAAAAATAAAAATAATAAAAAATTCTAATCTAAATCTGGTCTTAACTACTAACTCAAGAGAAGAGAAGATATTGACGTCTTCAAGGGTCATATCAAAATTCACATATAAAATAAGAAATCGACTGATGTAAAGCCAGTGACGTTTTGGCAAAGTCACGATGCAGTTTTGCATATTTTAAAAAATAAACGACAAACCAAAAATTGGTTAAAAACGTGGGGCGTGTAAGAGAAGATTAATGAAAAATGCGTGAATATTGATTTTACTAAAACAAAAATATATAATGTATTGGTAAATAGGTATCAGACAATTAAAATCTAGAAGCTTACCAAATCTGCATTTAGCAACGATAGGCTTAGTGGTGTCGCTAGGTTCACCAGGACCTGCCTTATTGATGGCGCGGACTCTAAATTCATAAGTGCAGCCTTCTTTAAGGCCATCTTGAGTTGCTTCTAGACAATCTCCGGGCACCTCTTTGCCCGTTACCCAATCTTTGCCGAATTTCTCCTAGAATATACATTGGATAAAACCGTGATTATCTTAAAATAATATGTATTGTATAACTTGAAAGTGTTAAAATCAATATACTTTGTACTCGATGACGTAGCCTGTAATTGGAGCACCGCCGTCGTTGTCCGGCTTTTGCCATTTAAGGTCAGCGTGATCCTTGTCCCAATCCTTCAGTTCTACGCCCTTAGGTTTCGATGGCTCATCTGTGTGTATGAATAAGAATTATATTGGTTAAATACTGCATTTACTTAAAGAAAATCAAACCTTGAATTATAGACGATGTTTAAATAATTTCCAAACGTACCCCATGGGTCTTTAGCCAGAACAGGTTTGCCAAAGAGTCCCGGTTCACTGGAACCAATTTTGTTAACGGCACGAATTCTGAATTTGTATGTTTTCTTTGCGACCAGATCATCAACTTTATATTTTGTTGGTTGGCCGTGAGCTACCTCGGCAACATTGTCCCAGCCAGCTTTAAGAGACAGGTCCTGTTAAAAAAAAATAACAATAAATTTTCCATAAATGTTAAAATCAGTAAATCATAATTAGTTTTTGAATCTTGCCTGCCGTTCAATGACATATTTGATGATAGGTGAGCCACCGTCATCTTGTGGGACTTTCCAGGCTACGACACACGAAGTCTGGAATACTTCCGATACTTCCACATCTTGGGGCGCGGTTGGCGCACTCTGCATGATAATACTGACATCCTTTGAATCTTCGCCCTGGGCATTAGATATTTTAATCTGGTATTTACCAGATCCCTCTCTTGTTGGTTTTTTGAGTTTAAAAAGTATTTTCTCTTGTTCTACAACTACCTCGACCTCTTTGGCTGGTAGAGGTTTACCGTCTTTGAATAGTTTAGCTTCAATCGGACTTTGTCGTGTACCTGAAACTGTAGCAAAAACATGAATTTTAAAATCATCTGTGGATTGAATAATGAAAATAATACTCAATGTAGTGAAATGTAGATAGTGATAATAGTAGAATGTGTCGAAAAATTTACGTACTTTTGTACGGCACTTCAATGACGAAAGGATGTCCCGCAGGCCCGTTGAACTCATCAGGGCATTCGATTGAAGGCTTCGATTCTCCCTTCTTCACAGTAAGTTTACACGAAGAAGTGAGTTTTCCAGATTCGCAGAGTATTTCACCATCATCTTCCATCTCTAGTTTATTGAAGATTAGTTGATGTTTGCCACCGCCCAGATTCTTAATTTCAATTCTGTTGAAATTATTCTAATTTTATTCTATTTCTAATTCCACTTATTAATAAAGTATATGATAAAGATAGTCAATGTAATGACGTTCATTTTGGTGGTATACTCACTCGAATAAACGGTACACATACCTGTCATCCGGTACAATAGGAGTACCATTGAAAGACCACACGGCCTCGGCAGTTTGATCCTGAAGTTCCACCTCGAGTACCACCCTGTCTCTTTCAACTGCTTCGGTATCCTTCAACTTCTTGTTGAAGCGATTCGAGTCTACGATTTAGAATTATGTAATAATTACTTAGTACACAGTACCTTAGCAATTGCCGTTGTAAGGCCGAAAGCTTTTAAAATACTAGACGTTATTGACTCTTTAAATGTATAATTAAAAATTTCTTTATTTCCTTCTTTGAGGAAAGTTGTCGCTGTATAATGAAACGGCAGTAGCAATTTCAGCAACGCATCCAACAAGAAAAATGACGACGGAAACCAACCCATTCGTAGTTCGAGATTGTTTCCATCCTAGCCATTCCGAGCATTGGCTCGTTTTCTAGATTATCGAAAACATGCCTCGGTCTCCGGGCCGGATGAAATATGTCATAATATGAATTCCAGCACGGTAACGAATTCGTATCTAACACCTTGAGATACAAGATAGCATGTTTTTGACCTTGGAACACTTGGTACCGTACCACTGGTGGCGCTTTAAATTGCAACTAAAGAAACACGCTTAAAAAAACTAAGATTGAACGAAGTTCCCACGTGGACGACCTGTGTCCCTTTAAACGTAATGTACAGTAACAATATAGAATGTCTTACATTTGACGATCAATTCGCAAGTAGTCTCATCCGCGTTACTAACGCACTTGAAGTTGCCTGCATCAGTGACCTTGGCGTCTTTAATAACCACTTTGCGTTTACGACCCTCCTTAACGATGGAGATACGCTTGTCAGCCTTCAGTGGCTGGTCATTCTTAAACCTGAAAAATGTAATTTCTCGATAAAAGTCATATAATTATATATTAATTAAAAATAATAAAAAAGTCGAGTATGCTCTATATCAAGAAGTTAAAAGATTACCAACTAGGATATAACGCACAATACAGCCGTGATCTACAATCTACATCATAAGCACATAACTGAAGCTTACAGTCTATCTATGTTTAAAAATAGGTCGAAGTAATGGCTCGTCGAGAGGGTATCTAACTTCTAACTTACCATTTAACATCACCCATGGCATCATCAAGTTCACAAAGAAGAGTGACGGTATCTTTTTCAATAGCCTGTTGTGATTTAAGGACTTTGGTGAATTTGTAGGGATACTCTGAAATTGAAATATAATGTTGACCTTTATAGGTAACCACACGTATTTTTTTCAATTTAAAGACATACGAAGAAAAAAATACAAAAATAAATATTTCTAATGGTTTTGCTTCTTAATTTTTTTTTTCAATTTTATACTATAGTCTGTGGACTCACCGATAATCTTAACTTCGCATTCAGTCTTATCAGGCTGCTTTTCAATTCTGCACATATATTTACCGGCGTCTTCTAACTTAGCCACCTTTATAGTCAACCTGCAAACGCCTGATAGATCTTTAGAAGTTTGGAAGTCATCACTGTCTTCCAATTTCTTATCACCCTTCCACCAAGATACAATAGCCAGGCTGTTAGACACAGCGCATTCCAGTACCACTTCGTGTTTTGTATATCCAGTAAGAGTTTTCTTTAATGCCTTTGTGAATGTGTATGTAGGGTCTGGTTCATCGACTTGCAAAAAGGCAGTGCTTGTTACGCCACCAATTTCAATCGTGATTTTGCCAGTATCCTCCACTTTAGGATTCATGATGATTAACTTATACGAGTCTCCTTCATTCGTCATCTTATACTTAGGGCTCGGGAAAAGTTCCTACAAAAAAAAAGTTAAAAGATAACGTTCATAAATTTAATAAATTATTAATTATAAATTTAAAAAATTATGATACTTACATCCTTGCGGAAGAACCACTTTGGCTTGGCATTTGGTTTCGTGAAAATGGCTTCGAAGGTCACCTTTTTATCTTTACCTTCCTTTGCGGATTGATCTACAAGAGGCTTCAAGAAAGATTCAGGTTTCTGAAAACAACGCCCCGTGACCAATTAATTAAACCATTAACATTAAAGTATCGGTAGGTGCGATAAACAAAAATGTGCTGTCCAGACCAAAAGCTGTCAGTGCTGACGACAAAATAACCCCCATCATGACGCTCTTCAACGGTCATTCAAATGCATGACAATCAGTGAAATCAGTCGATATGAGGTACCGAGGCGTTAGATATATCAGCCATTCGTTCGTCATGACCACCCGTCACTTCAAAATCCATGCTTCTATACAGAAATTGGAATTTCCTCGTTGGTAAAAGAAGACGTGCTTAAATTTGGACGATTTTGAAATACTACATAATGACGATAAACCAAAAAAGATGAATTAAATCAATTATTAGATCATAGACAATTATTAAGATCCATCGTTTTTGGCGTGCACAATTCTTAAATACTTATTAAAAAACATTGATTTCTTTGTGCATCAATCTCTCTGCGACCAGTGCGTTGTGCTACTACTGAAAATATCGTCGATTAGGTGCTCAAAAAATGTTTGCATATAAAAATACTAACAGAAATATAAAGTAGAAAAAGTTTTTGTGCTATTTTATACAACGGAACAGGTGTCAATTTATCCAGAAATATTTCCAGTCAAAGTAGAAAATATACCTCCGTTTTATTGGTCTGCGCTCCAGGAATATGATACCAATTATATCTTAATTGGCATTAATTTTAAAACTTATTGATTACTAAGTTCTTCACACGCTCATAGTTACTGTTTATTGATAGAAAACATTATTAAAAATTGTAGACTTTACAGATATGATATTGCAAGGCATTTTCTACTTTTTCTAGATCAAAAGTTTACGTGTTTCGTGAGATATATCTTTGTGCCACAATAATTTGCATACAACACGAAATGCATTGTGTCGTCTTAGACGTTGTCAAACCTCCTTTCGTTTGCATTTGTGCAGTACCGGCCAATCCGGAATCAGTTCTGCCAGAGACTGCTTTCTACTATGCGATTTCTATAAAATTTCCATAATCCTTAATAACCTTTATATCTATGTTGGGAATATACGTACATAGATGATGTAGCATCCAAAAGAAATAGAATGAGTTTTTATTTTATATATCGATTATTATTCTAAAAAAACTATCTACAGCTATATTAAAAATCCAATTGAAATTAGCACAGTAGTAAATTATGAAAAATTCCAAAATCTGCAAACACCGGCTGTACCGGAAATAAATTATTAAAGGTGTAAAATGAAGAGAGAAACATATTTTAATAAAATAAATGACGTGACAGAAGCTCCTCAATCCGACGTCACAGATAAACCTGTAAACAAATAAAACGGACAACAACGCAAAGAGACAATAATCACCAAATTCATTCCACTTACATTCCCTGAAAATGGAGTTAAAGAAACGTGAAATGGTGATACAAAAACTCTGTGCACGTTATTTAAAACTTTATTATTTAGTCATTGTTTATTTAAATCGCTCCGAATTGACGCCATTTACAATGTAAAAATAATATTTATTAAATATAACGATACATACATAAACATTCTATTAAACTTATCTCTGTGCCCTTAGGCAATTTTAATTTCATAAATGAAGTCAATTTTAGAGGACAAATTTAGTTCAGTTATTATTTAATGATTGATCATTTTATTTCATTCCATGATTTAAAAAAGACCTTTCACTCTTTTGAAATTACGCTCAGGCCTAAAAGAAATTTTGTAGCAATAATAGAAAGCATAGAATGCTCGCCTGGCTAATTAAAAAAAAGCAAAAGTCTAAAGTTTTTTAAGGTTTACTTTTATTCGTCCATTTTATCGAACCTTTGTTTTCACAGCCTCCATCAATGCAGGCCAATCGGGTATTAATTCGGGAAGAGACATACGTCTCCTTATTTGATATATGCCCTAGAATTGATAATATATCATGGTGATACATGTCTAATGTCTCCTTCTTCAAATAATATTTGAAAAATGGTAGGTACAAAGCCAATTTGTCAGTAAGCTGTGTTCAAAGGTTGTGTGTGGAAAGTTTAGATTGATAAAATCGTTGTTTAAATGTTTATGTTTATATTGATCATTATTTGAATAACAGAAATGTTTACTAACATTAAAGTGGTAAACTATTCTTTTGAATAACCATCCAGCCATTGTTTGAAGGTTTCTCGAGAGATCACAATAGATGCAAAATATAATTTTGATAACAAGTTCAAAGACATCGACGCTGTCATAGAAAACGTATTCATGTCGTTTTAATCGGGTGACGTGTAAGGAGATTTGAAATAAAAACTTGTTACATAATAAATTTGTAAGTGTGAACGATGTTGTAAAGCGGAATGAACGATGATTTTTGAAAATTTTGAGGACCTTAACCCAGGACCAGTTTGAAGAGTTTCTGCGTCTATCCGCCGGGAATCTATATATCTCGACTCCTTCTGAGACGACCACTATGAAGCCATCATCTTCGAAATATCCAGTCTCTAATCCCTAAGGATCAAATTCGTAACATGATGCATTCGATGTTTACTGATTCAGTTTATTATTAATTGCCTTACCTACTATAGTGTTGCCGTGTGTAATTATATAATATAATGTAAGGATTATATTTTCCATTGATATTTGAGAAGTCTATCTTATATTCAAAACTGCATATTAAATTCGTCCAAGGAAGAGAATAAAATGAAACAATTTGCATTTTGTCTTTTTTTTTTGCAAAATAACATTATGAGAACTTCACTCCTAAACAAATAACATTCAAGTAACAGAAATTTGAATCTGAATGTATAGCTTAAATATTTTTTTTTATTTTAATTACATAATACTCTATTTTAATCTTATGGCATTTCTAAAAATAATTTATCTGTACATATATATCGAAATAGATATTATATATTAAATAGGAAAATTGTAATTGTAAGATCTGACTCGGAAATTGTGCATAACCAAACACGTCCAAAGAAAAGATTCGTTATATGAATTTAACAGTTTATGTATCTCCACTTGTGTTTGTTTCATATATCACGTAAACGCATAGCAAACTTTGAATGTAGTTATAAAAACAGTAGAGCAACTTCAGACACCAAGAAAAATGTAAATTATTTTTTATCTATAACAAATTAATAAATTGGCTTGACATAGAAAATTATAGCCTAGCTATTGCCATGAAACGATATATCAAAACGATAACATGAACTGTTATATATATTATCGTTTATTTATTTCCTATATATGTATTATATTATATTTAGATTGACGTATCTATGTTTAAATGTATATTTATTTATCTATATAATATTTTTTAAACCCTATTTTTTAGCGGCACCACTCTTAGTCTGCTCTTAACCAAGAAAAGGAAACTGGAAGAAAATACTAATAGTATTACGTTCTCCTTTGTACATATACTTTGGTGAAATAAAGGATTTATCTATCTATCTATCTAACGGAACGAAATACTTAGGCTTTTATCGAGAGAGTAGGTTCGTAAACTCTTAGATTTTTTAGATGAATGAATGATGTTTTATGCATTTAATTAAAATAGATTTAGATAACCCGGAGGTATTTATTAGACCAAACAGATTTTTCTGTTTAAAATTTTGCACATTTTAAATTGTACAAACAAGAAAAAATCCACTTGATCTTATTTTTTTAGAGTTTAATTAAAGTTATAAAGAATTTATATCACCATCTTCGTTTTAAGCTATAGTTTGTTTTACGTCTGTTTACAATTTAAAAATCAACATCTGATATTTTCAAAATATTTAATTAAAAAACTTACCTTTTCAACTTTCTTTAGTGGTGGAATTGGTTTCTCAACTTCCTTGAGGTCACCCCAATCAGGGTCTTCGTTCTTCTCACCCCATTTTTGGTACTTTCTCTTTTTGAGCATAGCTCTGAAGTCCATACCACTTGCATCTGTTAAAATATTCTATTTACCGTATTTGCTTTTTGATAATGGTATTATTTGTCGATAAGAAAAATAAATATAAATATGCTTTCGTCCTTTTAACTCTAGCTGGGTAGACAAAGACAGCAATGCTCTTTACCAAGCTTATTGGGACCTTGAAGTCATAAACTCGAGCCATTGTCAAAGGTTCACAGTTTAATGGCTTTGCATATTTAGTGTCATCATTCGAATTTCGTCACGCATATATAATGTTATGCTAAACTTCTTTTTTGAGTCAAAATACAATCCAACAATACAGTATTATATAAGTGGTTGCATGGTGTTGATTCGATTTGTTGAAGATCGCGCTATATGTTATATCACAATAATTTATTCGATGGAGTTTTTGTCATCAAGTGACAAGTCTACGACGACTGGTCGAAGTTCAGTATCAGATCACTTTTTAAATATGTGAGAAGAATTTAAGGATATATTAAAACATTGTTATATAATTTTAAGTGCTATTGAGGTAGAAGAAACTTTTAACCAATATCAATGCTACGCTTAAGGTTAAAAGATTGGGAGTGGAACTGTTATCGTACACCTAAAACATTTCTTTTACTGTAATTAACACTTGAGACGTAATTTGATAACTGTCACATCGTTGCTCCATAGGACAGTACATCGAAATGTTATATTTTATGATATTATGAAAACCGTTAGCGTTAGAAAAAATCTTACCGGATACATATAATTGCATCTCAGCCGAATCCTCGCCATGAATGTTGCTAACAACAACTCTGTACTTGCCCTCATCGTTAGGCTTTACTTTCCTCATGCACAGTGTAATTAGACCTGTTCCTCCATCTGTTATGTATTTGAAACGCCCTCCTTCGATGATTTCTGTGACGCCCTTGTAGAACTTGAATGTTGGCGCCGGATTACCCTCCACTTGTACAGTAAGGTAACCAACTTGATCTGTTTTGAAAGTAATCGTTAGTCATTTCTATTCTTGGATATTGGGATTATATGAGTATACAGTAGTAGCTGCAGAAGTTATTGATTTTTATGTGTATATATCTGTTCGATGAGCGAGCAAGACCTTTAGGATAAAAAAAAATCATATATATAATTATCCTTCTGTGTCAAAAGATAAGACTAATTCATTCTTCGTCTAAACTTCTACTAGTGTTTACTTAAACCCATTGCCGTCTATCCCAAACCGATATTTTAATTTTGATTTGGAGTCTCGAGAGGTTTGGAAGCAGTTTTGTTTTTCACTACTTATCTACGTATAAATAAATAGTATAATCTGCCATAGAATACATGTTCAAAATACATATATAGCCGATGTCGCCTTCTTCCCGGGTCCACCTTGGCGGACGACAAAGGCCCCCACCCTTGTCGCCCAGTGAACCCGAGGCCCCTTTTAGTCGCCTTCGACGACAGGCAAGGGATACCGTAGTCTTATTCCTGAGAGCCCAGAACTACAGGATTGGTGGATAATTTACCTACTGTAATATTGTTTCTGCCATGGCATCTCTCTTAATCAAAGCTCATATGACGTCATCATTCTTTTGATATATTTTATTAAGATCTCAATAAAAATAAACGTAGCTCTTTTTCTATAATAATGTTATTTCAATAGAGCTGATTTTAGAAATTTAAAAACGTAAAGTGTTGGCAGCTGCGCAAAACAAATAAGTCATCACAACTTTGTTATTCTAATGGGATGATCGAAGGTAAGAAATCTTAAATAGGTCTTAGCTTATCACTTATCAGCATCAACAAACAATGTACACATTTTTATATTTGAACCAGATTTGCAAGACTGTAAGTTGCTTTTACCGCTCCAAACTGTAGAATCGTAAAATTGAAAACTCACCTTCGATGGCAGAGTTGCTCTCTGGAGCATCAACGATAACCGGTGGTCCTTCATTTCCAGTAGGCTTCAATGGAACCGAAGGTTTATTAATAAGGCCTTCCAAGTCTTGAACGGATGGTCTTCTCGAATCGCCAGATTTCCGTCGCTACATCATTAATGCAATATTAATTGTTTTTCTCTATGTTATACAGATTCAAGTTAATCACGTTAAAACAGATATTAATAAGGTCACATTTAAGTCGATTAGACTACATATTCATAACTATTTACGAATTACTCTAAATTGATTTTTTTATTTATGAACCAATCATAGTAAATATTGAACATTTCGCATATTTCTACACCGATCATATTAAAAGTCATCACGCTACTGACAGTATACTTGTAATAACTGAACAAACTGCACGATTAAATTTAGATTGAAAAATTACACTGTAACTAAATACAAGGGACGTTAGTAATGTTATGACAGATGCACTGCATCATGAACGCTCGCCAAATGACCTGACAATGAAAAACTGGACTTCCTGATAAATGTTCCACAAGTGCTACGTCGTGGGTAGTGATAATAACAATTTGAATTCACTATATCCCATGATTATCTAACACTTAATATCTATTAGTTGTGAAAAAAAAGAATCATCTGCAAATTACAAACGATTTTGATTTACCAAAATTATAATTTAATAATTAAGACTAATTATATAGTCAATCTATAGAACAATCAATCTAAGAAACAGTCAATCTGTAGAGCCGTAGTAGCACAGTGTCCGGCCGGTTGCCGCAAAGTGTACAATACTCTAGGAACCCGAGTTCGATCCTCAGTGCCGGCACCAATAAATTTGTTGTTGCACTGATCTACCGCGAGCTGGGCGATGAAGGAAAACATGGTGAGGAAACCAACATGTCATTAGGTCGGTGTAGCGGACTATGCCCTTTAATTTTTACAGAGAAGACCTGTGCCCAACAATGAGACATATATATAAAGCTATAACTTTAACTTTATATAGTCAATCTAATTTAAATAATTAAAATTTTAAGATACAAAGTAACTCTTGATCAGTGAATTTGATGACTTTTAATAATTTTACGTAAAATTTTAACACGAAAACAGTACTTACCACATCAAGCGTATTTTCTACAGTAAGTTTAGGATCGAAAGCTTTTTCGCTACAGCTGTCATGATGTTAACTGATTACAACAAAGATGCCACAAAACGAAAAAAATCAGAGTTTCTTTTTAAATCACAGTCACTTATCACAGTTGAATTAATAAAATTAGCGTTCACGAGATTTGAAACTTTTATAATCGCCGTCTCTTGTCTTAATTCTTTCCCGATCATGGTTCATTTCATTCATATCCACGCTATAAATTTATACAATGTTAAATGCTTTTAAAGTTACTATACTATAAGTGTTACACCCTATTTAGGGATTTTGAAATTTTTTTTCTTGAACTGTGTTCGAGAAGCTTCGATTGGGGACAGTTCGATCAGTATCGTTCCATGTAAAAATGGCCGCGAATGTCAAAAGACTGAAGAGGGTGTCGCGGATAGATAGTGAGCTACATACGCGGGCCGCGGGGGGCGCGGGTATCTATTTATGCTCAACACAAATCAACGGACCGATTCAATTAATTATCAGATTAAGGTGAGCCATCCGTGTGAACTCAGTGTGTGTACTTGAACGTCAGTGTGTGCGGAGTTCAGTCGTCAGTTGTTTGATGCTGATATTAGCGACGCATTTGCTGGCCGATAAGAAAGCATCTACATCGACAATAATATATCCGATTATTGCACATATGTTTTCAAAGACCTGTTCAGATACACAATAATGTATTAAACCTGTACACGGTTTCAAATGTGTTAATACCTTTGTTGAATTATAAACTGCTATAGGGCCACGATAGTTATGCATAAAAATAGACGCGACATTGTCCAAGAGTCCGAAAAGTTGCATAAAGGGGTCGAGAGATCAATTGGCTCTTTGCGTATTTAATTATTAACAAATTCAAATAGCTCTCGTGTCCATTTAACTCTATCGAGGTTGTTAAAGAAAGCACACGATGTCTTCTTTAGACCAAGCTGTTTAGATTGCAAGTGATTTTTGTAATAAAAAACTGTAAAGTGGCAATTTATTGCATCAAACAGACTGGGATTAAAACTTGGGTTTATTAAAACGTAAATCTTATTGTGTATGGTGTGTGGTGTAATTTGCCTCTATTTCTTTACTTTTAATCAGAAGCATTTTCTACTTTTGATTATCGAATAACATTTATCGATCGTCAACTATCCAGGCCACGACTGCCGCTGCGACTATGCCAAATGTTTTTTGGATATTATTATATAGAGATCTTGCCATACTTCGATCAGCTGTCGTCCCACGCGTGTTCCATACGATATTCCTGTCTCTCCCACATAAATGTGTCTATCAATCACTCTTCCTTTACATTCTATTTGTGCATGCCTTGTTTTAATAATAACATGTTTAATATTAAAGAACAGATGTCATTGAAATATTTGAGTCTATATTTGTCAGCATAGCGATCATGTATTTTTATCGACCTTAAATTGTATCGATTTGTTTGCCAATTGATATGCACGTATGGTTCTCAATTAAAGTCAGGTATTTAAAACCATTTTTTTTTCTAACAAGTAATCATATACATTCATTAAAATTTTCATTAACCAGAAAATTAAATTAAAATGCATTTTATAGGTTGTCAAAACGGATATTTACTTCAGTAAGTTTAGTAAATTACTGAATTAGGTGCAAATTAAGATAAATCTGCAAAGTAATGTGAAGAATTTAAGGAAGATTTATATCTTTTTAACAATGCAACGCGTTGGTCATAACTCAGACCAGATGCCAAATCGCGATAGTTTAGGATACATTTTAAGTTCACCTTGGAGGCGTTCTTGGCCTACCTTTACAGCTGTATCTATAGCAATCATTATCAATCATCAGAATGTTTCATGGATCTTCTGGCGCAGGGGGCGACTGGACTGATTTTAATAATTCAAAATCATCAGTGTGTCACAGCACAACTTCAATCACAGCTTACTGGTTAAATGCATGTCTATAGTTTCAGTGTTTTATATTATTAATTTCGCATTGTTTTTTGTAAATTTATGGTCTGGTATGTAAATCTCTTAACGTGGTGAGAGAATATTAAATTCCATCTATACACCTGTATCGTTTAATATCCATCTATCTATCTTTGAATACCTATTCGTTGGTTTAAAAAAATTAACGCTCTTCTCGGTCCAAATAACTTCGTTTTTAACCACCAAACCACCGAAATATGTCAACTATTATACAATCTGGTCACAACAACTTTTAAACCACCCTTATCGCATATCACACAGTTGCACACACCTGTACACACAGTTGTACCTACTTGTTAATAACCACATCTTCATTAAATCAACAAACGTTGGCTACGATTAAAATTCTCTCTGATCTATTAAATTAGAATTTCAAATTGGCTACTGCTTCTATAGTCCATTTGTTCAATGTATAGCAATTTATTAATTCTTAATTGAACTGGATGGAATTGTAAAATATAACGTTATAGTTTAAAACATACGTAAAAAAATCGCTTTGTGGCATCTTTTATGTCTCCCCATTAACGACTGTGCACGGCTGTAGATATCCATTTGCTGGATTATATGGACGACATGTACAACCTAATATCTCGAGTTTACGAGCGCTAATGCTATCCAGAATTTCGTGACCAAAATATCTGAAGAACACCGCCTTGTCATGGTCACGGTGTATCACTAATCAAGAGGTGAATATTCAGCTCGTATTGTCCTTACTTAAATCTTAAAATATATATTAGTAACAGGTACATGCAATGTATTCATAAGTACGGATACATTACGGTTTTAGTGAATAAGCGAAAGCAGAACATTTATTGCATGGATCGTGCGCCTATGTTCAATATACGGAATAAAACGGAACATAACTATAATCTTGTCTCGTTTATCAATAAAGTGATATACCTATGTCGTTCGCCTTATAATATAGATATAATAAAATAAAGCAACAACTAAGCGTAATCTAAAAGTCGGCCAGGGCGGCCTCATCGCTATGAGCGATCTCTTCCAGGCAACCCTGTAGGATAGGAGAGATAAAATAAATACACAGTAGGGTAAAAAGTCATGAAATGAGCTCTAATATTGTTTGAGGTCTGAATCCAAATCGGTTTCGGTATAACCACTTACTAAAAATATAACTGGTATGTATAAGCAAATGCTTCTATCTAGATAACTAGACGTTTGTTTTTAAATTTATAGATCATAGCATGTGCTCCGTTTATTTTTACACTAACATATATAATATATTATATTTAGATTATTTAACAGTAAGGTTAACATGTTAACGATCTTAAAAAGTAGTTAGAATGACCAGGTGTTAGTTGCACTAGGTTGTGACTAAATATCTATTACTGATTCACATTAAAACTAATTACAGTAAAGGTACAAACAATATTTAAATTTGGTCGTGAGGTGTAAAATTTCTTTTTTTACATCAATCATAAATGGTGATGCACACCATTCTGTAAGTTCTCTTGCATAGATTATCCGGCCTGAATGTTTGAAAACCAAAAATTATTAATCACTTTTGAAAATTTCTATGTTAGCCACGTATCTAAAAGGTTTTTTTTTTATCTATGACATATAATTTCTAAACATATAATATTTTTCACACAATTTATACCTCATCTGCGAGTTCACCCGGTCTGCCGCGTTTCTTTTTGGGGAAAAAAATAAATGGTTTAGTAGGGCATTCTCTGTTAATTGTGTGCACTTATTATAAGATGTGTTCTTTACAAATGTGTGTACAAGACTAGTGTAGTTTGGTTAAGGATGTAGTTTCCGCTATGTTATGAAAACTGTCATGTTCATTCAAATGATGTGATTTATGAAATGTCAATTTTGGAAATATGTTCAGTAGGTCCGTTAAATAAATCATTAACGGGTTTTTGTATTTATATAATTGTTAAAAATTTAAATTTAATTATTAATTTTTAATAGAAGCAGCATTCTAATATTATAATTTTTCACTAAATTAGCGGAAAGTTAATTCTAAAACGATCGTTAATGGAAATTCGAAACGAAAACATAAGCTGTATTTAGTAGAAAACTAAAAAGCTTTGTCTATAAGGGAACCAATTGACGTAAAAATGGTCTCTCATAAACAACAAGTTTCATTAAGCTGCATCAGCGTAACTAATGGTAGAGTATACCGCTGGTCGGCTAAGCGGCTTATATACACATCATTTGAAGTAAGGAAGAAAAGAAGAGATTTAATAGAGTAGAAGAAGATAAACTAGAAGGATTGCCTAGTTACAAGGAATAGAATTAAAATGGATCTATGATAGACAAAGATCAACAATAAAGAATAATGAGGCAAGGATAATTAATTATACTATTTAATATTGGTATTTATTGATCAAATGTGAGAAGTCATATCGTTATTGTAAAATGTGTACTGAGTTGTGGCAACAATAGCATAAAAATAAAGAAATAGCCCTTAGAGTCATGGGTGAAATTGAAGTATAGAAAAATAAAAGTAAACACAATGCTTTGCATAAGCGAGGCAGCGTCCACCTATAATTGACCAGACCCAAACGATCTCACCTTTTTCTCGTCTAAAACTTCTCCAGGACGTAATTTCGTCACCTGTTGTTAAAAAATACTGATAATAACCCCTTAGACATGATTGTGCCTACCTAAATCTCTGATGCCGAACCTGAGTCACCTGCTTAGACTAACGCCTCTAAATCATTATTTTGGTGCTTAACCTCTACAGCAAGTGCATAAGTTATAACGTTATGTATTGCGTCATCGTCGTGTTAATCTTTGTTAGTTTTCCCAGAGCTTGATGTGCAAGAGAAGCTTTCTTTGACACACCTTGCGCTGAAGTTAATGCCTGCAACAGATCTTGCTTAGAACGACATGTCCAACCTGTCACCGTTATTGTATGTGCATACGTGCGTACAAGCTGTGCAGTTTATTTTTGTGCTCTGAACCGCAAAAGTGTGTGCAATTTAGCTTTGTGCTTTGTACGAGAAAATGTTTTGGTAACCAAAATGTAATTGGATAGTCACATATAATGAGTACTTGTTCGGAATTGTTTGGATATGTTTGTCATGTGAGGTAAAGTGTAATATGTGATTATCCGAAATTACGCATGAGTTGTTTTTAACCGCGTCATGTGCAAATGCATTAACATAATTTCGTTTACAATAGTTAAATCCTTATCACGGCGTTATTTTTACGGATAGCATTCTCGTAATATTCTTAGCAGATTTGCTATTACCTTCTTGTCTTCAATCACCTCACCAGGTCTTAGTTTTCTATTCTCCTGTGGATTACGTTTTTTACGATCTTAATATCTACACAAACGCTAGTCTTGGTATCATTGTATTTGGTAAAACACGTTGTGAATGCTAAGAACTAATTAACTAGAAGCAGGGAGTGTAGGACTCTACTATTTGAAATCCATATAAATCAACTAACCTTTCTCGACATAATCAAGCGCACGATGTTTAACTCAAAGCTTTGTCGTGGAAATTGCTGATTATTGGCGTAATCCAAAGGAAATAACCAAAGGTGTCTAAGGTTACGGGTTCGGCTTGAGAGAGTAGGATACTACACTACACAAAAGGGCTCAAATAATGTAGTTTATTGCAAAGATCAAAAATATTTACAACCTTTTGTACCACATGTATTTAACGAAATACGTTTTTTTATATCAAATAGAATGACTAACATATGGAAAAGATTTTGATGTTTGCACTAAACAGAAAAAGGTACTATGCTAAATTTTAGGGCAAAATTAAATACAGCTACATGTCCATACCTTTCAAGAATTGATGACGATTTAAATTTAGCTAAAGATATCTTATTGTAAAAAAGGTATTTTAAATATTTCATTAAATACAATTTGTTTGAATTTATAAAACTTACCTCGTCGCTGATGATGAGAGATGGACGTCGTCCCATTTCCTCCGGAGGAGGAATGAGCGAGCCACGTCTTGCTGGAGGTGCAGGCGACAGGGAAGGTTTCCTAGGCGCTTCTGGTTTAGGTGACTTTTCGTGTATGACTTCAATTTTAGGCGCAGCTGGCTTCTCTTCTGGCTCCTTAATTTTAGGAGCCGCTGGTACTTGTGGCTCTTCAGGAGCTTTAATTTCAGCAATCTTTGGCTTATCAGCCGGCTATAAAAGTAAAGTAGATTTAGAAAAAAAAATAGGCTGTGCATGTAAATGTCAGTCTGATTGTCTAAAAAATATTCCACTTAAACTAATTTTACGGATAATAAATTATAGGAAATACTGCAGTGGTTTGTAGGCTACAATTTGATTATATTAAATCAAATCGATTTTTTTTAATTACCTTGTCCTTTTCGGGCTTTTCCCTAGTAGTGGGAGTGGGCGAAATCTTTTCATATTTCTCCAGATCTGGTCTGTCATAATCAGGAATTTCGGGTAAATCTTCTGCCTTCTTCTTAACAGTTGTAGCTTTCGCCTTTTTGACTTCCGCCTCTACCTTTTCTTCTTTCATTGCCACTTTCTGTAATTAATATATAATAAATGTCCTGTGGACTGGCGACATTCATCTAGCGACCGATGATGAAAAAAATTTGCTGCAAAATTCGATGAAATTTTCTTGCTAGTAACAATACGCCGCAGTAGAGTGCCTGAATTTTCCACATTATAATATTTTCTGGTGAATTAGCACTGCTATATCAACTATAAACGGAAGTATCTAACAAACTAATTTTTACTGTTAATCGATGGAGTTTTTTTCAATTTGCTTTAAAAATATTTACTGTTGTATTCCCTGAAATGGTATGATTTGGTGAAATACAACTTCGCTCGCATAACTTACTTGTTGAAAATATCAAACTGATATTTTCAACATTGTTGAGTAAATCAAATCAAGCGAGCTGCAAAAAGTTCTTTGCTGTCGTCAACTTTCTCTAAAAGTACGTATCAGAATCCTACAATGCTATATTTGGCCAGTAGTTCTATATGGATCAGTAGTTATATATAGATCAAGCAAGGCATGGACCTTAGTGAAAAATTTGTGAAAAAGAATCGAAGCTTTTGTAATGTTAACGTATCGGAGGATAAGGTATCCAACATTGAGGATCTTGCCCGAATGCAGAAGAGCATCGAATTGGTCAAAATAATCAAGCAACGTAAGATCAACGTACCTAGACCATATCCTGCGACATGGTAAGTATCACCTGCTGCAATTGATTATGATTGGCAAAATAGCAAGAAAAAGAGAACTGGGAGGAAGGAAGAAGTCATGGCTAAGAAACATCAGGAAATGGACTGGTATAACAACAGTCAAAGCACTATGCCGCTTAGTCATGAATAAGGAGAAGTTAAGAAGACTGCCAACCTTCAGAGATGGAGAGACATATGAAGAAGAAGAAGAATCAATATTTTTAAGACAGTAAAAATACTCGTACTTACCATCATACCTAGAGAGCTTAAAATATACAAATCAAGGTAAAACTATACATATTGAAGTAAATACAATAATATCGTACATGTGTCCAAAGTCGTTAAAAGCGAAAGCTGAAGCAGGAAATTTAAAAACCACATTTATTTAAAAGATACATAATTGCAGATATTGCTTATGTTATTGTTAGTCATAAATACATTAAAATTAACATATTCAATATACTTACATTTGTTCTAAATAATCTATTAATGTCTTTTGTACCATCGTTTTAATATTATTTAAATAAGTTAAACTATCTACATAAATTAACATTTGTTATCTAAAAGTGTATTGATCTGATCTGTGCCGAATTAAGATAATGTGCAATAAAAATTTTGTGCAAAATTTGGTGCTCGTGTTATGTTCACATCTGTGGAAAGGCGAGGTGCAAAGTAATTTAGATGCTAAACATTACTATCACTACTTCTCTACCTCTTCAGGTGTGCTGCTAAAAGCGGGTTGTGGAATTTCTAATGAGGCAGGCTTATTCTGGTCTTTGTCTTCTTTCCTTTCGGCCTATAGAATAAATTTTATAAATGGCAGTAGACGTGCGTTGCTTGGTTAATATTGTAAGATGTAATAAATGTGATTTCTGTGATGAAGTTTTAATCGTGTGAAAGGATCATGTTTTTGTGAGTGCAGTAAAATTGTATATGTACCTGAGGAGATTTAGCTCTTCTCCATGGTACAGTGTCACGTGTTTCATGTAGTGTTGGTTTGAATTGATCTTCTAACTCTGGTGTTTGTTCAGCCTGATCGTTAACAGTTTAATTATAATTAGCTAAGAATATGAAGGTAAATTTAGTAGATATATCATGTGATGTAAAGTGTGTACCTGTGGTATTTCGGGAATAACGTCCCATGAAAATGGTACTTCATTGTGTTTTGAATCTTCTTCGGGTGTAACAAAAATGGGAATCTAATAAAATATGAAAATAAAATTTGAGTTTTTGTACTATCATCGACCATTTTATTACAATATTTTTGTGATTTCTACCTCTTTATTTGATTGTTTTCTCCAAGGATAAGAAGGCTCTGTAGTTTTTTCGGGGCTTTTAACATTTTTGTTATCATCGGCGACCTGGTAAATTATTGTTATAATTTATTTTTTTTTCAAAGAAACAATGTGTATGTATTTCAGTATTATTTAATAATATACCTCAATTTTTACACCAGCTTCAGAACTTGGAATAGATTCCTTTCGTTTGGGTATATCGGTGTCCTACACAAATTGCATAACATTTATGTATCATTAAAATGTTGAATTTATATTAGAATTTAAACAATATAATCATATAGTTAACCATTTTTAAATACATAGTCTTAAAGTACGTATATAAAACTAGTTAATTTAATGTTTTTATTATATACCTCTCTAGTATCACTTGGGCGGCGCCACGGATATGAATCTTTTTTAATAAGTGCGTCTGATAATTCATTATCTTTAGCAATGACTGGTGCATCTTTTTTGTCTTCTTTATCTATTTCCTGTATGATCGATTAAATTACATAATTAGATGTTGTTTAGAACTAAAGTTTATTATTTACTTCTTATTTATAGTTAAAGATAGATAAAAAGTCTACCTTATCTACGAGACGAGAAGTATCTTTATAATCAGAAGTCTCAAGAGGAGTCTGATCTTGATTACCATTGGGTTTCAAATTAAGATCATTATCTGTTGGTTCCTTTGCATCCTGTTTAGAATGATTATTTTGAAAATATATCAATTTGACACTTAAAACAATATTTATTTGTAGTTTTAAATATTATTTGTTCTTGTTTGTTTATTTATGATAATTTTTCTTAGGAAGAGATAAAATTTTATCTCTTATATACAAGAAAAATTGATAAAGTGTTAATTTTTATACCTCTTTCTTTAAGCTACGACGTCGCCATGGGTAACTAGGTTTAATAGAATCCGTTTTATCTGTTTCCTTTTCCGTTGTTGGTTCTTGTGTTGTGTTCTTCGTGTCCGGCTTTAACAATTTAAATGTAATTTATAGATATGTTTTAACCGATTTGTCTAAATCCTATAGGTAATTCTAAAAACTATATACCTCTTCTTGTTTAGAAGGACGACGTGGAGAAAGTGGACTGTCTCTGTGTTTCGTTATTTTTGTTTGTGTAGTGTCCGTTGTTACAATTTCTGTTTCCGAATCATTTTCGCCTTCCTGTTTGAAGTACTGGCGATTAATAAATTGTATTTTTTTATCGTAATAGCTATTTATTATAATATTACCTCCGCTTTACTTGAACGACGCCAAGGATACGAAGACTTTCTAGGTTGGTCTAAGCTAACACTGCGTTTTGGTGTTGTTTTGTCAGTGAGTTCCTAATGAAATATAATAAATGATTTGTAGTAAAATCTGTTGATGTAGTATAATGTATTAGTTGTGTATTTGTGTGAAATGTATGAGTTGGTATACCTCTGTGTTTGGTTTTATTGTTCGCCACGGATATTGTTGTTCTGAAGGCTTATCGCTAATATCCTCTGTATTCTCTCCTTCTACTATTCCATCAGTAGTGTCATCCTATTTACAAAAACAAATAATCTTAATCTAATGATATTTATGTACACCCTTTTTTGTTCCCTTATATAAACAAATATATCTGTAGAACTATTAAATATTATTAACCACATTGTTTGTTATTTACTGGACACACATTTTGTAACAAAAACTTACAACATCACAACAATAAAACAGAATATATTTACATATAATTTTCATAAAAGAAGAATTTTAAATGTCTAGATTTTCGATTTATGCATGCTCGGTATCTAACAAGCAATCTTACCTTTAGTTTTATTTGCTCTAATTCGTTTACTTCCGTTTCTTTAACGGCTGTCTAAAAGCACAAAGCAAGGGCAAAATATATAATTCACTTTCGTTTTTCTTCATAATAAAAACTGCAACTAAAAGCATTGCAATAAAATATTCGCTTAACCTTACGGAGTGAAAGTTATCTACAATACATTGTTTTGGATAAAGCGGAAGCATGTTTTTGAAAATCTAATTGCACTATAGGTCCAAAAATCGTGAAAAAAGTGTAAAAAACAAAACTTGGATTTTGCTCAGGGGGTGTCTGCGAAAGCGCCAAAGCGAAAATTGATACTGATTCAAAATATTAAATCTATAATTATTTCCAATGGTTTCTTCTCCCACTATCTTTCCTTAATTTATTTTTCAAATACCCACGTATATGTACGTCCCTAAACTTTTAGCGTCGAGTGCTAGTCGAGTATATTTTTAATCGTTATATTGAATAAAACCTCTTTTACGGTTATTTTTCTTGTTCTTTAATTGCCTCTTCGAAGCTAGACAGAAGAAGTCTACGTAAGAAGACGTCGCCAACCTTTTAGCGTCAGACCATTATATTTCTCTCAGTCTCTTGCAAGGCGAAATAAATGGGCTGCATTCGAAATTTCGGTCAACCCTCTGTTGTTAAGCTAGCCCTGATTTCCTTTACGGTTAATCATCATGGTTTAATTTTTGCTTTCGACTGTGGCGTAAAAAAGTCGTAGTTTTGATTTAAAAATAAGTCCGTAAAATTAATTTCATCCAATGCGTAACATTTTCGTAAATAATAAGAAATAGTTACACTGTATTGTTTATATTTGAATTGCGTGTGCTGTACGTTACCTTGAGTGAAGATTTTCTTGCGGATGAGACCTGCTGTTGTTCAGATACAGAAGATATTGATGATTTTCTACTTTCAGATGTTTCTTTTGTAAGCTGCACGAACGATAACAAATTATTTTAAAACTTGGCAACAAATACAACGAGCCATATAATCACGCTACTAATTGGTACTTAGTTGAAACATTAAACATTTTTGGTTAATTTGGAATATTCTTTAATATTAAATTGAGCAAACACAAAAACTGATTTCAAATCGAATCAAACGCTATGCGCGGAGCCCTCTTTAGAATTATCGCAGGAATATTAGGAAACATTATTAATCAGAACCTCACTAAACTACACTTTTAGTACATCTTTTTCAATAAAAATGAATAATTGAAATCGGTTGGCGTGATATTAAGTTATTGGTCTATTTGTCACGCAGGTACTTATATGGTTTCATCATGGACCATTGTCAGAATTAGACCAAATTAAAATGAGATCACACGGGAAGCACCGTGTCATATAAAAAAAGAAACATTAAAATCGATTACGGCGAAAGTCGTGGTAACAAAAATAAAAAGATTTACAGACGAATTGAGGACCTCATCCTTCTTTGAAGTCGGTTGATAATATAATAAATAATCTCTCAGGACCTTAAACCCTAGCGGGGTAGGCAAAGGCAACTTTCGCTGTCCTGTTTACACTATGATTATTAGGTTCTTATGTGACACGTTTTTTTTTTTAATGACGAACTACACGGCCAGAGAAGCTGGCCTTGACTGCTTCACCGGATTGAGAGGTGGCATAGCTCTTAGGTCGCTTAGCCTGAACCTCTATCGCTAGTAACTAGACACAAGGGTCCCCCCGGTGAGGGGTAACCTCGGCTTGGACGGTTACTATGTTACGCGTAAGCATTCCGATCCGAGGGCGCCCGAGAGGGCCATGTGACACGTACACAATCTTTCATCTATTAATTAACTTACCTTAAGAGCCTTGTTTTCAATGATGGAACTTCTACGGCTTTCGGTTTTGATTTCTTCTCTCATCTGTTAAAAAATAATAACGTATAAATATTTGTATAATGTATAGTGTTATAGATATAGTGAGAAAAGATTTTTCTACGTAATTTTTCGGAAAAGTTCGTATTCATCGTGCTCTCTCAAATAGCTCATCTTAATGGCATGAAAATGTCACTAATTTAATACGATCATTATTTGACAGTTCGGGTGTCATAGTATTCCGATAAAGATCCGAGTTTTCCCGAAGGAAAATAATTTCTCACTACATCTATACTGTCTATATAGTCTGTGGGCGAAGTATACTCAAATATCGTACAGCGCTCTCCGTGTTCAATATAACAACGCGTTCAGGGTTCTGTTGGGGTTGTCCCATTTCTGTAGTGCATCGGGGATGTTCGCGGATGCACAGATGTCATTTTTTGCGACAATGCGCAAGAGGAGTGCATCTCTGGTGCGCAGGGTGTGGAGCAGCTCCAACAGCATCCTGAGCATGATTGCTCAAAGGCTTGACTGTGTTTATGTAAACAGATGCTGCGCCGTCTCACATGGGGTAAGGTATTCATAAGCATAGTTAAGCCTTTAGTATAATATTATATTTCTTTATTTTATATTATAATCAAATAGTTATAATAATAATTTTATATTTTTATCTTATAATCTAGTTTAAGGTTGTTATTTGTTTGAAGTAGTGATGAGTCTTGGTTACTTTTGAATAAATGAATTATTATTATACATATAATGCGCCCGAAATTCGTCCTCGTGTTTTATGTTTATCTTCTATCTTCAAAAATCTTTAATACAAGCAAGCAAAAGCATAAAAGCAATTCTTGTACGTATATAGTATAATTTGGATCTTGGAAACCGCTCCGTCGATTTTCATGAAAATGTATATGCGTTTCGATCTAGTTAGGTTTCTTTTTTTTGAAACTTCGTTTTATACAAAATATACAAAGTACACTTCAGTAGGTGGCGTTGCGTTGCTAAGCAACAAACAATAATTCAATGATATTTTAATGTTTTTGGGTAATGTGGCATCAGAGCGGAATGCCAATCCCATAATTACTTTTGTACGTGTTCTTGACCTTCTAGTATAATCCGCCGGTAAATAAAAATATCACAGAAATGTTGAGGAATATTGAAATTATATTTGATACGTTTTGTTACATTAGAAATATATACATTCGGAAAAGTCTAGATAAAAAAGTGTGTAATGAAAAATTATGACATATGTTTTATAAAAATTTTCTAATTCCAAATTCAATATCAATAATTTTGTCGTCTAAACACCTCTTTGGTACTTGGCGAACGCTAGTCGCCACATGTTAAACCAAGAAAATCAATTTCAATCAAAATTATTTATAAAATACGTACGTGATATAGTTTCTAAGTAATGAATCAATGGAGTAGTCGATGTCTACATCAGAAAAACGATATAGCGCGTGGAGATAGATTTTATTGGGTTGCAACAGACAGTGGTAGAATATATACAAGGTATAGATCACAAAGTTTGAAACAAAAAGATGGTGCAACTACTTGGTAAAGGCAAGGAATCACTAACGGGATCGAAGAGCGAATTGAATCAAGAGTAGACAAGCCATACAAGATAGAAGAGAGCATGAATAGGCATTAACTAAACCAAAAAAATTACTTACCTCTGCCTGAATCGAAGTTCTTCTGCTCTCAGTCTAAAATAAAAAATATTTACCTATTAGCCTTGTTATTTTGAAAGGAAACATCGATGCGTTTTCCGTGCAATTCAAAAGATTGTTACCAATTTACCAATAGACATTAAAACTGTTATTTACATTAGATGAAATATAATGAAAATGC
Organism: Meandrusa payeni; assembly: GCA_029286785.1. NCBI lineage: Eukaryota > Metazoa > Arthropoda > Insecta > Lepidoptera > Papilionidae > Meandrusa > Meandrusa payeni. The sequence goes on from JAGSMX010000029.1 coordinate 3,815,615, forward strand.
AATAAATATTCAACATTTCAAGGATATTTACATTGATCTCATGTTTGAAGTGGAAATGAAAATGAAAATATCATTTTCATAGGTGTAACAAGACCATCAATAAAAAGGATTCACAGAAAAACATCTTTAAACAAGGCGTAAGTTTCACTTATCATATTTCCGCGATTATTATTTAATAAAATTACTGTTACGGATTTTATCCTAGTTTAATCCTATTGACATTTTGACCAATTTACGGCGGTCATTTTGTAGTATTTACGAAATTTAAAATAAGATTTAACCGCGATAGAATGAGTAAAATTAGTTTTATCTATGGCGTTTGTTTATATTGTGGTCCGACGGACGATATCAAATTCGAGTTAATTGTTATTATCTACTTATTTAAAGATGTTTTCTTAAACTTCTCCTTGGTAGGGGTCACACATAGTGATACTGTGTCTAGTTTCTCCTCTACCTTTATTTCGAGGTGTTGTGCTTGTTGCGCTTTCATTGTCACCTGTTTTTCAATAAACTTATTTAATATTGAACAACGCTAATCTTACGAATTATATCATAGTTGAATTTTATATAAGATGTTTATAATAAAAGTAAAAGTCAAAGTCAGTCAAACGTCAATAGCCTAATGGTTTAGGGTACGGCCTGCGAATCGTAAGGTCGTGGGTTCGAATCCACCATTCGACTATTGCCGTGAACCATGTCCTAGCACAAGCTTAAGCTTAGTTGGAATGGTTAACAAGATTGTTAGTAATATTTCTGAAAAAAAAAGAAATATTGCTAGCTTTCTTTAAATAAAAAAAAACAAAAAAAAAAGTTTACAGTCTATATGCCTATCTTGGGAACGGACATTCTCTGGAAAGACAGTATCAAGGCATAGTCCACTACGCGACCCCAGTTCGGTGCGGGGGTCCTTACAAAATATCTTAAAAATATATCTTATAAGACATGAAGGTTTACTCACGATCATTTTCCTTCAACGCAAAGTTCTAAAAACTAAAACAAGTGGTAAATTCAGCTAACAATATCATTAGTACCTAGCGTATTATGCAACGCAAGACTGCAGCCTAGATACTAAGCTACCACGGCATTTTCTAATAGTTATTGGTAAAGTTCACCAGTCATAAGAACATTTAAAGAAAATAGATACCCTAACAAAAATCTAAACGAAAGTTTAACAACAAATATCTTACCGTCCCTTGTTCTTTTTCTTTCTTCTCCTTTACCGTAGGCGTGGGAGAAATCTTTTCGTATTTCTCAAGTACTGGGCGCTCGTAGTCGTCAACGAAATCAAGCTCATACTGAAAAATCCAATAATCTTTATTAGTTTCCGAACAACCGTGTGGTACATCAGATAGGAGCGAAGTTCCTTATTATAAAATACTTTACTTTTACTTTATTAACAATTATTTATAAACATATATAATTGATAGTAGCGCAAAATATTTAAATTAGTTGACACTAAAAAACTTATGTTATTACTTAACGTTATAGACGTCGTTTTGCCGACTAGGTATCGACCCCTCCGCTACGTCCTATAAGGAACTTCGGTTCAAAAATGATTTCTTATCAAAAACATAGACATTTTTGATCATTATTAAGGTAAAATTAAATCGCATATACGTACCATATCTCCTAAAAAGGGGCAATAGGAAAAAAACAATTGCATGCGACTTGCGACGACCACAACACTATAAGCTAACGATTTGTAAAGAAACAACGATGAGAACTTTTTACAACACGTGTGATTGTTGATGTGTTTAAGCTAAATGTGTGTAAGTGCAATGAGAGAAGAGTAAGAGATTGTGTGTTTGTGCATGTGTGTAAAGAAATATATTGATAGAAAAAATATATATACAGAAGATAAGGAAATATAGAGCTTTAGACAGATGTAGAAGAAAATGAAGCATCATTTTCATAGACACACGTAAAGTGTTTACCCCATCGTGTTTTTCCTTGGTACCAGGTGTGGCTTGTTTGGGTTTGTCTGTTGTTTTCTTAGTAGTTTTCTTAAGTTTTGGCACTTCAAATTTGCCACCCTCGATAGTCAATGGCTCCTAGGGAAGCAATATAAGTTTAAAAACGGGTATCTACGTTATTTGAAGCATATTTTTTAATGCAGCTGGTTCTATTATGTTAGATCGGTTGTGCTGTGTTCAAAAAGTGATATTAGACATGCTTAAAGAGATTTTTCAAGTAATTGTTAGTGTACTTTTTAACTATCTCAACCTTCTAAAGTACTTAAATACTTTAAATCTACTATAAATATATTTAAATGGAAAACTATTTTCTTTAATTCTACCTCGTCTTTGGATCCTTTCTTGACAACAGCTGGCTTTTTAACTTTCAATGCCGCTGCTTCTGTTCCCTCCTAAATCAATTAACAAATTGTACTTTTTTTATCTTGAGTTAGAATATCGTTTTAAACGACTTCAAAAAATAGGTGGTTATCAAGTCCTCTGTTTTTATGTTAGATATGTATACTCTTACGGCCTTCATTTGAAAAGGTTTCAATTAGGACTCGTATTAATTTTGATGGCATAGGACTTTCCGAGTTTTGAAAATATTGTTGGTAATTCACAAAATGGTTTGAAAGAATGCTTGTCAACTGAGATATTGCTAGTTTTGTGGCAATTTATTGGCTAGATAAGTACATCTTAACGACAATATTCGCACGATTGTGGAATGAAAGACAGGTTTGTTTTGTTTTGAAGTCGGTTTTGGATTTTTACTCGTAAATATTGTACGTCATTATTATTAAATTAAGAAAGGTTGAGATAATCAAACAATAAAAGACGCAGTACCGTTGGCTCTTTCTTAGCTGGTGTCTTGTGCGTGAGGGATGCATCTTCCGGAGCAGTTGTGCTTGTCTTAGTACGAGGCTTGGATAGATTGACCGACTCCTCGGTGTCCTCACCCTGACCCCGTAATTATATACAAATGTTAGATAGTGCCGCATACTATTTTAAAGATAATTCATTGAAACGTAAGACGAAATCATCCCGCAAAAACTGGATGCTTGATTCGAGAATAGATATGTTAAATAGAAAATAGAACAGAATATTTCCACAGTATTAAGAAGAATAATTGAAACTGATAAAGAAGAATTAAAACTGTAAAAAGATGGCTATTATTAAATCTGTACAACTTAAAACTACGCGTAAGTAATCAGTACAGTTATAAGAAGTGGAATTTGTTGCAGTCCGTGATTTTAGATATAAAGTGATTCTTATGCTTTTTACAAATATTTTGTGCTATTTATTGCTTGTGCAATTGTGCCGTCTTGTGTACTATTATTATAACATAGCTCTTTAATGTAAAATACCTTAGTAATAATAGCCACTCTCCTTAAAATATCTGACGGCGAAAAAGGTTGGGACTTAGGCTTAATGTCGGTCTGTGGATTACCGTATTTTATTAAACATTAAGAAAAAAATAAATTTGCTTATAAATTGTTTGATTTTTCATTAATCTTAATAAAATTTAAAATTCTACTTTAGAGAACATCGTACCTTTTTGTCCTTGTCTTTACTAGACGGTTTCTTAAGTGTCTTTTCCTCAATGATCTCTGGTTTTTTAACGTTCAGTTTTGCCTCGGCCTCGTCCTCCTATTGCATTGTGCGCTCGTTATTATATGAATTGAACGTAAGAATTAAACAAGTGTGATTATGTTTACGAACCGTTGGAGTTATTTCTGCTGGTGTTTTGTGTGTTAATGTGACATCCTCGGGTCCTGGTTTTGAAGGAGCCTTCGGTTTATTTAACTGAACTTCTTCATCGATATCCATAGGCTGAAGAAATATGGAAGGTGTTTTAAAGTGTATGACGGTGTTAGATATATAAAAATGTATATTAATAGGTTATTCGAGTTGTACCTCTGGTTTATCTTTGTCTTTAACGGAAGGACGCCTAGCTGTAGCTACCTCGGAGGGTATTTCTTCATCTGGTTTTTTATCATCCTAATAAATGGTAAAGAGTGAGTAAAGTATATTTAATATATAAAATACTGTTGTTGTTGTTTGTAATTGTAATAAGAGTACCTTCTTCTTTTTCGCGAGTGGAGTTGGTGTGATTTTCTCGTATTTCTCAAGAACTGGTCTCTCATAATCATCGATAAATTCTTCCTCCACAACCTTCAAATAGTTAAAAAGATTGTTATCTTTAAGTGGTAGTACTTATGATTTGATTAGTTTATTTATAAAATACAGTAGATATACAAATACCATATTCATTTGTTAACGTTAGTTCATATTAGCGTTTCGTTCGTCGATCGCAAACAATATTGGAGTAAATAAGCATATATTACAAGAAAGTAAATTTACCAAATAAAAAGAAGAATACAATATGTGTAAATATAAATAGATTTTAATAATTTTATGTTATTTTCTTATTAATAATAGGTTGTCAAATATCTCCCTTCCGCCTTTTTGTCTTTTGAATTTCGCGGCTATGTACAAAGCGCTACAGAGCTCGTATCTAGCAATACTATTCATAATTTGAAAGGTCTTGACATAACCTACAAAACGACGCTATACATAATTATGTTTTCCTCGACGTCGTAGTGCAATACAGCGATTATGTTAACCTGAATAATAATTTCTATAAAAGCAAAGAAAAAGATTTAAGCTTTACGCATGCAGGCCATTAAAGATTATTTTTTAGTTCAATTTATAATTAGAGTTTACTCTCTAATCATAGTAAAACATTTTTGTTATTTTATTATCCTGATCTACCATACATCTGTTACAGTGTTAAATGTTATGTAAAGTGTTACGAGTGAGTGTTTTATATTTGTATGTACCTCCTTCTCTTTGAGAGAGGGTCGTTTTTTAACACCCGGCTCATCTTTTTTTACAGTTTTTTTCTTTGGTTTCTCTTCGGGTTTCTTCTCTTCGTCCTAAGCGATAATATTTAATGATTATTTATTTTATTTTTGTATGTTAAGCTATAGTTTAAGAGCAATGTATACCTTATCTTTAGTTACAGATCGTTTACGTAGTGTTGGCATTTGAGGTTCTTCGTCCTTATCTTTAGGTTTAATTTTACCTTTCATAACATCCACCTCGTCCTAAAGACATATAATATGTTAAGAAATTCATAATACTTCTTGTTTATTATTGAATATAAGACAATAATTGGTAATTTATTTTTCTTTTACAGTAATTTACCTGTATTTCTTTAGAGCCTCGTTTGCCCTTTGGTGTTGGACTAACTTTTTCATACTTTTCTAACTCAGGTTTTTCATAATCGTCAACAATCATTGCATCCTATAAAATTGATTTAATATATGTTTTAAATAAAATTGAATAATTTTGAATAATTGTTGTGAGACAAAGTTAGTGGTATACCTCGTCTATTCCATTCTGTTTTTTAGACCTATCTGTACTTGTTGGTGATACTTTGTCGTATTTCTCTAGATCCGGCCTTTCATAATCGTCGACGTACTCTCTCTTCCTCGGGCTTTAAAATTTACAATTTAAAGTTTAACAATCACGCTTCTAATACAAACGAAAAAATAATAGGGAAATGAATCTCTCATTAGTTTTACCTTTTTAACCAATTTTTTAGTTTGTGCAACTTGAGGTTCCTCAAGTGTTTCTTCGCCAGGTTTAGATGGTGCTTTTGTTAACTTAACGTTCGATAACTCATCAACGGGTTCTTCTGGTTTAGGAGCCCCCTTTTTAATACTGAGTCGTTTTGTTTCATCTTCAACCTATGTAAGCATTGTGTTTATAAAATTTGTATCTTAGTATTTTGTTTTACATAACTATTTGTGACACGTATAAAATTGTATTGGCTAATTAATTAAAATTAAAGAATTTAATTTTAGTATCTACCTTTTCCTTATTATCTGTTTTTGGTTTTTTATCTGGAACAGGGCCAGCAATAGACGGTTCCTCTTCACTTTCGATTTCTTCGATTTCAACGTTTTCGGACATTGATGGTCGTTTACCCTATTTTATAGGCGAATAGTGTTTAGTTTACGATATTTGTTGTATATTATTTTTTTAAATGCAAGTAATGTAAATGAAATGTAAAGTGTGTAATTACCTTAGGAATGTCTTCCTTTTAGGTTTTTTAAATAGTGGAGTGGGTGTTATTTTTTCGTATTTCTCCAATACTGGACGCTCGTAATCATCCACGAACTCGAATTCATCCTACATTTAAATACAATTTAGCACATCTAAGTGTTAACACAACATTCTTAAATACAAAATAGCAAAAGTAAGTCACTTACAAGATTTTAAACATAAATATACGCTACATACCCCATGTACTTTAGCAAAGTGCCTGTTGTCCTCTAACAAAACACTATTAAAACATGTTATGGTATAATACAAATGTAAACGTACTGTTTACAGCATAAAACAGTTTGAAAATGCTTGTTTTAAGTGTTGTTTCGATTATTTATATCACTAAGCTTTATACAAAAATTGCGTTTCGTTTCAAAAATATACTTACATCAGCCGCCTTTTTAGAAACAACCTTCTTTTTAACCACTTTCTTTTTCTCCTCAGTCTTTTTGGTTGTCTCCTTCTTTTCTTCGGCAGGCTTCGGCTCTTCTTTTGGCTTAACCGGCTTCAACTTTGGAATGCCTTCGATTTTGGCTTCAGGTTCAGCTTCGGGCTTCTTCTTTTCTATTTTTTCTAGAAGTGCCTTCTTTTCTTCTTCCGTTTTAGTAGTTTTCTTTTCTAAAACTTTTTTGGTCTCTTGAACTTCTTCAGCCTCAGATTTTTTTGATTCTATTTTCTTAGCCTCAACTTTCTTTGCCTCTACCTGTCCTTCCGTTTTCTTAGCTTCAATCTTAACTTCTTCCTTGGTTTCTTCCACTTTAATTTCTTCTTTCTTTGTTACTTTCTTTGCCGCAGATTTCTTTTCTTCAATTACTTTCTTTTCCTCTTCTTTCTTTTGTATTTGTTCCTTAATTAAACAAAGTACAAAGTTATTTTTTTATTCAATAATAATATTAAATTATTGACTGATTATATAGATATAACTAAATAGGCTGCGCACAAATAGAAAGTCATAGATTTAATATATAGTTCAATTTCATTCATTTATTCGCGTACGAAACAACGAAGATATCTGTTACAGTTACCAAAAAAGTCCAAAGGAGTCATTTTTTAAGCCAACATGATAGTATAGTTATACGTCAACAGTGCTGTATTATGCTGCTACTGGGCAAATATACAGCATCGCATTATGCTTTTAGATCTTACCTATCATCATAGTAACTGTTATGAACAATAAAATATACAAACATAAGAGTAGAAGAAGGTAAACAAATAAGGTTACTATGTAGGATGTAGGACTTTATTTGTCCTATTAACAATTGAGGAAAAACCTTTAGTCAAATAAACGTCGCACTATGATGGCACTTACTATCCACATTTTCTTTTTAGACAATGTTATGAAACGTATTTTATTTTCTTAAATTACCTCTTTCCTTTCGTCAACATGATTTTCCTCAATAACGGACTTTTCTTCGACGATTGACATTTCTTCTTCTGATTCTTCTATTACTGTTGTTTCCTCTTCTTCCTCTTCTTTTTTCTTTTTCTGTATCAAGCAAATCAAATTTGTAGAATGGTGGCTTTAATTTTTTTTAAATACAAAACAATCTCACGTTTGGCTTCTATCTCGCTCGATGGAATGCGAAGATGAAGCCTAGAAACACGTGAGCCTATAAGGTGTGAGTGTTCACCTTAGTGCATTTAATATTGGTGTTGTGTATATTTCCATCATTTGATGGCCTATCGGAGGTGAAAAGAGAATAATAATTTTAAGAAGAACTAAGAATTACTACATAAATCACATTAGAAAATCGTGAGTTAAATCTAATCATTTTCAAACGCCAATTCATCAAACGCAAAAAGAATTTCATCAAATATTATTTACTATATTACAATTAATAGTTGATATTAACCTTTTCCTCCACAAGAGTTAAATCGGCACTTGATTCATCTTCTCCATATTCGTTTCTTATAACGACTCTGTAGTTTGCGACATACTTAGTCGACACCTTTCTGATGATTAAACGAGCGTTGGTGCCGTCGAAGGAAGTGTTAACCTCTGATGAGTCTCTGATTACTGTGGAATTTTTATACCAAGTACATCTGCAGGATTGGTCGGACGTCTTAAGTACTGCTATAAATTCAGCTTCTTCGTTTTCTTTTCTTGCCTATTAAGAAAATATTTTATTTTATTTACAGCTTCTCGAAATTGTAAACGGTAATGTTATTTAAAAAAATATGTATGTAAATTTAATTATAAATTTCAGTAATAGAGTATTTGACTTACGATACAAGTTGATTGTACATTGTATTCATATAACATAAGCTACATGTCGGATTAATTATGTAACTTTCGTAAAATTATTTAGTACAATAATAATAATATACGTAGTTTGCAAACATGCGTTGCTTATACTGTAGTACTTTAACATTACCACTAATAGATAATAAGAAAGAAGAAAGAAATTTGGCATTTGCGACATTATCGTTATCGACGTTATATACTATAACTTTATTTTTTTGAATCCGAAATTGGTATCATCAAATAATAAAAAACCAAATCAAGCTGGCCTGAAGATTGAGACTCCGATATTACAAAAATCTTAAGATAAAAAAAATTCGTTACTTACAAGACTTCGAAGATGTTTAATAATATAGGGCTTATCGCCCTTTTCCTCGGGAATATCGGTAATTTCGACTTGCTGGGAAGTAGCTTCACCTTTCTCATTCTTAGCAACAAGTTTATAAGAGCCTTTGTCTTGTTGTGAAATGTTGGAAATTTCTAATTTGACTGTGAATTCACCCTGTAAAATAACAAAAAAATGTAGTATTTTTCTCAAAGTCAAGTGTTAAAAATTAATGTTTTAGAACTTACTTCTCTGAGTGGTTCGATTAGCACCGTGTGCCTTGAATCCTCCTTGACAGCACTAGATTCTTTAAACCAAGTACAAGAAGGTGCAAATTTACTTAATACTTTACATTCAACGATCACAGTCTTCCTCTTAACTATTTTAATGATCTTGGGTTTCTCTTTGATAACTGGAATGACTAAAAATAAAGCAAATGAATTAGTTTTTTTGTATTACTACATACAAATGTGAATGTGTGAAGAACATATTATATAAAGAGTGAATAAACATGCTTACTTTCAATATTGAGCGTAAGATTGGCATTGAGCTCTCCAAGTTCATTTTTGATATTGCATTTATACAATCCGGAGTCATCTATACCAGGGTCTAGGAGTTCCAAAATAATTGTATAAATATCTTCGTTGACTTCAACCCTGGTTTTGATTTTCGACGAGTCCCTTATCTCTTTACCCTCGTGGTACCACACAATTGTCGGTCTTGGGCTAGCTTTCACCTTACATCCCATAATGACTAATTTGCCATTATCTTTAGACTGAATCGTGGGCTTTTCAACAAATGTCGGCCCTTCTCCCTCAGGTTCTGGTTCAGCTTCAATATTTAGGTTAAGATTGGCATTACTCTCACCAAATTCATTTCTGACATGACAGCGGTAAGCGCCACCATCCGCTGCTGAAGGATTTGATAAGAGTAATACTAGTTCATAAACATCTTCGCTTATTACAGTTGATTTTATTTGAATTTTACTGCTAGCCTTAATGACCGTTGTGCCTCGGTACCACGTCACTTCTGCCGCCGGCTTAGCTTTGCAGACACACCTCATTGTTATTAACGTGCCATCTTCGTTGGGAATAATTCGTGGTTTTTCGATAAATGATGGAGCAAAACCATTTTCATCATCCCCACCTAAAATTCAAATTAAATCATTACCAGTTTAATGCTTATCAAACGTGATTAGATACCCATGCAGCTTGACAAGCATAAAGCTCCACATGCGACTGCTACTGTATGCGTACGTATTTACGTCTCTAATTATATTCGGAATTTGTTCATAATTTTACCTTGGAAATTAAGAGCAATATTGGCATTGCTTTCACCAAACACATTAAAGGCGTTACATCTATAATTTCCACCATCTTCCCTAGTCGGATTTAGAATTTCTAATGTTAAATTAAAGGTATCTTTTCCAATAGCCTTTCTAGACATTTTCATTTTGGCACCGTCTTTAATTTCTCTATCTCCGTGGAACCAAGTAATGTCAGGCATAGGATGTGCTTCTAGTATACATTCCATAATTAATATGTCACCATCTTGCCTAATTGTTGGCTTTTTTGGAAACCTTGGTGCTTTACCAGCGGGAATTCTGTTTAAAAGATAAAATATTTATTAAATACCCCTACTCTATAGCTCTATTTCTTTTAAATAAGAAAATATAAAAGAGCTTACTTTGGTTTGTCACCACCTTCAAAATTTAAATTAATTTTTGCTACGCCTTCACCATGTTTGTTTTTTGCTACGGCTCTATACTCTCCCTTATCAGAATTTTCAACGCCTATGATTTCAAGTCGCGCCATGTGATACAATGTTTGATCCTCCTCGAGCGTAATTTTGTATCTATTACTTTCTTTTATTATCTTTTTACCATGGTACCTGTTTTTGGTGTATTAAATATATGTTAGATTTATTAAGGTCCATCAGATAGGTGTAATTTCATAAATTTTATTCTTACCAGGTGATGGTTGGTTTCGGTTTGCCAACGCATCGACATTCGAATGTGATTTTAGTACCGTCCTCCGATTGCCTGATGACGGGTCTCTCAGTAAAGGTCGGCTTGATTGAGTCTTCAGGCACGGGGGCTTCGTCGCCTATTATATCAATTCCATAATTAACTTTGTCATTACTAAGTTCACATTCACTAAGATTTGCAGCTTTCTTATTCTTATGGTTTGAATGTCTCATTTAAGATGTTTTCTTTGATACGTGTGTATATTAATTATAATACGCAGCCAGGTACGGTATATTATTAAGTTAATTAAGGGTATATAGAAAATAGCTAATATAATAAGATAAATATATAATTTTGGATTAAATTTGTATTTTTATAAGTCAACTATAATAATCCCAAAAACAGTACGCATAACAGTTGCTTTACTTCATTCTTAAGTAAACAGTGCATGTGCTCAAGCATTATTAAAAGATTTGGTATTATAAAAATAATGACGTTTTCTAATATTGAAGCATAACAGCATCACATCTAGAAAGTGATTTACGAAAGAGTTAAGTTGTAGAAAGTAATGTTCAAGGTCATGCATATATTCACAGGTGATAAGCAAAATGATGTGAAGAATTAAATGCGAATAGAAAATATGTAAAGTGTAGATAATTGTAAGGAACTTGATTTGGCGAATGCCACATAATGTGAGAAAACATCTTAAACTGTGACACGTTTATCTGTTACCATACAAACATAAGTAGTGGTATCGTGTGGCGTGTGGAGTAATTGATATACTGTAGATTATTAGTCTGATGATCTTTTATGCTTAGCTGCAAATTCTACGTGAACAATCATGGAACTGATTATGTATATCACTAGTGGATTAGATTCACACATATTAAAACTATGTTAAATCACGTGAGCATATTATATATGTATCTATTTTATTATATTTATCATGACATGAGCGCTATTCAAAATTTTATCATTTATAGATTCAAAAACTATTTTTCTTTGATGAGGTCAAAATGTTGAAAACGACCGAAATATATATATGGATTTTATTGCGATTACATTTTCATTTGAAATCGACGAGTGATTTACACGTTTAATCCGAAATTCTGAAATTATTTTAATGTGTTATATTCTATTAAGATACAAGAAATCATCTTATTTTGCGCTCTCAAATATTTTAACATTTGTAATCATTGTTACTCATTGTCGGTATGTATGTTAAACTGATTTACGTTCATAATGAGTGGCAACATTACGTTTTAGTAATAAAATAATCTTACTGTCGAAGTTCAAGCTGATTGTTGCATTGCTTTCGCCGAGCTCGTTCTTAGCGGTAACCCGGTATTTGCCAGCGTCCTCTACAGTCACGTTGTTGATTTCCAACGAGGCGTAGTAAGACTTGCCATCTTTGCTTACGGTCAGCTGTTGAAATAAAATAATATTTAGTTTATATCCTAAAAAAGAATTGAATCTGGTGACATGATGGAGAACAATCACGAAATTCCGAAGATCGAGCAATGTTAAGAAGACACAGTCAGAAAACAGATTCTGGTATTATGTCCAAAAAAAGAATTGAGCCTGCAATATCAAAGCCACAAGACAAAGTTATTCCCGAGACGTTAGTTTTTAATTAAGTATAATTTAATACGTGCTTTATTAAAAATAGCTACCTAGCTAGCTTTTTACAACGTAAGCCTTGAAGAAAATACACGAAATACGACTAACTAAAGGAAACTAAAATCTAAAAGGATACTAACTTAATCTACTTTGTAGTTGGCTACTGCGACCTCTAGCTATGTCTATTGTAACTTAACAACAGAAAATATGTTGCCTATTTTGCATAGTTCGAACTCATTGCAGGATTATTTATAAAATCTTGTTAATTTTATAATAAGTGAAATAGATATAGGTCATCGTAACTCTTGATACTGTTAACACCTGTCTATGTTTATAGCCAAGTGGATTGGGGTCAAGGCCATCTCTTATTTAAAATTGATTCAAAACGCCGCATCATATTTACCTTTAGTTCACGAGAAAAGGTCGACTAATTCGTAATATACTTTTCTTTTATATAAAAGAGGATTAATTATTAAAATATATATACGTATATATTATATATACATATATAAAACACTAAAAGCGCGTATAATGGTACTACCTATTCTTAACAACCAAAAATGCTTTATAGCATTAAGGAAATAACATTAATAGCAAAAAAGGATTTATCTATTTATCTATACATTTAATTGTAATAAAACTTTATAATTATTTAACTATTTTTATAAAAATACTCCCTTCAGTATCTATTTTTTATTTACGAATAACCAGAGAAGCTGACTGACTGCTTCACCGTGGCACAGCTCTTGGGTTGTTCAACCTGTACCTCTAACAGTATCTAAGATATCTATTTCGTTTTTTATGTAAACTTACCTTGTGTCTTGGGCTCGGTTTGACGTCCATCGTGTTGTGGAACCAAACGACGCTGGGAACGGGTTCCGCCTCAATGCGGCATTCGAAGATCAGTCGCTTGCCATCGTCCTCCTGTCTGATGGCAGGTTTGCGCGCAAACGTTGGCGCTTTACCGTCGACTTGTCTGTCAGAACAAATATCTAGATATAGGTAATGACATTACTGAAAGGTTTGGTCTCTAAAATTATAATACGACTAGTCCTTATATATGTCACCGAAACGTGGGCCGTGACTTAGAAGAACGTGTATAACTCCAAGTTATACACGTTCATAACGTAATATCCATGTTGCTGAACTTTGCTGAAAATGCTGAGATGGATGTGATGCGTGATAAAATACGCAACGAGTATGTGCGAGTAGGCTGTGATGGTGTGGACACGTTACCAGGAGGCCTCCCTACTACGTAAGGAACCTGGCGTACAACCCTCTTCAATCGAAGATCCAAAGGAAAACCTGACATGGCGGGAGCGTATGGTGCCGAGAGACGAGAGGGACTGCAAGATTTCCCAAGACGATATCGGGGACAGAGCGAAGTGGAAATCGAAAATCAGGAAAACTGACTCCACCACCATGTGGGACCGGTAGCAAAAGAGAGAGAGGTAATGAGCAAAATAAGATTTACACTTGGATAAATAAAGGATTTTGGTTTTAATCTTAAAGTCTAGCTCGTCTAGCCATCTGAATTCATTTTCTAAGTTTTAATGAAATGGTCTATTGTATGAGAGAACTTTCCAATTCAGTCGAATTAACATTCAACATGGTGTTTCAAATTTTACATGTATTAGATATCACTAGAAAAGAGTTAACTAAAATTGTGGAATGTTATGTGATAAATACTTACTTCTGTTTATCTTCGTCAGCGGCTGAAATATAAAAAGATTCGGTCAATACAAACTTGATTTACGAGAAAAGCGATCCGGAATGTTTGGGTACGAATGCTGGATGCTGAGTACAATTTTAGCGGATGAAGTCGAATGTTTATGAATTCGAATAACATCAAACAGATGTTAAGATGTATGCTGGTACCTATTCTCAGAATAAATCCAGGTGTTCAGGATTTGTTCTAGATACCATTACGTTTCTTATATATTTGAATTCATGGATCGTTAACAAAATCGTATTTTATCTAATTTTATACTCTGCTTTCAAATAACAGACAGGCCGTATAAATTAGCGATAATAATACAGCATTTGTAACTCAAGATACAATACAAATGTAAATCCTTAACATCTTCTTGCGAAAGTAAACAGTCTACAAGTAATTGTAAAATGCTTTCGAAATGTTTATTCCAATAACAAAGAATCAATGATGGGATTTTTTCGCAGAAAACACACAAATCCTATTCTTAGTGGTATTCTTATATTTAAGCAAAAGTCAGAATAGATGTTTATATTTAAATTTTTAAACTGTATTGTTTAAATAATGTTACAATGGAAATTTCAAAAGCTAGCATTTCGGTGTTTTACAGAATGCACTTTGAAAAACGTACTCAGGAATTGCATGATCTCATTTCCCCATCCCCGTTCCATCATCGTGTGAAGCGTCAATAGCCTAATGGTTTAGGGTACGGCCTGCGAATCGTAAGGTCGTGTGTTCGAATCCACCATTCGACTATTGCCGTGAACCATGTCCTAGCACAAGCTTAAGCTTAGTTGGAATGGTTAACAAGATTGTTAGTAATATTTCACGAAAAAAAAAGAAATATTGCTAGCTTTCTTTTTAAAAAAATCATCGGATTTCAAAACACACTTGATTTAATTGCATTAATACAATGCAATCATTGTTGTGAACACCCTAATCTAATCTGAACGAAGCGCTTTACTTCGTCTTTCAGCAGTGAACTGGAATAGTTTCTTCTGTCTTTCCTTCCGATTATAATTTGGGTGTTTTCAATAGTTGAGTAAACAGCCATTTACTAAGTTAGTGCGCTGTTACATGACTACAAAATGAATCATCGAAATCTCTTGGCGTGATATTGAGTTAATCAACCATTTGTGGTCCACATACTTAATCCAATTTTAACATTTATATGGTTTTCATATGGCTCCTATTGTCCCAATTGGATCAAATTTAGAACCACACGGGAAGCATCATCTTTCAAATAAAAAAAGAATCATCAAAATCGGTTCACCAACAAATATAAATAAAAGGAAATACAGACGAATTGATTATTTATATTATTTTTATAATCAAGGGTCAGATACAGAAGGCAGTACTCCTGGACACGGCACGCATCGTCAGGAGGTTTCTCTCTATGTCGCCCTAACCACCGGTTGCTTGAGCCCTGCTTCGTTGCCGGTGGCACACACTAGGTTAGGTTTTTATAATGTTTTTGTATTTTGTATGATATTTTTGTGTATTTTACTTTTTATATAAATATTATAAAAACTTAACCTAAGGATTCAAAATAAATAAAAATAATAATAATTTTATAATCTTATAATTTAGTCTAAGGTTGTTATTTAATAGTTATTTAAAATAATGATGAGTCTTAGTTACTTATTTGAATAATTGAATAATAATAATAAAGTCGGTTGAAAAGGGCGTCCTTGCGTAATAGCGTTTAACGTTTGATTCGATTTAAGTCGGTTTTTGTTTTTACTCGTAAATATACTTGTATTATTAATTTTTCTGGATGTTTGTCAATATTAAAACTCAAATTAATATTTATTTATTTATTCTTTATTTGCACAAAATACAAAAAAAGGTACAAATAGGCGGACTTAATGCCAGTAGGCATTCTCTGCTAGTCTACCTTGGGGTTGTGTAGAGACAAAGTAACGGGTGCAAGCTATATGAGTGAAATAATTAATAAAAGAAAACTATAATAAATGCATGCATATATAATATACATACCTACTTACAAATAAAATTAAATATATAAACATAATAATTATATATAATAATAAATAGATACATATATAAATAATTATAGATGGATAGGGACAGCAATTGAGAAACTATTCCTTGCTTAGGTATGTATGTATTAATATTTAATTTAATGCATAATAATGTATTCAATGTTTTACAGATTACATTTTGGAGAGTGTGCACAGGACGTACACAGAGTTAACTCCCTCATCCTCATTCTACCTCCGGACGTTAACACATTCTGCAGGTCTCTACCCTTTCATAGTGCATGTTCCGCGCGTCCTAATGAACCCATTTTAGTCAACATTCATCGTGCGTACAGCACAGGAGTGGAACAAGTTGCCAGCGTCGGTCTTTCCGTCCAAGTACGACGTGGGAGCCTTCAAGAGTAGAGTGAATAGAGGCTAACTAAACTAGCGCGTACCATCTTTCGACTATATCACTACTAAATAAACACTAGTTTATAACCCATAAAAAATATAAGGGTTATAATTATCGCCAATAGTCACCCACTAAGGGAAATACGTCGAATTACCATTGATTATCCGCGAAATACCAACCGACCGAGTCCTGGTTCGGCCCTCTCGGGGGGATCCTTGTGTCGAGTTACTAGCGATAGAGGCTCAGGATAAGCGACCTAAGAGCTATGCCACCTCTCAATCCGGTGAAGCAGTCAAGGCCAACTTCACAGGGCAATCTGTGTAGTTCGTCATCAAAAAATTGAATTATCAATGATCCTGTAAATAGACTGTAACTTTAACAGTTAAAGAAAATCAGTTTAGATTGTAGATCATTCGTCATTTGTTTACGTCTGTCACCGATAGTCATCTCACGATATTAAACGGTGCGCCCTCACAACAGCCATTTTGCCAACATTCGTCTTTTGGCTCGAAGCGTCGAGCGTGGGTTACTGCTCCGGAGTCATTTTTTGTTGTCACTTATTTCAGTCTATGACTAATGCTGTTATTTGCGAAGGCATTTTTATTGGCGCACGTATTGGATTACGTACGAACATTCTGACAAATGTTTGTTACACGATCGTTGATGTATTTACTATGTTGATTGTTATTTTATTTATATTTTCAATGTGATTTACCACGATCCCATCTGATTTTAAATGGCAATGCAATCTGTTTATTGTATGTATTGCTTAGGTTTATATCTAATAAAGATAGAGTTTAGTCTTATTTTAAACAACTCTTGCTGTAATTTATTTATTTTTGACAGACAGACTTCGAAAAAGGAGGAGGTTATCAATGTATGTTATGTCTGTATGTTTTGTTTTATGTTCGTTACCTCTTAACTTTCAACTGAGTGAATCGATTTTGATGATTCTTTTTTTATTTGAAAGTTGAATTCTTATGATTCTTAATTTCACAATGTTAAATAATTTCATAATATTAACAATCCAATTGTGACAATGGGTTTCATAAGAATACCATATAAGTCTTAAATTTCCATCTATTTGCTATTTAGTTCAATTCTGACAGTGGCATGTGCGCCGAATGGACGAATAACTCAATACCACGCCAATCAATTTCGATGATTTTTTGGAATTTTTTCGAAAAAATCTACTTGAAGGATAGTTTTACGAGAGTTTGGTTGGGTTCTGATTAAGTTTGATATCGTAATATTCCTACGATAATTCTGAAATAAAAAAGACGCCCTCTTTTACACGCGTAAAACGTTTTCAGTATGATTCTGTTTGAAGACAGTTTTTCTTTTTACTTATAAATATAATTTTCTAATCCCCTAATTATTTATTTCACCTTTCCTGCCCTAAATGGTTGATCACATTTAGCAGTGAGGCTGCCATCGCCCACATTTCACTATTATAATATCTAAAATGTGGGCAATAAACAGTCTGTCGATCTAACTTAAATAGTAAATTGCACTATTATTGTAATCGTAAGTACAGACAAACGCAGGTGATTTATACCCGAACTCCGTAAATAATATTTAAACATCTAGTATACTTTGAAGAGTGAACAGTATTTATGTGATTAGAGTAATACTTACGGCTAAAGTTAAGATTGATGGAGGCGGCCACCTCGCCCATCTTATTCTTAGCTTTAACTTTGTAGAGTCCCGCATCGGTCTCGATCACGTCATCCAGCTCCAACACCACCAGGAACTTGTTGTTGGCAATGCTTTGGATCCTGGAAACAAGCAATGAATTAGAAACTTAGCTTACATACGAAACGAAGTGGTGGTTGGTTTAATGCCGTATTTAGCATGTAGATCAGTTTTCAACCGACTTCAAAATCTGTATTTTTTTTAAAATACGTCATTACTTTCGACTGGGTAAACCGATTTTGATGATTCTTTTTTTGTTTGAAAGCTGGCGCTTTCCGTGTGGGCCCTTAAAATTTGGTGCAATTGTGACAATGGGATCCATAAGAAAACCATATAAATCTTGCATCAAGTATGTGCGCCACAAATCGACGAATAACTTAATATCACGATAACCGATTTCGATGATTCATTATTTATTGGACAGGATGTACTTTAAGAATAGTTTCACTGGGCGACAAGAGTGAGGGCCTTTGTCGTCCGCCAAAGTGGACCCGGGAAGAAGGCGACATCGGCTGGCCCGTGTCGCCTTGCACTGCAAGGGCACAGGGAGGGAGGGATTAACCACCGGGAAGTGCTCTCCTTGAGCACAGTGCAGAGGGGCTCCGGTGCGTTCCACTGGAGATCCCGGAGCCCCTCACCAAACCCCACATAACCGCCGCCTTCCCCCCAGAAGGCGGGGTATCTTTCTGAAGATTTCCTCCTCGGTAACAAAAAAAAAAGTTCTGATTAGTTATATAATAAGCGTTGAACGTTTTATTCAATTTGAAGTCGTTTTTTTTGCTCGTAAATATACTTGAACCGACTTCAATAGTGGAGGAGGTTCTCTTAGTTCTTAAGAAAATACATCATGCGTACGGAACAATTGGTTAAAAAGTATCTCACCCTTTTAAATCAAAGTTTATAACTGATTTCAAAAGTGGAGGAAGTTTAATTTCTTCTTACCTACAAAGACACTCATTGTACACATTACACAGCTAAAATCAGACTGTATTTTATTTACGTAGACCGCAAACCCGCTCATTCGCACACAACTGCACTGTAACTGAACATCTTAAACAAAATAAAAAGTGAAACGGGTGCACAGTACAGGATTTTCTTTTAATAAGCACTGACCGCACTTTTTTTGTTCTTGTACTCTCAAATATAATTTAGGGTGTCTTGTACCAAATTCCGTTTAAATATAAGATAAATAAATTTAAGTAAATACGTTTAAATTGTATTGTGTCTCATATAATTATTGACTCCTTGCACTAAACTGTTTTGTAGCTTATTTAGTTAACGCATTTGTGGCATGTATCGGTAAAACAGTGCATTTCGTAATACGTCAATATCACGATTGAAGTGAATTTTCAAGAATTTTGTTGACAAAACACGATTAATATACAAACAAACATTTTATTTTTCCCACAATAATTTCAATAACAACTTACTTAAATTACAATTATGGGCGGGGGACTGGTGTCCAAACTAGGAACGAGCCTGTGTGCCCACGGATTTTAACAAAACTTTTAAAACTTTTGGAGAGAGAAGGAGAAGTTATAGGGTATAGCAATATATGCGTAAACAAGAACCAGGCAAACGGTATGTCAATTTTATAGATAAAACGAGACAAATATGTCACGTATATTTGTCTCTGTCCGCTTTAATCGTTTCATTGTCTTATATTTAACTTTTGGTTGTTATCGTGCCTCAATCTTTGGTTATTATTTAGAGCATAAAAGAGTAAAACTATACGCGTAATCACCTTAGTTACAGCCTTGATATAAGTCCCACTGCTGGGCACAGGCCTTCTCTGTAAAGAGAGTATAAGGGCATAGTCCGCCACGCGGCCCTAGTGCGGATTGGCAGACTTCACATGTCTTAGAAAAATTTTCTTAGGCATGTAGGTTTCCTCACGATGTTTTCCTTCACCGCTGAGCGTGTGGTAAATCAGCACATAAAATTGTAATAACAAATTTATTGGTGCCGGCACCGGGGATCGAACTCGGGTTGTTTAGCGTATTATATCGTGTACCTAATTAGGTAAAATTAGGAACAAAAATTACATTGTAAATTTAACACATACACGTCAAAAGTCAAGTTGCAATATGGCGCTTAACGTATTTAGTTGAGATAAATAGCCTATAATGGGTGTTTAATTTTGACAGTTCGCTAAACGTATTTAGCTGGCGTTGTAATGATTTAAAACGTAAATTTTAATTGTTTTACGTAAATGTTAATTAATACAAGCGGACCCTGGTGTTATATACTGTATTGTCAGAATTATAATTTTATAGCTACGGAAATAAAAATTTCTCTCTAATTGTTTTCAATATTTGAGCACTCATACCGCTGTGATTTCTACCCTGGTGTTACATTTTCTCGTTTTAAAATGTTTGCTTTCAGTTAATTCTCATATTAATTTTATCGGCATATGTCCTTCAGTGAAGATATACCAGGGAATTCCTTTGAATCATTTAGAAGAATGATTGTTGTTTGAGATATTGGTAGGTTTATGATGATCCAAGACTAGGCCCATACTTCTAAACATCAACGAACACGAATGTAGAAGAGAAAACATGAGTCAAAACTTCATATCATTTTAGCTTTATTGCGTAGGAAAGATAAATTTAAAAAGTTATGACCTTAACCCAGTTTATGTCGTGAACGGATATATTTAAATTGTTCTTATCTAGTATATTTACGAATAAAAACAAAAATCGACTTCAAATCGAACTCTCATCAAACTACCTTTAAAGCACGTCCTTTCCATGAAATAATGAATCATTATATGAGTCACAGAGATATGTCGCACACGTACTCGTACTTAACGCAACAACGACTTATATACTTTCCTGGTTGTTACTGTCAGAACTGGACCAAAATTAATCGGGACCACATGGACTTTTGAGCTTTGAAATAAAAATGAGAATCATCAATATCGGTCCAGTCAGTCGAAAGTTATGAGATAATAAATATAAAAAAACACAAACAGACGAATTAAGAAGAAAAGGAGGAGTACCGGTTTTTTAAGTCGGTTGAAAAGTTGAAATGTGTCATTAACGTAAGGGAAATGATGAACAACTTTTCTCGCGTAATATGATATTGCAATCATTGACAACATCATATTGTAATGCCACCAAATGTACGTACAACTGGAACTACGTAAGGCTATATCCAAACGCTTACGCTGGAATCTTTACCTAAACAAGTAATAGTTTTAAATCTCCCTTTTATGTACCTATCCTAGATATATATCTATACCAGTGATTTTTAAACTTATTTCTTTTACCGCCCCTTTGATAAAAAATTTTAACGGCCCCATTTTTTTATACACCCCTAAAACTTAAAAAAATCTTAAATCTATCTTACGTATTTATAACATCACACAGGGTAGAAATATACACGAATTATTTGTTATTGTGTAGTAGGTGGGTTTAAATTTTAGTTACAATTTAAAATACTATATGTAGTAAATGAAATTACAAATTATACATCGCCCCCTAACCCATTTTTTCTGGGTCCCTTAACGCCCCTATAGGTTTCAAACGTTATCGCTCACTTTGAGAAAGTCTGATCGATACCTAGATCTATATAGTTACTTATGTTTACTTTGTACACTTTTACTTTGTGCAAATAAAGATTAGATTAATAAATAAATAATTTCTTTGTTAGCACTCACTTAAAAATTGTTCTATTATCTTCTTTGAGCAGTTCATCACTTCGGTACCAGCTGATCTCAGGTTTCGGTGATGCCAAGAGCTGGCACTCGAAGATGAGTTTATTCCCGTCATCCTCCTGGCGCAGCTGCGGCTTCTGGGTGAAGCTCGGGGCTAAGTCGTCCGTCACCCCCATAGTGCTAGCTGTGGATCATCACTGCCGGGAAGAAAATTCAGTCTCTTTTCGAAGGTCACGAGCTCCGCAACCTGGTGAAGAAAAATTGGAAATTAATCGACATTATTTACGAGTAAAAACAACAACCGACTTCAAATTGAACCAAACCTTAAACGCTATTACGCGCGGACGCCCTCGTATTTTCGAAAATTACGAAAAAAAATTAATCAGAACCTAACACAACTTTTATCAAACTACCCTTGAAGTACATCTACAATGTACAATTAGTTATTTGTCCACTTGACGCACACATACTCGATTCAAATTTTAGACACATGATTTTATCATGGATGCCATTATCAGAACTGGACCAAAATTAAATGAGAAATATTCGTAATTTCTGTTCTGTTATTTTTTATCATCACAACTTACGACTGGCTGCACCGATTTTGGATAATTCTTTTTTTATTTGAAACCCATGTATGGTTTTGAAGTCGGTTGAAAAACATGTATGGTAACGAGTGAACCAATAATTCATACTATTCTAATAACTCATATTATAAATCAATAATTTATATTATTACCATTAATACAATAATGTAGTTATTAATAATTTAAACTTACATAATACGTATGTAACTCTTTACTTCATACATTCATAGGTATCTAGTAGAGTAGAAGTAAAAAGCGGTTATTTTAACATTACAAAAACTCCAATTTTATTTATTTGTATAGATTACCGACATTTCTAACACTTTAGAGCGGTAAATTTCACGAGGGGATTTAAGGCGTTTTTATCCGTCTATAGTTCTGTTCAAAGAATGTTAGTAACATTTTGGACGAAAGAGACAAAAATTTTGTAAAAAAATAAAAAAAACCTAATGAACCGATGTTGCGCTGAAAATCAGCGCTGTCGCATCCTTGCAACGGCATATGCTAAGACGGTGTCCCATATTGGCATCATGTCTTATGTACTATTTGCCCGATTTTTTTTAACTGTATCTTTTTTTTTCTGTCTTTTTGATGTGTTTATTTTGTGCCTATAAAGAATATGTCTATGTGTATATTAAAAGTTCTTAGACCTGACAATTATTTTAGTGAAGATGTCTGTTAATATTTTAAAGGAGCTATAGAGGTTTAGCAGGACTGTGGAAAACGAAAATTCTAAATATTTACCTACCACTATATACTACCACATTAAAAGCATTCACGCCTTTATGCCAGAGGGCCGGGCATGCTTTTATCAACCAACTTCAAAAGGAGGAAGTTCTTAATTCGTCTGCATTTTTTACGTTTGTTACCCTAAAACTTGTGTTTCCCGTGTGGTACCATTTAATTTGGTCCAAGTCTGACAATGGGATACACAAGAAACCCATAAAAGTCCTAAATCTGCATCAAGTATGTGCACGACAAATAAACGAATAACTCAATATCACGCCAGTCAATTTCGGTGATTCATTTTTTATTGGAAAGGGTGTACTTGAAGAGTAGTTTGATGGAAGTTTGGTTAGGTTCTGATTAATTAATACTACTAGTATAATCTACCCGGGAAGAAGGCGACATCGACTAGCCCGTGTCGCCTTGCACTGCGAGGGCACAGGGGGGGAGGGAGTAACCTCCACTGAAGTTTCCGGAGCCCCTCACCATGCACCGAGGAAGGGCCGCCGGGGAGGTTTTAGTGCGTAAAAACCCCACATAACCGCCGCCTTCCCAAAAGGCGGGGTATTTTTCTGAAGATCTCCTCGTTAACAAAAAAAAAGGTTCTGATTAATTGTATTTTGTAATATTCTTACAATAGTTCGGAAATACAAGAAAATAACGTTTAACGTTTGATTCTATTTGAAGTCGGATTTTGTTTTTACTCATAAATATACTTGATTATAAAGGCGTCGAAAAGATCAGAACGTTCCCCTGACGTATGAGAACGTAAGTGACACACCTGCCTGTAGGCATATGATTGTGCTAACCAATATAAGCTGAAATAATAATCGAACGAGCCGTGGTGTTTCTCGGGCACCGACAGTTTGGAGTGCTTATGCGTACGTACGCGCTTTTCACCGAATTCATTACTTACTACATTTCGTAAGTGGTAAACCCGCGTACATATAATAAGTTACTAATATTCTTGTTAAAGATTCCAAATAAGCTTCAATTTGATCTAATTTGGTTCACGCCAATTGTCGAATGGTGGATTTGAACTGACCTTACCCTAAACCATTAAGCAATTTTTTTTAACTGATAATTTATTTATTTAATAGGAAACATTTGCTGATCGATTGAGCCGTTCCTGCCCCTTTAATTGTTATGTGTTTATTTTCTTTGTGTATTATTTCTTTTCGTAACTTACAATATACTATGATACCAATAACTAAAATGCCTATGTTTAATGTTGTATCGATACTATACAATATATCCTAATGATTGTTTATATTTAAGTAGCGAATAAAAAACCGATAAATACGATATTTCGTTATCGGATGAAATATATCGATTTTAATAAAACACAGGCGTGTTTCTTTTCTGCTAAAAGGAGCCAGTACACCTTGGCTCCTACTTTCCAGGATCTATCTGTGGAATTCACTAATCGGCTTCAGTTATTGGGTATTGAAATCTCATCGACCCTAAACTATGGACGATTCATCGAGTCTTAAGGCTAAGATAGCTGCAAAAACTTGGATCTTGGTCAAAGTGCAACCGTACTTCACTGCGGGACAGCTTTTAACACTTTATAAAGCTCAAGTCCGGTCGTGTGTTTCTACACTACTGCTGTCACATTTGGGCAGGCGCAGCTAAATGCCATCTCGCAGCCTTGGACTCGGTGGAGAGGCGGGCTAAGAGGCTATTTGGTGACGCAGCTGAAACCAATCTGCTCAGTCTTGAGCACAGGCGTAAGGTAGCTAGCCTTTCGGTTTTCTACAGATTGCATTTTGGAGAGCGTGCTCAGGAACTACATGATCTAATTCCCCCATCCCCTTTCC
Organism: Meandrusa payeni; assembly: GCA_029286785.1. NCBI lineage: Eukaryota > Metazoa > Arthropoda > Insecta > Lepidoptera > Papilionidae > Meandrusa > Meandrusa payeni. The sequence goes on from JAGSMX010000029.1 coordinate 3,840,427, forward strand.
ACCACCATCTAGATGCACTGCGGGATTTCATCTTTTTGTTGTGAACATCCCTCAATCCCGAACGAAGCGATTTGCTTCGTCTTTCATTTTTCGTACAGCAAAGGACTGGAATAGTTTGCCCGCGTCTGTCTTTCCTTCCGATTACAATGTGGGTATTTTCAAGAGTAGAATGAATAGGCATTTACTAAGCTAGTGCGCCTTACCATCCAGGACTGCATTTCCACTTAACATCAGGTGGGATCGTAGTCAAGCACTTGCTTAGAAATTATAAAAAAAAAATTCGATGTTAGATGATTCGATAATATCAGATTGAAGCGTTCATATTTATCGTGCACTTTAAGGACCTAAACATTCGTAAAATCGGAAAAATGCAACAAAATGGTTACTTAACAATATATTTTAAAAGCTTTTTAAGGAATTTTACTTAGTACATATTACACTTAAAGGCTAACATAACTTCAAAATTATGTAATAATAAACAATAAAAGAACAAACACTTAATCAAGACAACAACTCATTAAGAGGTGCGATAGAAACTTTAAAATGTTTTATTTTAAAAAATATTAGTGTCCATAAAAATCAGAGAATTTTGAAAATTCGTTATACCGAGATGAGATTCCGTTTATCAAAGTTGCTCAAATGTTTACCTATTTTATAGCAGTTAGCTTACCCTCTGTCACATAATAAAAAGCAGAAAGCAACTTCTGCCCCCGTCTTCTCCACTTGGGTATAATATATACTACTGCCGTTATATCCAATTATTTGTCTAGGCGGGTACATATTACAATAATCGCTGTGTGTAAAACGAAAGTAAATACTCAACCCATGTGGGGTAAGGGTATTTTTGAACTAAAATTATAGTTACAACCAGGACATACATTATATATGTCCCACTGCAGGGCAATTGTGTGATAAAAGAGTTATTGGAAGGCATGTACTTCAAAGGAAGTTTGATGGATTTTGGTTATGATCTGCGTCCAAGTGTAACGTTTAATGATTAATTATATTTCAAATAGGTTTCTGTTTTTAGTCACTAGTGGTCACCGTATAGTCGAAATTCGATTTAATCCAGGAATGGGAGCATTAAAATTACTATTTATATATTAACTATCTCTCAGTCATTAACTTAACCGTTGCCAAGCAACCATGTAAGTGTATGTATGTGATAAATATATGTATCAACAGCCCTGTAGTTCTGGGCTCTCAAGAATAAGACGACGGTATCCCGTGCCTGTCGTAGAAGGCGATTAAAAGGAGCCTCGGGTTCACTGGGCGACAAGGGTGAGGGCCTGGAAGAAGGTGGACCCGGGAAGAAGGCGACATCGGCTGGCCCGTGTCGCCTTGCACTGCGAGGGCACAGGGGGGGAGGGAGTAACCTCCCCCCGGGACGTGCTCTCCTTGAACACAGTGCAGAGGGGCTCCGGTGCGTTCCACTGGAGATCCCGGAGCACCTCGTCATGCACCGAGGAAAGGGCCACCGCGTAGGTTTTAATGGATAAGAACCCCACATAACCGCCGCCTTCCTGAAGATTTCCTCCCCGTCAACAAAAAAAAAAAAACTACGCGCCACGAGAATTGCCGCTGACTTAATATTTTAAAGCGATTATGTCTGAAATCCATCAATCACAACGAGTTAAACGAGATATTTATCACAAGCATCATTTGTCCGAAGCTTGGCTCAAGAGCTCTTTCATACTATGTGACTCACTGCACGGTCAGCGCCATCTAGATCGGCAAGGTGAAGTGTATCGTGTGGGTGTGTTAAAATTTTCACAAGTATAAACGAAACGTCTCGATCTATTTTTGTAACCGCTGAAGGCCTCGGAAGACGTATCGAGTTGAGCAGTTGAGTTTTTTTTATATATTCCGCAACTTCCTTTGGACGATTACCTAACATCTCGATTTCAGATAATTTCTATTGATCTATTATGATAAATTTTTTGTATTACAAAAATCTGTTATTTGATATATTGAATGAAAATTGACGACAATAATCGTAGAATGAAAATAAAATCTTGAATCAAGATATACGTACCAATTTAATCAGATGATAGTAATCCAATAATCAATACACAAATCACTTGATAGGAACACAAACACACTACAATCGTGCGATCGATCGAGAACTTGACGAAGGTTATGCGAAACTTGATTCGTTGTGAAATCGGGAGGTTTTTGTCGCCGGCGACGGGACGCGTCGGGTCGTTGTCGGAATCGTAACTAAACTACGAGAGTGTTGGCTTGCGGCCGAGGCGGCTGGGCGGAATGCGCGTGGGCCGCTGCACCCGCCTGTTGGATAACTGGGCCCCGTCATGTGTGACGTCGCCGCTGCAGAGGTGTTTTCCGCCAAACATAGTTGATCTAAGTAATACGATTTTTCACGTGAAACGCCCGGTGGATTAAACCTACGGTTAGTATGGAACATCTAATACGGTGTGGTGACGCGTCGCCATGTGCAAGCGTGTGCGACTTTCCCATCTTTCTCGCCACACTGAACACGTAGACCTATAATTTACATAGTGTTTAAATTAACAATTATCTTTTTGAATAAAACTATTTTTTACGGATTTTATCGCGTTTTATTTTATTCTTCAATTCTAAGACTTGTGAAATTCACCAACCCGCACAGGATGTGTATACGCATAGTATGTGGAGCATAATATGAGAAGCAAAACCTTCTACCCCGCCGTTCTGTAAAGTCCAAAGGAAACCGATATGACTAGGGGACTATCAAGAAAGGAGCCTACTCCGTTTTCAAAGGCAGCAAGGCACCTCTGGTGTTGTGGATGTCCATAGAAAACAGTGATCAAGACCCGTATCTTAATCAAAAATCATTTTTCATATGTATTTATCGGAATTTAAGGTGTAATGCCAATTGAATTATAACGGAATTGGTTAAATTCCATTATAATTCAATTGGCATCCAATAAAAGACGTTTTGAAAGCACAATTATGAAATCAATACAACTGAATAGAGAATCCCCTCCATTTTTGTAGTCAGTTAAAAACGTAATGCTATATTGAATAGAGCCTTCCAAAGAATAGGATCCTAAGTTATTTTAAAGCTAAAATCTTTCTTGGTTACTGAGATAATACAAAAAATCCCAGGGCGCAAGGCGCTCGGACGTTAAATTAGTGACAACGAATCCCTAAACAATGAGCACTCGGCATGGAATTACAATATGCATGTATTACATAATAACAATAAATATATAATATATAATATCACAGTTAAAGTATTTTATTCATTTAATGATAAATGCATATACATATAAAATTGAATATCTGACAATTTGTGTTGCGTTCGATTTTGCTATCTCTATCTCTAATTTCCGAGCCGACCGAACGGAGCGATGAGTCACGCCCCCAAGCCAATCAAACGATGCATCATATCTCTCAGCCGATCGAACGGAGCGATAAGCCATAGATTTGAGTCAAACTTTTTTGCGAATGCCTCCTAGGGTATACCGCTTCATAACACGTTGTCACGTCAAAAACATGGAATCGGTTGTTGCATAATTTCGGTACAATTCGTACATACATATCGACAACTTCTATTAAATGTTCCTGTTAGTTAACAGTCTTGCAGATACGTTCTGGGGAACATACGTGAATGATGATAAATGAAATGTACCTAAAATCACTAAGGCGATGCAATGAGTTATTGCAAGCTACGCGCCAGTGTTCATCACTTTAAGACGACTAACTGAGACTAATTTTGCCGCAAATAAATCAAAATGGTGTCGTAAATTTTTCGCCGACGTTGTCGCAGAGGTGGAACGCGTCTTGGCACCTCAACGGTCAGGTGATCAATAAATCAGACGAGTTGCCACAACCACTCCTCGCATAACGGAATAAATGACGAAAAAATTAATAACGTGCTATAATTTTTTATCGTTATTTGTCTTTTTTATAACAAAACATTAAAAAACGAGCTTCACTTACTATTATAGATGGGAAGACGTAACATGTGGGAGTTTTCTTAATGCTGCTGGCGGACCCGACCTCAGAGGGAGCGAGGAAGCTGGTGGCTATGGCCATACAACATTTATTCTCGCTTCATGCCACCGATTGTTGTGCGTAGGTTAGGGTATGATGGGGTTGACATGCCCAAAAGGGCAAAAGTCCCCAATAAACAAAGAAAAAAAAATGGGAAGACGTTTTTTGTTACCTTTTACCGCAAAAAAGTCAATTCAGAGATATGAAATTTGTACCATAAGATGCAGATTTTTTGTAAAAAAAGACGTAGCTCACCTTAAGTTATCACCGACGCGAAAAAGATACCATAGAAGCTGCAGGTGCATTACCGGTCGATTATCTCGAAAGACGTGCAATTTATTCTAATCCTCTACTATAGGTATACCTTAAGACCTTTACGCTTAGAGCGATCTGAAAACAAAAACTGACACTCGCCTGATCACTTTTCATAAAGCCAAGTAAGTGGCTAAATCCCGCTTACTTGGGAAGTCAAGCGTGCATTCTCTACGTTTAGTTTAACTTCAAAAAATGTAAACTGGTTACACAGTCTTATTCTATAAGCCTAGGACTACAAGGCTGTTATACCTAATATTTACTCTGATGTGATGTGAGTAATAAAATGTTGAACTATGTACATAAAATGTACATCTATATATATAAAAGAGAATGTGTGTGGGTTTGATCCCTTTTTTTTTTTGTTTACGAGGAGGAAATCTTCAGAAAGATACACCGCCTTCTGAGGGGAAGGAGGCGGTTATGTGGGGTTTTTACACACTAAAACCTCCCCGGTGGCCATTTCCTCGGTGCATGACGAGGGGCTCCGGGATCTCCAGAGGAACTTTGAGGGTTTGATCCCTATGGGCACCGGAACGGCTGGACCGATTTCCATGAAGCTTTCAGGGAATCTTCAGAATAATCAGACGGATAATCGTGTAAAGTTTGGTAACGATCGGAGCACTTCTCTTTTTTCAAATATCGGACACTCCTCTTTTTGAACTGTCAAATACAACTTTTATTTACTATGATGATATTCTATTGTTTTATAACCCAAATTTGTATTGACAGATGCGTTGTGTATATTTATATCATTATGAAAATAACAAATGGAGTCAAAATAAATGACTATTACATTTTTCAATTTAAAGACAATTGACGATCTTAAAAAAATATTAGTCACCGGAAGAATGACAAAGAACTGGCAAAAATCAGATGTGTCAATTCGATCATGTGTTTGTTTAATTGGTATCGATACCACCACTTGGGAATTCGTTACGTTCGGACGTGAGCAATTGGTAAGGCATCTCGTGATTTGGCAAACGTTTGGCACACGTGCTTTATGATGCAACCCATGTTTCATAAGGTCAATTAGTGCACGTTGCTTTACGTAGCCTTATGTTGCATGAGAGTATCTTTAGATCGCTGGAAATTGTATGCTCATGACAAAGTGCTTGAAATATATTTTCAAATAATTTATTCCTTCACTTCATATTAATAATTATTTTAATTAGTATACATTTTTCCAACAATACTAAGTAAGCCGATATGAATGCCGAATGTGTTATGCTGTAATATTTTCAACCGATTTTAAAAGAGGAGGTTCTCATTACGTCTACATTTTTAGCGTTTTCGAAGATTAAAAAGCACAGACGAATAGATTAACTGCTTGAGTTTCAATTCGTTTGTATTTTTTTAATGTTTCTGCACATATTTACATAAAAACATATACAATAAGAAAGTTGCGCACGTACTAGGTTCATAAAGACACACAAGTATTTGTGCATCTTTTACATTCTGGTAGGGCATTACCAAAGATGCGACTGATTCAACGGAAAAAGACGCTCAGGAATATTTAGTTATTATTATATTAATACTAATATTATTCACTTTTCTCTGTTATTATCAACTGTAATAAATAAAAAACAATTATTTGATTTTTAACAAATACCTTTAGCAATGACAAGGTTTCAGGTAAACGAATGTTTCTTTGTAAGACTTAAATTCTTATAATAAATACGTTATATTTTAACCTAAGCGTGTGGTATAACGGCAAACAATACGCGCTCTTAACCAAGCTTTTTCCTAAATGTTTTAAACTGAAAAAGAAGCTTAACAACATTGATTATACAAACCATAAAAAAAAATTAAGATATGATAAATTTAAACAATAGTTTTATAGTTTGTGAGCACATGTTGTTTAAGTTATTTAAAAGCGTAATAGATAACAAATAGATAGATAGAAATAACTTTATTGTAAATCAAACTAGAACCATAAGATTACTAAGGTACATTTTACAATTCGTTGTACAATGGGCGACCTTATCGCTAGGAGTGATATATTCCAGGCAACCTGGGTATGGACAGGAAATATATAAACAAAACAGGACGATGGCGTTCAAATACAAATATTTAATAAATCTACACATTTAATAAATAACCTACTCTAAATATACCTTTTGTTTTTTGTTAACGAGGAGGAAATCTCCAGAAAGATACCCCGCCTTCTAGAGGGAAGGCGGCGGTTATGTGGTGGTTTTTACCCACTAAAACCTCCCCGGTGGCCCTTCCTCGGTGCATGGTGAGAGGCTTCGGGATCTCCAGTGGAACGCACAGGAGCCCCTCTGCACTGTGCTCAAGGAGAGCACTTCCCGGGGGGAGGTTAATCCCTCCCCCCCTGTGCCCTCGCAGTGCAAGGCGACACGGGCCAGCCGATGTCGCCTTCTTCCCGGATCCACCTTGGCGGACGACAAAGGTCCCCACCCTTGTCGCCCAGTGAACCCGAGGCCCCTTTTAGTCGCCTTCTACTCTAAATATACCTACATAAATATCTTATCATTAAATATACTAACACATATACATAACTCATAGCTCCGTAGAAATTGATTGATAATGCTGCGTTAAATGATTTTTAAAAGCAGGTAGGTATTTAGCAAGTCGAATGAAATAAGGAAGGGCATTCCACAGTCTAATAGCCTGCAATGTGAATGACTCCCCATAAAAGTTTGAGGAATGAGTAGGAGTTTTAAATTTGTGTTTCAGAGGAACATAAGTGTCCGAAAGGTGGATATTAAAAGAATAGATAATAATTAGACAGTAATATATAAATATATGTAATAAATCTTTTATTAGAGTTAAATTACATTTGACATTATTGTGCCCAGAAGGCTGGTAGCATTGTCACGTTGTACAGCAATGCTTAGCCTCTGTTCAAGGTATAACCCTCTCTAGGTCACCAGATGTGTCGACCAACTTCTTAGCTATCACATTAAAAAGGTGGAGTGCACTAGGACCCCACGGACCCAAAGTTTCTACCCCAAACGGCTCAAATATGAAACCTCTATCGAAGTTACTATATTTGCACCTCTTTTCTGCAGTTGCAGCGGCGCTCCAGCCTCAACAGAAGATTCTTGAAGATGTGACGGTGCCAAAGTATCGACGCATGTGGCATCCCATACTAAAGGCCGTCCCATCTTCCAGGGTATAAGAGTCATACCGTCTGGTCTCTTACCATTACTACGCAATTGTCCATTTGGCTCCAAAGTTGTTGGAACATTAGCGGTGGAGAGAGCCCGACGGATGGTGGCGTTGAGGTTGGAGTGCCGGGAGGTGCCAGTAATAAATAATTGCAGTTTTGACTTGACTCGTTGACGTAACAAACCAAGTACGTTATAAGATCTTCGACTTCTATGTCGTCGGAGCAATAGAATTAGTTGCTACGGCAGTACACTTATGAAAAAAATAAACATTGATACAAGCGTTTCGAACCTCCAACTTCAAGAATGTTCGACGGTCTGCCACTAAACTGCCACTGCTTATAAATCAATGTAATTTTATTGTTCTTATTTCCTCCGGATGTCATTAAAATGTTACAGTGTATTCAAACATCGGAAGCAATGTGGGTAATTTAACTTTTACTGTACCGTCGCGGTTACCTAGACCTTCACGATACCAATTGCTGAGAAGCAGTTTATTCCGATCGAACCTAGGTAAGAATGCGCCCTTAAATAGAATTAGTATAGAATTCAACTCTTTTTCAAAAACGGACGATATCGACCTCTTTTCTCCTAGTATAAGTATGTATAAACATTCACTAAACTACAAATAGTTTTTTTTTTTTTTTTAGTTAATTTTTAATTTCAAATTTAGTTTTATTTTTACTTTTGTGTTAATTTTATTTTTATCTTACATTGTCACTCGCCAATTAATTGCTTGCAATCTACGCCTATAACTGCGATGGCATTAACTTCACAACTTTTCACTGTTTTATGTATTGTTTGTTAAAAATGTTCATTGTGTTGGTGTAATAAATAAATAAATTAATTAATTAATTAATTAATTAATTAAATACATGAAGCTATGATAAAATTTGTTATATCTCGTTTATTTCAGTTTCTTTTTACTATTTTATAATGACTACCTAGCCTTCTTCGTCCGAGCCTTCTTGACCTGAGAGGCTAACCGGAACAGTTCCACAGAAGCAGAGCTTTTAGATCGCCTAGCCTGAACATCCGGCGTAAGGTCCCCCGAGAAGAGACTAGGTCTCTTGAACGGCTATTCTAATCGCGTGAACATTACTACCCGAGAGAGCCCGAGTCGGCGAACCATGACTTAGTCTTTTATTGCAAAGCTATCAGGACATTCAAATGTCTAAGTAGCTAAAATTGCCACTTAAGGCAGACAGGATTTATGAATCAACAAGTATATTTACGAGTAAAAACAAAAACCGACTTGTGTTTCTGTGTGTAATCAGAACCTAACCAACTCTCATCAAACTAACCTTAAAGTTTATCCTTTTTAATAAAAAATGAACCAATGAAATCGGTTGCCGTGAAATTTTTTTTTGCAATAAAGACTTATCTAGTTGTGTCATGGACGCCATTGTCAGAATTGGACCAAATTAAAATGGGACAACAGGGGAAGCAAGCAAAAGACAAAATCATCAAAATCGGTTTACCCTGTCCAAAGTTATATGGTAACAAACACAACAACTTACAGACGAATTGAGAAAGTCCCCCTTTTTTGAAGTCGGTTGCAAAGTTACCGCCACTACATATAAACTCATACTGTTATAAACAGAGTGTATCTTACCGTTAGTTGAATAACATAATCGTTTCGCTTCTCATCCCCCTTGTGTCGAGATACTAACGATAGAAGTTCAGGCTAAGCGACCTAAGAGCTATGCCACCTCTCAATCCGGTGAAGCAGTCAAGGCCAGGTTCTGTGGCCAATCTGTGTAGTTAGTCATTAAAAAAATCGCTTAGTTTATTTATAAAAATGCACCAATGCCCTGTTTCTTTTAAAAATGAGGGCACGGCACGGTTAAAATTCCTAAACCGGATTACATCTCAAAGGACGTACGCGGAGTTTATTTGTTCCACAGGTTATTAATAGAAGACACGGCACGTTGTTTACACTGAAAGAAATCGCGAGAAAACCGCCAACTCTAAATGTATTTATGTCTATTACAGATAAATACCGGTTCATCAGGTAATGAGTAACGTCTGTTATTTTGGCTTATTCTTTGGACCATTTGTCTGTCAATCGCGCGCGTGCTATGTACATATATTTGCATAAGATAATTCTGTTATATATCACGTTGTAAAATAAATAAATGCATCAGGCCTTGACGTGGAAGGGTAGACAGATATTGCAGTATTTATTTTTACTGGGAATCGTTCGACTCTACGATCCTACGGTCAGTGTTTCGCAACTGATATGAAGCTTATCAAACTAAACCAGTGCAAGGCGGTAGGCTAATCACTTCATCAACATCATAAATGAGATCTAATAAGCTTAGCGGAACAGCGGACAGCAATTGCCGGATTTGATTTTGTAGGTAATTTAAAAAGTAACAATCTATATATGTCCCACTTTTGGGCACAGATCTCTATAAAGAGAGCATAAGCGTACAGTCCGCTACGCGGTCCTAGTGTGGATGGGAGGAATTCACGTCTTAGAAAATTTTCCTTACTCATAAAGTTTCCTTACGATGTTTTCTTTCACTGCCGAGCACGTGGTAAATCAGCACTTTACATTACAACAAAAAACATCGAATTCGGTTTGCCAACGTACAATACAACTTGAGACGACCAATATCTACCTACCGCGATTCTTGCGTTACTTCGCAAACATTAACAAGATTATTAATAAGTGTTATTAAATCAATTTGTCTTCAGACATAAGTCCTTTCAGCTATTACCTAAGGTGAATTGGACTAGTCGTTGATCGTTTGGATAGTTCACTATCTTATAGTCGCAAAACGAGCTATATAAAGAGCTATTGCTTGGCGGGATAGAATCTGAAATGAAAAAATTCAACGTCGAACAAAGGTATTCGACATAGCTCTCAGAGTCAGCAAGATGAAGTGGCCAGTCATATTTGTCGAGTCTGTGACAGCAAATGAGGGAGGAAAGACTTGTAATAAAGTCCACACAGGTGTCGGAGAAGCGAAGGGCACTCTTCCTTCGGATCGATCGATACCTCGATACGATCGATTAGCCGGATGTAGTTTGGATGTATGGTAGAAATCACTGGAGAAGGCCTATTTCCAGCAGTGGATCATTAATTGCACATATTGTTAATCTGTCTCACTAATTGTTCCTTCAGTATCAAAATGATCAGTGATATATTCAGTGATGATTGAGTGTTGTACTTTATTCAGTGATTGAGGCGATTATGATAATGCATTTTCCGACGCGGTTTGTTACGATGGACGGTCTTGTAACATATTCGTTATACAAGCAAATGTAACCTCCATAATACATATCGATGTGAATCATCGACAGCTAGCTATAAATACACTGAATTGTTATAGTTATTGGGCATCTATCAATTATTGTAGTAAATAACGCGCGATGGCAGTGTGAGCCAAGTGAATGGGCGTACGACTAAAGACTGAAGGTCGGGACTTCGGATCTTTCGACTAGTCTCTGTGAGCTTCCCTTTTTTTTATACCTTCTAAGCAAGTGCTTGACTACGTTCCCACCTGATGATAAGTGGAAATGCAGTCCTGGATGGTAAGGCGAACTGGCTTAGTAAATCCGTATTCACTCTACTCTTGAAAATATCTACACTGTGATCGGAGGGAAAGACAGACGCGGGCAAACTTTTCCAGTTTCCTTGCTGTACGAACAATGAAAGACGCAGCAAAGCGCTTCGTTCGGGTTTGAGGGAGTTTTACAACAGAACGATTAAATCACGCAGTGCGTGTTGAAGTCCGATAATTGAACGTGGATGGGGGAATTCGATAATGTAGTTTCTCATCTCTTCTTTCTTGGATTCTTAAGCACTACAAAGAAGATTAGCAAAACTGAGAAATATCGATCGTATGATGTCACTTTTCAAAAAAATTCCAGGATTTATTACAAATATTACTAACATTCTTGTTAACCGTTCCAATTAAGCTTAATCTTGTCCTAGAAGATGGTTCACGTCAATAGTCGAATGGTGGATTCGAACCTACGACCTTGTGATTCGCAAACCGTACCATTAGGCTATTCACGCTTACTTTAGACATAGACATATTCTTTATTTATTATATAGTATAATACCACATAATATATATTATTTATTTTACTGTTATTATACTTGATTATTTGTTTCCGAGCCATCAATAAGCTTGAAGCAGATATGATGCGTGTAACTATGTTTGATTTGAGTCTATTAATACAATCTATTGTTAGCCATTGCCAAACAAAAGGAAAATTCACCCACTTGTTACCCTTCGATAAAACACGAAGGCGTAATGCATTGTGAGTGCATTGACGAACTATTTCGGGCGGATGTCTGCAAACCATCCACGTCTATTTATAACCACCCAGTTCACTTGCTCCGAGCTATTTTTGCTGATATCGTTTGACTAATAATGTTTCTTGCGTCATGTTGTACGTGTGAATGTAGTAGTGATTTCTCCAATAGTTTTAAAATTTGTGCAAATCCGAAGGCCTGGTCATCTTTTTCACAGGTTCGTTCCTAGTTTGGACACCAGTACTCCGCTCACGATTGTAATTCATTCAGATGCTGATGAAATTATTGTGGGTCAGTAAAAGTCAGCTCAGTGTCCGGGCGGTTGCCTCAAGTTGCGTAGTATGCTAACAACCCGAGTTCGATCCCCGGCATCGGCACCAATAAATTTGTTGTTTTTTCTTCCGAGAACTGATCACGCCCTCGTTTCTGAGAATCATGAATCTATGGACATCAAATATATAGCAATGATTGTACACTCTCCGATCAAAGTTCCACAGGAAGACCAAAGACAAGATGGGAGACTGTAGTTTCGAGAGATACGAGAGAGTGCAAGATTTTCCAACATGATGTCGAGGACAGAGCCACCTTACCACTATGTGAGACCAAAAGCACGGAATATAGAGATGATCAGACAAACAATTTTCAAGTAACAAGTTAAGTTAAAGTTACTGTCTACATATATATAGTCCCATTGTTGGACACATTAGTGCGCATTAGATTCGACAGAAAATTTTCTAGTAAATATAGGTTTCTTCATGACGTTTTCCTTCACCGCCTAACGAGCAAGAGTTAAAATTTATTGGTGACGGCACCGGGGATCGAATCTCGGGTTGCTAGCGTACTATGTCACTTGAGGCAACCACCCGGATTGTGAGCTACCGCGTCTCTATCAGCGTACAGGTAAAATAAATAATATGAAAATGTTTCAGTTGAGTGTATTTTTGCGCACGCACCAATATCAATTCGTCGAAGCAATAAACCGCCATTTGATTGGCATGTTTATGTGTTTTTTAACGAGTGCAGTCCAACAGCCACGGATCTGGTTTGATTTAATAACCCCCAAGTCGCGTATGTTGCTGGCTGAACCGGGGCTAATCTGCTGGAAAATTCACTGCATTCAGCAAACGTAAATAGAGCATAGAAACATATAACATTTTCCAAATATTTATAGTGAAATGAAAGAAGTCTCTGCGTTAATATAAAATACTAGGATTTTTTTTATTTCTCTAGGCTATCACAATCTTAGTGGTTAACCGGTTCGACTTACCATAAAATAGTCGCGAGTCCGAATCCCAGTCGGCTTTTACCAAAGAATTAAGGTTAAAAATTACTTGCTTAAAATTTGTGCCCGTTAAATGGCGATGGGCTCACAACACTGTGGCATATGAGACCTAATACGCTTGGTGAAAAGCGGACAGCGAAAATTGTCTATCTCACTGGGTTAAAAAGACGTGAGAGGTTATTTTATTTTTTTTTTTATATTTTCCCACTACCTTGTCATGCCACTACACGGACAATCGCGACATCTATTAGAAATTGAATAGAAAATCTTAAAACGCGCTTTTCTAAAAGTTATTTTTATTTTATTATGATAAACAAACGCTTCTATACGATGTATGTATCAAGGCACATCTATGGTTAGTTTTTATTTTTTAAATTTATTTATTAGTTTTAAAATTTACGAATTTTAGGGCTAACAAATCGGAACAATCGCTAGATTATCACTACGCTAGCAACATCTTTCGGGCCAACCCTTCACCAAAATCTTGGTAAGGCACCTGCACCTTTTTATTTTAAAAATATTACAGTTTGCGTGAGATTCCAAAAACTAACCTCACTAAAATGGTTTCACTTAAAATAAACTGTCCTTGAAATGGCCAGGTGAAATTGAAAAATGTAAATGCGAGTTTGTTTTCAACAACCAACGTGCCGGCTCATTACTCGATCTCCGTGAGACTACAGGAAGAAAGCTCGAATTGTTGCCAAGAACCAAACGCACGTTATTGTCACTAATTGAGAGACGTCTCAACAACTCTTCGAATATACACGTCCATTGCCAAGACGCGAACGACCATTTTCAATCATACTCCAACCTTACCCTACTTTGTAGTTTCACGGTTATACCGCAGGTGAATAATAAAGTAACAAGAAAATAGGTCAATGTATGTTACTCGTAATATTCTGGGCTCTCAAGAATAAGACTACGGTATCCCCTGCCTGTCGTATAAGGCGACTAAAAGGGGCCTCGGGTTCACTGGGCGACAAGGGTGGGGGCCTTTGTCGTCCGCAAAGGTGTACCCGGGAAGAAGGCGACATCGGCTGGCCCGTGTAGCCTTGCACTATGAGGGCACAGGGGGGGGAGGGAGTAACCTCCCTCCCCCCCGGGACGTGCTCTCCATGAGCACAGTGCAGAGGGGCTCCGGTGCGTTCCACTGGAGATCCCGGAGCCCCTCGTCATGCACCGAGGAAAGGGCCACCGGGGAGGTTTTAGTGGGTAAAAACCCCACATAACCGCCGCCTTCCCCCCAGAAGGCGGTGTATCTTTTTGAAGATTTCCTCCCCGTTAACAAAAAAAAAAATGTTACTCGTAATATACTCAATAGCCTAATGGCTTAGAGAACAGTCTACGAAAGATTAGGTCGTACGTTCAGTAGGTAGGGTAGATTTCTAGAACTATTGACGTGAACCATCTCTTATCCATGTAAGTTAATAATCTATATTCAGGAAACAACATGTGGGTGCTTTTTTAATGTTGTCGTCTAACCCGACCTCAGAGGAAGCGAGGCTGCTAGTGGCTATGGCCATATAAAACACACACCATTGAACATTGATGACTTTCTCGCTTCGTGCGATCGATGTGTGTTTTACCAAGGTTAGGTACGATGCCCAAAAGGGCAAAAGTTCCTAAAAAATTAAGAAGAAAAATTCTATATTCATTCAAATAAGCTTGTAAACACGTTAACAAGAATGGAAATTTCATTCTCCTCCGTTCATTGCATATGAAACTAACTGTCAGTAATTATCTATGATAGTTACTTAACCGTTACCACACAACTATATAACAATCGTAAAATTGTCATCTATTCGTGCCTGTCTGTTTCTTATCTTCATTTATAGCTATTTGGTAAAATTTTCTGGTTCTCAATAAATAAATAAAATAACAATTATATTAAAAAGTAAAAATGAAAACCGACTCCAAATCCTATAAAAATATTACGAAATAGAATTAACCAAACTCACATCAAAATACCTTTAAAGTTTTTCTATAAAAATAAACTATTGAAATCGTTTGGCGTGATATTGAGTTATTCGTAAATCTTTTGCGCACAAACTTAATGCAAATTTAAGATTTATATTGGTTTTCTGATACCACTGCCAGAATTGGACCAAAAGGTTTGGGGCCACTTGGGAACCTTCAAATAACAAAAGAATCATCAAAATCGATTCCAGGCGAGCGTTATGAGGTAACCAACAAAAAAAACATACAGACGTATTGAGAATCTACTCCTTTTTGAAGTTGGTTAAAAATACCTAACAATAACGTTTGTTACTGAATCAACAAAGTTAAAAATAATCAATGGTTGCCGATTCTTGGAACCGACTGTTTTCTAAGCTTTACGTGACGCCGGTCACGTAGCGCGAATATTTCCTTGCGAATGTCAGAAACAAAGTGAAATGAGCCGTTTATTTAATATTTATCTGCTACGGTATCTGGCTAAGCACACATTATTATAGACAACGTTTATTAATAATATCTATCGTTCTATGTTGTATTTATTGATATCAAAAAAACACCAATTTAAAATTGCAAATAATAGGTATATTTACAAGTAAAACTAAAACCGACTTCAAATTGAATCAACCGTACGAATATTTCGAAATATAAATAAAATTAACCATCGAAATCGACTAAAATAGAGTCCAATAACTAATACACTCGCTTTATTCAGACGGCGTAAAGTTGTACAAATAATTATTTTAACGAATATCATCCTCACAATCTGTATACAAATTGTAAATTTATTGGAAAATAAATAGAAGCCAGATTCATCATCATCATCATTTCAGCCGTGAAACATCCACTGCTGGACATAGGCCTCCCCCAACGATTTCCAAAAGGACCGGTCGTAAGCGGCCCGCATCCAGCTGCGTCCTGCGACCTTTATGAGGTCGTCAGACCACCTTGCGGGTGGACGTCGCACATTGCGCTTGCTGGTCGGTGGTCTCCAATCGAGAACTTTTCGGCCCTAACGGCCATCTGTTCTACGCGCTATGTGCCCTGCCCATTGCCACTTCAACTTGCTTATCCGTCGAACTATGTCGGTTACCTTCGTTAGTCAGAAGTCAGATTACAAACTAATAAAGTTAAATTATTGTTTACAATGCCATGATTATGTGATGTTCAACTATATTAGTAAATATGAATTAAAGATACCATAAGGTTTGGGTAAATCACTAAGATATCATTGGAAGTAGTCATTATGCATAGCAATAGCTGGTTGTGGTGTGTTTTTAGCACGTGCTATTGAGTTATTCGTCCATTCTCACTATATCGTATATCATAGATAACTCTATAGCACGTGCTATTGAGTTATTCGTCCATTCTCACTATATCTATACTTATTATGGTTACTGTCTTATTTCGTTGTTTGTGTTTTAAATGTCTTGATATTACATACCATAAGCCCAATACTTATGAAATCTGCCAGAGAAATAGCGAAACCTATAGCGCTGCCAGTCCCAAGCCCATATAAAAAAGAAGGGATACGAATTTGCCAATTGTGCCAATAATTTGAATAATAACCATTAGTTCTAAATATAGATTTACCTACATTCTAATCAACATGCGGTAATGTTAATAATGATCAAACTAACTTCTTCAAACACTCAGATTTATTCGTCTATTCCAATATATCCTATACCACCACGCACATCCATCTATTTCTGATATATATATAGATAAAAGAAAAGCTTGTGTCGAATTATTCGGTCTCTATCCATCCCCAAAGTGTATCATTTATTATATGAGCAGTAATAAATGTTTCCGTGCCACTGTTGCTCGGATGGTCTTGGAACAGCTGCCGCGGATCGTAAAATGTGACATAGTTATAGGGTTATTTCTGTAAAGTGGACAATCACTCAACTAATTCAATATCATCTAGCTTCTATGTTCTCTTGGAACTTTAAATTCTTTGATATTATTCATTTTAATATAATTTCTAACCGACTTCAAAAAGGATGAATGTTCTCAATTCCTCTGTTTTTTTTCCTCATTTTACACAAGTTTGTTACCCCATAAATTTCGACCGGGTGAAAGCGTTTTTGATGATTCTTTTTTTTAAAGCTGGCGCTTCCAAATGGTCCCGTTTAATGTTAGTATAATTTTGACAATGGGATCCATGAGAAAACCATATAAGTGTTAAATCTGAATCAAGTATGTGCGCCACAAATGGACGAATAAATCAATATATCGCCAACCGATTTCCATGATTCTTTTTTTTTGGAACGGATATATTTCAGGAGTAGTTTGATGAGAGTTTGGTTAGGTTCTGATTAATTTAATTCCGTAATATTGCTACGATAATTTCGGAAATATACAGAGAGCATCCGCGCGTAGCTTTTAACGTTTGATTAGATTTGAAATCGGTTTTTGTTTTTGCTAGTTGTTTCACAGGGTTTTTTTTCAATAAGCTCCAATATTTTTTTTGTTGTTTTGGCATAGTACCTTTGATAGCATACTGGGGAACTCTTAAAAATCGTTTAGAAGAAAGCTTGGTGTTTGTAATATTGGTAGGGTATCTTTTCAAAGATTTCCTCCCCATTAACAAAAAAAAGGTTTGCGACAATCTAAGAGTAGGTACTTTGTATCGACAACGAGCTCGAAAGTGAAAAAAGAAAGAGAATATAGGGCCCAGCACTACGTACAAACGTTACAAATGTTACTTACATTCTTGTTAACCATTCCAAATAAGCTTAGGCTTGTGGTACGAGATGGTTCACGTAAGAAGTCAAATGTTTGACTCTAACCCACGACCTTTACAATTCGCTAAATACTTAATTACACTACTATATGTTTTTTAATCTGTCACGTTTGATTTTAATCTCGAATTTCAGTTTTGTTATTACTCGTAAATATATTTATTTCTAATTTATTACCTGTTAAAATGCTATCAGTATCAGTATCATCAGTACTATATATGCAAAAGAGAAAGTGTGTGGGTTTGTTCCTTATAGGCTCGGAAACGGCTGGACCGATTTCGATGAAATTTTCAGGGTATATTAACATTGACCTGGCGAGTAATCCTGTAAAGTTTGGTGACGATCGGAGCACTTCTCTTTTTAAACTGTCAAATACAGCTTTTATTTTTTTTTTTTTAATTTATTTCAAATAAAATTTTACAATAAGAGAATATACATATAACTTAACGCTATATAAACCGCAATGGTTTGTCACTAGCGTCAAAGCGTCAAATCTTGCGTTCCTAAATAACTTTTAATATACTATTAATGTTTTGTTAGTTATACAATTTCTTATATCTGAGGGTAGTTCATTAACTAATCTAGGCACGATGTATCTTGCCGTGCGCTCATAAATACACATTTTTGCGCCTATTGTATTAAACTGGTTTGACGATATCGACCGTGTGCATATAGGATGTTCCAATTTGGTTAAAATTTTTCTAACATGATGTATTTTATTTTTGTATAAATAGGTAAGATATTTTCAGTGTTTAAAATATTAATATATTATATAGTTCTATAACCCAAATTTGTATTGACACATGCGTTGTGTATATGTCATTATGAACCATTTTGAAGTACAATGGAGTATATTGTAGTATCATTTAGTATACTGTAGTATTATTAAAGATAATAATTAAGGATTTTGAAGTATTCAAGGTAATTTAGAGCGCCGCGAATGTATACGTTTACTGATGCTGCTGATATGTACATGGGTGTATGTAATAATCTTCATCCGATCGACAAGAGAATGAATATGGAGATAAATGAATAATTTATTATATTGTAAGAGGTACATTAAATATTAAATTAGTTGATCGTCACATTAAATTAAGCGTCAATAGCCTAATGGTTTAGGGTACGGCCTGCGAATCGTAAGGTCGTGGGTTCGAATCCACCATTCGACTATTGCCGTGAACCATGTCCTAGCACATGCTTAAGCTTAGTTGGAATGGTTGACAAGATTGTTAGTAATATTTCTGAAAAAAAAAAGAAATTTTGCTAGCTTTCTTTTTAAGAAAAAAAAAACTTGTCATTGTAAACAATAATTTAACTTTATTAGTTCGTAATCTGACTTTTAATTAATTTTGTATGAAGATTGTGAGGAAACGTAGTTGTGACGGTATTCGTTAAAGTAATTTTTTGTACAACGTTACGCTGTCTGAATAAAGCGAGTTGGACTATTTTATTCCACAAGACCTACAAATCATTACATTGCATAAAATGTATAGATTACGATCCTATAAAGAACATACAGACATTCATTTTTATATATAAGGATTACTGATTATTAACATTATATGATATGGAACATTGTGGTTTTTATTAATAACAAGTAATCATCAATTAGATTTCATATTTCGTAACATGACGGTTTGGAACGCAGCCATGTCGGCGGAGACAGTGATGGTGATACGCTCGAGTGCGAGCGGGACAGGTAATGATCTTGTGTGAAAAATATTTATGCTAAGGCCTTCTGTTGCCACGTATCCGTCTATGAATAGGCGGCCGGTTCATAGGCGGGCTATTTTTGATGTACCACCCGAAGGTTACTTGCCATCGGCGACTAAAAGATTCCTGGAGAAATTTTCGGTACACGCTTTTAGCTTTGAATTGGAAACACATGGATGGTTTATTGACCTTTTTTAAAATTTTGGAAACAATTGAAATACAAATTAATATCTATTATAATAAGTAGAAAGGTGAACTTAATGCTATTAAGAAACTGATAAGAAAATCGTATTTTCTTCTGCCTCTGCCGCTAAAAATGGCACTTTAGTGTGTGTGTGTGGGTTTGTTCCCTATAGGCTCCGAAACAGCTGGAGCGATTACAATGAAACTTTCAGGGAATCTTCAGATTGACCTGACGAGTAATTCTGTTTGTTGAAGATCGGAGTACTCCTCTTTTTGAACTGTCAAATACAGATTTTATTTACTATGATGAAATTCTATTGTTTTATAACCCAAATTTATATTGACACATGCGTTGTGTCATTACAAAGTGTAATGAAGAATATTAAAGTATACGGAAGTATGTTAAAGATAATAACTAAGGATTTTGAAGTATTCAAGGTAAGTTAAAGCGCCGCGAATGTATCCGTTTACAAGGTAATGATAATAGGTAATGATCTTCACCCTCTCGAGGAGAGAATAGGAGAGAATGAATAATTTAATATATTGTGAGAGTTAAATTAAATATTTAATGATGTAAGTTTTATATATATACTTATATTTATATATGTCAATGTTTATTTATTTATCTACTAGTGTACCCAGCCCGCTTCGCCAGGCTAGATTTTGCTTTATTTTATTTAAACAATAAACTTGCATCATTAAACATTGAATTTAACTCTCACAATATATTAAATTATTCATTTCTCTCCTATTCTCTCCTCGTATCATTCTATACTTATATATGCCACATATAAGATGAATTATTGATTTGTGGTTTATCAAAATCGATGTGAGAGTGGGGGTTGATATCAAAAATGAGGGAACCATTTCATCGAGAAGAAATATAAGTAATTTAGTCATTTTGGTTGACCGTGAGCCCTCTTTTTATATATATAATAAAGATTTATAATAAAGTCTATCTATTTGTTTGAAATGAAAGACTAAATTGCGTTTCTTTATAATAATTAGAGAAACAACACTTAATTTCCGTATTTTAATTCTATCTATTATATATAAATAACATACATTTCATTGATATTTTACATTTAAAATTATAAAAATACAAAAGAAATAAATTTAAGTAAAGAGGTTCCATATCTTTACTTTACATATATATAGCACACAACCTTTAAATATATATTAAATATTGTGTTGCACACTTTTACTATGTATCTTAGCTTTGAAAGAAAAAAATGTTACAGTATACATAAGTGAAAAATTTGATGTAGTCAACTTTTTAAAGCTTATTTATGTTGTTATCCCGAAGGATTTTACAACTTCATGGTATTGGAGTATTGGGAGGTAGCAAGAGTGCTAACCAACTCCCATGATAAGCAGCTTAGGGCAAGGGCAAGAGGAAACTTTGTCTTGGACCGTTACTCGTCACATTAGCATTCTAGCTCGCAAGACGTTGGTCTAGTCGTAAGAAGCACTCGTATGCCTTAGTGGCATGCTCTACCAGCCACCTCTAGACCAGAGAGTAAAATATATTGGCAGGTATGTTCATCAGAAAAAGATAAAGAACATATCGTAATATTCAAAAGAATACATAGACTGTATTATTTATTTATATACAAAACTACTTCTTCTGCGTTCCCTCACATCTGAAAATCGTGACCACGTATAAGCAGCCTTCATTGAGTGTGGCCATATGCGGAGTGGACCGCAAGCCTGCCGTCTTAGTGATTGTGTGAGACCATTTTGTAGGCACTCTTCCCTTAGCACGTTTGCCGTCCATTTTGCCAATGATCTGCTGACAGTGTTTTGAAGATCGCATAACCTATCCAAAGTAGTTGAGAGCTCTTTGGGCATATCTTGGATAGCCGTGTGATGATATGTATTAATACATACATGCAAAAGTATGACCAATGGCGGTATAACCATTCCCCACTCGGGCCCCCAGGCTCGGCTGGAAGAGGCATCAGCGGCCTTGTGGGTTAAATCCTCCTAAAATGACTGGCGCAGAAAGCAAGGGGAAACTACTGCGTCTATATTCCCACGACAGTTATCATGACCAGGCAAGCACACAGAGTACGTTCGCCATGCGATCCGACTAGCAACCGGCGCCGACTTGCGTCCGGGGCAGGAGGTGTGAAATTGGCTATGGTGGGTGCTCCTCCACGAATGCACCCGATTGACGACCAGCAGGCGGAGGTGGCGAGACGTCGTGCGGCGGGTGCTGTCTGCTGCCCAACCCACCGGATCATGATGACCACGACCACTCTGACAAGAGTGAAGCGACCAAGAAGAAGAAGCAAAAGTATATGATAAATAGTTGCATATACAGTGCTAAATGATATTTGCCTTAAATTAATAATGATGGACTAATTTTCATTTTGTGAATTTATTAGTACGCTAATGTTCAAAGCATTCTTAAATCCATTTCCTTATTTTATTGAGTTATTACTATTTATATAACTGTATATCTAATCTAACTGTATCTCTATCTAATCTGTTTTTAAGCAAACGCTTGACTACGATCCCACCTGATATTAAGTGGAAACGAAGTCCTGGACGGTAAGGCGCACTAGCTTAGTAAATACCTATTCACTCTACTCTTGAAAATACCCACATTGTAATCGGAGGGAAAGACAAACTATTCCAGTCCCTTACTGTACGGACAATGAAAGATGAAGAAAAGCGCTTCGTTCGAGTTTGAGGGATGTTCACAACAAAAGGATGAAATCCTGCAGTGCATTTTGAAGTCTGATGGTGGAACGGGGATGGGGGAATTAGATCATGTAGTTCCTGAGCACACTCTCAAAAATGCAATCTGTAAAAAACCGAAAGACTCCCTACCTTACGCATGTGCTCAAGACTGAGCAGATTGGTTTCAGCTGTGTCACCAAATAGCCTCTCAGCCTGCCTTTCCACAATATCTAAAGCTGGGAGTAACTATAAAGAATCATGTCCCCGTTTGTTTTTTTGTTTATTTATTTGTTTAATTGGATTGGTTAACAATGTTTGTATGATTTGTGAAAAATAAATAATTATTATTTAAAAAAATAAAATATAATTGATAAAAATTTGTTTAATGACACTGTTGTAAACAAAAAAATCAATAATGTTTAAAATCTGTTAAAAACTAGACGAAATATTCCGAAATGAATCCATTCTCTTGAAAGAGACATTATATCAAACTAAAAATTACGTAAAGACTGCTACTAATGTGATGAAAAGAAACCAACGTTTACATAATAAATCATTCGTTTAGACAGTTTCATATGAAGTGTAATCAGGAAACATTAATCTGTAATTTTAATTTCGTCTTACTAAAAAACAAAGAAGTCACTCATACTTATCAGATCTGGCATCGAAAATAGAGGAATTAGTTCTTCGAGAAAAATTACATCGTAAGTAATTTAGTAAACCTCGTCGACTGTGGTGACCCACTCTTCGGTCTCTGGCTTCGATATTCGTAGCACGCCAACAAACCTAATTCGAGGTATCAGCACTATTTTATGTTTTTGTAACGTACTAATTTACCAAGTGCTCGGTGGTTAAAGGAAACCATCATGAGAAAACCAGTATATACGAGTATATGATATGTGAAGACTACCAAACTACACTGCGTTCGCGTGTACTTTTTTTTAAAGGAAATGAAAGGCATTGGAGTAGATTAAAAAGCTATTACTTTGGTTTGCTGCATTCTTCATCCCATGCTACTTTTTGGGCGTATGAAGACTCTAGTTATACAAGTAAACATCATAACTGTTTGAGAAAACCGAAAAACGTTATTGGAAAAACATTATAAATACTCTCAAATCAGTAACCCATTCACATACACTCGCGCATACACACACACGAAATGCATAAACAGATATGTATTTAATTACAAATACAAATCCAATCCTAGAAACGTCAATAGCCTAATGGCTTAGGGTATGCTCTGCGAATCCTTCATTGCACTATTGACGTGAACCATGTCCTTTTTTTTTTGTTGACGGGGTGGAAATCTTCACAAAGATACCCCGCCTTCTGGGGGGAAGGCGGCGGTTATGTGGGGATCTTACCCACTAAAACCTCCCCGGTGGCCCTTTCCTCGGTGCATGACGAGGGGCTCCGGGATCTCACGTGGAACGCACCGGAGCCTATCTGCACTGTGCTCAAGGAGAGCACGTCCCGGGGGGAGGTTACTCCCTCCTCCCCTGTGCCCTCGCAGCGAAAGGCGACACGGGCCAGCCGATGTCGCCTTCTTCCCGGGTCCACTTTGGTGGACGACGCAGGCCCCCACCCTTGTCGCCCAGTGAACCCGAGGCCCCTTTTAGTCGCCTTGTACGACAGGCAGGGGATACCGTAGTCTTACTCTTGAGAGCCCAGAACTACCATATCCTAGCAAAAGCTTAAGCTTAGTTGGAATGGTTAACAAGAATGTTAGTAGTATTGGTAGAAAAAAAATATTGTTAGCATTATTTTACAGAAGATATAAAATAACCACAACGAATGTTATTTTTATCACACTTTAGTTAAAAATTTCTTTTTTACCTCTTTTAAAATATTATGTGCAAAGCCCTTTTTTTTAATTTTTTTTTTGGACGAACTAACACAGTTGGCACAGAGAAGCTGGCCTTTACTGCTTCACCGGATTGAGAGGTGGCATAGCTCTTAGATCGCTTAGCCTGAACCTCAAGTGCGAAGCCCTCCAAACTCAAGCGAAAAATTCGTGACCGGTGACCTAATAACCGATTTACTTAAAAAGTACAGAATCATCAGAAGTTTGCACAATTAGAATGACAACTTTTGCAACCCTCCACTTAACTTCAGAAGTGGATATTTTTAGCAACTCATTTATTAGGTTTAAAACTTTAATTGTTAGTAAATTCTGGTGACTGGCTTCTGTTTACTTCTCTTCAAGTTTGTACGCGGATGTTAATTATAAATTATTCTCGGCACAGTTGGTCGATAACAACTTGCAAAAATATTTGATGTAACATAATAGACTACAAGGACTGTTTGTTGCCAAAATAAAGAGAGAAAAAAAAGTAGTTTGATGAGAGTTTGGTTAAATTCTGCTCAATTATATTTCGTAATATTCCTACGATAATTCGGAAATACAAATAGGGCGTACGCGTATAATAGCGTTTAAAGTTTGATTTTTAATTTTCTACTTCAAAAGTCTATGTGTGACTTAACATTCAACATTTGGACGCCTAAAACTATGATAATCAGTGATAAATTCTCTCGTAGCACAAAATTAATCGCCTTTAGATTAACAACGACGGTTTAAAATAACATTAGTCTTGGCAAATGTTTGGCATTTCTAACCCTGATAGATAGTGTAATGAATTCTATTGAAACTAGAATAGAATATAATGTTGAAATAATAATTGAAAATAATATTTATAATTAATTTGATTTAGTAGGGTATGGGAATAGTATACAGATTACGATGCTACGGTCATTTGTGCTCACAACGAACACAGAAAGACGAAATAAGATTAACTCCTTGCATCTAAAAGTTTCTTTATTAAACCACCGATTGCAAAAAGTACATTTTTAATTTGTAACTGAATATAATTCCAATTTACCCCACAAATCACTAACAAAAAATTTCTGAAACAAATTTCTGTCCACCCAAAAGTGGTCTAGAAGAAATTATATTAATATGTTGAACTTATTACTTCTGTTATGTACATGGCGTACATGTACAATAAATTATCTTTATTCATTCATTCAGCCAAATAGTTTAAAAAAAGATTTATAAATTGAATTTTATCATATAAGAAGATAGGACAGATACATTTTAAATAAATTGTCTACTTTTTAAAAGATTTTCATTATTATAGAAGATAAAAAAAGAGCTACACTACTGCTCAGCATCCAGGCGGTCGCTTTAAGTTGCATAGTACGCTAGCAACCCGAGTTCGAGTCCAGTGCCAGCACCAATAAGTTTGGTGATGCAATTTTTAGGTGCTGATTTACTCTCGATGTTTCCTTTAATCGCGAGGATGAAGTCCTAGAAAATTTTCATTCATGTCTTAGAAAATTTTCTAAGACTTGTGAAGTCTGCCAATCCGCACTAGGGCCGCGTGGCCTTACACTCTCTTTATAGAGAAGGCCTGCGCCCAACAGTGGGACGTAAATACAATATATAGGCTATATCTAGACAGATTCTACAGGGAGATCTACGCTTTTATAAAGCCTACGAGGCTCTACGCGGAACCAAGTGCATCTGTCGACTTTACGTAGCATGATCATTAAAATGGTCTCTATTGGATCAATTTCGAATTTAAAGTCATCTCTTTTTCGGTATGCTTAGTGCTTATTTAAAAGTTGATATAAATCCGTTTATGATTAAGTTTTTGCGCTTTTTTTTTCACCAAAATTAAATTAAGGTCACAGAATAGGTAGCTAATAAGTTATTTTTTTTTTATGTAACATGAGGCATGACTACTGACTTATGTTTTAATTCAGAATTTATTGCCCCTTGTCCTTTTTACTCCAAGTATAGTCTGCCTATGCTATGTCTAGTTCCCCCCCAACGTGGATGGTTAGGGATTTTGTCTTTCCTCTCTTTTTTCCATCTCTTAATATTATTACAAAAAGCTACATATTCTTACATTCATATCGTTCTTACTATCTATTACACTCTATATTTTATCATATTTAATAGGTAGGGTTAGGAAGTAATTTAAATACGTAATATGCTCTGTTAGTCTGGTGAATCCACCGATTAATAACGTACGTTAAAGAACCTACTGGGGGTTATCTGCGTTATCTTTCCCCTCGCATCATTCTTAAATTGGGGTCGATGACTGTCTATTGTTTAAACTACCGGGACAATTTTGTTTATTTGTGTTAAAGTTAACCACATTATTTTATTTAAACATATAATATATGGGGTGGCGTAAGCTTGTTTATTGATAATCAACCAACAGCATATACATCGTGTTCATTAAATAAAGTACATATGGGCCTTAATCTAATGTATACACATATCACAGGTTATCGTCCATGGTCGAAATAAAGATTTTTTAAAAAGAAACAAAGATTTTAAAAAGTAGTATTTAAACATTTCCTAGTCACTAAGTAACGCTAAATATTTGCTAGCTTCGCCCGTTTGCACCTTTTACTGATTAAAAAAAGAATTGAAAATATAAATAGATATTTGAAGTATTTCTGAGTATACATTTCTAGATTAGAAAATAATATATCACTGGCACATAACATTTCGATATCGGTCGATCTGTCAACGTCGCCACACGCTTGTTCCGCCGACACCAGAGCAGCCACGCTAACCTAATTGTGTCCACAGATTTAGTTGTCTCGAATCCTTATTGCTTGTTTTACGAAGAACATATTTATGTTCTTTCCTTTGTAACAAACTCTTAGTTAACAGGGTAGATAGAGACAGAATTAGGAGACGGCAAGTTCGCTAATTTTTGTAAAAAAAAAATTAAAATTGCGCTGCAGTCTCCAATCAATTCGTCTTTAAACAAATATATTTACGAATAAGAACAAAAATCGTCTTTAAATGGAATCAAACGCTATTACGCGCGAAAGTTCTTTTTGTATTTCTGAATTATCGTAGGAACATGACGAAAGAACAGCCTAAGAAATGGATCATCGTAAACGGTTAGTGTGATATTGAGTTATTTTCTCATGAATGCCATCGTCAGGATTAGACCAAAATGGGACACATGAGAAGCCCTAGCTTTCAAATAAAAAAAAACGATTCAACAAAATCGGTTCACCTAGTCGAAAGTTATGAGGTAACAAATATTACAATAAAACATATAGACGAATCGATAACTCCTTTTTTGAAGTCGGTTGAAAAGGCGGAACCACTAGAAGATGAAATAATTTTAATGTTCAAATTTTTTACTTGTTATAAAAACTGCTGGCAATGTTGTTTTTTCATAAATATTACTAACATTCTTGTTAACCATTCCAACTAATCCTTATTCTGTGATATCGCATCATTGGCTGTACGAGATGCGTTTATACGATGTAAGTGCGTGTGATTGTGGACAGGATGCAGAGGATCGCCACCATGTGCTGTGATCGTGCCCACTGTATGATGATATGCGCGCTAGGCTACTGAACGGTCTGACACGTACGTGTCCGGGTCCGGTTTACTTCCGCGATCTGGTCTCGACTATACTACCACAGAAAATTTGTTAAAAATCTTATCATAAACTAAATAACATATAAAGCACACTACAGACACATACATGAACTACACACACACCACGCATACACCACAGAGACACCACACAAACCCACCACACATTCACACACACACCACACACTTTCTTTCTTGCATGCTAATTCTTAAGTTACTATACCCACTAAAACCTCCCTGGTGGCCCTTTCCTCGGTGCATGACGAGGGGCTCCGGGATCTCACGTAGAACGCACCGGAGCCCCTCTGC
This sequence comes from Meandrusa payeni, assembly GCA_029286785.1. Taxonomy (NCBI): domain Eukaryota; kingdom Metazoa; phylum Arthropoda; class Insecta; order Lepidoptera; family Papilionidae; genus Meandrusa; species Meandrusa payeni. Next base: position 3,868,436 of record JAGSMX010000029.1, read on the forward strand.
ACTGTGCTCAAGGAGAGCACGTCCCGGGGGGAGGTTACTCCCTCCTCCCCTGTGCCCTCGCAGCGAAAGGCGACACGGTCCAGCCGATGTCGCCTTCTTCCCGGGTCCACTTTGGTGGACGACGCAGGCCCCCACCCTTGTCGCCCAGTGAACCCGAGGCCCCTTTTAGTCGCCTTGTACGACAGGCAGGGGATACCGTAGTCTTATTCTTGAGAGCCCAGAACTACAGGGCTGTGTCAAATAAGGCCTAGGTTAAGTAGACTGTTTTCTCTTCTCTAAATCAGTATGAAAACTGTTGCCGGGAGATTATTCCACAGAACGTACGTCGTATTTAATTATTCAAAAAACAACGTTAACAATTTTACATGTTACGTTTATATAATAATAAATGATGGAAGTAAAAAGCTTTTGGCTTCCAAAGAATTAAAAACAATTAACTATTAAAACGTCTCTTACACGCCTGAGATAAAGCAACTGGTACGAAATTAATATCCACATAGCGATTCCGCTTAAAAATAGTTCTTTTGGTATATTTGATGGTTGCACAATATTTTGAAAGAAATATTCGTTGGAATAAAAATAATTTTAGGGATGTTGTCACGGTTTAATAATGGTTTTAAATGATCGAGGGTACGAATGCTGTGCTGGACTCCGAGTCTGCTAAATCAATTGTATACAAAATTAACGTTCATTGGCATCATAATGTTCGATCGTCGATATTTGCTAGTTTTAGAAATCTCTTAGTTTATAGCTACCGATAGCGAACTACTGGCCCACTATTTATGCTTGTGTATTAGTATAAATTAGTTAATAATCATAACTGATAAGTAATACTGAAATGGATGTGTGGCGTAACCAGGCGTGATAAAAGCCTGGGTGTACACAACATTGCAGAAGAGTAGGCTGCGATGGTATGGACACGTTAAGAGGAGGCCCCCTGACTACGCAGGGAACCTGGTGCTACAACTTTCCCTTCCCGGTCGAAGATCCAGAAGGAGAGTGGTGTCGAGAGACATGAGGGAGTGCAAGATTAACGAAGACGATGTCGGGGACAGCGAAAAGCGAAAATCTGGAAAGCTGACCCCACTACCATGTGGGACCAATAGTAAGGAAGAGAGATAATTGATATAACGCTAATAGATCGGTTTCATACTCAAACGTCACTGGTAATTAAGTCTTGTTCACAGTAGGGATCGAGGTGTTATGTCTGTTTTTTTTATTTGTTCCGATTTACGCATAAAGAAGCTGGCAGTGCCTTTATACATGCGTGGATTTAGTTTCCCAGGATCTTTCAAAAGCACTTTCCGCTTAATCCGTTATGGAACGTTACACAAAATAAGTAAATTACGAATAGATGGATAAATAGAGACTTCGTATCGTATTTTTGCACGATCCTAGAACACATATCTCACAATCTCAATGCATATTTACATATATTTCTAGGTTTTTAGAATTGTTTAATGTTCTTTGTCTACAATACAGTATGTCCACAATCCCAAATACAGGCACATGGGGCTGACTCTACCGGTTATGCCGATCAATTGTTTCAATATAAGCTTACGTCGTCTCTCTTTTTTCCTACAACTACTCTACCAGTCCAAAAAAAAAAGTAAAATGTTTTAAAAACGTAAGTAGTGTAAGTAGTGAATAAAATATTGCTCTTTTAAAGCATGATGTAGAGATTTATTATATTTACGCAAATATAACTCATTCAATAGTCATTCAATGAGTAATATTTAATTTAAACGATTTTATTTCAGTTAACTTTAACTAACTTTACACTTAAACGTCCGACTTACGATCTGAATCGTGTATCGAATTGAAGGTTTTTCGATATTTATGTACAAAAATATCACTTGCTAAAAATTTGTCCTCGGTATATGCCGATTGACTCACCACCTGTCATTTAGAACCCAATAGGCTTGGTGAAAGGCGGACAACAAAAGCTGTTATGTGTACACCGATAGGGTACTATAATTAAAATAATTACACTTATTTTTTACTGACTTCTAATATATACAGCAATATTTGCACTTTAAAAGTGCTTAAAATATATATATATATATATATATATATATATATATATATATATATATATATATATATATAGGCTCCGAAATGATCCACTTTCAGGGAATATTCAGATTGACCTAAGAGTAATCCTGAAGTTTGGTGACGATCGGATCTCTTTTTGAACTGTCAAACAAGCCATACGTCGTGCTTTTATTTCTGGCATTAAATTGAACCCGATTGTTTTTGTATAAATAATAAGAATGATATTGTATTTACTGATATTTACATGGGTGTAGGTAATGATCTTCAACCGCTCGAGAAGAGAATGAATACGGAGAGAAATTATTAATTTAATATATTGTAAGAGTCAAATAAAATATTAAAGGTTTATGTTAGTTTATTGTTTAAATAAAATAAAGCAAAGTTTACCCCGGCGAAGCGGGCTGGGTACGCAGTACATAATGATTATTATGTATGTAGCATAAACTGGTTTTAAAATCCACTGAATAACAACATCTATGGGTCACGAGTCTGCTATTTGCCATTTCGCTATGAAACCAACCTACTACAGTTCAATTGTTAGTGTGCTAAAAACTGTAATCTAGTAATTTAACTTTCTGAAATGTAATTTACAATTATTTTTTTTTGATTATTTGATATCGATTAACTTTATTGATATGTATTAGAATATGTTTTAACAAATAGCAACAATTGAAACATTATTGGAGTGTCAGAACGCTATTGGAAAACCATAATGGCACAACTAGCAAAATCAAAGTGAACACTTTGTGTCACTGAACGTTCATTATGCCACAATCGGCGTAGCAAACATAGGGCCCAGATCGTGAATATTCAAGAATATCAAGATTTTTTGTTTTTTATAAATAGTTAGGATAAGTTATTCTTTTGATATCTTTGAAACAATTTAAATTAGACAACGATATATTTTCACGTTTAAAATGGATTTCTTTACTATAATTATCGAGTTGATTGAAACACATTGGTTTGCATATTAATACTAACTTCTGTTCTTTTTGTGAAAAAGAAGCAAATTTATATATTGGTTATACATTTCGTGTTCTTGGCAGTTGAACGAGTGCTCTGCTAGACCTTGAACTGATTTCTAATTTATTTAAAAAAATTTAAATTGGTTTTGTTAGATTAGTTAATTTAACTTAGGTCTTTTGGTATTTTGATTTTTAAATAAATATATATATTGGTCTAAGTGCACCATTTTTGCTCTTTCGAGTACTTAACGCTCAAAACTCATTTTGTGTTGAACAATATGAGTTTTTGAGTTTAAGATATAAAAATATACATATAACATGCAAAGCGATATAAGTGATATTCCTATAAAACATTAGATACTCGTAGATATATCATAGAGTAGTTGAGGCGTGCGTGCGCAGAGTGCATCAATTTCGCAATCGAAAGATTATTAAAACACGGCCTCTTTAGTCCGCGCCAGTCGGGGAACAAAATACTCCGCCGCGACGCCGGTTCAAAAATAGTTCGACGGCTCGGACGCTAGCTGCATACAAAACCGGCCAGTCGGTCGACCAGCACATCGCCTTATCAAATTTCCCTGCCCACACCCTGCGCACGCGCAGCCAGCGCCCACGCACCACTCAAAATGCCCACTCCTCTCCCGGCCCCCGCTAGCGGCGGTCATGCATTAGTATGTTAGCATAACTCCACTTAATCCATCGGCGACACCCGTAGCACTTCGTAGCATTAGTCGATTAATAAGCACCTCGCCTTAACTTACACTCGTGTAGCACTGCACCTCTGTTCACTGGTCACACACACAGTTACGGACGGACCACGCGCGCCGAGCCGCCGCCGATTCCACACTGGCCCGAACGCTACCGACTCGACATTCGCCGCTCCGAAAATACCCCTCATTGTGTGTACATTCACAACACTTATAATACATAGGCTTTCATATAAATAGCTATCGATACGGCATATGTATAAAACTGTAGGTGCAGCAATTAACCTGAATGATGACCTGGATATTGCATCTCAAGGGAGCGATATGTTATTGGTTTCACACTCAAATTTACGATTCGTAGGACCATGATATAAGTCACGATACAACGCGAATTGTTATTTCTTATGCCAACATTGAGAAGTTAGGTGATTGAATAAAAACACGTCAACAATATAAAGACAGTAAGAATAAAATGGTTCATTGATAATGAAGTCATTTGCAAACACTTCAAAAGTTGAGTGAATAGGCACTTACTAAACTAGCGCGTACCGTCTTCTGACTACATCACTTAACATCAGGTGTGTGTTCGCAGTAGTTTATACCCCATAAAAAAACTACTATATTGTTGAATTCTTCAGCAATGATTGTAACTTATATTTTAAAGCAATAAGTGTTTGCTTTAACGTCGATAATTAGAGATTCTTTTCAACCGACTTCAGAAAAGGAGCTTCTCAATATGTCTGTATATAGTTTTATGTTAGTGCTCATAGTGCAGTCAGTTCTGAGTCCATTTAACAGCTGTAGAGGTAGCACTCTTATTAACAAAACAAAGTAAACAAAGTACAATAGAAAAGAGGACACAAGTCTGTGGTTACACTTTATTGAAAAAAAACAATTAGCGTTAGCCGAAACGTCAATAATTTGAGATTCTTTTCAACCGACTTCAAAAAAGGAGAAGCTACTCAATATGTCTGTATGTAGATTTATGCTCATGCTCATAGCGCAGTCAGTTTTGGATTGATTTGAAACTTTGTTTGTTTTGATTTCAATTACGTCCAATTTACTTATTTTTAGCCATAGAACCTCCATTTATAAGGAGTTCCGAACATATAATAGTGTACAACTAAAAATCGTACAGTAAAAATTTTGTTGTAGGTTTATGACAATCTAAGTCTAGGTAAAGACTCCATATAGACAACGATTAGAAGAAAGATTAGAGAACGAATGTGGAAGGAGAAAGAGAATAAGGGCTCTAGAATTGCCGGAAATAATTACTAAAGAAAGCATCCTTTTCTTTTCATGGTATGAAATAATGTTACTCAGAAACGGGCAAGTTATGTCGGACTCGGCCTACTAGAGGCCTTTGCCGACTAAAACCTTCTATGGCGAGCAGTTCTACACTGCTCTGGGGTCGCGTTAGCATTCACCATCTCGCCCGGTATAAACTGGGCCTCTATCCAGACATACAGTCAGCTGTGTCTATTACACAGGTGACAAGGGCAACGGCCGCATCAAAAGAGAAAATAATGGACTAAAACTTTAAAATGTCCATGAGATACAGGGACGCAGCAGTTGCGGAGAAACTTATAACCATGCAACAGGCATTATAAAAAAAATATGTAGTAACTGTAGAGGTATCACTCTTTTTCAAAAAAAACCAAAGCAACCAATTCAAGAACATTACAAAAGAGCACGGACATAAGTCTGTGGTTGTGCTATATTGAAAAAAAAACCGGGCCTCCTGCGCCTGTGGGAGGGTAGCCGCCATGCATAGAAAGCATCCTAGTGTAATAGCTAATAACATTGGCGGCTAAGTTTTGTTTTGAACTACTCAATTTCCCATTCAGCTATTGACTGTCTACCTGATCTTCTAGTCCGTTTTGAAATAGTTAAAACAATGTTGAGAACTACTATGTAAATTTTTCTCGAATGTCTTATGTCTACTATTTGTTATATAAGTGGTGCACTATAGCGGCTTCTAGTGTTGCACGAATCGGTCGACACGATCGGGAAAGTACTACGGCATCGTAACTTATGTGAAATATTGACAGTCTACGTATTTCTAATAGCTCTCAATATTGATGCCATCGTGGACATAAAATATCTTACCGGAATAGATATATGTTCAGAAACAAATAATCTCTCACGTATTTTTAAAGTCTAGCGGGGATAGAGTCTAGGAAGATAGCTATCACTGTCTACTCACAAAGCATATTAGGTCACATATTATTTCATTGTATATAATATGTATAAATCTCATAACTATTTATACACGTATTATATTTATTGTGCTCTTATTATCTGTTGTCTGTATAAATTCCATGTAAACGTACTCGTAGTATTGAGCGCGCACCACTTTGGATAGTCCTGGGCACCGCTGATAATCAGCGCTGTCGCAACCTTGTGACGACATATGCGCATCATATCTCATGTCCTATTAGTTCGTTTTTTTTCTGTCTTTTTGATGTTTCTCATATTTTGTGTCTATGTCCATGTGAGATGTGGTGAAACCATCGCCTTACATCGGGCACAATTTTTTAACAAGTGATTTTTTTGAAACGTCAATTCATCGGTAAAAACCTGGGATGAACTGGTAACTATCAGATCACACAATCGGAATATAAATTACTTTCACGTTTTAAATTATCCATTACTCCATGTTTATCTGTTTCTTCATGATTTATCTCAGAAACGAACAAATTGGTTGTGTAAATAAGACCAATAGCTTTCTCGCTAACAAATTTCGCATTTCTTAAGAGATTATATCAACGGTGCATCGCTAAAAATAAATAGTTTGGTTCTGATTTAAAATTTAGAGGGCGATTTATTTTGATTTTATGTTACACAACATTTAGTACCATTTGTTTTTCTGAAAGATTTAGCTGAGAATAAGCTGTAAGCTCGGAAAATTATAACCGTGGTATACATTTGTAATGTTAATGTACATAACAAATCCACTTTTATTACTAACGAGCGTGAGCCGTGGTAGCTCAGTGTATAAGCGGTCGCTTCAAGTTACTCTAGCGAAACGAATTCGATCCCCGCTACCGTCAGCAATAAATTTGTTTTATGCAATGTCCTGATTTACAACGCGCTGTGAAGGAAAACATAGCGAAGATACCTACATGTGTTAGAAAAAAATTGGTAAGAAATGTGAAGTCTGCACTTAGGCCGCGTGACGGAACTTACAGGTTAGGCCTGTGCCCAACAGTGGGACGTAGGTTTCACGATGTTTTCCTTCACCGCCGGGCGTATCGTAAATCGAAACGAATGGTACCGGTAATCAAACTCGGGTTGCTAACGTACTATGCAGCTTGAGGGGTCGCCTCTTGGACACTGAGCTACGGCTCTTTATTTATATATTTATTTATTTATTCATACTTATTGTAATCTTAAACTACACACTAATTTAATGCCTTAGTGGCATTCTCTAGCAACCAACCCTGGGTGAGAGAGAGAAACATAATGGCAGGTGTAATCATCAAGGAGAAGACAAAATACATAACGAAATAATTAGATAAATACACATACGTATAGATGGACAACATATTTATAAAATTAATGCTGTGGTAATGCGGTCATCAAGGAGTAACAGGATGCTGTAACTAAAATCAAGAAGTATCTTTCGGTGGTTCGAATATACTAGCAAGGACGAATGAGGGAAGCATGAACAAAGAAAACTTACACTGCGAAAGAGAAATGAGCCTGGCAACGGTCGGTAGAGGGCGCTTTAGAAGAAGGAATATCTCACAGATTAACGTATCAAAACACACACACAGAATGTCCTTATAGTTATGGAATTAAAGTTATTTCTAAAGATTTTCTAACGTACAAAAGCACAAATGCAAGCTGCTTATTGGTATCCACCGTCATCTATACATATAAATAAAATTGAAGTGTCTATCATAACATTAAAACTAACCACTTTTTTGTAGTTTGTGTTGTGTTTTACACATATTCATTGTAGTGGACACACGGGGGGGTCACTCACGGTGTATTTAATTACAAAAATGTATGGAGAAAAGTCTTTTGTTAGTTTATATTTGAGAACCATTATTAATACCATATACCTTGGATTTTGCAGCGCCCTCATACGCTATCAATATTGATTTAGTAAACTAAATAACTTTTTTGTCATAATCCAAGTGGACGAAGTCGCGGGCTCAGCTAAATATTATTTAAAATACGATGATAATTGAAGCGCCAATAATGGCTTAAGTACTGTCTGCGAAACGTAAAGTGGTAAGATTTATTTATTTATTTATTTATGTAAATCAACAAAAATTATAACACCGTTACAGATAATACCAATATGATGTTATAAAAACTTAGTTAAATATATATTATTAAAATTAAAACAAATAAAAAGCTGCTTTATGTATTGACAATAATATATAAATATAATAAAGTCAAACACCTTCTACGCATTTGTAGGCAGCTTCGATAAACACTGACTCTGTGCAACAAAATATATCAATGAATCCACCATTCGACTATTGACGTGAACCATCTCCTAGCACAAGATTAAGCTAAGCTAGTATGGTTAACAAGAATGTTAGTAAAAGCTTAAAAAAAAATTTTTAGAAATTAAAAAAACCGTATAGATAAATGACGGGAAAGATCTATGCTAGGATCTCCGTAATATCTGCCTACCCCTCTGGGTGACAAGCGTAAACATTATGTAACGAAAACGATAAGTCTAGAAGGTGTGTATTTTCGTGTATATTGCTCCGAATTATTGTGCTTTGACATTTTTCGACGGTTTCAAAGCGACCGCAGTAAAAGGTGTCCTCATTCAATCATCGCTGTAACCTTTGCGGAGGCTCGAAATACATTCGTTAACGCGACTGACGGACAGAAGACAAACACGAGACGCTTCGTGTTGGTAATATATCGAAAACAGTGTTAGACATGTCGTGGATTTTACAGTTGAAACACGCAAGACATTTCTTGTGAGTCTTTGTTTCAGGCATAAACTTGTGCACTTAAATTTGTATATTCTGAGAACCTGACGGATTCATCATTAACAATTTAAGTTGTGATTCTCAGATGAATGTGATATTTACAAGTCAAAATCGTCAAAAATAAAATATGCTTTATAACTAATGTTTTTTATTTTACTTTCACAAAGGTTACAATTGAAAATTACCTTATATCACACAATAAGCCTGCACCAGGTTGCCCTGTCAGACAGATAACCAGACCCTCAGCTGCGCGTAAAAAAATTAAAGACCGTGAATCCAACATGTATATACGAGTATGTTCGATTCATTCATATGGAATAGTTATGCTTCAATGATCATTCAACAGGTCAACGGTTGAATACTACTTACGAGTTTTATAAGTTTTTGATAAAAAAAATATGTTAAATGATGAATAAAGTACTAATCAATTATTTTAAAATGATTATAATCATTAAAAACTCCTTGGTTGTTTTTATACAATTTTATTCTTAAATTTTAAGAAATAAACCACCAAAGAGGTTATAACCAACTCTGAATTGCCAATTCCATACCACAACTGCTACACAAATATTTTCGCACATACTGGCCGTAAAACATAAATTACAGCCTTGGTAACGGTCCAGCGCTTAAGGCACTTGTGGCACGGCTGTGTTATTAATTGTCAATGCGCTCGACAACTGTTCTGACCTTCCACGAACGAATACGATTTTACAAAACCACTGCATGTAGTGCATTGCTGAATTACGACGGACCTTCGATTTGGTCGTAGATTTGGACAAGATTACAGTTAAATAATTTAAATAAATTAATCTTATACTCATATGATCTTGTTTAACATGTATTTTAGTGTATTATTAATATATTTATTTAGTAACGCGCTCAAAGGTAATCGATTTAGCACTTAAAGTCAACAAGTTGAAGTGGCACTAGGCGTGCTACATCTGTCGAGTCAGTGAGGGCAGGTGGGGAGCAGAAAGCCTTGGAATTAAGGCCGCACACAGATCGCAAAAGCGTACTGCGACTGACGGCCTTATAAAGTAAAGTAACAGCCTTTATATATGTCCCACTGCTGGGCACAGGGCTCTCTGTAAAGAGAGTATAAGCTTAAATTCCATTACGCGGCCCTAGTGCGGATTGGCAGACTTCACATGTCTTAGAAAAAAATTCTAGGGCATGTAGATTTTCTCACGATGTTTTCCTTCACCGCAGCACATAAAATTGTAACAACAAATTTATTGGTGTCGGCCCCGGGGATCGAACTCGGGTTGCTAGCGTACTACGCAACATGAGGTGACCGCTCGGACACTGAGCTACCACGGCTCTATAAGGATAGCCGGATATAGCTGGATGGGAATGGTTTACCCGCGTTTATTTTACCCTCAAATTAAAATGTGGGTGTTTTTAAGAGTAGAGTGAATAGGCATTTACTAAGCTGGTGCGTCTTGTGGTTATTAAGTGGGACCGTGTTAAAGTATAAAATACTTTCAGTATAAAAAAACACAGAAATCAGACGACACTAAATCTCAATTATATACAGTGTGTTTGTGTTCATATAAATGTAATTTAGACATAGTAATTATCATAAATTATACATATATTAGTATTGTTTATAGCTGTGAACAAGAAATTAGATAATAACGATATATAATCATTAACATCTAGTTGTAAATTTGTCTAATTTATCAAGTGGCCATGAGTACTAAGTGATACTCGTAATTCAGACCAAACGGTCTCCGCCTTTATCGTAATCTTAAACACTGATCTGAATTTCCGGGAACAGTTTTGGTGAATAATTTATGTTGCAGTTCAGTTTCGGTAGCAGATAGACTCCACTACCCCCGGGACGAGGATGCCGGAAGGCGTCTAAGGTTGTGTGCCCAAGCGATGCCTCAGCTCCGCCATATGTGACGTTGGTGGAACATTTTGTGGGGTTTAGTTGGTGAGGGTCCGACATAACTCTTACTTCCCCGGGGGACGAGTACGCGGTTAGGTACGTACCCACAATCAAAGAAAATGCATATAAACAATATGCGTTCTACTGGAGATCCCGGAGCCCCTCGCCATGCGCGCAGAGGGCTATCGGAGGTTTTAATGAGTAAGAACTTCATATGACCGCGGGGTACCTCCTTGAAGATTTGCAGACGTTATAAAAAAGCTGACGCTGACATATTTCAATACAAATAATTAAACATTTACAAAATTCAACGGGGAAATGCCGCTAGCCTCTTGGGCACCCTGCCCTGCGAGCGCAGTGATTCGATGTCGATTTTTTACATTATTTAGTTTTATTTTTAGTTTTTAAATATTAAAACCTGGAGCCGTGGTAGCTCAGTGCCTGTGTGGTTGGCTCAAGTTGCGTAGTACGCTAACAACCCGAGTTCGATCCCCGGTGCCGGCACCAATAAATTTGTTGTTGCAATTTTATGTGCTGATTTACCACGCTCTCGGCGGTGAAGGAAAACATCGTGAGGAAACCTACATGTCGGCCGCATTAGAGCCGCGTGGCGCACTATGCCCTTATACTCTCTTTACAGAGAAGGCCTGCGCCCAACAGTGGGACATATATAAAGGCTGTAACTTTAACTTTAAATATTAAAACTAATGTTTCAGTTATCAATAGTGAAGTGGATAATTTTTAGTTTTTAAAGTGAAGTTTTTGATTTAATATTATTTTTTAAGTTAGTACTATCAATAAGTTTGTATAATTGTAGTTAGATTCATTAAATATACATATTAAACATTTATAGAAATAAACGCATTATATCAAAGTCGCAAGCAAGGATACACTAAGAGGTATTTTCCATTGCTTTTCCGAAATGCTATTTTCTTTAAAGTTTATTTGTTTTCAGTCAACTGAAAGCTGACAATTTGTTTTTGCCAACGTAACCCCACCTTGAAATGACGTAGTTATGTTTATTTATCATTTGATTTTATGTTCCATTCACAGTTGTTTATGTTTGTGCAAAATGTTACATTTGCTTATCTAAAATCCACCAGTGACTTCAAAGTCTGGTTGCCATGTGATGTGCAGTCATTTTTTTTTGTTAACGGGGAGGAAATCTTCAAAAAGATACCCCGCCTTCTGGCGGTTATGTGGGGTTTTTACCCACTAAAACCTCCCCGGTGGCCCTTTCCTCTGTGCATGACGAGGGGCTCCGGGATCTCCAGTGGAACGCACCGGAGCCCCTCTGCACTGTGCTCAAGGAGAGCACGTCCCGGGGGGGGAGGTTACTCCCTCCACCCCTGTGCCCTAGCAGTGCAAGGCTACACGGGCCAGCTGATGTCGCCTTCTTCCCGGGTCCACTTTAGCGGACGACAAAGGCCCTTGTCGCCCAGTGAACCCGAGGCCCCTTTTAGTCGCCTTCTACGACAGGCAGGGGATACCGTAGTCTTATTCTTGAGCCCAAAACTACAGGGCTGGGGATGCTTATGCCCAAGCCAAGGTTACCCATCACCAGGGTCTCCCCTTGTGTCGAGTACATGACTTTCAGGCTAAGCAACCTAAACGAAAAACTTTACAGATTTATTCTCGCTCTTCGCAAAACAAATAACTCCGTCCGTCTTATACACTGACCCACATACTGAATCCGGGGCGAACGTCGGTATTCCGGGCGACGCTGACTAAAATCTTCGACGCCTGTCGTTGCCCCAACATCGCTGAAGTCGCAGCCGTAATTTAATTAAATCAACTAAATGAACTCGCATGTAACCAAAAACATTACTCGCACTACTGGCACCAAGACGAATGGCTCTATCGTAGCCTGACACTTCGCTACAATTTGGTTGGAGCAATCTCTCAAATTGTATTTTGTATATTAGAAGAAATTTACTTGCGTCGTATGTCGCCGCCGCTCTCGTTCTCTGTCCATGATGATGATGATGTAGTAACAACAACAACAATACAACTCATCAACTAACAAACAACGTGGACAGAGAACACGAGACGGCGGTGCACGTCAAATAAACAAAAAGGCCCTGGTAGAATATTGCGAAAAATAAAATTTTATTATAATTAATACAATAATAGTCTATTTTGATATTATTTTAATGTAATTTGTAATTTATGAAAAAAAAATGTTGATGGTTCAATTGTGTCGAGAAATATGTTGGGTATGTCGGAATAGACGGATAAATTTGTGCGGTTAAAGACGGTAGATTGATCATTATTAACATTACCGCATGTAGAATAGAATGCGGGTACATTGATTAACAAATAATAGTTATTATTCAGAGTAAATATATCTGTAATAGAATATATCTCCTTTTTTATCCCGGCTTGGGACCCGAATTTATCTGTCAGAACATTCGGGAACCTATTGGTGTCAGTTACAAGAATACAAACACTAACAATAAGAGTGAAAATACTTACGTGCCTCTCCTGTAGTTCAGCATAACGGCTCTGTCGATCCATCTGCCCGGAGGAAGACCACAGTTTTAATTGTCCAAACACAACTATCACAAGTTCTATCGGAAAAGCCGTTCTCGTTTAAACTTTACATTCACTAAAGCGTAAAATTCCTGTTCCCGACGTGACATACGTTTGGTCGTACCATAACCACGAAGTTATACGATAATAACGTCAAAGACAATATCCTTCTCTCTAAGTAAATATTTGTTAAAAACTATTAAAAGATGGTGCCACAAGTAGTGACGTTCCGACATATATAATTATAAGCGGTAATACTAAAAGAGATGTGCCTTAGTTTCTATTGGGCTAATATTAACTTACAATTGATTTACCAAAATGGTTACTAAACGTTCTTTTTAACCAAAAAAATCTACATTGCAGATGAGTAATTAACAATATATTTCTAAAATCTCCGAAACACAATGTAGTTTTTACAGTAAATTTACTCTTTGCTCATAAAATTACTTCTCCTAATTTTTTAGTATAGATTTTGAATCCAATTTTGTTTCGACATTTTTTTTATTGGCATGTCATCATTGCCATCATAATATATTATAAGAACCCATTCTTCGTATATTATGACAAAGAAAATATGGCATATAAAAGAAAAGAGACACAATATAATGAATGGAAGAAGAAACGGAAAAATAGGACATGATGCCAACACAGGACACCTCGGCATTGTTGTCGCAATACTGCCATAGAGGTGATTTTCAGCGGTGCCCAAGTCCTCCCAAAGTAGTGCTACCTATATATATATATATTTCTTTGTTAACGGGGGAGAAATCTTCGAGGAGATATTTTTATATCTTCTCCTCAGAAGGCGGGGTTATTTGAGGTGGTGAGGGGCTCCGGGAGCTATAGTGAAATTCACCGGAGCCCCTCTGCACTATACTGGGGGTGTTTAATCCCTCCCCAGTAATCTCGCAGTGTAAGGCGACACGGGCCAGCCAATGTCGCTTTCTTCCCGGGTCCACTGCAGTGGACGACAAGGGCCCCCACCCTGCGCCTAATGCGTGGCCTTGTAGTCGCCTTCTTCGACAGGAAGAAGATACCGTAGCCTTATTCTACGAGGCCAGAACTATAGGGCTGACCACCTTTATATGGCTTAAGATGACTACTAATATGTATAAAAGAGATCACGGCAAAAGTTTTCACTTATATCGGTATATACTCTGTGTCTCAGCCACTGGCATTCACAGAAAAAAGTAAATTATCTATCAAACGAGTCATTCATACTTCAATGTCTTGTCAAAATTATAAATTATAATAAAAAAGTAAAAAATATCCAAAAAAAATAGGAAACATGTAAAGAAAAAATGTGAAGTGTAACACAATTGCAGGGCGACCTTTCATGGTGATGGTAAAGAATGCCATCATCGCCGCATTTCTCAGCATCCCTAATCCTATACTCGCATTCAACGGACTAAGGACATGGTCCAGGAAAGTTGTTTATGAGAAGATAGATCTCTGCACTCAATCCTGCTACAGTCCGATCGTTCCAGGCCTCTACTTGAGCAATGCTAAGGCGGCTGTCGATGCGGATGTGATAAGAGGTCTCAGAATCACTCATGTTCTCACCATTGAAACACGCAGGATACCGAAGGCAGCTTTCCCTGCTCCTAATATCACTTCTCTCTTTATTAGAGCGTATGATTCTCCACACACCAATCTATTGCCCTACTTCCCCATGGCGAATGCTTTCATTGAGGAAGGAATTGAGAGAGGGAACGTTCTCGTGCATTGCCACTTCGGCGTGTCGCGGTCGGCCACGATTGTCATCGCATACCTCATGGCAAAGTACCAAGTGACGTTCGAGGAGGCGTTCGCTTACGTGCGTAACAGGCGGCGGTTCATCAACCCGAATCCAGGTTTCATCAAGCAGCTACAGCAGTACGAGCGGATGAATTACGACGTCAACGGTTTCCTAAGACTGGAAGCGTACCTGAACGTGAAGGCGAGAGAGCACAAGTACAAGATCGCCTCTGTGACGGCAATATGCGTTGGCATTCTTGTACCGTTGGCCGTTTTGATCGCGTGATCCGCCGATGTCCCAGTTAGATGATGTTTTATAATATGTGAAATGAAATAAATCTTGTAAGTCAATTGCTGTATTTATATATCTACTCAATAATAAAGGCAGCTCGCACACGCTATATGTAAATATTTTATAATATTTCGTATCTGTTTATTTATAATCTAATTCTTTATGTACATACCAGCACAATAATGTACTGATAATATGTCAAAAGTCATTTCACACGCGTATGTAAATAGCACAATAACAGCCCATATGTATTTTAATCTATACAAGTAGTACATTTACGAGTAAAAATAAAAAACTTCAAAATCGGAATTCGTACATATTTGCGGAAAATAATAATAGTACCAGAATAGCCTATGTGATATTCTGTACTATAATCTATCTCGGCGTCAAATTTCATTTAGATCTGTCCAGCCGTTCAGACGTGATTGAATAACAAACATTTATCCAAACTTTAATTTTACATTTCTAATACAAAATCATAATGGACACAGCACGCATGGTTAGGTTTCTCTCTATGTCGCCCTAACCGGGGCCTTCACAAGACGGGTTCTCTTAATAAAGGCTTCGAAACGTTTCAAAAAATGAAAAATATGCACTGTTGGAGTTTGTTTCAACTGTTTATTAATTGAACTAATTGAAGGATTTCTTGCCATTGTAATTTTAAATAAATAAATCCGTCCCTGCTAACTACCGGTTGCTTGTGCCCTGCTTCGCTACATGCGGCAGATTGGGTTAGATTTTTATAATGTTTTTATATTTTGGTATGGTCTTTTTACGTCATTTTTATCATCATTAATACTGTCGAAAGCCTAACCTAAGAATTAAAAATAAAATATATAAGACGACAAGGGAAACAAGAAGATGAGAGAGGAGCAATTGTCTCCCGTGTACTACTCAGGTAATGGGATACGAACCACATCTGGATGGTTTCCCATGAGTCTTTGTGACTGCAGAACTATCGAAATAATATAGCAGTAAATTATTAAACCCGCTTGTTGGCAGCTAGTAACGACCCAGTAGGAAGTGTATAATATATTGGTCAGGCCGAGGTTAAATCGGGCGTGGAATCACCGCTCCCACACGCAAAACCAATGCTTCGGTCTTATGATATTAAATCATTTTCAACCGACTTCAAAAAAGGAGGTGGTTCTCAATTCGTCTGTATGTTTTTTTCTATGCTTATTAACTCATGTTTTTGTATTGAGTGTACCGATTTTGATGATTCTTTTTTCATTTGACTGGTACTCCCCATGTGGTCCCATAATTTGGTCTAATTCTGACAATGGCGTCCATGAGAAAATAATATAAGCGTTAGAATTGCATCAAGTATGTACACAAAAGGACGAATAACTCAATATCACGCTAACCGATCTCGATGATTTATTTCTATTGGAAAGGATGTGCCTCAAGAGTAGCTGATGAAATTTAGTTAGGTTTTGATTAATTCTATTACGTAATTATTCCTACGATAACTTGTAAATACAAAGAGAGCATGTAATAGCGTTTAACGTTCGATTCGTGTTTTTGCTTGTAAATGTAGTAGTATTTATTTATTTATTTATTTATTCTTTATTTGCACACAATACAAAAAATAAAGGTACAAATAGGCGGACTTAATGCCAATAGGCATTCTCTGCCAGTCTACCTTGGGGTTGTGAAGAGACAAAGTAACGGGTGCAAGCTATATGAGAAAATAATAAATAAAAGAAAACTATAATAAATACATTCATACTTACAAATAAATTAAACATATAAACATAATAATTATATATAATAATAAATAGATACATTCATAAATACATATATATAGTTATAGATGGATAGGGACAGCAATTGTCAAACTATTCCTTGCTTAGGTAAAGCTTCCATAGTAAATGTTTGAAAGTAGATTTAGTTCCAGCTGTACGTATATTTGTTGGCAGCACATTCCATTATACGTAATGGACATATAGTACTTTACTACCGAATATAACACTAACGCCTGTCACCACCGAGGTTAGGCAGAGATCACGCACTTGTAGACCAGTCGGTTAATGGTTCTCTTTACCTGCCTTTCTTAATTCCTCGCCGATCTGGTCGATATTTATTTGTTTTATCTTTATTAGCATACAATAAAAAGAGTACAAATAGGCGGACTTAATGCCAAAAGGCATTCTCTGCCTCCTCTTCCTCCTCTCAACATCCTCTTGGGGGCTGTGTAGAAACATAGTATATAATATATAACGGGTGCAAGCTATGTGAGAAAATAATAAATATATATGCATGCATATATACATAATAAATAGATATATATATATAGGTTAATTTTCCCCCCTGTGCCCTCGCAGCGCAAGGCGACTGGCCAGCCAATGTCGCCTTCTTTCCGGGTCCACTTTGGTGGACGACAAAGATTCCCACCCTTGTCGCCCAGTGAACCCGAGGCCCCTTTTAGTCACCTTCTACGACAGGCAGGGGATCCCCTGCCTAATAGACTTATTCTTGAGAGCCCAGAACTATAGGGCTGAGTTTGAAGTTACCTGATTTAAGAGCACACAATTCCTTTAGAGGAACCTACGTCGCTACAGTTTCACCGGACTTTAAGACGTGGCAGAGCTCTAGGATCGCGCAATATGCCCAAGGGATTCTAAAACTAAATTCTGTACACAAACAGTACATTGCTCCATCTCTTAATCTCAATATGTAAGACACAATACATCCTATTATACATACTAAATTGTAGGAACAAAGAGAGCAGAGCGCGCGCATGTTTTCTCTTGCACAATCTATTAAGAATATTACATTTTGTGTATATATCAAACATATATACATACATATAGACGGAGCTAAAGATGTTTTATTCACTCTTGCGCTCTCAACACAAACATTAATTCTGTACATTGATTATGTTCCCAAAATTTCGAAAATACGCTAAAAACATCTTTAATTTCACAATTCCTCGGTACAAAGCTAACGCAGCTGTACTGACCCGCTGCCAACTACTATATCTTTGTTATTTTTCAACCGCGACTATTAATTGGTCCGATATTTTGGTCCGGCTAAATATAAATAGAGGTTAACTCCACAGGTGCTTCTATCTCGAGTTACTCTTGAAACTGTACGACTATAATGCTACATTGTACGATGTCATATTCTTTAAATTTTGAATTTTGTAAAAAAATCGTAATTATAATCGGCCTGTATGTACTGCTGGAAATAGGCCTTCCCCGGTGCATTTCACTATACGATCCTCCGCTTTCCAGCCGCTTCCAGCTATCGTTATAAGGTCTTCAGTCCATCTGGTGGAAGGGCTCCCTACGCTTTTGCGATCCATGTGCGGCCTCCATTCCAAGACTTTCCTCCCCCATCTGCCGTCACTGACTTTGCAATTTTCACGATAAGCGTTCGATTTATATCAATGAAAAAATTACTCGTTAAAATTAGTGAACTAATGAGCTAGATAAAGCAAATAACGATTGTAGTGTCTATTTAACCCGCGTAAAAATAATTAAATTATTTTTTAAGGGCAATGTGTTACTTAAAAGAGAATGTTTCGACTAGAATACAAAACAGCAAAAAATATATAGGTTTCAGAACAGCAATCAATGTATTCCGGAACCTTCTCTGATACACACTCCTTTTCTCAGGTAGTTTTTGCAGTGAAAGGTGACAAAAACGTCTCCCCATTTATTAAGTATAGATGTTCCGTAAGTACTGTATGAATACAGAATCCGACTAGACTTTACATAGCTGCCGTCTGTTGGCAACATAATCCAAAATAATCCGACTATTTCGAAGCGGGCGGTGACGTAGGCGCGTGGAATGTTCACGACAACAGCGTCTATTCCTGTTCCATCTTCCAGATTTCAAGAATGATCCCGTCCGGTTTTGTGAATGTTCTTGAAAAAAAACTGGAAAATTAACGTACACGTGAATCACGATTACAAGACTTTTAAATGTTTGAATATCTTTATATTTACAACTATATTACGAGTAAACAAAAACCGATTTCAAAGAATCAAATGTTACTACGCGCGGGAGATTTTTTACTATTTCCGAATTATTTTATGATTAATATGAATTAGAATTAATTAGAATCTAACCAAAGGCTCCTCAAACTACCCTTGAAGTGCATCTTCCAATAAAAAATCAATCGTCAAAATTGGTTGGCATTATATTGAGTTATTCGTCCATTTATTGCACACATGCTCAATGAAAATTTAAGACTTACATGGTTTTCTCATGGAAACCACTGTCAGAACTGGACCATAATTAAATGGGACCACACGGGATGCACCACCTTCAAAATAAAAAAGAATCATTAAATTCGGTAGAGCCAGTCAAAGTTAACATGTTCACCTAGTTCTGGACTGACTTCTGCATGTTGTGTTTGTTGAATTGGTTTCCAGGATAGTCCCACTGGGTGTACGGCCGCTGGTGATTGTAATATTGGTTGTTGTTCATCATCGCTTGATTGTATTGGTGATTGTTCTTGGGTGGAGGTGGACCCATTACGTTAGTGGCGTTCACGACGGAATTGTAAAGCGGCGGTTGGGGATACTGCATGTTCTGATTGTATGGATTTTGTTGTTGCATTTGGTTGTGTTGATCGCAGTAGCTGCCCATTGTCCTCATGTTGGCACTGTTGTCAGTGCTCATCGCTGACGAGCGCGACATCTGCATTTGACTGTTTTGATTCTGATAATTGATAGGTTGATAATTCATCATTTGGCTGTTGTATATCATGTTGGTTTGTTGCTGCATTTGTCCCACCCTACATTTTGATTGTATTGCATCATAGGTATCACATCATGGATATTGTTGCATATTCTGGCTTCGCATGTTTTGATTTTGAAGTTGGTTGAAACTAAAAAACCGTTTCAGTGATAAGGACTTTTATTCAATAATTTCATTAAAATATCGCTCACAGGTTCACAAATGTATTTTTACATTTACAAAAAAAAACAATAATTTATTACAAAATAGTAGTTTGTTCTATTACAGTTCTATTTTGTGCGTTCGATTTATTTGCATTTAAATAATTAAAATATAACAAAATCTTAGTATCTAGTAATCTCATTATAAAACATTATACTAGGAGATTCGATGTCCATGAAACGCATCAGAATATTGTTATAATTATATAACAAGCTAGGATAAAAAAAATTACAATTACAATCTAGTCTACCAGTGCAGCAACAATGCTGTAAAAATTCTAAAAAAAAACGTCATGTAAATTTGTACAATATCTATAAAGAAATCTCATAGGAATTGCATGCAAGTAAATGTAAAACAGGAACCCGAGTCTACTAAACCAATTGTATCAAAATTAACCTTCACTGACATCACAGTAGCTGATTTTTGCTAGTTTTGGTAATCTGTAAATATAAAAGAGAAAGTGTGTGGGTATGTTCCATATAGGCTCCGAAACGGTTGGGCCGATTTCAATGAAACTTTCGGGTAATCTTCAGATTGACCTGGCGAGTAATCCTGTAAAGTTTAGTGACGATCAGAGCAATCCTCTTTTTGAACTGTCAAACAAGTCATAAGTCGATTTTCTGACATTAACTTGAGCCCGATATGTTTTGTATAAATGATAAGAATGATATTGTATTTACTGATATGTACATGGGTGTAGGTAATGATCTTCACTCCCTCGAGAAGAGAATGAATACGGAGAAAATGAATAATTTAAAATATTGTTAGAGTTATAGAGTTACACAATGACACAACAATGCAACTACAATGACAGCTATATCGTGCCATTTGCAACCGGGAATTCAAGAGCAAGTGCGGCTTCGCAAGCCATATCTGCTCATACCCGAAACCATTTACGGTCGTGTACCAGTGACTTGTTAATCTCGCACATAACATCTTCCAAATATACCACACTTCATAATGACAATTGAATTGTAATAGGTAGGTTTGATAGTGAAATGTCATTGGTAAATTGCAGACTCGGAGCCAAGGAGCATTAAAAAAAAGAAAATTGCATTCCTAAAAATTGGCCGCAATTTCTCTTAATTTTATTTCAAAACATCCTGGTGATACAAAAGCTACCGTCAATTAATATTTTATAAAATTATCTTTTTATTGCTTATTGTTAAAACCATTTATAAATTAATTAACCACAAATCCATGTTAAAGTCATGTAAAGGCACTGATTCATAATGAATTCTATTTTAAATCATAATTCCATAAGGCACTGCTAAAATTTGATTTGTTACATTAAAAGAGGTCTTAACTGTACATATATTATAACGTATATATAATTAAAATTTAACGCGTTAATTATTGTACTTAACCATGGAAGACGATCTATGTTAAACTCTTAAATCTAAACTATTTACACAAAATCGAATTGTTTCTTGTCTTTTCATTTAAATCCAACGACAATGTACTTTGAAATCTTAAATTTAGAATTTTATAATTAGTCAGTCTGTAATAGAGCAATGTTTACAACCTATATAAATTTTATTAACCTGAAAATGTACAAAATTAGGATGGAAATACATTAATAAGTATAACGTGTCAATGATGACAACTTACGAAATGATATTTTTACCTTAGTCTGTAATAGAGCAATGTGTTTACAACCTATGTGGGTTTTATTAACCTGAAAATGTACAAAATTAGGATGGAAATACATCAATAAGTATAACGTGTAAATGACGACAACTTATGAATCGAAATTTTTACAGTCAGTCTGTAATCGAGCAATGTGTTTACAATCTATGTAAATTTTATTAAACTTGAAAATGTACAAAATTAGGTTGGAAATACATTATTAAGTAAAACGTATTAATGATGACAACATATATATTGATGATGTGATATTTTTACAGTGAATAAAAGACGCCAAAGTTTCTGCTGTTGTAGGAATGATTCGATTATCATGAAATAATACCTGAAATTGTGCTAATATATCTCCCAACCCAAAGGCGTACTTTTTGTCACTGTATCATTTGCAAGTATTGATTCTCTTCATAAAACGATGACAGAGAGGTCTGGAGATCGTTCACCACCATGTTATCGCCCTGCAAGGGGTGAGTGCTGGAGGAGACCATCTCCGAACTTTTCCAGTTCTCGCAGCTCTCGACGTACTCCAACGTCCGTTGGTACGTGTCCTGTCGCATTGTATTGCTCTGACTCTTCTTCCTCCCGTTAGACGCGTCGATTTGGGACTGGGATATGTCCCACACCTGGACATCGCTGGTCTGGTTTTGGCTTCGTATGCTGTTCATGCTGCAGTCCGTCTGCTGATCGTTCTTCACCTGATTGCAATTCATCGATGCCCTCATCCCGTTCACGGGCTTTTGACTGCCTGTTGACATGTTCACCGAATTCTGGACTGACTTCTGCATGTTGTGTTTGTTGAATTGGTTTCCAGGATAGTCCCACTGGTTGTACGGCCGCTGGTGATTGAAATATTGGTTGTTGTTCATCATCGCTTGATTGTACTGATGATTGTTCTTCGGTGGAGGTGGACCCATTACGTTGGCGGCGTTCACGACGGAATTGTAAGGCGGTGGTTGGGGATACTGCATGTTATGATTGTATGGATTTTGTTGTTGCATTTGATTGTGTTGATCGCAGTAACTGCCCATTGTCCTCATGTTGACGCTGTTGTCAGTGCTCATCGCTGACGAGCGCGACATCTGCATTTGATTGTTTTGATTCTGATAATTGATAGGTTGATAATTCATCATTTGGCTGTTGTATATCATGTTGGTTTGTTGCTGCATTTGTCCCACCCTAGGTATTTGATTTTGATTGTATTGCATCATTGGATATTGTTGCATATTCTGGCTTCGCACGTTTTGAGTTTGCACGGGATAGGGCGGCGCCGGGCCGTAGTTTTGATTTTGGTATTGATTAGGAACGCTGGTGTAATTTTTACTGGGGATCTTTACGTTACAACTCTGTCGATTGTTTGCGTAAGCAGTTCCGGGTATTTGATTTTGATTCATGTTCATCATAACATTTTGCGTTTGATTGGTCGCTGGCTGTCCGTTCATCGTCATGTTGGACATGTTTTGTATCATGGGACTGGTAAGCGGGCTCTGTAGACCAGGATGCATGGGACTAGACATGCCGTGGCTCATGGGGCTCGCGATGTTCATCATGGGACTGGCGATGTTTTGAGACATAGGACTGCCTAAATTGTTGTGTCGGGGACTCATTACCATTTGATTCGACATTTGTGGACTCATTAGACTCTGCATGCTTTGCGGGCTCATCGCGTTATGTTGTGGTGACATTACGCTCATAACGCTCTGTGGACTCATTACGTTATAAACACTGGGTGGACTCATAACGTGGGGCATGTGCGGGCTCATGCCGCTTTGCATATTATGCGGGCTCATACCGCTTTGCGGACTCATGGCGCTATGCGGAAGGCTTTGAGGACTTAGCATGCTGTGTGCTAGGCTTGGACTCAGGACATTCTGAGGACTCATGACTATCGTTTTGGGACTCATTGCCGGCTTTTGAGGTAGTGGATTATTTATTCGCATCCTATTTGATTGCTCCGTTTGGTTGGCTGTCATCGTTTGCAGCGATTGTAGGGGTTGTTGGTCTTGTTTGTTGGTGTTTTAGTGAAGTCTTGTTCGCACTTCTCTGTCGCAATCTCGGGTATGACTTGCTCTTGTAGCGAAGTGCTTTTGTCTTCTGGTGTTTTAGTGAGAAGAGACCCGCTGTTCCCGGACATACTAACGTCTAAAGATCTTAAATCGACTGGAATATCACTTATGTTGAGATCACTTCCTATGGCACCTAGGTTTTTGAGTAGGGAATCATCACTGGTCGCGACATCACTGATTTTGTCACTGGAATTGTTCGTGTTCTTCACTTCGCTCGCATTGTCTTTGGTTGTTTCGTCTTTATCCTTATGTTCGGTCTCCTGCTTGTTTGCAGAGTCCGTCTTAGCTGGTGTTACCGTGTCGGTGCCCAATATTGATTGGTTAAGATATTGCATCATTTCGTCTGGTATCACCAGCTTGTTTTCCACCATTTCTCCTTCCGCGACCTGGGTATCAAAAAATCACATTCAATTTACGTAAACATAACTACACATAAGGTAACTTCTACTGAGACCACAATTGCTGTCCACTTTCATCATACCCCATATGTGTAAGATTATCTTATGTCAAGAATTTACCTGTTCCAAATTCACCTCCTGATTAGGATGATGAACTTGAGCGGTGGTGATGACCACAGTACTAGTGGAGTTGGACCGGGACTCCTTGTACGTCACCGGTTCGTGGTCCTCTTCTGTTTTGAACTGGAATGGAGCGTCGCCCTGAACATATTACAGTATTATTATCTATATAAATAAAAATGATTCGCCAAAATGTATGTACAGGCATTACTTCCGAATTAATACACCAAATTGGACGATTCTTACTTTTTTATGTTAGTTACTTTTAGAGCAATGTTTGTAAATATAAGTATATTTACGAGTAAAAATAAAAACTTCAAATCATACGTTATACGCTAGCTTACGATAAAAGTATTTTTAATAAATTCCATCAATGTGTTTTATAATCATTGTATTCTCTTACCACGTCATCAGCGGCACAAGGGTACGGCTGGTAGCCCTGGGCCTGGTCGCTAAGGTTCGACTGCTCGGACAGCCGCCGCGCTTCCTCCTTCACCTGCACGTTGGGGTCCAGCTCTAGGGCCAACTCCTCCGCCCTTACCTCCGAACAGGTCACGCCTCGGAGTAGTACCGCCTGGGAAAGTATTATAAAACGTTAAGAATATTTAGAACAAGACATTAATCTGTAGAGGTAGACTTAAGGGTTCTTTATAAGCTAAAACTCCTTTTATGAGTAACCGAATGAGCTGTTACTATAGGCGAAGTAGCATTCTGACCTTTTTTTTTGTTGACGGGAGGATATTCAACAAGATAAAGGGTTATGTGGGTTTCTTACCCACTAAAACCCCGGTGATCCTTCCTTGGTGCATGGTGAGGAGCTCCGAGATCTCTATTGGAACGCACTGGAGCCCCGCAGTATGGTCTCAGAGAACACGTCCCGGGAGAGGTTAATCCGTCTCCCTGCCCCTGTGCCTTCGCAGTGCAAGGCGACACGGGCCAGCCGATATCGCTTTCTTCCCGGGTCAACTTGGGCGGACGACAAAGGCCCACCCTTGTCGCCCAGTGAACCCGAGGCCCCTTTTAGTCGGTTTCTACGACAGGCAGGGGATACCGTAGCCTTATTCTTGAGAGCCCAGAAGCGAGAGATCTCTTGCACTCAACCTTTACATTAACAGAAATTATTTTCTAGAAAGATTTAAATGGGACTGAATTATATATAATTCTAGTTGAATACCGAAAAATCTTTTTATATACTCTTACGTACATGTATGTACATACTATTATGCTGGTGTTAACATGTTGGTGCAACTTATAAATAAATAAGTCTGTCTATGATAGTTGTAAAGAATTTCGTTCATCCTAGCCTGAAGCAAGGGTCGTCCAATCGTACGGATAGTCGAGGACGTGCCTCAGCATCTGTAGTGAAGAAATGTGTCCATTATTTTTAATTTATTTATTTGTATGACATTAATTTGTTACCTGATTTCCATGCGAGGTCCTCACGGCTTGTACTGCGGCGAGAGCTGAAGATGGCGCTGGTGCGTAGCCCACACACGAAACTTGACTAGATCTGAAAACAACGAATTATAAAATCGACTATTTCACCATCTTCATAAGCCTGCAACAGTCCACTGCTGGACAAAAGCCTCTCTAAGAACACGTCACTGTCCACGACACTCAGATACTCTAATCCAACTCCTGACAGCCGTCACGGGATAATCGTCGCTTCACGTAGTCTGAAGGCATCCTTATCCACGTTTGCCTCTATTACCCAAAGAGATAAAAGAATAACTCTGAGGCCAAGTCAAATATTTCAAAACCCAACTCGATTTGTTATTTACTGGAATGACATTCTGGTCCTTCGAGCCGGATCTGTAAATCCAATGTATGACAATCACATTTTACGTTTTTTTTTCTAAATTTGTATTAAGGAATTGGAACCACCGAACATGACAGAGAAGAGAGAATTTTTGAAAAATACTTCAGACATTCGTTTTGACATAGTTTACGTGTCTCAGGAATAATTTACTATTTGTCTTATGATTTTATACTATATTTACCTGCGACTACTGTCGGGTGACAGCTGATCGTAGACGTTATTGTGCTGCGAGACGAGTCGCGGTGCGCCGGCCATGCACGTCGTAGTGCCCACCGCTCCCGACACCACTGACGCCTGGCTGCTCTTACGTGATATATCTGACGACCTGATATACCAATAGACATACTTTTGATCAAAATGTCACTGCAATTAAAACTCGTAAAATACTAATCTTAAAGTATATTTAACATTATTTTAGTGTCGTTGGTACACTAATAAATATTTGGGTAATGTGGCATCAGAGCGGAATGCCAATCCCATAGTTACTTTTGTACGTGTTCTTGACCTTCTAGTATGCCGTCGGTAAATAAAAATATCACAGAAATGTTGAGGAATATTGAAATTATATTTATCAAATCATTTTGTTACATTAGAAATATATACATTCGGAAAAGTCTAGATAAAAAGTGTAATGAAAAATGTTGACATATGTCTTATATAAAAATTTTCTAATTCCAAATTCAATATAAATAATTTTGTCGTCTAAAATCCTCTTTGGTAGTTGGCGAACGCTAGTCACCACAAATATAGATGAAATCGCTGCATTGCAACTACCTATACTTCTACAAGTTTGACTTAGGATGGTGGTTTATATCCTGCTCGAAGGACTAAACTTATCACGTTAAGATTGTATTTTTTACGGAAACATCTGCTTAAGATCCTTCCCATCGATACAATTAAATCTCAAATCAATCAAAATTTGTAATCTGTTAGATCTTTCTGTGTAGACAAAGATTATGAAGAAAAGAAACATGACTCGGTCGGGATCAACATACCTGGCGCTGTATAAACTGCTGCCTGACGAGATGCCAGAGTCTCGCCTCGTGTTAGGTAGTCCAGTTTTTAACTCCACCGCTACATTCGTTCCGCCTAACTCCGTCCGACCTGGTATTCCTCCTAAAAGCATATCAAAATTCATGTAATTTTCGAAATGAAAATATCTATGACCAACGATGATTGGAACAATGTACCAAGTGTGTCATCCTTCTAGTGGCCACGTCATCATCGTGATGTTACAACATGAACAGAGTTGGTACTCACCAGAAGGCAGGTCGTGGGGGTGGGGGAGGATGCGTGCGCCGGCTGCCAGTTTGTGTCCGAACCGCGGCGCGTGGTGCGTCCGCGGCTCTCCGATGGCTACCATGGCTCGTAGCATCAGTGGCAGTTGCCCTACTTCGCCAACTACCTCTTGTTCCACCTGCGGATTCATTTTTCATATTATATATATCATATAAAAATAAATTAAAACACCTGATGTTAATGATACAAAAAGATAATATCCCCGTGATATCGGTGGCTTGTTGTTACCAATATTTTCAATATTTAATTATATAATTTAAACTTTATACGTTTAATTATCATATTATTTATTTTAGTTTATTTTTGACTCAATAATATTTATGAATTTTTTTCATCTATTATTTTATTGTACAAAATATATTTTAATCTCATAACTGTTTTATTTATGTATCATATTTATTATACTCTTACTGTCTGTATAATAAAATTCCAAGTAAGTAGTATTGCGCGCGCACGTCTTTAGGTAGTCCCGGGCACCGCTGAAAATTAGCGCTGTCGCATCCTTGTGACAGCAAATGCTGAGACGGTGTCCGATATTGGCATCATATGTTTTGTATTATTTGTCCGTGTAACTTTAACTGTGTTTTGTCTATTTTTCATTCTTTTTTAATGTGTGTTATATTCAGTCTGTGATGTGCTTTTGTATTGTGATGCCAATAAATAGTCTATGTCTATATACAAATCTTTCATTCACTAATGTAATGTTATGGTTTGCGAGATAAGAAACATGACATCAAATGTATCGACCACACTTATCTAAGTCTCCGCAACATAAGCTAATTCTGATATCTCCCTTAGATTCCCCATTACATGACTATACAGCAAATGCTGAGTTTACGTTCAAATAATAAATTGTGAAGTAATGCAAACTTGTTATACATTTATAGATAAAATAAGCTCACCTCTCCATCTAGCCTAAAGTAAGGAGCGCCATTCTCGTCGCTGAAGCCACCAAGTCCAGAGCCACCGAAGTCCAGTTCCCCGCCGCATTGAGCTGATAGCTGGAAAACATTATAACGTCGTCACCTCAGTTTACCACAATAGTCTCTCAGGGTTTCGTAGAACGCTACACTGTTGGTCACATACTGTGACTGGAATGTTACACTTAAAGACTATTGACATTCTACGGGTTCTAGTAGCGCTAGTGTGTTTCATGATGGTGGTATCTCACCTGGTGCGCTGGAGTGTGCAGAGCGTGCGGTAACGGTGATGCTGGACTCTCGCTCTTGACAGATGCGGAGGAGACGTGACCCCGGCCGATAGGGGGGCCGCCTTCCTCTGAGCGAGGGGACGAGCCGGCACCTCCGCCTCCTGACTCCGCCGAATCGTCGCCACGACTGCAACCTGTATAGATAGATTCTTTACATTAGACTGAACAGCGCTTCAAGTACTTGCGAATTCTTGTGTCATTCGATAGGAAACTATTGAAGACACGGTTCGGCTTTCACTAACAGGGGAAAACAAACTTACGGATTCCCTGATTTACGGCACCAGAGGACTACTATAGGTGCGTCACCGGCCTTTGAGAATATTGGAAAGTTAATGACAATCCAAAACTAGATATGCACTTAACGACAAATACTACGAATGAACAAAAAGGAAGAGAATATAGGGGCCAGAACTTCGTAATAACGTAGATCTATGATATTTCGGAAATAAAAGTGCAATTGGAAATTAGGTTGTAACTAATTATAAAGCTAAGTTTACAGTGACAAGTTGACAGTATCGATTATAATATAGCGGCCGTTGCCCTCCTCACAGTCTTCCTGTGGCATCGTCATAATCATCAGTGTAATATACACAGCTGACTGATGGAATCTATTAGTACCTTTGTGCTTCTTACTGGCGTAGAATTCCGCGCCGTGAACAGTCTTCACGTGTTTTCGGAGCGACGATGGATCCGTATACCGCTTCGTACAGCCGGGCGCTTTGCAGACGTACGGTTTCTGGAATTATAGTTATTTGTTAGACAACAAATGTGGGAGAAAGAGAAGCGCCTGAATCGTATTATAATTGTAAGAGTATCAGCGAGTAGAAATGTTTAACGTTAGATTCGATTTGAAGTGTGTTTTTTTGTGGAAAATGTGTGCTCTGTCTCTTGCCCCTACAGTAAAATACGGTACTCTGCACTAAATTATATATCGCTAACAACTTCCATTCGCCTCGCCCGACGACACTTTTGGTAAAAAGAATTTGTACGCGTATGTTCGTTCGTTCGTGCGTATGTACTCGTATGTATGTTGGCGTGAACTTTTGGGCATTGTTTATTAATATTTTCAGTTATTTACTATGTAAAGTTTTACAATAAAAACAGCCAAATACCAACTCACGGCACTGGATTCCATGGAGAGGCGGGCCAAAAAGTTGATAGGTGACCAAGATCTATCGTTAGATAGTCTTGAGCACCGGCGGAAGGTGGCTAGCCTTTCGGTGTTTTACAGATTATATTTTGGAGAGTGTGCACAGGAATTAATTCCCCCATCCCCATTTTACCTTCGGACGTTTAGACATTCCGAGGGTCTCCACCCTTTCATAGTCGATGTTCCGCCCGTCCGCACGAAGCGATTTGAGTCATCGTTCATCGTGCGTACAGCAAAGGAGTGGAACAAGTGCCGGAGTCAGTCTTTCCGTGCTAGAACGACGTTGGAGCCTTCAAGAGTAGATTGAATAGGCATTTACTAAACCTGCGCGTACCATCTTTCGACTATATCACCACTTAACATCAGTTGGGATCGTGTTCAAGCACCAGTATACATAAAAAACAATGATGCATACCTCGTTACTGTGCGTCCTGTTCTGATGTTTGGCTCTGTCGCTGGCGTTGGAGAAGGCTTTAGCGCAACCGGGATACTCGCACGTGTATGGTTTCTCGCCAGTGTGACTCCGAAGGTGGGTTTTTAAATTCTCCAGTCGGGAGTACGCTTTGCAGCAGCCCTCGAACTGTGTGTAAATACAATTACGTTTTTATAACATATTTGGTTTTTAGTATACCGAACCAACCAACAAGAATAGTCTTGTCTACTCTCTCATTTTCAGCGCGATAATTTTTTTACTGTTATCAAAGATGGAGCCGCGATTGAGCCATCAGTTTAGGTAAGGTTTTTTGTTCCCTTTTTTAATTTTCTTTTCTTTCATAGGTAAAGAAGCAAATTGCTAGAAGTTAAATGACCTTCTAGTTAACAGGTAAAGGAAGAATTTGGATATTTAATTTCAATATTTCACTGTAAATCTATTAATGTATTACAAACGGAAAAAAAATCTTAATAAATATTACTACCATTCCTATTAAGTATTCCAATTAAGCTTAGACTTGTGCTAGGAGATGGTTCACGTCAATAGAATGGTAGATTCAAATACACGATCCTATGATTCGCAGACTATATAGATAATAGCTGGGATACTCACAGTACATTTGTGAGGTTTCTCGCCGGTATGCCTTCGCATATGCACCACTAGCATGTACTGCGCTTTGAAGGGTTTCTCGTCCCTCGAGCATCCGACCCAGCGGCACACGAATGCCTTCTTGCTGGCGTGGATGTGATCCGTGTTTATGTGTTTCACCAGATCGTCTTGTGTGGGGAACTCCAGCTTGCAATCCACCTGGAATAGAGAATATAAAATAATATATTAAATTATGTTCACCCACCAAAACTTTCCTCGGTGCATGGTAAGGGGCTCCGAGATCTCCAGTGGAACGCACCGAAGCCCCTGTGTACTGTGTTGAAGAGAACGTCCCGGTGAGGGAGGGTTAATCCATCCTCCCTCCGCCCTCGCACTGCAAGGCGACACGGCCCAGCCGATGTCTTTTACGATGTATGGTCACGGGCTAACCATCTGTCAAGATGACCATGCCATACATCGAGTACAAATGTTTATATGGTATTTATATATAGATAGATATATATATATATAATTCGTGTATAAATATTTATTACATTTATGTAATATTATATAGAATAAATTAATAGATAAACAAAATATTTTCCTAAATAAATATAAAGTTTATATTATAGTTGTTTCTTTATAGATGCTCTCACCCAGTGACAATTGGTCTCGATGAAGTCCCCGGTTCGTCCTTGGAGTCCAGGCCGTCGTGGACCGTGCTCTCGGCGGCCGCTGATAATGGCTTGTTGCTGTGTAAGTTATCCCGGTGGGACATGAGGCTTTGCGGTGACTTCCTTTGATTTAGAGCTGTTGAAGCGCTATACGAAGCAAAAACAAAATTGTTTGAACAAAGGACGGAATACAAAATCATTTCTAATTATAACTAGCGTACTCAGCCCGCTTCGCTGTGCTAGATTTTGCTTTATTTTATTTAAACAATAAACTTACATCATTAAATATTTAATTTAACTCTCACAATATATTAAATTATTCATTTCTCTCCGTATTCATTCTCTTCTCGAGCGGGTGAAGATCATTACCTACACCCATGTACATGCAATATACTCCATTGTACTTCAATATGGTTCATAATGACATAAATATACACAACGCATGTGTCAATACAAATTTGGGTTATAAAACAATAGAATATCATCATAGTAAATAAAAGTTGTATTTGACAGTTCAAAAAGTGGAGTGCTCCGATCGTCACCAAACTTTACAGGATTACTCGCCAGGTCAATCTGAAGATTGCCTGAATATTTCATTGAAATCGGTCCTGCCGTTTCAGAGCCTATATGTATCAAACCCACACACTTTCTCTTTTATATATATAGATTTAGATGGAAGATAGATTGAAACAATGAAGAATTTCAACCGACTTCAAAAAAGGAAGAGGTTCTCGATTCCCCGGTTATATTTTTATGTTTGTTACCTCATAATTTTCGACTGGGTGGATCGATTTGGATGATTCTTTTTGTTTATTTGAAAGCTGTTGCTTCCTGTACCACACTAAGTGTGTGCTACCTGTATCTGAATCACAGTTTGAAAATGGTTAAAATTAAATGGCAGAAAATGGCATCCATTGGAAAACCATAACAGTCTTTAATTAAATCGTATCATATTTTTTTTTTTTTAAAAAAAAGAAAGCTAGTAATATTTCTTATTTTTTTGAGAAATATTACTAACAATCTTGTTAACCATTCCAACTAAGCTTAAGCTTGTGCTAGGACATGGTTCACGGCAATAGTCGAATGGTGGATTCGAACCCACGACTTTACGATTCGCAGGCCGTACCCTAAACCATTAGGCTATTGACGCTTCGATACTCTTACTGTCTGTATAATAATATTCCATATAAAAGTAGTATTGCGCGCGCACGTCTTTAGGTAGTCCCGGGCACCGCTGAAAATCAGCGCTGTCGCATCCTTGTGACAGCATATGCTGAGACGGTGTCCGATATTGGCATCATATGTTTTGTATTATTTGTCCGTGTAACTTTAACTGTGTTTTGTCTATTTTTCATTCTTTTTTAATGTGTGTTATATTCAGTCTGTGATGTGTTTTTGTATTGTGATGCCAATAAATAAATGTCTAAATGTCTAATTTTCATTATGTATGTGCGATTTGGATTGAGACAAATGGACAAACAACTCATTATCACGCTAACATTCCATATTGTATTATTGGTACGATAATTTGGAAATACAAAGGCGTCCGCGCGTAACGTTTAACGTTTGATACGATTTGAAGTCGTTTTTTGTTTTTACTCGTAAATAATATTAGTTATTTCTTTACCTATCAGCTTCCATCACGCTGGTGATTTCGGGCTGCTGATGCGGTTGCTGCAGATGCTGTGAGGCAGTACCGTCCAGACCCAGACCTTGTCTGACATCCACCGGCCCGCCAAGAAGGAGTTGCGTTGGTGATGATATATGAGATCTGAAAAACGCATTAAGAAAATTAAAAATTATTGTATTTAAGATTACTCTTAGCCTGCTCTTAATCACTAAAGGTTAGCTGGAAGAAAATGCTGTTTAGGTTCGCCTTCATACATGTATTTTATTGCTTTTAAATAGCTGTTACCATAAACTAAAGGGTCGATTAAGTAAGTTTGAATATCTCAGAAGATAAAGACGCTAGCTAACTGAAATAAATTGTGCATGATAGACAATTAAATATCCTTAAAATAAAATAAAATATTTTTATTAATTTATTTAAATTTCATTAAAAACATAAAATTGAAACGAAAAAGGATATTTTATGTAAACTTGGATCATACAGTATTTTTCATTAACCCTTATTGTGGCAAAAGTGTATTTTGAAGAAAAGTAAAAAAAAATCGTGATATGAATAGACGTATTTTGGAAAACCAAGATGTACACTATTCTATAGAGAGCTACACGTACAGTGAGTATCGCATTTTTAGGAATGTATATAATGAAGTCCACATAGTCTTCCATGTATATGTATACATGAAATGAAAGACTGCGTTTCTGTAGAATATTTTGAGAAACAACATTTAATGTCCTTATTCCAACTCTATCTCTTTTAAATAAATGTCACGACACTGACAATTGTGACATTAACCATTTGAATAATTATTATAAAATACAATTATGGAATAAATTTAAGTAAAGAGATTGTATGTCTTTACTTTACATGCATATTATGCTATACATTGCTATGTTTAGGGTTAAAAAAAATATTTAAATTTTAGTATCTAGTGTTGCCTCCATGTGGCGACACTAAGTACTAAAATTTAATGAATCTTTCTCTTCTGAGATATTCAAACTTTCTTAACCGACCCTTTATTTTTGATCACGAGTGTACATATATTTATCTATCTATATAAGATTGAAAGTCAACACCCAAGTACTCTATCATACAATTTGGTAAATAAGTCCTTGCTATACACAATCGAGTCGAGTCTCAAGTTGACATGATTTTGTTTTTTTTTTTTAAGGAAAAGGGGCAAACCAGCTTACGGACACACTCACTGAAGGAGTTTTGAGATAGTAGTCGACTAGTTTCTTTTAAGTCCCACGTCGTTTCCAAAAGTTGATAGTACGTGGAAGTAAGTTACGCGGAAAACGTACGGTCGTGAAACGCCAACCACTAAGATGGTGTCGATGGAATTTGGTAATCTGCCAAGATATGCGGTAATAGAAATTATTAGCTGGGATGATTCTTTGCTGCGATCTCGACGTTATATTCACGACGTTGATTATATGATCGTCTTTTTGACTGATTATATAAAGACAGCTATTATATAATTAGTCCAGTAGTTATATAAATATACCCTAAGCGTGTGCTAGGAGATGGTACGTTAAATGGTAATATTAAAGTAACGATCTTGCTGTTCGCAGACCGTACACTACATCACGGGATAGTCGTATGATAAACGATTTCGAGATGTGATACTGACATGTGATACTGACACGTGAAAACACTATATTTTGGCTTAATTTGTATAATTTTATTATATAGATTAGTTGTCCAGGTACAATATCAGTGTTAAACACGTATTGAGTTGTAGTTATTATAAAATGTGAACGTTTAGAAGACATTAAAAAATTAATTCCTCAAATACTCAAGATTTAGATTATTTTTATAACTCTGTTGTTATGATGACAATGTATGTACTGTAATACCGTTAAACCATTTCTACAACGATTGATATACAATACACTATAATAATGTTTGTAAATATTTTTGTATAGAGGATTGATTGAGACATGTTTTTATCTTTGTTTTTGACCACCAAAGGGATATAAGGTCAATATAGACAAAACCGTAATCAAGCTCAGGAAAGTGCGCTTTTAAAATGGTGTCACAGAATCGTGAAGGCGGTGAGAGGCAGCGTGCAGCGTACGGTTACTCAATGGAGGCTTATACGTTATCACGAACTTCATCACGAGCCAAAAAAGAAGATGAAATGTTTATGTCTTACCTATGAATCCCGGCGACGAGGTGAGCATGGGCCGCGTGGTGGGCGGCCGCGGCAGCCGCTTGCTGGTGTGCGGGATCGAGCAGAACCCCACCAGCTAGCACCCCACTACCACCCACCACGCCGCCCCGCGCCAGCAACTGCTGAGCCAGAGACGCGTGGGACAGTGATAATGCTGGGGATATTGCACCTGAAAAAAATATTACATAATAAAAAAATTGCTTTTACAAACTTTTATCCTTACGGGGTAGATAGACACAGCCTTCGCTGTACAAATTTTATTAAGCTTTGTTAAAGTTACAGACTTTATATTATAAATATGTTCCACTGTTGGGCGCAGGCATTCTCTGTAAAGAGTGTATAAGGAAATAGTCCGCCAGGCGACCCTAGTGCGGATTGGCAGACTTCACATGTTTTAGAAAAAAATTCTAAGATATGTAGGTTTTCTCACGATGTTTCCCTTCACCGCCGAGCGCGTGATAAATCAGCACATAAAATTGTAACAAAAAATTTATTGGCGCCGGCACCGGGGATCGAACTCGGGTTGCTAGCGTACTATGCAACTTGACCCAACCACCCGGAAACGGAGCTACCACCGCTCTTTGCTTTATTAAGCTTAAGTCCCATATGTGGTAGATGGTTATGCTGAAATATTTTATTGGAGGGTTTCTGGGGAATCAAAGATGAAAATATTGGACTATCAGTGACTGATATTTCGAGCTATACCCAATGTAATCCCCGAAAGTAAGGTAGAGTAAAAAGTTAAGTAAAAAAGGAAATGTAGAGTAATTTAAAGTATAATTTGTATTTGTATGTACAATGGAATGTTAAAGTAAATATAAGAAACTGTGAAAATTTTGTATGACTAACAACTAACATGGAGATGAATGGAAGTAGAAATAGACAATCCCTAACCACCGACGTTGGGGGAGCTAGAGTATGGCACATCGGCGCACGTAGAGAAAAGACAAAGGGTTTTACAGCTCTGAAATTGATCATAATTCGTTGTGACATTTAAAAAAAAAAACAAATACACAAAAATCCCCGTCGCAGTAAACAACTTAATGTGAATATTATATGTGGATGAAAGAAACGGAAAAGAGACGGTTTGTTTTGATACAATTCTCTTAAAAGCACTTCCAGCTGCTCTAATTATTATGTTATTCGTGTTCCTTTAGATTTAACTAATAAAAAAACACGAAAATTATGTTCCACGTTATTTAGCAGTTTTGATTGAGTTAATTTCAATTTAACAATAAATATTGATTGTTTAATTGAGATGTGTTAGGGAATAGAGGCTTTGTCCTTTTTTAGTATAGCAAGGCTTTCGTCTGTTAATAAATGTATACTTAATAGATATATGTGACAGGAAGACTGATGACAAAGGCAATGGCCGCATCAAGGGAGAGGATAGTGGACTACAACCTCAAAATGGCCATGAGAAGCAGGGACACAGCACGTCTGCGACGCGTGAACCGGAGCGATCTCTGGCCACCTCCAAATTCAGGCATTATATTAAAAAAAAAACAAAAAACAGGAAAATAGTAACTGTAGAAGTGGCACACTTTTAATAAATGCAGAGTGAACAATTTAAGTGTACTGGAAAAGGGCACGGACACAGGTCTGTGGTTGCGATCTAACAACAATAAAAAAAATGTGACAGGAAGTAAAATAACATGACTAATAAAAAGATTAATTAAATACTCATAATTAGAACGTGTCGTTAACAAAGAAAATTAACTAGTAGTATAATACTAATATAATAGTATAGAATAAGTTGTCCATTACGAAGAACAAAGATCCTATCTGAAAGATTGTTAAAAGTTGTAGATACAGTTGCACCGAAACAAAGCAACCACGGATTCCAATTTCTTTATATATTTCGGTCACCAAGAATCTATATATATAAAAGAGAAAGTGTGTGGGTTTGTTCCATATAGGCTCCGAAACGGCTGGACCGATTTCAATGAAGCTTTCAGGGAATCTTCAGACTGACCTGGCAAGTAATCTTGTAAAGTTTGGTGATGATCGGAGTACTCCCTTTTTGAACTGTCAAACACAGCTTTTATTTACTATGATGATATTCCATTGTTTTATAACCCAAATTTGTAATGATACATGCGTTGTATGTATTTATGTCATTATGAACCATATTGAAGTACAATGGAGTATATTGCATGTATATGGGTGTAGGTAATGATCCTCACTCGCTCGAGAAGAGAATGAATACGGAGAGAAATGAATAAATTAATTTATTGTGAGAGTTAAATTAATGATGTAAGTTTATCATTTGAATAAAATAAAGCAAAATCTAGCCCGGCGAAGCGGGCTGGGTACGCTAGTAATAAATAAAAACACAAGTATAGTTGGCGGCAAAAAAACCGGTAATACGCAAAATTTCTAAAATATAGTATCACAAGTGAGTGAAGGGGGCACGGGCGGTTTATTTTCCCTCCTGTCGTACTCAGCCCCGCGCACCAATACCACATCCCGCTCGCTTCTGGTGTACAATCGTGTTCTAAATTTTATGTCAATTGACTTTTGTTTTCTGTTAGGTAATTTTGAGTTAATTTTTATTGACTGTCGTAGTTTTTTATTTTATTGCTTTGTATTTTTATTGCTAATATGTAGAAAGTACAAACAAAAACACTTTATTCGTAATATGTAGAAATTAGTAATTGCGTGCGCGACTGTACACATGCGCAGCTGTTACTTGCACTTTTCGTTCATCGCCAACTCTATGTAAATAGTTGTTGATTGCTATTTTATAAGGAATAATAGAAATATATTTCCAGCTTTAAAATCACTTTGGACGTTATTCTTCGATATGGACAAGTATATATAAGCAATTAATGAAGAAATTCGTCAACAGAATAGTTAGAAGAATAAGCAAGAAATGTATAAAAAGAATTGGCTATAAATTACCGAAAGATTTAATCCAATCCTCACCAGCACTAAGGTGCCCATAGCTGCCGGTGGAGGCAGCGGAAGGTGCCCGCACTGCTAAGCTGGCAGGTGATGCCCGAATGACGGCAGCGAGGTCCAAAGATTCTGCAGAATAAGGACTCCAGGATACTGCACGTTTGCGATTCGCTGATGCACTAATTGCGCCCCCTGATAACCTTAATCGTGTGGGTGAAGCTATTCTTGATCCTGCAAGATTTTGATGATAAACAAAATAGTTCATTAATAAAAAAAAATATTTTTATTGAACCAAATAAAATGCTTACATTACTCTTAAAACAATGTGCTTATAAGATAAAATAAAATTGACACTATTTTTGGATTTTCTAACGTCTAAACTAGGCCAAGCCTGTATCTTAGACGTTAGCCTCTTCCAAAAATGATCCATACAGTTGCAAGTGTTGGACGTGTGCTCAAATTTTTGAAGGTATATTATAAAAAGATTATAAGTATTCACCGTCACTCGTTCGCACATCGAGTACGTAGACTGGGTGACCACTGCACGTACGGACTTAAGGAATATAATAACAATAATCTTAATTATAAAATATATATGTAAATATAATAGGTTGTCAAATATCTCCCTTCCGCCTTTTTGTCTTTTGAATTTCGCGGCTACGTACAAAGCGCTACAGAGCTCGTATCTAGCAATACTATACATAATTTGAAAGGTCTTGACATAACCTACAAAACGACGCTATGCATAATTAGTTTGAATATTGCGTTCAACAGTTATAGACGTGTAAACATGGACTTCACTAACGCCAAAATTCGCGCTATTTTAAAGTTTTCCTTCGTTAAAGGCAAATCCGCTAGAGAAACGTTCCGTGAGATTAATGGTATTTTGGGGGATGGTACTCTATCACTTCGAACCACGGAGGAATGGTTTCGACGATTCAGAGCCGGTGAAAACGACACCATGGATAAGCCAGCCGGCGGAAGACCTGTGACGACAAATACCGATCAAATCATGGACTACATCGAGTTAGACCGGCATGTGGCATCTCGTGACATCGCCCAGGAGATGGGAGTTAGTCACCAAACCATTTTAAACCTGCCTTAAAACAGAAGGCTGGATACAAAAAAGCTTGATCTTTGGGTGCCGCATGATTTGACGCAAAAACCTTCTGGACCGAATCAACGCCTGCGATATGCTGCTGAAACGGAACGAACTCGACCCATTCTTGAAGCGGATGGTGACTGGCGACGAAAAATGGATCACATACGACAATATCAAGCGAAAACGGTCGTGGTCGAAGGCCGGTGAATCGTCCCAAACAGTGGCCAAGCCGCGAATTTCGGCGTTAGTGAACTCCATGTTTACACGTCTATAACTGTTGAACGCAATATCAAACTAATTATGCATAGCGTCGTTTTGTAGGTTATGTCAAGACCGTTCAAATTATGTATAGTATTGCTAGATACGAGCTCTGTAGCGCTTTGTACATAGCCGCGAAATTCAAAAGACAAAAGGCGGAAGGGAGATATTTGACAACCTTATATAAACATTATGTGAATAAAAGTAATATATAATATGTAAATACATGTATTTTTAATTTATTTCAATTTTAAATTTAAATAAATTTTGATTTTTTTTATAACGAACTACTCAGATGGGCCCGAGAGGCTGGCCTTGACTGCTTCACCGGATTGAGAGGTGGCATAGCTCTTAGGTCGCTTAGCCTGAATCTATATTGCTAGTAACTCGACACAAGGGTCCCCCGGTGAGGGGTAACCTCGGCTTGGACTATGTTACGCGTAAGCATTCCGACCCGCGGAGGGCGCCCGAGAGGGCCGAACCACAACTCGGTTGGTTGCTATTTCAAAAAATTACTAATTTTTCTATATCAACTGATGTTTGGTTTTTTAGCCATGTTAGAAGTTTTTTTTTACACTGGAAGTTGTTCAAAGGATAAATGATTTTATTTATTCCATTGTAAATTGTAGGTCCAAGATAAAGGGGATTTAATAATAATATATTTATTTTTACACATTTTATTTATACATTTATTAAGGTTTTCCGATAACGAGTATAATTATCCTATACATAAGCTTATTTCATTTAACACTAACGCATTGCAATTGTCTCACTTATTATTGGAAAACTCAGGATTCACAAATATTGGTTGTCAAATATCTCCCTTCCGCCTTTTGTGTCATGCGGCACACAAACATCAACCTTTTTTTTGTATCCAGCCTTCTGCAGATGGTTTAAAATGGTTTGGTGACTAACTCCCATCTCCTGGGCGATGTCACGAGATGCCACATGCCGGTCTAACTCGATGTAGTCCATGATTTGATCGGTATTTGTCGTCATAGGTCTTCCGCCGGCTGGCTTATCCATGGTGTCGTTTTCACCGGCTCTGAATCGTCGAAACCATTCCTCCGTGGTTCGAAGTGATAGAGTACCATCCCCAAAACACCATTAATCTCACGGAACGTTTCTCTAGCGGATTTGCCTTTAACGAAGGAAAACTTTAAAATAGCGCGAATTTCGGCGTTAGTGAACTCCATGTTTACACGTCTATAACTGTTGAACGCAATATCCAAACTAATTATGCATAGCGTCGTTTTGTAGGTTATGTCAAGACCTTTCAAATTATGTATAGTATTGCTAGATACGAGCTCTGTAGCGCTTTGTACATAGCCGCGAAATTCAAAAGACAAAAAGGCGGAAGGGAGATATTTGACAACCTATTACACCGATCAACTAAAACAAAACTGCTTCAACTAATTTATAAGCAGTTTGGTCTAAAAATAAAAAAAAATATTATTATGAAAATGCATACTAACACGTAACTAGTAACATGATTACTAACACGTAAAAACGATCAAAATTGAACGAAAACTTTACTTTCTTTTTCATTATTCATTCAGCAAAGGACTGTAATAATTTGCCCGCGTCTGTCTTTCCTTCTGATTAAAACGTGGTTATTTTCAAGAGTAGAGTGAATAGGAATTTATTGAGCTAATGCACCTTATTATTCAGGACTGCACTTTCACTTAACATCCGGTGGAATCGTGGATAAGCACTTGCTTAAAAAGTATAAAGAAAAACTTAACGTAGAGAAGAATACTTACTTAGAGAAAAATAATTACTTCGAATTGGTTCAGCAATGTGATTCTATTTTAGATTTATAAACCTAAATATTATATACTAAAAAACGTCCGTAAATCACCGTATGCATATAAAACTCCTTAGACATATTTAGAGTTAGGACATTAAGGTGAAGAAACTATATTTGAAAGACTCCAATGTACGACATATGTGATTTAAAAAAATATCGTTTTAAGAGCTCAATTAGTAACAGCTTACCTTCTAAACTTAACTGAAAGTCTTGACTTGCCAACGTACTGCCAGCATGAAGCTCCGGATGTAGGCTTCTGGCCGCACTTAAATATTCTAAACCTGAAACATAAAAAGAGTTTTTAAACGTACTACTCACTTTTTAGAGGTTCAGGCTAAGCGACCTAAGAGCTATGCCACCTCTCAATCCGGTGAAGCAGTCAAGGCCAGTTTCTCTGGCCAATCTGTGTAGTTCGTCATAAAAAATACTCACTTTTAAATAAGATTCATTGAAAATTCAAAAGCTACCGTCCTAGCCGCGGTCCCCTCTCAGGAGGTTCAGGCTAAGACACGAAGTTCAAAGATAAGTGCTATGCCACTTTGCAAATCCGGTGAAACTATGGTCAGTTTCTCTGGCCAATCAGAGTAGGATCATTAAAAAAAGACTCTTTTAGTTAGTAGTGATAAATAGTTACTCAATGTAAACTGGTCTACCAATTACATCGCCAATGACTGTAGCCGACTAAGCTATAAATGCAGGGGATGTTTTTTAAGGAAGGTAACTTATTTGGGTACACCAAGATTCATCTATATTTATAAATGCGGGTGGATAAAAACTTTTTTGCGTGCCATAACTGCAAAAACTACAGATAAGATACGAGTTGATATTTTTATCATAGAATAGAATATTTTATTGGTGGTGCATACACCTGTTAAAATTTTAATACAGTGAGAGTTAGTTAAACCAATACGTCCTCCCAGCTATGACCTATGGTGCAGAGACTTGGACTCTAATCGACCGTCCGAGAAAAGCTACGCTCGGCATTTCTCTAAGTGATAGAATCCGAAACGAGGAAATTCAACGGAGAACAAAAAGGTAGTCGGTAGATGTAAAAAAAAAATTATTTGGACAAAAGAAAAATAAATGTTACAATACAGAACGTACGTAAACTGCTACAGTAGTTGGCAACTGTGTCGCAGCAGTTTACGCCCACCTCGAGACACAAACAATATAAATACAAATTAAACTTATAATTATGTACATATTATTAGAAGACAAAAGATATAGATAAATAAATGTGTGTGTGTGCGTGCGTGTGTGTATAAATATGTGTGTGTGAGTATGTGTGTGCATCACAAGCATCCAGACATAATTGCTTCAGTGTTTTTATAAGTTAAATTTTTGGGAGGAAAGTCTTGGAATGGAGGCCGCACATAAGTCGGTGAAGTGTGGTCTTCCCTCCAGATGGACCGATGACCTCATAAGGATAGCCGAAAGTAGCTGGATGCGGAAAGCGGTGGTGGAAGGCATTGGGAAGGCCTATTTCCAACAGAAGATAAACACTGGTTGATGATGACGATGAAGTCGCGTTTAGGCATTTAAGTGACATGCAATTTCTTTCTTCACGAACCTACGTCGGGCAGAAGCTGGCCGAGATTGCTTTACGGATTGAGAGGTGTATAAAGCTCTGGTAGCCTGAACCTCTATGGTAATGTTAATGTTTTTTTTTTATATAGTAAATAGGCTCACGTTTGGCTTCTATCTTGCTTGATTGAAGGCGAAGATAAAGCCTAGGATGGAGCACGTGAGCCTATAAGGTGTCTGTTCACATTGGACTTAAAGGTGTCCAGATTGTACCCGTGAGGAAAGACTGAACGCGGCAGAGAGTTCCATTACTTAGCGGTCCGCATAAGGAAGGTGGAGGCTTTACCTTTAAAGATGTTACCTTTAAATAACACAAGTGTCATGCAAATAACATTATTTCAATATCAATTTACTTGTTCTAAAGTATTCTTGTTTCCATAAGATGTAGCATTTAGAATCAATCATCCTGAACGTTATAATTTCCTATCACAAATCCGTTTTATTCGATTGGCTATGATGAACAAAGATTACGTACAGCCATTGTTAATGTTATAAATTAATTTCTGATTATTAATGCGAAAATAACGAAGAGAGTGTTTAAATAATTATTAATAGAGGTACTTAGAACTTCTAAAGTCCCGAAGCTTTAAAAATCAATGTTTTATGGCAACCATAAAAGTCATCGGAATCTGTTTAGAATTTAATAAGTCTGCTACAAAGGAATCCAGCGCATATTTATAAGGCAACCAATCAAGCCGGGTTAGTCATGGCGGACAGTAATAACTGCAAATTGAGATGTCAACGAGCTAGAAGCAGTTTGAATATAAATTACCTACTTATCGCGTTAGGTGATTAGTAAATAGATGGAGTTATTTTATAGGGGAATTCGCGTTATATTCGATCCGTTTAGTTAAAAGGCACCACAGATACTTTATAGGAATGGTCTAGATGTGTCTACAATGCGAATTGATAATCTATGTTCTACGTTGTCTAATACGCTTGGAGACTTTTTGTATTTGAGCGTAAAGCCATTAAGTTTATTCATGCTTTTTTTTAATTTTAAGCAGTTGTGTTTTTAATCTTTGACAACCCTGTTTAATTTGGCATATTAATGCAGATTTTCCGTATCGGACAATGTAGTGATCATTATATGGCGGCTTTTATAGCCCACTTTATTAGACCACTGTAGATCGTAAATTTGTTTGTTGGCAAAATAATAAGCGGCATTTTGTTAAGTTTATTTTCAAACGTTATCTCGATAAGTTAAGAGGGCAACAAAAATCGAAATTTATAGCTCAACCCTATTCAACATTTATTCTTGTTATATTTATAATTTCAACAAGAATACAATTTCCGATTGCATTTGTTTATGTACATATTTTTTTTAATAACGTTTTTGTTGACTGTTTCACCGGATTGAGATGTGGCATAGCTCTTAGATCGCTTACCCTGAGCCTCTATTGCTAGTAACTCGACTAGGGTCCCCCCGGTGAGGGGAAACCTCGTCGGCTTGGACGGTTACTATGTTACGCGTAAGCATTCCGATCCGAGGGCACCCAAGAGGGCTGAACCACGACTCGGTCTGCTGCTATTTCACGGATAATATGACCATATATAAATAGGGCCTGATTTAATAAATAAAAAATTGATCGA
The DNA here is from genome assembly GCA_029286785.1 of Meandrusa payeni. Lineage (NCBI taxonomy): Eukaryota > Metazoa > Arthropoda > Insecta > Lepidoptera > Papilionidae > Meandrusa > Meandrusa payeni. The sequence goes on from JAGSMX010000029.1 coordinate 3,912,939, forward strand.
AGCGTGCGGTCCACTCCGCCTATGACCGCACTCAATGGATGCTGCTTATACGTGGTCACGTTCCTCATTAGAGAGGAAACGAAGAAGAAGTAATGGGTGTGTTCAACTTAGGAGTAAGTCCCGTCTTATAGATGACACTGTTCGCTTACTTACAAACAAATCCACTGTCTTATATGGGACCTAATAAGCTCGCTGAAAAGACTATTGGCTACGATTTGAAAATCGATCAAATACTAATGCACAATTTTCTTCTTTGAGCTTGAAGGATTCTACATCTTCCTTGATTTGAGAGGGAGCCGAGCTTTAGAACGCTCAGCCCCACCTATAGCTTTGTAAATTGCGTCAGTAAAATTATAGGTTCTAGAGTTACTAACATTCTATTCTTAGAAGTAAATAAAAAACTGTATTAGCTTTTTTATTTATTTGATAGCAAGCATAAATGTTAGTTATGAAGGCGGTAGTTTAATAGGGAGGGTTAATGTGTTCAATATCCCGATGTAGTTATTTAGTTATTAATCAAAGTTAATCAGCAGGAGGTCTCGCCGAGATTGTGTCATGGCGGCCACGAATCTCCATAACAATTACACGCCCATTCCTTCGAAAACAAACACGTTTTTAACACAAAAAAACGATGAGGCAAAACGCCTCGATTTGGCGATCACGCTCCGCCGATCTGGCGGGTTATTCACAAATAATGGGTTCAAGCGAGAGGCGTCAAGGACCACCAATTTGGCGAGCGATCACAATAAGATGGGTTTCTCGAAAACCCACGAAATTAACGCATGTGGTCCGCCGTTTGACGCGCCGCTAGGCGACTTCCAAAATTTTTATGTCTTCATCGCCCGTGAGAACGACCAGGAACATCGATAAAGGTTAAAAAAAAGACAAATAATCGATCGAGAGCAATAAGTCCGTCCGTTTCGAATTCCATTTGCGTCTACATTGGTCACCCGTGCGACATTCGTGTAACCGATCGCAAAAAGCTCCAGCCGAAATTCCGCTTTATCGTTATTTTATTGAATAGTTCAAAACGAGCCGCTGGTTTGGGGGTCGATTAAGTCGGTTTTTCCTTATCGAAATTAAGAATACGCATCGCTTAGTTTTCGAATGATGTATTAATTTTTATCGATAGCGATTGGGCGTAAAATTTGTAACCAGGTAGACGACATATAGCGGTTAGCGGTCAGGCTGAGCGTTAAAATATGAATTTGAATAGCTTTGTTAGGCGGCCCCTTTCGACTATGGTGTGCACGGACTTCGTAACGGCGTATACTAATGAGACCGTCAGTAAATTATGAGTTTGGTTGTTATTCGAACGTGCGGCAAGATGAAGGCGAGGACGACGTGAATTTGTAATGTCGGCGTTCCTTCCTTTTTTCGACATATTCACATACGAATAAAAAATGACAGACATTCAGTTCACTTAATTATACGAAGGATATACCAACGCCGTTTTAATTAAATTATTGATCGTGTATTCTTATTAGAACTATACATAAAACTAGATTCAATAATATCTTCAACCCTGTAGTTCTGGGCTCTCAAGAATAAGACTACGGTATCCCCTGCCTGTCGTAGAAGGCGACTAAAAGGGGCCTCGGGTTCACTGGGCGACAAGGGTGGGGGCCCTTTGTCGTCCGCTAAGGTGGATCTGGGAAGAAGGCGACATCGGCTGGCCCGTGTCGCCTTGCACTACGAGGGCACAGGGGGGTAGGGAGTAACCTACCCCACATAACCGCCGCCTTCCCTCCAGAAGGCGGCGTATTTTTTTGAAGATTTACTCCCCGTTAACGAAAAAAAATGTCAACTAAATAACCAGAATTGCTCTAAAACACACGGCACTAGAATAATGACGTCTGTGCGAAATGATTTCACCAATATTAGCATTTGTCAGAAGTCGTGAAAGCCGGCCGATCATTAAAACATCAAACCCAATAAAAAGATTAGTGGGAAGGTACGTTTAGATACTGCAAAAAATCACCGCGTCCGCTAACAAGGTTTTTTATTCTGTAATCAAGCGTTGTAGCAGGTAGCCGGTGCTATGTAAAACAGCTATAATTCTGACGCTTCTCGGAAAATGATAAAAAGGCACCTCGACTTGGAAGGCATGATTGATGTCTTGACTTGAAAGCTTCGAAAAAGAAAACAATCAATTAACTTTGATTTATTAATTATATAAATTGCTTTTAATATTAAAAATGCAGCACACCAAAGATTGAGCCATAGGGAAGTAACGTTAACACAGACGAGAGCGTCATTTTAATAAGATGGCATACCATTTTTAACTGACTTCAAAAAAAGAAAACTTCTAGTTCTTACGTTTTCTTTTATTGTTTTATTTGTGTGTACCCTACAAACCTATATATGATCAAAATAAATGTGTAATTCTAGCTTATTTGTGACGAACGAACATACGCGGATTGGCTAGAAAAGCTGACGGCAACAATTTGACTGGATTTGAGAGTTGACAGAGCTCTTATCGCTTAGCTTGTACCTCTATTGGGGGCAACGCACGTGCCCCTGAAAGAGGACCTCGGCCTGAGCTGTTATCGGAAGACTTTTATTCCTTTTTTTTTGTTAACGGGGAAGAAATCTTCAAAAAGATACCCCGCCTTCTGGGAGGAAGGCGGCGGTTATGTGGGGTTTTTACCCACTAAAACCTCCCCGGTGGCCCTTTCCTCGGTGCATGACGAGGGGCTCCGAAGACTTTTATTCTAGACTAGCTGCGCCACGCGGGGTTAACCGCGGTTAAAAAAAAAGTGTGTCCTTTTATGTTCAAGGTGAACATAAAAGAATGCAAAATTTCAAAATGATTGGTTGAGTATTTAGATAAGCCCGCAGATGGCATATTATTTACTTATCGTTATATTTTGGATAATTCACACTATATCTTTATAAAATATAGCCTATGTGTTAGAACAATGTGTAAGCTATTTTCCTGTATAGTCTTATCAAAATCCATAAAGTAGTTTTGGCGTGAAAGAACCACAAGTTCACATCTACATATTCTTACAAACGTTCGCGATGAGAAAACATATGTAGTACAATAAGCAATAGTAATACAAATGAAATTACTACAAATGTTACCTTGGCCACTAATCTTTAAAACAATAAACGATTAAAAAAAAAACAATACAAGAACAGGGAAAACTAAAGAGTACTCACACATAACTGCAATTATCATCGAAACAACTTAATTCAAACATATAAACGCGAATGAATTCGCATAATGTAACGCTCACAACGTCATAACTCGTAATTATAATCTCAAAGGTAATAATTACACCTCGGCGGGCGTAGGCTGTAACGTTCCCTCGCGTATAAATCCGTATGTTGTGTCTTTTTCCCTCTTCACCTGGACTTAATCGGAGATGATTTATTCATAAGACTGGTTATGACTTCATTTTCAGCCTTCGTTTGCTTTATATGTTCTTAGAATACCGTAATAATAGTGATAATCTACTCGCGAGCCGTGGTAGTTCAGTGTTCAGGGAATCGATGCGTAATATGATGGCAACCTGAGTTCCATCCCCGGAGTCGGCACTAATGAAATTGTTTGTCGATGAAGGAAACCCATGCAGGTTTCCTAAGAGACTAAGAAAATTTTCTAAGCCATGTGAAGTCTGTCAATGCACACTAAGGCCGTGTGGCGGACTGTGCCCGTATTAACTTTCCTTGCAGAGGTCTGCGCCGAACAGTGGGAATATATAAGCAGTTACTTTACTAGTGCTAGTGTTGAGGACTTCCAATTCAAAGATTTCATCCAATGAAGGTCCCATTGAAATTGAGTATCCTGATATAAAGTGGTTTAATCACCAATTAATTTCACCGACATCCCACACATGTTAAAGCTTATGGCTTAAATGTCCATACATCTTCGCATACTTTTTCATCAGTTTCGAGCACTTTTTGACGTCTCTAGTTAACCTGTCACCAATCTGATCGAAATTTATTCATCTTAGTTTTCCACAACCCATTTCGTTACTAACTTTTGCTTCATACATATTTTTCTCACTCTTTCTTTAATCATCGTTTCTAAATAAAACTCAAACCATCGCAGCATGCATTTCTCAGTCAAAATGTCCTCTTTAAAGTCATACTTTTCCAATAGCACACACAAATTAATATTACAAAGTATTTTTACTAGCAAAAAAAAACCGACTTCAAATCGTTAAACGCTGTTATGAGCTGTAACCCTTTGTATTTCCGAATCATCCTAGGAATATTACGAAATAGAATAAATCAGAACTTTACCAAACTCTTCTCTTGAAATACAATCCTTTCCGATAAAAGATTAATCATCGAAATCGGTCATCGTGATATTAAGTTACTCTCATACTCATTTGTCGCTCACATACTTAACGCAAGTTTAAGACTTATATGGTTTTCTCGTGGGTGCGATTGTGAGAATTGGACCAAATGAGAAGCACCAGCTTTAAAATAATCATCGAAATCGGTTCACCGGAATCGGTGTAACAAACATTAAAAAAAACATAGACACGAATTGAGAATCTACCCCTTTTAAAGTCGGTTGAAAACTGAGCTAAGTGCTAAATATGACATTAAATCAACCACTTCTTCTTTTCGTATGTACGCGTATGTAAGCTAAGTTTCTAATTCGTTGCTTTTTTCCAGGATTTAAATTTTTCAAAGCGTTGCCAACAACAAGTTCCTGGTGGTATTGGAGCTGGATAACGTCATCGAGACTGATGCAGAACTCTACAAAGTTTAAGCTAAAGTTATTGAAGTCGGTTGAAAAGTATTCATCGAAAACAATTGTTCGTTTTTTTTATTACTGAAAAGACAAAGATAATCAATGATTGAAACGAAGAATAGTCATAATTTATAGTAAGAAATCCAAAACCGAGCAAGCTGCGCCCATATGCCTGCGCTTCCGGTCCCTTTCCCACTAATTACTTGTTAAGAGCCCGTGGTTTAATTACCCCTGGGCCCTAACTTAAGAATAGACAAGCGTTTGTTTTAAGTGTCCGTTTATTTAATTGCCTCGTTATAATGTGAGTTAAGCGGTTCAAGTTATAAGTTGGGACTAAGAATAATATTATTGTTTTATTGAAACACTATTAACTAGTCAATTATGTATTTCATGATAACTTTTATGTATTTGTAACGTGCTTTAATCTTTTAATAAATTCCAATGTAAATTCCTTAAAAGGACCTTACGAAAATACTACTAGTATTTCTATAAGTATGACAAGTCGACGATTTTCTTTTATATTTTCTCCTAATAGATAATATACTAGTTCAATTGTACTATAACGGTTTTCCGATGGCGTATCACTGATACTGGAATATTGTCTCAATAGATGTTATTTAGTAATCTACGTAATGACATCATCATAAACGGTTTGTAAATGCAGTCAAAGGCTCTTAGAGGCCCACTCAGCTGTTACGCCGTTCTGAACATTGCAGTTGATGCAAGGATATTCGCAGACATGCGGGCTCAAATACAATGGTAACCGTTTACCACAAAGCACGTGGCAAACAAAAGGAATTAAAAACTCTTTACATGTTTTTTTTCTTTTACTGGCTGGAATAAATATACGCGTAGTTATTCTACAGATATAAGAAAGTTACTTAGTAACAGTAAAAATTATATCGCACTTCATGGCTCTCATAAATAACGCTGTGCCGCTGAGATTTATTCGTGCTGACTTACTGAGAGACAATCATTGTGTCTTTATGTCTGTTCGCGTGTTTTATGTATCAATTTGGGGCTTACCTTTGACGTTTGTCTGGTAAAATTTATTGACACAAAAAAAATCGATGACTTAAATGAATGAATATTAAAAAAAAATAAATAAATAAATTGAAACACTAATGACCCAATGACCCGACTAATAATGTTACGGCTCACTTTTCTAATTTCGGTATTCGAAACCCCGATCCGTAATTTTTTTTTGCCTAAGTGATCCCTATCGCCCATGTACATCCACAGCTGATCCAGAGGAGCTGCAGGTGTGTTGCCGGCCTTTGAGATAAGAGTAGGCTCGTTTCTTAAAGGTCTCCAATTCGTAAACGTTCGGAAACACCGCTGTTTACATTTGATTCCACAGGTTGACTGTGTGTCGAAGAAAGTTACGCGATATACGTACAGTCGTGGACCGCCAACCATCAAGATAGTGGAATTTGGAATTCTGCCGAGATGTGCGGTAATGGAAATCGGTAGCTAGGATGATTCCGAACAATTCCTCAGAACACTCCCCGTGGTAAATACGATAGAGAATGCAAAAAGAAAAAAAATGACACCTTAGTGCGTAATCCGTTAATGGCGGTACAACGTTTCCATATACGTTCATTTTTATCGTAGAGATTTGAAGTCAGTTTTTATTGTAAAACGTAAATATACTTCTCTTATATGGAATCCAAGAGTTTGCAATTAAACTCACTAAATTTAAGCGACAATGAATCTTAACACATTTGACATAAAGTTACAAGTTATTTGCTACTCTATTAACTGAGGGTTGTAAACAGATGTCAGGGTATAGTCGCGATGGTGACAATGTGTCCTAAGCTCATATATTTAACAGTTGTGGCGGTCGTGTAACCATACCGTTACCACATGTCTAAGATTTAAGTTTCGCATAAAAACATGTGTTAAGTTGTTAATTGGCTTTCTCGGAAGCGAACGGAACGGGATTCGACGCCCGCTTTATGATGTATGTTTCCCTCAACACGAAATTTTGTTAACAAACATGTCGGGTGTCTATAATTAAATGATTTAACAAAAAAATATTAACGAGTTTGTGCTGAAAATGGTCGCAAGGAATTTATTCAAATATCGTTCACGACATTTTACCTGAGTTAACTTAAGCACGAAAACGTTACATTTTAAGATTCACAAAGAAGGAACTAACGCCTTAATTAACCTTAATGTTTAAAATTATTCTAAAAAGGCTCCAAAAGCAACACACATGATCTCTAATTCCCCCATCCCCTTTCCACCATCGGACTTCTAGACGCACTGCGGGATTTCATCCTTTTGTTGTGGACATCCCGTCTTCGTCTTTCTATCTTCGTACAGCAAAGGACTGGAATAGTTTGCCCGCGTCTGTCTTTCCTTCCGATTACAATGTGGGTATTTTCAAGAGTAGAGAGAATAGGCATTTACTAAGCTAGTGCGCCTTACCATCCAGGACTGCATTTCCACTTAACATCAGGTGGGATCGCAGTCAAGCACTTGCTAAAAATTATAAAAAAAAAACACGTTGGACGAACAACAACCAACTGAACCCTGACCATATTATTATATACGTTGTACGGAAAATTTTAGAAAAGTACAGCGAATACAAGCTTAACTACGACATTGCTTTTATAGATTATAGCAAAGCATTTTATTCCATAATTCATGCAACAATATTTTTTTTTTTTTTATATGAAAAGTGGCAAACGAGCATACGGCTCACCTGATCTTAAGTAATCACCGTCGCCCATGAACATCCACAGCACCAGAGGAGCCGCAGGTGCGTTGCCGACCTTTGAGATAGGAATAGGCTCGTTTCTTGAAGGTCCCTAAATCGTAAACGTTCGGAAACACCGCTGGCGACAGTTGATTCCACAAGTTGACAGTGCGTGGGAGAAAGTTACGCGAAAAACGTACAGTCGTTGAACGCCAACCATCAAGATGATGGCGGTGGAATTTGTCTGCCGAGATGTGCGGTAATGGAAATCGGTAGCTGGGATGATTCCGAACAATTCCTCAGAACACTCCCCATGGTAAATGCGATACAGGATGCAAAGAGAACCCTAAGCGAACGAATTGAACGGAAATACATTCGACTGATTCGCAATGTACCATTTAAGAACAACACAGCTGGTATATGTACATGGAAAACAAATATATAAATATACACATATATACATTACAAAGTGTAATAGTAAAAATATTAAAATAGACTATGCAACAGTTTAATGAATGACGATAACGTTAGCAACTTCCAGAATAATCCAAGAAATGTCTATCAAACAACATCTGATCCTATGATCTGTGTCTATATTGAAAGATTACAAACCTACAATGTGTACAAAGCATTCGAGCACAAATAAAACTTAATTAAAGTAAAACGGTTGAATCAAGAGAACATCAAAATCAAATGGCGTACGAAATCGGCAAAGAAACGGTATAAAAATAACTAAATCGGCAAAAATTGGGCGAGACGAATGGAACACAAAAGCCAATGTATTCAAGACGATGCCGTTCGCTATTGCCTCGTTACTAACAGACGTAGAACTCTAATATATATATTGTAAAAAAAAACCATAAACCGTAGACATTACGGCCGACGACCCGATACGAATTGTCGAAAATAAAAATCCCAAACTCCACAACGTCTTAATAGACGCCGTTGTAATCGATTTAACGCGATGTTGTAGTTCAATCGATTTATATCATATTTTTTAGCAAAACACCAATCCGTCTAGGGATCGATCCTCTAACGATTAGAAGAGCGCCGATACATGAAGCAATTATGTTCTGTATGCGAGTTGGTATTAAAAAAACTGGAAACAAAGTTTCTGGGAACAATTACGTGCGCGTGTCGTGGGCGTTACCGTGTGGTCTAATTGATAAGAGTATAGTAAAATATTATATTTCACAAATTCTAAGCCCATGTTAAGTACTAAGTACATTTTTTACCTGATGACCCATCACGTCCTATTTATCCATTCTATCTTTGTTCATCTGTATTTTTTCCTTATTTACGTGCATACTTTGTTTGTAATGTGTTTGTATGATGCCAAAAAAAGAAAATGTCTATGCTATGTTAATTAGAGATTCAGTCTTTGATGGTAAAGCACACTGCTTTAGTAAATGCTTATTCTCGGTTTTCTTAAAGATTTTAAAAGTGTCGTCCTTAGTTGGGCGCGCAAAGAAAGACGAAGTTTCTTACTGTCCTTTTAACCTAGCGGTTGAACCATGCGGTAAAAGCCTAACAGCTGGGTGTCGAACTGATGGTCCTGGATTTGTATCAGAGTCGGATTGTATCACTTAGACACTACTTAAGGTAAAGAAGATTCGGATTAGCTGCAACCTGGTGAGTACAATACTCACGGAAATTGTCTGTACGGTATCCTAAATATACGCTAGGTAAATACGTTATAATAAAAAAAACTTAAGGGCTGTATAAGTATCAAATTTAGTTTTGAATATATTTTTTTAATCTCTGCTCAGTTTTTGTTAACGAGTATATTTTAAAATACGTTAATACATTTTAAAATTATACTATAAACCAAGACAGACAGTTGGTAGCTTAAAAACATTAATCGTAAATGTTACCGCTACTGCTTATGATCTACGTCATCGACTTAAGCCTACACCAATGAGATGGAACCCGTTCCGAGATGTCTCAATCTCGATGCAGACCGGATCAATCGTTGCCGACTCACGGGTTTTTTCATCCATCATGATCGAACAGGTTCCCGATCGGAGAAATTGTTGAGGGCCATCATTCAATGCATTTCTCTAGCTATTGTGTTAGTTTCTTTCGCAGCATTTTTGAGTAGAGATTCCCTTGCTGTATTCAATAATGCTTATTAGATTAGATCTCAACTACACGTAAACATTTTTTACCTTAACGGAATGCACGGATTAGGATAATTAAAAGTCATTTGATGTAATATTTTACTGCTGGATTTCACTCGGTGGGTGAAATGGCAGAAAGTTAGGTTACTAAAGTTAACACTAATCATACCAACATTTAATAGATACCTGGTCTACCACAGCGGGTCAAATTACCCGAAACTTGTGTTTCTTACTTATATGCATGAAATATGGATGTTAGAAGGGAAATAAAAATATAAATGTATTACAAATATACGAAATAGTATATTGACAATTTCTATTACAAACGTAAAAAATAAGAATTGTTTTTATTCATCGCATTTTTCACATATAAGTGTGTCCATCGTACATTTTCCACAAAAATTTACTAATACTGTAATAAGATAATACGTGCATTTTCAATGCAAAAGTTTAAAATGGGTCAGTTGACCCGTCATGATATGATTAGTGTTAAAAGGTAACACACCGGCGATTCATCCGATGTTCTTATCATCTCTTTCTCCCACATACCTTCACATGTTCCATAGTTCCGAGTACTTTTGCCTTTACCCGTATTTAGTTTGGCACCAATTTGGTCGATATACAATTAGTACTAGAGTGTCCTTTAACGACATGGCAATTCTCATTTACCCCCACCCCTTAGATGTTAGGAGCGTTGCTGGAGTTTCTTCGGCCACTTCTTCTCCCAGCGCCAACGCTTCCCGAAGTGGCACTCAAAGTTAGTTTAGCTTTTGAATGTCTCTTAGATTATCCGTGAAATAGCAACCGACCGACTCGTGGTTCGGCCCTCTCGGGCGCCCTCGGATCGGAATGCTTACGCGTAACATAGTAACCGTCCAAGCCGAGGTTAGCCCTCACCGGGGGGACCCTTGTGTCGAGTTACTAACAATAGAGGTTCAGGCTAAGCGACCTAAGAGCTATGCCACCTCTCAATCCGGTGAAGCAGTCAAGGCCAGCTTCTCTGGCCAATCTGTGTAGTTCGTCATAAAAAAAAAAATCCCATTTACTCTGATGTTCAATAATGTTTTTTTCCTATACATAATTTCATTTGTGCTATTAAAACCCGAGTATGTTTGTTCGAATCGATCCCATTTCGTGCTATCCTGGAAAAAACCTGAAACTTGATGACTTAATTTTGAAATATCTAAGTGCAAATTTATCTATCTCATCTTTTTCTGTAGTGAAATTCCGGACAAGAAATGAAACCGATCATTAATCATTAGATCTTAGTCATGTGACGCAAAAAAACTAATCACACTAAATTGCCCAACTTCGTTAAACATTTCAATCCCAACAATGTTTAACCTAAAAACCGAAGCAGGCTTTAAAGAAAATACGAGACAAACGAAGCGGGAGTAACATATATAAATGGCCGCCATTACGCTAACACAAAGGCATCGAAAGGAGAAATTATCGCTTTTAAAAAGAGCATTGGAGTTATTTATTAAAATGTTTCCAGTCACCGTTCACAGCGGGTGAAATGTCCGTGGACGTAGTCAATCATGTTGTAAGCAACAGGTCTTGATCGGAAGGTTCTCAAGTCGACGTTGGAAATAAAGTAGGGCCGCCGCAGGAGAAATAGACTGTCTATAAATCTACTGGAGTTTAAAGACATTTTCAATGTTTGTTGTTTTAGTAATTAAGTTGATTCAGATCAAAACCATTAGTGTTTTCATGCCGTATAATGTGATAGACGATAGATTGATGATATATTCAATTTAGTGGAGCTTTGATAAAATTAGGAGAAAATTGTTAAACATTATTCTAGAAAGTTTGTGTACAAATGATAATTTAACGCCAAAATTCAACAATTTATGATTCAGTAGCTAGCTTCGGACATGTGTCAGATTTCCGATTTTAACGTACAAAAAGTCACTATTATATATTTCAACATACACCTGGTATATAACGATAGGCTATTAAATAATCAGCGTTGTCCGTGAACATTCATAAAAACAGATATTATTGGAGGTGGTGTTACCGGCTTCTATTAGCCTCTGTCTGTTCGCCATATTGGCGAAGAGACAGTGCAGAAAGCAATGGCTCCAATTCCATACGTTGTTTGTGTGTGGAAATAAAATCGTGAAAAAGAAATGATTAAGACGTTAACGATGGAATTTGGATGTCGCAATGAGAGGTCTGACGACCTCATTAACGCCGCAGGACGCAGCTGGATGCAAAGCGCACACAACCGGTCCTTTTGGAAATCATCGAGGTGGCCTATGTCCAGCAGTGGATGGTCGAAGGCTAAAATGATGATGATGAATGAGAAAATTGGCAATTATTCTTAACGATACCTTGGAACACTCCCCAGGGTAAACGTGATAAAAATGTAGAGAGACCTTTTCTCCCAGTTTGGATTCCAATCAAGTCAATGGTTAAATTGATAAAGCTTATAATGATAAAGTAAATTTTTGTTTCGTTATTTTATTTATAGAAGAGAATAGAGCAGCATTCGAAACACGATAAGATGATGTGAAATCAAAAAACACACGCTATAATCTCCGAGATTGCGGTACGTTCCTCATCGTGCTAGCCAACTACAGCAGAAATTAAGACTAAATACCTGCCATATTTAGTCTAAAGAATTTGTTCATTTTCTTATACCATTGGAACTACCTTGAATATTTGTTTAAATACACCCCAAGAAATGCTCGCTTCCACCTAACTTCAAAAAAAATAAAGGACCGTTCAATTAAAGGAGCCGAGATCAAAATTAAGCCTTCTCCGTTTAAAATGCATTAATCCGGTCACTTGTCATGCGCGGGCGCAGGCGCTGCGTCCTGCTCTAAACCCGTTTCAGTGCACCTCTCGCTTTCTCAATAGAGATTAGGGTGCAGGATAAATTTATTCTGACAAGATATTTAGAAACCAACCAACGACCTATTCAAAGCAAATTATTTAAAAAAACATGTCTAGTGGCCAGACACGTACGTAGTTATAATTTGAGAAATAATATGAAAGCTTTTATACTATTAATAACATCAATAGCCTATATTGTTAATAAACTAGCTTTAGAACATTATTTCTTGATAAAACAATTTCACAATTAATCACTATTAAATATTTCTTTCCCTTTCGCGCAGCTTGCTCTGTTGCTTTTTGTCCATTTGAAAGTAACATGAACTCTCAATCTCTCGCTCACAATTTTTACGCTCGGTTAAGCCAGCGTTGGACCTTAATTTACGATTATCGAGCGATGAAGACATATACATGCATCGATACTCCGTATACGAATGCTATCGTGTTCATTTTTCGGTGTATCGACTTTTACGATACGATGCTTAACGATTTTATAATCTCACACTCGGGGATATGTTACGACTTCGGAATGGAATACCCAATGGAATTCTAATTACAATTCCGAGGTCTCGTCTTTATTGTCCTTATTAATATCAACGAAAGATCAAGGATCGACGATTTAATAAACTTGATTATGATTGGCAGCTTTATCATTATCGATATAAAAGTGCATTGAAAAGAGACAGGTGGATAGAGTGATTAAATCGTCCAAAATATTTTACCCCTTGTTGCGTTGTGCTAAAGAACTCGATTCGCGCGAACCAAATTTTGTTAATAACAAGTAAAATAAACGACGAATTGAATTGCAATCGTAATTGTATTTTTCGGGTATCAAAATATATCTATATGTACGAAAAAAAGTTGGTGTCTGTTTGTTATATTATTTACAATTTTTGTCTGAATGTATTTTTGTTCCCGGCTAATCTCTGGAACGATTGCAACGATATTGACTGGACTTTCATTGGCAAATTATTAGCTTATGCAATAAGTAGTAACTTACTCTACTTTTATTGTCCTATACTCGTATCTAGCGATGTGAATAAAAACATGAGAAAGTTGCCCTAAATGACAAGGACGAATATAATTTCTTAGTAATTTTCAAAATACCTTTATCTCTAGTCTTTCTTATTTCAATTAGCTAAAATAAATGAACATACAGAAAACAATTGGGAATGCTTCGATTTCGATTTCAAAGTGCCGTTTGGATATTGAATTTCATTCTTATGGTCTCTTTGAGTATATCTATCAAGTCGTGTTACAAAATAGGAAAGAACAACATCTTTGTTACCGATGTCTCAAAGCTTCTTATCGTCTACTACGCGTTTAGGATTCACTTTACAAGCTGAATTTCTGCGTTTATTTCTAGCAAGTTAAGGTAAATTTTCGTTCGGATGACAGCGGAACGATCTGTTATTTGTTTTAAGGGGGGTTTTTATCGCGGCACGTAGGCTCGATTTGAATAAAAATACAATTTATATGTGTCGGAGAGGTTGGCGCGGCAGTGTAGGGTTACGGAGCCGGTCGGACGACTCGTTCAGCTCCCAATTTGCTGGAGCATTTCTGAGTAAGTTATTAAGTTTCGGCTTGTCACTTCGGTTGCGAAATTTTGCCAGTCCGCTGCCGATGACTTATACTTTGCATAATTAGCTCGATCGACTGTGTTAACATTACCGACTTGCAAGATGTTGTGTTTATAATTTTAATTATACTATAGACAATCGCACTCATTTCTCATCTTTACAGAAAGGGGCGTTTGCTTACTGTTCTTCTGACTTTAAGTACACAACACCAGACAAATGTAGCTGCTATGCTGGCATTTGAAAAAGTAGAAGCCTCGTTTCATTTTATTTTTCCTGATAACTGATTTACAAAATGTCAAATAAAAAAATAAAATTGGGGATGTCTCTTAACAATATAAAAATAAGCGCTACTTACTCAATTTATATAAATATATACGGTACATATACCATAAAAACATTAGTTACAGTTTGTGTCTGTTTGTTCCGGCTAATCTCTGGAACGGCTGAACCGATTTTAACGGGACTTTCAATGGCAGATAGATGATGTGTTTAACTTGCTGACTTTATGAGCTTCGTCGACTACCTTTGTTCTCCATCGAATTTTTTTGTTTCGGATTCTATCTCTTAGAGTTAGAGAAATGCCGAGCATGGCACTTTAATTTTGTACACTCAGAGTTCAAGCCTCTGTACCGTATGTAAGTTGGGTAGTTGGAGACTAGTGCATTAAGGTGTTTCCGAAATGAGGATTGTTTTTCGTAAGCCGCCCAACCAAGATATCTTCGTTTAATCAATCTCTTAATTTTTCCAATAATGTAGACTTGTTCTATGCAATATAAAAAATAGTAGAAGACATTTATGTTCCATTTTTAAAATTGTTTAATGAAAAAAAATATATCGGTCAACGGCACACGCGAGGTAAAGTCGACCGCGTGTAAACAATATCGGTGTGTAAGTGAAGATGTAGGTCTGTAGTGTATAGGACGGTTGCCATCCGGTGCTCCGATCCAGTAGACGAAATCCGAGACACCGGGCTAAATAATAATTAAGGACACAAGTGGAGAGTAAACACGTCACATCACACCAGCGAGGACGGTGTCATGCAACATGAGAACAGAAAATAGGTAGCGGTTGGAAAAATGTTCAACATTAACTCTATACATAAATCCGCATGGGTTACAGTCCATTGGAGGATCGATTTCGATCATAGCGCCGTTTAGTGATCAGATATGATTTCTAGGGTTGACCAGAATATTAAATTAGGTGAATAGTATTTTCACTAAATTACCACTTCGTACCGCTGGTTCAAATATCTATGACATACATAGCTAGGTAGATATTAGATTTTTCAGTACAACCAAGTGACCAATACATCACCATCATCAGCCTGTATCAATCCATTGCTGGAAATAGGCCTTCCCCAATGCTTTCCACCATATATCCGGACTTATCCTTATAAAGTCGTCGGTCCATCTGGAAAGAGGGCGCCCTATGCTTGTTCAACCCATGCGCGGCCTCCATTCCAAGACTTTCAACTTCCTCTGCCGTCTCACAGACACGACAGATGTCGCCGGTCTACTGTCTTATTAAGGAATAGATATATTTCGTTATGTGTCTTTTCCTTGATGATTACATCCGATATGCTTTTCTTCTCTCACCCAGAGTTGATTAGTAGACACTGCCACGAAGGAATTAAGCCTTTATGAACCTTAGTTTAAGACATTACAATAGAAAACAGCAATAAAGTATAATTAGCTATTAATTAGACAAGATTAGAATCTCTTGCCATCCGACAATATTATTTTAATAAAACCATTCGAGACTTCTTTTAAAATCAGATTAATTACAGTAGCCCGGATTGCGTTGGGACTTAATAAAATAAAATAAAATAGCCTTTACTGCCTTCAAGTTTCTTTACAATAATAACGTAAAAACGGTTTGGCTACTTACTAAACTAAATTAATTTGCTAATTCTAAGTTTTTAATACTAAATTTTTAATACTCGGCAACTGGTTGTGGACGGCTTGTCTGTCGACAAAGGCCTCCTCTAAAGATTTCCACGAATGTCTGTCTTTTGCTACCCGGCTCCACAGCGGAACAGCTATTCTTTTAAATTCTTCTTCCCATCTTTTAATTTGTTGGGACATATATATTTTTAAAGACTACCCGACTTTTCTGATGATTTCAAATACTAAGCTAAATCAGATAGCAGGTAGATAAAAACATTTTTCGATTTTAAATGAAGTCATCAAGTCGTAGTCATTGAGTCCAGAATAAAATTAACAACGAAGTCGAAGTATTCATTTAATGATTTCAATGGAGGCCAGGTCCTTCATTTGGCGGCCGTCAAGACTTTTTTGCCCATTGTGTGCAATGCTTTGGAACATTTAATAGCTTGAGGAATTCGAAAGAAGATACATTAAATTCAGATTAAAGAATCACAATCAGCTACGTTTCATTATTCGGTTTCGCAAAGCACATGAATATCTAAATATTCTACGTGACTGTAGATTTTGTCGATTATATTTAAATTGGCAAACGCGCATAAATTCGAAGCGCCAATAGCCTAATGGTTTAGGGTACGGTCTGCGAATTGTAAGATCGTGGATTCGAATACACCATTGGATTACTGACGTGAACCATCTCCTAGCATAAGCTTAGTTGGATGGTTAAGTATGTTAGTATTATTTCTGAAAAAAAAGGAAATATTGCTAGCTTTCTTTGTTAAACAAAAATAGTACTGCAATTCACAATCAACTGTTACGTCCATTCGTCCCAAATGGAGTGGACAGAAATCTAAATAGATTTTCATTGAAATTACTATGTCCAGGCAACTATTAAGTAAATATAAGGATGAGTCATTTTATGTTTTTTCGCCTGCCTGCTGTCTACCCGTCTAGGGTTAGAAAGATGGGATACCCCATTAAATATTTTTAAAATAAAACTTCTGTACGCGCGCTTTATTTGGGGAGTGAACTGGTAAATGCGTTAAAAAAACTGTGATGAAATAGATCGAGAGAGAGAGTTACGTTTCGTATATAGGGACAAGAGAGAGCAGTCGGCATATTATAAATATATATTACATGCATATATATAGAGATAAAGAAGTTTTACTTCAGTCGTGTAGTCTAAAGCCACTTTTTTTAATAAAGTTAAATTGCTCACTGTTGCACAAAACGATCCACATAAAAAAATACAGCTAATTGAGCGTTATCTAAAGATTCGTCCGCGACGTGTTATCGGACCTCCGTCGCCGACGTAAGCGGACACCGCGCTGCAATTTTTTTTCCATCCGCGCCGTAAACAGTTTCGTTTCGGTGCGGGAGTACCGGCGACCGTGAAGGGTTAAGTTTCTTGCGTGCTGCCGATGCCATTTTATTTTAGTGGAATAACAAAATCCACCAGGCAACGACGTAGAGTTACATCGACTCGATATGTCATGCGAGAACTATTCCATTGCCAAATTAATCGCAAATTCTTGGCTTACTGTAAAATAGTTGTAGAGAAAGTTATAAGAAGAAATAAAGTAGTATTAAAGGAGCTCTCCACACGTATTGCTGTGGCAAGGGGAGTGGAGAGCCCAAACACAGAGCAAAGTAGTAATAAGAGATGTAACAAAAGTAACAGTGAAGAAACTACAATGATAGAGAAAAATAGAGATAAGGTAGAATATAACAGAATAGTATAAATAAATAAATGTAACAAGCCGGTAAGAATAAATAGTTTTATGTATAGAGTTTGAACAGATAGAAATGTAGACGATAAGACCAAATTGTATAAATAATTAATTTTGTGTATATTATTATATTATTAAGAGATGAAAGAAAGAGAAGTATGGAAATATCCCTAACTACCCACGTTGGGGGAACTAGACATAGCATAGGCAGACTATGCTTAGAGCAAAAAGGACAAGGGGCAATAATCTCAGAATTAATAAATTTATAAGTCAGTAGTCATGCCTCATGTTACATTAAAAAAAAAAAAAAAACTATTCCATTGCCTAAAAAATGACAAGCATAATAGTTTGGGGAAAAAGTCTTTTCACATTATAATATGTATGAACCATTAATAAAATCTCTTTGCCTACACTATTTGTATCTGGATGGCTCGCAACAGTCTGACAAGTCGCGCCAAGCCTGACCGGCTTCACAGACTGTGGCGAAACCCGGGTTAACTCGCAACAAGGTGCTGTGTATGTGGTGGGATTGGAAGGGAATTATTTATTATGAGCTGTTACCACCAGGCAGTACCATGTATTTTGAACTCTACTACGACTGACGAGACAACTGATGATATTAAAAGAAGAAGTTGACAGAAAGCGACCGGAATTAATCAGCAGAAGGGGTGTGGTTTTTCATCATGTAAACGCTCGAACATCTTTAGCCGTTTAGCAAAAATTTAAAGAGGTCGGCTGGGAGGCGTTCATATTTACACCTGTTGTCCCTTCAGAATTCTTTAGTCAGTGTCAGGTTAACATGACGAGAGGACTGCCAAAACCACTTGTCGCGGTATTTTGATCAGAGGTCCCGGCTAACTTTCCAATTCAAGCGTGCGTAAAGAACTTCAAAAATAAAATTATATTATATACTCAAAACTTCTCTTTAACACTGCATCTTATGGTGTAATTATAATCTCTATGCAGTCGTTTTTGCATAGGTTTTTTTCCATTAATATGTAGTTATTCACAAAATTTTACGTTAATTTGTATAGATAACTACATAACAATAGAACTATAATAAGACAAATTATACCGTGAACACAAAAGCCATTTTGTTCTACCCCAATCAACGAAACGATGTTAGTTATGTTATTGTCTAATTTGATTATATTCAGAAACACGCCGCGGTCGAACCACCGAGTACATTTTTACGACGACTATTTAGTTATTTGATTAATATCGTCGTGAGCCGTGAATATTACAAATAAACAGACGCCTAAAGACATGTTGAAGGGAACAGACAAGTGCACGTCGAATCGCTAATACATACTGTGGCGTGCTTTGGACGTATTCTACGTAAATTTTGTACAGGGCCTTAGGACAGAAACTTACGGCAAAATTATTATAATCAGATGATACGGTTATATTGAAATTATTTGTCACGCCAATACTATAATAGCTTACTAGCGCGTGGAAAATTTTGTACTCACTTCGAGACTACATATAAATAAATACACGATTGTTCAAGAGAACAAGAAAATGTGCGCGCGCGCAGTTCTCTTACCCTACAGTGTGATACAGACAATAGGCCTGTACTGTGTCTTTGAAATACTAAACATAACTGTCTCTCTTTCTATCTTCACTAAACTTGTAACTAAAAATCAATAGCAGTATAAATAAATGTCATTTTATCTGACAAGACTGTTTTCATTTGCAACCGACTTCAAAAAAAGGAAGAGATTTTCGATTCACGTGTATGTTTTTGTAATGTTCGTTACCTCAAAGTTTTGGATGAACAGTTTTGGATGTTTTTTTTTTTATTGGAAAGCTAGTGCTTTCGGGTCGTCTGACAATGGGATCCATGAGAACACCATAGAAGTCTTAAATTTGTATTAAGTATTTGCGCGACAAATGGTCGGATGACTCAATATCACGCCAACTGATTTCGATGATTTTTTATTGGTAAAAATGTACTTTAACGAGTAAAGTAGTGGAGTTTTGGTTAAGATTTGATTAATTGTATTTCGTAATATTGCTACGATAATTGATAAATCCAAAGAGGTGTTCCGCGCGATAACGTTTAACGTGGTAAATCCGCGTATATCTTTTCGCTTGTACCAACGTTGAAGTCATCAGTCCATTAATGTATCTGTTACGGTCTGAGCGATAGACAATATTAGTGAAGGCGTGTTAGCGATAAAGAGGAATAATTTTACATTCTGTAAGCTTTGTTTGTGTTCTTGCAAGTTCTTTCTCGCTTATCACGATGTTACCTTAGAAACGGCAATCAGAAAGACAAGGCTAACAGTGTGTTACTAAGATTTGTAAATTCATAACTAAGGTACTATATACTGATTCAAAGTTTCTAATCAAACTAAGTGAAACCATAAAAGCATTTATTTATAGGCCCATTTTACACTTTCATATATAAACTTCACCTGTATTTGTTTGTATATAACCAACCATTTGACCTACTTTGAACGGACACATTTAACTTTGTACACTTATCAAAACCATTGACAATATAATAATTTCATAAAATTGTCTGGTTATCCTGATCAGTATTTGATAATTAATCTTTCATTTATTTATATACCATAGATGGCGCTTAAATAACATAAAATTGTATAATAAAACATCAAATTTTATATCTGTTCACATTTAACCTACAGTACGTTCAAATTCGCCTATACGACGTAGGCGAATTTGGCCACACCAAATTGATCTCATACCCTCACATCTTACTTTAACATGGTATTTGTATCAATAAGTGAAAATACCTTATACTTCATTTGTACAAAATAATGGAAAATAGTGTAATTAGTCCTGGTAATAATCGTATATAATAATTAATCTTTAGTACTGACGTGTAGCGTAAGGGTGATTGCAGGAAGTCCTTAGCTGTCTGTAACACAGGTCTATGACCTATATTTTTATGACCAACTACACAGATTGGGGAGAAATGCTGGCCTTGACTGCTTCATCAGATTGAGAGGTGGCATAGCTCTTAGGTCGCTTAGCCTGAACCTCTATCGCTAGTAACTCGATACAAGGGTCCCCGGTGAGGGTTACCTCGACTTGACGGTTGCTATGTTACGCGTAAGCATTCCGATCCGAGGTCGCCCTAGAGGGCCGAACCACGACTCGGTCGGTTGCTATTTCACGGATAATCAAAGAGACATTCAAAAGCTAAACTAACTTTGATTGCCACTTCGGAAAACGTTTGCGCTGGGAGAAGAAGTGGCGAAGAAACTCCAGCAACGATCCTAACATCTAAGAGGTGGGGCCTGCCCATAAAATAACGGTAACGCGCGAGAATTATTAATGACCTAGCACGGGGGGCTAAAGTTAGTGATAAGAGTAACAATGTACCGACTTTCATTTGTATTTATTTTTAATTCGATATTTTAATAGTTATTCTTATCTAGGTATATTTTGTTTGTGTTTTTATATGAATAAATAAAATTTCTTTCTTTCTTTCTTTCTCTGTCAGAGATTTACAACACTACTTACAATTGTAAATTGTGTGGTGGAGTGCTCGATATATAATACGAAAAAGACGGCACAAAGTGCATGTGCTTGAAGAATATGTTGTTTTTAATTTCACGCCCATTATATAATTGTTAAACGTCTTAATTGCCAGGTCTGGATCCCAACCCTTCGTTACTGCAATGCATGCCAATTTTAACCCGTGACTTAAACACGGTACACCCTTAATAGCCACTTCTGTGTATCAGTCATCGAGTGACACGGTTAACCGATTTGCTTTAGTATTGTCACATATTAAGGTTGGTTTTCGTATACGCAGTGCGGTAAGAAGAATGGTGGCAGTCGTGAGTTCAAATCCTAATTAACACCTCAGTGTTCAGATAAATTGCGTTGATAGTACACGTCCGTGGGGTTTGTGGGGTTGTGAGATACTCGGCTCTCGGCGCGTGTCGCCTCCCTTTCGTTATTATGCGATTTGAGAAAGAGATGCTGCTATGCATTAATGTGTGAGAGCGAATTGTGGAATCTCGCTTCAGACGTCTAGCAAACCTTTATTCTAAAGTCTGGGCTTATAACTACTAACAGCTACTATATATCAGGCATTGTAATAGCATTCTTATTAACAAAACCAAAGTAAACAATTAATATACATTAGAAAAAAGCACGGATACAAGTTTGTGGTTACGCTTTATTGAATTAAAAAAGGACTATTCCCAGCATTACACTTATAGAAGAGCAGTGGTAGCTCAGTGTCCGTGCGGTCGCCTCGAGTTGCATAGTACGCTAGCAACCCGAGTTCGATCTCCGGTGCCAGCACCAATAAATTTGATGTTGCAATTTTATGTGCTGATTTACCAAGCGCTCGGCGGTGAATGAAAACATCGTGAGGAAACCTACAAGTCCTAGAAAATTTTTCTAAGACACGTGAAGTCTGCCGATCCACACTATGGCCGCGTGGCGGACTACGCCCTTATACTCTCTTTACAGAGAAGGCCTGCGCCCAACAGTGGGACGTATAAAAAGGCTGTACGTTTAACATATATAAACATTGACGTATACGTAGACATTTTACTTATTGGCATATATACAAACATATTACATACATAATAAGACACATGTTAAAAAAATAAGTTGAAGAAAGAAAGAACGAACAAATATGATATGGTGTCTGGACACCATTTCAGCATGTGCTGTCGCGAGGCTGCCAAAGCGCTGATTTTCAGCGGAGCCCAGGTCTACCCAATGTCGATATATATGAAAGCGGTTTTTTTTAATGAACTACGAAACTATAAGACAATAAAACAGTTTGGTAAACGACTATTTTTTGTAACTAGTGTAACTGTAAGTTCTTAAACTAATTACTACTAAGCTAAGTTTTAGAATAGGTCCAATATTAATCTCGTTGTCATAGGACTTTCGATGGCATTGCTAAAGTGACATAGTTATGTTCGAAGTGTTCGAGACTTTGGAGTATATGATGTGAATCCGGTAACTATGGCCGAGACAGACAGACGCAGTTAATATTAACACGATCGCAGCGATTGTGTTAATATTAACTGGTTTGTTTGGGTGCGCATTTTATTTCGGAGCGCAGTGTACGGTTGCACACTTGCGTATAGTCTTGCAACAGTTCTTCGGAATATAGCTCATAAGAAACACAGCGGAATCCAGCGAAACCTTTAGAGCGATATAGCGAACTCATACGTATGGTAATGATTCGGCGAAGACGATTGAATATTTGAGTAATGCATGTGGGAATATTACACCGGGAGACTGGTGGAAATATCTTAAATCTAATAGTAGAAAAGCAATGATAATAGTGTCTAAGGTTAGACTTACGATTCTAATTACAGTCGGCTTGTAGTGTATAGCTGTTTTTTGGGTTTTTCAACCGACTTCAAAAGGAGGTTTTAGATTTAGGTTGTTTTTAATGTTTGTTGTTGTATAACTTTCGACTGGGTACACCGATTTTGATGATTCTTTTTTTTAAAGCTTCCCGTGGGACTACCATTTAAATTTGTTGTCCAATTCTGACAATGGAATCCATGAAAAAACTATATAAGTCTTAAAATTGCATAAAGTATCTGCGCCACAAATGTATATATAACTCAACATTACGATTATTGGAAAGGATGTACTTCAAGGGTAGTGTGGTTAGTTCTGAATAATTCTATTTCGTAATATTACCCTAAACGTTCGTTTCGATTAGAACCTGCGCGCGTTGCTACTCCACTAACTAAAATAAATTTGAAGGAAAGACATTATAGAAATATTAAGGGACATTCGCTGTTCGTTTATTTTTATTTATTTAATGGATGCAAACGAGCATACGGCTCACCTGATCTCAAGCGATCACCGTCGCCCATGAACGTCTACAGCACCAGAGGAGCTGTAGGTGCGTTGCCAACCTTTGAGATAGGAGTAGGCTCGTTTCAATTCAACATAACTCTCCCTGTGGTCAATAGGATAGAGAATGCAAAGAGCCAGTTAAAATTACCACGACAACATATGAAATTCATTGGAATGATAGTGGCGCCATCTACCAGTATCAACTCGGAAACCTTCGTAGACTAATGCACAACAATTTGCTGTAGATTATCATATGATCAAATTAGATTTCAATTCTATAAAGGACATATAGACAAACAATTATTTCTATATATAGATAGTCTTCAATCTCGATCGATTGCAAAAATGCAGCATAGGATGGTACATGTAAGCCTAGCAGGTGTCTGTTCACTTTGGTATACGAGAAGTGTTTCTGAGGATATTATATAAATAAACTCAATACCAAGCAAAGCTCTTTGGTCAATGCTCCGAATCAACTCGCTCGTTAGATTATGTAGCTGAAAGTATATATTGTTACAACTATTCTAACTTACCTCGTAAAGTGTTGGTCCCGTAGAGCGGATGGTCGTAGGGGACGGGCCGGTACGCGGGGTGGAGGGCGGCTAAGTAGCTCAGCTCGCTGGTCGCCCCCGCCGCGGCCGCTGCAGCCGCTGCCAGTCTGTGAAATGGAACAGTTTGTTTAGACCCCTGAGCCAGTTCAGCTTAAACTTGACTGGTCTGTTCTTTTGCAGCTTTGTTGCCATATTTTAAAATGGGTACAAGTGGTAATTTGTTTTATTTACTAAACTGACGTCAAGTGATCTACAAACCAACCTGCAGGTGTTGAGAATTTATATTTGCTCTCACGCCATTAGCACCACTAAGGTGTGTAAGGTAAAGTACGTTGACGACAGCGGGTGAACTGGCGTTTTCTTCCCCTAGTGGGTTCAGTAATACCATAACTTCTTTTAACGTGGGGCCTACCCATATCCGGCCTCGCGGGGTCAAGGCCGGATTGTGTCGGACGATGAAACCGTAATACCACAACTTTTTTTTAGGGATTATGTGGGTTTCTTACCCACTAATAACCCTCACCATGCACCGACGAAAGACCACCACACCGCCCCCTCTCACCTCCCGATGGCCTTTCATCAGTTTAGAACCTTAAGGAGTCTACGGGAAGCCGAAAATCTTTACTCGAAATCTCAGTCGAAATATTTAGCTATTTCAGTATAAATTGTCCTTCTGTACCTTGAAACTAAGTCCCTAATAGTTACAGAAGGTCCACTGTATACACTAACAAAGTATCAATATAATCGGACACTATCATAAAACTGCACAATTGACGCCCAAACATCTCTATTTAAGCTCCCACCTGTCTATTCAAAACATTCGTATTATCGGGCACGGGCATCTTGGCGCGGCTCGAGGCCTAACAACAGTGGGGTCCCACAAAAAGAGGACCCCGTTCCCTTTGTGTCCCCTGACACAATGTCTGGACATCTGACCTTGTTGAATTGTCATCGAATGTAAAGGATAATGGGGGAAAATGGAACATTACGCAAACCTAAATAAATTTATGCGACAATGTTTCTGTATTTTAGAATAGTGATATTTATTATTATTTATACTCGAAAAAATAATAATAATAAATTTATATAAAATAAAGATTACCAAAGATATAATCATTTACATAAGAAATATATAAGTGCTCGGATCCTTTGACCAAAAGCGATATACCAAGATTTAAAGAAATTTAACCGTGCACAGCGTAGAGCTGCTCGGATCATCGTTCAGTCTTTCCGATCGACCTATCTCAGCACATCACAGCTACCGTTTACGCGAATCTCGGCAGAATTCGAAATTCCATCTTGATGGTTGGTGTTCCACGTGCTGTGGATGTTCATGGGCGAGGGGAATCACTTAAGATTTTTTTGACACCGACCACCTAAGGCGTCAAAAAAATGTCAACTATCAAATTAATTTTACTCTTAAGTTAAACTGTTGGGATCAGCTTCTTTGGCCAACTGTGTAACTTCGACATAAAAAAAAACACCAGATCAGGGAAACATGCATTTCGAATGACGCCAAACCGATTCGTTCGACTTTGTTATTGTCGTAACCAATTGTATACAATGAATTTAAAGCTACGTATGACATCAATCCGATAACATATCTCACATATTGACAATTAATATACACTATTTGAAATATGTTGCAAAAACAAAACAATAACAACGTGATAAACTTGAAAGATGATAAACAACGGGCAATGTCTCAGTACGGGAACACAATGGCGGGCGCAGATTGCGGCCGGTAATAAAATTATTAAACAAATCAAGCTCCATAACATAATAATGCGAGCCCAGAAAATTGTCGGGTGGGCGAACTGAATAAAGAAATTATCCAACTTACCAGGGCCGGACGCGCGCCCCCCTAACCCGAACAAAGACGTAGCTTTGTGAAAAAAAAAAACAACAGAATAAATAAAATAAGTGGAAGAACACTCGCGCGCCTTCGCCCTAGTGACGTCTTCATGTACGCCGTCTTTATCGCACGTCATACAGTTCAGAGGAAACGTGCCGGGGGGACAGGGACGACGATAGGTCGCGTGATCCTCCCCGAATAGGAAGAAAGTTTTGAAACTGTTGCGCTGGATGTGAAACAAGTTTTACAGATTTCGCGCAGACTGACTTTTTGATTTTGATATTTCATTTAAGGTCGACGCGTTAAATAAATATTGCATTTAAAGGTTGATTGAAAGTTAAGAACACTAATTGGGATTCCATGTGAGACTGTAAACGACAGTTAAATTCATTGCTTTCGATCGAAGCAGAAAAAGTGCTTGTCTAGTAGCTAAGACATCGGATTTACGAACCATCTAGCACAAGCTTAAGCTTAGTTGGAATGGTTAACAAGAATGTTAGAAATATTTCTGAAAAAAAAAAGAAATATTGATAGCTTTCTTAAAAAAAACGTGTTTTTTTTAACAACTAATTGAATGAAAATAAAGAAAACGTGTTTTTTTATCATCATTCAATTAGTTGTTCATCATATTAGCTTGTTCTGGCATTGTAAAAAATATTTTAACTTTATTAGTTCGTAATCTGACTTCTAATTAATTCTGTTAAGATTGTGAGGACGCGCAGTTGTGACGGTATTCGTTAAAATAATTCTTTGTACAAAGAATATTTGAAATGTGTACGTACAGTTATCAGTTAAAAAAGTACCACAGAAACGAAGAAATCTTCCTTTTGAAGTTAGTATAAAATAACTAATTATTACAGAATCTATATGGACCGTCATTACTTTTATTAGCAACAAAAGCAATGATTCGAAATGCGCAGGCGCCGTTTACGTCTATCATTACAAGTTATAAAACGTAATACGTTCAAAATAAGTCGGAACACTAAATTCATCTTGCACTGATTTCAAATAATACACGATAAATGCGGTACCATCGGATAACTTTCGATAATTTCGTCGTAAAACTGACGGTTAGGACGATAAAAGTTGATGATCATTGGTGCGAACGTGCGTTGTAGAAATTAACGTTGAATCTCACAGACAACACAAAGTTAGTAAGGTATGTCCATCTACTCGTATATCAATTCGAATGTTTGTACAATACCTGCATTCTTGCTAGATAAAACACCATACATGATATTTCAAACACTAGAATCTGCATTACTTTTATATATCAACTAAACACTTTAGAGATCTATATAAATTTTCATTTTGTTAACTGTTTTAACCTCTTTGACTAATAACAGTGACATATTCTATTTATTTAACTAAACAACGTCCATAAACAGTGCTGCCAACAAC
Organism: Meandrusa payeni; assembly: GCA_029286785.1. Classification (NCBI taxonomy): domain Eukaryota; kingdom Metazoa; phylum Arthropoda; class Insecta; order Lepidoptera; family Papilionidae; genus Meandrusa; species Meandrusa payeni. The sequence continues at coordinate 3,940,138 of JAGSMX010000029.1, forward strand.
TCGAAAATGTTTGAATACAATGCCGCCAACCGTTCCATAGACAATTTACGAAACAAAATGAACTTCGACGTTTTACCAAATATCAAATTGGATAAAAAATAATACAATCTGTCATTTAAATGAAATAGTTTCTAGATGGACTATCTATTATATGCAAAAATATTCTCATGCATGTTATGGCATAATTACCACGTTACCATTAATATGATTTACATTTTTTTTTCAATCAATAGAAAAACAGGGTAAAAAAATGCATTCATTATAATCTTCGCGCGGAACTACGTAGAATAAGTTATCTGTATTACTCAACGCTTTATAAGACGACGTAAGTTTTTGCCACCGTTGACGGGACGCGAGATATATCTGGATTAGAACGTCTCAATTACTTTTTCTTACATATTTCCAGGTGCCAGTAATCAGATTGCATCTAAGCTGACGGCCATTTTGTATTCCTTAGACGTCCCGTCACCGTAGGACTCAATCATGGCTTCATGCATTTTTCATGCGACCGCTTGGCAATTACAGGGTTTTGTGATGGTGGTTGTCGTTGTGCGTTAAAGTTAATCTAGTACTGGGAACTACTATTATTTTACATATATACATATGCATATACTATTCCCCGCGGTTTCACTCGCGATAGTTTGTTTGTGAACATTATAAACATCAGTTTTACATCAATTTTATTTCCCAACTTGCCTTGTCCTGTCTAGTGAGTCAAATTGTGATTTTAAACATTTGAAGTTCCTCAACATAATAATCAAAAATAATTATTTAAATCGGTTCGATATTATCATTTTTTTCTTATTCAATATTATATTTTATTTATACGTCATGAAATATAATAAGCTATAAATTACGTAATCACGTTCCTATTCCATATTATTTTTTTTAAACCATTCTTCAATTAGCAGTAAAAAATTGGAATTTGAAAATAAATTTAAAATTAAATCGCGACAAAATGAAGTCAAATCACAAACCTTTTTTTTTATAACTTTTTGGCAACGGCACAATGTGGCCAGCCTTTCGGTGTTTTAGAGATTACATTTTTTTTTTTTTTTAAAAAGAAATTTTTTTTTTTTTAAAAAGAAATTGGAGATTGTGCACAGAAATTACACGAGTTAATTCCCCCCATCCCTGTTTTACCTTCGGACGTTTAGACATTCGGTGGGTCTTTCATAGTCGATATTCCACGCATCCGAACGAAGCGATTTAAGTCATCGTTCATCGTGCGTACAGCAAAGGAGAGGAACAAGTTGCCGGCGTCAGTCTTTCCGTCCAAGTACGACGTGGGAGCCGTCAAGAGTCCCTTAGTAAATTAGCCCGTACCATCTTTCGACTATACCACTCACCACTCAACATCAGGATCGTGGTCAAGCAATACTATATAACCCACAAAAAAAATTGTTCACTTCATTAAGTTGTAAAAAAATGTAGGTTAAAAACATTTGTCAATAATAATCTCATGGCAACACAATACTCGAAAACGTCAAGACTATTAACGCGGGGCGTTGTTTTTTTTCAAACAAAGTGATGTTAGCACAAAGTAAAAATAACTAAATATTGTTAAAGTACACGAATGTTATCAGATATTGAGGTACCATCAATAACCCACGGTGACTGTGACATCTCGTCGCGGCCGCGCGTAGGATGTTCGCCGTCTTATCTTCACGGCCCGTCGCATGCTGGATGAGCAGGGACGTGTAACAGTCTAATGCGTTTAAAATTGACGCCCCGATGTCGTTCACCCTTGGGAACGTCTCGTTAATGATATATAAGTAAAACGATATAAATTCACTTCAGATTTCACACGTTCAGATTATAGCAGGTTATAAAAGACATTAAAATATATGGAGTCGAGCCTACATTATATATTTATTGTAATTAAATAAAAACATACACTTGGTTGAATTTTAGACCTCCCAAGTCATCGCACAGATTTCAACATAGTTGTCCTTGAGAGAAATATTTTATTAACAAGACGTGGAATTCAGGAGATTGTATTAAAAAACGAATTCACGCCTTTGACCCAGAGTGTTAGGCAGAGATTAGGGTTATTTTAATTACGCTAGGTCCAACTTCTACATCCGTACTTCTTCGTCAACCAACATCAAAGAAGGAGATGATCTCATTTCGTCTCTTTTTTATCTTTACCTCATAACTTTCGACTGGGAGAACCGATGTTATGTTGTTATTAATTCTATTTCGTAATGTTACTACAATAATTCAGAAATACAAAGCCGGCGTAGTAGCTTTGAACGTTTTTATTTTTGCTTGTAAATTTACTTTTACTAATATGGTTTATAGGTACTTCTCTAATAAAGCCGATAAACAGTCGTCTAGGATGTCCCTACCAAGAAGGCGATAGAAATTAGCTATTTATTTTACCACCTTTTTGTCACCGCATTCACCGAAAAGGGCTGGATGTGTGAAGACATTAAAACATCCACGTATAAAATATACAAATTTCAACAAATGTTGTTGGCAACAAATCCGCATAAATAAATGACACAAAAAGTCTCAATCTTCAAAAAGAAGTGTAAAAGCAAAATGCTACAGCAATTTTACGACACGATAACGATTTCGCACTCCATTGAAAGCCATCGCGGTGAACAGTATGTCAGGATATTCTCGACAAATGACACGCGGGCTTAATTCTCGACTCCTTAGAGCGGGCGCAGGGCAGATTTATTAAGGTCTCTGAGGAATCTGACCGACAAAAAAAACCACCGGCGATCTGCTTTTCGTACTCACGGTGAGAATTAACGCGACGAAATTCGGAATGCCTTTTGCTTTTATACAGGCTGATTTATATTTTAAAATACCTCGTATATAATTTACAAATATAAGCTCTTATTTCCTTTTAACCTGTATTGTTTAGCACCCCGGTAATTGTAGTCTCATGTGGATTCCTGATATATATACACTCATTTCCGTACATTAGTTTTCAAATGAAGTCCGCTGCAATCGTTCTATATCCTGCAAACACTCTACTTTGTATGTGCTAGAATTATATAACTCATTCCTCTGCTCTCCCTTATACCCTTCTGACTTTACCATACGTAAATATAACGGTACCCCGTTTCCTAAAATACAGAATTTCCTAGGTTAGGTACACCTGTACGGCCCTCCTGGGTAAAATGGATTTCAGTTAGCCGTTTCCTGTCAGCCCGTTTATGCTTAACAGCCAAAAGTGTTGTACGAATAGAATAGAATAAACGTTCATTTGTTTGGTCACGTTTGATTACAAAACAAAATTAACAATACTTTAGTGCGACGGACACAAAGGCATATTTTTATGGAATCTATAGAATTACACATTTACCCTTAAATGTAAAGGTTTTCCGCGCAGTTTTTAGTAAAACTTCTTGATCCGGTAGATACGATTGAAGCATCTCAGACCTCGCGCCAGAATATCCGTATAACGGACGTACGTTGGATTTGCACCGACTAAAACCCCACGGTGTTCCTCTCGATGCCTATAGTCAGAGCTACGGGGACGCGTAAGCACACTTCCGTAGCTACAACGGCATTGGCTCTTACGAACCTCTTCTCTGAGTAGGGGTGAAGACCTAGCTATCCGTATAAACACGTCTATTTTATCCGTATAATAGGATGCAATCTCGGGCAATGTTAAAAAACGCTTAAGTTGTACCATGAGAAATTCTGCCATTGATATTTTTTAACCAATATAGCAATAACTTTTAACTTGCAATTCCAACCGTTTAAATCATCTTAACCGGGTGGGACTGAACTGAAAATAAAAAAAATACAAAACAAAATTTAAAATCCTTAAGGTAACCAACATCTGACATCACACGACCAAACTAACGCGTTGAGGTGAACCAGACCCCCAAGTGCGCCGACGGACACGGGGACGACCTTTCACGCGGTTTATTTTTAAAAATGACAGTTCAATTAAATTAAACGCTTCGTAAATGAATCATCCTGTAGTAGCCGCCAGTTTCTCCTTCCGAGAAGGCCCGGTACCGACTCGCGAGTTTTATTGTTCGGTCCCAGCAATTCATGGTCACAGTAGTCGGCGATCTGATAGTTTTTGACGTGGCCAGTTAAGTAAAGAAACTAGATTATGTCCGGCCTAAATGTTGCATTTATTGGACCAGACATATTTTGATAATCCTTGAACGACTGCAAAGTTACTTGTTTGAGAACTGCCTTGAGAACAAAATTTTACGCAATTGTTTTTAAGCATGTATATCTATCTATAATTATTGATCTTTAGTCCTGTTATTATTACTATACCGTCATCCTTGCGAATAACCACTATAACATTCAGTAAATAATCGAGGTCATCGGGCAATGTATCAAATAGCAGTTGCCCGAAGATACCCTATTCATTGCGATACATACAAATAATGCGAAACAAACCAAAATCCAAAATTGAAAACAAAAATAACTATGTCAACTGCGTAAGTACTAGTTAAAATACTATGTTCGTATTCTAGTATTCAACATTTGTCTAAACGATGATGTGAACAGGTCTGAAACACTACAACAGCTAACAGACAAAGCATCGCCGTTGTCTATTAAATGCGGACAAGTCATAACAGACTATAACAGGCCCGGACAAGAGGTCGTTCTGAACGTGCGGACTGTGTTCCAGCCAGTTTTCCTTTTGCATTATTCAAAAGTGGGATTGACATGTCAGAGGCGCGGATTCCACTTGTGATAGAGGGGCTGATTTATACGCTTCGTTATTTGTTTATTTACTTCTGGACTTGGGACTTGGCTAGTTCACGGCGGCAAATATACTAAAATATATGATGGACATAATTTGCTCGGTTTTCGTTGACTATTCATTATTATATAATAGTAGACAGAAATTATCAGGAAAAACTTAGCACTACCCACCACCTCCTATGGCCCCATCGTGGTTATATGGGCCGAAACGGGGGAGGGCGCGCGTGGTTTGGCCGTGTGGCCCCACACGCACCTTCTTGACTCTCTACAAGTTCTTCGTCAATTGCCTTTATTTTTCGCAACTCTCCTCCTTAAAGGGCTCCACGAGACAACGGGCGTCCCGCTCGACGGCGTCTGGCGACTTTTTACTAGCGGGTCCTTCTCTTGTGCCAAGCGTGCGCGAATTCAATTTCTATTATAGCTCTAATTCTAACACTGCCACTTTTCACAAGTATACCAACTATCTATATAGAAAGCCACGGTACCTCAATGTCTGTGCGGTCACCCCGAGTTTACATTACGCTAGCGACTGGAGTTCAAATACCGGACCCGGCACCACTATATATTTAGTCTTTTAATTAACACACATTTCTATCTATTACAACTATGTTAACTGCTACTGATTGTGTGATATATTTAAAATTTATATCATCTTATCAGTAAGTCGACTAGATTATAACAATGATTATATGACACAAGACTATTTAAGCAGAGATTTTACTATATAAAAACAGTAGTGAATTTCTATCCAAAATCTTTTGGAACCTTTTAAAAGTGGCTTTTAATCTAATAAATATTTTCCAATAAACTTAAGAGAGAATCTACAGGAAAAGATTGAGATTACACAACCTTTTTTTTATGGACAACATAGATTGGCCAGAGAAGCTGATCTAAATACTTCACCGGATTGAGTTACACAACCAATTTAGGACTTCTTTAATTTGAGAGTTATAAAAAAATGGCTCAATGTATATTCATTATGTTAAGACTACATTTTTTTTACTACGTAGCAATTTCTCTACCGCTCTCGATGTTCATTGGTGTATAAAACGCCTGTAAATATTACCTTGGTAAGGTTTAATTTGAAGCAATCAATACATTAAGCATTGGCCAAGAAGTAATTTTAAGTAGGCGCCTTAGAGCCATAAATGAAATCACATATTAGCGGCATCTGGGTCTTAAATTGTTTACGAACGGCCACGTCGGCTAGCTTGCAAGTATTTCAGAAGCTCATTATCAAATGACCCAAATGGTTACAAGCAATTTAGATATCACTTTCGGGTTAAAGATCGGAGCCATGCACGTTGCTTATTAATTGTCGAAGTCCAAAATGTCATTTAACTAACCAACTGGAATGCATTTAAAATGTAATGTCATTGTCTTACAAACAGTTCCAAATGAGCATTCTCATTGCCCGTTTAAGTGACCACCGTCGGCCATCGTCGGCAGTTGCTTATAGCATTTTCTTTAAGAATGGAACCTTTTTCTGCCCTTTCGCAATAACTGCCTATAACACCCACTCTTCTTTTGGAAATACCCACATTGTAATCAGTCGGAAAGACAGACGCAATCCAATCTTTTGATGTACGAAGAATGACATACTAAATTTCATCGACACCATCTTGATGGTTGGCGTTCCACGACTGAACATTTCCCGCGTAAATTTGTTCCACGCACTGTCAACCAGTGTTTCCAAAGCTTTACGATTTAGGGACCTTCAAGAACAAGCCTTCTTTTTCAAAGGCCGGCAACAAAGTGGCTCTTTCGTTGTTGTGAATGGCGGGTTCATGGGCGACGGTGATCACTTATGATCATGGGAGCAGTAAGCTTGTTTGCCCCTTTTCCTATTAAATAAAATAAAATTTCTAAGTTTACGTCGTCTTACTTAAGCTCTGTTCACATTGACAAGGCGAGAAGCTTCTATTTCCAATCTATTGGGCACAGTGCAGTTCAAATTAAATTGCCTACACAAGGCGTTTGATTGCGCAATAAATTAGATGGAGCATCTATTTATAGGCACTTACGATAACTTGCAACTATTTAAGCGTGAGAACACTTGTAGAGTGTGGCTTTAAACATTGGTCAATTTAATAATAGTTGGATAGGTAACTGAAAGGAAGAAGAAAAGAAGAAAATACGGAGTGATATTATGGTAATCTTATTATACTACTAGCGTACCCAGCCCGCTTCGCCGGGCTAGATTTTGCGTTATTTTGTTTAAACAATAAACTAACATAATTAAATATTTAATTTAACTCTCATAATATATTAAATTATTAATTTCTCTTCGTATTTATTCTCTTCTGGAGGGGTGAAGATTATTACCTAGATGATATATAGATGATATATGTACATGATATCAGTAAATACAATCTTCAATCAATCATTCTTATCATTTATACAAAAACATATCGGGCTCAAGTTAATGTCAGAAATAAAAGTACGACGTACGGCTTGTTTGACAGTTCAAAAAGAGGAGTGCTCCGATCGTCACCAAACTTTACAGGATTAATCGCCAGATCAATCTGAAGATTACCTGAAAGTTTCATTAAAATCGGTCAGGCCGTTTCGGAGCCTATATAGGGAACATACGCACACATTTTCTCTTTTATAAATATAGATTAAACTTATTAAACAATATCACGCCAACCGATTTCGTTGATTCATTTTTTATAAGATCGTTTCTTCAAGTAACTTTTCTTTCTTTTTTTTATTATTTTTTTTTAATTTATTTTTTTAAAAGAAAGCTAGCAATATTTTTTTTTCAGCAATATTACTAACAATCTTGTTAACCATTCCAACTAAGCTTAAGCTTGTGCTAAGACATGGTTCACGGCAATAGTCGAATGGTGGATAGGTGCTTTATCGAACCTACGAACTTACGATTCGCAGGCCGTACCCTAAACCATTAGGCTATTGACGCTTCAAGAATAGTTTGAAGGGAGTTTGGTTAGATTCTGATTAACTCTATTTTGTAATATTCCTTTTATAATTTGGAAATACAAAGGGAAAAATGCATGGAAGAAGAAGAAGAATTCGGAAATACAAAAAGGGCGACGCGCGTAATAGCGTTTGACGTTTGATTCGATTAGAAGTCGGGTTTTTGTTTATGCTCGTAAATATACTTGTAATAAAAACAAACGACGTAGAAATCACAAGCTAGTATACAAGAAATGATGTGGGCAGTAGACAAAAGGTTACTAAATTCTCTATCTTTACTAAGCCCCGTTGCTAACGTTTGATGTTTTTATGGGACGAAATGGAGACATATCATTCAACGGGTACATTAAAACATGTTTTTATGATAGTACAGTCGCCGGGGAAAATTGTGAACCTTACATCGTGGTAAGAAGATTCCAAGTATAATATCTATACAATGACTTTGAGACTGTGTGTATGTATTTTATAACTCTTGTTGAAGACATAATTAACTACTACGTATGTAGACAACTGTTAAGTATTTAAACAGTTAATAATCTATAATTACACTTCTTTTAATTGGATAATTTTTATAAAGAAAAATAGCCCAGTGATTAAGCGTTCAGATTTACGATCTGACCGGTCGGAGGTTCGAAATTCCAACTTGTACCAATGAATTTCCGTTTTTGGGTTTCTTAAGCACAATAAAACACTTGGCGATAATTGCCTGTTGGATTAATATGGGCTCATTCCCCTCTAATATATCCCTATGGGATATAAACTCAATATCGATAACAGCGTGTGACAATTGCCATGTTTGTCTACCCTGTTAGGGTTAATACGATGTAGGTGCTTTATCATGTTTTATAAGTAGTACCCGGATAGAAGGATGATGACGGATGATGAGCTCTGCTTGGTATTTTTTTAAGTAGATCGTGTTTTTAGGAAATTATATTTAGATAAGAAATTACCAAATCTGATTATTTTCTGTATTTGTTGAAATTAGTCTTCAGCGCGTATAGTTCGGATTTAATGCTTTAGCGGCATTGTTAGTCTATATTTAGAGAATCAGGCTAAGTGACCTAAGCACTATGTCAACGGTGAACCAGTCAATCGCTGGCTGGCTAGGCCACTTGTCTGATCAAGAACCAACCAGTTCGTCAAAAAAAATCTTAAATATTAGTCTATAATGAATTAATTATCGTAGAAATTTCCGTTTTGCAAAACTTTGTCACACCATGAAAACACACGCTCATGCACACACGCAAACACCCTCGCACGCACCCACTCGTACACTATTCTTTCTACATATACACGGATCTACTGATACAGTAAATCTGAGAAAAAAGTATATGTAAAAATTCATATGTATGTAAAAATATGTTTCTATACACCCATATTTATTATATTATATTCATTTCATATCTACCAGTTTGCCATGGGTGAGAGAGAGAAACATATTGGTAGGTGTAATCATAACGAAATATTAAAGAAATACATACGAATACACACATTTTTTTTAAACTACACAGATTGGCCAGAGAAGCTGGCCTTGACTGCTTCACCGCATTGAGAGGTGGCATAGCTCTTAGGTCGCTTAGCCTGAACCTCTATCGCTAGTAACTCGACACAAGGGTCCCCCCGGTGGGGGGTAACCTCGGCTTGGACGGTTAGGGTACACACATACAATTTATAAATATATAGAAGCTAGGTAAATCAATTCAAGCATAGAGTATACTACTATTATATGACACATTTATCTATGTATTATAAAAAAAGGTGACGAAATAAAACCGTCATGTTTCTCAGCGTCTAATCAAACATTTACGATGTAAACAAATTAGAGAAATACATAAAAATATGATCCTACCCCGCGGGCGGTAGTAAAAATGATGGATTTACAACGGCAGTAGGCGCATTACGAAATCATTCATAATACGGTTTGGTGATTTACGACACTTGTTCACTGTTTATGGCACTAGTATAAAAATAAGGATAACAAGTATATTTACGAGTGAAATCAAAAACCGACATCAAATTGAATAGGAATATTATGAAATAGAATCAATCAGAACCTAACCAAACTCTCATCCACTGTTAAAGTACATTCTTCCAAAAAAAATTCATCGAAATCGGTTGACGTAATATTAAGTTATTCGTCCATTTGTCGCGCATGTGAGACAATTGTAGTATAGTTGCTCCTTTGACTATCGAATGATTCGTTTCCGATGTTTAGATTATATGTCAAATGCAGTTGCCAGTTACTCTTTGTTTATAACAGTTTCATTTCATTCGACACATATAGTATATATGTGTAAAAATACGAATTAATGTATGTGCTATTATAACCAAAGAGTATTAAATATGTAAAGCATTGTGAGAAGTCGTGTTGTTGACTCCACATAGTATAAGAGCAACGGTACAGTTCAAAGAGTCTCTTAGAGTTGTTCTTCGGTGGCGTCGCTTAAGTGTTGTTAGTGTTATTCGTCGGTAGTGCCTCTGTATATAAGTTAAGTACTACTGTTATTTACCTTGTCTTATATATTATACATGTACTATGAGTAAGGTGATAAACCTATATTTATGGTGATGTTGTTAATATGTTATTTATTTACTAAAATATATCTGATGTATGTGTTACAATGAATATGAAAGTATCAAAGTTAAATAAAACGATAATACTGATAATAAGTATATTATTAACTGCTCCTGATTCTAACACGCGCATATTTGATGCCAATGTCAGAATTAGAAGCATAAGCCTTCAAATAAAAAGAATCATCAAAATGGGTTCAATCACAAAATCAGTTGAAAGTTATTAGGTAACAAACATAAAAAGACATACTGAAGAATTAAGAACCTTCCTTTATTGAAGTCGGTTGAAAAAGAACCCTCCTGAGGTACTTTTACGTTTACTTGTTGATTTGAGCGCGAGAAATTGAGACATTTAATTTCTTTGCTCATAATATAGCGATAACATTGTGCATTCGGTATAGTTTTTTTTTTTTTTTTTCTAAGTTTCATATAGATGTGTAAAGTTTTGTCAATATAATATAATCCCAAAAATTAGTACACAGTTAATTTTAAACGTAAACGCTCAGTCTCGTATTAGACCATATTAGGCCATCACGATATCAACTGTTGAAAAGTAGTGTTTACAAGTCGAAACTAGGCAAAATGCGCCTCTAAATAGACTAATTAGATAATTTAACACATCAAAATCTAATGATATCGTCTTCTTGCTTAAAGCATTTGTAAGTCATTAACCTATTACATTTTTGGTGTTTATTTCTAACACCAAATAAGAAAAACTGTAAAACAAAATATCTGATTGGTTAAAATCCTTAAACTATAAAGAAACGGAAAATACAATAATCAGTTTCGATATATTTTGTAGGTAAAAAATAACAAACACGTTCACACACACATGACACGTAACAACAATTATATATCTATATTCCTTCTTTTATATATATATATACCTTTATTTATTTATAAATATTTATGTATATATACCTTCTCCTTCTCTCTCCAATAGTTTTAAAAGTTTTGTTAAAATCCGTGGGGTTTAGGCCTGGTGATCCATCACACAGGTTCGTTCCTAGTTTGGACAGTCCCCGCCCGTAATTGTAATTTAAGTAAGTTGTTATTGAATTTATTATGGGAAAACAAACATGTTTGTTTGTTTGTATTTCCTTTGACACGTTTAATTTTTAATTAAAATTTACGTTAATTAAACTTTTCATAATTTTTTAGTTCATCATGCAGTCTTCACCTATAAATACGATGGCATTCAGCATGCAACTGTTCCGTTGTTTTATACCTAATTTAATATTTTTTCAATATTAAAATGTTCATAAATAATTAAATATATACCAATATTTTCCATGTTAAAATTAGAACATCTTGTAATAAAATGGCCAAACTCTAATTATAGTGACAATTACTTCCCATGCTATAATACTTCCAAATTTTATGACATGCACATGTACCCGAAAAAGGGAACAATGCCTAAATAAAAACACCGATTAATGCCGGGAATAGAGTTTGGGAGCTTTTTAATCCAAATGTAGCGAAAATAAACAAAAGGCGCTGTTGTAAACAAACCACAGGCACAGGCGCCGGAAAGAGTGGTCAACTTGATAAATATAATATGAACAACAACATGACTATCATTTTTCATCTGGTCTTGATTAAATACGTTAAACAACAACTGTAAAGGCAACATCGAAGTTAAGAATAAAAACACTTTAAAATATAATATTTTTATGTAAAAATATATTTGCTATGCCGCCCGGTCTATGGCCATGATCACGTACATATATTCAATTATAAAAGTTATTCTTGATAATTTAGTTGAATTACAGCACAATAGCTGCGGAAAATTTTATTCCCAATAACGTTCTAATAAAATAATTACTGTTAAAACTTCTACATATGTAAAAAAAAATATTAAAAATCTTGGAATTACAACCACATATTAGGTATTTTAGTTATATTAACTATTAATTTTTAGTAGACTACTTAGACTTTTAGACTACTTAATCGCCGATATAGTAATCGATTTAACATTTGATATTAATTTTATTTAAAAATATGATACTCTAGTGACATGGAGTCCCAATTGAAGCAGGTCTTTATTAAGGTCTATTTTAAATTGATTTTAGTAAATTTTGTGCCCGATTTTTCGCGATGACCGTATCTTTTCTACGTTGGTAAAAAGAGATTTGCTATCACTGTCTACCCCGCTAAGGTTAAAGGGATGTGTGAGGAAATAGATTCTTAATAAATACCCTCAAAACAACTTATGAGTTTAGGAACATACATTACATAAATATTACGTTATTACTTACACACTATTTAATCTTTCAGTCCTTTGACATTTCATCAACTACCCTTATCCCACAAGCGATCAGGAGCTAGAAATGTATAAGAAAAACCCAATAGCCAGTGTCTAATAGTTCATACAGCAAAATTAATGAAAGCGGAGTTCCAATTTCGCGTCCGCCTGTACCGCTGTAATATCGCTCTAGCGCGTTGACGTGCCCCGCGCCGGCGACTGTTTACAAATAAATCATCTGGCATTATATTATTGCCTCGCGCCAGTCTCGCCGCGCGGTGTACACTTCCGGCGGAGGTCATCGGACTTGCGCACGTGAGTTACCGACTTTAGGACTCGCTTAGGATTTAAAGGTCGCGATAACATCTTTATCCAGCCTCTGGATGATAAATCTTGGCTCCGTATTAATTATGACCTGCCGTGGCCGATAATTATGATGTCGTTGCCCTACCGAAAGTGGATATTATAGCATCAATACCAACCCCATATCAGATGTGGGAAAAGATCTGAATACATTCAAATAAGTTGTTTTATTGTAGGTTTCGACAGCTTCGATTAACTGCTATGCTTTGCTGCGACTATGTTACTTAAATCGACCTTAACTATCTCATATGGCTTAACAGTCGTAAGTTCAAGGGATTGTTATTAAAATGGTTGCAGAATCAAGAATACACCCAAATTGAAAATATTAGTATTAGTTCGAAGTGATAGAGTACCATCCCCAAAACACCATTAATCTCACGGAACGTTTCTCTAGCGGATTTGCCTTTAACGAAGGAAAACTTTAAAATAGCGCGAATTTCGGCGTTAGTGAACTCCATGTTTACACGTCTATAACTGTTGAACGCAATATCCAAACGAATTATGCATAGCGTCGTTTTGTAGGTTATGTCAAGACCTTTCAAATGATGTATAGTATTGCTAGATACGAGCTCTGTAGCGCTTTGTACATAGCCGCGAAATTCAAAAGACAAAAGGCGGAAGGGAGATGTTGACAACCTATTATATTTTTAAACTCATGACAAACACACACATACACATTACACTACACATTCGCTTAACTTCTCGACAATGACTGTAGTTCTTTTCCTTTTGCACACATTTTGGTTTTTTCATATATATGTACAATACTTAATTATTATATAATTTACTATATTACTTACCTTAAAAACTTAATGTACTACGGACTTACTGATTGTGACTCTGAAAGGCACTGTCTACTAAGATACAGGTACACTATACCTAGTTCAAGATTTTTTTTATGACGAACTACACAGATTGGCCAGAAAAGCTGTCCTTGACTGCTTCACCTGATTGAGAGGTGGCATAGCTCTTAGGTCGCTTAGCCTGAACCTCTATTGCTAGTAACTCGACACAAGGGTCCCCTGGTGAGGGGTAGGTACTACTAGTTCAAGAGCAAGAGCTCCGGTATATTATAACATGTTTGCTTGTGTATTATTAATAAAGTTATTATTATTATAATTTATTATTGATTTTTAGGAGTCTCTACTCTTCTTCTTCGTATTCTTCATTTCTGAACGTGCTTATCTTGAAGCGCTTTCTCCGAAACGTCGAGCTGCCTCCACACCGCTTTGTCGTCGGCTTTTTTCATGGCGGTCGGAATGTTGAGTGGCAACTATATTTTAGGTATCAAACGCAGTATGATAGCTCAAGAATTCCTACATGAATATGAATGAATCATGGATTCCATTCTTTTGTTGTGGACAAGCCCGAACGAAACGCTTACATCGTCTGTCATTATTTGTACAGCAAAAGACTAATGTTTCCCACTAATTACAATATATTTTCAAGAGTAGAGTGAATAGGCATTTACTGAACTAGTGCGCCTTAGCATAAAGGACTGTATTTGATTGTGACATCAGGTGGAATGGTGGTTAAGCATTTGCTTAGGAAGAATTAAAAAAAAAGATTTTTTCTAAGAGATTTGTACGTAGTTTCAATCGGCCATATCGGGTGGCGGACTATGCCCTTATACTAATTATTATAAAATTTTCTAAGACATGTTGGTTTCTTCGTGATGTTTTCATTCTCCGTCGAGCGCTTAGTACATCAGCACTTAAAATTAGAACAATCAAATATATTGGTGCCTAATGAACTTGTCTTGCGAGCGTATCACGCAACTTGAGGCGGCCGCCCGGACACTGAACTACCACGGGTCTGTGTATAAGTGCATACCACAGAGCTAGATTTAAGGGGGTTGGTGACTATCAGGGTTTCAGAAAAGAAGGAGGTTCTCAATTGGTTGTATTATTTATGTTTGTTACTTCATAGCTTTCGACTGTCTGAACAGATTTTGATGATTCTTTTATTTGAAAGCTGGTGCTTAAGTTGTGGTCCCGTTTCAATTTGGTCCAATTCTAAAAATAGCATCCAAGAAAAAAACATATGTCTTAAATTTGCACTAAGTATGTGCGCGATAATTTTTTTTAATAAAACGGTGACAAATTTGCAGCAGAATGCTAGTTAAAATTTTTTGCAAGTTGGCAATATCGCTCTAGTAATAGTTCAAGTTTGTTCACTTAACGACGCAGTTATCTACATACTGATGGTATGGAATTCGATGCACCTTGGTCGCTTCTAACTCATAAACCCATAACAGAAACTATTACCATTACAACAATATAGGACAACTAACAGTATTAAAAAGTAAATTTAAGAGTCAACATCAAACTCTAACTATCAAACATCAAACTCTATTACACGTGGCCGCTCTTTTTGTATTTCCTATCGCAGGAATATTAAGAAATAGAATTAATCAGAATCGAACCAAGGTTTTAATCAAACCACTCTTGATGCTTTCCAATAAAAATGAAATGAATTATCGTTTTTTTTTTAATGACGAACTACACAGATTGGCCAGAGAAGATTTTTTTTTTGTTAACGAGGAGGAAATCTGGGGGGAAGGCGGCAGTTATGTGGGGTTTTTACCCACTAAAACCTCCCCGGTGGCCCTTCCTCGGTGCATGGTGAGGGGATCCGGGATCTCCAGTGGGACGCACCGGAGCCCCTCTGCACTGTGCTCATAGAGAGCACTTCCCGGGGGAGGTTACTCCCTCCCCCCCTGTGCCCTCGCAGTGCAAGGCGACACGGGCCAGCCGATGTCGCCTTCTTCCCGGGTCCACCTTGGCGGACGACAAAGGCCCCCACCCTTGTCGCCCAATGAACCCGAGGCCCCTTTTAGTCGCCTTCTACGACAGGCAGGGGATACCGTAGTCTTATTCTTGAGAGCCCAGAACTACAGGGTTGCGGGCCGGTCTGCCCCCGGCCCGCCTGCGCCATCTCCGAACGGGATCGGCCCTCTCCCGATCCCGTTCGGCGGTCTCCTTCTGCGTCATTACTGACTCACAGAAGGAGAAGCTGGCCTTGACTGCTTCACCGGATTCAGAGGTGGTATAGCTCTTATGAATGATCGAAATTGATTGGCGTGATATTGAGATATTCGTTTATTTGTCGCACACCATACTTTATGCAAATTTTCTTATATGTTTTCGTCATAGATGCCATTGTCAGAATTAGATTTCAAACAAACATTTACCCAGATTTCAAATAAATAAAGAATCATCACCCAGTCGAAAGTTATGCAGTGACAAACATAAAACAAAAATAGAGAACGAATTGAGAACCTTCTACTTTTGAAGTCGGTTAAAATATTGAATAACGTCGCTATAGGACTATTATTACAGAACGAAATGAATGTACGCTACGTTATTATCTAAGTGGCAGACCTCCATAATGATTGTCGCAGTGGGATTTCTGAATTATTACGACCACATTTAACATTATTAATGCACGCACAAGAACACTGGGAACACTGTACACGCAATTAATAATTGTTTAGTAATGAGTATGAATACAGGAGGTTATCGCGCGGTGACCCGATGATAGTTCGCTGGAAATATGCCTGTGACATGTGCACACATGTTGCAAACTTAGGCGAGTTACATGTATATTTATGACAAACAAAACCAACTATATATAACAATTCTAAAATTTATTAAAATGTAAGCAAATATATTTACAAGTAAAAACAAAAATCGAATCGTGCGTTCAAAGATTTTGTTTTTTATACGAAAAGTGGCAAACGAGCATACGGCTCACCTGATCTTAAGTGATCACCGTCGCCCATGAACATCCACAGCATCAGAGGAGCTGTAGGTGCGTTGCCGACCTTTGAGATAGGAATAGGCTCGTTTCTTGAAGGAATATTATGTCATCTTTGTATTTTCGTATTATCGAACTAATATTACGAAATATAATTAATCAAAACCTAACTAAACAACTCATCGAACTACTCTTGAAATACATACTTTTCAATAAACAATGAATCATCGAAATCGGTTGAGATGATATTGAGTTATTTGTCCATTTGTAGTACACATACTTTATGTAAATTTAAGACACGGTTTTCTCATGGATCCCATTGTCAGTATTGTCAAAATTCAAGATTTCAAATAAAAAAAGAATTATCAAAATCGGACCAACCAATCGAAAGTTATAAGGTAAAAAACATAAAATAAAAAAGAAACAGAAGACGAATTGAGAATCTCCTCTTTTTTGACGTCGGTTGAAATCATGTTTGAAGACTAAAATACAAGTGAAGAATATTACACAATATTGAATTCATTCGAGGAGGCCTCTCGACTACGTAGGGAACCTGGCGCTACAGCTTTCCCTCCCCGAACGAAAATCCAGAGGAAGACCCAAGACGAGGTGGGAGACTGTAGTGTCGAGAGACATGAGGGAATGCAAGATTTCCCAAGACGATGTCGGGGACAGAGCGAAGTGGAAAGCGAAAAGCAGGAAAGCTGACCCCACCACCAAGGAAGAGAGAGATAGATTGAATTCATTCGAGTTATCTGTGTATATGCACGGCAGAGCTGTCAATGCTCGATCTGACCTCTCTCACAACGAATGCGTTGTACGCGTATTGTTATTTTAGATTTAAAGTAGCCCCGTGTCGCTTTCTAGACCTGACGTCACAGCACAATGATGACTTATTGACTAGTGCTTGTTGAGTTCGTCCGACACTGCGTTTGATTGTACGCCGTATATCGTTAGTGGCAATACTTAAAATCATGTGTACAGCCACAGTGCTTCAAACACTGAGGATACAAGATGAAAGCTCTTAAGTGGAAGTGAAGTGACGCATGACATCACGCTACGTACGCGAAATGGTATCTTATTTAAGCAATGTCACGCCTACTTTTTAACCGACTTCAAATTCAAATCGAAACAAAAGTTAAACGCTATTAACGCCGGGTTCCATTTTTTATTTCCGAACTCATGTAGATCGTCTCGAAAATTACGAAATCAAACTTACTCAGAACGTAACCAAACTTTAATCAAACTACTCTAGAATACATCCTTTCGAATGAAAAATGAATCACCGAAATCCGTTGGCGTGATATTAAATTATTCGTTCATTTGTGGCGGACAAACTTTATGCAAATTTAACACCTGTATAGTTTTTCTCATGGATCGTATTATCAGAATTGGACCAAATTTAAATTTAAACAAGGGAAGCAACCAACAGCTATCAAATAAAAAATAGAATCATCAACAGTTAGAAACTAAAAAAAAATACAGACCAATTGAGAACCTCCTCCTTTTGAAGTCGGTTAATCTGTAATTTTTTGAATCTTTGAGCAATAATAGTGCCGTCATTTATGAACCAAATTTTGTATTTTTTGTGGGTTCAAAACGTCGCGAAGTCAAAAATAATAATAACAGTTTTTGTTCATTGAGTTCAAACTGTTACATGTGAAGTGAGCAAATCCGCGAATGAGCCCGACTGTACTCTATTGCTCTCTTCACAGAGAAGGCGGGTGCATAATACTTTTACTTTTTTAGATGGTTACCAGGTTAAACCTCTCTATTTATATTATTATGGTTATTTACCACAAGAGATTGACTGAAAGAATACAAATCCCCTAGTGAATCTAGTTTCAATCGCCACACCTAGCTAAGCTAGCTGGGATTCGAATTCTCGTCGCCAGAGAGTCTTAGCCTCTTTGTTGTATAATTGTACTAAGTTCAATACAAAATCGAAATTCATATATTAAACAATTCTCATTCAAGTATTACAATTTAGCCAGTACGCTTTACCCAGGGCCGAATTTGGCCACGACAAAATTATTGCTTATTTTGTCAAATAATATATAATCTAATAATATAAATAACATCCTTTAGTTCAATGAATAAAGGTAACAGTTGAAACAAACTCCAACAGTGCATATTTATCTCTATTGTGGGGACTCAAGTGGAGGCCCCAGGTTGTAGCCCCGGATTCCTCCCCTAAATCCGGTCCTGACTTTACAAGATGATCCAAGACAGACCATCGTCAACGCGCTGTACGGATGTATTAATAAAAAAAACTCCATGTTTACCTAATAATAAAATGGCGGCTATCTAATTAACTACGGGATAAACAAACGGGACGCTCCGGGCACCGCTAGACACCCGTAAAACTTCACCGGTCATGATTTAGGCGCTCAGACGTTCAGCTTACAACAAACATTTATATATATATAAAGGCGTTATAAAAAGAAGGAATGGTGTCGTAAAAGGCCCCAGTTGCACGGATAGGGTTATTTTTTTATTGAGACGACGAGTTTAACGGCATTAAGACAGCCCTTGGTGGGTTAATGACCTTTAATGTTAACAAATGGAGGGTAGCGTCTAAATCATAGCCACTTTGTTCTGGTAGATAATTGTCATTAATACTTGTAATGGAACTTTGTATATGGATTCTGGATTACATTAATGGAACAAGGAATTAGTGCCTATCGGTAGGTATATAGATTTTAATCTATACAAATAAATACTATTGGAGTGTTTGTAATGATTTCGTATGATTTGATGCTGCGTTCTAGCGGTCAAGTCAACTGGTATACTAACTCCCTCACGTTACTACGGGCGATAGTAATATGGAAATTGGACTATTCTTCCGCTTCTGGATTTCTTGACTACCTGATGATTATGGTTGACAATTGAATCTTCCCTGATAATGAAAGCTGGTCTGAGGCGATCAAAACTGACGCGTTGCTTCTTCCCTTGCATATCGATTTTGAAGGTCTTCTTAACGTGGCATATCTTTTAAGATGAGGTCTGGTAAGGGCCTTGTAAGGTGTTCAAATTACGTCGGGGTCACCAGTGAAGTGGTCTACACGTTACAGTAATATTAAACTAACCTCTTTTTAATACATGTAAAATATACCTATTTTTTTTTCTGTCTGTTCCGACTAATCTCTGGTACATAGCCCATGTAATAGGGTTACTTAAGCTATTTCTCAAATAAATAGTGTCTAATCGCGGGTAGCACCGCGGGGCGCAGTTACTTAATAATAATAAGTGCAGCTTTCGAGATGATAAATTAAGAAATTTACACATTAGTATATAAAAAAAATTTATCCCACACGATGGTGGGGTCAACTTTCCGGTTTCCTTCGACTTCGCTTTATGAGTCTGGACAATATATTTGGTTTTCTTTTTTTTTAATACAAAGAACTAATAAAATGAGAAAGTTCAATCAGTGACGACTCAAAATATATGTCTGTTCGTAAAATTTTGATTTTTCCGCAGTAAAATTGTTTTGTTCCTTGCCCTAAGTGTTATTTGAAGTAATATGTGGCCGGACAAACGGTTACCTTGTCAATAATAAAAGAAAAATGGACACATTTTACTGGCAACACAGTAAAGCAATGCTTTAAAATTTAACATCATATATATAAAAAAAATTACAATTACAACCCACACTGCCTACTTTATTCCCTTATCTTTTATCTTTTTTTATTATCATGCGCTTCTTTTATGGCCCTACACAAAACTTGATATCGTAATGAAATTGTTAAAGTCGAATATTTGCGAATGTTCCATTGAAATCCTGTGTAATTTGCGACAATCTTGGGGCCGGTGGAAAAAAAAAACGTTAATCGAATGGCTTGTGGTACAAGAAAGTTAATACAAAGTGAGTAATATTTTGGAAGACAAATAAAATACTGTAATCGGGCACCGCTGAAAATCAGCGCTGTCGGATCCTTGCGACAGCATATGCTGAGACGGTGTCCGATATTGGCGTCATATGTTTTGTATTATTTGTCCGTGTAACTTTAACTGTGTTTTGTCTATTTTTCATTCTTTTTTAATGTGTGTTATATTCTGTCTGTGATGCGTTTTGTATTGTGATGCCAATAAATAAATGTCTATGTCTAATAGTGAAATAATGTATCGCCTAGTTATTTCAGTAAAGAACAGCCCTGAGTTTATCGAATCAAGCTATGGTATCCCGTGCGTATTGTAAAAGATTCCGCAAAGTATCGTTAATTTGCTTTTAAGAATTATTCAGTTACTTTGTCATGAATTCAATAATCAGAACCTAACCAAACTCTCACTAAACTACCCTTAATTTATCGCAATCGAGTGGCGTGATATTATGTTAATAGTCCATTTTTCGCGCACATACATAACGCAAGACATATAGTTATATTATGACATATTATGATATATATATATCATATTATGACACGTATTCAAATATAAAAAGAATCACAAAATCGATTTACACAGTCGAAACTAACGTACATTGACAACTTCTTACTTTTTTGAAGTCGGTTCAAAATGAAATAATATCATTCTTTAAAATTTATCTGCTCAAGTGTTTTTTTTTTTGTTAACGAGGAGAAAATCTTCAGAAAGATACCCCGCCTTCTGGGGGGAAGGCGGCGGTTATGTGGGGTTTTTACCCACTAAAACCTCCCCGGTGGCCCTTCCTCGGTGCATGGTGAGGGGCTCCGGGATCTCCAGTGGAACGCACCGGAGCCCCTCTGCACTGTGCTCATAGAGAGCACTTCCCGGGGGAGGTTACTCCCTCCCCCCCTGTGCCCTCGCAGTGCAAGGCGACACGGGCCAGCCGATGTCGCCTTCTTCCCGGGTCCACCTTGGCGGACGACAAAGGCCCCCACCCTTGTCGCCCAATGAACCCGAGGCCCCTTTTAGTCGCCTTCTACGACAGGCTGCTCAAGTGTTTAGCTACCAACACATGAAACCCAGCGATTGGTATGCACAATAACTACTTCCAATGATATCTTAGTGATTTACCTGAACCTTATTGTATCTTTAATTCATAATTAATAATTAAGTTGATCGTCACATTAACTTGGCATTGTAAACAAAATTTTATTAGTTCGTAACTAACTTCTAATTAATTTTGTATAAAGATTGTGACGGTATTCGTTAAAATAATTCTTTGTACAACGTTACGATGTCTGAATAAAGCGAGTGTATTAGTTATTGGACTATTTTATTCCACAAGACCTACAAATTATTACATACAATGTAAAATAGAAACTCGATATAAATTGGTTGTACAATACGTTAATAATAAACAAACCAAATACATACACACAATACCAGAATCACACGGTGAACGTAACCAAAAATAACTATTAACAAGTCCGCCGTCTTGATTCATCTCCCCGATGAAATCTCGCCAATCTGACCAATGCAAAGAGGCACATAAATCTAGAAACCGCTCATTAATCGTCTGCAATAATGCTTTTAAGCTAACTAGCCCGCATTCTTAGTGATCCCGACATATCCCGATACATTATCCCTAACGCGGTTCATTTGTTTGTCAACGTTCCGCCGACTGTCTTCGCTGTCGCCTATAAATTGTGCCCGTCGCACTGTTTGCGAACGTTTTCATTAAATTTCACACGAAATATAACTGTACGCGCGTACAGAAATAAAGACGCGACTCTCGAATCGCCCGCGCGCAGCTTTTTTATGGCTCCACTCGACATGCAAAAGCTTCCTGTGTAATTTCGTACGCATTTGTGTTATTGTTCTTGTGGCTTAATGTGTTCATTAATTATTTTCTGTTTTATTGCTGAATTATATAACCCCAAAGAGATACTTCGACGGGTTTCCGGAAGCTGATGAAGATATAAGCGCTTAAAAAACCGTTTCGTATTTAATAAATTCATATATGGATGGAGAATAAATTACACAGTCATTACAAGTCATAAATCAGTTTTATTTATTATCTAAATTTTTTTACACTAATGGTCACGTGTCGCCTTAGCACTGCGAGGTTGCTGGGGAAGGGAGTAACCTCCTTTTCCTCTGGAAATCTGTGTGCCGTGCACCGAAGAGGGCCACTGGGTGGAGGGGGGTTTAGTGAGGAACAGCCTTACATATATATCGGTACGGTATCTTGTCGAAGATTTCCGTCCCGTCAATAAAAAAAAGAAGTTAGTTTGATTCATCATCATCGTTTCAGCCGCAAAACATTCGCTGCTGGACATAGGCCTCCCCCAAGGATTTCCAAGTATTGTGATTGATTTGTAAGTGGCTTGCATCCAGCTGCGTCCTGCGGCCTTTATGAGGTCGCTTGCCGGTTCGTGGTCTCCAATCGAGAACTTTTCGTCTCAGTTTAGGCTTTTATTTTAGTTAAGTTCTAATTAATTCTGTTTCGTAATATTCCTAACATAATTCGGAAATACAAAGAGGGCATCCGCGCTTAAGTTAAGTTAAGTTACAGCCTTTATATATATGTCCCACTGCTGGGCACAGGCCTTCTCTGTAAAGAGAGTATAAGGGCATAGTCCGCCACGCGGCCCTAGTGCGGATTGGCAGACTTCACATGCCTTAGAAAAATTTCTAAGACATGTAGGTTTCCTCACGATGTTTTCCTTCACCGCCGAGCGCGTGGTAAATCAGCACATAAAATTGCAACAACAAATTTATTGGTGCCGGCACCGGGGATCGAACTCGGGTTGCTAGCGTACTACGCAACTTGAGCCAACCGCCCGGACACTGAGCTACCACGGCTCTTAATAGCGTTTAATGTTTAATTCGATTTGAAGTCGATTTTGGTTTTTTCTTGTAAATATACTTGTTTCTATAAATAATCATTATTAAATTAGGTAATAAAAACAGCCCGTCGATCAACCCTCCGTCACAGATGGAGTTTCATCAACGAAATCACGAACAAATTTAACCCTTAACGCGTTTCTATTTACTTAAGTCCAATGCGCTCTGGTCTAAGTTACATGACGCGACGAATGTTCGGCCGAATATTTGTATTCAGTACGTTAGCCATATTTTTTTTATTCGGTTTGATACATTTTAGACCGAATGTGACCTTAAATTTTTATTAGTTCTTAAATGATTGTTAAAAAGCCGTGGAAATTTTTTAATTTTTTAAGCAATTTTAAGTACTGATTTACCAGGTGATCGTTGAAGCAAAACATTGCGAGAAAGCCTACACGTGTTCAAAAATTTTCTAAGACACGTGAAGTCTGCCACTCCGCACTAGTACCGCGTGGCGGACACTACTATACTCTCTTTACAGAGAAGTCCTGTGCCCAACAGTGAACCATTATCACGCTTGTGGAATTAGTCTCGACGTTAAAATAGTTATTCTTAAAAATCTATCATCGACGGTACCGAAGACCAGGAGAACAGTTGCTTGGTAATGGAGTCCAAGGTTCATTGACTATTTGTAGATGTCTCGGTATGTATGTAGTTGATCATTGCAAAAAAAAATTAACATATGGTACATAATATCCTTGCGGAAAAGAGTACAGCGAAAGCTATGCACCGTCAGAATTTTTTTTTCTATATTATCTTCACCTGCGTCGCTTCCGCTTATGGCATAGACAATAGAACAGCCGTGGCGAAGTTGTTGTCTCTGTAAACAAGTCAGCAGGTGCCGGGTTTCCGAAGCAGCGCGCTTTGATAGCGTATTGTGTTACGAAGCTTTGGGCTTACGTATTTAGATTTGGAATTTGTCACCACCATGTTTAATGTAATCTAGGGTAAATTACATATGGTATGTATGCGTGAATTATGGAACGTAATATAAACAAGTATATTAATAAGTAAAAATTAAAACTAACTTCAAATCAAAACTATCGGATCAAACATTAAACGCTTCTAGGGGCTGTCGCTATCTTTTCAACCGTTAAAAGGGGGGGTTCTCAATTCGTCTGTAGTTTTTTAATGTTTGTTACCGCATAACTTTCG
Source organism: Meandrusa payeni (assembly GCA_029286785.1). Taxonomy (NCBI): domain Eukaryota; kingdom Metazoa; phylum Arthropoda; class Insecta; order Lepidoptera; family Papilionidae; genus Meandrusa; species Meandrusa payeni. Next base: position 3,964,643 of record JAGSMX010000029.1, read on the forward strand.
ACTGTCTTTCTACCATTGTCTGTTGCAACCCTAAAATAAAATCTATCTCCATGTGCTATATCTTTTTAATGACGTGAATTCTGACTATAAGGCGGCGTATCTTATTGACGATTTACATATATATACGTAATGTATATAAACAAAAAAAAGCCCGTTGGGTCAGCTCTGCAATACTGGGCTCGTAGAATAAGGCTACGCTATACCCTGACTGTCATAGAAGATGACTAAAAGGGGCCTCGGGTTCACGGATAGTGGACCCGGGAAGAAGGCGACATTGGCTTCGTGTCGCCTTGCACTGCGACGTTGCTGGGGAGCGATTAACCTGCTTGTTAAACCCTCCCCAGCAACGTGCAACTTGCGGAGGTGCTTTTAAACGTAGTGCACCTTCCCCTCAGAAGGCCGGATATCTTGTTGCAGATTATCACCTCGTTAAAAAAGCCATTTGCGTTGACAGCGTGATTGATTTATTTTTTATGTCCAACAAAACATTCAAATAAACCGTTAATTTAATCGAAAATTAAAGAGGAAAAAAAAAACAACACTGTTTTACAATTAAAAGCAAATCAGTCATAAAACCTTCTTAAATAAACGTCATTTTCCCAATGGGATTAATAATCGTTTTCCATAACGATGTTTATCGACCCGCGGCAATAAGTCCCGCGTCCGATTTCCCCGCGATTGTCCCGATTCAACGGCATGAAGTATTTAAACAGCCTTTAACGAAAATGCACAAAAAAACTGCGGAACGGAACGTGCCTCCGAAATGAAGTACTATTGAGTGGCGTGTTCGAGAGCCATATTCACGCGTTCTGAACGCAAGAGAGAGAATTAAATTCACTGCTAAATAAAACGTTTCGTGTAGCTGTCGATATATTTATTTATTTATACAATTGTGTAATTTTATATTTAATTTCTGTTCCGTGCATAGAATTTTATTTTTAACCGACTCGTTGCCTCATAACTTTCGACCGGGTGAACCGATTTTGATGATTCTGTTTTTCTTTAAAAGCTGGTGCTTCCCCCTGACAATGGCATTCATGAGAAAACCATATAAGCGTTAAAATTGCCCCAAGTATGGACGTCGTGTGCTTCAAGAGCCGTGGTAGCTCAGTGACCGGGTCGTCGCCTCAAGTTGCATAGTACGCTAGCAACTCGAGTTCGATCACTCTGCCGGCACCAATAAATTTGTTGTTGCAATTTTATGTGCTGATTTACCACGCGCTCGGCGGTGAAGGAAAACATCGTGAAGAAACCTTTCTTTCACATGCCTTAGAAAATTTTTCTAAGGCATGTGAAGTCTGTCAATCCGCACTAGGGCCGCGTGGCAGACTATGCCCTTATACTCTCTTTACAGAGAAGGCCTGCGCCCAACAGTGGGACATATATAAAAGCTGTAACAACACAAATGGACTACGCTTCCCGAATTGGCATATAAGTTAGTTTAGCTTAGATTGTCCCAATAGATTTCGTTAATAAAATAGCTACCAACCGAGTCGTGGTTCGGCCCTCTCGGGCGCCGGGATCGGACTGCTAACGCGTAATAATGGTAACCGTCCGCCGAGGTTACCACCGGGGACCCTTGTGTCGAGTTACCACCTAATAGAGGTTCAGGCTAAGCGATCTAAGAGCTATGCCACCTCTCAAATCCGGTGAAGCAGTAAAGGCCAGCTTCTCTGTGCCAACTGTGATAGTTCGTCCAAAAAAAACAAATGGACTTAAAAAAAAACAAATGGACTTATTTCGATGTTTCATTTTTTATTGGAAAGTATGTACTTATAGAGTACTTTGATGAGAGTTTGTTTGTTGTTCTGATAAAATCTATTTCGTAAAACTCATATGACAATTCGTAAATACAAAGTCTGTGCGTCCGCGCGTAATAGCGTTTTACGTTTAATTCGATTCGAAGTCGATTTTTCTTTTTGCTCGCAAATATACTTGTTAGGAAGCTTATTGGAGATTTGTTGACCTTCATAAAGGGTGGTATTAGTTCTTGGTGCATATAAATAGATGTTATTACTACGCCTTGATGTGGGGGTAGTACGTTATATCTTTTTATAAAAATTATACACGTATTTATACCTCGACTTAAAATTTTTATCGTATTTAAACTGCGAACACCGAAAGTAAGGTAAGTAAGGTGGTCTAATTAAATATAAGATTCGACGTCCTCTAAATTTTACTCTCTCTTGAGAGACGCGGTAGACAGTAGCCGGTGGAGGCAGATCATCCGCTCCAGATGCAACCCTGATGGTGACCACGATCCTCAGACATGAGAGACCGACACTGGAGAGAATTTTAATGATAAGTACACAGGTATACCTTTGCATGATACTTATTACTTTTGTTACCGAGTGAATTTTACTAGTTTCCGTTACTAATTTTTACATAGGTGAGTATAGCAAGAATTGTTGAGTTCCCGAAGTGGCACTCAAAGTTAGTTTAGCTTTCGAATGTCCCTTAGATTATCCGTGAAATAGCAACCGACCGAGTCGTGGTTCGGCCCTCTCAAGTGCCCTCGGATCGGAATGCTTACGCGTAACATAGTAACCGTCCAAGCCGAGGTTACCCCCCACCGGGGGGACCCTTGTGTCGAGTTACTAGCGATAGAGGTTCAGGCTAAGCGACCTAAGAGCTCTGCCACCTCTCAATCCGGTGAAGCAGTCAAGGCCAGCTTCTCTGGCCAATCTGTGTAGTTCGTCAAAAAAAAAAATTGTTGAGTTAGAACAAGAAATATTTCTCAATAATAAAATAATTTTTTAAAATGGTTTATACTTCGAACATCCCATAATCAAGTTATTTTCACTTTATTCGCATATCGGTCGCGTCCATTAAATCGATCTTAAGGCTTTACACGCAGGGAACTTTAATGAGGGCCAGACGGCTGTCCTGGCGCAGTCGAACTTTTCGCTACTGTGCACGCACGCGACATCGCATGACTTTAAGATTTTTTTTTTATATCAACGAGCTTTTATTCGGAGTGCAGATTTTTTTTTTAATTTATATAGTTTTTTTTTAGATCGCATCTTATTGATAAGGAATTCTTGTAGAATGACTTAATAAAAGCTTTAAAAAAAGGTTTTTTTTTCAACTGACATTACATGGAACCGCCATACGATTACATCCATTCTTCATCAAAGAAAATTTTTTTGTGAACTTATGAATTAATCTTTTTTTTAGTAATTTTTTTTTTCAATTACATTGGGTATCGATACATCAGAAAACTCTAAAATGGAAGAATGCTTCCTGATTCAGCTATTGGTAGGTATATGACAAATAACTGTGGCTGCCGGCGTGTGGTGACTGACAGTGATCGTCAGCCATGCCCTTCAAGCAGCGAACAGCAACTCCTGCAGACGATTGTAGCAACCTGATTGTTGTTGCTTCCGCCTACGGGTCCTCTTCTCTTTTAAAATACTGACAAAAAATATCTACATATTGACAAAAAATTGTAATATTGAACGTTACAATAAATATAATTTCATTAAATATTGAATTACTGAAAAACTAATGCCTTTTTTCGATAAATTTTTAATAGAGATTTAATTGCGGCCCGCAAAAAAAAATATCGAATTTTAAGAATCGCATGGACTATCAAGGACACCCTTGAAGTTTATTTTATATTGCTCTCTCTCTCTTTCTAATAAAATAAAATGTTATTAATAAAGCCGTAGGATAAAAAACTAAATGGTTTCTTTCGTAATAAAAAAAAAACTATAAATCCAATTCAATAAATATCGCATCAAGACCTTATAATTCGCATCAATGTAATACATAGACAAACGTACATAAATGTGTTATCTATTTATAATCTGTTACGTAACTGTCATCGAAGATTCTATTAATACGTACAATTGAACGTGGCGTATTTGTATTTGGGTTAATTACATGTATCTCACCACCGCACCGCCGGCCCCCCACTTCGTATGGCTATATTTACATGCAAACTAGCCGAAATGATAACCGTGCTTCTATGAGCGAAATGGAATGGACTAGTAGTTGTCACTTATAGAGGTAGCATTCGCATCTATGGCACAGTTTTTCACAGAATGCCAACAATATTTTTTTCATAAATATTACAAACTATTCTAAATATTCTTGTGCAAACAGACGGTTTTCTATGGGGTATAAACTAGTGCTTCACCACGATCCCACCTGATGTTGAATGGTGATATAGTCGAAAGATGGTACGCGCTAGTTTAGTAAGGTTCATAGTAACGCTTCTCCGACCCAAGCGTGGCCTCCGTTCCAAGATTCCTCCCCCGTCACTGACTCGATGCATAGGTCTGCCCACTGCCACTTTATATGTATATATAGAACATTAAAATAGACCTTTGCCTCTCCATCGGATGCACAAAAATCAAGTCAAATGCTGGTTTATAACATTTTGCTTCATGTAACAATTACACGGTACAGCCTGTCATTGACCGATCAAATCTCAGAACCGTGCTCTAATAAAAAGATTCCGATCGGTCAGTCCGTACCCACGAGCGGGTTCCGGTCGTAAATTGGTCATTCCCGGCATCCGGCCCGACAGCGGCGTCATTGTCATAACAGGGTAAAATAACACCTAACTTTGGAAGTATAGGACAGTACTATCGACGATACTATCTTTAAAATATACTAAATATTTTAAATGAGTTATTTATGCTGTTTCTTGATCTTTTAAATATTTTAAATCAATTAAAAAAACATTATTTCTTAAATCAGCCACAAACAAGAAAACGACGTGTCCCAGAATCGTGCAAGCTGGCAATCCGTAATCTGTGCCTACCCCTATAGGTCACGGACGTGCGTTATGTATATTAACAATTACAGATGATGAAATCTTTAATGTTATCCAATGACCGCAGTAAAATGACTAATCATTTTGAATGAGGCGAACTTCATGTTAAAAGTTAATCTATTACCAATAATTATGACTAATGAGCCAATTGATTTAGAAGACGTTAATTTATATATTTTTTTCATAATAGTAGTTCATTTTAGTATAATATTATATTATATTTTTTATATTATTTTTATAATCAAATAATTATAATAATAATTTTATATTATAATCTTATAATTTAGTCTAAGGTTGTTATTTAATAATTATTTAAAATAATAATGAGTCTTAGTTACTTATTTGAATAAATGAATAATAATAAATCATATTATAGCTTGAGGGACTTTTCTACGCAGTGTTATAATCATTATATATACACTATATATATATATATATATATATATATATATATATATATATATATATTTATATATTTATATATCTAAGAGAAAGTGTGTGGATATGTTCCAAATAGGCTCCGAACGAACGGTTGGACCAATTTCAATGAAACTTTCAGGGAATCTTCAGATTACCTGGCGAGTAAACCTGTAAAGCTTGGTTACGATCGGAGCACTTTTCTTTATGAACTGTCAAATACAGCTTTTATTTACTATGGAGGTATTATATAACCCAAAGTTGTATTGACACATGCGTTGTGTATATTTATGTCATTATGAACCATATTGAAGTACAATGGATTATATTGGAGCAATTAGTATTAATTATATATATGTAATATATGTAATTAATTATATTTTTAGGTCACTAATCCGTAATTATATGTACGTTTCTGTTACAGATATAATCCAGGGTTACTTCTTAATCGAAATCCTGATTGCTAAGGAATAAGTCTCTAGGCAATCTGGCCCAGTGGAGGGCGTGGCTGGAAGATTACTCCAGTTGTTCGAAGTTCCACGGACTTCGTTCTCTAGGTCTTTTGCCTTTGACCTTTACCGTCACTACCAATCTTGCCAAAATGTTTGCCTGTCTTCGTGAATTGTGGCCAAATCCTATACCACGGTGTAGACATGTAAAGAACGAGAACCGGTATCGAATATACGATATAAAAACGAAAAGTTAAATGGTTAATAGCCAGCGTACAACTCGTAACAGTATTAGATGTCATCGATAAAAGAAACGTATACATCTAAATAATAAAGATTTAGATTTTCAAACGCGATAAAGACGTTGCGCCTAATTGCCGCCGACACTTGGTGTTACAGCGCGGATACAATGGACGAACCGAACCACACACGACGATCAATCCATGTTGCGATAATGCTTTTGTCTTATACATCAATAATAATAGTGTTTTTTCGTGTCTCTATGATTTGTGAAGACAGGACGTAGTCACAATGAGAGCGTGGTGGGATGCGGGCGAGAGAATGGCACTTTGTTATGGTTTAGACGCCATTGTTAGGACACATGTGTTAGATGGAAGATTCCTTGAGAGACTATTTTTTGGATGTGAGTGCACCTCTAATGTATCGTTATTTTTCTAGGAAAAAGGGGCAAAGACATAAGATCTCAAACTTTGAAGAAATAGCGTATATATGGTGTGAATAGAATGAAAATAAATCGGCTCCTATGATCTGAGGATCTGGCCGTTAAATATTTAGATTAAAATTAGTTTTAGAGTGTAGTTTTACATTTCAAAATACTGTAAGTATTGGGTATTTCAAAGATTTGGCAGATCAGCAAATGGATATAAATTTCAATGCAGACTTAACTTGTAAGCTAAGTCTGAGCGAAGACAAAGTACGCTTTATTAATTTCAGCCTTAGTTAGCTTAGTCTGAACCTCTACTGTAGTCATTTTATTTATTTGAATGGATTTCTTATCTTGTGCACGGTGGATGCAGTGGCATTTCGTCGCCGGATGCTGCGCGGCCGACTGTACCCATTAACGACAGCTCTCGGTGCCTCATTTAACCCGCCGCTGCGATAATTGCCGCCACGTGTTTATTTCCAAGTCTTCTAATTATAGCACGCACAATGGGTTGGACACGATAGGTTATTTTGGACCCGTTCGCTCCGTCAAAGTCAATTTTGTCCGGTCACAAAAGAGGTGTTGCCAGCGACTGTTGTTTGATTCATTAACTGGCAACCCTTTGAACTGATGTATCGGCATAGCTTGCCACATCGCCTATTAATCCTCCTTTGTCGCTTCACGCTATTGCTTCGTACTTCGTTTCAATATATGCCTCTTCCGTCTTTTATCAGAGAAGATGCAGACAAAAAAGAATTCTTCTCGGCTCCAACACTGCTATTACAATTGTGTCTAAATGCGCATTCAGTGGCATCATAGTTTTTTGCTAGCATTGTTGATCTGCTAATCAGTTGTGCCACTTTGGATTTCCTATGGTCTACTGCTACGTCAAACACTAACACACACATGATTGGCGTGCCAGCGGTAAGCAAACGGTGAACTATAGTGACAAAAATTAGCTAAAAGACTATTAAAATCAGCAATTATCGCCCACTATAATGCCAACGAACGGTTATAATAACTACAATTCAAACATGAAATGGTCGTTTTATTGATTTTTTTGTCAAGGTTTTAAATTAAATAATGTTTTTTTTGAGCCGAGATGATGAACAGATCAGATGAAAAACAGACATTAAAAAAATATTGGAGATTGTTTTTATAAACATTATGTCTTTAAAATACCAAGAACATATAACGCGAATAATTACGACTATAAATTGGAATGCTGATATTTCACTGAGCAGAAACTAAGCCTGAGTAACTGGTTTTTCTGTTAGTTTGTTCTGGCTAATTTCTGAAACGGCAGGACCGATTTTGACGGGACTTTTATTGACAAATAACCAATGTAATTACGAGTAACTTAGGTTATTATTAGAAAAATTTAAATAAACAATTTTTAATTGCGGGTAACAACGCGGGGCACAGCTAGTCAGATAAAACATAACGCTATGCAGGAGTAAATTATTTATTGCGAGTATAAAGAACTCTGCAATCACTATAAATAAGTTGTAGACGTAACGATTGTGTTGGTGAGGCTTTGAAATAAATTTAACTACGGCCCACCACATTCATCTTAGCGCGAATGATTTAAGTGACTACTCGGAATGGAAGATCGACTGCGGTGTTTCACACGAACAAAGCGCTATTGACTCTAAACAATACAAGTATATTTACGAGTGAAAACAAAAATCGACTTCAAATCAAATTTAACCCAAAAATTAACGTAAATGTATACACGTCTTATTGACAATACTATGCATACATGCTCTCTATTTTCAACTAGCTCCATCCCGCGGTGTTACACGCGAAACTATTAAAAACTATTTATGTATTTTCTGAAATAAGAAATTATAAACTATTAACACAGCATATACATCAGCCAGTGAAAGTCGAGTCAAAATTGGTCCAGCCCTTCCAGGGATTAGCAGGAACAAACAGATAGACAAAAAATATTATTTTGATATATGCATCGTATATAGCTTCAAATGCATGTAGTAATGAGCAGTTATTTTAATATTACAAACAGACCCTCCAATTTTATTGTATAGAAGTAAATAACGAAGTTCCGGCGCCTACATTCCCTTGTTCGTCCATATTCTTTTTTACAGTAACGTAATCTTAGATTATTATAAACCTACCAATATCAGGTTTACATAATCCACTTCCCCCATCCACATTTCTTCAACGGACTACGCGGATTTTATAATTTGTTGTTGACATCCCTCAAACCCGAACAAAGTGATTTGCTCTTTCATTATTCGTACGGTAAGGGACAGGAATAATTTTCCTGCGTTTGTCTCGAGACTGAAACTGTGGCGTTTGAAGGATTAACAGTTCTTTAATATCGTTGAATATTGACTAATCTCCGGGAGGGATGCTCGGGGCTCTGATGCTGGGGCATTAATCATCTCAGTCGGGCAAGGCGGCCGAACCGCCTCCATACATCACGTTCCCTTTGAGCGCGGCGAGTAACTCGTTTGTTGAAACGCACCGTCCCGCTTTTATTAACAGCCACACTAACATTGTAAACGTCTCAATTCTTTTGACAACTTCCTGTTCTTCATTTGTCAGGGCTCGAGTTCGGCAAATGATCATTTTTTTCCACGAAACTCGGTTAGGAAAGATTAATGCTGTATATCCAAACGGCTTGCGCATTTGTGCGATAAATTATCCTTAACTAACGTCTTGTCCTACCTCCTGGAGAGGATTTAAATGGCAGCCGTAAACTGACCATAGCGACTAATCCTATCCTTCCTATTATTTTAAACGTAAATGTTTGTGTGTATAAATAATTTATGTATTATATAAAATAATGTATGTATTATACAAACATATATAATGTGTGTAAATAGGTTGGGGAAAAGTCTTTTCACACTATAGTATGTAAGAAATTGTAATAAAATCTCTTTGGCTATACTATTTGTATCTGGCTGATTTTGCTAAATATGTTTCGGTCTCTTCAGAATTTTTTAGGCAGTGTGAGAACTGCAAAAATCACTTGTCGCGGTATTTTGATCAGAAGTCCCAAAATTTCTATAGCAATGGGATCATGTCCCTACCTACAAGATGGCAAAAAGTTATCAAACAAAATGGTACCTACATACTTTAGTTAAATATAACTAAACTATATTAAAAAATGTTTAGAATTTTCTTAAAAAATGCGAAAAAACTTTTTCCCCAACCTATTATTGAAGCCAGGGTGGCTTCTTCTATTACGTGAAGGGTTACTCTCTCAGACAAAAACTACTGAATGGATTTTAATGAATCTTTGCAATAATATAGTTTACACGTCAGAGTAACACATAGGATATAATTTATAAAGATATAGTGTGAAGAATTCAAAATAAAACTATAAGTATGAAACAATGTGCCATCTGCGAGCTATTCTGCGCCGCAAAAACTGTAGGAACGGAAATAATGTATGATGGAAATGTTTATCTTAAATTGATCTACGAAAAAGTCCGCGACAGCATATATCTATCTCTTACGTGTAAACCATTATCACCAAAATAGTGAACCACAAATACAAGTAAAATTGAACATTTATTTCTAGAGCACCATTGGTTTGGATATTTTGATACTTATATGAAAATAAATAGATTTACTGCATCTGACATTTAAAGTAGATAAACTTTTCGTTGTACACTACAACAATTTAGACGCCGTAAGCAAAAATAAAGGGTCGGTTGAGAAAGTTAGCTAGCTAACTGAAATAAATTGTGCATGATAGACAATTAAATATCCTTAAAATAATAAAATATTTCTATTAATTTATTTATATTTCATTAAAAAACATAAACTTAAACGAAAAAGGATATCTTACGTAAACTTGGATAATACAGTATTGTTCATTAAATTTTATTTTTATTTAAATTTTAGTACTTAGTGTCGCCACATGGAGGCAGGCGCCAACGCTTCCCGAAGTGGCACTCGAAAGCTAGTTTAGCTTTTGAATGTCCCTTAGATTATCCGTGAATTAGCAACCGACCGAGTCGTGGTTCGGCTCTCTCGGGCGCCCTCAGATCGGAATGCTTACGCGTAACATGGTAACCGCCCAAGCCGAGGTTACCCATCATCATCGCGGAGACCCTTGTGTCGAGTTACCAGCGATAGAAGTTCAGACTCAGCGACCAAGTTGAAGCAGTCAAGGCCTCTGTGTAGTTTGTCATAAAAAAGCGCGATATTATGGAACGACATGGTTAGTATTAGAAAATGAACTGAGTGAATTTGTTTGTAACGCTTTCGCGCCCTAACTATTCAAACGATACGACAAAGGTTATGGAAAAGGACACACTTTTTAATGCAGTAACACCGCGGGCGCAGCTAGTCTAATTTAATAAAAAACGAAAAGAATAATAAAAACTTTTGCGGTAAAAATAGGCAAGATACTGCCAAGCTCTCGTTCCATTACTCCAATAAAATTGTTAATTCATGAAGATGTACTTTGATAATGCCGTATTAATTGTTAGTGACAAAAAAAAACTGTACGGTTTTAAAAGTAAATGTCAGTAACAAAGTCAGTGTTGAAATATTATCATAACAAAAACGCAACTCATGTATAGTTATGCAATAAAAAGGTCTGGTGGCTTGTTCTTAGGCGAATGCTTAATGAACCACTCTATTTTATAGCCTAGTTCGATAAACGAAGCTGGCGTTTCGGAACGAGTGGAAAACATGGAACTCTCATAACACTAAAGGACACTTGCTATGCGAGTGTAGATAATAAAATTACGTATGTAGATGAATTCATCGGACCCTACATATAGTTACTAAACCTATTCGACTATAATCCGAGCTAGTTATGATAAAACCGAGCCACTAATGAGACGTTAAAACCGAATGTACATTGCGAAAACATAATTGGCATTTAAAAGGCATTCAAGTATAAAATGGTACAGTGTACAGGGGGGGTAGTAATAAATTTGATTATTTTATAAGCCGCCTTATCTATTCTTTTATGTCACGCGTAATTTGAGTATTTAAAAATGCTATAAAAACGTTTCGTTACATTTCTATAATAATGAACTTGCTTACTATTGAAATTTATGTACTACTAAACTGTCTAACCATGTAACAACTGGTAACGTTAAATAAAATTTAATTAAACTCAGGGACAGACTCAAAAAAAAATACTTACAAATTTTACTAACATCCTTGTAAACTATTCCAAAGAAGCTTAAGCTTGTACTAGTAGTTTGTTTGGCAGACTTAACATGTGTTAGAAAATTTTCTAATACATGTAGGTTTCCTCACAATGTCTTCCTTCACCACCGACCGTGGTAAATCGACATTTAAAATTGCAACAAACAATATGACTGGTGCCGGCAATGGGCATTGGACTCGGGTTATTAGGGTATGCGCACTTGAGACGACCGCCCGGACACAGCTTTCACAGCTCACGATTTATAACGATAATATATAGGACCTATATCATCTACCTTAGGACATATATAATCTAGGAGAGACCTGGATGACAGGTATTTTTTTTAGGTTAGTTACATTTAGATACAAATTACATAACGATGAAATATGAATAATATTTTTCGATCTCATCGACATACTCGTAATAATAAAAAAGGCTGCCGTAAATCTTGTAAACGTAGTTCAAAAAAGTTAAATGACCCCCATAATGTATGGGTCGTCTAATTCTAGACTTAATTCACTCTTCGATCCGACGGGATCCCTAGCCTTAACCAGGTCACAGTCAAGTTTGTCAAGTTTGACATAAAAAGGTGCCCTTTTTGTTTCAAACTTTGTGATCTTTTTCTTCTGTATGTTCTACGATTATCTGTAGTAACCCAATAAAACCTATCTCTATTGATTTTCTTGGTCTAACGTCAAACTCATTGACTTACTGTCTGTTGCTTAGCAACACCATCAACTGAAGTATACTTAGTATACCTTATACCTGGGTAAATCGACATTTTATAAAGATGAAACCTAGTTAGATCGATTTATCGCCCCCGGAACTCCCTGCATACAAAATTTAATGAAAATCGTTGGAGCCTTTTCTGAGAATCAGATATTATATATACATATATATAATATCGATATATGTATGGATATATATCTAAAAATTTCTCGTTTTAAGACATAAGATTAAATGATTACTAGTTATAGTACTTACTGGGCATGGTGATGATAATGCGTGGCATGATGCATGGCCGACGCCGGAGCCCCTGGAGGCGTGGACGCGTGGAAAGCGGCAAAAGCCGACGGGAACTGTAGTGGCAAGAAACCACTGCCTGTAGTCCCCGGACCGTCAACCGACTCCCGATCAGGCATTATTCAGATTCCTAGCAACTTCACCTCATTTAGTCTATGCACGACTATGTACAGTTTACTGAACATCACTTGGTGCACTTTGTATCACAAATATCAAGTCAGTTCGTTAGCTATCATCTCCATCACGTCACCTTCCTCACGATGAACAATAATGAGCATCGTTAACCTTAGGCGGCGCTTTGATTGACCGCCGGAGTGTCATTGTTTCCGCTTTTACACCTGTAACAAAGAGATGGTACGCGTTAATTATATTCGGCAGCCGCTTTCAAATTACTATATCATGTTTTTATATTCCCGGCAAATTAAAACATTTAATGTGTTCGTGTTAACTTGGCGTGACCGTGCGTCGTTCGCTCAATTGACTACGATTACTGTCTTCATTCTTACGTGTTGGACGCAACGAATTAACTGAGTTTATGATATTTCAATTAGGACACATTAGAGTTGAAAACAAAAATAATCTTATCAACCGACTTCAAACTTTCGACTGGTTCAACCGAAAGCTTGTGCTTCCCGTGTGGTCCCATTTCCCCGTGCGAAAACCATATTAGTCCTAAATGTGCGCGACAAATGAACAAATAACTCAATATCATACAAACCAATTTCAATGTTTGAAGCGTCAATAGCCCAACGGTTTAGGGTACGGTCTGCGAGTCGTAAGGTAAGGGTTCGAATCCACCATTCGACTATTGACCTGAACCATTTCCTAGCACAAGCTTAAGCTTAGTTGGCTAACAAGAATGTTAGTAATATTTATGAAAAAAAAGAAATATTGCTAGCTTTCTTTCTTTAAAAAAAATGATTCATTTTTTAAGAGTAGTTTAGTAAGGTTCTGATTAATTCTATTTCCTAATATTCCTATTCTATTTGAAGACGGTTTTTGCTTTTACTCATAAATATTGACAAGTCATTTCAACCTACAACCTTATATTTCTAAGACCGTAATGAGAGGTTCAGGCTAAGCGACCTAAGAGCTATGCCACCTCTCAATCCAGTGAAGCAGTCAAGGCCAGCTTCTCTGGCAAATCTGTGTAGTTCGTCATTAAAAAAAAAAGACCGTAACCCGAAACATTTCAATATCAAAAAAATACGGAAATGACTTCATAATTACGCGTACTACACATAAATTATACGAATAATATTTACGTAATAACACGTGCAATGAACTCGAATAAGGAACCCCCAAATACGTTCACTCGAAAATGAAACGCATTCACTGCCGCGTCAAACGAATCTGATCTTAATTAATACTTAACATAAGTCACCAATTACACGCACATTAGCACGTTTACAAGGTACCCATTAGCAAATAATATTGCAAGTTCTCAGGCATGGCGCTTAATTACCGTTGAATTTTGACCGGTGGGCATTGAGCAAAAACTGGAGCGACAAATTGAAGCGAGACGGGCCTTATGGGACTTACATTGCTTCGTCATTATCACTTACTAAGAACAAGAGGTGTGGCCCGTCTGACAGCGTTCCCTATTTTGTTAAATATATGTAAAAAAATGTTCGTGTACTTATTTTTACTCTTAATAAGTTCCTTTAACATAATACATGAAAAGCTTGCAATTAAATCTGATCTTAAAGTCGCTCAAGAACATATACAACTTCAGAACGAAATAGCCTGTTTTCTTGAAAGATCTAAATATAATTCTTGAAAGTTTCAAAAGAGACCATACGAAACATCGGTACTGGCATCTATTTCTACAAATAGAAAAGGAAAGCAATTTGGGAGGAATGTTAAGTTGTGGCATTCCACCACTTTACAAGAACCATCAAAATTATGTCGATAAAGTTTGGAGTACTATAGTGATGAGCAGGACCGACTGGTGAAACGAAATAGTACCCTGGATTTTTTGGACAATATCCTAAGCACAGCTTTCACCCCTGGAGTTTGGTTATATAGTACATCTTTTTTTTATAGGAAAAGGGGAAAAAGAGCTTACGGCTGACGCGATCTTAAGTGTCCACCGTCGCCTATAAACATCCACAGCACCGGAGCTGCAGGTGCGTTGCCGGCCTTTGAGCGAGGAGTAAGCTTGTTTCATGAAGATCCCTATATCGCAAAGGTCGTTAGTCGGTTCGTCTAGTTGCCCCAATTTTTGTTACTTATACTACAGTATTTGAATTCAACACTCTAAAATAATGTTACCACAATAAATTGCCGCTCTTGTTCTCCTTTTATCAGTGCCACTAATCTACTAAGACGAAGCAATCACTTAAGTATATTCCTAATCCTAACAGCTATATCCAGTAACATATCAAATAAAAAATATATTCGATCTGTTAATCGACTCTTCTTAAAAGATGATAATTATTAAGAAATGATTAAGTCTCTTCTTAGTCGTCTCCTTCATTGCTGAAGATCGTGTCTGGCACTTAACTATTAAGTTTAACGTGTCCCTGTTCTCGGCGTTCTTCATGGCTTTGGTTATTGGCAGGCCTTGAGCGTCATAACTGCGTCTGCCCACCGTGTAGGTGAGCGACCACATGCTCTTTTTCCGTCGACGTGCCAACAACCATTAGCTTTTTGAGGCTATCTAGATTTCTGCGAGCAACGTGTCCAAAATATTGGTGTATGCACTAGAAGCAAAGAGTTGACAGCCTTGTCGTTATTCCGAGTTTCGTAAGAATGGATACGTTGGTCCTGTGAGCGGTCCATGGAATGATGAGGTAGTAAAAAATAAAAATGATGTTCAGATAACAAAGATTCAAGCACTCCAGGAATAATAAGCGATATAAATATCTGTGAGAGCTTTAGTAAATTTTCTTTGATTGCAACGTGAAAAACAGTCCATTGTATTGTTAACAAAGATGGCCAACGTTGACATTCGCCCACTTTTTATATTTAAGACTGCTTAATAAGACGTCCGGAGTTTTCTCTTGTTTTCTACCGTGTATTTGGTGCGTGGTCAGATTAATAGCGGGAAGGGACCATGGAATGATTAAATAGTGTCCCTTCCAATCAAACCAGGCAATAAACGATTACTAATCTACTTCAAAAATAGGCAAGGTTCTCTATTCGACTGTAATGAATTTTTAAGATTATTTTTATTTCAAAGCTAGTGCTTCCCTAGTGGTCCAATTCTGACATTGGGGTCCATGAGAAAACTATTTATGTTGGTTTAAATTTGATTTAACTTTAATTCGATTTGAACTCGGTTTTTAATCGTAAATATGTATACATCTCTAGTATAGCGTAAGTTATAAACAACAGAAAAATGTTTTTAAAAACGTTATGGCCTCATGCCTCTGGTAAGTATTTGATAGGGGATAAGACCAAAATTTCCGAGGTTATACAGTGGAAGTTGTAATGCCAACACCGACAAAGTGCTTTACCAAAGAAGAAGCTTACAAGAAGAAATGCGTGCCAAGGAGACACGAGTATCGTATTTTGTGAAGAGTTACTTTATAACATTATTTCAATACTCCGTATATAATAATATTCCGTCACATGCATCGCATAGTTTAATTTAAAAGGTTTAGTCAAACAACTACAGAAAAATTCCTCCCGTAATTAATGAAGATGTGATTGTTTCGGACGTGACTCGAGCGTTGTCCCCTCAATAAGGCACGCCTCATAGTGCGGTAATGAATCGATCGTAAATTCGATATCGATACATCGATATACATTTTCATTGAATGAGATTTACGATGTTTACGTATGAAGAATTGCTGCGCGTTTCAAATGTCGGATTTTATCGACCATTCAAAAATCGAATTGTGAATTTTTGAATGGATTCGATTAGTGTCGTGTTTTGTTCTTTTGTGGTTGCAGACGCGTTAAGTAACTTCAGAGTTACATTATATTATATAATTATCCCCTCATATGTGTTTAACTTTTCATTAAACAAAAATGATTCACTTGCCAAAATACCTATTATTCTGTTATGTATGTAGGAACACAAACTGAAAGAAATATACACATGCTAATTTTGAGGTTCAGGCTAAGCGATGTACTTAAGAGCTATGCCACTTCACAATCCGGTGAAGCAATAAAAATCAGCTTCTGTGTCTGTGTGAAAGGAATTAAAAAATGAGAGATATGTCCTTTAGAAAAATGAATACAAAATAACTAAAAAGGCAACAGTACCAATGTACCTTGATATCGACCAATGACCTTATAAAGACAGCCGAAAGTGGCTGGATACTAAAAGAGAAGATGGTATATGGTGGAAGGCATTAGGAAAACCTATTTCTAGCAGTAGCACTGGCTGACAATGATGAAAAATATCTAAGTTTTCATAAAGGTAGTTTTGACTTGATTTAAAATAATAGACGACTATTGTGAAGATGACCTGAAAATTTATCATCATTATAATTAAATAATATCGTTGATGTGATAAATTTGATAATGCTTCGAGATTGTTAGTAAAAATATGCTTCTATCTCGAGTAGTTTGGTTTGATCATTCAATGCAAAATCAAAAACAAATCATAAAGTATAATTTCGATATTATTATTGTTTATTATTCACATCCCTAAGACTAAAATGAGCGCGACAATGCACGGGTCGCATGCCATCTCTTAATACGGCCCTTAATTATGAATTAATTGTTTTTTAGCCATGGTATTATTCTTATGTCTTCGCAGAAGCGGCCAACTCTCGACTTATGGTGTTGGCTCGTATCGAGGTTATTCTAGATTTTACCGTCAACTTTTTATTAATATCGATACCGAATATAAAAAGATCGTTTAAATTTTGTCTCTGCTTTCGGCAGTGCTTTATGGAATTGTTTCCTTTGGACAAACGATTATTCATACATGAAGTTCTTGGAATTTTACAACTCTATTTCATATCATGATTTATTATTGTTCACGTATACGATTATGAAGTGGTCTGGCGACCTCATAAAGATCGCAGGACGAAGCTGGATGCAAGATTCTGGCAACCGGTCCTTTTGGAAATCGTTGGGGGAGGCCTATATTAGCCTTTCGTTGTTTTACAGATTACATTTTGGAGAGTGTGAACAGGAATTACACGAGTTAATTCCAACATCCCCGTTCTCCCTTCGGACGTTTAGACATTCGGCGGATCTTCACCCTTTCAAAGTCGATATTCAGCGCGTCCGAACGAAGCGATTTAAGTCATCGTTCATCGTGCATACAGCAAAGGAGTGGAACAAGTTGCGACGTTAATCTTTCCGTCCAAGTACGACGTGGAAGCCTTCATAAGTGGAGTGAATAGGCACTTACTAAACTAGCGCATATTATCTTTCAACTATATCACCACTTACACCGGGTGGGATCGTGGTCAAGCACTAGTTTATACCCATTAAAAATGTCTATGAATGTTCTACGGCCGAAATGCTAATGATGATGAAACAATATTTATCTCTTGGATTATTTAACAGACACAAAACAACATGAAGCGCTGTGGCAGCCTTGCCACAGACACCTTGAGACGGTGTCCAATGTTGGTATCATGTCCTATTAGTCCGTTCTTTCTTCATTCAATTGTATTTTTTTTAATGTGTGTTAAATTTTGTTTATAATAAATTTGAATATAATACCAATTAAATATAATGTCTGTGTGTATTTTTGAAGTTAGACAAACATTTAAGTGCGCAGTCAAATCCAAGATCAATCATGTTCAGCCCTGTAGTTCTGGGCTCTTAAGAATAAGACTACGGTATCCCCTGCCTGTCGTAGAAGGCGACTAAAAGGGGACTCGGGCTCACTGGGCAACAAGGGTGGGGTCCTTTGTCGTCCGCCAAGGTGGACCCGGGAAGAAGGCGATATCAGCTGGCCCGTGTCGCCTTGCACTGTGAGGGCACAGGAGGAGGGAGGGGGGGAGTAACCTCCTCCCACCCGGGAAGTGCTTCCTTGAGCACAGTGCAGGGGGGGCTCCGGTGCGTTCCACTAAAGATCCCGGAGCCCCTCACCATGCACCGAGGAAGGGCCACCGGGTAGGAAGATCAATTATGTAAACACACGCAATACGGCGAAATGCGGCGTTAAAACGTTAAGTAACTTGTTTAATAAACATGTTAACTATTACGTACTGATTGCTAATAAAGTTTTATTATAGGTTTAATTGTCCATGGAGATTTCTCTCCTATCCCTAACTAACGGTAGCTGTTAACTACTTTTATCTATCCGACATAGTTTTTTTTTGGATAGAACTACGGCGATCAGGCAAGAGGCCTCTACAGTATCACCGAGTTTAAATTTTTGTTGAACTTCTTTAGGAGCGTTATGAAAAAACGATGACAGTAACAGGTTGAAGCTGCTGTGAGAAAATACATAAACATTTTCAAGTGCTCTAATCTAATTTAAGTAAACTATCCGTATATATTATAATCAAAATATTATTAAATATTTATGTATATAATTTATCAAATTTAGACTGAACTTTATTGACGGTGTTGACTCTCCTTTTCCAGACCTTCTATTAATTAATTATTTGCATGCAATAAAAAACTTTTTTTTCCACTATATCAAAGAAATATAACTTCTCACACGCGTACATAAGTACACGTAATTGAAAATGAAATTGAAAAAACATTTATTCGGCACAAGAACACATAAACAACAGGTAAAACAAGACAAAAAACAACATAAACAAAAGTAAACAGAAACAACATAAAAAAAAGAACAAAATAGAAATTGTGCCGAAAAGGGGTTGGCTCAGCATGTGCTGTGCTCACACATGTAGCACAGCGCTGGTTTTCAGCCAAAAAACCTGTGAAGACTAAGGCGGACACCATTCGGTTGTGTATTATTATAGTGTACAATACATAAACTTTCAATTCTAAAACGTACCCATTTTTTATACAGGTACAAGTTTTACCTCATTAAGAAGTAACATGGCTCAAAAGTGACGTGACTCTCGGGGGAGTCACCTCTTTTTATGGGCTACAAAACCTAAGTTCGTTAGTTCAAATTCACCAGACTATTGACGTGAACTATCTGATAGCACATGCTTAAGCTTTGTTGGAATGTTTAACAAAAATGTTAGTAATATTTATGAAAAAATAATTTTTAAAAATAAAACTTACGTAAATTATATTAAAAATAGTTATGACCATTTTATGAACTATTTACGTTTTGCTATAATTTGCTATATAGCATGAATGCTTCTATTATTGATAATAGAAGCATTACAAAAAAATCAAATAGTAGAATTTATAAGATAATGGATTTACCTAATTTAACTACTTACCAGGACCAACCTGTCCACGAATGCTCCCATGTCAATTTTCTCTCACAGCATATTGATATATTTCATTGTGACCAGCCGCGGTTCACAGAGGCTGCTTATAGATACATCGAGATGATGAATGTTTGAGTTGTCACTTGTGTTAAATTATTTCTTGTGTTAAATTATTTTTTATGTTGTGATGTTAACTATTATTGTATTGTTATTATTTTGATTAATTATTTGTGTTGACTACAGCACCGAATTGGTTTAGCTGTAATGGTGCTGTAAGTTCTGTCTAATAAATAAAATAAAAAAAAATACTTACTAGAATTATACAGACGCACATAATTATTATTTCTTCTAATCAAATATATAATATTACGTATGATTTGTTTGTAGCTTAAGTAAATATAGCAATTTGTACTTATCCTCTGGTGATGGGCGTTAATTTGTACAGCACAGTTTGTACTACTGGCTATTATCGAAATAATTTGTATACTTGTATGCTTTTTCTATTCTAAATAAAAATATTATATAACAAATCTAGAACATTCTATATTCAATGCGTACTTCTAAGTCGTACTTCCCGCGCTCTCTACCCATAATTCTTCACCAAGGCCACATTGCGACTCCTTATCCTTACACACAACAGATACATCAAAGTAGCTCTAAATTGTTATTCAATAACAAATCAGCGAGCCAATTAAGCGACTGGCGAGGTACCGAAGCCAAAACTTTGTCTTAAACCAAACATTAAGACGCCCCAGCACGGAGCAATTCCTAGCGCATTACCAATAAGTCACCACTGACAATGGTGACATTCATGAACTTCACATTAGATATGGCCTCTACCCGCCAGCGCTATGCACTGAACACAAATTGTCTTATTACAGTGCGTTTAAGGCGGTGACAAATATGCGTACAGCTAGCGGCGCAGGTTGCGTCTCTAACACGTGCCAGTTTAAAGTGATACGTGAAACTAAGATATAAATAGCATTAGAGAAGGACGAATCTATAAACATATTAAATAAACTTGATCAACGCAAATGCTTGGATGAAAGACGAATTTTATCGTTGTTTAATGTTAAGCTGGATGCCTGTGAGTTATAAAATTAAATATTTTTCGATGTCTAGCAGTTTTAAGCAAGCACACGGCTTCGAGATAACAAAATAAAAACTACTACATAGATAAAAGAAAAATCAATATTATTAAATCACAAATTATTAAAATCGACGTAACCTACAACTACAGCGTCGGATATATATACTGAAAAATTTGTTCATAGTATAAAATAAATTATCCTTTACTTATAACTTAACACTTATAACTTTAGTTCATAAACTCGGAGTTAGATACAACATCTCCCTAGGAGAACGAAAATGAAGTAAAATGTTTATAGAATATGTTATATAATATGTATAATAATATATGATAATATGTATCTAATATTTTTGTGTATGTGCATGTCGGTAATATAAAATGTGTGTGTGTGTAAAAAGTAAAATAAATATTTCATTTCAAAATACGAGTATTCGTAGATGAGAGGAATTGCCGTGATACAATCTTGAAAACGATCCATGTTTCTATTGAATTACAGAAGTGTCGACCGGGGAATTAAGCGACACTGGAGGTCCCGTGTCGCCTTAAGCATTGCGAGGGTGTGTGTGGTGTAACCTCCCCGGGACGTAAGGACACAGAGCAGAAGGGCTCCATTCTGGGCTGCGTTGCACTAGAGAGCCACCGCTGGGGTTTTAATGAGTAAGAACCACACAGAACCCCGCTTTCCTTGGCCAAAAGGCGAAGTATGTTGTTGAAGATTTCCCCGTTAACCAAAAAAAAATGTATATTACATGTAATGTATAATGTAAAAGAAAGAACATACATACCCGGAATCAAACTATCACATGAAAGAAAAACTCGCCGTAGACACAGAGAAACCATTATCGACTATTCACCTTACACGTCTCTAATAATATTATGCACACATATATTCACAATTTCCGCACCACACACAACGCTCTATTGGCCGCAGTTCAGGTACAAACCGTAACCACCTGGTTATACAGTAGACACAACACAAGGCAATGGTCTAATAGCAACCTGACACACAAACCGGCACCGTTCGGCCGTGAATAAATTCAGAGGCGATCTGACCACTAAGCCCGGCGGTTAATCCTTTCATCGCGGGACTTAGCATTCGCGGGACGGAGCGCGTGGACATCCATAAATTACAATGAGCTCTAACGCCAACTTGCCCCACGTATAAGGCCCTTTGAGCGGTATGGAGCCAAAAGCGTAATATACGTGCGCGTCCGGCGCTTAAAGCTAGCGACGTAGTGAAAGATATACTATGAACTGATTTTATTCGAGTAACGTGAAGTAGAATATATATTATCAACGTAAAAGACTGGCCGTAACCGATAGATGATTTTATATTAGCCCTTCAAGTGGAAATATCTCGCTCCAGGAGTAAAAAATATGCTTGTATGACGGTCGCCATTTTAAAATTTTGGTGTAAGTGGCAAATACTTTTCATTGCCATAGAATAAAATATTGTTGTATGGAACATGTGCATTTAAGTAATTTTTTATGTACCTAAAATTATGATAAGTCATATCATAAATATATTATGTCTAACAATTGTCTAAGTTATATACTTACGATTAAAAAAGGGTTACTCCCAGAGCTTACTGGACTATGCCATTTGCGCTGTTTGTTTTGGCGGGCAGGAGCGGGAGTTTACCACTTAATAATGAAAATGGCGGTTGCCGCACGCGAAGTTAGACCGATATTTTTTTTTAAATGTTGTTGAAATGTTGAAATTTATTTTGTTTTCTCCTCTTGTGTCAAATTAATGTTTAAACATTTGAATTCTTGTTATATAGAAATTGTAACACCCGTACGCCAACATGTTATTTGCAATTAAAATAATGTTTTTATATTCGTTTCAGTTATTGACGCATTGAAATGGATAAAAATCCTTTGCTATAACTTAATTTGAAATTTACATTTATTAGGTAAATATATCTTGTACTGGTGCACGTGCCTAAACACATTGTCAGTACGATTTGTTAAGCTAATAGATCCATTCGATTGTGTGGTGTTCCGGACAGACGTTTGTATACTAGTTATTAATATGTTGAATACCAATTGTTCCGCTTATTATCTTCATATTAAATAGTGTCTCAGCGTCCGAATCATATATTAGGTAGGTCTAGACAAGAGTGACCGGCTGCGATCTTGGCCCCGATTTGCTAATGATTGTTTATTATGAAGCCAACTTGTTACAATTTAGAGTTTAGAGTTTATTTATTTATTCATCTTTCACAAATTTAAATATACAGTTTACTTATACGTTTACAGTTTACGTAGTTCTTAAATTTGTGAAAGACTGGTGTCTGAACTAGGGTATCCTGTAAGACAGATCACCAGCCCCCCACCATACTTATGATAGTTCTGTAATTTTATTATTAATATTAACTTACTTAATATTAACTAGAGAGTGTGTGGTGTGTGTGTGAATGTGTGGTGTGTAGTGTGTTTTATATGTTATTTAATTTATGATGAGATTTTTAACAAATTTTCTGCGGTAGTATAGTCGAGCTTTAGTAGCCAAGGTATGAGGACTTTTTTACAAATTCAATTGTCATTTGTGCTAAAAGCCGTAACCTAGTATTAAAAATTTTCAAAAGGAATTTTTTTATATTGATCGATTGAAATGTATCGGCCAAAGGTGTCATAATGGTCATACGTAATTGGGTAATCATGGGCACCGCTGAAAATCAGTGCTGCGGCAGCACATGCTGAGACGGTCCTATATTGGTATCATATCCTATTTATCCGTTCCTTCTTTCTTTAATTCTCCATGCGTGACTATAAATAAATCAGTTTAGATTATAAATTTAAAGGCAATCTTATTTGTAGTCTAATATACAAAATGTACTTAGTGTTAAACAATGTCTTTGTGATATAATTACCTATCACAGGTATGACAGAATAATAAAATATCAATAAATCAGAAAATGTATTACAACAAATGCAACAATTACATACAAAATGTCAATAAAACATTAGAGCTATGCCACCTCTCAATCCGGTGAAGCAGTAAAGGCCAGCCATTCTTTTTTTGTTAACGGGGAGGAAATCTTAAAAAAAAATACCCCGCCTTCTAGGGGGAAAGCGGCGGTTATGTGGGGTTTTTACCAACTAAAACCTCCCCGGCGGCTATTCGGTGCATGGTAAGGGACTCCGGGATCTTCAGAGCAACGCACCGGAGCCCGTCTGCACTGTGCTCAAGGAGAGCACTTATTTTTTTTTATGCGTGTAAACTAGCGCTTGACCATGATCCCACCTAGTGTTAAGTGGTAATATAGTCGAAAGATGGTACGCGCTTTAGTAAGTGCCTATTCACTCTACTCTTGAAGGCTCCCACGTCGTACTTGGACGGAAAGACTGACGCCGGCAACTTATTCCACTCCTTTGTTGTACGCACGATGAACGATGACTCAAATCGCTTCGTTCGGACGCGCGGAACATCGACTAAAAAAGGGTGGAGACCCGCCGTGTAGTAAACGTCCGAAGGTAGAATGGGTATGGGGGAATTAACTCGTGTAATTCCTGTGGACACTCTCCAAAATGAAACACCGAAAGGCTGGCCGCCTTGCTCCTGTGCTCAAGACTATCTAGGTGTAGATCTTGGTCACCGGCCAGCCGATGTCGCCTTCTTCCCAGGTCCACCTTGGCGGACGACAAAGGCCACAAGGTCAACCTGTGTTAGTGCGTCAAAAACAACGATGATTGTTTAAAAGTAAGGGGTGTGCAGGGTAGATTTGAATTTAATTGGTTTGTGCCAATAAAATATCATAAATCAATGAAAATCAATTTAATTTCCAAAGCAGGGGCCGCTTTACTGCCTATTTTCAACGTAATGTCGTAATCATAATCTGGAACCGGCTATTTTACATACAATTAAGTCTACTCCGCGCCTTGCCTTTGTTTAAATTCGGTACATAGCAGTTTAATAGACGCAACCTAGTCTGAAATCAATCCGATATTGCAGACGCGTACCTCAGATACGTTTTCATTCACGGTAACACTTTATGTTTTCTACTTTTTATTGGTTTTCGGCGTCGACTGCCTAATGATTTGACGCCTCTGTACCTACAAAGATAGCTCTGAGCCCTTTTTAAAACGTACACAACCTTATGGTGATGTATAAAAGATCTAATTTCGTTTAAAAATTATACAATCGATAGCATGATATAGTTTGCACGTATTTGGTTAGCGTATTCCCGACACGGTGGAGGAAGTCAAATATAAAACTAGCAGCTACGAATATAAAATCAGATAATAAAATTTAGAGGTGAAATTTATTTATTACGGGTACAATGTATTTTTATACACGTTGTTATTTTATAGATTTATCAGGTTTGGAACGAGCTTTGCCGCATTAATGCGTTTTCGGCCGCCTCTACAAATATTATAGCTCATTGTAACCACTCACGTCGTTTCTATGTTTTAATAACCTATAAAATTACGAACTGTTCACGATTAAGAGAAACTATTTTAATATGCTTTTAAGAATTAGTCTTGAATTGTATCGTTGCCTTGACATGTATAACAGAAATCTATATATATAAAGAGAAAGTGTGTGAGTATGTTCCATATAGGCTCCGAAACGGCAGGACCGATTTCAATGAAACTTTCAGGGAATCTTCAGATTGACCTGGCGAGTAATCTTGTAAAGTTTAGTGACGATCAGAACGCTCCTATTTTGAACTGTCAAACAAGCCATACGTCGTACTTTTATTTCTGACATTAACTTGAGCCCGATGTGTTTTTATATAAATGATAAGAATGATATTGTAATTACTGAAATATAAATGGGTGTAGGTAATGATCTTCGCCCGTTCGAGAAGAGAATAGAAGAGTATTCATTCAAAATCACACGCCAACGAATTTCGATGATTCATATTTTATTGAAATTTATTACATACGGTACTTTAAGAGTAGTTTGATGAAAGTTTCGGTTCTGATTAAGACGTTTCGTAATATTCCTACGATGATTAGAAAATACAAAGAAGGCGTTTGATTCGATTTAAAGTTGTTTTTGTTTATACTTGTAAATATACTTGTTAACCAGTTAGATCAACTCTATTGCCTTATGTTTCCCAGCTCGTGCCCCAAACCATTAGATTATTGACATCATTAAAAACAAATACCTTTTATTTGTTCTTTGAAAACCTGAGATAGCGAGAGAATACTTTACTCCTTTTTCTATAGTGATGAAAAACTTATAAGAAACCAAAATATAAAGCGCTTTATTTTTGGATCGCATCGTTTAGTGGGTTTAAATATATCATCGATGATACATTGACGTGGATCAATAAAAATCAAGAGGACTTGGCATCGTGCCATCTGAAAATAATTCAAAAGCAACGAGGTGCCATGTGGTGGCGGAAGAAAATCGGTCGTATCATCGCGGTATTTGAAAATCGGAACCATTAAAATAGCTTAGATAGATAGACATAAATAGATTCGATTGAAGCAACTAACCTAACTGTAGGTAGGCACTGTCGATAACAGCCCAAGCTGAGGTTTCATCTAGATGAACTCCTTTTACTTGAGGAAACGCCTAACGCGCACTCGCCCGACGTAAAGTTATGCCGTACGTGTTATGCCGGGCTTTCACCGACCAAAACCCCAAAATGTCCTCCTTCATTGCATGTTGGCATTTGCCGTCACGCCTGCGTCGAGTCACCTTGAGACTTGAGATCACGAGCCTCCCGTCTACCACTCCAGGCGAACCCTTTTTCTAACTTGCTCAAAATATATATTGAGACTTGATCTCTTATGAGTAATCGTAAGTCTCTTATAAGTAAAAACATGTTAGGGCATGTTTTCAACGTTTTCATCTCGTCTTCTAGGGCGTATTTCAGTATCATGTTCATTAGCACTTTCGCTGTACTGAGGCAACACAGGATCAATCAATGATGTTCCTCCCGAATTCACTTTTATCGAGTCTGTTTTTTACCGATGACATTTCACTGTGAAACCAATCTTTTAAAGTTCTCAATTGTCGTTGCGCCAAAAACCGGAATCTACTAATTGAATTTTTTGGAGTGTCATTGGAAAATCATAGTGGCACAACTGAACTAGCAGATTACCAAAACTATTAGAAATAGACAACTGTAATGTCACTTAATGCTCATTTTGGTTTAGCAAACACAATTGGTTTAGCAAACTCAAAACATGTGTCCTCTGAGAAGTTGATGGATGTTTGGGATGTAATAAATCGTAACTACAATAGAGGCCTAGTCGAGACTACAAGTACAATAATGAAGGAATTAAAATTCCAGCATACAACTATGTTCTAGCGAAGAGAGAGCTGAATTAAAGTAATGTACGTATGGGAAACGTGTAGGCAGTAACTCGTACCTCAAAGCCCGCATCCATCCACCAGCCGACAATTTACGACCCCCAGATAGGAGCGTCGGAATTCTTTTACTTATCAATTAATATTCGCGACGTATCCCACCACCACTTTGGTGCTGGTTGCGAGACGCTGCGTATGCTCGCTCGTTTCGCGTAGCACCCATCAAAAATCCGAATAGAAATCGCACCGCGAATACTTACACGTAATGAGGCAATTAACATTGTGTGCGTGTATAGTCTGTGGTAATTTGGACATGAGGTCTTATGTTTGTATCGATATCAGCGCATGCTAATTCCGATGTCCGAATTAGGTAACTGGAAACATCGATGCGTTGTAAAATTACATTATCTGTTATAACGTGTATTTTCATTGGCTATCAGATACTCATGCATATTCAATGAATTAGTGTTTATGTTGAAGATAGATTATTTACTGAGAGATCTTGAATACCGATCTTTGACGATTTCTCCTTAGTAATACTCTCACGCGTTTTTTGATTATCCGTGAAATAGCAACCGACCAAGTCTCGGTTCGGCCCTCTCGGGCACCCTCGGATCGGAATGCTTACGCGTAACATAGTAACCGTCCAAGTCGAGGTTACCCCTCACCGGGGGGACCCTTGTGTCGAGTTACTAGCAATACAGGTTCAGGCTAAGCGACCTAAGAGCTGTGCCACCTCTCAATCCGGTGAAGCAGTCAAGGCCAGCCTCTCTGACCAATCTGAGTAGTTCGTCATAAAAAAGAAACGCGTTTGTGTAAGTTTAAGTTTGACGTAACTGCCACTTCATTACTTGAACTTAACACATAATGCGAGTACCAGTAGTCTTGAGCACAGGCGTAAGGTAGCTTAGTTAGTAGCCTTTCGGTTTTCTACAGATTGCATTTTCAAAAGTGTGCTCAGAAACTACATGATCTAATTCCCCATCCCCGTTCCACGATCGGACTTCAAGACGCACTGCAAGATTTCATCCTTTAGTTGTGAACATCCCTCAAAACCGAACGAAGCGCTTTGCTTCGACTTTCATTATTCGTACAGCAAAGGACTGTCTGTTTGCCCGCGTCTGTCTTTCCCTCCGATTACTATTTTCAATAGGCATTTACTAAGCTAGTGCGTCTTACCATCCAATATTGCATTTCCACTTAATATCAGGTGGGATCGTAGTCAAGCATATGCTTACAAAGTATAAAAAAAAATAAAGCAATCTGCTTTTCATAGAGCTTAATAGGTGTCATATATGATAGGTAGTTAGGACAAATTTTTAGGTATTAATTATACAAAAGAATCGAAATACGGAAGCTCGTTGGTGCTAGTCGTGTAAGAATCAAACGCCTGACCATCAGTGTTCTGAGTCTACTATTTACCAGTGACTTTAAATTATGAAACCTACCTACAGTCATATCTACTCTCGTTAACAAAAATAAAGGGTCGGTTGAGAAAGTTTGAATATCTCGGAAGATAAAGACGCTAGCTGAAATAAATTGTGCATGATAGACAATTAAATATCCTTAAAATAAAAGTGCTAAATTTAAATAAAAATTAAATTTTAAATAATACTGTATTATTCATGTTTACGTTTGATATCCTTTTTCGTTTATGTTTTTTAATGAAATATAAATAACTTAAGCTAGCGTCTTTATCTTCCGAGATATTCAAACTTTCTCAATCGCTTTATTTTACCTCACGGCTATATTATCATTTCATCCAATGCCAAATACGTCGAATACTGACACACACACACACACGATTGACGTACCAATGGTACGTTATCGGTAAGCCATAGTGTCCAATGAATTAAAGACTACTAAAACTAGTGGTACATTCATATACAGAATATCAGGAGACCGCTTCTGAAGACGAAGCTTTCTTTAAAATATGATTTTTTTCTATTAGGATCGATTTTTTTTCATCCCGTCATCACAGGTGTCATTAGTACTATCGTCTGTCTTCGTTTTCGAAAGCGGTCTCCTAATACCTTGTAAATTACAACTTTAAAATTTTATCCTTACTTGTGAGGTATCCATAATATTGGCTTCTATTGTATAGTAGGAGAGACCCAGCTGGCCACGCGGTTAAGAAAGCCACATAAGTATTGGAGGCGGTAACCGCGTGAGTACAACTTAGCGTGCACGTGCCACATTAGGTCTGCGGTCAGATCCCTTAGCGGCGCGCTGTTTTTTCCCCGAGCCGACTTCAAGCTTAGCACTCCAAACCACAACCTCAACGTGCAATTGCTTCAAGTTGATTGATAGTAATACATTCCTTTACCATAGTGCGACTACACAGGTGTCGACAACGGTCTTATTTAAAATTAAAGTTAAAATTACCGCCTTTATTTACGTCCCACTGCTGGGCACAGGCCTTCTCTGTAAAGAGAGTATAAGGGCATAGTTATCCACGCGGCCCTAGTGCGGATGTACAGTCTTCACATGTCTTAGGAAAAAAATTCTAGGAAATGTAGGTTTCCTCACGATGTTTTCTTCACCGTCGTGCGCGTGGTAAATAAACACATGAAATTGAAAAATATATATTTTTTTAAATCATAAAATAAATAAACAAATTTATTTATTTTTTGAAATCAAAAACCGTCTTCAGATCGAATCTAACGTTTAACGGTATTACGCTCGGACGTCTTCTTTGTATTTCCGAAATATAGTAAGAATACTACGAATTATAATTTATCCAAACAAACTCAGAAAGTAACCAAACTCTCATCAAACTAATATTAAAATACATCCTGTTCAATAAAAAAAGGAATCATCGAATTCTGTTAGATATTTGCCCGTTTGTCGCGCACGTACTCAATGCAAATTTAAGACTTATATAGTATACTTGTATAGAAGTATACTCAAATATCGTACAGCGCTCTCCGTGTTCAATATAACAACGCGTTTAGGGTACTGTTGGGGTTGGGGTGCGCAAAGTGCGGACCAGCTCCAACAGCATCCTGATCACGATCGCTCAAAGGCTCGACTGTGTTTATGTAAATAGATGCTGCGCCTTCTCACATGGGGTAAGGTATTCATAAAATAGTCAAGGCGTTAGTATATTATATTATATTTTTTATATTATTTTTATAATCAAAAAATTATAATAATAATTTTATATTATAATGTTATACTTTAGTCTAAGCTTGTTATTTAATAGTTATTTAAAATAATGATGAGTCTTAGTTACTTATTTGAGTAAATGAATAATAATAATAATAGTGTTTTCATGGATCATTATCAGAACTTGACCAAGCAGAAATTAACAAAAAAAAGAAACATCAAAATCGGTTCACCCAATCGAATGATGTAACACACATACAGATGACTTGAGCCTTACAGATGACCTACTCATTTTTTGAAGTCAGTTGAAAATCCTTTGTTTCAATCAGCATTTATGGCAGAAGAGGATAAATCTTACCGTTTAAGATTAGTACATGTGTGGAGACGGTCTCACGGAGGGCTGGCGACTATCCGGCTAAGAACTCCAGCCAATATAATGTAATCCAATAAAGAATGATTCACGCCGCACGACATGTTACATTATAATACTGCAGGCGTTGCGGACTACACGACCACATTTAAGGAGACGATTGCTCCGAGACACGGTTAGCGCGAACCATACGAGATAAAAACAATAAGGTAAATGTAATACAAATTAAATGTCCCCCTTAAATCCCTTTGATTGTCCCTCACTTTATTTGTTCCTTTAGTTTCAAATTACACAACAAATACATACCTGTGGCGAGCGTGTAACCATTACAGTACAATTTCTAGGTCAATGGACATGGATATATATGACGATACAGTGAGACAGGTGCATTTAACAAAGGAGGATGCCGAAAACCGGACAAAGCGGAGTAGATTAAGCAGGAAAGCGGACTCTGGTTCTAGACCCGGAAATCGCTAGGCAGAAGAAGTGAGACAGGTGCGGCGCGTATTATCGCAGGAGTTCTTTAAATAAGTCCTGTCAGTATATACTTTTTATAATATATTTTAGCGTGTTACTTATATTGTTTAAATCAATCTTATAAAAGGGGGGATATTGCCAATACTTGCCACGTTAGGCAGGCGGATTGGCGAGCGCAGTAAGAGTTCTTAGACACGAAAGATTCCGTCTTTCGGATTTTGTTCCTTAGCCAGCTTTTACGGCAACCATGGGAAGAGATGGTGGTGTATTACTACTACAGCCGGTACCAGCACGGCGAATAGTGATGCCACAGGAATGTGGTCTCTCACTATGGGTCTCATAAGCAGGGCACACTCGCACAACAAACCATTAATAGCAAATGTCTTTGTTTTTTTCTCATTAAAATTATATAGTTTATTATCTATTACCGAAGATCTGTTATTGTCTGAAATTTTTTAATTATCATTTATACTTGTTTTGTAAAAATTGCTGATCTTTCTACATATAAATACTTTTAATTGTTGATTTACCACGTGCTCAGCCGTGAAGGATATTATCATTTAATTATGTCAAAATTTGTCAATTTCGTAGTTCAATGTTTGTGCCCTAGTAGTTCCGTCATTAATGGACCGATATTGATTTGGATGATCTACTATTTAACAATGACTTTTCTTTATAAATAGATTTATTCCAATTGCCATCATTAACAAATACATCACAAACTAAGATACACATTAGCGTGCCATTAGCTAAAGAACTAAAAGACAATAAAAACTAGCAAGTATCAATCACTACGATGCCAAAGAACATTCACGTACACCAGACGTGTCAGTGAGAACGTCAAGAATTTAAAATCAAAATTTAAAAAGCGTAAAATTAATATTATTTCAACGTGTTATTCTCGTGTTTACATAAACAATAATTACATAATTTACGTCTAACAATACAGCTTACATAAACTTCTTTGCACCTCATGGAATTCTAAGACTAATTTATACACATTCATGAAATACCAGCAGTCTTTAAAAGGCCCCAGCTTCGCCTTAATCAGGTAGCATATAAATCGGTATGCCCGAGCATAGGTCCCCGCTTCTTAGAATCGAGATAAAAACCAACGGCGACACTGCATTTATTGTGCTCTACGAATAATTTCTTCCTTTTTTAGGGTTCCTCGAGATGTCGCGCAATCAGCGCTTTTAAGTGTATTGATAATTATACAATTATAAATAAATAATCTCCGACGTCTTTTTACTAACGTAACTCTAGCGGGGTAGACAGGGGCAATGATATTAAGCAAGTTATAGCCAGACTTCTCAATCATTCGGTAATAGGAGAATTCTCCGGCAGACTTTTAATTATTAAATATTCATCATTTTTAATTTAGTAAGAAGAAGATAATCTATATAAGATTGTTAAACTGCATTTCCACTTAACATCAGGTGGGATCGCAGTCAAGCACTTGCTTTGAAAGTAAAAAAAAATCTTCGGCATTTATAAACCTATTTTAAGTTTTTGGACCTTATTGTATTCGGACCTTGGGTTCCGAAGGTATATAAATAACAAGGAATTCCTAAAAATCGTATAGAAAATATTGATTGTGAAAGTAGTTACAATTTTTGTCAGTTTGAATATTATTTATAGCGTTTTTTGTTCACTTTTATAATAGTAGCTCATGTTTTTATTTTCACTTGTAAATATTCTTGTATTATTATAAGAATTAATTCCAACAGATTTTTCCCCTTACAGTGTTGCAAGAAACACACAACTAACATTTTTGCTCTAGTCACGTGTTCTGAGAAGTCATCTACTTGCTTATTCCTATGCATGTCATGAGGGCTAAACGAGATTCAAGAGCCGATTGTAGAATCAGGTGTGATGACGTGAGTGTCTGACGAACAAACACCTTAGAATCAATTCTTCTACAGAATAACGACGTAGTTAGATTATTTTCACAAATAATCGTTAGCAAAACTAGCCAAAATCGACCACTGTGATGTCACAATTAGAGTAGAAACTACTTCCTAGTGTCTACTTTAGCCACATTGCCCTAAGACAACCAGATAATCTGGAGGAAATGGTTGTTGTAGGGTAAATCGAAAGCAAAAGATCACGGAGCCGATTACCTACCCGCCGGTCTGACCAAATACTAAACATAGTGGGACTCGACATTCCGAATGTCATGAGAATAGCCTCTGAATGAAAACAGACCAGTCTAGAGGCAGTTCGTCGATGTTTCAGTAAAGGCGCTTCAAGATAAACACGACCTTCAGATATGTAGAATACGAAGAAAAAGAAAGTGTAGGAAACTCGGGGCCCAGCTGCAACCACGGTGGTGCTGCTTGGTTCTACGGGTATGCGAGCTATGAACACCGTTAAGATATACATATAGTTATGGTCCAGGTCAAAAAAGGACACAATCTCTTTATAGATGCATTGTTAATGTGGTACAAAAGCTACGGAACACGGAGACAAAATTAAATTTACGCTTAACGTCATCCCTTTTTTCTCTTCCATCTTTTAAGACCTGTGTAAATGGTAGGCAATTTGATCAATATGAAAGGAATGTTACACCATCATATTTTACAGGATTATCAATGCTGGAGATACGTGCCAGGACAAGGTGTTCGTTGGACAGGTACAGTGTGCAGTTAGCAATTGGTTTTTATATTAGTACTAGCTGACCCTGCACACGTTGCTTTGCCATCAAAAATATAAAAATAAGATATTACATCGGCCATGGATTATGTTTGTTATAGCAGCATCAGACAGTCATTGATCAATTGAACAGCTATCGGTATGAATTAAAAATGATCAAAGGCGTAAGTGACTTTATTCCTGGCAGAGTCCTACTGGCCACACACTATTTTTTAAGTATATAGGTAAACTATTACCTAAAGGTAAAGTCGGATCGAATTACCAGTAACAATAAACAAACAGACGGCTTTACATTCCCACGATCCCAATCAGATCCAATAAAGATATCATACACGACAAACAATGTATCAACTTTACGTATGTTTATAACAGGCAATATATTAACGGCCACAACAGAATACGACGATAAACAGAACGGCCCACGCCAGTACGTCTCGTCGAATGACACAATTCTTCAAGCTGGCGATACGGAGAATTGATTTTAAACATACAAATCGTAATTCGCAAGACCAGTGACCGTTATCGTCAAATTAAGGCAGGTCACGTTGACCGTCATAGTGGACCGGCTAACACAAGGTGTTATTGAGCAACTAGATAACCTTGATACAGTAAAATTTTGCGAAATTAAGTGAAGATAGGCTACTGGATTTAGTTAATTCTTTGTTTATTTTCATCTTCTTCATCTGTATTACCAGCTGCTGTTGGCTTATATATTATTTCGATGGATGAAGTGAATCAGGCTTGGCTATCTGGAAACTATTAGGAATAATATTTCAGATTCCCGAGAGGAAATTTCGCCTGCAATCTTAATTCCATACTGCTCCTGATAACGGCGTTCCAGTGAGCCCAACTTTAAATTTTTCATTTGCTTCATTCATTGTATTTGGACACTTTATCGATCCGCGCACGAATTTACCTCCTATTTAGATATGAATGCAGATAAAGATATTTGATATTTAGTCAAAAAAATAAGTACAGAAATAATTAACATTTTAATTAAAATTCCTGTTCGGAGATTTTATCAAAATTGTATTGATAAAATCTACGATCACTTGTCGACGAGGACAAATCGATACGACGTGGCCAGTTTGATTGGAGCTGCGAGAAACTTGAATGAAGACACCAATGATCGTGAAGGTACCTTGACCTTTGCAATATATTTATAATGAGTTTCATAGCATTTTTTAAAAGAATATGAACACAAGTTCGATGACGGTGATATGAGCCTCATAACCAACATGCGACCATTGACGTGATGTAATGACCTCCTAGCACATGCCTAAGCTTATTTTGCAAGGGGTAACAAAAATGTTAGTAATATTTGTAAAAAAAAGAACGTATGCATTAAAAAAAATTCTTTCATTGATTATCGTTTCATGAGTCAAGACCAAAATCTGCTATTGTCATTGAATTATTATTTTTTACAGGAAAAGGGGCAAATGAGCTTACAGCTCACCTGATCACCGTCATTCCTGAACATCCACAACGCCAGAGGAGCTGCAGGTGTGATTCCGGACTATTAGAAAGAAGTTATTAACTATGACAAACAATAAAGTCCAATGATCATTGTGCCATAAACCGTTACTGCTGATTTCATAATGATCGACCTTTGACCAGTATTTTTTTTACTTTATGATTATTTGTTGTTATGTACGAAATTACCAAATATTTAATAATTGAAACAATATTGAAGTGGTACACCATTTGAATACCAAAGTGATCAGATTATCAAAACTAGCAAAAATCGAAAACTATGATGTCACTGAACGTTCATTTGGACTCAATTGTAATAGCACACTTGGGGCATAAAGTGAAATGTAGGATAGTAGGTACATATAAGTCGTGGAGAGAATAATCAATCTACGATTATTTAGCTAAAAAGGTATATAGGGTCAACAATCTGAATGTAAAAAGTTGACACAATCCTTACCTCGTGCAAACATTATCCGAAATGCAAGAGCAGGCATATGCATTTAACTTAATAAGAAACAAAAGGGGCTTTAATTTAGTAAACACGACAATAAAGTACAAGGCGCGTGACTAACAGACGATTGCAATATGAACTTACAATGTAGAGGGCGAGCTAACTTAAAAATAAGTGCGCTGCATGAGGGTTGTATAGTAAACAAGCCAACTTTGTTACCGCTTGCAGCATAAACTTATATTTTTAACGGAATTCTAGCAATACACACAGGGAGGGGATTTCTAGAAAGTGCTTTTACATTCAGTCACTCAATAAAGAGACCAATGGAACGGAGCGTTAACCTTATGGTTAGTGACATGCTAGATCACAAACTCTTTTCAATACTCTAAGGATAGTTTAGAGTCCCGATCAAACTCAGATCAATTTAGTGTTTGGAAGAAACATCCCTCCGATTAAAGAGATGATAATTATTTTTATAAGCAAACCCTCAAGACCAAAAACAGTTATATACTCTACTGCTTACTGCTATCAGCTGTAGAAATAAATTAAAACCCGAGAAACACAGGGTTTATATTACATTAAGTATAAAAAAGTAACAGTTAATATGGTTCCCATTGTTAGGAACAGGACTTCTCTGTGAAGAGAGTATAGGGGCTTAGTCCACCACGCGACACTAGGGCAGATTGGCAGACTTCACATGTCTTAGAAAATTTTCTAAGACATTCGATGCTATATGCGCAGACACTAAGCTACCATGGCTATCTAAATCTGATACAAGTCACGAGAAGAATTCTTAATTAGGTTAAATGATTTTAAATAGTTGGTAGGAAATAGTGATTCTTTTGTCTGAATTGATGTCACCAGGATTAATTTATTATTTATAATCTGTATAAAACGGGGCCCCGAATCTCCTATGACATTACATTATGAAACCGACCTATGATAGGCCTATCAATTATCATTCCATCATTAGGTAAACCATAGTGGCACCAATGAACTAAAGACTACTAAAACGAGCAAATATCGAATTTGTCATTGAATTCTAACAAAGGTATACATTTGAAAACCATGTAAGTCTTAAATTTGCATTAAATATGTACTCGTCAAATGAACGAATGACTCAATATCACGCCAATCGATTTCAATTATTCATTTTTTTTTGGAAAGGATGTACTTTAAGAGTAGTTTGATAAAAGTTTGATGCTGATTAATGAAATGAAATGTATTTAGTAATATTCTGACGATAAATCGGAAATATAAGCAAAAATAATCGCAGCAACCCGAACCTGGTGTCGGCAGCAATGACTTTGTTTGTTGCAGTTTTATGTCCTGATTTACCACACACTCGGCGGTGAATTAAAATATCGTAAACCTAGGTTTTATTTTAGATACTTTATTCTCACTATAGACATTAAAGGTCACTTACATGAGGACAATAAAATAACTAATATTATAAAACAATAAGTTCGCTGTCACATGGAAGAACTCCTAACGCATTCGTTTGCTTTGGGACGATTAGCTGTCGTAAAGGAATTTAACAAGTTGCATTTGCTAAGTGTGTATACCCTCTTGACGTGTGCTGGTATTTTGTTATACAGCTGTGCTCCTTCAAAACAAATTGATATTTTACCGTAATTCGTTCTAACTTTTGGTATTACAAGAAAACTAGCGCGTCGGTTGCTGCGTTTTTAGTATTTTAGTAAAAGAGATGTTGGTATTAATTACTAAAACCTACTTATTCTCTCCTTACAGAGAAGACCTGTGGCCAGCAATGGGACATATATAGATTATAGGTTGTAATTTAACTTTAATTATAATATAGATAGATAGACACATTCTTAATTCATCAATTACAAACAATTGAAGAATATTTAAAGGGCGGCCTTATAAGTGATCTCTTTCAGGCAACCGTGTAGGACAGGAGAAATAAAATAATATAATTAAACTTAACGTAAATGTCACAACATCCACTGTGAAAGTACAATTAGCCCTCATACTGCATACTTACAAAGTACTACTTAAAAGTATATATCAATTTACAAAAATTAAAAGTACACTTAATTCCAACATGAATTTGTCTCGAGACGGAACCGTCGGACAAAAGTCGATTAAAATTGAAAACTCACCCGATTCTGCAAGCTTCGCTATACCGACATCTGTAAACATAATAATGTCTTTATAATTACGCCGCAATTTCGAACAATGGGGTATTAGTGGTACAAAAAGTATAGTGAAACTGTTAATGCGAAACATCGTGTCGGGAGATTAACCGAAAATTGTCACTGACCATACACAGAAAGTTTAAGGCGGTTGAGCGATGGGTTCACTTTATTTGTCGAGCTGCTGCCGTGTAATTTACGTTTTCACCTTTGCCATGCTAATATTTACAGCTTTAAATTTAATGATGTCGTGATTGGACTTTACTGAGATTTACAGTAAAGTAATCGCTGTAAGGAAATCTAGTCTTTTCATTGGCAAGTTGAGGATTTTGTACTTTGATATTTTGGCATCAAGTATTTCCGTCTTTATAAAAGTTTCTAATATACTATAATTATAGCTCTCGTTCCTGAAATCTTTCTTTAAAATATTGTTATAAAGTGCATCATAATCTATGGCTTGATATTTTATCCTTTGGTGTAGTGGCATGTTGTACTGTTTTAAATCAACGTATATTTGCTTGTGATCAGATAGTGTTGAATCAATAGTGGCCATATGTATCTTTAAGTCCCACTTATTTGTTGATACATGATCAATTATACTTTTGTATTTTCAGTTTCACAGTGGCATACTCCTATCAGTTTATTTACTATGTAGTAACCTGATTCATGTGTCATTTCTATGTATTCGATTGTTTTTCGTTCGTTCCGTAGTAAGTCAATATTAAAGTCTCCAAATATTATGGTCTTCTTATTATGTTTATCCAAGTATGTTGAATATGTTTGAAAAAATTCTTTGAGGTTTGTGTTAGGTGGTTTGTAGATTAATCCAATGGTCAAGGTAAGTTTCGGTAAGTCTATCCACAAATAATTGTTACCATTTTCATAGTTGATATTTTTAATAATAAATTTAATGGCCTTGTGTATATACATGGATACACCACCTCCTATACTATCCGTTCTTATATTATATATATGCGTATAATTTGCTATTTCTAACATTTTACATCTGTATTAGACTGTATCCATGTTTCGGTCAGTAAGACAATATGTATGGTTTGATTAAAACTATTTAATATACATTTTATTTCATCAAGTTTGCCCGGCTTCAATAAACTGCGTACATTAGTATAGAAAAATCTCAAAGACGAGGTGGATACTAACACATTTTGGTAGTCAACGACATGCTGGTAAGTCACATTTTCTATTTTCGAACTGTTTTCTTGTATAGAATTTCTACTCAGTTTTTGGTGTATCTTTTGTTATTTTTGGTGTACCGTTTATGTATTTTATTATCAGATCAGACTCACCATTTTCTTTGCGACGAGATAATTCATCACGAAGTTTCTTTATATAATTTATTTGCATAGGCGTTTGGTCCGCAAATATACGTATGCTATCATTTTTGAGTTTAAATTTATTTCGTAAAATATTAACAACTGTATTTCGATCTTGAAAACAAACCTTAAGGTACCTTGTTTTATCCGACAAATACCTGCCTAATCGTATAGTTTTTAACGGATTAGGGCAGTCTTCATAGATAGATTTTAATAAGTTTACTATTTCATTCTCATCATGTTTACGTCTTATCGATACATTTTTATTTTGTATTTCGGGTATACCTACAATTATGAGATTGTATTGCCGCTCAGTCCGCTCGTGGAGTTCTAAGGCAAAGGGACTCATAGGCGTGCGGTAAAAGAATTTTATTTGATTCACAGGGCTTGTTCTTGAGGTCCACTATACTATTTTCGATTGCTTTTACTTGATCTTGGAGGTTGCAATACCGAGTTTTCAAATTTTCCAACTCGTTTTTTTGTTTATTTTGCTCCATGACTAGAGTATCGGTGGCACATTTGATATTTCGTATTTCATTTTTTATCTCCACTATTTCTTGACATAAATTACTATAAGTTTTTTCTTGTTTATCACTGAAATCCTGAAGAAATTTCATGATTTCTTTGCGAAAAGACGACAGATCTTCTTTAATTTCTGTTTGTAAATTAGGGAGTTTCCTTTTTTGCCTTTGCGTAATTGAGGCTTCCTCTTTTTCCAAAGTACGTAAATCAGAAAATGAGCCACTTCCACTACCACCTGTTTTCAAACCGGCGGGTGGCGATCTGTATGTACTCATCCTTACTAATGCAGTGACGTAGGCGCTGACGCAGCGGCGATGTCGCTCCTTAGAGCAAGTTAGAAAATAACAAATTAAGAGGTTGTCTCGTTTACTCGAGGAGGTGAAGAGCTGTAATCGCAGCCGTTGTCGTTGGTGTGCTTCGTTTAACTAGGACTTATGCGTATCACTGAATAACTAGCAGTTTGATTATTGCTACACTGATAATTAGTTTCACTTTCGCTTAACACTTATGATTTAATATTTAAAATTGCCAGCATTTGTTGCGTACGTCTATCCGCTCCAATAGTCTTAATACTATTTTCATCTTCTTCATCTGTATTACCAGCTGCCGTAGGCTTATATATTATTTCGACGGATGAAGTGAATCAGGCTTGTCTATCTGGAAACTATTAGTAATAATATTTAGATTCCCGAGAGGAAATTTCGCCTGCAATCTTAATTCCATACTGCTCCTGATAACGGCGTTCCAGTGAGCCCAACTTTAAATTTTTCATTTGCTTCATTCATTGCATTTGGACACTTTATCGATCCGCGCACGGATTTACCTCCTATTTAGATATGAATGCAGATAAAGATATTTGATATTTAGTCAAAAAATTAAGTACGGAAATAATTAACATTTTAATTAAAATTCCTGTTCGGAGATTTTATCAAAATTGTATTGATAAAATCTACGATCACTTGTCGACGAGGACAAATCGATACGACGTGGCCAGTTTGATTGGAGCTGCGAGAAACTTGAATGAAGACACCAATGATCGTGAAGGTACCTTTGCAATATATTTATTATGAGTTTCATAGCATTTTTTAAAAGAATATGAACACAAGTTCGATGACGGTAATATGAGCCTCAAAACCAACATGCGACCATTGACGTGACGTAATTGACCTCCTAGCACATGCCTAAGCTTATTTTGCAAGGGGTAACAAAAATGTTAGTAATATTTATAAAAAAAGAATGTAAGCATTAAAAAATTCTTTACTCTCACAATAAAGTAGAAGTCATCATTGATTATCGTTTCATGAGTCAAGTAAATAAGTATAAGTATTTTTACAGGAAAAGGGGCAAATGAGCTTACGGCTCACCTGATCACCTTCACTCCTGAACATCCACAACGCCAGAGGAGCTGCAGGTGTGATTCCGGACTATAAGAAATAAGTTATTAACTACAAACAACAAAGTCCAATGATCATTGTGCCATAAACCGTTACTGCTGATTTCATAATGATCGACTTTTGATCATGTATTTTTTTTTATTTTATGATTATTTGTTGTTATGTACGAAATTACCAAATATTTAATAATTGACACACACATTGGTACACCATCTGAATATCGTAGTGGCACAACCGAACTATCAGATTATCAAAACTAGCAAAAATCGAAAACTATGATGTCACTGAACGTTCATTTGGACTCAATTGTAATAGCACACTTGGGGCATAAAGTGAAATGTAGGATAGTAGGTACATATAAGTCGTGGAGAGAATAATCAATCTACGATTATTTAGCTAAAAAGGTATATAGGGTCAACAATCTGAATGTAAAAAGTTGACACAATCCTTACCTCGCACAAACATTATCCGAAATGCAAGAGCAGGCATATGCATTTAACTTAATAAGAAACAAAAGGGGCTTTAATTTAGTAAACACGACAATAAAGTACAAGGCGCGTGACTAACAGACGATTGCAATATGAACTTACAATGTAAAGGGCGAGCTAACTTAAAAATAAGTGCGCTGCATGAGGGTTGTATAGTAAACAAGCCAACTTTGTTACCGCTTGCAGCATAAACTTATATTTTTAACGGAATTCTAGCAATACACACAGGGAGGGGATTTCTAGAAAGTGCTTTTTACATTCAGTCACTCAATAAAGAGACCAATGGAACGGAGCGTTAACCTAATGGTTAGAGACATGCTAGATCACAAACTCTTTTCAATACTCTAAGGATAGTTTAGAGTCCCGATCAAACTCAGATCAATTTAGTGTTTGGAAGAAACATCCCTACGATTAAAGAGATGATATTTATTTTTTATAAGCAAACCCTCAAGACCAAAAAACAGTTATATACTCTACTGCTTACAACTATCAGCTGTAGAAATAAATTAAAACCCGAGAAACACAGGGTTTATATTACATTAAGTATAAAAAAGAAAGTAACAGTTAATATGTTTCCCATTGTTAGGAACAGGACTTCTCTGTGAAGAGAGTATAGGGGCTTAGTCCACCACGCGACACTAGGGCAGATTGGCAGACTTCACATGTCTTAGAAAATTTTCTAAGACATTCGATGCTATATGCCTAGACACCGAGCTACCATGGCTATCTAAATCTGATACAATTCACGAGAAGAATTCTTAATTAGGTTAAAACCTACTTATTCTCTCCTTACAGAGAAGACCTGTGGCCAGCAATGGGACATATGTAGATTATAGGTTGTAACTTTAACTGTAATTATAATAATATAGATATATAGACACGTTCTTTTTACATCAATTACAAACAATTGAAGAATATTTAAAGGGCAGCCTTATAAGTGATCTCTTTCAGGCAACCGTGTAGGAGAGGAGAAATAAAATAATATAATTAAACTTAACGTAAATGTCACAACATCCACTGTGGAAGGACAATTAGCCCTCATACTGCATACTTACAAAGTACTACTTAAAAAGTATATATCAATTTACAAAAAATTAAAAGTACACTTAATTCCAACATGAATTTGTCTCGAGACGGAACCGTCGGACAAAAAGTCGATTAAAAATTGAAAACTCACCCGATTCTTGCAAACTTCGCTATACCAACATCTGTAAACATAATAATGTCTTTATAATTACGCCGACATTTCGAACAATGGGGTATTAGTGGTACAAAAAGTATAGTGAAACTGTTAATGCGAAACATCGTGTCGGGAGATTAACCGAAAATTGTCACTGACCATACACAGAAAGTTTAAGGCGGTTGAGCGATGGGTTCACTTTATTTGTCGAGCTGCTGCCGTGTAATTTACGTTTTCACCTTTGCCATGCTAATATTTACAGCTTTAAATTTAATGATGTCGTGATTGGACTTTACTGAGATTTGAGCATAGTAATCGCTGTAAGGAAATCTTTTCTTTTTTTTACCCAATAAC
Organism: Meandrusa payeni; assembly: GCA_029286785.1. Classification (NCBI taxonomy): domain Eukaryota; kingdom Metazoa; phylum Arthropoda; class Insecta; order Lepidoptera; family Papilionidae; genus Meandrusa; species Meandrusa payeni. The sequence goes on from JAGSMX010000029.1 coordinate 4,007,728, forward strand.
ACTTTTTTTACCCACAACAGATTTCGATGATTCATTTTTTATTGGAAAGGATATACTCTAAGAATAGTTTGAGGTTCTCATTAAGTTCAGCCCTGTAGTTCTGGGCTCTCAAGAATAAGACTACGGTATCCCTGCTTGTCGTAGAAGGCGACTAAAAGGGGCCTCAGGTTCACTAGGCGACAAGGGTGGGGCCTTTGTCGTCCGCCAAGGTAGACCCGGGAAGAAGACGACATCAGCTGGCCCGTGTCGCCTTGCACTACGATGGCACAGGGGGAGGGTAACCTCCCCGAAGATGCTCTCCTTGAGCACAGTGCAGAGGGGCTTCGGTGCGTTCCACTGGAATCCCGGAGCCCCTCACCATGCACCGAGGAAGGGCCACCGGGAGGTTTTAGTGGGTAAAACCCCACATAACCGCCGCCTTCCCCAGAAGGCGGGGTATCTTTTGAAGATTTCCTCCTCGTAAACAAAAAAAGGTTCTCATTAAGTTCGATTTCATAATATTCCTACGATTATTCGAAAATACAAAAAGGTTGTGTTTGTATTCTACGTATTTGGTAATGATGAAATGATAATTGATATGACTGTGATAGATCGGTTATATAATGAAGGGTCACTGGCAAATGACAGACAGTTACCCTGGACCTCTAATATGATTGTAATATATTGCCATGGTTACACAACTATTACCACTTCGAGTAGCATTGACCCTGGGAGAAGAAGTGGCAGAAATAACTCTAGCAGCATTGTTATTGTTGATAGGTGAAAAAGAATTAAAAACGAAATGGTACGACTCTAATAGCGAAATTTTCAAAGTAATTACACTAACTACCCTTCAACACTCTCAGTCGAGCAACTACAAATAAAACTGTACCTAGACGACCTCCTTGGGAGACTCATCAAATTTAATATGTCTTATTGTTTCAAATACAAACACATAAATTCTTTATTACACTTAAAAAAGTAAAAATAGAATGTCATTGACTTGTCACTCATCCCCACTCATACCAATTACGGTGCGTAGCGTAATAAAGCAAACAATGCAATTAAAGGCATAGTCCAAATTAACGCCTCGGGGCAAGCGAGTGACATATTTTACGGTCAATTATAAATTATTTGTTTCCCCACCTTTTTTTCCAGTGTGCAGGCAGCGGAGAACACGCATCGCGGTCACGACAAAAAATCTCTCACGCACTTCTCATCAACTCCAACTTTTCGATTATTCATGCGCTACGCTGTCGCGAGGACATTTTATCTAACATAGAGCTGTACGTATGGTACATATACTTAAAAATTTAGAATCTAAACTACTTTTACGGATTTTAATTTTATTATTGAATTCACGACGTTTCGCACAATTTACAGCAGCCATTTTAGATGCTGGGGCTATAACTTAACTTGTAATTGTCTTTATATGTGGTCAAAGAGTAATTAATATTCGCGTTAATAAACGCAGTATAATTGTTTGCTTATAATATTTTAAATAAATTAAATGATCCGTTGAATTTAAACATTTTTAAGAAAATTTCGTTATGAGATGAAACGTTAAGACTCCTTTCTACGTTTGGCAAAAATTAAGAAAAAATATTAACTTTTATCTATAAAAATGAAATGAAAGAGTGAGAATATCTATATTAACTTTATTAATATTACAAAAGAAAACGTGTTACAATGTACAGGAGTTCTGTCTCTTGAACTAGGTATAGTGTACTTATATCTCAGGAGATCAGGAGTGCCTCCCATGAGTCACAATTAAACAAATATGCGTTAAGCATTTGGATGGTAATCGTAATGAAGTAACAACTCGAATCATGATCTAACTATAGCTTCTAATTATTTTTCTAATACTTTTATGAATTTAATTTATATAAAATTTGTATTGCATATTTCGGTGCCTTATTTTAAGTAATTTGATTTCTTATACACTTGCCTAAATTTGTCTCTGGTTTATGGTGACGGTGCGCTCTCTACCAGTTACATACGGTACCTAATAAGTTTGGTGAAAAGCGGACGAGCGATTGCTGACAACTTTTCTGCGGCGAACTATCATCTCTGTATACATCCCGTCCACATAATCGAGCAACGGCTGATAGAGTTGGCCGAGATAATGACATCTGCAGTAAAAACGTGGACGGTCGTTATTTATCATCCGCTGGTCTCTTTAATTATCGGACGGGTCCGGTGTGCGCCCCGCCTTACCAACGCCGGTGTGCCACCACCTTTACGAACGTGTGGCGTGGTGATGGGCGTTGTTTTTGCCACTGAAGGTTAACTCGCTTACAGTTAGTCGGCTAACCGTATTGGTTGACGACTGGCGAAAGGTTGATAAGGTATTTTAAAAATAGGTAATTAGACCTTTTTATGCTTACGCATTTTTTTCTTAGATGCCAGTAATTGTACAAAATTAATTTAGCATTCTTGATAACCATTTGAACAAAGCTAATGTCTGTGTGTTTAACAGCATACGATCTGATTCTGTGACTTTTAGTATTACAGACAATACCTTAAACCATCACGTTGCTCAATATCAGCAGCGTTACAGGAGTTTCTTCGGCCTCCATTTCTCCCCACGCCAAATCATCCTGAAGTGGCATTTAAAGCTATTTAGAATGTCTTTTTTCTTCCGAATAAAGCTGCCGACCGGGTAGTGGTTCGGCCTTCTTGAGCGCCCTCGAGTCGGTATGCTAATGCGATTATAGGAACCTCTGTGTCATCCTTAATAGAGGTTAAGTTTTAAAAGTCTAGACTACGAACAGTCGTCTACTAAATAAAAACCCAAAATGATCATCCTCATTTCAGTCACAGGACATTCAACGATGGACATAGGTCTCCCCGACGATTTCCAAAATTACCGGATGTTGTAATGCTTGCATACAACGTCTTCCGGCCTTCATAGTCCCAAAATGACGCCGCTTAATTAATCACCGATAAAACACTGTATCAGTAATATAAAGAATAAAAATTTAATGACCCCCATTCGCTCAATTAACCTCGATACGAAATCGATTTTGAACGAGAACAGGTTTGAATCCACGACCCCTCTATATCACAAGTGACACGTACGCAAGTGAACGCGATAAATCTACGGAGGGTTAATTAACTGCCAGCACAATGCTTTATAAGTGTTTAAGGGGACTTGAATGCGCTGAGCTTGGGCTACGGTGCAAAGAACAAGGCAGTAGAGGTACAGGTAATAAATTTATGTTCGATGAATCTATACGGATTATCATCAATTTTCATAAGCCGTTCAATTCACAATTCAAGTTAACTCAAAGACCTTTATATACATAATGTAACTGTCATAAAAGACGTTTGAGTCAAATATCGAACAACGAAAATTAATACAACTGTAATTAATAAACACAATCCGTTATCAAATCTAAGCTATTAATGCATTTCTTATTTTTCTGTCTAGCGATTTCTCCACGAAGAAGCTTCATTTTGCATTCCACAATCGTGGATATAAAAAGATTACTGTAAGAAGTACCTGCCTAGTATCGGATTATTTTAAACTTACCAATATAATCTCAATCAATATCAATCATCAAACATTTTCCTGTCCCATTGGGGTCGGATATATGCTACGAATAAGAACATCGAAATGGAATCATCATAGAAATTGGGAGTAGGAATGATTCGGAAGAATACCCGGAGCACTTCTCGTGATAAATACGATAAAAATGCATGCATGTGAATACCAATTAGTAGTGTCAATTGCCTAAGAATTTAGGTTACGGTCTAACAAACATCATACGACTATTGTGTGAACCATCTCCTAGCGCATGTTTAAGCTTACTTGGAACACTCTCCGTGAAATAGCAACCGACTGAGTCGTGGTTCGGCCCTCTCGGGCGCCCTCGGATCGGAATGCTTACGCGTAACATAGTAACCATCCAAGCCGAGGTTACCCCTCACCAGGGGACCCTTGTGTTGAGTTACTAGCGATAGAGGTTCAGGCTAAGCGACCTAAGAGCTATGCTACCTCACAATCCGGTGAAGCAGTCAAGGCCAGCTTCTCTGGCCAATCTGTGTAGTTCGTTATAAAAAAAAAAAATACTTGGAACAGCTAGCAAAAAAATTATATCAACACTTGCTACTTTAAATTCGTATATAAAACTCGCTTAAAGTTTATCACTAATACCACTAACGACCCTTTCAGAAAACATGAAGGAGTTATTGCAAGAAGTTGATGTTTAACGTAATCAAGCTAGTAACATCGTGCATACGGTTGTATGATTTAAAAAAAAATGTAAGTAATCTACAGCCAACGATTGAAGAATGTGAATGATAATAATATGTTTATCATATCGTTAGAAAATTTATACAAAATGACGTGAAAGGCGTTAATGAGTTAGCGAGGGGGAGGTAACACGACCGCGCGTAATACCTGTGTGAAGTAAAGATAAAATACTTAGGCCTTTCATTATCTTCGTAAAAATTTCGGCAATGGAGTTGTATCCTTTGGTAGTTCGATTATCTGTTGATATGCATGCTCGTTTACCCCTTGTGGACTTAAAACAAATCAAGAATTACAAAATAACAAAATACGGAAAATGGATGATTTTAAATAAATGAACCGCCTAAGTACGTCTATTATTTGGCAATACAGCTTTCTGTCACCGATTGATCTAGAGACAGACAGTGTTGCCAGAGACATGCGTGTCCTATGCTACTGATGGCGATGTCGAGGGCAGAGCGAAGTGGAGAGTAGTTAAGAAAGCTGATCCCACCATCATATGGAATAAACAGATGGGAAGAAACAAATCTGAACCACAACAGTTATATTTTTGTGGCTTACATAAAGAGGCTTGAAGAAAATTATTAGTTATCAAAGATAAAAATCAATTTGAAGTCCATCTTCGAACAAACAAGCTATAACTTAAAATAAAATCCCCCAGAAAATTGTTAGAAATATAGCCAAACGAACGCACATAAAACAAATAAAACCCGAACCGAAAACTGGTAAGTAACAAGGCGCAACACTAAAAATGTAAATTAAAAAGATAAAGATCACTTGATTTTTAATCAACGAATGATTAAACAGTCGCCACAATTCCTTAATGAGCTTCATGAAACAAATAAAACAGCCCGAAGCAATGATCACGAAGTACATCCAATATTCATTACAGACGGCTAAAAAAAGAAATGTCCACCAAGTCGATAATCTCACAGGCCAGATGTCACAACTACCAGCTCTAGAGTGTCAGAAATATCCATCATAGGCACTTCACAATTATAAAGCAGTAAATCAGCTCTTTGCACCAATAAAAACTCGACTAATCGCCCCACCATATACAAGGCACGAGGCGAATGAGATTAACTTATAAATCGTGTGTTTCGACAAGGTAAATATGGCGGGGCTCGAGAGAAATAGCGCTATATAATGGCATATTTTCAAAAGATATCGACACGTTCGATCGCTCCATACGACCACACGTAATGTAATTGATAATCGATGTTATATTTTAAAGAATTATCAATCAATATGTTAAAATAAAAGCGTGCCCGTGAGTTTTGTATGTATATTTCTCTCGATCCTGTCACTCTTTCTTCCACATTCATGTACCTATGTGTAAAAGTTCTCGGATCTAAGTACTCTTGAAGTGGCCCATCTAGAATAAGTAATTTTTGTAATCTCCTTATTTAGTAGAGCCAATGTCGTTTACCAATGGCTGTTAGTATTTCTGTTATAAATATGCCATTACGATTCAAATGACAGACCAGTGGTAGATCATTAAAATTAGTAAATAGCGATTTATGGCGCAATTACAATTGAATTGTAATTGTTCGGTCTAAGTTATACATTCTGCGACAATTGCAGACTTCGAGTGCAGGTGAGGCCATTCTCCCGTAAAAGAATGTCACCAATCATGTCGGTAAACATAATAGTCTGGAAATCTTTAGTGACTGATCTTTAACAACAGCACAAGAAAATATAATTACAGCAAAAAAGAATATTGAATATAGTTATGGCAGTCGATCCTCGAATACGTTTACAGGCAGATGAGAAAGTTTATTTTTAAAAATTGACGCGCTCAAACCACCCGTAATTACAGCGTCAACGAACCACCAGATATTGAAAGTAATGGATATATAATTAACCAGCGTTAAGTACTTAACAAAGATAAATTACAAGCATGTAAGCTGCCAACTTGCAAAAACTTCGCCTAATGTGAACTAATAAAGATATGTCTAAACGAATTTAGAATATAGTAGTTAACATAGATTTTATTTGGACTTTTAGATTTCTTAAATCTTAAATAAGTTTGAGGTACGAAGTACGAAGTTCCGACCAATATCGCATTCAACAAGCATCTATGAGTCTAGGTGTACCTTAGAACCCAAAGATCTGCTAACACAATTCATATGGGACCTGATTTAAACTGATTTCAATTTTTTTTGGCTGACCATGTCATTTTCTTCTCATAGGTTGGTTAGGTTAGTCTCGCCTTAGTCTACTCTAATCATGTTAGTATTCCGAAACAAGGACGTCACAGAGGAACGAACCACAACTCGGTCTTTTAACGGAAGACTATCAAGACATTCAAATAGCTAACTACCTTTAAATGAAGAAGAAGTGGCCGAAGAAACTCCAGCAACAAGGCGGGGCCTAATAGCAAGAAATAGTGACGTTCACGTTGCAAATTTCACGCGTTATCGATAAACCTGCACCAGCATGTGCGCAGGCGCACGCCGGCCACACGGGGCGATCGTGTGCCGACATAGTTGCATGCCGGCGTTTATTAAGTAGTGTATGTTTCAATTGCGCTACGTGAACCCACCGTATTTATTGCACCTTTTGAACGGATGAATAGAGATAAACATATGCTGCGCTCAGATTAATGACTCTTTTGTGTACGAATAAAGGTACGCGCCTGACAATTGCTGCGTTCTGTTTTGTCTACGGCCACATCTATGGGTTGGTAGGTTGAACTAATTTATTGCTGTTAAGTTTCATCTGAAATAAACATTTAACAGTATGTAAAAGCACAATCTTATTGAGGATACAGATGAAATATTAATTTGACTTCCTTATAAAGCGACAACAACTTCTTGTGAAAGATATGTTTGTGTTAACATGAATTTTTTAATAATTCTTTTACTCAGCATTTTTTCATACAGCGTGCAGAAAAATGATAAATTTAATAATATGTAAGCGCTTCATTTTGATATGTATATAAGTATATTTATACATAATGTAAATTTGCATTATATGTAAGTCTTAAATTTTGTATGTAATGCTTATGTTTATTCCTAATATAAATAGAGCTCTAGCCTTATTATAAACAATTCTTGCTGTTATTTATTTATACTTGATTTTTCTTATCTATAGCGGTAAGGTCGCCCTTGCCCACATTGAGGTTAGATTTAGTTTTTACTTTAATTTATTGTACATATTTTCAACTAATATCAAAAAATGAAAAGGTTCTTCATTCGTCTGTAGGTTCACCGTAATATTCCTAAGATAATAAGGAAATACAAGGAAGAAAGTTGGATTTGAAATCAGTTTTTGTTTTCGCTCGTAAATATACTTGTGAAATGTGAGTAATAAAGAATCTATCTATCTAGGATATGGATGAATATTTGCTAGAAATAATCGCTTATAAATTTTGTTGCAGTATGAAAAGTGGCAAACGTGCTCACCATCGTCGCCCATGAACATCCCCAGGACCAAAGAAGCTGCAGATGCGTTGCCGGCCTGTGAGATAAGGAGTAGGTCGTTTCTTGAAGGTCCCCAAATCGTAAACGTTTCGAAACAAGCTGGTGACAGTTGATTCCGCAGGTTGACAGTGTGTGGAAGAATGTTACGCGAGCAAGTACTAATATTGTTATTGACTCACTTCATATAGGATTTAATAACAAGGTAATAAGCTCATATCATACGATAATCAAAAATTTGAAATGAAAATTACATGTAAAATAATTTAATTAGTAGATTCAGGTTTTTGGCCCAACAACTATTGTTGTGTAGTAAGTTGGTTTCATAGTGAAATGTTATTGGCAAATACTAATATACTAACTACTACTGGCTCGTGGGGCCAGGTCGTAAAGCTCATTGATTGAACTGTAGAAAAATTCCCCGAAACAATACGAGCCTCTACAGACACGGTGTACATAATTACAGGGCGAATGTAAAACGATTCGGGCTTCAAACCAGAAACTAAAATGAGAAATTCGATGGTAATATTTCAACGAATTTACGATAGCCTGTCATTACATTGAGGTCCGATTCAAGGACCCCCGTGTTGGTTAAATGGCATTTAACCGGAGAGGGGGCACGGTTACTCAGTTAACTAAACTATTAAGTAATATGACATCTGCTTTCCTTTTCTTCTTCAGAAGACAACGAATTTTGAAAATTATTATTGAAGTAAAACTTCTTTATATTACGAAAAGCGTGATCAGGCAAGACGAAGGGGAGTTGAGAGGTAGATATAAGTTAGTGAAGATGTAAAGAGAGAGAGAGTTACGTTTCGTATAGGTTGCGAAGATATATCAGGGAAGTCCTAATAATTGTATAGAGGAATGATTGTTGACTGATATATTGGCAGGTCAACGATCTCGACTCCTTACGGCAATAAACGCAAATATGAAAATAGGAAGAGAATATAGGCGTTAGAACTTTGTAATATTACTAAGATATTTTGGAAATGAAACAAATTTATCCTTCTCTCAAAATATACATGCAATAGAATTGTAGGTAGGAATAGGAAGTTTGCTTCTTTCAGTGTTAAAATTTTCCAAAAAGATTTTTACAAGTCTAATGTACTATTACTAAATGTCTAATATACTATTACTAATATTCAATCGTCATTCAATCTCACTACGGCTCGGCTTTCTCGGATACTATTAAGACATGATTAGACTTAGACTTATACCATTGACAAGATAAGTTAAAATTTAACGAAGTCGACATTTTTCGAGCTTACACCAAGACAGTCATAATAAAGGTTAAAGCTAAACAGTTTCAGAAGCTTGGCCAATTTTTAATTCAGCAAAATTGCACTTCTTTGGACTTTGGACTAACAAAAAGCAACTTCATTTAAATATTGTTAAGAAGAAGCGGTGATCACCTATAAATTCGCATCGCGAACATTTTGCAGAGAAAAAAAATGATATCTCGATAAAGGAATCATGTTGTGGTACCACAAATTGCAACGGTAACCAAATCCGACGTTTCGAAAATAAGGGAACTGAGAACATAATTGCATAATAACAGAAACAATTACCGCAACAATTTCGATTGTACATTATTATTATTCACTGACTCCTAAAAACACGGTGAAATTTGTGCACGTCTCGATCGGGCCGGGTTATACGGGTCCAGTTTGCGGACGGCCCCCGAGCTTCTTTCCGAGATACCGAATGGTATAATGAAGCCATTACCCGCAAGAACAAGCCCGAGCGAGGGCAACCACATCGGCGTGGAAGGGAAAAAATATCCAAATCGCCCGGAGGACTCTCGTGCGCCGACATGCTGTCTTGCGAGAGTGGGCAAAAACGTTATTTAAGTTCGTTAGGACTCGTTTCGCGGTCCCGCTTTCGGATTCAAATGTTTTTAACTGCTTTTGTTTTGAATGCGCGCGCGTCGGAATCATTTCATCTTTATTCCGTTTCTGTTTAAGTATGACGTTAGGAATTTTAATGATCCGAGATCGACGCGTTGCGCATCACTCGCATCGAGGGTTGAATGATCTCGAAATATTAATTAATTATTTATCGATAAACGAACTCAGTCATTAGCTTAACCCTTCCACCTCATACATATAGCCGTCTATATTAACAAACACACGATGACCTGGCATATCTATTGAAAAATAAATTATTGCTTTATAATGAAACAGGGCCTCTACTCGGCTGAGTCAATTGTGTACAAAATGAACTTTTGCTTTGTTTTAGTAATTATTTAGTTTATTAGTGTGACTGTGGTTTACCGATGGAGTACCAGAAGCCCGCAATCGTGTGTGTCAGGATTTGACGTATTTGTGGTGATCTAATAACTATTTATATATTTATGACTATCATGCATCTATGTATTAATGTCATGGTATTGCGTGGGCACGAGATTGGGTTGTCATGAGCACCGTTTCCAAAGTTAGTATCATATCCTATTTGTCCGTTCCTTCCTTTAATTGTATTTTGTTTATTTTTCTTTCTTTATTTAATGTGAGTTATAATCTATTTGTAATGTGTTTGTAAATAATATGCCAATAAATCAAATGTCTATGTATATGAACAACAACAAACCCGAACGAAGCGATTTGCTTCGTCTTTCATTCTTCGTACAGCAAAGGACTGGAATAGTTTGCCCGCGTCTTTCTTTCCTTCCGATTGCAATGTGGGTATTTTCAAGAGTAAAGTGAATAGGCATTTATTAAGCTAGTGCGCCTTACCATCCAGGACTGCATTTCCACTTAACAGGTGGGAACGTAGTCAAACACTTGCTTAGAAATAATAAAATAAAAATAAAAAAAAATTGCATTTGTATATAGAAATAACATCAATAAATTCATAACTAATACTGGAACATGATGACGTCGAATAAATGAAACAGTTTCTAATGAATGTCGTCCCGTTCAGTGTAATATTATGGAGTCGATTAACCAGCGTCCAATGGCTTGTCTTGAAATTATTACATTAGACCTCGTGCAAGACAATGTTTATTGTCTTGTTCGTGCTGATCACGGAGAATTTATGTTTATGAATATTTATTTATGGATGTGCTCTATTATTTATTTATTTTAATAAAATTATATACAATTTAAGGATATTGATGTATTTCTTATTATATGTTACGTTATAAACATGGTGAAAAACGTACCTTGATGTACTTGTTAAAGTCTTTTAAAAAGGTTAAACACACAAATATTAACTAGCTTTGCGTGAATTTATAACACAATAAAAAGCGTAGAAAAAGGCGAAATTAAACCCAAAAGGCATTCCCTACCAGTTTCTCTTGGGGTTGTGTACAGACACCGTAACTGGTGCAAGCCAAATGACAAGATATTTTAAGCAAACTCTTTTATAAACGGAGCAAATATAACAAATAAAAATCCAAATAAAAAAGGCACGGACGATCAGGCTGTGGAAAAGCAGTTAAAATTTAAAAAAAGATGAGAGATGAGATGAAATGATGATAAATATACATTATTATTGTAACATATATAATAATAAATAGATACATAAATAAATATAACTAAATGAAGATGGATAGGAACAGAAAGAATGTCAAACTATTTCTTGATTAGATAAGTCTTTCTTTTTTAATTTTTTTTTAAAGTTTAATAATTAATTGGTCGATTTTTTGTAGGACAAGGGAAACGGGTCTTATGTCCCAGTTGAATTATCAAAGCATTATTTCCTTCTTATATTAAGATTAGTATTAAATGTATAAATACAAAGGCGGTTAATCTTGTGAATTGAAGGATTGTATTGAAAAATTTCAATTCTGTCTTCGTCATCTCAAATGCACGCCGGTCGTCAGTGCCTACATGTTAATCTATGATCATTTAAAACGGATAAAGACACTCTGATTACCTTACAATGCAACGTGAAAAAAACGTTAATCAATTCAAGAGGGGACGCAAGAAAGCGACAAATCAACGCCCACGATTCAAAAAGACCGTAATAATACAATGATCTGTAGGAGAGAAAAATATTCATCTTAATTAAACACATTCGTTTTATTATTATTTTAAAAACATGACACTTTAAACCTAAACAGCAGTAAGTAACAAAAGTAAGGCTTGTTTTAATAACTGGCAATACCTGTAGTTCTTTCTCTAGGTTCTATTTTCGAAGCAAGTGCTTGACCACTATCCCACCTGACCTTAAGCGAAAATACAGTCCTGGATAATGAAGCCCATATTTATATCTGTTAGTAGTGCTGCTTCTTTGTCGTTCCTTCATTTCTTAGGATCGTGGTCACTTGCGCCCCTCAAGTGAACAATCTGCCTCCATCGGCTTCGGTTCGAGGCAGCCCTCACCAGCTGGTAGAGATTAGGAGAGGAGATAGCACCTTTTACTTGGTCAGACCATCGTGTTGGCGACCGGCCTCTCGTTCTCTTGACACAGAATACACTAGTTACAGAATGTATTGCCAACGATGGCCAGCTTTTCAAGGTTACCATCCCCTTTACGCATTATATGCCCGAAATATGACAGTTCGCGTTGTAGAGTAGTGCTGCAAAGAATTGGAAAGAAGGTTGAAGTTCTTGTCGCAATTACAATACGAAAGCTGGAATACCTAGGGCATATAATGCGCAATCTCAAATTCGAACTGTTACAGCTCATAATCCAGGGAAAGATACAAGGGAAAAGAAATCCGGGAAGGAGAAGAACATCTTGGTTTAAAAATCTATACCAATGGTTCAATAAGAGCAGACGTTTTTATTTCGAGCTGCTGTGTCGAGGGCCCAAATCTACATGATGGTCGCCTTCGATAGAAGAAGGCACCAAGAAAGCAGCTTAGTAAATGCCTATTCACTCTACTCTTGAAGACACTCACATTGTAATCGAAAGGAAAGGCAGACGTGAGCAAAATATTCCAGTCTGTTGTAGTACGAATAATGAAAGATGAAGCAAAGTTCTTCGTCCGGATTCGAGGAGTGTTCGAGTGTGATATTTATTTTATGGGAAAACGAGCAAACGAGCTTACGGCTCAACTGCTCTCAAGTGATCATCGTCGCCCATAAACATCCACAGCACCAGAGGAGCTGCAGATCTGTTGCCGACCTTTGAGATAGGAGTAGGCTCGCTCGTTTCTTAAAGGTTCCAAAATCGTAATGGCCCAACCATTGCTGTTGACAGTTGATTCTACAGGTTGACATTGCGTGGAAGAAAGGTACGCGAGAAACGTACAGTCGTGGAACGTCAACCATCAAGATGGCGTTGTTGAGTCTTTATATAGAAGCAGTCTTAAATAGTATTGGAAAGCGGATGTGGGACATTATGCTGTTCACTTATCACCAAGCTTATTAGATCCAATCTTTTAGCAATTGTTTTTTTTTGTTATTAAAAATCCTAAAAAAAATGACAATTCAGTTATATAAGACGACCGGGGTTCGACCCCGCGACCATCAGGTAGTCGAACCGCTTAGCCACTAAGCTATCATTGCTTAGTATAACATATGACGAAATAATTAGACAGTTATGTGAAGACAAATTTAATATCTGTAAATGAATAAAATAAGTTTTTATTTACCGATTTGAATGTTAATGGTCTTAGATGCAGTGCATTATGCAAATCGAGCACATAAAAATCACACTATCTTGAAGCTGCGCCATAATTCAAGACAAAAAACGATTTTCTAATTACCACGTTTCGTCACCCGAGACGTTAGAAATATCTTAATCGAACGTGACCGGTCGGGATGCCACGAAAACTCAATCCAAACTAATGCACATACAAAAAGTTTCTCCCAACACTCACCATATCAAAATCACATTAAGACGTCCAAAAACACGAGCGCATTAAAGCAATACTCGTTCGCGCTCGTATCTCCGAACGTACACTACTAATAACTCAATCCTTACTAAATTATATAGAGCCGGGAGTCTTCCAGTCACTATCATTAAAGTGCGTTCGATGAATTATAGTGCGTGATTATGTATCGCGTTTTGCGTTGGTGGGGCGAAATTTTGTTGTTAATTAGACTAACATTATTCCAGTATTACTTCCTTATTTCGGAACATAAAATTTGAATTTAAGTATGTACAAAACCGAATTATAGTAAACGATTTTTAAGTATATTTTTACGTAATTTAATAGTACCTGGACCGGTATTTTCTTTTTGGTAATTCGTGTTTTTTTGGAAATTATATTCATATACGACTAACATAATAATATTAATAATAAATTTCGATCTTAAGGACAAGACACATATTTTTTTCAATAATAACATTAGTAAGCAATTGATTTTCTTAGTATTAATACAAACCAACCACTCATTAGCTTAGTATTGCTTAACAACGCCATCTACTGAAATTGTTTTAGTTTTGCTGTGTAGTTAAAGGCAGTTAGTTGCTCCCAATTTAAAACAATAATAATATTACTCGCTAATAGATGTTAGGAAGAGTCATATTTTTCATTTAATTTATTTTATGTTTAAGTTGATTGTCGATTAAGCGACTTTTTTTAATGAGTCCTGAGCTAGACCGAGTTATCGCCTCCGATATTCAGATTATACATACAAGAATTCCTCGCTTAAGGGTTCTAATCTAATTTAAATTAGATAAAAAGCTATGTTTGTATGTTCGAATGATATGGACCTAATTTGATGAAATTTTCCGGCGATTTTTGAATAAAGTGTGTTAAATATTTTATATAGTAATAATGAACTTTGGTGACGACTGAATCATACATTATTTTGGTTTCAACCGACTTCATAAAAGGAGGATGTACACAATTTGTTTGTATTTTTTTATGTCTGTTCTATTCTATTCTATGTCAGTTTTTGTTTTTCTAGTAATTGGCGTATATAAAATGGCGTGGTAGCTGCGTATGCGCTTTAATTAGGCTTATGAGGTCCATGCGTTATAGGAGGTAAGTCCAACGACATATACCGGGCACAAATTATAAGAAGTATATTAACAAATACAAAGAAACATATTTAGCAATAAGATATATATTCATAAAATTTATGTATATATGTAGTGTATTTGTATGTATTTATTTTCATATTTCGTTAAGTCTTCTTTTCCTTTCTTCAATTATTTCCTGTTTTTTCTTTGCTAATATGTTTCTCTCTCCAATGGTTGACTGGTAGAGAATGCCACTAAAGTATTAAGAGCACTTTCTGAACTTTAAATTCAAAAAAGTTAAAGTAACAGCCTATATATATGTCCCACACCTGGGCACAGGCTCTGTAAAGAGAGCATGAGGGCATAGTCCGCCACGCGGCCCAAGTGCGGATTGGCAGACTTGACATGTCTTAGAAATTTTTATGACATGTAGGTTTCCTCACGATGTTTTGAAAAATTGCAACTACAAATTTATTGGTGCCGGCAAAGGAGATCGAACTCGGATTGCTAGCATACCATGCAACTTGAGGCGACCGCACGGACACTGAGCTACCATGGCTGTTTCTGAACCTTAATAAATGTAAATAATTAAATTGAAAGTGTAAATACAATAACACCTCAAACACGATTAGTTCCGCAACTTATAATCGCTTCATCTCACACACGCACAAACCCACTCGTCTCGTCTCAATCAATACAAGAAGCGGTGTACAACGTCTCAACTTACGTTTACCGACGCGCACCTATCAATTTGCGCACACAAATCGTGCGTGTGCGCATTACACATATTCGTCACGTAGTAATAACAATATATACCTGTTTGGTGCTTACTCTTCGTTTTGTGGCCGACCGTTGCACCACGCCCATGGCATTATAGCCGGGAAGAAAACGCAGGGTCGGTATTATCGATTATGCTGGTACTCGGCCGCATTTTATTATGCGCCTTTGTTTTGTGGTAGCGTAATAAAGATTTCCTCGATCGTATAATTGCGATACTTTTGACCGTGTCAAGTGAGTTATTGTTTCGGGATATAAAACTACATCTGTTATATTTTATTGCCTCGTTTAAATTATTTTTCGTTGACTTTAATATATTAAAATATAAACAGTCACGCATAACACCCGGAGGGACTGGCAGAGTTAGATATCTACTTGATAGTAGACCAGTAGACAGTTATCCTGATCAGATCATTTTTTGGTTGACGGGGGGGGAAATATTCAACAAGATACCCCGCCTTCTCCCCGGAAGTGACGTGAGTTATGTGAGGCTTTTACGCACTAAAACCCACTGGTGGCCCTATTCGGTGCATGGCGAACGGCTCCGGGATCTCCAGCGGAACGTACCGGAGCACTTCTGCACGTGCTCTTAAGCACGTCCCGTGGGAGGTTACTCCCTCCCCCAGCACCGAAGAGAGTGGCCGTAGATCATGCTCAGTGCATGCAAATGCATAGACTGCATGAGTACGAGATGCAGAAGCCTCCTGCAGTGGACTATTGCAGGCTGATAATAATGAGATTACCCTATAAATGAATTCATTTGCTTACGCTTGCACAAGACAATATCTAATCTTAAAACAGATTTCTCTGACACAACACATCTTCCTGGTTTTAGAATCTTTATTTGTCATAATAAATTAAAACACCTGATGTTAAAGATACGAAAAGATAATATCCCGCGACATCGGTGGCTTGTTGTTTCCAATATTTTCAATATTTAATTATATAATTTAAACTTTATACGTTTAATTATCATATTATTTATTTTAGTTTATTTTTGACTCAATAATATTTATGATTTTTTTCATCTATTATTTTATTGTATAAAATATATTTTAATCTCATAACTGTTTTATTTATGTAAATGTCTGAAAAATGTCTGAATAATAATATTCCATATAAAAGTAGTATTGCGCGCGCACGTCTTTAAGTAGTCGGGCACCGCTGAAAATCAGCGCTGTCGCAACCTTGTGACAGCATATGCTGAGACGGTGTCCGATATTGGCATCATATGTTTTGTTTTGTTTGTCCGTGTAACTTTAACTGTGCTTTGTCTATTTTTCATTATTTTTAATGTGTGTTATATTCTGTCTGTGATGTGTTTTGTATTGTGATGCCAATAAATAAATGTCTATGTCTAATATAATTCACTTACGTGAGAAAATTACAACTAATACCAAAAATAATTATACATATTTCGGACAAATTACTTTACAACTAAAATATAACTTAGTTACCAACTAATACGACGAATCAGGACAAAATGTATATCGTATTATATCGGATATAAGTAGGAGAGGAAATAAGTAATTAAGAAGTATAATTGAAAAGCTCGGGGTTTTTTTTTTGACGAACTACACAGATTGGCCAGAGAATCTGGCCTTGACTGCTTCACCGGATTGAGAGATGGCAGAGCTCTTAGGTCGCTTAGCCTGAACCTCTATCGCTAGTAACTCGACACAAGGGTCCCCGGTGGTAACCTCAGCGGACGGTTACTATGTTACGCGTAAGCATTCCAATCCGAGGGCGCCCGAGAAGGCCGAACCACGACTCGGTCGGTTGCTATTTCACGGATAATCTAAGGGACATTCGAAAGCTAAACTAACTTTGAGTGCCACTTCGGGTTAAAAAGCTCGGGGTATGTTTATCAATTGTTTTCGGAATAAGTAAATTTGGATGTGGGGTAAGGTTGGAAGGTTCTGCTCTGAGCTTAAAATTTAATTTTTAGTAATTTTTAACACCGGTATTGATCTAGAATCTCTTATATAATATATTAAAGTAATTTGTTATAAATTTGAGAACCTTGGTACATAATTTTTTCCGTAGTGTGTGGTGTGTGTAGCTGGAGTTCTTGATTTCGCTTAAAATTGATTCTATGTTTTGGGTTCTTTTACGAAATAGTTTGTATATGGATATCGTTATTCAATATCTGATTAATATGCAATTTTTTAATTGTATATTTATATCTTTCGACATCAACAACAAAATGCTTCGATTTTATCGACACCGAGTTTCGATATCGATATTCCATTTCGCAGGTCAATCATTAACCGCTCCGAGGGGAGTGCGGCGACTTTATCACTAACACAGAAGAGCGTGCACTCGACGCATATTTTCTTATTGACCCGCTCTACGCTGACCGTACTCGTTTCAACGCACTCTCAGCCCGATAATGGAGAGTACAGATAGCATGGGAAACGATTGAAGTGTATTAATTTTATGTCTCGCCAGATAAGCTCGCGCTCTGAGAAATAGACTCGAAATGGACTGTCGACGAGATAGTGGTTAAATTGTAAATTATATGTAAGTATGAACGAACGCAAAAATAATAAACAAAATGTATATAATTATAGTTTTTGTATATTATAAATACACAATAACACTGATGGTCACAGGCAAAGTACAGGTAAAACGACCAAGAGGGAGGAGCCCTCTGCGTTGGACAGACCAAATTAGCACCAACACCAACAGGAGAGTCCACGAGGCATTTCACACCAAAGACCGCAACAGGTGGAAAGCGATCGTCCGCCTCATAATTCGTGGAGGTCACGACCCTCAGCAATGAGGAAAACGACGGAAGAAGGAGGAGGAGGAATTCCAATAAATAAAATGTCTATGATTATGTCTATATAATTATTGCTAAGAATGACAATAGATGTGAAAACCAGATTGACGTTAAGAATTTTAATTTAAACACTTGAACAGGAACAGGGACGCAGCGGTCGCGGAGAAACTAATAACAATACAACGTGAACCAGAGCATTCTCAAATACCACCTTCCAAAATCAAGGATAAAAACAAAAAAAAAAACAAATAAAGTACATTAAAAAAAGTGCACGGACGGACACAAGTCTGTGGTTGCACTTTATATATATTTTAATACTAAAATCCTAATTTATAAGTTTTCACTTCTACCGGCAGTCCCTGAAAGACTGCCAATTTTTGTTTCCTTTTAAGTACACTTACTAGAAACACTATAAGGAATTTATCTATCCAATCGCTTTGATTGTTCAAGCAAGGTTGGATGATAGTAGTGCATTATTACGTTGATGCGAGCGGGCAAACAAGCAAACAGGCAAATATTGACGCAGTGGCAGTTTGCCGTGACGCGTCGCCGCAGCTTACTGCTCGTGTCAATATTGACTGCAGCATGCGCGCGCGCAGGGTTGAAATACGTTTTATCTAGGATTTTTTTACAGGGTCAAAGAAGCTTACAACTTATTACCTAGAGTGCTTTTTTTTGATTTAATATATGTAGATACAATATCAATTTTTCAACCGAATTAAAAAAAAGTATTTATCAATTTAGTCCAATAATTTGTGTCGTTATATATAATACAATGTTATTTCATTGAAGCGTCAATAGCCTAATGGTTTAGGGTACGGCCTGCGAATCGTAAGGTCGTGGGTTCGAATCCACCATTCGACTATTGCCGTGAACCATGTCTAGCACAAGCTTAAGCTTAGTTGGAATGGTTAACAAGGTTGTTAGTAATATTTCTGAAATAAAAAAAAAGAAATATTGCTAGCTTTCTTTTAAAAAAAAAAATAACTTTGTTCTCAAAATCTAATATTTTCTCTTGTACCTCATTGTTAGTATTATAATTTATGAAATATGAATACAATGAAAAATTACAAACTGGTATATTTATTGTCGTTATATATATTCCAATTGTATGTATATTATTATATTTATATAGAAGTACCTATTTATGTATATGTAAATATATATTAATTTATCTATATAATAGTTTTAAAACACTATTTTTAGCGGCACTACCCTTAGCCTGCTCTTAACCACTAAAGGTTAGCTGGAAGAAAATGCTAAATAGCATTAAGTTCGCCTTTGTACATATTCTTTGGTGCAATAAAGGATTTACCTATCTATCTATCTATAATTTAGACATAAATCAATATAATCAATATCATATAAATTTAATTGATTTTTGTGTTTTTGAAAAGGGGTTAAAGATGCAGTAGAGTAGGCTGACGGAGGGAACTTGACACTATAACATTCCATCCAGAAGAAGATACAAGAGAGTGATTTCGGTGTCGATGTCGGAGACAGTGCGAAATGGAAAGCTAACATGCGAAAAGCTGACCTACATATGGGACTAATAGCAAGTAAGAGAGAGTTGGAAAGGGCGATGTTTCAATTTGGTTTTATACACGCGATACTTTTGTAATACCAATGAACGAAAGGTTCTATCAGACAGACGAGGTCGAAATGTTAGAAATAAATTAATTAAATCTTCTAAGAGATTGGGTACTTTAGTTATTATTGGTGAGCTCGAATCCTTTAAATTAAAAATATATATATATTAATTCGAACATCTCTACCTAAATGCCCACGCAAACGTTCACAAAAGAAACAATTTTTTTAATTAAATATTTATTGAACTTTGACAACCCTGTCAGAACAGGTTGCTTGGACTACAAGCTTTAATGGAGCAAAGGACAGAAACGGAAATCTTGAACGGTTTGTTTTACATTGCTACAATGACTCGTGCTGTGTACACTGCACTACCTATTTACCGATCATTGGATCAAGCGGAGGTGGACTACTGATTTTCAAGCGTATTAAAAGAAAGTTTAGAACGAAGGAAGCTCGAATATTTAGACAGGCGGTGAATATGGAGTATTCATTTGGGATAATATTTATTCTGGCTGAGAAGCGGCCTCAATTATTAAAAATACATACGATTCTCATCGCATGTCACATACGTCTATTAACATATTTCGAATTCTATACCATTAGGTTTATGCAGGTCAACGTGTAAATATCTTGGCAGTAAATACGGTGGGGAATTTTTTATTACAGATTGCACGATATTTAACGAACTACAGACTTTACGACCCGCCAGCAACCCGAGTTAGATCGTGTGCTGCATTGACATTTGTTAGAATATTTTCTAGTACATGTGAAATCTGATAATCCGCCCTCATACTCTCTTACTTACGTACTCGTATCGAGGACATATGTATATAAGCTGTAACTTAAACTTTAAGACTGCACAACACGGGCCAAGAACACCTTTGGATCGTGTATCACTACGAATTGTCTGCTGCTACGAAACGAACGAGTATAGATTCACATCATGCTTGCAATCCTTTTAGATGTTAGTTGAAAGCGGAATCACTTCAAAACAAAAGAATAGAATGCTTCCTTTGCACCTCCCCTCTCCCATAAAAACTCCAAAACTGGATAATTGTTATACACTAAATGATTAGACAAAAGGAGATGAGTCGACCCATTCAAAAAGAGAGAAGACGATTATTGTTAATATACTCCATGTTAAAGATGAAATTGGAAGTTTTAGGGAGGACCAAGATTCACAATACATGTGTATGTATTTAATTGTTGTTATCGCGTTTAAACAAGAACTATTCAATCTGCTGTTATGGCTAAATTATAATTACACAACATAGACAGACAGCTGGAATGATTCAGTATATATGCGAAGCATAATATAACCTCGGTGGAAAAATTAATATTTGCTTCTAAAATCTATCACGTTTACGTTGAAAATAGGGGATATGAAAATCAAATGTAATAGAAAGTCTTTGGTGTAATTGTGCAGGAGGCAGATGCAATCCAGTAATGGTATGCTGAAATGATGATGATAAATCTATTATAATGATTGAACGTAAAATAAAGATAAATTTCATATCAGCGACGGCTAGTATGCAAGGAGTAAGTCACGCGCCAAAAAGAAATAATTACTTTAACCACTTCACCCTAAATCTAGTGACTGTTAATAAACCAATATTTACAGACACGCACCAGAATCCAAAATACCAATAAGCTACCGTTCGGCCCCCGGCCTCGCTCCGTCAATATTGGATATACTTAAAACCTTTTCCGGGAATCACTTTTAGTGTTACTGTGAGATATTATGGGCAAACTTGTCTATTTAGAGTTCCGTTTTATCACCAGCTTCTACACAAGGAACTTCGGACTTTAGTCACTTGGAATAAGATGTTACAAGGTGTCAATTGAAATTGGCCGATCCAGGAATCTGTATACAACGCTAATGACGAGTAGGTGTTGCTTTAGGTAAGGTTTTGAGTACTTTTGAGAAACTTATTTACGTGTTGATTGGTTCGTCTTTCTCGTCTTCTTAGATATGAAATCAAATGTTGATTTTTAATACGCCAAAGCAAGCAATACTGACTTGTCATTTTACAGGTTCAAGAAACTACATTTCTGTGAAATATTATTATTTATATGAAATTAACCGTTTGTATGTAATCATGGCCTGAGGAAATGAAACGAACCTATTACAATTTATCAATGTGCCCAAAACCGTAATGTGCTAATTTATTTCTTTTGACATGTAATTTTTAATTGATTATTTGATATTGATTAATTGTTTGCAATGTATCGGCATATTTGAAAAACGTCATTGTGTACGGTATACACAAATAGCATCAATTGAAACAATATTGGAGTGTCAGTGGTAGGTTATTGGTAAACCATAGTGGAATAAAAGAACTAGCAGAAAATCGACAACTGTGATGTCACTGGACGTTCATTTGAACACAAACTCTGTGTAGTGTAGTTACTGAGTATATAATACGTCAAAGGAGTGCCTCATTCAGGAATATATTACCCAAAACAAATTGCCAGTGAATATATTCAGAACAAAAGATTGGAGACTTGCTATATATATAAAAATACTTATTATGGTGAATTTTAACTTAAGTTTGCAAAAATAATACAAACTTAAAGGCGTCGAAATCTTCAAGCAGATAAAAAAATTGTGTGAACATAATCTTACTATTAAAAGAAAGCCGCATTCAACTTCCAAGCACCCTTAGAGGAATACAATAACTTATAATTTCTCTCAAATACCCACATCCTATTGTCAAATGGACTGTTTAACCTGTCATACGCTTTTGACAATGTACAACACAATAGAATATAATATGAAGTCCAAGAAATATGCGGACCACTTGTTCAAACAATCAACTCTCGGGGATTACAGGTGTTTAACGTAAGTACCTACAATATTTCTTCTCTAATCCCTCTCTAGTTTAAAGCATGAAAAAATATCATAGATTACATTTAACGGTGTACCGAAAGGGATACACTTTGGGACACATTTACATTTGATACTTTGTGCATTGTATATTTCGAATTAATAAATCTAGAAATAACGTATAACAATAAAATATATGTTTATTAATTTACCACAAATTTACTGTGAAAAATCATATCAAATATCATTAACATCACCGAAGTGGCGTGAAAAGATTACAACAAAACACAACTGGTAAAAACTATATATCTTCTTTTGGTTAAATAATTGAATACACACAGAGTTTGGTAGCTTGATGTCCGGGCGGTCAGGTCAAGTTGCTTAGTAGCAACCCGAGTTCGATCCCCGGTACCGGTACTAATGAATTTGTTTAATACAATTTTAAGTGCTGATTTACCACGCGCTCGGCGGTGAAAGAAAACATCGTGAGGAAACCTACATGTCTTGGAAACTTTTGTAACACTAGTGAAGTCTGCCAGTACGCACAATGGACCCAAGTGGGTCATAAATATTTATGTATATAGGGTTGTATTTAACTTTAACGTAATTCAAAACAATAGTGAATGTTCTCAGACGACGTTGGTCATTAAGATCAGCTGATACGTAAGCCACTTCTCCTATAAAAAAATAGATACAATGTAGTAGTCGTATACGAGTAAATAAAGATTATAGTATTATGATAAGTACATACCACTTTTGTAGCTAATTCACGGCTAGGCAGAAGCCGGTTTTCAACGCAAACATATAAGGTACCTGTATTATACTCACTGGCTAGTGGTTACTACCTCACTATAGACCGCCACACCCACTAACACTTGCTCTAATGGCTAGTCTGCGGTCCACGCATAATTTCCTTCACTAGAACTTCGATCGTCATTCGAGAACGGGTCTAAGCAGATTATCTTAGATACGTGACCAGTCCCATTTCTAATTAATGTGTTCTGATTAGCTGTACTAATTGCAGTTCCCACATGGACCCCGAGTGTGTTAAACCAATTGTGTTTGATAGATATTTTTGTCACACATTGGTGCCACTATGGTTCACCAATAGCCGCCAATCGTGTGTTATTATAATTAATTTGACTGTAATAGATCATATGAACATCATAATGAAATATCACTAACAAATAGCTGACTTTAGGGCCTATATTTAACCACCTTTAATTATAAAAAAAATGATGTCAATTTTTTTCATCTCGAAAAATATTTGCTGTGATGACACCGTGACGGTAATTATTTTAGCAACCGCTGTTAACAGTGGTAGGTATTCTACTGTTGCACGAATGAGTCGCCACGAATAGCTAAGTGCCGTCGTGGCAGAATACCGACGTGTGTGTGGGTGGGTTGAATCGCTTAAGATCTGATAACCCGCCTGCTCTTTTGCCTCCAATCTCAATAAAATATATAATATTCCCTTTAGTGATTAAGATATCTCTGTCTCACATTCATCTCTTTTAATAATCAGTACAGATATAGTCAGAAAAGATTTTCCTTTGTAGTTTTTCGGAAAAGTTCCATCCAAATACCCATCTTAGAGCCGTAGCTGTAAGTCGCATCAGCAGACCAACATATATATAGAGTGGTAATACGCAATTCAAATATTCGCTATAGTTTTAACCATATACATTTTCAGATTTTGATTGCATCCCTCTGATATGCAGGTTGTTAGGTACGAGAGGGACGCCAATGACAAAATTTACGCAGGTATTGAGTTTTATTATTGTAAATATTTCCCAATAAGCTTTATTTTGTTGTACATTTAATTATGTTTTAAAGTGGACATAATGTTTTCTTTACAATAAAACTGAGTATTTTCCAAGTTACAGAAGGTGGTTGTAACCTAATTGTGATTTTAAACTAACATGATCATGAACTTAACAATTATTACTAAAAATATCGGGAACCCATTTCGTAAAATACACTGGTAATGGTAATATCCCGTTTTAAGTAATAATTATGGTTGTAACATCTCTATATTATACAATGACATTATTCATTTTGATATTTGACACTAGACAATAAAGTTCCATATTAATGGATATGAAAATGTTACTCATTTAATACGATCGTTCATTGTTAGTTCGGGTGTCATCGTATTCCGATAAAGATCCGAGTTTTCCCGAAAGAAAATCATTTCTCTCTCTACATTCAAATTCATTCGTTTGTCATCTACAGCTCGTCCACTGATGAAAGTATATGACTTGGTTAGCATTCATCAAGTTGAACTGTTTGTGCTCAGTGTGTAAGGATGACCTCACCACTTGTCCTATATGGAACTTAATAAACCATTTTACTTTCGGACAAATACGATATCAAATACAGTTTTACAACCAGATACAAAGTACAGTACGAGTAAATAACATAACTTAAGTTAACACTCTGGTATTAAGTGACGCTAATTAGACAAACATTTGCACTGTCTTTTAATGTTACTTATCGTGTTTGTATCTACTTGATTTCACGCAAATTGAGATATAAATAAATAACATTCTTAGATAACAAATAATATATATAACAACGCGATTGAAGAGGCTGGTTTACATCTTTTAAATGTGGACATCCCTCAAACCCGAAGTGCTTTACCTCATCTTTCATTATTCGTACAGCAAAGGACTGGAACAGAATAACCGCACACGTCAATAGTGTATCCACAAACTTAGCGCATTCAAAATGCAACTTGCTAAATTCCTCAACAAAAGCTAATCTTCTCCAAGCAAATGAAAGCGTTATGAGACTCCTTCTTTCTTGTGATAGCGAACTGATTGTTTTATAATATTAGTTATTTATTGTTCTCATGTAAGTGACCTTTAATGTCTAAAGTGAGAATAAAGTTTCTTAGAGAATAAACCTTAAACCTCAAAGGACTGCAATATTTTGCCCACGTCTGTCTTACACTCCGATTACAATGTAAGTATTGTCAAGAATAGACATTTACTGAGCAAGTGCACCTTACTGACTGCAATACCACTCTACTTGTGTACTTCTCGTCAAATATGGCTTATATAATAAGCTTATATAAAATTCAAATAAATATTCGATATCTGCATTTTATAATGTTTAAACTTTATAATTAAAATTTAAAGTTACCGTCTTTTTATATATAATATACATGTCCCACGGTTGGGCGCAGGCCTTCTCTGTAAAGAGAGTATAAAGGCATAGTCCGTCACACGGCCCTAGTGCGGATTGGCTTGACTTCACATGCCTTAGAAATTTTTCTAAGACTAGGTTTCCTCACGATGTTTTCCTTCACCTCCAAGCGCGTGGTAAATCAGTACTAAATCAGTGTAAAATTGCAACAACAAATTTATTGGTGCCGGCACCGGGGATCGAACACGGGTTGCTATGTAACTTGAGCCAACCGCCCGGACACTGAGCTACCACGGCTCTGTTAATAACTTCCGTTATAGTAGGGTATAATTAGACATATACATTAATCGGCGAATAGCAATACGTAATAAAAATAAAGCGGAAAAACGAAGCGTTTTTTAAATATTTTCCCCGTACCGTTAGCGTTTGGCAAACCGCCAATTAAACACTCATAGTTATCACTGACCAATAATAAAGGTTTTAAAGACGATTTAAAAACGGAACGTAAAACATCGGTTTGTACGCGAGACGGGCGTAATATTTAAATATATTTTATAAGGAGGCCCATAAATACGGCGTGCGTAATTAATACTCAAGTATGGGCCCCGGGCCGGGGCAATCGTAACTGGTGGTTTAGTTTGTTGTTTTTGTACTACACACTAGGTACGAGATTGCTAAGCCAATTGTGTAGTAAATTAACTTTCATTGGCATCATAGTGACACATTACATATATAGAAGTAAGCTTCTTGAAGCGTCAATAACCTAATGGTTTAGGGTATGATCTGAGAATCGTAAAATTCACCATTCATCTATATAACTATATACGAGAATCATCTCCTGCAAAAAGGTTATTGTTGGAATGGTTAACAAGAATATTAGTTTTTTTTTATTAAAGTAGGTAAAATTAATTTGAGATAAACTAAACGTAATCTAAATCCAATGACGGCCTTATCGATTTAAGCGATCTCTTCCAGGCAACCCTGCAGGACAGGAGAGGTAAATTAAATAAACAGTAAGGTAATAAGAAAAGTCAAGAATAAATAAATAATAGATATAACAACGCGATTGAAGAGGCAATGCTGGATTACATCTTTTAATGTTACTTATCGTGTTTGTATCTATTTGATTTCATGCAAATTGAGATATAAATAAATAACATTCTTAGATAATAAATAATAGATATAACAACGCGATTGAAGAGGCAATGCTGGATTACATCTTTTAATGTTACTTATCGTGTTTGTATCTATTTGATTTCATGCAAATTGAGATATAAATAAATAACATTCTTAGATAATAAATAATAGATATAACAACGCGATTGAAGAGGCAATGCTGGATTACATCTTTTAATGTTACTTATCGTGTTTGTATCTATTTGATTTCATGCAAATTGAGATATAAATAAATAACATTCTTAGATAATAAATAATAGATATAACAACGCGACTGAAGAGGCAATGCTGGATTACATCTTTTTAATGTGGACATCCCTCAAACCCGAAGTGCTTTACCTCATCTTTCATTATTCGTACAGCAAAGGACTGGAACAGAATAACCGCACACGTCAAGAGTGTATCCACACACTTAGCGCATTCAAAATGCAACTTGCTAAATTCCTCAACAATAGCTTATCTTCTCCAAGCAAATGAAAGCGTTATGAGACTCCTTCTTTCTTGTGATAACGGACTGATTGTTTTATAATATTTGTTATTTATTGCTCTCATGTAAGTGACCTTTAATGTCTAAAGTGAGAATAAAATTTCTTAGAGAATAAACCTTAAACCTCAAAGGACTGCAATATTTGGCCACGTCTGTCTTAGATTCCGATTACAATGCAAGTATTGTCAAGAATAGACATTTACTGAGCAAGTGCACCTTACTATCCAGGACTGCAATACCACTTAATATCAGGACGAAATCATAGTTAAGATAAAAAAATAACAAAACATTTACTTGTGTACTTCTCGTCAAATATGACTTATATAATAAGCTTATATAAAATTCAAATAAATATTCGATATCTCCATTTTATAATGTTTAAACTTTATAGTAAGAATTTAAAGTTACCGTCTTTTTATATATAATATACATGTCCCACGGTTGGGCGCAGGCCTTCTCTGTAAAGAGAGTATAAAGGCATAGTCCGTCACACGGCCCTAGTGCGGATTGGCTTGACTTCACATGCCTTAGAAATTTTTCTAAGACTAGGTTTCATCACGATGTTTTCCTTCACCTCCAAGCGCGTGGTAAATCAGTACTAAATCAGTGTAAAATTGCAACAACAAATTTATTGGTGCCGGCACCGGGGATCGAACACGGGTTGCTATGCAACTTGAGCCAACCGCCCGGACACTGAGCTACCACGGCTCTGTTAATAATTTCCGTTATAGTAGGGTAATAAGAAAAGTTAAGAATAAATAAATAATAGCAAGAAATGTTTAAATAAAACAGCGATGAAAAATCCGCGCCACGGCGTTCGTTGACCCTTCGGTTCAGCTGTTTTTGACTTTTGTGTTTCATTATTTTTTTTAGTAATGTATTTTTTATGAAACTTTCATTTCATTTAGCTACACTAACATGATGCAGGTTAAATAATGCTAATAAAACGTATTAAAGATTTTTTTTTTTAATCAGGATCGATTTTTTTCTCGTCCCATCATCAAAGGTGTCATTAATACTATCGTCTGTCTTCGTTTTCCAAAGCGGTCTCCTAATACCCTGTATACGAATATGCTTGTTTAAAGGTATTAGATAGATACGTCGGTTTCATAATTAAACGCCACTGGTAAATAACAGACTCGAAGCCCAGGTCACGTGCAAACGCTTTTCGGGGTCGGCGATAGAGGATGCGTTAGCGCCTAAATGCATAATTCGATTTCCGGCAACCGTATTAAAATCACACGTGAGCGTGAATTTTTTGGGAACGATTGTATTTTACGGTTTCTTGAAATGAAAAAAATATTTTGCATCGTTGCTATTTAAAACTCGATGAAACGAAAACGCGACACCCTCTCTTTCTCTACTTGTGGCAGTATTCAGTTTTCTATAGATATAGAAAAAATGGGCAAATGCAATAAAGTTGCTGGCAAAAGAAGTGTTAATCATAGAAGTTAATCATGAGTGCGTAACAACAGGGAGTGGACCGGAATTGCGAGTGCCGCGCTCATCTGTTTCGTCTAGCAAGAGACAGAGGGAGATGTGGTGAATGGACTGCAAACGTTAGTCAGAAAGGTACTTTAAGGAGAATAATAGGTATAGATAATGACTCATATCACGTTACATTAGATTATTATTTGTATCAGCCCTGTAGTTCTGGGCTCTCAAGAATAAGACTACGGTATCCCCTGCCTGTCGTAAAAGGCGACTAAAAGGGGCCTCGGGTTCACTGGGCGACAAGGGTGGGGGCCTGAGTCGTCCACCAAAGTGGACCCGGGAAGAAGGCGACATCGGCTGGCCCGTGTCGCCTTGCGCTGCGAGGGCGCAGGGGGGGAGGGAGTAATCTCCCCGGGATGTGCTCTCCTTGAGCACAGTGCAGAGGGGCTCCGGTGCGTTCCACTGGAGATCCCGGAGCCCTCGTCATGCACATAACCGCCGCCTTCCCCCCAGAAGGCGGGGTATCTTTCTGAAGATTTCCTCCCCGTCAACAAAAAGAAAAAAAAGATTATTATTTGTGCGATGTGCTCTCTTGGGTGTGTTAGTTTCTTGAAATGCGATTATATTTAGCATATTTCTCAGTCTTAATTTGATGTTCTAAATCAACCTGTATAAACATAAGTTGGCTGCGGTTCTGTGTCAGCGATGGGGCAGTCAAGGTAACCGTGCCTGGATACCGTCATCACCGAGGATACCATAGCTTAGTTGCCTCCGACAATCTTAGGCAGGAATTCCTTGAATACTGCCAGCTCGCCAAGGCCTTAGCTTCAAAAGATCTATGGCGAAAGGGCCATAGGAAAGAACGAAGCCAAAGAAGAAAGAGGAGAATCCATTAAACGGGAAAGGGAAAAATATCTGAATAGTATTTACACGTTATACAAAGGTTACGTAAAGGTTGCTGCATGATCTTAGCAACAGGATCACAGGACTACAATAGAAAAAATGTTTTAAGTCAAATAAAATAAATAAAATGCCTGGACATTGTTAAGAGAGTCAATTAAAGGTACCGTTTCCAATTGGCAACCGTCCTAGGCCTAGATCCTTATACGCTTTCACAATGTAACTTAAATTGAAGAACGTCTTTTAAATTGATATTGTTTTGAACCATTTTAAATCATGTATTTCATGTTTCTCAGACCGTACCCTTGTGGCGACTGTCATTCGTCAATTAGACAAAAAGTATTTTAGAGAAGAAAATAATTATAACACACAGGGTAAAGGCTACAGTCGTTGGCCCAGAGGCAGTCATTGGCCCCCGATCACTAAAAGGCAAATAATAAGGGACTGAATAAGCGAATCGACCAAAAGAAATATTTAAAAAATTGCGCTATTTATTATGGTTATGTTGGCAATGCTGTTCACGAATCCCCGCAACTGTCATGGCGCAGATTGAAATTTTGTAAACAAACGTGTGTTTTTAAATGCAAAAATTAGCAATTGGGTAAGCATATGCATAAATTAAATTTATGCTTCAAAGTTACTTATTGCTATGATTACTACCATTTCCAGTTCTAAGAAACTAATTAAATCTTAGAAATGATCGGTGATTTAATGTATTTGTGAATGTTATAGTTTACACCAATTTGGCTGGGGCCAATAACTATATCCGACCAAGACATTTTTTTTTAAGTTCTTACTGACAATGTCATGAGACAATGATATATTTTTTTTAATTCATCGAAATGCTCCTAGTATCCATGTTCTGAAAACCTAATTTGACCCAGATTGCCCTTCAATTTGCCCAGAAATGCAATACTTGCTGCTAGTAGCTGCTTAAGGAGGCCAACGACTATAGCCTTTACCCTATGTCAATGTTTTTTTTCCTTTTTTGCTATGACTTTTCTGAATTGTGCATTTCAGTGAAACAAATTTATAAAATTAATTTGAATCTCGTATTCTGCGATAGTTTTATATACCGGAAGCGTCACAAGTTACATTAGAAGAATAAAGAACACGCATAATATTTTGATTTTCCCAAATCCTAAACCACTTGTAATAGATTTAGTAACGTTCAGGTAAACATACAAAAATTATAAATTCATTCTCATACAACACTGGCGTCTGCTCGCAAGACTTCAATCCATATTGATTCAGAGTCAATCAAGCGACGCATTTCCCCGTTCGATGGCTAGTGGACCACTCCAATTTCACTCCAGTAGGCCGAAACATTTCTTATCCAAACAGCCGGGAATCGAACCGGAGTACGGGCGCCCACTCGCATTCCGATCGTAAACTGGTTTCGACATCAGACCTCTATTAGTGCTTTATGGTGATATTTTATAGAGTACCCTAGATGTATCAATAATATTTTTCAAATATTTAACTTTATATTACACCATTACGAGTATTATAAATATAGTTTTCTCATGGATGACTTTGTATGAATTGTACCCAAATTGAAATGGAACAACATTGGAAGCACCAGCTTTCAAAACAGTTTTTAAATAACAATTTGAGAACCTCCTCCTTGAAGTCGGTTGAAAATCAAACTTTAAAAGAGTTACAGAACTAAGGTACGTTTTACATCGCTAAGAGAAGGATGGCCACGGAGGTGGGAGCGGTTAGTGAGTAGAAGTCATTGACAAGACATCACCGGGGTTTCTTCTCTCATTTTTGAAGATGTGTTCGGAAAAAAAAAAGTTGATATTTAGTACTCTGTAAACAATTAAATATGACCACTAAACGCGTATGTAGTAAATGATATCTCAGGTAGTTTTTTCAAATAGCCGTCAATACATTTTAAATAAGCTACAAAACTTTCCCTAAACAAGTGTGCAGTGGATGAAATAAAAAAAATCTGTTTCCCCTACAAAGTGAACGCTTAGTCGTAATCCTGCGCTCACGCAGCCTAAATCAACGTCAAGATAATAACTATGTCCAAACACCGCCTCTAGTGATGTACCCACTACTTGCAACTATAACGAGCTGTTTAGTATATTTTTTCAAAAGAAGCTCGGTTAAATAAAAGTGTCAAATGTACAAATGGAACTGACGCTGTACGATCCCTTTCGTTCTCTTTTTTACTATCCTAGCGTACCCAGCCAGCTTCGCCATCATTAAATATATAAGTTCTCTCCTTATTCATTCTCTTCTATTCTCTTCTCGAGCTGATGAAGATCATTACCTACACCCATGTACATGCAATATACTTCATTGTACTTCAATATGGTTCATGACATAAATATACAAATTTGGGTTATAAAACAATAGAATATCATCATAGTAAATAAAGCTGTATATGACAGTTCAAAAAGAGGAGTGCACCAAACTTTACAGGATTACTCGCCAGTTCAATCTGAAGATTCCCTGAAAGTTTCATTGAAATCGGTCTAGCCGTTTTGGAGCCTATAGGGAACATACACAAACACTTTCTCTTTTGTATATATAGATTAACGTTGGTTAAGTATACTCGTCTGCCCCTTTTTAATGAGTCGCCGTATAAACGATATTTATATATACTTTAATTATTGTATACTTTCATGTATGTACTACTATTTTTTTTTTTGACGAACTACACAGATTGGCCAGAGAAGCTGGCCTTGACTGCTTCACCGGATTGAGAGGTGGCAGAGTTCTTAGGTCGCTTAGCATGAAACTCTATCGCTAGTAACTCGACACAAGGGTAACCTCGGCTTGGACGGTTACTATGTTACGCGTAAGCATTCCGATCCGAGGGCGCCCGAGAGGGCCGAACCACGACTCGGTCGGTTGCTATTTCACGGATAATCTAAGGGACATTCGAAAGCTAAACTAACTTTGAGTGCCACTTCGGGAAGCGTTGGTGCTGGGAGAAGAAGTGGCCGAAGAAACTCCAGCAACGCTCCTAGCATCTAAGGGGTGAGGCCTGCCCATAAAATAGCGGTAACGCGCGAGGATTATTCGCAACCTCCAACGGTCGCGAATGGACGCTTTGAAGATTTATGTACTACTATTAAAACTGCCTTTCTCTCTGGAAATAGTATTCGCGCACAGTTTGCACATGAAAATAGCAGACTTCACAGGTCTTAGAAAATCCCTAATGCCAAATGTTACATCGTCAGTCATTGAACTGTTTATAAATCATCGCTATATATTGTATTTTTCTATATATTTATCTACATATTTTTACAAATTGTACTGAACTTCATGTCAACCATTAAAAATAAACTTAAACGAAGAATGAAGGTTGAGAATATTCGTTTCGCACACCGCACCCTAAAACATTAGCCTATTAAGTTTTAAATAGCTGTTAAATAGCAAATTATCATGTTAAAAATATCTAACGATCACATCACTAACTGAAACATTTGAGCTAGGTTCGGATGCGGTAGCTAGCACCGACATGTTAAGTGGCGGGCAAACTGTTATTATCGCCCTCGGCTTATGAGAATAATGTGTTTGTTTTGGACAATGGTGAAATATGCCCGTGAAGTGTATGTAGCAGGGGAAATGGAATTGTAGCGATGGACTTTCCGCTTGGTGCGTAAGTTCTGGCTCGCCCTTTTAAGCCAATTGCTATAGACATAGATAACAATTGCTATCCTCTTTACACCTAGGTCATTAGGTCCTTTTTTTTCGTAAGGAAATACCTATGTATGCAGTCTTATATCGGATCCGCTCCTCTCGCACCGATTAATCCAACTGTAGTCGCCTTCAGTGCCAACTAGGGGTCGTGGGACCTCCGTATGGAACGTAACGTCTGTAAAGTTGTAAGTGATTGCAGTTAGGTGAATAACTGCTGGCAAATTAAACACTGGGGCTGAAGGTTGAGAATCACTTATGTTACACACGCCACGAAAGGTTGGCGAATGAATGTAATAAGAGGTTGAATGAATGGAATAACCACTTAGTGATGGGATGACCAACTTCCCAACAACCACTATCCCACTACGCCGTAGGCCGTCTCGGCGCGTTAAAATCGCTACCCCAAAGTCCTCACAAAATAATCCAATACCAGTCCGTGACGTCGACCTTCTCAAAGGTGGTATAATTGGAGGCAGCTTTTTAAGTCCTAGATGAAATTACATTTTTTATGGTGAAAGGGTAAATGACGAGGCTTAGCATTGTGTTCTTCGGCACACATACCAACCAGAGGAGGTCCCTAGTCTGCTATTACGACATTATCAAATGAAGGTTCATTGATAACATAGTTGTGATGCATCCAAGGGTTAATAATGAGGTAGTTCAGTTGAGCTACTATGGTTTTTTTTATATAAAAAAGGCTTACGTTTGATTTCAGTATCGCTTGATATAAGACGAAGATGGCACACGTTTTAGATGTAGTTCAGACTAATGTTTGCACATTAGTCTGAACTACATCAGTCTGACACATTGCGGGCTACTAGACTGTGGAATGCCCTTCCAAATTCCATTCGGCTTGCTAAATCCCTACCTGCTTTTAAAAATTTGCTAGCGCAACATTATCAATCGATTTCGTCGGAACTATGATATATGAATGTTTTATGTATTCGTATATTTAATGATAAATTATTTATGTAGGTATATTTAGTGTAGGTTGTCAATTATATGTATAGATTTGTTATCTTATTTGTATTTCTAACACCATCGTCCTGTTTTGTTCATATGTTTCCTGTCCATACACAGGTTGCCTGGAAGAGATCGCTCTCAGCGATAAGGTCGCCCATTGTACAACAAACTGTAAAACCATACTTATGTAATGCCTTTTGTTTGATTTTGGTGTACAATAAAGTTATATCTATCTATCTATCTATGTTCTGAAAACTCACCCTCATATTTGGTTATCTGGTACAACTGCAGTGAACTAGTGAAATATTCCAATATAGTCCCATTCTCGAAACAAACATATTAAAATATACGCCTATGTACACATTCTTAATGATATTTGAATCTATTACCAACTAGCCCCTTAATTTGTAATACAGACTCCACAAACATGGGACCTGACCCGTATCAAGTTCCACTGAGCAATCATCCCGCGCTAACAGTTAAGTTTGCTCCGGGATCAGTCTGTCACTCGGCTGGGAGCTAACGCGGGCATCCTGTCTGTCCGTCCGTTTGATAAGATAATACTTAAATACACTTCAATGCTTGATTGTTTGATGCTCGTGTTTGATTCGTTTCCGGTGCTTACTCCACCTCGGAATATGAGGTTAGATAACTTATCTTTGTAGATTTGTGTCAAGTTGGTAGTTATTTGTTTGTATGTGCTGGTAAAGATTACCTATTGCATCCGAAAATGATGATAGACTTTCATTTTAAAGTCCAATTTTAGCTAACATCCTGGGCCTGTGGATAATCCTGGATTCTGTGGTTAATGGAAATAAATTTAAAAGCAAGTGTACTACTCCAACGTCACCAAAGATTGTCATCTCTGTCTAACCCGCGAAGGTTAAAAAGGACATGAGATCTTATTTTTTTGTTTGTTTCAATTAACATATTAGAAGATAGGATACGTCTTTTTTTCAACAGCCTCCGAGGCTAGTTGTTACGCATCGGTTTTCTTTTTTCTTTTCAGATATGTTTTGTTACATTTCTTACCAGAAAAGAATAACAGATTAAACTACATACGATAGAATAAATTATAAAATATATTGGAATATTTCAAATACCTAATTACCATTTCGAGAAGCTGTCGCGCTGGGAGAAGAAGTGGCCGATGAATCTTCAGCAACGCTTCAACATCGATTACAAGGAAATAGCGATTTCGAGTCTGCTAAATCAATTGTGTACAAAATGAACGTTCATTGGCAACATAGTGGTCGATATTTATTAGTTTTAATTGTCTTTTGGTTCATTGGTCGCACTATGGTTTACTAAGGCCACGCAAATCGTATGTGTTTTAGCATATGACATATTTCGTAACTACGTAATGATAATTGACTTGACTATAATTGATCGATTTCATAATGAAACGCCACTGGCAAATATAACATATCACAATACAATTATCTCACTATAATTGTAAGAAGAAAGTTTACGCGTTTCTCCATAATTTTACCTATGGTGAGACAGAAAAGTTTTTTCATAGTCTAAAATGAATTTTGTAAAACTTTGGCACATCATAAAAATGCACATGCACACACACGCAAACTAATCTATCCAC
This sequence comes from Meandrusa payeni, assembly GCA_029286785.1. Classification (NCBI taxonomy): domain Eukaryota; kingdom Metazoa; phylum Arthropoda; class Insecta; order Lepidoptera; family Papilionidae; genus Meandrusa; species Meandrusa payeni. The sequence continues at coordinate 4,043,597 of JAGSMX010000029.1, forward strand.
CTACAAGCACAAACACAAAAAATTATTAATATTTAATCCCTAAGATAAACTTGGAGTTAGGTACAATATATTCCTAATACAGGCTATGAATTAGTCTAGCAAGGATATCTGTACCGAAAATCTGAGAAAAAAAGGATATGTAGATATAAAAATTAACGTATATATACGAGTATATGTATTCATTTCATTTCAAATAGCATACGAGTACTATGGAAAGCTTTGTTGATTTATTAAGATCTGGCCAGTACAAGTGTCGTCTACACTATTACCGACTGACTTCCTCAAATCTGACATCACTTAACCAGACGAACTCAATGAATACATTTCCAGCGGTAAAACTCGTCACTCGTCGAAGTCACTAATAACAGGGCGGGGGCCACAAAGCTTGGGATTTATCACGTCCACCTTACACATAAATTACACCCCATTTGACTGACGGGAATGCACCAAATTCGATGCCGTTTTTACCGCCACAATAGGCGAAATAGAACGCGGCCCGTTTCGTAGAATAAACGAGGTCCGAAATCGGCAAAATGGTGTCGAAAAGTCATTAAAAGACGCCAACAAAGGAAACTGTTTTGTGTTCCCGAAACTAGTTTCACAGATATGGCGGAACAAAAAAGACTATTTTGATGGCTAAATAGAAACATCATTGGGTCAGGTAGAGGGCCCGGTAACCGACACTTGGGGGCACCGGTGAAAGAAATGTCATTAATTTTAACCGTAGCTGCGCCCGGAGCGCGATTTGTACGGAATCGATAGAATTTATTCCTTGTATCATTTATAATGAAAAAATCGATATCTGATCGATGTCGGAACGATCAAGATGTAAAGTTATGCATTGGCTCTTTATTGTAATCGATTTTTTTGTGTAAATGATTTAAGGGCTGGAAGACTAATGCAATTGTAATAAGTTTAACGTTATCTCGGAAAAGGATAGCTTCATAAATTTTTAATCTATTTCCAGTCAATTAACTATCTATTCGACACAAATCAAAGCGTTAGGTTTGACCGGAAACGGGATAACGGCGATCGGACATTAAAAAGCAAATTATCTTCTTTGATGATTGGATTATTAACAAATATAAAAAGGCCACTTCCCACTAATAATATCATCTCAGGTCCTTTATTAAAGATACATAAAAGTTGCAGCCTTAATATATGTTCCACTGCTGGGCACAGGCCTTCTCTGTAAAGAGAGTATAAGGATATAATGCGGATTGGGGGCCGTCCATATATTAATAATAATATATAATAATAATAAGCCTTTTATTTTTCTCCATATCTACAAATTATTACGTCATTCTAAATTAGGGGGGGGGGTTGGTCTGCGGATGACGGTAAATGATAGATAGGAGGGGGGGGGGGGGTTATTCGAAATTGACATTCTTATTTATTTATTTATAGTTCAGTATTTATTATTATAAGTTATATGATAATATTATTTATTTATACTTTAAAAGAATGGGTGAAAACTCCGTGGGAGTTATCCAAAGAAAAGTAAAAAATATAATATATTATTATTCCTATTTTTACTTTTCTTTGGATAACTCCACGGAGTTTTCACCCATTCTTACATACATATATAAATTATATATGTAATGTTATTATATATAATAACATTACATATATAATAATAATATATATTATTATTCCCTATTTTTACTTTTATATTATATTTATCAATAATTATTGCCAAAGTAAAAATAACAAAGGTGATTCTATAACCAAGTGTTTTAATCATATAATACCATATTTTCTCAAATCTGCAATGTTTTAATTTCGTCAAACTGGTAATGACGTCAATTTTGGGAGAAGGGGATCATTACGAAATTACGATAGGATGATTGTAGGGGCGAGGTCTAAAGTCTGAAAAAATCGATGACGTAATTTATGGATGGCCCCTTGGCAGATTTCACGTGTCTTAGAAAAGACTGTGTAATGTTTTTTTTTTAAATTGAATTACTTCATTATGTATGCATAATTATAAAAAAAATATTAACATTTAGCACGGCTCTACGTAAACTCTAAGTGTGGGAAATTTGATACTCCCCCGGCCGCGCAATTTTCGTAAAAAAGGTGTACGAAGTTTTTTCTTCGCGTATTAATAAAATAATAATTAAACTTCTCATAAAAAAAAATTAAGTTTTAAATAAGTTAAAATCTCTTAACCGAATCTTAACCTGTCCCGTAAGTTTTTAGCATTCATAGTATTTATTGCGTCCCTATCCTTAAAGAATTACGTCCTAATGTCGATTAACAATAGAATACATACTACCTGCCCCGCGCCATTGTTCACTCACAAATCTCCTGTATTCGGAACTCTCGAGGGTTTTTTTTACCCAAGGCTCCCTTGTTAGCAAGTCCACGGATAGATCTTTGTGCGGACAATGGCTGGTTATGTTATAAGTGGGTAGGTAGGCGGGGACCTCAGGTGTGTGCAGTGGATTGAACTGTCTTAGTTTCGGAAACAATTATTATTGTCGTTATTGACAGGTTGGCTTTTTTACTTTAACGCAGTTAATTGTTCTCGTATGTTAACTAGGGGTGTAACTATGAATAAACATTATAAATACTTATATTATTTATAGATATTGAACATAAGGCAAAACAAGTATATTTACGACCAGAAATAAAAACTGATGAAGTAACCCTGGCCTTGAGGCTTCGTTCCGGACACATTCCTCTCATAAATATAATAAATTCCATATAATAGTAGTATTGCGCGCGCACGTCTAGGTAGTCCCGGGCACCGCTGAAAATCAGCGCTGTCGCATATTTGCGACAGCATATGCTGAGACGGTGTCCGATATTGGCATCATATGTTTTGTATTTTTGTCCGTGTAACTTGAACTGTGTTTTGTCTATTTTTCATTCTTTTTTAATGTGTGTTATATTCTGTCTGTGATGTGTTTTTGTATTGTGATGCCAATAAATAAATGTCTATGTCTATGTCGTAGTTTTGTCCACATGATGGGAAAGGTGTCGTCAACCCCTAAATGTATGGAAAGCGGGAAAGTTGAGGATGCTTGTCACATTATGGTCGAGTGTGTCCGGAACGAAGCTGAAAGACAACTACTCGTATTCACGGCGAAATTTAATATCAATTTGTTGTATGTGGGTGTGTGTCCCAATCGCTATTATATAGATATATAGTAATATATATAATAACATTACATATATAATAATATTATATATTATTATTCCCTATTTTTACTTTTATATTATATTTATCAATAATTATTGCCAAAGTAAAAATAACAAAGGTGATTCTATAACCAAGTGTTTTAATCATATAATACCATATTTTCTCAAATCTGCAATGTTTTAATTTCGTCAAACTGGTAATGACGTCAATTTTGGGAGAAGGGGATCATTACGAAATTACGATAGGATGATTGTGAGGGGGGAGGTCTAAAATCTGAAAAAATCGATGACGTAATTTATGGATGGCCCCTTGGCAGATTTCACGTGTCTTAGAAAAGACTGTGTAATGTTTTTTTTTTAAATTGAATTACCTCATTTTGTATGCATAATTATAAAAAAAATATTAACATTCATTACGGCTCTACGTAAACTCTAAGTGTGGGAAATTTGATAATCTCCCGGCCGTGCAATTTTCGTAAAAAAGGTGTACGAAGTTTTTTCTTCACGTATTAATAAAATAATAATTAAACTTCTCATAAAAAAATGTAAGTTTTAAATAAGTTAAAAATCTCTTAACCGACTCTTAACCTGTCCCGTAAGTTTTTAGCATTCATAGTATTTATTGCATCCCTGTCCTTAAAGAATTACGTCCTAATGTCGATTAACAATAGAATACATTCTACCTGCCCCGCGCCATTGTTCACTCACAAATCTCCTGTATTCGGAACTCTCGAGGTTTTACCCAAGGCTCCCTTGTTAGCAAGTCCACGGATAGATCTTTGTGCGGACAATGGCTGGTTATGTTATATGTTATATATTGTGAAAATCAAACATCGAGTACGCCATTACCAACAGATATGAAATGAGTTTTGTGCGTTACAATTACGACATGTTGCATAGTACTGGCTGCTTCCAAAAGATTATTAATAAAATAATAATTAAACTTCTCATAAAAAATTAAGTTTTAAATAAGTTAAAATCTCTTAACCGAATCTTAACCTGTCCCGTAAGTTTTTAGCATTCATAGTATTTATTGCATCCCTATCCTTAAAGAATTACGTCCTAATGTCGATTAACAATAGAATACATTCTACCTGCCCGCGCCATTGTTCACTCACAAATCTCCTGTATTCGGAACTCTCGAGGGTTTTTTACCCAAGGCTCCCTTGTTAGCAAGTCCACGGATAGATCTTTGTGCGGACAATGGCTGGTTATGTTATATGTTATATGTTATATGTTATATGTTATATGTTATATATTGTGAAAATCAAACATCGAGTACGCCATTACCAACAGATATGAAATGAGTTTTGTGCGTTACAATTACGACATGTTGCATAGTACTGGCTGCTTCCAAAAGATTATTAATAAAATAATAATTAAACTTCTCATAAAAAATTAAGTTTTAAATAAGTTAAAATCTCTTAACCGAATCTTAACCTGTCCCGTAAGTTTTTAGCATTCATAGTATTTATTGCATCCCTATCCTTAAAGAATTACGTCCTAATGTCGATTAACAATAGAATACATTCTACCTGCCCGCGCCATTGTTCACTCACAAATCTCCTGTATTCGGAACTCTCGAGGGTTTTTTACCCAAGGCTCCCTTGTTAGCAAGTCCACGGATAGATCTTTGTGCGGACAATGGCTGGTTATGTTATATGTTATATATTGTGAAAATCAAACATCGAGTACGCCATTACCAACAGATATGAAATGAGTTTTGTGCGTTACAATTACGACATGTTGCATAGTACTGGCTGCTTCCAAAAGATTATTAATAAAATAATAATTAAACTTCTCATAAAAAATTAAGTTTTAAATAAGTTAAAATCTCTTAACCGAATCTTAACCTGTCCCGTAAGTTTTTAGCATTCATAGTATTTATTGCATCCCTATCCTTAAAGAATTACGTCCTAATGTCGATTAACAATAGAATACATTCTACCTGCCCGCGCCATTGTTCACTCACAAATCTCCTGTATTCGGAACTCTCGAGGTTTTACCCAAGGCTCCCTTGTTAGCAAGTCCACGGATAGATCTTTGTGCGGACAATGGCTGGTTATGTTATATGTTATATATTGTGAAAATCTTGACGCACAAAATTTTTGCTACTAGCTGCTACTTGCTGTTGCACCTGCCACAATGGGGATTATGGATCTGTGTGTATTCCATACTCTTTTTATTTCATTTTTTTAGTACACATTATTGTTATGATATGTATGTAATATTGTACTGTTATGTTATTAAGGGAAAATTCATTGTCAGATTTTTATGAGTATGATCACTTTTGATCACACCCTTAAAAAAAACGACTTCAAATCAAATCAAACGTTGAACGATATTACGCGCGGGCGCCCTCTTGTATTTCCGAATGATCGTATAAATAATATATGACGAAATAGAATTATTCAGAACCTAACCTAACTCTCATCAAACTACATTTGGAGTAGATTATTTCCAATCAAAAATGAATCATCGAAATCGGTTGGCGTGATATTGAGTTATCCATCAATTTGTGGCGCACATACTTGATACAGAGCCGTGGTAGCTCAGTGTCCGTGCGGTTGGCTCAAGTTGCGTAGTACGCTAGCAACCCGAGTTAGATCCCCGGTGCCGGCACCAATAAATTTGTTGTTGCAATTTTATGTGCTGATTTACCACGCGCTCGGCGGTGAAGGAAAACATCGTGAGGAAACCTACATGTTTTAGAAAAATTTTCTACGGCATGTGAAGTCTGCCAATCCGCATTAGGGCCGCGTGGCGGACTATGCCGTTATACTCTCTTTACAGAGAAGGCCTGCGCCCAACAGTGGGACATATATAAAGGCTGTAACTTTTAACTTTATACTTGATACAAATTTAACACTGACATGGTTTTGTCAAGGATGCCATTTTCAGAATTGGATCAAATTGTCAGTTCACCCAGTCGAAACATAACTAAAAAAAAATATACAGAGAAATAATACATCATCCTTTTTGAAGTCGGTTGAAAAGTTTTTACACTTTTAAATTTCAATCATCGACAGTCATACTCGTACAATGAATTTCATAACAAACTCATAACACATAGTAACAGATTAATTTCATTATAACGCCATTGTGAAAATCAAACATCGAGTACGCCATTACCAACAGATATGAAATGAGTTTTTGTGCGTTACAATTACGACATGTTGCATAGTACTGGCTGCTTCCAAAAAGATTATTACTGGCCAGAGGCCGAGACGTTTTTTTTTCACGTTCCGTTCGAATCTATCAAACAGTGTTACAAGCTCAACAAATAACTTTTTTAACAACGGCAAGCGTATACCAATTAGTTCTACCCTAGAAAGACGACTCTTTCGACGTTCGGTTTTCGAAGTTTTTTTTTTATCTTTTGGTTTTTTTTTGCTTTCGACGTTTCGAATTCGTCGCGCTCCTGTGTGCTCATTACTACGCTGACTGTACAAATATTTTGTAGACGTATTTTCTGGCGATGTCACGGTGTCGAATACAATTTTGTTCGATTTTCGATTGTGTTATAAAAAAAAACTAATATTGATACTATACTCTCTCTCGAGAGAGTCATTTGTTTAGAATCGATTTCGATGGATCGACAAAAATTTGTACAACGTAGATTTTCCAACGTTATGTGCATAATTTTAATGACGACTTAATATTGCAAAAAGCGTACATTGGTTACTGGCCTTCTGACATGCTAAAGAGGGTTAAGATGACGTGATTTATTCCTTTAATATATGAATATGAATAAATCTACTAAGTTAGTTTAAAAGTAATTTTACCAGAACCACGCCCTGCTAAAATTACTTTTAAGCTTTTATTATCCGTGAAATAGCAACCGACCGAGTCGTGGTTCGGCCCTCTCGGACGTTCTCGGATCGGAATCCTTACGCGTAACACAGTGACCGTCCAAGCAGAGGTTACCCCTCATGCTTCTCTGGCAATCTGTGTAGTTTGTCAAAAAAAAATCTTCAAGTTAATGCACTATATCATTAAAGACTGTGTAGCCAGTGAAACTGGCCTTGACTGCTTCACCGGATTGAGAGGTGGCATAGCTCTTAGGTCGCTTAGCCTGAACCTCTATTGCTAGTAACTCGAGATAAAGGTCCCCCCGGTGAGGGGTAAAAGTAGAGGGATTGAGGGTCATCTATTATGAAGAGTTGGGTCACCAGTATATGTACAGAGTGTTCTGAAGAAACTACGATCAGGTACATCGTCCGGGATTTCCAACTATAAGATCGGATAGTCGAACATTTACCCATTAAGCTATCAATGTCCGTTTTACAAGAAAAAGTATGAAGAAAAATGTTAATAAATAAGAAGGAACAGTCGTATAGAAGAAATTAACAACACGATATCATATTAACACGTTAATTCTCTAACGTTTTGTATCCGTTAGCCACTGGACATGAGAAATATAATAACCATTGAATCGGAATTCTCACCGCTTCGATAATTTAATAAGAGACCCATCGACGACTCGGTGCGGGGCTGTAGGGAAATAAGAATAACAGCACCATGCCGTTGGTTGAGATTGTAATTGATGAATCCGCTGGGTCCGTGTCATTACCAGCATTGGAGAGGCAATACATCAAAGTAACCGATAAAGAGTATCACAGAAAACTTTTTAGGTAACGGACGCATATCTCGTACTCGTGAAGCTTATTGTATTATACATGGGTCCCGAGATTGCTAAACCAATTGTGTACAAAATGAACGTTTATCGGCCGTCATAATGGTCGATATTTGCAAATTTTAATAGTCTTTTAGTACCACGGCGTACCGCGGGCAAGACAATCGTGTGTGGTAGCAACTTACTTGGTAACGATAATGATAATTGATACGACTATACTAGATTGGTTTCATAATGAAACTTTACAAGGAGATGGCAGATTCGGGCCTATGTTACACTGCACTGATCTTTAACTAACCTATGGAGGACTGAATAATGGAGGTTTAAAATCTCTTTTATTTTTTCTATTAGTGATGTTTGTGCACATATATATATATATATATATATATACACATTTCTTTTTATTCGTCTGTATAAATTCCATGTAAACGTAATATAGCGCGCACACGACTTTGGGTAGTCCCCAGCACCGCTGAAAATCAGCGCTGTCCTGTCATCTCTGCATCCTCGCGACAGCATGTACTGAAGTGGTGTCCAATATTGGCATCATATCCTATATCCTATTTGTCCGTGTTTTCTTTCTTTAACTGTAATTTTTTCGTCTTTTTTTTAAGTTTCATATTTTGTTTGTAATGTATTCGAATGACGCCAATAAAGTATATGTCTACGTCTATAGCGCTGTCTTACGACCTTACGACTAACGATCTGATAATCGCGGGTTCGAATCCTAACGCTTGTACCATTGTCTCTACGTTTCAGGATCTTAAATACAAAAATTTTATACCCGATGTATAGCACCAAACAAAATATTACTTAAAGACATAACAAAATCTTTGGTACAAAAAGCATTTATGTATCATGTATAGCGAGATTAACACCTAGAAACATAAGGGACTGAATAATGGAGGTTTAAAATCTCTTTTATTTTTTCTATTAGTGATGTTTGTGCACATATATATATATATATATATATATACACATTTCTTTTTATTCGTCTGTATAAATTCCATGTAAACGTAATATAGCGCGCACACGACTTTGGGTAGTCCCCAGCACCGCTGAAAATCAGCGCTGTCCTGTCATCTCTGCATCCTCGCGACAGCATGTACTGAAGTGGTGTCAATATTGGCATCATATCCTATATCCTATCCATTATCCTATGTTCAGTGGGTTCATCTGTCCGATGAATACGGGAACTAGCGGCCCTGGACACCACAGCTGTCACTATTCATCCCCACATCCTCTCCAAATAGTGACAAACCCATCCCTTAGTCCTTACTTCTCCTAACATCCTCTCCTCATTCCCATAGTCGCCAACCCGCCTGCCCAGCGTGGCGACCCAGAACAAATCTCCCCATGACTAGACACCATGTAACAAGGCCCCAGTACCCGGCAGCCTTGCTATTCCTGGCCAAGGTGGCGGCTACGGTAACGGCAGGGCAGGGGGTGCTAAGAATCTCCGGTCGGCAGGCCACCACCACAAACTGACCATTGGCACGTTTAACACCCGGACTCTGAGGCGAGATGAGGATGTGGGAGAGCTGGAAGTGGAATTGAGGTCACTAAAATGGCATATTCTGGGATTATCGGAAATCCGAAGAAAGGGAGAGGAGACCGTAACACTGGAATCTGGCAACCTCTTCTACTACCGCGAAGGCGACCGGCTCTCCCAAGGTGGTGTCGGGTTTCTCGTTCACAAAGCCCTCACAGACAACGTTGTGGAGATCTCCAGTGTTTCGTCGAGGGTGGCGTACCTTGTACTTAAACTGACAGCGAGATACTCGCTGAAGGTGGTACAAGTGTATGCTAACTTCGACGCACTCGGACGATGAGGTCGAGGTCATGTACGAACATATCCAAGGTCATCCACACTACAACCAAGACCTACTTCACTGTTGTTGTTGGGGACTTCAACGCCAAAGTAGAATTACAAGGAAGCAATGAAACGACAACAGGACGGTTTGGTTTGGGGTCGAGAAATCACCGGGGACAAATGCTAGTTAATTTCCTTAATAAAGAGGGGCTCTTTTGATGAACTCGTTCTTCGAAAAGAAGCCCCAAAGAATGGACTTGGCAAAGTCCCGATAAGGTGACTAGGAACGAGATCGATTTCATCATAACGGATAAAAGCATATATTTAAGGATGTCTCGTTATACAGATCGGTTAAGTAGGCCCGCTTATTTTAACCTTATTGCATGCAAATAAGGTCCAGTTTCTATTATCATTGGTTAAGTAAGATATTTTTATAAAACTTTGAAGAAAGATGTACCTTTTTTGTTATTGATAATGTTGCTTTTTTACCTTATAAAAGATTAACCAAATGTCGAATCAAATTATAGACATAGACATAGACATTTATTTATTGGCATCACAATACAAAAACACATCACAGACAGAATATAACACACATTAAGAAAGAATGAAAAATAGACAAAACACAGTTAAAGTTACACGGACAAATAATACAAAACATATGATGCCAATATCGCATATGCTGTCACAAGGATGCGACAGCGCTGATTTTCAGCGGTGCCCGGGACTACCTAAAGACGTGCGCGCGCAATACTACTTTTATATGGAATATTATTATACAGACAGTAAGAGTATAATAAATATGATACATAAATAAAACAGTTATGAGATTAAAATATATTTTATACAATAAAATAATAGATGAAAAAATTTCATTAATAAATATATTATTGAGTCAAAAATAAACTAAAATAAATAATATGATAATTAAACGTATAAAGTTTACAAACTAACTGGACAGGCTTCGTTCCGTCAAAAGTTAAAGCTAAAAATCATATAAATATAACGTTTTTCCGTTCACGTTATGTGTATTACAACAATTGGTGAATAAGGAGCGAATCCAAAGATTATCCATTTCGATATTTTGTCGATTTACTTGTACTTGTTGATCTTTCATTATCTGCAGTCGATATGCATATAGCAAATGGCCATCGTTCCCGGTAATTATTTCTGCTACTATTTCCATTAATTCCATCATTTCCTGCCTCAAGATTAAAATATGTTTGCGTGTTCCTCTTCTTAAATGTTACATCTGGCCCATCCTTCTTTACGAATGCGAGGCGTGGACTTTAAAGAACGACCTTGGGACACGTATTGAAGCGTTCGAGATGTGGGCTTATAGGCGCATGTTGGGTATTGGGGTCGAGAAATCACCGGGGACAAATGCTAGTTAATTTCCTTAATAAAGAGGGCTCTTTTGATGAACTCGTTCTTCGAAAAGAAGCCCCAAAGAATGGACTTGGCAAAGTCCCGATAAGGTGACTAGGAACGAGATCGATTTCATCATAACGGATAAAAAGCATATATTTAAGGATGTCTCTGTGGTCAACAGGTTTAGTACCGGTAGTGACCACCGACTTATCAGAGGCACCTTAAATATCGATTATGTTTGAGAGATCCCGAATGGTGAAATCGACTCTACGTCCAACTCGACCTCAGATCATGCTGGCCTCGGAGCAGTTCCAATTGGAGCTACGCAATCGTTTCAGTTTGTTGGAAACTACTGCGGACGTGGACGAGACTTCCGGAAAGATAGCGGCGGCACTGCGCGATGTAGGTGAGAAACACTTTGGGTCGCGGCGTAGAATCCGAGAAGACAAGCTCTCTAGCGAGACTCTGGCTCTTATGAGGACACGACGAGAGACACCGGCCTCGACAAGAGCCTCGGCTGAGTATGCGGCATTAAAGAAGAAAGTCCGGAAGCTAATACGACGTGACTACCGCACCTTCAACGCTAAACACATTGAAGATGCGATAGAGCGTAATGCGGGTATGAAAATCTTTGCCCAGCCTTCCGGAAGTGCCCATCTGTCGAGGCTCAAGTGCGAGAACGGTCAAATCGTCACTTCGAAGCCAGAGATCTTTGCTGAGGTAGAGCGCTTTTACGGAAATCTCTACGCCGCGCACACACTGGTTCCCGCGCCTGCCACTCGCGTAAGTGACCGCCGTGCACCGCTAACCCGACACCATACGGAGGATCTTCCGGATATCAGCCTAGGAGATTAGTATAGCCCTCGAACAACTTAAAAATGGTAGAGCGCCCGGTGAGGACGGAGTTACGACAGAGTTGCTGAAAGCTGGAGGGACCCCGGTCTTGAAAGAACTACAGCAACTGTTTGACTCCGTCCTCCATAACGGGAGCGTACCGTTGGTGTGGACCAGAAGTCTGGTCGTCCTGTTCTTCAAAAAGGGCGACAATACCTTATTAAAGAATTACAGGCCGATCTCGCTTCTGAGCCATATCTACAAGGTTTTTTCGAGGGTTATCACGAACCGTCTCACCCGAAGGCTTGATGATTGTCAACCACCAGAGCAGGCCGGGTTTCGAAAAGGCTACAGCACCGTGGACCACATCCATACACTCCGGCAGGTTATCCAGAAAACCACAGAATATAATCTGCCTTTGTGTGTGGCTTTTGTGGACTACGAAAAAGCCTTCGACTCCATCGAAACCTGGTCAGTTCTAGAATCCTTGCAGCGATGCCAGGTAGACCAACGCTATATCGAGGTGCTGAAGAACTTATACGACGCCGCAACGATGACCGTTAGCATCCAGAACCGGCAGTCTGAACCTATCCAACTGCAGCGGGGTGTGAGACAGGGGGATGTAATCTCCCCCAAATTATTCACAGCTGCATTGGAAGATGTTTTTAAGACGCTGGACTGGAAATTGCGAGGGGTCAACGTCAATGGCGAGTATATCTCACACCTTCGGTTTGCCGATGACGTGGTCTTAATGGCGGAATCGCTGGAGGATCTCAGTCGGATGCTAAACGATCTCAATACTGCTTCTCGATGCGTGGGACTGAGGATGAATCTGGACAAGACAAAGTCATGTTTAATGATCTCATCGATCCCAGTCCGTTTCCATCGAGAATGCAGTAATTGAAGTAGTTAAAGACTACGTCTACCTGGGACAGGTGATTCAGCTTGGTCCGGGTAACTTCAACAAAGAGATCGATACACGCATTCGGCTGGGTTGGGCGGCATTCGGAAAACTCCGTAACATCCTCACTTCGCAAATACCTCAAAGCCTGAAGACGAAGGTCTTCAACCAGTGCGTCCTCCCAGTTATGACCTATGGTTCAGAGACTTGGACTCTAACCGCTGGGCTGGTCCACAAATTGAAAGTCGCACAACGAGCGATGGAAAGAGCTATGCTCGGCATTTCTCTAAGGGATAGAATCCGAAACGAAGAAATTCGACGGAGAACAAAGGTAGTCGACATAGCTCTTAGAATAAGCAAGTTGAAGTGGCAGTGGGCCGGCCACATCTGCCGAGTCAGTGATGGTAGATGGGGGAGGAAAGTCTTGGAATGGAGGCCGCGCATGGGTCGGAGAAGTGTAGGGCGCCCTCCCTCCAGATGGACCGACGACCTTGTAAGGATAGCCGGAAGTGGCTGGATGCGTAAAGCGGAGGATCGTATATGGTGGAAGGCATTGGGGAAGGCCTATATCCAGCAGTGGGTAGACACAGGCTGATGATGATGATGATGATGATGATCCTATATCCTATTTGTCCGTGTTTTCTTTCTTTAACTGTAATTATTTTGTCTTTTTTATGTTTCATATTTTGTTTGTAATGTATTCGAATGATGTCAATAAAGTATATTTCTATGTCTAACACGCTGTCTTACGACATTACGACTAACGATCTGATAATCGCGGGTTCGAATCCTAACGCTTGTACCATTGTCTCTACGTTTCAGGATCTTAAATACAAAAATTTTATACCCGATGTATAGCACCAAACAAAATATTACTTAAAGACATAACAAAATCTTTGGTACAAAAAGCATTTATGTATCATGTATAGCGAGATTAACACCCAGAAACATGAGGGACTGAATAATTCTATCTACCCCGTTATGCTAAAAAGTCCGCGAGTGCATAACTAAAATTTAACTATTCAGAACATAACAGCTTACATAGCAACAGTAAATACAGACGCACTGTACAATTTTTATCGGGTCCCAGTCGTTATCCAATCGTGGACCACGGCATCCTCTGTGCGATCCGAATGTCTTCATCGTCCGTGACCTCTATTGACCCTACAACGACCTGTTCCACGATATCTCCGAATAACCGAGCAACGCTTACCCGATATCAGCGAAAACACTTCAGTCCAGCTACATATAATTTTTGTCCGCGTCCCGCTGCGAACGGCGTTCCGTTTCATTTATTTACATATGTTATTGTACCTTTTCGAGTTTTCGAGTGCGCTTTTTATTGACTTGTACAGTAATGGAGATATTTAACAATTTCATGTTACACAGATCGGTTAAGTAGGCCCGCTTATTTTAACCTTATTGCATGTAAATAAGGTCCAGTTTCTATTATCATTGGTTAAGTAAGATATTTTTATAAAACTTTGAAGAAAGATGTACCTTTTTTGTTATTGATAATGTTGCTTTTTTACCTTATAAAAGATTAACCAAATGTCGAATCAAATTATAGACATAGACATAGACATTTATTTATTGGCATCACAATACAAAAACACATCACAGACAGAATATAACACACATTAAAAGAATGAAAATAGACAAAACACAGTTAAAGTTACACGGACAAATAATACAAAACATATGATGCCAATATCGGACACCGTCTCAGCATATGCTGTCACAAGGATGCGACAGCGCTGATTTTCAGCGGTGCCGGGACTACCTAAAGACGTGCGCGCGCAATACTACTTTTATATGGAATATTATTATACAGACAGTAAGAGTATAATAAATATGATACATGAATAAAACAGTTATGAGATTAAAATATATTTTATACAATAAAATAATAGATATATAAATATTATTGAGTCAAAAATAAACTAAAATAAATAATATGATAATTAAACGTTATAAAGGGAAAAACGTGATAACTTTTATATAAATTTCAACATCCGTAATAGTTAATTTATTCATGACAATTCCGTATTTATTTTTCCTTTACTATTGATATCTTTTGGTTAAGCTCAAGTTAGCCTCACGTGATTCAAGTTAGCGTAGTATTATATAATTTATATAATTCCAGCCTTGTAGTTCTGGGCTAAGACTACGGTATCCCCTGCCTGTCGTAAAGGTGACTAAAGGGTGGGGCCTTTCTCGTCCGCTAAGGTGCACCCGGGAGGAAGGCGACATCGGCTGGCCCGTGTCGCCTTGCACTGCGAGGGCACATGGGGGGAGTGAGAACCTCCCCTTCCCAGGACGTGCTCTCCTTGAGCACAGTGCAGAGGGGCTTGGAGAGATTCCAGTGGAACGCACCGGAGCCTTGTCGTACACCGAGGAAAAACCCCACATAACCATCGCCTTCCCCCCAGAAGGTGGGGTATCTTTTTGAAGATTTCCACCCCGTTAACAAAAAAAAAGGATTACATAATTCAATTATATTTTTATTAAACAAATAGTACCTATTGCAGTTTGAGTGGAAAAAAAATGAAGCGAGATATGAACTGCGTAATTCCGTTATACTTAGATTGCAAGGTAAGATGGTCAGATACCATTGAACTTGCCGCAAAATGTATAACTAACTTAAGTTCAATCACGTTCATACATTCCAATGTTGCAACTCATGCTGGAATCATTTTAAATAAAATCACAAAATTTGCATTGTAGGCCTCAACAATTTTGCGTTCGAGTTTATTTACATGGATATCGCGAAGTAAAAAATTTCTGTGACAAATTCGTTTGAAAGTTACAGCCTTTAAATATATAATATATATGTCCCACTGTTGGGCGCAGGCCTTCAAGTAAAGAGAGTATAAGAATATAGTCCACTAAGCGGCCCTAGTGCGGATTGGCAGACTTCACACGCCTTAGGAAAATTTTCTAAGGCTTGTAGGTTTCCTCACGATGTTTTTCTTCACCGCACGTGGTAAATCAGCACATAAAATTGCAACAACTATTTTGGTGCCGGCACCGGCGATCGAACTCGGGCTACCTACTCGTACCTACCTACCACGGCTCAGGCTAAACGACAAATTCGTTTGTAAGCAGTGAAAAAAAATTGCTTTCAATTAAGATAATGAAGCGATTTAATGCAAATTTCAAGGAGATTTCCGCACGCCTCATCGATGCCTCAGGGGATCAAGGGCTGGCGCGCATTTCGGGCAAAGGTTGAGCCTGGCCATTCAACGGGGAAATGCCGCTAGCCTCTTGGGCACCCTGCCCTACGAGCGCAGTGATTTGGGGTCTATTTTTACATAATTTAGTTTTATTTTTAGTTTGGTTTATAGTTTTACCTATTATAATTACAAACTTCTCGTTTTTATTTTATTTTTTAATTAGTCAGATGATGTAATTATTATATACTATTTATATAGTTCGGATATATAGAAAGGATGATGGAGGAAATAATGACACAGAACATCTCTACAAAAGTGTATCAGCATCAGTAGAGTGCTAAAAAAACCTGATTCTGAGAACGCAGTCTGCTATTACCCAGTGATGTTTCATTATAAAACCGATCAAATAGTCATAATAATTATCATTCCAACATTACCAAATCCGTTAAATATTCACAGAATTGGTGTACCAGCAGTACGCCACTGGTAAACCTAAGGAAAATTTGCGACTAGCAATACTCGGAACTCCGATAAACTTTTCCGTTAAAAGCTACCGCACGAATCATGGGAACAGAGCAACCGCCTAAGCCGAAGTCTCTCTTAGGACCTCAACCAATTATTCCCTAAAGAGGTTCAGGCTAAGCGATCTAAGAGCTGTGTCACGATAACCGTGTGAATCTATAGAGGCCAGCTGAAAAAATGTACAGCTGAAATGCTAATGAACGGTAACCAGGGTATAATAATAATAAAATAATAATAAAATTTTATTTGGACAAAATAAAAGAAATATTACAATACAGAACGTACGTAAACTGCTACAGTAGTTGGCAACTGTGTCGCAGCAGTTTACGCCCGCCTCGAGACACAAACAATATAAATACAAATTAGTCTTATAATTATGTACATATTATTAGAAGAAAAGATATAGATACATATAGTGCATGTGTGTGTGTGAGTATGTGTGTGCATCACAAGCATCCAGACATAATTGCTTCAGTGTCTTTATGAGTTAAATTTTGCAAGTAGTTGGTGATTTTAGTTTTAGTTTTAACCAGGGTATAGCGTGAGTTTATAACGTCTACATGCCCAAAGTCAGTATACACGAAAGTATTCTTGATTGCGTTACGAGCGATCAAGAGGTATTAGGTGTTATTAAGAACGATTGGAGATCATTAATTTTCATCAACTCGACTATATAGCATCGTTAGATTTTTTTTCTCTAAGCGCCATTACAATCCACCGTCGCTGGATACCAAAGAGTTTTCAACTTAGAAGAGGCAGTAACCCCGCGGAGAGAAATCCTAGCGGTAAAGAAACTTATAGTTTCGGTAATTGCTTAATCAGCCCGATTGATGATCAATGACCGATCTGTTCGGTATGGCGCTTTGTAACGTTTTTTTCACCTTCATTACTGCGAACGCAGGCGAACCTTCTCGGTTGATGAATTATCTTTTCCTATAGACAAAGTCAATTTAAGTCAAGCCCCGGAATTGAAATGATTGGACAAGTTTTACGCCCTCAGTGTTCTAACTAATCGATCGAGCGTTGGTACATCGCCATTTAACAGTAGATACTTGTAATCATGATTTACCACGCGCTTATGAAGGAAAACATTGACAGAAAACCTATGTGTGTTAGAAATTTATCTTAGAAATGTCAGCCAATCCATAGGACGGTGTTATACTCTAAGCTGTAACTTTTTATATTTATATACATATATGAATAAGAATAAACGATTGAAAAAAGTTGTATTATTTATAAATTAAATCTACATATATATATATATATATATATATATATATATATATATATATATATATATATATATATATATATATATATATATATATATATATATATATATAAAAGAGAAAGTGTGTGGGTTTGTTCTATATAGGCTCCGGAAACGGCTGGACCGATTCCAATGAAAATTTCAGAGAATCTTCAGATTGATCTGGCGAGTAATCCTGTAAAGTTTGGTGATGATCGATACACTCCTCTTTTTGAACTGTCAAACAAGCCATGCACGGTACTTTCATTTCTGACATTAACTTCAGTTCGATATGTGTTTGTATAAATGATAAGAATGATATTGTATTTACTTATATGTACATGGGTGTCGGTAATGATCTTCACCCGCTCGAGAAGAGAATGAATACGGAGAGAAATGAATAATTTAATAAATTGTGAGAGTTAAATTAAATATTTAATGATGTAAGTTTAATGTTTAAATAAAATAAAACAAAATCTAGCCCGGCGAAGCGACGCTAGTATCTTATATATTAATCTATAAAAATAATTTTCAAAATGTTCGCTTAATGGAAGCGTACCCTAATCCGTCGACCGAGCAATCGCCTCGGAAGCTTTAAGCAGACCCGGTAACTATAGACACGGATACGCGGACCATTTATACGGATATGTTTTTGTATTTTACGATTCGGATCGTGCGTTATCGAAAGAATAAAAAGCCCAATCAAGCGCTACAAAACTAACGATTTCTATAAAGAATCCAATTAATGTGCCTGAACCGATGCTTTTACGTCCACGCTTTTATACAAAGAAATACATTGTACGTATCGTACTATACGTATTGTAAAGAAATACCATGTTCATCATAACATGATTTCCGGTTTCTCAAGATTAGGTTGTAATTATGGCAGATAGATATATACATTATTGATGACATTAAATTAGGCACAGTCAATTGAGTATTACTAAATTTATAGCCTACTAACTCCGCCAGAAGGTGTTACTCGCTATAAAAACTACTAATGTTTCCAAATTAGTTCTTATTACATCAGCTACATGCCAGTGAAAGTTTCGTCAAAATCGGTCCAGCCGTTCTGGAGATTAGTCGGAAGAAACAAATAGATAGACAGAAAAGGGATATTATAAAATTAACAAACAGACACCCCAATTTTATTTATTTGCATAGATATATGAGCAAGGGCGGCCTTATATACTATAATAATAACGACTGAGTGGGTTCTTCTTCCTTTCCCCGCCCGGGAAGTGCTCTCCTTGCGCACAGTCAGGAGGGGCTCCGGTGCGTTACACTGGAGATCCCGGAGCCCCTCTCCATACACCGAGGAAGGGCCACCGGGGAGGTTTAAAAATCCCACATAACCGCCGTCTTCCCCCCAGAAGGTGGGGTTACTTTTTGAAAGATTTTTTGATTTTTCCCGTTAACAAAAAATAAATAAAAATAATAACGACTGATAGATTCACCGAATTAGTTATGAACTGCGAATTATGTATGATTTCAATGCTTCAATTCCTAGGTTAAAGTCGAATTTTCTTTAGGGCGAACACTAATATAATAATTCCTTCACTTTAGAAATTTATCTGTGTCTATGGACAGACGAATTCGCAATCCAAACAAATCATTACTCAATCAGTTCGTGGGTTCGTGACCGAGCCGGGTACCTAAGCACCGCATTGTGATACGCAGAGAAAGAATTTTGAGTCGTTTTGCTGAGTCGACCATGTTTATTGCCACTCATTTAATTTTGATACGAGAATAGAATGATTTCTCACGACCGTGTTACCGTAACGGGGTGGCCAGACGTTTATACAATTACTTTGATGTTTTTGTGTTTCACCCAGAGTCCCGTGTCTGCCTCTTTGACCAATGATATTTCACTATGAAACAAACCTATTCTTCAATAGCCTCCAGCGAAGCGCTTTATTTCATCATTCATTATTCGTACAGCAAAGGACTGGAAGAGTTTGGCCGCGTCTGTCTTTCCTTCTGATTACAATGCGGGTATTTTCAAGATAAAGTGAATAGGCATTTACTAAGCCGCCGCGCGGTGGACCTCCTTATACTCTCGTGATAGAGAAGACCTGATATGCAAAAAATACATCCTAGAAACAACTATCAATCTGAAATGAAGACTATGTGTATTTTTTTAATATTGCCTTATTACAAATAGCATAATGACATAATATAGTGTTAATATATAAGCTTATATATAATGGCATACCGTATAATAAGCACAAAGTTTTCTTTGGAATATAGTAAAAGTAACTATTGTCTAACATTTCATTGGCTTCCGTCAAAATAAGATGTTGACCTACAAAATTAATATAATACTAATAAGCTCTAACTTTTAACCCTACCGGGGTAGGCAGAGATTGCTTTCGCAGTCCACTTTTCACTAAATTAGGACTCATGTTATAAGGGGTAAACCGATTGCCATGCCGCGAGCATAATAAAAATCATAATAAATAATTTCGTATCACGTTTTTATTTATGACTGAGAAACTTGGGCCATCAGATCATAAGTTGTAGCGCTTAGCCATTGAGCTATCACTGCTATATACGGCTATGTTTATGAACTATAACAAAAACCGACTTCAAATCAAATCAAAGTTTATTACGCGCGGACGCCCTCTATGTATTTCCGAATTATCGTAAGTTAATATTACGAAATAAAATTAATTAGAACCTAACCAAACTCTCATCAAACTACCCTTGAAGTACATCTTTTCCAAAAATAAAACGAATCATCGAAAACCGTCCCCCCGGTCGAGAGTAAAAAGGTCGCAAATATAAAAAAAACCATACAGACGAATTGAGAACCTCCTCCCTTTTTGAAGTCGGTTGAAAATTATAGTATATAATTTTATTATGGTCAGTTTTATTAGGCGTCTAAATATCTTTATAATCGAAAATATGCCCAATTAAAATGAATATTTTTTGTGACTCAAAAACGGTTTGTTACGTATTATAAACTTTTACAACTTAAATCGATTTACAATTTGCAATTTAGCGGTTCTCGTTAGGATTAAATTCTTTTTGTAACTGTTTAATCGCATTATTGCTTCGAGATTGAATGCATACAGACTTTTTGAATGGCTACCGCCGGCTTCATCGTCAGTGACGGTATTTAAAACTATTTTTATATTACAGATAATTTGAGCATATAAAATTGTATTTTATATATCGTGTTGTATAAATATTCATTACTTATGCGAGAATAACTTAAATCACACGAACGTAGATTTTTACGCATATAGATGCTTAGTTATATATGAATAACTTTATCCGTTCTACCATAACCATAGCTACAACAATAAAAATTCGACAAATTGAATACAAAAGCTTCTAATAAAAATGCAGCAGCGACAAGACGTTAGGTGATAAATAACAAAAAAAAATCCAGCAATTCCCGGGAAAGACTAAAAACGTGACTGAACTACAGCACTGTACAGCCGGCTCCCCGCCGTTGCCGGGATCGCTTTGTTTTTAAAACTTACAAAAAGTCAGCCCCTTCTCATTCTGACCGAGGCAGGTACAAAATATCCTCCTTGGACCACATGTTGAAAGCCTTTGGTACAACGTTTGTCACTTGATCTAATGTCACAAATAATAAATCTAGAACTATTTTTAAGTACACAAACGCGCGAATTTAAACAGAAAAGGATATACAATTAGACATTGAATACGCTCTATTTATGTTAACTGAATGTAAATGTGACCATAAATAAGATAGTGACTTACTCTGTTGATTTGTCAGGTCATCTTGTGTCAAACTACATTGCAGCAGCAATCCATTCGCATAATAATAAATACAACACAACACACACACTTGTCAAATAAATACGAAAAAAAAACTTTTCGTCACACCAGAAATGTAGAATATAAGATCCAGTAGTTCACACAAGTACACAAATCGTTTACAGTCACAGGTTTCTTTTAGAAAAATATTATTAAAACGTTTGTTTATAATAATAGTACGATTAAAATGAATTCGACAGCGACGTCTTGCGCAGGCGCGGTCCGAACCGATATAGCAAAACATGGACGAAACGCGCCAACGGCGATTTCATCTCAATCTTGGCCGTCGAAACGAGACAGTAACATGACAATAAACGATTGTAAGACGTCAAGTGCGAAAGAGATGGTGGTTTTCTCTTTACTCGCATCGAAACTGACATTTCGTCGTCTCGCTCCTACGCGAAGTTATTTCCGTACAAATTATATGCGGGCGTATTTGTTTTCCGTCCCTTTCCGTCGCGGATAGTGCTAACCAGATAATGTCTTAATCGCATTTTCTTAGCGCTATGCTGACTGATGCACTACATAAACAATGATAATTCACGGATTTGCATGGACGATAAAGGCTTTTTAGTGAACTTAATGGTTATCATTTCGAATTTATTCTGCGGGTGGTGGTTGTAAATTGAAGACATTAATGATAACAGATATTGTTCCACCTTCATGAGCTCTTGCAAATTTATTATAAGAATTTTATTTAAAATAGATTCAATTCTAAATTTTATACATCTATAAAATATGTCAAATATCTAAATAACGGTAAAATAATAATCAATGTATTTTGATATAAAATTATCTACATCAAATAAAAAAATACAGATTATTAAATTTCATCAAATAATCGTCTACATTTGTTTTGTTTATATGTAGCGGTATATAAATGTAATAGGCAAATTTCGGAACAGACTAAATAATTATCTATTTGTAAAGTGCTGAACAAATACTCCTCACGGATGCCTGTTTGCATTGGTGACCACTATGCAAATATTTTTGTTCAAATATATGACAGTGCGCTGACGACTCAAGCAAGGTAGTGTTCTGGGAAACTTTAGAAAAATGTCATCTTCATACAAATTCTGAACTAGTTCCCATACCAGCGCGTGGAGATTTGTACTTTACCACTATTTTCATAGTCATGTCAATTGCCATTAGCTAATAACTTACGGTTATTTATGTTAAATACTTTTATTAGTTTTGTGTACCTATTAGTGTAATTTTAATAAAAACACATTTGTATGCTATTACTTAATAAAAATACACACAGTAATCTCTATTCACCACACGAAAACGATATTATGATATATACGAGTATTATGATTCGCATAATATTAGTCCCTGTTATAAAGTTTATTAAAGAAGTCGACTTAGCTCTTAAAGTTAGCAGGATGAAGTGCCAGTGGGGCACTTCTGTATAATCAGTGATGACATATGGGGAGGAAAAGTTTTGGAGGCCCTGCATGAGTCGGAGAAGCGTACAGGCGCTCTCCTCCAGATGAAACGACAACCTTATTAGGATCGCTGGCAGTAGCTGGATGTGGAAACGCAAGATCGTTTCTAGTGTAAGGTAATTCGCATTTTTTAGTTATTATATTCCTAGCAGTGGATCGTATGGTTTTGAAGTAGATGTAAATGAAACGATTCTGTTTTTGAAAAAAAGTTTTTATAATAAAGAACGCGAATGAAGGCAAAGATTGTGCAAGAAGATTGTTCACGAGAAAAGCTAATTTTAGCTTACGACTACGTTTGCATTTTAATCAATATTGCTTAAAGCACTGATATCAATTTCGTGTCTAAGTCAAAACTCAGAATAAAATAATATAATTTTAACATGAGTTTTTAATTTATTTTTCAATCCACGTTGAAATTACAGACTATAATAGAAAAATAACAGAAAGACAAACAATCAAATGTCATAATAATAATAAATATGTTTTTTTAAGGTACAGCGAAATAACCCTTTTGGTAGTAAGTGATAGGCCTAGTAAATTACAGTTATTGTGTGAAAATGTCACTGTGTAATGTTGTAGTCACTCAGCCCACTTACAATTCTGTCGTAAATTTTATCATCATTGTGGAGGCATCCTCGAAGACCTGATGAAACAATTCTCCAAAACTGAAACGTACTACCGTAGAGAACGAGCTTATACGCTTTCCGCCAAGTCTCAGGCAGATATTCCCTTAGTACTGATGTTGCGAGGAAGTGTTGCTAGAGTCTGCGACATCTTCTACCAATTGCGACACTACCGGAAGTAATAGTAATGTTAGTATACGTTCTAAAAATGCACGTTATCCAATTCAACACGTTCCTAAATATATTAGACTCCGTCAGATTAAAATTGCCAAAGAAAATATTTATTTATTTTATTAAGCCTTTTTAGGGATTTAAGCGCGGACGCGGGGTCAAGTCAACTAACGTATTTAAAATAATAAGAAATAATACCGTATTTGTATAATTAGCTTTCCAATAACACCTGATGTTAAGTGGAAATGCAGTCCTGGATGGTATGGCGCACTAGCTTAGTAAATGCTTATTCACTCTACTCATGAAAATACCCACAATGTAATCGGAAGGAAAGACAGACGCAAGCAAACTATTCTAGTCCTGTACGAAGAATGAAAGACGAAGCAAAACGCTTCGTTCGGGTTTGAGGATGTTCACAACAAAGGATGAAATCCCGCAGTGCATCTAGAAGTCCGATGGTGGAAAGGGGATGGGGAATTAGATCATGTAGTTCCTGAGCACACTCTCCAAAATGCAATCTGTAGAAAACCGAAAGGCTAGCTACCTTACAGCCTTACAGCTACCTTAAGCAGCGTTTTCGTTGAAACATCGCAGACGGCTTATATTTTTCCGAAATATTGTTATATTTTAGTTAGTATATAAGTAAACTTAAAAAATAATATATATTGAAGCCTTCCTCGAGAACCGCTCTATCCATTGGTGGTATCCATTCATACGCACAAAATAAATAATTATTTGGCATAGTAATTGGTATTTAAACATGTGATTTTAATAGTTTTAAAATTATATTTTTTGCTCTATTAGCTCGGTGAATTCGAAGTCTTAATTAATATTAACGTTCTCCGAATAACCTCTACATATTTTGTTTTTATAATGTGTGTTAATTGGGTAACGAAAAAAAACCTCGTGTCTGAGTTTGATCGCCGCATACTATTTATAAAGAATGTCGTTGACAACGACTAGCGTGAAATCACATCTCTTTAAGGGGTTCCGTATGAATCATGCATGATCCAAGACCTCGAAACTAACGTATCCACAGTGCAATGTCAGTACGTCTTAATGCACTTCCAACAAAAAGAGAAAATACAAATCTCGCATCGATAGAACGTGACAGTAACATCTTAACGAAAACACCTCCGAGATCCTAACTTCAGTGCGTCTTTCCTAGAAATTTTCCTCTTAGAAACATGAAACATAAGGCTTAATTTTATTTGAAGCAATAAGGCATTAAAAGGATTTCAGAATCGAACAGGTTTTCGTTACGAATGAAATGCTCCAAGAAAAGGGACGGGGCTACAAAAAGGAATCGCGGTGAAGCAACTAAACTCGAAAGCTCAAAGGACTTGTGCTGTATTTTGTTTTGTCTGAGCGAGATAACTTGATCATCCATTCGATTAAATAAAGGTCTTAAATTGAAAATCAATACAAGCAACTTAAAGTCTAAACACAACGAAGTAAATGTTATAATGCTCATTTATTTGATGTCTTAAGGCATTATTATCCGGCCGTATCGTAAAAAGAACAATTTACAAGTTTGTCTGGCGCGAAAGGAGACGGACGATAAAAATTAAGGGCGTTAGAAAGAGAGGCAAATCCAACCCGGTCAGAGCTTAGGTTGTGTATTTTTTCAGAGTTATTATGCCGGTTTCGATCTTTAATTAAGACATTTGTGCATTTATAATGAAATAACAATATGACTCAACTTTAACCGACACCTAAAGTCGTGGAGCATTTGACCCGAGGTTGAATTATTTAGCGGAAACAAATAAGTTATACCAATTTTGAAATACCATTTTTGTTCGATTTTTTTTTCGCGCCATCGGAGATCGGTAAGTATTGGTTTTTATTGCTCCTTGTTTATATGTTTTGATTAATACATTTTTTGTGCAACCTACTTAACTATACGAGTAGTTTATAACTAATAAAATACTAGTAATAAATAAAGCTGTGCCTGCGTGGAATTTAACAAAAATGTTATTTAGTTTATGTTTCTTTATGGATTGAGGCGCGAACGCGGGGCGCGGTGTCATAGGAATCGGGGCGACACGAAATTAATTTCATTGAACATTTTTTGCTATATCTCCTAAGGTATTCATTTAATAATCATAGTGTAAAGAGAGAAAATAATATTCATAAAATGCTTAAGTCAACTAACGTATTTAAAATAATAATAAAATAATAATCCCTATTTGTATAATTAGCTTTCCAATATCCATTCCATGAAGCGTCAATAGCCTAATGGTTTAGGGTACGGCCTGCGAAACGTAAAGTCGTGGGTTTTGAATCCACCATTCGACTATTGCCGTGAACCATGTTCTAGCACAAGCTTAAGCTTAGTTGGAATGGTTGACAGGATTGTTAGTAATATTTCTGAAAGAAAAAAAAAGAAATATTGCTAGCTTTCTTTAAAAAAAATTAAAAATTACCTGTTTATAATTGCTCAATTTTTAAAGTGTTAATATAGATATAGTATGTTATCCTTATGAGATAGACACATGCCATCGCGGATTTTTCTGTAGACCTAGATAACATACACAATTCCATCATACATTATTTTATTATATTTCAAAGGGTTTAAGCAGCGTTTTCGTTGAAAAATTCCAGACGGCTTAAATTTTTCCGAAATATTGTTATATTTTAGATATTGTATACGTAAACTTAATAATTATATACTAAAACCTTCTTCGAGAACCGCTTTATCCATTGGTGGGCACAAGAAAATGAATGTAGTAGTTTTTGAGTTTATCGCGAACAGACACAGACGTAGACAGGACAGCGGGAAGCGACTTTGTTTTATTCTATGCATATAGGTAGACGGAGGCCAAGCATTAATTAAATCGACATATGAGTCAATATGTCATATGACAAAGTCAAGGAAAGGATCGTAAAGGAGTGACATAGAAAAAGCAACACAAACATGGACTGTAAAATTTATGATCAATAGTACTTGAGCCCAATTCGCTGTGCTATAACAAAACGGGACAATCCTATTGCGGTCCCAACTTCGCACGGTCGTTCATTAGTTTTTCTGGTTGAGACACTAAAAATAATGTTAAAATTAAAATGCAATGCATGCAATTAAAAGTAAAATTTGAAATGCACGCATGAAATGCTTTAGAGATCTTGTAACGAGTCATTGGTATTTCGCTCTTTTTCAACCGACTTCAAAAAAAGAAGGATTTTTAAGTTACCGCATAACTTTTGACGAGGTGAACGGATTTTGTTGATACTTTTTTTAATTTTAAAACTAGTGCTTCCCGTCCTGGTCCCAAATCTGACAATGGGATCCGTGAACCATTTAAGGGTTAAATTTGCATCATGTATGTGCGCCACAAATAGGCGGATAACTCAATATCACGCCAACCGATTTCGATGATTCATTTTTTATTGGAAATGCAGCACTACTAGCTTCTGATTCCTTATATTTCGTAATATTCCAACGTTAGTTCGGAAATACAGAGGGCGTCCGCGCTTAATAGCGTTTAACGATTAATTTGAATTGAAGTCGATTTTTGTGTCTCGTAAATATACTTGTTTGTACTTCCTAAGCGAGTGGTTGACCACAATCCCACCTGATGTTAAATGGAATGCAGTCCTGGATGGGAAGGCGCTAGCTTTGTAAATGCCTATTCACTCATGAAAACATATTGTTATCCGGGGTAAAAAAGACGCGGGCAAACTATTCCAAGTCCTTTGCTGTACGTATAATGAAAGACCAAGCAAAGCGCTTCGTTTGGGTTTGAGGGATGTTCACAAAAGATTAGTAGGTAGTCATATAGATATATATGATATACTAGAAGAACTGGACACAAACGATATTAATATGTATTTTGTGTTAGCTACCAACACATGCCACCCAGCGATTGTTCTGCATAATAACTACTTCCAATGATATCGCAGTGATTTCTGAACCTTATTTTTATTTAATTCATAATTAATAATTTAGTTGAACGTCAGATAAACTTGTAAACAATAATTTAACTTTCTAAGCTCGTAATCCGACTTCAAATTTTGTATAAAGATTGTGAGGCCGTTGTGACGGTATTCGTTAAAATAATTCCTTGTACAACGTTACGATGTCTGAATAAAGCGAGTGTATTACATTTGTTTAATATGGTAAAAATCCAAGAATTTATCTCTTTACCACCAATCCAACGTTGACGCATAACAGTGCTACAAGAGATATTGGAATTAAATCTTTTACTTTCCTACTATATCGTCGGCATAAATTAAAGCTATAAATAAGTTGTCGTTAAAGCTGATATTATAAATAAAACGAAACTGTGTAATAAGCTTAAGTGTAAATAATAAGTCGAGCGGAATCGTTTTTAAACAGAATACTTAGTTACTGTTTATTTTTTCCAACAAAACTTTATCTGTGACATTCTGACGTTTATTATCTGTGCAATTAAGGTATCGCGCGCGGTTCGTTTTAATCTGCGTTGCACCTGCGTTTTAGCTGATGGTGCGTTTTATAACGCGAACGCTTCTGACACTGACACTCGTGTGACGTTTTGTAAACTGCGGAACGAATTCACATGGTTACGTGCTTTTCTATTGGTAATATGAACCTGTTCTATTCTGATTAAGTAAGGATAACTAATCGCTTATATACCTATGTCACGGCTAAAGCTGGAAAACCGTTAATGTGCACATTGCTTGAGCTAATGGTCAAAAAACTCGGTTCCAATTGTGAGAAAGCCTAATACTACCGACATCACAAATAAATGAGCATCTTTTTTTTTTAACGACGCACTACACAGATTGGCCAGAGAAGCTGGCCTTGACTGCTTCACTGGATTGAGAGGTTGCATAGCTCTTAGGTCGCTTAGCCTGAACCTCTATTGCTAGTAACTCGACACAAGGGTCCCGGTGAGGGGTTACCTCGGCTTAAATGGTTATTACGCGTAAGCATTCCAATCTGAGGGCGCTCGAGAGGGCCAAGCCACGACTCGGTCGGTTGCTATTACACCGATAATCTAAGGGAAATTCAAAAGCTAAACTAACTCTGAGTGCCACTTCGGGAAGCGTCGGCGCTGGGAGAAGAAGTGGCCGAAGAAACTCCAGCAACGCCCTAACATCTAAGGGGTGGGGTCTGCCCATAAAATAGCGGTAATGCGCAAGGATTATAAAAAATTAAGTTCAGAAGGAGCGTCAAAGATATCGCATAATCAATCTACAAGCATCAAAACACGTCTTATCTCAAACAACAAATTATAGAAACGCTAATCATCATAATTAGTAGAAATAGTAGAATTTAAAATACGTCACGAACAGGGTCAGCAATTCCAACCGAATCATTAAGTCATCAAAAACTAAACAAACAGCCTATATCTACAATAATCTCCACTGTCGCCGTAACAGCGCTGTCTACTCTCTAAAGGTACGTCGCGTGAATAAAACAAAAGAAAACCAGACAAGTCCGACCATAGTTCGGACAATCGTGGTTCCGTATAGGACAATTTTTTTATCGCAAACCAAAAGAGAAACCGCTAAACTTTTAAAATACACAATACTATCCTTTTCTCATTCTTTTCACCTCCGAATACCATTTTTTAAAGAAAGCTAGCAACATTTCTTTTTTTTTCAGAAATATTACTAATATTCTTGTTTACCATTCCATCTAAGCTTGTGCTTGTACTAGGAGATGGTTCACGTGATTCACGTCAATAGTCAAATCGTAGTATTCGAACCCATGACCTTACAATTCGCAGAGCTTACCCTAATTTATTACGCTATTGACTATAACCATTACTATAGATTTCTTATATTGTAGCTTTATAGCCCTTTTTGAGCCCCTGTCTTTTGGTATCCTGGCTTTGACCATCCATAATCCAGTCCACATAACTATCTAAGAGTTGGTATTTCTGGACCCTTTGTCTGATTCTCATTGTTGATTGTCTGACTCTCATGGTTTGGTCGTCATGAGACGGTTGGGTCACTTTAATCCTACACGTAGACGTTAAATAACGTCACCATCATCTTCGACATATTAATATAAGCTGACCATTATCTATCTAAAAACATTTGACGACTAGCTTAATCTCATCTCATCTCATCTTCTCACGGTACAAAACACCTCCAATCTTACACCCTTGTGGATATTACACTATTGTTCTTACCAAAAGCAATAGAATCCCTATAACAAAGATTCTATTGGTTCTATTAGTTCACTGTTCAATACAACAAAGACAAAGTTGCCCGCATAATATCTTTTCATACTTTGTCGTAAGCTATTTCTAAGTCAATAAAAACAGACCTCTTTGTTCCTTGTCAAAAACTCCTGTGATCATATATTTTTTGATAACGAATTACGCTGATTATTTTACGGCGAGGAGATTTCTTCTTTGAGAGGTGACATAGTTCTAAGGTCGCTTAGATTGAAGCTTTTCGGTAGCCACTCGGTTCAAGGGCCCTCTAGAGAGATCCTCGACTTGGACGATTACTCTCATTGTGGTCACCCGAAAACGCTGAATCATAATTAATAACGTTTATTTGCGGGAAATATAGTAACTGACATAATGATAATTTTAGTTAGGCACTAGCATATTTCGCTCAACCGGCATGCAAATACAATACATTGATTCTAATCTACTATTTAAATAATCGTTTTTACAAAAATAACATTTAAAAATCACTTCACTCACTTATGACGCTTTACGGTTGTTTAAACCGTTTGTGTGTTAAAATTCGTCTACAGAATGTAAACTGTTATGAATTAGCGACTGCTTGAGTGTCTTCTGAAATCGGTGCAATGGTAATTGTCTCATTTCCCTTGGTATTGTATGTGTAAGTGCAGTCAGATTCAGTTAAATATCTAATATCATAAACTCGAAACACCCTAAATATCTGTACGAAAAGTTGAAATGACGGAATGAAGATACTAGCTGTTTAGTTAGAGCTAAAAACTGCATTTTACAAATTCCGCTACACCGATCTGCTGCGTTCCGCGGCAGTTTCAGATACTTGGCCTAACTACTACTATACTACGAGTAAGTGTTGGAATAATTTGCCACCGCCCGTAAGAGATAGTAAATCTGTAAACGCTTTTAAAATAAATTAAAACACCTGATGTTAAAGTTACAAAAGATAATATCCCCGCGATATCGGTGGCTTGTTGTTTACAATATTTTCAATATTTCATTATATAATTTAAACTTTATACGTTTAATTATCATATTATTTATTTTAGTTTATTTTGACTTAATAATATATTTATTTATGATTTTTTTCATTTATTATTTTATTGTATAAAATATATTTTAATGTCATAACTGTTTTATTCATGTATCATATTTATTATACTCTTATTGTCTGTATAAATTCCATATAAAAGTAGTATTGCGCGCGCACGTCTTTAGGTAGTCCCGGGCACCGCTGAAAATCAGCGCTGTCGCATCCTTGCGACAGCATATGCTGAGACGTTGTCCGATATTGACATCATATGTTTTGTATTATTTGTCCGTGTAACTTTAACTGTGTTTTGTCTATTTTTCATTCTTTTTTAATGTGTGTTATATTCTGTCTGTAATGTGTTTTTGTATTGTGATGCCAATAAATAAATGTCTATGTCTATGTCTATGTCAATGTTTTTAAAGTTCAGTCGTATATAGTTAGTTAAAAAGCTTTTTAATTAACTATCCCTAAAAATCCTAACCTAATCTCTTCCCAAAAAGTAAGTGATCGGTTTTATTAAGAGGGTTACCATATAGACTGATAAAAAATGGACATTCTGATAAGGACAATGTGTCGCGGTGGAACGACGTGGAATTTATGTTAATAGAGATTAAAAAATGCAGCCTTCGAGGGAAGCGCGGTCAAGTTGATTTGTCTACACCTCTTTCCCTTTCTATCACACCATTGACTGTATCATTCTTATTTCTTCTCACTTCGTTACCCTGTAAAAAGCATCTAAAGGTCCAGTTAAATAAATAAATGGGATTTGATATCGTTCTTTACGGATCTTGTACAATCTACTTAAGAAACGTAAAAATGTGAAGATATATTACAATCATCAAAAGATTACCAAAGTTAATAAGACTGGAAAGAACTAAGGACAAACATAGATCGCTCAAAGACTAATTAGGTCTTTTACAACTTCACCGAATTGTACCGACAATTATTATGAGTTCGTTATGATAAGCGCATCTCACAAAACCGTGGTTCAGTCTTCGCAGGGTGCCCTCGGATCGGAATACTATCTCCTAGGTCTCTTATCATTCTCTTTTCTCACAAAAATATCACCAGCTTATACTTATGACTAAGGAATCTCTACGATCTCCTTCCTTAAGATATCCCGCGCCCAACAGACTATATTTTATGTTCTTTCGTTAAAGAAAAAACATTAAACTTTAGGCTTTAGTTTGTTTTAACCAACTAACCTTATGTAAATATTGTGATTGTCTATTTTGTTTAGATCATAGATCAACAGTGATCTTCGAGGTGAATTGTCTCAGAAGTAATCACTCTACATCTTTGTTAGTCCCACCCCTTAGATGTTAGGAGCGTTGCTGGAGTTTCTTCGGCCACTTCTTCTCCCAACGCCAACGCTTCCCGAAGTGGCACTCAAAGTTAGTTTAGCTTTTGAATGTCCCTTGGATTATCCGTGAAATAGCAACCGACCGAGTCGTGGTTCGGCCCTCTCGGCACCCTCGTATCGGAATGCTTACGCGTAACATAGTAACCGTCCAAGCCGAGGTTACCCCTCACCGGGGGGCCCTTATGTCGAGTTACTAGCAATAGAGGTTCAGGTTAAGCGACCTAAGAGCTGTGCCACCTCTCAATCCGGTGAAGCAGTCAAGGCCTCTCTGGCCAATCTGTGTAGTTCGTCATAAAAATAAAAAAAATAAGATATGAGTTAATAAACATAAAAATACGAATTGATAAACTCCACCTTTTTTAAATCGGTTGAAACTATAAAAGCATACTACATAAGTAATAATTTCCCGCGACACAGAATCAGTATACTCGGCAAAGCAACCCGTTAAGCTAATTAGTCAGCACAATTATACATACATAGGTAAATCATCACGTTTCGTACACCTGGACAGTATTAAGTTACTGGACTGTAACTGGAGTCCAACAATGCACGGTTACTTGTAATTATTAATTTATGCTTCCTGCTATCGCGTTTTGACGATGCTGGGAAAATATTGTTATTTATCAACACGTCATAAACAGTTATAAGATTTAACTATAGATCTGTATTTTAACTTAATTCCACCTTCATTAACCGACTTCAAAGGAGAAGGTTCTCAACTCGATGTATTTTGTATGTTTGTTACCGCATAACTTTCGACTGGGTCAACCGATTTTGATGATTCTTTTTTTAATTGCAAGCTAGAGCTTCCAGTGTGGTTTCAATCAATTCTGACAATCTGATCTATGAGTAAATCATATAAGTCTTAAATATGCATCAATTATGTACGCCACAAATGGACGTATAACTCAATATCACGTCAACGGATTTCGAAGATTCATTCTTTATTGGAAAGGATGTACTTGAAGAGTTTGATGAAAGTTCGATTAGGTTCTGATTAAGTTCGGTTTCGTAATATTCCTACGACTATTCGGAAATAAAGGGCATAGGCCGCGAGTAATAGCGTTTAAAGTTTGATACGATTTGAAGTCGGTGTTTGTTTTTATTCGTAAATATACTTGTAACTTTACTAATTTATTTGCAGAAGTAAATAAGATGTGTAATTTTACAAATTATCTCCAATTGTAAAAAAACTATAATAGACTAGAATCAACACTTATTTGACACGAGAAGAGAAAATAAAATGAGTATGAAATTATAAAACAAAAAAACAAAACAATAGAAATTAATATCAACAAAAAATTTAAAAATATCTTATACTGACTGAGGGTTAGTTTTTAGTATGTGCTGTGCAACAAACAAGGTATCTCAGCGCTGATTTTCAGTTAAAAAAACTATTGAAACACGGACGGTATTCGGTTGTATGTAAATATGAATATATATACATAAACATACGTACAATTATTTTTCATAATATATTTTTCACATAGTTCTTAGGTCGCTTAGCCTAAACCTCTATCGCCAGTAACTGGACTCAAGGCTTGAACGGTTACTATGTTACGCGTAAGCATTCCGATCCGAGGGCACCCGAGAGGAACCGAACCACGTCTCGGTAATAAAATATAGATTGAAAGGCAATTAATTAACCAATATTAGACAACGTTATTTGGTTAAAAATTTTAATATATTGTACTTTTTTTTTCTAGCCTGCCGATTATGGAACGTACTCGAATGGAAAAATAAAATCAAAAATCGAACAATTCTCACAGCACGGAGAAACGCAATAGAAGATAACAGCGGGCAGACAAAAGGAGAGAGACGACATTAAACGATCTGTACAAGTGGGAGAAGGCCGAACTATATAAAGTCATAAATATCGCCAGCCTTTCGGTGTTTTACAGATTACACTTTGGAGAGTGTGCACAGGAATTACACGAGTTAATTCCCCATCCCATTCTACCTTCGGACGTTTAGACACTCGGCGGGTCTCCACCCTTTATAGTCGATGTTCCGCGCGTCCGAACGAAGCGATTTGAGTCATCGTTCATCGTGCGTACAGCAAAGGAGTGGAATAAGTTGCCGGCGTCAGTCTTTCCGTCCAATTACGACGTGGGAGCCTTCAAGAGTAGAGTGAATAGGCACTTACTAAACTAGCGCGTACTATCTTTCGACTATATCACCACTTAACACCAGGTGGGATCATGGTCAAGCGCTAGTTTAAAGGCATAAAAAAAAAAAAAAGCTGGATTCTTCTTACATGATACTTTTTTCTTCCAAAAACGAAGATCTGTTGTTTACGGGTAAGTACTGTCGCGCATGAAAGTGTTCTGGGAATTTTTGTGAATGTCAATGGCACGGACACTCAAAGATTTACGGCCGTTATGTAGGTTAAAAGGAAATTAAAGAACAATGGAGACGCGGTGGGGTGCTTTTTTTAAAAATAATGCTATTTTAACAACTGCCTCTGTGCGTTGTCTTTGCAAATGTCTTTCGTACTGCATTTAGACAATGGTAAGCATGTATTATGCAGACAAAATATTTTTTGTCGAATAGAAATTTTTATATTGTTGACTTGATCACTTCATATGTTATAATCGTTTTGTTAGAACAAACACACTGGCAATTCTGACCGTCTCAAAATTAACTTTCAGTAATCTAATATAATACATTGATATAATATAATACACAACGACTTTTGCTAATTTTGGTAATATCTAGAATATATACGAGTATATATATATATATTTCAGTTGTTCCGCTGCGGTTTTACGATGGCGTTCCATCGACACTGGAATATTGTTTAAATTGTTTTAAAGTTAAATATGCAGCATAAATATATATGTCCTACTATTGGGCATGTTGGGCACAGGCCTTTGTAAGGAGACTAAGTATAAGGGCATAGTCCACCACGAGGTCCTAATGCGGATTGATAGACATCAGACATCTTAGAAAACTAAACACGATCCTCACGATGTTTCACTTCACCGCCGAACGCGTGATCACAAAGTGGACAAATCAGCACTTCAAATTGCAACAAACACATTGCTGCCGTTTTTTGAGTAATATGCATGTTTTTTTAATCTAAAAATAAGCATTGTTAGCCTAGTGATAGTCTTGTACGAATTAATTGCCGTTCTTCATTTTGGGAAGCACAAATAATCGCTTGGTAATAATCTGAGTTATCACATGTCATATATTCCTAAGATGTCACTGTCTACTAGCTAGAGTTAAAGGGACGTGAAAGTTTATTATATTTTAAATTTGTTTGTGTGTAACGCGTAACAAGAGACTTATCTACAAAAGCGTACATTCAAGGCAAGCTAATAAATTCAAATAGGCTTTATTGGAAACCCTACAGAGGCATCCGACACCGTGGCTATATCTTTATCGTCTTTTTTTCATTAATTCTGCCTCGCCCTTGCCGATTAGTCAAGACGTTATCAAGTTAAAGGACTATTTGTAATTTGCTTCTATAGAAATACACTTAATGTGTTTAGACACGCTTTTTGTACAGTCATTTATTAATTATTAAATAGAATACACTTAACTATTACGTTCTTACGTATAAGATTGCCATTTTGCATAGTAAAATATGCAATCAAACGGCAAAACACACGACTACCACATAAGCTATATAACAAACTTTAGTTCATAATAAACTCGGAGTTAGGTACAACATCTCCCTAATACAGGCTATGTATTAGTCTAGCAGGGAGATGTGTACCGAAGGACGAAAACGAAGTAAGAAAATGTTTATAGAATATGTTATATAATATGTATAATAACATTTGATAATATGTATCTAATATTTTTGTGTATGTGCATGTCGGTAATATAAAATGTGTGTGTGTGTAAAAAGTAAAATAAATATTTCAAATTATAAAAAAAATAGTCTGCTACTTTAGCGCCATCTATTTATAAGTATACTATGTATAATATTTACACGAAAAATATACATCTACACATATCAATAAAACTGGATGTGTCTGTTCTTAGCATTAAAATAAGAATCTATATACGGTACATATACCAAAATAACATTTTTTTTTAAATTTCGTCTGTTTGTCTGTTCATTCCCGTCAATCTCTGAAACGGCTGGACCGATTGGTGATGGGACTTTCACTGGCAGATGACTGGCTGATGTTTTTTTAGGGGGTATAAACTAGTCACATACCGAGACGGTGTCCAATGTTAGCATTCTATCCTATACACTATTTGTCTGTTCTTTCTTTCTTTACCTGTATTTTTAAAATGTTTCATAGTTTGTTTGTAATGTATTCCAATGATGCTAATAAAGTATTTGTCTATATATAAAATAAATAAATATTATATTATATACGGCCACTATGATGCCAATAAACGTTCATGTAGACACAATCGGGTTAATTTGCGGACAACATAGTCAGTATAGTTCATTCATTCATTCATTCTTATATATTTTTTTTTTTTTTTTTATACTTTTTTTTTTTTTTTTTTTTAAAAAGAAAGCTAGCAATATTTCTTTTTTTTCAGAAATATTACTAACAATATTGTTAACCATTCCAACTAAGCTTAAGCTTGTGCTAGGACATGGTTCACGGCAATAGTCCAATGGTGGATTCGAACCCACGACCTTACGATTCGCAGGCCGTACCCTAAACCATTAGGCTATTGACGCTTCGATCAGTTGCGTCCGACACCAGAGAACTATTCGTGGAATACTGTGAGCTAGTTATGTTCTTAGCCGCAAAGGCTAACGGCTCAATAGTAGCAAGAAGAGGAACAAAGAAATATCCTTAAAGGAGAAAATATATATATATATATATATATTACAAAGGGACCAAAGTTGTTAAACAAATTTGAGCAACAGGCTCATAGGGCCCTTAATGGGGTAAAAAAAAATCGGTTTAGCAGATTAGGAGATCAGGCCTAATAATTACCCTCTTTGGTAAGAGAGAAAACTAATAAAACAAGTCTAAAAGAGGAATAAGTCAGCCAACGAATTCAATGCAAACAGCAGGAATAAAGGACTCGGACTACTAAATTACTCCACTAAAATGGACGGCGATCTGAAGTTATAAATATTAGCCGGCCGGTCTGTCCGTGACGTTGTCTCGGGACGGTTCAATATCTCTAATTATCACGTCCAAGGTAGATAGATAGAGATATTTTTGTTTTTTCAGCTCACCCACTTAATAACATTCTTCACGCCGACCTTATCTAATGGCGTGGAGTCGCTATTTGATGTTAGAATTAAATTATTTTTCCTTTCTTTAAATGTTCTCAACTCTTTTCAATTGATTGAAATTAAAATGAAATCCCCTCCCTACTGGCGGTTTATCCGCCTTCCATGGCCAGTAGGGAGTGGAAGAGGAGTGTTGGTATGTCGTTGCCTCACTCCCTATCCTCCGCGACTAAGCGCTGCCGCACCGCAGTTGCGGCGTGGTGGGGCTGCGGCGGGAGAGGTGACTCTCTCGCTGCGGTCGTTTGGCTAGCGGCGGAGCCTAACATCTTGGCCGCCGCTGGGGGCTGGGCGGGCGAGGTGGCAGCTCGTATTCCCGGCCCCCAAGGCCTCCAGGTGACCGACTCGGCGGAGTTTGTCACCCACTTACGAAGGTCGTGGAGGAAGGTGCGTCCTATGTTCCGGCGCGCCTTGCCTGGAGGGCAGCGAGGGGGACACTCGACCACCCCCGGGACGGGGATGCCGAAAGGCGTCCAGGTCGCAGGCGGAGCCGCGGTGCGTGCGCAAGCGATCCCGTAGCCTCGCCGTACGCGACACTGGTGGAACATATCGTGGGTTAGGTCGGTGAGGGCCCGACGTAACTCGTTCCCACAAGTTAAAAACATTATTTTTATATCGTAATATTCCCACGATCATTCGGAAATACAAAGAGAACGTTCGCGTTTAATAGTGTTTAACTTTTGATTCGATTTTAAGGCGGTTTTTGTTTTTACGCTACTAAGACTTATATTTAATTTTTATTATCTAAAACTAACGAATAGACTCTGTGTATTTCTATGTTCGTATCTTTGCACCCTAATACCCTCGTCGCCAGCGGTCACCTCGGGCGGAAGTTACCGAAACCGTTCATTTGGAGTTTTAGAGACGCTTTTTTTTTATTCATTCACTTCTTCTTGGAAAGTTTACGACTAGGAAAAGAAAATAAAACGAATCTCTTGTTCTCAATCTATGGGAACTTTGTCTATGAAAGGAGTTTGTTTCAAGATCTATTAACGCCGTATCTTCTGATATCGTAAATGTAATAGTGGAACACTTTTTTATTATTAATGTAACGCTTAGTCTAAAATTGTATATTTGTGTATTTTCCTTACGTAAGTGAATTTTTTGTAATTCTTATTAAGGAAATAAAATTCTCTCAAACCGTATCTATCTAGGAGTCTACCGTCGTTAGAAATTGTAAAAATGTCTAATTATGAAATAGGACAGGAAACTGTAAGAGTGTAAGAGAGGTGAGTGGAAGAGAGTAGTGTGTGGGAGTGGGATTGGAAGAGGAAGTACGGAAAGGGGAATGCAAGGAAGAAGAAGAAAGGACCCTAAGGTACCAAACGTTGGGGGAACGCTGAAGAAAAAAAGGAGTCTACAGTCAGCAATGTTTGTAAATAATAAATAAAAACCTTCACGCCTTTGAATTTGAGGAATAGACAGAATACAGATTTCCAAGTTCACGGTCCTGGTACATCTAATTAACAGCTTATGTACAATAACTTTTTTCGGTTTTATGTCACTAATCTGTCGATATAAATTCATCTAGTATGTTCCATACCGATACTGCCATGTACTTTCTTGTTATAAATATTATCTTTGATGTCGTTCAAGAGCATTTTCGATATTTTATCGAATGTTGTATAATAAAATTAAAAAATAAATTGGTCAATCGATAGAAGTGAAAACTTATTACTTGAAATTTTAGTACTAAAATTTGAAATTTCATAAATTTATATTAAAATTATTTTTTATATCTATTGACAATCCGAGCAATAATTATATATATTTTATAACTTTTATTTAATAATATTACGGACTGTACAAGATCATACATACAAGATAATACAGAAATACTACATTAATATGTCAGTGACGAGAAACCATAAGATTTTCCCCTATCAAAAAGTGCTGAGTACATGCACGTCTCGAGAACAACGTCTAATATAAATATTACTAACGATAAAACTGTAACCATAGGAAACAACACCTTTGCAGCAGTAGACAGCTTTGTTTATCTGGGTTCAATGGTAACGCAGTATAACGACATATCTGCAGAAATCAAATGACGTAGTCTGGCGGCAAATAAATGCTACTTCGGCCTCCTGAAATATCAGCGATCGAAACTTCTAACCCGAAAAATGAAACTGCTACTCTACAAAACCCTTCTAAGGCCTATTCTAACTTATGGTTCTGAGACCTGGACTCT
The DNA here is from genome assembly GCA_029286785.1 of Meandrusa payeni. Classification (NCBI taxonomy): domain Eukaryota; kingdom Metazoa; phylum Arthropoda; class Insecta; order Lepidoptera; family Papilionidae; genus Meandrusa; species Meandrusa payeni. Next base: position 4,083,231 of record JAGSMX010000029.1, read on the forward strand.
TATTAGAGTGGATGAGAACGCGCTGTTAGTGTTTGAAAGACGAATCCTGAGGGGTATCTTTGGCGCTGTGTGCGATAACAACCAATGGCGGAGCCGTTATAACCAGGAGCTTTATGACCTCTACCAGGAACTGCACGTGGCTAGGCACATCAAATTAAACAGACTTAGATGGGCTGGTCATGTGCAGAGAATGGATGAAGCCAGGATACCCAAGGCAGTTATGACGAGGGACCCCAAAGGTCGAAGAGGTCGGGGAAGACCAAAGCTCCGCTGGTTAGACGGTGTCAATCGAGACGCCAAAGAAATTGGCATAGGAACCTGGAGGACTGCGGGCATGTATTGACCGAGGTGGAGGAAGATGCTAGACCAAGCCAAGGCTCACAAAGGGCTGTAGAGCTCATAGAAGAAGAAGAAGAAAAAGTGCTGAACTAAACAAGTTTTTAGTCCAATTACTAAATATAGCTTTTGTGCCCCGTAAGCACTAAATATTATGCAAATCAAATATTATTTATGTTTACGAAATAAATATTTCTTCAAGAATGAAGATTACTCCATCTATCCACTAATCTAATAACGAATTTGGAATCACTAAATTCCGCAAAATTTAAATATTTACTAATAATTATAGGTGTCGCTATAACATATCTATAAATTCGTAAGAACAACGAGAGATGTCACTATAAAACATTAGAAATAAATTTACGTTTCAAATAGTTTCCTACTATTACCACTAGATGGACATTGTATAACCTGGCCAATTCAGATGTTTATTGAAATTCTTAGTCGACGCGTTCGTATTATGTATCTTTAATTTAGCAGTATCATATCATAAGCCATTCGTTTTGTCCAAGTCAATACAGACTGTTCGTTGGTGGAATAGGACTGACAGTACGTTTCAACTGCCGCCTGTGGTGGCTCGTGTCATATTCGGTAGTCGTTTCTTCGTGAAAACATTGTGAGTGTTTTTGTTCATTTTGTGACTTAAATAAATGTTTAATTGAGGGATTACCGCCAGTTGTCTAAAGTGAAGTGTCTGTAAGTGTATTCTAGTGAACAGCAGTGTGAGAAACGTGGTCAAAAATCGGGAATCGGTGCGGTTATTTCAAGTTCGCCGGCTTGTCTTGTTGTGGTGAGTGCATGATCGATATTTACCCCCTTTTATACTTGATCGTAATCTTTTTTGTTATTATTACAATGGCCCAAAGAATATTCTATGATCGGGAATCAAATATTACAAGTATATTACAATTTAAACGTAGAAAAAATATATTAGAACTTGATTTTAAATCTTATTGTTTTCTTCTTTCCCTAATTCTTGTGTCGGTCATATACATCGTAACTACTCGTTTTAATTGTAATAATTTAGTAGTTTAGATCAAACCTTAAGGTAACTGGTTTTTAACAGGATAAATAAAATTTTAAAATTCCAAAAAACTTCCATTTTCTTTTAATTATGAAAAAGGCCTGTCAAATGCCGAAAAGGATTCGTTCAATTATTTTTAATAAAAAAATAATAAGTGCAAAATCGTCTTTTCCTTTCAGTGAACGTTACGTTACGTTTGTTTTATTTAAAGAAACAGAATCAGAACTTTTAAAATTATGCAAATTTTAAACATACTTAATTTTAATATGCAAGCAACCGTCGTTTCGTGGTGAAACGACTTTAGTTGTATTTGTAATTAACTTTAATTAACTTGCATTTTCTATTGTATATAGTTAGGAGTAGTCGTTAAATAGATATTTTATTATTATTTTTGACTTGTCAATGTCGAATTTTACTGTGTTACAATTAGGTTAAAATACGTAACTATGGTATACTATATAAATGTATTAAAGGTATTGAACAAGTCTTAGATATATTATTTATGTTAGTATTTACATTCATTACATTACTTTATATAAGAAGTTAAAATAGTGGAACTTCTTTGTTTGTATTTTAAACACATGAACTGTTTACTTGTTTTAACAACTTGCCAGTTGTATGTGTGAATGTTTTACAGAAATAGATTTGAATAGTTCTTGCTTACCGATATCTGTTTATTATGCTTCATTAAAGAATACTTGATATTTTGTGTAATATAGCAAGACAGTTAAATAAGAAAAAAATAATTTTAGTACATTAAGAAAATAAATGGGCAGGAATATTTTCTTTTGAAATATCTTAAAAACCTTTAGTAGAATGTACGTTAACATACAATATTTTTTTTAGTACAAATTAAAAAAAATCAAATTATCTATGAATTAATTAACATAAAATGGACTACTCAAACTTTTATTGACAGGCTCTGGTGTAAGATTCAAAAAAACTATTTTCATCATTCAGTACTAAGATAGGAATCTTGAAGTTGTTGTTCATTTCATATCTTTTATCCACAAATTAAGAGTACAGCTATTAAGGTTCAGGTAATGCTGTATATCATCAGGTCTTCTTTAGTCATGTAAAGCTATTTCACCAAAATGCTAAACATTAATTAGAATCCAATGATGATGTTCCGCATGCCTGAATGAAGCAATTTGAGTCATCATTCACTGTGTGTAAAGCAAAGGATTGGAACAAGTTGCCGGCGTCAATCTTTCCTCCGAGTATGATGTGAGAACCTTCAAGAGCCAAGTGAATAGGCACTTACTTAACTAGCGCGTACCATCTTTTCGACTATATCACCACTTAAGATCATAGTCAAGCACTAGTTTATACCCTATATAAAATCAGAGGAGATAATAGTTGTATACTATGTATATATTTTAGCTACAAAAAATAATCATATTAAATCAAATTAACATTTACTTAATTGAAGTACTATAAGCTTATTATAAATTAATAGAATACATATTTAGAACCTTCTTTTTTAATAATGTTGGATCTGTTTCTGTGTTCATTTGTAAAATATAAAGCATACATGAAAAAGAGACAAAAATAATTTACATTAATGGAAGGTAGTCAGAGGTTGCACATTGTCTAGGTCTAATTCCAATTTTATTGGATTAGCAAAGCATTAAGTGATGACATCACCATTCAACAGAATTTCAATTGACTATAACTACTGAAAAATCAATAATGTTTTTAGTTATTATTATGTTAAATGTTTTATTTCTATTTGTTTTCCATTCCATTATTGCATAAAGCCTTTCTTAAACTTTGCTTTAAGTTGATGTTCAAAACAATATTTTTATTTTTAATGGGGAGGAAATCTTCAAAAAGATACTTGGGTTATGTGGGGTGTTTACCCACTAAAACCTCACCGGTGGCCCTTCCTCGGTGCATGGTGAGGGGCTCCGGGAACGCCTGTGCCATCGCAGTGCAAGGCGACACGGGCCAGCCGATGTCGCCTTCTTCCCGGGTCCACCTTGGCAGACGACAAAGGCCTCCATGTCGCCCACTGAACCCGAGGCCCCTTTTAGTCGCCTTCTACGACAAGCAAGGGATACAGTAGTCTTATTCTTGAGAACCCAGAACTAAAGGGCTATTTTATATAATGTTCTATGTTCCAAACAATCTATAGTTGTGTGACCTAGTTGTCACAGCATAAGAGTTTAGAGTAAAAAGATTCAAGTTTGAATGTACTTTTAGTAAATTAATTTGGTGTTTTGTAAGATATTACTAACCTTTAATATATGTTTAGTAAAGACTGGTGATTGTGTTTGGGAATATATCAGATTTTTCTGTTTTTTTTTTGTTTTATTTAAATTAACATCCACATTTAGCTAATGAATCACTGTTTTTTTTTATAATGTAATACACATATTGGCCAGAGAAGCTGGCCTAGACTGCTTTACCGGTTTATTGAGATGTGGCATAGCTCTTAGATCGCTTAGCCTGAACCTCTATCGCTAGTAACTCGACACAAGAACCCCCCCGGTGATGGGTTAATCTCGGATTGTACAGTTACTATGTTACGCGTAAGCATTCCGCTCTGAGGGCGCCCGAGAGGGACGAACCACGACTCGATCGGTTGCTATTTCATTCATTTCAATTTAGAAAAAAATATATTCTTGTAGATTTCTGTTAACCTCAAGTCTTTTAAAGATGCTTTGGATAGAGAACTTCAGCTTGTCTTGATCGTGACTGTAGACGTAATAACGTACTGAATTAAGGGTTAAGAGAGGATTGTGTGATTGGCTCCTTCAATTGGATTACACATGTCCCTATGTGTAATCCACTCGAATTTGTCCAGGGTGCGGTTTGATAACGACAAAAGCTGCAATTTAATTGATAAGTAGAGCACAGAGAGATAAAAATTGTATACTAACGATAACTGAATACCTTAACCAATGTTTCGTAAGGACAGATTGTTACATTTAATAATTACTAAACATAATGCGACGGGCGTAACTTACACCTAACACTAGTTCGTCGGTCGCATTTCTACAAATTCTAGAACCATGTAGGTTTTTTTTTCTTTATTAATTAGGGACTTTTGCCATTTTAGCATGTCAGCCCCATCATACCCTAACCTACGCACACACACATCGGTCGCTTGAAGCGAGAAAGTTATCAATGTTGTATGGGCATAGCTACCAGCTTCCTCGCTCCCTCTGAGGTCGGGTCAGACAGTAGCATTAAGAAAACACCCACATGTAGTTCTTTCAGTTTTAGACTATCTATTAATGACTTTCTTTCCGCTTCATGTTTGGCACATTCCACCATTATGTGGTGGGTACCAAGTTGGTGAAAATATAGCAACATAAAGCGGTTAGTAATTGCCGTTTCCGCGACTTCGTCCATGTTGAATGTAACAAAAAGTTATTTAGTTTTAATCTTAATATTCGCCTTGAATAAGTGTCACAGTATTAAGGACGCTGCATAATCTTTTTTTTTTTGTTGACGGGGAGGAAATCTTCACAAAGATACCCCGCCTTCTGGGGGGAAGGCGGCGGTTATGTGGGGATCTTACCCACTAAAACCTCCCCGGTGGCCCTTTCCTCGGTGCATGACGAGGGGCTCCGGGATCTCACGTGGAACGCACCGGAGCCCCTCTGCACTGTGCTCAAGGAGAGCACGTCCCGGGGGGAGGTTACTCCCTCCTCCCCTGTGCCCTCGGAGCGAAAGGCGACACGGGCCAGCCGATGTCGCCTTCTTCCCGGGTCCACTTTGGTGGACGACGCAGGCCGCCACCCTTGTCGCCCAGTGAACCCGAGGCCCCTTTTAGTCGCCTTGTACGACAGGCAGGGGATACCGTAGTCTTATTCTTGAGAGCCCAGAACTACAGGGCTGACGCTGCATAATCTACAGCAGCCGATTCAACGAGATACCATAATGAGCCTCAATTAAATAATAAAAGAAAATAAACTTTTCCCTATACATTTTAGTAAATTAATAAAATCCTTGCGTCGCGTCAAGCTCAAAGTGATCCATCCCGCGACCTGTGTGACCACTACAGTGAATATTCATAGAACACAACACTAACTTCGTCCCAACCTTGTATACTATAACACGTCTATTTGGTAATGTAAATCTCACGTATCGACAATCTATCTATATAATAAATCGCCTGTGATGTAAGCCCAGCAGGTGACAAGGCCACAGCTAATATCCAGTCCATTATCTCGTGTGATCTAACCGGCTGTTTCAAATAAATGACCATAAAAACTATTTTTATCTACATTCTACATGTTTTTCTCCATTAGTACTTATATAGAATATATCGCCTTTGCAAACACAACTAAAACAGTCTTTATTATTGATTCTATAAAGCGTTGAGTGCGTTGTTGTACTTCTTTCTGAAGATTGTGGGTTCGAGTCTCGTTGTCAATTATTTTAACCGACTTCAAATAAAGAGATTTTAATAATAATAAATATCCTTTATTAATTACCAAAAATTATAACGGACAGTATTACTAATTACAATTTTTACTGCGAGTATTACTATTTATCTTTCACTGCCACCTAAACTAGGGATTTCGTTTTGTGTTGTGCGATAGTTTTTTTTTTAATATTTGTCCACACATAGCGCCGTCATTTATAAAGTCCTTTTGAACTTTTTTTGTTTTAAAGAGATCGCTTTCATTTATGTCTAGGTTCAGAAACCGCTGGTGACAGTTGATTTCAAAGACACTATTTATAAAATAAAATAAAGTGTATTATCGTCATTGGGATTGTCTTTTTAATTCCAACTCAACATACAGTTAAGTATTCGAAAGAACGGAAGAGGTTTACGACTTGCTAAGCGTATAAGGACGGACTCTGGAAATAGCACTAACTTTCCCTTTCGATCGCCTGACGACATTTATGGGAGCCTGGTACTCGTATCTATTGTCCGGCACGGATTATGTTTACTGTATTCATTTGTATGTTATGGACTCCTGGTAGCAAATGTTAAAAAGATGTCAAAGACATTTAAAATGTTGGCGACTTTACATTACCAAATAGACGTATTATAGTTTACATTTAGGAGACCGCTTCCAAAAGCTAAGACCCACAATAGTACTATGATGGCACGGAAAAAAATCGATCCTGATTTAAAAAAAAACATATTTTTAAAACGTTTTATTAGCATTATTTACGCTCCATCATGTTAGTATAGATAAATGAAATGATAATTTCTTAAAAAATACATTACTGAAAAAAAACCTTTTTTTTTAATATTTGTCCACACATAGCGCCGTCATTTATAAAGTCCTTTTGAACTTTTTTTTTATTTTAAAGGGATCGCTTTCATTTATGTATAGGTTCGGAAACCGCTGGTGACAGTTGATTCCACAGACACAATTTATACAATAAAGTTTATTATCGTCATTGGGATTGTCTTTTTAATTCCAACTCAACATACAGTTAAGTATTCGAAAGAACGGAAGAGGTTTACGACTTGCTAAGCGTATAAGGACGGACTCTGGAAATAGCACTAACTTTCCCTTTCGATCGCCTGACGACATTTATGGGAGCCTGGTACTCGTATCTATTGTCCGGCACGGATTATGTTTACTGTATTCATTTGTATATGTTATGGACTCCTGGTAGCAAACGTTAGAACGATGTCAAAGACATTTAAAATGTTTGTGACTTTACATTACCAAATAGACGTATTATGGTTTACATTTAGGAGACCGCTTCCAAAAACTAAGACCCACAATAGTACTATGATGGCACGGAAAAAAATCGATCCTGATTTAAAAAAAAACATATTTTTAAAACGTTTTATTAGCATTATTTACGCTCCATCATGTTAGTATAGATAAATGAAATGATAATTTCTTAAAAAATACATTACTGAAAAAAACTTTTTTTTTAATTTTTTTTTTATCAAGATTTTTTTTCCCGTGCCATCATCAAAGATATCATGACCGGTGTAAAATCTTTAAAAATCGTTTTATATCATTATTTCAAATATACCTTTACATTTAAATCAATATTAAATAATCAAAACATTTAATGGATTATTACGGTTTATAGCACAATGACAATTGAATTGTAGTTGGTCGGTTATCATAGTGAAAATTGAGTGACAATATCAGACTTGCCTCACACCAACAAAGTGTTGACCCTTTGTTTAAAAGTGGATCGTCAAGCATAAAAAATAACCTTTTTTACTTTGGATGTAACTTTGTATAATTAGATTAAACTTTAACACGGCGTTTCATACGTTCCTATTAAAGTGGCGGCAAGGCGTAAAGTGACGTCACTGCTGACTCAGCCGCGCCCAGATGTGAGCGTGGCATTGTTTGGGCCCGTTTTAACGACGTGGTTCGTCCGCATGTGTTGCACGGCCCTATGTGCGGGAAAGAAAAAGACCGTTCGGGCCGTTGCTCTGCGCGAGTAGGGAACCACTAGTATGACCAACGGGCGCCTTTTAAGGGTCACTTAGCCGTCTACTTAGTTTGGATATGTAATAGAACTCTTGGAATGTTAAAACGTATTTTGTTACGACACACGCGTTTGTCTCTAACGATAATCCGTTGGTTTAAATTAGTTTCGGCTTTAACTTAGTAATCATTTAGTAAAACTGGTAATTATTTTTATCACCTTTACATAATATGTGGTAGCTTGTGCGTTATATGATACATAAGAAAAGAGAGACCTAAAAAACGAGACCACACGACTGAAATAAAACTTCTTTTCCTTCATCAGTCATATGTATAATATATGACTGTTCAAGAGAGAAAGAAAATGTGCGCGTACACTGCTCTCTCTTGCTCCTACAGAGAATACTATCTCACACTCAACTTTCCTTCGCCTCGCCCAAGCATTCTTTTCGCATGGCAAGTAAGGGTTGTTCGCAAGTCGCAGTTGAGCGTAAACTTTTTTATGAAAGAGTCAAATTTCATCGATAATTAACTAAAATTTAGTAAAATAGCTCCTTTAAGGATCTGACTAGTCGTAAAGTCAAAAATGCAACATAATGTATGAGATGCCGTCATACATAGAATGACAAAGGGCCGGAGATTCCGATTAGATATACTAAAAAAATAAGATGTAATAAATTCGAAACCGCTGGACGTATATTTGGAGATGATGGAAAGGTTTAAGAAACGAAAAAGATTTGCACGACCGTGATAAATGGAAATCGACTGTCTACCCTATGCGTCAATGGCTATTATATATATTGCGGCTAAGATTCGAACCCCTGGTTCTCAGATAGTAAATCAAACTCTTACGTTGTTATATATCTCGAAGGTATTGTATACAGCGTATTAGAAGTAACAGAACATCTGTAATAACTTTACGCTGATTAATCAATTGCCTGCATATCGTCTTTCCTACTCCACCTTTCCCACCGACAAATATCCATCGTAGAGACTTTTGTTCGATTATGTTGCGTAGAGAAGGTTCAACAACTTACATAATTAAACGAATATATAATGTATATTAAAGACAAAACAATTTTTGGTTAGTTTATCGATTTTCACCCAATACGTGTCAAAATATAATGCAATTTTCGAGACAGACAACAATGAAAAATTCGAACCGTCAATAGCCTAATGGTTTAGAGTACGGCCTGCGAATCGTAAGGTCGTGGGTTCGAATCCACCATTCGACTATTGCCGTGAACCATGTCCTAGCACAAGCTTAAATTTAGTTGGAATGGTTAACAAGATTGTTAGTAATATTTGAGAAAAAAAAAGAAATATTGCTAGCTTTCTTTAAAAAAAAAATGACAGATAAGATTTCTTATTATTTTTATTAATTCGCAATGCAGAAAGGCAAAAGTCAAGTTATTGTACAGTCGTGGACGTTATATCACTAAGACGCATAGGTTGTGTTATTGACGATAAGTTGTATTCGAACGAGATTTTATAACACTCACCGTACTGAGTACACATAATAAATACGAGTACTTCGGTATTGAAGATAGATAATGCAAAATACCCATCAGAAATATATCGCTACTCAAGAACGGATCCCTAAAAATATAATGTTGACGAGTTTCAATTGTCAGTGGCTCATATCGAAAAAGGAGAAACCAGAACGCTTTGTAAAGCGCATGTTGACAACACGGGGACGCATCGGCTTTGTGTACTCCAATCTTCAAAAGAAACAAAGACGTATTATCATGCACACATCGTGACATGGAAATTTTGCTCCAAGCAGCTTTCAATTCGGTGCCTGCCTCTTCTATTATCACATTTTTAGGAGATATTTCGTAATAATTGACACACTCCATGTCCATGTTTGTTACTTACATATTTTCAATTGCCCACCATCTTTAAATCGTGTACTCAAAAAGCAATCGCTAATTTAAACTATCTGACCCGACAAACGTTTTTCATAAAAATTATTATATTTATTTTTTTGTGACGTACCTATGCTTATTAGCAATCCAGTTCAGCCGATCCAGTGATTAACCGAGCCAAACAGACAGACAAAAATTGTAAAAAATGTTATTAAGGTGTACGTACCGTATGTACATTTATATGCATGTAGTAAAAAGGGGTTATTTTCTCCAATTTTAGCCGACTTCAAAAAAAGGACCGACTCATTTCAATTGTTTTTCTTTTCATGTTTGTTATCTCGGAACTTTCGACTGGGTGATCCGATTTTGATGTTCCTTTTTTAATTTGAAAGCTCGTGCTTCCCGTGTGGTCCGTTTTGTCTAGTTCTATCATCTACTAGGTGAAGGATTTAGGTCTCGAACTCAGGAAAAATGCAGGATTTCATATATATTTGTGGATTTATTAACAGAATTACACAATACTCTAAATATCAATGGTCTTTTCGCAACCGACCTTTACGATAAAAAGTGACACATTTTCTATATCCTACCCACTCACCGGCCGGTGACAGCTATTATGTTGCCATTATACAAATCAAATGTAATATATTTAATAAAAATAAAATAATGAAGACAATAAATATCCTAAATATATACACAGATTAAATAATGCTTACATAGGAAACCATTTAAGTCTTAAATTTGCATTAAGTATGTGCGCGACAAATGGACGAATAACTCAATATCACTCCAACCGATTTCGATGATTCATATTTTATTGGAAAAAATTATATCAAGGGTAGTTCGATTAGGTTCTGATTAATTCTATTTCATAATATCCATATGATAATTTAGAAATTCAAACATGTCGTCCGTGCGTGATAGTGTTTACAATTTGATTCGATTTGTAGTCGGTTTTTGTTTTTACTCGTAAATATACTTGTTTGGATTTTTAAATTTTATATATGTAAAATAATATTTATTTTATTTTTTAATTTGTACGAAACCTCCATGGTGAAGTCTACGGAGGTTTGTTGTGACATAATTAAAAAAGATATATCAGTGATGTAAAATAGAAATAGAATAGGTATCATTATTTAATTTATATATATTTTTTTTTTATTTTTTTAAATTTATTATGGAGGGTTTGATCAAAATTGATTATATCACCCTCATAAAAAAATCTTATAATTAATTTTTACACAACAGTAAAACAATACAATATTAAGTACACCACACACAACATCAAAACACGAATACTCAATATGACTATGATTTAATTTATATAACATTGTTTAGTAAAAACAGGAATAAACTTTTAATGTGGTTTCCTTCAAATACTGAGCAACACATAGTTATTCTTCTACGAAATAAAAAAAAAATTTGATCGACATAGGAAAGAATATAAATTTGAAGTGGGTGACAGAGTCTACGTGGAAAACGGTATCGATTAAATAGAAAGAAAATGGATGAATTGATAATTGGACCATACAAAATTTTAAGGAAGATTTCAAATTCAATTTATGAGGTTGATACCGGACACAAAAGGTGGAATCAAATTTATACCACATTACAAAACTTTCCCCGGTGATTGTCCGCAAATGAACAATTACAACATACATTGTAATTGTTTCTCTTTAAGGGGGGAGATGTAAAGTAAAGATATGAAACCTCTTTTCTAAAATTTATTTATTTTTGTATTTTTATAATTTTAAATGTAAAATGTCAATGAAATGTGTGACATTTATATATAATAGATAGAATTGACATACGGACATTAAATGTTGTTTCTCTAAATATTATAAAGAAACGCAATTTAATATTTTATTTCAAACAAATATATAGACTCTATTATATATATATTTCCGTTCCGTTAAATATTCCAAATAATAAGCTAGAAACGAAATGGTTAACAAAAGTCGAATAGCGAGTTTGAATCCACAGCCATATGTAATATGTTGCGTAGTCGTACGTTAAACTGATTAGGTTTAATTGATTTAGAAATACCATATAAACGTACAAGAGAACAAAGTTATTAAAAGACACGGTAGCAAAAGTGACTAAACAACCATTTATTTATCTGTTCGTGTAAATAAGAAATGGTTTTAGGAAGAATTTAAAACATAATGATAGCTCTCTTGTCGTTGAAGTGTCGATGATAGATCTAATCTTATCCTAACAATTTATCATATCGAATTATGGGATGATGAGTTGACCGTGGTACATTGTTCAAGATACACTAACTTAAATCCATTTTTATACATGTGCCTTACAATTGATGACTGCAACATTCTTCTCGTTTCTTGAAGGTCCCCAAGATCGTTTCTGAAACACAGCTGATTTCTCAGGTTGTTTGTTTATGGGAAGGTGTGTGGTGAGAAATTACACGAAAAACGTACATTGGTGGAATGCTAATCATGAAGACGAAGTCGATGGAATTGGGAATTCTACTGAAAAACATGCAAACAGAAGCACACCTGTAGTATTCTATGAGGTCTTGAATCTGGTCTACCTACTAAACCTACCAAAGAGGTTTAAACATTATTCGAAATTGCATTTCGTTTTCTTTTTATGTCTCTTGTAAAACTTTACGAACTGCGAAGCTCACTTCGCAAATACCTCAGTGCCTGAAGACAAAAGTCTTTAACCAGTGCTTTCTCCGAGCGACCACCGTATGCAGAGACTTGGACTCTGACCGTTGGGCTGGTCCACAAGCTGAAAGTCTCACAGCGAGCGATGGAAAGAGCTATGATCGGCATTTCTCTAAGGGACAGAATCCGAAACGACAGATTAACGGATTCGACGGAGAACAAATGTAGTTGACATAGCTCTTAAAGTCAGCAAGTTGAAGTAGCAGTGGGTCGGCCACTTCTGCCGAGTCAGTGACGGTGGATGACGGTAGATGGAAAGTCTTGCAATGGAGGCCGTGCATGTGTCGGCAAAGCTTGGGGCGCCCGCCCTCCTGATGGACCGACGACCTAGTAAAAGTCGGCTGGATGCGGAAAGCGGAGGATCGTATGTGGTGGAAAGAATTGTGGAAGGCCTATTTCTGGCAGTGAATAGACACAGGCTGATGATTATGATGATAAAACTTTGTTCAAACGTATGTCATGTTTCAATTGTTTATTGTCAAAACTTTCTTATATAGAGCAAGAAGAACAGACGTAATTATAACGGTTGTGAATTTTGTCCTTCTCTAAGTTAACCTAACTCACGTAAAACGTTCAAATGTGCACCGGTAGAGCGGCGTTCAATCTGAATTTCAATTGTTGACATTACACTCGATTTCACCGTCCTGACCACATTCTGAATATTCATATATCACTCATACTTTTTTAAAACAAAGTTGCGAACAGCATTTTTTTCACAAATGTTACTAACATTCTTGTTAACATTTTCAATTTATATTGTGGTAGAAGATGATTCACGTCAATAGTACAATGGTGGAATCGTGCGACCGTACGTTTCGTAGACCGTTACCTAATGCCATTACGCTATTAAAACTACGGGTTGATTGCCGTTGTTAACCATGTTTGATTTGATTGTAAAACGCACTAGCTTGGTACATATTCACTAACTTCTTGAAAGTCTCCTTGTATTTATTATATATACTTTTACTTTCGTCTCTTTTAGTACGTCATTTTTAAATAATCATTGAGAATTCTACGATTGTACTCCATTGCAATGGACTGGTCTCCAGGCCCCTTAGATACTAGGAGCGTTGCTGGAGTTTCTTCGGCCCCTTCTTCTTCCAGCGCTAACGCTTCCCGAAGTGGCACTCAAAGTCAGTTTAGCTTTATGAATGTCCCTTAGATTATCCGTGAAATAGCTACCCACCGAGTCGTGCTTCGGCCCTCTCGGACGCCCTGAGATCGGAATGCTTACGCTTAACATAGTAACCGTCCAAGCCGAGGTTACCCCTCACCGGGGACCCTTCTGTCGAGTTACTAGCTATAGAGGTTCAGGCTAAGCGACCTAATAGCTATGCCACCTCTCAATCCGGTGAAGCAGTCAAGGCCAGCTTCTCTGGCCAACCTGTGTAGTTCGTTATTAAAAAAAAAGTCTCCAGGCAGGCAAAATAACGTAGCGCGTAGTGCCTCTGCCCAGGCGTATTCTTGAGAAGGTAAATTGTTTGCGATATTACCACCGTCCATCTTATGTTGTTCCATTGTATCAGAGGGAAATACTAATTGAATCAGGGTATTAGCAGATTTTGGGATTTGAAATCACTTCTTTAATGTTGCATAATTTGTTGTGTATGTCACATTGTTTTCAATTCTATAATAATCGCGTCTTACATTACACGCAATGAATACTGTCGCATATTCCGAGAACGAGCAGAATCGTGAATTGACTTTTTTACTCGATTACTTTTTGCCTTAAGGCGGTTTACACACCGACGATATATGCTTATGTGCATTTTATTTCATAACGAAAAGTAACAAATTTTACGGCGATTTTATGATTTTATTTAGTTATACTTTAAATTACATTTCGAATGCTTTAAGGTCATCGTGGTAACGGAGAGATACACTATGTATTGTCGCTATGTCATAGTGGCTGCTTACCCTTTTTTGAAGTGAAAACTTCTTTACCCGCGATGAGCATATTTTGGTAGGGTAATCACGTTAAATGGCAATGCAGTCCTGGTTGATAGGGCGCACTAGTTTTGTAAAAATGCCTAATTACTCTATTTTTGAAAACACCCACACTGTTGTCGAACGGAAAGCCCGACGCTGGCAAACCATTTCACTCCTTTGCTGTATGAGTAATGGAACCTGCCGGTTTTATATAGTAGTAGACATAGACATTTATTTATTGGCATCACAATACAAATCACATCACAGATAGAATATAACACACATTAAAAAATAATGAAAAATAGACAAAACACAGTTAAAGTTACACGGACAAATAATACAAAACATATGATGCCAATATCGGACACCGTCTCAGCATATGCTGTCGCAAGGATGCGATAGCGCTGATTTTCAGCGGTGCCCGGGACTACCTAAACAGGTGCGCGCGCAATACTACTTTTATATGGAATTTATGAATACATGAATAAAACAGTTATGAGATTAAAATATATTTTATACAATAAAATAATAGATGAAAAAATTTCACAAATAAATATATTATTAAGTCAAAAATAAACTGAAATTAATAATATGATAATTAAACGTATAAAGTTTAAATTATATAATAAAATATTGAAAATATTGAAAACAACAAGCCACCGATATTATCTTTTTGTAACTTTAACATCAGGTGTTTTAATTTATTTTTAAATGCGTTTACAGATTTACTGTCTCTTATGGGTGGTGGCAAATTATTCCAACACTTGGTGGCCATGTATCTAGTAGTAGTAGTAGTAATAGTAACAGCCTTTATACATGTCGTGTACAATATTAGTCGTGGGGCAACATTAGGTAATACTGGCACTTTGTTTATGCCTCAGACAGCCGTGTTAAAGTCGGACTTTGTGCAAGTGAATGAACCCAAGTGGAATAACTTAAGGAAGATATAAAATTTCCTTACACTTGTTTGTTCTACTTAATCTTGAAGTTATCGACAAACATGAACCATAACACCAGTGTGTATACAACTTTATATCGCACGTTAATTGATTGTCATGTTTTATTTACTCGTTTTGCTTTTAGCGTTTTATTGTTTCGCTCTCATAATTACGCGAATGTATTTCTTTGCAGCGATTTATCTGTTTGTGTTGCATTTTGATTTTTACATAGGAAAAGAAAATATTTAATAGTTGTTTGCGGATTTTGTAAAGAAAGTTATCGGCCGTTATGTCCGAGGGTGCATCACCATTTTTTTCTTGTATACGAAGAGCAAGGAAGTAAACTTGATAAAGGGGTAAACTTACTTCGTGGAGGCCTCAAAGTAGTTTTGGTCCAGAAAAATTCCATTCCACCTAAAAGAAATTGTCTTAAATTTTCTTAATTTTTTTACCAAAAGTACGACACCTAAGCACTGAAAAATAAATTAAGCTAAATTACCTTTTAATTAAAATCAAACCACTTGGCACAAAACTGGCTGTATAGCTGAAATAGCCAGTATGATACCTTTCTGAAATCTCTAAACGGGTAATTTTGTTTGATTTGCTAATATTGATTGGATTGCTAGACTTTTTAGCTTCACATGTCTTAGAAAGTATTCTAACACGTATGTTTCCTTACAACTTTTTCCTTCACAGTCGCCCAGGTAAATCAGTACTAAAAATTGCAAGCAAATTCATTGCTGACGGCATCGGGGATCGAACTCGAGTTGGTTGTATGCAACTTGACCGTTCGAACACTGAGCTACTACGGCTCTTTTGCGGTGCGTTGAAGGAAATGCGACTATTCTAGTCACACAAAATAAATAACTAAGAATATTCTAGATGTTTGTAATTTTGACAGGGTATCAGATTTGGGGTCACGGATGTTAAAGGTTGTACGCGGTCGTTACTTTTATGTTCCATTAATTGCGTGATTTTGGTCTTCATTTAAGGCGTTAAACGATCAGTTTGCTCGTAAACCACTTAATATCGAGAACAGATGCTAAGAATATCAGTGTTAGTGTCGATTTTGCGTCCTCGTATTAATTAACTATCTGACCCGACAAACATTTTTCATAAAAATTATTATATTTATTTTTTGTGACGTACTTATCGTGCGGAGAGGCGTCGAAAGTCTAGAAAAACTTATCGTAGTTGAGAACACCGCAGGTAAAGATCTCGCGGCCGTTCAACAACAAGGTGGTCCGAAAAGACTCGGCGTACTCCAAATTTTACTCTGCTGTAAGAGACGCGCTGGAAAGAAGCCGGTGGATGCAAATCATCCGCTCCAGGTGCAACCCTGATGGTGACCACGATCCTCAGACATGAGGGACCGACACTATAGAGAGAGAGAGAGAAACCTATGCTTATTACCAGTTAGAAAGTTGTCTATGTTACTCCTTATTACATCAGCTACCTGCCAGTGAAAGTTCCGTCAAAATAGTTTCAGCTGATCCAGAGATTTGCCTGAACAGACAGAATTATAAAAAATCTGATTTTGGTATATGTATATATCCTCATTAATACCGCTTCATCATGCACATTTTTTTCGCATTCAAGGAGGTAAACAAAACACAGAGCTTTCTAATATAGCTCAGTAAAGTTGACGCTCTTGCATCGAAGCGTACCCGAGCGTGGGCTGTGGTCATTCTACGCTCCATTACACCAACACCTTCGGATGTCAATAACTGGATGGGACAAGGTTATTCCTATATAGCATGATAGCTTTCGCCCACATTTTTGTTACCTTTTGTGGCATTAATATATTACGCTTTGTAAAGAATCACAATTCGATAGATAAAGTAGCAATGAACACTTCACGTAATTCTATGTTTGCAATGATAGCCTAGTACAGCGGTCGGCAAGCTGGCCAAAGCGCCAAATATGAACATTATAATAATTTTAAAAAAATTGGAGCCAAAAATCTATAATTATACTAAATAAATAGTACACTAAATAAAACTAATACTAAAGAGCCGTGGTAGCTCAAAGAGCCGTGGTAGCTCAGTGTCCAGGCGGTTGGCTCTTGTTGCATAGTACGCTAGCAACCCGAGTTCGATCCCCGGTGCCGGCACCAATAAATTTGCTATTGCAATTTTATGTGCTGATTAACCACGCGCTCGGCGGTGAAGGAAAACATCGTGAGGAAACCTACATGTCTTAGAAAATTTTCTAAGGCATGAAGTCTACCAATCCGCTCTAGGGCCGCGTGGTGGACTATGCCCTTATACTCTCTTTACAGAGAAGACCTGCGCCAACAGTGGGACATATATATTATATATATAAAGGCTGTAACTTTAACTTAAATAAAACTAAATTTCATACTTAATAAATATTTATTAACGCGAACAAGAGCCGTTGTAGCTAAGTATCAGCCTAGAAATCGGAGGTTGAATCCATGTGTCGGCACCAATAAATTGGCAGTAGCAATTTTATGTAATTGATGGCTCGGCTCGGCGGTGATGAAAAACTTCATAAGAAAACCTACATATCTTAGAAACATTTTTTAAGACATGTTGAGTCTGCCAATCCGCACTAGGGTGGCGGTCTGTAGTCTTACTCTTATACTCTCTTTACAGAGAAGACCTGCGCCCAACAGTGGAACGTATAGTATAACTTTAATGCGAACAATGTGCTAGCATCTCCTTGGAAAGTTTAGTACGGTGTACGGTTTTATTAAGGTGCAAAGACTTGGATTCCGACCGATGGGCTGGTCCCCAAAATTAAAGTCGTACAACAAGCGATAGAAAGAGCTTCTTTAACGAATACAATCCGAAACGAAGAAATTTGAAGGAGAACAAAGGTGGTCGACATAGCTCGAAGGTAGAAATGTCTGGATGCGAAAAGCGAAGCATCATATATGGTGGAAGGCATTGGTGTAGGCCTATTAACAGTAGATAGATACAGGCTGATGATAATGAAATGAAACGAAATATTTACTTTTTTTACACACACACATATATGTACATACACAATTTTTTACATACATATACATTTGTCCTTTTCAGATTTTCGATACACATTTCCCTGCTAGACTAATACATAGCCTTTATTAGGGAAATATTGTACCTAACTCCGAGTTTATCTTAGGAACTAAATATTAATAGTTTATGTGTTATAATAAGTTATAGTTATTTAGTTTTTAAAATGGTCCTAAGTCCTAACTCTAGCGGGTTGAGAACGCTCTTGGCACCTAAATTCTATTCCCGGAAACAACGGCCAAAAAGTTTCTGTCTTTGTGAAACCGGAACACAACTACAAAATATTTTCTTTGTGTTTGTAAATCTGTTCTCCGTTGATGTTTGCTGTCTGTACTCCATTAAACATTTCGCGCTGTGATACCACCCATGTATGGGAAATAACTGTTTAGTCTTTAAATACACGCCAAAATGGCTGCTCTGTACTGAGTTGCTTGATAACTGTATACGTCAAAATAAACATAATAATTAACATAGGAGTCGAGTTCATCGTACGCACTGAGAATAGAATGGTTACGATCTTGATTGTATGACCCCACTTTACCGCGTTTGTGCGAAAGGGGCCAAGTGCGAACGCTATAAGATACCAGCTAATAAAGATCTTCACTCAAAGTTCTAATCACTTCAACTGCTATGAACATTGACGAAGCCTGAGAGGTCATTATACAATGGCGCAGGTGCACAATGCTGCCAATGAAACGTGGCACTTGTTTTCGTAATCGTTGATTCTCGCAAAGCTGTAATGTGAGGGATCTATTGCAACTGGTTGATAGCACAAAACAGTGTAACCGTGGTAATGACAGTTGCATCATAGGGTTATTTCATTTGCTTTTATCTTCGTTTGTTTAGTTGTTTTGTATTATTGTAACATTTCCTTCCTATATACTAACTTGTTTACGTGACAATTACTCATTGTGTTATACTATAATACAGGAAAACTATAAATTAGCTTGTATCTTTTTTGGTAAATCGTATTTTTTTGGAAATTATATTTATATACGAATTACACAATCAATAAATATGAATCAAATAGCCGTGAGAAATAAAGGGTCGGTTAAGAAAATTTGAATATCTCGAAAGATAAAGACGCTAGCTAACTGAATTAAATTGTGCATGATAGACAATTAAATATCTTTAAAATAAAATAAAATATTTTGATTAATTTATTTATATTTCATTAAAAAAACATAAACTTAAACCAAAAAGGTTATATTACGTAAACTTGAATAATACGTTATTGTTCATTAAATTTTATTTTTATTTAAATTTTAGTACTTAGTGTTGTGTCCATGTTGCGACACTAAGTACTAAAACTTGAATAGTTACAGCGTGATATCAGATTTTCTTCTTACTTACCGTTATATAGATAATTTATAGTGATATGTGTTACTCTGATTACTGTTATTATTTAACTATTTATGATTAACTACATTATTGTTTAGTTTCATCCAAATCCATTCAGTAGTTTTTGTACGGAAGAGTAACACTTTATATATCTATACATTCTTACAAATTTTCATGTTCTTAATATTAATAGGATAAATAATATTTTTATGTTTTTAGAGATTTTAAAAATAATAAGCAGTAAAGGGTTTTAATTTGTCGGAAAGTTTTCCTGTTTTTTGTAACCGTATCAGCGTTCATCTCGTCATAGGCAATAAATTTATGCAGTCGAGTGGACCGTTAATAACCATTGTTTTCTCTTAATCACCATATGCAGTTGTTAGCTCAAGAGACCGACACTTTATTATTAATTCATTGTCTTTTTCCGTAACGACACTCATTGGTCCCGTATGTAGGTATTTTGCTTGTAATATTGTGTTTCCATCGGAGCTTGTATTTCCCGAATGCAAAAACAGTGACATTTTTTAAACGATCTCATCTGATGTTATTCCTGGTACAGTCTTGGATCGTAAGGCGCACTAGCTTAGTAAATGCCTATTCACTCTACTCTTGAAAATACCCACATTGTAATCGGAGAGAAAGACACACGCGGGCAAACGGACAAACTATTCCAGTCCTTTGCTGTACGAAGATGAAAACACGAAGCAAAGGCAGTCACTCGGGTTCGAGGATGTACGCAATAATAGGATGGAATCCAGCTCGTCTTGAAGGTCCGATGGGATCAACAAGTTCTTTTTCTTCTCTTTTTTCTTTTTTAGTTTTCGTTCAAGTAACATGAACTTGTGAGCTTCCTTGCTCAACATCGCACACAACATATTTTGTATATCATATTTTATCATTATTGACAGATTTTAGCAAAACATCGATAGTGTTAGAGATAATTTAAAAAAGACTTACTGACTGTTTCAGAGGTTCACTTGGAAAGGGCTTTTCCTCCAGCATAACACGCTTATTATAATTCATAAGCATATTTTACAGATTATAATACTTATTTATGCATTAAAAATAAACTAGCATTTAGTAGGACTAACTGTTGCTAACAAACTCAACCATGTTCTTCAAAGTCCATTAAGCGCTGCGCTTTCAAAAACTTCTGTAGAAGGATTTCAACAGTTCTGAAAGGAGGGTTCCGTGCAAATTTTCTTATGAAGTGAACTCATTAGAAATAGTAATAAGTTTTAATTCCTTTGCGCAAAACTTTAAAACGGCAACTTTATGATCACTTTTCATTGCAATGCAATCTTAACTTTTTTTGACTTTCTGAACAAGCTTGAGTACGATCCCATCTGAGTAAGTTGGAAATTCAATCATGGATAGTAAGGCGCATTAGCTTAATAAATGCCTATTCACTTCAGTCTTGAAAGCACGCACAATGTAATCACAGGCAAAGATAGACGCAGGAAAATTGCAGTCTTTTGTTGTACGAATAATGAAAGACGAAGCAAAGCGTCTCGTTCGGGTACGAGAGATGTTTACAACAAAATGATGAAACCTAGCAGTTTTGAAGTCCTATTGTGGAACAAGGATGAGGGAATCAGATCGTATAAGTCCTTATGACAGTAATTTACTCGACTTAGTATTAATTTAAACATATTTTTATTTATAGAGTCATGAAAAATCTGTGTTGTTCGACTTTACGATCTTATGGATGTTGCTTGATTCTAATCTAAGCCGGCTTGTACCAATGAGCTACCGTTTTCCCGTTTGTTATCTACAAAAAATCTATTATACTAGCATCACGGTTTACGATTTGGTCGCCGGTTCGAGTCCTACAATCACAGACTATCGATTACTCAACCAGTCCGCTTCTACGATCCTTCGTGTAGTTTCTTTTTTTTATTAAAAAGAAAGCTAGCAATATTTCTTTTTTTTTTCAGAAATATTACTAACAATCTTGTTAACCATTCCAACTAAGCTTAAGCTTGTGTAGGACATGGTTCACGGCAATAGTCCAATGGTGGATTCGAACCCACGACCTTACGATTCGCAGGCCGTACCCTAAACCATTAGGATATTGACGCTTCAAAAGTAGCTAAAAGTAAAGTATATATGTATATAAATGAAAAATAATAATTAAAACCACTGATGCCGTAATAATGGCTAAAACCGCATGGCGTTTCGTGACTTTTCACCTGTCACTCATAAACATAGACATTTTCCTTATTGGCGTCATTCGAATACCATTACAAACAAAATATGACATAATAAATAACATATATTAAAAAAGGCAAAAAAATACAGTTAAAGAAAGAAAGAAAACAATGGGATATAGGATATGATGCCAACATTGGACACCGTCTCAGTATATGCTGTCGCAAGGACGCGACAGCGCTGATTATCAGCGGTGCCCAGGACTGCCGAAAGTCGTGCGCGCGCTATACTACGTTTACATGCAAGACGTGAGAGCTTATATTTAAATAAAAATAAAAATAAATCTATAACGATAGTCTCATCACCTATCGTATAATTTGGAACCCAATAAATTTGGTTATAACCGGACAGTGAAAAGAAAATGAGAATTCATATGAATTTTAGATATTTATTCTAACTTAACTGGCGTCGCACCCGTAACCCTAGCAATGGGCATTCTTGGGCGACGGTGATCACTTGATATTCCTAAAAATGTAGCTAATGCAGTATTAGATGTAGGCGATATATCGTCACGTATGCAATAAAGTGCACTTTTGTGTTAGTTTACAAATTCAACGCGGGTCCACGCCAACGTGTTGCAATTTGTTACGCGGTCTATTCACAATATTTGCATTCACGATGAGCGGTGTACGTTCACACCTGTCCGATCCCATGACTGACATGACTGACACCTCATTACGAACTTTCTATCAACCATAATTTCATCCATTATCACACCTACTTTATACATGACGAGAACCTCGTGAAGGCCGAAAGGGAAAAAATCACAATGTACCTCGACTTGGCTCACGAGGTGTCCATATGGGATGTGGATTCGACGATCATTGTCCTGATAGTCGTTTCTGCAAACGGTCTTATAGCGAAAAGTCTCGATCAACATTTCAAGAGATTTTCGCTAGATGACTTAACCTAAGGTTTAAAAAAATAAAATAATAATAAGCATTTAATCGGTTAGACAGCTTGTGATCTGCACACATATAAATTAAGCACACCGTTAAAAATGAGATTATCTATCGATAAAAAAAGGAAAAAACCGACACACATTATTCTTTACACAAACACACTCAATCACATAAGTTAATATTTAGTTCCTAAGATAAACCCGAAGTTAGGTAGAATATCTTCCTAATACAGGCTATGTATTAGTCTAGCAGGGAGATGTGTACCGAAAATCTGGAAAACAAAAATGTATAATGTATATGAAAAAATTATATGTTTGTAATAAATTTGTGTGTATATATATATATATATGTGTGTGCAAAATGTCTGTGTGTAATAAAAAAAATCATTTCATCACAGCATTAAATTATTCTCTGGTTTTCTAAGGATTATTATAGCAAAATATGAAATAGCTTATCGGCTTTGGTGTAAAATTGGATATTTCATTCTTCGTACAGCAAAGGACTGGAATAGTTTGCCCGCGTCTGTCTTTCCTTCCAATTACAATGTGGGTATTTTCAAGAGTAGAGTGAATAGGCATTTACTAAGCTAGTGCGCCTTACCATCCAGGACTGCATTTCCACTTAACATCAGGTGGGATCGTAGTCAAGCACTTGCTTAGAAATTATAAAAAAAAAAAAATCTTCCGCTTACTACCATCTATATGTCTATAGGTTGAATATATTTATATAAATGTACCATAATACCACATCTAATATGTAATTGTATATATATATTAATGATACTACGGCTTTGAGAGAAAGAGAGAATAAATGTATGCTTGAAGCTCTCGGTCGTCCTTACAGTAATATACGAAGCGTTACTCTATCTTCACTAACTTATATCTCCCTCTCAACAGAAACTAGTAACATTGACCACGACAAGTTAAAAGCAGATAACCTTTGTTATATATTATAAAAAAACTTTAGTTGTATACGACAAAAATATTATTTTACATCTTAAACTTTCCTTGTCTACTTTCCTCATTCAAACCGTGTATATGTACAAACCATCCTTTTCAAACCATAGTTTCCCTTATCCTAACCGTAACTTTTTTTTATATAGATATTGC
The DNA here is from genome assembly GCA_029286785.1 of Meandrusa payeni. Lineage (NCBI taxonomy): Eukaryota > Metazoa > Arthropoda > Insecta > Lepidoptera > Papilionidae > Meandrusa > Meandrusa payeni. The sequence continues at coordinate 4,106,976 of JAGSMX010000029.1, forward strand.
AAATAAAGACCCGCCATTAATACACTTGTTGCATTAAATTGCCTGCAACAATGCCCAAGAAAATAAGTCGAGAGTGTTTTCCGCGCGGACGATTACGGGGTCGTAAGATCGAGGTCGCTCGCTTCAAATCCGTCCCAGCGTGGCCATCCTAGATCTATACCAGTCTGTGTCGAGCGTTACGTAATTGTCTGGTAAGCAGCTATGTTGCAGTGCTCGTACACGGCCCGTTTTACGCGTCGATAGGCAATTGTTGCAGTTTTTATTCTGCGGTTATACATTACTTGAATTCTGTACGACCACTTTGTTGGCTGATGTGATTGTTAATTAATGGTGTTGTTACTTTTTCAACCGACTACAAAAGAGGAGGAGGTTGTTATGACAACAACACAATTGGCATTTAACTGAAAACGGTGAAAAAGTCAGGCGATGACGATATTTTTAAGTGCCATAACGATAATTAGACTAGTATTGGCGATGAAAATTTTTAATTGGAAACGCACATAACTGTGATATCGATCATAAGTTCAGACATTACAATAACATAAACAAAAATGAGAAATGACATGGATTTTTTTTAATTATTTTTGATGAATGGCTAACCACACAGGTTGGCCAGAGAAGCTGGCTTTTACTGCTTCACCGGATTACGAGGTAGCATAGTTCTATTGCTAGTAACATGAGGGTCCCCCCGGTGAGGGGTAACCTTGTTTTTAACCGAGGGTTTGGACGGTAACTATGTTGCGCGTGAGCATTCCGATCCGAGGGCTCCCGAGAGGGCCGAACCATGACTCGGTCGGTAGCTATTTTACTAATTAAACTAATTTCTCTCATTTAAACTCGATCATTTTCAATTCCAAAACTCTCCTTCGGCAAAACTTGGCAGATGTGGCTGCCACTTCAACATGCTGACTTTAAGAGCTATGACGATTATTTTTGTTTCCTTTGGAATTATTTCGTTTCCGATTCTAGAGAAGAATTAGAGGTTCCAAATGATGATGTAAATTCACAAAAACGGCGGCAAATTCTTAAAGTCGGTACCCATATTTATCCAAACAAAGCCAATATTCCATATAAGGAGGTACAATTTAATTTCACTTGTTATGGAGAGACAATATTTTAGAAGGCTAAAGGAACATGCTTAGAAAAGTACAAGCCAGGAACGAGAAAATGTAGACTAGAGACTATTTATCATATCATCGTCGTAATCATCACGTGATAGACAGGCAAGTAAGACATGGATGGACTTGTTATTTTTTAAATCGCGATTTAACTCCATCTGTTGGATTAAACGCGAAATGATTTTACTAGTCACAGTTACTGCTGTCACATAATTTTTTATAACTAGTATTGTTTTTAGTATTATAATTTACCTATTTCCCAATACTAATGTGGACGACTCCGGATAACCGAGACGTCTGTAGTTAGAAAGGACCTACAATAATATAGACCCAATAACTATCCAGATTAGATGTTACGCGACAGATTAGGACCCAAAATAAAACTAGGATAAGGCCGGAAGTAGAAAAGATGGGAGACCATTTGTACTGAAACTATTGAATTGAAATTTCGAATGATAGAAAAGTTATCGACTTATCGATGCTTGAGTTAAAATGGTTTATCTAATTAAATTTAAAATCAGAACTAAAACGCGATAAAAAAATGTTCTATTTCAATTTTTTTTAATGTAATGTTTAATGTCTTCACTGAATCCGACTTTCCTCCGATGCTGCACGAATTCCACAAGATTGAGAGGCCGTTACGAAAGTCTTTATGTTAATTGTCCACATTAATTAATTCGCACACGTACTCACGTACTGCGGACACGCATCGTCGGACGCAAGTGAATAAATGTCATCACTTTTTCATCTATTCTCTTATTGTCTGTTACTTTCTTTTTGAAGTGAACACTTCTTGAGCACTTTTTGGTAGGGGAAACTCTGACATGCTAATGTTAATTACTTATCTATCAGAATATATATCTTTAGCGACATTGAGAACTTTTTGGTAGGGCGATTGTCTTCTATCGGCCATATGCAATTTTTTTATTATTAAGATTATATGTAGCTGCGTCCTGATGAAAGTACTGTTACGGATCTTATCACGGTTCACTTTCTTATTTGTCTTGTTTTTTTATTTTGAACTAGCATACCCAACCGTCGCCGGGCTAAGTTTTGCTTTATTTTATTTAAACAATAAAATTACATAATTAAATATTTAATTTAACTCTCACAATATATTAAATAATTCATTTCTCTCCGTATTCATTCTCTTTTATTTCTCGAGTGGGTAGAGATCATTACCTACACCCATGTACATGCAATATACTCTATTGTATTTCAATATGGTTCATAATGACGTAAATATACACAACGCATGTGTAAATACAAATTTGGGTTATAAAACAGTAGAATATCATCATAGTAAATAAAAGCCTGTTTTGAACTGTCAAATACACAGTTTTACACAGGAGTGCTCCGATCGTCACCAAACTTTACAGGATTACTCGCCAGGTCAATCTGAAGATTCCCTGAGAGTTTCATTGAAATCAGTCCACCCGTTTCGGAGCCTATACGGAACAAACCCACACACTTTCTCTTCTATATATGTAGATTCCTTACGTTGCGAACACTTTACTGTTGTCATAATCATAAAGGGTACTGCGGCGTTGGACATACCTTGTCATATGTCATTGTCACACATGCTTATGAATGTATATACGGTACATATACCAAAATAACAGTTTTACAATTTTTTTCTGTCTGTTTGTTCCGGTTGACCTCTGGAACTGCTCAATCAATTTTGACGGGACTTTCACTGACAGATAGCTTATGTGATAAGAAGTAACTTAAATAATTACTTTTGGAAAAGGTTAAATGAATAGTTTATAATCTCTGGTAACACTACGGAATGCAGCTACTACAAAATAATTTAACTTTTCCTTAACCGAAGAAGTGCAGACGTAGCAAGAAACGTCTCACAATAAATCACTCCCAGTATATTGCCTGCCATTAAACTTTACCGAATTTCCTCTGCGCTGAGTAAAATTAAGCAAAGTGCTGCGAAGAACAGAAAACTTAAGTGTGGACTTGGCGGGACCCATTGTATGGAGGTAGAATGAGATAGTATCTTTCGCCTTAAAGTTATCAAAGCCTTGTGTATAATTTATTAGTCGAGAATGTTTCCCCTGAGACTACGATAGAAGCACTCAAGCCTGTGACCCAAAGAGTTTGGCTGAAATGCGACGCTACCTAGTATTTTCAAGTTTATTTTTTATTGTATAGGATGATCAACAGCAATACAATTTACAAAAAATATATAAAAATAATTAAGAAACAGACACAAAAAAATATCTGTAAATTTTTTTTGTGTCTCTTTGTAAATTGTATTGCAAAAATATCTGTAAAAAATTTTACAGATATTTTTTGTGTCTGTTTCTTAATTATTTTTATATCTTTTTTGTAAATTGTATTGCTGAAATGTATTGGAATTTGTTCATATTGAGTCGCCCACTTATCGTGCCATTTTTAAATATTGTGCATATATTCTTTATTAATTATTGTGACAGCCATCATATAAGGTTTGCCAAGGTTAAAAACAATTTTATACATTCATAAATAAACAAGATGTCGGACTATCATAGACAAAATGTCAACTAGGATGACTCACAAGGCAACCAGTTCATCTATAAAAAATATATATTTAAAGATAATTTATTACGGTTTTATTCCCTTCCGTAATTGTTGGCGAAGTGGGAATAAATAAAATGTCGTAGGATTTAGGCAGTAGTGTTAGCTGGCAACACATGACACCCAGCGATTGTTATGCATAATAACTACTTCCAATGATATCTTAATGAATTACCTGAACATTATTGTATCTTTAATTCATAATTAATAATTTAGTTTATTGTCACATAAACTTGGCATTGTAAACAATAGTTTAACTGTATTAGTTCCTAATCTGACTTCTAATTAATTTTGTATAAAGATTGCGTGGACGCGCAGTTGTGACGTTATTCATTATAAATAATTCTTTGTACAACGTTACGCTGTCTCAATAAAGCGAGTGTATTAGTTGTTGGACTATTTTATTCTACGAGACCTACAAATTATAACAATAGATATTCTTAGAAAACTAACTAAAGTGGACTGCGAATCCCACTTCTGATCTTGTAAAACTAACTAAAGTGGACTGCGAATCCCACTTCTGATCTTGTAAAACTAACTAAAGTGGACTGCGAATCCCACTTCTGATCTTGTAAAACTAACTAAAGTGGACTGCAAATCCCACTTCTGATCTTGTAAAACTAACTAAAGTGGACTGCGAATCCCACTTCTGATCTTGTAAAACTAACTAAAGTGGACTGCGAATCCCACTTCTGATCTTGTAAAACTAACTAAAGTGGACTGCGAATCCCACTTCTGATCTTGTAAAACTAACTAAAGTGGACTGCGAATCCCACTTCTGATCTTGTAAAACTAACTAAAGTGGACTGCGAATCCCACTTCTGATCTTGTAAAACTAACTAAAGTGGACTGCGAATCCCACTTCTGATCTTGTAAAACTAACTAAAGTGGACTGCGAATCCCACTTCTGATCTTGTAAAACTAACTAAAGTGGACTGCAAATCCCACTTCTGATCTTGTAAAACTAACTAAAGTGGACTGCAAATCCCACTTCTGATCTTGTAAAACTAACTAAAGTGGACTGCAAATCCCACTTCTGATCTTGTAAAACTAACTAAAGTGGACTGCAAATCCCACTTCTGATCTTGTAAAACTAACTAAAGTGGACTGCAAATCCCACTTCTGATCTTGTAAAACTAACTAAAGTGGACTGCAAATCCCACTTCTGATCTTGTAAAACTAACTAAAGTGGACTGCGAATCCTAATTATATTGCTATGTATTGTAATTTATTCATATTGAGTCGCCCACTTATTGTGCCATTTTTAAATATTGTGCATATATTCTTTATTAATTATTGTGACAGCCATCATATAAGGTTTGCCAAGGTTAAAAACAATTTTATACATTCATAAATAAACAAGATGTCGGACTATCATAGACAAAATGTCAACTAGGATGACTCACAAGGCAACCAGTTCATCTATAAAAAATATATATTTAAAGATAATTTATTACGGTTTTATTCCCTTCCGTAATTGTTGGCGAAGTGGGAATAAATAAAATGTCATAGGATTTAGGCAGTAGATATATTATTTAGCTGTATACGTTTATGGTGTGGCGTTGTCTTAAAATAGAGACACGTAAGAAGTACTCTTAAGTGACGATTATGCATTCGTATGTGAAGGAAACGAAAAACGTGTGTCAGGTTCGTGTTAAGTGAAAGTCCTTTATCTCTCTCCCTATCCCTCCGAGCGTTTATATTTGTATAAGAAACCGAATATTAAAGGTGCTAACAAGCCAGGGATTAGAACCCGTAACCTTAAAATCGCGCTTGTTGTGTCCGGGCGGTTGTCTCAAGTTGCATAGTACGCTAGCAGCACAAGTTCGAAACCTACATGTCATAGAAAACATATGAAGTGTGCCAATCCGCACTAGGGCCGCGTGGCGGACTACGCACTTTTACTCTCTTTACAGAGAAGGCTTGTGCCCAATAACGGAAAATATATTTTTATACTTTTTTTTTAAAGAAAGCTAGCAATATTTCTTTTTTCAGAAATATTACTAACAATCTTGTGTTATAATTTGTAGGTCTCGTAGAATAAAATAGTCCAACAACTAATACACTCGCTTTATTGAGACAGCGTAACGTTGTACAAAGAATTATTTATAACGAATATCGTCACAACTGCGCGTCCTCACAATCTTTATACAAAATTAATTAGAAGTCAGATTAGGAACTAATAAAGTTAAACTATTGTTTACAATGCCAAGTTAATGTGACGATCAACTAAATTATTAATTATGAATTAAAGATACAATAAGGTTCAGGTAAATCATTAAGATATCATTGGAAGTAGTTATTATGCATAACAATCGCTGGGTGTCATGTGTTGCCAGCTAACACTTGTTAACCATTCCAACTAAGTTTAAGCTTGTGTTAGGACATAGTTCACGGCAATAGTCGAATGGTGGATTCGAACCCACGACCTCACGATTCGCAGGCCGTACCCTAAATCATTAGGCTATTGACGCTACATATATATAAAGGCTCTAACTTCAACATAGTCGCTAGGCTATCATAGCATTAAGACCTGAATTAAATCTCATTTAGTTGGAAAAGAATTCTGGCCAACAACGGCAGCCATAAAAAATTTGATCCGCTTTAATGCTTTATGAAATTGTTTCATTTGAACGTAGTTCAATTGTTTCGTCATTCAATGTGCCCTGGTGGTGGCAGCTAGAGTTAATTGCGCGTCTTCATTAAGTTGCTGTACATTTGCGACTCTAAGCGAAGGAACTAACTCCAACCGACCGCGGTCTGAGGTCGACCGCAACGCCACTCCGGTGTAAACCGTGAAATTAATTAAGCTCTGTGACCGATTTTTAACCAGCCGCGAATAATTCCCAAGGCGGAGATGCGTAATACGATTAGTGACTCGAGGCTGAACAAAGGCGAAATTATTTTATGGCCAGACTTCAGCACGAGACTGTTCTCCAATTATATATTGTCAAGGATTTATATCGAAATCGCAATTAAATCGGGGACCGTGTCAAATTTTTGTCGAAATTGTCAGTGGTGCTTTACGTAATATTCGTGTGTCTTTCTTATAACTATGACTATAAAACCCAATTATTACGACTGTATTATTTTAAAAAGGGTAATCAGAAGTATATTTATTTGAAATTTAAGAGCAGTATTTTTTGGACAGATATGTAAATATGGCAAAATACCTAGTCTAGGCATAGGATCGGATCAGATCTCCGAACAACTGGAGTCTACCAATGACGCTCTCAACCAGGCAATGGACCTGAGTGCCCGGGGGCAGATGTATAATTGCTAAGATAGTAGTCATGCTACTCAGCATAGAGAGATAGAGAAGAGAAGATGTGATATGGGGTTTTGATTTTTTATATGGATAGAGAAAAAAGAATGTGGTGCATGTTACACGCAAACCACCACAATTATCAATGTAATGTGTTCCCGGCCTATATAGAAGCAAAGGGTGGCCTAAGTCTAACGCTTTCGCGCACTAAAACGTACAAATATAAATGTGGTGTCTCTGAATGTTTGCTTGAAATGAATGTGACTAAAATAGAGAAGGTATGCTTCGCTAGTTAGGTCATAGAACGGATGAATGAGAAAAGAAAACTAAATTCTATTCCTCAACAAAATTTTGTGTCACACGAATTGCGACTTTAGTCTGTCTGCAAAATAATATTGCGTCGCAGTATCGCGACGAGACGCAAATGGTATATCTAAGGTAGTTTGATGAAAGTTTGGTTAAGTTTGATTTTAGTAATCTATGATAAATCTATGATTCCTATTATAATTCGGAAATATAAAAAGGACGTCCGCACGTATAGATGTAGTGATTCGGGAAAATTCGGATCTTTATTGGAATACGATAACACCCGTATTGTTAATGAATGATCGTATTAAATGAGTGACACTTTCATGTCCATTAATATGGAGCTATTTGAGAGAGCACGATAAATACGAATTTTTCCGAAAAATTACGAAGGAAAATTATTCTCACTATATCTTTTTTTTACGGGGAGGAAATCTTCAAAGGGCGCACAGCCCTGTGCCCTCACAGTGCAAGGCGACACGGGCCAGCCGATGTCGCCTCCTTCCCGGGTCCACCTTGGCGGACGACAAAGGCCCCCCCCCCACCCTTGTCGCCCAATGAACCCGAAGTCTCTTTTAGTCGCCTTTTCTCACTATAACAATAACGTTTAACGTTTGATTCTATTTGAAGTCGATTTTTGTTTTTACTCGTAAATATACTTGTTTTGAAGATATACGTAATTGCAATAAGTAAGCAAATCTAAATTCGAAATCGGTTAAAGCCGAAAATGAAAGGCAAACAATGCTTCCATTGTCCGTTGTATATTGTTGCATTGACCTCGATACGTTTCTCGATTTATATACGTTACTCACGTAAACATATCAACAGCTTCCTACTGTAACAACTGGCTTAAGAGCTACCATTTTTTAATAACATTAAGGTAACAGACAAACATCGTAAATATTATTTTATATTAAACAAAGAGTTCATTTACTTTCATGCGTTTAATATATTGCAGTGAGAGTTGAGTGTGTCAGAAATGCCACCGCTGAAAATCAGCGCTGTCGCATCCCAGCGACAGCACATACTGACACGAAGTCCAATTATTTTTTTAAAAGATAGCTAGTAATATTTCTTTTTTTTCTATAAATACTACAAACTTTCTTGTTAACCATTCTAACTAAGCTTATGCTTGTGCTAGGAGATGGTTCACGTCAATAGTCGAATGGTGGATTCGCAGATCGTACCCTAAACCATTATTAACTATATACCACTATGACGCGTATAATTGAATGGACTCGCCATTGTTGGTTTCATTTCCTATTTGTCCGTTCCTTATTTAATTGTATTTTATTTATGTTTCTTTGTTAATGTGTTCTATTATATTTTGTATGTAATGTGTTTATATATTATGATGCTTATAAATAAATTGTCCATGTCTAATTTAAAATAAACTCTCACATTGTTTTAATCCTCATTTTCTCCTACATCTGCCGAGTCAGTAACGGAGGAAAGTCTTGGGGAGGCCGCGTATGGGTCGGAGCAGCGTAGGGCACCCTCCCTCCAGATAGACTGACAACCCTTTAACGCCGGGTGCATGGGGAAAGCGCAGAATTGTATGTAATGGAAGGCATTAGGAAAGGCAAAATTCCAGTGGATAGACACAGTATAAAGATCATAATACTTTTAATTATGTTGATGGTAGTCATTATTAGCTTCACTTGCCTTATTAGATCTCACATGAGACAAAGATCAGTAAAAGCCTGGAGGCTAAGCGGTTCGACTTACAATTGATGGCCAGGAAATCAATGATCGATACGGTGATGGTCGCGAGTTCGAATCCCAGACGGCTTGTACTATTGAAATGCCGTTTTTTTTGTTACAAAAATTTCATGCTTAGTGTATGGAATGGATGTAATAAGCTTGGTGAAAACCGGACTGCGATGGCTATCTTTCTTTACCTCGCTAGTGTTAGCTGGTAACACATGACACCCAGCGATTGTTATGCATAATAACTACTTCCAATGATATCTTACTGATTTACCTGAACCTTATTGTATCTTTAATTCATAATTAATAATTAAATTGATCGTCACATGAACTTGACATTGTAAACAATTTCGTAATCTGACTTCTAATTAATTTTATATAAAGATTGTGAGGACGCGCAGTTGTGACGGTATTCGTTATAAATAATTATTTGTACAACGTTACGCTGTCTCAATAAAGCGAGTTTATTAGTTGTTGAACTATTTTATTCTACGAGACCTACAAATTATAACACTAGGTTTAAACCTACCCGAGTGTTTCTATAGAAAAGGAGCAGGTTAGCTATGAGCTATGCTCATTTGCTCATAGTTCATATGGCCTTAATTGATCACCGTCGCCCATGACCGTCCACAACATCAGAGCTGCAGGTGCGTTGCCGTTTGATAAAGGAGTAGGCACGTTTCATGAGACGTTAGAGACAATTTAAGCAGTTGCTCGTGCATAAAATAGCGATTTTACTTAGGGTAGCGAAAAATCAATAAAAAATTGTAAAACGCGTGAACCTTGAAAAACAATATACATAATGCATCGCTCCCCCGTCTGGGTGCGTTGCCCGTGAGTCATCAAGTGCACTCCACCGAATTAGATCCAGATAAGGTGGCTCCAATTATTTTTAGCCGTAGCTCGGGAGGGAAGGTATATTATCCTTGTGTCTTTTTGCATAAACCAAAATAGACTCGATGCAGGTATGGGCGACGTTGACGGTTTCTAGACGCAAAATAATCATTGGACAAAACTTGATATTGTTAACAAGTATACTTACGAGCAAAAACAAATACCGACTTCAAATCAGAATCAAACATTGAACGCGATTACGCGTCGACGCCCTCTTTTGTATTTTTGAATTATCATAGGAATATTACGAACTAGAAATAATTAGAACCTAACTAAACTTTCATCAAACAACTTTTAAACTACATCCTTTCCAATAAAAAATGAATCATCCGTCCGTTTATATTGGCGCATATCCTAGATGCAAATTTAAGACTTATATGTATATTTTTATCATGGATCCCATTGTCAAAATTAAACCTATAATTTTATTGGAACCACTAACCTTCAAACGAAAAAAGAATCATAAATCAAAAAGGTTGTGAGGTAACAAAAAAAACCATACAGACGAAGTGAGAACCTTCTCCTTTTTTGTAGTAGGTTGAAAAACAATTTAATGTATGCAATATGATGCAAAAGACTTAAGTAAAAACACAAAAAAATTCAAATTTCTATTTGACAAAGAGAACAATGCTATATAAGTTTGAAGTATTTTAAAATTCAACCTTTCGTTGTAAACCAAATTATTTAGAACGACTTACACTGTCGGTGGGTGTGGGCCGTCTAAATATGGATATACCAACGCGGAGAACCGATTCGATCATTTCGCGAAAGTATGACGCAGCTTGTGGAAGACAATTGATGATGAATCGTATGCTTTATCCATTTTTGTATTTCTTTGTCATAGTGGCTTTCACAGTTACAACAAAAGGGACTTGTGAACGGAATGATAGTGAGAGTGAAACGTCCTATTTAGCTAGGACACTGGGTAACTGGGAATACTAAGAATTCCTTAAGGAAAAAAATGAATGTGCTTTATAGATCACACCACTGAAGTAAAACTTCCTTAGCTCCATTTTTATGTATGTTTTTATATGTATAACATATACACTATCGTTCAAGAGAGAAAGAAAATGTGCGAGTGAAGTGCTCTGTCTTACTCCTACAGTGTGTTACAGACAACAGACCTGCAATGTGTCCTAGAATTACAAAAGGTATAGAGAAAGAAAATGTGTGCTCGCATAAAAAGCGTAACCCTCTCCCTTTTTAACATCACTAGCTTATTTCTCCCTCTCTTCCCTTCTTCTCGCCCGCGACAACAGTCGTGTGCCCTGATACTGAAATTTACATTTCAACTATTCAGGGGCAAATGGCTCACGTAAACTTGCCCGACATATTTTACGTACATCTACTTAAATCATGGATAAGCTAAAGTAAACATGATTTGTTTACAACTAAGTTAAATATATTAAACGCTGTAAGGAAGCACATAGTAACCCCCGATATCCTCAGTAAGCTACCTATTTTATCCGGCTCCCATAAATCAAGGGCCCGTTTGAAACGGATTGTCCAAGACACTAAACAGGACATATGAGGGTCGGAGTTCGTAACAAATTCAATTACGTTGAATAGGATTAAATTACCATTCAAAACGAATTGTAAGAAGAATTTCAAATATTTTCTTAGATAAGTAACTTGTGAGATCTAGCGCGAAGTAGCACGAATGGTCTTTAATTCCGGTGTTTTGTGAACTTTTTTTTAAACGCGTGTTTTAGGGTGTACAAGGGTTTGTGTAACTTAACGCATATGTCCCTGATATAGAGAACTCCCGGTCTAGTCACGTCACTCGCGCTGGAACTACAAGTATATTTTTTGAACATACCTACATAGATTAGACAGACAAGATGACTTTGACAATTTCACTGGATTCAGATTGCTTAGCCTGAACGTCTATTCTAGTAATTCGAAGACCCTTGTGTGGAACTACTAAAATATCGGCTCGGTCGGTTGCTTTTCCATGGTTAAAGCTACAAATATATATAGCATTCAGAAGCGTCAATAACCTAATTAGTTTAGGACAGGGGTTGGCAACCTTTTGAGGCGGAAAAGTCAAAAATACAATTTACAAAGTTCAAAGTTTTTAAAGGGTCATTATATCCGATATCCTTTTTCGTTTAATAATGTTTTTTTAATGAAATATAAATAAATTAATAAAAATATTTTATTTTAAGGATATTTAGTTGTCTATCATGCACAATTTATTTCAGTTAGTTCTTCTTTATCTTCCCAGATATTCAAACTTTCTTAACCGACCCTTTATTTTTGCTCACGGCTATATTTACGAAATAACAGATAATATTCAAGAGACCTTAATAATCCCGTATACAGAGGAGATTTAAAGGAATCAGTTTTGTCAGTGAATCGGGTAATAAATCGTGCGCGTTACGTAATCCGAAGCTGCACCGACATCGAGATCCGATCTATATGCGGATTGTGTTTTCAAGCGAAATAATAAGGAGATTCTGTTTTAAGTATGTAAATGGATTTATATGTTTAAATCGCAAAAGGGCTTTCCCCTCTGATGATTTATTAGTCTGTGCTTTAGGCCGATATTTACGTGTAACGATCTTGTTTTTGTAAACTATGGGTGAACTTTAAACTAACTAACTTATTTCATCATAAACCTTAGCCTAAACGTACTATTATTTTTATATAGACATAAACATTTATTTATTGGCATCACAAAACAAAAACACGTCACAGACAGAATATAACACACATTAAAAAAGAATGAAAAATAGACAAAACACAGTTAAAGTTACAAGGATATGATGCCAATATCGGACACCGTCTCAGCATATGCCTTTGCAAGGATGCGACAGCACTGATTTTCATCGGTGCAAGGGACTACCTAAAGACGTGCGCGCGCAATACTACTTTTATATGGAATTTATACAGACAAGAGTATAATAAATATGATACATGAATAAAACAGTTATGAGATTAAAATATATTTTATACAATAAAATAATAGATGAAAATATTTCATAAATAAATATATTATTAAGTCAAAAATAAACTAAAATAAATAATATGATAATTAAACGTATAAAGTTTAAATTATATAATTAAATATTTAAAATATTGGAAACAACAAGCCACCGATATCGCGGGGATATTATATTTTTGTAACATTATCATCAGGTGTTTTAATTTATTTTTAAATGCGTTTACAGATTTACTGTCTCTTATGCCTATATATTAGGCAGATATTATTGTTTGGCTAGTTTTGCAATAACAGATAACTACCCTCCGTACTAGTTATGAGAATTGTATGACGGCAAAGTAGTGCGGCCAGTTTGTTGTTTACGTTTAAATACGTTTAAAAGTTTAACAATAGTAATAGAACACAATTGTCCAGTCTTCTGAGTTCCTAACACTTGTAATAACTTGTAGCTTTTGTGGAATGAAATAGTCCAATAACACACTCCCTTGTTTGAAATGGTGTAACGTTGTGCAAAGAATCATTTTAACGAATACCGTGACAACTGCGCGTCCTCACAATCTTTATACAAAATGAATTAGAAGTCAGATTAGGAAATAATAAAGTTAAACTATTTTGTTTACAATACCAAGTTCATGTGACGATCACTAAATTATTAATTATGTTTTAAAAATACAATAAGGTTCAGGTAAATCATCAAGATATCATTGGAAGTTATTATGCATAACAATCGCCGGGTGTCATGTGTTGCCAGCTAACATTAGACATGCATATAGGCTATAACTATAACCTTGTACCTAAAAGGTTTGTCTGTATAAATTCGTTTTATTATAAATAACTTATATTAAACAGCGCAACAAAGAGCAGCGGAGAGTCGTGGTAGCTCAGTGTCCGTGCGGTTAGCTCAAGTTGCGTAGTACGCTAGCAACCCGAGTTCGATCCCCGGTGCCGGCACCAATAAATTTGTTGTTGCAATTTTATGTGCTGACCACGCGCTCGGCGGTGAAGGAAAACATCGTGAGGAAACCTACATGTTTTAGAAAAAAAATTCTACGGCATGTGAAGTCTGCCAATCCGCATTAGGGGCGCATGGCGGACTATGCCCTTATACTCTCTTTACAGAGAAGGCCTGCGCCCAACAGTGGGACATATATAAAGGCTGTAACTTTAAACAGCGCAACAAAGAATTGTTAATATTATGCCAATAAATAGTTAATGGTCTTTGGTTGTATTAAAAATTTAAATAAACGAAAATGCAGTAAAAAATCAATATTACTTATAGTGTATTTTGATTTATCTTATAAAAATATTAAGCCAACTAAGTCTAGGCATCAAGGGCGACCTCGAGAGGTCAAGTTTACAGCCCTCAAGGCGACCGACTTATTACCTAAGTTAGAACCACGCAAGCGCTGAAACCTTGAGTAAGTAGCACGTTAACTGTTTAGGTAATTACATATTCTGAAAATACATTTGATTCTACAATTCATAAAGGAGACTGGCTGGTTTTAAATACATTTATGTATAAACATATAAATGTAGTGTGTATTTTGTGTTACTGTGAGGTCCTATTTGATAAGCTTCTTATATTTGTAATCTTATATTTGCATGAACTTTCTAACAATTCTACAGGTATTTGAGCTTTTTAAAAGCTTTTTACGTAGAGGAATGGTTTTAAAGTTATTAATTTCATTTTTATGGAATTGATAATATGGGGTAGGTCCTGTTATGGAGAGCACTATTTAATTTTTTAATAATATCAATTTTATTACCTTTTTATTTTTTTTTAATCTTAGAAAAGGAATTTTAAAAAACGAATTATTTACCTGGTTTATCTCAAAAATGTATAATAATATAAATAATTACATAAATAAAAATAATATGTTTTATTTAGCAGAATATCTATATGAACATTTTATTGTAAACTGTGTTATAAATAAAGGTTTATTTATTTAGGTTAATTTTTTACAATATTCACATAAAAGGTACATACATACATAAAATAAAACACAAAATATAAAAACATTATTAAAACCTAACGTAGTGTGCCACCGGCAACGAATCACGGCCTAAGTAACCGGTGGTAAGGCAACAAAGAGAGAAACTTCCTGACGATGCGTGCCGTGTCCAGGAGTGAATTCTGCATCTGACCCTTGATCCAGCCGTCTAGCGAAAGTCTCTTGACAACATCGTGGACACTTTTCGGTATAAGTCCGTTTGCAAAAACGACTATCGGGACAATGATCGGGGAATTCACATCTCACATGGCGGTCACCTAGTGAGCCAAGTTGAGGTACTTAGTTATTTCTATATATATTATTCATATACATCTACATACGTGGAGGTAAAGATGTTTCACTCGTGTCCTAAACCTAGTCCTGTCGTGTGGCCTAAACCACACTTGTCTTTTTTATTTTTTTAATGTGTTTTATATTTTTTCACTATGTCTGTATATCATATACATTATGATGCTAATAAAGAAAATGTCTTCGTTTAAAACACTTAAAACGTCAACAATGGCCTTGTGGACGGCTTAAACAGTGATTATCAACTTTCATATGAAATATGACAGTAGGAAGGGGAGCGCACAGGTCGGTGGAGGGTGACACCAGATAAAAACACTCCAATCGAGAGCGAGCGCTGCAACTCTTAAATTGGCCGTGAAACTTTTGTTTTCACTTTCCCCACGACTCGTTATTTTCATTTCGACGAGTCGGCATGACATTTTGCGTTCTATCTGATGGCACAACAGTTGTTGGCAATTTAATCCGTAAGAGTTTCTCACCTTATAGCAGTCATTAATGGCTAAATGACCGGTTTTCTGATCTTACGGTTTTAGATACGAAACCCAGCAGTGAATGTCGATATGGAATAAAAATTTAAATCCATTCTGACACTTAAAGACTGGTAAAATCCTCGTTATCACAACACTAGTGATTAAACCACCATTTATTTCACGGTTCATCATGCAGTGTAATAAGACGTAATTCATTTTATTGTGGTACTATTTTTTTTTAATGACGACCTACACAAATTGGCCAGAGAAGCTGACCTTGACTGCTTCACCGGATTGAGAGGTGGCATAGCTCTTACGTCGCTTAACCTGAACCTCTATCGCTAGTAACTCGACACAAGGGTCCCCTCGGTGAGGGGTATTTTGGTACTAGCGCTCGCGACTTCGTCCGGGTGGAATTTAACAAAACAGTTTTTTTTTTAATTTATTTACTAAAGGATTTTATCTATTAGAAAATGTCATTCTCATAGGACAACGGATATTATAAAAACAAAAGCTTTACTTATTACTAATTAAACATTGTATTACAATTTTATACAGTATCCTAGCTTCTTCCCTAGCTGTAATACTGTAAAAAAGTTATTTAGTTTATCATATTAATTTGTTTATTAACGGTGTATAAAGGCACTGCACAATCCACGGCAGCGGATTCAGCGAAATACCGATATGAGCGATAATGAATCTAAAATTTAAAAAGATAGTAGAAAGAAAGATAGACTTCTCACTCTCTCACTCAGCTTTCTGCCACGCACAGTAAATATCTGGAACTCGTTGCCATCAGCGGTTTTCCCCAACAACTGCGACATTGGGTTATTCAAGAAAAGAGCATATTCTTACCTGAAGGGTAGGCAACGCACTGGCGCCGCTGGTGACGTGGGCGGCGGTGAATCACTTACCATCAGGTGACCCGTCTTGCTCGTTTGCCTCTTATTTTACATAAAAAAAAAGATAAAAGACTTTTTCCCGATACATTTTTGTAAATTAATACAATCCTTCCGTCAAGCCTAAATTACCAGTCGAATTGAGAACCTCCACTTTTTTTGGAGTCGGTTAAAACATGAAGAGTGTGTTTGTCGCCATTTAATGCAACATTTAACAAACAGGCAACGGACACCCACACTGTACATTGCTCACAGCACATGTCAGTGCAGAAGCAATAAAACATACGACATTAAATATCCTGTCACGAGGCGTCGTAAACTTCTCGTAAACATGTCTCTCTGCGGCTACGGGATAAGAATGTAACATCTTCGAATATATACAGTATACTCTGAATAGAAAAACTATTTCTCTCAGCTTATAGCTTCGAAAACAAAATGTATATCAAACTAAACTAATACGAGATCGTTATAAGGGAAAAAATCCATCCAGAATTCACGTCACCAAGTGCACATACATTTAAAAAATAAAGACAAATCGGCGGACATTTCGTGCCGTATGTTATAAATTAGAATGAGTACCGGAGCCATTTTGAGGTATATATAAAACCGTTTTCACCACACGGTACACGGTTCATTCGCTTGATTGTATTAACTCACAATGATCGGAGTGGCCGTTGCCCTCTTTCAGGAAATCGATAACAAGTTAGTAGCGCGGAAGGTTCAATGCGAAGAGAACAATGCCTTTTATAAATAGCACCATTTAATCTTTACTTGTTTTGATTTGACGCTGTTATTTACTTTGTAGACTTCTGGGACCCTGAAAAACATATATCGTGTTATAATTTGTAGGTTTCGTGGAATAAAATAGTCCATTAAATAATGCACTCGCTTTATTGAGACAGCGTAACGTTGTACAAATAATTATTTAAAACGAATACCGTCACAACTGCGCGTCCTTACAATCTTTATACAAAATTAATTAGAAGTCAGATTAGGAACAAATAAACTTAAACTATTGTTTACAATGCCAAGTTCATGTGACGATCAACTTAATTATTAATTATGAATTAAAGATACAATGAGGTTCAGGAATCATCAGATATCATTGGAAGTAGTTATTATGCATAACAATAGCTGGGTGTCATGTGTTGCCAGCTAACAATCGATTCTCTGTTTTAACCGACTTCAAAAAAGGAGGAGGTTCACAATTCGACGGTATTTTTTATGTTTGTTACTTTAGACGGGGTGAACCGATTTTGATGACTATTTTTATTTGGATGCTGGCAATTTGGTCCAGTTCTAACAATGATCCATGAATAAAGGTTTGGTTTCAATTAGTTTCATATAAAATAATTGCCATAGGTCCTTGGATTTCAAGGATATAGTACTCCTAAAATCGTATTGAATAATGCTTGTAGATTGAGATAACGGTAGTTTTATGACGATAAAGCCTAGATATACTACGACTAAATAACGGTCAATGTGGGAGAAGAAAAAGTATATAGAAGAACTTCGCTATACAATTACTTCAGAAATAAAAGAGAACGATCGCAGATAGATTTTTTTAGAATTGAAGTTTGTTTTTGTTTTTACTCGTAAATATACTTGTTCAACTTTAGAGTACATTTTCAATCTGGTATATTTATTTATTTTATATTTGCACACAATAAAAAGGGTACAAATAGTCTGCCTATTTGCCTTAATGCCAAAAGGCATTCTCTGCCAGACTACCTTTACCGGGTTTGTGTAGAGACAAATTAACTGGTGAGAAAAATAAAAGAGAAATATAACATCATAAATACATGCATCTATACATAATAAAACTTACATACGTACAAGTAAATTAAATATATACACTAAATAAACAGGTATATGTATATATATCAGACTATTACTTGCTTAGGTAAAGCTTACGATTAACTGTTTGAAAAGTTCAAAGTGCAACTGTACTTCTCTGCGGGACAGCTTTTATTTTTTTATTTTTTATTTATAAACTCTTTATTGTTTACACTTATGAAATAAAAAAAAATTAAAATATAATTACAATACATAAACAATGGGCGGCCTTATCGCCAAAAGCGATCTCTTCCAGGCAACCTTTGGATGGAGAGGAATAATAAAAAGAAGCGGCGGGAGTTTATAAAAAGTAGATACACTTAAATACTGATAATAAATATTTACATACAAACATACATATAATATAGGTATTAATATATACATATCAAAATATATATTATGAAAAGACAAAACATGTGTAAAAAGTATTACATATAATATATACATATATATCATAACAGTATAAATGATGTTAGGTGGACTTGTCTAAGTAAAACTTTTTAACTTTGATTTTAAAAGTATTTATCGTCTGTGATTTCCTAATGGCCACTGGAAGAGAGTTCCACAGACGGACAGCGTGTACAGTAATTGAATTGCTGTAAAAGTTGGTGTCATGCGGACATATTTTTAGCATGAGATTCTCTGATGATCGCAAATTCAACGAATTCGAACCGTGAAGGAATTGAAATCGTTCCTTCAGATAAGATGGATATGACTTTTAACACTGTGTAAAGCATAAGTCCGGTTGTGTGTAGCATACTGCTGTCACATTTGGGCAGGCCCTGCTAAATAGCGGAACTAGTATAAAAATTGATCAAAACATAATTACAGGTCCGGGTAGACGTTTTCCTATTAACGCAATGGACTGGCCGAATATTTCTCCGCTCTATCGATCCATGCACCCTGTAATTGCACTGCTTCAAGTGATTTACGGTTTGGGGGCGTTGTGTACCGTTTGAAATGCAACTTTAGTGCTACCATCCTACAGTCTGAAATAAATAAACAGGACGAGAGGGAATATAGCAAGGGGTTGCACCGACCCACGTGTTACATGCATTATTGCATGATCTGTATGCTTTTCGTGGATGCGCGAAAGTTGTGCTATTTGGATACGGCTATAATAGTTTTTTTTTATTCTTTGCGACAATACACAAAGACATTTCTTTATTGGTAACATACAAATACATTACAAACAAGAAAGGAAAATAAAAAAAAATACATTTGTACAAAGAAAAAACGGACAAATAGGATGCCAACCTTGGACGCCATCTCAGCATGTGCTGTGAAGCACCGATGATCGTCAGCGATACTTTTTACCTTAAACACACACGTACGTTAACACATAAACACATGTGTTAATGACAATCCAAGACTAGACAAGTACTTCTGAAAGCCAACAAGCACGAATGTGGAAGAAGACAATAGCACTACAAAGTATGATAACTTTAAAAGAGGTGCGTCCGCGCGCAGAGAGGTTTATATGATTCTATTTGAAGTTGGTTTTTGTTTTCACTCTTGAATATAAGCATATTCTATTGCCTCAATATTTTTTTTTCAGAAATATTACTAACATATGCTTAGTTGGAATGGTAAACAAGAATTTGTGAGATGGTTCACGTCAATAGTCGAATGGTGGATTCGAACCTACGATCTTACGATTCGCAGACCGTATCCTAAACCATTAGGCTATTGACGCTTCAAATTGATTATTATTTGTATTTTTTATGGCTGTTTAAATAAGACTATCCCAGGCGGTCATTCAGTTAACTACCCCAACGAACGAAACACAAATGTGTACCTATTCCTACGACCCATTCATGCATTAACAAGACAAGCTGAATCGCTTCTCTGTTTTATTGTCTATATACATTTTACTGTATTCTCTAAACAAATATCTGGTTGATTTATGAAAATCTATATATACGAGTAAGTTGCATAGAAAACATGTAATAAGAATAAAACAAAATACAAGATAAGCCGTCACACGTAATATAGTAACCGTCCAAGCCGAGGTTACCCATCACCAGGAGGACCCCTGTGTCGAACTACTAGCAATAGAGGCAATAAAGGTTCAGAATAAGCGACCTAAGAGCTACGCCACCTCTCAATCCGGTGCAACAGTCATCTCAACGGTCAAAGCTTAGCTATATAGGTTCGTCAAAAAAACAAACACAAATCTCGTGTACGAATTTACGATTTTTAAATCCTAATCAGTCGTCGTAACTCTTAAAGCTTTCGCCGCTATCTAATTCACTTAGTTTTTGAAAGACCCCTATTACTAGAATTATCACTATAAATCAACATCTGTTTAATTCGTAATCATGACCGATCGACGAAAACAACTCGAGTCGTGCCTCCGCGGAGTTTTAAAAGCTTTTGCCCCGCCGCCCCTTCGCATACACCGTTCTCTAATTTTCCGGTTTGATTGTCCGCATTGGATGGAGATAATTCGATACATTCGGACTACCATTATAGCCACTTTACTGGCTTCGGATGCTAAATGCCGGTTTGTATTTTCGGCATTTATTTGTATTGTACTTTGTGTCTTTATATCAAGTAAATAAAATAAAACCCGACTTCAAATCAAGTCAAACGGGACGAATGGATTGAACGTCATTAAGGGCGGACGTCCTTTTTTATTTTCGAAGTATCGTAGTTATATTATGAAGTCTATAGTCTTTTTCTTCTTCCACATTAGAGCTCATTTTTTTAATACTTTCTAAGCAAGTGTTTGACTACGATCCCACCTAATGTTAAGTGGAAATGCAGTCCTCGATGATAAGGCGCACTAGCTTAGTAAATGCCTATTGATTCTACTCTTGAAAATATCCACATTGTAATCGGAAAGAAAGACATACGCGGGCAAACTATTCCAGTCCTTTGCCTGTACGAAGAATGAAAGACGAAGCAAAGCGCTTCGTTCGGGCTTGAGGGATGTTTTTTTATCATTATCATCAAGTACCTACCTAGTCTTGAATTGTCATAAAACTATCAATGATCATTCTTCCATACGATTTTTTGAAGTTCCCTGGTATTTGTTCAGAAACCAAAGTTATATGCTAACAAAATTCACATGGTGTCATCCTGTTAAACAACTAAAAATATTTTAAAATCGGTACATAAATGTCGGCATCATCAGTGCACAAACATTAAAATAGTAAAGAGGAACCTCCTCTATTTTATACGCACGCTGTCGAGAATCCCTGGTTAGTTAACAAATAAAGCGCTCGAAATGGTCAGATTAACCATACCTTGTGTTAGAATCTCACTCAAGCCTTGGAGTTCATCCCATCAGGTACAAGAAAACATTGCGGCGTACATGAAGACCATCGGGTCGATATGCCCCGGGGCAAAAACGACTAGTCCAAGGGCAAAATAGCGGCGTACTGTAGGCGCCCTCTGCCCATAACGGGGAATTAGGACTATAAGTCAAACCCATTTTATAAGTGTGTGAAAAGAGAAGCTGTTGCCATTACTTCATTGTAATATAATCCTCACTTCGCAAATACCTCAATGCCTGAAGACGAAGGTCTTCAATCAGCTATGGTTGGAACAACTTGGACTTGACCGTTGGGCTGGCCCACAAACTTTGCGATGGATAAAGCTATACTCGGCATTTCTCTAACGGATAGAATCCGAAACGATGAAATTCAACGAAGAACTAAAGTTGCTCACATAGCTCTCCAAGTCAGCATGTTGAATTGGCAGTGGACAGGCCCCATCTGTCGAGTCAGTGACCACACAGCTTCTAACAGAGTTCTACGCTTCTCCGATCCATGCAGGAAGTGGCTGATTGTGGGAAACGGAGGATCGTATATGGTGAAAGGCATTGCGTAAGGCCTATTTCTAGCAGTGGATAGACACAGGTTGTTGATAATGGTGAATGTTACTTCAAACTCAAATATCAGATCGAGTATTGAGGCGACTCAACCATAATTATTAAAATTAGAGTGATTATTAATAATTGTTTTTCTTTTGTTGCAGATGCTGCTACGTTAAAATATGTGAGTTGTGAGTGTTCGATATATTATAGGCTTAAAGAAATACCGTTGTTGTAAGCCACAAGCATCGTTTAAACGCAGTAAGCCTCTTAAGAAGCCGTAATTGGCAGAAAAATATGGATTGAATGTTTTTCTATTTTACTATTGTAATTTCTTTCGTGGCCTACTGGTCAAATTATCTTACTTTCTAATTCTCTAGTTTCTCGAAATGCTGTAACATGGAGGTCTCGTATGAGAGGTGAGGTATATAAGAGATGTAGTGTTCTGGACGAGATGAACATCGATTTTCTTTCGTCCACTACTTTCTTCCTTCAGACACATAGCTCTCCGTTAAGCAGACCGTTCTGAAAAACTATTTTTTTAAAGAAAGCTAGTAATATTTCTTTTTTTTTTCAGAAATATTACTAACAATCTTGTTACCCATTCCTTCTAAGCTTAAGCTTGTTCTAGGACATGGTTCACGGCAATAATCCAATGGTGGATTCGAACCCACGACCTTACGATTCGCAGGCCGTACCCTAAACCATTAGGCTATTGACGCTTCAATTCAATTGTGGTTGGCTTTTTAATTTGGTTGGTTGTACATATAGAAATGCTGACCTGCAAGTCTCTCAACATTTAGTTAATAGCTATATAATTCAATAACTAAATCTTTAAAACGGGCGCTTAACGTAATTTTACAGTTTTTCGATCAACAATTTATTACTGTTTTTGACATCCTAAAAATAATTAAAAGGTTTAAGTCTGAATCGGAACAGAGCAGAAAAGTCATTGACGTAATCAACCATATAACCATATAGAAGTGGTATATCGGGTCTACCATGTTATCCGCGGGTTAACCGTTGGATTAATCGAGGTACCGAGTAGAGACCGCGCTGCAGGAAATTTACCGCCTCGAATAATATGCCATCAGCTTATGTGGAGTTACAATCTTTACAAGCTAGAACTTGATAAGAGTAACAGAATTATGGATGAATTTTTGAAATTTATTGAACAACTATTAATAAATATGTAACAGAAATAAAGAAAATGATATAAATTACCATATAATTATATGGGCACTTGGCGGCTTATATAATCTCTTTCAGACAATCTTTGGACAGAGATTTCGTTTTAAATGGGTCTGTGATTGTATCTATGTTTAGTTGAAGTAAAAGACACAATGACATTTATAAAGACATATATACTAATACGTACTGGTACACATAGAACGTTCGTACAAATATTAGTAACAATCAACAACAATCATAACTGCAATTGGATTGGCTGATGATGGCTGTTTGGTCTAAATCTTTTTCAACCGACTTCAAAAAAGGAGTGGGTTCTCAATTCGTCTATATATTCTGTTTTATATTTTATTTACGTTTATTACCTCATAACTTTTAAGTGGGTGAACCGATTCTGATGATTATTTTTTTACTTGAAAGCTAATGTTTCCAGTTTGGTTTTGTTTGTCATTTAAATTTGGTCCAGTTATGACAACGGCATCCATGAGAAGACCATATAAGTCTTAAATTTGCTTTGTATGTGCGCGACAAATTAACGAATAACTTAATATCACGCCAACCGAATTAAGTAATTCAAGGGTAGTTTGATGGGAATTTGGTTAGGTATTGATTAATTATATTTCGCAATATTCGATACGATTATACGGAAATACTAAGAGGTCGTGCGAGCATAATAATGTTTGACATTCGATTAGAAGTCGGTTTTTGTTTCTACTCGTAAATATACTTGTATTAAGACACTGGACTGATAATTTCTTTAAGGTCCACATGAATGATTATACATATCATATAACTTAATGCTCCAATTGGCAACTCGGTTGAAATGGTACACAGAAACACACACGAGACGCTGGGTGTCAGAGCAAGATCGTCGTATATTTATGAGTACATACTAAACTAGATGTTAGATAGTTCAACGGTTCATGCCGCTGGAGATTCCCGAGTTCCTCACAATGCAGAGGATAGCTGGCCACTGGGGGTTTTGTGAGTAGAAATCAATTCGCCATTTTCGAAGACGAGGTATCTTTTGACGATTTCCCAAAGGTACAGCTAAAACTAAGGCTATTCAAACGCTTTATCTTGTATCTGTACCTAAACAAGTGATAGTTATAAATTTATCTTTTCTGTCACGATATTTATTTATTTATTCCTTATTTGCACACAATACAAAAAAAGGTACAAATAGGCGGACTTAATGCCAGTAGCCCATTGTTGCCATTCTCTGCCAGTCTACCTTGGGGTTGTGTAGAGACAAAGTAACGGGTGCAAGATATGTGAGAAAATAATAAATAAAAGAAAACTATAATAAATGCATGCATATATAATATACATACCATACATTATATATAATGATAAATAGATACATATATAAATACATGTATATATATATATATATCTATATATATAATTAGAGATGGATAGGGACAGCTATTGTCAAACTATTCCTTGCTTAGGTAAAGCTTCCATAGTAAATGTTTGAAAGTAGATTTAGTTCCAGTTGTACGTCCATTTGTTGGCAGCGCATTCCAAAGTCTTATTGCGTTAAAGG
Source organism: Meandrusa payeni (assembly GCA_029286785.1). Lineage (NCBI taxonomy): Eukaryota > Metazoa > Arthropoda > Insecta > Lepidoptera > Papilionidae > Meandrusa > Meandrusa payeni. The sequence goes on from JAGSMX010000029.1 coordinate 4,131,843, forward strand.
TAAAAGATACCTAAACTTGTACCCGTAACGTAGTCTTCTACACAACTACAAGGTAGTCTGGCAGACATACCTTTTGCCATTAAGTCCATCTATTTGTACTCTTTTTATTGCGAGCCGTGGTATGTCAGTCACGGGTCAGGTCCGGTATAGCACATAGCACCAATAAATTTAGTGTTGCAATTTTATGTGCTGATTTACCACGCGGTCGGCGGTGAAGGAATACATCGCGAGGAAACCTACATGTCTTAGAATTTTTTCTAAGACATTTGAAGTCTGCCAATCCGCACTAGGTGTGCGTGGCGAACCTTATACTCTCTTTACAGAGAAGGCCTGTGCCTAGCAGTGGGATTAAGGCTGTAACTTTAACTCTCATTGTAAATAAATAAATTCTGCGCACGATTTCGACAAATTGGTATAACCATAACAAAGAAATGTACAAAAACGAAAGAGTGAAAACATACAGTACAATGTTTTGATCTATTGTTTCGATCACTGTCATCCGTAACGTAAAGCTGCCGTCAATTGAGGCGATTGAGTCATGCCGTGGCTTTATTAAATTTGTATACACTCGTGCGTCACAATGAAAGCCGCCAGAGTTCTACGTACCAGCTATTTGGTACTTATAACTATAGCCTAATGGTTAAAACGTTTCGGCTTACGATATTGTAGTCAGCGAGTTCGAATTGCAGTCGACACGGGAAGCACCACATAAGAAATAAAAAAAGAATCATAAAAATTGGTCCACCCAATCGAAACTTTTGATGTAATAATAAACTTAATAAAAAACATTCAGACGAATTGAGAACCTCATCCTTTTTTGAAGTCGGTTGAAAATTATGAGTTATTATTTATTATAAATTACGAGTTAATATTAGTTACTGATTGATCAATCATTAAACGCAGTTCTTCGAACACTCTCTCTGTTTCCGAAGTATTATAGTTTTTCATCTTCCACATTTGTGCTTGTTGTTCTCTTGGAGTATTCACCTAGTCTTAAATTGTCATAAATGTACCAATATCTATTTCAAAAAGAATTTTACTATACAACGTTGAGGAGTTCCGTGGTATATCTTCGGAACCCAAGATCCTTTGCCAACAAAATTAACATTGGACCGAATTGAAAAGAAATCCCTTTCATATGAAAAAAATATCAAAATTGCTTGATAAATGTCAACTCTAGGAGTGCATAGAAATTAAAAACTTACCGACGAATTGAGAATCTCCCTCTTCTTTGAAAACGCTTAAAATATAAGCTGTCAACTCCTTTTAACTCAAGTGAGTTAGACTTATATGTGACAGATGGTGAGCCCATACATCGAACGCAAATTTTTATTCAACGGAGAAAGTCATTGGTGGTAGCTGGCATGTCAGTCAAACGCTAAACCATTGAACTGTTGTTATACACATCTAGGAAAAAAAGGCAAAGGTTTTAGAAGATAACCGTATCTCAGTTAGTGGGCTCAACGATGTGCGCCATAAGCTTTAAAAAGATAACACGTTCGTAATAACTTAGTAAAGTAAGCTTACGGGTATCTAAAGAGATACGGGCAGCGTTTTAACATAGACTTTTTTGTTACCGGGGAAAAATCTTAAAAAGGTGGCCCAACCTCAGTACATGGTGAGGGGCTCCGGGCCTACAGTATAACGCACCGGAGCCCCTCTGCACTATGCTTCATAGCAAGTCCCTCCCCAGCACCCTCGCAGTGCAAGGCAACACAATGTCGCCTTCTTCCCGTGTCCACTGTAGCGGATCTTTGACGCCCGTGAACCCAGCCAGAACTACAAGGTTGAACTGTTTTAACATAATGAAGCAGTCATAGATATTAATGTAATACAAGATGTGTCTGTAAAATTGTAAAGAAAGATGTGTACTTTCGTTGTTCTAACTTAACATCAATAGCTTGTGTATAAATAATAATGGAATAGAGAATGGTCTGCGACGAAATGAAGGAATCTTGAGGTCATAGCTTCAAACTTAACATTCCACTCCCCGCCTCGTGTCGGTTTACTCAATGGTGAGGGTCGTGACCAACTCGTGTGAACAGCCTGTCGTTGGGGATCCGTCGCCACTTTCCTCTATTTCCAGCCGTGTGGTTCGGTTAACAATGCTCTAATTGTTAACCGAGGTGCCGAAAGTGGTGCATATCTGATCGGTCCAGCGTGTTGGGTTTCGACCTCCAGGTCCTGTCCCGCCGACTCATTCGACTACACGTAATTTATCAGAATGTTGACGACCATAATAGAACTAGTTGCCTAATGGCTTAGCGGTACAAGCATAGACGTATTAGTTTTCATTTTATGTTTAAACAACAATTTAATCATGAAATGTTTTCCAGCGACTATTCACCGTGATAAAAATCAATATTATTAACAACATCGAGTCACGGGACAGCCCCTAACATTTCCAACAAGCCCTATCCCGGCACAATCCCCCGTTCGGCCTCCGGCAATTTGTCAAGCACCCAGACTTACCCTCATGGGCCCCCATGATACATAAAGTGCATTTGAATAATCTTGGTGGAACACAATGCCGATATCGCCAAAACCTGCAGATCTTTATAATAATATGAATATATTAATTCCGATAATATTACATCTTTATATCAGTATCTGATCTTATCTCAGTGGTATCAGCCATTTTGTGCTGTTGTTACACATAGGACATAATACAAGTATATATATTCTTTGTATTTCCGAATTATCATAGAAATATTACAAAATTGAATTAAGCCAATCCTAACGAAACCCTCGTCAAACTGCCCCTGAAGTACATACTTTCCAATGAAAAAATAATCGAAATTGGTTGACGTGATATTCAGTTATTCGTCCATTTGTTGCGCACGTGCTTGATGCAAATTTAAGCACTTATATGGTTTTCTCATGGATGAAGTGCTACATGGGAAGCACCAGGTTTCAAACAAAAGAAGAATTATCAATATGCCGTTGACACAGTCGAATGTTATGAGGAACTTACAGACGAATTGAGGACCTCCTCTTTTTTAAGTCGGCTGAAAACGGCTGGTATGTGTCGTAGCACAATAGTGTCACCGTTTTCTGTGTACTTCGATTATGATAATAGAAACAAGTATATTTACGTGTAAACACAAATACAGACATCAAATCAATTGATGGATTTAATATTCCAGGCCATACGATGCCATTGTCACTGGGGCAAAATGAAATGGGACCACACGGCAGGACAGGCTTTTAAATAAAAAAAAAATTATGTACGTGCGTTAGAAGTCATACTTCTTTAGATATTTAAAATATAGTTGTTAATTACATGCAAGTAATTAATTACAATAAAATAATAAAAGAATAAGGATAGTCAACATAGTTAATATAGTTCAGTTTGATTTTGAAAAATAAATAAATATATATTTTTTTAATTTAAAACAATAAATAATACATACAGATAGTTAACATCAATTATATTGGAGCACTTGAAAAAGTACGTAAGCACATTTTTTTCAATACAGCTACTGTCATCATTTTTTCATAACGTGCCCAAATAACTATAACTTCAAAAAGAATCATCAAAATCGATTCATCCAGTCGTAAGTTTTCCTTTTTTGAAGTCGGTTATAAGAATTTATTTGTGGAAAAAAAATCAATAAGCCAAAAAACAACGACGTTTATTAAAACCTATATCGCTTTGCTCAGTACGACCGCCGTTTAACAGGGGTCACGACTAATATGATTCCCGTCCCACGCGATAGAAGCGCCCTACCCTCTGACCATTTTTATATTCAATGGGGTGACCTATGTTGTTTAAATCAAAAGGTAGACATCGGGCGTCGCCGCAAGGTTTTCGACTACTGGGATCTAACATCCTCCTTAAAATATATTTACTACAAAGGAACTAAAACACACAAATATATAAACAACATTTGATATTGAAGTGTGACACCTATGCCTCGCGTTGTTACCCGCGACTTGTACCTGATCAGTAAACTCCTTTTTTGATGTCGGTTAAATAAAAGTAGCCTATGTGCTATCTCTCTATGATGAATTTCAGTTCAGCGGTTCTGGCGTGATTAAGTGATAAATATCCATCCATCCATACAAACTATCACATTTGTTATTTCTATATCGTATTCTATATAAAAAAAATCATAAGCGTTTGTATTTTTGTTTAGCAGCGATAGCCTAGTGGCTAAGTGGTCGCAGATTCGAAACCCAGTAGTCTTGTACCAATGAATTGACATTTTTAGTACAAAAGTATCACTCGCTAAAATGTGTGCCTTGTTTATATTCTATATAAACTTTGTTGACATAAGACCTTGGTTTACGAAGACATACAAGAGAACTCCCGAAAGTATAGAAGAATGTTTGTTTTTATATTGGTGGGTTAGTAGTAAACCAAGAATAAATAAGTACTACAACGATGTTGAAGAAGAAACAGAGTGTAGGCGCCAGAACTAGGGGAATATAACTGCACTTCGGAAATAACCACGTATTTCACGTTTCACGTATCGAAGCTATTCAGAAAAAGTTTATAAAGTATTTATGTTTCCGTTTTCATTACAACTATAACGCACGTGACTATCTGAAATACTGCGCTCAATTTCATATTCTTCCTCTAGTTGATCGTCATGAGACAGCAGACATAACCTTTTTGCTGAATATTTCCAATGGTAGCATTGTCTATCCCTCTCTTCTCTCGAAAATCGAATTTAACGTACCGTAGAAATCAGCGACCTATCATATTCCTATCCATCTCCCTTTGGCATCTTCCAACTATCGTCAAAATTTCGTCAAAATTCATTTATGTGGCGCGCTGCTTACACGCTTCATAGATATCCGAAAAGGACAAAAGTAGACATCTTTTATAGGACTCTAGCAATAAGCATTCTATCGAAAGTGCTTTAAGTGAAACATTGTTAGTAGGATTTTTTATTTTTAATGTTTTTGCTCACACAATACAAAAGTTGTAAAGTTTTTCGTAATCGCTAAGATCTGTTACTTGCAGTCTGTTCCTTAATTATTTTTTTTGTAAATTTTATTGCTTTGATCTTCCTATAAATAAAGGTGGCCGTGACCCCTCACCTGGGGGCCCTTGTGTCGAGTTACTAGCAAGGTTTAGGCTAAGCGACCTAAGAGCTATGCCACCTTTAAATCCGTTAAGCACTAATAGTCAGCTTTTCTAATCTATGTAGAAAAAAAAGTGGGCGTCCGCGCGTAACAGTGTTTAAACATTTCATTCGATTTGAAGTCGGTTTTTATATTTACTCGTAAATTAATTTCTTGGCTAGTGTTTTTAAAAGCGTTCCTTTACATTTATAAATAACAAACAAGACAAAGTTTGTACAGAAGGAAGTGTTAAACATTGAACGTTCGTAAATTGTCCCCGACACTTCATAACTGACGCGCGCCACGGAGCCTCGGGCCGCACCTAAACCAATCTTCCATTAGCTACTGAACAATTCCCAAGATAGGACAATGGTTCTAAATCCTATAATATTAAAGAGCAAGCTCCTTTGTCCCCTTACCGTTAGTGTAGGCTTGCTAAACAAAAATGGTCTGAATGTTACGAGTAATAAGAGCGTACGCGCACCTTAGTGTATTTAAGGGTTTTGTATAGAAAGGGGAGTGACTGCCCGACATGGAAAACGAAATCGTGGTTAAGGGTGGGCTCGAGCTGTCGCGACTGTCTGGAGTATAGAGCTAAAATTATTGTTAAGACTGAATTTTTAGAATATATACGATACAATAGAAACATGTCTGAAATTGAATCTACTTGGACCATGTTTCCGAAAGACTTCATACGATATCAATTCGTCTGTATTTTTATGTTTGTTGTAACTTTGGACAGGGTGAACCGATTTTGATGATTCTTTTTTAGTTTGAAAGCTGGTGCTTCCCATGTGGTCTCATTTCAATTTGGTCCAATTGTGACAATGGCATCCATGAGAAAACCATATAAGTGTTAAATTTCCATCATATATGTGCACCACAAATGGACGAATAACTCAATATCACGCCAACGGATTTCCATGATCTATTTTTTATTGGAAAGCGTGTACTTTAAGAGTAGTTTGATGAAAGTTTAGTTAGGTTCTGAATAATAATTCTAGCACAAGCTTATGCTTTGTTGGAATGGTTAACAAGATTGTTAGTAATATTTCTAAAAAAAAAATATTACTAGGTTTCATTTAAAAAAAAAATATTTCGTAATTTTCCTTCGATAACTCGGAAATAATAGCGTTTAACGTTTGATTCCATTTGAAATCGGTTTTTGTTTTTATTTTTGCTCGTATATATACATGTGTTTCTTAATTATTTTTGACCAAAACTGGCCAGTTATTGGCAAGAGGGCCATATAATAAAATAAGGTTTACACAACTGTATTATTAATCCGCATTAAAAAGTTCGTGCAAGATGAATTAGTTACAGTAGACAACATGATCAACAATCAACATGATACCCACTTGGCGTAGGCCCGTTTATTTCATTAAAACCGAAAGTAGAAGTTTCGCAAAAGAGAAATTCTTAAAAATAAATAATAATTTATCTTTATTGAACATAGATGTAGTATTTTTTATAATTTCTAAGCAAGGGCTTGACCACGATCCCACCTGATGTTATGTGGAAATGCAGTCCTGGATGGTAAAGCGCACTAGCTTACTAAATGCCTGTTCAATGTACTCTTGGAAATACCCTACAATAAGTACGAATATCCCATAAAAGTACAATGAAATAATGACGTCCTGTCTCCTAAACTAGGAAATCTTGTATTGTAGAAGACATTACCGTTAATTGCATTTTTTTTATGACGAACTACTCTGTTGGTCAAAGGATGACCTTTACTGCTTCACCGGATAGAGAGGTGGCATAAGTCTTAGGCCTGAACCTAATGTGCAAAATCAGACTTACATATTATATTTATAACGTTCTACGTATCATTTACGTGTGTAGGGAGATCTTTACCATTGTTTAGCAAAAATCATAATATAAGTTTTTCACATTTTTCATAATCGAAATTCTTTACAGATGAAGTGAGAAATTATTTTCCTTCGGAAAAACTCTGATCTTTATCGATCGTCAATAAGTGAAATTTTTATATCTATTAATAAGGAGCTATTTGGGATAGCACGATAAATACGAACTTTTCCGAAAAATTACGAAGGGAAATCTTTTCTCACTGTATCTATAACAAATTGTTGATTATTATTTTATTTTATAATTATACTTTTGTTAATAATACGCAATGCACAGTAATTTTTCTAGCAAAAGAGCTTTTAACAAATATATTTTAGAAACTAGAAGCATACCAATTACCTCTTAACACATCGACGTAGATGAATTTGCTGCTGGAGCGGAGTAATCACTTATCTTCAACTGGAATGTGTACTCCTCCATTATCTCATCCACAAACAACCCTCAACACACAGCTTCTTGTGTAATCGTGTATGTCGTAGCGACATAGAGAACGATGCGACCTTGTTTTCGTTATAACATTCTTTTAGAAATAAGCTTATAATGATTACGTCATTTTGATGGCTCGCACAAATCTGCGTATATAATAAGTACCTTTGTATCAAGTTGGTTATATATATAAAAAAACGATTGCGCTTTAGACTACATACCTACTCTCCCTCTTAACCCTAGAGTATTATTCGAAATGTTTCTCTCTTTCTATCTTCACTAACTTATACCTCCCTCTCAACTTCCGTTCGCCTCGCCTGATCACACGTTTCGTCTCGCTCTCATCACGTCGTCACGCAATCACCAGCTTACTCCCCTTTTAATACTTAAGGTCTCACGGTTGTATGATTTTTGATCAAAGGTATTGACAGCCTAAGTCGTCTGAAGGCAAGATTCATCAGAGTTTGACAGTGGTAAAGTTATTATAGCGACTGAATGTTGTCGCGTAAATAGACAGAAGTGACTTAGTCGTGGTCCAACACTGACGGAGGCTTCTCTGTACTCCGTTATATATGTTTAAGCCGTGATGTTTCAAGAGCTATCCTTACAAAAGCCCCTTAACTTTGCAGCGATGTACTAGCTGCTATTAAAAAAATGTTATTTGACGACAGGTCTCTCTTCCTATCCGGGTAACGTTTTTGAATGTTATAGGAACATTTTGCTGTGCGACCGAACTGAACAAATGTCAGACTAAAACCGTAAGAAAAATATATAACGGAAGTGCTATAGTCGTATACACGGCGGTCGAAAGCGTAACCATTAAGCATGTACCCTCTGAACACAGGTGGCGCTTTAACGAATACTACCCAGCCGCATTACAATTAACCCTTTAATTCATCCCGTGGGGCTTTTCAGTGACGTTGATCGTTTGCACTGTCTGGAAACGGCGGGCAATAAAATTTGCCAATATTTCTTTTACAAATTGTGTGGCTTCTACATTATCTAAAGGAATTTGGTGTCCCATCACACCAAATCATTTTTGTTTTGTCTTTCTTACGTTAAATTTTTGTTTGACATACCGTACAGTCAGACTAATAAACTCTAAAAGCTTTATCTGTTTACCTTTTTGTAATTTAATGCATCAAAGCGCACGTTTTAATTAAAGTAGGGCTATAAGAGAATTATAATTATTCTGCTACAGAGGCGTCGCGTGTCGGCTGTCCCGCGCCTTCGTAAATAGAGACCTTAGCTTTGATCGTGCCCACTCGGCGCTTAATCAGGAGTGAAAATTGTTTATAAATATACGTCAGTGGTATTGTGCTGTCTTTTATTACACCGTATTCCATTCACGGTCAGTGAATGATTTTAGATGAAGTAAATACGATCATAATACTGGAGCACAGGCGTAAGGTAGCTAGCCTTTTGGTTTTCTGCAGATTACATTTTAGGGAGTGTGCTCAGGAATTACATAATCTAGTTCCACCATCGGACTTCAAGACATACCACGACGTACAAGACCTGAAACCCGAACAAAACGCTTTGCTTCGTCTTTCATTATTTGTATATCAAATGACTGGAAAAGTTTGCTCACGTCTGGCTTTCTAACCCCCTGGAAAGCCTGTTCTTTCGATCAGGAGTAGCATTTACTAAGCTAGCGCGCCTTACCATCCAGGACTGCATTTCCACTTAACGTCAGGTGGGATCGTGGTTAAAATCAAGTAATATCTTTTTAACACGGTTATATTAGCTTCATAATTATTGCTAGTTAATCGACCAAGGGGACACCTTTGTCGAGTTACTAGCAATAGAGGTTCAGGCTAAGCGACATAAGAGCCATGCACCTCTCAAATCGGTGAAGCAGTAAAGGTCAGTTTCACTAGATAATCCGTGTAGTCCGTCAGGTGTGACCCGCGGCTATAGTATCAAGAGCACTGGTGTAACAGTGTACATTTCCATTCCTCTGCCGTCACATCAATTATGTATATAACTAACAGTAGTGCATTAGGTAAATTAACAGTTGTTTGTGTAACTGGCAAGTGTAAATGTTCACATAATTGAAAGCGTCCGCCGTTCAGCGAATGAACCCATTACCCATACAAATTTGCCGCTCGTTTACGTAATCGACTGGATATATCAGACTACATAAAACAAATTGTATTTGTCGCACTGGCGTTGTACTCGCGGCGGCGGTAGGAACCAATTAAATTGAGTAGACGCTATTGCGCAGTTTCGTCAATGATATGTTTATAGGAAAAGAGGCCAACCAGCTTACGGGTCACCGCATCTTAAGTGATTGCCGTTGACCATTACCATGCACAACAGCAGAGCTGCAGGTGCGTTTCCGACGAAATTTCGCCTACCAAAAAGTGCTCAACGTGGCTAAAGGAGTTTTCACTTCAAAAATAATTAAAATATACTCTTCATTGAGATCTCCTTGACACCTTATCAGGTAAATTATTAAATTCGTCGATGTAACGAGCCATCGTTATGCATAGTATAATGCTAGTTAAAATCTTCTCTACGGTCTGCTAAATCTGCGTCGCACTATAGAAGCGAAGTTAGTATGCAAATGGTTGAGACACGAACAAAACCGGTGCGCAATTTCATTACCCTTCACTGGAATAAACATAAGATAAGTGTCTCTTTATGCACGAACTTAGAAAGCAGTGAAAGTGGTGCATTGTAAATAATTGCATACTAAACGTAATGTAAGGCCCGTTTCATTGTAACGGCGTATATAATGGTGTCGTAATACTCGCGAATACGGTTTTAAAACTGTTAATTTCAAAACAATGTAGGAAGTCTAAATATCCCTATAAATTAACACAAGTTCCCATTTAAAACTTTCAGGATATAGCATAGGTTGTAATATTTTAGTAGTGTCATTGATTCAGCCCTGTAGTTCTGGGCTCTCAAGAATAGTACTACGGTATCCTCTGCCTGTCGTCGAAGGTGACTAAAAGGGGCCTCGGGTTCACTGGGCGACAAGGGTGGGAGCCTTTTTCGTCCGCCAACGTGGACCCGGGAAGAAGGCGACATCGGCTGGCCCGTGTCGCCTTGCACTGCGAGGGCACAGAGAGGGTGAGGGAGAAGTGCTCTTCTTGAGCACAGTGCAGAGGGGCTCCGGTGCGTTCCACTGAAGATCCCGGAGCCCTCACCATGCACCGAGGAAGGGCCACCGGGGAGGTTTTAGTGGGTATCTCTTTGAAGATTTCTTCCCCGTTAAGAAAAAAAAAGTATCATTGTTTACAGTTGATATTTTTTTGTCTATTTATTTTGGTAAATTGTGACAAGAAAATGATGTCAAGACAAGCCTTGATTTAGGGTATGCTGAGCGAAGCGGTTGCGGTCGCAGGTTTGAGTGTACCATTTGAATATTGATAATTTGTACAATAATTCATTGACATGATGAACCATCTCGTAAAACAAGCTTAAGTTTATTTTGATTAATGGTACTTACAAGAATGTAAGTAGTATTTGTAAAAGAAAATGTAATTGCAATTTTCGAATAACTATGATATTATCCTATGATATTGTGATCAATATTTTTAAATGTATTCTTATTAGAACAATTATTGCGGGAGAGAAACGCGACCACAGTTAAATTTAGCAAACAAGTTCATGTCGTTCATATGAGGCGTTTCATTCCCAAAAGTTTCGCGTACTGAGCAAAATGGCTGAACGATCGTAAAATATCATAGCTCTGAAAACTGACGTCAAGTTAAAAAGCAAAATTCCCTCGGTATTATCGTTTAAAATGACTGCTGACTATCACCGAAACTTTTCTCTTTTCAACCGACTTCAAAACAAGTATATTATATATTTTATACTAAATAGGCTCACGTTCGGCTTCTATCTCGCTTGATGGAAGGCGAAGATGAAGCTAGGATGTATCAAGTGAGCCTACAGTGTTTTAGATTAAAGGTGTTCAGATTGCACCCGTGAGGAAAGACTGAACGCGGCAGAGAGTTCCATTTCTTAGCCGTCCGTATTAGGAAGGTGGAGGCAAACTGCTTCGTGCGTATCGATGGGATGAATATATTTACTAGTAAAAACAATTCAAATCCGACATTCTTTGTATTTCCGAATGATCGCAGGAATATTATGAAATAGAATTAATTAGCACCCAACGAAACATTCACCAAACTACTCTTAAAGTACATCTTGTCCAATAAAAATGAATAATCGAAACACGTTGGCGTGATATTGAGTTATTCGTCCATTTGTGGCGCACATACTTGATGCAATTTTAAAACTTATATGATTTTCTAATGGATGCCTTTGTCAGAATTGAACCATATTGAAATAGAACCATATGGGAAGCACTAGTTTTTAAACAAATTAGAATCAATATCGGATCACTCATTTTTTTGTAAGTTGGTTGAAAAGTGCTCAATTCTAGGTTCTCAATTCGACGGTATTTTTTTTACGTTTGTTGACACAAAACACTCGCACCTTCAAAACAGAGGGCTGAACTGTCCATTTTAAGCTTAAACACCTCGCTTTTTTCACATCTTCGTATATGTGTTCGTGGATTCTCAGAACGAGCAACCAAAACACAAAGTACTATATTCCAAGTCTGTGATATAAAAGGAATCGTAAAATAAGGTTATTTTTATATGCCATAGTGCGGTCAGCGTTTCTGCTGCCCAATGACCCATATTAAGTAGAGACAGTCGGCCCCTTATTGATTTTCTGACCCACGGGTAGTTATTTGTTTTATAATAAGTTTATTGTAAGTTCTATTTATTTAGAACTCACATACTAACTGGACCTTAAACTTGAATCTTTTTTTTTATACTTTCTTAGGAAGTGCTTGACTACGATCCTACTTGTTGTTAAGTGGAAATGCAGTTCTGGATGTTAAGGCGCACTAGCTTGGTAAATGCCTATTCACTCTACTCTTGAAAATACGTTTGTAATCGGAAGGAAAGACAGATTCGGGCAAACTATTCCAGTCCTTTGTTGTACCAATAATGAAATACGAAGCAGAGCGCTTCGTACGGGTTTTAAGGATGTTCCTGTAGGGAATCCTGCAGTGCATCTTGAAGTCCGATGGAGGCACACCGATAGCTTACAGCATCATTCGAACGATCCTTGAGCTGGCTGCTAGAAACGTTGAAGTTATATTACAATGGATACCTGCTCATATTGGTCTAAACGGTAACGAGTATGTAGATATTATGGCAAAAGAGGCTGCAAGTGAAGGTATACGCATTAATTGTTTTCCTTACTTCACAGATCTTTTTATGTTGTTAGAAATAATTGCACTACTCTCTGGAAAGAATATTTTGATGAAAGATCTCTCACCAAAGGAATCTGGTACAAGACGATCCAGCCGAATCCTCTCCGATTCCCGTGGATTGACAGCACTAATATGGGCAGGGATGAAGCAACTCTGGCCTTTAGGCTTCGGTCGGACACATTCCACTTAATAGCTTTGCCCACATGATGGGAAGGTGTCAACCCCTAATTGTTCACAATGCGGGAAAGTTGAGGACGCTTACCACATAATGGTCGAATGTGTCCGGAACGAAGCCGAAAGAGTACTATTCACGGCGAAATTTAACATTGATTTGTCGCAAGTGGGGTGTGTGCCTGAAACGCAGGTCTTAGTCATATTGAGTATTCGTGTTTAGATGTGTGTGGTGTACTTAATGTTGTTTACTTAATATTGTAATATTGTTTTACTGTTGTGTAAAATTTATTATAAGACTTTTTTATGAGGGTGATATGATCAATTCTGATCAAACCCTCCATAATAAAATAAAAAAAAGTCCGATGGTGGATTTAGATCATGTAGTTCCTGAGCACACTCTCTAAAATGCAATTTGTAGAAAACCGAGAGGTTAACTACCTAACGCCTGTCTAATGTCCTACATTACATTTGTATTATTGCGTGTAATAACCTTTAACGTTTGATAGGCGTTGAAGTCGGTTTTTGTTTTAAATCGTAAATATACTTGTTACATTTTCTGTCATGTACTTAGAATTTAAAGCTAACATGTCTACTTGAATCTACTTGTTGGAAATCCTTTTCGCACACAAAAAGGTCCGCACTATATTTTTCACCACAAACAATTCCTTGCGTTCTACGCGTCGTGTAGCGACGTCATTAAAGTTGCCTCATATCTTAATGGGAAGCGTGTTCGCGTCTGGGAGTGCCATTATGTCGTTCATTTTGTCATATACCCCTTAACTCTTCAATAGCTTCCGGGCTGAAAGGTCTGACGAGGCTTCAATGGAGACAGACGATAGTGAAATTGGTAGATTAAATTCGAACGTAATGAAGTGAGTTCCACTTGCTTTTACAATACGCTTTACCTTTTTATTTTATAGCTGCTAATCAAACTTTAAACACTATCAGGCGGGGACGCTCTCGTTGTATTTCCGAATTATCGTAACAATATTACGAAATAAAATTAATTAGATCCGACCCAAATTTTATCAAACTACTATCAGTGACATCGGTTGGGTTACGCTCATACATAATGCAAATTTAAGACATATGGTTTTACTATGGTTTGGCACTACCTTTCAAATTTTAAAAAGAATCATCAAAATCGATTCACGCAGTCGTAATTTATGCAGTAACAAACAATACAGACGAATTGAGAACCTGCTCTTATTAAGTCGGTTAAAAATAGCTTAAGGTTACTCCTTATTACATCAGCTATCCGCCAGTGAAAAGCTTGTCAAAAATCGGTCGAGACGCTCCAGAGATTAGCCGGAACAGAGACACACAGAAAAAAAAATTGTTATATGTATCGTATATACATGTATTAAAAAGTGGTTATTTTTATTTTACAAACAGACACTTCGATTTTATTTATTTAGTAAATATACGCAAACCTTTGAAACCCTTTTTTATCTTATACTCGGAATAACTTTAATCTGCTTGTTCAATTCCACTTTGAAGTTCGTTTTAAGCTTTCGTTTATATGTACTTTCCTATCTTTCTTTGTCTACAGTCGTAGGTTCAAATCTCAGCCGGCTTGTATCAATGAGTTCAGTAACCGTTTTTAAGTTACTATATATATATACATACATACATACTATATATATATACATACATACTATATATATATACATACATACTATATATATACATATATATAAATTATCAGTTAATGATTACCCGTAAGCATTCCGATCCAAGGCCTGACAGGGCGGCACCACGACTGGGTCGGTTGCTTTTCCACCGATAATCTAAGGGACATTCAAACGCTGAGTGAGTTAAACCAGCAACACTCCTAACAATGCCATCTCGCAGATTAAGACTCGATGGAAAGGAGGGCTACGATTCTATTTGGTGACGCTGCTAAAACCTATCTGTTCAGTCTTGAGCGGCTGATAAGGTAGGTAACCTTTCCGTTTTCTACTACAGAGCATTTTGGAGAGTGTGCTCAGGAACTACATGATCTAATTTCCTCATTCCCGTTTCACCATCGGACTTGAAGACGTACTGCAGGATTTCATTCTTTTGTTGTGAACATCCCTCAAACCCGAACGAAGCGCTTTGCTTCGTCTTTCATTGTTCGTATATCAAGCGACTGGAATAGTTTGCCCGCGTCTGTCTTTCCCTCCGATTACAATGCCGGTATTTCAAGTGAATGTATAATCATTTGCTCAGCTAGTACGCCTTATCATCCAGGACTGCATTTCCACTACACCAGGTGAGATCGTAGTCAAGCACTTGCTTAGAAAGTATTAAAACACAAACATCTAACGGGTGTGATTGCTCTATACTTCCATCCCGATTAAAAGGATGTGTGAAGTTTCCTGGGTATGTGAACATACATTAAAATATCTAATAACCGTAGCGAAATAAATTACGTCAATTATTGTCACCTAAGAGTTGGATTAATGAGTATTTGATGAGCTCCATGTCTTAGCGAACACGTTAATCAACGAGGTGTCCCGTTTATAAATTTAACAAGTAATTACACTTTTAATCTTTGCTTTATGTAATACAAAACAGATCTAAACCAGTGATTATCAAACTTTTATCTTTTACCGCCCCCTTTGAAAATCAATTATTTTTCAGCGCCCCTATTTTTTATACACCCCTAAAATTCATTCTGGTGCAATGTAATTAAGGTAAAAGGTATCCTTTATCCGCAGAAACTTGTTACAACTTGATTGTGTACGGTATGCGGGCTATCCTACGATTTCGATGTTAAGTATTTTAAGTTTTTATAACATCATAAAGGGTAGATATAAACTAATAATTCGTTATTGTGTAGTTTCAAAGCCCCCAAAGGGCGTTATCGCTCATTTTGAAAAAGACTGATCTAAACTCAGAAAAGGTTCTCTCTATGTCTCGAATTGGCATAATACTAATAATATCATTACAACAAAATACGTAGAGCACTCCAAATCTACACTTACTCCAGCTGAACTCATACTATTGCAAAAAAATGGTACGAAACTGGCTATTCTTAGGATACCAACAGTCACAAACGACAGTAAACAATTATATATGAAGGTATCCTATTTCCCAACATCCCATCCGATGTATTCATACTCCCCTCTAAAGGGATCCCCAATATTTTTCAAACTAGAAGAACTTGTCACAGTGATCAACACTGTGACAAGCTTTAACCTAGAACTGGGATGAATATTTTGAACACGTACGAATTCATTCATTTATTTATAACACGCCTCATCTTAAAATGTTTGTTACAAGTCATGCGTGCACACTAATTTAAATTCTTATTGTAAATTATTTTGTAGATGAAATTTGTAAATTCATCAACAACCATTCTCATCATCTTCAGAAACCAAAGCTAATAAAATTAACATGACACCAAATTGAAAACAAACCCATTTGAACAAAAACATATTTTTATAATCGTTTCATTAATGATATTTTATGATATCGTTTCATTTATATTTATGACGGCGCCATGAGGACACAAACATTAAAAAAAAACACGCGCAGTGTACCCATTTTAACCGACTTCAAAAAAGGAGGAGGTTCTCAATTCGTCTGTATTTTATAATTCGATTTCTTATTTAATTGTTTGAAATGATTTGGGTTATAATAGGTCTCATATGAATTTCGTTGGCATACGACGTTGGGTTATTTATTGGGTTATCAGTAATTTAATATCACGTTTGAGTCAATTTGAAGTCGGTTAAAATCGTCTCCCTATTTATTAGTTTAGATATATGTATTTAATGTATTTCACGTCACTGTTTATAACTATATGATAGTTGAAATTTTCACGTCGTCGTAATTTAACAGCGGTAATAAAATTGTTTACGACGCGCTCGGCGGTGAAGGAAAACATCGTGAGAAAATCTACATGTATTAGAAAAAATTTCAGTCCAATCCGCACTAGGGCCGCGTGGCGGATAATGCCGTTATACTCTCTTAATAGAGAACGCACTGTGCCCAGCAGTGGGACATATATAAAGGCTGTTACTTAATAAAATTGTTCCGAATCAAATAGCGGTCAAACATAGGTTACTCTTGTGACAGCAGTTGAGCGTATAAACACCAATTAACATGACCCCGGAGCAATCATCCAATTGCCGGGTTCCGTGCACGCACTACTGTTTGGTAAGTGCGCCGCGGCCGACAGTTGTGATTGAAGATACTTTTATAGTATCCACAGGGCCGGATTCAGTTTTAACGCCGCCCCATTAATAAATATATATTTTGAAAGTGTAAAAAAAATAAATGAAAAATAAAAAAAATTCTATACATGTTATTTATAAAATGTGCCAAGTTAATATGATGATCAACAGTTACAATAAGGTTCAGGTAAATCACTAAAATATCATTGTAAGTAGTATTATACATAACAATCGCTGGGTGCCATGTGTTGCTAGCTAACATTTCATGTGAAAGTTCACATTCAAATCTCGCCTTTTTTATTAAATTTCAGCCATTAACAGCCCACTCAATCTTGCGACATACTAATATAGTTAACAACTCGTCAAGTTGTCGAAACGTCACGAGTGCAGCGCAGTCTGTTGATTGATATCACCGACGCCTCCACGCATTGAGTAGCCCAATGGCCTAATTCAATATCCCCTAGTCTCGTATAGTTTCGTCGTTTATCAAGTTATGCCCGACGTGGGTGTACGCCACAGACATATATTGGTTTAATTCGAATAACAGGTCAAATTGGATAACGTTGATAATCGTACGGAACACATTGGTAAAGAAAAGTATATATATTTTTTAAACAAATAATATATTTGTGTTTATACGCTCAACTGCTGTCATCAGAGTGACCTATGAATGACCGCTATTTGATTCTGTTAGATTACTAAGACGTGAAAATTTCAACTCTCATAAAGTTGTAAACAGTGACGTGAAATACATTGTATACATATATCTAAACTAATTAATAGGGAGACGTTTTTAACAGACTTCAAAATGAACCAAACGTTAAATTACTGATATCGCAATAAATAACGTAACGTCGTATGC
Organism: Meandrusa payeni; assembly: GCA_029286785.1. Classification (NCBI taxonomy): domain Eukaryota; kingdom Metazoa; phylum Arthropoda; class Insecta; order Lepidoptera; family Papilionidae; genus Meandrusa; species Meandrusa payeni. The sequence goes on from JAGSMX010000029.1 coordinate 4,149,658, forward strand.
TAACTAAATTCATATGAGACTTAATAGAACCCAAATCTTTTCAATTAAAACGGAAATTTTTGAAACAAATAAAATATATATTTTTTCATTTTCTCCAAAACACGATGTATCTTATATTTTAAATAATATAATTTTTTCTTAACCTTTTTTTTTGTTAACATTCTTGTTAACTCCAATTAAGCTTAAACTAGTAGAGATTCACATTATTAGTCGAATGACGGATTCGTACCTACGACCTTACGTGTCGCAGAGCGTAACCTAAACCGTTTAGTCAATTAAGCTACTGACTGTTATAGAGCCGAGTAAAACATCATCTCTGTCCCTTCTGTAGTTTTTACAATTAAAGGTAACAATAAAATATCCCCCATTTATGAGCATAAATGTATTTGTTAAAAAGATGACGTTTTCAGATCAAATATGACTGAGCAAAGACGGTATTCAAACCTCAAACAATTAATAAATATCGGTAGGGTACAAAAATATATGTAACATTTTAGTATAGAATAATCAATTGAAAACAACTGACTTTGTCTATGGTTTCACTTATATCTCTGTGTATGACCCGATTCGACATAACTTCTGATAGTTGTGTTTGGACAGGTATAGTGTGTAGACCTCCTCTGGGCTAACTAGAACACAACGACGTCTCAAATCTCTACTGGAATTATTTATTGGAACCGTAATGCTGAACTGCAGCCGAGCCACGTCTGTTATTTATTATTGTCACTCTTTATAAATATTGTTACGTAACGATATTATTTGTGGGGCAACATTAGGTTTATACAGGCAATACTGGCACTCTGTCTGTGGTCAGATCTATGGTCGAGTTCGGAGCATTGACACAGAGATAAAATTGTGCTTGTCAGCGGAATGCAGTTGTCTTAAGCAGTTAAACCATTATTCTTCTGAAGTGAGTAGTGCCGCCGTGACACCGAAGCGGAGGAGAAGTGCGTGAGTCATTTTGTCTTTCTCCACATCTATAAATGTGTTATTATTTGTGTTCTAAATACTTGTCATTTGCCATGCTAAAGTTGGATTTTGTGCGTGATAATGCGCCCAAGTAGGACTTAAGGAAGATATAACTTTTTCTTTCAATATGTTTCTGTGTTGACTTATACGCTAACGTCACTCACTTTCTTATAACTATGCCAGAGCAATAGGAGAACCTATTGCAATGCTGGTCCCAACCCCGATATAAGAGGCACGGACACGAATTTACCGTCATTTTTTTAAAATGTTAAATATAGTATAGTTTTAAATCAACCCTCATCGTTCAGATTTATCCGTCTTTTCCAAAACATTACATACTTCGTAAACGTAACTCATATAATAAGGACGGAAATTTTTAAAGAATGTTAAAGTATTCCCATGTAGGAGTTTGATTGTTTGAAATGCTCTTCACGTTCGTACCGGATTCAAAGTAATTCAAACAAATCCAATATTTATAAATGTCAGCGTACTCGCGTGAAAGTTTGGCGCTCGGCGACTTCCAACATTTAAAAAAGGGGGTGACTGCGTTGCCTTTACAACGTGTATTTGTTTAGCGTTTCAAAAGTCGAATGGTGGATTCGAACCTACAACCTTACGATTCGCAGACCGTGCCCTAAACCATTAGGCTATTGACGCTTCAGGTGGTCAAATGCACGAATAACTCGATATAACGCTAGCCGATTTCGATGATTCATTTTGTATTGGAAAGGATATACTTAAAGTATATTTTGGTGAGAGTTTGGATAGGTTCTAATAAATTCTATTTCGTGATATGAATATATGTATATAGAAATACAAAGAAAGTCAGATTTGAAGTCGGTTTTTGTTTTTACTCATAACTATACTTATTCTATATATACATTCATTTCCATTTAGAAAAAGCAGTTATTTTATTATTACAAACAGACACTCCAATTTATTTATTTGTAACAAACACAGCGAACAATATTACGGAATATTTCTATCAACAATACAGCCTTAATTTTGTTAAAATGGGGACGCCATGTTAGTTTATTGTCTGAAGTAAAACCTAGATATTTTTCCTGTTACACTTTACTATTTATTCCTTTGCTTATTCTGCCATACTCGACCCTCACATACATAAAAGTAGGTAACAATACAGCATTGTGTGTTGCCAGACGTGCTTTCTTTTCATACATTCAGTTTCCCCTGAATATTGGCTATTTGTGTGTTCGCTCGCCGTCGAAAATGAACGTCTGAATATATTTAATTACTAATATAAATTATAGCTTATGTTATGCTTGAATAGTAGAACTTTTTATGAATAGAAATTTATATATAATTAAATAAATAAAATATATAATTAAAATATGTCCATATATATTACATATTTGGTCATATTTTATATCCTATTGCAGGTTATGTGTTCTCTCTTCCTTGGTATTGGACCCAGAAGATGATAGGGTCAGTTTTTCGGATTTTAGTTTTCCACTACGTTTTGTCCCCGATAAGACGATGTCGTGTTACGAAATCTTGCACTCAGTCATGTCTCTAGAGACTATACAGCTTGACTTTGATCATGTTATATGCACAATTGTCTATTATATTACTTAAGACATATTACATCATAACATATAATTCAAAATCACCACATTCATTCGCCTTAATTCTGCATTAAAGTAATTTATACTATACGCTACATAACTTTTACCGTTCCATAAACCTATAAATTATTAGCAAATCATAAAGAAATGTATCTGTCAGTCACGTGCGAACGGCACGTCATTGTTTGTAAACATATTTTTTAATATCATCCAGTCGTCACCTGTCAAACGTCTCAACGTCGACTCGAATCATGCGCAGGCGCAGTCGCCAGCCGTTCACTATGACATCACACTCGCGCTACCGATACCGGTATATCGCTCATTATGTGCTTAAGTTCCGCACGGAGCGGACGTGCTTGTTATACGCTGGCAAAGTAATTTATCAAAAAGCGGTAGATTTAACGAGCCTCGTATCTAACACGGAAGGGACTTTTTATAACGTTGTTCTTGTACGATATCATTTTAATTAAACAGTGATAATCTAATGGCCGACTCTAAGCGTTCACAATTTAGGATATTCCAATCTCCCTTGTATAACGATGGGTTTCATATCACAGATGCGATCACGGAAATCCGTTTAACCCACTGGAGTTGAGAGGGACTTACGAGCTATTGAAAAATTAGGACTAGTCGTCTTAATTTCTGTCATTTGTCCAACAGTTGTTGTCGTTAAAAGATTATCAGATCATTTTAGAATCTTTCTTGTGTATAACTATGTAAGGAAGGCGTGGTTGTGGTTGGGCGCCCTCGGATCGGAATGCTTACATGTAACATAGTAACCGTCCAAGCCGAGGTTACCCCTCACCGGGGGGACCCTTGTGTCGAGTTACTAGCAATAGAGGTTCAGGCTAAGCGACCTAAGAGCTATGCCACCTCTCAATCCGGTGAAGCAGTCAAGGCCAGCTTCTCTGGCCAATCTGTGTAGTTCGTCATAAAAAAAGGAAGGTGTGATAAGACTTTTTAAGCATTTTGCGTGCACGGAGAAGTGTCCGATTTGTATAGTTACAGTTTGCATAGTGAAGAGGTACAGTCAGCTAAAAATTATCAAAATAAAATAAATTTAATATTAATGGTATAAATTTGTCGTATAGTTGCTTAGTAAATGTTAATTTTTCAACCGATTTCAAAAAAAGGAGGTTCTCATTTCGTCTGTATTTTTTGTGTTACCGCATAACTATGCTTAAATATAAATACAGGCGTATTTATTTACACATCGACCAAATGAATTTCGACGTGTGAATTCTTTCATTCTCGTTATTTTTTTCATTGTTAATCTGACTTAATCTGAAAATTACAACAAAATTATTAGGCTGTGACATTATCACAATCAGACGAGCGGGAAACTATGGAGAAATACTATTACAGAGCCGCAAAAACACTTGCAATTGCGAAGTTAACAAAATACAACAAGCAATTATAACTTACATAACTTTAACGTGGTGTAGAATTCACTCTTGTCTACTTGATCAACTCTAATTGAAAAATTAGTTCAGCAAACCGCTCCAAACAACATTACAAGATTGAGCGATATTCTAGACATGTATGGAAATGTATTTGTATAGTATCAGAGTTTTGTTTGAATATATTATTGAGGTTTTGTTCATATTACCCTCCTCAGAAACTTTAAGTTATGTTTAGTTTTAGTCTTAAGTAAATTACAAATTAGTTTAATATCTGCCTCTTAGAACTTGAAGTATTGAAATACAAACCAACTGGCCAAACATTGCTTGATACATACATTTACTGTCCAATATAAACATCCATATGCTTCCGATAGCGACTTAGCTATTGCGATAGCTAGTGTGAAAGCTAAAATCCATAATTCTGTAGTTAAGTTTTCTTTTAAAGCTCGTAACAGTAGTCTTGGACTGTCTAGGAATTTCCCGGCCTAATTCCACCTGGTCTGCTTGCCTACTAAGTCTACTCCACATTTGTGAGATTCTCTACCATTGGCTTTCACGATGTCTAACCAGCGTTCTGCGGCCTAAGTGGCCTTACCATTGGAAATGACTTTCTTGCAGCTTGTCTGCTACGTCACGGACTCCAAGGCTGCCACGGAGTAAAGCTTGTAATAGAAGTCACTAATACTTGCTTCCTTTATGTAGTACAGATTGCAATTATTGGAAAATAAAGTTAAAAGTTACAGTTACAGCCTTTATATATGTCCCACTGCTGGGCACAGGCCTTCTCTGTAAAGAGACTATAAAGGCATAGTCCGCCACGAGGCCTTAGTGCGGAATGGAGGACTTCACATGTCTTAGAAAAATTTTCAAAAATCTTCACGATGTTTCCCTTCACCGCGCGCGTAGTAAATCAGCACATAAAACTGCAACAGCAAATTTATTGGTGCCGGCACCGGGATCGATCTCGGGTTGCTAGCGTAGCAGGCAACTTGAGGCGACCGCCCGGACATTGAGCTACCACGGCTCTGTATTCTCAGTGTTGGAAACTAATATTCTTAAAAGAGGCATCTCGATTGCTTTATCTGTCTATCTCACTTGGGTTAAGAAGACGTGATCTCGTAATTATTAATTATTTTTTTAACTTATGTTTTATTATTTATGGTTTAATTTTTGTTTAGAACCCTATTTAAATGTATAAATTATTTTTTAAGAGTACGAAAACGTATAAATTATAACCGGCTGGAGATTAAATTCTGATAAATTCAAAAGATGATATTCTGCTAATGGACATAATTAGAGGAACGCAAAAAGGAACAAATTAACATTAAAACATCTTGCTTTGTGTTTATTTAGCTTTTTATAAGGATCAATTATAATTAACATTTAAGAATTTAAAATTGAATCCTTATAAAAGGTTTTTAAATAACAACCATAAGCTTGAGAGACCAAGTTTACTCTTACAATTGTGTCATAGTAACAAAGGGTCCTATCGCGACCATTATAGGTTACGAGTAGGTTAATACTATCGCGAAACCGTCATTTTATAAGTAGTTCTTATTAGATATTAGAAGCGTTGCTGGATTTTCTACGGCCATCTTCTCCCAGCTCTAACGCTTCACAAAGTAGCACTTTAAGCTAGTTTAGCTATTTACTGTCTCGGTAGTTCTCCGTTAAAAGAGCTTCGTCCCTCTTCGCACCCTCGGTTCGTAATGTTGTCCCAAATAAATGCTGAAACCGTCGTCTATTTTCAAGGGGACCTTGTCCCCAGTTACTCCCTCAATCGATTCAGGCTAAGCGATTTAAGAGCTGTGCCAAAAACTCGGTGAAATTGTAGAGGCCGCCTGGCTGATCAGCTTGATTCATTAAAAAAAGTGTCTTAATGAAGGTTCAATGACATCATGATTGTTGATTTGAGATTTAAGTGTCGTTATCCGTGCCAAGAACGATATGCTAAAGGGTGACGACAAACCTATTCAGAACTGCCGAATAGACGAGTCGAGAGTATTTATGATGCGAGGGATGTGTGCCACTTAAAACAGTTACATTCATTGTTTACTTTCTTCTGGGTTAAGAGCGCATGTGCATCTTATGCAAGTATATTTTCATCCTTTTGTTGTGAACATCCCTGAAACCCGAATGAAGCGCTTTGCTTCGTCTTTCATTATTCTCACGACAAAAGACTGGTATAGTTTGCCCGCGTCTCTCTCCCTCCGATTACAATGTGGGTATTTTCAAGAGTAGATTGAATAGGCATTTACTAAGCTAGTGCGCCATGCAATCCAGGACTGCATTTCCGCTTAACATCAGGTGGAATCGTAGCCAAGCTTAGAAAATATAAAAAGAATTTTACGAGCATAAACAAAAATTGAATCAACAAAAACTATTACGCCCAGACGTTTCCGAATTATCGTAGAAATATTACGAAATAAAATTAATAACTACCTAAATCTCTCATCAAATAAAAAAAATCATCAAAATTGGTTCACCCAGTAGAAAGTTTTGACGTAACAAACATAAAAAATGAGATGAACTTAGGAACAACAAGAACCTCCTCTTTTTTAAAATTCTACTGAAAACTAGCTAAATACCAAAAAAAACTTACAACTTTTTGTATGACAAGTTGTTATTTAAATATAATTGATTTTAACATTTAAGTTTCTGGGCTAGCTTTAAAATGTAATAAAAATATTTACTATATGCAATTAGGGATGTTCATGCCAAAAATATATCGATATATTTTTTCGATATAATATATCGTGAGGTTGTATCGATACAACGCCGCATATTGTACAAATATATCGATGTTTTTCATATATCGAAATTTGTTTATTATTAATTAGCGCTTAATATTAAATATTAGAAAAGTTTTGTACTAATAGAGTACTCGGCGCGGAACTGAGAGGTTCCCGCTTCGGATACCAGTCCAGTCTATTTGATCTGATTTGATTCTGGTAGTAGTACAGACTACATACATAGATTATAAAATTTATGCAACAAGTCCTGCCATCGTGAAGAGTAGGAGTGTAGTAATATACTACACTACACTCTTCGTGATGGCAGCGCAAGTAAGGGATTTTTTTATTCAAGTTGTCAACCACAAATAAAAGAAAGAATGTAATGTTTTTTTATTTAATTTCTTACGAGATTTCGTATATAAATATCGATATTAGATGATTCGATCATATCGGATTGAAGCAATATATCGCGTCCATAAATCGATATTTTATGTAATATCGATATCTATCGTGCACTCCTATCTGTAATATAATCAAAAGCTAAGCGGTTCTAAAGCGTTGTAATTTTAATATTATATAAATATGTTAAGGGTGAACTTATTTCTCGACATTTATGAATGTTCAACGCCCACAGTTCTAAGCGTGACGTCATTCACGTCTGTATTTCACTCCCACGCCGAGACCGTAGTTCCCCTGGGAACGGAACATTGCTAGCTGTAAAGGTTTTGCTTTACTTTATACAGAATTTACTGGAACAATCTACATTGTATATCTGTTGACAGTATCACATTACTAATGATCAATGTAGTAAGTATAACTATGCGATATAGACAGACGACGTGAACGTAAATTGAGCGTTAATGTACTGAATAACTTTCTACAAGTGTAAGACAATGAGTATCAATGTCAACCAAAAACAAAGAAACAGATAAATATTATACTTATATATATATATATATATATATATATATATATATATATATATACATACTATATACATACTATACACATCAATCATCAAAATCATTAAGATACGAAGATAAATACATACTAGTTTGAACAATCTCTGACCCCCTCTAGTCAGAGAAACAAATAGAATTTCCCGGAAAGGGCGAAAACATGTCCTTTCCGGGGAAAACCCTTAAAAAAATGTCAATCAAACAAGTATATTTACGAGCAAAAGCCAAAACCGACTTTAAAGCTAATCAAACTGTAAACGCTATTAACGCGCGTATGCCATCTTTGTTTTTTCCGCATTATCTTAGGAATATTACGAAATATAATTAATTAGAACGACATTAAACTAATCTTAAATTATATCCTTTCCAATAAAAATTAATCATCAAAATCGGTTGACGTGATATTGAGTTATTCGTCCATTTGTGGCGCATATACTTGACACAAATTTAAGACTTGTATGGTTTTCTCATGGATGCCATTGAATTGGACCAAATTTTAATGTGACACGGGAAGTACCAGTTACAAAATAAAAAAAGAATCATTAAAATCGGTTCAGCGGTTGGAATGCTCTCATAATTCGCACTTTCATGTCTGCCTTAAAGAAACTAGTTCTTACGAACTATTTTTCTTTTTGAATATGTTATTATATTATGTATCAATATATATTTTCTAATATATTACGTATTAAGCGTCAATAGCCTAATAGTTTAGGGTACAGTCTGCGAAACGTAATGTTATCTGTTCGAATCGACGGGAACCATTCCATAGCAAGAGCTTGAAGTTAGTTAAAATGGTTTAACGAGAATGTTAGTCGTATATTAATGAAAAAAATATATATTACTAGTATTCGTTTTGTTTTAAAATAGTGTTTAAAGACTGTACCAATAACGCTATGTCATAAATTTACTTTATTATATCGGAGAATTCCGTTCGACATAATCCTAAAGACATCATAGCTGATCGCGCAACGCAATACATAATAAATTCACCGCCACAGGAATCATTGTAACAAGGAAACGTCGACACGGGAATTGTACCCCTCTCTCCCCTGCATCCCCCTTCTCCTCCCCATTCTCTCATTTACCTGCGCGTCTCGCACGCTTCCTGAATATATGCCGTCGTCCCATCCATTGTTCCTATACGTTCCCCGCGCCAACTGATATTAAAGTTGATGAGACATTGCGAATTTTGTTACGAAATCTACATTGTGAATTAAATTAACGCCTATGTGTGTGGGATTCTTTGTTAAATTTATTATTAGTTTGGTAGTATTTCTATCTAAAGCAACAAAGATACAAAGACAAACCATTTTCAAATGGATTAGATCATTACCTCACCAAACTCTCATCAAACTACCTTTGAAGTGCATCCTTTCCAACAAACAATGAATCATCGAAATAGGTTGACGTGACATTGACTTATTCGTCCATTATAGTGTTTTCATGGTTACCACCAGCTATCAAATTAAAAAAAAAATGTTCAAAAATTGTTCACCCAGGCGACAGTGAGGTAAAAAACATACCGACGAATTGAGAACCTCTTCTTTTTTTGAAGTCAGTTGATAAAAGTACTCACGGCACTTACCCTGAGAGCAGGCAAAAGGCAATACAGATTTCCGTTTCCGATCCTACCGTAATGCTCGGTCTATGTTATGTAAGTGTATTTGTGCATCAAAGAAATTGCAATTATCTACTAAAACGCACTCAACGGTAACGATAACAATGGAAGGAAAGCAGTAAATCTACATTCTAATAAAGAACGTTTAGAATATTATCAAATGATATCGTACACGCAGAAACAATTCTAAACATTTAATGGTTTGGTTAGAATTAGGTCCCATATTATTTTTGTTTTTATATAATTAAAACAACAAAAATCATAACACCATTACCGATATCCCAATTTGATGTTATAAAAACGAAGTAAGAATATATTACTAAAATAAAAACAAATTAAAAGCAGTTTGATGCACTGACAACAAATAAACAAATTTATAAATTAGATTTCCTTCCACGCATTGGTAAGCATGCGATAAAAACCGGCTGAGTGCAACAAAATGAATTGTTAGCGACAGTTAGTCCTACTAAATGCCAATTTAGTTGTATATATTATAATCTTAATACTTCTCAATTAGAATAAGTTAACGGACTGACTAATATTTAGTTAGTTAAGTTATTTAAAGTAAGTTATAAGTTTAGTTAACTAAAGTACTTTTATCGGTTGTCGGCAACCAAGACCGTTTCCGCTTCCGTCTTTGAAGAGATGCATTTACTAGAAATTTAGGTCAAAAAGGAGAGGACTCTCTTTGTAGACAACCAGTGAACGGTTTAGAACAAGTGCGTTATGCTGGAGGAAAAGCCCTTTAGAAGTGAATCTCTGAAACAAAGTAAGTCTTTATTAAATTACCTCTAAGGCTCTTGATGTATTGCTGTTAATAATATGATAAAATATAAAATATGTTGTGTGCGATGTTGAACAAGGTAGCTCACAGTATCTATGTGCTGTGAGATGGTATTGACGTGGTAGCAGAGGAACTAGAGGATTCCAAAAAATTGTATGGAAACATGATTGTTGATTGAGTTGTTTATGAAAGTCTAAATTCTCTTAATGGAAGTCGAGATGCCTTGAGAGGAAACTTAGTAATATAACTATGATACTTTGAAAAAATAAAAGAAGTGGGTAGTAGTATTAGATGTTTGGTACACACTACACGAGATTGTATAAATTGCTTGGATATTTTAAACCGCCTTCAATTTCAAGCATCACGTCAGTCCAACAGACTTCTAACATACCACACAAGACTTAAATTCCCTTATATTCATGGATACAGTTCTCGGACAGCATACAAAAGGGTCGAACGAGCTTACCGTTAACCTGATCTTAATTGATCACCGTCGCCCTTTAACATCCACAACACCGAAGGAGCTGCAAGTGTGTTGCCAGACTTTGAGATAAGAGAATTTCTCCAAATCGTATAGGCCGACAGTGTGGAATAAAGTTACGCGAGAAATCAAATTCGCTTTTTTATGAGGCATGCAAAAAAACCCCAAAATGAACACGTTCCCCCAGATATCCTAAACAAGCACAATCAGCTATTCCAAGACAACTAAACCGCCGCGTCTGCGATTCAGATCACGTTCCGGATGTTGGGCGCAGTTCGACATAATTGACGGCATTTGGATGATTCTATCACTGGGATAATTTCCCGCTTTCTATAAGATACGCGATAGGTAGGTATGGTATTATCAGCCCTGTAGTCCTGGGCACGTAGGATTTGGCCACGGTATTCTTATTTAGTGATTTGAGGAATGGTCTACCAAGTGATATTCGAGAGGTATTTTTCTGAGCGCAGTCGCTGACTAAATTGACTGTTTTCCTTATTTATATACATATGTATATAAATTATTTATGTATTATGTAAGTTTTGTATAGTATGTAAGTTTATATTTCTACATATATTGGTTATGTTTATTTCTAATATAAATAGAGGTCGGTCCTTATTATAAATAATTCTTGCTATTATTTATTTCTACTTATTAAACTATCTAATTATATTACCTGTACTGCCCTACAGACAAAAGACTCCTTTACCAAATGTTTATTGAGATAATATTCAAGCAATAGTTTTTGGCTTTTAAGAATCGGCACATCAGGGTTACAATAATCACGTCTGATGGATTCAATCCATGTTATATTCTTTATCAATTTTCAAAAACGACAGATGGTTCACGTCAATATTCAAAAGGTGTCTATGAACGTATTAACTTATGTTTCGCACAATATCCTGGTCTATCTAATCCGATTTAAATAAGAAAAATATCATAGTAAAAGGTGTTTTTAGTGGACATAACATAACATAAATAAAGTAGAAAAAACCACTTACTCAATTATTAATATATGTATTATTTACGTTTTGGTATCCTGTTTCGTTCTAATTTCCAATTTTGTAAGTTCATTTACTTTTTTTCTTGTTTTCGATTCTTTTATTGTATTCTTATATAAACCGAGGATAGTCAGTATTATGCTGAGCAGCAAACCCAGTCGTTTCGGCGTTGCAAAACATAGCCTTAGTGTTGGATCTTTTGGGTTTTTTTATGTTATTATTTTTTTAACATTATTTTGTTTGTGGGTTTAATTCCTATGTACAAAAATTTTGTCTAACCGATGAATATTATTTAGTATTTGTACGTAAGTACAATTTACTTTTGAGAGTCCACAAAAGAATTTATTCCCCTACACGCCTACACACTGCAAATGTGGGGACAATTGCAATAAATTTCCATTCCATGTCCGCTTAATATGCTCTCTAAAAAATGTAACGAAAGTCATTGAGATTTGTCTCCGTACACCTGAGTCCTAATGTTCGTGTTACGTAAAGTGTGACCTCATTTACTGACTTTGTGGGACATTTTTAAGTTTTTAGTAGATGGTGCTCCAAATTGTTTCCGCTCGTCTCGTCTAATCATATATCACGGCCAAAAAATTGCGTATATATCAAGTAGTTCTATATAACAAACACATAACTAATTTATTTCTAATTTCCCTAAATGTCTTTCACCATATCCTACGCTTTCTGCTATCTTTATAAGGTCATCGGTCCATCAGGTAAGAGGGCGTACTACGCTTCTCAGACCTATGCTAATCTATTTATGTATGTATGTTTATTTTTATTGTTACACTCTCTGGATTGCATCCATTGCTTTTTTTCTACACAACTATTCCAGGGTTGTGTGACAGACGGGCAGAGAATGCGAACAGGAAATTAATTCCTCCTAGTTTTAAAACGTTTGACATTTATTGCTATTTAAAATAAATAAATTGTAATTTCTTCTATAAAAAGAAATTACGCTGAAAAAGTAAGAGTTATTATCCAACGTACATCGAACAAATTGATAAGCATAAAGGCTAAGGAATAATGACCTTTTGGAGAAACTCTCACGTCTTTTTAACCTTAATGGAATAGACAGAGAGTGATCCGCTTTTGGCCAAGCTTATTAGGTCCCATACGTAAGAGGTAGTAAGCCATACACCGGGTGAAGATTATTTTAGCTAGTGATTTTTTTGTATTAAATAAATTGAAAAACGGGAATTTACTGCACAAGCTGACTGTGATTCAAACTCGATACTGTCAGATCGTAAGTCGATCCGGTTAGTCTCTAGGCTATCACTGGCTAATGCCTGTACGAGCATGTAGGAAATAAAAATCAGTAATCTACACTTACTTATCTAGGTGACTCCAGTTAAAGTAATATTGTATTAAGTTACTAATCATTTTACAGCAGATTAATATGTATTAGGGGAATAGTTTTATTACACTTGTATTATTGTCACCCTACATGATAACGCCCCCGCAATCCAGAGTTGCGTCCATAATTTAACAACATAAGCTGACGGCGCTTAAACTACAATTGGTAAAAGCAGAAGTAACATTTGACTTTAGTTCGTAGTTACTGTGAATTGTGATAATGCCGCTGTATCCGAAACGTGAAGCTCGCCCATACACTGTATATACCAAGTAATTCGATTCCCAGTCGCCTTGTACCAATGAATGGACGTTGGGTTTTCTAAGTACAAAAATACTTAAAAAACTACCGGGTGTATGGCGATAGACTCACCAATTGTCACGTATGAAACCTAAATTACTCTATACATACATATGGCCCAATGTTGGGCACAGTCCACCACGCAGGCCTAATGCAAATTGGCAGACTTCTCTACTCCTTGAAAAGAGTAACGAAGACGTGTTTCCTCACGATGTTTTGCGTGGCATATTTCCGTTTATTAAGTAATGTGTTATTTCCGAATTTTCACAGTAATATCAGTAGTTCTGGCGCCTAACTTTCACATTCGAGTACTTTATCGTTGAGAAATTAAGTAGACGATAAGTGGCAATTGGTCTTGGATAAACCTATAAGCGTGGAGTGAGAAAAAGGCTAGAGAGCGACGATCTTCGCAGCACGGCTGATGATGATGATAATGAACCCTGTAAATATCTGAATTACCTAAAAAAATATATTCGATTTTTAGGAGTTGCCTAGGCCCACTATTACCAATATTAATAATGCAATTTTTAGTCTGTTAAAGGCCATGCAGGAAAATCTTAGAAAGAATATAAAAAAAATTATACCTATAGTCTATTTAATGCAATACAATATTGAAATATGTAATGATAAACTATTGGAAACAAGGATTAGTTTTATATAAATATAGATGTGTGATAATTATTTAACATTGTGACTCAAAATAAGGATATATGTTACGTTATCTTGTATTGGATGGCATTACTATGTGTTCATGTATCTTGACTTAAAATATGTGTATCGATGTTTTCAATAAAAAAAATCTATCTATCTGTTTATAAATGATGGAGTTATGAGGTAACGTATTCGAATTGATACCACCTTTCGCTGGTCAGATGCTAGATAGAAATAAAACTAGGGCAACAGGGCGGCTCAGATCTGTTTTAATTGAACGTCAATTCCTAATCAAAAAGTATAATGTACGTCTGTCATAAAGAAGTACAAGTACCTCAATCTCATCAAAAATTGCTTTCCAAATACGTTCCACAAACTTCATGTTTAAACATTTATGTACTTCCAACGCGCACGAGTCTAGGTGTCAAGCTTTGAAGGTCGGACCTTCAAACCACTTAGTAAATTGGATTAGCCAAGTCGCAGAATATTCACACTTGGGGCGAGGACAGGGGTGGCGGGAAAATGCGCAAAAGATTAACCGGGCCGGTATATCAGGCGGAATTGCGACACTATCGGAAGCAAAGATTAAATTGTCCGTGAGAATTGAACACTGGTACGCTCGCCAAGCGTTCAGGAAAGTTAGGATATTCCTGTTTTTATTCTTCTTGTTTTTTGTGTTCCTCTTCGACTACCTACCTACTTAGTCGTCCTAGTCGATATATACTTCTGTTTACAGGCAACACAGATGGGGCTGCACTCGCAATTCTTTCTTCTATTGTTTGGGTTACTTTAACAAAAACGGTGCTGCTATTACTATTGTGTCGTGAAAATATACCGTCCATAACTTTTGTGTGTCCTTCGTAGTTTAATGGGCATGTCCGTTTATATTATATGCTGTGTGAGTGTATATTAACTTTCAATCTAAAATCGTCGATATATCGAAAGTATTGAAATAGATTGCCCATGTCTGTCTTTCGTTCCATTTACAGAAGAATGAATAGACACTACAAAATAGGCCTTACCATGCCGGGTTCCGAGTTTGCTATACCAATTATGTCGAAATGAACTTTTAGTGCATCATACTTGTCGATTATTTTTAGTTTTAATATTTAAGTACCTTGGTGCCACTACGGTTTACCAATCGCGTACCACTGGCATGACAATCGTGTGTGTGTTATTTGTCGTATTTCGTAATGATGAAATGATACTTGATATAACTGTAATTGATCGGTTTCATAATGCGTTACATTATGCACTGGCAAATAGAAGACGCGGGACCCCAAGATCGCATTTCTACTTAATATTGGGTGGGATCGAAGTCAAAGACTTAGAAAGTATTAAAAAAAAGATTTAAAAATTACTTTGTAAGTGTTAGTTTATTATTATGTATTGTGACAGACAGTCAGAATGTCTTATTTGTATTTATTTATTTTTGTTGCATGGCCTCGAAAGTAAAACAAGGTTAGAGCAATTAGAAAGTAGTTTGAACAAAGTAGTGTAAAGGACATTAACAAAATGTACTTGGACAAAAAGTGTTGCGTTTGATATAGCTACGTGAAACACAAACAAGTTTGTTGTCTTAAATCGAGGCTGACAAATACACTAAAAATTAAAACTAAAAATACGGTTTTTAACTATATATTTATGTTACTTAATCTGTGATAGCCAAGTGACTAAGTGAACTTACGATTTGATAGTCGTAGGTTCGAATCTCAGTCGACTTTTATCAATGAAATGCCGCTTTTCCAAGTTTAAGTATAAAACACTTTTTGCTAAAATTTGCGCCCGGTGTGTATGGCCTTTGGCTTACAACCGATCACGTATGGGAACTAATAAGCAAATCGAAAAGTGAACAGCGAAAGCTGTCTGTCTGATTTTCAAAAGGACGTGTGAGCTTATTTTTTTGTTATTATTTATGTTAGATATATTTTGTTTTGTGGTCCCAAGATTATTAGAAACAAGTGTGGCCATCCTATTATAAAATTAAAATAAACTCTTAGTACATTCCGATTTCGTCTTATTGTGTAGTCGTCAAGTTTTCCTTGGGAATGATGTTATATTAGACGTGGCAAATATATTTCATTTGATATTTATATTGTTTGCAGAAAACTTATTTCGGTCCGACAATTGTAGTAAATGTGGTGCTGACGATGTGTCAAAATGATTCGTCAACAAATGTTTGTAATAAAATGTTATTCTCCGTTTTCATATGAAAATTTTAATACTTTATGAGCTTTCATTTCCCACTCCTGGGCACAAGCCTTCTTTGTAGAGAGTATAAGGTATGCCACGAGACCCTCCGGATTAACAGACTTCACATACCTTAGATAATATTCTAAGACATGTAGGTTTCTTGACGATGTTTTGCTCAACCGCCGAGCAAATAAAATTGCAACAATTTCATAGCTGCCTGCACCAGGGAACGAACTTGCGTTGCTATTTCTTATAGATTTCGATATAAATCGGTCGAATCGTCAATAGCCTAATGGTTTAGGGTACGGCCTGCGAATCGTAAGGTCGTGGGTTCGAATCCACCATTCGACTATTGCCGTGAACCATGTCCTAGCACAAGCTTAAGCTTAGTTGGAATGGTTAACAAGATTGTTAGTAATATTTCTAAAAAAAAATTAAAATATTACTAGCTTTCTTTTTAAAAAAAAACAAAAAAAAAACAAAAATCACGGTTCGAATTCGTTGAATTTGCGATCATCAGAGAATCTCATGCTAAAATATCTCCGCATGACACCAACTTTACAGTAACTCATTTACTGTACGCGCTGTCCGTCTGTGGAACTCTCTTCCTGTGGCCATTAGGAAATCACAGACAATAAATACTTTTAAAATCAAAGTTAAAAAGTTTTACTTAGACAAGTCCACCTAACATCATTTATACTGTTACGATATATATGTAAATATATTATATGTAATACTTTTTACACACGTTTTGTCTCTTCATAATATATATATATATATATATATATATATATATATATATATATATATACCTATATTATATGTATGTATGTAAATATTTATTATCAGTATTTAAGTATATCTACTTTTTATAAACTCCCGCCGCTTCTTTTTATTATTCCTCTCCATCCAAAGGTTGCCTGGAAGAGATCGCTTTTAGCGATAAGGCCGCCCATTGTTTATGTATTTTAATTATATTTTCTTTTTTTATTTTAGTTCATAAGTGTAAACAATAAAGAGTTTATAAATAAAATAAATAAAAATAAATCTTGTATTTGAATGGAACAATGGTAACAGATGTAAATGAGGTGTCACGCCGCCATCTTTGTTTTTCATTTGAAAACTTCCTTTCCCCGTCGCAATGTAATCTTATTTCACGAACGGTTGTGTATTTTGAAATTCAATTTTACCTGAACACGCTCCGCTCACACCAATGTTATCGTATCATATTGTCAGTGTATCTTGTCGGATTCAGGCAAGACAGATAAATAAAAATAATGATTAAAAAAAGAAATTTTCATGTGACACCAGAACCCCGAGTCTGCTAGGTGCTGTTACAGCCATATCAAGTCATTTCATCATTACCAAATACGTAAAATACTAACACACCCGATTGGCGTGACAATGGCACGCCTTCGGTAAACTATCCGTGACAGTTATACCAATGAACTAAAAGACTGCTAAAACAAGAAAATTTCAATCACTATGACGCCAACGTTCTGTACATTTTGTACACAAATTGTTTAGCAGACTCGCATTACGTAGAAGGGGCACAATTTGCCTAAAAAAAAATGTTATTTTGTTTTTGTTTTTTTTATTTTAATTTTTCTGATTAGTTTTTTATTTAAGTAGATAAAAGTATTAAGGAAATTTAGTGTTTTATAAAATAGCAAATAACGATAAATAAAAGAAATCAAACAAAACAAAATAGTCTTTCAAATTATTAAGACAATATAAAATCGCATAAATAATAAATTAATACTTTACAATAATTTGTTAAAGCGCCACCTCTGGTCAGAGACTAGAACTACATGCGTAATAGTCACTATTGCCCGCCGGGTATACATTTATACACTTCCGTTATATATTTATATTTTTCTTACGGTTTTAGTCTCACATTTTTTCAGTCTCGTTCAATTATATTACTGACAAAAATAATCCGATTAAATCTGTAAATCAACCCATAGTTTGCCCTACACCGTATACAAATTTTAGCAAGAGTTTTTTTGTATTTTAGACATGTACTTTATGATACAAACCAACTAAGATGCGAATCCACGACCAGTAGCTCGTAAAACAAGTATACTTAATGGTAGTCTAGAAAGAGACTGCATTGTTCATCCGCTTTTCACCAAGCTTATTAAATCTCATATGCGTCTTGATCGATTTTTTTTAATAATTAAAAAAAACGGCTATCCATTGGCACACGCCAAACGATAATCGAACTCCCGAGGAAAAGGATAATATTGTTTTGAAGTAAAACTTCTTTACGCACGCTTGACTTAAGTAAGAAGTAAGCGGGTGAATACGTTACGAAAAGTGTGATCGGCCGAGACGCACGGATTTTGAGAGAGAGAAGTTACTGAACATATATATACAAAACTTCAGTCGTGTGGTCTACAGCACACTTTTTCTACACGGTTTTTCTTACAAAGTACTTAATTCTTTGTCACAGCATAGCTCATGGAAAATTAAGGGCACAAAGTCGAGTAAGAAATTAAAGTATCCAGTTATGGCTGCCAGGTACTCAAGAGTCCGGTGTCGTTAAAGTTGAAAACTTTCATTGAGGCTCTGTTATTACAGTTGGTTTTACTTTGCCAGCGGATATTGTTCCCGAAATTCGCGTCGCCCCTTCAATTACATTGTTTTTCTTTATGTATTTGATTGACGACTGTGTTTCAAAGGAAAAGGTTACCTTCATTGGACAGGTGATAACAAAGATGACGGACTTATTACAATTAATAATATAACCTCCGATTACAATGTGGGTGTTTGTTTTTAAATCTAGGGTGAATAGGCATTTACTAAGCCAGTGCCCATTGCCATCCAGGAATGGTCAAGCACTTGCTTAGAAAGTATGCAAAAAGCATAGCATGATGTATGTATATATGACTGTCTCTCTTCTCTTCATTATCGTTTCCTCAGAGCTGAGGGTCGTGACCACCAAGAGAGCTGCTTTAAACGAGCATTCCCCACTCTCTTCTATTTTGGGTCAGGTTAGCCAGTTGCTTATATAGTAGGCAACAATTTAGCATGATGAATGGATATGTGATTGTAAAAGCACATATTTGTGTACGGTAAATGTGTTAGTTCGTATCGGCTTAGTACACTCGGGATCTTGGAGTACATTCTCGTCATTGTTCAACTGATTTCAAAAAACGGAGTTGGTTCTCAATTCGTCTGTACTTTTTTTATGTTACTTCATTACTTCCGACTGGGTTAACCGATTTTGATAATTCTTTTGTTATTTGATAGCTGGTGCTTCCAGTGTTCCATATTTCAGCCAATTTGGTTCAGTTGTGGTAATGGCATCCGTGAGAAAACCATATGTCTTAAATTTGCATTCAGTATGTGCGCCACAAAGGGACCCATAACTCAATATCACGCCAACCGATTTCGAAGATTCATTTTTTATTGCAAAGGATGTACTTCGAGAGTAATTTGAAGAGAGTTTAGTTAGCTTCTGATTAATTCTATTTCGTAATATTCTCTTCCGATTTGATGTCTGTTTTGTTTTTGCTTGTCATACTTGTAACTGAAAATATTAAATATGGTAAAATTTTACGTGTACAAAATCTCTTTATCTAAAGTTGGACCCTCGTGTTGGAAGATCGTGGTGACCGTCAAGGTTGCATCTACAGTTGATGACCTGCCTCTAACGGCTTCTGTCCAGTGCCTCTCTTAATAACCGTGTAGAAATAAGAAATTGTGTACAATTTATAGGTACATAGATTTTCGGTATTTAAAAACAATGAAACGAATTCCACAACCGTAACATCGTTAATCTAACGTCCAACCACTAGACTAGCGCAGTTTTCTTTTAAATTGCAACTTTAATCAATATACAACACAAAGCGCTGCACATGCCAAAACTGTGACCCACATCTGGGGTCATGCGGCCGAAGTAATACCGAACAAATGGTGCATCGGACAGGTAATCTAGGGTGAGGCGTTACCTGCTAGGTCGGTTGTTGGATCAGAAACGATGCGGTCTGCTCTTTTGATACGTCGTTGGTATGTTTGTACTGCGATGTGCTGACCATTTGAAATTGAAAAGTTTCCACCGCGATCTAGATTACATCGGTCAGTTTTGATAATAGGAATTATATTGTTTTATGACTTTGTAGAACGAAGTTTTTAAAGCTCTCCGCATCCCTACCCTACTACCTACGGTACCCTAGCCGGCAAATAACCGTAACGTTAAATAAAAGCGTAAGATTTTAGTGTCAACTGGTTTAGATCGATGGCGCTATTATTAATTATATATTTTTGTAAAAAACGGTGTTGAGATAACTTTGTAAAAAGTAGTTTTTTGATTTTTTTTTCGATAAACAAATCATTACTTGTATGTATATTTGAATAATTATCTTCTTTATACCTCGTCAAACTTGAAATTAATATTTTTATATTAACGAACTTCGTTCCTATCTTGTATCCCTCGTTACCACACGGTTTTTTTACAAAGTACTTAATTCTTTGTCACAGCATAGCTCATGGAAAATTAAGGGCACAAAGTCGAGTAAGAAATTAAAGTATCCAGTTATGGCTGCCAGGTACTCAAGAGTCCGGTGTCGTTAAAGTTGAAAACTTTCATTGAGGCTCTGTTATTACAGTTGGTTTTACTTTGCCAGCGGATATTGTTCCCGAAATTCGCGTCGCCCCTTCAATTACATTGTTTTTCTTTATGTATTTGATTGACGACTGTGTTTCAAAGGAAAAGGTTACCTTCATTGGACAGGTGATAACAAAGATGACGGACTTATTACAATTAATAATATAACCTCCGATTACAATGTGGGTGTTTGTTTTTAAATCTAGGGTGAATAGGCATTTACTAAGCCAGTGCCCATTGCCATCCAGGAATGGTCAAGCACTTGCTTAGAAAGTATGCAAAAAGCATAGCATGATGTATGTATATATGACTGTCTCTCTTCTCTTCATTATCGTTTCCTCAGAGCTGAGGGTCGTGACCACCAAGAGAGCTGCTTTAAACGAGCATTCCCCACTCTCTTCTATTTTGGGTCAGGTTAGCCAGTTGCTTATATAGTAGGCAACAATTTAGCATGATGAATGGATATGTGATTGTAAAAGCACATATTTGTGTACGGTAAATGTGTTAGTTCGTATCGGCTTAGTACACTCGGGATCTTGGAGTACATTCTCGTCATTGTTCAACTGATTTCAAAAAGGAGTTGGTTCTCAATTCGTCTGTACTTTTTTTATGTTACCTCATTACTTCCGACTGGGTTAACCGATTTTAATAATTCTTTTGTTGAAAGCTGGTGCTTCCAGTGTTCCATTTTTTCAGTTCAGTTTGGTTCAGTTCTGGTAATGGCATCCATGAGAAAACCATATGTCTTAAATTTGCATTCAGTATGTGCGCCACAAAGGGACACATAACTCAATATCACGCCAACCGATTTCGAAGATTCATTTTTTATTGCAAAGGATGTTGTACTTCGAGAGTAATTTGAAGAGAGTTTAGTTAGCTTCTGATTAATTCTATTTCGTAATATTCTCTTCCGATTTGATGTCTGTTTTGTTTTTGCTTGTCATACTTGTAACTGAAAATATTAAATATGGTAAAATTTTACGTGTACAAAATCTCTTTATCTAAAGTTGGACCCTCGTGTTGGACGATCGTGGTCACCGTCAAGGTTGCATCTACAGTTGATGACCTGCCTCTAACGGCTTCTGTCCAGTGCCTCTCTTAATAACCGTGTAGAAATAATAAATTTTCGGTATGTAAAAACAATGAAACGAATTCCACAACCGTAACGTCGTTAATCTAACGCCCAACCACTAGACTAGCGCAGTTTTCTTTTAAATTGCAACTTTAATCAATATACAACACAAAGCGCTGCACATGCCAAAACTGTGACCCACATCTGGGGTCATGCGGCCGAAGTAATACCGAACAAATGGTGCATCGGACAGGTAATCTAGGGTGAGGCGTTACCTGCTAGGTCGGTTGTTGGATCAGACACGATGCGGTCTGCTCTTTTGATACGTCGTTGGTATGTTTGTACTGCGATGTGCTGACCATTTGAAATTGAAAAGTTTCCACCGCGATCTAGATTACATCGGTCAGTTTTGATAATAGGAATTATATTGTTTTATGACTTTGTAGAACGAAGTTTTTAAAGCTCTCCGCATCCCTACCCTACTACCTACGGTACCCTAGCCGGCAAATAACCGTAACGTTAAATAAAAGCGTAAGATTTTAGTGTCAACTGGTTTAGATCGATGGCGCTATTATTAATTATATATTTTTGTAAAAAACGGTGTTGAGATAACTTTGTAAAAAGTAGTTTTTTGATTTTTTTTTCGATAAACAAATCATTACTTGTATGTATATTTGAATAATTATCTTCTTTATACCTCGTCAAACTTGAAATTAATATTTTTATATTAACTTCGTTCCTATCTTGTATCCCTCGTTACCACACGGTTTTTTTTATAAAATCCACGTCTCTTTATTAGTATAAAATTATTTCTGTTTATGCGTTTATTTACTCGTATCCCAATATGTATACACAGATAGATAGTTGTACTGTAATGTGTTGTAGAAGCGATGGAGGTGTGCCAAATGAAAAATGGAAATCTGTAATATCTGCTCATCCCTAAGTGTTATCATGACTGCTTTTGTTTTCATTGATTATTAAAGGGCTTTTTTGCGTATCACTTCTTGCGTAGTGTTAAGTGACAGATGCCTGAACCCCGTCTGCTAAACCAATTGTGTCATAATGAACATTCTTCGGCATCACAGTTGTCGATTTTTGCTAGTTTTGGTAATCTTATAGTTCAGTTGTATCGATGGCGAACCACTGACACTCCAATATACTCGTGAGCAAAAATAAAGGGTCGGAATAAAGGGTGGGTTAAGAAAGTTGGAAAAAAAGTTTTATGAAGACGCTAGCTAACTGAAATAAATTGTGTATGGTAGACAATTAAATATCTTTAAAATAAAATATTTTTATTTAAATTTCAATAAAAATAAAATTTAGTGAAAAATACTGTATTATCCAATTTTACGTAAGACATCATTTTTCGTTTAAGTTTTTGTTTTTTTAATGAAATATAAATAAATTAATAAAAATATTTTATTTTATTTTAAGGATATTTAATTGTCTATCATGCGCAATTATTTCAGTTAGCTAACGTCTTTATCTTCCGAGATATTCAAACTTTCTTAACCGACCCTTTATTTTGCTCACGGCTATAGTTTAGATTGTTTGGGAACAAAAAAAACAAGCAATTTGATTGAAAATTGCATAAAAATTTAGTACATTACGGTTTTTCATGCAATGACAATTTAATTGTAATAGGTGTGTTTCATAGCAGAACGGCATTGACAAATAGCAGACTCGGAGCTCAGTTTTATAGTTTTAAAAAACTGGATTCATAATAGCTTTGTGGTCACGGAGTTTAGCAAATATTTTTTTGTTATTTATATGTTGACATTGTTTTTTATTGTTGACTCCAGCTGAATTGAAAATCATGCGTATCTTATTAGTGTAATCCACTGTCGACATGTAATACCCGCGTCGGAACCCGAGCCTCGTAAGTACTGTAATACAGAGATAATCCGCGTGCGCGGAATCAATTGGATATACGGAAAGTCAATACCGACGATGTTAGACCGTTGCTCAGGCTTATTAGCAAAACACTGAATGAACAGAGACGTATTGGGAGTCGTTTAAATTCAAGTATCAGATATTTATTCCTTAATTAAATATGTTTAGAAAATTATAAATAAATTATTAAAATAATTTATTTATTCAAACCAGTATCCATTCTGTAACATAATGCTATTTTTTTCATTATTAAAGATTTCTGATGCTTCGCTTCTTCACTCTTTCACGCGTGCATCTTTTCTCGTATCATTCAGAACTATATAAAAGACATATAATCTTTGTTTTCTGACTCTACACATATTTCACACATGACTGCCTGAAGTTATTTTGGAAATACAAAATTATATACAATTAAATCATCATTATACTGTGTGTTTTGTCTAAAACGTCTAAAAACCTCTACATCAAAGTAGCATAACTAGAGTTGATGTACGAAATTAATTAACAACAGCCTGACTACAAAATGTGTAACCCTCCTTAATTACGAAATAGCCGAATGCGGCCCTGGGCGTCACTTTACGTGTGACGGCAGAGACAGGACGTCTGCTAATTACCGCATCAAATATTCAACGGGATAGCTGCAAGCAGTGTACATGTTTAAACTTTATTTTTAAAACATTTTACGGCGTCTCAAAGAGATTACACGTATTATGTATTGGAAGTTGTGGCATGGAAAAAGTTGCGCATATTGCGCATTTAAAAGATAATATATGCTAATTCACTTTCTCAAATAGCTCGTTGCGGAGTTTTTAATTAAAGTCTCATTTTTATTTTATAGTAGAAGGGTAAAACGAACATACGGCTTTTGTGATAGTAAAATAGCTTCGGTTTGATTATGGCCTCATAATGAAAGTACCACTGATCTTTTGTACCAAAACTAACAAAAATCAACAACTATGATGACAATGACTATTTCCTTCAAGATGTCCTCAACAGGTTCCAGTGGAAGAGTTCCTCCCCAAGAACCCTCGCAGTGCAACATGGGACCTAGTGTTCTTCCTGGGTCCACTTTTACTACGGCAAGAGCCCCCCACCCTTGTCGCCCGTAAACCCGACGACTCCTTTTCGCCTTTTACCACAGACATGGGATAGACATATCAATTTATCTATACAAAAATAAAATTGGAGTGTCTGTTGGTAACATTAAATAACCGATTTTAGTGCATGCATAGGAATGTATATGGTACATATACCAAAATATCATTTTTTACAATGTTTGTCTGACTCTATTTGTTCCGAATAATGTCCTTGAACGGCTGGACGGATTTTGACGGGGCTTTAACTAGCAGATCACTGATGAATAGGGAGTAACTAAGGCAACTTTAGGATTAAATAAATAGTTTTTCATCGCTGGTAACACTGGCGGGCGCAGAGATAGTCCAATATAGTTATAAACATTTTATTTATTGGCATCACAATATACAAACACATAACGTATATTATCCACATTCATAAAATATAGTAAAAAAAAAGAAAATTAAACACAATACAATTAAAGAAAGGAACAGACAAATAAAATATGATGAAGCAAGGACAGGAGAGCGCTGATTTTCAGCGGTGCCCAGGACTTTCCGAAGTCGTGGGCGTGCAGTACTACCTTCGCATGAAATTTCTAATAGATAAATGCCTAAAATATAAAGGGTTTCTACAATTTTACTGTTCTACGTTGAAAATCAATTACAAATTAAATCGGTTATATTTATAAGTTGTTGACCGGCATTGTTGTTATTATTCTGTTCTAAGTTTAAAGTAAACTCTTAACCGTCCCCTTATTTTTAAAATTGCCGAATATTTATCGAGAAATGCGTAAAACCTAAAGCAGTTTGAAATAAGCATCTAACTCTTATATTCAGTTCGAGTTTAAGAGCGGCTCTCGGGAAATATTAAACATAAAATATTATTTCTGTGACCTCGATGTGGAGTAGAATTTTTTTTCTTAAAAAAATTGCTCTTACCTCTGGCCTTTGTTACATTGTAGGCTTGCAGTTAATAACACTGCTCAGATTCCTACAGAAGCAAGAAAAAATGACCTCTTTCATCCTTAATCCTAACCGGGGTAGTAAAGACAAGGCTAACAATTGCTATTTACTTTTAACCGACCTCTTTAGCCCTCAAACGCGTGTGTATGGTGGGTAAACTACGGCCGTAACAGATTATTTATTAATTTAAAAAATAACGATAAAATTTGTCCTCCATTTATAGCCGTAAGCACTGAACTAATTGTTATTGTTATCTCGTATTTGATTTAAAAAGGCAAAAAACTCACTCGGTCCCAATACAAATAAGGTTGGTGGAAAGTGGTCAGCGGATGATGTCTCTGTTTTCGGATGTATTGGGTTAAAAGGAAATTATTTTTTTTTATATTTAATATCGATAGAAATAATTCAAAGTCCCATCACTATACAATTTGCCATGCACGGCCCGTCAGTCTTTTGAGTAATCGGCATATAACTAACACTGCGTTATCGCGTTATAGTGATGTGACGTGTGATCGACATGCATTTTCCCCATGAGTCACTTCGACGCGCAAAATGCGTGTCGTTATTGAAAAACTGACACGTCTACTCCACCCTCTATTGCTTAACATGCTTAAAGATAATTCTGAACACATGCATAGTCAAGTAAATTATCATTCACATATGAAATTCAAAGTTACAATTTAGCATCATGGAATCTGTGCTCTAATTCTACTATATGCCAATGTTATTTAACTATAAAACCAACCTGTTACAATTCAATTATCATCGTGTCAAAAATCGTAATGTATATAATATTTTTGATATGTAATTTTCCATTGAATCTTTCATTATTCATCATCGACCTGCGTCTATCCACTGTTGGAAATAGTTCCTTTCCAATTCCTTTCATCATAAACAATTCTCTGCTTTCAAAAGTTATGCACAAACATAAAGACCCTCCTCCTTCTGGAGTCGATTGATAAATACCAACAATTGAAACTTTATTTGATTGCCATTAGACGACTGTGATGTCGCTGAACGTTAATTTTGACACAATTGGTCTAATAGACGCGGGGCCCCTCGTCTTTCTAAACAAATTTCGGGACGAGTTCTCCGTCTATCACTTTTCTTACCAGAGACAGCGCACTACCCTCACCGGGGACGAGTAACTAGCTAATAGAGATTCAGGCTAAGGGACCTGAGAGCTATGCCATCTTTTAATTCGGTGAAGCAGTAAAGGCCAGCCTCTCTGGCCAACTGTGTTGTTCTTCAAAAAAAAAAGAGAACGCGCAATATTCGAGTGTGCCCTTAACGTAAAAAAGGGGAAGTCTCGCCTCTCTGTATCAAGGAGACGTTTGATTCATGAGCCAACGCTATCGGAACTCTGGAAGTGTGTGCAAGCGTCCCCGTGGTTTAAGAGGAATCATGGGTTTTTTACTCCTTGTAAGTTTGTCAAAACCCGATCCAGGAAGAACGAGAGGAGTTTTTTGTGGGAGGCCTTCACTATTGTCGATATTTGCGGGAAGAATAACACTCGAGTCCAGATTTGTAATGATTTTGTATTTTCTAATTTAACTATTTATACAATCTTATGTGCTACGTCCTTACTGGCACTAATTAGAAACTAAGTTTGTCGACCAATCAGGAAGGGAGACTGATTAATAGTTCTTTACCATGAGAGTGAGCGAGAGGTGATTTTCTCTGTCACACATCTTGCGCGTTCCGCACAGAGATAGCGATATGCTGTTTAAGACCCCGATATTTTTTAAAAAGATTTCTTTTTTTCAGAAATATTACTAACAATCTTGTTAACCATTCCAACTAAGCTTAAGCTTGTGCTAGGACATGGTTCACGGCAATAGTCGAATGGTGGATTCGAACCCACGACCTTACGATTCGCAGGCCGTACCCTAAACCATTAGGCTATTGACGCTTATATATGTATGGGAATGCAAAACTTTAAAGTAATTTTATGGGTTAATATTATTTACATAACAGATAACGGTAATATTTAACCTAGTGGCTAAGCGGTTCAACTTATGATCTCAGAGTCGCGGGCTCAAACCCCATTCGGCTTGTTGGTGTTGTTTCGGTTTTTAAGTAAATAAAAAAACTTGCTTAACAAACTTATTCAAAAAATTTGTGCCTGATGTATGGCGGTATGCTCATCACGTGTCACTACATAAAAAAGGCGACAGCAAAAACTGTGTCGGTCTAACGGTTTCAAGGAAGTGTAAGCTGCGCCGTCGTTATTTTTTCATTAAAAAGGTTTTCTATATTAATGGAAAATACTCCTGCGTGCTTTTAATTTTATATACCAGCAACATTATTACACGTGCTCCACATTTATTTGTGGAAATCGTTATTTACCCCAGTGGAAATAACCACCAATGCATTAAGGTCAGGTCGCATAGCGGTCCTTGTGGACGTTACGTAACGAATATAAAGTTCGGTTTGATATAACAGTTCGCTCTTGACCGTGTCCCGTGCA
The DNA here is from genome assembly GCA_029286785.1 of Meandrusa payeni. NCBI lineage: Eukaryota > Metazoa > Arthropoda > Insecta > Lepidoptera > Papilionidae > Meandrusa > Meandrusa payeni. The sequence continues at coordinate 4,177,784 of JAGSMX010000029.1, forward strand.
ATCTCGCGGTTATTGATTCGCGGTTACATGTATCGTAGTTAGTTCGTAGCGGGTTACCCTTGCTACGCGAAGCGTTATACAATCGCTTACCGTACCTTGTCCGGTCGTGACGCCGTAGTGTGAAGTGACCTTTAAAGCTAACCGTGTTTCCTTTGCCTCTTTATGTCATATTTTGCGTGCATTTTATATAATGTGTCATGTTTCAGTAAAACGTTGGTTACAATAATATATTATTATAAATACACTAGCGTACCCAGCCCGCTTCGCAAGGGTAGATTTAGCTCTAGTTTATTTAAACAATAAACTTCATTAAATATTTAATTTAACTCTCACAATATATTAAATTAATCATTTCTCTCCGTATTCGTTCTCTTCTATTGTTCTCTTTCCTTTTCTCTTTTCTCTTTTCGATAGGGTGAAGATCATTCCCTACATGTACATATTAGTATATAAAATATCATTCTTATCATTTATACAAAAACATATCGGGCTTGTTTGACAGTTCAAAAATAGGAGTGCTCTGATCGTCACCAAACTTTACAGGATTACTCGCAAGGTCAATCCGAAGATTCCCTAAAAGTTTAATTGAAATCGGTCCAGCCGTTTCGGAGCCTATATGGAACATACCCACACACTTTCTCTTTTATATATACAGATTATACAATCGATCAGGCAAACATCGTTTGTGAACACCTCCTCCTCGTGTCGTGACCATCTCGTGGGAACAGTTTGGTTTTAGTGATCCGTCGCCATTTTCCTCTGTCTGCAGCCGTGCGCAGAGCATCGCTAACCGACGTGCCTAGAGTGGTGCGGATCTGGTCAGTCCAACGTGTCGGGCTTCGACCTCGCGGTCTTGTCCCGTCAATTTTACCAGTCACAACTAGCCTTTCTAGGTTATTGCTGTTTTTTCTGGCAATGTGACCAAAGTATTCCAGCATCCTGCGTAGGCATAGCATGGTATAGCGTGAACACCAATGACTCCCAATTTGAGCAGAATTAAGGAATTTTATTTTTCGTTGCCTTTTTTTTAATTTATTTGAAATACTAACGATTGTTAAAAAATTAAAAAAAAAACTAACTATACACGAATTCACTGTAACTGCACAATCATTTACACAAAAGTACATCCAATTTTTAAAGTACTTTATGACAGTAACAGATTTAAGTTATAGTGATCAAAATTGCTTATATACTTTTACTAGTGCTCCAATATAATTGATGTTACCTATCCATATGTATTATATATTGATATAAATCAAAATATTATTATATAATATAATATTTATTTATTTAATTTTTCTAATTTATTTGAACTTTATTGACTGTGTTGAGGATGCTTTTCCAGTCCTTTTATTATTTTATTGTAATTATTTATTTGTAATAATGCGTGAGTAATGAACGTATGTGCAAATATGTAAACTGTATTCACCGTGATTTCGTTAAAAAAGGGCAGGCAATTATGTATCACAATTATGTAAGGAGTCCGTGACATCTGCCTACTCCTTTTATTGATATAGGCGTGAATTTTATTTGTATTTAATAGATAAATCATACAGTAATTATTCGTATAATTAGATTGTATAATACAAACGGGGATGAATGACGGCCTAACAGAATTGTACAATCTACTGCCCTAATAAAGTTGATCATTTCCAAAGCAGGCTGTATTTTGATAAGCATTGTCTGCTTCGCTTTTGTTCGGGCTCACCCCGTTTCCGTTGTTTGCGATTTCAGTTCACCCTCTCTTCGTTAATTAATTTACCGTAGCTTAAGTTGTTGGGTTGTAACATGTGTCAATTTTGTTATGTCTGTGTAATTATTGTTCTAGAAACATCTGGTGATATAGGTAATTCTATTTTGATAAAGTTTTAAAGTTCCTTTTATTTGATACAGTTTAATATTTAAGTAGACGGTTTGATTTTTCAACTGACTTCAAAAAAATCTCAATTCGTCTGCTTTTTTTTTATATTTGTTACCTTATAACTTCGACTGGTTAAACTTATTTTGATGATTCTTTTTTAAATGCAAGGTGATTTCTCCTGTTTGGTCACATTCTGACATTGACATCCGTGAGAAAACCATATAAGTCTTAAAAGCACGTGCGCGACGAATTACTCAATATCACGTCAACCGTTTTTGATGTTTAATTTTAATTGGAACTTGAAGGGTAGTTTTTTTTGATAAGGGTTTGGTTAGGTTCTGATTTATTCTATTTCGTAATTTTCCTACGATAATTCTAAAATTCAAGAAGTCTTCGCGTAATAACGATTAACGATTGATTCGGTTTTTGTTTTTACATGTAAATATACTTGTACTTATAAATATACTTAAAGATGCATAGACGGTATTCGGACTTCAAAGAACGAAATGGAATAAAATGAAGGTACAAAATTATATTAGAGAGTCATTGGTGACATTTCAGTATAGAGTAATCATTCAGAGACTAACTTTATGTATGGCTATGGATTAGTCCGTGCTTTAGTTATATCTCTGTCTATAGGCTTATCTACTCGTATATCGAGTCGGGACCACGAAGCTGTAATACTGAACTTTTTTTTTAATGTAAAATAAGAGGCAAACGAGCAAGACGGGTCACCTGATGGTAAATGATTCACCGCCGCCCACAATCACCAGCGGCGCCAGTGCGTTGCCTACCCTTCAGGTAAGAATATGCTCTTTTCTTGAATAACCCAATGTCGCAGTTGTGCGTGGCAGAAAACTGTTTTTAAAACGTATTGTAGTGGAACGCCAACCATCCAGATGGTGCGGATGATAGTTCCGGCGAGACGATCGGTTGCGAAAATCAGCGGCTTCTATTAAATTGAACAACTCCTCGGAACACTCCCCATTGTAGACTCTGTAATGTATGCATAGGGAAGATAGATCCCTACGCAGTGCCAAAGGATCTAGCCGATCGGCAAGTTCAGGATCGTCGACAATCCGAGATGCCCTACCTTGGATTCGGTCAAATGATGCTGAGATAGCTGATAACCCGAAGCCCCGGCCCAAAGGTGGCAACAATACTCCATGTGAGGCCGCATCTGTGCCTTAAACAGTTTAAGGCGGTGAGCCAGCTTGAAGTACTGTTTGGCCCTGTTGAGTACTCCGAGTTTTTTAGTTTGTTACTACAGGAGGACGTGAATTATTATTGTCGAACTCTTATTGTTTTGTTTCTGGAACTCTATTAAGAAAATATTAAAAACGCATATCATAAATAAATAACAGAAGTCAGAATGAAGTAATAAAAAATAAATTAAAATTCTCTATTGTAATAAATAATAATTAAAACGCTAATAGTATGACACATCTAGCATGGCCGCAGCGCATCTGTTCTCTAAATCTTTGGTCATAAACACGAACACCTTCTTTTATAATATTTATTTACAAAATATAGTTAGCCTTAATCACCTTGCAATGTCCAATAACCCACTATTCAAAACAAAATGTTGATATTGTTCCTGGATGTTTGAAACCTGTTATTATTTTATAAACATATTCCTAGAACTGTAACGCTTAGTCCAAAATTGTATATTTGTGTATTTTCCTTAAGTAAGTGAATTTTTTGTAATTCTTATTAAGGAAATAAAATTCTCTCAAATCGTAATACTGTCAGAACTATAAACCTATTGCGTAGCCAATTGCAACCTCGGATAAAAGAGGAGGGACACGAAATTGCTAATTGTTATGTTACTACTTTAACTTTTTTTTTTTGTTTACGAGGAGGAAATCTTCAAAAAGATACCCCGCCTTCTGGGAGGAAGGCGGCGGTTATGTGGGGTTTTTACCCACTAAAACCTCCCCGGTGGCCCTTTCCTCGGTGCATGACGAGGGGCTCCAGGATCTCCAGTCGAACGCACCAGAGCCCTCTGCACTGTGCTCAAGGAGAGCACGTCCCGAGGGGAGGTTACTCCCTCCCCTGTGCCATCGCAGTGCAAGGCGACACGGGCCAGCCGATGTCGCCTTCTTCCCGGGTCCACCTTGGCGGACGACAAAGGCCCCACCCTTGTCGCCCAGTGAACCCGAGGCCCCTTTAGTCGCCTTCTACGACAGGCAGGGGATACCGTAGTCTTATTCTTAAGAGCCCAGAACTACAAGGCTGATGTTACTACTTTAACTAATAAACATTTGTTGTAAATGTCGATGTACCCACATCCTATCCAACGTGCGGTAAGTTTAATAATTATCAATCTACCCTATTTATGTGATCTGCTTTGTTCTATCCATCCAGATCCATATCTTTAATTAATTCATCAACATTCAACGACATTCAAAATTGAACGACATCAATATTGGGATTCAATTTTAATTATATAATCTCTGATAAACTTGTTATAAAGTTTATTAGGTAAATATATTTATCTTAGACCACGAACACAGTTATCAAAACCGTATTTAGGAACTGTGTAAAGTATGTTAATAACGCAGAGTTGCCCGAATGAAGTTGTTAATCGCAGTGTTACGTCTTACCTCATTACGTCTGCTACCAGGTGCGTGAACGCAGCTGCCTTCGTGTTAACTGAGGTATCGTGCGCATGCGTACATCTTACATTTTGTGTTGATGTGTTGTGATTATTACTATCGTCCGCTCAAATAATTACAATCTTAAAACCGTTAAAAGCACCTGCCTTGAATAACCCAAAAGTAAGGTGGTAGGTTCGAATCCAACATTCGACTATTGACGCCAACTATCTCTTTTTTTTTTGTAGTCGAGGAGGAAATCTTCAAAAAGATACACCGCCTTCTGGGGGGAAGACGGCGGTTATGAGGGATTTTTACTCATTAAAACCTCCCCGGTGGCACTTTCCTCGGTGCATGACGAGGGGCTCCAGGATCTCCAGTCGAACGCACCAGAGCCCCTCTGCACTCTGCTCAAGGAGAGCACGTCCCGGGGGAGAGGTTACTCCCTCCCCCCCTGTGCCATCGCAGTGCAAGGCGACACGGGTCAGCCGATGTCGCCTTATTCCCGGGTCCACCTTAGCGGACGATAAAGACCTCCACCCTTGTCGCACAGTGAACCTGAGGCACCTTATAGTCGCCTTTTACGACAGGCAGGGGATACCGTAGTCTTATTTTTCAGAGCACAGAACTACAGGGCCATCTCCTAGCACAAGCTTAAGTTTATTTGGAACGGTTAGCATGAATGTTGTTTTTTTTAGTCGATTTTTTTTTATTTATATATTAATAAATGCTTATGCGTTATACTTTTTCAATTTTACTTTTTTTTAATAAAAAAAAATAATGTTTACGTCTCGCATACAAACGGTTAATCAATCTCCTTACCTAAACAAGTAGTAGTTTTAAATTTACCTTTTCTGTGTCTATCTATCTATATCTAGATCAATATAGTTATACGTGTATCAATAAATATATGTAATTGTTTGTAGTTTCTCTGGGCCTACACACTGTGCTTTTTCTCTACAAAACTCGAACATAGATTGGCAGAGAATACTTTTGGTAGTAATACCGCCTTATTGTACACTTTTATTTTGTGTAAATAAAAAAAATATTTTTCTCCTTTCAACCTATCAATCCCGTGGGAATATAGTTCAACAGAAAGACACGCTGTTCGTCGACCCGACTCTAGTGTTGACTGGAGACTAAGTCAACGCTCCTCGACAGTTTAACTGCATGTTTAATTAGCTTGACTGAACGTAAACTGTTTAATCCGAACGCTCGGCTGAATCGTGCTCTTGTTTGGTGTACTATGATGATGGGATTAAGTCTCACACTTAGTCTTTAGATGGGAATTTTAGTCACTACAGTGATATTAACCTAACCCAGTCGGCAACCTTTTGAGTCGGAAGAGTCAAAAAGTACAATTTGCCAAATTTCAAACTTTTTAAAGAGCCACAATTTTTTTTTCAGGCCAACAATTGCTTACTTGCGCAAATAAAGTTAGTAGTAAAGAGCTTTACATTCAAAGAGCCGCTCGCGAGCCGCTTGTTGCCGACCTCTGACTTAACCGATATTTACTTTTTTTTCGTTATTTAATATAAATTCTGTATTACGGGCAGATGACTTGTAATATGTTTTATTTAGTAACTAAAAAGCATTCGTTTGTAGCTTTAGATTTACTGCGTTCTTACACATAAACACGAATTTAGAGACGGCAGCGTAAGACACCTATATACATATTATTACAAGCTGTAAATTAACACCCCTCCTTGGTTATCTGTTCGTGAACGTTCTCACCCCTCGGTAAATGTATTTAATTGTACATTTTCGCCAATATAAAAATCTTTCAAGTACCCGCACGTAATGAAATTCGTAGACGCCTTTTTGTCTTATCGCGGTTGGTTTTATTTTTGTTCTGCCTTCATCGTTTTATTTGTGACGTCACAACGTCGGCTCGCCCTTTGATGTCGGAGTTTTTAGATAAACGTTTACTTTTTTTGTTAATTTATCTCCGCAACGCTTATTTATTTTGGATTATATTAATTACGTTTGCTAATTATTTTTTTATTTACTCAATTTGAACGTCCTAGATTATGTTTCGCAGACTGTTCCCTAAATAATAAGACTATTTCTGACTGCCAGTTGCAATTATAATAATATTTTAGCAATTTTCTGCAATTTTAAAAATGTAGGTTTAGGCCACTTTTCAACCGACTTCAAACAAGGAGTAGGTTTTCAATTCTTCTATATTTTTTAATCTTCAAAATCGGTCCACGCAGTCAAAAGTTTTGTGGTAACTAACATTAATAAAAATAAATACAGAAGAAGTTTTTGAAGTCGGTTGGTAAAAAAAAATTTGGTCCATACCAATAATTTTGGGAATTTTACTTAATGAAATTTTTATTAACTTATTTAAAAAAATATTTTAATAATAAATAAATAACGGTGTTATATTAATAACTATATATACATGTATCATATTTATTGTACTCTTATTGTCTGTTGTCTGTATATATTCCATCTAAATGCGCCCGCGCGACTTTGGGTAGTCCTCGGCACCGCTGAAAATCAGCCCTGTCGCATCATTGCGACGGCATATGCTGAGACGGTGTCCAGTATGGGCATCATGTCTTATGTACTATTTGTCCGTTTTTTTTTCTTTAACTGTATTTTTTTTCTGTCTTTTTGATGTGTTTATTTTGTGCCAATAAAGAATATGTCTATGTCTATATTGAATGGCAAACTTTATACCGAAACCGTGTTTTACAAGTCCCGTGTTATGCGAGCAGCTACAAAACGTCGCGCGCCATTATAATGCTGTCAACGCGACACATTAGCGTCGTATCACCAGATAAGTTGACAATGGCGCTATGAGTATGCGCCACAACACACAAAGCCTCTTGACCACACTTGGCAGTGCTCGTTAATCAATGCACAACAAAGAGGCCCGCTGACTGACAATCCGACAATGTCCGACGGCGAGCGAACTAAGTAATCGGGCCAAGTGTTACAAGATTCGTGGAATACTCGATTGTGTGGGTTGAAGGCTGCGGGGCCTTGCCAACTTGTATATTATAATCCTGCTAAATTCAATTGCTTGGTAACTTAATTGTTTGACAGACGTCTGTGGTTGTGATAGTATTTGGAGCATTATTAGGGCAGAAACGATTCAATTGTATTTCTAGATATTCTAGAGCAGTGGTTCCCAATCTTTTTTCGTTCCCCTTCCTCTTCATAAAACTATAAATATATAGACGTTATATATATCGTATTATAGAGCCGTGGTAGCTCAGTCCACCGGGCCGATGCCTCAAGTTACATAGTACGCTTGCAACCCGAGTTCGGTCCCTGCGCTCGGCGATGAAAGCATCGAGAGGTAACCGTGAACTATGCCCAACATTATAATATATATGTATTTTCTGAAAATTTACATAGACATTAGCTGCAAACTGCATATAATTACAACCATCTTACTAAATATACTACTACTAACAATAATTCCATAAGTCCCATAAATCCTCTATCCCTTAAAGGCGCGTGGCCGCCGCCATTGAAAGACCGCCTCCTTGGCATGCCGCGAGCGTGGAGTGAAACTGCGCACGCGCAGCGACGTATTAGGAATGCGAGTAAAAGTGCCTCTGCGCGTGGGGGCCGCTATCTTTGAGATTTGTTTTCGGACATAGTAGCATGTTTATAAAATATTTTGTGCTTGTTTTATCCTGTAGATATCATCAGCATCGTGTAGATATAATTTATTCTATCGATTAAAAACTGTTTTTTTTTTAATAAAATTAGCTATCTGTTAATGAAAATCCCGTCAAAATCGGTGCGACCGTTCCAGAGATAAACCGAAACAAACAAACAGACTGGCTAAAATTGTTATTTTGCTATATGTACCGTATATACATTTATATACATGTAGTAAAAGGTGGTTGTTTTAATATTACAAACAGACACTACAATTTTATATACCATAGGGTAGGTAGATCTTATCATGAATCTGATAAGATTTTTTATTTTATTACGTAATACAAGTTCATTACTCACAAGGCACTATTTTTTCTAAACAAGGACGCCAGATGCCAATTTTTTTTTTAAATAAAAATACTTCTGTTCGATTGACGTGTAATCTATCGTTTATCATCAAATTTGACGTTTTGTAAATCAATTATAAAGTAGTAACAAAAATCAATGAAATATAATACAATTGTACTTCGACATACGAGTTTATTTCGTTAATAACCTTGCTCGTATCTCAAATTTGTTCTCCATTGAAATTAATTGAAATGACATTTCCTAAATGTTTTGAAAATGTACAACAATTATATTTACGAGTAAGAACAACAACCGACTTGACAAATCGAATCGAACGTTAAACGCCAGTACGAACGGACGCCTTTTTTTAATTTCCGAATTATATTAGAAATATTACGAAATAGAATTAATCAGCACCTAACCAAACATTTATCAAACCTAACTGAGACCATTAAGAACCTTCTGAAGTCTTTTGACAAAGCACACACAATAAATTAACAGTTTTTTTTTAGAGAAAGCTAGCCTTTTTTTCAGTAATATTACGAACATTCTTATCAACTATTCCAACTAAGCTTAAGCTTGTGCTAGTAGATGGTTCACGTCAATAGTCGGGTAGTGGATTCGACCCTACGATTCAAAGACCGTACCGTAAAAAAGGCTATTGACACGCCGAGTTACAATAAACAAGCCAATGCCAGGGGAGACGGAATACATCCACAAGTAAAACACCTGTCCCCGCTAGAAGTAGCGTCACCCCACACTTAACGGTATGCATAAAGGATGATCTTCGTAATATGGCAGCGGTTTCACTCTCGATTTGCGAGGCAAACGACTGCGACGATATTAAACTGTCGCCTTTTCGCTTTATAGTTACAGTTTCGCTAAGCTAGTACTTTTAATTTTTATATATAACACTAGCATACCTAGCTTCGCCGGGATAGAATTTGCTTGATTTTATTTAAGCAATAAACTTACATAATTAAATATTTAATACAATATCATTCTTACCATGTATACAAAAACATATAGGGCTCAAGTTAATGTCAGAAATAAAAGAACGATGTATGGCTTGTTTGACAGTTCAAAAAGAGGAGTGCTCCGATCGTCATCAAACTTTACAGGATTACTCGACAGGTCAATCTGAAGATTCCCTGAAAGTTTCATTGAAATCGGTCCAGCCGTTTCGGAGCCTATACGGATCAAACACACACACATTCTTGTATATCTATAGATTTAACTTACAGTAATTAGTCGAAGTTGACTGGAGAATTTTGGAGCCTGGGATGCATTCTTTATAATGGTTCATTTCTAATTAGATCCGTTAGTTAGTTTAGTTAGTTGCCATTGGATAGACATATAGATAAATCCTTTATTGCACCAAAGTATATGTACAAAGGCGAACTTAATGCTATTTAGTATTTTCTTCCAGCTAACCTTTAATGATTAAGAGCAGGCTAAGGGTAGTGCCACTAAAAATAGCGTTTAAAAATATTATATAGATAAATAAATATACATACATATACATAAACGACAACATATATACCAGTTTGTAATTTTTCATTGTTCGAGTAGATTCAGACACACGGGAGTTAAAGACATTAGTCGACGAAGCCTCCCTAATTTTAATTGGCAAACTATTCCATAGTTTTATAGCTGTATAGCTAAAAGACGTTTGCCTTTATTTTCGAAGTTATATCAGGGAACTCGTAAAAATCGTAAAAATGTTTGTTTTTGTTTATTTACTAAACATATTTATTTATATTTATATATTATATAACTTGTTTCGCCAATCTGCACGAGCAGTTTATTGGCGAAAACTGCACCCGTAAATCTATACACATACTCGTAATATACAATAAATACGCTAAACTTTGGTCCATGTTTGAATTCAAATGATTCCAAGTTGTACCACGGTACTTCTGAAAATCGTTTTAAAAAATGTTCGTTGATACATTCAATATACAAATATCAATATTGGTAGTTTTATGATTAGACGACTAAGGTAAGTACAACTTAAGAGACACCTTGATGACAAACAGTATAAATTTGGAAGAATAACGATAATGTAAATGACAGAAATTCGTTATAATAGGTTGGGAAAAAAGTTTCTTCGCATTTTTTAAGAAAATTCAAAACATTTTTAATATAGTTTATTTATATTTAACTAAAATATGTAGGTACCATTTTGTTTGATAACTTTTTGCCATCTTGTAGGTAGGGACATGATCCCATTGTTATAGAAATTTTGGGACTTCTGATAAAAATACCGCGACAAGTGGTTTTGCCAGTCCTCTCGTGATGTTAACCTGACACTGCCTAAAGAATTCTGAAGAGATCGAAACAGGTGGAAATCTGAAGGTGTAAGGTCAGGACTATACGGCGGATGCATTAACACCTCCCAGCCAAACTCTTAATTTTTGCTGAGTGGCTAAAGATGAAATACCACACCCTTTCTGTTGATTAAATCCGGCCGCTTGCTCTAATCTTCTTGCTTTAATCTCATCAGTTCTTAGCAGTAGAGTAGTTTTCGATAGTCCTGCCTGGTGGTAACAGCTCATAATAATCAAGCTTTAAAAAAAAATCTCTTAGAATTATTTTTAAAACTTCACTTTACTTTAGGATCTTTCGTAAAGTGAAGTTTTAAATTGATTTAAAAGCGGGTTTTTGTTTTTACACATATACTTTTCTAAATTTTATTATATCGACCACAAGACCATCTAAAATATGAGTTGTGAACGCCTAAAGACACACTTATTATCTTTCAATAAGTAGAGCTTATATAGGAATGATTTTTTTCGTTGTAGTGAATGAAGGCTGCAGTATTAGCTTCCATTACTGGTGCCGGGGAAAGTTACCCGCCGGCATGTTTCGTATAGCAATTTTACAGCCGTCGCTATAAAATCCCTATTTGATGGGGGACCGATGATTTTTAGATCGGGTCAATTGCTTTGTCTTCAGCCGAGCCGGGAGCTCTCCCATTTATTTTCGATACAATCCAATGCTTCGTATTTTCTGATTGGATTTCGTTCAGACTGTTGTAGGTAAAAAAAGTTGATTGTTTTGATGTTATCGTCGTCACCAAACAACAAAACATATTAACAAACATTATAAATGATTTTATATATCATCTTTTTTTAGCCCATTCTGAGCGTCGATTTTCGCTTTCGATTTCGTTCAAATATGAATAAACTACGTCGCAAGTATATCAAACGTTAAACGCTATTACGCGCGGACGTACTCTTTGTATTTCCGTATTCAGTAGGAATATTATTAAATAGACTATTAAATATCAAATCCTAATCAAACTTTCATCAAACTCTTGAAGTGCATCCTTTCCAATAAAAAATCAATCATCAAAATCGATTGGCGTGATATTGAATTATATGTTCATTTGTGGCGCACACACCTGATGAAAATTTAAGACTTATATGGTTTTCTCATGGACACTATTGTCAGAATTGGACTTTAATTTAATAGGAAGCACCAGCTTTTAATAAAAAAGAATCATCATAATCGGTTCATCCAGCCGAAAGTTATGAGGAACAAATATAAAAAGAAAATACCTATTTATTTTTAGAAAATTCTTTTGAAGTCGGTTGAAAATCATGGAAAGTTTCTAAACTCGATACAAATTAACTCTAACTTTTCGTTTAAGTTTTTTTTTAATAAAATGTAAATTACTTAATAAAAATATTTTATTTTAAGGATATTTAATTGTCTATCATGCACAATTTATTTCAATTAGGTAGCGTCTTTATCTTCCCAGATATTCAAACTTTCTTAACCAACCATTTTTTCCGATCCTTTATTTTTACTCAGGAGTGTATTAGTTCCTAACATATGAAATAGGCGTTCTGTAAGGGAGTAACCTAAGGTCGATTTTTTCAATTTAATATGTTTATTAAATCAAAATATGTACTATTGCACTTTTGCCATTTCATAGATAGTTCATTGATCCCTTTTACTGAAAAAACTATTCGGACGGGAATCAATAAATTATGGCCAGTACGACAAAACACCAATTTCATATGTAAGGACCTAATATTGTATTTACATACTTAAACTTTGTCTGAAATAGGTACGAAGATCGTGTCTTCTTAAGTTATTGCACTAGAACGAAGTTGCAAAAAAACGCCAACATATCTCATCTGATCAATATTATCTTTATGATGCATCAAAGATCTTTTCCTCCTCTTCCTTGCGTCGTCTTCCTCATTGCTGAGGGTCATGACCTCCACGAATTACGTGGCGGACGATCGCTCTCCACCAGTTGCGTGTGTATAGATATGTACATGGGTGTAGGTAGTGATCTTCACCCGCTCGAGAAGAGAATGAATACGGAGAGAAATAAATAATTTAGTATATTGTGAGAGTTAAATTAAATATTTAATGATGTAACTTTTTTTGTTTAAATTAAATAAAGCAAAATCTAGGCCGCCTAAGCTGGCTGGGTACGCTTGTATTATATAAATAATAACTATATTGTATAGTTTTTATTATAGATAGTCAAAAATAACGAGAACGAGTAACGGAAAACGAATTGCGTCGTAAATCATTCCAGAAATTTCTAAAAGAGAACATTCCCTAGTATTGATTAATAAAAAAAAACTTGGTAGAATTTACAATTAGCAGCCAGTGAGCTCGATTAAATTGAATACCAACAGTCGGTGCTGATCAATTAAAAACTCTCATTTGCAGCGCAGGTACGAGGGAAAATAGGGCCGCCCTCCACTCCGCTTCCCAATTCCGTAAAGTAAACACAGTAAAAGTATGTGGAATTCTGGAGCGGCGGGACTTCGGGCACGACGTTTTATCGCTTCGACGAAACGAATCGATGCGGTGTGTTAAATGTGTCTAGCTCGTCAATTTCTCTCGTCTTCCTTTTTGTTCCCTTTTGCATTTCGATTTGCGTGTTCATATTTGATTCGATTCGATTGGCATTGCTTAACGGAATTGGAGAGTGGATTTGACTACCCTATCACACTTGATTATCACGATTTTTTATGATAACTAATCCAACAACAACGCACCTATAGCTCTTCCGGTGCTGTGGATGTTCATGGGCGACGGTGATCACTTAACATCAGGTGAGCCGTAACCTCGTTTGACTCTTTGCTATAAAAAATATACGTTACGTTATCAATTATACTGATCTTTGGCCATTTCAATATATTATAAGCTTCAAAGCCTTATCAGGTTAAGACTGTATCACATAAAGTTTTTTTTACTGCCTTGAAGTTCTTCTGGTTGTACGACATGGAGGTCGAAGATCTTGTACAACTTAATTGGTAATTTGTTACATCAGATTTACAGTATTATTTTCCATGATAGAGACTGCTATTATTTACTAACACTATTGTACTATACTCGTATACAGTCAACCCTCCTATAACGCGGCACTCTCAGAACGCGGTTTCCATATAACGCGGAGCTGAAATTGCGACAGCCCTCCTATAACGCGGCACTCTCAGAACGCGGTTTCCATATAACGCGGAGCTGAAATTGCGACAACCCTCCTATAACGCGGTACTCTTACAGCGCGGTTTCCGTTCAACAACGTCCCATCAGTTCTTTCCGTGCACCCAATGAATGGTTTTAACTGCATATGTTTATATCAGCGTGGTTCACGGGTGGGGCTCCTCATGCGCTATCTTCCACTTCTATTAAGTAAATAGTTTCGCATCGACAGCGTGCCATGCGTGTGTGTGTTTAACGAAACTGTAACATGAAAGATATATGTGATCTTTTTACTGCATTGTCGCGTGAACTAAAGAAAAACAACGTTCTGCTTATGTCTTAGCCGCTTACGGCATCGGTTTGAGTCGTATCAGAGCTGTTTCACAGTACGTCTCGTTGATGACCAATTCTTTCTAAAATTTTGTCTGCACCGTCCATTCGTTCAGCTTTTTGCTGCTTAATTTGTGGTTTATAATTGGACAACATTATACAATACTGTAAGTAATATTCTTCATTTGTTCTAATTAATAAAGTAATTATTAACCCTAGATTTGCATCATGTCAAACACAAAAGAAACAAGGAAAGGATTAAAAAGAAAGTTTATATCGCTTGAAGATAAAATCCAAATCTTAAATCGTTTAGAAGGCGGGGAAAAAATATCGTCTGTTGCAAAATCAACAAATTTGAATGAATCTACAATTCGAACCTTAAAGAAAACTGCAGATAATATAAGGAAAACTGTGGCAGATTGCTGTCCGTTAGGTGCGAAACGTGTTACTCGCACACGTAATTCTAATATGGTTAAAATGGAACGGGCGTTAATGATCTGGTTGGAAGACTGTATAGCCAAAAAGATTCCTATCAGTGGAAATCTTATCAAGCAGAAAGCACTTAAAATCTACGAACATTTAAGGAATATTGGGCATTCTTATGCAGGGCTAGAAAATCATTCGTTTGTCGCGAGTAAAGGATGGTTTGAAAAACTAAAAAAAAGGTACACATTGCACAATATTAAGTTTCAAGGAGAACAGGCCTCAGCAGATGTTGAGGCTGCCGAAAATTATAAGCTGGAACTAGCTAGAATTATTAATGAAGGAGGTTATTCACCTGATCAGATTTTTAACGCCGATGAGACGGCATTATATTGGAAAAAACTACCATCTAGGACCTTCATTTCGAAAAATCAAAGGCGTGCTCAGGGGTTTAAACCTTCAAAAGAACGTATCACCCTTCATGTGTGCAGCAATCTATCAGGGAGCCTGATGATAAAACCCATGATAATAAATCGTTCTTCAACTCCCCGTGTAATGAAAAACATTAATAAGAGCCAATTGCCTGTATTCTGGCGATTTAATAAGAAAGCTTGGATGACTCGAGATTTATTTAAGGATTGGTTTTATAATTGTTTTATCCCGGCAGTTGAAACCTATACGATGGAAAAAAATTTGTATTTCAAAGTTTTATTGGTTATTGATAACGCTGGTTGCCACAACATAGAACTGGACCACCCAAATGTGAAAATTGTCTTCCTTCCTCCTAACTGCACGTCATTAATACAACCTTTGGACCAAGGAGTCATTCAAACTTTAAAAATGTACTATGCACGCCAACTTTTCCAAACCATTTTCGACAGATTAGAAAATAGTGAAAATAAAACTCTTACTCAAGTGTGGATGGAATTTTCTATTTTAGATTGTATTAGAACCGTGTCATCGGCTTGCGCGGAAATTAAACCATCAACGCTTAATGCGTGTTGGAAACCTCTTTTACCTCAAATGGTTCAAGCAATACAAGATGATTCTACAATTTCACTCCCAGTTACAGAAATAGTAAACATTGCTTCTCGTTTAAACGATGAAGAATTTGCAGTAAACCATCAGGATGTAAGAGAACTAGTACTCGGGGAAGAAACTTTAGATGAGGAAGAACTGATGGAATTAATTGATGGACACACCTCAAATGCATTGGTAAACGAAAATAAGGAAAATGAATGGGTGCCAAACCTCGATTTACAAGATGTGAAAAAAGGGCTAAATTTGGCTAAAGAATTAGAACTTCATTTCATTGAAACTGATCATTCAACGGTGCGCAGCGCAAAGTTTAAAAGAGAGTTAAGAAATTGCTTAGCTCCCTATAGAGAGATTTTAGTGGAGTTAGAAAAAAAAGCTACAATCGAAAACCAATGTGAAGATCAACCAAGTGAGGAAGACATTTTTCCCATTAAAAGAAGGCGAGTTAGGCGACTCATATCTGACAGTGAGGATGAGTGTTGAAAGATTACATCATTTTACAAAAGTCTTTCTTTTGTTTTTGTTGGAAAACAGTTTTTTAGTTTAGTTTTTGTTTCATTTTTTTCATCATTTCCTTATATGAACTCTTCAATTTAATAAAAATAATTTATAATTTATCTTGTCTTTTGAATTTATTGGTCTCCATATAACGCGGTACGAATGATGTGATTTGTACTTATTCTGAGTCTCTTGTAGCGCGGTTTCCATACAACGCGGTAGACGGTTTCCATAGAACGCGCTACGAATTAGCCTGGTTTGTACGGTTAAATCCGAGTTTCTTATAGCGCGGTTTCCATATAACGCGGTACGCACTCACCGCGTTATAGGAGGGTTGACTGTATATATAAAAGAGAAAGCGTGTGGAAATGTTCCATATAGGCTCCGAAACGGCTGGACCTATTTCAATGAAACTTTCAGGGAATCTTCAGATTGACCTGGCGAGTAATCCTGTAAAGTTTGATGACGATCGAGCACTCCTTTTCTGTCAAACAAGCCGTTCGTCGTACTTTTATTTCTGACATTAACTTGAGCCCGATTTGTTTTGGTGTAGGTAATGTTCTTCACCCGCTCGAGGAGAGAATGAATACGAAGAGAAATGAATAATTTAATATATTGTGAGAGTTAAATTAAATGTTTAATAACGTTAGTTTATTTTTTAAATAAAATAAAGCAAAATCTAACCCGGCGAAGCAAGCTGGGTACGCTGGTGTACTGTTATGACATTAGTGTCTTTCCTGATAAAACTAATTTAGAATTATAGACTATGCCTTTATCATTAATATAAAATTTTCTATGTTTAATAATTTACACGGTTTTCTATGTTACTTAATATAATATATACGACATCTTCACTTAAAGTCTCACTCCGCTATACCACACTTTTCTCCTCTTTTAGGCGGGGATATCTTTTGAGAATAACTCGGCTATCCACTAAAAAAACAGTAACTCTGTAGAGGCCTCCTGTGTGATTTATTTAGAAAAACTGTCTTCTGTATGTTAACAATCCACTTGATAGACGTCTGTTTGGAATGAAAACTCACTTCTACATCTTTAATTGATGTCTTGGTCTATTATAGTAAGTATACAACGTAAAAGGATTTTTTTATTGGAGAAGGGGGCACATAAGCTTGCAGCTGACTTGGTCCAAGGTACGTTCATCATCATCGGCCTGCGTCTATCCACTGCTGGAAATAGTCCCCAATACCTTCCACCATATGCGATCCTCCGCTTTCCGCACGCAGCCACTTCCGGATATAGGGTCGTCGGTCCATCAGGAGGGGAGGCGACCCATGCGTAGTGTCCATTCCAAGACATTTCTCCGCCATCTGCCTGCACTACTGACTCGGCAAATGTGACCGGCCCACTGCCACTTCAAGATATGTTGCCAATTTTTTTTGTTGACATATTTAATATAGATGTCTGTATTTTGCGAGGTTGTGGTACTTTACCTATCGTGCCGATCCATTTGTGCAATAGCATAAGCTGTTCAGTGTCGAAAAACACTGAACGGAAAACAAGATCACTGTCGGAAAACATACAAACCCAAATACGCATCTTGACTTAAAATGTACATTTCAAATTTATACCTGCATATTATATTTTAATAATTTTATTAATACTATGGGTGTTATTTTCCCTGTCCGGTTGATTCTTTTGTTGTGTTGCGTTGCATTTTACAACTACTAACGACCTCTATCGTAACGTATTGAAGCAAGAGCTTAACATTTAGCGCGCGAACTTTTCACACGCGATAGTTGTAGTAGATCATTCACAGATGGCGGCAGGAGTAATTATCGAATTTAAAATGAAATTGTAGATCTTTAAGGTAACAAGTTGCTTTTTTACATTCCTTGTTTGTTTTACGAATTAAAAATTAATTTATGTATGATCAGTCAGTGGTTTAGAACAAATTACATGGACCACTTAATTTGTAAATGTTTGCTAATCCTTATATTCGGTTTAATACTATTATAGAAGCTGGGATAACTGAGAGTTCCAATTTCAGAACTGTAGAATAAGGCCACGGTTTACCCTGCCTGTGATAGAAGGCGACCAAACCCTTACAAAAGTGTCATACATGTAGATTTTGCTTCACCGCCGAGCGCGTGGTAAATCACTTAAAATTAGAATAAATCTATGGGTGCCGTCACCGGGGATCGAACTCGTAACTTGAGACGACCTCCCGGGACACTAAGCTACCACGGAGCAAGGATAATAAGACATAAAAATAAATAATCATAAAATAAGAAACTATAGTAGAGTAAGAGATATTAATAAGCTTATAACATGTTATTAGTAGCATTAGTAATTAAGTAATAATTGAACATGATCCCAGCCAAACATGCTGGGGAATAAAAACTAGTAAGAAATCATCATAAAAAAAAGAAAAAAAGATACCACGGTGTATATACCCTATATATTAAATAATTTTCTCTTCACATATCTTTACAGCAAAGGAGTGGAACAAGTTGCCGGTAATCTTTCCGTCCATGTACGACGTCATAGCCTTCAAGAGTAGAGTGAATAGGCACTTACTAAACTAGCGCCTACCATTTTTCCACTACGTCACCACTTAACATGAAGTGAGATCGTGGACAAGCACTAGTTTCTACCCTATAAAAATGACAGTTGGAAAGTAACGAAATCAGCATCGAACTTGTACACAACACTTAGCGAGGAATTATGACAACACTATTCAAAGGTTTTTTTTTTAATGATGAACTACACAGATGGGCCACATAGGCTGGCCTCGACTGCTTCACCGGATTGAGAGGTGGCATAGCTCTTAGGTCGCTTAGCATGAACCTCTATTGCTAGTAACTCCACACAAGGGTCCCCTCGGTGAGGTGTAACCTCGGCTTGGACGATTACTATGTAACGCGTAAGCATTCCGATCCGAGGGCGCCCGAGAGGGCCGAACCACGACTCGATCGGTTGCTATTTCACGGATAATCTAAGAGACATTCAAAAGCTAAACTAACTTTGAGTGCCACTTCGGGGCTGTTCAAAGGTACCAGGTAAGCATATACGCACAATATATGCATAATACATTCAAGGCCAAACACCGATATGTTCATATTGATCTATTGTCCGTAGTAAATGGAGCTGGGCGCTTTTGTAATAACGAGATTACAACTCTAACTCTATTAGCGTAGCGACTCATTTCCAACGACTTGGTGGGTCGATTGTGTTAATCAAATTATAAGCTGATAGTAACTTTGATCGGGGTGTGGGGTTTCAGTGTCGTTGGCGGTAATAAGTTTAGGAAGTAAGGCGTTATTATACTGTATTGCTACCTCTGTTCAATATATAATACAGCGTAGAAACACACAGGAGTTGACTGGCTATTTAAGTGGTACCAATTAAAATTTTGACCAAATTATAGTACCATTACAGCATGTCCAATTCGATGTTACAATTTAAAGATTAAAGACAAAATAATATAAATAATTAATAATAACTAAGATAATTATATACATGTCATTGAGCATTCGTCGAAAGTTTGGTTCTGGAAATGGGCTCGAGAAACAACGGAGGGCGACGTATGTACGTATGTACACAAATCTATCTGGCGTGCGTAACATATAAAAGTAGCTCTAAGTGAATGAAATGTGTACTTGTAGTCTTGTAATGTAGTTGAAATGTTATATGGTGCGCTATTAGCGCGCTGTCCTATTCCTACTTATTGTCGGCGACTCGCACGACAGTGGTCCTCTTGGATAGCTCAGTGGATCGTTCCGTTCAGGTTCAGAGCTACCGTCTGACGAGAGTTCTATAACGACAATCATCACTTAGTCCAAAAGGATCTTAAAACAACACTGTTTATAAGGTTCGGTTCTCTTACGGTTCAGCGCAACGGTCTTTCACGTTGAGTACTAATTAATTAGGATCGTTTTTTTTTACCTCATTTAGGGCCCTATGAGCCTGTTGTTAAAATTTGTGCAACAATGTTGGTCCCTTTGTAAAAAGGATCGTTCAGTTCAGGTTCAGAGCAACCGTCTCACTAGAGATCACGTTGTGTATTATTTTCCTATCTTCGTTTAGCATCTTCTCATTATCACCAAAATTCATTTGTGTGGCTCGCGGGCTAGTCGTTTAACAAATACTATAAAAGGTCAGAACTAGACCTCTTTATTACTACAAGTATATCTGTAAGAAGAGTATTTTTTCGTATTTTTTTTTAAATTCATATAATTGTTAATACGTCGTTTTAAGCGTCAATAGCCTAATGGTTTAGTGTACGGTCTGCGAATCGTAAGGTCGTGGGTTTAAATCCACCATTCGATTATTGCCGTGAACCATATCCTAGCACAAGCTTAAGCTAAGTTGGAATGGTTAACAAGATTGTTAGTAATATTTCTGAAAAAAAAAGAAATATTGCTAGCTTTCTTTAAAAAAAAAATACAAAGTGTTCTTAGATTATTTATTTTTGTTCACACAGCAATATATTGTAAAATTTGTTAACTATTCGCGAAGATCTGTTGTTGGTTGTCAGTTTTAAATATTATTACACCTTTTTTGTAAAAATGCTATTGATCTTCCTAATAATAAATCAATATAGAAAAACAACAGCAAAGTTCTCTTTATAATTTAGTTTTGCTTTAAATGAGCCATTGTAATGAGAAAATGGGACGATTAGTCCAGTAGTTATTCCAATCGTCTATCCATTATTCTGCGTTAAACTTTGAAGGCTAACTAATACCGGAACTCATTCAACATTACATTGACAATGATTTAGACTTGTCTGTACTTTATTTTTCTGTTTGAAATTTTTTTCTGTATTTACATTTAATTTTTTTTGTCAAATGTTGTGTTAAATATTGGATTTCGGTCGATACGAATCTCATCTCTACAATTTTTGAAATTCTCATCTATCTGTATGTTTTACTTAAGAACGGCTTCACCAAAATTGAAAATCGGTATGCAGGAAGAACATGTGATTGCGCAAATCTTAGGCTATATACGGTTTACGACTCGATCGATTTCAATGAAGTTTTCCGATAATCTTTAAATTAGTGCAACGTATTATAACTACGATTTTCATGCCAGTGCGATTAGTTCATACAACTCAGGGCGCTGGCCGATGGACGCTTGAAAATTTGCAGCATCACTGGCCGGGCCACGGCCGTTGAGATTTCTCAGCATACACTGGTGTCTCACAATACGATCTTTTCTATAGACGTAAAACAAGAAGTTATACGTGCTTGCGACACGAAAGATATCAGCTTCTCCAATTAATTATGATGGGCAAAATAGCAGGGAAGAGACGCGCTGGACGTAGGAAAAAGTCGTGGTTGCGAAACATCAGAGAGTGGACCGGCATTGCCAGCGTCGAACACCTGTTTCGCTTGGCACACGAAAGAAATAAGTTCGCTGAGCTGACGGCCAACCTCCAGTAATGGAGAGGCATTTGAAGAAGAAGAAGATACGTGCTTATTTGAGCTAGCAAAAGTAGAACAGAAATCCAATTACAATCATAGCGTATCGTTGAATTTCAAACTGTATCCTTATTTGTAACTTAACGCGAACATATCGTGCGGCGTCAAGTTACCGAGCAATCCATCCGCAGTATAGCTTGCATTGAAACATAACTTGCACATCACGGGCATACAGACATAACTGGAGCGAAGCAAGATTACACGTGGAAATGTATTTCAATCAATATATATATATATATATATATTTTGCACAAGTGTTACTTACATTCTTGTTAACCATTCCGACTAAGGTGCTGGTAGATGGTTCACGTTCACGGGCAAGAATATTGTGGCGCCCACTTAAGGAAATCTAAGACGATTGTTTATTTTTTAATAATTTCATCTTTCCTCGTAATTTTTTTATTTTATTTATTTTTATTTTTTTAATGCTTCATACACCCACCCAACGCCCTTTGAACTCTCTTTGGCGCCCTGGTTTCTCCGTCGCTCCAAAGAGCATCTCCATAGAAACGGCACTGGTTCACGTCAAGTCGAATGCTGGATTCAAACCTACGTCCTAACGATTCGCAGGCTGTAACCCTAAGGCATTAGGCTATTGACGCTTTATTAGGTATTAATGAATAATAGGTTTATTATTTTATTATTATTATCCCCAGATTTGAATGAGTTTATTGAGTTTAGTTATTTTTGCACAATAATATTATAATTGTTGAAAATTCAGTGTAGAGTATAGTATAGAAGACTGGAAACAGAAAACGATTTCATTTTCTTTCTATCCTGCTATTTTAAAAGGATTGTAGAACTTATTTGTTTTTATGTACCTGTCTACTATATGGATTTTTATTTATCTGAACAACTATTATGAATGACGAATTCACGAATGCTGTATTGTGGCAACTCTCATGCAGAGAAATAACGAGGGAAATATTCCGAATTCTCCAACTGACTGTGCTGTTTCCGCCCCTCCACTAACATGCTGATTTATTGTTTCAGATTCCAACGATGTAGCGTGAGCATGGAGTCGAGACAGTGAAGTTATCGATAAAAATATTCCCAACCCAATTTTCGTGTAGACGTGTGTGCATCGTGGGAATATAAAATGCGCGTGTGTAGTGTTGTGTGCGCCGCGTCCATCCCCAATCAGTGATGTCAAGTGTCGATCGTGTTTATCGATAGTCGTGACGATGGCGACGATGGATTTGACCAACGAAGTGGTCCGGTTGCGGGCCGAGCTGGAGAAGGTGTCCGCGGAACGGGACATGCTCCTCTGCGAGGTGTCCAATTTGCGTAGAGAGTTGGAGCTTAGCGAGCTGAAGCAACTGCAAGATGATAGGTAAGAATATTATTTTGTTATGTATTTAGAAAATAATGTTTCCCTCTTAAAAATTGATTGATTGTCGAAAGTAAACTTTTAATTATTAATGAAACTAATAATCTAAGACTTATTAGAAGCGTCGATAGACTAACGGTTTTTTTTTATCTTTCCCCCAATGTGTTGAAACTCAGGGTCCTTTTCACATCCTTTCATTTCCTTTCCACTGTCCATTCTTTCTTCATCTATCTTTCCTCCCTCCTGACATCACTCTTTACATTTCTTTAACAATTTACATTTTTCTTATTTCTACTACAACGTTTTCCTTTACTTATTTCTACTAGCACATTTTCCTTTCCTTATTTCTACTAGCATATTTTTGTTTCAGTTTCCTTATATCTACTTACTATTTTTCTCTTAGTATTTTTTATTTCTATTTCTTTTGTTTCTTTTTTGGTTTTCTCAATTTTTAATTCTTTTACTGTTTTGGTATTATGTTATTTTTCTTACATATTTTCCTTAATTTCTATTAAGATCTTATTTTATTTGTCTATTTTTGAAAGCCAGGGGAATATACTTATATTTTCTTCTGTTACTTTCTAAAGAAAGAGTCGTGGATTCGCTTCCACCATTCAACTATTGACGTGAACCATCTCCTAGCACAAGCTTATGAACATACACTTGTATATTTCAAGAAATTGTAAAGACAAACACGACGGAGCTGCTC
Source organism: Meandrusa payeni (assembly GCA_029286785.1). Classification (NCBI taxonomy): domain Eukaryota; kingdom Metazoa; phylum Arthropoda; class Insecta; order Lepidoptera; family Papilionidae; genus Meandrusa; species Meandrusa payeni. Next base: position 4,201,440 of record JAGSMX010000029.1, read on the forward strand.
TCATAAAACCGTTTTCGAACAAACAAAGCGTCTACGTCTCCAGTCGTTTCAAAAGCTTGACAGTTCGTCTGACCCTCTTCCATCAAGTTTTACGCCCGGTGCAAGATGTTCGCTATATTTTTCAACATTTGAATAATATATCTATGAAATAGCTACCGACCGAGCCATGGTTCGGCCCTCTCGGTCGCCCTCGGATCAGGATGCTTACGCGTAACATACCTAGTAACTGTCTAAGCCGAGTTACTAGTTATAGAGGTTCAGGCTAATGGCCGTAAGAGCTATGCTCCTCAATCCGGCTTCTCTGGCCAACCTGTGTAGTTCGTCAAAAATTATATAATTAAATAATCTCATATCAATAATCAATAAAAATTATATAATAGGCTCCGAAACGGCTGGACCGATTTCAATAAAACTTTCAAGGAATCTTCAAATTGACCGGGCGAGTAATCCTTTAAAGTTTGATGACGATCGGGGCACTTCTCTTTTTGAACCGTCAAATACAGCTTGTATTTACTATGATGATATTCTATTGTTTTATAACCCAAATTTGTATTGACACATGCATTGTGTATATTTCATTGTGAACCATATTTAAGTACAATGGAATATATTGAAGTATATTAAAGAAGGAATAAGAATGATATTGTATTTACTGATATGTACATGGATGTAAGTAACGATCTTCACCCGCTCGAGAGGAGAATGAATACGGAGAGAAATTAATAATTTAATATATTGTGAGAGTTAATTAAAATATTTAATGACGTAAGTTTATTGTTTAAATAAAATAAAGTACTGGGTACGCTAGTAGAGTATACAATGCTACGTGAATACGATTTTTTAACTGTGCTGAAATTAGCCCAGTCTTTCCGTCTAATTTAGCTTTTACTAACGTGTGTTAGGTTTTAGATTTAATTTCATTAATTACATTTTCCCATAGCTTGATACTTATAATAAGTGATAATTTGGGTTCTCTGACATGAATGCTCCAATAGTATTAATATCAAAATTTCGCCTAATTGAAATCTATATAACAAATTTTAAAAATATGTTTATTAGTGACAAAGTTATGAAGGCACTAACATAAAAAAATAACTGAATTGATGACCTCCTCAGTTTTTGAAGTCGGTGTGTAATTTCTCTTAAATTGTATACGCCTTTCTCTTTTGTCTCCCACATCAGAGTACCCTCATATGTAAGCATAAAACATGCATAAGATATTTATACAGTAAATAAGGCTCATCAAGACACTCCAAGTCACAGATTTAAGATTTTTGACATTTTAATCCGACACTGAAGCATAATCCGACGCTCGCTAACTCTGTTTACCCCGAATAACACAAAAGAAGTGACACCTGACAAGAAACAAGACAATCCTTTAGAGTGGCTTTCGTTTTGATTTGGCCTTGTTTAGTATTAATACTTAAGTACTTATAAATCTCTGCTATATTTCCGTTCAGTTGTGAGTTTATTTTGTATAATGTTGGTGAAAAAAAAAGCTCTTTAAAAAGTTTCTATTTTGCAAATTGTAATTTTTGACTCTTACGAAAAAAAAAGGTAGGTTTTTTTTTTTTGTTGACGGGGAGGAAATCTTCAGAAAGATACCCCGCCTTCTGGAGGGAAGGCGGCGGTTATGTGGGGTTCCTACCCAGCAAAACTTCCCCGGTGGCCCTTTCCTCGGTGCATGACGAGGGGCTCCGGGATCTCCAGTGGAACGCACCGGAGCCCTTCTGCACTGTGCCCGAGGAGAGCACGTCCCGAGGGGGGAGGTTTTCCCCCCCCCCCCACTGTGCCCTCGCAGCGCAAGGCGACACGGGCCAGCCGATGTCGCCTTCTTCCCGGGTCCACTTTGGTGGACGACTCAGGCCCCCACCCTTGTCACCCAGTGAAACCGAGGAGGCCCCAGAACTACAGGGCTGAAGGGGTTGCCTACCTAGTCCAGCCTTTTTTTTTTGTTAACGCGGGGGAATCTGTTTATAGACCATCCTCCGGTACCCTGGGTGGGCCCGGAGGGATGTGTGGGACTCGACCTGGGCAGCCTATACCCACTAAACCTACCGCGAATGCCATCAGCCGTTATGAGCGGGGTGTCCCGGATCTGTCAGCGACAGGACAGACCTAGTCCAGCCTAGTCGAACGTTATGATGTAACAAACATAAAAAAAAAACTTAAAGAAGAAGTCAGAACCTCCTCCTTTTTTTAAGTCGGTTGTAAAACGGTCTCCCATTTATTACAATAAATTTATAAGTACAAGTGTATTACAGTAAATCAAACAAGTAAGCGCTATTATAAAAAAAGGTGACATTAATTTATTTTCCAGGTAATTTTGACACGGGTACAGCCGGAACAAATTTGACAAGGATAACTGATATCAGCAATTTACCCGCATCACAATTTATTTTATTTGCTCTTTTTTTCATCCACGTACAGATAGACAGAACGACTCTTAATGTAGTATTTCGTCTGATATTCGTAGTAGTAGTTTGTACTACGCGTAATCTACGACTTACGATCTTACATATATACATAAGGATGACGGCAAAAAAAACTCTTTAAATATTTTAACCTACACAATACATATGTCCCCTATCAAAATACAATCCCGTGCATCGCTTACTTAACTTACTCTTAAATTGGTGTTCAAATATTTTTTAATCCACTCTATTGTTGGTTCTTAGCCATTCGTCACATATTTTTATACCAGATGTTTAGTACATATCAACGTTGCAATTATCTTTTTTATGGGGTATAAACTAGGGATTGATCACGATCCCACCTAATGTTAAGTGGTGGTATCGAGAGATGGTACGCGCTAGTTTAGTAAGTGCCTATTCATTCCACTCTTAAAGGCTTCCACTTCGTACTTGGACTAACGCCGGCAACTTGTTCCCCTCCTTTGCTGTACACACGATGAACGATAACTCATTTCGCTTCGTTCGGACGAGCGGAACATCGACTATGAAAGGGTAGAGACCCGCCCAATGTCTAAACGTCCGAAGGTAGAATGGGGACCAGGGAATTAATTCGTGTAATTCACAGGAATTACACTAGTTACTTCCCTTGCCCCATGCACAGACACACTCTCCACAATGTAATCTGTAAAACACCGAAAGGTTAGCCATCTTTAATTTCAGTTTATTTTCATCATCATTCATCTCATAATATGTTATAAGCAACATGTCTCTTTTATAGGACTTGACAAACGAGCATGGGGCTCAAAAGACAAGCACAAAAATTACTAGCCAAAATTTGTTGCTTGTAAAGTGACGGGCTCAGTGCCTGTCATTATATGGGAGCTAATAAGCTTGGTGAAAACTGAGAGCGATAGTTGTATCTACCTCAAAAAGAGGAAAAAAGACATAAGATATACATACATACTTTTAGGTTTGCTTTAAATTAATTACTACAAAGCGTGTAGTATTTAATGTGCCCTTGCGATATAGTAACAGAGAATGATTGTTTAAAAATTCATGTATTTTTTGTCCATTTTCTGACTTCATAAGAAAAACCGTGGGTAAAAAACGATTCGCTTTCACCGAGTTCGCTCGGTAACAAAATACCTTTTCGTTTTCAACGATTCCAAATAAATATTTAAGTGACGTTGTTATTTCTTCTACCCACGCCTGCAAAAACTTAATGCCCCGCTTTCCTTTTCTCTCATCTCCCTTTCGTTTGTTTCTTTATGCTTCCCGTAACTCCGACCACTGTTATACTCCGACTGATGACTTAGGACGGCCCCGAATAACTTTATCGCTCTGTTTTCTACTATAAGTAAACTTAACTTCAGGTTCTCAATTCGTCTGTATTTGTTTTTATGTTTGTTTAACTTTCGACTAAGTGAACCGATTTTGATAATTTTCTTATATGAAAGTTGGTGCCACCAGTCCGCACTGGGGTCGCGTAGCGAAAGTTGGTGCCACCAGTCCGCACTGGGGTCGCGTAGCGAACTATGCCCTTATACTCTCTTTACAGAAGGCTGTGCCCAACAGTGGGCCATGTAAACAATATGTAGGCTGTAACTTTTTTATGACGAACTACACAGATTAGCCAGAGAAGCTGGCCTTGACTGCTTCACTAGATTTCGAGGTGGCATAGCTCTTAAGTCGCTAAGCCTGAACCTCTATCGCTAGTAACTCGACACAAGGGTTCCGGGTAACGGTAACCTCGGCTTGGACGGTTACTATCATGCGTGTAAGCATTCCGAGGGCGCCCGAGAGGACAAGGCTGTAACAACTACTGTACTTACAATATTTTTTTATACTTTTTATTTTAAAAAATATTATAATTATTAACCATACAATTTTATATCAAAATTTTTGTTTGAAAAGCTCTAGTATTTCATTATAAATAAGGAAATGAATATTTCGTTTAGCATTGAGAAATTAAAATACGTCTGATACTAATATTAAAGAAACGAGACGACTCGAATAAACATATTTAGAATTCCTCTTGCGGGACGATAGCCGTGAGGAAATTAAATTTCTTGATTTAGGAGCGACTCGACCGATTTTATTCATAACGTAAATCAAAATGGCGGTCTGGTATGCGGAGTTTTATGGGTGAAATTATATTATACTATTGAATTTTCTTAACTGGCATTGTGGTATGCCAATGTTAATTACCTAATGAATATCTAATATTAAAGTGAATGTTACTCGTTGACTAGAAACTTTTACGTAATTTAACATGGTTTGATTTTAGACATAGCCTAATGGTTAAACGGTGCGTAGGTTCGAAGGTTCGAATCCACCGTTCGACTATTGACGTGAACCATCTCCTACCACAAGCTTAAATTTAGTTGGAATGGTTAACAAGAATGATAGTAATATTTCTAAAAAATATATGTATGTATCTGTGTAAAATAATAAATATTTCAAATCGGTATAAGTATTCTGAAATGGTGCTCTTGGCATAGTTTTCTGGACTTGCCACACCACCATTTCACCACAAGAGCACCAAGAGCGACACATAATCAACTAAGTCGGTCAGCAGAACGAATAGGCTTGTTGTTATGGTGTGTTAGCTAGCAACACATGGCACCCAGCGATTGTTATGCATAATAACTACTTCCAATGATATCTTAGTGATTTACCTGAACCTTATTGTATCTTCAATTCATATAATAATTATTTAGTTGATCATCACATTATCTTGGCATTGTAAACAATAATTTAACTGTATTAGTTCGTAATCTGACTTCTAATTCATTTTGTATAAAGATTGTGAGGTCGCGTAGTTGTGACGGTACTGACTAACCTAACCTAAACCATTAGGAAATTGACGCTATTTGCTAATTTTACTAATTGGTTTTTATTTAAACACATAAAAGTATTTCGAAGGTCTAGTATTTTTAGAAAATAGCAAATTACGTAAAATAAAAGAAATCAAACATAAAAAATAGTCCTAGTAATTCAAATTATTAAAAAAAACAGTCTTCTTATTTTATAGTTCGACGGTATAAAATTATATAAATAATTTATCGATACTTATTAATTATTCGTTAAAGCGCCACCTGTGATCAGAGGGTTGAATTACATGCTTAATAGAAAAAATCTTACGCTTTTCTTTAACGTTTGCGGACGTTTTTTGCCAGCTTCGTTCCAACAATACTAATGCTAACAAAATAGTGGGAATTTGCTTGTATCTAGTAAAAAAAAAACATGCGTAATAACATTAGCCCATTGGAATTCCTCGTTCGAGTAAACAACGTCGTCACATCTATAATGTACCGGCTGTCATAACAATATCCCTTATAGAAATTAATCCGACGTAACAAGGGCCCCAGCATTTAATAAATGGTAATGTTTTTATTAGATATCTTAATGAAATGAAATTGCGTGGCGTCTTTAATCCAAATTAGGTTAATACCCCTAAAAGCTTTCCAGGCTGTTTCTGGGAAATGCCGAGCCTACGAAAGTTCGATAACTGAGATTGCTTCGCCGATTTCGTAACTAATTGAGAATTTGGCTCATTGACATTAATTGGGTAACGATTTTCAGCCTTCGTTGTAACTTGTATTGTTAATGCATATGGTGTCTAGTTTTTTGCACATAAATCTTCAAAACAGATTCGATATCGAATACCCAACTTCCAGATTAAAATACGGTCAAGTTACTCAGGCCCTGCTAGACCACACGATGGAAGCAAAACTTCTATAGCTCATCTATATGTATTTATATATGTATAAATATATACGCAAAATATAATATATACACTCTTGCTCCTACAGTGTGATACAGACAATAGGCGTGCACTGTGTCATAGATATGCTAAGCGTTACTGGCTATGACATAAAGAGAGAAAGAAAATGTGTACCTCTCTCCCTTGCCTCTAAAGTGTAACTCTCTCGTTTTCTATTTTCACTAACTTATATATCCCTTTTAACTTCCATTCGTCACGCCTGATCACACTTTTCGCACATGTATTACACTTATTCCCCAAATGCGTAAAGAAGTTTTGCTTCAAAAATAAATAAAAGAAATAATAATAATACGGTCATGAGGCAATTTTTTTTACGTTTGTCTCCTTTATTCTACACAAAGTCAATTGGCAATAGCCATGTCGCCGGACAGAGGTCACGCGTGGACACAGGTTAAGGTCGGAGACTCGGTGTGAAATATCTGATTACTCCATACCACGTTATACGCAACCTTACCATACCTCAAATTAGGTAAAAGGAATTAAAATCATACGTGATATTCGGCAGTTACGAAATATATCTAATCGAGTTATTCAAGGCTCTGAATTGGACACTCGGCATTTAGACTAGCTATGCGTTTGTCTATGATTTAATCAAAATATTGCAAATTGGCCTCCAAAAAACTCGGTTAGCTCATTTGCAATAAAGCATACAAGAAACGACTTCGGCCTCACATGGGATACTGTTTCTTGAGGGTCCCCAAATCGTATAGGCACGAAAACACTGCAGATGGCAGATGATTCCACAGGTTAATAGTGCGTGGAAGAAAGATACACAAGAAACGTCGATCGTACGTTTCTCGCGCCAATCTTTAAGATGGTGTCGATGGAATTCAGAATTCTGCCCAGATGAAAATGATTTTCTATCGATGTTTACCCCACCACCAAGTTACCAAGTGGTATATTACAATTAACAAATATGTTGATGTTAGCTACGGGCATCGATACATTATAGTTAAGGTACAAAGATAAAGTCAAACTTTATGGATTCAAAAAGGCCTTTTACGAAACAGGAAGGATACTATCTACTTTGATTGAAAAAACATATTTTTTGTGCTAGCTTGGATGCGGGAGTATGAATCCGTATAAGATCTGTAACCTGCACAAACGATGACGTAAATTGTATTATTATAAACAACACCCAAATTCGGCACGCATTTAATCAGAAACAAGGCGGAACTATCAGCATGACGTTACCCCGTTCGGCCTTCACTAGGGGTCAAGGGAACACTTTCCGTTTCGTCCACGACAGCGGTTACTACGTTAATTACTTCTGTTGTTGTTGATTCGTTCCTGTTGTTTTTAATTGCTTTTAGTAGCTGTGATGTGATTATTAATTATTTTAGTCATTAGTAGTCGTATTTTTCGACGGAAAAGACCAGTTGATGTTACAAGATCACATACAAGCGCCCGGACGAGGTTAAGCGTTTGACTGCCTCTATCCCAGAAATGTAATACATTATTACGTTATACCTTAATATTACCTAGAATTTATTCTTAGCGAGGTCCATTAGTTTTCTAGTCCTATCCTGTCTGTCTGTTAATGCATCATTATAAACTGTTTAAGTTGTTGTATCGCTATTGGAAATACTTCGTTACAACTTAATTGAATCAATGCAATTAGTCGTTGTTTAATAGTCAAGTCATTACTTTTCTTACAACTTCCAATAACATTTATATTATCCAAAAATCCATTGGTATATTTTATCAGGGAATAGATCTCGAGAAGGCTAACTCAGTTGTGTACGGCGAGCGCACGGCAAGATACATCGTGCCTAGATTAATTAATGAACTACACTCAGATATAAGGAATTGTATAACTAACAAAAACATTAAGAGTATACTAAAAAGTTATTTAGGAACGCAAGACGGACGCTTTGGCGCTAGTGACAAACCATTGCGGTTTATATAGCGTTAAGTTATATGTATATTCCTTTATTGTAAAATTTTATTTGAAATAAATAAAAAAAAAAAGTTAATCGGTTGTCGTGGTATGTGTGTGGTGGAAATATCAAAAAAACTAGAATTTTTTAAGTCGGTTTCGAGTTAGGCAAAGGTATAGTGTCAATATTCATCGGCTCCGCTTTTCTAGAGAAATCAAATACGTTACAGGACAGTGCAAAATAAATCGTCCATAAATGATATGGGGTAACTATTTCACAACTTTGTAACAGATGTTATGCTCTCAGGTCGAAGGTCCATCTTACGCATTTGGTAGACGTAACCTGCGTGGGCATAGGATTGTTCTATCAATATTCGGGTCGAAGTCACAATCCCAAGGGAATTTGTTTATTTATTTTTGATAGACTTTCTTCAAGAACTTCTTAATATTTCTTAATATCAAGTTGTATCGCTTCGAAAAATCCGCTGACGACAATGATTTTACACAACGTTCTAAACGCGGTGAACTAAGACAAAGAAGCAGTAGTGATGGTTTTTCACTATGATAATTCCCCCGTATATTAAGCAGTGACGTGGACTCATCTATAGGTGGCTGGTACATATCCGGTTCGAAGGACCAATATTCACTCTTTTAAATCGGGGAAAATTATAGATTCAGATTCCGAAACAAATATATTTTATTATGAGCGCAGACAGTACTGTTGTTCTGTTTATGGTCGAATTTGAATTCAGTATGCACCAATTTATTTCTGTTTTGTTTGATTTTATGTACAAAAAAAGTACGTACTAAAATTAACCGCCAATGTATGGTAATGGGCTCACTTGCCACATCCGGGATGGTTGCTTGGTGAAAAAGTAAGAGGTTTTTCATTTAATATCTGACCAAACTGGCATATTTGTATTCCCACTAAATCATGTTTCCCTAAGCTCTTGTTACTTCGAGGAACACGTGCCAGACAAGGTGGGGCGATGCGAGACACGTATAATTATTTACGACCTTGTAAACAATACCGTTGTAAGGCTAAAAGCTTTTGCTTATATCGCATAGTTGGTTTACACTTCCATCATTCCCTTGTGTTACCTAAAGTGGTTCTCTTTACACTAATGTGCTGTTGACTCGCTCAACAACACTTCCCTTGAAAGTTGGAAGTAAAAGAAAGTTTGCCGTAATGAGAGAGAGAGAGAACGAAAAATCAATCATTAATTGTTACTCTAGATGTACTCATACACATACTAGTCATTGAATGAATCGGTGATAAAAATTATGAGTACAAGCGGCGTTAACGAACAGATTTCAAACTTGGCATCCAACTATCTCATTACATAATCGAGATCAACACAAATTTCATAAATTATATATGCAATTTTATTTAATTACCCTTATTTCAATACTTTATACTAAGGTTCGTAAAAGCAGATTTAATCCCTTGGTGCCATTCTCTGTCAACCCTGGGTGAGAGAGAGTATCATAAGAGGAGATTTTCTCTATGGTCACATTTAAATTATACTGTCATTACCTTTGACTAACCCAGACCTTGAGTTCCAATATACCAAGGAATTCCTAAAAATCCTTTGGAAGAATGCTGTTCTGTGCTGATATTGGTAGGTTTATGATAATCCATGATTAGAGAAGTAAGAAGAAAGAGAATATAAGCGCCAGAACTAATTGTGACACTTCGGAAATAAATTAGGGCCTAAGCGCGTAATAATGTTTAACGTTTGTTTCGATTTGAAATCGGTTTTTATTTTTACACGTAAATATACTTGTATTATCCAGATAGTTATATCTCCATAAATTCTCTGTAAATTCAATGCTGCATGATGTCTCACGAGTCGCGCCACGAGTTCACTGATGAATACGTATGCATTATTCGATACCGTGTAATTAGGACACCTGGTGTGACGATATATCTTTCAGCACTCTGTTAATTCTCTTCCTGCTAACATCTGGGCCGCAGTGCACGGGGCGTCTAAATTTAAAGTATCTGTTTACACTATGTCCGTTGTTTGCGTTAGTATATTAATAACATCACCGTGCAGGTTTGGGTGGAAACTGCTTTACAAATAGTAAACGAGGACAGTTTACGTTACGTTGATAGCAAGAGCTTCTAGCATTTGATGTGAAAACCTAATATGGTTAAAAATTTTACATACATTACACGTGTAAAATTCTCGTTCAATAAACATTCACGTTTATCCTACCTGTTAAATATTAGGAGCGTTGCTGGAGTTTCTCCGGCCACTTCTTATCACAGCGCCAACGCTTCCCGAAGTGCCACATAAAGCTAGTGAGCTGTTATATGTCTTGATACTTTTGCAATAGAAGCTAACGACGGAGCCCCGGGACCTTGCATCTAGTTACTCCCTAAAGAAGAGGAGGCTAACCAACCTATTAGCTGCACATTGCTCATTCAAATCGTTGTGTCCGTGATTCATATTCATAATTTTGTAACAAAACACGACTAAGCAAAATACCAATTGTCCTACATAGGCGTGGAATGTTCGCCCGATGATAATCGGGTAGATATTGCGGCGAATTGTTGCGAGCTTCATCCGAGATGGGGCCATGACCTCTCAACCCTTTTCTTGTAAGGTTAACGCCCTCTACACAAGAAATAAGCTTTATGTATCACGATTCTAAAGTATTTGATATAAGAGTAATGTCATAAAACACGCCTTTGTTTTAGAAATAAAGTAGACAGTTCTACTTAACACTTTTTTTGTTTTCACAAATATTATTAACATTTTTGTTAATCATTCCAAATAAGCTTAGGCGTGTGTTAGGAAATGGTTCACATCAATAGTCGATTCGAGTGGGATTCGAATTCACAACCTTACGATTCGCAGACGTATTCTAAACTAATAGGCTATTGGAGTTTTCTCGTTGTGGAATTATTGATGAAACCGTTTAAAGAATGACCCTGATGCAGTTTTATTTGAATGGAAATAGGCATTCCCATTGCCTTCTACCATAGACGATCCTCCGGTTTCCGCATCAAGACACTTCCGTCTATCTTTATAAGGTCGTCGGTCCATTTGGAAGGATGATCCACGCTTTTCGGACCCATGCCCGGCCTCCATTCCAAGACTTTCCTTTGTCGACTACCTTTATTCTCCTTCGAATTTCTTTTCGTATTAAGTTGTACATAGAAATGTTACAAAAAATTATGAAAAAAATTGTAAGGTATTTTGTTTCTTTATTTATGTTATTAACGTGTCTCACATATAAATATATTTAGTACAATCCATTATCGGCACAGCGTCATCATGGATACGCCCACTAAATCTGCAATACTTTTGTCATCTGCCCCCCCACTCGGGATAATCGATTCCATAGCTAATGTTATTTGCTTCGTCTGCAACCACTCGAAAACAATATTTCCTTTTTACACAACTATCCGTAACGGATTAACGAGATAGAGGAGCGCGGTCGATCTCGAGCTAGATCCATTGATTTCGTAAGGTCGTTGTGTTTTGAAACGAGCTTGTTTCTATCCTATTCTTATTATCATCTTGTATCCGAGTGATTAATGCTTTATATATGGTAAGATATTCGTTAGTACATTTGAATGTTTGCCAATTGACAATGAAAATATATGTTCGAGGATTTCAATATGTTTGTTCTAATGTTCAGTGTAAGTGCGCGTATAGCAGGTAAGTTTTTTTTATACTTTCTAAGCATGCGCTTGTCCACGATTTCCACCTGATGTTAAGTGGCAATGGAACGCTCTTATGAAAGTGCAACAGATATCGTAATGTGGGGCACATGCATCATTCATGAGTTGGAGCTGATCTGTCCGTCTATAAGGGAATGAGTAGAGGACGCGCGGCGAATGTACAATGTTATCTAGCGCATTAAGGCTTAAGATTCTCGCCTCGTCTATGTAAGTTTGCGGTTTATATATAGGATTATAGCTTTGCCTTCTAATCTGGACCCTAGTCACTGAATTTTCACTATGATACCGGACTAAGGTACAATATTTAAATTCAGAAGCAGTAACATTTTTACTGGTATTTATAATAAGAAGGCACACATTAAGAAATTGAATTAGTCAATAAACTAATATTATCATATGAATAAATATGATAATATTATTATGTATGTATTATTAATTCCTCTTTCCTCACTTTGAACTGTTGTAAATTGTAATCCTCGACTTTTGCGACTCAAAAAAATGTTGTTGACCCCTGATCAATAATATAAAATGCCAGCTAATTTACCAGCTATGACTTAAACTATTTTCAACAGACTTCAAAAGGAGAATTCATCTCAATTTGACTTTTGTGGTGTTCTCATGGATCCCATTTTCAGAATTGGACCAAAATTAAATAGGGGAACATATTAATTGGGTCAAAATGAATTAAACACGGGAAGCACTCACTCAAGCACAAGGTTTTAAACAAAAAAATAATTATCAAAATCGATTCACCCAGTCGAAGGTTATAAGGTGACAAAAGGACAAAAGGTGATATCCCGACACACCGTCAGCCGTGTCTATAATACTGAGGACTATGACGACGCCACAGGAAGACTGATGACAAAGGCAATAGCCGCATCAAGGGAGATGATAGTGGACTACAACCTACAAATGGCAATGAGAAGCAGGGACACACCGGTCGCGGAGAAGCTAATAGCAATGCAGCGGGTCGTCCGCGACGCGTGAACCGCGGCGATTTCTGGCCACCTCCAAATTCAGGCATTATATTAAAAAAAAAAAACAAAAAACAGGAAAATATTAACTGTAGAAGAAGCACTCTTTAATAAATGCAGAGTGATTGCGATCTAACAACAATAAAAAAAAGGTGACAAAAAAAATGTGAATTCAGAACCTCCGTTTTGAACTCGGTTAAAAAGAGAACATTCTTAACTTCCCTGGATTGGAATGGGTGAACCGATTTTGATGATTTTAAATTTATTTGAAACTTGGTGCTTTCCATGTCCCATTTTAATTAGGAACATTTCTAACTATTGCATCGATGAGAAATGTATGATGTACTTCAAGGTTCGTTTGATGTTTGTTTAGGTTCTAATTAATTCTATTTTATAATTTTTCTCCGATAATTCGGAAATACAAAAAATAACGCGCGTTTTAACGTTTAACGTTTGATTTGATTTGAAGTTTTACCAGTCAATTTACTTGTACAGACATAGAGAGAAATAATTTACTTTCGGGAAAACTCGGAATACTATGACACCCGAACTGAACGAATGATCGTACTAAATGAGTGACATTTTAATATCAATGAATATAGAGCTATTTGAGAGAGCACGATAAATACGAACTTTCCGAAAAATGACGAAAGAAAATCTTTTCTCACTATATCTATAAAAGAACTTAATTAAATTAACAACTACCAGAAATATAACTACAAGCTACACTATTGAAGTTATGAGGAAGATGTATAGATCTCTAAAAAGGGGTAAGGTGTACCTGAAAAGTTTTTGAAATATTACACTTGCGAGAGTACAATATTCGCCAGCGTAAATATGTACATGTCAAACAAGAAGTTATCGGCTAATGTGAGACGTTGGAAACCAGTCTTTTATTTACCAAAATAGAGTACACGATTATTGTTCCTAATACAATAGACACAACGTTCATAGTTGCGTCATGCAGTACAGTATTGTTTCCCTGTACAATGGATTTGCTAGGAAGCAAGCTGACAGCTGCCTTTGTTAGACTCCGGCTACTCGATGTCCACGCTATAGTCTGAAAATTGAATGAAATGAAATACGAAAAATCCATACAAACATGTTTCTATATTTAGAATCGAAGCACAAGCTAAATCATGTTATTAACGGCGATAACCTGTGTACAATCACTGTATTTTCCATGTCCAAGCCGTTTTATGAAAACGGCAATAATGAAGAAAAAATAAAATAATGTAAAATATACAAAAAAATACAATATATTGAAAATATCGATATATTTTGAATATCGATATATATTGGTATAACATTATGATCTATTAAATCGATATATTTTTTGCACGAACATCCCTAGAATGTAGGCGAGAGAACGACCAAAGCGTTTTTATGTACGTTAATTTTTAGCACAGATCTGATTTTTTTTAAAGATTGCTGATAATTTTTTCTTTCACAAATATAACTACCATTCTTGTTAACCATTCCAATTAAGCTTAAGCTTAGAGTTGGTTTACGTCAATAGTACGACCTTACTATTCGCAGAACGTACCCTAAACCATTAGCTTTTTGGCGCTTCTGGATTTATAGTGCTCAGGAATTACATATTCTACTTTATTTATCCACGTATCACCATAGGATTTCAAGACGCGCTGCTAGATTTCATCCTTTTGTTGTGGACATCCCTCAAACCAGAACGTGCTGTGTCTTTCATTATTCGCGGATTGGTCTTTCTCTGTGATTACATTGTGTGTTTTCAAGAGCAGGGTGAACTGGATTTTTTTAAGCTAGTGCGCCTTACCATACAGAACTGCATTTCCACTTAAAATCAGGTCGGATCGTGGTCAAGCACCTCGTGCTTAGGAAGTATATTTGCCTGCATTCTATAAATCTCCACCTGTCGAATAAAATCTATCTACGTGTCCTAACACTGTTATAGAATTACTATTACGTTCACAAAGTATTACAAGACAAAATTATGCAACGAGAGATCGAAACTTGTCTGGGTTGCGCGCACTGTAATCAGACCCATGGCTCGCTTCTGAGGCAATGCACAATATGTAATACAACTGGAGAATTAACCAGTGTAATCAATTGCGGGGACAGAAGACAGTGTAGCAAGAACAGGTTGCCAAATAACGTATAAAGTTTAAAACGTTACAGCCTATATAAATATACACTAGCGTACCCAGCCCGCTTCGCCGGCCTAGATTTTTAGCTTTATATTATTTAAACAATAAACTTATATCATTAAATATTAAATTTAACTCTCACAATATATTCAATTATTCATTTCTCTACGTATTCATTCTCTTCTCGAGCGGGTGAAGATCATTACCTACACCCATGTACATATCAGCAGCATCAGTATACGTATTAACTTGAATACTTCAAAATCCTTAATTATTATTTTTTAATATACTTCAGTATACTTTATTATACTTCAATATACTCCATTGTACTTCAATATGGTCCATAATGACATAAATATACACAACACATGTGTCAATACAAATTTGGGTTATAAAAAAATAGAATATCATCATAGTAAATACATGCTGTATTTGACAGTTTCAAGAGAGGAGCTCCGATCGTTAACAGGACTACTCGCCAGGTCAATCTGAAGAATCCCTGAAAGTTTCATTGAAATCGGTCCAGCCGTTTCGGAACCTATAAGGAACAAACCCACACACTTTCTCTTTTATATATATTGTTGGATACAGACCTTCTCTATAAAGAGAGTGTATGGGCAGATATCGATACGCGTGCAGCCCCGGTGAGATTAATTAGGCTCTTTTTTTTAAATACACTGTTGGTATAATTCCCTCTATCATTACATAGTATAAAACGAAGTTGTTTCCCCGTGTCCGTCTGTACGCGATAAAGTCAAAAACTACCACACTTATTTGGTGACAATGGATAGAGCGGTTCTCGAGGAAGGTTTTAGTACATACGATATAACGATATTTCGGCAAAATATTAGCCCTCTGAGTTTTCAACAAAAAACGCTGACTAGTGCTTATTATTGGGACATATTTACTTTTTACACACTTTCATCACAGAGATTCATTTCCAAAGAGGTTTGATATGCAACTTCTTAAATTCCGGTGAAACTGTACTGACCGAAAGCTAGGTTCGTGAAAAAAACAATTCAAATAATCAATATTTCAAGAGTAGAGAGAATAGGCATTTAATAAGCTAGTCTGCTTACCACCCAGGACTACATTTCCACTTAACATCAGGTGGAATCGTGGTCAAGCACTTAGAAAGTATAAAAAAAATCTGTTTAGAAAAACATTCCATGACAATATCGCGGGAATTAGTGCAATCATATTGCGGTCCGCGCTCTGTCGCCTTCGAATGCAGATAATCGATTCGCGGCTGAGGCGGGGTATTAATAAACATTGCGTCCTTGTTGCCGTCCTGCCAGTGGAATGTCATGGTCCTAATCGAATTCCTCTTATAGCCGTGTAATACTTTAATTACCTTGTAATAATAATCAATCCGTAAGACAAATTACAACACACAAACAAAATTAAATGAATATTATTAATAAAAAATTGGTATATTTACTATGGCCGCGCGTGAGGAGTTATAATTATTTGACATCATAAAAAAATAGTTTTTAATTCTATACAAAATAATTCAAATTGCTATTAAAAACTATATTTTTTTGTAACAAAATAACAAAATGACTGAACTGGCAACACAGTCAATAAAGTTCAATGAAATAAAATTAATTATATTTAATGTGTAACAATAAATGATACCTACATACGGATAGTTAACCTCAATTATTTGGGTAAGTAAAAAGTATATATATAAGTAAAAAGAACAATTTTTTACTGCAGCTTCAACCTGTAACTGTCATAATTTAAACATATCGCGATTTAAGAAGTACGCAGCTTCAAAAATTAAAATGTTCAAATGGTCGTGGATCATATATGGCACCACGGACTGGACACAAGCATTAAAAAAAAACTGACGATTTGACATAGAGACATAGACAATGTAGACAAATAAAACGCTATACGCTAGTTTTATCCGTAGATAAATTGAAGGGGGCATCTCTCTCTAACTAAACACAAATTAATTTGTATTGTATGCACTTTGATTGTACAGTAATGCGACCTTAATTATCAGTATCACTTTCTACTGTCCCACTTGCACCAGATAACAGATAAACGGTGAAAACGAAACTGTATCGCAAATCGATTAAGACCAAACGGTTATTTGTAAATTCTCCTTAGCTTTTACACATAGAAATAATTCAATTAATATGACAGGCTTCCAGTATGTTCAAACACGACACTGTTCAAACTGATTGCCTAGAAAAGCTGACTGCAACAGTTTCACCAGATTTGAGACGTAGCAGATCTCTTAGGTCGCTTAGCCTGATCCTCTACTGGGAGCAACACTGCGCAAGGGCCATTGAGAAGGACCTTGGCTTGGATGTTTTTTTTTAAAAAAAAGAAAGAAAGAAATATTACTAAAAATCTTGTTAACCATTCCAACTAAGCTTAAGCTTGTGCTAGGACATGGTTCACGGCAATAGTCGAATGGTGGATTCGAACCCACAACCTTACGATTCGCAGGCCGTACTCTAAACCATTAGGCTATTGACGCTTTAAACGCTTTGTGTTAGTATTCTGATCTGAGGGCGCCAGAGAGGACCGAACCACGACTCGGTCGGTAGCTTTTATCAAAACTTTAGCTTACTAACTTTAAATACCACTTAGGGAAGCGTTGGCACTGGGAAAAAACTCCAGCAAACGCTATTAATATCTAACGGGTGGAGATTTCTAATAAGAAGGTATTGCGATAAGAATAATCGCAACCTTTATTGGTCATGGTAGGACGCACTACCATCGTAACTACGGTGAAGATACGACGCAAGTGTGAATATAGTAGTAATTAGGTTTAAGAAACTTAATAATAATTAGCACGTGTATGTTTGAAGCGCTTTGAACTATTAAGGTTATTCAAAAGTTTATATCGAAGCTGGGCACGTCAACCTAGTTCGAACCACTGCCGGCAGTTGCTTGATGTTAAACCGTTGCACGGACACGCTTAACTGTTTCGAATTGAGTTTATTATTATAGTTCGTACGGTGTAGTTATGTACGGGCCTTATTGGAGCTGTGATGACCGTTGTGGTGATTTCCATGTATCTTAAAATTTTACGATTTGATTCGTTTCTTTGTCGTTGGAATTAAGTAAGCTTATTGAGTTATATGCGGAACTAGTAAAATGTAAAGACTGTTAAGTAACCTAATTTTGCTAAATTCGAAGAATCTTTCGAAAAGGCCCAATAGTAGTTTGCACCGTTGTTAACTGACGCTCTGTTGATTTTCATGTGGCATTTATTTTAATTGATAGGATAACGATCACCATCATTTTAGCCGTAGGACATCCACTGTTGGAGAAAGGCCTTACCCAATGATTTCCAAATGGACCGGTTGTAAATGGCTTGCATCCAGCTGCCTTCATGTCTTGCTGTCGTCAGACTATCTTAGGGTTCCTTGGTTCTCCACGCTATGTGCCGTGCCTATTGCAACTTTTAACTTGCTTATACGATATTTTGTTTTACATTGTCTTTTCTGTGTGAGCTGAAATTTGCCAAATGCTCTGCTACTATATATTATATAACTATATAGATTATGATAAGGTCTCACGGTATGGGTTTGATTCCAAGTCAGATTGTACGGATGATTGTTATGTAGGGTTACAAGTGTGCATCCATGTAGATGGTGTTGATGGAATATATATCAGACCTCAATCGTGTAAAGTGCGAGGAAAATATGCTAAGATTAGGATGGACACCAACACGTGGAACGGTACCGACTCGCGACCGGGTAACGGAAGCAGTGGGTCAACCGCAACCCGCAGACCGCGGCTTGCCGGCCTTCTCTTGATTGTTATGTTCACTTATGTTCTAATGAAGACTTTCTTAAACTTTATAAAACTACTTCCATTTCTGATCTATCAGCCAAAGTCTATTGGAAGGATATTTTAAATCTAACCTACTTATCTATTAGGTATTTGAATAATATTTTATAGGAAATCGTTATGGTTTTCCCATTTTGCCAAAGACCAGGAAAAATTGAGGAGGAAAATCAAAGAAAGTCGACCCTGGCTCAAATTTGTCGAATGTCACAGAGGATAATTGTTATTTTTTTTATATATAAGAAAAAGGGCAAGCGAGCTTATGGTTGGTTCACCTGATCTTATGGCGCTATAGGTGCGTAAACACAGGTGGTGATAGTTGATTCCACAAATTATACACGTAGCTCATAAGTTGTCTTTAAGAGCACTTTAAATTTGACCAAGTATATAACTACACAATTGTATTAGGTAGTAACCTGTGTCAGTCCTGTAGTTCTGGGCTCTCAAGAATAAGACTACGGTATTCACTGGGCAACAAGAGTGGGGGCCTATGTCGTCCGCCAAGGCGGACTCGGGAAGGAGGCAACATCGGCTGGCCCGTGTCGTCTTGCACTGCGAGGGCACAGGGAGGGAGGGAGTAACCTCCCTCCCAGGAAGTGCTCTCCTTGAGCACAGTGCAGAGGGGCTCGGGTGCGTTCCTCTGGAGATCCCGGAGCCACTCACCATGCACCGAGGAAGGGCCACCGGAGAGGTTTTAGTGGGTAAAAACCCCGCAGTTGTATGTGTGTGAATAAATGATGTTCACTGTCACGAACTCACCAGCAAAAACGCAAGTGTTTCGTGGGAAAATAACGAATATTATATAAACGATTCTTCAGTCATCTTAATTGGACAAATCATGTGGCAGCAAAAACCAAACGCATTCGATGACTGCTTAAGGACTTGAATGTTAAACCCGTTGACAGGTGCTCAATAGTAGTCTCGTTCAACATTCCAATCAAGCAAGTTTAAGATCATAGTTACATCTAGGCATTAACTAAGCAATAACGGAATATTTTTTTTTAATATGTTACTATATTATATTTGTTACTATACTATATAATATATTACTATTATATATTATACACGCCAGGGCTTAACGTCGGATGTCTATTAAATTATTTATATATGGATGTCGATGAGCTTATCCTTAATGTGCACAGGAACGTGTAGGGTAAACTCATCTCATCTCATCTCGCCAGGTGTCATAAATTTTTAACAAATAGATGTTTTTGAAAAAAGAAAACAAAAGCCAAATCATCGGAAGTTGTGAAGTTGATGTATATTACATCTGTGCGTTTCATCTGGTGTCTAATTGTACCTGGAGTAAATCTTCCTTAACTTTTCTTAACTAACTTAACTTTCAGTTGCCTCGTCCGCTCACATTTGTCGTAACGCATTCACCAGCTTACTCTTTAAGTCAAACATAAGGTAGTTTTACTTTTAAAAAAGGCACAAAGAAATGATATAGTCTATAGGGTAGTATAAAAATTGTTAAATCGAGATAAACTGAAGACCCGCCAACTAGTATCCATTCACTGCGTGAGCCACCAAAGAGCACACGAGAGGGCAGAAAACCTAAGTCCTACCTAATTACTACCTGAATGAAGCGCCATAATTAAAATGCCTTTCCAGTGACACAGTCGCCATGGCCGACATCGGCCTGGACATCATCATCATCATCATAAAAATTGTGTGAGCCAGTGTTTATCTACTACAGGTGTGTATATAAGTTGAAAGTTGGTCAGCTGAACATTGCTTCGAATGTGTTCAAAGCCGAGATTCGTGCTCGTTTGGCCGAGGACCGGTTCCCAACGACCTTGCGCCGGCGCACGTTCACTCCGGCCCCAAGATTGAGGCTTCGTAGCGTTTGTCAATTGACGGCTTTTGTTTTTGTAAAGTGAAGGCGCCCGAGGGCGTGGTGTACACTTCTTGTGGGTAGTAATGTTTTAACAATCATTGGACACTTATGTAATAAATATATAGCTACAAATGGAAGCTGGGGAGTGCATCACCTTAGTACAGTACAATTGTGTTCAGCCCTGTAGTTCTGGGCTCTCAAGAATAAGACTACGGTATCCCCTGCCTGTCGTACAAGGCGACTAAAAGGGGCCTCGGGTTCACTGGGCAACAAGGGTGGAGGTCTGAGTCGTCCACCAAAGTGGACCTGGGAAGAAGGCGACATCGGCTGGCCCGTGTCGCCTTGCGCTGCGAGGGCACAGGGGGGGAGGGAGTAACCTCCCCCCCGGGACGTGCTCGACGACGTGCTGCCTTGAGTACAGTGCAGAGGGGCTCCGGTGCGTTCCACTGGAGATACCGGAGCCCCTCGTCATGCACCGAGGAAAGGGCCACCGGGGAGGTTTTAGTGGGTAAGAACCCCACATAACCGCCGCCTTCCCCCCAGAGGGCGGGGTATCTTTCTGAAGATTTCCTCCCCGTAAACAAAAAAAAAAGTACAATTGTGTCGAAATGAACATTTAGTTTCATCACAGTTGTGGAGTTTTATCATTGTTGGAAATCAGCAAGTTAAGTTGTGCCACTATGGTTTTCCGATGGCGTCCCACTTTTGTTTCAATTGTTAGTATTTGGTAATGTCGTATATAATGACATCTTCCAAATGTGTTGTAAGAACATTGCAATTTCAATCAATTAATCATTATCAACTAACCAAAAATATCAATTATACTATAATTAATTAATGGTTTAGTGGATGGCAATCGATCAACTGGTATATATTGGTGTTGTTATAGTTCCATTGAGACTACCTGTTTTTCTTCTACCTACCGATTTCCCGGCCCACTAACAGGGTCCGTTTTCCTTCGAAGTCTACCGAAAATTCAGTTTTCTATTTTTGAGATTGCTCTCTACCATGTCCGCAATTTAAATAATAAGTATATTTACAAGTAAACACTGCCTTCAAATCAAATCAAATTTAAGACTTATTAGATTTCTCATAAATATATATATCCACACCGTGACCATTGACGGCGACCTTGACTAGCTTCGGGCATGAGCCCTGATATGGCTCGCAAAGGCCATCTGCGCGTGATGAGATTATAGTGAACAAACAGTTGCGCTTCTGTAGATCCACTCTCTCGTTCCCAAACCTCCCAGTATCAGTGGATCGGGTGACCGATACGACTGATGGAGGCAGGGAGTGCAGTGACTTGCCAGTGACTTCTCATAAATGCCATTGTACGAACAAGAACAAATTGTAATGGGACCCCACGGGAAGCACTAGCTTTAAATAAAAAAGAATCATCAAAATCGGTAACGATTTCATCATTTTTTTTTATCAAAGTCGATAACTTTGGTGGGTGTAAACCCAATCGAAAGTTCTGAAGTCTGAACTTTTTTGAAGTCGGTTAAAAATGTTTGTTATGTTACATTAACGAAAGCATGTAGTTTTTGTCAAAGACAACAAACTGAAGTGTCAGTGGGCCGGCAATATCTGTCCAGTCTGTGATGGGGAAGGAAAGTCTTGGAATGAAGGTCGCACCTGCGTCAGAGACGCGTAGCGTTTCTCCATCAACCATGACGATGGACCAGTCGACCTTGTAATGATAGTTAGAAGTGGCTTAATGCGTGGATGATGGTAAGGGGAAGATCATATATGGCGGAAGGCATTAGGGAAGACCTATTTCCAATAGTGGATATATAGATAAGATAATAGTTTTTGTTGTATATTAATTTGCAAGTTTATTACGTTTTATTTCGATCAAAACACTCTTTGTGCAAAAGTCACAGTCCGTGTCGATCGGAACGTTTCTTGCTCTCTGTTGATGAGGATCGTTATAACTTTTAATACAAGTGATTTAAGTGTCTTCATTACTTTGTCCGTAATGGCATTGACCTTCGCGCAAAGTAAATCACCTTGAATCACTCCTATTGTGGCCATTCAACAGGTGTTTCGGTTGTTTGTTCAGACTGACGCACAGAGGAGACATATGGACTTGCTCCGCACGCCAGATGGCGGTTTACGTGTAAGGTTTCGCAGATTAATAACAGGAAAAACATTTGGCTTCATACAATAATTCAACAGAATGTATCCTAGAAACAAGTATATTTACACTCGTAAACAAAAACCTACTTCAAATCTAATTAAACATTAAACGTTATTACGCGCTCTTTGTATTTCCGAATTATTGTGGGAATATTACGAAATAGAATTAATCAGAACCTAACCCAACTCAAAGTTATGAGGTCACAAACATAAAAAAAAGGAATTGGAAAAAAGAATGTGGCATTTTGAAGTCGGTTGAAAAAACAAAAATAGATTTATATGTTAAAAATATACGTAAGTCTATTAAAATTCTTTCAACGTCTACTTTTCCTCAGCATAAAATCTCTGATGACCAGGGAAATTGACCATGTTGTAGAAAGCCTTCTTGACCAATTGCAGCAGAACAGCGCTTCACGAACAAACACGTGGATGGTGCAAAACATAAAGCGCCTTCATGTGCAGGAGTTTTGCTTTCGCTAAAGCGACACGTCGCTGAACGCGCATGCGTCTAGCCAGTCGCTTACGGCCGTCCGCTGGGGCCGCACGCGTCGTGTAAAATAAAACAATTCGAATATATAACGATAAAAGTCTTCAGTGGTTTAGTGAGCAAAATAGAAAAAAAAACAAACATTGTGTTTAAACACTTGGGACTCTCCAAGGTCAATAGTGCTAGTGTTGCAAAAACCTAAGGATCTCGATTGTGTTTTTCCACGGAGATCGTCACGGCTGTTGACTCTTTTTTATCATCGGTTTGCATCATTATTGTTTACCTAATTATAATACTCTATTGACTAAATTACAATCTAGATAAACTGAAAAACATTAGCGTTATAACAAAGTCATAATAATATCGTATCCAATTTACCTCAACTGAGTTTAATGAATCATTCTACGGCCACTTTAATCCTAGACATTACCTTGAGCATAATATCAAATAGATATAAGGCTGTTTTGAAGTTGATATTAGCTCTCTAGAGAAATCCAGTCTTTTTCAGAACTATCAAATCTCTATTGTTTATTCTACAATAGGTAGTAACCACAGTATTTCAACGGCTGTTAAAATATTCAGTTGTTATCTAGTGTTTCAAGCTTCGCAACGTATGAAGTGACGTTATAAAACAAGGTATTTTAGTTTTCAATTCGTTTCAATTCACATAGCAAAAACTCTCACATTACAATTTCTCTATCCGTAATGTTTATGTGATTTTTTTCATTTTATCATTGCTATCTTTATCGGTGATATTTCTATCACTTTTCTCACGCAATCCATTCATGTCAATGGTTATCAATAAACATTGATAACAATAATCTACCTGTAGCGAGTACAAACATTCTCTGCATATTTTCGGCATTTTCAATTTATATTTAGATCTTTAATCAATCCATAACGCATTGTTAAATGCTATATTAGATTGGCAAAACACTCTAGGATAGTATAAACCTATTTGGTTTTCTGTTGGAGACACGCCGATTAAAATCATAAAGAAAAATTGACGCAGGCAAATTATTCCAACCGTTAACCTTTTCAAAAGCGCAGAAACGAATCGCTTCGTCTCCTTCCACATTACAAATAATACATAATATAAAAACTTATATATCATATACAATTGTATGTATTATAAGTTCTTCTTTTAGTTATGTTTCTTATTTAATAATCTCATGAATAGAACTCCCAGGTAATTTATATTAAGTTATATTGTTATATTTTCAGTCATTTCGTTCAGTTCTAATTATAATTGTGTGAAATCTTGTGTGACTTCTATTATTTATTCTTTATCATTATTATTCATTGTGTTGACTAAATAATTAAATGTATCTTACTGATTTGTTAATATTTCAATTTATTTAATTAATCTCAGTGTACGGGCTTTTCCCAAATTTTCCAAAATATTTGAAGTTTACCAATACACACTAAGGCCGGAGCAAAATATGCTCTTATACTTTATTAACAAAGAAGGCCTGAGTCCAACACAGGGACATATACAAGCTGTTCTTACTATTTACTTTATACTATTTTTTTAGCACAAGAACTAGTTATCTTAAATTTTTGCTATGACAATAGTAAATGTTTAAGCATCAATGAATAATAAGAAAAGTGAGATATTTGAGCCTGCAAATTTTAAACCGTCGGAAGTGCGGAAAAAAGAACAGGGTCATTGGAGACGGAAGCTTGATTTTGTTCGTGTTGCCTCCGAGGCGGGTATTGCGAAAAATATTCAAGTAGTTACTGCGTGCTGATATTCTAGACAAAAATGAATATTGGGTAGGTAGTTAGAATAAGATTACGATTTTGTTATGTCGTCTTCATGTTAAAGCATTATCACAAGCAATAGGCGTAGATATAGACATTTTTTTACTGGGCTCATAAAACAAACACATTACAGACAATATATAACACATTAAAAACTTTAAAATGAAGAAAAATAAACAAAACAGTTAGAGGAATGCACAGGCCATGGACATGATGCCAACATTGATTGACATCGTCTCACCATGTGCTGTCGCAAGGTTGCAACTGCGCTGATTTTCAGCAATAGTAGCATATCTAAATCAGTACTGATTAGGTTGTAAGATACTACGTATTTTATGTACACAGTAAACTATATATCAGAAAAAAAAGTTGCAAAACTGAAACGCTTGTAACATTGAGTAATACATGTCAACAGCTATACAATACTTACTTAATAATTAACTTTTGGAATGAATCTAATTTTACGGTTTTCTCGCGGTCCGTAATCCGTTAAATTACTTTTATTCAATTGTTTTATCAACCGCAACCAGATTCCGGTACCCGCTTAACAATGACGGTACGATAGTTTACATTTATAGTACTATGATGTGTTTGATTTATAAAAGTATATTTACATAGATACCAATGGATCGATCTTAATGCAAATTTAATACACACAATGCGCGCGATACGTTGGGAACACCGAAGGCAAAAGATCAAATTGAAGACGCGTCATCCTCCAAATTTTATACGGCGGTAAGAGACGTGGTGGACAGAAGTTGACAGAACCGCTTGAGATGCAACTCTGGTGGTGACCATACTTCACAGACATGAGGAGCGACCGTAGAGAGAGATTTACGTATTGTCATAGATAGCTATGACGTTGACTCAGAAAGAAGTCATTAGAGTTACTTTTTTTATAAGAGGGAAATAAATAACTCTCACATATACAATTTTGAACTAGTTCTAACTGCAACATTTTTACAAACCATTTAAAATTATGCCATTTTAAATGTTTATCGCTTTGCATTTAAAACACTTTTTTGATGTTGCTATTAAAACCTCGTTAGTGACGTTAATACTTAATATAATAATTGGATAATTATTTCGAAAAACCTAACGGTTTCATAGTCTTAAGGGTACCACAAGGTAGAACATTAGTGCCACAACTATTTAATTTATGTTTATTTATCGATGCAAATTACGTATACAAATATTTAAGACATAACTGTGTTCTCATGCACCAATACACATAAATAAACATATATTAAATATATAGTATAAAATAATGCTATCATTCTGTCACGCCCATTGCGTATCCCATTTGATGAACCCAATTTTTGAGTACAATTTCGTTTGTATGAGCCTCTATTTCATTAATAATCGTAAAATGTTCATGTTTCCCCCATCCTGCTGAAGCCAAACGTCGCTCACATCATCCTGCTCGAAATGTCGATTTTTTCAGATTTCTCATAGTTTGAATTAAAGACTCTGCACTTTGGAAAGAATTTTTTCAATATTTTCCACTTTTGCTCAAGCAAATAGTGTACCATGTTGAAAATTACAAACATTAAACTAAATTACTGTAAAGAATAATACGACATCATCCATCTGGCAACATATAACCTGTACTTTAAATTTAAAATCCTATATGGCCCGCCCCTTATATCTTAAAATGGCTAAATCGATGTCAAGACGAATTAATAAAAACAGAAAAATCTTCAATGCATTGCGGATTTCGACAATGGGGACAAGTTTTGTGTACTACGTGTAAATTTATTGAACTGCAGCGGTTAGAAATTACACACTTTCACTCCGCCACAGGCATTTCACTTTATATCATTACTTTATATAAAGTGCTATGTGTATGTCAACTGTTGGAAAGATAGTGAAAGAGTTGAGTATTCTACTGAGCTGAGGTGTGAGCTGAAATTTAAAAATGCTCCCAAGTTCGATTAACCGTAATGAGGTAGACAGTTGTTCACTTTCATAAAGGTTTTAACATTCTATATGACATTGTAGTCAGTCCACAGATTTGAGTATTTTTTTGTCTCATACCGTGTACAGTACCTCGATATACGAGTGTTTTAAGATACGAGTCGCCGAGCGATCGATGTTTTAATTTGAGATGAGAGCGAAATTAGAGATACGAGAAATCGCACACGACACTGCTCTACTAGTTTCTCCCATCTCAGACTAGGCCTCAGTCTGCTTCCTGAACAGGATAGGGCGCGAACCGACCGCGCAATGCCACCATTGGGGCTGTGACCGGGATTCCGCGCAGCACACACTAGCCGTGTGCCCCGCGTGGGAGGCGGAGCGGCGGATCCTGGTCCAGCATATCGGGCAAGACCTCTCCCCGCCGGCGGCAGTAGCGGCTGCGCTGGTGGGGAGATCTAAATGGAAGGCGCTGGTCTCCTTCTGCGAGTCAGTAATGACCCAGAAGGAGACCGCAGAACGGGATCGGGAGAGGGCCGATCCCGTTCGGAGATGGCGCAGGCGGGCCGGTGGCAGACCGGCCCGCAGCCCTGTAGTTCTGGGCTCTCAAGAATAAGACTACGGTATCCCCTGCCTGTCGTATAAGGCGACTAAAGGGGCCTCGGGTTCACTGGGCGACAAGGGTGGGGGCCTTTGTCGTCCGCTAAAGTGGACCTGGGAAGAAGGCGACATCGGCTGGCCCGTGTAGCCTTGCACTATGAGGGCGCACAGGGGAGGGAGAATCCTCCCCGGGACGTGCTCTCCTTGAGCACAGTGCAGAGGGCTCCGGTGCGTTCCACTGGAGATCCCGGAGCCCCTCGTCATGCACCGAGGAAAGGGCCACCGGGGAGGTTTTAGTGGGTAAAAACCCCACACGCCTAACCGCCGCCTTCCCCAGAAGGCGGGGTATCTTGAAGATTTCCTCTCCGTTAACAAAAAAAAAAAAAAAAGGCCTCAGTCTGTCACGCCCATTACGTATCCCATTCGATGAACCCAATGTTTGAGTACAATTTCGTTTGTATGAGCCTTAATATCCATTAATAATCGTAAAATGTTCATGTTTCCCCATCCTGCTTAAGCCAAACGTCGCTCACATCATCCTGCTTGAAATGTCGATTTTTCAGATTTCTCATAGTTTGAATTAAAGACTCTGCACTTTGGAAAGAATTTTTCAATATTTTCCACTTTGCTCAAGCAAATAGCGTACCTTGTTGAAAATTACAAACATTAAACTAAATTACTGTAAAGAATAATACGACATCATCCATCTGGCAACATATAACCTGTACTTTAAATTTAAAATCCTATATGGCCCGCCCCTTATATCTTAAAATGGCTAAATCGATGTCAAGACGAATTAATAAAAACAGAAAAATCTTCAATGCATTGCGGATTTCGACAATGGGGACAAGTTTTGTGTACTACGTGTAAATTTATTGAACTGCAGCGGTTAGAAATTACACACTTTCACTCCGCCACAGGCATTTCACTTTATATCATTACTTTATATAAAGTGCTATGTGTATGTCAACTGTTGGAAAGATAGTGAAAGAGTTGAGTATTCTACTGAGCTGAGGTGTGAGCTGAAATTTAAAAATGCTCCCAAGTTCGATTAACCGTAATGAGGTAGACAGTTGTTCACTTTCATCAAGCTTTTAACATTCTATTTGACATTGTAGTCAATCCACAGATTTGAGTATTTTTTATCTAATACGTTTAAACGAGCAATTCTCATACAGTGTACAGTACCTCGATATACGAGTGTTTTGAAATACGAGGCGCCGAGCGAGCGATGTTTTAATTTGAGATGAGAGCGAAATTAGAGATACGACGAATCGCACACGACACTGCTCTACTAGTTTCTCCCATCTCAGACTAGGCCTCAGTCTGCTTCCTGAACAGGATAGGGCGCGAACCGACCGCGCAATGCCACCATTGGGGCTGTGACCGGGATTCCGCGCAGCACACACTAGCCGTGTGCCCCGCGTGGGAGGCGGAGCGGCGGATCCTGGTCCAGCATATCGGGCAAGACCTCTCCCCGCCGGCGGCAGTAGCGGCTGCGCTGGTGGGGAGATCTAAATGGAAGGCGCTGGTCTCCTTCTGCGAGTCAGTAATGACCCAGAAGGAGACCGCAGAACGGGATCGGGAGAGGGCCGATCCCGTTCCGGAATAACACCAGGCGGGCCGGTGGCAGACCGGCCCGCAGCCCTGTAGTTCTGGGCTCTCAAGAATAAGACTACGGTATCCCCTGCCTGTCGTATAAGGCGACTAAAGGGGCCTCAGGTTCACTGGGCGACAAGGGTGGGGGCCTTTGTCGTCCGCTAAAGTGGACCTGGGAAGAAGGCGACATCGGCTGGCCCGTGTAGCCTTGCACTATGAGGGCGCACAGGGGAGGAGAATCCTCCCCGGGACGTGCTCTCCTTGAGCACAGTGCAGAGGGCTCCGGTGCGTTCCACTGGAGATCCCGGAGCCCCTCGTCATGCACCGAGGAAAGGGCCACCGGGGAGGTTTTAGTGGGTAAAACCCACATAACCGCCGCCTTCCCCAGAAGGCGGGTATCTTTGAAGATTTCCTCTCCGTTAACAAAAAAAAAAAAAAAAGGCCTCAGTCTGCTTGCTTCCCTTGAAACATTTTTGTTTAGTTGGGTTTTTTGATTTTTGTTTTTTTTTTTACATTTCCAAAAAAAATGTGGATCACATTTCAATTAGTTTCAATGAGGCTTTGAGATACGAGTAAGGTTACGGAACGAATCAACTTATCTGTCGAGGTACCACTGTATATAATATCTGAATATCGGAAACGTATCCAACTATGAAATTTAGTATGCAGAGCGTTTCGGGAGGAGATCGATCTAGCAAGAATTAATTTTTAGAAAATGGTGTTTTTCGATACTTAACTGACACATATACTGAAAAATTATTACTAACAACTGTTGATGAGTACTAATACTAATATTTTTACCTTTAATGGAGAGCAAACGTTCTGCTTTACAACACAGCGACATTAAAGCTACTTTAGAAAGCCAATGAGTGTTTGATTTGAGGTTAGAGCAAGAAAATCAATTATTTACTTATATTATTAATAAAAAATATGTATCATGCCAGTGCGATAGAAAAATATTATTCATATTTCATCAATATGTAACACGATTTACAAACAAAAATTATATACCGAGCAAAGCTCAGTCATCCAGCTACTACGTGATAAACCAAGACATAAAATCTATTGGTACAAAAGACTTGTACTCGAACCTGACCATCAAATCGTCAATGGAACGCTCAGTTTCTTCTATGTTTGTGACATAAAATTTAGTTTAATATTAATTTTATAACTGTACTGAAGGATAAATATCTCTATAGAAACGCGACCTCACTTTATCATCGAAACGCGTCACTAATGACGCACTCTACTGTTTATAATATAGGTGACGGCTTAAAATAAATGTTTAACGTACCACGTCTTTGAAAGACGATGTTGTGACTAGAATCGATAAAGGTTTTTGTGGTTCGGTACTGATAGAAATGGAGAATGAGGGAAAAATTAAATTTATAATACGGAAGTGAGCCATGGGGTCGGTAGAGGGCGACCTAGAAAATAAGTATATCAAACAGATATGTAGAATATTCAAATAATCGCACGTCCAGTACATGTTTCATTTAAAGTTACAGCCTATATATATATAATATATATGTCCCACTGCTGGGCACAGGCCTTCTCTGTAAAGAGAGTATAAGGGCATAGTCCACCACGCGGCCCTAGTGCGGATTGGTAGACTTCACATGCCTTAGAAAAATGAAGACATGTAGGTTTCCTCACGATGTTTTCCTTCACCGCCGAGCGCGTGGTTAATCAGCACATAAAATTGCAACAGCAAATTTATTGGTGCCGGCACCGGGGATCGAACTCGGGTTGCTAGCATACTATGCAACAAGAGCCATCCGCCTGGACACTGAGCTACTAGGCTCTGCTGAGCTACCACGGCTCTCACATGTTTCATTCATCTAGTATGTAATTAATAACTCACGTAAAATTTTATGTACAGTCGCACTCATTTAATTTATGGTGTTATTCTAAGAATAAATATTTTCCCTACAATAATCATACATTAATTTAATAAGCAATACATTTACTGCAATTTATTGTTGAAAACATTAGACAGAAAATAATATACAGGATAATAAGGAACAAACATAAACAATTGTCTATTTATAAATAAATGAATACAAATATATTATATGGTCATAAATTAAATAAACGAATGAAAGAGTTAATGGCTTTTACCCGGAGAACTAGATTATTCGCCTTTTTTCAAAAGTACTAACAATTAAACTAGTGACTTACAAAAGAACATATGGACGATCTTCTTTTGTAAGTCACATTCCACATACATACATATGTCCAGGGTCAGATTTTTGATTCAGAGTCATGCTTAGCATTTCTAATGCTTATTCTACACTAACTCTCACATTCATACAATAATGAAATTATATTAAAAATATACCCGGACACATGCAGGCGACTGTACGCGATCGCTTTAGTAACTGCGTTGCATAAAAAGCGAACTGCATTTCGAATGGTGACTGTCAGAAATGTCGAAGTTGCTATAATTTTAAATGGCGTAATTGTTCATCGTGACATGGAAATAGTTGTAAAGTCAACAATGAATTAACTGTGTTGTAAAATGTTTTCGATTCGATATTGAGAAATTAACTGAAACCTGATCGATTTATTCCAACGTTAAGCATACTGAATGTTGCCATGTTTACTGGTAACGAGACATTCGTCCTCGAGAGAGAGAGATAGAGTAATCATCCTCAGGATTTGAATGGTTCCTATTGATTCACTTTGTACATATCCTTGTTAATCCTTGAGCCCATTTATGAAGTCTTAATTATTTGAATTTGGAATTATGTTCTTTAAAATTTAAACTTTCAATGATACCATAACCAGCCAGATACAAATAGTATAGCCAAAGAGATTTTATTACAAGTTCATACATACTATAATGCGTAAAGACTTTTTCCCCAACCTATTATGTTTTTTCACAAATATTACAAATGGTCTTGTTAACCATTCCAGGTAGTTTAAGCTTGTGCTAGGACAAGGTGCACCCGCTCATAACGGCTGATGGCATTCGCGGTAGGTTTAGTGGGTATGGGCTGCCCAGGCCGAGTCCACACATCCCTCCGGGCCCACCCAGGATACCGGAGGATGGTTAATAACTCGATTCCCCGCGTTAACAAAAAAAAGGACAAGGTTTATTTATTTAATAAAAAGCCAACGTACTATGTACTTAACAATATATTTGTAAAAGCTTGTTTAAGGAAATTTTACTTAGTACACATAACACTTAAAGGCTAATTTAATATTCAAAACTATATAATAATAAACAATAAAAAATTAGCGATACTAATACCTAACTAACACAACAACTCAACACAACAACAGGTGCGATTGACACTGCAAAATTGTTATTTTAAACTTATTTTTAAATATTGTTAAAGTATCGTTAGAAATTTCAAGGTTAGTGAATTTTGAAAATTCGTTAAATCTTTTCGACATTCTATTGATTTGTACAGACAATCCGATATTAGTCTTACAGATCTTTTTTTTTCTAAACAAGTTGAACTAAAATTAGGCCTAGAGAATATGTTAAAAACTTTATTCACGAGAAGTTCTCAGTTAATATTACCGTTGACGATTTTGTACAGTAACTATGAATATAAAAAAAGTTCTTCGATTAGCG
This sequence comes from Meandrusa payeni, assembly GCA_029286785.1. Classification (NCBI taxonomy): domain Eukaryota; kingdom Metazoa; phylum Arthropoda; class Insecta; order Lepidoptera; family Papilionidae; genus Meandrusa; species Meandrusa payeni. The sequence continues at coordinate 4,234,065 of JAGSMX010000029.1, forward strand.
AGTGAAATCATCTTTTACTTGGTTATGGTGCACATCAATAGTCGAATGATGGATTCGAACCTTTTACCTTACGTTTCGTAGATTGTAACCATTAAGTTATTTATACTTCAAGCGAGTACATTGCGGGCGCATATTTTGAGGCGAAATATCCAATTACGAGTACGTTTGGTGTATATAAAAAAACATTTACATAAACCCACGTTGTGTTGTAACCTATAACCAATAATTCCATCGTGGAACATATTAAATCTTCTCGGATTATATTAGGAAAAGCCCCCATTGCTTTGAAATCCGATCCGATACCAGGTGAATAATATCGGTAGACTACAAATCCGGGTCGGGCTTATTTAGAAATTTCGGTGATATTAAATAAAGTCAAGACAGATTTCCGTAACCTTAAAGGTAAAATTACAGCATATGTATTATATATGGCCCACAGTTGGGCGCAGGCCTTCTCTGTAAAGAGAGTCTAAGAGCATAGTCCGCCACACGTAAATGAAATGGGCGTCCGTGCCTAGTGAATTTAATAATTTACTGTTGTCTGTTTGCAATTTTGTCACTTTATTAGGTATTAATAAATATTTAACAAGTATATTTACGAGCAAAAACAAAAACCGAATCCAAACAATCGAAAAACGCTGGCGCTCTCTTCGTATTTACGAATTATATTAGGAATATATTAACAAATAGAATTAATCAGAACCTAATCAAGCTCTCATCAAACTATCTTTGAATTACATCTTTTCGAAAAAAAAAATGAATAATCGAAATTTTATTGGCTTTGATATTGAGTTATTCGTACATTTGTGGCGCAAATACTTAATGCAAATTTAAGACTTATAATTAATCATGGACGCCATTGTCCCAGCCTTCAAATAAAAAAAGATTCATCAAAATCGATTCACCCAGTCGAAAGTTATATGGTAACAAAAAAAAACATACAGACGAATTGAGAACCTCTTTTTTTGAAGTCAGTTAAAAATAATATTAAACCTGCATATAAAATAGTTTATTCTATAACCATTTTGCGTTACACATTTAATTCATATATGTCTGTATTGTCAAGAGAAACATTCGTATATAACTGAGAATTTCTTGCATAAGCTCTTATCACAGTAATTTTTTCTTATTACGTGGCAAGACAAGAAATAAAGTTCAGTGTCGTAAGAGACCTTTCTCTTATTTACATAAGTAGCTATTTATTTAACTCTATGATATAATTGTAACATTTGCTGGCGAATATCATATATGCTGATAATAAAATGGCGACTCGGAACGTCGTTTTATGCAATCCAAAATATTATGACCGTTTTATACATTTTGTTTTCTTTTACAAAAGGAGGAGATTCTCAATTCGTCTGTATTTTTTTATGTTTGTTACAAGCTGTTGTTGAAAGTCGATGCTTCCCGTGTGGCCCTATTTAAATTTGGTCCAATACTGACAATGGGATCCATGAGGAAATGATTATCCGTGAAATAGCTACCGACCGAGTCGTGGTTCGGCCCTCTCGGGCACCCTCGGAACGGAATGCTTACGCGTAACATAGTAACCGTCCAAGCCTAGGTTCCCCCTCACCGGGGGGACCCTTGTGGCGAGTTACTAGCAATAGAGGTTCAGGCTAAGCGACCTAAGAGCTGTGCCACTTCTCAATCCGGTGAAGAAGTCAAGGCCAGCCTCTCTGGCCAATCTGTGTAGTTCGTCATAAAAAAAAACCATGAGAAAACCATATAGGTGTTATATTTGTATCAAGTATGTGCGCTACAAATGTACGAATAACTCAAAATAACGCCAACGGATTTCGATGATTCATTTTTTATTGGAAAGCATATATTTAAGAGTAGTTTGATAAAAGTTTGGTTAGTTTCTGATAAAGTTTGATTTCGTAATATTCCTGCGATAATTGAGACGAAAGTACAAAATGGGTGTCCACGCGTAATAACGTTTAACGCTTGATTCGATTTGAAGTCGGGTTTTATTATGTTTTCTTGAATAGAAAATGGTCTTCACTTCTGGGGTAAACGCGATAGTTGTATCAGAATTGTACTCTTTATTGAATTGTACCACCATTGGCCATCCGGTGCATTGGGTGGGACTTCGGGATGTCCAGCGGAATGCACCAGTTCCCCTCTGCACTGAGCCGAAGCACATCCTAATGCAAGAATTCTTCCCCTAGCACCCTTGCCTGGCGGCAACACGGGACTACTCCATGTTACCTTCCTCTAGGAATAATATAAGTTAATAAATTCGTCCTAGCTAACGCTTGAGGTATGAGCCTTGACGTAAAAAATAGTTATTCCTTAAAATCCGGCTTTAATGGTACCCAAAATCAAGGGAATAGTTGCTTTGATTACTCGGGTAATGGTGCAAATACCCCGAGGCTCGTACCTGCAAGAATTATTGAACCTTGTAGGTGACCGGATGTATGTATGTATACTGAGATCTCGCTACCGGTAACGCTGATGGTGATCCATGACCGAGGAGCTTTAGTTTCTGTAAAAAAAATGTGTACGGCGAGCGCACGGCAAGATACATCGTGCCTAGATTAATTAATGAACTACCCTCAGATATAAGGAATTGTATAACTAACAAAAACATTAAGAGTATACTAAAAAGTAATTTAGGAACGCAAGACGGACGCTTTGGCGCTAGTGACAAACCATTGCGGTTTATATAGCGTTAAGTTATATGTATATTCCTTTATTGTAAAATTTTATTTGAAATAAATAAAAAAAAAAAAAATTAATTTCAAGCGTCAATAGTCTAATGGTTATTCGCGGATCGTATGGTAGTGAGTTCGAATCCACCATTCGACTACTGACGTGAGCCATCTCCTTACACAAGCCTAAGCTGATTTGGAATTGGTTAACAAGAATGTTAATAATATTTGCTAATTGTTAGCATTGTTTAAAAAAAATGATATTCCTCATATTTAATTTTACCGCCAAAAATACAGATCAAAATTGCAATACGACGCATGCAGCTGTATCGACTGGTTACCTCCCGCCGTCACAGAATACTTCAGTTATAATCTTATGCTGCCCTGTACCTTTTTATTTAGAAGCAAGCACAATGTCTTTGGCTGTAGAAATCCTGGTAGGCACCTTTAAGCCATGGTTTACGGCCTTATTATAATGTAAAACAAAGGAAACCTACCATGCACTTCGATTAGCAGCCGTTAAGGGAAGGATCCTGCATCCGGTTTGAAGTCTTACGGACCTGGCGAGGTAGGGAAGCCATTAATGCCGGAAATATAAATTCTTCTGCTTCATAACATTGTTCTCTTTTTTTATTATACTATCGATCAACAGCAGAAGCAACTGTTAATCTTTTCAAATAAATCCCCTTTGATCAATTAAAGCCCGTTTTAAAATACATAGATTTCTTAAATCGTAATGACAAAAACAACATTTAATCAGCCAATTCATGTGTTAATACATTTATTACGACATTTTTATAATGTCTAGGTTCATTTGATTAATAATGTTTACCTTGAAGTAGATAGTTATGCGTGTGCGTAAGAGAACGGTTGATTGCAACAAGCTCTTTTAAATAAATTCAATTTATGTTAAAAATTATTGTAATATTACAATAATTTGAGAAACTCCCTATTTTATAGCCTCATATTCGTCTATCGTGTTTCTTTTTACTGTACAGTTTCGTTTTAATTTGATATTAAAGATATCCCCATGACCCTAACTTATAACGGCGGAATTAATGCTTTGAAATATTTTTCTACCACTCAAAAAGGAACGGTTAATTAAGACGTGCTGTCGCAAGGCTGCCACAGTGATGATTTTCAGCGGTGCCCGAAACGCGCTACATAGACTAATAGACATATACTAGGAAAGTATCCCATGCAGCCCTGTAATCCTGGGCTCGTAGAATAAGGCTAGTGTATCCTGTCGTGAAAGGCTACTAAAATTGGCCTCGGGTTCACTGGGCGACAAGGGGAGCCTTTGTCTGTGAGGGCACAGGGGGGAAGAGATTAACCACGCCCCTCGGGACGTGCGTTCTACTGGAGATCCCGGAGCCCCTCATCGTGTACCGTGGAAGTGCCACCGGGGGGTTTTAGTGGATAAGAACCCGACATAACCCCGTCTTCTACATAATCCCAAGAAGGCGGGGTATGTTGTTGGAGATTGCCCCCCCGTCAACAAAAAAAGGTAAGTACCCCATAACGACAACGAGCATGGTTATAGTCCATGAAAAAGAATATAGGCGCTAGATCTTCGTATTATAACTATGATATTTCGGAAATAAGACAGGGCGTCCGCTCGTAATAACGTTTGATTCGATACTTCTTAAATCAAGATTTTGTTTTTATTTCGTTAATCTTCATACGGCTTTAATGGTACGATCTCATACAATATTTCTTTTTTTAATGGAGAAGGAATAGAATTCAGTTATTTAATGTCTGCGGTTCGTTGAAAACGCGCTATCAAAACCCGCCATGTTCGTTCCAGTCGACTGAATACGCTACGTAAGGTGGATTAGGTCATTATCATGTATAGCTGGTGTACTATACATATGTAACACTGGCTTAAACCTTGTCTTGTTCTTTTTAACACTCTATTATTGCATACATTAATTAACCGACTTCATAAAAAGAGGTTTGCAAATCATTATTTTTTTTTTAAGTATGATTTGCCTGCTTGCCGTCATGAATGAGTGATTTGATATCAATCAAGTTTCATGTTAATATTTTTGACACCAGAGCCTTGAGCTACTTTTACACAATGTATGGAAGAATATTATAAAAAAAAAAACAATTTTTCACATATATTACTAACAGTCTTGTCAACCATTCCAACTAAGCTTCAGCTTGTTCACGTCAATAGTCGAATGATGGATTCGAACCTAGGAACATATGATTCGCAGACCGTACCCTAAACCATTAGGCTATTGACGCTTAAGAAGAATAATATAAAGCGTTCGCGCGTCTTTTATATGGTACTTGTTGTGATTGTTTAGTTGTTACAAATTGTTAGTTAAATTTGAAATCATTTACCAATCATGTTTCAAATGATTATTCACCATAGTAGACAATTAACCCTGTGTTGCCTCTCTGCGTTAATTAAAATGATTTTTGTAAGGATTCTATTGTTTATATGAAATAGGATGCCATTTTGCATTAACAAAGCAAAGAAAAATACCTAGCGCCCAGTCAACGAAGTGTAGAGTCTCATCTTGCTTGCATTTCCGCGATGGCGTTTATACGAGACTTATATAACAATGACGGTCATGGTGATTAAATGACGTTCGTCCGTTTATTTGTTGCGTAAATAATAAGGAAGAAGGTAGCTCAGTACGTTAGTAGTTGCATAGTGCGCTAGCAACGAGAGTTTCCCGGTGCCGGCACCAATGGATTTGTTACTTGCAAGTCTTACAATAAGGATTACGGTCTCGTGGCGGGCTATGCCTAATTGCAATACTCTCTTTACAAAGAAGCTGTATGCCCAACTTTAAAATAAAAAATATATAGTAGAAATATACTAAAACCTTTACCAAACCTTCCACGTCTAAAAATACGTAACTTGAAAGCAATGCTCGTCTAACGGCTAAGCGTTCGACTTTACTATATTTTTTTTTAATTATAGATTTGGGTCCAATTAAATGGCAATGGCATTTGTCACCTAACTCTGACGCACTCTATCCCTCTAAAATAGGTCACAAGGCAGCTTATTTGTTTGTGTCGTATAATTTAGTGAACAAAATTTCCTATTATTATTGCAGTAAGTTTATTTAGAAATACAAACACTCGCACCCGTCATCCAGAGGAGTGGGCAGAGATAATGTACTCCCACTAATACGATTCAAACATTTCTTTTCATATTATCCCTATATCTGTGTATACACAATCGTCGTTTAAAGGTGCTTGCTTCTTACGTCGTTTTGACGAACTAACACAGTTGGCACAGGGAAGCTGGCCTTTACTGCTTCACCGGATTTGAGAGGTGGCACAGCTCTTAGATCGCTTAGCCTGAACCTCTATTAGATGGTAACTCGACACAAGGGTCCCCTGCGAGGGTAACCTCGGTTGACGGTTACCATTATTACGCGTTAGCAGTCCGATCCGAGGGCGCCTGAGAGGGCCGAACCACGACTCGGTCGGTAGCTATTTTATTAACGAATCTACTGGGACAATCTAAGCTAAACTAACTTATATGCCACTTCGGGAAGCGTTAGCGCTGGGAGAAGAAGTGGCCGAAGAAACTCCAGCAACGCTCCTAATCCTATCGAGAGGGTGGGGTTTCCATGTGCCGTTTCGGTATCGCGCGGATTATTCGCAACCTCCGATGGTCGCGGATGGACTCTTTGTAGATTTGTAAAGATCTAGCCTGCGCAACGGTGATCGCATCGTCCGGATCGTCGAGAACATGTCTCGGCCTCCGGGCGACGCGTCTGAATTTACAAGTGGGGATAGCCTTGTAAGTGGCGGCACTCACAAGAAGTTTATTTGAATGTTTGGGCTATCGTCGGTAGCCCTGTATCAACATGTAATTCGCGGTTGCGTACGTACCACGGCGCACCCGTGGCTCGTCGCAGAAAACGATTTTGAATAGCCTGTAGGCGGTGGATATGACGGGGGGAGGCATGCGCGAAGACCGGGCTCGCGTACGTCATAACGGGACGTATTACTGCTTTATAGAGTGTCACCTTATTACGAAGGGACATTTTGCTCTTTTTGTTGATTAAGTGATATAGGCGGCCCATTACGTGAGCAGCCCGGTTCCTAACTCGAGTTACGTGTGGTCCGAAGCTGAGTCTCGGATCAAGAAGTACACCGAGGTATTTAGTTTCGGTAACCCAGGGAATGGGACTACCGAGAAGTTGAATGTTGGGGAGAGACGGTGGGCTACGCCTAGCTTGTCTCGAAAAGTACATGGCTGCGCTCTTAGCCGGGTTGATTTCGATCCTCCATTTCCGGAACCAATTCCCTAAGGCATTGGCCGCGGTCTGGAGTTTCTTGAGAATGATTTCGGGGGAACGCCCCGAAGCATATATGCCGGTATCGTCGGCATCTTACGTCGCCAATCTGTTCGGTATTCCTTCTTTTTGGACGTCTTCTGCCGACTCCACCACACCATTCGCATGGTACGCTTTCCTTTTTATACGTCCATTACTCTTTGTACTTTCAACAATAACGTGTAAGAGTGTACACGCATTGTGTATGTGTTTGTGTGTATATCAAATTCGCAATTTAAACAATAACCGTACCGAATTTCGTCCGCCGTTTCGAATGCAAATGGAACTTTCGTCTCTCGTTACGTATTATTTTATCATTCATTATGTGTTACGCCGTAAATTTTCAGACGGTTCATAGTCCTTTCTAGACGGAAGACAATAAAAGAGGTACAACCGTGGACACCGCGCGAATACGTAATGGGCAGTGCTCAAGCGGTGTTCGCAGACATACGGCATTCGGGTTAAGTTTTTCACACACTTCTTAAGATTCAATTGTACACACTTTTACTCTTTAACTGTAACTTATTATGCATGTGCTTAAAGCAAGTGTAATGAGTGTTGTGTGTGAATAACTATTATTTTTTCCTTTACTTTTACACTTACCAAAACATTTTCTTATTTACATTTATTGTAACACCTTCAACTAAGGTTCCTTAGTGGTTATCGTAGAAGGCGACTAAAAGGGGCCTCGGGTTTACTGGGTGACAAGGGTGGAGGCCTTTATCGTTCGCTGGAGTGATGGAAAAAGGCGACATCGGCTGGCCCGTGTCGCGCCCATGACGCTATTATATATATATTCATATATATATATTCATATATATATATATACATATATGTATATAATAGCGCCATCTATCTAAACCAGATGACACTAAAAATCTTACGCTTTTATTTAACGTTACGTAGGCTTTCGTCGGCTCGGGAACCCAACCGCAACGACCCATAAGGTACATCGTTCCATCCATCCAGATCCTATTTAGTAATTTTATTTACGATTTCAGAGGGTTAGGCGATAGTTTCGGCAACGTACCGACAAACGATCCGTCACAGACTCCGTGACTACCGAATTGCACCGGACCTCGTGACCTTTCCGCTACGAATCCGAATTGCACAACCGACACGCTAATCGCTCAATCAAATCTGAGTTAGAACTATTTTGTAACGTAATCATCACCGATAAACCTTCTGATGACAAAACAAAATACACTAAAGAAAATGTTCTTGCGTTTTAACTGGATTATAAGATGCGTGGTTCATGCTTATTAAACCCTGATGTGTGAGCGTTCAGTCATCTCTACGTTTAGTCTCTAGTTATTCTTTCTCTGTCCTTCCAACTTTCTCCGATTTAAAAACCTTTTCACTGTCTCTTTGTGTCTATTTTTCAACCGACTTCAAAAAAGGAGGAGGTTCTCAATTCAACTGTTAACAAACATAAAAAATACAGTCGAATTGAAAATCTCCGCATAACTTTGTACTGTGTGAACCGATTTTGATGTATTTTTTTTTCTTTTTGCTAGTAAATATAGTTATTTTTGATAAAGAATGCTAAAAATAATTTTTTTCGATAAATATTTCTAACATACAACCATTCCAACCCAGCTTAAGCTGCTACTAGGAGGTGATGGTTCACGTCAATAATGTAATAGCGGATTTTTTTTTATGGGTATAAACTAGTGCTTGACCATGATCCCACCTGGTGTTTGTAATAAAACTGCGAGGTGTGCGTCTAAACTGATTTATCATACAAGTACCGTCAACATTACAGTGTTAAGTGGTGATATAGTCGAAAGATGGTACGCGCTAGTTTAGTAAGCCTATTCACTCTACTCTTGAAGGCTTCCACGTTGTACTTGGACGGAAAGACTGACGCCGGCAACTAGTTCCACTCCTTTGCTGTACGCACGATGATGAGGAATCGACGTTACCACCTTATGTTCCGCGTACCTTACCCTAAACCATTAGGCTATTGACGCTTCTACATTACGATTTAGATGTCATTGATTTCAACGCGTAATTAAGTATACTGTCTAGTAATACTAACCTTATTTTTGAAACTCGATTCTATTAAAACTTTCCATCACGTCCGTCGTCCATAGGTGGAAGCATAAAAAAAAAAAATTATAAAGCACGATAATAGCCTTAATTGCTTTCTGATGAGATCGAAAGTGGCGCGCGACCACTTTCGTCGAAACACACACACGGATATTTTATTGATACGCACACATACAATGTATAAACATAGAGGTCCGGTAATAGTGCGAAATTTTTACGTGCGTAATAAAATTTCGCCTTGCAATCTATCGATCTATATTTGAGACCGATAAACAGAGTAGTGTTGCCTATATAAATAAGAGACGGGTTTACTATATAATACAGTGTTGATTTCCCATATCTTTTTGGTTATCAAATTATAATAATTTGTTCAATTTGTTTAACTCGTAATTCGCTAACAGCCCAATTTGACACTCGCTAAATCAGTTATAAGGTAAAATAAGCCGAAGTAATCGAGAATTGAATTAGAAATGTTTTTTGCGCATTTTTATTTTGGTCCTCTTACGATGGACATGGGATTTTAGGATATATGGAAATTTTAGTACTTAGTGTTGCCTCTATGGGGCGATATAATAAAATCCAAATAAAAATACTGTATTATCCAAGTTTACGTAAGATATCCTTTTTTGTTTAAGTAGAAATATAAATAAATTAATAAAAATATTATATTTTATTTGAAGGATATTTAGTTGTCTATCATGCACAATTTATTTCAGTTAGCTACCGTCTTTATCTTCCGAGATTTTCAAACTTTCTTTATTTTTTTTTCACGAGTGTATATATAGCGACAGTTTAACCGAATTCCGTGTCTTCTAACATCGAGTTATCTCGGCAAAGCATCAAACGAATTCCATTTCACCAATATACGAGTGCCCCAATAACCGATGTTCCAACGCGGAGCGGTCGCCAATGCAGACGCAGTGAAAGTGAACGCGCTATCTGTTGGCGGTTGACGTAATCGATAAATCGGCCAGCAATTCGCCTCAACAGTTTCGACACCGGTTTACGGGTCACTGAAGACTGCCTTCTTTTCCGAGGGCCATCATAGTTACAAAGCAGCAGCACAGACAGCAACCGCCGCACGACGTATGCTGGTCAATCGGGCACATTCGTGTACGGGAGCACCTACCATACTAACTTATATGCCACTTCGGGAAGCGTTAGCGCTGGGAGAAGAAGTGGCCGAAGAACTCAGCAACGCTCCTAATCCTATCGAGAGGGTGGGGTTTCATAAAAATACTTGTATCGCGCATGATTATTCGCAACTCCGATGGTCGCGGATGGACTCTTTGTAGATTTGTAAAGATCTAGCCTGCGCAACGGTGATCGCATCGTCCGGATCGTCGAGAACATGTCTCGGCCTCCGGGCGACGCGTCTGAATCTCATAAGTAGATAGCCTTGTAAGTGGCGGCACTCACAAGAAGTTTATTTGAATGTTTGGTGGCAGTCTCGAAACCGTCGAGATGCCTGTTGAAAGAATTGGGCCATCGTCGGTAGCCCTGTATCAACATGTAATTCGCGGTTGCGTACGTACCACGGCGCACCCGTGGCTCGTCGCAGAAAAAACGATTTTGAATGGCTTGTAGGCGGTGGATATGACGGGGAGGCATGCGCGAAGACCGGGCTCGCGTACGTCATAACGGGACGTATTACTGCTTTATAGAGTGTCACCTTATTACGAAGGGACATTTTGCTCTTTTGTTGATTAAGTGATATAGGCGGCCCATTACGTGAGCAGCCCGGTTCCTAACTCGAGTTACGTGGTCCAGCGCCGAGTCTCGGATCAAGAAGTACACCGAGTAGATGAAGGTTTCGGTAACCAGGGAATGGGACTACCGAGAAGTTGAATGTTGGGAGAGACGGGTGGCTACGCCCAGCTTGCCCCGAAAGTACATGGCTGCGCTCTTAGCCGGGTTGATTTCGATCCTCCATTTCCGGAACCACCCCTAAGGCATTGGCCGCGGTCTGGAGTTTCTTGAGAATGATTTCGGGGAACGCCCCGAAGTATATGCCGGTATCAGTCGGCATCTTACGTCGCCAATCTGTTCGGTATTCCTTCTTTTTCGACGTCTTCTGCCGACTCCACCACACCATTCGCATGGTACGCTTTCCTTTTATACATCCATTACTCTTGTAATTCTTCAACAATAAAGTGTAAGAGTGTACACGCATTATGTATGTGTTTGTGTGTATATCAAATTCGCAATTTAAACAATAACTGTACCGAATTTCGTCCGCCGTTTCGAATGCAAATGGAACTTTCGTCTCTCGTTACGTATTATTTTATCATTCATTATGTATACGCCGTAAATTTTCAGACGGTTCATAGTCCTTTCTAGACGGAAGACAATAAAGAGGTGCAACCGTGGACACCGCGCGAATACGTGAATGGGCAGTGCCTGCTGGTACCGTATACGGAATTCGGGTTAAGTTTCTTCACACACTTAAGATTAAATTGTACACACTTTTACTCTTTAACTGTAACTTATTATGCATGTGTTGCAAAGCAAGTGTAATGAGTGTTGTGTGTGAATAACTATTATTTTTTCGTTTACTTTTACACTTACCAAAACATTTACTTATTTACATTTATTGTAACACCTTCAACTAAGGTACCTTAGTGGTTATCGTAAAAGGCGACTAAAAGGGGCCTCAGGTTCACTGGGTGACAAGGTGGGGCCTTTATCGTTCGCTGCAGTGGTGGAAAAAGGCTACATCGGTTGGCCCGTGTCGCGCCCATGACGCTATTATATATATATATATATATATATATATATATATATATATGGTGCTATTTATATAATAGCGCCATCTATCTAAACCAGATGACACTAAAAATCTTACGCTTTTATTTAACGTTACGTAGGCTTTCGCCATTAGGGAACCCAACCGCAAACGCCCATAAGGTACATCGTTCCATCCATCCAGATCCTATTTAGTAATTTTATTTACGATTTCAGAGGGTTAGGCGATAGTTTCGGCAACGTACCGACAAACGATCCGTCACAGACTCCGTGACTACCGAATTGCACCGACCTCGTGACGCTACGAACTGAATTGGTAATAAACCGACACGCTTAATCGCTCAATCAAATCTGAGTTAGAACCATTATTTTGTAACGTAATCATCACCGATAAACTTCTGATGACAAAACAAAATATACTAAAGAAAATGCTCTCGCGTTTTAACTGGATTATAAGATGCGTGGTTCATGCTTATTAAACCCTGATGTGCGAGCGTTCAGTCATCTCTACGTTTAGTCTCTAGTTATTCTTCCTTTGTCCTTCTAACTTTCTCCGATTTAAAACCTTTTCATTGTCTCTCAGCCTATTTTTCAACCGACTTCAAAAAGGAGGTTCTCAATTCGACTGTATTTTTATGTTAACAACATAAAAATACAGTCGAATTAAAAAATCTCACATAACTTTCTACTGTGTGAACCGATTTTGATGTTTTTTGTTTGAAGTGATGCTTCCCATGCGGTCCCATTTAAATTTGGTCCTGTTCTGACAATGGCATTTATGAGAAAATTATATGTCTTAAAATTGCATTTTTTTTTTAATTTATTTAATACATTTTACAAATAAAATTTTACACATTAAAGCGCATCCCAAAAACCTATCCCAGGTTTGTCTGGATGCTCAGCATTCAGTTCTCGTCCATTTTTACAGTATTAGTGATATAAAAGAGAACACCGTAACACCTCGTCACGAGCCGTTGCAAGCATCCTTTGCAAACGAACGCACACACTCATCATAAGCGAAGACGCCTCAATGCGTGTGAGCGTTCGATACAGGCTGTTCTTAATATATATATTTTTTACACCATACGCAAATGTTATAAAAAATGTTTTTTAAAACAGTTTTAAAGTTTTTGTTGTTAATGTATTTTCTTGTTTATAATGGGAGTTTATTGATTAGTGTCGGTATTAGGTATTACGATGTTCGCTTACCGTATGTGTTACAATGAGATGGTATTTTCAGTTTTTTATGTGTTATACTTCTTGTATTGGTGTGGTTATCAATGGGTATTTGAATCTCAGTTCGAAAATATTGTTCTGCTAGGAGGTTGTATTGGTTTTTTTTTTTCATTGAGTGCACAACAAATGGTACTGTAAGAATAATAAATAAATAAAAATGTTTATTTCGATACATGCGTTCTTTTACAAATTTGGGCTGAGACCTTCTAGTAAGCAAGAAATATGCTTGTGTCAGAAGATCTCGCTCTTCCATATCAAACTTATTATATTATACAGGTTTTTTTTAATTTTTTTTTTATTAAATATATATTCACACACACACACACACATATATATATTTATATAATTATTAATTTATTGTTACTATAATATTAGTATAAGTATTTTTAAACAATGTAAGAAGAGTAGTTTCTCATTAATTTTATTTCGTAATATTCTCAAAATAAATCGGAAATACTAAGATACAAACAGGAAGTCCACGCGTAGTACCGTTTAAAGTTTGATTCAATTAGAAGTCATTTTTTTTTGTTTTTGCTAGTAAATATAATTGTTTTTGATAAAGAATGTTTAAAATATTTTTTTTTGATAAATATTTCTAACATACAACCATTCCAACCTTAAGCTGTTGCTAGAAGGTGATGGTTCACGTCAATAATCTAATAGCGGATTTTTTTTATGGGTATAAACTAGCGCTTGACCATGATCCAACCTGGTGTTAAGTGGTGATATAGTCGAAAGATGGTACGCGCTAATTTAGTAAGACTATTCACTCTACTCTTGAAAGGTTCCATGTCGTACTTGGACGGAAAGACTGACGCCGGCAACTAGTTCCTTTGCTTTACGCACGATGATGAGGAATCGACGACTTATGTTCCGCGTACCTTACCCTAAACCATTAGGGTATTGACGCTTCTATATTACGATTTAGATTTCATTGTTTTCAACGCGTAATTAAGTATACTGTCTAGTAATACTAACCTTATTTTTGAAACTCGATTCTATTAAAACTTTCCATCACGTCCGTCGTCCATAGGTGGAAGCATAAAAAAAAATTATAAAGCACGATAATAGCCTTAATTGCTTTCTGATGAGATCGAAAGTGGCGCGCGACCACTTTCGTCGAAACACACACACACGGATATTTTATTGATACGCACACATACAATGTATTAACATAGAGGTCCGGTAATAGTGCGAAATTTTTACGTGCGTAATAAAATTTCGTCTTGCAATCTATCGATCTATATATGAGACCGATAAACAGAGTAGTGTTGCCTATATAAATAAGAGACGGGTTTACTATATAATACAGTGTTGATTTCATATCTTTTTGGTTATCAAATTATAATAATTTGTTCCATTTTTTTAACTCGTAATTCGCTAACAGCCCAATTTGACACTCGGTAAATCAGTTATAAGGTAAAATAAGCCGAAGTAATCGAGAATTGAATTAGAAATGTTTTTTGCGCATTTTTATTTTGGTCCTCTTACGATGGACATGGGATTTTAGGATATATGGAATTTTTAGTACTTAGTGTTGCCTCTATGTGGCGATATAATAAAATCCAAATAAAAATACTGTATTATCCAAGTTTACGTAAGGTATCCTTTTTTGTTTAAGTATATGTTTTTTTTAATGAAATATAAATAAATTAATAAAAATATTATATTTTATTTTAAGGATACTTAATTGTCTATCATGCACAATTTATTTCAGTTAGCTACCGTCTTTATCTTCCGAGATTTTCTTTTTCTTTATTTTTTTTTCACGAGTGTATAATATACCGGATATCCGGCGCTCCGGCCTAGTAGCTTGCCGAATATCCGGTATCCGGTATCCGGCTACTATCCGTTTCATCTCTAGTGTATATTTAGCGACAATTTAACCGAATTCCGTGTCTTCTAACATCGAGTTATCTCGGCAAAGCATCAAACGAATTCCATTTCACCAATATACGAGTGCCCCAATAACCGACGTTCCAACGCGGAGCGGTCGCCAATGCAGACGCAGTGAAAGTGAACGCGCTATCTGTTGGCGGTTGACGTAATCGATAAATCGGCCAGCAATTCGCCTCAACAGTTTCGACACCGGTCGGTTAACGGGTCACTGAAGATTGCCTTCTTTTTCCAATCCACGAGGGCCATCATAGTTACAAAGCAGCAGCACAGATAGCACCCGCCGCACGACGTATGCTGGTCAATCGGGCTCATTCGTGTACGGGAGCACCTACCACACCCCGCACCTGATCCGTCCATCACATTGGGGATCTGCTTCGTGGTCTAGTGCCCAATTTGCCCTGCATAACAAGGCGCTCTATAAGATAGGACATCGCGTAATGCATTACTGTCTCTATTTACCCTACTGGAGTTGAGGATGTGAGAAAACTTTTAGTAATGAAAACATTTACCAAAAAGTCCACCTGATGGTAACATGTGAATAATTTGCCAGCGAGAATTCGTTTCATTTTTTACTGTAGAGAAGTAAGTGAATAAGCAATTAGTTAGTGTAGAGTGTGCATACTTGATATTGCATGGTATACTAGTAACCCGAGTTGTACACCGATGCTAATCTGTTAGACTGCATCTCAAAAATCCGATTATCAATAGAGTGTAAACTACAGATATCAATTGTACACAAAGTTAACTTTCATTGGCATCGTAGAGGTCAATACTTGCTAGTTTTAGTAGCCTTTTAGTTCATTGGTGGCACTATGTGTTACCGATGGCATACCACTGGCACTCGTGTATCAGTATTTGTCGTATTTGATAATGATGTCACGATCATTGGTAATGAAACTTCACTGGCAAATAGTAGACTCGGGACCCAGGTCGGTTTTTGTTTTTATTTGCAAATATACTTAAATTCTTGTGTTGTAAATTGAATTAGCATGCATGCGCTAAAATTCGACGAATTTTTTTTTATGACGAACTACACAGATTGGCCAGAGACCTTGACCGCTTCATCGGATTGAGAGGTGGCATAGCTCTTAGGTCGCCAAGCCTGAACTTCTATCGCTAGTAACTCGACGCAAGGGTCCCCCCGGTGAGGGGGTAACCTCGGCTTGGATGGTTACTATGTTACGCGTAAGCATTCCGATACGAGGGCGCCTGAGAGGGCCTAACCACTACTCGGTCGGTTGCTATTTCACGGATAATCTAAGGGACATTCAAAATCTAAACTAACTTTGAGTGCCACTTCGGGAAGCGTGGGGATGTCTTCGATAACATTCGAAAGGCAACTCAAAGTTTGGACACTTCTTTAATCTGTCTTTTATCTTTTGACAAAATTATTTCATCCACCTTTTTATACTTTTATAAATTAATGGTATAATTAAAACGTGTGCTGTGTTCTTGACTCAATATTTTTTTTTTATTTATTACACAGAAAAACTTACAGCACCATTACAGCTAAACCAATTCGGTGCCGTAGTCTACACAAATAATAAAAATACAATAATAGTTAACATCACAACATAAAAAATCATTTAACTCAAGTGACAACTCAATAATTCATCATCTCGATATATCTATAAGCAGCCTCTGTGAACCTCGGTTGGTCACACTGAAATATATCAATATGCTGTATAAGTGATCATATACAGTCGGAGCGTTTCCATAACGCTAAGTATTCAGATGTAATTGTCCACTTATGTTGTGTTATCTCGTACCCGGAATACTTATAAGTTGTTACTGTGGTTACATAATGGTAACAATGAGCAATACAATCAGTACTCAATCTTATTGCATATTAATGTAATCAAATATATTTATTTACATTCCGTTATCTAGACGATGTATTAATGTTTACGAACAAATAATTCACATTTCATTTTAAATTTTTATATCAAAAAATAATCATAGAAAGATCTATGCATATAATGTCTTTTCTTTGTAATATAATTTACAAAACAAAACGTGGCTGCATTTCTATAATAAAGATGTTCACGCTGTATCCTCCTTAAAGCTCGGCAACCTTTCCACTACCCGGTGAAACTGCAGGCTCTTCAACTGAAACAAGTGTATTTACAAACAAACACCGACTTCAAATCGAATCAAATGTTAAAAGTGCGGTCCACTTCTTTGTATTTCCGAATTATCGTAGGAATATTACGAAATAGAATTATTGATAACCTAATCAAATTGTCATCAAACTCTCATAAAAATACTCTTGAAGTGCATCCTTTCATTAGCATGATATTAAATTATTCTTATTATAAATATTCACGCACATACTTTATGCAAATTTAAGACTTATCCGTTTTGCCATGTATGCTATGTAGAAAAATGGACCACAATGGAAGCACTTTTAAATATAAGAGAATCACCAAAATCGGTTCACCCACTCAAAGAAAGAAAAGAAATAGGTCAATCTCAAGATATATGATACCCAATGCACTATTCTCTGACCCTTTGGTTGACGGGTGTGAGTGCTTATTTACTGTGTGTGTTAAAGTGAGTGACTTGGTTTGTCGGTCGCCAATGACATTTTCGCATAGCGGTTTTATTAACCGCTAAAGTTTGTGCATACATGATACCTGGTAGTTTCATAATAATTTACTGATGTGATAGTAATTCTTATTCTTGTCTACCTTGCTAGATTTAAAAGAACATGAGACATTTTCTTGTTAATTATTACTACTAATACATCTAGTTAAATTATAGATAACATCACTAGAAGTCTACGGTATTCACAGCACAAATTACGACGAGGCAAAAACAGTGATACACTTATACGAGCTACGATAAAACCTAAAACTGGTTGTCGAGTCTCGGCACACCGCGGAACCGGTTCGCTCAAATCGTCGCGGAGGTCGCTTCCAGTGTCACGCCAACGACCTCCGTAGGCCGCCTACGCTGACGCACAGATAAATTCGGAGATTCTCTTGAAGGTTGGCTTCTACGGATGTGCAGACTAAGCGAAACCAATCTAACATACACTAGTTTTAATAAGCTGTCCAATTAAAATGGATTTTTTATTACAAATTTTATGTAAATGTTGAAAACACTCTTGTATAAAATACGGCAATGTATGAAATTCATTGGAATGATAATGGCGCCATCTGTCAGTACTAATTTAGAAACCTTCGAAGGCTCATACAGAAGACCTAATGGAAGATGATGACATGATCAAATGCATAGTTTACGATTCTATAAAGGACATTCTAGAAAGCGATTGTCTTGAATCAATCTTTAATTAATTTTATAAATAAAAAAATTATTAAGCGTCAATAGCCTATAGTTTACGGTCAGTACACTATGGGCTATATACGGGCATATATATCCTTTCACGTACGTTCTGCGAAACGCAAAGTCGTAGGTTCGAAGCCACTAATTCGACTATTAACGTGAACCATCTCCTAACACAAGCTTAAGCTCAGTTGGAATTGTGAAACATGAATGTTGTAATATTTTTGAGAAAAAAAAGTTGTAAGTAGGTTCGATTCTTGAAGGCACATTACCTAATCGTATAGTCGGAAACAATCCTAGTGACAGATGTTTCTATATTACAGTCCGTAGAAAATTACTTGATAAAGGTACGAATGTGGAACGCCAAAGTGTCGATGGAATTTGAAATTCCGCTGTGGTAATTTATATTGCAATTGATTCGCGAATCCTTGCCGGCTACCGGAATCGAAATACAAATAAGGTGCAACACTATCACGAAGGCGCACCAAGGTACGTGTTCCGACGTCGAAATTTGAAGCAAGAATATCCTTATTCGGCGCTCTCCGCCGCCGCGAAACCGGGTTGATAACCTATCTTAATCTTTGTTTATCCTTTGCTGGGTTTCAGATTGTATGTGTGTGTAACAAGGCATTACACGACTTGGAAATTTATCAAGATGCTTTTATGCATTATTTTAACTGATTTCCAAAAAGAAGGTTGTCAATTCAGTAATAGTAATTTGGATTTTTTTCCGTCGGAAACGTCGTTACGATTTTTGTCGCATTTTATTTTTTAGATAATTTTTATACAAAGATAATTTAGGCGACCACACTTCGTAAAATAACTATGCTTCTAATTGTAATAATCATTTATGTTAATAAATATATTATGTATATAATATAATAGCGACCATCAGACGAAATTCATTGAAATACCCAAAAATAATTATTGTAAATAAAATATAGTGTTTTAATGTTTCATTCGTCAATTTTTTGATAAATAATCTGCATTTATCTTATTGTAAATACAAGAAAAGATCTACGAGACACGCCTAAATAACAAATAAGAATACTTACTTTTATCTCTTACTCTATCTCTGTACGGTCCTTCTAAATCTTTTTCTTTTGCATGGTACCTTTTTTGATCCCATGATTGTTTTTACAATTTTATAATTAATTAAATTTTTTATAAAAGATAGGTAGCCTTATCTTTGATTATCAGTTCTTATCGTTCGAGTGGAAATAACTAATTGTAATATTTCATTTAGTAAGATTTTAAGTAATTTAATTAATAAATAACAGAACATCTGTGTAAACACAAGAGAGATAAAACGGTGTTATTTCCTAAGCACTGCGTTCCCACGGAGTCGTGTCAGACTCTGTTCCAATTCTGTCAGAAGCAACGAGCTCGATTGAAGTTAAGTTGATTTATCAAATCTTATCTTGGTCTGAATTCGATCGAAATTGTCGCATCGATTTTTTTCCAGCTGATTTTAAATGATCCCAAAAAATATCTACTCTATTTACAATAACTTTATTAATATTTTTATTTTTATTTTTATTTTTAGATAATTTTATACAAAGATAATTTAGGCGACCACACTTCGTAAAATAACTATGCTTCTAATTGCAATAATCATTTATGTTAATAAATATATTATGTATATCATATAATAGCGACCATCAGACGAAATTCATTGAAATACCCTAAAATAATTATTGTAAATAAAATATAGTGTTTTAATGTTTCATTCGTCAATTTTTTGATAAATAACCTGCATTTATCTTATTGTAAATACAAGAAAAGATCTACGAGACACGCCTAAATAACAAGTAAGAATACTTACTTTTATCTCTTACTCTATCTCTGTACGGTCCTTCTAAATCTTTTTCTTTTGCATAGTACCTTTTTTGATCCCATGATTGTTTTTACAATTTTATAATTAATATAAATTTGTATAAAAGATAGGTAGCCTTATCTTTGATTATCAGTTCTTATCGTTCGAATGGAAATAACTAATTGTAATATTTCATTTAGTAAGATTTTAAGTAATTTAATGAATAAATAACAGAACATCTGTGTAAACACAAGAGAGATAAAACGGTGTTATTTCCTAAGCACTGCGTTCCCACGGAGTCGTGTCAGACTCTGTTCCAATGTTTGTAATTTTCGCTTGCGTTTATGGTTTGGCGTGAGTCAGTTCTGTAATTATACATTTAACTGTGAACCTTCCTTTGTCTGCTGTAACTATACAATGGATGAATGTTTGAAGAGTCATTAAATGAGATTTCTTCTATTACGTCTTATCCGCTTTAATATGTTCTCCTTTAGCGACTGACCGAAATGCTGAATGATTTGGCCAATTACAGTAACACTCCATAGGTCGTCATCAATCAACACTTATCACTGCCCGATCGCTATTGTCAATCAATCTACTAAATTCATATTGTTATTCAAATGCAAGGAGAGAGATGAGATGAGACGTCATATAAAGCCTGTAGATGTCCCACTGTCGGGGCACAAATAAGTCTCTGTAAGAGAGTTTTGGGGCATATTCCGCCACATAGCCCCAGTGCGGATTTCACATGCAGGCACGATGTTTTCTTTCGCCGCGAAGAACATACTAAATCTGCAATTAAAATTTTAATGTCTAAAGAAGTATATTGAGACTCTGGATTGTAAACTAGAATATCTGTGCTACCACCATTGTTTGTTTTAAATGATTGACATCGAATTTATTTTTTATTCGTTCGTGGAATGTAATTTGAATCATCGTCCTTTAATTTCGCCAAACAAACCATTAAGCTATTGGCAGTTAAACTTGAACGATCGTTTTCGTACGTTCACTTTTGCCATTGCACATGTTTCCGACATTCGATATTGTTCCAATTTCATGTATTATATAGTTATAATTATAACTGAAATTTTCCGGTGGATAATAAAACGGCCGCCGCGACAGTTTACGCAACCGCTGTTGCAATGTTTGTAATTTTCGCTTGCGTTTATGGTTTGGCGTGAGTCAGTTCTGTAATTATACATTTAACTGTGAACCTTCCTTTGTCTGCTGTAACTATACAATGGATGAATGTTTAAAGTGTCATTAAATGAGATTTCTTCTATTACGTCTTATCCGCTTTAATATGTTCTCCCTTAGCGACTGACCGAAATGCTGAATGATTTGGCCAATTACGGTAACACTCCATAGGTCGTCATCAATCAACACATCACTGCCCGATCGCTATTGTCAATCAGTCTACTAAATTCATATTGTTATTCAAATGCAAGGAGAGAGATGAGATGAGACGTCATATAAAGCCTGTAGATGTCCCACTGTCGGGGCACAAATAAGTCTCTGTAAGAGAGTTTTGGGGCATATTCCGCCACATAGCCCCAGTGCGGATTTCACATGCAGGCACGATGTTTTCTTTCGCCGCGAAGGACATACTAAATCTGTAATTAAAATTTTTATGTCTAAAGAAGTATATTGAGACTCTGGATTGTAAACTAGAATATCTGTGCTACCACCATTGTTTGTTTTTAAATGATTGACATCGAATTTATTTTTTTCCGTTCGTGGAATGTAATTTGAATCATCGTCCTTTAATTTCGCCAAACAAACCATTAAGCTATTGGCAGTTAAACTTGAACGATCGTTTTCGTACGTTCACTTTTGCCATTGCACATGTTTCCGACATTCGATATTGTTCCAATTTCGTGTATTATATAGTTTTATAATTATAACTGAAATTTTCCGGTGGATAATAAAACGGCCGCCGCGACAGTTTACGCAACCTCTGTTGCAATGTTTGTAATTTTCGCTTGCGTTTATGGTTTGGCGTGAGTCAGTTCTGTAATTATACATTTAACTGTGAACCTTCCTTTGTCTGCTGTAACTATACAATGGATGAATGTTTGAAGAGTCATTAAATGAGATTTCTTCTATTACGTCTTATCCGCTTTAATATGTTCTCCTTTAGCGACTGACCGAAATGCTGAATGATTTGGCCAATTACGGTAACACTCCATAGGTCGTCATCAATCAACACATCACTGCCCGATCGCTATTGTCAATCAGTCTACTAAATTCATATTGTTATTCAAATGCAAGGAGAGAGATGAGACGAGACGTCATATAAAGCCTGTAGATGTCCCAATGTCGGGCACAAATAAGTCTCTGTAAGAGAGTTTTAGGGCATATTCCGCCACATAGCCCCAGTGCGGATTTCACATGCAGGCACGATGTTTTCTTTCGCCGCGAAGGACATACTAAATCTGTAATTAAAATTTTTAATAAATATAAAATATAAATTATTATATATTATATTAATTCAATAACTCTTAATTGTTGGCTTTACCAACAGTTTATCTGTACGCGGCCTTAGAATAGACGAGAATATAGAAACATGTTTTAGATAAAAATAGAAATTTTATTTGCTACTGATACTTAATTGCTTCCAACTGTCGGTAAAGCAACAAGTCACTTCCATCATTGGTAACTGCAAACTAAAGAACGCACGTTGCTTGTCAACATTAGCTATTGCGGCGCGCGCGCAGGTGCAGACATATTACAATATGGTCGCCGTCCGATATGGGTTAATAGGCGACTATTTCTGTTCTAGCGCTCGACGAGAGCGGACGTGGAGAAAGTGCTACATTGATACGCTTTGTTGCTTATGGAATTAATATTCTTGAATATTAAATTGGTATTTATCGACGGATCGCTTTCAGGTCCATTTCATTTTGAACATGTCTAACGGGTCTTGAAAATTGATTAATATGTTTCATGAAGTCGGTCGCTGTATTTTATTATGTCGTTTCGTTGAAACCGTTACCTTTATTTCACAAAATTTCATGTCATAAAACTTTATCTGTGTTTTTATACGTTTCGTGGATGTCGAGATCGTTGGCAATTACCGCATGGTAATTAGATATTTAAACATACTCTCTCCCTTTGTTCTCTTAGATTTGTTATTTCCATTTCTAATTGGTTATTGATTGTTTATAAAAAATTGTTATTCGCTCAATTCGATTTAGTAAACTTGATTTTTCCAAATGTTTTAACATTCAGTTTTTTACCCTTATAACTCTAACAAATTTGCCATAAGTTTGTGTATAAGCCGTAACATAGACGTGACGTAGTCTAAGAATCAACTGTTTCTTTTCTTTCATACTTAAAGTCGCAAACGCATCTAGTAAATTCTATTAATCCAGCGTTGATCCGTATTTTATTTTGAATGTACCAATTGTAGATGTCAAAATCATTGCCATTATGCGCTCTATGACCTTTTCTCACATCGTCATTGTTTTCCACACTTGACACAGAGGCGATTGGAACAAGTAGCACGGCTATGAATCGCGTAACTGCTGCGTGTGAAGCTGGAGTAATCCGGTGTGTTGTGTAATATAAATCAGCAACAACGCCTTTGTGGCTGCGTGCAATGAATTCTGTTATCGATATCCCTAAAAGATTATCTGTCGATAACCAATCTACTATTGCTGCGTGAATCGACATACCGCTATAACAGCCTAATGAGTTTAGAGGCTTGATATTGTTTCTCATGTTATACGAATGGATCAGCGCTATTGAGTTAAAGTAAAGCTTCACGGAGTGCCTTCTTAAAATGGCATCTCACACACTTTATCTCTGCGTTTACATGATCTGACTGACTATCATGGCATCAGTAAAGATAATTTTAGGTATAGTGGTTTTGTAAAACTGTCGTAAATCTCGAAACTGTTATTACATTTTTTTTTATGACGAACTACACAGATTGGCCAGAGAAGCTGGCCTCGACTGCTTCACAGGATTGAGAGGTGGCATAGCTCTTAGGTCGCTTAGCCTGAACCTCTATTGCTAGTAACTCGACACAAGGGTCCCCCCGGTGAGGGGTAACCTCGGCTTGGACGGTTACTATGTTACGCGTAAGCCTGCCGATCCGAGGGCGCCCGAGAGGGCCGAACCACGACTCGGTCGGTTGCTATTTCACGGATAATCTAAGAGATATTCAAAAGCTAAACTAACTTTGAGTGTCACTTCGGAAAGCGTTGGCGCTGGGAGAACTGTTATTACATAGTGTTTACAGTGGTAACTAGTTATCGAATTTAGTGACACATCATATTATATTTAGTCTCTATAAATTATAAATAATCTGTAAATAACATAATCTAACTGTTATCTATTATTAGCGTATAAATGTAGTAGAGGTGTTTAGATAAGCAATGATACGTAGATTTTACTATTCTGGTGCATATTATTAGTATTTTACTAGCCTACCCAGCTCGCTTCGGCGGGCTAGATTTTGCTTTATTTTGTTTAAACAATAAATTTACATCATTAAATAATATATTTAATTTAACTGTCACAATATATGAAATTATTCATTTCTCTCCGTATTCATTCTCTTTTCGAGCGTGTGAAGATCATTACCTACACCTATGTACATATCAGTAAATACAATATCATTCTTATCATTTATACAAAAATATATCGGGCGCAAGTTAATGTCAGAAATAAAAGTACGACGTATGGTTTGTT
This sequence comes from Meandrusa payeni, assembly GCA_029286785.1. Classification (NCBI taxonomy): domain Eukaryota; kingdom Metazoa; phylum Arthropoda; class Insecta; order Lepidoptera; family Papilionidae; genus Meandrusa; species Meandrusa payeni. The sequence continues at coordinate 4,258,766 of JAGSMX010000029.1, forward strand.
TGACAGTTCAAAAAGAGGAGTGCTCCGATCGTCACCAAACTTTACACGATTACTCATCAGGAGGCAGCCTTTTCGGGCCCTATACGGATCAAACACACACACATATATTAGATATATAGATATAGTAAATCTATATATATATATATATATACATATATATATATATAGATTTACTATGAATACTGTGTTCGTCTCTAAATTATGTAGCATGTCCCTGTAATAGTCAGCCATGTAAATATTCACAAGGATAGTCTCAACAATTATAGTTCCTTATCTGAATATATCAACTGTGAGTGATCTAAACCACTCCGGATAAAGCTGTTCTGCTTAGAAACCCTTTGCATTATTCTCGTAATATTATAAATAACTAAGTAATATAACCCCACGTTCATCTGAATATACAATCAGTAAAGGTATACAAAATATTAATTCAAAAAAATTATATCGATAATACTATATATATCATATGTACATCTCTAACACCCATATTTCGGCAGGAAACCGTTGGATATTACCGATATTATTTGTTGTTATGTGACGTAAGCGTGTTTGGGTCAGCTCCGACACTTTGCATAACAGCGAACAGGGAAGTGCTACACGGCCTAAAGTGTGTCAAGCGAGCACTCGTGAAGTTGTCGAGGCAATAGGAAGTGTGTCTGTCGGATGTAGTTCGAACGAGCTATCGAGATCAATGTCTTTTGATTATTATTATCGCATGCGATATAGTCCGAACACGCGTTCGATATTATGAAATAAAACTTTAGAGTTAATAGTGGGAGACATTTCAATTAAAAGTGTCACGTTATCCATCCTTATTTTATTAGAACCAAATACATAACAAAACAGTTACTAGATTAAAAAATAAAGATGTTGAATAAAACTTAAATGACTTCGGAACTAAGGCAACACAAGAAACTCTTAAGTTCGCCGGACATTAGAAATTGGTTCTAATTATAGTAAGACTTAATCTAGCTGGGCGCATCAAGTAGACTCAGATGGGTTAGCCATATGCAGCGGATGAATGATCCCAGGATGCCCAAGGCTGTTATAACGAGGGATCCCAAGTTCTAAGAGTTTGAGGAAAACCAAAGCTCCGTTTATTGGACGGTGGGAATCGGTATGGACGCCAAAGAAATTGACTTAGTAAATTGGAGGACTGTGGTCACGGATTGAAGTTGCTAGACCAAACCAAGGCCCACAAAGGGCTGTAGAGCTGAAAGAAGACAAAAATCAAAACGTAGTAAAAAAAAGTTCGGACGGAATTAATAGAAATGGGATAGGTACATTATCTAATGAGAAGTCCAGAGTTTTGATCGAAATTTACTCGGTTTAATTGCTCGAATACGAATAGGTTTTCCAGGTGACGCTGCTGACAATCAACTATTCAATTGGTGTACACGCAAGTCATTCGCATCGCCAAGCGATAATAGTTTGATTGTCTCATAACAATTAATATGCGTGGCGCTAAATGGGCATCGTAAGATTTTCTACTGTGCATCGATGACTTATCTTAATGATTATAATGTAACCTTTGATTTCAGAAGAGGGACCAACAGACGACATAATGTCTATTGCTATATAAGCATCGTGTTTGAAGTGGTTGTTTTTAACGCGTTGTTATCAGGTCTACAAGTACGTTTTATCTATCTAAAGAAACATAAAATTTAATTTAAATAAAAATCACATCCGTTTTGCTACTACTAAGTTTACTCTTACTAGTTTATCGGGGTAAGCAGAGACAGCTTTTCTCTCTCCTCCAGCCTCTTTAAGCAAGCTTATTAAGGATACTTTTTGGCAGTACGTAGACAACACATAGCAGCATACACCAGGCACAAAATTTTACAGATATATATTATAGATTTTTTGTGATTAAAAAAGCTGAATAATGGCATAAAAGTCACCTGGAATGTAACGTAGTTTTTTAATATAATTTTCACCAATTTTAAGGCGTGTGATTGAATTGAAAATTGGCACTGTTCACACTACGATATTTGATAGTTTTATTTCTTTAGACGCGTTTGTAGAAAATTATGACAGTAGTGGGTGAAAAAAATTGTGCTTATGAGTATATAGTATATACTTTTTCAAGTGCACCAAATTTATTTTATTTACTGAACTATATTTTCTCCTAATTAGAACAGTTAGGATCTTCAGGATAAAAATGACAAATTTTCACGTATTCCAGACATCGGAATAGTTTGAAATTTTGTACACGTAATTATCGATTGTCTTGACGTATAGTGTCCTAATGACTAGGGTAAAAATTTAAAAGTGCTTAATTTAACAAATATAGTTTAAAATACTTTGAAATCAATCCAAATGGTATACGAAAAGCAAGAAACAAAACATTCGCTCCTGTCTCGCTGTATTCTGGGTTACGGGTACACTGTTAACGAATATAATGCAACACTTCTTATACATTATACGAGATTCCTCTCACAGTGGCACAGGGAATATTAAATCCGGGCTCATTGTCTTACGTCAAAAGAACTTCTAGGCTCCCCCGGTATTTCTGGGTCAGCGGGATGCGCATTGAAAATTACTGAACGTTTTAATGAACGACACATTTCTTGTGTTCCATACGGAAGAATTATAGCGTTATCTGAACGTTAATATTTTTAATAAATTTAAGAAAGCTACGTAGAGATTTTGCTCCGAATGAAAATATATCGACTCGTATAGTCTCTTCGCTCTACGCACTAGCTTAGTAAATGCCTATTCACTCTTAGTCCATTGACTTTGCACTTGTACATGGACCCCTTGTCCCACTGCCACTTACGTAAGTTAAGTTTACCTATATTATAAGTAGCTGAAGTTGTGACACTCTTCATATCTAGAAATAATATTGCGTCCTTTGACTTAACTTGTAACTTTTAATTGAACTATCTTCGCTTGAAAACACCCACATCGTAATCGGAGAGAACAACATACGCGGCCAATCTTAATCAATGTAACGTATTCTACATAAAAAATATGTTATTAATAGACTTTAAAGAAGTAGGTCAGTTCGTCTGTATCTGCCATCGGTGGTGTAGACCTGTCGCTTCCGAGCCTCGCTCTTGCGATGGTCTCGAGCGACAGGTCTTGGACGGCGGTCGCCTCCTTCTGTGAGACGGTCATGTCCCAGAAGGAGGCTGACGAGGGGGTCCCCCCCTCCGCAGGCGACGTCTCGGGGTGCGCAGGAGGCGTTACGAACGCCTCCTCTTGCCGCCCCCGTAATCCGAAGCGGGCGAGAAGTCCCCTTTGAGGATGAAGGCCGGTCTTTGCCGAGATCGGCCGGTCGTTGGGGTGTCCTGTCGCTGACAGATCCGGGGCACCCCGCTCATAACGGCTGATGGCATTCGCGGAAGGTTTAGTGGGTACGGGCTGCCCAGGCCGAGTCCTACACATCCTTCCCGGCCCACCCAGGGTACCGGAGGATGGTCTATAAAAAGATTCCCCCGAGTGAACAAAAAAAAAAGGTCAGTTCGTCTGTATATTTTTTATTTCTGCACCGATTTCATATTAGGATTAGGTGCTACGTTAATTTTGGGTTTCCAAGATATTCCTTTTATATCTACCCTTAACCCCTAAAATGTATATAAATTTAGGAAAGTACTGTTTAACGACAAGACCACTTCTAGATAGGTAGAGATAAATATAGTCTTATCATATACCAAAATCAAACAAGAAACAATTTGTAGAGCTAATACTATTTTTTAAATTTGCTGTACAACGGGAGTCCTTTTTACGATTATGGAAATAGAAAGAGAATGTAGGCATTAGAACATCGTAATATAAATATAATACGTCGTAAATAGAAGATAATAGAAGCTTTTTATGATAAGCCACTAACGTTAATTTTTAGCTTAGACTTGATTTTTTTGTTATCGACCAACAGTGCCGAAAATAATTAATGTATTATAATTTGCATCCGCGTACAAACTTGAAGAGAAGTAAACAGAAGCCAATCAGCAGAATTTATTAACAATTAAAGTTTTAAACCTAATAAATGAGTTGCTAATAATATCCACTTCTGAAGTTAAGTCCTCCAGGTTGCAGAAGTTGGCATTGTAATTGTGCAAACTTCTGATGAGGAAACTATTACGTGTATAGTTTTTTTTCGCTGAGGTGGAACAAATATGTTTAAATACGTATTGTTTAAGTGTAGATTTGTTTTAAAACGTAAGTAGACTTGTTCTTTTACGCCAATGAATAAGTATCAACAAATCCATACGTGCGTCATGACGAGTATGTTTTTATATGTATAATGGCAATCTAAAGTATGGAAAGAATGGAACTTGTAAAGACCCATCACACTAGTAATTTACGGCATACGCGCGTTTTCACCGCACGTGTGGTCTCAACGTAGAATAGCGTGCGCGCGCGAGCTGCGTGACGATGCGCTCCAGTTGCGACTTTCTTGCGCGTCTGTCAGCACCCTAAGCTTATACTTTGAATGTCACGAATGAACGGAGATCGGGCGGATGCATACTGTTATCGACAGTTATGCCACTGGACTGGGATTATCTGTTTCGTGTCTGACTGACACTTTGATTCCTATATAGATTTTTGTTGTTCATCTTGTGGGAGGATTTGGACAAACTGACTGTTTGTTTATGATATAGTTGAACTGTTTGTATATTGAATAAAGGAATCAATAGAGACAGCATGGATGGATGCTATATCACCTGCTTCTGATATAGGGATACATCTACAAACAAAGACGATATTAAAGATTTATTTATGTATATTAGTTTTAATAGTATGTGTGTATATTGATAGATATGTATGTTTATATACATATGTATAAGTGTTTTTTTTTGTATTAAATAAATATGATCACAGACCCACTAAAATCTTTTTTTAGATGTTTCTGTCCATACAAAGGTTGTCTGGAAGAGATCGCTCTTAGCGATAAGACCGCCCTTTCCGCCATTTCTGTGATGTATTTTGTTTTTAATTGTTGCGCAATAAAGTATATTCTATTATATATATATATATATATATATATATATATATATATATATATATATATATATATATATATATATATATATATATATATATATATATATATATATATATATATATATATATATATATATATATATATATATATAAACAAATTACATAATAACATAAATTACATCATTAATAAAGCGTTAAATAAATGATTTGTCGCAATTGATGTTGGTGTGCTTACGTTGAGATTCAGTTACAAATTATTTCAATTTGTTTTTGAATCTAAGTAATGTTGACGTCCTAATAAGCGGAGGGATGTTATTCCAACATTTTGACGCCGCATATAGAAAACTACCACGGAATGTAGTAGACTTGTGGGTTTGTATACTTGTGCGTGCACTGCCAGCTATTATGTCTCCGATATATGGTAACCATAGTCTATGTGAGATTTAATAAGGTCTTAAGAGTTGAGGGACGTGATTTTAGAGAGAAATTTACGTAAGTTAACACTGGGATATCGTGAGCTGATAGTCAATTTTTTTGCCATAAATAAATTGGAAATCGAACTACGGAACGCTATTACATAGCGGAGTTCTTCTAATCACGGAGTCAGTCGTCCCCATTTAGGAGCGTCAATAGATGTAATACAGCGAGGAACACAATAGTGTTTCCCAAACTAATTTCCCAACGCTAGTAGATTGCTTTATCTCGACTCGTGACTCTTCATTCGTTTGTCAGCGCCACCGGCTCGTGGAAACGAACTGGCGGTGAGACGATACTCAATGGAAGATTACGTCTACATGTTTAATTATAAACGTTTGCTTTTATAATTGGAGATGTGAGACAGTTGACGCAAATGGAGATGGTTTAGGCCTCTAATATAGTAAGGGTTATGATATCATTGTGAATAGTGTGAAAGTATTTAATTGTATGCCATCGCAATTATACAACAAGTCTGCATGCAATGTATAAATTCGCCCATCGGACTACCGTCGGATTTCTAGACGTACTGCAGGATTTCATCCTTTTGTTGTGAACATCCCTCAAACCCAAACGAAGCGCTTTGCTTTGTCATTTTTATTTGTACAGTAAGGACTGGAATAGTTTGCTCGCGTCTGTCTTTCCCTCCGATTACAATGTGGTTATTTTCAAGAGAAGAGTGAATAGGCATTTACTAAGCTAGTGCGCCTTACCATCCAGGACTGAATTTCAGTCCGACTTTGGAATGCTCTGTCACAAAGCATAAGATGCACAGAATCCTTGACAACTTTTGAGAACCTAGTACATAGGCACTATCTTTATAAATATATATATATATACTTTTGTATTTGTTGTATGTTTAGCATATTTATTTATATATTATAATTATTAATAGTATGTGTATATATTGAAAAATGCGTATGTTTATATATGTATATTGTTGTTTTGTATTAAAATAAATATAATCACAGACCCACTAAAATATTTTTAGACGAAAGTTTCTGTCCATACAAAGGTTGTTTGGAAGAGATCGCTCTTAGCGATAAGATCGCCCATTGCGCATGCAATGACCTTTTAATGTGAAAATTGTAGTTACTATTACTGTGATGTATTTTGTTTTTAATTGTTGCGCAATAAAAAATATTCATTCATTCATTCCAGCTCAGAAAGTATAAAAAATGTGAGTGGAAATATCGTAATGTATTAAAAAAAATCGAATCGTTAATCTTTAGGACGATAATGTATTATATATTAAATAATGTATATACATATGAGTATGTCTATGTAACGAATGATAAAGAATCAATAACATTATGACTCATATCATGTGTTGGTTTCAAAGGTTAGTTATTAATCATAAATTTAATCTGATGACAGAACAGCTGTGGAATAATCGCTGCTTATTTTTTTTATGAGGATGCCGTGTTATCCTGTTGCTTAGTCTTGCAGTTATCTTTTGCGGTTTTAAAGAATAATAAAGTTAAGAAATTTATAATAATAATAAATGGTTATTTTTGTTAGCGACAGTTGGTCCCACTGAATGCCGATTTAGTTTTAAATATTATAATCTATAAAGTTGATGGACTGACTAATATAAAAGTACTTTAGTTTTGTCAACTAAAGTACTTTTATCGGTTGTCGGCAACCAAGGCCGTGTCCGCTTCCGTCTTTGAAAGAGATGCATATCCTAGAAATTTAGGATAAAAAGGAAAGGACTCTCTCTGTAGACACATTATCCGTGAAATAGCAACCGACCGAGTCGTGGTTCGGCCCTCTCGGGCACCCCCGGATCGGAATGCTTACGCGTAACATAGTAACCGTCCAAGCCGAGGTTACCCCTCGGGGGACCCTTGTGTCGAGTTACTAGCAATAGAGGTTCAGGCTAAGCGACCTAAGAGCTGTGCCTCTCTGGCCAATCTGTGTAGTTCGTCATAGAAAAAAAGTCTGTAGACAATCAGTGTACAGTTTAGAACAAGTGAGTTATGCTGGAGGAAAAGCCCTTTAAAAGTGAATCTCTGAAACAAAGTCAGTAAGTCTTTAATAAATTACCTCTAAGTTTCTTGATGTATTGCTGTTAATAATATGATAAAATATAAAATATGTTGTGTACGATGTTCAGCAAGGTAGCTCACATTTTTAAAAAAGAAAGTGATATAATATACTAGATTGAAGCAATCTATTGTGTTCCTTCATAAAATATCGATATGTATCGTGCACTTCTACTATGATTTCCTTCTACAATAACTGTCCCGTTGTTCTGTATATTGTCTTTGGAACAGTTTACGCAATAAATTACTGTTATCACCTTAAGATGTTCACAGCAAGAGTAAACCAGTAAATACTGAATTGCTGTCCATTTTAAACGGCATACGCTGTTTGTTTTTACCTAAGCGCATTATTTGCTCTGCCATCATTTGCATATACATGTTTCCGTGTGGCGAAGGCACGTTCGTACGTATGTTTCGTGCGCTTTTTGCGCATAACGCCCGCCTTCTGTCTCTAGTAACGTGATGTAACTGGCAATGGTGACCAGGTGCACCGTTTTGTCGCTGATTTTTATCTTTTATGTGCTATGAGCCGTGGTAGTTTAGTGTCCGGGCGGTCGCCTTAGTACGCTAGCAACCGGAATTCGATACCCGGCACCAATGATTTTGTTGCAAATTTAAGGGCTCATGTACGAGCTCAGCGGTGAAGGAAAACATTGTGAGAGATTCTAAATTCTTAGAAAAGTTTCTAGAAAATGTGATGTCTGCCAATCCGCACTAAGGCAGAGACAGTCTGCGCCCAACAGTGGAATATACATATAGTCTGTTACTTTAACGTTTTCTGTAACGCACCGTGGTTGTGACACGAAGTCACGTAGTTACTCCATCTCCACTTCAGTTGAAGTAAGCTCTCCACTCAATTTAATTTTGGCTCGCATGTCACGAATGGGTCTTAAAACTTAGTGAAAGTGGACGCCTGTTGCAGTCATGAGAGCAATTTTTTTTTATTAAATAATTTTCTGTAAACATCTCGCCTCTATATTACCACTGCTTTTTAAAAACATCGGTTAATTAATAAGATTATTTTGTTATTTTTATGTTCATTTAATTAACGTGTATCCATCACCTTATCGTCTGTTGTTCAAAATGCAATCATTCTAAATTGATTTTCTGTATTTTTAGATGTCAATAAAGAATTGTGTGTTATGAAGGTAATTTGGCTGTGTCGTATCTATCGATAACGTAATGGCTTTAATATTTTATAATTGTAATGTTAATTGATTTACAATTATGCGATATTGTCGCGCGAGTTGAATTGTAATCACAAATTTGCGAAATGGTCGGAAAAAATTTTGGTAAGGGAAATTCTTGAATTGTAATCTTCATTTCATTATTTGTACAGCATAGGACTGGAATAGTTTGCCAACGTCTGTCTTACCTTCGATTACAATGTGGGTGTTTTCAAGAGTGAATAGGCATATAAGCGTCTTACCATCTAGAACTGCATTTCCACGATAGGTATTTTGAGAAATGAAACATATGCCGCATTAATAAAACTTATATTTGATTGTCTTTACGTAATCCGGCAAGATTTAGGTTCTCCTTTCATACCGAACGTTTTACTCCTTTCAAAAAACAATAGATTGGATACGATTTTAAGTTTTATGCTCATTGTAATTGAGTTGTTTTTCGATTGCTAGTTAACTGTGTAAGGCGGCGACATCTCCGAATCGAGCCTGCGTCGGCTTGCCTGATTATTCCGCACACAAGCTACAGTAATCTGCGATTACGGAAAATTACACATTTAAAATGGTCAACATTTTCTAATTTTTTTTCTCAACCTTTTTTTATTTATTTATTGCTTGAAAGGTTATTGATTTCAAATAGTTCCCGGAAGAATTTAACCCCACATAAAAATCGTATGGAAGAATGCATTTTGATTGGATGCCAATAAAGAATATGTCTATCACATATTCTTTATTGGCATCATTCGAATACATTACAAACAAGATATGAAACATATTGAAAAAGATAAAAAAAATACAGAAAAAACGGACAAATACGATATAGGATATGATGCCAATATTGGACGCCGTCTCAGCAAGGATACGATAGATGCGCTGATTTTCAGCTATGTAAAGTCGTGCGCGCGCTAGTCATGTTGCGTGTATTTTAGGACTTTTATAACTTTATTATTATAGAACAACAATAATGTGTCGAGATGATAAGTTCATTATTTGCATCGTGACGATAGAAGCCCCAATAGTATTTACCGGATTTGTCGAGAGCTAATGCAATTTGTGCAGTACGTTTCGTAATCTAGGCTCGCTGCCAGTCCCCCAGCGACCAGTGCGCGCCCGCTCCTCTCTGATAACTTACGTGCCGCCGCCTTGATTAGCTAGTGAAGGCCGTTGGTGGACCTTTAGTTTTACATTACCTTTCGTTAGTTGAGTACTCTGTGGATATTTATTGTGACTTCAGATTTGTGTGTGTCTTGTGTATGATATACAACGGGCAAGTTTTTGCTTGTATTAAAATGTTTCTCCCGTTTAATTAAGAAGTGGTGATAGGTCAATGGTTAAGCGGTTCGACTTACGATCTGTTCGGTGGCGTGTTCGAATCACAGTCGTCACCAATTTTGTCAGAAGCTGAACATCTTAAAGATTTATAACAAGTGATTTTTGTACTTAATACACTTATTACGTTATTATACGTAGAAAATTGGCAATTTTTTTATATGTGGCAAAAGACCATACGACTCACCTGATCTCAAGTGATCACCGTCGCCCAAGAACGTGCACAGCACCAGAGGAGCTGCGGGTGCGTTGTGGCCTTTGAGATAGTAGTAGACTCGTTTCTTGAAGGTCACCAAATCGTAAAGGTTTGCTTCCCCAATCTCATGAGATGCTTAAAAGATGTGCGATGCATTGGTGCCAAGATTTGTGTGCAGCAATTTCAGTGCTTAGCACGCGCTCAGCGGTGAAGAAAAACATCGTAAGGAAACTTACATATCATAGAAAGTTTTCTAAGATAAGTGAAGTCTGCTAATCCGCACTAGGGCCGCATTGCGGAATATGCCCAACAGTGGGACGTGTATCATAAAATTAAAAAAAAATGAATTAGTAAATTACGGTTGTTGGCACAATGACATATAAATTGTAATAGGTTGGTATATCTATTTCTCCTTTGAACGAATTGGTGTTCTCAATTCGTGTGCATATTTTTTTTTATGTTTGTCACCTTATAATTTTCGACTTGATGAATCGATTTGGAAGTTTCTTTATTTATTTGAAAGCTGGTGCTTCCAATGGCATCCGTAAGGAAACCACCTAGGTCTTAAATTTGCATCAAGTTTGTCTGCGACAAATAGCCGAATAGCTCAGTATCAACCGATTTCAATTTATATTGGAAATAATATACTTCAAAGATATGTAATTTGATGAGTGTTTGATTAGGTTCTGATTAAATCTGGTTCATTATATTTCTATGATAATACGGAAATACAAAGATTGCGTCTGCGCGTAATAACGATTAACGATTCGATTTGAAGTCGGTTTATGTTTTTGTTGGTAAATATAGTTTTGATGTAGCAAAAATTAATTTACTTACGATGTTATTGTATAAAGTTGAATGCTCTTACAAATGCTTCCTTATATGGGCCAGGTTCACAATAGGCACGTATAAAGTGCACTCCTTTGCATTTCCCTGCTGGCTTGCGGAGATAACGCATGCTCTTGCACTTAAGTGGAAATGCCTTTTCAAAACCTCCTTTGTGCGCGTCGAGTCTCAAGCAAGTTTTCGAGACGCGCAAAATACGTTCGCATTGTATTGTGCGATGTTGTACAATAAATACAAAAGACTTAATCACCTTCAGGGATAGGCAGCGCCACGCGAATGTGTCGCACATATTCTCCTGTCAAGTTTCTCGTCGCTTCAAGACGACGTTTTCAATGCCTTTACCACTAATGACATACGGAACTGAGACGTTATTTTTCATGGTGTGGATGTATACACGCATCCACGGGAAGTAGTTTTAACCGACTTTAAAAAAGGAGATCGTTTTGAATTCAATCGTATTTTTATAATACTTGTGCATTTGAAGCGTCGTTTATGACCCGGTTTTAACTATTTACACAATAACGCTGATTACGCTTCTTGGGCAGTTGGTGTCATACTGAAATGTGACCCCTGGCTATGGTCTTTTTTTCTTTTTTTTTATCGTTTTATTTTACTACTGTTATCATTTTATATGTTTAGTTTTTATAATTGTAATTAGTAGACTTTAACCGAGGAATTGGGGAATTGAAATCTCACATAGTGATTAGACGTTATCCAGAAGGTCATTATTTTGAATACTTCAAGTTTTATCTTTATAAATTATAGCCTATATGTTATTCTGGTGTGTAAACTATATTATTGCAAAGTTTTATAAAAATCTATTCAGTAGTTTTCGCCTGAAAGAGTAACACTTCACATACATACAAAAAGTCACGTTTCTAATATTAAAAGGATAAGGGTGGTAATTTCACACTCCTCCGATAGCGCAATTTCATTAGCTTTTGCTTCAAGTATTAATATAATTTTAACTGTATTCATGTCTTGTGTTATTTTTTTATATAAAGAATGCTAACAATATTTTTAGTAACACATATTACTAACATTTGCGCAGCGCATGTCCGTGTGCATCAGCGCTGTCCGTCTGTGGAACTCTCTTCCTGTGGCGATTAGAAAATCACAGACAATAAATACTTTTAAAATCAAAGTTAAAAAGTTTTACTTAGACAAGTCCACCTAACATCATTTATACTGTTATGATATATATGTAAATATATTATATGTAATACTTTTTACACACGTTTTGTCTCTTCATAATATATATATATATATATATACCTATATTATATGTATGTATGTATGTTTGTATGTATATATTTATTATCAGTATTTAAGTATATCTACTTTTTATAAACTCCCGCCGTTTCTTTTTATTATTCCTCTCCATCCAAAGGTTGCCTGGAAGAGATCGCTTTTAGCGATAAGGCCGCCCATTGTTTATGTATTTTAATTATATTTTCTTTTTTTTTTATTTTAGTTCATAAGTGTAAACAATAAAGAGTTTATAAATAAATATAAATAAATAACATTCTTGTTAACTATTCCAACTAAGCTTAAGTTTATGCTAGGAGATGGAATTTTGGATTTGACGACCTACGACCTTACACAGTTCGTACCCTAAACCATAAGGCTATTAACACTATACGTTGCCATCAAATAGCAATATGTGTGGTTTCAAACTATCTAGGTCTAATCTTATATATATTGAATCGTTGTTCTCCCGTTTACGTTATCTCATTTGGCGAGTCATAAATATCTTTATGAAGCGCAAAATAGATTTTAATATGTACAGCGTTATAACACGGCGACTTAGAAACGATTTATGATATAGATCAGTGATTCCCAAAGTGGTCTATATCGACCCCTAGGGGTCTATAACAACCTGCAAGGGGTCTACGTCAGCGAAATAAAATTTGGTTAAGATAAGTTGCGTTAAGAAACAAATAAGTTTCAAAGTTGTCAAACAAAATAAAACAAAAAATTAGCATAAGTACATAACATCGCTGATTAAGATTAAGATAATTATCTTTACAGTTATGACATTTAAACATATTTATTTAATGTTTCTACCGTCTCAGATCTATACCACAACCTTAAAAGCTGGCCTTTTTTGATGAAATCATAGTCCGTCCGAATTATATAAGCCGACTGGGCTTTGAATACACCACCGGATCGTAAGTCGAACCGCTAAGCCCATAGGCTATTTCAATAATAGCCTTTTTATTTGTTAACGCGGAGGAAATCTTCAAAAAGATACCCCGCTTTCTGGGGGCAAGGCGGCGGTTATGTAGGGTTTTACTAAAACCTCCCCGGTGGCCCTTCCTCGGTGCATGGTGAGGAGCTCCGGGATCTCCAGAGGAACGCACCGGAGCCCCTCTGCACTGTGCTCAAGGAGAGCACGGCCCGTGGGGGGAGGGAGAGAGGTTAGTCCCTTCCCCCCTGTGCCCTCGCAGTGCAATGCGACACGGGCCGGCCGATGACGCGTTCTTCCCGGGTCCACCTTGGCGGACGACAAAGCCCTCACCTTTGTCGCTTAGTGAACCCGAGGCCCCTTTTAATCGCCTTCTACGACAGGGGGGATACCGTAGGATTCTTGAGAGCCCAGAACTACAGGGCTGAAGCGTCAATAGCCTAATGGTTTTGGATACAATCGGCGAAACGTAATTGCGTGGGTTCGAATCCCCCATTCGACTATTGACGTGAACCATCTCCTGCCACAATCTTTTAAGTTTAGTTGGAATGGTTAACAAGAATACTAGAAGTTTTGCAAAATTGTTGTTAGTATTCTTTAAAAAATTATACATATTTATCGAGATAGCTATAATAAGTGCGGCAGTAAACATAAATTAATTAGACCAAGCTAAGCGAGACGCGCTAACGTCACGTCTCTGAAATGCAATTTTCGAAATGTTTACTCTGGCAATAAATAGGGTTGTCACATTAATATTTACACATTTAATTATATTTGAACTTATTTGAACACTGATATCACGGTAATCGGTGGTACTTATTACTTCTGTATTTAAAACAACATTATATTATTATTTTTATGTATATATATATATATACATACATAAAAATAATAATATAATATATATAACACTATATATATACAAATATATAAAATTAATAAGCGCTTTTACGCATTTGTAACTAATTTTATCGACTTGCATTGATATTATTAACCGATAAATTAAACCAAAGCGCGCGCGACACCGGAGTTCCTGGACAAGTTAATAAGTAGTTAGTAAGCATTTTTATTGGTAATTATAATCAATTACAAGTCGATTTTTACAAATTAAAATCGATAAAACGAAGAAAAAATAATGAAAAATAGTACATCAAAGTAATTACGTAATATTTTTTTAATAAGCTACCAAGCTCTCGCTCGTTCAGTCATTTATTATTTGTCAGATGGTACATTTAATTGCCTTTATCGAAGACAGTTGAAATCATCTATTTAATGCGAGACGTTCATCCTTATTTTTTTTTCTATAATTTTTAAAGTGCTTGACCACGATCTCACATAACTCAGTTTGACAACCCTACTGATGTGGCTTAATTGGCGCTGGCTGAGCTTTGGCAGGTAGCAATTACAAGTTCAGCTTTTCAGAGCATTTGGCTTGAATTATATATTTACTGCAGTAGAGTGCCAGCTAGAGTGTATTGAACCTTTTACTGATATGATGAAGATACTGGTGGTGATAATTTTCTTTTAAACCGACTTAAAAATGGAGTAAGTTCTCAATTCGTGTATATATTTGTGCACTCATAGTTCCTATATTAATTTCGTTGGCATTGAAAGGCGTGGACCCGGGAACAAGGCGACATCGACTGTGTATCGCCTTGCACTGCGAGGGCGCTGGGGGAGGGATCAATCTCCCCCGGGACGTGCTCTTCGAGCATAATGCAGGGCCCTCACCTTGCACCGAGGAAGGGCCACCGCGGGGGTGATGGGGGAGGGTTAGAAACAGACCTTGTCGCCCAGTGAACCCTAGGCGCCATTTAGTCGCCTTCTACGAAAGGTTTAAATTACTTGAAACTTTCAAGTGCTACGATAATAAGTACTAAATCATAGACGTTCCTGGTAATAGCAATATTAGGGAAACTTTACGTAGTTTAGAAGACATTTATAAGCACAAATTCCAGTAATAAATTGTATTCGGTTAAGGCAATTTAAAGAATAATCATTTTTAGCTATAAATTTCTATGTAGATAAATTTATTTTATTGCTGAAGGTTTTATTGGCCGCTATCTACGAGTATACGGGACGTTCGAACTTATGTATACCCGAACAAGGATTGATATATATTGAAACGTTATGTATTTTATATCAAATTATATTATATACTTCCACTACCAGGCAGTGAGTCGTTATTAAATGTGTAGAATATAATGAGTTGAGGAACTATCTTTCTCGAATCATTGTATGGGGTGACATATGCCATTATTTATTCAGAAAAATTAAAATACAATAGCAAGCATCATTCAATAGAGCAATCACACATATCTCACAAGAGCAATACAATATATTTTTGCATTTCAATAATACATGATAGTAAAATAATTTATTCGAATGTACCTGAAGCATTCGCAGAGATAACATCCATTGTACACAGCTTTTATAGCTTGCATATATGTTCTTCGTTTACGGATACACATGTTAACGCTTCTCAATAATGCTGTTCTGTACTGCAATCTTTTTTATACACCAAAATCGTTCCTTTAATACCGCATCATGTTCTCAAATCACCAAATTCTCAATGTACATCACAATGCGACTAAAATACCTTTTTATACAAATAATCCTAACGATAATCATTAGACACAGCTTTATGAATGTTAATGTTCGTTTTGTAGAGCACAGTAGCACTGTCGATCTAGGTAACCGACGTCCGCCCTGTAGTTCAGGGCTCTAAAGAATAAGACTACGGTATCCCCTGCCTGTCGTAAAAGGCGACTATAAGGCCTGGAGTTTACTGGACGACAAAGGTGGGGGCCTTTGTCGTCCGCTAAGGTGGACCCGGGAAGAAGGCGACATCGGCTTGCCCGTGTCGCCTTGCAGTGCGCGGGCACAGGGGGGGAGGGAGTAACCTCGCCGCCGCCCCCGGGACGTGCTCTCCTTGAGCCCAGTGCAGAGGGTCTCCGGTGCGTTCCACTGGAGATCCCGGAGCCGCTCGTCATGCACCGAGAAAAGGGCCACCGGGGAGGTTTTAGTGGGTAAAAACCCCACATAACCGCCGCCTTTCCCCCAGAAGGCGGGGTATCTTTTTGAAGATTTCCTCCCTGTAAACAAAAAAAAAAGGTAACCGACGTGTAACTCGATATCCTGTCTAGACTGCAATAAAATTAACTTAAAATGTTTGTTGAACGTTCCGTTGAAGTTGTAAAATATTCGTAATAATTTCTTGCTTTGGATTATTGTATAGTTTAAAGCGACATTATTTAGTAAACTCTGTACTAAATCAGGATAACACTCGCCAAATTATCATATGTGCTTAGCAGCTAATGCAATTAGATTCGACATTATCACGGTTTTTGTTCCTTCATAAGGAATATTTTGCACGGTGTTTTAGTTCCTAATTTTAATTTTTATTCAACTTATATAATAAACAGGCTTGTATTCCTATGTGCAAATTCTTACCATCTCTTAACATTGAAATTAGTTGACCGGCCATTGATTGACCGGAATTGACGAAAAATTGGTTAACCTTTCTCAAAAGCCAGCAACGCACCTAAATAAATGACAATAACTGAAGTTGCATAACCCGTCGTATCTGTTACATACATCCGTGTGTATACAAACCATTTAAGTTAAACCAAAGTGCATAGTACATTGCGTAATTCGTAATTTAAAAAAAAAATAAACAATAAGGTCGACAGTTTGTAATTTGCGGTGCAATGTAACCGGTGAATTTCCGCAAGGTATGTCAAGCTTAAATCTGATTATATAGGTTTACTGGTTACAAGAGCCTCGTTCACCGAGCTGAAAGGTGCACAAGTATTTTTCTACTGTAATATATTTTATAAAAAAAACAAGCTTGTTATAGACTAGTGGCTAAGGGTTTTACCTACAATGAGATGATTCAATCTATACAAATAAAATTGGTTGTAGGTTGGTAGTATGTATCTATTTATAATATAAAAAAAATCGTCTTTTTCTGTCTGTCTGTTTCTTCCGGATAATCTCTAGAATGGCTGGACCGATTTTGACGAGTGAAAGGGCAAATGAAAGCACCGGCAAATAGCTCATGTAATAAGGAGTAACGATTAGGAAAAAGTTTTTATCGCAGCTAACACCATAACTAGCTGCCAGTTTTCAATCGACTTCAAAAGGAGGAGGTTCTCAATTGGTCTGTTTGTTACCGCATAACTTTTGACTGGGTGAACCGATTTAAATGATTGTTTTTCATTTGAAAGCTGGTGATTCCCGTTTAGTCCCATTTCAATATCCAATTCTGACGATGGGATCTATGAAATTTGCACCAAGTATTTAGAAATGGAAAGTATTTTATTAATGTCTTAATTACGTCCGTCATTAGCGAATACAATACGCCATTAACTAATTTTGTTGGCGTTCTGAATTAAAATTAGAAATCACTTCTCAAGCATAGCCACCATTTGCCGAACAAAATTTAAATTCAAAAATTTAATCATAAAAATTATTGACTGACGGCATTTGCCGCGTTATTTCAAGATCTGTGAGACAGTTACACACACAAACGTACACACATACACTCACACATAGTAACGTAGGTAATACAATTTTTATTTTCTATTAATTTGTTTATTTTTTTTTTAATTGCTTTTTAATGCACCTGGCCATAAATAACACTGCAAAAGACTTAAATCTTGATTACGTAACCGACATGTTTATTATAATTAATATGCTGTTGATTTTGTAAAATCATTTATAAATATATGAATCAGCATCTGTCATTTGCTGGATAGACTCTCAAGTGCGGGATTGACGCTATCAAATTATATATATCGAATCGCGATTAAATCTTGGAACTACACAAATATTATAGAGGTGCAGGCTGAAGCGCCCTCAACGGCCACCAAATTCCGCTCGCGTTATCACCGCTTACAGGCAATTTCCTTTAGATCTATGTTAGCAGCGTTGCTGGAACATAGATCTAAGGGAAATTGCCATTTGCTATTTGAATGTCATGATAGTTTTCATTACAAGCAGGGCTCTTGGACCGAGCTCCAAAGATCAGCAGCTAAAGAGATTCAGTCCAAACAAAGAAAAAAGCTGGCACATATAGCACGTAAAAAACTAAGTGAAAAGCGGACAATTAAAACAATCTTTCTTCCCTGCTATAGTTGAAAATGCGTTAGTTCGAAAAAAAAAATTCTATTATACATCGCTGCATCGAATCAATCCGTTGAATCGGTGTTTAAGTAGTATTTAACCGTAAAGGATATAAACCAGCTAATTTAATTTACTTTTATTGTCAAACTTACTAAATGATGTCTTGCAGACCGCACCACGAGCCATTAGACTATTACACTAGGCCGAATACTACCTTAACCGTTTGGAAGGCTAGATACAGTCATATTCATTTCCAACTTTCTCTTCGCACCTAAGGCTCGATGAATACGATCGAGCGCATCGTTTATTGGACAAGGCTAACCATGTGCCGATACAGCGGACTAGACTGCGACAGACAGTCGCAATCAAATTGAATTGTTCCAAGACAATTGAGTCGGGAGATAAGGTGCTATCAAATGTGTCCGAGGTCAATCGACTCGACCTGTGTATTCTAGATAGATTCTCGTCCCTATGATTCTGATTTATGAGTTGGATTTTTTTGTGACCGATATTATGAACGTTAATGGACTTCAAATACAACTCTATTGATTGTGTTGACTATCCTTTTCAAGCGCTTTTATAATTGAATTGTAATTATTTATTTGCAATTATTTTTCTTTTTAAGAATAAGTATAACTTCTCACGCGTCTACATATTTTTTATTCTTTCTAAACAATTGCTTGACCACAATTCCACTTGATATCAATCGGAAATGAAATCCTGGAGGTAAGGCGCACTAGCTTAGTAAATGCCTATATCAAGTGACAAGGTCTTCATCGTTCAATGTCCACAAACATAGTATCACATTACAATAAACCTCATTAACTGACGGCCACACAACCCACTTCTGGTGAAATCGCATCACAGATCTTGGAGCCGTTAATGCGGACGAAGTTGTGATAATGTTGGCCAGCTTTCGTGCCAGTCATTGCGTTGATATAGACAACGCTTTGATTTATTATCACACTTTTCCCCGTGTTTGCATTCTCGTAGTAATGCATTATTAATGCTGATTACACTGCTCTTATGACCTGAATTGTGTTTCCTTAGCTCTTACAATGACGGATGCTTTTCAAGGTCATACGAAGCTTTAGACGAAACTGCACAGATTAGTCAGGCTGACTTTGACTGTTTCATCGAATTAAGAGGTGGCGTAGCTCTTAGGACGTTTAACCTGAACCTCTATTATAGTAACTCGACACAAGGGTCCCTCGACTTGAGCGGTGTATATCTATAAACTATTTAGCAAATTGCGTTGTCCGAGGTAGACGCAACGGAAGCGTAATAATCGGAGGATCTTGGTCTTGTATGCCTTTTCCCTGAGATTAGGCTAACCTATTGGTGTCCTAGGGGTGTCCCACCTAGAGGTGTCCTCGACTTACGCGATTACTTCATTACACGTAAGTATTCCGATCCGAGGGCGCCCGACAAGTCCGAAACTCAGCACGGTCGATTGCTCTTCCCACGGATAACATACGAAACGTATCTCATATTATCTGCAAGTGACATACATACATGCATAGTGAATATAGTTAACTTTTTTAACACTCTGTAAGCGATTGCTTGACCGGGATCCCAACTTATGTTAAGATATAACATATAGAGACATATACAGTTATATACACAGATATAACATATACACAGATATATTTAACTACGTGTAGAGTCAGCATGAAATACAAAGCACTAATAGCCCAGTGGAAAGTAGCAGTTTGAAGTATTCTTGTCGCGAGATCCAATCTAATCGACTACTACCAATGAATTGTCGTTTTTCGTCAACATCACTTGGTAAAAATTTGTGCCATTTGTAACATTTGTATAAGCGGCAATAGCCTAATGGTTTAGGGTACGATCTGCGAATCGTAAGGTCGTAGGTTCAAATCCACCATTCAACTATTGACGTGAACAATCTCCTAGCACAAGCTTAAGCTTAGTTGGAATGGTTAACAAGAACGTAAGTAATATTTATGAGAAAAAAGAAATATTGCTAGCTTTCTTTAAAAAAAAATCATTAACCACGTATCATATATATGATCTAATAAGCTTTGTGAAAAATGGGACGGTTATAATTCCGCAATAGCTTATGTTTGTACTTTTTTTTCTATTTTAGATGAGTATAAACAAAAAATTTTTTTTGTGTTGTCTTAATTTTCTTTCTTTATCATAATGGAAAGGAAATTATTTCTCATACTTAGCAAATAGTTACATTGAAATAAAACGAACTATACGATTTATCTCTACTCAGCCATGCATTATATTAGGTTATAGCTCTAGTACACGTTTTTGCATTTTTCGTCTAGGAACAACGGTCAAAATTCAAGGCGCCATCTAATCTAACCGGTGTTGATTGATTTTGATATAACGTTTGAACAGGGTATAAATAAACCGTTGCCTAGCAACAGTTAACGTTATGTAAACATTGTTATCGTTCATCCATGCGACGTATTTCATTATTCGTACGTAGATTTCGCTTTCGACTTTAGTCACGAACAAAGCCCGGTAATACTAGGACCTTTATTTTGGTATCGAACAATACTTTGATAGATGTAATGTTTCATTAAATCTTTTTTCTCTGTCATTTAAAAATAAAAAAAGTGATTATGTCTGTTTCATTTGAAATAGTTTAGGTTAAGTGACCACACCGCTAAAAAAATAAAAAAAAGGAAAATAGTTGTAGAAGTGGCACTCTTTTAATAAATGCAGAGTGAATAATTTAAGTGTATTGGAAAAGAGCACGGACACAGGTCTGTGGTTGCGATCTAAAAAAAAAACCACACGATTCTGTGAAATCTGCCACCAAAGAGCCCTCAGCTTCTTCGGACACGTTATGCAGTCTTCAAAATTTTGTCTGGACAAGTAGACCATTTACGGCTACCGTTAGATATTAGGAAAGTTGCTGGAGTTTCTTCGGTCACTTCTTTTCCCAACGCCAACGCTACCCAAAGTGAAATTTAAAGAGAGTTTAGCAAAATTTCCCTTAGCGTATCTGTGGAAAAATAAGTAGAAACGGGCCGCGATTGCATCGGCCCTTTCGGATCGGAATGCTTATACGTAATGAAGTAACCGCGTAAATCGAGGTCACCCCTGGCTGCTCCATTGTGTTGAGTTACTAATAATATAGGTGCGCAGACTAAGCGACCTAAGAGCTATGCCACCTAGGCAGCCAAATAGGTTAGATAATCTTAGGGAAAAGGCATACAAGACCAAGATCCTCCGCTTATTACGCTTCCGTTGCGTCTACCTCATACAACGCAATTTGCTAAATAGTTTAGGAATATATTGTACATCGCAAATTATTTCGCAAATCGACCTTGTTCGTTATCGGCCGTAAATTGTAATGTTACTCTCTTGATAAACAGAATAACAGGTTAACGCAATAAACAGCGGAATTATTTGGTGTAATGAAATAAACTTGTCAGTGTGTCACGACCGGGGGACTCGGGAAGCGTGTGTTTGAACAAGTGCTCAAAGTTATTGGATCGGATAAAGTATAACAGAAGGCAAAGTGGCGAAGTCTGAGTCGCGGGTGGTGTTAGTGGGCGAGGGGGACGGGGATGGGTGCTGTTCTTGCACTGGCATGAGGATCGGTGAGCTCGGCGGCGCTCTGCTGGAAGCTGCCAAACTGACGAGGTTCTGGTTCTGTCAGAAACCTGGATACGGGTGAGTTTTACGCATATAAGTCAAATTGTCGCTTCATATAAACCTTATTTGTTTACTTATAAGAATATGAGCTTATAACAAGTATATTTACCTGTAAAAATAAAAACCGACTTCAAATCGAAACAAACGTTAAACGCTATTACTCGCGGACGCCTTTTTTGTGTTTCCGAATTAACGTTAGGAATATTACGAAATCAAACTTAATCAGAATCGGTTCACCCAGTTCAAAGTCCAAAGTGGGAACAAACATTAAAAAAATACAGACGAAATCAGAACCTCCTTCCATTCAATCAACAAACATTCTTCCACACTATTTTATATATTTAATTTTTTTTTTTTTTCTTTTTTTTTTTTAAAAAAGAAAGCTAGCAATATTTCTTTTTTTTCAGAAATATTACTAACAATCTTGTTAACCATTCCAACTAAGCTTAAGCTTGTGCTAGGACATGGTACACGGTAATAGTCGAATGGTGGATTCGAACCCACGACCATTTTTACAGTAACTTTAACAAAAAGAGTAATTAAAATTTTGTCCACAACTGACTTAGAAGACTCGTGGACAAGCATTTGCTTAGAAATTATAAAAATAAGTTAGTCTTTAAATAAAAAAATATATTTATTTATTTATAAACTCTTTATTGTTTACACAGAAATAAAATTAAAAAAGACACAATAAAATTCAAATACATAAACAGTGGCCTTATCCCTAAAAACGATCTCTTCCAAGCAATCTTTAGATGGAGAGGAATAATAAAAAGAAGCGGCGGGAGTTTTTAATAAGTAGATATACTTAAATACTGATAATAAATATCTATATACAAACATATATATAATTTAGGTATATATATATATATATACTGTGACATATTTGACAAGTGTCCACTACGTAATATTATAACCCGCGTTAAATTAAAAACTTGCACGGAGTGGAACGGAGGCTGCGCTCTCATCTCATCCGTCGTTAACCTACTTTACGTTTCAGCTTTCCACTTACCTCTCCTAGGATTTGTATATATTTTGAATCGGTTTCATTTAATACCCTACATACTACTGACTTCTACGCTGAATAGGAATTGAGATTGACGCTAGACATCAATTAGAAAAAAAAACCTTAAAAACTTTAGATTCTGAACTAATGAGAGAATACTAGTTTGTTTCGAAATTGTATAATAGAATGGTAGTATAAATAAATCGGACAAAGGTCGAGCCGGGCAATTCAACGAGGAAATGCCGCCAGCCTCTTGGGCACCCCTACCCTGCGAGAGCAGCGATTTGGGGTCGATTTTTTACATTATCCAGTTTTATTTTTAGTTTGGTATAAGTATATAGTTTATTTAGTAGTATTACCTATTATTTATTGTTTTTAAATATTAAAATTATTGTTTTAATTCTAGACCTAATTGTTGTGTTTGTTGTTTTCATATAAATAAATACATAATATAAAGATAATATATGTAAAAAAATAATAACATTTATTTTTTGTATGAAACCTCTATAGACTCCATGACTTGTCAGTGATGTCAATAAAAAAGAAATAGAATACAATATGTCATATTGTACATTTTAGCATAAACAGGAATAAACTTTTAATGTGGTTTCTTTGTTTACAGCAACACAACGTTATTCTTGTTTTTTTTTTCTGATTCCGTATACGTCTTATATATATTTAAAAGTATATTATCAACACTAGTAAATTTCGAGAAAATCTATTAGCATTTTTAATTCAATTTTTTTAACCTGTGAGAGGTTATATCGGTAACCTTTTTGACCATAGCAGGGTAGACAGAGGTAGATATCGCCCATTCCATATGTGTTAAATAGTAAGCTGATACACCGGGCATAATTATCTTTCATAATAGCGTCGACGGGAGTTTCACAGAAGAATTCTGCCACTTCAAGCCCGAATTCTGCGGAAAGCTGACTCTGTCTACCCTCCTAGTGATAAGAAGAGCTTTTGTTATTTTTTATTTCTAATTGAGTTCAGTTCAATCCCCGGTGCAGACACCAATTAATTTGCTGTTGCAATTTTATGTGCTGATTCACCACGCGTTCGGCGGCGAAGGAAAACAGCGTGAGGAAACCTACATGTCCTAGAATTTTTTTCTAAGACGTGATACATTCTTTACAGAAAAGGCTTGCGCCCAACAGTGGGATATATATTATATATAAAGGCTCCTTCTTCTACTAACCAAATTTCATGGTATCGTCGGTCTGTTTACGGGGCTCTCAATACCATCGTATTTCGAACTTAACTGAATCGTCAATATAACTTTTTGACTGAGAAAGCTTTTTCAATAAGTTTAACGGTTTACTTCGTTATTATTTGATAGCTCCCTAACTGAGCACATCTTATTGCCCTAGACGAAACGATATGTATTATATATACGTATGTTAACGCTTTTTGTGTACGTATTACTTAGAACCAGTCTCTCGAAGTCCTCAAGCCTCACTCCGCAATGCTAATCTCTACATTTTCAAGCGAATAATTCATATAATTTATTATATTACCCACAAAGGGAATAGACGGGCCCGCACTTTGTGCTCTTGTATTAGAGATATTTGAAATCTGCGACCCCATTCGCTAGAGCCGGCCAATCTGGGCCCCGCAGCCGAGCCCAGTTTAATAATCTGCTTGTTTTTTTTCCACAAAACTGGGTCACTCCTGCAAGCGGCGGGTGCATTCAGGCGTATTAATGTACTCGAAGCGACAGAATGGAGTCCCCCCCCCACTCTTTAGCCTCCAACAATGGAGGGGATGTCGCGCTCCATTTGAGAAATGAGTATTTTAAACTTGATAACAAGGTTCCTAAGGAGTTATCGTTTTATTTTTCTATATTGGCACAAAATAAGCGTGTATACATAAAGGAGGACTTAATGCCAAGAATGCCAAGAAGGCATTCTCTGCAAGTCTACCTTGGAGTTGTGTGGAGACAAAGTATTGCAACCATTACTTTGTACTTGATGCTTAGAAAAAATGAACAGTATAATTAATTATACATAAATACAAGTATACATACATATATAGCTGTTACTTATTTATTGACTCCTCTTGTTACCCTTCTATGTATTTATTTTACCTCTCCTGTCACATAGGGTTGTCTGGAAGAGATCGTTCTTATAGATAAGGCCGTCCTTACTCACTTTTAAGTTATGTATAATTATTACTTGAATTAATTGTATTTATTGTAAAATTGGAGCAACAAAAAATGTATCTACCTATCTGCGTACAAATAAATACACATACATATCAATGCGTGTGTATCAATATATCAAAGCGTCAATAGCCTAATGGTTTAGGGTACGGCCTGCGAATCGTAAGGTCGTGGGTTCGAATCCACCATTCGACTATTGACGTGAACCATGTACTAGCACAAGCTTAAGCTTAGTTGGAATGGTTAACAAGATTGTTAGTAATATTTCTGAAAAAAGAAATATTGATAGCTTTATTTAAAAAAAAAATACATATCAATGAATTAATAACATAACCACAATAATTATACGTTACAATAAATAGTTACATATGTATATACTACATTGTCGTCTTCTTACAGTTATATAGTTTATATTAATAATTATTTATGTTATTGTTATTATATTAAGGGAGACAGATATAGGAATTAGGAATCACTATCCTATACTAGCATTTATGTGACAGCGAAAAATTGGTTTACACGTAAGTACAAGTTTATTTACGAGAAAAACAAAAATCGACTTCAAATCAAACGTCAAACGCTATTACGTGCCGACGCCATCTCTGCATGTCCGAATTATCGTAGAAATATTACGAAATTACGAGTAAAAACAAATACCGACTTCAAATACAATCAAACGTTATTACGCGCGCACGCCTTCTTTGTATTTCAGAATGATTGTAAGAAACTTCATCAAAGTACTCAGAAGTACATCCGTTCCTATAAAAAAATGTATCACCGAAATCGGTTAGCGTGATATTGAATTATTCGTCCATTTGTGGCACACATACTTGATGCACATTTAAAATTTTTATGGTTTTTCATGAATCCCATATTCAGAATTAGACCGAATGTTATTTGGGACCACAAGGAAAGCACCAGCTTTCAAATAAAAAACAATCATCGAAATTGGTTCACCCAGTCAAAAGTTATGCGGTAACATACATAAAAAGTACAGACGAATTGAAAACATCCTTCTTTTAAAGCAGATTGAAAAGAAATTTGGAATTAATAAATGATGGCTGGGTTTCGAAGCTATAAAATTGTAAAATCAAAGATCACTGTCTGTGTTAATACCAGTTGATATTTCCAAAGAAAGTGGATACCTCAGATTGTGCACCATTTCGTCATATTGCAGCGTTCGTAGCACTGCATTAAGAAAGTTTGTGGCTGAGCGCCAAGAAACGAAAGCCCGGAGAATTAATTGGCAAGCTTCGTTGAGGATGAATGTACATCACGGATTTTACGCTGAAGCCTGTTTAAGTACGGTTCATATAAATCCGAAAACTAAAGTGAAGATACTACACGAAGTATTTCAGCTCATGATGTTAACAATTTATTTCTTATTATGTAGATTGGTTGAAAAATTGCTAAACCTTTGCTAGTCTTTTTAACCGTTATGCAGAGGAAGTAAGCCAACGTTACCTAATTTCCAACGTTCTATTTTTTTAATAGGAAAAAGGGCAAATGAGTTTACGGTTTACCTGATCTTAAGTCATAACCGTCGCCCCTGAACATGTACAACGCCAGAGCTGTAGGTGCGTTGCAGGCCTTTGAAAAAGGAGTAGGCTCGTTTCTTGAAGGTCTCAAATCTCACAGGTTCGGAAACAGATCGACACATTTGTATTCTAATAAAACGAATAATGACCTTATTAGCTAACGTAATTTTGAATTCGCGTGATAATTTCCCAACTTTTCGATTACTCATCCATCTACCAAAATAAACTTTGTCTGAAACTCCCAATAGCTGTTTGCCTCATATCTCAGTATATCATCGTCAGAAACTAATTAGTTCTTTGTTGTGATCGTTCGCCTGAACAAACAGAACACAACAAACAACTAATGGAGCGGCAAAATATTTCACGGAGTAATAAAACTGGGGTACGTTGGAACTATGCGTACAGATCGTTGGAATTGTTCAATTGTTAGAATCGATTGTACTCTTTGTATTCTATATATGCTTTCTCATTTCAGTACGCTTTTATTACTGGTTATCCGTGCTTTATAAATATCAACTGGTCTTAACTAAAACAGTGATCTTTATTTTTACTTTTCAACTTTACTTTTACTTTTGAGTGGGTGAACCACTTTTTGATATTTGATTATTTGAAACCTGGTGCTTCGCCTGTGGTCCCATTTAACTTTTGGTCCATTTCTGACAAGCGCATCTATAAGAAAACTATATATTTGCATCAAGCATGTGTGCCAAAAATGGGCGAATAACTCAATATCACGCAACCGATTCCGATACTTGATTTTCTATGTACTTTAAGGGTAGTTTAATTGCTGTTTAATCTAATTTAGGTGCTGATTATTTCTATTTCGTAATATTCCATGTTTAACAAACCAAACCCTTACAACAGTTTTTGCAAAGGTTTGATTTTTTAGTTCCCATATTAATGTGGGCATAGGAACTCGGGTTCTGAAAATACTAGGGAACAGCTAAAAATCGTGTGAAAGAATTTTTATTGATTGAGATATTGGTATATAAAAATCTAAGACTATTTAAAGAGAGATAGAGGATATAGACACCACAATTTTCTAACAAAACTATGATTATTGAGAAACGAAAGAGAGCATCCGCGCGTCGAAGCATTTTGTTTAATCCGTCAATGATCCTATTAGAAGTAGGTTTTTGTTTTTACTCCTAAATGTAATTTTTATCTAACAGATTTAAATTTCCGTTATTTCTCTTAGTTGTTATTGTACATGTCATTTTACCATTACTGTTTGTAATACCTAATACGAATTTTTCACTTATATAATTTCCGGTGATGTTTAACTGCACGGAGTACGTTCCGTTAGGACCGTTGACAGCAATGTTCAGTATATTAAAGTATGTTAGTTGACTTTGAAAGTTTGTTCCTTTGAATACTTTACGCCAAAATGTTGTTTGGCTGTTCCAATGATCGTTGTATTTATCACCTAGCCTTTTAATGTCTAATACAGTGGTGTGCAAACTTTTTGGTTGGCGGGCCACAAATTGTAAAAAATACTTTAAAAGGGATCAAAATTTGACAGAAAAAATATTTTGATTTATAAAATCTGCTTAACAAAATAATTAAAAGATAATTAAGCAAATTACACAAATTGTTGATAGCAATTATTTTTTTGGCTTTACGTAAAAATTTACGATGTTGTAATGTTTTTTTTAAACAAACCGAGATTTTTTTAAGATTTTAAACCTTATAAACACTAATGATATAGAAACAATTTTACTATAACACATCAAAAATATTAACAAAACAAAGTCTTGGCGGGCCGGATGAAATGCTTTAACCAGATTTGGCCCGCGGGCCGTAATTTGCCCACCACTGGTCTAATACATTCATATACATTTACAATCATTGGAAGCGTGTTCATTATTACAGAAAAACGCCAGGGTTATCTAGAAGAGATCGCTCTCAGCGGTAAGATCATTAATGTACCACGAATTGTAAAATTCACCTTAGTTATGTAGTTGCTTTATGCTAGATTCTAAAATGAACGAACGAATGAACTGATTCTAGAAATCCAAGCTGAGCTACATCTATCATCAACATAGTTTAACGTAATAGGATTGGTGTAAACACAGTCGTGTAGTTATTTGTTGTCTTTACTATTGGTCCCACTCAAAAAGGAAGTGTAATAAATAATTCCAGCTTATATATAGGGTAGAGTGAAGAGTGTCCATGGTAGTGTCTGAGTGAAGAGCCATGGTAGTGTCTGAGTGAAGAGTGTCCATGGTAGTGTCTGAGTGCTCGACTTAATTTGGCTGTACCAAGATAGACTGTTAAACATTTAGCATGGTATAGAGAGCATATTATTTTTTGTTTGTAATAAAGTTTTCACATGTGTATTTATTTTTAAAGTTTTTACCAACCGAAGCGGAAGTTAACACTTTGAAAAACCCATTAGCTTCTTTTAAATCGTAAACTTGGAAACGTTTCCAACAAGTTGCTACTGACGGGTGCAAATGAGTTGGCTGGTTCGAACGGCAAGACGTTCACAGTTTAGAACTATAGTTGCATGTTTATTGCAACTTGTTTCACTGTAGGTTAGTGATGCAAACTCGAAAGTAGTATAATACGTTTTAGCACTTACTTTAAACATAGTTTGGGTGATTTTAAATATGCATTAAATTACTTTTTTGCCATCACCGTCGTTCTTACAAAGACAAATCGTTAAAGCATTTATACACACTAATTGTAACACCTTAAACTAAGGTTCAGAAATATACTGGCAAGTGTAATCATAAAGGAGAAGATAAGAAACATACACAAATATTAGAATAAATACACATACATACATAATTTTATACGAATATGCATCCTAAGCATACACCATATCTTAGGTAAAAAAATACATGCAAAGAGTATATGACGGTGTCATTTTCTTGTTTTTGTTTGTAACCTTTATTCACCAAATAAATAAAAAAAATAATTGGACAAAAGATAAGAAAACAATCTAATAGCGTAAAATATTACTGTTTAAACAGTGTACAGGGCCCAGAGTCCGCTAAACCAATTATTATTAAAATGAATGTTCATCGGTCGATGTTTGTTATTGGTAGTCTACTAGTTCATTAGTTTTTCTATTGTTTACCGAAGGGCGCACCGTCGGCTTTACAATTGTGTGTCGCAATCTTTCAGTTCTTAGCATTTTGACGTATTCGGTAGTCTTGTATCTATTGTAAGTCCATCGGCATCCCTTTACGGTAGCCTACGTATATTTATTCATTATAAACCTATAGTGCAACTGTAGCTTTTTGATATAGGAACAAACCGCAGTCAAGTTTCATTTCTTTTTTGATAACGTATAACCGCAGAAATAAATTCTAAGATGAGTTACAATGTAGCGATGTAATTTTGTGGTAATACTCAATCATCTGCATTCCGAACATCTGGTATTGTAATTATCCTGTTCACCACCCTAATTGATTTTATTATATATTGTATGTATTATGTATTATATTTGTATTTGAACGCCATCGTCCTGTTTTGTTTATATGTTTCCTGTCCATACACAGGTTGCCTGGAAGAGATCGCTCTCAACGATAAGGTCGCCCATTGTACAAAGAAATGTAAAATGTACCTTACTTATGTAATTCCTTTTGTTTAATTTTGGTGTACAATAAAGTTATATCTATCTATCTATCTATATTATATTATAAAATAAATTTTGAATTATTTTGAGAATGAGTCCATTGATTTGTAAATATGAAATACAGAATTTGCTAACAATAGTGTTAGGTTAGTGGCCAGTTGTACGATTTGATAAAAGATTTCAGATTCCGTATTTGGGTTTAATTATTTGCAAAACGTTTATTTGCGGGAAATATGGTAACTGACATGATGATAATTTTTAGGTAGGCACGAGCATATTTCACTCAACCGGCATGCAAATACAATACATTGATTCTAATCTACAATTTAAATAATCGTTTTACAAAAATAACATTTAAAAATCACTTCACCCACTTATGACACTTTATGGTTTAAACGTGTGTGTTACGAGGATAAAAACTGTTATAAATTGGCCACTGTTTGAGTTTCTTCTGAAATCGCTGCAATGGCCATTCTCTCATTTTCCTTGTTCTTTTGTTATATATTTTTAAACTAAAAATGTGACAGTTTTTTGATAAAAAGCAGTCAACTAATGTCTTTAAATCATATCTGAATACTTTCTACTCAAACAATGACTATGACCAACTATATTTTTATATTTATATAGACGTTATGTTTGTATGTAAATGTATATTTATCTATATAATTTTTTTTTAACTGCTTTTCGACGGACTGATCGTCCGTGCCTTTTTTATTTGGATTTTATTTGTTATATTTTCTCCGTTTAAAAGAGTTTGCTTAAAGCTTCAACACTTCGCCTTCGCAGATGTCGCTAACGCCTTTACTTGATTGGCGTGGTCTATCGTCTTCGGGTACCGAAACGCCATCGTGATGTTGTAGTCTTCCATATATGATATTTTAAAAATGCTATGTTTTTAAATAATATTTTAGATAGATAGATAGATAAATCCTTTATTGCACCAAATAAAATGTACAAAGGCGAACTTAATGCTAATTAGCATTTTCTTCCAGCTAACCTTTAGTGGTTAAGAGCAGGCTAAGGGTAGTGCCGCTAAAAATAGCGTTTTAAAACTATTATATAGATAAATAAATATACATTTACATATACATAAATAGATACTTCTATATAAATATAATAATATACATACACATGGAATATATATAACGACAATAAATATACCAGTTTGTAATTTTTCATTGTTTGAGTAGAAAGTATTCAGATACACGCGATTTAAAGACATTAGTTGACAAAGCCTCCCTAATCTCAATCGGCAAACTATTCCATAGTTTTATAGCTGTACAGGTAAAAGAATTGCCATAGAAATTCGCGTGACATTCGGGAATGTTAAAATTTATTATAGAAGGTTCGAGGTTCGCGGCCAACGAACTGTTTTAGTACAAAGCGCTCACGAAGAAATTCTGGAGACCAAGTGTTATGAATTATGTTATATAACATGGTAAGTGTGTGTACATCTCGCCTGTTGCGGATGTTGAGCCACTTCAGCTGAGCCCGGTAGTGTGACACATGGTCATATTTACGTATTCCGAAGATAAACCTTATACAAAGATTAAGTAATCGCTCAAGTTTATTGAGAAGTGTTTCATTGATATCTGTATAGCAAACATCAGCATAGTCAATGATAGGCAGCAGCAGAGAGTTAACTAAAGTAATCCTAGTAGTTAAAGGAAGGAAGTTCTTAAGCCGTTTAAGAGAATGGAAGGATGCATATACCCTTTGACTTACCTTCGTGACATGGGGAGACCAGGACAGATCCTGTGCAATATGCAAACCAAGATTTTTCACAGTCTTACAATATGGGAGACATATGCTGTTAAATGTTACTGGTGGTAAGGTGAGCGGGTCAATCAACGAAATATTTCCAGCACTACCAACCAACATGACTTGCGTCTTTGCAGGATTGACGAGCAGTCCGTACCGTTCCGTCCAGAGTCTAATACGCTCGAGATCGAATGACATCTTTCCTATAGTTGCTTTTAAGTCACATCTATTCGAGGTTATGTATAGCTGTAGATCATCAGCATACAGATGGTATTTACTGTGCTCGATGATACGGGTTATAGTATTAATGAACACGGAGAATAGCAAGGAGAGAGAACCCCGCCCTGTGGTACCCCAGCAGGTACATTGTGCCAGTTGGAGAGACGTTCGTCCAGTTTGATGCACTGATTTCGACCATTTAGGTAAGATGTAAACCATGAGATGACATCAGTAGACATGTTGAGAGATCTCAGAATAGAAATTAATATATCATGGTCAACACAGTTAAAAGCGTTGGAGAAATCTAATAATGCAAGAAGAGTGAGCTGTGTTTCATCCATACCCTTGCGGATGTCATCCAAAATTTTGACTAGAGCCGTGCAGGTGCTGTGAGCTGGTCGAAAGCCGGATTGAAAAGGATTCAATAGTTGATTAGATGTTAGAAAGCGTAATAATTGAAATTGGACGACTCGCTCCATTACTTTTGAGAGGAACGGAAGAATTGAAATGGATGGATGAATATTTTAAAAACGCTATGTTTAGCGGCACTACCCTTAGTCTGCTCTTAACCACCAAAGATTATCTGGAAGAAAATGCTAAACAGCATTAGGATTTATCTATCTACGGCGATAGGCTTACGTAAACTCTGTCTATTTCACATTTTCATTTAAATTGTTTGTTACATGTTAACAGCGTGTATAACAGACGATATTTTTGAAGCCAGGAGCAAAAACATATAACCAATTTGTTGCACAATTATAAGCCTAGCGATATGTACTTGAAAGTCCTGCCCCCGTTAAAATATAAAGTAACAGCCTTTGTATATGTATAAAAAAGAGTAAAAGGGCATAGTCCGCCACTCGGCCTTAGTGCGCATTTGGCAGACTTCACATATCACATTTCAATCACAAAATTAAATCTCTTTTGTATTTTCTATCTCTATCGTGAGGAACCCTACATGGTTTCTCAAGATGCTTTCCTTCACTGCAAAGCGTGTGGTAAATCAGCAGTTAAAATTGCAAGAAATAAATTTATTAGTGCCCGCATCGGGATCGTGCTAGTTACCAACCCGAGTTCGATGCGTATATGCAACTTGAGGCAACCGACCAGACAGCTACCGAGGCTCAGTAAAATTATTACAGAGAACGAAATAATACGAAATAACTTATTTGCAAGTAGTTGCAAAAAACAATACAACAGGTGCCTTCATAGTTCCTCATTATGTGAGGAGCATGGGCCTCATTAAAGCATACCCCGCGGTGGGATCTCTACAGGGGTACAATTACTGGAGCAAGTACCTGGATGACCGAGTTTCGCGGGGAGAATATACATTTTTTTCCGCGGTGAATATTTCATATTGTTTGTATCTCGCATGTTCGCTATATTTTTATAAGGCTCTTACATTTTTTCATAACGAACATTTTGTTTGTCGTGACTTAAGATTTATTAATATTTAAGAACAGTTGTTGTTGAAATTTTATGTGTTGATTTACCACGCGGCGGTGAAGGAAAACATCGTGAGGAAATATACATGTCTTTGAACAATTTTCTTAGAGATTTGAAGTCTGCCAATCCGCATTTGGGGCCGCGTGGAGGACTATGCCCTTGTACTCTTTTTACGGATAAGGTCTGCGCCCAACAGTGGGACGTATATATTATATATATTAAGGCTGTACCTTTTATCTTTAAGAACAGTTAGCCATCACGCTTAGAACATTATCGTTAAGGAGTAACCTAGTCTTCAAATCAACAGAAAGCGAGATTGGTTGAATGGGAGGCTCTGCTCTTACTAAAACCCCGTCGGTGGAGCTCTTCGATGCATGGCAAGGGGCTCTAGAATCCAGTGGAACGCACCAGTTCCCCTATGCACTGTGCCGTGTAGCACGTCCAGGGGAGGTTACTCTCTCCCCAAACCTCTCGCATTGCAAAGGCGATACGTGACCAGCAGAGTCGCTTTCTCCCCAGGTCCACTGAGGCGGACGACGAAGGCCCCTATACCCTCGTCACCGAAAGCGAGGCACCTTTTAGTCACCTTTTCTATAGGCAGCATCCTTCTAAGCTATGACGGATTTTCTCAAACCCACCAATATCTCAATTAAAAATTTAACCAATCTACTGGCTTCGGTTATTGTACATATCAGCACCGTCAGGAAATTAACACGAGTTCGCAGAATACTGACATGAAATCATACTGGCTGTTCAACCCTTCATAATGTAGGTAGAAAGGTATATACATAAATATCGTTAGTCCATTTACTTAGCTTATTCCTTCCATAGGGTGCTGAGCTAGATACAGGCCATACAGTGGGCACAAATTACCCTTAGTTGTTTTAAGAAACTGTAAAATCGCAAGTCATCGATACGAGCCGGTTGTGATTCGAATCTATAAATCTATATATATCTATACATATATATATATGAGGCCGGTGAATCGTCCCAAACAGTGGCCAAGCCGCGAATTTCGGCGTTAGTGAACTCCATGTTTTTCAGTCTCGCTACGGCACTCGTTCGAGGTAAGCGTGTACAGTGCGTCTTCCATTAAGTGAGTCATCGATTATCTGCGAGAAGCGGGCAGATCGCGAAGTAACGTATTTGTTTACTAGCACCGTCCGCTTTCCTAGAAACTATGCTCATTAAGTGACACCTGTTGTTTTATGGAGAAGAATATGGATACTCCTCCTAATCTAAGAACTTTAGAGGGAATGAGTGATAAGAGTTCAATCAGCGAAACTGATATGTTGATGGACAAAGATATTGAAGATGAATGCACAGAAAATGTTGTTGAAAACACACAGAAAAGACCTGCTAAAAGATTGCGAGAAGAAGAACTAAATATGTGGACTACAGTGAGAAGAAAGGAGAAGAATATGAATGAACAGGACGCCAAATTTGACGTTTACATTTCGAGTAATGAGAAATTACCTAAACAGTTTGCTTTAGCCAAATTGCTTAAAGATTGCGAAATAAAAAACATAAACAGAGTGAAATATATTAACCCATACAAGTTAAGACTTGATTTTGAGGATGAACAAAGTGCAGACAGAATTTTTTCATGCACAAAATTACAGGAGTTAGGGTGGAGGGTTCACAGAGCTATGGAAATTAATTTCTCTTATGGCGTAATTAAAAATATTGATTTGGATATACCTGACGAAGAAATCTTTAATAGTTTATCATGTCCTAATTCTACTAAACTAATATCTCTTAATCGCCTTAAACGTCGCAACCACGAGAAAGAAGGATGGTCACCAAGCGAATCTGTCCGGTTATGTTTTAAAGGCTCATTTTTACCTGCCTATGTTATGGTGGACGGACTAAAGCTGCGGGTTGATCCATACGTCTTTCCAGTTTCTCAGTGTTCTCGATGTTGGAAAATGGGCCACACTTTTAAAAGATGCCCCTCTTTAAAAATCGTGTGCCCCAAATGCGGAGGAAATCATGCTAATTGTGAAAATAAGTCGTATAAGTGTGTTAACTGCTCTGGTACTCATATGGCTTTAGATAGAAGCTGCCCAATATTTATTAAAGAGAAACGTATTCGCGAATTAATGGCAGAATTCAATTGCTCA
Organism: Meandrusa payeni; assembly: GCA_029286785.1. Lineage (NCBI taxonomy): Eukaryota > Metazoa > Arthropoda > Insecta > Lepidoptera > Papilionidae > Meandrusa > Meandrusa payeni. The sequence goes on from JAGSMX010000029.1 coordinate 4,294,593, forward strand.
TACAGAAGAGCTCTTACTATATACGTACCACCGATAACATTAATTCGACGTCAATATGAAATTAATATACCCACAGAAAAGATAAAAATGAAGAAATACCTCCTCAAACAATTTCTCACCCTTCATATGCGGAGATAACCAAGTCTAGTGGGAGCAGACTTAATAAAAATAGCTTTCAAGTGAGAAATCGAACTTCCGAACCCACCTCTAAAAAGAGACCCCAGGTTGATACCACGTTTCAAGACGAATTTGAAAACTTAAATCACCACAGGCGATTAGAATCAGTTTCAAACAACACAAGAAACATTAATTTTAGTGAGTTACTAAACAGAATTAAAGAAATTATATTTTTACAAAGTGATAGCATGCAATCGAAAGTCAAAAATGTTATTAAATATTGTATTGAATGGTTAATCCTGATATACGTAGATAATATTGCAGACTGGCCAATGTTGAAATTGATTTTAGATTTTTTTAATGGCTAGAGAAAACAATTTTATATCAGTTAACATAGTGCAATGGAATTGTCAAAGTATCAGATGCAAACTGGTTGGATTAGAACATTTATTACTTCAAGAAAAAGTCCACATAGCAACCTTATGCGAAACTTGGCTTAATTCTGACATTTCTCTCAAAGTAAGTGCGTATAATATCTATCGCAAAGATAGAGATGATTCTTACGGTGGTGTAGCCATACTTACACACAAATCCATAAAGTCAAATTTACTCAGAATTCATACTAATAACTCTGGTTTGGAAATTATAGGCATAAAAATCTTCAATTGTAAAAACATAGAAAACATAATTCTAGTGTATTGTCCGCCATCAATACGTACTCACAGTAGTGATTGGGAGGAATTATTTTCCTTATGCAAAAGCAAGACCTTACTGCTTGGAGACTTTAACGCTCATCATTTTAACTGGTCACTCAAAATGGACCAGAGAGGCAATCAAATATTTGATTCATTAATTGACAGTCCTTTCGTCACGCTTAATGATGGCACTCCCACCCGAATCAAATTGGTTAACGGTACATTACACAAGTTTTCTCCGGATATCTCAATGGCAACATCTGATATTGCAATAAAGATGAATTGGAAGGTTCTAAATGAGACTCTCGGTAGTGACCATCAAGTTATTAAAATTTCAACAAGTTCAGAACGGTTATTTAGATTAGGTATGCGAAGAAATCTAAAAAATGCTGATTGGGATTCATATAAAAATATGCTAGAAAATCTTTACAGGGACATAAATCTACCGTCAGATTTACAAAAATGTTACGATGTTTTCATAGGGTCTATTAACAAAGCTGCTGACAAATACATTCCCTATATTAAAATCAATCCTAACCCATATGTAAATTTTAATCCGAAACCATATTGGAATTCCTTACTTTCAAAATCTGTTGCTGAAAGGCGACTAGCCCTTTCAAAATTCAGACGTAACCCTACTCCTCAAAACTTAGTACAACTTAAGGACAAAATTAGAGTTGCTCAAAAGCTTATTCGCAACGCCAAAAGAAATGCATGGCTCACATTTTGCAATTCAATAGATCACACTACTACTAGTTCAGAGATGTGGAGAAAAATGAAATTGTTGAAAGGACATAACCGCTCGAATAATCTCGTAGATGAAGTGTTAGTGGCAGAGTTATTACAATCTTTAACACCTGATTCCGTGCCGAATAAGCCTCCAACTTTTGAATCGGTGAATTCAAAGTTAGAAATTCCAATAAATATGACAGAATTAGAACACGGTATTAAATCCAAAGATTCTGCCCCAGGATGCGATAATATATCATATTCGATGCTTAAAAACCTCCCTCTAGTTGGAAAACATTTATTGCTCCGTATATATAATGAGATTTACTCTACTGGTTTTATTCCAGAACAATGGAGACATATTACTATTATTCCAATCCCTAAGCCTGGTCGGGATCCAACTTCCTTATCATCTCTTCGACCAATTTCCTTGATTTCTGCTCCTTGTAAGGTTTTTCATAGTATTATTTTACATAGACTAGAATGGTTCGTAGAAAAAAATAACATGCTTTCTAATAGTACAACTGGATTCAGGAAATGCAGATCTACGATAGAAAATATCTCCTGTTTGATAACAAGAGTGCAAACTGGGTTCTCTGAAAAACGGTCTACTTTTAGTTGTTTTATCGATATAGATAATGCCTATAATAATGTTGACCTAGAATACCTTTTGCAAATTATGGATCGCATTGGAATAGGATCAAAATATTGTAATTATATTTGGAATTTTCTTAACAAAAGACACCTCCGAATGCAATTGAATAATTTAGATTTCATCAGTAGAACAGCTCGCCGGGGCTTAGCTCAAGGTGATCCCCTGTCTCCATTGCTTTTTAATCTGTCCACTATGCATATTTGCAGGAGTATAAACATCGTACATATTTCACAATATGCTGACGATTTTTTACTTTATACTTCCAGCAATTCCATGATCGAAGCTGTGCAAAAACTACAAACGGCGATAAACATACTAACTAAGTTGCTTTTTGATATAGGTTTAGAAATTTCATCATCTAAAAGTAAAATTTGCATATTCAAAACAGGTTACAAAAAGGAGACTGTAAACCTTACAATAGATAACGTGCCTTTACAAGTAGTAGACAACATTAAGTATTTGGGAATATGGGTAGATCAACACCTTAAATGGACAAAGCACATTAATGAGGTCAAGAATAAATGCTCTAAGTACTTAAATATCCTTAAACTTCTCGCAGGATCTGGTTGGGGTTTACATCCTTCACATTTAAGGAAAATTTATATAAGCTTAATTAGAAGTAGGATAGATTACGCCAGTGTATTTTTGATAACAGCAGTAAAACTAATTTGACAAAACTTGACCGGATACAGAACCAGTGTATGAGATTGATTGGCGGTTTTGTAAAAGCACCCCAATTCATGTTATGCACCGAGAACTCAATCTTCCTCCATTATTCGTTCGTAGATACTTCCTTGCAGGAAAAATATGGCTAAAATCCAAATCCACTACAAGCATTGAGCTAACCGATATTCTTGACAATTTAAATCCGTTTTTACCAACTTATATTGAGACGCAAACCAAACCTTTATTAGGTATAGTCCATGAAGAGATGAGGAATCATCCGGTTTTTACTAGCAAGGTTTTGGAAAGGTGGACTTTAGAAACGTGGATGAGTAGGGTGAACCTGTCGAATAAAGTCAAGCCAGACATAAATACAATTATCACCTCTAAATCGATGTATGATCCTTCCAGACTGCACTTGATTTGTAATAATTATTTGTGTAATGAATATGAAAAACACTACAAAATATACACAGATGGGTCCATTGATAAAACTGGAATAGGTGTCGCTATTTTTGACCCTCAAATTAATAAAACTATTAAATTAAACATTTCTGTTAAGATTTCAATTATGTATGTAGAACTCATTGCTATAGCTGAAGCCGTATCGTACATCAACTCCTTTCAATCTGGCTCCTATGTAATATTAACGGACAGTAAAAGCGCCTTACAACACTTGGCTCGATGTACCTCTAATTTTAGAGGCACACCGATAGCCTACAGCATCATTCGAACGATCCTTGAGCTGGCTGCTAGAAACGTTGAAGTTATATTACAATGGATACCTGCTCATATTGGTCTAAACGGTAACGAGTATGTAGATCTTATGGCAAAAGAGGCTGCAAGTGAAGGTATACGCATTAATTGTCTTCCTTACTTCACAGATCTTTTTTATGTTATTAGAAATAAATGCACTACTTTCTGGAAAGAATATTTTGATGAAAGATCTCTCACCAAAGGAATCTGGTACAGGACGATCCAGCCGAATCCTCTCCGATTCCCGTGGATTGATAGCACTAATATGGGCAGGGATGAAGCAACTCTGGCCTTTGGGCTTCAGTCGGACACATTCCACTTAATAGCTTTGCCCACATGATGGGAAAGGTGTCAACCCCTAATTGTTCACAATGCGGGAAAGTTGAGGACGCTTACCACATAATGGTCGAATGTGTCCGGAACGAAGCCGAAAGAGTACTATTCATGGCGAAATTTAACATTGATTTGGCGCAAGTGGGGGTGTGTAATAGCATTCTTGCCTTTCGGATTCGGATCAGGCAAGAATGCTATACCACCTTGTTAAAGGGCCTGAAACGCAGGTCTTAGTCATATTGAGTATTCGTGTTTAGATGTGTGTGGTGTACTTAATATTGTATTGTTTTACTGTTGTGTAAGAATTTATTATAAGATTTTTTATGAGGGTGATATGATCAATTCTGATCAAACCTCCATAATAAATTAAAAAAAAAAAAACTCCATGTTTACACGTCTATAATTGTTGAACGCAATATCCAAACTAATTATGCATAGCGTCGTTTTGTAGGTTATGTCAAGACCTTTCAAATTTGTACATAGCCGCGAAATTCAAAAGACAAAAAGGCGGAAGGGAGATATTTGACAACCTAATATATATATATATATATAAGAGAAAGTATGTGGGTATGTTCCATATAGGCTCCGAAACGGCTGGACCGATTTCAATCAAGCCTTCAGGGAATTCAGATTGACCTGGCGAGTAATCCTGTAAATTTTGGTGACGATCGGAGCATTCCTCTTTTTGAACTGTCAAATACAGCTTTTTTACTATGATAGTACTACTACGGGTATGATATTGTGTTAACTGTCATGTAAATGGTAGAATAAATACGCAGAGAAATGAAGTAAATAAAAATAACAATAATTGTGAACACACATAAAACAAATAGATGGTTAAAGTCGGTTAATGTTATAAAAATCATAATACTTAACTAACTTTCCAGTCTCCAAGCATCGTAACCCGGTTTTATTCTCCCGAGAAAATGGTAGTATTACCCCATCCATAGCTTCGAATACATCCGTTCAGATTGCAGTTGTTAGGTCTGTTCACAGCTTTCTAACAGGCGGAGTCGTGACTCTCGGTTGATATTCTAGACGCTAAATAGCAACACACGATCCATCTTGAACTCTGTTTAAACATATGCATACGTAAATTTATGTACTAGGGCATCCATAAGCTTTTACTGTCCCAGGACAATTTAAATATCGGGTTGAAATTTAATTCCTTCATCACAAGATATTCATATTCACAGCCATAAGACACATCTTAAGACTGTGAGATTGTGCTGAAAAAAAAATGAGTGCCGTGTACTTACGCGCGTCAGAAGTTAAACTTCTTTGGCATCATTAAAAACTGATTTAAATTCAACGTAGATAATTAATGATAATAAAATAATAAAAGGACTGGAAAAGGATAGATAGTGATTTTTTTTATTTGATTTGATTTATATAAATTGAAAAAATTGAAATTGAAAAAAACATTTATTCGGCACAAGAACACAGCAACAACAGGTAAAACAAGACAAAAAACAACATAAACAAAAGTAAACAGAAACACATAAAAAAAGAACAAAAAAGAAATTGTGCCGAAAAGGGGTTGGCTCAGCATGTGCTGTGCTCACACATGTAGCACAGCGCTGGTTTTCAGCCAAAAACCGGACGGACGGACGGTAAGGCGGACACCATTCGGTTGTGTATTATTATAGTCTACAATAAATAAACTTTCATAAATATTATATATAAATGTATATATTAAAAAAAGCAGCTATAGATACATATATATATATATATATATACATATACATATATATATATATATATATATATATATAAATAGTTATAAACATATATATATAAACAAATTACATAATAAATAACATAAATATAGTGTTATATAAACGATTTGTCGTACTTGATGTTGGCGTGGTTACGTTGAGATAAATAAATAATAATAATAATTAAATCTTTATATTTTGTCTTACTCCCACATTACATAATACAGTTTTATTACAAGTACATGACACAATAGGTGGATGTGGGAGTCAGGAGCTCAAACTAAGTAAACTTGTGTTATGAGTCTCCTGGCTCCACCCTTGGACAATAAGTTTTTTTTTTTTTTGGACGAACTATCACAGTTGGCACAGAGAAGCTGGCCTTTACTGCTTCACCGGATTTGAGAGGTGGCATAGCTCTTAGGTCGCTTAGCCTGAACCTCAACGGACAATTAGGCATAACAAAACAGTTTATGTAGATGTTTGAAGATGTTTATGTAGATCTTTGTAGATGAAGGAATTTTTCTGTTTCCTCGTAATCAATTTCCAAATGCCATTTAATATTTTTTAATATATATATATATATATATATATATATACTGGAGCACTTGAAAAAGTATATAAGCACAATTTATTTCACTGCACCTTCAACCCATTACTGTCATTATTTCTTCATAACGCGCCTAAAGAAGTATCACTTCAATAAAATGCTTGTAAATGACACTGGCCGGCAAGAAAACATGCATTTATGCATCAATAAACTTCGAAACTCATATACTACATACACCACTATATTTAAACATAATAAAAGGCATTTGTCTGATCGTATAAGCAGATTCTGTCCTTATATCCTATTAATTTAAGTAGAAAGTGATCTAATGCAAGTGAAAACTACTGCTTTAAGCCAAGACTATTTTGGCACTTACCATACTTATGTGTGCCAACACATTATAAACAAGAATTGCGTTTATTTCTTTAGTAGAAAATACTAGTAAATGACTTTTACGGAACCCGAGTACAGTCCTCGTAGTCGGCAACAATAAATTTGTTGTTACAATTTTATTTGCTGATTTACAACGCGCTGTACGTAAATTGCTGAGGTTTAGGACTCCTTTCTCGGCGATACTGTAGAGGGCGTCGCTGGCAGATGATTCCAGTTCTTCGGAGATCTGGTCCGACCATCTTTTCGCATTTCGGCCCCCGTGGTCTTTTTCCTTCGACCTTACCCGCAATCAATCTTTCCAGATTGTTTGCATCCCTTCGCGCAATGTGGCCGAAAAATCTAGTTAAACGTGTAAAGGACAGGCGTTGGGTGTTTTTTTTTTCTGAATCCACAACACTAAGTTGTTTTTATACACTATATTAATTTACTTCCAACAGTTACAAGTTTTTAGGCAAAGTTTCCAGAGTAACTGTTTGAAAATAGCCTTTCTTTGTTTCCTAATATTTCTGTGCGTCTATAAGACAAAATTGAATATCTCAGTGCGGTAGTTTAATGTATGAATCAGGATAGGATTAGTGCAGACAACTCAATAGCCTCATCTAGCAGTTTGTCGGGATATATACCGTGTCATTGTATGGGCATTCTCCAGTCATTGCAGGCAAACTTATGTAAACTACGTCGGCCAAATTAAATATTTTCTGAGTAATTTAAGACGATTCTTAGATTTATTTTTCATCTTGGAAAGACGCCAGACGTGCAATAAGCCATATTAGGGTTAAGGCTGTGTTTGTTCAGCGCATCTGCCAAGAAATTAGCAATTAGGATGAGTTCATATATAAATTATAGTGCAGATTGACTTATAGTTTAAAACAAGTATATTTGCGAGGAAAAGAAACTGTGACTTCAAATCAAATGGCGGATTTAACTTTAAACGATTTCTTGTTTAATCTTCAATGTTGTTTATTACGTAGTTCTCATGCCTATATCCTTATTCATCTTCCACATTCTTCTTCTAAATCTTGAATTTGCATAAACCTACCAATACTACAATTATCTTCACTCTTTTACATATAATACTATGTGTAAAAGAGATGAGAATATGAGTTACATTTCACACAGATACAAAATCGATCTAACGTATTAATTCGTGGAAAAATTATATATAAATTGTATTAAAAATTATATGTTTGAGGTTATTATTTTTTTATTGTATACAAATTTCCTCATACTACATATAATAAAGTATAAACATAAAGTTAAAATAACACCCTTTATATATGTCCCACTGCTGGGCACAGGCCTTAGGTTAGCTCGTAGCTCGACGTAGGTTTCCTCACGATGTTTTCTTTCACAGCCGAGCGCGCGGTAAATCAGCACATAAAATTGCAACAGCAAATTCATTGGTGCCCCGCACCGTGAATCGAAACTCGGGTTACTAGCGTAGCATGCAACTTGAGGCCACCGCCCGGTCCACTGAGCTACCACGGCTCAAAATATATGCATATTCAACAAGATATTTTTTTTGTCGATTTTTTTTAATTGTTTTTATTTTTTAAGGAGTTCACACAGTTGGCACAGAGAAGCTGGCCTTTACTGCTTCACCGGATTTGAGAGGTGGCACAGCTCTTAGATCGCTTAGCCTGAACCTCAGAGTTCTTGTGTTGTTTTATTATTAATTTTATGTTTTGTCATCTATCTCATGGTTCCACGGAAAATCGGTAATTAGGAAATTCTATGAAATTCGTGATTGAAAGCGTTCGTGACCATTTTGGTACATGTAATTTTAAAATGTATGTTGAATTTACTGTATGTACTAAATAAATTTTTTCGTTCTTTATATCCTTCTCAATTTTCCGTCTTGAAAATTAATGTTGAAAAATTTAATTTTAACTTCGCCGGACATCGGACGCGAGTGCTCTAAAAGACGCCATTTCCATTTTGTTAGTTGGATATTACAAAAACTTAATTAACCTTTCCATAGCTTAAACAAAGACGCTTAATGAATGGCGAGCAAAGAACCGTGCCGAGATAGCGATGCTGTACAGGTCCTTTGACTGCAACGTGGAGACGCGATTACAACACGGTACAATTAACTCTGTCTTAACAAGACATAATCTTTAAGGATCTATCTTGCGGATGACGCGAGAAAGAGGGCGTCCTTTATCTTGATTCTGTGAAGATGAGTTGTAATTAAAAGAAGACGAAAAAACTTATGACGCGATAGTGAGTGACTGCAGTGCTTACCCCTTAAAAGGATAGTAGCGTACCCAGCCCGCTTCGCCTGGATAGATTTTGCTTTATTTTATTTAAACAATATTTAATTTAACTCTCACAATATATTAAATTATTAATTTCTCTCCGTATTCTTTCTCTTCTCGAGCGGGTGAAGATCATTACCTACACCCATGTACATTCAATATCCTCCATTATACTTCAATATGGTTCATAATGACATAAATATACACAACGCATGTGTCAATACATATTTGTGTTATAAAACAAAAGAATATCATCATAGTAAATAAGAACCGTATTTGACAGTACAAAAAGAGAAGTGCTCCGATCGTCACCAAACTTTACAGGATTACTCGCGAGATCAATCTGAACATTCCCTGAAGATTTCATTGAAATCGGTCCAGCAACAACAAAACCACACACTTTCTCTTTTATATATATATATTTCATATTGTTTAAATGATACATGACACCTGAGTGTTGTTGTGAAGGTCCGATCGACCTCCAAATAAGGTGCCGCAATGGAACTGGATTGGCCACACCCTCCGAAGAGATGCCGATCACTTTCCCAAGCAGGCCCTTGATTGGAATACGCAAGGAAAGCGTAAGCGCGTCGGTCCTAAACAGTGCCGCACAGTTGCAGAGGGGGCGAAGAACATCGAGAATACATGAAGCGGGATAAAGTCAATCGCATTGGAAGATCCCTGTGGAGGTCCTCTGTCCCCACCCAGCGGACATAGGATGATATACTATATGTATGTTTATATATGTTCTCTTGAGAGAAAGAAAATGTGTGCTCTCAACTTCCCTTCGCCTCGCCCTATCACAGTTTTCGTAACTACTTCACCAGCTCTCTTACTAAGGCACGCGCGAGTTAATAAGTTTTACTACCAAAAGAAACAAAGCTATATGCCAGGTACAAATTTTATCAACTTATTTTTTTTCCTTGTAATAATCCGAATAGAAGATTTTGTTGTTCAACAGTTCAGTAATAATTCTATAACCAAGAAAATAAGTCTGTAGAGACATTTAGCGACTTACCCACGCGTTTCCCGCGTTATCCTTTGATCTAATTCCCTCGGGAATGTAACATTGTTTGATGGCGGAATGTGCAAAAGTTCCGAGTTATGTCTTTGTTTATGCATTTCTATGCGGACCATTCCCTCTGTACCTCTTAAGCTTAAGTTCCTCGCATAAGTGACATAGTTATGTTGAAATTGCTTAGGAGCTTTTTCTTTAATTTATTTGCGCTCTTTGAAATCTTAAAAATATAGGCCTTTACCTATGAATTAGCCGTTCTTTAGTACTGGCCATTTTAAACAAACAAAAGTTTATTGGCTGCGAATTCTAAATTCAAATGAATTTTGTATTAAAACCATGTCTTTCTAATTACAAACTCAGTCTTTTGTTTTTTAATTTACTTTGTATTTTCATTACGTTTGAACGTTTTTTTTTTATCTTAATGAATACTCTAAAAAATTATGGAATATGAGTTCCGTCGTGGCATCAACACGGCACAAACGGCACGTGACATCTACAACGTTGACGGAACTTTACAAACGAACGTACGACCCGTTATTGTTTTGCCCGGTTCCGTTCTGGAAATTTCGATTTGAAAAATGAAGTAATCAAAGTAGGCTGCTGTGAAGTGTTAGTTTTTTAATTGATACACATAATCGTCGGTTATGGGTGTTGTCTGCCCGAAGTTAGGCGTAATTTGGAGGTAACGATTTAATAAATGTGTTGTGTTCTTTAAGGGCGCCCTTGTAATATTTTCGTGTCGTCCTTTCCTCATGCAGAATACGAAGGATATCTTTCTCAACGAATATATACGCAGATATAGCCGTGAGCAAAAACTAAAGTGTCGATATTTAAATTTTAATACTTTGTGTTGCTTCCATGTGTCGATATAATAAAATCCAAATAAAATTTATTGAAAAATACTGTATTATCCAAGTTTACCTAAGATATCCTTTTTCGTTTAAGTTTTTAATGAAATATAAATAAAATAATAAAAATATTTTATTTTATTTTAAAGATATTTAATTGTCTATCATGAACAATTTATTTCAGTTAGCTAGCGTCTTTATCTTCCGAGATATTCAAACTTTCTTAACCGACCCTTTATTTTTGCTCACGAGTTTATATGGATGTGAATTATCGATATAAATGTGTCATGGTCGTACTGAGTGGAAGTCCGTGATATCTACCTATCTCTCCGAGAGACGAGCGTGAGGTTTTGTATTTGTATTGTATACTTGCTGCACTTTACGTTTGAGGTTAAAAAAAAAAACATATAACCGTTGAACATAGTAATTATCGTAGTTTCTCGTTAACATCATTTGTTATACGTTATTTTCGGTATGTTACAGTAACAGTCGACTGCCTTTTGTCACCGTTTTTAACGTTGTATCTCAACATTATAAGCATAGAGGAACAAGTAAATTTAAGAGTTTAAACAAAAACCGACTTCAAATAGAATCAAACGTTAAACTTTGTTACGCACGGACGCCCTCTTTCCGTTTCATCGTGTGAGCTACCTTGCTGAACATCGCACACAACATTTTTTATATCTTATCATATTATTAACAGCAATACATCAAGAGCCTTAGAGGTAATTTATTAACGACTTACTGACTTTGTTTCAGAGATTCACTTTTAAAAGGCTTTTCCTCCAGCATAACTCACTTGTTCTTAACTGTACACTTATTGTCTACAGAGAGAGTCCACTCCTTTTTATCCTAAATTTCTAGTATATACATCTCTTTCAAAGACGGAAGCGGAAACGGCCTTGGTTGCCGACAACCGATAAAAGTACTTTAGTTGACTAAACTAAAGTACTTTTATATTAGTCAGTCCATTAACTTTGTATATTTTATAGATTATAATATTTAAAACTAAATTGGCATTTAGTAGGACTAACTGTCGCTAACTATCGTAAGAATATTATGAAATAGAATGAATCTTAACCCAACTAAACTCTCGATTTCGAGGATTAGTTTTTTATTCTTTCCAATAAAAAATTAATCATCGAAATCGATTGGCGTGATTTTGAATTATTCGTCCATTTTTCGCACACATACACGTACTTAATGCAAATTTAAGACTTACAGTATGGTTTTCCTTTTTTGAAGTCGGTTGAAAAATATCATAATTTAATTTACGGCCTATTTAAAGTTTCAATAGCCAAATGATTAAGACAACGGTCTTCGAAACGTAGGGCTCAAATCCAGTATTGTCCTAAACCATATCCTCGCGCAAGATAAAGCTTAGTTGGAATGGTTAACAAGTATGTTAGTAATATTTGTAAAAAAATTGTTAGCATTATTTTTAAAAAAATAACTGCGCAATAATTTCTTAAGCTTCCAAAATACGCGCATGGGTGCCGCGTTCATTAACCATATCGGTTCTAAATAACCGACTTGCCGGTAATTGAAACACATAAGGCGTTCATTTGCATACAAACATACGATACGATGTACATGTAATTGCATAATGAGGTTGATAATATGTAGAACTGGTGTGGTATCTGTGGATAAGCTACTCGTCTATATTGTGGTTCGTTTTTATCCTCTTTATATGTTTTTAAAATACACATATTCTATACCAGGATCCCAACCAGTCAACCTTTGGAGTGTATTGCATAACATCAATTCATACCATTTTTTATTTGCAAATAAATCTTAACTTATCGGGGCGTGCGTTTAATCGCTATACCCGAGGCCCATTTTCGTCGCCTTCTAAGGCGGCGGTTATGTGGGGTTCTTACCCAATAAAACCTCCCCGGTGGCCCTTTCCTCGGTGCATGACGAGGGGCTCCGGGATCTCCAGGGGAACGCACCGGGCGTTCCACTCTGCACTGTGCTCAAGGAGTGCACGTCCCGTGGGGAGGTTACTCCCTCCACCCTATGCCAAGGCCAATGTCGCCTTCTTCCCGGGTTCACTTTGGTAGACGACTCAGGCCCCACCCTTGTCGCCCAGTGAACCCGAAGCCCCTTTTAGTCGCCTTGTACGACAGGCAGGGGATACCGTAGTCTTCTTCTTGAGAGCCCAGAACTACAGGGCTGAAGTGGTATGTTATCTAGCAATACATGACACCCAGCGGTTGTGTTGTATGTTATATATATATAATAACTACTTCCAATGATATCTTAGTGATTTATCTGAACCTTATTGTATCTTTAATTCATAATTAATAATTTAGTTAATTATCATATTAATTCGACTGTATTAGTTCGTAATCTGACTACCTAAGTAATTTTGTATAAAGATTATTTTTTTGAGGACGCACCATTGTGACGGTATTCGTTAAAATAATTCCTTGAACATCGTTATGCCGTCTGAATAAAAGTGAGTGTGTTAGTTATTGGACTATTTTATTCCACAAGACCCACAAGTTATTATTTCTTGTATTATATATATCGTAATCGACGTGATACTAGCGCTACCAATGCAACACTAGCGACATTGCGGCATTTAAGAAAAACACGGAACGCTAGCGCCGTCTGTCGGCGTTCGATGGAGTCAACGTTCATCACACTCGTGGCGACGTGCCGACATATTTATGTATTTCTTTTTCTTCAACTTATCGGGGGTCTTAAACAGCATATCGCTATCTCTGTGCGGAACGCGCAAGATGTGTGACAGAGAAAATCACCTCTCGCTCACTCTCATTGTAAATAACTATTAATCAGTGTCCCTTCCGGATTGGTCGACAAACTTAGTTTCTAATTAGTGCCAGTAAGGACGTAGCACATAAGTTGTATATAATAGTTAAGAAATTAGAAAATAAAAACGTTACAAATCTGGACTCCGAGTGTTATTCTTCCCGCAAATATCGACAATAGTGAAGGCCCAAAAACTGTTTAAATTCCATGCAAACGTAGTATTGCGTGCGCACGGCTTTGAGTAGTGCTGGGCACCGCTGAAAATCAGCGCTGTCACATCCTTGCGACAGCACATACTGACACGGTGTCAAATATTGGCATCATATCCTATTTGTTTTTCTTTCTTTAACTGTATTTTTTAATATGTTTCATATTTTGTTTGTAATGTATTCAAATGATACCAATAACATGTCAATGTCAAGTATTCGTACAACTAAATGTATGTATACGTTATTTCACTACTCTAATCCGATCCACGCCTATTCGATTACAATGGATTTCCGGATGGATGTCGTTGACACAGAACAAGAACAATTAGATGCAGGATGTGTTACACTTGCTAATTTATCAGATTTTTGTTTAAAAATAATATAAAGCTCTCACAATAGATAATATCATTGTCAATTTGTGTAATGTAGAAGCCTGACGAATGACGAGCGCGGGTTCAAATCTCAATTGGCTTATTTTTACTACATCTGCCACGCTAGGGTTAAAAAGTCCGTAAACATTAACAAAAAACTCTTTTTTCTTTTCTTTTAAAAGAATTTAAAGCATTTTTTTCACAAATATTATTAACATTCTTGTTATCCATTCCAAAGAAGCTTAAGGCTTGTGTTAGGAGATGGTTCACGTCAATAGAAGAATGGTGGATTTGAACTTCTAACCCTTACGATTCGCATACCGTACCCTAAACACTTAGGCTATTGACGCTTCAACTTATTATTACTTATGATTCTTTTATTTAAAAAGTAAAATACAGAAAAATATCATACAAAATACAAAAACATTATAAAAACCTAACCTAGTGTGTGCCACCGGCAACGAAGCAGGGCCCAAGCAACCGGTGGTTAGGGCGATATAGAGAGGAACCTCTTGACGATGCGTGCCGTGTCCAGGAGTACTGCCTTCTGTATCTGACCCTTGACCCAGCCATCCAGCGAAAGTCTCTACTAATGATTATTATTATAGAAGAGCTTCCTTGCTGAACATCGTTATATTATTTATTGACAGATTTTAGAATATCATCAAGTTTTAGAGGTAATTTAATAATTACTGACTTTCCTTCACACGTTCACTTGTAGAGGGCTTTTCATTCAGCGTAACTCACTTTTTCCTAAACTTTTAGTATAGGCATCTCTTCCAAAAACGAAGGCAACTAAAGTACTCACACATTTATCTAATTCATAAGTGTATTTTAGAGATTATAATTTTTATTTGTGCATTAAAAATAAATTATCATATAGTCGAACTAACTGTTGCTAACAAAAGAAAGATAACTTTTTATACTTTCACTTTTCTTTTTAAACATTAACCTTGATATGAAGTTGTTTTTTTTTAATCCTAAATATACTTATTACCAAAAAAACACTAACGTATGCGTTTACGTAAACCCGTAATCGTACCGTCCCATTCACTTTTGCAACAAAAATGTCATTTATATGATATATTATTCCGCATTCACTTATAGATTTACGTCTACCATCATTCCTTTATATAAATCAAATACTTTTATTTAAAACTTCTGTTAACCTTTATTTCATTGAAATTAATCGAACAGGTATTCTGGTATAGGGAAATAAAAACAATTTTAAAACTGGCAAGCTAAACCTAAAGGTTTCTCGACTTAAAAAGCACTTTCCCAATGCCGTCCGCTTTCCCCAGTCTATTACTGAGATGTCCACATTGAACCTTTAGAATTCGGGACACGAACGTTCACACTAATTATTAACTCTTCTAAAATCGACCGATTAAAAAAAGGAGGAGGTTCTCAATTCGTCTGTATGTTGTCTATTCGTCTGTATATTTGTTACCAGATAACTTTCGACTGTTGAACCGATTTGATGATTCTTTTTTTATTCTAAAGCTGGCGCCTCCCATGTGGTGTGTGGTCCAATTCTAATAGTGGCATCCATGAGAAAACCAGATAAGTCTTAAATTTGCATTAAGTATGTGCGCGACAGAAAAAAAACAATTCAATGATTCATTTTTATTGGAAAGTATGTACATTTCTAATAAAAGTAACCATGTATATTTATTTTTTGTATTATATATATATTTTGTCTTTTTATTCGTCTGTATAAATCCCATGTAAACGTAGTATTGCGCCCGCAACGACTTTGGGTAGTTCTGGGCACTTCTGAAAATCAGCGCTATCGCATCCTTGTGATGGCATATGCTGAGACGGTGTCCAATATTGGTATCATATCTTATGTCCTATTTGTCCGTTATTTCTTTCTTTAACTATATTTTTTTTGTTTATTTTATTTTAATACCCAGCGCCACTTAAGCGTAGTTATATTTTTATACCAAAGTTAGGTACGGGATGAAACAGTGAAATATATGAAAATTGTCTCTTTAGTCAATCAGATGAACTAAATTGGGTTATTTGAGGCTGTGGCAGACGATAAACTCGACTGACGAATAAAAAACGAGATTTTTGCAAAAAAGTCAAATCTCGAAAACTAACAGATGTTTACTAATCTTAAATCTTGCACACTTGGTTTAAATTAAATACATTAACAATAATCTCTTCATAATATAGGTTAACAATACACCTGCGATCCTTAAGCAGGTGTTTGTGGCGGACGTGAGCCATAAGCTCGTTTGTCTTTCCATAAAAAAACGTATGCAAGTCGGATTCTCTTAATAGGTACAGTCCTTCTTTAGCAGGTGTACAAACTTTTTGATATACGTTTCAAATTTAACCATAATACTTTCGCAAAAAAAATTGAAAGGATATTTTGAAGTTATGCTTCTTTAGGCGCGTGAAATGATGACAGTATCAGATTGAAGCTGCAGTGAAAAATTGTGCTTATTACTTTTTCAAGTGCTCCAATATGAGGTTAACAATCCGTATGTATTATTTATTGAAATAAATTAAAATACTATTTATTTCATTTTTCAAATTTTTGTTTATCCTTTTCCAGTACTTTTATTAATTTATTGTTATTAATTATTTGCATGCAATTAAAAACTACACGCGCGTGCTTTAAAGTAAGCTCTTTTCTCTCACCTAATTTTAAGTGATCATCATACACCACTACACCGAAAGAGCTGCAGATGTGTTGCTTTTGAGAAAGGAGTAGGCTCGTTTCTCGAAGGTCTCCAAATCTTATAGGTTTGAAAACACCGCTGGTGGCAGTTGATATTTTTTTTTGTAAAGTGTCACCTTATTACTTATATTAAAGGGACATTTTACTTTTCTTATTAATGAGGTGATATAGGCGACCCTTCTATTCTCTATTTCCGAAACGATTCCTCTAGGGCATCGGCCGCGGTCTGGAGTTTTTTAAGAATGACTTCAGGGGAACGCCACGAAGCATAAATGCCGGCATCATCGGCGAAAAGAGCTAGCTCTGCTCTACGTGAGCGCAGAATATCGGTAGTGTAGAGCGTGTATAGGACTGGACCGAGTACGGAGCCTTGTGGTACTCCGGCTCGAACAGGACGGAGGGTGGAGCGCACTCCCTCGACGCGGTACCTGAAGGTTCGACCGGTAAGAAAATCGCGCACTATGCGCACTAGATAGTCGGGCACCCCGAGCTTGTATAGCTTGTATACAAGCCTGGCCTGCCAGATTTTGTCGAATGCCTTCGCCACGTCCAGGAAGATTGCTCTCGTATGCATGCCAGTAAGGGATTTGGCGTGAATGTGCTCCGTGATGCGGAGCACCTGTTGAGTGTTTGGCATGGAAGCCAAACTGCTCGGGTATGGGGCAGTTGATGGTGCATATGTATTTTGCTGAACGTTACTTCTTGATGTTGATTCTATGGCAATTCAAGACTATGTAGTTAAGTACACCGTAACAACAGCGAGCACAAATGTGGAAGAAGAAAGATGAAGTAAAAGATAGCGTACGCGTGTAGTATCCCCTAACGTTTGGTCCGTCACGTTTCGATTTCATTATGGTCACCACAAGTGAGCGTAGAACTCAAGATAGACATGTGTAAATGTCGACTTGTTCGTTTTCATCCGCATTCGCTGCTTTTTGTAGTTGCCAGGCCGGCACTGTGCGCTTTAAAGTTGTTTTTAAATTACATACACTTGTACTCTTTTATTAAAATCCAATAGACTTCAGTCTTTATTATAAACAATTCTTGTCATTTATTTATTCTTGATTTTCTTTTATTATAACCCTGCTATTATATTTTATTTTAAACCGTGGCAGCTGAGCGCCCGAGCGATTTCCTGAAGTAGTTACGCTAGCAACCTGACTTCGATGCCCGGTGCCGGCACCAATTAATTTTTTGTTGTAATTATATGTGCTAATTTACCATGCGCTCGGCGGTGAAGGACATTGTGAGGAATCATAAATGTATTAGACATTGTTATAAGATTTGTAAATCTGCAAAACGGCACTAAGGAAGCTATACTTTATTTAGACCTGTGCCCAACAGTGGGAACTATATATAGACATTTATAGACACATATAGACATTTATTTATTGGCATCACAATACAAAAACACATCACAGACAGAATATAACACACATTAAAAAAGAATGAAAAATAGACAAAACACAGTTAAAGTTACACGGACAAATAATACAAAACATATGATGCCAATATCGGACACCGTCTCAGCATATGCTGTCGCAAGGATGCGACAGCGCTGATTTTCAGCGGTGCCCGGGACTACCTAAAGACGTGCGCGCGCAATACTACTTTTATATAGAATTTATACAGACAATAAGAGTATAATAAATATGATACATGAATAAAACAGTTATGAGATTAAAAAAAGAGATATACATATATATATATAAAGGTTTATTTATTTCTTTTACCTTTCCTCTCTTGGCCATATTTAGGTTTAGTTTTGGTTATTGATTGTCCCTATATTAATGTTTAAAATGTAAACGATTAAAGAATGTATCTATCTATCTTTCGTATGTCTTAATGAACAAAATTGATTTAGAAATGCTAAAGCATTAGATAGATAGTAATTTCTTTGATGTTTCAATGTGGTAAATAAATAGAAAGTAACAGTTTTCTTTTATAATTAGGATACTTCGGAAATAAAAGACTGCGGCCATACGTGGTAGCCTCTGTAATTGATTTGAAGGTGGTTTTTGTTTTATTTTTTTTTTTTGGAACGAAGTTCCTTATGGAGCCTCGCCGGTAAAACACACCCGTAACGTTAGATTTTGGTTTCAACTGGTTCAGATAGATGGCGCTATTATTAATTATGTATTATAAATAAAATAAAGGTGTTAAGATTATTTTGTAAAGTAGTTTTCATTGATTTTTTTTCTATAAAAATTCATAATAAAAAATGTATATCGGAATATTTTTTTTGTACCTCGAATAGAACTTGAAATAAATATTTTAAAATAAGGAACTTCGTTCCTTTCTGGTTTCCCACGACACCACACGGTATTTTAAAAAAAATCATATATTTTACTAACATTGTAGGTAAACATTCCAACTAAGTTTAAGCTTCTGCTAGGAGATGGTCCACGTAAAGTCGAATGGTTTTGTCATTTCGCAGACCGTACCCTTAACCATTAGGCAATTGACGGTTCGTTGTAATTGTTATTTCATGCTTCACCTGGATATTAACAATACTAAACTGAGTTTCCCTTGTTACAGCTTCTCTCAAAAAGTGGACGAAGAGGAGTCTGGCGGCGGGGTAACTCTCCACCCGCCGGATGGTTTCTACTCGCACCAGCACTCGATCCACAGCGGCCACCATGGCCACAACGCGGAGCCCGACCGAGGCTACATGGAGGGCAATCGATACGTCACCGCTGTACACCGACCGCTGCCTGGTGGGTGTTTTTTATTACCTTGATTTTTCATACAACATCTTGTAACGCGCAGTTCACCTATTCTCTGCATTTTGTTTACAAATACGAACACCTCCTTCGGCCACCGGGGGACAAAACCCCACAGTGGTCGCCATCAGTGCTATCGAGGCACCCACCAACTTTTTGCTTCGGTTTGATCAACATACCGAACAATTACAGTTACATCAAGGCGTCGGCCCGAACTGTACATAGTTCTGATTGTTTTTAATTGCTGTCTAATTTTTTATTATATATTTTTATTTATGTACATGTAATTTCGAAAGTGGTTGCGAGTGGCTAAGGACCTTCTAGGCATTCGTTGGACTAGTTTAACAACATGTGACAGAGGGACCTTGATGTTAATAGCACATAAATGTCAACCGCTTTGCCACTCTAAAAAATTTGCCAACCATCGTAAAATTTCCAACACTAAAACCTAAATATTTCCAATCGTATAAAAGCCAATGTCCACGCTAAAAGCTATTACGGAGAGGTTTTCTTTAGTTTTAAATATTAGTATAGATGGATAGGGACAGAAAATGTAGAATAAAAGAAGTTTATTTGTTTGGTCACGTATGAAACAAAACAAATGTTAAAAAGAGAAAGAAAAAGAACAGAAACAAAATTACAAAACAAAAGTAACAACACCGTAGTGTGACTACTATAAATCCCATAACACTGGTTTTCAGAGCACAAATCTATTTACACATTAAAAATGACGACTATTCCTTAGGCAAAGCTTTCATAGTAACTTGTTATATATAATAAAAATAAAATAAAATAAAATAGCCTTTATTTGCTACTACAAATAACATGCAGCTTAAGAAATTTAATTTACAAGTTTGTAGTAGTCGCCATTAAGGCGTAGGCCTCTCCCAAACCTCTCCATCTTTGCCGATCCACATATGTCTTTGAAGACATCTCTCCACCTTTTAAATGGTCTTCCTTTTTTTTCCAGTGGTACCCACTCTGTTAGTCTCTTTGCCCACCTATTATTTTCCATTCTACATACATGTCCTGCCCAGTGCCATTTTAGTAATTAGTCTTTTCTGTGCTTCTACAATTTTTGTTCTGTTTTTTATAGTTTCGTTACTTATTTGTGGAAAGATCAAGAAAAAATGTCTATATGTCAACGTAAAATGGAAAGAAGCATGCTAAGAATAAAACAATCAGAAAAAATAAGTAACGAAACTATAAAAACTTGTTATATAAAATAAAATAAAATAAAATAGCCTTTATTTGCTACTACAAATAACATGCAGCTTAAGAAATTTAATTTACAAGTTTGTAGTAGTCGCCATTAAGGCGTAGGCCTCTCCCAAACCTCTCCATCTTTGCCGATCCACATATGTCTTTGAAGACATCTCTCCACCTTTTAAATGGTCTTCCTTTTTTTCTTTTTTTTTCCAGTGGTACCCACTCTGTTAGTCTCTTTGCCCACCTATTGTTTTCCATTCTACATACATGTCCTGCCCAGTGCCATTTTAGTAACCTTAGTCTTTTCTGTGCTTCTACAATTTTTGTTCTGTTTTTTATAGTTTCGTTACTTATTTGTGGAAAGATCAAGAAAAAATGTCTATATGTCAACGTAAAATGGAAAGAAGCATGCTAAGAATAAAACAATCAGAAAAAATAAGTAACGAAACTATAATTATAGGTTATATAAAAAAAATTAAAAATCTTTTATTTCATCAATAACTTAGCCTAAATGTACAAATATCTCTAATATCTTATATCTATTGACATTATTTTGTAGGTATCTTTTATTAATGTTTGGCTAGTTTTGCAATATCAGATAACTAAACTACCCTCTGTACTAGTTACAAGAACTGTATGACGGCAGAGTAGTGCGGCCATTTTGTTGTTTATAAGAGCAATAGAAATGTACACGTCTAAAAGCTGGTAATATGTACCAGGTCTAAACCACTCGAACTCGTCATGCTCGTCTGCCTCGAACGCGTCGACTGGCGCTGGGCTGTGCGCGACCGCAGCGGAGCCGGCGCCGCCCCTGTACATCGCCGCACCCCCGGAGGGTTTCGGCCTTGCCGTACACAACAACAGGTAAATTTAATATTGACCCCTTTAACTATGGAGCTACGTCACCTCTGTTTGTGCAGTGTCTTTGTTACTTCTTATTATTGAAGTAAAACTTCTTTACTGAAAGCTGAACTGAATGCTTTACGAAAAGTGTGGTCAGAAGAGGCAAACGGAAGTTGTGAGGGAGATATAAATTAGTGAAGATAGAAAGGGGAGAGGACAGGAGAGAGAGAGAGGCGCCAGCAAACATTTTCATTCTCTCTTTCACTCATAGGCAGTTACGTTTCGTATATCTAAGACATAGTGTAGGCTTATTGTCTGTATCACACTGTAGGAGCAAGAGCTTATATATTATACATATATAAACGCATTTACTTTTTATTAACGCTGAAACTAGTGAGTGGACTTTGATGGAACTTTACAATAATTAGTTTATAATGTGAATTATCCAAAATTTAAAGATAAATAAGAAAAAATCTGCCATCTGCCAGTTTTTCTAGCGTGCGCCGCAATAACCGTCAGAGTTGCACGGGTATAATATATGATGGAAATGAGAAATCTTAAATAGTCGTACGAAAAAGTCCCCGTCGATAATAGCTTTTTTTTTTTTTTTTTTTTTCCAGTGGTACCCACTCTGTTAGTCTCTTTGCCCACCTATTATTTTCCATTCTACATACATGTCCTGCCCAGTGCCATTTTAGTAACCTTAGTCTTTTCTGTGCTTCTACAATTTTTGTTCTGTTTTTTATAGTTTCGTTACTTATTTGAGGAAAGAAGATGAAGAAAAAATTTCTATATGTCAACGTAAAATGGAAAGAAGCATGCTAAGAATAAAACAATCAGAAAAAATAAGTAACGAAACTATAAAAACTTGTTATATAAAAAAATTAAAAATCTTTTATTTCATCAATAACTTAGCCTAAATGTACAAATATCTCTAATATCTTATATCTATTGACATTATTTTGTAGGTATCTTTTATTAATGTTTGGCTAGTTTTGCAATATCAGATAACTAACTAAACTACCCTCTGTACTAGTTACAAGAACTGTATGACGACAGAGTAGTGCGGCCATTTTGTTGTTTATAAGAGCAATAGAAATGTACACGTCTAAAAGCTGGTAATATGTACCAGGTCTAAACCACTCGAACTCGTCATGCTCGTCTGCCTCGAACGCGTCGACTGGCGCTGGGCTGTGCGCGACCGCAGCGGAGCCGGCGCCGCCCCTGTACATCGCCGCACCCCCGGAGGGTTTCGGCCTTGCCGTACACAACAACAGGTAAATTTAATATTGACCCCTTTAACTATGGAGCTACGTCACCCCTGTTTGTGCAGCGTCTTTGTTACTTCTTCTTATTGAAGTAAAACTTCTTTACTGAAAGCTGAACTGAATGCTTTACGAAAAGTGTGGCCAGAAGAGGCAAACGGAAGTTGTGAGGGAGATATAAATTAGTGAAGAAGGGGAGAGGACAGGAGAGGTGCCAGCACACATTTTCATTCTCTCTTTCACTCATAGGCAGTTACGTTTCGTATATCTAAGACATAGTGTAGGCTTATTGTCTGTATCACACTGTAGGAGCAAGAGCTTATATATTATACATATATAAACGCATTTACATTTTATTAATGAAAGAAGTGAGTGGACTATGATGGAATTTTACAATAATTAGGTTATAGTGTGAATTATCCAAAATTTAAAGATAAATAAGAAAAAATCTGCCATCTGCCAGCTTTTCTAGCGTGCGCCGCAATAACCGTCAGAGTTACACGGGTATAATATATGATGGAAATGAGAAATCTTAAATAGTCGTACGAAAAAGTCCACGACGATAATAGCTTTTTTTTATATGAAAAGTGGCAAACGAGCATACGGCTCACCTGATCTTAAGTGATCACCGTCGCCCATGAACATCCACAGCACCAGAGGAGCTGTAGGTGCGTGCCGACCTTTGAGATAGGCATAGGCTCGTTTCTTGAAGGTCCTAAACCGTAAACGTTCGGAAACACCGCTGGCGACAGTTGATTCCACAAGTTGACAGTGCGTGGGAGAAAGTTACGCGAAAAACGTAAAGTAAAGCTTACACATAAAAGATACACGCTTATCTATCTTTTATGTGTAAGATATTATCACCAAAGTAGTGAAGCACAAATACAATAAAAATTGGTACTTTTACCAAAATAAATAGATTTACCGCATCTGGTGTTTAAAGTAGATAAGGTGAAGAGGGGATACTTTTTAATAAAGAGTCTCTTCTTCATCGTATTCTTCATTTCTGAAGGTCGTGCTTATCCTGAAGCGCTTTCACCGAGAAGTCGACGGGCTGCTTCCACACCGAAGCCGAGGACAGAGCAGTGTGGAAGCAGCTCGTCGTAATAAAGAGTAACACCGCGTATTGATCTTTATAGTTTCGTGTTTGAGATGAGTTTTATATGTTTATTATTTTTATGTTTTGGCATGTGTAACCCATTTAAAACGGGACGGCCTCAAAACTTTGTACACAGGGTTAGTTTTCTTAACGTTAAAAAGTTGACCTGACCTGAATAACCAAGGGTTCATATCACTAGTGATGTGATTCCGTATATGCAATAGTTATAGTGCGGCCCGTTGCGGTAAATGGAAGTAGATACGTTATTTTTAAATAGCTTTACGATATATGTGTTTTTCTAAAATTCGAACAACGTGAACAACAACTAACAGTGTGAAAATGTGCAATTGTGGTGATCTATATATTTATGTATAATTGTGCTTTGTGGTTTTGTAATCTGGTGACGGACGATTACACTTCTCTTTCTGCTGCTATATGTATGTTTTAACCGACTTCAAAAAAGGTGGATGTTCTTAATTCGTGTGTATTTTCTACATCATAACGCCACTATTTATGAATTGCGTTTGATTTTTTGATGGGTTTGATTTCAATTAGGTCCCATATAAATATATAATTGTTGTAAAAGCGACGTTATGTACTTACTTACGCTTTTGATTTTTTTAGTTGGAAGGAATTATTTGATCAATTGAACCTCGACATCAATTATGTTGGTATAGAATCATGGGGTCAAGGTCAAAGTCAAGTCAAGCTTGCTTCTTGATTGAGATATTGGTAGGTTTATGATAATCTAAGAGGGACAAAGAAAGAGAAGATAGGATATACAAGTACAATATTTATACGAAAACAAAGACCGACTTTAAATTGAATCGAATGTTAAACGCTATTACGCACGGGCGCCGTCTTTGTATTCCGAATTATCGTAGGAATATTACGAAATTGAATTAATTAGAACCTAACCAAACTCTCATCAAACTACACTTGACGTGCATGCTTTCCAATATATGAATCATCGAAATTGGTTGGCGTGATATTGAGTTATTCGTCCATTACTAACGCACATACTTGATGCAAATTTGAGACTTATATGGTTTTCTCATGGATTGTCAGTATTGGACCAAATTTAAATGGGACCATCGAAAATGGTGGAATCATCAAAATCGGTTCACCCAGTCGACGAATTGAGAACATCCTTGAATTGAACCTTTATGAAGTTGGTTGAAAAGAGACCGTCCACGCGTACCGTTTTATGATTGATTCACGTCGAAGTCGGTTTTTGTTTTTTACTCGTTATATACTTTTAGATAATGTCTACTACTCACACTTTAATGGATTGTGTTTCTAATTTGATTGCTTCCATAGGCGTGGCACAGACGTTGGCATCCTTGGAACAACGGGGATTACCCCAAAAGACCCGAGTTTGCCCCCAAAAAGGGGAAAATTGTCTAGAGGGTACGTTCCCCTACCTCTGGAATGCTTGTACTGTGAACCTACCTTAGATACTTCCTTCACAAGCTCGATATAACTTAATAAGAAAGCTTTCTAAACTTTTAACTACTAAAAGAGCGCTTAGATTGTTTTTAAATAATACAGCATGATATTGCGAACTAACTTGAGACTATTTTTATTAAAAAATTATATCACTACCTACGCATCTAAATCAAAAGAACTCTATTTATAATTGAATCAATAATTCCTTAATTGTGTTAACCATTTTAAGAAACTTCTATAACAGTTAGCATAACATAAATATCTAGTTAAAGTGATATTTACTAACTCAATTATAACTTCATGTTGTTACAAAACAAATTGTTATATAAAGAGCACATATATTGCTTAGTAATTCTAGGTCTTCCGGTATTTAAGCCAAATAGAAAACGTAAATAGTTTTCAAATCATTTTCCCAACATATAGTAGATTCACAAACATACTTTGCTACAATTTAAAAGTAAATTCTTCAGCATGAATTGTTTTCAATAAAGTAGTTTAAAGCTGATTAATCATTTATACCTTCACAAAGGCAAATACTACATACATAGAATCACCATCGTTGATACTTCTACTCTTCCAAATTCGCTCTTTCAGGTTATCAGTACCTTTTATCATCTAGATCTGAACTTACTCGATTCCTTCACCACACTATTTTGATTTCAAAGTGTTACTTATACGACCACCATTTCATAACACGAGACCTTCCCTATAAATCAATTTACCACCTTTTAAAGAGTCGTATGGATTTTTCAGCCGTTATGAGATGTCGCAAGATCTCCTCGATAAGCAAGTGGAGATCCTAGAGAGGAGATACGGAGGTCTGAAAGCCAGACGCGCCGCTGTCACCATACAACGCGCGTTCAGAAGGAGACAATTGTTGAAGAAATTCAGTGCCATCACAGCTATGGCGAAGGCAGCGGATTCCAATGCAAGGAGGATGCAGGATGGCTCCGATCACGGCCAACTCGTTAATGGTAATTTATTTAATATATTTACTTATTAACAAAGGAACCTTTAAAGAGTACCCGTAACAATTATGTATACATATGTAAATGAAACGAGAGGTTTGTTAAGAACGTACTAAGCCAGGGGTCGGTATAATATGCAAATTTTGTTGTGTATAACATGTGTTGTAAGCGTCAATAGCCTAATGGTTTAGGGTACGGTCTGCGAATTGTAAATTCGTAGATTCGAATACACCATTCGACTATTGACGTGAACCATCTCCTAGCACAAGCTTTAAGCTTAGTTGGAATATTTAACAAGAATGTTTGTAATATTTATGTAAAAATTATTGCTAGCTTTCTTTAACAAAAAAAATTGTAGTGTCGGAATTATTAAAAAAAAGGAGCATGTTAATTTGTTTAACGAATCAAGATTAGTAGATTAAAATAGAAGATAACAATGGACATATGTATGTCCAGAATTCAATGGTGCTGCATAATACTAATACAGCAGGGCCAGTACGATAAAAAAATCTTTCCAGTGGGGAGAGTAAAATTACAATTTATAACATTTCAAAGCCTTTAGAGAGCCACAAAATGTTTTTGTTGTTAACAATTAATACTTGCAATAAATAAAGTTAGTTCTAAAGAGACGAAGCTTTACATACAGAGTCGAACTTTATCGACCCTTTTACTATGTGAAAGTGATCTCAGCTAACCCTTCCGGGTGACAGGCGTAACTGTTAGCTAAAGTTACAGTCTTTACATTTATATATTATAAATGTCCCACTGTTGGGCTTAGGCCTTCTTTGTAAAGAAAGTTTAAGGGCATAGCCCGTCACGTGGCCTAGTGCGGATTGTAGTAGTGTAGGTTTCCTCACGATGTTTTCCTTCACCGCCGAATGCGTGGTAAATAAGCGCATAATTTTGCAATATCAAATTTACTGTGCCGGTACCGGAGATCGAACTCTGGTTTAGCCAACCGCCCGGACACTGAGCGACTACGGCTCTAACTGGTAATATTTGTATCGAACTAAATAAAATATAATGAACTTAATACTAATAAAGTCGAACCGCTTACGGCTCACCTGATCTTAATTGATCATCGTTGTTCATGCACATCCACAGCACCGGAGCTGCAGATGCTTTGCCGGCCTTTGAGAAAGGAGTAAGGTCGATTCTTGAAGGTCCTTAAATCGTATAGATTCCGAAACAGACATATAATTAACAATGCGTGGAAGAAAGTAACCTTAAAAAATGTGTTATTAAGATGGTGTCGATGGAATTTGAAATTCTGCCGAAATGTGCGGTAATGGTAATCGGTAGCTAGGATGATTCCGAACAATTCCTCAGAACACTCCCCGTGGTAAATGCGACAGAGACAGCAAAAAGCCCCGACATCTCTTCGCAGTTGTTAATCAATTGTTATCTCATTGCAGTGAAAATGATGATATAGATTTTTAAATACTTACTTCCAGGAAACGACATATACGCTAACACATTACTACAAAAGAGCCCGGCTGGAACGGAAAAAATGATGGCCCTCACCAGGCCTATGCGCTCCATGTCTCTTCGAGAGCGACATGATGTCGACATGAAGTAAGTTTTTTGAATTTTTTTAACCGACTTCAAAAAGGAAGTGACTTTTAATGATAATTTTTGTTTGTGTTGTGTATGTTAATATTATTTTCATCATTTTACGAGATAACGATGATATACTAGGAATATATATGGTAATGAATCAATAAAGTAGTCGATATTCATATCGACAGCGCGTTGAGATAGGACTTATTGGGTCGGAACAGAGAAGAGTAGAACATACAGCATACAATTCTTTTAAACTACGTTTACAAGGTTTACGGCACCATTTTTTATCATTATGTTGGTAATATCGAAAAATATTAATCAAATTTCAGCATTATTTATTAGTAACTAGCGTACCTAGACTAAGACCTAGTCTTGGGCTAAATTTTGCTTTATTTTATTTAAACAATAAACTTACATAATTACCTACACCCATGTACATATCAGTAAATACAATATCATTTTTATCATTTATACAAAAACATATCGGGCTCAAGTTAATATCAGAAATAAAAGTAAGACGCATGGCTTGTTTAACAGTTAAAAAAGAGGAGTGCTCCGACCAAACTTTACAGGATTAATCGCCAGGTTAATCTGAATGCCGTTTCAGAGCCTATATGGAACAAACCCACACACTTTCACTTTTATATATATATAGATTTCAACAGCCCATGAATTATAATAAATATTTCGGTCACGTATTCAAAATCTTAGCCTTTATAGATTTACATTATATAAAAAAATAGTGTTAACTAAGTATGCACTTCACATTAAAAAACAATAAAAAAATTAAACAAATTAATAGAAAATAAAATATGTATTACCTGCGTAACTGTTTGTGAGTATATGTGTGTACGATGTAATTATTATATGTTATTCGTATCTAAATAATAAAAATATCGAGCAAAGGTTGGTCATCCAGGTCCTATTATGGTATACGTGTTGGTTTTACAGCAACCACCTGGTGTGCGAGACTCAGAACGAAGTTGAAGCCATGGTCGCGAGGGTCCAGCAGTCGGCGCACCAGATACACATGATAGCATCCGAGATGCCGCCGCACCATCGCGTCGACACCGACAGCGGGGTAAGACCATTACAAAAATATTTTATTAATATTCAACGGTCTATAATTCATCCCAAACATCTCAAATTTTTATAACCCTTCTTTTTTTTGACGGGGAGGAAATCTTCAGAAAAATACCCAGCCTTCTGGGGGAAAGGCGGCGGTTCTTAACCACTAAAACCTCCCCGGTGGCCCTTTCCTCGGTGCATGACGAGGGGCTCCGGGATCTCAACGTGGAACGCACCAGAGCCTGTCTGGCACTGTGCTCAAGGAGAGCACGTCCCGCGAGGGGAGGTTACTCCCTCCCCCTCCTGTGCCCTCGCAGCGCAAGGCGACACGGGCCAGCCGATGTCGCCTTCTTGAACCCAAGGCCCCTTTTAGTCGCCTTCTACGACAGGCAGGGGATACCGTAGTCTTATTCTTGAGAGCCCAGAACTACAGGGCTGATCTTTTTATAACCCTTGTCATAACTTTACTTAGCTGATTAAGGTTCAAATCTGTTTTCAATCTATCTATCTGTTTAATATCTTTATAGATATTAAACAGATAGACATACAAGAACATACAGGTTATTAGGAGATCGCGTCCGAAAACAAAGACAGACGATAGTACTAATAACATCTTTGAAGACGGGATAGAAAAAAAATTGTAAAAATCATATTTTTAAAACATTTTATTAGCATTATGGAGCGTATTCATAATGTTAGTATAGCTAAATAAAACGATAGTTAATAAAAAATACATTACTAAAAAAAGCAGCAAAGAAACACAAAGTAAAAAACAGCTGATGCTCGTGTTAAAAAGGCAGGGGCGCGGACGCGCGGGCAAAAAAACACACGGCGACAAGAATTCTTTTATGTCGCGGTATCAGCACTGGACGGCAGTATAACATGACTGACACATGTTTGTGTCTTTGAAATAAAAAGATTCAGCACCACTGGTGTTACCCCCTGGATAGGATTAGGAGCGTTGCTGGAATCTCTTCAGCCGCTTCTTCTTCCTGAAGTGGCATATAAGTTAGTTTGGCTTTTAGCGTTAGATTTTCCCATTTGGATTTTATCAATAAAATAGCTACCGACCGAGTCGTGGTTCGGCTCTATCGGGCGCGCTCGGTTCGGAATGCTTATTCGTAACATAGTAACCGTCCAAGCTGAGGTTACCCTTCACCGGGGGGACCCTTGTGTCAAATTATTAGCTAATAGAGGTTCAGGCTAAGCGACTTGAGAGCTATGCCACCTCTCAATCCGGTGGCGCAGCCTCTGTGGCCAACGTTGTAAACGTTTGTTCGTCCACAAAAACACTGGTCTGCATGATTCTGGATGATCAACACATTTGATATTGCACTGTTGATGCCCAGGTTACCTCACTAAATTTTGTATCATCATTCAGACGACGATTTGAACAATTTTGCCATTAAAATCCGCTGAAAATCGCTGAAAAAAGCGCTGTCGCGTCCTTGCGACATCATATGCTGAGACGTGTGCGATATTGGCATCATAAGTTTTGTATTATTTGTCCGTGTAACTTGAACTGTGTTTTGTCTATTTTTCATTATTTTTTAACGTGTGTTATATTCTGTCTGTGATGTGTTTTTGTATTGTGATGCCAATAAATAAATGTCTATGTCTAAATGTCGTCATCGCAAAGTTTAATTCTATCTGCAATCATTTTAATATCAAAAATGTACAATAACGCCGGAATCTATTCTCAAATCAAATATTTGTTCGAAATATTATCGCGCGCGTGAAATCTTTCGCACGTACGTAATATTTATAATGGTTATCAGTAATTCGCGGGACGCGTCGCGGCGCGGACATTCCGTCCTTCGTGATGATGAACCGTCATAAAACTCGGCGTTTGTTAAAGAAACTGGTGAAAAATGAGAACTTTTTTGCGGTTATTAATGTCATTGGTGTAGGTGCGAGGCAGAAATACAATGTACGTATAATCGACTATATAAATACAAGCACTCACGCCCTTAACATTGATGGGTGGACAGAGATTACAGCAACCATTCAATCTGCGAATTTTTGACATCTTTAATATGTAACTTTTTCTTTTATTTTATTAACTAATAAAGTCGATGTATTTTGAGTGCCTTAATTATTCAATTTTACACTACAATAGTGTTACCAGTGCTTAATAAGGAAAATTCTGTATTATAAGCACTTTCAGTTTTACTAATGTTTAATAATATACATTTAAAAAGGGAGATTATGTATGCATGGATGTATGGATGTGAATGAAGTAAAAGTGGTGTTTCAGGTGCTAAGTGGAAGTCTGTACTCTGCCTACTCTGCCTACCTATCCGAGTCACGGGCATGAGTGTTTGTATTGATACAATTGGAAGATGATAATAGTTGATGTAAGAGTAGAGTTAGTACAAATCTTAGGAGATTTTCACCTGTCTCTACTTCTTCCATCTCTAATATTCTTACACATACATACCGATACACGTTCGTTCGTTGAACGTTCCAGGTACGGGGTTCGGGATAATGACCCCCATTACGCGAGTAACCAACGCAGATGGCAACTGCTCTCCTGGTCTTGGGTACCGTTCAAGACGGATAAATATGACTCTAGAATTAACTATTTTTTACGTGGAGCGAAGTGTTCGAAGTTCGAAGTGTGTGTGAACGAAGAATCTATTCTTTAAGCCTTTTTGACCTTTCAGCTGACACCGAGGAAGGCTTAGGGTGGGGTTTAAAGTTACGAATTTTATATACATATATATATATATATATATATAATATATCTTACGGTTGGGCGCAGGCCTTCTTTGTAAAGATAGTATAAGGGTATATTCTACCACGCGGCCCTAGTGCATATTGGCAGACTTCACATGTCTTGATTTTTTCTAAGATATGTAAGTTTCCTCATGACGTTTTCCTTCAGCGCCGAGCGCCTGATAAATCAGCACATAAAATTGCAACAGCAAATTTATTGCCGGTACCGGAGCGTCAAGTCTTCCAAACCAATTATGTACAAAATTACCATTCATCGGTATTATAGTGGCCGATATTTGTTGTTAGTGTTAGTAATCTTTAGTTCATTGGCGTCACTATAGTTTACTGATGGTGTACCACTGGCACGGTAATCGTATATGTATTGTTATTTTGACGTATTTGGTAATGATGGAATGGTAATTAATATGACTGTAAGACATCGGTTGAATAATGATCGTCACCGACCGTCATTGAACTCTGGTTGCTAGCGTACTATATACGTGAATGATGGGGTGGTGGTGAAGTATTCAAAAATCTATAACATTCTTTGTTTAATTTCAGGTATGCAGCTGTTCAGTGAGCGGTTCGGTGACAAATATATCTACGTCCTCTTCGCACAATGAATCTCTTCATAATCACCAGCTACTAAATAACTCTGGTATGTTATTGTTCCCTTATTATTCAAAAAAAAAGAAAGTTAACAATTTTTTTCTTCAGAAATATTACTAACATTCTTATTAACTATACCAATTAAGCTTGCACTAAGAGATGGTTCACGACAATATTCGAATGGTAGATTCGAACCTACGACCTTACGATTCGCAGACCGTACCCTAAACCATTACTCTGTTGACGCTATTTCTAACTATATTATAAATACATATAAATGTGTGTCTGTTTTTATTATATAAAATAACTTATTGTTACTACATATGAATGTATGTATATACGGTGTTCATACCAT
Source organism: Meandrusa payeni (assembly GCA_029286785.1). Classification (NCBI taxonomy): domain Eukaryota; kingdom Metazoa; phylum Arthropoda; class Insecta; order Lepidoptera; family Papilionidae; genus Meandrusa; species Meandrusa payeni. The sequence continues at coordinate 4,327,242 of JAGSMX010000029.1, forward strand.
AATTGTTTATTACAATTTTTGTCTTTCATATAGCTGATGTAATAAGTAGTAACTTAGAATAGAATAGAATAGAATGGAAAAAACATTTATTCGACACAAGAACATAGAAACAACAGGTAAAACAAGATAAAAATAAACATAAACAAAAGTAAACAGAAACAACATAAAAAAAGAACAAAATAGAAGATTGTGCCGAAAGCGGGCACGATTCGATTGTGTATTAATATGGTGTAAATTAAACTTTCATATATATTATACATAAATGAATATATTAATAAAGCAGCTATATATATATATATATATATATACATATCTATATATATATTATACTTAAGTAACTGTTTATCAAACTTACTTCAAAAAGAAGGTTTTTAGTCTCTATCGTATCTATTAGGTATCTATTATTTTGTAGTTTTTCGAATTACTGATAGACATATATTACAAAATAGAGAATGAGCGCTTGAGATACGCAGAGCTTAATCCAAAGTTATTAAGACTAAATTTATATACATAAATTTACAAGATGCCATAAGAACTGACGGTGATGTCGACCCCAACACTTTCGGAGAAATTGTAATCCTGCCCTCATCAATTTGTAAATAGTCCAATGTACCTCCACGAGTACAAACAGGATACAGTATAATGCAAAAAACAAAACTAAATAAACATAATAATTTTGTTGACAAATTCTAGACCGATGAAGTCGCGGCCAGTTATTCCTGCATATAACACTACAACACCTTTATGTTATATGAATTATGGGTCACAGGAATCATTAGACGTAAAACATAATTGTATGTCTTATTTAATAATAATAGTTTATTTGCATCAAAAAAAGTTGAATACATATAAAGGTGAGTCCCTTAACTCCCGAACTAGCGTAAGCTGTATCTCAGGAGCTAATGTCTTCCCCGGTCATTTTTGTAATCTTAAACATTAAGAAAAGAAAAAAAAGAGAATAAACTGCACATACAAATTAAGTGAATGCTATTTTGTATGCTGAAAGTGAAAGCGGTAATTCATTGAAACATAAAAAAGTTTAGTTTAGTATAAAAAAAAATACAAGCCAATTAAGATTTGAAGCCGTTGTAGCTCAGTGTCCGGGCGGTTGGTTCAAGTTGCATAGTACGCTAGCAACCCGAGTGCTATCCCTGGTGCCTGGCGCTTATAAATTTATGACGCGTTCGGCGGTGAAAGAAAATATCATGAGCACACCTACATGTGCTCACATTCTTTCTTCTACACAATGTGTTGTTCAATCCATCCTACCCTTCCTATCTTAAGAAACGTTTTATGTTTCTACACGACTCACATTCACAATCTTTAAGATCATCGGAGAAAATGACACTCAAAATGCCAGAGCACGCTACAAAATCTTTCTCAGTGGAAGCAGTCCGATTTTGGAATGCTCTGCCACGAAGCATAAGATGCACAGAATCCTTGACAGCTTTTAAGAACCTAGTACATAGGCACTATCTATCTTTATAAATATATATTTTTTTATGCCGTATTTTTATGAATATATATTTTTATGTATATATATATATATATATATATATATATATATATATATATATATATATACTTAGGTATTTGTTGTATGTTTAGCATATTTATTTATGTATTATTATTATTAATAGTGTATATATTGATAAATGCGTATGTTTATATGTATATTGTTGTTTTGTATTAAAATAAAGATAATCACAGACCCACTAAAATATTTTTAGACGAAAGTTTCTGTCCATACAAAGGTTGTTTGGAAGAGATCGCTCTTAGCGATAAGACCGTCCATTGCGCATGCAATGACCTTGTCTAATGTAAAAATTGTATTTACTATTTCTGTGATGTATTTTGTTTTTAATTGTTGCGCAATAAAGAATATTCATTCATTTATTCATTCATGTCTTAGAAAATTTTTCTAAGGCATGTGAAGTCTCCCAATCCGCACTAGGTGTGCGTGGCGGACTATGCCCTTATACTCTCTTTACAAAGAAGGCCTGCACCCAACAGTGGGATATATATGTTGTATATATAAAGGCTGTAACTTTAACTTTTAATTAATATTTAAACTTGCGGCCATGAGGTCGTAATTCGAACCACATAGCATTTTTTTTGTTGCATAGCGTTTGTAGTAAATGAATATATTCCAGGTCCGATATACGGCAACCTCCTGTCGTCTGGTGGCAAGCCGCTCTCGTCTCCAACTGCACGCCAGCAGCAGCAACTGGCTGCCATACAGGCAGCGAACGCACGTCGACTGCCACCCGAAGTGCCGAAGAGAACGAGCAGTATCACTCTCAAGTGCGTACCGACTTCCGATTCGCTTCTTTTATAAATCTAAGCACTGTCAAAGTTATCTAGATATATATAACTCGTAAATCAACGGCCAACGGTAAGTTGGTGGTAGCTGTATGATAGCCTGGAGAACAAAAAAATCTGTAATTTTTTTTATATGAGCATTTTACTGAAAAATTCGACCTTGTAGTGTTATAACGAGAAATAGGCTAGTTTTCGCGACGGATATCTTCAATTGGAAGCGCAGATAACTGCGCTATCGTCGTCATGTACAGTTAAACAGGGTACTAACACTCGAAGTTACGTACAATATCTCCCTTATACAGGCTATGTATTAGTAGGGAGATGTGTATTCTAAAAATATGAAAAAATAATGTGTATGGAATAATTTTGTGTATGTACATTTATGTGCACAAAATATGTGTGTGTGTGTGTCAAAAAAATATTTAATTTAATTTCAAAACCAGACATGTTACAATAACATAAAAAATATATATTTGTTGTGACTATTCTTTGAGTCACGAAAATCATTAGTTATCGGACTTTGAAATAACATGCTGTAAAAAAATGTGGTAACTATAATGGCAAGTAATTTTATCAGTTGCCGCTACTATTTACACAAACTGTTAATTTATACAAACTACTTGTCGTGAAATCAAACACATTGGGAACAATTGTATTTTTGGCTGTGTTATAATTATAATATAATACCGTATCCAGCCCGCTTCTCCAGGCTAGATTTTGCTTTATTTTATTTAAACAATAAACTTCCATCATTAAATATTTAATTAAACTCTCATAATATATTAAATTATTCATTTCTGTCCGTATTCATTCTCTTCTCGAGCGGGTGGAGATCATTACCTACACCCATGTACATATTAGTAAATACAATATCATTCTTCTTCCTACTTCAAAATCCTTAATTATTATCTTTAATATACTTCAATATACTTCATTATACTTCATTATACTTCAATATACTCCATTGTACTTCAATATTGTTCATAATGACATAAAATACACGACGCATGTGCCAATAAAAATTTGGGTTATAAAACAATAGAATATCATCACATGAAACTTTACAGGATTACTCGCCAGGTTAATCTGAAGATTCCCTGAAAGTTCATTCATTGGAATCGGTCCAGTCGTTTCGGAGCCTATATGGAACATACGGACACACTTTCTCTTTTATATATATATATATAATGTTATATGTACTTATTTTTCTCTTGTATAGAGATAGATTCAGGAATGAGTAGATCCGTAGACGAACGAAGGTAAGCGACATAGCTCGCCGGATAAGCAAGTTGAAGTGGCAATGGGCAGGGCACATAGCGCGTAGAACAGATGGCCGATGGGGCGGAAAAGTTCTCGATTGGAGACCGCAGTGTGGGACGTCCACCCGCAAGGTGGTCTGACGACCTCATAAAGGTCGCAGAGCGCAGCTGGATGCGGGCCGCTTACAACCGGTCCTTTGGGAAATCTTTGGGGAGGCCTATGTCCAGCCGTGGATGTCTTACGGCTGAGATGATGATGATAGATATAGATATGCTGCAACTTTTTGATTTTTTTACATGGTGTGTGAAATATAGTGATTTATGTCTTTATGTAGCGCTGAAAGCCCAGTATCCCTCCGTCGTGCGGAGTGCGGTGCGGTGGTGCGCGGAGGTTCCATGTCCTCAGTCCAGTCTTCCTCGTCGTCTTCCTCGCAGGAGCACCGCCATCACTACCACCAGCCCTACCAACCGAGGGCGCCGGTAAGTTGCTTTTAATCTTGTATTTGTACATTGGTGTTTGCTGTCTCTGTGTACCCCGCTAAAGGTCGTGAGATATAGATAGATGTATAGATAAACTCTTTAATGCTCACTTTTAAAACATTATAATAAGTCAATTTATGTAAAAACTAACTTTAACCTAAAAGTGGGCAAAGGCAGCATTATTTCTATAAGCGATCTCTTCCAGGTAACCCTGTAGAACAGGTGAGATAAAAAAAATAATAAATAGGAGAATAATATGAAATGTCCAGAATAAATAAAAAACAGCAAGAATTTCTTACAATAACGACTGAACTTTATTTATATCAGAAACTATCTGTGCCCCTTGGTGTTGATTGATGTTGTTGACAATCAGACAGCAAGACAAAAAAAATTTTTTGGTATATGTACCGTATGCACATTCATTTTGCACGTATTAAAAAGCGTTATTATTATACTACAAATAATTATTATTTATTTTATAGATAAACATAAGCAATACATACAAAAATTTGAAGCGATTTTGTCTCATCATTGGTATTTCAGGAACCGCATGTGCACATCCAAGAGCAACACTTCCAACAGCATCAGCGTACAGCCTCCGGCTCGTTGTACGAGGGTGCCGACCGGTTCGCCGTGTGGAAGCGCCAGGAGGCTCCGCCCTACTACGAGGCGCCGCCGCCGCCGGGCGCCTGCTGCAGGCCACAGCACGAACACCATCCACATACACATCAGCCGATGAAGGTTACCGCGGTACGTCTAAATACATTTGAAATCTGCACGTACGCTTATTTTTACTCAGCTGCCAATTTACGTTACCAGACCCGTAACTGCCACGAGATGGTAGTGCCATCTTGTGGAGCAGTTGTCACGTCAGCGGTGTTTCCGGTAAACAGACAACAATTGCTAACTCTATTTAGTTCTTCCACTTCTTTTCCCAGCGCCAACGCTTCCCAAAGTGGCACTTAAAGTTAGTTTAGTTTTTGAATGTTCCTAGTCGTTGTTCGGCCCTATCGGGCGCCCTCGGATCGGTATGATTACGCGTAACATAGTAACTGTCCAAGCCGAGGTTAACCCTCACCGGCGGGACTCTTGTGTGGAGTGGCTTGGGACAGAGGTTCAGGCTAAGCGACCTATGAGCTATCGCCTAGCCACCTCTCAATCCAGTGAAGCAGTTAAGGCCAGCTTCTCTGGCCAATCTGTGTAGTTCGTCAAAAAAAAACCCATAAGAGAACCATGCGGCCTGCCAAGTAGTCAGTCAAGTCTCTTCACCGTAGGTCTTAGCTGAGGGGACACACTGGTTGAAAGTCTTCAATCTATAATATTAAATTTAAGTATTATTATATTCCAGGTGTCAGAAACAGTGCGCAAACGTCAATACCGAGTAGGTTTGAATCTGTTCAACAAGAAGCCCGAGCGTGGCATCGCCTACCTGATATCCCGCGGGTTCCTGGAGAATTCGCCGCGGGGCGTGGCGAGGTTCCTCATCACCAGGAAGGGTCTGAGTAAACAAATGATCGGGGAGTACTTGGGCAACCTGCAGAACCCCTTCAACATGGCAGTGCTCGAGTGAGTATTCTGGGTTTCACACCTCACGAACAGTAATAACGAGTAACTAATAAATTAAATCGTTGAGATAACTTCATTACGGAGCATGCAAGGTGAGTCTCTGAGTGACAGCTTAAAGAATTGCGTGATATGTTAGGGTAGTATTTAGGCTCGTCAGCCCTGTAGTTCTCAAGAATAAGACTACGGTATCCCTTGCCTGTCGTAGAAGACGACTAAAAGGGGCCTTGGGTTCACTGGGCGACAAGGGTGAGGGCCTTTGTCGTCCGCTAAGGTGGACCCAGGAAGAAGGCGATATCAGCTGGCCCGTGTCGTCTTGCATTGCGAGGGCACAGGGGCGGAGGAAGTAACCTCCCGGGACGTGCTCTCCTTGAGCACGGTGCAGAGGGGCTCCGGTGCTTTTCACTGGAGATCCCGGAGCCCCTCGTCATGCACCGAGGAAAATGCCACCGGGAGGTTTTAGTGGGTAGAAACCCCGCATAACCGCCACCTTCCCCCCAGTAGGCGGGGCATCTTTTTGAAGATTTCCTCCACGTTAACAAAAATAAAAGAATTTAGGCTCGTACAGCAAAGGACTGGAATAGTTTGTCGTGTCTGTCTTTCCCTCCGATTACAATGTGGGTAGTCAAGTCTGCCAATTTTTACAGAGAAGTCATGTGGGAGATATATAAAGGCTGTAACTTTAACTTTAACACTGTTAACCAGATGCTTCGTAACTGAACTGGATCTGTCGGGGATGGCGGTCGACGTAGCCCTGCGTCGTTACCAAGGCCACTTCCGGCTCCCGGGCGAGGCGCAGAAGATCGAGCGGCTGGTGGAAGCGTTCGCGAGGCGGTACTGCGTTTGCAACACCGACTTCGTGCAGCGTCTCCGCACTCAGGATACGGTACGTACGAACTTAGCTTAACTAAAGAATCATGAATCAGACAATCATCGTCATCTCAAACACCAGACATTACCTCCAATATATAGTGGTGGATGATGTGCACCACATAATGGGGAATTTGCTAAACATGAAGCGGAAAGAAAGTCATTAATAGATAGCCTTAAACTAAGGGAGCAACATTTGGGTGCTTTCTAAATGCTGCTGTCTGACACGACCTAAGATGGAGCGAGGAAGCTGGTGGCTATTACCATACAACATTGATGACTTTCTTTCTCGCTTCATGCGACCGATGTGTGTACTTAGGTTACAGTATGATGGGGCTGACATGCCCAAAAGGGCATAAGTCAGTCCCCAATAAATAAAGAAAAAACACCTTCAATTTATATGGTATTCATGAAATGTTTGAAAGGACGTGAAAGCTTATTATTTAAAAAAAAGTTAAGTATATTCTAATACTATCTATATACAGTCTTTGATAGTGGCAACATAGTACTTTGAGCCGGATAGGAAGTGCTGTCGCATACACGGCGGCCGATGACGTGACTATTAAGCATGTTGTTTAACTCTCTGATCACAGGTGGCGCTTTAACGAATTATTAATACGTATTTATCTATATATATATAAAAGAGAAAGTGTGTAGGTTTGTTCCGTATAGGCTCCGAAACGGCTGGACCGATTGCAATGAAACTTTCAGGGAATTTTCAGATTGACCTGGCGAGTAATCCGTATCCGAGTAAGTTTGGTGACGATCGGAGTACTCCTCTTTTTGAACAGTCAAATACAGATTTTATTTTCTATGATACTACTAGTACGGTATGATGTTGTATTTACTGATATGTACATGGGTGTAGGTAATGATTGTCATCCGCTCGAGAAGAAAATGAATACGGAGAGAAATTAATAATTTAATATAATGTGAGAGTTAAATTAAATATCTATTGATGTAAGTTTATTGTTTATAATAAAGCATAATGTAGCTCAGCGAAGCGGGCTGGCTACGGTAATTAATTTTATATTGTAGAAACAAAATGAGAGAAAAATTAGTAAAGATCTAAAATACTAAATTCTCCAAATACTTTTATGTATAGTATAGTTAAATAATTATAACCAATCAGCAAAAGTACAAAAAAATCATGAAATATATATATATAAGTAAGCAATTTGTTTTGCAAATTGTATTGCTTCTATGTTATCCGAAAGAACTTCGTACTCATGACACCACAACATTTTCTTTTCGTACCCTGCTATTGATTTATTTATTTTAACTCTCCTATCCTACAGATTTGTCTAAAGAGATTGCTCATAGCAATTAGGCCGCCCTTGCCCACTTTTAGATTAAGTTACCTTTTTTAAAATGTCAGCAATATAGAGTATATCTATCTATATACATATATATCTTTGGGTAGTCCTGGGCACCGCTGAAAATCAGCGTTGTCGCATCCTTGCGACGGCACATGCTGAGACGGTGTCCAATTTTGGCATCAAATCTTATGTCCTATTTGTCCGTTTTTTCTTTCTTCAACTGTATTTTTTTTATTTATTTATTTTTTTGTCTTTTTTGATGTTTTTCATTTTGTGTTTGTAATGAGTTCAATCTGTCTACTGCATATTGAATTTCTCCCACAGATATTCGTGCTAGCGTTCGCAATAATAATGCTGAACACTGACCTCCACACGCCGAACCTGAAGCCCGAGGCTCGTATGTCGCTGGACGACTTCGTACGCAACCTGCGCGGCATCGACGACTGCGGCGACATAGACCGCGACATGCTCGCCGGCATCTACGACCGGGTGAAAGCCAGCGAGTTCAGGCCCGGAAGCGACCATGTCACCCAGGTAATAAGGTTTATTATCGCTCGACATGTTTCATTTTTGCCGATGTATACGGTGAACTTCTTCTTCTATGTCTTAAACCTATGACTGAGGAACGTGACTATGGTCCATTGCTTGGCCTACCATTTCTTTCCAGACATTTCTGTCATGCGCCATTTCGATGGATGATTGTAGGGTAGCTCACGTAGTGTCCTGAGTTGTGTGTGTCCATCTTGTAGGAGACCGCCCTCTGGCTCTCTTTCTTTCCACACAACCAGTAATTATAAGCCTTTCCAGACTGTCTAGTCTCGCCTGACCGTGTGTCCGAAGAACTTGAGGACTCTCTACACATTGTTGAGAGCCGTGATGTTATATCCAACTGTTTGAGAATTGACTCGTTTGTGCAACTTTCCGTCCGGGATATTCTTAGCATTCTGCGCCAGCACCACATTTCGAACGCGTCAATCCTCGATCTCATATGTGTATAGATAGATAAGTCCTTTATTGCACTAAAGTATATCTACAATGGCGAACTTAATGCTATTAAGCATTTTCTTCCAGCTAACCTTTAGTAGTTAAGAGCAGGCTTAGGGTAGTGCCACTGAAAATAGCGTTTTAAAAATATAGATAAATAAATATACATTTACATATACATACATACTTCAATATAAATATAATAATATACATACATATACATAAACGACATTTAAAAAAAAAAAAAAGAAAGCTAGCAATATTTCTTTTCTTTTTTCAGAAATATTACTAACAATCTTGTTAACCATTCCAACTAAGCTCAAGCTTGTGCTAGGACATGGTTCATGGCAATAGTCCAATGGATTTGAACCCACGACCTTACGATTCGGCCGTACCCTAAACCATTAGGCTATTGACGCTTCGAATACATATATATATATTATATATACCACTTTGTAATTTTTCATTGGTTGAGTAGAAAGTATTCAGATACACGCGATTTAAACACATTAGTGTATAAGTTAGAAATACTCTAGTATTGCTTTAAGCTTGATAGAACTGTGTAGAAATTTCATGTACCTTAGACATTTTCAACTGACTTCATAAAGGATGAGGTTTTCAATTCGTCTGTATGTTTTTTTTTTATTTTATGTTTCTTACTTAACAACTTTCGACTAGGTGAATCGATTTTGATGATTCTTATTTTATTTGATCCAGTGCCTCCCGTGTGGTCTCTCTAAGTCATTTCAGTTCTGACAATGGCATGCTAGATGTGTCACATGAAATGAAAAATATAATTGAAATCTCTTATATTTACAGGTTATGAAAGTACAAGCCACCATTGTTGGGAAGAAACCTCACCTCGCCTTGCCGCATCGACGTCTTGTCTGTTACTGTCGACTGTACGAAATACCCGACATACATAAGAAGGAACGACCTGGAGTACACCAGAGAGAGGTATCCATCATATTTTCTCTAGCTATAGGTCTTTCCATCGTTGTGCGACATGAAGTTTTATGGACATCCAGTGGTGAGGGTCCAAGTCTCTGCAGTAGTTAATAACTGGGTGGACGTTCTGTTTGAAGACCTTCGTCTTCGAGTATTGAGGTAGTTAGTTATAAAATATCCCATTTGGGGAGCGATAAATTGATCTAGCTAGGATTCATTATTACAAAATTTCATTTTATCAGTGTATACCCTAAAGGCACTTGACAGATGTAGATAATCAATTTATGACAATCTAAGACTAGATACGAGTAAGTAAGTCTTGAATCACAACGAGCACGAAATGTGTAAGAAGAAAGAGAGTAAATAAAAGAGAACATCAGAGCGTACTAGTTGAAATTGTACTATTTGAAATCTTTTTCTTCATCTGTTTATATACTTGTTTTAATCTAGGTGTTCCTATTCAACGATTTGCTCGTGATTACGAAGATCTTCAGCAAGAAGAAGTCTTCAGTGACGTACACATTCAGGCAATCGTTCCCGCTGTGCGGTATGGTCGTGAATATGTTCTCTGTACCGCGTGAGTAATATTCTTTTTTATTAGTCAATGACTTCTCTTAACTTAATGTCTGTATTCCATTTAACTGGTGGGATCGTGGTCAAGCACGTATAAATAAATGTCTATCTGTATTAGCAATTATATAGCACTCCACTTTAAATACACTGTTACGAAAAATTGTAAATATATACTGACTTATGAGACTTTTTAAAAATACGAGAATATTGCATTATAACGACCGACGAAATATTATATTATAACGAAACGCCGAGAATTTAAAATAAGATAAAACTACAAAAAAGTATGCATATTATTTATGGACTCCGAATCGGCTAGACCGATTTAAATGAATTTTTCTGAAGTCCTTATAGCCTAGGCAGCGAGCGATCTACATAATTTTTTTTCTTTCCGTTCACAAAAAGTCTTGTATAATGTAATCTATATTATAAAATAGCTAATTAGTACTACCACTAAAATATTAAGGTTTATATTAATTTGAACTATGGATCGACGGATTGAGTGCTTTAATAAATTTCTAAATAGATTTGTTTTTTTACAGACTATCCGTTCGGTATACGTTTGTCGCGGCGCGTGGACGGAAGAAGACTGGCGACGTTCAACGCGCGCAACGAGCACGACCGCTGCAAGTTCGCTGAGGACCTGCGCGAGAGCATCGCCGAGATGGACGAGATGGAGGCAATGCGCATCGAGGGCGAGCTGAACCGCGGGAAGGGGCGGGGCAACGCGGGTGGCAGGAACGGTCAGTACTCAATATACTCCACCAGACCCTGGACGAGGTCGAAAATATTATTTGCATTATTATTTATTAACGACGGTGATGGTGAGTCCCAATGTTTAGGTTATGATCCGGCTCGAAGGACCAAATGAATTTTCGTAACTATCTAATTGATATTATTGTTCATATGAGGATGTGCAAATAATGTTCAGTTCTCGAACTTTATGTACTCTTTATATGAAATATACTATTTATACAAACGTTTACATGAAATGGGAAAAATATCGTCCGCTTTGAGTCGCAAAATCTTGATTTGGTTCTTTCAGTAATGGAGAATCGGGACAGTGGAGTAGCGGATGTCGAGATCGATCACCAGCAGTGCATGGACCACGTTCATGTTCACGGGTACGTAGAGCTACTTAGACGATTTAAGAGAAAATGATTAAACTCTTAGAACTCTAGAAGTGGTTTGAGTTCAAATAAACTGGTACTACGTACGTACAGTAGTGGGATTTTTTTCACAAATATTACTAACAATCTTGTTAACCATTCCTACTAAGCTTAAGCTTGTTCTAGGCGATGATTAATGTCAATAGTCGAATGGTGGATTCGAACCTACCACCTTACGATTCCAGACCGTACCCTAAACCATTTGGCTATCGACGCTTCTTCCAACGCTAATTCCAACCATCAACTTGGTGAAGATGGAATTTAAAGGTAGCGAATAAACGAATTTAAATGCAGTAGACAAATAAATGATAAATAGTCACCATCCATGCCCAAGGCTATCCAGTCGATTGAAAACAACTTGGTCAATCATTTGTGAACACTACGCTACTTCCCGATTTGGATATTTATTACGTGGCCTTTACAGTGTGGTAGTGCCACCACCACCGGCAGGACCGGCGCCGTCGGCACCGTCGCGTCTCTCCCAGAACCCACCGCCCACCAGCATCATCAAGAGGAATGTGCTAAGCAATTCCCTCGTAGATATCAACGATCCAGGTAATTTATCATCTCCTTGGATACCCTTCTATACTAATATACTTATTTATTCTTTATTTACGTTAGTTTTTTTTGTTTAAACAAGTTTTTTAAAAGTAAATCATTTAAGCCAATTGATGGGCACAGACCTTTAAAGAAAGGATAAGGGCATAGTCCACCGGGCGCCTTAGAGCAGATTGGCAGAGGAGAACGGGAAGAAGGCGTCAGTGGCTGGCTCGTGTCGCCTTGCACTGCGAGGGCACAGGGGCGGAGGGATTAGCCTCCCCCCGGGACGTGCTCTCCGAGAGCCCAGTGCATAGGGGCTCCGGTTTCATTTTTTTTATAACTTCTAAGCAAGTGCTTGACTACGATCCCACCTGATGTTAAGTGGAAATGCAGTCCTGGATGGTAAGGCGCACTAGCTTAGTAAATGCCTATTCACTCTACTCTTGAAAATACCCGCGTTGTAATCGGAAGGAAAGACAGACGCGGGCAAACTATTCCAGTCCTTTACTGTACGAAGAATTTCGGGTTTGAGGGATGTTCACAACAAAAAGATGAAATCCCGCAGTGCGTCTAGAAGTCCGATGGTGGAAAGGGGATGGGGGAAATAGATCATGTAGTTCCTGAGCACACTCTGAGATCCCGGAGCCCCTCGCCATGTACCGCGGAAGGACCGCCGGGGGTTTTAGTTGGTAAGAACCCCACATAACCCCGCCTTCGGAAGGCGGCGTGGCAGGCACATCCACTGTGTAGTCGGGGTTATGTGCCTGATCCGACTACGGAAAAGCAAAAATTCTATTAGTCACTCCCAAATCAGACGAATTAAATATTAACCTCGCCATACATAACTTTCTTTCGTCTCCATTCCCTACACACCATTATATACACACAAAACCATAGTATGTCTCGTCTACTTTATTAAGGCTGTTACTTATAATGCTTAACGTATTCCAGTGGCCCTGGCGGCTGAACGACTGCAGCGGAGAGGATCAGTAGGGTCCCTGGACAGCGGTATGTCAGTTTCCTTCCAGCAGGGCAGCCGTAACGCCTTGCACGCCACCTCGCCAAGACACCCCAATGAACAAAGGTCACCAGGTAAATTGAAATTTACTGCAAATTATATTGTAACCATAGAAGGATCCGATATATATGGCATATATATGTCACGCTTTACAATCTTATTCGATCTCATATGTGACATGGGGTTATCTTTTCAACTGACTTCAAAAAAGGTTCTCAAGTCGTCAAATTTTTTGCTTATATTTCGACTGGATGGATGGATTTGGATGAATCTTTGTTTTGAAAGCTGGCGCTTTTCATGGTCCCATTTCAATTTTGGTCCAATTCTGACAATGGCGTCAATGAGAAAACTATAAGTCTTAAATTTGCATTAAGTATCTGTGCTACTAATAGACGAATGAGTTGATGTTGAATTAGAGATGTTCTTCAAGAGTAGTTTGATGAAATTTTGGTTAGGTTCTAATAAATTCTATTCCATTATAATTCGGAAATACAAAGAGTAATATCGTAACGTTAAACGTTCGATTCGGTTTGAAGTCGGTTGTTATTCTTACCCGTATATATATTGTTATAATTTTAAAACTATTTTTGGTGGTGGGGTACAAATGGTAATGGGGTCACTTATAGGAGCTAATAGGCTCTGTGAAATGCTATCTCTTTCTACCGGCTAATAACTGTTTCCGTGCACAGGTCGTCTCTTCGGCGGTATCTTCCCCGGACGCCAACGGAAGCTGAGCGCGTCCGGAGTCCCGGACACGAAAGGACAAGTTGGGAAGAGTACGGAAGTGTAGGCGACACGTGACGGCCAACGTGGAATGGTCCAGAAATTCCGTAACCGGCTTTCGATGCTTTCCTAATACGCAACGAGACAAATCGTTTTTCTTAAGTGCCATCTTTAACATTTACATGTAACAGAGGGATTGATTTTAATTTTACAATGAGGAACAGTCGCTAAAAGTAATTGTTATAATTTTGGACTTTAATACAACGCAATAAGGTACACAATACTTTTGAAATGTACAGTCGCTGTCAGAAGTGCCTTAGGCAGTGATAATCATCAGTTGGGTTAAAATTGATACTATGTTAACAACATTTGAGTTGTTTTAACATGCTAAAGGGTTAAGTATGTAATTGACAAACGCTAGTCGCCACACTGTTACTTTGAAAATACTCAGTTTTATTGTCATTACTAAACAAAAAATCATTTCCACTTTAAAACATAATTAAAAGTACAACAAAATAATGGGAAATATTTTCAATAATAAAACTCAATACCTGCCTAAATTTTATGTCATTAGCTCCTGACTAGTACCTGAGTAAATAATCCGCGTATGAGAGAGATGCAATTGACATCTGAAAATATATTATACAAGCCAACACTAATAAACAAGCGTCAATAGCCTAATGGTATGGTCTGCGAATCCTAAGGTCGTGGGTTCGAATCCACCATTCGACTATTAACGTGAACCATGTCCTAGCACAAGATTAAGTTGGAATAGTTAACAAGAATGTTAGTAATGTTTTCTTTAAAAAAAAAAACATTTCTAGCTTTCTTAAATATTTAAAATATATATATATGATTAAAACTATAGCGAATATTTGAATTGCGTATTACCACTATATATGTTGGTCTGCTGTGACTTACTCCTACGGCTCTCAGATGGGAAGCTATTTGAGAGAGCACGATACAGCCTTCTCACTATATCTGTATTGGGGAGCCAACACAACTATTTTGATCTAGGAAATATTTGTATATATATATCAATTTATGCCCATCTGATGATAATCACTATACGAGTAACTTCTGACGTCATCACTAACATATGTTGAGATTATATCATTTTGTGCAAATCCAAATCTTAAGGGTAGGATGGGGATTTAAGCTTATTATGTGACGCCTAGGGTTGGGTGAAGTTGGTGCCAATGGTACACGAATTTATTCCCCCATCTAGAGTTTTTCTTTATTGTCATTAACAACAATCATTTCTAACTTTGCGTAAAGTACTAATAAAAAAGAGAGAGTCTGTTATATCTTATCTCTCGACAATATGTTGCAACGATCTACGAAGCATCGATATCGATAAATCGTATCGATAGTCTAATAATTAAAGTTATAGAAAATAAATGAAGAACTGTCTGTCTATTATCTTTATCGATGATTATTGCAATCTCACTATACAGGCGTTTGTCATCGATGTCGATGAATTGTGTCGATAGTCAAAATTAACAAGGAAATACGGAATTAAGTGGTATTTTCGGAAACGTTTGGGTCCATGTTTTTGGATAAGCAATTTAGGGTTCTCTAGCGTGCGTTGGAAAGTTCATTTTAGTATACGCTGTTCAATCGATATTCAATTCAAACTTTATTACGGTTCTTATACTAGCTAGTTATGAGATGGGTTTTGGTTCTATGTGCGATGGTTTCGGTACTAAAAGTTGTCAAGAGAAGCGAATATTTTAATACATAAATAGGCCTTTATGAATTAATAAACACTCCTTTCTACTCAAGCAATGAGAAATTACATTAGTATATATATTATAGACTAAGTGGAGGCTTCGCAAGACGACTGGCAGAAGCTGGATGAGAGTGGCCGAGGATCGTGCACAGTGGCATGCCTTTGGAGAGGCCTATGTCCAGCAGTGGATTGATACAGGTTGATGATGCTGATATATATATTGCCGTTTATGTCTTCTATGTATATGTATATTATTTATATTGAAGTATCTATGTATGTATATTGAAATGTATATTCATTTATCCATATAATATTTTTAAAACGCTATATTTAGCGGCACTACCTTTAGCCTGCTCTTTTTTTTTCTGAAATATTACTAACAATCTTGTTAACCATTCCAACTAAGCTTAAGCTTGTGCTAGGACATGGTTCACGGCAATAGTCCAATGGTGGATTCGAACCCACGACCTTACGATTCGCAGGCCGTACCAGGCTAGGCTATTGACCATTGATTGACTTAGCCACCAAAGGTTAGCTGGACGAAAATGCTAAATAGCATTAGGTTCGCCTTTGGATATGTATGTTGGTGCAATAAATAATCTATCTATAAAAGGCGATTTATGTATTAAAATGTTAGTAGAAATGTGACTTTGATCCATTAAAATAGATTGTAACTTGAAATCTGAAAGTATAAGTGGTTACGTTATTCTAATATGCATTTATAAAGTTTTTCCTCTTTCTTTAGAGTAATTGTACATACGTTCAGAATAGATTATGCAATAGCTGAAAGTAGAGTCACTCGGGTACTTTTCAAATTATTTTCAGCACAAAAAAAAAACGTTTAGATACAAAGAAACTACTTACAAGCGAATATTACATTTATATTGGAAATACGAATTTATTCATATATTGTTGAGGAATTTATTAGTGGTGTAGGCGATTTGAAAAAAAAAACAGTTAAGTAGTTAAAAATTCACGTAACGTTACCGTTTCTAGTGAGGTTTTTGAAAGTTTGTCTTTTCTTATAGAGTCTTACATTATCCAACCCTACCTTTAACGTGGCCTATCTTTCCTGATACATATATGTATATAGAACGGGTAAATAGCTGAAGTATATACACGTTTGTTTAGAAAGAGAGGGGTTGCTATTGAATATATTCACCTAATTTACGTGCATTTAAAAACCTTGCCATATTTGAAAGGCAATTTAAGATCAGGAAACTTGCATGTGTTAGAAAGTTTTCAAAGACATCTGAAGTCCACCAACACTAGTAGCGACGTAAATACACAGGCTGTAAGTTTAAATTTTAATTTTCTCCGTTACTATTTGGTGCCGAGACTAAATATTTCCAATATATTACATATTTCCTTTACGTTCTTAATACAACCTTCTTTTTTTATTTCAATAAATTAAAAATTGTACAGCTCTTAGTATATCCACATTTATCTCTTTGCCTGTTCTATATTCAACTCTATGTGATATCTAACCAAATGTCATTATGACATTTGACGTTGTCACTCGATGTAGTATTACATTTTTTCTACTAAACTTATTAAGATATTGATAACTGAATTCTTATTACTATACTAACTTCTTGCCAAGATATTGTATAATTAGCTTTTCTACTCGAAAGTTGATTTTGTAATGGCATTTTTTTTATTGTATACGACATTTTTTTTATATAATTAGTTAATACCTGAACGTTACCGATCTGACTTACTGAATTTACCATATTTTAAAACTGAATAGATGTAAGTGTTTATAATGAAGATATATAATATTGCGTAAGAGTCAATCCCAATATTTATTACTAAAAAAAAAACAAAAATGCCGCATTAAGGAACAACGCTGTATTATGAAGAAAATTATCCTTGCGCGTTACTGCTATTTTATGGACAGGCCCCACCCTTTAGATGTTAGGAGCGTTGCTGGAGTTTCTTTGTTTACTTCTCCCAGCGCCAACGCTTCCCGAAGTGGCACTCAAAGATAGTTTAGCTTTTGAATGTCCCTTGGATTAGGAAATAGCAACCGACAGAGTCGTGGTTCGGCCCTCTCGGGCACCCTCGGATCGGAATGCTTACGCGTAACATAGTAACCGTTCAAGCCGAGGTTACCCCTCACCGGGAGGACCCTTGTGTCGAGTTACTAGCAATAGAGGTTCAGGCTAAGCGACCTAAGAGCTGTGCCACCTCTCAATCCGGTGAAGCAGTCAAGGCCAGCCTCTCTGGCCAATCTGTGTAGTTCGTCATAAAAAAAGAAGAAAATAAATAACATAATTACTCAAGTTCATCGCTGGATATAGCTTCACCAGCTTCTTTATAAGCTGGTTGAGACGGTCACCCCTTGGATAGATTGAATGAATTGAAATCGATTTAATTGATTTTATTGCAGTATAATTAAAATCGATATAAACGATTTTATTTATAATCGATTTTCAAGTGTCTTTAACACTTCTTTCATTTAAAGTACAATGAGAATAAATCTAAAATGTGAGAAATATGCATCAAACAAAAATAACTAACGGAGCTATGACTTTACAAATTAGAAAAAAAAAATATAATAGAATTGATTTTTAACTTTGTTATAAAGAATATCTCGTGTTGATTTCAACCCAACGGTATAGACAGACACAGCTTTCGATGTCCGCTTTTGGCGAACTTTATTTTTTTTAATTAAAAAAAAAACGAAAAAACTGCAATTCATTAGTGAAAGCCTAGTTAAAGATTAGATTGGCATTCGAAACCGCGACTATCATATCGTAAGTCGAATCTTCAATATTTGAAAATTTTATAGTACCTTTATTTTTGTCATATATTCTAAAGCAAGAAGTTGTGTTTTTAAATATGTGATATATAATGAACGTTTCTTATTCTATACCGTGTTATTTTTGGCGACTAATTGGGATGGACTCTTATGCAAAATTAGTATTATGAAAGTTCAAGCTTCACTTAACATTGAATCATTGGTGGGTTTATCAATAATGGGTTATTTCTAATGTAACCGCTGTTGTTGTTTCTACTGTTTGATACGTGAGGTAGTTAGAAAAATAAATGACTAAGACTACCCTAAATATAATCTATTGAGCTTTTTATCTCGTACTTATCGGTTCTTAATATGACGAGTCCATTTTTCATTCTATATTACTCGTGTGAGACAGTGGTCGGCAACCTTTTCATCCAAAAGAGGTATATACACAATTAAAATTCATCTAAAAAACTGTTACTTTAGTAGGATTATATTTAGCACGTGCCGTGATTCGCGGATTTTTGCACTCAGGAATTACATTAATTCCCCCGTGCCAGCATCGGACTTTAAGACGCACTGCTGGATTTCATCCTTTTGTTGTGAACATCCCTCAAACCCGAAAGAAGCGCTTTGCTTCGTCTTACATTATTCGTACAGCAAAGGACTGGGATAGTTTGCCCGCGTCTGTCTTTCCCTCCGATTACAATGTGGGTATTTTCAAGAGTAGAGTGAATAGGCATTTACTAAGCTAGTTCGTCTTACCATCCAGGACTGCATTTCCACTTAAAATCAGTTAGTATCGTGATCAAGTTTGCTTAGAAAGAATAAATCAATTTTAACGACTAACTATTTTATATTTAGTGTAATATAAACAAAAGAACACATATAATTTTTATGTATACTTATTTATCCTCATCTCCTCTCCTCTCCCCGCCTCGCCTCTTCACCTGCGCCCCCACCTCTCCCCTCCACAGCGTTATTCGCTCCTCACCATTCCTTCCGTTACATCATATTATGATTAAAAGTACATTATAGAGCTTACCTTTGTCAAAGATGTATTACTTTTGCTTAAAATAGTATAATACAAATTATTGTCATACATAAAGTGTATTTAACATTTCTTATTAGTAATATTTCGTGCCGTTGGTTGTCGACCATTAGTAAGGAGTCTTATTCTTCAACATGAGAGATTTAAAGTACCATGATCCTATTTCTCAAACGGTTACGGCTTATTTTAGCTTGACACCGTTTAAAACCTTAGCGTACGAACGAACTGTCGTCTATACATTCTGTCCAGTAAAATTTACTATGTCCTTGAATCTCTATATTTAATGTATTTCGATAGGAATGCCTTGTTTGTCATATGACTGTATTGAGAATCCCGTTTCATCTGCCACAGATCATGTAATCATTGTCCACTCTCCCTACTCTAGTCCTTTTAACTCTCGTGGGTTGAATAATTGAAAACAAACTCCTATTGTTACAATAGAGACCTAGTATACTCTATGATGCGACACATTTTTCTGTTTACCCCACAAGAGTTAAAAGGATGCAAGTGCCCAATTTGTTTTATTATGTCTGTAATGTGTTATTTAACGATTTGCAAATACAACAATGGTTTTTAAATTTTTTTTTAAAAAAAGTTATAAGCTAAACATATACATTCTACATATTTGCTAAGTGAATGGTTGAACTTGTATGTGGATAAATCGAAAGTGGTTTATCGGTATCATACTAAGAAAACCGTGATCTCCGGCTGCGAGTGATGGGCGTGGGCGTTTGTATTATATCTAAAATTTGTACCGTGAACATATAGTTGATCTGTAATTTCCAAATAGTTAAAAAAAAACATGTCTTTGTGTAAAATTACAGATAAACTATAAATAACAAAAATTACGTTTCATTTTTATCATAATCTGTGGCCGACCTCTATCTCATGTAAAATCTAAACACTAATGTAATTATATAACTTGTTAAATATAAATGGAAGGAATTGATTAGACATTTCGTGATCTATTGTATTTAATGTGTGGGTAAAATTATCTATTTAAAAGTTTAAATAATCTTAAATTATAAAGCTCATTTACAAGGGGGCTATAATGTAATTTCAAGCGTTTTTCTTACTTCTAGCGGGAAATTACCCGGGAAATTTAGTCATAATGATATATTTTCCAGGGGTAGAGAGCGTGCGTGTGTTACGGAATGATAAGTTTTGCTTTTGTAAATTTCGCTTGAAGCCAAAGATGTTCACGTTATCTATTCTAAAAATTAACCTTAATCCCAATTTCAAACGACCGACACAAACGTGAGTTTCTATCCGTTCTTACCATAGACAAAAAAATATGCTATGTCAAACATTATCATATTTCAAGGCACCCTTTTGGTATATAGTAATTATTAATTTTAGCGATATTAAGATGGCGGGTTCTTTTATATTTTAAAAGGTTTTTTTTCTTCTGTAACATAAACAAAACTACTAACTTATTATATTCTTATCTTGTTTGTATATTGAAGAGTTCACCTAATATATATCTCTTAGTTATAACTTGTTATGTAAATCTAGTACTAAGCAATAAACGCGTACGGCGCCCTTATATATGTTGTATTATAAAGTTGTTGAGAATTGCTACAACATAGTCACTTACAATAGTTTTATTTAAAAAAAATACATTGAAATGTATTTATTTATTAAATATGAATTAACAACATTGATATGAATTCAAGATGTTTTATTTATGCCTAATCAATCCTATCCAATCCAATTTCTAGAATTAATTAATGTTACCATTGTAAATATCAACCGACTTCAAATATGGAGGAGGTTCTCAATTTGTATGTTTTTTTTTTATGTTTGTTACTTCATATTTTTCGACTGGGGTGAGTCGATTTTGATGATTTAAAGCTTTTAAACAAAAAATCGGTGCTTCTCGTGTGGTCTGCCAATGCCATTGGCATCCATGACAAATTCACACAAGTCTCAAATTTGCATTATTTGCCCGACATATAGACGAATAACTGAAAATTACGTCAACCTCGATGATTCATTTTTGATTAGAAAGGATTTATTTATTTATTTAAATCAACGAAAATTATAACACCATTACAGATAATCCAATTTGATGTTATTAAAATTAAGTTAAATATATATTATTCAAAGTAAAACAAATAAGCTGCTTGATGTATTGACGATAAATATATAAATATAATAGAGTGAAACACCTTCTGTATATATATAGGATGTACTTTAAGGTAGTTTAATGAGAGTGTGGTTAGGTTCTGTTTAATTCTATTTCGTAATTCCTACGATAATTCGGAAATACGTAATGAGTGTCCGACTCTCACGGACTAAAAACCCTCCTTCTCCACCACATCAATGTTCCCACTGTTTTTTTTTGTCCTAGTTAACCCTTATTTTATTCTCGGTATTGTCTCTCTCTGTTCTTTATTTTCGTCTTTTTCCTTCTATTTGATCATTCTTTCCATAAACGTATTGATTATTGTCCAGTTCGTTTCTTATCATTACATCTACTATGCTGTCCACCGTTACGTTAGTCTTTAATTCAGGCTTCGTATTTCCATGCTCTCTCGCGAAACGACCGCATGCGAATAGCGACTGTTGGTCGTCGGTAATGTCGGTTCATCTATCTGCGTCCTAAATATGCGTCTTCACAATAGATACACATTGACGCTTTGACGTTTGCCAATACTTATTGTGTGAGTTAAAGACTTCGTGGCGTGGTCTATATTTTTAATTAATTTGTGTAACACATACACATCCGACACACTATACCTGGTATACACCCAGACGAAAAAAGAATCCCTTTCCAACAAGGGATACGGATCGGGGTCAGGTTCGCGCATCCTTACCGTGCACGAGGCCCAAGGCCTCACGTACGGATCAGTGGTGGTCATCAGAACATTGACGAAAAAACTGCAACTGCACGACAGCGTCGTGGCGATATCCCGACACACCGTCAGCTGTGTCTATTATACAGATGACTGTGACGACGCCACAAGAAAACTGATGACAAAGGCAATGGCCGCATCAAGGGAGAGGATAGTGGACTACAACCTGAAAATGGCCATGAGAAGCAGGGACACAGCGGTCGCGGAGACGCTATTAGCAATGCAGCGGGGCGTCTGCGACGCGTGAACCCGAAACGATCTCTGGCCACCTCCAAATTCAGGCATTATATATATATATAAAAAAAATAAGGAAAATAGTAACTGTAGAAGTGGTACTTTTTAACAAATGCAGAGTAATCAATTTAAGTGTATTGGAAAAGAGCACGGACACAGGTCTGTGGTTGCAATATAAGAATTAATTTGTGTGTCTACCTTGCCAGTGTGCTATGGTCGTTTCTCTCACTACTTTTCGAGTTTCTGTCGAATAATACTTAATAGCTGGCTACTCAGTCAGTGATTAAGTATTATTTCCAGCGTTCGCCTTTTTTCTTTTTGGGGCCACGGTTGTTAGGCAGGACTTTGCACAAAGTTCTGGCGGTTTTATGCGCACACCAAAGTTTAATCTCCTATCTAGTGTTATTCCTAGGTATTTTAAGTTAGACGTAGGTAACACGGTTGTATTTCCACATTTATAAAGGATACCTTCCGGACGTCTTTTATTTTTTTGTAATGGAAAACAATGGAAACTGTCTTGTCTTTAGAATCGTTAATAACGTCAAATCCATTGAGTGTCCACTCCAGCTGATGTGTTTTGCGTTAAAGTCGCCAGTAACTTTGCCTGTCTTTATGTCATGTATATGTGCAACTCCACACGGGCGGGTTTCTCGACTGGGTGAATCGATTTTGATGATTCTTTTTTTATTTCATATTTGATGTTTCCTGTGTGGACCCATTCTGACAATGGCGTTAATGAGAAACCCATATAAGTATTAAATTTGCATTAACTGTGTGCGCCACAAATGGACGAATACCTCAATTCCAAGCTAACCGATTTCGATGATTCATTTTTTATTGGAAAGAATGTACTGTAAGAGAGTAGAGATTTAGTTAGGTTCGGATTATTTCTATTTAGTAATATTCCTACGATAATTCGTATTTAATACGATAATTTGATTTTAAGTCGGTTTTCTTTGTTCGTAAATACATTTTTTGGTGTGTATTTGTAAGTAGATATTGCAAATGATTTTTCTTACAAATTATTTGTTTAGATATTTTGATTTTTTTATATATTGTCTGAATCGTAATTCTGTCATAGTTTATCATTATTATTTTTTAAAAAGAATGCCAGCTTTTATTCCACAAATACATATTCCACTATCATTCTTGTTAACCATTGTTAAGCTTGTACTAGGAGATTTTTACCGTCAAAAGTTTAATGGTGATTTGTTTGTAACACCTTGCGTTCCGCAGACTGTACCATACACTATTAGGCTATTTTAGCTATAATATATTGTGAAACACTATACATAATGATAACAACCTTTATGAGATCAATTTTATTTAATTGACATTCAAAATATTTTTAAAACTAAATCACAACTGGTGTACACTTTAAATGCGTGATCAAATTCGACTGTGTTATCTAGTAATTAGATTTCAAAATCATTTGTAATGGAAACAGGGGTGACAAACTGCAGGGTTGTTGGTTCGAACAGCGCAATAGGACGTAAAGCCGCAATACACTGACAGCGATACATCGGCACTTGTATGTCCTCACCACCCACCCACCCACCAGCTGAGCTTGGCTTAGCACCGAAAGTAACATATATAACGGTACGGACGGGCACGTGGACTGTACTTTTATATGTGTGAGAGAATGTCGTAATAATAAACGTCATGGTTTTCTAGGCGAGATGATAGAGAAATATATGGAGTAGATATAAATTGTTTAAATTTTTTGATACTTTAATTTGAAATTATAAATTCATCGATATCTTCTTCTTAGTCGTCTACTTCATTGCTGAAGGCCGTGTTTAGCAAGAAGTTGATCACTTGCTTGACTATTAACTTCCACATGTCCCTGTCATCGGCGGTCTTCATGGCTCTGGTAGTGCAAGCCTGTGAGCGTCTTAACTACATCTGCCCACTGTGTAGGTAAGCGACCGCGTGCTCTTTGCCGTGTTCATTGACAAAATTTCAAATTCATCGAAATACCCCAACGAATTAGCACATTGAAGTGGCAATGGAACGGCCATATAACTGTACATAACGGACAACTGTTAGGTAAAACCAGTTCTTGAGTAAAGTCCACGGAAAGGCAATCGGCAGCCCTAAGACTAAATGGACCGACGATTTTCACAGAAAGGCTAGATTAGCTGGATGAGAGTGGCTCAAGATCATACTCAGCGGCATACTTTTGGAGAGGCCTATGTCCAGCAGTGGACTATTACAGGCTGATGATGAGCATGATTTGAATACTTATTTATTTTACTAGTAACACTCTAATACTATGAATGTTGTGAATTTTGCGATGTTAAAACTTCTTAAGTCTTTCAAGGTTTTCTTGTTAATGGAATTTTAGTAACAAATATGGAAACGTTTAATTTGATATTAAATAATCTTAAGAGGAGGTATTCAATTTCATTCTAAATGAGATAAAGAAGACATGAATATGTCACGGCATCCGTGATACCTTATTCTACTATATTTGCATATTTATTCATGATTATAACTGATTTTAAATGTCCTTGTAAGCGTACTTACAATGACTGGGTCTATGATTTTAAAACATTAAGTTCAGTAAAATAAAAACAAAATACTATGATCTATCTTCCACTGGTATTCTGCGAGGCCCAGGTATGAAGAACTCATTCAATAGCAATTGTTATGGTGGCTATAAAGTTAAATCAAAGTTCGAGTAATTTTTATGTCTAACTGAATATCTATTTTGGCTTCAAAACCCCTATATACAATAATACTTAATAGAAGTCACTATTATTACGTATATTGAACAATTTGAAACCAAATATAACCCGTTGTATTTTGTTTTATATTCAGATATGTATCTAGAAACGAAATAGTAAAGTGAGCGACTCTATTCGCTCGCTGTTCTACAAGCGACAGTGGATCCGTGGGTGTTCACTTCAGTAGTGCCGACCACGTGACAATAGTTACAGCCTTTGGTAAAAGAACAAAATTCATTGGTAATTGGAACACAATAATTTTAGAAAGGCGGATCTCAAATCAACTTTATGTAAAGGTAAGGAAAAATTATATTACATTTAATAATTTAAAAAATTAAATTCTATTTTCAAATAGAAATATATAATAAAGTGCAATTATTTCATGTTATACCTAATAATATTAAAAAAATAATAATCTAGAAATTATGTATAATATATTTGTGTACATTTATAAAAATTTTATGTTATAATTTATTATTAATTTTATTTATACGTATATATAAAAACGCTAAAAAAATTATAAAATCTTATGTTTTTCCTTAAAATATTATTAGTATTTAATTATAGAAATAAATATTCTATAAAATTCATCTTTTCGCAAACATAAATTGTGTTTTACAAAACATGTATCGCAAAATAATTTTATCAAAAACAAAAATGTAATTTACCACGCATGATAACAAATGACGCATTACCACATCACAAAAAAAATTATCATTTTAAAAATATAATCCGAAACAACCCGAATCCGTCACGTCGGAAGTTCTAACACCGTAACAAAAAATTTTGACATTTCGTAGTATATTGTTATCTTTGTTTTTAAACAATTTTTGGCGCGAATCGTGTTCCAAAGATAACACGTGTCAAACATTTGGCGCGAAAAGACCACACTTTTACACAGGCATCAACGAAACTGTCCGCGTAAACGGAAAAACGCCACAAATTATACTCATTTACTAGTAATTTAATAAACTTAACTAAATTATAGACATTTAATTCAATTTAAGAGCTGTCGCCACAACTTGTACTAGTCCAAGTATCTTTTTTTTTTGTTTACGGGGAGGAAATCTTCAGAAAGATACCCCGCCTTCTGGGGGGAAGGCGGCGGTTATGTGGGGTTCTTACCCACTAAAACCTCCCCGGTGGCCCTTTCCTCGGTGCATGACGGGGGGCTCCGGGTTCTCCAGTGGAACGCACCGGAGCCCCTCTGCACTGTGCTCAAGGAGAGCACGTCCCGGGGAGGGAGGTTACTCCCTCCCCCCCTGTGCCCTCGCAGCGCAAGGCGACACGGGCCAGCCGATGTCGGCTTCTTCCCGGATCCACTTTGGTGGACGACTCAGGCCCCCACCCTTGTCGCCCAGTGAACCCGAGGCCCCTTTTAGTCGCCTTGTACGACAGGCAGGGGATACCGTAGTTTTATTCTTGAGAGCCCAGAACTACAGGGCTGACAATTCCAAGTATCTGAACCAATGGCATGATGTAATGTATTGTATTTTAACGGCGTAAAGTTTGTTTTTGGGGATAAATTTTATGTTGTTAACCGGGCAGCTATTGCAATTACTCGTTTGAGAGGTGACCTAATCCTTAGAAGCTCAGCCTGGAAAAAAATGCGTAGTTAAACAAGGATCCCCGCATTCTCATACGAAGCACGACTCGGTCAGTTTCTCTAGTCGGATTAGTTGAGATTACAATGCTGTAGTTGTCACTTTAGTAAGCGATTACGTCATTTTATATTGAAAAGTATGTACTTCAAGGGTTCAAGTTTGATGAGAGTTCAGTTAGGATCTGGTTTCTCCACCAAGTGTTGGAATAATTTGCCACCGCCCATAAGAGACAGTAAATCTGTAAACGCATTTAAAAATAAATTAAAACACGTGATGTTAAAGTTACAAAAAGGTAATATCTCCGCGATATCGGTGGCTTGTTGTTTCCAATATTTTCAATATTTCATTATATAATTTAAACTTTATACGTTTAATTATCATATTATTTATTTTAGTTTATTTTTGACTCAATAATATATTTATTTATTAAATTTTATTGTATAAAATATATTTTAATCTCTTAACTGTTTTATTCATGTATCATATTTATTATACTCTTATTGTCTGTATACATTCCATATAAAAGTAGTATTGCCCGCGCACGTCTTTAGGTAGTCCCGGGCACCGCTGAAAATCAGCGCTGTCGGATCCTTGCGGCAGCATATGCTGAGACAGTGGCATATATGTTTTGTATTATTTGTCCGTTAAACACAGAGTTAATGTGTTTTGTCTATTTTTCATTATTTTTTAATGTGTGTTATATTCTGTCTGTGATGTGTTTTTGTATTGTGATGCCAATAAATAAATGTCTATGTCTATGTGCATTAATTGTTTCGTAATATTCCTACAATTCGGAAATACAAAGACGGTGTCCGCGCGTAATTGCTTTTATATGATGACGTTTGATTTGATTTGAAGTCGGTTATTGTTTTTACACGTAAATATACTTGTCCTATAAAAATAAAGCACGGTCAGGTGGTTGAACGTGTAGTAAATTTGAATTAAGAAAGAGCAAAGAAAAAATCATGTCTCAAAAAATCGTCGCAAAATTTAGTAGAATTGGTCGGTAGTAGTAGTAGTCGGATGGATGTCTTAGGCAAATATCTAATCGGAATAGACCGTACAAAATGGAAAAAATGTCTGCCTACACCTCAACGTCGTATTGTACATTGTATTGTATATAATTAAAATTAACTGTTTACTGTCACATTGGTGACGTCATCGGTATATTCTATATATTTTCTAGATGGAAGAATCATTGGACGGACGCGAGCCCGGAGCGAGTTCTGCCGGCTTCGATTCAGCGGCCATTTTGAATGATGACGTGTCGCCGACTACTAGTTTCTGTTACAATATACCAAATCTGTTTAATGGGTAAGTTATAAAAACACATAATACATCATCACTGATCTGTCATTGTCATTCAATTTTCTCTATGACAACCAATTATCTACAATTAAATTGTCATCGGGCCAACAAGAACCGTAATATACTGATTTCATAATAATAATGGGTCGATCGATATACATTGAAAATTGAAACGTTTTTAATATTTTCATTAAAATGTAACGGCATATTTGGAAGATGTAGGAGATTGCTCAAGTCTCTACTAATGGATGGCGCAAAATTCACTCTACTTTTAAAAACACAATGAAATCGAAGGACGAGATAGACGTAGGCAATCTATTCCAGTCCATTGCTATACAAATAATTAAAGACGAAGCAAATCACTTTTTTATACTTTCCAAGCAAGTGCGTGACCAAGAGCCCACCAGATTTTAGGTGGAAATGCCATCTTGGACGGTAAGACGCACTGGTTTAGTATATGCCTATTTACTCTACTCTTGAAATACCCTTGAAAATACCCACATAGTAATCGGAGGGAAAGACAGACGTGGGTAAAGTATTCCAGTCCTTTGCTGTACGAATAATGAAAGACGAAGCGCTTTGCTTCCTCTTTCATTATTCGGGTTTGAGGGATGTCCACAACAAAAGGATGTTTGATGGGTTGATAAGATGATGCAATTATATTCAGTTTTATGGCAAATATATGAGGATGATTCCTAAGCACACTCAAACATGCATTCTGTAAAACACCGAAAGGCTAGTGTCGATAAAATAATAATAATAAAAGATTCTTAAAGAGAGACAGATCACCAGCCCCCACCATTGTTATAATATTACTTTAATTTTATAATTATATATTATTATATGGTATCAAATTAATAATTAACACGTGTGTGTGTTTGTAAGTTCATGTATGTGTTTGTAAATTGTGCTTTTATATGTAAGTAATGTACGACCCTAAACTATGGACGATTCATCGAGTCTAAGGCTAAGATACGAGTGGCTGCAAAAAACTTGGGATCTTGGTCAAAGTGCAAACGTACTTCTCTGCGGGGCAGCTTTTAACACTTTATAAAGCTCAAGGCCGGTCGTGTGTAGAATACTGCTGTCACATTTGGGCAGGCGCTGCAAAATGTCATCTCGCAGCTTTGGACTCGGTGGAGAGGCGGGCTAAGAGGCTATATGGTGACGCAACTGAAATCAATCTGCTCAGTATTGAGCACAGGCGTAAGGTAGCTAGCCTTTCGGTTTTCTACAGATTGCATTTTGGGGAGTGGGCTCAGGAACTACATGATCTAATTCCCCCATCCCCTTTCCACCATCGGACTTCTAGACGCACTGCGGGATTTCATCCTTTTGTTGTGAACATCCCTCAAACCCGAACGAAGCGATTTGCTTCGTCTTTCATTCTTCGTACAGAAAAGGACTGGAATAGTTTGCCCGCGTCTTTCTTTCCTTCCGATTACAATGTGAGTATTTTCAAGAGTAGAGTGAATATTAATATTAAATGAGGCATTTACTAAGCTCGTGCGCCTTACCATCCAGGACTGCAATTCCACTTAACATCAGGTGGGATCGTAGTCAAGCACTTGCTTAGAAATTATAAATGAAAAGAAAGAAATTAGAAAAAAAATGTTGTTTTATGTTATGAAGAGATTTTGAGTAACATATCTATGGTATTATAATCTAGCTAAATGCAATGTAAGATAGAGTTATATATGGATTTCACGTTTCTTTTAGATTGGGCCCTGGGTCGGTGCTCTGCGAACGTCCTGAGACCGAATGTGGTGATGCTTACGCTACGAATACAGAACATGGTGATGACACAGTCGAAACACAGCAGTATGAGGATGACGAGGAATATTCGCCAAGTTCAAGTGAGTTACTGGATTTTATGTGATAATTTTTAGCATTGTATGCATACAAGTGTAAACTCTACCGTTTTAATGCTATTTATTTTGCAGTATCATTGTAATTGTGAAAATTAGCATTTATACATTTTGTTGATTTTAATACAAATAAATCAAATTGGATTGTCGTTTGTAATGTTAAAATAATCGCTTATTTACTTCATGCATATGAATTTATATACGGTACATATACCAAAATAACATTTTTTTACAATTTTTATGTGTTTGTTCCGGCTAATCTCTTGAACGGCTCGACCGATTTTGACGGGACTTTCACTGGTAGATAGCTGATGCAATAAGGAATAACTTAGGCGACTATTATTTTAACCCTAAACATAGCAATGTATAGCATAATATGCATGTAAAGTAAAGACATACAGTCCCTTTACTTAAATTTATTCTATAATTGTATTTTATAATAATTATTCAAATGTTTAATGTCACAATTGTCAGTGTCGTGACATTTATTTAAAAGAGATAGAGTTGGAATAAGAACATTAAATGTTGTTTCTCAAAATATTCTACAGAAACGCAGTCTTTCATTTCATGTATACATATACATGGAAGACTATGTGGACTTCATTATATACATTCCTAAAAATGCGATACTCACTGTACGTGTAGCACTCTATAGAATAGTGTACAACTTGGTCTTCCAAAATACGTCTATTCATATCACGATTTTTTTTTACTTTTCTTCAAAATACACTCTTGCCACAATAAGGGGTAAATAATATAAATAAAAAGATGTATAATCGTTTGGAACATCGCGGGGGACAGCTAGCAAATAATACGAGTATATATTACCCTTAATTAATACCGTAATATACACGTTTGTATTTAATACAATTACAATTCAATTCATTGATTATACAACATTTTTACGATTTTGTAATTAACCGATCTTTATCAAAAAGAAGGAGGTAATCAATTTGTCTGTATATTTTGCGCGAAACGAATTTGTATTTTTATCGCATATCTTGTATCGCATTTACCATGGGGAGTGTTCTGAGAAATTGTTCAGAATCATTCCAGCTACCGATTTCCATTACCGCACATCTCGGCAGAATTCCAAATTCCACCGCCACCATCTTGATGGTTGGCGTTCAACGACTGTACGTTTTTCGCGTAACTTTCTCCCACGCACTGTCAACTTGTGGAATCAACTGTCGCCAGCGGTGTTTCCGAACGTTTGCGATTTAGGGACCTTCAAGAAACGAGCCTATTCCTATCTCAAAGGTCGGCAACGCACCTACAGCTCCTCTGGTGCTGTGGATGTTCATGGGCGACGGTGATCACTTAAGATCAGGTGAGCCGTATGCTCGTTTGCTACATTTCATATAAAAAAAAATTTTCTTTGATAAAGTTTGCTATACTTAGGATTCATATTAACTTTGTTGGCAATTTTCCTTCCAAAAATATACTAGAACTCCTAAAAATGGTAACAGAAATTGCTTTTTCTATTATCTTTGACTTTTTCAACGTTTAACATTCGTGTAAATATAAGAAGTCAGTACAAAAATATTTAAATGAATATTTTTTCTCTTTCTTTTAAGATTCTAAGAGCGACATACCGAAACGTAAACAAAGGAGGTACAGGTACGATATATATTTAATTACTAAAGCATAAAAAATCTAACTAGCTATGACCTTATAACTCTTACGGGCTAGGTAGAGATAGTAATTACGCACGCAAACATATTACAGTGATTTCGTTGTACATAAGAGAGTCTGGGTTTCGAATCGACCAAGCATCATGTAGGTTTGATACGGTTCCGCCCTGGATACGCCTAGTTCTGGGCTCGTAGAATAAGACTACGGTATCCTTTGCCCGTTGTAGAAGGCGGCTAAAAGGGGCTCGGGTTCAATGGGCGACAAGGGTAGAGGCCTTTGCCAAAATTTTGCATAAATGAATTAATTTATTACTATATTATTATTATAAAGGAGTTGCATTAATATTATTTTGCAGGACAACGTTTTCCAATATACAACTAGAGCAGTTAGAGGCCGCATTTCACAAGACACATTACCCGGATGTGTTCTTCAGGGAAGAGCTGGCAATGAGGATAGACCTTACAGAAGCAAGGGTACAGGTGACGTAGATTTGATAATCTATCACGACCCTTTTTAACTAACTTCAAAAAAAAGAATAACGTTCTCAATTGGTTTATATTTTAACCGACTTCAAAAAAGGAGGGGGTCCTCAATTCATGTGTTATGTTTGTTCACATACAACTTTTTTTTCGACTTTCTACTGGTTGAACTCATTTTGATGATAAATCTAAAATTCGCAGAAAAAAATCATAAATTTCGTAATATTCCTATTCTATTTGAAGTCGCTTTTTTCACTCGTGCAAAGTTTTTGTTTCACGTATTTTTTTTTATACTCTGTAAGCAAGTGCTTGACTACGATCCGACCTGATGTTAAGTGGAAATGTAATCCTGGATGGTAAGGCGCACTAGCTTAGTAAATGCCTATTCACTCTACTCTTGAAAATACCCACATTGTAATCGGAAGGAAAGACAGACGCGGGCAAACTATTCCAGTTCATTGCTGTACGAAGAATGAAAGACGAAGCAAAGCGCTTCGTTCTGGTCTATAACATAATGTTTATTTTAATAATTTGCTAATTCCAGGTGTGGTTTCAAAACCGTCGTGCGAAGTGGCGTAAGCAGCAGAAGGCTGGGTGCGAGACCTATCCTGGTCGTGGTGGACGCTCGCCTGATCCCAGATCTCCGTCAACACTGGCGCTTGAGATGAGGGACTTCATTACCATACCTGGTTTGTTTGTTATACTTTATTATATAGATATATATATATTAATTACTCGTATCACGAAGTCTAACTCATTTATTGTCGTGACAACGT
Organism: Meandrusa payeni; assembly: GCA_029286785.1. Classification (NCBI taxonomy): domain Eukaryota; kingdom Metazoa; phylum Arthropoda; class Insecta; order Lepidoptera; family Papilionidae; genus Meandrusa; species Meandrusa payeni. Next base: position 4,360,027 of record JAGSMX010000029.1, read on the forward strand.
CTTATAAATTTGTATATCCTAGGAGGCATTCGCAAAAACGTTTGAATCAATGTCCGGTTACGTGTATTCTCCGTTACCTATGACTCATCGCTCCGTTCGATCGGCTCGGAAATTAGAGATAGAGATAGCAGCAGATTGATACAGATAGCGAGATAGAGATTTATCATTAAATAACTAAATACTGTGATAAAATAAATTATATAATCATTGTTATTATGCATATTGTAATTCCATGCCGTTTTATAAGTGGTATTGGTATTAGTAAAATTGATTGCGGTCCTTAAGGAGTAAGCTAGGTGTAACTCTAAATGATATATTAAATAATGGCGTGATTTAAAGAGGATGTTGTGATCGGAAACAAAGAATGTATGCGTCGTAGAAAGAGTAAGGAAGACAATGTATGCTTTAAAAGTGAGTGGGAAAGTCAGTAGTGTACCTTCTACAATGTATATTAACGAGATTAACGATGTATCTAAAAGCATACAGGACAGAGAGTGGGTAACATGTCTCCGTTACCTCCGGTTAGGGTTCCCTCTAAGAAGCACGTAAGGTCCACCATCTAAATTAGTCGTGATAGAGTCTGCGCTTTTATATCAGCTGCCTTTTATCGTAGTGAAGTTACAACTTTCTCCGTGCCTACAAATACTGACGAACAAATGGAATCAGCTATATTGCTATCACGTGCAGAAAACGATCTAATTTGATAAACGTTTTGTAAACTAAAATAATTGATGTTATTAACGATCATATTATATATGATATCTATGTCATAAATTTATCATTGTAAATGGTATTATATATGTTTTTTTACAGTATCTTCATCACAAGTCATCAATTTAGCTGAACCATCGAATTTAAATAACTACGGGTCAAAAACCAAACAGCCAGGTCCGGCAATTCACATTTCAGCACTTCCCACTAGGCAAAACTCCCAAATGGATCTACCATCGTTCTCAATACCACTGCAGTATAACCTTGGAAGTTTCAAAAAGATTGGTGAAGATGTTCATTTAGATCTAGAAGCTGCGACGGCAGACAATGTACAAGTGACAAACCACTGGGATTCTCGTATGATGTCTAATTATAATTTGATGAATATAAAACCACTACTCGACACCCGTGAGGGTATTGACATGTCCGACTTGAAGTATGAAGTTAAAAATGAAAATGTGAATAGAATCAATTTCAATGAAATTGCTGATGCATCAATACCTAGCACGAATATAGAAGCAGAGGACATACTCGGTAAAGAATCTGTAAATGAAGGGCAGACTATATCACCGGATTTTGAAATTGAACGATATCAAAACTATAACAGTGAAAGTGACAAACGCTATAGAGAGTCGTCATTCGACGAAACGATTATCGAAGATGGACGAAATAGTTTTGTTTGCGACAGCGATTTTTTGTGTAAGAGTAATTTTGAGAAAGTCGACGAAAAACGCAACGACTTTGAGGACTGTCACCTTTTAAACACAGATAATAACGTCGGTATGAGTAATTTTGATAATAATTTATAATTTTATTCCTTTCTGTTAATATATGTGTGATTTTTTTTAACCATTAGAGCAATAAATAATTCTAGTCAAAATGACAGCGTTTTACCAAACAATAAAACGTTTATTAAATAACTTACCAAATTCGAAGCCTCAGTTTCCACTTTCTGCCTGGCGTTAAAACACCTATACCTATCAGAATATTATTTAGCTTAATCTAATACAGTTCGATCGTATTAGATACATCGACAATCTCGAGGTCGAAGTAATACATACATTCCTATTAAAAATATACTTATATTGATTATTTTTCAAAGAAAACAATAACAGGTATAGGTTATTATAAAACACAATGAACCTCCTGCAGCATTCTCGACTCGAGTGCCCGTGTCTGCGTGGTGGGGGCTAGTGGAAAATGACCAAAAAAAGCAGTGTTGACAACACTCCTTTCTCGTAATTAGGCTTCGAATAGCGGTACAGTTTTTTAATTGTAATTGCGTTTTTTCCTTCGATTTGCTCCTGATGTCTGTGATCGTTCTCCTTGGATGACATTGGGGAAGCGTTACTTACATGATTAGGAATGGAATAGCTTGTATGGGGCGTATAGAATAGGGCGTAGGGGTATGCAATTGATATCACCTAGTGGGAGGAAACCAGAAGATATCGAGTGGGAAATGACTCCGGTCTTGCCGGGACCGGCCGGTCGTTGGGGTGTCCTGTCGCTGACAGATCCGGGGCACCCGCTCATAACGGCTGATGGCATTCGCGGAAGGTTTAGTGAGTAGGCTGCCCAGGCCGAGTCTCACACATCCTCCGGGCCCACCCAGGGTACCGGAGGATGGTCTATTAAAGGATTCCCCCGCGTGAACAAAAAAAAAGGTGTAACTCTAAATGATAGATTAAATAATAGCGTGATTTGGGAAAAGTGTGATTTAAAGAGGATGTTGTGATCGGAAACAAGGAATGTATGCGTCGTAGAAAGAGTAAGGAAGACAATATATGCTTTAAAAGTGAGTGGGAAAGTCAGTAGTGATCCACATACAATGTATATTAACGAGATTAACGACGTATCTAAAAAGCATACAGGACAGAGAGTGGGTAACATGTCTCCGTAACCTCCGGTTAGGGTTCCCTCTCGGAAGCACGTAAGGTCCACCATCTATGTTGCAGGTTGTGGAGGCACGGGAGGTAAATTAGTCGTGATAGAGTCTGCGCTTTTATATCAGCTGCCTCTTATCGTAGTGAAGTTACAACTTTCTCCGTGAAATAATAAAATAATAAATAAAATAGCCTTTATTTGCTACTACAAATAATATGCAGCTTAAGAAATTTATTTTACAAGTTTGTAGTAGTCGCCATTAAGGCGTAGGCCTCCCAAACCTCTCCATCTTTGCCTATCCCGTGCTACCTGCATCCACTGAGATCCACATATGTCTTTGAAGACATCTCTCCACCTTTTAAATGGTCTTCCTTTTTTTCTTTTTTTTTCCAGTGGTACCCACTCTGTTAGTCTCTTTGCCCACCTATTATTTTCCATTCTACATACATGTCCTGCCCAGTGCCATTTTAGTAACCTTAGTCTTTTCTGTGCTTCTACAATTTTTGTTCTGTTTTTTATAGTTTCGTTACTTATTTTTTCTGATTGTTTTATTCTTAGCATGCTTCTTTCCATTTTACGTTGACATATAGAAATTTTTTCTTCATCTTCTTTCCTCAATGCCCACGTCTGGCAGCCATAAGTTAGGCACGGTAATATTACCGTTTCATATAATTTTTTTATGCTTATATTAATTGTGTTATTTTTCATTATTTCTTTCAAACCCCAATATTTTTTCCACGCTAAAGTAATTCTTCTTTGTATTTCTTTTTCAGTATTATTTTCAAAAGATATTAGTCGTCCTAGATATATATATTCCTTTACATATTCAATTTTTTCTTCTATTAATGTAATATCTTGGGCTACGCCATTGGTTAAGATTTTGGTTTTGGTTGTGTTCAAAGACAATCCCACCTTTTTATTTTCTTTTGCTAGTTCACTGACCATTGTCTGTAGTTCAGTCGCATTTTCCGTGAATAGCACAATGTCATCCGCGAATCGCAGATGGTTCAGAAATTCTCCGTCCACCTTTACTCCTTTCAACTCCCATTCTAAGCACCTAAATATAGATTCAAGGACTGCAGAGAATATTTTTGGGGAGAGTGGGTCTCCCTGTCTTACGCCTCTTTTTATAGGAAATTCTGTACCGTCACGCTCTAACCGCACTTGTGCGTGGCATTTTGAGTAAACGCTATCTATTATATTGATGTATTTCGAGTGAATGCCTTGTTATGTTAGTGCTGACCATATGGCTTCAAAATATAAAGAATCAAAAGCTTTGGTATAGTCTATAAAACACATATATAATGTCTTCTTGTATTCATTCGCTTTTTCTATTAATTGTGTTATAACTTGAATATGATCTATAGTTGAGTATCCTTTGCGAAAGCCCGCTTGTTCACGTGGTTGACTTTCTTCCAAACTATTCGTTATTCTGTTTAATATAATCTTTGAAAATATTTTGTATAAATTCGTTGTAAGACTAATTGGTCTATAATTCCCTAGATCACTTCTGTCGCCTTTCTTATGTAGAAGTATAATTGTAGACTTTGACCACTGTTCTGGTGTGGTTTCTGTTCTAAGGATATTATTGAACAACACTTCTAGAGGTTTCAGAAGTGAAATAGAAAACGATTTAAGTACTTCGTTGGCAATGTTGTCCATTCCTGGGGTTTTATCATCTTTTTGAGTCTTTATCGCGTGGTTGATTTCAGATTTAAGGATGAGTGGTATCTCTGCGCTATCTATATTTATTGTGTTATTCTCGTTTGGTTTTGTATAATAATAATGTGATGAGGAGCAGGTGTTTTTTTCTGTATTGTATAGCTTTGTGTAGAATTTTGTTGCTTCACTTATAATGTCAGGACGTCTATATCGCATAACTTTCTTCTCATCTTTCAATTTTCCTGTCCATTCTGTCTTATCGCTTAGCTCTTTATATGCCTTGCGTAGAGCCCCTGATTTTGAAATAATTTTTCGAACGTTTTTTGGCGTATTGTTCTTTTTTCTTGTGTTATATTCCTATTGATTTTTTTACTTATTTTTGTTATTTCAAATTTGATTTCAGCTGTTCTCTTCTTCTTATATAGTTCTTTTCTCTTTTGTAAGAGATGTATTGTTTCTTCATTAATATAGTTATTCGCACGTTTCTTTTCCTGTGGCAATCGCTTAAGAAGTTGTTGTAGTTCTATTTCTAAGTTATTGTACTGGTTTTGAACTTCTGTAGATCTACTCACCGCTTCCATAAATTTATTTTCCCAGTAGCTAGCCTCTTCTTGCGATATATTTGGTATATCTCTGGAGTAGTTCACGGGCTTAATTGTTCTTTTTTTCTTAGAGTCTAAGGATAGTTCGCATCGTATCATCCTGTGATCCGTATTGAAGTTTAGGTTTTTAATTATATCAAATTTTTTAATATATGTTATTTTGCTCGTAAGTATGTAGTCAATTTCATTGTACTGCTTACCATTTGGTGATCTCCATGTCCATTTTTTACGTGGGTTGCCTGGAAACATACTATTTATGATATAGAAATTGTTCTCCAATGAAAATTCGACTAATTTCTGGCCATGAGGACTTCTTTTGCCGTGCGTGTATTTCCCTAAATTCTTTTCTTCACTTTTTTGAGCTTTCCCTATCCTTGCGTTAAAATCCCCAAGTAAAATAATATTTTTTGTGTGAATAGAGTCTAGGGCAGATTGTACTGTTTGATAGAAGAGGACTATATCTTCATTTGTGTATGTTTCTGTGGGCGCATATATTTGAACAAACGCCCAGATAGAGTTTCTGGCTGCTCGTAGCTCCAGTACCGCAATACGGTCCGAGAAGCTTTTTATACTTACTATATTATTTTTTAGACTTCTTCTCACTAGGAAACCAACTCCATTCCTTCCATTTGTTCCAGGTGTATGATATAATATAAACTCCGGGTATTCTTCTATTACTTCTTTTTCTCTTCTGGTTTCGCATAAACCAATTATGTCCCATTTTATTGTTTTAATAGCGTATTTTAGTTCTTCGATTCTATTATCTGATAGTAAAGTCCGTACATTGATACTTGCTACATGGAGGTTTGGTGAATTTTGTTTATTGTTACTTTTTTTATTATGCTTTCTTTTTATTTGGTTTTGTTTTAGGTTTAGGAGGTAATGGTCGGACTTCTCCACGGTGACCGGCCGGCTTGGAGAAGGTAGAGAGGTTGAAGAGGTGCTCATTAGTTTTTTTGAGCATCTTCGTTTGCCGTCGCCTGTTTGCTAAGGTTCAGTTGCGGGCGTAAGAAATTGGTGATGGTGTGCGACTTGTTTTTTTTTTGTGTTGGTTTCATGCTCTCGCTGTTGTATATTGTATTTTCTTTAACTGCATTCTCGGGTGAATTAGACATAAATCGCTTTTTGGTTGTCCTTTCTGTGGTTGTGATTGGTTGCGATTCCCGTGTTTTCAGTGTTACAATTTTATCATAGCGTAGTACTACTCTTTTTCCTGACTCTCGCTCGCGCTTAAGGTCTTCCTGTAACTCCTTTCGTTTTTGTAGCACACTAGGTGGAAAGTCCTCTTTCAAATAAATGTTTGTATCACTAAGCAATTTCTTCTTCTTCAGTATTTCTATTTTCCTACTGGTCGTTGTTACTGTAACAACCACTGGTCTTACTTTTCCAGTCATTTTCCCGATTCTAGTTACATTTTCAATTTCCCACTTTTGACATGGTATTTCCATTTTTTTATTTAATATATCTAAAATTGTAGATAGAAGATTTTCATATCCTTTTTCATTTTCTTCAATCCCAAAGAAAATAACATTTTTTCTTCTCATCTGCTTATCTAAGATTTCGATGGTTTTTTGTTGTTGTTCAATTTTTATTTCTAGTTGTTTAGTCTTGTCCTCGATAAGTTTGAATTTTACGTCTATATTGTTATTAATAGACTCCTTAATATTTTGTTCCATCTCTTTCATATCTTGTTTTTGTTTCGACAGGTCATCTTGTATATTTTGTAAAATTCTTACAATGTCTTCCATTACGAACGTACTGCTAGTGCCCTCTATTGGTTGTTATTAGCAATCGCGAAGATTTTATTTCCGCCGATTTTGCAAACCGATTATTAGATGGCGCTTTTGTAAGACTTCAATAATGATGACTTGTATTTTCTTGTCTTATTTAAGGTTATAATTTATACGAGATTTTCAAAACAACCTTTTTTTTACAATTTCCACTCTAATATTAGAAGAACACTGACCTTATTATTGTTTTTAATGTGTTTTTTCCGAAATTCTTCGTGTTGACACGTAAAACTTCACTTTAAGTTGTATGCGGTTTTTTTGATATTTGTTTGCAAATATCGAATTTGCACAGTGCATAACATTTATCCGTTGCGTTCACTGTTATCTTCACACATTTAGCACTTGTTAATGTAGATTTGTACACATTTATTATTTTTAAACACAATTATAACACAGACCCGTTCCAAACACAAGGACAGTCACCCTCCTCCTCCTCCACCTCCGTGAAATACTGACGAACAAATGGAATCAGCTATATTGCTATCACGTGCAGAAAACGATCTAATTTGATAAACGTTTTGTAAACTAAAATAATTGATGTTATTAACGATCATATTATATATGATATCTATGTAATAAATTTAACATTGTAAATGGTATTATATATGTTTTTTTACAGTATCTTCATCACAAGTCATCAATTTAGCTGAACCATCGAATTTAAATAACTACGGGTCAAAAACCAAACAGCCGGGTCCGGCAATTCACATTTCAGCACTTCCCACTAGGCAAAACTCCCAAATGGATCTACCATCGTTCTCAATACCACTGCAGTATAACCTTGGAAGTTTCAAAAAGATTGGTGAAGATGTTCATTTAGATCTAGAAGCTGCGACGGCAGACAATGTACAAGTGGCAAACCATTGGGATTCTCGTATGATGTCTAATTATAATTTGATGAACATAAAACCTTTACTCGACACCCGTGAAGGTATTGACATGTCCGACTTGAAGTATGAAGTAAAAAATGAAAATGTGAATAGAATCAATTTCAATGAAATTGCTGATGCATCAATACCTAGCACGAATATAGAAGCAGAGGACATACTCGGTAAAGAATCTGTAAATGAAGGGCAGACTATATCACCGGATTTTGAAATTGAACGATATCAAAACTATAACAGTGAAAGTGACAAACGCTATAGAGAGTCGTCATTCGACGAAACGATTATCGAAGATGGACGAAATAGTTTTGTTTGCGACAGCGATTTTTTGTGTAAGAGTAATTTTGAGAAAGTCGACGAAAAACGCAACGAATTTGAGGATTGTCACCTTTTAAACACAGATAATAACGTCGGTATGAGTAATTTTGATAATAATTTATAATTCTATTTCTTTCTGTTAATTATGTGTGATATTTTTTAATCATTAGAGCAATAAATAATTCTAGTCAAAATGACAGCGTTTTACCAAACAATAAAACGTTTATTAAATAACTTACCAAATTCGAAGCCTCAGTTTTCACTTTCTGCCTGGCGTAAAAACACCTATACCTATCAGAATATTATTTAGCTTAATCTAATACAGTTCGATCGTATTAGATACATCGGCCCTTGAGGTCATGAAGTAATACATACATTCCTATTAAAAATATACTTATATTGAATATATTTCAAAGAAAACAATAATAGGTATAGGTTATTATAAAACACAATGAACCTCCGGCAGCACTCTCGACTCGAGTGCCCGTGTCTGCGTGGTGGGGGCTAGTGGAAAATTACCAATCAGAAAAAAGCAGTGATGGCAACACTCCTTTCTCGTAATTAGGCTTCGAATAGCGGTATAATTGCGTTTTTTCCTTCGATTTGCTCCTGATGTCTGTGATCGTTCTCCTTGGATGAGATTGGGGAAGCGTTATATACATGATTAGGAATGGAATAGCGTGTATGGGGCGTATAGAATAGGGCGTAAGGGTATGCAATTGATATCACCTAGTGGGAGGAAACCAGAAGATATCGAGTGAAAAATGACTTATTTTTGTTTTAATTTCATCTGAGAACCGGCGCGAGTGTGATATCAATTATGGGGCAACATTCAGTTTAATGGCGATACTGGCGCTTTATCTATTGCCCCAGCCAGTTGTGCCTCTGTCTATGGACTGATCTGTGGTCGTTTTCGGAGTGAGATGTGACAACACAGCGATAAGAGGTGGAACAAGTTACCGCCATCAGTCTTTCCGTCCAAGTATAACGTGGGAACCTTCAAGAGAAGAGTGAATAGGCTTACTAAACTAGCGTGTACCATCTTTCAACTATATCATCACTTTACATCAGGTGGGATCGTGGTCAAGCACTAGTTTATACCCCATAAAAAATGAGAATGGCGCTCCTATCGGATCTTGGTTAAGTTGTCTTCAGCAGTTAATCAGGAGGACCTTTCTGAAGGATTAGTGACATCGTGTCGCTGAAGCGGTGGTGAAGCGTGTGAGTGATTATTGTCTTTCTCTACATCTATAAATGTATTATAATTTTTGTCCTAAAAACGTTGTCCTTTGCTCCGTCGCATTTTGCGTGATAATGCGCCCCAAGTGGAGTAACTCAAAGAAGATATAACCTTTATTGACACTATGTACATGTAAATTAACAGTTATCAATCTATCCTATTTATGTGAACCACTCTGGATAAGAGCCGTGGTAGCTCAGTGTCCGTGTGGTTGGCTCAAGTTGCGTAGTACGCTCAGCCCTGTAGTTCTGGGCTCTCAAGAATAAGACTACGGTATCCCCTGCCTGTCGTACAAGGCGACTAAAAGGGGCCTCGGGTTCACTGGGCGACAAGGGTGGGGGCCTGAGTCGTCCACCAAAGTGGACCCGGGAAGAGGCGACATCGGCTGGCCCGTGTCGCCTTGCGCTGCGAGGGCACAGGGCCCCCCCGGGACGTGCTCTCCTTGAGCACAGTGCAGAGGGGCCCCGGTGCGTTCCACTGGAGATCCCGGAGCCCCTTGTCATGCACCGAGGAAAGGGCCACCGGGGAGGTTTTAGTGGGTAAGACCACATAACCGCCGCCTTCCCCCCAGAAGGCGGGGTATCCGTCAAAAAAAAAAAGTTCAGTTGTAGTACGCTAGCAACCAGAGTTCGATCCCCGGTGCTGACACCAATAAATTTGTTGCAATTTTATGTGCTGATTTACCACGCGCTCGGCGGTGAAGGAAAACATCGTGAAGAAACCTATATGTCTTAGAAAAATTTTCTATGGCTTGTGAAGTCTGCCAATCCGCACTAGGGCCGCGTGGCGGGCTATGCCCTTATACTCTCTTTACAGAGAAGGCCTGCGCCCAGCAGTGGGACATATACAAAGGCTGTAACTTTAACTTTTAACTATGGCTATAAGCGACCTAAGAGCTATACCACCTCTCAATACGATGAAGCAGTAAATGCCAGCCTCTCTGGCCAACTGTGTAGTTCGTCAATAAAAAACATTAGAATTGGGATTTATTTTAAATTGTATAAAACACCCCGACATGCTGTTATTACGTTAAAAATATTTTCAACGAGCCACGTTATTAAATAGCGAAATATAACTAACCGTAATCACAACTAAATAATAGCACTTATCAACGATCTTAACTTGTGAGTCGGCCATTATTTTGGAAGCAAGCACCTATTATATATAAGGCAAGTGATACACAAAGCGTATTCGATAAATTTTAATCATTTTTTTTTTCTTTCAATAAAGCGCAACCACAGACTTGTCCGTGCTCTTTTGTAATGTTCTTGAATTGGTTAGTTTTTTTTTTAAATAATAGTCATATTCTAGAGTTACTACATATTTTTTTTTTAATGCCTGATTTTTGAAGTTTTTGTTTGTGGTTTGCCCTGGTTCACGCGTCGAAGACGCCCCGTTGCATTGTTATAAGTTTCTCCGCGACCGTTGCGTCCCTGTTTGTCATGGTCATTTTTTTAATCCTATTTATAATGCACGTCTCACTCTCTTTTGAAACTTAATTTTTTTTTGCTACGGAAGATAAATCAGTCTTTAGATTGAAGTTTGATTTAATTTTACCTCTAAAATATGTACGACTTAAAGTTTTAAAAGTTACAGTCTATATATGCCCCACTGTTGGGCACAGGCCTCTGTAAAGAGAGTACTAGGTGGTAGTCCGCGGTCCTAACTCCAATAAATGGCGGCTTTTCGGTTTTAAATAAAAAAACTCAATTGTTATATAAATATATAAATTTGTCCTCGGTGCATAGCGTTGGGCTCACGACTTGTCGCATATACCTAATAACCTTGGTGACATCAACGTGGAACAGAAACGTGGTCTCTCACTATGGGCCTCATAAGTAAGCTCAAAGTCGCACAATGAGCTATGGAGAGGGCTATGCTCGGAGTATCTCTACGAGATCAAATCAGGAATGAGGAGATCCGTAGACGAACGAAGGTAACCGACATAGCCCGCCGGATAAGCAAGTTGAAGTGGCAATGGGCAGGACACATAGCGCGTAGAACAAATGGCCGATGGGGCCGAAAAGTTCTCGATTGGAGACCAGCAAGCGCAGTGTGGGACGTCCACTCAAGGTCCATGCAAGGTGGTCTGACGACCTCATAAGGCTTGCAGGATGCAGCTGGATGCGGGCCGCTTACAACCGGTCATTTTGGAAATCGTTGGGGGAGGCCTATATCCAGCAGTGGATGTTTTACGGCTGAAATGATGATGATGAAGCTGAAGCTTGGTGAAATTTGCCTGGTTAACGCGCTACGTGCTACAAACACATGAGATAGTATATATTAATATATGTGTTGTTTAAACAGAATTTTAGAAATAATGATTTTTTTGTGTTTCTTTTTATGCTTTGAGCTTTAGTTCATTTAACAGTTAACATAGAAAATGTTTAATTTCATTTTTCAACCAATAATTTTATTTTTTTTATGTTTGTGGCGCATAACTTTCACCCAGTCGAAACGATTTTGATGATTCTTTTTTTATTTAAAGCTGCTGCTTCCCGTGTGGTCCCATTTTCGTCCAATTCTGATAATGGTTTCCATGAGAAAATATATAAGTCTTAAATTCGCATCATGTGCGTCATGTATGTACGCCACAAATGGACGAACAACACAATATCACGCCATCGAAATTCGATGTTTCATTTTTTATTTGAAAGCATTTATTCTAAGAGTAACTTGACGAAAGTTTGGTTAGATTATGATTAATTTTGATTTCGTAATATTCCTACGATAATTCGGAAATATAAAAAGGGCGTCCGCACGTAATAGCGTTTAACGTTTGATTCGATCAGAAGTTGGTTTTTGTTTTTACTCGTAAATATTGTATAATAACTTGTAATTGTTATAATACACAGTTAATGGCGCTGGGTTCTAAAATACATGTATACATATTGCACAGACTATCATTCACACACACGTCTGTCTATCTGAAACGTGCATTGGACATTGGATATAAAAATATATTTAATAATGAGGAGGGTATTTCGGTTTTTAACTCCAATAAATCAGTCTATTACTGTCGCATGCCTGCCATTGACGTATCCCTGGCGACGAGTGCGGGATATTTTATTGTGATTTGTGATTTCATAGTGTTAAAATTACACAAAAATTCCGATCGGGTAAATCAAACAGTTCGAAACAGTTCGTATATTCGTAGCATTAACCAGTATATTATAATAAATGGAATTAGTGACGCGTTAAAAGTATCTTTGTTGATAACAGTGGTAGGTGAAGAATATTACACGTTAACGTGCGACCTGTGTGCTCCGTGCTTCCCGGAAGATAAAACTTACGTGAAATAGTAAGGTTAGTAACGGAAAATTTAGAACCACAACGTTCCGAAATCGCAGAGCACCACGTATTCTGCGGTAACAGCGGCTAAGAGAATCGCTCACTGATTATCTACATCTTATTCTTTCTTCTTTCTTTCTTTCTTCTTCTTCTATAGGCCTTGAAACATCTGGCGGCCACTTGCATTTTCGATAGGTGCAACACATGCGTCTTCTGTGTGTAGTACCTTTTAATGAGCAATTCTTGTATATAATCTGAATCTCGGAAACGGCTTGAACGATTTTCATGCAATTTTTTAAGCAAGCGGTTTCGGGAGCGATAAATCGATCTAGCTAGGATTTAGAAGATATAGTTTTGTACGAGTATAATCCTAATATTAATTCGGTAAATCGCGTTGCTAAGCAATAGTAAGTCAATGAGTGTTTGATTTGACGTTAGACCAATTAATTGTTTATTTAAGTATTTTTTTTTAAAGAAAGCTAGCAATATTTTTTTTTTCAGAAATATTACTAAAAATCTGGTTAACCATTCCATATAACCTTAGATTTGAGGTGGATTCAAACCCACGAGCTTACGATTCGCAGACCGTACCCTAAACCATTAGGCTGTTGACGCTTATTTATAAAATATTGTTTCTATTTATCTACATTAGGGAGTGCACGATTTATATCGGTAATTCTTTATATATCGATATATAAACGCGATATATCGATTCATCTCACTTCGATTTTTAAATCGATATATTATGCAACCGATACACGAATATCGTAATAAATTAGATAAAAAAACATTTATTTAATTTGTGATTTGCAACTTGAATAAAAATAAAGCGTAAATACAGCTCTTAATTGTGCTTGTTCTACGTAAACATAAATAAATTACGATATATGGAAATATCGATATATTCATATAATCGAAAAAAATATCGATATAGTTTTTGCATGAACATCCCTAATCTAGATCAGACTAGACAGACGGATGTTAAATGTAATTTTCTTAACCTAGATCATCCTTTGCGAAATATATTAATAAGCTGTTGTGTTAATAAGCGTAATAATTTGCAGGTCTTGTAGAATGAAATAGTCCAATAACTAATACACTCGCTTTGTTCAGACGGCGTAACGTTGTAAAAGGAAATATTTTAACGAATACCGTCCAACGGCGCGTCCTCGCAATCTTTATATAAAATTAATTAGAAGTCAGATTACGAACTAATAAAGTTAAATTATTGTTTACGATGCCAAGTTAATATGATGATCAACTAAATTATTAATTATGAAATAAAAATACAATAATGTTCGGGTAAATCACTAAGATATCATTGGAAGTAGTTATTATACGTATATCAGAACCGCTTTGTGCCACGTGTTGCTATAACTAACAATAATTTTGAATGACTCACGTCAAAGGGAAAAGTTCTCCTTTGACATGGCTTTTTGCGACTTTTTTGTACCACACCCAAATGAGGAATTAAGTTTCTTACTCTACCATCGATAAGTCTATATTGCCTCCTGTAAGTTGTTCTATTGTTCCCCCTGCCTGTGAAAGAAGTGTTTTAAACCGTCTACCTTATAATAAGGGTGTTTACGCGATCACGCTATTAGCAACGGCGACTTGAAGAAAAAAAGTTGGGGATACACTGAGGACAATTTATTTTGTTTAGTTTTTTTTTTAATTGCTAATCATTTTTGTTAACCATTCCATATAACCTTAGATTTGAGGTGGATTCAAACTCACGAGCTTACGATTTGCAAAACGTACCCTAAACTATTAGGCAATTGACGTTTTAAAATTTAAATCAATAATATTCATTAATTGTTTGATCTATTTGTTAAATATATTGGTGGTGGCATTAGTAGTGATTGGCTTTCGTTCTTTTATTTTTTCTGCGTACGTGGCAGACGTTGTTACTGCATAATTATCTTGCGAGCTTCAAGCTAAGCGATCTAAGAGCTATTACTGCCCAGAGACAGCTAGTCAGTTTCTCAGTGTAGACAAAAAGCGTGCTTCTCTCTCTGCTCTTTGGTCTCCAACTACTCCGCTAGTTTAAAGTACTTAATTATTGATATATTTGTCTAAATAGTTTGATGAAACAGGCAAAGTCAGTATCTTTGGCTAGTCTGTGCTTGCCAGTTAACATTACTCTGCCCGGTATTAGTATAAAGTACTAACAAAAGACCCGTGGTAGCTCAGTGTACGAACCGTGGTAGCTCAGTGTCCAGGCGGTTGGCTCAAGTTGCATAGTACGCTAGCTACCTGAAATCGACCCCGATGCCGGCACCAATAAATTGGTTATGGTAATTTTATGTGCTGATTTACCACGCACTTGGTGGTGAAGGAAAACATAGTGAGTAAATCTTAAAAAAGTAAATCTTAGATTTTTTATATATTAAGACTGTAACTTTAACTTTTAACTTTTCCTTTTGTTGTGAACATCCCTCAAACCCGAACGAAGCGCTTTGCTTCGTCTTTCATTCTTCGTACAGCAAAGGACTGGAATAGTTTGCCCGCGTCTGTCGTTCCTTCCGATTACAACGTGGGTATTTTCAAGAGTAGAGTGAATAGGCATTTACTAAGCTAGTGCGCCTTACCATCCAGGACTGCATTTTCACTTAACATCAGGTGGGTACGCACTTGCTTGGAAAGTATATAAACGTGTAAACGGTATTTCTTTTTACTTTTAAACATATTACTTTAATTTTATTGAAATATTTCCAAAACACGTTAGTAGGACTTGACTCAACTACTCTATTACTGCGGCGGGGATTGGAATTCCACTCAGTATACCGTCGCCGAATGGTTCCGTGGTAGACAAGAAGAGAAACGCAGATGAAAGATATCTTTCCGTAAGCTGCGCAATCCGAACAAAACACCGTAGAAAGAGTTGGCTTCCTTTTACGAAACTTTCATAGTTTAGAGGGTCTTGTGAAATCTGGAGGAAGGTCTGGAGAAACACAGTACCTACGGCATCAGAAGGCCTGCCTCGGCACCCTTTAGTTCATAGACTTATATATAATAAAATTTAAATTGTAAATACTCAATGTACATTAAATATAGCCAACGACATAAACAGAAATATTAGGGTTCTAATTAGCATGAATTACCAATTAGCTATACATGTGCATTGCAAAATTTTCCGTTCACATAACCCCGAAATCCTCTTTAGCAAATTGAAAGTGATTATCGTAAATGTTCAATTAATGTGGTCACATGTGCCATTGGGCGATAAGGCCGCTACTAAACTAAATAGATTGGGTATGAGTGTAGCAGGTTAGCTTAACGAATTACTATTAATATAAATATTAGTATTTCAGTATTACTTATTAAAAACTCCGATTGCTTCCGTTATATCATAGGCATTTATTTATTGGCATCACAATACAAAACACATCACAGACAGAATATAACACACATTAAAAAAGAATGAAAAATAGACAAAACACAGTTAAAGTTACACGGACAAATAATACAAAGCATATGACGCCAATATCGGACACCGTCTCAGCATATGCTGTCGCTAGGATCCGACAGCGCTGATTTTCAGCGGTGACCGTACTATCCATCCAAAGGTTGCCTGAAAGAGATTGCTTCTTGTAACCTTAGCCAAGCTCTGTAGGTCGATGTGCGTGCTTTGTGTATTATTAGTGGAATGAGTTGGAACGGGCGACCAAACTTATGTTGCGTAGATCATACCTCAAACTATAAGGGTAGCATAGTTTTATGGAAGGGTAGGCAGAGAAATCAAGCGCATTCCACCGAGCATATTGGGTCATACATGTACCAGATGTTGAGAGGATCGCCATAAAAAGACGGAAATATATATATATAGCATTTTTTTTACGTTAGATTTAGAAACATGTTTTATTGGTACAAGCTCGATGAGATTCGAATCCTCGATTGTCAGATCGTTAACCCTTATTATTTTGTGCAAGAGTGTATTTTGAAGAAAAGTAAAAAAAAAATCGTGATATGAATAGACATATTTTGGAAGACCAAGATGTACACTATTCTATAGAGTGCTACACGTACAGTGAGTATCGCATTTTTAGGAATATATATAATGAAGTCCACATAGTCTTCCATGTATATGTATACATGAAATGAAAGACTGCGTTTCTGTAGAATATTTTGAGAAACAACATTTAATGTTCTTATTCCAACTCTACCTCTTTTAAATAAATGTCACGACACTGACAATTGTGACATTAAACATTTGAATAATTATTATAAAATACAATTATAGAATAAATTTAAGTAAAGAGACTGTATATCTTTACTTTACATGCATATTATGCTATACATTGCTATGTTTAGGGTTAAGTCGATTTCACTATTTGTTGTAATAAAATATACACAGTAACGAATACTAATAAGGATATTAGCATTAAATTTTGAAATTTCAACATCGATCTGATTTTTAACCGACTAGAAAAAAGGAGGTGCTTCTCAATTTGTCTGTTTATTTGTTACCTAATAACTTTCGATTGATTGAACAGATTTTCATGTTTTTTTTTATATTTAAAAGCTGGTACTTCCCGTGTAATAACAAATTCACAATATGCATGCATCACATAATGCATCAAGCATCTGCGCCACAATTGGCTGAAATGAACACATTATTACGACAACAGATTTCGATGATTCATTTTTTATTGGTGCACTTCAAGAATAGTTTGATGACAGTTTTTTTAAAGTTAAAGTTAAAGTTACAGCCTTTATATATATAATATATATGTCCCACTGCTGGGCACAGGCCTTCTCTGTAAAGAGAGTATAAGGGCATAGTCCACCACGCGGCCCTAGTGCGGATTGGTAGACTTCACATGCCTTAGAAAAAATTTCTAAGACATGTAGGTGTCCTCACGATGTTTTCCTTCACCGCCCAGCGCGTGGTTAATCAGCACATAAAATTTCAACAGCAAATTTATTGGTGCCGGCACCGGGGATCGAACTCGGGTTGCTAGCGTACTATGCAACAAGAGCCAACCGCCTGGACACTGAGCTACCACGGCTCAGTTTTTTTAGGTTCAGATTAATTCTATTTCTTAATATCTAACGATAATTAGGAAATACAAAGAGCGCGTACGCGCGTAAAAGCGTTTAACGTTTGTTGACTAGCGACACATGGTACCCATCGATTGTTATGTATAACAACTACTTCCAATGATATCTTAATGATTTTTCTGAACCTTATTGTATCTTTAATTCATAGCTAAGTTGATCATCATATTAACTTGACATTTTAAACAATAACTTAACTTTATTAGTTCGTCATATAACTTCTAATTAATTTTGTATAAAGATTGTGAGGACGCGCCGTTGTGACGGTATTCGTTAAAATAATTCCTTGTACAACGTTACGTCGTCTGAATAAAGCGAGTGTATTAGTTATGGGACTATTTCAATAGTCCAATAACTAATACACTCGCTAGGCACTGTATTTATTAGACGTATAGACTATAGTTATAACACGCTTGATTCTTGAAGTCGGTTTTTGGTTTTGGTCATAAATATATATACCCGTCACATCTAGTGCCACTCCGAGTAACAAATATACACATGTTTAATGGTTTATTATTTTAATATATTACGGGATATACAACATCATGACAAAATCTAAATACAACATTAGCATGTGGGTGGCGCGGACCCATAAGATTTTCACGTACCAACAAGTGTTCAATACGCTAAAGAAATAACATTGAACGTGTTAATTTTTAAACACATATATTCCATCATAAAGCGACCACGAAAATATCGTCGTCTACAATCAACCGAACATAACTCATGGAACAATTTACGTATATTTTCAGATCGTATCAAATCACCTTGATATGTATGAGGTTTCTAATGACCCCAAAGAGCGAATCACAGATCGAAGTCGGCCACGTTGAGGCGCCGTTGGGAAGCGGGTCAACCGTCTGGGTCACGTGGAAATAAATACGACGCACGCAAACTTTATGTCATTCGGTACCGTGGGCTACGATCGCACTTATATGTTAGGGCAAATTAAGCTTTTACCAGCGCAGTTGTTATTAACAGTGAACATTGATTAGTAGCACTTAGAATTTTATATTTAACTTGTGTTATGTAGGTTTTGTGGAATCAGCCCTGTAGTTCTGGGCTCTCAAGAATAAGACTACGGTATCCCCTGCCTGTCGTAGAAGGCGACTTAAAGGGGCCTCGGGTTCACTGGGCGACAAGGGTGTGGGTCTTTGTCGTCTGCCAAGGTGGACCCGGGAAGAAGGCGACATCGGCTGGCTCGTGTCGCCTTGCACTGCGAGGGCGCATGGGGGAAGGGAGTAAATTCCCCCCGGGAAGTGCTCTCCTTGAGCACAGTGCAGAGGGGCTCCGGTGCGTTTCTCTGGAGATCCCGGAGCCGCTCACCATGCACCGAGGAAAGGCCACTGGGGTTTTAATGGGTAAAAACCTCAACCGTCGCCTTCCCCCCAGAAGATTTCCTTCCCGTTAACGGTTAAAGGTTTTGTGGAATGAAATAATCCAATAACTAGTACACTCGCTTTTTTGAGACAGCGTAACGTTGTACAAAGAATAATTATAACGAATACCGTCACAACTGCGCGTCTTCACAATCTTTATACAAAATTAATTAGAAATCAAATTACGAACTAATAAAGTTAAAT
This sequence comes from Meandrusa payeni, assembly GCA_029286785.1. NCBI lineage: Eukaryota > Metazoa > Arthropoda > Insecta > Lepidoptera > Papilionidae > Meandrusa > Meandrusa payeni. Next base: position 4,379,053 of record JAGSMX010000029.1, read on the forward strand.
TATTGTTTACAATGCCAAGTTTAAGTGATGTTCAACTAAATTATTAATTATGAATTAAATATACTAAAAGGTTTAGGTAAATCAATAAGATATCATTGGAAGTGGTAATTATGCATAGTAATCGCTGGGTGCCATGTGTTGCCACTTGTGCTCGTCGCTAAAGGAAAATACCTTAGGAAAATCTGCATGTCTTAAAAATAATCGAATGAGAAATCCGCCTACCCCACTAGGGCGGCGTAGCGGACTATGCTGTACTCTTTTTACAAAGAAGGCCTGTGCCCAATAGTGCTACAAGAGAAGGCGTTTAGGACGTATATAGACTGTTACTTAATTTTTTTTTACTGCGTCAATAGTGTAATGGTTCAGGGTACGGTCTTTAAAACCGTAAGGTCGTAGTCATTCACCATTCGATTTTCGACGTGAACCATCTTCTAGCACAAGCTTAAGCTTAGTTGGAATGATTATAAAGAATTAGTTAGTAATATTTGTGAAAATATATATTGTTAGCATTTTTTTAAAACAAAATACTCAAAATAATATTAATTTTATTCTTAGGTTTTTGTTTTTATGTAGCTGCTGTTCTATTTGATTTGTAGAATAATAAAGTTAAAGTATTTTTCACTTTATTATTAGATGAACCTCGATAGTGTTAGAAATAAATTGGGCCATAGAATGGGTGACAAAAATGTTTTTATTTTTTTAGTTTTTAATATGAAATGTTTTTACAGTAGAAGTAGAACACGTAAATGGAGATACGACTAGGCTTAGGTTTCAACCACGGCTCATACACCTGCTACAGAAAAATCTGGTGAGGTCTCTTCACTTATCATTACCGAATCGTATCAAATACAAATGTATATACCAGTGATTCTCAACCTTTTTTTTTGTTGCGGCACATGTTTAAGGATTTCAAAATTTGGCGGCACACAAAGAAAAAATAAAAATTATTTACTTACTACAACACACTGCATAAATAGTTGATGACAACAATTTCAATTCATGTTAAAAATATTTTTCTTTTTAAATGATATAATGTAACATTATTATATATTTCCAAAATTTGGCGGCACACTTTTAAAATTTGACAGCACACAAAAGTGCCGCGGCACAGTGGTTTTGTGGCATGAGGCAGGACTACTGACTTATTTGCTAAAAAGAGTTTATTGCCCTTGTCATATTTTTCTCTGAGCATAGTCTGCCTATGCTATATCTAGTTCCCCAACGTGGGTGGTTAGGGATGTTATTTAATCAAAAATGTTAGCTTAATTTATAATAAAATTTTTAAGAAAATAAAAACCACGTGTAATTTCTGTACGTATTTGTGTAAGTATAGTGACCGGTAGAAAGGATGAATGAGAGAAAAGAAACGAAAAAAATGTATGACTTAAAGTGAGTGGCAGTGTAGGTAGTAGTCGTAGGCGAATAAAACCAGATTAAACCGACAGATTAGTGACATACTAAAGTCGACGACTTGAAAAGTACTCGACAATTTATAGATGTTTTAAATGCGCCGGGTGCTATTGGTAAAAAGAGTTCTTGAAGGATACGCGTAAAAGCAAACGCGGAGTGGGACTCCCAAGATAGGTGAATCAGCGATCTTCACAGGACGTGTGGCAGGGTCTAGGTTTGATAGGGCGCGAACCGACCGCGCAATGCCACCACTGTGGCTGTGGCCGGGATTCCGCGCAGCACACACTAGCCGTGTGCCCCGCATGGGAGGCGGAGCGACGGATCCTGGTCCAGCAGATCGGGCAAGACCTCTCCCCGCCGGCGACAGTAGCGGCTGCACTGGCGGGGAAATCTAAATGGAAGGCGCTGGTCTCCTTCTGTGAGTCAGTAATGACGCAGAAGGAGACCGCCGAACGGGATCGGGAGAGGGCCGATCCCGTTCGGAGATGGCGCAGGCGGGCCGGTGCCCTGTAGTTCTGGGCTCTCAAGAATAAGACTACGGTATCCCCTGCCTGTCGTAGAAGGCGACTAAAAGGGGCCTCGGGTTCACTGGGCGACAAGGGTGGGGCTTTGTCGTCCGCCAAGGTGGACCCGGTAAGAAGGTGACATCGGCTGGCCCGTGTCGCCTTGCACTGCGAGGGCACAGGGGGGGAGGGTGTAACCTCCCTCCCCGGGAAGTGCTCTCCTTGAGCACAGTGCAGAGGGGCTCCGGTGCGTTCCACTGGAGATCCCGGAGCACCTCACCATGCAGCGAGGAAGGGCCACCGGGGAGGTTTTAGTGGGTAAAAACCCCACATAACCGCCGCCTTCCCCCCCGAAGGCGGGGTATCTTTCTGAAGATTTCCTCCTCGTGAAAAAAAAGGGTCTAGGTGAGGCTGAGGCTCGTGCCCAGTGGCATGATTTCGCAGCGTGAAAAATGGTCTCGAAAAAATTGGTCTCTTTGTCTAAAACAGTCATGTATGCACAAATGTTTTACTCATTTATCATTATTCAAAACATTTTGGTTTTCGATGAAAACGTAGCACAGATAATAGATTCAATAAAAACTTCTATTTGATGAAATAAATTACAATTTTATTTAGTATCTGTAATATTTAAATATGACGTCATCGTGCACCTTGTCACACTTAGAACTGAACTTCATTTCTATAGTAGGTCTATCGTTTTTTTTTGCAACCTCGGTGTAAAAATATCACGTTCCACAAGGTTGGAGCAATCTAGATATAACCACAATCGGCACCTATTTTTAATATTTTACGTAAATATCGGACGTCATTCGATTTTATAATTCACACATTATCACGCTTATATCTATACAATCAAGTTAATGATAAGTTCTCGATTGGAGACCACGGCAGCAAGCGCAGTGCAGGACGTCTCCCGCAAGGTGGTCTGACGACCTAATAAAGGCCGCAGGACGCCGCTGAATGCAAGCGGCTTACAACCGGTCCTTTTGGAAATCGTTGGGGGACAGAAACACAAAATATTGTTTCTATAAATAGATAGATATAACTTTAATGTACACCAAAATCAAAACAAAAAGCATTACATAACTAAGGTACATTTTACAATTTGTTGTACAATGGGCGACCTTATCGCTAAGAACGATCGCTTCCAGGCCCCCTGTGTATGGACTGGAACTACAATACAATACAATACGCATAGAATTACATAGAAACGCAGAAACGTTTTTTATTTCGTAAATTGTGTAAGTTTAATTTTGTGTGAAAAGAGGGACAGTCAATGCTACCACAGCCGTTACTAGAAACCTATAATATATATATATATATACTTAAAGAATTACAGATCAAACAAAATAGAGTGGTAGAAAGTTTATTCCAATATCCACTACTTGACGAGCACCGACAAGATCTACAACGAAACCAATAGAATGACTATTAATCAACTATATACTTACAGTACATGCATCATAATTGATCATGTACTGTAGGTATATGATGAAAAAACGCAGAACTCGGCGAGCAACTTTACTTGTTCTACTAAAAGTACGAACAAACTGTGGCTCAAAAAACATTACATTCGAAGGAGCGCAACTTTACAAGTTGCCTCCTGCTATTAAAAATGTGAGCTCTTTTAATATATTTTAATATTTTTTAGCACAATATATTTTGGAGCACTGTGTTAAAATTAGCAAATGATGAATATCGGCGACTAGTTATTGTTATGTCATAAATTAATATTAGTCTCATGTAAGTGATTTTGTAAATTGTCTTTTTGAGAATCAAAATTCTTTAAACCTTATATCAGCTAGTCTTGTAAGTTGTAACGGAGACGATAAAAAAAAGTTATTTAATAAACCTATATTTGCTAACACCAAATCCGTCGACTAACAAATCCTACAATTACAACACTGTATTGGTATTTTCATTAAAACCTGGTAACATTCATTTGTTTTTAATTAAAACAAAAATCGTTACAAAATTTCGCGCCCGCCGGAACCGACGAGTCTAACTTAATAGAAGGCTTAATTCCGGACAAGCCAAGCCGTCCATGGTTATTTATTTAACAAGATTTAATTGGTAAAATTTAGCTTTGTCACAAACGTCTGCCGTCGTTTAAAAAAAATTTCAATTTTTTTTTAATACAACCCTGCAAAGAAGGTAGCCGTTACTGAAATTAAAAAAAATCTAACAAGCTTTGAAGCACTTTAACCCTTTCAGCGTAGACAGAAATAACCTTCGCTCTCTGCTTAAACTACTTCACAAAAAAAGAACACAATTCATCTACTTTTTAAATTTGTACTCATAGTGGCCTGCACTTATGGCTTAAGATTTTTTTTGTTGAAACGATTAGGTTTCAATAAGGTCTTATGCTGTAGTGGCGATATCCCGACACACCGTCAGCCGTGTCTATTATACAGATGACTGTGACGAGGCCACAGGAACACTGAAGCCGTTTCAGAGCTTATAAGGAACAAACCCACACACTTTTCTCTTATATATATCTATATATATTGATATTCTCAAACTTTTTTACTACATGCATATGAATATAAAGTACATATACCAAAATAACATTTTTTTTAACAATTTTTGTCTATCTGTCTGTCTGTATGTTCCGACTAATCTCTGGAACGGCTGGATCGATTTTGACGGGAAATTTATTCACAAATTATTTATTAACATTCTTTTTAGGTCAATCTTGTGATAGGAGATGGATCACGTCAATATTCGAATGGTACATTCGATCCTACGACTTTACGTTTAACAGACCGTACCCAGGACCTTTAGGCTATAGACGCCTCTATCTTCCTTGTGCACCCTTAAATCCATTTCAAACTTATCATTCATATAAACGAAATAAAATTAAATCTACATACAAAGATTAAACTGATTCTTATGCTATGATATTGTCACAATGTGAACGAAGTTGTGTTATTAACCTTAACTTCGACTCCGTAACTTTGTAATACGTTGTCTCTTAGGAGGAGAAAATGCATTCATTATGTCAAACAAAATGCAATTCTTATGATACTCATTTGACAAAATCTACGGAGACATTTATAACAGTCCCCCGGTGTTAAATTTCGATTTTTCTTGTTATAAAGTAGCATATGAAATTGTGCTTTAACGTAACCTAACAAAGCATAAATTTGAATACGTTAATGCTAAGCTTTATACCAGCTAATATGAACTGTGGAAAGCAAACAGTGTATTCAGATAACCGGTTGAATGATACGCGAATTTGTTCCTTATATTTGATATTATAAGATTCATTATTACAATATTCAGCATAACAATTATAACGTAATCGAATTTGGACATTTGTGTTCGGTGCACACACCTGCAATTTGTTTTACTCACCTATGTGTCAAGATAATTGAAAATTCACGCTTTTACTTTTTGTAATAAGATTTAAATTCGCTTGTACTCATCGTGTCCAAGAGTACGTACCGACTTGTCAGCTTGTGTTGTGCATTCGCTTTTCCGGTCCACAATTTCGCTGTGAGAAAATCCAAATACTGTTCAATCTAAAAAGAACTTTATAATTAAATATACAAGGATTATTTTCAATTGTATTAAGCTCGAGATTATTGACGTTACGATACTGAATCTTGAGCCGGAGCTGATGGCTGAAGAGGGGAGTGAAGGGTGATGCGGGGGAGGCGTTGGGGCAGCTGAAGCCTTTCCAGGTCTACTACGTTAGTAGCACCGCGTTTATTGTGGGTGACGCCCGTATGGCGCGTGGAAACACGCGCGGATGCGTTTCGATTCTTTTTAAACGTAAACGTAATCAAGCTGTATTTTTTAAAAACAAGACGGCATTTATTTTTCTTTTCTTAATTATTTTTTTTATGTATCGTGGTAGTTGCTCGGCGATCGGATGTTGTTTTTGGATTGGACGAAGGCTGTAACATACCTATATGACCTACTTGGACTGATAAGGTAAATTACAACATGTAATTTCCTAATACAAATGAATTATACAAAAGGAAAGGACACCTTTAAAATAATTTACTTACGTAACGGTTCAGTTGAGGAAAATTTAAAACATTTTACAAGTTTTTAAATAATTGTTAAAAATTATAAAATTTAAAAAGAAAGCTGTTTGTTGTAAGGTCCATTGGAAACTATTTTCTAAAAATTGTTTTTAGTAATTGTCACATTTATTAAACGTCAAAATATTTTTTTAAAAATAGAACGACATAATTAAAATTGGAGAGGGTGAGGTTTTATTTTAAAATAAAACTGTGTATTGAAAAGCGCGGGAAAACACATACGGTGCGAATTATATGGCGGGAAGGGAAGCGTAGTGGCGTAGCTTCTTATTAAAATTTCATGTTGTGTTTAAAATGGAAATTGTTCTTCAATATGACGTACCCTTAAATTTTACAACAGGAAATTAGATTGTTAAAGTATTTATAAGATAGTTGCCGTTGAAAATGTTTTAAAAGTATTGACTTGATCTATTAAATGAAGGTGATTTTAGAACACGACACGGCCGTAAATTCGTCTTTATAAGTTGCTGACAAAAGTAATAAATTGTTTTAAATGTTTACTTGGAATTGAACAAAATTTCATCGTATTATGAAATAAATTTTGAAATATATATATACGTAGACTGGCTATATATATTTTTATAATTGAAAATGCATTTATTTATTTTGCAATACGGACTTTGACGACCACCTGATTGGTCAAGTTACTTTTTGTAAATAATCGAATGGCTCGTTTTTATTCTTAATAATTCATCGTATATTTCTAGGGATTTCTCTATTGAACCAATGGCCATTTGTTATCCGTTTGTGTAATGCCACCGGCGTTAAAAATTGCATTAGATTTTTTTTCCAAAATTGGACAATGTGCAAATAGTGGAGAGCGATGGTCCCCCACCATGATCCGTGGAGGACCCTCAGCAAGTAGGGAGACGAGACAAGGAGGAGAAGGGGATGTCGTTGATTACTAAATTCTCATGGCAAGTTCTATTGCTACTTATGAGGCTATAGACTGTCAACTTGTCAGGGATTCGATAAGCACCCATTTTAATTGCCAATCTAGTCGATATACCTTCTTTCAGCTGCCGATGTAATTCATGTCAATGAAAATTACTCCCCGTGAAGCGATTCAACGTACTTGTCTCGTTTTCTATTCAAAATCTTACTGTAAACGAATCGATACAACGTTACATTGCTGATGTATCGCGCAAAAGGGTACGCAAGATCCACTGAATACCGAAGGGTCCGCTACGAATACCGAATCTGCTTGAGATGGTATTGAAATGGGCTTACGTTAATGTAGCTCTATAAGTTGTGAACAAGCTTTTAGAGCAAATCTGTTCGTTACTGTTATGTATTTAATGTTTGTAAAGACTAATACAATTTTTCGTGTTGGTAGATACGGTATATAATGCTGTCCTAGATTAATGGCTATCGACGTTTAGATGTTATAGTCAAAGATTCGAATTCCATTTCAATTATTTGGTTTTTATGTATACTTTGTTCCATTACCACCTAGTCTACAGCGGACAGTAATTGCTGTCTCGATTAAGAATACCGTGACAGCTTACTGTATTTTTTACTTTAAATTTCGAAAATGCTTCCTACGACGTGGACTAAGGTTTACGTTTTACGGTTATAACACATATTTTGAAAACATTTTTTCAGTTTTTGTAATTCCATCTTGTAGATCTCGCATTGTTGCTGTTGGATGTTACCATAATGGTTTTTTATAACTTCACGAGATGGTTACAAAACAATTTTATCTCCACCTCCCATTATATTTATTGGAAAAGTAATTTAAATTTTATTGAAGTTTTGGATAATAATCATTATTAAGGAATTAATATAACAGCAACAATTCCATCGCCACTATTAAGATGGTTGGCATACCAAGACTGTACGTATTTCGCATGACTTTGTATCACGCTTGATGCGTTGAATTGTGGAATCAACTATCACCAGTGGTGTGTTTGAAAACCTCCAAGAAACGAGTCTACTCCTTTCTCGAATGTCGCTAGCGGTTATATTCAGACAGAAGTATTCTTAATACAATATAAAATATAATTGCTTAACAAATTATGTAGTTTCTGCCGTTACTTTAACGGCTTTAGACTTAAATTTTCTCTTTGCCAGCAATTATAATTCTTAAAATATAAAAGATATCTTAGCAGTGTCCGAGGCGAGACGTGCACGCGTTCGTTTGCTTGACTGCTTTTCCTCGGTCTAAAGTGCTTTTGACCTACTATGTAGTTACATCTTTTGTATAGCGACGAGAATTCCGTGCTATTCGAATTAATACTTACGTAGACTAAGTTAAAGTTCTATTTCAATTGCATGTCCTTTGAAAGCTAGGACTGTTGCTTATAATTAAAGGAGTTCTATTGTAGACGCTTAGTTAGTTAAACAATCGTTATATGTCCCACTATTGGGTGCGGGCCTTCATCTGATCCTGATAGACTTTACAAATTGTCTTTGCAAATTTTCTAACACATTCAGTATCAGGGTGATTCACACGACCGTTGTCTTCGTTCTACTGATAGTAATTTTCTCTATATTTCTTCCTGTCACACTGATTTTATGTATAAATCCTTTACCTTTACCGCAATAAGACTTTGGAATGCGCTGCCAACAAATATACGTACAGCTGGAACTAAATCTACTTTCAAACATTTACTATGGAAGCTTTACCTAAGCAAGGAATAGTTTGTCAATTGCTCTCCCTATCCATCTATAATTCTATATATATATATGTATTTATGTATGTATCTATTTATTATTATATATAATTATTATGTTTATATGTTTAATTTATTTGTAAGTATGAATGTATTTATTATAGTTTTCTTTTATTTATTATTTTCTCATATAGCTTGCACCCGTTACTTTGTCTCTTCACAACCCTAAGGTTGACTGGGAGAGAATGCCTAAAGGCATTAAGTCCGCCTATTTGTACCTTTATTTTTTTGTATTGTGTGCAAATAAAGAATAAATAAATAAATAAATAAATAAATGTAGTTGTAATGATGTTTTTCTTCAACGCCGAGTGCGTTTACCACGCAATGTACGCATTTAAAATAGCAATAGAAAAATCATTGGTGCCGGTACCGGGGATCGAACTCGCGGCTTTAGCGTGCTATGCAACTTGGGGCGACCGTCTTGACACTAAGCTACGAGTACCACGTTCACGTTTAATTAGTAACAAGTATGTCGCAATGAATTTTTATTTTGAATGAACGAATATACTTTATTGCACAACAATTAACATGTATATCACAATACATTATAATAAGATGCAATATTATTGCACGCGCATTGGGCGGCCTTGCCAGAGATCTTTTTAGTCGGACAGAATTTTTGTTTGAAAATTTCTGTGAGTTATATACTCAAATTGGAAATAAATCCAATTTTAATAAAAAATAAAATTTAGTTTATTTACACACATATGATAGTATACATATATATGTACTATTTACTCTCTCTCTTCCTTGCTATTGGTCCCACATGGTGGTAAGGTCAGTTTTCCGAATTTTCGCTTTCCACTTCGCTCCGACATCGTCTTTGGTAATCTTGCACTCCCTCATGTCTCTCGACACCAGACTCTGCCACCTTGTCTTAGGTCTTCCTCTGGATCTTCGACCGGGAAGGAAAGTTGTAGCGCCATGTTCCCTGCCTCCCCTTAACGTGTCCATGCCATCGCCTACTCTCTTGCATCTTGTCGGCAATGTCGCGCACACCCAGGCTTCCTCACAAATTAGTGGCGTATTTTATTACGCCTGGTTACGCCACACATCCATCTCAGCTTTTTGATTTCAGTTACTTAGATGGTATGCACGTTATTCTGTGTCACGGTCCATGTTTCGCTGTCAAACATAAGGACTGGTCGTATTATGGTTTTGCTGACCAGACCTTACTACCAAACCGACCAGACTTACTGTTATTAAAAATAATACATAAAATTTAATATATCATACATATACCTAAATATATAAATAATGCAACACCCATTCAAAGAGAACGACAGCGCTTAAATACTACGGCTTAATACTTTACTAAAAATTTATATACTATATTTAAAAGTTACCAAAGATCATGTTCATCCCATAATTTCTGGCAAATCATTTCAAAGACGTTTCAATTAAAAAAAAATTAAAAAAATCTGTGGAAACTCAATAAAAATAAGTATACTCAAATATCGTACAGCGCTCTCCGTGTTCAATATAACAACGCGTTCAGGGTTCTGTTGGGGTTGCCCCGTTTCTGTAGTGCATCGGGGATGTTCGCGGATACACAGATGTCATGCTTTTTGCGACAATGCGCAAGAGGAGTGCATCTCTGGTGCGCAGGGTGTGGAGCAGCTCCAACAGCATCCTGAGCATGATTGCTCAAAGGCTTGACTGTGTTTATGTAAACAGATGCTGTGCCGTCTCACATGGGGTAAGGTATTCATAAGCATAGTTAAGCCTTTAGTATAATATTATATTTCTTTATTTTATATTATAATCCAATAGTTATAATAATAATTTTATATTTTTATCTTATAATTTAGTTTAAGGTTGTTATTTGGTAGTTGTTTGAAGTAGTGATGAGTCTTGGTTACTTTTGAATTAATGAATTATATATATATATATAGATATATATATATATATAGATATATATATATATATATATATATAGATATATATATATATAGATATATATATATAGATATATATATATATAATATATCATACATATACCTAAATATATAAATAATGCAACACTCATTCAAAGAGAACGACAGCGCTTAAATACTACGGCTTAATACTTTACTAAAAATTTATATACTATATTTAAAAGTTACCAAAGATCATGTGCATCCCATAATTTCTGGCAAATCATTTCAAAGACGTTTCAATTAAAAAAAAAAAATTAAAAAATCTGTGGAAACTCAATAAAAATAAGTATACTCAAATATCGTACAGCGCTCTCCGTGTTCAATATAACAACGCGTTCAGGGTTCTGTTGGGGTTGCCCCGTTTCTGTAGTGCATCGGGGATGTTCGCGGATACACAGATGTCATGCTTTTTGCGACAATGCGCAAGAGGAGTGCATCTCTGGTGCGCAGGGTGTGGAGCAGCTCCAACAGCATCCTGAGCATGATTGCTCAAAGGCTTGACTGTGTTTATGTAAACAGATGCTGTGCCGTCTCACATGGGGTAAGGTATTCATAAGCATAGTTAAGCCTTTAGTATAATATTATATTTCTTTATTTTATATTATAATCCAATAGTTATAATAATAATTTTATATTTTTATCTTATAATTTAGTTTAAGGTTGTTATTTGGTAGTTGTTTGAAGTAGTGATGAGTCTTGGTTACTTTTGAATTAATGAATTATATATATATATAGATATATATATATAGATATATATATATATATATATATAATATATCATACATATACCTAAATATATAAATAATGCAACACTCATTCAAAGAGAACGACAGCGCTTAAATACTACGGCTTAATACTTTACTAAAAATTTGTATACTATATTTAAAAGTTACCAAAGATCATGTGCATCCCATAATTTCTGGCAAATCATTTCAAAAGCGTTTCAATTAAAAAATAATAAAACAACTTAAAAAGATTTGATCGTTTAACTCACGAGAAGAAGTCTCCTCTTACAATGAGCAGTTAACGTTGTTGGAATTAATTGAGTATGTTATATATCAGGTGATTACAACTGCCTTCGTTCAATTATCGGCAAAACCAGGGAGTGAACGTAAATAGAACTTCTTAAATGTAATTACACGACCGATTCGAAGTCCGCGCAGCTGCCTCGATTTCACCGTTAGATTAATTATATATTTTTCAGTAGTTTATTGTAAGTGTAGCTTAAACATTTTCCCTTCCTTCATCATCATCATCTCTAAGAAAACCTTACAAAGAAAGAAGGCTTGAGTTTCTTCCTTCATTCCCCCAGCCCCAATGGCTTTTTCCAAATGACAATAATATTCATACTGCAGAAACTTTTTTTTGTTGACGGGAGGAAAATCTTCAACTAGATACCCCGTGACCGGGATGGCAGGGTTATGTAGGGTTCTTACCCATTATAATTCCCCCGGTGGCCCTTCCTCGGTGCATGGTGAGCGGCTCCGGGATCTCCAGTGGAACGCACCGGGGCCCTTCTGCACTGTGCTCACGGGCCAGCCAATGCCGCCTTCTTCCTCTTTCCTTTAGTCGCCTTCTACGACAGCTAGGGGATACCGTAGCCTTATTCTACGAGCCCAGAACTGCAGGGCGCCGGCCCGATACTGCAAAAAACTTTACAAAAACACTTTTTTTTATATATCATTATTTTTTTTAGAATTTATTTTTATTTCATATCTGTCTAAATCAAAATTTGTTAGAATGAATCTGAACCTTACAAAATCCGCCTAAGTTGAAAACCTCTGTAAGCTTTATAACACGACTTTTAACGTCTTCCTTGGAGTTTGACTGACCGAGTTTCTACAGTTTATCTTTAGAATTTCTAGTGTTCCGTTTCAAATGAAGCTTTAAAATTACCCATTAAAAAAGTTATTACGCCAACCCAAAAAATCACTCAAATTTCTTAATTCTGATCACATTGTCCACGTGGTCTATCTTGTGTTTTGTCGACAACCCTTCCTTTGCAATATCTCGGTAACTTAGATTTTACTTATATTTTATGAAATAACAAATAAAGCAGCATAGGCATTTATTAAGATCAACTTGAATGCTTGTTCTGCCAAGCCTATATTTCACACCCAATTTTATTGGGTACCACATATGACTTTAGATGTGCTTTCACACTGACTCCCGTCTAATTCACTCTATTTTTTTGCATTCATTTTTAGAAATAATTTTCAAGGGGGGTGGAAGATTATATCTGAATCCCCGCCTTTTTATGTCTTGTCATATTTAACGAATCTTACTTTCTTCTTAAAATACTAGGTTACTAAAGTCGTGATCTAGCTTTATTTGAATTACACGTATAAAATGTTGCTGACGTGTTAGAATCTTAAAAAATCTGTATTTTTTTTTAGATCTAAATGAGTTAATATATTTTTCATATATGAAACAAAAATTTAAATTATTTATGATTCGTGCAAATCCAAAAGTCAATAACTGTGAAAGCGTACATATCATTGTAAGTAGAGAAAATTTTGATGTTAACTTTTGAAAAGTGTAATGTGAAACCAAACCGATGATCGAGAAGGAGGTCTGTGGGAATGGTGTCGATACAACGGACGGCCGGGAAGGTGGGGAGGATGGTACTGTCCGCAAAAAAGTGGTTTTAATATCTGCTTGTTTGTGCTTGGTGGCGAAGTTTTCGTGCGCGAGTTTCGCGTCGATGTTCCGCGGGTGTTCCAAAGTTGGTGCGCTATGGTTGGTGGTGGGTGTTGTGGTGCTGGCTGCAGGATTGGTGGGGGGGAGCGAGTTCCCCGAGCGGGAATGTTGCGATCCTGTGTATCCCCCGAATACAGCCACTACTGCCGCTGCGCCGGTCACTCATCCGGTCAGTAAGCCCGCAGGTAAGTTACTCACTTAGTTAAAAGTAAACTTAGAAATATTATTTTAAGCTTTTAGTTTGTACCAATGAGTTTTCATTTTTCAGTTTTATGTGTACAAATATATCACTTGTTAAAACTTGTGCTAGGTGTATGTAGATGGGCTTACCATCTGTCACATATGAGACCTTATTTGTATGTTGGTAAAATTGAACAGCGATTGATCTAGAGATCAATCGCTGTTCAAACTAAATAAAACCTTTTTTAGAAACATAGATGTCTCTAAAAAAAGGTTTTTTTTTTATATGAAAAGTTGCAAACGAGCATACGGCTCACCTGATCTTAAGTGATCACCGTCGCCCGTGAACATCCACAGCACCAGAGGAGCTGTAGGTGCGTTGCGACCTTTGAGATAGGAATAGGCTCGTTTCTTGAAGGTCCCCAAATCGTAAGCGTTCGGAAACACCGCTGGCGACAGTTAATTCCACAAGTTGATAGTGCGTGGGAGAAAGTTACTCGAAAAGTGAATAAAAATTATAAAAATGTATCCTAATTTAACAGTATTTGAATGATTAACCGAACACGTGGATTTAAAAAATATATATATCATGTACATACATTAAGAGGTTTATTTTATATCATATTTTTTATTTCGTCAAGCGGTAAAATCAAGATGACTGCTAGATTAGGTTTTCACATTTGTTTCCCAGTCTGCTTTTCGCATGGTAAAGTGCCTTTTGACCTATATCCGTCGGGAGTTCTTTTGTACACCAGTGAAACTGCTTTTAGTATTTTTAGATAAATAGATTTAGTCTTCATCGCTTTAAAGTCGTTTTTTAATTACTGCGCTTCCATAATCTGCCAGTAACAAGGTGTCGATGAAAGAGTAATGCGCTTTTTAATTTTTGAACGACATATTTCTTTGAAGCTTAATAAAGTGAGCTGGAAATAGCGTTTGTTTAATAAATGTAACGATCAAAGTTATGATTGACATCGTGTTTATAGAATTTAAACATCACCCTGTATCACAGTGTGATGGTGTGTTATGTCAGGTGAATTTAGATTACGGCGATATCTATATATTCACTTTACAACTGAGTTCAAAAAAATCCGCAATTCGTTTGTATTTTTTTTTTTGTTAGTTCAGAACTTTCGACTGGTTGAACTGATTTTGATGATTCTTTTTTTATTTGAAAGCTTAGGCGCCTGAGATGCTTTCCGTGCTTTTTCTTTTTATGTTTCATACTACGCTAGCAACCCGAGTTCGATCCCCGGTGCCGGCACCAGTAAGAATGTTGTCGCAATTTTATGTGCTGATTTACCACGCGCTCGGTAGTGAAGAAAACATCGTGAGGAAACCTACATGTCTTAGAAAAAAGTTATAAAATATTCCAAGCCGTACGAAGGGTGCGTGGCGGACTATGTGTTAAATTATTGCCGTTTACAGAGAAGACTTTGCCCAACCGTGGGACATACATTTATACATAAAGGCCCTCTTTATATTGTCCGAATGGAAATCAAAGAGGGCGTTCGCGCATAATAGCGTTTCAACGTTTGATTCGATTTGAAGTCGGTTTTGGTTTTGCACGTAAAAATATTTATTTGTAAAAAGTATCACTCTATACTATCAATGTGTTTTATTACTATGTACTGTACATTTATATCTGGGTGCCTGGTTGTTAAACATATAGCTTTTTCTAGTAATTTACGTTTATATAATTATAAAGATAGTGTTAGGACATAGATATTTAATCCTAGTGCGGATTAGCAGACTTCTCAAAATTTTTTTTTCTCAAATAACTTCGTTATCACTCATTTTTTTAAAGGAAAAATAATGCTTTAAAAAATTCTGCACTTAACTCGGCATCGGGTACCGAAATTTGGTTCTAGAGTACTATTTGGTTTTAAGTGAGCTTCCAAACATAGTTTCTATAGTTTTCTTGTCACATTGACCCGACAATGAAACGAATACAGGCTGTTATTTGACTTTATACGATGTTTATGAGGATATAAAACTGCTATCGAGATTGCATTGCAGTTGCTCATATACTGTAAAACTCGTGGCAATCTCCCAACCATTGAGATACACAAAGTAAGTAGTTAATTCGACAATTACAACCAGCAAGTTGAGGTGCACTTACAAGCGGAAACAAGTTTTGACATTAGTAAGATCTACGAAAGTTCGTAGCACAGTTGTAGCAGTTAGAAGTATGCTGGAGTTATTGCACCGAGATAAGATTTTTAAAAAGGTTCAAAACCTTTTATATAATTAATTTTGGTTAAGATTAAATAATACCTTCATCTTCAGATTATATCAAACGCTTAGACATAAGGTTATAACTATTTATATATGTACAAAAATATATTATTGGCATTCGGAGATGAGCATCGCCTGTCACTTCTTTACATGGTGGTCTATCTGTCCACCCTATAAGATCATGTAGACGTGTGTGTTGTTTTTATACAATATCTTTTTGTTTTGTATTCATAATCGAAAAATAATATGACCTGATATATTTACGCGAGTATTATTATTTGAACAAAACTAATCTACATTGGTAGGTATTTTTCGAAACATCGGAAATTCAAAAATCAAGTTTTTTTCAGTAAGCTTTTAATATCCTTAATATCCTCTTAATACTACATTATTATCATAAAAACGTTCTTCAAATCGAATCTAACTTTAATCAAAATTAAGACTAATATATGACTTTTAAAGTATTCTCTCCTATTCCTTTGCCACTGTCATAACTGGACCAAATTGGACCGCACGGTAATTACTTTCAAATTAAAAAAGAATCAGCAAATGAGCTAACAAACAAAAAAACAGTTGAATTTAGTCGAATTACTTTTATGAAGTCGGTTAAAACTAAGACATTTATAGAAAGGTTTTATAGGAATATATTATAAAATTTCACCCTAGCATGGCCTTAACCGGATGTCGGCCATAGTTTATTTATAGTGGGTGGTACAGTTTAGCGGCGGCGAAGAATGGGCGAAAGCTTTTATGTTTATTGATTTTAAATAAAACTAATCTACATTGGTAGATATTGTTCGAAACATCGGAAATTCAAAAATAGGATTAAAACGCGATAAAATCCAATTTTTTTTTCAGTAAGCTTTTAATATCCTTAGTATCCTCCTTATACTAAATTATTATCATAAAAACGTTCTTCAAATCGAATCTAACTTTAATCAAAATTAAGACTGCTATATAAGACTTATAAGGTATTCTCCTGTTTGCCACTGTCATAACTGGACCAAATTGGACCTCACGGTAATTACTTTCAAATTAAAAAAGAATCATCAAAATGAGCTAACAAACATAAAAAAATTAAAACAGTTGAATTTAGTCGAATTACTTTTATGAAGTCGGTTAAAAACTATGACATTGAATGGTTTTTTAATATCCTTAGTATCCTTTTAATACTAAATTATTATCATAAAATCGTTCTTCAAATCGAATCTAACTTTAATCAAAATTAAGACTAATATATAAGACTTATAAGGTATTCTCCTGTTTGCCACTGTCATAACTGGACCAAATTGGACCTCACGGTAATTACTTTCAAATTAAAAAAGAATCATCAAAATGAGCTAACAAACATAAAAAAATTAAAACAGTTGAATTTAGTCGAATTACTTTTATGAAGTCGGTTAAAACTAAGACATTTATAGAAAGATTTTATAGGAATATATTATAAAATTTCACCCTAGCATGGCCTTAACCGGATGTTGGCCATAGTTTATTTATAGTGGTACAGTTTAGCGGCGACGAAGAATGGGCGAAAGCTTTTTATGTTTATTGATTTTAAATAAATGCCGGGCGAAAGGGTCCCGAAGCCATTGCCCGGTGCACACGTAATTTTCTCACGTCGTCGACTCCAAAGAAGCACTTATCATGCTCGTTTAATTTCATTTTAAATTAGTGCTCAACTTTAATGGCTGTATTATTTTACACGGTTTTTAGCTCTCGGGCTTTCGCAAGTGCGTTTGTTTCTGAGTCGTTTTTTAAAATACATAAATACATTTGAAAATGTTTGAACCACGAACATATTAAGTAATTTTTTAATTAAAACAATGCGAATTATTATTTTAATTGAAGTTCCCGACCATTGTTTGAGATGGTTTGGATACCAGCAGATTCCCTTTAAAATTTATTGGCATAAGGCCTTTGATTTCACGTAAAATATCTTTCTCTTAATAATTTCTCAAATTCGTAACTAGAATGTTTATTAACAACTCTTTGACGATAACAGCAAATGTAGATAAAGAAAACAGAATATAGGCGCCAAAATTTAACTATAATATAACTACTGATACTTTTAAATGATAAGTATATTATCGAACAAAAACAAACACCGACTTCAAATTGAATCCAACCTTTTAGCGTTTACGCTATTACGCGCTTGCGGAAGAGGGTTCCTATTATTTACGAATTATCGCAGGAATATCACAAAATATCAATAATTAGAACCAAATCAAATTCTCATCAAACTAGCCTTGAAGTACATCCTTATCAATAAAAAATTAATCATCGAAATCGGTTAACGTGATATTGAGTTATTCGTCCATTATGGCGCACATACTTATTCCACATTTAAGACTTATATATGGTTTTCTCATGGATACCATTGTCAGAATCGGATCTACCACAAGCACCAGCTTTCAAATAAAAAAAGAATCATCAAAATCGGGTCACCCAGACGAAAGTTATGACGTAAGAAACGTTTAAAAAAACCTATAAACGAATTGAGGATCTCCACCTTTTTAGAAGTCGGTTAATAAAGTAGAGCGTCCACGAGTATAGTATTTAACGTTTCATCAATTAGATTGATTTGATTTTAAGCTAGTTTTTGTTTTTAATCCAAATTATATGTGTTTTATACGTATTTTCTTACCGCTTCATTTGCATGTCAGTTGGTCTCCATTTTATTAAACCAACTCTGGTACTGTGCGTAACCTCATTACAAAGTAAATCCTCAGTATGATTTAACAAAATCATTTCAGCAAGCCATTCCACTTGCGTGGCCCTTAATGTCGGTTCGTGTTATCCAACGGTGTATTGTTATCGATCACTCCATGCAAGGGCACGGAATCGATACGAGACTTGTTCAAATACATTATTCAAGCGGAATGTAAAATGAATACCATCGGCTACGTACTTATGAACAAGAGGGCTTACGAATCTTATCTACATATATACCTAATGTAAGGTCAAAATATCATTCTTGGGGCAACATTAGGTTTATTGGCAATACTGGCGCTTTGTCTATTCGATGTGTGCGCGTGTGTGTGTGTCGATTCGATTATAGCCAAGGGTCTGGCCTGATCTATGGTCCGGTTCAGAATGGGATCGTGTCTTCAAGCAATTAAACCGGAATTCGGAAATATTCAGTCAGATTCTTGCGGAAATAAACAGTGACGCCGTGACGCTCAAGCGGAGGAGAAGCATGGGCTACGTGCATTTTGTGTGTAATAATGTGCCCCAAGTAGAGTAACTCAAGGAAGATTACATAATGTACATTGACGACACATATTGTGCGTTTTATATAGCAGCGAATTTCACGTCCAATAACCCAATAGAAAATGAATTTTCTGTACCATTTTTAAATATTTATTATTGTTAGTTTATCAGCCGCAAGAAATAATACTCCGCGTACGAAGCCGGAGCAGTTCACTAGTGTAAAATAGAACTATGTATTAGGTAGTAATGTTGCTTAAATTTCGAGAGAAAGAGTAAGAATTTTAATGCACGCAACGTGATCAGTTCTCTGGATTATTGATGTAATTTAATAATCTAGTAAATTTAAGCTTAGTTGGACTGGTTAAAGAAAATATTGGTAATATTTGTGAGAAAAACGTAAACAAAGCAAGTTTATAAGCTTTGATGAAAAGCCGGTTCCATTTATTATTTAAGTGTCCCCAATTTTTCTATTTATTTTTTAAGTACTCTTAACTATCTCGTTAGTTTAATACGATCGCATTCCCGATGTGACGTTTTATTTCTGAAAATTAAATAAGTATTTTCCAATTGTTGGCCAGGCTACGCGGCTACGGAAAAAATAGCCTCTTTTTACGACTAATTTTAATTTAAAACGTCGGTCGGAAACGTTCAGAAATGCCACTGACGCAATTACCTTCATTTCCGCGCTGTCGCCTATAGCCAGAGTGTATTGTGTCTTAATTCGTTTTAAATGTAAGTACGCGGTTCTGTTTATAAAATTGTTTGTTTTTTATGAAAGAATAGGCTAGAAGCTTGTGCACATCTGATGACATTATAATCGCTTACTAAAGGTACTGGAGGTGTGTACTTAATCTATGAATTAAAAAATACATAGCGTAAAGAACTAACAACAGAAATGATCGCCAGGTCTTCAGATTAGTCTCACGTGACAACCTTATATTTTCAACCGACTTCAAAAACGAGGAGGTTTCCAATTCGCCTGTTTATTTTATGTTTGTTAATTCATGACTTTCAACTGCGTGAATCGATTTTATGATTCTTTTTTTACTTGAAATCTGATGCTTCCCTTGTGGTTTGATTTTTAGGATGTACTTTGAGAGTAGTTTGATGTAAGCTTGGTTAAGTTCTGATTAATTTTATTTCGTAGTTTTCTTAAGATAATTCTAAAATACAAAAGAGGGCGTCCGCGCGTAACGTTTTATTCGATTTGTAGTAGGTTTTCGTTTTTGCTCGCAAATATACTTATGTTGTATAGTGCTACGTGGTGTAGCTTTAGCCCCAAAAGTGGCTGACAAAAAGAAACATGGATGTAAATAATAACAATTAAAACTCAATAATCCAATCCACAAGCATGCTGCATGGAATAAGTCAGTAGTGACACCGGCACCCCAGTGTATTGTGATCGATCTTCAAATCGGCATTAGACAGTCACCGATTTCTACACAACTTGAATTAAAAGAACAAATTCCGAAATAAGCGAACGCTTTTCTTTTATCGGATGTTCGTGACAGGGCACATTTCACAACACGTCTGTACGTTTGACCACTCTTCCGTTAAGACGAATAAACTTTTTAATACAAAGTAGATTTAGTTATTACACATCTAAGTTGCTTATTTAAGCACTGGGCTGAATTTTAGGCAAGTGATATTTTATTCGTAAGCCGCAATGTACGCAAATGTGAATGGGTGTGCCTATTGTCATACTTTCAGACTCTATCTTTTATTTCGTTTTATTAACTAGTTAGAGTCTTGGTACCTCAGTGTTCGGGTGGTCACCTCATGTTGAGCAGCAACCCGAGTTCGATCCTCGGTGCATCAATAAATTTAATGTTGCAAATATATGCGTTTATTTACTACGGGCTCGGCGGGAAGGAAAACATCGTGAGGAAACCTACATGTCTTAGAATTTTTTAATACATATGCAGTCTGCCTATCGGCCTTTAGAGTTCCCTGGTATATCTTCGGAAGCTATGGTTCTATGCCAACAAGACAGGTCAGTAAAAGGTTATTCAAAAATAGCCGTATGCTTATCACAATGATAAGAAGAGAAGAGATATGATTAGGTTTAATTGCGAGTTTTAGTGGTTGTAGCAGATAAATAAGAAGTTAGTATTTTGGTAATAGTAGTTATTATTCGGTAGATATTATAAATATATCACGCTATAACTAGTTTTTGCATACAGGATGACTCTGCAGCGTGAAATTATTACAGTAATCGTATTTAAAATGAGTGCAATTAGTTTCGTTCCGCGTTTTCGAGTAAAAACCTTTTGTTTGAATTGTTAAACGATACATTTATGTAATATCAGATGACACAATATGGGAGAAAATAGCTGCATTACTATTTTATTTGGGATTATTAATAGAGGTACTCATGTCCTGCTACTTATTGATAATTTAGCTGTGCAGGTAGAGGCAGAAAACGCTATCCGCTTCGCACCAATTATATTAGGGTAACCTTTAGTCATATACCGGGTACAAATTTAAGCAACCGATTTCTTTGTACATTAGAAATGGAAAAACGGTAACATGTTTCTGCAAGTTGATAAGGATTCGAACCTACGATCACAAAATTGTAAATTCGAATGCTTAATCATTTGGTTGTTATCTTTTTTGTGATTGTTGAGTGTTGAGTAATATTTTTTTATGGGGTGTAAACTACACCTTGACTAATGAAGAAATATTAAAAAAACAAAAAGAACGAAAATATTGCTAGCTTTCGTTAAAAAATTATAAACTCACTTATTGCTATTTAGTTTCGTGTGTATAGTCATTTTTATAGTATTTTATATCCAATATAAATCGTAGACTTAAGGACGTATTTGAATATTGTTGACGGCTTATGGGAGATAGATTTAGTTGAACCTCAGCGGCAAGGGTTAGAGGTTGTGGAGTGACCTGTACGGTCGTTCAATTTTCTATTTACAGCTTTTTACTGTAACACTTTACAAAAGAAAGGTTATAAATGGCGCGCTTAACGCCTTGTGGTATTTTTGACCCGTCGAATCAGGGTGTGATAGAAAGACGGTAATAGTTGTTTTTTTGCTATGGTTGAATTCCGATGCTCTCTACATTTTTCAACGGCTTGAGAGATGGCCTTAGAGACTTCAGATTGGAACTCAAGTTAAGCAAAGTTCCAAAAAAATTTAATTCACCGATATCGTCAGTGATTCAATATCATCATAAAGAAATTTATACGTATGGCAAACTTTGCGGACGGCTAAGGAGTAACTCTCTGCCGAGGACAGTTTTCCGGAAGACTATAATCTAGACATCTTTAAGGCCGAAGTGAACAGACATCTTCTAGCCAAAATTATTTTAGGCCTCATCGAGTGAGATTGAGGATAATATTTCTTCTTACAAAAATTTGCAAATGTTTTGCAGTCTGCTTATTTGGATTGACAACATGTGGCATAAATCTAATTTTTAGAGAAGTCAGGGGTTTGCAATATATTTTTATAGACAGAAAAATGCTTAAAAAATTACAATGAGTCTTGAGAAATCTTTTTGGAGGAATTTACGGGTGCCTGGCGAAGATATTTTAATACGGGGATGAATATCAGAATCTAAACTTCTGTCTGGCCTTCTTGGAGGCCTTT
This sequence comes from Meandrusa payeni, assembly GCA_029286785.1. Taxonomy (NCBI): domain Eukaryota; kingdom Metazoa; phylum Arthropoda; class Insecta; order Lepidoptera; family Papilionidae; genus Meandrusa; species Meandrusa payeni. The sequence continues at coordinate 4,401,542 of JAGSMX010000029.1, forward strand.
ACATCTTTTAGTTTTTCTTATAATTATGTGAACACTGGCCAGCAATAAAATTACATACATTTTTGTTTTATAATCGCAAAGATAAGGTACCAGTTAAGACGTGTACACTACTATTTGCTCGAAAGCTTTTCTGTGCTGTAAAGCACCTTTTGACCTACATACATACATAGTTAAATTTGAGCCCGGGCTAAGTCTCGTTTTTTTTAATTACTAGGCTCGTTAGCCTCTAAGACGCGTGCTTAAAATGAAAGGAGCCAATAGACATTTTACTTCTCTCGGAATTAAGCAAATTTATTCTAATATCATCGTAAATTTAATGTGATGGTAGTTTTTTTAGGAAAAGGGTCTATTGAGCTTACTGCTCATTTGATCTCATGTCATCACCGTTGTATTAATCATCCATAGTACCAAAGGAGCTGGAGGTTGCCTACTTTAAAGAAAGACATAGGTTCGTTTCTTGAAGGTCCCCAAGTCGTATCGGTTCAGAAACACTACTGATGACAGCTTATTTTGGTAGTGTGTAAAAAAAAATTTGAAACCGGTTATATGTATTTACGATACCTCTACGTTTCACTTACGCTACAGCGCTGCGCTACGCTACGCTACTGCTACTACGCGTAGCTTAAGCTACGAACATTTTAAATTCCATATTACTATTCTACGTCTAGTATATAGATATTATATAAATCGCTGTAACTCTCTAAGGCTTCGACATGGTTAAAGTCATAATAGGTCACAAAGTTATAGCTTTCACTACATTAATTAGAAAGGCCGAGCTCTGATTTGCTGTATGGAATATTAGTTGTTGTATAATGGTAAGTCGTTACTTCAAATCAAAGTTTTAAAATGATGTTAAATACCGTATTTTCTTGTTAAACCTTTTAAGTTTTTGACGCTTAGTAGTAAAAAAAAACAAAAGATTTATGCAACTAACAGTCGAATTAAATATTTTAAAGAAAATTATTAGAATTTAAAAGAAACAAGTATATTTACGATCAAAAACAAACCTATTTTCAAATCGAATCAAATGTTGAATGCTATTACGTGCAGACGCCCTCTTTGCATTTCTGTATTATCATAGAAATATTACGAAATCGAATCAGAACCTAACCAAACTACTCTTGTAGTACATAATTTCCAATAGCATGAATCATCGAAATCGATGGCGTCATATTGTGTTACTTGTCCATTTGTCGCACACATACATTAATGCTAAAATTTAAGACTTATATGGTTTTCTCATGGATACCATTGTCAGAGGTAGCCAGCCATTTTGACCACACGGGAAGCACCAGAGTTATGAGATAACGAACATGAAAAAGAACATACAGAGGAATTGAGAAGCTCCTTTTTTGAAATCGGTTGAAATCATAGAATTGAATTCCAGATAAGTTATCAATAATGTATTGCACTATAACCTTCTCTGACAAACAATGCATAAAGTATAAGTATCTTCCTATAATTTCTGTAGTTTCTTCAGTAAAAGGAAACACGTCCCTCATTTATTAGTATATTACCAATCTGATTGGTATATAGCTTAGTGTCCCTAGACATTCTGCCACTTCTTTATATTACTTACTAGCGTACCCAGTCCGCTTTTCCTGGCTAGATTTTGCTTTATTTTGTTTAAACAATAAACTTAAATCATTAAATATTTAATTTAACTCTGTATATATTTAATTATTAATTTCTCTCTGTATTCATTTTCTTCTCGAGCGGGAGAAGACCTACACCTATGTACATAGTAAATACAGTATCATTCTTATCATTTAGGATTTATAATACTCCATTGTACTTCAATATGGTTCATAATGTCAATGCGTCAATAGCCTAATGGTTTAGGGTACGGCCTGTGAATCGTAAGGTCATGGGTTCGAATCCACCATTCGACTATTGCCGTGAACCATCTCCTAGCACAAGCTTAAGCTTAGTTGGAATGGTTAACAAGATTGTTAGTAATATTAATTAAAAAAAGAAATATTTATGTAATTTTCTTTTAAAAAATGACATAAATATACACAACGCATTATAAAACGGGTTATAAAATGATAGAATATCATCATAGTAAATAAAAGATATATTTGACAGTTCAAAAAGAGGAGTGCTCCGATCGTCACCAAACTTTACAGGATTACTCGACAGGTCAATCTGAAGATTCCTTGAAAGTTTCATTGAAATCGGTCTGTAAAAACGTTAGTATTAAAGTAGCATATTGTGTTCACTCCAAGCACATTTTATAAACACTCCGACGTTTTAATTGAAATCAATAAAGTTAAAAGGGCTTTCGTTATTTTCTCCAAGAACCAAGCTACGTCATTGCCAGACTATAAATAAGAAATAACCACTATTCGGTCAAGGCACGCAACTGTTCTGTTCTCAGCAAAATAAAAGCTGAGGTTAAATGAGGTTTTAATTTAAAGGCCATTTGAAAAATTGATAACAGATTATTGAACGTCATCTTGATCACAAAGGAAGAATCTTGTTTTAAGGTACAGCTGTGGAAATACTGTTAAATGGCTTTGTGAGTAGGTATTGTCAATTGGTTGAAGCGTCAATAGCCTAATGGTTTAGGGTACGGCCTGCGAATCGTAAGGTCGTGGGTTCGAATCCACCATTCGACTATTGCCGTGAACCATGTCCTAGCACAAGCTTAAGCTTAGTTGGAATGGTTAACAAGATTGTTAGTAATATTTCTCAAAAAAAAATAAGAAATATTACTAGGTTTCTTTAAAAAAAAATTGTCATTGTATACTTCGTGCGTACATAATAATTACAATTTTTATTATTTGAAAGCTAGCAGTATCGAATTACAATACAACAGCGACTGTCTATCGGTTAAATAAACGTAAACTTTTGATTAAAGTAATACGCAAAGTGAAGACTAATTTTCTAACTTAGTTATCTCACAAATTATGTTAAAATAGTTGACGAAACTTTTGAAGGCTCGCGTAAAACGTTTCGGACGAAATTCTTAATAATGTCATAACTCCTCGGTCGTGCCATTTGTCTCTGGCAGTAGATTATTTAGACATTTTGGTATAATTCTCTAACTTCCAAGTTACTTTCGTTGGTTGTCAGCTCAGAATCATTGATATAAAACCAAGTACATTTGATCAATTTAAAGTTATTTTAATGAAGTTAAGGTTTTAATGTAAATATATATTTTAAGAAGGAATTATTTATTTATACATGGCCGCCAGAACCGGGCAGGTTATGTCGGTCTCGGCCTAGAGGCCCCCACCGACTAAAACCTCCTGCGGTGAACTGTATTTCGCCAGGGTGGCCCGAGATGACAACCCAATTCTGGCGGGTAAACAGTGCTAACCTAATAGTTGAGAGTTCTACTAACGATATCACCAGTACTAATATGTGAAGAAAGATTAAATCTTCCTATACTAGCAGATCACAAAGTATTTAGGACACAAGTAGTAATACAAATGTACAAGTTATATTTTAATAGACTATATAACTTGTACATATTATTATACTATTTAGTTTATATAAAATATATATTGTTATATACCAACCAGACGGAGAAAATTGTTAAAATAAAACTAAAACTATATGAAACGAATAACATATAAATTCATCATATATTACTAAAAGCAATTAGGCTCGCGTTATAGGGCAGAATTGCATGCCTTGACCGGAAGTGACCTATAATACATTTATAGTCAGGCGATGGTGCAGTTTTACAATGGCGTAAAAATAACCAGAGACCTTTACACTTTATTGATTTTGCGTAGAGTGTAACCAGGCGTTAGTCGGTAAAGATACAAGACAAATAAAAATGAAGTTTCTGTTTGTAATAATGAAATAACTGATTTTTACTACATGCATATAAGTGTGGATGTCCGACCTCTGCGGGGTAATTTTTGGGTATTATATTTCTCTTCTTCTTCTTTGTCGTTCCCTCATTTCTGAGGATCGTGGTCATTAGGGCCCCTCAAATGAACAATCTGCCTCCATCGGTTTCGGTCCGAGGCAGCCCTCACCAGCTGGTAGAGATTAGGAGAGGAGATGGCACCTTTTACTTGGTCAGACCATCGTGTTGGCGACCGGCCTCTTGTTCTCTTGCCTTCTGTATTGCCAACGATGACCAGCTTTTCAAGGTTGCCATCCCCTCTACGCTCTATTATATTTAGATATGAATTATATAATGTTGAAATATGAATAAAAGCTTATAAGGACCCGTATATGAAAAGGGATGATACACCGGTCACAAATTTTAACTAGTATTTTTTTTAAACTTAAGAATGTAGAAAGAAATAATTTATTAGAACAAATCGGATAGGATTTGAAAACCTGGCAAACGCTTTACATAGAATATAGGAAAGATTTTGCTATATATATAGATAATATAAGACTCAGCGGTTTTTATTCTGTTACTAATTTTTAAAGTTACGTATATAAATGATGTCCTTTTAACTATTAATTGGCCATGTGTGATTTTATAAAACGGATTTTAATTAAATTTTCTAATTTGGAATTGATTTTCCTTATCTATTTTTTCAAAAAATACACTCTCACATCCTTTTAACCGTTTTTAGCGGGATAGACAGAGAGACCAATTGCCGTCCGCTTTCTACAAAATTTACAAGATCCTAAATGTGAGGTGGTGTATCGCCATGCGCTGGTATCAAATTTTAGAAATTTTTTGTCATTCGAATAATACACCATCTTCGTATTTTAAATTATTTTAAATAAAGAATGCCATTATTATTTTTTTCACAAATATTACTAACATTCATGTTAACCATTCAACTAAACTTAAGCTTAAGGGGTTGGTTCACGTCAATAATTGAATGGTGGATTCGAACCTACAACCTTACGTTTCAGAGATCGTATTTACATGCAATTAACGCTTGAGCTATTGATATTGTTAGCTTCTGTTGTAAAGCTGTTTACCGTGCGCTTAAATCGCGGAAGGAATCTGGTTTTGTTTCTCTAATGCCACATTCATCCGCTTTGTTGGAACCGAAACAAAATCCAGCGCTAGCTGCTTTAAAGCGGTGAGCTCTTATTTCCTATCCGTTTTTCAATCTTATTTCATTATTAGATTTGCTTTGCCTTTTTAAAACGTATGTATTTATGAGTAAAAACAAATTTGACTTCAAATTAATTCATAGTTAACATGATCAAACAGTAACCACTACTACGCGTAGACACTTGTTTTTAGTACCAAAGTATCATAGTTATTTTATGAAGATAAGTGAAAGTTCAAGGAACTTTATCAAGTTAAGACTAATGGAGAATCTGACCTTTTTTGAATTCGGTTCAAATACTTTTTCTTGTTGATGCTTACGTATAGACTATGAATTTCAATTACAGCTTATATTTATATGAAGAACAAATGTGGGTATTGGTGTTTAAGAAAGCTGCGGTTATTGTCCCTGTCTATTCCGCGAAAAGCAGAGTTCCAAGACGTGCTATTGACGTTTTAAAACTTATATTACAAGTGGTCTATTATAGGCACTTACCGCTGGGATTAGGCAAATGCAACAACAATACGAAATGCAAGAGCGCATAAAGATAGCCCGAAAATCAAGTTAAGATCGTGGGAAAAAAAACAATGAACTGAATTTTTTTTATTTAAAAAAAAAAGAAAGCTAGCAATTCTTTTTTTAGAAAAAATTACTAATATTCTTGTTAACCATTCAAACTAAGCTTAGGCTTGTGCTAGGAGATGGTTCACGTCAATAGTCGAATGGTGGATTCGAACCTACGACCTTACGATTCTTAGACCGTACCCTAAACCATTAGGCTATTGACGGTTCAACTTGAAACAAATGACTGTGGAAATGTAACAGGAAAGTCTATAATTGTATGCCATTTGATGAAAACAAAAACAATAATGGTGCGGACTTTAGTCAAAAAGTTAGATAGCGTATTACGAATTCAATTTGTCTGGTGCCCGGGACGTAACAGCCGGGCTGCAGGTTGTAGACTTGTTAAACATTTTAATTTCATTGCCAATTCAAGATAAATCTAATCGACTGCTATTGAATTGTTTGATTAAACGTATTATCGTTTAACATCGTTTAATAGGGCTGAATTGTCTTTTTTTTTTTTAAAATAGAATGATGCTGAATAATGTTATTAGAGCAACTAATGTGGTCCCACTAAGAACGGTGTTACCCCATTTAACTAGAGATATCATTATAATTTTTTAAAAATAAGTAATAGAATATATTACTTATATATTAATAAGCGTCAATAGCCTAATGGTTAAGGGTAATCTCTGCGAATCGTAAGATCGTAGGTTAGAATCAACATTCGACTATTAAGGTGGACCATGTCCTAACACAGGCTTAAACTTAGTTGGAATGGTTAACAAGAATGTTAGTAATATTTCTAAAAAAAAATATTGCTGGCTTTCTTATCAAAAAAAAATTAATTAATTGAATTTTTCCAACCAGGTTCATCAAATAATAGGTCTCGACAATAGCGGAATTATGAATTTGAATTTAAGACCTACTTTTTCGGATATTGCTAACCACAAGCCATCGTACAAAATCGGTTTTGAAATTTTAACTAATCATCTTCGTCATTATTTATTCTTTAATTTTTATATAGTAGTAAACTATTTTTTATAAAGTTACAACCTAGAAGTCCTGTGCCCAGTATTGGGACATATATTACAGGTTGTAAACAAACTTTACTTAAGATGCTTCAATATGTGCTAATGTGAAAAATGTAATAGATTAAAGAAATAAAACAGTGGAATAAGGAAAAAACAAAAAGTAGAATAACGCAACAAATACCATGTAAAAAGAGATATAAATTTACCAGGGGGAGCAGTCCGAATTAAAAAATAACAACACAAAAATCGTGGCTTGAAAATTAACTTCTTTTATTTTCACAACGTATAATTAACACTTGCTTTGTCCACGTCGTAACTCTTATTGTATTTTCTCTCTTTCAATCCCAACCGCTCGCCATTCACTCACCTTCACTCACACATTCGGATACATCTTTTATACTTTAAACGATACGTTCGGATACAAAATAAAATTTTCGTTTTTTATTACCTACCTACCTACCTAGATAAGATATTAAATGTAAAAATAAAAGAAAGGAGACAGAGGAAGGGAAGCAATGTAAGGGTAGACACGAAAGAGAAATAGAAAATAAGGTCCCTGAGCTTGTTAGGGGTATGGAAAAAAAAGTATCGAATGATACCTAAAAACGTGGTCATTGAAGTTCACATGAGGAATATTCTTACTCAAACCGCTTATATGTATGTGAAAGAGACGACAAGTTCGAGTGAAACGTATCACGGTTTTTTCGCACGTGTGTATTATTTTTTAAAGAAAAAAGAAAGCTGGCAATATTTCTTTATTTTAATAAATATTATTAACTAATTATAACTCGTTAACCATTCCAACTAAGCTTAAGCTTGTGCTAGGAGATGGTTCTCGTCAATAGTCCATTGGTGGATTCGAACTCACGAACTTACGATTCGCAGACCATACCCTGAACCATCAGGCTATTGACGGTTCAACTTGAAAAAATGACTGTGGAAATGTAACAGGAAAGTCTATAATTGTATGCCATTTGATGAAAACAAAACAATAATGGTGCGGACTTTAGTCAAAAAGTTAGATAGCGTATTACGAATTCAGGCAATAGTGCGGGACGTAACAGCCGGGCTGCAGGTTGTCGACTTGTTAAACATTTTAATTTCAATGCCAATTCAAGATAAATCAAATCGACTGCTGTTGAATTGTTTGATTAAACGTATTGTCGTTTAACATCGTTTAATAGGGCTGAATTGTCTTTTTTTTTTTTAAAAATAGAATGATGCTGAATAATGTTATTGGAGCAACTAATGTGGTCCCACTAAGAACGGTGTTACCCCATTTAACTAGAGATATCATTATAATTTTTAAAAATGAGTAATAGAATATATTACTTATATATTAATAAGCGTCAATAGCCTAATGATTAAGGGTAAGGTCTGCGAATCGTAAGATCGCAGGTTAGAATCCAACATTCGACTATTGAGGTGGACCATGTCATAACGCAAGCTTAAACTTAGTTGTAATGGTTAACAAGAATGTTAGTAATATTTCTAAAAAATATTGCTGGCTTTCTTATCAAAAAAAAAATAATTATTTGAATTATTCCAACCAGGTCCATCAAATAATAGGTCTCGACAGTAGCGGAATTATGAGTTTGAATTTAAGACCTGCTTTTTCGGATATTGCTAACCACAAGCCATCGTACAAAATCGGTATTGAAATTTTAACTAATTATCTTCGTCATTATTTATTCTTTAATTTTTATATAATAGTTAAAGTTACAACCTAGAAGTCCTGTGCCCAGTAGTGGGGCATATATTACAGGTTGTAAACAAACTTTAATTAAGATTTTGCTTCAATAAGTGCTAATGTGAAGAACGTAAAAAGAAAAAAAACAAAAAGTAGAATAACGCAACAAATACCATGTAAAAAGAGATATAAATTTACCAGGGGGAGCAGTCCGAATTAAAAAATAACAACACAAAATCGTGGCTTGAAAATTAACTTCTTTTATTTTCACAACGTATAATTAACACTTTCTTTGTCCACGTCGTAACTCTTATTGTATTTTCTCTCTTTCAATCCCAACCGCTCACCATTCACTCACCTTCACTTACACATTCGGATACATCTTTTATACTTTAAACGATACGTTCGGATACAGAATAAAGTTTTCGTTTTTTATTACCTACCTACCTACCTAGATAAGATATTAAATGTAAAAATAAAAGAAAGGAGACAGAGGAAGGGAAGCAATGTAAGGGTAGAAAGAGAAATAGAAAATAAGGTCCCTGAGCTTGTTAGGGGTATGGAAAAAAAAGTATCGAAAGATACCTAAAAACATGGTCATTGAAGTTCACATGAGGAATATTCTTACTCACACCGCTTATATGTATGTGAAAGAGACGACAAGTTCGAGTGAAACGTATCACGGTTTTTTCGCCCGTGTGTAATTATTTTTTTAAAGAAAAAAGAAAGCTGGCAATATTTCTTAACTAAATATAACTCGTTAACCATTCCAACTAAGCTTAAGCTTGTGCTAGGAGATGGTTCACGTCAATAGTCGATTGGTGGATTCGAACCGACGAACTTACGATTCGCAGACCATACCCTGAACCATCAGGCTATTGACGCTTAAAAGCGATATAATCAGGGTTAAGATAACATCTAACATCTTAGAAAATAGTTTCTTAACATCGTATAGCTGCAACTACGTAAACTTAGCTGTAAGCAAAATTATAATGGCTATAATTCCACCACAATGAACTCTGTTCGTGACAGTCTAGAGACTAAAACCTTTAACTTAGACCTTTGAAATAATTTCAGAAATGCTCAAGTTTTAGGCATGAGTTTGAATAGTTCGAACGACCTTGCGTTCTGGATTTAACACACAAACCTTCGTTCTATGTTTCGTCAGAACTAAATTTGTAATGGTGATATTTTTCTATTAAGGTAATTAGATTATTACCTCTGGGTGGGGTTGTTCGTGTCGGAATTACTTGAAATATGACTTTATACACTGCTAGAGTGTGTGAGCGCTAAAAGAGCTGAAAGGGCTTGGAATTTCGAAATCTGTAAATGACGTCACAATGACTGAATAAACATTAATAAAACAAACAAACGAATTCATAACCCTGCTTCCCGAAGTGGCATATAAGTTAGTTTAGCTTAGATTGTCCCAATAAATTTCGTTAATAAAATAGCTAGCGACCTAGTCGTGGTTCGGCCCTCTCGGGCGCCCTCGGATCGGACTGCTAACGCGTAATAATGGTAACTGTCCAAGCCGAGGTTACCCCTCACCGGGGGGACCCTTGTGTCGAGTTACCGTCTAATAGAGGTTCAGGCTAAGCGATCTAAGAGCTGTGCGCCCTCTCAAATCCAGTGAAGCAGTAAAGGCCAGCTTCTCTGTGCCAACTGTGTTAGTTCGTCAAAAAAAAATCATAACCCTCTCCTTTGCCGCTTGCAAACTACAAAGCGGGAGGTTGTGTATTTTTTATGTTTGATACCTTATAACTTTCGACTGGGTGAACCGATTTTAATGATTCTTTTTTATTTAAAAGCTGGTGGTTTCATGGTCAATGACAGGAGAAAATCTTTTAATTCTTAAATTTGCATTAACTATGTGCGCGACAAATGCACGATTAACTCACGCCAACCGATTTCGATTATTCTTTTGCTGTAGGCTATTAAGAAAAGTTCTCAATGTCAATCTCCTTTATATCGAACGTATCCCGTGTCAAGTGTGAGAGTGGGCTACTCTTGGCATATACAATTTTTATTAACAGATATTGCTAAGATATGGCACCCAGCGATTGTGGCGTATAACTACTTCCAATAATATCTTAGTGATTTATCTATACCTAATTGCTTAAAGTATATGTTAATAATACAAACTTACAGTTAATACTAACTAAAAAAAAAGAAATATTTACAATGGGTATTTTATAAAATATTTATAAAAATATATCTATGCCAAACTGTCATTGCTTGGCAGCGTGCCCAGAAGGCATTGTCATACAACATGGCAATGCTACCAGCATTGGATTTTGTATCTTATATTATATCTTTATATTATTGTATCTTTTATTCATAATTAATAAGTCGATCATCATAATAATTTGGCATTGTTAACAATAATTTAACTTTATTAGTTCATAATCTGACTTCAAATTAATTTTGTATAATGATTGTGAGGTCGCAAAATAATTCCTCGTGCAACGTTACGCCGTCTGAATAAAATGCGAGTGTATTATTTATGCTTAAACAGAATCATATTAGTCGGACAAGTACACTCGGACCTAGCTTTATTTAGCTATATAACCTAGACGCCTTGTTGCACGAGTTACGTAATTTGTCTTCAGTGTCTCTACAAGCCTTCAAGTTGAGATGTAGTTTGTTCTAGTTTCATCCCACAAACTATGGGTAAGTTTGCGACACGTGTTATTCTAAGATGGGTATCATCAAAACATACTTACGCTGGTTGAATATATTTGCTTGTTGCAAACTCATATATTATATACTACTATTATATACACACGTGAGCAAATTAAAAGGTCGGTTAAGAAAGTTTGAATATTTCGGAAGATAAAGCTATAACTAACTGAAAAAAATTGTGCATGATAGACAATTAAATATCCTTAAAATAAAATATTTTTTTTAATTTATTTATATTTCATTAAAAAACATAAACTTGAACGAAAAAGGGTATCTTACGTAAACTTGCGGTTCGTCACATGGAAGCAACACTAATTATTAAACTTTAAATAAAAATATAATTGATTGAAAAATACTGAATTATCCAAGTTTCTTCATTCCTCACGATCTTTTCATTTACCGGCGATCGCGTGGTAAATCAGCACATAAAAATGCAACAACAATTATTTTGGTGCCGGCACCAAGGATCGAACTCGGGTTGCTAGTGTGCTACGCAACTTGAGGCGACCGCCGGGACGCTGAGCTGCCACGGATAAGTCGAATGGTAGATTCGAATCTGCGATCTTATATACCATATCTTAAACTGGGTATTAAACATGACAATGCAATGAATTTTTAAAAATAAAATATTATTTTTTAAACGGATAAAATATAGATTCCTTTTTGTTCAATAACATATTATATAATGTATTCTCCAATTATTATGGTATAGGTATCATATACACCCTTTCTGTGCTGTAAAACGTAAGAAAATAAACGTCTTTTTACTTATTAGTATGGGTCTGTAAACATTTATTTTTCAAACACACTGTACTTTGTCTCTACACAGCGACCAAGAATGCCTTTTGGCATTAAGTCAGTTTTTTCTACGACTTCTGGAAATTTGTGTAAGCGGAATTTTATATTTATATAGTATTATTTATATTAATGTACTGTGTCCCTTTGTAGATACTGTTCACCTACGTATTACATCCATCATGTAATATCGTCAAAATTAACTATAATAACGCCATTTTCGTAGACGTACCTTTCTCTACAAAGCCACAAAGCGTCCATCCGCGACCGTCGGAGGTTGCGAATAATCCTTGCGCGATACAAGCACTTCATGGGGAAACCCCACCCTCTCGATAGGATTAGGGCGTTGCTGGAGTTTCTTCGGCCACTTCTTCTCCCAGCGCTAACGCTTCCCGAAGTGGCATATAAGTTAGTTTAGCTTAGATTGTCCCAATAGATTTTGTTAATAAAATAGCTACCGACCGAGTCGTGGTTCGGCCCTCTCGGGCGCCCTCGGATCGGACTGCTAACGCGTAATAATGGTAACCGTCCAAGCCGAGGTTACCCCTCACCGGGGGGACCCTTGTGTCGAGTTACCACCTAATAGAGGTTCAGGCTAAGCGATCTAAGAGCTGTGCCACCTCTCAAATCCGGTGAAGCAGTAAAGGCCAGCTTCTCTGTGCCAACTGTGATAGTTCGTCCAAAAAAAAAAAAAATAGACGTACCTTATGATATCTATTAATAAACATAGAGGCGGCTATCTACTGTCACTGTAACGCTTCTAGTTATTCTATTGGACCGGAATATCGATTGAATGGTTATGAATATAAATGGACTGTGTAAATTAGGGTTTGATGAACTCAGGTGCAGTCGTCGTCTAGTTCGAGTATGTTCAGAGAGTATAATAAGCTATCTCCTACGGCTTGATGAAAATTCCCTATCATTCTTTTTTTTAAAGAAGAAAAGCTTCTTTCCATCATTCTATTGCTGCCGTAAACTTTCTCTTAGTGAAGTCATTACATCTTTTTTTAAGCTACATTTAAGTATTATCTATAATTTGTATTGTTCGGGTAATCAAAAACGTTCAAACTGTATTAAGGATTCGCTCCACTAGTTGTGGATAGGTGACTGAAATATTCATGATGTGATTTGTTCGTGGAAATGACCCATCAATAGCCTTTCGTATTGAACCCGTTGTTTTAGATTCAAACTAAATTCTATTTCACGTAATCAAATTTTCACTATTAAAATATATAGAGATAATGGCGGTTGCAGTCATGTTTTTGCGTATTTAACCATAGATATATGTAGTAGAGATATCTAAATATATGTATATATCTTGCGTCTGTAAATATGCTATCGGATTTCGCAGGTACAATAATTAGTGTTAATAGAAAACTGTCACCCTCGATGTCAGCGCTGTCGTAGCACGTCGTAGCACATCGTAGATCATATTACAAGGTAAAAATTAGTAAAAAATCATAAGCTATTGAAATTTTGTATTTTACTATCGAAAACATATCTTTGTATTTTCATCACAAATAAGACTTATCGTTGACAAATAAATTAAAATACCTTTAAGGAACTTATTTAACTAATTACCTTGTTTCGAAGAGGAATTCAAAATGTAACTCCTTTTGGGGAAAAGGTAAGTAATACGAGATTTGTGCCCACTAAATCCCTTCCAGTGGTTATCTTTGGTGCATTGGGATTCTTAAAATGCTTTAGTGGCACTATCCTTAGTCTGCTCTTAACCACATCTGATGCGAAAGGCTGAGTCACCGAACTGTGAGATTTGCCAAGTGATGGATGATGTGCACCACATAATGGGGAATATGCTAAACATGAAGCGGCAAAAAAGTCATTAATAGATAGTCTAAAACCGAGGGAGCAACATGTGGGTGCTTTCTTAATGCTACAGTCTGAATCGACCTCAGAGGGAGCAAAGAAGCTGGTGGCTATGGCCGTACAACATTGATGACTTTCTTTTTTCGCTTCATGCGGACCGATGTGCGTGTACGTAGGTTAGGGTATGGTGGGACTGACATGCCCAGAAGGGCAAAAGTCCCCAATTAAAAACACATACGCCAATTAAAAACACGGACACAGGCTGTTTCTGTAAAGATACAAAAAGTAGAGTAAAGCCATAGACATACTTCATATGTCTCAGAAAAAATTACTAAGACAAATGAAGTACAAGATAGTATAGTACAGACAAGACAAGGTTTCCTCACGACGTTTTCCTTCACCGGCGAGCGTGTAGTAGATCAGCGCATAAATAAGCAACAAAAAATTTATTGCTGTCGGCATCGGGAATCGAACTCGGGCTGCTAGCGTACTATGCAACTTGCGGCTACCGCAGAGCTACTACGGTTCTTACTTACACCGAAGGTAGCTGGAAGAAAATGCTAAATAGTATTAAGTTTGCGAACATACGAGTATATTGTGTATTAAAGAATTAATATATCCATTTTTGAGCAGACCATTGCAGAAAACAGTTCAAATGTAAAAAGTTATTAAAGACAGCTTAGTTTGTAGGGATTTATAAGTTTAATATATGTTCAGTTATAAGTAATCTATTCATTCATTTCTGTTATTTCACTAGTATATATATATATATCGACGCTGGAAAACAATAACGTAGTAAGTGACATATATGGCCACTTTTTAAGTCTTTGGAATCAGAAAAAAAAATAGACGCATCGAATGATATATGACTTGTAACAATTAGATGAAAAATAGCGAAAATAGGATTTTCAAGATTGAGCCTTCTCTTTTATTTTTGTAGATTACTACGTTTTTGTTTTCCCGCTTCCATATATTTTTATTATTAAAAAAAAATTATATAAAAAAAAATGACACACGAAAGGGTTTCGCGTTGTAATTATAGTAATAATAATTTGTGGATAATGACATTGGTAGTGTAGCTACATATTTTAATTGTATTAAGTTGAAGCTATAATTTCAATTGTGCTATTATTTATTGTCCCAAATAAAAGAGAAAAATAAAATATATAATCCAACGCTAAGCAGACGTGTAAGTATATATTTAATCAAAGTAATGAGAAAAAAACCAGTTACGATAAAATATGTTTCACATTTGGTTTCGCCTGAAGTGGGCACATAGCTTTATTATTCATGACCCGTTCGATTAGAGGAAATAACCCGTTTTCGGTGTAAAGGTCTATCGAACAGTGGCAGCTGTAATTGAATCGCGCGACATGTGCCAGGTATGTTGCTTTTATATGCGTTTGTGCATTTTAGTTTTTCAAATAAATAGGTTTCTACACAACTTTTCGACAACATTTTTTTTTGACGAACTACACAAATTGGCCAGAGCTGGCCTTGAATGCTTCACCGGATTGAGAGGTGGCATAGCTCTAAGGTCGCTTAGCCTGCACCTCTATTGCAAGTAACTCGACACAAGTCCCCCGTAGTGAGGGGTAACCTCGGCTTGGACGTTACTATGTTACGCGTAGGCATTCCAATCCGAGAGCCCCGAGAGAGCCGAACCACTACTCCCTCGGTTGCTTCTTCACGGATAATCTAAGGGACGTTCAAAAACCAAAATAAATTTGAGTGCCTTGATTCATGCTCGACCACGATCCCGCCCGATTTTACGAAATACAGTCTTATTAAGAAGCGTTGTAGTAAATGCCTATTCTTGAAAAGCAGACACGGCGAATGAATGACAAATGGATTATATATTTTTCGTAAGATTTTTTTGCAAATTATGAAATATTTTTTATATTCACGCTTGATTTCACTTTGGTTTCATTTCCAACCAAAAGCACGATTAAATACTACTACAATTATTGTCAAGATATCGAACCGGTTCACTTAAAAGCTGTCTAGACGGTATAATTTATGCTAATGTGACTGACTGACAACGAGGGGATGATTCTTGCAAATCCATTAAAAGCACAAATGTAAGCTCAGTAAACGTTTTTATTCACACTTAGTTTTCAAAAGTCTTTATTACTATGTAATGTAGTCTTTAAAAATGTGATTATGTAGATTTATAAATTTGTGTATGCTTCAAAAACTTAATAAATTCTTTAAATTTTAACACGATATAAAATTCGCTTCAAAGCTTCACTTATGACCGCTATCTTATCTATTTTAACTGCCATTACCTTTAGAAGGCTACCATAACCGATGACGCATCGCATTTAGTTTATTATACAATCTGACTTAAAGATTATACTTCCCTACTACGCTTTTTTGTTCCTCATTTCTCATCCATGAAAACATAATGTGCTACAGCGAAGCGTGTAGAGTACAGCTAGTATACTATGTAAGTGAAGATGGTAACACATAATATTTGTATAACCTTATATATATATATATAAAAAAAAATGACACACGAAAGGGTTTCGCGTTGTAATTATAGTAATAATAATTTGTGGATAATGACATTGGTAGTGTAGCTACATATTTTAATTGTATTAAGTTGAAGCTATAATTTCAATTGTGCTATTGTTTATTGTCCCAAATAAAGAGAAAAAGGAAATATATAATCCAACGCTAAGCAGACGTGTAAGTTTATTTAATCAAAGTAATGAAAAAAAACCAGTTACGATAAAATATGTTTCACATTTGGTTTCGCCTGAAGTGGGCATATAGCTTTATTATTCATGACCCGTTCGATTAGAGGAAATAACCCGTTTTCGGTGTAAAGGTCTATCGAACAGTGGCAGCTGTAATTGAATCGCGCGACATGTGCCAGGTATGTTGCTTTTATATGCGTTTGTGCATTTTAGTTTTTCAAATAAACAGGTTTCTACGCAACTTTTCGACAAAGTTTTTTTTTCTTGACGAACTACACAAATTGGCCAGAGCTGGCCTTGACTGCTTAACCGGATTGAGAGGTGGCATAGCTCTAAGGTCGCTTAGCCTGAACCTTTATCGCAAGTTACTCGACACAAGTCCCCGGTGAGGGGTAACTTCGGCTTGAACGTTACTATGTTACGCGTAGGCATTCCGAGAGGGCCGAACCACTACTCCGTCGGTTGCTTCTTCACGGATAATCTAAGGGTCGTTCAAATACCAAAATAACTTTGAGTGCCTTGATTCATGCTCGACCACGATCCCACCCGATGTTAAGTCGAAATACAGTCTTATTAAGTAAGAAGCGTTGTAGTAAACGCCTATTCTTGAAAAGCAGACACGGCGAATGGATGACAAATGGATTATATATTTTTGGTATAAAAGATCACAAGGATTTTTTTTGCAAAATTTGAATAATATTTTTGTATATTTTTACGCTTGATTTCACTTTGGTTTCATTTCCAACCAAGAGCACTATTAAATACTACTTACTGCAATTATTGTCAAGATATCGAACCGGTTCACTTAAAAGCTGTCTAGACGGTGTCACTTATACTTAAAGTGACAATAGTACAATGTGTCGAAAGTGCAGGATGAAACTGGAAAAGATTGTATTACAAAATATAAGTCGATAGGAGATATTAACGGACACTCTATCTACTACACTATCATCGATCATATCATTATCGGTACCCATTAGTCACAAATTTAACTGGAATTTTTTTGTAGTTACAAATAATCAAAAATTTGTAATTTCCTTTGTAAAAGACGGTGTTGTGATTCGAGCCGTGTAATTAAACATTATTAATTCACACTTCGCATTTGTAGCTTTTAAATAAAAAAAAATCTAAAATAAAATAATTATTGATCATAAATTATGTAAGTCAGTTGAGTTGGAATTACAATTTAACTCCTTCTTTATCTTATACTCAGGGCTGAGATTCGTAATCACCAAGAGCTGGTCTTAACCACCTCCCGATCTTCCCCACTGTTTTGTATTAGGGCTCGATTGAATTGCCAATGAAATGCCAATTTTCCGATTTTTTTAAACAGCTGGAACAGGTTGAAAGACTAACAAGCTACGATGCACCTAATGAGAATAGCGAGAAATGCGTATGTGAAGAGCGGATAGCGTTTTCTATCTCTGTTTGTAACAAAATAATGAATAAAAAGATCAGGCGTCTTGATCAGGTGTCAGGCGTTATGGGATGAAACAGTAAAATAACTGAAAACTATCTCTTAAGTCGTTTTTCGTCTAAAGTCACTCACGTTTAAAAGCCCATCTTTTCTGCAACATTTATCAGTAATCTGATTAACTAAATTCGGTTAATTGAGGCTATGGCAGACGAAAAACTCAGCCATGGAAGCAAAATCGAGTTTTTTTTGCCAAAAAGTCAATATCTGGAAAACTAACAGATTTTTGCTAACCTTAAATTGTGGATATCCTGGTAGGTAATTAGTAGGTCTGTCAGCCCTTATCGAATTATCGTCGCTTTGGGACACCATGTATATACATATGTACATATTTATTGTATTCGAATCTCTTTTTCATTATAAATCTATAAGGCAGGTATTACTTCAACCACACTCGGTTAATAAGCACTTAAAATTTCAATAAACAATTTCATTGGATCACGAGGGATCAAGTCAGGCTGCTTTGTAATTTAAAGGGAACCTCCCTAGTAAGCTTTGCTCCTTACAGATTACCTTTATTAAAATTTTATCCCGGAATTTATACACAAGTGGGTGCTCGTGTTAAAGCTACAGAAACTAAAGTGAAGGTTCTTTTATGTAGTTCTTTTGTAGACAGGTATATTTAAGAAAAACAAAAACTAATTTCATTAAACGTGACGAACCAAATATTAAACGCTACGACGAAAATATTTATTTATTCTTTATTTGCACACAATAAAAAGCTACCAATAGCACTTAATGCCATTAGGCATTCTCTGCCAGACTATCTTGGGGCTGTGTAGAGACAAAGTGGTGCTAGCAAGGTGAAAAAATTACAAATTAAAGAAAACTATAAAAACATAAATTCAAACATATATAATATATATACCTACATACAAATAAATTAAATAAATAAATATAATAATAAATTTACACATATATAAGTATAGATGGATAGGGACGGCAATTGTTAAACTATTCCTTGCATAAGTAAAACTTCCGCAGTAATTGTTTAAAAGCAGATTTAGTTTCAGCTGTACGTACATTTGTGGACATTTTAGAATCTTATTGCGTTAAGGTATAAGAAGTATACATGAAATCAGTGTGACAGGAAGAAATATGGAGAAAATTACTATAAGTGGAACGAATACTGCGGTCATAGGTATATCACGAAGTTCTGGCGCCTTTTCTGTCGTTCTTCTTGCAGATTTGCAGTTGTTGTCATAAACGAATTCTTATTTAGTCTGAGATTGTCATAAACCTACCAACAAGCATAACATACAATTTTCAGGTGTTCTCTAGTATATCCTCGTTGCCTCCCTGGTCTTTTGCTGATAAAGTTGATATGCGACCTAATTGAAACTAAATCCTTTCAGACAACAAATAAAAAAAATGTACAAATGAATTGAGAACTTCCTGTTTTTTTTGAGGTAAGTTAAAAATAACACAAGTTTCACGTTCTTACATTTCGTGAATGTTTCTTACCCTTAAATATACGTGTTACAAATGTTCCTACATAGAAGATATTAATATTTCTAGATAGAAATAAGTGGGGTAGTAACGATTTTCGTAGGACGGCTGGGGGGAGCTGGATGAGAGTGGCCAAGGATCGTGCTCTTGGCCCTGACCAGCTGTGGACTGTTGCAAGCTGATGATGATAGAGAAATAATATAATTTGTAACATTTAATTCATTTAAATGTATTTTCCGTTTAAAATGGCCGCTATGGGAGCCAATTTGAATTTGAATTCATACACGTGAATCGATTATCCGAACCGATAGCGAGCGTAACGCGCTACTATGTGAGCTGATATCTATAGCCGCACAAATCAACACGGCGGACGTTGAAATTGTGCGGGTTTTATTGGCATAGTGTTCGCAATAAAAACAAAACATTCTTCGTTTGAATATCGTGAATATGGATACAACGAATTGAAACAATTTTTTTTATAATATCCTTACTTCGAACTGTTCTACCCTATAGACTACCACTCTTAGACAGGGACAACAATTGCTGTCTGCTTTTTGACAAGGCTTTTAGGTTCCAAGTATATTTATGAGCAAAAACTAAAACTGAATTCAAATCAAATCAAACGTTCAACGCTTTTACGCGCGAATATTACGAAACAAGATTAATCAGAACCTAACCAAACTCTCATCAAATTACTCTTGAAGTACATTCATTCCAATCAATTTTCAATACAAAAATGAATCATCGAAATCGGTTGGCGTGATATTAAGTTATTCGTCCATTTGTGGCGCAGCTACTTGGTGGAAATTTAAGGCTTATATGGTATGGTTTTCTCATGGATTTCATTGTCAGAATTGTACCAAATTTAAATGTGGTACCAATTACATACAGACTGCACTTACAGATTGCATTTTGGAGAGTGTGCTCAAGAACTACATGATCTAATTATATACTATCGGACGCTCACTGCTTTTTTACACATTTTGTGACCATCCCTCAAACCAGAACGAAGCGTTGCTTCGTCTTTCATTATTCATACAGCATAGGACTGGAATAGTCTCTCCGCGTCTGTCATCCCGACTGATTACAATGTGGATATTTTCAAGAGTAGAGTGAATAGGCATTTACTAAGCTAGTGCGCCTTACCATCCCGGACTGCATTTCCACTTAACATCAGGTGGGATCGTAGTAAGCACTTGCTTAGAAAGTATAAAAATTTTAATTCGAGGCTTCACAAGCAAAAAGCAAACTCTCAATTCGTCTGTATGTTTTTTATCTTTGTTACCTCATGACTTTCGATTGGGTGAACCGATTTTGATGATTCTTTTTTTGTTTGAAAACTCGTGACAATGGTATTCATAAACATCCATATTTATCAATACACACTTACACTATTAGTAACAATAATACGTATATATAATATGCCATATATACAGCAAATATAAGTAGCAGTTCGGCTTGTACAAAATCAATTGCCGTTTTCGGCTTTTGCTAAAAAAAATGGTCCTTTATTTATATATTTTTTAAAAGAAAGCTAGCAAAGTTTCTTTTATTTTTCAGAAATATTACATCCTTGTTAACCATTCGAACCAAGCTTATGCTTGTGCTAGGAGCTGGTTCACGTCAATATTCGAACGGTGGATTCGAACGAACCTTACGATTCGCATACTGTACCCTAAACCACTCTTGGTCATATTGTTATTTTTTCTTCTAATATCCCAGCATAAAAAGTCCAATTTCTAGTGAAGTTGTCAAAGACTGCTGCTTAGCACAAAACTATTAAATACTGCTTTCTAGAATATTTGTGAGAAGTCATATTTTAAAAGTACCTACAAACACGTGTTGTATCCAAAAATGTGTACGTGTTAAACCCATTGACGCTTCTATGCCTTATAAGTTTTTTGTTGTGTGTAATGGTGTGTTAATGAAATTGATTAACGTTATGTTACAAGGAGACAAAAGTAAGTGCTGAGTTTGTGTTCGCAACAAAGCGGAACGCTGTGTTTTATATTCATAAGAATTCAAAAAATAACTACTGCGAAGAAGATTTTAATGGAAAGACAACTTGCTCATTAAACTGTAATAATAGGTCGTTACGCCTGTACCCTTGTGTGTTGAGAACTTTTGAGGACACGTACAAATAATGCAACGAACAAAGCTACACCCGAGCGTTTCCTTTTTATCCTGGTGGCGTAGACAGAGAAAGCAATAGCTGTTAATTTTTCGCCCAAACTTATTCCACACGCTAGGCACGAATTTTTAACCAACCTCAAAAAAGGAGGAGGCTCCCAATTCGTCTGTATTTTTTTCAACCGACTTCAAAAAGGAGGTTATTTTTAATATTTGTTGCGCCATAACTTTCGACCGGGTGAACTGAATTGCATGATTCTTTTATTTTTTTTATTTAAAACCTTATAAGTCTTAAATTTATATAAAGTGTGTGCGCCAGAAAACGGACTTAAACAGTTCAATATCACGCCCACCGATTTCGATGATTTTTTTTTTTATAGGAAAGGAATCTATTCAAGAGTAGTTTGATAACAGTATGGTTATGTTCTGATTTATTCTATTTCGTAATATTTCTTCAATAATTCGGATGTCCAAAGAGGGCTTCCTCGCATCATAGTGATTGATTTTCGTTTTAGTTTGTTTTAAAAGAGGGAATGAACAAATGCTATAACTCTAACAATACTAAGAGCACCGTAATACTTTTAATAAAAGACTAACGTACCCAGCCCGGGCTAGATGTCGCTTTATTTTATTTAAACAGTAAACTCACATCATTAAATATTTAATTTAACTCTCATAATATATCTCTCCGTATTCATTCTTCTTCTCGAGCGGGTGAAAAACTCATGTACATATCAGTAAATACAATGTCATTCTTCTTCCTACTTCAAGATCCTTAATTATTATCTTTAATTTGCTTCAGTATACTTTATTATACTTCAATATACTCCATTATACTTCAATATGGTTCATAATGACATAAATATACACAACGCGTGTGTGAATACAAATTTGGGTTATGAAACAATAGAATATCATCATAAGAAATAAAAGCTGTATTTGACAGTCCAAAAAGAGGAGTGCTCCGATCGTCACCAAACTTTACACGATTACTCATCAGGTCAATTTTAAAATTTCCTGAAAGTTTCATTGAAATCGGTCCAGCCGTTTCGAAGCCTTTATGGATCTGGTCTATTATACAGATGACTGTGACGACGCCACAGGAAGACTGATGACAAAGGCAATGGCCGCATCAAGGGAGAGGATAGTGGACTACAACCTGAAAATGGCCATGAGAAGCAATGCAGCGGGGCGTCTGCGACGCGTGAACCCAAAACGATCTCTGGCCACCTCCAAATTCAGGCATTATATATATATATATATATTAT
The DNA here is from genome assembly GCA_029286785.1 of Meandrusa payeni. Lineage (NCBI taxonomy): Eukaryota > Metazoa > Arthropoda > Insecta > Lepidoptera > Papilionidae > Meandrusa > Meandrusa payeni. The sequence continues at coordinate 4,424,145 of JAGSMX010000029.1, forward strand.
ATATATATATATATATATATATATATATATATATATATATATATATATATATATATATAAAAGGAAAATAGTAACTTAAGTAACTTTTATATATTTAGATTTTGTGATATTGCTTTTTATGCTCGATAACAAACCGTCAATAAAATACATTAAAATATAATTAACAATGAAGCTTCATTTATATAACTGCTATATTTCTTCGTAACTTAAAAATCCATTACACATCAGTGGAACGAAAAACTGCTTTACCTAGCACATCAATCATGTAAGCAACCTAATTCCCTTCGATGAAGTTGCAATCTACAAACTTTTAATCATGCCTAACTGGGTCAAATGTTCTGTCTGATGGAACGTAACTTACGTTTAATAGGACACAATTTCACTTACATACTTTAGGAATAGGTGGACGGAATTTCAAATAGGGCTACAGGGCATCTTCTAAAGCCCCTAATCTGCCGATATTTTTGAAGTGAAAACTCCTTTAGCGACGTTGAACATTTTTTGGTAGGGGGAAATCTCATGGGTTCGCGTCACCCACATTCTAATGTTGTATTATGTACACTCGTGATCAAATAAAGGGTCGGAATAATGGGTCGGTTAAGAAAGTTTGAATATAAAAACAAAGACAAAGACGCTAGCTAACTAAAATGAATGATAGACAATTAAATAATACAATAAAATATATTTTTTTAAGAAAATATTTAATTTATTTATATTTCATTAAAAAACATAAACTTAAACGAAAAAGGATATCTTACGTCTTCAGTATTTTTATGGTATTAGTTTTGATGCACAATGTTTCCGAAACAATTAGACTCGGGGACCTTCAAGAAATGAGTCTTTATCTCCATTATGTTCATCACACCTGCTGCTCGTGTAATGCTGTGCACGTTGATAGGTGATCAGATGAACCGTTTTCGTTTGCCTTTTTAACTTTAAAAATAATGCTTAGTTAGCTTATTAATACATTTTGAGCATTTTAGAGACTTTTGAACCGTCTAGACGATTAACTTATGCAAATTTAACGCCACTTAAAATTTATAAAACGACTTCAAGTAACATTAAATTGAGTCCAGATTTGAATTTATTGAAATCTTTTCTTAAATACAATACTTGTACGTTCATTAACGGTATCTTATTTTCAATTTCAAAGACGAATCTATGTTCATTACTCAACTAGACAACTAGACTCGACTCTTATTATATGTATAACTTTAATGGAACCGATCACCAGTGATTAATAAAATTATATAGCCGTGTGCAAAAATAAGGGTCGGTTAAGTAACGTACTTAGTGTCGCCTCCATGTGGCGGCAAAATTTAAATAAAAATAAAATTTAATGTAAAAAACTGTAATATCAAGTATACGTAAGATATCCTTTTTCGTATAAGTTTTTGTTTTTTAATGAAATATAAATAAATTAATAAGAATATTTTATTTTATTTTAAGGATATTTAATTATCTATCATGCACAATATATTTAAGTTAGCGTTAGCGTCTTTATCTTCTGAGATATTCAAACTTTCTTAACCGACCCTTTATTCAGACCCTATATTTTTGCTCACGGCTATATATAAAATAAAGCACACCTATGTAAGACCTTACGACAATATATTAATTTTACTTAGATTGGAACAAAATTTATATAAATAGAAATTAAAATGCGACGGTAACTTACAAAGAACACTTTCTTTTTATGTGATAACGGTTCAGAATGAGTACGCTGAAAGACGGCGATTGACGAAATGTTTGCTACAGTGATCCTAAAAATTTGATCCTCTCATTACCAAATTTAATTTTGCAGTATCCATTTATTTTCATAAACTTTAACCGATAATCTAGATAGATAGCCACTAGGGTATGTACATAGCCATCACTTAAGTGTAAAGCATACTTATGTTATGTAACAACGGAATGATTTAGATATATCATATTCAATGATCTTGATTTATTTTTATAAAGAAAGCTAGCAATGTTTCTTTTTTCCTGAAATATTACTAATAATCTTGTTAACCATTCCAACTAAGCTTAAGCTTGTGCTAGGACTTGGTTCACCACCCCTGTAATTCTGGGCTCTCAAGAATAAGACTACGGTATCCCCTGCCTGTCGTACAAGGCGACAAAAGGGGCCTCGGGTTCACTGGGCGACAAGGGTGGGGGCCTGAGTCGTCCACCAAAGTGGACCCGGGAAGAAGGCGACATCGGCTGGCCCGTGTCGCCTTGCGCTGCGAGGGCACAGGGACGTGCTCTCCTTGAGCACAGTGCAGAGGGGCTCCGGTGCGTTCCACTGGAGATCCCGGAGCCCCTCGTCATGCACCGAGGAAAGGGCCACCGGGGAGGTTTTAGTGGGTAAGAACCCCACATAACCGCCGCCTTCCCCCCAGAAGGCGGGGTATCTTTCTGAAGATTTCCTCCCCGTAAACAAAAAAAAAAGGACATGGTTCACGGCAATAGTCGAATGGTGGATTCGAACCCACGACCTTACGATTCGCAGGCCGTACCCTAAACCATTAATCTAAATTCTAAGCAAGTGGGTAACTTGAATCTCACAAGTTATGATGGACATTCCATATTTGGTGATAAAAGAGCTACTAAATAGTACCATCGTACATCTTTATGTTTCGTAAACTGGATCCTAAAAGGCTTGTTTTTTCATTAATTATTTGTGACGAACTACACAATTAGTCAGAGAAGTTAACTTTTACTGCTACCTCGGATTGAAAGGTGGCATAGCTCTTAAGTCGTTTAACCTGAACCTTTATTGTATTAACTCGACACAAGGGTCCATCCGGTGACAGGTTACCTTGGCTTGGACGGTTATTTTCAGCCCTGTAGTTCTGGGCTCTAGAATCATGCTACCTGCCTGTCGTAGAAAGCGACTAAAAGGGGCCGACGGAGCGACAAGAGTGAGGGCCTTTGTCGTCCGTTACAATGCACATAAATCAATAAAATTAGACTGACGTGTTTTTAACTCTAGCGGGATAGATAGACACTATTTTTAACTGTCCACTTTTCACACAGCTTATAAACAGGGCGTTAATTTATCGCCATACATCGAGCATTTTAAAGTGATTTTTAGTACTCAATAAACCGAAAAAACAGCATTCATACAAGCCGTATGGGATTCGAACTTATTTTATTGTATTTCTTTATCCAAGCAACATATAGAAGACATGACAGTAATGTCTTCTGAGCTTACTAATTCCTAAATGTGAGAGTTATTTTAGAGATATATTCTTCTATTATTAAAGATAAATTGCAAAAAAATTGCATTACTACACTTCAAAATTAGTTTCCAATGTTATCAAAGTTCTCGAGTCATTTTATTGACTTGTTCATGGAATTGATCAATTTATATCACTTTTACACTGAATGCATATTTGCGTGCGCACGGCTGAAATGCCGCCATGAAATTTTGCACACTACTTGGATATTTGAACTGGTTTTAACGGTTATAGGTAATAGTGAAGTTGAATAGTTGGAAAACTAATGCATTAAAATGGTTTTTCATGTCGAAAGTATTAAGGTTGAATCTATATATAAAAAAGAGAATGTGTGTAGGTATTTTCCATATAAGATCACTAACAAAAGATGTACAGTTGAAATTCATTCATCAAATTCATTTATTTACACCTATTGTAATACTAAAGCTTACTTTACAAAGAAATTGAAATTGATTTCAAAACGGTTCATTTTTCTAGACAAAATTTAAATTACGAGAAGATATATAATGTACTATACGTTATATAATATTATATAGCGTAGAGATAATCTGTTTATTGAGATTGTTGTCACAACAAAGCGTAGGGAAGTGTTTTATATTCATAAGAGGGAGTGCGACAAAGGGACACTTAAGTATTTTTAAATGCAATAACAATGTTCAAGACAATTTTAGAAGCGACGTATTACGAGGAATTGAATTTAAAAGAATGCAAATTGTGTTATTTTTAATACCAAAAGTAACAGCTTGTATATATATCTCCCACTGTTTGATATCTTAATTGTAAGGAGAGAATAAGGACATAGTCCGACACTCGGACCTAGTGTGGATTGGCAGTCATCACATGTCTTAGAAAGTTTTCTAATTTGGGTTTCCTCACGATGTTTTCCTTCACAGAGCGCGTGGTATTTAATTTGCAGCAAACAAATTCATTGGAGCGGGCACCATTAACTTTTCAACTTAACTCAATGGGACGGACACAGGACTTAGAAATACTTGAAATACACTTTACCGTTCTTATTCCTATGAATATAAAACATTTCCTCTCGCTTTGTTTGAAAACAATCTCGATACGCAAATTATATTTTTCAAGTTATTTCTGTTTGTGAATTCAAAGGCATTTTAGCGTAAGAAAATTAACTTTTCCGCTCTGCAATTTATTGTAAAGCAATATAATATCAGTGCATTTCTATTTTCCATTTAAAAAGTTTTTGTTTTCACAGATATTTAATTTGAGTTATTTGAGTGTAGTTTTTTTTATATTTAACTAGCGTACCCAGCCCGCTTCGCCGGGCTAGATTTTGCTTTATTTTATTTAAACAATAAACTTACATTATTCTTCTTCTTCTTCTTTGCCTTTTCCCTTTATTTGTGGTCGGCCCTCCTCGTGTTGCGGCGCCAAGACAGACGGTCTTAGTTTGTCCGTACCTCTATTTGGGCTCGTTGCATATCTTTGTCAATGGTTGTCCACCACGTGGCCCGCGGTCGTCCTCTGCCTTTCTTGGTATCTGGTATAGCAAGGGCCCTATGCACAACGTGCTCCTGATCCCGCCTCATCACATACCCATACCACCGCAAAGGACTTTCCACCATTTTCTCCACAATGGGTGCAACTTTGAAGAAGCCTCTGATGTATAAATAATAAACTAACATCATTAAATATTTAACTTTTAATTTGACTCTCACAATATATTAAATTATTAATTTCTCTCCGTATTAATTCTCTTCTATTCTCTTCTCGAGCGGGTAAAGATCATTACCTACACCCACGTACATAGCAACATCAGGGATACATTCGCGCTATAACTTACCATGAATACTTCAAAATCCTTAATTATTATCTATAATATCAGTATACTCCATTTAGTATGGTTCATAATGACATTAATATACAAATCATGTATCAATACATATTTGGGTTATAAAATAATAGAATATTATTACAGTAAATAAAAGCTGTATTTGACAGTTCAAAAAGATTCAAGGTCAAACTAAAGATTCCCTGAAAGTTTCATTGAAATCCGGCCATTTCGAAGCCTATATGGAAAATACACACACTTTCTCTTATATATATATATATATATGGAGAAAGAATGCTGCCTTGGATTTTAAAAGACTACCAACCACTAAAATACACTCAACCAGGTAAGTTGCAAGGGACTGTAACAATGGTGAGGAACTATGCCCTTTTAAGAATTTACTATTTTTGTTTCTTACCTTATAACTTCTAATTGGGTGAACCCATTTTAATGATTCTTTTTTATTTGAAAGCTGGTGCTGAAAGCTGAAAGCTGGTTGGATTCAAATCTGGTCCAATTATGACAACGTCATCCATGAGAAAACCATATAAGTTTTAAATTTGAATTAAAAATGTGCGCGACAAAGAAGTGGCGAAGGGAGAGATTGCTTAGGTTCTGATATAATTTGGCAATTAATTCTACTTTGAAAAATTCCTACGATAATTTGGAAATACAAGAAGCGTCCGCGCGTAAAAGCAACTAACATTTGAAGACAGAGTTTGTTTTTGCCCGTAAATGTACTTATTTGAAGTCGGTTAAAATGTAGTCATTAATGAAGCGTCAAAAGCCTAATGGTTTAGGGTACGGCCTGCGAATCGTAAGGTCGTGGGTTCGAATCGACCATTCGACTATTGCCGTGAACCATGTCCTAGCACAAGCTTAAGCTTAGTTGGAATGGTTAACAAGATTGTTAGTAATATTTCTCTAAAAAATATGAAATACTAGCTCTCTTTAAAAAAAGCTACTTTCATTAAACTATAAGTTACAATGTGTTACCGAATGCTAAACTAATTTAAGTACGGAATACTGACTGGGAGTACACTCCCCAGCCGGTACAACCCCGCCCTACTAACTGACCACCGCGAGCAACGAGTTACGTTTATGATTATTAATGGAGTATGCGAAATGGGTTAGGCTATAATGATGTCTCGATTACTTCAAATTATAAACCAATTCATTGGTAGATCATTTGCCAAGCTTATGTAATAATAAATGCCGTGGTACCTCAGTGTCCGGATGATTCCCTCAAGATGTATAAAAGTTTCAGCCTTTATAATAAATATGTCCCACTGTTGGGCGCAGGTCTTCTCTGTAAAGAGAGTATAAGGGCATTATCCGTCACGCGGCCCTTAGAAGCAAATTTCTAAGACATGTAGGTTTCCTCACTATGTTTTCCTTCACCGCCGAGCGCGTGGTAAATCAGCACATAAAATTGCAACAACAAATTTATTGGCGCCGGCACCGGGGATCGATCTCGGGTTGCTAGCGTACTATGCAACTGAGCTACCACGGATCAATATGTATAAGATGCTAGAAACCAGTTCTATCCCCAGTGCCGGCACCAATGAATTTGTCGTTGGAATTTTAAGGTATGTGCTGATTTACAAATGAACATATTTACTGGTTATCAAATATATATGTTTCCGTTTAGAAACAAAATTAAGTTGTGTAAACTAATGAAAATATATCAAGCAACTTATATATCGACGTTGGAAAGCAAAAACGTAGTAAGTGACACATATGGCCATTTTCACTTCCTAAAACGACAGCTCTAGGTCCACAAGCACAAAAGCTATAATTTTTTTAAAAAAAAGTTGAAATATATTTTCGGCTTTTGTGAACGATTTAATTTTTGTGGGTTACTACGTTTTTGTTTTCTAGCATCGATTATAACAAATCAATAAATATAAAGAAAAACACAAATTCGATTGGTCTCATTCAATCATTACAAATTATTCTCTCAATCCAATTAGAGTCAGTGTAAATATAATAATATCTTTATCTTCCGAGATATTCAAACTTTCTTAACCGACCCTTTATTCCGACCTTTTTTTTTAATAGAAAGCTAGCAATATTTTTTTTTTCAGAAATATTACTAACAATCTTGTTAACCATTCCAACTAAGCTTAAGCTTGTGCTAGGACATGGTTCACGGCAATAGTCCAATGGTGGATTCGAACCCACAACCTTACGATTCGCAGGTCTTACTCTAAACCATTAGGCTATTGACGCTATTGATTTTATTTTTGCTCACGAGTGTACATGAACAATAAATAATCATTCAAATTTTTTTTTTTATTTGTATTTCCTTATTTATTGTCTCTAAGGCGGAACAGAGTTCGCCGGGTCAGCTAGTTATAAAATATATAGTTATGAAAGATAAAGTTTACAAGCTGTATTCGATAAAATAATTCTACACGTGGAATAGGAATTTGTCAGCGCTGTCATAGAGCGTGACAAATTACCTCCAACACTTATTAATTAAATTGCGATAACAAGCTATACGTCCTAACGACAAACGACTTCATAATATCCTAATATACAGAGAAGAGAGAATACACAAAGAATAATAATATATTAGTTTTCTTTATGTATTCTAATAGTACATTAAGTACAATACAAAATATAAAAATATTATACAAACCTAACCTAGATTGCCGCCGGCAGAGAAGCAGGGCCTAAGCAGACGGTGGGTAGGGCGACATAGAGAGAAACCTCCTGACGATGAGTGCCGTGTCCAGGAGTACCGCCTTCTGTATCTGACCGTTGACCCAACCATCTAGCGAAAGTGTTGAGGTGTTGAAAGCTTGAGGTGTCCTTCGAGTCTTTTCCCAGAAATGTCTATCGGAACAATGATCGTCAAAATCCAAATTACATATATTAACATAATTAGTGATAATTAATGACATATATGATACACGGACTATATTATTTGTTAGTATATTTAGAATATGAGCCGTGGTAACTCAGTGTCCGGGCGGTTGGCTCTTGTTGCATAGTACGCTAGCAACCCGAGTTCGATCCCCGGTGCCGGCACCAATAAATTTGTTGCTGCAATTTTATGTGCTGATTAACCACGCGCTCGGCGGTGAAGGAAAACATCGTAAGGAAACCTACATGTCTTAGAACATTTTTCTAAGGCATGTGAAGTCTGCCAATCCGCACCAAGGCAGCGTGGCGGACTATGCCCTTATACTCTCTTTACAGAGAAGGCCTGCGCACATCAGTGGAACATATATATTATACGAGTATATATAAAGGCTGTAACGTTAACTTTTTACTTTATATTTAGAATTACATATATTATAGTAGAGACAATGTATGTACAATTATGTACAATAATATATAGAAAAGAGCCGTGATAGCTAAGTATGCGGGCGGTCGCCTCAAATTGCATAGTACACTAGCAACCCGAGTTCGATCCCCGATACACTCTCCGGCACCAATGAATTTGCTGTTGCAATTTTATGAGCTGATTCTCTACGCGCTCGGTGGTGAAGGAAAACATTCACGTGAAGACTTCTAATCCACGATAGGGCCGCGTGGCGGACTATACCGTTATACTCTCTTTACAGAGAAGACCTGCGCCCAACAGTGGGACATATATTATATATATAAAGGTTGTAACTTTAACTTTATAACATGCTTTCTCTTATAGAGTATAAGGACATAGTATGCCACTTTTTTTTTTTTGTTAACGAGGAAGAAATCTTCAGAAAGATACCCCGCCTTCTGGGGGAAGGCGGCGGTTATGTGGGGTTTTTACCCACTAAAACCTCCCCGGTGGCCCTTCCTCGGTGCATGGTGAGGGGCTCCGGGATCTCCAGTGGAACGCACCGGAGCCCCTCTGCACTGTGCTCATAGAGAGCACTTCCGGAGGGAGGTCGCTCCCTCCCCCCCTGTGCCCTCGCAGTGCAAGGCGACACGGGCCAGCCGATGTCGCCTTCTTCCCGGGTCCACCTTGGCGGACGACAAAGGCCCCCACCCTTGTCGCCTCATGAACCCGAGGCCCCTTTTAGTCGCCTTCTACGGCAGGCAGGGGATACCGTAGTCTTATGCTTGAGAGCCCTGAACTACAGGGTTGATAGTAGGCCACCCTGACACATTGCGAATTTCACAATTTATAGAAACTAGTCTTAATAACCTTCACAAGTGGTATAAATAGTTTCTATACAAATAAATAAAATTGGAATATCTGTTTGTAACATTATAATAACTGCTTTTTACTACATGCATATGAATAAATGATGGTTCATATATATTTTAAATCGGTTCAATTTAGTAATTAAATTCATATTATTATTATATTTAGAATCGACATTTAAATATATCCTATAAAGTTTGACATTTTGATTTGTAGTATTGTATAGTATTGGACGTTTATTTTATATAATTTTACCCTTTGACGATCACAATGTATTTATTATAAGTAAGATATGAAATGCAGCCTGTACCATCTACTTTGTGAAATGAATAAAAATATACCAAAATAACATTTTTTTCTGGCTGAGTGTCTGTTTATTCCGGCTAATCTCTGGAACGGCGGGACCGATTTTGATGGAACTTTCACTGCTGTTAAAGTTAAAGTTACAGCCTTTATATATATAATATATATGTCCCACTGCTGGGCAGAGGCCTTCTCTGTAAAGAGAGTATAAGGGCACAGTCCGCCACGCGGCCCTAATGCGGATTGGCAGACTTCACATGTCGTAGAAAAATTTTCTAAGACATGTAGGTTTCCTCACGATGTTTTCTTTCACCGCCGAGCGCGTGGTTAATCGGCACATAAAATTGCAACAACAAATTTATTGGTGCCGGCACCGGGGATCGAACTCGGGTTGCTAGCGTACTATGCAACTTGAGCCAACCGCCCGGACACTGAGCTACCACGGCTCTCTAGCTACCACGGCCATCTAGCTACCACGGCTCTCTGCTGTATAGCTATGTAATAATGAGTAACTTAGGTTTCTTTTATTTCAGGAAATTTAAATTAATAGTTTTTAACCGCGAGTGTAGCTAGTACCCGTGTTGTTAGAGTTCTGTGTAACTTTATTGAGACACCCGATCACAGGTCTTAAGATAATAACCGAGAGAAACGTCTATAGTTTACTGGCAAGAGGAATTGGATACATCTAGAAATGTAAGGTGGACACACAAAATAATTTAAAACACAAAGACATGGACAAACAGAAAGCACGGAGATGTGAACTACCGGATGACACAATGCTTGACTGGCCACGGAGCCTTAATGACCTACACAACAAGTATTGGCAAACGTTAGAGCGCACTGTGTATGTATTTGAAGACGCGGTAGACGATGCCGAACATACGTTATTCGCATGCGGTCTTTTCACGAGAGAACGAAGGCTGAATTATGGACTAGCGTGACGGTGGTCAGCATAGTGGACCTAATGATAAGTAGCAAGGAGAACTGGGCCATAATCAATACGTTTATGGAAAGTATTATCGAAGAGAAGGAAAAAGACGAAAATAAAGAACAGAGAGAGAGAGACAAGACACAAAATAAAATAAGGATTACGTAGGACAAAAAAACATCAATAGACGCAAAATAAAACATTGATGTCGTGGAGGAGGAGGGATTTTAGTCCGTGAGAGTCGGACACTCCTTGGCAGCATGCTGGCCAGGGTCCATAACGGATATCCTCGCGAAAAAATAGCTCTTAAGATAATATTAATAACAAATTCACCGTGATAACAAAAAAGGACGTAACCTTTGACTAAAGTAATGTTGTTGTCACATGGTATAATGAAAAAACGATTATCACCCTCCGCGAACACGGCGAGGCTAACATAACCCTATAATGCACGTAACCCTAACGGTCACAATCTGATTTGTTCGTGGAATTGACCCATTAATGACTGCGCCATTTTTCAATGTTGGCGAAATTACATTACGAGCTTTGATGTAAAATTACACTGAACAAGATATTTATTTATTTAATTACTTATAACACCTTTTTTTTATTGACGAAGCGGAATACCCCACCGGTTATGTGAGGTTTAACTTACTAGCCCCCTCCCCCCTACGGTGGCCATCTTCGATGCACGGCGAGGGGCTCCGGGATCTACAGTGGAACGCACCGGATCCCCTTGCAATGTGCTTTGAAGGACGTCCGAGAGACTACTCCCTCCCCCAGTACCGTCGCGATGCAAAGGGACCACCAGTATCTATTATAACTAAAATTGCAACAAAAAAATTTATTAGTGATGCTATTTGAGGCAATGAACCGGAAACAGAGCTACCACTGCTCTTTTTTTTGTTAAAAGGGGGGGGACATCTTCTAGAAGATAGAAGAAGAAGATCTTCCCCCCAGAAGGCGGGATTATGTGAGGTTCTTACCCACAAGAACTTCTTCTTTTACTCTTAGTTCTTGATTTAAATTTCTGATATTCAGAACGTGTGACAGCCAAGCTCATCTTTCATACTAATAAGCTGTAATAGCGTGATGATCGCTATTACACCTATTAAGTTTCCACAACACTATATTTTTGAAATAATTATAAAGATACCAAAAAGAATATGTATTCCTTTAATATTTATAATTAACACATTTCTCGAGGACACGTGTGCCTTCACACGGACATTTTGAAAACGTCAGCGTTGTGAGGACTCTTTTTACAAGGCAGAGACAAAGGACAAGACTTGTGCTGCCTCGTTGACACGTTTACTTTGTTTCATTTCTTCTACATTTCGCCCCGTGTCCCATTTGCGATTGTTGCTGAAGATAATGGCATATCAGACGTATGGTTACGTGCATACAGATTAAGAACTGAACCAACTGAAAATCGATAATAATCAGGTAATTAAAATCGTTTAGTACGAAACCGGTAAGTACAACAGCTCTTGGCATTCTTTACCATTTACCGCGGGGAATTTTCTGAGGAATTGTTCGGAATCATCCCAGACCGAGCTACATTACCGTATATTTCGTCAGAATAGTCAGAAGTTTCTTCCACGTACTATCAACCTGTGGAATCAAGTATCATTAAGCCTTTATCCTTTCTTAACGGCCGGCAACGCATTTGTTAATCTGGTATTGTACAGGTGGCTCTTCCTCGGTGCATGGCGAGGGGCTTCGGGATCTACAGTGGAACGCACCGGATCCTTTACACTGTGCTCTGAAGGACGTCCGGGAGACTACTCCCTCCCCCAGTACCGTCGCAATGCAAAGGGACCACCAGTATCTATTACAACTAAAATTGCAACAAACAAATTTATTAGTGATGGCACCGGGGATCAAACTCGAGTTGCTAGCGTACAATGCAACTTGAGCCAACGGACACTGAGCTACCACGGTTCTCTGGTACATAATGATTTCTAGTACATAATAATAAATGTTACATTTTAAGTTAATACGAAAGTGCCTGGATGACCTTTTTTTGGTAAATCGTGTTTTTGGAAATTATATTTAGATACAAATAATATAGTAATGAATTATGAATAATATTCTTCGATAATAACAACATACTCGTAATATATATATATATATATATATATATATATATATATATATATATATATATATATATATATATATATATATATATATATATATATATATATATATATATATATAATGTACAATGCAACTTGAGGCAATCAACCGGAAACAGAGCTACCGCTGCTCTTTTTTTTGTTAAAAGGGGAGGACATCTTCTAGAAGATAGAAGAAGAAGATCTTCCCCCAGAAGGCGGGATTATGTGAGGTTCTTAGCCACAAGAACTTCTTCTTTTACTCTTAGTTCTTGATTTAAATTTCTGATAGTCAGAACGTGTGACAGCCAAGCTCACCTTTCATACTATTAAGGTGTAATAGCGTGATGATCGCTGTTACACCTATTAAGTTTCCATAACACTATATTTTTGAAATAATTATAAAGATACCAAAAAGAATATGTATTCCTTTAATATTTATAATTAACACATTTCTCGAGGACACGTGTGCCTTCACACGGACATTTTGAAAACGTCAGCGTTGTGAGGACTCTTTTTACAAGGCAGAGACAAAGGACAAGACTTGTGCTGCCTCGTTGACACGTTTACTTTGTTTCATTTCTTCTACATTTCGCCCCGTGTCCCATTTGCGATTGTTGCTGAAGATAATGGCATATCAGACGTATGGTTACGTGCATACAGATTAAGAACTGAACCAACTGAAAATCAATAAAGGTAATTAAAATAGTTTCGTAGAAACCGGTAAGTACAACAGCTCTTTGCATTCTTTACCATTTACCGCGGGGAATTTTCTGAGGAATTGTTCGGAATCATCCCAGACCGAGCTACATTACCGTATATTTCGTCAGAATAGTCAGAAGTTTCTTCCACGTACTATCAACCTGTGGAATCAACTATCACCAAGCCTTTATCCTTTCTTAACGGCCGGCAACGCATTTGTTAATCTGGTGTTGTACAGGTGGCTTTTCCTCGGTGCATGGTGAGGGGCTCCGGGATTTCCAGTGGAACGCACCGGAACCCTTTCGGAGATCACTTCCCGGGGGGGAGGAGGTTAATCTCTCCCTCCCTGCGCCCTCGCAGTGCAAGCCGACACGGGCCAGCCGATGTCGCCTTCTTCCCGGGTCGCCCAGTGAACCCTTTTATAAAAAAAATACCTATCTTAATAGCTTAGGGTACGGTATTCGAAACGTAAATTAGATCGAATCCATTATTGGACTATTGAAGTGAACCATCTCCTAGCACAATCTTAAGCTTAGTTGGAATGGTTAACAAGAATGTTAGTATTATTGTGAATAAATAAATAGGTTGACATGTCTTCTAATTACAATTACTAGACCATCGTCGTGGAACGACTAAGAGTTCAATTATCCTTTGTACTTACTGTGACCAGTCAACCATTACCTTCAATTTCCTCTTCAATAATATTATTATACGTTTAATTAATGGCACTTAACCCTCATTTACCCACAACCCTTATAGTTTACTTCCAAATCAAATATCAGTAGTAAGCAATTAGGTCAAAATGCTTGAATACATTTTCATTTATAATGAAATCTGATGAAACATCATTGAATTAAAATCTAAGACTTTAATAATAATAATAATGGTCTTGCAACGCTCTATTGGGATCGATCTGTCATCACAGACAGGACTATTGTTGCCAATAAGCCTGATATTGTGCTGACAGATCGGTCAACGCGACAGGCGATGCTCGTCGACATTACCATCCCGCATGACGAGAACCTTGTGAAAGCCGAAAGAGAAAAAATCACTAAGTACCTCGACTTGGCTCACGAGGTGACCGCCATGTGGGATGTGGATTCGACGATCATTGTCCCGATAGTCGTTTCTGCAAACGGTCTCATAGCGAAAAGTCTCGAACAACATCTTAAGAGACTTTCGCTAGATGGCTGGGTCAAGGGTCAGATACAGAAGGCAGTACTCCTGGACACGGCACGCATCGTCAGGAGGTTTCTCTCTATGTCGCCCTAACCACCGGTTGCTTGAGCCCTGCTTCGTTGCCGGTGGCACACACTAGGTTAGGTTTTTATAATGTTTTTGTATTTTGTATGATATTTTTGTGTATTTTACTTTTTATATAAATATTATAAAAACTTAACCTAAGGATTCAAAATAAATAAAAATAATAATAATAAATTTATTTATTCATCTTTCACAAATTTAAATGTACAGTTTACTTATACGTTTACAGTTTACGTAGTTCTTAAATTTGTGAAAGACTGGTGTCTGAACTAGGGTACCCTGTAAGACAGATCACCAGCCCCCCACCACACTTATGATAGTTCTGTAATTTTATTATTAATATTAACTTAAGAATTAGCATGCAAGAAAGAAAGTGTGTGGTGTGTGTGTGAATGTGTGGTGGGTCTGTGTGGTGTCTCTGTGGTGTATGCGTGGTGTGTGTGTGGTTTTTAACTTTAATTGTTGGTATTGAAGTTAAAGTTACAGCATATACATAGAACATATGTCCCACTGTTTACCACTGTATAAGGGCAAAGTCCCACACGCGGCTCTAGTGCGGATTGGCAGACTTCACAAGGCTTAGAAAATTTTCAAAGACGTGTAGGTTTCCTCACGATTTTTTATTTCACCACCGAGCACGTGGTAAATCAGCACACAAAATTGCAACAACAAATTTATTGGTGCCAGCACCAAGGCTCTAAGGTACCACACTGAGCTACCACGGTTCTAAGGTATTAAAGTAATAATAATAAATAAGCTATGATAGTCCTCAGAAATAGTATTGAACGAAACTTTTCTAATTTATAGCTACGCCACATGACAGTGGATAAGTTACAGCCATGTGTCTTACTGTTGCGCACAGTCCTTTTCTGTAAGGATAGAAATAGATAAGGATAGATAGGGGCATCGTCCACCATGCGGCGTTGGACTTCACATTACACAAAACAATTCTAAGGCTACCTCACGACGTTTTCCTTCACCGAGGACTTAGAAAATTTTATTTGTATGCTTTTGTAGTGAAAGCTGATGAAAAACATCTTATAATTTAGTATAGAAGGATATACGTTTATATATATTTTTTTTTATGCGTGTAAACTAGCGCTTGACCATGATCCCACCTGGTTTTAAGTGGTGATATAGTCAAAAGATGGTACGCGCTAGTTTAGTAAGTGTCTATTCACTCTATTCTTGAAGGCTCCCACGTCGTGCTTGGACGGAAAGACTGAGGCTGGCAACTTATTCCACTCCTTTGCTGTACGCACGATGAACGATGTGTTAGCTGGCAACACCTGACACCCAGCGATTGTTATACATAATAACTACTTCCAATGATATCTTAATAATTTACCTGAACCTTATTGTATCTTTAATTCATAATTAATAATTTAGTTGATCGTCACATGAACTTGGCATTGTAAACAATAGTTTAACCTTATTAGTTCCTAATCTGACTTCTAATTAATTTTGTAAAAAGATGGCGAGGACGCGCAGTTGTGACGTTTGACTCGATATAAATAATTCTTTGTACAACGTTACGCTGTCTCAATAAAGCGAGTGTATTAGTTGTTGGACTATTTTATTCTACGAGACCTACAGATTATAACAGATGACTATATAGATATAGATTAAACCTGCGACTTCATCCGGGTGGACTGTATTTTAGGAACTCTATACAGAACAAGTAAAATGTTTTGTATAACAAAAGTATATGGACCTCGAACGGAGCGGAACTTAATGGCGTCGTAAAAAGCGCCTATGTCCTTTGCCTTCACATAATCTATCTCTTCACGAGATTTCAGTGTAATCCATACAACCGCGAGTGCGAGTGAATGCGAAGCATTCATAAAAACTTTTAAATTTATAACATTTGAAGCTAAATTTTTCTTCTGTACCTACTTCCTTTGCACATCACACGCAACAGTTTTAATAGATTTGAACAATGTTTAAGAGTTTTAGAAGTAAAACAAGTATATTTACTAGTAAAACAAAAACCGACTTTAAATCGAATCAAACGTTACGCGCGCTGATGCCCTCTATATAATGGTTGTCAAATATCTCCTTCCGCCTTTTTGTCTTTTGAATTTCGCGGCTATGTACAAAGCGCTACAGAGCTCGTATCTAGCAATACTATACATAATTTGAAAGGTCTTGACATAACCTACAAAACGACGCTATGCATAATTAGTTTGGATATTGCGTTCAACAGTTATAGACGTGTAAACATGGAGTTTAACTTTAAAATAGCGCCGAAATTCGCGCTATTTTAAAGTTTTCCTTCGTTAAAGGCAAATCCGCTAGAGAAACGTTCCGTGAGATTAATGGTGTTTTGGGGATGGTACTCTATCACTTCGAACCACGGAGGAATGGCTTCGACGATTCAGAGCCGGTGAAAACGACACCATGGATAAGCCAGCCGGCGGAAGACCTGTGACGACAAATACCGATCAAATCATGGACTACATCGAGTTAGACCGGCATGTGGCATCTCGTGACATCGCCCAGGAGATGGGAGTTAGTCACCAAACCATTTTAAACCATCTGCAGAAGGCTGGATACAAAAAGCTTGATGTTTGGGTGCCGCATGACACAAAAGGCGGAAGGGAGATATTTGACAACCTATTATTTCCAATTTGTCTCAGGAGTATTAGGAAATAGAATTATTCAGAACCTAACCAAACTCTCCACAAACTACTCTTGGAGTACATTATTTCGACTAAAAAATGAATAATCGAAATCGGTTAGCTTATTCGTTCACATACTTATTGCAAATTTAAGACATATATGGTTTTCTAATGGATGATAATCCCGGAATTGGACCAAATTGAAATGGAAACCCACGGGAAGCATCGGCTTTCGAATAAAAAAACAATCATCAAAATCGGTTAACCCAGTTCAAACGTATGAGAAAACCATTTAACTACGTGTGCGACAAATGGACGAATAACTCAATATCGCGCCAGCCGATTCATCATCATCATCATCAGCCTGTGTCTATCCACTGCTGGAAATAGGCCTTCCCCAATGCCTTCCACCATATGCGATCCTCCGCTTTCCTCATCCAGCCACTTCCGGCTATCCTTGCGAGGTCGTCGGTCCATCTGGAGGGAGGGCGCCCTACGCTTCTCCGGCCCATGCGCGGCCTCCATTCCAAGACTTTCCTCCCCCATCTGCCGTCACTGACTCGACAGATGTGGCCGGCCCACTGCCACTTCAACTTGCTGACTTTAAGAGCTATGTCGACCACCTTTGTTCTCCGTCGAATTTCTTCGTTTCGGATTCTATCCCTTAGAGAAATGCCGAGCATAGCTCTTTCCATCGCTCGTTGTGCGACTTTCAGTTTGTGGACTAGCCCAACGGTCAGAGTCCAAGTCTCCGCACCGTAGGTCATGGTTGGGAGGACGCACTGGTTAAAGACTTTCGTCTTCAGGCATTGAGGTATTTGCGAAGTGAGGATGGTGCGGAGTCTTCCGTGTGTGCCAGCCGATTGCAATGCTTCATTTTTTATTGGAAAGGATGGACTTCAAAGGTAATTTTGGATGTGAGTTTGGTTGGAATTTGATTAAATCTATATCGTTATATTCCTATTCTATATTATTTGGAGTCAGCTTTTGTTTTTACTCGTAAATATACTCGAAGTCGGTTGAAAATTCGACAACTATGATAGCAGACAATTTTAAGACAAATTATAAAACCACACTCGGAGCCTAGAAAATGTGATTTAATTTTTTCCCCGTGTAGTTTAATGTCGAATGACAATTTAAAATTTCCTAGTTTTTATAACGTTTGCTGGCGTCGCTCCACACGTTTGTGTATTTGGGGCGCGTTCAAAATGCGCTGTGTCGTCGAAACAAAGCTATCTAGCGAAATATATTCATGCATTTTGTTCTGGAATTGCATTTAACATGCATATATACCATATGCTAGTGTGAGATGTCCGTATACATAACTATCCGCGCCCCACGGTGTTACCCTCTATTAGGAACTATTTATCCAAATAAAATTAGCCTAAGTTATTCCTTATTACATCAGCTGTCGAGATACAAGAGCCGTGGTAGCTCAGTGTCCACTTGTACTCTCTTTACAGAGAATTTAACATCTACTAGTGTAAGTCCCGTCATAACCGGTCGAGCCGTTCCAGAGGTTAGCCGGGACAAAAAGACAGACATACAAAAATTGTAAATAATGTTATTTTGGTATATATACCTTTCATGTGTATAGGTGTACCATTGGCTTAATATTTTCATTGTTCGTACTTAATGAGTTATTTTTAGTAAAATATTAAGCTTGCCGTGTACCGCGTCATATTATGGCGCACTAGTGTAGACGTGTCATTATAATTATGGGCGTAGAGGCGTGTTCTGATTTTAATTCTAACATACGCTTCGCTCGCTTCTGTCTCTATACTAGGTAATATGCCAATTAAACAATATCAAATTTTCACTCTTGAAAAGAAAATCAATTTGTAAATAACTGAGGGTCGAGGTTGTAATACAAGTAAATTTACGACGTTTTACGTCGACTGTACGTTTTTCGCGTAACTTTCTCCCACGCACTGTCAACTTGTGGAATCAACTGTCACCAGCGGTGTTTCCGAACGTTTCCGATTTAGGGACCTTCAAGAAACGAGCCTATTCCCATCTCAAAGGTCGGCAACGCACCTACAGCTCCTCTGCTGCTGTGGATGTTCATGGGCGACGGTGATGACTTAAGATCAGGTGAGCCGTATGCTCGTTTGCCACTTTTGATATAAAAAAAAAATTACGTGTAAACACAAAAAAAAATTCAATTTATTATAGAAATATTTCAATAATATTTCAAATTAAATTATTGATAGATTCAACATTAATGGCTACAACGTGCGGACGATCTCTTTTAATACTTATATGGTTTTTTCATGTTTGTAATTGTGAGAATTGGACCAAATTGGAATGAGATTACACTGGAAGTACCAGATTTTAAATGAAAAAAGAATCATCAAAATCGGTTCCACCACTCGAAATGAATAAACATAGATAAAGTCGAATTGAGAACCTCCTTCTTTTTTCGTGTCGGGTAAATAAGAACAAATCAGTCTTAACGATAAGGTCGCCCATTGTACAAAGATTAGTAAAATGTAACATAATTCTGTATTTTTTTTTGTTTGATTTTGGTATACAATCAAGTTATAGGTATCGCGCGCACGACTTTGGGTAGTGTTGTGATTCCTACGCACCGCTGAAAATCAGCTCATTTTCAGCTATATATTTATTTGTTCCTTCCTTTAATTATATTGTGTTTATTTTTCTTTCTTTTTTGCTATATTTTATGTAATGTGTTTGTACATTGTGATGCCAATAAATAAAATGTCTATGTCTTATATCTATCTAACGATTATAGTCTCTGTTAACCCTGCTTAAATTAAAAGGAAGTCATCATTTAATTATTTATAATGCGACGTTACAAGATGCTTTGATACTTGTCAAGATAACCCATGTAAAGAGCAATAAGTAGCGTGAAGTGTTTGACTATTTTGTCCTAAAATCACTTGGAATCTATCTCTTACGACTGTTATATCTAAATTGAATCTGATCTAACATCACCATTTGTCCCTTACTCGCGACCACTTATCTCTTGGTTGATTAATGTGCAGACGATTTGGTGGATGGAGCCGCGTGTTATTTAAAGAGAAGGCAAGTGAGGTTGCTCGGCCATTTATCTTCAAGCTAAAGATGATAAATAGTAAAGTAACAGGAATACAGAAGACGAAAGGAATTTATGATGTACAAAAATTTGTGTTATTACACAAGTATATTTGCGAGTTACAAAACAAAAACCGACTTCACATCGAATAACGCACGGACTTTTTTATTTCTGAATATTACGTCATCTAGAACCTTACCAAACTTTTATCTAACTACTCTTAAAGTACATCCTTTCCAATAAAAATGAATCATTAAAATCCTTTGCCGTGAAATTGAGTTATTCGTCCATGCTACATACATACAGTAATGCAAATTTAAGACTTATATGGTTTTATTATGGATGCTATTGGCAGAATTGGACCAAAAATTGAATGAGACCACAAGGGAAGCACCAGCTATCAAATAAAAAAGAATCGTCAAAATTGGTTTACCCAAAACCTTTTTTTTTTTTATGCGTGTAAACTAGCGCTTGACCATGATCCCACCTGGTGTTAAGTGGTGATATAGTCGAAAGATAGTACGCGCTAGTTTAGTAAGTGCCTATTCACTCTACTCTTGAAGGCTCCCACGTCGTAATTGGACGGAAAGACTGACGCCGGCAACTTATTCCACTCCTTTGCCGTACGCACGATGAACGATGACTCAAATCGCTTCGTTCGGACGCGCGGAACATCAACTATAAAAGGGTGGAGACCCGCCGAGTGTCTAAACGTCCGAAGGTAGAATGGGGATGGGGGAATTAACTCGTGTAATTCCTGTGCACACTCTCCAAAGAGTAATCTGTAAAACACCGAAAGGCTGGCCACCTTGCGCCTGTGCTCAAGACTATCTAGGTGTAGATCTTGGTCACCTATCACCTTTGCGTCCGCCTCTCCATGGAATCCAGTGCCGCGAGTTGGTATTTGGCTGCACCTGCCCAGATATGACAACAGTACTCCACACATGGCCGGATCTGTGCTTTATACAAAGTCAAAAGCTGTCCCGGTGTGAAGTACCGCCGTACCTTTGATAGGACTCCAAGCTTCCTAGCAGCTACCTTCGCTTTGATTCAATGAACCGCCCGTAGTTAAGATTCGCAGACAATTCGATTCCTAGTAACTGTAGGCTGTCAGTAGATTCATTTTAGATGTTGTAGATTATTGTTAGAATGTGGACTGGCTCCTTTTGGCGGTGAATAAACATGATTGCGTTTTGTTGGCGTTGAACTGCACAAGAAACCTTCAAACAGAAAGTTTGAAGGTTTCTTGTGCCTTCCTTCCTTCCTTTTTGTTGTCGGTTGAAACAAACCATCGAACCATACCTTATTCTAGTCTCCATTTTACACCCTCTTTCAAGTCACACTCTTCCCTTACTATACGATTAAGAAAAAATCAAACAAATATAAAAATCGTCGTAAAATACCAAAGCTCTGTAAAAAGAATACATTGTTTTATGTACTTAACGGAAAGCATTCCGTTTAAATTAAAACAAAAGTTTAATTAACGCAAAGCTTTTCAGATTAATTAAAAGGAAAACAATTTAATTTCCACAAAAGCGGGAAGGTGTATTCCGAAGCGTGACCTAAAAATCCTTTTATGATCGCATATTCAAGCTACGAACGGTTTGTGTTGAACCGCTTTCGTGTTTTTAACAGGCTATAATTGTTTACAAACAAGTGGCGTATAGTGGTTATCTAAATCTTTGCCTTGTCTTATCGTAACATTGTTCTTTATCTAATGCATGAAAGATAAATTAAAAAAAAAAAGATAAATAGTGTAAAGAAAAAGTAAACATTTGAAAGTTAATGAAGCGGAGTGATTTTTTTTTCAACGTCAAAAAAAGAGAACGTCCTCAATTCATATTTTTTTATGGTTGGTTACTTCACCAACTTTCGACCGGGTCGTAACCGATTTTGATGATTTGTTATTGGAAGTAGATGCATCCCATGTGGTCCCATGTCTGATGTGTTGGTCTAGTTCTGGCAATGGCATATATGAGTAAACCATGTAAGTCTTAAATTTACATTAAATATGGTGGCACTCAATACCATGACAACCGAATTCGATTATTCATTTTCTATTTGAAAGAATGAGCTTCAAAGGTAGTTTGATAAGAGTTTGGATAGGTTCTGATTAATTCTATTTCGTAATATTCCTACAAAAACGGAAATACAAAGAACGTTTAACGATTTATTTTGAAGTCAGTTTTTATTTTTACTCGTAAATATACTTGTATGTGTAATCTAACAATATTATATGGGCCTAAGTTTCATTTAAGCTGTTTTCATTACGTCACATAGTCAGTGTAAAGACAGGCTGTTTACGTATGCACCCCACACCGTGCGACACGCCGACATTAATTGCTAGATTATGTGGATAATCCTAATAGCCAACGTTTATAAAGAGCTGGCCATTTCAGGCATCTTTTTTTACTTGGATTTATGTCCCAACGTACAACCTCATGTGAAATATTATTACTTTTTTTTTAACAAACGAAGAACGATCACTTTGAACATTTGTTATTCAAATCCTGTACATTTAACGCATGCATTGATTTACCACGCGCTCGGTGGTGACGGAAAACATCGTGAGGAATTTTACGAGTCAGCAAAATTTTGCATGTGAAGTCTGCATATTCGCTATAGGGTCGTGTGGCTGTCTTATACTCTATTTACAAAGAAGGCCTGTGCCCAGCAGTGGGGCATAAATAATATATAGATCTGTGGAGGTTTAGGTAAAGGAAAACATCTAGGAAGCCTGCATGTCTTAGAAAATTTGTAAGACACGTGAAGTCTGAAAATCCACACGCGGGCCTATGCGCTTATACTCTCTGAACCGTTTTTTATTATTTGTACAGCAAAGGTCTGGAATAGTTTGCCCACGTCTGTCTTTCCCTCCGATTACAATGTGGGTGTTTTAAATAGCTCAATGAATAGGCATTCACTAAGCTAGTGCGTCTTACCATCTAGGACTACATTTCCACTCAACATCAGGTGGTATCGTATAAAATTACCTGTTAAATGTCTTATTTATTTCTGATGGTATTGGATTTCTTTGGTATTGTGGTGTCTTTTTTTTTTTTTTATAATTTCTAAGCAAGTGCTTGAGTACGATCCCACCTGATGTTAAGTGGAAATGCAGTCCTGGATGGTAAGGCGCACTAGCTTAGTAAATGCCTATTCACTCTACTCTTGAAAATACCCACGTTGTAATCGGAAGGAAAGACAGACGCGGGCAAACTATTCCAGTCCTTTGCTGTACGAAGAATGAAAGACGAAGCAAATCGCTTCGTTCGGGTTTGAGGGATGTTCACAACAAAAGGATGAAATCCCGCAGTGCGTCTAGAAGTCCGATGGTGGAAAGGGGATGGGGGAATTAGATCATGTAGTTCCTAAGCACACTCTCCAAAATGTAATCTGTAGAAAACCGATAAAGTGTCTGATAAAGTGAAGAGACGCCATCGAGAGCAGTGAAGACTGTAAGGAACCAAAACTTAATTATGTAGAGGGCGGAATATACTTCTAAAATCTTCTACAGGATGTGAAGCAGTGAAACTAATTCATATTCTTTTTGTTGTTAAGGTTTATAAGACTGATGTGTATGTATTATTCTGTAGCATTTCATATGCTCGATAGCGCTATAACAGTGAATAAATTTTGCCATATATACTAAAACACTTTTTGAAGTTCAGGCTAACCGACCTAAGCTATGCTATCTCTCGATCAGCAGTAAAGCAGTAAAGGCCAGCCTCTTTGGCCAACTGTGTTAAAATACGGTGAGATGCAAATCATCGCCTATACCACGGTAGACTGCCTGGCGCCGGGCTCGCCGGCCGGTAGTGGTGACGCACGCGCAGGCGTGGCTTAACAATTATCTATATAAAATTGTTGTTTGCATGTCCCTTTATGCGTACAAAATATTATTAACAAAAATTACTATAAATAAGATTTTAATTTAGATGCTTCGCTACAGTTCGTCCAAAAAGCCATACGTACCCGTGAGCAAAAATAAAGGGTCGGTTAAGAAAGTTTGAATATCTCGGAAGATGAATACGTTAGTTAACTGAAATAAATTGTGGAATATTTTTGTTAATCTATTTATATTTCATTAAAAACATAAACTTAAACGAAAAGGATATCTTACGTAAACTTGGATGATACTGTATTTTCATCAAATTTTAGTACTTCGTGTTACCTCCATGTGGCGTCTTTATCTTCCGAGATAGTCAAACTTTCTTAATCGACCCTTTATTTTTGCTGACGTATGTAATAGTTAATAAAGAGACGTTATTTATTTATTAAGAATTTAGATATTTCTTACATAGATATACAATGTGCTCGGTATAGTTGCAAATATATTATTAATCGTATTTCGTTCGGTTACGTATTTGTTTGAAGGATGTAGGTAGAGTTAAATATTTGTATTTTTTGTCTGCTCTATGGGTAGTAAGTGAACTCTCGGCGTGTGCGGAGAACGTCTCTCCCCAGTTTCGTGTCAGTTCGAGTAATTCAGTGGATTTAGTTAAGTGTATAGTATTCCTATTCTATATTATTTGGAGTCAGCTTTTGTTTTTACTCGTAAATATACTCGAAGTCGGTTGAAAATTCGACAACTATGATAGCAGACAATTTTAAGACAAATTATAAAACCACACTCGGAGCCTAGAAAATGTGATTTAATTTTTTCCCCGTGTAGTTTAATGTCGAATGACAATTTAAAATTTCCTAGTTTTTATAACGTTTGCTGGCGTCGCTCCACACGTTTGTGTATTTGGGGCGCGTTCAAAATGCGCTGTGTCGTCGAAACAAAGCTATCTAGCGAAATATATTCATGCATTTTGTTCTGGAATTGCATTTAACATGCATATATACCATATGCTAGTGTGAGATGTCCGTAAATATTATCTTACCTAGATGTTACCCCGCGGTGTTATCCTCTATTAGGAACTATTTATACAAATAAAATTAGCCTTTTTTTTTTTGTTAACGCGGGGGAATCGAGTTATTAACCATCCTCCGGTACCCTGGGTGGGCCCGGAGGGATGTGTGGGACTCGGCCTTTTGGGCAGCCCATACCCACTAAACCTACCGCGAATGCCATCAGCCGTTATGAGCGGGGTGTCCCGGATCTGTCAGCGACAGGACACAAATAAAATTAGCCTAAGTTATTTCTTATTACATCAGCTGTCGAGGTATAAGAGCCGTGGTAGCTCAGTGTCCACTTGTACTCTCTTTACAGAGAATTTAACATCAGCTATCTACTAGTGTAAGTCCCGTCATAACCGGTCGAGCCGTTCCAGAGGTTAGCCGGGACAAAAAGATAGACATACAAAAATTGTAAATAATGTTATTTTGGTATATATACCTTTCATGTGTATAGGTGTACCGTTGGCTTAATATTTTCATTGTTCGTACGTAATGAGTTATTTTTAGTAAAATATTAAGCTTGCCGTGTACCGCGTCATATTATGGCGCACTAGTGTAGACGTGTCATTATAATTATGGGCGTAGAGGCGTGTTCTGATTTTAATTCTAACATACGCTTCGCTCGCTTCTGTCTCTATACTAGGTAATATGCCAATTAAACAATATCAAGTTTTCACTCTTGAAAAGAAAATCAATTTGTAAATAACTGAGGGTCGAGGTTGTAATACAAGTAAATTTACGACGTTTTACGTCGACTGTACGTTCTTCGCGTAACTTTCTCCCACGCACTGTCAACTTGTGGAATCAACTGTCGCCAGCGGTGTTTCCGAACGTTTCCGATTTAGGGACCTTTAAGAAACGAGCCTATTCCCATCTCAAAGGTCGGCAACGCACCTACAGCTCCTCTGGTGCTGTGGATGTTCATGGGCGACGGTGATGACTTAAGATCAGGTGAGCTGTATGCTCGTTTGCCACTTTTCATATAAAAAAAAAATTACGTGTAAACACAAAAAAAAATTCAATTTATTATAGAAATATTTCAATAATATTTCAAATCAAATTATTGATAGATTCAACATTAATGGCTACAACGTGCGGACGATCTCTTTTAATACTTATATGGTTTTCTCATGTTTGTAATTGTGAGAATTGGACCAAATTGGAATGAGATCACACTGGAAGTACCAGCTTTTAAATGAAAAAAGAATCATCAAAATCGGTTCCACCACTCGAAATGTATAAACATAGATAAAGTCGAATTGAGAACCTCCTTCTTTTTTCGTGTCGGTTAAATAAGAACAAATCAGTCTTAGCGATAAGGTCGCCCATTGTACAAAGATTAGTAAAATGTATGTAACATAGTTCTGTATTTTTTTTTTGTTTGATTTTGGTATACAATCAAGTTATAGGTATCGCGCGCACGACTTTGGGTAGTGTTGTGATTCCTACGCACCGCTGAAAATCAGTCGCAAAAAGCAAACAGCGCTGATTTTCAGCTATATATTTATTTGTTCCTTCCTTTAATTATATTGTGTTTATTTTTCTTTCTTTTTTGCTATATTTTATGTAATGTGTTTGTATATTGTGTTGCCAATAAATAAAATGTCTATGTCTTATATCTATCTAACGATTATAGTCTCTGTTAACCCTGCTTAAATTAAAAGGAAGTCATAATTTATTTATTTATAATGTGACGTTACAAGATTCTTTGGTACTTGTCAAGATAACCCATGTAAAGAGCAATAAGTAGCGTGAAGTGTTTGATTATTTTGTCCTAAAATCACTTGGAATCTAGCTCTTACGACGGTTATATCTAAATTGAATCTGATCTAACATCACCATTTGTCCCTTACTCGCGACCACTTATCTCTTGGTTGATTAATGTGCAGACGATTTGGTAGATGGAGCCGCGTGTTATTTAAAGAGAAGGCAAGTGAGGTTGCTCGGCCATTTATCTTCAAGCTAAAGATGATAAATAGTAAAGTAACAGGAATACAGAAGACGAAAGGAATTTATGATGTACAAAAATTTGTGTTATTACACAAGTATATTTGCGAGTTACGAAACAAAAACCGACTTCACATCGAATAACGCGCGGACTTTTTTATTTCCGAATATTACGTCATCATCTAGTCTACCTTACCAAACTTTTATCTAACTACTCTTAAAGTACATCCTTTCCAATAATAATGAATCATTAAAATCCTTTGCCGTGAAATTGAGTTATTCGTCCATTTGTAGCGCACACGCTACATACATACATTAATGCAAATTTAAGACTTATATGGTTTTATTATGGATGCTATTGTCAGAATTGGACCAAAAATTGAATGAGACCACAAGGGAAGCACCAGCTATCAAATTAAAAAGAATCGTCAAAATCGGTTTACCCAAAAACCTTCTCCTTTTTTGTTGTCGGTTGAGACAAACCATCGAACCATACCTTATTCTAGTCTCCATTCTAGTCTACACCCTCTTTCAAATCACACTCTTCCCTTACCATACGATTAAGAAAAAATCAAACAAATATAAAAATCGTCGTAAAATACCAAAGCTCTGTAAAAAGAATACATTGTTTTATGTACTTAACGGAAAGCATTCCATTTAAATTCAAACAAAAGTTTAATTAACGCAAAGCTTTTCAGATTAATTAAAAGGAAAACAATTTAATTTCCACAAAAGCGGGAAGGTGTATTCCGAAGCGTGACCTAAAAATCCTTTTATGATCGCATATTCAAGCTACGAACGGTTTGTGTTGAACCGCTTTCGTGTTTTTAACAGGCTATAATTGTTTACAAACAAGTTGCGTATAGTGGTTATCTAAATCTTTGCCTTGTTTTATCGTAACATTGTTCTTTATCTAATGCATGAAAGACAAATTAAATAAAAAAGATAAATAGTGTAAAGATAAAAATAAACATGTTTTTTTTTATGGTTGGTTACTTCATCAACTTTCGACTGGGTAGTAACCGATTTTATTGATTTATTATTGAAAGTAGATGCATCCCATGTGTTCCCATTTCTAATGGGTTGGTCTAGTTCTGGCAATGGCATATATGAGTAAACCATATAAGTCTTAAATTTACATTTAATATAGTCGCACGAGTTTGAAGAATAGCTCAATATCATGACAACCGAATTCGATTATTATAATACCCACGTTGTAATCGGAAGGAAAGACAGACGCGGGCAAACTATTCCAGTCCTTTGCTGTACGAAGAATGAAAGACGAAGCAAATCGCTTCGTTCGGGTTTGAGGGATGTTCACAACAAAAGGATGAAATCCCGCAGTGCGTCTAGAAGTCCGATGGTGGATAGGGGATGGGGGAATTAGATCTTGTAGTTCCTGAGCACACTCTCCAAAATGTAATCTGTAGGAAACCGATAAAGTGTCTGATAAAGTGAAGAGACGCCATCGAAAGCAGTGAAGACTGTAAGGAACCAAAACTTAATTATGTAGAGGGCGGATTATACTTCTAAAATCTACAGGATGTGTAGCGGTGATACTAATTCATATTCTTTTTGTTTCAGGTAAAATAAATAAATTTAATACAACGATATATTTTAAATGTAAGTATTAGTTATAAATTTATAATAGAAGCAGTAACAACACAGTGATTAGCTTAGCAAGCTATAAGACTTACGATCTGATGGTCGCGACTTCGTATCTCATACGGCTTGTACTAATGAAGTGCCATTTCGATTTATTAATACCAAAAAATCCATACGGTACCTAATAAGCTAAGTTAAAATCGGACAGCGAAAATTGTCTGTGTCTACCCCGCTGAGATTAAAAGGGTGTGAGAGCTGATATTATTATATATTAGTATTAGTCGTTGTTTTCAATATGAAATTTTGATTTACATTATCCTTGATATAGCGTATGTTAAGGTTTATAAGAGTTGTGTGTGTATTATTCTGTAGCATTTCATATGCTCGATAGCGCTATAAAAGTGAATAAATTTTGCCATATATACTAAAATACTTTTTGAAGTTCAGGCTAACCGACCTAAGAGCTATGCCACCTCTCAATCCGGTGAAGTAGTAAAGGCCAGCCACTCTGGCCAACTGTGTTAAAACACGGTGACATGCAAATCATGGCCTATACCACGGCAGACTGCATGGCGCCGGGCTCGCCGGCCGGTAGTGGTGACGCACGCGCAGGCGTGGCTTAACAATTATCTATATAAAAATAGTTGTTTGCATGTCCCTTTATGCGTACAAAATATTATTAACAAAAATTACTATAAATAAGATTTTAATTTAGATGCTTCCGCTACAGTTCGTCCAAAAAAAAGCCATACATACCCGTGAGCAAAAATAAAGGGTCGGTTAAGAAAGTTTGAATATCTCGGAAGATGAATACGTTAGTTAACTGAAATAAATTGTGGAATATTTTTATTAATTTATTTATATTTCATTAAAAAACATAAACTTAAACGAAAAATGATATCTTACGTAAACTTTGATGATACAGTATTTTTCATCAAATTTTAGTACTTCGTGTTGCCTCCATGTGGCGTCTTTATCTTCCGAGATAGTCAAACTTTCTTAATCGACCCTTTATTTTTGCTGACGTATGTAATAGTTAATAAAGAGACGTTATTTATTTATTAAGAATTTAGATATTTCTTACAAAGATATACAATGTGCTCGGTATAGTTGCAAATATATTATTAATCGTATTTCGTTCGGTTACGTATTTGTTTGAAGGATGTAGGTAGAGTTAAATATTTGTATTTTTTGTCTGCTCTATGGGTAGTAAGTGAACTCTCGGCGTGTGCGGAGAACGTCTCTCCCCAGTTTCGTGTCAGTTCGAGTAATTCAGTGGATTTAGTTAAGTGTATAGTTTCGTTTTTTAAATATCGTTTCGCGGCGTGTCATCAATGTTATAAACGGTTTTAACTTGCTAACGGGGAGGGGTGCATTACGGGTTACGCAAGGACAGCACCACTCGCGTCTTCAGGCTCGAGATTGATTTACTAAATCGTCTTAGACTTGGCAACTTCGCACCTGCAAGTGGAGGACATCGAGGTGGTAAGTCATACTTTCATTATATACGACACGTAGTATCGTGGGACTTTTGCCGCGAGATCCCAAACCTGTTTTATACAATGTTCTCTTAAAATAAACACTACTTTTTTAGATTAATCAGATTCTGAATTAGATAAGTAGTGTTGTTTTAGATGTATGTGTTTGTGAAAGCTGTGTTTTCCTGTAATTAGTGAGGATTGCACAGTGTTTAAATTTAATGAGCTTAGTATAATTTTAATCACTGTTGGAAAAAGAGCAGTGGTAGCTCAGTGACCGGGCCGTTGCCTCAAGTTGCATAGTACGTTAGCCGGCAACAACAAATTTATTATTTGTTGTTGCAATTTTATCTACCGATTTGCCATGTGCTCGGTGAAGGAAGACATCGTGAGGAAATCGATGTCATCATCATCATTTTAGCCATAAAACATCCACTGCTAGACACAGGCCAACGATTTCCTAAAGGACCGGTTGTAAGCGGATTGCATCCAGCTGCGTCTTGCGGCCTTTATGAGGTCGTCAGACCACCTTGCGTCAGACCTCTAACTGTACTAGAGCCTCGCGGTGGACTATGTCCTTATACTCTATTTACAGAGAAGGGCCAATATTGGGACATATCAATGTAAATAAAGGCAGTAACTTTAACTTAAAGTAATACATACGGATAGTTAACCTTAATTATATTGGAGTACTTGTAAAAGTATATAAGAACAATTTTTTTAGCGTAGCTTCAAACTGTCATCATTTTTTCATAATGCGCATGAAGAACGTGTGACTATAGAAATAACGCGTATAATATTAAAAATATATAAATAAGATAAGCATAAACAAGAATTATAAATATAATTGAAGATGATCGACTCGATGCAGAATCAAATAAAGCACAAATCTTTTTCTCTTTTTCCACTCGAAAGTGTAGTATCGACATAAAGCTATTCAAAGTAGATATATTGAGGTATTTTTTTGTATCTCTGAGAGAGTTTCAAGTGTATTTATAAAAAGAGCTGTCCGCTGTCAGCCATCGTCTTATAAGAAACGAAATAAGTAACCCCGAGATCACTTTTAGAAGGGTTAAGCATTATTTATATATTGTATTTTCACAATAGACGAGTGATCGTACGGGTGAAGTCCAAATCTGAAGATCTCCGATCAAATCGCAGATGACGTATACCAATGTCTTTTTTAAATGACTTATTTATACCGACTTAATAGATGAGGAGGACTTCAAATCTGTCTGTTTTTTTAATGTTTGTGCGCTTATAACGTCATTCATGAACTGTTTTTGATTTTTTTAATAATAATAAATCATTAAAAAAAATTTTTAGCAAGAGATTGTTTTGTATTTAAAAAACAGACAATACAAACCGGTAAATTCCGCCACCCTCTTGGTTGGATTCATCTTGTTTTCTTCTTCTCTCGGTGCCATCTTCTATCGAAGGTTGGTGACCATCATGGCGATTTGGACCCTCGCCGCTCGAAATAAATAACGTGTGCTCTTATTGAACCATTGGCGTAATTTTTTAAGGGACAGCCCTGTAATTCTGGGCTCTCAAGAATAAGACTATGGTATCCCCTACCTGTTGTATGGGCGACAAGGGTGGGGGCCTTTGTCGTCGGCCAAGGTGGACCCGATAAGAAGGCGACATCGGCTGGCCCGTGTCGCCTTGCACTGCGAGGGCACAGGGGGAGGGGGGAGTAACCTCCCCCCAGGAAGTGCTCTCCTTGAGCACAGTGCAAAGAACTCCGGTGCGTTCCTCTGGAGATCTCGGAGCCTCTTACCATGCACCAAGGAAGGGCCACCGGGGAGGTTTTAGTGGGTAAAAACCCCATATAACCGCCGCCTTCCCCCCAGAAGGCGGGATATCTTATTGAATATTTCCTTCCCGTTAACAAAAAAAAAAGATTTTTAAGCCAACCTGTTCTACCCTGGATTTCTTTTTCTCATGTATCTTTCCCTGGATTATGAGCTGTAAGAAATCGTATTTGGGATTGTGCATTATATGTCCTAGGTTTAACGTGTTTTCCGAACCGACTTCAAAAAAAGAGAAAGTTCCCAATTCGACTTTTTTAAATATGTGTTACCTCTGAACTTTCGACTGAACCGATTTTGATGATTTTTTTATTAGAAAGCTGGTGCTTCCTATATGGATCCGATTCAATTTTATTCGATTTCAAGTCGGATTTTGTTTTTAATCGTAAATATATATCTTTATATCACGTCTGATCAAAGACCACTTTATACGTGGATTGGAAATTGCGATCCGATAATAAGAGAGCAATTTGTCAAAATTTGTGCCGATATCATTGACTATCGACGATGTCGCGTGCCCTTAGGCGGTTAGCATTTGTTCGGTCAATTCATTCGTTTCCCTCTGAATTTTGCCAAAGCGCCGAGATACGGCATGATTTTGATTTAGGTAAAAGGTCTGGCTCGACTGGAGCTCTATCAAGTTCTGCTATTTTTATATTAACTTTTATTGATCGGTGTGCCATGTAACTTGGAACCTTGGAATGGAATAGACATAGCAGACATTTTTTACTTACTATACTTTTTAAGCAACTGCTTGACCTCAATCCCACCTGATGTGTGTGTAAGTGGAAATACAGACTCGGATGGTAAGGCTTAAGTAAATGCCTATTCACTCCACTCTTAACGATACCTTCATTGTAAACGGAGGAAAAGAGACACGGGAAAATTATCGTCTACTAACTAAATTCCAGTCCTTTGCTGTACGATTAATGAAACACGAAGCAAAGCGTGTCGTTCGAGTTTGAGGGATGTTCACAACAAAAGGATGAAATCCAGCAGTGCGTCTTGAAGTCCGATGGTGGAACGAGGATGGGGATTTAGATCATGTAATTCCTGAGAACACTCTCCAAAATGTAATCTGTAGAAAACTCAAAGATTAGCTACTACCTTACGCTTGTACTCAACACAGCAGATTGTTCAGCTGCATCTCCAAATAGCCTCTTAGCCTGTCTTTAAATCAAGTCTAAAGCAGCTTGCGCAATCCCAAATGTGACAACAATATTCTACACACGACCGGACTTGAGCTTTACACAGTACAAAGTTTTAAAAGCTATCCCGCAGAGAAATACGGTTGCACTTTGAGGAAGATCCCAAGTATTTTTGTACTTGGTACCACCACGACTTCACAGAAATTACACGCGGAACTGCTTCTTTTTTCGCACTATCAGCTCTTATAATAAAAACTTTTATGATATTGACTTCATAATTCTTCGAAAACGTTAAAAAAAATATCCTAGTTAATTATTGTAATTGTATAAATTTATATGATATATATGTATTATCTATTTTGTTTTCCTTTCTTAATTTTTACGTATTCTGTGGCTTAAATAATATAATATTACGAGTAGTATAAGAAATATTGGGTACTCCTTGTCAACATTTATTTTGTGTAACTTATTTTATATTACAAGACTGTACCAAAATGAATCAAAAAAATTTTGTAAGTATTCATAATTTAATTATTAATTAATAATATCACCTAAATATATTTATTTCTTTTTTCAAAAGTATTATTTTATTAGAACCCACGACCACGAGACCTTAAAATTCACTATAAAAATTAACAAATTTAAATTCATTTAAAATAAAAGATACGATAAGCAACTGGTTGAAGGAATTTGACTACGAACACATACACACACACACGCACACACGCAAACACACACTCACTCTATAATATGTATAATTATTATGTTAAATTAATGTATATTTGTAATATGTGCACAATTGAAACATAATGTGTGTCACACATACATACATATAATTACTTTCTACTAATTAACTATAAAAAACAAAAAAAATATACGATTAAGGAAGAGCTGGATCTTCTGGCACAGGTATATTTTATACTTAAAAGAAGATTGTATACTTGTTTTATATGTTTTTGTCTCTTGAAATTAAAGATTTTATTATTAAATTATTATATCATCATAATTATTATATTATATGATATTGATAATTAAAATTAACTATCATTATAGATAATACGTGTAATTATTATGGGTATATTTTTAATTCATTGATATGTATACATATATGTACTCTATGTGTTTATGGACTGCATACAAAGGAGTCTATACTTCTAGACCTCGGTATCAAGCAGCGTATATCATCTCTGGTACAGTCTCGAATCCTCACCTTTTTTGGTCATGTAAGCCGTCAAAGGCAGGTGGATACTGAGTGACCCTTGGGCCAGGTTGAGAGTATTATTTGGGGTGTCCTGTCGCTGACAGATCCGGGACACCCCGCTCATAACGGCTGATGGCATTCGCGGTAGGTTTAGTGGGTAGTGGCTGCCCAGGCCGAGTCCCACACATCCCTCCGGGCCCACCCAGGGTACCGGAGGATGGTTAATAAAATGATTCCCCCGCGTTAACAAAAAAAGGTTGAGAGTATTAGGCGAGGAAGATCGCCTATGAGGTGGACAGACCAGATAAATGCCAAAACCGGAATTTCGTGACTGCAAATCGAGAAAGGTATTCTTCGAAGGTTCGGACATATAGAAAGGATGTCTGAGGAAAGAATGACACGGAAAATTTAGAAGAACAACACAGAAGATAGTGTCTTTGGGGTCGGTAGAGGACGCCCTGGAGTGAGGTTTAGCGTTGAAAATAAGCTCCTACCTATTTGCAAAAAATCGTAAGTGTTATATTTTGCACCACCTTTTTGTACTTTGTACTTATCAGTGCGACTGTTAACTTTTAACCGTCTTTTAATTACTGCCGAGACTCCTTTACACTTCCTTTAAACCAGGGTAGACAGAGACTGTTATCGCTGTCTGCTTTTCACTAAGCTTATGTCATATGTTATCTATCCATTTGTGATAGGTAAACCGACTGTCCGACCGATTCATTGGTACAAGCCGATAGGGATTCGAAATTAGGGGTTATCTGCTGTATTAATGTGAATAATCCTAACAAATTGAGTATGTTTCCACGAAATAAGGAAATAGTGAAATTAAATACGCAACTGTTAACATTAAATAATGAAAGTGAACACGGAATAGGCATCACGGAGCCCGCATTGACGGTAAATTGAATTGCGCTGTGTTGTGCTCGTAGCATTATGTACACCTGGGGACCTCTTTACGCCTGCTACCCATTTTCCAGATGTATATTTCGTTTCCATTGTCCAGTACGGCGTTTTTATTTCAATTTTCCGATAGTAAGATTTTATTATACACGGTATTAGCAGACAACTTCTGAAAACTAAGATAGACTATAATACTAATGACACCTTTGATGATTGGACGGAAATAAAATCGATCCTGAATAAAGAAAACATATTTTAAAAAGTTTTATTAGCATTATTTACGCCCCATCATGTTAGTATAGTTAAATGAAACGATAGTTTTTAAAAATACGTTACTAAAAAAACAATGCACATTGCCCACAAAAAATAGCACATATTATGTACTATTTTTAAGAAAAAATTTTGCACTTTAGGTTCTTTAAAGGCTAGAAAATTTTGTAAATTGTATTTTTTTGACTCTGCCGACTCAAACAGGTTCCCCACCCTTGACCTGTACGATACACTGGGCTCAAATTATTGTAATTTTTTCGTTACATAAGATAGTTAAGAACGGAAAATCGCCAAAACAATATCGTGAAATCGAGCCGATATCTGTTTAATTATTTATATCTATTTACTTACAAACTTCCAAAGTGATTTTTCAAGCATAAATCGCTGAAGAAACGCCAACCGACTAAAAGAGCTTTACCGTCTCTATTCCTTCCTAATATTCCAATGAATCCATCACGAATCACTGAACCGAAAAACAACAAATGAAACGCTAGCCAAGGGCGACGGCGACGCTGTCTGCGTCGTCTACCAAAGTGGACCCGGGATGAAGGCGACATCGGCTGGCCCGTATCGCCTTGCGCTGCGAGGGCACAGGGGGGGTGGGAGTAACCTCCCCCCCGGGACGTGTTCTCCTTGAGCACAGTACAGAGGGGCTCCGGTGCGTTCCACGTTGAGATTCCGGAGCCCCTCGTCATGTGACACTAAATGTTGTCGTTATGTGACACTAAAACCTCCCCGGTGGCCCTTTCCTCACCGAGGAAGGTTTTAGTGGGTAAGAACCCCACATAACCACCACCTTCCCCCCAGAAGACGGGGTATTTTTGTGAAGATTTCCTCCCCATCAACAAAAAACGGGCGACGGCGACGCTACGTGTACGTGACTAAAGTGATACACGACTGCATGACGTGCAGGGCGGGGCAGTAAGCACCGCCCACAGTAAAAGCGGATAGCGGCTCAAGTGACTTAATAGCCATAAGATACGCTATCGCTTTTGAACCGATTTCAAAAAAGTAGTAGGACATTATTAATTCGTCGGTGTTTGTTATGTTATGTTTATTACTTCGTAACTTTCGAGTGGATGAGTTGATTTTGATAATTCATTTTTTTAACAGTTGAGTAATAAATAGGAAAGAACTTGTGGGGCGTCAAGAAGGTGCGTACATCTAACCGCGAGGTTGGTGAGACCGTGGGAGGTGGTGGGTAGTCACCTAGCTATTACATATGAGACTTCAATGAAATGTGGAGAGCTATTTATTGTTTCTCTACCCCGATAGAGATAAGGCAGCTTACTTTTTACAGCTTATTTTTGCAATAAAAGGGCGGTAATTGAACCGCTATTGCTTCTGCTTTAGCCCGCCGTCTAATATCTACTCGTTTGTCTGTTCCTATCAAATTAGCCGGCAGATTGCCCCTTTGGCCCTCTAACAGAGCTTAATGCGTTGCGGTCGAGTTTATAGCCAGTTTAGTATGGACGTTAAAGTTTTCTTTTCCTCCCGGTTGTGTTTTTCTCACTAAAATACATATATTTTACTGGTAAAATTCACTGTCTTTCTCTTTCTTATTATATATGAAAACAAACTAAATTAGCATTAATGCTGGTGAGTTTTTGCAAGGATCATCGAAGCACTGCATACATGCCTCACCCTTCCTATTTTAAACACTTGTTTGTATACAGTACTGTAAAAACGTATCCGATATCCTTACTATACATACCGGTCAAACACATAATATACCTATAGTAGTTGGGTATAAATTGGAACCAATTAGAAGCCAATTGTAAACGTATGAATAAATAAATAATCATTGGTTATAATTGACTTTATAGTTTTGATATTTTTAAACATATTTCGGTAACCGTTCTAGCGGGATTTACGATCGCTACGCCCTTAGTCCCACTCTGAAGGCATAGAATGAGATAGTTTTTACAGTAGGCTTAAATGCTAATACGATTGATGAATGATGTATGAGGTAAAGATTTTTTTGCGATTAAAATTTGTGCACGTTTTGTATCTCATTTGAACGTATACCAGAATAAGTCATAGGGCCACTGGAACAGCTTCTACTGTTGCAAGAATAGAGCGGCACCCTCGGGTAAGTACCACGGCCTTTTCAAAGAACCAATATCAAGTTGAGGTATTTTATAATTCTGCATTTCGCCTGCGAGTGCGGTGCTCCCATTGGGTTGTATAATTGCGCTAGCTTTTTCTGGCTCTCCTTACCAAGGCTAGTTAAAGGGTCGGGTAGTTACGTCCAACTAACAAATTCGCTCTGTTACGACAGTTCTAAAGTTTATCTATTTATTTCCCGTCAAAATGTTTTGCACATCAGATGAGGAAGGCTGGCTCACCAAACCATTAGATTTGCCAAGTGGTGGATGTGCACCACATAATGGGGGAATTTGCTTAACATGAAGCGGAAAGAACGTCATTAATAAATAGCCTTAAATTGAGGGAAAACATGTGGGTGCCTTTTAATGTTGTTGTGTGACCCGACCTCAGAAGGAGCGAAGAAGCTGGTGGCTATGGCCATATAACTTTAATAACTTTCTTTGTCGCTTCATGCGATCGACGTGTGTTACCAAGGTTGGGGCTGACATGCCCAAAAGGGTAAAAGTTCCTAGAAAATAAGGATGTGCGTACCTAATTATTATAATATTTATTTCCATACGACCTCTTTCGGTGACAGCGTAGAACGCCTGCAATGGTAAAAGAAAAACATCAACTGTCAACCACGCGGGCGTACGGTCGAGCCAATTAATGTTAACTACTTTGCTAAGTAATTTCGCGTTGTGCCAATATCATTGGTGTGCGTTACTGAAGGAATTTAAGTAAGAAGACGTACTTAAAAGGACCCCCCTTAAAAGGAAAAAAAAATCAATTCATAATATGTTGACGCAATCACTTTATGCCCAAAAATATCTACTCGTTGATACACGACGGTATCATTTAAGATTAGATGAGTGTGCCCATTCTTCAGAACTAAAATAACTTACACGTTAAAAGTTGTATAAGATAACGCTGTCCTAAGCTCTATTACTATACGAAAACTATTGCCATAGTCCATTAGCAAACAATGCAGAACATTTCTCATTCTATTATAATACGATCGTCGTTGTAACAGAAGATGCTCGGGTCTATCGATCATTCGACGATGCTCAGACAAATAGTATTCTTTGTATAGAATCAACCCTTTCTTCCGTTGGCAAACGCTGGCCGCCATTGTTGTTCAGCAATATAAATTTCAAATGGCAATAAAAAGTTGTTTTCAAAATTAATTTTATTATACACTATTATAATTAAGCGTCAATAGCCTGATGGTTTAGGGTACGGTCGGCGAATCGTAAGGTCGTAGGTTCGAATCCACAATTCACTTTTGACGTAAACCATCTTCTAGCACAAGCTTAAGCTTAGTTGGAATTATTAACAAGAATGTTAGAAATATTTCTGAAAAAAAAAAATATATATATATATATATATATATACTTCATTAAAAAACTTAAACTAAAAAGGATATCTCATGTAAACTTGGATAATACAGTATTTTACATAAAAAATTATTTTTATTGAAATTTTTGTACTTAGTGTTGCCTCCATGTGGCGATAAAATAAAAACCAAATTAATAAAAATATTTTATTTTATTTTAAGGATATGTAATTGTCTA
The DNA here is from genome assembly GCA_029286785.1 of Meandrusa payeni. Classification (NCBI taxonomy): domain Eukaryota; kingdom Metazoa; phylum Arthropoda; class Insecta; order Lepidoptera; family Papilionidae; genus Meandrusa; species Meandrusa payeni. The sequence goes on from JAGSMX010000029.1 coordinate 4,463,233, forward strand.
TCATGCACAATTTATTTCAGTTAGCTAGCGTCTTTATCTTCCGAGATATTCAAACTTTCTTAACCGACCCTTTTTTTTGCTCACGGCTATATTCAGTGTTATAAAAAATATCTTAATGTTTGTTACCTCATATCTTTCACCTGGGTGAACCGATAGTGAAGCGAACCACACTGGCATCCTTAAGAAAACCATATAAGTAAATTTACATTATGTGCGAGACACAAGTACATACGCAAATAAACGAATAACTCAATATTACGCTAGCCGATTTCGATGATTCATTTCTTTATTGGAAAGATTGTACTTCAAGAGTAGTTTAATGAGAGTTAGATTCCGATTAATTCTATTTCATAATATCCCTACAATAATTCGGAAATATTTATTTATTTATAATAGTATACACCACAGCTAAATTTAATTACACAGTTAAATAGGAAAATAGGAAACAATTAGACACAAAACGGATAAATTAGCCAACAGGTGCATAACTACATTTTATCACAAGCAATTTATGAGTTAAGTTTACTAAGTTAGGTAAGTACTTAAATTATGACGTGTGAAACATGATTACGTTCTTATACATTTCATCCTTTTGTTGTGAACATCCCTCAAACCCGAACAATGCGCTTTGCTTCGTCTTTCATTCTTAGTACAGCAAAGGACTGGAATAGTTTCCCCGCGTCTATCTTTCCGATTACAATGTGGGTATTTTCAAGAGTAGAGTGAATAGGCATTTACTACGCTGTACCATCCAGGACTGCGTTTCCACTTAACATCAGGTGGTGGTCAAGCACTTGCTTAGAAGGTTTAAAAAAATACATATTAGTGCTTATTTAAATTAAATTACACTAAGTACATAGATGATTTTATTTTTAAAGTTACTTTTTAATAGATAAAAAATATTTACATTACATTTTTCATCGTACAGGCGGGGTAATCTTGTTAAATTGGAATTTTTGCCATAATTAGTATGGTGAAATGGAACATAAAATAATCCTGTATTTCTAGTAGGTCTCTTAGGTGCAGAAATTGTTTTACGGCCTAGTAGTGTAGGGTGGTCTGTATAATTATAATTAGGGTGTCCGCGTTTAACGTTCGATTCGAACATTGTTTTTGTGTTTTCTCGTAAATGTACTTGTTATAACTGTAGTTTTGCTTAGGCTGTCGGTAAGACTCTGTCACTGTCAACTTTTGGAATCAACTGTTACTGGGAGTGTTTTCGAACCTATACGATTTGGGGACTTTCAAGAATTCATTCATTTCTCAAAGCCACCATGCCACCACTAGCACCAGCACCGGTGTTGTGGATGTTCATGGGCAACGGTTTTCCTATAAATAATAATTCACTCGATTTTTAAGTATTTGTGTACAACGAATTGAGGATAGGATATATAAGCTCTCCCCATCGAGACACGCAGGCGTCGTTAATAACTGCGTAGTTTAAGGGCCATGCTTATATGGTAGTCGTAATCTGGCAGTCGTTGATACAATCTTTCCCCTGTTTAACTGCAGGATATCCAACCACGACCAGTTCACTTTTTACGATTTCAAAATGGCTTTCAACCCCCCACGAAATATTACTCTAAATCTACGACAGTAAAAACAAATTGCCTTTCGCCGGGCAAGGTATAACGGCGGACTCCTAATGGCTATTGGATTTTGAATTTTATTCATTTTTATAGACCTCATTAATTTGTTGATGATCGCTCGGCTGAGGTGTCAGTATACTTGGCATCGAGTCGTGATCGTCGTGAACTAGAGGTCATTGAATTCTGTGGAATAGACTGAAATATTCCAAATAATAATAAAAATTTAAAAAGATAAATCTCTAATCTAAAAAAAATCTATTCCACAGAATTCAATGAACTCTAGTTCACGACGACCACGACTCGATGCCAAGTATACTGACACCTCAGCCGAGCGACCATCAACAAATTAATGAGGTGTATAAATAAATATATATATATATGTATATATATTTATATATATATCCTCTATATATATATAGGAAGTGCTTGACCAGTCATGAAAGGTAGCGCGAAACAAAAATAATTTAAAATGTAAGCCTATAGCTATATATATATATTTTCTGGGCATTTATTTTAGTTTTCCATGTCAAAGAATCTGAAAATGAAACACGGTAACAAAACATTCAATTATTTATATTGACACCACAAATTAAAAAATCACAATTACAAGTAAAGACAGAAGTATGTCTTAGTTATGACTACGGGAATCGGTAATTTGTACGGGATTATCAAACATTATAGGCCGTTAGGAAAAACTTTTGACGATAATGTGTTGCCATTACGTTGCCCCTGGAAGGTGCCTCCGTTTATCCCCTGTCGTAATTTTCTATTCACGGCTAAAGGACGATATTCGGCAGATGTTCTCTTTAATGGTTTGTTGTCGAAAGATTTGCGAAACTGTTTTAACTTTGTGACTGTATCTTTTAATAATTAATTTCTAATTATCTCATCCGATTCCGTCTTCTATTAACTTAATTAACATTAAGCTCTTACTCGTAGATATTTAATACTTGGAAATTGGTTTCTACTAAAAGTTATTTAATATACTATAGTTTACTTATTTTATACCATATGATGTTATGTGGAATTTTTTTGACAGTGAATTAATACGCATGTGAAGAAAAAATTGAGCATTTATGAATTGATAGAGACGAACTACACAGTCAGTCATTGGGAAAAGAAGCTGGCCTTGACTGCTTCACCTGAACCTCTATCGTTAGTAACTCGACCCAAGGGTTCCTCCCGTGAGGAGCGGAATCGTGAGTCGGTTGGTAGCTTTTATCGAAGGATTATCGGATATTCATTTTTGAATACCACTTCGAGAAGCGTTGGCGCTGGGAGACGAAGTGGCCGCAGTAACTCCAACAACGCTTCTAATATCTATTGGGGACAAATGTAAGAGCTATGACTATAAAAAAATAGAAATACAAAATGCTAAAGAAATTCAAGCGAATAGTGGACAAAACTCGACTGTTAAAAGTACCAGTATAAATTTAACCGGGATAAGGTCGTGTTTACAATTTATGTAATAAGTGGAAAGGGGAAGAAAATTTTTAAGAGCTCAGTAGAAGCTGGGGAACGCAATTACCTGCCACTTTTCTACTCCGCTGATTTATTTCCTCATTACGTGATGTGTAGAGGTGATAATACGTATCTTTTTTTCATTAATGCTTTAGAGTTGTGTGTGTTGAACACGACTGTGTATGCCACAGTTTTTTTTTAGTAAAACTTTTTTACGCTTTGTGTGATCGCGCTAGGCGAACGGAAGTCTAGAGTGAGAGTTAGTAAAGATAGAAAGATTTATGTTTCGTATATTTTATAGGGACGAGAGAGAAAAGTGCGTGCACACATTTTCTTACTCTCTTTTCTCATAGCCACTTACGTTTCGTATATCTAAGACACAATGCATGCCTATTGTTTCTATCATACAGTAGGAGCAAGAGAGAGAAGTGCGTGCACACATTTTCTTACTCTCTTTTTCTCATAGCCACTTGTTTCGTATATCTAAAACATAGTGCAGTCCTATTGTCTGTATCATACAGTAGGGCAAGAGAGAGAAGTGCGTGCACACATTTTCTTTCTCTCTTTTCTCATAGCCACTTACGTTTCGTATATCTAAGACATAGTGCAGGCCTATTGTCTGTATCACACTGTAGGAGCAAGAGAGAGCAGTGCGCGCGCACATTAATTTTTTCTTGAACAATCGTGATATATCGATCGTAGATTATTATTTTGTGTATATATTATGCATATATACATATGTTATACATAGATATAGATGGGGCTAAATAAGTTTCACTTCAGTCGTGTGATCTAAAAACACAATCGCTTATTATTTTCTAATTCAAATTACTATAAAAAACCTCTAAGTCCTTTTGAATTTAGTACAATTTTGTGTTGTAAAAATGATTACTACCCATATACGAAAAATAAAACATTTTTATTGTCCTTATCAAGGCTTCAACTTTATTGTTTTTATTGCTTAATTTTATAGGTTCTCGTATTTTTAAACTCTATGCTTATTTTCATATAATGAGAGAAGGTATACATCTGCAGTATAAAAATAAGCTCTCACAAATAATACTAACACTTACACCCTTAATCCAAAGGACAAGGCAGAAATTACGAAATTAAGAAACGGAAGAGGTATGCCAAAATGATGTAAAATGGATGTCCGTAATCTCTGCCTACCCTTCATCATCACAAGCGTAAGTTATTTATTATTTTTACAGAGGAATAATAACCAAAATAGCCGTGGTAGCTTAGTGTCCGGGCGGTCGCCTCAAGTTACATAGTACGCTAGCAATTTCGATTCGCTCAACGCGTTAGGCGGTGATGAAAAACATAGTTTGACAGTTATCTATGAACGAAGTATGCTGTATGTATGTAAGTGATAACTATTATTATTATTATGTATAGAGAAGGCCTGTGCCCAGCAGTGGGACGAATATATTATTATATGCTGTTACTTTAACTTTTTAATGCCCAAAACAAACAAAGGAATTTAATAAATAATCCTCTGACGTCGTAACCGAAACAATGTGATCTGTTTTTGTTAAAAAAAGAACTTTTCGAGGTCGAATGAACTTTGTACGTAAATAATTAACTAACTTTCTATACCTATCAAACATTGTTTAACGTATTTTTTGGTTGACGCTTTGAGGAAACAAAATATAGTAACTTTTCTTCTACCTCCATCCAGTTATAATGTTATTTTATATAAAGAACTATGAAACAAAGTATTATATCAATCTGTCTTCTATATATATAAAAGAGAAGGTGTGTGTGTTTGTATCCGTATAGGCTCTGAAACGACTGGACCGATTTCGATGAAACTTTCAGAGAATCTTCAGATTGACCTGGCGAGTAATCCTGTCGAGTTTGGGGACTCCTCGCTTTGAACTGTCAAATACAGCTTTTATTTACTGTAATGATATTCTATTATTTTATAACCCAAATTTATATTGCCACATGCGTTGTGTATATTTATGTCATTATAAATCATATTGAAGTACAATGGAGTATATTGTACGTACATGGGTGTAGGTAATGATCTTGGTGTGGGAAGAGAATGAATACGGAGAGAAATGAATAATTTAATATTTGTTGTAGTTTATTGTTGAAATAAAATGAAGAAAAATGAAAAAAAAAGGGGGCTGGATACGCTAGTCCTTCAAACAAATATTTCATAAAAAGTATATATTAGTAACACAAAGAATAATTTAAATTGAAATCGAAAAGTAAGTTAGTCTCCGGTCGGTCGCTTCAAGTAGCGTAGTACGCTAGCAACTCGAGTTCGATCCCCGGTTCTGTCACCACTGAATTTTTTTTAATGCAAAGTGCCGGTAACGAAAAACGTCGTGAGGAAATTTGCATGTTTTATGGCCGCGTGGCGGCTTATTATTTATATATAGGCTATAGATAGACTACATTTTATTACCTTTAAAAGGAATTAATGACAATAATAAATTATCACTGAATGGAATATTGAATATTTCACTTAGGACCTTACACCATTGACCCTACTTATATTAATATCTGTCAAAATAGAAATCCTTTCGACGGTTCCCCTGTAATATTCTAAGTATTTAAGTAACAAAATATTAATTTGAAATGATTACATTCAAGTTGCTAAAATAGAAACTTTGATATTTAGAATAACTTATTTTAATTTAGTAAAAGCCGCGATAGCTCAGTGTCCGGGCGGTCGCCTCTAGTTGCATAGTTCGATCCCCGGTGCCGGCACCAATAAATTTGTTGTTGCAATTTTATGTGCTGATTTACCACGCGCTCGATGGTGAAGGAAAACATCGTGATCTACATGTCCTAGAAAAATTTTCTAAGATATATGAAATCAGCCAATCCGCACTGGAGCCGCGTGGCGGACTATTTTTTTATGACGAACTACACAGATTGGCCAGAGAAGCTGGCCTTGACTGCGTCACCGGATTGAGAGGTAGCAAAGCTCTTAGGTCGCTTAGCCTGAACCTCTATTGCTAGTAACTCGACACAAGGGTCCCCCCGGTGAGGGGTAACCTCGGCTTGGACGGTTACTATGTTACGCGTAAGCATGCCGATCCGAGGGCGCCCGAGAGGGCCTAACCACGACTCGGTCGGTTGCTATTTCACGGATAATCTAAGAGACATTCAAAAGCTAAACTAACTTTGAGTGCCACTTCGGGAATGGCGGACTATACCCTTATACTCTCTTTACAGAAAAGGCCTGTGCCCTGCAGTGGGACATATGTAAAGGTATAGCTAGGGCATAACTATTTGTGTAGTATTAATTTACTTAGTCTTTTAAATTCTTAATTGAAGTATACTATAGATTATATATAATAAGCGTGGAAATCTATTGATATTGTTACGTAAACAATTTTACTAATGAGTCACTATTTAGTTAAATGGCTGTCTATGATCTATGATTGATTTGGCAGTGGGGTCGTGACGAAATCTAGTGGACAACGCCTGCCGCTTGTCGCAGTTGTCTTCAAGTAGTTAAACCTTTTAGAGTTCTTCTGACTTAATTGGTGTAGCCGTAACTGAAGTTTAGAAATGCGTCAGTCATTTGTCTTTCATCTTTAATTTATTTTTTATTTGTGTTCTATGTATTTTAGTGTTAGCTTTTTTTTTGTTAACGGGGAGGAAATCTTAAAAAAGATACCCCGCCTTCTGGGGGGAAGGCGGCGGTTATGTGGGTTTTTACCCACTAAACCCTCCTCGGTGGCCCTTTCTTCGGTGCATGACGAGGGGCTCCGGGATCTCCAGTGGAACGCACCGGAGCCCCTTGGAATATTTCTTTTTTATTTGCGCGACTGATAGCTTAAAATAACATTGTAATAACGGCATCCGATTTTTTATTGTAAAGAATGGACTTCAGGGTAGTTTGGTAAGGTTCTGGTTGATTCTATTTCGTAATATTCCGAGTCGATTTGGTAAAAATGCTTGTATTATATAGTATAGGCCATCGGAATCACTCACACGGGGTAAATTTTTTTCTTAGATATAATTTGGATCAGTTTTTCAATGTTGGTTACAAGGCGAGCAGTAGATAAACTAGATTTGTTATAATAGTTTATAAGCGTTAAGGAAACCTATCTCTTGTAAATCGAAAGTTATACTTGGCTTATACAGCTACGTGCTTATGGTTGATTTAACTTAATCGGAACGTCCGATCGTTATCTACGTAAGCTGTTATAACTTTGTAACTTTAGTTCAATACACTCGGGGATCTCGAACAGTGACATAAGTTAAGTTATGGGAATACCTATTTCCTGAAACCTATGCGTATAGAATTACTGCATATAGAATACGTCATTTTACCTTAGATAAAAAGCGACAAACAAAAATGAGAATAAAGATGCTGCAGAAGCAAAAGCAGCCAATGTCATTGAGGCCTTCATAGTTGAGGGGTAAAAACGGTGACAGGTAGATAGCAATCGTCGTCCGCTATTCACTAGGCTTATTAGGTCTTTGTATGTGACAGGATGTATTCTGGGTAGAGCAATATGACCGTGAAGACACAGCTGTATACTCCTATCAAATTAAACGAGGGGTATTTCAACAAATATCTTTCTTTGGTTCGCGCTTTTATTTAATAAATATAGCCCTGAGCAAAAATAAAGAGGGTCGGTTAAGAAAGTTTGAATATCTCGGAAGATAAAGACGCTAGCTAACTGAAATAAATTGTGCATATAATCAGATAAATTATTGATAGACAATTAAATGTACTTAAAATAAAATAAGAATTTATATTTCGCCACATGGAGGCAACACTAAGTACTAAAATTAAAAAAAAAAATTGAATGTAAAATACTGTATTATCCAAGTTTACGTAAAATATCCTTTTTCGTTTATGTTTATGTTTTTTCATGAAATATAAATAGAAAAATAAGATTATTGTATTTTAAGGATATTTAATTGTCTATCATGCACAATTTATTTCAGTTAGCTAGCGTCTTATCTTACGAGATATTCAAACTTTCTTAACCGACCCTTTATTTTTGCTCACGAGTGTATACAAATACATAGTATTATTAATTTAAATAAAAATATATTATTACTAAATACCATACACACAAAAAGATAAACAAATTAGGAAAACCAGACGGGGTTCTCTCGGCAGGGGAAACCAAACGGTTTTCGGGTCAACACGGAGTTAGGTTATTTTCAATCTTTAGTAAGGGATTAATGTTCATGTAATATAATATAATATAATATTAAAAAATATGACTAAATAGTCGTAAAATATGTAAGTGACGTAATCATGATTATTTTTTTACTAAGTTTTTCGAAGAATAGGGATTTCGAAAAAAGCTAGTTGAATCCGGTTTGCATCAAGCTCTGTCCTGCGACCTTTATGAGGTCGTCAGACCACCTTTCGAGTGGACGTCCGGCGCTGTGCTTAGCCGGTCCGTGATTTCCAATCGTGTGATGAAACATGGCACAGAACCTTGGTCCCCTCACTATGGACCTTATAAGTAACGAAGCGGCGTGTGCTACAGAGAGCTATATTTTGATTATCTCTACGATAGATTATATCAAGTGACTTGATTGAAACCACAAGGACAGTAGTATAAATTTAGCAAACATAACACATACTAGATATGCCTATCATTTGTAACGTGCTTAGCATTTTTACAAATTTACCCGCAAAGTTTGTTCCAAGATTTCATTTTCTTTATAAAAGGAAATCTGTTGATTCAGCAATGCTCGTCGTAATGATTCAAAGTCAAAACAACAGGTATAAAATAACTGAAAAGGACGATTAAAGGCTTAGGTTCTAATTGCGTGGATCCGACAACAATGCTTCGCGCGACCCTTGTAATTACAAAGGGAATGGTTATAATGATTCTAATTTAAATGATAAATTAGATTCCGCCTCCACCCGATGAACAAAAAAGTCAGAATTGCTTGAACTTAAAATACGTTCAAATGAACACTACTTAATATAAAAATAAGCTATAGCGTTATAATAATGGGGTAGTCAGTGGTAGTATTAATTTTAAAATAGTTTACAATAAAACTCATTTGATTCAAAATAGATAGGAAAATCATCGATACTTCCGTTACTGTAACTAGTATATACTAATAGAAAATAATAAACTAATCACATTAACTGCAAAAAGATACAAATTGGGAGGTTACTCTCTCCCCCCTGGGCCCTCGCAGTGTAAGGCGACACGGGCCAGCCGATGTCGCCCTCTTCCCGGGTGGGCGCTTTTCCCGAGGCCCCTTTTAGTGTCCTTCTACGACAGACAGGGGATACCGTAGTCTTATTCTTTAGAGGCCAGACCCTCAACCCCCAACTACAGGGCTGATAATTAACGAGCGAGATAATTAGCGAGTAATAAACGAACCTACTTTTAGTTGTTTTAGTGTTGTGGTTGTTCATGGGCGACGGTGATCACTTGAGAGCCGTAAGTTAAGTTCCGTTTTCTTTTAAAAAATAAATAAATTCCATACAATTATATTATGAGATTTTTAATTTTTAATGAGTAATATTAGCGTGAATATAAAAAGTGCTTCATTAAAATATATCAAAATGATCAAAGCAAATAAATTGTCTTGATCTTTTGAAGATTATACGTTGATATTACAAAAGAAATATCGAAAGAACAATGAAATAGGTAAATTAAATAATTATCTTCCTTCAGTCTAACAACCTACGTAATTATCAATTAAAAAAATATATTTTTTTTATATCTGTGATTTTTTATTTCATAAGAATTATGTTTCCAATGATTCATAACCGACTTTTGAAAAGGATGAAGTTCTCTCAGTCATTTGACTGTATTTTTTATATTTGTTAACTGATTTTGATGGTTAATATTTTATTTGATAGTTGGTGCTTTCCGTGTGGTCTGGTCTGGTTAATTTGTTCCAGTTCTGACAATGGCATCCTTGAGAAAACCATTTAAGTATTAAATTTGATTTTGTTAAAGTTGTTCGGACAGTTCACTGGAATGCAAATCCGACATCTTTTCGCAGAATTAGAGGGTCAAGGTCATCAGAAAGACCCTGTAAACGGTTAAATAGAAGTTAATATTAGGAAGCCCCGGCTCAGAGATGTGAACAGTATTCCATTTGATGCTGCAGCACTTCGTCGGTCGTCCTTTTTAGCATGTTACCAAACTGGTATAGACCAGTTATATATACATTTTACTACGCAAATCTATTACATATCTTTGGCTTATACGTATATATCCTCTCGATGCCACTCGGTTTTTGGAGTGAGCTTTAATTATATTGTATAGAGTTATTATTTAATAGAAGATTTTGTGATGAAATTTTTGTTCGCCACCGTTGTGTTCATGCTGTAACCAAGTGCATTCTACTGGAGATTGCAGTGCAATTGTATGACGCAGCTATTGTTGCCGCGTACCATTAAGATATCGATATATCGATAGTTAACTTTTACAATAAATATCAGATGATTTTATAAAATTAGTTACAAATGTAGCTGAAAATAACAAAATTGATTTGATACTTGCCGACCAATACCCTGGGATTAATTCAAAAGAGTTCAAGAATTGTTTAGAGGAGATGAACATAAAAATAATATTTACAGCTGTAAATGCGCCCTTTTCTAACGGATTAAATGAACGATTCAATCAGACGTTAGTAAACAAGATTAGGTGTAAAATAAACGAAAAAGAAGAAAAACGAACTTGGGCGACAATAGCACAAGAATGTGTCAAAAAGTATAATGAAACCAAACATTCAGTCACGGGCTTCTCTCCATCTTATCTCATGAATGGTATGGATGACAGAATTTTGCCTAAACTTAGCTTAAACAAGAATTGAAGAGTAACTTGATTAAAGAAAGATAGCATTTGATAACATATTAAAATATCATGACTACAATAAGAAAAAAATTGATACGAATCGGTAACAACATATATTTAATGTGGGAGACTTGGTATATGTGGAAAACGGAAATAAAATGAACAGGAAAAATTAGATGAGCTGAGAATTGGTCATTACCAGGTGATTGAGAAGATCTCAGACTCTATATGTAAAATTGATGTCGGCCACAAAAAAACAGAGTCTAATCTTTTCCATATAACAAAACTTTTACCAGTCCCAATGTTAGAAGAAGAAACTAAGAGAGGATTTGTAATTTTTTTTTCTCTTTCTTTCAATTGTCTTTCCTTATGGGGGTAAGGTAAAAATTATTTATATATTTTTTATAACCGAGCTTTATTTCCATAAACGGTTGTCAGGAATGACATATAGGTTCTGTCATGTCAAAAAGAAGTGAACAAAAATAAAATGGTTTCTTTAAATAAAATGTTTAAGTTGATTTAGAAACCTACAGATGGGCGACTGAACCTAAATGTCGTTTCTTTTGTTACAGAGCAACACATTTTATTTGTCAACCATTGTAGGAACAAGTTATCTTATATATATTTATATTTAAATATATATATATAATATATATATAATCAGAATCTGACTTTAGACGAAATATTAGGTAAAATTTAACGTAAAATTCCGTACTGTCAGTGATGGATTAACACACGATGATTCTCTTTTATTTCAAAAGTTCTGGCGGGTACGTTTTCTTTCTTTTTCGTGCTCATTAGGCAGAACTTGTCTAGTCTTGGATTGTTATTAATATTTCAATCAACAAACATTTTTTCATACGCTTTCCAGGGTTTCTTGGTATATCGTTGGAAACCCACGGTCTTATGCCAAAAAAATACAAAATCGGTGCAGACTGCGCTATGAGTGCACAAACATTTAAAAAAAACTGTCGAACTGAGCCTCCTTTTTTGAAGTCGGTTAAAATATGTTTATATTTTGACTTCTTATACTAACAGGAATATATAATTTTTTTAGTACATAAATAAACCCTTACGACCTTTAAATGAGGTCAAAGGTCGTGAAAACAGACACAGGCTTAAAACGACTTTCTTATTTCAGTCATTTTTTTTGGTTTGGTTTTTTTCTAAATCCCGTGAATGAAAATGAGAAAGCTACCGATATTTACAAAGCCTATTAGTTTCGACATGTGACAATAATATGAGTGTTTGGGGAAAGCTACCTGCCATATACGGAACACACACTTTATCTCCTGATTGTTTTTTTCGTAAAATTCCAAAAATAAAAATAAATACTAGAAAAAACTTCCGTTCTGTTTAAAATAAAATTAAAGTATCGATATCGATAGATACGTCCGTGAGTACATTCTTAGAGTGCCGCGAAGAGCGCTTGAGACCGGTCGTGGCCTATGTACGGTTCATTTGTCTTGCCGTGTGCCTGAATTGTCTTTATCTAAGCTCGGCTGGCTCCCAACCCTCGTAGACATGTAGGCAACTTGCTTATACAATATATTTTTTAATATTAAGATACTTTAAATAAGAAATAATAAAATCAATCATATCTTTATAAAACATGCCTGCTCAGCTTAGTGTATTATTTATATAGTGCTACTAGCGTACCCATCCCGCTTCGCTGGGCTAGATTTTTCTTTACTTTATTCTATGCAATAAGCTTACATCATTAAATATTTAATTTAACTCTCACAATATATTCAATTATTAATTTCTCTCTGTATTCATTCTCGTCTATTCTCTTCCTGAGCGGGTGAAGATCATTACCTACACCCATGTACATATCAGTAAATACAATATTATTCTTATCATTTATAAAAAAACATGTCGGGGTCAGGTTAATGTCAGATTTTTTTTTTTTGACGAACTACACAGATTGGCCAGAGAAGCTGGCCTTGACTGCTTCACCGGATTGAGAGGTGGCAGAGCTCTTAGGTCGCTTAGCCTGAACCTCTATCGCTAGTAACTCGACACAAGGGTCCCCCCGGTAGGGGGTAACCTCGGCTTGGACGGTTACTATGTTACGCGTAAGCATTCCGATCCGAGGGCGCCCGAGAAGGCCGAACCACGACTCGGTCGGTTGCTATTTCACGGATAATCTAAGGGACATTCGAAAGCTAAACTAACTTTGAGTGCCACTCCGGGGTTAATGTCAGATATAAAAGTACGACGTATAGCTTGTTTGACATTTAAAAAAGAGGAGTGCTCCGATCGTCACCAAACTGTACAGGATTACTCGCCAGCTCAATCTGATGATTCAATGAAAGTTTCGTTGAAATCGGTCCAGCCGTTTCGGAACTTATATGGAACATACCCACACACTTTCTCTTTTATACTTATATATATATATATATATATATAGACGTGTGTGATATGGTTGCTTAGTGACGTATAAATAAAGTAGTCGATTTCTACGTGAAAAGACATAGCGCGTTTTGAACTACGTTTACAAGATTTGCCGAATTTTTTATTATTATAAATTGTAAGATTGAAAAACCTTTTAACCTTTTTCCTTATTAACGAGCAACACGTAGCAAGTAATAATTCATAAGTGTCGGCACTGAGGATCGAACCTAGGTCGATCGCGTGTGCAAACCGTTATCCGCTAGTGAAATAGGTCAGGATACAATTTAAATAATACCATACTTGTGTATATAGCTTGGAGACGTGCCCATGTTTACTCTAGGTCATAACCACTTCGTGGCGATCTAGCTCGAGTTAAGTTATTGTGGCATTAAGTGATTGTTCAAGTTGTTTGCTTGCTCCACTATTGTAAATTATGTGTGCTTACCAGGTCCTAATAACACAGTTATAAGCAAAGTTTGTTGGATTTGGGTGTGGTATTCTATTCGGTGTTCTTGACACTGCGTCTAAGCTTTCTTCTAACTAAATAACAAATTTATTGAGCAAAGGAAGAATTTTAATTACAGTGAGCGGCCTCACGTTGCATAGTACGCTGCCATGTGTGTGTCTTTCTTCAATTTTATTTGTTATTTTTCTCATCTAACTTGCACCCGATTCCTGTACATGACCCCAAGGTCCGCCTTTTTTTATTCTTGCAAATAAATTATAAATGAAATAAAATGAGAAGAAGTTAGAGCCACGTGGCTGAATATATGCTTTCTTTACAGATAAGGACTAACTGGATGTGAATTTACCTTTTAACTTTAAGCAGCCCTATGGATTGGTAAATTAAAAATAAATGAACAGGCTCTCACGTTTAACCATAGCATCACAAACTGCTCAGTTTAATCTGCTTCACACCTAGTTTATTTGGTCAATGACATACGGCATTTGATAGGGGCGAGCCCATCTCCAAACCGCAAAATTTAGCTCGTGATTTAAGATAACTTAGTGCCATATATAATAAATATGTAATATATATATATATATAATAGTTAATCATAATATATATAAATATAATCCTATATAATAAAAGAATGAATAAAACCTAATCAAAAATACGCAATCAATTCGATTTAGATCGAGGGAACGGAGAGAGGGTGAAATAATCTTCTTGAGGACAAATCCCCAGTTAAATCGATGTCTTATGCCGGCTAGGACGTGCTAGGAATTAAAAAGAAGGCCGTTCCGGGTAAGCTGAGACGCGAAATGGGCCCGTCTTGAATGACAAACCGGTCAAAGGAATTTGTTCCATATAAAATGGAAACGATTTCGTTTCTTTGATGTATATACATTGGTCGACGTTCTTGAAACGGGTCGAAGGTAGCAGGCATCCAATTCGTTACCTATTCTTTTACGATGTGATCGTCAGACTGAAGGGAACGTGTAATGTCAGTTGCGCTGATTCTTGTATCCCTTCTCGAGGTGCTTTTTTTCTGTGACTATTCACGTTTTTTATAATTGATTTTATTTACTTATAATATATATTCCAAATAATTAAACAATACGTGACGATTGATGCCCATAATCTGCCAAAAAAATCCTACATCTCCCTTCCACCATCGGACTATTTTTCTTGACTCTACTCTTGTAAATAGATGAAGCAAAGCGCTTCGTTCGGGTTTGAGGGATGTTCACAACAAAAGGATGAAATCCTGCAGTGCGCCTTGAAGTCCGATGGAAGAACAGAGATGGGGGAATTAGATCATGAAGAGCACACTCTCCCTAATGCAATTTGTCGAAATCGAAAGCCGTTGATGAAGAATTGAACTCGTTGTGTTGTTAATTTTGTCACCTTACCGTCAAATACATACATCTTAAAAAGAGATAGATGTAAAAATTGAGAAAAATTACCTCTATTTATCTGGGATTCAATAATAACATCGATATCCCAGCTCTGAATAATCCCTTCGGGGGAATTTGTCGTTCGCGAACAAACTAGAAAACCTGTGTTGACACTCGGAATGAAAGTTTTCCTTGAGATTTGTTGTTCTTCCGTAACTTCTGTGCCCAACAACTTTGTTGTTTACAGTATGTACGGTAATTTCATAGCAGAATTAGCGAAATAATTTTGACATATTGTGTGTGATCAAGACGTAAGATCATACGTTTAACGAATAATGCCAGTTTATTGACGAACTACGCAGATTAGCTAGAGAAGCTGACTTTTAAAGCTTCGCCGGATTGAGATTGGCATAGACCAACCGCTTAGACTATCTAACTATGAATATAATCCGGACATTGAACTACCACTGCTCTATCTAATTATTTTTGTTTCGTTTATATGATTAGTTAAAGTTAGTTACAGCCTTTATATGTGTCCCACTGTTGGGCAAAGGCCTTTATTTTTCTCTTTATTTGGGACAATAAACAATAGCACAAATGAAATTATGAAAGACATAATAAAAATAAAATATGTAACTGCACTACCAACTACATTATCCGCAAATTATTACCATAATTATTTTAACTTGCAACACTTTAAAAACAAAAACACTATCAACAAAATTTAAATTAAAGAAAAGATTTCGGAAATAAATGAACTAATAAATACTTACAAACTAACTAAATAAGTCTGTCTTTACTACATTTTCTAAATTTAGTAGTAGGCAGTAAAACAAATCAACACCCGCGAAGTACTTATTGTATTTATCCGCCACACGTCGTAGAGGTGAACGCACACCAGCATTGGAACGACAGGAGTTTAAAGAAAATAAATTATATGCCCTCACCTCTCCTCATAAATTATTTACTAAATAACAACAGTCAAATTTATTGTTACACAATCCATGTAGAAACATGGTTTGAAAAAGCATGCGCCTTGATTTCAATGGTAAAATTTTGTGTTCCCTTAATATATCATTGTAAGGAGTCCGTTTTGGTGGTTCAAGGTTTTAAAAACTTGTTCTGCACTCTATCGATATCATCAGGCCTTCTCTGTAAAGAGAGGATAAGGGCATAGTCCGCACGCGGCCCTAGTGCGGATTGGCAGACATCACATGTCTTAGAAAAAATATCTAAGACAGATCAGCACATAAAATTGCAACAGCAAATTTAATGGTGCCGGCACCGAGAATCGAGCTCAACCCGAGTTCGATCCTAGCTAACGTACTATGAAACTTGAGGCGACTGCCCGGATACTGAGCTACCTTGGATCTTGTTCGCCGCTAATTTTTATTGTTCCTTGTATAAATGGTGCGCCCAAAGTCACTCTTTACTACGATAGCTTAATCTTAAAATCAACACGCGACATAGTTTACCATGTAGAAAGCCTTTCACTGCGTCACCACTGACCCGAATGTGTCACAAAACGCCCCCAAACGACACAACAATGGGGGAATGTGTTATGTTTAAGAAATCAACGTCTATTACAGCAATGGCTTAGCATAACTTTGTTGTATCGGGCGTCACTTTGTACTACGGAAAGGCGTGCCTTGTTAGTGCTTTTATATTTTTAATTGACTGACCAGTGGCGAGAATTTGGGCAGAACGTGAACTTTTTAAGCGACTTTAAAAAAAGGAGGAGGTTATCAATTCGACTGTGTGTTTGTTACCGTAGAACTTTCGACCTGGTGAACCGAATTTGATGATTCTTTTTTTTTGCTTTTTCCTTTTTTTTTTTTGATAACGGGGAGGAAATCTTCAAAAAGATACCCCGCCTTCTGGGGGGAAGGCGGCGGTTATGTGGGGTTTTTACCCACTAAAACCTCCCCCGGTGGCCCTTTCCTCGGTGCATGATGAGGGGCTCCGGGATCTCCAGTGGAACGCACCGGAGCACCTCTGCACTGTGCTCAAGGAGAGCACGTCCCGGGGGGAGGTTTCTCCCTCCCCCCCTGTGCCCTCATAGTGCAAGGCTACACGGGCCAGCCGATGTCGCCTTCTTCCCGGGTCCACCTTAGCGCACAAAGGCCCCCACCCTTGTCGCCCAGTGAACCCGAGGCCCCTTTTAGTCGCCTTATACGACAGCCAGGGGATACCGTAGTCTTATTCTTGAGAGCCCAGAACTACAGGGCTCCTCCCTTATGCGGACGACTAAGAAGTGGAACTCTCTGCCGAGGTCAGTCTTTACGTACAATACAATCTGGACACCTTTAAGGTTAATGTGAACAGACACTTTATAGGCTCACGTGTCACCATCCTCGGCTTCATTTT
Organism: Meandrusa payeni; assembly: GCA_029286785.1. Classification (NCBI taxonomy): domain Eukaryota; kingdom Metazoa; phylum Arthropoda; class Insecta; order Lepidoptera; family Papilionidae; genus Meandrusa; species Meandrusa payeni. The sequence continues at coordinate 4,480,655 of JAGSMX010000029.1, forward strand.
CGCTTTCCATCAATCGAGATAGAGGCCAAACGTGAGCCTATTTTGTATAAAAAATAGCGTTCAAAGTTTGATTCGATTTGAAGTCAGTTTGTGTCTTTACACGTAAATTTACTTGTTTATTTGTATACTTTACCTTGTCTGTAAGCAATCCCACACACAAGATGTTGGGAAATAGGATACCATGAGAAATTCAGAAATAAAATACCTTCCATATAATATAGTTTCACGTATATTAAGTGGTTATTGTAGTGTATTAAAAGATCATCGGACTGTTGATATTCTGAGGATAATAGCCATTCTCGTACTACTATGATGGATTCAACAGTAAAGGCACTTTTATCTTGGCGATCTCCAACATAATACTCGTCTAAATTGACTATATCTTTCATTTATTTCACTGTATATCGGGCTAATAGTTTCAATTTCGTGCTCCAAACCGTAAGTCGTGAATTGATTTCGAGTCGTGCCACATATACTATTATTATAAATATTCAATTTAACTGTTTACCGATATGGCCATCAGTGGTACCGGTCCTATGCGATGTATTGTAAAAATCATTATCTTCCACATATCGTAATGTTTAAATTTAATTAGTCAAAAAAAACTGCAGCACAGATTTAAAGTTTAAACAACTAACGTTACCATCGCTAAGAGTAGGAGTGTAGTAATATACATGCAGTATTGAGTTATCGGATGAAATATATGGATATTTTAAGAAATATCGATATATATTGTGCACTTCTAAAATAAACCTACGTTTTCCAAAAGGACCGATTACGTTCTTTTTTTTGGGACAAACTACACAGTTGGCCAGAGAAGCTGACCTTTCCTACTTCACCGGATTGAAGGTGGCGTAGCTCTTAAGGACTGGTTGCGTTCGCTTAGATTATCCGTAGCATAGCAACCGATCGAGCCTCTATCGATCGAGATCGAGGGCATCCTCGAATCGGAATGCATAACTTTAGGGGTAGACCGTTGTATCGCTACTATCAATAGAGGTCAGACTCTTTGGCCAATCTGTATAGTTTATCACAAAAAAGGACCGTTGTATGCGGTCAGACCTTGCGAGTCATACATTTGTTTTGAAACAAAAATATACAATTTAAAGAATAAAAATAAATGTTTGAACAAGTATAGAATACACGTGTCTGTTTGTTGAATGAAGGAAACGTCGACGAAATCTTAATGAGCTAACAACGGTGTCGACGTTAAACCACACCAAGAAAACTCCCTGAGGGAGTGCATTATTAAGGGGTTAGCCCTTGTAATATGACAGTGACTTTATCTTGGCAAATAAATTATCATCACATATAAAATAATTATGAAAAGTTCATAATTATAAAATAAAACACGTAATCAACAGTTGGTTAAAATTTCGATTATGAATATCTTATGTCACGATTTGTTGACAATAATGGTAGATACACACACAAGAACACACGCACGCACGAGCACACACACACGTACCAATTGGGAAAAGTTCATAATTATAAAATAAATCACATAATCAATAGTTGGTTAAAGAATTTCTATGAAAATCTTATTTTACGATTTGTTGACACTAATGTTGGATAAAAACACGCACGCACGAGCCACACACACGTAACAATAAAAAGGAATAAAGTTATAGGTAACGTTGTATATACAGGTTGTCCCGTATTTCGTCAACTAACGGTAAATGAATGGTAGGTGATTTCATCATTTTACTAAGACTGTGGAAAAATCAGTGCTTATATGACATTTTTATATGCTAGTACGTCAAATACGGCTTTGTTTGATAACGGATCATTTTAATTGGAACAGCTGTAGACCAATACACACCCGAGTTCGATCCCCGGTGCCGGCACTAATGAATTTGTTGTTGAAATTTTATGTGCTGATTTACCACGCGCTCGGCGGTATAGGAAAACATCGTGAGAAAACCTACATGTCCTAGAATTTTTTCTAACATGTGAAATCTGTCAATCCGCACTAGGGCCTACGCGCTTTTACTCTCTTTACAGAGAAGGCCTGTGCTCAACAGTGGGACATATATAAAGGCTGTAACTTTAACGTTTCCGTACGCTTGTGCCACACCACATTGGTTCCTCACATCTTACTGTAAGGGCATAGTATTTTTATAAACATGAAAATACCTTGCACTTCTTTTGTACAAAATGATTTAAACCAAGTGTAATTAGTCCTACAAATAATCGTATATAATAAATAATCTTTCGTGTTTTTTTTATAAATTATGAAATAGAGGTTGATTGGAATTCCTAATGGCAAACAATTCCAAATGACGTAATTGAGTTTGATTCCCATTATTTGGAGTGATTCGCATAATATAGTTAGTTATGTGTTTGCGCAGTAAGAGAGATTTAAGGTTTTAAGCGCAGTAAAATTGAACGAGAAGTTTAAGTTGAGTGCTAAATGTCTCTTTCTTCACTGTTTATCTTTTTGAGGTTATTCACAATGTACTCGATATGGATTTCGAATGAGTTGATGCAGCTTTCTTTTCTTATAATTTCTGAGATGACATATGGTTCAATGGAGAGGTTTTGCAAATCGCATTTTTGCATTGCAAATTGATTCATGTTTAGTTCAATATTTAGTGTTGTTTAAGGGTAGTGACAAGTGTTTTCAGGAAGACTTAAGCTGTCTGTAATATGTCTATGACCTAGCACGGCGGTTAAAGTTAGTGGTAAGAGTAACATTATACCGCCTTGCATTTGTAATTATTTTCATTCGATATCTTATCTATGTATATTTTGTTTGTGATTTATATGGATAAATAAAAATTTCTTTCTTTCAAAAAAAAACTTTAACGTCAATTATTTTATTTGTTATGACTATTCTTTAATTTTTGGAAGAAAATTAATAGTCACCATACTCTAAAAAAATGATGAGAAATGTACAGTTACCATAGTGACAAGTAACTTCAAAAATTGGCGGTACTAATCATTATTCCAAAATGGTGTAATACCTTTCACATTTAATACTATCTTTTTAAAAAATATATATTTTTGTGAAGTTTATGATGAATGTTTATTTTTCAACAAATTGTTTTATGTTATTTTTTTTTTCTTTTATATGAAACGTGGCAAACGAGCATACGGCTCACCTGATGTTAAGTGATCACTGTCGCCCATGAATATTCACAGCACCAGAGGAGCTGCAGGTGCGTTGCCGACCTTTGATATACTCGTAGGAGTAGGCTCGTATCTTGAAGGTCCCTAAATCGTAAACGTTCGGAAACACCGTTATATATTGTACGTTATTAGCCTAGATACAAAATGATTTATCTACATGCATTAGATTTATTTATTTATTTACTGGAACATCAACAGCAATAACATTTTCAAAAAACAAATAATTAAGAAACAGACTGCCAATAACAGATTTTCGCGAATACGAACAACTTTAAAATTATTTTATTGTGTTAGCAAGAACATTAATAATAAAAAGCTTACTAACAATTCTTCAATTAAACAAATTTCGATAGAATGCCCGTCTTATTGCTACAGTTGTATTATTAAAGATGTCTACATCTGTACTTTTCGAACATTTATTGAGCGTGTGACCAGCGCGCCACATAAATGAATTTTGACGAGAGTTAGAAGATTCCAAAGTGAGATGGATAGGAATATGATAGCGAGCTGATTTCTTGGGCACGTTAATATGCATAATACGCAATGCTCGGACTGCGGAAATTGTGCAGATTTCAGTATCCATATTTCTTTTTTAGTCTCAGTCAAACAATAAAGAATTTATCTATCTATATTTTATAAAAACCGTTATTGTTCCATTCTCAAGTAAATAATGTTTTTGAAGATTTTGTTGGTAATACAGTGTACACAACGGGTAGGTAAACAAGTGTACAATATTTTAAAGAAGGTATTGTTTTAAAACGAACGTCTTTTGTTTTCACTATTCCGTGATACTGCGAGCAATACAAGCTTGTTTAAGGAAACACCGTCGAAGTAAACGTTTTTCCCGTAATTTTCTTCCACGCACTGTGTGGAATCAACTTTCGACCGAGAGTTCGAGGGTGAACCTATTTCTAAGCAATCTTCCGCTCGTAGCCTTTAATGTTCAATCCATTCAATCCAGGCGAGAACCAGACAGTCTGGAAAGGCTGAAGATAACTGGTTGTGTGGAAGGAAAGAGAGCGAGAGGGCGGTCTCCTATAAGATGTACACACACAACTCCACGCCACGGGAGCTACCCTACAATCCTCCATCCCAATGGCGCAAGACTGAAATGTCTGGAAAGAAATGGTGGCCAGGGAAACGCACACGTAGTCACGTCTCTCAGTCATGAGGTTTTTTTTTTATTGTTAGATTGCACTCTGCATTTCTTAAAAGAGTGCCACTTATACAGTTACTAGTTTTCTTTTTATATATATATATATATATATATATATATATATATATATATATATATATATATATATATATATATATATATATATATATATATATATATATATATATATATATATATATATATATAATGCCTGGATATGGAGGTGGCCAGAGATCGCCCCGGTTCACGCGTCGCAGACGCCCTGCTGCATTGCTATTAGCTTCTCCGCGACCGCTGTGTCCCTGCTTCTCATGGCCATTTTCAGGTTGTAGTCCACTATCCTCTCCCTTGATGCGGCCATTGCCTTTGTCATCGGTCTTCCTGTGGCGTCGTCACAGTCATCTGTATAATAGACACAGCTGACGGTGTGTCAGCCATGAGGTTACGACATAGAAGAAGAATGGATGCCAATGTCAGAATTGGACTAAATTGAATAGGATAACACTGAATGCTGCTTTCAGTGTTGTCCCATTCAATTTGGTCCAAATTCAAATCAAAACCAATTTCAAATAAAAAAAAAGACTCATCAAAATCATTCCAGCCAGTCGAAAGTTATGAAGTAATAAATTTAAAAATGAATGTTATACTTGTTTTTCTTTCCGCTGCGCAAATTGCAAGGAGCTTTGAGCTTCAAAACATTCTTCATTAGAGAATGGAACAATAATAAGTGGAATCAAATCCAATTCAACAATACCAGCTCATTTTATTGCTACAGCAAATTGTGCAGTTTGAGCCAGCAATCAGCGTTATAAAGCGAATACTGATTAGCAAATATAACAAGGCTCGAGCGACGATTCTAGGTAATGAGAATCCAGTCCGGCTCGCTATTGTCATACGCTTTTAAACCCTGACCTAATCGACTGCTTCTAACTAAACTTTTTTTTTTTTTAAGAATAAGATAATAAGTTTTTTTTTCATTTTTATTCATTACCATTCCAAATACAGTGCCCGATATACATCGTCGACAGAATGGACGCGAAGTTGCAGAGAAGGTAAAAAATTACGCCCATTAGATGGACGGACTCTATTGGAGCTACCAGACTAAAACTATAGGCGGCTATCCACCTGGCCCAAAATAGGAGAGAGTGGGGGATGCTCGTTCAAAGCAGCTCTCTTGGTGGTAACCCTCAGCTCTGAGGAAATGATAATGAAGAAGAAAAAATACGCAGCAAAACATTCGGGACTTGATTAAAGATCTGTAAATAGAATATTGTAAAAAAGTAATAAATAAAGTAAATAAAATCAATAAATAAATAAATAGGAAGCGTACATATGAAAATATAATATATAAATATAATGTAAAAATAAAAAAATTGTAAATATATGTAAAATAAAAATGATAGCATTGATAGGAATAAACAAATTAGAAGTGAAAAATTGGTATTGTTAAAAATAGAATAGTATATATATATATATATACTATTCTATTTTTAACAATATAATAATATATATATATATATATATATATATATATATATATATATATATATATATATATATATATATATATATATATATAAAATAGAAATCCCTGCCGGTTGTTAATCAATAGCCTAATGGTTTAGGGTACGGCCTGCGAACCGTACCGTCGTGGAATCCACCATTCGACTATTGCCGTGAACCATATCCTAGCCCAAGCTTAAGCTTAGCTATGACGGTTAACAAGATTGTTAGTAATATTTCTAAAAAAAAGAAATATTGCTAACTTTCTTTTTTAAAAGAAACAAGGAGAAATGTAATAGTAGGTACAACGTTAATAATAAAGGTCCCTAACCTAACACGTTGGGGGAACGGATAAAAAAAAATCCAGCCTAAATAAGCTGCTCGTGTTAGAATGTTTCCCGTCAACAGTCGAATAATTTAGCCTGTAATAGCCTAATGATTCAAAATACGGTCTGCGAATCGTAAGGTCGTTGGTTCCAATCCATCATTTGACTATCGATGTGAACCATCTCATAACACAAGCCTCAGCTTATTTGGAACGGATAACAAGATTTCTAATAATATTTGTGAAAAAATATTGTCAGAATTCTTTTTAAATAAAAAAATAAATAAATAAAATACAAACATACGCGCGAAAAATAAAACACTTGGATATGAGCGTGTTAGCAATTATTCTCACTTATACATAAAATAGTGGCCGTGGTAGCTCAGTGTCCGGGCGGTTAGCTCAAGTTGCAAGTACGCTAGTAACCCGAGTTCGATCCCCGGTGGCGGCACCAATAAATTTGTTGTTGCAATTTTATGTGTAGATTTACCCCGCGCTCGGCGGTGAAGGAAAACATCGTGAGGAAACCTACATGGCTTAGAAATTTCTTCTAAGACATACGGTCTGCACTAGGCCCTTTACAGAGAAGGACATATTATATATAGGCTGTAACTTTGACTTAACTTTAACTTTATAAATAAAATATGTCCCAACTTCGACTCAATTATATTGTATATGAAGCTAAAATTAACAGTAACTCATAAAAGCCGTGTCACGCGATCACCTTCACGAGAACAAAAACCAACGAAGTAACAGCCGACCTAAAATGTCGTGAACAAGTCGCCCAATCGAGTCGATTAATCATGATTCGGAGTCCAACGCATGTACACACTTTGTTTTGCGGTACCTCGATTATTATTGTACTCAGTTACATAAGAGCAATAGAATAGCTCTATAGAATGAATGTAGTAACGAAAGGTTTTTGGTAATTTTTAACTAACTTCAGATAGGAAGTTCTCAGTAAGTCTGCATGTTTTTATGTTTGTTACCACATACACTATGGACTGGGTAAACCGATTTTGATAATTCTTTTTATTCCCGTGTGGTCACATTTAATTTTGGTCCAATACTGACAATGAGGTCCACGAGAAAACCATATGTCTTAAATTTGCATCAAGTATGTGCGCCACAAATGTACGCATAACTAAAAAATAAATATTACCCTAACTGATTACGACATTCAAGAGTAGTTTGATGAGGGGTTGGTTAGGTTCTGATTAATTCTTTTTCGTAATATTCCTACGGTAATCCGTAAATACAAAGAGGGCGTCCACGTATAACAGTGTTTAACGTTTGATTTGAAGATGGTTTTTGTTTTTTCTTGTAAATATAATATAGTTGTTATCGGTTGCATTTCGGGGATTTCTTTTTTCCATCACCGAACGACTAGGCGCGGTGAGCAGCCCAGAGCACCCTTATGTCGTAGACATTTCTAATTTACTTACACCAAGTGGTCTGCCTCTTTTTCTATGTTGACGGCTAAGAAGTGGAACTCTCTGCCGTGGTCAGTCTTTCCGTACCAATACAATCTGGTCACCTTTAAGGCAAATGTGACCAGATACTTTATAGGCTCACATGTCCCATTCTAGGCTTCACCTTTCATCAATCGATATTGAAGCCAAATGGGAGTCTGTATTATGTATAAAAATATGTTTGGTTAAAAAAATTGAGAAATTAGTGGTAGACAACTTCAATTTGGTCGGTTTGTGCTCGGTGTTTAATTGTGAAATCAACCACTCTCACATATAAGGCCTTATAAGCTTGGTTAAAGCGCTCCTAGCCTGAAAATGTCAATCTCACGTGACTTTCATTTTACGAAACAGAAGACATATTTTCATAGATGATTCAGAGAAATATTACAAATACGTAACGAAGCAATACAATTACAAAAGCGTTCAAATAAAGAAAATTAATAATTCGTTACATAACAAATATATTTACTAGTAAAAACACAAAGCGACTGCAATTCCGACTTTGCTCTTTGTATTTCCGTATTATCGTAGGAATATTACGAAATAGAACTAATCAGAACCTAACCAAGCTCTCATAAAACTACCCTTGAAATACATCCTTTCCAATAAAAAAATAATCATCGAAAACGATTGGCGTGAAATTGAGTTATTCGTTCATTTGTCGCGCAAACATTTAATGAAAATTTAAGACTAACATGGTTTTTTCATTATACCATTGTCAGAATTGGACCAAATTGGACCACAAGGTAAGCACCAGCTTTCAAATACAAAAAGAATCATCAAAATCGATTGACTCAGTCCAAAGTTACGAGGTAACACACATAAAAAAAGATAGACGAGAACTTCCTCGTTTTTTGAAGTCGGTTGAAAATGTTACATTATCTATCATTTGAAACGTGTTTCTAGATTTATAGCATCACAGAGTAAATCCTCGAGCCTTTGCTTTGAGAATGTAAGCGGTAGAGTCTCATTACGTGGAATCGTCGCCCGGCGTTGGTCATGTTTACTAATCAGTACAAACTTTGCTGTGTATGGAGCGATACCAACGTCGCTCCCAATGTCAATATAGTTAACAACTGGCAACATAGTAAACAACGTTAAATTGAATGGTGATGAATTATATAAAATACAGATACAAATACATTTTATTGGTAACCAGCTACACCTCGCGGTGTTATCCGCCATTAAAAACTGTTTATTAATTTTTAATTTTTTTATCAGCTATCTGACAATTAAGGCCGAGTCAAAATCGGTCCATCCGTTCCAGTGACAAAACAACACAACACGTTTGAAATTCGTTTGAAGTCAGTTTTTATTTCGTCTTTATATATGTCCCACTGTTTGGCACAGGCATTCGCTGTAAAGAGAGTATAAGGGCACAGTCCGCCACGCGGTCTAAGCGCGGATTGGCAGACTTCACATGTCTTAGAAAAATTTTCTAGGACAAGTTGGTTTCCCCACGATATTTTTCTTCACTGCCGAGCGCGTGGTAAATCAACACATAAAATTGACCAAAAATTTATTGGTGCCAGCACCGTGATCGAACTCGGGTTGCAAACGTACCATGCAATTTGAGGCGACAACGCGAATATTGAGCTAGCACGGCTCACTGATAAAAAATAATACACTGGTGAGCAAAAATAAAGGGTCGGTTAAGAAAGTTTGAATATCTGGGAAGATAAATACGCTAGCTAACTGAAATAAATTGTGCAATTAAATATATCCTTTAAATAAAATATTTTTATATTTTTAACTTGATTTTATTAATATTTTTTAACTTGAATAATAATTTAAATTTTAGTACTTTGTGTCACCACGAGAAGGTAATTTTAAAATTTTAATAAAAATAAAACTTAATGAAAATAAAATGCTGTATTATCCAAGTTTACGTAAGATATCCTTTTTCGTTTAAGTTTATGTTTTTTAAAGTAATATAGAAATAGAAATAGAAAAAACATTTATTCGACACAAGAACACAGAAACAACAGGTAAAACAAAACAAAAAACAACATAAACAAAAGTAAACAGAAACAACATAAAAAAGAACAAAATAGAAAGGGGTTGGCGCTGGTTTTCAACCAAAAAAACCTTTTTTTTTTTGTTAACGCGGGGGAATCTGTTTATAGACCATCCTCCGGTACCCTGGGTGGGCCCGGAGGGATGTGTGGGACTCGGCCTGGGCAGCCCATACCCACTAAACCTACCGCGAATGCTATCAGCCGTTATGAACGGGGTGTCCCGGATCTGTCAGCGACAGGACACCCCAACGACCGGCCGGTCCCGGCAAAGACCGGACTTCTCCCTCAAAGGGGACTTCTCCGGCACTCAGAGAAGTCCCGACGACGCTGAAGCATGCTGGGGCCAGGTTCCCATCCTGACCCCGCTTCGGATTACGGGGGCGGCGAGAGGAGACGTCTGAAACGTCTCCTGCGCACCCCGACTCGTCGCCTGCGGATTCAACCAAAAAAAACCTGTGTAGACTAAGGCGGGCACGATTCCGTTGTGTATTAATATGGTGTACTACACATAAATTAATAAAAATGTTTTATTTTATTTTAAGGATTTTTAATTGCAGCACAATTTATTGCAGTTAGCGTCTTTTTCTAACTTTCTGAACCGACCCTTTATTTTTGCTCACGGCTATATACATAAGACAAATTATTTTCTTTTACTAACCTCATACACAGAAAACGGCGTTAATTAATTAGACACGATGTTGATGGTAAGCACAAGCGTCTGAACTATGAATGTAACTTAGAAACTAAGCGGAATATCCCGAGGGAATCTTGATGTGGTCCTTGTAATGATATGAGACCTGCTTCATTAGGCTGTATACTGCAAGTTTGCTAGAACAAGCTTATTACAAACTTTGAGTATGTACCTTAATAAATAGTAACAGTATTTATTTCGTTATGCTTTTTAAGTGTTTAAGTCTATCAAGTATAAGTACTGATCGCTTTAACTATAAAAATATGGGTGCGTGTGCTTATGTACGCGCGTGAGAAGTTATACTCCGAATCTTATAGGTTCAAAAACATCGCTGGGAACAAATGATTTTATAGTTCAGTTGTATGTGGAGGAAAATAACGTTCCACAAACCGAACCACAAGATGATGGATGGCTTTGTTTCAATTCAATTTGTTATTAATAAATGCAATTATATTTATAGCGTCAATAGCCTAATGGTTTAGGGACGGTCTGCGAAGCGTATGGTGTTGGGTTCAAATCCACCATTTGACTATTGACGTGAACCAACTCCTAGCACAAGCTTAAGCTAAGTTGGAATGGTTTACAAGAATGTTAATAATATTTATGAATAAAAAAAGAAATAATGCAAGCTTTTTTTTAAAAAATACTGTCACGATCTTACTACTCTAACCGGATGCTAAGAAATACACAATTAATTAAATAATTCTGGAACCAAAAATTTCACCCCAAACGTATCTTTTTTTATTGGAAAAGCGTCCACGTCCCACTTGATCTGATCTCCGTCGTCCATGAATATCACCTGCAGTCCACGCACCTGCAGCGTACTCGGGTTTGAGAAAGAAGTTCCTTTCATAAAGGTCCCGAAATCGTTTAGGTCCGGAAACACCGTCAGTTGACATTACATGGATTGATGGACAGGTTGATAATACATGGAAAGTTACTCTAGATAAACACAGTAATAGAACGCCAACTATCAAGATGCTGTCGATGGAATTTGGAATTCGGTATTTATTTACTTCAAAGGAACTGATAATGTACTCGGTGTTCAGGATTCAATCCAAGCTCTTGAAACTTAGACACGTACAGCCTGTACAGTCTGCTATTATGGTAACTTTGCCGTATCGAAGTTTTTATAACAAATTCTTCAATATGTTTCTACCGTAATACCCAACGTCTACCCTTCGTTAGAACATTCATTAAGATTTCATGTGAGACAAGTCTTCAGAGTACTACATCTTTAATTATTTAAATCTCTTTTCATTTAAGTATCCATCGTTAAGGTTCTTGTACCCGGGATTAGAAAGATTAGGAATACTTAGACCGAGGGAACATTCACAGCTGTTTTCGCTACTGGATTCTGGGCTTTAGTTAGCTTAGGTTTCAGGCAAAATATGATAGACGCGCTATTCTTAAAAACACCCTAATCAGCTGGGAAGACAGACGCGGACAAACTATTTCAGTCCTATTCTGTGCGAATAATTCAAGACGAAGCAAAGCGCTTCATTGAGGGATAGACACAACAAATTGAACAGTACGTCTTGAAGTCCGATGGTGAAACGTGGAATTAGAGCTAGGGATGTTCATTCCAAAAATATATCGATATATTGTGAGGTATTACCTCACAATATATTGATATATTTTACTATCTATATTTTACTACGATACTACGAGATATAATGTACAAATATATCGATATTTCTTCATATATCAAAATTTGTTTATTTTAGTTTTGTACTAAGAGATTTTAGTTGTGTAGTAAGAGTACTTTGCGGGTAACTGAGAGGTTGTCGCTTCGTATACTAGTCCAGACTATTTGATTTGATTTGATTCTGCTAGCAGTACGGTACGGACTATATGCATAGATAATAAATTTTTTACAACGAGTCATGCTATCGTGAAGAGTACGAGTGTAGTAACATATTACACTACACTCTTCGTGATGGCAGCGCATGGGTTTTATTTTATTCAAGTTGTCAACCACAAATAAAAGAAACAATGGAATGCTTATTTTATTTAATTTCTTACGATATTTCGTATATCGGATGAAATAAATCAATATTAGATGATTCGACAAAATCGGATTGAAGCGATATATCTCGTCCATATATTGATATATTATGTAATATCGATATTTATCGTGCACTCCGAATTAGAACATGTAGTTCCTTAGCACAATCTCCAAAATGCATTGTGTAGTACACCAAAAGTGAGAGATTGATTTCAGCTTCGTTACCAATTAACCTATTAGCAGGAATTTCCACAGAGTCCAAAGCTCCGAAATGGCATTTAACAGCGCTTGGCTAAATGCTACAACAATTCTACTCTATTGAATTGCTCCCAACTAGTTCTGATTATTGAAGTTACACGGCTTAAGTTCCCTCTATGAAATTTACTCAATATATCTTAATTTTTTAGCAAAGTTTTACACAAATGTTTACACGTAGAATGAAAATGGAACGTGTCTGTTAAATCAGGTTAAGCAGTGCTCACTCTAGAATCACAATTATTTAACTTAACTAACATTTAAATTAAAGTCACAAAAGAAACCAGCGCTAATTGGGACATTTTAATGAGATCAAAGAACTTCACAGGAGCTCGTGAAGTTCTTTGTCAAGAATAAAAATAATACTGATGGTCGTGTTGAATTTCCGCTGTACCGGTTACATTGATGGTAGGAATCTTATGTCCACAGCCTTGTAGTTCTGAGCTCTTAGAATAAGGCTTTGGTACCCTGCGTGTCGTAAAAGGCGACTAAAAGGGGCCTCTGGTTCACTGGTCGACAAGGACGGGGGCCTTTCATCTGCAAAAGTGGACCCGGGAAGAAGGCGTGATCGGCTGGCCCGTTTCGTCTTACGAGTGCGGGGGAGGGACTAAGATACCAGACCTAGGACTGCATTTCCACTTAATATCTGGTGGGATCAAGGTTATGTACTCGCTTAGAAAGTATTAAAAGATAAACGAGGCCTCATTACGTTCAATGTATATGATTTTTTTTAAAACAGCAATATAAAATAACTACAACATGTCACTCAAAAGGCCCAAGATTGAAAGCCAATTGAGGTATCTCAAAGACGATATTATCTACTATATGAAAAATTAATAAGACCCTTGAAACGAAAACTGATTTAGTAGATAATAAGATGTTTCCTTGAGAAAACACAAAAGAAGCATCTAATTGAAGATTAATGAAAATCTTTTAACAACCTCAAAGGCAACTTAGGCAAGCAAGAGAGTTTAAGTACGTAGGATGTAAGTTATATTATATACCTTGTCTTGGATTGTTATAAGCCATATATCAATATAGAGTCTTCCACACGTATATATTCAGAACCTAAAGGCCTTTTTTTTGTTGACGGGGGTGGGGAGGGGGAGAGGAATCGTTAAGAATGGGGTATATTCTCCTTCTCTCTTCCTTCAAGCCAGCAAGGAAGACATGGTTATGTGGGGTTCTTACCCACTAAAACCCCCCGGTGGTCCTTCCTCGGTGCATGTTGGGATCCCCAGTAGAACGCACTGGAGTCCCTCTGCACTGTGCTCTCGGAGAGCACATTCCCAGGGGAGGTTCATCCCTCGCCCCCTGTGCCCTCGCAGTGCAAGGCGACACGGGCCAGCCGATGTTCCCTTGTTCCGTAGTGAACACGAGGCCGCTTTTAGTCGCCTTCTACGACAGGCAGGGGATACCGTAGCCTTATTCTACGAGCCCAGAACTACAGGGCTGATTAAATGCTTATGCCAAAAAAACCTAGGTTTTTTTTAATTTTTGATAAACCACCTTTTGAAAACAAAAAACAAGGCATCTCGGCGTTTAATATTTGATTTGAATTTGAAGTCGGTTTTTAATTTAATGTATAAATGTATTTTTTTTATTGCATTTTTAAAGAATTCTAATAAATTTTCCTATGATTCTCGTTCTCCAAAAAAGCTTGAAGCCGTTATTACGAGTATCACACTTTATTATTAACATTATTTACTATAAGTGAAAAAATATAATTCGTTCAACAAGTTCATGATAACTCCAAACATACGGTGTGATTCAAAACTCAAATTAGATTTTTTAGCCGACTTCAAAAGGAGGAGGTTCTCAATTAATCCGTATTTTTTAATGTTTGTTAGCGCGTAACTTTTCACTGGTGCTTCCCGTGTTATACCGTATATGTCACCGTGTATCAAATAATAACATATTGAAAATCGATATTTAAGTGACTAAATTAATGCACAACCATTAAAGGATAATACAGAGAATCATCTACATCTTTTTTGAAGTCGGTGAATAAAATAGTTGAACGCCTGCTATTATGAAACAGTAGAAAGGTAAAGTGGAGCTTTTGTGAAATATAAATATGAATGTAACATGTGTCATATATTAATGTCGTATTGTGACATTTGGGGATTCTTTTCTGGCATATTTGGGTCAGCAGTGACGTACTGGAAGCTTTTAATAAATTAAACGTGATTGCACGACTCGTGGAGCTTAGTCAATGTACAATAGAGTATGATGCTCCAGTAGCTGAATTGTTAAAATTACGGACTTCGAAGGTCAAGGTCGCAGGATCTTCCATTTCAAATTAGTTTTATATTTTTTTCTCGAGTTAAATAGTCGATTTACTACAATAGCATGATGGTTACAAAAACGTCCGGGGGAATATTATCTGGTCGGTTAAAACCTGCAATTCAAAAAATTGCAAAACAATATAAACCATTCCATAGCATTGGTTTAAAAAATAATAAAAAAATGTGATATTAACAAAGAATTAACTAAATAGTGTCAAAGCAACGGCGTGAACTAACAAGTTTACGAATAAAAACAAAAAACGCGCGTACGCCCTCTGTGTCATCATCATCATCAGCCTGTGTCTATCCACTGCTGGAAATAGGCCTTCCCCAATGCCTTCCACCATATACGATCCTCTGCTTTCCGCATCCAGCCGCTTCCGGCTATCCTTGCAAGGTCGTCGGTCCATCTGGAGGGAGGGCGCCCTACTCTTCTCCGACCCCTCTGTGTATTTCAGAATTATTGTAAGAATATTACGAAATGAAATTAATCAAAACCTAACCAAACTTTCATCAAATTTCCCTTGAACCACACCCTTTCCATTGAGTTATTCGTCCATTTGTGGCGCACATACATAATGCAACCTAATGTGGTTTTTTCATAGACCCCATTGTCAGAATTGGACAATTTAACTGATATATATATATAATTGTTTTTTTTTAAATACAAATACTTTATTCAAAAATTTCCTTACAAATACACGAACTCCCTGACTCCTGAACTAGGAGTTAAACCTGTATCTCAGGAATCAGTGCCCTCTCCCACTGCCATACATCAATTTCATTTTCATATTTAATTTAACAAAGATATAGAAGATAGTATAGTCAAAAATTAACTAAATATTCGTATATAAATAAATAAATGTGGACGTGTTGTAGTTTGAATGTGCGTGTGTATGTGAGTGTGGTATTTATTTTATAAGTAGAAGCATAATTTCTCCTGTCTGCTTATAATCGAGCGATCTATGCATCAAGTAGAATTACTCGCTTATTACTGATTATTCTATTAGTATTTTAGACTTATTAAATTGATTTACTTGCCAACGCTAAGTTTAACGACTGTTCAATATCAACGTTCTCAACATTCACTCAAATAGTCCAAACTTTTATACAGCCCATCGATAATAACATTAAAAGTATCCCCCTATAGATAACTTATAGCCATAGTAAGTTGGATAAGTTTGACGGGCTCTAAGAACTTTTGGAAAATTGTAACTTTATGGATATTATTTTATTAAGTTAAGAAAATTTCTTTAATAAAATATTGAATAAACTTCAATCTACTGGCCTGAAGGTCTGATTTACACTTATTTTAAATGAAAAGTAAAGTTTCAGATTATTTAAGAAGTTTGATTTTAGCAATTTAAATACGAATAGCTTCTATACATTTTTAAGGACTCTTGTTAGCTCAAAATCCAAACGTGCGTAAGAAAAACAAAGTTGGTGAAAATTAAATAGTTAATTATTTTATTATAATTTAACGTAAGATATCTGCGCGCCTATTCCTACCTATCTCCCTTTGGCATCATCCAAATATCGCCAAAATTAACTTATGAGACGCGCTGGTTACACGTTTTATAGATATTCGGAAAGGACAGAAGTATTAATAATAATAATAAACAGATACAGAAGACAGTACTCCTGGACACGGCACGCATCGTCAGGAGGTTTCTCTCTATGTCGCCCTAACTCGTTGCTTGGGCCCTGCTACGTTGCCGGTGGCACACACTAGGTTAGGTTTTTAAAATGTTTTTGTATTTTGTTTGATATTTTTGTGTATTTTACTTTTTATTTAAATATTATAAAAACTTAACCTAAGGATTAAAAATAATAATATAATAGATTATTTGCATCAAAAAAAATTTAATACATATAAAGGTGAGTCCCTTAACTAGCGAACCCCCCGAACTAGCGTAAGCTGTATCTCAGGTGCTAATGTCTTCCCCCGTCATTTTTGTAATCTTAAAATCTTAAACATTAAGAAAGGATTTAATACTTCTTCAATTTGCACGCCCGTTGGGGTAACTGTTACTCTTATGTATGTATTACCTTTGTACATGTCATTTAATACCATTGTTCAAAGTTATGCAATAAATGAATTGGATTATTATTATTTTATTTATTTTTATAAAAAGTAAAATACACAAAAATATCATACAAAATACAAAAACATTATAAAACCTTTGTTTTGTTGACGGGGAGGAAATCTACACAAAGATACCCCGCCTTCTGAGGGAAAGGCGGCCGTTATATGGGGTGCTTACCCACTAAAACTTCCCCGGTGGCCCTTTCCTTGGTGCATGACCGGAGCCCCTCTGCACTGTGCTCCTCCCTCTGTGTGTTACTCCCAGGGGGGGACTCTGTGCCCTCGCAGCGCAAGGCGACACGGGCCAGCCGTTGTCGCCTCCTTCCCGGGTTCACCTTGGTGGACGACTCAGGCCCCCTCCCTTGTCGCCCAGTGAACCCGAGGCCCCTTTTAGTCGCCTTCTTAGACAGGCAGGGGATACGGTAGTCTTATTTTACGAGCCCAGAACTACGGGGCTGAAATTTGGTTGTACCTTTTTTAATGTGAAATATGAGCAATAAAGAACATCAAAAAGACGAAGCAAAGCGATATGATTTATTGAAAAAAAAATAATTTACATTATCTCCACGACAATGTATGGATAATGAACCGTATGAACTGAATGAAAATTGCCTCGACTTTCAATGTTGTTCCGGCATTAAGAGATGCTTCGTCGCAGTTCATTAGTCTCCCCGTTGCGCCTTGCTCTGGATAGGAGCCAACTAATCCTTTAAATATTTGATGTAATGATTGGCTACCTATATATATTACAATCAACGAAATAATTTGTCAAACGAGTATCAGAAGAGTTGCATTTTGGTAATCATAATGAATGTATTTATTTCTCTTACAAGTATATTTACGATCAACAGAAAGATCAACAGCAAAAACACAATAAAATATATAAAAATAATTAAGAAACGGACTGAGAATAACAGATATTTGCGATGACAATAAACTTTTACTATATATTTTTAATATTCATTTTGTTGTTTACATAGACACTAAAATGTCCACCCACTACTGTCGGTATTTATACTGAGACAAATTTGTCTGTATTCCTGAACATACCATTAGTTTACCACGGTCGTGAGTTTATAAATAATAATAATATTTTGACACATATAATGTCGCTTTGAGATCCATATTTTGTGTAATAGGGTCAACATTTTAGGTACGCACGTAACACGCAGAGTGCGTATGCTGACGTCTGCACGCAATTTTAAGCTTAATTTCTATCTGTACAGCTAAGAGAATCGTGTGGCCTCTGCACACAGTTGCGTGGCTCACAGACGTGCTATATCTAGATCTGAACGGCACACACATAGCGAGTATCAGGTAGCCGTCAGCTGTGGATAAATATCTCAAGTGTGGCGGGCCCTGCGCGGTACGTGCTTCTAGTTGCTCGCTGCAGATGTAGGGGGTTGTTCACAGGGATGATCTTTTTAAATTTACCGCATTTTAAAATTTACTTTTAATCGTAATTTATTTGTTATATCATGATTATTATATTAATAACTTCTTTCAGTCGACTTCAGAAAAAGAAGAGCTTCTTAATTCATCCCTATAGTTTTCACCTCAAAACTAAATTTGAAAGCTATTGCTTCCAGTGTGGTCCCATTTTAATTTGGTCCAAATCTCACAATGGCATCCATGAGTAAACCATTTAAACCTTAAATACGCATTAAGTATCGCAAAAATTAGGCGAATAAGTCACTATCACAACAACCGATTTCGATTTTATTAGAAACAATGTATTTCAAAGGTAGTTAGATGTAAGTTTGGTTAGGTTCTGATTAATTCTATTCCGTAAAATACCTATGATAGTTCGGAAATACAAAGCGGGCGTCCACGAGTAATGCGTTTGATTGGATTTGAACTCGATTTTTGTTATTACTCGTAAATATACTTGTGACGGTCACAAATCGGTAAACCTGTGAAATTTGTAACTTAATATTTATATAAAATCATCATCTTATATTCATAATAAAAGTTACTTACGTTATACACTTTTACTGTTAAACAATTTCTATACAATTATATAATAAATTGTCTTATAAAGTAGAGGCATTTAGTACTCAAAAGAGTCGGTGTTACAGAGATATATAGAAGAAAACTAACTTCATTGTCTACTTAAGATATTAAATATTTTGTGTCTTTAGCCACATAATTTCACAAAACACAGCTCCCATGACACCGAAACGCATGTATCCATACAACTGATTTAGGAAATATGAGCCAAGCGGCGGTACTTAGACGGCCGCGGCAGTAAATAAATTATTCAAAATAATACGCACGACGTTCACAGCATTACAATGTTTAATACAAACATATACTCACAAAAGCAACAAGTATAGAAAACAATTACTGTAAAGCTGGCCAGCGTTTTTGGTATATCGTTGCATGAAAAATATACTGGCAACTGCGAAATAAATAACATCGTATAAAAAAAAAATAAAAAATTCCATATTGCTCCGACATACGAAGTTTTCGTAGTCGCCGCTTAACAATGTACGCATACGGCAGAGTCCACCGCGCATGCGCTAGCTTCACTCATTCCGGACTATTTGTTTTGTCGTTACACTATCAAAAAGCTTCGGATTCCCCTCAAAGTAGCATCTATCCTTGGCGATTGTGGTATATCCGAATGAATTGCTGATCCTTATCGAGTGATTAAGCAGTACGCGTTAAGTAAAGTGTCCCTCCGCCCCGAATCAATCATCCATCTGTCAGTTGTTCGCGCCAATAGTTGACATTTGACGTTCGAACAACAATTATTGGCGGTTTCCGTCGTGGTTAACAGTTTTCGCAGTGCTCTCGGAGGGTGTAGATTATAAAAATAATTGGATTTATAAGTTGGCAGTGTTGATATCCGCATTACGGTCGACTTGATCTGCATTTAAGGATATCGTAGCAGGGCGCGTAGGCCTCGCTCTCTGACATTCATCGCGCACGTGTGTGTGTTTAGAACTGTAGACTTTTAGTAGACTGTGACTTAAAAGCACATAATTGTGTTCCATATTCGATAATTAATAATATAAATTATCGTATTTAAATAAGTTCGGTTCGGAAAACGACATAAAAGAGGTTATATATCGGCCAAGATGAATTTAACATCTACGACGGACGGTAAGTGAAATCAATTATACAACAATATCTGCAATAAATGTAACTTGTGCCTAATTGCTTGCAATTCGCTGAAGCGTAATGCGGATTTCGGCCGGCGCACGGAATAAAGCTTTGCGGTCGAGGCATTGGATTTCATTTTCCCTAACAAGACCAACGCTTCGTGTCAAACAAATTTGCACCTTAGCATACTGTAAATAAGGTGCAGTGTTATTTAGCACTTCAGACCACATATGTTTCAAATACTTACATTTTCTAGTACATCTTAACTACTCACGAACTTTACAAGCTTGTGTAGTAAAAGTAGATGAGTATAAAACGTTAATGTATTTAAGCATGTCATCTTCACGATTAATTTGTAAGTATATTTCTCCTCCTCGAATCGATTTTCGCAATGCTAAGGGTTGTGACCATCTCGTGAGAATGTTCTCGTTGGTGCTACGGCAGCACTTACCTGTGTCTATTACACAGACGACTGTGACGACGCCATAGGAAGACAAAAGAAAAAATAATAGAGTACATCTTAAAAATAGCCATGATAAACAGGGAGGCAGCGGTCGCGAAGAAACTATTATATATAAAATATAATAATATATATACTACGACGCGTGAACCAGAGCATTTTCCAACACCACCTTCAAAAATCTGCCATAAAAAAACCCAATACAGCAGAATATTTTAGGAGGGTGAGATTTCGGATTTAGTATGTTTTATATCTTATAATTCGTTAGATTTCCCTTTAATTATTCACTATCCAATTTAAGTTTTGATCAATTTAAATTTACTACCGGATGCTGTACACGTGTACGTGCACGTGTATGGGACACAGATGCCCATATGATTGAGTTGTTCCTGTTATGAATATATTGTAAAAATAATTCATAATAATTTATAAAAGAAAATATTTAAGTATAAATAAATAAGTTATTAATAAATATATGTGTTTTATAATATTCTTATTATTGTTTCAGGTAAGTAGCGCTGCAGTAACGCTGAAGACTGATATAAGGGTAACGATTTTATAATGTATTTAATACTTATATACAAAAAAAAATAAAAACCTTCGTAATTTTATATAGAATAACAACAATTAAAATAAAAAATATTTCTAAAAATGTTAAACTTAAAGTTACAGCCTTTATATATATAATATATATGTCCCACTGCTGGGCAGAGGCCTTCTCTGTATAGAGAGTATAAGGGCATAGTCTGCCACGCGGCCCTAATGCGGATTGGCAGACTTCACATGTAGTAGAAAAATTTTCTAAGACATGTAGGTTTCCTCACGATGTTTTCCTTCACCGCCGAGCGCGTGGTTAATCAGCACGTAAAATTGCAACAGCAAATTTATTGGTGCCGGAACCGGGGATCGAACTCGGGTTGCTAGCGTACTATGCAACTTGAGCCAACCGCCCGGACACTGAGCTACCACGGCTCACACTGAGCTACCACGGCTATTAAAAATGTATTAAAGTGATAATTACTGGTCTAATCTTTTCATATTGTTATATTCACTTGTAATTGATTTTTTTTAACGTTTTTAAAAACCTTCTCTCTATGCGATAATCTTCTATTTGCCACTGAAATTACACTATGAAACCAATCTATTTCTATTCAATTGTCATTATGCCCAAAGCTAATAATTAAAGTTTTTAGTTATTATTTTGTTAAATTGATTTTAATTAATTTATTGAAATGTATCGGCGTATTCGGAAGATGTCATTATGTATGAGATTAACAAATAAGAAACAATTTTATCACATTACCAAAATATCCTTAAATAAGGTGAATACAATTCCTAAGTCAGACGCATTTTATGTAACCTTTTTTTGGGGGGGAAAGCGGTGGATATGTGGGGTTTTTACCCCCTAAAACCTCCCCGGTGGCCCTTTCCTCGGTGCTTGACGAGGGGCTCCGGGATCTCCAGAGGAACGCACCGAAGCCCCTCTGCACTGTGCTCGAGGAGAGCACGTCCCGGGGGGAGGTTATTCCCTCCCTTCCTGTGCCCTCGCAGTGCAAGGCGACACGGGCCAGCAGATGTCGCCTTCTTCCCGGGTCCACCATAATGGACGAAAAAGGCCCCCACCCTTGTCGCCCAGGGAACCCGAGGCCCCTTTTAGTCGCCTTCTACGACAGGCAGGGGATACCGTAGTCTTATTTTTGAGATCCCAGAACGACAGGGCTCTCTCTCTCTTAGACAACGTCAATAAAATAATAGGCTGTTCACTTTAAAAGCTCAGCCACTTCTCGAAATCCGTAGTTGTAAATCTTGAGGTCAACACCAAGAAAAACGGTAAAATATTAACAGTGATTAAAAAGGATTTAACGGATTTTGCAAAAATATTTTTATTACTTCCTTTGCTTAGATATATTAATGGCCGCCCAGGTCTTTGTTACATGTGAACACGGTACATTTGCTCCAGTATCAAGAAAAATACAACCTATTATGGTATCATGCACCACTGCTTCGCTGGCTACAGTAAAATCTTTCGTCTTCCTTAGGGTTGTCAAATTCAACGCAAGCTTACAAGGAAAAACTATTAATATTGTACCCTACATTCTGGGGGGAAAGCGGGGTATCTTAAAACCCCTCCGGTGGTCCTTTTTCGGTACATGGTGAGGGGCTCCGGGATCTTCAGTGGAACGCACCGGAGGCCCTTTACTCTGTGCTCTCGCAGAGCACTTCCTGGGGGAGGTTAATCCCCCCGGATAAAGCCCCTGTGCCTTCGCAGTGCAAGACAAAACCGGCTACCTGATGTCGCTTTCTTCCCGGGTCTACTTTAGGGGACGACAAAGGCTTTAGTCACCCAGTAAACCCGAGGCCCCTTTTAGTCGCCTTCTACGACAGGCAGGGGATACCGTAGCCTTATTCTAACCCAAGACGACGGCTGTTACATAGAAGGCCTGTACGGACATCAACCACAACAAGAAAGTTTTAGTCAGTTTCGCAGGTTTTCTGGTTAGTTTTTTTTTATCTTAAATAGATAGATCACGTTTGAATTAAATGCCACAGATCAATGTAACCCCTTCTAAATAACAACTTGTAGCAGCCCTAAAGATGCCGCAACCGCACTGCGGGCGATAATACAGTTCTCTGGTCCCTGGGGTGTTCTACGCAGTGGTACAACTTTTAAGGAACTTTTAATGTGCTAAACAGGGTCTTTAAATTACCCATTTCCGAAGGTATAATGTTAACCATAGCAACACTGGATTATACAATAATTTAAAAACAATCTATACATCTAAATAAAATTGTGTGAAGTGTCTGTTTTTACTACATGCAAATGAATGTATATATAGTAGATATACCAAAATAACATTTTTATTTTTTTTTTCTGCTCTGGCTAATCTCTGGAACAGCAGGATCGATTTCGGGTCTTTCACTAGCAGATACGAGTAGCTAAATTTTAAAAATAAGTTTTATAAGCTCTTACGCCCTTAGACCAAAGAGGTAGGCAGGAATTAAGGATTTCACAACACACAATCGGATAAATCGGAAAAAAAGATCTTGACAAAATAAAAGCATCGAATTTCAATTTGAGTGTTTTCAAGAGTAAAGTGAATATGGATATAGTAAGGTTTTTTTTTTTTGATTGATGTGTATTACTATATTTGTTTCCCAGCATGTTTGGATGGGGGTATTTTTCTTAACATTTTACAGACAATTTACTTCTTATAATTTATCTTCTTTATATAATATAATACTAATTTCTAAATTTCTTATATCTACTTATACAATTTTCCTTATTATATCTATTATTTCTATATACACATTTCTGATTTATTACCTAATTTATCTATTTACATTACGTTTTATTTCTATGAATTACTTTTTCGCTACATATTTAAAGAATCTTAACTTTCACACTCATATCTTTTAACATTAAATTCCTGACACTGTATTAAAATATGTGGCACCGTCTCATGTACCCCCGGAGCACAGATACACGAAGGGCTCTCCTTGCATCGAAACCTGTTAAGATATTCGGAGAACCCTCCGTGCCCTGTCAGGATCTAATGACGGGGTATGCGGACACAACGTCAGGGAAGAACACCTTCGTTGTGGCCGCAGTACCCTCGTCTTTGTAGCGCCTGTTCCATATGTCAAGCGAGTACAATCGGATTTGTCGCTTGACATACGAAACAGGGCACTCTTCGTAGTTGGGTTATACTAAGGTTACGTGCTTTAGCATCCCGCATTTTATTTTCACGTCATGTATCATAGTGCTTGACTTTATTAAAACAAAAATCTTTGGTAAATAATAAACAGGTCCTACTTGTATTCGAATTCTTGCTACCTTTACCAATGCAGCAGCTTTTTACATTATATACAACTTATAAAATACATTTAATTTCACTGTATATATAGCCGTGAGCAAAAATAAAGGGTCGGTTAAGAATGTTTGAATATCTCGGTAGATAAAGATGAAGCTAACTGAAATAATTCTGCATGATAGACAATTAAATATCCTTAAAATAAAAAAAAAATATTTTTATTAATTTATATATATTTCATTTAAAAAGATAAATAATATATAGGTATTATGTGTAAACTTGAATAATACAGTATTTTTTTTTAAAATGGTTCGCCACACGGAGGCAACACTAAGTACTGAAATTAAAAAAAAAAACTTTCTTAACCGACCCATTATGATCACGAGTGTACATGAATTGATAAGATTTATTATATAATTAAATTTATATAATGCGAGAAATAATAAAGAATTTAAATGTCGTAAAGTTATGATATTTAATAGGAGAGTGATTAAATATTGTTAAATAATCTCAATAATATCGAATTTATTCCCCCTAGGAATGCCTGGTACGCGTTCCTTAGCAAACATTGAAAAAAATAGGGAATCCCAAATACATATAACCTTACAAATAATTCACTCGAGCAGAACAACCTCAACAACAGGTATATATCAAAGAGTAGGCCATAAATAGTTTGCTTCCGCCGATAACCCTCCCTTCGTGGCGACCTCAGCACCTAAAAATTGGATCAAATAAAATAGATATCCAGTGAAATCTGGGGACCAATAAAATCAAGAAACCAATCCAATAGACTTGAACTATAGAAATTTTATACTATAAATTTTAACCTCAACTTAGACAGATCCCCAAACCATTAGACTATTGAAGCTTTAATAAATACGTTAATAAGAACGTATTTCCGGGAATCGTTATAACTTAAGCATTGTTGATGTGTTTTATTAATATTTAAGCTATATTCGACCGTTTTATCTAAATATTAAGGTGTAATTTAGTTTCAATGGTATCATTTTAATAAGTGGACAATATTCGAAGGCTCTTCGAATTTTGAGTTGTATTAATAGCATTGGAAAATTAATCTTATATCTTAATAAACAAATGACTTTCGTATTAATTTGTGTCAATTAAAATAGATTTTACGAGCGTATAAGTTGTTCATAAATCACTTGTAACAGATATTATATTTTAATAATCTGTTATGTCTGTATTCTTTGATGATGAAATCTGCCTATTTGTTTTTCTCTCACGCCCAAAAGTTTATTGGTAGAGAATGCCACTAAGGCATTCACCACCTTCTTTTGTCGTGGGGAAATGCCTACGCATATCCTACCTTTCTCGGGCAAGGACAGATTATGTGGTGCGCACCGACAAAAACGCCACTGTGTTCCTCTCCAGCATTTCGTTGGAACTACGGGAACGCTTTCGTCCAACGGCAACGACTCTTGACGAACCTCGCCTCTTAGAGCTGGAGCTCTCCATCACTACAGCACTGCACGCGCCTTTCCGAGGTCTTTACACAACTAGACATCGAACTCCCCCGCATCCGCTGTCCAAGCCGCACGGGGGTAGAAGGAGATCACAGTACGTTCTTCTCCTGCGCCCTGCTCTCCGGCTGCGAGACCGGAGATCGGAGGAAGTCATTAAGCGAATACGTCTTAATGCGTACTTATACTTCTTTTAAATTGGTTAAAAGATGAAAATTTTATTAAATAAAAATGCGTTTTTTTTTTCTATTTATAAACTCTCAAATGCGAAAAACAATGATTCGGTCACACAAACATTTCGCGGGGTAAACAGAATTTTCGTTGTGCGCTTTCCAACAAGCATATTAGTTCCCAGGGGGGTACAGAGGGTGCTATCACTATACGCCATGCATAAATTGATTTTTTCCACTTAATAAACTGAGCCGTGCTCAGTCTCCGGGCGGTTAACTCAAGTTGCATAGTATGCTAGCAACCCGAGTTTCCAATAAATTAACCAATAAATTTGTTATTGTAATTTTATGTGCTGATGATACGCACTCGGCGGTGAAGGAAAACATCGTGAGAAAACCTACATGTCATAGAAAATTTTTCTAATGCATGTGAAGTCCGTCATTCCACACTATGGCCGCATGGCGGACTTTACAGAGAACGCCTGCGCCCAACAGTGGAACATATTTATCATATATATAAAAAAAGGCTGTAATCTTTAACATTAGATTCTAATAACAATCAAGCGAAATAATTTATTAACGACTGGAACGAAAATGAAACTGAGAACCGCCTCGCCACTTGACCTATTTGTACGTGCTAGACTGCACAAAAATGGGTTAGTATTGATCTTTCCGCACCGAAGGTAAGCTTAGAATTAAAAAAGTTTACTATCTGTTACGATAAATAGAAAACATAAACATGACTAAATACTAATAATTATTATATGCGTACAGAGATACAAATAACATGGCATAAAATACAAAAGAAACATGTATAGTAAGTACAACATATATATTAACATAAGACAGTATAAATCAATTATGCGAGTAAGGTGGACTCATCCAAGTAAAACTTAGAATTTGAATATACTGGTATTTATCGTCTGATATTCTCTAATAGACGCAGAAAGAGAGTTAGCACCATTGGATCTTGGGATCATGGTGAGGGGCTCCGGGATCTCCAGATGAACGCACCGGAGCCCCTCTGCACTGTGCTTTTAAGCGCGTCCCGGGGAGGCCAATCACAGTAATCTTATAGCACCTTCGCAGTGCAAGGAGATAAGACTCCCACCCTTATCGCTCAGTGAACCCGAGGCCCCTTTTAGTCGCCTTCTACGACAGGAACGGGATTCCGTAGTCTTATTCTACGATCCCATAACTACAGGGCTGTCACAAGGTGTCTGGGGGCCCAGTACAAACAAGCGAATAGCTACCCAATCTCAGCCAATGGACCCAATAGAGTTACTCAGCCACTGGGAAATCACTGCTCAACAAGCGGATTTTTTGTATTCTTTACTAAAATTCTCAAACTACCAAAGAACTGCACTAATAAAAAAAAAAAAAAATTAAAACTTCAGCATTCAGTTAATAGTGAAAGACGGAAGCAGTAATTTAAATTTTCCTTTCAAGTCCCGTTCTCTTGGAGTACTAGAAATTTTTCTTTTTATTAGCAACCAAATCCTATTTTATAGAATAAAAAAAAATGACTTTTCAGTTATGTAAAGAATCTAGAGGTATATTTACAGTTACGATGAAATAAATCATAAATTTGAGAGCTTAGGCTGATGACCCATTGATTCTGGGGTTAAACCATTTCGATTTAAATTCAAAACCCCTACCAAAAATTTTAATTCAAAAAATTCTCCTACCACTTAGATGTTAGGAGCGTTGCTGTAGTTTCTTCAGCCACTTCTTCTCCCAGCGCCAACGTCTATCGAAGTGTACTCAAAGTTAGTTTACTTTTTGAATGTCCCTTAGATTTTTCGTGAAATAGCAACCGACGGAGACGACCCTTTAGGGCGCCCTCGGATCGGAACGCTTACGCGTAACATAGTAACCGTCTAAGCCGAGGTTACCCGTGACCGGGGGGACTCTTGTGTCGTTACTAGCGATAGTGGTTCAGGCTAAGCGATCTTAGAGCTATGCCACCTCTCAATCCGGTGAAGCAGTCAAGGTCAGCTTCTATGTCCAATCTGTGTAGTTCGTCAAAACAAAATCTAATGGGCGCTAAATTGAAAATAGTTTAATTAACACCAGACGACAACAAAAGGCCAGATGAGTAAAGCTTTTTTTTTTGTTGACGGGGAGGAATTCTTCACAAAGATACCCCGCCGGGGGGAAGGCGGCGGTTATGTGGGGATCTTACCTACTAAAACCTCCCCGGTGGCCCTTTCCTCGGTGCATGACGAGGGGCTCCGGGATCTCACGTGGAACGCACCGGAGCCCCTCTGCACTGTGCTTAAGGAGAGCACGTCCCGGGGGGAGGTTACTCCCTCACCCCCTGTGCCCTCGCAGCACAAGGCGACACGGGCCAGCCGATGTCGCCTTCTTCCCGGGTCCTCTTTGGTGGACGACGCAGGCGCCCACCCTTGTCGCCCAGTGAACCCGAGAGCCCATCCAGCTTATTCTTGAGAGCCCAGAACTACAGGGAGATGAGTAAAGCTGCTCTATCTGGTTTTGTTCTTTGTTGGTTGTGATATGGTTCCTAACCTACTCCTACAAAGTCCAGTATTTTACTGTACTCCAATATTTTGCAGTAGCTGGGACTATAGTGATTTAAGAACAAGTCCCTAATATGTATTAATAGTTTTATTTAACATAGAAGTCAATTTAATTATATTATATGATTACTAGACCGTACGAACCTTGAATGTTCGACATATATTGGTTTCTGGAAACTAAAGTTTGAAGGTCTCTTTGCCCGATGTTTGTCTTTGAAATTAATGGGAAAACTTTTCCTAATTATTACTTAACTGTCCTGCTATATATTTCAATCAATTATAAACATTTAGGAAGCCTTTGATTCATTGCCAAAGCACTTTGTTGATTTGTACAAAACTGTCACTGATGGAATTAAGATGCATAGTACGTTAGCAACCCGTGTTCATTCCCCGATACCGGCACAAATGAAATCGCTTGTTGAAATTGAAACAAAAGTGCTGTTTGCACATGCGCAGCGCAGCCTAACTTTTTAATTTTTCTTGTAATGAACGTTAAAATTACTGGCAAACGTCTTTAAATGACATAGAAAAAAAAACGTTGTGATATTTAACGTTTGTAACGTAACAAATAAAATTTTACCGAATTAGCAAACGACGCGGAAAAGCGATAAGAAATAAATCTATATATATAAAAGAGAAAGTGTGTGGGTTTGACCCGTATAGGCTCCGAAACGGCTGGACCGACTTCAGTGAAACTTTCAGGGAATCTTCAAATTGACCTTGCGAGTAATCTTGTAAAATTTGGTGACGATCGGAGGACTCCTCTTTTTGAACTGTCAAATAAAGCTTTTATTTACTATTACTATTATAACCCGAATTCGTGTTGACACATGCGTTGTGTATATTTATGTCATTATGAACCATATTGAAGAACAATGGAGTATATTGAAGTATAATGAAGTATAATGAAGTATAATGAAGTATATTAAAGATATAATAATTAAGGATTTTGAAGTATTCAAGGTAAGTTATAGCGCCGCGAATGTATCCGTTTACATGGTAATGATAATAAGTCTATATGATCTTCACCCGTTCGAGATGAGAATAGAAGAGAATGAATAATTTAATATATTGTGAGAGTTAAATTAATTTTTTAATGATGTAAGTTTATTGTTTAAATAAAATAAAGCAAACTCTAGGCCGGCGAAGCGCGCTGGGTACACTAGTATTAAATATACGCAAGCTATCGGCTATTATATTTCGTTACATCAATCATTCTCTAACGCTAAGAAAATTTCTTAATAATTAAGTCTTGGCACCAACTAATTACGTAATTGTATAAAACCTGAGCTCGTATAATACGATTAAAACTTGATAATTATTGAAACTTAAGCATTTTAAATGAATTCTTAGGTTTCATGTAATCAATTGAAGTCTCGAGAACTTTTTGCTAATATTTTTTTAAAAAATAAAAGAAAAAATACTAGAAATGAACATAATGGGTTGGGGAAATAGTTTCTTCACATTTTTTAAGAAAATTCAGAACATATTTTAATATAGTTTATTTTTATTTAACTTAAGTATTTAGGCACCATTTTGTTTGATAACGTTTTGCCATCTTGTAGGTAGGGACATGATCTCATTGCTATAGATATTTCGGGACCCAATTTTTTTTCAAATGCTCCAAAACTGTTTTGTGGTCAATTCCCAGTTCTTCAGCTACATCGTAACTACTAACCAAAAATGGCATCCATTTTATCCGTAATAGGGCGACCAGAGCGACTAGCATCTTTGACGGTTTGTTCGGTTGCCTTCGTTCGTCTTCGGATCTCCCATTTCTGTTATCTACGACCTAGAGATCGAAGTCGAATACGCTGGTATAACCAGAGCCGCACCACTCTCTGCACTTTAGCAATGCTTTGCTTGTACAGCTGCAGGTAGGAGATAGTGGCGACGTTCACCAACGGCAGATTGTTCGCATAAGATGGTCACGGCGGTCAGCATTGAGGAAACCGACGCGAAGAGGAGGAATAAAATGCTGTAAATGTATATATCTTTATAGAAAAGTTTATACACTCACACTCAATCCTATTCTCAGCGGGGCAGACAGATAAGTGTCCGCTTTCTCATAAGGAGCTTAAAAAGCTTGTTTAAAAGCGGATAAATGTAGCCTTTGTCTACCCCGATAGAAGGCTTCAAGCTTCAGGGGCCTGATAACAAAGCGATTTGATTTACGATCTGATGGTTGCAGATTCTAATCTTTTTCAATGAATCGACACTTTTTAGTTGTTTTAAATACAAAAAAAAATCACTTATAGGCTAGGGTAAAAGGACATGTTATAAAAACATCGATAATCCAGGTACTATAAATATATTAAATGTAAAATAAGTTTCCGCCTAATAAAATTAGTTTTTGTGAAAGATGGTGTGACGCGAGGCTTACGTTAGAATTTGCAGATGGTAACCGACTTGAAAATTTATTTGTTCATCCCAGAACAACATAACTCTATCATATTATTATGTCAGCATTAGCGTCGTATGTTTTTCTTCTTCTAAAACTGTCTTACTTTGAGCCAACTAAGTGTCACATGCTTCAACTTTTATTTTTAATTAAAAAAAAATCGGCTGCTGAGACCTATCGATTGCTCGTAGGAGCATACAATAAGAATGCCTTGAGTGGTTTCAAAAGCTTAAAAAATTATTTATACAACTATTAATATTTTTTAATTCCATTTATTTAAAAAAAATACCATTGTTATTGTACAAGCAATTTGGTATTTCTAAGTAAAAGTATCTGCATATTAAAATGATTTCTTTTTACCAAGAACACAATTCTCCAGTTATTCATAATTTATTCATGTAGCCTTATTTTTAGTTCAGAGAAAAGTTGGATAACGGCAACACTCTTTTTACTCATTCTTAAGGAGTTGAAGACTTAAGTTTTGTTCTTGAAATAATATTTAAAGATGGAAACATTTCGTTCCTAAGACAATCAGAGGGATAGACAAAGATTAATATTGCATCATATTACAACACTTATCTCGTTTTGTTATACACATATAAAGCCTCACATTTTTTCTTATCGCCCCTTCTTATCTTAGAAATCAAATAACATTTTATAGCAATACTACGAAAGGTGGACGAATAATATGTTACGTCACTATTACTCGTACTAAATAAACACATAACAACTTACGCAGGTATGTTAACCTTCACTTAAGTTCTATTAGATATAAAATTAATGAGCTTATACGAGCCGTAGCATCAAATAGCTTACTGCTCTAAAACTAAATTTAGCTCTTAATTTCATGGTACACTGACGCGGCTAATCGATAGTGCAAATAATTAATCCCCGAGAATCCTATGTAAAACGAGGAAGCTAGCGAAGTGTGCTGTAGTAACGGAGAATATTAAACATATAATAGATTTTTTTTTCTGGACTTTTGCCCTTTTGAGCATGTCAGTCCCATCATACCCTAAACTACGCACACACACCTTGGTCGCATGAAGCGAGAAAGAAAGTCATCAATGTTGTATGGCCATAGCCACCAGCTTCCTCGCTCCCTCTGAGGTCGGGTCAGACTGCAGCATTAAGAAGACCCCAACATGTTGCATGAACCGATTTTGATGAATATATCTTCATTTTGTCCATTTCTCACAACGGCATCCATGTTTAAACCACATAAGTATTAAATTTGCATCAAGTATAACAGCCACAATATATTTAACAAGATAAATAATTCAAAATCACGCTTTTTTTTTGATGATTCATTTAATTGGAAAGTATGTACTTCAAGGGTAATATGATGAGAGTTTGGTTAGGTTTTCATCAATTCTATTACTTAATATTCCAAAGAAAATTCAGAAATACAAAAAGAGCGTCCGCACTTAAGAGAGTTTAAGGTTAGATTCGATTTGAAGTTGGTTTTGTATCGTTTTGAAACTATTTCTGGTAACTACGGTCGTTAAGTTGATCAATTAAAATGCTATATATCATATAAAAATTTAATAACATAGGGAGTAATAAACAGGATTTCGGTTAAAACGACAGAACCCCTCGTGCAATCAAAACGGTCCCTTTGCCGTAGTTTCTACACGGCTTCTAGATTTGATGGTCCGATAGATGACATAATTCTCGAAAGGTCGGAAGGACGCAGTGGTAATAAAACAAAAATGTAGTTACGCAGGACTTACGCAGTTGTCCTGTTCGAGGGTTCAGTACATAATAATTCTTAGGTAAATTTTATTTCTATTAAAAGAAATTACTATTTTATTTCACTGACAGTTGCGAGTTAGAATCGTAGTTTTTCTGTATTTTTTAAGTATAACAATCACTTGCTAATATTTAGTGCTCAGTGAATGATGGTGACCTCAGCACCGTGGAATGGGATCCAACAAGGCTGGTCAAAGCAGACGGCGATTTTTGTCTCTGTCTACTCTTTAGTAAGTCTCAAGAGTTAACTCTTAGCAAGTAATTTTGTGCATATAAAAAACTTAACGGCAGAAGCTCAATGGTAAAGTTATTTTTAAGCGCGAATTGCCTAATACTTTGGAGTGTACTACAAACTGTAGACTGTCGTCTGTAGACTCTAGTCTGTAGGCTGTAGACTGTAGTCTGTAGTCTGTAGGCTGTAGTCTGCGAAACGTAAGGTCAAAGGATCGACTTCACCATTCGACTATTGACATGAACCATCTTCTAACAAAAGCTTAAGAGTATTTAGTTAACAAAAATGTCCATAAAAGATTGTACAGTCAAAAACTCAGACACTACTGGACTATCTATTCATGTAGAAGGTAATTGAATTTAAATCTATGGATAAAACAAAACAACATAAACACCACACATAATGAAAATGTTAAAATAACGCGTAATTGTTAAATAATTTAGAATTGATAGCGTTCATTACCTTTATCGTTTAATATTATCAAACAAAGTGCCAATTCAAATAGTAGATTAGTAATCGATTTGATGAAAATCACATTAAAATATGCTTAAATATATGATTCGCTGATAAAATTGGAATTCGAATACTGCATACGATTTACAGCTATAAGGCCGATTTGCAATTATCGAATAACGATTATTAAAACATGTGGCATTTATTTGTTTTAAATTTAACATTATAGTCTGACCGCAAGCGCTGTACCGCGTCCTAGGTAAAACGAGGAGGTGGAGAGATTTTTTTGAGACGAACTACACAGATTAGCCAGTGAAGCTGACTTTTAGTCCTGCACCATTATTGCTAATAACTTGTCACAAGCATCCCACCAGTAAGTGGCAACCTCAGCCTGGTCAGTTACTATGTTTAGCATTCCGATCCCAGGGCGTCCGAGAGCGCCGAACCAGGACTCGATCGGTTGCTATTTCTGCTATTTCACGGATAGTCTAAGAGATATTCTAAAGCTAAAGTCAGACTTAGCAAATAAGACTAAACTCCGTGTGATAGAATCTTATTTTTCTTCTTTTAATTCTACGTCGGGTGGGGCCAGGCCTTCCTATAATAAGAATATAAGGACATAGTCCGCCACGCGGCCCTATAGGCGGACATCGCCTGCAAAATTTTCTAAAAATGGCAGGAGTCATTTACGAGATAAATTAGCTTATATAATTTGAAAAACATAGTGGCACAGATGAATTAAAAGTTTATAAAAACTAGCAGAAAAATATGATGTCAATGAACGTTCATTTTGAATACACGTCTATTAAAATTTCTGCGACGAAAACAAAACATTGCGGTTGAAAAGTTCGTATTAGCAAAGCCCCTACGGAATAACACGTTATATTTCGGAATGCGCTTTACGCTGAATAGTTAAAAAGTCTGGAATTATTAAATTCGACCTTGGACGCTGAGTTGTTTTGAAATTGTTGCGAATTCAGTTTCATTGATACTGACTCCGTATATTAGTAATAATAATAATAATATAGTTTATTTGCATCAAAAAAAGTTGAATACATATAAAGGTGAGTCCCTTAACTCCCGAACTAGCGTAAGCTGTATCTCAGGAGCTAATGACTTCCCCAGTCATTTTTGTAATTTTAAACATTAAGAAAGGAAAAAAAAGATTAAAAAAGTGAGTAACACAATATATATGTAAAGTTGAAAATAAAATCTGTTTTTAAATGTATTTATGTGTATGTGTGAATATGTGTGTGTGTGAATGTGCGTTCGTGTGTTGCACAATAAACAAACTATCAATTTATAATTATTAATTTTTTAACTGCCTCATAATTATACTGTTTAAGCCCTGTAAGTACTGTCTTTTTAAATTTATTATTTGTATAACTTCTCACATTGTGTTCTTTTTGAAAAATATTGTAAAGGTAAGACATCGAAACGTTTTTGTGCAAAGGAATTTTTACTCGGGGCACAGGACATTTATTAAGGCGTTTTAGTGTGGCAGACAAGGTTGGAACAATTTGCTCGTGGTATCTCCTTAACAATTCATATAAAAATGCTTTTCTTACCGATAAAATGTTAGTTTTATCGTAAACATCTGTTGTCGGACATCTGTATGGAAGGTGCATCATCATAATATTAAATATGACTGACTTCTCGTCACTTATTACCTTTTGAATAAAACTACTTTCAAAGACTTTATGACTATACGGATTCAGGCAAAACAACGTAAGACTAGCGCCATTTCCCTGCCGATCAGCGTAGTTCATGGCAAAAAAAAACTCTCGTCCATCCTCAGCATGGTAGACAGATATAGCAATCGTTATCTATTCAACAAGCTTATAACGCCGTCTTGATAAGAGTAAGGAATGCATAAGCATAGTCAAGCCAGTGGTATAATGTAATTTAATTTAGCCTAATATATAAGCTAAAAATGTTACTAACACATGAGTCTAAGTTATTTGAATGATTCCTTAATTTATCATTATAAGATCATATATATGGTGTGTTGAGCCCACGCGATGTTCTAAGCATACATTTTACCAACAAAATTAACAACTATCCCACCTCTCAATCAGTGAAATATACAACGTCAGCTTTTCTGTCTAGTCTGTTTAGGTTTGTCAAAAAAAAACATATTTACCAGTAAAAACAAAAACCTATTTCAGATCTGACTTTCTTCTTTGTATTTACGAATTATTTTAGGTTTAAAGTAGAATTAATCAGAATTTAAATAAACACTAAAATAACCCTAAAGTACATCTTTTCCTATAAAAAATAATTAATCGAAATCGGTTAGCGTGATTTTGAGATAATCGTCCAATAGCGGCGCAAATTTAACACTTATATGGTTTTTTCATGGATACCATTATCAGAATTGGATCAAATCAGACCGCATGGGAAGCACTAGCGTGCAAATGAAAAGAGAATCATCAAAATCGGTCCACTCAGTCCAAAGTTATGAGGTAACAAACATAAAAAACATATGGAGAATTGAGAACTCCTTTTGGAAATCGGTTGAAAACGAAGGAACTCACTCGGACCGTTCGTTAGTTATTTTAATAAAATGAAAGATTAAAAACAAGTTATTACATTTCCAGGACTAATTTATAATAGGGTCTAGATCTATATAACGAGGGTATCACTTGATACCTCCCTAGGGAACTGATGTGAAGGTAAAGAATATTTTACAGCTAACGCCGTTGCCCATGATCTGGACTATAACTTATCAAAAATTATAGCGCGTAATAAATATCTGTCTTACATTCCGGTGTAGGTTTTACGTTGGCGAAATTACGTTTGCGTATTTATATTCAATACTATTATTTTTGGTTAAATAAACGCCAATAAGCTAACAGTCACATACATCTAGATGAAATTGGGCACAGAGATAGATTACAGTCTAGAATAATAAAGTGCCTTAACTTTTTATTTAACTGACTTCAAAAAAAAGGAAAAATTACTGCTGGTTGGCTGCGTCGAAGGAAGAAGAAGCGCAGGGCGCCCACAAGATGGACGGACTCTATTGGAGGAGCTACTAGATTAAAACTCCAGGTGGCTATCCACCTCGCCCAAAATAGAAGAGAGTGGGGAATGCTCGTTCATAGCAGCTCTCTTGGTGGTCACGACCCTCAGCTCTGAGGAAACGATAATCAAGAAGAAAAAAAGGAGGTTATTGACCAGGTACATACTATAAATAATAAATTGGTTGGTTGGATAGATTAGTTGTGTGCTTTTGTAATTAAATTATTTTTGGGTAAGTTAAATTTTATGTCTACAGTAAAAGTATATAGTTCTTAGGATTATATTATTATTTAGTAGGTTTTCTAAATAAACTTCTCACGGCTACATTATCTTTAAAAGTCTCTAATTATATATACGTATATTATAAATGGGAAAGTTTCTTTAATTGTCTGAATAGTTGGACAGATCTGGTATGGATGTAGACTGTGAGAAGTAACATGTGAACAGGGGCAAAGAACAAGGGCCAGGGGACGTGAGAGGTGGCAGACTACAGGTGACAGGTAGTAGGGTAAACGTACACGTAGTCTTAAACGTAGTCATAGACATAAACGTAGGCGGACACGTGGACGTTAAGTTAGTAATTATTATAGCCGTGATGCTTCTGTTCTAATGATGTTCTAATTCGAATCCTTAAGTTCTAAGTCAGCTTGTACCAAAACTGTCTTCGATGATTTATTAAGTGCGGAAAATCACTAGCTAAATATTTGCCCCCGGTGTATAACGATAGGCTCACCGCCTGTCACTTATGGGACCCCTTTTTTTTGTTAACGGGGAGGATATCTTCAAAAAGATGGGCGGGAGGCGGCGGTTATGTGTGGTTTTACCCTCTAAAACCTCCCCGGTGGCAATTCCTCGATGAATGGTGAGGGGCTCCCGGATCTCCAGAAGAACGCACCGGAGCCCCTCTGCACTGGGCTCAAGGAGAGCACCTCCCGGGGGAGGGGGGTCCCTTCCCCCTATGCCCTCACAGTGCAAGGCGACACGGGCCAGCCGATGTCGCCTTCTTTCCAGGTCCACTTTGGCTGACGACAAAGGCCCCCACCCTTGTCGCCCCGAACCCGAGGCCTCTTTTAGTCGCCTTCTACGACAGGCAGGGGATACCGTAGTCTTATTCTTGAGAGCCCATAACAACAGGGCTGGTCACATACGGGACCTAATAAGCTTGGTGAAAAGCGGACAGCGACAGCTGTCTTCGTCTGCCCCGCTAGAGTTGTAAAGACGTTGGAGCCTTGCGACAGCACTTGCTGAGACGTCGTCCCAGTGGCATCACGTCCTATTTGTCCGTTCTTTCTATGTTCAACGGTTTTTTAATGTATTTCATATTTTGTTTATAATGTCTGTATGTTTATATAACTTTTATGGGCGGTAGTGGTCTTAACGGGAACCACACTTTCTTCTTTAAAAAGTTCAGTTAATTTTGTTCAACTTAATCTCATCTAAAATTGTACAAAGCAATATATGGTAACAATATTCGTAGTCGTTTAAATTACCTGTACCAAAGCCTTCACGTAGCAGGAAGCTGTCAGGTCAAGAAATTCTCTTTCACCCTTATCATTTTTGGGTTGGGATTCGTTAGGAACGGCAAAGGGAATGGATTGTGAAAAGATCTGAAAATAAACGTATAATTAACTTTAATTACATGTTACTTAGGACCTAACAATGAATGATTAACGGCTTGTATACCTATGTAACTAAGTCTTCATTAAGCGATGGATATTTTAGAGTAGAAAAGATAAATTCTTTTCTGCTCCTAAAATATATGTACAATTTGAACTTAATTCTATTTAGAATTTCTCTTCCAGCTAACCTTTAGTGGTTAAAACAAGCTTATTGTAGTACTGTCATAAATAGTGTTTTAACAAGCTAATAAACAACGTTTATATTTAACTTCAACGTTTGATTCGATTTGAAGTCGGTTTTTGTTTTAACTCTTCTGCTTTTCTTCCTCTTTTGTTCTGGGCTCGTAAAATAAGGCTACGCTATGACTGCCGTAGAAGGCGACTAAAAGGGGCCTCGGGTCCACTGGGCGACAAGAGTCTTGTCAAGAGGCCGTCGTTCGCTAAAGTAGACCCGGGAAGAAGGCGACATCGGCTGGCCTCGCCTTGCATTGCGAAGGCAAAGGGGAGAAGGGATCAACCTCCCCGGGACGTGCTCTCGGAGTACAGTGCTGTGTAGCTCCGGTGCGTTTCACTATAGCTCCCGGAGCCGGTTGTATTCTTGAAGATTTCCTTTTCGTCAACAAATTAATCTAAAATAATTAGCTAATTTACAAATCTAGTTAATATATTATTAATGAGTTACAACATTTTTATTAGACGTATCAAATAGCACTTAGGTTTTAATAAAGTTGTTTTTGATGTATTGTTATGTAATACTGTTGGTGAAAGTATTGAATAAATATCCTGAAATAAAATATTCAATATTCTTTTCCTATCTGTTGGAAGCGCGGCGAGTGGCCTGACAACAACATCTGCTACATAACTGCTCAAAGGAAGCGATAAAATATTAAAGCACAATGTTTGCAGAATTTCTGATTTTGCAAATGCAGCGAAAGATCGCTATATCCCTTGAAATAATGAATCCATAGCTTTTTATGTGAAGTAATTGATAATATTTAATTATATATTTCTTATAAATTTGAACCAAAACCTTATAAATTTTCAAGGTTTTCTAAAAATAAAGTAACATTTTTCGGTGACGGATTTAACGCTATTTCGTTCGGATAATTTACGTATCATCGAAATATCATATTTATGTTACGAAGTTCTATAGTCTTCATTCTCTTTCTTCTTCCACATTCGTACTTCTATGTTAATAGAAGAAATAATAAATAATTATAGATAAAAGGTAGAAATTACGCAACAATCATTCAGTTTTATAATGTCAACGATTGATAATTTTATGTTAAAAAAAAACGTTGTCGTTTTGTTGAAAAATGATCAGATCTCAAAAAAAGGGGAAAAGTTAATTTCACCCGTTGAATCTAGGAGCTTTTCTGGGGTTCTTTGGACAATTCTTCTCTCAGCGCCTTCTGATCTGGCATTTAAAGTTACCTTAGCTTAGAAAGTCCTCCCTCGTGTCTGAATATCCTTAGCCCCATAGTCAGACCATTTACGTAATAAAAATAAATCGCTCGCTCAACTCATTTCATAATCAATTCCAACTATTACTCGGTCACGTAAAATACACATTGAGATGGTATCTCGAGTTTTAAAAAAAATCGATTAAACGCCCACTGAATACATTGGGGTACGCTGACTCGATTCTATCCGCTCGTACATTTCTACAGTAGTTTTAACGTGTTTTAAGAGATTCGCGTCGAACCGATTTATTACCTGTCGATAAGGAGCGTGATCAATATAAAATGTTGCTACAGAAGCGCTTGGAACGGTTTGGAAAATGTCTAACGATTTTCACTCAAAAATAGGTGTAGAGGAAATTTTTGACATCACGTAATACAGACAGTTCCTATAAAGTGAAGCGTAAAAATTGATTTGAACTTTTTTTAAAAAATAACGATGCCAGTAATGTTTTTCACAAATATTACCAATATTGTTATTTAAAGTTATAGTTAAAGTTACAGCATTTATATATATAGTATATATGTCCTACTTTAGGACGCAGGCCTTCTCTGTAAAGAGAGTATAAGGGCATAGTCCGCCACGCTGCCCTAGTGCGGATTGGCAGACTTCACATGCCTTAGAAATTTTTCTCACGAGATTTCTTTCACCGCGGAGCGCGTGGTAAACCAGCACATAAAATTACATCAACAAATTTATTGGTGCCGGCACAGGGGATCGAACTCGGGTTGCTAGCTTACTATGCAACTTGAGCCAACCGCCCGGACACTGAGCTACCACGGATCGATATTGTTATTAATCCTTTCCAACTAAGCTAAATCTTAGGTGTGTTCGGCGTTTTTGTACTGTTGATTATGGTTCACTTCAATAGTTGAATGGTGGATTCGAGCCTACGACCCTAAAATTCACAGACAGTACCTTAAACCAGTAGGCCAATGGTCGGCAAAATTACTAGCCAAAGAACGAAATATGAATATCACAACAATTTAAAAAACTCGGGAGCCAAAGTGTGATATAGTGAGATAAGTTATTCGTCCATTTGTGGCGCACATACTTAATACAAATTTAAGGCTTATGTTGTTTTCTCATGGATGCCATTATCAGAATGTACCAAATCAAAATAGGACCACCACTGGAAGCACCAGTTTTCAAATGAAAAAAGAACCAACAAAACCGGTTCACGCACTCGCTTGTGCCACACCATATTAGGCTCATACCCTCACATCGTACTTTAACGGCATATTTTTTAAAACATCCTGAAAATACCTTATACGTTATTTGTACAAAATTATTTAAACTCGTGTAATTAGTACTACAAATAATCGTGTATATTAACTAGTCTTTAGTGTTGATGTGTTGTGGAGCGGTAGTGATAAGTGTTTCCAGGAAGTCCATAGCTGTCCGTAACACAAGTCTACGACGTAGCAGGCAGCTAAAGATAGTGTAAAAAAAATTCTTTATCTTACTCCTTTTCCTCTCTTCTTTTAAAATATACAAAAAAATATATACAAATACTCGAAAGTTATGAGGTAATAAGCATAAAAAATATACAGACGAATTCCTATTTCTATTCGAACGTCCTACTTCTTTGAAGTCGGTTGAAAATTGGATACGAGTGTGGAGTATGTATATCTAAAGATGTCCGTTAAAAACGAATCGTAAAGTTTTCTTTAAAAAAGACTGATAAATTGTTAGGAAAAAATCTCAATTTGCCACAGCGAACAACTTAAGCGGTCTTAAATCAGCCCTCGTTAACATGCTCCAGGCAGGTGGCATCGAGCCACGAAGACGTTCGACACGGAGTCGATATTTTTTCGATATCCTGATTTATTACCGCTGGTTAACTCCACAAGTCATAGGGCGGAGCACAAGTGCAGGCGACAAGCGGGAAAGTAACAAAAATCTTAAGGCGTTTTAAAGAATGCATTGTGGAGAGTGTGCTCAGGTATTACATAATCTAATTCCTCATCATTGGACAAAGCATACCGCTGGATTTCATCCCTTTGTTATGGATTTCCTCGAACTAGAACGAAACACTTTATCGTTCATCAAAACTTATCAAAACTTATCAAGCTTTTCTTAAAATCTTGTCTGTTGTACTGCGATTGGCTTAACATCTGTCCAACTTGAGACCTATATGGTTAGCCCTAGCAGCAAAGGCTCCTTAAGCTCGAAAGGACGTTATTTATTATTATTTTCTTACTTAAAACATGTTATGTTAAATAACTTTATAACTTGTTACGATTATAACCCAATTTGTTAAATAGAAACAAGTATATTTACAAGTAAAAACAAAAACCGACCTCAAATCAAACGTTAAATGCTATTACGCGCCCTCTTTTTATATCCGAATTATCATAGGTATAACGTAACCAAACTCTCATCAAACTAGCCTTAAAGTTCATACTTTCTAAAAATGAATAATCGAAATCGGTTCACCCAGTCGAAAGTTATACAGTAAAACAAACATAAAAAAGTACAGACGAATTGAGAACCTCCTCCTCTTTGAAGTCGGTTAATAAAAAATATTGGAACGTTTACAAAAAGTAAATAACGATTATACAGTACCAAAAACGTCGCAATGACGTAATCCACTTCCGTATACAAAGCTTTGTGATACGTGTTTACACTTGAGAAAAGCTGCGGACATTTCGATGCTGTTTGTATAAAGCTCATCTCTATATTTCGTACCCAGTGGGACAAATTAACTTATGTTTGTGGTTACATAAAGAACGAATACTGTGTACTGAAACTAGCCTTTGTGTAAATAAACATACAAAAGCGGGTAGACGGAGACACAATCGTTTAAAAAAATGGGTTAAAGTTACAGCCTTTATATATATAAAATATATGTCCCACTGTTGGGCGCAGGCTTTCTCTGTAAAGAGAGTATAAGGGCATATTCAGCCCTAATGCAGTCTGCCATACTTCTCATGTCTTGGAAAAAATTCTAAGACATGTAAGTTTCCTTCACCGCGGAGCGCGTGGTAAATCAAAACTTGAAATTGCAACAACAAATTTATTGGCGCCGGCACCTGAGGCCGAACTCGGGTCGGTAGCGCACTATGCAACTTGAGCCAACCGCCCGAACACTGAGCTACCACGGCACTAAGCCGACACAGTCCATATTCACCAACATTATTTTAAGCGTCAATAGCCTAATGATTTAGACTACTGCAAAACGTTAAGTCGTAGGATCGAATCCTCCATTCGAGTATTGACGTGAACCATAGCCTTGCACAAGCTTAAGCTTAGCTGAAATGGGTAAAAAGATGTTTGTAATATTATCGAAAAAATGTGCCCAGTACTACCCAAAGTCGTGCGCACGCAATACTACCTTCCCATGGAAGACATAGTCCGTCAAGCCTAGGGCCTAAGGCGTATTAGCAGACTTCACATGTTATTATGTTATATACTATATTTATTGTTAGAAAAATTTCTAATATGTCACCCTTCAGCGCGTGGTTAAACAGCACATAAAATTGCAACTAATTTAATGGTGCCGTCACCGGGGATCGAACTCGGGTTGCTGCGGGACTATGCAACTTGACGCATACGCCGTGAATAATCTTCCATCATATTAAGAACTTAATATACTGATTTGAGGAATGTTATTGTTGTATATTTCTATCATGTTGGTAAAACACGTCAAAGCAATCAAAGCTTTGTAAACAGCTGGTCCTAAGAACATATCTTAAGATAAGAAAAGATTTATTTATTTGCTGCAAACACGGTATCAATTGATGTTATAAATAATACATCATTACAAACAGGCCGACATGTTTCGCTTATTATAATTAAGCATGCAAATTAAAATTAATGTCAATAAATTGTAATTTTCAGTCATAATTACTAATTTGAATCATTGAATAAAAGAAAGTGGCACTCAAAATTAATTTAGCTTTGGAATGTCCCTTAGATTATCAGACAAATAGCAACCGACCGAGTTGTGACCGGCCCTCTCGGACGCCCTCAGTCAAGGATGCTTACGCGTAACAT
Source organism: Meandrusa payeni (assembly GCA_029286785.1). Lineage (NCBI taxonomy): Eukaryota > Metazoa > Arthropoda > Insecta > Lepidoptera > Papilionidae > Meandrusa > Meandrusa payeni. The sequence goes on from JAGSMX010000029.1 coordinate 4,524,101, forward strand.
AGTAACCGTCCAAGCCGAGAGTACCCTCAGTTGGGACGACCCTTGTTTCGAGTTACTAGCGATAGAGGTTCAGGCTAAGCGACCTAAGAGCTACCTCTCAATCCGGTGAAATAGTCAAGGCCAGCTTCTCTGGCCAATTTGTGTAGTTCGTCATTAAAAAAAATCATTGAATAAGAATATCATATATTTGTATACAATATTTTCTTACTTAAACACAAACATTTTAAATATTTAAAGAATTTAGCCACTTGTAATTTTTTTATTTAAAAAAGAAAGCTAGCAATATTTCTTTTTTTTTTAGAAATATTACTAACAATCTTGTTAACCATTCCAACTAAGCTTAAGCTTGTGCTAGGAGAAACCTCCCCCCCCGGGACGTGCTCTCCTTGAGCACAGTGCAGAGGGGCTCCGGTGCGTTCCACTGGAGATCCCGGAGCCCCTCGTCATGCACCGAGGAAAGGGCCACCGGGGAGGTTTTAGTGGGTAAAAACCCCACATAACCGCCGCCTTCCCCCCAGAAGGCGGGGTATCTTTTTGAAGATTTCCTCCCCGTTAACAAAAAAAAAAAAGGACATGGTTCACGGCAATAGTCGAATGGTCGATTCGAACCCACGACCTTACGATTCGCAGGCCGTATCCTAAACCATTAGGCTATTGACATTGTTTTAAATGTAAATCTATTCAAAACTTTCAATTCTATTGGAACCTTTTAATACATTTTTAAACACATAATTATGCAACTATTGTCGTATTTTATTAATTTTGGACACAAAATGGAAATGAAATGGCACCAACACAACCGTATTTTCATTTTTGCTTTCTAACTTTGCGATAAAGAAACTACTTAAATACAATTCACATGTTGATAATACGATTACCATAAATATGTACAACAAAACGAAAACTTTTTATTAACCTTTCTCACCTTTCCTCGAATTGAAATCGGCGGAAGCCTTAAATAATGTTATAGGGATATTCCGAGGAAGCGCTGTGTTCTACGAGTACTATTAATTCTCACAATATTTACTTTACTTTAAAAGTTTTACTTAGACGTGTCCACATAACAAAATTTTTTTATACTGTTATGATATATGAAAAAATATTATATGTATTCCTTTCTATACACATGTTGTCTTTTTACAATATACATTTTGAAATGTATTAATTTATACCTATATTTTATGTATGTATGTTTATCTGTAAATATTAATTATTAGTATTTAAGCATATCTTTACTTATTATACATCATCACAGGTCGTCTACTAGGTTCAAGGGAACCTCGCAGGTACGGGCCTCGGGATATCGACCCCATTACCCGAGTAATCAGCGCAGGGGGCGACTGCTCCCCTGGTCGTGGATACCGTTTAAGACGGATTTTTTAGGACTAACTATTTTTACGTCGAGGCTAATCCCTCAGCATCAGCCGCGACGAATTTATCTGCTACGCCCTCCCGACCTCTCGGTCTCGATTGAGACGGAGGTCAAGAGGGGAGGCGATGTAGGTCTAACTGTTTAAAAGCTCCCTAGAATAGGGGAATTTGAACCTACGGTACTTATTATAGGCTCCCACCACTTCTTATTATAATTCCTTACCATCCCAAGGTTGCCCGGAAGAGATCACTTGTAGAGATATGGCCGCCCATTGTTAATATATATTTGTGTCTTTTTTTTAAGTGTAAATAATAAACTGTTTATACATAAAAAAATATATATTTCAAATAATACGTCCTTAAATCGATTCGTGAATGCAACTTGGATGATTGTGTCACCACATGATCTCTGCCTACATCTCTTCTAGTGAGTGCTAGTATTTTTATATCTGTATCAACAATAACTTTGTTACTTTTCCAGACGTACGATCAATGACAATTAAAATCTAAAGACACACAGACTAATAATAACTGAGAAAAAACAAAGTAAGAAAACAAAATAAACTAACTAAACGCTAAAGAAAAAATAAATAACCATTTCAATACAAAAGATAATCGTTTTAGTCGTTATTGATTCTTCTATTATTTATAAAATAACATAGACAAATTAGTTGTAATATAATAATGTGATTAAGGTATTATATTTCCACCTTTCCCCGGTAAATAAGGTTAACGAAAGCTTACCTAATTTTTGGCGTCAATTAGTCTTTAGTGTTTTGATTTGATTTGATTTGTGAACGGTGAAATTACAATTTGCAATGCCATCTCGTTCACCTTTTGAAGTTTCAGAAAGTTGCGTGTTCATATCACGTCGGGGTCACCCTGTAGGATACGATTGTTAGGGACTGTATGGTAGTCCGGCTGGAAGAAATCGTAAGTCACTCCTACGTACGTGCGCGTGGGAATTGCGAGTGTACGACACGGGCTTCGCTGTATACAAGAGGCGCGTGACTAGTCCATGTGCTGCGCCGTCGACGCTCGCGCACTTTCGCAGAACCGGTTTTTGCGGTGCGTATCACTATCCCACACACCCTCTATATATAAAACGATACATAATTTATTTCTCCTTCTAATTGTAAATGGTTATTAAACTTTTAAGCGTCAATAGCCTAATGGTTTAAGGTCGGTCTGCAAACCGTAATATCGTAGCTTCGAATCCACCATTCCACTATTGACGTGAACCATCTCCTAGCAAAAGCTTAAATTTAATTGGTATGGTTAACAAGAATGTTAGTAATATTTCTGAAAAAAAAATATATAGCTAACTTTCTTTAAAAAAAAACTACCTTGTCATGCAAATTTGCCTACATTCAGTGTTTCTCTCAGATTACAATGTGGGTATTTTTAATTTTTATGATGGAACTAAACATACAGATAATCTGATGAAGCTGAATTGTATACTCGACTCAATGATTCATCCGGTGAGGGTTAACCACGACTCGAACGGTAGTTTTACCACGAAAACTGTATTTTCAAGAGTAGAGTTAATAGTTCGTCTTAAGATCTAGAGCGTACATTTCCACCTAACTTAGATTTGATCGTGATCAAGCATTTGCTTTGAAAGTGTAAAAAATATATAAATATTTTCTCTACCACCGTAGTAGAGGTTGTTCCCTTATAACATAGCAAGAACCGTTATTTATTGAAAGTCATGAATACAAAGCAGAGTCGACTTACACTTTTTATTCTTTCCTTTTGGTTCAAATTCCAATATTTGTTTGTTTACGTTCACCACAATAGCGGGGCGATGTTCAAATTTTCTTTATTCATTATTCCACTATGAAAACTTTGAATACACAGGTTCACTTCGTGTGCTGTTTTTTTTGGGAAGCAGATCCTTAGCTGACGTCAAGTCTATTTATAAGCAAAAACAAAAATGGACTTCAAATCGAATCAGACTTTAATTTTTTAATAATAGTTGAAGTCTATTACACGCGGACGCCCTCTTTGTATTACCAAATTATCATAGGAATATTCCGAAATAGAATTAATCAGAACTTAACCAAACTTTCATCAAATTACCATTCAAGCACATCAATTCCAATAAAAAATGAATCATAAGAATAGCATGGGGTCATTTTGAGTTATTCGTCCATTTATGGCGCACATTATTGATGCAAATTTAAGGCTTTGGTGGTTTTCTCTTGATCATCAGAATTGGACCACATGGAAAGCACCAGCTTTCAAATAAAAAAAACCATCAAAATTAGGTCACCCAGTCGAAAGTTATGAGATAACAAACAAAAAAACATAGAGACGAATTGAGAACCGTCTCCTTTTCTGAAGTCGGTTTAATAAACGTCCGTAACGTTTAATAAAAGCTTTAGATTTTTAGTGTCAATTGCCTTAAATAGATGGCGCTATTATTTTTTATGTTAACAATATTTTTCACAAATAATACTAATAAGAATGTAACCATTCCAAGCAAGCTTAACCTTAGGCTAGGATGTCGTTTAAATCAATAGTCGATTTAGAACCTACGACCTAACATTTCGCAGGCCGTACCCTAGACCATAATGCTATTAATGCTTCCAATATCGGATAAATGAAATAAACGTAACTCTGAAAACATTTTCAACTAAAGGGACATTTATTCCGAGCCGCAGATAGCGTAGCGATGCGTGAACTACCTCGAACCTATTGGCTGGTGATTTATTTCCTGCCTCTCTTATTGCTTCCAATAAACAGCCCACCTGTCTGTTTTATCGAAATCCACTGAAATACCGTCTGCTAGAGCCGCATTTCAGTTTGGTAACGTAAATTTACGAACATAACGCAGTATAAGTGTCTAACAGTACACGATTGAGACGACAAAATTCGATTTTACTGTCAGACTTTTATTAGCTATTATTTATTAACAAAAAGTAAGGTCGATTAGTAAGGTCGTGGGTTCGAATCGACTATTCGACTATTGACTTTAACCATCTCCTAGTAAAGCTTTAGCTTAGTTGTAATGGTTAATAAGAATGCTAGTAATATTTATTGAATGTTAGTAATATAAGTATTGAAATCACGACCCTATTATTAAGCCAAGGAAGACGTATAATTTATGTTGAAAAGCGCTCGAAGCAGAAAGCGACTTGCCCGAACGGAATTTGAGAGAAAGAAAACATTCATTAGGCAAACTCTGAAACGAATTACACCCGGACTGAAATCGTTATATTAAGAGAAACTTTACATAACTGTGTTTAACTAGACTAGTTTTCGTTTATTGAAAGAGCTTTTGTTAAATTGAAATGCACTGGGAAGTCGCGCGTGTATTTTATGATAAGATATTACATAAATGATGAGAGACCACGACCTCGCCTAGTTATGAAGATGCCGGTGAGCCCATTCTTCATGATAGGTTAGAAACGCAACTAACATCCCGTTAGTCTTTCCCCGGTCCCGTTCTCCAATGAAAAAAGGCATAAAACATAGGTTTGATTGTCCTACCTATGAGAACATAATTATGTTAGTGTGAGCTCATTCTACGTAAATCGCAACAAAAATATTTCGATTGAACGAAATATTTATGTTTCGATTTGTAGAATATGTGTATAAAGCTGGAAAAAACGTAATAAGTGACACATATGGCAATTTTCACTTTTTTACGTCGTTGGAATCAGAAAAAAAAGACGCGTCGAATGAGATATGACTTGTAACAATTAGATGTAATATATCGAAAATAGGATTTTTATTTTTTATACCGTAAAACGATTTTCTTTTAGGAAAATTCTACTACACTACTACTAGTACTCTAAACTCTGGTACAATACTTTTCAGAAAAAAATTATAAATATTGTGTCCATAAACGACAGCTCTAGGTCCACAAACACGAAAGTTCTATTTTTATTTTTAAATTTGAAATGTTTTTCGGCTCTGGTGAACAATTTCATTTTTGTGGGTTACTACGTTTTTGTTATCCAGCGTCGATATATTCGATCAAAAAGTAAATAATTAAAATCAGACGGAAAGTTCCACCAACCATGGTAATGGATTTCTAACGCCATGAACATACACCTACCAGTATTCAACCAATAACTACATTAAAACAGTAAAAATCATTACCCTACAAGAAATTAATGGCCTACGAGTATAGACGAATTGAAATCGTAGAGCCCGCGTAGACGTCTACAAATTGATGATTGAAAACGTCTACGAGTACTCCAATTTTTCCTTAAAAGTTCACGCTTCGCTTAAATCCAACATAAATATACATTTATATACAACATTTTATTAGATCTAAAAAACTTTACTTTCAATTTTATTATAGCTATGCTCTTTATTAAAAAAGAGGGTTCAAATAAGTATGACCCTTTTTATTTCAGTTGGCCTATTATAATGCATGAATTTTGTAAGTTATTTTCACCCACCCTTACGCCTTTGGGCATCGAGGTTTAAGTCTTGCTGCAAGCGATTATCCCATTTTCCTAGCCGGCAATAAACTTTCGGCTCATATTTTTATCTCAAAATATGAATAAGCCGGAAGGCCCATCGTAAAATATAATACCAAATAAAATTGTAAATTATTAACTTATTATAAAAACAATTTTTATGTTACATTTAAGTGAAATTATATAAGATTACAAAGTATATTTATTGTTATATTTTCGATTTGATAGTCATTTTCCCCATATTTCTTCCTGTCAAACTTATCATGCATAATTGTTTTACCTTTAACGCAATAAGACTCTGGAATAATAATAATAATAATAATAAATTTATTTATTTATCTTTCACAAATTTACTTATTACAGTTTACTTATACGTTTACAGTTTACGTAGATCTTAAATTTGTGAAAGACTGGTGTCTGAACTAGGGTACCCTGTAAGACAGATCACCAGCCCCCCACCATACTTATAATAGTTCTGAATTTATTAATATTGACTTACGAATTAGCATGCAAGAAAGAAAGTGTGTGGTGTGTGTGTGAATGTGTGGTGGGTTTGTGTGGTGTATGCGTGGTGTGTGTGTAGTTCATGTATGTGTGTGTAGTGTGCTTTATATGTTATTTAATTTATGATAAGATTTTTAACAAATTTTCTGTGGTAGTATAGTCGAGCTTTAGTAGCCAAGGTATGAGGACTTTTTTACATTTAGCTTTTGGCAAGTTGTAGATAGCCATTTTTTGGTTAATTTTATTATATAGGTAGGAACCTAAGAAGCAAAAGAATTTGTTTGAGAAGTTTGTTTTATATGGCTCGGTTGAGCAAATTTTACTTTTGTTGCGTCTGTCGATATTTAGGTTGGGATCATATTTTAAGAGGGAGTGCTTTCTTAAGACTGTCTGGAGAATAAATAACTGACGTACGGTAAGCACTTTGCATTTTTCGTAAAGTTCGATGGTAGGATGGAAGAAAGGCAGAGAGTATCCAACTTTGAGGACAGCTCTCTGTGCGCGCTCGAGTCTGAGCAGCCATGTTTTTGAGGCTCCTCCCTTGAGGAATAGTTTGACAATTACTGTCTCTATCCATCTTTATTTAGATAGATAGATTTGATTTGATCAGTCTCTTTTCTCTTATCTTTTTTACGTGCTTACCTTTCGTAATTATAAAGCTGGCACAAAAAAAATCTTTCTTATTAGTTTTTTTTTTTCAATTAAAAAAACAAACTTTATTTATTAATTCGGCCAATAGGTGACATAAATGTAGTAATTTACCCTACTGACCTTCTCTGTTTTCTATTCAAGCAACATTAACAAAATTCGCCTTTTATCTTTCACATCTCTTATAAAAGTTTATCTTCAGAAATCTACGGAGATGCTGTCGGGGAGTCATTAACTTGAAAGCATCTGTGGTCCATATTATGTGACGACCTCCGACGCCTTTCAGATTTTTTCTTAATAATATGCCCGCGACATTTTTTTGGTATTCAACCAGTTGTACTATACACGTTTTATATTCCCTTTACATCGAAATGGTGAGTTATTTGAATAGAAACGCTACATTCCATTAATTCCGAGTCGTTATTTACTTTAAATAAGGTTTTTTTAATCATGGTTATTGCTCCTTAAACGAAACCTTTTCTACAACTTACAGAATTACCGTTATTATGAGTGAATTATCGCAAGAGTCCCTGATTGGAAACCTTCACTTGGTTGCTCTAAGCACAAGGTTTTGTAGACGTCTTTTTACTATAGAAATTTTGATGTGTAATAACTTGTGGGTCTTGTGCAATGAAATAGTCGAATAACTAATACACTTGCTTTATGAATCAAGTAACGTTTTACAAGGAATTATTTTAACGAATACCTTCCGACGGCGCGTCCCCACAATCTTTTTACACAATAAATGAGAAGTCAGATTACAAACTAGTAAAGATAAATTATTGTTTACAATGCTAAGTTAATATGACTAAATTATTAGTTATGATACAATAAGATTCAGGTAAATCACTAAATCACTGGGTGTCACGTGTTCCCAGCTAACAGATGGTATCCTTTTTTAAGCGGTAAAATGGTAAGAGTGAAATTTTAAGATGCGCGCGCAAATGTGTTTGTATACTTTTTCTAGTACACCGTTATAATTGAGGTTAACTATCCGTATGTATTATTTATTCAAATAAATTAAAATATTATCATTGAATATAATATTTATTTATTTATTATATCAATAGTTTAAACACAGCAGACCAACCAAACAATTGGGGTAGATTATTATATGTATGTTGGATTGTTTATAAATGCATCTATCAATATAAAAGCGTGTGTCTATTTGTATATATATACAAGTGATTGGGAAGTGGTTTATTTATTTATTTTTTCAAATTTGAACTGAACTTTATTGATTGTGTTGACTATCCTTTTATTATTTTAGACATAGACATAGACATTTATTTATTGGCACCACAATACAAAAACACATCACAGACAGAATATAACACACATTAACAAAGAATGAAAAATAGACAAAACTCAGTTAAAGTTACACGGACAAATAATACAAAACATATGATGCCAATATCGGACGTCTCAGCACACGCTGTCACAAGGATGCGACAGCGCCGATTTTCAGCGGTGCCCGGGACCACCCAAAGACGTGCGCGCGCAATAACTACTTTTATATTCAATATTATTTAATTAATGAATAAACTAGTGCACACCACCTTTTTAATGTGTTAGCTAAGAAGTCGGTCGACACATCTGGTGACCAGAGGGCTGGCTTATACCTTGCACAGAGGCTAAGCATTGCCATACAACGTGGCAATGCTACCAGTCTTCTGGACACGCTGCCAAGCGATGACGGTTTGGCACAGTTATATTTTTTGTAAATATTTTGTAATATCTATTAAATTAGTTTAGTTAGTATATATAATATGATAAGATTATGTTCTTGTAGTAAACTAACTTATATTTGCGACAGATAAATCAATTATTATTTGAAAAAAAAAAGAGTATTATTTAATTATTGTATATATATTAATTTTATTGTTATGACTTTCACTTAAATCACCCACGGGCGTACATTTATTTATTTATACTTTATTTGCACACAATACAAAAAATAAAGGTACAAATAGGCGGACTTAATGCCAGTAGGCATTCTCTGCCAGTCTACCTTGGGGTTGTGAAGAGACAAAGTAACGGGTGCAAGCTATATGAGAAAATAATAAATAAAAGAAAACTATAATAAATACATGCATACTTACAAATAAATTAAACATATAAACATAATAATTATATATAATAATAAATAGATACTTATATAAATACATATATATAGACATAAGTACACGCACCCATTTCTTTATACTTTCTAAGCAAGGACTTGATCAAGATTCCACCTGATGTTAAGTACTAGTAGTGAAGGAAAATTTGTACCATTGCTTGGCAATGATTTTTTATTTTTCTGTGTAATTTTTTTTTTAGAATGGTTAAGAAAGATCTTAAAAATTTTTGTAAAAATATAAACGTTTTTGTGAAAAATTACAATTACAATATGGGTTTGTTATCCCTGGTTATTTCGTTTGAAATGGACAGCATGTAAATTGATAGATGAACTGAACGATTGTGAAAAGAAATACTTTGACTTAGGACGTGTATTATACGTGCATATCTATGAGATGATATCTTGTTAATGAATTCCCCTACAATGTTGCTCTAGATTCCTGAAGATATAGTTTTCTAAAAGACGCGAGAAATAAAAGAGAAATCATGTTTGCTTTGTAAGCAGAAAAACCATCTGCATATCAAAAGAATTTAAAAACATGAGACCAGAGTTGAAGTTTAAATTCTTTGCACATTCCTTGAATAAAAAGTTATTTTTTTAGGTTAAAACTCATTTACTGAAGAAATGCAAGGAGTACAAATTTTATTGAAAGCAAATCGTGTTTAGTTGAATCAATCGATATTAATTTTCTAGCGTGAACAGCCTAGGCTTAGTTGGAGTCCCGTCCTGTAGTTCTGGGCTCGAAGAATAAGAATACGGTATCCCCAGCCTGGCGTAGAAGGCGACAGAAAGGGCCCTCGGGGTCACTGGGCAACAAGGGGCCTTTGTCGCTCTGCCAAGTGGACCCGGGAAGAAGAAGACATCGGCTGGCCCGTGTCGCCTTGCACTGCGAGGCCACAGGGGCTCGGTTTTAACATCCGGGACGTGCTCTCCGCAGAGTACAGTGCAGAGCGACTCTGGTGCGTTCCTCTGGAGATCCCGGAGCCCCTTACCATGCACTGAGGAAGCGCCACCGGGGAGGTTTTAGTGGGTAAAAACCCCACATTACCGCCGCCTTCCCCCTAGAAGGCAGGGTATCTTTTTGAAGATTTCCTCCCCGTTAACAAAAAAAAAAGTTCTTACCCTTACATGGTTACTTACGTGGTGAGGGGCTCCAGGATCTCCAGTGGAACGCACCGGAGCCCCTGTGCACTCGCAGTGCAAGGCGACACGGGCGAGCCGATCTTTTAAGATTTCCCCCCCGTAAAAAAATGGCTTTTTTGGAGCTCTCCGGACACGAAGTGTAGACGAAAACCGTGCTACACAGTCCACCGTCATTCTCAAAGTGGGTTCAACAGCTCAGGACTCAGTGGCTGGTCTTCGCGGACTTGTACATGAGTGTTAGTAGAGAAAGTTAGCTTACGTTGACGTTGCAATTAACTTTGCAACAACAATATCGCTTTTGTGTCTCAAGTTTCTAACTTTAATCAGGGAAAAACCTTGCAAGAGGCTCCTTAGTGCGTCCGCTTTTATTTTCCGCGTTTGTTATCCTCACTTTGTTCAGATTACGCGAAGTTTTTCCTCCGTTGTAAACTTAGATTTAATCATTTCTAATTCAAACCAATATATTGTTATTAATATCAAGATATGGAATTTGAATACTATTAGTAATACTATAAATTCCATGTAAACGTAGTATTGCGTCTACATGACTTGGGGTAGTCCTGGGCACCACTGAAAATCAGCGTCTCAGTATATGCTGTCCAATATACAGTGTCCAATACTAGCATCATATCTTGTATCCTATTTTTTCGTTTTTTCTTTCTTTACTTGTATTTTTTTTATTTTTAATTTTGTTGTCTTTTTTAATATGTTTCATATTTTGTTTATAATTTGTTCGATTGAAATGTCTAAATTATAGGAAATAAATTCTTATAGGTCAATAATTAGGTGATATACCTGAATCCAATTTGTAATAAACTCCCGCTAGTTGCTGTATAGTATTTTTGTTAGGCTTGATTAAGTTTTCTTAATACTGGTAATTGAATATGGTGTTTGCGTGGTATACAAAAATGATTAACGACTGAATGGTTGTGGGTCAAGTCTGCAAAACGGAAGATCATAGGTTAAACCACCATTTAACTATTAGCGTGAACCATCTTCTTACTAGTTTAAGAATATTTACATAGGATGTTAATAAATTTTGTGTAAATAAATTAGTCTTTTTAAACAAATTATCTCACACACACACACAATGCTCGTTTTCAAAATATAGCATTTTCGAAAAATAATTTTAAAGCACAATTTTATAAATTTGGTGTCGGCACCGGGGATCGAACTCGGATTGCTAGCGTACTATGCAACTTGAGCTAACCGCCCGGACACTGAACTATCACGGCTCTTTATTCTCAAAGAAATCCTCAAAGTACAAGTATAAATGAACGTCCACTTTAAAAAAATTCCAATGAAACTATTTGTATTAGCGAAATCTTTTCATTCCGAGCATAGAAAGTTCTGTAGAATTCACCGGCAACTTTCTGAAAGCATTACAAGACCCTTTTCAGACTCGACCGCATAAATTGCGATTTCCTTAGAAATCATCAAAGCAGGTAAGGATTTGTTTTTAGTAGATCTTTGCAATAAAGTTTTGCCAACAGCACAATTAATGAGTAAAGGTCTCGGGAAAATACGATTTCTGTTATTGGATAAACACTGAGCTGGGTAAACTAGCCAGAATGTCGTGGTTTCGATTACCACACGGCTGCTACGGTAAAAGAATATGACTTAATATAACAGTGTCTATTCCACTTCACGAACGGTCAGGGCATCGATTCCTGGCCGGTTTGTGTGTTATCGATTATATTTATTTAAACGATTATATTAATTAAAACCTTAACCTTTTTTGTTGAAGGGGGGAAATCTTCAACAAGATAACCTATCTTCCGGAGGGAATGTGCGGTTATGTGAAGCCACCGTTTTTGTCCACCCCGCAATTAGAAGGGTAGAAAGAAAGTGATAACTAATTGTCTTTGCCCCAATCTTATTTCTCCAGAGATGAAGCGCAATATATATAGGAGTGTCTTAAAATCCTATGCATATTGCGCTCCTGCGTAGCACCATATTATTAAAGGCGGGTCGAGTGATAGGCACTTGCTATTTGGTAAAAGTGCAACTAAATTAGTCACATTGTTTTAATTTTTTAAACATCGATCCAAGATTCATCAATCAATACAGCCAAGTTTTAATATGTGCAATTCATAATATTGATTTTGATTCTATGAGATTAATGGTTAAGAGTAGGAATGCGAAACGTAAGGACGTAGGTTCGAATCCGCCATTAACGTGAACCATTTTCTAGCTTAGAATAGTTAAAAAAAAAACTTTTTTTTCATTATTTTTAAAAATAAATTGTCTGAAAATATTTATGTCCATTTCAATGTATGGAATAAAAATATTCTCCATTTATCCGTAACATATTTCAGATTAACCAGCAATTTTTCACTCCGCTTAAGTTCACTTATGTTGGAAATAACTTTCCTGACATTGTTAAAACTTTTAATGGATTTTAAAATGCAAACCGTGTCGAATAAAGGGAAGGCACAATTTTTGTGTTTCCTTATTTTAATTTCACTTTAAAAGCTTTGCTAAAAATGCCTAGCATAGAAATGGTTATGTGCACCACTGCGCTAGCCGAGGACTCATGTTTTTAGGTTCAAAGCCTAGCCTAGCTGTCAACCGACTTCAAGAGGATCAGTTTGTCAATTTCTCTGTATTTTTTCTTTTTTATGTTTGTTGCCGTATAACTTTCGGCTGGGTGAACCAATTTTCTTTTTTATGTGATAGTTGATGCTTCCCGTGTCGTCCCATTTAAATTTGGTCCAATTCTGACACTGGGATCCATGAAAAAACCTCGTAAGTCTTAAATTTGCATCAAGTATGTACGCCACAAATGGACGAATAACGGAATATCACGCCAACCGATTTCGAAGATTCATTTTTTGTTGGAAAGGATTCACTTCTAGAGTAGTTTGATGAGAGTTTGGTTAGGGTCTAATTAATTGTATTTCGTAATATTCCTACGATAATTCAGAAATACAAAGAGTAAATAAACTTGTTACGAAAAAACACGACGAAGTTCACTGGACCGCATAATGAAATTGGATTACTAGCTAACTAGTAAGATATGTGTAATATTTAATATATTTAGTAGATATGCAACAGTCTGATAAGTACATACCTGATAGTATATCATGTAAGTCGACAAATTAGGCAGTATAAAAGCATCTGTTTGTTAACCTATACGACGAGATAACCGCCCAAGCCGAGGTTACCCCTCACCGGAGGGACCTTTGTGTCGAGTTACTAAAAATAGTGGCTCAGGATAAGCGAACTAAGGAGCGTGGCGGACTATGCCCTTATACTCTCTGTACAGTGAAGGCCCGTGCCTAGCAGTGGAACATATTTATAAATACGCTTTAACTTTAAGTAAGAATCACTTTTTTATACTTTTTAGGCAAGTGCTTGAACAAGATCTCACATGATGTTAAGTGGAAATGCAGTTCTGTACGGTAAGGCGCACTAGCTTAGTAAATGTCTATTTACTATACTCTTGAAAATTTTGAAAATACCCACATTGTAATCGTAAGGAAAGACAGACGCGGGCAAACTATTCCAGTCCTTTGCTGTGCAATAATGAAAGTCGAAGGAAAACGCTTCGTTTGGGTTTTAGGAATGTCCACAACAAAAGGAAGAAATCCAGCGGTGCGTCTTGAAAACGATGGAACGGGGGTGGGGGAATTAAATCTTGGAATTCCTTAGCACACTCTCCAAAATGTAATCTGTAGAAAATCCAAAGGCTTGCTATCGTACGAAACTCAAGACTGGGCTGATTGGTTTCAGCCGCATCACCAAATAACATCTAAGCCTGCCTTTCCACCGAGTTCAAAGCTGCTGCTGGCATTCAGTAGCGCTTGAACTTAACTCACAATGGCCCCAAGTAACCACGGCGTCTGTTTTATAACTCCCTCTAAGGCAGTAGGGTAAAAACGTTTCGCATGTTTACATATCAAGTACCGGTGGAGTCCTGTCGTGCCAAGTGCTCGCGCCGAAACAGGCGACGTGAAAGTTTCGAGAACGTTCTTTATGGCTTCACTTTTATGACGCAATTAGCACGTAGAATCTACATAACACGAACAATTTGGGGACGTGCACCCCACACGACTCCGAACTAGCGTAATTTTGATATACTTGGCTTTTATGATAAAAGCATGTGGGCGAATGAGCATTGCTCGACGTTTTTCTAAGTTTTACTTTTGAAAAACATATGTAATGTGATTATTTCATTTTAATTTATTTTTAATTTGAATGTTTATGTTTGTTGCCGCATAACTTTCGACTGGGTGAGCTGATTTTGATAATTCTTTTTTTATTAAAAGCTGGTGTTTCCCGTGTGAACCCATTTAATTGTAGTAATTATATTAGTGTAGGTATATATTTAAACTAAACATATTATAATATAATTTATACATAAAGCTGAGAGACATACACAAACACTCATTTATACACACACACTCACACCTTTATACACTATTATGATTTCAAAATGGTCAGTGTCTTCTCACTGACTAATGAAACACAGATCCAATAGTACCTAGCTCAGGAATCAGGGACTTCACAGTTCATTCTTGAATATTTTTTTGTGATCAATAAAGATTTATTATTATTATTTTTTTTTAGACCTTAGGTTAAGTTTTCACAATATTTTAATAACAAGTAAAATTCACATAAATATCATACAAAATACAAAAACATTATAAAAACCTAACCTAGTGCGTGCCACCGGCAACGAAGCAGGGCCCAAGCAACCGGTGGTTAAGGCGACATAGAGAGAAATCTGACGATATGTGCCGTGTCCAGTACTGCCTTCTGTATCTGACCCTTGATCCAACCATAGCGAAAGTCTGTTAAGATATTATTATTAATTTGGTCCAATTCTGACAATGGCGTCCATGAGGAAACCATATAAGTCTGAAATTTTCATCATGTATCTGCGCCACAAATGGATGAATAACTCGATATCACGCCAACTGATTTCGATGATTCATTATTCATTGGAAAGGATGTACTTCAAGGGTAGTTTTATGATTGGGTAGGTTCTGATTAATTCTTTCGTAATATTCCTACGATAATTTGTAAGTACAAAGAGGGCGTCCGCGGGTAATGGTGTATAACTTTCGATTGGATTTGAAGTTGGGTATTGATTTTGCATTTAAAAATACTTGTAATGTTATTAATAGTTAGTTTTAGTTATATAATTAACATCTTTTTATATACTTTCTAAGTAAATGCTTGACTACAATCCCACCTGTGGTTAAATTGGAAATTCAGTCCTGGATGGTAAGGCGCATAGCTTAGTAAATGCCTATTCATTCTACTCTTGAACCGGTGACATAATTGGATTATGTATTGTACTCCGTAAAAGAGTATTTAGAAATTTACTCATAATTTACTTAGGAATATATGTATATTTGTACTTCTCATTTGGGGATATTGCCAATACTCGCCACCCTTGGCAGGCGGGTTGGCTAGCGCAGTGTAGGATGTCCACCCGCAAGGTGGTCTGACGACCTCATAAAGGTCGCAGGACGCAGCTGGATGCGGGCCGCTTACGACCGGTCCTTTTGGAAATCGTTGGGGGAGGCCTATGTCCAGCAGTGGATGTTTTACGGCTGAAATGATGATATGTATATTTTTACTGGTTGTGGAGTTGTTCGTATAGGATTAAATAATCTTACCCTTCGAAGATCACAATTTATTTGTTAAATGCAGCTTCCTACTTTGTGAAATTAATAAAAATAAATAAAAAATACACTAGAGTAATATAATATATATATATATATATATTTATATCGGAACGCCCATGACTTACAATAGTCAAGAAAACTGTCTCTACTGGTTACATACGTGACCTAAACAAATCCCCCCGCTTTTGTATACGAGCGTGTAACAAATTCGCAATTTATGCGGATTCGAAGAAGACTTTGCGATGCGTTCGGGTGGGTTAGACGTGAACTTTGTAAATTTATCTTGAAACCGGGACGAAAAGACATCACTAATGTGAATTCTTGTCGTTTGTGTCACACGGAACATTTGTTTGGCATCTGCGTAGTCTTATTTTAAGGCATAAAGTCATTGTTTGTTAGTAATCTTCTATATAATATAAAAGAGAATGTGTGTGTGTTTGATCCGTATAGGCTCCGAAACGGATAGACCGATTTCAATGAAATCTTCAGATTGACCTGACGAGTAATCCTGTAAAGTTTGGTGACGATCGGAACACTTCAATTTTTAAAATTTCAAATATAGGAGCAAACCTCTTTTTGAAATGTCAAATACAACTTTTATTTACTATGGTGATTTTCTATTGTTTCGACAAATTTGTATTTGACTCATGCCAATGTCTAAAGTTGCCCGAATTTCGCGGTATGTCACATGTCGATCTTCCTCAATCAGCTTACGCACAGCATCAACGTTTTCTTGTGTGACTGCAGTTTTTGGACGACCTTGACGGAGATCATCACTGAGTTTGACACGTCCGCTTTTTAATTCAGCAAACCAGCGATAAATTGTGGATCACCAAATGCAGCATTCATCCGGTCAACACGCTGTTTTTGTGTTAAACCACTTCGTAAGTCATCATAAATTATCGCTCTTGAATTTTCTCGAGCCAATTCCATATTCTTAACGACTAAAAAGGTTTGACAAGACCTTGTGACAAGACCGACAATCTTTTTTTAAATAAATAAATGGTATTCGATTTTCAAAACAAAGGAGTTTGCAATTTAAAAGATTTTAATATGACAGGAGTAGTGGAAATATTCCATTCCCGATACTTTTAGCGCAGCCTATGTATTATTTATTAATATAAATTAAAATATTATTTTCTAACATAATATTTGTTTATTTAATTTTTCAAATTTTAACTGAACGTTGTGTCCTTTAAATCGACCGTGTTGACCTATCCTTTTCCAGTCCTTTTTTATTTTATTGTAATTAATTATTTGCGTGCAATTATAAAAAAACACACCCATTATTTATGCTTCGAACCTTTATAGTAACTTGAACTATTACTCTAAATGTCCGCAGTCTATAACTTACCATGATAATATATTTGATTCTGTTGGACACATGCCTTATTTGTATAGAGAGTATTAGGGCATAGTGCGAGATTAGTGCTGTTGACAGACTTCAAATACTGTAGAAAATTTTCCACCTATTTCACATTTTTTGATGTGATAACGTCTTATAAATTGATGATAGCGGGTGGCAGTCATGTCAAAATGTAGCGTTACGGTCGTGTCCCGCTGCGCTTGAGCCAAGAGTAACCGATCATTCATTGCGGGAGTAGCGCCGATAGTAAGAGAGTGAGAAGAAAACGCGGAGAAATAAAATGACCGAACGAGTAAGATAAATAATCTATAAAAAAAAAAAAGCCACCAGCTCTACTCGGTCGTGCGTAATAATATAAAATATAATTATAGATAAAAATCAAAAATAAATTGTAAATTCATTTTACATGTATATTGTTAGTCCGTGCCAAGTGCTCATTGTTCTAAGATTCATTGTCACGTATTTAACGTCCGAACGCCTTGCGCCCAGAGACCTGAGATTTTTTGACATAAAGGTTTCACTCTCATTGCTAGCATAATTCGTAACTTGAAGCGACCGTAAGGATACTCAGCAAGAACAGTTCATGTCTATAGCAATGATTTAACTATATTATAACTTTAGGTTAGGACTTTAGGTTTAATAACTTTAGGCTATACGTTGTATAACGTATTGTAGAACTACATTTCTCCCATTTCATGTTTAAAATTTAAGGACATGTTATTACACCAAGAGTGTTATACAATACAAGTTCAATACACATGGTACCAGCGCAGACATGAACCGCTCTTACCCACTTCATAAATTTAAGACTCTAGTATAAGTACAAAGCATAAGCGTGATGGTTAATTTTTTTTATTATTATTTATTTCAAATAAAATTTTACAATAAAGGAATATACATATAACTTAACGCTATATAAACCGCAATGGTTTGTCACTAGCGCCAAAGCGTCCGTCTTGCGTTCCTAAATAACTTTTTAGTATACTCTTAATGTTTTTGTTAGTTATACAATTCCTTATATCTGAGGGTAGTTCATTAATTAATCTAGGCACGATGTATCTTGCCGTGCGCTCGCCGTACACATTTTTTGCGCCTATCGTATTAAACTGGTTTGACGATATCGACCGTGTGCATATAGGTGTTCCATTTTGGTTAAAATTTTTCATTAAAGAAATATTCTTTTAACATGATGTATTTTATTTTTGTATAAATAGGTAAGATATTACAGTGTTTAAAAAGTTTTTTTTCGTCGTTATGAAATTGTTCTTTAATTTTAAGTGGTATAATTTTTAATTACAAGTATAGTTACGAGTACAAAACCGACTTCAAATCGAATGAAACGTTAAACGCTATTACACACGCCCTCTTTGTATTTACGAATTATCGTAGGAATATTACGAAATAGAATTAATCAAAACTAAACTCAAAGTACTCTTGAATTGAAGTATGCACTTCCAATAAAAAACGAATCATCGAAATTGGTTGGCGTGTTAAAGAGCTATTCGCCCATTTGCCCCGCTGCGCTTAAGCCGAGAGTACCCGATCATTCACGATCGATGTACTCCGAATTTGTGTGAGCGAGAGCGCGGCACGAGAGAGGGGTAGCGCCAATAGTAAGCTAGTAGCTAGATAAATAACTTATAAGTAAGAAAAAAAAATGCGACCTACTCGGCCTTGCGTAATAAAGTAAAAAAATTATGATTTAATGAAATTAGTGATAAAATTATAATAATAGATAATAAATCAAAAATAAAAATAAATTGTAAATTCATTTTGATTTTTGTCGATCGATTGATTAAAAAAAAATATTGTTAGTCCGTGCCAAGTGCTCATTGTTCTAGGATTCGTTGTCACGAATTTAACGTCTAAGCGCCTTGTACCCAGACACCTGGGATATTTTGAGATTTATCTCGACTAAAATGCCTTACAAAACATAATTCTACGAAACTAGACACAGATTTTTTTTAAAAACATAGCTGTTTCATCACACACTTATGTCGAAGAAATACTATCTTATTTAGTTTCTTCGAAAAAGTTGATATACAAGAAAATAAGTTAAAGATAAAACGCTTGTCACTTGTTCCACTCGAAAAGATTTTACTGCGACGCTATATGACCCGAACAAACCCTTAGCTTATATATGCCATGTAAATCCACAATTCATGCAGACCGCCTTGTACAAAGCTTGTGATGCAGCAGAGCGTAATATGTTATCCGTACAGAAATTTGTCTGCTACAAATATCTTTCTGGATATAAAAGATAATGTAATATTTCCAGGGGATTTCGTGGTAGGAGGTTTTTTCATTCCAAACGTTTCAGCTTCGACTTTTATATCTACACTATTATATCTACTTATAAGAAGGAAATAGAGTGATTTTGAAGCTAGAATGTGACAAATTATTTCTCTACGTTTTCTCGCGAAGACAGTTTTCAGTTTTTTTTTAAGTATTTTTTTTTTATAATTTCTAAGCAAGTGATTGGCTACGATCCCACCTGATGTTAAGCGGAAATGCAGTCCTGGATGGTAAGGCGCACTAGCTCAGTAAATGCCTATTCACTCTACTCTTGAAAATACCCACATTGTAATCGGAAGGAAAGACAGACGCGGGCAAACTATTCCAGTCCTTTGCTGTACGAAGAATGAAAGACGAAGCAAATCGCTTCGTTCGGGTTTGAGGATGTTCACAACGAAAGGATGAAATCCCG
This sequence comes from Meandrusa payeni, assembly GCA_029286785.1. NCBI lineage: Eukaryota > Metazoa > Arthropoda > Insecta > Lepidoptera > Papilionidae > Meandrusa > Meandrusa payeni. Next base: position 4,544,037 of record JAGSMX010000029.1, read on the forward strand.
CAGTGTGTCTAGAAGTCCGATGGTCCGAGTTCCTGAGCACACTCTCCGAAATGCAAATATATTTACGATTGAAAACAAAAACTGACTTCAAATCGTATTAAACATTTGTGAGCTACCTTGCTCAACATCGCACACAACATATATTTTATCATATTATTAACAGCAATACATCAAGAGCCTTAGTGGTAATTTAATAAAGACTTACTAACTTTGTTTCAGAGATTCACTTATAAAGGGCTTTTCCTCCTGCATAACTCCCTTGTTCTAAACTGTACACTGACTGTCTACAGAGAGAGTCCTCTCCTTTTATCTTAAACTTCTAGTATATGCATCTCTTTCAAAGACGGAAGCGGAAACGGCTTTGGTTGCCGACAACCGATAAAAGTACTTTAGTTGACTAAATTAAAGTACTTTTATATTAGTCAATCCATTAACTTTATAGATTATAATATTTAAAACTAAATTGGCATTCAGTAGGACCAACTGTCGCTAACACATTAAACGCGTACGTCCCCTTTGTATTTCAGAATTATCGTACGAATTTTATGAAATAGAATTAATGAGAATCTAACCAAACTCTCTTTAAACTACTCTTGAAGTACATCCTTTCCAATAAAATGTGAATCATCAAAATTTGTGGCACACAATGTTAATGCGAATTCAAGCATTATTTGTGAATAGAATTGGAATCGAACTACACTGGAATAACCACTTTCAAATAAAAAGAGTTATCAAAATCGGTTCACCCAGTCGAAAGTTATGAACAAACATAAAAAAACATACAGACGAATTGAGAACCTCCTCCTTTTTAAAGTCGGTTGAAAAATTACTTTCACCCCTTGTCAAATATGGGAGTCATACCTGTCGAGTTGACGATGACCGACACGTAGAACAATGGTGTAAAATAAAAACTGCCAATTTCCTGATAATAGTTGAGTGTACTTAGTTTTAAGACAGTTTGGAAGCAAGTGATGTGACAATGCGAAAATCTTCCTGTCCAACAGTGGGGTCACGAATCGCGATCCTATAATAGAACCAAACTTTATCCCCGAGTGTAGTTTGAAGTCTTCGCTAGATGGCACCATTTGTACCAATCCTGAACAGACCAAATAAGCTATATTACTGTCTGTATATACCCGTACCAGGTAGTATAAAAGAGCTTAAAAATAAAATGAAATAAAAATGGATTTCAAAAGAAAAAGTTCTAGACTCCAACGTTCTATCGTAATGGCACGTAAGGAGCCAACAAAATGCTTCTTCCCGCTAATGAAACCACAATACTCCAGGTCCCAGGCACACTTAAGAACGGTCGCCGCAAATAGGTGCATTACATTTAAGCACCTCCATTGAGTTCAGCCACTTGCATTGCCCCCACAAATTGATTAAATCTCGAGGTGAACGACTAACTTTCTAGAAATAAAATTGTACGTGTACGATCTTGAGACATTACTTCGTCGATACAAATCGTGCTACAGTACAAATTTTCGAAACATAATGAATGAATGAATATACTATATTGCGCAAGAATTAACAAAAAATACATCACACAAATAATAAATTTACAATTATCACATTTGTCGATGTAATTGCATGCGCAATGGGCGGCTAAGAGCGATCTCTTCCAGACAACCTTTGTATAGACAGAAACTTGCCTCTAGAAAGATTGTAGTGGGTCTGTGATATATTTATATTTTAACACAAAGAATAAACACAATATACATGTACATAAACATACATATTTATCAATATATACACATACTATTAATTCATAACTCCGTAACATCCTCACTTCGCAAATACCTCAAAGCCTGAAGACGAAGGTCTTCAACCAGTGCGTCCTCCCAGTTATGACCTATGGTTCAGAGACTTGAACTCTGACCGCTGGGCTGGTCCACAAATTGAAAGTTGCACAACGAGCGATGGAAAGAGCTATGCTCGGCATTTCTCTAAGGGATAGAATCTGAAGCGAAGAAATTCGACGGAGAACAAAGGTAGTCGACATAGCTCTTAGAATAAGCAAGTCGAAGTGGCAGTGGGCCAGCCACATCTGCCGAGTCAGTGATGGTCTTGGAATGGAGGCCGCGCATGGGTCGGAGAAGTGTAGGGCGCCCTCCTGCAGACGGACCGACGACCTTGTAAGGATAGCCGGAAGTGGCTGGATGCGGAAAGCGGAGGATCGTATATGGTGGAAGGCATTGGGGAAGGCCTTATCCAGCAGTGGGTAGACACAGGCTGATGATGATGATGATGATGACTATTAATTCTAATAATACATCAATAAATATGCTAAACAAACAACAGATACCTAAGTATATATATTCATTTATTTATTCTTTATTTGCACACAATACAAAGAAAGGTACAAATAGGCGGACTTAATGCCAGTAGGCATTCTCTGCCAGTCTACCTTAGGGTTGTGTAGAGACAAAGTAACGGGTGCAAGATATATGAGAAAATAATAAATAAAAGAAATCTATTTTAAATGCATGCATATATAATAAACATACCTACTTACAAATTAATTAAATATATAATTATATATAATAATATATAGATACATATATATATATATATAATTTTAGATGGATAGGGACAGCAATTGTCAAACTATTCCTTGCTTAGGTAAAGCTTCCACAGTAAATGTTTGAAAGTAGATTTAGTTCCAGTTGTACGTACATTTGTTGGCAGCGCATTCCAAAGTCTTATTGCGTTAAAGGTAAAAGATTTATTTATATCAGTATGACAGGAAGAAATATGGAGAAAATTACTATTAGTGGAACGAAGACAACGGTCGTATATATAATAATAATAATAAAGCCTTTTATTTCCTGCAAGAAATCTACAGAGTTTTAAAAATTATATATAAAAACTAATGAGTTTAAAATGTAATTAATAAAAAGTGTAGTAAGTATAAGTAATAATATTCCATGTATTGCAAGAACCCCTCCTCAGGCGAAGGTGAAGGCCTCCTTTAAAGAATTCCACTTCTTTCTGTCCCGTGCCAATTGTGACCAGCGCCAATTGTGGTTGTGTATATATATATATATATAAAAATGTTAGAGGTGGATAACCCTTATCCCCAAGGATATAAAAAATAGATAGTAGCCGATTCTCAGAGCTACTGAATATGCATACAAAATTTCATAAAAATCGGTCAAGTCGTCGAAGGAGTACGGTAACTAACATTGTGAGACGAGAATTTTATAAATAAGATTTTCTCACACCTTGTTATTGTGTGGAAATAAAGAATAAATAAATAAATATGAACTTAATCTTTGCTCGAAATGTAAATGGATCTCAAAATTGTTGTTGATAAATATGATTTAGGCATTATGAATTTTATTTATTTATTTATTTATTTATAAACTCTTTATTGTTTACACTTATGAAATAAAATTAAAATATATATATATATAATTAAAATACATAAACAATGGGCGGCCTTATCGCTAAAAGCGATCTCTTCCAGGCAACCTTTGGATGGAGAGGAATAATAAAAAGAAGCGGCGGGAGTTTATAAAAAGTAGATATACTTAAATACTGATAATAAATATTTACATACAAACATACATACATACATATAATATAGGTATATATATATATATATTATGAAGAGACAAAACGTGTGTAAAAAGTATTACATATAATATATTTACATATATATCATAACAGTATAAATGATGTTAGGTGGACTTGTCTAAGTAAAACTTTTAACTTTGAATTTTCAAATATTATTACCAAAGTTTTCCCTCCTATGCATGCTCGATGAGTGCCATTTTTGTAAGAAAGGCCACGTTCACATTCAGGCTCGTTTGAAATAAGCTCTGACATCCTATTAATCATATAGAGGTAGACAAAGACAGCATACGCTGTCCGCTTTTCCCCAAGCGTTTGCCAACGCCATCTTTCAAAGTATCTATTCTCACAATATATTAAGCATCTGTATCTGTTAGCTATCTTTTTTTGGTCTTACATTCTAGATATCAATAAATAAATCTGCAAACTCCGTAACTTTGAACGTTGCACTCGTAAATTCAGAACTTGTTTCAGTCTGAACGAGACTTTAGAAATTCATGTACAAAGTTACCGACCTTTCGACTTTATCTTATACATGTTGTTCGAAAATGCGAAAATAATTTTATCGAACAATCCCGCTTCGTACTGTCTGAGAGATTTATGTTGTAGTTCAACCTTGCTGAAAATTCAATTTGTTTATAACATTAATTTATCCCGAGCAATAATGACTTAGGCTGCATTGTATTCAAGATCTGGACTTTTTTTGTTGACCGCGGGAAGACCAAATCTAATCAAACTTTGAACGCTATTACTTGCGGACTCCTTCTTGTATTTCCCAACTATCGTAGGAATATTACGAAATGGAATTAATCAGAACCTAACCAAATTCTCACCAAACTATCTTTGAAATATATCCTTTCCAATAAAAATGAATTATCAAAATCGGTTGACGTCATATTGAGTTATTCGTCGATTTGTCGCGCACATACTTAATGCAAATTTAAGATTTATGAGGTTTTCTCATGGATGCCTTTTTTATAATTGGACCACAAGGGAAGCACCAACTTCCAAAACGAAGACGATCCTCATCCTCTTTTGAAGTCTGTTGAAAAATATTACCATTCTTTATATATTTATATCATATATAATATATAAAGAATGGTTATTATAGTATATTATAGTTGTATGTATATTATAGTTGAATTTGCGATCATCAGAGGATATCATGCTAGAAATATCTCCGCATGACACCAACTTTTACAGCAACTCATTAATTGTACGCGCTGTCCGTCTGTGGAACTCTCTTCCTGTGGCCATTAGGAAATCACAGACGATAAATACTTTTAAAATCAAAGTTAAAAATTTTTACTTAGACAAGTCCACCTAACATCATTTATACTGTTATGATATATACGTAAATATTTTATATGTAATACTTTTTACACACGTTTTGTCTTTACATAATATTTATATATTTATACCTATATTATATTTATGTATGTAAATATTTATATTAATTTTAATATTTATATACTGATAGTATTTAAGTATATCTACTTTTATAAACTCCCGCCGCTTCTTTTATTTTTCCTCTCCATCCAAAGGTTGCCTGGAAGAGATCGCTTTTAGCGATAAGGCCGCCCATTGTTTATGTATTTTAATTATATTTTTTTTTTTTTAATTTTATTTCATAAGTGTAAACAATAAAGAGTTTATAAATAAATAATAAAATAATTATCCGATTATATCTCGACAACTATTGGAAGGGTATTATATATATAGCAGTGAGCATAAATAAAGGGTCGGTTAAGAAAGTTTTAATATCTCGGTAGATAAAGACGCTAGCTATCTGAAATAAATTGTGCATGATATACAATTAAATATCCTTAAAATAAAATAAAATATTAAGTATTAATTTATTTATATTTTATTAAAACATACATTTTCACATTCCTACTCGAAAACATTGAAATTAGAGTGCCATTAAAATTTTGAAGCCTCAATAGCCTAATGGTTTAGGGTACGGCCTGCGAATCGTAAGGTCGTGGGTTCGAATCCACCATTCGACTATTGCCGTGAACCATGTCCTAGCACAAGCTTAAGCTTAGTTGGAAAGGTTAACAAAATTGTTAGTAATATTTGAGAAAAAAAAAGAAATATTGCTAGCTTTCTTTTAAAAAAAAAAATCAAATATCCAAGGAGTCGTTGTTGTAAGATTTTTGATGTGCCGCATTCTAAAACCAACCTACTGTCACACTCGCCCTTGCCAAGGATTACCGCTACATATAACCTCCTTAACACTAAGTCCACGTCGATTGACATTTTTTCTAATTCACGCAAGGTCTTCCGCACCATAGTGTTAAAAATTGTGCAGTAATTTTCGTTAATTTAATTAATTTAGTAGTGATATTTCTATTACTTTATCATTTAATAAAATACTTTTGTATATATTAATAATAAAATCGTTACGTTTCTTTATAGCGAATGTTGTGTACACCTGTAATTGGCATACACAACAGGACTTAGTTTGTAAACTTGATTATTACAACAATGTATGCTTGTGTAATGCTGTTGGTGTATCGTATTAAATAAATAAATAAAAAAATAAACTTAAACGAAAAAGGATATCTTACGTAAATTTGGATAATACAGTATTTTTCATTAAATTTTATTTTTATTTAAATTTTAGTACCTAGTGTTACCTCCATGTGTGCATCTATATTATATTGTAATATTACGCTGTCTATCCCAATATGATAAAGTAAGGTAAATAATAGTAACCTCAATGGTTGCATTGTACTAAATTCTAAACTACACACGTTTATCCACAAATAGCAACCCTACGTTTAAACACCTCCATTGGACTCGCATGCAGTATACGATTTATTAAGTCTAGTCGAGCAACTGTATCTAGTGAAATGGAATTACAGGCACTAGAGCGCTCAACTAATTTAATATTTTAGTTTACAGTCCACCTCATTTAACACCCCTTATTTAAGTTAACCGACTTCAAGAAAGGAGGTGGACATTCCAATTCACCTGTATTTTTTATCACATAACTCGATCAAATGTAAAACGATTTTAAAGATTATTTAGAAAGGTATATGGTATAAAATCATACAGAGTCGACCTTTTGCCATGGTTTCTAAAGGAAACTAATAGAACTATTATCACAACGGTGCATAGATTGAGGTTGCTGCATTTCCCTGCAAATTATTTGACACATCGGATGCCGAAGGCTGTCACCGAACTGTGATATATGCCAAGTGGTGGATGATGTTCACCACATAATGGGGGAATTTGCTAAACATGAAGCACAAAGAAAGTCATTAATAGATAGTGCAAAACTGAGGGAGCAACATGTAGGTGTTTTCTTAATGCTGCTGTCTGACCCGACCTCGGAGAGAGCGAGGAAGCTGGTGGCTATGGCCATACAACATTAAAAATTATAATATAATATTTATTATAATTATAATATTTAAAATTATATTCCTTGTCAATTACGTAACACGGAACCCATTGTAGCTTTTATATCCATGGTAAATCTACAATTTGCACGAACTACTTTAAAAGAAGGAGATTAGGGTGGCGCCAGACGTGCTGCCTGAGAACTTTGTAGATTTGTCTTCAGCCGGGATGAAGAGATGTCGCTAATGCGAATTACTTTGTCTGTTTTCGAGCAAACACAGTGAGTTTTATTCGAGCACAAAACTGGCGGATTCCGTGATCACATATTTAAGCGAAAATTAATGTTTATTATACGAGATGTGGGTATACAGAAAAATGTTAAGGATATACTGGAGAGACAAAGTATGCAACGAAGTAGTGCTGCAAAGAATTGGAAGTGGAATTGGAGTGAAGTTCTTAACGCAATTAAGAGACGAAAGCTGGAATACCTAGGGCATATACTGCGCAATCCCAAATACAAATTTGTTACAGCTTATAATCCAGAGAAAGATCCAAGGGAAAAGAAATCCGGGAAGGAGAAGAACATGTTGGCTTAAAAATATTTTTTTTTTTGTTAACGGGGAGGAAATCTTCAAAAAGATACCCCGCCTTCTGGAGGGAAGGCGGCGGTTATGTGGGGTTTTTACCCACTAAAACCTCCCCGGTGGCCCTTTCCTCGGTGCATGACGAGGGGCTCCGGGATCTCCAGTGGAACGCACCGGAGCCCCTCTGCACTGTGCTCAAGAAGAGCACGTTCCGGGGGGGGGGAGGTTACTCCCTCCCCCCCTGAGCCATCGCAGTGCAAGGCTACACGGGCCAGCCGATGTCGCCTTCTTCCCAGGTCCACTTTAGCGGACGACAAAGGCCTCCACCCTTGTCGCCCAGTGAACCCGAGGCCCCTTTTAGTCGCCTTCTACGACAGGCAGGGGATACCGTAGTCTTATTCTTGAGAGCCCAAAACTACTGTGTTAGTGGCTGTGGCTTAAAAATCTACGCCATTGGTACAATAAGAGCACACGTCCTTTATTTCGTGCTGCTGTGTCGAGGGTTCAAATCGCCATGATGGTCGCCAACCTTCGATAGTAGATGGCACCAAGAGAAGAAAAAGAATGTTTATTGTTTCATCTATGTTTTCTTTCCTTAAAAAGGGATTTTTTAAAAAAACCTAATTAAAGTCACACATAATTCGTAGTGAATCTGTCAATCATTATTTATCATAGTTGCTTCTACGAGTATCGTTACCAAGCAACCGTATAGAGCCGTGGTAGCTCAGTATCCGGGCGGTCGCTTCAAGCTGCATAGTACGCTAGCAACCCGAGTACGATCCCCGGTGCCGGCACCAATAAATTTGTTGTTCCAATTTTATGTGCTGATTTACCACGCGCTCGGTGGTGAAAGAAAACATCGTGAGGAAACCTACATGTCATAGAAAATTTTTCAAAGGCTCGTGAGGTCTGCCAATCCGCATAAGGACCACGTGGCGGACTATCCCCTTATACTCTCTTTACAGAAAAGGCCTGTGCCCAACAGTGGGACTTATATAAAGGCTGTAACTTTAACATTAACTGTATAATATCCGTGTGTATGTGTATCAAACACAAGGTAGCGTGTATAATGCTTTTTATTGATTAAATGCTGTTAAGTTTCTCGGCGCAATTTTGGTACAAAGTAGTACAAAGTTCTTGATTCACGTATTAATATAATGATAATAATGACACTGAAAATCAGCATTGTGGCAGCACATGCTGAGACGGTGTCCAATGTTGGCATCATGTCCTATTTGACCGTTCCTCCTTCCTTTAATTGTATTTTGTCTATTTTTCTTTCTTTTTTAATGTCTTTTATTTTGTTCGTATATTGTGATGCCAATAAATATGTCTATGTTTATTATTCATATATAGTATATGTCGGTTCATAAGCGATGGCGCTTTGAGTGCACAAACATTCATCTATTTTTGTCTACCCCGCAAAAAAAAGGTTTAAAAGTTCATGAGAGGTAATTTATAGAGCAACAAAATTAGTGACTATTATAACATAGTGTGTGAAACAAAAGTTTTATACATAGGAACACAGCGCTATCGCCGTCTCCCGGATCGAAAGCTCCCGCGGGATGACGTCACCGTGACCTAGATCGCCTCGGCCATTTCTACAATCAAATCACTATCAAAATTGTTGTATGTACGTTCTGTTTAATTGAATTTTGTTTATTGACAACTAAAGGAAATTGAGCAATGCTATCTTAGTGGCTAAGCTTTCGTTTTACAGTCTGACTTGTAGTGAATTCTGGACATCTATTACCAATTTATCTCGCATCCATCGCTTGCATCGATCCATTAAAACGGATTATCTATACAAATTATAATTTATAATTATAATACAAATACAATTTCTCGGAAGATAAAGACGATAGACAAATAAAATACCCTTAAAATAAAATAAAATATTTTGAGTTTATTTATATTTCATAAAAAATATAAACTTAAACGAAAAAGGATATCTTATGTAACTTTGAATAATAAAGTATTTTTCATTCAATTTTGCCGCCACATGGAGGCAACACTAAGTACTAAAATTCAAATAATAATAAAATGTATATTAAAAGCGTCTTTATCTTCCGAGATGTTCAAACTTTCTTATCCGACCCTTTATTTTTGCTCACGGCTATATTTGACTTCATTTCTCTATATTACGAGGAGCGCTAAAATGTTTCAAAAATAGCGTTAATTTCAAGAAAAACTTACTCCAAATTAAATACAGAGGCAATTTAACGACTGCCTTTAAATAGCATAGGTTACATTGCATATGGCAATCCGCCAGGGCTAGAACGTTATGGGGTCAGTGGGATCAACTTTAACATGTTCGAAGTTGCAGGTTTGGAATGTCTCCAAGTTTGATATGACAAATTACATATATGTTTGTTGGCAAACGGTTCCCTTTGGTTTAGTGTAAACAGAAGTGCATTTCAAGCTGTTAACATTACAGCCTATTTTATTATATAATATACTAGCGTACCCAGCCCGCTTCGCCAGGCTAGATTTTGCTTTATTTTATTTAAACAATAAAATTACATCATTAAATATTCAATTAAACTCTCATAATATATTAAATTACTAATTCCCTTCGTATTCATTCTCTTCTCGAGCGGGTGAAGATCATTGCCTACACCCATGAACATATCAGCAGCATCAGTAAACGGATACATTCGCGGCGCTATAACTTACCTTGAATACTTCAAAATCCTTAATTATTATCTTAATATACTTCAGTATACTCCATTGTACTTCAAAATGGTTCGTAATGACATAAATATACACAACGCATGTGTCAATACAAATCTGGGTTATAAAAGAATAGCATGTCATCATAGTAAATAAAAGCTGTATTTGACAGCTTTTAAAAAGAGGAGTGTACCGATTCTCACCAATCTTTACAGGATTACTCACCAGGATAATCTGAAGATTCACTGAAAAATTCATTGAAATCGAACCAGCCGTTTCGGAGCCTATATGGAACATACCCACACATTTTCTCTTTTATATATATATATATATATATATATAGATATGTACAACTGTTGGGTGCAGGCCTTCTCTGTAAAGAAAGTTTAAGGGCATAGTCCAATGCGGCCCTACTGCGGATTGGCAGACTTCACATGCCTTAGAAAAAAAATCTAAGAAATGTAGGTTTCCTCACGATGTTTTGATTCACCGCCGAGCGCGTGGTGAATCAGCACATAAAATTACAACAACAAATTTATAAGTGCCGGCACCGGAGACCGAACTCGGGTTGTTAGCGTACTATGCAACTTGAGCCAACTGTCCCGGACTCTGAGCTACCAGGGCTCACACTTTTTGCGACATGCTTTATCATGTTGTATAATTTTATCAAATGCTTCGTCAATTTCAGTTTATTAATTTTGCCTTAAATATATATATATATATATATATATATATCTATATTAATAAAATCTCACACGCCCGATTAAACCTACAAGAACAGCATTTGCTATCAACTTTTCACCAAGCGTATCAGGCCCTATACATGATAGGTGGCAAGCTCATCGCCATTGATCGGGCGAAATTTTTTGTGCTTAAAAATAGCAAAATGTAGTGACACTTAATTAAATGTTACCTCCAAAATTAGTATTCAAAATAGACACGTCAATAGCTTAAACTTAGTTGGAATGGTTGACAAGAATGTTAGTAATATTTTGTGAAACGAGTAAAAACAAAACCGACTTCAAATCGAATAAAACATGAAACAAACGCGTGGACGCCCTCTTTTTATTTATGAGTTATCGTAGAAATATTACGAAACCAAACTTAATCAAACCGTAACCAAACATTCATCAAACTCTTAAAGTACATCCTTTGCAAAAAAAATCGAAATCTGCGATATAGAGGTATTGACGGCGCACATACTTGAGTCAAATTTAAGATAATAAATAAATATCATTTATTAATTAACAAAATTATAACAAACAGTATTACTAATTACACTTTTTTTACTGCGAGTATTAGTTCTATTTAATTTTCACTGCCACCTAAACTAGGAATTTCCTGCGATAGGTAACAGTCCTTCCTCCCATGGTTATTTATATATCTAATATTGTAATTATATCATTTTTTGGTGTGCGGGCGGGTGTGTGTTTATGTGTGTCGGTGAATGGAAATTTAAGATAGTTTTCTCATGGATTCTATTGTCAGAATTGGACCACACGGGTTTCAAATAAAAAAAGAATCATCAAAATCGGTTCACCCAATCCATTGTTATGCGGTAACCAAGATAAAAATCATACGAATTGGGAACCTTCTTTTGAAGTCGGTTGAAAAACGTTGCCTAAACCAGCATTTATTAAAAAAATAGTAATTTACATCGTGTAATTTAAGCTCGCTCAAAGAATTCATACCGACCATATTTTCAAGTGCGGTTTCTTGTGATTTTTTTTTCAAGTTATGTATGCCAAAAGTGTAGTAATAGAAAATGCCTTAACATTCTAAAGCGTATGCATAAGTACATGTAGGCACGCAGTTGTAATAGCAAAGAAAACTCTAATTAGCTTGGATGGAAATGGTCGCATGCGATACTCCATGTTAACGGTGTTACTTGAACTTTGATCTTTATCTTTGACGACGCTGTAACTCGAACTATTTAAAAAAAATCAATAACTGTGTACACTGTGCTCTTCTTAATTGGACAGTGTAATTTTGTTTATCTTTCGAGTCGGAGACGTTAAAATTACAATTTACAAAATCTCAATGTTTTTAAAGAGCCATAAACCTTTTCTTGACCATAAGATATATTACTAAAGTTAATAAAATAAGACACACTTTATAGTGGCGATTAGGTGAGGGGTAGGCGGGGAAGTCCCAGTGTTTGACTCACTAGGTGGCCCTCTTCGGTGCATGGTAAGGGACTCTTGGATCTCCAATGGGAAGCACCGGTGGCCCTCTGAGCTATACCGTGAAGCACATCCCGTTTACTACCTCCTCCACCACGCTCGCATTGCTAAAGCGAGACCGAACCACCAGTGTCGTCGTCTTCCCGGGACCACTTATCTCAACCACTTTATCGAAGATTCTCTATGAGGAGGAGTCTTATGTACTTTTACCTAACCTTTAACCTGAGGGAATAAAAAGTTATTAGATCATATTAGGTGGTGAGCCCATCGCCATACATATAGCTCAAGCTTTTTGTAATTTTTGTACTTAAACCGTAAAATTGCAAGATTGGCACAAGGTTATTGGGATGCGATCTCGCGATTATTGGGTCGGAAGTCGACCCACTTTGCCACTAACAAACATATGATAAAATTTGTGCCCAAATTTGTGGTGTACGGAGATCGCCTCAGCCTCTGTCATATGTCCTATATAAAATAAACTAGTTGAAACGATCTCAGGCTCAATGAAATGTCTCTACAAGCACTCAATTAGTAACAATTTCCTTAATCCCCTTGACAATCGCAGTCGTTGCTCGTGTTATTTAAAACTTAAGGGTAGAACTGGGAGGTTCTAATTTTAGCAAAGCAACTCAAGGCCTCTAACATATTTATGGCACACTGCGTAGGCGGGCTAATTACAGTAGCAGAAATAACTGTTTATGACAGAAGGAAACGGGGCGACATTAAAGGCTATTACAAATATAGGAGAGAAAAAGTATCAATGTAGCTCAGTGTCCGAGCGGTCACCTCAAGTATGCTACTTGACGCTAGCAACCCGAGTACGATCCCCGTTGCCTGCATCAATGAATTAGTTTTAGCAATTTTGTGTTGATTTACCATGAGCTTGGTGGAGAAGAACAAAACATCACAGCTTAATAAATTTTACATACAAAACAACACAATATGCATGTGCCATGGGTGGGTCTTGTCGTAGATATTAAGTGACTGTATATTATATTAATTTTTAGTGAAATATATAAAAGAATTTAATGACATATATACATCTAATATCTTAATATAAAATAATTTATAATAGAGGCAATTTATGTTCAGTAAATTGCGTGTGCCGTGGTAGCTCAGTGTCTGGGCGGTTGGCTCAAGTTGCATAGTACGCTAGCAACCCGAGTTCGATCCCCGGTGCCGGCACCAATAAATTTGCTGTTGCAATTTTATGTGCTGATTAACCACGCGCTCGGCGGTGAAGGAAAACATCGTGAGAAAACCTACATGTCTTAGAAAATTTTTCTAAAGCATGTGAAGTCTACCAATCCGCACTAGGGCCGCGTGGTGGACTATGCTCTTATACTCTCTTTACAGAGAAGGCCTGTGCCCAGCAGTGGGACATATATATTATATATATAAAGGCTGTAACTTTAACTTTTAAATTGCGTGTCTTTGACATGGTGGGAATAATGAACTATTTCAAAGCTTCGCGCTATGTACCTATGTAACCCTTAAATATTCGGGTAATCCTTCATCCAGAATCATTCCATTTTATTTAAAACCTAAAAACGAATTTCCAATTTATGCCTAACCTTCATGAATAATAAAGCAGTAACCGATACCGGTTGGATTGATGATTTATAATATTTCTCGTAAGTAACGTTGGACGTAATTTACAAGTTCGATGATTTATTACATATCACGATTAGAAACGAAGTTCGGTAGACGCGGTTTTATTACAAAATCCTTCAAATTGCTTCACAAGTTGTGGCTGAAGATCCTACAGGAATCCAGTAAATTTTAAAATCTATATGCTATTTGTTGTTAAAAATATTTCTATTTAAAGGTATAAGGTTGCTTCGAGGCAAACGTATCGTAAGCCCCGTAATTTCACACGCTATAACTATAATATAGTAATGCAATAATTTAAGAAAGCCATTCCTATCAGATTTTCATTGATCTTATAAGATTCTTTTTTGTTTTTATTTTTTTATAGTTGCAAAACAGAAGCAATAAATTTTAATAGGTACAAGCCGACACATGGACAGTTAAAACTTTTATCGTACCAAAACGTATGTTGAACTTGATGCTATTTAACATTATCTAGCAAATTGACGACGTCCCGCTAAAAATAGCATTTTAATAATCTTATATAGATAAACAAATGTAACGGTATTGTTACCCTAGTATGAGCCCAGTCCAGCCCTGTAGTTCTGGGCTCTCAAGAATAAGAGTACTGTATCCCCTGCCTGTCATACAAGGCGACCAAAAGGGGCCTCGGGTTCACTGGACGACAAGGGCGGGGGCCTGCGTCGTCCACCAAAGTGGACCCGGAAAGAAGGCGACATCGGCTGCACCTGTCGTGCACCGAGGAAAGAGCCACCTGTGAGGTTTTAGTAGGTAAGAATACACATAACCGCCGCCTTCCTCCCGGAAGGCGGGGTATCTTTCTGAAGATTTCCTCCCCGTCAACAAAAAAAAAGTATGAGCCTAGTATGAATATTGACAGGTTGGCCCGACGTGCCACATATATAAAATCATCAGCGGTATATATCGTTCTATCCTCATTCTATTCAACTTGGGTATTGATATTAATAATGACCAATCTTCCCAACGTGTGTGCTTAGGTCCATCTATAATATACATTTACGTATACAAACACTGATATGTAAATATAAATATACAGTATATTTAAACAATTATTTAAACTCCCATTTTTCATTTCTACTATTAGAGTAAAAATTTTTTTTATTATAAAATAGGCTACGTTTGTCTTCAATGTCGTTTAATGGAAGGCGAAGATGAAGCCTAGGTATACATGAGTCTAAACGGTGTCTGTTCACTTTGGCCTTAAATATACACAAGGTATATATATGCATGTATTTTAAAGATGTTAGTTGACGAAGCCTCCCTAAAGCCTAATCTAATTCCAAAGTTTAGTAGAACGACTAGGATTCAAACTCCCGACCCGTCAAATTACAATTACAAAAAGAACCGTTTTACCCCTAGGCAAACATTGTTTTTTGTTGTTTAGAATAAACAACAATTGTTGACCTCGGACTACAAAACAAAAGTGCTCGAAGTTACTAACAATGTACTGAACAGCTTAAAGTACAAATTTACTTCTGAACTTTGCCTAACAATTAGAGAGGCATTCGTAATAAAAATGAATTCGACAGCTGACTGATCTAACAGTTTTTAAGTCAGCTTTTCCATTAAATTCCCTCGTACGATGTCACTAAAAACGGGTATTTTTAAGCAACAAGAATATTTACGAGCAAAAACAAAAATCGTTTTCCGATCGAATCAAACGTTAAACGTTATTACGTGCGTACGCCCTTTTTGTATTTCCGAATTATCGTAGGAATATTACGAAATCAAACTAAGAACGTGACCAAACTCTCATCAAACTACTCTTGGAGTACATCCTTTCCAATTATAAATTAATCATCGAAATCGGTTAGCGTCATATTGCGTTATTCGTCCATTTGTTACGCATATAGTTAATGCAAATTTAACACTTATATGGTTTTCTTATGAATGCCATTGTTAGAACTAGATCAATTTGAAATTTTCAATTTAAAAAATAATCATCAAAATCGGTTCGAACCCAATCGAAAGTTCTGACGTTTTATTTATTTCAATCAACAAAAATTATAACACCGTTACAGATAATCCAATATGATGTTTTAAAAAGTTAGTTACATTTATATTATTAAAATTAAAACGAATAAAAAGTGTATGGCCATTCAACGGGGAAATGCCGCTAGCCTCTTGGGCACCCTATGAGCGCAGTGATTTGGGGTCTATTTTTTACATAATTTAGTTTGGTTTATAGTTTTACCTATTATATTTAGTTTTTAAATATTAAAATTATTTTTTTTTAGTTATCGATAGTGAAGTGGATAATTTTTAGTTTTTAAAGTGAAGTTTTTAATTTAATATTATTTTTTTAAGTTAGTATTATCAGTAAGTTTGTATAATTGTAGTTAGATTCAAAATAAATTAAATATTTAAATTATATTATTATTTAATTAAATCTGTTATATTCTAAAAGTGTATTGACAATAAATATATTAATATAATAGAGTCAAACACTTCCTACAAATAACAAGTATATAAAAAAAAATGCAAACTAATTGAGAACCTCGTCCTTTTGAAGTCGGTTAAAACACGATTAAACGTATTAACTGAACCCTTAAATAAAGAAATAACGTTGCAAATTTCCCCGTGCCATGTATCAACAAAGCGCTCAATGAATTTGAGGTACCTTTTTATTTGGGATCCGATTTACATTCCATATTTATGCTCCGGTCCTTTGTTGAGGTATTAATAAATGTTTGTAATTAATTTCTCATCCCGGCATTATCGTAGGTTTGGTTTTGCTGGGAAAGGTGACCAACTAAATTGATTGAATCTGTAATTAAAACGAAATTAATAACTTCAACGTAATTGAAATTTGTAATTAATAAATAAATAAGCTTTCACATCGATCAAGTCCTAGTCTTTTGGGGGAAGACAGACTGGGGGAATACAGATAAATAATAGAATCTTCTGTTGAGGCTGGAGCGGCCGCTGCAACTGCAGAAAACCTCAAGCGGCGCAAATATAGTAACCTCGATACGGGTTTCATATTTGAGCCGTTTGGGGTAGAAACTTTGGGTCCGTGGGGTCCTAGTGCACACCACCTTTTTAATGTGTTAGCTAAGAAGTTGGTCGACACATCTGGTGACCAGAGGGCTGGCTTATACCTTGCACAGAGGCTAAGCATTGCCATGCAATGCTACTAGCCTTCTGGGCACGCTGCCAAGCGATGACGGTTTGGCACAGTTATATTTTTTGTAAATATTTTGTAATATCTATTAAATTGTAAATATTTCTTTATTTGTTAGTATATATAATATGATAAGATTATGTTGTTGTAGTAAACTAACTTATAATAAAAATTCATTAAATAAATATTACAGGAGATAAATTTTAAAAAAGTAATCATTAAAACAGTTTATTATTTTAATTTATCAATTATAAAAAATTATTAAATTTAAAAAGATCTAAATTTAAAACTAATTATATTTAATGAGGACATTTTGCCATTGAAATTTAATATATTGTGAGAGTTAAATTCAGTAATTACTTACTGTCAATTAATAAAATATTATATTTAAAATACAATTTAACTTATGTTAAATTATAGCAACGTTATTATAAAAATAAATTGCTAATATATTAAACCATTGTCCAATTTTAAAATAATTAGTCAAATAATCCGCCCCCTGATCGTTCCCGGCGCAAAAGTGCCCATCACACTCGACGCGTTCCCACGCTGAATGGCAACGGACATCCTCTACACCAGGAACGAACCAGAGCGGGAGTCACCTGTCCTAAACCTAAGCCTGTGAAAAAGTAATTAAGTGAGAAACAAAAAACATAGAAAAAACTGAAAGTAATACAACAATGAACAACTCCGAAATTAATTATTTTATACACAAACAACATGAACAAACCAAGGCACCTAATAAGCTAACGTTTCATTAAAAATGATGGGCATCCTTTCTGTCTAGGAACCACAAAAACTCAAATAAAGTGTGCGAACTCTATTGCGTTTACATAAAAAATTACATAAGATAAATATATTATTGCAACCTTCTTACAATGTGAAGTATCATATTTCACATGTCCACGTGAAACGTCCGTACGTCTGCGTCTACGCCTTGTTCTATATATATGTCTACGTCTATGTCTACTTCTACATTCACACCTACGTCTACGCTTATGCCTCCGTCTACGACAGCGTCTACGCCTAATTCTATGTATATGATTACATCTACGCCTTCATCGATGTCTACTTCTACGTCGACACCTACGTCTCCGCTTATGCCTCCGCCTACGACTGAGTCTAAACCTAATTCTATATATATACCTACGTCTACGCCTACATCTATGTCTACTTCTACGTCGACACCTGCGTCTAAGCTTATGCCTCCGTCTACGACTGCCTCTACACCTAATTCTATGTATATGCCTACGATTACGCTTACCGTTACGTCTACGTCGTCCTGACACCTGCCTAGACACATCTATTACTCGACACCGGTCCTGATCCTGGTCAAATTCCTGGATATATCATACAGTTTTATTGGATATAGTTAAGGTTAATATAGAAATTAATCATTCATAATAGTTAGAACCTTGGAATAAAATATTCAAACGTTGAATGCAAATTACTATGTGTGTGTATGTGTTAACCATCGCGAGAAATACGTGAGCAATCGGTGTAATGTTCAGATCGTGGTTGGCTACAATATTTTTTCACCTTAATTTTTCGTCAACTTAGCCATTAAGGCTTTCTGTCATACCCGATAAGGTTAACCGCAATGCGGTTTGGCGCTAGTTCCGAACGATAATCGCCTTTAAGGGTCTGTTAATAAGAACGGGTTGAATACGTTAATATGATCGTTTTCTTTGTAATTTCTCTAAAACAAAAAGGTCGAGTCACGCACGTTTCCGTGACTCGCGGCCCGAGGCGATGCAGGAATCTTACACACGATTGAAGTCTCGTAATGACTGTTGAGAAGAGAACTGAATTCTTTCATATTTCATTTGCATTGTTTAAAATATTTTTATGAAAGTGGAAACTGTTTCTTTTCGCCAAATTATTTTCACTTTATTTTATAATACATTTATTTGTTTATGTCCTATTTATGGCGATGGACTTGCCACCAAAATGCTACATTAATAAAAGCCAAAAGCAATTTCTGTCTCTGTCTACCGCTGTATATGACTATCGATCGTGATTGTTAATTTTTTCTTATCATCTTTACTAACTATGGCGTCAAAAAGAGGGTTGAATATATTTCTAATTTCAATAATTGAGTATTTAACAAAAGATAAACATATTGCTAGTCTAAGAAAGATATAGCAATAAAAAACTTAAAGCGGAGAACTTTAAAAGTTCATTATAGGAAATTTAAAAAAAACTTACAGACTAATTGAGAACCTCCTCCTTTTTTGAAGTCGGATGATAAGGAGGAAGCTCAATTCGTCTGTACGTTTTTTATGTTTGTTATCTCATAACTTTCCACTGGGGAACCATTTTTGATTATTCTTTTTTATTTGAAAGCTGGTACTTTCCGTATGGTCCCATTTCAATTTGGTCCAGTTCTGACAAAGGCATCCGCAAGAAAACCATAAAGGTCTTGTATATGCGCGACAAATGTCCGACTAAGTCAATATCACGGCAACCAATTTCGATAATTATTTTTTTATTGAAAAGGAGTATGTACTTCATGGGTAGTTTGGTCAACTTCTGATTAATTCTATGTCGCAATTTCTATGATAATTCCTGTCCACCAAATGCCTACGCAGGATACTGGAATACTTAGGTCATTGCCAGAAAACCAGTGATAACTTGGAAAGGCTGCTTATAACAGAAAAAATTTATGAGACAAGACCGCGAGGTCGAAGCCCGCTGGACTGACCAGATACGCACCACTATCGGCACGTCAGTTAGCGATGCTCCCTGTCTGCGCACGGCTGCGGACAGGGAAAAATGGCGACGGATCACCAAAGACAGACTCTCCCCACGAGATGGTCACGACCCTCAGCATTGAAGAAACAGACGCGAGGAGGAGATGGATAATAATTCCGAAATAAAAAGAGGGCGCTGCGCGTACTAACACATAAAATTTGATTCGATTTGAAGTCGATTTTTATTTTTGCTCGTAAACATAGTTTTTGTAATGTTCCGCTAATCAAAATACCCAAATGTACATCAACATGTTTTACGTGTAACAACTAGACTAAATCTATTTACATATATTTACATTGTTTAACGACATTTAGGGTACGAGCGCGGACAGGTGATTGGGGATGTTTGCTCAGCGCTCGGGGTACGATGAATTGTTTGATTCGACGAGGAAGGAAGGGCAAACGGGTCACTGAACAAGGTCATGGATATTTACTTGAACTTTACTTAATAATTCGATTTTTTAAATATATAAGATATTAATCAACAAATAAATAGACATAGTCTATAATTAATAATATTAAAACTCCTGGATTGTGATACTGATCCTAGATACGGCACGTAACGTTAGAAGGCAAAATCGTCTAAGACATGGCCTATTACAGGCACGGGCACCTCTTTGTAAAGATAATATAAGGGCGTAGTTAGCCACGTGGCCCTAGAGCGGATTGGCAGACTTCACAAATCAGATGTATAGACTATTTTTTAAAGAATGTCAACAATTGTTTGTCGCAAATATTACTTACTTTCTTGTTAACCATTCCAAATAAGCATAAGCTTGTGCTACGACGTCACGTCAATAATTGAATGTGCGATTCGAATCTACGATCTCACGATTTGCCGACTGAATCTCAACCCATTAGGCTATTGGCGCTTTATTTCTATTTTAAAACGTAATAACATTATTCAACAATTTGATTAGTGTTATGTTTTCATCACGTTCCGACCCTTTATATTACACGATAAAAATACGAATGTATTTTTCCGACATTTTGTTTTATTTTTAGGTTTGAGTACCGGTTTATTATTGATATTTCAATCGGATGTTATAGATACGGAACTGTCAAAACATATACAATGGGAATACTTTTAAAATTACAAGAAAAAATACGAACATGATGAACGTGTGATATGTTTTTACTAAAGAATTTTTGTTACTAAAACTCCTAACAGTTGTGTTGAAACATTTAAAATATGCACAACAGTAGTTGAATAGAGGATTTGAACCTACGACCTTAAGATTTACCAATAGACTATTGAAGACATTTTTTTTAATACTTTTAAAATATTTTTTTTTCAGAAATATTACTAACAATCTTGTTAACCATTCCAACTAAGCTTAAGCTTGTGCTAGGACATGATTCACGGCAATAGTCCAATGGATTCGAACCCACGACTTTACGATTCGCAGGCCCTACCGTACCCTAAACCATTAGGCTATTGACGCTATAATTCTTGATGTTATGTATAATCCATATTATTGAAATCGGTTTGCGTGATATTGAGTTATTTGGACATTTACTGCGCACATACTTAATTGAAATGTATGCCTTTGTTAGAACTAGACCAAATTGAGAACGGAAGAATAGGAGAATTCCTTTTTTGAAGTCATTAAAACGCAAACTCTTTTTGTTTAGTGGGGTTGGT
Source organism: Meandrusa payeni (assembly GCA_029286785.1). NCBI lineage: Eukaryota > Metazoa > Arthropoda > Insecta > Lepidoptera > Papilionidae > Meandrusa > Meandrusa payeni. The sequence goes on from JAGSMX010000029.1 coordinate 4,565,555, forward strand.
GAGAGTTTTGGTCAGAAGGTGGGATATCTTATTGAAGATAAGATATCCCACCTTCTGGGAGGAACCCCCCGGTGGGCCTTCCTCGGTACATGTCGCGAGGTTCCGGGATCTCCAGTGGAACGCACCGGAGCCCCTCTGTGACTGTGCCCTTGACGTAATCAATCCCGGGAGGTTAATCCCTCCCCTAGCATTCTCATAGTGCAAGGCGACACGGGCCGATGGCGGCCCCCACCCTTACCGCCCATGAACCCGAAGCGTCCTACTACGAGCCCTGGACTACGGGGCTGAAAAAGCGAACCCGCGACAACATAACATAAATTTAACAATTGAAAAACGTACATAAACAAACCACAGCACGATACGTAGATAAATTTCACAATTGGGATGAAATCCGATTGTGAACTCGTACCTTATCAGATCAATCACACTAATGCATTTCACAAAGAGCTTTTCATAAAAGCTCCCTCACGGCTTTGCCTATAACTATTCTGAACGTAACAGTAAATGAATCGAAAACATATAGATGTAATCGGACGCAGGACCAAAAGGAATTTCGGTAAAATGTAAACTTTATTTTTTTAAAGTGCACTGCAGTGTACAATCTATCGAATATACGTAGGAGCATTACCAATCGATGTATGTTATGTATTTCTATGTTTTCTTTAATAACAATTGCAGTCTATATACTGTTACTATATATATTACATCGTTAATCTGTTCCGGACATTACTGTCGTTTTCACAATGACTGTAAATATCATCTAATCAACAATGTTTTGTCTAAATAACCTTGTAATATGGCTTTTATAGGAATATAATAGTACTCTCTACGAAGCCCGAAGTTATCCAAGGGCGAGACCTTGGACTGATTGTTTGTGGTAATTCATCGAATCATTCCATTTAATTAAGGGTTGGGCCTTCATACATACTCGTATAATCCATCATTATATACCTATAGAGTTCTTTCACTTTTCAACCGATTTTAAGAAAAGAGGATGTTCTCAATTCGTCGGTACGTTTGTTTCCTCATAACTTTGGACTGGCTGAACCGATTTTGATGATTCTGGTTTTATATGAAAGCTGACATGCATATAAAATATCTTACATAAAAAGCACAAAGAAGTCTTAATCCGAGGGAGCCGAAAACGTACTACTTAACAAAAAATGTATTACTAGCATTCTTATAAAACAATTTGAAAACTTTTATTATCAGGAATAAAACTATTAATTGGACGACATCGAGTCTTTCATTCGCATTATTATCGGTTGTTAAGGGGAAGCTTTTATACGTAGAAAAGGTGAAACGGTAGGTTTTTTGTTCACGGGGGTGAAATCTTCAAAAAGATACCCCGCCTTCTGGGAGAAGGCCGAGTTATGTGAAATTTTTACCCACTAAAACCCCCTGGTGGCCCTTCCTCGGTGCATGACGGGCTCCGGGATATCCAGAGGAACGCACCGGAGCCCCTTTGCACTGTGCTCTTCGGAGAGCACGTCCCAGGGAGGTGCCCCTTTGCCCTCGCAGTGCAATGCGACACGGACTAGCCGATGTCGCCTTCTTCCCAGGTTCACTTTGACGGTCGACAAACTCCCCCACCCTTGTCGCCCAGTGAACCCGTGGTCCCTTTTAGTTGCTTTCTACGACAGACTAAGCGACCTAAGCTATGCTACCTGTAAAGCACGCTTCTATGACTAATATATATTTTTTCTTATAAGAAAGTAGATTTTTATAAAGTAAAGAAAATGAAAATAGCCTCTCATTCGCTTTTAACAGTAGCAGGGTAGACAGACAAAGCAATTTCTGCCCTCCTTCCACCAAGCTTATAAATACAAACATACGTAGATAGATAAATCCTTCTATATATAGTTAGATAACCCTTTTTTTATTGTTAACGAGGAGGAAATCTTCAGAAAGATACCCCGCCTTCTGGGGGGAAGGCGGCGGTTATGTGGGGTTTTTACCCACTAAAACCTCCCCGGTGCATGGTGAGGGGCTCCGGGATCTCCAGTGGAACGCACCGGAGCTCCTCTGTGACTGTGCCCTTGACGTAATCAATCCCGGGAGGTTAATCCCTCCTAGCATTCTCATAGTGCAAGGTGACACGGGCCGATGGCGGCCCCACCCTTACCGCCCATGAACCCGAAGCATCCTACTACGAGCCCAGGACTACGGGGCTGAAAAAGCGAACCCGCGACAACATAACATAAATTTAACAATTGTAAAACGTATATAAACAAACCACAGCACGATAACTAGATAAATCTCACAATTGGGATGAAATCCGATTGTGAACTCGTACCTTATCAGATTAATCACACTAATGCATTTCACAAAGAGCTTTTCATAAAAGCTCCCCCACGGCTTTGCCAATAACTATTCTGAACGTAACAGTAAATGAATCGAAAACATATAGATGTAATCGGACGCAGGACCAAAAGGAATTTCGGTAAAATGTAAACTTTATTTTTTTAAAGTGCACTGCAGTGTACAATCTATCGAATATACGTAGGAGCATTACCAATCGATGTATGTTATGTATTTCTATGTTTTCTTTAATAACAATTGCAGTCTATATACTGTTACTATATATATTACATCGTTAATCTGTTCCGACATTACTGTCGTTTTCACAATGACTGTAAATATCATCTAATCAACAATGTTTTGTCTAAATAACCTTGTAATATGGCTTTTATAGGAATATAATAGTACTCTCTACGAAGCCCGAAGTTATCCAAGGGCGAGACCTTGGACTGATTGTTTGTGGTAATTCATCGAATCATTCCATTTAATTAAGGGTTGGGCCTTCATACATACTCGTATAATCCATCATTATATACCTATAGAGTTCTTTCACTTTTCAACCGATTTCAAGAAAAGAGGATGTTCTCAATTCGTCGGTACGTTTGTTTCCTCATAACTTTGGACTGGCTGAACCGATTTTGATGATTCTGGTTTTATATGAAAGCTGACATGCATATAAAATATCTTACATAAAAAGCACAAAGAAGTCTTAATCCGAGGGAGCCGAAAACGTACTACTTAACAAAAAATGTATTACTAGCATTCTTATAAAACAATTTGAAAACTTTTATTATCAGGAATAAAACTATTAATTGGACGACATCGAGTCTTTCATTCGCATTATTATCGGTTGTTAAGGGGAAGCTTTTATACGTAGAAAAGGTCAAACAGGTTTTTTCAGGTCAGTAGGTTTTTTGTTCACGGAGGTGAAATCTTCAAAGGATTGGCTGGGAGAAGGCCGAGTAAAACCCCTTGGTGGCCCTTCCTCGGTGCATGAGGGGCTCCGGGATCTCCAGAGGAATGCACCGGAGCCCATTTGCACTGTGCTCTTCGGAGAGCACGTCCCAGGGCACCTTGTACAGTACAATGCGACACGGACCAGCCGATGTCGCCTTCTTCCCAGGTTCACTTTGACGGTCGACATACTCCCCCACCCTTGTCGCCCAGTTAACCCGTGGTCCCTTTTAGTCGCTTTCTACGACAGACTAAGCGAGCTAAGCTATGCCACCTGTAAAGCACGCTTCTATGACTAATATATATTTTTTCTTATAAGAAAGTAGATTTTTATAAAGTAAAGAAAATGAAAGTAGCCTCTCATTCAATTTTAACAGTAGCAGGGTAGACAGACAAAGCAATTTCTGCCCTCCTTCCACCAAGCTTATAAATACATACATACGTAGATAGATAAATCCTTCTATATATAGTTAGATAACCCTAGCACCAAAATACATATATAATACAAAGGCAAACTTAATGCTATATCGCATTTCCTTCCAGCTAACCTTTGGTGGTTAAAGGAGATAAGATATTACAAGATAATATATATTATATACCAGTTTGTAATTTTCAAACATATTGCTGAAGAAGGCTTAAGTTAAAACAGAACTCTTATTTGAACTTTATACAACGACCAAACATAATATACTTACACTAACATTTGAAATAAATAGCTGACCATTTCACAAATTTTGTGTACGATACGTTGCGTCTTCGCAAAATTTCTCCAAACCTTTTGTCCTATTAGGTTTATCCTGTGGGAATAAATTCATTAGTTTCACGTCAGCATCTTCCCCTTAAGCTGAACCTATTTACAAATGCATGGATGTGAAATTGGAAGTCAATTGAGATGAAATTCATTTCATTCCACGCTTAGCTGTTTAACTTTGCTGCACGCATGGGAGCGACGTTGGTCTATTTGTCCGATTTGATTGGAAATTGAATCGAATTATCAAAGTCCAGTGTGAAAAAAACGAGCGTACATATTTATTCCGGCTAATCCTCTCGAACGGCTGGAGCAATGTTGACTTCCACTGCCAGATAGCTGTTGTAATAAGGAGCAACTTAAGCTAATTTTAGTATAGAAAAATTTAAATAAATAATTTTTGATAGCGGGTAACTCCACAGGGCGCAGCTAGTGATTATAAATAAAAGAAGAAAAACATTGCGTATGGCGATGGGCTCTCCACCATATCGTGTCACATATAAATGCATTTCAGGTTTATAAGTGATAAATATTTCAGAAAAAAATTAAATTTCGCTGGAATTATTTTATTATTATTAGGGACTAGCGTACTCAGCCCGTTTCGCCGGGCTAGATTTTGCTTTATTTTATTTAAACAATAAACTTACATCATTAAATATTTAATTTACCTCTCACAATATATTAAATTATTCATTTTTCTCCGTATTCATTCTCTTCTCGAGCGGGTGAAGATCATTACCTACACTCATGTACATGCACAATCACATAAATATACACAACGTCAATACAAATTTGGGTTATAAAACAATAGAATATCATCATAGTAAATAAAACCTGTATTTGACAGCTGTATTTGCCAGCTTTTAATTACATATTAATTATTACAGATCAAAAAAAGAAGTGCTCCGATCGTCACCAAACTTTACAAGATTACTTGTCAAGTCAATCTGAAGATTCTCTGAAAGTTTCATTGAAATCGGTCCCGCCGTTTTGGAGCCTTTTGGTACATACCCACACTTTCTCTTTAATAATATATTATACTTAGATAGATTTGTCTAAGTATCTATATCTATAGCATTGAATTCGGTAAGCTGTAATGGTTTTATAATTCGGTCTAATAAATGAATAAATTATAGGACCTAAAAAGCTTGGTGATATGCGATCATCAATGGCCGTCCCTGTCTACCCCAATAGGATTAAATGTACGTGAGATTAGCTTATATAATTAAAAGAATTAAAAATCCATTCTTATTAAGGTCCTCCACTGAAAGCACTAAGATATTCTTTTTGTACGTCCAATTATTCATTATACAACCCGTCCCTTCTAAAAAGGAATGGCGATCTCCGGGGGAAAGGGTCGGTGATATTTGTAAAGTAATGTGCGGGAAAGGGATATGTCATTAACACATAATTTTCACATCAGATGGCTTTCCTTCCAGCCTTGCTCACTTTGAGTCCGCTCTGAAATTGCCCACTCAAGTAATTTTGGAATTACATAGAGTTACTAATGCGTCCCATAGAAAATGTATGTATTCACGTTTCATTTTATAAATTACACTATTTTATATTTAAATTAATTAAATCAAGTGGTGGTTCAGTCCATGCAGACAACTGGCACAAATTAAGATTTTGTTTTGCAAATTTTTTTTTCGCATTTCGGAAACTCATCTCAACATACCGCAACGGATTTAAGCTCGCGAGGATAAGTTCTAAAGTCTTCAATTAACCATTAGGCTGTCACATCATCTTCTGCCTAACAATTTGTCGGCTTATTAACAGGGTTTAGCATATATACTCCATCTCCTATCAAGTCTGCTTTCACGACGTCTAGGCAACGTTTCTTTGGCCTACTTCGGGATCTTGAGCCTTGTACATTAAGTTCTAGGCATATGTCTCCAACATAGTCTCTGCTATAAAAATACATTTAAAATGCTAAATTAAAATATTTTTTTTAATTTATTTATATTTTATTAGAAAACATAAACTTAAAAGAAAAAGAAAACATAAACTTAAAAGAAAAAGGATATCTTACGTAAACTCTGATAATACAGTATTTTTCATAAAATTTTATTTTTTTAAATTTTAGTACTTAGTGTTGCCTCAATGTGACGGCAATATTTATTTTTGCTCACGAATATATTAGGTCTATATTGTGTTAAGAATCAAGTCAAATAGAAGCTGTAATCTATTACTTAAATGTAAACAACGTGGATGGTACTGCTTAAATTCTAGTTGAAATATCTCACACCGGTATTCTAAAAAAGCGTTTCAGCTCAAATATGGTCCTTACGTTGTAACTGCTCTATATGAGATGTACAGCCAAAGCAATACAGTCGCCAGTACCAAAAGATTATCAACACACCGCTACAGTTGTAAGAATAATTTAAAACATAATTTTAGCTTTTATTGCCATTACAAAAATTTAAAAATTCAGGCTTTAAGGCTACTTCTAAGCCTGAATTTTTAATTAAACTAATATCTAAGTAAGTCAATTTTCGACGTATAATGAACGAGAAGTCGTTTTGTTCGTCAGCGTTTACTGAACAGCCCAAACGCTGAGACAAGGTCTGCCCAAATTGCATTTTAAGCTAGTAATCCGAATTTGATCCTACGTGCCGGCGCCTATGAAATTGTTCATCGAAGTGCTGATGCTGTTACATTCTTAAGATATATTGCAGTATCGATACTATAATATACTGCAAAAACTAAAGAGAGGATAGACATGATACTTAGATAGATATAACTTTATTGTACACCAAAACAAACAAAAGGCATTACATAAGTAAGGTTTTACAGTTTGTTGTACAATGGATACTTGTGCCATACGAAGTAATGTTTCTGAGAATGATTTAGTAAATAATATAATGTTAACTACTCATGTATCACATATATTTTTTTTGACACCTATAATTTTCTATGAAAAATCATGGCATCCAATTGACACGTAATTCTGTTTGGTTTATTAGTCAATTTTGAACCCACTTGAAAAAAGGAGGAGGTTCTCAATTCGTCTGCATGGTTTTTTTTTTAAATTTGTAACTTTATAACTTTCGATTTTGATGATTCTTTTTTTATTTAAAAGCTGGTGCTGCCAGTGTGGTTCCATTCAATGGTAACCATGGGAATACTATATGAACCTTAAGTTAGCATTAAGTATGTGCGCGACAAACGGACAAATAACTCAATATCACGCGAACCGATTTCGATGATTCATTTTAATGATCAAGCATAGTTGCCCTTATCTTGGCAAGATTGTTTTTGAAGAACAGTAAAAAAAATGTATATTCAAAAATATCAAAAATACATTAAAAAATCGTGATATGAATACACGTGATAAAAATACGTATTTTGGTAAACCAAGATGTACACTATTCTATACAGTGCTATACGTACTAAGTACGTAACGTACGTACTAACAAGCCTAAGCTTATTTGGAATGGTTAACAAGAATTTTAAATATATTTGCGAAAAAGCTCCATCTCTTTTATAATTATAAATGTCACGACACTGACAATTGTGACATTAAACATTTGAATAACTATTATAAAATACGTTTAAAGAATAAATTGAAGTAAATAGATTTTATATCTGTACTTTACATGCGTATTATGATATACATTGCTATGTTTAGGGTTAAGGATAAGGATAGATTGATAAGAGTATGGTTAATTCTATTTCGTAATATTTGAACGATAACTCGGAAATACAAGGAGCGTCCGCTAATAATAGCGTTTAACGCTTGATTCGATTTGAAGTCAGTTTTTGTTTTAATTTTACGAGTATGAATATAATTAATATTTGTAAACTTAGTAAATCAATTAGAAGGTAGATATAAAGTGATCAAAAATTAATGACATACAATCATCATCATAAGTGTCATCAAAACATCATACAGCAACAGTATTATAGCGATAGAAAATCTAATAAAAATGTTAAAGTCATTATACGCTCGTGTATACTCGTAAAATCACTCCCAGAGGGTTGTATCTAAAGGCTTTGATTCACTTAAGTCAAACTAGGCTCAGATATGGACGATAATGAAACGGGAGCGGAGCATTTGTATACATAAATAATGAACTCACTAGAAATTCAACAACATAAATCTTCGCTGAAATACACAAACCCACGTTTCTCGAGTGACACCGGCAGAGATACCAGATACTGTAATTGGCGCTTAAATTTATTATTGGTTGGAAGTGGATGCTGCGACTAGAATAGATAAGATGTTGCACAGTCTCAAGAAGACTAAGGTAAGTGAATCGAACGGATAATTGACATGCTAAACAAGTTTATTTTCGATTAAAAATAAAAACGGACAGATTAAACATTAAACGCCGCTATGCAGACGCTGTCTTTTATTCTGGTAGCATCACAATTGTTTTAGGTAGTTCTGTCACAATATCTATGTTCTTCCACGTTCATGCCCGTTGTCGTTAAAGTGTGAGTACTTGCATAATACAAAAAGCGGATCCGACGGATTTACATTCGCTTTTTGTATAATAGTTGTAAATCAATTGAATTTGTTGACAAATATAAGTATCTACGGTTAGCTATTGATCGCAGGCGACGAGTCGGGGTGCGCAGGAGGCGATACCAACGCCTCCTCTCGCTGCCCCAGTAATCCGAAGCGGGGCCAGGCTGGGTACCTGGCCCCACCAATGCTTTGGCGTCGTCGGGACTTCTCTAATTGCCGGAGAAGTCCCCTTTAGAGGACGTCCGGTCTTTGCCGGGACCGACCGGTCGTTGGGTTGGGAAAAAAAGGGTTAGCTATTCATACTGGATTTAGTTGGGATTCATATACTAGTGTGTAATAAATTAAGGACTATATTATATAAATTTGTCTATCTAAAAAATATAATTAATAAAATTACTTAGTGAAGATGAAGTATGCTCCTATATGAAACTCCAGGCGGCTCAAATTTGAGGTGTGGAGAGAGATGTTTAAGAGTATCTCTCTTGGTAGTTCACGACTAATGCGCCTTACCATCCAGGACTGCATTACTACTTAACATCAGGTGAGATCGTGGTCAAGCAATTGCTTAAAAATAAACGAAAAAGACGATCATCGCTAAGGAAACGATAGAGATTTGGGCTTATACTCGGAGCATTGAAAGCACATATAGAGGAGTAGTTTTCAGCTTTCATATATGTAACATATTTTAAACGTTTTATAAAAGTTTTGTCACGCGATTCACCAATTTCGACGTTGATGGAATATTTATATTTTAATATAAATATTTATTTTTTTAAAGTCGGTTGTGAAATAAAAACAAAAACTCGTTAAATTGTATTTGCGTATTCAATCGCAATCAATTTCGAATTCAATGTAATTTAATTAACAGTGAACGTTAAATAATCCAAACGAATAGACTACGAAATTGTCAATATCAATATGTATTCTGATGAACATTTAATTTATTGTATAATAACTTGTTCCAACAAGCCAGTGGTCATGTTATTCACTAGCTTTAGCCTGCGATTTCGTCCACGTTCAATCTTTTTTAGTTTTGCGTTTCGTAAAAAATAGTTCTTTAAATCATTGTTTAATATTAAATTCCTGACATGGCACGTCACGCCTTATAAGAAATAAATTGTAACATTACAATTAAAGCCGGCATGTGGGATCGAACTAGGGTTGCTAGCGTACTGTGCAACTTGAGTCGACTGACCGGTTAGTAACCGCAGCTCGCGGGCGTAGGCCCTAAAATATTTAAAGCTGTTTTGCTATTAAATACTTTTGTTATATAACTATACCCAACAGACTAGCCTTTTTTTGTTTACGGGGAGGAAATCTTCAGAAAGATACCCCGCCTTCTGGGGGGAAGGCGGCGGTTATGTGGGGTTCTTACCCACTAAAACCTCCCCGGTGGCCCTTTCCTCGGTGCATGACGAGGGGCTCCGGGATCTCCAGTGGACCGCACCGGAGCCCCTCTGCACTGTGCTCAAGGAGAGCACGTCCCGGGGGGGGAGGTTTCTCCCTCCCCCCCTGTGCCCTCGCAGCGCAAGGCGACACGGGCCAGCCGATGTCGCCTTCTTCCCGGGTCCACTTTGGTGGACGACTCAGGCCCCCACCCTTGTCGCCCAGTGAACCCGAGGCCCCTTTTAGTCGCTTTGTACGACAGGCAGGGGATACCGTAGTCTTATTCTTGAGAGCCCAGAACTACAGGGCTGAACAGACTAGCCTACACCTAGCCTGCCTAGACACCTTAGCTACTTAGGTAAATAAACCCTCTATAAATAGAAGTCAAATAAAACCTTTTATAAAATTTGTCTTATATTTGAATCATTTTAAAATTTCGTAAATAGTTCGAACAATTGACAGCGCGTGCATTTGTTAAAGGTCGCCCATTCTAGTAGGTTGCGGACTGTATACGGTCAGTTAGTTTAGAAACGAAAATATTTAAGTGTAAGTAATTCACAATGAGGGAAATAGTTCATATACAAGCGGGACAATGCGGTAACCAGATTGGTGCAAAGGTAATAAAATTTCACTTATGTAAGTTATTATACATCTAATCAAAGTAGACGCGATTTAAAAGTTACGGCCTAAATATACTATATGTATGTCCCAGAATTAGGCATAAGCCTTCTCACATGCCTAAGAAATTTTTCTAACATATTCAGGTTTCCTTATGTGTCCCTTCGCCGCCGAGCACGTGGTAAATCAGCACATAAAATGCGATCACAATTTTATCGGTGCCGACACCGGGCATCGAGCTTGTGAACTCTATGCAACACTTGTACACTGAGCTACCACGGCACTTGATAAGGCAAACGTTGCCACAATTTTGTATAGATTAGTTTTTGTCCGTAAGTCAACCAATCGCCTCTTTGAATCTACGAGTAGTACGGTAAATTGCAAGACCTCATATATTTTTTTTTTGTTAACGGGGAGGAAATCTTCAAAAAGATACCCCAGGAAACCTCCCCGGTGGCCGTTTCCTCGGTGCATGACGAGGGGCTCCGGGATCGCCAGTGGAACGCACCGGAGCCCCTCTGCACTGTGCTCAAGGAGAGCACGTCCCGGGGGGTGAGGTTACTCCCTCCCCCCCTGTGCCCTCATAGTGCAAGGCTACACGGGCCAGCCGATGTCGCCTTCTTCCCGGGTCCACTTTGGTGGACGACTCAGGCCCCCACCCTTGTCGCCCAGTGAACCCGAGGCCCCTTTTAGTCGCCTTGTACGACAGGCAGGGGATACCGTAGTCTTATTCTTGAGAGCCCAGAACTACAGGGCTGAACAGACTAGCCTACACCTAGCCTGCCTAGACACCTTAGCTACTTAAACAAATAAAACCTCTATAAATAGAAATCAAATAAAACCTTTTTATAAAATTTGTCTTATATTTGAATCATTTTAAAATTTCGTAAATAGTTCGAACAATTGACAGCGCGCGTGCATTTGTTAAAGGTCGCCCATTCTAGTAGGTTGCGGACTGTATACGGTCAGTTAGTTTAGAAACGAAAATATTTAAGTGTAAGTAATTCACAATGAGGGAAATAGTTCATATACAAGCGGGACAATGCGGTAACCAGATTGGTGCAAAGGTAATAATATTTCACTTATGTAAGTTATTATACATCGAATCAAAGTAGACGCGATTTAAAAGTTACGGCCTAAATATACTAGATGTATGTCCCACAATTGGGCATAAGCCTTTTCACATGGCTAAGAAAATTTTCTAACATATTCAGGTTTTCTTATGTGTCCCTTCGCCGCCGAGCACGTGGTAAATCAGCACATAAAATGCGATCACGATTTTATCGGTGCCGACACCGGGCATCGAGCTTGTGAAGTCTATGCAACACTTGTACACTGAGCCACAACGGCACTTGATAAGGCAAACGTTGCCACAATTTTGTATAGATTAGTTTTTGTCCGTAAGTCAACTAATCGCCTCTTTGAATCTACGAGTAGTACGGTAAATTGCAGAAGACCTCATATTTTTTTTTTGTTAACGGGGAGGAAATCTTCAAAAAGATACCCCGCCTTCTGGGGGGAAGGCGGCGGTTATGTGGGGTTTTTACCCACTAAAACCTCCCCGGTGGCCGTTTCCTCGGTGCATGACGAGGGGCTCCGGGATCGCCAGTGGAACGCACCGGAGCCCCTCTGCACTGTGCTCAAGGAGAGCACGTCCCAGGGAGGGAGGTTTCTCCCTCCCCCTGTGCCCTCATAGTGCAAGGCTACACGGGCCAGCCGATGTCGCCTTCTTCCCGGGTCCACCTTAGCGGACGACAAAGGCCCCCAACCTTGTCGCCCAGTGAAACCGAGGCCCCTTTTAGTCGCCTTGTACGACAGGCAGGGGATACCGTAGTCTTATTCTTGAGAGCCCAGAACTACAGAGCTGAACAGACTAGCCTACACCTAGCCTGCCTAGACACCTTAGCTACTTAGGTAAATAAACCCTCTATAAATAGAAGTCAAATAAAACCTTTTATAAAATTTGTCTTATATTTGAATCATTTTAAAATTTCGTAAATAGTTCTAACAATTGACAGCGCGCGTGCATTTGTTAAAGGTCGCCCATTCTAGTAGGTTGCGGACTGTATACGGTCAGTTAGTTTAGAAACGAAAATATTTAAGTGTAAGTAATTCACAATGAGGGAAATAGTTCATATACAAGCGGGACAATGCGGTAACCAGATTGGTGCAAAGGTAATAATATTTCACTTATGTAAGTTATTATACATCGAATCAAAGTAGACGCGATTTAAAAGTTACGGCCTAAATATACTAGATGTATGTCCCACAATTGGGCATAAGCCTTTTCACATGGCTAAGAAAATTTTCTAACATATTCAGGTTTTCTTATGTGTCCCTTCGCCGCCGAGCACGTGGTAAATCAGCACATAAAATGCGATCACGATTTTATCGGTGCCGACACCGGGCATCGAGCTTGTGAAGTCTATGCAACACTTGTACACTGAGCCACAACGGCACTTGATAAGGCAAACGTTGCCACAATTTTGTATAGATTAGTTTTTGTCCGTAAGTCAACCAATCGCCTCTTTGAATCTACGAGTAGTACGGTAAATTGCAGAAGACCTCATACCTTCTGGGGAAGGCGGCGGTTATGTGAGGTTTTACCCACTAAAACCTCCCCGGTGGCCGTTTCCTCGGTGCATGACGAGGGGCTCCGGGATCGCCAGTGGAACGCACCGGAGCCCCTCTGCACTGTGCTCAAGGAGAGCACGTCCCGGGGGGTGAGGTTACTCCCTCCCCCCCTGTGCCCTCATAGTGCAAGGCTACACGGGCCAGCCGATGTCGCCTTCTTCCCGGGTCCACCTTAGCGGACGACAAAGGCCCCCACCCTTGTCGCCCAGTGAACCCGAGGCCCCTTTTAGTCGCCTTATACGACAGGCAGGGGATACCGTAGTCTTATTCTTGAGAGCCCAGAACTACAGGGCTGTAAAGAAGACCTCATACCACAAGGTTGTCATAAAACAAATTGTAATGGTTGAAAACTGTTCTAAATAAAACTTACCATGTTCGCTTTAAGAAAAAATATATTTATCTACCGGTCTTCTAAACCTAGATTTGTCAAGGATGCCCCTTGACCCTGAATCCTAGATCTGAACATGAAAGGATTACATCTGATTACAGAATAGCGTCTAGTCTATTGCTCTTTAATCTTATTGTATTACGTTGGATTAGAGAATTTGCGGTGGAATAATCTTTTATGTTATCAATAGTATGTCGTGCATTGTAATATATGGCATCTCAAAATAAAGAGTAAACTAATAGAAAACTCCTGTCGTATTTCCATTTAACATCTAGATACAATATGCATAATTTTCGTTCGACGTATATTTTTCTCAACGTGAAACTATTAATAAGTATACGAAGAACTTTTCCCATACCATATAACTTACGGCAATTGGTTGATTCTTTCTAAAGTGCTTACCACCAACATTAGCGGCATACATAAATAATATAATCTTGGTAAATGTAGTATTTTTTCTGTAAAATTAATTTTTCGTAACAATTACCAAAATCTTTCTTGTCCAACTTTCACCACCTGGTGTACCACCGAGTACTATACACCGTTATAGATCATGAGAGCAGTAAAAATTGGCAATGTAACTAACATTAATAGCTTTAACTACGTCCCGTATCGTTACACTCCGAATAAAGCTAACTTACTGCGTCGTAACATAAATCGTAAATTTCCAGTTCTGGGAGGTTATATCGGACGAGCATGGCATCGATCCAACTGGCACGTACCACGGCGACTCCGACCTTCAATTGGAGCGTATCAACGTTTACTACAACGAAGCCACCGGCGGGAAATATGTGCCGCGGGCCATATTGGTCGACCTCGAGCCGGGCACGATGGATTCCGTCCGCTCAGGGCCGTTTGGACAGATATTCCGTCCGGACAATTTTGTGTTTGGCCAATCCGGCGCTGGTAATAATTGGGCTAAAGGACATTATACCGAAGGTGCTGAATTGGTTGACTCTGTCCTTGATGTAGTCAGGAAGGAAGCGGAGGGATGCGATTGTCTTCAAGGGTTCCAATTGACGCATTCGCTTGGCGGCGGCACTGGGGCCGGTTTGGGTACATTGCTAATTTCAAAGATTAGGGAAGAGTACCCTGATCGTATCATGAACACGTTTAGTGTCGTGCCATCACCAAAAGTATCAGACACGGTGGTGGAGCCTTATAACGCCACACTTTCCGTCCACCAGCTGGTTGAAAACACTGATGAGTCGTACTGCATTGATAACGAAGCCTTGTATGACATTTGTTTCCGAACACTAAAGCTTACCACACCTACATACGGAGATCTGAATCACTTAGTATCAGCTACAATGTCTGGAGTCACAACTTGCCTTAGATTTCCCGGTCAATTGAATGCCGATTTAAGAAAACTGGCCGTGAACATGGTTCCGTTTCCCCGGCTTCACTTCTTTATTCCTGGTTTTGCTCCTTTGACGTCTAGAGGGAGTCAGCAATACAGAGCTTTGACAGTGCCAGAGTTGACTCAGCAAATGTTTGACGCTAAAAATATGATGGCAGCTTGCGACCCTCGTCACGGAAGATACTTGACGGTGGCAGCAGTTTTCAGAGGCCGTATGTCAATGAAAGAGGTTGACGAGCAGATGATGAATATACAGAATAAGAATTCATCCTATTTCGTTGAATGGATCCCAAATAACGTAAAGACAGCTGTGTGTGATATACCACCCCGAGGATTAAAGATGTCTGCCACGTTTATAGGTAACTCTACAGCTATTCAAGAGTTATTTAAGCGTATATCGGAACAGTTTACGGCCATGTTCCGGCGCAAGGCATTTTTGCATTGGTACACCGGGGAAGGTATGGATGAAATGGAATTTACTGAGGCTGAAAGTAACATGAATGACTTGGTGTCCGAATACCAGCAGTACCAGGATGCCACAGCTGAAGAAGAGGGAGAGTTTGACGAAGAGGAGGAAGGTGGAGATGAAGGAGACTAGACTGTACTGAGTCGAGACGCAATGTTTTCTTATTTGTATTAACTTGTTTAAATATATTTTATTATTGCAGTTACTAGTACTATGTTTTATATTCATCGCATTCTCATCAATTGATGTAAGTTCTTTACTCAAGGCGATTTGGACAGGTCAAGTTGACAATGTTTGTAATAACCGGGGATAAATTGTCGACTACAAATCATGAAGATTAAGGAAATGAAATTTCCCGCAGTGAGCAATTTAATGAGGCATATTTGATGAGTGTTTAAGTATTGAATAGGGTTGCGACAGCAATGAACTTTAGCCTATGTAATAATTCTATAAGACTCATAGAACTCGTTGGCACGGCCTAAAATTTCCTGTAATTCAACGGATACCCTTGGCGGTCTTAATATACCATATCGATATAAGCCCCATTATATTTCACCGTAAACAAATTAACACTAGATACATCTTAATATATGATATTAAGGCAGAGAAGTGATTTAAGGCAGATAGCTGAAAACAGTGATAGTTTAATGGTCATGGGTTCGAATCATAGTCGACTTGTACCTAGTTGGCTTTTCGGTTTTTTAAAAACATAATCGGTTCATCATTTACCTTAAAACCTTAGTGGAAACCTGTATGTCTACCAAACTAGAGTTAAAAGGACATGAGAATTCTTTGGTTTGGACCACTTTTTTACATGAAACAAATTATGAATATGCACTCTGAGAAAAGGTCAACTTATGTCGGGCCTTCGCCTACTAAAACCAAGATGTTCCAGCCTTCGTTTAATAAAGATTTGAGTAGATTGTTTTGATTTGTAAGTATACCTGTAACTAACGCCATTGTTCCTACTGCCTGTCTCCAGAACTAACTAGTCCAGGAACTCTCAATTGTCGCGCGCGGTTGGGTTTGTTAATACCATCTCACGGCATACAGATATATTTTGTTGCACTCAGTCGGCCTTTATCGAAGCTGCGTACAAATGCTTGGAAGGTGTTCAACTCTTGTTGTAAGTGCATCAAGCTGCTTTTTATTTGTTTTAAGTGTAGTAATATATATATATTACTACTACTAACAAACAACAAACAAACAAATTGGTTTATCTGTAAAGGTGTTTAAATTTTTGTTTTAAATCAATAAATTAAAACTCGTATGAGAGTAAGTTAGAATGTGGTCAAGCATTTGAATTGTTTTTAAAATATTTTAAGAGCTTTATTTTACCTTACCATGTAGGAGTTAATACATACGTAAATTTTATGTATACTCAACAGAAGTATCAAAGAGGAATGTGCCCTCATTAATTATTCAACGCCAGTCCAAAGAGCAAGGGACGGTGTCGCCGGAATAAAACCACTTACGAACTGCCAAGTTTACTACAACGAAACGGAAATTTTTGTTAGAGAATTTTATATACGTGTTTCTCTGGCTTACGTTAATGTGTGTGCAAGATCATTATGCGTAAACTTGAATGTGTGCCTGAGTTTGTTGTTCGTTGTTAAAATTATTAGCATTAGATGAGAAATCATCTCTATACCTCTCAGTGATCCAATGATTGAAAAATTTACAACCTTCTATGGGAGAATTTGATCACCTCATCAAAAGAAAAAGCAAATTTAAGTAGCTTGAAGTGGATCAGGTGGGATCAAGGTCAAGCACTTGCTTAGAAAGTATAAAAAACAAGTGTTTTTTACGAGGTTAAAAGTTAAAGTTAAAGTTACAGCCTTTATATATTTAGTATATATATGTCCCACTGCTGGGCACAGGCCTTCTCTGTAAAGAGAGTGAGTATAAGGGCATAGTCCACCAAGTGGCCCTAATGCGGATTGGCAGACTTCACATGTCGTAGAAAAATTTTCTAAGGCATGTAGGTTTCCTCACGATGTTTTCCTTCACCGCCGAGCGCGTGGTTAATCAGCACATAAAATTGCAACAACAAATTTATTGGTGCCGGCACCGGGGATCGACCTCGGGTTGCTAACGTACTATGCAACTTGAGCCAATCGCCCGGACACTGAGCTACCATGGCTCGCGACGACGAGGCTTTTACGACGTACCTACGATTAAAACGATACGTACCTACGATCGAACGCGATGGAGGTTCACTGTGGACGCCCTCTGCCCCACCTAGGGGACATAGGATGATATTTACCTACGATTCAAAATAAAACCTACTTCAAATCGAGTCAAACGTTATTACACGCGGACGCCCTTTTTGTATTTCCGAATTATCGTAGGACTATTACGAAATCAAACTTAATCAGAATCTAACCAAACTTTCATCAAACCACTCTTAAAGTACTTCATTTCCAATAAAAAATGAATCATCGCAATCCATTGACTTGATGCAAATTCAAGATTTATATGGTTGCCATGGATGCCATTGTCATAATTGGACTATATGGGACCACGGAAGCACCAGCTTTCAAACAAAATAAGAATCATCATAATCGGTTCACCCAGGCGAAAGTTATGCAGCATTAAACATAAAAAAAGATGAATTGAGAACTTCCTCTTTCTGTAGTCGGTTGAAAAGATATATTCACACACGTTGACTCAAAAAATTTGGCAGATCGCAAACGGATAGACGTTTTTGAGATGTAGCGAAAAATGCATGGTGAAAATTTTAAACAGAAAAAAGAATATCAAGCCGGTGCGAATATCAGCATGGCACCTTACTTGAGCATTATATGAAATGGAAAAATCGAATTGGCTATTCACACACTTGGCAATTTTGAACGCCCATTGAAACCTGTATTCACGCGGTGCCCGGCACTGAGCCCCTCGACTTTAAACAACATGAAAAACTGAAAAAGGAAGCTTCAATTACATTTATCAACGAGTTCCCGACCCGCCTACTTTTTTTAAAACTATAACTGTTTTATTTTCCTCCTTTTTAAAAACCGATACTGGTACACTACATTTCTAACAAATTTTCAGGAGATCCCAGGTATCTAAAGATTCTAGGATTTTGTCCGGTATGTAAGGTTCAATATCAATAAAACTAAAATGAGACCTAAAAAATTTCCCCTTTCCAACGAGATCGCTTACCTTGCTTAGAAACCACGATTCGATCACCGTAGGCTTAGAAAATGATTAAAAACGTATTTTTTAACCCTTTTTAATGGTAATATCGATAAAATGAAGTCCACATTAAGAATTCTTGTATTTGACGTCTGCAAGCTGTCTACAAACAGGGCGAGATGGCGGAAGAACGTGCGGAAAGTTATATCCAGAGCTTATTTTAATTTAGCTTATTAGCTAGGAAACAATTCAGATCAGTAGTCAAATTAGTTCATCGGAAACGACTACTCACTATAGTATTTTCATGGTTTAATAAATTCAATTAGATGCTAATCTGATCGAAGGAAATCTATTTATAATTTTGTAAACTGTAATTTTTAACGAAGGTAAAATGTTAAAGAAAAAAATACAGGTACTTCGGAACGGAAACTGAAAAGTTCCATAAATTTAAATTGGCACAAATACAGGATCGTTACGTATTCATTACGTGAACGCAGGGCTCCTTCATTTGTAAAGGAATGCTTTCGGAGGGAGCTTGGAATTCTGCGAAATCGTTAATGGATCGACACGATAGCTGCGGAACAGGAATTTTAATATTGAACATTTTTTGCCACATCTACCGATTTGTATTATTGAAACATTAATAACGTAATTAATCTAAAGTTATTTTTATAAATAACAGTGGTAGGAACACTGCAACGGCTTCGAATTGCATGAACTGTACGGAAGTACCACGACCTTGCATAATACTGACGTTATGTGCGTTAAGCTCAGATGGTGAGCGATATGTCAAATTTTTTGACGTGATCGACAGCCGATGTCGCCTTCTTCCCGGGTCCACTTTGGTAGACGACGCAGGCCCCCACCCTTGTCGCCCAGTGAACCCGAGGCCCCTTTTAGTCGCCTTCTACGACAGGGGATACCGTAGTCTTAATCTTGAGAGCGCAGAACTACAGGGCTGTAGTGAAGTGAATCATCTCCTAGCACAAGGTTACTTGGAATGTTAATAGTATTTATTTATTTACACTTATTGTAACACCTAAACTGATACAACGAGCATAAATGTTCGTTAACCAAGTGGCAGGGATAGGTCTTGCCCGATCCTAAACCCAAACCTAAACCCAAACACAAACCTAAACCCTAACCCAAACCCAAACCTAAACCTAAACATAAACTTAAGTATAAAGTTAAACCTAAACCTAAACCTAAACGTATCTCACCTCTTCCTTAACCTTATCTCTACGTACCCCTCTGAATCGATATCTTTTTTGTACTTGTGGTCACCCTATTATAGAAATTCGACTTTAACCTAGTTTTTTTTTAATTTATTTAAATACATGCTGCTATTTATTGCGCAGCAGCTTTTTTAACAGTATATATATATGTCAGTACATATAATTTTATCAATATTAATAAAACAATAATATTATTAAGAAGATTTGAATTAGAATGACAGAATATTGTATAAAACTATAACCTAGTAATGGGAACATTAAAATCACACATAGTTCACAGCACGTAACTTATTCGGTTAATCATTACTTATCGTAGTTACTTAACCGTTGGCAAGCAACCGTAAAATATCCACATGAATGTGTTTGAAACGCATGGTAGCGTGAGTAACGTTTTTTTATTGATTTAATGCATTCGGTATGCATAATTTTTAAAAAATATTAGCATTCTGCGCTCCTTCTCTATAGAAACTACGAGTGGGAAATTTCAACTTTCATAAGAAGGGGTACCTTTTGTCTTCATGGATTAATATAATTATATAGCTACTAACTAAGCGTTCGCAGCATGAAGCCGTATGTTTGAATCCTATATAACGAATTAATTAATCGTATCTACCATCAGTTCTTCGTACAACAAATACTATATAATATTTATATATGAACAAATTAATATTTATTTTACTTCACGGGGTGTTCCAAAATAAATTATGCACGTATGTTATATACATTGCGCTAAAGCTAATCTTCAGCGTTGGTTATTACCGCAACATTTACACAAACTTTGTAATTATTTGCGCAACGAGAGTAAATGCACGATTCAAACAATTGAACTCTATAATTTGCTTATGTACAAAAGATTAGCGGTTTAGATATTACTCAAATTAATACAAAATTCTATTCTGAATACTGGTATTGAATCACTTCATTTATTTATTAGGTGGCTTAATTGTTAAAAATAAACATAAAATTTCAGGAATATTGTATGTATAATATGAGTTTCTTAGGTCGTACTTACAAATACTTAAAAATAACTTGTCAAAAGTTGTCCGTGTATAGACTTTTTACTGACAAATTTGGAGTTCTATTTGTACCTAAAAAAAGTAAAAAAATTGTTACATATGTTCGCCATAGGCCTTCTCTGTACATCCGTGGCAGACATATTAAAAAAAAATTCTAACACATGCAGGTTTTCTCACGAGATTTTCCTTTGCCGCCGAACGCGTAATTAGCACTTAAAATTGATGTTGCTAAATGATAGGTGACAGGCTCTAGGCTACAGATGACAGGTGACTGTGACAGGTGACAGATCTCAGGTGACAGGCGGTTCACATATCCTAAGATCATGCTATGGTTTTCTCGGTTTCAAATATATTTTTATCCATTTCCCTGGATGAGTGACCAAGGATTATGCTCTGGCTTGCGTGACTTGCTACGCTTTTGGAGAGACCTTTGTCAAACAGTGGACTGTTGCAGGCTAATGATAAACTTCATGTTATATATTAGAAGACATTTATATATACTACTGTTCAACATAAATGGCATTTTGGACCATTTCAAATAAAGGCGTGTTTTATTTTTTTAGCCCTGTAGTTCTGGGCTCTCAAGAATAAGACTACGGTATCCCCTGCCTGTCGTAGAAGGCGACTAAAAGGGGCCTCGGGTTCACTGGGCGACAAGGGTGGAGGTCTCTGTCGTCCGCCGAGGTGGACCCGTGACATCGGCTGGCCCGTGTCGCCTTGCATTACGAGGGCACAGGGGGGGAAGGAGTAACCTCCTTCCTGGGAAGTGTTCTCCTTGAGCACAGTGCAGAGGGGCCCCGGTGCGTTCCACTGGAGATCCCGGAGCCCCTCACCATGCACCAAAGAAGGGCCACCGGGGAGGTTTTAGTGGGTAAAAACCCCACATAACCGCCGCCATCTCCCCAGAAGGCGGAGTATCTTTTTGAAGATTTCCTCCTCGTTAACAAAAAAAAGTGTTGTATTTTATTAAAAACTTTCTAACATCGTATATTTTTATAACACAAACCAATGTTGTACCGCCGCGTGCGACTCGTTTTCAAGAAGTAATGTGAATGCATTGGATTGTAATCTTGAGATTTACAAGCGTTCAGGATTTGATAGCGTCTTATTCTCGATCCAATTATTCGAATAATCGAACCCTCGATTATTATTCCGATTCGCCACCCGTTCTCGATGGCCTATTCCAGACCCAGGGCGTTATGTGATTACGTTACGTTTCCTTTGAAACGTGATTGTAATCACCAATGTCTATTAAATAGTTTTCGTGCAGATAACTGGAGACGCCTTGTGATGGAAATGGTTCAATATTTTAGTTATTTATTTATTTTGCACAAAATCTACGGCATTTACGCTTAATTATATATTATACTAGGAGTATATCGCTTCTTTTTCATACTTCCTCTCCATCCTAAAGTTGACTGGCCTGCCTTGCGGTGCCCTGTTGCTGACAGATCCGGTGCACTCCAATTATAACGACTGATGGCATTCGCGGAAGGTTTTATGGGTAGGGGTCACCCAAACCGATTCCCACACATCCCTCCGGGCCCACCCAGGGTTCCGGAGGATGGTCCGTAAAAAGGATTCCCCGTGTAAAAAAAAAAACTTTTAACTATATGAACGGTAATCCTTGTCTTTCATTATTCGTACAGAACAGGATTGGAATATCTTAACGCGTCTATCTTTTTATCTAAATTCAATTATTTATATTTTATATACTTTCCGAGCATGTACTTGACTACGATTCCACCTGATGTTTATTTATTTATTTATTTAATAAGATACACCAACAGCATTACACAAGCATACATTGTTGTAATAATCAAGTTTACAAACTAAGTCCTGTTGTGTATGCCAATTACAGGTGTACACAACATTCGCTATAAAGAAACGTAACGATTTTATTATTAATACTTACAAAAATATTTTATTAAGATATTAAGTGGAAATGGAATCCATCCAGGATTCCGCTTACAATGTGGGTATTTTCAACAATAGAGTGAATAGGTATTTACTAAGCTGGTGCGCCTTACCATCCAGGACTCCATTTCCACTTAACGTCAGGTGGGATCGTAGCACTTGCTTAGAAATTATTAAAGAAAAGAAACTTATTTATTTTTTCATAAATACATTTATTTTAACACTTTCATGCTCTGTATTTCGTATCATCTAGACCAGGCTTTGCCAACTTATTTGTACTCTAGAGCACATTGTAAAATATCGGTTGAGTGGCGGGAACCACCTAATTTGAATCGACTAACTCCTTCCATAACTTCTCATTTCCACATCATTAATTTCTTATATTCATAATTTATTAATAATAATAATTAAAATTGTTTCAAAATAATAAAATGATTATTCAAATTGCATACACACAGAGGAATGTATTTACAAAACGTAGCAATAATTCAAATTTTTAATTAATGTTTAAGAATAAAATCAATCTGTGTTGAATAGTGGCCAGCACATACGGGTCGATCGGCACGAGGTTGGGAACCTCTGATCTAGAATGTAATTTACCAGATTAAGTCAACCAACTCTCAAAATTGTACAACTATAATAACATTTCTTTTTATTTCAGGGCCGGGTATAAAAGGCACGATGGCGATCCTGAACTGCCTGCTGGCACGCCAGCTGTGCTTCGAAGACGCCTCATGCTCCGCGATCCTCGAAATTATACCCCGAGTCTGCGGATCTGAACTTGGTAAGTTATTACAAATTTAAAAAAAAATTAAACTTACGCTTCCTTATGTTAGCTTATGTCCAACAGTGGATGTATTGCGGCTGATATGATCTACAATAAAAAAATAACACCTTAACTAGTTGGAAATAATTGCTCACTTCGAAGAACAAGTTATAATGGATTTCTAAGAAATTTCTATTAAGAAAGCCCTGTGAGAACTTATTAGGAAAAGGTTCCGCTTCGGAGACGGTGGTCGGGTCCTCTTAAAGAGTTCTGTTTGTTTGCCGGCGAATTTTAATTAAAAAAAAAGGTACAACTCCATTGTGGATAACGACGAAAACTCGGGCCCCTTATTGCTAACAATCGGCTTTGTTAAGGCACTGCGGAGGAAAGCGATTTTCTTTTGTTGTGCTGAAACTAATATGCATGAGAAAATACACGAGGATCCGGCCACGCTGACATACTGGAACAAGTTCAGTTATATTAAGCACTAGCTGTGCCCGCGACTTCGTGCGCGTGGAATTTAGCAAAAAAAAATTAGTTTCACTTCTTCGTGTTTGTATTGGTGGAGTTACATTATTTACAAATTGATGAGAGCAGGTTTATCATGTATTCTAAGTCGTCGAGATCATCGTCGACCCTAACAATTTAGGGTGACGCTCTCTGCTCGCATCCTGGTCTGATTAAGCGCTTTGTATCTCAAGCTCTCTATTTTTAAGTATATGTCCACCGGAAATTTAAAAAATACCAAATAATAGACAAATCACACAAATTATAACTTAACCAATAACCTTCGTTTTTGGAGTCGGTTAAATAAAAGTACCCTAATTACATCAGCTATCTGCCATTGAAAGTTAAAATCGGGCCAGCGGTTCCAGAGATTAGCCAAAACAAACAGATGGACAGACAGAAATTGTAAAAACAATTATTTTGGTACATGTATCTAGCATTGTCAACCATTTCCATCTGCACTCAAGCTCGTGCTAGCAGATGGTTTCCGTCATTATCGAATGGATTCAAACCTACCACCTTTTTCCGGAGACCGTAACCTAAATAAAAGGCTATTTAAGTTTCGCTTTATTTGAATGTAACTAAATGACACAAATTCAAGCCAAATACAATAGATGAAAGGAACGTTCTCGAATCCATCAATTACCTAGTTACGTGTCTGCATAAAGGACTTGTCTGTTGTCTATCACGGAGTGAGCATTTATCACGTTTGGTTATTTGGAATAATGGTTATTTGATGTCGTAGTTCGAAGACGATGCAGTCGTCGATATTTCATTCTCTCTCTCTCCCGTCAGACGCTAAGGTAACCAGAAATGAAATTGCTCGAATTTGTAACACTTCTTTGTTATAAGGAAACGACTTAGTGGCAAACTGTCGTACTTTCAACTACACAGTCGCCGATTGTATTGTTGTGTGAATGGATTCCTCAACGATTGTAACCGCTTTTCAACGAGCTTAAGCGAGTCCTAAATTTGTGGGTAAGTTGAAATCGTCGCTAGACCTACATAATATCATCATCTACATCATCAGCCTGTGTCTATCCACTGCTAGAAATACGCCTTCCCCAATGCCTTCCAGCATATACGATCCTCTGCTTTCCGCAGCCAGCCATATCCGGCTATCCCTATAAGGTAGTCGGTCCATCTGGAGGAGGGCGCCCCACGTTTCTCCGGCCTATGCACGGCCTCCATTCCAAGACTTTCCTCCTCCATCTGCCACTGACTCGGCAATTGTGGCCGGCCCACTGCTACTTCAACTTGCTGACTTTAAGAGCTATGTCGACTACCTTTGTTCTCCGTCGAAATTCTTCGTTTCGGATTCTATCCCTTAGAGCAGTCATTCTCAACCACTGTGCCGCGGCACTTTTGTGTGCCGCCAAATTTTGCAAATATATAATAATGTTAATATTATTAAATTATATCATTTAAAAAGAAAAATATTTTTAACATAAACATATATAAATATTTTCGTATATTTAAAATTGTTGTCATAAACTCTTTATGCAGTGTGTTGTAGTAAGTAAACATTTTATCTTTTTCTTTGCGTGCCACCAAATTTTGAAATTGTTAAATATGTGCCGCAACAAAAAAAAGATGAGAATCACTGCCTTAGAGAAATGCCGAGCATAGCTCTTTCCATCGCTCGTTGTGCCACTTTCAGCTTGTGGACCAGCCCAGCGGTCAGAATCCAGGTCTCTGCACTGTAGGTCATGGCTGGGAGGACGCACTGGTTACGCACTACATAACATGGGACCCTATGTTTTTCCTTCGCTTTTTTATATTGGTTTCCGTGTACCGTACACGTGAGGCTATGAGGTGTTCACATTAGCCTTAAATGTGTCCTGATTGTATAAGTACGGAAAAACTTACCTCGGCAGAGGGTTCCCCTCTTTAGCCGTCCGCATAATGAATGAAAAGGCAAACCACTCCGTGCATAATGTTGGAATGTCTACAACATACTGTTGTCTTCCTGTCAGGTCTACTATTACACCTACCATGTCGCCCGTGAACCGGGTGGACCCTTTTTTATTTATTTTTTATTTATTTATGCGTGTAAACTAGTGCTTGACCATGATCCCACCTGGTGTTAAGTGGTGATATAGTCGAAAGATAGTACGCACTAGTTTAGTAAGTGCCTATTCACACTACTCTTGAAGGCTCCCACGTCGTAATTGGACGGAAAGACTGACGCCGGCAACTTATTCCACTCCTTTGCCGTACGCACGATGAACGATGACTCAAATCGCTTCGTTCGAACGCGCGGATTATCAACTATAAAAGGGTGGAGACCCGCCGAGTGTCTAAACGTCCGAAGGTAGAATGGGGATGGGGGAATTAACTCGTGTAATTCCTGTGCACACTCTCCAAAGTGTAATCTGTAAAACACCGAAAGGCTGGCCACCTTGCGCCTGTGCTCAAGACTATCAAGGTGTAGATCTTGGTCACCTATCAACTTTTTGGCCCGCCTCTCCATGGAATCCAGTGCCGCGAGTTGGTATTTGGCTGCACCTGCCCAGATATGACAACAGTACTCCACACATGGCCGGATCCTTTAAGTCGCCTTTTACGAAGCACCGTGACTAATATACCAACCTAATGAAAAAAGTCGCGTATAAAATCCATAAAGTTACAGCCTTTATATATGTCCCACTGCTGGGCGAAGGCCTTCTCTGTAAAGAGAATATAAGGGCATAGTCCGCCACGCGGCCCTAATGCGGATTGGCAGACTTCATAAGTTTTAGAAAACATTTTCTAAGACGTGTAGGTTTCCTCACGATGTTTTTCTTCACCGCCGAGCACGTGATAAAGCATCACATAAAATTGCAACAACAAAATTTATTGGTGCCGGCACCGGGGATCGAATTCGGTTCGCTAGCGTACTATGCAACTTGAGGCGACTGCCCGGACATTGAGCAACCACGGCTCCAATCCATAAATATTATCCTAATACAAGTAGTCATTTTATGTTATTGGATAAAATCGTATACATGAAATAGAAAATTTTGACCGTTAGCCAAATTGCTGCGCAACTGAGGAAGCTGTATAAAATGCAATATTAACAGATATAACGGATATTAGAGCTACCAACACAAACTACAACGCATTGTTAATTCTTATTATCATCATATTATATCATCATTACCATCCAGGACTGCATTTCTACTTAACATCAGGTGGGATCGTAGTCAAGCATTTGCTTAGAAATTATAAAAAAAAAATTAAAAAACGGTTGAAATATGACGTAGTAATAGAGGCATAAATATAAAAACCGAATTGAAAACCTCCTCTTATTTCGAAATCGGTTGAAATTGACTTTAAATCCTATCAAACTGGACGAATCAGACATTAAGCGCGTACTCTTTTTCATTTCCAAATTATTATAGTTATATTATGAAATTCTGGACCTTTATCTGCCATCTTACATGTGCCCTGTTTGCCATTGGTATTATACATTAACAGCCTTACAAATAAACGTGGTATAAAGATAAACTTAGGAATAAATTAAGAATAAGCAAAATTTGAACTAATAAACCAAGAATACGTTATACCTGGTATAACGTTGACGTTTTTGTTTATACAATCGTTATTCCGAAGTTACAACGACGTACAGTTTGTACGTTTAAGTCCAGTATAACATTTAAAATACCACGATTTGTGTTTGTGTTCGCTCATTTAAATTAACTTATTATGGAATTAAGGGCAATGGAGGAAGTAGAAATAGTAAATGACTTAATAAATATCCAGATATCAGACTCCAAAAAGTAAAAATATTTAAAAGAAGGGAAAACCTTTTCGATTTATATGTCGATGATTAGTTTTGATTAAAATATCGGTT
Organism: Meandrusa payeni; assembly: GCA_029286785.1. NCBI lineage: Eukaryota > Metazoa > Arthropoda > Insecta > Lepidoptera > Papilionidae > Meandrusa > Meandrusa payeni. The sequence goes on from JAGSMX010000029.1 coordinate 4,593,298, forward strand.
TTCTGAAAGTGGTATAATTTTTCTAGAGTCTTTTGAGAGACTTTTCAAATAAATGGTCTATCTACCGGCACAAATACAGATTTCATAAGAGGAGTCTCCTATTAATGAAGTCGCTTTAAAAGAAATTGAAACACTACGAACACCATCAGCAAGTACTCAAACCAATATTGTTGCAGAAAGAATTTCTTCGAGTCATAACAAAACTTTTAACCTACTTTCTACGTGAGCGATATATCATAATATTAATAACCAAACTTGAACGGGAACAAAAGGCCGCCAACAATGGGCTGGTGCCGACAACAGCTGGCTTACAATGGGCCCGAAGGAGGTCACCGCAATGGGTACCCGAACTGCGAATCCGCTATCGATTTAACGTTTTATTATGACGCAAGATTGATTCTTGAAGTTATACTTCTTAAGGCGCGTTATGAAAAATGACATTAACAGGTTGAAGCTGCAGTGAATAAAATTGTGCTTTTATACTTTTTCAAGTCCTTCTATATGTAGGAGATACAACTATGAACCCATTCGGGATTCGGGCAACAGTATGGAAGAGGCTGCAATGGCCTTTTTATTTGTTTTACTTGAGGGGAACGTGCCTAACCACGTAATCGTCCCCCGTGGGAAGGACGAGTTATGTCGGGCCCCACAACTGTTCCACCATCGTCGCATATGGCGGGGCTACGGGCTATCGCTTGCGCACATTACCGCTGCCCCGCTTGCGACTTGGACGCCTTGCGCCTCTCCCTCACCATTCTCCAGGTAAGGCGCGACGGAACAGAAAACGCGTCTTCCTCCACGATCTCCGTAAGCAGGTCATGTACTCCCCGAGTCCATCGCCTAGGGGACCGGGAATATGAGCTGCCACCTCACCCACACAGCCCCCAGCGGTGGATTAGATGTTTGGCTCCGCCGCCAACCAAATAGCCGCAGCGGGAGTGTCTCCCCTCCAGCCCCAGCTCCACCACGCCGTTTGGGGAAAGGGAACGAAACACCAACACTCCTTTTCCCCCGCGACTCCAACCCGAATATAGAAGGCGGGTAAACGGTACAAAAGGCAACGGAAAACCGCTGCATTATGTCCCATGATCGTCACAATGGAATCACGAATATGTTCTCAAAAATAATCGATTAAACAGTCTGAGGACGTCCTCACGTGAGACTAGGTCATGTCAAGTACTAGTCAATGTGTGGAGCCGAGCATCGTGTTTAGCGACGTGAACTTAGACAGATATACATAGCTACATTGATATTGACTGCTACAAGCGTATGATACCACACTTGACCGATAAGAGACCGTTTAAAAATTGAGCTAATAATAATAATAAACTTTAAGCTATAATAATACTACGAGATGCGATGAATAACTAATTTATTTATACAAGTACCCACAATTATACCGTTACGTTGTAAAGATATCATGATCATTCTCAACTAGGAACGTATTTTCTGCGAAGTGAACTTAGACAAGAGGTCACTCGTAGGTATATATTCTTCCAGACTCCCTATCTTTTATCGATTGGTCCAAGTTTTATTAAAGCAATTAACATTGCGACACTTAGAAAACTTTTATCGGAGCAAACTCCGAATTCGTTTCGGAAAACTTTATTATGTAACTTTGTCGACCTTAAAAATCAACTGGTCTTTAAAATACTACAATTTCAATGAATTGTTTATTCTTAATCTATCTAGTAATAGATATATGAAAACAAATAAATGTAATTAAAAAACAAAACAAGTGTTGGAATAATTTGCCACCGCCCGTAAGAGACAATAAATCTGTAAACGCATTTAAAAATAAATTAAAACACGGAATGTTAAAGATACAAAAAGATAATATCCCCGCGATATCGGTGGGTTGTTGTTTCCAATATTTTCAATATTTTATTATATAATTTAAACTTTATACGTTTAATAATTAATCAAAACCTAAGCAAACTCCCATCAAACTAGACTTCCTTTCCAATATTAAATGAATCATCGAAATCGGTTTGCCTAATATTGTGTTTTTCGTACATTTGTACACATTTGTACACAGCAAAGGACTGGAATAGTTTGCCCGCTTCTGTCTTTCCTTCCGATTACAACGTGGGTATTTTCAAGAGTAGAGTGAATAGACACTTACTAAGCTAGTGCGCCTTACCATCCAGGACTGCATTTCCACTTAAAATCAGGTGGGATCGTAGTCAAGCACTTGCTTAGAAATTATAAAAAAAAAAAGTACATACTAAATGCCAATTTAAGACGTAAGGTTTTCTATAAAAATATCTTTAAATTCGTAGAAAGTTATGAGGTACATAAAAAAACATACAGACGAATTGAGGATCTCCTCCTTTTTGAATTCGGTTGAAAAACCCAAAAAACGGTAGTTAATTGGTACAAGCCGGTTGGGATTCAAAATCGCAATTACATCATAAGTCGAACCGGTTTGTCACTGCTCCTAACAAGATTCCTTTCTTCTTCATGTGCCTCTCCATCACTGAAGGTTGGTAGTCAGTCTTCTAAACTTCTCCTTATTCATGTCCAATCGGTATAGTGCTCCGACTTTTTTTATTCCAGTGCATTCCCTGATGTTTCTTAGCCATTACTTCTTTCTCTTTTCCTACCCTTTTTCCTGCTATGTGGCCCATCATAACCAATTGCAGCAGGCGTTACCTATCACGACGCAGGATAGGGCCTAGGTACGAGATCTTACGCTGCTTGATATTTTGACCAATTCGATGCTCTTCTGCAGTCGCACAAGAACCTCAATGTTGGATACCTTATCCGTAGCTAGCCTAGCTTATACGGAGCATCCTCCAATACGTCCACATTTCAAAGGCTTCGATTGTTTTTTCGCAAATTAATAGAGAAAAAAAAGAGACTAGAAAACTAAGGTCCATGCCTCGAATCCATATAGATAGATTCCTTTAGTTTATAAAATAACCATTAGATTAGCTTTTATCTAACGAACCATACAGCTCTTAACAATATCATAGGATAACTTTAAAGGCGGGCGGTAACACCCTGAAGCGAGTTATCATTTAATTAAACTCCGCCCCCACGCTCTACTGCGTTTCAAAAACTTATTTAATAACATTAATGAAGTTGCCAACTTCCATCTGATTGTAAGAGCTTGTTGATGTTTGTGTATTTGAGCATTGGCTTGGAAGGTTGGCCGTCCAACTAGTTTAAATGTATTTACTTTAACATACCAACTTCCATCATCTGATGTTGTATGAACAACCGTTTGTTGTGTTGACAACAAACTTTATGATTTGTATAAGCTTACCGTCGTTTGAACACTTTAAAATTTACAACATAATCCTGCAAAGCTATATATGTATAGGCTTAATTGAGATGTAATATTAATTTTACAAGTTACACCAACAAAGTGAACACCATTACAATTTAAAAATATACAAGAGATATAAGAAAAAAAAGATAATTGTTAATGTCAAATACAGGGCCTTCCTCCCTCCGCAGGCGGCGAGTCGGGGTGCGCAGGAGGCGATACCAACGCCTCCTCTCGTTGCCCCCGTAATCCTAAGCGGGTACCTGGCCCCACTAATGCTTCGGCGTCGTCGAGACTTCTCTAATTGCAGGAGAAGTCCCCTTTAGAGGAACAAGTCCGATCTTTGCCGGGACCGGCCGATCGTTGGGGTGCCCTGTTGCTAACAGATACGGGGCACTCCAATTATAACGGCTGATAGCATTCGCGGTAGGGTAGTGGCTAGACGTCGCCCAGACCGATTCCCACACACCCCTCTGGGTCCACCCAGGGTGCCGGAGGATAGTCCGTAAAAAAGATTCCCCCGCGTAAAAAGAAAAAAGGTTTGTCTGGATGTCACGCTTAAAATTACAATCAGTATACACAAGTAATTACTTGCTTGTTAAGTAATAACAAGGTTTCTAGTGACTAAGCTCATTGTATTTCCAAAATCTTGCCCTCAAATCAAATTTAAAGGTACTCGACGATAACTTCAAGTGTGTTCCAAGCAACGCCCTTAAGTGAAGGACGCTTCAATTCAGAAACAAAATAAGTGTGTATATTTTTGTCAATGAATCAATGAAGAAATCTTGACTTCTAATTATTTTTAATTTTAGGGATTAATAGCAATACGGTACGGACCTATTATGAATGAAGAAACAAAAATGTTAATGTGGTACGACAATGAGTGGCAGGTATGAAATGCTCTTAGCATGACATTAAAGTGCTCAGAGCTGATAAATAAATATGCTATGAGGAAAAATGTTAATCTGGAATATAATAATATATTATATTTAGCACGTACTGTAATAATAGGTTGTCAAATATCTCCCTTCCGCCTTTTGTGTCATGCGGCACCCAAACATCAAGCTTTTTTTTGTATCCAGCCTTCTGCAGATGGTTTAAAATGGTTTGGTGATTAACTCCCATCTCCTGGGCGATGTCACGAGATGCCACATGCCGGTCTAACTCGATGTAGTCCATGATTTGATCGGTATTTGTCGTCACAGGTCTTCCGCCGGCTAGCTTATCCATGGTGTCGTTTTCACCGGCTGTGAATCGTCGAAACCATTCCTCCGTGGTTCGAAGTGATAGAGTACCATCCCCCAAAACACCATTAATCTCACGGAACGTTTCTCTAGCGGATTTGCCTTTAACGAAGGAAAACTTTAAAATAGCGCGAATTTCGGCGTTAGTGAACTCCATGTTTACACGTCTATAACTGTTGAACGCAATATCCAAACTAATTATGCATAGCGTCGTTTTGTAGGTTATGTTAAGACCTTTCAAATTATGTATAGTATTGCTAGATACGAGCTCTGTAGCGCTTTGTACATAGCCGCGAAATTCAAAAGACAAAAAGGCGGAAGGGAGATATTTGACAACCTATTATAAGTAGCCGTATATCGAGAAAACAATCATATATCAGAGCCATGGTAGCTCAGTGTCCCGGCGATCGCCTCATGTTAGCTACCCGAGTTCGTTCGCGATGCCGGCTTCAATAAATCTGTTTGTTGCAATTTAAAGTGCTGATTTACCGCGCGCTCAACGGTTGAGAACGTACATGTGTTAGAAAATTTTCACAATGTCAAGTTTACCAATATATACTACGGTTTCGTAGCACACTATGCCCATATACTTTCTCAACAGAAGACCTTTTTCCAACACGGGGACACATATATAATATTTTTTAACGTTAATTTTCAACCGACGTTTTTGTTACCTCATAACTTTGGACTGGATGAACCAATTTTGTTATTTTTTTAATTTGAAAGCTGGTGGATCCCATGTAGTCCCATTTTAATTTAGTACAATTCTCACGATGTCATCCATGAGAAAATCATTAAGTCTCAAATTAGCATTAAGTATGTGACGACACAATATGGCGCCTCCCGATTTCAATGATTAGTTTTATGCCAATTTGGTTAGGTTCTGATTGATTCCATTACGTAATATTCCTATGATAATTCGTAAATATCACCGATATCCACATGTAATAGCGTTTAACATTTGATTCTATTTAAAGTCAAAAACGACTTCAAATCGAATCGTTTTTGCTCGTAAATATAATTTTATTTCTCTATAACTGTACCTTTTTTAGGTAATTTTACCATGTACCATGTAACAGCGTTATTTATACGAAACCATATGACAGGAAACGCGAAGGAGGGGCCAACTAGATTCTTAAACGCTAGTGATGACTGCAATTTCTCTAATGCTAATTTTTATGCTTCAAGGAACTAGTGGAAACGCGATGCTATGCTAATTATCGTCTCTATATATCTTACTAAATACAAACTAGATGAAACCCAAGCGAGTTACGAGTATTCCACCAAACAAGGTAAATGGAATTGTGGTTAGAGAAATATCAGAGAGCAGGTTCATTTCCAATTTTAAATACCGCAAATGTTAAACAGTCAGAATTACAAAGAGCAGGCGAACCACAATTCACATGCCAGATAGCTTTAGTTATTTTTGGTTCATATTAATAATATTATATGATCGTTAATTATTAATCTATGCGTCAATAGCCTGATGGTTTAGGGTACTGTCTGTTAAACGTAATGTTGGTAGTAGTTCACCACGCGCTCAGCGGCGAAGGAAAACATCGTGACGAAACCTACATGTCTTAAAACATTTTGCTAAGACATGTCTGCTAATCCGCACTAGGGCCGCGTGGCGGACTATGCCCTTATACTCTCTTTACAGAGAAGCCTGTGCTCAGCAGTGCGACATATATAAAAAGCTGTAACTAACTAAACCAGTTAGCACAAGCTTAGTTGAAATATTGTTAGCATTATTTTTATCCAAAAAGTGTTTTAATGTCAACCACATTAGGGAATTTAGATAGAGTGAATAAAAAAGAAGTGAAGAAATTGATAAAAACTGACAATGCAAGGATTGGAATAATTTGCTCGCGTATGTATTTCCCTTCGATTACAATGTGGGTGGTTTCAAAAGTAGAGTGAATAGGCATTTACTAAGCCAGTGCGCCTTACCATCCAGGACGGCATCTCCACTTAAAATCAGGTGAGATCGTGGTTAAGCACTTGCTTTTAAGCTAAAAAAATGTAAAATAATCTAAAGCTAAACGAGAGCACAACTAGAGTCGGAAATAAATAAAGAAAATAAAGAAACCAATATAAAATTTAAGATAATTTAAATTTTCATTTTTATCATAAAACGTTTTGACCTCAATATTGACAAAAATCATATTTGTCGATCGTGCTCTCTCGCAATTTTATTTCTAAATAAGATCTGAGAGGACTCGGGGGAAGTACAAGTACCTTCCAAGCGTATACTTGAGCGGAGTGGTTCAGTTCAGATTTACCCATTAATGGTACTGTAGACTTTCTCTCTTTGACGATGTAGTAAATTTCTTCTATTTTATATATTTATCTAATTATCAAACTGTCCAATTTCCGTCACTACTATAATCGTAATGCCATCTTATATGTAAGCCACGAAAATTATACTTTTATTCATATCTATTTGAAGCTTTAATAGCCTAATGTTTTAGGGAATGGCCTGCGAATCGTAGGGTCGTATTATACAAGCACAAGCTTAAGCTAAATTGGAATGGTTAACAAGAATATTAGAAATATATTTGTAGCAAGTATTAAAATTGAAGAATTTAAATCAATTAGGAATATTACGAAATAAAATCAATCAAAACTGAACCAAACTCTCATCAAACTATCCTTGAAGTACATCGTTTCCAAAAAATATTGTATCATCAAAATCAGTGGGCGTGATATTGAGTTATTCAATCACTTGTCGCGCACATTCTTAATGCAAATTTGCGACTTATATGGTTTTCTCATGGATACTATTGTCGAAACTGGACCACACTAAAATGAACCACACGGGAAGCACCACCACAAGCTTCCAATTAAAACAAGCATCATTAAAATCGGTTCACCCAGTCTATAGTATCAAACCAACCCCAGTCATCAGTTGAGACCTGGCAATCATTTTGATACCGTTTTCTTTAGACTATGTACATTCAGGTGTCTTGTGTCTAGTGTTTTGGAGACATTGATGTAGACTAAGTTGTGTAAATAGGTTTCTTTTTTTTTATTTTAATTAAAGCCCAGTTTTTTTCATATTTAATATTTTAGTTATAGCCTTTTTTGAATTTTCTGGAATTTAAAATATTTATATATAAGATGGGACATGTATGATACTTTTGATTCCTAGAGTGGACAGAACTCATCAAACGACACATCGCCTATTTGTTGGCCAGCTTTGCCCCATTTCTTAAATTTACGATCTTACGACGACTTTAGTAATAAATATTTCTTCCTGTGCTGGCCATTATCAGGCTAAGGTTCTCTCCCACCAGTACTGTGCCCAATTCTTGCTCAGTATTAAACCTATCGTTTGCAAAGATTGGGCACTCAGACAGTAGATGAGAGACCGTTTCCTTTTTACCTTCACCACACAACGAGTTCTCCGCGCACTTGAATTTCTTCAAATACGAGGAAACCCACAGTGTCCAGTGACGAATTATGTCGTGTGGTGCGTAATGTCCATGTTTCTCACGATATTGTACGCAGCAGCAGCACTCAGGTGTCTTATGTCTAATGTTTTGGAAACATTGTTGTAGACTAAGTTGTGTAAATAGGTTAGGGAGCATCAGGCGAGAAGCTGTGTTCGCTCTTGCTCTGTTCGCCACAAAGTACATCTCCAGGCATTACACATACAGGGATCAGTTGCCTGTTCTTAAACAACACTCGTTCACTATTCCGATCGACATTGTAAATTCACTTTTATCCTCGTCGCCACTGTGGTGTATCGAAATGAAAGAGGCGGGTGTATAGGCTGATAGTTTATTGCGGACTGAATAGTGTATGTCACTACGGTGGGTTTACACATACTGAATAGTGTATGTCACTACGGTGGGTTTACACATAATTTGTGAATACCCTACAGGAATTAAAGTTGGTTAGTGGAAGTCGGAATACTCGTTTTGCCAGCAACGTATGGTAGTCAGAACTGGCTTTTAAGATCGTATGACATACTTCGCGTAAGAAGTACGTTCCTAGAGATAACTGAACCAAGACTTGAGATACACGTAAGCGGCCTAAAATGCACTTGCTAGGTGTCGTACTTAGATATGACCTCCAACAAACTAAAGAGAATATCAAAGACGCGACAAAATGGCGAAATAGATCAAAGCCGACCCTGGCTCAAAGAGGCTTCTAGAGAAAGAAGAAGAAGAATAGGGGAAATGATATTGATGTAACTGTCGGCAACTTCTCCCCTTTTCCATAAAAAAAAAACAATCACAATCTTCTTACTCCAAAAAAAATCCGAGCTGAACCACTCTAAGAAAACCAGGCAACACTCAAAGACCAGGATAAAATGTAGCGGCTGGCCGACAGAAATATAGGTACTCTGTTCTTATAATTGAATGTATGACCTCTAAATCCATTAACGAAGACTTACTTGGCAATTTCTCCTTGATTTAATCGTCGACCTAATAATGAAATGCCCTAGCAAATGTTAAATTAAAACGTCACCGTCTTACCGCAACTAATTCAAAAAGCTTGTTATACTTTTAACGTTTAATAGGATCCTTTGTCTAAGAAACAATGCCGCCTGGTCTCCAGCATCCATCTTAATTAAAGGTCACGTTGAGACATCAGTCTCGAGCAAATATTGGTCAAACGAAAAATAAATTGAGGAAGAAAAAATATGACAATACATTTAGGTTTGAAACGAATTTATATGTATGTATATATATTATTGTATAATCTGAATTTCGGAAACGGTTGTGAAGACCTTGTTTATTTTTGTGAAAGAAAACGATTTTATTATTAATTTGTATTTAAATATAATTTACAAAAATCACGATTTACAAAAAAATACCAAGCAAAAGTCGGTCATACAGATACTATATGTTTATATGCCTACAAGTACAATATATAATGTGTACATGAATGTTTAAGAGAGAAATGTGTGCTCGCATCTCTCTCTAACTTTATACGAAACATACGGTTTTCTACAGATTGCATTTTGGAGTGTGCTCAGGAACTACATGATCTAATTCCCCCATCCCCTTTCCACCATCGGACTTCTAGACGCACTGCGGGATTTCATCCTTTTGTTGTGAACATCCCTCAAACCCGAAAGAAGCGATTTGCTTCGTCTTTCATTCTTCGTACAGCAAAGGACTGGAATAGTTTGCCCGCGTCTGTCTTTCCTTCCGATTACAATGTGGGTATTTTCAAGAGTAGAGTGAATAGGCGTTTACTAAGCTAGTGCGCCTTACCATCCAGGACTGCATTTCCAATTAATATCAGGTGGGATCGTAGTCAAGCACTTGCTTAGAGATTATAAAAAAAAAACTTTCATTCGCTTCGTCCGATCACACGTTTCGTTACGGTCTCACCACGTACAAGTCAAGATTGCGTAAAGAAGTTTTACTCAAACAAAATGGTGGTTTCCATCTACTCTCATGTATAACACCTATTTGTTTACGTAACGAGTTCATATTGATTTTGATTAACGTTTGTATTGATTAAGTATTACCTCACTGGTTAATTTGTTTCATTGTCTGTATAAATTCCATATAAAAGTAGTATTGCGCGCGCACGTCTTTAGTTAGTCCCGGGCACCGCTGAAAATCAGCGCTGTTGGATCCTTGCGGCAGCATATGCTGAGACGGTCTCCGATATTGGCATCATATGTTTTGTATTATTTGTGCGTGTAACTTTAACTGTGTTTTGTCTAAATTTCATTCTTTTTTAATGTGTGTTATATTCTGTCTGTGATGTGTTTTTGTATTGTGATGCCAATAAATAAATGTCTATGTCTATATAGCACCCTGCAATTTTGCTTACTTGTCACTTCCAGTATCCGCTTTAAATTGAAAACACATTGACAGATTACCTAGGGAAGTCTTGAACCTTTTATGGGGTATAACCTAGTGCTTGACCGCGATCCCACCTGATGTTAAGTGGTACGCGCTAGTTCTGTAAGTGCCTCTTGAAGGCTTCCACGTCGTACTTGGACTACAAAATAAACCGTCCAAGCCGAAATCACCAATCACCGGGGGGACCCCTGTGTCGCGTTACTAACGATAGAGGTTCAGGAAAAGCGCCACGAGAGCTAAGCCATCTCTAAATCCGGTGAAGCAGTCAAGCCCAGCTTCTCTGGCCAATCTGTGTATTTCGTCATAAAAAAAACTACTTTACCAGCATGTATTAATTATTTTGTGTTATTGGTTTCTTATTTAAAAATCCTTATGTAAATTATATGCCGTCCTATAACACACACACAGCTATAACATAGGACCTTGAAACTTAGTAAAAAGTGGTCAGCTATTGCTATTCTGTCTACCCCTCAACTTAGTAAATATTTCCCAACACGAATACACTAGCATTCTAATTGAAAGTTTCCTGTACAATTGTGAATATGTTCTCTAAACAGATGAATTTGACTTTCAGCATAACCACAACAGAGCAAGTTTAATTTAGTTTCACCGCACCGGCTAATTTGTATCGCACCCAACAAACACCAATTCCTGCCGTCTGTCACATACATTTTATAGACCTTCACGCAACTTTTGGCATAAATTTAGTTGCCATATTATGTAACTTCAAAAAATTATGTATTTATTTATTGACACACATACAACTATCATCACAGGTTATACAATACAATACTGAAGTTAGTAATAGTAGTGTAATCATTGTATATTTTATAACTATTGGTCATTACTGTCGTATTCCAAAGCGGGGCAAGGATGGGTACCTGGCCCCAGCATGCTTCGGCGTCGTCAGGACTTCTCTGAGTGCCGGAGAAGTCCCCTTTGAGGATGAAGTCCAGTCTTTGCCGGGACCGGCCGGTCGTTGGGGTGTCCAGTCGCTGACAAATCCGGGGCACCCCGCTCATAACGGCTGATGGCATTCGCGGAAGGTTTAGTGGGTAGGGGCTGCCCAGGCCGAGTCCCACACATTCCTCCGGGCCCACCCAGGTACCGGAGGATGGTCTTTAAGAAGATTCCCCCGCGTGAACAAAAAAAAAATACTGTCGTATGAGTGAGATACATCATTGAAATACGAGAAATAGACATAAAATTGTATAGCCTAAATTTAAAAATTAATTAGCGGCGAACGTCGACGAGTTTTAAATTTTTGTCAATCGTCAAAAATGTTTTAATTAAGAAAGCTCATGAAATAACTTGTAGATTTTGTGGAATGAAATAGTCCAATGACTAGTACATTCGCTTTATTGAGAAAGCGTACTGTTGTAAAAAGAATTATTTTAAAGATTACCGTCACAAATGCGCGTCCTCACAATCTTTATACAAAATTAATTAGAAGTCAGTTTACAAACTAATAAAGTTAAACTATTGTTTACAATGCCAAGTTTATGTGATGATCAACTAAATTATTAATTATGAATTAAAGATACAATAAGGTTCAGGTAAATCACTGAGATAGCATTGGAAGTAGTTATTATGCATAACAATAGCTGGGTGCCATGTGTTGCTAGCTTACACTTATTAAAAAATACAAAATTATGTTCGCTAGACACTACCTTCTAGTGTTGATGAAGATTTATTATATAGTAATACAACGCCTCACAGATTGTCTGGTGGCAAATAATAACACGACAACAACAACTAATTAACAGAAACACAACAAATATTAATTATTACTATTCGTCGACATCACTCTACGTAAACGAGTTACGAAAAACGTCAGTAATCGTTCAAATAAAAAATTCAACCAGTTCTTTACATAGCATTAACGTGCGGAAAAACCTGGTAGAGAAAATGACGAATGATTAATGGCTTTCATTATTTCTCTTCGGCTCAAAGGAGCAAGGGCCAAATTAGGGGGTTGTCGAGAATTTTTAAGCATTAGTGGTCGGTAAGGAGGAAGCCGTACCCTTGTCACAAACTGACATAATGGGCACGAAAATGTGCAGATGGCGGTTACGGCCTTAAAACTGGGTTACTTAAAATTTAACTTGACTTTTAAGATGGAAAGTCTGAATAGTTAATTGGTGTTATAGAAACGCAAGAGTCTAAAATATTTACAACTAGTTATAAATCTGAGTTAATCGTTATAAAAACTCATCAAATTAACAATAAATGCAGGCAGTTATGAATAAACTCGCTTAACTACAAACAGTAAGCACAACCAGATGTGTTTCGTTTAAAGCTTTAATATTATTGTTCAAGTAATTTCTTTTAATAAATCTTTTCAAATATGTCAACATATTTTATATTCGTTATATAGCAGAAATTAAAAGCTTTGTCCTAATTATGATCTGAATAGGATAGACAGAGACTAAGAGGTAGTTGGAACTTCAATTTCCATTCACACCACCATAAAATGCACATTTTAAAACGTCGTCCGCCATTGTTTCTACTGCCTGTCTCCAGGACTAACTTGACCAGGAACTCTCTGTTATCGCGCACAGTTGCGTTTGTTACTACCATCTCCCTGCACATAGATATATTTTGTTGCACTCAGAGGGTCTTTATCGAAGCTGCCTACAAATGCGTAGAAGGTGTTTGACTCTAATTTATTTATTTATTTATTGTCAATGCATCAAGCTGCTTTTTATTTGTTTTCATTTTAGTAATATATATTTAACTAAACTTAGATTTAATAACATCAAATTGAATTATCTGTAACGGTGTTATAATTTTTGTTGATTTAAATAAATAAATAATTTTTTTGTGTAATTTCTTTCCACTTTACACATATTTTTATGGGATATAAACCTAGCGCTTGACCGCGATCCTACCCGCTGTATAGGTACAAAGATCCTACGCGCTAGTTAGGTGCGTATTTACTCTACACCCTCTATCATCTAAGGTCTTGAACTGATACGACTTAGCAACCATAAAGAAAATTGTCTAATATTTTATTATTCATTTCCTAAGGTCAGAAATTCGTCTAGAACTACTGTAGTATTACCGATTTTTACGGCGATGACCACTTCAATTGTATTTAAAATAAAGCACTTTTACAGATTTTAATATTTAACTTACTTTCGAATATCTTACCTTACAGCGATAATTTTCCTAGTGGTCACATAACACAAATAATATTATAACGCGATAAAATCCGTAAAACTAGTTTTATTTAACAACATTTATAAGTTTAGAACACCAACAGTAGTCCTACTAATAATTATGACAAAGAAAACTCCAAGGCACTCCAACTACAGTGGTGCGTATCTCGTAGCACGTAGACGTTCGTAGCACTTTCAGATATGTATTGCTACACGCAGGGGACTGTAGAGCTTTGAAGAGTACGCCTTAAGGATCACACCTCTGAAGTATCATAACTGTCGCCTTACGAGCATTATTATAACACCCAATGTACAGTCAACGTCAGCTAATGTAAGCATACAAAATAGTAAAAATCACTACAGGGTATTTACCTTTAATGAAATATATTAACTTTAAATAGGTGGTAACCGTGGTTTCCTCCGCGCTTTTTATATGTAAGCATTATAGACATAAATTTAATTCTAAATTGGTGACGCGGATGAAATAAGGTTGTTAAGCTTTCGCTGCTTTACAGAATTATTTTTGAAGAATTTGGTAAGGAATCACATGATCTAATATCCCCGTTCCACCAAAGGACTTGAATACGCACTGCTCGATTTAATATTTCTGTTATAAATATCCGTCCTATCAAATTAAATCAAATCAAAATAATTTATGTGTAGAAGTAGTTTGTCCAGCTATGTTCTACCCTGCAAGCATACATAACGAGTCAAAAGAATTACACAAATTATTAAAAATAATAATATTTATCCTAATTACAAAAAAACACTAGCGAAATTATTTTTTAAATTGTCATTAAAGAATTCTTCTAAAGAATAGTAGCTTTTCCTCAGCAGGAGTTTATTAATTCGGACTTAAATAATTTTAAATTCTCTGTTACTTTTAAATCTTTTGGAATTATGTAATAGATCTTTTTCGCCATAGAAATAACACTTTTTTATCAGTGATGTTTTTGGAGCTATTACCGTGATCTTATCAAAATGGTGACTGCTTACTGGTGGTTGTTGGTTGTTTTTGACATAAGCACTCTGTAATATTTATAGTGAGAGGAGAGTTAAAATTTATAGTTCAATGAAATGAGGTCTACATGTGTCTCTATATTGTATATTTTTAGCGCCCTAAACCATTTTTTTGCGTTTTCAGCACGTTTCCCTGTCGACTGAATTGCCCCAAATTTTAATGCCAAATCTAAGTGTTAAATCAACAAAGCCATGACACGCTGCAATTCGAGTCGCTGTCTGTCGTTTTAAGCTGCCCTAGAGCTTATGAAAATCTATTAAGTTTAGTGCATATATTCTTTGTGTGGGATTTTTATGTTATCATATTTTCAATGATTACGTTAGATAACCTCAAATCCGAACAAATCGCTTTGCTCGTCTTTAATTATTCGTACAGCAAAAGAATGGAATAGCCGTTTTAAAATCAGCGTCACCAAGTGGAGAATTGAGAAATTATTATTAATTCCTTTATTAGATTTTAAATTAGGAACATGATTCATTACTGTGCTGGATTGATTAAATGGATTAATATGGCTATTAGCATCTGAAAATTAATAAAAATCGATTGTAAAACTCCATCGGTACAAACAAAAAAGCACACGAAATAAACATACAAGTGAACAAGTCAATAAAAACGTTGTAATTACATTTAAATGAACCGAATACTATGAGCAAACATTACAGCACAAGTTTCGTGAAATTAGCACGAAATTCGCGTTAGCTGCCACGTTGTCGGATCTCGACTATTAAACTTTTATTACATGAATTTCAGTTAATTAAGCTATTATGTATCCCTGGTGGTTGACAGAAACACTTTTATAGTTAAGTATACTTAGTTTAAGACAAGGAAACCTTTTAGTTGGTTACTCAAAATAAACTGCTAATGTTTTGAAAATGAAACGAAGTTCTTACACACTTTTAACACTTTTTTAACGAGATATTTAGAGAGAGCAATCGACCAGATTCAAGGCTTTTATGAGGGCATACGTGACAAGTGGTTAACCCTTTGAAAAATTTAGCAGATGATTTTTACACAACAAAACTTAAGAACTAACACTCATTGGTATAAACTGTCTGGAATCAAAGTTCCTAACTTTTTATTTGAATCAACTATGCTCATCAGACGGCCTCTACAGTTTCACCGGGTATTTTAGAGTTACCACAGCGTGTAGGACGCTAGACTACTAATTTTTTGTGTAACTGGACAAAACCTCCCGGGAGGGGACCTCAGTTTGCATTCGTGATAGCATTCCGAAGAAGCATTCAAAAGGGAAAAATCCTGACCATCAATACGTAAAGCTAAACGCTTTATTTTTATGCCCATGTACCCCCTTCCTTCCATAAAAATATTATTAAAATGGCACTATTTTCAATCATCAAACATAGCCTTAAACCTTTAGGTCAATAGAAGGTATACCTTCATTTATTATTCTATTACATTTATCTCTTACTATAATGTCTTTCGAATCTTTTAATCTACAACCCAATTACAGTGGGCATCATTAACAGATCGAAGTCATCTATAAATCAAAGTAGTTCGCAGTAATTACTCGAGTTAGGGATGAGAAAAAATGATATCGGCTTTGGCTACCTCCTTAATCAAGCCGCCGCAAAAACTTTTGTTGCTTTATTCAATCTTGACATCTCTAACCTTAGATGTAAGAGTCGTTTTTGTTCAACCGTGTAATTCAATGATAGAGATTCCTGTTTCATTGAATTCAACATGATCCTTTATCTTTTATCACCCAGTACTTAGATGAAAGACTAACGTACAGAAAAAACTGAATATAATTAACGTATACTGAAGACAATGAATGTTAAAGGCATTCCTATAACCTAATGTCTGCAAAACGTAAGGTCGCAGGTTCGAATCCAGTATTCGTCAATAGACGTTAACCATCTCCCCTAGCACATGCTTAAGCTTAGTTGGTTCAGTTAATTGGAATGTTCAGCCCTGTAGTTCTGGGCTCTCAAGAATAAGACTACGGTATCCCCTGCCTGTCGTAGAAGGCGACTAAAAGGAGCCTCAGGTTTACTGGGCAACAAGGGTGTGGGCTTTTATCGTCCGCCAAGGTGAACCCGGGAAAAAGGCGACATCGGCAGGCCCGTGTCGCCTTGCAGTGCGAGGACACAAGGGGGGAGAGAGTAATCTCCCCCCCCCCTCCCGGGACGTGCACCATGCACTGAGGAAGGGTCACCGGGGAGGTTTTAGTTGGTAAAAACCCCACAGAACCGCAGCCTTCCCCCAGAAGGCGGTGTATCTTTTTGAAGGTTTAACAAAAAAGTTTATAACAATGAGACTAGATAAGATTAGGTAATTACACTTTATCGACAATGAGTATAAATATGAAAGAAGAGATACCTATATAGGCGTACATTACATACATATTAGTTGTGTCATAATTTTTATACTTCGAAAATCAAAGAGAACGTTCTTGTCAAGCCAGCTTATGTTGTTATTCGTAATGATACTTGTTATAATATTACCCCTTGTTCCAGTGGCTTGCTCAACGGTGACCGTGACTAAGTGCCAGGCTGCTCTGAGGACCCTGCAAGCATTTCCGTTCTTCAAGCCGACCTGCCTCTGTCGAGAACCGAACGTTGATCCCGAGTGTAACTCCTTCCGCGACTTCCTCTTCGATCATCCCTGCGTGTTCGTTCTGAAGAAGGGTAAGTTATACCAATCAATAAGTAAATAACTAATAAAAGTCAACCTCAGAATAAAAATACTTTTTTTCTACTAAAATTTTATATCAGTTCAACCTTATTTTAATTTTCGACGTTTCGAACACTTTACAGCGGTCATTGTTACAACAGGTTTGAAGTGTAGGTCACTACACTCCTAGCACGATATGTATCGATATATGAACGCGATATATCGTTTGAATCCGATAGTGTCGTTTCATATAATATCGATATTTATATCGGTATTAGATGATTCTCCCATAGATCCTCTTAAATATGTATTTCTCCCATAACCAAATATCGTAAGCATGTTACTGCTACCTACGTTAAGCCTACTCTCCACTATGGCTACTAGCTAGTTATATAAATTTAAAAAATTTTATCGCGGTTACTTTTATATGGAAAATATCAATATTTTTTAAAAATATCGCATATTATTAATACAACAATACGATATGTTATTTCAAAAAATATATCGATGTATTTATTGCATGAACATCCCTATTGAGGCGTTGGACGTCCCGTATCATAGTTTAAATAAAAACATGGATATATAACTGACACGTGAAGTGGTATATTTTATTCTATTCGAGTAATATATTTTATTAAGTATGCTTCTTCATTTAGCCATTGAGCGAGATGCCGCTTCATAATAATTTGGCAAAACATTAGTAATCCTTGTACTGGATGTTTATAGACGACAGGTTTTTTTGACGAACCTACACATATTAGTCAGACAAGCGGAATTCGACTATTTCACCGGATTGAGAGGTGGCGTAGCTCTTAGCTCGATGGGCCGCGGGATCACTTAAAATTAACCACATCGCCCTTTTTTAAAAAAGAAAATTGAATAAAGTATTTTATTCTTGTTTACAGTTTATAAACATACAATTCGTTTTACAGAGAAAGACCCCTACCCCGTTGAGACCCTGCCGACCTGCACTTATGCCCTAAGCGTCTGCCACAGCGAGAAACCATGCTCCGTGCTTTTCGAAAGATTCAAGAACGCCTGCAAGGCCCGTGACGGAGAATGTCGGATGGAAGACAGGTACGTTTCTATGGGTGTTAGTTTGACGGCTTTCTGTCATCGATTCGTATAAGCGTCAATAGCCTAATGGTTTATCATATAAATGGATTGTGAACTAGCATACACAAATAAAAAGTATGTTAAGAATTTTTGTGAAAAAATTATTAGTATTTTGTAACACGATGTTTTTTTTTATATGATATGTGGCAAACGAGCATACAGCTCACCTGATCTTAAGTGATCACCGTCGCCCATGAATATCCACAGCACCAGAGGAGCTGCAGGTGCGTTGCCGACCTTTGAGAAAGGAGTAGGGTCGTTTCTTGAAGGTCCCCAAATCGTACATGTTCGGTAACACCGCTGATGACAGTTGATTCCACAAGTTGACAGTGCGTGAGAGAAAGTTACACGAAAAACGTATAGTCGTGGAACGCCAACCGTCAAGATGGTGGCGATGGAATTTGGAATTCTGCCGAGATGTGCGGTAATGGAAATCGGTTGCTGGGATGATTCCGAACGATTCCTCAGAACACTTCCCATGGTAAATGCGATACAGAATGCAAAGAGACCCGACATCTCTTCGCAGACTCAGAGGGTCGAGTCGATCGGAAAGACCCTGATCGTCGACTATTCGAGCAGCTCTACGTTGTACAAGGTCAAACAGAAGAAGTTGGTATTGGGGAAATTTTTTAATAATTAAAATTTTTAATTTTTCCTTCACCGATGAGCGCGTGGTCAACAGTTTCTAATTATATGTATTTCTCGTCTTACTAATCTATCCCGGGTGTAAAAGCGAAAAATTGCCTTAAACACAAGTTAAATTTATGCATCAGTATCGATCGAGTCTACGTTGTATTTCAATCGAGTGATATAATATTCACGAATTTATTTCTGGATTCATTTACAAGTCTAAACTAGCGGAGTGCATTGGCATATCACAGTCACTATATTTACTATGAAACTGGTACCGTTTAAATATTTCAGTAAATTACAATGTCATTGACATATCTATTTAGATTGGATGCAATTTCAATAGAATATTATTTTAGTCTAAAATAAAAGACATGCTGCATACATAATAACTTCGTTTCGAATTCGAAGCGATTGGCTTCTA
Organism: Meandrusa payeni; assembly: GCA_029286785.1. Taxonomy (NCBI): domain Eukaryota; kingdom Metazoa; phylum Arthropoda; class Insecta; order Lepidoptera; family Papilionidae; genus Meandrusa; species Meandrusa payeni. Next base: position 4,612,633 of record JAGSMX010000029.1, read on the forward strand.
ATTCTGTAGCTGTTTTGGTTTCAAGAACATAAACTGACTTTTCATATATACCCAAATCCCTATAAACAATAGTGTTACTTAATGAATAACATTCTTTACAGATTTTATCATATTTTAATGAGGCTCGAAGGACCAACTGAATGCCATGTATAATGTAAATAAAGCTTGTCATATTTGGAATCTTATTTATCGGGGACTTTTGCCATGTGGGCATGTCAGCCCCATAATTTTTTTTTGTTCACGGGGAGGAAATTTTCAACAAGGTATCCCGCCTTCTGGGAGAAAGGCGGCGGGTAAATGGGGTTATACCCACAAAAACCTCCCCGGCGGCCTTTTCTCGGTGCACTGTGATGGCGCCAGCTTCTTCTCGAGTCCACCTTGGTGGACGACAAAGGCCTCTTGTGGCCCAGTGCCTGATGCCCCTTTTAGTCGCCAGGCAGGGGATACTGTACTACACACACATCGGTCGCATGAAGCGAGAAAGAAAGTCATCAATGTTGTATGACCAGCTTCCTCGCTCCCTCTGAAATCGAATCAGACAGCAGCATTAAGAGAGCACCCACATGTTGCTCCGTCAGTTTTGGACTATCAAAGATATTGTATTGTTTTTTAAGATATGAACATTGTGATCGAAAAATAAAGACTGACGCAGGTAAAAGGAAGAGGGATAAAGTGTACTCGTATTTCTACGCTACTATCTTATTTCATCCCCAAACATAATTTAATAAAAAATACATTGTGTACACAGGGAAGCATGCCGCGAAGCTTGGTCTGGACTACGTCTATCTCCCCTGTTTGGGTGTATCTGCCCCAATACCCACATGAAGAAGCGCTGCGATCGTATTTTCGCCGTGGTCAACCACAACCCGTGCGTTGGTGAGTACGCATTCTTACCTTAAGGCTGTGAAGCTCACTGTACTTGCGGGTTTTGAGTAAGACATAAAATAGGATATTGTATATTCATTAGTTATATACGTCTCAGAATTGCTAAACAAAAAATAGTTCCGAAAATCAATATTCTTATAAAATTATAATTTTTTATTAATTATTGTTCATAAGTTATTTAAATAACCTATGCTACTTGGTCAGAGAAATGGACCGCAGTTTCACTAGATTTGCGATTTTGCGAAAATTGTGGTCTTCACAAATCTACAACAAAACTTTGCCACGAATAACGTTGTTGTATAAAAACTCTACAGAGAAGAAACACTGAATTCGTCTATACCTCTGTCCGTACTATTAAGCTATAAAATCATCATGATCATGAATCATAAATAATTTTGCATAATAAAATTCTTAAAGAAATTCACGATCGCTAATCAATCTAACGATAAGGAGTTCAAATCGCAGTTAACATGTGCCAATAAGTTTCCATTTTCCGGTTTCGAATAACAAACAAATCACTTGTTTTAATATGTGTTATTGACTCACGCGAATCGCCTTCACCAGGTGATTTATTTATTTAAGATACACCAACAGGCTTCCACAAATATACATTAGTGGTAAACATGTATTTGCTATAGAAAGGATGTAACATAATTCTAGATGTTTTTAATACACACAGTTGGTTATCCCGTACTTTTGAATCACTAGCGTGTATGTGTATTCTATAGGTAGATAAGATAAGCCTATAATCCCAGAATCTGAAAAATCTCATTGAGTTTCGGGTCGATTGGTAAATAATTGCTTGATTATAAACTATTGCTCTTATTTACTAGAAACTACCTGCACACCGTAGCACTTAGGCATACTAAGTAATCTCATTAAGTAGGTGTTACCGTTTAATCCAGAGCGGCTCTGAATATACTACGCTAACCAGATATTCTATTTCCAACAGGTCAGCGAATCAATATAGTCCATTATATTGGGGCAGTAGTCAATAATAATCAGTCTGAGTAGCTAATACAGCGTTTAATCCTGTCATCCAACAAAAGCGTAGCTATATATCTCTCGCTACAGTACGGCTACGAATCGCTACGAGCTTAATACAAAAAATAATTCCTGGTTTTATAAGGATTGAAATTGACATATATATTGCATATGTCGATTATTAATATCTTCTAAATACCACCTCAAGCCAATATTCGTTTTCTGATGGTATATACGGTCATCTAAGGCGTCCACTTTAGATCTTAGATACTTTGTAATCAAAGTTTTCTTATATATCTATATCCCAGTTTATTCAATTTTTTAGTTTCAAACTATCCATAGTGACGTATAGCTTACATAAAAACTATATTTCTACCATTTTAATCTTACTACTACACTGTCTACATGTAAATAAGTGTTGTAGATTTACATTACATAGTTATCTCATGTAACCACGTAGCAATGAATTTAATAAAACCACTGAGGAGTCAGGGTAAATTGTTAGGTGATGCTCTAAATGGAAGTTTTGAGCGCCTTCTGAATTGAATCGGTGACAGTTTAACAACAAAATTGAGAGGAATATTGATTTGCTGAATTTATAAAATAAGAAAATCGCTTACTTACTAGACTAATAATATAATAATAACTCGAAAGGAGCGGTGGAATATCTTAACCCTTATCGTGGCAAGATTGTTTTTTGAAGAACAGTAAAAAAAATGTATATTCGAAAAATATCAAAAAATACATTAAAAAATCGTGATATGAATACACGTGATAAAAATACGTATTTTGGTAAACCAAGATGTACACTATTCTATACAGTGCTATACGTACTAAGTACGTAACGTACACGTACTAAGTACGTAACGTACGTACTAACAAGCATAAGCTTATTTGGAATGGTTAACAAGAATTTTAAATATATTTGCGAAAAAAAAATATTGTTAGCATTCTAAAAAAAAAGTCCTTATTCCAACTCCATCTCTTTTATAATTATAAATGTCACGACACTGGCAATTGTGACATTAAACATTTGAATAATTATTATAAAATACGATTAAAGAATAAATTGAAGTCAATAGATTTTATATCTGTACTTTACATGCATATTATGCTATACCTTGCTATGTTTAGGGTTAAATAACAAACAAAGAAACATTTTTATTATCCAACAATAATTTCAATAGCAACTAATTAAATTACAATTATGATGATTACAATGATTTTATGAGCGCAGGACTGCTGCTGATAAAAAACCTGAGATGGTTCACCAGGCCTACACCCCACAGATGTGCACAAAACTTTTAAAACTATCGGGGAAGCATTGGAGAGAGAAAGACGTGGTATATATATATATATATATAGATATATATATATATATAATTGTTGAGTGTCAATGTGTGCATGTGTATACGAATTTGCTTATTGTATTTATACACACAAAGATATACCTAAAACTAAATGGACAATAACATTCAAAAACTATAACACGTATTTTTCGTTATAATAATCATAGCTTACATCTGTATGCAATGACCTTTAAGACATAATATGTGAAACGGTAGAGCTCTCAACTATGTCGGTTTCAATATATGTGAGCGTTTGATTCATTTCTTGTAATCCCTACAGAGTTCTTATTGTTGAACTTTGGGAAAATTCTCGTTAGGGTTGCCGCAGTAGACAAGTTCTCTTATATATAATTTAGATAAATAAATATAAGTACTTACGTTATTATAGGCTGCATACGAAAATATTCACGATGCATTCTAGGAAATTATAAAAAAAGGAATAAATGAGCTTCCCGTTCAAAATACCAGAGGAGCTGTATGGATACCGGCCTTTGAGATAGGAGTAGGTTTATATCTTGAAAACTCACCCCAAATCGTGTTGGTTCGGAACCATCGCTGGTGATGGATGTCTCCGGCAGTTGATTGTGCGTGGAAGAATTAAGCGAAAATCGTACAGTCGCAAACAAACGCCAACCATCAAGATGTACTATGAAAGATATCACTTTGATTCGCGAAACTGTCTTCTTTCTGTCGATTTTGTTGCATCGTAAAATTTTACTCTCGTCACATTTTCATGGGCTTTCTGTATGTTTTCTAGAGCTAATGAATATGACTGAAAACTACCTTCCTTTCTACACTCACATTTTTGTGTGATAAGCTGATCACTGTCGCCTATGAACACAAACTGCAAAGAAATTGCATATAGAATAGAATAAACACTTATTCGATACAAGAACACAGAAACAACAGGTAATACAAGACAAAAAAAACATTAATTAGAGTAATTAAAATTATGAGAAATTTTAAAAAGAACAAAATTGAATTTGTGCCGAAAAGGGTTTGACTCAGCATGTGCTGAGCTCACACATGTAGCACAGCGCTGATTTTCACCCAAAAAAACTGTGAAAACTAAGGCGGAAGAATCGGTTGTGTATAAATAAGGTTTTAAATACACATTTATATTATACATAAATATATATATACATTTATATATAGTTAGATATATTTATACTTTGTACAAATGCGACAGACATAAGCATTTCGATTTTCTCACCCGCGAGTCGTGGCAGCCCTAGTATTAATTCTGTAGGGTGAGTTTTCCTATACCACGGCGTGGAATGATCTCAGCCGATGCGTTAACTTTCAATCTTTCCTGAGCCCTTTAATTCTTTGAATTGTTCTTGCCTTTGTATTTCAGTCGAATAACTTTTCTCGCACTTCCCTTGTTATCTGTACTCATTATACTTTTCCTCACGACTGTACAATATCCGCTTTGTATTTTCGCACCAAAGGGACTGGTTTGTATACGTGAGTGTGTGTGTATGTGTCTGTATACTAAGTTTTTGCGTGATCTTTTCCATTTCTTTTAAATCACATATGTTTTCATATCAATCATCAGATCAATCATTAAACGTTTCTACGCGCGGTCATTGTCTTTTATTTCCTAAGTATTGTAGTTATATTTCGACTCTCATCGACTTTCAACTTTCGAGTGGTTGAACTGTTTTGGATGATTCTTTTTTATATGATGGTGCTTCTCGTGTGGTCCCATTTAAATGGTCCACACCAATCTGACAATGGTATCCCTGAGAAAACCACATACGTCTAAAATTTGCATCAATTATGAGCACGACAAGTGGAGAAATTACTCAATATCACGCCAACAGATTTCTATTATTCATTTGTATAGGATAGGATGTTACTTTAGGAGTAGTTTGATATATTGATGGTTAGGTTCTGATTTAGTTTGATTTCGTAATATTATAAATTCGGAATTAAAGTTATATTCGATAATTCCAAAATACAAAAAGGGCGTCCGCACCTAATAGCGTTCAACGTTTGATTCGATTTGAAGTCGGTTTTTGTTTTTATTCGTAGAGTTTTTTTTTTCCGAAATATTACTTACATTGTAATATTTTTTTTTTGTCAACGGGGAGGAAATCTTCAAAAAGATACCCCGCCTTCTGGGGGGAAGGCGGCGGTTATGTGGGGTTTTTACCCACTAAAACCTCCCCGGTGGCCCTTTCCTCGGTGCATGACGAGGGGCTCCGGGATCTCCAGTGGAACGCACCGGAGCCCCTCTGCACTGTGCTCAAGGAGAGCACGTCCCGGGGGGGGGAGGTTACTCCCTCCCCCCCTGTGCCCTCATAGTACAAGGCTACACGGGCATGCCGATGTCGCCTTCTTCCCGGGTCCATCTTAGCGGACGACAAAGGCCCCAACCCTTGTCGCCCAGTGAACCCGATACATTATAATATTACATTAACCATTCCTACTAACCTAAAGCTTATGCTAGGATGAATAAGCTTATGATGGTTCACGTCAATAGTTGAATTGGATTCGAACCTACGACCTTACGATTCGCAGACCGTACCCTAAACCATTAGACTATTGACGCTTAAAAATAATAAGAGACAGATAGACAAATCTCCTATGACAAATCATATGGGACCTAATTAAAACTAAAGCCTATCAAACAAAAAAAACGCAAACACCGCTGTATCATTTATTAAACAATTGCGTTTTTTTTTCATGAGTTCCTAAACATAAAAAATAAGAGTAAAAAAGACAGTAACAACCTTCTTTTTGTTCTTTTCTATAAAGCAATAAAATACAAAAATTGCATACAAACAATGCTTCATTTAAAAGAAATTAGTTTTTATAATTAAATTTCTATTAGAATTTAACCCACAAATGTCGAGTCATGTGTATATAAAACAGATTTCATTTTCTTAAGCTTATTTAAGTCTCTCTGAATAAGATATAACTAGAGTTTTATATGAAAAGTTTCGATTTTCCAACACAAGTAGGAATCAACTAAATAGCCGTCGTGGCAAGACTCGGGTTCAAATTGAAAGACGAAGCCGCGGCTTATGGATCTCTAGGATTTAAAAAACAAATAAATATACGAAGCTATTTGAATCCAGATTTTAATTTAAATGTACGAATGAAATTGAATTTTTCCTTAGATGTTTTACTATTTTCTCCGTAATAACGCTACGTTATTTGCACTTTCATTTTATTAAAGCTATTAACTTATTTGAAGATACGAACGGCAATGAAAATATCGGGAGTTACGGTGAGTTTATAAACGAAATATCACTACACAGCATAAAAAACTTGACTTAACTTCAGAAGTGGATATTTTTAGCGACTCATTTATTAGGTTCAAAACTTTAATTGTAAGTAAATTCGCCTGACTGGATTCTGTTTGATTCTTCTAGTTTGTACGCGGATGCAAATTGCAAATTATAATAAACTAAACATTCTTGGCACTGTTGGTCGATAAAAAATTGTAAAAAATATATAATGTAACATAATAGACTAGATAGAGAATTCATTCATAATAGAGGTTTCTTAAGCGATGTAAATAAACACATTTTTTGAGCGTATATTGTTAACGCTGGCTGAATGCTGTAGACTGTAGTATTAACCCTTATCGTGGCGAGATTGTTTTTTGAAGAACAGTAAAAAAAATGTATATTCGAAAAATATCAAAAACTACATAAAAAAATCGTGATATGAATACACGTGATAAAAATACGTATTTTGGTAAACCAAGATGTACACTATTCTATACAGTGCTATACGTACTAAAAACGTAACGTACACGTACTAAGTACGTAACGTACGTACTAACAAGCCTAAGCTTATTTGGAATGGTTAACAAGAATTTTTAACAGTGGTGGTCATTAGAACAGCGACGAAAGAACTGCAACTGCGTGATGACAGCGTCCAACATGCTGTAGTGGCGATATCCCGACACACAGCTGTGTCTATTACACAGATAACTGTGACGACGCCACAGGAAGACTGGTGACAAGGGTAACGGCCGCATCAAAAGAGAAAATAATAGACTACAACCTAAAAATGGCCATGAGAAACAGGGACGCAGCGGTCGTGGAGAAACTAATTACAATGCAACGAGGCGTCCCGAGCATTCTCTAACGCCACCTTCAAAAATCAGGCATTATAATAAAAAAAGTAACTGTAGAGGTAGCACTCTTATAACCATAGCTTTATTGAAAAAACTAAGGCCTAAGAACACAGCGTATTTTAAACGCGCAGAAAGCGTTTTCGGCGCCGTAATAGCTGAATTGTTACATTAACACAAATGATACAAACGCCAGCCCTGTAGTTCTGGGCTCTCAAGAATAAGACTACGGTATCCCCTGCCTGTCGTATAAGGCGACTAAAAAGGGGCCTCGGGTTCACTGGGCGACAAGGATGGGGCCTTTGTCGTCCGCTAAGGTGGACCCGGGAAGAAGGCGACATCGGCTGGCCCGTGTAACCTTGCACTATGAGGGCACAGGGGAGGGAGAAACCTCCCCGGGATGTGCTCTCCTTGAGCACAGTGCAGAGGGCCTCGGTGCGTTACACTGGAGATCACGGAGCCCCTCGTCATGCACCGAGGAAAGGGCCACCGGGGAGGTTTTAGTGGGTAAAAACCCCACATAACCGCCGCCTTCCCCCCAGAAGGCGGGGTATCTTTTTGAAGATTTCCTCCCCGTTAACAAAAAAAAAAAAAAAGATCATACAAACGCGTGTAAAAATAAATTTAGCAAAACTCTTGGATCCATTACTTACAACTTAAACACCGGTTTAACTTGTTAATTAAGTTACGGTGAAACTTCGGCTTAAATATTTAGTTACTTTCTAATACACTCTGCTACGAATATGGATAAGGTAGAAGTAAATTTTCCATCTAATAATAATCTTTTTTGAAGTTGATTTTTATTTTTTTTTCGTTGTTTTATTTGTACATGTTTCATTTCATTTGTTTCGTTTGAATTGTGAAACAATTGTACAGCTAACACAAAGTAAATCTATTAATAATGTGACTACGAATATCAAATTTGCTTTGTCAACTTAATGTGACTGCTGAAACAGTTGTCATTTGATCGTTCGTGCGTAACATTCATTCCTAAACTTTATTTACAAATAGTTTTCATTTCGCATCTCTTAACGCGACAGCACATTAGCCTGTTTTTGCTTGGTTTATCATATTCGTCTCTTTGTTGTGTCATAATTTTTCGGTCTCTTACGAGTCAAAAATAACTGCTATTTTAAACAGACTTCAAAAAAAGGAGGTGGTTCTCAATTCGTCTGTATTTTTTTATGTTTGTTACCGCATAACCAATTTTGATGAATCTTTTTTTAAATTGGAATCTAGTGCTTCCCATGTGGTCCAATATTGACAATGGTATTTATGAGAAAACCATAAAGTCTTAGATTTGCATCAAGTATGTGCGCCACAAATAACGAAAGGATAACTCAATATCACGCCAACTGATTTCGATGATTTATTTTTCATTGGAAAGGATGTATTTCAAAGGTAGTTTGATGAGATTATGGTTAGATTCTGGTTAATTCTATTTCGTGATATTGGCGATGGCGCAATAGCTTCTAACGTTTGATTAGATTTGAAGTCGATTTTTGTTTTTACTCGTAAATATACTTGTCTCACTATTATTTACATTATAAAAAGCTAACCAAAAAATAACAAAGGTAGCAGGTCTAAATATATTTGTCGCATTGCTGGTCAGGGCTTCTCTAAGAAGAGAGTATAAGGGCGTAGTTCACGCGGCTCTAGTACGGTTTGGCAGACTTTACCTGTCCTAGAAAATTTTCTAAGAGTTGTAACCTTTTTTTGTTGACGGGGTGACGGGGAAATCTTCAACAAAATACCCTGCGTTCTGGGGAGAAGGCGGCGGTTATATGGGGCTTTTACCCACTAAAATTTGCTGCCATTCTCCTGCCCTTCCTCGGTGCATGGTGAGGGGCTCCGGGATCTCCAGTGGAACGCACCGGAGCTCCTCTGCACTATACTCTTCAGAGAGCACGTCTCTCCCCCCCTGATCTCACAATGCAAGGCGACACGGGCCAGACTTGTCACTTACAACAACTATAACAAAGGATGTCAAATACCTTAGTCCCCATTGTAAAAATAGCCATCGTAATGTGTTTTTTTTTATTCTTAGATTGCAACCACAGACCTGTGTCCGTGCTCTTTCCAATACACTTAAATTGTTCACTCTGAATTTATTAAAAGAGTGCCACTTCTACTGTATTCTTTTTTATTTTTTATAATGCCTGAATTAAGAGGTGGCCAGAGATCGTTTTGGGTTCACGCGTCGCCCCGCTGCATTGCTATTAGCTTCTCCGCGACCGCTGTGTCCCTGCTTCTCATGGCCATTTTCAGGTTGTAGTCCACTATCCTCTCCCTTGATGCGGCCATTGCCTTTGTCATCAGTCTTCCTGTGGCGTCGTCACAGTCATCTGTATAATAGACACAGCTGACGGTGTGTCGGGATATCGCCACTACAGCATGTTGGACGCTGTCGTGCAGTTGCAGTTTCTGTCACTGTTCTGATGACCACCAGTGATCCGTACGTGAGGCCTTGGGCCTCGTAATGTGTTCAAAACGGCGGAAATCCAAAAATAATTATTACTAGAATCAGAATCACATCACACCCTTTACCTGTACTCAAATTTGAATTACTTATCTGTAGTAAGTTATTCCCCATAGTTTCGTATATACGTTCAGAACAAACGAACCCATTGTTTACTGTTCTAGTCCGACCCAATTCCTCTTTCTAACATTCGCATAAAACGAAATTCAGTTTCAGCAAAATGATTCCCTTTGTCCGCCGCCCCCGGAGCCCTGGTCCGACTTAACTCACATGAATTCTCAATGGTCTGTTTGAATTCATTTAAGTCATTTTAAATGGACCCGTTTTAATATGAAGAGCGCGGGTATTATCCCGACAATGCGATTGCCGCGAAACGAGAGTTTTTGCGGAATATTTTATTTCGTAATTGGATTTCTCTTTTTTTATTTTATTTTTTAATTGTTTCATCTATGACTACATAACACTCTAATCTCGGTATATCTAATTTTTCACATCATCCACCTTGACACGTGTTGTGTCTTCTGTCCATAAATATAAGCTCTCACGTTCTTTAAGCCCTAATGCGTCCAACAGAATCCGAAGTATATAGCAATCGTCATTACAACGACTTCATTAGATTTATTTATTTAAAATTTAATTAAAAGTTCCTTATAGGTAAACCACTTCGATGTTATAATAGCCGATGATATAAATTACTGTTTATAATTAACTAGCGTACCCAGCCTCGCCGGGCTAGATTTTGCTTCATTTTATTTAAACAATAAACTTACATCATTAAAAATTTAATTTAACTCTCACAATATATTAGATTATTCATTTCTCTTCGTATTCATTCTCTTCTATTCTCTTCTCGGCGTGTGAAGCGGGTGAAGATCATTACCTACACCCATGTACAAGCAATATACTCCATTGTACTTCAATATGGTTCATAATGACATAAATATTCACAACGCTTGTGTAAATACAAATTTGTGTTATAAAACAATAGAATATCATCATAATAAATAAAAGCTGTATTTGACAGTTCAAAAAGAGTAGTGCTCTGATCTTCACCTAACTTTATAGGATTTCTCGCCAGGTCAATCTGAAGATTCCCTGAAAGTTTCATTAAAATCGGTCCAGCTGTTTCCGAGCCTATATGGAACACACACTAACTGTTATATTTATATATATATATATATATATATATGTATATGAATTTTGAAGCATCAGTAGCCTAAGGGTTTAGGGTACGGCCTGCGAAACGTAACGTCGTGGGTTCGAATCCACCATTCGACTATTGCCGTGAACCATGTCCTAGCACAAGCTTACTCGTAAGCTTAGTTGGAATGGTTAACAAGATTGTTAGTCATATTTCTGAAATAAAAAAGAAATATTGCTAGCTTTCTTTAAAAAAAAAATTGAGGAAAAACTAAACAACCTTAAAATGAACAAGAGCGGCCATGTCGAGTCTATGAGCGATCTCTTCCAGACAATCCTATAGGACAGAAAAGGTAAAATCAATAATAGGTTGTGTAAAAAGTGTTTTCGCATCATAGTATGTATGAACTTGTAATAAAATTGGCTGGTTTTGGTATCATTGAAAGTTTAAATTTTAAAGAACATAATTCCAAATTCAAATTAGGAAAATGTGTGATTTTCATTTGTTTTTCGTACTGTCAAGATGAGCGAATCTAATGAAGAAATTCGATATTTTTTAAAATTTTACTATAAAAAAAGTAAAGATGCAACACAAGCCGCGAAAAAATTTGCGATGTTTTTGAACCTAACAAACATAATAAACATTTTCAATCCGGGAAATTTGATGTCAAAGATGCACGTCGCTCTGGTCGCCCTATTACGGATAAAATGGATGTCATTTTTGAAAAATAAAATAATATAATTATTATTTATACTTGACTGTTCTGATTTCTGATCAATAATTATCAATTCCAATTTAATTTTTTTATGTATATTCTATTAACTCTGTCATAACAACAATTAGCCTACCTATATCATTGTACGTCATGTTGGTAATTTTAAAATAAATTCTGCAATGTAACCAATTTTATATAAACTCCTTATAATAAACACAAAAGGAAACTACGCATTGCCTTTGTGAGTTATGCCCAACACTCCAATTACCGCGCGCCAAATATTTGACGAGCCCGAAAACAAACTGATTATCGGGTCGAAGAAATATCCAACAAGTAAATAACTTCACAATCCGGGAAAATGTATTTGCAGATGATAACTTAAAAAGACTTTTGGTGCTCAGTTTCTTTACACTTCGGGGTAGACAGAGACAGTTTCCATAAAGATCATTAGGTCCCGTATGTCACAGTTGGCGGGGCTATCGTTTTTTATAGTCTTATTTGCCTGCCTGTCTTAGCAACATTGGTCTCAGTCAAATTGATTTAGAATTCATGAGGGTGTAAGACAGTTCAATCTACATAAAAATAACTTTGTTTAAAGACTTTGAAGGAACTTTGAAGGAAAAATCTAGGGTCATAAAAATACTTACTATATATACTTTAATATGTATCGCCTCAAAGAAATACGACATCAAAAAATCAAAATGCGGAAATTCGTCGAACATTACACTTTTTGGGGAAGGTCACGAACGGCCCTGTGTGCCACAACATCAATCGAATATTAATTTGAAAGTCAAGAACGCATCGATACAATAAAGAAACAAAAGAACGGAAATCCATTCACCTTACGATCCCTTTGTATTTGGGGCACTTTGAGGTCGTTTCTTAGCGAAGTAATCCTTTTGAATATTTCTTTTCCACTTCCCTTTTCTTTGATACAGAATTTCGCAGTATTTTCTATTCGTTACCTAAAGTAAATGAGCTTTTTTTTAGAATTGAAACAATGTGTTAATAACAATGTTCATTTTGCCAATTAAATAAACACTACTTTCAATATGAATTAGTGCCTGTACTTATAAGGCGTAAGAACTTATACTTCTTTGGCATCGTTATAAAATAGTTTTTAATTGTATTCAAATAATAAATTACAATAAAATAATTAAAAGGACTGGAACAGGATTGTGATATTTTTTTGTTGACGAACTACACAGATTGGCCAGAGAAGCTGGCCTTGACTGCTTCACCGGATTGAGAGGTGGCATAGCTCTTAGGTCGCTTAGCCTGAACCTCTATCGCTAGTAACTCGACACAAGGTCCGGTGGGGGGTAACCTCGGCTTGGACGGTTACTATGTTACGCGTAAGCATTCCGATCCGAGGGCGCCCGAGAGGGCCAAACCACGACTCGGTTGGTTGCTATTTCACGGATAGTCTAAGGGTCATTCGAAAGCTAAACTAACTTGGAGTGCCACTTCGGGAAGCGTTGGCGCTGGGAGAAGAAGTGGCCGAAGAAACTCCAGCAACGCTCCTAGCATCTAAGGGGTGAGGCCTGCCCATAAAATAGCAGTAGCGCGCGAGGATTATTCGCAACCTCCGACGGTCGCGAATAGACGCTTTGAAGATTTGTAAAGATCTAGCCTGTGCAATGGTAATCGCGTCGTCCGGATCGTCAAGAACGTGTACAGGATTGTGAACACAGTCAATAAATTCAGTAAAGATCGAAAGTCGAATCGTTTTGCTACTATATAAAATTTATATCATATACACTCTCATAAGTACAAATCCCTTTTTGTGTTCATGATTACGTTAATCGGATAATTGGCCGATACAATTTCACCAGGTGTTTTAGCAAAAAAATCTTCCATGCTAAAGGTTCATCCACTTGTTTTCACAATCTTATCATAATGATCACATTACTTTTAGACAAATTAATAATTCATATATAAAGTCAGCATCTTCTTATTCTAATATTCGGTGACATTGTAGTTGTAGGAGGACTTGGGGAGAGCAAGTTTGGCTTTGCAAGTCATATCAGGACTCATGCACGAAGCTAGTTAAAGTCGCCATAACCGCTCACGGTGTGGACAACTATATATATTCTAATATTCAAAACTTTCGTTAGTTACACAGTCTTTATATATAATATATATGTCCCACTGCTGGGCGCAGGCCGTTTCTGTAAAAAGAGTATAATGGCATAATCCGCCACGAGGCCCTAATGCAGATTGGCAGACTTCACATGCCTTAGAAAAAAATTCTAAGACATGTAGGCAAATCAGCACATAAAATTGCAGCAACAAATTTATTGGTGCCGGCACCGGGGATCGAACTCGGGCTGCTAGCGTACTATGCAACTTGAGCTAACCGCCCGGACACAGCTACCGCGGCTCTAACTTTAACTAACTTCCGTACTATAAAACATAAAATTGGCTTTAACTTTTACTAACTTTCGTATTACGAGTATACACCAAATTTGACACGTGTAGAAAGAACAGAGAATTAGGATGCGTGAACCGCGTTATAGATACTTATATCCAGTTGATGCCAGATTCTTCGAATCAATACCAAAATTAAGAGCGCTGATATTACAACCACTTATAAATAAAATAACATTAACAATTTGTTAGATCGACAGCAACGCGACCTGCTTTTAAGTGCGTGGGAATATATACAACAGCTAAACTTACTGTACCTCTATGTAATTATATATGGAACATTGGAAATGGAAAACACCTTTTAATTTTTGTTTACAACGCAACGATGATGTTGGAAACGATTTAGTATTTTTAAAGGTGATATTTTATATTGTAATTGATTGTTGTTTATATTTTTGATTTATACTTAAGATGTTTTTAGAAATATATTACTCAAAACCCGCAGTGACTAGCATACTGAAATGATAGAGCAATAGCTTTAAATGTTTAAAATGGCCTTCCACTACTCATTTAAGAACACATGTACAATAATAAATCCATACATGAGGAACACATCGGGTCCAATCGATGTACCTTGTAGGACACCATCACAGAACACCTATTTTTAATTATATAACTATTATTTAAAATGTCTAAAAATAAATATAACGTAAAGTTTAAAAGTATACATTTATGTACATTAAACAAATACACTACGAAACTAACCGCTTCTAAGGAGTATTAGACTCACTGAATAGTCGTCGACGTGTTAATTTAGTTATGTTTTGTTTTTCTTTATTTGTTCTATGATTTTGTTATTGGTGCCTATTTATTTTGACACTGTTTAGATGCCTAGGCCTTAGGATTTCCTTAGATCACTACTTTACCACACAAGGCTGTTTATTATGTTTCACCGGACACTAAGCTTCTTTTTAGTGTACTCCTGACCTCACACACCGTACAAATGCCCGCAGTTACCACAACTCTTGGCTTCCGACACCTTCGGCCTTCGGTAATGATCCTGGACTGTTAATAGAGCATTGTCGATGGGGCGGCGAGCATTGCTCTAACTGTCGTAACTATCTCTTCAAAAGCCACTTTTAACAGACTACTAACTACAGTTGACTTTTACTGATTCAACGAAATGAGAGGTGGCATAGCTCTTAGATCGCTTAGCTGATCTTCTATTGTTAGTAACTCGACACATAGGTCCCCCCGGAGAAGGGCAACCTCGACTTGGACGGTTACTATGTTACGCGTAAGCATTCCGATCCGAGGGCGATCGAGAGTGCTCGGGAGGTTACGGAAAGTCTGTTAAGGGTGGTTCTCAGTGCGGCTCGGTAGTACGGGGACAGTAGAGTTAACGTGGTTAACGGCAGCGGCGGCGTGGGGTGAATGTCCACCGGCGGTGCGTGCGTTGTTCGAGGCCCCTCAGCGTGTGCCCGCGCGTGCCCCTCCTCTGATGCGCTACGCCGCACCCGACGGTACCATCCTGCTCCTCACCGAGAACGGCACCAGGCTGATGACGAGGGCCGCCGCCGCCAGCCTACTACGCGCCGCCCTCCTCTCCCCGCGCCCCCCACGACCCCGCCATGGTGAGCCGCCGCCGCACCCTCTCTTTTTGTTCTCTCTTCTCTATGTGTCTCTCCGATTTCGTCGCCTATCGCACTGCACGCTTCGCAAACGCTTTGTAAGGTAGGAGCGTCTTCTACTACAAACCACACGTTAACACCAAAATCATCCAAGATTTCTCTAAACTACAAGTATATTTACGATTAAAAATAAAAACGCACTTCAATTCATATAGGCATATTGCGTATTAGAATTAATCAGAACCTAACCTAACTCTCATCAAACTACCCTTGATGTACATCCTTTCAAATAAAAATTAATCATCGAAATAGGGTGGGAGTGATTTTGAGTTATCCGTCCATTTGTCGGTCATAATTAATGCAAATTTAGGACTTATATGGTATTCTCGAGGATTCCACTATCAGAAATAGAGCAAATTGGAATGGGACCACACTGGAAACACCAGCTTTCAAATAAATAAGCAATAAACAAAATCGGTTCACCCAGTCGAACGTTATGAGGTAAACATTATAAAAACATACAGACAGATTAAGAACCCCCTCCTTTTTGAAGTTGGTTGAAAACTTATTTTCAATTTTCAGTTTCACATTAACAAACAACAAATACATATGTAGTTTGGGTAAATTTTTGTAGGTTCCAGCAAAATTTAGAAAAACTTGAATACAGTAAGTCAAAACTAATTTATCTAATGTTTAAAATTTAACAAACCGATTCAGTTATTAATAAACGACGTCAAAAGGTAAATAGAAATAACTTTAGATTGTTTTCGTAATAATAGTAACTTAGTATAAATAAGTTGACCAATTCGCTCCTATCTTATGCCCGCCTGCTTATTGTCTTGCTATTTTCCTAGTACCTACCACGACAGACAGACATTCATAGATTATACCGCTGATCTATTTATGTACGTTTGGAATACCATCATCTCAATTTGAGCACGTTTGCATGTTTTCTTTCTGCATTTTCTTCTTCTACGATCTCTATGGTTACTGCGCGGCATAGACCTTGGCTTTGATATTTAGTACGAGCGGGACTGCCATCCAATGAGGGCTTTGCTAATATTATTCACCAAATCCGGTGTACAGTTTACTAAATCTTGAATATTATCGAAATATTTTCGTTTTGCCAGATTAAATGTCTTTTGTTTTGCCGATTGATTGTTTGGATTGTCATTTTTTTACCTCTAACTAGGATAAATTGTATTCGTTGTTAAACCGATCCTGCGCGATTGCCTCCGCTATTGATACCGGGGTCCCGTCGCGCTATGGCTCGGTCACCGGGCATCTCGTTAAGAAATACGATGGGTGCAATTCCAGTAAAGCTGATGACGGATGGATGGCACGCCAATCGGAACGCGACCGGTGTGACGTCATGGATCGGCGGTATGTCTATAACTCAAGACGGCAACCTTATCACTCCGGATAAAATCATGACACATGTTCACCGATATGCAAGCCCACACTACCATCCTCACGGACACCATGACCATCGCTGGAATCATGAGCCCGGGGGAAGCGAAGACCCACTCTATGCCACCAAGACTGTCTACGGCCTCGGATACATTGATGAAAACCGTACGTATTAAAATATTTGGACGTTTAATTACATTATAAACAATATATATCGTGGTAACTTAATGATAATGATTAAACGAATAATGAAGAGATTGGTCTATTTAAGTTATGTTCTAAGTACATTACCATAAAAACACTTATTGTTAACAGACATTACAATTAACCATAGATATCGTAACACTCATTTCAGGCTTTAAATTTGTACAGTTCTAGAGAGGTCCAATAAAGACACAATTACCATTTAATATCAATTTGGCACAAAGAAATGTTTGACAAGTGCTCATACCATCCCTAGTACAACCTTTAGATTTCCCGAGATATAAAGAATTCGTTAGTTAATTAGTTTTTAAATTGAAGGGAAATAATCTCATGTATAATTGTCATAGCAAAAGATCACAATGTGAAGCTTTGCGTAGATAAGATTTATAGAACGGATATTAGTGCTTTAGAACCCCCTTTAAAACATCCATCGTAAACTTGTAGAGGATTTAGTTTTACAGAAGCGATTTAGTAAAGGAGCTTAAACACGTAAATCTTCGCGAAGCTTTGCAATTCCCGCTAAAGGTACAGACAGATATTCATCCTTCATCAGTTATCGGATAGCATCTGTCGTAGGTACAGAGAAATAAGGAAATTATTTAATGGAATTGTTTATGTAACATACGGTAAGTCGGTTTCGCCTTCATTTAATGAAAGCAAAACTTTATTAAGGTTTTCCATTAAATGATATCTATTCACAACACCCTAAGCTTTTACTTCATCAACTAAATACCACGTTATTGTTATCAGCGGAGTGAATTTTATATTTATCAGCATGAGTATAACCGACATGCTTGTTTTTCAGATTCGTTTACATATTTTATCTTAAATAAATCATTGGATCATCTTTGATTAATTCAAGTACATATAAAAAAATATAATCACATTTATCAATTTTATCTAACACTTTGTAAATGATATTTTGTCTTGGCATGAGCGTTACTTCTTGTATTTTGGAATAATACACATTTAAAATATTATTAATATATACATATATATATAATTTATTATTAATTTTGACGACGTTTACAATTCTGTTTCTTATTTTTATTTATTTATGTACAATTGATATTTATGTTATTAAACGGTTAATCGATTTTTTATGAAATATTAATTACTAATGCTGAAAAATAAACGACAATGTTGCAACAAATTAATTACAAGTAATTATAAACACTCAAACGAAACTAATTACCTAAGTAAGCGTAGGAAAAATAACTTAATAAGTTAATATATCGAACACGGTACACTATAACTAAGTCAATAGTTATAACATGACACTTGAACTTGTATTACATTGACATGCACTTCAACACACATGTTAAACTAACACTGAACAACCACCAACAGAGAGGATTGGGAAAGAGAACGGTAAAGCAGGTGATGAGAAGGTGGCTCTTCAATCTACGTGCCATGTTGCTTTGGACACCTGTATCAAGAACAGTGTATGCGTGGCGGCCCTGACCCCGGTCCTGCAGAAGTGTCACTCCACCGACTGCGATAGGGAGGGTTGCATGACTGCTTTACGTGGATTCTATCGAAAGTCTGGCGTCAACTGGAACACCGAGATTGCTTTCTGCCTTTGCAAGTAAGTATTTAACAACTATATTAGCTTATTTAAATAATAGGACCTAGGAGACCGTAAATCTTATTTTTGGAAATTTTATTTAGATACGAATTACAAAATTATGAAATAAGTCGCCCACTTTTAGAGTCTTCTATAAGTTACCTCCCGAATGTATAGCTCGTCTAATTCTATTGTAGACTCACTCACTCTTCGAACCCGTTAGTGATTGCTAGCCTTAACCGAGTGACTGTACCATCGTTTCAAAATGTGTGATCTATTTGGTTCTGCCATTTTCTGTTGCAACCCAATAAGACCTTTTTTTTTTGTTAATATGGAGGACATCTTCAAAAAGATACCCCGCATTCTGGGGGGAAGGCGGCGGTTATGTGGGGTTTTACCCACTAAAACTTCCCCGGTCGCCCTTTCCTCGGTGCATGATGAGGGGCTCCGGGATCACCAGTGGAACGCACAGGAGCCTCTCTGCATTGTGCTCAAGGAGAGCACGTCCCGGGGGAGGTTACTCCCTCCCCCCCTGTGCCCTCGCAGTGCAAGGCGACACGGGCCAGCCGATGTCGCTTTCTTCCCGGGACCAACTTAGCGGACGACAAAAGCCCCCACCCTTGTCGCCCAGTGAAGCCGAGACCCCTTTTAGTCGCCGTCTGCAACAGGCAGGGGATGCCATAGTCTTATTCTTGAGAGCCCAGACTGCCCCTGTAGTCTACAGGGCTGAACCCAATAAGACCTATCCGAACCCTCATTGCGAATCATTTAATTTGATATAGTAAATGGGGGTCATCGGGCATTGTATCCAAAACAACAGCCCGATAATCCGTTCCCCACCCTATGCGAAAAACTTAAAAACTTTGCAAAACCAAACAAAACTGAAAAAACTAAGACCTATCTCGCTAAATCCTTTTGACGTGAATATCGACTACTTTATTGATTCATCACAAACCAACCATATGACATACGTATTTTATAAATAATTCATGTAATTAATTTTATTCTTCTAACGTCAAACCACACATCGACTGTTGCTTAGAAATATTATTTACTGAACTAACAACTGGAGATATGCGCATAAAACGACATTTTCTAAAAATTCCTAGTTAAATTGATTTATCGCCCCGAAACCTGCAAACTAAATTTCATGAAAATCGTTGGAGCCGTTTCTAAGATTCAAATTATATATATAAAACAATTGCTCGTTTAAATACATTAGATTTTATAGTACGGATGTCGGAATACGATTAAAAGTTATATTTAATTATAAGGCACTTTCATTAGCTCCGTAAATTTATCGCATTTTCTTATATGAAAAGTACCTTTATATATAATTCCGCAGGAAAACTGACAACAGGGAGGACTCTTGCATGAATGCCCAGGAACGATTGCATCCCTCTTGCGCCCAGCGGCCTCCCGTCGGTTCCCCTCTCCCGGCTTGTCATACTCTAGCTCACAACTGCCGAGAAGAGCCCGAGTGCAGGTAAGATTATATTTAATTTAACGCAATTTTTCTTAAGTAAATGATAGGACCTGGATGGCCGAGCTTTGCTCGGTTTTATTTTTTTGTAAATCATGTTTCTTGGTAATTATATTTAGGTCCAAATTCAATAATGATGAATTTAAATATATAATATAAATATTATAAAAATTCTGCCGTAAATCATGTAAAAGTAGTTCAAAAAATTAAATTACCTTTAGATTGTATGGTTCGTCTAAATCTATATTTAAATTGCTCTTCGATCCCATTAGTGTATCCCGTCCTTAGACTCTTGGCTGCATTATCTTTTTGTTTCAAACTTTAAAAAAAATCTTAATTTATTTGATGAGAAAAAAAAACTAGTGTTAACGACAGTTAGTCCTACTGAATGCTAATTTAGTTCTAATGCATAAAGAAATATTATAATCGAAAAAATATACTTATGAATTGTAATATACTAGACTAACTAATATAAAAGTACTTTAGTTGCTAGTCAACTAAAGTACTTTTATCGGTTGTCAGCAACCAAGTCCGTTTCCGCTTTCGTTTTTTTTATTTATTTATTTATTTATTACACCAACACAATGAACATTTTTAACAAACAATACATAAAACAGTGAAAAGTTGTGAAGTTAATGCCATCGCAGTTATAGGCGTAGACTGCAAGCAATTAATTGGCGAGTGACAATGTTAAGATAAAAATAAAAAGAACACAAAAGTAAAAATAAAACTAAATTTTAAATTAAAAATTAACTAATAAAAAAAACTATTTGTAGATTAGTGAACGTTTATACATACTTTCACTAGGAAAAAAGAGGTCGATATCGTCCGTTTTTGAAAAAGAGTTGAATTCTATACTAATTCTATTTAAGGGCGCATTCTTACCTAGGTTCGATCTGAATAAACTGCTTCTCAACAATTGGTATCGTGAAGGTCTAGGTAACCGCGACGGTACAGTAAAAGCTACGGCAGAGAGAAGCTCAGGGGTGTCAAAGGCTCAGGGGTTTTGAAAGAGATGCCAATACTAGAAATTTAGGATAAGAAGGAGAGGACTTTGTAGACGATCAGTGAACAGATGATCAGATAATATGGCGCACCCATATTTTATTCCAATCGTTTTACCATTTTATACACTTTTTTTTTGTTAACGAGGAGGAAATCTTCAAAAAGATACCCTGCCTTCTGGGGGGTAGGCGGCGGTTATGTGGGGTTTTTACCCACTAAAACCACCCCGGTGGCCCTTCCTCGGTGCATGGCTCCGGGATCTCCAGTGGAACGCACCGAAGCCCCTCTGCGCTGTGCTCAAGGAGAGCACTTCACGAGCACGAGGTTACTCCCTCCCCCCCTGTGCCCTCGCAGTGAAAGGCGACACGGGCCTGCCGATGTCGCCTTCTTCCCGGGTCGACTGGCGGACGACCCTTGTCGCCCAGTGAACCCGAGGCCCCTTTTATTCGCCTTCTACGACAGGCAGGAGATACTGTAGTCTTATTCTTGAGAGCCCAGAACTACAGGGCTGCTGGCCGGTCTGCCACCGGCCCACCATTTTTATACACTTATTTACTTATGTTCGCGATAAATTATACTTCTCGTAAATTATGCTATGGTTTTTAATTCTGTTCAACTAAATTATCAATTATGAGTAAAAGATACAATAAGATTCATGTAAATCATTAAGATATCATTGGAAGTTGTTATTATGCATAACAATACCTGGGTGCCATGTGTTGCCAGCTAACAGAGTCCTCAAATATTTGATTATGTAGGAAAGTGTAAACTTTTTTTCTTGCAAATATTTTGTCATAGACTGTTACACGACACATAAATGATTTATTATAAAGCAACGGGGAAAGATTAAGAATTTTCTACACTTTGTTCAAAGTTGTATGAAGGTGGAATCCCCAAACAACTTAACCTTTCGCACTCAGACGGCTCTTAGGATTTCTAAGTATTATATGACGACACATACTTAACTGGATAAGCACCGGAGAGAATAATAAGAACTTACGATTGCTCTTATACTTTCATCTGTTTGGAAAAGATCAGGGATTTGATATAGGAATATTATGAATAAGTTTTGATTAAAAATATTTTTTTATGTTATATTCAATTATATTATTGCCGTGATTTTCAGTTATTCGTCTATTTGTACACATACTTGATGCAAATTGATTACTTATATGAATTTCTCATGGGTGCCATTGTCAGAATTGGAAACGCCTCCAGAAATAATTTAGTTCCAGTAGGATTAGAAATAAAATAGATAATATTCTAGGTATCAAAGTCTTATTCAAAATATGTTACATTAACGTTGTTATCGCATATTTAAATTTGATTAAGGACTATTCGACTATTCTTCTGTTCAAGAATCTCCAAGGCTTAACTAAATTAAAGCTTACAAATACTGAACCTAATGACGACGTAATTTCTGCAAACCTACGCCCGAACAATGTTCAAACAGTTAGCACAAAGTCCACTGCAAGTGGGGCAGGCTGGGGCCAATCAGTTTACACAAGAAGTCAAACACGAGGCCGCAACAAATCCACGCCGCCAATTACCTACGCCGAGCAAAGTTCTCGTCGGAGTTACTACGTAAATTTACCAAACACCTACGTTGCAAGTCCACTTTTGTAATTGGAATCACATTTCTCAGTTCACTGAGCTAATTATGTTATGGGACTTATATGAAAAATCATGCTTTACAAAAGCCACCTATTACCAACAATAGGCCAAACAGATATCAAAACATTGAACAAATTAACAGCATTTCTAGTGCAAATTCAAAACATAGTTATCATTTGTACTGTTATGATTTACATGTAAATAAATTATATGTAATACTTTTTACACACGTTTTGTCTTTCAATAATATATATTTTGATATGTATATATTTATACCTATAATATATGTATGTATGTTTGTATGTAAATATTTATTATCAGTATTTAAGTATATCTACTTTTATAAACTCCCGCCGCTTCTTTTTATTATTCCTCTCCATCCAAAGGTTGCCTGGAAGAGATCGCTTTTAGCGATAAGGCCGTTCATTGTTTACGTATTTTAATTATATTTTCTCTTTTTTTTTATTTTATTTCATAATCACATCACTCACATTAGAGTGCCATTCAAATATCCAAGGAGTCGTTATTGTAGGATTTTTGATGTGCCGCAATCTAAAACCAACCTTCTGTCACACTCGCCCTTGCCAAGGATTTCCGCTACATATAACCTTCTTAACACTAAGTCCACGTCGGTTGACATTTTTAAGGTCTTCCACACCTTAGTGTTAAAAATTGTGCAGTGATTTTGGCTAATTTAATTAATTTAGTAGTTATATTCCTATTACTTTATCATTTAATAAAATATTTTTGTAAGTATTAATAATAAAATCGTTACGTTTCTTTATAGCGAATGTTGTGTACACCTGTAATTGGCATACACAACAGGACTTAGTTTGTAAACTTGATTATTACAACAATGTATGCTTGTGTAATGCTGTTGGTGTATCTTATTAAATAAATAAAAATAAATAAATAAATAAGTGTAAACAATAAAGAGTTTATAAATAAATAGTTAATATGGGACCTTCGTCAAAGAAAGACAGAGGCTTAGCCATTTCTCCTTCCTTTTCTGAATTCAGTTATTTAAATATGACATTGAGACGCTAAACACTCTCCTTTTTTCTCTAACATACTTCTTACTACGTACGTACGTTATTATTAACATGCTTTTTCTGCCATACTCCAATCTAACTTCCATCCATAAAGGGGAAACCGCTACAGAATTGTGTATTACATTCCCTATCCATCTATAATTCTATATATATGTATCTATTTATTATTATCTATAATTATTATGTTTATATGTTTAATTTATTTGTAAGTATGCATGTATTTATTATAGTTTTCTTTTATTTATTATTTTCTCATATAGCTTGCACCCGTTACTTTGTCTCTTCACAACCCCAAGGTAGACTGGCAGAGAATGCCTACTGGCATTAAGTCCGCCTATTTGTACCTTTATTTTTTGTATTGTGTGCAAATAAAGAATAAATAAATAAATAAATAAATTACAAGACATGATAATTAGTAAATTATCATTAACATCTTCAATTAAATAACTTTTCATCAATTTTCATCAATCGCGCCTTAAGTCTGAAATTGCCAACGCTAATGATATTTCCGCGCTAATGATCCAAGTAACTTAGTCAAATATTTTGACAGTGGGAAAACGACATTTCGGAGGGACCGCCGCCGGTTCTCTAATTAATTATTATAGCTCATCCCCTCACACCCTAATTATAACTCCCCTAGGCGCCAGGGCCCGTGCTAACTAGAATTAAAAACCTCCAGTAAACTTTCCTTGCATGGTTTTACTTCAGTGCTTTAAAATTCTTCGTAGTTTTTTTGATTCTCTTTTGGGAGGCGGGATATTGCATGAAAGGATTATAGCCCCGTATTTTTTTATGTTAACCGAGACTTTAATTACATACGTTATACAGCTGAGCCAAAATCAATTAATTAGAAGGTCGAAAATTTTCTCTACAATAAAAATATTTTTCCGCCGTAACACATCCGCTACATTCGACGATCCTTTTGAAAATCGTTTTTTTTAGCGATCTATACCAATGGCGTGCATCGCACTCCATAAAATACGATGGCATTATCAGCAACTCATTGCATTTGTTTGAAGAACGCTTTCTCAGGGCTTACAAAATGGGAATTTTAATAAATTCATTAAGACAATATTAAAGCTGCCGGATATACACAAATAGTTCGATATTCGTTCTGTCCCAAACTGACCTTTGGCCCAGTCATTAACCTGGTTACGTATCGTCTCAACCCGCTCGGCAACCAATGATGCAACGCCCAAAATAAACTGAAATTGTATAAAACTTTTAATTGCTTCTTTACAAAATTATGTGCCCGGTGTTCATTCACACTCATCTACGAGCTATTCATCAACTTCAACAATTCAATTAATTCAAGATTATTGAGATACATATCGGGTTCTTATAAGAGACTCAGAGCGGAGGATTGTGATCTCATAATGAATGATCAAACGACTTTGAATATAATACGCATTCTCAATACGCAATACCTAGATATACTGCAAGGAATATAGTGCAAATTTTAATTGTACCGTCGATGAACAGAACTGCATAATGCCAAATAATCTCCTCACTGGAGTGTCCCATATACGCCAGCCTAAAATGGATGTGGAGACAGTCCTAGATATTAAAATCAGTATAAAACCTACCGATACTAGTGAGTAACAAAGAGATTAATGGAAAGTTCCTTTGCTACTGTAGGAAGATAGCGGAGAAAACAGCGCAAAGGAACAAAACTTAGTGAGCAAGGAGCATCGAACTCACACTTAAAATAGTGTGAGTGGAGAGCCCACCTACAGATATAAAAATTGTAAATTAGGCTAGTATGTAGAAACAGAAAATAGAAAATTGCATTATATAAAAATAGCATAGTTAGATAGATAGAAAAGGTAGTTATAAGACAAAAGTGTATACTAGAAATAGAATAGGAGAAGTAGAAATAAGTAGAAATAAGTTGTTAAAAAAGACGAATGTAAGAATGTTGAATATGTAAGGGATGAGAGGAAGGCATGGGAGTAAAACTGCCCTAACCTGTCCATGTTAGGGGAACTAGAAATAGCTTAGGCATTACTACGTCTATACTTAGAGTAAAAAGGACAAGGGGCTATAAAACTCTGAATTTAGATATAAGTCAGTAGTAATGCCTCATGTTACATTAAAAAAAAACATCGGAAACTAAGGTTCGTGAACCTTAAAGAAGGCAGACTTAATGCTTTAACGGCATTCAACCCTGCAATCAATGCCAAGAGATATAATAAGTAACCTGGTTGTTTTCCGTGCCTCTTGCCCTTCTTGTATCCTTTCGGATTCTATTTGTACATAAGTAGTGTAGTCCTTTTTTTTTGACGGAGAGGAAATCTCCAAAAAGATACCCCGTCTTCTGGGGGGAAGACGATGGTTATGTGGGATTCTTACTCACTAAAACCTCCTCGGTGCATGACGAGGAGCTCCGGGATCTCAACGTGGAACGCACCGGAGCCCCTCTGCACTGTGCTCAAGGAGAGCACGTCCCAGGGGGGGGAGGTTACTCCCCTTTTTTTTGTTAACGGGGAGGAAATCTTCAGAAAGATACCCCGCCTTCTGCGGGGAAGGCGATGGTTATGTGGGATTCTTACCCACTAAAACCTCCTCGGTGCATGTCGAGGGGCTCCGGGATCTCAACGTGGAACGCACCGGCGCCCCTCTGCACTGTGCTCAAGGAGAGCACGTCCCGGGGAGGTTACTCCCCTTTTTTTTGTTAACGGGGAGGAAATCTTCAGAAAGATACCCCGCCTTCTGGGGAAGGCGGCGGTTATGTGGGATTCTTACCCACTAAAACCTCCCCAGTGGCCCTTTCCTCGGTGCATGTCGAGGGGCTCCGGGATCTCCAGTGGAACGCACCGGAGCCCCTCTGCACTGTGCTCAAGGAGAGCACGTCCCGGGGAGGATTCTCCCTCCCCTGTGCCCTCATAGTGCAAGGCTACACGGGCCAGCCGATGTCGCCTTCTGCCCGGAGTCCACCTTAGCGGACGACAAAGGGAGGTTACTCCCCTTTTTTTGTTAACGCGGGGAATCGAGTTATTAACCATCCTCCGGTACCCTGGGTGGGCCCGGAGGGATGTGTGGGACTCGGCCTGGGCAGCCCATACCCACTAAACCTACCGCGAATGCCATCAGCCGTTATGAGCGGGGTGCCCCGGATCTGTCAGCGACAGGACACCCCAACGACCGGCCGGTCTCGGCAAGACCGGACTTCACCCTCGAAGGGGACTCCTCCGGCACTCAGAGAAGTCCCGACGACGCCGAAGCATGCTGGGGCCAGGTTCCCATCCTGGCCCCGCTTCCGGGTTGAGGGCAGCGAGGAGGAGGCGTTTGAAACGCCTCCTGCGCACCCCCGACTCGTCGCCTGCGAAGGGAGGGAGCCCCACGGCTCCCCTCCTGACCCGCTCGTCGGCCTCCTTCTGGGACATGACTGTCTCGCAGAAGGAGGCGACCGCCGACAAGACCTGTCGCTCCGTACCATCGCAAGTGCGAGGCTCGGAAGCGACAGGTCTACTCCACCGATGGCGGATGCCAAGTCGCAACGCTGCGCTGCCCATCTCGGGCACACCTCCAGGGTGTGCTGGGCAGAGTCCACCGCAGCGCCACAATCATGGCACCGCTCATCAGCCTCCCGTCGGGCCGTCCGACACAGGTAGTCCCCGAAGCAGCCATGCCCCGTGAACACCTGCGTCAGACGGAAGGTGAGAGGTTTGCGCTTCCTGCGCATCCAACGCTCCAGGACCGGGCGCAGAGCACCCGTTGTACGTAAACCGTACGGGTGATGCGCCAGGTCCTCCTCCCACCTCCGGCATAGTGCTACCTCACCTAACCGACGGATCCGCCGGATCTCTTCTGGCAGAGGGTTCTCTCCGAGGGCCCTCCTATCCGAGACATAGTCGGACACCTCGGCCAGAACCCCCGCCACGAGCTCCCACGGCGGATCGCCGGCAAGCGCAGTAGCTGCCGCCCACGAGACCGTACGGTACCCCCGGATGACCCTGATCGCGGCAATCCGCTGCGCCCTGCGCAACTGTGAGCGATTGCCGCGAG
Source organism: Meandrusa payeni (assembly GCA_029286785.1). Classification (NCBI taxonomy): domain Eukaryota; kingdom Metazoa; phylum Arthropoda; class Insecta; order Lepidoptera; family Papilionidae; genus Meandrusa; species Meandrusa payeni. The sequence continues at coordinate 4,640,623 of JAGSMX010000029.1, forward strand.
ACAGGTCACCCGCCCAGATGGGGGCACCGTACGTGGCCATACTCCGACAGACCCCAGAGTACAGCCTCCTGCACACCGCGCTGGGTCCTCCGAGGTTCGGGAGGAGACTTCCCAGCGCGGCGAGGTTACTCCCCTTTTTTTTTTTTTTGTTAACGGGGAGGAAATCTTCAAGAAGATACCCCGCCTTCTGGGGGGAAGGCGGCGGTTATGTGGGGTTCTTACCCACTAAAACCTCCCCGGTGGCCCTTTCCTCGGTGCATGACGAGGGGCTCCGGGATCTCCAGTGGAACGCACCGGAGCCCCTCTGCACGTTGCTCAAGGAGAGCACGTCCCGGGGGGGGAGGTTACTCCCTCCCCCCCTGTGCCCTCACAGCGCAAGGCGACACGGGCCAGCCGATGTCGCCTTCTTCCCGGGTCCACTTTGGTGGACGACTCAGGCCCCCACCCTTGTCGCCCAGTGAACCCGAGGCCCCTTTTAGTCGCCTTCTACGACAGGCAGGGGATACCGTAGTCTTATTCTTGAGAGCCCAGAACTACAGGGCTGCGGGCCGGTCTCCCACCGGCCCGCCTGCGCCATCTCCGAACGGGATCGGCCCTCTCCCGATCCCGTTCTGCGGTCTCCTTCTGCGTCATTACTGACTCACAGAAGGAGACCAGCGCCTTCCATTTAGATCTCCCCGCCAGCGCAGCCGCTACTGCCGCCGGCGGGGAGAGGTCTTGCCCGATATGCTGGACCAGGATCCGCCGCTCCGCCTCCACGCGGAGCACACGGCTAGCGTGTGCTGCGCGGAATCCCGGTCGCAGCCACAATGGTGGCATTGCGCGGTCGGTTCGCGCCCTATCCTGTTCAGGTACTCACCGAAGCACCCGTGCCCGGTGAGTACCTGTGTCAGGCGGTATGTGACGTGCGCGTCATTCCTCCGTTTAAGCCAGGCTTCGAAGTTCGGCAGGAAGGCACAGACGATGCGTTGGCGCGAGCAACGACGCTCCGAAAGCCGCTCGCGCCAGACCTCCATCGCCCGCCTGTGCTCCTGCCGACGCACCTCTCCCGCATCCAGGGGCGGCCCGGCCCCGCCGTCGACGGCCCGGACGCGCGTGTACACACGCGCGTCCAGCTCCGCCAAAATGTCGAGCGGCGGGAACCGAGCCAGGATAGTGGCCGCCTCAAATGATACCGTCCGGTATCCTCGTGCGATCCGAATGGCCATCTTGCGCTGCAGGCTAAGGAGCTTAGCTCTGCAGCGCCGGACGCCCGTGAAGCGGTTACACCACACGGGCGCCCCGTAGAGGGCCATGGATCGCACGAGACCTCCGTAGAGGCGGCGGACTCCCTCCCTGGGGCCCCCAAGATTAGGCAGCAGTCTGTGCAGAGCACCCACTGCCTTATCGATCTTGGGGACCAAGCGGTCGAAGTGCACTTCGAAGCCCCAGCGACTGTCCAGGGTGAGGCCGAGATATTTCATCTCCGACCCCACCCGGACCAGCACGTCACCTACGCGAACCGACCGGCTGGGCGGTTCCTTAGCTCTTGGGAGCTTGTGGAACCATAGCGCCTCAGTCTTGTGAGGCGCTACCCGTGAACCCAGCTCGTGGATTTTGTCCACGACGCATGCCACCCAAGCTCGGCGAGCCGGATGGTGCTATCGAAATCCTCCCCGTCGGACATGACTGGCGTGTCGTCTGCATAGCAGACGACACTCACGCCGGCGGGGAGACCGACTAAGGACCGCGTCATATGCGAGGTTCCATAGCAGGGGCCCCAACACAGACCCCTGCGGAACCCCGCAATTCACCTCCCTCCGATGGAACTCGTCCCGACCCATGTACTGGATGCACCTGCCATGCAGGTACGCCCCGACGATGCGCTGCAGGTAGGGAGGCACGTGGTGAAACACCAATGCCTCCCTAATCGCTCCCCAGGGCAGCGTGTTGAACGCGTTGACTACGTCAATGTTGACGGCCAACGCCACGCCACCCCGGGTCACTACCTGCCCCGACCGTTGACGGACCCGGAGGATCGCGTCAACGGTCGACCGCGCCTGCCGGAAGCCATATTGGCATTCCGACAGGTCGGGGCCTACCTGCCGCAGGTGCGAGTTGAGGCGGGCAGCGATTATTCTTTCGAATAATTTGCCCGCCTCATCCAGCAGACATATGGGTCGGTACGCGGAGGAGACTCCGCGGTCCTACCGTCCTTCTTTATCAGCACCATCCTAGCCTCCTTCCAGCCCGAAGGAAGACTCCGACTTCCAGACAGCTGGTGAACAGCCGTCTAAGTCTCCCCTCAGGCCGGCGGCGAGGCCAGCACCCAAGCCCTTCCGGGAATCCCGTCTGGGCCGGGTGCTGTATTGCGGGCCCTGAGGCGCCCGTGGCTCGATCCAGCTCCTCGGCAGTCACCCCAGCTCGTCGGACCAGATGGTACGGTCCGACGGCATCGCTGGGGTGCAGGGCTGAGTCCCTGGATCCTCGGGAAGAGTGTGTCTACCACACTCTCCACGAATGTAGGATCCAGGGTTTCCGTCACCGGAGGGACCCACGGTCTGAGCTTGCCCAGTACAATCTTGTACGGGCGCCCCCATGGGTCCCTCTCCAGCCCCTCGAGGAGTTCACTCCAGGATCGAGCCTTCGCGTCCTTGATCGCGCTTTGGAGCGCGATCGTGGCGCCTCTATACCCGCATAAGCTCTCGCCGTTTCGTCGGCTGTGGCTCGCCTTCTTCTACGGGCTCTGGTGTACCGGCGTCGGGCCCGTGAGCAGTCCTCGCATAACTGCTCTATGGCCTCCGACCACCAGTACACCGCCCGGGCTTGGGGACCCGGCCCGGGGCATCGCGACGTCGCAAATCGACGTCATTGTGCTCCGGAACCAGGTCGCCTCTTGTTCGGGATCGGGCAAGACCCCTTCTGTCCATGCCGCGACGATGGCAGCGGCCTCGAGCATATCAGCATCGAGCCGCTTGAGGGACCATCGCCGCGGTCGGCTGCTACCGTGCCGGCGGGCAGCACCTGCGGGAGGACGGAGGGCCACATCAATCATGATGTGGAGGTGGTCGGATAATGTGACCACCTCCTCCGCCACCCTCCATCCCGACACCATGCGTACGGCAGAGGAAGTCGCCCACGACAAGTCGACGACCGACTCCCCCTGCCAACGCACGGAGGTGCTGACGGACCCCGGTTTAAAGCCGGAGGTCCAGTCCCGCCGCCCACTCTTGCACGGTCTCTCCCGCGCGCTGTCCGGGCACACCCCACGCTCTGGAATGAGCGTTGAAGTCACCAGGACAAGCACTGGACGCGGCGAGCATCTGCGAACGCAGTCGCCCACCGCATCCATGTACGCCTCGTAAGCGGCGAGGGTACAGCTGGGAGAGACGTAGCAGCCCACAACTGCCAGGGGACCCCATTGCACCGCAATGTAGCCCTGCCCTTAACGAGTAAGGAACAGGGCGGGTCCCCTGCGCCACCACCCCAGTAAATGGCGACAGAGCCTCCGTCGTCACCGAACCAGCGAGGATGGTCCGGGACTCGGTAAGGCTCTGCCACCACGGCCAGAGACACTGACCACTGCGCGAGGGTCTGCATCAGCAGGTCCTGCGACCCTCGGCAGTGGTTCAGGTTGCCCTGGAGGATCCTCACCTTCACCCCGAAGGTGAGGCCTCCATGGCCTCCGGCGCACTGGGTGTGGCCTTGGTAGGGGGAGCCTGCTTACTCCCCCTCCCTTTTCTCCCTCTCTTCGGTGCGCAGCCCTTGGTCCCCAACCGATGGTTGGCCGGGCGACCAAGGTCTGCGCACAGCGGGCACTTTAAGGCGGCTGCCGTGCACTGCCGGGCCTTATGGCCGGGCTCGCCGCAAGCATAGCACCGCGTGCTCCGGTCCTGTTCGCAGGTGCACGTGCTACGCACGTGCCCCTGCTCCAGGCACCGGAAACACTGCAGTGGTCTCGCGGCGAGCACCACCAGCCTTGCGGCTGTCCACCCGATGCGGATGCGGTTCGCTGTCGCCAGCTTACGCACCGCACCGAGCGGACACCGCACCCACAGTGACCCCAGACGCAAAGGTGAGCGATGTATCTCGCCCACCTTCACGTCCGAGGCTTGGCAGCCGCCCTGCTCGGCCACCGCTGCGACCACCTCAGCTGGAGTGATGGACTCGTCTAAGTCCATCACTCTCAGCTCGCCGGTCTTCACTGGACGTGCAATATGCACGTCCAGGTCGACCAGCCGCTCCCTCATGGTGGCCGCCAGCGCATCAGCCTTGGCCGAGCAGTCAGCGCCCGCTACCTCGAGGATGAGGGCCCCCGTGACGGCCCTCCTCGTGCGGACGGTCTCTATGCCGCAGTCTGCCAGTTTAATCCGCTGTTTAGCGGCTGACATGACTGCGGCATAGGACGCGTCACTATTCTCCGGCACGGTGACCGTAATGGCCGCCGTGCTCGGGAGCCTTCCTGGCTTGGCCGCCTTCGGCTTCGGCTTTGCCGCTGCCTTCGGGGGGGCCGCCTTCTTAGGCTGGGGCTTCGGTGCTGGGGCCGCCTTTTTGGCGGCCTTGCCCGCAGCCCTCTTCGCCTTCCGGCCGACGACCGTGGCCCAGGTCTCCCCTGCGGGAGACGGCTGGGCCTCTGCCTGTTGCGCCGAAGGCGCACTGGCCTTCGGCTGCGGTCGTCGGACCGGTGCCGCTTGAGCGGCCCCCTCCCTGCCGGCAGCCGCTGGTGCGGGCGCCATGTGTTCGGAGAGCTTCCGGTCGATAAGAGCGCTGATGCGCTCCATCAACCGGCTCTCCGATGACGCCCGCTCTACCAGCGCCGGCGGCAGCGGCTTTTTTTGAAGACCGCTGGCTTGGCACCAGCGGCCTTACTCGGCCCCGCTTCCTGCTGGGACCCACTGGGACCCACAGCCCGGCTCGGGCCGGCGACTGGCGGAGGGTGAGGCGCCTCGCGATTCCGCAAGGCGCTCAGCTCCTGCGTCAGCCGCTCGACCCTCGCCGTCAGGTCGGAGAGCTGCGAACGCAGCTGCGCGTTTTCACGCTGCAGCGCGTCCGCAGCCGGAGGCTGCGTCACCCTCCGAGCGAGCTCGGAGCTCGCCGCCTCCGCCTCAAGGGCCGCCACGCGCAAATGTTGCACGTACGTGCCCCTGAGGTTCCCCGACCTGTCGGAGATCTTCTCCACGGCCAACATGGAGGCCCTTATGCGACTGCACAGGTCCTCCGTTGGCCGCTCCGCCATCTCCCTGGCTAGATCTTCCGACCTAGGGAGATTGGCCTTTGATCTCCGTTTAGCTGGGGCCACCGTCGGGTCCCAGATCTCCGCCTCGTCGTCTTCCTCATTAGAGGCAGGCGGTGGAGATTTCTGTTTCCTCCGTTTCTTGGCCGCCCCGGAGGTCGAAGACCTCACCGAGGCGACCGACATAACGGAGGAGTCAGAATCCCCTCCGCTTTCCCTCCCTGTCACGACAGAGCGCGCAACAAATCGGCCGGATTTGGGGTCGCGCTGCGACACCCCAGCTCCGGCTCCCTCCACTACGCCGGTTCTGGGGTCGCTCTGCGACACCCCAAGACCGGCACCCTCGACTCCGCCCTCACGGGCCTCCTCCCTCCTGACTCCCTCAATTTGATTTAAATTATAATTCATATTAATACCCACGAGTATGGAGGAAATAAAAGTCCACCGGGGCAGAGACTCCTGTACCCACGGTAAGCCTTGGTATACCTCTCGGTATACCTACACACGGGTGTCGGCAGGTGCCCGCGGACATTACAGTAGCGGTTGACAAGCCCCTCAACCATGCATCCCATAGCGCTGTTTTCTCCGCTTAGGATTGGGGAGTTTTTATAGAGGTACTCTCCTCGCGGCCCGGCCAATTAAGGCAAGACCCCCGCTCCGGGCAGAGCCGCTAGACATGATCAACGACACTCCACCCGGTTTACGGTCTTTGGGCGGTGGCAGTGCGACTGGGTAGTCACACCACCTGCCCGGTGACAGGGTTAGTGAACACCGGGCCCGCCCTCCGTCCCTCTGGCGCGCCCTCTGCTATCAGAGGGACGCCCAGAAAAACCTCCGATTAGGCCGAAGCCTACCGGCACTTGTTGCTCGTTTAGCACTACCCGGGGGGCACGTGTAGGGTGTCATGGTTCAAGTATCTCCTACGGACGCGAGCAACTCCACCCCCAGGTTACTCCCCTGTGCCCTCACAGCGCAAGGCGACACGGGCCAGCCGATGTCGCCTTCTTCCCGGGTCCACTTTGGTGGACGACTCAGGCCCCACCCTTGTCGCCCAGTGAACCCGAGGCTCCTTTAGTCGCCTTCTACGACAGGCAGGGGATACCGTTGTCTTATTCTTGAGAGCCCAGAACTACAGGGCTGACCTGGTAGTGTCCTACATCAGCATAGTTTATATAAAAAGAAGTGGATATAAAATTATGTAGCTATCATGTCATTTAAATACTTTTTTAGTGGGATAAACAAAATAAATCGCTGTTCATTTTTCACCAAATTGATGAGATCCCAGGTACTATAGGGGTTCACCTATGGCTATAAACCGGTTATTAGTTGTAGTTGCCTGATATTTTGTAAGAGAAAAAACAGGCAAACAATGACATGGTACGAGCAAGCACATATTATAACAAAGTAATATATGTAAGGAATCTTTTGTCGTGGCATCAAACACAAATCTTCGACCGAGTGCTCTCCGCAATGGATTTTCCATGATTCTAAAATAGAGTGACCATGATACGTATTGTTTTACATTAAAAAACTTATTCTTTTGACTCGTTTTTTTGACCAATCTTCCAACTTGGACCGGGTGTCCAAATTTTTGGCAAATGATCGCTTGTACTTAAAAAAACTGAAGTAACAGCCTGGTATTTGAACTCGCGACCAATATGATTGTCACTCAGACCTTATAGTCTATATAAGCTATCATTGCTTTTGGCAATGAAAATAGTATAATACTTTGCTATGTGTTACTCTAAAGGACAGGATGAAACACTGTGATTATTGTAGGTTCAAATTCCCCTATTCTAGGGAGCTTTTGAACTCCTAGCCGATATATTCGCCCCCCCTCTCGACCTCCGTCCCAATCGAGACCGAGAGGTCGGGAGGGCGTAGAAGTTAGATTCGTCGCAGCTGACGCTTGAGGGATTAGCCTCGACGTAAAAATAGTTATTCCTAAAAAATCCGTTCTAAAACGGTACCCAAGACCAGGGGAGCAGTCGCCCCCTGCGCTGATAACCCGGGTAACACCCCGAGGCCCGTACCTGCGAGGTTCCCGTGAACCTTGTAGATGACTCGTGACTGACTGTGATAAATAAGTGTGGTCTGAAAGATAACGCGTTGTACAGAAATAACGGAAGGTACGCTACGGTGTTTTTGACTTGGAGATGGTTCTACAAGCTGAATAAAGATGAAGAGAGATTTGAGGAAGAGAGTTTATGGTGCAAAAGTTAATTGCAATTGTGGCAGATTATGCCCTATGGGAACATACATCGACTTTGGTGACTACTGGTAAAGAACAACGTTAAAAGATCGGACGAATGTATGTTAAAGATGTATGCGAAGATATGTATATGAACGTGACGAGAAAACTCTGTCCTTATAAAATAAAAATCCGTAATAACTGCCCACCCGTCGGGGTTAAGAACGTGAATGCGTTTGTTCTCGGATCTCAATAATGATAAATGTACGAGATTGATTTATGTCCCCAAAAATATCACTAAACACATGGTATTGCTAATATACGGGATATTTCCGACCTCGTAGTTTACGTAACTCGCTCCGCTCGGATCTCGGCTAAATGAACGCTGAATAATTTCAGCCGAGATTTCGCGTACATTTTCGCCTGTTTAATCGATACGCCGATAAATGGCGTAACGTCGCTATTTGCATTCGCTCTCCCGTTTAAGATTAAATATACAAGGCTCCGACTCTGCTATTTGCCAATGCCATTACACTATGAAACTATCCTATTGCAATTCAATCGTCATTGTGGCAAAAACGTTGTTCGACTTTTTATTTCGATGACCGTCGCATGTTTTTATGTTTTTCCCCGAGTATTATTTTACGTTCGGATATACTGCCATCAATTTGAAAATAGCTAAATTAATGAAACCTTACAATGAAGAAGTTAAAATTATGGATTTCAGGATTCGACTTGAGAACTACGAACAATGGTGCGCAGTGGATGCGGTAACACAGGGTTGCGCCGGCTCGCCAGCCGCCTGCCGTGCTGCGGTGGTAGCGGTACTGGGAACACAGCTGCGTGCTGCCTGCGCCTGCCGTGGAACTGACTTCGCCCAGCTGTACGACTGCCTCGGCTGGCAGAGGTTGCTCTGGCTTAATCCATGTGTTGGTAAGTTTAAGCATACGACTAACTAATCAAAATACGCATTTTCGATGATCTATAAAAGGTAGGGGAAAAAGTTTCTTCCCATTTTTTAAGAAAATTCAAAACACATTTTAATATAGCATTTAACTGAATAATTATAACAATTTAACAAAAAAATAGGAGCCGTGGTAGCTCAGCGTCCGGACGGTAGCCTCAAGTTGTATAGGTAGTAACTCGAGTTCGATCCCCGATGCCGCCACGAATAAATTTGCTGTTGCAATTTTATGTGCTGATTTACCACGTGCTCGGAAGGAAAACTTCGTAAGGAAACCTACATGTCTTAGAAAATTTTTCTAAGGCATGTGAAGTTTGCCAATCTGCACTAGGGCCACGTGGTGGACTATGCCCTTGTTCTCTCTTTACAGAGAAGGCCTGTGCCTAACACTGGGACATATTACATAATATAATAGGTTGTCAAATATCTCCCTTCCGCCTTTTGTGTCATGCGGCACCCAAACATCAAGCTTTTTGTATCCAGCCTTCTGCAGATGGTTTAAAATGGTTTGGTGACTAACTCCCATCTCCTGGGCGATGTCACGAGATGCCACATGCCGGTCTAACTCGATGTAGTCCATGATTTGATCGGTATTTGTCGTCACAGGTCTTCCGCCGGCTGGCTTATCCATGGTGTCGTTTTCACCGGCTCTGAATCGTCGAAACCATTCCTTCGTGGTTCGAAGTGATAGAGTACCATCCCCCAAAACACCATTAATCTCACGGAACGTTTCTCTAGCGGATTTGCCTTTAACGAAGGAAAACTTTAAAATAGCGCGAATTTCGGCGTTAGTGAACTCCATGTTTACACGTCTATAACCGTTGAACGCAATATCCAAACTAATTATGCATAGCGTCGTTTTGTAGGTTATGTCAAGACCTTTCAAATTATGTATAGTATTGCTAGATACGAGCTCTGTAGCGCTTTGTACATAGCCGCGAAATTCAAAAGACAAAAGGCGGAAGGAGATATTTGACAACCCATTATATAAAGGCTGTAACTTTAACTAAAGTATGTACCATAAGTAGGTACCATTTTGTTTGGTAACTTTTTGTTATGTCGAAGTCTTGTGATCAAAATACCGCGACAAGTGGTTTTGGCAGTCCTATCGTGATATTAACCTGACGCTGATTAAAGAATTCTCAAGAGACCGAAACAGGTGGAAGTCTAAAGCAAGGTCAGGACTATACGGCGGATGCATTAACACTTCCCAGCCAAATTCTTTTAATTTTTGCATATTCATAAGCGTAAATCGTCCGCAACCATCAGAGGTTGCAGATAATCTTACCGCACAGAAACCAACTGTAGTACATAAGGAGTATAGCAATTGTCACGGCGGGACAGCGATATCTCTTGGTAACCTAATTAACTACGACGTTAGGCTCGCACCGTCTTCAAAACGTACCGCCATCCTGGTATCACGGCTGTTCATTAGATGGCGCCACTAAGTTAAAAAAGTTAGTATTTATTATATGTCTGTATAAACGACATATAAAGGTAGTATTGCGCACGCACGACAATTTGTAGTCCTGGGCAGAGCTGAAAATCAGCGCTGAGACGCATGCTGATACGGTGTCCAATTTTGGTATCATGTCCTATTTGACCGTTCCTTCTTCCTTTAATTGTATCTTTCTTTCTTTTTTTAAATGGATAACCCATTAAGAAAAATTTTGTTTATATTACCAATAAATAAAATGTCTAATATATTTTATTTCAGTGGAATCTCAACACGACTACCACGTGAAGACTTACGGGTCCCTCCTGACTACCACTCCGTTCGACAACGGCATTCGTTACATCACAGTACCACCGGAGCCTGCCATCCATCACCGTACCACGACGCACCACCATCGACACACCACTCAACATGGCACCTCTCAGATCGAACATTCTCAGGTAATCTTTTTTTTGACGGGGCAAATCTTTAACAAGAGATGGAAATGTGGGGTTATGTAAGTATCTACTCACTAAAACACTCTACGGTCTATGTCGAGGGGCTTCAGGATCTCCAGTAGAACGCACCAGAGCACATCTGCACTGTGCTCTGAAGCACGTCCCGGGGGGAAGTTAGTCCTCGCAGTGCTAAGGCGACACGGGACCACCAATGTCGCGTTCTTCCCAAGACCTCTGTAGCGAACGACAAAGGCTTTTCTGCGGTGAACTCGAAACCACTTATAGTCGCCTTTTATAAGCAGGGCATACCATAGCCTTATTCTATAAGTCCAGGACTACGGCCTTGATTCCCAGGTAATCTATACTTCTCCTCGTTTTTTGTCACCTTCTACAACAAAACTATAGTTGGGTTGAAACTTATGCAGCGTGTTCCGATGAACATTGTAGTATATAATATACTAGCTGTACCCTGAATGATACATCAATAGCCTAATGGTTATGGGTACGGTCTGCAAAACATAAGGTCGTAGCTTCGAATCCACCATTCGACAATTGACGTGAACCATCTCCTAGCATAAACTTAAGCTTAGTTGGAATAGTTAACAAGAATTTTGTTAGAATAAAAAACACATGAGCAAATCCCTGACACGGTTCTCTGGATTTCGCATTATGGTTGCATGCTTGAGAAATAAGAAACAGAGCAAAGACCAGAAGCATAGAAACTTGTCTATGCTTCTGGCATAGACAAGAAGCAAAAAGGTAGAATTAATTGCGAATATTTAAATTTTATTAAAGTCATATTGTAGAAATAACTTGAATGTGAAACGTCATCGATCTTTATTCTTTTGTTATAATTCAACTAATTAAATCCAAGCAGAACTTCTTGAGTTTTTGAAGCATACACAAACCAACAAAACGTGTTTATAGAAATAGACTTTTAAATTATAGGTATGAGACACATTACAGAAAAATATAACATATATTTTTTTTTTATAATTTCTAAGCAAGTGCTACGATCCCACCTGATGTTAAGTGGAAATGCAGTCCTGGATAGTAAGGCGCACTAGCTTAGTAAATGCCTATTCACTCTACCCTTGAAAATACCCACATTGTAATCGGAAGGAAAGAAAGACGCGGGCAAACTATTCCAGTCCCTTGCTGTACGAAGAATGAAAGACGAAGCAAATCGCTTCGTTCGGGTTTGAGGGATGTTCACAACAAAAGGATGAAATCCCGCAGTGCGTCTAGAAGTCCGATGGTGGTGGGATGGGGGAATTAGATCATGTAGTTTCTGAGCACACTCTCCAAAAAGCAAATATATTAAAAATAAGAAACAAAGTACAAATGAAGAAAGAAAGGACGGATAAATTGGACATGATGCCAACATTGGACACCATCTTAGTCTTTGGACAGCGATTCGAATACCAGCCAGTCTATGTCAATACAATAAAATGAAATGTTTCTTTATAGGAGAACCGTGAAGTCCTCAGCCCAATAACAACATTGTCGGAACAAACCGTCGGACCGAACGAAGTTGGACAAATATCCGAGCCCGTTGTAGAAACGACGACTGAAACAACGACAGTTGCTACAACTACCACTACGACTACGACGACGACCACCACGACTACGACGACAACCACCACGACTACGACGACGACCACCACGACTACGACGACGACCACCACGACTACGACGACGACCACCACGACTACGACGACGACCACCACGACTACGACGACGACCACCACGACTACGACGACGACCACCACGACTACGACGACGACCACCACGACTACGACGACGACCACCACGACTACGACGACGACCACCACGACTACGACGACGACCACCACGACTACGACGACGACCACCACGACTACGACGACGACCACCACGACTACGACGACGACCACCACGACTACGACGACGACCACCACGACTACGACGACGACCACCACGACTACGACGACGACCACCACGACTACGACGACGACCACCACGACTACGACGACGACCACCACGACTACGACGACGACCACCACGACTACGACGACGACCACCACGACTACGACGACGACCACCACGACTACGACGACGACCACCACGACTACGACGACGACCACCACGACTACGACGACGACCACCACGACTACGACGACGACCACCACGACTACGACGACGACCACCACGACTACGACGACGACCACCACGACTACGACGACGACCACCACGACTACGACGACGACCACCACGACTACGACGACGACCACCACGACTACGACGACGACCACCACGACTACGACGACGACCACCACGACTACGACGACGACCACCACGACTACGACGACGACCACCACGACTACGACGACGACCACCACGACTACGACGACGACCACCACGACTACGACGACGACCACCACGACTACGACGACGACCACCACGACTACGACGACGACCACCACGACTACGACGACGACCACCACGACTACGACGACGACCACCACGACTACGACGACGACCACCACGACTACGACGACGACCACCACGACTACGACGACGACCACCACGACTACGACGACGACCACCACGACTACGACGACGACCACCACGACTACGACGACGACCACCACGACTACGACGACGACCACCACGACTACGACGACGACCACCACGACTACGACGACGACCACCACGACTACGACGACGACCACCACGACTACGACGACGACCACCACGACTACGACGACGACCACCACGACTACGACGACGACCACCACGACTACGACGACGACCACCACGACTACGACGACGACCACCACGACTACGACGACGACCACCACGACTACGACGACGACCACCACGACTACGACGACGACCACCACGACTACGACGACGACCACCACGACTACGACGACGACCACCACGACTACGACGACAACCACCACGACTACGACGACGACCACCACGACTACGACGACGACCACCACGACTACGACGACGACCACCACGACTACGACGACGACCACCACGACTACGACGACGACCACCACGACTACGACGACGACCACCACGACTACGACGACGACCACCACGACTACGACGACGACCACCACGACTACGACGACGACCACCACGACTACGACGACGACCACCACGACTACGACGACGACCACCACGACTACGACGACGACCACCACGACTACGACGACGACCACCACGACTACGACGACGACCACCACGACTACGACGACGACCACCACGACTACGACGACGACCACCACGACTACGACGACGACCACCACGACTACGACGACGACCACCACGACTACGACGACGACCACCACGACTACGACGACGACCACCACGACTACGACGACGACCACCACGACTACGACGACGACCACCACGACTACGACGACGACCACCACGACTACGACGACGACCACCACGACTACGACGACGACCACCACGACTACGACGACGACCACCACGACTACGACGACGACCACCACGACTACGACGACGACCACCACGACTACGACGACGACCACCACGACTACGACGACGACCACCACGACTACGACGACGACCACCACGACTACGACGACGACCACCACGACTACGACGACGACCACCACGACTACGACGACGACCACCACGACTACGACGACGACCACCACGACTACGACGACGACCACCACGACTACGACGACGACCACCACGACTACGACGACGACCACCACGACTACGACGACGACCACCACGACTACGACGACGACCACCACGACTACGACGACGACCACCACGACTACGACGACGACCACCACGACTACGACGACGACCACCACGACTACGACGACGACCACCACGACTACGACGACGACCACCACGACTACGACGACGACCACCACGACTACGACGACGACCACCACGACTACGACGACGACCACCACGACTACGACGACGACCACCACGACTACGACGACGACCACCACGACTACGACGACGACCACCACGACTACGACGACGACCACCACGACTACGACGACGACCACCACGACTACGACGACGACCACCACGACTACGACGACGACCACCACGACTACGACGACGACCACCACGACTACGACGACGACCACCACGACTACGACGACGACCACCACGACTACGACGACGACCACCACGACTACGACGACGACCACCACGACTACGACGACGACCACCACGACTACGACGACGACCACCACGACTACGACGACGACCACCACGACTACGACGACGACCACCACGACTACGACGACGACCACCACGACTACGACGACGACCACCACGACTACGACGACGACCACCACGACTACGACGACGACCACCACGACTACGACGACGACCACCACGACTACGACGACGACCACCACGACTACGACGACGACCACCACGACTACGACGACGACCACCACGACTACGACGACGACCACCACGACTACGACGACGACCACCACGACTACGACGACGACCACCACGACTACGACGACGACCACCACGACTACGACGACGACCACCACGACTACGACGACGACCACCACGACTACGACGACGACCACCACGACTACGACGACGACCACCACGACTACGACGACGACCACCACGACTACGACGACGACCACCACGACTACGACGACGACCACCACGACTACGACGACGACCACCACGACTACGACGACGACCACCACGACTACGACGACGACCACCACGACTACGACGACGACCACCACGACTACGACGACGACCACCACGACTACGACGACGACCACCACGACTACGACGACGACCACCACGACTACGACGACGACCACCACGACTACGACGACGACCACCACGACTACGACGACGACCACCACGACTACGACGACGACCACCACGACTACGACGACGACCACCACGACTACGACGACGACCACCACGACTACGACGACCTCTGTGTATGTGAGACGTCTCTACAAGTGTCCTGCAAGGTCGCTTGTGTTCCACGCGCGCCCTGCTCTTCCCGTCTCGCGCATTACTCTCACGCGGCGCCTGCATACCAGGCCTACAGGGGACGGTGCTATTGCTACTCCGGCTCTTTCATCTGCATGAGACCTAATCCTGGTGAGTTAACATTACGCACTCACGCTCTCGTAGCTGAAGAGATGACAGATATCCATCTTCACACTCCTAAAACACATCTTTATATGTACTTCGCTTTTGAGTATTCGTGACATCTCCGTCTTCGTCCTAGACGAATGTCCAGATTGGTGACATACTAAAGATACTACCAACTATTTGTGACATTTTTTTTCGGCGCTCTCTCCTCAGTAATTCTTTCTACATGATCAAACCATAGCAGCAAAACTAACAAAACTGCCACTAAAGTATTAAGCTTTTTGAACGTTAGTATAGGAAAAAGAAATACCGATTAACAAAAATTGAATTTAACCGAAAACTCAGTTAAACCCTAGAAACAGAATTAACGGAGGACACCCTTATCAGAAGAGTGAAAAAATGACGTTAAATAGCTGAAATGATGACAGCAGATTATAATTTCGTCAATCATCATCAGAAAAATATTTTTCTTCTAAATAAATACTTATCATTACATTTCTAGGAGAGTACAAGCTGCCAGAGGGTGTATATCTGCTCCTAGGATTTAGCTCTGTTGACGAGGCGCTGCTGCGTCCCCACACGGGTCTAGGAGCTGAAGATGCTGTCAGGCTGCTGCAGCAATATCTGCACGTTGTTCACCCTGAGGACGTGAGTATTAAAAATTTAACTGTTAGCGGATATAGACTCGGATTGCACCGAACATGAAACTGAAACGAAGATACAGATAAGCCAATTTACCTAAACCCAAACCTTATTACAAGCTAAGACTAGGTAAGTAATCTTTATCCTCAACGAGCACGGATGTGAAATTAGAAATAGACTATAGAAGCCGAGACTTCTTATTATAGCTATCATACTTCGGAAATTAAAGAGACTATTCGCGCGAAGAAACATTTGTTATTTGCTTTGGTTTGAAGTTGGTTGGTTTGCTCGTAAACAATTTTTTAATCTTCAATTCCTATTTTGCATTTCAGACCAATTGCACGCTGACTCTGTTCAATATAAGCAACGAGAACGTCATTATCTCTGCCAGCGTACGGCCACGACAGCAAGAACCCCTCAAGGAATCTGGTGAAGATCTCTTAGATAAGGAAAAGGTATTTAATAAACTGTTTCCTCGTATGTTGTAGATGTGTCATTAACGTTATATAGATCTAAATTCGCTCCAATTAAAATATATTCATTATCCAATCATAAAGATATTTATGTATTTGTAAATTAGTCAATAGTTAGAGGACCAATGGATTGAACGTTGTCAAGATTTCAGAGGAAAATATATGATTTCATAGACGTAATTTAAATGTGAATAATGAAACAACCTTGAGATAACCCAATATTTTTAGTGTAGACACTCTTAACCCCCGTCTCTTAAAAGATAAAAAACTTGGAAGCTTCTAAATGCGTATCTTATCACATGCATACCTGCATACCTCTATTGGTTAAACAATGTACATTGTGTTGACGAGGTCAATTGTACAGTCCTCTTCACTGATAATACGCGTTTCGCTAAACGAAAAACTGGGAGATTAATATTGCATTCACAACTCTGGAGCTAAGCCCACAAAGTAACAATGAAGCACTTTCTATTTCACAAGATGCTTCGAAAGTCTTTGATAATATCTAAAACGATAGCCTTATCACCAAGTTTCTAGCTTGTGAAACATCCTGTCTTGACAGACAACAGACTTTTTGAAGGATTATTAATGGCTACTCATCTAAGACTATAACGGTCTGCTGAAATCTGGTATTTATTTATTTAATAAGATACACCAACAGCATTACACAAGCATACATTGTTGTAATAATCAAGTTTACAAACTAAGTCCTGTTGTGTATGCCAATTACAGGTGTACACAACATTCGCTATAAAGAAACGTAACGATTTTATTATTAATACTTACAAAAATATTTTATTAAATGATAAAGTAATAGAAATATCACTACTAAATTAATTAAGTTGGCCAAAATTACTGCACAATTTTTAACACTAAGGTGCGGAAGACCTTGCGTGAATTAGAAAAAATGTCAACCGACGTGGACTTAGTGTTGAGAAAGTTATAGTTAACGGAAATCCTTGGCAAGGGCGAGTGTGACAGTAGGTTGGTTTTAGATTGCGGCACATCAAAAATCATACAACAACGACTCCTTGGATATTTGAATGGCACTCTAATGTGAATGTTTATTATTTACAATTTATTTACAAAGACTTTTCTTGACATCTCCATTGGATACGCTGATATTAATTGTTGCAAATCAGGATTTCATCAAGCCTTAACTTTGAGCTGTTCATCAAAACTAATACGAAGAAACAAGGAATCTTTGTCAATGTATAGCGGTATTTCTTTATTTGACAATTTTTAATGTTTTTCACAGCGTAAGTCTGGTCGTGTGTTGAATTGTTATCGTGTTAGGTAAATTTACCACATTTAAACAAATCCTGACAAACTTATTGCATCTCGAATACTTCAGTTTCAAGGATCTTGTATTTGTGATTTAACAATACTGTATGTTAAACAAACACGCTGCATTCAATATTTGTTTTGTTTTATATTACATGATCTTTATTTCTTCTTTTATATGTCTATATTAATTAATATATCTGCTATTCTAGGAGGCGTGCATTGATGTTTTGAAAGTCGTCAAGTCTCGCATCAATTCGCAACATGAAGATATCTCCTCACATCTTCTACTTTCCATCTTCAAGATCGCCGAAGTTGATGTGGTATATCCTACACCACCTAGTTCCTTATCTTTAGTAATAAGAGCGGATAGAAATATTTATATGTTCATAGCCTTCATTATCTTAATTCAAAATTTTAAACAAAATACTCCTTTATCCTTTGTCACGATCACATTTCTTACTAACATCGCCAATTGCTTTTGGAATTTATTCAAATTTAATCGTGAAAAGTTGAATAACTCACTAAGCGTCGTTCCTTTTATTGAAAAGAATTATATTTTCAAAGATAAAATCGACAACGTATCTATTTTGGAGAAATACGAAGAGTTTATCGAAACTAATAAATTTGTTAATGTAAATGACGTTATGCACAATGCACTTGCTGTAGATTACGCACAAATTAACGATGACACTGGAAAAAATATAGTTGAAGTAAAAGAAATATATGTAAATAAATATAATGAAATGAAACATATCGATAAAGCTGTGAGTATTACAATATTTACTAATTTTAATGAACTTGTTGTAGATGCAATTATACTTAAATATTTTTCTAGAAATGTGTATTATGAATGTACTATTTATGATTCTAAGATGCTTTTTGGGGAATTTCATTTTGAAAACATCACGTCCTTGTCTAATGGAGTTGTAAAATCCGATAGTTTAGGACTGACTCTAGTTGTAGTATGAAGACTGAGATGATTAACTAAACATATCATAGTTAAGTGTACTTCGTTTTATTTTCGACTTAGAACTGGTGCTTGTAGGTCGATCTCAAAGGCTGGGTTTTGTAAATAAGTACTAAACCTTTTACACTGTTAGGAAACTCTTCTGATTTATTTTGTAGTGTAGACATTTGTGCTTTAGATGTGTTAACTTTATCTTACAACGGCAAAGCTGAAGTGAATATTATTTTATCATCGCCGTTAATTCAATACGGTTGAAGGTTAACGAACTATATTCCTCCGTAGTTAGTTTTTTACACTAGTTTTATTTCTTCTAATAATTTTGTCTCATAGTTTATCTATGGTGCTTCTATTATTTTATCTGTAGGTTGTCTATGTCTAGCACAAAACCCTAGAATCTCTAATATAGTTCGCTGATAAGTAGTAGCTGTTATAGAACTTGCCTTTCTGTTAGTTAGATAACTGTACGTAACAGATATATGTGACAGCACTCTTAGACTTTACACGAGAGGTCACACAACAATTTTATCCTTACAAATTTAATTATTAAAATAGTCGTGGTAATTTAAAGTACATAAATCAAAAATATTTCTCTGTTATTTCATGACAGGACAGTTAAATAAGTTTACAGTTAATGCGTTTAGGGCAGATGTGAACATTTGTTCTGACTTTAACAGAATTCAATTTTTTTGTGAGTTCATTACATTAGATGACGGAGCTCTAAGGTCGCTAAGCCTGAACCTCTATACGATTATATAGAGGTTCAGACTCATATATCATATATTCAACCGACTTCAAAAAGTCCTCAATTCGTCTGTATATTTTTTTTGTGTTTATTATCTCATAACTTTCATCTGGGTGAACCGATTCTGATGATTCTTTTTTTGTTAGAAAGCTTAAGTACTTTCCATGTGGTCCCAATTTGGTTCAATTATGAAAATTAATGATACTCTCTTTACAGAGAAGGCCTGCGCCCAACAGTGGGACATATATATTATATAAAGACTGTAACTTTAACTTTTAACTTATGAAAATGACATCCATGACAAAACCAACAGATGTAGTGATAAATTATTTTCCTTCAGAAAACTAGGATCTTTATCGGAATACTATGACACTCGAACTGTCAACGAGTGAAATTTTCATATGCACTAATTTCGAGCTATTTGAGAGATCACGATAAATACGAACTTTAAATTACGTAGGGAAATCGTTTCTCACTATATCTATAATTGTTCATTTGCATTTGCGTCCTCGCGTAATAGCGTTTAACGTTTGATGTGATTTGAAGTCGATTTTTGTTTTTGCTCGTACTATATAATATATATATATATACTTGTACTAATTTTAAAGTTGTTGTGTAATTTCCGTGTAAGTAGTTTTACATAGGTAAGTGAACACCTAGATAAATGTTGTTTTCTCGGAGGTTACGCGTAAAAGGGTATGTAATTTATTGAAATGGTAAAGAACGAAGCTTTAATTTGTAGTAGTAATATTCTTGTGTTCTAATGAGTTTTAACGAGCGTAGTGTCACCTTTAGGATATCATAATACTATGTGTGAATGTTTAGATTCGGTGTTTACTTAAATTATTTAGTATTTTTAATATTATCTGCTTTGTGTTAACTTTTTTTTTCTACTCCATTTTAATAGAAGCTATTCGAATCTTGTTATTATAAATCTAAGATGTCGTATACATATCAATCTTTTTTAAGTATATAATTAGGTAATTGTTTTAGAAAATTGTTGTTATAGTGTTTAAAAATTATTTATTAAATAAATTTATTTTCTTATTTCATCAATTCACGTCAAAAAACTGTGTAAAATTTTATAATAAAAATTAAAATTTATAAAAATAACCTATTTTCTTTAAATACGAGACGACTAAAATAAATGTAATAATTGGCTACGGTAGTAATGTTTAGTTTTTATGAAACATTTTATATTTATTATAAATATAAAATGGTTATGTTAAATATTACTATTGGTTGTCATTGCTTTTTATATAAAATTTTGAATAAACGTAAAATTCTTTTCTATGAACACGTCCATTTTGTATTCAAAAGATTTTTTTAAATTGTTAATTTATGTTCACTCGATTTTTAATTTATTTTATTTGAAAAAGTGTTGCCTATTTAAATATTCTCGACATTCAAAAAATTACTAATACTTTCAATTTGTATATAATTATACATTTATATATGAAAACGTCATCTCGCGAAAGAACGAAACGAAATTCTTAGTATATATTATGTATACAAAGATGGTGTATTATGTAGTCAAAATTATATTTTTCATCATTAGACTATTACAGCCAAAAATATAAATAAACCTGTTTTAAAACCAACCAACTGTCCAACCAACCAAATGTTCTAGCAGAAGCTTAAGCTTAGTTGGAATGGTTAACAAGATTGTTAGTAATAATAGGTTGTCACATATCTCCCTTCCGCCTTTTGTGTCATGCGGCACCCAAACATCAAGCTTTTTTTGTATCCAGCCTTCTGCAGATGGTTTAAAATGGTTTGGTGACTAACTCCCATCTCCTGGGCGATGTCACGAGATGCCACATGCCGGTCTAACTCGATGTAGTCCATGATTTGATCGGTATTTGTCGTCACAGGTCTTCCGCCGGCTGGCTTATCCATGGTGTCGTTTTCACCGGCTCTGAATCGTCGAAACCATTCCTCCGTGGTTCGAAGTGATAGAGTACCATCCCCCAAAACACCATTAATCTCACGGAACGTTTCTCTAGCGGAAACTTGCCTTTAACGAAGGAAAACTTTAAAATAGCGCGAATTTCGGCGTTAGTGAACTCCATGTTTACACGTCTATAACTGTTGAACGCAATATCCAAACTAATTATGCATAGCGTCGTTTTATAGGTTATGTCAAGACCTTTCAAATTATGTATAGTATTGCTAGATACGAGCTCTGTAGCGCTTTGTACATAGCCGCGAAATTCAAAAGACAAAAAGACGGAAGAGAGATTGACAATTTCTGAAAAAAAAAATATTGCTAGCTTTCTACCAATCAACCAATCAACTGTAATAAACATAAAAACAGATATTTTATCGGTACAACTGGTAATTTTTTTTTATATATTTTGTAAAACATTACTAAAACAAATCCATAAAGTACAAGCTAAATCAATTGTAATTTTGACATGTAATTGTATTATAAGTCGTTATTTCTCTGTTTTTTTTTTTAAAAACAATGTCACTAAGAGAATTAGCAAAATTGATTCTAACGATACATATCAATGAAGCTCAATTTTATACCTATTGTATTTCTAGCATTAGATGTTGCAAAGCAAGATGGCGTATATCCTTACGTAGATTAGAATATAGAGATTATAAATAGGTATACTAATAAATTAAAAAATATATAGGCGAAATGTTTAAAGTAAATATGAAATTTATGTTTTAATTAAAATAATTGTGGTATTCTTTATGGCTTGATGTATCTATCTACTAATATTGTAAACAAAAATTTGTTCGAGATGTAAACAGTGAATTAATCTTATTTTTAATTATGGAAATTTTGAAACGTGTGAAAACATTGAAATAAACGAACGTATGGTTCCGAATTCATTACCAACATACAAGAAATAATTACAAAATGGCGTACAAAAACACCGCTACGAAAATATGAAACTATATGTTATCTCTGTTCACAAAAAAAAATCAATAATTAAAATTTATTTAATAATAAATAGAATTAAGTCGCACGTATTTATTGTTTACATCTCATAATTAATGAAACCAATAATTTTCTAAATTTGTGCACACGCCTCATGCCTTCCATGTAAATATACTAATAATAGTTAAAATACTTATATAAAATATTTATTGTAATAAAAAACACAAAACTGCACTGTTTCAAAATATACGTACTATTTATTCATTATATTATTTCAACAAAAATAAATTATTAAAGGCATATCACTGTATATTTATGATCTTAAATTACAATAATAATAATAAAAAATATTCCAAATTATTTGTACACTATAAGAATAACATTTCAAATCACATACATTTGTAGCTTATTTGAAATATTTAAATGATTACATATGAAATTATGATAATTCAATAAATTATAAACAAAAACCAATTATCAGTATAACTTATTGACGACATATTTCCGTAATTATTGTTTTTAAACAAATTGTTATTAATTTATGTGTAGATGATTAAAATTATTTTTAAATTAATTATATGATAAATCATAATTTAATAGAATATATGTTATGATATCTTATTTCTCCCTTTTACACAATGTTGTCGCTTGTCTGGTAACTTGTGTTTAATCTGATACAACCTCCACGGCTACAATGTAGAATATCTCTATTTATGTAAAACACTTTAAAATTGATCGTAGAGTAATTTAATATCGGTTTGGAAAGACGGGGCAATCTGATTAAGTTAACCACAATGGTTATGAAATATATAAGCTTTACAATTAAAGTAATATATGTACTAAAAGAGCCGTGGTAGCTCAGTGTCCGGGCGTGGCTGAAGTTGCATAGTACGCCAGCAACCCGAGTTCGATCCCCGGTGCCGGCACCAATAAATTTGTTTGTAGCAATTTATGTGCTGATTTACCACGCGCTCGGCGGTGAAGGGAAACATCGTGAGGAAACCTACATGTCGTAGAAAATTTTTCTAAGGCATGTGAAGCCTGCCAATCCGCACTAGGGCCGCGTGGCGGACTATGCCCTTATACTCTCATTACAGAGAAGGCCTGCGCCCAACAGTGGGACATATATATTTTATATATAAAGGCTGTAACTTTAACTTTAACTTATATACTAAAAGTATATGTTTCAAATTCCAATTGCAAATAATAAATGTTTCTTTTTTAATCTGGGGAATGCCAAACTGTCTTAAATGATACAAAAAAAATGGCGCGGGGACTCATGAGAGGATCATCTAACTTACATTTTACCATTTTCATCTTAGACGCAAGAAATAAGTGTGTGTTTTAAAAAAGACTTGGCTTAAAGGTCCTAAAGGCTTCATAATGAATCCTGAATGATATTTATGTTTATATGATATCTAAATAGATAACAATGGTTATTTTTCCAAATCGATATTGAATTTGATTATAAATTAAATTGTGAATACACGGCACTGTAGTGATATGCGTAACTGAGCTTTTA
Organism: Meandrusa payeni; assembly: GCA_029286785.1. Lineage (NCBI taxonomy): Eukaryota > Metazoa > Arthropoda > Insecta > Lepidoptera > Papilionidae > Meandrusa > Meandrusa payeni. The sequence goes on from JAGSMX010000029.1 coordinate 4,664,551, forward strand.
AACAATAAATTGTTTTATACACTATTATGAAATACGTATTGGAATGATATGTTATTTACCCACTACTCCTCGCGAGGTGATTCTGTCAATGTTTTGTTGTAGCTAATTAAACAAATTCGTATAAAAATATCGTTGTTTGTTTCATTCGTTCGTACAGTTCAGTGTAAACCGAATTCATTTGTATTTTTTTTATGTTTGTTCAAAATACCGTCTAGCCCGACTTCTAAACCAAAAAAGAACATTATAATTGCCAATTTTTGCTATAATCTGCTTCATCTATCGTAATCCACTTCAATATTGTTTCTCTCAAATTGTTGTTATTAATTGTTAATCTCGTCCATAATGTCATTCTTCAAATACATCGTTTCAATCAATATCAAACAATCAAAAAATTTATTGAAAATTACATATTAAAAAAATATTAGATAACTATTGTTATAATTTGTAGGTTTCGTGGAATAAAATAGTCCAACAACTAATACACTAGCTTTATTGAGACAGCGTAACATTGTACAAAGAATTATTTATAATGAATACCGTCACAACTGCGCGTCCTCACAATCTTTATACAAAATTAATTAGAAGTCAGATTACGAACTAATAAAGTTAAACTATTGTTTACAATGCCAAGTTCATGTGAAGATCAACTAAATTATTAATTATGAATTAAAGATACAATAATGTTCAGGTAAATCATTAAGATATCATTGGAAGTATGCCAGCTAACACTATATATGGCACAACAATAATTTTAATTTGTAATAAATTGATTTCATAGTGAAATTTTATTGGCATGTGGCATACTTTTGAAACGGTTTGGTTTCAATCAGGTCCTATTTACTTTGCAGGCAAGGATATACCAGAACTCCTAAAATGTATTTTTATATTTGATTACATTTATAGATATATAGAATATAATTATAGATTTATGTCATTCCAAGACCGCCATCTTCTTTTTACAAAAATTAATTAGAAGTCATATTACAAGTCAGATGCTCCTTAATGTGTATTGTAATTGTCTTACAACTACACTATTCTGTTTACGATTACTTGAACCTATTGTTCAACTAATCGTATTTAAGCCGGTTCTATATCAAATTTAAAAAATAAAAACTATTTGTCTTAGAGAAGTCATATGAAAATTGAGGCTTAAGCCACGTTAGCGTTAACGACGTCAAATATAAATAGCAAATATTATTGGTTTAGTAACACGAGTATAAGTAATTTTAAAAAACAAAAAAATGAAATAAAATCAGTAGCATTTATCTACGAGATTATTAAGCATGCCCCTCTGTCGCTATACATGTCACAAGATCTTGCGATGTTATAAATATCGAATAATATTTTTGTATGTGAGAAAACTTATTGGGACATTAAATTTAATTGTACCCAATCTAGATCCTGTGGACAACAGAAATAAAAGAAAACGGTCAAACAAAAAAAAAAACATTTATTGTAACAATAAAATCATTGGTTTACTTAAATAATAAAATTAATATACAGACTTAATTAGGCAATGGCCAATTCTGGAAATGATGATGAAAAATTTACATAATAAAAAAATGCACATAGTAAAAATAATACATAATAAACATCACTTTACTTAGTGATCTTGTCCTCACTGGTGCCTTCCTTCTGATCTTTAATATTTGTGCGAACAGGTCCTGTTTGAGTTATGGGCACATTTCTTTCGCCCTTCATGGATTCTGGGACCGTCAAAGGGGCTGTAATCGTTAGCACGCCATCTGAAGACAGCTTAGATTCCAAAGTTTCCGGCAGAGAGCCTTTTGGTAATGGATACCTCCTCGAAAACTGACGAGAGATGAAGCCATGTTCATCCTTCTTCTCTTCATGTTTGCATTCCACAATAATGTACCCATCTGCAGTCTTCACGGATATTTCTTCTGGAGCAAAATGCTTCACATCCAAGCTGAATTCAATCTTGTCTGCGTCGACTTTAACACTCGAACCAATGTCTTTTGTCGTCGATGCATGATGGCGCCATGGTCTGGAGTATTTGTTGAGCAACGGCTCAACGAAGGATGGATCATCAGGAATCACATGTACGCCGACACGCACATTCGGAAGACTGAAACCCCAATTTGGGAATGATGACGAAGACATTTTAACGAAGTTAGATCTCAGTAATTACTCTCAAGCAATTTACTTTCTCGTTTCGAAAATTTATGCCATTTTTTCGCTGTACGCGCCTTTTATACCCCACTTCGATACGCCATCTAGTATCGAGTAGAAGAAAATATCAGAGGTTTTAAATTTAAGAGCCGCATTTAGCAACAAGGTTTCTTTTTTTTAATTTCGGACATCTTAATTTTAACAGAGAAGATAACTGGGCACTATGGCTCCTTTGGAATCCTGTTAAATTAAAAATAAATACACATGAGGTCATTTTCTGCTCAAACGTAACAAAAATTAAGAATCAATCAATTATTAACAATCAAAACGCTTTTATGGATATGATGCTACAAGGTTTTAAGAGGCTAAGAATCTAAAAGTCTTTTAAAGGTAATATGTTTTTAATGTTTACCAGAAAGTTATTGGGGATAGATCTATGGTAAAAAACTACTTATATTATATATCATAATATTTTTATGTATAGCCTTTTCCTCATTCATACACGTGCAAATGCAGGTCTCTTATTTATTTATATGATAAAGTAAATGAACCTATGCTGGTTGACCAGAAACAGACCGCAACAGTTCCATCTGGGTTGCGAGGTGAAAGGTTATGGTTGGAAGCTTCAGCTCCAAGTTCAGGTCGAGGTTTTGAACGAACCACAGTGCTCCCGTGGCTTGTCATAAAAATGGACTCTGGAATATCGGAAGTCGATGGATTTGACGCGGGCTGGCTTGCCACGAGGCCCATGTCGGAATAGGCGAATGACTGATTTGTAACGTGTCACCATGTTACGAAGGGACATTTTACTCTTTTTGTTAAGTAAGGGGTACACGAAAACTTATCGAAGGGTTTCGCTACGTCGAGAAATATGGCTTCGGTTTCATCCCATATAGAAGTTGGCGGGTATGCAAGAATGTTTGGTGCGAAAGCCAAACTGCTGCAGGTTAGTAAGCGACTAAGTGATCACTTCTACACATGTACAGCGCCAAAGGTGATTTTCCAGCCATTGAGAAAGGAGTACACCCTTTTCTTTAAGGTCCCCAATGACGTACCATTGCGGTAAAAGTCCTATCGACGGTTGATTTTAAAGATTGGGCTGTTTGTGAGAAAATAGAACAGAATTCTGTAGCTATGAATGAAAGAAATAATTCCACTCAATATAGCTTATATTTTTAATACTAGCTTCAATACTATGGCTACTAAATTGTGCTTAAAAACAATGTATGCATTGCACCCAGATTGATATTATGATTATTTTCTCAAACTATAGAAACTAATATTTTTTTTATTTTTTTTTTTAGTCGGTTTGAAATAATGTAACATTTTTGTTAGGTCTACATTCTTTAATTAGCTTAATTAATACAACTGTTTTTTATATAAAATATGTGTGTATGCTGTGGAGGATTCTATTTAACACAAAAAATTAAGAATCAATCAATTATTAACAATCAAAACGCTTTTATGGATATGTTAGCTACATAGGCTACAAGGTTTTAAGAGGCTAAGAATCTAAAAGTCTTTTAAAGGTAATATGTTTTTAATGTTTACCAGAAAGTTATTGGGGATAGATCTATGGTAAAAAACTACTTATATTATATATCATAATATTTTTATGTATAGCCTTTTCCTCATTCATACACGTGCAAATGCAGGTCTCTTATTTATTTATATGATAAAGTAAATGAACCTATGCTGGTTGACCAGAAACAGACCGCAACAGTTCCATCTGGGTTGCGAGGTGAAAGGTTATGGTTGGAAGCTTCAGCTCCAAGTTCAGGTCGAGGTTTTGAACGAACCACAGTGCTCCCGTGGCTTGTCATAAAAATGGACTCTGGAATATCGGAAGTCGATGGATTTGACGCGGGCTGGCTTGCCACGAGGCCCATGTCGGAATAGGCGAATGACTGATTTGTAACGTGTCACCATGTTACGAAGGGACATTTTACTCTTTTTGTTAAGTAAGGGGTACACGAAAACTTATCGAAGGGTTTCGCTACGTCGAGAAATATGGCTTCGGTTTCATCCCATATAGAAGTTGGCGGGTATGCAAGAATGTTTGGTGCGAAAGCCAAACTGCTGCAGGTTAGTAAGCGACTAAGTGATCACTTCTACACATGTACAGCGCCAAAGGTGATTTTCCAGCCATTGAGAAAGGAGTACACCCTTTTCTTTAAGGTCCCCAATGACGTACCATTGCGGTAAAAGTCCTATCGACGGTTGATTTTAAAGATTGGGCTGTTTGTGAGAAAATAGAACAGAATTCTGTAGCTATGAATGAAAGAAATAATTCCACTCAATATAGCTTATATTTTTAATACTAGCTTCAATACTATGGCTACTAAATTGTGCTTAAAAACAATGTATGCATTGCACCCAGATTGATATTATGATTATTTTCTCAAACTATAGAAACTAATATTTTTTTTATTTTTTTTTTTAGTCGGTTTGAAATAATGTAACATTTTTGTTAGGTCTACATTCTTTAATTAGCTTAATTAATACAACTGTTTTTTATATAAAATATGTGTGTATGCTGTGGAGGATTCTATTTAACACAAAAAATTAAAATTATGTTTGCGGTCCAAAAGTTGAACACCACTGCGTAATCGCCCACAGTCGTTGCCCCGTTGCGAAACGTCTGGAACTTTATGGAAATACATTCTGGAACCTTCCAGATACACAAAGGTTCTATAATGTCGCAACAAAATCACGTTACGATTTTGTTGCGACATTATAGAATTGCGATTATTGGCAAGATGTTTTTAAAATGGAATGATTTATCACGAAGTATATATATATTTGTACATGTATTTGTTTCATTGTAAGATGAAATCAAGGTTGATTTATCATGTAAAAAGGGTAAAAAATTGTAGATTTAAAGTATTTTATTGTATGTTTTACAACCTATTTGATTGCGGTTTCACTCTTTTCTCTAGTGGGGTAGACACGATTATTAGACGGCAAATTTGAACCAACCATAAACTGAGCAACAAATTGTAACAAGTAATTTTTTATACTTAAGAAACCCAGAAACGGAAAATTTTTGTTAATACAAGAGGTTGAGGAGGCTGGGTTTCGAAATTCGGCGTGATATGACTTATAGACGTTTTCGTCCTTAAATGTTAATTTTTTTTATTAATTAAATATTAATTTCCCACTAATCCTATCAAGGTAGACACAGATAGACATCGTATTATATTTTTTTTGTAAGACAATGAATTACTCAATATCACGCCAACCGATTTCGATGGTTCATTTTTCATGTAAAGGATTTACTTTAAGGGTAGTTTGATGAGAGTTTAGTTAAGTTCTAATTATTCCTAATTCGAAACGTTTCCAGCGGTTTCACTTCACGGGACACATTTCAGTTATATAAATATTATATCGCACTAATGGAATTTCTACAACACTAACAATAAATACAATCAACAACAATGCATCTTGATTCCAAACAAACAAAACCAGTCGATTATTGTCAGCTCGTTACGCATTACAAATAGCTATGAATACCTTTTTGCCCATTGTTATAGTTAAATAGCACTTAGAGAGTTCATCTTCTACCTCTATTCTGATTAACTGATCGGATCCTAGAGAGGGATCTTGGAATGAGACGTTGTTCTCAGCGCTGTCTTCTGCGGACGGAAGGAAGGCAACATGGAGTGGTCCCGCATCGCCTTAGCCCATCGAAGGTGTTAGGAATCACCATGGGATGTTCGGATCAGTGTAAAGGAGCACCGGTGCCTGCACCTGCCTAAGCAAGGTGGGATTTCGATAACAAAGGCCTTTCCTCCAGATGCGACAGCGTTCTTTTTTTTCTCGAGAAAATTCAAAAGATGACAGCGTTTTAAGTCGACCGTACCCGAGGGGTCCAAACCAAAGGCTCAGTTGCTACAAACGGATTATGTAGCAAAAACTCTTTGTTCGTGAACATCGTTCCAAATCCCTACCGGTCCGTACCAACAAGGTTCCCTTTTAACCGACTTCCGACAGAGTTTTTTTTACATTGTCTTGCTCTTACAACGCCGTCATTTATCACCCGAATTTTGATTTTTTTTTTGAAAGGGCTTACTTTCAATAAGGTCCTGTGGCAATGCACCTTGAGTTCCGAAGACCAAGGAACCCTAAAAATCGGAGTTATATATATCTGATAAGCAAGTGACAAGTTTGTTTATTTTCTTATATATAATTAGGGGATATAAGTAATTGCGTAAAACTATTTTTACGAATTAAAGATGAAATTTCGAGAATTTAAAATAAGATTAAAACGCATTTCAAACAATTATTTAATTTTTCATTTATTTAAACGTCAAAAAAGTTCATAATGCGTCGGATTAATTAAACTATCCATACTTTAATAAATGAAACGAAAACACGTCGATATTTTAATATACATATTGCTTTAATTTAATTTTTAATATACTTATTTCTTTTTCGCAACATTTCAATTCTGATGTTAATAATTAAAAACATAAAAACTAAAAATCGTTTAGTTAATGTATTTTTTTATTAAACACACCTTGGTCTTTATAGTGTAACCTAACATAAGCTGCAAATATCCATTAATCATTGTTAGAGAGAACATTCTAGAATCAAAACATAAGTCCTTATACTCCTTGAATTCTATTGATTCCTTGAATTAAATTTCTAATACTCATAATATAATTATAATTACTACACATATAAAATTTTAAATCGGCAATAAAAAATCCACTCGTTTTTACGGATAAAATAGTAGTACAAAACTTAATCCAGAAAATTACAGTATGTGATTTAAAGTATTTTTTCAAAAATATACGTATAACAATTCGTATACATATATCAATAACATCGTAATATGATAAAGTACGTCGCGAATACGCCGGTCGGTTCCAGAAAGTTCCATACAAATCGATCGTTGCTAGGTAACGACCCAGAGCCGCTGACGATGTTTGCGTGAGCGTAAAGAGCAATGTGTGTTATCGTAATACAGCGATTCGAGAAATTTCTACTCGTTGCTAGATGGCGGTATCAGACGAGTGGTATATAAACCGAGACAGCACGGTCATTGGCATACAATTTAAATCGAGCAAGCGAACCGTAGAGTGTTCAGAGAGAAACGAAGCTGTTTTGCGAAACATTTTTAAATTAACCTCGCTTAAAGGAATTGTAATAATGTCTCTGCTACCGTACGTGTTTGGTCTGCAAAGCCCCAGCCGCCTCTTGGATCAAGATTTTGGACTAGCCTTGACACCCGACGACCTGCTCACAGCTGCCATCAGTCCCATGCTTTCCATGGACTATTACAGACCCTGGAGACAACTTGCAGCTGCTTCTCGAGACGTTGGTTCGAGCATCAAGTCCGACAAGGATAAATTTCAAGTCAATTTGGACGTTCAGCATTTCTCGCCTGAGGAAATTACGGTGAAGACCGCCGATGGTTACATCGTCGTGGAAGGAAAACATGAGGAGAAGAAAGACCAACACGGCTTCATATCTCGTCAGTTTGTGCGCCGGTACGCCTTACCAGAGGGTTGTCGACCGGAAAGTGTGGAGTCAAGACTCTCTTCCGACGGCGTACTAACAGTGGTCGCTCCTAAACAACTAACTGCTTTGAAGGATGAAAGAGCAGTTCCCATTCAACAAACTGGACCCGTGCGCAAGGAAGTCAAGGATGCTACCCAGGAGGAAACCAAAAATTGATTTTGTATGCCATAACCGCCTCGTATAGGCCCTTTAAGTAAGACTGAATTTTTTTTTTCCAAATTTGTTAATTTGAGTTTCTTAAATAAATATTTTATTTCTGAAAGGTAGTCGTTTTATTTAAATTCACCGTCATGTTAATTATTTACTGCTGATATTTCTTTTTTCCATAATAAACCACTTAAATTTGTGACCACATGGTTTCAATAATTTAGCTAAAAATCTATCCGAAGTAGATACATTAAATGAAAACCCGGATTAATTTAAATTGAAAACCAATTTAGCTGTTGATATGATCTGGTCCCACTATAAATATTGGCTAACGACTTTTTTTTTAGTTTTGTAAGATGTAGTTTTATACATACAATAATAGCTAAAATTTGTGCCGACAACCACCGCCGCGGCACTTTTGCGGGCCACGAAATTCTAGTGTGCCGCCATATTCTCGATCTATAATAATGTTAATACACTCTCTTAGCGACAGTTAATCATTACAGACTTACGAATTAGGATAGAGAAGTTAATGGACTGACTAATATTTATTTATTTATAATTTTACAAAATCAACAGCTTATGAATTATAATAGATATTTCGGTCACGTATTCAGGATCTAAACCTTTATAGATTTACATTATATAAAACATTTTTTTTTCAGTGTTAACTACATGATGTACTCCGTATTAAAATACAATAAAAAAATTAAACAAATTAATAGGAAATAAAATTGCATTACCTGAGTTACTGTGTGTGAGTGTGTATGTGTGATGTGTGTACGTTTATACATTCCTGTGTGTCCTGTATCACAAATCTCTAATTAACCCTAGTAATGCCATCAGTCAAAGTCTGTATTATTAGATTTTGAATTTCAATTTTGTTAGGCAAAAGGGTCTACGCTTGAGAAATGGTTATTATAAGTGCTTAACACTCGGAACGGAATATTTTGTATAATTTGTATTCGCTGGTGGTAAGTAGAAAAGAAGAAAGTCAACTAAAGTACTTTAGCTCACAACTCTTATATCATAACGCAAACGCGGGTAGGACGGTCTGATGTAATAGTGTAGACTAGATGGAACGACGATCTGTTGGATGGAGCTGGAGCACCACCCGTCACGGATACCGAAATGGAGGCAGTTCTGACCTGCCTCCAGAGTAGGCGGAGGGCACCGGGTCCGGACGGGGTGCACGGAAAGGTTTTGGCCCTCTCCCTCGTGCACCTCGGTCAGGCCCTTCGGGAGCTGTTCGACCGCTGTCTGCGGTCGGGGCAGTTCCCGAGGGTCTGGAAAGAGGGTCGGCTGTGCCTTCTCCCGAAGGACAGTCGGCCCCGGACTCGGCTTCGGCGGTTCGACCGGTTGTGTTGCTGGACGAGGCTGGCAAGGCCCTGGAGAGGGTCGTGGCTCGCCGCCTCGTCCGGCATATGGAGGAAGGTCTGGGCCCGAAACTCTATGAGTTTCAATTCGGGTTCAGGCCCGCCGGTCGACCGTCGACGCCCTCCGACGCCTGCGGGCGGTGACGGAAGAGGCGGGGCGTCAGGAGAGGTAGTGTTGGCGGTGTCACTGGACATCGCCAATGCCTTCAACAGCCTCCCTCATGCGGTGATACAGGCGGCACTCGTATATTTCGGAGTGCCCCTGTATCTCAGGAGGCTGTTGGGCGCCTACCTCTCCCAGAGGAGGGTGGCATTCGAGGACCGGAGGGTCAGTCAGGTGGAGAAAAGCCGAGCGCGGTGTCCCACAAGGATCGGTGTTGGGGCCGATTCTGTGGGACATCGGCTACGACTGGTCCTGCGGAGCCGTCTCCTCCCGGGATGGGTGTCATCTGCTATGCAGATGACACCCTCATGTCCCGGGGAAAGGCGTATAAGGAGGCGGCGCGGCTGGCCGAGGTCGGAGTAGGCCTCGTGGTCAGCCGCATAAAGAGGTTAGGGCTTCGGGTAAAACTGGAGAAGACCGAAGCCCTCCTCTTCCGCAGGACCGGACGTAAAGGACCCCCTCCGGGTGCCACCCTCCTCATAGGAGGAGAAAGAGTGAGGGTGAGTTCCCAGATGAAGTACCTGGGACTCACCCTCGATGGAGGATGGACCTTCGGACCCCACTTTGAACAGTTGGGGCCGAAGGTCCTGAGGACGGCAGCCGCGCTGGGAAGTCTCCTCCCGAACCTCGGAGGACCCAGCGCGGTGTGCAGGAGGCTGTACTCTGGGGTCTGTCGGAGTATGGCCACGTACGGTGCCCCCATCTGGGCGGGTGACCTGTCTCGCGGCAATCGCGCACAGCTGCGCAGGGCGCAGCGGATTGCCGCGATCAGGGTCATCCGGGGGTACCGTACGGTCTCGTGGGCGGCAGCTACTGCGCTTGCCGGCGATCCGCCGTGGGAGCTCGTGGCGGGGGTTCTGGCCGAGGTGTCCGACTATGTCTCGGATAGGAGGGCCCTCGGAAGAACCCTCTGCCAGAAGAGGTCCGGCGGATCCGTCGGTTAGGTGAGGTAGCACTATGCCGGAGGTGGGAGGAGGACCTGGCGCATCACCCGTACGGTTTACGTACAACGGGTGCTCTGCGCCCGGTCCTGGAGCGTTGGATGCGCAGAAAGCGCAAACCTCTCACCTTCCGTCTGACGCAGGTGTTCACGGGGCATGGCTGCTTCGGGGACTACCTGTGTCGGACGGCCCGACGGGAGGCTGATGAGCGGTGCCATGATTGTGGCGCTGCGGTGGACTCTGCCAGCACACCCTGGAGGTGTGCCCGAGATGGGCAGCGCAGCGTTGCGACTTGGCATCCGCCATCGGTGGAGTAGACCTGTCGCTTCCGAGCCTCGCACTTGCGATGGTACGGAGCGACAGGTCTTGTCGGCGGTCGCCTCCTTCTGCGAGACAGTCATGTCCCAGAAGGAGGCCGACGAGCGGGTCAGGAGGGGAGCCGTGGGGCTCCCTCCCTCCGCAGGCGACGAGTCGGGGTGCGCAGGAGGCGTTTCAAACGCCTCCTCTCGCTGCCCCGTAATCGAAGCAGGGCCAGGATGGGAACCTGGCCCCAGCATGCTTCGGCGTCGTCGGGACTTCTCTGAGTGCCGGAGGAGTCCCCTTCGAGGGTGAAGTCCGGTCTTGCCGAGACCGGCCGGTCGTTGGGGTGTCCTGTCGCTGACAGATCCGGGGCACCCCGCTCATAACGGCTGATGGCATTCGCGGTAGGTTTAGTGGGTATGGGCTGCCCAGGCCGAGTCCCACACATCCCTCCAGGCCCACCCAGGGCACCGGAGGATGGTTAATAACTCGATTCCCCGCGTTAACAAAAAAAAAAAAGATCGTGCTCAGTGGCATGCTTTTGGAGAGGCCTATGTTCAGCAGTGGACTGTTGCAGGCTGATTATGATATCAAAATAATATTGCCTTGTTAACCCTAACCCTAGCAACTAGTTTTGTAGCTGTGTTTAGCACATTTAAAATATTATCATAAATGTTAGCTCAAATTCTTATTTCAATACACTGCTGTGTCCTTAATTAAAGAGACTACTAACTAGGTGATCAAGTCTGATCCCGAAACCTCCTGCATGCTAAATTTCATGAAAAACGTTGGAGCCAATTTATACATGCTTGTTTAAAGATATTAGACAATTATTCAAACACTTCTCCGAATGAACAATTCTCCGTCAATAGTTTAGGGTACGGTCTGCGAATCGTAAGGTCGTAAGTAACGCGGTCGTAACTCTGGCTCCCAAGATACAAGCGTCTGCATAGTTTGGGACTCACTGTGTACCAATAATATGTGCTGCAATGGTTACATGGATGTTCGTTTAATTTGTGTAATGTTTATAAGTGTAACCAAATCTGTGTGTTAATAAATAAATATTCTATAAAAAACGATTCCACCATTCGACTATTGCCGTGAACCATGTCCTAGCACACGCTAAAGCTTAGTTGGAATAGTTAACAAGATTGTTAGTGATATTTCTGAAAAAAAAGAAATATTGCTAACTTTCTTAAAAATGATTTAGTGTAAAAGACAAAGTTTATTTACTTTAAATACCAGATGCGATAAAAGTATTTATTTTGATTGTAAAGATTAATTTGTTACTACCAAATGTGCATTGGAAATAAATTATTAATTTTTAATGTATTTGTGAGTATTATATTTATTAGGCTTGCAAATGGCTTACACATAAAAGATAGATATATGTTGTTGTGGGCTTTTTCGCAGTACTATTTACGATAAACATTTCCATTATGCATTAAATCCGTGTAACTCCTACGACGTTGGCGGCGCACGCCGTAATAATTATCGTTATATTTTGGGTAATTCACACTATATCTTTATACTATATTCTAGCGCTGTTGCATTCTACCCCGAGGGTGTCCATCTATACAAATATATAAAAATTAGAGTCTGTCTGTTATATTAAGTTACCTCTTTTTACTAGATGTATTTTAGATACCTTCCAGTATACGGTACATTTACTTACAGAGCACTTTTTGCTATTTTGTTTGCCAACGTGTGGACCGATTTTGATGGGACTTTCACTGCCAGATAGCGTATGTAATATGTAGTAACTTAAGCTTAGGCTTTTATTTTAGAAAATAAAAATGAAAAAATAACTAAATAGCTTTTAAATTCCACTTTTGTGAAATTTCACGGGGACGAAGTCGATGGCTGCTGGATAATAGGAGATATAATGTAAATGGATTGGGAGAGGTGTAAAGGGCATTAAATATCGTGGAGGACGTGTCCCTGCTAGACAACGGACGATACTCTGAACTACCGTTGGACGCGCGGCGTACTCTAACAACAAAACAGTTAAAATGGACTAAAACCTCCATGGTTAGAAATTGTAATAAAAGTAATTAATAGAAATAAAACAAATAAATAGATAAAAATAAGAAAAAGGAAACAAAAAATTATAAATACAAAAAAGACAAAAAAACAAATAGATAATTAAGAAAAATAAATATAGAAATAAGTAGTAGAAATATTAGAAATTAAGGAAATGTAAAAAGTAGAAATAAGGAAATTAGAAATTAGTCTTATATAAAGTAGGTAAATCATAAGTAAATAATTAATGTAAAAGTAAAAATACCCCACAGCCAAACACGCTGGGGAACAAACATAGCATAATCATCAATAAAAAAAAAACCTCCATGGTTAATAATGATAGTAAAGTTGTCAGCCGTTGACAGTGTCTGTAAGTCATGGTAAACTAGATTACAAGATATTTTAGGGAAGCTATAGTTTAAAATAGTTGTTTTAGAGGGAAATTTAATAGAAGGACAAAATTTTAAATGGACTTTGAAACTTAAATAGTAATGTTCCTAAGTTCATTTAAAAAGATTACTTTGTTCCCGAAGTTTTGCTCCTTGATAAGACAGACAAGAAGTGTGAGGCCTCAAATTCAAATCGCCAAAGAAAAATTTCAAATTAGCCTAGACTTGCATCAGTTTAAAAAGGATGAATTACGCGTCAAAGCTGTTCCAGATTACGTTATTATAGAAGGTAAGTTAGAAAGGAAAACGAAGCATGGTGAAGTTGTGCGACAGTTTGTTAGGAAATTCAAGCTACCAGATGGTTGTAATCCTAGCACCATAAAATCTGAACTCTCTTCAGATGGTATATTAACAATCACAGCTCCAAGGAAAATATATGATGCCAACATTCCATATGAAACAATCGTCCCAATTAGTTATTCAGGGCCGCGGAAAGATAAAAATGAAAGAATGATAACAATAAATGAGAAAACTGCTCCACAAATCGATAAACAACCTGGATGTGATGATAAAAAGAAATGAAAAGAAAATAATGGAATACAATTTATATAATCTAATATTATTCTACCTGCTCTTAAATAAATTTACTACACGGTAATACTAATTATAAAAAGGAAAACCTTTTTATAATGCTTTACAAATATGAGTCATCGAACAAGAATACCTCAAGAGTCATCGCGTTGTCTAGGGTATTTATATCAATTAACACCTTGCATCGAAATCTAAATAAATGGCCAATGTACTCTATCCCGCTTCTAGAATATTCTCGTCGCCTCACGCATGCTCTAAATACGACTTGTTGTAATGCCAAATATATATAAACGCGTCGAGCGCATCGCTTCATACTTGAATTAAACATCAAGTGGGACACTTGAAAAAGTACCGATTATGTCTATCATACCTTACTTCATCGACTACGATTTGCCGCAAAGGCCACGCCGTCTGCACGACCAGAACTTTGGGCTTACATTTAGCCCCCAGGATATGTTATCTGTGAGGACAAATCCTTTGATACCGCATTACAAATGGTGGTGGCCACAGAACGGAAATTCGTCTATTAAGTTCGACACTGACAAATGGCAGATCAACATCGACGTTCAGCATTTTGCGCCTGATGAAATAACAGTTAAGACTGCTAATGGATTCATAGTTGTGAATTGTAAACACGAAGAAAAGAAAGATGAACATGGTTTTATATCTAGGCAGTTCGTGAGGCGTTTCAAGCTCCCAGATAATATTAATCCAGACGCAATCGAATCTAGACTTTCATCGGATGGTGTATTGACAGTCGTGGCATCGGCGAGAGCTAATTTGCTAAAAGGTGAAAGGGTTGTACCGATAGCTCAGACTGGGCCTGTAAGAAGAGAAGTTCAAGAAGAACTTCCCCAATTGGATAACGAAGAATAAATTAATGAATGTGTTTCATTTTTATTGCGTGTGTATTGACTGACTTATTTTATCGAGACGGTTGTTTTATCGGTGTTTATATATTTAAATAAAAGTTTTAGTTGGTTAACTTTTTTAAATTCTACTTAATAACCTCTGCGTTTCACCTGTTTTGTCTAATTCTGAATTTTTTGAAGGTTGATAGAGCACCCGCAATACCTTTTGTAAGGGGGATGGTGACCAAGTCTGCTGTTGCTTGTTCCATTACGGTTTTCTGATGGCGTTGTGACAATCCAATATTGTTACATACTATGTTAGTAATTGATAATCTTGTACATAATGACATTTTACAAATTTGCCGTTGCATTCCAGTAAAGACCGATACACAATTATTAGTAGATTACATACACAACTAGATTTTTTTACATTACTAATTTTAGCATCCGTAAGGAAAATTGCTTAAGTAACAAAAACGTTTTAAAAATATGATTTTGTTTTTAATCATTATCGATTTTTTTTTCCGTCTCATCTTCAAAGATGTGTTAGCTGGCAACACATGACACCCAGCGATTGTTATGCATAATAACTACTTCCAATGATATCTTAGTGATTTACCTGAACCTTATTGTATCATTAATTCATAATTAATAATTAGGTTGATCGTCACATTAACTTGGCATTGTAAACAATAGTTGTAACTTTATTAGTTTGTAATCTGACTTCTAATTAATTTTGTATAAAGATTGTGAGGACGCGCAGTTGTGACGGTATTCATTATAAATAATTCTTTGTACAACGTTACGCTGTCTCAATAAAGCGAGTGTATTAGTTGTTGGACTATTTTATTCTACGAGACCTAAAAATTATAACAGATGTCATTAGTGCTATCGTCGTGTCTTGGTTTTCGGAAGCGGCCTTTCCCTGTAAAGCTATATGTTTTTGCCTTTAAATAATAACGATGAAGAGATTAGCTATTAAAATTATGCTTATTCGGTTACTTACTTGCCGAATACCGAATACTTGCCGTTAAAGAGACGTATAAACTGTATAGTGCATGAAGAATTAATAATACAAGCATAAAGCGTACTTGTTGCATACAGATAAGGATTTTTTAGAGATAAGAAGGAGATGTAGATGTTCTGTTTTTTATTAACAAATATTTCTAAAACATTTCGTCATTAGATAACTTTTCTATTTGAACTTAATGTGCCCAGATTACAGTATGTTTAAACAAAAACACACTCGACTACTGATAAGCAGCCCGTGGCTGCTTAGGGCAACACTTGATCTGAACGTATACCATCTACTTTAATGGTATTTACTACGCAATAGATATCTTAAATTGATAAAACTTAAAATTAAGTTGATTGATGTATAAATAAGAGTCTCCAAGTAGTAGCAATCGATACGTTAGTTCTACTGCAACTGAACCCTTTTTTTGTTAACGAGGAGGAAATCTTCAGAAAGATACCCCGCCTTCTGGGGGGAAGGCGGCGTTTATGTGGTTTTTACCCACTAAAACCTCCCCGGTGGCCCTTCCTCGATGCATGGTGAGGTGCTCCGGGATCTCCAGTGGAACGCACCGGAGCCCCTCTGCACTGTGCTCAAGGAGAGCACTTCCCGGGGGGAGGTTACTCCCTCCCCCCCTGTGCCCTCGCAGTGCAAGGCGACACGGGCCAGCCGATGTGATGAACCCGAGGCCCCTTTTAGTCGCCTTCTACGACAGGCAGGAGATACCGTAGTCTTATTCTTGAGAGCCCAGAACTACAGAGCTGCGGGCCGGTCTGCCACCGGCCCACTGCAACTAAACCCTAAGGTATATTTGTCATTTCACTCAATACGTTTACGAACGAAACTGTCCATAGCCTCCTGGATAATGACGAATAGAAGAATGACATTTTCTTATAATTTATATCACTACTATGTCAACAGTAGAATTAACTTTCCATCAGTTTATCTAATATATGGTACAAACGTTTGGATGTTGGTTGCTAAATCACGGCAGAACGGTTGAACGGAACTGGATGGAAATTATACACAGGAATAGAACATAGGCTATACTATAGTATAGTAGTAGTATAGCATAGTACATACTTTTTATTTAAACGAATTCAAAAAAAGGAGGTTATTAAACTAGTACTTATTGTAAATGAAAAATCTATCTTCCCCTTTGATAGTTATCTTCATGTGAGTGATTAGGACACAGAAAATTGTACTTTATTTTTTGGTCATATTTTTTTGACTTTGCATTAAGAAATACATATAACCTCAAATTTTCTCCCTCATACTCCCGTCCTCCTATTTTTTAATCGTAATTGTAGTATTTTTGTAAAAAACGATTACAAAACACCAGCTGAAGAGCACTTGCGTAGATTCAATGCGCCTGTTGTTGACGACGTTGCTGGCATCATGGTTGGCGACGTGAGACATCGTGATTTCAAGAAGAAACAATATTTAACAGTTGAAAATCCATTCGTTATTATTATATATTTAACATCTAAGATATTTACTATAAGTAATTTGTATGGCTGGACAAAGTTTGCCGAGTCTACTAATATTTCTATAAAATAGTTGAATCTCATTGAACTAATTTAAATAAAATTTTGTCTATAACTTTGATACTTCAATATTGTTCTTTATATAGCTATCTTCTATATCCTGTAAGCTCCTCCCATCAGTTTCAGGTAACAAATACACTAATAACAGTCCACTGATAACCGTTGTCGTAGCAAAACCACAAAATAAAACCTTTTCTCCAAAAGCCGAAATAACACCCGGTGTTATTTTAACCGAGACAAATAGTAAAAAGTACGAAACAGCCGATGTAATACCTGATCCGAACCCTCTAAATCTAGAAGGATATAACTCTGATACGAAAGACCAGGCCAATGTTACAATAGCACCGCCCATTGATATGTAAGCTATTAATATAACAATAGATAACCATCTTATTCCAGTAGGATCTAAATACAAAAACATCAACAGAGAATAGAGTAAAATACATGCTCCAAAGTTGTAGAATAAAAAAGAGATTTTTCTTGGAAATCGTCTTCCGAAAAAAAAAATTGCAGTTGAAGTTATGAGTCTCACACAATCCGTTAAAATCATTAGCATAAATGGGTCAAAGTCGTTTGGTATTATTTTACCTAAGATATCTTGAGCATAAAATGTTATAACATTGGCTCCGCTAAACTGTACGGAGACTGAGAGAAAAAATGTTATCATCAGAGGGTTCATAAAATCATTCTTAAAATAATCTTTCACAGTTAAGTCCGATGTTTTGTTCTTTCGTTTCTCTAATATCGAATTGAGCTCTTTTACCGCCGCTTCATTCTCCCCTCGGAACCATTTAAAAATTTCCACACCTTCGTCTATCTTCCCCTTTGATATTAACCATAAAGGGCTCTCTTTTAAGAAGAACAGGAGCACTATTACTATGACGCTCGGTGCGCTGCATATCATAGAATTTACTCTCCAGTGAACGAAACCTCCTAACGCGTGGCTTATCAAAACACCAGAGGTCAACGATAATGAAGGACTAAATAGCATAATACCTCGATATTTCGGTTCTGCGATTTCACCTAAATAAACTAGAGTTATAGGTCTGATTGCGCCAGAACAGATTCCAGTCAGAATTCTTCCCAACAGCATGATGACGTTGTTATTGGCAAAAGCTTGCACCATCCAACTGATGACAAAACAAAAGGCCAGAATTATGTGGCCCGGTTTCCTTCCAAGTCGGTCGATGAGAGGGCCAGCAAATAAACACGCGAAAACCATTGACAGTGGCGTGACGGACGCTGAAATAAAAACATAATTTATCTATTACTTTGTATTTAAGTAGATAACGAAGTAGAAAAGTATTCATATACATTTGAATTAAAAACTGCGAACTACATTTTACCGAGTCGTGGCAGCTCAGTGTCTGTTCAGTGTATGTTTGTTGCAATTTTAATTGTTGATTTACCACGAGCTCGGCGGTGAAGGAAATCTATACGTGTAAGTAATGTAGAATCTATACGTATAAGAAAATGTTGTGGAATTTTGTAAGTGATGTCTGCCTATACGCACTAAGGCCTCGTTGTGGACCCTTATACAATCTTTACAAGACCTGTGCCAAACAGCGGGACATACATATATACGCTGTAACTTATTAACTGCTAACATTTCACCTATTGATTTCTATCGACATCCAGGGATATGATTCATTAGATTCGCTTCATCCTTGATAAGGAATTTAGGTTAAGGTTTTTTTCTCACTTTGGACATTACATGAGAACAATAAATAATCAATATTATATAACAATATGTTCGCTGTCACAAGAAAGGAGTCACGCATTCATTTTTTTTTATTATTATTTCTAAGCAAGTAACGCACTAGCTTAGTAAATGCCTATTCACTCTACTCTTGAAAATACCCACATTGTAATCGGAAGGAAAGACAGACGCGGGCAAACTATTCCAGCCCTTTGCTGTGCGAAGAATGAAAGACGAAGCAAATCGCTTCGTTCGGGTTTGAGGTATGTTCACATCAAAAGGATGAAATCTCGCAGTGCGTCTAGAAGTCCGATGGTGGAAAGAGGATGGGGGAATTAGATCATGTAGTTCCTGAGCACACTCACCAAAATACAATCTGTAGAAAACCGAAAGGCTAGCTACCTTACGCCTGTGCTCAAGACTGAGAAGATTGGTTTCAGCTGCGTCATTTGCTTGGAAACGATTAGCTATTGTTGAGGAATTTAGCACTGGGGCGTTGTAGTTTCATTTTGAATGCGTCAAGTGTCGATGTGTACAGTTACGCTCCTTCAAAGCAAATCGATCTTTTACCGTTTTGAATTGTTCTATCGATTTTAATTAAAGACCAACATAAAATTTCTCATGACCAATAACTAAGTTTCCTTTGACTATGTAGACTGTGTGTTACTTTATATTTTAATATCCACATGACTTCTAATAAAAAAAATACAAAAAATATTTTTTTAATGCCCTTTTAACTGGCATGAAATAAAGACATAACTTTTGGTGTACCCGTTACACCAAAGACCTGTACGTAAAAGGATGACCATTGCACGCTTGGTTATTATTAAAAATCATAGTACATACGTTGATTTATGTGTAGAATTAATAGACATAGACATAGACATTTATTTATTGGCATAACAATACAAAAACACATCACAGACAGAATATAACACACATTAAAAAAGAATGAAAAATAGACAAAACACAGTTAAAGTTACACGGACAAATAATACAAAACAATATCGGACACCGTCTCAGCATATGCTGTCGCAAGGATGCCACAGCGCTGATTTTCAGCGGTGCCGGGACCACCTAAAGACGTGCGCGCAACACTACTTTTATATGGAATTTATACAGACAATAAGAGTATAATAAATATGATACATAAATAAAACAGTTATGAGATTAAAATATATTTTATACAATAAAATAATAGATAAAAAATTTCATAAATAAATATATTATTGAGTCAAAAATAAACTAAAATATATAATATGATAATTAAACGTATAAAGTTTAAATTATATAATTAAATATTGAAAAGATTCGATGTTGTAGCCACCGATATCGCGGGGATATTATCTTTTTGTATCTTTAACATCAGGTGTTTTAATTTATTTTTAAATGCGTTTACAGAGTTACTGTCTCTTATGGGCGGTGGCAAATTATTCCAACACTTGGCCAAGTATCTGAAACTGCCCCGGAACGCAGCAGATCGGTGTAGCGGAATTTGTAAAATGCAGTTTTTAGCTCTAATTAAACAGCTAGTATCTTCATTCCGCCATTTCAACTTTTCGTACAGATATTTAGGCTGTTCCGAGTTTATGATTCCAAACAGAAGTGTTGCAAAATGCAAGTCTTTTCTGAGGGACATTCTTAACTTATTGGAATTGTTTAAGTAAGGGTGAACATGATGTCGAGAAGGTATTTTATAAATTAAAAATACGTGTTAATATATTATAATCATTATATTAACACGTGAATCAAACACTTTGGACCCCTTTTAACGAAAATTGCGTGAAATTTCCCACACTTATGTTTAATGATGCCATACACAATGCATTAAATCAATAAAAAACGCACAACAAACGTTTCATATATATATATATATACGCAGATATTCTACGGTTGCTTAAAGTTAAAAGTTAAAGTTACAGCCTTTATATATATAATATATATGTCCCACTGCTGGGTACAGGCCTTCTCTGTAAAGAGAGTATAAGGGCATAATCCACCACGCGGCCCTAGTGCGGATTGGTAGACTTCACATGCCTTAGAAAAATTTTCTAAGACATGTAGGTTTCCTCACGATGTTTTCCTTCACCGCCGAGCGCGTGGTTAATCAGCACATAAAATTGCAGCAAATTTATTGGTGCCGGCACCGGGGATCGAACTCGGGTTGCTAGCGTACTATGCAACAAGAGCCAACCGCCTGGACACTGAGCTACCACGGCTCTCTACGGTTGCTTGGCAACGATTAATTAACTAATATAAATAAGGACTGACAGATTCACCGAATACACCGCCTCCAATTTCTGGGTTGACGACCACTTGTTTTTCAACCGACTTCCAAAAAGGAGGAGGTTTCCAAGTCGTCTGTAGCTTTTTTATGATTGTTAACTTATGGATTGGGTGAAACGATTTTATTTATATTTATGAAAACCACTTAAGATATAAATTTGCAGCAAGAACGTGCACACAAATGGACGAATAACTCAATGTCACGTCAATCAATTTCGATTGATAATTTTTTTATTGGAAAGGATGCACTTCAAGAGTAGATTAATTTGAGTTGATTAGGTTCTGATTAATTGCTTACGATAATTCGGAAATACAAAAAGGGCGCGTTTTGATTTGAAGTTGGTTTTTATTTATACTCAAAAAATACTTGTCTTCTTACCAATCCAAGAGACGTAGTTCTCGTCGTATGGGTAATCTTCGTCCGCCTTCAACTGAGGCAGGAGTACAGCGCTGAAGCCGAACGCAAGACCGGCGCATAACGACAGGAAACCAGAGACTGATGTAGCGATGATCTGAAATACGTATTAATCCATTTCTTTACTTATGACCAAGAGATGTCGAAATTAAAATGATACTGCTGTAATATTAATCCCTTCTGATGTACAAATAAATAATATTACGAGGAAACACGAATCAAACGTTAAAAACCCGCCCTTATTGTATTTCCCAATTATCGTAGGAATACAACGAAAAAATTTTTCAGAATAATAATAATAATAAATCTTTATTAGTCACCATAGAAAATGTTTACACAAAGAAATATGAAGTCCCTGACTCCTGAGCTAGGTTCAATTGGACCTGTGTTTCAGGGGTCAGTGTCTTCTCCCATTTGAAAAGCACAATAAAATACAATAAAATATGAGCATAACAAATGATAACAATATTTTATAAATGTGTTGGTGTGTGTGTGTAAATTTGTGTTTGTGTATGTCCCTCAGCTTTATAATATATTAAATTTTATTAAATTAGGAGGCGTTCAGTCTGAATATAATTCAACTCTAGTAAATATTTTTTACAAACTTATTTACATTTATGATTCGACAAAGGATGAATTTTTAAGACTTTATTTAACCTATTACACAAGGAAGTGGCTCTGAAGCGCTGCTGTTGACGTGCAGTGGCTGTTCTACATTTAGTAGATGGGCAGATGTCCATCCAAACTCTCATCAAACTGTTGTAGTACATCCTATTTAATAAAAAAGGAATCATCGAAATCGGTTAGTCTGATATTGAGTTACTTGTACATTCATAGAGCACAAATTTAAGATTTTCTCATGATTGCCATTGTCCGAACTGGACAAAATTCGTACCACACGGAAAGGACCAGCTTTCAAATAAAAAAAAGAATTATCAAAAATGGTTCACCCAGTCGAAAGTTCTCAGGTAAAACACTTAAAAAAATACAGATGAATTCAAAAACTTCCCTTTTTTTAAGTCGGTTGAAAACACGCACAATGACACTCGACCCTTTATTACAAGTGTGAATGGACTTCTAAGGCCAACACTTGATCTATATCTACTACAAGCTTAGATAATCACGCAATACGGTTACTTCTGATTAAAGTATGGACGGACGTATCGGTGGTGTAGACCTGTCGCTGCCGAGCCTCGCTCTTGCGATGGTCTCAAGCGACAGGTCTTCGACGGCGGACGCCTCCTTCTGTGAGACGGTCATGTCCCTGAAGGAGACTGACGGCTGAGTGCCGGGGAAGTCCTCTTTGAGGATGAAGTCCGGTCTTTGCCGGGACCAGCCGGTCGTTGGGCCCCGGATCTGGGGCCCAACGACCGGGCGACAGTCCTGTCGCTGACAGATCCGGGGACCCCTCTCATAACGGCTGATGGCATTCGCGGAAGGTTTAGTGGGTAGGAGCTGCCCAGGCCGATTCCCACACATCCCTCCGGGCCCACCCAGGGTACCGGAGGATGGTCTATAAAAAGATTGCCCCGCGTGAACAAAAAAAAATGGACGTTAAGTACGAGTAGTTTATTA
Organism: Meandrusa payeni; assembly: GCA_029286785.1. Lineage (NCBI taxonomy): Eukaryota > Metazoa > Arthropoda > Insecta > Lepidoptera > Papilionidae > Meandrusa > Meandrusa payeni. The sequence goes on from JAGSMX010000029.1 coordinate 4,687,527, forward strand.
TTCATGAAAGGATTTTAAATTTTTATTTATTATTTGAAAGGATTTGCTATCTTATTTGGTCTAATGAAACGCGTTAATAGCTCAATCTTGTACGGTGCGGTCTGTGTAAGTCGAAGTTTAGGATTATTTATGTGAACCGTCAACCTATTGATGTAAGGTTCACATCTTCATATCCATATCACTCGAACGAATCGCTTTGCCGAAGCTAATAATAAAAGACGACGAGCAAAGGACTGGAGTCAGGTGGCATCGGGTAGAGTCGCGTAGAGTCAGATGGGGTCGGTAGGAGTCGGGTGGAGTCAGGTGGAGTCGGGTAGAGTCGGGTGGAGTCGGGTAGAGTCGGGTGGAGTCGGGGTACACTCGGTTGGAGTCGGGTGGAGTCCGGTGGAAAAGAAAAGAAAGGTAGAGGAAAAAAGAAAAGAATTTTATTGGCATGTTTAACTATTGATTTTCTTCACATAAGAAACCATAAAAAGCTAGATTCGATCCCCCCACTACAAGCTTATAAGTTTTTTGACAAACTGCACAGATTGGCCGGAGAAGCTGGCCTTGATTGCTTCACTGGATTGAGAGGTGGCATAGCTGGAGAGGTGGTCGCTTAGCCTGAACCTCTATTAGCTAGTAACTCGACACAAAGGTCCCCCCGGTGAGGGGTAACTTCGGCTTGGACGGTCACTATGTTACGCGTAAGAATTCGCATCCGAGGGCGTCCGAGAGTGCCGGAAAAAACCACAAAAAGGGACATTCAAAAACTTTAGTTTTTAATTATAAGGTCGGTCGATCGCTTAATTTATTTATTTATTTATTTATTTAATAAGATACACCAACAGCATTACACAAGCATACATTGTTGTAATAATCAAGTTTACAAACTAAGTCCTGTTGTGTATGCCAATTACAGGTGTACACAACATTCGCTATAAAGAAACGTAACGATTTTATTATTAATACTTACAAAAATATATTATTAAATGATAAAGTAATAGGAATATAACTACTAAATTAATTAAATAAGCCAAAATCACTGCACAATTTTTAACACTAAGGTGCGGAAGACCTTGCGTGAAATAGTGCAAGTAATTCACGCAAGGTGTAGCAATAGCTTATCTATCACTGTTTCTATAAATCAGCTGTCAAAATATCATCACTAACATCCGTGTATTAACGTCATTCAATTCATATTAATACATCACATTCCCTAAATTTACAGTTGGCCCATTTGTTTTCTTTTTATCGGTAAACGCGGAAACAGTCCAAGCATAAAATTAACATAAGTTTATACGCTGTTATATGTATTTTTGTTTTTAATAAGATTTATTATGTAGAATAGATTCTGTATTTTTTTTATTCAAAACTATACGGTAGTTTAGCCGAGGCCTACTTAGCCGGGCTAGATTTTTCTTTATTTTATTTATACAATATTCATCATTAAATATTTAAATGAATTCTTACAATATATTTAATTATTAATTTCTCTCCGTATTCAATATCTTCTGTTCTCGTCTCGAGCGGGTGAAGATCATTACCTACACCCATGTATATATCAGCAGCATCAGTAATTGACACATTCGCGGCGCTATAACTTACCTTGAATGCTTCAAAAATCCATAGTTATTTTTAATATACTTCAGTATACTTTATTATAATTCAATATACTCCATTGTACTTCACTATGGTTCATAATGACATAAATATACACAACGCATGTGTCAATACAAATATAGGTTTTAAAACAATAGAATATCATCATAGTAAATAACAGCTGTATTTGACAGTTCAAAAGGAGGAGTGCTCCGATCGTTACCAAATTACTCGCCAGATCAATCTGAAGATTCCATGAAAGTTTCATTGGAATCGGTCCAGCCGTTTCGGAGCTTTGATGGAACATACCCACACATTTTCTCTTTTATATATATATATATTAGATAGATTATTAAAGTCTTCATACAGTATTAATGATTTTTCTGTTATATTTTAATGTTTGTGCTCGCTTTCATAGCGCCGTCATTTATTAGTCGATTTGTATTTTTATTGTTACGAAGGATTTGATTCTAATTAGGTCATCGAATTAGGTTCCGAAAATATAGGAAACTCCTAAAAATCGTATCGAAGAATACTTGTTAATTGTACTTTTTTAAAAAAAAGACAACAAGAATTTTTTTGTTCACATATTAAAATTAACATTCCTGTTAACCATTCCAAATAAGCTTAGGCGGGTGTTAGAAGGTATACGTCAATAGAATGGTGGATTCGAACCCATAACCTTACGACAGACTGTATTGTATTTTGGACATCTTACACAGTTGGCCAGAGAAAGCTGGCCTTTACTGCTTCACCGGATTGAGAGGTGGCATAGCTCTTAGGTCGCTTAGCCTGAATCTCTAGGCAGGAAGGCGTCTCGCGTGATAGAATTTGATGTTTGATTTTTTTTTTTTTTTTATAAGAAAGCTAGCAATATTTCTTTTTTTTTTTGTTTCAGAAATATTACTAACAATCTTGTTAACCATTCCAACTAAGCTTAAGCTTGTGCTAGGACATTGTTCACGGCAATAGTCGAATGGTGGATTCGAACCCACGACCTTACGATTCGCAGGCCGTACCCTAAACTTAGGCTATTGACGCTTCAAATTCGATTTGAAGTCGGATTTGTTATTACTCGAAAATATATTTGATACCAATTACCTTTTTTTTATATTCTGAGCTTCCAAGACATCCCAAGTCTTTGCGCAATACTATACAGATTTGAGAGCGCCAGAGACAGCTGGTGTATCAGCTCGAACAAAAGTTCTAACGGTTAGAATATATCCAGTTCATATATTCGAGAAATTCTATTATTATTGTCTAATGTACAATCAAATGTGAAGGGAATACGTAATGTTAATAATGAAAAATACAAAAAAATTAGATACCTGTTTGGTCAAGGAAATCCTGTTAGGGCCCCACATTATTTCATTTCACCACTTTATTGATAAGTCGAACCATTAAAAATTTGTGAATAATTTTACATTGACTAATGTGCATTAAATATTATCTACGACAACAAGAGTATTGCAAAGTCTTATTATATTTTTTGTTTCTAATAAAAATAGTTCACTGTTTAAAACATCACACAAGTTTCGTTTTTTTTCATATATTATCTACAACGTTTTCGTATATATATACATATTAAATGTACCATAAATATATAAAGTGGAAGACAAAGACGTTTATAATGTGGAAGATCTTGTCACATACTAATGTTCCGCCGTCCTGTTTGTAAATTGTAATATTCCATGTTGCGGTTATCGCTGTATATCGTACTGAATTAAAAATGGCCGTATTTCTTATGAACACAATAACAACCACTACTCGCATTTCTATGAGATTGCTTATTAACCGATATACCATTGCCAGTTCGTTATAGCAGCAAATCTGCTGTCACTCTTAATTTTCATTATGACAATCGACTAACTCCAATTAAATTGTCATTCTGCTGGAAACTATAATGTACTAATCTTATGGATCCACACGGTCTGGTTTATTTTATGATTCTATGACAGCATATTTGAAAGATGTCTTGATTAACAAATACTAACCATTGATACAATTTTCGAGTGTCAGTGGCACGCCATCGGAAAACCATAACATCACAACTGGACTAGCGGATTACCAAAACTGGTAAAAGCCAAAAAACTATGACATCATTGACGATCGTGAATGATCGGTTACTCTCGGCTCAAGCGCAGCGGTAACAACCGTAACGCTACATTTTTAGTGAATGCCCCACCCGCTATCATCGATTTATAAAACGTTATCACGTTATACTACCACGCGTTTGATACATATACATATGGTTGTTATATATTTGCTTGGCAACGGCTAAGCAACTATGATAAATAATAATAATTACGACTATATACGATCACTAGTTATAGTAATTATTTAATTTTGTCCATTAGTACTGTACAGTACTGATGACATAATAAACACTAAAATAAGGCCTCAACAGTTCTATAGAACAAGTATGGGGGTAATAAATTTTGTGTGTCTGCACTAGGCGATTTCGACGGGTTTCACTAGCAGATAGCTGATCCAATAAGGAGTAACTTAGGCTACTTTTATTTTAGAAAAAATGAAATAAATCATTTTTAATAGTGGATAACTTAGGATATTTAACGCGCCTCTTGTACGAATATATATTGATATGCTTTGAAGTGATTTGCTCCACTACTTAGGTGGCCGATCCCGACCGAAACCTTCATGCATTGTGAACACATATAAAGCAGACGTTATTAACACCGCCGTTTTTATAACAGTCCTGCGACATTTTACGACAGATTTTACTTCTGGTCTGAAACCGGTTAAAAAATCCTTTCCATTCCATTCCATTCGCTCAGTACATGGTTCATGGCGAATAATTAATTCTATATATTTATCGCAACCGTTAGAGCATTAATATTCCGAATCTTCTGTATGGAGTCGAGACATGGACAATTCGACCAAGAGAAAAACAGAGAATGGACGCATGGAGGCGAATGGTACAAATACCGTGGACATTTCAAATTATAGAAGTCACTGCAACACAAATACATATATGAGGAAACTTTAAAAGCTTTTAGCCTACCCAGACTATAATAAAATAGTCGTGTACATAATTTGATCTTTATTAAAAAATAAAATCAAAATAAAATAGCCTTTTATTTCTTTTTTACATGTGAATCTAAAATATATTACTAGTAACAAAAACCCCTCCGCGGGTGAAGGCCTCCTCCAAAGAAGTCCAATTACTTCTGTCTAGGGCTACTTCTCTTCAATTTGTGCCAGCCGTCCTTATTATATCATCCGCCCAGTTCCTGAGAGGTCTTTCTCGACGTTTTCCAGTTGAATCTCTCCAGGAGGTCACTCTACTGCTCCATCGGTTGTCTCCCAGTCTTGCTGTATGTCCTGCCCATTTCCATTTTAGCTTTTGAGTGTGTGTTCCTCACCCTCAAGAAGGCAGATAGATCTCGTATTGACGCATTTGAGATGTGATGCTGGAGGACAATGTTGCGAGTACCTTGGACAGCCCACCGCACAAATGCGTCAATTCTCCGGGAAGTGGGTGTCACTGTCAAATTGTCAATGGTCTGTCTCCGTAGGGTTTTCGAATTCTTTGGTCACATAGCCAGGAAAATCGATACCTTGGAAACACTCCTGGTCACAGGCAAAGTACAGGGAAAACGACCAAGAGGGAGGAGCCCTATGCGTTGGACAGACCAAATTAGCACCAACACCAGCAAGAGAGTCCACGAGGCATTTCACACCGCCAAAGACCGCAACAGGTGGAAAGCGATCGTCCGCCACATAATTCGTGGAGGTCACGACCCTCAGCAATGAGGAAAACGACGCAAGGAGGAGGAGTGTGTGTTAAGGCTAAGGATGTTTCTAATTTTTGAGTGGCGAATTTATTGTGAATTTAAATTTTCGCTCAAGCCCTCGTTGGCATGTGGATATTTTGTCTTTTGTTTTGGCTGTATTCTTCCATGTCTAAGCATATGTCAGGCACGGTAAAAGACAGTTCGACATGGCTTTGATTTTAATGTTAAACCATTAGACTTTTTAAAAATTTCCTTTAAGCTGTGATCTTTATTATCTGTACAAAATCCCCAATTGCTCGGATCAATTGGTCGATGATCTAACTATATAAGTGGATATTTAACAACTTACTAAGTTTAAATCGATAATTGTTATCTTAACTAGTTTGTTTCTTTACCTATTTACTTTTTTAATCCTTTAACCGTAGTTAAATTGTGCTTAGCTCAATGTTCGCAGAACTAAATTAAATTAATTATATTCGACACTGTTGGTCGATAATAATAATTAATAATAGCAATTTGTCTGCATAATAATCGTTTTTCAAATAGGAAGACAATGATTTCATAGCTTATGGTAATTTATAAAAGATTATGATGACCATAAATTAGACATTGGTTATAAATAAATTTAAATAACATTGAATTGTAAATATATACCTAGTTTAGTAGTGATCTATTTCTATTAATTTCAACATATCTCAGATATTTTTATTAACCTTCAGACCTCTTTTATATAAATATTGGCGGAGCTCTTCGAGCGTTCGGCCTGAAGCGTGAGTGACACCGGAAGTCTCCGAAAGGGAATGCTCGCCTTGGACTGCCACACTACGCGCGATGAATGCTTCAATCGGATGGCCTACATCCTACAAAAACCGTACCGTTATTACCATATCGGAAAAGTTTGCGTTCGGAGATGAAATGGCATAAGAAACTCCTGCAAGGCCTCTCTCATTAATAGGAGAAAAAAAAACTTAGTAAAACAGTGTTACATTAAATTAAAATAAACTAAATTTTAAAAAATGCGAAGGACTTTCTAAAAAATTTTCAATTCCATATACGGCTAAAATAATCAAATAAAGTAATTATTACCTACTGGTTTTACAACTGGCAACACCAATCATGTCACACAGTGATCCGTATCTTTAACAAAATACTTCTTATATACATACCAATATACTTCAGTGTATTGGTTGTCAAATTATAGAATACACTGCCAAATTACATATAGGCAGGTGTTCGGAATTCTACCGAACGGTTATGTATTTTAGCACCATTTTCGGTGTTCGGTATGACAAAAATACCGAAGTATGGGCGGTTCGGTATTTCTTTTTGAATATTTTGTCTCCCTAATAAACGATTCAATTTTCTTAATTGGCCCAATCAGCTTACTTAGTCTGTATGTGGAAAGAGTATTAACCCAAATGAACCAATTGTGGAAGAACAGCCGTAATAAATTAAGTGTGGACAGGGTGAAGGCTGAATTATCTATCCCATGTAATTTCAGTCTCGACATGTCGCGAATTGCATGGAAGCTTGCATTAGTGAAAAAAATATAATTTTTATAAGTTAGGTTAGCTAGCTAGTTGCTCTTGTGCAATTATACTTTGTATTTTAAGTTATGTTAGCTGGCAACACCTGACACTCAGCGATTGTTATACATAATAACTACTTCCAATGATATCTTAATAATTTACCTGAACCTTATTGTATCTTTAATTCATAATTAATAATTTAGTTGATCGTCACATTAACTTGGCATTGTAAACAATAGTTTAACCTTATTAGTTCCTAATCTGACTTCTAATTAATTTTGTATAAAGATGGCGAGGACGCGCAGTTGTGACGTTTGACTCGATATAAATAATTCTTTGTACAACGTTACGCTGTCTCAATAAAGCGAGTGTATTAGTTGTTGGACTATTTTATTCTACGAGACCTACAGATTATAACAGTTAATATGTAAATAAATGATTAACTCTTTTTTGATAGCTGTTCGGTAATTATTTGAAAAAGACCTGGCAAACCTGGGTACTACAGGGATGTACCTTATTCAGAAGTTTTATTTGGAAAAACTATTATCCTCTTATATGCGACAAATGGTGAACTCATCGCCATATTCCATTTGGAAGGAATAATGTTTTTGGTCTACGTTAACTGCTATTTCATAATTAAATTAGAATGAAGCCCTCGCTATCTCAAAGGCATACATTGTGACCATTTTACGATGCCATAATTTATAGTAAAATAAATGTCCTATAGCACTTTTGTAGAGAGAAATAAAACAAAGTTTAAATAAAATTCGGTTTATTAAGAAACAAAAAAAAATCAGTCTTAAATCAAACTAAAGGAATGACTTACAAGCATAAATGACACAGAAAATATAAAAAAATTACTTCTCGGCTTGGTCACCGTTGGCCTGGTCTTTCACTTCCTTCCGAATAGGGCCGGTCTGTGTGATGGGCACCTTACGCTCCCCTTGGACCGCAGGCGGCACTGTCCTTGGAGCAGTGACGGTAAGTACTCCATCCGAGGACAGTCTAGATTCCACTGCTTCAGGTGTACAACCCTCTGGCAACGCGTACCGACGCGTAAACTGACGAGAAATGAAACCATGTTGATCTTTCTTTTCCTCGTGCTTCCCCTCCACGACAATAAAGCCGTCAACAGTCTTCACAGTAATCTCCTCTGGTGTAAAATGCTGGACGTCCAGATTCACTTGAAACTTGTCTTTCTCGTTTTTAATGCTGGAGCCTACGTCCCGGGACATCGCCGCAAGATGTCTCCAAGGGCGGTAGTACTCCCTGTTGAGAAGAGGCCCAGCGGTAACGCTTAGAAGGTCTTCAGGAGTTAACGCCAACCCGAAGTGCTGATCCATCAGGCGACGAGGACGTTCCATTTCTAACAGGAAAGGAAGCAACGACATTTTTCTTGATATTAGGGTAGGTCACGGCAATCGCAAAGAACGCTTCGCGTACGAAGTGATACTCGAGATAGCTGTACTGCAACTGGTGGCAAATCGCGTGCGCTGAGCGTATTTATTCTGCGCTTGAATTCTCGAAACTCGTAGAATTTTCTAGATGCCAGGGGCGCTTAGGCTATTGGTCGCCAAATTATATTCCAGACTTTAATAAAAATATGATGTATGTGTTTAGAATACAGTAGTAAAACAGACATTTGGTATTGTAGATAAAAAAATAGATTATTGCGCCCCTGAAATAAATAATTTTATTTCTGTTTGTAGTTATTTTACTGTAGGTTGTTACTTTTTATATATTTTTTCTAACTTTTTCCATGTTCTTTTAACATTGTTTTGTTCTTCAAAGCCGAATATTTGATTCAAACTTTTTTTTTGTGATGAACTGTACAGATTTGTCACAGAATCTGACTTCTACTGTTTCACCAGATTGAGAAGTGGCGCCGGTCTTAGATTGCTTAGTCTGAACCCCTATAGTAATAACTCGACATAAGGGTCCCTCCGGTGAAGAGTAACCTCGGCTTGGACGATTACTATGTTACGCGTAAAATGCTCCGTAGTTCAGAATAATTCAGTATTTGTAGGGTATCATTTATACTACCCCTATTACTTTCAAATACTTTTTCGAACATATGCGGCCCTTACATTGGAAACACCTGAATTGCAAACTAGAATGTTCTACCGGCTATCGAATAATCAATATCTAGATGTTTCCAGAAGAAAGAGTGCACTCTAGTGTTGAGTAGCATTAATATTTTGAAACTAATAATTGTTGATGCTGTGATAGCTAGATGTCGCTATTTTCACTGTAAAGCGCCATCTATATCTTATAGTGTATATTACTTTTAAAAGTAATGTAAAGTAGTAATTATTAATTTTAAAAAGTTATTCATGTAATTTTACTTTTATTTTTAATTTTAGTTAGTTTAGTGTATGTAAATACTTTATCTTTTTTTTCATATGGTAATCTTAGGTTATGTATTTTGGTGTATGGCAATATTTACAAAAACAATTTTAAAGCAAAACTTAACGTCGTGTTGGGATTGTCAGGGATTGTGATATTTCATTGGTTGTTCTTGTGAGACTTTCGTTCATAGTAAACGCGTAATCGCTTCGCACCTTACACTTGTGTACTGTGTTAATTCATTTATGTACGTCATTTTTAAAGAAAAAAAGCGTTTGTGCGGTGTTTATATTATTTTATAACATTTCTGTACATACTAGTGTTAAAGTATACAGTGCATTACAAGTTTTAAATACACACTGTTTCGACTGTAGTGGATGTGATTTTGTTTTTGTGATAAAACTTATTAAGTGACGATGGCAGACAATTCAAAATTGACCGATGAGGAGAGAACTGAAATCCGGGAACAATTCGCACAGGTATTTTTTTGTTATTAATAATAGGACCAGAAAAGCGACGAAAACTAGAGACCGGCTGTGAATAAGTTTATTTTGTAACACGTTCACGTATTTGTCACTTGTTTTGTATATAAGATCAATTTAAAATTGTTAAGTGGGAACTATGTATAAGTCGTTGGGTCGGTTAAGCGTATTTAAGATGTCTTGCCATGAGGCCGCGTGTGGTCCTTTGCAAAAGTTAACTTAGAACGCGTACTCTTTTTTGAATGCGTTATAATAAATATTACCTCGAATATAAAAGAATTCGCTTCGCAAATTAGTTTAAAGTAAGTTAATTTAGAAACACAATAATTTTATTATTTCTTTTTTTACAAATACAAAGAATAAATGTATATTTTAATCCTTGTATTTGAGAAATATAATTTTCCTAACCGCCGGTATATAAAATTAGGCAGATTAAATAATATTTATTTACAATATTAAATTTTTTCAAAATTGCTAAAATTAATATATGAATCTCTCAAAAAGTATAACAATAAATAAAAGAAATGGAGTGTGAAGGAAGGAAGGAAAAATATTGTAATTTAATTCTATCATGGAATTTAGCAATGCATTAGAAATTATAATTTCTAGTCATAATCTATTAAGTAATTATTATTATACACATTATGAACACTTACATATGACAACTTTATCATATATGTCCTTGGTGATAGGATATTAGTGATAAACAAAAATGCCTTATCTGTAGTAGTGCAGGTATAATTTTCTCCCTGATATGTTAAAATAACAGTTGTAAAATACATTTACATATGACTTAATTCTTTTATTTTACATTTAGATAGTCACAGATCTTAAAAGTTGTCAGTTGCAAGCTTTAAATCATAAATAGTGACACACATTATATATTTAGTTTCACTTCCAAATATATTGGTCTTTCGGTAAGTTTGTTGGTTTACAGACATAGGTCATTACATACAAACAAACAAAAGAATTTATGATCGATACGATTATTTATTTTCATTTATCACAGTCTTAGTTAACCTCACTTGCTTCTTCCATGCCTATTTGCATATATGTTTGTCGGTTTCAAATCCTTCTGACCTTGCTCTTCTTTAGCATGACACCAATCTGGCAATGTATGTTTCCATACCCTACCAATACTGCTTCTTCTACTTTTATCTCATGAATTCTTTTTGTCCTTATCTGATCACAATGTCGTCACTGAAGTCGCACTTTTAAATTATTATAAAATTACTCATCCTGTCTTATAGAGTTATGCCTAGAATACTTCTTAATGACCGCAAGCAAGGCACAGATTTTCAGTAATTTAGGTCATACATATTTGTATACAATACATTTGCCATCCATAAAATAGCAACCAACTGAGCCGTTGCTCGGCCCTCTTGAGCGTCCTCAGATCGGAAAGCTAATGCGTAACATAGTAACTGTCCAAGCTGAGGTAACACATCTCTGGGGGGACCCTTGTGTTGAGCTACTTGCAATAGAGGTTTAGGCTAAGCAACCTAAGAGCTATGCCAACCTTTCAATCCGGTGAAACAGTCAAAGCCTATGTCTAGGATTGTCACAAGGAAAATTCACAAGGTGTTTATTTGTATTCCTTATTAATACTATGTTAAAGAAACTGTCATGAATGTATTATTTTCAACTGTATACTCTGCATACTAATTAGTAATTCTATTGTTTATCCCTCCAAACCCATTTGACTGATTGTAAAAGCTATTCCATTGTATGGGGTACTCTAAGAGGGTATTGATTTCTTTCCAGTTACATTTGAGTATTATAAATATATATGTAAGGCTGGCAATGCATGTCCATCAGTGTTATACATGTTCATATATAAAAAATATATTAATATATGTATAAATTACTTCATAACTGATTTATCATGTTTATTTAACAAACATTAGAATTCTATGCCGATAGCAATATCTATTAGAAAATATTTTTTCTGAAGCAAAAACATATAGATTTAAGATGACTTATCAATAATATTCATTTACATATATTATCACTAAAAGGTAATAAAATGCATATCTTTTTAAACTATCTAAGCATTTGCTTGAAGTTACTTAACCTAATTTCCACTTAAATGCAGTCCTGGGATACTGGCTTAGTAAATACCTAATAATCTGTACATCTATACAAATAAATAAAATTGTAGTTTCTGTATGTATTATTAAAATAACCGAATGTGAATGTATATAGTGGATAAACCAAAATAACATTTTTCACAATTTTTGTCTGTCTGTCTGTTCCGGCTAATCTCTTGAATGGCTGGACTGATTTTTACAGGCCGTTCAATGGCAGATAGCTGATATAATAGGGAGTAACTTGTTATAGTTTTAATCTCGGATAACACCGTTGGGCGCAGTTTTTGTATAATAATTTTTGTGCTGTATAGTAATTGTAAAAATACATTTGTACCTGACCAAAAATACCTTTACCGTGTATTCGACAAAAATCGAACAAACAACACTTAGTCATTCGACACCTTATGGTTACAAATCCCGTCGTGCGTCATTTTCCATCGACTCAGAGGTAATATTGTTCAACGCCATATGTTTTAGTATTCAGAACGGCGGTATTTGCCCCCTTGACACGTATAGGTATCATGTACTCCTCTAGCGAAACACTCTGTAAGGGTGCTCGCAAACGGCACTTTTGCTCACTAGCTGATCCGACAAACTTTGTTTTGTCATAAAAAAAAATTAATGTGACTACGTGGCTACAGCGCGTACTGTCATATTTCAGGCATATTATGCGAAGAGCGGATGGCAATCTAGAAAAGTTCATTCATCATCGTTGACAATACAGAAGGCAAGAGAACAAGAGGCCGTTCGCAAACACGATGATCTAACCAAATAAAAGGTGCCATCTCCTCTCCTAATCACTACCAGCTGGTGAGGGCTGCCTCGGACCGAAGTACGGAGGCCTTGGGGCCGGGAATACGAGCTACCAGCAACGGATAAGATATTTGTCTCTGCCGTCGCCCGCAGCAGCAGTCCCATCACGCTGCAAGAGGGAGTGGCAACGAAACACTAACACTGCTCTTCCCTTGTGACTCCTCCTCGGCCATGGAGGTGGACATCGCGGGCCGGCGTTTGTGTTCCTCTTCGTTTTACCGTGGGTGTTGGGCTACTCCACGGTTACAGAATGTCTTCGGCACGACAAACCGAGACGACAAAACAAGAACCTTTCTGGGGGAGCTTCAAGGTTCTATGCCAATGTTGATATGGGACTTAATTGAAACCAAATCGTTTGAAAGTAAAACCAAGATCGGTTAGTAGTGCACAAATATTAAAAATTATAGTAAATATTATATAATAAAGACTATTTAGAACCTGCTCCTTTAATAAGTCTTGTTTAAGATAGCAGTGTGTAATGGCCTTATGTTTTGTATTACAAGCTTTGCAATTGCAAATTTGCGTTGTTATGAAACACCTTTTTATATACAATTGTATGTTTTGTATATTCGGATTCGATGATTTAATTTGTACTTAAACTTGCCGGCACACGGTGCATTATATGTCGCGACGATTATTGCCCAATAAAGCACATACAAAATTGCTTCTTTGCGTAAAATTTGACACAACGGTTGCAAGTATATCGTAATTAATTTAATTAACAAACTACGTACTTCTGTGACTTAGATGTAGGTATTAATAAGGGCCGCGGATGCGTGCGAAAACGTTCCCATAGGATCTAACCCTAGACGGTGGTGGAATATCTTAGTTCTGTCATAACTAACGTAACCAGATGTCCCGTTTTGAACGGGACAGTCTCCCTTTCCATCATTACGAGTCCCGGTGTCCCCGAAATAAATTTTGAGACGCCAAATTCTCTCGGTTTAGAAAACCGCACGAAAGTTTGAGTAGTCGAGGCTTTATGAAATTTGTTCTTCTTACAAAAATAAATAAAAACTATTGGATATGGTTTTTAAATTCATAACATTTAAGCTAACTTTTTATTAATAAGCAACTTAAAAAAAGTGTATTATTTTCATTGACTACCTGTTAATTGACCCAAATAAACTAATGTCCCTAACTACTACCTAAAGAATAAATGGTCATGTAGACATAACCCGCCCTTCTTCCTTAGGGCGCATACGCTTAAGTCGTTCCGCGAAGCAAAAAAAAAAGATTTCGATAGCGTTTATATCTTGCATAGTCCCAACATACCGTAGCTTTTTCAATATCGTATATGTCATGTCCTTTATTCATGTTCTTAAAAACCTCAAACAGCCTGTATATGTCCCACTGTTGGGCACAGGCCTTTTTTATGACGAATTACACAGATTGGCTAGAGAAGCCTTGACTGCTTCACCGGATTGAGGTGGTATAGCTCTTAGGTCGCTTAGCCTGAACCTCTATCGCTAGTAACTTGACACAAGGGTCCCCCCGGTGAGGGGTATCGTCGCCTTGAACGGTTACTATGTTACGCGTAAGCATTCCGATCCGAGGGCGCCCGAGAGGGCCGAACGACGACTCGGTCTGTTGCTATTTCACGGATAATCTAAGGGACATTCAAAGCTAAACTAACATTGAGTGCTACTTCGGGAAGCGTTGGCGCTGGGAGAAGTGGCCGAAGAAACTCCAGCAACGCTCCTAATATCTAAGGGGTGGGGCAGGCCTTCTCTGTAGAGAGAGTATAAGGGCATATTTCCCAGCGCGACTCTTGTAGGGCGATTGGTCGATCTCACACTTGATAATGGAAATATCTCTTAGTAGCTTAGAACGGTAAACCGTGCTAAATCAACACTTAAAATTGCTACAAACAAATTACTTGGTGCCGGCACCGGGGATCGTACTCGGGTTGCTAACGAACAACTAGCTTGAGGCGACCGCGGTTCGACTTTTGAAGAATTGTTTTCTATTTTATCTGTCATATTGCACTGTCCTTCATCACGATAGAACTCCATTGCTATTCTATTGTTTTTTTTTTTTATATATAAAATAAATCAGCTAATGACTTATAATTGATAAAATCGCAATTAAAAGTGCCTTGAACTCTGATCTCTATAATACTACGCTATAAGATAATTATTAATTATATTATTTGTCATTGGAATACTATCGCATATAAACACAAGTCAAGTAAATAACAAGATTCTAAAATTAAATTGGATTGTTTATAAATAAACATAATTAAATAAATTATAATCGTTCCTTCAACTAAAATAAGTTCAACTGATAAGCGTAAGACTGGCGACATTCGACAAGCGTTACGAGAAAAAAAAACTCACTCCAAATCAAATGTTTATATTTATTTCCAAAGTATCATAATTATATTACGAAGTTTTGGCGGCAATATTCTTTTACTTCATCCATATTTTTGCTCGATGTGTTTATGGTGTAATAATCCAGTCTTTGTTTATCATGAACATCATTTTAGATTCTTGCTTTTTTCGGGGAGACATCTTCAATAAGATACATTATGTGAGGTACTTTAGCACCTTCCTCCGGATCGGAATGCTCACGCGTAACATAGTGACCGTCCAAGCCGTGGTTACCCCTCACCAGGGCGACTCTTACGTCGAGTTACTAGCTAATAGAATTTCAGGCTAAGCGACCTAAGAGCTATGCCACCTCTCAAACCAGTGAAGCAGTTAAGGCCAGCCTCTCTGGCCAACTGTGTAGTTCGTCCGGTTGCACTGTAATGGACGACAAGAGCCTTCACCCTTATCGTCTGTGGACCCAAACCCCTTTTAGTCGCTTTCTACGGAAGGCAGCATAATTCTTTAAGCCCTGGACTATGGGGCTGACGGCCCCGCTCGGTGGTATCCTTTTGCATCATCACGGCTTCGAAGAAGGAAACCACTGCCTTCCACTATCAAAGATTCAATGCCTACAAAAATCATACTGGACATAATTGAAACCAAATCTTTTCAAACAAAAGCAAATTATTTACTAATTGGAAATGTTAATCAAAGCAAACAAAACATACGACTTCAATCAAGCGGCATTCAACTTATTGCAGAAAACGACGACTTTCCTTATAAGCACAATCTGTTACGTTCAATTCCTAACGACATATCGACGGTTAATGTTCGAATATCACATAGCTATCTACTACATTCCTCGCAAATGTAAACACAATGTGTCAACGTTCTCTTAGGATCATTACAATTTATTTTAACATAATAAGGTCATTATAAAGTTGTTTACCACTGATAAATAATATTCCGTTAAATATAAACGTCAACTATCTACTAATTATTCCTTGCATATATGTATTTACCTAGTAGCGCTCTAAGAGCTCTACCAGCTCTCAAATCTTGCGGTCGTTTTCTTAGGGCAAGTAGCGTTAAAGTTACAGCCTTGATATACATAATATATTTGTCCCACTGTTGGGCGCAGGCAGCATCGGTTAGTCATAATAAAAATTAACAGCTCAACGTTTCTGGTTCTTCGAGCAACGATTTAAACGTCTACCTAAGCTCGATGATATTTTGAATAGACAAGTATATTTAATAAACACAAAAACCAACATCAAATCGAATAGGAATATCACGAAATAGAATTAATCAGAGCCTAAACAAACTCTCATCAAACTATCCTTGAAGTACATGCCTTCTAATAAATAACGAAACAGGTTGTTGTGATATTTATTCGTCCTTCGTTGTGTACATAGCTTTCAAATGAAAAAAAAATCATCAAAATATAAAGAAACATACAGATGAATTGTGAATCTTCTTTTTGACGTGACAACGTCTTATGAATCGGTATACCCTAGGGGGCATTCGCAAAAAAGTTTGACTGTTACGTGGATTCTCCGTTACCTATGACTCATCGCTCCGTTCGATCGGCTGGGAGGTATGACGCATCGTTTGATTGGCTTGGGGGCGTGCCTCATCGCTCCGTTCAATCGGCTCGAAAATTAGAGATTGATAGAGATGCGTGATAGCAGCAGATTGAACACAACACAAATTGTCAGATATTAAATATTATAGGTATATGTATTTATCTATATAATAAATTATATATTCATTGTTATTATGTAATGCATAATTAAATTGTATTAATATTGTGTTAATATTGTAATTCCATGTCGAGTGCTCATTGTTTTAGTATTCATTGTCACGAATTTATCGTTCGCTCAAGCGCTTTGCGCACCCAGACATCTAGGATTTTTTTGAGTCGATTGAAAATTATGAAGTAGGTCGCAACATAGCTCAATCATTTGCTTAGCTTAACTGACAGTAAGCAATCATACCATCAGCTTTTATGCAATATACAACACAAAGTTGCGAACATAAGGCCTAAATCTTTTTTTTTGTTTTCGGGGAGGAAATCTTCTGGGGGGAAGGCGGCAGTTATGTGGGGTTTTTACCCACTAAAACCTCCCCCGTGGCCCTTTCTTCGGAACGCACCGGAACGACTCTACACTGTGCTCAAGGAGAGCATGTCCCGGGGGGGAGGTAATAACCTCCCCCCTGTGCCCTCGCAGTGCAAGGCGACACGGGCCAGCCGATATCGCCTTCTTCCCGGGTCCACCATAGCGAACGACAAAGGCCCCCACCCTTGTCGCCCAGTGAACCCGATGCTCTTTTTAGTCGCCTTCTACGACAGGCAGGGGATCCCGTGGTCTTATTCTTGAGAGCCCAGAACTACAGGGCTGAGGGCCCAAATCTAAGCTTCTTGCTAAGGCTAAGCTAGTTATTTTTTTTTTGTTAACGCGGGGGAATCTTTTTATAGACCATCCTCCGGTACCCTGGGTGGGCCCGGAGGGATGTGTGGGACTCGGCCTGGGCAGCTCCTACCCACTAAACCTTCCGCGAATGCCATCAGCCGTTATGAGCGGGTGGCCCGGATCTGTCAGCGACAGGACAAAAAAATGTGGTCAAGTTGTGCCTTAACCATTTAATGTGTTCCATCCTTGTCAAGCGGAGTGCTAACCGTCTCTCCTTTTAATAGACACAAGCTAGCTAATTTGGCTTATACTAAAGGATCACGTTTCTATTTAAAACAACGTTTCTTTAACAAAATATGCATTATTTTATATTTTAAATACTTAACACCGATACTGTTAATTTATCATAAAGGCAATTATTAACATGATATATATGTAAAAGAATTCATACCGTAAATGTCGAAATCTGATATTACAGTGCCTTTTATGCTTCCATTTAAGGAGATGACGCAGACTACGGAAGACAAAGTTGACCTTAAGGGTCGACTCGAGGACAACGGTCTCTGTATCGAAAAAAGAGTTGATATGTCGCTTAAAAACACCTTTTTGGTAATAAAACCTTTCGTAATGGTTGTCATATTTCAACACTTCAATAGTAAGGAAACGAAAAATATTATATACTTCTATATACTTGTTTTTGTGGCAACAATACTCATAGGGTTTTATATTATCTTTGTTATATGTATTACATATAGAAATGATAGCCTAATGGTTTAGGGTATGGTCTGCGAATTGTAAGGATGTAGGTTCGAATCCACCATTCGACTATTGACGTGAACCATCTCCTAGCACAAGCATAAGCTTAGAATGGGTAACAAGAATGTTAGTAATATTTTCTGAAAAAAAAAATTGCTAGCTTTCTTTTTTAAAAAAAAAGCTCGTTGACAAGACAAAGTGTTACAGAGGGTCATGATATTTTATATCCTTGTTTAAAGTATAAACACAAAAATAATTATTGCTTTCAAAACTTTTGTCAGTGTATTGTAGAAAGAGAATGCATGCATAGTCAGGTCAAAAAGTTCCCATGAGTATAAAGTTCCGTCACGCCAATGAGTTGAGTTGCATATAATGTTGGTAGTTTCTACAGCGCGTAGCGGACTTTGATTTCCCTATGGACAGATTGAGGAACTATAATAATTATAAGCAATTTTCAGGTTTCTAGTCACCCTCTGGCACTATCTAATGGTATTGAATCTCGAGTTCAAGCTCAAACCATTTTTTTTTTAATGAAAGGTAGCAATATTTCTTTTTTTTTCAGAAATATTACTAACAATCTTGTTAACCATTCCAACTAAGCTTAAGCTTGTGCTAGGACATGGTTCACGGCAATAGTCCAATGGTGGAATTGAATCTACAACCTTACGATTCGCAGACCGTACCTTAAACCATTAGGCTATTGACGCTTCGAAATTTTAATTTTTAAAACATTAATATCAATCATATTTGGGCCAATGTGTGCAGTACCGTATTTGTGTAATTACGAGCAGAATTACGAGAAGACGAAGTAACACAGTTGGCCAGAGAAGTTGGCTTTTCCTGCTTCACCGGATTGAGAGTTGGCATAGCTCTTAGGTCGCTTAGCCTAAACCTCTATTAGGTAGGTTTAATTAGCTTTCGAATTACCGTTGTATAATTGCCCAAATTTTTAATTTTTAAATTTTCTAAATTTTTAAGTGTTAATATGGAAATAGTATGTTATCCTTAACAGATAGACGTATGCCATCGCAGACTTTTCTGTAGACCTATATAAGATGCACAATTCCACCATAAATTATTTTGTTATATGTCAAAGGGTTTAGGCAGAGTTTTTGTTAAAAATATAGAAATATCGTTATATTTTAGCTAATGTATACGAAAACTTAATAAATTATACCTTCCTCGAGAACCGATCTATCCATCGCTGAACACAGCATGAAAATCAGAAAGTAGTTTTTGAGTTTATCATGAATAGACAGACAACGGGAAGCGATTTTGTTTTATACCATCTAAGGACAATACTAATCGTACAAAAAACACCTAACGCTAGCTTCACGCGGACGTAATGTAAACACTCCCTAATGCACAACGTGGTAGCGGCACCAACGCGGAGTTAGTTTACACTGGGGGCCCGCATTTCTTCACGTTCAGCATAATATCACTTACACACAGATTGTATTACTATAACAGACTATATAATATTAACACCTGAACGGTTGTAATGCACATTCACCTTAAATTGTATCACTAACACCAAGGGCCGTGGTAGCTCAGAGTCCGGGCGGTCGCATTAAGTTGCGTAGTACGCTAGCAACCCGAGTTCGATTCCCGGTGCCGGCACCAATACATGATTGCAGTTTTATGTGCTGATTTACCACGCGCTCGGCGATGAAGGAAAACATCGTGAGGAAACCTACATGACTTCTAAAACATTCGTAAAGTCTGCCAACCTGCACTGGGGCCGCGTGGCGGACAATGCCCTTATACTGTCTTTACCTAGGTCAGGGTAGGCCTATGCCCAGTAGTGGGACATAAATAAAGACTGTAACTAATTAACTAATAATTGTTGCTCAATATTTTTTATGCATGTTCACGGGTGGATTAAATAATTGCCATTCTGGTCGATATTACCTTTACCTAAGCCTCTCTCGACATTTTCATTATGTCCGAAACGACGACAAGTCACTAGACTGGCAAGACGTCAATAAAACGTAATTAAAACAATGTTTTTTTTAAAGTTTAAATGAATCGATTTTATTTGCTGTAATCGATTAACTTCCTTTATTCGCTCGAGTCGACGTCGGGACGATGTGCATCGACCTTGGCCCAAGAATGTGGTCGCGGTGCGTTCTTTGTCCAACTTTGTGACGCAACGAACCTACTATGGTTGCACTTACAAGAGTTTAGTGACTCAGCAATAAAGAAAGTATATAAACATCTGCGTATATAGTATATATTTACATTGATTCATTATTTCATTCTTTTGCAATATCCTCGTTGACAAATACTGTGTAATAGAGCTATTGTTTAGGATTACATCTGGCAAATTATCAATTTCTTGTTTTTTTTTAAAAAAAAACTAGCGATATTTCTTTTTGTTTTCAGAAATTTTTAATTAGTTTTAAACTTTTATTTTTTGTTTGAAAGGATTTAGTTTATATTAGGTCCCATATGAATTTTGTTGGCTTAGTGCTTTGAGTTCTGAAGATATATGAGGGAACTCTCAAAATCTTTTGGAAGAATGCTTACTGTTTGATTTTGGTTTATGATAATCTAAGACTAAGTAAGTAATTCCGTCCAATTCTGAGTCAATGGGATCCATGAGAAAACCATATAAGTCTTAAATTGGCATCAAGTATGTGCGCCACAAATAACTCAATATTACGGCAACGGTTTTCGATGATTCATTTTTTTTATTGGAAAGGATGTTCTTTAAGAGTAGTTTGGTGAAAGTTTGGTTAGGTTCTGATTAGGTTTGATTTCGTAATATTCCTACCATACGGCGTCCGCGTATAATAGCGTTTAACGTTTGATTCGATTTGAAGTCGGTTTTTGTTTTTACTCGTAAATATATTTGTTACTAGTAAACATACTTGTTATAACAAAATTTATCCGTGAAATAGCAACCGACCGAGTCGTGGTTCGGCCCTCTCGGGCGCCCTCGGATCGGCATGCTTACGCGTAACATAGTAACCGTCCAAGCCGAGGTTACCCCTCACCGGGGAAACCCTTGTGTCGAGTTACTAGCAATAGAGGTTCAGGCTAAGCGACCTAAGAGCTATGCCACCTCTCAATCCGGTGAAGCAGTCAAGGCCAGCTTCTCTGGCCAATCTGTGTAGTTAGTCATAAAAAAAAATATAACAAAATTTAAAAAGGAAAACCTTGATACGCTCTCTGCACATCGGGATATTGTTTTATTATCTGTGAGTGAATAAAACTTATATAACTTCGAACGGTCCCTCATTCAGTTCCCCTGTGAGTTTTATTGAAAGTTTATTTTCGTGGGGGCTGCGGCATAGGGGGATTATTTCAATTTACAGTATTATGTGCGTCATTGCAGTAAGCTTCCGTAATTTTTGAAAGAACGCCCCTTTTTTTTTCATATTTCTATGGATAATTTCGTATACTTGATTTAATATGTTTTTATTTGAAAAGCAGTAATAGCCTAGGTGACTCAGCGGGGTGGCCTAGCACTGCGAAGGTGCTAGGAGGGATTAACTTCCCCGAACTGTTAAGCATCGTGCAGAGGGGCTCCGGTGCATTCCACTGGAAATCCCGGAGCCTCTCTCCATGCACTGAGGAAGGGCTACGGGGCAGGGGGGGGAGGGGGTTAGTGAGTAAAAACCTAACATAACCCCTATGTTGTTAAAGATTTCCTCCACGGTACCAATGAAAAGGTGCTTTAGCGGTTCGATTTAAGGTCTGATTATCGCGACTTCTAATCGCAGTTGGCTTGGCAAATAATTGGCATTACCCAATGCCAATTTTTGGCTCTTTAAGTACAAAAAATCATTTGCCAAAAATTGATGTCCAATGTCCACACAACTAAGCCAACTAAGCTACGTGAAAAGCGAAGAGCGAATGCTGTTTCTGTCTACCCCTAGGTTAAAAAAGCCCTGTAGTTCTTTGCATCGTCCCCCCCTCCCTCCGGACGTGCTCTCTGAAGAGCACAATGCAGTTGGCTCCAATGCGTTTCTCTGGAGATCTCGGAGCCTCTCACTATGCACCAAGGAAAGGCCACCGGAGGGGTTTTTAGTGGGTAAAAGTCCCACATAACCCCGGCTTCTGGGGAAGATTTCTCCCCGTCAACAATAAATAAAGGTTAAAAAACCATGTCATGTTACCTAAACTGCTGTACCGTTTTACATCGGAAACGTAAATTTGCATAAAACAAATCAATACTCTGACATCCCGTGTGCCCCTCACCCGTAACACCATCAATAAAACTTTATATGCGATATATAGACGACCACTCACGATGATCTCCTCTACCCTTATATCGCAAACGTAAATGCACCCCCCGACGGCTCTTTGCTAAATGGTCGGTCCAGCGGTGGCAATGACCGCGAATCAAGTGAAAGATCCTACATAACGTTACCTCACATACAGACGGACATTTTGTTCTCGTTAGCAGTTCGGTATGCATGATTTGCAGTTTATTTACCTCTTTAGAGGTCACTTAATCAGTTTGAGTAGGCTTGTGTTCGAAATTAATGCTCCGTTATAATATGTGTGGAAAAAATATTGCTGGAGAAATAATTGCTTTAGTTCATTCGATTGTGAAAGATTTAATTTAAATATTAGCTAATAATTTTAATCATATATATTTTCAGATTTCGATTGCATCCCTCGCACACGCAGGTTATTTACTTAGATACGAGAGAGACGCCAATGATATTAAATTTGCCCGAAGTGGCACTCAAAGTTAGTTTAGCTTTTGAATGTCTCTTAGATTATCCGTGAAATAGCAACCGACCGAGTCGTGGTTCGGCCCTCTCGGGCGCCCTCGGATCGGAATGCTTACACGTAACATTGTAACCGTCCAAGCCGAGGTTACCCCTCACCCTTGTGTCGAGTTACTAGCAGTAGAGGTTCAGGCTAAGCGACCTAAGAGCTATGTCACCTCTCAAATTACGGCGAGTTTCTATATTCAATCTCGATCCGTAAGTCGCTATCCGAGATTGATATTTCAATCCATTTTCTGCACTATAACTGGTATATTATTTTTACGGCGTAGAACGGATTATGAGAGAGGACTGTCATTTACGACAAATCCATTCTTTTTCAATCACTTCCAAAGCCAAGATCGGATATTGAAATGCGGATTACGGATCGATAGATGGACCAAATAAAATCGGGATCGGAAACAATCTTACATTGAAGACATAGCATAGGCAGATTGTGCTCAGAGCAAACAGGACAAGGGGTAATACAACTCTGAATTCATATATAAATCAGCAGTCATGCCTTTTGTTACAAAAAACCATATATATATATATATATTTATAATAATAATCAATGATATCAGTACAGAACCAGGTCGCTAGTATAGCGCGAATGTTAAAAGCGGTCAATGGTATCACAACTGAAGACAAGACAACTGCGGTCCCGGTAGTAATGAATCACTCGATTATGTTTGATAAACAATTCCGCAGTCCGACCGCAAATACTTACACAACATTTATACGTAGTCCGGATTGTGAATCAGCCTTTGTGTAAAAAAAATTGTCATTTGATTTTATTAAAATTTACTGTTATATTATTTCCTTAATAAATATAATGACTTGTAACTTCATATGTTACAAGATTCTTTGAATTTCAAAAAATATACTAAAAACCTATCATGTCATTTTTTTATACAATAAAGCGCAACCAAAAACTTCTGTCCGTGCGTTATTCTAATGTACTTTATAAGAATGCTTCCTCTTCAGTTAATGCAAATATTTTTTACACCCGATTTTGGAAGGTGGTGTTGGAGAATGCGCCCCGTTGCAATGTTATTAGTTTCTCCGCGGCCGCTGCGTCCCTGTTTCTCATGGCCATTTTTAAGTTGTACTCTATTATTTTTTCTATTGATGCGGCCGTTGCTCTTGTCACCAGGCTTACTGTGGCGTCGTCACAGTCATCTGTGTAATAGACAAAGCTGACTGCTGACTCTCATGTCATTTCAAGCCGAGACCCGTAAACCCATATTCTTAGGTTTCATGTGTGGTGGTGGTGTGATAAGGTGACCCCCTCGCCTTACAAAGGGCTCAATTTTTAGCAACCGGTTTTTGAAGCAAAAATTCTTAAGGCACACTTGACTACGGGAGTAAGCTGGTGAATGCGTTACCAAAAGTGTTATCGGAAGTTGAGATGGTGATATAAGTTAGTGACGATAGAGTGAGAGAGTTGTGCACATATTTCCTTTCTCTCAATTTGATTAAGTTCTGATAATGGCATCCAACAGAAATACATGTGGGAGTCAAAAGATGAATAACTCAATATCACGCTAACTTATCTCGATGATTCATTTTTTATTGGAAAGCATGTACTTCAAGAGTAGTTTGATGAATCTTAACCAGACCTAGACCAGGTTCTGATTAATTATATTTCGTAATATTACTAAGACAAGTCGGTACTACATAGAGGGCGTTCGAATGAAATGGCGTTTGTCGTTTGATTCGATTTGAAGTCGGTGTTTGTTTTTGGCCGTAATAATTCTTGTTAAAGACGAAGTTAAGCGCTTTTTCCGAATCCGCAAGATGTCCACTAACAACTATCCTGTTGTCTCCAAAGTGCCTCTTTACGTAAATATATTAAAATAAATAGGCTCTCACGTCTGTTTTAATCTTAGTGGGGTAGATATAGACAATTTTCACTAAGCTTGTGAAGTCTCATATTCGGTGGTGAGCTCATCTCCGTACACACAATTTTTTAGCATAAAGCCGATTGGTAATCGAATCCTCAATCATCAGATCGTAAGTCGAACCGCTTAGCGGTTAGGTTATCACACATTGCAGCATTGTAAATCCTTTCTACAAAATATGTCTAACGAGTGGTTGCCAGTCTAGGCAAGTGCGTCACCTAATTACATTAACAATGTATTAAATTTGTTACTTGCGAACACCGAGACGGTTAACAGATTGAATTGAGATTCACATCAAAAGGCATCTAGCATGCATAAATAAGTCGGCTGAATACATTACTTTTAGATGGCCACGAACCGGTCGCCATTGTGCCCTCGTACGCACGCACACGACAATATGCTTGACAACTTTCTACTGTAGATGTAACGCGAAATAAAATTATGTTACATATATTATCCGTTTACCAGCTGATTCCTTTGATAATTTGCTTGTAATCATTATAAACGTTAGTTATTTTTTTGGTTGAATTACGCTGATCAACCAGGCGGCCTCTACAGTTTCACCGGGTTATTGAGAGGTGGCTTGTTTTGATCTCTAAAGAGGTTGAGGCTAATCTACCTTAAAGCCACCCTCATCCACACAAAGTGCAGTTTTTTAAATTCTATTTTATAAATAATTATAATAATAAAAAAATAGAAAATACGCAATGGAAATACACTAATATATTTAATAGAAATCAACATATTTCAAGTGTATAAGGAAAAAAACCCACTGTAACTCGAATGCGTTAAACGCTACTACGGGCGGCCGTCTTTTATTTTATATTATAAAGTTCGGGCGTCTATATTATCTCTTGTACCAAATTCATGCACGTTGTCGCTACGGAGTACCTATGTACCTAGATTATTCGTGAAATAGCAACCGACCGATTCGCGGTTCGTCCTTCTCGGGCGCCCTCAGATCGGAATGTTTACGCTTCCTCCCTTCCAAACATAGTAACCGTCCAAGCCGACGTTACCTCCCACCGGGAGATCCTTGTGTCGAGTTACTAGTTATAGAGGTTCAGGCTATGCGACCTAGGAGCTATGCCACCTCTCAATCCGGTGAAGCAGTCACTGCCAGCTTCTCTGGGCAATATCTGGATTATCATCAACCTATAAATATCACAGTCTAGAAGCATTCTTTCATGCGATTTTAAGAAGTGTTTTTTTTACTAAATAACTTTTATGCTTATAAAACTGAAATTCATAGGTACATGTCGAATGGAATTCGAACTCGTGACCATTAGATCCTAAGTCGAACCGTTTGACTAGGCCAGGGGTTGGAGTCTGCTGCTTTTAAGCCACATGTTGCTGGTTAACATCCTAAATTTGGCTTATTTTTCATAGATATTGTTGATTTTTTCCGACTTTACGACTATTTAGGACCTTAAAGTGGCTATTACTAAATTCAGGTTAGCTAACTCATTAATATAACAGACAGAAACTGGAAATTTCTGCTATTGTTCATATGAATTCTTCTCCTCTGAGGACACTTAAAATTGCCGTTGCGTATAAGAAATGCAAAAAGTGAATGCTAATTCTACACGTGCTCGGCGAAGTAAAACATCGTGTGAAACAAACGTGTCTTAGGAATAAAATTGATAAGTATCTACAACACTACGCAGTACACACACAGTATATGTATAATTTATAATCTGTGAATACATAACAGTAGAAAGGTAGCATAATATCGCGTTAAAATATCAACAGGTAACTTACGAGTAAAAACAAAAGCCGACGTGTTAAAAATTTGTGCCCGGTATGGGGCAAAAAATATATCGATATAATATATAGTAATATTATATCGATACTATGCGATATATAGATATTTTGTTTATTTTAAGGTAGATACGTCACTGGAGTGTAGTGCCATAATATATTTCTACATACAATATTTGGATAGTGGTTGAAATATATCGATATTAGATGAGTTGATAATATCGGATTTAAGTGATATATTTCGTATCGATATTTCATAAAATATATGAACGCCCTCCTAGGCTAATAAGTCTGTCACGTTTGGTATTAGCTTGGTGAAGCGGACAGCGAAAGCTGTCGCCGTCTACCCCGCTAGGGTCAAAAAGAAATTGAGAGCTGATTCCATATGTATATCTTTCATTGATTGATTCAAATTGCTTTTTAACCGACTTCAAAAAAGGAGAAAGTTCTCAATTCGACAGAATTTTTTTTATGTTTGTTGCCTCAGAACTTTCGACTAGGTCAATCGATTTTCATGATTCTCTCTTTATTTGAATTCTGGTGCTTTCACATACATCAAATTGGTTCTGTTCTGATAATGGCATCCATGAGATAACTATATTTTTATTTTTCGTTTCTACAATTTTCATATTGAACTGCACACGTGCTTCGTGCACTGTCTAAGAAACACAACTTCAGACTATATTCCTACAGTTATTTATAATACTATAGAACGAACGTCGATAACAAGGCAAAGGCTAAACAAACATATTTGTTAGTATTGTCGGTAATTGTATTTTTCTCGGTAATGTGACTCAGTCCCCACTCGGAGCTACCGACCGGTTCCGAAAACTGGATCCGGCGTGTGCTGCCCACAATAGTACGGTGACAGGGTTGTCACTTGCATTATTTAATCTGCTTCAATGTCTGATATATTCAGATAACAAGTATATTTACGATTAAAACAAAATGTACGTTAAATGAACGTTTTTTTTATTATGACGACCAGAGAAACTAGCCTTGACTGGTCCACCGGAGTGAGAGGTGACGTAACTCTTAGGTCGCTTAGCCTGAACCAAACCGTTAAACTATATAAAGAGGAGGTACATATAAAGGACCCAACTTCCCATAACAACGACTAGGAAGGCACCAATTTCTTTAGAAGTTGTTTGTAGGTAACGGTGAATTCAATAATGGTAGTGTCATCGAAGTTTCTTTTGTATGATTATGCCAGTACGAACGGGGAAATATTTGGTAATGCACCTGTATTTCTTTTTTGAGCAGCGGTGATCATTTAATGTCCGGTGAGTCGTAATCCGGAGTACTGATGGGACGAAGGAATTTAAGATGTCCTTACTATGCGTTGACCTCCGACTACATGCGGATGACCGCGAATGTAGCTGAATACGAAAACGAAAGCTCCGATATGGTCGAGGTCAAAATATGTTCAGTAGTTAAGAGTAGGTTAGTGTTAGTCGTAAGTCTTCAAAAACATCTTTTTATGAATTTTTTAAGTCATTGGTAACCCTAACAAACAGAGTCCTAGGGCGATAGTTTTGCAACGAAGGGTTTAAAAATCGATATTATAATTTCAACCCTTGACGGAGTTCTGTCCCCTTCATATTCAAATGAGCAACATGTGCTAAAATTTAACTGTGATTCATAATTTTATTCGCAATATAATTTCGATAGGGCCGATATACATTAGTCTAGGGTGTAGCCTCCACCGGTACCCTTTTGGATTTTAAAATTTCCTTGCTTCTCTTGTAGTAAATGTCGATGAAAATTAAATAACATTTCTATGCTAATAGCTCAACAGCGGAGCATCTAGGTGATCTGAAGGCTATAGAAATACTTACGCTTTGTCTCTTTATACATAATTTGTTTACTTCTCACAGCCGTTTTACACAAATGAGGTGGTGTGAGGGAAGCTATTTAGACGGTGCACCCTTTATATATGTCATGTTATATATGAAGTGTATATAAATATAGATTTATTTATTAATAGAACGTATTGAAAAAGTCCTATTAATTTACTTTGACCATTCTACTTAGACCAACTTCCTGTCTTGCTAATTTCGATGGAAACTTCCTAATAAGGATACGGCTCACCGATGTATTATTTTTCAGTATATGTATAGTTATAAATCTATATACAAATAAATTGCAGTATCTGTTTGTAAAATTAAAATAACCGCTTGTAATAATGTATATACGATACATATACCAAAATAAAATCTTTTTCAATTTTTACCTGTTTATTGATACCGACTAACCTCTGAAACGATTTTGACGGGGCTTTCACTGGCACAGCTGAGCTGGTATAAGGAGTAAAATAGACTACATTTATTTTAGAAAAATATAAAATATATTGTTTTTAATCGTGAGTTTTAAACACCGCGGTGTGAAACAGTTTTTTTTTGTTTTTATACAAAATAGGCTTACGTTTGGCTTCTATCTCGCTTGATGGAAGGCGAAGATGAAGTCTAGGATGGAGCACGGGAGCCTATAAGGTGTCTGTTGTTTACATTGGACTGGTGTCCAGATTGTACCCGTATAGAAAGTACTGATCTCGGCAGACAGTTCCATTCCTTAACCGTCTCGGCAGACAGTTCCATTCCTTAACCGTCCGCATAAGGAAGGTGGAGGCAAACCGCTTCGTGCGTATTGATGGGATGTCTACGACTAAGGGTGGAAGTATACGACTGATGGATGGATGAATGTTATTCATATACTTAAATGTATGTTGTGTATATATTAAAAAAGAAGGAGATTATCTCAAGTATTACGCGATACTTCTATTCTGCTGCTATAAACCAACAAACAGCCTTTTGGTTGTATGTGCGGTCACTTTTAATTCCTCAACGGAGACAGCACATACAGAAGTGCCATGTAACTTGGTATGAGCAATTACTATGAGCTATGAGCTAGTACTATCTATATAAAATAAATACAACATACTATTAAGGTCATGTAATATGTGTCTTTATTTATTAGTAATAGTTTAAGGATGTTAATATATTTTTGAATTATTTTACATTATAATTAATTAGAAGCGTCAATAGCCTAATGGTTTAGGGTACGGTCTGCGAATCGTAAGGTCGTAGATTCGAATCCACGTCGTTAACCAATCTCCTAGCTCAAGCTTAAGCTTAGTTGGAATGGTTAACAAATTTTCTGAAAAAAAAATTGCTAGCTTCTTTTAAAAAAATAATTATAAGCTATATAATTATAAACATGTTAGAGTGATTTAAAAAAGCTTTCATTTATAAACTTTTAACCTTTTTCAGAACAAGTACCAGGCGAGCATAGATTTAAAAGAGTTGTATAGAAAGTACACAAACAAAGAGGCTTTGTGTCGACGCACACAAATAGAATCGCGCCTCAGTCCGCGATCAGGTCAACAGTCTGTGAGTCATTATTCTCTAAAGGTGAGGGGACTGGAGATGATGGGAAGTTCAAGAGGCGTGCGCGACTGGGACGTTGCTCAGTTTGCGTTGAAATTTTAATAGAATCACCGACACGGAATAATGGGGTACACTACACTTAGAGCATGCCTTTTGTAAGGGATTGCGGATGCAGCACTTTGCTACGCTCGAGATCAAGTGTGTTTTGCCAGCATGTATGATAGATAGACAAATTCTTTATTGCATCAAAATACACATACATAGAAGAACCTTAACACTATTTACCATTCTCAACTGACGTCAAAAGACCCCAGATGTCGGACGTTAAATTCGTGACAACGTATCCTAGATACACACGTTATTACAACAAAATTGAAGTAGTACATTTATAATTCATATTTTTTTTTATCTAACCGTACATCTTTTATCTTCTTCCTTATTATATCCTATTGAACTTACCTTTTCTCTCAACTTCTGAGTACAAATTTGCGTTCTCTATCTCTTTCATACGCTTTAGCTTACACACTTTGCGGCAAATGCCCCATCGTGCACTACCAGCAATTCTCGGGAACTTAACGGGACATTTTGCGATGAATGACATCCAGTATTCAACAATTTATAAGACGTTGTCAAGTCAAAAAGAGGAGGTTTTCAATAAGTGTATATTATTATAGTATATATATATATATATATCTAATATATATATATACTATAATAATATATATATTAGATATATATATATATCATAACTTATTATTTTCGAAGTTCTGCCGCATGTATTGTCCTTTCATTCATTCTTTTCATTCGTGGTAATTGTCGCTAAGGACTTCTTATCTAGTCTTAAATTTGCATTAACCAACCAATATGTCAATTAACAATCTTCTATACCTAATTCAGACTAAAAGCTTTTCAAATAAAAAAACAATTTATAATTGACATAAAAAAACAGGTGAATTGAGAGTATTTACAACAGACCGTAATATATTAACAAACATGTTATCTATTCAGTTTTATTTTGAAATAAAACAATTTTTGTAAAAGACCAGAATCTTCGCTTCCTAAGTGTCCATTTTTCCCATATGACACTTTTAATGTATGTCAGTTTGATTCCCCTTACTGAAGAACTAAACGATCAATATTAAAGCTGAGCAGATAATTTGAGCCAATTGGAATCTTATATATCTTGTATAATATTTTGTTGTGTTGTATAAATCGATACAACAATGAAGTTCTTTCTTTATAAGCCGCCAATGTGAGGGAAAACGTGTATGAAATTATGCATTCAAGCGTCCTTTAAATCTCTTCAAGTTATGCCGTCATTGCGGAAACTGTGCGCGTGCGCACGTCTAAGTTTGCTCCACAAATAGCGCGTTTTATGGCACGATACTCGGGGTACCATCATTCTTGTAAAAATCTTATTTCCCTAGACAACTTGGTAAGTTATTCTGGGTTGTCACTCTTTGCACGATGCTTAGGTCAGATCATATTTTTGAACTAGTTCGTGCAGTTTTCCTAATCCCATAACAATGCAAAAGATCAGGAACAAACAACAGACGAACTAAACTAACTACTTCGTTATCTTAATGCTTGTTAATGTTAATATAAATTATGTATATTTACAAGTAAAAATAAAAACCGACTTTGAATCGAACGTAACAGATAAAACAGATGCTACTACGCGAAGGATTTTTTTTATGACGATCTACACAGATTGGCCAGAGAAGCTGGCCTTGACTGCTTCACCGGATCGACAGGTGGCATAGCTCTTAGGTCGCTTAGTCTGACCCTCTATCGCTAGTAACTCGACTCAAGACACAAGGGTCCCCCCGGTGAGGGGTAGACGCGCAGGCGCTCTTTCTATATTATATATTCATAGTGTTATAATACAACTGCGGAACTCAATGTCCTTTGGCAACAAAAATAATACGAGACCTAATTGAAACCAAACCCTTACAAACAAAAGATAATCCCTTTCCAACCAGGGATAAGGATGGGGGCAGGTTCGCGCATCCTTACCTTGCACGAGGCCCAAGGTCTCGCATACGGATCAGTGGTGGTCATCAGAACAGTGACGAAAAAACTGCAATTGCACGACAGCGTCCAACATGCTGTAGTGGCGATATCCCGACACACCGTCAGCTGTGTCTATTATACAGATGACTGTGACGACGCCACAGGAAGACTGATGACAAAGGCAATGGCCGCATCAAGGGAGAGGATAGTGGACTACAACCTGAAAATGGCCATGAGAAGCAGGGACACAGCGGTCGCGGAGAAGCTAATAGCAATGCAGCAGGGCGTCTGCGACGCGTGAACCGGGGCGATCTCTGGCCACCTCCATATTCAGGCATTATATATATAAAAAAAGAAAAATAGTAACTGTAGAAGTGGCACTCTTTTAATAAATGCAGAGTGAACAATTTAAGTGTATTGAAAAAGAGCACGGACACAGGTCTGTGGTTGCAATCTAACAATAAAAAAAAAACAAAAAACAAAAGATAATTCAAAATCACTGTTACATCGTCAAATTGCATATATAACGCTTATATTTTTAGGAATTATTTTATTCCAATCTGAATGAAAGAGTAGTATTGGCATTGTTGAAAAATGACTATCCTGAGAAATCTCTAACGTGTGGTGATATAAGTTATAGTACGCTGTGCGGGTTTGTTTATCACGTTTCAAGTTTGGTATGTAACGGGATAATTGCATTTCGAGCGGACGCCTAGGTACACGTTGCGGTCGAATTGGTCACGCTGTAACACTATACCAACAATGTATTTGTGAACGTGCCTCCACCGGACCCAGGCTGTTTGTTTTCCTTTGAAGGCACATTCTAGAAGTTTTCTTTACAGCTACGAAATGGTCAATTGTTTTTAACATACACAAACATCAGGTACGACTAGTATATATACTAGTATATATGAATGATAGTGACACTGGGCAGCCACGTATGTTGAGCCTATGACGGCAGATAGAGATCTGCCGTCACAGGTAACACAGGAAAGTCTTGGCGTGGGGCGCCTTCTATATAGACCGACGACCTTATGAGGATAGCCGTAAGAAGCTGGATGCGGAAAGCGAAAGATTGTGTATAGTAAAAGCATTGGGGAAGGCCTTTTCTAGCAGTGGATTAGTACCGGCTGATTTTAATAAAGTTTTTTTTTTTTACCACAGACCTGTGTCCGTGCTCTTTCCAATACACTTAAATTGTTTACTCTGCATTTGTTAAAAAGTGCCACTTCTACAGTTACTATTTTCTTTTTTATATATATATATATAAAAAAAATAGTAACTGTAGAAGTGGCACTCTTTTAATAAATGCAGAGTGAACAATTTAAGTGTATTGAAAAAGAGCACGGACACAGGTCTGTGGTTGCAATCTAACAACAAAAAAAAAAACAAAAGGTAATGCAAAATCACTGTTCCATCGTCAAATTGCATATATAACGCTTATATTTTTAGGAATTATTTTATTCCAATCTGAATGAAAGAGTAGTATTGGCATTTTTGAAAAATGACTATCCTAAGAAATCTCTAACGTGTGGTGACATAAGTTATAGTACGCTGTGCGGGTTTGTTTATCACGTTTCAAGTTTGGTATGTAACGGGATAATTGCATTTCGAGCGGACGCCTAGGTACATGTTGCGGTCGAATTGGTCACGCTGTAACACTATACCAACAATGTATTTGTGAACGTGCCAACGTGCCGCCACCGGACCCAGGCTGTTTGTTTTCCTTTGAAGGCACATTCTAGAAGTTTTCTTTACAGCTACGAAATGGTCAATTGTTTTTAACATACACAAACATCAGGTACGACTAGTATATATACTAGTATATATGAATGATAGTGACACTGGGCAGCCACATATGTTGAGCCTATGACGGCAGATAGAGATCTGCCGTCACAGGTAACACAGGAAAGTCTTGGCGTGGGGCGCCTTCTATATAGACCGACGACCTTATGAGGATAGCCGTAAGAAGCTGGATGCGGAAAGCGAAAGATTGTGTATAGTAAAAGCATTGGGGAAGGCCTTTTCTAGCAGTGGATTAGTACCGGCTGATTTTAATAAAGTTTTTTTTTTTTACCACAGACCTGTGTCCGTGCTCTTTCCAATACACTTAAATTGTTTACTCTGCATTTGTTAAAAAGTGCCACTTCTACAGTTACTATTTTCTTTTTTATATATATATAAAAAAGAAAAATAGTAACTGTAGAAGTGGCACTCTTTTAATAAATGCAGAGTGAACAATTTAAGTGTATTGAAAAGAGCACGGACACAGGTCTGTGGTCTAACTAATCTAACAATAAAAAAAAACAAAAGGTAATGCAAAATCACTGTTCCATCGTCAAATTGCATATATAACGCTTATATTTTTAGGAATTATTTTATTCCAATCTGAATGAAAGAGTAGTATTGGCATTGTTGAAAAATGACTATCCTAAGAAATCTCTAACGTGTGGTGATATAAGTTATAGTACGCTGTGCGGGTTTGTTTATCACGTTTCAAGTTTGGTATGTAACGGGATAATTGCATTTCGAGCGGACGCCTAGGTACACGTTGCGGTCGAATTGGTCACGCTGTAACACTATACCAACAATGTATTTGTGAACGTGCCTCCACCGGACCCAGGCTGTTTGTTTTCCTTTGAAGGCACATTCTAGAAGTTTTCTTTACAGCTACGAAATGGTCAATTGTTTTTAACATACACAAACATCAGTTACGACTAGTATATATGAATGATAGTGACACTGGGCAGCCACGTATGTTGAGCTTATGATCTACCGTCACAGGTAACACAGGAAAGTCTTGGCGTGGGGCGCCTTCTATATAGACCGACGACCTTATGAGGATAGCCGTAAGAAGCTGGATGCGGAAAGCGAAAGATTGTGTATAGTAAAAAGCATTGGGGAAGGCCTTTTTCTACCAGTGGATTATTATTATTATTTTTTTTTTACCACAAACCTGTGTCCGTGCTCTTTTCCAATACACTTAAATTGTTTACTCTGCATTTGTTAAAAAGTGCCACTTCTACAGTTACTATTTTCTTTTTTTTCTTTTTTTTTATATATATATAATGCCTGAGTTTGGAGGTGGCCAGAGATCGTTTTGGGTTCACGCGTCGCAGACGCCCCGCTGCATTGCTATTAGCTTCTCCGCGACCGCTGTGTCCCTGCTTCTCATGGCCATTTTCAGGTTGTAGTCCACTATCCTCTCCCTTGATGCGGCTTTGATAAAGTTTATAAGTGGAGATATATTGCTTCGACTTGTTGGACTAGCTCCCAAATCTGTTATTACAATTGTGTAAAAATACTGTCCAGTGACATTATAGTTGTTGATTTTTTGTTAATTTTGGTAATATCCTGCTTTGTGGCACAAATTGATTTTTTCCGACGGTGCACTATTGACACTCGAATATTGTTATATTTGTATATAGTAATTTTATGTACTGTATATATACATTTTAATATTTTAGAAATATACCGTAACATTTTAATTAATTTATCAAATAATCAAAATATTCAACTATTTAAAAATCGTTCAATAAAAATCTACTATTGAAATTATTGTAATGTGTATATATATATATATATATATATTTATATATATATATTGTCTATTCTGTTTTCCTTTCTGTTTCCCTATCTTAATTTTTACGTAGTCTCTGGCTTACATTTGATATTAGTATAACAAATATTGGGTACTCTTTGTCAATTATT
This sequence comes from Meandrusa payeni, assembly GCA_029286785.1. Lineage (NCBI taxonomy): Eukaryota > Metazoa > Arthropoda > Insecta > Lepidoptera > Papilionidae > Meandrusa > Meandrusa payeni. Next base: position 4,723,104 of record JAGSMX010000029.1, read on the forward strand.
TTGTGAAACTTATTTTATATTACAAGACTGTTTGTACCATAATAAATCAATAAAAAAAAAAAATTAATTGATAACTGTTTTTGGCCCAATAACAAAAATGCAAGCAGCTACCTTTACCTCGAATGATACTACAGTAGCTTTATGATATTAAGTTAGCATAATTCCCAGATCATATTTTCCGCTACTTAAACCCACTCTCTCGCCCTATCACGCATTTTAACTTTTTTGCCGCCGGCAGTATATATCATGCGTGATCGGATTCGAATCAATGACGTCTCAGTTAAGATTACATGCTCTGCGCGCCTGTGCTCGCAATAAATGCGAATAATATCGGTTAAAAGAAATTTATCACATCATTGATTAAAACTACTTTCTTAAGTTAAAATTAAATATAGTTGTTTAATAAATATGACCTAAGACTATTTCTAAAACTTACTATACAGTAACAATTTTTGACATGCTGAGGCAGCTTGTTTTAGCTCAGCCCTGTAGTTCTGAGCTCTCAAGAATAAAAATACGGTATCCCCTCCCTGTGTCTGGGCCTCGGGTTCACTGGGAGACAAGGGTCCTTTGTCGTCCGCTAAGGTGGACCCGGGATGAAGGCGACATTGGCTTTCCCGTGTCACTGGGGAGTCCGTTTCTACACAGTAAAAAGTGATGGGTATAGAGCTTTACAAATTGATTACCTCAACTAATCTGCGAAGCATGTCTGGTGCAGTCCGTGCTCTCCGCGGGTTAGTAAACCTTTGGGACACAGTTTCCATTGCGAGAAATCCTTTCATGTCGGCCACAAGGTCGTCAAGTTAATCCTTAAGACTTTTATGCGTTGCTGGAGTTTCTTCGGCCACTTCTTCTTCCAGCGCCAACGCTTCCCGAAGTGGCACTCAAAGTTAGTTTAGCTTTCGAATGTCCCTTAGATTATTCGTGAAATAGCAACCGACCGAGTCGTGGTTCGGCCCTCTCGGGCGCCCTCGGATCGGAATGTTTACGCGTAACATAGTAACCGTCCAATCCGAGGTTACCACCGGGGACCCTTGTGTCGAGTTACTAGCGAAAGAGGTTCAGGATAAGCGACCTAAGAGCTATGCCACCTCTCAATCCGGTGAAGCAGTCAAGGCCAGCTTCCTGGCCAATCTGCGTAGTTCGTCAACAAAAAAATTCCCGTGTCGCCTTGCACTGCGAGGGTTCTCACTCCCCGGGACGTGCTCTGCTTGAGCACAGTGCAGAGGGGCTCTGGTGCATTCCACTGGAGATCCTGGAGCCCCTCGTCATGCACCGGGGAGGTTTTAGTGGGTAAAACCCCACACAACCGCCGCCTTCCCCAGAAGGCGGGGTATCTTTGAAGATTTCCTCCCCGTTAACAAAAAAGCTTGTTTAAGCTGGGGCCCCTCATATTGTAACTTTTTGTACCGTATGATGTTCTAATCATAGGCAACTGTGTGTCATCTTTGCGTTTCGTGTGATATTTGTGTGTTTTTTTGTTGAATGTAATTGGAGTTTTTATGTTATTTGTCAAATGCAAATAATTTATCTCGACGTTGTGTCGTTCTTACCATTTACTTACCATTTTTGAATTATAATATAACCAATAACCACGAGCCGTGGTAGCTTATTGTTTAGATCATGTTGTTAGTACGCTAACAGCCAGAGTTCGATATCCTATTTTGATCGATATATTTCATTCGATAATCAAATATCGTATTTAGTATTATTGTATGTTACTACATTCTTCTATTCTGTGTTGTATAAATTTTATAATCTGCGCCGTGGTTTTTTTGGTCTATTTAAATATAAACTAATTGCTGTATATGGTATATATAAAATATCGATATATTTGTACAATATTTCGCATAGTACACATACAACATTACGACATATTTTTTGCATGAATATCCCTATTCCGGGTACAATAAGGAGTATTTGTAAGTGAACGTGTAACCAAGGTCGGTAAACCTTGCGTTCGCTTTCCAGAACATTTCTCTTTGGCCCATTATGGGTGAGCTTTATCGATTCCGAGATAACATTAACACCATTTAGTGTTATAAAATGGCATAATAAAACTTATTTAATTGGACAGACAGCACCAGTGCTTTCAACACTTAATTACTTTATTTTTAACCGACTTTAAACTAAAGGAAGGAGGAAGGGATATGAAGTTCTCAATTTGTCTGATTGTTGTTTTATAATGTTTGTGCGCTCATTCATGGACCGATTTTGCATTTACTTTTTGTATGAAAGACTTTGGTTTCTTAGCTCCCATATTAATTTGATTGGCATAAGGTCCAGGACGATATACCATATAACGATGATATACCAAGAAACTTCTAGAATCGAATGGAAAGATGCTTGTTGCACGAGACATTTGTATGTTTATAAACATCCAAGGAAGTTCTCCTTGATGACGAGGCCGAACGTGAAAGAAATAAAAATAGGCGCCAGAACTCACGTAAAACGTAATAACTATGATTATTTTTTACTGTCTCCCCGAGTTGTGCGTTTCGGGGACTTTTTTGGCTAGGCCGATCCGCCGGAGGTGCCGTCAGGCTAATTTATCAAACCTACACTTAACTAACAGCAAAAAATTGTATATATAAGAACGATTTAAAAAATAACGTATACGTTTGCGTATAAATAAATAGCCAGACATTCATGATAGTAAATTTATAATAAAAGATGGATATGAATAATAAAAATCAACTTCTATATGCGCCATTTAGTTTTAACGGCTACACTCACTGTTGTAAAAAAAGATAAAAATCTAAATTTAACACACTACGTCCAGGACTACGAACTGACCAAAGTACAGTCGTCTACACCAACGCGTTTGCTGCTCTTTCCCTTTTCGATTCTACATATCGACGGTGGAAAGCAAAAACGTAGTAAGTGACACATATGGCCATTTTAATTTCTTTACGTCGTTGGAATCAGAAAAAAAAGACGCGTTGAATGATATTTGACTTGTTAGATGTAAAATAGCGAAAATAGGATTTTCAAGATTGACACTTCTCTTCTATAAAACGATTTTCTTTTAGGAAAACTCTAGGTTAATGCCGTGGTACAATACTTATTCAGCAAAAAATAATAAATATTGTGTCCTAAAACGACAGTTCTAGGTCCACAAACACGAAAATTATAAATTTTATTTAAAAAAGTTTGTTTTTCTGCTCTGGTGAACAATTTCATTTTTTGGTTTACTACGTTTTTGTTTTCCAGCGTCGATATATATGCGAACAATCTTTTTCAAGCATGAACATTTTTAAGTGTAACCTAAGAAGTTAAAATTAAAAACAACAACATGACTTTCTTCAACTTTCCAAAGAAATGCAAGCATATTGTTCGCATGTATAAATATTTATTAAGTATGGAATTTAGTTTTATTTAGTGCTGTAAAAGATTGCGAAAAAAGCAGATTTGGCACCCAATTTTTTTTTTAATTGTTGTAATGTTATTTGGCTCTAGGACTAATAAGTTTTCCGACCACTAAACATTACATTATTTCGATAACAGTTTAATTTTTACAAACCTTTACTTTGCGATAGTAAGATATTTTTTTTTTATGACGAACTACACAGATTGGCCAGAGAGGCTGGCCTTGACTACTTCACCGGATTGAGAGGTGGCACAGCTCTTAGGTCGCTTAGCCTGAACCTCTATTGCTAGTAACTCGACACAAGGGTCCCCCCGGTGAGGGGTAACCTCGGCTTGGACGGTTACTATGTTACGCGTAAGCATGCCGATCCGAGGGCGCCCGAGAGGGCAGTAAGATAAATCCGGTAAACATTTACCATGGAAGCTTTACCTAAGTAAGGAATAGTTTGACAATTACTGTCACTATCCATCTATAATTATATATATGTATCTATTTACTATTAAATATTTAATTTATTTGTATGAAGGTATGTATATATGTATATTATGTATACATGCATGTATGTTTTTAGTTTTTTTTTATTGATTATTTTTCTCACCTAGCTTGCATCCGTTACTTTGTCTGAACACAACCCCAAAGTACTGGCAGAGAATCTCTTCTGGCATTAAGTCCGCCTATTTGCACCTTTTTTGTATTGTGTGCAAATAAAGAAAAAATAAATTAAATAAATAAATATTGTGGATGACTGTACAGGCAACAACGTTATCATACGCTGCGTCATGTATCCGCCGACGCTACTGGACATTAAATGCTTTAATTGTTTGAACACCGCGATAATGAAAAATGCAAAGACCGGCTGCTAGTATTTACGTACTAATATACATATATTGTTCTTCTAATATATGGGTATTTCTTAAATAATCTTTATCGTAATATCTGATCGTATATAATACAAATCCTGCAAGCTTTAATGGGTACACGGTACAGTACATCACTTCTGTCTAGGAACTACAAATACTAAGTGAATTCTATTGCTTTTACATGAAAAGTATAAAGTAAAAATTACAAGATAAAAACAATACGAAAAAACCTATAAAAGCTTACCTACTAAACCGTAATTCGAATCGATAGGAAGTTTTCGTTCATTGCGACTTTCCGAATTCCGTCTACACCATTTTAATCGAGTAAGTTTTATCATTCGTAACATTTGAATATTCTTTTTAATATATCCAATTAAGAGAACAACCCTCTCAACCATGCTAGGGTTGACAAGAGTCCTGTCTCCCAGTTAACGTCTTTAAAATTCAAGCGCTCCCAAAGGACCTTTAGTGCCAATTGCGATTGTTATGGAGGGAGCAGTACTAGACAGAAGTCTTGTTGACGTTTAAGCTAAATTGTTGGGGTTATTTCCGCTCCACAGTATTTGATAATCTACTACATAATGTTATCTTTCAAATATGCCGTTATATTATAATCAATATCAAATAATCATAATATAACCCAAAAAAATAATTTCCTAACGGTCTAAGAATTGCTATGAAATTAGATAACGTGGTTTGACGGGTACGGTGATGAAAATTCAATTACAATCAGCAGAGTGCAGACTGTATTTATTACGATCCAGCCGTGATTCGACTCTCTCGGGTTTGTGTTAATTGTCGTGAATAGATTAACAGTTCAAGCCGGGAATACCTGGTAGAAGATATTCGAGGGTAACCTCACGTTCTTGCATTGAGTTGAACTGACTCCGAAAAAGACTCAGGTTGAAGCGGCCCGTTTTTTTTTGGACGAACTAACACAGTTGGCCAGAGAAGGCCTTTACTGCTTCACCGGATTGAGAGGTGGTATAGCTCTTATGTCGCTTAGCCTCAAACTTTTAGGTAGTGTAACTTGACACAAGGGTCCCCCCGGTGAGGGGTAACCTAGGTTTGGACGGTTGTTATTTTTACGCGTTAGCAGTCCGATCTGAGGGCGCTCGAAAGGGCCCAACCACGACTCGGTCTGTAGCTATTTTATTGACCCTATTGGGACAATCTAAGCTAAACTAACTTATATGCCACTTCGGGAAGTAGCGGCCTGATAGCTGAACCACTATTTAAAAACTCAGTGATCCTTAGCGGCCGGGTGGATCGTAGGCCTCTAAGTTCTCGGCAGGCCGATCAGCATAGATCCTTCCCAAAAAAACTCAGACTTGGGACCAAGCACCCTTAGTCTGCTATTTGCCAGTGATGTTTCATTATGGAAAAGGTCTATTACAGTCATATCAATTATCATTACATTGTTACCAAACTCATCAAATGCTAATAATAAATAAAAGTTTTATTTGGACAAAAGAAAAATAAATATTACCGAACGTTCGCGAACTGCTACAGTAGTTGGTAACTGTGTCGCAGCTGTCGCGCCCACCTCGCGTCACACACAAATAAAAAGAAATTAAGCTTATAATTATGTAGATACTATTAGAAGACAAAAAGAGATAAATAAATTATTGGGTGCCTGAGCGCGCGCGTGTGTGCGTGTTTGAGTGTGTCTGTGATCATGAGTGTGTGCATCACAAGCATCAGGAGATAATTGCTTCAGTGTCTTTATAAGTTAAATTTTGCAAGTAGTTGGTGATACTAATACACACAAGATTGTCAATACATACATAAGATGTCATACTATGATGCCAATGATTGAATTTGTACACAATTGGTTTAGCGCGACCCTGGTAAACTGTACCTTTGTTAATTGTTTTAATAAAAACAAAAAATATTAAAGCAATATACTAAACAATGTATGCTTTCACTTTCCAAGACAAAGTGGGGATGCAATTTTGCTGCAAATGCAGTGTTTTGATCTAAATGCACTGGTGGGCGATTTATTTCGCAACGCGGCCCCGCCGTTCCGTTCGCATTGTTATCGGGCCTCGGCCTTTCCGTTGCTCAACCGTTTGATCTTTTAGAAGGGGGCTTATGAAAGTCATTTGATAAGCTGTTATCAGTTCTTAAGGACAGGTCTGTTAGCCAATTGCTTTTGTATTCTTTGTATGTTTAATAATATTTATAAGCATTTTTCTCCTCTGCGGTAATTCACAGATGTTCGTCTGATGTATAGGGCTAATCTAACAACATGTACTTCAAGTAGTAGAACCACTCACCACCTCTCACATTTGGGAGCTAATATGCTCGGTGAAAGCTGTCTCCATCTACCCAGCTAGGGTTAAAAGGGCGTAAGAGCAGGCCTCCCAGTGAGGGGCAACTTCGGGTTGGTTATTATATTACGCGTGTGCATTGCGTTTCGAGGGCGCCCGAGAGGACTGAACCACGGCTCTGTCGGTTGGCGTTACACGGATAAAGGACAGCCGTAACAACTTTTTTAATTTTATAGCTGTGCCTAAAAATACGGTAAATAGGTACTCTCAATGACTGATTCATAAGTACCTAACAGTGTTACAATACTCAAACACTAAATTCTAAAATCATCTCAGCAGACGTAAGCATACACACACGCAGTTCCACATATATAAAACAATTTCAAAATGTTTATATTTTAAAGTAAAAAAAAAATTGGAGAGTGGGCGTTAATAGCAGCGACACAATAAGCTGTTATTAATGTTGCTATTATGGTACGCTACAATTGTACTATATGAAACTTTGTTATGGATTTTAAAAAAATACATTAGTAATGCATCTGGCTTTAACGTGTTTATTCCTTACGACACAGTATACAAAACTATTTGATACTTTATATATATTTGTATTATTTTTTATAACTATTTGACCGCTGTCGGATCCTTGCGACAGCATATACTGAGACGGTGTCCGATATTGGCGTCATATGTTTTGTATTATTTGTCCGTGTAACTTTTACTGTGTTTTGTCTATTTTTCATTATTTTTTGATGTGTGTTATGTTCTGTCTGTGATGCCAATAAATAAATGTCTATATCTATATATATAAATTAAACATATACCTATTATTATATCTATATAAAAACAAGGAAACAAAGTAATTACTTGTTTTTCTCTCATTCCACCCCGTAGTTATTTATTAAGAGCGTTGTGATTGTTCTCCCGCTGTTTGAGTTAACAAAGGCTTTTATAAGTAACAAAATACCTCACTGTCACACAATAGCACATTGAACTATTCAAAGCAGACTGCAAAGCTTGCTGTTATTAGTCTATAATGCTCTTATAACATATTGATTAATTATTAACACTTATTCTTCACGTTAAGTGGCAATAGCCTAATGGTTTAGGTTACGGTCTGCGAATCTGCGAAAAAATAAGGTCGTGGGCTCTCGAATCCTCAATTAGATTATTGACGTGAAACATTTAACACAAGCCTAAGCTTATTTGGAATTAACAAGAATGTTAATAATTAGCGAAAAAATGATAGCTAGCATTCTTTTTATTCTCAAATTTGCAAGGCACATAGCGCATAGAACAGATCCCCGCTGAGTTCTCTATATGAGACCTGAGACCGGCAAGCGCTGCGTAGGACGTCCACTCTTTAGGTCCGACTTTTAGGTTACGACCGGTCCTTTTGGAAATCGTTGAGGGAGACCTATGTTCAGTAATGGATACCCTACTTACGGCTGTAATGGATTCTTCACGCTTTCCCTACTTCTTTATATCATGTGTTCATTCGTCTTGCTTGGATTGTATTATTTCCCCTTCGTATCCAGACGTCACTTTCAATCTTATGACAGCACTTTATTTCAAATTTTTCCAATTCTCTTACCTGCTACATCATCTGCTTGTCTACATATATGTCCTGTCTGAAGTCTTAACTTTGTAAATTTATGAATTGAATATGAAAATCTATCATTGTTCGTATGCTGCTAACGTGACCTTCATTTTTAACCAAGTTCCAACAGAAGTGGTTATCAATTGATGAATATTTTTTTTATTTTTGTGCACTCGTAGCGTTGTCATTTATGAATCGATTTTTGAACTTTTGTTTTCATAATTTTTATTAATTTTTCACAATAAGTCCTTTTATTTCTATAATACATATATAAACACATATATAATATATAATACATCAGGGAAATCTTAAACATCCTACCGTAATTACAATCAAGGGGTAAATTCCTTTATCTTAACTATTATACTTCAAAACAAAAGAGTCTGTTTTTGGTTTTATTCTTAAATATATTTGTTATATCTTAATCCTGTGTGATGTTTCTCAAACCAATTGAAAAGCGACATCATCTCTTTTCGAGCAGCCAATTTCAGATAAAGACAGAAGCGAAAAGGCGTGTTTGGTAAAAAAGGAAGTTTGAGATTTGTCTCAATTTAAATCTACTTATAAAACTGGCGCCGCAATATCAAGGTCGACGAGTATCGTTGACCCTCGCCGAAATGCGACAAGCTGATATCGTAAAAGTAGGTTAAACGCTCTGTTGAAAAGCTAACCGGATATGTAATGGCTGACATATACACGAAAGGGAAGTATCGATGCTAACGACCCAATTATGTTTGAAAGTCTTATTATACTACTGTTTTTTTTTTTAAGTGGTTATAAATTAGTGCTTGACCATGATCCCACCTGGTTAAGTGGTAATATAGTCTACGCTAGTTTAGTGAAAGAATGACGCCGGCAACTTTTTCCACTCCTTTGCTGTACGCACGATGAACGATGACTCAAATCGCTTCGTTTGGACGCGCGGATCTACGATGAAAGGGTGGATCTTTGAAATTCAAATCCATAAATGGGAGCATTGATATAACTAACTATCAGTAACTATTTATCTTAGTTAATCAATCGTTAACATGTATTGAAATTTTTCTAAGACTTGTGAAATCCGCACTAGGGCCGAATCGCGGACTATGCCCTTATACACTCTTCACAGAGAAGGCCTGTGCCCAGCGTTGAGACAAATATTTATGGGCTGTAACTTTAACTTTTTTTAAGCTAGTACGCCTTAAGATCCAGGAGTGCATTTCCACTATACATCAGGGATCTCCCTGGGTCAAGCACTAGCTTAGCTTACGGGAGCTATCTAAATTAGATGTTATAGTCTTTTAGTCATTTTTTTTGCAATCCTTATGCAAGTGATAATCTATCAGAGGTTATCGATTCTATGAGCTATAATTGTAAACAATTCTAACATCTCCTCCTTTGAGATAATGCCGAAATTGCGATAATTCTTAGTTATTTACTTCAATGAGTAATTTCGCTGCCCCTTTATTGGCGACATTTAGATAGTCTCGTTATGGGCATTATCAACGGCATCACGTCGATATATCATGACATAAAACGTCATAGAAAATTTCTGGCGGCAAATAAATGCTACTTCGGCCTCCTGAAATGTCTGTGATCGAAACTTCTAACCCGTAAAATGAAACTGCTACTCTACAAAACCCCTACTTAGGCGTATTCTAACTAATGGTTCTGTCCCCTGGTCCCATGGTCTCAGACCTAGACTCTTAGTAGAGGGGATGAGAACGCGCTGTTAGTGTTTGAAAGACGAATCCTGAGGCGTGCCTTTGGCGCTGTGTGCGAGGACAACCAATGGCGGAGCCGTTATAACCAGGAGCTTTATTGGCATAGGAACCTGGAGGACCGCGGGCATGGATAGAAGGGCTGTAGAGGTTATAGAAGATAGCGTCACAGAAGTATACGGCGGAGAGATCGTGTGATTTTGACCGACCAGTAGAGTGGTTTTTTAATATAAATGTCATTTGAGACCTGAACGTGAAGTGGTGTTGTACTTCAGTGTTTCTCCCGGTGGCTGAAGTGTCGGCGGCCCGGCTCTTCGTAATTTAGGTTAACAACGCACATGGTTTTTTTTAGTAGTATACTTTGAACGGCGGTGAATCACTTGAAAACTTTTTATTAAGTATCACATCAACGTTGTTCTTAATGGCCACGTCCGCATGAGATTTTTTCATATATTATTCATATATTCATATATTTTTAAACAATGCTATTTTTATTTTTCACAAATATTACTAACATTCTTGTTAACCAATTTAACTAAGCTTAAGCTTGTGATAGGAGATGGTTCACGTCAATAGCTGAATCGAACCTACGGCCGATTTAGGTTCGATTCGATATTAATATACTCCTTAATAGTTCCTTTAATATTTCCTTAATAGATTCCTTTAGTATAATAAAATCAAGATTCATTTATTTAAAGGTATGCAATACATGTGCTTATGTACTAACCAGATATAACTGACACCGCGAGATAAAACTTGTGTCAGCAATGGAAATTTTAGATGTATAACTTTTGTATTTCGTTTTGTAGATTGTCGAGATCTATGTTCAGTTATTGACTTGTTTAGATTGATGAGGCGAAACGAAGGCTTGGGTTAGGACTACTGGCTGAATGCCAAGATATCGCTCAACGAAGAAACAACGGTTCCTTCGTCTATACGTGATTTTCAAAGTAAAATCGCTTACTGCGGCACAATACTTTATAATAAATATATACCGCTGGCTGATACGCATCACTATCAAGAAGTGTTAATAGCTTTATGGTTGAATCGAACCTAAATCGGCCGTAGGTTCGATTCAGCTATTGACGTGAACCATCTCCTATCACAAGCTTAAGCTTAGTTAAATTGGTTAACAAGAATGTTAGTAACATTTGTGAAAAATAAAAATAGCATTGTTTAAAAATATATGAATGTGAGGGGAAGATATCATATGCATGTAGTTATTTTCATATAACAAACAGACACTATAATTTTATTTATTTGTATATATGTAAATATACATAAAATATTCATAGCAAATATGAATATTCCTCCGTGAGGTTGATGTGACCCGTGTTAACGGATGGTTAATTTGAATAGTATGTGAACTTTCCAATGGCTGGCACCGTGGCATTCTACTCGCTGGCTTCCCATGCTCCGCTTCTCGTCGCGTCTCTTTGTTTGCTAATCAACCTGACCCGACCTTATACGTGCGACTGATCGAGAGGTGCCATTCTGGGAACAATTTCAAGCTAGCAACCCGTAACACCTATAACTATATTTGGACGGTATAAATAAACGTTGAAGTGTTTGTATAGGACAAAGCGACAAATACGATTTTCCCAGACTGCCTGTTGTACCCGGAATTTTTAACTGACTTAAAAAATGAGGTTCTCACCGTCGTATCGACAGTCTTTTTTAATATTTTTGAACTCATAGGGCCGTTATTTATAAACTCGTTTTTTGTTGTCTTCTTTCAATGAACCACGCGACCCTAGCGCGAATTAGCAGAGTTAGATACAAATATTTTAGAAAATTTTCAAAGATATTCTGGTTTACTCACAACCTTTTTTTATCCCAGAACACATGGTAAATAAACCGTTAATATTTCATCAAACATTTAATTAGTGCCGGCTCTGGGGATCGAACTCGGGTTGCTATAATAAAAATATATCTTACTATTTTCGCCCAATCGGCATATTGAAATACAAAACTTTATATTTGCACGAAAAATCACTCTACTTTTACGAATTTTATCGCGTTTATAAACTTATTTTTGAATTCCCGTTTCGAACACTGTAAAGTTCATTTTCACAGAGGTGGGGGGCACCGAGCAGTTTTTTTTTAAAGAATGCCCTTATATTTTTTCATTACTGACATTCTTGTTTCCTATTCCAACTAAGGGCTAGGAGATGATTCACGTCAATAGTCGAATGGTATGTACAACCTTACGTTTCTCAAACCGTACATTACCAACATACATATAGCCGTTAGCAAAAATAAATCAAAAAATTAAAGGTCGGTAGCTAACTGAAATAAATTGTCCATGATAGACAATTAAATATCCTTAAAATAAAATAAAATATTTTTAATAATTTATTTATATTTCATTAAAAAACATAAACTTAAACGAAAAAGGATATCTTACTTAAACTTGGATCTTACAGTATTATTCATAATTTTTTTTTTAAATTAAATTTTAGTACTAAGTGTTGCCTCCATATGGCGACTAAAATGTATTTCAGTTAGCTTGCGTCCTTATCTTCCGAGATATTCAAACTTACTTACCCGACCCTTTATTTTTGCTGACGAGTGTATTAGCGTGAGATATGTGGAGACTTGATAAGTTTCATTCAAACACCCATGCTTAACTTTATCGTAACTATACGTTGACTCTCCCATTGTGTATTTACCTTCAGTTGTAATGTGTTGAAGACTGTCAATTGTGGCGCGAGTATAAAACCAATTAATCTTCATTAAGAGTTATTACTGCTGTGATTTTCTTCAGGGCCACGATGTGCACGCCGGGTTTTATTACGAGGATGTAATGGGCATGGAAGCTGGCGGTTCGGTCTCACCACTTACGTGCGTTCGCCGGTAGCTACTTCATCATTTTAGTTGATTAGCAACTCTCTATATTATTGTATTGTGTTAAGGTTGAATTTTAAATTAACGTTTGACTCCATCCACTGGAACAGATATAGTTTATGTCCTAGTGGATTGTTGTATAAGCCTCGCAGAGGTCAGATAACAAGTCGGTTTTATGTCTCCCGTGGGATCGCGGCGTGTTCTTGAGTTATATAATAGGCCAGACGTGTAGTGGGGCCATAAAGTGTACATGTTTAGAGAACAATCCAGGATGGATTTTTGTTAAATTCTTATAAATGTATACTTATATAGAAACACTGTGAACGTTGCCCAATGTACTTCCATGATTTTATTTGTGAATATTTTCGAAAGTTAAAAAAAAAATCAATTACTGAATAGTAACATGTTACATTTTTATTTGCAAGATTGTCATTTGTTTTTTCATTGTGACGTACTTTACAAAATTGCGGGTGAGCTTTTACAATAAAAAAATTTACTCCCGAAAAGTTTCTCTTAATCATTGATTTAAGAAAAAAAAGTTTGCTTCTTTTATCGGAATCACATTGGCGTTCATGACAAAAAGCACTAATGTGCAGAAATTATTTCTCCACGTGACGAAAGCATTGACAATATCGGGCATAAAATGTGTAAGCCATAATAAATTTGAATCCGCCGCCTTGGAGCCGCGTCGTGGAAGTGTGCACGCAAAACCACCCCTTTCGTGTTGGGGTACATCAAGGTCTCGTTTCCGAAAACATATCAATTTTTTAATCAAGATATATTTAAAATACAAAACGGACCTAAAGCACACATAGTTTGAGAAATATTTTTTTATGAAGTGTTGTGTAATGTTGAAGGTGTCAATGAACTTTCGAGCATGGATGTTATCTGTGCCATCGTTTTATCAATCATATTGTCATCAGCTGAACTGTGCATTTGTGTACAAAAAAATACAGTTACAATCCTTTGTTACAAATGAATCGATAATAATAATTTTCAACCGACTTCAAAAAAGGACGAAGTTCTCGATTCGTTTGTATGTGTTTTTATGTTTGTTACCACATAACTTTGCACTGGGTGAATGGATTTTAAAAATTCTCATGAGAAAGCTGGTGCTTCCCATGTGGTCCCATTTCTGACAATAGCTTCCATGTGAAAATCATATAAGTCTTAAATTTGCATTAATTATGTGCACGTCAAATGAGCGAATAACTCGATATCACGGCAACCGATTTCTTGTCGACTTGTCGATGACTTCAAATAGAATAGGAATATTACGAAATTTATCAGACTCAGAAGTCTTATTCTACCTTTAAAGTACAACCTTTCCAATATAAAATGAATCATCGAAATCGGTTGCCGTGATATTGAGTTATTCGTCCATTTGTCGCACAAATACTTACAATACACAATTATACCAAATTGACAATGGGACCAAACGACTAGCACCAACTTTCAAATTAAAAAATAATCATCAAAATCGGTTCGAAATTAATGATGAACATTTTATTTTTATAGCAGATGCAAAAAACGTAATAATACGATAGATACAATACAGTCATTGGAATTTACGTAAATTCGTATTAATTATGATTTGTACAGTTAAAAACATTACGTGCGGTTAGTATCGTCGTAACAATACTTGACGCAACATGACCGCAAATAGCATTAGTGTGAACCCCGGACTTTTGTAGTGCTTCCGATTCCCCGGCGCGCCGGCAGGGGAATTATATTACACCACTGACTCATACTTATAACTCGGTCATTTTTTTTATCGTCAACTAGCGTACCTAGCCCGCATCGCCGGGCTAGATTTTGCTTTATTTTATTTAAACAATAAATTTACATCATTAAATATTTAACGTAACTCTCACAATTTATTAAATTAATAATTTCTCTCCGTATTCATTCTCTTCTATTCCCTTCTTGAGTGAGTGAAGATCATTACCTACACCCATGTACATATCAGCAGCATCAGTAAACGGATACATTCGCGGCTCTATAACTTAACTTGAACACTTCAAAATTTTTAATATACTTCAGTATACTTTGTTATACTTCAATATGGTTCATAATTACATAAATATACAAAACGCATGTGTCAATATAAATTTGGGTTTTAAAACAATAGAATATCATCATAGTAAATACAGCTTGTATTTGACAGTTCAAAAAGAGGAGTGCTTCGATCGTCACCAAACTTTACAGGATTACTCGCCAGATCAATCAGATTCCTGAAAGTTTCATTGAAATCGGTCGAGCCGTTTCGGAGCCTATACAGAACCAACCCACACACTTTCTCATTTGTAAGCTGAACAGCAGTTTGATGCTTTTTAACTGCGGTAATATTAACTATTTACGTGCAAAAACAAAACCGACATCAAATCGAACCAAACGTTACGCACTCGCCCTCTTTGTATAATCGAATTATTTTAGGTATATTACGAAATTTATCATACTCAGAACTCTTATACTACCTTTAAAGTACAACCTTTCCAATTTAAAATGAATCATGGAAATCGGTTGCCGTGATATTAAGTTATTCGTCCATTTGTCGCACAAATACTTACAATACACAATTATACCAAATTTAAATGGGACCAAACGAGAAGCACCAATTTTCAAATTCAAAAAAGAATCATCAAAATCGGTTCGAAATTAATGAGGTGAAGACAAAAAAACAGACCACTTGATAACCTCTTTTTTGAAGTCGGTTGAATAAAATATAACTCGTAAGCCAAAACATAGATTATGTGTGTAGTCGTCATGATGAAATTAATGATGAACATTTTATTTTTATAGCAGATGCAAAAAAACGTAATAATACGATACAACGCAGTCATCGGAATTTACGTAAATTCGTATTAATTATGATTTGTACAGTTAAAAACATTACGTGCGGTTAGTATCGTCGTAACAATACTTGACGCAACATGACCGCAAATAGCATTAGTGTGAACCCCGGACTTTTTGTAGTGCTTCCGATTCCCCGGCGCGCCGGCAGGGGAATTATATTACACCACTGACTCATACTTATAACTCGGTCATTTTTTTTATCGTCAACTAGCGTACCTAGCCCGCATCGCCGGGCTAGATTTTGCTTTATTTTATTTAAACAATAAATTTACATCATTAAATATTTAACGTAACTCTCACAATTTATTAAATTAATAATTTCTCTCCGTATTCATTCTCTTCTATTCCCTTCTCGAGTAGGTGTAGATCATTACCTACACCCATGTACATATCAGCAGCATCAGTAAACGGATACATTCGCGGCGCTATAACTTAACTTGAACACTTCAAAATTTTTAATATACTTCAGTATACTTTATTATACTTCAATATGGTTCATAATTACATAAATATACACAACGTATGTGTCAATACAAATTTGGGTTATAAAACAATAGAATATTATCGTAGTAAATAAAAGCTGTATTTGACAGTTCAAAAAGAGGAGTGCTCCGATCGTCACCAAACTTTACAGGATTACTCGCCAGATCAATCAGATTCCCTGAAAGTTTCATTGAAATCGGTCGAGCCGTTTCGGAGTCTATACGGAACCAACCCACACACTTTCTCTTTTATATATATTGGTAAGCTGAACAGCAGTTTGATGCTTTTTTAACTGCGGTAATATTAACTATTTACGTGCAAAAACAAAACCGACATCAAATCGAACCAAACGTTACGCACTCGCCCTCTTTGTATAATCGAATTATTTTAGGTATATTACGAAATAGAATCAGAACCTTTTTTTTTTTTTTTGTTAACGGGGAGGAAATCTTCAGAAAGATACCCCGCCTTCTGGGGGGAAGGCGGCGGTTATGTGGGGTTCTTACCCACTAAAACCTCCCCGGTGGCCCTTTCCTCGGTGCATGACGAGGGGCTCCGGGATCTCCAGTGGAACGCACCGGAGCCCCTCTGCACTGTGCTCAAGGAGAGCACGTCCCGGGGGGGAGTTTACTCCCTCCCCCCCTGTGCCCTCGCAGCGCAAGGCGACACGGGCCAGCCGATGTCGCCTTCTTCCCGGGTCCACTTTGGTGGACGACTCAGGCCCCCACCCTTGTCGCCCAGTGAACCCGAGGCCCCTTTTAGTCGCCTTGTACGACAGGCAGGGGATACCGTAGTCTTATTCTTGAGAGCCCAGAACTACAGGGCTGTGAATCAGAACCTAACCAAACTTTCATCACATCCTTTCTAATAAAAAATGAAGCAAAGACATCGGTTAACGTGGTATTGAGTTATACGTCCATTTGTGACGCACATACTTGATACAAATTTAAGACCTATATGGTTTTCTATTGGTTGCCATTACCAGAATTAGACGACGCGGTAAGCACCAGCTTTAAAATAAAAAAGAAATCGTTTCACCCATTCGAAACGTATGTGGTAACAAACATAGAAAAAACGTACAAACGAATTGAGAACCTGCTCCATTTTTGAAGTCAGTTGAAAAGATAAAGCGAAATAAGGAAGCTTATAATTATATAATTGCATTGAAGAGGTTAAAAATAATGAACATTAAATAAATTATCTTAGTACATGTTTCCACACCTATAAACCGACCTAGTCGAAATATTTTTCATCCTTTCCCTTCAAGCCCAAAAACCTTCATTATTCAAATTTTTCAACCCTGTATATTCATTAATAATACATGACTATAGCTAGTAGGTCTTCTGCTCCCTCTGACGGCGGTTAGCCTGTTTATATGTATAAGTCCCATTGATGGGCGCAGTCTGCGAAAAGAGTTTAAGCGCGGCTTGGAGGACTTTACATGTCTTAGAAAATTTTCTACGACATGTAGGTGTCCTCACGATGTTTTCCTTCACCACTGAGCGCGTGGTAAATCAGCACTTAAAATTGCAACAAACAAATTCTTTGGTACCAGTACCGGTGATCGAACTTGGGTTGCTAGCGTACTACGCAACTTGAGACCACCGCCCGGATATTGAGCTACCACGGCTCTTTGTTCATGTATTATGGTGCAATAAATAATTTATCTATTATATTAGCATCCATTATTTTTTTATTTATTTTGATACCTTAAGTTAAGTTTTTATAATATTTCTATAAAATGTAAAATACAGAAAAATATGATACAAAATCATTACAAAAACCTAACCTAGTGTGAAACCTCCTGACGATGCGTGCCGTGTCCAGGAGTACTGCCTTCTGTTTCTGACCCTTAACCCAGCCATCCAGCGAAAGTCTCTTAAGTTATCATCTATTATTATTATTATATAGCAGTTATGACGAGGGACCCCGAAGGTCGAAGAGGTCGGGGAAGACCAAAGCTCCGCTGGATAGACGGTGTCAATCGAGACGCCAAAGAAATTGGCATAGGAACCTGGAGGACTGCGGCCATGGATAGACCGAGGTGGAGGATGTTGCTTGATAAAGCCAAGGCTCACAAAGGGCTATAGAGCGTATAGAAGAAAGAATTTATCTATGTATTACGAGCGGATGCCATCTTTTATTTTCGAAGTTTCTGGAGCCTATATTATATTTCTTCTATGACATTCGTGCTTGGTATAAGTATCTATATGTTTTGGTTGTCTTTCTCAGGTTGTCTTTCCGCTGCATGCTTAAGATATACTTATTAAGTTAAACGCTTCAAAAGGCTATATTTAATGCAGAAGAAAATTAATCCACTTTACACGCACGTTTCAACAAGAATGGACAATGGTATTGTGAGATCATCGCTTTATTTGCCGAATACTTGTGCGCTTAGGTGGGCTGCACAGTTTGCACAGCTGGTATGATAGTTGCGTTGGAGGTGGTACGTGACGCTTTACTGGCATTCTTAGAGCTGGGTGGACTTAGTAAACATATTCTGGTTCAATATCTTCTCATGACAAGTATATTTACGACTAAAACGAACCGCGATCAAAAATAATCAAACATTAAACGCTATATTTAACAGCACTTCCCTTAGCTTGCTCTTAACCATCAAATGTTAGCTGGAATAAATTTAAAAATAGCATTAAGTTCGCCTTTGTACATGTTAAAGTTACAGTCTTTATATTTGTCCCTCTGCTGGGCACACGCCTCTGTAAAGAGAGTATAAGGGCATAGTCCGCCACGCGGCCCTAGTGCAGATTGGCGGACTTCACATGTCCTAGAAAAGGTTTCCTCAAGATATTTTCCTGCCGGCACCGTGAATCGAACTCGGGTTGCTAGCGTACTACGCAATTTACGGCGACCGTCCCATAAAGAATTCATCTTTGTATTACGAGCGGACGCCATCTTTTATTTTCGAAGTTTCTGGAGTTTATGTTATCTTTCTTCTACGACAGCTCGTTGTCGTTATAAGTTCTTATTTAGTCAAAGATTATCTACTTAAATCATCTACTTAAATTTCAATCAACAAGCATTCTTCCAAACGAGTTTAGGAGTTCTTTGGTATATCTTCTATCTGTATATCTTATGCTAACGAAATATTTATAGGAACAATTTGAAATTAAAATCATTTCTATTCCTTCTAGGGGAACAGTTGAAATCGCTTCATAAATCATGGCGCTATGAATGCAGAAACAAATAAAATATAGACGATTTGGAAACCTGCTCTTTTTTGAAGCTGGTTAAAACAAGACAACAAACCGTTTTGATACAGAATAGCTTTAATCAGTTGTATTATTTTGTAGCATCACCTCTTCGTGGCCTCCAATGTATTAAAAATATAGTTGGACGTCTTATAAAAACTTTGTTCCATTGTTTCAATTACGTTTTCACATTAAAAATTTTCCATCGCGAATTCGAGACCAAACTCAATAGAATGATTAAAAACTAACTCGTAGTTGCCCAGTGGCTGGTCAACAATCATCAGGTAGTTAGAGAATATCGGTCGTTGGCGTGCCCTGTCGCTGACAGATACAGGGCACTCCACTTACAACGGCTGATGGCATTCGCGGAAGGTTAAGTGGGTAGGGGTCGCCCAGACCCAGTCTCACACATCCCTCCGGGCCCACCCAGGGCACCGGACGACGGTCCGGAAAAGGATTCCCCCGCGTGAACAAAAACAAGGTAGTTAGAGAATATAGACTTCTGTTCTGCACATCATTACCCGACTTCAAACGAAAGAAGTCATCAATTCGTCTCTATTTTCTTTTAATGTTTGTAGACTTATATCGCCCTTTATGAACCGGACCGATTTTTTGGAACGATTTGGTTTATGGGTTGCGATGATAGTGGATTTGGTTGGAAAGGGCCCGTCATAGCTCGTCCTTCTCCCGGGGATCAGTACGCAGTTAAGTACGTTCCTACAAGTAAAAAAAGGATCTTGGGTTCTGAAGACATACCAGGGCGCTCCTAAAAATCGTGTGATAATCTATGACCTAGGTAGGTACTCTATGATGACCACAAGTACTTAATGTTGAAGAACAAAGAGAATTTAGACGTCGGAACTTCATAATGTGACTACTATGATACACGGAAATAAAGAGAGCTTTTACGATTCGATTTAGAATTATTAAGGTAGATGGAAAATAAAGGCTAGAAGGAAACAGCATGTTACGTAATACTGAGCACTGAACTTAGAACTTATACGAGTATCAATGTCAGAAAGTATGGTTGGATATAAGAACGTCCTTCAAGCTACCCACCATCTTAATATAGCAGTGTATGACATTCCATGCCATTGGAGAGGTCGGTCAACGGTCTCCTAATCGCAAAGCAATCGCTTCGGAGTTCCTCGACCCCGGTCTGCTGTGTCTGCATTGCAGTGTACGACCTGGGCGCCTTATATAGTCATCACTCCATTGGAATTCCAACAATGTTCGGTTATGTTGCCAATACGCTGTTGCGGCGAGTGCTTGAATTGTATTAAGTAATATTCGGAATGTCATATTCGCTTATACGTTGTCTTAAAGTGACACGCATAATACTCACATGTAGGTCACCTAGATATCTACGTAGTTATATTATCACATGCTTACATGTTAAATGGTAAATAAAAATATACTGTCGTTTACATATAGTTACAAATGGTTTTATATACATTTTTGTCTGTAATGTTTAATATTCCATCAGTAAAATTTATTATTTACATAAATGATATTTGATAATTATATTTTGACATCTGTCACTAAAACTAGAAAATATAACTTAATTATACATATAGAACAATGCATAATACTAACTAAAAAAAGAAATATTAACAATATAATAGGTATTTTACAAAATATACAACTGTGCCAAACCGACGTCGCTTGGCAGCGGCAGAAGGCCGGTAGCATTGCCATGTTGTATGGCAATGCTTAACCTCCTGTGCAAAGATATACGCCAGCCCTCTGGTCATCAGATGTGTCGACCAGCTTCTTAGCTATCACATTAAAAAGGTGATGTGCACTAGGACTCCACGGACCCAAAGTTTCTACCCCAAACGGCTCAAATATGAAACCTCTATCTAGGTTACTATTTTCGCTCTGCTCGAGGTTTTCTGCAGTTGCAGCGGTCGCTCCAGCCTCAACAGAAGATTCTGGAAGATGTGACATTCAATACTAAAGGCTGTCCCATCTTCCAGGTTTATTGTAAATATTTCTTTTCTTAGTTACAAATTAGGAGTATAGACACCAGTAAAAACAAAAACCGACCGACGACCCAGTACGTTTTGCGTATAGCTAGCTTTCTTCCACACCCTGCCAAATTATTGGAACCAGTCCCTTCAACAAACGAGGCTTTCACCTTATTAAAGGGCCAGTAACGTATCAGCAGCTTCTCTGTTGAAGATGGTGATCACTTAAGTGTCAAATGAACGATCAGTGACTTTATATTTGTCGATTTTTGCTGTATGCGATTTTAGTATTGGTAATCTGTTATTTCAGTTGTATCGCTATGGTTTTCCAATTGAGAGCACTGACACTCCAATATTGTTTCAATTGTTGCTATTTGTTAATCTCGTACATATTAACATATTCCTAAATTCATCATCATCATTTCAGCCGGAAAACGTCCTACGGCCTTATGAGGTCGTCAGACCATCTTGCGAGTGGACGCTGCGCTTACCGGTCATGGTCTCCAATCGAGAACTTTTTGGCCCCATCGGCCATCTGTTCTACGCGCTTATGACCCTCCCACACTTCAACTAGCGTGCCAAATATCAAATAATCAAAAATTCAATTAAACATTACATATCAAAAAATAAATTAATAGATTACGGTGGTTCACGCAATAATAATTGAATTGTTTTAGGTTAGTTTCATAGTGAAATGTCTTTAAAAAATAACAGCTCGAGGTGAGCTGTTTTCCTTTTCCTATAAAAATGGTAAACATCTCAATTAATTTAAAATTAATTAAAAAAAATAGAAGAAGACATTGAATCGATAAGTTTGTTATAGAATAAAATTATCCTCCCCCATTGTATCTTTTGTGTTCTGTTGTACATGCGCCGTCGTCCACCATTGTTCCTACTGACTGTCTTCAGGACTAACTTGTGCAGGAACTCTCCACTGTCGCGCGCGGTTGGGTTTGTTAATACCATCTCACTGCACATTGATATATTTTGTTGCACAGACTCTGTGTTTATCGAAGCTGCCTACAAATACGTGGAAGGTGTTTGACTCTATATTTATATATTTTTGTCAATACAACAAGCAGCTTTTTATTTGTTTTAATTTTAATAATATATGTTTAACTAAGTTTTTATAATATCATATTGGTATTATCTGTAACGGTGTTATAATTTTTGTTGATTTAAATAAATAAATAAAATATTTATGTATTATTACTAATAGTATATGCACGTAATATATTTTGGTTTACGTATGTATTTATTATTTCTGTGATGTATTTATTAATTGTTGTGCAGTAAAGTATATTCATTCATTCACACACGTAGGCAACTAACTACCTTTTTATTAAAAAAAACTATTATTATCAATTTAATCATCGCCTACAAAAGGTTAGTGGGTGTCAGTGAGTTGACTATGCGACCTTCGGTTTATACGCAAAGTATCCGCGACTGGATTCTGCTCTGAATCCTATGATATGAATACGAACTACATATGTATAATATGTTAGTATTACATTTTTCTTATCCAAAATATATACTTCGAGACTGCTTTATTAAGAAGACAATCTCGTTAACTGTTACAACTAAGTTTAATAATAACTATAGTCCAATAATGGATTCGAACCTACGACATTACGTTTCGAAAAATATACCCTAAACCAGTGATGAGCAAACTACTGCCCGCGGGCCAGTTAAAGCATTTCATCCGGCTCACCAAGAGTTTTAGAGTGTTGCAAATAGTTTGTAAAAAATTCTGTTTTTTACAATACATCAATAGTTTTTATAATGTTTAACCGTTACCTTTTGTTTTGTTTAAAACAAAGTTTATAACGTCATAAATTTTTACGTAAAAAGCCAAAAAAATTCAACAATTTGTGTAATTTGCTAAATTAGCCTTTAATTTTTTTGTTAAACAGGTTTTAAAAAACCTTCTTTTTAAATTAAAAGATTTTTTTTCGGTCAAATTGGGGCTCGTTTTTTACAATTAGTGGTCCGTCAACCAAAAAGTTTGCCCACCACTGCCCTAAACTATTAGACTATTGACGCTTCTTATTAAATTTAATATATGGTAAGGTTTTGCAACAAACACCGGCTATTCGACCACTAATTATTGGCACGTAATATACTAAAATATGACAACGACTACTACATCTATGCTATCTTCTTTATGATAAAAAAAAATAATTAATTAATTTTAGTAAGCTTCAGATTTGATTTTTATCTTTGATACTGAATAATCGCTACTGCGGCATCAATCTTTGTTTTCTTCGATACTGCGCTAATTGTGTAACTTCATTTATATAGGGCATTTGGTAAACATGCTTTGCTATACGTATAAATAGATTTCTATCGCGTGATTATGGTTGATAAAATGCTCAATTACATCTTTATCGAAAATAGTAATAAATATAATAGTTTATTACACAATAGGTTTTGGATCTTTTTCCTCAATGCGGACGGCAAAAGTACCTCAGTGTCCGAGCGGTAGACTCAAGTTTCATTGTACGCTAGTAATTTGATTTCGATGTCAAATGCCTTTAGTCCGGTCAATTTACTTACCTAAATTCCAACCAAGCTGAAAATCGGTAAGATTGTTTAAAATATCATTAAAAACAACATTTGAAAGTTCCCCATCTTTCCCCTGTAAGGAAAAAAAAAATATTCAAGGTCAAAGGTCAAAAAAATGAGTTTTTCTCGATTTTCAACAAAACTTACCGTTTTATCATAAAAAACCTCAGACAAAAATTGTAGATCATAAAAATATCTACAAAAATTTTTTCCTTACAGCGAAGAGATGGGGAACTTTCAAATTTTTTTTTTAAATGATATTTTAAACAATCAGCTTCGTGGGAATTTAGGTAACTTTACTCTTATTTTTTGGTCGAATTTGACCGAACTACTTCCGTAGCAATGAAATTTTTTTGTTGCAATTTTAGTGTTGATTCATATATTTATTTATTATTTAACAAAACCAACAGTTGATGAATTTAAAACGAAAAGAAGAAGGCCAAATTGGACATATATCATTTAATACTACTAAAATGTACATAAAAGTAATGGTTACACCATTGATTTTTTTTTAAAGAAAGCTAGCAATATTTCTTTTTTTTTCAGAAATATTACTAACACAACAGCTAGGAGATGATTCACGTCAATAGTAGAATGGTGGATTCTAACCTTACGATTCGCAGACCGTTTTTTTTTTTTTTTTGACGGGGAGGAAATCTTCGCAAAGATACCCCGCCTTCTGGGGAAGGCGGCGGTTATGTGGGGATCTTACCCACTAAAATCTCCCCGGTGGCCCTTTCCTCGGTGCATGACGAAGGGCTCCGGGATCTCAACGTGGAACGCACCGGAGAGAGCACGTCCCGGGGGGGAGGTTACTCCCTTTCCCCCTGGGCCCTCGCGACACGGGCCAGCCGATGTCGCCTTCTTCCCGGGTCCACTTTGTTAAACGACGCAGGCCCCCACCCTTGTCGCCCAGTGTACCCGAGGCCCCTTTTAGTCGCCTTGTACGACAGGCAGGGGATACCGTAGTCTTATTCTTGAGATCCCAGAACTACAGGGCAGACCGTACCCTAAACCATTAGTCTATTGATGACAGAATGTTAAAAATCCTAAAGTTAATAATATAATATATAGATACATTTATATACATTACGATGTACATCTATTATTTTATCTTGCTTTAATTTTGAATTCAAATTCGACTCGAATGATTCGACTGAAAATTTAGATTCGAGAAACAAGATGTTTCGATTAAAAGTTCTTCCTAACTTCAAAAGAAAATTGTGTATTGGTATCGATTGAATTTTGGTTTTCTTTACATACGAGTCTAATGAAAATACTCATACAAACATACAAATAAACGTATAACAAACACATTGATACTCCGTTTATACCAAGACTAAATGACTTGGTATTATATAAACACCGCACTCCGCGTGTGAGTCATATCACTGACTCATCGTATACTAGTATAATATTGGATCGTATACTAATATAATACTGCTGAGTAGTCCAGTGGTCAAGAGAATTCAGTCAATGCTCATGTGCTAGATTCCCATTCGACTCGAAAGATTTGTGCGATCTATTTGAACAAGACGATCTGGAAATGATTAAATGTCGTTTTGTTGATTCTGCGCTCGCATCTTCCACTGATGTTAATAGCGTTTATATTTTTAACCGACTTTAAAAATGGAATAGGTTCTTCAAAAGGGGGTTTACTCTCAATGAAGTCATTTTCTTAGCATAATTAGCTTAACCTTGGGTTCCGAAATATCCTTTTTCTTACCCGAAGAGAATACCAAAGATCTTCTCCTAGAGCCAACACTTCCCGATGTGGTATTTAAAGATAGTCAGCTATTTAAATGTCTTGATAGTCTTCTGATAAAAGAGTCGTGGTCTGGCCCTCTCGGGCGACTTTGTTTCGGTATTCTAACACGATTAGAGTAAACGTCGAAGTCCTCTCTTTCTTCTTTTTCGTTCTTGCGCTGTGTTCGTGTTGCGTTTCGTGCTTCCGCTCGTTTCTATGGCCAATCAGCGAAGGTTTGTCACATAAAGATGCCAAAGGTTGGGCTATATGGAACAGTAAATCAAAGAAAGCCGACTCTGGTTCAAGCCGAGATTATGCTAAGACAGATGTCGACAAACTTACCAAGGAGCCATTTTTTTCGATTGTTAACGTTAATTTAGTAAAAGAGCTTTTTACTTAAATAGTCGTAAATTCCATACATAGAATGTCAAAGACCCAGATTTGGCTCAAAATATCAGAGAATCCGAGTCCTGGTCTAGGAAAAAGAAGACACGAGAATATTGTCCGTATTTGCAACCTGTGATATGGTCACAATACGTATTTTAAATGGGTCGCTGAATGTGCAATCGTTCATATCAGCAGTAGATATCTGTAGGTTATCGTTTTGCGCCGGTCAGTTAATTGCTCTGTTGGTTCTTCTATTGTGAGTCATTACTTATATATAATGAGTTAAAAATAACTACTTATTATATTCTTTTAACCGTATCGGGGTAGACAGAGGAGGCTATCCTTTTTTCATCAACTTAATTTCTATATTAGTAAACTATGTCATGGACACAAATTTTACCAAATGATTTTTTTTATTATTAGTTACAAATTGAAGTGCTGATTTGATTTACCATGCGCTCGGCGGTGAAGGAAAACATCGTTAGAAAACCTATATATATATATATATGACTTAGAAAATGTTCTAAGACATGTGAAGTCTGCTAATCCTCAGAAGGGCTGTATTGGGACATATACATTTATAGGCTGTAAGTTGTAACTTTTAATATACTAAAATTATTATTTAATAATTTAAACTTATTACTTCAAGCGACCTAGGAAAGGCTATCATATTCCGATTGTTAGATTACACGTCCAATCCTTGGCCACAATTTTTTTGACGAACTACAGATTGGCCAGAGAAGCTGGCCTTGACTGCTTCATCGGATTGATAGGTCGCGTAGCCTGAACCTCTATCGCTAGTAACAAAAGGGTACCCCGGTAACCTCGGCTTAGACGGTTAGTATGTTACGCGTAAGCATTCCGATCCGAGTGCGCCTCGGTCGGTTGCTATTTCACGGATAATCTAAGGGACATTCAAAAGCTAAACTAACTTTGAGTGCCACTTCGGGAAGCGTTGGGAGAAGTGGCCGAAAAGCCCTTGGCCATTAGAGGTAGCTAGCTTATCTATTATTATTTATTATAACGTGGTTAGAACGTTACAAAATATCAATATTTTCCGTTATCAGCTATAATTGTTTTAGGATACGTTAATAAAAAATATTATAATAGGCTATTTGCGATAACCACTAAATTGTTTTATTCGATTATGTAGTTATCATTAATAATTAATTTAGCACGCTAAATTGAAAGATATCACAGATCTCGTATGTGTTTAATACGGTTTTTATATTTGTATTTATTGGTTCGAAAATTAGCCGGCTTTTATTAAAAAATATATAACTTATTAGCGTACCCAGCACGCTTCGCTGGGCTAGATTTTGGTTTATTTTATTTAAATAATAAACTTACATCATTAAATATTTAATTTAACTCTCACAATATATTCAATTATTAATTTCTCTTCGTATTAATTCTCTTCTCGAGCGAGTGAAGATCATTATCTACACCCATGTACGTATCAGTAAATACAATATCATACCCATAGTAGTAGTATCATAGTAAATAAAAGCTGTATTTGATAGTTCAAAAGAGGAGTGCCCTGATCGTCACCAAACTTAATCTGATGATTCCCTGAAAGTTTCATTGAAATCGGTCTAGCTGTTTCGGAGCCTATAAGGAACAAGCCCACACACTTTCTCTTTTATATATACAGATAATTAGTGTATAGTATTATTGTTGCTACGTTAATAGAAAAATATGCGAAAACTATGGCCGATATCTGGTTACGACGGCGTGATCAGAATATTAAACAAATTAAGTTGCTGTTACACGAATATATATATATATATATATAGTTTTTATATACTTCCCCAGCTAATGCTTACCCACGATCCCACCTGTGATGTTAAATGGCAATGCAAAGCGCACATGCCTATTCGCTACACTCTTGAGAACAACCATATTGTAATTAGAGGGAAATAGACATTTATTGGCATCAAATTTACAAACACATTACCGACAAGATACAGAAAGATAAACAAAATAACCCACTCTAAGTTTATTGTCTTTATAAACTTGTCGTTAACCCTAATCTTGGATTGACATATACTTAAAAATTTTAGGGTTCGATTGTACATAATTTGGAACCAATACGTGGAACATGGCACTGAATTGAAACGTTTTCAAAATTGATTCATAAATGAAGATGAATGTACAAACATGATGAGATGATAGATGATGATGATGAAAAAGTAAAGGTTTCTACTTTTTTGATGTCGGTTAAAAAGTATATAATTGTTAGTATTCATAAATATCTATAACAACAACAAATATTAGTAACTATGCACTGCGATGCAGAATCTCGGTCAACGGCAGTTTGTAACAATACCTACTTGCATTAACTGTGGTTACGTAACGCATTGACCTGACGTCTATATTTGTGTTGAAAAACAGACCGTGTAAATATAAGCATTCTTTCTTATTTTATTAACTGACTTCAAAAAGAGAAGGTACTTAATTCGTGTTTATTGTTTTTACTTGTGCATTCAAATCGCGGTCATTTATAACTAGATTTTGATTTTTTCGTTAGAAAAAATTGATTTCAATTTCTCTATGAGTTTTGTTGTGTGTATAGGACATGTCTATTAGATAATTAGTAAATTGTGCACGCATTTAATTCGATTATGGCACCATTTGATACTTCATACACTTTACTTTTTTATGGGGTGTTAACTAGTGCTTGACCACGATCCCACCTGATGTTAAATTGCGATGTAGTCGAAAGACGGTACGCGCTAGTTTAGGGTCTATTCACTCTACTCTTGAAGGTTCCTACTCGTCGTACTTGGTTGGAAAGACTGTCGCCGGCATCTTGTTCCACTCCTTTGCTGCACGATGAACGATGACTCAAATTGCTTCATTCCGGTGCGCGGAACATCGACTATGAAAGGGTAGAGACCTGCCGGCTGTCTAAACGTCCGAAGGTAGAATAGGGATGGGGGAATTAATTGTAATTCCTGTGCACACTCTCCAAAATGTAATCTGTAAAACACCGCCGCCGGTGCCAAGGTCCAATGGTAGGTCCAGTAAACACAAGATGTTATCAGAAGATAACAATCATACAAAAGAAGATGCCTGGGCAAAATCGAGATCTAAGTAAGAAATCGGACCGATGACATAGCGTGATACTTATATTAGGATATGATTCTTAAAATTTATTATTGTTATCTATTTGTAGCTTTGATAACATTTTCTTTGAAGTCGGATAACTATTTTTCAAGATGATTCTGTCTATCTAGCTTTAACATAGGAAAAAGGGTATTGGGCAGAATATCTGTCTGGATTTTTGATGATTTTGTTCATCAATGAAATCAAATGAAATTACTTACGTTTGTGTTTATCATTATATTAATACTTGTGCTTCAACAAACTCTTTAGACTCCTTACGAAAATTGCACGTACGGAAAAGTATGAAATTTCCCGCACAATATATTTTTTTAATTATGCATACAAAATGCATTAAATCAATAAAAAAAATTACTTACACTACTATACGTTTAACGCATGTACTACGGCTGTTAGATGGTTGTTTGGCAATACACATAAATAGTGATTTCAATGCTCCCATATATGGATTATAGCTAAACCTATTCTCTAACACACACACACCTTTTTTTAACGCGGGGGAATCTTTTTATAGACCACCCTCCGGTACCTTGGGTGGGCCCGGAGGGTGGTCTATACCTTCCACGAATGCCATCAGCCGTTATGAGCGGGGTGCCCTGGATCTGTCAGCGACAGGACACCCCAACGACCGGCCGGTCCCGGCAAAGACCGGACTTCATCCTCAAAAGGGGACTTCTCCGGCATTCAGAGAAGTCCCGACGACGCCGAAGCATACTGGGGCCAGGTACCCATTCTGTCCACGCTTCGGATTACGGGGGCGGCAAGAGGAGGCGTTGGTTGTAATGCCTCCTGCGCACCCCGATAAGCCGCCTGCGGAGGGAGGGAGCCTCTGCGCTCGCCTCCCTGACGCGCTCGTCAGCCTCCTTCTGGGACATGACCGTCTCACAGACGCAACCGCCGTCCAAGACCTGTCACTCGAGACCATCGCAAGAGCGACGCTCGGAAGTGACAGGTCTACCCCACCAATGGCAGATAGCATGTCGTGGCGCTGCGCTGCCCATCTCGGGCACACCTCGAGGGTGTGCTGGGCAGAGTCCACCGTAGCACCACAGTCATGGCACCGCTCATTAGCCTCCCGGTGGGCCGTCCGACACAGGTAGTCCCAGAAGCAGCCATGCCCCGTGAACACCTGCGTCAGACGGAAGGTTAGAGGTTTGCGCCTCCTGCGCATCAACACACACACACCTATTACAAACACGAATACCGACTTTTATAATATTTATTTACAAAATGTAGTTTACCTTATTTTGCAATTCCCAATTACCCACAACTTAATACAATATTTTGATTATGTTCCTTCCTTGATTCCTACTTTAGACCTTTTGTTATTCTATAACGCTTAGCTTAAATTTATATAATTGTACATTTTCCTTAAGTAAGTGTTATAATCTGTAGGTCTCGTAGAATAAAATAGTCCAACAACTAATACACTCGCTTTATTGAGACAGCGTAACGTTGTACAAAGAATTATTTATATCGAGTCAAACGTCACAACTGCGCGTCCTCACCATCTTTTACAAAATTAATTAGAAGTCAGATTAGGAACTAATAAAGTTAAACTATTGTTTACAATGCCAAGTTCATGTGACGATCAACTAAATTATTAATTATGAATTAAAGATACAATAAGGTTCAGGTAAATCATTAAGATATCATTGGAAGTAGTTATTATGTATAACAATCGCTGGGTGTCAGGTGTTGCCAGCTAACATAAGTGAATTGTTTCGTTATTCTTATTAAGGAAATAAATTTCTCTCAAACCGTAAGAAATTCTAATTTCAACTACAGGACGATGTCTATTTTATATAATTATGTACATTTATTGCTGTTAAGCGTGCAATAATCGGCGCTTTTATTTACCGTGCATGTTGCTTTACGTAACTGGATCTTTTCGGCTTGTTTCGTGCCTATTTACCATTGCGGTGGCGCGATTGCTCGTAGGATGCGTTTCCACTAGAGTGGAAAGGAGACTGAACGTATAACGAAATCACCAATATAGATATTTGAATATAATTCTTCTAAACAATATTGCCGAACTTTGACAGACCGCCTAAGCGTTGATAAATACACCGGTAATTTTTTTGTATATAATTTAATAGTAAAATTACTAAACTCGACTTACATGTCCTCGTTATTTAATATAGATAGATATTAGTCAAGTCAATTATCTGTGTAAAACCACTTTGAAATTTGATGAATCTTTTAGTTCGTTGTGCCTCTATGGATTACCGATTGCGTACAACTGGCACGCCAATCATGCATGTTAGTAATTGACGTATTTGGTAACTTCAATAGCATACAGCAGACTCTATGCAGACATTATCTAACTAAGAGCAAGGCGGACAAAATAACGGAACAAGACAGTGGAAATACACCTTAACTCTGCACTTCAAGGTGCCGACAAAAAATTGCATTGTGTTGCATAGCCTGTAAAACATACTAGGGTTGCAATGTATATAATTATACTGTAATATTATAAAATGACCGATATATTGTCATTTCAGCAATGCGCTTGAAATTTGAAACTGTTCGTGTATATGAAACAAACCGCATAATATATCACATTTCTAAAATATAACAGCATTATGTAATAATTCAGCTAATATTACTTACCTACCTTACCTTTACAATACACAGACGAATGCTTGCAATGTGTATATTGTGATATAAAACTTGGACTATGTTCATTTACCGGTTAAGTAATACTAAGTCCTACGCCAACAAAATTTATATGGGACCTAGTTCAAATAAATCTTTTCAAACATTAAAAACGATACAGACAGATTTTTTAAGTCAGTTAAAAACGTCAAATCATGTAGTCAACGTCCTTGAGTTTCATTTAAAGACGTGGACTTCATATTTTCCCTTACATAAATATACCAAGGGCATTTAAATATGGTAATTGAAATCGGACGGCAGTGAAACGAAAATCATTTCCGACTTGTCGGATCTGTGGCAACCCTAAATTACACCAGTACGGGCCTCAACAAAAAAAGCTAATACCAAGGTCTACGATTCTGCAGTGGATCAGGTTTGGCTATAATTTTACCTGCATCGAATCAGCGTGTTCGGATAGACGTATTTTTTGTTATATCTGTCTTACTTAAACAAATCATAGAGTACAATATTAGAAATGGTAGTTAAAATCTTTCTGCTCAAAATGGCTGTATAAATAGACAAATGCTTTAAATAAGAAATCTAGTAGATTAATAGACTTCTGCAACATAACTGTAACGTAAATTCCACTTTGACGTGCAGTACTTAATTTTTTCAAAAGTATATATAGACATAACAACCAAAATATAACAGATAAAAAAAGAAAAAAATATACAAATGAAGTAATAAAGAACAAAAACCATGATATGAAAATGAAACAGGAGGACATGATGCCGACATTGGATAAGGGGTGTCCAATATCGGCACCATGTCCTGCACGTGCTGTCGCAACGCTGATTTTCAGCGATGCCAAGGACAGGAAAAAATCGTAGAAACCGGCGTGTCAATTTTGAAAGACATGTGAAGCACGGGCATGGCGGACTACGCCTTAACTCCTTACAAGGCCTGTGCCCAACTGTGGGACACACATATATATGCTGTCACTTTACTTCCATCTAGCTTCGCCCAAGCGGCCTTTATGAGGTCGTCAGACCACCTTTCGGGTGAACCAAAGTATTCAATAGAGAATTTTGTTCTATGTTATGTCCTGTCCATTCCTATTTCAACTTGCTCACATTGTAAAGTGACAGTTCAAGCATCGTCAGACTAATTATACTCAGTTACAAGTCACTTCGTCAGTCATTTTGTAACACAAATTTGCATTGTCTGTGGAATGTGTATTACGTAACACTTTAATTAGGTATATCATCTGATACAAAGCTTTAAAGCATGCCGTGTACCGTTACATTGCCCAAGACTGCGGAACGGGTAAACAAAATATCCCAACCACTTCTACTTTCGTTTATACCCAATTACGTATTAATCTACTCCCTTGATACAGATCTTGTATAAATGAATACTAATTTAATTGTTACATACATTTCATAACATTTTGATTTACTTAAACAAGAAAAAAAAATTCATTCACGTCATATCAAAGAATGTAGTTTGGGTGTCTTGACTAAAGATTTACAATATTTTGTTTTATTAAACAAGTATATTTACATTTAAAAACAATAACCGACATCAAATGAAACATGACGAATCACACATTAAACGTTCGAACGCTCTTTTTTTATTTCCGAAGCTATATTACAAGTTCTAGCGCTTATGTTGTCTGTCATCTACATCCTAGATTCTCATAATCTTAACAATATCTCCTTCTTTGAAACAAAAAGAAATTAAAAATCAACATACACCTCCTTTTTTGAAGTCGGTGAAAAATGTATCGTATTGTGTAGTAAAAAAGTGGTCTCTTGTTAATATAATTACTAAATGAAAGAGTGGTTGCGCGTTTAATCCGTCACTGATTTGGTTTGATTTTTTCTAGTAAATATATTTGTCTGTATGTGGGCTTCGTAAATCTACAAAGCGTCCATCCGCGACCGTCGGAGGTTGCGAATAATCCTTGCGCGATACAAGCATTTTATGGGAAAACCACACCCCCTCTATAGGATTAGGAGCGTTGCTGGAGTTTTTTCAGCCAATTCTTCTCTCAGCGCTAACGCTTCCATAAGTTAGTTTAGCTTAGATTGTCCCAATAGATTTTGTTAATAAAATAGCTACCGACCGAGTCGTGGGTTGGCCCTCTCGGGCGCCCTCGGATCGGACTGCTAACGCGTAGTAATGGTGGCCGTCCAAGCCGAGGTTACCCCACACCGGGACCGGACCCTTGTGTCGAGTACCACCTAATAGAGGTTCAGGCTAAGCGATCTAAGAGCTGTGCCACCTCTCAAATCCGGTGAAGCAGTAAAGGCCAGCTTCTCTGTGCCAACTGTGTTAGTTCGTCAAAAAAAAAAGTGGGCTTTGTTTATCACTCTATTAGCAATAAATAGGAAAATGAGAAACCAACAACGCATCATCTCTTTAATCGTTAGTTTAATCAACTATTGTGACTCATGTTTATTTCCCAGTAATTATCGCATTCTTTGATTGGAACATTTACGTTAGGAATATTGATAATTTTAAAGTGATAATATCACTCCCAGAGACCGATTACATTTTATAAATATGATCGTGTAATTTAATGTTAATTTATATATTGAAAATTACATTTCAATTGTAAAATTATCTATATATATAAAACTCAAAGGTGACTGGCTGATCTTGTGATCTATCAAGGCACAGTCCAAACCACTGGACGGATCGGGCTGAAATTTGGCATGCAGGTAGATGTTATGACGTAGGGATCCACTAAGAAAGGATTTTGATCAATTCTACCTCCAAGGGCATAAAATAGGGGATGAAAGTTTATATGAAACTTTGACAATTTTAAAGCTAGTTCATAGATAAGATTCTACAGCAAGTTTTTTTTTTTTTTTTTATTTATTAAACAGAACCCAGTTATTAAAATAATATGGGTGTCAATGTATTTTCTTTTGGTTTTGAATGATAAAGCACTGTTAACTTAGTTCGACTTGCGATATTGGCCGATCCCAGTACATGAGCAATGAATTGCCGTTTTTTCTATTTATAAGTACAAAAAATCACTAGCTTAAAATAAGGGACGTAGAGGGCTTAGTAAATAACGGACAGCTGTCTCTGTCTATCCCGCTAGTGTTAAAAGGACTCTAGATATATATTTATAAATTAAAAACTCATTCATTACCCAGTTTTCAAGCGTCCGTGCGAATCATTATTTCAACTTGAGTACGCGTCGTTTTGTTCTTAATACCGTAGTTTCAATTTTTACGTACCCTTTGATTCGATTTTAAATGATTCGCAACTTCACTTCACGGATATAAAGCAACCATTATAAATCGTACCGTTTATATTTTACTTCCGAATCGAGTCACGCACATTGTCCAGCTAAATTCTTTTTATTGTACCTATATGTTACAACCAGCATTATAGAATTATAAATTTCTCTAGGTAATTCAATTAACGACTATTAATAGAACGGAGTTCCCATGCCAAATAACTAGGATATCAAAAATATATCTCGCAAACAAATTTAACAATGTAATTTTTCATATGTTAATGTATATTTTAAACCCTATTTTTATCGGCAGAAAATACACTTACATATACCTTGGTGCAATAAAGGATTTATCTATCTACAATAAACATTCTAACAAACTTCTTGTAAGTGCCGCCACTTATAAGCCTTCCTATAATAAATTCCGTCGCGTCGCCCGGAGACGCGATTACCATTGCACAGGCTAGATCTCTACAAATCCACAAAGCGTCCATTCGCGACCGTCGGAGGTTGCGAATAATCCTTGCGCGTTACCGCTATTTTATGGGCAGGCCCCAACCCTTAGATGCTAGGAGCGTTGCTGGAGTTTCTTCGGCCACTTCTTCTCCCAGCGCCAACGCTTCCCGAAGTGGCACACAAAGTTAGTTTAGCTTTTGAATGTCCCTTGGATTATCCGTGAAATAGCAACCGACCGAGTCGTGGTTCGGCCCTCTCGGGCACCCTCGGATCGGAATGCTTACGCGTAACACAGTAACCGAGGTTACCCCTCACCGGGGACCCTTGTGTCGAGTTACTAGCAATAGAGGTTCAGGCTAAGCGACCTAAGAGCTGTGCCACCTCTCAATCCGGTGAAGCAGTCAAGGCCAGCCTCTCTGGCCAATCTGTGTAGTTCGTCATAAAAAAAAATCTATCTACAGATTTACAAAACAGCGACAAGGCAGATCTTGATAAAATTTTGACAAAGTTTTCACAGTATCAAAAATCACATAAAAACATAAACATTGTTATAACACACTTTTTCATTAATAAAGTAACTACATCGTTAATTTAACAATAATTCTATTTGTATTTTTAACGTTCTTATTATTTTCTATCTTTTCTATAATATAGTCTGTTATAATTTGTAGGTCTCGTAGAATAAAATAGTCCTACAACTAATACACTCGCTTTATTGAGACAGCGTAACGTACAAGAATTATTTATAACGAGTACCGTGACAACTGCGCGTCCTCACAATCTTTATACAAAATTAATTAGAAGTCAGATTACGAACTAATAAAGTTAAACTATTGTTTACAATGCCAAGTTCATGTGACGATCAACTAAATTATTAATTATGAATTAAAGATACAATAAGGTTCAGGTAAATCACTAAGATATCATTGGAAGTAGTTATTATGCATAACAATCGCTGGGTGTCATGTGTTGCCAGCTAACAAGTCCTACTATCTTTTACATAATCCACCCATTCGGTTATTTATTAGCATTTTTAATAATGTAAATATGTTTGTTTTGTTTCAGCTGGACACAAGCGGCAATGGATTCATCGACCTCAAGGAGCTGAAAGACGCGCTGGACGGTGTCGGCTATAAGATACCACAGTGGAAGGTACGTACGGTTTGCGGGCGGCAGGATTTTTTAGTATCAGGTGAGCTGAGCGTAATGAACGCAATGCGGAGAGCGGTCGTGACAAGCTATGGTCTCCTTCCGCAAAGAAGTTATGGCGGAGAAGACCTCGATGCGGCCAAGGGAGAACGCCTATTATACCTGCTCCCGCTTAGAAGGAAGAGGGTTCTCGAGAATCCTCCGTCGGCTTGCCATTTGCCTAAACCGGGCCTGCTGTCGGGACGAGGTGTCAAGTATGAATAAATGCATTTTCTCTCGTTTAAAACAAAAGTGAACATGGTCGTTCACCCCTTGTCCAATAAAAGTACGATAAATATTTCTCTTATATGTACATATATGTATGTATATGATAATCTCAAGTAATTTTTTTAAAAAGAAAGCTAGCAATATTTCTTTTTTTTTCAGAAATATTACTAACAATCTTGTTAACCATTCCAACTAAGCTTATGCTTGTGCTAGGACATGGTTCACGGCAATAGTCGAATGGTGGATTCGAAGCCACGACTTTACGATTCGCAGGCCGTACCCTAAACCATTAGGCTATTGACGCTTCATTATAACATTCTTAGCTCTATTTCTCCCGATTAGAAGAAAGATTTGATTGGTTATTTTATTTATTCAATATATAAGCAAATTTTAGTAAAGAAGCGATATCAATTTGTAAAATGTACTGACTGATAAGATTGTATAAGTATTTAACACACGCTAAGAAGCCAAGATAAGTGTTCGTAAATAAATTCTAACTGTATTTATTTAGTGAAGCATCAAACTGTATTTCCTATACTACTGTTAGAAATCTGCATTGAGAATAAATCATTCAACTTCCTGTTCGTTCGTATGCTTGCTTCCAACTTTTGGCCCAGTAATTACTATAGAGCGAAGCATTAATCGATTGTCAGCTTCCGCCGCATTGATTATCAATTCAATGAAGGCAATGATTCATTACAAATATCATTTTCAATATTAAATTTGTCAATGCATGCGATAAACTATATTCAATTATATATTTTCTTACAACACAATGAAATATACTTTTAAAAATAAGCAACCGATTCCAAATCCATTGTTTTTTGTTTCCTAAGCAAGTGCTTGACTACGATTCCACCTGATGTTAAGTGGAAATGCAATCCTCGATGGTAAGGCACACTAGCCTTAGTAAATGCCTATTCACTCTACTCTTCAAAACACCATAAATTTACGATTAAACGTTGAGCAAAAGAGCAGTTTCTCAATTCGTCGGTCTGGTTATTTTGAACTGTCAAATACAGATTATTTTTACTGTGATGATATTCTATTGTTTTATAACCTAAATTTATATTGACACATGCGTTGTATATATTTATGTCATTATGAACCATATTGAAGTACAATGAAGTATATTGAAGTATAATAAATCCCTAAATGATAAGAAAGATATTGTAGTTATTGATATGTACATGGGTGTAGGTAATGGTCTTCACCCGCTCCAGAAGATAATAGAAGAGAATGAACACGGAGAGATATGAATAATTTAATATATTGTGAGAGTTAAATTAAATATTTAATGATAAATAAACTTCATAGTGTTTAAATAAAATAAAGCTAAGTCTAGTCCGGCGAAGCGGGTTTTGTTATTCAAGTAAGTTTTCTTAACAAGTGATAATGTTTTCCAGGTGCGATGCATGATCGAGGAGTACTACGACAGCGGCTCGAGACAAGGCCGCGGCGTCAATGGAAGCGTCAACGGAGACGCGCGCAGGCACGGCATGTCGCTCACAGAGTTTGAAGATCTCTGTGCCAATCTTAAAGCACAACAGGTAAGCATAAAATAAAAAGGTAAAAATAAAAAGATACATACATATCTTATATCTTTAAACGAGTAATCCCAAGTCTGTACGTTTCTCGCGTAACTTTCTTACACGCGCTGTCAGCCTGTGAATCAACTATCACCAGCGGGTTTTCCGATCCTTTACGATTTGAGGGGATCAAGAAACGAGCCTACTCCTTTCGTAAAGGCAGGCAACGCGCCTGCAGCTTCTTCGGTGTTTTGGATGTTCAAGGGCATCACTTAAGATCAAGTGAGCCGTAAGGTTGCATTTGCCACTCTTCCTATAAGAAAAAAATATATCTCGGAAACGGCTCCAATGTCTCTAGCCCGCTTATTTCTTTCCCTTTTTACAAGTTCCTTATTTTGTGAGAAAAAATATTTTTAGGAGTCCCTTACAAACGCATGTAAGTATATTTTTAAAACAATGAAATAAACTTTTAGCAACAAATAACCGACTTCAAATCAATTAGTTTTTTTTTTATTTCCTAAGCAAGTGCTTGACTACGATTCCACCTGATGTTAAGTGGAAATGCAATCCTCGATGGTAAGGCGCTAGCTTAGTAAATGCCTATTCACTCTACTCTTTCACCATCAATTAACGATTAAACGCTCACCAGAGAGGTTTTCTTTTCAACCGACTTCAAAAAAGAGCAGTTTCTCAATTCGTCGGTCTGGTTATTTTGAACTGTCAAATACAGATTATTTTTACTGTGATGATATTCTATTGTTTTATAACCTAAATTTATATTGACACATGCGTTGTATATATTTATGTCATTATGAACCATATTGAAGTACAATGAAGTATATTGAAGTATAATAAATCCCTAAATGATAAGAAAGATATTGTAGTTATTGATATGTACATGGGTGTAGGTAATGGTCTTCACCCGCTCCAGAAGATAATAGAAGAGAATGAACACGGAGAGATATGAATAATTTAATATATTGTGAGAGTTAAATTAAATATTTAATGATAAATAAACTTCATAGTGTTTAAATAAAATAAAGCTAAGTCTAGTCCGGCGAAGCGGGTTTTGTTATTCAAGTAAGTTTTCTTAACGAGCGTTAATGTTTTCCAGGTGCG
Organism: Meandrusa payeni; assembly: GCA_029286785.1. NCBI lineage: Eukaryota > Metazoa > Arthropoda > Insecta > Lepidoptera > Papilionidae > Meandrusa > Meandrusa payeni. The sequence goes on from JAGSMX010000029.1 coordinate 4,762,468, forward strand.
ATGCATGATCGAGGAGTATTACGACAGCGGCTCGAGACAAGGCCGCGGCGTCAATGGAAGCGTCAACGGAGACGCGCGCAGGCACGGCATGTCGCTCACAGAGTTTGAAGATCTCTGTGCCAATCTTAAAGCACAACAGGTAAGCATAAAATAAAAAGGTAAAAATAAAAAGATACATACATATCTTATATCTTTAAACGAGTAATCCCAAGTCTGTACGTTTCTCGCGTAACTTTCTTACACGCGCTGTCAGCCTGTGAATCAACTATCACCAGCGGGTTTTCCGATCCTTTACGATTTGAGGGGATCAAGAAACGAGCCTACTCCTTTCGTAAAGGCAGGCAACGCGCCTGCAGCTTCTTCGGTGTTTTGGATGTTCAAGGGCATCACTTAAGATCAAGTGAGCCGTAAGGTTGCATTTGCCACTCTTCCTATAAGAAAAAAATATATCTCGGAAACGGCTCCAATGTCTCTAGCCCGCTTATTTCTTTCCCTTTTTACAAGTTCCTTATTTTGTGAGAAAAAATATTTTTAGGAGTCCCTTACCAACGCATGTAAGTATATTTTTAAAAATATATAAAAAAATTACCGGGCTTTAAAAAAGAATACAATAGCAATTTACATTTATAAAGAAACCGACATTTTGCACATATTTTTATACAATAACTCTTTATCGATAATACACTTATATATAAATAGAAAAATTCTTCCTGACATCTATTGGCTAGTAAGTGGAGTAATAATAATATTATTTACCAAAAAATACCTAGTAAAGCTCAGTCGTCCGGGTTCTATTCTATTAGATAGATAGATAGATAGATAAATCCTTTATTGCACCAAATAAAATGTACAAAGGCGAACTTAATGCTAATTAGCATTTTCTTCCAGCTAACCTTTAGTGGTTAAGAGCAGGCTAAGGGTAGTGCCGCTAAAAATGTTACATGTCTATAATCTAAGATTTGTCTGTTGTCTTTAGCTTGCTTTTTACTTGCAATGTACTTTTTTTTAAATTTTTTTTTTAAATTATGAAATAGAAGTCGATTGGAATTGCTAAAATGGCATACAATTCCGAATGACGTAATTTAGTTTAATTCCCATTATTTGGAGTGATTCCCATAATATAATTATGTGTTTGCGCAGTAAGAGAGATTTAAGTCTACGCAGTAAAATTGAACGAGAAGTTTAAGTTGAGTGCTAAATGTCTGTTTCTTCGCCGTTTATCTTTTTGAGGTTATTCAAGTTTGTTTTATTTAGGGTTTTAACCGAATTCAAAAAAGGAAGAGGTTCTCAATTCGTCTGTTTTTATGTTTGTTACCTCATAACTTTCGATTGGGTGAACCAATTTGGATGATTCTTTTTTGTTTGAAAGCTGGTGCTTCCCACGTGGTGGGTTTTTGTTGCCAAATGCCAATTTGTAAATCATATAAGTTTTAAATTTGCGTCAATGTGCACAACAAATGGACGAATAACCCAACCGATTTCGATGTGTTATTTTTTATTCGAAAGGATATACTTTAAGACTAGTTTAATGAAAGTTTGGTTAGGTTCCGATAATTCGAAAATACAAATATCGATTTGCAGTCGGTTTTTGTTTGTAAATATACTTGTATCTTTTATATTTTATCTTTGTTTGACTCAAAAATATCTATTGTATGTTTAATACATGCAGATTTAAGACTACATGATTCAATTTATGTTCTCCTCATTGTTCGGTTCGATTAAACACAGATGAAATTATTTCTAACAGCCAGCATGACGCATTGATGATAAAATCAAGGAGTCAACATATTTGAACCCGGTGCAATTGACGTATGCTATGGCTTAACACGCCCTATTACACGTCGTTACGTCAATAGACTTATGTCCGATGTCAATAAAGCCTAATCATTATGATGGGTATAAATCAATTTCAATTGGCTTGGGATTATTTTAAGAATCTTTCTTATTATACCCCCAATCCGTTGTTAGCTCTAAGTCTCTTATAAATAGAAACGGGTTCTCCTTCGGCCGTAGCATCTATTATTATATAATTCATTGGATAAAACTATTTTTGTGCTTGAAGTATTTTTTTTGACGAACCACACAGATTGGCCAGATAAGCTAGCCTTGTCCGCTTCAATGGATTGAAAGGTGGCATAGCTCTTAGGTCGCTTATCCTGAACCTCTATCGCTAGTAACTCGACACAAGGGTCCCCCAGTGAGGGGTAACTTTGGCTTGGACGGTAGTAACCGTTTGTTACGCGCATTCCGCCGAGGGCGAGGGCGCCCGAGAGGGCCAAACCCCGATTCGGTCAGTTACTATTTCACGGATAATTTAAGGGACATTCAAAAACTAAACTAACTTTGAGTGCCACTTCGGGACAAATTTCTTTACGCAAGTTGACTTGGGGAGTAAGCTGGCGAGAGCGTTACGAAAGATGTAATCGGGCGAGACGAATGGAAGTTGAGAGGGAGATATAGGTTAGTGAAAGAGAGAGTTACGTTTTGTGTTTTACTGCAGGGACAAAGAGGTGCAAGCACACATTTTCTTTTTCTTATAGACAGGTACGTATATCTTAGACACTGTCCGTATCGCACGGTAGGAGCAAGAGAGAGTAGTGCACATTTTTTTCTCTCTTGAACAATCATATATGTATTCTCTCTTTAGTGTTGGTCCCTCATGTCTGAGGATCGTGGTCACCATCAGTCTTGCATCTGGAGCTCCACCGGCTTCTGTCTCTTACGGCATAGTAAAATTTGGAGGACGACGAGTCTTTTATCTGATCGGGCCACCTTGTTGAACCTGGTTTAACGGTGCGAGATCTTTTACCTGCGGTGTTCCCAACTACGATCAGTTTTTCTAGACTTTCGTCGCTTCTGCGCATTGTGTCCGAAATACGCCAAGTATGTATTATACATGGATAAACATATATATACATACATATAGATGGTGCACATGCGTTTTTATTTTATTACGGACTTCATCGCGTTTTAATCTTGTTTTTGACATATACTATTCAGTTAAGCAAACCATGTACGTTAAGCATTTTCCTGTATTCATTCGAAGGTGGCCAGCACATTCAAACAAGCTGTCAGTAAAAAGGAGAACCTGGAACATTTAGGCGGCATGAGTGAAGCATCCAGTGATGGTAAGAAATATTTTAAGTATGCGTTTTATAATTTCCCATTGTCATATGGTCTAAGCTAAGTTACAGATCACAAAGAGATCACAGATGTACTGATATATTGACCTTAAGCTGTAATAATCTCTTGATTACGTCCCACTTACAATGGAATAGCTGTTTCTAAGAACAACGCTGCAAATAGATCTATCGTACAAGTAACTATAATTGTATAATGTCATTTACGTAGAATTTAATTAGTCTTGCCGTGTCTATGGCTTCAGTCATGTTTATTCAAAACGAGTATATAAATAGCAATAGTTTACCTTCATTATACATTAGTTACAGCCTATATAAATAAATATGTCATCTTTAGGGCACAGGCCTTGTCTGTAAAGAGTATAAGGGCGTAGACCGCCACGCACACCTAGTGCTTATGGCAGACTTCACATGCAGGGCTGAATGGGGGTGAGGAAAAGACGGGATCAAGCCCCGAGCCTTCGAGACTTTTAAATTATATTTATATGAACTTGTTAAATGTTATATAAATCTATTTCGAAAGTAATTTATCGCCAAATGGGTCACTCGTCTTTTATGCCCCGCCAGACTTCGAAATTCGGCCCTATTCACTTGTCTTAGAAGCTATTTTAACATATCCAGGTAAAAAGTTGTAGTTTTAACTCTAGTCTAGGTAGGAAGACATCGATGAACGATCACGATGTCTTACTTTACCTAGACTCCGAAGACTCCTTCGCGGCTGGGCACGTGGTAAATCAGCAGTTCAAATTCGAGTTGTTAGCATACTATGCAACTTAAGGCGACCGCCCGGACACTGAGCTACCATTGCCCTTGCCAGATGCATATTATATTATATTACTATTAAGGTCTCATCGAGAGGAATTTTAGTAATATACCATTTTAAGTGTTCTTCTGTTTTCTCATCCTATTATATTGTATAGGTACAACACATTCGGTGAGATTGGAGGAGCAGATGGCTTTCTCTGGCTGGATCAACAGTAATCTTGAGAACGATCCTGATTTGAAACACCTTCTGCCCATCGACGCAGAGGGGAAACAGTTGTACGAGAAACTTAAAGACGGTCTCATACTATGGTAAGTCACTTTCAAAGTATGTCTAGAGCGGTACTCCAGAAACGTACTCAATAAATGAGGGGTAGGGGAATATTGAGAGATGTTAAAGTATGAGTGTTTATACAATGTTACTAGTTTTGTGGCTTTATAAATAAATGTTTAACTTTATTTAATAAAAAAAAAACAATTTTATCACTCGTAATATTTTATTGCAATACCTTCCTTCAGTAAGGTGATCAACCACTCGTGTCCGGACACCATCGACGAGCGCGCCATCAACAAGAAGAATCTAACACTTTACACCAAACACGAGAACCTCACCCTGGCTCTTGTCTCCTCGCAGGCCATCGGCTGCAACATCGTCAACATTGATGCACATGACTTGGCCAAGGGTAAGTTCACACCTTGTCCACTTCTGGAGACCGAATCACTCACGCACACCTTGTATTGTACCATTGTACTTTGACATTAATAAGCTATAAAAAAAGATATTAACAATTTTTTTCTTCGGAGGAAGTTCTGTTATACTTGCGCGCCCGGGAAGCGGACAAGTTATACCATCTTGTCCTGGTTAAACAAACGGGGCCTCCTGCGCCTGTGGGAGAGTAGCCATGCTCACGAGGCTACCCTCCAGAGGGGTGGGATCGTGCAAGCCTTCCGAGAGTTCCCCAACTTCCCGCCAGTGGCCCCACTAAGGAGATTCGCAGAGGCGGGTCAATCTGAAGATTCCCTGAAAGTTTCATTGAAATCGGTCCAACCGTTTTGGAGCCTGTACGGAACATACCCACACACTTTATCTTTTATAGCTATAGATTGCTTAGTAAGTAATGTACATTGGTTATAAAAAATTGCAGGCAAACCGCATTTGGTTTTGGGTCTACTTTGGCAGATCATCCGCATTGGTCTCTTCAACCAAATCACCCTCGAACACTGTCCTGGCCTCACTGAACTACTCAACGATCAGGTAAATTAGATAGAAGCAATAAAAAAAAATAAGAATAGCTTATTCTTATATTCTTTATTACTCCCACTTTAGACATTAAAATAGGTATTTTACTAAAAACTAAACTTGACCTAAATGTAACCCTGTAGGACATCTTTACAAATCCGCTAAGTGTCTATTCGCAACCGTCCGTGGTTGAGAATAATCCTCGCGCTTTACCGCTATTTTATGGGCAGGCAAAACTCCAGCAACGCTCTTAACACCCCAGGGTGGGCCCCTAGATGTTAGGAGCGATGCTGGAGTTTCTTCGGCCACTTCTTCGCCCAGCGCCAACGCTTCTCGAAGTGGCACTCAGAGTTAGTTTAGCTTTTTAATGTCCCGTAGATTATCCGTGAAATAGTCGCGGTTCGGCCCTCTCGGGCGCTCTTGAGGCGGAATGCTTACGCGTAACATAGTAACCGTCAAAACCGAGGTTACCTCTCATTGGGGGGAACCTTGTTACTAGCGATAGAGGTTCAGGCTAAGCGACCTAAGAGTTACGCCACCTCTCAATCCGATGAAGAGTCAAGGCCAGCTTCTCTGGCCAATCTGTGTGGTTCGTCAAAAAAATTATTTACAATAATGGATTTCAATCCTACTGAAGTAGAATTGACTTTGTGTGTATTGCCTTTTGTTATTGTTAATTTTATGACAGAAAGAAGATTCGACTTACGATCTGGTGATCGCAGGTTCGAATCCCAATAAGCTAGTATGTAAATACCGTTTTTTAAGTTCAAAAAATCACTTGTTAAAAATTTTGCCTGGTATACTCACCTGTCACTTATGGGGCCAATAACCACGGTGAAAAGCAAGAAAATCTCTGTCTACCCCGCTGGAGTTCAAAACGATGTATATTCAATTTCAATGATAGCTACAAATATAGTACAAGTCTAATCTAGTAGTCTAGTACAAGTTTGGCTAGAGTGAGATAAAGTGGCGTATTTTTATTCTTTAGGAACGTATCGAAGACTTGCTCGCGCTGTCACCGGAGGCGATCCTGCTCCGCTGGGTGAATCACCAGCTGCAATCTGCTGGAGTGACGCGCCGCTGCACCAACTTCCAGCAGGATGTCGCCGACTCCGAAATCTACTCTTACTTGCTTAAGCAGATCGCACCTGATGACGCTGGTGTTACCCTGGACGCGCTTAGGGTAAGATTGAGTTGAAGACCTTCTTTCAGGGCAGAGTAAGGAGAGAATACAATTCATCGATATATCTATATTCGTAAAGTTGGCAAAACTGGAAGGGATAGCTGTGGATCCATAGCTCGTTGTGCGACGTATTTATAAGGCCCGTAATAGTAGGTAAAATAATGAACATTTTTAATTATAATTAAGAAAATAGAATTATAGAATATTGGAAACAGATAACAATGCCTGTTAATATAGATCATGTACAGAACATGTGGCAGAAACGGCCCGCAGCCCTGTAGTTCTGGGCTCTCAAGAATAAAACTACAGTATCCCCTACCTGTCGTAAAAGGCGACTAAAAGGGGCCTCCGGTTCACTGGGCGACGAGGGTGGCCCGTGTAGCCTTGCACTGCGAGGGCACAGGGGGGAAGGGAGTAACCTCCCCCGGGACGTGCTCCGGGACGAGGTTTTAGTCGGTAAAAACCCCACATAACCGCCGCCTTCCTCCCAGACGGCGGAGTATCTTTTTGAAGATTTCCTTTCTCCCCGTTAACAAAAAAAAATGTACGTAAAATGTATATAATGTGATAACCGGCCGGATTACAGCGCAACCGGTGAATCGAATCTAGCCAACGATTAAAAGTCTCTAAAACTCGGGGGAACAAATTAAAAAGGCCTATGTCCCACTGCTGGGCACAGGCCTTCTCTGTAATGAGAGTATAAAGGCATAGTCCGCCACGCGGCCCTAGTGCGGATTGACAGACTACACATGTTTCAGAAAAATTTTCTAGGACATGTACGCTGAGCGCGTTTACCACATCAGCACATAAAATTGCAACAACAAATTTATTGGTGCCGGCACCGGCGATGGCACGCGGGTTGCTAGCGTACCATGTAACTTGAGGCGACCGCCCGGACACTGACCTACCACGGCTCTGAATAGGATTTAATTAGGTCATATTCTAATATTTCAGGAATCGGACTTGCTCCGTAGGGCGGAGGTGATGTTGCAACAAGCCGCTAGGTTGCGTTGCCGTGCCTTCGTGACTCCAGCGGACGTGGTGGGTGGTGTGTACAAGCTCAACTTGGCGTTCGTTGCCAACCTGTTCAACCAGCACCCGGGTTTGAACCGCACCACCGACACTGAGGAGTACCACCAGCTCGATGAAACGAGGGAGGAGAAGAGTGAGTGTTTTAGTTTTCTTAGAAACTTTATTCTTGTCAGCTGACCTCAAATCAACTTGTACCAGTTTTGATGTAAAACTTCTTTACGCACTGCACCTGCTGATTAAGGTGATGAATGCGTTACGATAAGTGTGATCGCGCGAGGCGAACGAAAGTTGAGAGGGATGTAAGTTAGTGAAGATAGAAAAAGAGAGAGTTACGTCTGTTGTACGTTACGTTACGAATGTCCCTTAGTTAATCAGTGAAATAGCAACCGACATAGTCGTTACGTCTGTCGTACGTTACGTTACGAATGTCCCATAGTTAATCGGTGAAATAGCAACCGACCTAGTCGTGGTTCGGCCCTCTCGGGCGCTCTCGGCTTGACATAGCATAACTGTAACTTACGCGTAACATAGTAACCGTCCAAGCCGAGGTTACCCCTCACCGGGGGGACCCTTGCGTCGAGTTACTAGCGATAGAGGTTCAGGCTAAGCGACCTAAGAGCTATGCCTCCTCTCAATCCGGTGAAGCAGTCAAGGGCAGCTTCTCTGGACAATCTGTATAGTTCGTCATCGACTGTTATATGTTACATTAAAATATTTTTACAAAAAGGCAGAGTCAATATCAAAAGATATTCTCTGTCTTTACTACTGCCCAACCTTAGAGAGAGAAAAAGTAATGGATGTAAACTTGAAAAAAAATTGATTATAGAAAGAAATTATAGGTAAATAAATGTGTATGTACAGAAATATATATATAAATTGTTTACAAAATTGTGATATTTAAATTGGCAGCATACCGCAACTGGATGAACTCTATGGGCGTGGCCCCTCACGTCAACTGGCTCTACTCCGATCTCACCGACGGCCTGGTCATCTTCCAGCTCTACGACATCATCAAACCGGGCATTGTCAATTGGAAGAAGGTATTTACAAATAAGACGTCCATTGATCTGGTCATAAATAACCATGAAAATGGAAACTCATAATAGTTAACTGGGATTTAGAGAACGAACAGTTAGCCGTTAAACTATCTCTGCTTGTTTAAGATATAGAAAAAAGAAATAAACCATATTACATTCCTACACACTTTAGACCTGTTAAAGTGAGTGCAATGGGCTTGAATAAACTTAGTGAAAAGCGGACAGTGAGTCTGTTATGTGATTGTATATGTATATATGTAATACAATATTAATGTGTATAAATGTCACTCAAAATGTACACATTTCTATTACTCCAGTAAAAAAACTCTGCAGTAAAGTTATTTTTGTAACTATGTATGCTATATTTTACTTAAACGTTGCAAAATGATATTACATTTTAATTTGGCAAGTTCATTGTATTCCTTTTCAATCTTTCAAATCTTCTGAATCTTTCCTACTGTAGTACAGTTGCAGCTGTCTCTATCTCTTGGGATACAAAGAAGTGAGAGCACATTATTATAATTTTCTCGATCACCACATAGCATGTTTAAGAGCAATTGTATGAATTGTTTCACAGGTGCACAGGCAGTTCTCGAAGCTGCGCAAGTTCATGGAGCGTCTGGAGAACTGCAACTACGCAGTGGAGCTGGGCCGACAGCTGGGATTCTCGCTCGTGGGCATCGCTGGCGCGGACATCAATGAAGGAAACGCCACTCTGACACTTGGTTAGTAGTAATCAGACTGAAGCAAAGAGCCTAGCCTAGGTCATAGTGTTACAGTGCAACGGCTCTATGTGACGTGCAAACAAACGCACAACTGCAGTGAATTTTCTTAATATAATATCTTTCAATCTTGCAATTTACAACGGAATCAAAATAACACTAACTATATTTTTTGCTTTACTACGCTATATATTGGTATATAAATAAAATACATGTTTATTCTATAATTTTCACATATATAAAGTTACATCAAAACATTACTGTGCGTTTAGCGTATCATAAGGTAGGTTCGAATCCACCAATCGATTATTGACGTGAACCATCTCCTAGCACAAGCTCAAGCTTAGAATGGTTAACAAGAATGTTAGTAACATTTGTGAAAGAAAAAATTATGGCTGGCATTCTTTAAAAAAAAAAATTGTCCCACTTTTAGAAAATAAGGGCATATTAACAGACTTCACATCTCTTAGAAATTTCTAAGACATGTAGATTTTCATACGATGTTTTCCTTCACAGCCGAGTTCGTGATAAATCAGCATTAGAAGTTGTAATACGAGTAATACGAGTGTAAGACATGAGGATGTATTGAAGTGAATAGAGCTATCATACTTAGTCCTACGCCTGCCTCCACTGGATGGTGGATGTGACGGTTTAAAATTTAAATTCATCGTTATGACGTGCTCTTTAATAATTAATTATATCATTTCATTCTTATTGTTATTTCCAGCTCTCATATGGCAACTGATGCGCGCATACACCCTGTCGGTGCTGACCCGTCTGGCCAACACTGGCAACCCCATCATAGAGAAAGAGATAGTGCAGTGGGTTAACAACAAACTGCAATCTGCTGGCAAAACCTCGTCTATTAAGAGCTTCCAGGTTTGAGATAGTTTTTATTTTACAGATAAATATATTATATATATATAAATAGTTTATGGATATAGACAAAAGTCGGACATTCTCTTGTGTGTCTGTTGGAGACATTAACAAAACACTTTTTTATTATTATACTTGGGTAATTAAAAGTTGAACTTAGGTGAAGGGTTGATCAGCTCTAAGGCAACACAATTCTAAACTTTTCTCTATCCCGCTCCAACTGACCCATTCGTACACAGCAATTCACGGTTGACCATTATGGAACATAGACATTTTATTTATTGGCATCACAATATACAAACACATTATACACATATATTATACACAACAATATAACAATACAATTGAAGGAAGGAACAGACAAATAGGATATGATGCCAACATTGGGCACCATCTCACTATGTGCTGTACAGTCAAGGATGCGACAGTGCATTTTCGGCAGTGCCCAGGACTATCCAAAGTCGTCCGCTCGCAATGCTACTTTTTACTTTTTCTGATACATTGATCACTTTATCGTGATGAACAGATGAATGTATAATATCTTAGATAATGATCTTGTGCAGTGATAAACTAGGGGCTATGAACTGATGGCTAGTTTCAGCCCTGTAGTTCTGGGCTCTCAAGAATAAGACTACGGTATCCCCTGCCTGTCGTATAAGGCGACTAAAAGGGGCCTCGGGTTCACTGGGCGATAAGGGTGGGGGCCTTTGTCGTCCGCTAAGGTGGACCCGGGAAGAAGGCGACATCGGCCGGCCCGTGTAGCCTTGCACTATGAGGGCACAGGAGGGGAGGGAGTAACCTCCCCCCGGGACGTGCTCTCCTTGAGCACAGTGCAGAAGGGCTCCGGTGCGTTCCACTGGAGATCCCGGAGCCCCTCGTCATGCACCGAGGAAAGGGCCATCGGGGAGGTTTTAATGGGTAAAAACCCCACATAACCGCCGCCTTCCCCCCAGAAAACGGGGTATCTTTCAAAAAATCACCTACTAAAAATTGTGTATAAGAATGGTGAAAAGCCAACAGCGAAATCTGTCTCTGTCTACCACGCTACGGTTAGGAGGGCTTGAGAGCTCCTATTATTATTATTTTCTTCCTATATCGTATTAGAGCTTGAATCACACTTTCATATTATACATTTCAGGATGAAGTACTGGCGGACGGCAAAGTGGTGATCGATTTGATCGACGCAATCAAACCCGGCTCTATCAACTACGACCTGGTGCTGCCCGGTGGCAATGAAGAGGTAATAATTCTTCTTCTTTGTCCCCTCACTCTTGTCAGAGTGGTTGTGGTCGTCTTGACCCCGTGAAATGGGGCAGCAGACTGCACTTGCCACGACGTCCCCTCACCTCCGCCTGCTGACCGTCAATCAGTCACATTCATGCACAGGAGACACCTCGTGCACCGGATGGAGGTCGCCAGTTGCTAGTCCGATGCATGGCAAATGTATTCTGACTGCTTTCCGAGCCTAAGCACATAAGTGAAGGAATGGTTATACCGGTACTGGTTCAATTGAGGTAACAATCTATACATATAAAATAGAAAGTGTGTGGGTATGTTCCATATATGTTCAGGGAATCTTCAGATTGACCTGGCGAGCAATCCTGTAAAGTTTGGTGACGATCAGAGCACACCTCTTTTTGATCTGTCAAATAAAGCTTAGAGTTAAATTAAATATTTAATGATGTAAGTTTATTGTTTTAATAAAATAAAGCAAAATTTAGCCCGGCGAATCGGGCTGGGTACACTAGTATTTTTTATAAATATTTACGTACTGAAACGTGTAAGCCGAAAAACCACGGATTTTCATGAAGTGGACATAATTATAGTAGGCCAATGCTCCCATAGCCCGCAGCCCGCGCAGACAAACTCATGGAAGTCCACCTGCAACCGCCTCGGCCAGTTCTACCCCTTTGGCCGGCATTTAGGTTCTTGGCTTCATTATGAGAGCTACATCTTCATTTCGGCAACTTCCTAAACAATTATCTGAGTCAAACTTCTTAAAATTAATGCAGTTCTAACCGAACAATTTTTCGCAGGAGAACCACGCTAATGCGAAATACGCTATATCAATGGCTCGGCGTTGCGGCGCGCGGGTGTACGCACTGCCCGAGGACATCACCGAGAGGAAGCCCAAGATGATCATGACTGTGTTCGCCTGCCTCATGGCCCTCGACTACATACCCGCTATGGACGCGCCCGTCGCTAAGTAAGTCCACTCACACGACGTTTGATTGAATTTTTAGGACATACGTTAATATATGCTTAACTCAATAATGTCAAATAAGAGCAAAATGGATATTAATAAAACTCTAGTGATAGACATTTTTACTATCATTATACTATAAAGATACTCTAAATAGACAAATACGTAATACAAAAACGAAGTTATAGCTTAATAAATATTTGTTTTACGGTGATAGATTAACCATCTGTCACATTTAAGACCTAATAAACTAAAATCGAATGGATATTGCTATTTCTGTTTACCTTGAGCGGGTTAGAAAGACTTGAGAGCTTGTTTTTGCTAACGTAACATAATTTTAGTTCTGTAAGTTTATAAAAATATTTGTCTATGGAATATATTATATTTGTAGAAGTACAATACGTTGTTAATACGTAGACCCTTTTACGTAGACGTGTATAGTTTATTATTTTCTTTTTTAATTAAGAATATTTTATATAAGCTTAAAAATTCAATCAAACTCCAATAAGGTCCAGAGATATGTTTTACATGATGGGTGCAAAACAGCTTGGGATACTGTATTCTGGTTTAAAAATAAGAGGCCTAAGGAATTATGTGTTTAAAGTTATTTTTAATGGCTTATGTCTGGATATTTTGAAATAATCAGCAGACTTGTTAAAGAAAAATCAAAAATTATATTTTGGTTTTGTATATGTCATCAGTTATAAGTACAACTGGTCAATTACAAGATTAATTATAATTATGACCGAGCAATTTTAAGAACCTCAGTCCGATTATAACTAATACTGCTTTTTAATTAAATTTTTTAGTTTATCTTTGTCCATAAAACTGTTGTTAAATCAATCATAAGCCACTAAAAATAAAATGTTTTACCTTAACCCACCTGGTACAAGGAAATTTATAAACTTCCATAAAAGGAAATACAATGTACCTAATCTAAATGTTGCATATTCTGATATATTGGCACCTTCCCTATATATATAAGTTTATGCAGGTGATGGGCACAGTGTAAACAGAATGAACTAGTGTTGCAACTAAAACATCGATTTATCGGTAAAATCGACGGTTGCCAATATCAATTTAAACTCCTTGATATTATCGATACATCGGTACTGTTTATTTGAATTATATAAACAATATTATCGACACATTTGCATACTCTGATTTTTTTTTTGATGAATATTTTATGGCTTGGTAACAAGACCTTTAAGCCAAATCTTTTTTAAAACATATTTCTTACGTCTAAGATGAAAATGTATGTTAGATGATGCCCCCCATGAGTCCCCGCGCCATTTTTTTCTTTTTCTTGCATACTCTAGTGACACATTTTTCTTCCCTATCATAAAATAACTATTTCAAATTACATTCCGGAACTAATATTTGGCTTCAACTTAAAGGATTATGCACTTGTATCTTATTTTAAAAATATTCTAGCATATGTTTTTTTGTTATTGTTCAGAGTTTTTTTATTATCTTAAAATCCATTATTTTATAAGTAAAATGTATACAGCATAAATCTTTATGGTATATACAGTAGAACCTCTTAGACTCGATAAGTTGAAAACCTCCATGACTTAAAAAATGTGCTTTCTTTCTATCAGGCCCCAAAATCTCCATTATTCAAATTATTGAAATAATCATTGACTTTAATAAGTCATTTTGGTACAAATTGTCCCTCAAGAACTCAACCTGTACTTCCATTGTGTATTTTGACTAAATTTGCTATTGAAAAAATATTACAATTAATGTACCTCTACAAGTCGAATTCCTAAATTGAAATTCTGCCATTTTTTCAAACATGCTATTTTTTAACTTGAGTTTCTATTGTAATATTTTGAGTCAAGAAAGCCCCATTAGGAAAATGTCTGTCCTGCTTTATTAGAAGAAATTTTGTTTAATGTAATACTTGAAGCTAATTACGTCCATATATCGAAAATATTTCAATTAAATCATCATCAAATCCTACCAATAGATGGCGCTAATATTCATTTGTGCTTGTCATTGAATTAAATCGTCATTTAGACAATTTCGTCTGTCTACACTGAGGTCCGGTGATGGAATTGTATTTGTGATTGTCCCAAGTGTCTGTTGCTGGTTGTAGGATGTAAGATTTGTAATTTGTCTTAAACATAATATTACACGTGTATAGTTAAGAGTGTAACTTATTATGTTGGACTTAGACTTCAAGTCTGAACGGCAGTCCAAGTTGACGCATTTAGTACTTATCGATTTAGTATTATCTAACATGTCAATGGGTTTTATACATTTTTACATAACGAAGTTTGTGGAATTAGACATTTATTCACACACTCAACACTATATACGAAACGAAAATTATTTTTAAAAGGCAATCGTTTTATTCATAATTTCCACACGAATTTTGTATTTCGTGCGGGAAATTGTTTTAGCTAAGAACTTGTTAAGTCCATTTTATTTGTACAACGAATATATATACATTTAGCTTTTAATGCAAGCGTTCAATGTGTCATTTTTTCTCATAAATTATAGGCATATTGGTTAGATAAAGTACCTGACGGTGATTGATTTGTAGCCGAGGCAAAATAATTTTTATTCAAATTCGTTTTAAAAAAATTCGTACCATCTTTAGAACAATTAGTGTATGCCATTAACCACTAGCTAGTGTGTTATATACAAAATACAAGGCACACCATAAACACGCAGTACTAACACAAAACTGTACTAAGAATATAAATTTAATATAAACACTGTGACCATCTTGTCCGATGGTTGTATTCTTCTATATATAACCTATACCTATTGGATAGGTTTTCCAGTCAAAATGTTGCTGGGTACAATACGAAATCTAACAAAAATATTCACGGGAGATATTTAGCATATCCCCTGTGGATCCGCGGATGTGTTATGTTCACTCGGGAACCTAAACAGTTTGTATTGTGTCATTTAACTTTTTGAATCACTTTGATTTATTTATTTGTCATACTAATATAACTCATTGTTCAACATTCCTCATGATTGTTTACAGCATTCCCTATCGGCATTTCTATACTTTTAAGTATAAATATCCCTTTTTATACTTAGACATATGTATATTCCTTATGTTATTTAAGTTACAGTGAAATTTTATTTTTAGAATTTTTTTATCGTATATGACATTCCTGTGGGATACAACGATACATTTTACACCATATTATTTTTAAATTGTAAATTTTTTTTAAGGATTTTATAGAAATATTATTTTGTAGCTTTAGTTATATTTGAATGGCAGAATCAATTAATAAAATTATTGCTAAACATTTTTATAACATATGGCATTGAAGAACAATTATTGTTTAAGAATTATATTGAATACATATGCTGTCATTTATAGTTTAAATCATTTGTAAGCCTATAAATAAAACGGAATTGAGAAAACAATATTGGATTTTACTGTACTAACGACCTTTTAAATTTTAACAAATGAGTGTTGTGGTGCTGACTGGTGTTATTTGATGGACAAGTTAAAAATTATCATTGGCCAATAAGGGCCTGCAAACAATAGGGCACTGTCTTTGTCATTACTACATACGAGGCAACTGTGCCGTGATATCCTCAGACAAGCCACGACATCCACTGCTATGTAGGTATACGTGCATAGTATCATTTCACTGCAGTTTTAATTGTTGCCTTGGGCCTTATTTCCAAGTTCGAATATACACTTATCATTATGGAAATAAATATATATTATTCATCTCAGTTCCGAATATACACTAATCATTATTGATATTTCAATATTATTTAGCAATACTTTTGTTTACAAGTAAGCTTGTGCTTGGAGATGGTTCACCTCCAGCCCTGTAGTTCTGGGCTCTCAAGAATAAGACTACGGTATCCCCTGCCTGTCGTAGAAGGCGACTAAAAGGGGCCTCGGGTTCACTGGGCGACAAGGGTGGGGGCCTTTGTTGTCCGCTAAGGTCGACCCGGGAAGAAGGAGACATCGGCTGGCCCGTGTTGTAGCCTTGCACTGCGAGGGCACAGGGGGGGAGGGTGTAACCCCCCCTCCCCTGGACGTGCTCACACATAACCGCCGCCTTCCGGCGGGGTATCTTTTGAAGATTTCCTCCACGTTAACAAAAAAAAGGAGATGGTTCACCTCAATAGTCGAATGATGGATTCAAATCAAAGACTTTTTTAGGCAATGATATTTTCATTTATTCAAGAATTATTAGAAAAGAAACATCCCAAATATAGTTATTAATATTTAGGAGTACATATAGTTATAAAGAAATATATTACTACTTGCATACTTCTGTTCCCTACCCTAAGCTGAAGAAAAATGCAAAAGTAAATATAAATTACAGGCCAATCATAATCAAGACAAGGGTAACACAATTTGTCATATTGTGATTGCAGATATAACACTGGTCTTTTAGGTATGTCCTAAACGCAATGATAATAAGCATCCACCTTTAAGATGCGAGGATCTGGTGTGTGACCCAGGGTTAGATAAAATGAAGTTGATGAAGCAACAGTGAAACGTTTTGAGCAATAATCTTTATTTTTCATCAAGAGATTCTGTCCTAAAGCTAAACATTATTTTCTTAAAAGAAAAGCTGGAAGAAAGTAATTGATAGATAAACATAAAAATACACAACATGTATAATGTTATAATTGTAGGTTTTGTGGCATGAAATAGTCCAATAACTAACTAGTACACTCCCTTTATTGAGATAGCGTAACGTTGTACAAGGAATTATTTTAACGACTACTGTGACAACTGCGCGTCTTCGCCATCTTTATTACAAAATTAATTAGAAGTCAGATTACGATCTAATAAAGTTATTATTTACAATGCCAAGTTAATGTGATGAACAAGTATATTATGAATTAAAGACACTATAAGGTTCAGGTAAATCACTAGGATATCATTGGAAGTAGTTATTATGCATAACTATCGCTGAGTGTCATGTGTTGCCAGCTTAACAACATGTGTGTACATTAAAGACTTTCTCTCGCTTCATGAATCTTTAATTACATTTTTGGTTCTACCTTTTATTTATTTAAAGGATGGGTATTTCTAACGCATTATGTGGTTTTTGTGTGTGTTATATATTTCCAGCAGATTTATGTTCAAACTGGGACCAATAACAGGTACATTTGGTTTTTCTTTTCCACTGTATTTTTTTTACGCTATTATTTTGGATGGAACTGGACTTTTTTATGTACTAATTTTTCAAAATGTGGTGAAGGTTAACTATGTTTATTAATAATATTTAATTTTGAAACATGATAACGAGATTTGTGTGTTAGATAGGAATGAGACAACATAACAATACAAACTAAATGTTGTTATGTACAAATTCAAACATTGTTTACTATTTTATTATGTATTTAAATGTTTATCTAAATAGAGTTAAACTCTAAACACGAGTGGAATAAGAAAATATCATTTTTTACATATTATTTTGAATTTAAGTTCACTAGAAATGACTAGAAGTAATGAAAATTGAATACTTTTATTTTCGCAGAAGTTTTTTTTATTTTAATGACGAACTACACAGATTGGCCAGAGAAGCTGGCCTTGACTGCTTCACCTGATTGAGAGGTGGCATAGCTCTTAGGTTGCTTAGCCTGAACCTCTATCGCTAGTAACTCGACACAAGGGTCCCCCCGGTGGGGGGACATAGTTTTGCAGAAGTAAACTTGACATTTATATGCTGCTTGAACGGTTCGCGCAGTTTACATTAAATACGTAACTTCATAACCTAAATTATAGATTTTTTTTATATGTATATTGGGGCTATTTATTTTTATATAGAGAATAAAAGAAATAAAGAAATTTCTTCATTCATTCAACAGTCAGTGTGGCTGTATATGACAAGACTTGAAACTAGCCAAGGTGAACCATATTTCCCAATATACATTTTTACTTGAAGTTGGACTACAAACCTATGTGATTATAGGTATGTTAGACAGACCTGTCTCTCCTCTGAACAGCAAGATTAAGGGTCAGATGATTTATACCAATATTTTGTTGTATCTGTGTAGAGAAAATATAGAGCTATAATTCTTTTTGCTAAAGTTAAGTGCAAACTAAGCTCCTAAGCCTGATGTTACTAATATTGTGTAACAATATAATAGGATTTTTTACTTTTACTAATATATATACATATCCTTAATTATAATGCATGCCGTGTTCCCTATATTTTAGATAGTTGTTATTTTGAACTCTATTAATTTGAAATGCACATGGCTTCATATTAACTTTTAATAAACGAATCCAAAGTATAGTTTTATAAGTGTTTAATGTGTACTAATTTGTAGGATAGAGAGTGCAGAAGTAGTAACAGTCGCGGATAATATGATGGAACCGGAAGAAGAGAGCCGTGCCCAATCTCCGGGACTGAGTTCTGAAGACTTGAATTCAGTAATTGGGTCACCAATAGAGAAGCCAGCTCTACCACCAAAACCGGATAACTTGTCGCCTTTGCCCAGAAACAATTCTGTACATTCCACAGAGGAGAAGAATGAAGAATAACAGGCATTAAATAAATTCATCTTTTGTATATATAGCGAACTAGTAACTGACTTGGTTGCACAATAGATCGAAATACGATGACATATGTCACCCAGCGTATTAAAGAGGGCATTGAACCTTTCTGCTGTCACTTTGTAATGACGTTCTATGATCGTAAAAGCATTTAGATTTTAAGCAAAAATATTTTTTATGCAAGAGATTTTAGAATGGTTATTGTTGTATTTTTTTTTAATTTTATTTAATGTAGTATTAGTATTATCATTCTAGTGCCGTCATTATAGATTTCTTCATAAAATAAGAAATTATTTGAATAATTCAGTTGCTGGGTTTATTAAAGAGCATTATTTTATTACGTTTTTACATTTTATAAAGATTATTGCTAATGAAAGATTAACTGTGTTGTATTTTAACTGTTTAAAACCAATGATATGTTTATTGAAATATTATTTATTTAACAAAAAATATTTTTTCTAACTTTTGTATACAAAATATAGAATTAAATTGCTATTATGTCGTTTTATTTCTGCAATTCAATACTTTACGGACATGGAAAATAAATTTAGGTATTAGATAAAAATTCATAGGGTCAAAGAAACATCTCGTCTTTTATAGAGCTAATTTTTTTTATATATATTGTTATAGCCCACAAAACCTCCACTTGATCCTTATAACTTGGTATAGCTGGGCAGTTTTAATCTTAAGCTGCCATCTGCGTTCATTAAGAAAAAAATAAAGTAAATAAGTAAAGCTATTGGGTAAACGAGAGGCTTGTATGATATTTGTAATATTAATGATTGTAACTTTAATTTTAAACCCTTTACAAAGATCCTAGAACAACATTTTTGATCCTAGTTTTTAGTACTGAATTTAATTCACATTTTTAAGTAAAATACTTACACCTTGTTTTCACACTGTTGTAAATTAAAAAGTCAAATAAAACGGCAATACTGAATAAAATTGTGATGATTTATTTCAATTCACAGCTGGCAACAAAAACGAAAAATACAATCATTCAAATTACTACGAAACAATTCGATGGGAGACATTTTGCATTCAAATAAAATACACTTCCTCAAGTGATCGAAAACATTCTTAAAGTTCGATTCAGCTTGTTGCACGCATTGGACTAATATTTTAATAATTAATTATCAATAACGTTCCTGATTGCAAACAATGTCAGACGGCTTTAAGGTTAAAATTATAAAAACAGAAATTCATATAACTAGTTCTCATTTGATTAGTCCAATGTATGCTCTACATATTTGTTTTTAACAAAGAAAACAAAATATTGGACCGAAAAAAAAAATTAAAGCATTCTCGATAGACAATAAACTTTATCTTGTTAATTAATAAATTACAAAACAACCAGTACCCACGAGTATATCACCCCGACAGAGGAGTTAAGAGAAGAAATCATTTAAGTCATAAAACTCAATTTTCTGCAAAGCGTATTTAGGAGCAACTTTAAGTGAACAAACATAATTCCATCGCCCATTAGGATACACAGAACATGTTCTAATGTTTTATACCAGCTATAAATAGACAAATGTTATTAGATCTAAATCAGGGCTTTTAACTCTGGAGTATTCTGGATAAGAAGGGTTATAATTATTTACATAATATACATTTTTAAAATAAATTTTCGCTACATTGAATGTACATAGTACATGGCAATAACGTGGACGTACCCAATTCTAACATTTAAAAATATCCAATACATTTGTGATTATCTAATTGTTAAGAAATTTTGGAATGTCTTCTCGATACAAACACAATATTATAGAAATAGAATTATATGTAGAGAATGGTTTTGATATTTCGAATGAAATGAATATTGGTTCAATAGCTTCCGCCGAGGACAACGTAGCCAGAAAGAGTAAAAAATTTTAGCAGTAGTTTTGGAATTTTTATAATTTGAGCATTCAATAGTCAACACAGAAATCTATACCAAGGTTTTCGGGTGCTCTTAAGCAGGTTAAATTACAACAAAGGTCTCTTGGTGCTCTATTCTGCATCTCATTGGGTGCATCTATCAATGCGATGGTCAGCCACAAAATAACTTAAGACTGAAATCAACGTAGAGTTTCATAGCCAAGTCAAGTTTGAGTTAAGAAAACCATTCTCTCCTTAAATGATCCAAGAGATTTTGCTAACAGCAGATATAGAAATACATAACTCACATAGGAAAACAAAATTATGACACATAAAATATATCAATTATCTATAAAAAATCAATTTCGCTATATAAAAATCGACAATTCTTTAATAAATATATGTATATTTAAAGAAGCAATTAAACCTAACGCTGTCGATACATCGCTAGTGAAGCCATTTTTCTCATTAATAAAAAAATATAATATTCAAAGAAAAACAGCTCACAAAGCCTAACGCTGAATATCTCACTACAACAATTATATTTACATGTTGAATACTAGACGTAATTGTAACATTTTTTAAGAACACCGTCACCCAAGTCAACAACAAACAACTTTAGAGCAATTGGAGATATTGGAAATTGTCCATTTGTTTTAACGTGAACGAAAATCTGTTTAAAAACAGTATTTCTGACGGGTCGTACGAACGAGAAAACGGCGGGCGTTGCGCACGCCAGTGTGGGAAATACAACGTTAAACATAAACCATAGACAACAATTCTACTTCTTCTATTTTTGGTTTTGTGTTTATTTTTATATTACACATTCATTCATTCACATTCTGTGTACCCCAAGGTAACAATCGCAGACCACTTTTATGAAACTAAAAAGACACAAATATACTAGCTGTATTGCCAACTCCGATCGCGAAGTGGCAAAGTTAATTTAGCTTTTGAATGTCCCTTAGATTATCCGTGAAATAGCTACCGACCGAGTCGTGGTTCTGCCTCGGATCGGAATGCTTACACGTAACATAGTAACTGTCCAAGCCGAGGTTACCTTTTATCGGGGGACCCTTGTGTCGAGTTACTAGCGATAGAGGTTCAGGCTAAGCGACCTAAGAGCTATGCCACCTCTCAAAAAGGTGAAGATGTCAAGGCCAGCTTCTCTGGCCAATCTGTGTAGTTCGTCATTAAAAAACTCGAATCGTAAGAATATAAAAGTGAACCCACTAGATTACTGCTTATTTACAAATAAATGAATTTTTTTTACGATCCCACCTGATGTTAAGTGGAAATGCAGCCCTGGAGTCTAAGGGCACGAACTTAGTAAATGCCTATTCACTCTACTCTTGAATAAACCCACTTTGTAATCGGAGGGAAAGACAGACGCGGGCAAACTATTCCAGCCCCTTGCTGTACGAACAATGAAAGACGAAGCAAAGCGCTTCGTTCGGGTTTGAGGGATTTAACTAAAATATAGGAATGGAAGTAAGTTAGAGTAAAATCATTGATTTTTAATATGCATTGGGTAAGCTATAGAAGTGGTAATTACTATTGGTAGATTGGAGATCATCGTTAGAGATAATCCAATCCATACATTTAGCTGGTAGATTCTGAAAAGATTAAACAAGACTAGAAGAGACTGAAAGCATTTATATGATGCGTGATCATTTGCTGCATGCACATCACTAGGATACCACCAATTATCGTGTATATAATTAAATTCTCTTGATTAGATCGTTAAGAAATCTTAGAGATCGTATGATTCCCTGACAATTACATCAGAATCGGTTCGGCCATTTTAATCATGTATACATACTATTTTAAATTTTATAAACAAATTGATCGATTGATTATAAGACTCCCACAATGTTAATTGTTGTCTCCGGCCGTTATCACTACCACCGTATCTATTTCACACGACCCTCAATAATACTTTAAGTTAAAAGCATCATTGCTGTATTAAGATATATGGACCCCAGCCATAGATTATTTGTTTTCATGCATTGCATAAACCTACCGTTATTATTTACACTGACAGATTCGTGTTGCAATCCCAATTGCCTACAGGTGTATTCACGAAACCCACCTACCTGGGTGAATAATTGATTATCACGCTTATTCCGGCTTATCTTAATCCGGCACTAATTATTGCTTTAGATTACAAGACTTAGAATTCTAAGACCATTACGCCGCCTAGAATGGTAACACACCTTCAAACTGAAGTCACGATAAATGTAAGAAATACCGTCATTCCTAAAATAACATTGTACTTTTGCAAAACAAATTCTGTTTCTCTCTGTTTTAGTGAGATTATATACACACATCAGAAACAAGTATACAATTTCACGTTACCGTATATATAATGATGTCAATTTTTTTTTTCGATTAATAAGATATTAAAGTTTTAATTACTCGTACATAAAAAGTATATTTCAATTATATAAGTGCCATAAATATGAAGTTTGTTTGGGAGCTGTGCAATTGTTAGACATAAGTCTAACTTGGCACAGACTGACTTAGCTTATCAGTAAAGAACTGATAAAACTTGACCATATGAATAAGACAATAAGTGATAGTAAATTATTTTCTGGCATCGCCTGAACTTAGTTGTCGCGTCTCACACAAGATGTGAGGAGGTAATGTCACAGAAAGAGACCTCGGAGCGGGCAAGGGAAAACGCCACCCTATCAGACTCGCTCCGGCGAAGACGACGAGGCGTCAGGAGAAGGCAATTTGCGCGCCTCTTCGAACCTCCTTAGTGGGGCAGCTAGCGTTGAGTTGGGGAACTCCTCGCTGGTTTGCACGATCCCACCCGACTGGGGGCCTAGCCTAGCTTGGTGAGCATGGCTACCCCCCACAGGCGCAGGAGGCCCTGTTTTAAAAAAAGTCTCACACAAGATATTGGGATAAGATTCCCTTTAGGTTAACTAGGTTTCGAGAAAATGCTCGCAGTGTTCCTTTGCACCTTTAGAAACAAAGGGATGAAGAGCTTCAGCTTATAGGAGATAAGGTTCGTTAAGAACCAATGCCCTTGGAGCTACGGAAGTGTATTAAAGCGTCTAACTAAAAGCATCGTGAGGAACATTGTGAGGTTTTCGTCGGTGGTAGTCCGATATAAGTCTTGGCTAAGCCCTTTTCCCTCTACGAGATTGAATATGCGTGAGTTATAGCTATTATTAGCACTTTTCAGAATAGATACAACTTAGGGAGTTTCAAAAGCCTTCCCCCACCCGCTTAGTCATAGATTAGTAACGCAATTTCTAGTATATCGACAACTTCGTGGAAGACACCTAACATCAGGTGCAATCCTTGGAAGATCTTAGATGAATGAGAAGTTATAAAAAACTGTAGTCTGTGAGCTTATCATAGCCTTACAGTTTGGATTCGTATGGAGGACTTCAAATTTGAAGGTGTACCACCCAGCGACTTCTCTTGTGACATCGAAAGCAAATAAACTCGTAATATGTACTAATGTCCTTTAACTAAAACCAAAAGCACTAGACAGATATACACCTAAAAGTTACAATACTTCAATTTGTATAAAAACAACGTATACACCATAATCGTTATCACACGGATTTGA
The DNA here is from genome assembly GCA_029286785.1 of Meandrusa payeni. Classification (NCBI taxonomy): domain Eukaryota; kingdom Metazoa; phylum Arthropoda; class Insecta; order Lepidoptera; family Papilionidae; genus Meandrusa; species Meandrusa payeni. The sequence continues at coordinate 4,786,620 of JAGSMX010000029.1, forward strand.
TTAAGAAATTAAAAAAAATCAATTAAGAAATCAAAAATCAAATCACACCGATTCGCCACGACAATGATCTCCATTAATACTATATTTGACGAATAAGTTTGATGACTGCACCAATGTTAAGTTTATACTCACGCTACGAATTGATCCGGTCTTTGACCGAATAGAAGTTCGATTTAAGTGTTTCCACATCCACATTCTCTTTTTGTCACCAAATGTCACCAAAAAATCCAATGACATAAATGTGATATCACGAAAATTGTCACTAAAACCGACCCGTGTAGAATCAACCACACAACGATTTGCATTCATACCTGAAGTGGGAAATAAAAACAAATTAAAAGAAAAAACAATTAAAAAATGGGCGTGTACTTATACGTACGTATGTATACGCGCGTGAGAAGTTATACTTCTTTGGCATTATTAAAAAAAAAGATTTTAATTGCATGCAAATAATTAATAACAATCAAATAATAAAAGGGCTGGAAAAGGACAGTCAACAGAGTCAATAAACTTCAGTTTAAATTTTAAAAATAAATAATACATACAGATAGTTAACCTCAATTGTATTGGACCAGTTGTTACTGTCATTCAAAAAAGAAGTTAACATTTCAAAACATTCAAGAATTTATTAGAATAAAAAAATCACATCCTACTTGATCTTTAAGAAAAGTAGACAACATTTGAACTTATTAAGACCCATATGTGACAGGTTGTGAGTGCATCATCATGCACTGGGCACAGATAACAATGATATCAGATCCAATTACGGTAAAACGAAATTGAACTCTTCAAAAGGCTGTAGAAATAGCCTTTAAAAGAGTTCGTGCTGCAAATAAACACTTGAAATGTCATTACATTATTAAATTGCAAAAACGCCATAAAGTTAGTAAATTTGAGTCTATTTCACTTGTATACAATTGTAGTAATAAAAATATGGCAGAAGCTTTTACGACTGGTATAATAATGGGTTAGTTTGAGGTATAGAAATCGACGGAACCCATTTTTCCTTCTACTTTATCGATATTGTTTTAATAGAAGATTAACCACTATCCAACACAAAAAACCATATGATGACAATATGTGATACGAAGCTATATATATAATATAAATAATAAGCTCACGAGACTTTTTACCCGTAGTGGGGTAGACAGTGATAGCTTGTGCTGACCGCTATTCACCAAACTTCACGGATGCTATATGGTATATATTAGAGATGCGCCGAATATTCGGTATCGAATCGAATATTATTAAAGATTTATTTTAAGATTTCATACGGTATAAATCTTAATGTTTAGAAGCATAGGTAATAGTACGGTACGGTGTGCGAATCGTCGGGCCGGTGGCAGACCGGCCCGCAGCCCTGTAGGGCCTTCTGGGCTCTCAAGAATAAGACTACGGTATCCCCTGCCTGTCGTAGAAGGCGACTAAAAGGGGCCTCGGGTTCACTGGGCGACAAGGGTGGGGGCCTGAGTCTTCCAGCAAAGTGGACCTGGGAAGAAGGCGACATCGGCTGGCCCGTGTCGCCTTGCGCTGCAGGGGCACAGGGGGGGAGGGAGTAACCTCCCCCCGGGACGTGCTCTCCTTGAGCACAGTGCAGAGGGGCTCCGGTGCGTTCCACTGGAGATCCGCCGCCTTCCTGAATTATCTTTATTATCTTTCTGAAGATTTCCTCCCCGTCAACAAAAAAAAAACGGTGTGCGAATCGTAAGGTCGTGGGTTCGAATTCACCATTCGATTATTGACGTGAACCATCTCCTCTCCCTTTTTTTTTAAAAAAAAACAATAATTTTTACTACTTAAAATTTATGTATGGTAAATGATATTACCGAAAAACACGACCTTCTGCTCTGTGTAACAATGTAACAATCTTTTGCTTTTTTCTTTGTAAACATTTCTTGCTTTAGAAACCGATCGCTCTATTAGACGGCTAAAAACTACTAGGTGGCACTTTATTTTGCAATAATAAAACTCTGACTCCCGAATCCCTGAATTTGACTGAGCTCCGCGAGGTTCTAGAGTGAACCTTTAAGCTAAGCGACCTAAGAGCTATGCCACCTCTCAATCCGGTGAAGAATAAGGCCAGCCTCTCTGGCCAACTGTGTCAGTTCGTCCAAAAGAAATGAGATTCTGAATTAGACTGCTTTCAATATACTGTAAAAACTGTACAAGTGAGCAAAAGTGCTTGCAATGGAAACAGCGTCGTTTAGAAGTGCTGAGTGGACTTTGTGTCTATACTATTAAGGGTTATAACAGCTCGCTGACACGACACGAACCTGTTTACTACGCAGTAAATCTACCGAATAATTCGATACGACATTTTAGAATGAACGTTCGGTCGAATGTTTGTATTCGTTTTATCATTTTCCGCGCATCTCTAATATATATACAGGCGTGTAAACGAAAAAATCGATAATTAGTACAAAGAGACTGGGATTTTCTCCAAGTACCAATTAATCTTGGTAAATTTGGATCAGATCGTAAGTCGAAGAACTAGGCTAAATAGTAATAGTAATATAATACAATAATCATAATAAAGGTTTTAGTCACATGTTCAATTATATGAAATTTAATGCTATGTATATATATATTAGATATTATATAAAGCGTGTTATATAATGCTTAGTTTTGTTAGTATTAAATGATCCTACATCCTCTATGATTTTAAAGGCTTCTAAAATATTATTATAATTTTTACAAAATGTTACAAAATCTAATGGAAATTGGGCAGTTTAGGTGTTAAAATATTAAATAAATTAAAAATACATAATGTATTAGACTAAACGATACCTCTTAATTTCAATATAGGATGGTTAAATTATATCCTATATTATATATGTTCATAGTTCATTTGTTAGTCAATAAGGGTTTTCCAATAGGGACTTAACAATTTTGAATTTAGTTTGTGAACGCACCTTTTCACTTAACATCGAACTATCACTGTCAGTTTATTCAGTAGACATAACCTTTTCATCATGGTGAAGTACACGAACGACCAACGTTTGCAAATCATAAAAATTTACTATAGAAATTCGGAGTCGGTGGCTGCTACTTTGAGAGCGTTAACTCCGATTTTCGGTCGTATTTCTCGCCCTAGTGCGATTTAACGCCTCTAGATTTTTTTCTTTGGGGCTACATCAAGTCGTTGGTCTACGCTAATAAGCCGACGACGTTGGAAGAACTCAAAGCCAACATTGAACGCGAAGTTGCCGTTTCGGTCGAAATGTGTGGCCGAGTAATGGAAAATTGGGCCCACGAATCGATCGCTGCAAACGTGCCTGCGGTACCCATGTGACCGAAGTCGAGTTCCATTCATAAATGTTATGAAAGTACTTCAACCCGATACTAAAGTTTTTGAAATATCTCAAATGGTTTTCATTTTATTTTGAAAAAAAGTTGTCAAGTCCTTATTGGAAAACGGTTTAGAGGGAGGGGATTGCTATACGTATTTGTAGTAAATTTTATCCTCTACTTTCACCAAATTGTATTTTAATGAAACACTAATTAAACTAGGGATGTTCCATGTTTCATTTATCATAAATTGTTAAGTCAAATTATTCTATACTTAAAATTTATTTTATTGAACTTTTATTAAACGATTGAAAATTCATCACTCCATAATTGTTTTTTTACATTTCCTACAACTGCAGAAATTAAGAGATTTGAAATCACAATAAAGTTACAGCCTTTATATAAGTCCCACTCAGCACAGGCCTTCTCTGTAAAGATAGTATAAGGGTATAATCCGCCACGTGGCCTTAGTGTGGATTGGCAAACTTCACATGTCTTAGACATGTAGGTTTCCTCACGATGTTTTCCTTCACCGCCGAGCGAGTGGTTAATCAGCAAATTTATTTGTACCGGCACCGGGGATCGCACTCGGATTGCTACCGCGGACCCTACCGCGGCTCATTGCAAATAGAATTACAATGAGGATTATAAAAAAAATATTTTAAATACCACAACGAAAAAAAAAGCCAAAAAGAAATGATTGAAAATATGTTATCTACGTTAGTGCTAAAATTTTCAAAATGAATGGTAATTTATTAATAAGAGATATCGATATTGCTATCAATCGATATTGCGTTTGATAGCAATATCGATATTGTTACGATCATCGAACATCCCTAGCACAATTCATAAATTATTATAGAATTTTACTCGGTAATGATAAAAGCAGATAACATGAACCAATACATCGAAATAATTTGTATTAATAGTCCAAAATGCGTTAGTATTATAAGACACGTGTTATTTAAAACTGTATATACAGAGCTATTTTCCTAAATGCCGATCTTCGAAATGTATGAAACTGTTGCAAGGATCTCACGATAGTTCTGTACCTCCAACGAAAATTGGAATACACTGAGAAAAATAACTCTGTATCTATTGACTTTTCCCAAGTAAATGCATTAATCAAATGATACTTCCATTATTATATTATATAATTGTCATTAGTAACACTTGTTAGATTATTACAAAAGCAAATTTGTCGAACAAAGCAGACATACGCAGACGGTCACCCCTCCATAAATAAAGTGGTTAAGGGGCTCACCCTCACATTACCTGTCGTGATGTTTATCTAGCAGGTACTCTTTCAGTCGAGCCACAAGGTGGTCGGACAGTTGTGTTACTTCGGGCCACTGCTTCAACACCATCACGCCAACCATCACCACTACACTTGTTGTTAATACTCGCACTCTGTAAGCACAAAAGATTCTAATTAGTTATAAGTTTGCAGACGTTTCTAATAAAGTTATGATACAAATGATCACATAGACGGCTTAGTTAGGATCAGCCCTGTAGTTCTGGGCTCATAGAATAAGAACTACGGTATCCCCTGGCTGTCGTAGAAGGCGACTAAAAGGGGTCTCGGGTTCACTGGGCGACAAGGGTGGGGACCTTTGTCGTTCGTTAAGGTGGACCCGGGAAGAAGGCGACATCGGATGGCCCGTGTCGCCTTGCATTGCGAGGGCACAGGGGGGGGAGGGAGTAACCTCCCCCCCCCCCGGACGTGCTCTCTTTAAGCACAGTGCAGAGGGGCTCCGGTGCGTTCCACTAGAGATCCCGGAGCCCCTCGTCATGCACCGAGGAAAGGGCCACCGGAGGGGTCGTTATGGGAGGTAAAAACCCCACATAACGGCCCCCCCGAAGGCGGGGTATCTTTTTCAAGATTTCCTCCATGTTAACAAAAAAAAGGCTTAGCTACAATCAGCCCTGTTGTGCTGGGCTCGTACAATAAGGCTACGGTATCATATAATATCATATATAGGGATAACCTTCCCCCGGGACGTGGTCTCCAGCGCGTTCCATGAGAGATCCCGGAGCCCCTCACCATGCACTGTGAGGTTTTAGTGGGTAAAAACCACACATAACCCCGTCTTCCCTCTAAAAGGCGGGGTATCTTCTTGAAGATTTCCCGCCGTCAAAAAAAAAAAGCTTAGGATAGGTTAATAAGAATGTAAGTATTATTTGTGGAAAAAACGGTCATAAAATCTTGGATATGGTCTGTGCTTGATTAGGGTATAGAACATTCGTCTGACGTGAATCGTCTACTATACTAGTAAAGTTTGAGAAACTTTTGTAGCATTTAAAAAAAATAATTGGCGCCCTGCAATTACTGTTCCAAAACGTATCCTTGGAATAATTTTATAGTAGTATATTTATTTTATAATAGATGGAATAAATTTATATAAGAAATAAGTTCTCGTCCGTCCTTTGTATACAAGCGGGGTAGATAGAATCAGATTTGGCTGTACGCTTATTACCAAGTTTAGTAGGTACTAGCGTACCCAGCCCGCTTCGCTAGATTTTGCTTTATTTTAATTAAACAATAAACTTACCTCATTAAATATTTAATTTTACTCTCACAAAAAATTAAATTATTAATTTCTAACCGTATTCATTCTCTTCTCGATCGGGTGAAGATTATTACCTACACCCATGTACATATCAAGGAGTTTCGGAGTCTATAGAGAACAAACCCACATATTTTCTGTTATATATATATGGATAGACATTATTATACGTATTTGTGAGCGTGCAAGTTGTTTTACCTGGTCCGCAGGAAGGGCATGGTTACGCCTGCGACGGTGGCGACCAGCAAAAGAGCGAGCTGCAGCAGCGTAAGCGCTACGTTGAGCAGCTTCACTAGGAGCAGACGCGGGGGGAGAGCGGCCGCACCCCCGCGTCTCCCGCCCCGCCCCCACCACCAGCACCACCGCCGCCGCCCGCCGCCCATTGCTCCAACTTGCCGATCTGAAATTAAAACATGATCCCATCTTGTTGCAAATGCAATCGAATTGTGAGTGGCAACACTCCTAATGAGGTAGTTTTAGCTATTGAATGTCTTGATACTTTTTTAACGGCTCACCTGATCTTAAGTAATTGAATAAAGTATCGAATCGTCGACGATCAGGGTCTTTCCGATCGACCTGACCCTCTAAGTCTGCGAAATCATCCCAGCTACCGATTTTCATTACCGCACATCTCGGCAGAATTCCAAATTCTACCGCCACCATCTTGATGGTTGGCGTTCCACGACTGTACGACTGTCACCAGCGGGTGTTTCCGAACGTTTACGATTTGGGGACCTTCGAGAAACGAGCCTACTGCTATCTCAAAGTTCGGCAACGCACCTGCAGCTCCTCTGGTGCTATAGATGTTCGACGGTGATCCTTTAAGGTCAGATGAAGTGTGCTCGTTTGCCACTTTTCAAATAAATTTGAGAAAGGAGTAGGCTCGTTTCTTGAATGTCCCCAAATCATTCATTTGATTTGTAACATGTTGACTAGAATTATTTTTGAATTGAATTGAAATAAATTGTGTAAAATGTGCAAATCTCTACGAGGCAGTTAGAACTTTGTACTCACTTTTGTTTGACAGAGATCGAGTGCCTCGTGTATGTCTCGTATTCTCTCTTCACTCTGATATTGCACTTTCTCCTCCACATCTGTGAGAGCTTGCTTCAGATTTTCCACCTGTAATAATCATTCGTTAATCGACATTAATTCAGTGTGGCGTTTACAAGATTCCAAATAGTCATTGGTCAATGATGGGTTCTGTAATTTAAATGTTTCAAGAATTTAATATAAACATTTCCAATAATATTTGCTCGTGTTTAGAAATATGGATTAGATATTGCTACAGTATTCGATACGTTCGATTTTTTTTCAATATTAGAGGTATTTCTAGCCTTTGTCCTACTAAATTAAATCAATTTAATAGATACATGGTTCTTATGAAAAAATTACGTACCTCGTTTTGATGTAGTTCAGTGAGATCATTGATTTGCTCCTCGAGCCGCTCAGTCTTGAATCGTTCCTCTTGTAGCGCCGCCGACAGAAATGACACTTCTTGTGAAAGGTTCTGTGGATAAATGCAATCTTTATAAGATGACTTCATACTATATATAGGGTAAATTTGACCACTTTTTATAGAATTTGGCGGACATGAGCAGTGAAGAATGTAACGCAGCCATGATTTCCTTTACGACTAACACTTCTTTTGCCAGCGACTTTGACAAAGTTGAAGGAGGTCATATTTCTCGTGGCTGGCGGCGGAGCTCCCGGCCCTCAAGGCCTCCAGGTGACCGACTCGGGGGAGTTTGTCACCCACTTACGGAGGCCTACGGATGAGGGCGCGCCTTATGTGTTCGGGTGCCGTGGGGCCGCAGAGGTTTTTTCTGTTCTCGTAGCCCTGCCCATACGCAACCTTGGAGGAACACCCTGTGGGGTTAGTCGGCGAGGGCCCGACATAACTCGACCTTCCCCCAGTAGACGAGTACGCACGTTCCCCACAGGCTAATTAAAAAAAAAAGGTCACATCTCTCGTGCTCTGCACGTTTTGATGGTCTGCAATAGTTCTGCAATGGTATTCCGATTAGGATTAGAAGAAAAACACGAGAATTTTCAACCCATTACTTCAAAACTAAAACTTATGGAAACTTGAAGTCGGATACTGAGCTTTTAGCATCAGCAAAACATTGCTTATTCACATATATTACGCCGGTGGTATTTGGAATCAAGCTTGAAGGTTTGTTTGCTTGTCAATCATATTTCTTGCTAGTGCTTCCAGCTTTGTATCAGTCGCTAAACTGGGCGAAATGAACTCTATCACCTATGTAGTAATAATAAATATCCAGCACACCTTTAACGCATCAATCTTCTCGGCAAGACGCTCATAGTCCTCCCTGCGCTCGCGCAGTTCATTCAGAATGGGTTTAATAGAGAATGTCGCCTCCGACATGTTGTTAGTGCCCGCCTGCGTCTGATACCTGCAAAAGTAATGGAAATTATTTCCATAGATCTATAACTATGACGGTCAGGACTATGAAACCAAATGGATCTATGACTGATTGACGAATATTACGTTATTTCTATTAGAATCAATTCATTATCTCTAGTCTTTGCCTTTAGGTAGAATGTATAATAATTAAAAAAGCAATTGTTAATGTAAATTAAAGCGAACTATTTTTTTGTCTCTTTCTCGTCCCTTTAATCGTCGAAACGGAAGAAATATCCCTTTACACGTTTATAAAACATTTATTGCGATAGTTAGGCACCCAATCATTTCTTTTAATTAAATTTATTTATTGGATAAAATTACAGCATCATTACAGAAGTATCAATGCGATCCTGTAACTAAATAATACTTGTACAGAAGAAAATCAAAATAAGAAAAAACAAAAAGAAAATGGTTAAAATGCGTTCAATGCACTTGTACGCTGCCTCCACAACCGACTGACTGGCTTGCACTGGCATTGAACAAAGCAGATAGATATTTTTGTATATTTGTATACTGGAATAAAATAAGAAGCAAATTAGAAAACGAAGGTACATCTCTCAAGTTCTTGATCAATGGATGACTTATGAATATCTCATTCCAGGTAACCTTGCCCTGTAGTTCTGGGCTCTCAAGAATAAGACTACGATATCTTCTGCCTGTCGTAGAAGGCGACTAGGTGCCTGCGTGTTCACTGGGCGACAAGGGACACATGGATGCATTCCACTGGAGATCCCGGAGCCCCTCTGCATTGTGCTCCAGCAGAGCACGTTCCGGGGGAGGTTACTCCCTCCCCTGTGCTCTCGCAGTGCAAGGCGACCGGCTCCGGTGCATTCCACTACAGATCCCGGAGCCCCTCGTCATTCACCGAGGAAAGGGCCACCGGGGAGGTTTTAGTGGGTAAAACCCTATATAACCGCCGCCTTCCCCAGAAGGCGGGGTATCTTTGAAGATTTCCTCCCCGTTAACAAAAAGGTGACCTTGTATGAATAGGGAACGTAAGCGCACAGGACGATGGCATACAGTACGAAGCACGAAAATATTAGAACTATACGGCACTGGTAAAAACTAGAGACGAAACGGATAGTAGTGTGGCTGGATACCGGATATTCGGCAAGCTACTAGGCGGAGCGCCGGATATCCGGCTGCTGGATATTCGGCCCTTTATTGCGTTGACGCGATCAGTTTGATTTGAATATTGGCGCGGTAAACGAGATCGGATATATGCGTTCGATCCGAATGCGCCCGAGCATTCGGATCGCACGTTAGCGGAGTCGCCTCTTGCCAACAAATGCGGAAAATTTGGTATTTATTCACCACAATTTGCCACTTGTTAATTTTGAGTATTAAACTAATAATTAATAAAACAAACATTTTGATGTGCGATTATAAAATTAAAATAAACGGTGTCCATAACCTATTGGAATATGATTGATTTGCCTTGAGTAAAATAATGAGATTTTTAAAATTATACTATCCGGTCTCCGGCCGGATACTGGATAGTTACCGGATATCCGTTTCATCTCTAGTAAAACTAAACCTAAATATACCGACATAAATAAGTTACAAATACACACATACATATATCATAGTTCCGACGATACTTTAACTAGTAGTCGAATCGAATTAGGAATATAGATGTGTAAAAAGAAAAAAACTTACGGCGCGCCTTCACTTGTCACCGAGGAACTGGGCGAAGCATCCGGCGAGAACTTGGGAGCTGGCGAAGTCGCAGCCCGGGGTAACGTGGAGCCACGAGGCGCCGCCGCCTCGCCAACTTCCGAAGCCCGGGAGCCTTCCGACGACGCGTTCGCTGCCATGTTGTAGCAACACTCAATACGGGCAATACGTTATATAGCGCTTTTTAATAAATATCAGTGTTTTAAAATTGTGTTATTATCGTCACATTTTAGATGATATGGCGGTAGTTAGCACAAGAATCGCCGTCGCTTGCTCGTCGTTTTGGAATAGGACATTACAGTCACATGTTAGCAATAGTCTATATACAGTATATGTATATATTATTTAAGCTGTTAAAATCGTTAATTGATGGGGATTGATCACGTTATCCGGGATTGATGTTGCGGTAATAGTCATATGGCAGCTAGACCTGATCAACATAATCTAAGGCAGAGGTTCCCAACGTCATACCCGACGCAAATAATATATAAGTAAATGAACGATTCGTATGTGCTCGCCACTATTCGACACAGACTGATTTTTTCTTAAACATTAATTTCTCTGGGTGTATGCAATTTGAATAAGAATTTTATTTTTAAACATTTTTATTTATTATTTATTAATAAATGATGAATATAAGAAAATAAATGATGGAAAATTGAGAAGTTATGGAAGGAGTTGGTCAATTAAAAAAAGGTGGTGCCTGCCACTCGACGTATATGTTATAATGTGCTCTAGAGTACAAAAAGGTTGGGAACCCCTGATCTGAGGGAATGAAGATAGTGCAAAATTACAAGATATGATAATGGAGTCCGCTGGCAAATAGGTGTGAGTAAAGGACGGACATCGAGACGCCAATTAGTGGATAATTCGAAGCGCTGAATTGCAAAGCTTATCTACGACAGTCGCTGAAATATTTTTAATTCTTGCATGATTGATTTATTTACATAACTATAGTAACGAGTACTACAAAGACTGACTTCAAAATCAGAATTATTATTATCAGAATTACTAAATATGAATTTGTATCTTGCTATGTCCTATCCTCCGTTTGTTAACAAAACACTAATATAATACACACTATACACTAAAACAACATACTAAAAGTTTCACAAACAGAATTTTTTATATATACTACATATTAACATTTCAAAGATACCATATACATTGTAATTAAATTATTTTTTATTATTTTAATAATTAATCATATCAATAATATATTATTAATCTAAATATATAAAAGAGACAGTGTGTGGGTATGTTCCATATAGGCTCCGAAACGGCTGGACCGATTTCAATTAAACTTTCAGAGAATCTTCAGATTAACCTGGCGAGTCATCCTGTAAAGTTGGTCCTCTTTTTGACCTGTCAAACAAGCCATACGTCGTACTTTTATTTCTGACATTAATTTAAGCCCGATATGTTTTTGTATAAATTATTAGAATTATATTGTATTTACTGATATGTACATGGGTATAGGTAATGATCTTCACCCGCTCGATACGGAGAGAAATGAATAATTTAATATATTGTGAGAGTTATATGAAATATTTAATTATGTAAGTTTATTGTTTAAATAAAATAAAGCAAAATTTAGCCCGGCGAAGCGGCCTAGGTACGCTAGTATAGTAAAAATTTAAAAGCTATCTTTGAAAAGTTAATATGTAATATATATAAACATTTCTGTGTCAATTCATATCACAACTTCACGGTTTGAGAGGAGGCCTAGGTCTCACGTCCAAAAATATTATAGCGGCTATAAGTTATGGTGTATGGCGATGGGCTTACCCCTTATCATATGGGAAGCAATAAATAAAGATCTCAAGTCTTAACCTGTGCTTGTTTACCCAAACTGGGAATAGATATTGAGGATTTTAGAATTCTACCAACACTTATTCCAATGGAATAAAAACCTCTGTTAATCTTCACTTGTTAAAGTAGGTACAATCAATTTAAGTTAAAACAAAACATATATACGGGCAAGTGCGGTCTTATCGCGATAAGCGATCTATTCCAGGCAATCGGCAATTTCATAGTCATCCTAATGTACTCATCTCTACGACAATTTTTCTACCCAAGCAAACAAAACTTTTACAACACATGCATTAATGCTTTTGATTGATTGAAACAGGAAAGAGGGAATGAAAAAATAATTTTCGGCAATAAAATGAGATAAAAGTGAGGTGGACAAAGTAGACGAGACGAGATAGAATATCTTTTAACTAAGGTTCTAGGGTTCCTATATGTGAAAAGTACAATCAGTTAAATTTTAGCATTTTTCTCTAGATAACAAAATAAGAAATTCATTATTACTCACAGGATGGAATTAGAACGAATTGGAATTGTCATTTCATTATGAAAAGGAAATATATAATATGTGAAATACAGTGATATCTATTATCATTCAATCCAATACATCAAATACAAAGACACACGATTGGCATGCCAGTGGTAACATAGTGGCAACAATGTACTTAACAGACTACTAAAACTAGCAAATATTAACCACTGTGATGCTAATAAACGTTCATTTTGTACACAATTGGTTTAGGAGACTAGGTGCCCAGATATGTTCCAATTATTTACTCCTTTTAAGCATATTAAATTAAGGTTAATTAATACGGGAACAAGCTATAAAGCGCAGTCGTATTTACGGTCGGTTATTAAATAGCATATATATTATTTATATACTAATATGATAAATAGCTTATATTTACCTCTCAGTTCCGCGTGTTGTGGGGCTAGCGTGCAAGAATGAGACAACATGATAAGCCACAGATACACATATTAAAACAAGCGATATAAAATGCGATATATAAGAAAATTTGGATAGTTTGAAGTAGTTGCAAATTTGATATTAAATAAAGCTAGAATAGGCCAAAAGGGTGCAACTCAGAATGGATAAGGTTTTTGTTGTAATATATAATCTATCTTTAAAATAAATCTCACAAACTTTTTTTTTTTAAAAAAAAAAAGGAAAGCTAGCAATATTTCTTTTTTTTTTCAGAAATATTACTAACAATCTTTTTAACCATTCCAACTAAGCTTAAGCTTGTGCTAGGACATGGTTCACGGCAATAGTCCAATGGTGGATTCGAACCCACGACCTTACGATTCGCAGGCCTTACCCTAAACCATTAGGCTATTGACGCTAAACTTCTGGATAAATGCAAAAAACTTAATCAAGTGACTAAACGGTGCATAGTCAATTATTGTATAAAAAAATGATTCATACTATTAAGCCGCGACTCAAATTATCTTTGAATGAATTTGATTGTCAACAGATAGAAACATATTTCACAATACGAGACCAAAGTTCAAAATATATTTACATTTCTTCCGGCATTTTTTACACTTCCGAAACAACATCGTCAAATACACCGGGACTAAATCATTAAATAAACACGCGCCATCTCCCCGTCCGTACGTTCACGTGCGAATGCTCTTGGCATTGACTGAGCCGGTTTATCTCGGCGTTGATGTTTATCAATGAATGTTATGTAAATTTGACGGTATGTTTGCGTTATGACTGTAGATGATATCTGTTTGTACAGCCGTGTGAAGGTTAGTTGTGTTTGAAGTGAAAATAGTTGAACGAATATATGATTCATTCCATTTTTTTATACTTTCTAAGCAAGTGCTGATTCCCACCTGATGTTAAGTGGAAATGCAGTCCTGGATTGTAAGACGTACTAAGTAAATTCCTATTCACTCTTGGAAATATTCCAGTCCTTTGCTGTACGAAGTACGAAGCAAAGCGCTTCGTTCGGGTTTGAGGGATGTTCACAACAAAAGGATGGAATCCTGCAATGCGTCTTGAAGTCCGATGGTGGAACGGGGGTGGTGGAATTAGAACATGTCGTTCCTGAGCATACTCTCTAGAATTGCATATATACAAATTGAATTTTTTGTAACGAATTTACAGTGATCGGTTTGAGAAGCTGACCGCAACGGTTTTATCAGATTTGTGATGCTCTTAGCCTGAACCTCTAGTACCTTTCTTTTAGTATTTCGACACACGAGGGTCCGAGGGTTTATTATTTCGAGGGTTCCCGAGAGGGCCGAACCACGGCTCTGTCGGTTGCTTCTTCCACGAATAAGGCTAATGTATGATTCGTTGTACACACAATATTTTTTAAATAACGGTGATTGGTAAGAGAAATTATAGGAAGAGATATCTGTGTAAAAAAATTCCAAAGGGGTTCCAAACCCACTTAAACCACTATATGCTATTATTGCCTATTATAACATGCACAGCATCTTTTAACGTAATATACACCGATTTATAAATGTCCGAATGAAGTCAGAAAATATAATTACTTTAAAATTGATGTTTTTTTTATCGTTCAATACAAAGAAATCCACTGAATGTGTGAACATTCACCACCGTGATAACTATCATTTCTAAGCATTGAAACTCTTAACTGAGAATTTTTCTTGGACGAACTACACAGATTAGCCTTGACGAAACTGACTTGATGAAACTGGCCTACTGACTACTTCATCGGGTTGAGAAGTGGCATAGCTTTTTTACAAGCGTCAATAGCCTAATGGTTTAGGGTACGGACTGCGAATCGTAAGGTCGTGGGTTCGAATCCACCATTCGACTATTGCCGTGAACCATGTCCTAGCACAAGCTTAAGCTTAGTTGGAATGGTTAACAAGATTGTTAGTAATATTTCTGAAAAAAAAAATAGCTCTTAGGTCGCTTAGCCTGAACCTCTATCGCTAATAGTTCGACACAGTATCAAAGAGAGAAGCTAATACTCTTAGGTATACTGTAGGCAGATTGATCTTTGTACAATCATACAAATATATATACAATATAAGCTCTCACGTCCTTTCAACTCTAGCGAGGTAGACGAAGACAGCTTACGCTTTCCGCTTTCCATATTTATCTATCCTAAATTTAATGTAAATTTATGACCCTAAATGTGACAGACGGTGAGCCCATCGCCATACACCAGGCACGAATTTGATTTTTGTTAAGTTTAAAAAACCCTAAAAACGGCATGTCATTGGTACAAGCCGACCGGGCTTCTAACCTGCAATCATCAGATCATAAGGCGATCCGCTTAGCCTAAATGCTGCTGGCTAAATTCTATAAATTACCATTTTTTATTTTAGTTTAGTTTTGACTCAATAATATATTTATTTATGAATTTTTTCATCTATAATTTTATTGTATAAAATATATTTTAATCTCATAAATGTTTTATTCATGTATCATATTTATTATACTCTTATTGTCTGTAGAAATTCTATAAACAAGTCGCAGGGATGCGACAGCATATGCTGAGACGGTGTCCGATATTGGCATCATATGTTTTGTATTATTTGTTCGTGTAACTTTAACTGTGTTTTGTCTATTTTCCATTCTTTTTTAATGTGTGTTATATTCTGTCTGTGATGTGTTTTGTATTGTGATGCCAATAAATAAATGTCTATGTCTAACGCAGCCAAGCTTACCACCGTGATTACGTGGTTCACGTCAATAGGCGAATGATGAATTCGAACCTACTACCTTAAGTTTCGCAGACCGTACCCTAAACCATTATAATATTAATGCTTATATGTATATCATTCTTTTGGGTGAGCAAAGTAAGTGTTATATACAAGTTAACACGTTTAATTCCATATTGTGTTATAGTCATTGCTTATCGGAACTATATGAACTAATAGATAAGCGAAAATTTCGGAACGCAATGTTTTTAATTGTATTTACGTTAACTAAAGAGACAGAGAAAAATAAACACTAACAATAACCTAAAACTACGTGCTTGATAATGCTTTGTACTAAATTTGGCGCCAAAACATCGATGTAAATGTCGTAATATGTGTTATTTAATTGTTTTATTTGTTTAATAAACAGCTTATATAAAAAAAAATAATGACATAATAATTGGCGCCAAATCAACGAAAAGAGATTCAAATGATTTTTTTTGTGATTTAAAAGGAAAAAATGTGTCAATGGCCAATCAAGATGTTATAAAAACTATTTACACACGTACAAAACTATTAGAATGTTAGAACCAAATGGGGCATGATATTGTTAGTGACGAGTGATTTACTAAAACACGCGACATACTTACAAGGGCCAGTGTTCTCTGCGAGACAAAATATATCATTTAAAATGTACACACAGCCAATTGTAATAACATGATAAGACATTTATTAAAATTATATTAGGCAACACTATAACGAATACACAGATCTCAACATCGACTATTAAAAATAACTTATTAGTTATTTTCAATAATCTATATATTTACGATAGTATCGATAATCGAATATAACTATATAAATGAATTCTATCGCGTTTAAAGTTACGTTACTACAAATATGTTGGGCACAGTTCTTATCTGCAAAAAGAGTATAAGGGCATAGTCCGCCACGCATGTCTAGTGTGGATTAGCACACATATCTCTTTAAAAAAATCTGACACATTGAATTTTTTACAATGTTTTCCTTCTCCGCTGTGCTTGTGGTAAATAACTTAGTTTGTTTTCGGGCATATAATGCGTAGAGAGTATGGCAACCTTGAAAAGCTGGTTGACAATACAGAAGGCAAGAGAACAAGAGGCCGGTCGTCAACAGGATAGTCTGACCAAGCAAAAGGTGGCTTCTGTCTAATTTCTACCAGCTGGTGAGGGCTGCCTCGGACCGAAACCGATGGAGGCAAATTTTTTACTCGAGGGGCTCTGGTGACCACGATCCTCAGAAATAAGGTTTTTTTTTGGACGAACTATCACAGTTGGTGCAGAGAAGCTGGCCTTAACTGCTTCACCGGATTTGAGAGGTGGCACAGCTCTTAGATCGCTTAGCCTGAACCTCTATTAGTTGGTAACTCGACACAAGGGTCCCCCCGGTGAGGGGTAACCTCGGCTTGGACGGTTACCTTATTACGCGTTAGGAGTTCGATCCGAGGGTGCCCGAGAGGGCCGAACCACGACTCGGTCGGTAGCTATTTTATTAACAAAATCTATTGGGACAATCTAAGCTAAACTAACTTATATGCCACTTCAGGAAGCGAACCAGAAATGAGGGAACGACAAAGAAGTAAGTTTGTTTATCGTTACCCTCTCCCTTTTTCTGATTGTCACGGCTGGTACGATGTGTGCCCCATATTCAAAATTAACGATGATATGATAATTAGCCGTAGGCAAGTTTTATTGTATTTTGATTCGGATGTATTCGTTTCAAAATGAAATAGACGCGATAAAATCAATGTTTATTTGATTAAAATTTGATTTTGATGTAACCAACACACGAATAAGCAAATCAAACTTATTGGAAACACACACCCATTATGATGATAAAACTTGGCCCAATAATAAAATGGGAATAAATATATTGATATGAAACACACACGTTATTAAGAATGTTGTTATTAAAATATCTTGCTTATGCTTATCATTGGAATATACATTTACTTTGCTTTGAATGAACTTTTGGGTGAATCGTTCATTGTACCGTATGACAGACTTCATATATATTACAAAATTTTCTAAGAATAGTTTTCCTAAATACTCAAGTTCTTTGGGCATGTAAGCCGTCGTGGAAACGATTGTTTAGAGCGTCTTGTCGTGCAGGGCAAAGTAGAGGGAAGCAGACCACGAGGTAGATCGCCGATGCGATGGTTGGATCAGGTGTGGAGTATGGTGGGTGCTCCCCTCCACGAATGTGCCCGATTGACGACCAGCAGGCGGAGGTGGCGAGACGTCGTGCGGCGGGTGCTGTCTGCTGCCCAACCCACCGGATCATGACGACCACGACCACTCTGACAAGAGTGAAGCGACCAAGAAGAAGAAATTTTCCTAACGATTTTTTCCTTTACCGCCGAGTGCGTGGTAAATCTACACTTAATTGCACTAAAAATCTTTGGTGCACCCTACTCGAGTTGCAATCTAACTGTAAAATTTAAAACGACCTTTTAGAGCTTACTACCACTCTCTCTGCCTTGCCTGTCTGTTTGCATGATTAAGATTCCGTTTGACAATATATTGCAGTTTTATAGTTGAATACCATTGATTTATGATTGAGAACCGAAACTAAAACAAGAAATAATATCGGAATAACCAAATTGAAATGACTACTGATGATCTATTACATTTTGTGACTATTCAATTTGGTCGGGTTCGCGATATATATGATTGAATTTAAACTTTGTGCAGTGGTAATAAAGTGCAAATTGCCGTTCACATGTAGCTCTTTGACGTTAGGAGCACACCTACAATGCTTAGGCAATAGAGAGTATGCTTAATGTAAAATATGCATTATTGCTATGCCATAAAGTTCAAATTGACTCTATATTTTATTTAGAAAAAACGTTTGTATGGGAAATAGAACTATCAGATTTATATTTAGATTAGACTATTTTTAAGGTTTTCCCGGCAGTTATTCTAATTTTTCTCACCTTTTAAACATTCCCTAAACGTCTACAAACATTTTAAAACCAAGACAAGATAAATCCGTTCGCCCGTTCTCGAGTTTTAGCGAGGGTAAAGAACAGCAATTCATTTTTATAGAAGATAGAAGATAATGTGTCTTATAAAGTAAAATTAGTTTTTTTTAAATAACGAACTACACAGATTGGCCAAAGAAGCCTTGACTGCTTCACCGGATGTGGCGTAACTCTTAGGTCGCTTAGCCTGAACTTCTATCGCTAGTAACACGACACAAGGGTCCCACCGGTGAGGGGTAACCTCTGTTTAGACGGTTACTATGTTTTTTATTTTCCATTCCCCCAACATGTTTGGTTAGGGACCTTATTATTGAAATGTCGGTTACTATGTTACGCGTAAGCATTCCTATCCGAAGGCGCCCGAGAGGGCCGAACCACGACTCGGTCGGTTGCTATTTCACGAATAATCTAAGGGACATTCAAAAGCTAAACTAACTTTGAGTGCAACTTCTGGAATAAAATTATTATGTATCCGTCATAGTATGTAATTCGTTATAAAATAATATTGGCAAAGGATATATCTGTTTTTTAAAACAATTATTTAAAATATATTTCATAACACGCTTTATACAATTAATGAAATTGTGAAATGAAAATAATAATAATAATAAATCATTATTCATCAACAAAGAAAATTATTCAACAATAAAACGTGAAGTCCCTGACTCCTGAGCTAGGTACTATTGGACCTGTGTTTACAGGAGTCAGTGTTTCCTCCCATTTTGAAAACACAATAAACTACAATATGAGCACTAACAATAGTGTATAAATATGTGTGCGTGCTTGTGTATATTTGTGTTTGTGTATGTCGCTCGGCTTAATATTGTGATATGTATTATATAATTTTATACTCAAATATAATTTAACTTTAGTAACCACTTTTTACAGACCAATTTACATTTGTAATTCGGTAGAGGATAGATTTTTGAGATTTTATTTATCCTATTATATAGGAAAATGGCTCTGAAGCGCTGCTGTTGAAGAGCAGTGCCAGTTCTACATTTAGTAGATGGGCAGATGTTCATTATAAAATGGAACTTGAAAAATGGTTGTCATTTTTCAAGTTCCATTTTGTACCGTAAAAAGCTAGAATTCGGTTATTTATTCTATTACTATGCAGTTTTTTTTATCTACCCTACACAGATTATCCAGAGAAGCTGACTTTTGCTGCTTTACCGGATTGAGAGGTGATCTTATTGGTCAATAAGCCTGTATGACCTAAGCAGTGTATTATAATTTCTTATATTTCGTATAGTGCATGGATAATGAAAGTGTAGCTGAGATACAGACCGGCGAGCTGTGAAATGTTGTCAGCAGATCCGAATCTATTGGATCGCGAGAAGAGATGGGCGAACTCCCGCGGCGCCGCCATTACGCTGCCCCCCAAACCCGTTATGCCATCGCGTATGTTACCACCCACATTTCTGGAAAAAAGTTTTCGATGTTATTGTTCTTCTTGATTTGCTAGGTTGTTAAATTAAGTTCTATCCCGGAGTCATGCACCAGGTTTTTCTAGATAAATTAATTTTACTATCGAGACAGATTATAAAAACGATGCGAAGGTTATAGTGTCAATAGCCTAATGGTTTAGGGTACGGTCTGCGAATCGTAAGGTAGGTTCGAATCCACCATTCGACTATAGTCGTGAACCATCTCTAGGACAGGCTTTAACTTAGTTGGAATCGTTAACAAGAATAGTAATATTACTATATAAATAGAAATATTTACTGAAAAAAAGAGATATTACTAGCATTATTTTCTTTTGAATAAAAAAAATGTTATCATTGCATTATCATTGCAATTTGTCCGAATGGAAATCGGTCAATTAAATCGATTATATCTCGGGCTTAAAGCCTCAATGGCACTCTCTTCCAGTCATCACTGGGTGAAAGAGAAAGACATAATGGCAGGTACATGAACCGTGTGAACATTTTTCGAAAACTACCTACTTCAAACCTTGGCCCATATCACGTAGAACTTCTCGGGGTTGCCGGTGCGCTTGCCCACTTGTACCGTGTTGCTGAAATATAAATGAAGTGATAATTACACACGATCCCACCTGATGTTAAGTGGAAATGCAGTTCTGGATGCTTAGTAAATATAATAACAATAAATATGGATGAATAATGATGGACCGGACACAGTCGAGGATATTTTTGGTCGACATAACCCACACGACGAGAACCTCGTGAAAGCCGAAACAGATAAAAGAACTAAATACCTCGACCGACATGCCGGCTGAAGTTGTCCCAATAGTCATTTCGGCAAATGGGTTAATCAATGAGACGATTGGGACTCCGGGAAGGTATGCTTCAGAGCCAGACACAGAAAGCGGTGTTGCTCGATACCGCGCGTATTATCCGCCGATTTCTCTCTCATTCTCCCTGACCCTCGGCCGTTTGGTCTCCCCTGCCGAGGGAATCTCGTCTGGTTGGATTTATTTATTTATTCTGTTATATCTATTGTGTATGTAAATATATCTAGTTAGTTCGTAACAAAAGAAACTTGGTAAGGACATTAAATATTTCCTTTGATTACCTCCCAACTCTTTATCCGCTTGTTGTAGCCCTCGAGCTTCTTCTGCAGTTGAGCGATGCACAGCGCACTCTTCTGGTTCTTCTTCTCGAACACCGCTTTAATGCGCTGCAGCTGCTGTTTGTCCGCATTGGCAGCTAGCTTCAGATACTCGTTCACATTCTCTGTGACACGAGAAGTCAAACATAATACAGATTAAAGTAAAAAGCATTACAATTCAAAGTACTGTACGGGTACAATTCCGAAATGAGGTGTTCGGGAGTATTTATAACATGGTTGTGTTGACTTTTGGAGATTGCATTTTGGAAAGTGTGCTCAGGAACTACATGATCTAATTCCCCATCCCTTTCCACCATCGGACTTGTAGATGCACTGCGGGATTTCATCCTTTTGTTGTGAACATCCCTCAAACCCGAACGAAGCGATTTGCTTCGTCTTTCATTCTTCGTACAGCAAAGGACTGGAATAGTTGTCTTTCCTTCCGATTACAATGTGGGTATTTTCAAGAGTAGAGTGAATAGGCATTTACTAAGCTAGTGCGCCTTACCATCCAGGACTGCATTTCCACTTAGCATCAGGTGGGATCATGGTCAAGCACTTGCTTAGAAATTATAAAAAACTTCCCATAATAAGACAAAATAACATGTTAACAAAAATATTTCAGGTTCTTTTACTAGGGTTAAAATATTGATAAAGATCGCTTCTTAGGTGTCGTAACATATTAAGTTGGGGGAAAAGTCTTGTCGCACTATAGTATGTATGAACTAGTTATAAAATGCCATTGGCTATACTATCTGTATCTGGTTGGTTTTGGTATCATTGAAAGTTAACATTATTAAGTAAACATTATTCCAAATTCAAATTTAAAAAATATGTGATTTTCTTTTTTTTTTCGTACTGTTAAGATGAGTGAATCTAATATATTAACTGGACTCATGAAATAGGTAAAAGTTATAAACACTAGCTATAATGTATGGTTATAGGCGATAGAAGTCTTAAGCTAAGTCTCAAGTTTAAGCGTCAATAGCCTAATGGTTTAGGGTTTGTTTTTTTTTTAACGATGAGGAATCTTCAGAAAGATGGGGTATCTTAACACTAAAACCTCCCGGTGGCCCTTTCTCGGTGCATGGTGAGGGGCTCCGGGATCTCCAGTGGAACGCACCGGAGCCCCTCTGCACTGTGCTTAAGGAGAGCACTTCCCGGGGGGGAGGTTACTCCCTCCCCCCCTATGCCTTCGCAGTGCAAGGCGACACGGGCCCAGTGAACCCGAGGCCCATTTTAGTCGCCTTCTACGACAGGCAGGGGATACCGTAGTCTTATTCTTGAGAACCCAGAACTACAGGGCTGAATGGTTTAGGGTACGGACTGCGAATCGTAAGGTCGTAGGAATCCACCATTCGACTATTGACGTGAACGTTCTCTTAGCACAAGCTTAAGCTTAGTTGGAATGGTTAACAAGAATGTTAGTAATGTTTTCTGAAAAAAAAAGAAATATTGCTATCTTTCTTTAATAAAAAAAAGAAGTGTGTCTAGGCAGTGTAAAGTGGAAATCGCAATCTTTACTTACGACTCTAGATCAATGGCGTGAGTGCTTTATTAATTCTTAAAATTTTATATAATGATTTTGATGGTAGAGATTCGTAAATAATGGTACACAAGTAAGTCAGTTTTAAGTCTGGAAGGTTCTGTCGCTGAAAGAATTTTGTAAAATACAGGATTTCTTAGTTTAGGAGACAGGACGTCACTATTTCATTGTACCGTGAAGATGTTTTCCATAAAGATATTATTATTATTAAATTTAACAGACATAGAATTTTTAAACGAGTGGAACTTTTAACTTAGTGGTATAGACTTATATAGAGTACCAATAAGTCCAAACTGAAAGAGTTTAAGACCCAGATGACTGTCACCAAAGAGCCTTTACTTCTATGGACTTAAACTTCTTTAAAGCATTGTCTGGAAAAATAGATTAATTTAGGCAAAATGCCGGACGTGGTGCGCCATCAAAATTGAGGAGACAGCCGTAGACGCTGATTACGTGGTCACAATTCATCAGAACAAAGAAGAAGGACTTTTAATCTCACCATCCCGGTTAGTCTGCTCCAGTCGTATCAGGTCTTTCGTGCGTTCAATCTTGCTGTTGAGGTGGGCTATAGCGGCTAATGCTTTAGCCGATGTAGCGTTTGCGCTGCCGTCGTAGTCGTCTGGAAGAGAACTAATTTTAAACATTGATAGAGCAATAAATTTATTTGACGCTCAATTCTTCAACAAAAGAATGATTGGGATGGAAATTTCTCGATTGTTTCCACAGCGCCTATATGCCCACCCCTTGGATAGGACTAGGAGTGTTGCTGGAGTTTCTTCGGCCACTTCTTCTCCCAGCGTCAACGCTACCGAGTCGTGGTTCGGCCCTCTCGGGCGCCCTCGCATCGGAATGCTTACACGTAACATAGTAACCGTCCAAGCCGAGGTTACCCCTCCGAAAACCGGGGGGACCCTTGCGCCGAGTTACTAGCTAATAGAGGTTCAGGCTAAGCGACCTAATAGCTATGCCACCTCTCAATCCGGTGAAGCAGTAAAGGCCAGTCTTTCTGGCCAACTGTGTTATATCATCCTATGTCCTCTAGGTGGGGTACAGGGCGTCCATAGTGATCCTCCATCGCGTTCGATCTTGATTGATCTGAATATTTAATATTAATAGGGTTGAAATCTCGTTTTTCTAAAGAATTTATGACAAAATATATCGTCTACGCAAAAATAATAACCTAATTGGCACCTTACCTTGATTGGAATAATCGCCATCTTGAACTGCAATTATAAAAAACAAAAGGTTAATTTTATCAATCAATAAATAGATCAATATATAGAAATATAGAACAATGACGGACGGCGGATGACTTAAAATCTAACAATAGACGGTTCAACCCTACATAAGGAAAAGAATAATAATATATGTCTTACGTCTACTGTTGTTTTTTTCACCATACCCCCAAAAGCCCGGGCACAAATTTTTAGCAAGTGATTATTGTAAGAAAACAAACAACGACAATTCATTGGTACAAGACGAACGTAATTCGAACTTGAGTCTACCAGATAGTAAATGGAACCTTTATCGAAGCTTAGGCTACAAACTAAGCTAAACAATTTTTAACATAAATATCGATAATAACACTAATCATTACATGCCTTTAAACCGACTTCAAAAAGGAGAACGACGGTGAATGTGGACAAAAGATCATGTAAGAACCACAATTGTGTAACATAGTTTAAGCTTAAATAACCTTACGATCTGCGAAACGCAAGGTCGTATGTTCGATTATATCATTACATTATGGATCCTAGGACAAGCTTAATCTTAGATGTAATGGTAAACAAGAATGTTAGTATTATTTGTGAAAAAAAATTGTAAGCAATCTTTTTAATGAAGAAAAAAATACATAACTATTATACTTCTGAAATATGAGAGCATCCATGCGCAGTAACATTAAATCAGTCAGTATCGGTAAGACTTTAGATGTTCCAATAAATTTGTTGGTTGCAAAAAAAAAAATTGAGAACTGACTTATCACACGGCGGTGAAGGAAAACATCGTGAGGAATCCTACATATGAAATAAAAATGAAAAAAAAATTTTGAGAACTGATTTATCACACGGCGGTGAAGGCGTCTTGACGTGCAGGGCAAAGTGGAAGGAAGTAGACCACGAGGTAGATCGCCAATACGATGGTCGGATCAGGTGCGGGGTATGGTGGGTGCTCCCCTCCACGAATGTGCTCGATTGACGGCCAGCAGGCGGAGGTGACGAGACGTCGTGCGGCGGGTGCTGTCTGCTACCCAACCCACTGGATCATGAGCGCCACGACCACTCTGACAAGAGTGAGGCGACCAAGAAGAAGAACTTACAACTAGTAAGTTTTTCGTAGAGTTGGCATGTGGGAATAATACCTCTGTAAGCTGGAGATCCGTATTCGTCTGCTGAGGACATGGCGTATGACACGTTGGGGCTGTACACCGTGCAGCCGTAGTCCACGGCCGGCAGCAGGTTTGACACGTTTTTCTTCTGTGGCGAGTCTTCCAAACTGGAAAGAAATGTATTTATGTACACGCATTATGTTTGTTTTTTAGGCAGAGTGAATCAATGCAAGCTGCTAACAACCGGTCCTTTTGCAAATCGTTAGGAAGAGGTGTATATCGAGGTGGATGTTCTACTAAAATAATGATGGTTACTTTACTTCAACAAAGAGGGTGCAAAGGGAGAATGTCAGTCAGCTATGTCTATTGCACACATGACTGTGACGACGACATAGGAAGACTGGTGACAAGGCCAACGGCCGCATCAAATGAGAATAAGATAGACTACAACCTAAAAATGGCCATGAGAAACAGGGACGCAGCGGTTGCGGAGATTCTGATGCGTTCAAGGATGCTGAAGTCCTTACTACGAATTAAGGTTATATATCAATATATTCTCGTCAAAAATAAAATAAAATGTCGGTAGATCAATAAACACCAGACGAGCCGATCGTTTGCCCTTCCGCAATGAAATACTTCCCCTAGGCTATTATTAATTACAACAGGTAATTCTAGTATTAATACTAACTCTCTGGAAGTATTAGCGGTGTTGGCAGCCATCGAACTGTTGCCCAAATCTCTGGAGTGTGACTTGACGTGGTGGGCGCCTCGCTCGCTGTGACGGGACGATGAATTTGACGACGGCTCCTAGAATTGAGAGGAAAATAGAACAAACATATTTACGATTAAAAACAAGAACTAACTTCACGTAATAGAATTATACAATACGTACGAACATACTAAATGACTTTGAATTTAAGACTTATATGGTTACTCATTGACACACTGGAAGCACCAGTTTTCGGAAAAAAAAAATTATCGAAATCGATTCACTCAGTCGAAAGTTATGAGATAACAAATTTAAAAAAACAACAACATACGAATTGACAATCTACTTCTTTTTTTTGAAGTCGATTGAAAATATAGCACAAAGCTTCAATTTTTAGTTTCGATGTGCTAAAAACGTGTATCTTTTAAAACTATATTTTATATAATAAGTGTTACAGACAGACAAAGTAATAAAAAAAAATAATTTGAAACATGACGATTGTCTGAAATAAAACAAAGGGTCTATTCAAAATAATGAGTCTTACTCAGGCATGTTTTGATTAAGTATTTTATCACACATTCCTTTGCGGACTATGGCGCCGTTTCAAGAGACGTCTAGACATTCTGCATAACGATTAAATTTACAATGCAGCTGCAACATATACTAAGTAAATGAAACTCTATGAAATCGTTCGACAACAGTCGTAAATCATGCTGATATTGTCCTCGTCTGATATGAATTGCAAAGTTAGTAATTTTTCAATCGAACACGATCCATCATTGTCTGCTTTTCGCATTTCATTTGGCGTTGTGAAAAGTTAAGTAAATCAACTATATTCCTAAAAAAATCTTTATATAGCAAATAGTATTTTTCAAGCTTATTAAAACCCGAAAGGGACAGAAGATAAGCCTTTGTCCACTGTTGGCTGTTTTTTTATCGACATTGTTGAACGTAAAACATCCGAGCCGAGGTCCGAAAACGCTCAGCGGACCCCTATAATTATTGTGTTATTAGCTTAAGTTAGGCTTAATGGCCTGCAGCCCTGTAATTCTGGGCTTTCAGGAATAAGACTACGGTATCCCCTGCCTGTCGTAGAAGGCGACTAAAAGGGGCCTCGGGTTCACTGAGTCGTCCACCAAGGTGGACCCGGGAAGAAGGCGACATTGGCTGGCCCGTGTCGCCTGCGAGGGCACAGGGGGGAGGGAGTAACCTCCCCTCCGGGACGTGCTCTCCTTGAGCACAGTGCAGAGGGGCTCCGGTGCGTTCCACGTTGAGATCCTGGAGCCCCTCGTCATGCACCGAGGAAAGGGCCATCAGGGAGGTTTTAGTGGGTCCCACACATAACCGCCGCCTTTCGAAGGCGGGGTATCTTTCTGAAGATTTCCTCCCCGTAAACAAAAAAAAAGGCTTAAGGGCCTACTCTTTTCTTTATAGTATTGTCATTATAGTATACTAGTATCAGTCCCGAATATACTCTAGGTACACAATCAGATATTTACGAGTAAAAACAAAAACCTATTTAAAATCGACGAATAGATCAAACGTTATGAAAATGCTATTTGGCGCGGGCGCTAAAGAAATAATTATAAAAATCGGTTCACCTAGACGAAAGATATGAGTTAACAAACATAAAAAAACATACAGACAAATTGAAAACCTCCTCCATTTTTGAAATCGGTTGAAAAGCTGTGACGTCACTAAGTTCTTGTTCCTTTCGGTTCATCGTTTAATGACACTTACACTGACGACATGGTGCGCCGTAGACGGCGACTGTACCCTGGAGCGTATGACGTCATCGGTCACGACAGCCGGCTCCCGCGCCAGGTCAGCGGTGGACGGGGATTGACTTCGACTCGATCCTTTGCTGTGCGCGTGGGTAACGTGCAGCGTATCCATTGCGTTAGGAGACGCACATCGGCTGATCACAATACCACAGGGCGTAGAGTCAGATACATAGCAGCGATGTATAGGAACTATTGCGATCTTTTCTACTCAATTATCGCTTTTTGAATTTCTGTTCCAATTCATAATACGCTCGATGGATATTTAAAAGCAGCGCCTGATGACTTCCCCATTCCTGGAACGTTTCTGGAAAGAAAGAGGGTAATCGTGAAAATAATTTCGATAGCGAGAAAGATTTTTTTCGGCAATGAATGAACAGTAATAAACAATGAACAGTTGCGCCGGCTTTCAAAGAAGTTACGGTAGAACTTCCTCGGCAGCTTCGTGACTGTTAAATGGTTACGTGGTTACACGTCAAAAAAATAAGTTTACATTACATTGATATTAATTCGCAAATAATTTACAAACAGACTTTAATAGACCATTCTTAAACAAAGGCTTTGCCGTTCATTCTCAATGAATCATCTCATCTCAACCTGGATCATCAGCTTCTACAAGACAGATTTTAAGTGCTGGTTTGCCACTTGCATGATAGAGCCGTGTTAGCTCAGTGTTCGGGCGGTTGCCTCAAGTTGCGTAGTACGTTAGCAACCAAAGTTCGGAGCCGGCACCAAAAAATTTGTGTTGCAATTTTATGTGCTGATTTACCACGTGCTCGATGGTGAACGAAAACATCGTGAGAAAACCTACATGTCTTAGAAATTTTTTGTAAGTCATGTGAAGTCTGCCTATCCGCACTAGGGCCGTGTGGAGGACTATGCCCTTATACTCTCCTTACAGAGAAGGGCTGCGCCCAACAGTGGGACATATATATATATATAAAGGAAACTTTATGATGCATGTCTGAGAAACTTTTCAAAGACGTCCGCCGATACACTAGGGTTACGTGGCCGATTATACTCCAGTACTTTTACGCTCCTAAACATACATATTAAGGATAAAATGTAGACACAATTTAATACAGCTATTTATGTGGTAATGTAAACACATATGGACAATACTAAGTAATCCTATAATCTAATTTACAACAATATACTATAAGTGACGCTTGTCTATTTAACTTAAATTGTTAAAGCTGACTTAATTAATGCTTAAAGGATTTGCAGAATTGACGGCGCTATCAGTTAGCAACCATAAAAAATGAATACAGATTCACGGTTGGATCAGTTTCAATCGTTTGTTATATTCATTATAAGGCAGATATATTCTATATTAGCTTCGTATAATACGAGTTCTAAATACAACCACAATAGAGATATGGAAACATGCCATGTATCTCGACGGTCGGTAAAAGTATACACAAATACATAGTTTAAATGTATTTGTGTATAACTCCTGATATTTCTTTATCGACCCGTCCTATACATGCAATATCCAAAGCCGCTTGCTTGGCTGTTGAACTTTATATCGCATTATTTATGAATCTATCGCATTATTTATAATCTATATATAAAACTCGAACGTGACTGACTGATCTAGTGATCTATCAACGCACAGCCCAAACCACTGGACGGATCGGGCTGAAATTTGGCATGCAGGTAGATGTTATAACGTAGGCATCTGCTAAGAAAGGATTTCGATCAATTCTACCCCTAAGGGGATAAAATAGGGGATGCAAGTTAGTGTGAAACTATGTCAATTTTAAACCGATCGGGCTGAAAACTGGCATGCAGGTAGATGTTATGACGTAGGCATCCGCTAAGAAGAGATTTTGATCAATTTTACCCCCAAGGGGATAAAATAGCTTCTTAACGTAAGCGAAGCCGCGGGCAAAAGCTAGTTATTTAAAAAAGAGAAAGTGTGTGGGTATATTCCATATAGGCTCCGAAACGGCTGGACCGATTTCAATGAAACTTTCAGGGAATCTTCAGATTGACCTGGCGAGTAATCCTGTAAAGTTTGGTGACGATCTGAGCACTCCTCTTTTTGAACTATAAAACAAGCCATACATATCTACGTTGTACTTTTATTTCTGACATTCTCTCGAGAAGAGAATGAATACGGAGAAAAATGAATTATTTAATATATTGTGGGAGTTAAATTAAATATTTAATGATGTAAGTTTACTGTTAAAATAAAGTAAAACAAAATCTGGGTATGCTAGAAATAAATAAACCAGTGATAGCATAATGGCTAAGTACAATTTTCGAACGTCTTAAGTTCGCTTTTCAGCCAGCTAATACACATGAATTGCCGTTTTCGGTTTTATAACAGACTTCAAAAAGGGGAGGTTCTCAATCCATCTGCATGGTTTTTTATGTCTGTGTTTATTTATGTTTGTCCAGGTCGTGAACCGGTGTGATGATTCTTTTTTTAGCTGCTGTATTCCTTGTGGTCCCATATCAATTTGGTCTAGTTCTGATAATGGCAACCATGAGAACAGCATATGAATCTTAAATGTGCATTACTTTGATGAGAGTTTGGTTAGCTTCTGATTAACTGTAGTTCTTAATATTGCTTACGACAATTCGGAGACAGTGTCCGAGTGTAATAGCGTTTAACGTTTAATTAGCATTGAAATCTATTTTTGTTTTTACTGGTAAATATACTTGTTAAGTACAAACAAAATAATCGCTAATAATTTGCATCCAATGTATAACGACAGGCTAACCACTTGTCACACATAGAAAAGCTTGGTAAAGTAAATAGAGATAGCCGTGTCTGTCTACTTCGCTAGTATTAAAACGACGTCAGAGCTTAAATATTTATAGCCAGTAATAACAACCGCTCTCGAAAGTCTATTTATAATTCTATAGAGTTTATTAGAGTCTAACCATGACGTGGGTGAACGCATCGCATGCATTACGAGCACAATACAAAACACTAAAATATAAAAATTCAAACTATTAAACAGTGCAGTGTTGCTAGTTCAAATTTGTTGGCAGCTAAACGGCGCGCGACGTCAAAATTCATTCGACGTTGCCAAATTGTCATAAGGAATGGGTAATTCATGAGCAGTGGAAAATTGGGCTTATTTTAAAACCGAGGAAAATATTCGCGGAAGTGATTGCTTATGACTGACTATTAAAGTTATATACTAGTCTAAAGACATGGTAAGCGTAGTGTCCCGGCGGTTACCTCAAGTTGCAGAGTACGCTAGCAAGCCGAGTTCGATCCCCCGTGCCGGTACAAATAAATTTGTTGTTGCAATTTTAAGTACTGATTTACTACAAGTTTGGCGTTGAAAAAGCCCATTTTGAGTAATTTTGGATGTGTGAGAAAATTTACTAAAACATTTCAAGTACACCAATCAATACTAGAGCGTCGTGGCGGACTAAGCCGTAATACTCTCATTACAGAGACGAGCATAACAGTGGGTCGTCAATGTTCACAAAGTAACAGCAATACTAGCCTTATACGTTAGCTTTCCCATTATGATAAGTGGACCCGGGAAGAAGGCGACATCGGCTGGCCCGTGTCGTCCGTACACTGCGAGGGCACAGGAGGGGAGGGATTATCCTCGGAACGTGCTCTCCGAAAGCACAGTGCAGAGGGGCTCCGGTGCGTTCCACTGGAGATCCCGGAGCCCCTCGTCATGCATCGAGGAAAGGGCCACCGGGGAGGTTTTAGTGGGTAAGAACCCCACATAACCGCCGCCTTCCCCAGAAGGCGGGGTATCTTTCTGAAGATTTCCTCCCCGTCAACAAAAAAAAAAAAGCTTTCCCATTATGATATGATAGATGGCGAACTACACAGATTGGCCATATAAGCTGACCTTGACTGCTTCATCGGATTGATAGGTGGAATAGCTCTTAAGTCGCTTAGCCTGAACATAGCTAGTAACTCAACACAAGGGTCCCCCCGGATTGTACAGTAACAATGTTACGCGTATGCATTCCAAACCACAGATCGGTCGGTTGCTATTTCACGAATAATTATGTGACTTCTGTTACGACCTCTTAAATACAAAAACAGTGGGCTCACGACCTGTCATATACGAGACTCAATATGAGCTTAATGAACAGCGGATATCAATAACCATCACTGTCTACCCACTGTAGGTCTTCCCTTTCTGGTTCGTCACAACATGCGGAATATCAGATAGCAATCTTGGCTCAGATATAGATGTGATCCGTAAGCATTTAAAAATATAAAAACCAATAAAAAATGGTCGTTTATACAATGAACAAAAATTTACAATGTATTCCGTTAACTTTGACTTAACCGAATTAGTCCCAAAGGCAGGCATACATCATTTACTGATTGCACGCAATATAAATAGCCATCAAGTAGTTTATCACGATGCCTAAATACATTAACAACGATATATACTAGTGTTACTTTATGAAGGTATAATATATTCATTTATAGCCTAAGCTAGTAACATTGACAACAAATAACAGTTTTTTTTTTGTTTTTGAAGAAGTCTTAAACACGTAAAAGGGTTTTAGTTAGACGAAATTAATAAAAAATAATTTAAAAAAAAACAATTATTTTAAAGGACATGGTAATGGACGAGTTATACAATTAAGTGCAGAACCATCACAAAAATAGAGATGAACTGACAACCTCCCCTTTTTTTCGAAATTAGTAAAGAGTTATTTTCTAATGGAAGCTTTATTTCAGAAATAACACAAACATTCATGTTAACCATTACATTTAAGCATAAGCTCGTACTAGATGATGATGGTTCACTTCAATAGTCGAATAGTAATTAAAATCTACGACCTTACGATTCGCAGACCGTACCCTAAACCATTAGGCTATTTAATGCTACTGTTGTCTCATTCGTCGATAGAAAAGTTTTTGGATACCGTAAAAATAACCATATCAGTAAGGATAGGACAGCTCGAACTCAACTTTAGCCCTGTAGTTCTGGGCTCGTAGAAGGCGACTAAAATGGGGCCTCGGGTTCACTGGGCGACAAGCGTAGGGGTCTTTTTCGTCCGCTGAAGTAGACCCGGGGAGTACGCGACATCGACTGGCCCGTGTCGTCTTACACTGCGAGGGCACAGGAAAGGAGGGATTATCCTCCCCCCGGAACGTGCTCTCCGAAAGCACAGTGCAGACCCCGGTGCGTTCCACTGGAGAAACCGGAGCTCCTTACCATGCATGAGGAATGGCCACCGGGGATTGTCAACAAAAAAGGTCGAACTCGAATAGTCCTCTCCAGCCAAGCTGGTCTATTCATGCGATATCAAAAGCCACTGCGTGCCTCTATCGCTCAAGTTTTTAATTACACAGATGCCCGGTAACTACCCAAGCAAAGCATTAACAATAGCGTAAATAAACGTATTTTCCCAATAGAAGAATACATTTTTTCCCCACGACCACAGTTACAATAAACTTACAAAAACGTGTACACCTTTACAATAGATAAGATTAATGTTTTTGTACAGACTTTTTTAACTGTGCATGTATGTAGGATTCGTACAGCATTCTTTAAACGTCCTAGATTATATGAACCTATTGCGAACCACAGCACAGATTATTCTGACATACTACATAACCGATGCCTTGGTTAAGATAATACATAATACAAATTAGGAAAAAAATTGTTAACTAAAAAATAGCATATTGTTAGCTGGCAAAACATGACACCCAGCGATAGTCATGCATAATAACTACTTCCAATGATATCTTAGTGATTTACCTAAACCTTATTGTATCTTTAATTCATAATTAATAATTTAGTTGTTCATCACATTAACTTGGCATTGTAAACAATAACTTAACTTTATTAGTTCGTAATCTGACATCTAATTAATTTCGTAATAAAGATGGCGAGGACGCCCGGTTGTCACAGTTCATCGTTAAAATAATTCTTTGTACAACGTTACGCTGTCTCAATAAAGCGAGTGTAATCGTTATTGGAATATTTCATTCCACAAAACCTACAATTATAACAATATATAAATTTCCAAGATGGAAAAATCATTATTTATACTCTAATCTATACAAATAAAGAAAATTCGTCTATTTGTAATACCAAAATGAACTCTTCTTACAATAACGTTTTTTATAATTTTTTATTTGTGTCTGTTTTTTTCAGCTAATCTCTGGAACGGCTTAAACAATTTTACTGGGACTTTACTGACTGTCACTGAGGCTACTTTTATTTTATAAAAAATTAAATAAATACCGCAGATAACACCGCGAGGCGCAGTTACAGTACTATATAAAATTCAAAAATAAATTTGCTAATAGGTAGGCTCCATATTAAATTGTTGTGTGGAGCAAAGCGGACGGAAATTCAGCTAGTCTTTGCTATAAATTAAATATATATAGTCAATACTTTAAACTTGACAGTGAAGTTATAACTGTGACAAATCTCCTCTGTTATTACCAACGCTAATTTGTTTAACGTTTGCTAATTAGACTTGGTTGTTACAACACAAGTGGCATTTCGAATTATCTTTTACAGACACAGACTATAAATTACAGCAGTTAAGAACACACCAGCTCTATTGTTACACGGGAACCGTATAATTAGATCTATTGAATGCTTTATCGTCAAATTGACGTACAGTTAGACAAGATGAAAATATCCGTTTTGGTTACAGTCTTATCCGGGGAATAGTAACCGCCCAAGACGAGGTTATCTCTCAGCATCCCTGAAGTGGAGTTAATAGAATAGAGGTTCAGGCTAAGCGAGCTGAGAGCCATGCCACCTCTTCAATGCTGTGAAACAGTCAATGTCATTTTCTCTGGTTAATTTGTGTAGGTTTGAAAAAAAAAGAGACTAACATTGTGAAATGCGAAGATATGTTGATTTGGTGTGAGACCTTAATTTTCGTATATATATCGCAGAACAAAAATCGTATGGAAATGAGAGTTACGACGAGTGCATCCTTAGTGTGGATTATCACTAATTTCAGCAACCGTGAAGAAGCCCCAAACACCCACGGTGAAGCGAAGAGGAATTCACAGTCTAAACTCTGTCTTACGTAGAAGAGTATTGGTGTTTCGTTGCCTCTCTCCCTATCCCCTCGACACACTCGTCTTCTCCGAGACGGAGCCGGACTGACTCGCAGGCGGGGTCGCGGATGTGTGCGCAAGCGTTCCTGCAGTCCCGCCATTATGCAACGATGGTGGAACATCTTGTGGGTTTGGTTGGGGCGTGCCCGACATAACTCGTCCTTCCCCCGGAGGGACGAGTGCGCGGTTAAGTATGTTCCCCACAAAATAAAGGATTATCACTATTGGAACCAATGATTTGACTATACCTGTGATTATAATACAACCCTGAGAAAGTATATGAGTGAGAAAATAATTGAATGGGATAACTAAACCCGGTGAAACTGCAGAAGCCTCATAGGTGATTTACGTATTGCATTACAAAACAAGGGATTCACCATTAACCTATTGGTATTTCTATTAGCTATAAACTTTTATATTTATATTATAAAATAATTGAGTTACATAGTAGAATACTTTTGAAAATAAACGACTATTTTAAATATAAAATATAAAGTGCCAACTACTTAAATCGATACATAAATTACATCACAACAACTGATAATATAATTTTAATATCGATTTTACATTTACAGCACGCTTTCAATTAAAATAAAGTAGTTATTGCTAGTAGGTGGTTAAAAGAGCATGCAAATTATGTAAATTCTAGCAATAAAAATATACAACTTGCTTTCAAATTTAAAGGCCAGCAATTTATTCGTTATTTCAATATGTTTAAGTGTTCTGAATGAACTAGTTGCCAGTTCTTTTTTTTATGGAATACAGAAAAATAATACCTACGTATTGAATAAGATTACTTTAACGGATTTTATGGCGTTTTGTTAACCTCCCTCCCCGGGACGTGCTTTCGGAAGAGCACAGTGCAGAGGGTCTCCGGTGCGTTTAACTGGAGATCCCGGAGCTCCTCACCATGCACCGAGGAAGGGCCACCGGGAGGGGTTTTAGTGGATAGTAACCCCACATAACCATCGCCTTCCCCAGAAAGCTTAAAAAATATATGCAAGAGAAGATAGAGAATTCTTAAAAATTGTAGGGAAGAACTAGGCAAGTACTCTATAACAACAAAGAGCACAAATGTGGAAGGTGCCAGAAAGTCGTAATATAACTAGGATATTTCTTAAATAAGGGGCGTCCGCGCTTTTTTATGACGAACTACAAACATTGGTTAGAGAAGCTGGCTTTGACTGTTTCACCTGATTGAGAGGTGGCATAGCTTTTAGGTCGCTTAGCCTGAAACTCTATCGCTAGTAACTCGACACAAGGGTCCCTCCGGTGAAGTCCGTGTGTAACAGCATTTAACGTTTGAATCGAACATACACGTAATTACATAGTTACTGTACGTAATAATACAAATATATGGACAATGAAAAACAAAATTCGACGTGAAGTCAAATCAATCAAGATGAATTTTCTTTTGAGTTCCTTTACAACGGTAAGGATTCCTAGACCATTTCGACTCAGCTTACTGCTCTAAACGCGATACTGCTTCGAGAATGCCACAGTCTAAACTCTGTCTTACGTAGTAGCTACAGATCAGATTACTACAAATTCTAGTGTTGGTATACAACCAATAAACAAGTCATGAAGGAAGTTGCTTGCTGCAAACCAAATATACGTTATATTAATTACAAATAACGCTTCTGTTATTGTGGTTTGTTTAGCGGAAAGTTTTCATGTTATGTTATTGTTTAAATCCATCATAAACAATTTGTGAATAGGTAGGACATTGACGCTTCAAATGAGTTAAATTACAGTTATAACTCTTCTCTATTACTATCACTTCTATCTCCGAGTATTTTTAAATGGTGACAAGACTGACACCTACGGGACCCTTCGCAACCGGTGGGTGACGATGAATCTGTGTGGAGCATACACGTTCATGTTTAAATAACCCGAGTTCAGTCGTATCTCTTTTCTTAACAAAATATATATATTTTTTTATTTATTTACTTTTTACACACACTCACATTTTATATACATACATATTTTTTTATTTTATTTATTTAATAAGGTTTTCCAACATTAAGTACAATTATACTTTGCTAATTTAATATATCCACAAATACCTTGTAATTGCCTTACTAATTATAGGAAAACACAGCATTCACAAATACATACAACATAGACAACACTACTTAACTAATTTCTAAATTGAAAAATTTACTAACAAAGGAAATAAATAGTTATGATTTTGTTTTAAAAAGTAAAAAAGTAGAAAAAATAAAACGTTAAAATTTAAGGCCTAGGTTAGTTACATATTTTTATTATTTTGGTGGAGCAAATATTTTTTTAATCCTATTTACAGGCGTTACCGCTAAATCAATGTCACTGTAATCCCTGTAAACAGAGTACATCCGATACAAAGGACAGCGTGCCTTCAGGTTCGTTCTATGTTTAGGTTTTAGGAAGAGCTTAATATATATCATATTCCATAAACATTTTCTTACTTTGGTCCTTCGGTACACATCTCCCTGCTAGACTAATACATAGCCTTTTATCTTTTGTTAACGCGGGGAATCTGTCTATAGACCATCCTCCAGTACCCTGGGTGGGCCCGGAGGGATGTGTGGGACTCGGCCTGGGCAGCCCATACCCACTAAACCCACCGCGAATGCCATCAGCCGTTATGAACGGGGTGTCCCGGATCTATCAGCGACAGGACACCCCAACCACAGGCCGGTCCCGGCAAAGACCGGACTTCTCCGGAACTCAGAAAAGTACCGACGACGCCGAAGCATGCTGGGGCCAGGTTCCCATCCTGACCCCGCTTCGATTACGGGCGGCGAAAGGAGACGTTTGAAACGTCTCAGCGCACCCCGACTCGTCGCCTGAGACTAATACATAGCCTGTATTAGGGAGATGTTGTACATAAATCTGAGTTTATATATTACCGAGTTGCAAAAATAAGTGCAAAATGGTTCTGTATTATAAAAACCAATCTGTTGTTATTAGAGGAAAGAGGAGAATGTAATCTTTATGTAGAAGGTATTTGACTGTTTTGTTCATATGCTTAAAATAACTTATTTTACGTATTATATACATGTCGAATGAATCATGAACGTGCGAAGATGTCTGAAGTACTGTTTCTTATTAATGTCAATTAGGCAAGATTTAAAGGTCATTTTACCAGTATTTGTATGTATATATAATACTGTAAGGACGTCTGTAAGTCGAAATTCAAGAGAGTTTTCAAAACCTGTGAGTAACCATTTGTAACGAAATTGCATTTTTTATTTTCTAAATAAGTGCTTGACCACAATCCCATCTGATGTTAAGTGGAATTGCTTGGATAGTAAGACGCACTAGCTTAGAAATACCTATTGAATGAATAGAGATACTCTTGAAAATACCCATATTGTAATCGGAGGGAAAGATGCGGGCAAACTATTCCAATCCTTTTCTGTGCGAATGATAAAAGAACAAGGCAAGCAGTTCCTTCCGATTTGAGGGATGTTCACAACAAAAGAATGGAATCCAGCAGTTCGTCTTGAAGTCCATATTTTTTATTGAAATTAATATTTGTGTCACACATAATAATTTAAATTATTTATTATTAAGATCATCATGTTTGATCTTATTAGCGTGATCAGCAGCAAGAACGATTATTTTTTTGTTTATATGGGTTAATGAGACCATAATAATTTCTTATCCGGCGCAGTTATCGCGGGCTCTTTGAAGCAATGACCGGCGCTAATTCGCGTGAACTATCCCTGTTTTGTCTAAAACGGTATCTAGCCGAGCACCAATTACCGTATCTAGAACGACATTGAATCTATTTTCTTTTTACTGAAATGATGTCAACCCGACATCATTTCTGTGAGACTTATACCCATATAACGCATACGAGATAAGCAGAACTTATAAAGCAATTTTATATTTATTGATAATTATACAAACTAACTAAGCCAGTTCACTCCTTTTTTTTATATAATTTCTAAGCAAGTGCTTGACTACGATCCCACCTGATGTTAAGTGGAAATGCAGTCCTGAATGGTAAGGCGCACTAGCTTAGTAAATGTTCACTCTACTCTTGAAAATACCCACATTGTAATCGGAAGGAAAGACAGACGCGGGCAAACTATTCCAGTCCTTTGCTGTACGCAGAATGAAAGACGAAGCAAATCGCTTCGTTCGGGTTTGAGGGATGTTCACAACAAAAGGACCTTTTCAAACGACTTCAAAAAAGAAGAATTTGCCTGTATTTTTTTTATGTTTGTTACCTCATAACTTTAGACACGACCTTCAGCAATGAAAGACGACGCCTAAGAAGAAGAATTTTGGACGCCAACCGATATCGATGATTCATTTTCTAATGGAAAGGATGTACTGAAATTATTCAAAAAATAATACTTCATAATATTTCTACGATAATTCAGAAATACAAAGAGGTTGCCACGCGTTACAACATTTAACGTTTAATACCATTAGAAGTCGGTTTTTGTTATAACTCGTAAATATATTTGTGACATTGCCGTTTTAAAAACATCAAAATAAAAATAAAATAAAACCATCAAACATTGTTGTTTGTTGTGATGTTAAACTTGTAATATGTAAGTTCATTGACGACTCATAACGGATGAATTAATGATACATGTCTATAATATATTTGATTTTTACATAATGCAATATTCTCGGGAAAATCCAGAGAATTCGTTCATTTCTTACTATATTAATTTATAACGTAACTTTCATTATAACGTTTATGGTTGTTGATCATTATAATAATCACAATACATTTCTTTTGTTTTCATGGGGTAATGTTTACGTAAACACGCCGTCGCGGTACAATGACATCGCACCGGCTAAAATCCCACGGCGGTCGCCATCAGCGCTACCAAAGGGTCGTGGAATCTCCGTAAGGAACGCAAAACCCCTTTGTTCGTCGATGGGCTAACCCGTCTTGGGGGCGTGTGTTAAAACGCTACCCCAAAACTCTCGTGGACTACCTCGACTACACGGTACCAATTGTCATTGTGTTGTGTATAATATATGATACGATAAATTGAAAACCATTATTCAAAATCTATTGGTTTATAATATTTAACAAATGCTACACTCAAAAAGCGTCCGCGCTTAATAAATAACGTTTACTTCTATTTTATTTTTAATCGTAAATATTTTTGTTATTACTCTATCTACTATATTTCTTTAAAGATTATTATAACAGAGTCGGTAGCGAAAATGGGGGATGTAAGTTCACTGCTCTTTTGAAAAATATCCGATGTTAAGGAGCTATCATCAAATATTACAGCTTTTTTGTTTATGGTTGCAGTACTTTGTTATAATAAGCTACAACACAAGCTCTTGTACACAATAAAATTCCTGGAAAATTGGTGGTCGGGTCATTGCAATCGTTGCCGCGCCGTTGCCCACATAATGTACCGCTATCATAGCTTTGACCCACATTACGAGCACCTAGGAGCAAGAGACAAGTTTTTTTTCATGTATAAGAAATTATAAAAGAATATCAAAAATGTGTAACAATGGAAACTATACATTTCTGCAAGGAAACATATATTTACTAGTTAAAAAAGAAACTAATCTAACGTCAGGGATCAAACATTAAAACACAAACGCTATTACACGCGGTCGGCTTCTCTCTTCCCTATTTCCGAATTATCATAGTGATATTACAAACTTCTGGTGCCTATATTCTCCTGCGTCTTCCACATACGTGCACGTTGTCGTAATGGTGTACTTACCTAGTCTTGGATTATCAATATCACAATCAACAAGCATACTTCCAAACAATTTTTAGAAATTCGCTAGTATATCTATAATTTCATAAAAGACGACGCTATGAGAGCACAATAAAAGAGTACAAATGAATTGAATCCTTAACAAAGATTACCAAGTATTAGCCCTGTAGTTCTGGGCTCGTAGAATAAGGCTACGGTATCCCCTGCCTAACGTAGAAGGCGACTAAACGGGGCCTCGGGTTCACTGTCCGCCCTTGTCGCCCGCCAAAGTAGATCCGGGAATAAGGCGACATCGGCTGGCCTGTGTACCCTTGCGCTGCCAGGGTACAGAGAGGGGAAGTTTAACCTCCCCCCGGGACGTGTTCTCCGAGAGCCAACCAGCTTCAAATCCGATTTTCTTCTCTGTATTACCGAATTATCATAGGAACATTACGAAATAGAATTAATCAAAACCTAACCAAATAATTACCCGTGAAGTACATCCTTTCCAATATAAAATAAATCATCATTCATCCTTTCCAATACAAAATCGATTGGCGTGACACACAAACTTAATTCAAATTTAAGGCTTATATAGTTTTGATTTTGATGTTAATGTTAATGAAGCATCGGCTTTCAAATAAAAAAGGAATCTTCAAAATCGGTTCACCCAGTCCGAAGATATGAGGTAACAAACATAAAAAAACAGAGACGAATTGAGAACCTCCTCTTTTTTGAATTCGTTTGAAAAAGGAATTCATTCAATTATAAAATGTCTATGTCTATATGAAATGGCATAAGCGATTCAAAAATAATCATCCAACATTGTTTAAATATCTATCAGATACTAGGAAAGATAAGCACGAATGTGTGATAATCGTCATTCGTCGTTTTAATTGCATCATTGAACAGTTATCGGACTTTATATCCGATTTCAGTGCCAATTGTTGACATAAGAAATGAAGTTTCCATTTTTTTTTTGTAGTCGAATCCAACAGTTTCACCGGAATTCATAGTTGGCAAAGCTCTTAGGTCGCTTAGCTGAAACTCTGTTAACCGAAACTGCGCAAAAGAAGTGCAGGATTTATATCGATATATGAAGGCGATATATCGCTCCTATCCGATATAATCAAATCATCTAATATCGACATTTACATCGATATATTTCATCCAACACCGGAGCCCCTCTGCACAGTGCTCAAGGAGAGCACGTCCCGGGGGTGAGGTTACTCCCTCCTCCCTGTGCCCTCGCAGTGCAAGGCTACACGGGCCAGCCGATGTCGCCTTCTTCCCGGGTCCACCTTAGCGGACGATAAAGGCCCCCACCCTTGTCGCCCAGTGATCCCGAGGCCCCTACAACACTACACTACGCTATGGCAGTAGCGGTATACATTTTATAATAATGTATTTTTTGGGTTACTTAAAAACAAATTACGATAATTGGAAAATATCGATATATTTTTTACATGAACGTCTCTACTACGCATGGGCCTGCCAAGATGGAAACATCGTATTGGGAGGTTGCTAAATTCGCATAAGCTCTTCAAGCTCTAAGTGCTATTATGCTTTTAAATTGGAATGTTATATTAGATAATAATACAGATTTGAATATTGTAAGCAATCTAGTTGCATTAGCGTCTCGTAAATTGGACGGCGTCAATGCTGAAAGTTATGAAGTGGCCGTGCCAACATCGATCCAACTAACTACGGGCTTACTGCGATATGAATATATCCAACGGTATGCAGTTTATGTTTATTGCTTGCATGTACGCTTTAATGAAGCTTTCAATTATAATTAATTAAAAAGCAACGATATAAGGAATGAAAGAGTTCTTAATTACGGCATTAATGTATTTACATTAAAACTGTAGAAGTGCATCTACAATACACACACTCATCCCCGTCACTTTTTTTTTTAATTTATTTCAAATAAAATTTTACAGTAAAGGAATATACAAATAACTTAACGCTATATAAACCGCAATGGTTTGTCACTAGCGCCAAAGCGTCCGTCTTGCGTTCCTAAATAACTTTTTAATATACTATTAATGTTTTTGTTAGTTATACAATTCCTTATATCTGAGGGTAGTTCATTAATTAATCTAGGCACGATGTATCTTGCCGTGCGCTCGCCGTACACATTTGGAAAAACAGGCAGAGGTCACGGATTCCCACTTAGTACAATCCTGATAAATTTTTCGCTTC
Source organism: Meandrusa payeni (assembly GCA_029286785.1). Classification (NCBI taxonomy): domain Eukaryota; kingdom Metazoa; phylum Arthropoda; class Insecta; order Lepidoptera; family Papilionidae; genus Meandrusa; species Meandrusa payeni. Next base: position 4,828,902 of record JAGSMX010000029.1, read on the forward strand.
ATTCATAGCCATCTACGTATCAATTCGTCTTTATGTTTTTGGTACCTCATAACTTTTGACTGGGTTTTGATGATTCTCTTTTTATTTGAACGCTGGTACTTCCCGTGTGGTCCCATTTATATATAGTTCCAACTCTAAGGCATCCATGAGAAAACATATAAGTATCTGAAATTTGCAATAAGTGTGTGCGCGATAAATGGATGAATAACTTAATATCACGCCAACCGATTTCAATGATTCATTTTTTATTGGACACATCCTTTCCAAATGGTTACCTTCAAGGTTAGTTTGTTGAGATTTTGGCCAATTCAATTTCGTAATATTCCTACGATACTTCGGAAATACAAAGAGGGCGTCCGCGCGTAATAACGTTTGATTCAATATGAAGTAGGTTTTCATATTAGGCGTCAATAGTATGGTTTAGGGTACGGCCTGCGAATCGTAAGGTCGTGGGTTCGAATCCACCATTCGACTATTGCCGTGACCATGTCCTAGCACAAGCTTAAGCTTAGTTGGAATGGTTAACAAGATTGTTAGTAATATTTCTGAAAAAAAGAAGAAATATTGCTAGCTTTCTTTTAAAAAATTTTTACTCGTAAATGTACTTGATTTACTACGGTATGTATTTTTTGTATTACTTAGTATTGTGTCACTATTTACTTCCCCAAATAAATAAGATAAAACATTGTTTCCTATTAGAAGTCCGTGTTGACTGTCCGTGATCTCCCGGGTCGTTATAATGCCAATTAATTATTCGTGTGAAGTGCGCTCCGTGGGTGTACGCTGACTGTTGACCCGACCATATACTCGTATATGCATGTCCGTGAGACAACGGCCTCGACTTAGGCATTTAATTTTGATTAATTAAGCTTTATAACCAAGTGGGGCAAACAGAAATAGATATCTACTTTTCACCCAGCACATAAACATATATTTACGCCCATAACGTAAATTTTTCAAACTTCGTTTAGCCTCCCTGGATTTTCAAACGTCGGATAGCAAATCTAACTTTTTTTCTCTTCATTTTGGCAACAAACAGACATTGTCTATTTTGTTACATTTAAGCGTTTTAACAAATTGTTATCGACCAACCAACGAAAATAATTAATTTAATATAATTTGTGTTAAACACAAAAGCACAAAGTTTAAGGAGCAAAGAGTATTAATTAAAACAAAAACCAGTCAAGAGAATTTCCTAATAAACAGAATTTTAAACCCAATGAGTGAGTTGCTAAAAACATCCACTTTTGAAGTTAAGTCCTTCTACATTGGAGAAGTTGGCATTGTTATTGTGCAAACTTCTCTCTTAGTCAATAAGTTACACTTCACAATTAATTTATACACCATAACATAAGTATAATTAAATTAAAACAAAGGAAACATCTTATACTTTCAAATATGGCGATAAGTTACATACTCCACTACAAAACAAAACGTATGCACCTGTCCCCTTGAGACATAAGATCGTAATTAAACTTGACAATTGATTTCTATAGTTACAGTACCCTCCAAATCGGACAGTCATTGTGATCTTAAGACGGTTAGTGCAAAGGTCGTCAAACGTTTTTACTAAATAACCAATAATTTTTAATGTTTTTAATTCATAGGTAGTTAACCTCTCAACTGTGCAAAGTCCGCTGAGCGGACTTTGCAGTTATTCGATTTCTGTGTCGCGTCCGCTCAGCGGACTTTGCAGTTATTCGATTTCTGTGTAAAGTCCGCTCAGCGGACTTGTCGTAGATGTGTATTTAAAGGCCGTTTTCTTTTTAATTAATTACATAAATAAATCTTGATTACATAAATAAAAACAAAATTACATAAATAAATCTTGTTGGAATATAAAACAATTGTAATCTTATATAATTCCAACAAGGCTAAGAGAAAATCGAGTTTTTCTAAATCTAAACTGAATAAATACCCCATCTGTGTAAAGTCCGCTCAGAGGACACACAGATTAGCTGGATTCTAATTTTGACGTGTCACAAATGACAGGTTTTGTAATTTTGACGTTACACTGACGAGAGGTTAACAAGTTAAAGTTAGAATTTAGTAAAAGAGCCACTTGAAGCACCTAAATTGTCGTAAAATCGGTGAATGCAACAAAATTTATGAGAAAAGAGCCATACACAGGATGTTAAAGTGCCACATGTGGTTCAACATCCGCAGATATGAACCGTATCTGGGCTAGTGCAAAGGCTTACGAATGATATGGTTTGCAAACGGTTTCAAAAAAACCACTACACATAGACATAGACAAATTCTTATTCTCTTTATTGGCACAAAATAAACACATAAAAAGACAGAAAAAAAAGATACAGTTAAAGACATAAAACGGACAAATGGTACATAAGACATATTGCACACCGTCGCAAGGATGCGACAGCGCTGTTTTTCAGCAGTGACTGGGAGTCCCCAAAATCATGCGCGCCCAACACTACATTTACATGGAATTTATGCAAACAGACAACAATACAATAGATATGATACATGTATAAAAAGTTATGACATTAAATATATTATTATATGAGATTAATACACATAATACGCAATGTATATTAAATTTGATAGAGAGTTTCAACAGCTGTTCATACATTCACCACGATATATTTCAAACAAGCGCTAACGTATTCGTCTAATCTGTTATTAAAATCATCAGAAAGAAATCTGCAGACGTAAAAATAAATCCGTTTTCATGCCAAGTCACACTGCATCGTATTAATATATAAGAATATATAAAACATGTTTCTCTAGATACAAATATATAGCTATAAATATTCTGCTACAACCAATTGTTAGCATATCGTAGTGCTTGATATTTTCGAGTTTTAGTAATACATTGCCAATTGTATTTAGTAATGATGGAATGATTGTATTAGATCGGTTTCGTAATGTAACATCACTGGCAAATAGCAGACTCGGAGCCGAGATTAATTGTATTTCCACAGCTGGGAGTGAAGCAATTCTACAGCTAACACTAACCAGAACGGAAAGCGTTGGGAGAAATAATTCCAACACTTCTATCGTTTGAAATACTATATCGACCACAAAGGGTGCCTTTTTAGAGGCTTTTAAGAGGATGTTTCACAAAGGAATTGTAAGATCGAGTCACAAATTCTATCGCGATAGATTAAATGGCCCTAGTAATACTACTAGCGGCTGAATGCCCCTCGACCTCATTTCAATATGGTGGGACAACAGCCATGAAAATTGTATCCCTAAAGTAAATAATACAGCTGTCCTTCCTGTTAGAAGGATAAAGAAATGTGCATACGCAAGTGCCAACCATGTGTAAAACATCTGAAGCGTAGCGACAACTATGTTCAAGTTTTTGTCACAATAGCAGCCCTAAATTTATAGACAGTAAGGAATTTTTATCTTAACAATGTTCAAGAGTTGTATGTATTCTGGAAGAGGATTTTACGATATTAACAATTGTAGTCACAGAACAATGTGTCGTCGTAATTCTTTTATTTAGTTGTTTGCAACCAGGCCAATATTTCCTCGTAATATATTCATAATTCGGACTTGGAATTTTACCCCAATGGTCAAATGCTAGTCCATAAATGAAGAAACGAGCATTGGAACCGAGCAAACCTATGCTTGGAATTTCTCTATGTGATAGAATCCGAAATGAAGAAATTGACGGAGAACAAAGGTAGTGGACGTAGCTCTTAAAGTAAGCAAGTTTAAGTGGCAATAGGTAGGATACATCTGTCGAGTTTGTGACGGCAGATGGGGGAGGAAAGTCTTGTAATGAAGACCACGCATGGGCCGGAGAAGCGTAGGGCACCCGCCCTCCGCCTCCAGGTGGACGGACAGCCTATTAAAGTCGATTTTTTAAGTCTAAATTTTAAGAAGCTTTTTTTAGACCTTTACACAGAGGTGTTCACAAAATGGCTAAACCATTTTGATTTTTAAATTTTTCCAACACACCACAAAATTTAACACACAACCACATGTGCCTTTTATAGCAAGAATTATAGAACATATTGTATTATTAATAATTGATTCACGCGACCTAGGGTTAAGTAATTTGTCAGACAGAGCAACCCAGTACATAATACCAGTCTCTAACAAGATATAAATTATTACTTGCCTTGAGTTTTCTCGAGTATAAACAAAAACCAACTTCAAATTGAATCAAACGTTAATCAAGTAAAAACTTATACGGTTTTCTCTTGTATGCTATTGTCAGAACTGAACCAAATTGAAATGGGACCACGGGGGAATCACCAGCTTTCAAATAAAAATGTATCATTACATTCGGTTCATCAAGAAAGTTCTAAGGTAACAAAAATATAAAAATATAGTTGAATTAAGAACCTCTTACTGTTTTGAAGTCGGTTAATAAAATAAAAATTATTATTAATACATTACAAATTCACCATACCTTTGTATTCTTCAAGTAACTACCATAGCTGAAGACAAAAGGTCAATAGACTAATGGTTTAGGGTATGGTCTGCTGGCCCATCCTTCTTTACGGATGCGGGGCGTGGACTTTGAAGAACGACCATGGGAAACGTATTGAATCGTTCGAGATGAGGGCTTATAGGTGCATGTTGGGTATTGGATGGACATTGAAAGTGACAAATGAGGAGATTCTACCATGAGTCAACGAGATGAGCATACTATTGCAGACCATCAAGATAAGAAAAGTGTCGTATCTCGGTCACGCGCTTAGGAAGCAGAGATATGACCTTCTTCAACTTATTTTGATGGGCAAAGTCGCTAGCAAAAGAAGTGTTGGTCGTATAAAGAAGTCATGGCTGCGGAACATACGAGAGTGGACCGAATTGCGAGTGCCAACTGTTTCAGCTCGCAAGAGACAGAAAGAGATATGATGAACTGACTGCCAACCTTCGTTAGTCGGAGAGGAACTTTAAGAAGAAGAAGTACGGTCTGCGAATCGTAGTTTCGAATCCACCATTGACGTGAACCATCTCCTATAGCACAAGCTTAACCTTAGTTGAAATGGTTAATAAGAATGTTAGTAATATTTTCTGAAAAAAAGAAAAAATATTGCTAGCTTTCTTTAAAAAAAAATAACAATTATTATATTATATTGCAGAATCGTTGTTGTGTAGCATAGAAATTAAAAGCAATAAAAACATATCCGCATTTGAAGCGCTCGCAAGAGAAAGTACGTGCGTTTCACAAGTTGCAGCATCACGTTTTTATTTCCGCGATGAGATCTGAACAATTGCCTTAAGGTCACGCGACACAAAGCAAAATGGTTGATCTAACTCATACAAAACCTAGCGTACACGAATCCGGCATTTTGATGCATTAGCACTATTTAATATTAAATAATACTACGTAATACAGATACGTAATATGTCCGTGTAATACGCAGATGACTTTGAAGAAGTTAAATACTCGTATGTGCAAGACAACTTTATTATTCAAAGCATTGCGTGATTGGAATAGGAATGATTCGCCCTCTCGGACGCCCTTGGGTCGGAATGCTTACGCGTAACATAGTAACCGTCCAAGACGAGGTTACCCCTCACCGGGGGGACCCTTGTGTCGAGTAAGTAGCGATAGAGGTTCAGACTAAGCGACCTAAGAGCTATGCCACCTCTCAATCCGATGAAGCAGTCAAGACTAGCTCTCTGGCCACTCTGTGTAGTTCGTCATTAAAAAAAATAGGAATGATTTGGTGTACGGTTTCCGAAATTTTATTTTAATCTCTTAACTATTTTATTCATGTATCATATTTATTATATTCTTATTGTCTGTATAAATTCCATATAAAGGTAGTATTGCGCGCGCACGTCTTTGGTAGTCCCGGACACTGCTGGAAATCAGCGCTGTCGGATCCTTGCGACAGCATATGCTGAGACGGTGTGCGATATTGGCGTCATATGTTTTGTATTATTTGTCCATGTAACTTTAACTGTGTTTTGTCTATTTTTCATTCTTTTTTAATGTCTGTTATATTCTGTCTGTGATGTGTTTTGTATTGTGATGCCAATAAATAAATGTATAAGCCCTGGCCCTGGGTACGCTAGTATCAAATTATAATGACAATAATCAATTGAAAATTACATAACAAGCAATTAAATTAGTATATGACAATTGAATTTTATAAAAGTTGGTTTGACAGCAGACAATCGGCACGTTGTTTTTTTTGCTCCAGAAAAAGGTTTGTATTACCAGTACACCACAGTCAAAGCATCAAAACGTGACGTTTCACGTCTTATCGTTTTTCCCCGATACGACTTATCTTTATTGTATAAATAAAGGTCAGGATTCAAAGAGACTTTCAAATTGAAAGACCAAATAGTGATTCGTGCTTTATCGCGCGAATGTCGTATTCCTTTCTGTATTACATTTATCATGATTGGATATACGTTGGAGAACTGACGGACTAACAGGAAATAGTTGTTAAGGTTGTATATTATTATTTATCATATTTTATATGTATGAACTTTCTAACAATACGAAATGTGAACACAATTAAAGATATTTTTAAAAATATGAGCTCTCATGTCATTTTAACTAGTAGACACAGACAGCAGTCCGCTTTTCACCGGGCTTACTAGGTCCCATATGTAAACAGGTGGAAAGCTCAAAATTTAGTACTTAAAAATGTGATGTTGCCTTTTATTATCACATGCTGACTGGGATTCTCGCGATTATCAGATCATAAGAGGAACCTACCAGGCTACCACTCTAGCTGTGACCAGTGACTTCGTGGAATTTAACAAAAAGTTATTCGTTTTTTCGTTCCGAGACAGACATTTGGCTTAGCTGAAATGTTTATGGATGTGATCAATGACTTCCTTTTTTTTGAAGTTAAATAAATAATAGCCAAGTTACGCCTTATCACAGCAAGCCAGCCGATGTCGCCTTCTTCCCGGGTCCACCTTGGCGGACGACAAAGGCCGCCACCCTTGTCGCCCAGTGAAAGCGAGGCCCCTTTTAGTCGCCTTCTACGACAGGCAGGGGATACCGTAGTCTTATTCTTAAGAGCCCAGAACTACAGGGCTGAAGCTAAACTAACGTATATGCCACTTCGGGACGCGTTGGCGCTGGGAGAAGTGGCCGACGAAAGTATTAAGTATTAGAGTAGTAAGTATTAAATTGGTTCGATATTCATTCGACTGAATGTTGCTAAACACACAGGGTGTACAATAATATAACAACAAATACTTGAAACAACATTATAACTTGAGCCGGACTAGAGATTAATCATTGGCGAAGGGAGATATCCTTAATAACAAGTTTACGTAAACTAGAACATGCTGTTATCTCAACTATTGTAACAATTATGTTTCCTAACTTGATTAAAACAAATTATTGGGTCGCAGCTGCGTACAGTTAAAATCATAATAACCTCGATCCCGGAAGACGGTAGTTAGCGCGAAAAGCAGTTAATTACGCTTTACAAAACTAAAACTTAATGGCATAGAAATAACTATCGGAATATCTATTTACTAAATTTCAGAAAATAACCAGCATTGTATCAGAAATTTTAATCGTTCTCTTAACCGTTCGCTCGTTTGAAAACTATTATTTATCAAATTAAAAAATCCAGATCACAATTTATGATATTTATTTATTTAAATAAGATACACCAACTGCATTACACAAGCATACATTGTAGTAATAATTAAGTTTACAAACTAAGTCCTGTTGTGTATGCCAGTTACAGGTGTACACAATATTAACTATTAAGAAACGTAACGTTTTAATATTTTTTTTTAAAAGAAAGCTAGCAATATTTCTTTTTTTTTCAGAAATATTACTAACAATCTTGTTAACCATTCCAACAAAGCTTAAGCTTGTGCTAGGATATGGTTCACGGCAATAGTCTAATGGTGGATTCGAATCCACCAAAATTAGCCAAATTAAATTATTGCATAATTTTTAACACTAACGTGCGGAAAACATTTGTTTTGATAAAAGCGAAATGTTTCGATTCGGGTCAAATACTAAAACGTTGTCATTTACTTGACTTTAAAATATGACTTTGTTATGTCGGTATCTGAATGTCTGTCTGGCACCATCATGATACGGATTATTGTGTCAGTCTCCGAATAAATGATATACGAAGTGCAACTTGTCTATTATTCTCCCGAGTATTTAAAAAATTGCATCCAGGTACCGACATAACAGACTAACGTTATTATAAATTATTAATAGGGCTTACTTTAAAATAAGTATATTTACGAGGTTCTAGTGTTTTTATTCTCATTCCTCTTTCACATCTGTCTACATCCTCTTAACTAGTTTTAAATCGTCATAAACCCACTAATATCTTTAACAATAGGCATGCATTCATAAGCTTTAAGAGTTCTCTGGTATTATCCCCACCCCTTAGATGCTAGGAGCGTTGCTTGAGTTTCTTCGGCAACTTATTCTCCCAGCGCCAACGCTTCCCGATGTGGCACTCAAAGTTAGTTTAGCTTTTCGAATGTCCCTTAGAATATCCGTGAATAGCTACCAACCGAGTCGTGGAATGCTTACGCGTAACATTGCAAGCCGAGGTTACCCCCCACCGGGGGGACCCTTGTGTCGAGTTACTAGCGATAGAGGTTCAGGCTAAGCGACCTAAGAGCTATGCCACCTCTCAATCCGGTGAAGCTGTCAAGGCCTCTCTGGCCAATCTGTGTAGTTCGTCATTAAAAAAAATATCTGGTATCATATTCCAACAAAAATACGGGACCTAATTGAAACCAGTTACTATCAGAAACACTTTTCAAAATTAATTCATACATGATCGCGCTGTTTATATTTGTATTTATATAGATATATAAAAAACCACAAATTGGTAATCTCCACCGTTCTTCGAAGTCGGTTAATAATCAAACTGACTGATAAATAAGCTTAACAATATCGATTTTCAGTATCAGCGATGACAGTTACACATTGTTCGTGTCACATATATTACTCGGAATCATCATTACGATATGTAATGAAGGACAGATAATATAGTAACCGATTACTATAACTACTGCCAATAACGTCAATCATAATCGTCACGATGCCGGAAAGCAATTGTATTAGAGGTTACTACTCGACTCTTAATATGGGTATGCTGTTTATTATCCTGTCAACTTGTATTGCTTAAGAATGTTTAAAATATAAACAAAAGTTTTCATGTATTTTATATGTCCATAGGTATTTTTTTTTTATTTCTAAGCAAGTGCTTGACTACGATCCCACCTGATGTTAAGTGGAAATGCAGTCCTGGATGGTAAGGCGCACTAGCTTAGTAAATGTCTATTCACTCTACTCTTGAAAATACCCACATTGTAATCGGAAGGAAAGACAGACGCGGGCAAACTATTCCAGTCCTTTGCTGTACGAAGAATGAAAGACAAATCAAATCGCTTCGTTCGGGTATGAGGGATGTTCACAACAAAGGATGAAATCCCGCAGTGCGTCTAGAAGTCCAATGGTGGAAAGGGATGGGGAATTAGATCATGTAGTTCCTGAGCACACTCTCCAAAATGCAATCTGTGCCACGTGTATTCCGATTTAGGTTTTTAAAAAGCAAATACTTTACACTGAAAACACTTTGATAATGTTACAATTAAGTTGAATATTAAAGATTTAGAACAGTGATTACTACACGGAGTCTGGTCTACGACTAACTGCCCGCAGTTAGCATTAAGACCGGTATGTATCCAACAAACCAGTCTTATTACTAACAAAGCCTTCTCTATATTTTTAAGGATGTTTCGGCTCTATACAACAACTTTTAAATCAGTACGCAATCGCGAGCTACACGTACACACAAGGTTACCAACAATATCCTAATTGTTTAAGCAGGAATCTTGAAGGTTTTTCGAGACAGCCAAAAACATACAAATGAACTTCTTGTAAGTGCCGCCACTTACAAGCCTTTCTCTATCAGTACATACCGAAGAGCCCGAAGGCCAAAGCATGTTCACCATTGCACAGGTTAGATCGCTACAAGCACACAAAAAATCCATATAGGCTGTAACTTTCTTGATAATTACTTTTACAATTACAATAAACATTGTTAATGGTGTAAAAATATTTAAAGATAAACAAAGCATTGTGCATACAATAAAAGAAAACAAGAGTAGAATTTCCGCGTTAAAAAAGAACTATACAAAAGTACTGAAATAATGACTAGCATTTGTGGATAGATTAACTTTAACTGCTTACCGTAACATATTTAAAGTGTCTTGGAAAACCTCCATTACAACTGTTACTAAGTTTGATTATATCTTAAAGATTTGAATTCGGCTTATTTAATCTTATAACTGATTTACCATGTGTCAAATTGGATAACAAACAATAAACATGTAAATTGAATGGAAGAGTTTTGTATAGAAAATTATACTTTAAAAAAGAAAGAAAATGGTTTTAGATAAATAATATATAATATGTATGTGTTATCAAAAGCGTCAATAGCCTAATGGTTTAGGGTACCGCCTGCGAATCGTAAGGTCGTGGGTTCGATCCCCCATTCGACTATTGCTGTGAATCATGACCTAGCACAAGCTTAAGCTTAGTTAGGAATATAATAGAAGTAATATAAAAGAAGAGGGACCCCAAAGGTCAAAGAGGTCGGGGAAGACCAAAGCTCTGCTGGATAGACGGTGTCAATCGAGACACCAAAGAAATTGGCATAGGAACCTAGGACTGCGGCCATGGATAGACCGAGGTGGAGGATGTTGCTTGACCAAGCCAAAGGGCTGTAGAGCTTATAGAAGAAGAATATAAAAGAAGTAATATTTTTGAAAAAAAAAAGAAATATTGCTAGCTTTCCTTTAAAAAAATGTTTATTAAAATCATTGCTGATAGCCGCTACGTCGTGGAGTAAAAGGTGACAAAGTCTTCCTATTAGTATAGACTAAGCATCTATAGCCTAATAGCTGGGATGCTGTCTATGGAACATAAGCTCAGAGGTTGCTCACGATGATTCACTATTAATGTGACCCATCTCCTTACACATGCTTAAGCTTAGTTAGGAATATAATAGAAGTAATATAAAAGAAGAGGGACCCCAAAGGTCGAAGAGGTCGGGGAAGACCAAGGCTCCGCTGGATAGACGGTGTCAATCGAGACGCCAAAGAAATTGGCATAGGAACCTGGAGGACTGCGGCCATGGATAGACCGAGGTGGAGGATGTTGCTTGACCAAGCCAAAGCTCACAAAGGGCTGTAGAGCTTATAGAAGAAGAATATAAAAGAAGTAATATTTTTGAAAAAAAAAAGAAATATTGCTAGCTTTCTTTAAAAAAAATAAAAAATAAAAAAATTAATTAAAATCTTCGCCGATAGCCGCTGCGTCGTGAAGTAAAAGGTGACAAAAGTCTTCCTATTAGTATAGACTAAGCATCTATAGCCTAATAGCTGGGATGCTGTCTATGGAACATAAGGTCAGAGGTTGCTCACGATGATTCACTATTAATGTGACCCATCTCCTTACACATGCTTAAGCTTAGTTAAAATGTTTCAAAAGAATGTTAGTAATATTTGGCAAAAATTGTTAGCATTCTTTTAAAAAAAAAACTTAGTATCATTACAACAATAACAATGAACTTACATAACATTTCTTTGTTAAGAGTGTAATTGCCTCCCTATCAGTAACTACATCCTGTTAGGCATGTTGGGAACAAATGCAGCTGCATGTTTAATTAACTTTGATGACCTCAGCAAAATTACTTTTCAAAGAAATCGGTATTAAAAGATTAAACTTTCAGATAAATATAAATCATGGTTAGTAGGACCTGAATGCAGTTATAGATGTAACTTAGTGTAAGGGTCTCTGGGGAGGAGCTTCTGCTTGGGCTGTTACTTTTGACATAATAGCATATAGAGTTGTGAATTATATGAGACTTCAGTTGTAACTTATATAAATGGACAATTAAGCAATTATTTTGCCCCACACCTCTCTCCCAAGTAAATGTTCAGAGTTTCGTGACCTCTCAAATTCGGTAAAACAGTACAGGCCAGCTTCACTGGCTATTCTTTTTAGTCAAACCATATCACGTGTCACTTTTCTTCTATTACAAAACAGCAGATATACGAAAATTTAAAGAACATCATCTTTTTTTGCTGTATATATTAAATATATAATAAGCTATCTTTCAAAGTTATTAAACAGTAATATTTTTTTATTCTAATGAATAATGTTACAGTCAATGAAATATTGTCTTGTACAGTTTCACACATCTAGTATAGATTAGCCTTGTTTTATTGGTTGAGGGGTAATCTTACTAAGTATAATTTTTATTGTAGAAATAATAATTCAATTGTTTGGGTTAATGGTGTTTGTTTGTAGATTTCGCCAATGTTGGTTGTTATGGCAGACATGTAGAAAAAATACTTTGTAATATTAATATGTCATATATATCTACAACTCATAATTTGTAACAAATAGTGATTGCCTAGTGGCTAAGAAGTTCAACGTACTATTATATTCCAACTATACTCCAATACTGTCATTGGCAACAATCCCAGCTGTCTTGTAACAATAAGTTTCTAAATATGTGCCCAAATAAAAATAGGCCTGGTAAAAGCAGACAGCAATAGTTTGGACTGCACTGCTAGAACATGTAACAGTATGAGGCAGTTTATATTATATACCAGTAATCATTATTTTTTGCACAAAACTTATTATTATATTATATCTATAGAATAAATAAATTGTATAATAAAATAAATAAATAATTAAATATAGCCAACCTATCAAAATTAAGTAGCAAAAAAAAATATTATTGAATGGCTTTTGGAAATGGATTACGAAGAAACAGAAAAATTCCTTAATTTACAAAGATATTTAAACTATTTTGTTATGCCTAATTGTCCTATGGGGAGAGACAGAAGATTCATAACACAAGTTTACTTAGTTTGAGCTCCAGACTCCCACATCCACCTAGTTTTTTATTTTTTTTTAATTATTATTATCAGCAGACATTTAAGTCCAACATGAACAGACACTTTATAGGCTCACATGCTCCATCCTAGGATTCATCTTCGCCTTCCATCAATCAAGATACAAGCCAAACGTGAGCCTATTAAGTATAAAATAAAATTAAGACAAACAAGTATTTTCACAGGTAAATTAAAAATGACTTCAAATTTTCATGTTGCACTTTACAAAATTATCAATTTTAGTTGAATCATCTCGGCCTGTTTTCTTTGTTACTGTTAATTTTATTATTTATTTTCACATCAGTAATTCGTGAGGCGTAATAATATAAAAATACAAAATATATCATAACTCCTGTGTTTATAAATAAATGTGGCCAAAAACAACATTAACTTGATGATTTATAATTTGTAAATAATCTTCTAATATTCTGTTTATATTTAATGAAGTTATAGATGTAAACTCATTAATAGAATTAGAAAATAATAACGGTGGGAAATTATCATTTTTAACGACCTGTTGGCCTCTATAACCTAAGCACTTTAGTGACTCATGTTAATTTTATTTAAGATTATACACTCCCTAGTTGCATGACTCAACTTGAGAGCAACATAATAAACAAAGGAAAAATGTTTGGTATTAATTTCATAATTAATTCAGTTAGTGTTGCAGCACTGGCACCTCTCCAAACTTGCATTAACGTTTATGCGATGTTTATGTATATATGTACTCAATAAATCGGTATACCATATCAGTGCCTAACATTACCTTGAAAGGTTTGCGTACTCATTGTAACTACATCGTCATTTGTAATGGATGCTATCACGTATTCCTTGTTTTAAAGAGCTAAGTGGAAACAATAGAATATCTTAGTATGTTAAAGTCCGATTTTTGCTCTCTGCCAATTAATAAATTAACAGCAATACAAGTGAAATATTAAATGGAGTGTCGCTAAATTCTTTACAAGATCACTTTTAAACATATTGTATAAAAAAGTAAAAGGCAGTTGAAGAATTAAACAAAAAAAGAAATATCTGCAAGCAATTATCGGCGTAATAAAGAATTCACTTACATTATACTATTACCACAATGCTTCTCACTTGTCAACACATTACAATCGTTACTTTATTACACAATAGTCTATGTACATATTTAACACGAAAGTAAAATATAATTACCACATAGTTACGATTGTATAAAATGACAGAAAACAGCGGACTGAAAAAAGACGTCTAGATTGGATGGATGATGCACTTATTCTTAATGACGGTAATATTCAGCAGATGTCGCTTTGGAAATGATCATAGACAATTTTGATGTAAGACCTAAATTGTAACAGCTAATAAATTAAAAAGCATGAACGTTTATTTCAGTTTGAACGAGCCATTTCTATTTTGTTGTAAGGGAAATCAAATAAAATTAATAATAAGTTTTTTTATTTAATTACCATGTAAAATGAACCTTCATTCCGCATTTAACTGTACGCAATGCAGTCTGATTAAACAAGGGAACCAGGGAAAAGTAGGATATCAACATATTCTACGCTGCGGCTGTTGCTTGCGATGGAAATAATTTACTATTGTTTATTTTATGTATCTTATTAATAATATTCATTATTACGTGAACTTAAAAACAATTAGGGTTCATTTACTATTTAGAATAAACTGATACATAGTACTCTTTGAGGATCTGGTAATTACGACAATGCATTCCAAGTACAGCTAATTTGTAACAATAGCATATCTATAATCGTTTATATATAAATATGTAAAGTAGATAATAGTGATAATAATACAGATAGTAATTTAACATTCAGATCATTCGGTATTATAATTCATCTAATAACAATTAATTATATTCCAATAGGTAAACGTTAATGTACACATAATTTATTTTCATAGTATTTTTTGCCTTGTGAATGGCAAATAATGATTAGAAAAACAGAACTACAAAGTAAAAACCGATTTATTGTTTTTTAAACATACAAAATGTGATAAAAATGTTAAATATTTTATTTTTATTAACTTTTGCCTTTACAATAATAGGAATACAGATTATAAATTTTGGGTCTCTTATAATAACCTATAAGCCGTAGAAACTATGCAAAGCGCCACCTAGGAACAAACAGCATATTAACGTTGTATATCCTATCTCACTCACACTCGTGAGCTCCGCGCATTCAAACGGTTCAATGACTTTGGCGACCAGTTTCTATTTTCTCTCTGGTTCTGTCGTCGGCTCGGCCCGCTAGGAAGGGGGTCTTTGTTTGCGTTTCACGTTCGCGTCGCACGGTATCATCTGCGTCGGGCGCTCTATCGTGTCGCATCCGAGACGGAATGTGCCAACATAAGTGGAAGCGTGGCTATCGCTCCTCTCGGTCGATGTGAGATGTCGTGTACTGCCCCAGGGTGGCGCCGTCTAGTGCAAGTGCAGTGAGGTGCAGTGGTGTGTGCGAGCGAGCGTGGGTCGTTGCCACGGCGAGCGAAGTGCGCGGAGGTGGCGGCGGCCGCTCGGCCATGACCGGCGACATGCCTCTGGGGAGCGCGCACGCGTTCGGGCGCGCGCTGCTCCGGGACGGCGCCCTGCCGCCGCTGGAGCCCGGGCCGCCCGCGGCAGCGCCACCGGCTCCGCCGGCCGCCGCCGCCAGTCCCGAGCAAGTCATGAAGCTCTACATGAACAAACTTACGCCCTACGAGCACCGCGAGATATTTGATTACCCTCAAGTGTACTTCATAGGCGCGAATGCAAAGAAACGACCCGGCCTCGTAGGCTTTCCGAACAATTGCGAATACGATAACGAGCAGGGGTCATATATTCACATACCGCACGACCACATAGCATACCGGTACGAGGTGCTCAAAGTTATAGGCAAAGGCAGTTTCGGCCAGGTAGTGAAAGCGTACGATCACAAGAAGCGGGAAAATGTTGCGCTGAAAATGGTGCGCAACGAGAAGAGGTTCCACAGACAGGCCCAGGAAGAGATTCGCATCCTGGAGCACCTGCGGGAGCAGGATAAAGATAACACGATGAACGTCATTCACATGTTCGATTCATTCACATTCAGAAACCACACGTGTATCACGTTCGAATTGCTGTCGATAAATCTTTACGAGTTGATAAAGAAGAACAAGTTTCAAGGGTTCTCGCTGCAGCTAGTTCGGAAGTTCTCGCACAGCCTGCTGCAGTGTCTCCACGCGCTGAACAAGAACCGCATCATCCACTGTGACATGAAGCCTGAGAACGTGCTACTAAAGCAACAAGGACGCTCTGGAATTAAGGTCGGTAACACCAATAATTTCGCCCAACAAGTCAATTCTCTTTCGATTACCATTCCCGAAGTGGCACTCAAAGTTAGTTTAGCTTTTAAATGCCCTTTAGATTATTACCTGTGAAATAGCAACCGACAGAGTCGTGATTCGGCCCTCTCGGGCGCCCTCGGATCGGAATGCTTACGCGTAACATAGTAACCGCCCAAGCCGAGGTCACCCTTGTGTCGAGTTACTAGCGATAGAGGTTCAGGCTAAGCGACCTAAAAGCTATGCCATCTCTCAATCCGGTAAAGCAGTTGAGGTCAGTTTCTCTGGCCAATCTGTATAGTTCGTGATTGAAAAAATAAAATCGAATACCAACTGCAAAGTTCACTCAGTTGAAATTAATAAGCTTATTTTTTATTTAAGCTTCTTTAGGTGCGTTTGAAATAATTATGACAGTAACAGGTTGAAGCTGTACTGAAAAAAAATTGTTCTCATATACTCTTTTAAATGCTACAATATAATTGAGGCTATCTAATCTGTATGTATTATTAATTTAATTTTCCAAATATAAACTAAACTTGATTGACTGTGTTGACTGATTCTTTTCCAGTTCTTTTATTAATTTATTGTAATTGTATCATATGTACACTATAATATTCTATAATTTCCCACATGCATACATAAGTACATGCACCCATTTTTTTATAAATAAAGATCCGTATCATAGTGTAAGATGGTCTAGGATCAGCTGACCGCGGCCGCGCGTCCCTAGCCTACAGAAACACACCCGACACCCAGCCGCGTTTCTTGCTCAGGTATCCGTTTGAATTCGTAGAAAAGCTCGGCGATATCTGAAATGCAACTACTACTCCGATACGAACGTTATCTGGGAGATCCGAGTCGCTCACCCGACGCGGTACGCACGTATTCTATTTTGAAACTTCCCTACAGAAACGTCCGGCGGTCGCCGCCGTGTAATTTAAAAGTCGCTGATAATTACGTCAATATACGTGTCTGGGTGAAGATTCAAAACAACATTTTACAACGAATATCATATTATCACAAGCAACATGTGGGTGCTTTCTTAATGCTGCTGTCCGACCCGTCGTCAGAGGGAGCGAGGAAGCTGGTGGCTATGATCATACAACATTAATGACTTTCTTTTTCACTTCAAGCGACCGATGTGTGTGGACTTACGTTAGGGTATGATGGGGCTGACATACCCAAAAGAGCTAAAGTCCCCAATAAATAAAGAAGAAAAAAAAATATCACAACATTTTCTTACGTAAGTTTATGTTTAAATTTTAAAAGTAGCCTAAGTTACTCTTTATTATATAATTCGGGTGATGTAATCATCAGCTAGTAACCAAAAAGTCCCTTCGAAATGTGTTCAGTCGTTCCAGAGATAAGCCGGAAGAAATAGACAGACAAATATTGTAAAAAAATATTATTTTAGTATATGTACCGTATGTACATTAATATGTATGGAGAAAAAAGCGGTTCCTCACTTGAATACTTTTATTAAAAAATAAATAAATAAAGAGTTTTTAATCGCGGGTAACGCCGCGGGTCCCAGCTAGTATATGAATAAATATAGGGAAAAATTTTCTCTGTATATTATACTACAGCATTTTTTATTAAAGAACTAAAACTCGCGATACAGAGCAATGTACGAAAAGCGAAGGCTTAAATCAGGTCATTGACTTTTATTGAATTATTCGAGTACTTTTCTATGGTAATGTATTCGGATAATGAAATGTAGTTCATTTATTCTAGTTTTAGAGCCTGTAGAAAGTTGATTTCATTAATGTATCAACATTTTATAATCTACTGTTAGTTAACAACACATGGCACCCAGCTATTGTTATGCATAATAACTACTTCCAATGATATCTTAGTGATTTACTTGAACCTTATTGTATCTTTAATTCATAATTAATAATTTAGTTAAACATCACATAAACTTGGTATTATAAACAATAATTTAACTTTATTAGTTTGTTATCTGACTTATAATTAATTTTGTATAAAGATTGTGACGACGCGTCGTTGTAACAGTATTCGTTAAAATAATTCCTTGTACAACGTTACGATGTCTGAATAAAGCGTGTGTATTAGATATTGGACTATTTCATTCCACAAAACCTACAAGTTATTACACTACATAATGGTTTTTTTTTAAAGAATACTTTACACTAATATAATTCTGTAGCAAATCTACAATTCAAATTGCTTTTTTATAGTTGATTGTTAGAACGAAGGCTTTTGCCACTTCAGAGATGGTTGAGGTCTAAAGGTTTTATATTTAGTTTTATTTTATATTATTTAGGTTAAGAATCCTCGAGAGAAACTGGACTTTAGGAGAATGGCTCGATTAGTTAATTACATCGGATTTTAATTTACAATATGTTGTAACAATACGTGCACTAAAGACAAACCTCATTGCACAAATTTCACAGCCATTAATTTTTTTTTTAATTTTCTGCGCCAGTTACCTGTCCGATCTTATCGCGACATTCTGTACCTGGACCAGTTTGCCAGGTGCGTTGCAGGTGACGTCATTGTGCTTGTTAATTTTGCAATTAACTCGCTTGCTCCGTTAAAATTTTGTTACTGCGTTGCAGACACCTTTGCACGTGGAAAATGCGGCCGTTATTCGGCTGCCAGTGCAGTGCATCAACAAATTTAAGTAATTTACCCGTAAACTATTACAAGTAAACTGACTTGCTACCGCTGTAAAGTTCGGAACGTCGATAATTTAAAAATATGATTATAACGCGATGGGACAATACGTGAACTATCTATCAAACTCGGTGAAACAGTACAGGCCAGTTTGACTAATGGGTCAAAAAAAATCCGTACAAGTATATTTATATGTAAAAACAAAAACCATCTTCAAATCGAATCAAACGTTACACGTTATTACGCGCGGAAGCCTTCTTTGTATTTACGATTTATCGTAGGAATATTACGAAATAGAATTAGTTAGAACCTAATTACTTCTAATCCTTTCCAATAAATATGAATCATCGAAATTGGTTAGTGCGATATTAACTTATTCGTCCATTTGTCGCACACGCACTTAATGCAAATTTAAAATACTTATTTGGGTTTCCCATAGATACCATTGTCACAATTAGACCAAATTGACCAGCTTTCAAATAAAATAAGAATCAACATAATCGTTTCACCCAGAGGAAAGTTCTAAGGTAATACTAAACATAAGAAAAAAATATAAACGAATTGAGATTCTCGTTTTTTGAAGTCGTTTCATTATAACGCGATAAAATCCTTAACAGCTGTTTTATTTGCGTTCACGTCAATGTCCGATTTGAACACACGACCTCTCCGACGGTAGTTACACCATTAGGATATTGACGCTTAGAGTATTGGCCTTGATTTGAGTTCAACCTTGAACTTGATGTTGGCGTTACACACTGCATGTATATCTACAGATATGTAGACACACATATGCACATACACAAAAAATAAATTTGGAGTGTGACACAAAATATTAAAATAACTTTTTACTACATGCATATGAATATATATACGGTATATATACAAAAATAACACTTTAAAATTTTTGTTTGCTTGGTGTTTCCGGCCAATCTCAGGAACGGCTGGACCGAATTTGACGGCACTTTCACTGACAGATAGCTGTTGTAATATAGATTAAGTACGGTTACTATCAATTGCCAGTCAGCATAGGGGTTCGTTATAAAAAAAAATGAAATAATTTTTATGACAAAAAACGTGTCGGTCGATAATTTATTTAAGTGATAACTTCAATACAGCAACGAGGGACTTGGTGATGTATCACTTTATCTTATATATACAGTATTTATTTTAGTTGGTACTTTAGAAACTGGGTTCAGATGATTTTATTTTCACCGTAGGCTAAGCTAAGTACTTCCTATAACAATACTCTCGGTGGTATCCCGGAGCAGGATTGGATTCGGATTAATTTTCAGAACACCTACTTTCTCCACTCGCTCTCTCCTACTCCTCTTAGCTAATAGTCCGACATAGTGTCATTACACTGTCCCTGATAACGTCTTCTCTTCTCCTGTCGTTTGAGACCACAGCCCAGCTACCTCGCATGTACTCCTTGCGTATTTTCAACCGAGTTCAAAACAGGTGAATGTTCTCAATTCGTTTGTATGTTTGTTAGCTCATAACTTTGGACTGGGTGAACCGATTTAGGTGATTCTTTTTCAATTGAGCGCTGGTGTTTTCCCTGTGGTCCCATTCCTGATAAGGGCATCCATGAGAAAACCGTATAAGTCTTAAATTTGCGTTAAGTGTGAGCGAGCGACGAATAACTCAATTTCACGCCAATCCATTTCGATGATTCATTTTAATTGGAAGGAATGTACTTCAAGAGTAGTTCTGATTAATTCTATTTCCTAATATATCTACGATAATTCGGAAATGCAAAGACGAAAGTCGGATTTGAAGTCGGTTTATCTTTTCACTCGCAAATGTATCGATCTTGATTAACTTGACACCACTCTTCTTATCACTTATGTAAAAGTATCCATAAGTTACACTGTACGCTACGTGGAATCCACATTTAAGGCTTTAAGAACAGATATTAAACTAAAAAAAGTTGTTTTTTTTGTCGTATTTATAGCGGCAATGTCTCCCGAACCGGTTCGGCTTTTAGGGAACGTTAAGTTTTCGTCTTAGTATTCATGTCAGATGGCACAGTTGCCTGATGTTAAGTGAGATAGAACGGGCCTTTTTCAACGCTTATATTAAAATACTTGGTATATCAAACGTTCCTCTTTCATATATGGATATCTCCGAAGTGCAGTTGATTCTGTCCAAAGGTTTCAGTTACAGTTGTTCTGTTTAATATTCCCACAGCATTATTAGCATTGTCATAGTGAAATGTCTGTCATTCATACATTTCCACTTCTTTATTTATATCTACGGTAGAAAGTTGAAATACGAATCTTGAAAATTGTCCTAAATGACTTATTGCTGTAGAATTGTTTTTCAACCGACTTCAAAAAGGAGGGGATTCTCAATTCGTATATTTTCTTATGTCTTTTTTGACGAATTACACATATTGGCCAGAGAAGCTGTTTGTAAAAATTTATATATATATTTCTGTACATACACATTTATTTACCTATAGTTTCTTTCTATAATCAAATATTACTCTAAGGTTGGGCAGTAGTAAAGACACAGAATATCTTTTGATATTGAGTCTGCCTTTTGTAAAAATATTTTTATGTAACATATAACAGTCGATGAGGAACTACACATATTGGCCAGAGAAGCTGGCCTTGACTGCTTTACCGGATTGAGAGGAGGCATAGCTCTTAGGTCGCTTAGCCTGTATCTCTATCGCTAGTAACTCGAGACAAAGTTTCCTCGGTGAGGGGTAACCTCGGCTTGGACAGTAAAAATAGCATAGTCCGCTACGCGGTCCTAGCGCGGATTGACAGACTTCAAATGTCTTAGAAAATTTTCTAATACATAAAGTTTCTCTGATCTTCTTCTTCACCGCCAAGTTGTGGTAAATCTGTACTTAAAATTTCAACAAACAATTTTTTACTTATAATAAATTTTATATTTATAATTTTTTTTATTTATATATATATATAGGGTGTTAGGGTAGAGGTGATGGGATCAGCTGTCTTTAGCTATGTGTTTCATTGCTGTTTTCTTTAAACATATGATTTTTTTTAATCAGCATCGATTTTTATTCCGTCCCGTCATCAAAGGTGTTAGAACTATCATCTGTCTTCGTTTTCGGAAGCGGTCACCTAATACCCTGTATAAATTTTAGGTGACTTTTAGCAGTGCTTCTGTGATATCATAATCGAGTTCTTTTAATCATTCTAAAAGCGTTATTTTAGTGGCGAAAATCTTAATTACTTTAAATGGATGGTTGCGGTCAACAGCCGAATGGTGAATTCGAACCTACTACGTTTTCTTTTTGCAGCCGTACCTCAAACCAATTAGGCTTTTGTATAATCTTTACTCTTTTCGCCTCACTAACGAGACGCAACCTCGTGAAAATTGAGTGTCGGATTATTTTGCGCACACCACTAGAAAGTTTCTCGAACAAAAGGTGATGTTTCGTAAACTTGCCCGAGGGCAATAGCGGGGTAACGTCGAATCGTTTTGAAAAATTTCACCGGTCTGCAGTTTTTGTCTGCGGGTTAAAAGGACGTGAGAGCTTATTTTTATTCTATAAGTAGATTCTTATTGACTTCAATTATATTATTTTTATATTATATTGCCATGCCTTCTAACAATAGGATCAAGATAAAAAGACACTTCTTTTATATCTTTCGCCGTTAACTCACTTGCATGAATAGAATATTAAGAATCAGCTAAGAAAGATGTAGTCCATAACTACTAGAACTACTGTATTCTCGATGGAAACTGGACTGGTAACTTTGAGATCGTTGAACATATCTTTCGTCTTGTCATGGTCTTTAGCCCCGTGCATCGATGCAGATAGATTCGTCGCGACTGACGCTTAGCCTTGACGTAAAAATAGTTATTCTTAAAAAATCTGTCCTAAACGGTACCCACGACCAGGGGAGCAGTCGTCCCCTGCGCTGATTACCCGAGTTGTGGGGTCGATACCCCGAGGCCCGTACTTGCAAGGTTCCCTTGAACCTTGTAGACGACCCGCGCTCGCTCGCCCCGTGCATCCAGGAGCAGCAGTGATATCTTTATTATCTCACTGAGATCGTCTATCGATTATCAAACCGAAGGTGTGATACTCGCCGTTGATAGTGACTCTACGCGATCTCCAATACAGCATGTTAAACACATCGACCAGTGCAGCTGTGAACAGTTTCGAGGAGATTTTAAATGTCTGTGTTAGGTACAAAACTGTAACTCAATAGGATAAAAGAACCGGTATCTTATGTATTTGTTGAGTACAAAGAAAACGAACGTGCACGACACCTGCCAACAGAATGAAGATAACCCAGTTATTGTGTAGACTGTTTACACGTCTACTGGCAGGTGAATGTGAACTTGTGGAGTTTACCTGTTTTCGAGAGACCTCGAACAATGAGACGCGGAAACGCTGAACAAATAAAATCGATGTGCGCTAGGGAGGGGATTGTGACCTTGTGATGTAATTTGAAATCTTTGTAAATGTTTTATTAAAGGCTATGAAGTAAATATCAAACACACAATAGCTTCTTTTATTTCCACGGTATCATGGTGTTAAAAAGTTTTGTCTTTCTTCCCCCATATTTACACTCATTAGTTGGTATTAATCTAGTCATAAATTGGTAACCCTACCAATTACAGTCACCAAGTGTTCATACGTTTTTAAGAGTTCCTTGGTATAGATATACCAACGTACACCAAGGTCCGATTCCTTCCAAAAATATTATGGGACCTGATTAAAAATAAACCCTTTTAATAAAAATCAAAATTGTATCTATAACTTCACAAACATAAAAAAATACAGACGAATTGAATTTGAAGCGTCAATAGCCTAATGGTTTAGGGTACGGCCTGCGAGTCGTAAGGTCGTGGGTTCGAATCCACCATTGGACTATTGCCGTGAACCATGTCCTAGCAGAAGCTTAAGCTTAGTTGGAATGGTTAATAAGGATTGTTAGTAATATTTCTGAAAAAAAAAAATATTGCTAGCTTTCTTTAAAAAATAAATTTTGAATCTCAAGACACATTGCTGGATTTTATCCTTTTGTTTTGAATCCGATCGTTCGTCAAACTCGAACGAAACGCTTTGCTTCCACTGCCGTTATACATACAGGAAAGGAGTGGAATCATTTGTCCGCGTCTGTGAAAATACCCACATTGTATTTGACTCCGAATACAATGTGGGTATTTTCATAAGTATAGTCAATAGGCAGTTATTACTAAGCTAATGAGCTTTTCTATCTAAGACTGAATTTCCACTTAACGTCAGATGGGATCGTGGTCAAGCGCTTGTTTCGTAGGTGTAAAAAAACTTTTGCAGTTGGCCGAGAATCCGTTATATACCTAGCCGTTTTGTGATGACGCTTTCTGATGACTTATTATGCAATTTATTATCGTATCGCCGATATAAATTGCACCCCAATGCTTCAAACTAGCCAAACAAATTGTATAGTAATAAATTTTCTAGCACCTGTCCACGAGACACTATGTCGAGGTATACATATGTACAAAAACCTAACTCCAGCCGGTTATACGCCTCATAAATCGTAGAGGACACCGTCCCGACCAATCCTGAAGGACTTATACTGTATAGATCGCGTTGTGAGGCAGTTGTGATACGGTGACCATTTCTTCTTTGTTTACTGGGACACTCCACGTGTACTTAATTTAAAATTCATCCGTTCCAAAGAATGAAGTCGCATTACCATGACTATTATATATATATATCGTCGCGGTTACCTAGACCTTCACGATACCAATTGTTAAGAAGTAGTTTATTCAGGTCGAACCTAGGTAAGAATGCGCCTTTAAATAGACTTACTATAGAATTTAATTCATATTTAAAAACGAATGATATCGACCTCTTTTTCAAAGTTTCGGTGTGTTTAAAAAGTCTCTAACCTACAAATAGTTATTTTTTATTAGTTTTATTTAATTATTTAATTTTAAAATTTAGTTTAATTTTACTTTAACCTATAACTGCGATGGCATTAACCTTACAACTTTTCACTGTTTTTATATATTGTATGTTAAAAATGTTCATTGTGTTGGTGATCAATAAATAAATAAATATATATCAGTTAGTAGAAGTTGTACATACGGTATCTCGGTAACCAAGAAAGATACACAAAAAATAGAAACATTGGTATATAGATCTGGAATATCTATAATAAGGAATAATAAAAATATATTCTTAGCTTTAAAATCACATCATCGGTATCGTCCATACATTTTCTTACTGACTGTTAAGAAATAATTATGTTGGTGACTTGGGCAGAGAAAATTTTCGCTCCCTTCATGAGCGCGTCCAAACAACTCTCTCGTTTCATATCTAACCGATCAAAGCATACACGAGCAATGGTATGTATTTTTACATATATTACCGATTACGCTGTTTTTAAAAAGGGACAGACGAGCTTACGGCTCACCTGATGTTAAGTGATCACCGTCATTCATGATCATCCAAAACACCGGAAAAGCGTTGAAAGAGACAAGACTTAACAGACTATGTCAGAGGAAACTAATCCACGATAACAACGTATACACGATACGACTTGGACTGTGTATATCATGCAACGAGTTGGCTATCGGTGGGTTTTAGTGGCAAGGAATCTTATATAACTCAAACATAGTCTTGTCGCAAGAAGGTTGTTGTTTTGTGTAATAGAAATACATAGGAAAATTTTAGAATGTGTCCCAGTTTTATCGACTCAAAATGTGGTGAACGGTAGAAACCCACAAAGTATTACTTTCAAAGCTTTGCGTTGTGTAGGCGGTAAGCGAATGTAACGGGGATTTAAATAAAACGAAACTACGTAATTGCCGATTCAACTTGATTTGTAACTGATTAACTGTTTAATATCAAATATGTTTACTATTAAATCGTTGGGGTTTTAAACATTCATGTTTAAGACAATTACGGTAAATAATATGACTGTTATCGAGGTAGACAGAGAAAGAAACAAATTCTTTTCTATTTACCAATCTTGTCTACAATTTTCTAATTGCTTATTTCTGGTTGGTAAGACACTAAAACGACAAAACATTGGCTTAGATTTGGAACCCCGAAGTCAAGGCACTAGTCTGTCAGACATATAGTTCATAATTGAATCAATTTATCGCTGTGAGCACATTAATAGATAAACGCATATAATGCTTAACAAGATTAGATTATAATGTATGGCGCGCATTGAGTCAAACTAGATCGCGGCGACTCGTGGCGCCTGAAGTCTGCATATAGGCATTTTGTCACTATATATGTACATATAAACATACATAAATACATACTTAAAGTAGTGTTATAAGCCTAGGTGAGAATTAAATTGCATTTGTTTTTTTTTCAACGTTTTTTTTTTCGTGGAGGAAATCAACAAGATACCCAAAGTTCTGAACGATATACGATGATACGCCTGGTCTCTAATCTCTCTGAAGAATCGGATCCAGAATTATGGGTTATCGTGGATTATCCAGATGCAATTGCAGCCCTGCAGTTCTGGGCTCGTAGAATAAGACTACGGTATCCCCTGCCTGTCGTAGAAGGCCCTTTGTCGTCCGCCAAGGTGCACCTGGGAAGACGGCGACATCGGCTGGCCCGTGTCGCCTTGCACTGCGAGGGCACAGGTGGGTGTGCTTTCCTAAGAGCACAGTGCAGAGGGACACCTGTGCGTTTGGTTAGAGATCGGTACGCCTATCACCATGCACCGAGGAAGGGCCACCGGGGGTTTTAGTGGGTAAGAGCCCTACATAACCGCCGCCTTCCTTGAGTAGGCGAGGTATCTTGTTGAATATTTCCCCCCGTCAACAAAAAAATGGGTTATCCACATAGCCCAACGAATTAGCAAAATGAAGTGATTTGTCACCTGTGGACATGACAGACCCTTTAGACCTCTTTACGATAGCCAGTGATACCATAGCCTAATTCTGAAAGCCTTGGACTACAGAGCTGTGCTTTGTTCAAGCTCAACTTAATGATGATGCTGAAGAAGATTTGAACGGTATCATAACATGAAGTGTTACGCTTATAAGGAAGAAAGTTATACACAATAACAATTATTCCAAATATAAGTACGATATCTGTACTGTGTAAAAACTGAAACGGCAGCGGCATTCGAACGCGTTACCTTCAGTTCTTGAATCGGACCGTTTCACCACTTTTCAAGAAGTTGTTGGAATTACCAGTAAAGCTTTTTTTAAAACTACAGCATAGAATGTAAGAGTAATTTATTTAAGTAGCGTTTGCGGTGAAAAAGTTAACAACAATCAATTAACTATCGGAAGTACTGGGCAGCTTAATCACGCCTAGCTAACAAGTATTAAGTGGCCGAGTGTAGGGTACCCAGTTTTTAAGTGAATAAATTAGAGACTCTATCCATCATGATGTGCTTATCTGATGTAAATTGGACGCGTTTCTTTGATTACACCACTACTTTAAAAGCCCTTATGCTAAACGGAGAAATGCACTTGTTTGTGGAAGGTTGGTGAAAGCGGCTGCTCTGGTTTAAGAACTTGACTTCTTATAACAACTTTACCCTAAGAATAGACGTAGACATAGACATTTATTTATTGGCATCACAATACAAAAACACATCACAGACAGAATATAACACACATAAAAGAATGAATAGACAAAACACAGTTAAAGTTACACGGACAAATGATACAAAACATATGACGCCAATATCGGACACCGTCTCAGCATATGCTGTCGCAAGGA
Source organism: Meandrusa payeni (assembly GCA_029286785.1). Taxonomy (NCBI): domain Eukaryota; kingdom Metazoa; phylum Arthropoda; class Insecta; order Lepidoptera; family Papilionidae; genus Meandrusa; species Meandrusa payeni. The sequence goes on from JAGSMX010000029.1 coordinate 4,856,380, forward strand.
TCCGACAGCGCTGATTTTCAGCGCTGTCGGATCCTTCTACCTAAAGACGTGCGCGCGCAATACTTTTATATGGAATTTATACAGACAATAAGAGTATAATAAATATGATACATGAATAAAACAGTTATGAGATTTAAATATATTTTATACAATAAAATAATAGGTGAAAAAATTTCATAAATAAATATATTATTAAGTCAAAAAACAAAATAAATAATATGATAATTAAACGTATAAAGTTTTAATTATATAATAAAATATTGAAAATATTGGAAACAACAAGCCACCGATATCAAGGGGATATTATCTTTTTGTATCTTTAACATCAGGTGTTAGTTGATTTTTAAATGCATTTACAGATTTACTGTCTCTTACGGGCGGTGGCAAATTATTCCAACACTTGGAATACGGTACTTGTAATACAAGGGATATTGAGATTTTTTATATATCGTTTTTTTATATACGTTATCTTAGCAACATGACTCGCAAATAACTATAACTAAAGTGGGTCAAAATTATGTGAGAGTGTATGTCATACTATCACGCCCTTACATACCACTTTGAACCGACTTCAAAAAATTAGGAGGTTGTTCTCATTTCGATTGTATTTTTTGTTTGATACCTTAAAACCTTCGACTGGATGAACCGATCTTGATGGTTCTCCTTTTATTTGCTGCTGCTTTCCATGTGGTCCAGTCCTGACAATGACATATATTAGAAACTCATATAACTCTGAAATTTGATTAACGTTTGTAACGACTCGTAAATACACTTGTATATCCTGTTATTTCTTAAATATTATGTTTACAAGTTCTTATGTAGACTTCATATTTTCCTGTTGTGATTCCTACCTACCCTTCCACGCTGAGACGATGATGTGTTATGTCCGGACTCGCACCTACGAAAACCCCATAGTAGTCGCCACCAGTGCTATTGAGTGGTCATGGGATCTCCGTAACGAACACAAACACAACTCCTCTATGCTTAGCTAGCGTAGCCCATCTCGGGCGGATCGAAATTTTGCCAGTGATGTTTCATGATGAATTGTCATATCAATTATGATTCCATCATTACCAAATACGTCAGATACTAAAACAAACAGGCGTACGAATAAACAAAATGATTCCCATAACTGGCAAATATTAACCATTGTCATGCCAATGAACGTTCATTTTATAAACAATTGAGTTAGTAGATTATATTACATTAAATAAAAAAAAATTGTGTTAGTCTATTGATTTTATTTTCTTGTCTATGCCGTCATAGACAACAGCCCTTTTAAAGTAAAACTTTACCATCCAATGTCAGATATACTAATGTAACAATTATTCAAATAAGAAGGACATGAATCTGATACGGTGTATAATTAACCGCCTTGCTGTCCTGTTCTATATACAATTATTAGCATAAACCGGTTTTTAAATCGTGTCAGATGTGTCAGAAATATGAAATCTTTATCACGACACGATTTATAGTGTATACGAGTGACAGGCGTCGGCGTCGGTTTAGTGTCGTTTTTGCATTATTGAGTCATGGTTACCGTAATGATAGATGCACGCACTTCAAATATACAAAACACGGATAGATATGAATAGATTGGTAGTATGTACTTACAGCTCCGCATCTTTCGGAAGCCATGTTTCGGCTTCTAGACGTAGTGATCGACTAAGACTCTCGTTCAGGATCAGATGAAACAAATCTGATTCCGCCCATATACAACCACCGGATTTCGAGACGCAGCAGTGCATTTTACATCCTATTGTTGTGGACATCAATCAAACCAGAACAAATCGCTTACTTTATGCGTACTGCGAAGGATTGGAATAGTTTGTCATTCCCTTCGATTACAATGTGGGTATTTTTAAGAGTGTAGTGAATAAGCATTCATGAAACTCTATCGTTTCCGTGTTTTTAACACTTGTTGTCAAAATATTGTTCATCGGTCGATTTTTGTTTTCTACTATTGATTTGGTAGTCTACTAGTGTCAGTACTAGTACCAGTTCATTGGTAAACACTATGGTCTAAACACGCTGGTCTATAGGCGTACCACAGACTCGCCAATTGTTGTGTTGGCTCTTAGCATTTTGATGTATTTGGTAGGTATATACATATAGTGAGTGTATCGGCACTCTTTTTCGATAGTCTGCTAATATTTTGGCAGTTCTTTAGATGGTTGACTTAACAGATTGCATTTCCAACATTAGGTGGGATCGGGGTCAAGCCCTTGCTTAGAAAGTATAAAAAGAAATGTCTTTTTAGACGAGAAGTAAACTGTCTTTAGCTCTGTCTATTTGTGTAATATACACGATTGTTTAAGAGAGATGTGCCCGCGCACTGCTCTCTCTTGTTCCTACAGTATGACGTAAAGTTGAAAGTTAAAGTAAATGCCTTTATGTATGTACCACTGCTGGGCACATGCCTTCTCTGTAAAGAGAGTATAATTTTTTTATTTCAGACATGTGGAAATATTAAAATAACACACAAATGAGTCGTTAGTCGAAATGTAAATAAGAAAGAATTAAAAATAAGACGGAATTATTCATCGAGCCTTCACGTTGTGCGAAAAATATGTTAATTCGTAACCCAGTTTCTTGGAATCTTCTTTGTTATGTACTGTTGTGATGCGAACCGCATTAACTGTATAATCATTTTCAAATTGTGTGCTGGAGGTGTAATTTAATTGTTCATTTCGTTTTTAATTATATAAATTAAAAACGAAAGCTATATAACAAACTTTAGTTCATAAACTCGGAGTTAGGTGCAACATCTCCCTAATACAGGTTATGTATTAGTCTAACAGGGAGATGTGTACCGAAGGACGAAAACGAAGTAAGAAAATGTTTATAGAATATGTTATATAATATGTATAATAATATACGATATGATAAATTATAGCTATTACAGTTTCCAGTTCTTGATATCGCGGAAGCGGATCGTATCTTTTTTTTACGTAGTATGTATAAATAATAGAATTTAACCTTTATAATGAAATAACTAACGTTATTATATATATCATAGATACAAGAGGGTTGACTTTATGGTTGCCATCGTAACAGAATCAGTGTCCAGGCCTGGGGATCCATCTCAATGGTTTGTTCCTCGTTTGGACACCAGCCAGTTTGTTTCTTAAAATTACAACTTTTATTTGTTCTACTGTTGGGTACCGTCCTTCTCTGTATAGAGAGTATTAGGACATAGTCCGACACGAGGCCCTTTTTTTTTTGTTAACGAGGAGGAAATCTTCAAAAAGAAACCCCGCCTTCTGGGGGAAAGGCGGCGGTTATGTGGGGTTTTTACCCACTAAAACCTCCCCGGTGGCCCTTCCTCGGTGCATGGTGAGGGGCTCCGGGATCTCCAGTGGAACGCACCGGAGCCCCTCTGCACTGTACTCAAGGAGAGCTCTTCCCGGGGGGGAGGTTACTCCCTCCCCTCTGCCCTCGCAGTGCAAGGCGACACGGGCCAGCCGATGTCGCCTTCTTCCCGGGTCCACCTTGGCGGACGACAAAGGCCCCCACCCTTGTCGCCCAGTGAACCCGAGGCCCCTTTTAGTCGCCTTCTATGACAGGCAGGGGATACCGTAGTCTTATTCTTGAGAACCCAGAACTACAGGGCTGACACGAGGCCCTAGTGCGGATTGGCGTACTTCACACAGACATTTTTCTATCCATGCAGGTTTCACTCACGATGTTTTCTTTCCCCAAATATTTTAACAATTTTATTGGTGCTAGCACCGGGGATCTAGCTTGAGTTGTTATCGTACTAACGCTGCCTGAGGCGATCGCCCGGGCGAATTTAAAACGTACTAGATAAAAATACGAGGGGAAAGGACAACCTCCAGGTTACGGAGTCTGCTTGAATTGTATTAGTGTTGTAAAATTTTATACAGCCCTTATGAGACGGGACTTGTATTCCAGCGTTGAATGCATTCAACTTTTATTGTTATCCTATTCAGCGATATTGTACGTAGTGCGATGTGCTTGTTTTAGGGATTTTCGTTCTCGGATATTCTTCTAATAAACTGTTATCGGTTACTATATACACACTTGTTAACGTTCTTCAATTATGTATTTGTATTAGTGTTATCGAGTTATAGCTAACTCATAAACTGACATACATCAGATGCAGATATTGTAATTATTTCCCTTTTTCGCCACTAAAAGTCTCTACAATGTGTAAATAACGTCTTCATTAAATCCACATTTAGTATAAGGGACACTATTTAATTGATGTCTCTTTAAATTTTAAATCACAAAAGCAAAATAACGTTACCTTTTTTTTTTTGTTGACGGGGAGGAAATCTTCAGAAAGATACCCCGCCTTCTGGGGGGAAGACGGCGGTTATGTGGGGTTCTTACCCACTAAAACCTCCCCGGTGGCCCTTTCCTCGGTGCATGACGAGGGGCTCCGGGATCTCCAGTGGAACGCACCGGAGCCCCTCTGCACTGTACTCAAGGAGAGCTCTTCCCGGGGCGGAGGTTACTCCCTCCCCTCTTCCCTCGCAGTGCAAGGCGACACGGGCCAGCCGATGTCGCCTTCTTCCCGGGTCCACTTTGGTGGACGACTCAGGCCCCACCCTTGTCGCCCAGTGAACCCGAGGCCCCGTTTAGTCGCCTTGTACGACAGGCAGGGGATACCGTAGTCTTATTCTTGAGAACCCAGAACTACAGGGCTGACACGAGGCCCTAGTGCGGATTGGCGTACTTCACACAGACATTTTTCTATCCATGCAGGTTTCACTCACGATGTTTTCTTTCCCCAAATATTTTAACAATTTTATTGGTGCTAGCACCGGGGATCTAGCTTGAGTTGTTATCGTACTAACGCTGCCTGTGGCGATCGCCCGGGCGAATTTAAAAGATAGATAAAATGGCATACGAGGGAAAGGACAACCAAATGTTACGGAGTCTGCTTGAATTGTATTATTGTTGTAAAATTTTATACAGCCCTTATGAGACGGGACTTGTATTCCAGCGTTGAATGCATTCAACTTTTATTGTCATCCTATTCTGCGATATTGTAGAGCGATGTGCTTGTTTAGGGATTTTCGTTCTCGGATATGCTTCTAATAAACTGTTATCGGTTACTATATACACACTTGCTAACGTTCTTCAATTATGTATTTGTATTAGTGTTATCAAGTTATATCTAACTCATAAACTGACATACATCAGATGCAGATATTGTAATTATTTCCCTTTTTCGCCACTAAAAGTCTCTACAATGTGTAAATAACGTCTTCATTAAATCCACATTTAGTATAAGGGACACTATTTAATTGATGTCTCTTTAAATTTTAAATCACAAAAGCAAAATAACGTTACCTTTTTTTTTTTGTTGACGGGGAGGAAATCTTCAGAAAGATACCCCGCCTTCTGGGGGGAAGACGGCGGTTATGTGGGGTTCTTACCCGCTAAAACCTCCCAGTGGCCCTTTCCTCGGTGCATGACGAGGGGCTCCGGGATCTCCAGTGGAACGCACCGGAGCCCCTCTGCACTGTACTCAAGGAGAGCTCTTCCCGGGGCGGAGGTTACTCCCTCCCCCCCTGTGCCCTCGCAGCGCAAGGCGACACGGGCCAGCCGATGTCGCCTTCTTGTCGCCCAGTGAACCCGAGGCCCCGTTTAGTCGCCTTGTACGACAGGCAGGGGATACCGTAGTCTTATTCTTGAGAGCCCAGAACTACAGGGCTGAAAATAACGTTACCTTATGGAACTTGAGATGGATCCCGAAAAAACCACATGTGTTTCACTAATATTACTTGCAATTATTAATATTAAAGTTGTTTAATGTGTATTGGGAAAGAGCAGAATGCGACGTAACGGTGCATAAATGTGCCCTAACAAGTTCTTTTCGCATTCGGTATGTCGGTCAATTAATGTACGATTACATTAATTGACTTGTCATCGGTATCGACACAATGTACCGAGATTGGTGGCCCGGCTGGCGCGGGGCGAGTCCTTACCAGTAAATTGGGTCATACGGTCTCGACGGCTGTTATCGATTTTTGCCATCTTACGCAAATAATTCCTGCACAGACTCCAAGTGTCGGGATGTAGCGTGACAGCTATCATGATTACTTTGTTAAGGGCAAGAATGTTTTTCTGGATTTTATAAATTAAAGCACTTACGACTGTAACCCAGTGGGGTAGGCAGATGTTACGCATACCGTTTTAACGACCTTGACAAACTTAGCGCTTTCTTCGTCTACATTAGAGGTCCCAACCTCGTGCCTGCGGGCATCACGGGGCCTAAAATATTTTTTATTGATTTATTTACATCAAAAAACAAAAACTTAAAGGAAAAAGGATATCTTACTTCTACAATCTTACTATCTAAACTTGTATAATATAGTATTTTTCATTAAATTTCATTTCCATTTGAATTTTAGTACTTACTGTCGCCACGTGGACATAATATTTTCGTTAATGAATAAAATATAAATAAATTAATGAAAATATTTGATTTTATTTTAAAGATATTTAATTGTCTGTCATGCACAATTTATTTCAGTTAGCTAGCGTCTTTATCTTCCGAGATATTCAAACTTTCTTAACCGACCCTATAATTTTTGGTCACGGCTAATGTTATAGTACGGCTTTCTCGCTTTTGCTTATAACTTGGTCCCCTTATCTAGTACTGTCTCTATAGAAACATAAACCGCTTTCAAAGGCACACTTAGGTAATGCGAAATATAATAGTAGTCTTTGTTTTACTTTGTAAGAGGCGACTTCTTATCTACGAAAACGTTTTCGCGGTATCCAGTTTCACTATTGTGGCTGGAAACTTAAGTCGTACTACACTATACAATTAAGCTTAAACGTAAAAGTATTTAAATCAAGTTATTGTTACGTAAGCTCTTCTTTACGAGGGTCTATTTAAATTACCCACAATTGTATTTTGTAATATAGTTTTACCGACTCGACACAGATTAATTCAAGGACGTTTTGATCTTGTTTTATCCTGACTGACTCGACCGTAGAAGACACTGTAAGATAACGAATTTACTTTCACAGAACGTAATGAATTTGCAATAACGACTGCTATTCAATGATGGTAGATGGCGTTACTTTAGTTGGCTTAAGATAAGATCAGCCCTGTAGTTCTGGGCTCTCAAGAATAAGACTACGGTATCCCCTGTCTGTCGTACAAGGTGACTAAAAGGGGCCTCGGGTTCACTGGGCGACAAGGGTGGGGGCCTGAGTCGTCCACCAAAGTGGACCCGGGAAGAAGGCGACATCGGCTGGCCCGTGTCGCCTTGCGCTGCGAGGGCACAGGGGAGGAGGGAGTAACCTCCCCCCTAGGACGTGCTCTCCTTGAGCACAGTGCAGAGGGGCTCCAGTGCGTTCCACTGGAGATCCCGGAGCCCCTCGTCATGCACCGAGGAAAGGGCCACCGGGGAGGTTTTAGTGGGTAAGAACCCCACATATCCCCGCCTTCTGGAGGGAATATGTGGGAATATCGTATCTTTCTGAAGATTTCCTCCCCGTCATCAAAAAAAAAAGATAAGATTTTTTCTAATATTTGGATTCAGAAGGTAAAAGCTAGGCATATGTAAAAAGCTTATTTATTTTTTTAATGTGGGATTATTGTTCTTTTACTTTTATTGATTATTATATATTTTTACATGTGGTTATAGTGGGTTACCTACGATTGCTTTATGAAATATCTTTTAGATACGTAAAAGTATGCTAATATCGTAGATATAAAGAAACGTAACTGACTGTGAGAGATGAAATACCCACCTATGTCTCTTGCCCCTTCAGTAATAAACGTTATTATCTTTCTATCTTCATTAACTTATATCTCCCTTTCAAGCTTAGTTCGGCTCGCCTGATCACACTTTTCTTAACGCATTCACCACTAAGAAGTTTTACTTCAAATACACAATTTCGATTCGTTTCGGCACCGTTGTAATCCCACAATGCATCCTCGGATAAACAAATTCGCTTGAATAGGTTAACATGAGTGTTGTATGGAAATAATGATCCATTCAAATCCCGCATTGACACATCGAACAACACTTCGGAAGCGGTTTGTTGCACAATCATTCTAAATTCAGCTGAGGTGGTTCGAAGCGGGCGAGAATTTCACGTAATTAGGTCGAACACTAGAGCTGGACAGCGTGCCCGGGCAGAGGGGACATACCGGACCACTGGCAATTGCCAATTGGTTAATTGAACTGGGAAATTACTGTGGAAATGAAACGTTGTAATTGGGAAAAAGATCAAGTAACATAGCTACCTGGAATTCTGCCGAATACCAGCAATTACCCTCCATGTCTTGTCAGTATTGTGCTGAACAGTAATACTGTCGGTTCATCGTTGTAACATAGCCCTAGTCTTCAATCCGAAGCCTATATGACTAGCGCAGATTGGCAGTCAGTTTATCATATTTCTCTCTGTCTCTCGCGAGACCGAAACAAATGTACTGTACTGGCAATTCCCGTCAACTCTCTTAAGTTAACCTCTACTTAGTGATGGACATAAAAAACATCGATGTTTTTTTCGATTGAATACATCTAGACTATGTAATATCGATATAACAATCCGATCGCGTCAAGGGGTTTAACTTTACTCCTTTTTTTTTTTTTTTTTTTTTTGTTAACGAGGAGGAAAAATAAAAACACTCACATCTACATAACCACTCGTAACACACATGAACACAATACAACCCACACGCGTCTCTATATACCAATTTACCTATATATACACAAGAAATACCTTATTTGCAAATTCCACAATGCAACTCTCGCTCCCAAGATACAATCGTCTGCTTAGTTTGGATATCACTGTTTACTAATAATGTGTACTGCAATGGTTATATGCTGTTTATTCGAAGCGTCAATAGCCTAATGGTTTAGGGTACGGCCTGCGAATCGTAAGGTCGTGGGTTCGAATCCACCATTCGACTATTCCCGTGAACCATATCCTAGCACAAGCTTAAGCTTAATTGGAATGGTTAACAAGATTGTTAGTAATATTACAGAAGAAAAAAATATTGCTAGCTTTCTTTAAAAAAACAAATACTGCGGTGTGGGTTTAACTTGTGAAATGCATATGAATGTAATCAAATGTTAATAAATATTTTCTATTTCTATTATATTCTATTTTTATTTCTATATTGGCTCGGAAAAGCCTTTGACGTAAGATTTGCCAACGTACGTTTACGTACGTAAGTTTTATTAATTTTCTATAAAGGTCACTGTTATTTATAATATAATTTATTATTTTTAGTCTATGTACATTACGGTGTCTTATATCTAGTGTTTTGGAGACATTGTTGTAGACTAATTTGTGTAAATAGGTTGGAGAACTTCGAGTAAGAAGAGAATTTTAGTTGGGTAGTGGAAGTCGGAACACTCGTTTTGCTAGCAATGTATGGTAGTCAGAACTGGCTAAATCTGTGCACATTGATAAGAGCTTTCATAATAAAAAAGTTAAAGATCTTTAAAAAAGCCCCTGCGAATGTTTGTAAACGGCGATAATCAGTAAAGATCGAGTGACCTACTTTTCGTATACTTATTTATTTATTATTTTACAAAATCAACAACTTATAAGTTATAATAAATATTTCGGTCACGTATTCAAGATCTATGCATTTATAGATTTACAAATATTTAAAACATTTTTTTTCAGTGTTCTAAAAATGTGTAGGGCGCACTTCGCATTGAAAGATAATAAAAAAAAATATTAAACAAATTTATACGAAATAAAAATTGCATTACCTGCGTTACTATATGTGAGTGTATGTGCGTACGATGTGTGTATATCCCTGTTATATACATATAGTAATGCTAAGGTACTAATACAAATAGATTAACAAGAACAGTAGCAATTTTTCTATATAACTTGATCGTCCCTCATTTTATCCCGGGACACCCAATTAAACATTGAGGGGATTGTAAGTAAACAGGGATGTATTACAGAATTACGTCTCTAATTTAGCGATAACATGGAAGTGCCGACATATCATCTCGTCATCCGAAATTGCCGTGGAAATTTGTAACGGGACAGTGAAGTTTTTTCTATACAACCGAAAATACTTTCACAGTTGACTTGTGACTTTATACGTATAATTAACGAGTTTCTTTTTTTGTACATAATTTAATAAAACAAAATAGGTCCTACATCATTAATGTGACATACGTATCTGCATATGGTAAGATTTGTCCTGTGGTCTTGTTCAGAATCATTCCACCCCCCGATTTCCTCTATTTTCCAATATTACATTACTCCAAATTCTATCAATTTTTTTTAAAAAAAAAGGGAGCTAGCAATATTTTTTTTTTTAGAAATATTACTAACAATCTTTTAACCCTTTCCAACTAAGCTTAAGCTTGTGCTAGGACATGGTTCACGTCAATAGCCCAATGGTGGGTTTAAAACAAACGGCTTAATTACCATTAGGCTATTCATGATTCAAATAAAAAATCTATTAAGATATTTTAAATAGCTGCGAACATGTGTATGTTCATATCAATTTCCATTACCAATTAGTTCCATTCGATTAACATTATTATTATGATCTACACTAATCAGCCATGCGGCCTCTATTGTTTCACCGGGATTTAGAGAGGTGGCACAACTCTTAGGTCGCTTAGCCTGAACCTCTTTAAAAGTTCTTCGACGCATAGGCCCCATGAGGTGGCCTCGGCTTGGACGGTATACTCTATTAGCGACTTGGTCGGTAGTTTTTGTCGGAAAACTCCGTTGACACGTTTTATCATTATCGTCATCAGCCTGTGTCTATCCACTGCTGGATATAGGCCTTCCCCAATGCCTTCCACCACATACGGTCCACGGAGGGAGAACGCCCTGCGCTTCTCCGATCCATGCGCGGCCTTCATTGCTAGACTTTCCTCCTCCATCTGCCGTCACTGACTCCGCGCTCGGAGCCCACTGCCACTTCAACTTGATGAAAATACCTTTGAACTGTCAAATACAGCTTTTATTTACTATGATGATATTCTATTGTTTTATAACCCAAATTTGTATTGACACATGCGTTGTGTATATTTATGTCATTATGAACCATATTGAAGTACAATGGAGTATATTGAAGTATAATAAAAGTACTTACCTTTATATATTATAGCGCCACGAATGTATCCGTTTAATGATGCTGCTGATATGTACATGGGTGTAGGTAATGAATGATCTTCACCCGCTCGAGAAGAGAATGAATACGGAGAGAAATGAATAATTTAATACATATATAGTGAGAGTTAAATTAACCATCTCACTGCACATTGATATATTTTTTTGCACAGAGTCTGTGTTTATCGAAGCTGCTTACAAATGTGTAGAAGGTGTTTGACTCTATTATATTTATATATTATTGTCAATACATCAAGGAGCTTTTTATTTGTTTTAATTTTAATAATATATATTTGCGATATAAGTGATTTGCTTCGTCTTTCATTCTTCGTACAGCAAAGGAATGGAATAGTTTGCCCGCGTCTGTTTTTCTTTCCGATTACAATGTAGGTATTTTCAAGAGTAGAGTGAATAGGCATTTATTAAGCTAGTGCGCCTTACCATCCAGGACTGCATTTCCACTTATCAGGTGGGATCGTAGTCAAGCACTTGCTTAGAAATAAAAAAAAAGTTTTTATAACATCATTTCGGTATCATCTGTAACGGTGTTATAATTTTTGTTGATTTAAATAAATAAATTGTTTAAATAAAATAAAGCAAAATCTAGCCTGGCGGTGCGCTATTATAAAATAAATGAGAATAATGTTATTTTAGTATATGTATCGTATATACATTCATATGCATGCAGTAAACAACAGACACTCCAATTTCATTTATTTGTATAGATAAACCAAAGTGGAATGAATCAAGATCAAGTATAACGAAATATCATGTGGACATTGTGAATTCGACTATTTTACGTACGGCGGCATCAAAGAGATAGGGCATTGCGCAAATGTACCCCGCCTGTGGCTACGGGTCGTTGGTAAGTGCGTACGCCCGGAACATTGCGTATAACTGGGTCACCCGGGGAATGGGGCGACCGCCCAGTTTCTATATCCATTCGTTCATATCAAGCAGTGGAACAATATAATCTATCTACTTGTTTTAGGCAGGCGGTTGCCTCTTAAATTGCACCAAACACGGTGTTTGAACTAAATACGTGAATCGATCGGTAGGCATGTGTATTTACGCGCTTAAAGCATGCGCTATTGTCTGTTACTTCGTAATTTTCTTTGTCCCTATCTGGGTCACTCAAGACTAAAGGAATATGTCGTGTATAGGTTAGATTTCTTTATAAGGAAAATTTAAATTCAAAAATTTAATCATAGAAAATTTAACTGATGGCATTACTCGAATTAATTAAAGATTTGCGACACACAGGGATATACACATCGTACACACATACAGACATACACTCACACATAGTGACGCAGGTAATGCAATCTTTATTTTCTATTAATTTGTGTAATTCTTATTTTTTTTGTTTTTTTTTTAATGCTAATTGCATCCTTAGTTAAGACTGAAAAAAAAATAACAAAAAAATGTTTTATATATTGTAAATCTATAAAGGCTTAGATCTTGAATACGTGACTGAAATATTTATTATAACTTATAAGTTGTTGATTTTGTAAAATAATAAATAAATAATTATATGAAAAGTAAGCGAAGGTAGCTGCTAGGAAGCTTGGAGTCCTATCAAAGGTTCGGCGGTACTTCACACTGGGACAGCTTTTGACTTTGTATAAAGCACAGATCCGGCCATGTGTGGAGTATTGTTGTCATATCTGGGCAGGCGCAGCCAAATACCAACTCGCGGCACTGGATCCCATGGAGAGGCGGGCCAAAAAGTTGATAGGTGACCAAGATCTACACCTAGATAGTCTTGAGCACAAGCGCAAGGTGGCCAGCCTTTCGGTGTTTTACAGATTAAATTTTGGAGAGTGTGCACAAGAATTACATTAGGTAATTCCCCATCCCCATTCTACCTTCGGACGTTTAGACACTCGGCGGGTCTCCACCCTTTTATAGTCGATGTTCCACGCGTCCGAACGAAGAGATTTGAGTCATCGTTCATCGTGCGTACAGCAAAGGAGTGGAATAAGTTGCCGGCGTCAGTCTTTCCGTCCAAGTACGACATGGGAGCCTTCAAGAGTAGAGTGAATAGGCACTTACTAAACTAGCGCGTACCATCCTTCGACTATATCACCACTTAACACCAGGTGGGATCAAGGTCAACCGCTAGTTTATACGCATAAATAAAAAAATGACTCGATCTTTACTGATTATCGCCGTTTACAAGCATATAAGACATCGCAGGGGCTTTTTTAAAGATCTTTTTATTATTAAAGCTATTATCAATGTGCACAACGACTTAAAAGCCAGGTCTCTGACCACCACACGTAGCTAGCAAAACGAGTGTTCCGACTTCCACTACCCAACTATAATTCCCTTCTTACTCGAAGTTCTACCTATTTACACAAATTAGTCTCCAAAGCACTAGATATAAGACACCGTAATATACATAGTCTAAAAAACTGTATCAAACTGGTTGCTCGGCCTCAACTATGATGACACCGAAAATGTCCTGGGGTAGACACAAACCAAAAAATAAAAAACACTCACATCTACATAACCACTCGTAACACACATGAACACAATACAACCCCACACACGCGTCTCTATATATGTATTTACCTATATATACACACAAGAAATACTATAATTGCAAATTCCACAATGCAACTCTCGCTCCCAAGATACAATCGTCTGTTTAGTTTGGATATCACTGTTTACTAATAATGTGTACTGCAATGGTTATATGCTGTTTATTCGAAGCGTCATTAGCCTAATGGTTTGGGGTACGGCCTGCGAATCGTAAATCGTGAGCTCGAATTCACCATTGGACTATTGCCGTGAACCATGTCCTAGCACAAGCTTAAGCTTAATTGGAATGGTTAACAAGATTGTTAGTAATATTACAGAAAAAAAAAATATTGCTAGCTTTCTTTAAAAAAAAAAACAAATACTGCGGTGTGGGTTTAATTTGTGAAATGCATATGAATGTAAACAAATGTTAATAAATAAATATTTTCTATTTTGATTTCTATATTGGGTCGGAAAAGCCTTTGACGTAAGATTTGCCAACGTACGTAAAATGTACGATATCTATGTACATTACGGTGTCTTTTATCTAGTGTTTTGGAGACATTGTTGTAGACTAATTTGTGTAAATAGGTTGGAGAACTTCGAGTAAGAAGAGAATTATAGTTGGGTAGTGGAAGTCGGAACACTCGTTTTGCTAGCAATTTATGGTAGTCAGAACTGGCTAAATCTGTGCACATTGATAAGAGCTTTCATAATAAAAAAGTTAAAGATCTTTAAAAAAGCCCCTGCTATGTTATATGTTTGTAAACGGCGATAATCAGTAAAGATCGAGTCACCTACTTTTCGTATACTTATTTATTTATTATTTTACAAAATCAACAACTTATAAGTTATAATAAATATTTCGGTCACGTATTCAAGATCTAAGCATTAATAGATTTACAATATATAAAACATTTTTTTTTCAGTGTTCTAAAAATGTGTAGAGTGCAATTCGCATTAAAAATAAATATTAAACAAATTAATACGAAATAAAAATTGCATTACCTGCGTTACTATATGTGAGTGTATGTGCGTACGATGTGTGTATATCCCTGTTATATACATATAGTAATGCTAAGGTACAAATACAAATAGATTAACAAGAACAGTAGCAATTTTTCTATATAACTTGATCGTCCCTCATTTTATCCCGGGACACCCAATTAAACATTGAGGGGATTGTAAGTAAACAGGGAAGTATTACAGAATTACGTCTCTAATTTAGTGCCGCGTAACATCTCGTTATCCGAAATTGCCGTGGAAATTTGTAACGGGACAGTGAAGTTTTTTCTATACAACCGAAAATACTTTCACAGTTGACTTGTGACTTTATACGTATAATTAACGTGTTTCTTTTTTTGTAGATAATTAATTTAATAAAACAGAATAGGTCCTACATCATTAATGTAACATACGTATCTACGTGTGGTAAGATATGTCCTGTGGTCTTGTTCAGAATCATTCCACCCGCCGATTTCCTCTATTGTCCAATATTACATTACTCCAAATTCTATCACATTTTTTTTAATAAAAAAGGGAGCTAGCAATATTTTTTTTTTTAGAAATATTACTAACAATCTTAACAAGATTGTTAGTAATATTTCTGACCATGACCATTCCAACTAAGCTTAAGCTTGTGCTAGGACATGGTTCACGGCAATAGTCGAATGGTGGATTCGAACCCACGACCTTACGATTCCCTGGCCGTACCCTAAACCATTAGGCTATTGACGCTTATAAATAATATACATTACTTCGATGATTAGCATTTTTTAATTGTACTTTCTTAATGGGCTATAAACTAGGGCTTGACCACAATCCCACCTGGTGTTAAGTGGTGATATGGTCGAAAGATGGTACGCGCTAGTTTAGTAAGTGCCTATTCATTCTACTCTTGAAGGCACGTCGTTTATCACGTAATTCATGAATGCCATCTACACCTGCATTTCTCTGGTTTTGTGTGATGTGTTGCAGTGATATTATAATATCAAGGGAGCGATAAGCAACTGATTTGTCTGTTTTCTACATCATAAACTTATTATGCAACAAAATATTTTATAAATAAGTTATCATCCATTAAGATTTAATTCTCTTGAGAATTGCAAATTGTCACAAAACTAGAACGCATGTGTTTATTCTACCGCTGAGTACACCTAAAACAGTTGTTATCAGTGCAAACTGAAATGTTATCATTTCTACAATTCGATAACCCAGTTCCCTGACGTGAGTTGTGTTATTGGCCCTCAAGACCAAACATTTGCGTTGAATGTTTGCGCATTGGGCCCAATCGCGTTGAGTGCTCGTATCGGGTATCGGGGCCCGGAGTTCAGGCTAGATTAGTTAGAGGTGCTTCTTACTTGCAAAGTAATCGAATGTTACCGAGCGCAAGTGATAAACTGTTCGATATTGATAAGGTTACTTTGTATTTGTATTACAACGTAGTTGTTAGGAAGTGTTCTTGTCCAGTGAATATCATATTTTTAAAATATAAGCCGTCTAGGAGTTTTCAACGAAAACGCTGCCTAAACTCTTTGAGATTTTATAAAATAATGTACGGTGGAATTGTGTATCTGGTATAGATAA
The DNA here is from genome assembly GCA_029286785.1 of Meandrusa payeni. NCBI lineage: Eukaryota > Metazoa > Arthropoda > Insecta > Lepidoptera > Papilionidae > Meandrusa > Meandrusa payeni. The sequence continues at coordinate 4,872,586 of JAGSMX010000029.1, forward strand.
GCCCGCGATGGCATATGTCTATCTCTTAAGGATATTGTTAAAAATTAAAATCTATATATACAGGAATAATATATGTAATAGTTTGTAACATGTCGATAATAAGGTCACTAACCAAACATGTTGGGGGAATGGAAAAATTAAAAAAAAAAATCTCTTAAGGATAACATACTATATACATAGTAACACTTTAACAATTTTAAAGCGGTAATTGGGAGCTAATTATACAAATACGATAGTATTCCTTATTATTTTCAATACATTAGTTGGCTTCAGAATTTTATGAATATTATTTTCTCCCTTTACACCACGCAAATTATATTATTTTCTAAGGTGTCTTAGAAAATCAAAAAAATCCGCAATTAAAATAATTTCATTTCGCCCTGATTCAAATAGGACGCGCGGCGGCCCTAGATGTGAACTAAATCCTAAAAGAAACCTAAATAAACTAACTTTTTTTGCAAATTCCACGCGGACGAAGTTGCGGGCACAGTTATAAATAAATGAATCTATCAAGCAGTGAGTACAAACTGTAATCACCGTAACATCGGCGTTATCGAACACATTTCGAAATGACGCCCAGGACTACGATATACGTATATAAAACGTCAATAGCCTACAGCACTAGCAGTACAGACTGCGAATCGTAAGGTCGTGGGTTTGAATCCACCATTGGACTATTGCCGTGAACCATGTCCTAGCACAAGCTTAAGCTTAGTTGGAATGATTAACAAGATTGTTAGTAATATTTCTGAAAAAAAAATTTGCTAGGTTTCTTAAAAAAAATCATTCAGCCGTAGAGTTGTGTTATGCACAGTGCATTCATTAATAAAAAGTGTACTATTTTTGAACTTAATTCCGCTTCCTTTCATATTCTGGGCTGCACAGACGCTTGGAATTCCGCCAAATAGACTACTCCAGCTGCACGTAGTGCTTTATCAAACAATCACTGTTTTAAATTCGTTGTGTTATATCGCTCATAATCCCTTAAAGACATAGCAACAGATCGGAATGTTCTCGAATGTCTGTATATACAAAAATGTTATGTTGGTTTATGTACATTTCAAAAACTCAGGAATTTCTTTATCGATTTAGATCAAATTTTGACACGATAGCGAAGTTTTTATCTATTTCTTGCGACAGTAACATACGTTGTTTACCATAATAATCTTTCTTTTTTACAATAAAAGCCGCGTGGTGTCGCGGGCTTTTAAAAATATTAATTTCAATTTCTTTTGGAGAGATAAAAGGAATATTTTTTCGGGTATACATTTTTAATTATGATTTTTTTATCGTTAAAAATCAAAAAAACTATTTCACAAAATTATCTTAACACCTTTTTATTATTTACAAGTATGTTAATAGCGCTATTCATTATTATATATAGATATATATTAATAATAGCGCCATCTATCTAAACCAGTTAACACTAAAAATCTTACGCTTTTATTTAACGGTACCATCATTTTATAATCAAGTCAGTATGCTCATTTTAATAAAAAAAGTAAATATGTACGTCGCTGATTGGCATATTTTAATAAACTCCCTAGGAACGTAGTTTTATCAGAACAATGTTGCCCTTTCTACGTTACATATTATTAGAGAACAAAATGCAATAGCAGCTGTACAACTTGTGCAAAATCTATTTGTATATCATTATCACCATTATAACCCTGTGTCTATCCACTGCCTTTCACCCTATACGACCCTCCCTTTTCCGCATCCAGGCACTTCCGGCTATCAATACAAGGTCGTCCGTTTATCTAGAAGGATGCTTCCCTCACCTTTGTCATTCTAAGACATTACTTCCCCATCTCCCGTAACTGGTACGGCAGATGCTGACATTAAGGGCTATGTCGGAGTACGTTTGTTCTCAGTCGAAATTCTTCGTTTCATACTATATTATATAGAGATATCTTTTAGACAAATGCCTAACATATCCTTTCCATCGCTCATTGCACGACTTTAAGTTTGTCGGTCACGGTCAGAGTCCGAGTCTTCATCAAACGCGCAAACATCTCAATGGCCTGAAGACAAAGGTCTTCAACCAGTACATACTTCCAGCTATATAAATGCATATATCTACCTATATGCGTAAGTTGGAACTGTAATTATTTAACAATTGTCAGATATTTGCGCACATCAATGAAGTAATAAATTTTGTCTATTAGCAACATGCAGTGACCCACTTAACGTTACCTTGAATCGCAGGCAGTGTATTGGGTTAGACTTCGCGAAATTGCGTTGTGAAATCTTGCGAATCTATTGTCCGATAACTTTTTCACCCGACCATGATTATTTTAATCGTCCATGTTTATCGGACCGAAGCTATAAATGGTTCTTATTTTAAAGTTTTTTATAGAAGTATTTATAGCCCAATTGATTTGTTTCGTGCTCCAAATTAAAAGGTTCAAAAATTTACATCAGAGTTAAATAAGTATCCTGTCTATACCGTTATGTTAGGTAAGTCAGCCGATTAATATCTGTTGTCTACCCCGCCTAGGGAAAAGGGATATGTTAGCTTTATTATACTTGAATGTAGATTTTTTTTGTCAGGGTGAGAATATTAATAAGTAAATATATATCAGTAAATAAATGTATACAGGCGTGTGTGGTGTTTTGTGTTCATTTGTGTATAAGAGGTCGTCATTTCTTAACCTAAGAAAAAAGGTACAGCATATATACATATATATCTATATATATCCCACTGTTGGGCACAGGCCTTCTCTGTAGAGAGATTATAGGGGTATATCATGCGGCCCTAGTACGAATTGGCAGACTTCACATGCCTTAGAAACATTTCTAACATGTAGTATTGCCAATTCCTAGCATCAATTCAAATTGTGTGTTAGCGTAATATGATGCAAAAATCACTTACTTTTCTGTAAAGTCTGAATACCATTTGGTGTTTTACAAAATGTTTGTGCACATTTCCATTTCAAACCGAAACGCTTGATTTGGTCAGTGGCCAAAAAGTTAACGAGCTAGATTGGAATATGTTGCTATATACAACATGTAACCCTGACCTTGCGACTGATTTCCATTTATTTCACTGCATGCGGAACTCCTTAATGTCGCTGATGACGTAAAAATCACATTAAATTCATTTGTTTGCTGGTAAAAAATCTAATTTGAATATGGAGTTATGATAGCAGGGCTAGGCTGTAGCGGTCACCCAATCGAATCCTGGTCGACTTACGCCAATAAATTGCTGTTTTTTTTTTCGGTTTTATAACAAAAAAATCAAATCAAAAGTTAAAAGACGTGGCAGATTATATTAAATTAAAAAAAACAGTGTGCTTTAGATAATATGACTGAAGTGAAACTTCTTTTTCTCCATCTATATGTACAATGTACACAAAATGTAATATAATATAGAAACGATTATTCAAGAGAAAAAGAAAATGTGCTTGCGCACTGCTCTCTCTTGCTCCTACAGTATGATATAGATATTAGGCTTGCACTATGTTTTAAATAGATAAACCGTAACCGGCTATGAAACAATGAGGAAATGTGTTTTCGCACCTCTCTCTCTTGCCCCTTTTTTTAACGTTTTTACTGGGAGGAAACCTTCAAAAAGAAACCCCGCCTTCTGGGAGGAAGGCGGTGGTTATGTGGGGTTTGATCCACTAAAACCTCCCCGGTGACCCTTCCTCGGTGCATGGTGAGGGGCTCCGGGATCTCTAGAGGAACGCACCGGAGTCCCTCTGCAATGTGCTCAAGGAGAGCACATCCCGGGTGCATCACGCTGTGCAAGGCGACACGGGCCAGCTGATGTCGCCTTCTTCCCGGGTCCGGTTCCGGGACGTTGACTTTGGCGGACGACAAAGCTCTCTCTTGCCCCTTTTTTTTTTTTTTTTTTGTTTACGGGGAGGAAATCTTCAGAAAGATACCCCGCCTTCTGGGAGGAAGGCGGTGGTTATGTGGGGTTTCATCCACTAAAACCTCCCCGGTGACCCTTCCTCGGTGCATGGTGAGGGGCTCCGGGATCTCTAGAGGAACGCACCGGAGTCCCTCTGCACTATGCTCAAGGAGAGCACATCCCGGGTGCATCCCGCTGTGCGAGGCGACACGGGCCAGCTGATGTCGCCTTCTTTCCGGGTCCGGTTCCGGGTCGTTGACTTTGGCGGACGACAAAGCTCTCTCTTGCCCCTTTTTTTTTTTTTTTTTTTTTTTTTGTTTACGGGGAGGAAATCTTCAGAAAGATACCCCGCCTTCTGGGAGGAAGGCGGTGGTTGTGTGGGGTTTGATCCACTAAAACCTCCCCGGTGACCCTTCCTCGGTGCATGGTGAGGGGCTCCGGGATCTCTAGAGGAACGCACCGGAGTCCCTCTGCACTATGCTCAAGGAGAGCACATCCCGGGTGCATCCCGCTGTGCGAGGCGACACGGGCCAGCTGATGTCGCCTTCTTTCCGGGTCCGGTTCCGGGTCGTTGACTTTGGCGGACGACAAAGCTCTCTCTTGCCCCTACAGTAACATGCGCAACGTAACGCTTTCTATCTTAACTAAATTATACCTCTCTCTCAACGTCAGTTCGCTTCGCTCTATCACATTTTTCGTAACGCTCACTAGCTTACTCCTTAAGAGAAATGTGGTTAAAGAAGTTTTACTTCAATATACTGCCGCTCAGGTTTATTCAATCTGTTCGTAGTGTACATAATAGTTTGTTTGTGTTATATTTGCAATTTTATTACGAAATACAATCCTGTGTTAATGTACTGTGGATTAGTCACCGCGTCTACGCCAGTTCGCTAGAGACGCTCAATGTCGCACGAATCTAGGGCTGTACCGATGATAAAATATCTAATATCGATTGTTAGTTTCTTCTTTTTCGTTCCCTCACTACTGAAGATCGCGACCACGTATAAGAAATAGCTCATAGTGGTTTTCTTGGGGTTCTCATTTTGCAATAGTCCACAATGGATTTCTGCACTACACACTTTAGGGGTTGTGTATGGTTACACCAGAGTACCACGACATAGTTCACGCCACGCCGCCGCCATATGGCGCGTGCAGGTGAGTTGACATTTGGGCCGGTAAAGATGTTATAAACGTTCCCCCTTTTCCCTCCGACATTACGACGTATAGTATTCTTAACGTAATGATTTCAAGTTTGTCTTTTGCTAAGCACATTTATTTGTTGTCAGCACAGGCCTTCTATGTAAGGAGAGAACTAGGTAATATAATGAGAGATGAGAATAGTGCGAATTGGCGGACTACACAACTTCAAGATTTGTGGATATTTCACGATATTTTCCTTTATCGCCGGGTTCGTGGTAAAATTTCAACAAATAATTCCATTAGTGCCGGTATTTGAATTGAACGCGGGTTGTTAGCGTATGCAACTTGGGGCTATCCTAACGGTCTAATCCGGACACTAAGCTACCATACTTGTGAAAAAAATCACGATCTTTTAACCTGCTATAAAAAGACGTTTCCTGTATGTATCTTTTTCGTTTTTCGATTTTTTCTTGCTCTAGTTCTTAAAATTCACATTTAAAACGACATGTTGGTACGTGTATCACAACGCTAAATGTCATCATCAGTACTTTAAAAAAAAACTTTGAATTGTGTTAAGTATTGTGTTGTGGTCACAACCTTTAATGCAGTTCTATTTACCCAGTGAAGTATGAAGGCGACCTCTCGTATCTCCACTACGTGATCTGTCAACCCTGCGCAGCGATTGTTCTCAAATGTTGCGGTAACGGTTGCGTATTGCAACGGCCCGTTGGTGGTTTTCTTTTACTTCTTAAAATTGGAACGCCCTCCCACGGGCTCACTAAGTGGGTTAATGCCAAGCCCACACTGATGTGTTGTTGAGTTTTTCTTTTTGTTTTAATTGTTCTGTGCCAGTTGTCTTTGACAGTTGAGTTGCTAGGGTGTTATTTTTATTGAACGACATTTAAAAGACTACTTACTAAAGAACAGATTTATATTCCGAATTATCTTACAAAACTACTTTTAGAGCACAGTCTTTCCAATAAAAATGAATAATCGAATTGGCACATCCATACATATCCGTCACATAATCATCGGTTACGGGTAGCATTTTATATGTCACCAATCTGTTCGATGTACTGAAAATGTGTACTGAATTAATTACTTGACTAAGCGTCGTAAGCTTTAGGTTACGGTCTGCGAATCGTAAGGACGTAGGTTCGAATCGCGTAATATCGTAGCCTAGTGCTAGGAGATAGTTCTTAAGCTTAGTTGGAATGGTTAACAAGAATGTTATGTAATAATATTCGTAATTTTAAATCATCGTAGATCTTTTCGAATGTGAAGTACCACATTTTACATTGCCGTCATTTAGATTTTGTACATCTCATTGTCCTTCCGACTTATTGACGTCCATTAAGCTAGTGTCAAATTTTGGGTGTTCTAGATTATAACGTGTCTGAGGAAACTAGGCCAATGACAGGCTGCAAGGCGCGGTCTTGCTGTCACTTGTCATTAGACGTAACGACAGCTTGTTATACTTCGAGAGCTAATTTTAGGGCTCGTCGACGTATTGCGATACCGGCTCTAATTTCATTATAGGCCTTTTTACATTGCAAGACTTACAACTTGTCTATAGTGTAAAGCAAACGATGAATTAGAACGTCAATAGCCTAATAGGTGGCTTTGTGAAACGTTGTAAATTCATCTAGTATTCGACTATTTACGTTTCACGTTTACAACCGAGGTTCGAGAAGGGGTTCTAGTATAAAAAAATTGTCTATGGAACTGAAAACTTATGACTTTAAGTTCATTAAAATTACCAAGATCAATCTGGCACTATGTATTCCATAATATATATATATATATATTTATATATATAGATGTTTATATGATTTATTATTATTCAAATATAGTACGGGAAGTACGAGATCGTGACAAAATATAAAATCCACCATTAACATTGCAACAAATGGACGAATAACTTAATATCACGACAGCCAAATTCGTTGATTCGTTTTTCATTTTAAGGATAGTGTTAGCTAGCAACACATGGCAGTCAGCTATTGTTATTCATAATAACTGCTTCCAATGATATCTCAGTGATTTACCTCAACCTTATTGTATCTTTAATTCATAATTAATAATTTAGTTGATCATCACATAAACTTGGCATTGTAAACAATAATTTTACTTGTTTAGTTTTTTTTTTTTTTTTTAATGACGAACTACACAGATTGGCCAGAGAAGCTGGCCTTGACTGCTTCACCGGATTGAGAGGTGGCATAGCTCTTAGGTCGCTTAGCCTGATCCTCTATCGCTAGTAATTCGACACAAGGGTCCCCCCGGTGGGGGGTAAATACGGCTTGGACGGTTACTATGTTACGCGTAAGCATTCCAAACCGAGGGAGCCCGAGAGGGCCGAACCACCACGACTCGGTCGGTAGCTATTTTACGGATAATCTGATTCATTTGAAAAGCTAAACTAACTTTGAGTGCCACTTCTGGAAGCGTTGGCGCTGGGAGAAGAAGTGGCCGAAGAAACTCCAGCAACGCTCCTAGCATCTAAGGGGTGGGGGTTATTTAGTTTGTAATCTGACTTCTATTTAATTTTGTATAAAGATTGTGACGGTATTCGTTAAAATAATTTCTTGTACGACGTTACGCCGTCTGAATAAAGCGAGTGTATTAGTTATTTTACTATTTCATTCCACAAAACCTACAAGTTATTACAATAGTTTGATGAGAGTTTGGTTAGGTTGTGATTAATATTTAGTAATATTCCTACGATAATTCGGAAATACAAAGACGACATTCGCGCGTAATAGGGTTTAACGTTTGATTCGATTTGAAGTCGGTTTTTGTTTTTTACACTTAAATTACTCGTTTCCAGTTCAAAATTTTACAGATTTTTTTTTATTATTTTGACATGTACAGAGTTGAGATCTCTTATACATTACATAATAAGTTATAGTTACAGCCTTTTTTTTATATATGTCCCACTGCTGGGCACAGGCCTTCTCTGTAAAGAGAGTATAAGGAAATAGTCCACCACGCGGCCCTAGTGCGGATTGGTAGACTTCACATGCCTTAGAAAAATTTTCTAAGACATGTAGGTTTCCTCACGATGTTTTCCTTCACCGCCGAGCGCGTGGTTAAGCAGCACATAAAATTGCAACAACAAATTTATCGGTGCCGGCACCGGGGATCGAACTCGGGTTGCTAGCGTACTATGCAACAAGAGCCAACCGCCCGGACACTGAGCTACCACGGCTCTATATAAGTTACTCCATCATAATAAGTTACTCCTGTATAAATGTGTGGGTTAGTTAGTAACACATTGCACAGTATAGAGGCTAGAGATGTACAATTAGCAATCAGGAATTCATTTATGCATATATAACTATAAGGTTTCCTTATTCAAATAAATATTACATGTTAATATTATTGATTTTTTTTTCATTATTTCCGTAAATTGATACTCGATTGTATTAAGCAGTGCTAAATCACTCGACTGCAACGTAGTCAATGAAAGTCGAAAACTGTCAATATAATTAATTCAAATACTGGTCTAACAATTTGCTCAACTACCGGGTTAACTTCGATTTCGACATCACAGACACCGGGTGAATTTATTAATGATTGCTTCGCAAGTTAAATCAACCGTTGTTTTTATATTACGCCTTTTGCCTAACAAAATTTAAATTCAAAAATTTAATCACACAGACTTTGACTGATGGCATTACTCGAGTTAATTAAAGATTTGTAATACAGGACACAGGGATATACACACATACATTCACAGACAATAACGCAGGTAATTCAATTTTTATATCCTATTAATTTAATTTTTTTATTGTTGTAATGCGAAGTGCATCTTTAGTTAACACTGAAAAAAGAAAAAAAATGTTTTATATAATGTAAATCCATAAAGGCTTAGAATCTTGAATGCGTGACCGAAATATTTATTATAAATCATAAGCTGTTGATTTTGTAACATACTCGTAGTAAATAATGTTGTTCAGTCATTAAGTGAAACGATACAAATAATTTCGATAGTAATGTCAATTTCTTAACAAGTGATAGCGCCCGCTAATATATTAAATTTGAAGCATCAATAGCCTAATGGTTTAGGGTACGGCCTGCGAATCGTAAGGTCGTGGGTTCGAATCCACCATTGGACTATTGCCGTGACCATGTCCTAGCACAAGCTAAAACTTTTTTTTTTTTTGTTTACGAGGAGGAATAGAATATTTTTTTTGTGGCCCTTTCCTCGGTGCATGACGAGGGGCTCCGGGATCTCCAGAGGAACGCACCGGAGCCCCTCTGCACTGTGCTCAAGGAGAGCACGTCCCGAGGGGGGAGGTTACTCCCTCCCCCCCTCTGCCCTCGCAGTGCAAGGCGACACGGGCCAGCCGATGTCGCCTTCTTCCCGGGTCCACCTTGGCGGACGACAAAGGCCCCCACCCTTGTCGCCCAGTGAACCCGAGGCCCCTTTTAGTCGCCTTCTACGACAGGCAGGGGATACCGTAGTCTTATTCTTAAGAGCCCAGAACTACAAGCTTAAACTTAGTTGGAATTGAACAAAATTGTTAGAAATATTTCTGAAAAAAAAAAAAAGAAATATTGCTAGCGTTGTTTTTTTTTTTTTAATTAAGTTTTTAAATAATTAGGAGGAAAAATAAAAACCGACTACAATTGGAATCAAACGTACGTTATTGCGTTCGAAGGCTTTATATGTATTTACTAATTATTATAGGGATATTACGATATATAATTAATCAGAATCTAACAAAACTCTCATAAAACTACCCTTGAAATACATCCTTTCCAAAAAATGAATCATAGAAATCGGCTGGCGTGATATTAAGTTATCCGTTCATTTGTGGCGCACATAGTTGATGCAAATTTAAGACATCTGGTTTTCTTTTGGATCACAACAAAATAGCTTCACCCAGTCGAAAGTTATGCGGTAACGAACATAAAAAAAAAGAAAAAAAAACATACAGACGAATTGAGAACCACCTCCTTTTTTGAAATCGGTTTAGAAAGAGAGCTTAGTAACGATCGAATGATCGCGAGTTCGAATCCCAGTCGGATATAGGAACACATATAGGAGATATTAAGCTAGGCGAAAAGGCGAAAAGTTAAGCGAATGCTGTCTCTGTCTTCCCCGCTAGAATTAACAGAACGTGAGAGCTTATATCAAAATACATTTCAACAAAATCTGTGGAAGGCGTCTTTATAGAAAGATTTCCCCGCAAGTAAATAAAGAAATCGCCGAGCGTGCGCTCCGAGATAATCCAATAGAGATGCCGTCCAAGAAGTCGCGGAATAAGCTCCTCGCTAGAGCGGTTTCCAGTGGAAATATCCTATTATACTTTAATAGCATACTACGTAAGTGCTAGGGAAAGTTTCATGAAATTCCCTAGTGCTCTTTTGATACTTGTGCCTGTCTGAATTTTCATTCTGACATTTCGCTTTATAAAAATCCAGTGAACGATACCATAAAAATCTATTTCGACACAAATTGTATTTTATTTGTTTAAAACAGGTAATGATTACGGTTACCTACCGTTTCTTGAATGTGTATGCATTTTTTTATTTTAATTGTTTTTCACAAATGTTGCTAACGTTCTTGTTAACCATTCCAACTAAGCTTAAATCTGTGTTAGGAGATGATTAATCTTAATAGATAGATAGATAGATAGATAAATCCTTTATTGCACCAAATAAAATGTACAAAGGCAAAAATAATGCTAATTAGCATTTTCTTCCAGCTAACCTTTAGTGGTTAAGAGCAGGCTAAGGGTAGTGCCGCTAAAAATAACGTTTTAAAACTATTATATATATAAATAAATATAAATTGACATATACATAAATAAATACTTCTATATAAATATAATAATATACATACACGTGGAATATATATAACGACAATAAATATACCAGTTTGTAATTTTCATGTTTGAGTAGAAAGTATTCAGATACACGCGATTTAAAGACATCTTTATCTACCCTGTTAGGGTTAAGAGGATAGATAGATAGATTTTAAAATAGGTACAATTAATTAAAAAAATACTGACACCAACCTAAACGTTGGCAATGTCGGCCGTATCGTTATTTTTAAGACAAGGTTTGTATGTCAAATAAAATTAAAGATTTTTTTTATTAAAATCAGATTTTATAACCTCCCTACATCAAAGAAAAGTGAGTGTATAAGACAGAATGGCTGTCAGTAGTTCAGCAACCGAAAGACAACTTCAAACAGACAATACGTTATATCATAAATGTCAATAATAAAATCCTGGCCGGTTCAAATCGAAACCTCTTTGAGGTTCTACAACTAACTACTATAAAAAAGAACTACTTAACAAAAATAATTCTCGGGTCAGCTATATATTTATATACATAAATATTTTTATATACATATTTAAATAAGTAAAATAGTTAATTTAGCGATTTTGGACGCGAGAGTTTTTATTTCATAGTTTTATTTACACGTATACTTCTGTTAGTAACTTTGTAATGCAATCAATTGTATGTATATTTACTGTTATCTAACTCCGAGGATGAAGGCCAATTGGGCTTCGTGGTATAAACAATTTAAATCCGCCGATTTAAAACACAACGTGTTTTATCTATTCAGGCATGATCTATTCAGTTCAAGGCCCAAACGAAATATCATGAGTTATAATTACGTGTGTGTTGCAAAAATCCCCGTGTCTAACTTGGGGTGTAATTTTACGGCATGCAGTTATAACATGTCTGTGTAATATTGCATAGCTTGTTAGACACATTCAAGGTTTGTTTAAAGACGGATTGTTTATGGTTATTTATTTTTATAATCTCGTAAATATACTTATAATTCATGTAATCAAATACACAGTTGTGATGACGTAGTCAATCAAATGAAAAAATCTAGTACCGTTACACAGTCATCTGCAACGGCATTAGTCGAGTGAAATCACTCAATACGTCCATCTCGCGGATGTCGTGTGGGCGAGTATGTTTCGACATATAATTACGCACCAACCGACACACCTCACGCAATAACAGTTCGTGTTAAAGAGAGCCGTTAATTGCCCCGCTCCCATTCTTCGTGACATACTGCAGGAGGCCGGCACTCGAAAAGAATCGATAGTCCGCAGTGGATTAACTTTTTCGCTATAAAGACCGATTAGATCTACATAGATAAATTGAACAAATATATATGTACAAAGGCAAACTTAATGCTATGTTTGTCATTATCTTACCATTTTCTTCCAGCTAACCTTTGCTGGTAAAGAACAGGCTACGGGTATTGCCGTTAAACATCGCTTTAAGAATCGTATATACATGAATAAATATACATTTACATAAACAGATATTTTCTATAATATGATATATATACCAGATTGTAATTTACAGAGTTGAGTTGAGTAGCTAGTATTCAGATACACGTGTTTTAAAGACATCTTTATCTACCCTGTTAGGGTTAAGAGGATAGATAGATAGATTTTAAAATAGGTACAATTAATTAAAAAAATACTGACACCAACCTAAACGTTGGCAATGTCGGCCGTATCGTTATTTTTAAGACAAGGTTTGTATGTGAAATAAAATTAAAGATTTTTTTTATTATTATTATTCATTTATTCAAATAAGTAACAAAGACTCATCATTATTTTAAATAACTATGAAATAACAACTTTAGACAAAATTATAAGATTAAAATATAAAATTATTATTATTCATTTATTCAAATAAGTAACAAAGACTCATCATTATTTTAAATAACTATGAAATAACAACTTTAGACAAAATTATAAGATTAAAATATAAAATTATTATTATTCATTTATTCAAATAAGTAACAAAGACTCATCATTATTTTAAATAACTATGAAATAACAACTTTAGACAAAATTATAAGATTAAAATATAAAATTATTATTATTCATTTATTCAAATAAGTAACAAAGACTCATCATTATTTTAAATAACTATGAAATAACAACTTTAGACAAAATTATAAGATTAAAATATAAAATTATTATTATAATTATTTGATTATAATATAAAATAAAAAATATAATATAATATTATACTAAAGGCTTAACTATGCTTATGAATACCTTACCCCATGTGAGACGGCGCAGCATCTGTTTACATAAACACAGTCAAGCCTTTGAGCAATCATGCTCAGGATGCTGTTGGAGCTGGTCCGCACCCTGCGCACCAGAGATGCACTCCTCTTGCGCATTGTCGCAAAAAAGCATGCCATCTGTGCATCCGCGAACATCCCCGATGCACTACAGAAACAACAACCCCAACAGAACCCTGAACGCGTTGTTATATTGAACACGGAGAGCGCTGTACGATGTTTGAGTATACTTCGCCCACAGACTGCACGTGTAAAAAGTTGTACAGTAGACTCGGAAGATGATTTTTATAATCTCGTAAATATATTTATAATTCATGTAATCAAATACACAGTTGTGATGACGTAGTCAATCAAATGAAAAAATCTAGTACCGTTACACAGTCATCTGCAACGGCATTAGTCGAGTGAAATCACTCAATACGTCCATCTCGCGGATGTCGTGTGGGCGAGTATGTTTCGACATATAATTACGCACCAACCGACACACCTCACGCAATAACAGTTCGTGTTAAAGAGAGCCGTTAATTGCCCCGCTCCCATTCTTCGTGACATACTGCAGGAGGCCGGCACTCGAAAAGAATCGATAGTCCGCAGTGGATTTACTAATTTTTCGCTATAAAAACCGATTAGATCTACATAGATAAATTGAACAAATATATATGTACAAAGGCAAACTTAATGCTATGTTTGTCATTATATTACCATTTTCTTCCAGCTAACCTTTGCTGGTAAAGAACAGGCTACGGGTATTGCCGTTAAACATCGCTTTAAGAATTAATATTTTCTATAATATGATATATATACCAGATTGTAATTTACAGAGTTGAGTTGAGTAGCTAGTATTCAGATACACGTGTTTTAAAACCTCTTTATCTACCCTGTTAGGGTTAAGAGGATAGATAGATAGATTATAAAATAGGTACAATTAATTAAAAAACTGATATCAACCTAAACGTTGGCAAGGGCGGCCGTATCGTTATTTTAAGACAAGGTTTGTATGTGAAATAAAATTAAAGATTTTTTTTTATTAAAATCAGATTTTATAACCTCCCTACATCAAAGAAAAGTGAGTGTATAAGACAGAATGGCTGTCAGTAGTTCAGCAAGCGAAAGACAACTTCAAACGGACAATACGTTATATCATAAATGTCAATCATAAAATCCTGGCCGGTTTAAATCGAAACCTCTTTGAGGTTCTACAACTAACTACTATAAAAAAAGAAAAGAACTACTTAACAAAAATAATTCTCGGGTCAGCTATATATTTATATACATAAATATTTTTATATACATTTTTAAATAAGTAAAATAGTTAATTTAGCGATTTTGGACGCGAGAGTTTTTTTATTTCATAGTTTTATTTACACGTATACTTCTGTTAGTAACATTGTAATGCAATCAATTGTATGTATATTTACTGTTATCTAACTCCGAGGATGAAGGTCAATTGGGCTTCGTGGTATAAGCAATTTAAATCCGCCGATTTAAAACACAACGTGTTTTATCTATTCAGGCACGACCTATTCGGATTTCAAGGCCCAAACGAAATATCATGAGTTATAATTACGTGTGTGTTGCAAAAAATCCCCCGTGTCTAACTTGGGGTGTAATTTTACGGCATGCAGTTATAACATGTCTGTGTAATATTACATAGCTTATGAGAAACGTTTAAGGTTTGTTTAAAGACGGATTGTTTATGGTTATTTATTTTTATAATAACAACAAGAATTTGTTTAAAGTAAAGTTGCCACAATAAAAATATACGCAGAGTCAGATTGCCATTGATTTAATGACATTTACAGTTAGAGTCATTAAAAAGCTTGTAAAGCTCTTTACCGATTTTAACCATGGTTACAATTTTAAATTCCAAATGTTTTGTGAATTTTACAGCGCTCATGAGGGTCAAATTAAAAATGTGCGCATGTTATCTTTTTGAAATAAAACTTCTTAACTTGGGGAGTAAGCTGGTGGCGAAAATTGTGATCGGACGAGGCGAAGGGATTTATAAGTTAGTGAATTGAAGAGAGGGAGAGTTGTGAGTACACATTTTCTTTTTTTCTTTCTCTCAGCCAGGACACAGTGCAGACCTCTTGTCCTAATGATTTAGGTACGTAAGGGTCGTAGGTCCAAATCTACCATTCAACTATTGAAGTGACCCGTTTCTTAGAAGAAACTTGAGCTTATTTGAAATTATGTTAACAAGGATATTGGAAACATTTGTAAAACAAATATTGATTGCAGAAATAATAGAATATAATATTCGTCGGTGTATTCCGATAATAGTGATTTAGTAGTAAATTGATTTTAATTCGATTTTCAGCGCCATCTAAATATCAAAGTCTCAGAACTGCAATGACTAACCGACTTCGCGTGAAAATTTTTCAGAAGTATGTTAAAATGCTTGTTAAATTACTTTCGCCGGTAACCCGGATGTGCAGTGGACTTTTTACGAACTCTATGAATAATACTTTCACGTGGGGCCGGTTGAGATTGACTCTATCAATTCTCAGCATTCTTCATTCACGCGTTTACAATGTTCGCTATTCAATACATGTATGATGGACGCTTACGTTGCTATGGCGAGCACAATAGCGTTGCTTCATGGCTCAATTGACGGCCATTGAATCGGAGAATTCAAATTTAAGATCGCGCATCACGATATTATTACAGCTTAAAACATCGCTCAACCCGAACGCAGCGCTCTGCTTCGTCTTTCATTATTCGTAAAGCGAAGGAATAGAATTGTTTGCCCGCGTCTCTTTTTCGTGTTTTCAAGGGTACACTAAATAGGTATTTACTAAGATAAGTTCGCCTTAGCATCCAGGACTGCATCCACACTTAACATCACTGGTCAAGCACTTGTTAAGAATGTATAAAAAACTTTTGAGCGACCCAAAATCACATTTTTACAACTAAACATTATATAGTTTTACTTTGTGGTCTTTTGATAGTTGGTTATTCAAATTGAAGACTTTTTGCGACTTGTTCAATCATTTTAATAGGCAATGCCCTTTACACGTATCACACACAAGAACGTCTTGTTAACTTTATGAAACGTCATACTGACATACTGACAGATATTTACGTGATTGACAAAGATTAAGCATGTGTTCTAATCATATACATTTACAATTTACGTGTATTAGAAAATTTTCCAAAACATGGAAAGTCCCCAAATAAGCACTAGGGCAGCGTGGCAAACTATAGCGTACATAGATGTACTCTCTTTACAGAGAAGGCCCAACAGTGGGATTTACGTATAAATGCTGTAAATTTATCCTTAAACTGGATCAGAATGTTTACGCGTAATAATGTAACCGCACGCTGGGGTAGTTACTGCGGCAGGCCCAAAAAACGCTGACTGGATGTTGTGAAGGCATATATGTTAGAGAACCATTTAACAAAGGAGGAAGCTGAAATCCGGGCAAAGTGGAGGAGATTAAGTAGGAAAGAGGACCCTGTTGGTAGGCCGGGAAATCGCTAGGCAGAAGAAGAAGACGCTGACTTATCTGTTATATACCCCTAACAAGGGTAATCTCTGCTTGGCCGGACCCTTATGTCAAATTACTAGGAATAGAGGTTCCGGCTAAGCAACCTAAGAGCTATGCCTCCTCTCAATCCAGTGAAACAGTCATTTTTTTAAAAAAAGCTAGCAATATTTTTTTTTTTCGGAAATATTACTAACATTCTTCTTAACAATCCAACTAAGCTTATGCTTATGCTAGGAGATGGTTCACGTCAATAGTCGAATGGAACCTTCCGATTCGCAGACCGTACCCTGGCTGGCCCAACCATTTGGCTATTGACGCCATTCAATGTCAGATTCTCTGGCTAATCTGTGTACATACGCCAAAATCTAATCAATCTTTCGTAGGTAGTAAAGTAAAGTAGAGTAAAAGTCTATTTGGTCAATATATAAAGAATACACATACAAAAATACACGTTTCATTCATACCAGTATATGTCAATAGGTATACCGGTATACGAACAGTGTTGAAGGGCAAGTTATTTGGCAGGTGAGGGTGGTATTATGTCACCGTAACACCCGCACATCGGCTTTGTTCTTTCACTTTCAATTTGGGAAAGTTCTTTTTTTGTGTGTCGAAGATATTGCAACCTTGACACACGAGTGCCTTGAAGTCTTTTCTACTCTGTATACTATTATTAAGTAAATTTGAATGATTTACAAATTGGTCAGTTCTGAACCACCACAAAGTATATGAACAAATAGACATAGACATTTATTTATTGGCATCAAAATACAAAACAAATCGCAGACAGAATATAACACACATTAAAAAGAATGAAAAATAGACAAAACACAGTTAAAGTTACACGGACAAATAATACAAAACATATGACGCCAATATCGGACACCGTCTCAGCATATGCTGTTGCTAGGATCCGACAGCGCTGATTTTTAGCGGTGCCCGGGACTACCTAAAGACGTGCGCGCGCAATACTACCTTTATATGGAATTTATACAGACAATAAGAGTATAATAAATATGATACATGAATAAAATAGTTATGAGATTAAAATATATTTTATACAATAAAATAATAAATGAAAAAATTTCATAAATAAATATATTATTAAGTCAAAAAATAAAATAAAATAAATAATACGATAATTAAACGTATAAAGTTTTAATTATATAATAAAATATTTAAAATATTGGAAACAACAAGCCACAGATATCATACAATACATTTACGAGTCAAAACAAAAACTTTTTTTTTTGTTCACGGGGAGGAAATCTTCAGAAAGATACCCCGCCTTCGGAACGCACCGGAGCCCCTTTGCACTGTGCTCAAGGAGAGCACGTCCCGGGGGGGAGGTTACTCCCTCCTCCCCTGTGCCCTCGCAGCGCAAGGCGACACGGGCCAGCCGATGTCGCCTTCTTCCCGGGTCCACTTTGGTGGACGACTCAGGCCCCCACCCTTGTCGCCCAGTGAACCCGAGGCCCCTTTTAGTCGCCTTGTACGACAGGCAGGGGATACCGTAGTCTTATTCTTGAGAGCCCAGAACTACAGGGCTGCAAAACAAAAACCTGCTTCAAATTACATTATCCATCGAACCATCAACTAGCACAAGCTTAAGCTTAGTTGGAAGTGTTAACAAGAATGTTAATAATATTTAAGAAAAAAAAGATTGTTAGCATTAAAAAAATACGGTGATCACTTCTAGCGTTAATGATAAAGTTCAACAATACATTTAAAAAATCCCAGGAGTCTGGGCGCGCGGCGTTCGGACGTCCTAGGTACACACGTTATTACAACAACATTGAAGTATTTATTTCTACTTCACTGACCACAAATTTGCGTTCTCTATCTCTCTCATACCGCTCTCTCGCTTACACACTATAAACGATCGTGCGTGACCGTGCGGCAATTCTCGGGAACTCTAGACTCGAGCGTAACGGGACATTTTGCGCGAATGACATCCAGTATTTCGTCACGTCATTTTTTTTTCAAAATCCCAATAATCTAATCTTCTGTATTTTCTATATAAATCTACAACATACGTTATAGTGCTCAATGGTCAGTGTTCAAAAGTACATTTATTGTGCTAGTAAAAGCCGCGTTCGAAGCTTAAACTCTCTTCCGGCGATTGTGGCGGTCGGTCGCCGAGACAGAACAATGGTCGGAATACAATCCACGAATCGATTATGCATAGATATCAACGTGATCATGGGCCATTATTTTTTTAATGTTTGTTACAGCATAACTTTTGAATGAGAAAACCATGTGTTATAATTTGTAGGTCTCGTAGAATAAAATAGTCCAACAACTAATACACTCGCTTTATTGAGACAGCGTAACGTTGTACATAGAATTATTTATAACGAATAACGTCACAACTGCGCGTCCTCACAATCTTTATACAAAATTAATAAGAAATCAGATTAGGAACTAATAAAGTTAAACTATTGTTTACAATGCCAAGTTCATGTGACGATCAACTAAATTATTAATTATGAATTAAAGATACAATAAGGTTCAGGTAAATCATTAAGATATCATTGGAAGTAGTTATGTATAACAATCGCTGGGTGTCAGGTGTTGCCAGCTAACACATGTCTTAAATTTGCATTAAGTATGTGTGCAACAAATGGACGAATAACTCAATATCACAGCAACTGATTTCGATGACTCATTTTTTATTGGATAGGATGAAGAAAAAAAGGATGAAGAATAAATTCGATTTCGATTCGCGAGTACTGCTACGATATTTCGTAAATACAAGGTCCGCGCGTAGTAACTTTAAATATGCTTGTCATTTATTTTGTTACTAGCTTACCCAGTCCGCTTCGCCGGGCTAGATTCAACAATAAACTAACATCATTAAATATTTAATTTAAATCTCACAATATATTAAATTATTCATTTCTCTCCGTATTCATTCTCTTCTCAAATGGGCGAAGATCATTACCCATTACATATCAGTGAATACAATATCATTCTTATCATTTATGCAAAATCATATCGGGCTAAAGTTAATGTCAGAAATAATTACCTTGAATACCTCAAAATCCTTAATATACTTCAATATACTCCATTGTACTTCAATATGGTTCGTAATGACATAAATATACACGAGGGATCGAATTTGGGTCGTCAGTTTTCGTCAATACAAATTTCGGTTATAAAACAATAGAATATCATCATAGTAAATAAAAGCTGTATTTGACAGTTCAAAAAGAGTAGCGCTCTGATCGTCACCAAACTTTACAGGATTATTCGCCAGGTCATTCTGAAAATTCTCTGGAAGTTTCATTGAAACCGGTCCAGACGTTTCGGAGTCTATATGGAACATACCCACACACTTTCTTATATACATAAGAAAGTGTGTGGAAAGATGAACATAATTTCAAAACAAATCTTTATAAGCTCTACTGTATTGGGAGTAGATCACTGGAGTATATCCAGTCCACGCTAAACAGGTGATCTCGTAACATAAACTATTTATGGCCGAGGGCTCCAACCTTCAATGCGTATAGAGATGTAGCTCTACTCAGTTCCAAGTAGAACGTATGTTTACAAATATATAAAACCAATGGCGTTGTTTACTGACCTTCAATACATTAATAACCCGGATTTTGTGTAACCGATAAACGTGGCAAGTTCAAACTGAAACGTAACGCGGTTTTTAATCACGCGTAAGTTTACGTTCGTGTATATTTGTTTAAGGTTAGCCGAGCCATGAAGATCCAACGAAATATATAGTCGTGAGCAAAAATAAAGGGTCGGTTAAGAAAATTTGAATATCTCAGAAGATAAAGACGCTAGCTAACACATGTCTTAAATTTTCATTAAGTATGTGTGCAACAAATGGATGAACTCAATATCATGGCAACTAATTTCGATGACTCATTTTTTATTGGATAGAATGAAGAATAAATTCGATTTCGATTCGCGAGTACTGCTACGATATTTCGTAAATACAAGGTCCGCGCGTAGTAACTTTTAAAGTATTTGATGATTTGAAGTTTGTTTTTGTTTTTACTAGTAAATATGCTTGTCATTTATTTTGTTACTAGCTTACCCAGTCCGCTTCGCCGGGCTAGATTCAACAATAAACTAACATCATTAAATATTTAATTTAAATCTCACAATATATTAAATTATTCATTTCTCTCCGTATTCATTCTCTTCTCAAATGGGCGAAGATCATTACCCATTACATATCAGTGAATACAATATCATTCTTATCATTTATGCAAAAACATATCGGGCTAAAGTTAATGTCAGAAATAATTACCTTGAATACCTCAAAATCCTTAATATACTTCAATATACTCCATTGTACTTCAATATGGTTCATAATGACATAAATATACACGAGGCATCAAATTTGGGTCGTCAATTTTCGTCAATACAAATTTCGGTTATAAAACTGCTTTAAAGCTGTATTTGACAATTCAAAAAGAGAAGCGCTCTGATCGTCACCAAACTTTACAGGATTACTCGCCAGGTCATTCTGAAAATTCTCTGGAAGTTTCATTGAAACCGGTCCAGACGTTTCGGAGTCTATATGGAACATACCCACACACTTTCTCTTATATTCATATATAAGAGAAAGTGTGTGGAAAGATGAACATAATTTCAAAAACAAATCTTTATAAGCTCTACTGTATTGGGTGTAGATCACTGGAGTATATCCAGTCCACGCTAAACGGAGTGATCACGTAACATAAACTATTTATGGCCGAGGGCTCCAACCTTCAATGCGTATAGAGATGTAGCTCTATTCAGTTCCAAGTAGAACGTATGTTTACAAATATATAAAACCAATGGCGTTGTTTACTGACCTTCAATACATTAATAACCCGGATTTTGTGTAACCGATAAACGTGGCAAGTTCAAACTGAAACGTAACGCGGTTTTTAATCACGCGTAAGTTTACGTTCGTGTATATTTGTTTAAGGTTAGCCGAACCATGAAGATCCAACGAAATATATAGTCGTGAGCAAAAATAAAGGGTCGGTTAAGAAAGTTTGAATATCTCAGAAGATAAAGACGCTAGCTAACTGAAATAAATTGTGCATGATAGACAATTAAATATTCTTTAAATTAAAATAAAATATTTTTATTAATTTATTTATATTTCATTAAAAACATAAACTTAAACGATAAAGGATATCTTACGTAAACTTCGATAATACAGTATTTTTCATTAAATTTTATTTTTATTTAAATTGGATCGCCACATGGAGGCAACACATTATTTTAAGGATATTTAATTGTCTATTATGCACAATTTATTTCAGTTAGCTAGCGTCTTTATCTTCCGAGATATTCAAACTTTCTTAACCGACCCTTTATTTTTGCTCACGAGTGAAGTTACAGTTTTTATTGTAAGTAATGGTTTAGTGAGGTCTTGTGTTCGACTATTGAAGTAAATAATCTTATAGCTTGTTTATCGATAGGGCTTCTACTGTTGCTCGAATGAGTATTACTAAAGACGAAGCAGAATTAGATCCGCGAGATCACACTAACACCAGCTTAGTCCCTAAGTCAAGCGAGTGTAAAGACTTTTAATTAAATAAAAGCTGGAGATGCATACTCAGAAAGCGGCCAAAGGGAATATATAAATGATTTATTCCGTCTAATCAAGCAATCGCTGTAGTCAGTAGTAGTTTTTATTACTTTCTAAGCAATTGCTTGACCACGATCCCATCTGACGTTAAGTGGAGATGCAGTCCTGGACGTTAAAGGGCATTAACTTAGAAAATGCCTATTGATTCTACTCTTGAAAACAACCATTTTGTTATCGGAGAGAAAGACAGACGCGGCCAAACTATTCCAGTCCTTTGCTCTACGAACAATGAAAGACGAAGAAAAGCGTTTCTCGCGTAATTGTACTTTTGCTGCCTTGTTTGTTATTTTTAATCTTGTAACAACTACTAATGGGTTTTTCTTTCTTTCAGGTAATGGTTGTTTACGATACAAAAAAGGATAAAAGAGAAAAATTACCCTCCATTAAACGTAAGCAATTACGATTTGGTATATTTACATGAATGTTACTTTTAATACTCTTTAAGCAACGTGACTTGACTAATTGATCCCGCTTGATGGTAAGTGGGAATGCAGTCCTGATTGGGAAGGCGCAAACCTACAATAAATATAGTACAGATATAATTTAATAAGATATTTACTCGTATGTATATAACTAGCCGTACCTGCGCGCGTTGCTACTCCAATAACAAAACTAAATTTGAAGGAAAGAAATTACACAAATATTGAGCGACGTTAACTGCTCGTTTGCTGTTGGTGTTTTAATTCATTACATGAATTGATGTGCCACATGTCAGTACCAACTCGGAAGCGTTCATATCTGTGAATTAGCAACCGACCGAGTCGTGCTCCGGCCCTCTCGGGCGCCGACGGATCGGAATACCTACGCGTAACAAAGTAACCGTCCAAGGCGAGGTTACACCTCACCGGGGGAACCCTTGTGTCGAGTTACTAGGAATAGAGGTTCAGGCTAAGCGACTTAAGAGTCATGCCACCTCTCAATACGGTGAAGCAGCTCAAGGCCAGCTTCTCCGGCCAATGGCACAACAATTTGCTAAAGATCATCACATGATCAAATACACAGTTTACGATTCTATAAAGGACATACAAACGTTCATTTTTATTTATATAGATAAAAAATAAGGTCTCCAGATTTGACTTATTTGTTTAATTTATTGGTCGTTTCGTATTTTTAGAGTATCGCGAGTGGCGTTTGCGTAAGTGTTGCGTGACATTTTGACGGACAGAAATACCGCCACGGCCTATTTTCTTTGCGGTCACCCAGGCAGCACTATCATTTGCCGGCCTGGCGAAGTCTACGGAGTGTTACGCCATTATACTACCGCAATAATAGACATTAGAAAGGATTTCAAATAAATATTGACTTATAATATTTACGTAAAAATAAAATAGACCCACTAAAATAACTAAACTACTAAACCTCACCATTTCCCCCGGTAGCCCTTCCTTGGTGCATGGTGAGTGGCTCCAGGATCTCCAGTTAAACGCATCGGAGACCCTGTGCTCTTCCGAGAGCACGTCCCGAGAGAGGCGGGGGGTTAGTTCATCCCCCCCCCCCCTGTGACACGGGCCAGCCGATGTCGCCTTCTTCCGGGTCCACTTTCGCGGACGACAAAGGCCCCCTTGTCGCTCAGTGAACCCGAGGCCCCTTTTAGTCGCCTTGTACGACAGGCGGGGGATATCGTAGTCTTATTCTTGAGAGCCCAGAACTACAGGGCTATGAGTAATGTTTGCGTAAATATGAGAATTGTTATAGTCGTGTATAAATTTATCCAAGTTTACACATTTCGTTTGCGGAGAAGCGATCCGTGCACTCTGCCTTGTCTGCCGGCCGCATCGCTAATGAGGCTTATCTGATTTTAATTATTTATAGCCGCCCATAAGCGTTGACATATAGCGGTGGACGTGACCTCTACGAGTGGACCCTATCTAGCTGTTAGAACGGTGCTTTGTCTTTAAATACCTCTATGAGTTCTAGCCTTCTCTAATGACCTTTATTGCCAGAGACGAGAGACATGATTACTGTATGTTAAAGATAGAATTTTTATTGTAAGTAATGGTTTAGTGAGGTCTTGTCTTCGACTATTGAAGTAAATAATCTTATAGCTTGTTTAGCGATGGGAATACTGTTGCTCGAATGAGTATTACTAAAGACGAAGCAGAATTAGATCCGCGAGATCACACTAACACCAGCTTAGCCCCTAAGTCAAGCGAGTGTAAAGACTTTTAATTATATAAAAGCTGGAGATGCATACTCAGAAAGCTGCCAAAGGGAATATATAAATGATTTATTCCGTCTAATCAAGCCATCGTTGTAGTGAGTTGTAGTTTTTATTACTTTCTAAGCAAGTGCTTGACCACGATCCCATCTGACGTTAAGTGGAGATGCAGTCCTGGTCGTTAAAGGGCATTAACTTAGAAAATGCCTATTGATTCTACTCTTGAAAACAACCATTTTGTTATCGGAGAAGCAGCCAAACTATTACAGTCCTTTGCTCTACGAACAATGAAAGACGAAGAAAAGCGTTTCTCGCGTAATTGTACTTTTGCTGCCTTGTTTGTTATTTTTAATCTTGTAACAACTACTAATGGGTTTTTCTTTGTTTCAGGTAATGGTTGTTTACGATACAAAAAAGGATAAAAGAGAAAAATTACCCTCCATTAAACGTAAGCAATTACGATTTGGTATATTTACATGAATGTTACTTTTAATACTATCTAAGCAACGTGACTTGACCAATTGATCCCGCTTGATAGTAAGTGGGAATGCAGTCCTGATTGGGAAGGCGCAAACCTACAATAAATATAGTACAGATATAATTTAATAAGATATTTATGTATATAACTAGCTGTACCTGCGCGCGTTGCTACTCAATAACAAAACTAAATTTGAAGGAAAGAAATTACACAAATATTGAGCGACGTTAACTGCTCGTTTGCTGTTGGTGTTTTAATTCAATACATGAATTGATGTGCCACATGTCAGTACCAACTCGGAAACGTTCATATCTGTGAATTAGCAACCGACCGAGTCGTGCTTCGGCCCTCTAGGGCGCCCACAGTACGGAATCCTATTTTGTTGATTACTACAATAGAGGTTTGGGCTAAGCGACCTGAAAACTATGTGCATAGCTCTTAAGTCGCTCAATTCGGTAAAACAGTCAAAGTTTCTCTGGCGAAATTTCTGTAGGTTTGGCAAAAAGTATCTGAAATGTATAAAAACCACTTATTCTTAACTACATATATTATTTTTATATGAATATAAGGTACATATATCAAAATGGCATTTTTTACAATTTTGTCTGTCTGTTTTTTCCGGCTAATCTCTATATCTGATGACGGAACGGATGGACTTATTTTGACAGGACTTTCACTGGCAGAAATCTGATGTAATAAGACGTAACATAGACGACTTTTGTTGTCTTATGCCCAACGCAGCGGGTTCAGCTAGTATAATTAATAAATAAGTTTTCAGGTTCTTTAAATCCTAGCGGGGTAGGCAGAGAGCTTCTACTGCCAGCTTTTTAGCAAGCTTATTACATCCCATATGCGATA
Source organism: Meandrusa payeni (assembly GCA_029286785.1). Lineage (NCBI taxonomy): Eukaryota > Metazoa > Arthropoda > Insecta > Lepidoptera > Papilionidae > Meandrusa > Meandrusa payeni. Next base: position 4,898,264 of record JAGSMX010000029.1, read on the forward strand.
TCGTCATGTGCAAAGTTTTAGCGAGTTTTTTTCTTTTCAAAGACGGCAGTTCATTGGTACACGCCGACTAGCAGTAGAACTCGCAACTACCACATCGTAAGCCGAATCGCTTAGCAACTAGACTGTCACTGTTTTAAATAATCTATCAACTAATACGGTAACCGGTTGCTAAGCTAATCGTGTTCGCATAAATCATGGCGTAAGAGTAACGGAATGCTACGACCAACGTTTGCACGGTCACTGCCGAGGTTGCTGGGTTAAGAATTAAACAGGCATCACCGTGGATAGAAATCCGAAATCGTTTACGTTCTCAATAGCGTGAAGTATTCCACTTCGTGACGTGGGCATCAGACCTGCAAGCGATCTAAGATTCACATCAACATAAAATCAATATACGTCGCCCTCCTTATAGAGTAATAAATATGTAGTAAACCTAATATTCTCATGTCTCAAAATATGGAAATAAATTTTTTTATTTTTATTATATAAATAGGAATCATTCACAATAATGACTAGTGCATAAACATTAAAATAAAAAGGCGATTTGGGGAACTCCTTTTGGAGTTATATATTATTTTTATATGAATATAAGGTACATATATCAAAATGGCATTTCTTACAATTTTGTCTGTCTGTTTTTTCCGGCTAATCTCTATATCTGATGACGGAACGGATGGACTTATTTTGACAGGACTTTCACTGGCAGAAATCTGATGTAATAAGACGTAACATAGACGACTTTTGTTGTCTTATGCCCAACGCAGCGGGTTCAGCTAGTATAATTAATAAATAAGTTTTCAGGTTCTTTAAATCCTAGCGGGGTAGGCAGAGAGCATCTACTGCCAGCTTTTTAGCAAGCTTATTACATCCCATATGCGATATCGTCATGTGCAAAGTTTTAGCAGGTTTTTTTTTTCTTTTCAAAAGACGGCAGTTCATTGGTACACGCCGACTAGCAGTAGAACTCGCAACTACCACATCGTAAGCCGAATCGCTTAGCAACTAGACTGTCACTGTTTTAAATAATCTATCAACTAATACGGTAACCGGTTGCTAAGCTAATCGTGTTCGCATAAATCATGGCGTAAGAGTAACGGAATGCTACGACCAACGTTTGCACGGTCACTGCCGAGGTTGCTGGGTTAAGAATTAAACAGGCATCACCGTGGATAGAAATCCGAAATCGTTTACGTTCTTAATAGCGTGAAGTATTCCGCTCAGTGAGATGGGCATCCAGACCTGCAAGCGATCTAAGATTCACATCAATTTAAAATCAATATACGTCGCCCTCCTTATAGAGTAATAAATATGTTTACTACATATTTATTGTACCTGTATAATATTCTCATGTCTCAAAATATGGAAATAAACATTTTTATTTTATTTATATAGATAAAAAATAAGGTCTCCAGATTTGACTTATTTGTTTAATTTATTGGTCGTTTCGTATTTTTAGAGTATCGCGAGTGGCGTTTGCGTAAGTGTTGCGTGACATTTTGACGGACAGAAATACCGCCACGGCCTATTTTCTTTGCGGTCACCCAGGCAGCACTATCATTTGCCGGCCTGGCGAAGTCTACGGAGTGTTACGCCATTATACTACCGCAATAATAGACATTAGAAAGGATTTCAAATAAATATTGACTTATAATATTTACGTAAAAATAAAATAGACCCACTAAAATAACTAAACTACTAAACCTCACCATTTCCCCCGGTAGCCCTTCCTTGGTGCATGGTGAGTGGCTCCAGGATCTCCAGTTAAACGCATCGGAGACCCTGTGCTCTTCCGAGAGCACGTCCCGAGAGAGGCGGGGGGTTAGTTCATCCCCTGTGACACGGGCCAGCCGATGTCGCCTTTCACTTTCGCGGACGACAAAGGCCCCTTGTCGCTCAGTGAACCCGAGGCCCTTTAGTCGCCTTGTACGACAGGCGGGGATATCGTAGTCTTATTCTTGAGAGCCCAGAACTACAGGGCTATGAGTAATGTTTGCGTAAATATGAGAATTGCTATAATCGTGTATAAATCTTAGGTCGCCCAATTCGGTAAAACAGTCAAAGTTTCTCTGGCGAAATTTCTGTAGGTTTGGCAAAAAGTATCTGAAATGTATAAAAACCACTTATTCTTAACTACATATATTATTTTTATATGAATATAAGGTACATATATCAAAATGGCATTTTTTACAATTTTGTCTGTCTGTTTTTTCCGGCTAATCTCTATATCTGATGACGGAACGGATGGACTTATTTTGACAGGACTTTCACTGGCAGAAATCTGATGTAATAAGACGTAACATAGACGACTTTTGTTGTCTTATGCCCAACGCAGCGGGTTCAACTAGTATAATTAATAAATAAGTTTATTTAAATCCTAGCGGGGTAGGCAGAGAGCTTCTACTGCCAGCTTTTTAGAAAGCTTATTACATCCCATATGCGATATCGTCATGTGCAAAGTTTTAGCGAGTTTTTTTTTCTTTTCAAAAGACGGCAGTTCATTGGTACACGCCGACTAGCAGTAGAACTCGCAACTACCACATCGTAAGCCTAATCGCTTAGCAACTAGACTGTCACTGTTTTAAATAATCTATCAACTAATACGGTAACCGGTTGCTAAGCTAATCGTGTTCGCATAAATCATGGCGTAAGAGTAACGGAATGCTACGACCAACGTTTGCACGGTCACTGCCGAGGTTGCTGGGTTAAGAATTAAACAGGCATCACCGTGGATAGAAATCCGAAATCGTTTACGTTCTTAATAGCGTGAAGTATTCCGCTCAGTGAGATGGGCATCCAGACCTGCAAGCGATCTAAGATTCACATCAATTTAAAATCAATATACGTCGCCCTCCTTATAGAGTAATAAATATGTTTACTACATATTTATTGTACCTGTATAATATTCTCATGTCTCAAAATATGGAAACATTTTCATTTTTATTATAAATAATAGGAATCATTCACAATAATGACTAGTGCATAAAAATAAAAAGTCGATTTGGGGAACTCCTTTTTTGAAGTTGGTTATATATTATTTTTGTTTGGCCAGTGAAGTTGACCGCAATAGTTTCACCATCTATATGAATAATCTGAATATATGTCAATATATAATACTATTAGTATATTAATAACGGATCAAGTTTATTGAAGATTATGTAAATGTGAGTTTGCTTTTGACATTGTCTATCTATGAGCACGTGTCTGTGGGCGTGTGGACCGAAAGCGTGAGAACGTTAGCTTTTGCCTGAAGCCATGTTAATATTCAAAGTTTTGTTAACCGCTACGGCTTGTGTAATCCTTGTAATACGAGGCCTATAAAAGGTTTATGTATGTACAACCGCAGGCATCGAGGTAAGCCTAAAACTATTATTTACACTAACACATCTATACAAATAAACAAAAAATTGGAATGTCTGTTTGTAACAATAAAATAACTGCTTTTTACTGAATGCTTTGGAATGTATATATGGTACATTACCATAATAACATTTTTACAATGCAATTTTTGTTTTTTTTTTAATGACGAACTACACAGATTGGCCAGAGAAGGCTGGCCTTGACTGCTTCACTGGATTGAGAGGTGGCATAGCTCTTAGGTCGCTTAGCCTGAACCTCTATCGCTAGTAACTCGACCCTTGTGTCGAGTGTACCCAGTGGGGGTAACCTCGGCGGACGGTTACTATGTTACGTGTAAGCATTCCGATCCGAGGGCGCCCCAGAGGGCCGAACCAGGACTCGGTCGGTAGCTATTTCACGGATAATCCAAGGGACATTCGAAAAGCTAAACTAACTTTGAGTGCCACTTCGGGAAGCGTTGGCGCTGGGAGAAGTGGCTGAAGAAACTCCAGCAACGCTCCTAGCATCTAAGGGGAAAACAATTTTGTGTCTGTCTGGATGTTCCGGCTTATCTCTGGAACGGCTGGACCGATTTGGACGGAACTTTCACTGGCAGATAGCTGATGTAATTAGGTGTAACTTAGGCTACTTTTATTTTAGAAAAAAAAGGAGCTAGTTTCATACATATATATATATATATATATATATATATATATATATATAAGAATGTGCGCGCCACTTGCATGGTTTAAATCCACCATCGCCCTCTTATTATCCGACATCCAGACGAAGGGTTACACCCTAATGTTGTGGGTATCACTTAGACACGAACGAAGGGCTTTTATTCGTCTCTTAATACAGCAAAGGACTTAAATGATATACCCGGGCCCCTAGTGTACTATTTGCCAGTGACATTTCAAGATGAAACTGATCTATTACAGTCATATCAATTGTCATTCCATCATTACCAAATACGTATAATACTGACACACAATTGTCTTGCCAATGTTACACTATCGGTAAGCAATAGTGGCACCAATAAACTAAAAGACTTAAAACTAGTATATATGGACGACTTTGGTTTATTTTGTACACAATAAGCGTCGCGATACCCTAATGATTAAGGATACGGTACGGTGAATTGGGAATCGAATTTTGTATCCTCTAAGGTAATCCTAGTAAATCATGCACACGTCAAGTTTGTATTTTATTGATGGGAGAAAAACTCAAACGCAAGCAACATTTCCATAGGCGCACAAACTTTCTCACGCGGTCGACCGCAAGATTTCTATTTTAAGATATATGTATATATATGCATGGCGATATCATGATATATCTAGGCGTAAAAAAAGTTTGTTTTATACCACACGACTGAAGTAAAACTTCTCTAGCTCCATCTTTTAGTATTACACAATTGTTTTATTTATCGGCCCCATCATACCTCTCCGGTGGCCCTTCCTCGATGCATGGTGAGGGGCTCCGGAATCCCCGGCTCGTTTTTATATTCATTTAAGCGCCACCTATGATCAGAGAGCTGAACTACATGCTTAGTAGTCACGCTATCAGTCGTCGTATATAACACTTCCGTTATACATTACATAAACATTTTTTTTAAAGAAAAATTATTCGGTTGACTTGACCAGGATAGATCAGCAAACGTTAGCGTTTTTTTAAAGACGTGTGCTTTGTCTGTTGTGTGTATTTATTAAATGTATCCCGGGATCTCAAATAGTGAACGTTATACTGTACACTACATGAATAGATGACATTGACATTTAAATTATAAGGTGGGATCATCATTTTGACGCGCTCATCAAGTAATCACGAAGTCTTAGCTTCGTGACCCAAAACCTTCGCTTCTATTGTACATCTTTAGTCATTATTTATACAGTGATATAATACGCTAATGATATATCTTATATTTACGAGTAATAACAAAAACAGACTTCAAATAAAATAGGAATATTATGAAATAGAATCAATCAGAACCTAACTAAACTCTCATCTTCAAAAAGAACACAATGTGAGAAGTTATGCAAATAATAAATTTAAAAAGACAGTACAGACATGGCCTAAACAGTATAATTATGAAGCAATTGAAAAAATAATAATTATAAATTGATAGTTTTTATTGTGCAAACACGCACACACACACACACACATACACACACACACACATACACACAAATACATTTAGAAACAGATTTTATTTTCAACTTTATTTATATTTTGTTACTCACTTTTTATCTTTATTTTTCCTTTCTTAATGTTTAAGTTTTAAAAATGACGGGGAAGACATTAGCTCCTGAGATACAGCTTACGCTAGTTCAGGAGTTAAGGGACTCACCTTTATACGAGTATGTATTCAACTTTTTAATGCAAATAAAACTATATTATTATTATCTAACTGTCATTGCAATACATCATTTCTAATAAAAAAGAATCATCGAAATCGGTTTGCGTGATATTGAGTTAATCGGCAATTTGTCGCGCACATAATACAAATTTAAAACCTATATGGTTTTCTCATGGATGCCATAGCCAGAAATGCCACCAGATTTCAAATAAAACTATCAAAATCGATTCACCCAGCCGAAGGTTACGAGGTAAAAACATAAAAAAAACACTGAAGTCGGTTGATAAAGTCGTGCTTCAAGCTGGAATAGCCACCAGCCTTTAACGGGTTTATTTTGATTATGCCCATTCTATTCGTATAAATATAACAAAATAACCGATATATACTCGGCTGGACTTGTTTTTCAATTTTAAAAAGCCTTGACTGTGCCCTTTTTTTGCAACACAATGTAGTGAATCGACGTTCCACGTGACGTCATGATGACTAGCGCCTTGGAAGCTACAATTAAATGCAAACACCATAGTCGGTTTACTTTTCGTGAAGGAGAAGGAGGAATGCTGCTTTTAATGGGCGGTAGAATAATATTCCACCGCCCATTAAAAACGTATTCACTAAGGTCTTGTTCAAAAATAAGATGAAAGTCTTCTTAATGAATATACAAAAAAAAGAGTAAGTAAAAGAACCCGCTTATAATGGATAAATTTATAAAGATATTTAATTCTAATTTGAACATTTTGGTTGACTGCGTTCTGTTTCCTCTTGTTTTGTTTAATTTTGTTTTATTTAATATACAATTTATTTTTCCCTCGTGTTTTACTTGCTGTTACGTTATTCGTACTTAGTTAAAATTCTGCTACTGACATTTGTTTGTTTCTTAAAATGGGTTTCTGCAGAATACCAGCGTTGATTTACCCTCCTTGGATAATCAGCAGTATGCTGAGCAGTGAACCCGGTCGGTTCGTCGTTGCAACGCATAGCCTTGTGTATCGGACCTTTTGGGTCTTTAGTGATATTTATTTTTTCATTTTTCACTGTGCGCTTAACTTGTTGTGTTAATTAGTATATGTGTTGTAATCTGTCTAACCGATTAAATGGCTTGTTATTATTATTATCGGTTCGAATCGTGTTTTATCTGAGTTAATGTAAACGCGAAATAAACTTTAAAAAAGTCACAGTACACTTCCAGTAATCGTCAGAATGGATTGCAGTTAATAAAAATCTACTCACATCCGTCACTCAAGACAGTAGGTCGAGATGGAATTCAACGTAATTTGCTATTGCAATAAATGCGTCTCTGTTGTCTGTTATTATTTAATAAAACCATGATATACTGCTGTACTCGTAGTATATGAAGTATTTGATAGAGTTTAGTGAAAATCGTAAAATAACAGCTGTCTCTAACTCGGGGCAGGATCTCCGACACTAGTATTATTTATTTATTGGACACCAACACAATAAACATTTTTGACATACAATATATTAAAACTGTGAAAAAGTTGTAAGGTTAACGCCATCGCAGTTATAGGTGAAGACTGACAGACTTATAGGTTAATGACTTTTTAAACATACAAATAGTTTGAGAAATGAGATCGATATCATTCTTTTTTGATAATGTGTTAAATTCTACAGTAAGTCTTTGAATTAGAGACCACTTAAGACTACAAAAATCAATAAGAAAGTCATCAAAGTGGAAATACTAAAATATTAGAAGGCTGAAACAAAGTTTGAAACATCTTGGACACAATAGCACAAACCATCTTACGTAACGATTAAGTGTCAAGAGTAAATCACAACATAGATTTTTTTTATGACGAACTACACAGATTGGCCAGAGAAGCTGGCCTTGACTGCTTCACCGGATTTGAGAGGTGGCATAGCTCTTAGGTCGCTTAGCCTGAACCTCTATTGCTAGTAACTCGACACAAGGGTCCCCGATGAGGGTAACCTCGGCGGACGGTTACTATGTTACGCGTAAGCATGCCGATCCGAGGGCGCCCGAGAGGGCCGAACCACGACTCGGTCGGTTGCTATTTCACGGATAATCTAAGAGACATTCAAACAACATAGATGCTGTAAGGAATCCGTTAAGGCAATTAATGGATATTTTGATCGGCGTCTAAGGAGGCCGACCTACGACTTGGTCGGTAACTTTTTTCCGAGGAAAGGGCATGAAAGAAGATTTCCAGTAATTCGTAGAACAAGTGTCTTAAAGGATGTTTAGTTATTACAAAATTTGCGTTTCTATTATCATTAAAATACGTACAGAGAAAAAAGAGATATTCAAGTAATGAAGTTTCCAAAGCTTACGGTTTCCGATTAAGAACACATTTCAATATCTAAAGAAGCGTAACACGATTACAAGGTTAGGAAAAGATTGGGGAGCGGTCGATAAACGAATAAATTAACATGTACAATGTGTAATTAACTTTAGCTTTTCGGTGGCTTTAGAATTTCGCCCATTATAACTTTATTCATTAGGGTTACAAAGTATCGAATTATTGGTTTGTACAAGTTGATCATTTATGCGCCCAAGTTGATTTAGATATCTCATATATATATCTATCTATATATATATATATATATAGCTGTGAACAAAAATAAAGGGTCGGTTAAGAAAGTTTGAATATGTCGGAAGATAAAGATGCTAGCTAACTGAAATAAATTGTGCATTATAGACAATTAAATATCCTTAAAACGAAATATTTTAAGTAATTTATTTATATGTCATTAAAAAACATAAACTTAAACGATAAAGGATATCTTACGTAAACATGGATAATACAGTATTTTTAATTACATTTTATTTTTATTTTAGATCTTAGTGTTGCCTCCATGTGGCGATCCAATTTGTATTTTATTTTAAGGTTATTTAATTGTCTATCATTTTTTTTTTATTTATTTACAAAGTCACACAGCACTTAAATGTTAAATTTACAATCTTGTTTAATTAAGCACACTGCCAAGTTTGGACTTCATTCTTTATAATAAGTTATTTAAAAGACGTTTGAAATATATGTTTCTTCAACTAAACAAAATACATATTTCTTCTTTGAAAACAAGATGCCCTATTTTTTACCTACAACCTGTATTAATTTTCTTTTTTTTTAAATGATTTTTACGTCCTATAAAAAAACATGCACAATTTATTTCAGTTAGCTAGCATTTTTAACTTTCGACATATTCAAACTTTCTCAACCGACCCTTTATTTTTGCTCACCAGTGATTTATATTAATATAATAATAATTTAGGCTGAGATGGGGAGGGGCCGCGCTGAAAACCAGTTGTAGGATTCACTGAGCACTGTCCCGTTTGTTCGCTTCACACTACGCTATATTTATTAACTAATTACTGTGCTTTTGTTTTTAATTTATGTTTCTGTCTTTTTTTCTTTTTCATGTATTTGTTTGTTTGAAATCATATTGGCCACGCCGAAAAAACGGTTATTTTATTTTCATTTTATCAAGTTGTCATTGATTTTGTTATATAATGCGTGCGTGTGTGTTTGTGTACTATACACGATATTAGGAGACCGCTTCGGAAAACGAAGACAGACGATAGTACTATTGACAAAAATCGATCCTGATTTAAAAATATCGTTTCATTTACCTATACTAACATGATGGAGCGTAAATAATGCTGATAAAGTATACAATCCATGTACCCCTGTATACAAATAATCAATGTACTTAGAAACACATTTTTGGAAATATACGTTTCTGGTATTGAAAATGTCAACGGAAGCTGGTTTTTTTATTTTATGTAATAGTCTCTGTATTTTCGGAGGATTCAGACCTGATAAGAGACCGTGGTTAAGATATAGCCTTGCAACACTTTCGCGGCGCTCTCGGTGTCGGCGAAAGTGTTGGCGACACGGCTATCGCGCGCCGAGATTTCGCTTTTCTGACCTCAAAACACATCTGCCGCGCTCGCCGTCGCCGTTGGAAGGTCGAACGGTTTTCATTATTACAGTTCTTAACCGACTTCAAAGAGGCGGGTGGTTCTCGATTCGTCTGTATTTTTACATGACTCTCTCTATTCTAATCACGCTTCATTTCTTAATGACCGCATCTACGGCATATAATTTTACTTTCATGCTTTTTCTAACATCGTAACACTCACTTCCCTACATTAAAAGATAATAATATAATATAAAATACATATTTATTTAAGTAATAACAGTAAGCAGTAGAACAAGTTGCAGGCGTCAGTCTTTCCGCCCAAATACGACGTGGGAGCCTTCAAGAGTAGAGTGAATAGGCACTTACTAAACTAGCCCGTACCATCTTTCGACTATATCACCACTTAACATCAAGTGGTATATAATAATAACACAAGCATCACTGAAGCCCAATAGAATGATATTAAAGCGATTGGAAAGGGTTGTTCTCCTTCTTGAAATCTCAAGATGGAATGTAGATAGATAGATAGATAGATAGATAGATAGATAGATAGATAGATAGATAGATAGATAGATAGATAGATAGATAGATAGATAGATAGATAGATAGATAGATAGATAGATAGATAGATAGATAGATAGATAGATAGATAGATAGATAGATAGATAGATAAATCCTTTATTGCACCAAATAATATATACAAAGGCGAACTTAATGCTAATTAGCATCTTCCAGCTAACCTTTCGTGCTTAATGTATACGTAACACCAGACTAAAAGTCCATAAAAAGGGTAACTTACTAAGGTTATTACATGTATGTAACCACGAACCGTAGTAGTTTTTTTTTAGCAGGGTTGACCTGCTAGAGATAAAATGACATGGGTAGTAGTTTATGCCGCCGTCGTTTAAAATAGAGACAGGTAAGGTCTCGCTTACCTGCCTCTATTTCTCTATCTCTCTATCTCTGGAACCTGCTATTATATAATACGCAGCGTTCCAGAGATTAGCCGCATCAAACAGACGAAAATTGTAAAAAAAAAATATTTTCGTATATGTACCGTATTTGCTTTCGTATGCATGTAGTAAATAGCGGTTATGTTAATAATACAAATAGTTATTCCAATTTTATTTATTTGTATAAATAAAAAAATGTTGATTTTATTCAAGTAAATGAACTGAACCTTGTAGTACATAGTTTCTGTATACGTAGATCCTGGTTTATTAAAGTAACGGCAACTTGCACTTGGTCCCGGAAACTTCGCGAACCGGATGAATGTATGCAAGAGTTAAAACTTCACCGCATCCCTCGCAGTACGCCCGCCTACAAGTTTGTACATTATCTGCTTCAAAGTTTTGTTCCGTCCTGCGGCATCCACCTGAATGGAAAATATATGTTGTAGAGATATGCACTTGTGCCTACTTAGAAATACCGATTCTGGGTCAAAAAGCACCCTTTATAGCGAAGTTATTACGTGCTCTCGCATCTTATTAAGAATAACAGAAGAATATTAGAATAGAATAGAAAAAAAAACATTTTTCGACGTAAGTATAAATAAAAAAATTAAACATGTGCTGCGTTCAAACACGTAGCACTGCTTTTAACTCAAAAAAACTGATTTTTTTTTATGACGTACTACACAGATAGGCTAGAGAGGCTGGCCTTGACTGCTTCACCGGATTGAGAGGTGGCACAGCTCTTAGGTCGCTTAGCCTGAACTTCTATTGCTAGTAACTAACGCAGATCCACAGTCACTAACCTAGCAATATATACTGGCCATCTGTACGAAAACATGGACAAACGGATTCAAGTAGATGCAGTTTACACAGACTTTCAGAAGGCTTTTGACAGAGTGGATCATGACATCTTATTAAAAACTTGCCTTCAATGGAATCAGAGGCAATTTGCTCAGATGGTTTTGCTCCTATGTTGTCAATAGAGCGCAAAAGAGTGGTAATAAACGGGTTTCATTCTGACTTTATACCTGTTACGTCTGGTGTACCACAAGGTTCAATTCTTGGACCGTTGTTATTTATATTATATATAAATGACATCAATACATGTTTCCTTTACTCAGAATTTCTGCTTTACGCTGACGATTTAAAAGTGTTCCAATTAGAAATAAAGACGATACCCTTCTCTTACAAAGTGATTTAAACCGGTTAAGTACCTATTGTGTCGACAACAAATTGAATTTAAGCATTCCCAAATGCCACCTAATTACTTTCACAAAAATAAGAACCGCTTTTAATTGATTATAAATTATGTGATGAGTACATAAATAGAGTAACATCACTACGAGATCTTGGAGTAACACTAGATGAAAAATTACACATGAACCTTCATATTGAAAACATTATTAATAAAGCTTATAAGATGTACGGTTTCATATTACGCGCTTCTAGAGAGTTTAAAAACTCTAACTTATATACACCTTTACAACTCTTTGCTTCGCCCTCAATTGGAATATGCTTGTATGGTTTGGGATCCTGTTTACAATAAATATGTTGATGATATCGAAAGAGTACAGAACAAGTTTTAAAACCTTGAACTACAGGTGCCACAAAAATCGTACTCCATACAATGATATATTAAGGAACACAAAATTTTACCCTTGAAATCTGTTCTTATTTAGTAAATAATTTATGTTACGTTGTACCCAGAACAGTTTATCGGCGAGAGGTTAGGACATATAATTTATTTTCTTTAAACTCGTGTCGTTCCAATGCTGGTGTGCGTTCACCTCTCCGTCGTGTGGTGGATATATACAATAAGTACTTCGCAGATGTTGATTTGTTTTCATTGCCTACTACTAAATTTAGAAAATGTATTAAAGACAGCTTATTTAGTTAATTTAGTTAATAAGTATTTATTAGTTCATTTATTTCCGTATTCTTCTTCTTAGTTTAAATTTTGTTTTTGTTTTTTAAGTGTTGCACATTAAAATATTAATGATAATAATTTGTGGATAATGTTGTTGGTAGTGCAGTTACATATCTTATTTCTATTATGTCTTTTATAATATCAATTGTGCTATTGTTTATTGTCCCAAATAAAGAGAAAAAAAAAAAAACTCGACACAATGGGGACCGGTGAGGGGTAACCTCGGCTTGGACGGTTACTATGTTACGCGTAAGCATTCCGATCCGTGGGCGCCCGAGTGGGCCGAACCACGACTCGGTCAAAGCTAAACTAACTTTGAGTGCCACTTCGGGAAGCGTTGGCGCTGGGAGAAGAAGTGGCCGAAGAAACTCCAGCAACGCTCCTAACATCTAAGGGGTGGGGCCTGCCCATAAAATTGCGGTAACGCGCAAGGATTATTCGCAACCTCCGACGGTCGCGAATGGACGTTTTGTGGATTTGTAGAGATGTAAAAAACCTGTTAGAACTAACTAATGCAACGGTATTCGGTAGTGTATAAATATGGAGTTAAATTTGTCTTCAGGTATGTTATTTTACTGCACTGAAAAGCATGTGCAACAAATCGGTATAAACATTTTTCAGTTTCTTAGATTGTACGTAGCCAACAAAAGTTTGTTCACGGTGTATAGTGAGGGTCACCACATTTCACATTTGGAGGCGGTCGCCTTTGCATACTACGCTATAAACGTTCTATGTTTGGTGCGGACACCAATTGTTTGCAGCATTTTTAAGTGTTGATGATGCGTTCGCCGGTGAAGGAAAACATCGTGAGGAAACTTACACCTAATTTTCTAAGACATGTGAAGTCTGTATTTTTTGATGATTCTTTATTTATTTGAAAGCTCGTTCGAATTCTGGCAATGGCATCCATGAGAAAATCATGCGCGTGATATTGAGTTATTCGCCACAAATGGACGAATAACTCAATATCACGCCAACCGATTTCGATGATTCATTTTTAATTGGAAAGGAAACTCTAAGAGTAGTTTGATGAAAATTTGATTAGATTCTGATTAAGTTTGATTTCATAATATTCCTTTGATAAACCGGAAACACAAAGAAGGCATTCGCGTTTGACGTTTGACTATTTGAATTGATTGTCAGTTATTTTTTTTAAAATAATATATATTCTTTATTAATAAACCAAATTATAACAAACAGTATTACTAATTACACTTTTTTTACTGCGAGTATTAGTTCTATTTAAGTTTCACTGCCACCTAAACTAGGAATTTCCTGTGTGATAGTTGGCAGTCTTTCCTCCCATGGTTATTTATATATCTAATATTGTAATAATATCATTTTTTGTGTGCGGGCGGGTGTGTGTGTATCTGTTTCGGTGAATGTGTGAGTGATTTTCAATTGACCACTTTTAACATATTCTCACAACCTTCATAATTTAGTGTTTCAAGCCACTTTAAAATTTCATGCTTCGTTTTATATAAATTTTTATCTCTTATATTTAATATTCTATTAATTTTGTTGTATATGTAAGGTCCAAGAAAACAGAAATGTTTATTAATTTTTACCCGTTAATATACTTGTGTAAATTATCCTCCTAAATAAAATCGTTAATTAACATCGTAGTTTCCTACTTAAAGCTACCAACTCCTCAAAGCAACACGGCTCTCAGACTTCCGAGGCAACAACCTAATGATGCATCTCGTATCCTTATTAGGGGTCTAAATGTGTTGATGGTAAAATAAGGGTAATTGCATAAAAAACGTGATATATAATCATCAATAGATTTATGGTAATTAGACGTTAGCTTTGTGTTCCATGACTAACAAACAAGTTTATATGATAATTTGCATCTTTATGCGGTTATAAAGCTAAGTCTACACTCGTACGTTGTTAGTAAGGCGATTTATTTATGTCCCACAGCTGGGCACAGGTCTTCTCCGACACGCGTCTTAGTACGGATTGGTAGACTTCACATGTCTTCAATTTTCTAATATATGTAGATTTCCTCACGATGTTTTCCTTCACCGCCGAGTACGTAAATCAGCACTTAAAATTGCAACAAATAAATTTATTGAGTGATTGGGTTCGTTGATGTTGGGATCGAACCCGGATTGCTAGCGTACTATGCAAATTGAGACCTTAGTAGAGCATTGCTAAGCCACGTGCCGAGAGTGGTGCGGAGCTAGTCAGACCAGCTCTGTCTCTTTTACTGTCACAACCAGCTTTTCCAAGTTGTCACTGTTTTTCTGGCAAAGTGTCCAAAGTATTCTAGTATCCTGCATCGGCATATGTTGGACAGCCTAGCTTTAATTTTTACTTCACTAAGGATGGACACGTTGTTACGATGTGCTGTCTAGAGGATCCGTTACATTTTTCGCCAGCACCATCTCGAAGGCATCAATTCGATCACGATCGGCTTTCTTCAGAGTTCATGTCTTCACCGTAGGCGAATATGGAGAACACCAGTGTGCGGACAAGATAACTCTTTGTTTTTAGCCCTCTAAGTCAAGTGTCCCAGCTCTCAAGCTTGCCTATGCGATCTACGACCATCATTTTAGTTTTGTTTCTGTTTATATAAAGACGCAGTTTCAAACAACATACAACGTAATAAATTATTATATATGGCTCTAAAAATAATAAATGTGGCCCTTGTTTCCGCGCACAGTTGGTCGCACTTAGCGACACTCCTGTTATGCTAATCAACGATGTTATTATGGTAATGCAACAATGCACAGAACAATGCATGCAAACTACCCGCAACAACAACGCAATATGCGCACCTGCTTACCTCACGTAGGCACGCGGTGCGATACCGCGTCGAGACGAGCGATCAGTCCTATGACATGTCCGGCAATTTATTTAATCTTAACCACCTCAATGTTAGAAGGAAAGATTTGTTAACCTTTGGAACTACTGCACTGATTTTAATTATTCTTATTCAACAAAATTCAAAGGGAGGAAGTTCTTAATTCTGTTTGATTTTTTAACTAGGGGTGAATTGCAATTTTTTTTTGGAAAAAGGAAGTTAGGGCGTAGGGTAGATTTGATAGATAGAATATTATGTTTGAAAATGTTCTTACAATCGTGACATCGTTCAGTTTGACACTATGCTGTGACATGTTTCCATAACTGAACACTTTATAACACGTTTATAACTTTCATAGCAGAATGTTAAGGGATAAACGTGCAATATATTATTTATTTTAGTTTATTTTTGACTTAATAATATATTTATTTATGAAATGTTTTCATCTATTATTTTATTGTATAAAATATATTTTAATCTCATAACTGTTTTATTCATGTATCATATTTATTATACTCTTATTGTCTGTATAAATTCCATATAAAAGTAGTATTGCGCACGCACGTCTTTAGGTAGTCCCGGGCACCGCTGAAAATCAGCGCTGTTGCATCCTTGCGACAGCACATGCTGAGACGTTGTCCGATATTGGCATCATATGTTTTGTATTATTTGTCCGTGTAACTTTAACTGTGTTTTGTCTATTTTTCATTCTTTTTTAATGTGTGTTAAATTCTGTCTGTAATGTGTTTTTGTATTGTGATGCCAATAAATAAATCTCTATGTCTATGTCTATGTCAATATCCAAACTCATTCGATAGTGACCCCGAATCCTTGACCTACCACACTTTTTATAATGGCCCATGCCGATGTTTCTGGAATTTTCGGCATTAGTCACTTAGACAATGTTGAATTTGTATCATTAATATACACAAAGTAATTGGTTGTTCTGTTGACTAAATTATTGGATAATAATGCCTTCCGGTTTATGGAATTTTTTGTATAAAATATGGCACACGTAGTGCATAATTCTCTCTCGTCATCATACTCTAGACATGGATGTTTTATTTATTGACATCATAATGTTTAAACACGTAACAAAAAGAAAATATAACACACATTAAAAAGGAAAGAAAAATAAACAAAATACAATTACAAGAAGAAGTAACGGACAGATAGAAAATGATGCCAACATTAGATACTATCACAGCATGAGCAAATGATACTGATTTTCAGCGATGCCCAGGACTACCTAATATCGTGTGCGCGCAATACTATGTTGAAGGTTCCTGTCTAGTACTATTTTAAAGTATATAATATATAGTGATATATTATTGTTTGCTTCCATCGACCACATTTCTACAAACAAAAGTGCAGAAGCCTTCGTTACAAAAGTTATTAAGCACTAAAATCAAGCTACCATTAACAAATATTGCGTCTTTAGTGTGTATATAGCCTTAGCGTCGAGGCTGTGGCGTGCGTGCGCCGCTTTCCGTAATTATTCCTTGGCTAAGTACGTCCTGTGCTGTACGGAGGAAGTCTTAATTGTTGCCAGTGAACCAGTTCGCTCGGAACGAGCTCTTTGTTGTCGGCAGGGGGAGAGAAAAAAAGCCGAGGTTCCTTTTTTTTCCCCGATACCACTTGAATAGCAGTACTTCCTATATATGGACTGAAGTTTTAAACCTTGCGGTGGTTCTTATACAAGTTATAACACGTTATTTATTTTCGCAGCAAACACATAATTGTTGTGATCCAAAACAAAGGAAGATATTATATTTAGCTATTTTGTTAATTTAGAGCTGGGACATTCATAGAGGACTCTACTTTGAACGTAACTATATCAGTATGTTTCTCTCGTTATCGCTTATGTTACTGAAAATCTGTGAGTCTTTTTTAATGAACTACATTGATCAGCCGCCCCTCTACAGTTCCACCGGAGTTTTGATATGACACAGCTCTTAGATGACCTAGAACGATCGTCTTTAGGGAGTAACTTGGTGCAAAGGGCTCCGAAAAAGCTTGGTCTAGGTCAGTGATTCCCAAAGTGGTCTCTATCGACCCCTAGGGGTCTATGACAACCTGCAAGGAGTCTACGTCACGATGGTGGATCTCAACACATACACTGATAGTACCTATTTACCTATTTCTCACTAAAAATATTGACTTATTGCTTATGTTATTTTATTTATAGTTTATTTAATGTTACGTATATTTCACATAACAGATACAAAATTTTATTTTGAGTATTTTTTGATTTAAATTCAATTAATAAATGTATAAATTAACATGTGTTTTTACTTTAAGAAAAATGAATGAGAAATTTACAGGAAATCAATATCAGATAAGTACGGTCTACCCAACACGAAAAAACATGGCAAGGGGTCTACGACACAAAAAAGTTTGGGGAACTCTGGTCTAGATTATGGTATGGATGGTAGATTTGAAAAGATCTGTGACTCGCTTTCTCGTTTTACCCATAGAATAAGTGTCGTCATCAGGAAGGTGTTTATCTACCCACGATCACAAAGACTTCACTAAGGTCGTTGTAAAAAGCGAGCATCATTCACAGGCCATTTCTTTCGCTGCTCCGTCAATCGCTTAATTAAAAAAGCAATCACATTAGATCGACCGTCTAGATTGGATTAGTTTTTGCGTCAATCTCCGAAACCCGTTATAATTAAATATAACGGGATTGAATGGTTAAAAAAAAACAATGGAAAAGTTTCACGCTTGACGTCCTGGGCAACGAGTCTGCTATTTGCCAATGATATTTCACTATGAACCCAACCTAATACAATTCAATTGTTACTGTGCCAAAAATCGTACTAATTTAATTTTTTGATACTCAATTGAACTTTTGATTATGTAATTGATTGAAATATATCGACATATTTGGAATATGTTGAGATTGAAACGTAGGAACAATTGAAACTATATTGAAATGTCCGTGGTAGGCCATTGGAAAAGCATTGTGGCACAACTTAAATAGCAGATTACCAAAACTACTAAATCGACAACTGTAATCAATTTGTACTAGTTTTGGTGAAGCAGACTTTAAGGTAACTAATCGATTACCTGTCTTAGTGACCATGAAGGTTAAAACCCGTGAAATAGCACAAAGAACCAGCTATAGCAACAGAAGTTACCATCTAATGGGGTCGATTTCTGGCGGACGTTATATAGTAATAGATTTTTTTTGCAAAATTAGATAAAATATATATCGAAATGTCGGCTGTCGATCAAGTATATTTGCGAGCAAAAACCAAAACCTACTTCAAATCGAATCAAACGCTATTATTTTATATGCGCAGACGCCCTCTCTGTATTTTCGAAATATCGTACATTCATCAAACTACCCTTGAAGTACATCATTTTCAATAAAAAATGAATCATCGAAATCGGTTGGCGTGATATTGAGTTATTCGTCCATTTGTCGCTCACATACTTAATGCAAATTTAGGACTTATATGGTTTTCACATGTGTGCAATTGTCAGCATTAGATGAAATTGAAACGAGACCACACGGGAAACAACAGCTTTCAAATAAAATCATCATAATCGGTTCACCCAGTCGAGAGTTATGAGGTTAGATACAAAAAAAAACGACTGTTTACTATGGCGTTATATTTTGACAGCGTAACATTGTACAAAGAAATAGTGACACAATAGCGTGTCCTCACCCGTTTTATACTATTTCTTTACATATATACTAATATATTATCATAATTAGAAGTCAGATTACAAACCAATACAGTTAAATTATTATTTACAATGTCAAAATAAATAATTAATTATGAATTTTGGATATAATATTGTATAGATGAATCACTCAAATATAATTTGAAGATTTGTAGTCACAACCGCTAGGCGCCTATGTGTTGCTAGCTAAAACTACGTATAGACGTATTAAGAACCCAATTTTTGACTATTGATAATGAAAGGCCTTCGCTCTAAAGAGTGTATTAGGGCATAGTCCGTTGCGCGACCCTTGTGTGCATCGACCTTCTTGATGTCTTAAAAAATTGCAAACATTCAATCCTCACGTGGTAAATCAGTACTTGAAATTGGTATTAGCAATTTTATTGGCGCCGGCACCGACATGGAACTCGAATTGTTAGTGTACTAAGGAATTTGATGCGAGTGTCCGGACACTGAGTTATCACGGCTACATATATGTCAGAACTTGTCCTCACTGACAATCGATGTGACATTATTTTAGCACGCGAGTATAAAAGCGGCTCGGTTATGGTGCGGTACATTGTGACTTTCAATACACATCCGCAAACCGGACCAGTGCTCGCGTGTCCGGTTTGCGCAAGCCAATCTAGTTGGAATATGGGGTTAATATAATGGAGTCGCACACCATCATTATAACCCCATATTCTTTCCGATTACAATGTGGATGTATAGGCATAAACTTTTTTTATCGGGGAGGAAATCTTCAAAAATATACCCCGCCTTCTGGGGGGAGGACCACTAGAGGTTAAGGCTAAGCGACCTAAGAGCTGCTTATCTGGTCAACTTAACACAGTTCGTTAAAAAAAAAACCCGACCACTCGACATTCTTTTGTAAATCATTAAAGATAGGTGTCAGTCATAAGAAATTGTATCTAACGCATTGCATCAAACCCATAGAAGATTTAACCTTACATACGATCTAGCATTAATTCGACAATTTTCCCCTTAAAAAATTTGTTCACTCATTCATTTATTCATTATTCCTTTAATACCATATAAGCAAATGCAATAACATGGAGATTTGTTCTAAGCACCGCCGTAAATACAAGCTGGGCCCGCTCGTATATTCCAGATCCAGAAGATAAAATAGCTGGCAGCCGTGCAACGGAACGTCTAGACGTGAGTTTTTTTTAATTCCGTCGCCTTTTAACAGACCTCAGAGAACAGTCACGCGATTTACAATCTTATCGCTCTGCATTAGGTGTGATTTTGTTGGAGAAAACACGCGTTTCTTGCGGGTGTTGATTGCTTTTCACGCTGTGCGGAATACGATTTCATCTAAGTGGAAAGCAGCGCACTCAGTGCGTCCGCGAGGCTTACCGTAATTCGGCGGTGTTTAACCTGAAAATCGGTGTTGAGTGTACTTTTTTTTCTTTTAAATGCACTTCTTCAAATGAGCGAGGTACTTTTTAACATATACTTTATTTCGACGATGTATTTAGCAGCGGCTACACTCTTACCATGACTTAATGTTGACAATAGATTCAGATATTATAAGTTCAACAATATTTTCTCCATCGTTGTCTTTATTACTGGAGATCATGTTGTATAAAGTACCTTCATCGATGTGTCGTCCTCGGCTTGTCTCCTCACGGTCGGAATGCCCAAGTATTACTTAGATTCGATCAGACCAGCGGCAAGTAGATCGGCTTCGTCCCTCAATTTTCCCTACTACAACCACTTGTCTGATTCCAGATTGTCTTGCTGCCTCTCTCATATACTCACCGGTAGCAGGTAGTGGTTAGTCTAGTATTGATATCAAGGTAAACAATACATGTATAATCTAAAAATGACGGGTAATAACATATTAGATAGAAGTAATAAGTACGAGTATCCTATGTTCGACAATTCAGAAAAATGGAAATTTGTAATCCCTGCATAGCAATCTAGATCTGGCGACGCTGAGAGAGGTTTTAAAAGAAAAATATCAAAACTAGGTTACTAAAAGACGTCGCTGTTAGTGCAATAAAATGAACAAAATAAATACAAACGAATTGAGAACATCCTTTGAGATCGGTTAAAATTTAACTTTAAACGAATTAATATTTTAGTCATTGTTTAAAGGATAACCTAACCCTAGCCCAGTGAGTACTCTATGATGAACACTTGGAAACTGTACACAAAACTGTCATTAGTGAACTCTGAATGACGTCCTACTTATTCGAGTGCGAGCATCAAATCAAAGCCGCTCTCATTAATCTTGACGGGAGCTGAATGATAAAAAGCATTAAATTGCCTTTGTATTTACATTTTGGTGTAATAAAGGATTTATCTATGTCGGTGTGATTCTGAAATGACATGATTTTTCAGTGTTTGTTTTCGTTGTTGGCCCGAAGGGATTTGCGATTTTTCCTGATTACGGCAACCGAGAGTCGGACCATACTCTATCATGGAATAAGATTAAATGATCTTTGAAACGTGCAGGACTCGAACTGAAGTCTTTAGGATTGGTAGTGGACTACCCGACCACTAGAGATTAAGGCTAAGCGACCTAAGAGCTATGCCTCCTCTCAATCAGATGAAGCAGTAAACGCCAGCTTATCTGGCCAACTGTGTTAGTTCGTCCAAAAAAAAAACCCGACCACTCGACTTGTAAATCACACATTCTTTTGTAAATCATTAAAGATAGGTGTCAGTCTTAAGAAATTATATCTAACGCATTGCATCAAACCCATAGAAGATTTAACCTCACATACGATCTAGCATTAATTCGACAATTTTCCCCTTAAAAAATTTGTTCACTCATTCATTTATTCATTATTCCTTTAATACCATATAAGCAAATGCAATAACATGGAGATTTGTTCTAAGCACCGCCGTAAATACAAGCTGGGCCCGCTCGTATATTCCAGATCCAGAAGATAAAATAGCTGGCAGCCGTGCAACGGAACGTCTAGACGTGAGTTTTTTTTAACTCCGTCGCCTTTTAACAGACCTCAGAGAACAGTCACGCGATTTACAATCTTATCGCTCTGCGTTAGGTGTGATTTTGTTGGTGAAAACACGCGTTTCTTGCGGGTGTTGATTGCTTTTCACGCTGTGCGGAATACGATTTCATCTAAGTGGAAAGCAGCGCACTCAGTGCGTCCGCGAGGCTTACCGTAATTCGGCGGTGTTTAACCTGAAAGTCGGTGTTGAGTGTACTTTTTTTATTTTAAATGCACTTCTTCAAATGAGCGAGGTACCTTTTAACATGTACTTTATTTAGACGATGTATTTAGCAGCGGATACATTCTTACCATGACTGAATGTTGACAATAGATTCAGATATTATAAGTTCAACAATATTTTCTCCATCGTTGTCTTTATTACTGGAGATCATGTTGTATAAAGTACCTTCATCGATGTGTCGTCTTCGGCTTGTCTCCTCACGGTCGGAATGCCCCAAGTATTACTTGGATTCGATTAGACCAGCGGCAAGTAGATCGGCTTTGTCCCTCAATTTTCCCTACTACAACCACTTGTCTGATTCCAGATTGTCTTGCTGCCTCTCTCATATACTCACCGGTAGCAGGTAGTGGATAGTCTAGTATTGATATCAAAACAATACATGTACAATCTAAAAATGACGGGCATCCTATGTTCGACAATTCAGAAAAATGGAAATTTGTAATCCTGCATAGCAATCTAGATCTGGCGACGCTGAGAGAGGTTTTATTTTACACAGCGCGCTATAAGACCCCAAGGTGTTATGCCAAAGAAATAATATGAGAGCTAATTGAAAAGAAATCCTTTTTAAGAAAAAATATCAAAACTCGGTTAGTAAAAGACGTCGCTGTTAGTGCAATAAAATGAACAAAATAAATACAAACGAATTGAGAACATCCTTTGAGATCGGTTAAAATTTAACTTTAAACGAATTAATATTTTAGTCATTGTTTAAAGGATAACCTTACCCTAGCCCAGTGACTACTCTATGATGAACTCTTGGAAATTGTACACAAAACTGTCATTAGTGAACTCTGAATGACGTCCTACTTATTCGAGTGCGAGCATCAAATCAAAGCCGCTCTCATTAATCTTGACGGGAGCTGAATGATAAAAAGCCGAACCCAAGCCTTTGTTCCAGCCGTATACTTCTGCATAGCCTTTCATGTCTCGAGCTTTACGACGTAACAGCTTGCATGCTAAGCTGCCTTGTGCTCTGTTGTTGTTTTTATTGCGTACGATCGTCGCCACTTCTACAATTGCGAACTTTGACGTAATAGGAGCTTTTGTTATTGCATCCATATTATTTTCCATTAGTATTTCACAGGATACTCCGTGCACTGGTGCCGGGATACATATCTCTACTACTATTATTATGTCACGTCAACACCAAGGACACCCCACCTAGCCCACCCTAAGCCAGTCTCTACAATGTTGTCCACCACAGGATGGTGTAACAACTGTAAGCGTATCTATACAAAAGATATTGCAATCTCTGAAGCGTATTCTATATCATACTGTATTTTACGAAATTGAGTCTTACTTACGATTTACTAGCTGAACCTCGCGGAGTTACCCGCGATTAAAAACTGTTTATTAATTTTTTTCTAAAATAAAAGTACCCTAAGTTACTCCTTATTATATCAACTCTCTGGAGATTATCCGGAACAAGCAAGCCAGACAAAAATTATAAAAAATATTATTTTGGTATATGTACCGATACATTCATATGCATTTAGTAAAAAGGGGTTATTTTAATATTACCAACAGACAATCCAATTTTATATATTTGTATAGACGTTTATGTAATAGTATGTTTGTTTGTATTGTATGTATTGACTGACCAACGGAATATTCTGGCCATCCACAAAAGTTGTCTGAAAGAGATCGCACTTAGCAGACAGACCGCCCATTGCGCATGCAATAATCGTATTATATTAATATGTAAAATTCATTATTTCTGTCATGTGCATGTTAATTGTAAGATTAAATTTATTCATTCATTCAAATAAATTATTAATTGCCTACAAATGCAAACACAGAGTGCGGCCGACTATAATCTACTCTTGATGAGCAACAATGATCTTAGAGAGATTACTGTGGATGACCGACGAGTCATGATGCTGGCATCCAGGGGTAATGGCTTCTACTGTAGCTAGATAATATATGTTTAAGGTCAAGCCACATAGCGAGCGAAGCCACAAAGCCATCGCGCGCGACTAGCCGCGGCGTCTGGCGGGAATACACATTGATGCGGTGGAGCGGGTAGTAGTTTTTGTCTGTAGTTCTATCTGTGATGCTCTATTTTATCTAGTACATTACAACTGGTCAATTTCCGCCAACGCTACGTCACGCTCGCTGTGTGGTTTGACCTTTTAATCTTCCGATGCAGACCAAAAGTAGATTATTGTATTACTAATTAAGGTTGGCAGTCAGTTCACCAGATTTCTCCATTGTTTGCGAGGCGAGACAGATGCACTCGCATTTCCAGTCCACTCTCTGATGTTACGTAGAGATTAGGGAATTAATAACATAATAATTATAATATAATACTACCATGGCTCTCTTAACGTAATGGTTAAATACGTATAAAACAAACCAGTGTAAGTTTACGGTTATTAACATTAACGGTGTTGTATCATAACTTTACGATGACAGCCGTAATCTTTATGATAATAAGAGAATATGTAAACAATTACAAGATCATAAACTGCCAACGTTACTGCTTGTAACAATAGTAACTAAACAGATTGTAAGAAGCGGTATCTTATCTCCAGTCACGTCGTCCTCGATCACCGCGATCGTACACTCAGGCCAATACGACTAGGTAAACATAACTCACGACAAACGTTGTAAAGCGGAGTACTACAACCGTCTCCAAATAAGAGATTCTCAATTCGGTTGATTTCGAAGTACAACTTCTTTACACACGCTTGACTTGGGGAGGAGCGTTACGAAAACTGTGGCCTGACGATTTGAACAGAAGTTGAGAGGAAGATATAAGTTAGTGAAGATAGAAAGAGAGAGATTTACGTTTCGTATATCCAAGACACAGTGTATTGTCTGTAACTCACTGTAGTAGCAAAAGATAGTAGTGCGCCCACACATTTTTATCTTTTGAGCACACTCGTTTTTATGTTTGTGTACCCTCTTTTTATATTCAACACTCATCTCTTTTAACTTCTTCGGCAGCCATCTTCGTTGCACTCATACGGAGTGTCCGGAGCCCCTCCTCACTCTGCACTGAGAGAAAGCAGGTCCTCGAGGAGTTCCTTCTCCAATACCCTTGTTTTTACGACGAAAAGCTCCTTTTCCTTTTGTAAACCCGACGGCCATTTTAATTACACTTTCACTCTTCCATGCGGGTCCCATATGGTGGTGGAGTCGGCTTTCCACTGCGCTCTTACTCACTACACCTTGTTGTTGTGTCTTCTTTCTGGATCTTCGAAAGGGGAGGCAAAGTTGAAGTGGCAGGTACCTACCATGCCCATTAAATCACTTATCACAATACCGTACTTAAACATAATTTTGCCCTTAAACGATGATGTTATTAGTAAGATAAGTGGTTCTAAGAACGGACTGACGTACATGTGAAACTCCATTTTAAATAGATAAATCATGTACCAGGTAATTCAAACGTGCATTGAGTTTGGAATCGCAATGCTTAATCACGTACTGTTATGATTCACAAGAAATCACAGTTACGAGGAAACGTCGATAACGTATTATTTAGTTCCGTTTATGGATTGCTTATTGTTTTCTCATTAGCCGATGACATTGAGGAGTGAGTTTGTTCTTTGTAATGGTTTCACTTTTTGTCGTCTTTTTTTTGTTGAGCAATTTAGACGATTTTTTATTTGACGAACTACACAGATTGGCAAGAGAAGCTGGCCTTGACTGCTTCACCGAATTGAGGTGGCATAGCTCTCAGGTCGCTTAGCCTGAACCTCTATCGCTAGTAACTCGACACAAGGGTGTCCCGGTGAACAATTTAGACGATGGTTAGTAATTGTAGGCACGTCTTTGTGCGCATTCTATTATTTACTTCTACGAGTCAATGCTCAATGATTTAGGGGTACGGTCTGCGAAATCTAAGTGCTTCGAAAATTAATAATAATATTTTTTTTTGCAAAAAATAGTTGGGAAGGATGTTCAGTACCTTAAACCTTTATGCTATTAACGTTTAAAGAGAACGAAAGTAGGTTATCTACTGTTATATTTTGATATCGTATAATTTATAATTTAGCAATATAATTTTAGCTTAGCAAGAGTTATAGATAGACAAATAATTTAACTTGTATATCTGTTACTCTTATCGTAACTCCGATATATATTAAATGATAGCGATTATGACGTAATCTCATTGGTACTCGTATTGTGCGCTACCGATTAATTTACTTGTCTCACTACTGCATAACACAATCTATTTCAAAAATTACTCATTTCTCCTATTACTCACGCTTGTTATTGATGGTTATCTTTTGAAATTTTTGCATTGTCAACACACCATTTCACTCGAATTTGGGACGATAGCAAAAACAAACAAGCGAATTATAAGAAAATAAAAAATAACATCTCGATATACCTCTGCTGGTATTAGAATTCCTATAAAATAAGAACGATATATATATATATATATATATATCTGTTTATGTATATGTGAATGAATAACGTTATAATTAGCGGCACTACCCTTAACCATTAAAGGTTAGCTTAAAGAAAATGCTAAATAGCATTAAGTTCGTCTTCGATTTATCTATCTATCAATATATCCTAGTGAAATTATCTGTGGTTCGATAATAGAAATTCACTAGATTAGATTAGATTTCCCTTTTTATTACAGTTTATTCGGAATATCGTAATAGGTCAACAAAATAGTGACAACTTGTACCGAAATGGCTGGTTATTTCGATCTAAACTGTAGAATCATCAGTCTCCAGCGGCTGTCTTAAATGTCGGCAACGCACCTGCAGTTCCTCTGATGCTGTGGATGTTCATGGGCCACGGTGATCAATTAAGTTAATTAATTCACGTGAACCGTAAGCTCGTTTGCTGCCATTCGTATATAAAAAAAACCTATAAAGGGTGGAGATTTAACTTTCGAGGTTTAAATCGTAGGAGTACTATACATACTTTTTAAAAGTTTAAAGTAAAAGTGGCAGCCTATTTAGGGCTATATGGGCATAGGCCTTCTGTGTTAAGAGAGTATAATGGCATTGTACGCCGCGCAACCTTAGTGTGGATTGGTAGATTTAACTGTGAGCTACTTTGCTCAACATCGCACACAATATATTTTATCATATTATTAACAGCAATACATCAAGAGCCTTAGAGGTAATTTATTAAAGACTTACTTTGTTTCAGGGATTCACTTTTAAAGAGCTTTTCCCCAGCATAACTCACTTGTTCTAAACTGTACATTAATAGTCTACAGAGAGTCCTCTCCATTTTATCCTAAATTTCTAGTATATGCATCTCTTTCAAAGACGGAAGCGGAAGCGGCCTTGGTTGCCGGCAACCGATAAAGGTATTTTAGTTGACTAAACTAAAGTACGTTTATATTAGTCAGTCCATCAACTTTATAGATTATAATATTTAAAACTAAATCGGCATTCAGTAGTACCAACTGTCGCTAACATGACACATCTTAGAATTTTTATTTAAAAACATGCAAGTTTTTCCCTGTAGGAAGGAGATGAAATTCCGATTGCCAGCGGAGTACGATACTCACTTTTTACAATATATTCTAGATATAATTTTTATTTAAGATCAAAATAAAATTCTACTTAATTCCACTAATGTGATGTGTAATTGTTTAGTCTTCAAAGCAGGAAATCAATTAAGAATACAATCAGTAGCCGGAAATGCGCGTTACAGGTAGCGGAAAGTGGCATTGTTTTAGAACTACCGTTGTTTAACGAGATGAGACGCGCGAGTCAATGATCGTTCTCCCTGACTGATCGTGGCTGTAACGTCATTTAATTGCTTGCGTAAATATTGACATATTTACCTGAGACACGTATTCGATTAAGGCGTAACTGTCCTTTTTTTAAATGGAGTGCTTACTTAACTTTTTCTTCCATATGAACTAAGCTTAAGCTTGTGTTAGATGGTTCACATCAGTAGTCGAATCATGAATTCGAATCTACGACCTTACGTTTTGCAGACCATACCCTAAACCTTGCTTAAATATTTCTACAACAATTCGATGCATAGTTACGAGTGTGCTTTAAACTACACGACTGTAATAAAACTTCTCTAGCTTCATTTATATGTATTACACGATTATTCAAGGGAGATAGAAAATATACGCGCGCACTGCTCTCTTTTACTCCTACACTGTGATACAATAGACCTGCCCTGTGTCTTAGATATACGATATGTAACTGGTCGTGAGAGAAAGAAAATATGTTCTCGCACTTTTTATAATCACTAACTCATATCACCCTCTTAACTTCAGTTCGCCTCGCACGATCGCACTTTTCGTAACGCATTCATCAGCTTACTCCCCAAGTCAAGTGTAAAGAAGTTTTACTATAAAACCTTACCCAGCGGGTATACGTGCGTTGATAAATCGTTAAATTTGTATGTATTATACGAATTTAGGTAACTATAAATGCAATAAACACAGTTTTTAACTCCCATCATAGTCGCCGACACTGTCGCCTGTTTAGCTATCTACGATATCAAGATAACCGCATTCGATAAAATTTTATTACGTTCCGTGACACGGTTCCCAAACAAATGCGATCGATAGTGTTGGCGCGGTGAAACGTGCTGTCGCATTGTTTTGTTTGATGATTTGTTTGTAAGGAATGCATTTTTATGGGAATAGGGACCAAGGGAGCGTGCGGCTCGCTAAGTCTATCTACTGTGTGTCAAAGGAAACGTTCAATGACGTCATAGTTGTCGACTTTTTCTAGTTTTAAGTTGTGCTTGTATGTATGTTGATGTTTTTAACTCTGACAAATTATGTCTACAAATCGCGTGTATCTGAATACTTTATGCCCGAACAATGAAAATGATTTGTATATATTATCGTTTATTTATTCTATATACGTTATTAAATCGTCAATAGCCTAATGATTTAGGGTACGGTCTGCGAATCGTAAGGTCGTGGGTTCGAATCCACATTCGACTATTGACGTGACTCCTAGCACAAGTTTAAGCTTAGTTTTTTTTTCTTTATTTATTCGGGACTTTTGCCCTTTTGGGCATGTCAGCCCCATCATACCCTAAACTACGCACACGCACCTTAATCTTAGTTGGAATGGTTCAGAAGAGCGTTGGTCATATTTTATTTAAAAAAAAAATATTGCTAACTTTCTTGTTATACAAAAAGAAAACAAGGCAAAATGTAAATGTTTATTATTGTGTTTATATAGACGTTATCAGTGTATGTAAAAGTTCCTTATTTATCTATATCAGATTCTTAAAACGCTATTTTTAGCCGCACTACCCCTAGCCTCTTAACAACCAAAGATAGTTGGAAGAAATTTCTAATATGAATTAAGTACGCCTTTGTACATTTATCTTGGTGCAATAAAGAATATATCTATCTATGTTGTTAGTAATTATAATAGATCTATAATGACATCTTCCAGATATGCTCTAACGTTTCAATATGATATCATAGAATTATTTTAAAAATTATAAACGTTATTTAATTAGTAAATTTATTGACGTTATATAATCGTAGTTTTGGCACGATGACAATTGAATTGCAGTTTTTTATTTAAATAAATATTATATATATAATTAAGAAAAAATTACAAAACCATTACAGCTTAGCCAATTCGATGCTGTAATCTACACAAATCTTTTATAATATTAAAAATAATAATAGAAAAAACAACAAACATTCGAAAATAATAATAATACAATAATAGTTAACGATTCACATACATTAATTTAAGTGACAACTCACACATTCATCACTTCTATGTATCTACAGGAAGACTATGTGAACGTCTGCTGGTCACACCGAAATATATCAATTTGTTGTGATTTGATGTAATCCTAACAGCGCGCGACATGGGAGCATTCGTGGACAGGATGGTCCTGGAAGTGGCCTCTAGTAACAATGTAAGGCTACGACGCATGCAAACGTTGGCCGGTTATAGACAACATTCATACTCAACATTCAGTAACAAACGGGCAAAAAATGATCTACGTACTTACTGAAAGTAATGAATGAAAAATTGCATATTTCGAGAGACGATTCCGCTTTCTACCGTCGATGTACGGTACTTAAAAGACGACGGGATTTGAATTTGCGACCATGAGATGAGTAAAATACAACATGTCAACCGAAATGGAACACGCCATTGACCTCATGAACATCTCACGAAATTTAATTGTACCACTTCAACGTAACGCTATCTCGAATCCCATTTAATCTTGCTCAATGAGTAATTGCACATGTCGGCGCCAAAACTGGGCCAAAACAACGGTCCTTTTCATCATTCCAACCGTCCTCTGAATCATTAGCCACCGCCCACGTCATGGGCAAATTGTTGGCCCAGTTTGCCAAATGTTTGGCACAATCAATTTGTCTTTACATTACAATTACAGTGTGTGCAAATGTGAAGCGACACCCACATAATGTCGCCCAATTTGGTGTGAAAAAAAAACAACAATGGACGCCGTAACGGCGCGCACATTATCAAGTGGCGGGAAACTCAATATGTCAATGGCGCGCTTTGTAGAATTGTCATCTTGTTTAGCGTATAGAGCGGTTGGTATAACTGTAAAGCAATACAATAGTTCAATGTAGCCTGTTTGTAAGATCAGTGATACAAAGTCTATTCATCTCCGCTGAGTAATAGTCGCGTGTTTACGTGACTAGTATTTAAATTATATGTAACAATAAGTTTAAGATACAGCCCGTATATAATATATACAGGTTGTCCCAGATTACATTCTGGTTTTCGATTACCTCCCACCCGGGGTAAGACCTTCTCATGAGTAGCCAGTAAAAAAGTCAACGTTCTACCCCAGTAGTATTCGAGTAGCAACCATTTTACTAAAAATATAATATCCGGAGTGGAATTTTTACCGACATTTTGTTAAGAGTTTTCAATTGTTTGTAGGTTTTAATTCCGTTTTGACCTCGTAAGAAGTCATACTAGTTCTTGCCAAATCAAACAAATCGAGAACAAATTTGGAGAAAAATGACTAAATATCGTAACTTTGTATTTAGATATGGTTTTTATTTATATTTATGTTTTTACATATTCTATAATGCTTCTATCAAGAGTTTACAGTTTCTTGAAGAAAAACGATCTAGTATGTCGTTTAATTATATATATTTCAAGTCTAGATAATAGTAATTTTTTATACAAAATAGGCTCACGTTTGGCTACTAACTCGCTTGATGGAAGTCGAAGATAGAACTTAGGATAGAACACGTGAACACGTGTTTCATTCCACTTCGTGCGTATTATTGGGATTTTTACGTCTTAAGGGTGGAGCTGCTCGCCGCACCTAGTCTTTTGGTGATGGAAAGGGGAGGGTAGGTTTTATTTTAAGGAGCACTTAAGATCCATATGTATTGTCTGGTAGTATGTTATCCTAATTAACCGACTTCAAAAAAGCCGTTCTTAATTCATCTATTATTTAATGCCACAATATCCTAACTATCATTTGTGGGAAATAAAAGAGGGTAATCCGCGCTTAATTGCATTAACGTTTGACACGATTTAAAGTCGGTTTCTGTTTTTACTCATAAATAGACTTATTTATTTCAAATCTAGACATTTGAGTAGATAACAGTTGTCAGTCAAAGACTAGATAAGTAAACAATGTAAGATAATCGTATCCATTAATGACAATAGGAAGTGACGCCATCCTGTACTGTAATGAGACAGCTGTACTATAAATTGTAACTTATTTACGTAACATATTGACATTACAAGATATTAATGCCCCCGTTGACACACGAATGTTAACGGGATAGTAAACAAGCCCGCAAAACACGATCATAAACTTGAGCGTATCATACACATACTTAATCGTAAGAAATACTGCATATAGTTAAGAGTAGCGTCACACGTGCATTAACATTCTTATCGCAGTATTCGCTAGTCTTCAGACCTGTAGTTCTCGGCTCATAGAATAAGACTACGGTAACCAATGCCTGTCGTAGAAGGCGACTAAAAGGGGCCTCGGGTTCACTGGGCGACAAGGGTAGGGGCCTTTGTCATCCGCCAAAGTGGACCCGGGAAGAAGGCGACATCAGCTGGCCCGTGTCGCCTTGCACTGAGAGGGCTTAGCGAGGGAGGGATTAACCTTGGAGTGGCTCCGGTGCGTTCC
The DNA here is from genome assembly GCA_029286785.1 of Meandrusa payeni. NCBI lineage: Eukaryota > Metazoa > Arthropoda > Insecta > Lepidoptera > Papilionidae > Meandrusa > Meandrusa payeni. The sequence goes on from JAGSMX010000029.1 coordinate 4,930,522, forward strand.
TTGGAAATCCCGGAGCCCAAATCACCTTGCCCTTCCCCAGAAGACGAGGTATCTTGTTGAATCCCAATCATAATGAATAGCAGAGTTATATTAATAAATGATATCCTAGTTACGTACAAGTAATAAGACATAGACATAGACATTTATTTATTGGCATCACAATACAAAAACACATCACAGACACAATATAACACACATTAAAAAAGAATGAAAAATAGACAAAACACAGTCAAAGTTACACGGACAAATAATACAAAACATATGATGCCAATATCGGACACCGTCTCAGCATATGCTGATGCAAGGATGCGACAGCGCTGATTTTAGCGGTGCCGGGACTACTTAAAGACGTGCGCGCGCAATACTACTTTTATATGGAATTTATACAGACAATAAGAGTATAATAAATATGATACATAAATAAAACAGTTATGAGATTAAAATATATTTTATACAATAAAATAATAGATGAAAAAATCCTAAGAGCACAGTGCTGTGGGATCTCAATAGGAACGCACTGGAGCCCATCGCCATGCACCGAGGAAGGGCCACCGGGAGGGTTTTAATGGGTAAAAGTCCCACATAACCGTCGTCTTCCTTCCAGAAGGCAGGTATATTGTTGTAGATTTCCCCTCGTCAACAAAAAAAGAGGTTTCCTACCTAGTCGGGAATCCTCTTAAAGTGCTCATACCATCGCAACCTACTCTCCTCCATTTAATCATAAGGTAATCAACGCTAACAATTGATAATTGCTTACTGAAATTTATTACAAATATTAAACGTGTGTGTAAACGAGGTAAATTTAATCGGTCAAATGAAATACAATTCTTTGTACTTCCGATTTCGGCGTTTTAATTGGCGAAACAAGTCCGTCTAACGGGAATGCTTTAAATTTATTGCTCGGTGGAATCCTTTCATTTTCGCAAGCCGTTTGCCGGGTTAATGGTCATTTTTTAAATTCATATAATTGATGTTCCACAAATTGAAACGTTTTGAATCAGGATGAATTGCGTCATTGCGGACCCGTTACTTTGTCGATCCTTAAGTCTTGTGCATGCATACGTCGACGTTTTACCGTGGTTCGGTATCGTCTCTCGCGCGTAGTAACCGTCCAAGCTGAGGTTACCCCTCGTCCTCGACCCTTGCGTCGAGTTATTACGAATAGAGGTTCAGGTTAAGCTCTTGATTTTCACCGCCACCGTTAAAGCAGTAAATTCAACTTCTCTGGCTAATGTATATAAGTTCTTCAAAATAAATATCTAAAAAATTAACACTGTGTATGGCAAGATGATGTCTGATGCATGGATATATCTAAATATAGCTGTAAAAAAAAGTTACCATACTTTACAGGATCAACTAGACCAATATGAAGATCTTCTTTGAAAATGCAATGAAAATCAGTGTGGGTTACACTGAGTGGCAACCTTGTCATCCAAAAGAGTCGATACACAATTTCATTTATCCCAGAAGCAGTTTTTTATTTGGAAACCTAATTATGACTGTAAGAACACAAATTACAGTCTCGCGGTTTAATTTTGTCAACCAACTCTTTAATTAGAAGTTAATTAAATAAAATTATTGTTATATGATAATAAATAATATGGCCGACCACTGTACAAGCCGTTTCGGAGTCTACAGGAAACGTACATATATACACACACACACACATCACTAATATATATATATATATTGTATGCATATACTGAGACGGTGTCCAATATTAACGTCATGTTCTATTTCACCTTCTTTTATACTTTCTAAGCAAGTGCTTAACCACGATTCCACACGATAAGTGGAACTGCAGTCCTGGATAGTAAGGCGCACTAGCTTAGCAAATGCCTATTCACTCTACTCTTGAAAATACCCACATTGTAAACCGTTTTTCTTCCGTTTCTTTCATTGCCCTTTAATTGAATTTTGTCTATTTTTCTTTTTTTAATGCGTTTAAAAATTATTGTAAAGAGTTTGTATATTATGATGTCAATAAATAAAATGTTTGTTATTAATCTGTAATAAAAAAAATCGATCCTTTAACCGTGTCTCTAAAGATAACATTTTAGGATCTCGGTCAAACGTTTGTCTACGTACCGTTATTGATAAGACGTGTACAGACGGTAATAATAAAACATTACAGGGCCTACAGCTGTGTTGTATTATGCGGTGTTTGCCACAAATTACAGTTTTGGACGAAATTGCGATGCATAGTTAATGCCCACTCCTCTGCCCGGAGGCAGCATATTGCGTATAATTTCACATATACTGTTAATGCTCGAATGCATAGTCCAACTTGTAATTTATTCGTAGTCCTATAACTATATACCTCAATGTCTAGTTCATTAAATACTTTTATACGATGTGTATATGATGTATGTGTGTATTTGTTTGACATGAAACACAATTGCGAGGCAACATGGTTTGTAATTCCATCATCATGTTGGTCGTTAGCGTTGAATAAGATTGCCATTATATTTAGGGCTGCCTTTAGAACAAGTACTTGTTCTTTTCAACAAAAGGAGGTTCTCATCAGGTCTGTATGGCTTTTTAATGTTTATTATCTGATAACTGGGTTGGTGCTTCCAGGGTGGTTCCATTTTAATTTAGCCCAATTCTGACAGTGGCATCTATGAGACAACTAGGTAACATATTTGTTTTATAACCTATAACAAGTAAATTTAAAAACAAAAATCGATTTCAAATCAAATCAAACATTAAATGGTAATCCTCGGACTCCCTCTTTTTGATTTCCGATTTATCTTATACATATTACAAAATAAAATTAATCAGAACTTAATAAAACTACTCGTGAAGTCCAACTTTTCCAATACAAAAAGCAATCACCGAAATCCATTGGCGTGATATTGAGTTATTTGTCTATTTGTGACAAAACATAAATAACATAAAGATACAGACGAATTGTGAAGCTCCTCTTTTTTTAAAAGTCCGTTGATAAAACTAACCAAACACAATCGTCCTTTAATCGTATCAATGCATGAAAACAGTTGGAAGATCCGTTATTAAGACTCAAACAAAGTACACATAAAACGCAGCCAGTATGCCTAACGGTACAGTCGCCCGCCGTTCGCTGGCGAATGTAAAATTGATACTGTCTGTACATGGACGATTTATGTCGGGGTTTTTACACGCCGTGTGCTTTTCGAGAGAACCTGTAAATATTTATTTCGTCCAGTTCAAGGCGATTGCATTTATCACACATTCCCATGTAAGAATTCGATGTTTGCTTTGGAGTTGGTAGTTTATTGCTTTAGAATGTAAATTTCACATCTCTTTCTTTGGTATTTTTAAATAGTGCGACATTGAATACTTTTTTTTTGTGTATAACCAGACACAGTAATCGGTAACACTATAAGATCACTTTAAGACGATATGATATATTCAATAAATAAATAAACCGTACCCTATACTATTAGACTATATCGCTTAAATTCTTTATTTTTATATTCTTATAATATACTTTCAAGTAATTGCCGAAACAAAAAGAATTTACTCAATTTTACCGGCCATTAATTAAAAGAAAAATGACTCGATTCCGTAGACAAAGGTCTGCAAACATGTGAATACACACGACATTGGACTCATTTATGTGTTTATGAGTCAGAACGTAAGAGTGGATTTTATTTGACTTGTCGCCGCGAAAGGGAAATCTGTACACAACCAATTACCATAATAATAAAGCCTTTTTTGTCGTTATAAGAGTGTTTTACAAAGGACTTTAATACGTGGTGTGAAAGGCTGTAAGATTTGAGGCCCTACACTTGAACCTTAGGTTCCCAGCTTTTATTCTCTCTCTAGTGTTAGTCTCTCATGTCTAAGGATCGTGATCACCATGGAGCGGATGATCTACCTTCACCTGCTTCTGTCTAGCGCTTCTCTTACGCAGAGTAAACACCACCTGGTTGATGAACGACCGCGAGATCTTTTACTTTCGGTGTTCCCAACTACGGTCAGATTCTCCAGAATTTAGTCGCCTCGCAAGTGCCATACGCAAGAGCGGCATGTTGCTCGCGAGCCTCGGATTGCAGACCCCTGGATTAGGTAAAACCGATTGAATTTGAATGATTCTTTTTTCATTTGTAAGCTGGTGCTTCCCGTGTGGTTTTCCTATTTCAATTTGGTTCAATTCTGAATGACAATGGCATTCATGAGAAAACCATATAAATCTTAAAGTTGCATCAAGTATGTGCGCCACAAATGGACGACTCATTATCACGTCATTCGATTTCGATGAATATTTTTTTATTGAGAATGATGTTCTTTTGACATAGTTTGATAAGAATTTTGTTAAGTTCTTATTAATTTCTTAATATGTCTACGGTAATTCAGAAATACAAAGAGGGCGTCCGCGCGTAATAGCGTTTAAAGTTTAATTCGATTTGAAGTCGGTTTTAGTTTTTGCTCGTAAGTATCCTTGTTGACCTTTCTCCATAAAAAAACATAATATAATGAGCACACGCAGTACCAATAGCGTTACATATGTTGGCAATTCAGCACAAGTGATTCATGTCAAATGAAAAAACGCTTCTGAATCAAATGATTGATTATGATTAAAAAGAAATACTCGGATGAGAGCCAAATGGAGGCGAAGCTTCGTTGGCGGCATTTTAGGCGCCCGGCGCGTTGACCCGTTCGTCCCGGATGTTGGCTGTTGCGCAACTATCGCGCATCCACCCCGGTCACTGGCGGCCAATGTCAATGTATTTCGGAATAACTTGTAAATATCTAATGCGTGCGTACCGTTCCATCGTTACCCAAACTCTAAACAAATGTATTAATATATAGTATAACAATTAACACTAATCTTAGCGCCACATCTGCCGAGCCAGTGACAGTACAGAAAGTCTTGGAATGGAGGCCGCGTATAGGTCGGAGAATCGTGGGGCGCCCTCCCTCCAGATGGACCGACGACCTTGTAAGGGTAGCCGCTGGATGCGGAAAGCGGAGGATCGTATGTGGTGGAAGGCATTGGGGAAGGTCTATTTCCAGCAGTAGATAGACACAGGCTGATGATGATGAGCATTGTCGTAACAATAGCAGTGTAATCGAGAAATTTTTAAATTAAAAAAAAACTTTCAAAATCGTTTTGATATCTAGCAGAGACTTTGTTCCTACTCATATCGTAAAGTCGTAAATAACTGGTAATATTTATCATTCTCTTTTGTTCTCTCTTTTCAACCGACTTCTATTATCTAGAGAATTTATTTTAGGGTTTGTTAGCTCACAACTTTGGACTGGATGAACCGATTTTGATGATTCTTTTTTTATTTAAAAGTTGGTGCTTGATGTGGTCCCATTTGCTCCAAGTCTTACATTTTCATTAAGTGTGTGTGCCAATAATGGACGAAGAACTCAATATCACGCCTAACGATTTCGATGGTTCATTTTTTATACTACAGCAATCGCTGTCTGTGGTGCAGACAGCGATTGCTGTATCTGTCTTCCCCGTTACAGTTAAAATGGCGTGGGAGATCATATATAAAATTGATTTACCAAGTATCAAATTGGATAATAAACCATAGAAATACTTTCGCATGGAATGGAACCAATGTATTTACTAACTTTTAACTGACTTTTCCAGAAAATTTTTAATAGTTTTTTTTATAAATAGGATAACAGCGACGGGTTAAACGGTCCTTGTGATATTAATGAAAATTACAATGCATTAATTTGACACAGTATTTATAGCTTGCGGCTATGCGGGAGTCCTGCATCATTCGTTCCCCACGCAATGTCAACAGCGTAAGAAAATAATTAAAAAACCACTTAAAATTATCAATTCCAATTAAAAAGCCTGGATAAATGTCCCTTTTTATCGACGTGGAAGGAACGTTTACTTATTACCCACCGAATTTTTGCAATTATTTTTTTGTTGAAAAGATACTAGATACTTTCCAATAGATCCCGTTTTATTTTATTTGAAATATTTATTATTTTAAAATATATATATTTTACACGTACACATATTTATCACAAACGCATTAACACAAATGTTGGACATATTTTTTTTTTCTTTTTCCTCAAACGTTCGGTACAGTTCTCCGACGCACATCAACGTCCATAGCAACAGTGGAACTGATGGTGTGTTCCCGGCCTTTGTTATAGGAGTAGGCTCATCTTGAAGGTCCCCATATCGTAAAGATTCGGGAACACCCGCTGGTGACAGTTGATTCTACAGGTTGACAGTGCGTGGTATAAAGTTACGCGAAAAACGACTGTACTGTAGGGATGTTCATGCAAAAAATATATCGATATATTTTTCGATATAATACATCATATATATAACACATTGTATAAATATATCGTTATTTTCAATATATCTTATCGTTTGTTTTTTTAAGTAGCCCACAAAAAGATTATAAAATTTTTACAATTAATACTGCCATTGCGGAGTGTAGTAACATATATACGATATTTGGTTATCGGATGAAATATATCGATATTAGGTGATTCGATAATATCGGATTGAAGCGATATACCGTGTTCACTTATCGACATTTTATGTATTATCGATACATATCGTGCACTCTTACTGTACGGTTCTCGATGCGTACGGTTCAAGATGGTGTCGATGGAATTTGGAATTCTGCCGAGATGTTCGGTAATGGAAATCGGTAGTTGCGATGATTCCGGACAATTCCTCAAAACACTCCCCGTACCTAACACCGAGCCTATACCTAATCTTATGGACTAAATATATTTGTTTACCTTTCTCCTTATCGTCAACGAGCACAAACGTGGAAGGTAGACGCCAAAACTTTGTAATATAAATGTAGGTCACATTTAATCCGTAAATGACGGTAACTTACTACCTACCCACCTTTTCATACATTACTAATTTTTAATACATTTCTAATGATTTGTTTTGAAGCCAGTAGTGTTTATTTTTACTTTCTACTTCCAATTTGCACGATGAAACTACAAATTCGTACACATATCGCAAGATGAGTAAAATTTATTGTTTTGTTACAGGTAACGAGGTGCAAGGCTGACACGGTGTGCTCGGAAGTAAGGTCACGTTCATATCAACTGACACTAACAAGCTGTGTTTGTTTGCATGTTTCCACAAAACTAATGAACGTGCAATATACTTCTTATTAGAGGCCGCGAAGTTTAGACAACATAAACAAACAATTTGATTGTTAACATTATAATTGGTTTGGGTATAAATGTCTTGAAGACTTCGTTTTATTGCACGTCTCAAAATACAAAGCAATAAAGTGCTCTATGGACAAAAGAAAAATTCACTATTATATATTTTTGATAAACTTCGAAAAGGTGTAGGCAATTCAATCTTATGTAATCCGTAGCGTTTGATACATCAGTGATACTCGATTTTTGTTTATTACAATATATTTTAAGTTTTTATTTCATTTGTGGCATAGCATGTCAACAAGATACTTGTACTACGACAAAGTTGTCTTTAGTTTTGTTTGGTCCTTTTTTTGTCTTTACTTTAGATTATACGTGAAATAGCAACCGATCGAGTCGTGGTTCTGCCCTCTCGGGCGGCCTCGGTTTGGAATGCCTACGCGTACATTCTTACATAGTAACCGTCCAACCCCTCACCAGTGGGACCCTTGTGTCGAGTTACTACTGAAAGAGGTTCAGGCAAAGCGACCTAAGAGCTGTGTCTCAATCCGGTGAAGCAGTCAAGGCCAGCTTCTCTGACCAATCTGCGTAGTTCGTCATTAAAAAAAATCTTTAGTTTTTTCCGTACAAGCGAAAGCCATAGCTAAGGTTCTCCCGAATGGAATTGTTGGAACATACATATGTATAATGAAATAAAAACAAAAATTTTATGTGCTGATTAACCACGTGCTCGGCGGTGAAGGAAAACATCGTGAGGAAACCTACATGTCTTAGAAAATTTTTCTACGACATGTGAAGTCTACCAATCCGCATTAGGGCCGCGTGGCGGACTATGCCCTTATACTCTCTTTACAGAAGGCCTGTGCCCAGCAGTGGGACATATATATTATATATATAAAGGCTGTAACTTTAACTTTAACATATGTAGAATATATTGAAGACTAGATATTAGGTATGGAAATTTAAAGATAGATTGGTTATGTATTTCTTCAGCCCTGTAGTTCTGGGCTCGAAGAATAAGGCCTGTCGTAGAAGGCGACTAAAAGGGGCCTCGGGTTCAGTGGGCGACAAGGGTGAGGCCATTGTCGTCCGCTGAAGTGGATTCGGAAAAAGGCGACAATGGCTGGCCCTGTAATCTCTCTGTAATGTAATCCGTCCGGTTAACCGCCCCCTCGGGACGTGCTCTCCGAGAGCACAGTGCAGAGGGGCTTTGGTGCGATCAAATGGAGATCCCGGAGCCGCTCACCATGCACCGAGGAAGGGCCCCCGTCAAAAAAAAAGGTTATGTATTTCACACCCAAAAAAGCTGTGGTCATCATCACAACCTTGAATAACTTGTTAGTTTTCAATAACTTTTACCACTATCAACGGTTAAAACGGTCTTATGGGCTTGTATCTAAAGCGAATGAGAAAACTTAAACGAACTATATTATCTAGCAACATAACACCACTGCAACGCGACTCGTAACTTCCGCTATGCAAAACGGTTACCGGCTATTAGCAGCGGTACTAATAGACGCTCTTTACACTTGGCGCGATAAATGAAATATCCTAAGTGTATGAAGCTCTAATGCGCCCGTCTTTTAAATGATTTAAACATTTAATTAAAAACATTAGTTAAATACGTTTTAATGCGATACTGTAGTTTGTCAAGTAAAGCAACTTATCTGCAATTTTCGCATCTTCTTTTACGATATTTAACAAGTACACTCGTGACCAAAAATAAAGGATCGGAATAAAGGGTCCAATATCCTTTTTCAAACATCAGACCCGTCCAATGCTTAATTAGATTTAAGTGACGCAAAATATATGTGAAGCCACTACCGTGGAATAATTAGTACGACAACCGCGTTGAACAATATTACATCCTTTACTATTGACTTGCCGAGATAGTACGTTGTCTACCTGTCACTTAACCTGCCCACTCAACAAGGAGAACGATAGAAGCAATTGGCTGGGTTGGGCGAAAAGCCCGCAACACCCTCACTTCGATACCATAATGCCTAAAGACGAAGATCTTTAACCACTGTGTTCTCCGAGCTGTAACGGTGCAGAGACTTGGACCCTGGCCTTTAGAGCGATGCTTTCCATCGCTTAGCAACTTCTAAGTTTAGTGTTAAATGTCTCTAAGTTTAATGTTTCATTCGTCACAATTGGTCATAAATACTTGTCTAAAACAATATTTGTATATAAATGTTCATTGCAATAACATGTTATTATTATTAATGAGTCATCAGAAATCTTTTTTGCACCTACAATAACGTCGTCTCGAATCACCGTTATATTACCATGAAGCATATATGCTTCATTAATTCAAGGATACCAGCGGCGAGCTGTCGTCGTAGTAATTGACCATTAATAATACTCGAACGGTCAATAGTGACGGCGCAAGCGCACTGCGCCGGAAGCTTCGTGATTAACCGATTATGAGGGACACTGACTTTCTATTCCATCTTTTTTTTACAACGCACCTGATCTTAAGTGATAACGCGCGTTGTCGAGCATTGTGAAAGGTGTTTCTTGTAGGTCCTCAAGGAAATTAACACATATTTATGATATAGGACTGGTCAAGACAAGCTCTTTGAAAAGAGAGTGCTAGGGTATGAGCTACGCGGCTTAAGTGCGCATTACCGGACTTCACATGTCTTATAATTTTTGCAAGTGTCATTAATTCGAGCAAGTAATAATAACAATAAACTTCAAGAGATTTTCGCTATGGTTTAGTCAAGGGTCAGATGACCAAACGCTTGGCTATTAGGCTATCACTGCTTTATGTCTAGAATTCCTAGTCTTCCCATAAAAGCCGGAGCCTAGAATAAGTATTCAAGTTGAGGTCGGGACTTCCCTCTATTTGGAATTGTACGAGACTTCTCACTAATGACGGTTTTCAGGTAGGAAGTTAGGCGTAAGTTGCCAATTGAAATGTATAAGAATCAATAGAAAAGTTACCAGCCATTTTAAATACTTTGTCACGTTTCTGTTTCAGTCCGTCTCTTCTGTCTCCTGGGCACTCTCGAATCGGAATGCTTACGCCTAAAAAGTAACTTCCCAAGCCGAGGTTAACCCTGTTACGAAATAGATGATTACTAGAGTTTAGTTGAAGCGATCTAAGAGCTATGCTTCTTCTCAGGCCACCAATCTGTGTATGTATAAATACTGTCACACTTTAAAAAAAATAGGGTATAAGAACAACTCGCAGTTTAAATGTATACTTTCTGTCCATTGCTATATAAACTTGGTCGTTAAAAACTGTTTTTATTGATTGGGAAATCGAGAGACTCGAATTAAAACTACTTTTCATCTGGTGACGGTAATCTCATCGTTAAATTTTAATTAAATGTTGAACTTTCTCTTTTTTAACTGGAGTTTTTTGAACGGTCAAAGTAAATAAGCTTAAATTGCGATGCCTTTTGACGGGCAAACAGATTGGTTTTGGTGTTTTTATTTACTTAGTATCATGTCTTAAAATATAACTGGTTGTTTACTTAAGTTACAGCTTTTTTTTTACTGACGGGGGATCTTTAAAGAGATACCCCGCCTTCTTCAGATGGGTCCTTACCCACTAAAATCCCCGAGGTGGAACTTCCTCAGAACATGGTGAGGGGCAGTGGAATGCACCGGAGCCCCACTGCACCCTCTCGGAGAGCACGTCCCGGGGAGACGGTTAATCCCTTGTTCCCTCGCAGTGCAAGGCGACACGGGTCAGCCGATGTCGCCTTCTTCCCGGGTCCACTTCGGCGGACGACAAAGGTCCCCACCCTTGTCGCCCAGTGAACCCGAGGCTCCTTTAGTCGCTTTCTACGATAGGAAGGGGATACCGATGCCTTATTCTACGAGCCTAGTACTACAGGGCTGTTCCAGCGTATACATGTATGGCCAAAGGCCTTCTCTGTAAAGGGAATATTAGGGCATAGTCCGCCATTCGGCCGTAGTGCATTGACAAACTTCACATGTCTTAGAAAATCTCCTAATACATTTGTGTAAGGTATAACGAAATTAAAGTATTGATAGTGTTATAAAAGGATAATTTCAAACATACAAATTAAAACTCGTCTACGAACATAAAAACCAATTGTCAGTTCTAAGAAATTCAATTCGAATTTACAAGGTGAGAAACTATTGTACAAAACACAAGGCGCTTTTTGCTCCTCCTGAATCTGTCCGCGGTCGTACACACGGTTAAGGTAGAACGTTGTCAAGGAAGAGGTTCCTAAATCGTGTATTGAATTTAATTTCAACTTCATGGCGACCGGGTGAACGTACTCTTGTACAAGGTGATCGACTGTAGATTAGAATAGTAGAAGGTATCGCGACAGAAACAATTTCTTTGTTTTAAAACGAACGGCTAATTATGATATTAACTGTTAATTTTTTAAGTATTTTATAATAAACTAGAATGGTTACTGGTGCTTAAACTTGCATACAATTACATCTTCTATATATGTCCCACCGCTGGGCATAGGTCTTTTTTGTAAAGAGAGTATAAGGGCATAATCTGCCACGCGGCCCTAGTGCGGATTGGCAGACTTCACATGTCTATTCTAGGACATGTAGGTTTCCTTACGATGGTTTCCTTCTTCGCCGAGCGCATTGGAAAATCAGCACATAAAATTGCAACAACAAATTCATTGGTACTGGCAACGGGGGATCGAACTTGGGGTCACTAGCGTACCATGCAACTTGAGGCGACCGCCCGGACACTGAGCTACGTATCGGTACGTAAGATATCCTTTTTCGTTTAAGTTTATGTTTTTAATGAAATATAAATAAATTAATAAAAATATTTTATTTTAAGGATATTTAATTGTCTATCATGCGACCCTTTATTTTTGCTCATGGCAATATTCTTAAACGATAGCAGATCGAGAAGATAATGTAATAGCAAAGTATAATAATCATATCATAGCTGTAAGATACTGTTCCCTACAGCTTACCTTGCCCATTACGTAACACACCCACTGGCATGTTATTACGAGTCCTAAGCGGATGATCCTATCACGAATACAGGACCCCGTCGAACCACCGAGCTTAAACAAGATTAGGGACCGCCCGCTAGCATTATTAAAAACCTGGTTGCTTTTTATACGTATAACTAATATGCCTACTTTTTTTTCACAAATATTACTTACATTCTTGTTAACCATTCAAAATTTCAAAGCTTTAGGGCTTTTGGGCTCGTAGAATAAGTCTATGGTATCCTCTGCCTGTCGTAGAATGCGACTAAAAGGGGCCTCGCGTTCACTAGGCGACAAGGGTGAGGGGCTTTGTGGTCCGCTGAAGTGGACCCGGGAAGAAGGCGGAATCGGAAAGCCCGTGTCGCCTTGCACTGCGAGGGCACAGGGGGAAGGTTAATCCCTCTCTTCCTGGAAGTGCTCTACGAGAGCCCAGTGCAGGCGGGCTCCTGTACGTTCCACAGGAGCTCCCGGTGGTTCACGTCGATAGTCGATTCGAATTTCCGATTTTCCACTTGATCTCCGTACTGTAAACAATTAGGATATTGACGTGTCGCACTTCGTTTTTGTTTCTTTGAAATTTTTATATATTAAAGGTGGGTTTAATACAAGAAGGCATACTCTGCCAGTCTCTCTTGGGGTTCTGTTAAGATAAAATATTTAAATATTAAGGGTGGAAGCTTAAAGGATAAAGTAAAAATAATATACATATATACACATATCAAATAAATATAATACATTTTTAACTATATAGATGAAGATAATATATAGATGAATACAAATACTAAACTACATATACTAATTTCATAAAGAGATAAAGATTGTTTACTTGCTTGATTGGAATAATAAAAGCGACTACCGAGCTGATAATGAACATTCTTTTACGGTTATATTTTGTTGTATTAAAAATTAGTTATCAGTTGAAAATGTTACTTTTAGTAAATCAAATGAAGATTAGGAGACGGGCGTGCATAATATATTATGTTTTGGGTGTAATATTTTTTATAAATTTTTATTAAAAAAAAATGGTTTGTAAACTAGAAAATAACTGTAAGCATCATTCGTAATCAACCGTGAGGACATTGTCGTCTGTCTGCACGTGCTACCCTTTTATTACTCCCGGAGCTAAAGTTAGTTTATCTGCCCTGACCGTTAGCTTCAACTCGCCAGACAACAAAGGTTGTAACGATTTCCTACTATTACATACAGGATGACGCATACGATCAACTTGTCGTTAGAGCTTACTATCAACTTAGTAAGTTAACGAGACTTTATTTACTGTCAAATGTATAGAAATGAACATATTTAAAATGCCCACCCAATCGTTTGTACACACGACAAGAAATCTCTTTCTGTAGTCTTTTTCTGTAACACGCATAGCATGGTTAAATATGTATGTACTCGTATGTGGTATAAATGGAACTTATACTTTTGGGCACAGGCTTTTCTGTAAAGGCCTATTTCCAGCAGTGGACAGACACAGGCTGATGATGATGACAACACAACATGAATGGTACTGTCATTTTAGTGAAATAAGTGATTGACAATCGTGAAATACAAATAAGCGCTCACGTTCTTTTAACACTGGCGGGATAGACAGAGGCAACATTCGCCGTTCGCATTTCACCAAGCTTATTTGAACCTATGTGTGCTGGTGAGCTGATCGCCATAGATCAGCTACAAATTTTTAGCAAATGATTTTTGAACTTAACCGAAAAGTGACAATTTACTGTTAGAAACCAAGTTACTGCCATTCGATTCTGTGACGAATCCCAATCATCATAAAGAATACCATTTTTTAAAATTAGCCCGCCTATACAATGAAAAATTTAGTGATATTTTTCATTTATCAAGAGTAATTTTAAAAATAAAATCGTATATGTTCTTAGTATAATATAATTTAATTTAAATTAACACTAAAATTTATAAGAACGTAATCATGTTTGACGCATCGTAATTTAAGTACATGCCTACTTAATAAACTAAACCTAAACTAAACCTAATAAACTTAATAAACTTAATTCACAAATTGTTTGTGATAATTTAGTTATACACCTGTTGGCTAATTTATAGGTTTTGTCTAATTGTTTTCTATTTTCCTATGTAACTGTGTGATTTAACTTAGCTGTTATACTATTATAAATAAATTACAGTTTATATATGAATATATTTGCATGTTAGAACATACGTAACTGCAAGAGGCATTCTATTATATACAAATATGTACATAAGTGTATACAAGTTAAACTCGTATTTTTTTAAATTATGCACACAAACATTAGTATTGATTCTTCTAAGTGCTGTGTGTTTAAGTATATTATGCGGAAACAAAAGGATGATCACTTTTGCAGTGTTAATTAATTGCATACGAATTTTTCTTCAAATTTTTATTATATTAGGTTGTCAAATATCTCCCTTCCGCCTTTTTGTCTTTTGAATTTCGCGGCTATGTACAAAGCGCTACAGAGCTCGTATCTAGCAATACTATACATAATTTGAAAGGTCTTGACATAACCGTCGAAATCATTCCCCCGTGGTTCGAAGTGATAGAGTACCATCCCCCAAAACACCATTAATCTCACGGAACGTTTCTCTAGCGGATTTGCCTTTAACGAAGGAAAACTTTAAAATAGCGCGAATTTCGGCGTTAGTGAACTTCATGTTTACACGTCTATAACTGTTGAACGCAATATCCAAACTAATTATGCATAGCGTCGTTTTGTAGGTTATGTCAAGACCTTTCAAATTATGTATAGTATTGCTAGATACGAGCTCTGTAGCGCTTTGTACATAGCCGCGAAATTCAAAAGACAAAAAGGCGGAAGGGAGATATTTGACAACCTATTAGATATATAAAAATTCAGACGAAATTCCATGTTCATAGTAAAACATTAATAAGAACTAAGAAAATTATAATTTTCTACAAATACATTTTTTAATTTATTCAAATGCAAATCATTACATATCTCAAAAAAAGTGTTATATGCTAGAGGTTCAGGCTAAGCGACCAAAGAGCTGTGCCACCTCTCAATCAGGTGAAGCAGTAAATGCCAGCCTATGTGGCCAACTGTGTTAGTTCGTCCTTAAAATAACTTATATGACGCAGACCACTTTCATTCCATAAATTATGGACACATATATAGCGGTTAATTTCAATAATTTATTACATATGTATCACATATTTTGTATATGAAGAAAACATTATTAACTCCATCAAGCAAAAATAAAACTCTTTGTGAGAGAATGCTCCAGGCCAACGGTATACGGCTGAAAAACCATCCGCACAATGTGATCAGCATATTGCGGGCGCGTAACGGTGTGTACAGGCGTGACGTCACATGACCGACTTGTGCCGACAAAAGTCTTAGTCTATGGACTATAACCTAAAAATGGCTATGAGAAGCAGGGACGCAGCGGTCGTGAAGTTAATAGCAATGCAGCCGGGCGTTTACGTTGCCTGAACCAGGCCATTCTCCAACACCACATCCAAAAATCGGGCATTATATATAAAAAAAGTAACTTTAGAACACTCTATTAATAAATCCTAAGTAAATAATTAAAGTACATTAGAAAAGATCACGGACACAAGTCTGTGGTTGCGCTTTAATAACTATTATAAAAAAAAAGTATTTGCAAGCGTGAGCTACCTTGCTGAACATCGCACACAACATATTTTATCATATTATTAACAGCAATACATCAAGAGCCTTAGAGGTATTTTTTTTAATGACGAACTACACAGATTGGCCAGAGAAGCTGACTTTGACTGCTTCACCGGATTGAGAGGTGGCACAGCTCTTAGGGAACCTCTATCGCTATTAACTCGACACAAGGAGTGGAGTAAAATAGTCCAACAACTAATACACTCGCTTTATTCAGACAGCGTAACGTTGTACAAGAATTATTTATAACGAGTACAGTGACAACTGCGCGTCCTCACAATCTTTATACAAAATGAATTAGAAGTCAGATTAGGAACTAATAAAGTTAAACTATTGTTTACAATGCCAAGTTCATGTGACGATCAACTAAATTATTAATTATGAATTAAAGATACAATAAGGTTCAGGTAAATCATCAAGATATCATTGGAAGTAGTTATTATGCATAACAATTGCCGGGTGTCATGTGTTGCCAGCTAACAAATATTTAAAAAATACAGACGAATTGAGAACTTCCTTTACTGAAGTTGGTTAAAAATCGGACAGACAGAGTCGAGATGGCTGGGATATAAAAAAAAACGAATTATCTCCGCCTTTGTTTAAGTCCTTTTGGTCAAAAAGGAAACGTTAACAGAACCAAGCATATATAGAGTGTATGCATGCTTGATTAACGTGACATTGTATTCTTCTTAATCGTCTCCTTCATTGCTGAAGGTCGTGTCTAGCACAAAGTGTTGATCGCTCGCTTCACGATCAACTTCCACGCGTCCCTGTCCTCGGCGGTCTTCATGGCTTTGGTTATTGGCAGGCCTGTGAGCGTCTTAACTGCGTCTGCGCACCGTGTGGGTGAGCGACCGCGTGCTCTTTTCCGTCCACCTGGCCAACAAGCATTAGCTTCTCGAGGTTATCCGGATTTCTGCGAGCATGTATTGCGACATTGTATTGCGTTAATGATAAATAAACAGGAATTATTATTACAATGCTTCAAGGTTTCTACAACAATCGTTCTCGTGATACCATCTGTTTCTGGAGGCGAACCAAATTTTTCGCTATTTTCGCAATGTTCTGCACTTATCTCACTGGCTCTATGATTCTGGCGCAAGCCCAAAACCATTGTGTGTATGAGTGTTTATTTTTTGTAATTATCTCCCATGCTATTGACCTTATTTACGTGTCTCGACGTATGCACGGCTTATTGTATCTTTGTTGCTAATCCGAGTACATATTTGTTTTTATTTTAGTGAATTTCATCTTTGAAGTAACGTGCGTAGAAAGTCCCATCCGTTTTATACCAGTAACTTTTATAATCTCGTACATATCATAACACGCAACTATATTACCACCAAAAAAACCGTTTTTAAATCGAATCAAATATTAAACGCTATTACGCGTGGACGCCCCCTTTGTATTTCCGAATTATTGTGGTAATATTACGAAATAGAATTAATTAGACCTAACCAAACTCGCATCAAAGTACTCCTTTTCAATAAAAACTGAATCATGGAAATCGGTTGGCGTGATATTATGTTATTCGTCCATTTATCGCGCACATAGTTAATGCAAATTTAAGGTATGTATGGTTTTCTCATGCCATTGTCAAATTGGACCACCCTCAGGAAGAACCAGCTTTCAAAAAATCAAAATCGGTCCACGCAGTCAAAAGTTATGAGGAACAAACATAAATACATTAAAATAACATACAGTTGAATTGTTTTTGAAGTCGGTTTAAAAATCTATAAATCTTTAGTGACTTCGTAGGTGCGAATGGATATGATTGGTAAATTAAGAGGAACATAGTCCATACGTACAGTGGTCACCCATACTCACTTATAAACATTTTATAATATACCTTCATAAATTTGAACACACGTATTACACCTGCATCTGTGTGGATCATTTTTGAAAGAGGCTAACGTATAAGATACAGGCTCGGCCTAGATTAGACGTTAGAAAATCCAAAAATAATGTCAATTTCATTTTATCTTCATCACATTAAAGTTACAGCCTTTATATATATAATATATATGTCCCACTGCTGGGCAGAGGCCTTCTCTGTAAAGAGAGTATAAGGGATTGGCAGACTTCACATGTCGTAGAAAAATTTTCTAAGACATGTAGGTTTCCTCACGATGTCTTCCTTCACCGCCGAGCGCGTGGTTAATCAGCACATAAAATTGCAACAGCAAATTTATTGGTGCCGGCACCGGGGATCGAACTCGGGTTGCTAGCGTACTATGCAACTTGAGCCAACCGCCCAGACACTGAGCTACCACGGTTCATCACATTGTATTGAGAGTAATATAAGCATTTTATTTGGTTTCAATAAATTATTTTTATTTTTTTAATTTACGATGATGTACTAACGGTCCTGTGCAAGTATATTTCATCAATCATACAACACGAAATACTATTTAGACTTGAAAGAAATTCTTAGAACACTCTACGGTACATTTTTGTAGTACTGCTAACGTGTCTTCTGTTATCAATTCCCACGCCAAACACCCTTGTAGACGTGAACGATAACATGCAACGATTAAAATAACACCTAAATCATTTACTAAGTTCAACGCAGAATATTCAAGGTTAACCCGATAATTGACAATAGACCAGGTACGACCTTTACCGAGCACAACTACGATTGTTGTCACCTTTGTTTCGTAGGAAAAATACCAATGAAGTGTGACGGCAGGACGGAGCGTTGAACTCTGATAAATTAAGTACATTTATCGATTAGTTACATCGTTGATACAAATAAATTTAGGCACATTGTGTACGGGGAAGTGGCATAAACAATAAACTGTTGTGTTTTTTTTAACCAATTGTATAAATGGCATCAGGTCTGTGAAAAAATAAGCGAACGCCTATCATCGTGAAAATATATTATTAACCTCATGATATCCACACACTCACTCACAGAAACACACACACTACACATTCGCATAACTTCTCAACTATGACTGTAGTTCTTTCGATTTTTTTTTCCCTTTTGCACACATTTTTGTTTTTTATTTTATATATTTTTAATTATTAATTATCGTATAATTTACTTAACTTATATTAAAAACTTATTGTACGCAGGACTTACTATTTGTGACTCTGGAAGGCACTGTCTCCTGAGATACAGGTACACTGTACCTAGTTCAGGTGACAGAGCTCCTGTATATGTAACATGTTTGTTTTTGTGATATTAATAAAGTTATTATTATTATCGTTTCAACAGCGGGACACACGACGACTAACGATTTCCAAAAGGACCGTTTATAAGCGGCTTACATCCACCTTTTTTTTCTTTCAATAAAGCGCAACCTCAGACTTGTCTCTTGTGTAATGTTTTTGAATTGGTTACTTTTTAATAAGGCTGCTACCTCTACAGTTACTATTTTTTTTTTATAATGCCTGATTTTTGAAATGAAGAATGCTTTGGTTCATGCATCGAAGACGCCCCTTGCATTGTTATTAGTTTCTCCGCAACCGCTGCATCCCTGTTTCTCGTGGCCATTTTAGGTTGTAGTCTATAATTTTCTCTTTTGATGCGGCCGTTGCCCTTGTCACCAGACTTCCAGTGTACATCCAGCTTCGTCCTGCGTCCTTTGTGAGAATTACAAAATAACCGACATAGGTCAATGGTTTAGTCAATTGTAGCAACGGGCAGGGTATATAGCGCGTAGATCGGCCACAGATCAGAGATAGGGATGACGCCTCATCGGCTTCGCCCGAGTACGGAATATTCAGCGCGCGAGTTGAATGCAGAGCTCAGGAATGCGATAGTGATGTGCCGTGATTATAATTATTAATTACCATAATAAGTGTGTCGATAGATTTAAACAACTCTTTAAGTTTTCCATTTTACACTAGACAGATAGACAGAATTATCCTTTATTGCACCATAGTATATGTACAAAGGCCAACTTAATGTTATTTAGCAGTTTCTTTCAGCTTTGGTGGTTAAGGACAGGCAAAGGGTAGAGCCGCTAAGAGCATCGTTATAATAATATTATATAGATACATAAATATATTTTTACAACATAGATACTTCACTATAAATATAATAATTTACATTTACATGGAATACATAAACGACAATATATATACCAGTTTGTAATTTTTCATTGTTTGACTAGAAATTATTCAGATATACGCGATTTAAAGAGGTTAGTTGACGAAGCCTCGCTAATCTCAATCGACAAGCTATTCCAGAGATTTATAGCTTTACAGGTAAAATATTTGCCATAAAATTTCGTGTGACATTTAGGGAACGTTCGAAATTTATGATAGAAGGTTCGGGTAGGATGCCATGATGAAAAAATAAAACAAAAGATCTATGACACATTTTTAATATTATAATTATTTAGACGGCGGACGTTGATCACTTAAGTTCAGGTGAGTACACTCGCGTAACTTTTTTTTTGATGGGGTATAAACTAGTGCTTGACCAAGTGGTGATATGGTCGAAAGATGGTACGCGCTAGTTTAGTAAGTCCCTATTCGCTCTACTTTTGAAGGCTCCCACGTCGTACTTGGACGGAAAGCCTGACGCCGGCTTGTTCCACTCCAACATCGACTATTAAAGGGTGGAGACCCGCCGAATCTCTAAACGTCCGGTAGAATGAGGATGGGGGAATTAACTCATGTAATTCCTATGCACACTCTCCAAAATGTAATCTGTAAAACGCCGTGTAACACGTGTCCGACGTTACGTCTTCACGTGCCACGTTAACGTTTCACGGAAACGAAGCGCAAACGGCATTCACTTATCATGTACTAACGACCATTTCAATGTCATAACGTTTAACGCAAATGCATTAAGCAAATCAGTTTCATTGTAAATAAACTCTTTATTCTTACGATCTACATATAACAGTTTACACAAACACATTAGTCTTGTAGTTGATTATTGCCATTAAAACGTTTACAAAGTCGACTACTGCGTGCCTTAGTGGCTAGAACAGGGTTCCGTTTTACTATTATTAAAGTGTGCTAGCTTTGATTTGAACTATTTAACTCATGTCAAATTTTTCTTAGCGTTTGCGTTTGCCATGTCCCAGTACAAGCTTAGTTGGAATGGTTAACAAGAATGTTAGTAATATTTCTGAAAAAAGAAATAATTAAGTAAGAATATATATTTTGTCCCTTTAAGCCGATCGGGGTAAGCAGAGATAAAGATTGATTTAAGATGCTCAGATTAAGTGTGCGAGGTTCTTGCAAAGATCGTAATTTGTTTCTCTTTTAGTAGCCCAAAAAAAATACGTGACACATTATAAAATGTTTGCAACTAGTGGTGCTGCCATCGCGGAGATTAGGAGTATAGTAACATTCTACAAATAAAAGAAACAATGGAATGATTTTTTAATAATTTTTTTTACGAAATTTTATATAGGATAAAACATATCGATATTTGATGATTCGATAATATCGGAATAAAGCGATTTATTGTGTTCATAAATCGACATAGTCGATTACCTATACGGAACCCAAAATTTTTTGGTCTGAAAATAATAATTTTCTATTACAAATTTGTTCTGTTCGATTGACACGTTGCTCTTTTGTTTACTATTATACAACTTGACACTTAGTATATCAATAAAAAGATGAAATAATCTGAAGTGAAACGGGGGCGATTCTTTAGTAATTATACATAGCAAGAGTAAATGGAAAACTTTCCGCCCGTTCTAACACGGAGATGCCAAAGGAGCGTGCACACCATAGCCGAACATAGAATTCCCGGGCAATTAGTAATTCTAGTCCGTGGCCATTAACTCCTGTACGAGCGGTCGTCGACCCGGCCGTGTATTGTGCTCAACTGACCCGATGCTTCACATCGCCCACGCGCCTCTGCTCGCTAACTGTTCGCGACCGATCATTGTTCGTTTACGAACATCTGTGTCACGGGACTCTTGTGTCGGAGACTACAATATGACGTCATTAAGTATGGGAAACTGCGCTAATCTGACAGTTAAAGACAGCAAGTGGCAAAGTGGTGACACGGACACATCTTCTTTGAGGAAAGTCCAAGACTTACCTCAGAGAAGTGTAGGGCACCCTTCTTCCAGATGACTACCGTATAAGAATAGCCGTAGAACTCGTCGACGTTAGGGAGTTGGCATACAGAATCACCGAACGGTTTCTTAATTGGTATTATTAGGCTTTTTGGTATCTTCTTAAAATGAGACCTTTTGAAAGTATTCACATTTCAACAAAAAAAGATAACAAACGTAAAAAATAACATACTTATTTTTAGACGTCAGTAAAATACGCACGAAGCTCTTTGCTTCGTCTTTCATTATTCGTACAGCAAACGACTGGAATAGTTTGCCCGCGTCTGTCTTTCCCTCCGATTACAATGTGGGTATTTTCAAGAGTAGAGTGAATAGGCATTTACTAAGCTAGTGCAATTTACCATCCAGGACTGCAGTTCCACTTAACAACAGGTGGGATCGTAGTCAAGCGCTTGCTTAGAAAATATGGAAAAAAAAAATTGATTTTGTTTATGTATGACATACAAGTGTAATATTCAATGAATATTCTCCATTTACATAACGAAAGACAAAGGTAAAACTAAAAAACATTTTCGAATCATGAACCGATATCCATATTCAATTCCTAAAGAGTTTAAAACTTTATAATCGTATTAAAAAAATGGTTTTAAAAAGGGCGACAACAGTGAAGGGGTGAATGACAAACTTGCAGGGTTTTGCTTTGTCCATTAGGAAAGTGTATTTGATAGGTTTCCCTAAGAAATTGAAAAGGGGTGGAATACATTTTTCATGTATTAATTTACATTTTGGCTTTGGGGTATAATTGTGAAATATAAGGTTGTCAAATATCTCCTTCCGCCTTTTGTCTTTTGAATTTCGCGGCTATGTACAAAGCGCTACACTTCTATAACTGTTGAACGCAATATCCAAACTAATTATGCATAGCGTCGTTTTGTAGGTTATGTCAAGACCTTTCAAATTATGTATAGTATTGCTAGATACGAGCTCTGTAGCGCTTTGTACATAGCCGCGAAATTCAAAAGACAAAAAGGCGGAAGGAGATATTTGACAACCTATTATAATGATAAAAGCTCTCACGTTATTTTATTATTAACGTGGCAGACAGAAATAGAATCGCTAGTTAGATTGCTAGGTTCTAAATACAGGATGATGTTATTGTCGTATGCTGTAGTAATTTGTTTACGAACATTTCGAATTAGGAATTGCCTACCCTTCCGGATGACGGGCGTGAGGGTTAATATTTGTATCTTATCTTTAAACAAATTGACCGTGGGCTATACAGTGACCGTCATTATGTTTATCGCGCAAAAAATTTATGTTAAATGTTTTCAAAAGTAAATTATTATATATTTATTTATTTATGAAATTTTTTCATCTATTATTTTATTGTATAAAATATATTGTAATCTCATAACTGTTTTATTCATGTATCATATTTATTATACTCTTATTGTCTGTATAAATTCCATATAAAAGTAGTATTGCGCGCACACGTCTTTAGGTAGTCCCGGGAACCGCTGAAAATAAGCGCTGTCGCATCCTTGCGACAGCATATGCTGAGACGGTGTCCGATATTGGCATCATATGTTTTGTATTATTTGTCCGTGTAACTTTAACTGTGTTTTGTCTATTTTTCATTCTTTTTTAATGTGTGTTATATTCTGTCTGTGATGTGTTTTTGTATTGTGATGCCAATAAATAAATGTCTATATCTATGTCTTATTATGTTCCTCAAACATTACTTACTTCAATAAGTCAACTTGTTTGTATAAATATTATTTTCTTGTATTTACCAGGCAGGTAGTGTTTGTGAATGACATTCGACACGGCTTTTAGGCGGTCTTTGAACTCTCTCGTTTATATCGCATTCGTAAAATGGAGAAAAGTAATTACTTACGTTTGTATTTAAACTCTAATGAAGCTTCAATAGCCTAATGATTTAGGGTACGGTATTAGGGGACTCGACCCTAAAGCTAGCGGGTTAGCGTCCCTGTCGGTTTCTACCAATGACAGCCATTTTTAGACATACACATTTTATTTATTGGCATCCATAATATACAAACACATTACATACAAAATATAATACACATTAAAAAATAAATAAAAATTAACACAATACAATTAAACGAAGGAACAGACAAATAGGATATGATACCAACTTTGAACATCGTCTCAGTACCTTGTAACGATGCGACTGCGCTGATTTTCAGCGGTGCTTAGGACTACCTAAAACCGTGCGCGCGAAATACTACGTTTACATGGAATTTATACAGACGAGTAAAAGAAAAAATATACATATAATACGTGTATAAATTAATATTAGATTTATGTATGTGTGATTTTCGGTTTTTAAGTACAAGAAACTTGTTAATGGTGTATGGGGATGCTCACTCCCTGTCGCAGATAGAACCTAATAAGCTGGGTGTAAAAGAGGTGGAGTTGCCTCTGTCTATTTTACTAAGGTTAATAGGACTTGTGGGTTTTTTTTATTACGGCATATAAGTGCGTTCCTGTGATTACGGGCAGATGTCGCATGACCTCATAATTTTATCTTTCTACGATGTAGTGCGACCTTACCAGTAATAGAATTTCCGCTTACCATCGGGCAGGAAGTGGCATCGATATGCTTATCTGTATTCATGTTTTGTTTTCGAATTTAGTAAGGTGGTGTGTCATAGGTATAAATATACACATTTTAAAACATATATTATAAAAAGACAAAACGTGTATTGCAAGGAATACATATAATATTTTCACATATATCATAACAGTATAAATAAATTATGTTAGGTGGACTCATCTTGATAAAACTTTTTAACTCTGATTTTGAAATTATTTATCGTCTGAGATAGGAACACAAACCTAATGGACACAGGAAGAGTGTTCCATAGAGGGACACCCCGTACGGTAAATGAGTTGCTGTAAAAATTGGTGTCGTGCGGAGATGTTTTTAGCATGAGATTCTCTGATGATCGCAAATTCAACGAATTCAAACCGTGAAGGAATTGAAAATGTTCCTTCAGATAAGATGGATATGACAGTGTAAATAGAATTTTAATATGTGTATTTACACAAAATCAATATAACTTGAACGTGACATGAAGCGACCTTCTATACATGGATCAACAATTGTACGCTTCTGCACATTCGCTGTACACTGGTGTGTATTAAGAAAACTGAAACACTTCGTATTTTCACTTGTTTATTTTCCGAGTGGTCGACTGCAAGTGACCTCTGTTAAAACTATGTACAATTTATACTATTTTTGGCATAATAATTAAAGCGTCGTGATTGGTCGACCAATCACAGGCAATATGGTACGACCAATCACGAGCCAGTAAATATGTGAGGCGCAATAGACCCCCTACGGCTCGTTTAGCCTTTTGTCATCCCGCACATCACTCCCGCCGTGCGGCTTCGCCGCATCATTTTCCGGTGCGGGTACGATGTCTGCGGCCAACGGTAGGATCACCAGTTTTCTTACAGTTCGCCGTAGTATTCCTCCTTTGGTCCGGACGTCCACTGTGCGCACGACGTTGTCAGGTCCTGGATATGTAGCGATGACTCTGCCTCGGATCCACACGTTACGTGGCATGTTGGGGTCGACTATCAGTACGAGATCGTTGACCTGTACTGCTGCTTCGACCATGGAGCTCCGCCGGTATTGGAGCTCTGGTAGGTACCTTCAACCAACGCGTCCAAAAGATATCCGCGAGTCGAAACTTTCTGCTTTTGGGCGGCGATGTATGGTTAACTGTTTTCGTATTGTCAGCGTAGGTGTTTTCGTATTTGTCCAGCTCGGATCTACATCTGTGTTTTTCTTATTTCTTCGGTAGTTCACGCTAGGTCTGTTTGTTCTACACAGCTGGATGAATTGTAGAACTCTTGTTGCTGGATATCGAAGTCTGTTCCAATTAGAGAAGCGAGAGACTTCGGGTAAGGCGTCGGCTAGTTTTGGTCCTCTAGTGGTAGTTGTATGATACGACCTTTCTTCACCGGAGGTTTCTGTTTCTATTGTCGATTTTTCTATCGGCCAATCATCTTCAGTTTTGTGTAGGAAGTCGGGTCCTATATACCAACGATGATTTCTGTTAAACGCGGCAGGTACATCTCTCGTAGCGTCGTCGGCGACGTTCATCTTTGTCGGTACCCAACGCCATTCTGATACTTTTGAAGATTCTTCTATAGTAGCTAGTCGATGAGCCACATATGGTTTGTACGAACGCGACCCGGTTCGTATCCAAGCGAGTACTGTCTTACTATCTGTCCAAAATATTCTGCAGTCTGGTTTTCTTTCGTGTTCTTCGGTTATTGTTTCCGCGAGCTTCACTCCCATTACTGCCGCTTGGAGCTCTAGCCTCGGGATAGAGATCACTTTTAAAGGTGCCACCTTTGCCTTTGCTACGATTAGCGATACGTCAATATCCCCGTTATGCGCAATTGTTCTCCAAAAGAACAGCTGAGTAAGCCGCTTCGCTGGCGTCGGTAAACACGTGTAGTTGCAACGAAGTAGCGTCGCTATAGCGCAGGTAGCATCTCGGGATTGTGACGTTGCGGAGATTCTTAAGGTGAGTCATCCAATCCCTCCACTGATGCGCTAGATCTTCATCTATCTTATCGTCCCACGCCGTTCCTCTGCGCCACACTTCTTGAAGCAACTGTTTCGCCCTTATCGTTACCGGTGATGCGAGGCCGAGTGGGTCGAATAGTGACATCACTATTCTAAGCGCTTCTCTCTTTGTCGGCATCGCTCCATCTGCGAGTCTATTTGATATGCGCTGTAAATTTACGTCGAAGGTGACTTCATCACTGCTGACCTTCCAGATTATACCTAGAACTCTTTCTGTCTGTTCCTCTGATTTATAGAGTTCTTTGCTTTCTGTTTGATCGCTTTCCCCTGATGCTTCTAGTACTGCCCGCGAGTTCGATTTCCATTGCTTCAGCTCGAAGCTGGCTTTGCTATGCACTTCTCGTACGTTCTTCGTAACACGTATCGCGTCTTCTGTTTCTTTCTGTTTGATGTATGACGTGACCGCGATCTGATGCTGCCGGAACCGCATGACGACGCCTGGCAGTGACTGTAGGAGGTCGGGTCCTTTGCGTAGCATTTCGTTAAGCGATACTTCTTTTGTCTTGGCTGAGGCGTCTACTCCTAGCTTTTCAGGTTTCATCGGGTTGATGACGGCAAAGTGCGACAGGTACCATGTTTTCCCTGGAGTCTTTTGTTTCGGAGCGAGTTCGGCATATCCTTTAGAGATCAGAGCTTCCATTTTTTTTGTGTATTTCTGTTTCAGCTTTGGATCTCGATCAATCTTTCTTTCTATATTGAAGAGCCTTTTCAGAGAGGTTTCATGATTGTCGGGAAATGTGACATTTTCCGTGCGCCATAGAAGACCTGTTTCGTATCGTCCCTTTTCTGTTTTGGTAGTCGTTCTCTCGAGGACACGTAGTGCTTGTTGCTCTGGGTCTGTCGTCGGTTTCTTCTTGCTAAAGCAGAGGGTATCCTTTTCAAAATACTGCTTGCCAAGAGTCTCTAAACTATCTTCCCCGCTCTCCGTTATATGAGAGACGAAGTCGATGCTGCGCCCGATGTTGCGGGTCTGGCTGCCGTGTAGTACCCAACCCAGTGGTGTGAGAGAGGCCACTAGTTGGCTTCTGTCTCCTTTCCTCACTTCTGTTGATATCAATAGATGCCAATTATCTTGGCCAATCAGCACTCGTGGTTTCACGTCTGTGTACGTGAGGTATTCTTGAAGGTCTGTTAAGTGTCTGCATTTTTCAACCATCTCTCTAGAAATCCGTTGTGACGATACTCGTAGGTTTTTTACTGTGCGCGCCTGTATTTGCTCTTCGTGATCGTTGAGTCCTTTTAGCTTAATGCTTACTCGTCTCGAAGCCGATTCTGATGTCTTATCGCTTATAGTTTCTATGTTTAGTGGTTCGACAGGTCCCGTTGCTCCAACGCTCTTAGCGATATTGTCATCGATTAACGTGATCGTTGAGCCGTCGTCCAATAAGGCGAAGGTGTTGCATATTCCTTCGGCCCTCTAACTTGTATCAGGATGATCTTTAGATAGGATTGTTTCTTCTTAATAGTCCACGCCGAGTTAATGGTTTCTGTAGTTTCTTTGTCTGCATTTTTTTCTGTTATGTCTGCCACCTTGTCGTAGTGCAGCATCTTATGATGATAATATTTGCAGTAGTTGATACCGCACGACTTGGCTCGACAACTGTGCATTTTGCTTTTGTAACGAAGACATCGAAAGCATAGGCGTTTGGACTTGGCTGTTTCCCATCTTGCGCCTGCATCCAGACTTTTAAACTGTTCACATTCTGTTGCGTTGTGTCCGCCTTCTTCGCAGACGGGACACTTTGGCGTGTACGTTTTTCCCGTAACGTTGTGTATTCTTTGCGGCCTCTTCTGTACGATTGGCGTATGCGATGTCACCTGCTCCGGTAACGCATATGGGCCGCATAATTCCGCTTCTCTCCTAAGGAACTTTTCTAGCTTCAACAGGTCTGGGTCCTCCCTTGGTTGTGTATTCGCGAAGTCATAAAATCTATAGCGTAGCGTGGGCGTAAGTTTTTCTACAATTGTGTTCGAAACTTCCGGATTGTACATGTAGTTTACGCACTTCAACGTTTTCAATGTTGCTACGGTGTTCGAGATCTTTGTTGCGAATATACAGATGTCTCGCGGCGATTCAGTGAGGCGTGACAGTTCACGAAGCGCTGCCATCTCTATCATAGCGATCGATTCAGGCCTTCAAATCTCGATTCGAGAGTCCTCATAATCTCTGCCGGGTGCGCGTTGCTAATTAGGAGGCCCTCTACTGCTTCCTTAGCTTTTCCTTGTAGGTTTCTTCGGAGGCGGTTTGTATTTTCTACGGTCGAAAACATTTCTTCTGTTTCGTGATATGCTGCACGGAAAGGTAGCCACTCTTGGTGTGACCCGCTGAAGTAAGGTAATTCTATGAACTTTGGACGCTGCGCTGTATTTATCGCTCGAGTGATGGCTGCGGCCAGTTGCGTGAAGCCTGACTGTGCTCCCGCCGGTGATTGACGTGCATCTTCCGCACAATTGGTCGGTTTACGTTCTGTACTATTGATCGCCGGTGCTTCTGTTGGCTGAGGTGGCGCGGCGGCGGTCTCAAGTATAGTGTGTTCTTGACTGTCCAACCAATTGTCTATTCGCTCATTTACCCTTGTGCCCGAGTATACGGAGGCTTCGTCTGCTTCATCTTCTGTGTCTTCCGCTTCTAAGACGGCTAGGCGTGCCGCGGCGAGCTCTGCTTGCAGGCGTATTAGTTCTTCTTTTGCTTTCGCTATCTTAAGTGCTCTGGTTTTACTGTAGGCGGACCCTCCCGCCCTTTTGCTAAGCACTTGCGGTCCCTGTGTGTCGAGTTCTGTTGGACCGACGGCGGCGCTGTACTTCATTCTTACTGTGGAGGCTTCAGTTTCCCGAATACGCTCTCTCATCGAAGGTGGCGGCGCCCTCTTTACGGAGGGTTTAATCTGTTTCGCGTCGGCCGGAAATGTCGATGCGGCGGACGACGCGATAGTAAGTGCAACGGCAGCGGCACTTGCTGTTACGGAGGGGCATTCGGCGGGAAACACCGACGTCACGGAGGCTGTGTGTTCTATTTCCGTCGTGTCGGTTCCTGTAGCTATAGAGGCCGTGTTTGCTTCCGTAGTGGTGCCAGTAGCCGAGGTTGTGGGCGGTTTGCGACCCTTTCCCTCAGAACGTGTTACCGGCATGACTTGCAATCTTCTGTATACGTCGTGTTCGATTTTCTTGTCTGTTAGATCCGGCTCGAAGGACCATTAAATGTACGCTTCTGCACATTCGCTGTACACTGGTGTGTATTAAGAAAACTGAAACACTTCGTATTTTCACTTGTTTATTTTCCGAGTGGTCGACTGCAAGTGACCTCTATTAAAACTATGTACAATTTATACTATTTTTGGCATAATGATTAAAGCGTCGTGATTGGTCGACCAATCACAGGCCATATAGTTCGACCAATCACGAGCCCGTAAATATGTGAGTCGCTATAGACCCCTACGGCTCGTTTAGCCTTTGGCCATCCCGCACAACAATAATACAACGATAATCTTTTCTTCTTTTAGCTGACTTTAAAAAAGAGGTGATCCTCAATTCGTCTGTATTTTTATTTAGCTCTGTACGAATGTATCTACGAGGTTGGCGATATATCAAACATCTTGAACTTTGTTTACGTTCATAAGAATAACGTAAACCACGTTCAGGGTCGTACAAAATGGGAATCTGCAATATTTTACACGCTACGAAATGTGCATTCCATTTATACGATACTTACTACATAATAATATTTCAAA
This sequence comes from Meandrusa payeni, assembly GCA_029286785.1. Classification (NCBI taxonomy): domain Eukaryota; kingdom Metazoa; phylum Arthropoda; class Insecta; order Lepidoptera; family Papilionidae; genus Meandrusa; species Meandrusa payeni. Next base: position 4,960,594 of record JAGSMX010000029.1, read on the forward strand.
AAGTTCTTATAAAATACAAACATTCTTCGCCCGTAATTTATTGCTGTTGCATACACAGTACAACGCGATTTGTAAAAAGCGGCTAGTAAAGCATAATATCTCTGCCCACCCTTACTCTATTGTTTATTTTATTTATTTCATGGGACAAGAACAGTCATAAATTTTATATTTCTTAACCACACAAGTTAAAGATAAAAAATTAAATATATATTTTTTTTAAGTGAATTTGAGACATTGTGTGATGACTAAGCCATCAGCTAAAAAAATAAACTATAGACCCAAAATAGAGATCTTAACAATCTAATAACTTTTAACGAGCAATTCTTTTATTATATATATGTATATTGTTGTATTATATATTGTGACTGATGGAAGGCACTGTCTCCTGAGATACAGGTACACTATACCTTTTTTTTTTGTTGACGTGGAGGAAATCTTCAACAAGATACACCGCCCTCTGGGGGGAAGGCGAGGTTATGTGGGGTTTTGCCTACTAAAACCTCCCCGGCGGCCCTTCCTCGGTGCTTGGTAATCTCCAGAGGAACGCACCGGAGCTCGTCTAGCAGCCCCTCGGCACTGTGCTCTTAGGAGAGCACATCCTGGGTGGAGGGGAGGGGTGGTTACTCCCTCCCCCTGTCTCCTCGCAGTGCAAGGCGACACGGGCCTGCCGATGTCGCCTTCTTCCCGGGTCGACCTTGGCGGACGACAAAGCCCCCACCCTTGTCGCCCAGTGAACCCGAGGCCCCTTTTAGGCCTATAAACTATATACTATACCTAGTTCAAGAGACAGAGCCCCTGTATATGTTTGCTCGTGTATTAATAAAGTTATTACTATTTATATATAATCGAAATCTCGGAATCGGCTAGAACGATTATAATGAAATTTTTCATGCCCCCAAAATAGGGGCAATAAACAATCTAGCTAGGTTTCATTTTTAGAAAATGTCATTTTATCAAAGTATAGGGTATACAAAGTATACTCCAGTAGATGGAGCTGCTGAGCAACAAACAGTAAGTCAATGAGTTTGACGTTAGGCCAAGAAAATCAATTTCAATAAAAGTTAAAAAATACGTTTGTCCTATGGTTTATTATAGATGAACCAATAGATTAGTCGATATTCACGACAATTTTTTTTAAACTCGTGGATATGGTTTTATTGGGTTGCAATAGACAATGGTAGAACATACAGACTAAATAGATCACAAAGATTGAAACAAAAAGATGGTAAAATCACTCGGTTCAGGACAATACTTACCAACGAGTTTGAAGAGCGAGTTGAATCTAAAGTTAGACGAGCGTCCCGAAGTGGCACTCAAAGTTAGTTTAGCTTTTGAATGTCTCTTAGATTATCCGTGAAATAGCAACCGACCGAGTCGTGGTTCGGCCCTCTCGGGCGCCCTCGGATCGGCATGCTTACGCGTAACATAGTAACCGTCCAAGCCGAGGTTATCCCTCACCGGGGGGACCCTTGTGTCGAGTTACTAGCAATAGAGGTTCAGGCTAAGCGACCTAAGAGCTATGCCACCTCTCAATCCGGTAAAGCAGTCAAGGCCAGCTTCTCTGGCCAATCTGTGTAGTTCGTCAATAAAAAAAAAAAAAAAAAAAGTTAGACGAGCCATACAATCTGTTGGTAACTTTTTTGAACTACGTTTACAAGATTTACGACAGCATTTTTTTATTATTATGTCGGTATTGAACAATATTATTCATATTTCATTATTTTTATCTAAATATAATTACTAAAAAACATGATTTACAAAATAAATACCGTTCAAATCTCGGTCATAAAGGTCCTATGAATAAAAGGTCAAATCTGTGTACATTTATTGTACAAATATTATTATTACGGAAGGTAAGAAGCAATATTTGACCGTAGTATGCTGGTCTGCGAGATAAGAGACTACTCGAGCTTTTGTGAAGCATTAAGTGGATTGATGAAGACGGGCCGGGGTCGTTGGACACTGGATGGTCGCAACAATGCAGCGGTCTAGACTCGAGGACTGACACCGATAGCTTGAAATTGTTATGACCCCAACCGTATATTACCGCCGGGTTCGTTGTTTGTTTACTTTTGTTTTCGAGTTCTTTCATTCAATTTCTAATTAGGGTTGTCCAAAAATAAATTGATGTTACATATTACGTTGGTGTCTTTATTGGCATTCTCTAGCAATGAACCCTGCGAGAGAGAGAAAAACATATTGGCTGGTGTGATAATCAAGGAAATGATAATATAGACGAGAAAGATAAATGCACATTTACATAAATAAATAATAATAAATAATAGAGCCGTGGTAGCTCAGTGTCAGGCAGTTGGCTCGTGTTGCATAGTACGCTAGCAACCCGAGTTCGATCCCAGTGCCGGCACCAATAAATTTGCTGTTGCAATTTTATTTGCCGATTAACCACTCGCTCGGCGGTGAAGGAAAACATCGTGATTCCTCACGATGTTTTCCTACATGTCTTAGAATTTTTTCTAAGGCATGTGAAGTCTACCAATCCGCACTAGGGCCGCGTGGTGGACTATGCCCTTATACTCTCTTTACAGAGAAGGCCTGTGCCCAGCAGTGGGACATATATATTATATATATAAAGGCTGTAACTTTAACTTTTTTAGATATGTATAGAAACCTAGATAAATTAACACATGCAAATAATATATCTTATATATAAAATTCTCGTGTCACAATGTTAGTTACCATACTCTTCCAAAACCGGTTGATATATTTTTATGAATGCATGTTCAATTGGTCTGAGAATAGGCTACTATCTTATTTTCATATCCCTAAGTGAATATGGTGGTCCACCCCAATTTTTTTTTTCTTTTCTGGATAATTTTTAAAATTTTTATTTTTTAATGATTTGGCATTAAAAAATACATACAATTCAAAATTTTGCATTGTATGTATTTTTAATGCCAAACATTTTTAATATCTATTAGTACATCGATCATACAATCTCTGGTCTTTAAGTCAATCTTTGGTCAATTAGTAATCAACTGACAAATTACTTTATAATATTATTTCAATAAACATGATCCATAGATTATGCGGTAATACAATTAGTTATTTTTTAATTTGTCTACCAAAATATTCGCTAGAAATAATTTATATGACAAAACAATTTCTGCGTGGTCAGCTAGTAACTTATACTATACTAATAGTTTGAAACAAAGAAGTATCCATACTTCTACTGTATGTCTGTACAGCTGTAATACTTCCCTGGCGTGCCAACCCATTCATACAACAGCAGAAGTCGCTATCATAGCCGTAACGCTGTTAGATTTTTTCGTTTTTACAATTAAAATACACAATAGCGTCGTTGAATACGACACGGCCGAAGTCGCGGCCTAGAACTAGTTACATCATGCTTGTAACACGACGATACAAAAAAAAAACAAAATTGAAATGATCAATCGCCTTTTTTATTCCTACTTAATTTATATGGTACACCAGGCAAAATAGTTTTCATATGCTTGAAAGCAATTTGCCAGTAGAGACAGCGGCCATTTGTTGTAACGAGTTTATCATTTTTTTCTCAGTTGTTTCTTACGTATTAAAACGTTATTTTTTGTTACAGGTAACTGAACTTCGAGCTTTTAGATGTACGTACTAGGTGATTGTTTTCCAGGTAACGTGTATTGTAATTTATAATTGTTATCTGTATGTTAATAATCGACCAAGTTCATCTTACGTAATGGTCTAAGATGTAATTTTTTTTATAGATAAATAAATATGTAATAAAATATTTATTGCTCTAACCTATATGTACAAAGGCGAACTTATTGCTATCTAGCGTTTTCTTCCAGCCAAGCTTTGGTGGTTAATAATAAAACAATAGTTTGTTTTTGACGATTTAGATAAATTTACGTTTACAATTCTTATAACATTTAATTATAAAATCAAACTTATCAAACATAGAAATCTCAACTAATAGTTTTAACTATTCTGAAACAAGGTTCTGAATTTAGGTGGAATGGTTTTAAACAAGTAAGCTAGTAGTATTTTAGTGAGATTTATTACAATTAATCTTCGGGTATTGGTATTGCAATAATGCGTCTACCGGTGGTTACATCGTTGTTTACTACTATATTGACGGATCTCATAGTTTAAAGATGATATCGTTTACTACGTTTGTACGCTCCATGAGTGATGTCGTGCGCAATGGAAGTCTTACGACGATCGCCCATATGAGATCTTAATTTTGTGCCTTCTGTTGTGGTATAACACTCAATCTCGCTGAGTCATTATTATAATTGTCCATCGATTTCAAAAAAGGGGGAGATTCTCAAACGTTTGACTCGATTTGAAGTCCGTTTTTGTTTTTAATCGTAATCGTAAATATATTTGATAACTATATCTGTACGATCCGGTAAGTTTATTCTACTACAACTAAGTTATAGGAATCGGAGTTTTTTGTCAAACAAAATCCGGCTTTCTCTTCTCTTAGCCTGTCTCCCCCGAGATAAACCACATCCGACAAACCAGGACACGCTTGTCTGAACTCCGAAGTATTCTCAAGTGAGTAAGATGTCAAATGCGACGCGGACAAAGGCTCGCTTCTGCGGCTAGCGCGGTGTTAACGCTACCTCGCCAAGTTATAAGAGGATAGCGTTTACATGACAAATGTAAATGTATTTCTATAGTTTCTAAACTTTTTTTTATTTTAATACTGGCTACACTGCGGGGTTACCAACGATTAAAAACAATTTATTATTTTTTCTTAAATAAAAGCCTAAGTTACTCCTTTTTACATCAGCTATTTAATGTTCCAGAGATTAGCCGGAACAAACAGACAAAAATTGTAAAAAATATTATTCTGGTTATGTACTGTATATACATTTGCATGAAGTTAAATGGCGGTTATTTTAATAAAACAGACACTCGAGTTTCATTTATTTGTTTAGATTTATTTATTAGACAAAATTTTAACAGTATTATAGCTTACGTAACAAACAGAAATGGGATCACACTGGAAGCGCCAGCTTTCAAATAAAAACAACAATCATTGGTTAAAAGTTATGAGGTAACAAACATAAAAACATATAGACGAATTGAGAACTTCCTTTTTGAAGTCGGTTGAAAAGCTTTTTTTTACCATGTAAAAAAGTCTCTGTTTATCGCTAAGTAAATCGTCCTCTAAGTTGTCTGTGTTTATTGCCAGCTGTAAGTCGTGTACGGTACATGCGAGGCGACTTTGTATTTGGGTAATCGGTATTTCAATAATGCGTCTAGCGGTGGTCACATCGTTGTTTACTACTATATTGACGGATCTCATAGTTTAAAGATGATATCGTTTACTACGACGTTTGTACGCTCCATGAGTGATGTCGTGCGCAATGGAAGTCTTACGACGATCGCTTAGCCATACGAGAGCTTAAGGTTGTGCCTTAAGTTATGGTATTACAATCTTCGGGTATTGGTATTTCAATAATGCGTCTAGCGGTGGTCCATCATTGTTTCTACTAAATTGACGGATCTCATAGTTTGAAGATGATGTTGTTTGCTACGACGTCTGTGCGCTCCTTGAGTGTTGTCATGACGATCGCGTAGCCATACGAGAGGTTAAGGTTGTGGTATGACATTTAATCTTTGGGTATTGGTATTTCAATAATGCGTCTAGCGGTGGTTACATGGTTGTGTACTATGTTGACAGATTTCATAGTTTAAAGATGATGTTGTTTGTTGTTGCTACGACGTTTGTGCGCTCCTTGAGCGTTTCGTGCGCGAGTGAAGTCTTACGACGATCGCCCATTCGAGATCTTAATTTTGTGCCTTCTGTTGTGGTATAACACTCAATCTCGCTGAGTCATTATTAATTGTCCATCGATTTCAAAAAAGGGGGAAATTCTCAAACGTTTGACTCGATTTGAAGTCCGTTTTTGTTTTTAATCGTAATCGTAAATATATTTGATAACTATATCTGTACGATCCGGTAAGTTTATTCTACTACAACTAAGTTATAGGAATCGGAGTTTGTAGTCAAACAAAATCCGGCTTTCTCTTCTCTTAGCCTGTCTCCCCCGAGATAAACCACATCCGACAAACCAGGACACGCTTGTCTGAACTCCGAAGTATTCTCAAGTGAGTAAGATGTCAAATGCGACGCGGACAAAGGCTCGCGTCTGCGGCTAGCGCGGTGTTAACGCTACCTCGCCAAGTTATAAGAGGATAGCGTTTACATGACAAATGTGAATGTCATTCTATAGTTTCTAAACTTTTTTTAATTTAATACTGGCTACACACTGCGGGGTTACCCACGTTTAAAAACAATTTATTATTTTTTTCTAAAATAAAAGCCTAAGTTACTCCTTTTTACATCAGCTATTTAATGTTCCAGAGATTAGCCGAAACAAACAGACAAAAATTGTAAAAAATATTATTCTGGTATATGTACTGTATATACATTTGCATGAAGTTAAATGGCAGTTATTTTAATATAACAGACACTCGAGTTTTATTTATTTGTTTAGATTTATTTATTAGACAAAATTTTAACAGTATTATAGCTTACGTAACAAACAGAAATGGGATCACACTGGAAGCGCCAGTTTTCAAATAAAAACAACAACCATTGGTTAAAAGTTATGAGGTGACAAACATAAAAACATATAGACGAATTGAGAACTTCCTTTTATGAAGTCGGTTGAAAAGCTTTTTTTTACCATGTAAAAAAGTCTCTGATTATCGCTAAGTAAATCGTCCTCTAAGTTGTCTGTGTTTATTGCCAGCTGAGATTCGTGTACGGTACATGTGAGGCGACTTTGTATTCTTAATATCTGTCCTTCGCCGTTATTACTTCGCAAGAGCAATTGACATTTAATCAAACATATAATGGCAGCAATGACCTCGTCCTCTTTCATGTCCCGACGTGTTCGTTAACGTTTACTGCATTTCGATCGACGGCGACAGACAGACATGATTTTTTTAATCACTTTCATAGCCGCATTTCATGCACAACACATTTAATCATTTTTTAAAGAAAGCTAGCAATATTTCTTTTTTTTTTCAAAAATATTACTAACAATCTTAACAATTCCAACCAAGCTTAAGGTTGTGCTAGGACATGGTTCCCGGCAGTAGTCGAATGGTGGATTCGAACCCACGACCTTACGATTCGCAGGCCGTACCCTAAACCATTAGGCTGTTGACGCTTATACCATAAGTATGCCGACTCACCGAAATGTGAGATATGCCAAGTGGTGGGTGATGTGCACCACATAATGGGGGAATGTGCTTAACATGAAGCGGAAAGAAAGTCATTAATAGATAGCCTTAAACTGAGGGAACAACATGTGGGTGCTTTTTTAATGTTGCTGTCTGACCCGACCTCAGAGGGAGCGAGGAAGCTGGTGGCTATGGCCATGCAACATTGATGACTTTCTTTCTCGCTTCATGCGATCGACGCGTGTGTTACCAAGGTTAGGGTATGATGGGGCTGACATGTCCAAAAGGGCAAAGTCCCTAAATATAAAAAATAAAGTATTTAAATAAAGTTTTAATAATAAATTCTTCTGAAATAAGTTACCTAATTCATAAATATAATTGTGGCTTGTACTCAGTAAAACAGTATTTCGACATTTACAAATAATGAACTTTAGAATATTTGTGTATTTAAGTTGGTTCAATTTAGTAATTAAATTGACATTATTGTTATTATATTTGGAAATAACATTTAAATATATCCTATACAGTTTGACATTTTGATTTGTAGTATTTCGTATGTAGTATAGGATGTTTATTTTATATAATTTTACCCACTGACGATCACAATGTAGTTGTTATAAGTAAATTAAGCCTGTACCATCTACTTTGTGAGATAAATAAAAATAAAAAATAACTTTTCTTAAAAAGTTTTAATGTCTAAAAATATTTATGGCCAGATATTTCCAACAGTACTAAAACTCATTCCGTTACGTTGAAAGCAACATTTTATCCGCTAAACACGCTCCTGATTATACTTCTCGTAGGAAAGTTTCACTGGAAGCACTTTCATGCAATCGTTCCTTTGACGCAAAGTAAGTACTAGATAAGCGTCCTTTCTCTATTCTTTTGTGATATAATTCTTATGTAAACTGAAACTTTACGGGAAAAACCATTAAACGTTAAATAAAAATATACTCTATTCTAATTACATTAAGTATTTCAATTGAGGTTCCCGACACACTCGCTTTGTATTCTTAATTCGAAACGCTCACGGGAAAGGAAAGTTGTAGCGTGATGTTCCCTGCGTAGTCGGGGGGCTTCCTCTTAACGTGTCTCCTGCATCCTGTCGGCAATGTCGCGTACACCCAGGTGGCGCACAAATTCGTTGCGTATTTTGTCACACATCCATTTCTAGGCAGGCGGCGAGGCGGTGTGCACAGGAGGCGATACCATACGATACGCCTCCTCTCGCTGCCCGCGTAATCCGAAGCGGGGCCAGACCCCATAATGCTTGGGCGTCGTCGGGACTTCTCTAATTGCCGGAGAAGTCCTCTTTAGAGGAAGAAGTCCGGTCTTTGCCGGGACCGGCCGGTCGTTGGTGTGCCCTGTCGCTGACAGATCCGGGGCACTCCAATTATAACAACTGATGGCATTCGCGGAAGGTTTAGTGGGTAGGGGTCGCCCAGGGTTCCGGAGGATGGTCCGTAAAAAGGATTCCCCGGCGTTAAAAAAAAGCACATCCATCTCAGCATTTTGATAACAGCAACTTGGACGGTATAACATAGGCATTTACTAAGCTACACAGCATTATCATCCAGGACTGCATTTCCACTTAACATCAGTTGGGATCGGTACGGTCAAGTACTTGCTTTGTAAGCATTAAGAAATATATTACTACCAGCGCTGGTAGGAGCTACTGACCGGGTTTGGGTTTGACCTTTTCGGCTCAGAATACTGTTTTGCATGAGTTCATGCCAGCCATGGCCCGGTCTCTATCTATTTAAGCCCACATTTGTGTCTAAAAACACACAAAATGTCTCATTTCTCGATCCATAAAGACAGCGTAACGTTGTACAAAGAATTATTTTTAACGAATACCGTCACAACTGCGCGTCATCACAATCTTTATACAAAATCAATTAGAAGTCAGATTAGGTTACAACTATTGTTTACAATGCCAAGTTCATGTTATATCAAGATGCAATAAGGTTCAGGTAAATCATTAAGATATCATTGGAAGTAGTTATTATGCATAACAATCGCTGGGTGTCATGTGTTGCCAGCTAACGCTATACAAATACACCTGGTGATCTTCTTAAAATATACGCAAGTAAATGAAAACTTTACATTATAAACATGATACATATTAAATGCGGTAAGTGAATAGCTAGGAGGGAATTGTTTAAGAATTCATGCGATCCCGTGATACTTTAGAGTTTAAACAATGTTAGTATATTCACAAGGTTAATGAAAATGCTACAGTTACAAGTATATTTACGAGTAAAAACAAAACCGACTTCAAATAGAATCAAACGTAAAACGTTATTACGCGTCGACGCACTCTTTGTATTTTCAAATTATCATAGTAATTTTAGATAGAATTAATCAGAACCTTCCCAAACTCTCATTAAACTTCCCTTGAAGTACATCGTTTCCAATAAAAACTGACTCATCGAAATATGTTGGCGTGATATTGAGTTATTCATATATTCGTGGCGCACATACTTAATGCAAATTTGAGACTTTCATGGTTTTCTCATGGTTGACATTGTCAGAATTGGAATGTTTTTGTCAAATTTAAAAAGAAGCACCATCTTTCAAATAAAATACAGACGAATTGAGATGACTCCTTTTTTGAAGTCGGACAGAATGACAAACACAAAGACAACATGCCCGAATAGAGAATCCTTGGAGTTACGTCAACGTCAATTTATTAGCTTAGTTAGCTTAATTCTTTTGACAAACAAAAACTTAGACGAAAATCTATAAAAGAGCTTCAATATAATTAACTCTTGTGCCGTTTTCAACCCTTGTCTTTTAGCAGGTTAGACAGTCTTATAAATAACTAGCTGCGCCCCTCGCTGTTGCCTGCGATTAAAAGCGATTTATTTATTTTTTTTAAAATAAAAGTCAAGTTAACTCTTATTGCATCAGTTATCTGCCACTGCAAGTCCCGTCAAAATCGGTTCAGCCGTTCCAGAGTCATTATTCGATAAGAGTCATTATTAGTCAGAATTCGAATCAGTAATCTTATGTTTCTATCTGTTCCCTAAACCATTTTACTATTGACAACGTTTACATTGGAAACTAGCAATATTTCACCAACCAAAATCATAGAATAATTTTAAAAATCGCATGGAATTTCTAATCTGTTTCCCATGTTACATTTTCATAGCTAATGCAAGCCATTATTACATTTCTCCATTTAGTTTTAGCTAACATAACAATCCAATATATTCAAATCGATCGCGAGCAGGCAAGCCGCCAGCCGATCCCGGCGCAAGGTCGTAGATTCGATTGTAAATTTACGTTTGGTGCAAGGAGTTAGGAAGTATTTATTGCATGCTATGTTCAGACGGAGCGAACGACGTAATGCTAGAACATAAAGCATCCTGATGCGTTCAATGATTTATTTTATGGTTACATTTAATGACTTAAAACTATTTTGGCAGTATCCATTATATTTGTATAGTTAGTGTATGTATGTGAGGATAAAGGGGCCTCGGGTTCACTGGGCGACAAGGGTGGGGGCCTGCGTCGTCCACCAAACTGGACAAATAAAGTCACACGTGCACACACAAAGTGCCTGCATCTCCAAACTAAATTTGAAATACTCGTATCAAAGCAAAACGTTTGAAATTCGAATCCACAATCAAACATCTTATTGAATGGCACTATCAGCTTACTGAATGGTGATATCAGCGTAATGGTACTATTTTAAATATATATATATATATATTATTTTATTTTTTTAAAAGAAAGCTAGCAATATTTCTTTTATTATTTTTTTTCAGAAATATTACTAAAAATCTTGTTAACCATTCCAACTAAGCTTGTGCTAGGACATGGTTCACGGCAATAGTCGAATTCGCTTACGATTCGCAAGCCGTACCCTAAACCATTAGGCTATTGACGCTTCTATAGTAATTTACTAATAATTTGCAGCGTGAAATGATGACGTTAGAGTAGTTGTAGTTATTAATATTTAAAAGAAGATCTTGTCAACGACGTTTCTATAATTTTATTCTTTTTTTATATTTCTATGGTCAATTTGTTGTCATTGTAAGGTCAATGTCGAAAACAATGTAATATTATCTTAGTAACAGGACAAAGAATTTGGTAACCAATCTGGCCGTGAGGTAAGTGTATCCACTATCTTGTATTAATGATTTTTCAGTTCAACACGCGATGGTGATATGCTTGCACAACAATAAAATACGTGAGAGTTTATATTAGATACGCAATTAATTTTGATTAAATCAATAAACACGTCGTATTGTACGGAGCTCTCGATGTCGACTGAAGTAGATTTGGAACATTAGTGATGTCGAATGAAATCGAATGTTAAAAATTAATATTCCATATACAATATTTATATATATATATATATATTTTGTTAACGAGGAAGAAGTCTTCTGGGGAGGCGGCGGTTATGTGGGGTTTTTACCCACTAAAACCTCCCCGGTGGCCCTTCCTCGGTGCATGGTGAGGGGCTCCGGTATCTCCAGTGGAACGCACCGGAGCCCCTCTGCACTGTGCTCATAGAGAGCACTTCCCGGAGGGAGGTTACTCCCTCCCCCCCTGTGCCCTCGCAGTGCAAGGCGACACGGGCCAGCCGATGTCGCCTTCTTCCCGGGTCCACCTTGGCGGACGGAAAAGGCCCCCACCCTTGTCGAACCCGAGGCCCCTTTTAGTCGCCTTCTACGACAGACAGGGGATACCGTAGTCTTATTCTTGAGAGCCCAGAACTACAGAAGTGTAAATTAAACCTACTTCAAATCAAATCAACCCTCAAAATTTTACGTAAAATAAATGTTAACGGTATGCCTAATTTAAAGTAAAACATTTCAAACAAAAAAAAATCTAAATTGGTCCTCGGATGACTGAACATAAAACAATCTCCTTTTTTAAAGTCAGTTAAAACAAGGTAATGAGATGGACGATGTCGTGAACACTCGTCAGTACAATCCGTCGGAATGTCAATTTTCTTATTACTTTGTCAAACCCAAACATTAATTGACAGTGTTACAATTCAATAACTAATTATACAAAAGTATTTTTTGTTGATTTCCTAGGTCGTATTTAATTAATATATTTTATTGTTTATATTTTTATTTAGGTTTATTCAGGTCGAACCTAGGTAAGAATGCGTCTTTAAATAGACTTAGTATAGAATTTAACTCTTATTCAAAAACGGATTATATGAACTCTTTCTTTCCAAGTATTATGTTTGAAAAATCACTAACCTACAAATAGTTTTTTTTTATTAGTTAATTTTAATTTCAAATTTAGTTTAATTTTAATTTTTGTGTTCTTTTAGTTGTAACTTAATTTTGTCACTCGCCATTTAATTGCTTGCAGTCTACCCTTATAACTGCGATGGCATTAACTTTACAACTTTTGACTGTTTTATGTATTGTTTGTTAAAAATGTTCATTGTGTTGGTGCCCATAAACACATACCATAATTGTAACTGTTAATTTATAAATTTCTTTCTAAATATTTATCGATATCGATCTTTCATGCGCATCCGTATAGCACGGTCGCTGTATTATTTCGGGCGATCTCACGCCCCGCTGCGTCCGCGCAGTTACAATTTATAAATAGAGCGCGTGGTATCACATGTTGCGGTACACTGGCCCAGTCTAGCTCGGACTTTCGAACGGGGGACACGCCTTTATCTTATCCGGCACCATTATTTCTCCTGAAATAATTTTTCGTAGGTATTATATGTCAAATCACATGTCATAACATCGTATAGTGCATAGAAAAGCACAATTATCCCAAGATTTTTTTGACAAACTACACAGTTGGGCAGAGAGGCTAGCATTTACTGTTTAACTGGATTGAGAGGTGGCATAGCTCTTAGGTCACTTAGCCTGCGTGAAATCCCAAGAAGTGAAAGTATTCTGTTTTATAAAATATTCAATCGGCTGTAAAACGTAAACAAAGTTTTTTATAAACACATTTTTTGAGTGGTTTGGAAGGGAACTTTTAATTGCATGTTGTATATCAAGAGAAAAGGCAGGGAAAGTTGACAATTTGAAATGTTCAAGCAGAACCATTCAAGTCTAATAACAGTCATGATGTGATAAAGTTACGGTATCCCCTGCCTGTCGTAGAAGGCGACTAAATGGGCCTCGGGTTCACTGGGCGACGGGACGTGCTCTCCGAGAGCACAGTGCAGGGGGCTCCGTAGCGTTCCACTGAAAGGGCCACCGGGGGGTTTAAAAATATTTCCAATACATGTGAAGTCCGCCTATCCGCACTAGTACCGGTGGTGGACTATGCCCTTATACTCACTTTCAAGAAAAGATATAATAGACATAATCGATAGATAATTGACTTATAATATTTTCATTATAACTCATACATAGAAATGACGGCTATGTATATTTTCAATAATAAATAAAGCGTCAATAGCCTAATGGTTTAGGGTACGGCCTGCGAATCGTAAGGTCGTGGGTTCAAATCCACCATTCAACTATTGCCGTGAACCATGTCCTAGCACAAGCTTAAGCTTAGTTGGAATGGTTAACAAGATTGTTAGTAATATTTCTGAAAATATTGCTAGCTTTCTTTAAAAAAAAATATATATAAGCTGATATTTCGCCGTTTGTAATCACTTAACCGTACGTACGAGCATCATTTTCAGAATTAATGGAGTGAAGCAATTAACGTCTGAGCTTTCAAGCGCGCCGGACGACCCAAATTTCTTTATTTCAGGTAAACAAATTTAATAAACACTCCATGTTTTATTACAAAAAAAACATACTATAGTTTCAAGCGCTATACAAGAGCAAAAATATTTAGCACGTGATTTTGTTTACATAAAAAACCGGTTAAAATGACATATCATTGCTATAAGACGACTGGGATTCGAACTGATAAGCTTGCTGAAAATCAAACAGCGGAAGCTGGCTCAGTCGCTCCCCTAGTGCTAAAAGGATGATAGCTTAATATCATTATGTAGTTTTAAGAAATAAGATTTCACGTCCTTATTAAAATAAATAAGAAATGGCCCAATCGTCATAGTGTTATAAGCACAAGCAAGCAATCTCTTTAGTTCGCAGTCTTTTTAAATTTAGCGGGGTAGAGATAGCAATTGCAATGCGCTCTTCGTTACGCTTATTAGGTCATATACGTGACATGTAGGTGAGGTGGTCACCATACTCCATACCTAATTTTTTTAATTAGGACAGCGTTTTTATGATAAGTATATTGACAAGTAAAAAAAAAACACTTAAAATCGAATAGTTATATTACGAAATACAAATTGACAGAAGCGAACCAAACTCCCATCAAACTACCCTTGAAGATACATAAATTATATCCTTTCCAATAAAAAATGAATCATCGAATTGCGTGATATTGAGTTATTCGTCCATTTGTTGCGCACATACTTAATGCAATTTAAGATTTATATGGTTTTCCCACGGAAATCATCGTCAGAACTGGACTAAATTTCCTGCAGCTTTCAAATAAAGAAAAAATCACCGAAATCGATTCACTCAATCAAAGGTTACGATAACAAACATAAAAAAAACCATACAGACGAATTGAGAAACTCATTTTTTTAAGGCGGTTAAAAAAAAACTGTCACCAGTTTGTATGAAACGAAGCACTTTCTCCACCTTCATGTGGGGTGTAAATAAAAATCAATATCGATTAGTTGACCCTAAAGCACAACGTCCGACCCTAACACATAACCCCATTTAGGGTGTTCGTTCGTTCCTAAAGAAGGGTGTGACCAGAGCTTTAGGGTTCCAATGCGACGGCCTGTAGGGGAATTCTATTGATCCATGCAGACACTTGAATAACCCCAGGCTACATATACTTTTGCAAGCTTACTTTTTAGAATTTATAATTGTTCAGAGAATACAATGACCGTTGGAATGCCTTTGAAAAACACTTGAACGTAAATCAAAGCTATTAAAGTGTTTTGTTTGTTTTATTATTTTTTTTTGGTGAGATTCATTGTGTATATTATAATAAAAACATATAACATTAAATTCGGACAAAGTGCATTTCTAAGTCTTTCATTATCTATACAGGTAAGTTAGACTTACCACGCGCTTCGCAGTGAAGTAAAACATCGTGAGGAAACCTACATGTCTTAGAGAGTTCCGGCTGCCAATCTGTATCCAGTAAGTCTTGCTAACAATCGTTACTACTTATGATACCCACTTCTAGATATTTAAAAAATATGGCTACGCATTTTACCAAAGAAGAAACGAATGACTTTTTGGATTCTAATCTCTTACAAAAGATTTTTTTTATGTTTACATGGCAACGACCTTCTCGTTCCCGACAGCGTTACGGTCATCCTTCTCCTTTCAACTCGTTAAAACTATAATGACCTGTCTCGCCCCAATCCAATTTCACGACTTCACGAGCGGCGTCGAAATCGATTTGTCTCGCCCTCGCTCGTTGAGATACCATCAGCTACGTTATATTAGGGTCTCACTCTAGCTTTAGGCTTCTAGAATACGGTAGAAAATAAAACTCACAAATTTTATTCCCTTAAATTTACGTTTATTATTTATGTATAAGATTTATTTATTTGTACGCTTACAACTTTATTGCCCCGGTGGTTTTTTGGCCCAATACCAATAAATAACTCATTTTGTGTGTATTCTAAATACTGCTACTACACTATTTATTGTATATTACAAGGTTGTAATCGTTAATCTATACACTAAACGAGAAAGTGTGTGGGTTTGTTCCATATAGGCTGCGAAACGGCTGGACCAATTTCACTGAAACTTTCAGGTAATCTCCAGATTGACCTGGCGAGTAATCCTGTAAATTTTGGTAACGATCGGACCTCTTTTTGAACTGTGAAACAAGCCATACGTCGTACGTTTATTTCTGACATTAACTTGAGCCCGATATGTTTTTGTATAAATGATAAGAATGATATTATATTTACTGTTACGTACATGAGTGTAGGGAATAATCTTCACTCGCTCGAGAAGAGAATAGAAGAGAATGAATACGGAGAGAAATTAATAATTTAATATATTATGAGAGTGAAATTAAATATTTAATGATGTAAGTTTATTTTTTAAATAAAAAAAGCAAGCTGGGTACGCTAGTACGAATATAAAAGCTGCTTTTTATCCAATTGGAGTAGGTAGAAGAAGCAATATACGTATACGTGTTTTATAGATAAAATTGCAATGTCTGTTTGTAATATTAAAATAACCGCTTTTTACAACATGTACATGAATTTATATCATGGTACAATTTTTGTCTGCCTGTTTGTTCCGGCTAATCTGTAGTACGGTTAGACCGATTTTGAAGGGACTTTCACTGGCACTGATGTAATAAGCATTAACCTAAACTACTTTTATTTTAGAAAAAAAAAGTTTATAGTCGCGGGTAATACCTCGGGGCGCAGCTAGTTAAAAATATTGATGTTACTAAGAGTTCTGTTTATGTTCTGAATTTAAATTGTAGTATCTGAACTAAATTATTTAATTAATATAAATAAGTAATTTAAAAATATATTTTTTGTCGCACGCGTGTCGGCAACCCTTAAACCTGTCTTCTGTTCCCGTATTAAATTCGTTTTTTTGCGGCAGAGAAATGTGGATCTGGCGGTATTACGCGGCCGGTTTTAGAATGCACTCAAATATAGCACGGAAAACGAGCGAATGTCGCGGTGTATAAATGGTTTCGTGCAATTTTAGGCATATCTGACATCCCAATATTTGTTACCTTTTTTTGTTATAATATTTTCAAGTGACAACTTCCTTAGTGGTATTGATGACTTTTTGGTAAGAGAAAATCTTATGGGTTTTTATCACCCACATGCTAAAGTTGTATTTATATTTTGCATTGATCTTGTACAGCCCTTAATATATTCGAATAATAAATAAACATATAAACATACATAATTGTAATCTGACAATAGATGCCACACGTATAATTACGAGCAAACACAAAAGCCGACTTCAAATCGAATCAAACGTTAAACGAGTAGACGCCCTCTTTGTATTTATGAATTATCATAGGAATATTGCGAGATAGAAATTATCAGAACCTAACCAAATTGTCATCAAACTACTCTTGAAGTACATCCATTCCAATAAAAAAATAATCATCAGAAATCCTTTGGCGTGAAATTGAGTTATTCGTCCATTTGTGTCCACTGTAAGCAAATTCTAGACTTATATGGTTTTCTCGTGGATGAATTGGACCAAATTGGAAACACACGGGAAGCACTAGCATCGAAATAAAAAAAAATACAGACGAATTGACAACCTCCATTGAAGTCAGTTGAAAAAGGAAAGTTACAGTTATAAGAAAAATGATTTCTATTAACTTGTGTATCTTATGCATATAAAAACATTAAAACGAAAGTCATGTACTTATCATAAATATGATTTTATCTCAAGTGTGAACGTACACTTACAAATTCAACGAGTGAAAGGAGACTTCATAGTGGAGCCTCACATCGAAGACTAAAAAATTATTTTCGAACGTAAAAACCATTTTACATATACATTAAGAAAGTCAAGATTAGTTAAATTACCTTCGATCCTGGCGTCCATTCTACAACGTGAGGCTTCAATTTTTTTTTATAAAATACTGGCAACATAGAAAGCGGGGATTGGATATCATTGAATTCTTGCTATGACAATCGACCAACTACTTTTTTATTCATCATCATCATCAGCCTGTATCTATCCACTGCTGGAAATAGGCCTTCCCCAATGCCTTCCACCATATACGATCCTCCGCTTTCGGCATCCAGCCACTTCCGGCTATCCTTGCAAGGTCGTCGGTCCATCTGGAAGGAGGGCTCCCTACGCTTCTCCGACCCATGCGCCTCCATTCCAAGACTTTCCACCCCCATCTGCCGTCACTGACTCGACAGATGTGGCCGGCCCACTGCCACTTCAACTTGCTGACTTTACGAGCTATGTCGACCACCTTTGTTCTCCGTCTAATTTCTTCGTTTCGGATTCTATCCCTTAGAACAATGCCGAGCATAGCTCTTTCCATCGCTCGTTGTGCGACTTTCAGTTTGTGGACCAGCCCAACGGCCAGAGTCCAAGTCTCTGCACCGTAGGTTTTTTTTATTATCAGATATTGATTGATTGGTAAATAATTTTACCACACGCTCGGCGGGAAACGAAAACATCGTGAGGAAACCTTCATTAGTCAGGAAATTTTCTACCACATGTGAAGTCTGCCAATCCGCACTAGGGCTGTTAGGCGGACTATGTTCTTATACTTTCGTTGAAACACTGTCAGACTTTTAAATAGCTGTAATATTTCGGAAACTGTTGTAACATCGTTAACATAAGCTTTGGTCACTAAATACAAAATTGTTATATAATTTTCTTACTTTTTATTTGTTTATTAGAAAAATTTAAAACCATTACAGCTTAAGCAATTAGTTGCTGTAATCCACACAAATCCTTAATAATAAAAAACTGTAATAATTACAAAATAAGTTAACAATTCACTTTAAAATTACTAATGACACATACGTAGACTTGGTAAGCATATATGTAGGGTATATGAATTAAAGAAAATTATTATAGATATCTATGCATTTACGAGGTCAAGTGATTTTTTTTGCTTCGACACAAACCAAGATATAATACGATATAACGGTATGCATAACCACGACCACTTTGAGGCAGCAAAAGAAGATATGATGCAACAATGAGAAAGAACTGAGACAGAACTAGACAGAAACTAAGTCGAATAAAAAAAAAGCAGTCTTAAGCACTGTCGATAGAAGTGAAAACTTATAATTTTAGTATGAAAATTTGAAATTATCAATATCAGATTTTTCACATCTATTAACATTCCGGGCGCCAATTATATTGAAATTTGAAATATTTATTTATTTACTTTTTTACACACACACACATTTTATATACCGACATGCACATACACAAAAATATGAGATACATATTATCATATATTATCATACATATTACATATCATATTCCATAAACATTTTCTTACTTCGGTCCTTTGGTACACATCTCCCTGCTAGACTAATAGATAGCCTGTATGAGGGAGATGTTGTACCTAACTCCGACTTTATGAACTAAAGTTTGTTATATAACTTATATGGTAGTCGTGTGTTTTTGCAAAGAATAGTGTGCGTGGGTGCATGTGCGAGTGAGTACATGAGCGTGAGGATAATTTATTGTATACTATGAAGAAATTTTTAAGTCTCTTCGTAGGTGAAATTATGGAGAAACGAGTAAAGTAACTTTTTACACTTATATTGAGATAAACTATGAAAAGGCACATAAAAATTAACTTTATTATAAAGGAATGACCCCAGGTAGTAATTAAATCTTATGGCGGTCCACATTACTGCTGGAATACAGCAAATTTTATCTTTACGTTTATCCAAATGAACATATAGAATGTGACATTGTTACGGAAGGTTTGGTGTGGAGCTGATGTTGGAGCGAATAAGGCGGTTAAGGGGAGTGTTGTCTAGCGCAGGGGTTGTGAGGCGAGAAGAGAGGGTTAAATATAAAAGTGTTTGGCGGAGGTTCGCTTCGTTGTCAAAAAAATAAAGTGTACATAAAAATTAAGTGTGTTTTTTTCTTTAAATTATCAAATATAAAATAATCAATCGTTATAATATACATGTTTATATGGTTATTATTCAAATATATTACAGACTATACAAAATTAGCATGTCTGTGATGGAAACCCATAAGATTTCCACTGCCAAAAAGTAGTTAACGCGGCTAAAGAAACACTTCAACAATTAACACAACTTTCTTACTCTTTCCGTGTCCAGTTACGTATGAGATATCAACCGAAACTTGTTTAGTTTTCAAAGTTATTCATTGTCGAAAAAAAAAATCTCGTTACCATCTCATGAATTTTATTTCCTTATCATTACACGGCATAAAATTCAATACACAGCTGTTAAGGTCAACGGCATTCGGATGTCGATGACATTGTATTAATGGATCGCCCAAATCGATTCAATATATCGAGGAAATAACGAATGATGGGGAATCGATGTCTCCGAATTGGGATAAAAACAATTAACGACACCACTAATGACAGCTTAAAACTGTCCGAATAGGAAACCCACACGATTCGACTAGTATTCGATTAGATAATGAATGGGGGCGTGTTTGTTCATTTTTCCACGGTCGCTTAATATGAGATACTAAATTAAGATTTTTCTCACTAGCGTCTGGTGTGGCGATGTTAATGACCTCGGATATTTTATTGCCGTTCTACGTGTGTATTCCGTAATGCGATTTTACTGTTTAAATTTGTGCGGAAAAATTATATTTCTATTTTTTTTCTGATGCCTGTGCGGAGGTCAATATTTTACTAATGGATAGAATATCAATCGTATACTTTTTATCTCAGTCTCCATTATTCAATATACTCAAAAATTACTGTCATAAAGCAAATAGTTTGTTTTTTTCCGTTTCATGTACGAATAGAGGCAAACTGACATGTTAAATAAACTTCTCAGGAGAACTTTGGCTCAGAGGTCCGGTGGTGGAAATTACATCACCTAGTTCCCGAGCACATTCACCAAAAACACCGAAAGGCTACACTTATATACTGTACTTACATATACAATAAACATACTGCCCTGATCTGTTGTCTAAAGTACAGTTTAACGTTCCCAATAGACGACAAAGTCTTAAAAATATAAAGCTCTTCCTAAAACCTAAACATAGAACGAACCTGAAGGCACAATGTCCTTTGTACCGGATGTACTCTGTTTACAGGGATTACAGTGACATTGATTTAGCGGTAACGTCTGTAAATAGGATTAAAAAAATATTTGCTTCACCAAAATAATATAAATATGTAACTAACCTAGGCCTTACAATTTAACGTTTTATTTTTTCTACTTTTTTAAGTTTTAAAACAAAATCATAACTATTTATTTCCTTTGTTAGTAAATTTTTGATTTTAGAAATTAGTTAAGTAGTGTGGTCTATGTTGTATGTATTTGTGAATGCTGTGTTTTCCTATAATTAGTAAGGCAATTACAAGGTATTTGTGGATATAATAGGTTGTCAAATATCTCCCTTCCGCCTTTTTGTCTTTTGAATTTCGCGGCTATGTACAAAGCGCTACAGAGCTCGTATCTAGCAATACTATACATAATTTGAAAGGTCTTGACATAACCTACAAAACGACGCTATGCATAATTAGTTTGGATATTGCGTTCAACAGTTATAGACGTGTAAACATGGAGTTCACTAACGCCGAAATTCGCGCTATTTTAAAGTTTATTTTAAGAGCTCTGTAGCGCTTTGTACATAGCCGCGAAATTCAAAAGACAAAAAGGCGGAAGGGAGAAATTTGACAACCATATATTAAATTAGCAAAGTATAATTGTACTTACTGTTGGAAAACCTTATTAAATAAATAAAACATACATGCGTAACTATCTTTATAGCTGTATCCAGTGTGAGCATTAACACGAAACACGGCTAGCGTGATAACACAGGCGACACCATATGCCTCCATAACGCGCAATATCGTATACATTAACTTGAAGCGTCGGCCCACATCACGCACCTACTGACACGGCTCCAAGTTAATGCACATTCTTAATACGCGTGTACTGAGACGTTTAACCGACTTCAAAAAAGGAGATGGTTCTCAATTCGTCTGTATCTTTCTTATCTTTGGCACTTGTGGTGTTGTCATTAAATTTTAAATCAATTTCCTTTTTTTGTTCGCAAGTATATCGTTTCTCAACGTAATGTTTAATTTGTTGAAGATTTTTTGCAAAATAAAAAAAAAATGTCGTATTACAACATTGCGTAATGAAACATGAGATAGTATAGACGTATAGATAATTAAAATAAAATAAATTGTGATTATTTAAATTCTTAACAAAAAAAACTATGCTGTCACCGCCGGAAATGCCGACCTCGCAGGAAACCGTCGTGAAGTAGAGATATATTTACATTTCTTTGTACCGTCTGATGAATTAGGTCTTAGAGATTTAATTCTCTATTGGAAGGTTTTTTTTTTTGACGAGGGGGAAATCTTCAAAAAGTAAGGGGTTATGGGATTTTACCCACTAATCTCGGTGCATAGTGAGGCTCAGGATCTCCAGTGGAACACACCGGAGCTCGTCTGCACTGTGCTCTTGGGAGAGCACGCCCCGGGGAGGGAGGTTAATCCCTCCCCCTGTGCCCTCACAGTGCAAGGCGACACGGGCTAGCCGGTGTCGCCTTCATAACAGGTCCACTTCAGCGGACGACAAAGACCCCCTTGTCGCCCTGTGAACCCGAGCCCCCTTTTAGTCGCCTTCTACGACAAGCAGGGATACCGTAGTCTTATTCTACGAGCCAAGAACTACAAGGTTGAGGAATAAGAAGTTGACTTAACTTGATTGGTTGCCTGGTGATCACTTGAATCTTAGTGTTCGTTTACCGCATTCTCAAGTTTAAAAAGTTAAAAGTACATTTTATCTTACTGGTATAAGTATGAGGTACCTATAAAGACAATAATTAATCATGAGCCACTGTAAATACATTTCAATTTTAATAATCTTCCTTAATAAAAGTAAATTTTAAGAATATTTCGGCCCACTTAAATCGGTATTCCAAGACTTAATTTAAACACGGCCATAATTCAGTTATTGAACAATGAGGAATTAACTAATTGAGGTCTCCAGACTGTCTTCCGAAGAACAAAGGGAACAGGTTTCCGAGAAACACAAGGCGGGGTATCCTCGCTTTTTAAAATGCATATCTTGTAATGGGTCACTTTTTTCTCGTACTAAGGCAATAAGGTACCGAGCTAGCTTGAAATATTTCTCAAAGCCTGTCTTAGATTAGCGGTCAATGTTAAAAAAATCTTTTGGTGCCTACCATTATATTACCGTAAATTATTGTACTGGGTATAAAGGAAGTTAGTAAAATCTTAGACGAAGGAGAAGGGCGCCATGATTTTGTATTTGGTCATCGTATAATTTTTTTTAATAGTTTTGTAGCAAGTGCTACAAACTACGATCCCAACTGATGTTAATTGTAAATTGCTTAGTAAATGCTTATTCACTCTACTCTTGAAGACATTTGAACAACAGAATACTTCTTAACTAACTTAAGTTGTTCAAAAATTATCACTAGGCCTAATTTTAGAACAACTAAATATAATATGCATGCAGCGTGCGGTCCACTCGGCCTATGACCGCACTCAATGGAGGCTGCTTGTACGTGGTCGCGATCCTCAGCAGTGAGGGAACGAAGAAGAAGAAGAAATATAATATATTCAGAATACAGTTATATAGAATCTATATCGGATTATCTGCACCAGTCAACAGAATGTCAAAAGATACAAGGGTATTTCTAAATTATCTGATATTGATATTTTTATGTATACTCTATCAATAAAAAAAAATAAAAGAAAAATATCATAGGTTCAATCGCACCACCTAATGAGTTGTTTTCTTAGTTAAATGGTTTATTCGTTCATTTTTTATTATTCTATATCTTTGTTATCCTATTACATATTTTGTAAAGTTAAGTTAGCCTTTAAGTGTAAAATGTACTAAGTAAAATGCCCTTAGAGATACACAGTAAGTTGGCTTGTTATTCAATAAATAAATTAACATCCTTCGATTTGAATTACACTACTTTTACTAATATCGTCGTGTTTTAATCTTATTTTGAATATCCGACGTTTTGAACTTTGAACAGCGGTCATTTTCAAGATGGGGACTGAGGGGTTGACATCCCTTATGGTATGGTGCCATCTGGTCTTAGTTTTGCTCCGATCCACCCAGAATAAGCTTAGGTTTGGATCTCTCTTCTAATCTAAACTTTGGCCGCTACATTGAGTCCATTGCAAAAACTACTGCCAGAAAACTCGGTATCCTCTCCAGGGTGAGGCGGTACTTCACGTCGGAGCAGCTACTAAGTCTTTACAAAGCTCAAGTTCGCTCCTGCATGGAGTACTGTTCCCATCTCTGGGATGGGTCTGCTAAGTATCAGCTGGAAGCTTTGGATTCGTTGGAGCGCCGAGCGAAGAAGATCATAGGCAGTGACTCGCTCGTTGAGGCAAATCTTCAGAGCCTCGCACACCGTAGACGAGTGGCCTGCCTCTCGGTTTTATCAGGTGCATTTCGGCGAGTGTGCGGAGGTTTTGCATGACCTAATACCCCCTCCTTTCCATCATCGAACGACTGGGCGCGGCGAGCAGTGCCACCCTAATGTCGTAGACATTCCTACATTACGCACGAAGCGGTTTGCCTCCACCTTCCTATTGCGGACAGCTAAGGAATGGAACTCTCTGCCGCGTTCAGTCTTTCCTCACGGTTAGAATCTGGACACCTTTAAGACCAATGTGAACACACACCTTATAGGCTGACGTGCGTCATCCTAGGCTGCATCTTCGCCTTCCATCAAGCGAGATAAAAGCCAAACGTGAGCGTATTTACTATAAAAAATCTCACTGTGATATGCTTGGTTATAGATTAAATTTTCGGCTTACTGTCAGGTGATCTTTTCACCACAACTCTACCATGCGGTCTCTCAACATTGACTCCGGTTCTTATTGCAAATATTCATCGTCTATAACAGCGACCGGCTTTGAATTCTTGCACAATAAATCAACCAAGTCTACGTACAAGTCTGAAATTTAAGCTCTGATGCCACAAAGCGCTTTGGACAGGACGTACTTTTTATACGACTGCCAGTCAGTGCCGTCGTGTTTGAATTTAATTTGCAATTCCACTGAATATTGCCTTTGTCTTTCGCTTAGCGGTTTAACTTGAATTAAGCCAAGTGTTTCATAATGAATATATGCTCTGCTTAAGTGACTTATTGTTACTGACGATGCCCTATAGAATTTAAATTTAAGTGTCGCCCTTTTAAGTCCTGGCGGCTTTATTGGCACTCGTGATGAAGATTTACCTCCGTTAATCAGTGCTGGAGCTGTGTGGCGATCTGGTTGTGACTGTGACTTGGATATTGGACAAAAAAGTCTACCTAAACTTCACCTCCCCTTTCGGGTCGTATAGCGTAGTGAGAGATTGTTTTTAAAACTAATATACAGTTTGGAACATAACAGGAAATGAAAAACAATTGTTCTACAACCGCAGTTAATGCAAATATAGCATAAATGTCGTTTTCCTGGTTGTATGTTAACCACAGAATTAACTGGACTGTAATATTAAACAATAATGTTTATGAATGCAAAATTTCAAACTGTTTTAAAACTCTTGGTATACAATGACTGAGATTTATTGGGGAATCAGATCGTGAGGCCCGAAACTTTTAACATTCCGACTTACCTATCTGAAAGTGAACATCGTCGACCCTAAATACCTTTTTGTGAATAAGGATCCCCTAGAAATAAGGATCTCCTTCGGTGCCTACCAATGCCCTTCTTCACTGAGCCGAAACAGTTTCCAGGGGTGGACTTTCTCCGTTAGCATCCTCGCTGTGATGAGACAGTCCGTGTAGCCTTCTTCTCGGGTTTACTATAACGACGACAACTGATCTGACTGTGAGCAGTATTCAAATTATTTTTTACGAGAAAATATTCTTGTGTAGAAATAGACGATACGGAACGGCAGCAAATAAAGAATAAGAGGGAAGTTTACTCTTCAATGAGTGAGCACTTTAAATTGACAAACCTAGGTTAATAGCCAATCTGCCGTTAGTGGCAGAGCAATCAGAATCAATCAGTGATATGTTATAATTTGTAGGTCTCGTAGAATAAAATAGTCCAACAAATAATACACTCGCTTTATTGAGACAGCATAACGTTGTATAAATAATTATTTATAACGAGTACCGTGACAACTGCGCGTCCTCACAATTTTTATACAAAATTAATTAAAAGTCAGATCACGAACTAATAAAGTTAAACTATTGTTTACAATGCCAAGTTCATGTGACGATCACTAAATTATTAATTATGAAATAAAGATACAATAAGGTTCAGGTAAATCATCAAGATATCATTGGAAGTAGTTATTATGCATAACAATCGCTGGGTGTCATGTGTTGCCAGCTAACAGATATTTTAAATGCGTACGCCTCCAATATATGCAATCTTTGTAAGACATCATATTGCAAAACTAGCTGCGGCCCACGCTGTTACACGCGTTTAAAACTATTTATTTAAATTATTATAAAATAAAAGTAAGCCTAAGTTACTCTTTATTACATCAGTTATCTGCAAGTGAAAGTCTCGTCAAAATTGGTCCAGCCTTCCAGAGATTAGACGGAATGAACACTGACAAAAATTGTAAACAATTTTATTTTGATATATGTATCGTAAAAACATTCATGAAGCACCAAACTGAAATAGACAACACTATCGATAAAATAATAAATTGGGCGGATATTAATAACCTGAAAATTAACTTAAATAAAACATAATATGTGCAATTTAATAAAACTCATATAAAAAAATATAATTTCAAACTCAATATAGCAAAAATTGAAGAGGTTACAACTAATTTCCTCGGTGTTTGTATAGATCAATGCATAGATTGGAAGGCGCAGGTAGACATCATTTGCAATAAAATTTATAAATATGTATTTCTTAGACGACTGAAAAATGTAACAAATACTAAAACAGCCCTCCTGTCCTACCACGCTTATGTGGAATCTATATTACGCTATGGGCTAATAGCTTGGGGTAACAGTACGGACGCTAACAGAGCTTTTCTTGCTCAAAAAAGAGCATTCGAGCGATATTTGGGTTGCCGCCTCAGCATCATGGTATTTGTTTTTTAAACAAAATGGTATATTACCACTACCATCACTATATATATACGAAATTTGTATGTTTGTCCATATTTGTATGTTTGGCCGATTATGGCCAGCTTCTCCTGTCTGTGTAGTTTCCCATAAAAAAGGCTTACTATATGTATCACACTGTAGGAGCAAGAGAGAGCAATGCGCGCGCATATTACACAGTCATATTATATATATATAGTAAGGAAATCCTACTAGAAGAGTATAAAATCTTTATTCAATTTCCTAAATATATATATATATATATATATTTGTATGAGTTATAAATAGATAGAGTCAAAGGCTTGTAGTCTAAAGCACAGTCTTCCTAGTTTTAATTTCGTGTAAATGTTCTTGACGCATTATAGACACGTCCACATGTCAAACTGGCGAAACCTACAGTTTTTTTATTCTAATCAATACATCCTATTTCTAATACCTTACCCATATCACGTAATTTCTCGCCATTGCTTTGTGATCCTGTAATTTAAACTCTATACATTTGCCATAAAGCTTAAAATTCCTGTATCTAACGTAGATGTAGAATTTAATAACATTGCTTTGTTTTAAGCAGCATCAAACACGTGCAACTGTGTTTCCTTCATGACTCAATACTAGCCGTGTTCGCTTTGTGCTGTTTCCGTGTTTTATATCAGTTGTTCGTCGCAGTTTTAAATTATCCAGAAAATGTCAACTGCGCAGGACATTTGCTCCTTAAAAATTTAACACGTTTAGTGTGTACTTATACGTTTGTGAAATAGAACAAATTTAACAGTTTTTATCGTGGTATCATTATATTAATATATGAAGCAAAAACTTTAAAATTGCACACACGGTGGAGTATGAAATTTCTCACACGCAAAAATAAAGGGTCGGTTAAGAAAGTTTGAATATCTCGGAAGATAAAGACGCTAGATAGCTGAAATAAATTGTACATGATAGACAATTAAATATCCTTAAAATAAAATAAAATATTTTTATTAATTTGTTTATATTTCATTAAAAAAACATAAACTTAAACGAAAAAGGATATCTTACGTAAACTTGGATAATACAGTATTTTTCATAAAAAAATTATTATTTATGAAAAAATATTGAAAAATCATTTAATATATTACTTATTTTTATTTAAATTTTAGTACTTAATGTTGCGTCTATGTGCCAATATAATAAAATCAAAATAATTTTTCAATCCAGGTCCTTTTGGAGATCGTTGTGGGTGTATTATATCCAACAGTGGATGTTCTACAACTGAAATTATTATGATGATAAAAATGATAGAGATGTCAAAGATTCGTTATTGCACACACCCAGACACCATATATATATATATATATATATATATAGATATATATATATATATATATATATATATATATATATATATATATATATATATATATATATATATATATATATATATAGATATAGTATATAAAAACATTGAGTATTGTATTAATGTTGTCTCGAATACATAATGGGTCATATATATCAACAATAATTGACACACAGATTTGTATATATATTTTTATATATATTTTTATATTTGTATTTATATTTTTATATTTGTATTTATATTTTTATATTTGTATATATATTTTTATATTTTTATATTTGTATATATATATATATATATATATTTATATAGTATATAAAACATTGTGTATTGTATTAATGTTGTCTCGAATACATAATGGGTCGTATATATTAACAATAATTGACACACAGATTTGGCCAGCTGGAATTACGATATATATAAAATGTACACACTTTATTTTTTTTACCCCTCATTAGCGTAACGTATCTATTGTAACTACTACATGCCACGCATAACGAGCATATGTTTTTTAATTGCCAAGCAGTTTGGGCGTTTAGCCAGAACTATTTGTCGTAGCACAAATGTCCTTCATTCCTTAGATTGGGCCGTTATTCTTAGCATGCATTACTCGCGGAATATTCACATGAAATCCTACCTCCACCGCGTCGAGGTAAAGGAGAAGGAAAACGAATATTTATACTTTTGCGTATCACCCAGTGGTTAAAGTTAGGGAGTAAATGACACTTCTTAAAAAGGTCGACAAGGCTCGCACGCTTGTTTGACCCTCCAGTGTAGAATTTTTTTTTCTGTTTACAAAATTCGTTATGATTTAGTTCATATTCACATTTGCCTAGCGGTTCGATGAGTGAATACTGCTTAATATCGCATCGACCCGATACACAGGCTGTGTTGTTTGATAAAATCACGCATGAGATGTCAAACGACAATGATGCGTTGTTACGTGGTCCATCGAAGCGCTCGTTTGGAAGCGGCAAGCGTGAAGTAACGTTATCAAGCTCTCTTTTCATTTGATAAAATCAGCAACCAATAGCACCCCTCAAAAGGAAACCTCAAGACACGCTAATGTGGTTGTTTAGAATAAACCATAAAATATTGTGTGGTGTTTTGTTACTTTAATATAGCAACATTATCTGACACAGTAAAATTTGTTATAATTTTAATTATAGCAACACACTTTCTCTTCTATTGCTTCTTCCATTGTGTCAGGACCTTATTTATCTTGCACGATTTAATTATCAATAATTTCAAGCCTTTTACTATACTTAAGGCTTTGTGGTCCTTGGAGCCGGATTATCGTCGATTGCCTTGATTCTTCGTTTTCCGTTTGTGTCGTACTTGAAAAGTAAATAGTATTTTGCTGAAGTTATAGGTATAGGTTGTTTACGTAAACTAAATCTAAATAACCAATGGCGCAGCCAATTCAATCCCGACCTTTACGACCTATACAAAATTGAACAAAAGAGCCTATGACTAGGTGTATCGTGCTAAATAAGCATTATTTAACATATATCTCTAGTTATATCTAGCTATAGTTTCTCTAGTTGAGAACATGTCTCCTCTGGTAGTGTTTACGTCTACAACAGATGTGAACATCCATTTTCTTCTTTCATCCATCTCTCTATTGATAATCTTATTCATAGGTATTTTTAGGATCTGTAGGTCTCGTGGAGTAAAATAGTCCAACAACTAATACACTCGCTTTATTGAGACAGCGTAACGTTGTACAAAGAATTATTTATAACGAGTACCGTGACAACTGCGCGTCCTCACAATCTTTATACAAAATGAATTAGAAGTCAGATTAGGAACTAATAAAGTTAAACTATTGTTTACAATACCAAGTTCATGTGACGATCAACTAAATTATTAATTATGAATTAAAGATACAATTAGGTTCAGGTAAATCACTAAGATATCATTGGAAGTAGTTATTATGCATAACAATCGCCGGGTGTCATGTGTTGCCAGCTAACAGTATGCTGAGCAAAGCTCTTTCTATTGCTCTGTAAGTGACTTTAAGCTTATGTATTGTGTATATTATCAGTTCTGGCGTCATAGGTAAGCAGACACGACGCGGGATCCAAGGATTTCTAAACGTTGACATTCCTAGTTGCATTCTTCTTTTGAATTGTCGGACTTGTTTTACCTGATTACAAAGTTTACGCGAGAATCTCTATATCAACGATTTCCTGATGAATGTAGGTTTACGAAAATTACATTATATTTAGTCTATGATCTAACCGTAGTACAAATGTCGGATAGGCGCGTTGACCAAAGAAATTTATAGCTTAACCAAAAACCTTTGATCGAAGGATTTGCATATTATTCACAGATGTATGTATTGCCCTAAAGAAAAAATCCCTCAAAAAGCTCTCATCGTGAAAAATTGTAAGGTCTAAGCCACGGTATGTGTAAAAAGTTCTATCCAATGAATTAGTAATGGAGCACTTCACTGAGAGAGGACCTTTTTGCTGTCGCCTAAGTTTTTATGATAATAAATTTTGCATATAGAACTCAGACATGGCACGCTTATAAAACATACATTTCGTATGAAATGTAAGTGATGAGGGAATATCTAGTACACTCCTTCGTCACTACAACATAACATACAGTTTCACATTATAAACAAACATACAATGTATCTCTTTTATAATGTTAGTATTACATACATATACAGTACGTATGGACAAATTGTACATAAGACATGATGCCAATATTGGACACCGTCTCAGCGTGTGCCGTCGCAAGGATGCGACAGCGCTGATTTTCAGCGGTATAGTAGGGCAATATTTGGCGCTTTGCCTACAATCAATCCAGTCTCTGTTTAAGGTTCTCTGGTTCGGAGTGGGATTATGGCGACTCCGAGATAAGAATGTCGCTCGGCTGATGTCTTCAAGAAGTTAAACCTTTCGGAATTTCTTCCGATCGTTCGGTGCAGCCTTAAAGCTGAAACGAAAGATTGCGTGAGTTATTATTGTCGTTCCTACATCTATTTAATATATGTCTCCTGTGATTTGTAACTTGCTATGTAGTAGTGTCGCCTTTTGTGCGTCATAATGTGCCTTAAGAGTAATTCGAGGTTTTCTTTCCTTTCCAAGTATAAGAAAAGTTCAGTCATAAGTTAATGATTCTAAAACTTACAAATTTCGAGGGTAATAAAACCATCGCGTGACGTATCTACATGTTCTAGATGCACTTGGCACAATTCCAGTGGTCTTTACACGACGCCTTTGTACGTCCGCTTGTCTGCCCCTTTGTCTGCGCCCCACGCTGCCATATAAACCTTTGTCTTTGTGTTTGATGAGGGCCTCCATACAAATGAGGGATTATTTGTGAATGTAATTGTAGACGATCAGTCACCGGCTTTGTTTCGAATTGCGACCTCACAAGTTGAAGCGTCACAAACTGCGTATTTATCATGCTAATGTTAATAAACACAATAGTAGAGACTTTTTTTTTTTGTTCACGCGGGGAATCTTTTTATAGACCATCCTCCGATACCCTGGGTGGGCCCGAGGGGATGTGGGACTCGGCCTGGGCAGCCCCTACCCACTAAACCTTCCGCGAATGCCATCAGCCGTTATGAGCAGGGTGCCCCGGATCTGTCAGCGACAGGACACCCCAACGACCGGCCGGTCCCGGCAAAGACCGGACTTCATCCTCAAAGGGGACTTCTCCGGCACTCAGAGAAGTCCCGACGACGCCGAAGCATGCTGGGGCCAGGTACCCATCCTGGCCCCAAGCTGATTACGGGCGGCAAGAGGAGGCGTTCGTAACGCCTCCTGCGCACCGATACGTCGCCTGCGGAGGGGAGCCTCTGCGCTCCCTCCCTGACCTGCTTCGTCAGCCTCCTTCTGGGACATGACCGTCTCACAGAAGGAGGCGACCGCCGTCCAAGACCTGTCGCTCGAGACCATCGCAAGAGCGAGGCTCGGAAGCGACAGGTCTACACCACCGATGGCAGATACCATGTCATGGCGCTGCGCTGCCCATCTCGGCACACCTCGAGGTGTGCTGGCAGAGTCCACCGCAGCACCACAATCATGGCACCGCTCATCGGCCTCCCGATGGACCGTCCGACACAGGTAGTCCCCGAAGCACCCATGCCCCGTGAACACCTGCGTCAGACGGAAGGTGAGAGGTTTGCGCTTTCTGCGCATCCAACGCTCTAGGACCGGGCGCAGAGCACTCGTCGTACGGATACCGTACGAGTGATGCGCCAGGTCCTCCACCCACCTTCGGCAAAGTGCCACCTCTCTAGCCGACGGATCCGCCGGACCTCCTTCTGGTTCTTCCGAGGGCCCTCCTATCCGAGACATAGTCGGACACCTCGGCGAGAACCCCTGCAACGAGCTCTCACGGCGGATCGCCGGCCAGCGAGGTGGCTGCCGCCCACGAGACCGTACGGGTACCCCGAATGATTCTGACCGCGACAGCCCGCTGCGCCCTGCGCAGCTGAGACAGGTTGCCGCGGCTCAGATCACCCGCCCAGATGGGGGCACCGTACGTGGCCATACTCCGACAGACCCCAGAGTACAGCTCGCACACCGCGCTGGGTCCTCCGAGGTTCGGGAGGAGTCTTCCCAGCGCGGCTGCTGTTCAGGACCTTCGGCCCCAACTGTGCGAAGTGGGGGTCCGAAGGTCCATCTTCCATCGAGGGTGAGTCCCAGATATTTTATCTGGGGAGCTCACCTCACCCTTTCTCCTCCCATGAGGAGGGTGGCACCCGAAGGGGGTCCTTTACGCCCGTCCTGCGGAAGAGGAGGGCTTCGGTCTTCTCCAACTTGACCCGAAGCCCTAACCTCTCTATGCGGCTGACGACGAGGCCTACTCCCACCTCCGCCAGCCGCGCCGCCTCCTTAAACTCCTTTCCCGGGAATCTGCTATGCAGATGACACCCATCCGGGAGGAGGCGACTCCGCAGGACCCAGTCATAGCCGATGTCCCACAGAATCGGCCCCAACACCGATCCTTGTGGGACACCGCGCTTGGCTTCCTCCACCTTACGGACCCCTCCGGTCCTCGAATGCCACCCTCCTCTGGGAGAGGTAGGCGCCCAACAGCCTCCTCAGGTACAGGGCACTTCGAAGTACTCGAGTGCCACCTGTATCACTGAGTGTGGGAGGCTGTTGAGCATTGGCGATGCCCAGTGACACCGCCAGAACTACCTCTCCCCGACGTCCCGCCTCCTCCGTCACCGCCCGCAGGCGCCTGAGGGCATCGACGGTCGACCGGCGGGCCCGGAACCCGAATTGGTACTCATAGAGCTTCGGGCCGGGCCTTCCTCAATATGCCGGACGAGGCGGCGAGCCACGACCTCTCCAGGGCCTTACCCGCCTCGTCCAGCAACACAACCGACAATAGTAGAGACTGCGTATTACCGAGTGGTAGTTGCCTAGTGGCTTAGTTAAGATGTTTTATGGTTTTATATAGATACCCACCAAAAACCACTTGTTAACATTTGTATGTAGGCTACACTATACCTCTTCCGACACTGGGGTAGCTAGCTAGCTACCGTGTAGGCATGTAACTATTTCACAACAATCGTTATGAACGATTTGTCACATCACCTGTTTTTAAAACTAAGCTATAACACCCACTCCAATTTCATAACTAGTATAATAATATTTAATAATTACGTGTTCATAGGCGATGTTGAAACAACTTACCTAATAGGAGATGAGTTTTTCATAACTGATTGAAACAGGTATATTTACGGGATAAAACGACAACCGACTTCAAAGGAAGCAACAGGTTTTAAATAAAAAAATTATCATCAAAGTCGATTCACCCAGTCCAAAGGTTTGAGATTACAGGCATAAAACAAACTACATACGAAATGAGAACCTCCTTTTTGAAGTCGGTTGAAAATAGGTGTTTTAAGCATTCACTCTCGTCGCCTAGTAGTTTGGTCACCGACTTTCATTAAGTATGATGCTGACAAACGACCTTCGCTCCATTCAAATACA
This sequence comes from Meandrusa payeni, assembly GCA_029286785.1. Lineage (NCBI taxonomy): Eukaryota > Metazoa > Arthropoda > Insecta > Lepidoptera > Papilionidae > Meandrusa > Meandrusa payeni. The sequence continues at coordinate 4,994,784 of JAGSMX010000029.1, forward strand.
AGACATTGGTCTGTATTTCCAATCCAAGTTTTGACTTAAAGTCGCCTCGCATGTCAACAGAGATATGTAGATAAGTATTGTTTTTGACGAACTACATAGAACATAGAAGCTGATCTTTACTTCAGCGTATTCATCTGTGGCATAGCTCATTCTGTGTCATAACTCTTAGGTCGCTTAGGTTGCCAGTAACTCGATTCCCCGGTGAGGGATAGCCTGGGCTTGAACGGTTACTATATTCCAAAGGTGCACGATAGGGCCGAACCACGGCTCTGTCCGTTATTATTTACCTGATAATCTAAGGGAGGTTCAAACCTAAACTAACTTAATAGAAAGTTTTCAATACGTGCTGGAATACGATCGTTATGTATCTACATTTAACATCATGAGATCGCAGTACTTGATGGTAAGGCGCACTAGCTTAGTAAATGGCCTATTCATTTTACTCCTGAAAACACCACCATTATTGGATTCGGCGGGAAGCCTACATGTTATATCTATTGCAATTTTTTGCAGCTCATGCTGTTACCTTCGATGGTTTTACAATAGAACAACCGAGAGTTACAAGTACCTATCGTTAATAGGATAACATGTGAAAAAACAAAATTTGTGCGTAGACTAGAAGTTAATTCAGTGTTTGTTTAATGGTAAAAACTTCTCAAAACGGTCTAATTCAATTAGTTTCGGTATAATTCGTCTAAAATGGTGTTTGAATGTGTAATGTGCGTGTTTTGTATACGAAATTGTTATGTGTTTATTTTTGACTTTATAAAGAAACCAACGCTGAAGCACTTTGTTTAATGGCATCCATTGGGATAAAGGCACCCTTCGGGCGTAGGGGACCCAAACAATCCACTTTACAACGCCAGTGTGAATTAAGGCGTGGGTAAATAACACGGGTCCTCTATTGTTTTTGGGTACACTGGCCGATTTTAGTCAGTCTGTTATTATTACGGTCCTATGTCTGTCACTTAATGTTAGGGAGATGCATGTGTGATATATAATGGCATATCTGCGTTATGTACAGATTATTTATTTATAACTGGTTTTGATATTTCAGTAGCTTTTACAATTGATTACTTCTGGCACTAGCCAGCTTAACATAATTAAGTGTTACCCTGACTTAACTTAGCTTGTGTAAGAAAGGAAGAAGTCTTGGCTAAGAAACATGAAGGAATAGACAGTAATAAAATCAGTGAAGTATTGTAAGGTCTAAGCCACGGTATGTGTAAAAGTTCTATCCAATGAATTAGTAATGGAGCACTTCACTGAGAGAGGTCCTTTTTGCTGTCGCCTAAGTTTTTATGATAATAAATTTTGCATATAGAACTCAGACATGGCACGCTTATAAAAAGTACATTTCGTATGAAATGTAAGTGATGAGGGAATATCTAGTACACTCCTTCGTCACTACAACATAATATACAGTTTCACATTATAAACAAACATACAATTAACTTAACTCTTTTATAATGTTAGTATTACATATATATACAGATAAAGAAAAAAACGGACAAATTGTACATAAGACATGATGCCAATATTGGACACCGTCTCAGCGTGTGCCGTCGCAAGGATGCGACAGCGCTGATTTTCAGCGGTATAGTAGGGCAATATTCGGTTTAATGGCAATGCTGGCGCGTTGCTTACAATCCCATCCAGTCTCTGTGTAAGGTCTGGTTCGGAGTGGGATTATGGTGACTCCGAGATAAGAATGGTGCTCCTATCGGAGCTCGGCTGATGTCTTCAAGAAGTTAAACCCTTCGGAATTTCTTCCGATCGTTCGGTGCAGCCTTAAAGCTGAAACGAAAGATTGCGTGAGTTATTATTGTCGTTTCTACATCTATTAAATATTTGTGTCCTGTGATTTATCACTTGCTATGTAGTAGTGTCGCCTTTTGTGCGTCATAATGTGTCCCAAGTGGAGTAATTCGAAATTTTCTTTCCTTTCCAAGTATTAGAAAAGTTCAGTCATAAGTTGATGATTCTAAAACTTACAAATTTCGAGGGTAATAAAACCATCGCGTGACGTATCTACATGTTCTAGATGCACTTGGCACAATTCCAGAGGTCTTTACACGACGCCTTTGTACGTCCGCTTGTCTGCCCCTTTGTCTGCGCCCCACGCTGCCATATAAACCTTTGTCTTTGTGTTTGATGAGGGCCTCCATACAAATGAGGGATTATTTGTGAATGTAATTGTAGACGATCAGTCACCGGCTTTGTTTCGAATTGCGACCTCACAAGTTGAAGCGTCACAAACTGCGTATTTATCATGCTAATGTTAATAAAGACAATAGTAGAGACTGCGTATTACCGAGTGGTAGTTGCCTAGTGGCTTAGTTAAGATGTTTTATGGTTTTTATATAGATATCTACCAAAAAACCACTTAACATTTGTATGTAGGCTCTATAACTCTTCCGACACTGAGGTAGCTAGCTAGCTACCGTGTAGGCATGTAACTATTTCACAACAATCGTTATGAACGATTTGTCATATCACCTGTTTTTAAAACTAAACTATAACACCCACTCAATTTCATAACTAGTATAATAATATTTAATAATTACGTGTTCATAGGCGATGTTGAAACAACTTACCTAATAGGAGATGAGTTTTTCATAACTGATTGATACAGGTATATTTACGAGTAAAAACGACAACCTACTTCAAAGGAAGCAACAGCTTTTAAATAAAAAAATTATCATCAAAGTCGATTCACCCTGTCCAAAGGTTTGAGATTACAGCCATAAAACAAACTACATACGAAATGAGAACCTCTTTTTTGAAGTCGGTTGAAAATAGGTGTTTTCGTCTCTCACTCAAATCGCCTAGAGTTTGGTCAACGACTTTCATTAAGTATGATGCTGACAAACGACCTTCGCTCCATTCAAATACAAGACATTGGTCTGTATTTCCAATCCAAGTTTTGACTTAAAGTCGCCTCGCATGTCAACAGAGATATGTAGATAAGAATTTTTTTTTGACTAACTACATAGAAAGGCCATAGAAGATGATCTTTACTTCAGCGTATTCATCTGTGGCATAGCTCATTCTGTGTCATAACTCTTAGGTCGCTTAGGTTGCTAGCAACTCGACTCCCCGGTGAGGGGTAGCCTCTGCTTGAACGGTTACTATATTACACGCTAGCATTCCGGTCCAAAGGTGCCCGATAGAACCACGGCTCTATCGGTTATTATTTAACGGATAATCTAAGGATATCTTTCCATACGTGCTGGAATACGATCGTTATGTATCTACATTTAACATCATGAGATCGCAGTACTTGATGGAAGGCGCACTAGCTTAGTAAATGGCCTATTCATTTTACTCCTGAAAACACCACCATCATTTTATTCGGAGGGAAAGTCGCGGGAAACCTAAATGTTATATCTATTGCAATTTTTTGCAGCTCATGCTGTTACCTTCGATGGTTTTACAATAGAACAACCGAGAGTTACAAGCACCTATCGTTAATAGGAGAACATGTGAAAAAAGAAAATTTGTGCGTAGACTAGAAGTTAATTCAGCGTTTGTTTAATGGTAAAACTTCTCAAAACGGTCTAATTCAATTAGTTTCGGTATAATTCGTCTAAAATGGTGTTTGAATCTGTAATGTGCGTGTTTGTATACGAAATTGTTATGTGTTTATTTTTGACTTTATAAAGAAACCAACGCTGAAGCACTTTGTTTAATGGCATCCATTGGGATAAAGGCACCCTTCGGGCGTAGGGGACCCAAACAATCCACTTTACAACGCCAGTGTGAATTAAGGCGTGGGTAAATAACACGGGTCCTCTATTGTTTTTGGGTACACTGGCCGATTTTATTCAGCCTGTTATTATTACGGTCCTAGTTGTCTTTCACTTAATGTTAGAGAGATGCATGTGTGATATATAATGGCATATCTGCGTTATGTTATGTATGTAGATTATTTATTTATAACTGGTTTTGATATTTCAGTAGCTTTTACAATTGATTACTTCTGACACAAGCCAGCTTAACATAATTAAGTCGAGTCGAGTCGAGTCAATCGAATCTATAAATAAGTAGCTGACCCGGTAAACTTCGCACTGTCTTATTTTTTAATAGGTTTTATAAAATCTGATTTTAATAAAAAAATGTATTTTATTTTATGTACAAACCTTGTCCTAAAAATAACAAACACGTGTAAGAATCATCCTATTTGGTTAAATAGTTCAGAAATTATGCCCGTAAATACAAACATTCATTTTATATATAAATAAGTAATAGAAATATTAGAGAAATTAAGGAAATGTATAAAAGTAAAAATAAGGAAATTAGAAATTAGTTTTACTCGTATATAAAGTAGACAAATTGAAATAGATAAATAATTTATAAGTTAAAAATACCCCGCAGCCAAACACGCTGGGCAATAAAACATTGTAAGAATCATCAATAAAAAAATGGTGTAGTTGATTTGCGAAAAGTAGGTTCGTAGGTTTCATTCCACCATCAGCCCTGTAGTTCTGGGCTCTCAAGAATAAGACTACGGTATCCCCTGCCTGTCGTACAAGGCAACTAAAAGAAGCCTCGGGTTCACTGGGCGACAAGGGTGAGGGCCTTTGTCGTCCGCCAAGGTGGACCCGGGAAGAAGGCGACGTCGGCTGGCCCGTGTCGCTTTGCACTGCGAGGGCACAGGGGGAGGGAGGAGAGCACTTCCCCAGGAAGTGCTCTCCTTGAGCTCAGTGCAGAAGGGCTCAGTGCGTTCCACTGGAGACCCCGGAGCCCCTCACCATGCACCGAGGAAGGCCCACTGGGAGGTTTTAGTGGGTAAAAACCCCACATAACCGCCGCCTTCCCCAGAAGGCAGGGTATCTTTTGAAGATTTCCTCCACGTTAACAAAAAGTAGGTTTCATTCCACTTTATAATAAATCTTAATTAATAAATCTATAACATAGTAAGTAATAATATAGTAATATACTCCAATTCCCTCTTACAATCGAGTCTATAAATAAGTAGCTGAACAAACTTCGCACTGTCTTATTTTTTATAAAATCTGATTTTAATAAAGAAATATATTTTATTTTATGTACAAACCTTGTCCTAAAAATAACAAACACGTGTAAGAATCATCCTATTTGGTTAAATAGTTCAGAAATTATGCCCGTAAATACAAACATTCATTTTTATATATAAATGATGTATTTCAATTTACAAAATAAGAACGTTTTCCAACTAAAGTAAGCTTTATGTAATGGTTTTAAAGTTCAATTTCAACGCAATTTACTTGCCACATCAGTGATGCCCACTAATAAAATAAATCCCCCTTTAAATGCAATAAAGGGTGACAGTGGTATAGCGGTGTTGCGTCGCCTTTGTCATGTTAATGGATTCAGAGCTATCGGACTCGATTAAAGTTTCCACTAACACTTGTTGACGTATCGTCCTCAAGGTAATTTGGAACGTTCACCTAATTATGATTTAAAACTATGTTTCTTAACTTTTTTGACGGGGGGGGGAGAGGGACATCTTCAACAAGATACCCGGCATTTGTGGGAATGCGGTGTTATGTGGGGTTCTAAAACCCGTGCATAGTGAGTGGCTCCGAGATATTCAGTGGAACACACCGCAGCCCCTCGGCACTGTGCTCTCGGAGATCACGTCCCGGGGGAGGAGGTTAATCCTCTGTGCCCTCGTAGTGCAAAGCGATACGGGCCCGCCGATGTCGCCTTCTTCACGGGTCCACTTCAGCGGGCGACAAAGGCCCCTACCCATGTCGCCCGGTGAACCTGAGGCCCCTTTTAGTCGCCTTCTACGACAGGTAGGAGATACCGTAGCTTTATTCTACGAGCCCAGAACTACGGGGTTGATGTTTTCTAAACTAACTTAACTAATATGTATAAATTTCCCGCTTATGTTTTTGCTAGGTCCCAGCTCAGGTCCTTTAAGGACTATTAAATTTATTAACCATGTAGTAATTATCATCGGCCTGCGTTAATCCACTACTGGAAGTAGTTTTTCGTCCAACATTGACTTTTTTTTCTGACTACCGACCCATTTTCGCCTTTCAAGTATCTTCTAGGTAGTATTAAATTGACAACGTACCAAAAAGGAACAGCTAAATAGTATTTCTAATCTACGAATATTATAAACGTCGGGTGTGAGTGCTTATGTTATACAATCCACACACATGACTTGAAAATAATTGGTCAAAAACATTTTAAAGTGTTAGTTAACGATGCCATGTCCCCAGGCCCCAACGCGTATTCAAAGTACGAGCCAGGCGGGATATTAGTCAATTGGGCACCAGTCTCCCAAACTGTCTGTGGCCGCTGCCAGACAGATTTACTAGTCTAGACTAGACCGACTAGACTAAGAGAGATAAAACTTTGCCCACCTCCAAACTTCGCGGCCTTTGTTATTCTTTTGAGTTGGTATGTTAATAGTTACGGTGCTCTGTGATTTTTTATGGGAGAAATGATATATAACAGCAGAGATTTTCTTATTAAAAACGTTGTTATATAATGAGACTTTTTACCTTGCTATATAGTGGTGAAAACACAAGAGCGGTAGAGCTACAACGGCCTATTCGTTGGCGCAAATGAATCGACACAACCGGTCCAGGACAGTTCAGTACACCGAAATCAAATGCAAGTATATTTCTTAGTTTTTCCCGATGAGCGAGATGCTGGCAACGCAACTCTCTAATACGTTGGCAACAAAACTTTTGTGTTTGATGTTTATGAACAGTGCATATCATGTGCATTCATGAACACTTAAATCAGTTTAAAGCTCGTTCGTCTCACTACTCCAGTAAAAAAATTAAGTATTGCTGGCTTTATTTCGTGGCGTGGTTCCCCCCGCCGTATCTGGTACATTAAAATTTTAACCTAACAACTTATTATCTTACAATGATTTCATTAGTAACTCAATAAATTACAATCATCACCGGGGCATTGGTGTCCAAACTAGGAAATAACCTGTGACGTGGATCACCAAGTCTACAACCTACGGATTTGCACAAATAATTAAAAACTATTATAATAATAATAATAATAAGCCATTTAATCGGTTAGACAGATTACAACACATATACAAATTAACACAACAAGTTAAGCGCACAGTTAAAAATGAAAAAATAAATATATATATATCACTAAAGACCCAAAAGGTCCGATACACAAGGCTATGCGTTGCAACGCCGAACCGACCGGGTTCACTGCTCAGCATAATGCTGATTATCCGAGGAGGGTAAATCAGCGCTGGTATTCTGCAGAAACCCATTTTAAGAAGCAAACAGATGTCAGTAGCAAAATTTTAACAAAGTACGAATAGCGTAAAAGCAAGTAAAACACCGGGGAAACATAAATTGTATATAAAATAGAACAAAATAAAATAAAATGGGGAATTAAAGAAGACGGAAAAAGAGAACGGAGAACTTAGGAAGTGGATCAAACTGAATAACACGTTTATATTATCATATAGATTTACATATGCATATAAGTTATAAAACCATGTTTAAATGCATTAATGAAGTTATGAAATCGATACCTGGCGACATGTGACGTGTCACAAGATGACATTTGCGGTTAATAACGTGTCCGCCGGTCAAGCATCATTTTATTTCCTTAAGAACTTTACATACAGAAACCACATTGGTGACATGTATTGTTTGACAGGTTTGAAAACTAGTCGCGACCTATACTAATGGTAGTTACTCGTGTAGAAAAAATCACATACTGATATTTGTGACAAGTATATGCTTCAACTTGGATCTATTACTTAGCTCAGTAAATCAGTAGCCTGGAGGATTACAAGCAGAGCTTAGACCTCAGGGACAAAATGATAAGTTATTAGTCAAAAATAGCGGAGTATAACCACCACTAAAACAGCGGTAGGTGGTACAGATCCTGACGGGGCACGGAGGGTTCTCCGAGTATCTTAACAGGTTTCGATGCAAGGAGAGCCCTTCGTGCATCTGTGATCCGGGGGTACATGAGACGGTGCCTCATATTTTAATAGAGTGTCCGGAATTTAATGTTAAAAGATATGAGTGTGAAAGCGAGATGAATGAAAGAATTACTTTAGATAACATTAGAAATTTAATTAGTGATAAGAATAAGATATATTTTAAGGTTCTGTAAATATGTAATGCTAAAAAAGTAATAGATAGAAATAAAACATAATGTAAATAGATATAAATTAGATAATAAATCAGAATTGTAATAAGTTAGAAATAAGTGTAGAAAAATTAGAAACGAAAATAAGAAATGTGTACATATAGAAATAATAGATATAATAAGGAAAATGTAAATAGATATAAATGGGATAATAAATCAGAATTGTAATAAGTTAGAAATAAGTGTAGAAGAATTAGAAACGAAAATAAGAAATGTGTACATATAGAAATAATAGATATAATAAGGAAAATGTAAATAGATATAAGAAGTTTAGAAATTAATATTTTATAAAGTAGTCAAATTAGTTAGTAATAATTAATGTTAAGATAAAAATACCCCCAGCCAAACATGATGGGGAACAAAAATTTAGCAAAAAAACATCAATAAAAAAAAACACAGCGGTAGGGGCAGCTTATAGAATTTACTTGTACACAAATATAATTTCGTAATAAATATTATCATCACTTATATAGAAGGTTATAATTTCTTAAAACTTAACTTTAAAATTGAATTTTTAAATTTATTTATTACTGCTAACTGTACTTCAATTTATTATTAACTGATAACGGCAAGATAACTTCTGTTAGATGGACATAGCTACTATAAGAAATATCTTATTATCCGATCGTTGCCAATCTTCAAAGAATCACTTTCTACCACTATGAAGACCAATGTGAAGATATCTTCAAATTTAATTAAAATTGGTCTAACTGTTTTGTAGTCCATTGGAAACATCGCTTTTATTACCTATATATGTAGATCTATCATCGTACTATATTTTCTCGTGATGTTTTGCTTAAGCAGATGAAACATAAAATTACAATTAGCTATTTAAGTCAACTACATAGACCATGTAGATACTAGGACTTAAACTACCATCTGAATCTTAAAGTAAATTACAATCTTTTAAATTATGGAACACTTAGATTCTATCTTTTATGGGACGAACTAACACAGTTGGCCAGACAGGCCTTTACTGCTTCACCGGAGTGAGAAGTGGCATAGCTCTTAGGTCGCTTAGCCTAAACCTCTATTAGGTAGTAACTCGACACAATGGTCACCCCGGTGAGGGGTAACCTCGGCTTGGACGGTTACTATTTTACGCGTTAGCAGTTCGATTCGAGGGCGCTCGAGAGGGCCGAACCACGACTCGGTCGGTAGCTATTTTATTGGCAAAAATCTATTGGAACATTTTAAGCTAACCTAATTTATATGCCACTTCCGGAAGCGTACAGATTCTACCGTGATACCGCTATATTTTTAACATGGATTCGATTACAGCTCTCATACGTACTATGACTAGTCTTACCTTATCTTATTAACTTATCAAATTGGACTGCAATTTCGTGTCGCCAAGGTCGCCGCTAGATTCACGCGATGTTTATAGCTCGTTCATATCTCCTCCCGTTCCTCGTTCTCGTATCGATTCCTGACTTTTTATGTTTCATATCGAGCCTAGAGTGTTCGTGTGCGCAATGTATCACGAAAAGTGTACCACAAGGTTATATTTTATGGCCTCTTTTGTAAATGTATCTACTTTTGTTTAGTTTATTTTTAAAACATTTTCGTACATAAATATATTATTAAAATAAAAAATGAATAAATACTGGATAAAATATTCTGGAATATTGCAGTCTATAGGTTAGGTACATCTTGCAATCCCATACAACGTCTCCTTCTCCATCTCTTTTATTTCGTATGAATGGAAAAGATCCCTAATTTACATAGAACTTTTACTCATAATCAATTGTTCAATTCTAATACGTATTTTTTTCTTTACAGGTAACCCGCGCGGCTTTGTTCAATGAAAATAGGTGAAGGTTTCAACGGTCGCAGCATTGGTAATCAATATTACGCATTGTCTCATATTATGTTATTAATGTCGATGTTCTAAATATAGTTTATTATATAATTAACTAACCGCATTCGTTTTTCGTTTATTTGGGGTAATCATTTTAATTGGCAGGACATCCACTGCTGGACATAGGTCTCCTCCAACGATTTCCAGGAAGACTAGTTGTAAGCAAGACTTTATGAGGTCTTCGGACCACTTATGATTTACTAAGTGTCATATTGGATGATAAACAATCAATGTATATGTCAATCGAACGTATATTTGAATACCAAATTGAAACAATAATTTTACCCCAGCTCTAGCCTGTAAAAACAAAAGAAAGAGCTGCATTAGTTCCTCCGGTAATGGACTCCTATTGTAGTTAAAATCTGCTGATTCACCTCTGTTATTGCTAACAACATACTATCTCATATTCGTGGTTATTTTTAGACATATCGAGGGTAGAAAGCGGACATGTCGTATCGAAATATTCCATTTTACACGACAGCTGAAAAACTATTTCATATATTTTTTAAATAAACAGAAGAAAAACTAAAAAACAATTCAATGGTGTATCATTATCTTTTCGTGGTATGCAGATGAGACTTGGACTTTACTGTTATAATAGATGCTCAAAAAACGTTTATGATAGTTTCGTATACTCTGTGTAATTTTGTATCTGTCAACTCTAGTAAAAAACTTTGTCTCTTCCTTTCATAAAATATAGTGAGCACATCGTTTTATTTGTCTCCTGCGTAATTAAATATATAAAATAATAACATTTACGATTCGGCTTTTTGATGTGAGCAATTCTATGCGAAAAATCATTTAGGACAATTTTCGATTACCGTCGCGGTATAGACTATATTGTCAAGTTGAAAACTAAGCTTTTAAATGTTTTTTGAAACCAAGTAGTCGATTATAAGGGCTTTCGGGTGAGATACTACGACAATAGTGATGTGATGCCATCTAGGAGACATATCCCTAAAACGGGGTAATGTTATCGTAGCGCTTTTTACGGATTATTGACAGTTCCCCTGGATTAGAGAGCTCTTAGATCGCTAAGTATGAACATCTGTTGGGAGTATTACGGTGTAATTAGAGACCTCGGCTTGGAGGGCACTCTAATCGCATTCCAATGTTGCCCGAGCGAACCGAACCACGACATGGTCAACGTTTTATCGGAAATCTAACTTTAAATAATTGCACACTTCGGGAAAATGGGCCCTAATTGCAACCATATCTTCTAAAGTCATATCAAATTAAAATAGCAATATGAGTAACAATTGAGTAAACATTTAAAAGAAATACAGAAGAAGTGAGAATCTACTTCTTTGTCGCTTAAAAATACTCAATGCCGACTCATTCATGAAGACAACAGAAGCCTCCGTAGTAGCCGTCCATTGTGTCCAAATAAATCTTCCAACAGCAATACAAATTAAGGGAATTGTCTTTAAAATTTACAGTAATTAAACACCGTTTACTTGTGAAATTCGATTTGTGGTATGAAGTCATAAGAAACACTGATTGAATGGAGTCGCTATTAACGATTTATTACGGCTTCTTTAAAAATTGCCGCCATTATGTTTTTTTTTCTTACATTTATCAAACTGATTCCGTTTAATGGATAATAATTATTTAGCGAGGAATGGAGCTTTATAGCATTCCATATATCGTTTAATAGCGGGAACGTTTTTAACGTGCGCTTTTACGCTCGTGCCACATTAGGAGGGACGGAGCGAGCGCGTAAATGGAAAACGCTTAATTTTACGGTCGGTATAAACGTAGTGTTTGTGGCCGGTTTCATAATGCATTCTATTTGTCTTGTTTCCGTTTCTATTTCCATTACGGCGATATCATCGCATCGGGTCGTTAAGGTCGTGACTTTTGAATTAATAAATTTATTGTGAATTTTGAGGGGTTGCGTTTCTCGAAATTATTTTCTTATGTTGTTACTAATGTTTGTAAGTGAAATATAAATAAGCGTCAATAGCGTAATGGTTTAGGGTACGGTCTGTGAATCGTAAGGTCGTAGGTTCTAGGTACAAGCTTAAGCTTAGTTGGAATGGTTAACAAGAATGTTGGTAATTTTTTCTGAATAAAAAAAGAAATATTGCTAGCTTTGTTTAAAAAAAAACGAAGATATTTATTTATGTGGTGTAAACTAGTAATTGTTGAACAATTATAAGTAATGTATAGTGGCAATATGTTTGTTGGAATTACGAGTATATCTAAAACACATAGCCGTGAGCAAAAACAAAGGGTCGATTAAGAAAGTTTGAATATCTGGGAAGATAAAGACGCTAGCTAACTGAAATAAATTGTGCATGATAGACAATTAAATATCCTCGAAATAAAATAACATTTTTTTATATTATTTTATTTTGATAACATATTTTATATGATATTTTGCCATTCCTCTATCAGCGCAAGTTTGAGTTCTCTAAGGGTGACTGGAGGGAGATTTCGTCCCCTAACACGTATTATAGTTATTATTATTAGTGTATTCTAGTCGTCTTAAATATAAGTGTATATAACAACATATTTATCCATGTTCATAGTAGACACAGCCTTATAGGGTCCGTCTTTCCATAGTTTTATTAGGTTTCCTGGTTGAAAATCAACGCGGTATCACATGTTTGTAGCATAGCGCATGCTGAGCTCACCCCGTTTAGGATACAATGTTTTTTCAACCGACTTCAAAAAAGGAGGAGGATCTCAATTCGTCTGTATGTTTTTATGTTTGTTACCTCTTGACTTTCGACTCGGAGAACCGTATTTGATGATTCTTTTTTTAATTTGAAAGCTGGTGTGTCCAATGGGGCCGATTCAATTCTAGTTTGGTCAAATTCTGACATTGGCATCCATGAGAAAACCATATGAGTTTTAAATTTGCATGAAGTATGTGCGCAACAAATTATAATAATAAAAAAAATTAATATCATGACAACCAATTTCGATGATTATTTTTTTTGTTGATGAAAAGGATTCACTTCAAAGGTTATGAAAATTTGGTTAAGTTCTTATCAATTTTATTTCAACGATAATTCGGAAATACAAAGAGGGCGTTCGCGCATAATAGTATTTAACGTTTGATTCGATTTGAAGTTGGCGTTTGTTTTTTCTCGTAAATATACTTGTTTATTTCTTTATGTTTGTAACCTCATAACTTTCGATTGGTTCAACCAATTTTATATGATTCTTTTATATTTTAAAGCTGGTGCTTCCAGTTGGTGAAGTGTGGTCACATGGTGGTTTTATTTTTACTCGTAAATTTTCTTGTTTATCATCATCATCAGCCTGTATCAGTCCACTGCTGGACATAAGCCTCTCTAAAGGCATGTCACCGAGCACGATCCTCGGCCACTCATCCAGCTTCTGCCAGGCGTCCTTTTTATACTTTCTAAGCTAGTGCTTGACTACGGTCCCACCTGATGTTAAGTGGAAATGCAGTCCTGGGTGGTAAGGCGCACTAGCTTAGTAAATGCCTATTCACTCTACTCTTGAAAATACCCACATTGTAATCGGAAGGAAAGACAGACGCGGGCAAACTATTCCAGTCCTTTGCTGTACGAAGAATGAAAGACGAAGCAAAGCGCTTCGTTCGGGCTTGAGGGATGTTTACAACTAAAGGATGAAATCCTGCAGTGCGTCTAGAAGTCCGATGGTGGAACGGGCATGGGGGAATTATTCTTTGGTTCGATTGGCGTCCTGAGAAGATCGTCCCTCCACCTAGTCTTAGGGCGACCCATTTGCCTCTCTCAACCGCGTTTGCCTCTCCCCGGTCTCCACTCGAAACTATTCTACACTTTATTTATTTATTGGAGACAAACTGAAACAAAAGATAATAAAGATATTTAAACAATTACAGCATACAAAAATTATTACAAATGTTCCCTTCAAGTTGTCTTACTGAGAACAATTTTGTTTTTCGAAAATCATCGATACAGTACAGCAGCAGCATCGTGTTAGCATGGGCAGGATAACGAATATAAATGAATGAAACAAGAGTAAATGATATAAAGATAAATTTGACTATTAAATCAAGGCATAACTCTTGAAACAGTCTTGTCAATTATTTCCGTCTCCTCGGTGAACGTCTCACAGATACATCACCAATGCAATCCAAGGTGCCGGATTTCGTCTAACTGTGTCAATTTAAACTGCGAGGTCAGTTCACGACCTTTACCATTGTTGTAGCGATTAGGCGATTAATTAAACTGAATAAAATACGGCTGTCTCAATGCTGTATTGTGTAATGTATATCTCAATATACGTTCACAAAGATTTTAACACAGCATCGGTGGCTGCGGTTGCAGTAGTGCGCGGGCTTACGCAAGTGTGTAAGTATCTTCACAATCCTTTGTTAGGTAGCTAACCTACTAGTTGGAAATTATATAAGGGCACACGTCTTCTCTGTAAAGATAGTATAAATCATCATCATCATATGGGCCGTAAAATATCCACGGCTGGACATAGGCCTCCCCAACGATTTCCAAAAGGACCAGTTGTATGCGGCTTGCATTCAGCTGCATCCGGCGGCCTGTCCTCCTTGCGGTTGGACGTCCTACGCAGCGCTTGCTGGTCCGTGGTCTCCAATCGAGAACTTTTCGTCCCTATCGGCCATTTGTCTACGCGCTATGTGCCCTGCCCATTGTCACTTAAACTTGCTTACCCAGCGAGCTATGTCGGTTACCTTCGTTCGTCTCGGATCTCCTAATCCCCAATATGATCTCGTAGAGATAATCCGAGCACAGCCCTCTCTATAGCTTGTTCTGAATTAATAACTACTTGTATTTTGAAATCAGTTAAAATAATTATGATAATTGCAAATCAACATTGGGTAGCTGAACTTTTTCTTACTACCAAAGCTTAATAAAAACAACCGGGTCGGATTATCCCGGATCGTATTAAGACAGATTATCCGAAATTCGAAAGCGACGCGCTCGAACGTTGCCTAAAATGTACGTGCGTTATTTTGTTACACTGTCACCCGATATTACGTACTCGATATCTCAGTGTGACAACATCAGATAAGCCGCATCGGATTAGATATGATCGAACGAATGCAGTTGATTTACTCGCTTGTGGCTCGCTGGTGTTTATGTGCCTTTACAGTCCGTCTCGTGGACGTCTTTGGAATTTTAAGTCCACTTAAATCTTCAGTAGGTGTATCTGATTTCTTTTTCATTATTTAACATATTTTTGTAACTATTAATTATTAAATCGTTACGCTTCTTAATAGCGAATGTTGTGTACACCTGTAATTGGCATACACAACAGGAAATAAATTGTAAATTTAATTATTACTACAATGTATGCTTGTGTAATGCTGTTGGTGTATCTTATTAAATAAATAAATCTCAGTAATTCTATAGTGTGACTAGCTTAATAATGTATAATTACTTACAGTGGAAATATTTTCCTTACTACAACTCAGCAAGGTTTATTTTTGCACGTAAATTGTTAAATTTAACCACACAGATGCGTAGCTATGTTTAAAATAGTTCGAATCTCGAGCGATCTAAAGCGGGTCCCTCTTGTAGCGGATGTCGGGAATTTGGCAAGTTTTCATTGATTTCAGAGCAAACAGTTCGTTTGTCTTCCGCGAGATGGCGCTACTAGTATATTTTTTTGATTTCCTTATCCCATTTCAATCCTATATTACATAAATACAAGAAAAATAAAGAGATCAAGCGCTTGAATCTGGTAGGGTAGACACGAGTAGACAGATAGAAAACGCTTTTTAAATATAAAACTCGCAAATTCATTCCCGTATGTGCCAGAGGGTAAGTTCAATGTCATATTGGCATATATATATTGCATATATATATATATATATGTATATATATACATAGTTTTACTTTTGCTTAGGAAATGGAAGAACAGAAACTCAGAGGAACAAGCCCAGGACCTGCAGTCCGCTAAACCAATTGTATGCAAAATAAACGTTTTTTGGTATCAGAATGGTCAATAATTGGTTTAGTTTAAGTAGTCTTTTATATGATTGGCGCCACTAGGGTTTACCGACGGGATGTCACTGCAACACATATGGTATGGGTGTTAGTATTTGACATATTTGGTCGTGATGAAATTATAATTGATATGACTTTAGTAGATTGTTTTCATAATGAAATCATTAGCAAATAGTAGACTCGGTCCTGAACGAGTTAAAAAAGCTCAAGTTCCTATCCGAATCCCTGGCCGTCTGATTGTATGTCGAACGCATTTTTCTTATATTCCTTCAAAGCAGGTGGTGGAATACGATCCTGGCCTGACTACATCTGATCTTAAGGGGAGTCCAGACGCACTAGCTTAGTAAATGCCTATTCACTCTACTGTTGAATACGTCCACGTTGTAATCGGATGGAAAGACTGTCGCGGAGGAACTATTCCAGTCCTTTGCTGTACTGCTAACAAACATAAAAGGAATATACAGACGAATTATGATCCTACTTTTTTGAAGTCGGTTGAGAAGACTACAAAACAAATCTAAATAATTTTACTTAACCCCTAACACATACTACAGTTTTCCAATTTTTCACGATCTTAGTACACCTATCACGTCACAGTCAGACACATCAAGTTCAGTCACAGTGTATTATATTAGTCAATAGGTCGTCAATCTCGTGCATTAGTTCACATGTATGTTAGTACGTAACTACGTCGCTAATGTATTTCCGTGAAGTCTTACCTGTTTGTGGTTTTACAACTCCGGGAACTTTACGGGATTATGAGAATTGGAAAATGCCATCAACAATTTACCGTTAATCGCGTTTTCGTTCGACAACTTTGTTATCCGATTGTAGCCACTGACCCAGCTGTAGTTCGGACGACCTAAGGTCAGTATTTTATTGTAAATACAGTCCCAAGATTAAACTGTTCTAACCTCGAAAAGCAACCGATGGAGACGTGGCCCGGCCCTCTCGAGTATCCTTGGATCGGAATGCTTACGCGTAAAAGTAACTCTTGTGTTGAATTTCTAACCATAGAGGTTCAATCCGGTGAAGCAGTCGCGGCCAACTTCTCTGGTCGACACACAATGATGTATGTATGTATGATATATGCATGAAACAAAAAAGTGCCAGCCGCGGTTTCTTCTCGGTGACTCTTGCGCGTAGTTAATATGACTCAGGCTGAAGCGGAGACGTTTGTCAGGTCTATAAAACCCAACGAAATATTTATTTATTTATTAGACAAAATATATGTAAAGGAAAGATATGAAACCTCCTTTACTTAAATTTATTTCTTTTTGTATTTTTATAATTTTAAATGTAAAATGTCAATGAAATGTGTGACATTTATATTATTGAAATACGGACATTAAATGTTGTTTCTCTAAATATTATAAGAAACGCAATTTAGTCTTTTATTGCAAACAAATATATAGACTTTATTATATATATATAATGCCATGCTGTAACGAAATGTTATAAATAATAATATATTTAAATAATAGGTTGTCAAATATCTCCCTTCCGCCTTTTTGTCTTTTGAATTTCGCGGCTATGTACAAATGAACGCAATATCCAAACTAATTATGCATAGCGTCGTTTTGTAGGTTATGTCAAGACCTTTCAAATTATGTATAGTTTTGCTAGATACGAGCTCTGTAGCGCTTTGTACATAGCCGCGAAATTCAAAAGACAAAAGGCGGAAGGGAGATATTTGACAACCTATTAATAGATGCCTTACACGCACTTGTATAACCTAACTAAACTCTCATCAAACTGCTCTTGTAGCGTATCCTTTCTAATAAAAAGAATCATCGAAATCGGTTGGCGTGATATTGAGTTATTCGTCCATTTGTGGCACATACATGATTTATGCAAATTTAAGATTTATATGGTTTTCTCATAGATCCCAATGTCAGAATTGGGACAATACGGGCTATATAGCTTTAAATTAAAAGTCGAAAGTTACGCGAAAACAAACATAAAAATATATGGTAGCTCAGGAGAGTCGTGGTAGCTCAGTGTCCGTGCGGTTAGCTCAAGTTGCGTAGTACGCTAGCAACCCGAGTTCGATCCCCGGTGCCGGCACCAATAAATTTGTTGTTGCAATTTTATGTGCTGATTTACCACGCGCTCGGCGGTGAAGGAGAACATCGTGAGGAAACCTACATGTTTTAGAAAAATTTTTCTACGGCATGTGAAGTCTGCCAATCCGCGTTAGGACTGCGTGGCGGACTATGTCCTTATACTCTCTTTACAGAGAAGGCCCATCAGTGGGACATATATAAAGGCTGTAACTTTAAACATAAAAATTAATTTCAGACGCATTGACCTCCTCCTTCTGAAGTCGATTGATAAGACATCCACTTTCTCCGATATAGTATAGCGTCGTTCAACTGTGAAATATTATACTGTACATATTATCAAAAGTATAATTTTTTACGGTAACTAAAGCGTTATAGGCTTAGACGAGTAAGTACTGTTGGGAAATTTTTACTATCGATGTCTTTTTTAAATTAACGTTATATTTTCGTAAATGACTCATAAATGTAATTGAGAGGTCGCTCATAAATCTATCTTACATTTATGAACTTAGGGTTCTAATAATATTCACGTAGCCGCCGCAAGAGATCGTAAATGCGTCGTTAGTTGCCCAAGGCTCCATCTTGAGTGGCCAATTAATTAATGAAATAAACCATTAGACTATCGAACCACGGCACGTGATGGATTGGTCTCGGGTAAGGGGAAAGTTCTCTTTTTCTTTTTACTGTTCTCCTATCTATTACTTTGTAACCTACTTGTATAGAATTTAATGAAGATTAAAGCTACGGAGGAATAGGAGAAGATTATATATTTAACATTAACATTTGTCCGCGTCTGTCTTTCCTTCCGATTACAATGGTAAATGGTATTTTTAAGAGTAGAGTGAATAGGTATTTACTAAGCTAGTGCACCTTACCATCCAGGACTTCATTTCTACTTAACATCAGGTGGGATCGTAGTCAAAAACTTGCTTAGAAAGTATTAAAAAACAAATGTAAAAGTAAAAATAATTATATAGATTTAAACATAGTAAAGAAATAAGAAAGGAGAGCAGAAGAGATAAAAAGAAAAGAAAACTTTATATCTATTTATATATAAATATTAGCGAACACAAAATCAACACTTCGATAACAAAAACTTCTATAGCCCCAATTGTGTGCGACAGAAAGAAAAGGAAGGCTTTTTTACAGTATTGCACCGAGGTCATGCGAATAGCAGCCATGGCCAATGGGTCCACCGCAGTACTATCCATGGCCAATAGTTTTAATTTTAAATTTTTTTTATTTTTATTCATTGTTTTTTTTCTCATACTTTAAATTACTTTGCTCTTAGTTTTTTTTTATGCAAAATATTGTTAACAAGGCTGCTGCAGAACAAATAGCTGCAGGTTACAATGCTTATTACAGAAATAAATATATATATATAAATATTAGACATTTAGACGTAAAATTAAAGAACCACGCACGCACCCCACGTGGCGCAGTGTCCGGCAATTGGCCGCAAAATATGACGTAAAAGAGCGTAAAACCAAACTTAAACCCAAAACACTAACTTTATTTATTTATTTAAATCAACAATTTTTATTTAATAAATAAAATCTTTATTAAAACCATAACAAATACAACAATACAGTAAAGTTATAGTGTACGATAATGGAAACAACTTTTAATAATATACGATAATAACAATTATCAACAACGCAAGACGCTGCGTCTAAGAAGAGGCTAAAGTACATGACTCTGGAGCCGCATTACTTCTTCGTGCCTATCGCAGTGGAGACCCTGGGTTGTTGGGGGACTGAGGCGAAGAGGTTTATCCGCGAAATAGGTCACAGGCTTAGGGTTAGGACAGGTGACTCCCGCTCTGGTTCGTTCCTGGTGCAGAGGATGTCCGTTGCCATTCAGCGTGGGAACGCGTCGAGTGTGATGGGCACTTTTGCGCCGGGAACGATCAGGGGCGGGTTATTTGACTAGTTATTTTAAAACTGGACAATGACATTTATATTAAATTTATTTAATTAACTAGTTCTTAACTTTTCATTTGTATTAATAATTATAGTATTCATTTATTTATTATTTAGTATTAAAATAAAATAAATGTTATAAATTAAAAAAAAAACAATTATATTTCATTTAGATCGGTGGATTAAATACGAACAATACATAAAAAATATGTATAAGTATTAATACAGCCTATACTTATTTATGTGCCACCGTTGAGCGTAGGTGTTCGCTGTGATAAGAATCCTTCTCTTACTTTCGTCTTACATCTCGAATATTACGAAATAGAATTAATGGGAATTTATACAAACTTTCATCAAATTACTTTAAAAGAACGTCCTTTCCAGTAAAAAATAAATCATCGAAATCGGTTCGCATGATATTGAGTTATCCGTCCATTTGTCGCGTACATAGTTAATGCAAATTTAACACACATATATGGTTTTCTCATGAATACCATTGTCAGAATATAATTGAACAAAATTGAAATGGGACCACATGGGAACAGCCAGCATTTAAATGTAAAAATAATCATCAAAATTGGTTCACCCACTCGAAAGTTTAGTTCCTATTTTAAGTCAAATGAAAAACACAAATGTTTTAATGATAACGTCCCAATCTAAATACATAACTGTGTAAACGCTATAAACGGTCGCGGAGAAGCTAATAGCAAGCTATTAGCATGCAGCGGGGCGTCTGCGACGCGTGAACCCATAACGATCTCTGGCCACCTCCAAATTCAGGCATTATAATAAAAAAAAATGAAAATAGTAACTGTAGAAGTGCCACTTTTTTAATAAATGCAGAGTGAACAATTTAAGTGTATTGGAAAAGAGCACGGACACAGGTCTGTGGTTGCAATCTAACAATAAAAAAAAGCGCTATAAACTTATTGATTCGATCGCAAAAGGATAAGGATCTGAATAGTTGAAAGTTAGGATTTTACTTGTGTACAATCGATACAGTTGCCCTTTCCAGTCGTATTCGAGGGTACTGAGTACTATATCAGACGCAAAATTAAGCGGTCACGTAACTCGTTTTGGTGAGGGGTGCTTGACGAGCGAAATTTGCAACCCTCGCCCCTTCTATCGAATAGACTCCCACGAGAGGTCGCGCCAGGCACCGCCCGGGAAGTGCGCAGTGTCGATCCGCTTACAATTCCACACGACACACTCTTGAATAATATGTAATTATTACTTTCCTTATTATTATCCTCAATTTATATTATCTTCATTTGTGTCCGTTTAGCGTATTATTTGTAAGCGTTGTCTTTCGCTCTTTAATTTATTATAAACGCTACCGACCGAGTCGTGGTGCGTAACCGCCCTAAATGTCATTGCACAGAGATACTACCAAAAGAGGTTCAGGCTAAGCGACCGAAGAGCTTTTTTTTTTGTTGACGGGGAGGAAATCGCGATAGCATATTAACTGGAGGACTATTAGACCTCACAAACTTGCAAGTACGCAATTAATTTTTTAATTTACATATCACAATATTTCTTCGAGAGCCGTGGTAGCTCAGTATACGGGCAGTCGCTCCAGGTTTCACGAGTGAGATACCCGCTACTCAAATTGTTTATTGCAATATTAAATGATAATTTACACGTGCTCGGTGGTGAAGGAAAACATCGTGAGAAAACTGTTAGTAGTAATCATTTGGAATTTTGTAAATTATAATTTTTAGCGTTTCCGACCCAAGTCGACGATCTCTTCTTCTTCTTCTATGCCTTTTTCCTTTATTTGGGGTCGGCCCTTCTCGTGTTGCGGCGCCAAGACAGACGGTCTTGGATTGTCCGTACCTCTAATTGGGCTCGCTGCATATCATTGGCAACGGTTGTCCACTACGTGGCCTGCGGTCGTTTTCTGCCTTTCTTCGTATCTGGTATAGCAAGGGCCCTATGCACAACAAGTCGACGATCTCTGTGAAAAGAAAATCCAAATTTAAAAATATCATTTTATTACTACAATAATATTTAAATACATTTGTATGAGGAAATAGATTACTTTGTAAACATCCGTATTTGATGTTAACTCATGCTTCTAAAGCTTCCTTATTAAAACTACTTCCTTTTTATAGAATTTAATTTTAGCCAGTGAGGCGAGAAATGTTCATTGATTTTTTCATCATTACATTATATTATTATATTATTCAATAAATTAAAAATTACAAACTCAATTATTATCTTTATCTGATTAATTATATTTCTTTATATTTCTACGATAATTGGTAAATAAATGTCTGTCCATTATTTTCTATTTTACGTGATCCATTTGCACCTGAATAATTGAAATGTAAATTTCAGTATCACGGTGAATCACACGACCGTTGTCTTCGTTCCACTCATAGTAACTTTCTCCATATTTCTTCGTGTCATACTGATTTTATGCATAAATCTTTTACCTTTAACGCAATAAGACTTTGGAATGCGCTGCCAACAAATGTACGTACAGCTGGAACTAAATCTACTTTCAAACATTTACTATGGAAGCTTTACCTAAGCAAGGAATAGTTTGACAATTACTGACCCTATCCATCTATAATTATATACGAGTATATAGGTATCTATTTATTATTATATATAATTATTATGTTTATATATTTAATTTATTTGTAAGTAGGTATGTATATTATATATACATGCATTTATTATAGTTTTCTTTTATTTATTATTTTCTCACATAGCTTGCACCCGTTACTTTGTCTCTACACAACCCCAAGGTAGACTGGCAGAGAATGCCTACTGGCATTAAGTCCGCCTATTTGTACCTTTTTTGTATTGTGTGTAAATAAAAATAGATAAATAAATAAATACAAAGAAAGCGTCCTTCCTTAATAGGGTTTTAATGTTTTAAGTTTTAATGTGATTAGAATGATTTGATTTGGAGTCGGTTTTTTTTACTCGTAAATTTCCTTTTTTCATTACGTATTCCTCAGTTCGGAAATAAATAATGCTTAGAAAATGTAGAATTACTTTTTCCAAAATTACATATTTATGTTACATATATTTTTATACGGATTTTATGAAATTTTTGTTTTTTTTTTTTTTATTTTAAAATAACGTCTGTCGTGAAAAGGTTGGTTGTAAAAATAATAGATGTAAATCTTAGTTGAAAGAAGTGTCAGTATGAGTAATTTTGGTAGGATACGATGCAAGTTAATTAAAAATTTCTTCAAGACTATCCCGTGCATATTTGGTAGAGGCCACATATACTTGTATTTAGAACAAAATGACAGTTTTCTTTGCAACTAATGGTAATCAAAACCTTACAATATTATACAGATTATGTAATAACAACTGAATACACTGTTAGCTGGCAACACATGGCATCCAGCGATTGTTATGAATAATAAACTACTTCCAATGATATCTTAGTCATTCATCTGAACCTTATTCATAATTAATAATTTAGTTGATCATCACATTAACTTGGCATTGTAAACAATAATTTAACTTTATTAGTTTGTAATTTGACTTAAAGAAAGCTAGCAATATTTTTTTTTTTTCAGAAATATTACTAACAATCTTGTTAACCATAACCAAATAAGCTTAAGCTTGTGCTAGGACATGGTTCACGGCAATAGTCGAATGGTGGATTCGAACCCATGACCTTACGATTCGGATTCTTATTCCGAACGTTTAAACTATTTTAAAATCACCTCGCTTGAAACTCGTAGGACGATGCTGGATGTTTTGTTTTTTAAAAAACTAATATCAGGTACACTAGACTGCCCTGATCTGTTGTCTAAAGTACAGTTTAACGTTCCCAATAGACGACAAAGACTTAAAATATTAAGCTCTTTCTAAAACCTAAATATAGAACGAACCTGAAGGCACACTGTCCTTTGTACCGGATGTACTCTGTTTACAGGGATTACAGTGACATTGATTTAGCGGTAACGTCTGTAAATAGGATTAAAAAAATATTGCTCCACCAAAATTATATAAATATGTAACTAACCTAGGCCTTACAATTTAACGTTTTATTTTTTCTACTTTTTTACTTTTTAAAACAAAATCATAAATATTTCCTTTGTTAGTAAATTTTTCATTTTAGAAATTAGTTAAGTAGTGTTGTCTACGTTGTATGTATTTGTGAATGCTGTGTTTTCCTATAATTAGTAAGGCAATTACAAGGTATTTGTGGGTATATTAAATTAGCATAGTATAATTGTACTTACTGTTGGAAAACCTTATTAAATAAATAAAAAATAAAAAATAAACCATTAGGCTATTGACGCTTAAAAACTTCTAATTAATTTTGTATAAAGATTCTGAGTACGCGCAGTTGTGACGACATTCCTCGTATAACGTTACGTCTCAATAAAGCGAGTGTACTAGTTATTGGATTATTTCATTCCACAAAACCTACAATTATAACAATACCTTGAGACTCGAATATCCCACGTTATAACTAGCAAAGGGAAGGTCAGGCGCCCTCGAGGGAAATCTTTTATTGTGCGGTGAAACTGACCACTTTGGCATAACTGGTAAATAATGTAACCGACTTTACGACTTCGAAGCATCAGGCGTGATTTTCTCTTTAACAACAAGATGACTGGTACAATCGAATTTCTATATATTCTTCGAGAAAGTATCGTTGTATTCATTTTGAACCTACTTCAAAAAAGGAGGTTCTCAATTTTGAATTTGAATGATTTTTTTTCTTATGTTTCTTACCTCATAACTTTTCACTGGATGAACAAATAACAGAGTCACGGTCCTAGTCGATGGTTGGATATGTAATTATAAAATATAGGATATCAAATAAAACAAATTTAGTAATATGAAATTGTTTATGAATATTTTATTAACTCTTACACACAATTCTTAACAGCTAACACAACACTATAGACAAATATTATATTAATTCCTTAACATTACTCGCATAACCTAAGTATAACTTACTAAAATCTTACACAGTAGGAATGAATCCGACAATTGAAGTTGTAAACTCAAGTAAATAGCAATATCATATATATTTCAATAAGTTAAGAAATACATAGAATTACTAAAACTTTATTAACTCAATTTTATGTTTAGGCATTTTAGTGATTTTTATTAATGAGAGAAAATAAAAAAAAAAGGATTCGGACACAATTATTTAGAACCTCAAATTTGCTTTTTATTTATTAATGATCTATTACAGTCATCGGTAAACCATAGTGGCATCAATGAACTATCAACTAGCAAATATCGACCACTATGATGCCAATCAATTTTGACACAATTGCTTTAGCATACTCGCCCTGAATTACACTTATAATACAAAACATGAATAATAAACATTTTAAAACATCAACCCATTTGGCAATAGGCTTTCAAATATCATAAGTGCTGGCTTATGATATCGAAGCAAAAACATAATATCACAAAACAAATCAAAACTATGTACTAAATCTTACAATTATTGATTTAGCACAAAATAAAGATCTAAAACGCCTTTAACGGATTTTGCAACCCGCTTTATATTGTGTACATAAAAAGCATCATATACAATACTGACTTCAACAATCATACATTTATGTATTCAAAATATACTATTTTGCATACCTATAATAATGAATTGTAATATGGTACGATTCCCGTGTGCTTAAAAGTTAGAATTTCTTGATAGTTTTCCGATAAAAGATACTGCCAGAGCCGTGGTTCGGCTCTCTCGGGCGCTCTCGCGTCGGAATTCTATCGCCAATACCGTCTAAGCCGAGGTCTCATTTCGAGGGCCCTTGCGAACTAATCCCTAAATTGGTTCGAGATAAGCGACCCAAGAATTATTCCACATCTCAAAAACACGGTGAAACTGTAGAGCCTGCCTGATTGATCAATGTAGTTAATTTCGAAAAAAATCTCCCTTCCGCCTTTTGTGTCATGCGGCACCCAAACATCAAGCTTTTTTTTGTATCCAGCCTTCTGCAGATGGTTTAAAATGGTTTGGTGACTAACTCCCATCTCCTGGGCGATGTCACGAGATGCCAAATGCCGGTCTAACTCGATGTAGTCCATGATTTGATCGGTATTTGTCGTCACAGGTCTTCCGCCGGCTGGCTTATCCATGGTGTCGTTTTCACCGGCTCTGAATCGTCGAAACCATTCCTCCGTGGTTCGAAGTGATAGAGTACCATCCCCAAAACACCATTAATCTCACGGAACGTTTCTCTAGCGGATTTGCCTTTAACGAAGGAAAACTTTAAAATAGCGCGAATTTCGGCGTTAGTGAACTCCATGTTTACACGTCTATAACTGTTGAACGCAATATCCAAACTAATTATGCATAGCGTCGTTTTGTAGGTTATGTCAAGACCTTTCAAATTATGTATGGTATTGCTATATACGAGCTCTGTAGCGCTTTGTACATAGCCGCGAAATTCAAAAGACAAAAAGGCGGAAGGGAGATATTTGACAACCTATTATAACTAATTGTCAATGAAGGTTGATGTTTGTGATCTATATCAATTCTAAACTTTGATAATTAAATTTAAATAAATACAGAATGGTACTTTTAGATTTCTATTTACATACATCAGTTAAAACTACTCCTTCCACAGTTAAAACTATAACATACATATAACTTAATTTAAACACCAGTTGCGTATTGTTAGTCTAAAAAAGTTCACATCGCGTCACTAAACATGGATGCAGATTTGTTTCATGTTTTGCTTACAGTACAGCGGCGTCGTGTATATAACAAACAGCTGCACGAATAATCTGTTTGGAGATGAATTCTAGGAGCAATGTCAATATATTCAAAACGTAGTTTGTATGTAATAATCCTTGTGTTGTATTACGCTTGCTCTTACAATATTGTCTCATGGTGGAGAAGATACAAAATAAATTTTGTAGATTTCTATATTATAAGCAGTACGGGGTGTATCCTTGCTTCCCACTGATGTACCCGAGCCTATTTGTACTGGGCATGGTCGGGTACAGCAGGCTGCAGGTGAGGAGAGACGTTGCACTGATTAAATATGTGTGGAAGGTGCTGCGGGGCTGGGTTCATCACCCAGAAGTGCTGGCCGCGCTACAGTTGCGGATGCCTGACAATTACGTGTGCATGCGCCGTCGTCCGCCATTGTTCCTACTACCTGTCTCCAAGACTAACTTATCCAGGAACTCTCCGCTGTCGCGCGCGGTTGAGTTTGTTAATACCATCTCACTGCACATTGATATATTTTGTTGCACAGAGTCTGTGTTTATCGAAGCTGCCTACAAATGCGTAGAAGGTGTTTGACTTTATTATATTTATATATTATTGTCAATACATAAAGCAGCTTTTCATTTGTTTTAATTTTAATAATATATATTTAACTAAGTTTTTATAACATCATATTGGTATTATCTGTAACGGTGTTATAATTTTTGTTGATTTAAATAAATAAATAAATATTTAACTGAGTTTATCTATTTTCTGTACTGCCATTGAGTATGTATTTTCGTTCTTTACAATATAAATGACTATTTATTTCTACGTTAATAGATTACTTTACAATTTCACTTAAGTCTACTTTTCAATATCTCTATACTTTTGGTATTTTATCACTTAGGACGGTATCCGTCTGAAACACATGACCAATGAGTATTTGCTTAAGTTAAGGAAATGCAACAATTTGAGCAACTTAAACCATAAGATCTAAGGATTAATGTTTAACTCTTCGATGAGAATATGTTGAGGAATTTGGTTTTATATTCAGCAGCGTGGTAAAAGATCTTTTCACTTTTTTCTTTGGTATCCTTTCCGGTCCGAGGAAAGGTTCCGAATATGACTTCTGCATGCTTGAGTAAATTGGTGTATCCGACTCCTTAGGTATTTGATATTTGTATTCCTTGATTACCTTTTCTTCTGTTGGATCATACCTGTAAAGAACAGAGTAAGTTCTCTTGACCTTTCTGTTCACACGGGCCACATTGGCGGTCCTGTCGCTCTTGCAGCGTTTAACCCTGTTCCTGCCATAGTAATCTTCATAATTATCCGCATCAACATAAATGATCCTCTTGCCCAAAGCTTGTTCCCTTTCCTTCTTCAAGCTCTTCCAAGAAGCGATGACCGATTCGCGACGGAAAGTCTTATTAGGGTTGTGACGGCTGATGCAGTATGAGCTTTCCTCTTGAATATTGGACGTGTCTTTCAAAGGAGACCCTCTTGGGCTGGGGCTGTAATCGATCTCGTAGTCATCTCTCGACACCTGTGAACAAAGAAAAAGTGATAAGCAAAAGAAGGCTAAAAAGTGATATAGACAAAAATACTTGTATTATAAATTCCATCTGAATGTAGTATTGCGCGCGCACGACTTAGGGTAGTCCTGGGCACCGCTGAAAATCACTGCGCTGTCGCCTCCTTTTGTGACGGCATATGCTGAGACGATGTCCAGTATTGGCCTCATGTCTTATGTACTATTTGTCCGTTTTTCTTTAACTGTATTTTTTTTTCTGTCTTTCTGATGTGTTTATTTTGTGCCAGTAAAGAATATGTCTATGTCTATTGCATCGAATAGCGACAGGTGATAGATTTTCTAGATTATTACAAGTGCTAATAACGTTTTCTAAGTGCGTGACTTTGACGTGCATAGATACGCGTTGTCCCTTTCTGTTACCGTATTTTAATTTTCTGTCTTACTTTACGACGTCATTGGAGCCCTTCGCGCGGTGCCCACATGTCTGATACCACCTGTTCACTAAAACATATGTTCTCCGTCTCTAGAACTCTTGGCAGTACTACGTAAGCTGAATGTTAAATGAATAATGTGTTCGACAGTGAACTGTCTGGGAAGTTTACGTTTTAATGAAGAAGCGATTGCTCACAGTAATTGGTTACGTTATCACGGTTTGAAATTTGATGTATGTACACATATAAACTTAAGTTTTGCTCGACTTAGAGAACGAAATTTAAATTACTGTTATAATTTGTAGGTCTCGTAGAATAAAATAGTCCAACAACTAATACACTCGCTTTATTGAGACAGCGTAACGTTGTACAAAGAATTATTTATAACGAATACCGTCACAACTGCGCGTCCTCACAATCTTTATACAAAATTAATTAGAAGTCAGATTACGAACTAATAAAGTTACAACTATTGTTTACAATGCCAAGTTCATGTGACGATCAACTAAATTATTAATTATGAATTAAAGATACAATAAGGTTCAGGTAAATCACTAAGATATCATTGGAAGTAGTTATTATGCATAACAATCGCTGGGTGTCATGTGTTGCCAGCTAACATTACCCAATCGTCCATAGATTTGATGATTCAGTATTTTTCATTTAATTTTCTTTTTATTTAAATTTTACGTAATGTCGCCACATGGACATAATATTTTCATTAATGAATATATTTATGAAAATTACTATATTATCCAAGTTTATGTAAGATATCTTTTTTCGTTTAAATTTATGTTTTTAATAAAATATTAATATATTAATAATAGCACAATTTATTTCAGTTAGCGTCTTTATCTTCCGAGATATTCGAAGTATTTTAACTGACCCTTTATTCCGACCCTTAATTTTGCTCACGGCTAAAGTTTCATGCAATTCAACTATGTTATTGCGGCGGCCGCTGATCGGGGAATAGGTCGTTTGAAAATAAACATTTTATTGTTTCGAGTTCTTTAGAACCGTGTTGTTGCGAACTATTTACTAGACGTTAATAATAACGTGGACTTGCCATTAGTACATGTTACTCTTTCGCTAGATGATTTATTCGTTTCCATTTATTTAGCGTAAAAGTAATTGGAACGAATAAGAGCAAATATACCTTGATGAAAGTCTGAAATTCAGTCGTCCTCGCTTTTTGACACGGCAACACTGTTTGAACGTGAGTTGTGACAGAAACAGTTTTGTAACATTATTTTTTTAATGGATATGTAAGAAAAAAAAAACAGTCCGTGCAACTGTGCGAATTTGGGTCGCAACGTGTTAAATGGGTCAAGTCGAAATAGTTGTTCTAATAGCGGATAGAGTTAACACGGTCTAATTACAAGTATATTTGCGAGTGAAAACAAAAACCGACTTCAAATCGAATCAAACGAAATCAAAATTATCAGAACGTAACCAAACTCTCATCAAACTGCTCATGAAGTACATCATATGATATTGAGTTAATCGATCTTTTGTAGCTCACGTACTCAATGCGAATTTAAAGACTTGTATGATTTTTACAATATCGTCATTGTCAGATAAGTTGGGTAACACCAGCACTCAAATAAAAAAAGAATCATCAACATCGGTCCACCCTGTCGACTTTCGTTTATACTTTCTAAGCAAACTGACTTTGACAATGTGTTAAGTGGAAATGTTGCCCTGTATGGTAAAGCGATCTAGCTTAGTAAATGCCTATTCACTCTACTCTTGAAAATACCCACATTGCAATCGGAGGGAAAGACAGACGCGGGCAAACTATTCCAGTCCTTTGTCGTACGAATATAGAAAGACGAAGCAAAGCGCTTCGTTCGCATTTGAGGCATGTTCACAACAAAAGGATGAAAAAATAAATACAGACGGATTGAGAACCGTTTTTCTGAAGTCGGTTGAAAATGGGAAAATTTAATTAATTATGTAGGTTAGAAATTGTCTGTTCATTAACTTTGACATCTGTAACCGTGAATTTATCTTTTCAGGTAATTCGAGTAATGACGAGTGTCTTATCCATGTTTTGTTTTCGTTAGTCTGCACATCGCCCTGTTTCACGTAACACTGTAAGTATGTTACATTTCTGTTCGGACGTGCATAATATTTCTTGTTATTTGTGAACGTTATTATAGATCTGAAGGTGATGGTACTAAAAGTTGCGGTCTAATATTGTCGCGGGCTATTTTGAACTACAGTCGCGTTGTTCAATGCAACGTCTAAAAATAAATTTAATATATTTTTAGTTTAAGCACTCTGTAACGATTGCATAAAGCTTGGAAAATGTGTGAATACAGTTACAAATACATATTTATTAGTAACTAGCGTAACCAGCCCGCTTCGCTGTGCTAGATTTTGCTTTATTTTATTTAAACAATAAACTTACATCATTAAATATTAGATTTAACTCACAATATATTAAATTATTAATTTCTCTCCGTATTAAAACTTAAATACAATATCATTCTTACTCACAAAAACATATCGTGCTCACGTTAATGTCAGAAATAAAAGTGCGACGTACGCTTGTTTGACAGTTCAAAAAGAAGAGTGCTCCAATCGTAACCAAACTTTACAGGATTACTCGCCAGGTCAATTTGAAGATTTAATGAAAAGTTTTGAAAAGTGAAAGTTTGATTGAAATCGGTCCAGCCGTTTCGGAGTCTATATGGAACATACCCACACACTTTCTCATATCTATATCTATATCTATATATCTATATATATATATATATATATATATATATATATATATATATATATATATAGTAATAATATTAAATTCCAAGTTAAAATTTTATATAAAAAATTGTACTTGAAATAAATAAAATCCTATTAATTTGTATTTTCAACCGACTTCAAAAATACAGCTACAATACAGAGCAGCGCTTGGCTTTCACTCCAATGAACTATAACCGGCTAAAATATTTACAGTATTATTTTAAGGATGAAAATAAAATTTAACCTCGCTCGTAAATATAATCACCTTGACATATAAGAACATAATTTGTTTTAAAATAGATTTCTCCCTCTCTATATTACATAATTGTTAATTTGGTATACGGTAATATGAGTTAAAACGGTCGAAGAAGCCATCGTAGCGGCTACTTCTACTGCTTAGACGATCTTACAGAGTAACGTCGTAAAGTGTACATACGTACATATGGGCGCAAATCGCCTAGTATCGAAAATACTGTTTTTAAAGTTTAGCGCCATCTGAGATGGGACTGTGTAAGAACGATATTTGTTCATACGAAATTAACGTAATCATGTTAAATAAATCATTGAAAGTTGTGTTAAATTCATTTACAAATTTATTGTGAATATTTAACTATATTTCATTAATTATTTGTAGTTATTTTATTTGTTTGTTACAAAGGAAGTCAAATATTCTGTTACGGTTTAACTTATTGAGAGATCAATATAAAACGACTGTATTTTGTTATAACGTGACATTATCGTACCGACCGTCGTGATACAACAAAGCAAGCCAGCATTCTTGTACTGACCGTCGTGATACAATAAAGCAAGCTAGCAAGCGGAATCTGGAGTGGGTACTTCATTATGGATTCCGAACACCAAACCCTGGCATAACGCCGACATCAGAAGTGGGATTCGAACCCACGCCCACAGAGGTGGACTGCGAATTACATTACGCAGTATTTTAATACAAACTATTTAGTTGTGTCGTTTTTAATTTTTAAATAATTTTAAAAATCATTCCAAAATTGAAAAAGGTTACAAACATAAAAAGAAGTTATAAATAAAAAGTTTGTATCAAGATGGCATTGTCGTTTAGCCCGATATTTCCTCTGGTATTATTTGTGTTCGAGCGGCTTCGAATACTTAATTTCTCAGTTTTTCTTCAATATTGGACTCGAATAGAAATGTAGAACCTACGGGTAGACCAATCTAGACTTCCCGAAGAGATATTCGAAGATTGTTAGCTCTTTAAATGTCTTTATAGTCTCTCGGGCGCCTTCTGTGCGGAATACCGTCCAAGCTTAGTCGCCCTTGCGCTATATTGCTACCAATAGAGGTTCAGGCTTAGCGATTTAAGAGCTCTGCCTCCTCTTAAATCCGTTAAAACTATTGCGACCAGATTCTCTATCCATGCATCGTAGGTAGGTAATTGCGGGTAGAAATCCTATCTGAAAATGTTATTCTTAATGTGGTTTAAGCAGCGACATACCTCCTTTTACGAGTTCAATGGTCTTTTATAATTGCCATCGTATTACCGCGAGTTTGTTTGGTTTTACAATTTTAGTTCTTTATAGCGCATAACATTAATAGTTTTAATAGTTTTTTTAAATCATCTCTCTCGCGCTCGGAACACCTACATTCGAGTACCGTTAAATTGTGTGACAAAAAACGATGTGTACCAGTGTCTACGCATTTTTTTCTGACAAGTCGAGATACACTTTTTTTATTCGTTTCAATGTATGTTTCATACATTGCTCATTCACTGTTGTTTTCCGTTATAACGGTGAAGTGAACATTGGAACATTACGTACTGTGCCAGCATATTGTATGGTCTCTTATCCTTTTAACGTCACACGAGGTGGATGGCCAACAAATATACTTAGTGTCTTTGTAAAACCAGACTGGATATTTTTCTTTGTAACACCAATTTTATAGTGAATCACTTGATAGTGATTCACTAAATTTGTGATAGATTACTTATGTTGGAAAACCATAGAATTACTTTTCACCGGAACATAGTCTGTTGAAAAGTTAAAAAAAAAATCAAAATCTCTCTCCCTTTTGGAGGCCATAGGGAACGTAACTGTAAAAACATTGTCTAAGTTATAAACAGTGGTATTTTTTATTATACACACACTACGATCTATTTAAATCTCTCTCTCTGTCGGTCCCTCATGTCTGAGGATCATGGTCACCATCAGGGTTGCATCTAGAGCGGATGATCGGCCTCCACCAGCGCGTCTCTTACGACAGAGTAAAATTTGGAAGACGACGATTCTTTTATCTGATCGGACCACCGTGTTGGTAAACGGCCGCGAGATCTTTTATATATTTAAATAGCCACATTAACAATAAAGAATTATTAAAAGGCCATTTTCTTCTTCGCTAATATTTGTGTCCTTTCCTTTTTCTGTCCCTATCTATCTATATCTAGGTCTGTATAGTTATTTATCTATTTAATATTGCATGTAATTTTTATGGTAATATTTTTAATTTACTAACATGTATATTTATTATTTTTACTTACAGAAAATGCTTTTTGGCATAAAGTCCGCTGTTTTGCCACACTTTTATTTTGTACAAGTAAAGATTAAATTAATTAATTAATGTTATAATTTTGTAAACAATTTCTATGTTACAGTATTTTTTCATTCATATTTTTAAATATTAATAGTAACGGTAATTAGTTAATAGAAATCTTTTCCGATTCAATCATACAAAGCAAACACAGACGCAAGTTATAAAGCACGATTCATTTCTCAATGTCGATTCCAATAAAATGTGTACTTTATCCGCGCTGGAACTGAAAACAAAATATTCGCGACCTGATTCCGCTAAGTGAAATTTCACTTTGAACGTGATTTGATAAAACGACTATTATTATACGACATAACATTTGTTTGTTTCATTTAACGAGATAACCTTTTTTAAGAACACCATGGTCAGTTGCCAGTTTCATTTTTACTATGCTTTTTTTTAATATACATTCAAAGCAAGTGCCCTGATATTAAGTGCATGGAGTCCTAAATGTTCTAAGTACGGTAAACGCCTATTCGCTCTGCTCTTCAAACACCCTCATTGTGAAGCGCGTTCGCGTCAGTCTCTCCTCACGGGTACAATCTGCACACCTTTAAGTCCAATGTTAACACCTTATAGGCTCACGTGTTCCATCCTAGGCTTCATCTTCGCCTTCTATCAAGCAAGATAGAAGCCAAACGTGAGCCAATTTAGTATAAAAAAAATTATTCCAGTCTTTTGCGTGACGAATAAAGACAAAGCAAAGTGCTTCCTTCGGGATTCAAGGATGTTGACAACAAAAGATTGAAATCCAACGATACGTCTTGTAGTCGGATACTAGAACGGGGAGACTTGGATATTTTGTCTTTCTTTATGACTAATCAATTCATGTGTGATTTCGAAAATAAAAAAATCTGCTTAAAATTTGTATCCTGTGTGTGTGTGTGTATAATATATTAATACGCTCACTTCTTATCGTATATGGGACCTAATAATCTAGTCAAAAAGCGATATCTGTTTCTGTCTACCCTGTTACTCTTGATAGAATTTATAAAAGTTATATGTATATATTTTTTCAACCTTTTATTAGGAAAATTACTTCGATCTCGCTGACTTTTAATATATAAATTTTATTTAATTTTAATAGACCTCAATATTATTTTGTTCTGACCACAAGGTCTCGTCTTTATTTTTTTTTAATAATATTTTCTTGTTTACATTTGTAATAATATCATCTAATATACAGTATTGTAGATTCTATTTTAGATCAACGAGATTTGATTATGTGTTTATGAATCGCATTCTAAACCTAGGCCAATAACGATAATAGAGCAATATCTAGTTTACTATTTCAGCTGTTTCAAGTACGATCTTGTCTATTCTTAGTGGCGTATTTACGCTGCATCTATCTCTCGGTTACGGGTTAACAACCCGCGATGTGTTTTGGGTGACATTTTTAAATAGATGAGAAATATACGATGACTCCGTCGTCTCGACCCACGCATTATTTTTTTTCCTATCTACTTGACCATGACTAATGGGTTATTCATTGCTTTTTTCATCTATTACACCTTAATTGATAAATCTTTTCATGTTAAGATTGGTAATATAGAATCAATGTACTGTTAGTATAATTTTTACTGTTAATTCGATTTGAATTATGTATTATTTTAATTATTAACCCAATTCAAGTTGATTGATTTCTTTATTGAGCGTTTATCATCGTTTTTTTCCATCACTTAGAATCAATTCACCATAGATTTGAAATATTTCTCAATACTGTTGAGGTGAAATAGTATTTTTTTTCTTGTATTAGGAGATGGTTAACATCAATAGTCGAATGATGGATTTGAACCTACGAAATTATGTTTCACAGACCGTATCCTAAACCATTAGGCTATTAAAGCAGCATAGACTACAACAGGGGTCGGCAACATTTCAATTAGGAAGAGTCAAAAATTAATTTATGTAAAATTTCTAACTTTTTAGTGAATTATAAATGGAAAGTATAAGAATGTCATTAATATCATCACCACTAAAATTAGCCAAGAATTACCATCGTTAACCTAACCTAAGAACCTATATATATATTCTAAAAATTTGAAAAATTGGTAGCTCGTCACTTGTTTGCACACAGCTAGAAATTCAAGCGGCAACCTAAAGAAGTTTTTATCAATTAGATACGTTTTTATTGGTACGAACACTGAAACAAATGCTGGTGAGAAACTGGTTTAGAAAAGAAATCATAACGTCCATGATCTACGTCTCTGTGCCATGTCGTCCTGCCATCAATCTTTATCAGGCCCGAACGTTGTAACTTTCAAAATCACGAACCGGAATAACGAGAACTGTAGGCGGCGATTAGAGAATGTTACAACAGAATGTCCCAAGTGTTAGATCGCGGTGAAAGTGGGCGAAACTCATCTCGACCGGTCTACGAATTTTGTGCGAGACGCGATTGTGCGACAATATTTCGCGATGCAAAAAGAACTCTGCATTACCCGTTTACTTGGCTTTCTAATGTCGCGATGATGTACATTTTATCGCTCGATTGTATAAAGGCGATCGACTGATTCTTAAGAGTCACTCGAGAATTATAAACTTTCTTATTAAAGTACGTTTAAGTATTATAATGGATCGTTGAGCTAACGACTGTTGTTGTTATTTAACTAATTTTAAAGGCACTTTTAGTGATAAGATTTTAGCTAGGATTTCGTATAGGCTTTCACTCTGAATCATAAATAAATAAAATTGGACTGTCTGTTTGTAATATTAAAATAACCAACAACATGCATGAATACGGTGCTTATGCCATTTTTTTATAATTTTTGTTTGTTTGTTTCGGCTAATCTCTGGATCCACCTAACCGATTTTGACGGAACTTTCACTGGCAGATAGCTGATGTAATGAGGAGTAACTAAGGCTACTGTTATTTTAGAAAAAAAATTTAATCGCGGGTAACGCCGCCGGTCGCAGCTAGTCATATAATAGCGAGAGATCTTGGTAATTAAACATTAATCTTGCTGACACAACAAGCGAAGCGGTTTAACTACAGGTTGTGCCCTTTGCAGTTGTGCCCTTAAATCAAGTAACAGTTTTAAAATCTATATGGTTTCGTATGAAGCAAACATATTACTTCCTCGTGATTTGCAGACATCCTATCCGTTAGGCTCAGAGCGGCGCAACCTTGTCAGTAGCGAAACTTTAACGCTTCGTAAATCCTAATTGTTTTTGCTTTTCACTTCCGAATCATGTTAGATATAGATACAGATTTTTTATAGTTATCTATACAGGATCGTGTCTAGTTTAGAATCAGTGTCTCCATTCATATCTCTATTATAATAGTAAGTTACAGCCACTATATACGTCCCACTATTGGGCACAGACCTTCTCTGTAAAGAGAGTATAAGGGCACAGTACGCCACGCGACCTACGTTTCGTCATGATGTTTTCCTTCACCGTCGAGCGCGTGCGTAAATCAGTACATAAAATTGCAACAGCAAATTTATTGGTGCCAGCACCTCGATGATCGAACTCTGATTGCTAACGTAGTATGCAACTTGAGGCAACATCCCGGACACTGAGCTACCACGGCTCGGATTGCTTGACTATATTTCTCAGTAAAACGTAAAAAATCGCAATTCGTTGGTTCTAACCCGCGACCATTATATCGTGTTTTAATTATGTAATCAATTGGATAAAATATATAGTTATATTTCTCAAAGAACCATTATTTAAACCGGCATAAATTTCGATTATAATAAGGCCTGACTGTATTAATGATTTCTCTAAATTTGTTTCATTTATAAAACACATACAATACTAATGATGTTACGAAATGAAACGACAAGGTTGCTTCTAACAAAGGTTTGATTTATTGAGCAACTGCAGTCACTATATAAAATCATGATATTCAATCTGTGATCTTAATTTTATCCAATTACGATCACATCTGTAACATAGATTGCTCCGTGATTAATATCTTATTCGAAGTGCGTAGATAACCGTGAAAGATGTGGCAATGTCAAGAGCTCTAACACAAAAAGAATGCATGCCCATAACCCGAAGGCACGCACGGCTCGGTTCAATGGCAACGGCCGTAGAGTCGGCTGCCTTTTAAGCGTATTACCGGGTATGCGGTTTGCGTAATAGATGTTCGGTTATGTGCCGTAATAAGTTGAACGCGTTTCTTGTAATTTAATTTGAATTTAGAACAGATTTGTTTTTAAATTAATTATGCGTTTGTTTATATTCAAAGAGGTTTTATATTTATAACCGGAAAGGTTCTTTTTACTTTTTTAATGTATTGTGCATTATTTTTTTATTGTGTTTAGATCGCAACCACAGACCTGTGTCCGTGCTCTTTTCAATACATTTAAATTGTTCACTCTGCATTTATTAAAAGAGTGCCACTTCTACAGTTACTATTTTTTTTTTGTGGATTTTTTTTATATAATGCCTGAATTTGGAGGTGGCCAGAGATCGCCCCGGTTCACGCATCGCAGACGCCCCGCTGCATTGCCACCAGCCTCTCCACGACCGCTGCGTCCCTGCTTCTCATGGCCATTTTTAGGTTGTAGTCCACTATCCTCTCCCTTGATGCGGCCATTGCCTTTATCATCAGTCTTCCTGTGGCGTCGTCACAGTCATCTGTATAATAGACACAGCTGACGGTGTGTCGGGACATTGGTATTGTGCACTTATAGTGCCGTCACTTGTGAACCGATTTTGATTTTTTTTTTCTTGAAAGGGGTTTATGGCAATCAAAGACTAAATACTCCTTGGCGAATACGAGCGCCGACGTGGAAAAATAAGGGAAATATAAGCGCAAGAACTATGTAATTACATAATTATGGTTCTTCGGAAATAAACACGCACGCACGTTTGTTTTTACTCGTAAGTATACTTTTTGTTTTGCCTAAAGTACTTACCACGCTTTCCCAACTGCCGCCGAAAATCGACTTGTCCAACATGTTGGAGCACAAATAGTTTCCCACCAACAAAGCACGTTACACTGCCCTAGTCGCCTCTGAGAGAACTTCTCTTGAACTCTTCCGCGAGATTGTGAAATATGTGTCTGTGTCAAACAGAACGTTTTGCGTACGCCGCACGAGGCACGTTTACACACGGGACTGTTTGGGATTGGCACGGTGTTCCCACTCCGAGCTCTCCTGAACGACTGAAGTAAATGCGTTACAGCATCATATTTATAGGACGCACGGACGGGAGAGGGCGGGTTTCAGGAAGACGGCCCGCTTGTGTCTCCCACTTAGCACGTAGTCACGTCACATTATTTCGGGTGCGTGTAACATAGTTCGGGGAAGCCCATCTAAATGCGTCTATCGCGATGCATTGTGCTTGGCTTGACTAGCTTGGATCATACTCTGACGTGTCTAGGAGAGAAAATCATTGACTCTATTCTCTAAGTTTTTTAAACGGACTTACTTCTTTGTTGCGTATCTCAAAACATTTTCTCCCTAGAATTCGTAGGTTACAATTCAGTCATTTTAATGTTAAAGACAGCCTATATATTTATGAAGTCCCGACACGTTATGCACTGTCTGCAG
This sequence comes from Meandrusa payeni, assembly GCA_029286785.1. NCBI lineage: Eukaryota > Metazoa > Arthropoda > Insecta > Lepidoptera > Papilionidae > Meandrusa > Meandrusa payeni. The sequence goes on from JAGSMX010000029.1 coordinate 5,034,169, forward strand.
ATCATTTAGGCTAAATGGACGGCAAACGTGCTTAGAGAGGGACCTACAAAGTGGTCTTGGTACCAGGGGAGGGACCTCCTCCAGAACAGTGCAGGACTCCTTTGAGTTCCACAGGAGATCCTGCAGCCCCTTGCCATACACTGAAGAGGGTTAACTGGGTTGTTACTCTATTCACGATGGCACTTTGACCCGAAGAGTGACCAGAGCCAATGCTCAGTTAGTTTCGACGTTCTATGTAACGATGAGTTCATTAAACCAAGTATAATTTAGCTTAATAGTGGATACAAAATCATCGCTTCGCTATAACAGAAGGTAACGGGCGGCGTTTACTCTCAATTACGTGGGTTCTACGAAATCAGCTGTTTCTTGCAACCGGTGCCGGAAGAACTCCTAATTACCCATCCCGCTCGCTAATCGGCCCGCAGCCCGGTCGCTTTGTGACTACGCTCTTATTAATAGCTTTGTTGTAGTTGAGACTTGTTTGCAAATATTGCATAATCGACAGTCCGTTTGTTGAAATTTTAAATGCTGGAAAACGTGCTCGGTGGTGTAGGAACACTTAATGATGAAACCTGCATGTCTTAAGTCTAACATATGTGAAGTTTACCAATCTGCACTAGCGCCGCGTGGTGTACAAAATATTTATAATCTATTTACAGCTCAATAGTGGGACATATATAGGCTACATATAACCCCTCACCGGGGGGACCCTTGTGTCGAGTTACTAGCAATAGAGGTTCAGGCTAAGCGACCTAAGAGCTGTGCCACCTCTCAATCCGGTGAAGCATTCAAGGCCAGCCTCTGGCCAATCTGTGTAGTTCGTCATAAAAAAAGCTACATATTATGTGGGTTGACTTTACCAAGTCTATCATTATTCGTACAGAAAGGACTGGAATAGTTTGCCCGCGTCTGTCTTTCCCTTCGATTACAATGTGGGTATTTTCAAGAGTAGAGTGAATAGGCATTTACTAAGTTGATTGTATTTAGTGAACTTTTTTCTGATGTAAATAAACTATGTTATTATTTTATGTACTCTATGTTTTTTTTTGTAACATTCTCCTTCTCCTAATCCTTCTAAGGTCGGGTTTCCTTGTTCTGCTTTTAAATATTTCCCAGTCTTTGGCATCCTCAACGTTTAAGCTGTTGGAAGTCAGTTACTTTTGTGTGACAAGTTAGCGCCGCGACGGTCACGAAGCCGACCCAGCGCTAGATATACGTTCCCAATGTACGCTTTAGGCTTTCGAAGTGCATGGCGATACTCTTTCAGCCATATTTCTGTAGCTTATTACAAATGGGCGGATGTGGTTTTAATCTTCATACTTACGAGTAATACTGTTTAATGTTAATATCATAGTAAAATTCCATATATTTCTTTACGCACACCTGTGAGATGCATCTCGCTACAAGACGGAACGAGTTCGTCTCGACGATACCATATACGAACGATCGATCACCTCGGAACGTTGGCCTGTCAGAGTTCGAACGAGGTTACAATGGTCATCGGACGGACGGTCTTTCCTATATAATAATTTAGTGATGTACATCGTCCTTCTCTTAAGTTTAATTTTTATCGATAATTATGTTAGCAAATTAGTTTTCATTCGATTTCTCTTGAATTTGATCACTTTGTGTCGGTTGTGTATGCTATTTTAACTTAAACCTAGATTAATAAATTATATAAATATATAGTTAGCCGTTGCGTATTATTGACCCAAACAAGGTAGGTAGAGATCGAATGTCATTAGCTTATTGCCATCAACCGTGAAAAATATTGACAAATGCTTTTTTTAATTTTGTGATTTTTTGTAGCACCGTTTAGTCTGTGTTCCTATTTTTCCGACCGACTTCTAAAAATTAGATGAGGTTCTTTAATTGTTTTGTTTTTATTAGCCAACTCCTAAAAACTATAAAACAATTATCATAAACCTACTAATATCCCAATCAATAAACACTACTACGTCAACAGCCTAATGGTTTATCGGTCTGCGAAACGCAAGGTTTTTATCCACCACCCAACTATTAATGTGAACCATCCCTAGTATAAGCTTAAGCTTATTTGGAATGGTCAACAATAATGTTACAAATATATCAAACTTAATATTTCAGAACCGAAATTCCTATTCGATCTAATTCAAAGTAAAACAATCTAACAAAAATATATTTCAAAATCAAAAATACAGCCGAATTGAGAACTTCCTTTTGAAGTCGGTTAATAAACTCCTTTTCCACTTTACATGAAATCAATCTCGAACTAAGAAACTCGTTTCATAAGCCAATTAAATCAATCAATGTTACCAGACACCCATAACCGAGTCGGCGTGGCCGGGTCTTCGGCCATCGCGTTGCCTATGACGTCAATGCGTAATGCGCTCGAGTGCATACGTTCCCTTGGTGCACTCAGGAACAACGAGATACCGTTCCCACAACCAGTTGTAAAACTAAAAACGTCCGTGCCGATTTAGAAACTTTCACGCAACGCTCGTAAATAAGCCGTAAAGCATCGGGAAGGGGACGCACGAGCGATGGATTGGAAAACGTCAAGACAAAGGAAGTCACGATGGCTTAGCGTTCAGAGCAATTCTATATTTGGTTATAGATTCAAAATCAATTCGTAGACTGGGTGATTTATATCTTTTGTATAGTCCTCAAGTATGGTTTTAAAATTGAGTCAAAATAAACGTCAAGTGACATAGTTTTCGATTGCTATTTTTGGTAATCTGTTCACGTGTACCACTATGGTTTTTCGATCGTGCCACTGACATTGAAATATTCGTTTTAATTTTTAATAATTTGGTAATCTGGTACATCTTCCAAATATACCCTTACATTTCAAATGACACTCCAATGGTTGATCAGTTTGTTTGTGGTTGTCATTAGATTATGTTTTTTGATATAATGTCAATTGTAATTCGTAGGTTGTCATAGTGACGATTGCGTGACTTGGGGCCCAGGACTGGAGTTTCATTTAATTCTGTGACACCGTCGGAACTAATTTTCGTTTACCTTATTTACTTTAACGATCGGTTTTTTCCCTTAGAACTTTTAAACCGGGATTTCGTACCAAGAACAGGTTTCTAAATGCTACTTTCAAACAAAAAAATCAAAATTAGTTTATCAATGACATCGCTACGAGAGCATAAACAGAAGTACAGACAGAAAGTCCTTTTTTGAAAAAGTCTTATACTAATTTAAGGGAGACACAAAAGAAATCGAGCAATTGAGTTTTCGAGTTATTCAGGGACAATTTGTACCGAAATCGCTGATTATTTTGATTTATTATGAACATTGGTTTCGAGAAGTGAAGGTTTTTATCTTAAGGAGGTTCGACTAAAAGAGGTTCTACTGTATTATGCAATATATGTTTTTAATTTTTTTTATTAATGAAAGCTAGCAATATTTCTTTTTTTTTCACAAATATTACTAACAATCTTGTTAACCATTCCAACTAAGCTTAAGCTTGTGCTAGGACATGGTTCACGGCAATAGTCGAATGGATACGAACCCACGACCTTACGATTCGCAGGCCGTACCCTAAACCATTAGGCTATTGACGAATTGCCGTAAGCAAAGAGGAGACTGACAGTTTATTCGTATTTCTTTAGTTATAAAATATCTATCCATTAAAATACGTCCAAAACCTGTATTCCCGGCAAACATTGCGTAACTCTTGCACGCTCGTTCGCTTCAATGTTTAATTGCCTGCAGCTGGTCCGAACCCGTATCGGATTTTTCAATTTCCCATCACACGGTTGCCCGACGCTTTCAGAATAACTTATAAATTTGTATATTTTTTATTTTAAATCAACAAAAAAATATAACATCGTTACAGATAAATCAATTTGATTTTATAGAAAGTAAGTAAGAACTATATGTATATATATATATATATATATACTACTAAAATTCTTCTTCTTATCTTGGTGCCATCTTCTATCGGAGGTAGGCGACCATCATGGCGATTCGGACCCTCGCCACAGCAGCTCGAAATAAAGAACGTGTGCTCTTATTGCACCATTGGCGTAGATTTTTATTCCCTTGTATCTTTCCCTGGATTATGAGCTGTATGAATTCGTATTTCAGATTGCTATAAATTAGAGTTGAGCTCTTTCCACCCATTTGTAAGCAGCTTCGATGAAGGCAGACTGAATGCAACAAGATATATCTTATATGAATCATTAGGCTGTTTACGCTATCATAGCAATAATGAATTTGTTGGGAAAAAAAAAAAAAAAGTCGGCCGGGCCAGGTGAGCCGCACGCTCGTTTGTCCACTTCTGTAATAAAAAAATCCAATTCATCCCATCAAAACACCTAAACCAATAACTGCCACAAACAACTTCGAATAATTTTATCACCATGCTTGATTGATTGCCAAAACAAACAAACGAAGACATTAAATCTACAATTGCAAAGAAAAAAAAATCGCAATGTTTTGATGTGGTTAATAAAATTACGCAATTATAATTTACTAACTGGAAGCGTTCCAACTGAGCCGCTTTTCACACAAACAGTCAAAATTTTACACAACCATAAATCAACTTCTTTTTGTACATGTGAATTATTCGCGAGAAAAAAAAAACTCGAACTGGATCAATGTAAGCTCAGGACTAAAATATTCTCTACATAATATATAGAATTATTATATGAATTTCTAATGGAAGTTAAGTATACACAAGTAGTGATTTCTAATTTTGAACGAGGTTATCGAAAAATCGTTTGGTGAAATGACTTCATAACTTTCGAATAAGTGAACCGATTTCCGGAGGGTAGTTCGATAAGAGTTTGGTTAGGCTGTAATTCATTTCTTAATATTTCTACGATTGAGAGGTGGCAAAGCGCTTAGGCCGCTTAGCCTGAACCTCTATTAGTTAGTATCTCGACACAAGGGTGAGTCTCCTATTTTACGCGTTAGCAGTCCGATTCGAGGGCACCCGACGGGGCCGAAGCACGACTCGATCGGTAGCTATTTTATTAATTAAACTAAATGGGATAATCTTTTTTTTTTGTTAACGAGGAGGAAATCTTCACAAAGATACCCCGCCTTCTGGGGGGAAGGCGGCGGTTATGTGGGGTTTTTACCCACTAAAACCTCCCCGGTGCATGGTGAGGGGCTCCGAGATCTCCAGTGGAACGCACCGGAGAGCACAGTGCAGAGGGGCTGCACTGTGCTCAAGGAAGCACTTCCCGGGGGGAGGTTACTCCCTCCCCCCCTGTAAATGGGATAATCTAAGCTATACAAACTTATCTGCCACTTCGGGAAGCGTTGGCGCTGGGAGAAGAAGTGATCGAAGAAACTCCAGCAACGCTCCTAATCCTATCCAGGGGGAGGGCTATCCCATAAAATACTTATGTCACGCAAGGATTTTTCGCAACCTCCGACGGACGCGAATGGACTCTTTGAGTAGTTGTAGCAATCTAGCCTGTGCAATGGTGTTCAAAAGGGCGTCCGTTTAATCGTTTAACGTTTCTGTTTGAAGTGGATTTTTGTTTTTATATTTCCGTAAATGTACTTGTGTACCAATAATAAGCTTTTCAACACATTGAGTAGGTTGATATTTATTATTGCTGTAATATATTTCTGTACACCGTTGAAGGGGTGTTTCGTTAGTTAACTTTTCTTTTGCACATGACTAAATCAAGATAAACTGACAAAATAAGGTCAGTGTTTTGAACGTTTGTGTCACAGGTTTATTTATTTGCTCGGCTGGTGAAATATGTGCGTATCGGTGTTTGTTTGTTTTATTTTTTATGTTTGTTATTCCGGAACGATTTGGTAATGTTATATTGTAAATAAAATAAATTGATATGATTATATGCGCCTAAATTTCAAAGTCACGATAGCCCATTCATTGGTCGGCCTCCACAATGGGGATTACAGATCGATTACTTTGTACCAATTGTGTACAAATAACGTTCATTGGCATCATAGTGGTCGATATTTGCTAAATGTTTTAGACGTGTTTTAATTCATTAGTGCCACTAAGTTTTACCGATAGCGTACTACTATTACGCTAATCGTGTGTGTTATTTGTCTTTTTTTGGTAATGATAAAAAGATAATGATTATTACTGTACAAGTATATTTACGAGTCAGACTTCAATTCGCATCAAACGTTAAACACTGTTACGGGCGGGACACCATCTTTGTATTAACGAACTATTGTAGGAATATTACGAAATAGAATAAATCAGAACATAACCAAACTCTCATCAAAGTAACCTTGAAAATACATCCTGTATTTATTACTCCATTACATCCTATAAAAAATGAATCCTCGAAATCGGTTGGCAAGATATTTAGTTATTCGTCCATTTGAGGCGCACTCACTTAATGCAAATTTAAGATTTATATGTTTTTTATTTATTTATTTATTCTTTATTTGTACACAATACAAAAAAGGTACAAATAGGTGGACTTAATGCCAGTAGGCATTCTCTGCCAGTCTACCTTGGGGTTGTGTAGAGACAAAGTAATGGGTGCAAGCTATGTGAGAAAATAATAAATAAAAGAAAACTATAATAAATGCATGCATATATAATATACATACATACTTACAAATAAATTAAATATATAAACATACTCGTAATAATTATATATAATAATAATAAAAAAATATTGTTATGTTTTCTCATTGATGCCACTGTGAATGTTACCAGAATGGAACCACACTGGAAGCATCGGCTTTCAAATAAAAAAAAGAATCATCAAAATCGGTTCACCCACTCGAAAGTTATGAGGTAACAAATTTAAAAGAAAAACATACAGACGTATTGAGAACCTCCTTTTTTGAAGTCGGTTCAAAAGTTAAAGCTTCGTCATTCATCAGATCTGAGATACCTCATTAGCAGTAACAGGATATTAGAAACATGGAAAGTAAGCTATCCTAACAATCATTTTTTTTTATTTAGGCCCAAGGTCTCACGTCACGGATCAATGGTGGTCATCAGAACAGTGACGGGAGACGAAAGCTGCAACTGCACGATAGCGTCCAACAAGCTGTAGTGGCGGTATCCCGACACAGTCAGCTGTGTCTATTACACAGATGACTGTGGCAACGGCCGCATCAAAATTACAGACTACAACCTAAAAATGGCCATGAGAAACTGAGACGCGGCGGTCGCGGAGAATCAATTAACAATGCCCGTTGCATTGTTTCTCATTCTCTTCTCCAGCACCACCTTCAAAAATCAGGCATTATAAAAAAAGTATGTAGTAACTGTAGAGGTAGCTCTTATTCAAAAAAAAACAAAGTTACCAATTCAAGAACATTACAAAAGAGCACGGACCCATATCTGTGGTTGCGCTTTATTGAAAGAAAAAAATACAATCATTTGTATGGTCGAAAGCAAACGTAATAACTAACTTCTAGAAACCGAAGTAAGAAACTTGCGTTTAGTCATTCACGCAAATGACTAACTCCACCAATTTTAATCTTGACGCAAAACTTTGCGTGAGTATTCAAAATTTTGCTACTGGGAAGCGTTATAAAATTATTAATATAATTTCTATATTTTGTTGAATAATTTTAACTGTTTGTTTGTGGAAAAATAAAGGTGAAGATCGAAGGACTCCACTGCCGATTATGCTCTGCATACGGCCCACATAATGCCAATTTTTCGCGGCTTTCGTTGTATTTTTACCTTTTTTGTAGTAAACTTTTAAAATGTATCGCATTTCTTCATTACATTCACTCAACTTGACAGTACCAAAAACAAATGAAAATCACACATTTTCCTAATTTGAATCTGGAATTATGTTCTTTATAATGTAAACTTTCAATGAAACCAGCCAGATACAAATAGTACAACCAAAGAGATTTCATTACAAGTTCATACATACTATAATGCGAAAACACTTTCTCCCCAACCTATTACAATTTTTCTGCCCCTGTTGGTTGATATAATTTATCTGGGTTGCTACAAAGTACCAGCGTTGGTGGAATTACCCCAGTCAATGCTAGGTAGTCGGTTTTATGCTCAGCAGTGAATCCTGTGAGTTCGGCGTTGCAACACCCAGTCCTAGTTTTGGACCCAGAGCCCAAAGGGATTTTTTATTATTAGTTTTTTAGGTTATATTTTTTTCATATTTTTTTTTAAAAAGAAAGCTAGCAATATTTCTTTTTTTTTTCCTGAAATATTACTAACAATCTTGTTAACCATTCCAACTAAGCTTAAGCTTGTGCTAGGATATGGTTCACGGCAATAGTCCAATGATGGATTCGAACCCACGACCTTACGATTCGCAGGCCGTACCCTAAACCATTGGGCTATTGACGCTTCATATTATTATTTTATTTAATTAATTATTTGCTTAATTTCTATGTTTGGTAATTTTGTCTATCCGATTAAATGGTTTATTATTATTAACAGTAGAAAAGAAACTCATCTGTTACTTTTGACATGTTAGGGACACGGTTAAACTTTGTACATTCATTATTCATATGTATAGTTTGGTAGGAAACCTTGACTTGGCCGGTCATTATGATCGCGGAAGCAGTCCGATTTACGAGCGTCCAAGAGGACGAACCAATGGTTCGCTTACATTGCAAAGCAACGCGGATCTATGATGATTTCACATTGTGTTATCAGATAGTAACAGAGACAGCCCAACGGACCTCGGCTCAGTCCGTTGCGAAGTCGCAAAGTCGTACGGATGCTGACGTGCGGACTATAAATAATGTTCTGACCTACTTATCGGTCAGCCGATCCTCCGAGTTACATATGCACGTATGGAGGAGGCACTTGCTTGTCATCTCCCTGTACTTTACGAAGTAATCTGATTGTATTTTACTCTTGTAATTTTTGTGTTAATTTCATCTTTTTATGTGGCGAAATTTTTTTGTCGGGTTTTTGTGCCACACGTTCATTGTAAACACAGATATAAATTCAATGTTTTCAGCTTCGATCATAATAAAGTAATATAACAGTTTTACAACAAAATGTTTATATGGCATCAAATATTTAAACGTACAGAAGAATGTACGTTTATATAAATATTAACACGATTTCGTTTCAATAATGGCTTGATATGGTTTTAATCGTTTCACGGTATGACACGTTCGTTATATAAAATGTTCAGTTTGAGATAACTGGCCACCAAGTGTTGGAATAACTTGTAACCCATAAAAGATAGTAAATCTGTAAATGCATTTTAAATTAAATTAAAACACCTGATGTTAAAGTTACAAAGTTATAATTTCCCTATGATATCGGTGGCTTGTTGTTTCCAAAATTTCAATATATAATATAAACTTTATATGGTTATTTTTTTTGTCTTTATAATATGCTTCATATTTTGTTTGTAATGTATTGGAATGATGCCAATAAAGAATTTGTCTACTAGCGTACCCAGCCCGCTTCGCCGGGCTAGATTTTGCTTTATTTTATTTAAACAATAAACTTACATCATTAAATATTCAATTTAACTCTCACATTATATTAAACTATTCATTTCTCTCCGTTTCAATCTCTTCTATTCTCTTCTCGAGCAGGTGAAGATCATTACCTATACCCATATACATATAGGTAAATACAATATCATTCTATCATTTATACAAAAACATATCGAGCTCAAGTTAATGTCAGAAATAAAAGTACGACGTATAAGCCATTTTGACAGTTCAAAAATAGGAATACTTCAATCGTCACCAAACTTGAAAGGATTACTCGCCAGGTCAAACTGAAGATTCCCTGGAAGTTTCATTGGAATCGGTCCAGCCGTTTCGGACCCTATAAGGAACAAAGCCACACACTTTCTGTTTCATATATATATATATAGATATCTAATTATGTTTCCATCGTGTTTTACTTGCTGTTACGTTATTCGTACTTTGTTAAAATTCTGCTACTGACATTTGTTTGTTTCTTAAAATGGGTTTCTGCAGAATACCAGCGCTGATTTACCCTCCTCGGATAATCAGCAGTATGCTGAGCAGTGAACCCGGTCGGTTTGACGTTGCAACGCATAGCCTTGTGTATCGGACCTTTTGGGTATATATTATATATATATATATATATATTTTCATTTTGACTGTGCGCTTATCTTGTTGTGTTAATTTGTATATGTGTTGTAATCTGTCTAACCGATTAAATGGCTTATTATTATCATTATTATTAAAGGTGGCAAACTTTACCTTGGTAACACCACTGTACTACTTGAAGTTCTAGTATGCGACCTACTATCAGCGAATCGACAAAATCACTCCAATATATGGAATCTAATAATTTGTTAAGACCCTCTCGACCTGTCATCATTCGTGTCAGTTTAAGCATCCGTATCTTAAAAATATACAACAACAAGTGACTAATTATTTTTAAATATTATATCTTTAAAGAAGATTTGGAACCACTTGCTATTTTTGTACTTTTTCTGAATGGCCATTAGTTTTACCATGACCCATGTTAAGATTATCCATTTAATACCCTGTATATAAAAAATTGTTCGATTATTGAATGAATGATTGAATATACTTTATTACACAACAATTTAAAAAAACATCACAGAAATAATAAATATACAATTATCACATTTGTCGATGTTTATGGACAGTAACTTGCCTCTAGAAAGATTTTAATGGGTATATCTGTGTATATATATATATATATATAAAATCTTCGTCATTATATTTATTTTAATACAAAATCTGATCTAAAATACAGTAATACAGATGATCGATTTAAAGATCCATTCTACAATAGATTTGTCCATCTAAAATTATTATCTGTGGCATGTTCCGACAGGATGGCATAAAGCTTCGCTCTATGCTTCGTGAGGTTGTAAAGGAAATCGTTGACCCAATTACTGATAACGACCCATTCTACTTAAGTCCTTTGGGGTTACAGTGCACGCTATTTCACTTCTCTGAGTCGCGGTATCACTTGTCATCATGTGAACTGTGCGCTACCGTTATACATATATCGTTGCTACCTTTATTTATATATTTAAATTTACTGTAGCATACTTAAGTTCACATAGGCGGACTTAACGTCAAGGTGGTATAGCCGTGGGTAACATAGAGAAACATATTGGCAGGTGGTAATCATCAGGTAAAAAATGAGAGAGATATTTTCATAATAAATACTCGTATATTAATTTTCCGCCTTAATCCGTCAAATCTATCAAATGTCATAATTCAATATTGATCTAGGTTGTTAAATAAACTCACATAGAAATTGAGTGGTTAATGTATATTAGACAGTTCTTGGGGTTCAAAGTCGTCAAAGTCAGCTCGGTTGCTGATCTCGTAATTAGATGTTTAACTTCGCTCATTTCAGTTTTTCAAACACGACCTAAATTTGATCGACGTGCGAATTGAAAAAAGTCCAATTAATTAATGCATCAATTTTGTTTGGAAAATGTTACGTGAGCGAAGCGTTATTTATAAACAGAAATCAAATGTTAATTTGGTTAAATTGTTGTTACAGTAATAGATGTTATTTATGCTGATTTAAAAAAAAAATTATCTTCCTTTTCAACGGACTAGATTTTTATCAAATATATAATGTTACCAAATATGATAGTGGTCTATCAAATACGTTCAGTAACATTTTTAAAACGATGTTTTTATATAAATCTTATCTTATCTATTTTCCAGCATTCGCTGGCAATTACACATTAAGCCCCTTTCTGAACTATACTTTGTTTTTTTTTTTTTAAAAAAAGAAAGTTAGCAATATTTCTTTTTTTTTCAGAAATATTACTAACAATCTTGTTAACCATTCCAACTAAGCTTAAGCTTGTGCTAGGACATGGTTCACGACAATAGTCGAATGGTGGATTCGAACCCACGACCTTACGATTCGCAGGCCGCACCCTAAGCCATTAGGCTATTGACTTCAAAGTGATTATGTATAAATAAAAAAAAGGTTATCATTAAAATTTAGTTTTTAAATGAAAGCAAATAATTAATTACAATAAAATAATAAAAGGACTGGAAAAGAATAGTCAACACAGTCAATAAAGTTTAGTTATTAAATAAATAGTCATATTTTAATTTATATCAATAAATATTACATACAGATAGTTAACTTATATAGATAGTGACCAAGATCTACACCTAGATAGTCTTGAGCACAGGCGCAAGGTGGCCAGCCTTTCGGTGTTTTACAGATTACATTTTGGAGAGTGTGCACAGGAATTACACGAGTTAATATCCCCATTCTACCTTCGGACGTTTAGACACTCGGCGGGTATCAACCCTTTTATGGTCGATGTTCCGCGCGTCCGAACGAAGCGATTTGAGTCATCGTTCATCGTGCGTACAGCAAAGGAGTGGAATAAGTTACCGGCGTCAGTCTTTCCGTCTAAGTACGACGTGGGAGCCTTCAAGAGTAGAGTGAATAGGCACTTACTAAACTAGCGCGTACCATCTTTCGACTATATCCCCACTTAACACAAGGTGGGATCATGGTCAAGCGCTAGTTTACACGCATAAAAAAAAAACATTTTTTTCACTGCAGCTTCAACCTCTCTCTCTTTCAAACTCTCATTTTTTTTTTTCATAACACACCTAAAGAAGTATAACTTCAAAAATGTATATGTTACTGGCGAAATGATTAATATCTAGTGTGGGTTCGAACTAAACTGTTAGTACCTTTATCGATTTCTTAACTAAAAAATATTTATATATTAAACTTTGTGCTACATTGATTGCTGTCTCGGTTACCCTGAAACGCTAGACACGTGAGAGCTTATTCTTTGTTTCTAGACAATATATAATATAATTGCACTCTCTCGTGTGTCTCAAAACATATCATAGTAATAGACTGAAATTGAATTGCTTCTTTCTATTGCTATGAAAATTAATGAATTAATGTCATTACTGATTTCACTTCCATATACTTTAAACAGGCACATTCGCGTAAGTGTTCATGTTGACTCGATCGAAAAGTGTGCCAATTGAAGACTACCAAAACGAACCTCCTAAGTATTCTGCGAATTTGAGATGAAAAGATTTATCACTCGTTGTCGGAAGTGAAATGACAAAGTGTATTACATTTTACAAAACTCCCAATTAAGTGTTCAACTCTCAGTGCGTTTCTTTTTAAAGAACTAACTTTGGACAAGATTTAGTGAGAGATCGGTATTTTGTTTTATTTATACTTTTAATAAAATATCCGTCGAAAAAGCACAAGCAACACTTAATGTGCTTAAGGGTAAGGGTAGAATGATTAGGATTTACTAAGTACACTTTACCATCTAGGATTGCATATCCACTTATCGTCAGGTAGGATTGCAGTGCATCACTTGCTCAGATAGTATAAAAGCTAAAGGTGCTCTTAGTCAATCAACGGTTTGTTTAGAATACGTTCTGAGAAACGTAGTCCACATTTTCAAATCCAACAATCGACAATTCCTAAGTTTGTCGCCTCAGCCCTGTCTCGCCTCAGTTCTGAGCTCTCAAGAATAAGACTACGGTATCCTCTGCCTGTCGCAGAAGGCGACTAAAAGGGGCCTCCGGTTCACTGGGCGACAAGGGTAGGGGCCTTTGTTGTCCGCCAAGGTGGACCCGGGATGAAGGCGACATCGGCTGGCCCGTGTCGCCTTGCACTGCGAGGGCACAGGGGGGTGGGAGTAACCTCCTCCCCGGGAATTGCTCCTCTTGAGCACAGTGCAGAGGGGCCCCGGTGCGTTCCACTGGAGATCCCGGAGCCCCTCACCATGCACCGAGGAAGGGCCCCCGGGGAGGTTTTAGTGGGTAAAAACTCCACATTACCGCCGCCTTCCCCCCAAAAGGCGGGGTATCCTTTTGAAGATTTCCTCCCCGTTAACAAAAAAACTTTGTCGCCTAGCACAAGCTTTACCTTTTTTGGAATGGGTAACAAGAACGACTCTCATTGAATAAAACTACTTTAACCTTATTTTTTTTTAATTTTAAACGTTTCGATAACTTTACAACCGTCATACAGTTTTTGTAGGGTCTGCTCTGTGCGCCTTCATAACAGAAGGAGTGGAGAGCTCCACCAAAACCATGATACGAGCTGTTGGAACTACATTATTGTGCGATAGCGGTCATAACCTATCCTTGCTCCCGCAAGGGAGAACATGCAAATGCATTTCCCTATGCTTTTGAATAGTTAACCCTCCCCCCTCGACAGCTGGGTCGGGTGGGCGTTGATAGATTCGTCGTAGCTAATGGAATTAGCCTTGACGTTAAAATAGTTATTCCTAAAATCCGCCTTAAACGGTACCCATGACCAGTGTTAATTACTCGGGTAATGGGGTTAGTACCCCAAGGCTCGTACATGCAAGGTTCATTGACCCTTATAGATGTGGTTATTGATTGTCAAATTTTGACTAAGGCCTCTGATCCAAATCCACCATTCGACAATTTCTGTTTAGCTTTTAAATTATGTAATGGTACATTCGGCTACAAGCATAGTTGGAATTATTTGCAGTTTTGTGCGCACGAGCCTACATTGCTTCACATGTTCGTTAATTGTCTTTCATCAGTTTCTGGTCGTATCCAGGCCACTCCGAGTGCGGGCTCGGGCGTTGTCACGCTCTCTTCACAGCGCTCACCAATTAGCTTGGTTAATGGAGACATCAGGCACACCGCCCGTCTGCCATTACACTTTCTAAAGACAAGTGTTTCATGGCTTATTATTGATGATTGCATCTACACAAACATACGATAGTTGCACACACAATCAGTGTTTATGATATGATATAGAAATTAGTGAGGAATTTCTTTATATCTTTACCAAGTTATGCCAAGAGTATAGCCTATATATGTCCCACTGTTGGGCACAGGCTTTACTTAAAAGAGAGTATAATGACATAATCCATTATAATAGGTTGTCAAATATCTCCCTTCCGCCTTTTGTCTTTTGAATTTCGCGGCTATGTACAAAGCGCTACAGAGCTCGTATCTAGCAATACTATACATAATTTGAAAGGTCTTGACATAACCTACAAAACGACGCTATGCATAATTAGTTTGGATATTGCGTTCAACAGTTATAGACGTGTAAACATGGAGTTCACTAACGCCGAAATTCGCGCTATTTTAAAGTTTTCCTTCGTTAAAGGCAAATCCGCTAGAGAAACGTTCCGTGAGATTAATGGTGTTTTGGGGATGGTACTCTATCACTTCGAACCACGGAGGAATGGTTTCGACGATTCAGAGCCAACAACAAATTATATACGCGACGGACTTCACATGTCTTAGAAAATTTTCTAAATAAATAAAAAGACTATCTTCGAGCTTCGTAATGTAACTACGATACATCTAATATTAAAAAAATGGATTGTCTGTTTGTAATATTAATACAACCGCTTTTTACTTCATGCATATGTATGTATGTTTCACACGGTACATTTACTAAGATAATTTATTCAATTTTTGTCCGTCTATTTGTTCCGGGTAACCCCTGGAATGGCTGTACCGATTTTAACGGGATTGGCAGATATCTTATGTAATAGGAAGTATTAGGCTAAGAAATAATAAACACTTTTGTATCGCGAGTAACACAGCGCATTAAAAACGGCGAAAGGAAAGTAGTCAGTAGGTAATTAAATTTAGAGGTTCAGGCTAAGCGACCTAAGAGCTATGCCACCTCTCAATACGGTGAAGCAGTCAAGGCCAGCTTCTCTGGCCAATCTGTGTAGTTCATCATAAAAAAAAAAATATAAAAGAAGGTGTCCGCGTGTAACATCGCTTAACGTTTGATTCTATTCGAAGTCGATTTTTGTGTTTAATTTATTGCCAAAAAAGGTACAGAAGGTATGGGGCAGACGGTAGCATTGTTCGGTGAAATTTAGATACGACGGCAGGTATATAATTCAAAGTTGGCACACGCTTTGATGTGCCGCTATTACGTCGAAATGAACAGGAAAATTACATTCGACGAACAGTAGTGTGTTCAATCTTAGTTTATTTTTGTTCTGTTCACCTTTTCATAGAATACGTATTCAGGAGTAGTTTCTTGCATTGGTTTTTCTTATATTTACGAGTATTTATTAAACATTTTTGTAACAATATTTGTACGTAGCAAGTAACAGGGAGCCTCGTAAATTGAAGCCTCAAAACGTGGCACTTTATTGAATGTCCCACACATTATCCGTGAAATAGTAACCGACCGAGTCGTGGTTCGGCCCTCTTGGGCGCCCTTGGATCGTAATTCTTAGATGCTAGCGATAGCGGTTCAGGCTATTTCTCAATCCGGTGAAGTCGAAAAAAAAACTCAGAACTCTGTTGCTAGACATAAAGGTGTGGTATCTTTAATTCTTCATTCGCAATACAGTCTATTCATCTTAAGAACGCTTTATAGTAGTGGTGTGCAAACTTTTTGGCTGGCGGACCACAAATTGTAAAAAAAATTCAAACGGGCCAAAATTTGACCAAAAAAAATCTTTTGATTCGATTCATTTTTATCTTTTTACCTTAAAATTTAAGCTTTTTTTAATACAAACTAAGAATTTTAAGGTTTTAAATCGTATAAACACTACTGAGATGAATAAAAACAGAAAAAAATTCAATACCATTTGCAACACAACGAAAATATTAACTCAAACTCTTGGCGGGCCGGATGAAATGCTTTAACGAGCCAGATTTGCCCGCGGGCCGTTGTTTGCCCACCACTGCCTTATCGTATGATGTTTAAAGCACCCAATGAGCATATTTAAAGGGATTCGTGATTACTTAAAAGCAAATAACATAGTGTAGCACTGTTATAAATATTTTTATTTATTATTTACTCTTTTCATGTATTTATTTAGATAATGCCACTAAAGACATATCCTCTGTGATAAATGTTAATTTAAGGTAAATATACCCGGGTGCATTTCGTCGAGTGTGCGGAGATTTTGCATGACCTAATACCCCGCTCCTTTCCATCACCGAACGACTAGGCGCGGTGAGCAGTTCCACCCTTACGTCGTAGACATTCCATCAATACGCACGAACCGGTTTGCCTCCACCTTCCTTATGTGGACGGCTAAGGAATGGCACTCTCTGCCGCGTTCAGTCTTTCCTCACGGGTACAATCTGGACACCTTTAAGTCCAATGTCAACAGAGACCTTATAGGCTCACGTGCTCCATCCTAGGCATCATCTTCGCCTTCCATCAAGCAAGATAGAAGCCAAACGTGAGCCTATTTAGAATATAAAAAAAACCCGCGAATAATTGCAAATATGCAACAAAACCGATTGTGTATAAAATGGACGTTCAGTGACATCAAAGTGGTCGATTGATTGGTGCTACTATGGTTTACCGATAGCCACCTCTGGCATGCTAATATTGTGTGACTGTGTACGTCTCAAATACTATTTGAAGTAATTGGTAATAATGGAATGATAATTGACATGACTAATAGCTTGATTTCATAATGTAAGGTTTGGGGAAGTAGTTACCATGAACTTACAGAATACCGGCGGGAAGGTAAGTTTTGAAACAAACATAAAAAACGAAAAGTAACATGCTACAATTTTTTTTTTGCTGGACGGTGCTTTGATTAATTTGAGGTTTTGCGAAGAAATTCTGTGTTCAGAATACTTTAATCAACGTGTATGTATGGATGCGTAGATGGATGCAGTTGTAGCAAGAGAAAAGTGTGCCAGGGTCATACCAGATGGAAGTCTTTAATCTCTGCCTATCCCTCTAGGTCACGGGCGTATTTTAGTGAAAATATTACTACTGACGGCCATTTTACAGCTTTATTTTTATTTTGATTAGATTATAATAAACTGGCTCAGTGAATAACTTTGATAATAAATAATCTTTAAGCTTACATTCGGTATTGCGTTTTTGGAGGAAAACTAGACTCTCTTAGGGCTAGAATCTGAAACCAAGAAATACGACGGATAAAAGATGTAGTCCACATTGGTTTCGTAGTCAGCGGGTTTAATAACAGAGGTCCGTTCAAGTCTGGCCATGGAGTGCCAAACGGAGGAGGAAAGATTTAGATTGGAGACCCTTTATGGGCCAGAGCATGAATAGACGTCGTCATAAAAATTACAGGATGTAAAATAAACCAAAGTATATGATAGAAGACATTAGGGCAGTGTTTGTCGGTGTCTTGTTTGCCTAATCAATGTAAACAGACGGGTTTTGGCTTGGATAGCTGACATATATGTAGAAATAAGGCCCTATTTAACTTAAAAAGTAATTTTCAATAATTAAAAATTAAATTAGCAATACAGTTCAATTAGCAGTACAATTGAACGAAGCGGTTTGCTTCATCTTTCATTGTTCGTAAAGCAAGGGAATGGAATAGTTTGCCCGCCTCTGTCTTTCCCTCCGATTACAATGTGGGTAGTTTCAAGAGTAGAGTGAATAGGCATTTACTAAGTTAGTGCGCCTTACCATCCAGGACTGCATTTCCACTTAACATCAGGTGGAATCGTAGTCAAGGACTTGATTAGAAAGTATAAAAAGTCAGTGTTTTAAATTCTACGGACATGGCTTAATGATTGTATTCATTAAGAATCAATTTCCTGTATCGGGAACTTATCGTTTCCTTTTACTTATAAAGAGCAAAGTTTTTACGACGAAGTTAGTACACATTTAAACTTTGTAAGTAAAAAAATATACCGTTTTGTTCAGGAAGGTTTTAACGGACATTTTATTTATGAAAAATCGAACAAAAATTTTAATTTTTTTTGAATCGAAGACAAAAATGAATTGAGTTGGTTTGTTCTATATTGAATCCTTCTACAGTAATAAGCAACCTTTATTTTTTTGTTAACGAGGAGGAAATCTTCAAAAAGATACCCCGCCTTCTGGGGGGAAGGCGGCGGTTATGTGGCGTTTATACCCACTAAAACCTCCCCGATGGCCCTTCCTCGGTGCATGGTGAGGGGCTGCGGGATCTCCAGTGGAACGCACCAAAGCCCCTCTGCACTGTGCTCAAGCAGAGCACTTCCCGGGGGGGAGGTTACTCCCTCCCCCCCTGTGCCCTCGCAGTGCAAGGCGACACGGGCCAGCCGATGTCGCCTTCTCCCCGGGTCCACCTTGGCGGACGACAAAGGCCCCCACCCTTGTCGCCCAGTGAACACGAGGCCCCTTTAGTCGCCTTCTACGACAGGCAGGGGATACCGTAGTCTTATTCTTGAGAGCCCAGAACTACAGGGCTGACAGTAATAACCAACCTAGTCGAACGTAAATTACTGATTGGATTTAAATTCTTGAAGGAGGAAACGACCTTAATACCAATAATTCGAAGAGTCATGTTAGAAAGGCGAAGTAGATTTATAAAGCATTCATACAAACAAGCTGAGGACACACTACGGCTCACAGCTTACGGATTTGCAACGAACATTCATTATTATTCAAACCGAAGATCGAATTCGGGGTGCTAGCGTACGTATATATATACTTATATAGCTATGTACAATATTAAACTATTGCCTGGACACTGCACCACCACGGCTTAGTTTTTTTTAGTAGGTAACGGAGGGAAACAGATAAAAGATTTCCATTTTATAGCGAATTCTGGATTCTAAAAATGTTAAATGTAAAAAAAAAACATAAAAAAGCCTATTTTATTTGATGAATCTTATAAAAAGTTTTGCCATGTTTCTTTATATTTTTAGAGAAACATCATTATAGAATAGAAGAAGAATAAGGACATTATTCTTATTCCGTAACTATGTATATTTATCTCGTTTAGAAATGTCATAACATTGACAATTGTGACATTTGAAATTATTGTAAAATTAGAAAAAAATATAGCAATACAAATTTACGAAAAAACAATAAATTTAAATCTATCCTTTATCGCTTTCTTTACATATATAATTTATTTAAATTATTTTCAAAAATGTTAATCTTAGTGTGTACTCAACCTTTGTTTTGACTTACGACATACAGTAGATTTTATCATGTAATGGTCTCAATTTATTACGATATTTCATAGAGAACCCGATATATACATACATACAAAGTTATTTTGTGATTACTGATTTATTACACAAGTTATATTAAATTATCCATTGATCTGGTTAGCAAAGACTATTATAATTAATTATTGTTGTAAATTTAAGTTATCGTAAATTTCTACACCTCTCTTTTATAGCTGAAAGACGTTAGCTTGAAGGATCAAACAAGGTTGACCAAGAAGAACGTCAAGAGGAGGCTGAGCTGGTAATCTAGTTTAGTCTAGATCTTTTTTTTTGTTAACGGGGAAATCTCAAAAAAGATACCCCACCTTCTGGGGGGAAGGCGGCGGTTATGTGGGGTTTTTATCCACTAAAACCTCCCCGGTGGCCCTGCCTCGGTGCATGGTGAGGGGCTCCGGGATCTCCAGAGGAACGAATCGGACCCCCCGTTGCACTGTGATGTAGGAGAGCACTTCCCGGAGGGGAGGTTACTCCCTCTTCCACCTGTGCCCTCGCAGAGCAAGGCGACACGGACCAGCCGATGTCGCCTTCTTACCGGGTCCACCTTTTCTAGTTTAGGAGTAGAACTGAATTAGGAACCTTTCGTTATGGATATTGAAGGCGAGTTTGACGAGTAGGTGATGGGTCAATAGCATTGGATAGAAAATTTGTTTTCATATAATAAGTGTTTTAGTTTCATATGTTTAAGACATTGCACTGCGTCAGTATACGAATTTGGAGACCATTTGCATTCATAAAAGATCTTATGGTAGTTACTTTATCTAAAATACCTTTCAATAATGTTTACAACGTCGTTTACATTCCTCTTTCAAGCATAACCACATCAAAAGCAATCATGTGCAAACTATCGAATTACAACCTCCGTTTAATGTAGGTCATTTTAAAATCCAGCACGCTGAACGACTATTTAATATTTTTTATACAAATTCGTTCTTGATAATGATTTTAAATATATATAATGTAATATATAATATAAAGTATATATATATATATATATATATATATATATATATATATAGATATATATATATATATATATGTATACTCTCCTACCACCGCTAATGTTCCATCAACTTTGGAGCCAAATGGACTATTTCGTAGTGATGGTAAGAGACCAGACGGTATGACTCTTATACCGTGGCTGGAAGACGGGACAGCAGGGATGGGATTTAGTATGGGATGCCACATGCGTCGATACTTTGTCGCCGTCACATCTTCCAGAATCTTCTGTTGAGGCTGGAGCGGCCGCTGCAACTGCAGAAAACCTCAAGCGGTAACCTCGATACGGGTTTCATATTTGAGCCGTTTGGGATAGAAACCTTAGGTCTGTGGGGTCCTAGCGCACACCACCTTTTTAATGTGTTAGCTAAGAAGTTGGTCGACACATCTGGTGACCAGAGGGGTTATACCTTGCACAGAGGCTAAGCATTGCCATACAACGTGGCAATGCTACCAGCCTTCTGGGCACGCTGCCAAGCGATGACGGTTTGGCACAGTTATATTTTGTAATATCTATTAAATTGTAAATATTTCTTTATTAGTTAGTATATGTGATAAGTGATATTAATGGATTACATTCGAGGAATTTTACCTTGGTCACCTTAAGTTGTGTAGTACGCTAGCAACACGAGTTCGATCCCCGGTGCTGTAAATTTCATTGTTGAAGTTTTAATTGCTGATTTAGCACGACGGTGTAGGAAATCCTACACCTTTTAGATTTTTTTCTGAGACATGTAAAGTCTGCCAATACGTACTAGGGCCGCGTGGCGGACTATGCCCTTAAACTCTCTTTACATTTGACCTATGCCCAACAGCGAGATATATATTAGTTAGTTACGAGCCTTTTATTATATAAAAGTCGCACTGCTGGGCACAGGCCTTTTCTGTAAAGAGAGTATAAGGGCATAGACTGTCACGCGGCCCTAGTGCGGATTGGCAGACTCCACATGTCTTAGAAATTTTTTCTAAGACATGTGGGTTTCCTCACGATGTTTTCCTTCACCGACGAGCGCGTGGTAAATCGGGACATAATGTTGCAACAACAAATTTATTAGTGCCGGCGCCGGGGATCCAACACGGGTTCCTAGCGTACTATGCAACTTAAGGCGACCGCCCAGACACTGAGGTACCTTATGTTATAAGTATCATGAAGTTTTCTTTTAGTAGTTTTAGCAGTTAGAGGAGTCTAAGGGGTCTGGGATAAGGGTTAAAATTTATCGAAAATTTTGCGCCTTTAAAGATTAAATAAAGTGGATCAGGAATAATATCTAAAAAATAAATTAAAAAAATTAAAATAATTTATTTGTTTATCTTTATTTTTATTCCTCTTTTAAAACATACTTTATAATAAGATATACTTTTTGTCTTAATTTTTTAGTAATTAATTCCTATTTTATTTGTAAAATGTGTTTTTTTTTAAAAGAAAGCTAGCAATATTTCTTTTTTTTTCTGAAATATTACTAACAATCTTGTTAACCATTCCAACTAAGCTTAAGCTTGTGCTAGGACATGGTTGACGGAAATAGTCCAATGGTGGATTCGAACCCACGACCTTACAATTCCCAGGCCGTACCCTAAACCATTAGGCTATTGACGGTTCCGGAAATATTTATTGTTGTTGTGTAATGTTGTAGCTTTCTCATGTAAATGAATTTATTCTTATGAGAAATATACTAAAACCCTAGATATTATTGTTTTAGTCGTAAAAGCAGCTTTTATTCTTTATCCAATTAAGTGTCCCCTAAAATTGTTGTCCATAAAATAACTTCATTCCTGTGAAACACCCGACGTGTGACACAAAGGCTAACTGAGCTATTCGTGCTACTAAGCTAGGTCAAATAGCTCGTGCTATGTCCGTATTTAATAGTGGTTAGCTATGCGACTGTGGGCCTTGCGATATGAAAGCCATGCGGCGTGTTTTTTCGCGTGCTCAGTTGTTTTGTAAACGTCTGTAGGGAATATAAAATAATTGCAATATCAAATAATTATTCAATAATCAAAAAATTCTATTGAAAATTACATTTTTAGATTACCGTTTTTGACTCAATGGCAATTGAATTGTTATAGGTTGTTTCATAGTGAAATGAGACCTGTTGTATACCAAAATCTTTTTATTCAAAACTGGCTGCGTCCCGCGTTATAACCCACGATTAAAAATTACTTTATTTTCTTTAGGAGGGGTATGCAAAATTTAAAAAAAAATTACCTATTGGTACAAATAATTTTTTTTTCTACGGTACTCCTGCATGATGCAATACCATCAGCTATATGCCATTGAAAGTCCTGTCAAAATCGGTCCAGCCGTTCCAGATATTAGTTTGAACATACAGACAGATAGACTGTTATTTTGGTAACTGTGCGTATACAAAAAACAATTTTACAATGCTATCATATGCATGTACTATTTTATGTGGGTATTTTAATATAACAGACACTTTAATAGTACTTATATGTATACATTTTCCGTTTTGCCTTTCTATACCTTTGATATAATGATTTGTTATGATTTTTAAAAGGTTATTTTTTTGTACATGAACACGATATTTTACAACGTTGTAACGCTACCCAGGTTTATTAAAACATCAGACCGTTTTGTACTTCGTAGCCAAGAGCAGAACAAATTTGTATCATTATAAAAATAAAGGAAAGAACAACCCATATCAACCTTTTGTCCTATAAAGCACTGCTTAACCACTTGTGACAACTTGCGTCTCGATATATACACACACAGCACTCGCATATATGAATATAAGGCTATTCCGAGACCTGCAACGTTTAGTGATGTGCATTCATGTGTGACATTCATATCGATTAAATCAAAGTAATAATTAATTTGCTGTTGTTAGTATATATTTATGAAAACATGTAATAGATAAAACGGAGAAGGGTTTTCTCCAACTCCTCCTAGAGAATAAAATAGGAATTGGGTTTCCGGACACCTTATACAATGTCAAGGGTGACATTCACTTGTACCGGAAGTGTTTATTGCTGAAGCATTAACGTACAAACATCAAGTACAAAATACAGAATCGGAACAAATACTTGATCCCAATTATAAATTGAAGTGAGGAACCGCAAGCTATAGTCGTTACTTTCCAATTATCACATCATGCCAGCGTAAGCCCACTGCTGAACGTAGGCTTATACCAAGGCACGCAACTTAGATCGTCACCATCATCATCACGTTCTGCTTTGAGTAGCTAGTTGCTGCATACCGCCTTATATGAGTCAAATGCTCTTTTGTATATGCGCGGTCTGTGATATGCGGTCAGTTCACTACCTTCGTTATAGGTGTTTGTGCTCGAAGGACCATATCGGTTACACAAGTCCTCTTGTGGAGGTTTCTAAATATCCGACGCGATAATCGAAGAATTTGATCTTTAGGCGTTGAGGAATGGACTGCGTGACAATCTAACGTAGTTATCAAAATGCTGCCCAGCTTCTTTTGATTTCATGTCGATAAATTATGTGTTGTAATATGTTTGTTTATGTTGGAACATCCCTAGTCTCGATATTCACGGAAAGGTTCCCGCGGTAATTAGACGTTGCTCTCGACTATCCAACAAAGCTGGAATTACGTATATACTGTGCATAGTTAATATATTTAACACCCTGCGTCCCGAAATACGCGCACGCGAATATATCTCTTACTAGCAAGAAGTTTAAAGACTGAATTAGAGAACACGTGACAAAGTAGTTTGCCGCTCGACTCACTGTACAATTGTCCTTCGTATGATGTTCTTAAATTAGCTGTATTCTCATGTACTAATTTTGCTGTAGAATTTTCTTACGTAGATTTTACTACGATTTAATAAAGGAATTGGAACCGTAATCACTGCCACGGTATAATAATATTCATACTTACGTAGGACTAGTAAAAACTAGTCCATTCATTTAATTTCTTTGAAATACATAAGTTTTTGAGAACTTTTCCATGTCGAAAGATTTATTACTGAGATAAAACTACGTACTTTGAAGATGCAGGAACATGATATTTTTCCTCTGGGTATGTGAGTATCCAGGATAACAAAAAAAAACAATCAATATGCTTCCGGCGGACATCGTAACGCCTTTGCCCTAGTTACGTGCTTTATTAAAAGAAATGTTGAGCTTAAAACGTATTTTCTCACTCATTTATGTACCGCTCTTTACGTAATACAGTCTTGTTACAGTCTTAAAGGGAAATAATGAAATTATTAACACCTTAAAGGCGGCGATGAAAGAGTAAGCTGTTTTATTATGTAAGTATATAATTTATAGTGATTATCCTTATTGCAATGCTTACGAAAATGCGTATTGCCTATTTAAGCACATATATACAGATTTAACAACAAAATTCTAAATATTGGAACATTTATTCACATTACGTGTACCACGGCTATTTTAACAATGAGATCGATAGACTAGGGATGTTCATGCCATTTCGATATAATATATCGTGATGTTGTATCGATACTACGAGATATATTATACAAATATATCGATATTTTTCATATATCGAAATTTGTTTATAATTAATTAACGCTTTTTTGTAAATATTTTGTAAAATCTTTTAAATTGTAAATATTTCTTTATTAGTTAGTATATGTTATAATCATTAACGCTTAATATGAAATATTACAAAAGTTTTGTACTAATAGAGTACTCGGCGCCTAACGGAGTGGTCCTCGCTTCGGATACCAGTCCAGACAATTTGATTTGGTTTGAGTCTGCTAGCAGTACAGAGTCAAATCAAATAGTCTGCAATACATGCATAGATTATATAATTTATACGAGTCCTGCCATCGTGAAGAGTAGGAATGTAGCAACATACTACACTAAACTCGTCTTCTGTATGGCAGCGCAATTAAGGGTTTTATTTTATTCAAGTTGTCAACCACAAATAGAAGAAAGAATGGAATACTTTTTTATTTAATTTCTTACGATATTTCGTATATCGGATGAAATTTATCGATATAAATATCGATATAAGATGATTCGATAATATCGGATTGAAGCGATATATCGCGTCCATATATCGATGTTTTATGTAATATCGATATCTATCGTACACTGCTAGCAGAATCAAATCAAATAGTCTGGACTGGCATCCGAAGCGAGAACCTTTCAGTTACGCGCCGAGTACTCTATTAGTACAAAACTTTTCTATGTAATATTAAGCGCTAATTATAAACAAATTTCGATATACGGAAAATATCGATATATTGTACAAATATACAGATACATCGTCACGGTATATTATATCGAAAAATGTATCGATATATTTTTGGCATGAACATACCTACTGCTTACCCTTCTATGTCGGTAGCGTGATTTTTTATGTCAAATATGAGAACATAAATGGGACAAGTTCAACAGAACGTAATATAAGCTTTCAATCGTATATGTTTAATGGTTATTTGACCTTTCCGGACGAGGAACGTTGAGAAATTTCGAGTCTTTATCACGACTTTGATTGTTTGTCATACCAAAATTGGTGTGACATAAACTTGCGTTGACATTTCGAGGTGTCATTGTAACAGTTGTAATCACAGGGGACCTGGGTGGTGACGAAATTTCTTTACTTACGAACTGTTATTTAAATATATTTTTTAAGAAATAAACTCACAAGCGTACAATATTTGTTTTACCTTAATTACCTTTAGGTATTTGTAACTTGAGATTGTTATCGCTTAGTGCTTCATATTATAATTCTACTTAAAAAATTATTCATGTCGAGATCGGGAAAAGAAACCATAACGACTTTTTAATTTCCGTTAAGTTTAATTCGAAAAAGGAATTGTTTCCGCGAAGCGCTTAGAAGGCGTTTTTTAACATTCCAAGTTTGGCGGGACACGTCTCAATTTTCATAATTTACGACCGGGAATTTTTTTTTCAATTTGGCGCCTTGACATTTTTACGTTCAATTAGAGTTTCAAATAATTGGCGTATTTATCTGTCTTCATTCGTATTTACTACACGATCTTAAATTGTCAAACTTTTTTTTTCGGCCAGTGTAACACGGTTGTGAAAAATGTTTACTGGCCAGTCTTCAATAATAATCGACTGGAGGAATAGTGACGTATACTTTTTTCGTTTATCGATTTCTTTTACACTGACATTACTGAGGATGTGGTCTGGAGTTCTTGGAAGTGTGTTTATTGGTAAAAATCGAGGTTTAAGCGCAGACTGGCGGCCGAAGGGCATTAAAAATGTTCGCCCGCATTTGTTTACACTTCCCTGAGTTTGTTTATCTTTGGTAATATCGATAATGTTTTGTGGCTTTCATTTTGCATGTCTTTCGTTCGCATTGGTTTAGCATTAAAAAAGATAGTGTAAAGATCACGTTAAAACTGATATCTTATCAACCGATTTCAAGAAGTAGGTTCTCAATTCGTTTATCTGTTTGTTACCTTATAACTTTTTAATGGATGAACTGATTTTGACGATTCTTTAATTATTCTAAAGCCGATGCTTCCCGTTCCCATTGGTCCAATTCTGATAATGGCATCCATGAGAAAACCATATAAGTCTTAATTTTGCATCAAGTATGTGGCAATCGATTTCGATGATTCATTTTTAATGGAAAGTACGTTCTTTAGTGTAGAGTAATGACTTGTAGGTTTTGTGGAATAAAATAGTCCAATAACTAGAACACTCGTTTTATTGAGACAGCGTAACGTTGTACAAGGAATACCGTCACTTCAGCCCTGTAGTTCTGGGCTCTCAAGAATAAGACTACGGTATCCCCTGCCTGTCGTAGAAGGCCACTAAAGGGAGCCTCGGGTTCACTGGGCGATAAGGGTTGGGGCCTGCGTCGTCCACCAAGGTGGACCCGGGAAGAAGGCGACATCGGTTGGCCCGTGTCGCCTTGCGCTGCGAGGGCAAAGGGGGGGAGGAAGTAACCCCCCCCCCCCCGCCCCGGGCCGTGCTCTCCTTGAGCCCAGTGCAGAGGGGCTCCGGTGCGTTCCAAGTTGAGATCCCGGAGCCCCTCGTCATGCACCGAGGAAAGGGCCACCGGGGAGGTTTTAGTGGGTCCCCGCCTTCCCCCCAGAAAACGGGGTATCTTTCTGAAGATTTCCTCCCCGTCAACAAAAAAAAAGGAATACCGTCACAATTGCGCGTCCTCACAATCTTTATACAAAATTAATTACAAGTCAGATTACGAACTAATAAAGTTAAATTATTGTTGCCAATTAATATGACGATCAACTAAATTATTAATTATGAATTAAAGATACAATAAGGTTGAGGTAAATCACTAAGATATCATTAGAAGTAGTTATTATGCATAACAATCGCTGGGTGTCATGTGTTGCCAGCTAACAGTAGTTTGATAAAAGTTTTGTTAGGTTAGAATTAATTCTATTTCGTAATATTTCTCCGTACAATTTATTATTTAGAACTTCAATGTCACACTGATTACTAAGCTTGATTCTGTATGATTTTTCTACCGTTGATTCATGCTTGATCTTAGTCAAGTTGATGCAATTTTAACTACTGAGGCAACATTCCTATTCGTCGTATACATGAGCACAAATTTATTTTTAATCTATGATATTTCTAAACTTCGATATACACTCGGAAAGTTATTAATACAAGTCTACTAAGTCGAGTCTATTAGGCTCTACTATTCAGAAGCAGGTTTACCCATGTAGCGTAAAGTTAATGAGTAATAATAGTGTAATCTACTTTCATGTTATCTCGATCAGCTGATCGGTCACAGTGCGGTGCCATACAAAACATTGCTTATCCGGGAAAAAGCAACCGACCGAACCGTGGTTCGTGGCACCCTCGGATCGTAATGCTTACGCGTAATAAATTAACCCCTTAACCTGGGGGATCGTACTTGTCGTTACTTGAGGGAAGGACCAGTTACGTCGGGCCCTCACCTAAACCTCACAAGATGTTCCACCATCGTCACGGGGTAATATATAATATATATATATATATACATATATATATATATATATATATATATAAATATACATATGCTAAACATACGACAGATACCTAAGATGTGATGTGTACAGGTGATGTACTGGGGGATCCTCGTCTCAAGTTGCTAAGAAAAGATGTTCAGGCTAAACGACCTAAGAGCTATACCACCTCTCAATCCGGTGAAGCAGTAAAAGTCATCTCCCCTGGCGTATAGTGTAGGTTCGTCCCAAAAAAAATTACCAAATCGTATGCAAAATTGAACTCTTTGCATGCGGCTGATTCATTGAAAGTGCCGCGGCTCGCTTATACCACCATGTCATAGGTGGAGCCTTTGGTACAATTATTATTCCGCATTTCAAATAATGTAATATAACGTTGTTGCACTTTTCTATCCCTTCTCGAAGTCTACGACTCAACTGTCCATTATATACTCCGCCTAGTAATGCTAACTATATGCTTAATAGCTAATTTATTAGTGTGTAACGAATTTAATTAAAAACCATTGTAAGAAGTACAATAATGTCGACCTGTTTTACGTCAGTGATGCCTACATACGTAAGCTTTTTATAAGTATATTTGGTGAAGTTTTGTCTGCGACTATGATGCGATTTTCCAATCCTGTGTTACCTAAAGTTTGCATATCTTTAAGCGTCAATAGCCTAATGGTTTAGGGTACGGCCTGAGTAGTAGTTGGAATGGTTGACAAGATTGTTAGTAATATTTCAGGAAAAAAAGAAATATTGTTAGCTTTCTTTTTAAAAAAATATCTTTAGTTTTTTTTCCTAACTTATGTTACACTAACTTCTAACTAAACTAAACTTCTTATCTCCGCCGAATGCCTCCTTAGGCCGGGAACCTGGCGTCGCGACCGACATGGGCCGTTGGCCTGGCGCCCCCCTCGGAGAGGGTTCCCACAGGGAACGGCGGCGCGTTTGTATTCGACGCGCCGCATTGTAGTAATTGTCTCAGGGGGGGTGCTTCTCACCCCTCCTAGGTAGGGCCCGGAGTACGGGCACGGCCGGGGGTTGCGGAAGAACTGTGGGATGTTATCCCGTGACCCCACATACATGGTCGTATGGGGGAATACCGTGTGAAGATTTTTAGTCGGTTGGAGCCCGACACTACCGCCGTCGCCGGCCCTTATGGCTTCGGGGTGTGCTTCCGCATTTTGTTACACACGTAAAAAAAAGCTTCTTATCTGCTAAATTAGTATATTAGTAAATTAGTTAAATTAGTAAATTATATAAGAAGTATTGAATAGCTGTAAGTTTGCCCGGATTAAATAAATAAATAACACACTAGACTTATTGCAAATTAGAATATCTTTGTCCCGTTATCATTGTTCTTTTAGTGTCATGACAGTTCAAAGAAGCTCTCTATACATATGTCCCAATGCTGGGCAAATGCCAACATTCTAAAAAGGTAATTGGAGCATTATAAACGCGGCTCGAGTGCGGATTTCTGTTTTTTCAAAATATTTCTCAAATATGCAAATTTCCTCATGATGTTTTCCTACATCGCATGTGGCAAATCTATTGAGATCACTTAAGACTGCATTTAAGTAACACGAATTTGTATGGCGATTCATTTACCTGTACAGCTATAAAACTCGGCAATAGCTTATTGATATTTAGTAGGCTACGTCTACCAATATCTTTAAATTGCGGATATCTGAATACTTTCTACTCAAACAGTGAATATGAGAAACTGGTTATATATACTATTGTTTATTATACTTTTACTTATATGTATATTATTATATTTTGTATCTGTGCATGTATATGCAAATATTTTAAAGATATCTTATATTTTATTTTATTTATGTTTGGAAAACTAACTAGAAGAGACACAAGAAAAATAAATTAAACCTGGAAATGGCCTATTAAAAGTTTTTGCAAATAGAATAGGATGTACAAGATATAAAAATTAAACAATAGAAAGAGCAACAATTCAACAAAAAAAAAGGAATCAAATAACAATAGAAGATAATAAAAAGTAAATAAATAAATTAATAAATAGATAATGACAAAGAACCTTAACTCTATAATTATTTAGTATACAGATATAAACAATCTAAAATATCAGCTTATTTTGAATAAATAAAAAAATGTTTACACACCATTTTCTTTAGGCAACCTATAGTTGTATTAAAAATGTCGATATCAACCTCCCTAGACTTTTCATTATTATATACTTAACTATATAAGAAATTTTTGAAATAACCTGTTAGCTGGCAACACATGACACCCAGCGATTGTTATGCATAATAACTACTTCCAATGATATCTTAGTGATTTACCTGAACCTTATTGTATCTTCAATTCATAATTAATAATTTAGTTGATCGTCACATGAACTTGGCATTGTAAACAATAGTTTGACTTTATTAGTTCCTAATCTGACTTCTAATTAATTTTGTTTAAAAATTGTGAGGACGCGCAGTTGTGACGTCACTCGTTATAAGTAATTCTTTGTACGACGTTACGCTGTCTCAATAAAGCGAGTGTATTAGTTGTTGGACTATTTTACTTCACGAGACCTACAGATCCTAACATAACTTCAGATTTTTATATCTCTATTTTAAATTAATTTTAATATTTTTTTAAATATGTACTTAATTTTGATTGTATGGAATATAATAAAACTACATATAATTTAACTGCCTCCACAACCACCTAGGATTAAATCATAAGATCGCAGACTTTTTCCTAATAGACCACTTACAAATTTAGACGGTTCCGATGTACACTCTTATTTCTACCATTTTACCAAAACTCAACAAAAAAAGATCAAATCTAACTATGGTGGAAACGGCACGTTGTACTGAAAATCGAATAAAATTGACTATTAACAATCGCTGGGTTTCCTAAAATATTATTTGCCTACATTGATAATTGACGTTCAGCCAAAATTTTAATTCTTCACTATCGTAAGACATAGAGAGAGATAAATTTTCGTTGATCTCTGACATTAATTGGGCACTAAGGGTCTATATACACGAGAGAGTTTATTTATACCAGTTGTGGTGCAGTGACACCTAATTCTATAGCGAATCAGATTTCGGTATTATAAAAACGTGTCATACATATATTATATATTTCTTTTAGTAAAAAATTCGCAGTAAAACCAAATTAATGTAGAACGTGGGACGTGGCGGACGAGTCGCACATGTTGTGAAACAAAATGTAATATAAGTTTCTCAGGCGGTCTACGAATATCGAATACTCGGAATATTGAATTTTTAGTCATCGGAGAAATTTCCAGTGAACAAGAGTGGAACGGCCGAAACATTCACGTTTTATGCGCCCTATGCAACTTTATTGATATTGAAATATTATCTCTATATAATAAATAGTATGTATATATCTAGAAAATTGTCCTAAATGGCTTATTGCTATAGAATTGATCAGAGTAAAAAGGCGCGTCGAATGGTCTAGATGTCATCTACATACCACGAAAAACTCGTCATACAGCATTTAATTTTATCAAGCTTTTCTACTGTTAGAGCCGTGGTAGCTCAGTGTTCGGGCGGTCGCCTCTTCTTTGTGTTGCTCTCTTTTATGTGCTGATTCACCACGCGCTCGGCGGTGAAGGAACACATCGTGAGTCCTACATGTCCTAGATAATATTTCTAAGACATGTGACAAGTCTGCTTATCCGCACTGGGGCCGCGTGGCGGACTATGCCCTTATACTCTCTTTACAGAAAAGGTCTGTGCCCGGCAGTGGGACTTAAATAAAGGCTGTAAATTTAACTTTAACTACTGTTTGTTCAAAAAATTATAAATTTTTGTAATAGCTTTTGGTTCTATTGTTAAATTGGATATTTGGATAAACGACATTTCCGCTCCCTTCCGTCGATATCACCATTGTGGCTAGCTGCCTTCCTTAACAATTTTGCAAAGGTTGACTGTGCTACAGTTTTCGGCGTCCTGGCTCACACTGTGCAACAACCTAAGCTTTAGTCTTCCTCACTTAGGCTGCCAATTAGTACGTAGTACCTGGCACACCTCTCTCGCTTGAATCACATCTGCGTATACATAAACTTAACGTGGATTACATACAATCAAATGCATTGTACCTTATAACATGGTATTCTACTAACAATAAATCTTGACCTGTAATAAAAAACTGGATACTAAGAATTGTTCCCACATTCGGATTTTATTTCATCGCTAACACTTTGTTAGAGGCTGTCGCCTTTCTCGTTGGTCTATGGTTTGTTTCACTGGAACCGTGTTAGTTTGTTTGATGTTAGTTTCTGCTAATGCATAAAATTGTAACGGAATTGTCAATAGTATGTCATACTATAGTGACATACTAAAAGTAGTCTACAAAAACACAAATGCGAAGACGTACAAGATGTACAAGAAGCAGAAGGTATGCCTGGGCCCCGAGCCTGCGATATGCCTGTGACATTTCATTATGAAACCGATCTATTACGGTCATATCTATTACAATTCCTTCACCACCAAATATGCAAATAACTCACACACGATTTGCGTGCAAGTGACCACTATGATGCCAATGAACGTACATTTTGTACATAATTGGTTTAGTTACCTCGGGGCTAAAGAGTGTGTATAAAAATGGTTATCAGTAATCTCTGCATATATCTCTATTTTAAATTAATTTTAATATTTTTTTAAATATGTACTTAATTTTGATTGTATGGAATATAATAAAACTACATATAATTTAACTGCCTCCACAACCACCTAGGATTAAATCATAAGATCGCAGACTTTTTCCTAATAGACCACTTACAAATTTAGACGGTTCCGATGTACACTCTTATTTCTACCATTTTACCAAAACTCAACAAAAAAAGATCAAATCTAACTATGGTGGAAACGGCACGTTGTACTGAAAATCGAATAAAATTGACTATTAACAATCGCTGGGTTTCCTAAAATATTATTTGCCTACATTGATAATTGACGTTCAGCCAAAATTTTAATTCTTCACTATCGTAAGACATAGAGAGAGATAAATTTTCGTTGATCTCTGACATTAATTGGGCACTAAGGGTCTATATACACGAGAGAGTTTATTTATACCAGTTGTGGTGCAGTGACACCTAATTCTATAGCGAATCAGATTTCGGTATTATAAAAACGTGTCATACATATATTATATATTTCTTTTAGTAAAAAATTCGCAGTAAAACCAAATTAATGTAGAACGTGGGACGTGGCGGACGAGTCGCACATGTTGTGAAACAAAATGTAATATAAGTTTCTCAGGCGGTCTACGAATATCGAATACTCGGAATATTGAATTTTTAGTCATCGGAGAAATTTCCAGTGAACAAGAGTGGAACGGCCGAAACATTCACGTTTTATGCGCCCTATGCAACTTTATTGATATTGAAATATTATCTCTATATAATAAATAGTATGTATATATCTAGAAAATTGTCCTAAATGGCTTATTGCTATAGAATTGATCAGAGTAAAAAGGCGCGTCGAATGGTCTAGATCTCATCTACATACCACGAAAAAATCGTGATACAGCATTTAATTTTATCAAGCTTTTCTACTGTTAGAGCCGTGGTAGCTCAGTGTTCGGGCGGTCGCCTCTTCTTTGTGTTGCTCTCTTTTATGTGCTGATTTACCACGCGCTCGGCGGTGAAGGAACACATCGTGAGTCCTACATGTCCTAGATAATATTTCTAAGACATGTGACAAGTCTGCTTATCCGCACTGGGGCCGCGTGGCGGACTATGCCCTTATACTCTCTTTACAGAAAAGGTCTGTGCCCGGCAGTGGGACTTAAATAAAGGCTGTAAATTTAACTTTAACTACTGTTTGTTCAAAAAATTATAAATTTTTGTAATAGCTTTTGGTTCTATTGTTAAATTGGATATTTGGATAAACGACATTTCCGCTCCCTTCCGTCGATATCACCATTGTGGCTAGCTGCCTTCCTTAACAATTTTGCAAAGGTTGACTGTGCTACAGTTTTCGGCGTCCTGGCTCACACTGTGCAACAACCTAAGCTTTAGTCTTCCTCACTTAGGCTGCCAATTAGTACGTAGTACCTGGCACACCTCTCTCGCTTGAATCACATCTGCGTATACATAAACTTAACGTGGATTACATACAATCAAATGCATTGTACCTTATAACATGGTATTCTACTAACAATAAATCTTGACCTGTAATAAAAAACTGGATACTAAGAATTGTTCCCACATTCGGATTTTATTTCATCGCTAACACTTTGTTAAGAGGCTGTCGCCTTTCTCGTGTGGCATTTATTTGTTCAAAGAAACTGTTATTGAGGTCGTTATCCGTGCGATGGACTTCTGGCGAATGGAAGATTATAACATTCAGGGCGCGCAACAGTTAAAGCCAACATGATCGTTTCCAACAATTGAAGTATGATCGTTTGAAGTTTTGTTACATAGGATGGCATACTGGTGTGATGATAATTTGTTGCCACGACTGTGCTATGCACGAATATATGCTTTATTGCCTATTATATTACTTAATAGCGTAGCCAGCCCGCTTTGTCTGACTAGATTTTGCTTTCTGTTATTAAAACAATAAACTTACATCATTAAATATTTATTTTAACTCTAACAATATATTAAATTATTCATTTCTCTCCGTATTCATTCTCTTCTCGAGTGGATGATCATTACCCACATGTACATAATTACTACTCAATACATATTTAAGGTTATTAAACAATAGAATATCATCATAGTATATAAAAGCTGTATTTGACAGTTCAAAAAGAGGAGTGCTTCGATCGTCACCAAACTTTACAGGATTACTCGCCAGGTCAATCTGAAGATTCCTTGAAAGTTTAATTGAAATCGGTCCAGCCGTTTCGGAACCTATATGGAACCTACCCACACACTTTCTCTTTTATGTATATAGATATCACATTACCAATAATTAAATATTGATATCATCATCGTCATCAGTTCTGTCTGAACTAACTACGACATCCACTACTGCACATCATCATCATCATCATCTCAGCCGTAAGACATCCACTGCTGGACATAGGCCTCCCCCAACGATTTCCAAAAGGACCGGTTGTAAGCGGCCCGCATCCAGCAGCGCTCTGCGACCTTTATGAGGTCGTCAGACCACCTTGCGGGTGGACGTCCCACACTGCGCTTGCTGGTCCGTGGTCTCCAATCGAGAACTTTTCGGCCCCATCGACCATCTGTTCTACGCGCTATGTGCCATGCCCATTGCCACTTCAACTTGCTTATCCGGCGAGCTATGTCGGTTACCTTCGTTCGTCTACGGATCTCCTCATTCCTGATTTGATCTCGTAGAGATACTCCGAGCATAGCCCTCTCCATAGCTCGTTGTGCGACTTTGAGCTTGCTTATGAGGCCCATAGTGAGAGACCACGTTTAAGTTCCGTATGTCATCACTGGTAACACACACTGGTCCAAGACTTTCGACTACTGCACATAGGAAGTTAACCTAAGTAATTTCTCATACCCTCGACTCTACAAGGTCGTGGGTATTTTCTTCCAGTTTCCTTCCTTTCTCTCTCCCTTTGCTTTCTTTATCTTAAATCTTATTTTATACATTTGTGATGTTTCTTCCTCCCCTTTCTATTTCCTTTTCTTTATTACAATTTTCTTAACTTATACATTCCTTATTTCTTACTCTATTTTTTATTCAACTACTTAAAAGTTTTCTTACTTACTAACCTTAATTACGTCAACTAACAAATTTATTATTACTGCTTATTTTCTACATACTTCTTAATTGGGCTCGCAATGGATATTTCGCAATACACGTTGGAATGGTCCTTTCGTATATACAGTTCAATTCCTGTGTGCGCCTTTTTTACCACAAAACATAGGACATAGACAACATTTCCAAAAAAACCAATTGTAGCTTGCTTCCAGCTTCATTATGTGGTCTTTCTGAGGACGTCAGACCAATTGCACAGGCCTTCTCTGTAAAGGGAGTATAAGGGTATCTGCCACATGGCCCTAGTGCGGATTCGCAGACTTCACATGCCATAAAAAATGTTTGAAGACATGCCGATTTCGTCACGGTGTTTCCCTTCAACGCCGAGCACGTGGTAAATCACATCAAATTAATAATTTCATTGATCGAGTGGTTTCACTCCTGAGATCTAACTCGGGTTGTTAGCATACAATACCACCACTCTAAATTTTCGACCAAATTGTGTTTGTATTGAATGGAGGGTTTTAATGGTAATACATGAATGCATGAGGAAGGCGACCATTAGAGACGATTGGCGGTGTGCTGTGAACCTTGCCAAGACCACTCTGTCAAGAGTGATACCGATGAAGAAGAAGTAATAGAGAGTGAAGATAAATTCATGTGGACGAAGGGACGGAAAGCAGCGTGACTAACTTAACGAGCACCGCCCATCTGATTTCATCCGAAATTTAGTACGCGGAAAACATAAATTGAGTTTTAGGAAAACGTCGGCCGGGCTCTGTTCCAAAATTCGCGCCACTAGGTTACTCGACACACCCCAATTTTACAAAAGCTACGCTTTTCGCATTCGCGGAACGCCGGTGAGCGAGATTAATTACCGAAATTCATTCGCGTTTCGCTTTAAAACTTTACTTCTATCCTCAAGTGACACGAATCATCCAGCCAGTACCGACACGTCTTAATTACAAGTTGCTAACGTATATTGGGGTCGCAGAGCTACATCTGTAACCAGCCACGCAATGTTTTGATCTTATTTCATAACAAGACGCGACCTATATAGGTCTCTATTCTCATAGGAAATACGAACAGAATGCCGTGATGCGGTAACACATAGCAGTCTCTCGACGTATTGCTTTTCGCGCAGATCTCTCGGTGAAGGTTATGCCAACTACTTTCCCACCGCCGTTTTGATTTTCTTGACCTGGTTTTCATTGTTAAAATAAACTGTTGCTTTCGGTGAATTAGCGTTGTCTGCCTTGGTAAAAACGGATGGTGAGGATATAATTTACATGTATATTTTCGAAGTGACGTTAAGGAGGTATTTGACTGGCGTACGGTCGAATTCCATTGTTTACCACCGTTCGTCCTTCTTCAAATTCAAGGGAGATAATTCTAGATCTATTGTGCCATGACCCTGACCAGGTTTAGGAATGGAAATAGTTAGGAATGTGGTGGATCGATGAGCCTATACTACTCGCGTATTTTTCTTCGACCATGTTGTATTTATTTTGTTTATAAAATTAAAAAGTCACATATATAAAAAGTCATTCGTTACACAATGGCCTTATCGCGATCTCTTTCAAGCATCCTTAAGATGGAGAATAATAAAAAATAGAACTGTATACTAACCATAGCTAGGAGAGTTGGAGCCGAAAAAGCTTAGGCGCTTTGCTAACAATAGCAACATCAATAGCCTGCGAGGACGATGTCAATTCTCTTCCTCGTGTTCTTTTTTCTCTTTTCCTTTTCATTCTTCTTCGCCTTCTAAAGTTCTTTATAAAAACTACAACAGTTACACCCGTTGTTCAATTTCTATTTCCAATATCCCATTAAAATTTTAATTAAATTAAATTTATCTTGAACTTGTAATGCGATTTTACAGTGATGTAAATAAAAAGGTCATGAATGACGCGTTTTCCTTGCACCAACCAAATTTTATAGACTGTTCCTGAGACTTTTTTATTACGCAGTGTAGAGGAGCTAATTACTAATTTCCGCTCTAAAGTATTTCTAAATTTGAAAGTTAATTACTTCCTTTTTTTTTTCGACTTTCGAAATTCAAATGACCTGAGAAGATTTTTTTTTTAATGTAACAATAGGCATAACTACTGACTTATTCTAAATTCAGAGTTTTATTGCCCCTTGTCCTTTTTAATCTAAGTATAGTATATAGTATGCCTATGCTTTTTCTAGTTCCCCTAACGTGGATAGGTTAGGGCAGTTTTTCTCCCATGCCTTTCCTCCCATCCTTTATATTTATTACACTCCTACATTCAACTTATTATACACAATTTATTTCTACTTACACTTATTTTTATTACACAATATTTCTACTTCTAGTATACTCTTATTCTTTTACTC
Source organism: Meandrusa payeni (assembly GCA_029286785.1). Taxonomy (NCBI): domain Eukaryota; kingdom Metazoa; phylum Arthropoda; class Insecta; order Lepidoptera; family Papilionidae; genus Meandrusa; species Meandrusa payeni. Next base: position 5,072,960 of record JAGSMX010000029.1, read on the forward strand.
TTTCTTTTTACATTTCTAACATTTACTTATTTCTAATCTTATTTTTTATTACACTTGTCTTATTTCTATCTATCTATGCTATTATTTATATAATGCTATTTTGACTTCAAGGTATTAATTATGTGATCACTCTGTTTGAATGGAATCAATAATTAACAATATAACATTAATAAATTTAGACGGTAGCCTGGTAGATCATTTGTAATGGAGTAAAAATAAATTCGTAAGCAAATTAAATTTAAAGTGGTAGGTCCGGGTTAAAGTGTGTAATGTACCTTCATTATACTATATAATACAGGACAAAAAAAAATGCAATTTTCAAACGCACCTCCAAAAAGTATTTATTATGATATAAGGATAAATTTGTACTAATACCAAATGTGCGTTAAAATAATCAATTTTATTGTGTTTATGTTTCACGACTTTGGCTATAATGGCGTACATATAAAAGAGAGATATATACTGTCGCAGGGTTTTTGTAGGACCATTTAAGATGAACATTTTTTACGTGTAACTCTAACGATCTTTTTTTCTACTTATCAAAATATTTTGGATAACTCACACTATATCTTTATAAATTTATAGCCATGTCTTATTCTGATGTGTAAACTACATTATTGAAGCGTTTCAAAATCCATTCAGTAGTTTTTTCGTGAAAGAGTAACACTTCACATCCATCCTAACACGTTTCGCGTATATCATATATATCGCGCGTATATCCCGACACACCGTCAGCTGTGTCTATTATACAGATGACGCCACAGGAAGACTGATGACAAAGGCAATGGCCGTATCAAGGGAGAGGATAGTGGACTACAACCTGAAAATGGCCATGAGAAGCAGGGACACAGCGGTCGCGGAGAAGCTAATAGCAATGCAGCGGGGCGTCTGCGACGCGTGAACGATCTCTGGCCACCTCCAAATTCAGGCATTATATAAAAATCCACAAAAAATAGTAACTGTAGAAGTGGCACTTTTTAACAAATGCAGAGTAAACATTTAAGTGTATTGGAAAAGAGCACGGACACAGGTCTGTGGTTGCAATCTAAGAATAAAAAAAAACACGTTTATAATATTAGTAGGATATGATGTGTATACATAGTTCACTCATTTCTAAACCTTAGTAATCTGAGGGCTAAGTATACTCAAAGATCGTATCGCGCTCTCCGTGTTCAAAATAACAACGCGTTCAGGGTTTTGTTGGGGCTAATCCGTTTCTGTATTGCATCGCGGATGTTCGCAGATGCACAGATGGAATGCTTTTTTTTTTGACCATGTGCAAGAGGTGTGCATCTCTGGTGTACCGGGTGCGGGCCAGCTCCAACAGCATTCTGAGCATGATCGCTCAAAGGCTTGACTGTGTTTATGTAAACAAATGATGCGAAGGAATACAAAAGCATTGTCAAGCCAGTAGTATAATATAATTTAGCCTAAATCTTATTGTGTAATTCCTAACAATAGTTTTTAAGCTAAAAAAGTACTAACACATGAGTCTAAATTACTTGAATGAATAAATAAATACTTATTTTTTTATTTATTTTTAGACCTTATGTTAAGTTTTTACAATATTTCTATAAAAAGTAAAATATCATACAAAATATAAAAATATTAAAAAACCTAACGTCTTTACCTCCGGCAATGAAGCAGAGTCCAAGCAAACCGGTGGTTAGGGCGACATAGAGAGAAACCTTCTGACCATGCGTGCCGTGTCCAGAAGTACTACCCTCTGTATTTGACCCCAGGATATATTTTCTAGACTTGTTCGTTATAAATAAATAATTATTATTATTACTAATCCTTAGTAATAATTTATTTTTAACTCTAGTGTGCCCGTGTCTTTAGGTCAAGAGAGTTTTTTGATAATAAAAAACGGCGATATCGCAGTTTACAGCTTCGTTCGGTCATAGAACATTAATTCTCATGTCGATTGGAGATAAAAGTTTTATCCCTTCGATGCGACATCCCACTATCAAGTAGGTAGTTTATAAATAGTTCCAAGCGACTGGACTTTACATAATATTTCCATAGACAGGGCATTTATATGCAAGAACATCTTTTCTCATAGAATCGTTTGCATAATAAATGTGTTCGTTCTTTATTGTCTATGTAACTAATTAGAAATTTTAATTGCTGTCTTAAATAGTCACAATATCAGCATATTAACGTATTTGTTTTGCGGAAATAATCTTCGTCAATGTGATATAACTAATTCATATATACATAGGTGTCCGTTGTTTATACGTGCATAGTAAATGAGCTGTTATTTTTATAACAAACGGATATACAGTTAGTTTTTCAAACACATTTACATTTAAAATATATGACAACTTGTTTAACAGTGGCGGAGCCACCACAACGACTTTTAGTGTTGTATGAATGGGTCGCCTTTTTTTTTTAATTTTTAGGGACTTTTGCCCGTCGGTTTTGGTATGCGGTGGCGGAAGGTGGGGTCTCTTGTTAAAGATTTCCATCCGCGGGGGCAGCAGGCAGCACCCGCCGCACGACGTATCGCCACCGCCGCCTGCTGGCAGTCAATCGAGCACATTCGTGTACGGGAGCACCCACCATACCCCTCACCTGATCTGTCCATCTATAGGCGATGTGCCTCGTGATCTACTTCCACTTTGCTATGCACGACAAGACACTCTAAAGAGTCGTTTCCACGTCGGCTAACTCCCTCACTAGGCTCATTCACTAAGCCTCCTTGAAAGTCTGCTAATGCTTCTGCAACTTCTTCGATGTTGATTGATAACGATGATCAACAACCAGGAGATATGGTTCGAGATGAGCCAAAGTGAGCTTAAGTGTCCCCTTAGTTCCGGCTAAAGGTAACGTGAGGGACATTAGTCGGTGCGAGTCCAATCTCTAGGCCCATCTTAATGTTATGATATAAAAAACGTGTCAGTAATAGGAGAGTTATTACGGATCTTATTTACTTCACAAACTTCGCCATAATTCACTCCAACATATATACTTGAAAAAATGACACTTTTAATATCGATAACAAATAATTATTTTCTGCATATATCGACGCTGGAATACGAAAGTACCACAAAAATGAAATTGTTCACCAGAGCCGAAAAACATTACAACTTTTTAAAAATGTTCATTGTGGTGGTGCTCAATAAATAAATAATATTTTATTTTACGTACAAACATCTGTTAAGTACCAACTCAGAAAGCTTCTTAGACTTATACACAACACATTGCTGAAGAACGTCACATGATCAAACGCATAGTTAATGACCATAAAGGACATATAGACAACCACTCATTATTATATTATTACTAACATTATTACTAACATTATTACTAACATTATTACTAACATTATTACTAACATTATTACTAACATTATTACTAACATTATTACTAACATTATTACTAACATTATTACTAACATTATTACTAACATTATTACTAACATTATTACTAACATTATTACTAACATTATTACTAACATTATTACTAACATTATTACTAACATTATTACTAACATTATTACTAACATTATTACTAACATTATTACTAACATTATTACTAACATTATTACTAACATTATTACTAACATTATTACTAACATTATTACTAACATTATTACTAACATTATTACTAACATTATTACTAACATTATTACTAACATTATTACTAACATTATTACTAACATTATTACTAACATTATTACTAACATTATTACTAACATTATTACTAACATTATTACTAACATTATTACTAACATTATTACTAACATTATTACTAACATTATTACTAACATTATTACTAACATTATTACTAACATTATTACTAACATTATTACTAACATTATAACTAACATTCTTGTTAACCATTCCAACTAAGCTTAGCTTGTGCTAGAATATGATTCACGTCAATAGTCCAATGGTGGATTCGAACCCACGACCTCACGATTGGCAGGCCGTACCCTAAACCATTAGGCTATTGACGCTTTATTGTTATGTATTATATGTGTATATGTTATATATATATATATATTATATTATACATATATAATGCGAATTTTGGAAACGACTGCACCTATTTTCATAAGATTTTGTATACAGGTGGGATATGGGGCAATAAATCGATCTAGCTACGAAAAAGTTTTAGAATATGTCGTTTTATCTGCGTATTATTAGATCAGTAGATTGCGTTGCTAAGTAACAGTAAGTCAAATAGTGTTTTGTTTAACGTTAGACTAAGAAAATAATTGTTAATATGTGTTATAATTTGTAGGTTTCGTGGAATAAAATAGTCCAACAGCTAATACACTCGCTTTATTGAGACAGCGTAACGTACAAAGAATTATTTATAACGAATACAAATCGAAATCGAAGTCAAATTACAAAATAATTGTTAAATTATTAAATATGAATTAAAGATACAATAAGGTTCAGGTAAATCACTAAGATATCATTGAAGGTAGTTATAATGCATAACAATCGCTGGGTGTCATGTGTTGCCAGCTAACATATGGTTAATGTCAATTGTTATGATGCTTAGTGACGAATCAATACAACATAGCAGTAGTGAGAAAAGATTTTTCCTTCGTAATTTTTCGTAAAAGTATTTATTTTATTTTAATTTCAAATTTAGTTTAGTTTTTATTTTTGTGTTCTTTTAGTTATAACTTAACATTGTCACTTGCCATTTAATTTAATTGCTTGCAGTCTTCACCGATAACTGCGATGGCGTTAACTTTACAACTTTTCACTGTTTTATGTATTGTTTTTAAAAATATTCATTGTGGTGGTGCTCAATAAATAAATAATATTTTATTTTACGTACAAACATCTGTTAAGTACCAACTCAGAAAGCTTCTTAGACTTATACACAACACATTGCTGAAGAACGTCACATGATCAAACGCATAGTTAATGACCATAAAGGACATATAGACAACCACTCATTATTATATTATTACTAACATTATTACTAACATTATTACTAACATTATTACTAACATTATTACTAACATTATTACTAACATTATTACTAACATTATTACTAACATTATTACTAACATTATTACTAACATTATTACTAACATTATTACTAACATTATTACTAACATTATTACTAACATTATTACTAACATTATTACTAACATTATTACTAACATTATTACTAACATTATTACTAACATTATTACTAACATTATTACTAACATTATTACTAACATTATTACTAACATTATTACTAACATTATTACTAACATTATTACTAACATTATTACTAACATTATTACTAACATTATTACTAACATTATTACTAACATTATTACTAACATTATTACTAACATTATTACTAACATTATTACTAACATTATTACTAACATTATTACTAACATTATTACTAACATTATTACTAACATTATTACTAACATTATTACTAACATTATTACTAACATTATTACTAACATTATTACTAACATTATTACTAACATTATTACTAACATTATTACTAACATTATTACTAACATTATTACTAACATTCTTGTTACAGAGTGACCTCCCCCCCGGGAAATGCTCTCCTTGAGCACAGTGCAGAGGGGCCCTGGTGCGTTCTTCTGGAGATTCCGGAGCCCCTCACCATGCACCGAGGTGACGTTTTAGTGGGTAAAAACCCCACATAATTACTGTCTTCCCCCTAGAAGGCGGGGTATCTTTTTGAAGATTTCCTTCCCGTTAACAAAAAAAAAGGTTTGCTACAAAAAAAACCTCTACTGCCCTATAAAGACGTTGTTTTGCCATCTATATAGTTTCTATCAATATAATAACAGCAATAAATAACACGACGATAAACCTCTTAACATAAACACTATTTCAAAAAACCGTTTTTCTGTTGCGAAAGAAGCTGTAATTGAATATGATTGACATTTATGATATGACGTATGGTCTGTTTGAAGTTGTCATTCGTTGGCTGAACAACTGAACGTCATTCCGGTCAACCGAGGTTTTATAAAATCTGATTTTAATAAAACATCTTATTCATCTGATGATATCGACCAAGTATTAGTTTAAAAAATTACTAACCTACAAATAGTTTTTTTATTATATTTTAATTTCAAATTTAGTTTAGTTTTTACTTTTGTGTTCTTTTAGTTATAACTTAACATTGTCACTTGAACGTGTAATAATGAAATAGAGTAGAAATCTGTAAGAGAGGTGAGTGGAAGAGAGTAGTGTGTGGGAGTGGGATTGGAAGAGGAAGTACGGAAAGGGGAATGCAAGAAAGAAGAAGAAGAAAGGACCCTAAGGTAGCAAACGGTGGGGGAACGATGAAAAAAAACTTGCAGTCTACACCTATAACTGCGATGGAATTAACTTTACAACTTTTCACTGTTTTATGTATGTTTTTTTAAAAAATGTTTATTGTGTTGGTGCTCAATAAATAAATAAATAAATAAAAAATATTTTATTTTACGTACAAACATCTGTTAAGTACCAACTCAGAAAGCTTCTTATACACAACACTGCTGAAGAACGTCAAATGATCAAACGCATAGTTAATGACCATAAAGGACATATAGGCAACCACTCATTATATATATTATATTATACATATATAATGCGAATTTTGGAAACGACTGCACCTATATTCATGAGATTTTGTATACAGGTGGGATATGGGGCGATAAATCGATCTAGCTACGAAAAAGTTTTAGAATATGTCGTTTTATCTGCGTATACCGTATTATTAGATCAGTAGATTGCGTTGCTAAGTAACAGTAAGTCAAATAGTGTTTGGTTTAACGTTAGACCATGAAAATCAATTGTTAATATGTGTTATAATTTGTAGGTTTCGTGGAATAAAATAGTCCAACAACTAATACACTCGCTTTATTGAGACAGCGTAACGTTGTACAGAGAATTATTTATAACGAATACCGTCGCAACGGTGCGTCCTCACAATCTTTATACAAAATTAATTAGAAGTCAAATTACAAAATAATTGTTAAATTATTAATTATGAATTAAAGATACAATAAGGTTCAGGTAAATCACTAAGATATCATTGGAAGTAGTTATAATGCATAACAATCGCTGGGTGTCATGTGTTGCTAGCTAACTTATGGTTAACGTCAATTGTTATGATGTTTAGTGACGAATCAATACAACATAGCAGTAGTGAGAAAAGATTTTTCCTTCGTAATTTTTCGTAAAAGTATTTATTTTATTTTATATTAAAGTATTATTATTTTATATATTAATTATTTTATATTTATTTTATATTCGTATTGCTCTCTCAAATGGCTCCTTAATATGATTATAGGGATATGAAAATGTCACTCATTTTATTCGATCATTCATTGACTGTACGGGTGTCATCGTATTCCGATAAAGATCCGAGTTTTCCTGAAGGAAAATACTCACTACATCTATAGTCGATATTCACATCATGCATGGCTGCTTACAATATAATTAGCACAATATAATTTCCAGAAAACACGATTTACAAAAAAAAAATACCGAGTAAAGATCTTTTAATTTAAATGACACTAAGAACTAAATTTTATCATTCATTGAATCAAAGAAACTCGCCGCAAACTATCCAGAACGCTCTAAATGTCACGTGAATTACGACGAGTATTATGATTAACGTTTACAATTTATAGGTTTGTGGAGTGGCAAAATTTTAAATCCATTTGTATTTTTATATCAATAACAACATACAAATGCACATAAATATAGCGACTTATTCCTTTTAGTAGGGTAGGTTTCCTCAAGATGTTTTCCTTCACCGCCGAGCGCGTGGTAAATCAGCACATAAAATTGCAACAACAAATTTATTGGTACCGGCACCGGTGATTGAACTCGGGTTGCTAGCGTATTATGCAACTTGAGCCAACCGCCCGGACACTGAGCTACCACGGCTCCTGTGTAATGTATACTAAGTAACATTTCCTCAAACAAGCTTTTTAAAATATATTGTTAAGTACACAGTACGTTGGCGCTCCTAATAATAAATAATGGTTGCTTGGATCCTGCGGAGATCGACTGCACTGTGTTCGCCCAGTGAACCCGAGGCCCCTTTTAGTCGCCTTCTGCGACATTCAGGTGTGATACCTGAACCTTATTCTACGAGCCCAGAACAGAGAGTACAGGACTGATATTGTAATAACCTAATCTACATTGTTATGCCACGTCAATCTTATATGCCCTCCATATTCATCACAACACCGACGTAAGCAATTTGCTCACTGATATTAAATTTCACTTCGGAGTATGGGACCACCCATTTGACGCCGTTGTTTTTATATCGAGTTTTATTAAGTAACATTGTAAAAGCATTCATTCCTGTCGTAGTTGTGCTCGAGAAAATATTAAATTGAATTAAAACTTTTTTTAAGTCTTTTGAGGTCCGTCGCAACTTAAGTACATACTTAAGTATATACTTGAAAATGCAATAAAGAACAATAATAATATTTTTAATTGGAACAGAAAAAATCAGACTTACTACTTACTAATTAGCAGACAGGTTTAAGTATATACATTCAAACAAACAAGCATACAGTTTTTGACTGTAGACCAGTGATTCCCAACCTTTTTTTTGTTGCGGCACATATTTAACGATTTCAAAATTTGGCGGCACACAAAGAAAAAGATAAAAATTATTTACTTACTACAACATGAAAAATTACAAACTGGTATATTTATTGTCGTTGTATATATTCCATGTGTATGTATATTATTATATTTATATAGAAGTATCTATTTATGTATATGTAAATGTATATTTATTTATTTATATAATAGTTTTAAAACGCTATTTTTAGCGGCACTACCCTTAGCCTGCTCTTAACCACTAAAGGTTAGCTGGAAGAAAATGCTAATTAGCATTAAGTTCGCCTTTGTACATTTTATTTGGTGCAATAAAGGATTTATCTATCTATCTATCTACAACAATATTAACATTATTTATTAAAATTGTATATTTGTGTATTTTCCTTAAGTAAGTGAATTTTTTGTATTTCTTATTAAGGAAATAAAATTCTATCAAATCTTAAATATACGAGTACATGTTCTTAATATTGTGTTTATAAAATGGGAGAAGAAAGTGACTGGTGTAACGCAGGTTTATATCAAAGCGATTGTTTAATGTTTGTCCTTAATGTAGGTTAAAAACTTAATAAAGGAAGCATGTGATAGTTAACCTGCGTAAATGTTTCGCACAATCTGCGCCTACGCACGCAACTGTATTACTTTACGAGGAATAACGTACGTGACCCACTGAAAGCGGAGATATATTGCATAACATCGCAATATAGGCCGTACTAATTTAAGATTATTACTTTACGTAATATAACAGTTTTAGTACATTTGCGTGGGCTCTGCGCACTCAAATAACTGGATGCTTAGAATACGATTCTGCGTATGTCTATTAATAATGTTAGTGCTATTAATTGTAATTGAACGGTTGCCATGTTATTGTAATTACAAAACTCTGATGTACAAAAGCCGTGGTACAAGGTGATAAGGGCAACGGCCACATTAAAAGGGAAAATAATATAGTACAATCTAAAAATGGCCATGAGAAACAGGGACGCAGCGGTCGCGAAGAAACTAATAACAATGCAACGGGGCGTCTTAGACGCGTGAACCAGAGCATTCTCCAACACCACTTTCAAAAATCAGGCTTTATATAACAATAAATGTAGGAACTGTAGAGGTAGAACTCTTATTAACAAAACAAAGCGAACAAAAGACCAGGCGGTATGACTCTTATACCCTGAAGGATGGGACGACCCTTAGTATGGGATGACACATGCGTCGATACTATAGCACCGTCACATCTTCCAAATCTTCTGTTGAGGTTGGAGCGGCCGCTGCAGCTGCATAAAACCTCAAGCGGCGCAAATATAGTAACCTCGATATAGATCATATTTGCAGTCCTGTAGTTCTAGGCTCACAAGAATAAGACTACGGTATCCCCTGCAGAAATCAGCGGTAGAAGGCGACTAAAAGGGACTCGGGTTCACTACATTAGAAAAGAGCACGGACATAAGTCTGTGGTTCCGATTGAGAAAAAAAAGCTGTAGTACAAAATCAATTTCGTTGGCGATCACGGGACTATTGTTATTTTTTATACTTTCTAAGGAAGTGCTGTACCACGAATTCACCTGATGATAAGCAGAAATCCAGTTCTGGATGGTAATTTGCACTAGCCTAGTAAATGCCTATTCGCTATACTCTTGAAAACACCCACATTGTAATCGGAAGGAAAGAGAGACGCGGGCAAACTATTCCAGTATTTTGCTGTACGACGAATGAAAGACGAAGCAAAGCGCTTCGTGTGGGTTTGAGGGATGTTCACGACAAAAGGATGAAATCCCGCAGTGCGTCTAGAAGTCCGATATATAAAATGACGTGATGGCCTCGCATCACGTTTGGCCACATGTGATACATCGTGTTATGATCGGATAATTTGTGATCGCTTGGCAAACGAAAATGCTTGTTGGCAACCTTAAGTCTAATTTATAGGATGTTTGGACTGCATTATTATCGTACCGATATTAGTCAAGGCGTTATAGTTATGAGGGTAAATCATCTAGGAATGACAAATAATAGGCATTGGAATAAGCAGACAATTATGATTTAGGGTTTATAGAAAAGACTTCAATGTGATACGGTCAAGGACAGTTTTAATGCTGAATTATTTTTCGACTTCTCCAAGTATATACTCGTTGGTACGGAATTTCATTCACGATACTCCGTACTTTCTCCTCTAGTACCACATCTTAGGGCGTTTATCTTCTCTTCCCGCGGGTCCACGTTTCTGCTACAAAACAATCAGGATACAAGTGCCCGAACTAGGCGGATCTTGTGGCTTTATAATTATATGTTGCGATTTCTTAATATTATCCTCACCTTGTCCATTGCAGACTTGAAGATATAAGCTATTATATGCCTTTTTAATATCACTTCGTGGATACATCCAACATTGTTCTTGATTAAGGCGAAATGAATGGTTGATGGGTAATTATAACAAAACACAAAGCTATAAACAAATTGTTAGGAAAAATTACGTGAGAGCTTTTTTTACATTTCGACACTATACATGAAGTCTTGCAAGGACAGACTTACAGCAGGATTGTCTCTCCTTTATAAATTACCATTGGAGCAAAACCTGACAGGTATAATCTAACTAGTCTTCGTTTCTGACTAATTCCTTTACCTGGTCTTCGGCATACACTTTTGTGAGATTGTTCTTTATCATGCCTGTTAGGTGAAATATACACAGATTAAGACGAAACTCACAACTTTCTTTACTAATTGGCAAGTTTGCTATTTAACTAAATTACGTTATTTCCCATGATCACATCTAAGGATTTATCAATGCGTTATGGATTCTCTCGTAATGTTACCCACATTGCATAAATTAATGGCTTAGCCTTTGTTTGGCAATGATAATTACATTGATTCGGTAATTGAACGATGTTGATTCTTTCGTTTGTTTGGCGTCTGGTCTGCTCGGGTCCGGTGTCTCATGCGAGGAGTCATCGTTGGAACTTGGCCAACGCCGGCGCTTCGGAGAAAGAGCTGATTTAGGACAATATATCACCCACTTATTGCTGTCACAACAACTTTCCCGACTTTTCGTCTGCACAACGCTCTTCCTGCTCGTGACAATGGTTATGGACCATTGACACACTTCAATGGATGTGGAGCTGATCCGAATTCTCTTGGGACGTTTGGAAATGTCGCGAAATGGGCGCGGGCCAAATGCACACTGATAACAGTGTCATCGTATACGTAAAACGATGTCATTCGGTTCAATATTTTCGTTGTACTCAATCTATACAAATAAATGCAAGTATATTTATAAAAACCAACTTCAAATCAAATCAAAAAAATGTCAAAGTTATTACGCGTGGATGCACTCTTTGTATTTCCGAATGATTGTAGGAATATTACGAAATTTTAATAATCAAAACCTAACTCAACTCTCGTCAAACTACCCTTAAAATACATCTATTCCAACAGAAAATGAATCATTGAAATTGGTTGGCGTAATTTTGAGTTATTCCGTTTATCACGCCACATACTTAGTGGTAAATTTAAGTCTTGTCTGGTTTTCTCGTAGATACCATTGTCAGAATTGGAGCACCAGCTTTAAAATAAAAAAGAACCAAAAAAATCGGTTCACCCGGTTGAAAGTCATGAAATAACCACCAAAGGTTAGGTGGAAAATTCTAAATAGCATTGTGTTCGCCTTTGTACACATATTTTGGTGCAAGAAAGTATTTATCTATCTATCTAAAAGATATTCAGATGAATCTTCAGGATACCTTAATATTGTGAAATCCACTATGAGGCATACCTACCCTGCAAAAGTGAAAAGGCGTGAGCGTATGCATTCCATGCATTAATTCTTCTACTTGTTCAATGATAAAACAGAACTGTCTATAGAGGTTCAGGCTAAGCGACCTAAGAACTATGCCACGTCTCAATCCGGTGAAGCAGTCAAGGCCAGCTTCTCTGGTCATAAAAACAGAACTGTAACAATAAAAAAGGCAATACGTATATGCGGCCGTGATTCTGGCTAATGCTGTAATTTACGCTGCCCATATATAGCTCTGCGTAGACAATAGTCCATTGAGAGTCTTCTATTGTGGTCGCGTGCGTCAATTGGCGCGTATGCAGGCACGCACGTCTGATACGCTACAATCGCCGCGTGGAACGATGTTCCGATGTTTTATACAATTATACTATCGATTACAATCGATCATTATCAAATTCGATCACGCCGTGCGCTTGTGCCTCACTACATCGGTCTCATACCCTCGCATCTTACTGATACGGCATATTATCTATATCAACAAATGAAAATGTCTTAAACTTTATTTGTATAAATAACTTAAAAACTAGTGTAATTATTCTTACATATAATTTTATATAACTAATGTTTAGTATTGGCGTGTAGTGTAAGGATAAGGGACAAGTGTTTGCAGGAAGTTAGCTGTCCGTGACACAGGTCTATGACCTAGCACGTCAGCTAAAGTATATGTATAAAGACGAACTTAATGCTATTCAGCATTTTCTTCCAGCTAACCTTTAATGGCTAAGAGCAGGCTAAGGGTGGTGTCGCTAAAAATAGCGTTTTAAAAATATTATATAGATATATATATATATTATAATTTTTCTTTGTTTGAGTAGACGGCGGTTATGTGGGGTTCTTACCCACTAAAACCTCCCCGGTGGCCCTTTCCTCGGTGCATGACGAGGGGCTCCGGGATCTCCAGTGGAACGCACCGGAGCCCATTTGCACTGTGCTCAAGGAGAGCACGTCCCGGGAGGAGGTTGCTCCCTCCCCTGTGCCCTCGCAAGGCGCAAAGCGATACGGACCAGCCGATGTCGCCTTCTTCCCGGGTCCACTTCGGTGACCGACTCAAACCCCACCCTTGTCGCCCAGTGAACCCGAGGCCCCTTTTAGTCGCCTTGTACGACAGGCAGGGGATACCGTAGTCTTATTCTTGAGAGCCCAGAACTACAGGGCTGAATGACGAAGCCTCCTAATCTAAATCGACAAATTATTCCAGAGTTTTACAGTTGTTCAGGTAGATTCTAGTAAAAATAAATCGCCTATCTCTTAATCTTATAGAGAGAACAAATCTCCTTCTTTTTAAAGTGTCTCTCTGATTAGCGAAGGTTGGCAATCAGTTCGCAATATTTCTCTCTGTCTCTTGAAAACCTCCATCTTCTTATCCTTGAAGTGGCATCTTTTACGGATCGGCTATCGTTAAGGCAGTAAAATCTCCTATAAACATTAAATTAATTCCTTGATTTATTTTAAAATAATAAATAAATTTAAGAAGGCCGACAGTGATGTGTAATGGAATGGTCTGTCTAATATCTATCATGTTATTCAAAGGTTGAACCAACTTAAGTGCTTCGAGATGCTTCCCGTCTATACTAATTGCGTGCGTCATTAATTGAGTGCACGTCTGATTCGCTTCCAACGGGAATCCGATTAGCTATCTATCGCTATATCGATTTTATTAAACCAACATATTATTTGGTGAATATTTGGGGTTGGTTTCCAAAACACAATTAGTATAATTAGAGATCCGCCTTCATTTAAATTCAAAATTATGTACGAGAACCCCTCCGCGCTCAATCACGTCCCGGGGGAGGTTGCTCCCTCCTCCAGCACCCTCGCAGTGCTAAGGCGACACAAGACTAGTGTCGCTTTCTTCCCGGGTCTACTTCATCGGACGATAAAGGCCCAGACCTTGTCCCCTGTCAACTCCTGTCCTATTTTAGTCACCTTTTACCACTGGCAGAGGATACCACAGTCTTATTATATCTTGAGCACCAGCGCAAGGTGGCTAGCCTTTCGGTGTTTTACAGATTACATTTTGGAGAGTGCACAGGAATTAAACTAGTTAATTCCCCCATCCCCAATCTACCTTCCGACGTTTAGACATTCGGCGGGTCTCCACCCTTTCATAGTCGACGTACCCACCCTTTAGTAGTGCGCGTCCGAACGAAGCGATTTGAGTCATCGTTCATCCTGAGTACAGCAAAGGAGTGTAAAAGTACGACGTGGAAGCCTTCAAGAGTAGAGTGAATAGACACTCACTAAACTAGCGCGTACCATCTTTCGACTATATCACCACTTAACATCAGGTAGGATCGTGGTCAAGCACTAGTTTATACTCCATAAAAAAAAGCCTTTACCCACGATAACCTTAGCGCTTATCGCCAACTGAATTGAACCATAAATGTATAATGAATAATGGCCGCGACTATTACTTATTTATAAAATAAAAATAAAATAATGTGATACTATTACGAAATATTATTATCATAATCGTTATCTCTATTCAGTAATGAGGTGAGATAATATTTGCATGCAGATTTATAATAGGAAATAATGTATGCAATGATTGACGTTTATTGGGCATTAAAAATATAAGTGCGGTGGTGTTGGATTTTTTTACTATATATTTAACAAGGCAGACAGTAAAGTCTCACCTTCAACACATGTGCTATTCGACCATGAAGCCTAGCGGTTAGTTTACTCGGGTGGTAGGTGGACTATCCTGGGTTCAATTTTACAATTACATATTTAAATAACATATTACAGTTAAATTGTGTATGTTTATTCGTTAATAGAAGTAGAAGCAGCACTTCTGCAAGATGACGCAACTGTGGTTTGTAGTTGCATAAATATTATATTGTTACAGTCTATGTCCCACTGTTGGACACGGACCTCTGTAAAGAGAAAAACAATCTGCAGCTAAGACGCGTCGTTTCTTCATTGAAGCATATTAAGCCTAGAGTGGTTTCAACCGTTAAAAAACGGTGATTTTAACGTAAAAGCTAAAGATCGCAGTGGAAGGACAAAAATTGACGAGATTCGACTCAAACACAATAGGAAATTGCATTTATTTTAAGTCACTCAGCAAGCAGTATCATAGTTTTGCAATAATTATTGTTTGACAAAAACGTCGGAAAATTATTTGTACACCTATTATATTTTCGTAAACATAGTGTCTGTCTAAACCAGTGGTGGGCAAACTTTTTGGTTGGCGGGCCACAAATTGTAGAAAAAAAGAGTTTAAACGGGCCAAAATTTTACCGCGAAAATCTTTTTTTGGTTTTTTACGTTAAAATTTATGACGTTGTAAGTTTTTTTAAACAAACCAAAATTTTTTAAAGGTTAAACCTTAAAAACACTACC
The DNA here is from genome assembly GCA_029286785.1 of Meandrusa payeni. Lineage (NCBI taxonomy): Eukaryota > Metazoa > Arthropoda > Insecta > Lepidoptera > Papilionidae > Meandrusa > Meandrusa payeni. Next base: position 5,088,665 of record JAGSMX010000029.1, read on the forward strand.
GATATAAATAAAAACAAGAAATTTTACAATGCCATTTGAGACACATCAAAAATATTAATAAAAAAAATATTTGACGGGCCGTATGAAACGCTTTAACGGGCCACATTTGGCCCGCGGGCCGTAGTTTGCCCACCACCGGTCTGAACGGCAATTTTCACTATCCTTGGTTCATATACCAATGGAATCAGTGACGCTTGTGTGTTATATTTTTAAATTTGTCTGCATAAATCTGATTAAATCTTGACATCCCACTGACCTCCTCAACGTCGGTGTCCGCTCGTCCGCCCTTGTGTCGCGTTATTATCTAATCACGTCACATCAAACTGTAACAACTTGCGTCTCGTATGTTTTCACTGGATATCATTACGTGGGAACGTATTCATAGTGTATTCAGATGAGTTGTACACCGTGAAATCTCACGGTCACGTGGAAATATATATAAATAAAATAATCACGTGGAATCACGTAAATAATCAAATATATTTAAGCATCAATAGCCGAATGGTTTAGGGTACGATTTGCGAATCGTAAGGTCGTGGGTTCGAATCGACCATTCGACTATTGCCGTGAACCATGTCCTAGCACAAGCTTAAGCTTAGTTGGAATAGTTAACAAGAATGCTAGTAATAATTATGAAAAAAAAAATAACATTAGTTAAAATAACGGATCGTAATAATATTATGCTTGTAACCATAAACTTAATCGAATCGAGATTTTCGGCGTCTTCTCACAGTTTCTTTGAAAACAAAAGATATAAAAATAAAACACTAACGATTTTTTTTTAAATCCATGTTGACAGTGTATCCACAGCTTTAGAGAACAACTATGAAAATATCTCGTATGAACGTATAGATTTATTTACGTGCTATAAAACGTTGCTCTTTGAAGTGGGAAATAATTTCGACATTTAAATACGTCCGAGTAAACATTAAATCAATTTATTATTGTTTACTAGAGAGCTGATGACTTAATGGACGATTTGAAGATGAAAAACAAACGTGTTTCACGTTATATAAAATACAGCCGTTATTAAAATGTAACATGTCTATATGACAGGTCAGTAATTAATAAGTAAAAAACGCCATTGAATCCGTAACAGTAATTTTCTGCATTTTACTTAATTTAAGCAGTTTACTGATATGCCATTTCCATTTCCAGGTCATAGACTTCGGCAGCTCGTGTTACGAGCACCAGCGCGTGTACACCTACATCCAGTCGAGGTTCTACCGCGCGCCCGAGGTGATGATGGGCACGCGATACGGCATGCCCATCGACATGTGGTCCTTAGGGTGCATACTGGCGGAGTTGCTCACAGGTCTGAATTCATTGGTTTATCTTTTTCTATTGCCTATTGGCTTTATTTAACAACTAGCGTACCTAGCCCGCTTCACCAGGCTAGATTTTGCAATATTTTATTTAAACAATAAATTTACGTCATTTAATATTTAATTCAACTCTCAAAATATATTAAATTATTCATTTCTCTCCGTATTCATTCTCTTCTCGGGCGGGTGAAGATCATTACCTACATCCATGTACACATCAGTGAATACAATATCATTCTTATCATTTAGTGATTTATTATACTTTAATATACTCCATTGTACTTCAATATGGTTCATCATGATATAAATATACACAACGCATGTGTCAATACAAATTTGGGTCAATAAACAATAGAATATCATTATAGTAAATAAAAGCTGTTTTTGACAGTTTAAAAAAGAGCTTTGCTCCGATATTTGATAGTTCAAAAAGAGAAGTGCTGTGTACTGACCAAACTTTATACGATTACTTGTCAGGTCAATCTGAAGATTCCCTGAAGGTTTCATTGAAATCGATCCAGCCATTATCCGTGAAATAGCAACCGACCGAGTCGTGGTTCGGCCCTCTCGGGCACCCTCGGATCGGAATGCTTACGCGTAACATCGTAACACCGTCCTTTTTTTTTTGTTAACGGAGGAAATCTTCAAAAAGATACCCCGCCTTCTGGGGGGAAGGCGGCGGTTATGTGAGGTTTTTACCCACTAAAACCTCCCCGGTGGCCCTTTCCTCGGTGCATGACGAGGGGCTCCTGGATCTCCAGTGGAACGCACCGGAGCCCCTCTGCACTGTGGAGAGCACTCGGGGAGAGCACGTCCCGGGGGGGAAGTTACTCCCTCCCCCCCTGTGCCCTCATAGTGCGAGGCTACACGGGACAGCCGATGTCGCCTTCTTCCCCCAAGGCCCCCACCCTTGTCGCCCAGTGAACCCAAGGCCCCTTTTAGTCGCCTTATACGACAGGCAGGGGATACCGTTGTCTTATTCTCGAGAGCCCAGAACTACAGGGCTGATGAGGGTGATCCCTAATTTATGCTCCGTGATCTTCAGTGCAACGCACCGGTGGCCGTCTGTACTGTACCGAAGCACAGCAGCAACCCTTGTCGCCCGTGAATTGCGTTCATACGCATAGGATACGGCCTCGTACGTAGGCCATATCCTATGACATAATAGGTACCGATAATCGAGCTTCGCTCGCCGCCTTGGCCTTTAGCAATAAAGAAATTGTACGAAGTAATTGTGATTGGAGACGTTTAGTTTTATCGATAGCGACCATAAAATATTTAACAGTTATAAATAATATTTCACATAAATGTTAGTATTTATGAAAAAATTGTTAGAATGTTTTAAATGTAACAAGACTTACTTTCCTCTGGCATATAAGATACCAGAGTCGTTAATACACTCTGTTTGAATTATCACTATCTAGCCAATATCACTTCATTCTTGTTCCACCGCAAAGGAGGGTCGGAATCTTCATGGATTCCCTCATTAATCCTCTAACTTTTATTTGTCTACCTTCTTTTCATGTACGGAGAGAAGAAAGAATAAATATATTGTCTATTGTGTATCTACCTTCTTTTCAAGTCAACATTCCACTGATAGATATAACTTTTGTGTTCCAGGCTTCCCCTTATTACCCGGCGAGGACGAAGCGGATCAGATGGCGTGCATTATAGAACTACTGGGCATGCCGCCCCAAAAGCTGATAGAACAGGGCAAGAGGTCGAAGAACTTCATCAGCAGCAAAGGTCTTCCGCGGTATTGCACCGCAACCACACTTCCAGATGGAACCACAGTACTTAGTGGAGGTAATATTTTTTGACGTAAATATTGACGACTAGATCCGGTTTTTATACACAAAGGGTGTAGTTATGCTCTTTCTTTTTTAATGACAAACTACGAACACAGATTGGTCAGAGAACTTGGCCTGGACTGCTTCACCGGATTGAGAGGTAGCGTAGCTCTTAGGCCTTGGCCTGGACTTCTATCGCTAGTAACCCGACACAAGGGTCCCCCCGGTAACCTTGGATGGTTCCTATGTTACGCGTAAGCATTCCGATCCGAGGGCACTTGTGCTAGGCAGGGTATGGTTCCAGCCCTGTAGTTCTGGGCTCTCAAGAATAAGACTACGGTATCCCCTGCCTGTCGTATAAGGCGACTAAAAGGGGCCTCGGGTTCACTGGGCGACAAGGGTGGGGGCCTTTGTCGTCCGCTAAGGTGGACCCGGAAAGAAGGCGACATCGGCTGGCCCGTGTAGCCTCGCACTATGAGGGCACAGGGGAGGAGGGAGTAACCTCCCCCCCCGGGACGTGCTCTCCTTGAGCACCGTGCAGAGGGGCTCCAGTGCGTTCCACTGGAGATCCCGGAGCCCCTCGTCATGCACCGAGGAAAGGGCCACCGGGGAGGTTTTATTGGGTAAAAACCCCACATAACCGCCGCCTTCCCCCCAGAAGGCGGGGTATCTTTTTGAAGATTTCCTCCCCGTTAACAAAAAAAAAGGCAGGGTATGGTTCACGTCAATATTCGAATGGTGGATTTGAACCTACAACCTTACACAGACCGTACCACAAACCATTAGGCTATTACGTAATGCTTGAATTTCACTTCGCTTGAATAAAACACTTTTATTTCTTTTCAAAGCAGTAATAAGATCGGAATTTGTGCAAGTCAGCTGTTGGATTTTCTTCCATTGTACTATTCAATGATTTGTGCTTCAGGAATGCTTACAAATTATTATTAGGGTACAGACACATTGGAGTAAAACAAAACAGTAAAGAAAATGATACTCAAATATGACTGAAATAAATGACGAGTAAAGTGTTAAATTATTTGAGAAAGTATCCAAGTTTAGAAGACCTTAGTAATTATAAGTATGACCTGTAGTTAGTAGAATCGTGTTCGTTATTGTTAAGTATGATGTAGCACTCAACAGAGGTCAGTCACAGCACTCCAGGTGCTGTGATTAAATGTGGACGAACAAAGTTATTCGATGTAAGGTTAGTGCGTTTGGTTCGTACTCTGGTCTTTTCCATATTTTTATATGCTTTGCTGAGACCTGGACTATGATATGTTAGCATAGCCGTAAGCTATACTACTTCGAAATCCAAGGTTCAAAGCCAACAATTACCACGGGGCATAATTGGTAGTAAAAAATATTAGAAGTTAAAAAATAGGGATTCCCGTTGAAGGGAAAACTTATAATTTCAAATTTTGAAATTTCATAATATTTAAATTATCAACATCAGTCTGGTTTTCATATATATTAACACTGCAAGAAAAAATTATATGTGTTCATATGGTTTATTTGTTATTCAAATATATTACGGACTATACAAGATCATGACAAACGGCGGTCGCCACCTTCTGTGAGACGGTCATGTCCCAGAAGGAGGCTGACGAGCGGGTCTGGGAGAGGAGCGCAGAGGCTCCCCCCTCCGCAGGCGACGTATCGGGGTGCGCAGGAGGCGTTACGAACGCCTCCTCTTGCCGCCCCCGTAATCCGAAGTGGGGCCAGGATGGGTACCTGGCCCCAGCATGCTTCGGCGTCGTCGGGACTTCTCTGAGTGCCGGAGAAGTCCCCTCTGAGGATGAAGTCCGGTCTTTGCCGGTACCGGCCGGTCGTTGGGGTGTCCTGTCGCTGACAGATCCGGGGCACCCCGCTCATAACGGCTGATGGCATTCGCGGAAGGTTTAGTGGGAAGGGGCTGCCCAGGATGAGTCCCACACATCCCTCCGGGCCCACCCACGGTACCGGAGGATGGTCTATAAAAAGATTCCCCCGCGTGAACAAAAAAAAAAAAAAGATCATGACAAAATATAAATACAATATTAGCATATGGGTATAAGATTTCGCTTAACGCGCCTTCGCAGTTTTCACTTCAAAAAACAATACAGACGATCTAATTCTCACGAGAATCTTATCACATTCTTCTTAGATATACACGGACGTATCAAACTATTAACCATTATACGTCTATAAATCGTATATACTAACAGAAACAGTGGGTACGCAGCCTAACGTTTAAAATTCGCGTTGAGTGTTGTACACCACATTGTATACGGATCACGCCTATTTATATCGATATTGTCACAGTGTTTACAGAAAAATAACTCGACCACTCTCACCATTCCTACATAATACGTCACAGCTGCAATGTCTGTACAGCCACTCTGAATCATGAATTCCAAACCCACTGCGACATTTTTGGCATGAACCTAACAACGTTATCGTCTTGGTAGATAATAACATCAGATAAATGTATGATTCATTATGTCGACTGTGAAATGCAGAGTGCAAAATACCGGAACTGTTATTTCACTTCCGGTGTATTATTTTTTTATTATTCCTTTCAACATGCCCCATACCAACTATAAACATTTGAAATACTTTAAGCAGCAATGTGGGTATTTTCAAGAGTAGAGTGAATAGGCATTTACTAAGCTAGTGCGCCTTACCATCCACACACACGGCACAGAGAAGCTAGCCTTTACTGCTTCACCGGATTTGAGAGGTGGCACAGCTCTTAGATAGCTTAGCCTGAACCTCTATTAGATGGTAACTCGACACAAGGGTCCCCCCGGTGAGGGTAACCTCGGCTTGGACGGTTACCATTATTACGCGTAAGCAGTCCGATCCGAGGGCGCCCGAGAGGGCAGAACCACGACTCAGTCGGTTGCTATTTCACGGATAATCAATGAGACATTCAAAAGCTAAACTAACTTTGAGTGCCACTTCGGGAACATTTTGTTATTACGCATTATATGACCAAAGTACTGGAGCTTGCGTTTTTTCACGGTATTTAGGATCTCCGCGTTCTAGCTCACATTTGCAATACTCATTTATTTGGTATTTTAACCGTCCATGATATTTTGAGGAATCTTCTGTACACCCTCGTTTCAAAGGCTTCTTGGCGATTACTCATATTCGGGATTAAGGTCCATGACTCTACGCCATACAGACGAACAGAAATGACATCTTAATACTTTACGAACTTACCCAGTCTTGGATTGTAATAAGCTTACCAATATCTCAAACAACAAGAGGTATTCCTCCATACGATTCATAGGAGTTTCCTGGTATATATTCGGAACCCAAGGTCCTATACCAACAAAATGAATATGGGACCTAATAGGAACCAAAACCCTTTCAAATATATAAAAATTCAAAATCGGTCCGGAAACAGCAGAGCGCATAAACATTATAAATATTTGAAGACGAATGGAAAACCTCGTTTTTTAAAGTCGGTTAAAAATATGCGTTGGTTGATGGCATATATTGCAAAATCGTTACGCATATTTCGGTGACGATTGTAAGTAGTCCAATTTAGACTAATACTAATGTCGACCCAGATCCAATTACTGACTTCGACGAAATTTCCAACGAAAACACAAAAAGCTTTTTAGTACTTACATTTCATGTTGTCTTTTTTATCAGAACTATATACTGCATACTTCTGATATCTTTAGAATTATTACGTGAGTAGCAAACGGCAACATGTTTCGACGACACCCTAATAAGGAATTACGATAAGTTTGTCTAAGGACTACGTATCATGATATACTACTAGGGTACCCAGACCGCTTCGCCGGGCTAGATTTTGCTTTATTTTATTTAAACAATAAACTTACATTATTAAATATTCAATTTAACTATCACAATATAATATCACGTCACAGGTCTTCCGCCGGCTGGCTTATCCATGGTGTCGTTTTCACCGGTTCTGAATCGTCGAAACCATTCCTCCGTGGTTCGAAGTGATAGAGTACCATCCCCCAAAACACCATTAATCTCACGGAACGTTTCTCTAGCGGATTTGCCTTTAACGAAGGAAAACTTTAAAATAGCGCGAATTTCGGCGTTAGTGAACTTCATGTTTACACGTCTATAACTGTTGAACGCAATATCCAAACTAATTATGCATAGCGTCGTTTTGTAGGTTATGTCAAGACCTTTCAAATTATGTCTAGTATTGCTAGATACGAGCTCTGTAGCGCTTTGTACATAGCCGCGAAATTCAAAAGACAAAAAGGCGGAAGGGAGATATTTGACAACCTTATATTAAATTATTCATTTCTCTCCGTATTCATACTCTTCTCGAGCGGATGAAGATCATTACCTGCACCCATGTACATATAAGTAAATACAATATTATTCTTAACATTTATACAAAAACATATCGGGCTCAAGTTAATGTCAGTAATAAAAGTACGACGTATGGCTTGTTTGACAGTGCAGAAGAGAGCTTCGATGGTCACCAAACTAGGATAACTCGGTTAATATGAAGATTCCCTGAAAGTTTCATTGTAATCGGTTTAGCCGTTTCGGAGCCTATATGGAACATACCCACACACTTTCACTTTTATATATATAGATATAGATACATAACTTTTACACCAAAATCAAACAAGATATAAGGTACATTTTTACCATTTGTACAAATATGTTTGCGAGTAACAAATTTATTAGCGAGCAAAAACAAAAAACTACTTCAAATCGAATCAAACGCTATTACACGTGGACGCTGTCTTTATATTTACGAATTATATTAGGAATATTACGGAATTAAACAGAATCTGAACAACTCTCACCAAACTATTCCTGAAATACATTCTTTCATCATCAAACGCTCCGAGACAAGACGCCCCGTCGCCACGCCACATGTGGCGCACATACTTGATGCATATTTACGACTTATTTGATTTTCTCAAAAATGTCAGTGTCAGAATTGGACCAAATTTAAATGGCACTATACGGGAAGCACCAACTTTCAAACAAAAAAAGAATCATCAAAATCGGTTCACCCAGTCGTAAGATATGAGGTAACAAATTTAAATAAAATAAGCTTACCAATATTCAAACAACAAAGGAATTCCTCCATACGATTCTTAGGAGTTTCCTGGTATATATTCGGAACCCAAGGTCCTATACCAACAAAATGAATATGGGACCTAATAGGAACCAAAACCCTTTCAAATATATAAAAATTCAAAATCGGTCCGGAAACAGCAGAGCGCATAAACATTATAAATATTTGAAGACGAATGGAAAACCTCGTTTTTTAAAGTCGGTTAAAAATATGCGTTGGTTGATGGCATATATTGCAAAATCGTTACGCATATTTCGGTGACGATTGTAAGTAGTCCAATTTAGACTAATACTAATGTCGACCCAGATCCAATTACTGACTTCGACGAAATTTCCAACGAAAACACAAAAAGCTTTTTAGTACTTACATTTCATGTTGTCTTTTTTATCAGAACTATATACTGCATACTTCTGATATCTTTAGAATTATTACGTGAGTAGCAAACGGCAACATGTTTCGACGACACCCTAATAAGGAATTACGATAAGTTTGTCTAAGGACTACGTATCATGATATACTACTAGGGTACCCAGACCGCTTCGCCGGGCTAGATTTTGCTTTATTTTATTTAAACAATAAACTTACATTATTAAATATTCAATTTAACTATCACAATATAATATCACGTCACAGGTCTTCCGCCGGCTGGCTTATCCATGGTGTCGTTTTCACCGGTTCTGAATCGTCGAAACCATTCCTCCGTGGTTCGAAGTGATAGAGTACCATCCCCCAAAACACCATTAATCTCACGGAACGTTTCTCTAGCGGATTTGCCTTTAACGAAGGAAAACTTTAAAATAGCGCGAATTTCGGCGTTAGTGAACTTCATGTTTACACGTCTATAACTGTTGAACGCAATATCCAAACTAATTATGCATAGCGTCGTTTTGTAGGTTATGTCAAGACCTTTCAAATTATGTCTAGTATTGCTAGATACGAGCTCTGTAGCGCTTTGTACATAGCCGCGAAATTCAAAAGACAAAAAGGCGGAAGGGAGATATTTGACAACCTTATATTAAATTATTCATTTCTCTCCGTATTCATACTCTTCTCGAGCGGATGAAGATCATTACCTGCACCCATGTACATATAAGTAAATACAATATTATTCTTAACATTTATACAAAAACATATCGGGCTCAAGTTAATGTCAGTAATAAAAGTACGACGTATGGCTTGTTTGACAGTGCAGAAGAGAGCTTCGATGGTCACCAAACTAGGATAACTCGGTTAATATGAAGATTCCCTGAAAGTTTCATTGTAATCGGTTTAGCCGTTTCGGAGCCTATATGGAACATACCCACACACTTTCACTTTTATATATATAGATATAGATACATAACTTTTACACCAAAATCAAACAAGATATAAGGTACATTTTTACCATTTGTACAAATATGTTTGCGAGTAACAAATTTATTAGCGAGCAAAAACAAAAAACTACTTCAAATCGAATCAAACGCTATTACACGTGGACGCTGTCTTTATATTTACGAATTATATTAGGAATATTACGGAATTAAACAGAATCTGAACAACTCTCATCAAACTACTCCTGAAATACATTCTTTCATCATCAAACGGTCGAGACAAGACGCCCTGTCGCCACGCCACATGTGGCGCACATATAGTGCATATTTACAACTTATTTGATTTTCTCAAAATGTCAGTGTCACAATTGGACCAAATTTAAATGGCACTACACGGGAAGAACCAACTTTCAACCAAAAGAATCATCAAAATCGGTTCACCCAGTCGTAAGTTATGAGGTATTAATAAAAATACGAACGAATTAAGGATCTCCTTTTTTGAAGTCGGTTGAAATGTATTGTATAAGAAATCATTATGACAGGCGAAATGTCATGTAACACTATTACAGCAGATACAACAGCGGACCACCTTGAACGTTGTGACGATTATTCGTGAAATAGCAACCGACCGAGTCGTGGTTCGGCCCTCTCAGGCGCCCTCGGATCGGCATGCTTACGCGTAACATAGTAACCGTCCAAGCCGAGGTTACCCCTCACCGGGGGGACCCTTGTGTCGAGTTACTAGCAATAGAGGTTCAGGCTAACAGCTATGCCACCTCTCAATCCGGCGAAGCAGTCAAGGCCAGCTTCTCTGGCCAATCTGTGTAGTTCGTCATAAAAAAAAAAACCGTTAATCTGTTACACAAAGTCCGTAAAATTATTACAAGATAACGAAGCATTCAGCCCATAAAGTATAACATTTAATAAACAATAAAATCATTTTGATGTAACGTTACACCGAATTAGTCCCACTGTCCGTACAGCTGAATAAACATGTGGTGTTTACACACTAATGTAAGGAATATTAAATAATTTAGCGCACACAAATGTTACAGTGCGTGAGCGAACTTACTTGAAGACTGTTATGACGAAATACGCTTGACTTAGGGATTAAGCTGGTCGAGAGCGTTACGAAAAGTGTGATCGGGCGAGGCGATGGAAGTTTGAGAGGGGGATATCAGAGAAACCAATCGTTATACTTCTTATATCTAAGACACAGTAGACAATTATTGTCTGTATCACACTAAAGGAGCGAAAGAGAGCAGTGGACGCGCACATTTTCGTTCTTTCTTTAAAAAATCGTGTATATATAATATACATATGTATATATATCCTAACCAGCCTTTACCATATGTTTCCCCTTTTCTGTTTCATAACAAAATTACTTGATACAAATGTATGTCTAGTGTATGGACATTTGGGACGAATTTGACGAATAGGAGACAGCGAAAACTGTCTCTGTCTACCCGAATAGGGTTGATAGGACGTGAGAGGTTGTTACGTCATTATTAAACTTGTTATGTTTAATAATAAGATAATTGTATAATAGTAGTAGTTATTTAGGGTGTTCTTTTGCCCCAGGATGGCTCGGCAGACGCCGGACGTCGACGACGTCTCGCCACCCGTCACGGAGGCTGAAATGGAGGCAATTCTGACTTGCCTCCAGAGTAAGCGGAGGGCACCGGGTCCGGACGGGGTGCACGGAAAGGTTCTGGCCCTTTCCCTCGTGCACCTCGGTCAGGGCCTTCGGGAGCTGTTTGACCGCTGTCTGCGGTCTGGACAGTTCCCGAGGGCCTGGAAGGAGGGTCGGCTGTGCCTTCTCCCGAAGGACAGTCGGCCCCGGACTCGGCTTCGGCGGTTCGACCGGTTGTGTTGCTGGACGAGGCGGGTAAGGCCCTGGAGAGGGTCGTGGCTCGCCGCCTCGTCCGGCATATTGAGGAAGGCCCGGGCCCGAAGCTCTATGAGTACCAATTCGGGTTCCGGGCCCGCCGGTCGACCGTCGATGCCCTCAGGCGCCTGCGGGCGGTGACGGAGGAGGCGGGACGTCGGGGAGAGGTAGTGCTGGCGGTGTCACTAGACATCGCCAATGCTTTCAACAGCCTCCCACACTCAGTGATACAGGTGGCACTCGAGTACTTCGAAGTGCCCTGTACCTGAGGAGGCTGTTGGGCGCCTACCTTTCCCAGAGGAGGGTGGCATTCGATGACCGGAGGGTCCGTAAGGTGGAGGGAAGCCAAGCGCGGTGTCCCACAAGGATCGGTGTTGGGGCCGATTCTGTGGGACATCGGCTATGACTGGGTCCTGCGGAGTCGCCTCCTCCCGGGATGTTTATATTCCCGGGAAAGGAGTTTAAGGAGGCGGCGCGGCTAGCGGAGGTGGGAGTAGGCCTCGTCGTCAGCCGCATAGAGAGGTTAGGGCTTCGGGTCAAGTTGGAGAAGACCGAAGCCCTCCTCTTCCGCAGGACGGGGCGTAAAGGACCCCTTCGGGTGCCACCCTCCTCATAGGAGGAGAAAGGGGTGAGGTGAGCTCCCAGATAAAATATCTGGGACTCACCCTCGATGGAGGATGGACCTTCGGACCCCACTTCGCACAGTTGGGGCCGAAGGTCCTGAGGACGGCAGCCGCGCTGGGAAGACTCCTCCCGAACCTCGGAGGACCCAGCGCGGTGTGCAGGAGGCTGTACTCTGGGGTCTGTCGGAGTATGGCCACGTACGGTGCCCCATCTGGGCGGGTGACCTGAGCCGCGGCAACCTGTCTCAGCTGCGCAGGGCGCAGCGGGTTGTCGCGGTCAGAATCATTCGGGGTACCGTACGGTCTCGTGGGCGGCAGCTACCTCGCTGGCCGGCGATCCGCCGTGGGAGCTCGTGGCAGGGGTTCTCGCCGAGGTGTCCGACTATGTCTCGGATAGGAGGGCCCTCGGAGAGAACCCTTTGCCAGAGGAGGTCCGGCGGATCCGTCGGCTAGAGAGGTGGCACTTTGCCGAAGGTGGGAGGAGGACCTGGCGCATCACTCGTACGGTATCCGTACGACGAGTGCTCTGCGCCCGGTCCTAGAGCGTTGGATGCGCAGAAAGCGCAAACCTCTCACCTTCCGTCTGACGCAGGTGTTCACGGGGCATGGGTGCTTCGGGGACTACCTGTGTCGGACGGTCCACCGGGAGGCCGATGAGCGGTGCCATGATTGTGGTGCTGCGGTGGACTCTGCCCAGCACACCCTCGAGGTGTGCCCGAGATGGGCAGCAAAACCGTTAATCTGTTACACAAAGTCCGTAAAATTATTACAAGATAACGAAGCATTCAGCCCATAAAGTATAACATTTAATAAACAATAAAATCATTTTGATGTAACGTTACACCGAATTAGTCCCACTGTCCGTACAGCTGAATAAACATGTGGTGTTTACACACTAATGTAAGGAATATTAAATAATTTAGCGCACACAAATGTTACAGTTCGTGAGCGAACTTACTTGAAGACCGTTATGACGAAATACGCTTGACTTAGGGATTAAGCTGGTGGAGAGCGTTACGAAAAGTGTGATCAGGCGAGGCGAATTGAAGTTGAGAGGAGATATAATTTAGTAAAAAAATGTTTATTTCCATATATGCGATCTATTTACAAATCTTCATTGAGACGTCTTCTTCTTCTTGGTCGCCTTACTCTTCTCAGAGTGGTCGTGGCCATCATGATTCGGTGGGTTGGGCAGCAGACAGCACCCGGCGCACGACGACTCGCCACCTCCGCCTGCTGGCCGTCATTCGGCCACATTCGTGGAGGGGAACACCCACCATACCTCGCACCTGATCCAACTATCGCATATACATATGCCTTGGGGCTCTCATCTCAAATCAAGGAGGCTGCACAGATGAAGTTAAGAGAAAATATGGAAGAATCGTAACATGACAAATGCCACTAAGATCAGGCTCGTAAAATCTTTAGTGTTTCCCATATTTTTCTACTCTGCCGAAACATGGACCCTACGCCAAACCGAAACACAAAAGATAGACGCTCTGGAGATGTGGTGTTGGAGAAAGATGCTCGGGATTTCGTGGACGGAATTCAGAACAAATGCCTCCATCCTTGAAGATCAATGAGCGTCTATCTACTCAAGTGCGTCGGCGAATACTCAAGTTCTTTGGGCATGTTAGCCGTCGTGGAAACGATTCTTTAGAGCGTCTTGTCGTGCAGGGCAAAGTGGAAGGAATTAGACCACAAAGTAGATCGCCAATGCGATTGTTGCAAACGTTTTAGTAAGCATGAAATATGCTTGTGTCAGAAAAACTCGCTCTTCCATAGCAAACTTATATATTATACAGGGTTTTAATATATAGACATATATTTACACACATATATGTATAACATATATATATATATATATATATATATATATATATATATATATATATATATATATATATATATATATATATATATATATATATATATATATATATATATATATATATATATATATATATATATATATATATATATATATATATATATATATATATATATATATATATATATATATATATATATATATATATATATATATATATATATATATATATATATATATATATATATATATATATATATATATATATATATATATATATATATATATATATATATATATATATATATATATATATATATATATATATATATATATATATATATATATATATATATATATATATATATATATATATATATATATATATATATATATATATATATATATATATATATATATATATATATATATATATATATATATATATATATATATATATATATATATATATATATATATATATATATATATATATATATATATATATATATATATATATATATATATATATATATATATATATATATATATATATATATATATATATATATATATATATATATATATATATATATATATATATATATATATATATATATATATATATATATATACATATACCTTGGGGCTCTCATCTCAAATCAAGGAGGCTGCACAGATGAAGTTAAGAGAAAATATGGAAGAATCGTAACATGACATTAAGTTGTCCTGCTGAAAATCAGCGCTGTGTCAGACTTGCCTGACAGCACATGCTGAGATAGTGTCCAAGGTTGACATCGCGTCTTATTTGTCTGTAATTTCTTTGTTTAATTACATTTTGTTATTGTTTTCTCTTTTATTGTGTTGCATATTTTGTTTGTAATGTGTTTGTTTGATGCCAATAAAGAAAAAGTCTATGACTAATTATGAATTCAAAAGTTCATATAATCACTCTAGTGTAACCTCACCATTACCGTTGGCGAAGTACCAAAAGAAACTCAATGCGAGCTTTACGAGAGGGCGCGCAGACTACGGCGCGACGCTTGTTTACTGGACGGCGGCTGTGCAATTGTTACGTCTTGGGAGACAATAAACAGTGATTTAACAAGGCGGCCGGTGGAATGGCCTGTGCCAAATTAACATAACAGATGTTATGCGAGACTTGCCGTTAAGTTTTTTTAAGATAGAGTAAGCTGGCGAATGAGTTACGATAAGTGTGATCGAGCGAGGCGAATTGAAGTTGAGAGGAGATTTAATTTAGTAAAAAAAATGTTTATTTCCATATATGCGATCTATTTACAAATCTTCATTGAGACGTCTTCTTCTTCTTGGTCGCCTTACTCTTCTCAGAGTGGTCGTGGCCATCATGATCCGGTGGGTTGGGTACCAGACAGCACCCGGCGCACGACGTCTCGCCACCTCCGCCTCCTGGCCGTCAATCGGCCACATTCGTGGAGGGGAACACCCACCATACCTCGCACCTGATCCAACTATCGCATATACATATGCCTTGGGGCTCTTATCTCAAATCAAGGAGGCTGCACAAATGAAGTTAAGAGAAAATATGGAAGAATCGTAACATGACAAATGCCACTAAGATCAGGCTCGTAAAATCTTTAGTGTTTCCCATATTTTTCTACTCTGCCGAAACATGGACCCTACGCCAAACCGAAACAAAAAAGATAGACGTTCTGGAGATGTGGTGTTGGAGAAAGATGCTCGGGATTTCGTGGACGGAATTCAGAACAAATGCCTCCATCCTTGAAGAGCTGCGTATCAATGAGCGTCTATCTACTTACTCGCAAGTGCGTCGGCGAATACTCAAGTTCTTTGGGCATGTTAGCCGTCGTGGAAACGATTCTTTAGAGCGTCTTGTCGTGCAGGGCAAAGTGGAAGGAATTAGACCACAAGGTAGATCGCCAATGTGATGGTTGGAGACGTTTTAGTAAGCATGAAATATGCTTGTGTCAGAAAATCTCGCTCTTCCATAGCAAACTTATTATATTACACAGGGTTTTTTTTCATATATTTACACACATATATGTATATATATATATATACAAAATTATTAATTTATTATTACAATAATATTGATACAAGTATATAAAAACATGTAATCTTCGATGATTTTTATCATTTCTTCTGTGATGTCGTAATCGAGTGTTTTTAACCAAATCAAAAGCGCTCTTTTTGTTGAATTCATGGGGTAAATCTTAAGTTTCTTATTTATTTTGTTGTACGAGTGACATGATTGTTTCGCAAACTGTTGTGTACCAAAATTAGTTTTAATGAGGTAAAATGGAACAACAAGTAAAGATAGAAAGTGACATATGAACTTCAGAAGCAAGAGAGAGAGCAGTGCGTGTGCTCGTTTTCCCTTGAACAATCGTGTCTATATTATACATATGTAAACATATACATGATGTCTTACAATGTAACGATAACCTCGCACCTGGATCCAACCATCGCATATACATATACCTTGGGGCTCTCATCTCAAATCAAGGAGGCTGCACAGATGAAGTTAAGAGAAAATATGGAAGAATCGTAACATGACAAATGCCACTAAGATTAGGCTCGTAAAATCTTTACTGTTTCCCATATTTCTCTACTTGGCCGAAACATAGACCCTACGCCAAACCGAAACATAAAAGATAGACGCTCTGGAGATGTGGTGTTGGAGAAAGATGCTCGGGATTTCGAGGACCGAATTCAGAACAAATGCCTCCATCCTTGAAGATCAATGAGCGTCTATCTACTCAAGTGCGTCGGCGAATACTCAAGTTCTTTGGGCATGTTAGCCTTCGTGGAAACGACTCTTTAGAGCGTCTTGTCGTGCAGGGCAAAGTGGAAGGAATTAGACCACAAGGTAGATCGCCAATGTGATGGTTGGAGACGTTTTAGTAAGCATGAAATATGCTTGTGTCAGAAAATCTCGCTCTTCCATAGCAAACTTATTACATATATTTACACACATATATGTATAACATATATATATATATTATTAATTTATTATTACAATAATATTAATACAAGTATATAAAAATATAAATATGTAATCTTAGGTCATTTTTATCAATTCTTCTGTGATGTCGTAATCGAGTGTTTTTAACCATATCAACAGCGTTCTTTTAGTTGCATAAATCTTAAGTTTCTTATTTATTTTGTTGTATGAGTGACATGATTGTTTCGCAAACTGTTGTGTAGCAAAATTCGTTTTAATGGGGTAAAATGGAACAACAAGTAAAGACAGAAAGTGACATACGAACTTCAGAAGCAAGAGAGAGAGCAGTGCGTGTGCTCATTCTCCCTTGAACAATCGTGTCTATATTATACATATGTAAACATATACATGATGTCTCACAATGTAACGATAACCTCGCACCCGGGGAAATCCTCTCATGAGGAGTCAATCAAAAAATATCATCGTTTTACACTGTACTTGAGTATCAACCATTTTATTAAAACACTAAAAATATACTATCTCTTACTTCGGCAATACGAATAGAGCGCCCTCGCGTAATAGCGTTTAACGTTTGATTTGATTTGAAGTCACTTTTTGTTTTTTGCTGGTAAAAATACTTATTGTAATGTGTGTTATGTGTGCTTTGGTGTATAAATAAGATATGTCTATGTATCTGTATTACGTTCCAGGTATGTCGAGAAGAGGTAAGCCGAGAGGTCCTCCCGGGTCAAAGAGTTTCGTCACAGCACTCAAAGGCTGCCAGGATAAGTTCTTCATTGATTTTATCAGACGGTGAGTGCAAGATACGCCTCTGTAAGCTCGTGCATCAGTGGAGATACAGTACGCCCGCCTTGTCCAAGCTCCTTTGTGGGGCCACTGGCGGGGAAATGGGAAACTAATAATGCCCTCCACACTAGACTCTTCCACCTTGTCTTGGGTCGTCCTCTGGATCTTTAATCGGGGAGGGAAAGTTATAGCGCCAGGCTCCCCACGTAGACCTCCTGCATCTTGTCGATATTATTAGCTACACCCAGGCTTCCTCGCACATACTATCTTTCACTGCATCATACAATACTATTCTTCTATCTTAAGTAGATCTTATGTATTGGACGATAATTTCAGATGCCTAGAATGGGAGCCTGAAAAGCGGTTGACGCCAGCGCAGGCGCTCCGCCACGCGTGGCTGCGGCGCCGCCTGCCCCGGCCGCCGCACGACGACGAGCCGCACGCCCCGTCCCACGGACAGTCCCACGCGCAAGCCCACGCACAGTCCCACGCCCAGGCGCAGGCGCACTCCCACGGACAGCCGCAGGCGCTGCCCGCGAACCACGTTAGTATAGCTCACCACGTCAAACGGCTCGCCCAGCCCAAGTGCACCGACAAATAGGTTTGTTTTGGTTACGCTTTTTATTTAATTATGGCAATATTCACTTGGTTTTATTGAGCAGTAGTTTATTCTAATAATGCATTTAATTGAACCGTGGTTTACACCTTTTCGGGCAACCACTTGGACCTGTGGTTCAAACTGATATATCCTTCCCTGAGCCTTATCTAAGACTAACTTTGTATAAATTCGGGGAAGTTAAAAAAGCCTAATTTATCGGAAGTATTAAATTTGTAATAAAAAGTTAGAATGTAAATAGAATATAGAGGGATGAGTAAAAAATAAAATAACTTTGAAAATAAGTAACGTTTTTTGTATAAAATAATGAATTCAATAAAATATACCGAATTAATTTTAATAATTATTTTAATAATAATTTTTTTTATAAATTCTTACATTTAATAACTTTTAATTTTAAAAGTAATTTATTTAATAAAACATCCAAGTGTTTGTTTCCTTAATTATATATATATTTTTTTCATGAATAAGTTGCAGTTTATTTTTATTTATTTATTTGGTTTCTTTTTCTATATATACTGTTTGATGGTTTAAAAAAATATATATATTTAAAAAAATGTATTTGGTCTTACTGCTACTACTTACTTATGCTTCCGACTACATTCCTTATAGTAAAAAATAAAGACCGACTTCAAATCGAATCAAAAGTTAAACGTTATTAGGCGCGGACGCCCTCTTTGTATTTCCGAATTTTCGTAGGATACGTAACAGTAAGAACCTAACCAAACTCCCATCAAACTTTTGAAGTACATCCTTTCCAATAAAAAATAATCATCAATATTATTTTAATAATAATTTTATTAATTCTTACATTTAATAACTTTTAATTTTAAAAGTAATTTATTTAATAAAACATCCAAGTGTTTGTTTCCTTAATTATATATATTTTTTCATGAATAAGTTGCAGTTTATTTTTATTTATTTATTTGGTTTCTTTTTCTATATATACTGTTTGATGGTTTTAAAAAAATATATATTTTATTTAAAAAAATGTTTTTAGTCTTACTGCTACTACTTACTTATGCTTCCGACTACATTCCTTATAGTTAAAAATAAATACCGACTTCAAATCGAATCAAAAGTTAAACGTTATTAGGCGCGGACGCCCTCTTTGTATTTCCAAATTTTCGTAGGATACGTAACAGAATTGATAAGAACCTAACCAAACTCCCATCAAACTTTTGAAGTACATCCTTTCCAATAAAAAAATAATCATCAATATTATTTTAATAAGAGCCGTGGTAGCTCAGTGTCCGGGCGGTCGCCTCAAGTTGCATAATACGCTAGCAACCCGAGTTCGATAAATTTGTTGTTGCAATTTTATGTGCTGATTACCACGCGCTCAACGGTGAAGGAAAACATCGTGAGGAAACCTATACGTCTTAGAAAATTTTTCTAAGACATGTGAAGTCTGCCAATCCGCACTAGGGCCGCGTGGCGGACTATGCCCTTATACTCTCTTTACAGAGAAGGCCTCTGCCCAGCAGTGGGACATATATGAAGGCTGTAACTAACTAACTATATTATTTTAATTTAAGACTTCATGGCTTTCTAAGGGATGCCATTGTCCGACGCACCAACTTTTAAATAAAAAAATCAACCGACTTCAAAAAAAGACGAGATTCTCATTTCGTCTGTATTTTTTTTATGTTTAGTTAGATAACTTTTACCGTCCGACTGGTTGGAACGATTTCGATTATTTTTTATCACTTCAAGGGTAATTTGATGAGTTTGGTTAAGTTCTGATTAATTATATTTCGCAATATTCCTACGATCAACTGGAATCAACTGTCGCCAGCGGTGTTTCCGAACGTTTACGATTTAGGGACCTTCAAGAAACGAGCCTATTCCTATCTCAAAGGCCGGCAACGCACCTACAGCTCCTCTGGTGCTGTGGATGTTCATGGGCGACGGTGATCACTTAAGATCAGGTGAGCCGTATGCTCGCTTGCCATTTTTCATATAAAAAAAAAACGATAATACAGAATTACAAAAAGGGCGTCCGCGCTTAATAGCGTCTAACGTTTGATTCGATTTCAAGTGGGTTTTTGTTTCTACTCGTAAATATACTTGTCGAAGTCGGTTCAATATATATTCAAATGTTGCCGTACGAGTAATTGTGTATAGATATGGTTTTTCTGTTGCCGGCAGTCGGGCGGCGCGGGGGGCGTAGCGGCGGGGGCAGGGGGCGTTGGCGGACGAGGGGGCTCGCTGCGGACGCCACTTGCGCGTACACCGGTCACCTTCAACGCGTCGCAAGTCGCAAGTGAGTGCCTTTACACAGCGAGACAACTTTATGCAGAGAAATTAATTATGTATAAATAATGTATTGCTACTATACGTTAGCGTAGCAATTTTTTCCCTGGACTTTGTCCTGGACTAGTAGAAGTAGAACAAGGCTGCGGTATACCCTGCCTGTTGTTGAAGGTGACTAAAAGGGACAACAAGGGCGACAAGGGCGAGGGCCGTTGTCGTCCACTACATTGGACCTGGGAAGAAGGCAACATCGTCTGGCCCCTGTCGCCTTGCACTGCGAGGGCACAGTGGATTAACCTCCACCACCCCACCTCCCTGGACGTGCTCTCCGAGAGCATAGTGCAGAGGGGCTCCGGTGCGTTCCACTGAAGATCCCGGAGTACCTCGCCATGCACCGAGGAATATAGTAGACAATTGGTTTACAGACTTAAAATCCTATTTTACGATGCTCAGACAAGCTAACCGGGTCCCACCTCGATCCGGGCACGACGGGTTTTCTAGGCGTACGATATTGGGTACCAGGGAATTCTAATTCGTTTGGTGCGAGTTAATAGTTCATGTATGACAATACATGACCAGGTAAATACTCGGAAGAGGAAAAAAATGTAGGCACCAGAAGTTCTTAATATAACTGTGACATTTTGGAAATAAAGAGTGTCCGCGCCTAATAGCGTGTAATTACTAATCAGTAACTGACTGCCAATGACCAATAACATTTTTTAAGTAAAAGGCATATAGGCTATGTGCTATTCCAGACTGTAATCTATCTCTGTCCAAATCACACCGGGATCCGTTCAGCCGTTCTGGCGTGATTGGTTAACAAACATGGATCCAAACTTTCACATTGATATTTGTAGTACTCGTTTGAAGGGAACGTACTGTGGCATGTCTTTTTACGAACGCAGACAGACGGACATAGTGTTAAGAGGTATACATTGGCCTCGGTGAATTGAAATGACCAGCTCTTGCGTTCACAGAAGCAAAGCTACAAGCGGCGCTGTCGGAGGAGAGCGGGTCGGGGCGCTACTGGGCCGCGAAGCTGCCCCACCTCCCGGCGCCCTCCTAGCGCCCGCCTTCGGCCCGCCGCCTCGCCAAGGTACTGTCCACTACTCTTCTATCAATCCAACAATGCATACACTATCGCGCCTTTTAGCCATTTTACTTTCCATTCCATTGTTCAGACTAAAAGCTACACCAGTCAAGTCTTTTCTGGCTCCAGAGAAGTCCCCTTTAGAGGAAGAAGTCTGGTCTTTGCCGGTACCGGCCGGTCGTTGGGGTGCCCTGTTGGCATTCGCGGAAGGTTTAGTGGGTAGGGGTCACTCAGACCGATTCCCACACATCCCTCCGGGCCCACACAGGGTTCCGGAGGATGTTCCGTAAAAAGGATTCCCCCGCGTAAAAAGTAAAATAAAATCTTCTCTGGCTAATCTGTGTCTGTGTCGATTCGTCAAAAAAAAATAATCAGGTGAAGCAGTAAAAGTCAGCTTCTCTGGCTAATCTATGTAGGTTCATCAAAAAAAAATAATGATCTTGATAGTCGTCCGATAAAAGGTACTGAGCTACTCGGCCTTCTAGGGCACCCTTGGATGTGTTAGCTAACTCGATTAATGCAATCGTTGCTGGTTGATTTGAATTGAAGGTAATATATGAATTTTATCATGTTTTTATCGTGTTGTGTGTAAAAAATGCTCGTAAATTCAATGGTCCTTCGAGCCGGATCATATAATTTATAACTCAAGTTACTCGTTTTTGTATGTAGTTGACTAAGGCTCTAATTATTATAAAATAAAACAAGCATTGAATCTGTGTGTGTCACTGAAAGTGTGTCATCACTTCGTCATCAAATCATAAAATATGTGTATCTGCCGCTCTTATCCATAAAGGTGGACTCCACGTAACCACGTAATCCCTTATTTTGAACTAACTCCTGTCATCATCCGAGTTAGCATTTAACTATATCACTCATATGTTATGAAAAATTTGATAAATACTTTTAACGACGGGTTAAAAATATTAAAAGTATCGTTAAATTAACATTCACTTGATTCAATGATCTGCTTGTTTATATAATACTAAATCGTTTGGATCATGTAGTGTCTTTAATTTCGCAGTACATTATCACTTACTTGAAATTTCGTAAAATTAAAACAGACACAAACAAAAGCTAACACTCATACAAATACTATACTGAATATTTTTGTTTTTGACTTAGATAGCTCTCCACAGGTGTCGTCTCTGGAAGCGCCGCGGCGACCCCACGCGGCGGGCCCCGCTCGCCTCGAGCTCGAGCGGCGCAGCCTCGACCTCGAACGGGAGTTGCGCGCCGAGCGCGACTCGGACGCCTCCCTCGACGAGCGTGACCACCTCGTCTGATGCTCCCCGACAGCCCCCGCAGCCTCCGCCCCCGCGGCTCGTAAACACGCCCCCCGTCGCGTCGACAGCCCCGACGTCGCTAACGCCCCGCGCCGAGCCCTGGCTCCACTCCCCCTGGTGCGGGCCCGTATGCTGCGCACTACGGCTCTAGCGGGTGAACATTAACGGCTGTTTATTGCTAGTGAGTTGAAGATCCGTCGTCCGTTGTGAAAACCGTGGAGATTTAAAAAAACTGGACTTTACAACGCCATCTATTGGTCATTATAAGAAAATAGAAATAGCAAGTTTTTAACAAGCAATAGATGTGATTGCGAAGTACATATGCAAGTACAATTTTGACTCACAGAATGAAGCAACGTGGCAACAGCCGGTTAGTGTTGGTGCACAGCATTGGTGCTACAAACGTTTGCGGTAACCCCCACCACTGCCTTACAGCGACCCGTAGTTATATCGTGTATGTTTGTTAGCGAATGGTATTATATGTACAAATTATCAGTTTTTCAAATCAACTAACAGTAGAGTTGTATTCGTCACATAAACTACTTTTTACTTATACGGTAGTACCTCGACATATGAATGTAATTCCTTCCATAACCTTGCTCGTACATAAATTGCTCGTATCTCAAAACAAATTTTCCCCGTTGAAATTAATTGTAACGCCATTGCTACAAAAGTTTTGTAAAATTAAAAAGAGACAAACAAAGCTAACACTCATACAAATACTATACTGAATATTTTTGTTTTTGACTTAGATAGCTCTCCACAGGTGTCGTCTCTGGAAGCGCCGCGGCGACCCCACGCGGCGGGCCCCGCTCGCCTCGAGCTCGAGCGGCGCAGCCTCGACCTCGAACGGGAGCTGCGCGCCGAGCGCGACTCGGACGCCTCCCTCGACGAGCGTGACCACCTCGTCTGATGCTCCCCGACAGCCCCCGCAGCCTCCGCCCCCGCGGCTCGTAAACACGCCCCCCGTCGCGTCGACAGCGCCCACGTCGCTAACGCCCCGCGCCGAGCCCTGGCTCCACTCCCCCTGGTGCGGGCCCGTATGCTGCGCACTACGGCTCTAGCGGGTGAACATTAACGGCTGTTTATTGCTAGTGAGTTGAAGATCCGTCGTCCGTTGTGAAAACCGTGGAGATTTAAAAAAAACTGGACTTTACAACGCCATCTATTGGTCATTATAAGAAAATAGAAATAGCAAGTTTTTAACAAGCAATAGATGTGATTGCGAAGTACATATGCAAGTACAATTTTGACTCACAGAATGAAGCAACGTGGCTACAGCCGGTTAGTGTTGGTGCACAGCATTGGTGCTACAAACGTTTGCGGTAACCCCCACCACTGCCTTACAGCGACCCGTAGTTATATCGTGTATGTTTGTTAGCGAATGGTATTATATGTACAAATTATCAGTTTTTCAAATCAACTAACAGTAGAATTGTATTCGTCACATAAACTACTTTTTACTTATACGGTAGTACCTCGACATATGAATGTAATTCCTTCCATAACCTTGCTCGTACATAAATTGCTCGTATCTCAAAACAAATTTTCCCCGTTGAAATTAATTGTAACGCCATTGCTACAAAAGTTTTGTAAATTTAAAAAAAAAATTACTTCGAAAACGTGGAAAACAAACACACAGACTAAGGTCTAATAGTCAAAAAGCAAAATATGGCTCGCTCGGTGGCTGGTGTCTCACAAACATGTATATCGAGGTACCACTGTATTACCACTTATAAACCAATGATTCAGTAGACAAAATGTTAAAATAATAACGAATTTGTTATAGATTTCCTTGATGCAAATTATTGCACGCAGTGCTGTATCGAATCAAAGGGATCTAGATTTAGTTGTATTTGTAGATTGTACAATGCACAATGATTCTTATGTTCCTACGTAGTGTAATGTGTCAGTTGTAAGGCAGTGGTTGGGGGAGCAAGACGCCACCTGGCGGCGAATCCAATCATAGTGCGTAACGGCGTTATTGATCTCAATAAATAAAATAAAGACTACATAATGTAATACGGACATCTAGTGGAATTGTGCGTGTGAACTGACTTGTTTTACTGTTTTCTATGTTCGTATACGTGTTAAAGTTAAGATTACGTGCGTTCAGAGTCGAATGTGTCGTTGTTAGTGCCTGCTAAGTCCGGTTTAGTGTATAGGATATCTCGACCACTGTTTCAGGGAAGCTCTTTGAAACGTTTTAACGACTTGTTACATTTCGAGAGTTGAATTAACATAGACGCCATTCACTGCGCTTTGTGAGTGCGTTATCGATTTAAATTCGTAGAATCTTGCAGCCGACGACCACGAGATTTTGACGGAATTTTTTTTTAACGCATGCGCGCCGTTTCTCGACGCACCTAAGTGAACGGCGTCAAAGACTAATCTTCCTTTTTGTTTCCAAACGAAATTCTCTCTCGAAAGGAATATAGATATAAAACGAACTGAACTATTAATGTGTGTGTAATAAAGATTTTTCTACAAAATCATAAGCTTCACGTTTTGTAATAATTTCGTGATACGTGTTTAAGTTACACTGTGGTAATTAGTTAATTTCTCTCAAGTGATATAGTAAAGTTGTATTCGCGACGAAATGGTGACCTTATAATCGGAATTCTTAAAGGACTTAAGGGTAGATAGATACAAGGCCTTCTAAGCTAGTTAAGGAGCTAAGCTATGCGTTTTTTTTAAAGGATATAGCATAGTGAATGTTGTGATCAGATGGCGGTTTTTACATTGGGTAAAGGAACTATACCCTAGCATGTACACATGGCCATTATATATGGAGAGTTACAACTCATAGCATAGCATGTAAAGTACATTTTTTTTTCCTAATCCAGCGTTTATACTTTACGATTTAACTACAAATGGTTCCTTGTATATTAGCTAAAGAGTAATATTACAGAACGGGTCAATATATTAATATGTTTTATTAAAATACCTTAATATAGGCAATATTTTGAAGGGAAAACTTTTCTGTTTCTCAATTTTTATTGAATATTGCTCGGTAATTTTCGATGTATGGCTGACATCAATGAGATTCCATTACGATAGAAAAGGAGATGATTTCGCTGTCTACCCCGATATATATAATTTTAGTTGTGATTTAGTTGTGATGAAGTACATAAAAATAAAGCAATGTCCCTTTAAACTCGCATTCATATGACAACCTAAAAGTTGATTTCAAATTTTCGGTATTATTAAATTTTCTCTGGTGTGGTTTGTAATTAGATGGGTCACTGGCTAAATGGTTCGTCTCACGATATAATGGTATTGGTTCAAATCCTAATCAAACCAATAAATCGCCGATTTTTCGGTTTTTTCAATTATAAAAAAAAACTTTTAAAAATTTGTCACTTTGGATCTAATAAGCTTGGTGAAAAATAGTGAAAGCCATCCCTGTCTACCCCGGTAGGATTAAAAGCCGTTACTCAGATGATAAACAGATTAATATGTTGACCTGCTTTCCAAAATTACCCGATTAAAGTTCAAACATATCCGATCTTACCAGCGATTATTGTCTGAATATTCTAGAACATGTCTTTTAGTATTGTCGCATTGCGATATTCAAATTTGTCTTACGTCTACAAATATTATACAAATACGGACTAGGCACATTTGACATCTGATATACGTGTAATAGAATACAGAAACAGGATTCTCCATTAAAATGTAGATTATAGAGGAATTGTCGCGTAGTGTGCCCTCAATGTGTCTAGTCCTTATTGTTTTTTTTTTTAAATCTATAGTGCAATATGTTTGACTTTAATTCTAAATTATTTCGTCTTCCTCGTATTTCTGACATTATATAGAGAGGCCTATTAATATGTGTATAATCGAAATAAATGCATTTTTATTTTTCAAATAATTTTTTATAATTCTTTTTGTCTATATGTTATAACATAACATAGATAAATACATAATGTATTATAATTTACAAATTTAATTTCGTATTATCGTTGTAATTTTATGTTTCGTTGTAAAGGGTTTATGAAGCTTCGCTTGTGACGATTTCGTCTTACAATTTATGACATGTGTACAAATATATTTTACAATTATAATTCTTTCTCATAGTGAAATACGTTTACAAGTCTAGTAAAAGCGTATATTACAACAATTTAAGATTTTTTAATAGTAATAGTTATTACCAATTCGACAGTCCAATGCCAGTTAGGTTGTGCTAAAAATGATAAGTAATTCGGTTTCTTATGTACAAAAACAAGTTACGTTAATTAGCGGTATACATGTACATTTGTGAATGAATTAATTACTCTGCTGTCTACCCCTGTAGCGTTAAAAAGACTTAGTGTTCGTCTCCTATTAGTTTGGACAACGATAATAATAACTTTTGAATGAAAATGAATTCAGATTTTGTTTTAATTGTGGCACTATTGATAGCCAGTAATTCATATGTAATGGATTACCAAAGAGTTTTAATATAAAGAGTTTCCGTTACAAGTGTAAGTACGTGAGCCCTTAAAGTATTTAATATCATCTGACAGTATCTCACTATACTCATATTAAGCATTTTTTTTTTCAATAATTGTATTAAGATGACTGCCTTCGTATATTGTTATGCTCAATAGTGTAATATTCCGGACGTCTTGGTATCGGACGGGCCGGTTTAATTTTTTTTTTACCCGTGTAGCGGTTTAAGGTATTTAGTCAATTATCGTATAGTTTTTTTTTTCTCTCGATTCGAGATAGTGGGGCGGGATTTGTGAGAGCCTACCCCCACTCGAAGCTGTCGACTTGGCATTGATCAGTATTACGTCAATCATTTTCTTTTACTCATCAACTCTCGCGTGCTAACTGCCAAGTAATATTAAGCCATAAGCGTCTCATTTCGCTACATAGGACATGTAGTTATTCGTTTCGCTTTCGTTGGAGCGCATTTCTCTTTATAACTAGTTATTTTGTAAAGCGTTGTGTTCTTATTTTGTATGTATCCGCTGGTGTTTCGTCTTGAAACTCTTAGCGAAATGTGAATATTATACAATTTAAATAAATGAATTATATAAATTATCTGTCTCGTATTCATTCTCTACCTTATTGACCAAGCAGGAGTTTTTCCCATATCTCTAACTTCGTCGGAGAATTCCATTGAAATCATATTAATGGTGAATCCATAGATCTTCAACAAGATACCTTTAAGCAGAGAATTGTAACAATGAGATGTCTATTGCATGAAGCATCAGCACAACTGATGAAGTACAACGACTTTACAGGATATGAAGTTGAATTCTTTAGACATTTTTATTGACGAGAATTACACAGATTGGCCAGAGAAGGCTGGCCTTGACTGCTTCACCGGATTGAGAGGTGCCATAGCTCTTAGGTCGCTTAGCCTGAACCTCTATCGCTAGTAACTCGACACAAGGGTCCCCCCGGTGATGGGTAACCTCAGCTTGGACGGTTAGTATGTTACGCGTAAGCATTTCGATCCGATGGCGCCCGAATCACGACTCCGTTGGTTTCTATTTCACTGATAATGATCATAATTACGGAAAAAGTACCTTTTTGCACGTTGGTGACCCTTACTCAGGGTCCCGAGTCTGCTTTTCACCAGTGACGTTTCATTATGAGACGGATTTAATACAGTTATATTTCTCTCATGACGAAATCCATCAAATACACATACAATTTGGGTGCCAGTGGCCCGCCATCGGTAAACCATAATTACTCCGTAACGAACTCTTCAAGAAATCACCACGAATGTGAAAAACAAAATACAAAATAATAATTTCAACTTCGTGATATAAATATGATAATTTGTAAATAAAACAGAGCGTCCGAGTGTAGTAGTCCGTTACTAATTTAAAAACGTTTCCAATTTGTATCACTTGGAGTAGGGGTAGGCAACATTTTGAGTCGGAAGAGTCAACAATTTACAAAATTTCAGTTGTGAGAGACACAAATTGTTTTTCTTGCCAACAGTAAATAGTACTTGCATTAAGAGACGTTGGTTGCCGATGCCGGTCTTAGAGCATCGTAAGCGTAATCATTAGCGTAGATTTGATTTGGAATCGGTTTTTATTTTTACATATATATTGGAGATAAAATATTCATACAAAACAAGTTATTTGTCATTGTAGATACATCTTGGAACATGTATCCAGTTTTCGCAATATCCAGTTACAATGAGCCGTGTTATGTGGGTCATCGCTCTGCCGCACGGAGCAGTTCTACCTGGCGGGGGACTTCCCACCGCGTTTGCGCAAACGCGGTCACTGCACGGAGACGAGTTGCCACAGTGTCGATTGATCCTTTGAATTTATATTATCAATGTGCCTGTTTGTTAACCTTGAATAGCCTGCACATTCTTGTAACCTTATCGTGGTAGACAGAGATTAGCTATTTG
Source organism: Meandrusa payeni (assembly GCA_029286785.1). Lineage (NCBI taxonomy): Eukaryota > Metazoa > Arthropoda > Insecta > Lepidoptera > Papilionidae > Meandrusa > Meandrusa payeni. The sequence goes on from JAGSMX010000029.1 coordinate 5,117,869, forward strand.
TTGGAACCTAATGGAGCTTATCCCCAAGCTCCATTAGGTTCCAAATATTACGAGTATATATCCAAGACTATAATCCAAATTCAAGTATTTTCATTTGTCCTTTTTAGTATAACGCAGGGAAACTCATTAGTGCAGTTTGCAGAACTTTTGTTTAATATATTTAGACGTTGGAGTCCTATGTCAAGGCTGGGAACACAAACGGGTTATGGTTAGGCTTGGCAAAAACCGGGAAAAAAACGATGTATCTGTCGCTAAAGAGAATTAAATGGATGTGAGAGTTTCTATATACTGTTATTTCTCGTTAGTTAGAGGAGTCTTGACCTCTATCGTCAAACGAATATATCCGTGAAGCTGTTTTAACGTTTTTACTTATAAATATTAGACCAGAAAATTTTCACAACTTCGCCTAGCTTAAAAGAAGATTGAGCTCTTACAATATACATCTTTACTATTAGCTACTTATCTACTCTCTCGAAGGAAAGGGTTTTAACCACTAAAACCTCCCCGGTGGCCCTTCCTCGGTACATGACGAGGGGCTCCGGGATCTCCAGTGGAACGAACCGGAGCCCCTCTGCACTGTGCTCAAAGAGAGCACGTCCGGGGTTACTCCCACCACCCCTGTGCCCTCGCAGTGCAGGGCGACACGGGCCAGCCAATATCGCCTTCTTCCCGGATCCACCTTGGTGGATGACAAAGACCCCACCCTTGTCGCCCAGTGAACCCGAGGCCCCTTTTAGTACCGTTAGGATACCGTAGTCTTATTCTACGAGCCCAGAGGTACAGGGCTGAGGGGCACACCTAGTCCAAGACAGACCGAAATGGCGACTAAGCTACTAAATTCATTATTACCATAATCACATAGAATAATAAGAGACAATTCGACGAGACAAGAGTTTACTTTGTTTATTTTAACTGCTGTGACATTTATCTGAATGAATGTTAGAACTGTATTTTACCTGGCGCGTCGAGAGTCGAGTACACCGCATGCTTCAGTCGCATGCCATGGCCGGTGTCGTGCTGTTTGTTCAACTGTCACTTTACGCGCTCAAATAAAAGTTGCGCGAGTTTTTTTTTTTTCGTTCATTCGTGTACATGTTTCAGTGAGTAACGGAAAGAACTTTTCTAGCAAAAAGGTAGGATATCAACTTTCAATTATTACATGTTTTTTTTTTCTATTAAAATTGAACACACTATAATGTTTTTTTTTTTAATTTCGAGTTAATGCGTGTGCCGATTTAATCAAGGACTACGATAAAAATGTCAGTATCACTTTGAGTATTTAAAAACAGAATTGTGTTATTTTTCTATAACCATCACAGATCAAGTAAAGCACTAAATTTACGTAATTTTTTTTTAAAAAGCTAGCAATATTTCTTTTTCTTTCAGAAATATTACTAACACATTCTTGTTAACCATTCCAACTAAGCTTAAGCTTGTGCTAGGAAATGGTTCACGTCAATAGTCGAATGGTGAATTCGAACCTACGACCTTACGATTCGCAGACCGTACCCTAAACCATTAGGCTATTGATTCCGTGACTTCAAATACACAAATCACATTTGACGATTTGCCAAGCTACTTTACATCATTTCAAGTACAAAAACGTATAAATATTTAAAAGATTTTAAACTTCGGCGTAGTAATCAGCCATATCGCCCATAAAATTCATTTTATGGGTTTTTAATACACAAGCTCTAAAAATGACTGCATTTCTCTTTCTGAAACGTTACGGAAAATAAAGCAAATGTACTCTAAAATGTTATCTTCAGTAAACAGTCTTTTTCTATTAAAGTAATAAAGCTCTTTCGTGAATTACTCTCCATAATCTACGTGCAATCATAAATTTATTTATTCAAAACGTAATTGTATGCAATAAAAAGAAGAACGTAAGATTGCGTACTCTTCAGTCATTACAAATTTTTACCATTACATACAGGTGCGAAACGAAAATTATAATTATTCGTGAAATAGGAACCATCCGGGTCGTGCTTCGGCCCTCTCGGGCGCCCTCGGATCGGACTGCTTACGCGTAACATAGTAACCGTCCGAGACAAGGTTACCACTCACCGAGGGGACCCTTCTGTCGAGTTACTAGCGATAGAGGTTCAGGCTAAGCGACCTAAGAGCTATGCCACCTCTCAATCCGGTGAAGCAGTCAATGCCAGCTTCTCTGGCTAATCTGTGTAGTTCATCAAAAATCCCAAAATTTCTTATAGAATTTGTTAATTTATACGCTACGTAAAAGATCGACAAACTTAGTTCTAAAATTTAGCGTGGCTCTAAAATAGAAATTTGACCAGAAATAATTATATATTTTTTTTATTTTACACGCATTTTAAAACACAAAAATCAAGTAGGATGCCATTGGCATCTTACGAATCAATGAATATTAATTTTCCAAATGCCAATTGTAATAAACACAATGAACAAAATACGCTTATGGTAAATCAAAATCCGCTATTGTCTACAGACCGTGTGAAGTGAAAACAAGAATATTTTATTTTTATTTCCATACAATATTTTTCTCATTGACAGCACGCTGCTGATCAGGGCTCCCAGTCACTGAATTTTTGCTATGACAACCCTGATCTGATCACTGAATTTTTGCTATGACAACCGACCAACTCATTCAATTGTCATTATTCGAAAAGCCGTAATCAACAATTTCATATTGGTCAATCGTTGTGAATTGAATTTTTCGATTTTTAAAAAATATAAAGTTATAGCCTTACAGGCCTTCTCTGTAAGGAGAGTATAAGGGCATAGTTTTACCTACATGTCTTAAAAAAATTTCTAAGACATGTAGGTTTCCTCACGACATTTTCCTTCATCGCCGAGTACGTGGTAAATTTGGTTTGGCATTTGTGGTTATTTAATATTGATTATTTGATTCTATCTAATATCTTGATTCTATAGAATAGTATAGAATACTCTAGAACTCTTCTATAGAATATTCTAGAGTCTACTATTATATATCTACCTGGTACTGGCGACTCCTCAGTTACTTTCCCGAAGGCGGAAGACGGCCACATTACTCGAAGACAACCAGATAATCTGGAAAAACTAGTTGTAGGAGGGAAAATTGAGGGCTTTTTACGCCCTTCTTTATAATTCGCTGTCGATGGTTAGTTTTTGTTTTGCTTAGATGAAGGCTTTGACTTGATCATCAAACAATCTTTCTTAAATTAACATTCAAAAAATTAACAGTACTGAGGTATATTTTTGTTGGCTATATTTGGCTGGTCCACAAAATTAAACTAAGCACAACGAGCGATGAAAAAAGCAATGCTCGGCATTTCCCTAAGGAATAGAATCCGAAACGAAGAAATTCGACGGAGAACAAAGGTAGTCGACAAAGCTTTTAAAGTAAGCAAGTTGCAGTGGGCCGGCCACATCTGCCGAGTCAGTGACGGAATGGAATGGGATCGGAGAAGCGTAGGCTATCCCTCTAGATGGACCGACGACCTTACAAGGGTAGCCGGAAGAGGCTGGAAGCGGAATGCAGAGGATCGTGTTTGGTGGAAGGCATTGGAGAAGGCCTATTTCACGCAATGGATAGCCCCAGGAGTGTACTGTGATGGGTGACCTCGGCTTGGACGGTCACACACCTTTTTTTTTTTTTTTTTTTTTTTTTTTTTTTTTTTATTTTACACGCATTTTAAAACACGAAAATCAAGTAGGATGCCATTGGCATCTTACGAATCAATGAATATTAATTTTCCAAATGCCAATTGTAATAAACACAATGAACAAAATACGCTTATGGTAAATCAAAATCCGCTATTGTCTACAGACCGTGTGAAGTGAAAACAAGAATATTTTATTTTTATTTACATACAATATTTTTCTCATTGACAGTACGCTGCTGATCAGGGCTCCCAGTCACTGAATTTTTGCTATGACAACCGGCCAACTCATTCAATTGTCATTATTCGAAAAGCCGTAATCAACAATTTCATATTGGTCAATCGTTGTCAATTGAATTTTTCGATTTTTAAAAAATATAAAGTTATAGCCTTACAGGCCTTCTCTGTAAGGAGAGTATAAGGGCATAGTTTTACCTACATGTCTTAAAAAAATTTCTAAGACATGTAGGTTTCCTCACGACATTTTCCTTCATCGCCGAGTACGTGGTAAATTTGGTTTGGCATTTGTGGTTATTTAATATTGATTATTTGATTCTATCTAATATCTTGATTCTATAGAATAGTATAGAATACTCTAGAACTCTTCTATAGAATATTCTAGAGTCTACTATTATATATCTACCTGGTACTGGCGACTCCTCAGTTACTTTCCCGAAGGCGGAAGACGGCCACATTACTCGAAGACAACCAGATAATCTGGAAAAACTAGTTGTAGGAGGGAAAATTGAGGGCTTTTTACGCCCTTCTTTATAATTCGCTGTCGATGGTTAGTTTTTGTTTTGCTTAGATGAAGGCTTTGACTTGATCATCAAACAATCTTTCTTAAATTAACATTCAAAAAATTAACAGTACTGAGGTATATTTTTGTTGGCTATATTTGGCTGGTCCACAAAATTAAACTAAGCACAACGAGCGATGAAAAAAGCAATGCTCGGCATTTCCCTAAGGAATAGAATCCGAAACGAAGAAATTCGACGGAGAACAAAGGTAGTCGACAAAGCTTTTAAAGTAAGCAAGTTGCAGTGGGCCGGCCACATCTGCCGAGTCAGTGACGGAATGGAATGGGATCGGAGAAGCGTAGGCTATCCCTCTAGATGGACCGACGACCTTACAAGGGTAGCCGGAAGAGGCTGGAAGCGGAATGCAGAGGATCGTGTTTGGTGGAAGGCATTGGAGAAGGCCTATTTCACGCAATGGATAGCCCCAGGAGTGTACTGTGATGGGTGACCTCGGCTTGGACGGTCACACACCTTTTTTTTTTTTTTTTGTTAACGAGGAGGAAATCTTCAGAAAGATACCCCGCCTTCTGGGGGGAAGGCGGCGGTTATGTGGGGTTTTTACCCACTAAAACCTCCCCGGTGGCCCTTCCTCGGTGCATGGTGAGGGGCTCCGGGATCTCCAGTGGAACGCACCGGAGCCCCTCTGCACTGTGCTCATAGAGAGCTCTTCCCGGGGGAGGTTACTCCCTCCCCCCTGTGCCCTCGCAGTGCAAGGCGACACGGGCCAGCCGATGTCGCCTTCTTCCCGGGTCCACCTTGGCGGACGACAAAGGCCCCCACCCTTGTCGCCCAATGAACCCGAGGCCCCTTTTAGTCGCCTCTACGACAGGCAGGGGATACCGTAGTCTTATTCTTGAGAGCCCAGAACTACAGGGTTGGGACGGTCACAAACCTGCCAGTCTATCACTGTTTTTACATTTCTATAACTTTTTAGCTACATGTAATATATCTTATGGTCGATCAGTAAGACTTGCGTCAAGTTGCTAGATCTATTATAGAATACTATTTACATAATAAATGAACACTCACGAACATCTCTGAGCGAGATCTGTTCAGTGTGTCATTCATTAGAACGGGCTTGGTACACTCGTGTTTTGAACGTTTGCAAAAATAACTCCTTATATATGCATTGCCTTGTTTGATATGGACGTTTTGACATATACTGACAAAATGTCAATACGTATAATAATAATAATTTATTCATTCAATTAAGTAACTTAGATAATCTAATATGTCTTTAAACGACCTATTCATATATGCATATATTCTGAATCTCAGAAACGGTTCCAACGATTTACATGGAATTTTGTTTGCGAGATGGTTTTGGGGACGATAAATCGATCGAGCTAGGATTTATTTTTAGAAAATGTCGTTTTATCCGCGTATATTGATAGTTTAGTAGATGACGTTGACTAAGCAACAATAAGGCATTGACTGTTTGGTTTGACGTTAATTATTTATGAAATACGTGTGTCATAAAATCAACCATTTGCTTAGTGAGAAATCAATAAAGTAGGCGATATTCCCGTCAAAAAAAGGCAAACTTTTCCAATCCTTTATTTTTCGGGTAATGAAAGATGAAGCAAAGCACTTCGTCCGAGTTTAAGGGATGTCCTCGACATAAGGATGAAATACAACAGCGTATTGTAACGGTAATTCAGAATCATATCCATAGGTTACAAGTAATTTACAATCGTTTTCTGCGACGAGCCACGGGTGCGCCGTGGTCCGTACGTAATCGCGAGCTCCACGTTGATACAGGGTTACCGACAATAGCCCAATTCTCTAAGCAGGCATCTCGACGGTTCAGGTTCACGAAGCAGGTTCTTCGAGACTGCCACCAAACATTCTAACAAACTTCTTGTAAGTGCCGCCACTTATAATAAATTCCGTCGCGTCGCCCGGAGGCCGAGACACGTTCTTGACGATCCGGACGACGCGATTACCATTGCACAGGCTAGATCTTTACAAATCCACAAAGCGTCCATTCGCGACCGTCGGATGTTGCAAATAATCCTTGCTCGTTACCGCAAAAATCCCTTAGATTTTAGGAGCGTTCCTGATGTTTCTTCGGCCACTTCTTTTCCCAGCGCCAACGCTTCCCGAAGTGAGACTCAAAGTTAGTTTAGCTTTTGATGTCCCTAGATATCCGTGAAATAGCAACCGACCGAGTCGTGTTTCGGTCCCCTCTGGGGCCCTCGGATCGAAATGTTCACGTGTAACATAGTAACCGTCCAAGCCGAGGTCACCTCTCACCGGGGGGACCCTTGTGTCGAGTTACTAGCGATAAAGGTTCAGGCTAAGCGACCTAAGAGCTATGCCACCTCTTTTTCCATTCCTCCAACATGTTTGGTTAGGGACCTTATTATCGACATGTTACAAACTATTACATATATTATTCCTGTATATATAGATTTTAATTTTAACAATATTCTCCTATTTCTTATTTTTATTGACATAGTTTTAATTTTACATCTTTTGGTGATCTTGGAACATTTTTCTTCAAATGTTCGCTATGCCACCTCTCAATCCAGTGAAGCAGTAAAGCCAGCTTCCTGGCCAATCTGTGTAGTTCGTCATAAAAAAGTGTATTGTAAACAACGGGAATGGGCGAATTCGATCAAGTAATTCATTTAACATTGTAAATAATACATGTAATGATGTATTCAATCCATTTAACACATTCAATAACATTGAAAGTGATTAATTAATAAAAATGTATGTATTTAGTTCAATGTTATGTGAACTTCTTACGAGTGTTAATAACTTAAAGTATATTACAATTTGCACAAGAGATTAATTCCAATGTCATTTTACTGAGGTAAGCGTAAATCTTATTCTTCATTGAGAAATGCACTTCTATTAACCAAATTCACAAGAGAAGGTTCGCTCAATGCGTCCGTTTTTAAAAGTGCACTCATACCGCCGTCGTTTATGGACCGATTTTTTTTATTTAGATCCAACGGATTTGTATTCAATTGAATGGGATGGGACATGGGACCTCCCGTATGAATTTTGTTGGCATAGGACCTTTAGTTTCGAATATATACCAGAACCCTAATAGTCGTATGGAACAATGCTTGTTGATTGTGATATTGGTAGGTTAATGGTAATCGCCAGCCTGTAGTTCTGGGCACGTAGAATAAGGCTACGGTATTCCCTGCCTGACATAGAATGCACTAAAAGGTGCCTCAGGTTCACTGGGTGAGAAAGGTCGCCTTTTCCGTCCGCTGAAGTGGGCCCGTGTCGAAGGCGACATCGGCTGGCCCGTGTCGCCTTGCACTGCGAGGGCACTCGTCACCCTTCCTCCCCAGGACGTGCTCAGTGAGCACAGTGCAGAGGGCCTCCGGTGCGTTCCACTGGAGATCCCGGAGCCCCTGACAATGCACCGAGGAAGGACTACCAGAGGTGCGAGGGGGTTATAGTGGGTAAGAACCCGACATAACTCCGCCTTCGCCCGGAATATTTTTGTAGAAGATTACCCCGCCCGTCAAAAAAAGACTAAAAAGAGGTAATCGAAGACTTTTAGCTCCTTAATACAAACCTGTTATCAAATATAGCAACGGCACACAGCGAGACCTAAAGAAAAGCTGAAGAATATATTGTTAAATGATAAGTAAGGAATTCACTTATTCTTCACAGATCTTTATTTATTTTGTTAGGTTATTTAAGTTTAGATTCATAAGTTTCAAATTTATAGAAAGCTATGAACGATGAAATTTTATAGATGCCCATGAACCGCATTATAGTTTGGCACGAAGTTATACGAGTATGTAAACTTGTGTTAAACATTGTATATTAAAATAATAAAAAAACTTTGTAAGTACTCCATAACAACAATGTGCATGATAATGAGATGGAATAAAAGAGAGTGGGGAGAAATAAAAGAGAGCATCTGTACGTGTTAATATTTTGGGTTTTATGATTTGAAGTCAATGTAGAGAAATATTTTGTTCCGTTATGTCCAGGTCGTTTCATAATGTATTGTATAAAGATAATTTTTAACTTAGGAAAGAAGGCAACGATAACGATTTAGCCCATTACTTTGTCATGATACCGAAATCGAAAACCAATACTGTTATTTCTGATTTAAATGTTGTTTTTGTCAACAAATAGATATTTTAATATAATAATGATTCTAATTAATAGAATTAATTTAACCTGATTAGAAGTTTACATATAGAGTAATTCTGCTGACAGTTGGTTATTATTTTTAATTGTAAACATCCTTGTTAACTTTTTTTTTGTTAACGGGGTGGAAATCTTCAAAAAGATACCCCGCCTTCTGGGTGGAAAGCGGCGGTTATGTGGAGTTTGAACCACTAAAACCTCCCCGGTGGCCCTTCCTCGGTGCAGGGCGAGGGGCTCCGGGATCTCCAGTGGAACGCACCGAAGCCCCTCTGCACCGTGCTCTAGTGGAGCACATCCGAGGGGGAGGGAGGTTATTCCCTCCTCCACTGTGCCCTCGCGGTGCAAGGCGACACAGGCCAGCCGATGTCGCCTTCTTCCCCACCCTTGTCGCCCAGTGAACCAGAAGTCTTTTAGTCGCCTTCTACGATAGGCAGGGGATACCGGAGCCTTATTCTTGAGAGCCCAGAACTACAGGGCTGACCCTTGTTAACTTATCATATGTATGGTTACAACCCTTGTCGCAATCGATCAAACAAATGGAGTCTTTTTTTGTGACAACGAACTACACAGTTGACCAGGGAGGCTAGCCTTTACTGCTTCACCGGATTGAGAGGTGGCATAGCTCTTAGGTTGCTTAGCCTGAACCTCTATAGCTAGTAACTCGACATAAGGGTCCCCCCGGTGAGGGGTACCCTCGCCTTGGACGGTTAGTTTGTTGCGCGTAAGCCTTCCGATCCGAGAGCGCCCGAGAGGACCCAACCACGAATCGGTCGGTAGCTATTTTTTTTATTGAACTATTTGGAACAATCTAAGCTAAATTAACTTATATGTCGCTTCGGGAAGCGTTGGCGCTGGGAGAACAAGTGGCCCCAAACTTCAGCAACGCTATCCAAGGGATGGGCCTTCCCATCAGAACCTCTAGCAAATGAAGCCCGAAAAGGTTTGCAATAAAACTGGTGCCTGTTGTTAGCCTGAAGTAGTGAAGGAAGAACTCTACCTAGCTATTCCGTATAAAAGCAACGGACCGAGTAGTGGTTCGGCCCTCACGGGTGCCCTTTTCAACATAAATCTAGTTTTCACGTCTATTGACATCCCGAACTTAAGTACATGTTTATATGGTTTATTTGTTATTCTAATAATATATTATGGTCTGTACAAGATCATGACAAAACAATATTATGTCATCATATCAAATGTCGGTGACGCGAACCCGTGAGGTTTTCCTCCCAAATAGTGCTCAACGTGACTAAAGTATTAGTAACGGTGTAACGGTAGCAATATATCTAACCCTTATTATATATTTTAATTTAACAAGAAACAAATGACAGACGGTAGAGAGCCGTGGTAGCTCAGTGTCCGTGCGGTTGGCTCAAGTTGCGTAGTACGCTAGCAACCCGAGTTCGATCCCCGGTGTCGGTACCAATAAATTTGTTGTTGCAATTTTATGTGCTGACAGAAAGATACCCCGCCTTCTGGGGAAGGCGGCGGTTATGTGGAGTTTGAACCACTAAAACCTCCCGGTGGCCCTTCCTCGGTGCTAAGTGAGGGGCTCCGGGATCTCCAGTGGAACGCACCGGAGTCCCTCTGCACTGTGCTCATAGAGAGCACTTCCCGGGGAGGTTACTCCCTCCACGCAGTGCAAGGCGATACGGGCCAGCCGATGTCGCCTTCTTCCCGGGTCCACCTTGGCGGACGACAAAGGCCCCACCCTTGTCGCCCACTGAACCCGAGGCCCCTTTTAGTCGCCTTCTACGACAGGCAGGGGATACCGTAGTCTTATTCTTGAGAGCCCAGAACTACAGGGTTGATCGTGAGGAAACCTACATGTTTAAGAAAAATTTTTACGGCATGTGAAGTCTGCCAATCCGCATTAGGACCGCGTGGCGGACTATGACCTTATACTCTCTTTACAGAGAAGGCCTGCGCCCAACAGTGGGACATATATAAAGGCTGTTACTTTAACTTTAAGTAAATGAAAGACAATTTATTAGTGTTGCTATTATTGTATTGAAATTCCACTGTCAATATCAGATTGAGATATGGAATGTTATTGTTATGCAAACACAGAGGCGATAACATTTTTCCTTGCGCTAATTGTTGAATGTTTTAACAACAACAATTTCAACACACCAACTACGAGTATCTAAAGGCGTGGACATACTAGCGTTTTAACGGAGTCGATACAAATTACGCTCAACCTTTTTGAAGTAAAACTTCTTTAAAGGTGGACTTAATGCCAAAAGACATTCTTACATTCACAGCAACGGTTGCAAGCTTAGAGAAAAATAAGAAATAGATTTTTTATGACGAATTACCTAGTTGGCCAGAGAGGCTGGCCCTTAATGCTTCACCGGATTGAGAGGTGACATAGCTCTTATGTCGCTTAGCGTGAACCTCAATACATAGATACATATACATAGATATTTAAATATATAGATATAGGATATGTACAGAAAAAGGTATATATAACTGGTAATTTTCCTTTTTTCACAAAATTGCAAGTACTAACATTGTTGTCAACCATTCCAAGTAAGGTTAAACTGGTGCTAGGAGATCGACAAGGGTGGGGGCCTGCGTCGTCCACCAAAGTGGACCCAGGAAGAAGGCGACATCGGCTGGCCCGTGTCGCCTTTCGCTGCGAGGGCACAGGGGAGGAGGAGTAACCTCCCCGGGACGTGCTCTCCTTGAGCACAGTGCAGAGGGGCTCCGGTGCGTTCCACGTGAGATCCCGGAGCCCCTCGTCATGCACCGAGGAAAGGGCCACCGGGGAGGTTTTAGTGGGTGCTAGGAGATGGTTCACGTCAATAGTCGAATGGTTGATTCGAACCTACGACCTTATGTTTCGCATTTACCATGGGGAGTGTTCTGAGGAATTGTTCGGAATCATCCCAGCTACCGATTTCCATTACCGCACATCTCGGCAGAATTCCAAATTCCACCGCCACCATCTTGATGGTTGGCGTTCAACGACTGTACGTTTTCCGCGTAACTTTCTCCCACGCACTGTCAACTTGTGGAATCAACTGTCGCCAGCGGTGTTTCCGAACGTTTACGATTTAGGGACCTTCAAGAAACGAGCCTATTCCTATCTCAAAGGCCGGCAACGCACCTACAGCTCCTCTGGTGCTGTAGATGTTCATGGGCGACGGTGATCACTTAAGATCAGGTGAGCCGTATGCTCGTTTGCCACTTTTCATATATAAAAAAAAGGCCGTAGCCTTATCCATTATATTTTTTGGGCAGCGCATTCCGGAGCCTTATTGCGTTAAAGGTAAGATAACTATGTAAGAAATCGGTGTGATAAGAAATAACATGGAGAGATTAAAATTATTAGATTTTGGCACAAAATAAAATGACAACTGAATTGTAATTGGTTGGTTTTATAGTGAAAGTCATTGGCTAATAAGAGCCATTGTGCAGCATTGCAATGCAGTAGTAGAGTAATATGTGTACAAACATAATATCCGATTTCTGTATTTTATATCTTCTCGGTGAATAATTATGCAAGCTATGGCTTCCGAGGTGTTCTGAAACAACAAAATTATAAGTAATTTACTTTGAATGACAGCATAGACTCGTGACTTATAATAATAGCTTCTAAACTCCATTATTCACTTGAATTTCCTTAGTTCCTTATACGTGTATAAGTACGCGCACACTGTTTTTAATCGTGATCAAAAAGGTAGAGGTTCTCTATTCGTTTTTTTTAATATTTATGCAGTCGAAGTTCCGTTATTTTTGAACAGATTTTTTTTTGGTACATAACTATAACCCTAACGACAACTATTATAATAATAATTAATTTATTCAAGTAAGTAACTAAGACTTGTCATTATTTTAAATAACTATTAAATATAACCTTAGACTAAATTATAAGATTATAATATAAAATTATTATTATAATTATTTAAATAATATAATATAATTTTATACTAACGGCTTGACTATGCTTACCTATATATATATTACTATACCTTACCCCATGTGAGACGGCGCAGCATCTGTTTACATAAACTCAATCAAGCCTTTGAGCAATCATGCTCAGGATGCTGTTGTACTGGTCCGCACCCTGCGTACCAGAGATGCACACCTCTTGCGCATTGTCGCAAAAAAACATGCCATCTGTGCATCCGCGAACATCTCCGATGCACTACAGAAACGGGGCAACCCCAACAAAACCCTGAACGCGTTGGTATATTGAACACGGAGAGCGCTGTACGATATTTGAGTATACTTCCCCCACAGATCGCACGTGTAGAAAGTTGTACAGTAGGCTCGGAAGAGTGTGAGCTTAATTAAGATACTGCGGAAAAAAAACAATGGTTCGCTTAGCGCAGTCATAGCCTAGTAGCCGAGCGTTCGATTCCAACGATCTTGTGTCATAAATAACAGAATGCATAATACATTTGGAATTTAAATAAAAAAAAAATCCGAATGTACGACACAAATATAATCTCAGGGTAATAAAAACTTTTTTTGTTTTATGTACTTCCATTTTTCTTGCAAGTAACCTCGAATTAACACAAATGAATTCAAAATAATAACGCTTTGCGATATTGCACTCTATGAACTTTTTTTTAAGATTTAATTTTTACTACGGTAAGATTTAGCGTTGAATAGCAGTATCTGACATCGACGTAACTCATTCATGCAGAATATTACAGATATCTATATATACATTATATCGATTGTACATGCCGCAATTATATATTATACTAACCAGCCCGCTTCGCAGATTTTTTTTTTATTCAAATAATAAACTTACATCATTAAATATTTAATTTAACTCTCAAAATATATTAAATTATTCATTTCACTCCGTATTCATTCTCTTCTATTTTCTTCTCGAGCGGGTGTAAATCATTACCTACACCCATGTGCATATCACGTACATTCGCGGTGCTATAACTTACTTTGAATACTTCAAAATTCTAAATTATTATCTTTAATATACTTCAGTATACTTTATTATACTTCAATATACTTCAATATACTCCATTATATTTCAATATGGTTCATAATCACATAAATATACACAACTCATGTTTAAAAATAAATTTGGGTTATAAAACAATAGAATATCATCATAGTAAATAAAAGATGTATTTGACAGTTCAAAAAGAGGAGTGCTCCGATCGTCACCAAACTTAACTCGCCAGGTCAATGTAAAGATTCCTTGAAATAAATCATTGAAATCGGTACAGCCGTTTCGGTGCGTATATGGAACGTATCCACACACTTTCTCTTTTATTATATATTAGATTTAAATGCTACAGTATCAATATGTCCTTTGTGTGAGACTGGTACCAGAACTAGGTTGCCATCGTACCAGCCCTGTAGGTCTGGGCTCTCAAGAATAAGACTACGGCTTTTCAAAATGAGTTAGAAATACAACTCATTCGGGATTCTAAGTGTTAATCACTTTAGGTGTTGGTGGCAAGATTCACAACACGCCGCTCTTCACACTCACACTGTTCTCTGATGGCCGCCTTACTCGTGCATTCGTGTACGGATGATAAGCCATTTACTGCATAGGCGAGATTTTTTTTTATACTTTCTAAGCAAGTGCTTGACTACGATCCCATCTGATGTTAAGTGGAAATGCAGTCCGGGATAGTAGACTAGCTGAGTAAAACCTCTTCACTCCTCTCTTGAAAATGCCCACATTGTAACCGGAACGAAAGACAGATGCGGGCAAACAATTCCAGTCCCATGCTGTACGAACAACGAAAGACGAAGCAAAGCGCTTCGTTCGGGCTTGAGGGATGTTCACAACAAAAGGATGAAATGGAAAAGGGATGGGGAAATTAGATCATAGAATTAGTTCCTGAGCACACTCTCCAAAATGCAATCTGTAGAAAAGCGAAAGGCTAGCTACCTTACGCCTGTGCTCAAGACTGAGCAAGTTGGTTTCAGCTCTGTCACCAAATAGCCTCTTAACCCACCTTGAGCTTGAGCTTCATAAAGTGTTTAAAAGCTGTCCCGCAGAGAAGTACGGTTGCAGTTCGATCAAGATCCCAAGCTTGTTGGACAACTAGAACGGACGCCTTGGTACAAAATTCAGTCCACGATACTCCGAGAATCTGTCTGACTGCACTACATAGGTTTAAAAACGTCATAGTTTAATGTTTTAATTGTTGCAGACAAAGGTTACAGATATTGGATTGACCACCACCCCTGTAGATCATATCACAATCAGTCATCACATACATCCTCTATACACGTTCGCCTGATCGACCGTACTAATTAAGTATGTCGTAAATTCTTCAAACTACGCTTTTCCCTTATCACGAAGTAATTGACCATGTCCTACAGAGTGACACGTCGTATACTCTTTAACGATAGCATCTTTAAGGCATTAGGATGTATGTACATACATTAAGCACCAATATTGCATTGTCAGACGTGACTTTTTTAGCATATTGTAACTCCTGTCAATATCTTGCAACATTCATGAATTCATTTTAAGACACATTTGCAGTTTAAGAATATAATCGCGTAACACTAATTAGCATTTGAAAAATGCATATCTCTGATGTCACACTTATTTCCTGTCTTTGTCATACTTATATGCATTTCATCTAAACAAGTTTTACAAAAATTTGTCGTTGTAGTTCGATTTTAGAGTTTACGTTGCGAGCCAAAAAAATCGAATGTAGATAAATATTTTACCAACTCGTTTACGTTCGAGAAGTAACTTTCAAATCGAAAGTTGTTGCCACTTGTTACTGCATCATGAGCGCCATTTTGTTTTATAATGAAGACAGATTGAAGTATTAGGTACCATCGACAAAGAATTTTTTTTTAATTTTATTTAACACAATATTCATAGACAATCAAATAACACAATAAGAAAAATTTTAAAACTTATTATAGTTCTATACTTATTTTATTTTTAAGTATAATAATTTCGTGCGAACTTCCCTCAGACCCAGCCCTCACTTTAGGCGGTCTTATGACAACAAAATAAACAGGTGACCTAATTGGAAGTAAACATTTTCAAATAAAAAACTGATTCAAAGTCGGTCAAGTATTTTGAATAATCGATGTTCTACTTTCTCTTGTCTATGATCTAATTCATCAACTTTACTGTGAGCGCCTTCAATACGTTTTACAATTGAATGAATTATTAGGTCATATGCTTTCATCGTAATTACTTGTAGATAATACACTCCAATTAACTTCCGACTTTCCACCTATTTTGCTATCTCTATTACAACTAGATAACGGGAAAACAGCGAATTGCCTTAAGATTTAGAATAATATAGATTGCTTTTAAGTAACACATACACAGTGTAAGGTTAATAAAATTATTTTTAACCGAGTTCAAAAAGGAAGAAATTCTTAATTCATGTTTATTTTTTTTATGTTTGTGCACGCTTAGGATTATTGTTATTAACGTATTTATGTAACAAATTTGATTCTTGCTTGGAAGTTAACATAACAATTGTATGGAAGTATGCCAGTTGACAGGTTTATAACTAGGACTAGATTAGTATTTATCGCATTTGGGGGAAAAGACTAGTGGTTTTTTAGTGTATAATGAAATTTTACAAGCCGATGTAACAAAGCTTGTATGTATAATGCTTGATTAATATGCATAGTGATATTCTGTCAATTGGTAGTTGAGTTTACCCATCAGATGTTAGGAGCGTTGCTGGAGTTTCTTCGGCCACTTCTTCTCCCAGCGACAACGCTTCCCGAAGTGGCACTCAAAGTTAGTTTAGCTTTTGAATGTCCCTTAGATTATCCGTGAAATAGCAACCGACCGAGTCGTGGTTCGGCCCTCTCGGGCACCCTCGGATCGGAATGCTTACGCGTAACATAGTAACCGTCCAAGCCGAGGTTACCCCTCCCTCACCTGGGGGACCCTTGTGTCGAGTTACTAGCAATCGAGGTTCAGGCTAAGCGATCTAAGAGCTGTGCCACCTCTAAATCCGGTGAAGCAGTCAAGGCCTGCCTCTCTGGCCAATCTGTGTAGTTCGTCATAAAAAAAAATAGTAGTTGAGTACAATTAAGCAAAGGGTACTCCATCCTTTCATAGTCCATGATCCACGCGTCCGAGAGAAGCGATTTGAGTGATCGTTTATCGTGCGTACAGCAAAGGAGTGTAACAAGTTGCCGGGGTCAACCTTTCCGGCCAAGTACTATCTTTCGACTATATCACCACTTAACATTAGGTGGGATCGTGGTCAAGCACTGGTTTATACCCCATTAAATAAACATTATTATTATTATTTAATTTATTTATTTATACTTATTCTAACATCTTAAACTAAGATTAACAAAGGCGGCCATTAAGTCATTTTTTTCCAGTCAACACTGTGTAATAATAGATTGGTATATTAAATAAATTAAGCCCTTTTTCTAGGTCTTTGGCTGGTGTATGTGTGCATTCCGTCTTGAGACATCAAGAAAAAGAGTGCCACTTCCCAATCGCTACTATATGGTTACATATAGACACACCGCTTTTATTTAGATCAGAGTTCCCCAAACATTTTTGTGTCGTAGACCCCATGTTTTTCCGTGTTGGGTAGACCGCCTACTTACCTGATATTGATTTACTGTAAATTTCTAACTGTAGTGGAGTTCAGTGTTAAAAACTTAAAGTAAAAACACATGTTAATTTATACATTTTTTTTTATTATTAATTCAATTTAAATTAAAACTACTCAAAATAAAATGTTGTATCTGTTATGTAAAATATACGTAGCATTAATTTTTTTTTATATGAAAAGTAGCATACGAGCATACGGCTCACCTGATCTTAAGTGATCACCGTCGTCCATGAACATCCACAGCACCAGAGGAGCTGTAGCTGCGTTGCCGACCTTTGAGATAGCAATAGGCTCGTATCTCAAAGGTCGGCAACGTTTGAGATAGGAATAAACTATAAATAAAATAACATATGCAATAAGTCAATATTTTTATTGAGAAATAGGTAAATAGGTACTATCAGTGTATGTGTTGAGATCCACTATCGTGGACGCCATTTTCATTTCATGGACCCCCAAATTTTTTTTCGCTGACGTAGATCCCTTGCAGGTTGTCATAAACCCCTAGGGGTCGATATAAACTACTTTGGGAATCACTGATTTAGATAGACATACATACCCAACTGTTTGTTTGGTCTGGTGTATCTAACCTATTGCTATTGTAAATGTCATCTCCTAGGATTTTGCTGTCATTTTATGTATCAGATTCCTAGTCACTTTGCTTTGTAATAGCAGAACATTAGTTCTTAAAATTTCCTGCTCAGACCACTGCCTCCTCATGTCTGTATTATTTTCTAAACTTTTCGTCGCCATTTCAAAAGCAATGGCAGAAGTTGAGGTAGATGCCTCTGTCTGCAAAGTGTGTTCAGTAATACGACTGTGTTCGGGTGTATTTTCTGGTTCCCCGACTCTTGCCCGCCTGTTCAGCAAAGAATCACTCGCATGCTGAAACGTCCAGCGCCAGCTCCAGACGTGTCCCGTCGATCATTTTTATTATGTCTCTTCATGTTTGAAGGTTGCCAAACCTTATTAGCTTTTAAGTTTCAATTTTACAAGGATTGTTCGTCCCGGACGTTAAGGTGCTTGGACGTCAGGACTTGTATATTATTTAATAAATTAAAATAAATGATATAATTTAAAGCAAATGTTTTTTCAGATTTTCTATTTATTGTATTTTTTTTATAATTTCTAAGCAAGTGCTTGACTACGATCCCACCTGATGTTAAGTGGAAATGCAGTCCTGGATGGTAAGGCGCACTACCTTAGTAAATGCCTATTCACTCTACTCTTGAAAATACCCACATTGTAATCGGAAGGAAAGACAGACGCGGGCAAACTATTCCAGTTCTTTGCTGTACGAAGAATGAAAGACGAAGCAAATCGTTCTTCTTCGTTCGGGTTTGAGGATGTTCACAACAAAGGATGAAATCCCGCAGTGCGTGTAGAAGTCCGATGGTGGAAAGGGGATGGGGGAATTAGATCATGTAGTTCCTGAGCACACTCTCCAAAATGCAATCTGTAGAAAACCGAAAGACTAGCTACCTTACGCCTGTGTTCAAGACTGAGCAGATTGGTTTCAGCTGCGTCACCAAATATCCTCTTAGGCCGCCTCTCCACCGAGTCCAAAGCTGCGAGATGGCATTTAGCTGCGCCTGCCCAAATGTGACAGCAGTATTCTACACACGACCGGACTTGAGCTTTATAAAGTGTTAAAAGCTGTCCCGCAGAGAAGTACGGTTGCACTTTGACCAAGATCCCAATTTTTTGCAGCTATCTTAGCCTTAGACTCGATGAATCGTCCATAGTTTAGGGTCGATGAGATTTCAATACCCAATAATTTTTTTGGTCAATTAGTCATTTGGTTACTTAAGATGTTGTTTAATGAAAAACAATCTTGAAAGTGGAACGCTGGTGATGATTCATCTATTCATATTAGAATTTTTAGAACATAACTGAACAAAACGCGTAATCTATTGTGTGTATTTATTACAAAACGTTTATATTAGTAGATTATTATATATTTGATATAATTTGAATGCTAATATTATAAAAGAAAGCATTGCTCAATAACAAACGTGATTATGGTAATATTTATATTACGTATTGCTAATTATTTATACCATAGCTATTCACATATTATTACTTATTTTATGAACCAACTTGAAAAGAGGAGGTTCTCAATCCATTCGTATGTTTTTTTTTTATGTTTATCACTTCATAAGTTTCGACTGGGTGAATCTATTTTGATTATTCTTTTTATTTTGAAATGGGAGCACTTGGTGAGCACCGGTTTTCAAAAAAAGAAGAATCATCAATCAGAAAGTTTTTTTTTCTCTTTATTTTGGCAACAAACAGTCCATTTTGATTTTTTTTTATGACGAACTACACAGATTGGCCAGAGAAGCTGGCTTTGATTGCTTCACCGGATTGAGAGGTGGCATAGCTCTTAGGTCGCTTAGAATGAACCTCTATCGCTAGTTACTCGACACAAGGGTCCTCCCGATGAGGGGTAACCTCGGCTTGGACCGTTACTATGTTACACATAAGAACCACGACTCGGTCGGTTGCAATTTCACATAATATAAGGGATATTAAAAAGCTAAACTAACTTTGTGTGTCACTTCAGGAAGCGATGGTGTTGGGAGAAGAAGTGGCCGAAGAGTATCTTCCATACGTCCATATTGTCTATTATGTTACATCAAAGCGTTTTTAGAAGTTGTTATACCTACAGTGCCGAAAAGATTTTTTTTTATTTATTTATATCCGCGTACAAATATAAAAAGAATTTAACAGAAGCCAGTCAGAAGAATTTGCTAAAAATTAAAGTTTTAAACTTAAATAAAGTTATGAAACAAAAAACATAACAGACGAATAGAAAACCTTCTCGTGTTTTGAAGTCGGTCGAAAAGGTTAATATTATCTATCTTACGAGCATACGAAGGTTCAGATACAAATGTTCTGTATAATTTTCTCTATCACGCTCTATCCTGTGTAAGTGTTACAAGGGCGCCTCGGGTTTTCGACCTCGCATTATTCTCCTTTATTTACGTAAATCGTCAGTAAACACACGTATAATGCTTGAAACTATAAAAAAAATTGCGATGTTGTCGCGTAAGAATTGTTTTAAAATCGTACTATATATATGTATGACCCACTAATGGCTAGAAAGTTCTCTGAAGAGAATTGCGTTTCGTTTCGTGGTGTAAAAACACGTACGTACTGTAAAAAAACGAATAACTATAAAGTGAGATTTATACCTATATAGACATAGACATTTATTTATTGGCATCACAATACAAAACACATCACAGACTGAATATAACACACATTAAAAAAGAATGAAAAATAGACAAAACACAGTTAAAGTTACACGGACAAATAATACAAAACATATGATGCCAATATCGGACACCGTCTCAGCATATGCTGTCACAAGGATGCGACAGCGCTGATTTTCAGCGGTGCCCGGGACTACCTAAAGAATTGCGCGCGCAATACTACTTTTATATGGAATTTATACAGACAGTAAGAGTATAATAAATATGATACATAAATAAAACAGTTATGAGATTAAAATATATTTTATACAATAAAATAATAGATGAAAAAATTATATAATATAATAAATGTATTTTTTAACCCGCTGTTGGCTACTGAGCTGGAGGAATTTCGATGGTTTCGCAGAGTAAAGAGTAATTGTACCAATACCATTTGCCAATAGCTTAATGGTTTAGATTACGGCCAGCGAATCGTAAGGTCGAAGGTTCAAACCCAACTATTGACGTGAACCATCTCCTAGCACAAGCTTAAGCTTAGTTCAAATGGTTAACAAGAATGTTAGTAATATTTCTGAAAAAATTGCTAGCTTTTTTTTTAAAAAGCTATATAGCAAACCGCTCGGATACTCAGCTACTACAGTTTTAAGAATAACTATAAAATAAAAGATTCTCGTCTCTTTTTAACATAACCGGGGAAAATTTTTAAATGCAAGGAGCAAAACTTTTAGCACGTAAAACGGAAACTCATGTCTGTAAATACGTATTTTGATTTAGTAATGATAAAGTTCTCGAATGTAAGTGTCTACTCTTAAATATTTGTGTAAATAATATTATTATCCTTAGAGTACTTATCACTTACAATATGTTACATTAGCACTTATAAGAATAAATGGGATTTTCACACGATATGAGGACGTTACTTTACTATAGAATTTTTATTAATATACATAACAAAATTTGTGTGTACAGAGCTTTATTGCGTGATTGCTTTAGTATGAGAATTATGTAACGTAATAACGTTTCTCAAATATTTACGACTAAACACTACTTAGATGAAGTTGTAATTTTAAAAAATAACATTCTAAAAGTTTTTAAACATTTCAAAGTAAACTATGTCCTACTGTTGGACACAGGACACAAGACAATATAAAGGGATAGTCCAGTTTTTTTTAGGACGAACTAAACATTTGGGCAGAGAGACTGCTGTACTGCTTCACCGGATTGAGAGGTCGCATAGCTCTTAGGTCACTTAGCCTGAACCTCTATTAGCTAGTAACTCAAAACAAGAGTCCTCCCGGTGAGGGGTAACCTCGGCTTGGGCGGTTACTATGTTACGCGTAAGCATTCCGATTCGAGGGCGCCGAACCACGACTCGGTCGGTAGTTATTTTATTAATGAAATCTAAATGGGACATTCTAAGCAAAACTAATTTATATGCCACTTCGGGAAGCGTTGGCGCTGGGAAAACAAGTGGCCGAAGGAACTCCAGCAACGCTCCTAATCCTGTCCAAGTAAGTAAACCCCACCCGGTTTAATAATCTATGCGGCCCTAGTGCCCAAAGGCAGACTTCACATGGCTTACAATTTTTTTTAAGAAATGAGCGATGTTTTCCTTCACCGCCGAGCGCGTGATAAATCAGCATTAAAAATTATCCCGGCTCCTTTTCACATCATAACAGTGCTATGACAATATGAAAAGTCGACAAAAAATCTGACTTTTACAATTCGCCACAATAATAAAGCATTCGAGACAATATAAACAAGTTATCTTCACTACAATGCATACAATGAAATAAACCCATTTTACGATACATAAATGTCTTCGCGGTAAATCTCTTCATATTAAGGTGGGTACTGACCGGCGTTACGGGGCGTAATGTAACGTGTTACACCGCGACCATTCGTGCAGTCAGTACGTTGTGTTACGGGGAAACCAGCGAGCAACGAGCCGCTCGTTGCTCGCTTTGAGTGCTCCACCCGGCTGTCGGTTTTTTGGCGAATCCTTTGAGTGTTACGCAGTTCGGTCAGTACGCTCTTGCAAGTCGTCCTGAAAGCGGAGCACAGAGTTTTGACGAGCATGTTACGCCGATTTTGAAACATGCTCGATGCGTACACGCTCGATGCGAATGTTACATTACACCTCGTAACGTTGGTCAGTACCCACCTTTAAACGAACGGATATGTTATCTACGAAGATATTTAAATAGTTCTGCACTTGTCACGAGATCTTTATAACACGCCCGGTTCAATTGAATGAATAAATGAAAAACACAATTATCCACTAGTTCTTTTTTTGTGGCGTACTTAGCCAGGGACTGTTTCACCGGTTTGAGAGGTGGCATAACTCTTAGTTCGCTTAGCCTAAACCTCTAGCTGCGCTGCGAGGGCACTGGAGGGGAGGGAGTAACCTCCCCTCAGGACGTGCTCTCCTTGAGCACAGTGCAGAGGGGCTCCGGTGCGTTCCACGTGAGATTCCGGAGCCCCTCGTCATGCACCGAGGAAAGGGCCACCGGGGAGGTTTTAGTGGGTAAGATCCCCACATAACCGCCGCCTTCCCCCCAGAAGGCGGGGTATCTTTGTGAAGATTTCCTCCCCGTCAACAAAAAAAAAATAACCTCTAGCTAGCAACTCGACACAAGGATCCCCCTGGTGAGGGGTAACCTCGGCTTGGACGGTTACTATGTTACGCATGAATGCTCCAAGCAGAACCACGGCTTGGTAGGGTTCCGTTTACACAAGTCTCATCAAAAATTGGTGTAAACCTATTTTAATAAAAGAGGTAAAAATACAGACGACGGTGACATCAATTTGTCTGTCAGTCGGCAACCAGCATACGGCTCTTTGAGTCCTTGGCTGCGGCTCTACTACGAATTACATTAGTGCGGGCACGGATTATTACATATCTTACCTTGTAAAGGACAGGTAAAAATTTATTTTGTTTCACTTAAAGTAAGACTCGACGAAACTCGATTTTTTTTATGACGAACTACACAGATTGGCCAGAGAAACTGGCCTTGACTGCTTCATCGGATTGAGAGGTGGCATAGCTCGTAGGTCGCTTAGCCTGAACCTCTATCGCTAGTAACTCGACACAAGGGTCCCCCCGGTGAGGGGTAACCTCGGCTTGGACGGTTTGAAACTCGAATGCGGCTGGAATTGTATTATGGCTGGCTTCCTACTAAAAAAGAAGCTTTAGTTAAAAAATAATGTCATCTGCGCGTTCATTTATAAACCGATATTGGTTTTTTTTTCTCTTTGAAATCGATTAGGTCCCTATAAAATATCTATACATACAAATAAATAAAATTGGAGTGTCTGTAAGTAATTTTAAAATGACCGCCTTTTACTACATGCATATGAATGTATACTAACAAATACTAGAATGTCTGTCAGTTTGTTCCGGCTAATCTCTGGAAGGGCTAGATTGTATTTGATGAGATGTTTGATTATTTATGTAGGTTATAATTATAGGTTTTAAATATAAAATATTTACGAGCAAAAACAAAAACCGACCTCAAATCAAATGTTAAAAGCTGGATGCCCTCTTTGTATTTCCTTATTATCGTAGGATTAATTAAGAACCTAACCAAACTACCTTTGAAGTACACATTTTCAAAAAAAAATTAATCTTCGAAATCGGTTGTCGTGATATTGAGTTATTCGTCCATTTGTGGCGCACATATAATGCAAATTTAAGACTTATAGGTTCTCCCATGGATCCCATTGTCAGAATTGGATCAAGTGTATATGGGACCACACTGGAAGCACCAGCTTTCAAATGAAATAAGAATTATCAACATCCGTTCACGCAGTCGAAAGTCATGCAGCAACAAACATAAAAAAAATAAGACGAATAACTAAAATAAACAAAACTTCTCCTTTAGAAGTCGGTTGAAAATTCACTTTCATCACTATATCACCGTAATAGGGTGAGTCGAGGTTGACAGGATTTGGGTCTACTTTCAAACGAAACATACTTGGAACAACGCGGCTATGATGTAACCTGTTCTAAATGGAATGGAATTTATAACCCAGACAGATAAAGCCTTCACTTTTTCGCCGGGATCCATAAGCTTATATAACGACTGACTATTTTATATTTGATAATTTTTAAGAAAAGAATACACTTAATTCTTACGTACACTTTATTTTTTGCTTTGTCAGCAACGAAATTCCGCTAATCAAAACAATCATTTTTATATAACGCGGTGGAGACCCTCTATTATTATTGGCTCCAACATCCACTCTTCACTAATCCTTCCGTTACACTTACGTGGTAAGCCATACACTGGCCAAACGAGTCATATATAAATATGCCATACATTACACCAGCTCTGCGGCTAAGCGACCTAAGAGCTATGCCACTTCCCAATCCGGTGAAGCAGTTAAGGCTAGCCTCTCTGGCCAACTATGTTAGTTTGTCCAAAAAAAAAACCACCTCTGCGATACAGGAACGCAGCTTCTGCTCAGTGCAGAGGGGCATCAGTGCATTATTTTATATATCCCGAAGCCTCCAATGAATTGACGATACCCACCAGTGGGGTTTTAGTAAGTATAAATCTCATCTTGCCCCCAGAAAACTTTGTGTCTCTTGAGATTTGACGTTTCTTTTATAGTTAGTCTTTCCTAAGTTCTATTCAACATCTTTGATGCCTCTCCAGGTAATAAAATAATAAGTGTCAGTTAGGTATACATAGAAATGATTAGTTTAAAAATTCGATTTGAGGATCAAGAGGTTGAAGCTAAGCGACCTAAGACCTGTTCCAAGTCTCAAAAATCCCGGACTGGTCAGTGATCAGCATAGTTCAGAAAAAGAAAAACAAGATAGCAATGTCATAATTTTTTGTATTTCAACATTTTAACGGAAACTCTATTGTCCAAGCTGGGATTTTAAAATTCACAGCCATAATATGAATACGACAATAAACAATAATTGTCACTTAATACACATTTCAAGGTCAAGAAAAACCCACGCCATTTAATGAAACATTTACACATTGTCGCTCTTCCTTAACTTAATTATCTGTAGAGTAACTTAGTTATCTAAAGTAGCGCAAAAACTTATAACATAATTAAATACAATCTAAACTCCGTACTGTTGAATTTATTTTTCTAAAGGTGCATAATTCAACAACTTCTCGATTAAATCGACGTGTCCCAGCAGCATTCTACGGCAGCAGTATCTCTTTAAGCCTAGAGCGTCAAGTGCATCACTGCAAAATGAGAAAACCTTTAATATTTTCAATTAATTATAAGCAAGTAAGCATCCAATTGATGTAAAAGATATGTTTTTTTTATACTTTCTAAGCAAGTGCTTGACTATGATACCACCTGATGTTAAGTGGAAATGCAGTCCTGGATGGCAAGGTGCACTAGCTAAGTAAATACCTCTTCACTCTACTCTTGAAAATATCCTGTAATCTGTATTGTAATCGGAAGGAAAGACAGATGCTGGCAAACTATTCATGTCCCTTTCTGTATGAACAATGAAAGACAAAGCAAAGTGTTTCATTCAGGTTTGAGGGATGTTTACAACAAACCGATGAAATCCTACAGTGCGTCTTGAAGTCGAATGGTGGAATGGGGATGGGGGAATTAGATCTTGCAGTTCATGAGCATGCTCTCCAATATGCAATTTGTAGAAAACCGAAAGGCTAGCTACCTTACGCCTGTGCTAAGACTGAGCAGATTGGTTTCAGCTGTGTCACCAAATAGCCTCTTAGCCCGCCTTCCCACCAAGTTCAAAGCTGCGAGATGCCATTTAGCAGCGCCTGCCCAAATGTGACAACAGTATTCTACACACAACCAGACTTGAACTTTATAAACTGTGAAAAGCTGTCCCACTGAGACAGTTGCACTTTGACCAAAATCCCATGTTTTTGCAGCTATCTTAGCCTTGTACATGTATTCAAAGATTGTTGTTGGAGCATCGGGCTAAGCTATCTAAGAGATAAGCCAACTATTAAAGTAAATGAGGTGACGCACTAGGCCACAATTGTTATACTATAACATGAAATATCAATAAGTTGTGGTGGTGGTATCTGGCAAAACTGTTGTACATTATTTATTCCCGTCCATTGTAAATGGTAACAGAACTAACAACTACATATTTCAACACATTAACTCTCTTTGCTGCAATCTCTTAATGAATAGGTTCATGCACAAAGGCATGTAGATGCAATAACTACTGAAATTACACTGTCATTTTGTCTAATGTGAATTTCTTATGTGCCTTATCTAGAATGGTATATTACCATTTGTATTTATATAATTGCTAGTACTATTAACTCTACTATTTTTTTTATCATTTACGTTTTTGAATGTGTTAATGTAATTTAAGATAAGGTGCTATACAAATTTACAGCAAATACTTTAATGCAGTAAGGCCATTGATAAAATTCAATGCCTTTAGAACCTCAATAACTTTCCTTTTCCTGTTACAAAGGTCAAAAAGGCAATTAATTCTACAAGCAAACTTCAAATATGGATGATTGTGTACAAGCCAACAACAAGTCATACATAACTTGCAAAAAAACTTCTTACTTGTTTAATATGCAGCTGTTTGGAAAAAGCATGAGAACTCAAGGCAAACCAAACAAAAGTGATAGTTAAGTTATGAATATACAGGTGTCCCAGAAATTAATGATAACCTTGCACCTAGGGAAAGACCCTCTCATGAGAAGCCAACAATAAAATCAGTGTTCTACACCCAGTAATACTCAGGTAGTAATCATTTTATTAAAACATTAAAAATAATATACCAACTCGAGTGAACCTTTTCAGACATTGTGCTAAAATTTTTCAATTGTTTGTTGGTTTTCATTCTGTTTTAACCTTGTAACCAATTCTTTCTTAAAATATTAAGTGGTATATCTTCTAAAAAACTTTTTACCTCAATCCAAATAGTTTACACCTTTCAAGTTTTCAGTTCTATTGGTCCTAAGATTTTCCCAGGGTGTGAGGTTATTGTTACATTCTGGGAGACCCTGGTATTACTAGCATAATTGTTAGCAGATAAAAATAAATATAAAAAAAAAACTAAAAGTAAAACAAAATTTTAAGGTTGAAAAACAATAAATTATTTTTTTTTATTAAGCCCAGTACATCCCAAATAATAAATTAAAAGATAGACCATACCCTTCTGTATATTCAGCTTGCAGTAGGCCAAGGTACGCTTCCCATTTATTGCCAATCACCTTACCGCATGTGAAACATCGCACTGGTATAATCATTCTTACTAAAAAGCAAATACATTGTAAGTTTCTAACCTAATTTACTTCCTTTTCAAAGTATACTAGTGTTGGGACATAAAGGATAAATTGGGAAAGAAGAAAAAAAATTAAAATATCTAAGAAAGATGTTGATGTGATCTGTGAAGAAAGAATGATAGTTGGAATTCTTATTTAGTTTTCTCTGAACTGAAAAGTTTTCTCTGTTATTGTTTTATAATACATGAATGGGTTAGACTATTAAAGATAAGAGTCCTAAACTAAGCAATCAAAAAGTAATCATACCACAAAAATTTAAAAAACGATGTATAATATTATGGTTTATGGCAACTAGCCCAAAAAGTAAATAAAATATAATAAACCAATTCAACTATGCAGCAAAAACTTTTCATTCGGAACAAATACATATAAAATTGTGCAACAATACTTAAAATAATAGCAATAAAATCAGTTTTTCTTATTATAACTCTACAAACTAAAACTGTTGAGGTTATGTTTTGTAAACCATTCATACTATAATATAAACAATTCTAAAACTATGGATTAATTATTCTATAACGAACATGATCACTTCTTTTACATACCTTTGACGAAAAAAATGAAAAATCAAGCAGTAAAAAAATAGTTACAGTTATTCCTTAAACGTTTTAATTTCAGATTCAAGTTCAGCTTTTCGTTGTTCAGTGTAGTTGTCAATGTCCATACCATTACGATGTTGATGTTATTAATTTATCCCTAATGGAAAGGCAAAAGACATTAGTCCATACAGCCATGTCTTGTTTTTTGGTAATAATAGGAGATATTTGGTAGTTTTAAAAGGCCGAAGCCACGTCTTCATTGTTCTTGATCGTGAAGCCGTACGCGCGCGCGCGCTTTTATCTCTCAATACTCGCCACGTGACACATCGACATCGATGTCAAAGAGTATGTAATATCCGAAAGCAAAAAAAAATGTACCAACGTAACAGAAATACTAAATAGCGTACAAAACACATAAAATAAGAAAACGATATAAAATAAGTTTCACGTCATAAAAAATCTATTTAGATACGCCTAGAGTACCTATCGGAGCCTAGCTTCCAGCTTGCTTCCCAAGGTCTATTTCACAAAGACATTCAGACTAAGTCTCTAAGAATTCGCCCTCTCAATTCTCTCCGTACAGCTGTAAAATAAAAACCACCCATAAAAAAGAATGATTGTAAACAAAGACTCAGATTACATATAATTTTTAATATAATTAACAGTAAATTATTTCGTCTATTTCAGATCTGACTGAGTTGGGAGGTTGGGACTAGAAAAAGAAACAATGACATTGAATGTAGAACAGCACATTACCGTTGATGACAACCATATGGTAATTTTAACTTTTTCGGTAGCTTGCCATAAACTAATTCCTTTCTCCTCGATAACACCATCAAAAAACCTATAAAGATTAGCCAGAGAGAGCTGGCTTCGACTGTTCCAGCAGATAAGAGGTGGCAAATCTGTTAGGTCACTTAGCCTGAATCTCTGACAGCGCCATCTTAATGTAAAGGTTTTAAACTCTTGTAGAGTATAGTCCAAAAAAATTAAAAATTACTTGTAATTATAAAAAAAGTAAGCGCAATATAATACATCTTACATTTATATCATTATATGTCAATGATTACCGATTGCTGTAATATTATTACTAAACAAAGATTTACGTGACTAGTAAAGAGCATTTATGTATTATTGATCACATCAAATAATTTATTTTGTTTAATCTTTCTAAAATAGAAAACTAGACTAAATTACAAATGTATAAAATGGACATTACTTACGAAAATAGCTATGTCAAACCACTGCCTATTTAGTAACTCACATTAATTGAGTTCTATTTAATATATTTTCGATTCTGAAACATGACCTTTGTTGTGGAGTGTGGAAATGTAGAATTGACTAAATAATGTGATGATTTTATAGCATATTTAAGTGATTCTCTTTGTAACAGTGCACTCACTTGATTTAATATTGTAGGTATGGTATAAACTATACAATATAATTAAATATTAATAAATGAATTATTGAAAATACAAAGTGTCTAGTTATATTACTTATACCAAAGAACATTTTGTGATATTTAGTGTTATAAAAAATTTAAATGGCGCATTTAGAAGATGACTTTCAACCCCTCATCGAATATGGGCAGGAGAATACATGTAGGAGGCCACTGCATTTATTATTAGAGCTTTCAGAACAGTTCTTTAATACTGATCAGGATTTTGAACAGGTAACATGACTTTATTTTAGCAGCTTTTTTCCAACGCCTTGTGGAACAAAATATAATTTTATATACATGTTAAATAGGACCAAATTAACTTATTGAGAGGGAGGTAACAATTGTCTGTCTTCCCCTCTAGTATCAATAGATGTGAGAGCTTATTAGTTAGATTAAAACAACAAGGAATATGATTATTACTCTATGTTCAGTAGCTGGGACCGGTAGTAACTTAGTGCATGGGTGTTAACAATTATGCTTAACAACCCGAATTTGATTCTCGGTGTCAGCAATGAATTTGTTTGCTGCAATTTCAGCCAAATTGAACTAGGGCCACATGACCAACTATGTGCTTATACTCTCAAGCCTGTAGCCAGTAGTGAGACTAAGTTTTAAAAGTAAGTAGGTGATGGTAAAAAATGACTGAAATGATGTTGATAAAGAACAAGGTATTATAATTTAACTCATATTACAAATGTGTTTCACATTGAAATATATACCTTGAAATTGATACCTACTAAGAGTAATTTGTAGAACTCAGAGAATAAAAAATAGTCCAACAACTAATACACTTGCTTTATTGGAGACAGCCGTGAAAGTTGTACAAAGAATTATTTATAACTAATACCATCACAACTGCCATTCCTCACAATCTTTATACAAAAATATATGAGAAGTCAGATTAGGAACTAATAAAGTTAAACTATTGTTTACAATGCCAAGTTCATGTGACGATCAACTAAATTATTAATTATGAATTAAAGATACAATAAGGTTCAGGTAAATCATTGAGATATCATTGGAAGTAGTTATTATGCATAACAATCGCTGCGTCATGTGCTGCCAGCCAACACTACTTATCTATTAGTTCTTTTCAGAATATTGAATTATGATTCTTATCTAGTGTGTTATATTGAAGTAATTCTCTTTGTAACAGTGCACTCACTTGATTTAATATTGTAGGTATGGTATAAACTATACAATTTAATTAAATATTAATAAATGAATTATTGAAAATACAAAGTGTCTAGTTATATTACTTATACCAAAGAACATTTTGTGATATTTAGTGTTATAAAAAATTTAAATGGCGCATTTAGAAGATGACTTTCAACCCCTCATCGAATATGGGCAGGAGAATACATGTAGGAGGCCACTGCATTTATTATTAGAACTTTCAGAACAGTTCTTAAATACTGATCAGGATTTTGAACAGGTAACATAACTTTATTTTAGCAGCTTTTTTCCAACGCATTGTGGAACAAAATATAATTTTATATACATGTTAAATAGGACCAAATAAACTTATTGAGAGGGAGGTAACAATTGTCTATCTTCCCCTCTAGTGTCAATAGATGTGAGAGCTTATTAGTTAGATTAAAACAACAGGGAATATGATTATTACTCTATGTTAAGTAGCTGGGACCGGTAGTAACTTAGTGCCTGGGTGTTAACAATTATGCTTAACAACCCAAGTTTGATTCTCGGTGTCAGCCACGAATTTGTTTGTTGCAATTTTAAATGCTGAGCCAGCCAAATTGAACTAAGGCCATATGACCGACTATGTGCTTATACTCTCAAGCCTGTACCCAGTAGTGAGACTGTAACTTTTAAAAGTAAGTAGGTTATGGTAAAAAATGACTGAAATGTTGTTGATAAAGAACATAGTATTATAATTTAACTCATATTACAAATGTGTTTCACATTGAAATATGATACCTTGAAATTGATACCTACTTATCCATTAGTTCTTTTCAGAATATTGAATTATGATTCTTATCTAGTGTGTTATATTGAAGTAATGTACTTACACATTGACCAATTCATTAAGTAATAATGTTTAACACACACAATAATTTGTTAATTTCTATGATACCATTAGTTTAACACATATTGCATGCTCTACTTAAATAAATTATATTTACTAGTAGATTTGAATGTAACTTAGTTGTCATAGCCCTGTGGCTTAAAAGTTCATTTTATGATCTAGTAGTTGCGGGTTTAAATCCCAGTCGCCTGATATCAATGAACTCATAAAGTATGTACATAACCCATAAGAGTCTCTTTTATGTTGTAGGTGGTGCACGGCTACAGAAAATGCAGATGGCGGACCTTTCTAGTGTACTTACTGTCAATATTTACATGCGGGATCCCAGTGTTGGTGTTCCACTGGTACCCAAGATGGTTTCTATATGCTACATCAGTCAGATGCTGCTTCCAGATGGCTGATCAAGTTATAGTACTGGTATGTATTTGTTTATAACAAGTTGTTGAGTCCATTATATTTTTTAAGAAATTTCTCGACATATTACTCAGATGTGCCTTCAATTCTTCATTATCAAACTTGGGCTTCAGCCACCCACAGGGTTTGTTTTGCAGGTCGGAATTTCCAAAACGAAAATGTTGGAAACAAAACGGCAATGTGTTTTCTTTTCAAAAACAAATGCATGAGTAAATAGCTGTATAAATTTGAATTTCGAATTCCTAACCAAAGAGGAGATATTTGAGATCAAAGTGGTCAGTACGACAAAACACCAATTTCATATGTTAGGACTTAAATCTATGATTTGTCGCTCTATTAGAAAAATAAAAAGTGTTACTTTTATGAAGCACCATGCATAGACCTTATTATTAATATACTATCATATTATTAATGTCTTCCACAATATATCAATCAAACAACCCTTTGCTTGCCTCATTTATACTTTTTAACCAAGTGCCTGACTATGATCCCACCTGATCTTACATGGAACTCTACTCTTGAAAATACCCATATTGTAATTGGAAGAAAAGATAGACGCGAGTAAACCAAGTCCCTTGCTGTATGAACAATGAAAGACTAAGCAAAACACTAAATTTGTGTTTGAGGGATATTCACAACAAAAGGATGAAATCTTGCAGTGCGTCTTGAAGTCCGATGGTGGAACGGCATCCAGCCATTTTAGACCTTCTTATAAGGTCATCTGTCTCTGAGGATGATGCTCCATGCTGCATGCAACTCATAAGCTGCTATTCTTGGTCTGCCATCACTGACTTGATATTTGTGGCCATCCCACTGCAGTTTGCTGAATTTAAGAGCTATGTTGACTAACCATTTATAAACTTATTTTTACAGGAAACATACCAGAGGAAGTGCAAAAGTTTTTACATACATCGAATTCTGATAAAGAATATAGCAGATGCAAGGTAAATTATGTTTCCGATATCATTACACAGTTATGATTATGTTATTAAATGTCAGTGTAAAACAAACAAGATTTATGATACAAAAATACAGTAGCTCAAGTGATTGAACGCAAATTAATATAGAAGCCGATGGACCAATAATAGCAAAATGTAGGAAAATGGCATACCATGCAAAATTGAAATCCAAAATATCTACCTTTTTACATGGGGAAATGCCTACGCATATCCTTCCTAGCCGGGGCAAGGACTGATTATGTCGGACTCGCACCGACTAAAACCCCACAGTATTCCTCTCGTGCCTTTCGTCGGAACTACGGGAACGCTTTCGCACACTACCGTACCTCCAACGGCGACGGCTCTTGGGGAGCCTCGTCTCTGGAGCTCTTCACCACTTTTACATACGGAGTGCACAGGACTACAAGCACCTTCCCGAGGCCATTTGACTACTAGACAGCGAACTCCTCCATGTCCGCTGTCCAGGCCTCAGGGGGTAGGAGGAAATCACCGTACGCTCTTCTTCAGCGCCCTGCTCTCCGCCTGTGAGACGGGAGATCACAGGTTCTCTCTCTCTCTCTTACCGCAGCCTCCTTCTGCGACATCAAAATATCTGCCTATTGCAACTAAAGGCCCCACCTTTACTACTCGTATATTTTTATATTATGTTTTTCTAGTGTTAGTTTTACTTGAACGTCTGGTCCGTAGAAACAATGTTTTCAGTGGGTTAAGACCAAACAGCTTTTTGTTTATAGTTCTAGCTGCTACATGTTTACAAAATCGGAGGTTGCGAATAATCCTTGCGCGTTACCGCTATTTTATGGGCAGGCTCCACCCCTTAGATGTTAGGAGCGTTGCTGGAGTTTCTTCGGCCACTTCTTCTCCCAGCGCCAACGCTTCCCGAAGTGGCACTCAAAGTTAGTTTAGCTATTGAATGTCTCTTAGATTATCCGTGAAATAGCAACCGAGTCGTGGTTCGGCCCTCTCGGGCGCCTGCGGATCGGCATGCTTACGCGTAACATAGTAACCGTCCAAGCCGAGGCCTCACCGGGGGGACCCTTGTGTCGAGTTACTAGTAATAGAGGTTCAGGCTAAGCGACCTAAGAGCTATGCCACCTCTCAATCCGGTGAAGCAGTCAAGGCCAGCTTCTCTGGCCAATCTGTGTAGTTCGTCATAAAAAAAAAATGTCAAAAAAATCTTTCCATTCCCAAGAGGAATGCATCAAAGCTCGATCAGATCAAGTTGTATAATATATTACGCATGTGTTTTGCAGCGGCTTAATTAATAAAGGCTTCCAAGAGGACTTTAGTGCTGAGAAAGGAGCTATAGACAGTGCGGATGATTTGTACGCTCCAATACATTTGGACGATGGGACAACTTTGAGTAAGTTTTATTATAAATAACTTAATTTGTGCTAAATACTAAGTTAAGAATTTAAATATGGAAAATAAAATCTAATGACCTATTCGTATACCGTCTCTTACAGATGTCCAGAACTACCGGTACTTCCGTCACAAAAAACAGACACTAGTTTGGGAAACGGGGCGGGCGTCATGGGTGAGATTGGCTGGGTTGGAAAGTGGCGCCACTTGCACTCAGTTGCATGCGATGGCAACTCGGGCGCCGAGTGTCGACCGACGGCTACGTATGTGAGTACTTACAGATATACACTCCTAACCTAGGGGGCCTCCCTTTGATAACAGAGTATAAGGACATAATCCGCCACGTAGTGCAGATTGGCATAATTCACCATCTCTTTTTTCTCGTTTTATTCACGATGTTTTCCTTCATCACAGCGAGCAAAACCAACACCTAAAATTGCCACAAACATTAGTATCGTCACTGGGGATCGATTTTTTTTGGAATGAGTTCCCACATTTAACCTTAAAAGTTAAGATATTATTAGTAGATAAATATATTGATATAGGGATATAGGAAATTTTGATGAAGATATTTATGAATGTTGTTATTCATGAATTACCTAAAATTTGAAATTATATATAAAATTAAATCTTAACATTTGTAATATTTTTCTTAATATTTTACCGCTGAAAATCAGCGCTGTCGCATCCTTGCGACAGCATATGCTGAGACGGTGTCCGATATTGGCATCATATGTATTGTATTATTTGTTCGTGTAACTTTAACTGTGTTTTGTCTATTTTTCATTCTTTTTTAATGTGTGTTATATTCTGTCTGTGATGTGTTTTTGTATTGTGATGCCAATAAATAAATGTCTATGTCTGACTAAAGATTTTTTCGAATATAGTTTCTTGATTTAAAACCATCCCCTAAAAACAGGCATGGTAGCTAGGCTTAACAGCCAGAGTTCGATCGCCTTCATCCAAGCCGAGGTTACCCCCCATGTGTCGAGTTACTAGCGATAGAGGTTCAGGCTATGCGACCTAAGAGCTCTGCCAGCTCTCAATCCGGTGAAGCAGTCAAGGCCAGCTTCTCTGGCCAATCTGTGTAGTTCGTAAAAAAAAAAAATGATGTGATATTTTCTTTGTTTTACTTTACTAATTGAGATGTTGTTCGCTTTGTAAGTGCAACACAAATAATATGTATTTTATGAAATCTTTCAGGCTTAACATCTATGGTTTGAATGAGATAAAGGTTCCGGTACAGTCTATTATGACCCTAATTCTTCTCGAGGTTTTCAACCCTTTCTACGTGTTCCAATTGTTCACAATAGCTGTGTGGCTGGCGGAGCCCTACTACTATTACTGCATAGCTGTAGTATTGATGTCTACCTTTGGTGTTTCCACATCTGTTATACAGACTCATAAGGTTTGTGTTGCTATTTGAAATATATTTTTATAAACTTTAAAAAAAAATTTCAACATATATAAAAGATTTCAACGTAAACGTCAACGAACGTAAAACTTAACGCCTTTTTGTGCGTAAAAAATTGATGAACGAGACCCTCCCGAGAAGTGCTCTCCTTGAGTACAGTGCAGAGGGGCTCCGGTGCGTTCCACTGGAGATCCCGGAGCCCCTCACCATGCACCGAAGAAGGGCCACCGGGGAGGTTCTAGTGGGTAAAAATCCCACATAACCGCCGCCTTCCCCCCAGAAGGCGGGATATCTTTGTGAAGATTTCCTCCTCGTTAACAAAAAAAAAAAGGCTTCCTCATGATGATTTCCTTCACCGCCGAGCGCGTGGTAAATCAGCACATTTATCTGTGCCGGCATCCGATCGAAGTCGGGTTGCTAGTATACTATGCAACTTTAGCCAACCGCCCGGATACCGAGCTACCACGGCTCGTTTCGTTGTAAGTCAAAGTTGAAGGTCCTATTTGTGACAGTTGATGAACCCACTGCCCTATACGCCGGCCACAAATTTTTAGCAAATTACATCAGACCGTGAGTCGAGCCAGAGCCATTAGACCATTAAATTTCTTATATGATTCTCAAACATTGATAATATTATTTAAAAGAACCAAAAGACCCTGCGAGACACTGTGGAGGCTAACGACACGGTGCAACTATGGGGCTGCAATCGTGCGGTGGACAGTCGGTCTTTGAGCCCCGGCGACGTGCTAGTGCTGCCACCTAACGGCTGCACTTTACATTGTGACGCAGTACTACTGACTGGATCGGCTATACTCAACGAGAGTATGCTTACTGGTAAGTCGAATGATCTAGTAATTTTTCACATTAAACTATAATAACGTTCCTCTATTTTTAATAGGACAATTAGATCACCGCTGATGAAAAGCTTTTTTTTTTTGACGAACTAACACAGTTGGCACAGAGAAGCTGGCCTGCAGCCCTGTAGTTCTGGGCTCTCAAGAATAAGACTACGGTATCCCCTGCCTGTCGTACAAGGCGACTAAAAGGGGCCTCGGATTCACTGGGCGACAAGGGTGGGGGCCTGAGTCGTCCACCAAAGTGGACCCGGGAAGAAGGCGACATCGGCTGGCCCGTGTCGCCTTGCGCTGCGAGGGCGGCCGGTGGGGAGGAGTAACCTCCCCGGGACGTGCTCTCCTTGAGTACAGTGCAGAGGGGCTCCGGTGCGTTCCACTGGAGATCCCGGAGCCCTCACCATGCACCGAAGAAGGGCCACCGGGAGGTTCTAGTGGGTAAAAATCCCACATAACCGCCGCCTTCCCCAGAAGGCGGGATATCTTTCTGAAGATTTCCTTCCCGTCAACAAAAAAAAAAAAAGAGAAGCTGGCCTTTACTGCTTCACCGGATTTGAGACGTGGCACAGCTCTTAGATCGCTTAGCCTGAACCTCTTTAGGTGGTAATTCGACACAAGGGTCCCCCCGGTATACTCGGCTTGGACGGTTACCATTATTACGCGTTAGCAGTCCGATCCGAGGGCGCCCGAGAGGGCCGAACCACGACTCGGTCGGTAGCTATTTTATTAACAAAATCTATTGGGACAATCTAAGTTAAACTAACTTATACGCCACTTCGGGAAGCGTTAGCGCTGGGAGAAGAAGTGGCCGAAGAAACTCCAGCAACGCTCCTAATCCTATCGAGGGGGTGGGGTTTTCCCATAGAATACTTGTATCGCGCGAGGATTATTCGCAACCTCCGACGGTCGCGAATGGACTCTTTGTAGATTTGCTTGTTAAGTGATAACTATCGCTAATAAACATAAAGAACACATTATTAGATGACAGTTTTTCCGATTTTACAAAAGATATTTATTTGCCACGATTTTAATCAGTAAGTCTCATATCTCTCTAATTTAATAAGACAGTGGACATTCCAAGTTTTTGTTATATTTACAACATTTATGTATATAATTGTGGGAGCTATCTGTGGCTACCGTATTGTAACATAGAAACCACTGTAAAGATTATATTTTATACCTAGTGACCATTAATTAAAAGGAATTTGTTACTTCACTAGTTTAAGTGGTGGCTGAACTTATAAGTCTGCTCAAGCAGCAGGCGAGGAAAGGAAAGGAAGGGAGCTTCGGACTCAAAGGGTC
Organism: Meandrusa payeni; assembly: GCA_029286785.1. Taxonomy (NCBI): domain Eukaryota; kingdom Metazoa; phylum Arthropoda; class Insecta; order Lepidoptera; family Papilionidae; genus Meandrusa; species Meandrusa payeni. Next base: position 5,155,796 of record JAGSMX010000029.1, read on the forward strand.
ATTCAGATGGTTCAAACCTTACATAGACTGTATAATTATGTTTTGTTTCAGGTGAGTCAGTGCCAGTGACGAAGACAGCACTACAACGTATCGACAGGTTATTCGATCCGAAAGAGCACGCATCTAGTGTGTTATTTTGTGGGACCAAAGTCATACAAACGTGTTATTATAACAACGAACCCGTCAGGTAAGTCAATGCAATAAATGCTGTTTTAACGTTTATCACACTACCGATGTGAATAAAGTGAATATAACGAAGAATTAATAAGTATTTATAAGTCTCCGATTCATCAGATGAAAGAATTCTATCATTTAGCCAAATGCCGAGCGCAGCTCTTTACATCGATGTGCGACTTTCAGTTTGTGGACCAGCGCAGTGGTCAGAGTCCAAATCTATGCATCGTAGGTGAGAGGATGCAGTGGACTTTCATTTTCGTGCATTCTCCCAGTCTATCCGCACGCGCTGCGCCGTACAAAACGGGGTCGAGATCCCTCGGCACAAGCCCCCTGATACTGCGTATCGCAATAATTAAAGGGATTCTAAATACCTCCGTGTCCTGGTCTCCGCTTGCAGGCTCCAGGTTCACTCGGTCAAGTCTAAGTTGAGTTAGTAAGTCAATGAGTCGAATCTAAACACGCGAGCAATGCGCTGTTGCAACCGTATTGCACTGCCAAATAACGACGTCGTTAATGACTCGCCGCGAACCAAATTGACAGTATCCCTGTATACACTGTGTAGTAGCCACAGATACCCAACGGTTCTGCAACGGTTGCGCACGCCCTGCGCTGCGTCCGGCAGCGAGGGTTTACCAATTACCCACGTGCGCGGAGAAAACAAAAATAAAAACAATATCGCCGTGAATCCATCCGTGAAATATAAAATTGTCGATATTCAATTATACCGAACACCTCACAGTCACTTAACATCAAGTGAGTACTTGTCTTCCCTTTAACTTGGTGACTTATGTCGTACAGGGCATTGGTCCTTCGAACCGGTTACAACACAAGCAAGGGACAACTGATCCGAAGCATCCTGTATCCGGTACCAGCGGACTTCAAATTCGACCGGGATTCCTACAAGTTTATCTTTATACTTGCATGCATCTCGTTAGTTGGCCTTTGCTACACTGTGGCGCTAAAGGTAATTATTATAGTTAGACATTATCTGTGTGTGTGTTAAAGTTACCTGGAAGAAAATCGATTTATATAAAATAGAAAGTGGGTATATTCTGTATAGGCTCCGAAACGGATGGACGGATATCAATGAAACTTTTAGGGAATCTTCAGATTGACCTGGCGAGTAATCCTGTAAAGTTTGGTGACTATTCTATTTGAACTGTGAAATACAGCTTTTATTTACTATGATGATATTCTATTGTTTTATTACCCAAATTTGTATTGACTTATGCGTTGTATATATTTATATAATTATGAACCATATTGAAGTACAATGAAGTATTTTTCATGTACATGTTATATACAATAAGTTTATCATATAGTCGTATGTTATATACACGAGACACGAAAGGCAGAAACATTGGTATGTAACAATCCACATAATCGTTGACCATTATTGTATTGTTCACATTATCGTTTATTTGGAAGCTGAATCACTAAGCCAAAGTATATAACTGTGTTTACTTTAGCCTACACCACAAAGCGAACACGTCTGGCGAAATCGGACAAGATGACACACGTCACAGGCCCTGCGATCTACAATCGACTCCCTAAGGATGTATTTGAAGCTCCCAGTCTAGCAATGTTTAAAAATAGGTTGAAGTCATGGCTGGTTGAGAGGGTATTTCATAGTGTGGAGGAATTAACAACTGAAATTACAAATGAATATCATTTTATTTCTTCAATGTACTATTTTTTCATTATTTTTTTCTATTCAATAATCTAATGTAATTTGTAGTATTAAATTTACTTGTAATTTATTATAATTACCAATAAAAATCTGAATCTGAATCATTACCTTTTAACTTCACAGGCATTCCGTTCGTTGACAGTGAAAGATATAGTGATCAAGGCCTTGGATATAATTACCATAGTGGTGCCTCCAGCTCTGCCCGCGGCTATGACTGTGGGCCGCTTGTACGCTGTCTCCCGTTTGAAGAGTGCGCGCGTCTCATGTCTCAACACACGTGCGGTTAACGTCAGCGGTTCCCTCGACTGCATGTGCTTCGATAAGGTAACGTTTAGCCTCGCTTTCTTAGGAGAAGGTGGGGTATTATGTGAGGTTCTTATTCACTAAAACACCCCGTGTGGCTTTCTTCGGTGCATGGCGAGGGGCTCCGGGATCTGATGTGGTACGCGCTGGAGCCCCTCTACACTGTGTTGTTCAGCTTATCAAGGGGAGTTTAGTCCCTCTCCCAGCACTCTCACAGTGCTAAAGTGACACTGGACACTGTACGACAGAAAGGGGATACCGTGTGTATATATATCAATAAATGATGACGAGTATTTTTGTAGACTGGTACTTTAACAGAAGATGGGCTGGACATGTGGGGAGTGGTCGCAGTGAGTGCGGCAACGGAGCCTCGTCTCTTGGGCAGAGCGCAGAGAGACCCTCGCCAATTGAACGATCTGCATGACCTTAAAATTGGTATGGCCGTATGCCACAGTCTTACCTTATTGGACGGAGAGTTGGCTGGTGATCCCTTGGATTTAAAAGTAAGTTCTACTATAATATAGTCCGACATCTTATTTTAAAAATGTTGTAAATACAGCTAGTTAGTCCGAACGTTTACGATTTAGGGACCTTCAAGAAACGAGCCTATTCCTATCTCACAGGTAGGCAACGCACCTACAGCTCCTCTGGTGCTATGGATGTTCATGGGCGACGGTGATCACTTAAGATTAGGTGAGCCGTACGCTCGTTTGCCACTTTTCATATAAAAAAAAATAGTTTATATGTCTCTTTCATATCTTAGCAGGGTAGTTATTGTTACCCGTTTTTGTACTGAGGTCATAAGTTGTCAATATCGCTTATAGCGATAAGGCCGCCCTTGTCAATTCAGTTAAGTTTAATTATTACTTCTATCTAAGTAGAAGGCATTGAAAAAAAGGAAAGTAAAGAAACAATATGTCCCACTGTTGGGCATAATATGTATAGGGAATATAAGATCGCGGCCCTAGTGCGGATTGGCAGATTTCACAGACCTTTTGCCCTTTTGGGCATCCAGCCCCAACATGCCATAAACTAAGTACACACACATCGATCGCATGAAGCGAGAAAGCGTCCGTCTTGCGTTCCTAAATAACTTTTTAATATACGCTTAATGTTTTTGTGAGTTATATAATTCCTTATATCTGAGGGTAGTTCGTTAATTAATCTAGGCACGATGTATCTTGCCGTACACATTTTTTTCGCCTATCGTATAAAACTGGTTTGACGATATCGACCGTGTGCATATAGGTGTTCCATTTTGGTTAAAATATATAAATACATATATGTATATAAGTATAGATGGATAGGGACAGCAATTGTCAAACTATTCCTTGCTTAGGTAAAGCTTCCGTAGTAACTGTTTGAAGGTAGATTTAGTTCCAGCTGTACGTACATTTGTAGGTAGCGCATTCCAGAGTCTCATTGCGTTAAAGGAAATTTATGCATGAAATCAGTGTGACAGGAAGGATATTGACTGTTTACAGATGTTCGAATCAACTGGGTGGTCGCTGGAGGAGCCCGACGTGCCGGAGTTGTCCAATTACGAGATACTGACGCCCACAATTGTAAAGCCGAAGAAAACTGCCAATATCAATGTTGATGACATTCATGTGAGTTGTATGTCTTTAGAGAAACAGAGAAACTCTTCTTTAGGCAAGATTCACCTGATTTCACCTCCATTAGATGTCCGAGTTTTAGATGTTAACGCAAACGCTTCCCGAAGTGGCACTCAAAGTTAGTTTAGCTTTTGAATGTCTCTTAGATTATCCGTGAAATAGCAACCGATCGAGTCGTGGTTCGGCCCTCTCGGGCGCCCTCGGATCGGAATGCTTACGCGTAACATAGTAACCGTCCAAACTGAGGTTACCTCTCGCCGGCGTGACCCTTTTGTCGAGTTACTAGCGATAGAGGTTCAGGCTAAGCGACCTAAGAGCTATGCCACCTCTCAATCTGGTGAAGCAGTCAAGGCCAGCTTCTCTGGCCAACCTGTGTAGTTCGTAAATAAAAAAATTCTTAGCCTTACTGAGCATCCACGCGTTATAGCTTCTAATGGTTTAATCTGTAACATTTGAATGCTGTGAAAGTCGATTTTTGTTTTATGATTTCTCGTAACTATACCACTTATTATGAAAACATTTTGCCAGTTGCCTCTGGAGGTGGGTATTGTCCAGCAATACCAGTTCGTGTCCACACTTCAGAGATCCTCGGTGGCGGTGCGACTGCTGGGAGAGGACGTGATCCGCGTGTATTGCAAGGGCGCGCCGGAGATGCTGCGCACATTGTGCCGACCGGAAACCGGTAACGACCATGTACTTAGACATTCATTCATACATACATACGAGATAAACGTAAGAAATATAACTTATAATTAGGTATTCGAACAATTTTTCGAAGGAAGTTCCTTTAGACATTCTTGGAGGAGATAGTGGTTTTGCTTCACGACATAACTGAAAAAAAAATCAAGAGTAAAACCGTAAGAAAAATATATAACGGAATACGTGACTCGAAACGATAGCGTGTCTAAAATCTCTGTATTTTTTAAATAATTGCTTATAATTAATTAAAAAAGATATAGATTTACGTGTTGAATTATCTGTATAACTAAAGATAAACTTTAAAAATAATTTTCATTTTCATCTTAGGCGTAAGAAATAAGTGTGTGTTTTAAAAAAGACATGGCTTAAAGGTCTTGTTTCCAAGCCATAAAATATTCATCATCATTATCTTTAAAAATACTAAAACAAATCAATTTTTTTTCTAAATCTCATTCGGCATTTATTTATTATCATAAAATCCATACACTTAAGGTTTATACAATTCATTATAAAAAATATATATATATAAGATTCTACTGTTAAAATATTTGTTTGTGGTCGTCAGTGATTTAATTATTATTATATAATTAATTATTATTATATAATTATATATATATATATATATATATATATATATATATATATATATAAATATATAATAATCCTCTTGTTGGAGAAAAGGCCAATTATATGGTAATTTTTTTTTTTTTTATATATATATAAGATTCTACTGTTAAAATATTTGTTTGTGGTCGTCAGTGATTTAATTAATTGTATGTGTATATATTTACTATGTACTGTCAATGGATTCTACACCATTTTTTTTCATTGTAAATCGTACATGTAGCACGAGTGCGAAAACTATTATTACTAGTTTTAAGTTTCTCTTTATAATTATAAATACTTGTGTCGATTAAATGTCTATTCTCCTGTCACTTTTGGGTCTTAAGATAAGACAAAGTTAGTGTACTACATTTGCCTTATCCTTATTGCCCGCAAATATTACGAAGCAACGGATTAACGTGACCTAAGCGTCCATGTTTATACTCTCTAAGAAACTTGTTTCAGTGCCTGAAAATTTGAACGAAATCCTGAGTTCGTACGCCGAGAAAGGTTACCGTGTTATTGCCATGTCTACGAGGATGATGGAAGTCACCTTCAAGCAACTGCAAAAGATGACGAGGGATGAGGTAAAATTTTAAAACTTTTTTTTCTATTAAGCTGTTGAAGCATCTGGTGGAAATATGAAATGATCTTGTTTAAAAAAAAATCATGTCAATTTGAATTGATTTTTTAAATAAGGATAGATTTTTTTCCGTCCCATCATCATAGTTGTCATTAGTACTATTGTCTGTCTTCGTATTTGGAAGTGGTCTCCTATCACCCTGTATATAGCTGAAGATTATAAATATTTCAGATAGAGCGTGAACTGGAGTTCCTCGGCTTGGTGATCATGGAGAACCGGCTGAAGGCGGCGACTACCGGCATCATCAGGGAATTGAAGGAGGCCAATATACACGTCGTCATGATAACAGGTATATATCTCGTAATACGTTGTGATTCTATTATTGACCATCTTTTTTTGTAACGGCGGGGAAATCTTCAACAAGATACCTCGCCTTCGCCAAGAAGTTGGAGTTCTTACACACTAACCCCCCCTCGGTGGCCCTTCCTCGATGCATAGTACATCCGAGATCTCCAGTGGTGTCCAGCCAAAAGGGGCACGGGTGCACTATGCTCAGAGAGCACGACCCGGGAGAGGTTAATCCCTCACCCAACGTCCTCGATGGGGGTCCAATGTAACGGAGGACGAAGGCCCCACCTTTTTCGCCCAGTGAACCCGAGGCCCCTTTTAGTCGCCTTCTACGACAGGATACCGTAGCCTTATTCTACGACAGCCCTGTAGTTCTGGGCTCTCAAGAATAAGACTACGGTATCCCCTGCCTGTCGTATAAGGCGACTAAAAGGGGCCTCGGGTTCACTGGGCGTCAAGGGTGGGGGCCTTTGTCGTCCGCTAAGGTGGACCCGGGAAGAAGGCGACATCGGCTGGCCCGTGTAGCCTTGCACTATGAGGGCACAGGGGGGGAGGGAGTAACCTCCCCGGGACGTGCTCTCCTTGAGCACAGTGCAGAGGGGCTCCGGTGCGTTCCACTGGAGATCCCGGAGCCCCTCGTCATGCACCGAGGAAAGGGCCACCGGGAGGTTTTAGTGGGTAAAAACCCCACATAACCGCCGCCTTCCCCCCAGAAGGCGGGGTATCTTTTTGAAGATTTCCTCCCCGTTAACAAAAAAGCCTTATTCTACGAGTAGTACTGTACTGGACTACAGGGCTGATTGACCATCTCCTAGTGCAAGCTTAAGCTATTATAGCATTAGCTGTATTTGAAATGGAACAAGAATATTAACAATATCTTTAGTATTATAATCCTTTTTTATTTGATTCATGTTTGATTTAATTTTTGGTTTTTCAACCGACTTCAAAAAAGAAGGAGGTTCTTAATCCGTCGTCTATATGGTTATTTTTATGTTTGTTACCTTATTATTTATTATTATTATTATTCATTTATTTAAATAAGTAACAAAGACTCATCATTACTTCAAACAACTACCAAATAACAACCTTAGACTAAATTATAAAATTATTATTAAAACTATTTGATTATAATATAAAATAAAGAAATATAATATAATATTATACTAAAGGCTTAACTATGCTTATGAATGCCTTACCCCATGTGAGACGGCGCAGCATCTGTTTACATAAACACAGTCAAGCCTTTGAGCAATCATGCTCAGGATGCTGTTGGAGCTGGTCCGCACCCTGCGCACCAGAGACGCACTCCTCTTGCGCATTGTCGCAAAAAAGCATGTCATCTGTGCATCCGCGAACATCCCCGATGCACTACAGAAACGGGGCAACCCCAACAGAACCCTGAACGCGTTGTTATATTGAACACGGAGAGTATATCTTATAACTTAATAACTTTTATCTGGGTGAACTGATTTTGGTGATTATTTTAATTAAATTTGATCTTCAATTCTGTTAATGACATTCAAGAGAAAACCATATAAGTCTGAAATGTGCATTAAGTATGTGTGTTGAAAATGGACGAATCACTCATTATCATCATACCAACCGATTTCGCTGATTCATTTTTTTTTGGAAAGGGAGTACGGGTTTTTTTTTAAATGTCACAACGGCTTTTAACTACTGATTTATGATCAATTTCAGAGCTTTTTTTACTTTTTTTTTTTAAAAGAATGTTAGCAATATTTCTTTTTTTTTTCAGAAATATTACTAACAATCTTGTTAACCATTCCAACTAAGCTTAAGCTTGTGCTAGGACATGGTTCACGGCAATAGTCCAATGGTGGATTCGAACCCACGACCTTACGAATCGCAGGCCATACCCTAAACCATTAGGCTATTGACGCTTCAAAAGCTGTAAAACCCTTTGTCTTTTCTCTACGTGAGCCGATGTGCCATGCTCTAGCTCCCCCAACGTGGGTGGTTAGGGATTATCATTTCTACTTCCATTCATCTCCATGTTAGTTGTTAGTCATTTTTTTTTTTTGTTTACGAGGAGGAAATCTTCAAAGATACCCCGCCTTCTGGGGAAGTCGGCGGTTATGTGGGGTTCTTACCCACTAAAACCTCCCAGTGGCCCTTTCCTCGGTGCATGACGTGGGGCTCCGGGATCTCCTGTGGAACGCACCGGAACCCCTCTGCACTGTGCTCAAGGAAAGCACGTCCCGAGGGGAGGTTACTCCCTCCCCTCTGCCTTCGCAGTGCAAGGCGACACGGGCCAGCCGATGTCGCCTTCTTCCCAGGTCCACCTTGGCGGACGACAAAGGCCCCCACCCTTGTCGCCCAGTGAACCCGAGGCCCCTTTAGTCGCCTTCTACGACAGGCAGGGGATACCGTAGTCTTATTCGTAAGAGCCCAGAACTACATGGTTGTAGTTGTTAGTGATACAACATTTTTACAGTTTCTTATATTTACTTTAACATTCCATTGTACATACAAATACAAAGTATACTTTAAATTACTTTACATTTCCTTTATTACTTACTCTATTTTTACTCTACCTTCTAACTCTAGGCCTTTTTTTTTTGTTGACGGGGAGGAAATCTTCAGAAAGATACCCCGCCCTCTGGGGGGAAGGCGGCGGTTATGTGGAGTTCTTACCCACTAAAACCTCCCGGTAGCCCTTTCCTCGGTGCATGACGAAGGGCTCCGGGATCTCCAGTGGAACGCATCGGAACCCCTCTGCACTGTGCTCAAGGAAAGCACGTCCCGGGGGCTAATTCTAGGCCTACTTTAACATTTTTCTATCTCTACTCTACTTCCTATTACTCTATTGTAATTTACAGGCTTTTTCTATTTATATTCTACTTTCTATTTAAAATTAGGAAGTACAGATTAGTTTAATGAGAGTTTGGTTAGGTTCCGATTAATTCTATTTCGTAATATTCCTACGATAATTCGGAAATACGAAGAGGGCGTAATAGCGTTTAACATTTGAGTCGATTTGAAGTCGGTTTATGTTTTTATCGTAACTATACTTTTGCATACACGTATATCCTTATATTTTATAATTAATGTTATTTTATATATTTTAAGGTGATAACGTGCATACAGCAGTGAGTGTTGCCAAAGAATGTGGGATACTGTTGAGCGGGGAGAGAGTAGTACACTTAGTGCCGCAAAGTGACGACGATGGCTCCAGATTATACTGCGAAAGCACTTTGCATGGGGTGAGTTGTCCATAATTCTAATGAAATACACAGAATTTACAAGTACATAATGCTTGACTTATGTCTGTCCCCAGGTTCCCATAGGGCGCAAGATTGCTCTCGATCAGGTTTGTTCGTGGCGCAGCGTGGACAGCGGCCGAGGCTCCTGGCGAGGGTCTGGCTCCACCGGAGTCGCCTCCGATTTGGAATCAGCACACCTCTCACCCAACTATAAGATCGTTATGACTGGAGACGCCTGGCGGGTGAGTGTGATACTAACGTCCCATCGTAACGTCGTAACGTCGTTGAGTACCATTTTTTTTTAAATAGCAGAGCAGCATTTAGGACAATCAAGAAGACTAGAAAAATAATCCTTAAAGACTGTGCACTTGTAATCTAATTAAAAAAAAAAACAATCCTAGCGTACACAAATGTTCGCATTTTCACTAATTAAACATGTGATATATTTGATACGTACGGATTCCAACCTGGGCCAGGTTTCCAGTTTTCCCCTGCCTGTCGTAGACGGCAACTAAAAGGGGCCTCGGTTTCACTGGGCGACAAGGGTGGGGCCTTCATCGTCCGCCAAAGTGAACCCGGGCAGAAGGAGACATTGGCTGGCACGTGACGCGTTGCACTGCGAGCGCACAGGAGGATTAACCTCCGGACGTGCTGTCCGAGAGTACAGTGCAGAGGGGCTCCGGTGCGTTCCACTGGAGATCCCGGGGCGCCTCACCATTGACCGAGGAACCCCATTTAATTATACATCACATAATTGATAATCTTCAATAAGATACCCCGCCTTCCCTCCAGAAGACGGGGTATTTTGTCATAGATTTCCCCCCCGTCAACAAAAAAAAAGGTTCCCGATTTTGCTATCTTCCAGGGACGACATAAAACCAATCTATTACAATCATATCAATTATCATTCTATCATAACCAATTACATCAAATACTATCAAGCACACTATTGACGTGCCAGTAGCATGCCATCGTCAAGCCATGGTGGAACTAATGAACTAAAAGACTACTAAAACAATCTAAAATCGACTATAATGCCAATAAACATTAATTTTGTACACAATTTTCAATCATTTTTTTTCTGACTAGATCCTCCGCGAGCATTACGCGTCGATAGTGCCCCGTGTGATCGCCAGAGGCGCTGTGTTCGCACGGATGTCCGCTGATCAGAAACAGCAGCTCATTACTGAGTACCAGGCACTCGGTTACTACGTGGGTTAGTATGCCATTGATTATTACGCGGTTCATTGACTTTGTCTACTAATCTTCTTCCCTCCCCTTTCCTGTGACTAATCCTCCTTAAACTATAATTAAGCTAACTCTCACATCTCTCCGTATTCATTCTCTTCTATTCTTTTTTCGAGCGGGTGAAGATCATTACCTACACCCATCTACATATCAGTAAATACAATATCATTCTTATTATTTATACAAAAACATATCGGGCTCAAGCTAATGTCAGAAATAAAAGTACGACGTATGGCTTATTTGACAGTTCAAAAAGAGGAGTGCTCCGATCGTCACCAAACTTTACAGGATTACTCGCCAGTTCAATCTGAAGATTCCCGGAAAGTTTCATTGAAATCGGTCCAGCCGTTTCGGAGCCTATATGGAACATACCCACACACTTTCTCTTTTATATTTATTGTTTTTTTTATTCATTTACAGGTATGTGTGGTGACGGCGCGAACGACTGCGGCGCACTGCGCGCCGCGCACACGGGCATCTCGCTGTCCGAGCTGGAGAGCAGCGTGGCAGCACCCTTCACCTCCACCCAGCCGGACATCTCGTGCGTCTCCCACATACTGCGCGAAGGCAGAGCCGCACTCACCACCAGCTTCGGAGTCTTCAAATTCATGATAGCCTACTCGCTCACGGAGTTCTTCTCTGTGGCATTCCTATATTACTTCGACTCGAATCTCACCGATTTCGAATTCCTCTTCATAGATGTCGCCCTTATTGTTAACTTTGCATTTTTCTTCGGGATGACCGAGGCGTACACCGGCAGGCTGTGTAAGATACCGCCCCTTACATCTCTGTTAGGCATCGTCCCCCTCGTCTCGTTGATCGGTCAAATGATTCTGATATCTGTTGCCCAGTATCTGAGCTACTTGGCCATAACTCAGTTCCCCTGGTACGAGCGTCACACGTTCGAAGGGGATGACGCGAACGAGTGCTGGGAGAACTACGCCATCTTCACCGTCTCAATGTTCCAATATATTATATTGGCGATTGTCTTTAGCCATGGCGCCCCTTACAGGCGTTCCGTGGTAACCAATAAGCAGCTGATGGTCAGTATCATTATCATGACTGGCATTTGTGCGTACGTAACATTGGCACCGGCAAAATGGTTGGCAGAGTTCCTCCAGCTGAAGATGCCTAAAGACAGTCTCATGGGTTACGTTGTACTGGCGCTGGTTTCGTTCAACTTCGTTCTGGCTTTGTTCTTCGAGAGGGTCATTGTCCAGTACTTTATGGAGGGCAAGGAGTTGATACCTAGGTGTTTGAAGGAGAAGATGGTGAGGAAAACTCCTCATATGATAATCAAACGACAGTTGACCGATAGCGACTATTTGGACTGTGAAAGTACCGTGCGATCCGATACGGGGAGATGAATCTTTAACATGCAAATTTTCAAAGTATTATAATGACTATATTTATTTTTGAAATTGACGAATTTATTTTTATTATTGTGTATAGAAATGGCATTTAATGCTTTTTAGTATTATTATTTGTGGTATTATAAGCTCTCATTTTATGTAAGCGAAGCAGACTGGGGTATTGTTTCCATATGACAGGGTGAAAGCTTAACATCCCTGTTATATTGCAGGTAATAAGCTCGAAGTTTACCACTTAGATGTTAGGAGCGTTGCTGGAGTTTCCCGAAGTGACACACGAAGTTAGTTTAGCTTTAGAATGTCTCGGGCGCCCTCGGATCGGAACGCGTACGCGTAACATAGTAACCGTCAAGCTGAGGTTACCCCACACCGGGGGACCCTTGTGTCGAGTTACTAGCGATAGACGTTCATGCTAAGCGACCTAAGAGCTACGCCACCTCTCAATTCTATGAAGCAGTCAAGGCCACCTTCTCTGGCCAATCTGTGTAGTTCGTCATAAAAAATGAAAATAGCTCGAAGAAAACGGCATAGTGATTGCTATCTTCGTCTACCCAGTTACGTTAAGCGACGTGAGAGCTTATTCATTATAGAGATTCTATATTATCTATTATTATAGAGCATAAGCAGCAGCGATGAGCTGTACCACTTGTTTCATGATATATGTATGTAAATGAAACTGGCGACGTGGTTTTTTATATGTGATATATATATGTAAGGTGACACATATACTAGATTAAAATGTATTATGAATCTATATTTTTAACACGTTATAATAAGCATTTGTTTTTAATTATTAACATAGGGGAGAGGTGGTATACTTGATCCCTGTTTTAGTTTTCTTTTAGTAATTCGAACCATTTTCATAAATCTGACTTTCTTTTAAATCACACATGTATTTCCGTTCAATACTACTGATTTAGCACCAATACAGACCTTCTTATTTATTAAAAAAAACGACAAAAAGGGTTTTTTTAAAGTCCGACACAAGGATCAAGTAACCCTCCCTATGGGGATACTTGATCCCGGTGAGTGGGTTGTATGATCCCGTCAAAGTTTCAGCCATAGGACTACCTAAATATGGAAATTAAATAAACTTAGGTCTACTATTAATAAGTTGTAATTAACGATTCGAAAGATGAGTAGGTACAAAATGAAAACAACATAAAAAAATTGTAAAGTACACGTACCTGAAGTTTTTCGAGTTGTCGTACACTAAACAAAACAAGTAAGATCCGGTAAAAACATAAATTTCCAATTATTTTGGCAACGAGCTGTTGTTTCGGTATAATGTTTACTATTTGTACTAGCCCATCATGGCGGCGTCCTAATGCAGCCAACAGAACACCTTTAAACACTTTTTGGCGCTAGTTTTAAATGGGGGATCATGTATCCTCGGGGATCAAGTATACCACCTCTCCCATATATTTTAATTTACTTAACAGAATTGTTAGCTGATTTATATCTTGTAGTATTAAGTAAATTGTGATAACGTATGTACACGTGTTAAGTGCCTTATTAGCTTACAATAATATTCAAATCATTCCGTTTATTTAAAAAAAAAATGAGTACGTACGCGCGTGAGAAGATATGCTCCTTTGGCATAATTAAAACAATAGTTTTGCAATTAGTAATTGCATGTGTTAGAATCGAAGTTATATATTTTAGTATTTATTTACTAAAATATATTTTAATATCAATACGTCGCAGTGGAAGGATATGGCAGCTCAGCGAACTGAGTGGCGGAACCTCATAAGGGAAAGGGTGTACGGTTTTGAGCAGAAACGCAGGTTTGAATTAGACCGCAAACGTGACGTGACCTATTAATTTGCTATTGCGTTCTACTCAAAAGTTGGAACTAATTGTTTTCAGCATATGTATTTTGTATAATTAGTATCGTCCACGAACCCAACATCATGTTTATATTGATGATATAAAACGCGTTATCGAAGGCACCTAAATACAGATAGTCCAAAAATATGTTTTATTTTACCTTACTCTATGTATTTTTAGTATGCAATTGAAAAACGCAACAAATTTTATATATAAGAGCTTTATGTAACATATTATTCGAATATCAGTGAAAGCGTAGCAGCTCCCAGTCAGCTTGTACCTTGTTGAATTACAGTTTTATCGGTTTTTAAGTACAAAAAATCACTTGCTAAAAATCTGTGTCACACTATGACCTGTCACCTTTTTTTCCGTTCACGCGTGGCAATTCTTTCTACAAACCATCCCACTGAACCTTCCGCGAATGCCATCAGCCGTTATGAGTGGGGTGCCGCGGATCTGTCAGCAACAGAGCTTATGACCTGTCACCTACGGGAACTAAAAGGCTCGGACATTTACGTTGAATGCCAACTCTGTCTACCCTGCTAGGTTAAACACGAGAGTCTATTTTTATATTTTTCAGATTGTGATATATGAAGAAACAGTTTTGCAAAATGCTTTTAAGTAAAAATAATGGCCTAATTATATTTTTTCAAGGTCTCAATTTATAGTGTATTAATGTTTGTGTCCATTATCTTAAAAACGCGTATTTCGTTATCGTATGTTGGTTATTAAGATTAATAATAGTTATATTACTGTTTACAGTTTCATTCCATAAATAGTTATGTAAGGAATTATTTTTCTTAGTATGAAGCAATCCTAATAGTCTTACGACCTAACGATACGGATTGGGTCACTAAAAAGTCTGGGCCCTGACTTTGTACGTTGGCTATTACAATATAATTGTCATTTTGCCAATAACCGTTATATACTAATTTAATTTTTTAACATGTACTTCTCAAAATTAATTATTTTTTGATTAATTTATTTGATATTGAATAGTTGACTGAAATTTAACGGTATTTTTCGAATACGTCATTTTATAAGAGATTAACAGATAGCAACAATTGTAACAATATAATGTCAGTGCCACAATTGTGACATCACTGAACGTTAACTTTGACACGATTGGTTTAGGAGACAAGGTGTCCTGTATTCATTAAATCAATGTAACCAAAATTTTGTTTGTACAAAAAAAAAACAAGTATTATCGTGTGATGATTTCTAGATTAAATATAACTGACGTTTAATGTGTTATAATTTACAAAATAAATGTCTTATGAAATTAAATGCTTTATTTATTTGTTGACAGTTAAATTTTCGACAAGCAAACTTGACCAACCACACATTTCCTTATTACATCAGCTATCTGGCAGTTAAAGTTCCGACAAATTGGTCCAGCCGTTCCACAGATTAGAGACAGAGAAAAAAGTTATTTTGGTAAATGTACCGCATATAGTAAAAAGCGGTTACTTTAACGCTACATACAGGACACTCCAATTTATTTGTATGGCATGGCAGTCTAGTTCTCACCTCAATAAAGTATTATTTAGGTAAGAATTAGACTAATTTTGCTAATTTGTTTAAAAGTTTTGGCTTTAGTGTATTTAATTACGATAATATAATAATGTTTTGTCAAAGTGGTTAGCAAATTGAAGTGGCAATGAGCAGGGTACACAATCCAAACCCACGCCCACCCATTAGATGGTTTGAGGTCATTAAGGAGGGTGGACTGCAGTCGCTCACAACCGGTCCTTTTGGAAATCGTGGGGAAGACCTATGTCCTATATTGAATGTGCTACACCCTCATCATCATTTCAGCCGTAGCACATCCAGGCAAGAGGACCCGAGAAATATATAAATGCGGCGACACAGAACGGTACTATTATGTGATTATGTTGTGTATAATTAATTCTACACACGAGGAGTGCACGATAGATATATATTACATAAAATACGATATGTGGATGCGATATATCGCTTCAATCCGATATTATCGAATCATCTAATATCGATATATTTCTACCGATAGCCAAATATCCTACGCATGTGTTATAATTTGTAGGTCTCGTGGAATAAAATAGTCCAACAACTAATACACTCCCTTTATTGAGACAGCATAACGTTGTACATAGAATTATTTATAACGAATACCGTCACAACTGCGCGTCCTCACAATCTTTATACAAAATGAATTGGAAGTCAGATTAGGAACTAATAAAGTTAAACTATTGTTTACAATACCAAGTTCATGTGACGATCACTAAATTATTAATTATGAATTAAAGATACAATAAGGTTCAGGTAAATCACTAAGATATCATTGGAAGTAGTTATTATGCATAACAATCGCTGGGTGTCATGTGTTGCCAGCTAACACATGTTATTACACTCTTGTGGTGTGGTTCGTGGAAGCAATAACGAACACACGCACTTAATGTTCACTGTTTATTTCAAATTAGATAGCATAAGAGTTACAAGCATAAATACAGGATAGCAGAAGGCACAGAATAGGATAAGCACAGCGGAATTATCAAGAAATATTGTGCGAGCAAAAGCGACGCGTAGTTGCGTTCTAATATAGCGATCAACTGACGCACGGCAGTCGACGCGCTCGCCGCCACTGTTCACGCTCCCGAGCAGTGTGGACACACAAAATATTTTCCCCAAAAATTTGGAATTTTTTAAATTAATTAGATACAATTTAAATATAATATACACTCCCACACTCTTACTCTTCAGGCAGGTCTAACAGGTACGAAACATAACCAATATAGACATATTTAAAATAACGATATATTTATACAGTATATGGCATTGTATCCATACAACGTTTGAAATCATTATGAATAACCCTAGCTCTAACCCATTCCTAAAACCATTAACCTCACAGTGTAGCTTCGGAATTATGTCAAAGAAGCAGCATTAATAAAAGCAGCAGTGCCAGCGTGGTCTCCAAAAGGAGTCTTTTATTTCAAAAACTTATGAACAAATTTGTTCTCAATAGATCAAGTCTAACCACCACGAAGTGCAGTCAATATAGACGGATAAACCATCCAGTGACAATTACGGCGTTGTATAAATTTATAATCTGTGCATGTAGTCTGTACTGCTAGCAGAATCAAATCAAATAGTCTGGACTTTCCGAAGCGAGAACCTCTCAGTTACGCGCCGAGTACTCTATTAGTACAAAACTTTTAACTAATATTTAATCGTCCACTGCTGGACATGGCCTCTGCCACTAAGCACGATCCTCGGCCACTCTCACCCAGCTTCTGCCAGCCGTTTTGCGAAGGTCGTCCTTCCATCTATTCTTAGGGCGTCTCACACCGCGGTCTTCACTCGAGAACTCGTTTCGCCCAACGGATAATACGGATAATATGGCCGGATCATTGCCACTTCAATTTGCTAATTCGGTGGGCTATGACGATCACCTCGTTCCGGCGAATATAATATTTGGCGCTAATTAATTATAAGCAAATTTCGATATAATCATACAATATATCGCGTAGTATAGATACAATATCACGTATATTAGATATATTTTTGGCATGAATATGTCTTATAGACATCATGTATATTTCCTACACCGTCATTGATATTCTTAGAATATATTATAGATTGAAATATGTGGGCCAATCCCGGCGGCACTGCAATGCCGGGCCGACCCGTGACAGGAGTGGAGCGAGCCCCTAACTTCCCGTCATCTTACAAAAATCAGTTTAATATACTGGTCCCGCGGTGCGGGAACTTTCAGATATTAAGCTGAAAAGAACAGATACTACACTTTGATCATAGCCGATAGGCCAAGAAGCGATAACAAGCATAAGATTCCTGATGGTGGTGACTAATTCTTTGTGAATCACTTACCCGCGATTTAGTATTTCTTTAAAATGTTCAACGCCATCTGTCGACAGTAATACGACGTCACAACAAGTTAAGATGAGATTTTTACTATTAAAGGGAGATTTATTTATTATTATATTTTTATTATTAATTTGAGATATTTGTACTCTTTTTCTAATGTGGTAACTATAAAAGAATTATGAACTTGATTTAATAAATCAACAATTCCCACGAAATTGTGAAAAGTGTGATGTGGTCACTTTTACCATCAGTTTTTTTTTGTGGAACTAATAAATAATTAAATATAAATTTCTATTTATATCTAGTAAGATTATACTGTTCCAGTTAATTCCTCTTCCTGTTATAAATAAATCTCTCTTTAGTAGTTAAAATCTCAACTTGTTGTAACGTCGTATTACTGTCGACAGATGGCGTTGATCATTTTAAACAAATACTGAATCGCGGGTAAGTGATTCACAAAGAATTAGTCACCACCCGCAGGAATCTTATGCTTGTTATCGCTTCTTGGCCTATCGGCTATGATCAAAGTGTAGTATCTGTTCTTTCAGCTTAATATCTGAAAGTTCGCACCGCGGGACCAGTATATTAAACTGATTTTTGTAAGATGATGGGAAGTTAGGGGCTCGCTCCACTCCTGTCACGGGTCGGCCCGGCATTGCAGTGCCGCCGGGATTGGCCCACATAATTCTATCTATAATATATTCAAGAATTTCAATGACTGTATATTATATGATTATATCGAAATTTGCTTATAATTAATTAGCGCCAAATATTATATTCGCCCGATCGGATCCGGAACGCGGTGATCGTCATAGCCCACCAAATTAGCAAATTGAAGTGGCAATGATCCGGCCATATTATCCGTATTATCCGTTGGGCGAAACGAGTTCTCGAGTGGAGACCGCGGTGTGGGACGCCCTAAGAATAAGTGGAGCGACGACTTCTGAAAAGTAACGGGTTAGAAACAATTGACTCGGCTACAGAAAACAACGTCCTCATCAGGACTTACCACTAATTTAACAGATGGCCGTATTTTAAAGATAAGTACAAATGACTGAATGCTCTAAGAGCTCAGCGTGAAGCCACAAGCGGCCATCCATAAAACTTTATTTACCTTATGATGATTTCCTACAAGTCAAGTTTTGCCTCACACCATCAAGCTATCTATCGGGTTCTTTACAAACTTGTTCTTGTGTAGTACGTTCCTTGACGAATGACGAACTATACAGTTGGCCAGAGAGGCTGGCCTTGACTTCACCGGATTGAGAGGTGGCAGCTCTTAGTTCGTTTAGTCTGAATCTCTATTAGCTAGTAACTCGACACAAGGGCAACCTCGGCTTGGACGGTTATTATGTTACGCGTAGGCATTCAGATCTGAGGGCGCCCGAAAGGGTCGAACCGCGACTCGGTCGGTTGCTATTTCACGCATAATGTATGGCTTTTCCTCCAGCGTAACACACATATTCTAAACTGTGCACTGATCGTCTTCCCTTTGTATCCTAAATTTCTAGTACAAGCATCTCTTTTAAAATCGTAATATCGTTTTTGGGGGATATAATAAAAAAGTTAAAATAGTTATACTTATAAAGCATAGTTATATAAATATAGTTATATAGCATAGTTATTTAAGATATAGTTATATAGCATAGTTATTTAAGATATAGTTATATAGCATAGTTATTTAAGATATAGTTATATAGCATAGTTATATAAGATATAGTTATAAAGCATAGTTATATAAATATAGTTATATAGCAGTTGGGTTGCATCGGCATTTGCATGTCAAAATCTGAATGAACGATAAACGATTGTAACACCCTTCGGCTCGTTTGCCAACATAGTCAACTAAAGTACTTTTATATTAGTCAACAGATGAACTTACATCACTAAATATTTAATTTAACTCTCACAATCAGTTAAATTATTCATGTCTCTCCGTATTCATTCTCGTCGAGTGGGTGAAGATCATTATCTACAACCATGTATATATCAGTAAATAGAATATCATACCTGTAGTCGTAAATAAAAGCTGTACTTGACAGTTCAAAAAGAGGAGTGCTACGATCGTCACCAACGTCACCAACGTCACTTTACAGGATTACTCGCCAGGTCAATCTGAAGATTTCCTGACAGTTTTATCACAGCCACACACTTTCTCTTTATATAGAGTACACAGTACAGAATATCATATTTATTAAAAGTAACAAAGTAATATTTTCAATTTAATTAATTAAAAGTACTTTCCATGTAAAAGTTTGATTTAATTTTCAAAATAAAAGTAGATAAATAGAAAATTTGATTAACACATACAAAATCAATCGAGAATATGTAAAGGACTAGGATTAAAAACATCGACAAAGGGATTCCATCCACGATAACAATCACAGACTTCTAAACGCAGATAAGAGCGGTCTAGTTTCTGTGCTGCTTCTCGCAATGGCGACAGCAGAAGAGTTAATGCTTGTGGAGGCATGTCTGCTTCGATAAACAAACTGTACAAATTTACACAGTTTTGTATGAAAAGAACAATATTGGTTGGTTCCACAGCGTTAAGATTATTTCTTCCATATTCACAAATGTGAATGTTTTTTAAGCTAGGAAAGTTGCGAAATTTCCCAAACAGAGTCTCGTAATCGACATCTTCTGAAGTTAGCTTTATGTTCTTCAAGCTCTTAGCAACGTGTCCACTCTTCGCAATCGAGTTCAAGTATGATTTAAACGTTCTCATTCTGCCACGTTTTTCAACATAAATATCCAATGTTAAAAGTTGTTGACATTCAGCAAATAGTACTGGAAAGAAGTCTTCTTCTATAAAAACATTACTAAGTCTTAAAAAAGTTAGTTTAGAGAATGATTTTGTACCCATCGATAGTTTTATCGGTCGAGTACGTCTGAATACAGACCCGGTTTTTCTGCAAAAATCTGTAAGCGTGAGTTTCCTAGGTAAAATATCCAGATTTAGTTCAAAGTTTTTACATGTATCAATACAATACCAACCATTTGATACATTCATCACTTTCATTTTGATCTTGCTCTGCATACAAATATACGTAGGAAAGTAATCTCTTAGTTCATCGAGGAGATTTTTGAAAAAATCGTCGTTGAAATCCGTGGTAGCCTTTCTCCAAGCTTTGAAGACGATATTAAGGTCTAACATAAAATCTTGTGGGAGTATTGGACAAACTCTAATATGCAAATCACTGCAAGTTCTTTGAAATAACGCCGCAAACAATGGTGAGACGTACACTTGAATCCTTTCCAAATACATAATAAATATATATTCGATTTGATCAAAATCTAAATTCCTTATTCCTTTAAGGTAATGTGAAGTCTTGTGCGTAACGCGGCAGTCTCGTATGTAGTAAGATAAATGCGAAAAGTTTATATCGATTGTGCCATCGTCGTTTATCTCTTCGTCGTTTTCATAATTATTAGCTTCCGCGTAATTATCGGCTATTGTTATCGTTATGTCTTGTATATTGGAAACATTTTTCAAAAACTTCAAAGGACTATCCCTCTCGTGCAAATCAAATACAATGAAATGGATCTTAAAAAATTCTTTCTCTATGAAAAAAATCTCACAATCATTCCATACTCCTTGCTCTTTAGAACTCCGTGAGTTTTTAAAAAAGTTTATACTTATATTTTTCAAAGCCTTTGAACAAATTTTTGATATATCTGACAGAGAAATACTTGTAAAAGTAACGTCTAAAGTGTTTAAACTCATCAACCTCGGTATGTAGGGACTTAAAATTTCCGCCGTTAAATCTTGTACTCCGCTCAGATTTAGATCTTGAATGTAATGGCCCAAATGCTGATAAAGTTCTTCTTGCAATGTGTCTGCAGTGGCTATACGATTTCGTGATAAAACTAACTTCTTCACGTGGCATGGTGCAAATATTTTTCTTAACCTTCTGGAAGCATTGTATACGTTAATTTTGGATATTTCATCAAGATAATTAATAATAATTCCACATATTTCAATTGGTAGATCCAAAAAATTCATCTACCTAAATGTTGTGCCGAAAAGTTTTGTAAAATATTTTCAAAAACAAGTTTCATATAAGCAGAAGGTAAACAAATTGATGTCGCATTACTGTCAAGTGTCTAAATTTTTCTGTAACAGATTTGATTTTTAGGTGCCAAAGAGTTTTCAATCTAAGAAACTAATAGTTGAACTATAAAAGCGAATAAAGACAATCGATAATCTCATTTTCCGGGCTTGTGAGGTCCTATAGGACCGCACGTCTTTAGGTAGTCCCGGGCACCGCTGAAAATCAGCGCTGTCGCATCCTTGCGACAGTATATGCTGAGATGGCGTCCGATATTGGCGTCATATGTTTTGTATTATTTGTCCGTGTAACTTTAACTGTGTTTTGTCTATTTTTCATTCTTTTTTTAATGTGTGTTATATTCTGTCTGTGATGTGTTTTTGTATTGTGATGCCAATAAATAAATGTCTATGTCTATATGTGTCAGAGTGAGGGCCTATCGCCTTACAACTGCCACTAATTTTAACATATACAGTATACATGTATTATGTTTGGAAATTATTTCGACGACGTCCTGCCATCGTGAAGTAGGAGTGTAGTAGCATAATACACTACACTCTTCGTGATGGCAGCGCAAGTAAGGGTTTTATTTTATTCAAGTTTCAACCACAAATGAAAGAAAGAATTGAATACTTTTTTATTTAATTTCTTACAATATTTCGTATATCGGATGAAATATATCGATTAGATGATTCGATATCGGCTTGAAGCGATATATCACGTCCATATGTCGCTATTTTATGTAATATCGATATCTATCGTGCACTCCTTATTTTAAGGCGGTTTTTGTTCTTTTTTTATAATTTCTAAGCAAGTGCTTGACTACGATTCCACCTGATGTTAAGTGGAAATGCAGTCCGGGATGGTAAGGCGCACTAGCTTAGTAAATGCCTATTCACTCTACTCTTGAAAATACCCACATTGTAATCGGAAGGAAAGACAGACGCGGGCAAACTAGGCAAACAGATGCGTCTTTATCGGTTGTATTTGTAGCTTTAACTAACAAGGGCGATCAATCAAATAAAAATCACAGTAAAAGAAAACACAATTTTTCGCAATAATTATTTATTACTAAAAGCAATAAATAGGATGAAGATAGACTCTATAGTAAATTAACATATTATACGTTATACATAAACATCTTTATATATTTGGCATCACAGTACTTTCAGAATTTAAAGTTAAAATTTTAATAAACATGAGTTAATACAAAATATTGTACAAAATCATTTCGCAGTGTAGGCGGCAAGACTGCTCCTAGGGTAGTTAAAAGTGGGTTAGTAAGGCTCGCAAAAACAGGACTGACGTTCACATGCCACGTTATTCCATTCATATCAAATCAGACTAATTGGTGAAACATTAAAAAAAAAATCTTAAATTACTGCATATACTAGGAGTACCTTAAACAGGCAGGGCTGCAGGTGGCAATAGCAGAACAAAAATATAGACTAACTACTGTGGAATATATTTATTAAATGTCTTGAATTCGACTGGATTAGAGATCCGTTCCTGGTCTATACTTTAATAGCCTGGAGCAGGGATCAGCAACCTTTTGAGTTGATAATTTAAAAACAATTAAAATTTCTATGTTTTCAAAGAGAAACAATTTTTTCTTGTAATTGTTTTATTGCTTTGAAGATTTTTTTTTATTTCAAATCTGAAATACAGGTGGCTATTTTAAAATTTCAGTTAAAACTTATCTCTTATCGCTTGCTTAATTTCAAACTCAAAGTTACATGGAGTGTTTATTGGTAACAAAATTAGAACAGACATCATTACAAATATAAAAAAGATTAGGAACCCCTGGCATATACAGTGTGTTAGTAAGATAATGTAAATATTAGAATGATAAACATTAATTTACAAAGGAATTTTATATATAAAACACGAGTTATTAGAACATCAAACTTTACGAACATTTAAAAACAACATTTATAAGAAATTGAATATAAAAAGAGCATATCTTACGGCTTAAGTGCATATTGAATATAATATAATCTGTGATAGTAGAAACATCTGAGTGCTGACTCCACTTATTACAATCAGTCGCCTTTGGGTGTGTTTGTCGCGATCCTGTCTGGATGCATTGCCAATTTTATACCATCATAATAAAATGCGCATCCCGGCTGCGACAGTTGGAAGAGTTAGGAAAGAAACTTTATTAGCCATGTTTACAATTAATTTACATTATTCGAAATTAAGCTTTAAATTTTACCATTTTTTATAAAGATTCTATAAAATCATCTCCGATTAAAGGCATTGTTAAGAATTTTTTTAATCCACACGTAATACGCCGCAATCCATACTCATAAGCCCCTTCTAGTCGACACGTGTTCTTGTGACAACCAATACTACAGTAAAAAAACGAGTGTGATTTCGACTACACGACTGAAGTAAAACTTCTTTATCCGCATGTATATTTATGTATATACGTGTAGCTCAGGGGTCCGGGCACATTACAGTTAATTCTTTATTAATTTTTGGTGACCAATAAAGGTTTATTATTATTATTAAAAAATATATGAGTATTCAAGACACGATTGTTCAAGAGACAATTAAAATGTGTTATATCTTTTGCTCTTATTGTGTGATACGGACAATAAGCCTGGATTATGTCTTAGGTATTATACACGTAACTCTCTTTATATTCACCAACTTATATCTCCCTCTCAACTTCTATTCGCCTCGTTCGATCACACTTTTGTAACGCTCTCAGCAAACTCCACAAGTCAAGCGTGCGTAAAGAAGTTTTACTTAAAAGTTGTTTTCCTGTTATCGTTGCAGTTGTGATATTAAGTCTGATAATAATTTATAAACGAATATTTTGCATAATGGGAATTACCCATTTGCCTATAAAGGCAGGTTACGCATCGAGTATGCTTGAGGAAGAATGGATGGAAGAAAGAGGAGACAACGTAGACATCGTTCCACGTAGGAGGAAACTTGGCAACTCTCCCCCACTGGTTGAAGATCCTGAGGAAGAACCAAGCCAAGGTGGGAGACTAGTATAAACAAGATCGATAATCGATTTTAGAATATATTATGTTGGACAGAGCGCAGTTGAAAGCGAAAATCTGGAAAGATGATCCCACCACCATGTACGACCAAGTACGACAAAGCAAGGCTCTTCCTTGAAAGAGAGGAATTACTGGCGAGTCTCCTACAGCGACCCTCACTGTCTAAGAGGCGGGCCCTCCCGTTAGATGCTAGAAAAGTTGCTGGAGGTTCTTCCACTTTTTCTTTCAGTGCCATCGCTTCCCGGAGAGGCATATAAAATTAGTTATATATATTTAGCATACTAAAATAGCTTTTTCCGTTATAAAGCTACCGGTCGAGAGAGGTCGAACACAACACTAGACCAGATGCAGTTCCTACTTCTGTAAGTCTTAGGTCATCAAAGATGCGGTCTTTGGTGACCTCATCGATTGATGTATATGTCTAAGGATTCATATGAAGGCGGAATTCTTCAGGTTGTGTACTGTACCAGATTATTCAAACAACAGCACAAGGCCACATTGACTGAAGCTGAACATCTTTATTAAAATCTGTATTCAGATAACTGATCGTACCTTTAAATATTTTATTTTAATATTAAAATGATAAACTCTCCTGTCATTTTTAATATCAACACCGAGGTATCATGTGTCATTTATTAATAATCAATAATCGTTCCTTTGCATTCTATAGCCGTTATTAACAAAATCTATTAATTTATCAATACTAAATCGAGTCGCCATTATTGGGTACAGGCATTCTCTGTAAAAATAATTTATCGGTACAGTCCTTCACAAGGCCTTAGTGCCGATTGACGACTTCACATGCCTAAGAAACTTTTTCTATGCAGGTTTTTCGAGCACGCGGTAAATTAACATTTAAAATTACAACAAATTTTCATTATTGCCGGCACCGGGGATCGAACTCGGGTTCGTACTAGGCATGTTCATGCCAAAAATATATCGATATATTTTCCGATATAATATACCGTGATGTATCGATACTATACGATATTTCATATATCGGATGAAATATAGCGATATAAATATCAATATAAGATGATTCGATAATATCGGATTGAAGCGATATTCTCTCCGCCGTAGCTTTTACTGTTCCGTCGCGGTTACCTAGACCTTCACGATACCAATTGTTGAGAAGCAGTTCATGCAGATCGAACCTAGGTAAGAATGCGCCCTTCAATAGAATTAGTATAGAATTCAACTCTTTTTCAAAAACGGACGATATTGACCTCTTTTTTCCTAGTATAAGTATGTATAAACAATCACTAATCAACAAATAGTTTTTTTATTAGTTCATTTTTAATTTAGTTTTATTTTTACTTTTGTGTTCTTTTTATTTCTATCTTAACATTGTCACTCGCCAATTAATTCTTTGCAGTCTACGCCTATAACTGCGATGGCATTAACTTCACAACTTTTCACGGTTTTATGTATTGTTTGTTAAAAATGTTCATTGTGTTGGTGTAATAAATAAATAAATATAGATATTTTATGTAATATCAATATCTATCGTGCACTGAACTACCACGGTTATGTACTTATTTATTATATAGCCGTGGCATATACTTATTTAATAGCAGATTATAACTGCAAGTATCTAAGGCTTATAGTTGTGGAATACAATTATTCCATTGGCTTTATGATTTCCTTATAAAAAATGGCAAAATATTGCATTTAACGAACACGAATAAAGTAATTAATCGTTTCCGACGAATATAATAAATTGTATTGACTTTGTATAGGTTGTCAAATATCTCCCTTCCGCCTTTTGTGTCATGCGGCACCCAAACATCAAGCTTTTTTTTGTATCCAGCCTTCTGCAGATGGTTTAAAATGGTTTGGTGACTAACTCCCATCTCCTGGGCGATGTCACGAGATGCCACATGCCGGTCTAACTCGATGTAGTCCATGATTTGATCGGTATTTGTCGTCACAGGTCTTCCGCCAGCTGGCTTATCCATGGTGTCGTTTTCACCGGCTCTGAATCGTCGAAACCATTCCTCCGTGGTTCGAAGTGATAGAGTACCATCCCCCAAAACACCATTAATCTCACGGAACGTTTCTCTAGCGGATTTGCCTTTAACGAAGGAAAACTTTAAAATAGCGCGAATTTCGGCGTTAGTGAACTCCATGTTTACACGTCTATAACTGTTGAACGCAATATCCAAACTAATTATGCATAGCGTCGTTTTGTAGGTTATGTCAAGACCTTTCAAATTATGTATAGTATTGCTAGATACGAGCTCTGTAGCGCTTTGTACATAGCCGCGAAATTCAAAAGACAAAAAGGCGGAAGGGAGATATTTGACAACCTATTAATAAATTGTATTGACTTTGTATAACAATACGAGACGTACAATATGTTGTACCCAGTAAATAGTATCCGTACTTATATTAATTTTAATGCACCTAGTTAATTACTCAGAATTTTATTTCTGGGTATAATAAAAAAAAAAACAATGTTTATAATAGTTAGCACATACATTGAGAATGACTGGAAGAGCTAATTATTTCATTTAATTTAAAATATCTGCCGTCTAAATGTCTATTCGTGTATACTAGATCTATACTACGCGATCTAAAAATCAGACTGGATTAAGTTTTTTAAACTTGAAACAAATCACCTATGGTAACGGAATTTATTAAATAATCTATTTCAATAGAATAAAATGTTACTTTTAGTAGAATTTTGCATCAGCACTTTTTCGTAATGAGACACATATGTTGGCCGAGCGTTTGTGTTAAAACACGATCGGCAAATGTGACTCTAAACTCCAAAGATATACGACTATTTTAGATTTCTATTCCGAATATATATACTTCGCGGTTATGTATATAGAACTGTTGAAGCGATGCAGCATCCATATTATGGTCTTCTTCAGGGGTTACGCCGTAATTTTGAGAAGAATCTGTAACACGTTAAATACCACTTGTTATTTTATGTACTTATAAACTAATTCAACAAACTATATAATCTGATCAAATCAAATTAAAAAGCATTGAATATTATCGTTTCTTCTCGGACTTTCATCGAGGTCTTAAAAGCTTTGCATTTCTAGCAAATTTAATGCAAAAATCCTTATTGAAAAAAGAACGCATTCAAAGGAAAGTGGAAGAAAAAATGTATTATACTGTGAAGCATTATTATACTGTCAATGCTCTATAATAACTTGTGCGTGAACTCCTAAAGGGTCATGTGACTCCCTATGAAGGATGTGACAAGAGAGCGAAAAATAATAGTCTAAAGGGGTCTTATGAAGTATTCTTTACCGGAGAGGTATACCTAGAAGTATGGATAACATTGAAACGAAGAAGGTTTAAGGATAAAGGAGGATTGTAATCTCTACCTCGTTTTGAAATTGAAAATGAAGCCTAGGTATCTAGTATAAATGATTCTCGACCAATCAGGTAAACAACGGAGGATGAAGCAAAATCTCCATCCGTTTCTGCCTTCACTTCTGGGACGGCTCTAGTACTTTTTAATGCTTAATCGTTCCTGTAATTGGTTCATTTGGTTGGAAAAATGATTCTAGTACTGGCTTTGTGCTGAACATGTGGAGATAGAGGAAGCTGAAACTGATATTTAACTTAAGCAGTAGTTACAGTTTAGCTATAGCTCCTGTAAGACCGACAGAAATGCACAGAAAGGTTGGTAAGATAACGAAAAAATCTAATGCAGATAATAAACAGAAATATTACATTTAACGATTTATACTAACTCTTAGACGTAAACGTAATAAAATGCGATGTAGCAATGAAATGAAAATGGTACTTACCATTGAAGCGTGCAGTGCGTGAATTACAGAGTGCTAAGTGGGTAAAGAATTGTTTAATCAATTTTATCATCAAAGCTTTATACGTTAAGTTGGTAGACAGATTTTAATATTTGTGTCATAATTGTAATAATTTACAAAATTAGGATTCTGAGCTCGATCGACATCAATGACAACGATCATTTCTGATTGGATTTATATATATATATACAACAATTTAGTCAATTGTACCTTCCTTTTTTATAGTAGGTAGTAATGAGATTAAATTTTCAAACGACTTCAAAGAAGGTTTTTTTTATGACGAACTACACAGATTGGCCAGAGAAGCTGGCCTTGACTGCTTCACCGGATTGAGAGGTGGCACAGCTCTTAGGTCGCTTAGCCTGAACCTCTATTGCTAGTAACACAAGGGTTCCTCCGGTGAGGGTAACCTCGGCGGACGGTTACTATTTTACGCGTAAGCATGCCGATCCGAGGGCGCCCGAGAGGGCCGAACCACGACTCGGTCGGTTGCTATTTCACGGATAATCTAAGGTACATTCAAAAGCTAAACTAACTTTGAGTTACGTGAGTTCGGGAAGCGTTGGCACTGGGAGAAGAAGTAGCCCAAGAAACTCCAGCAACGCTCCTAAGATCTAAGGTGTGGGGCCTTCCCATAAAATAGCGGTAACGCGCAAGGATTATTCGCAACCTCCGACGGTCGCGAATGGACGCTTTGTGGATTTGTAGCGATCTAGCCTGTGGAGAAAAAAGGAGGTTCTCAATTCGTCTATTTGTTGTTTTTTATTACTTCATTACTTTGGACTACTGGGTGGACCGATTTTGATGGTTCTTTTTATATTTGAAAGCTGGTAAGGCTAAATTTATTCTAATTCTGACATTGGGATCTATGAGAAAACCATATAAGTCTTAAATTTGCATAAAGTATGTGCACCACAAATGGACGAATAACTCAACATCACGCCAACGGATTGCGATGATTCATTTTTTTATTGTAAAGGATGTACTTTAAGAGTAGTGAGTTAGTGATATACCTACGATAATTCGGAAATACAAAAAGGGCGTCCGCGCGTAATAGCGTTTAATCGTTAATTCGATTTGAAGTCGTTTTTTGTTTTTACTCGTAAATATAACTTGTTAACGTAAACCATCTTCTAGCTTGTTTTGGAAAAAAAGTCAATAAAATTGGCGAGATATTTTAAAGCTCTGACGATAATATTGCTTAAAAGTATGTTTTCATTCAAAAAATTGTTTTAATTAATAATTAATTAAAAACAATTTGTAAACGGATATTAAAAAGGAAACAAAAAGGCTGATCGAGAACATTTTTTATATAATATCTTAAATTTAACAACTTACATAGAGACGCCACAAGCGACGCGTGTTTACGATTTTATGTTAAATACATCAAGTAACATTTTTTATATGAATTCTATTATATCGTGGAGTTTCCAATTTAAGATTAAAATTATTTTGTTTAATTTCTTATCACTAGATGGCGCTCGTGTTAATGTATTATGTCAAAACATGCACTAGGCTAAAAAGACATTACGATCGTGAGAATTAATATCGACATAAGGTTTGAGTACAGCGCCATCTTTATCTTCTTTTTTTAAAACGCGAAACTCATATTGAAATGTTTAATATTTTATTTACGACGCTATATGGCATATGTCCCTTTGTGACATTAAAACCTCATTGTAACGAAGTTACACTAAGATATATTGACTGTTGAAACAAATTACACAGAAAAATAATGTGACATGAAAATAAATATAAATAACGTAGCAGATCTATTTCGTGTTAAAATTGGGCAAATAATACTTAAAAATGCCAAAGTAATTGAAACTGTAGTAAAACGACATCACACCAAAATATACAATATTATATATGATCCCACAATACAATTACAAAATTTGTAATTTCGGTTAAATGCTTGACATAATTAGATTTTCTCATTTTTAATTCAGTTTCAAACATAGTATTTACTATTAAAGAGTCCCAAATGTTAATAAATAACAGTAATTGAAGCTTTTTATAAGTATAGATTTTTTTTAAAAAAAAGGGATCTAATAAGAATATTTGCGTGTTTCGGCCACACAATAATCTGAGACGAGGAAAGTCTGGGGACATCTAAGGCAAATTATCTCTCGACCATTCACCGATAAAATGACCCGATCAAGTTTAAGGCTCGTCGTTCTCCAGACTCCGACTCGATATAAAGTCGTCGTCGTCGGTATATATATGTGTATATCTTTAATAGTAAACACTGTATCATTGTTCTATACAAAGCATAGTAAACTATTGAGATGAAAACAAAAATAAATTACGCAAATTAAAACACCGACACAAATGTAAATACGACATCTTACAAAAACTCTATATCAAATAAAATCCAATAATACAGATTCAAAATAATAAAAGCGCTCTATGATTTAAAACATTGCCATATATTGAAACGAAATATAAAAAAATAAAGATATGGAGGCAAGAATATAGACATGATTTAACTTTGTTTAAATTAATTTGTATAAATTAGAAAACATTAAAATTATCTGAAATAATAAAAACGTGACTCTATTAATAATAATTTATAACTATTATTATATAACTTAGATTCATTTCCGTGGATATTCTTTATTCCGCTTTATATCGTCAAAGTATTTCAAAATGCTTAAATTCAATAATCATCGACAAATTATATCGAATAGTCATATATTAAAACAAACGACACATTATATCGATTATTGTACTTAGTTGTACGAAAGATATGTCATAAACTATTTAAAAATTAAATAAGCGACAATATATACGTACAATAACTATAAAGCTATTATTCTATAGCAGCTATTTCACTGGAACTTTAACAGTGCTTAATACAAAATAAAACGATCATTTCGATTGACGTTTAATTGACATTGCACAGATTAAATAGGATTTTCATTTGACAGACTGTACAGATTAAATTAGATTTTTATTTGACAGACTGAACAGATTTAATAAGATTTTCATTTGACAAACTGTACAGATTAAATAAGATTTTCATTTGACAGACTGTACAGATTAAATTAGATTTTCATTTGACAGACTTTACAGATTAAATAGGATTTTCATTTGACAGACTGTACAGATTAAATTAGATTTTCATTTGACAGACTGAACAGATTTAATAAGATTTTCATTTGTCAAACTGTACAGATTAAATAAGATTTTCATTTGTCAAAATGTACAGATTAAATAGAATTTTTATTTGACAAGCTGTAGCACTGTAGATAATAAACTGCTAATTGAGCATAACGATTGCGAATACTCGTTTAAATCTGTTTACATTCGATTATAATCGTAATCGAAACAATCGTTTTGTCACATTACCGTAGAGAACATCAATAAATAGTAAAACTAGAATATATCATACATCGTTCTGCGTTCGTAGTTCGTTTGCGGCAAATTATTTCTTCCTCTTAAGCTTCGGTATTCTGGAATTTTGTGCAGGTGAGGTTAAATGCAGGCAAT
Source organism: Meandrusa payeni (assembly GCA_029286785.1). Taxonomy (NCBI): domain Eukaryota; kingdom Metazoa; phylum Arthropoda; class Insecta; order Lepidoptera; family Papilionidae; genus Meandrusa; species Meandrusa payeni. The sequence goes on from JAGSMX010000029.1 coordinate 5,187,703, forward strand.
GTGTGTTCAAAGTGTAGGTAATAGAATAGAGTTAAAAAAAGTTACAGTTATGTATGTCCCACTGTTAGGCACAGGTCTTATCTGTAATGAGAGTATAACGGATTGGCAATTTCGCATCTCTTAGAAAATTTTCACGTAGATTTCGTTGCGAAAATGTTTAAAAGTGTAGAAAGTCGATAAATACTTCTATGACCGTCACTTAGTGAAATGAGATAATTGTGAATTAGTTAAGTGCGGTACCATGTGAACAGTTATTTACATTTTTACATTTGATGCTATCACGTAGAGAATTCCTTACCTAAACAAAATTGAGGAATATTGGTTATGAATATAAAAATTAAAACATACCCTGAACTTTTCTTATGTGGGGAGGATTGTGCCTTTTCAGATTCGAGTAATTTCGTCGAGGAATCTTTCTTTACACCTGAAATATTGAATTTAATATTTATATATAATTATTATAAAGCAGATTTATTTGATGATCACTATTTAAGTGACACAAAGTTACATACTGCAGAAAGATTTTGCGTTTACATGAATCTCCAACCCATTCTCTTTTTCCTTTTGGTTTCAGGAACATCTGGCGCGCATTCTTACACTAATAGTGATGGATAAAAATAGACGAGTAGTAAATACACACCTTTGTCGAATGCTCCTAATGCATAGCTTCCCAAAGTGTCAAACCCGCTCGCCAATTTATCGGCTCCACTTTCCACAGTGTTGAAAACACTCTCTTCAGCACCTTTCAAATCATCTTTCACAGCCTCTTTTGTCTCCTCTAGTCTCGCACCAGCGTTTTCTAGACCCTCTTTGGCGGATGTTTTGACATCCTCTAATTTATTATCAGCAGATATTTGGAAGCCCTCAAAAGTATTTTTTACATCTCCGAACAACTCTTTGGAGTTTGATCCGACGTTTAGTACAGTATTTTGAGCACCACTGACGTATTCCTTCACCGACTCGTCTAAGCTATCGAAAGTATTTCCGGCGGAACTTTGGAAGCTGTGCAAGGTATCCTGCGCTGAGTTCTCCAGGCTGGTAACATCATCTCGCATATCCGCGTAAGTGTCTCTGGTTGAGCTTTGTATATCTTCCCAGGTATCCTTAGCGGCATCAGCCTTATCCTTGGCTGCACTTTCGACTTTATCAAAAGCACCTAAGGTCGATTCTTGAACGTTATCGTATGTTTGTCTGGAGTATTCTTCTAGGTCGTTTAATTTATCATTTGCTGTATTTTGTACTATAAGAATCTCATCTTTGTCTGACTCCTTTAAATGATCAATTTTATTTGAAACATTATTTTGTAAGTCCGATTTTTTGTTCGCAGCTACGTTTGCTAGCGTTTCCCCAGATTTTTATTTCTTCTGTTGTTTGAACAGCTTCCTGCCATATCCTTTCCAGTTGACTCTGTGCTTCGCTTTGTACTTCATCTTTTGTATGCCTTACTTTGTCCAATTTGTCCTCGAATGATTTATCAATTTTTTGCTTTTTGTCGTCAACCAGCGCTTTAATTTCTTCTGTCTTATCAATGATAGCGCTTTCTGTTTCGTCTTTTTTATTTTTTAGTGCTTGCTGCACCTCAGCCTTCTTATCTTCAGTAGTTTGTACTATATGCTCCAAATTTTCGCTAATTTCTACCTTTTTCTTTTTGAGGTTTTGTTCAAATTCATCTTTTTTTGAAGATGCTTTCTGTATAAGTTCATCAGTGGAGTCTTTTGCTTCTGATATTTTTTCCTTAACTTTATCCTTTTGTTCCAGTACACCTTCAGTAATTTTTTCATTAATTTCATATTTTTTATCAGATGCTTGTTTTACCAGTTGATCTGCATATTCTTGCGTTTCAGATGCCTTTTCTTTGATTTCATTTTCAATTTTATCTTTCTCTCCGAAAATATTATGCACTAGGCCAGTGAAGAAGTTCTTGCCTTCCTTTTTTTTCTTTTTTATTTCAGTTTCGACTTGATCTTTTTTGTCTCCGGCTTTTGATTTAATATCAGCAGTAGTTTTATGACCTTTATCCATGACTTGTTTTGCAGATTCATTAACATCGTAAATTTTTTCCATAGCTGCATCTTTCGCACTTTCAACTTTTGTATTTAAATTATTTTTAACGTCTTGTACTTCATGATTTAAATTCTGATGTACGTTATTTATTGAGTTATTAATTGCTTGATGCGTTTCATTTGTCACGCTAGAAATATTTGTTTCCAAGTTATCTATTGTGTCATGACCCTTGAGTCTTAATTGTTCAGCTCTTTCTCTAGCAGCAAAATCAAGTAAGTTAGCTTTGTCTTCTAATTTGCTTTTTGCGAGATTAGTTTTTTCAGCTAATTGGCTAATAGTCTCTTTAGTTGAAGATTTAGAGTTTTCTATTTCCGCCTCTATATTTGATTGTATTTTATCTTTATTTTCATTTAATTTATTTAATTGATCATTGAGAGCATTTTCAGATTCCTTTGCCTTTTCATCAAAGAAGGATTTCAATTCACCTTCCTCATTCTGTAAACTTGTCTTAACATCGTCTGATTTTACCGTTAAATCTTCAGTTATTTCATTACACTGTTGTCTAATACCGTTCTTTTCTTCTTCTAACTTATTTAACCCATCATTTATATTATTTTGTACTTTAACTGACATATCATCGAGTTTCTCGTGGGCTGTAAAGTTGATCTGTTCAACTCTATCCACCAAATTTGACGTTTCATCATGTCGGTGCTTTTGTCCTTCCTTGTATTTTCCTTCGCAGCATCCTGTATAAAATTGGAATGGGTCAGATGTCTTGCAATGAAGTGGAGTATCAACTGGTTGCATGTTTTCATATTGCTGATAAACTTCTTCCGTTACATCGCGAAGACCGGTTGGCTGATCGTTTTCTTCATCTACAATCAATCTTGTGGAATAAAGGTGACTGTCTATTTCATCTTCATCTTTTAAATGAGGTTTTTGCTTTAAGTCTTTGAACATATCATCGACTTTCTCAAGCAAATCTTCGGTTATAAGCCTTGGCGCTGGTTTGGGTGGTGTTTTTTCTTTTTCTTTAATTTCTCGTGGCTTAGGTTGTGGTTGGGGTTGGGGTTGTGGCTGAGGTGTTGTTTCCTTGACGTCTTCTTCTTTATCTTCACTATGGCCAAAAACGTTTTTGACCTTGTCCGCAATACCACCGAAGAAAGAGCCGCCTTCTTGTTTCTTTTTTCCTTTTTCCAACGTGTTCATGGGCGTTTTGTCTTCATCCGAATCAAATGTTGCTTTTGTTTTATTTGAGTCCACATGCAAAGTACCTCCATTAACTGAAATATATATATTTTTATGAATTACAATATTGATATAAACGTTGTAGCAAAAACGGTGTTATATAAACTTTATTTTACCTTGAGGCGTTGGGCTTTTGTCTTCTGTATCTTTTGAAGGGTATTTAACATCGCCGTTAGTAACGATTTTATCCTGAATAGAAAAACGGGAAATAAATTGAAATTTTCAATAAAATACCTTTATACAATAATGTTAAATTGGAACAAAATTAAAAATTTACTCACATGTCCGTTGACTTGGTGATCTTGATGGGGTAAGGAAGCAGGTCCCAAAGTATTGTTATGGTCACCCCAATGGAAGCTCAATTCGTCTTTTAGAGCATCAAATCCTGTAAGATCAAAAGATTTTAATTTATTTAATAATAAATTACATATTTCAAAATATAGTACATTTGGAAGAATTAAACACATTTCAATAGACCGAACAGCGACTACATAGGACATGTTACTGCATGGCCTCCGATTTGATGTAGCAGCAAGTAGCTTCTGTGATTTGGGAGTTAGTGAAGATAACTGACAAGCAACTAATGTTGAATTTAAGTATAAAAGCTTTGTATATTAAGGTTATGTAAGCTATAAAAAAATTAAATTAAAGTTTAATAATTAAATTATCTAAATAGTAAAAGAGAAAGTGTGTGGGTTTGTTCCATATAGGCTCCGAAACGACTTGACCGATTTCAATGAAACTTTCTGGGAATATTTAGATTGACCTGGCGAGTAATGTTAGTTTGGTTAAGTGACGATCGAAGTACTCTGTTTTTGAACTGTCAAATACAGCTTTAATTTACTATGATACTATTACTACGGGTATGATATTGTATTTACTGATATGTACATGGGTGTAGGTAATGATCTTCATCCGCTCGGGAAGAGAATGGAATAGAATGAATATGGTGAAAAATGAATAGTTTATTAATTTATATATTGAGAAAGTTAATTAAATATTTAATGATGTAAGTTTATTGTTTTTATCAGCCCTGTGCCCTTCTGGGCTCTCAAGAATAAGACTACGGTATCCTCTGCCTGTCGTAGAAGGCGACTAAAAGGGGGCCTCGGGTTCACTGGGCGACAAGGGTGGGGGCCTTTGTCGTCCGCCAAGGTGGACCCGGGAAGAAGGCGACATCGGCTGGCCCGTGTCGCCTTGCACTGCGAGGGCACAGGGGAGTAACCTCCCCGGGAAGTGCTCTCCTTGAGCATAGTGCAGAGGGGCTCCGGTGCGTTCCACTGGAGATCCCGGAGCCCTCACCATGCACCGAGGAAGGGCCACCGGGGAGGTTTTAGTGGGTAAAAACCCCACATAACCGCCGCCTTCCCCCCAGAAGGCGGGGTATCTTTTTGAAGATTTCTTCATCGTTAACAAAAAAAAAAAATATTGTTTAAAAAAAATAAAGCAAAATCTAGCCTGCTGGCTGGGAGCGCTAGTTATTTATATAATTATGCACTTACCTGACTGATCTAAGTTTAAGTAATCGATTTGACTCTTGGCCGCTCTGGGTGCGATTCTCTCCGGCAATTCCACGTCCAGCACGCAAGCAGGGGTTTGCGACTGTTCACCCTTAGCGACCTATTTAATTATATTTTTATATATATGATGCACTGAATACAAATTTAGCGTTTAATTGTTAAGACCGTTAAGATCTCGTACCTTGGCCATATCCTGCGACATGATAGGTACCGCCTGTTGCAATTAGATACAAGGGAAAAATAGCAGGAAAAAGAGGAGTGAGGAGAAGAAGTCATGGCTAAGGAACATCAAGGAATGGACTGGAATAAAAACAGTCGATGCACTATTTCGCTTAGCCATGAATAAGGAGACGTTTAGAAGACTGACTGACAACTTTCAGTGATGGTGAGGCATATGAAGAAGAAGAATTGTTAAATTTATGTTTCGGTCGTCGCATTAACCTTGGGTTAATTTGGGTTTAGAGATCAGCGTCGCCTGTGAACATCCATTATATTATTTCAGGGCGTGGGACTTCTCTGATGCCCCCCATGTATGCAACAGTAAAAGCCGCTGCGCTGGTTTTCCAGGTTTATACACAACCAAAAAAGACAATATTACCTTTGGGTCATTCATGAAGTACACTCGACCAGACGGACTTTCCTCATGGTGTTTCACTCGTACTGTGAACTCGACTCTGTTATCTTTAAATGCCTGCAAATATATATAGAAAAAATAAGCTCTCATATCCTTTTTAAATGTCAGTTATGGCAGCTGCACTACAAATTTCGCAGACACTATTAACAACTGCTTTTTTTCATCATCGAATCGTCAAAAAAGAGGCTAATCCTTTGTCATAGTTCTAGTTCTAAAGTAGAGCGACGTACCTATCATATCATTTATTCATTTATATTGTAGACCTGCAATCAGTTCATTGCACGTTTTTAAAAACCATATCATCGCTATAAATGCATTTAGATTGCGTTGCGATGCGTTCATAGTGATCCCAGCATCATTAATACGTCAATACGAACAAGTTTATAGTGATTATTACATTTTATGGTCCTTTGAGCCGGTATTGACAATATTCCTTTTAACATTAATTAAGTATATATTATAAAGCAGCTTTTTAATTGACTATTGGATATGACTAAAACTTCAATAGGTATTAAAAAAGTGTTACCTCAAATGTGAACATGGGCTGGCTACCCGACTTAGTGACAGGCACTAGGTTGCCGGAGAATTCGAGATAAACCTCCTTGCTGTCCAGGAAACGCACCGCGGTGGAGTGAGCTATCTCTGTGTAGTGTTCCTAATAGAAAAATATAAATGATGAAATATAAGAGCCCGTCGTCTTTAAAGAAAACAAGTGTGCTTTAGAACCATTATCCCGCTTCCCGAAGTGGCTCTTAAAGTTAGTATAGCTTTTGAATGTCCCTTAGATTATCCGTGAAATAGCAACCGACCTAGTCGCCCTCGGATCGGAATGCTTGCGCGTAACATAATAACCGTCCAAGCCGAGGTTACCCCTCACCGGGGGGACCCTAGTGTTGAGTTACTAGCTATAGAGGTTAAGGCTAAGCGACCTAAGAGCCGTGCCACCTAAATCCGGTAAAGCAGTCAAGGTCATCTTCTCTGGTCAATCTGTGTAGTTCACAATAAAAAGCTTTAGATCCTGAAGCAACATTTCTTTCTACAAATATTTAAATTTATCATGCGTTGTCATTGATAAATTAATATTTTCGAAAAGATTTTTTAATTTTCGGATACATCATTAATTATGGTTGATATGTGGTGGGTGGTCCTACAGTAACCTCTCTCTCTTTTTATCTTCACAAACTAATACCTCCCTCTAAATTACGATCACACTTTTCGTTACGCTCTCGTCAAGCATTCACCAGCTTAAGCGCCAAGTCTAACGTGCGTCAAGCAGATTTACATCAAAAATGCGTACCTGCTGTAAAAGAGTATCGTACGCGTATCTATCTGTAATGTACAGGACCAAAAGCCTGCCCTCCAGGGCGTCTAGTCTCTTGCCCAGTATCACGATGCGCACTTCAAACGGCACAAGAAGCATTTCTCTGCAAATATAACATAAAGTAAATAGAAGAAATCCCCGTTCCACCATCGGACTTCTAGACGCAGACTTCTGTCTGTCTTTCTGTCCAATTACAATGTGGGTATTTTCAAGAGTAAAGTAAATAGGAATTTATTAAGCTAGTGCGCCTTACCATCCAGGACTGCATTTCCACTTAACACCAGGTGGGATCGTAGTAGAGCACTTGCTTAGAAAATATAGAAAAAAAGGAGAAATGGTAGCTGAATGCCCGGGCGATGGCCTGGTTGCATATTACGCTAACAACCCGAATTCGATCCCCGGTGCTGGGACCAATGAAATTGTTGGTTGAAGTTCAGTGCTGATTTACCAAGTGCTTAGCGGTTAAAGAAGACAAACCAAGGAAACCTGCATTCTAATTTTGAAGGCGCGGTAGATGGTTCACTCGGCATGAAATCACTCACGACCGTGATTCATTGGGGTAGGTAGATGTAATGATGATTAGATAATATGTACCTGTACAATTCTGTCGCAAGTTTGGTGGCGTCGCTCACGTTCTGACAGTTCATCAACCAGAATCTGAAATAAATACCATTAAAAATGGTCAAAAATGACATATGCCAACAATATTTTTCCTTTATAAATTGAAATTTTTTGAACACATTTTCAAAATTATTACATTATTAAGTTTTATAAATAGTGATAGTCTAATGTCTAAGCGGTTACTTACGATATGTTGGTTGTTTTTTGGTTTATTAAGTACAAAAATCACTTTGTGCCCGGTTTATGGTGATGTACGATCGATTGTCATATGCGATCCACTAACCTAGGGGAAAAGCGGACAGCAAACTGTCTGACATGAGAGCTTATTTTTTCATTTTAAAAAATCTCTAATTCAAGGATTTTTTGGGTGTTTTATATAATTTTTTTATAGTTTTAAAAAAATGAAAATAATAAGCATTTTATTTCTTGTTTTTTTTTTTTTTAAATATTAATCTGATCTATTTAAACTGTATACTATATCAATTAACAAGAACCCGTTAATAGCAGTTATTAATGTGTGATTAGCCTTATTCTATGAGCCGAAGACTACAGCTGATCTTTTACCTGGCCGAGACGGTGGTAGTGAAGGAGGCGCAGTCTTCTGTTAGCGTCAGCGGAGTGGATCCCGTCACGTCTTCCCACACCGCCTTCGCCTGTCCACCCATGATGGAGCACAGCAAGCGTAGAGTCGCCGTTGACTGTTTGTCGTGGACAGTGCCCTGTGCGGTTAGATATACCAATGATATCATGATGTCTATGGCAAGGTTGTGTGATGTGAGCCTTTCGGTGTTTTACAGATTACATTTTGGAGAGTGTGCACAGGAATTACACGAGTTAATTCCCCCATCCCCATTCTACCTTCGGACGTTTAGACACTCGGGGGGTCTCCAACCTTTTATAGTCAATGTTGTCATCGTTCATCGTGCGTATAGCAAAGGAGTGGAATAAGTTGCTGGCGTCAGTCTTTCCGTCCAAGTACGACATGGGAGCCTTCAAGAGTAGATTGAATAGGCACTTACTAAACTAGCGCGTACCATTTTTCGGCTATATCACCACTTAATACCAGGTGGGATCATGGTCAAGCATACATACGCATAAATAAATAAAAAAAATATCTTTTTTTACTGACTTCAAAAACGGAGAAGATTTCTTAATTCGTCTGTTTGTTTATGTTTGTTACCTCCTTTCGACCTACCTAACTTTCGACTATGTGAACCGATTTTGGTGCAGTTCTGAGAAATGAACGAATAACTTAATATCACGTCAACCGATTTCGATGATTCATTTTATATTTCAAAAGGATGTACTGAAAATTGTATTCAAATGTAGTTTGATGAGAATTTGGTAAGGTTCCGATTAATTCTATTTCGTGAAACTGAAATTAACGGAATATTTTTTGAATAAAAAATACGTGTTTGCGTCATTCTCATGGGAATGAGCTTTATGTGCCATGCTTGGGTGTATTAAGTCACAATATTAAATAAGCTTACTTAAATAAGCTATTTGCGGTAAAATACTGTAAATTATCGAATGGAATCGAGCCGTGGTAGCTCAGTGTCCAGGCGGTTGGCTCTTGTTGCATAGTACGCTAGCAACCCGAGTTCGATTCCCGGCGCCGGCACCAATAAATTTGCTGTTGCAATTTTATGTGCTGATTAACCACGCGCTCGGCGGTGAAGGAAAACATCGTGAGGAAACCTACATGTCTTAGAAAATTTTTCTAAGGCATGTGAAGTCTACCAATCCGCACTAGGGCCGCGTGGTGGACTATGCCCTTATACTCTCTTTACAGAGAAGGCCTGTGCCCAGCAGTGGGACATATATATTATAGATATAAAGGCTGTAACTTTAACTTTTAACTGTAAATCGATTATTAACTAGTCACTATTCGACGTAAGCGAAGTCGAAGAGTTAGTTGTCTCTGCGGATAAGTCAGGGGAATTGTTACCTGATGCTGAGGCAGGGGCACGGTGAGCGTGATGCTGCGGTGGAACTTGCGGCGGCGGGGCTCCACGGTGAGCACGGGCGAGACAGCCGCGTGGCGAGGAAGTAGCCGCCGCGTCAGCTCCTGAGATGCTCCGTGAGCTTGCAGCCCCACGCGGATACGCTTAGTGAGCGCTTGAGGCGGGAAAAGCGCTTGCACCTGTCACATTTAATTGAATAATGAACATGCTTTTATATGTAATTCGAATCCAACGTCGCGGTTATATGGGTCGAAAGGCGGGAGAGCACGCGTGGCTTGGCCGAGTGGACCCACGCGCACCTTCTTGACTCCCTGCAAATTCTTTATCAACCTTTCTCCATCAGTCGGAGCTCTTCCCCTTAAGGGGCTCCACGACATACCACAACGGCTCGCTCGACGGCGCCAGGCGACTTTTCTAGCGGTACTTTCTTTTGTGCCATGCGTATGCAAATTCCCTGAACTTGAGGAAGTTGCCCTACGAAGAGACCAGATCGCGGAAGTAGACCGGATCCGGTGTCAGACCATTTAGTAGTCTAGCGCGCAAATCATCATACAGTGGGCATGACAAGAGCCAGAGTCTTATGCCGAAAATCGTTCTGGAATCTCTAATTTAATAAGAGACCTGCAGAGTAAATGCAGTAAATCTTTATGAGTAATACCTGTGGAATATGAGCACTGGAGACGGTGCCGCCTTCAGGTCCGATCACGTGCACTTCCTGGCGGACCCTGGACACCACCGCCAGGTAGTGGGGGAAGTCGCAAGTCACCACGCGCGTCACACGTTCGCCGTTCTCGCCCAACGTCTCGCCGCTAGGCCCGTACTCCTGACGTTCGCGCGCTAACGCTTCCTGTTGAAAATTTTGCAGTTTAAATAATGCCTGTTTTACTAAAATACACTATTATTTCTATATTATATAATACTATATTATTTGTGACAATATATAATCAATTAGTAAGAGATAAAAAGTATCTTCATTTTAAAAACTATTAAAATTAGTCCTAATTACTTCTTTTTACATCAGCTATTTGCCAGTAAACGCTCTGTCAAAATCGTACCAGCCGGCTAATCTCTAGAAACAGATTAGCAGGTACTATGATACGCTAGCAACCCGAGTTCGATCCCCGGTGCCGGCACCAATCAATTTATTGTTGCAACTTTACGTGCTGATTTACCAAGTGCTCGGCGGTGAAGGAAGACATCGTGAGGAAACCTACATTTGTTAAAAAATCTTCTACAGCACATGTGTTTGCTAATGCACACTAGAACCGCGAGACAGACCATGTGACTACTATTTCTCTATTATCTTTATAAACACTATGCCCAGCAGTGGGACATATATAGGCTGTACCTGTATCATAGGATTGTCGTTGTTGTGAAGGTAATGGTCCTGCCAGGTTTCGCCGGTGTCGGAGCGAAGCACGACTATCTCCCTCTCGCGGCACGACGCCGTAAATATGGGCACTTCGATTATTACGGGTCTGAAATAGAAAGTGCAATTGATATAAAATCAACTTCAAACTCAAAACAACGAATGATCAAATACTAAACGCTACAACGCCCGGACGCTCTCTTTTGAAATCGCTTCTTTGGACTTGAAATTACGGCGCTATGAGTGCAAGAACATTAAAAAAGAATACAGACGAATTGAGAACCTATTCCTTCTTTTTAAGTCGGTAAATTGATATATCCAAGATAAATCTGCGGGAGTTAAAATGGAGTTAAGATGAAAATGACCTTTAAAGTGTCTGGCATTCACATAAGAAAAAGGGCAAACCAGATTACGGCTCGTCTGATCTTAAGTGATCACTGTCGCCCATGAGCATCCTCAGCACCTGAGGAGCAGGTGCGTTGCCGGCCCTTGAGATAGGAATAGGCTCGTTTGTTGAAGGTCTCCAAATCGTAAAGAATCAGTTAATTAAAGTTTCACATCAATGGTAGGCCGGAAGGTCACACATTGATATGGTGGAGGAGGAGGGTTTTTAGTCCGTGAGAGTCGGACACTCCTTGGCACCGGCTGCCCAGGGTCCATAACGGATTTCCCATCCTCGCGGAAAAAAAAAGTTAATTTAAGTTTAGAATTTTTATGGCGGAAATGAAAAGAGGAAGGAACGATCAGTTTTTCGCTTGGAAATTGAAAGTGTCAATGATTCTTGTAGACTCTAATGTCTCTTTTAACTTACGCCAAAAATTTAGCTCCCTGAGGCTGCAACTCCAGTAGTCTCGATGCTAGGGCTTCGCCTTCCATCAGTGGTGGAGGCGCCGCTGCTGGCGCGCGTCTGGTTGCGGCACTGTAACATCAGTCATCATCATTGGCATCCCCACCAACTGCACTTCTTCTATCAGCATTATTTGCATCTATTTTTCGCAACTACTGATAGGAATCAGCTTGTCATATGGTTGTTTAGTATATGATTGCTGCGTCAATTTAATTTTAATAAAACTAAGACTTGTATGATAAAGACAAACGCAAGACTGTACTGTAATCGTAATTAGGTTTCCTAAAATTTAAAACCTAAATCTATATATATAAAAGAGAAAGTGTGTGGGTTTGTTGCATATAGGCCCCGAAACGGCTAGACCGATATCAATGAAACTTTAAAAGGGAATCTTCAGATTGACCTGGCGAGTAATCCTGTAGAGTTTGGTGACGATCGAAACACTCCTCTTTTTGAACTGTCAAACAAGCCATTCGTCGTACTTTTATTTCTGACATTAACTTGAGCCCAATATGTTTTTGTATAAATGATAAGAATGATAATTTACATGGGTGTAGATAATGATCTTCACCCGCTCGAGAAGAGAATGAATACGGAGAGAAATGAATAATTTAATATATTGTTAGAGTTACATTAAGTATTTAATGGTGTAAGTTTATTGTTTAAATAAAATAAAGCATAATCTAGCCTGGCAAAGCGGTCTGGGTACGTTATTATTAGATAAATTAGGTTCTCTTTCTTTTTTGGTGTATTTGATCACATCAAAATTCACCAATCTTATTGCCCAATAAATTTCTAACGCAGTTAATTTATGGCACTGGCAAATCCGGATATACGAAAGTTTTGAATTGTGTTTAGCGTGAAGAAAACAAAAATAAACAAACGGGTGTGTCATCGGACCGCGTGCGTCATGGCTCGCTCCAAAAACAGCGTTCAACATGGCAAATGACTCAAATGCATCATAAACGTTTGTAATATAACATTTTAATATTGCTAGACTGTTTTATATGTTAACACATGTTAAACTTACGATACATGCAAGCATTTATATATGTCCCACTGTTGGGCGCAGGCCTTCTCTGTAAAGAGAGTATAAGGGCATAGTCCGCCACGCGGCCCTAATGCGGATTGGCAGGCTTCACATGCCGCAGAAACGTTTTCTAAAACATGTATGTTTCCTCACGATGTTTTCCTTCACCGCCGAGCGCATGGTAAATCAGCACATAAAATTGCAACAACAAAAACTCGGGTTGTTAGCGTACTACGCAACTTGAGCCAGCCACACGGACACTGAGCTACCACGGCTCTAAATATGTACGTAAAAAATAATAATATTTTATTGTACGAAACCTCCATAGTGAAGTCTATGCAGGTTTAATGAAAAAGGATCAGTGTTGTCACATACAAATAAAATAGAAGATGTCATTATTTAATTAAGATAGTTTATCAAAAGCAGGTATAAATTTTTAATATGGTTTCTTGAATTGCAAAGAAACACAAATCCGTCTTTTATGTAATTTTACTACAAGAATGATTTGATTAAACTCTCTTAGCGGTGAAACGTTCGACTTATGAATATTTTACCGTCAGGGATTGAATTCCAGTTATCTAGTACCAGAGAGTTGTTAAGTTACTCTAGTATATGTATAAGTACATTATAATTTGTGCCTTATTGTAAATAAACTATATTTTTTTATTCTTTCTAGTAAGAGCTAGACCACAATTCCATCTAATGTTAAGTGTAGTCGTAGGACCCTTTCGAGTCACAATGCTATCGTGCATAGATTTACATTTCGGCCACAATTTCCTGATGACGTGGAGGTTTTTCACGCTAACAACGGCAATCAGACTTCAATAGCCATTTCTGTAAGCAGACATTTGTTCTGAAGAAATCAAAAATTAATTAGGCATAGATACAATAGTATTCTCTTACCGGCAAGTAACACGAGTAGGGGCTGCGCAGGCGGCCGGAGGTACTATGATGCGCACACCGCCACGCCTCTTGGCCTTCATGGCACCACCGCGCGCGTCCACCACGAACGACACCAAGAACCTGGTCACAATACCTTCTATATCACACAGTTAACAAGGATATTTACGAATAAAAACAATAGCCGACTTCAAGATCGCTACAATTACTCAAACATTTCTTCTCCCAGCGCCAACGTTTCCCGAAGTGGCATATAAGTTTAGCTTAGATTGTCCCAATAGTCTTTTGCCAATAAAATAGCTACCGACCAAGACGTGGTTCGGCCCTCTCTAGCGCCCTCGGATCGCACTGCTAACGCGTTAAATAGCAACCGTCCAAGGCGACGTTATCCTCACCAGGGGTTGTTTGTTGAGTTACTAGCTAATAGAGGTTCAGGCTAAGCGACCTAAGAGCTATGCCACCTCTCAATCCGTTGAAACAGTAAAGGGCAGCCTCTCTGGCCAACTGTGTTAGTTCATTAAAAAAAAGCCGACTTCAAATCCGATCAGTGACGAATAAAACATTAAACACTGTTACGGAAAGACGGTCTTATATTTTCTAAGCAAGTTATGATCATCAGATGTTAAGAGCTGCAGTCCTGGATGGTAAAGCGCACTAGTTTGATAAATGCCTATTCATTCCTTCCTTGAAAATAAATTGAAATCGGAGGGGAGAACAGACGCGTGCAATCTGACAGTCCTTTGCTGTACGAATAGACAAAGATGATTCCGCATTACCATAGCTGTTTATTTCGAGGTAGTCAGACATATATTCTGTTTCTTCTTCTATTTTCGTGTATAACTATTATTGGATTGTTAAAAACCTACACATATCTCAATCAACAAATATTCTACTTTGCGATGTTTAGGATTTTCCTGGTATATCTTCGAAAACGAAAATTAACGTGGAACCTTATTGAAAGTAAATATAATTGAGGACCTCCTTTTTTGCTGTCGGTTAAAAGGAAAAGATATTTCCGAACACGCCTGCGACACGTGTGGCAGCCCGAGGATCGTAACGAGTGCATTGAATGAATCAATTGAATGTCCTCAGACGCTATTGTCACTTAGTGGTGGTAAATAAAGCAACGAGATTTCATAACCTTGAGACTTGATGGATACGAGTTTGTCACAGTAACGTGTAATGCTGTAAAGGATAACAACAAGTATATTACGAGTAAAAATAAATACCGACTTCATATCTAATCAAATGTGAAACTTTTGAAATCTGTACATAAATGACATACCGTTGAGTACACAAACATTTAAAAAAATACAGACACGAATTAAGAACTTCCTTTTTTTTGAAGACCGTTAAAAATACAGAAAAATTGGATGACTCCTCCTTCTTTTGAATTCTTTTAAAAAGGTATACTTTGTGATTTTAAGATCTAGATCTAGAACTCGAGGTGAAATACTACAAAGATTTAGCCTCCCTTTTCTGATAAATTAAAAAAAATATTATGCATTAGCTTGTAGTCGTTGTCTCCTAAAGCTGGAGATCCCGGAGCCCCTCGTCATGCACCGAGGAAAGGGCCACCGGGGAAGTTTCTGTGGCTAAAACCCACATAACCGCCGCCTTCCCCCCAGAAGGCGGGGTATCTTTTTGAAGATTTCCTCCCCGTTAACACAAAAAACAAGGTAAAGCGCATGATCGTTTGGACGTTTTCGTAGAAAAAGATAGTATGACTCAATTCTTACGTACAAGATACTTTTTATTCCTTTTTACCTAATAGGAAGCTTGATGGATATCGAATACTCGTTATTGTCTGAGCCTGCCCCGTTTATGTTTAAGAACTCTTTTTAGTATCGCATATCAAACTTATCGACATAATTACAATCAGGGTACATCACTAGACATAGAGCAGTACTATAAACACGCGTGCGAACTGTTCCAATGCTACGCAACGAACACATATTTAAAAGGTGCGTATAACGTAATCACCGGTTATACAAACCTTAGCTACGAGTTGGATGATGTCATATCAAAGTGGCGTAAAATATGGTAACATGACATCACCAGAATTTTCAGAGCTTTGTCTGAGATCTCGGCTCTTCCTGGTTAGCCTTAAACGTCCAGCAAATTGGTAACACGTTTAGGACCGTTTGTTTGTTAAAATGTTTTGTTATCCTTGAATAAAAATAATCTGAAAGATTTTATAACGTTAAATAATAGTTATGTTACGGATTTTATCGCGTTTTTAAGTTGATTTTGAAATAAAGTGTATTAAACGTTTGGAATTCAAAATTGAGATTACAGTGCAATAAAATCCCTGAAATTGACATCATTATCGATAAATTTCTAAGAATTTTATACTAATTCTTGAATATTAGTAACGCTACACATTCCAACTAAGCTTAAACTTATGCTAGGAGATGGTTCATGTCAATAATAGATTAGTAGATTTGAACTTGCGACCTTCCCTTTCGCAGACCGTACTTGTAATGGTTGGTACTACTAATGGTTTACGTTACCAATAACCTATTGATTCTTCAATTCAATGAGTAAAATTCGTAATTATATGAGAAGATTTGATTATATGATAACCGTGCCGACTCTTCCAGTGGCTCTACCTCTGTTACATCTCCGGCAATATGCGACTACGTGAGATCAAAACTGCTCACCCGATATCGACAGGCTGGCGTTCGATGGTGGCGACCTTCTTGTCATTATTGCTGGGCCAGAGGTGACCGTCTGTGACGCTGTCCTCGAGCGGCTTAGCCCGGTGCAGCGTGCCCGCCTCGCTGTTCATGTAGCGGTATTGCTGTTGCTGCTGTATGGGACACTCCACTTCTCCTGATATCAATGTTAAGAATTCATTAGTCGTCATACACGTAGGTTGAGGAACAAAAGACCTTATCTTAGGCTAATACCCGTCTTTTGTCAAGAAGTGACGTCGCAGAAGGAAGCTGCGGAAAGAGAGAGAGAGAACCTCCCGATTTCCCGTTCCGAAACCGGAGAGCAGGAACACAGGAGAAGAATCGTACTGTGATCTTCTCCAATCCTCCTAAATGAGGCCTGGTCAGCGGAAATGGGGGAGTTTGCTGTCTAGTAGTATAATCAACATTCGGGGCCACAGCCACAGTCCCGGGACCTCTACTAGAGAGGGGCCTCCACAATAGACGCATTGGAACTTTTCAAAAAATGAAAAATATACATTGTTGGGGTTTGTTTCAATTGTTCATTGAACTAATTAGAGGATTTCTTGCCATTGCATTTTCATAATGTGTATAATTGCATGTGTATAATGGTCAGTGTCGCAGTGCTGCTGTATATCTCTGTTAACTTTCTCCCTACTATCCCGACTAACAAGAACGCAATCGTTCAATTTTTTCAAACAAACTCAAGGTCCTATGCGATTAAAATTTACGAATTGCATATTACTAATACATACCTCCTTCGTCTTCCGAGTCGCTCATGAAGGTATCTTGCATGAGTTCAGGTGCTGCGACGCGGTATTTGCCTTCCAAACCACCTGTAACAATAAAAACAGAAAAATATGAACTCGCGTCGTAAAAGAATAAGCTATATACTGTAAGCATGGTTTTCAACTTAAATACTTGCATAAATCAATAACTATGACGTCACTGAATGGCATACCACTGGGACACAAATCGTGTGTGTATTGTATTTGACGTATTAGCTAATGATGTAATGAATTAATATGACTGTAATAGACCGGTTTCATAGTGAAACTTAACTGATAAATAGCAGACTAGAGGCCATGAGGACAGTGAGATACTCTACTAGAAATGTTTTGTATGAATTACGATCAAATCTTACACGATAGGATTAGGAACGTTGCTGGAGTTTCTTCGGTCACTTCTTCTCCCAGCGCTAACGCTTCCCGAAGTGGCATATAAGTTCGTTTAGCTTAGATTGTCGTAATAGAATTTTGTTAATAAAATAGCTACCGACCGAGTCGTGGTTCGGCCCTCTCAGACGCCCTCGGATCGGACTGCTAACGCGTAATAATGGTAACCGTCTAAGCCGAGGTTACACCCCTCACCAGGGGACCCTTGTGTCGAGTTACCACCTAATAGAGGTTCAGGCTAAGCAATTTAAATCGATTCATAGACGTCGTCACTATGAAAGCAATAGAAAAATAGAGAAGCATTGAAAGTAACGTCCTTTTTTTGAAATCGGTTAAAATCTAATTCAACAGGTGCAAGGAAATCATAACTGCGGTACAATTATTAATTCGTCAGTGCGACCGTGACGCCCTCATGCATTCACAATGAGAACAACTCAAAGCACCACACGAGTGATAGGGACGGTGTGTATTCTGTCGATACGTCTGTCTCACTCGCTGTAGGTTTTTAGGTGACACATATGGACGATGTTCACAATGAAATATCGCTACGATTTGCATTTGGTCAACCGGTGGTGTACAGTTACGTACGTTGACTGTCATTTAAAAAGGGTCTCGATCTATAACAGAATAAAGCATCGCTTTAAAATTACCATAGCGTGTCATTGAAGTTTTTATACTTTCGGAACTTTACAAGCAAGCGTTTGACTACAATCCCTCCTGATGTTACGAATAAATGCAGTCCTGGTAACGCGCAGTAGCTTAGTAAATGTCGAAATCAAAGCATTCATATCTAGCTACGGTTTAAAAATGTACAAACAGCGTCAGACACAACCCTAATGGTTTAGGGCTCGGTATGCAATACGTAAGGTCGTTAATTCGAATCCACCATTCGACTATTGACGTGAACCATCTCTTATCACAAGCTTAAAGATAGATAGCTATAACTCTAATGTACACAAAAATTATGCAAGAAGAAAATTACACAACTAACGGCTCACGGCTTGCTTCTACCGGAGTATGTAATGGCAAAAGGTAAAGTGCATCAGCTTTTTTCATACTTTCCAAGGAAGTGTTTGACCACGATCCCACTGATGTTAAGTGGAAATATAGTCCCAGATGGTAAAGCTTAGTAAATACCTATTCAATCTACTCTTGAAAATGCATTGTAATCGGAGGGAAAGACAGACGCGAGCTAACTATTCCAGTCCTTTGTTGTACGAATAATGAAAGACCAAGAAGAGCGCTTTGTTCGGGTTTGAGGGATGTCCACAACTAACTGCGCCTTGAAGTCCGAAGCTTCTCTTTATATTTGTTACTCACTAAATCCATTATCTTAATGGACGGTTTCTTTAATTTTAGACCCCAGACCTTGCGCCAACAGATTACCATTTTTTTCTAAATTTTGATAACTTCTTGCAAGGGAAATAATTCAACTCCGATGGGGCAGTCCAAAGCGCCTTCAAAGATTTTATTGACGCCTGTCCGAATGGTACTTTTAGTAAAGGGATCAATGAACTACCTATGAGATCGCAAAAGTGCAGAAATAGCAACTTTGATTAAATACATATATTATATTTTCAAACGGCCATTTCATATGTTAGGACCTAATATTAAACATTGTTGCAACAGAGAACTGAACCTGGTGTAAAGCAAACAACTTAGAAAATAAACGATGATGCAATTTTTATGCTAAGTGAAATGCACAAACGCCATTACGACGCCCACAAAGTGACACAGAGTAGTAACAAACGGTAAACAATTGATTTACTTTATCTTAATAGGCACTGCATTGTGCCCCTTTTGGCTATCGGAAATGGATTTAAAGATATCTATGAAACATTAAGTTGTATCGGGAAAACTGTAACTTCACCGGATGATCTAAACTCTAAAGGGAACGCGAGAATAACACAGAATAAATACGTTTATAAGCTTAACCTATTTAGCTAATACAAATATTGCGTTAAGTTTTACTTTTCTTAACTCTTAAAAAGTTACAGCCAGTGTACAGTATATGTGTCTGCCCTGCCTATATTATGTTGTGATCTATATTATCTGTAAAGATAGTATAAGGGCATCATAGTCCCAGCCCTGTAGTCCTGGGCTCGTAGAATAAGGCTACGGTATCCCCTGCCGGTCGTACAAGACGACTGAAAGGGGCCTCGGGTTCACTGGGCGACAAGGGTGGCGGGCCTCTGTCGTCCGCTAAAGACCCGGGACATCGGCTGGCCCATGTCGCCTTGCTCTCCGAGAACACAGTGCAGAGAGGCTCCGGTGCGTTCCACTGAACATCCCGGAGTCCCTCAGAGTGCACCGAAAAATGGACACCGGGAGGTTTTTAGTGTGTAAGAACTCTACATAAGTCCGCCTTCCCCTCAGAAGGCGGGGTATCTTTTTGAAGATTTCCCCCGTCAAAAAATAAAAAGGGTATCATAGTACGCATGCAGCTCCAGTTCGGATTTGACTTTTTATCGTTCCCCAACGTGTTGAAACATAGGGTCCTTTCACATACTTTCATTTCCTTTCCATTGTCCATTCTTTCTTCATCTATCTTTCCTCCCTCTCGACATCACTCTTTACATTTCTTTAACATTTTACGTTTTTCTTATTTCTACTACAACAATTCCCTTAAGTTATTTCTACTGGCACATTTACCTTCCTTATTTCTACTACAACGTTTCCTTTTCTTATTTCTACTAACACATTGTTGTTTTACATTTACCTATTTCTACTTAGTATTTTTTAATTCTTTCTTTTTGGTTTTCTTTTTAGTAAAGTAAAAGGATTAAAAAAAAATAATTCTTTTACTTTTTTGGCAGTATATAACATAAAAACATTATATTACAAATTTTCCTTAATTTCTATTTACAACTTATTTTTATTTTTCTATTTTTGAAACGGATTTGACATTATATGTCCTGAAAATTTCCTAAGATCTGTAAGTTTTATTCTCACTTCTCACTAAACGTACAGTATCTATAGAAAACAAAGGCATCTATAAAGTTATAGAGTATGAATTCTACCTTCAAGTTGTTTTTTGTTTTTTCTATTCATTATACTACTAGCCTGTTACAATTGTCGATTGTTCAGTAACGAGATTCATCCGGATTACCTCATCACATACGGAGCTCAATGGTTGAATAAATTAGCGCTGCAAATAACCGCCAAGCAATTGTGCATGACATGCAAGTTGATGTACAAGTAAGACTGTAATGTTAATAGACGGCATACAACTTCAATAACATTGTACTATAATAAACTGATCTGTATGATGATTTGCGCGCTAGGCTACTAAATGGTCTGACACGTACGTGTCCGGGTCCGCTCTACTACCGCGATCTGGTCTCCTCGGAGGGCAACTTCCACAAGTTCAGGGAATTTGCACACGCTTGGCATAAAAGAAGGACACGTTAAAAGTCGCCTGGCGCCGTAGAGCCCCTTAAGGGGTTGAGCTCCGAATGGTGGAGAAAGGCCCATAAAGAACTTGTAGGGAGTCAAGAAGGTGCGTATGGGACCACAAACCAAGCCACGCGTGTCCTCCCGCGTTTCGGCCCATACAACCGCGAGGTTGGTAGGGCCATGGGAGGTGGTGGGGTAGAGGTATTATAAACTGATCTAAAATGTGCCTATATGGTGTGAACCTTCGGTTTTACTACTAGTATATTTACGAGTAAAAACAAAAACCGACTTCAAATCAAATCAAAGTTAAGATTTATTATTATTGATGCTATTGTAGAACTAGAACAAATTAAATGAGACCATACAGAAGCACCAGCTTACAAAACAATCATCAAAATCGGTTCATCCAGTCGAAAGATTGAAGGAAAAACACGAAAACAAAGAATAGAGAAAGAGACAAGACACAGAATAAAAGAAGGGTGACGTAAGACAAAAAAAACATTAATGGTAGGCCGCAAGGTGGGAACATGATGTGGTGGTGGAGGAGGGTTTTTAGTCCGTTAGAGTCGGACACTCCTTGGCAGCACAGGCTGCCCAGGGTCCATAACGGATTTCCCCTCCTCGCAGAAAAAAAAAGTCGAAAGTTTTGAGGTAACAAACATAAAAACAGTCAAATTGAAAGCCTCCTTTTTTGAAGTGGGTCAAAAATAAAGACAAACACTCACACCCATCAGGGGTAGGAAGAGATCACGGACTTCCACATAGCACGCTCCTGACACAACTCTTTCGATTCATTCGCAAATAGAAATATTATAATTATAAGCTCTCAAAGACATATAGACTTTCGCTGTGTGATTTTCACCGAGCTTATCAGATCCCATATGTGACAAGCGGTGAGCCCATCGCCATACATCGGACACAAATTTGTATACTGCAAGTGGTATTTGTACTGCAATTCATTAGTACAAGCCCACTGGTATTCAAACTCGCGACCATTTTATCATAAATAGTCCCACTTAAGATAAAATGGTCGCATGGCCTAGTGGCCTTCTTCCTAAATGCATTTCTAGGGCATAATTTTATAATTAACATTAATCCTTTGCTTGATCAAAATGGATTTTACGAAATGGTTTGAAATTACAGTACAACAAAAATATACAGATAATATTTGACTTATTTTTAATAACGATTGACAAGACAAACTGCTTTCAACAAACAAAGTTCAGTACTTATTGGTCATTGCATAACCTAGAAGTCACGATGTCAAGGAGGAGATGGGGTTATTAATTGAGTGACTCGACTTTTGACTTCCAAATTGACGTTGCGTGCGATGATTACATGACGCTCGTTGTGTCTTTATTAGACGATTAAATTAGGGAGAGTTATATTAAATATTTAGAGCACTAATTACAGATTGCAACACCATGAGTTATGACTGAAAATAATATATATATATATTTATATAAACTGTCAGAGTTATTAAGTCCGCCTTTTTCAACCGACGAAAAGGATTTCGATTCTTCATAATTTTTTATGTTTTTTACCTCAGAACATTCGATTGTGTGGACCATTTTTGAGGATTATTTTTTTATTTGAAAGCCGAAAGACGCCTTTTTGGACAATGGCATCCATGAGAAAACCAAATCAGTCTTAAATTTGCATTAAGTATGTGTGCGACAAATGGCCGAATAACTCGATATGACGCCAACTAATTTCGATGATTCATTTGGTAGGGAGATACTTCAAGGATATTTTAATGAGAGTTTGGTTAAAGTTCTGATTAATTCTATTTTATAAGATTCCTACGAAATTCCTAAATACAAAAAGGGCATTCGCGCGTAAAAGCGTTAATTGTTTGATTCGATTTGAAGTCGGTTTCTTTTTTAGTCTTAAATATATTGCGTCCGCTTTTTTTTTTTGTTGATGAATATTTTATGGCTTGGTAACAAGACCTTTAATGGTATTAAGTTTGCCTTTGCACATGTATTTTTTTTATAAGATACACCAACAGCCTTACACAAGCATACATTCTTGTAATAATCAAGTTTACAAACTAAGTCCTGTTGTGTATGCCACTTACAGGTGTACACAATATTCGCTATTAAGAAACGTAACGATTTCATAATTTATAGTTACAAAAATATTTTAATAAATTATAAAGCAATAGAAATATCAGTACTAAATTAATTAAATTAGCCAAAATTACTGCACAATTTTTAACACTAAGGTGCGGAAGACCTTGCGTGAATTAGAAAAAATGTCAACCGACGTGGACTTAGTGTTAAGGAGGTTATATGTAGCGGTAATCCTTGGCAAGGGGGAGTGTGACAGTAGGTTGATTTTAGAATGCAGCGCATTAAAAATCCTACAACAACGATTCCTTGGATATTTTATTTTGGTGCAATAAAGAGTTTATTTATCGATACAATTACCCAGGTATGGAATACCCTAAACCTATGGTTATTTAAGGGAAAGAACTGGCTGGTAACAAGACCTTTAAGCCAAGTCTGTTTTAAAAACATACACTTATTTCTTACGTCTAAGATGAAAATGGTAAAATGTAAGTTGATCCCCCTATGAGTCCCCGCGTCATTTTTTTTACTTCATGCGCCAGCTTTTATTTTGTACAAATAAAGATTAAATAAATAAGTGAAAGGCAATGTTGTTGAAACCTTTAATATATATACGTATAAAAATGAGCGGACATTAGTAAGAAGATCAAGGCTCCAATAGCATTATCTGGTTTAATCTAAATATATTTTTGATCTCATTTTACCGCAGATCAATTCAGATAGAATAAATAAAATGTGGCATGTTAATGTAAAACCAATTAGGACTAAATGACTTCCTACATTTACGCGTGAGTTACTCGTTGAGTTAATCTACTTGCGATTTAATCATTGAATTCTTCTATTTTGAAGTTAAGTTAAAGTTACAGCCTTTATATATATAATATATATGTCCCACTGCTGGGCACAGGCCTTCTCTGTAAAGAGAGTATAAGGGCACAGTCCGCCACGCGGCCCTAATGCGAATTCGCAGGCTCCACATATCATAGAAAAGTTTTCTAGGTTTTGTCCACGATGTTTTCCTTCACCGCCGAGCGCGTGGTTAATCAGCACATAAAATTGCAACAACAAATTTATTGGTGCCGGCACCGGGGATCGAACTCGGGTTGCTGGCGCACTACGCAACATGAGCCGGCCGGACACTGAGCTACCACGGCTCTGGAGTACGGATTTCGATTTAATTATTTTTATGTCCAGACTTTTCGAAATCTTTACACCGACATAAAACATGGCATCGCACTTGAATGTTGATGGTTGGTGTTCCACGACTGTACATTTTTCGTCTTTCTTCCACGCAGTATCAATTTGTGGAATCAACGGCGTTTGAACCTATACGATTATTAAACGAGCCTACTCCTTTCGCAAAAGGTCGGCAACACCCCTGCAGTTCATGCATACAAGTGTGTTCATAGGTGACAGTAAAGTCTCCAGTCTGCGATCATGTATTAAACAACCTTACTAAGGATAAAGTTACAGCCTTTATATATATATCCCATTGATGCGCACAGGCCTGCTTTGTAAAGAGAGAATACGGCAATAGTGCGGATTCGCAGGCTCCGCATATCATAGAAAAGTTTTCTAGGTTTTGTGAGCTACCTTGCTCAACATCGTACACAACATAATTTTTATTTTATCATATTATTAACAGCAATACATCAACAGCGTCAGAGGTAATTTATTAAAGACTTACTGACTTTGCTTCAGAGATTCACTTTTAAAGGGCTTTTCCTCAAGCATAACTCAATTGTTCTAAACTGTACAGTACAGTTTAGTTGACTAAACTAAAGTACTTTTATAGTCAGTTCATTAACTTTATAGATTATGATATTCAGTAGGACCAACTGTCGCTAACAGTTTTGTCACGATGTTTTCCTTCACCGCCGAGCGCGTGGTAAATCAGCACATAAAATTGCAACAAAAAATTCATTGGTACCGGCACCGCGGATCGAACTCGGGTTGCTAGCGCACTACGCAACATGAGCCGGGCGGACACTGAGCTATCACGGCTCATGGATAATGACCAAGGATAATTCGAGGACTATTGGAATTGCACAAGAAGGGATTTTCTAAATGCCAATGACATTGCATTATGAAACTAACCTATTACAATTCAATTGTCATTGTATCATAAACCGTAAACTACTAATGAATTAATCAGTTGATTGAAATCTATCGGCATATTTGGAAGATGTACGATTAACAAATAGCAATAAATGAAACAATATAAGTGGTATATAGTTGTCCACACAGTGACCGGTGACGGCGACCTTAACTAGCTTCGGGCATGAGCCTGATATGGCTTACGAAGACGATCTTGCTCTTGAGTGCTCGGTCGCAAGTGGCACAATATAGCTGAACGGTTGCATTGTAGGTGTAGTTGTTCCTCCTACAACTACACCTTGGGGCGAGATTTCCTTTAGTGGCGTTTTGCGTCTAGATTAATGAGACGGTTCATTTTAAAATCCGTCACAGAGTGGTGCTCTCGTGTGAAGCAAGGCACTTCTCGAGCTCTGGCAGGCAAAGTTCTATAAGCTATATATAAGTGGCAAGTGGTACATGATTGGTTAAACCACAGTGGTTCAACTATACTTGCAGATTACCAAAACTGGGAAAAATCGACGGTTTTTTATGACGAACTACACAGATTGGCCAGAGAAGCTGGCCTTGACTGCTCACCGGATTGAGAGGTGGCATAGCTCTTAGGTCGCTTAGCCTGAACCTCTATTGCTAGTAACTCGACACAAGGGTCCCCGGTGAGGGGGTAACTTCCTCAAGTTCAGGGAATTTGCACACGCTTGGCATAAAAGAAGGACACGTCTAAAGTCGTCTGGCGCCGTCGAGCGTGCTATTATGTTGCGTGCCGTAGAGCCCCTTAAGGGGTTAAGTTCCGAATGGTAGAGAAAGGCCCATAAAGAACTTGTAGGGAGTCAAGAAGGTGCGTGTGGGACCACAAACCAAGCCACGCGTGCCCTCCCGCGTTTCGGCCCATATAAGCGAGGTTGGTAGGGCCATGGAAGGTGATGGGTAGAGGTTTTATAAACTGAACTAAGATGTGCCTATATGGTGTGAGCCTTCGGTTTTACTACAAGTATATTTACGAGTAAAAACCAAAACCGACTTCAAATCAAATCAAAATTAAGATTTATTATTATTGATGCTATTGTAGAACTAGAACAATCATTCATCCAGTCGAAAGATTGAAGGAAAAACACGAAAACAAAGAATAGAGAAAGAGACAAGACACAGAATAAAAAGGGTGATGTAAATAAAAAAACATTAATGGTAGGCCGCAAGATGGGAACATGATGTGGTGGTGGAGGAGGGTTTTAGTCCGTAAGAGTCGGACACACCTTGGCAGCACGGGCTGGCCAGGGTTCATAACGGATTTCCCTTCCTCGCAGAAAAAAAAAGTCGAAAGTTTTGAGGTAACAAACATAAAAATACAGTCAAATTGAAAGCCTCCTTTTTGAAGTGGGTCAAAAATAAAGACAAACACTCACACACATCAGGGGCAGGAAGAGATCAAAGACTTCCACATAGCACGCTCCTGACACATCTCTTTCGATTCATTCGCAAATAGAAATATTATAAGCTCTCAAAGACATATAGACTTTCGCTGTGTGATTTTCACCGAGCTTATCAGATCCCATATGTGACAGGTGGTGAGCCCATCGCCATACATCGGACACAAATTTTTATACTACAAGTGGTTTTTGTACTGCAATTCATTAGTACAAGCCCACTGGTATTCAAACTCGCTACCATTTTATCATAAATAGTCCGACTTAAGATAAAATGGTCGCATGGCCTAGTGGCCTTCTTCCTAAATGCATTTCTAGGGCATAAATTTTTTATTTTATAATTAACATTAATCCTTTGCTTGATCAAAATGGATTTTACGAAATGGTTTGAAATTACAGTACGACAAAAATGTACAGATAATATTTGACTTATTTTTAATAACGATTGACAAGACAAACTGCTTTCAACAAACAAAGTTCAGTACTCATTGCATAACCTAGAAGTCACGATGTCAAGGAGGAGATGGGGTTATTAATTGAGTGACTCGACTTTTGACTTCCAAATTGACGTTGCGTGCGATGATTACATGACGCTCGTTGTGTCTTTATTATACGATTAAATTAGGGACAGTTGTATGAAATAGAGCACTAATTACAGATTGCAACACCATGAGTTATGACTGAAAATAATATATATATATATTTATATAAACTGTCAGAGTTATTAAGTCCGCCTTTTTCAACCGACTTCAAAAAAGGATTTCGATTCTTCATAATTTTTTATGTTTTTTACCTCAGAACATACGATTGTGTGGACCGATTTTGAAGATTATTTTTTATTTGAAAGCCGAAGGACGCCTTTATGGACAATGGCATCCATGAGAAGACTATATAAGTCTTAAATTTGCATTAAGTATGTGTGCGACAAATGGCCGAATAACTCGATATGACGCCAACTAATTTCTATGATTCATTTGGTAGGGAGATACTAGGAGTTCTGATTAATTCTATTTTATAAGATTCCTACGAAATTCCTAAATACAAAAAGGGCTTTCGCGCGTAAAAGCGTTAATTGTTTGATTCGATTTGAAGTCGGTTTCTTTTTTACTCTTAAATATATTGCGTCCGCTTTTTGTTGTTGATAAATATTTTATGGCTTGGTAACAAGACCTTTAAGCCAAGTCTGTTTTAAAACACATACACTTATTTCTTACGTCTAAGATGAAAATGGTAAAATGTAAGTTAGATGATCCCACCTATGAGTCCCCGCGCCATTTTTTTTTTACTTCATGCCTCCGCTTTTATTTTGTACAAATAAAGATTAAATAAATGAATAAGTGAAAGGCAATGTTGTTGAACCTTTAATATATATACTACGTATAAAAATGAGCGGACATTAGTAAGAAGATCAAGGCTCCAATAGCATTATCTGGTTTAATCTAAATACATTTTTGATCTAATTTTACCGCAGGTCAATTCAGATAGAATAAATAAAATGTGGCATGTTAATGTAAAACCAATTAGGACTTAATGACTTCCTACATTTACGCGTAAGTTACTCGTTGAGTTAATCTACTTGCGATTTAATCATTGAATTCTTCTACTTTGGAGTAGAAGAATTAATCGATTTAATTTTTTTTATGCCAGACTTTTCGAAATCTTTACACCGACATAAAACATGGCATCGCACTTGATGGTTGGTGTTCCACGACTGTACATTTTTCGTCTTTCTTCCACGCAGTATCAATTTGTGGAATCAACGGCGTTTGAACCTATACGATTATTAAACGAACCTACTCCTTTCGCAATAGGTCGGCAACACCCCTGCAGTTATACAAGTGTGTTCATAGGTGACAGTAAAGTCTCCAGTCTGCGATCATGTATTAAACAACCTTACTAAGGATAAAGTTACAGCCTTTATATATATCCCACTGATGCGCACAGGCCTTCTCTGTAAAGAGAGAATAAGGTCATAGTCCACCACGCGGCCCTAGTGCGGATTCGCAGGCTCCACATATCATAGAAAAGTTTTCTAGGTTTTGTCACGATGTTTTCCTTCACCGCCGAGCGCGTGGTAAATCAGCACATAAAATTGCAACAAAAAATTCATTGGTGCCGGCACCGGGGATCGAACTCGGGTTGCTAGCGCACTACGCAACATGAGCCGGCCGGACACTGAGCTACCACGGCTCATGGATAATGACCTAGGATAATTCGAGGTCTATTGGTAATGCACTATAAGAAGGGATCTAATTTTTAACTTTCTAAATGCCAATGACATTGCATTATGAAACTAACTTATTACAATTCAATTGTCATTGTATCATAAACCGTAAACTACTAATGAATTAATCAGTTGATTGAAATCTGTCGGCATATTTGGAAGATGTACGATTACAAATAGCAATAAATGAAACAATATAAGTGGTATATAATTGTTCACACAGTGACCTGTGACTTCGACCTTAACTAGCTTCGGGCATGAGCCCTGATATGGCTTGCGAAGACGAACTTGCTCTTGAGTGCTCGGTCGCAAGTGGCACATATAGCTGAACGGTGGCAGGTGTAGTTGTTCCTCCTACAACTACACCTTGGGGCGAGATTTCCTTTCGTGGCGTTTTGCGTCTAGATTAATGAGACGGTTCATTTTAAAATCCGTCACAGTTTGACACGAGAGCACCACTCTGGTCGCAACGAGGCAAAGTTCTATAAGCTATATATAAGTGGCAAGTGGTACATGATTGGTTAAACCACAGTGGTTCAACTATACTTGTAGATTACCAAAACTGGGAAAAATCGACGGCTGTGATGTCACTTATCGTTCATTTTGACACTACGCACTTTTATTTCGTTCTCCAAGCTTCAGTTTTTAATAACCTATAAATTTATTCATCAAGAAGTAAGGTCACAATAACAACGATGAGAAACGTAAACCGGTTAGTAGTGTAACCTAAACGAAACGTAAACCTTTATTTTTACCTACGTATAATGGCGGCCTTTGTGATGACTCATACGATGACATAATACAACCTTCTTGAAATGCATTTTGTATTGCACACAATATTTAGTCAGTTATGTCTGAAACTTTCCTATTCATCAACCGACTTCAAGAAAGGTTCTCAAATCGTCTGCAATCATAATTTTTGTCTATCTCGTTATTCCGACTCTCATCTCTGGAACGGCTAGGCAGATTTTGTCGGGACTTTCACTGGCAGATAGCTGATTCAATAAACAGTAACTTAGGTTAGTTTTATGAACTTTTAGAAAAAAAATAGATTAAATCGCGTGTAACACCGCTGGGCGCAGCTAGTATTTTATATACAGTAAATAGTTCTTAACGTTGCTGCATGATACGAGTAGTTGGCAACAGTATTCAAAAAAAAAAATCCAAGTGTCTGGGCGCAAGGGCGTGACAACGTATCTTTTTTTTTTGTTAACGAGGAGGAAGGCTGGGGAAGGCGGGGTATCTTTTTGCTTAGCGGGGTAGCTTATACACTTTGACGCATCGTGCACTATCGGCAATTCTCGGCTCGAGCGTAACGGGACATTTTGCGCGAATGACATCTACTATTCATCAATTTATATATATAATCTTAATTATATTTATATAATCTAAAAAGAGAAAAAAAAAAACAAAATGTTTCATGTGAAAACAAAAGTTTCTATTATGTCGATGGAACTCATGGCAATACCAGAAGCATTTAATTATTTAAATAATCACAATGGGAAAAATTTTGTCATATTCACGGATAGCAAAAGTGCCCTCCATTAGCTCGATGCGCCTCTGGTTTAAGTAGAGGTGTGCCGATAGCTTATGAAATTTTAAAGCTCGTACACATGCTTGAGAGTCGCCATGTTACTTTTGAAATTGCAATGAGGAACTCATTCACGTCACATATAGGTTTACAAGGCAATGAGGCTGACAGATTGGCCAAATTGGCTATTACAGAAGGCGACGAGAAATTTATGTTACCACTTTATACTGAAATTCTAGGTTGTTATAAAATAAATTGTTTTCAAAATTTTAAAGAGTATTTCGATGAAGGAAGTCAGCAGAAAGGTATATGGTATAAAATCATACAGAGTCGACCTCCTCATTTGCCTGGTTCCTGAAGGAAACTAGTAGAAGTAATCATAAAGGTGCACAGATGGAGGTCGGGACATTTTCCGGCAAATTTTCTTGCACATCGGATGCGAAAGGCCGAGTCACCGAACTGTGACATTTGCCAAGTGGTGGATGATGTGCACCACATAATGGGGGAATGTGCTAAACATGAAGCGGAAAGAAAGTCATTAATAGATAGCTTTAAACTGAAGGAGCAACATGTGGGTGTTTTCTTAATGCTGCTGTGTGACCCGACCTCAGAGGGAGCGAGGAAGCTGGTGGCTATAGCTATACAACATTGATGACTTTATCGCTTCATGCGACCGATGTGTGTGTGCGTAGATTAGGGTATGATGGGGCTGACATGCCCAAAGGGCAAAAACAATTTATAAAATGTTGTCATACCAAAAAGAAAAAAAAACATTTGCTTGTGAAGTTATGAATCGAGAGATAAATTAATTGTTTAATGACTCTGTGGCGTGTTCGCTTGTCTATGACTCAGCAAGCATCACGCAACCTTACACCGTAACCTCAACCTCAGTAGAAATGGATAGAAGTAAATGGTTATACGGACATCAGATCAACCGTATTAAAGAGAATATAGGCCATAGCGGTACGTGGTAACTATATCGTGATGTTATAAAAGTTGTATACGCGTGAGATGTTTACGGTAATTGGAAACTGTAAAATAACAAGTGTATTTACGATTAAAAACAAAAACCGACTTCAACTAGAGTAGGAATATTATAATAGATTTAATCAGAAATCCAAACTATAAAAATAAATTATCGAAATCGGTTAGCATGAAGGAAAACATCGTGAACATGTCTTAGAATAATTTCTGCGAGACACGACGCCCATTCGTACTAGAGCCGCTTGGTAGACATAATAATAAGGGCATAGTTACTACTTTCATTATACAGGATGTAAGAGACCGCTTCCGAAAGCGAAGACAGGCGACAGTACTAATAACACCTTTGATGATGGGACGGAAAACAAATCGATCCTGATTAAAAAAAAAATTAAAGAAAACAGCAATTAAATACAAAGTCAAAGACAGCTGACGAACGCCGGGGCGGGGAAGGGCGGCAGTTTCATTGCTGTTATTTTTTTATAGTAATGTATTTTTTATGAAACTATCGTTTCCTTTAGCTATACTAACATGATGCAGTATGTAAATGTTTATTTGTATGAGGTTCTTAAAACGATATTTTTAACGGCACGTTAGCATACTCCGCCAAATGTTAGCTAGAAGAAAATGTTAAATGTACACCAACAGCATTACACAAGCATACATTGTTGTAATAATCAAGTTTACAAACTAAGTCCTGTTGTGTATGCCAATTACAGGTGTACACAACATTCGCTATAAAGAAACGTTACGATTTCATAATTAATAGTTACAAAAATATTTTAATAAATTATAAAGAAATAGAAAAATCAGTAATAAATTAATTAAATTAGCCAAAATTACTGCACAATTTTTAACACTAAGGTGCGGAAGACCTTGCGTGAATTAGAAAAAATGTCAACCGACGTGGACTTAGTGTTAAGGAGGTTATATGTAGCGGAAATCCTTGGCAAGGGCGAGTGTGACAGTAGGTTGGTTTTAGAATGCGGCACATCAAAAATCCTACAACAACGACTCCTTGGATATTTTATTTTGGTGCAATAAAGAGTTTATTTATCTATACAATTACCCCGCATCGGGGGCCACTTGCCAGCAAGGATTTCTTCTAGAGTGCGCTCGAGTAGTAATATAATATACCTCATATTTACCAGACTGGCGACATTAAAGGACAGGTATGGAATACCCTAAACCTATGGTTATTTAAGGGAAAGAACTTCTAACACTTTTGGGTAACTGGCGTGAGTGTTTGTATTGCATTTGTGTGTTCGTAATGTCTTACCATGTTTATATGTGTGTTCAGTTTTTTGAATTATTACGGACAAAAATCATTCATCATTCATCCATGGCTAAACCTTAAGAATTTACTCTTTTTGCAAAGGTAGGATACACCTGCAGTCCATCACGTACAAACATCAGGTATGCCGCATCTCGTTTGGTCTTTGCCAATTTTTTTATAAACTTAACGACGTTGCTATTTGGCGTTCATTGATCTTAGGCGTTGAACAACAATTTAAAATAAAGTGTAATTATTAATCAAGCTGGCTGTAAAGCTAGATAATATCCTATATTTCGGATATATTTGAAAGTTGATGTCACCATTGTAAAAGCCCTCGACACCGAATGCTTTATTCTTCCAATCGTATGACGCAACTACAAGAAGTGCCAGAAACGCTCACGTTTTTGTGAATCGCACGCCGAAAATAGACAACCTTTTAAAAATATATCGTGATTTCATATATTCGAGTGCTTTGTTTTGCATGTCAGTATAACAAAATCATGTATACAAATACCATAACTATAGAAAACACGAAATGCCACGGAAACCAGTAGTGGTTTTTGTTATTGCAAGAATAGATACATTTAGACGTCGGAATTATCGATGTGAAATATTGAGCTTTCCTTCATAATATTGC
This sequence comes from Meandrusa payeni, assembly GCA_029286785.1. Classification (NCBI taxonomy): domain Eukaryota; kingdom Metazoa; phylum Arthropoda; class Insecta; order Lepidoptera; family Papilionidae; genus Meandrusa; species Meandrusa payeni. Next base: position 5,220,649 of record JAGSMX010000029.1, read on the forward strand.
AAACTTGAAATGGTAACAAAACCTAAAATGAACGATTCGAGGGCGCCCGATGGGGCTGAACCACGACTCGGTCGGTAGCTAATTCATGTATAGTTACTAAGGAACAATTTAATTTATTTTTTTAGTTTTTAGACTAACTTATATGCCACTTTGGAAAGCGTTGGCGCTGGGACAAGTAGTGGCCGAAGAAACTCCAGCGACGCTACTAATCCTATCCATGGGCCTGCCCATAAAATATATATATTGCGCAAGGCTTGTTCGCGACCTCCAATGGTCGCGAATGGACGCTTTTTATTCCTCTCCATCCTAAGGTTGGATCAGGTGCGGAGTATAGTGGGTGTTCCCCTCCACAAATGTACCCGATTGAAGACCAGCAGGCGGAGGTGGCGAGAGGTCGTGCGGCGGGTGCTGTCTGCTGCCCAACCCACCGGATCATGATGACCACGACAAGAGTGAAGCGATCAAGAAGAAGAAGATCCTAAGGTTGCCTGGTAGAGATCAGACCCATTGTTTAAGACACAAATGTGCCGTCGACAAATCTTCAGCAACCGTACGCAACTAATTCGGATGTGCACAATACCCGAGCGGGCTTATTGCGAGGAGCGGCTCGTGACATCATCGTTGGATCATAAAGGTGGCGTAATGCACCTGTTAAGATGATGTTTGTCTCCCTGCCTCGCATGCTAATGTGTCCCGACGAACTACGCCCACGGTATCCGAGCACGTTGTTTTACTTACGTGGGTAGCTTCGCGCTGCGTTCACACAGATCAAAGTGTTTTGTTAATTTTGTTTCATAAATATACACACACAAAGATACATAGAGTAGTGATAACAACAGTTTTTAGTTTTTGAATGAGTACGGACAAAAATCATTCATCATTCATTGGCTCCGCCAAACTATTCTACCGACTATAAACGAGCAGGTTCTCTATTCGCCTGTATTTTCAACCGAGTTCAAAAAGACGAGGGTCTCAATTCGTCTGTATGTTATTTTTTTATGTTTTTTACCTGAGTACTTTCGAATAGGTGAATAGGTGTAATTTTGATGATTCTTTTTCCCGTGTGATCCCATTTCATCCAAATGGGGATGCCATTTGGTCCAATTCTGACAATGGCATCCACGAGAAAACCATAACAGTGTTAAATTTGCGTCAAGTATGTGCGGCACAAATGGACGAATAGCTCAAGATCACGCCAACCGATTTTGATGATTTATTTTTTATTGGAAAGAATTTACTTTAAGAGTAGTTTGACGAAAACTCTGATTAATTCTATTCCGTTATATTCCTATGATAATGCGGAAACCCAAATAAGGTGTCCGCGCGTTAACGTTTCGATTTGAAATTATATGTAAATATATTTACAAGCAAAAACGAAAACCGACTTCAAATCGAATCAAACGGTAAACGCTATTACGTGTATTAAGATGTAACAAACAAAAAAAACAGAATTGAGCACGTCCTTTTTTGAAGTCGTTTAATAAAGAAATAGCCTCCAACCAACCCGCATAACCGTAGAGCAACGAAAATGACAAATCGATAAATAGACATAATTTAGACATTACTAGCGTACCCAGCCCGCTTCGCCGAGCTAGATTTTGCTTTATTTTATTTAAACAATAAACTTACATCATGAAATATTTAATTTAACTCTCACAATATATTAAATTATTCATTTCTCTCCGTAGTCATTCTCTTCTCGAGCGGGTGCTCCATGTACATATCAGCAGCATCAGTACACGGATACATTCGCGGCGCTATAACTTACCTCGAATACTTCAAAATCCTTAATTATGATCTTTAATATACTTAAGTATACTTTATTAAACTTCAATATACTCCATTGTACTTCAATATGGTTCATAATGATATAAATATACACAACACATGTGTCAATACAAGTTTGGGGTATAAAACAATAGAATATCATCATAGTAAATAAAAGCTGTATTTCACAGTTCAAAAGGAGGAATGCTCCGATTGTTACCAAACTTTAAAGGATTACTCGGCGGGTCAATGTGAAGATTCCCTGAAAGTTTCATTGAAATCGGTCCAGCCGTTTCCAAGCCTATTCGGATCAAACCCACACACTTTCTTTTTTTTATATATATATAGATAATATAGCGTAGGTATACATGACGCGTAATGACAATTCCCATGCTGCAAATGTCATTACTCTGTACAGTCAATTTATAAAACTCACATAATCGTCCGTGATCACAGCCAGTTTGTTAATTAATGTATCCTACAACCCAAATAGCACAATATGCTCTTTGCCTTCATTTACGTGCAACTAATTGAGTATTCGCTGTGTCTAATTCCATTATTGCCGGTCTGCTAAAGCATAGAAACGAAAATCTTTTTACAAACACGTCGTATCCATGAAAAATAGTATCAACATAAAACACTTCCTTAATTTATTATTATATAGTTCCAAATAATAATATACACTCTCACACACAGATACACAGACAGACAAAAATTGTAGAAGAACGTTATTTTGGTATACATATAAACATTCATGTGCATGTACACACAGCTCACATCCTAACACTCATCCTGCGTGGATGTGAGCTGAGGCATTAATAAATACTTATGAAGAAATAGGTATTTTCAAACTGTTAATTTATTTATTTATATATTTAAATCAACAAAAATTATAACACCGTTACAGATAATACCAATATGATGTTACAAAATATTATTAAAATTATAACAAATAAAAAGCTGCTTAATGTAGTGACAATAATATATAAATATAATAAAGTCAAACACCTTCTACGCATTTGTAGGCAGCTTCGATAAACACAGACTCTGTGCAACAAAATATATCAATGTGCAGTGAGATGGTATTAACAAACCCAACCGCGCGCGACAGCGGAGAGTTCCTGGTTAAGTTAGTCCTGGAGACAGGTAGTAGGAACAATGGTGGACGACGGCGCATGCACACGTAATTATCAGGCGTCCGCAACTGTAGCGCGGCCAGCACTTCTGGGTGATGATCCCAGCCCCGCAGCACCCTCCACACATATTTAATCAGTGCGACGTCTCTCCTCACCTGCAGCCTGCTGTACCCGACCATGCCCAGTTAATGTTGATCACATATAAGGAATAATTATAATGACTCTACCTGATGTTCATGAAATTTTAAAATGAACAATTCAGTTATCTCTCAACATCGTCAAGTAGTTCACATGATCTCGTTCGACAGTAAACATAAAATATTTGGCACTTTTAGATGTTCTAAAGCCAAGAATATCATCATTCATAGTGAATAGAATGATCGTATTAAATTCAAAGAATTTAATATTATATTGTAAAGATATTATCTTTATAAAAGACCTAATTAATCGATATCCAATAGAAGCGTTAGAATACAGATTGGCTATCTGTGAGAGATCTGTTTGGTAATATGATGCGCATATAGACACGCATCTCGCTATCACAAGAAAGTAAGGTGAGAGTCGTCATGTGATATTCCTGCTGGTTTACTAAACACGATCGATTGTTGTGTTTTGTTCTTGTGTTATAAGAAATACCGTCATTTCACTATCAATGCGTATCTATGGTGTGTGTACACATTACGTCAACCTGTCACATTCGTCAGATGTTTATGTATTAGACATAGACATATTCTTTAGTGGCACAAAACATGAAACACATCGAAAAGACAGAAAAAAAAAACAGTTAAAGAATAAAAACGGACAAATGTGACATAAGATGACCTATATTGGACACCGTCGCAAGGATGCGACAGCGCTGATTTTCAGCGGTGTCCAGAACTACCCAAAGTCGTGCGGGCGCAATACTACATTTACATGGAATTTATACAGACAACAGACAAAAAGAGTACAATAAATATGATACGCGTATAAATAGTTATGAAAATAGCACAATTAACATAAATAGCTATGAATTATACGACATTAATCAAAGTTTTTAGCTATGGAAGAATGATTGTTCATTGAGATATTGGTAGGTTTCTACCAATCCAAGACTTGGTTAGTACAGCTTAACGATTTGCCAGTGATTATTCCCAAGGCATTTGTGTAGCCGATTCCTTAGGAGTGGCAATTATAAATATTTATTATTTGTGCAGTAAATATTGAATGCGGTGGACGATGCTAAAGTGCAGGGAGGTACTAAGGGAAACTATTATTAATTATTACGTTATTGTATTGTCACTGAAATTGATGTGATATAATATTACTGAATATTTATCTATACAAATAATTTTTTTACATGCAAATGAATGTTTATACGTATAGTGTAGTGTATATACCAAAATAACGGTTTTTACAATTTTGTCTGTCTGTTTACGGCTAAACCGATTATGACGGGACTTTCACTGGCAGATAGCTGTTGTAATAAAAAGTAACTACAGATACTTTTATTATAGAAAAAATATAATGAATAGTTTTTAATAGCGGGTAACACTGCGGGGCTCAGAATACGCCTGAGCGTCCCCGCGTTTAATCCGTCACGTGTTTTGAATTTTGATTTCGAATACGTTTTTCTTTTTACTCATAAATTTTTTCGGAGTTTGATTAACCAATTATTTGACCGGCTGTCAAGTCAAATAGTTTTTGCAGCATTGTTATCGAGTAATGTTTTGCAACTGGACGATTACACGTCGGCAATTGTTTACATCATAAACTGTGTTCGTATCGGACGCGAGCATTCATAATCACCGGTGCGAATCCATTGATTACATCTTCACCGATGCCCTTGGAAAAGGCTATTAAGCCATGTTGACATAAGGCATTAAGTCGTAAATCACTAAAAGTTAACGAGCTAGTGCCGTTTAGTCTGCCGTTGAAAACTGCGCCGCAACGTACACGAGTCGGGATTTGTACGAGAATATTTACAAGTAAAACAAAGCGGACTTCAAATTACATCGTCTTCTATTTATTCTCTTTTTACACCTACATTACAAATAGACTAAAAAGTAAATATATTCGAGTGACAAAAATTGAGAAAAAAGCCAAACGTCTTATAGTCATTGAGTGATAAAACCTAGTCGTAGGTTCGAATCCACCATCTGACTATTGACGTGAACCATTTTAGTACAACTTACTTACTTAAGCTAAGTTAGATGTATCAAAATAGTTAACAAGAATGTTATATGTGTTTTTAAAACAATGCACACGAATTGAGAACGTCTTCTGTTTTTCAAAATAGACCAATAAGAAGTTACAAGAATATGTCATATGCAATGGTAGAAGATTAGATATATTTTTAAAGAACAATAAAACAGAACCAAACAGCTTTATAAAATTACTAAATCAACAAAATGTCAACATAACGTGCTTCAGTTAAGGCAACGTAAATTGAGATAACTTACGTATTCAACTTTGGATCTATCACAAAACGGGGGCCATAGTTTATGCAAATTCGAGAAAAAAAATCGAATCAAAGGTCACACGCAGGTTACACGCACATTACCCGCAGACGCTTTGTATTTCCGAATTATCGTAGGAATATTACGAAATAGAATTAATCAGAACTTAACCAAACTTTCGTCAAACTACTCCTGAAGTACATCCTTTCCTATAAAAAATGAATCATCGAAATTAGTTGGCGTGATATTGAGTTATACGTACATTGACGGGTAAATTTGATGCACATTTAACACTTACATGGGTTTCTCATGGATTCCATCGTGAGATCAAATCGTCCATTTATGGCGCGAATAGCGTTAGCGAAATCAAAAATATTGATACAAATTTAAGACCTGTGGTTTTCTCAAAGATCCCAATTTCAGAATTAGAACAAACAGAAACGAGACCACATGGGAAGCAAGAAGAAAAAGAATCATCAAAATCGATTCACCCAGTCGAAAGTTATGACGTAACAAACATAAAAAATACATACAGACGAATTTGAGAACCTCCTGCTTTCATAGTCATAGTCAGGAGTCTAAATTTTAGACTCTAAATGCAGAAATACCGTCTAAATATTATGCTGTCATGGCATAGCTTACAGTACAGAAATATCTAGACGATTAAATATCCGTTTCAGTCTAAAGTGACGTCCTGTTTGTTCCACACAAAGTGGGTGTACAGTTTGCTGGAAAACTACATCAATGGATTCTCACCCACGTATTCTATCTTATAAGGAGTTCTCATACCTGGACTGGTTAATCTCTGAAGTTTGTAATATTTCCTAAAATAGCATTACGAATGTGAAGCATTATGTGTCTCCAACTGGAATAGAGATTACTGATAATTCATAAACAGCAAAGCAACAGAATCATGGCGAGACCAATGATCTTTGCGCATATGACAAAAACATTGATAGCCAACGTCCTTTTTTTTTTGTTCACGCGGGGGAATCTTTTTATAGACCATCCTCCGGTACCCTGGGTGGGCTCGGAGGTATGTGTGGGACTCGGCCTGGGCAGCCCTTACCCACTAAACCTTCCGCGAATGCCATCAGCCGTTATGAGCGGGGTGCCCCGGATCTGTCAGCGACAGGACACCCCAACGACCGGCCGGTCCCGGCAAAGACCGGACTTCATCCTCAAAGGGGACTTCTCCGGCACTCAGAGAAGTCCCGACGACGCCGAAGCATGCTGGGGCCAGGTACCCATCCTGGCCCCGCTTCGGATTACGGGGGCGGCAAGAGGAGGCGTTCGTAACGCCTCCTGCGCACATCGGGGTTCCCCGCCTGCAGAGGGGGGGGGGGGGAGAGCCTCTGCGCTTCCCTCCCTAGCATTTTTGATTTTCTGATTACTCCGTAGAATTTGTGTACCCGCTATCCGAATTATGATTTAAACGTCTCTCTCTCTGGTCGTGGGAACCTAAAGTACAACGCGTTTTTTTCAATTTTATCTTACCATCGAAAACATTATCGAACTGCCGTGTTCAGATTTTTAGAACCATAAGCATAAATCTATCATAATCTTATCTTAATGTGGACAGTTACGTAGTATCAACGTTCGCTGAATTAAGAAAATTGCTTTTCAACTATTTATAGGTTCAAGGTTCTTTCAAAGACACACCCTACATGACCTATACAAGCTTATCGTTAAAATGCATTTACTTAACGTTAGAAAGCCGTCATATCATTGCCATTTATATTATGACCAAATAATTAGCTGTTTATTTGTTCACATTTAAAGTGAAAGAAACAAACAATATATTTTTTTAATCCAGGGCACTTGATGTTAACTCAGTCCAGTAAGGATTTTACAGGTAGGTTGACACAATCGGGGAAGTACCACGACTTATCAGAATATCATCGATCCAAAAAAATCTAATTTCGCTCCAAATATGCATAGAAATGGTACTAATTTCACAGATTAAAAAAACACAAAAACTCAATAACAACAACATAACATTTTTTTTTTGTTGACGGGGAGGAAATCTTCACAAAGATACCCCGCCTTCTGGGGAAGGCGGTGGTTATGTGGGGATCTTACCCACTAAAACCTCCCGGTGGCCCTTTCCTCGGTGCATAACGAGGGGCTCCGGGATCTCACGTGGAACGCACCGGAGCCCCTCTGCACTGTGTTCAAGGAGAGCACGTCCCGGGGAGGTTACTCCCTCCTCCCTGTGCCCTCGCTAAATATATATCATAACATGCCATATCGCAAGTTGACCTATAGCGAGTGAGCAAAAATTAAATTAGGTAATTGTCAAACAAATTGCTTGAAATATTAACTGTAGCTTCAAGTTATACTTAATTCAAAGCAGAAACAGAGCTACATAATACAAAACGATAACGAATAGAACGGTAGGTGCCATTCATTTAAACGTACATAGTCTGCAGAGTATCAGAGTTCATTTAAACTCGTACCCGAACATCTAACATCATCAAATCTAATAAAGAAGCCATTGTTGACCATAAGAGCTGTACAATTGTAGAGTCCGCTGCACAACTGCACTCCACTTGTCGGGCTTCGCAGCCCCGGCTATTGCGTCAACGTTGACACAATCAAGAGTCACGTGTGCGCTCTCCTCGTATTGCACAAGTAAATTGGCTTTAAATTCCCCATCTCAAATCCTTTGCCAATTGTCGATTCTAACCAAATAAACCAAGTGCTCGGCATTGTTGGAAAATATCGTGTGGAATATAAGGACTTTTATGTCTAAGAGAATATTCTACGGCATGTGAAGTCTGCTAATCTGTACTGCTGCGTGGCGGATTATGCCCTTAAATATTCTTTACAGTGAAAACTTGTGCTTACTACAATAGAAATATAGATTTAAAAAGAAGGATACAGACGCATTACTCCACTGCGGAATACTTAAATCACTAAGACCAATGATAGTCCATCTCAGGTCTAAGTAAATCAGAGTAACAAATAGGCCAGGCCTGAAAGGAAGGCGCGAAATTGGAAGACCTAAATCAGAGAGGGAAGGCGTTTTCAGAGAAATGCCTGGAATCAATTGGATGAAGAAAGCAAACGAAAGAGAAACTTGAAAGTAACTGGAACTGGCCTATAGCCTAACAGGCGATTTTTTTTTAAACAAAGAGAGAATCTCTAAATAAGTCTTAAAGTAATAAAGCCTTTATTATTTTCATATGTCCTAACCACAGACAGCATGCCTTTCTCGATTCTAGTCATAACATTTAACATTCAATTCAGAGCTGTTGTAAATCTATAAATTTTACATAAAGAATCTGTATTGTGTCGTCTTTACAGAACAAAATTCATAATTTTGTTACATGGAGGCAGTTCATTGGTGATATAACATTTCATATAATAATTGTGCTAGAACTTATATTATCTAGACAAACCTAGATTTTAAGATGCTATTTGGTTTGTGATGAAAATAATAGTGTTAATCAATATTATTACAGCGCTCTCCGTGTTCAATATAACAACGCGTTCAGGGTTCTGTTGGGGTTGCCCCATTTCTGTAGTGCATCGGGGATGTTCGCGGATGCACAGATGTCATGCTTTTTTACGACATGCGCAAGAGGAGTGCATCTCTGGAGCAGCTCCAACAGCTTCCTGAGCATGATTGTTCAAAGGCTTGACTGTGTTTATGTAAACAGATGCTGCGCCGTCTCACATGAGGTAAGGTATTCATAAGCATAGTTAAGCCTTTAGTATAATATTATATTTCCTTATTTTATATTATAATCAAATAGTTATAATAATAATTTTATATTTTTATCTTAGATTAAGGTTGTTATTTGGTAGTTGTTTGAAGTAGTGATGAGTCTTGGTTACTTTTGAATAAATGAATTATTATTATTATTATATTATAATAAACTGTGCCTAATAGAGTTTGATTGGAAGCAAGTAATGTAAGACTGTAAACAACATATTATAGGCCTATACTCTGACTCCATATTAGGACACTAAATTACATGTCATACGTAGCAGTATGTAGCAGTAGCAGATGAATATCATACGAATCATAAATGAAAGAGCTCATAGTCGATTGAAGTGAAATTAATGTAGTATATATGACAATATCCATTTCACATGAACGCGAAACTTTAAATCATCTGTGAATTTGTAACAAAGTCGCGGATTTTTCTCAGATTTTCACCAGATAAAATACGCTTTGCTTGAATTTTTCTAGTTTGATAAAACAAATAGGAAAATTAATTTTTAAAGAAAGCTAGCTATTTTTTTCATATATATAACTAACATTCTTGTTAACCATTCCAACTAAGCTTAAGCTTGTGCTAGGAGACGTTAATAGTCGAATGGTGGATTCGAACCCACAATCTTACAATTCACATACTATACCCTAAACCATAGGCTATTGACGATATAATTTTTTTAAATATTAATATAATTTTAAATGTTTTAATTTCATTTCATGTTCCAATTTGTTTCAATGGACGCGATGTTTTTGCAACAATTCGCCACCAGCAGATCCATGGGCAGTGATCCGTGGCCAAATGCGGTAGCGATGATGTAAACGAAAACACCAGTCCAACCTTGACTCGTCAGTCGCGGGGAAATGTATTAAAATGATATTGAGGCGAATACACGCCCAGGATGTTACGAAATCTGCCTTCAACGCTATACGAGATATAAACATAAAAATTTAGGGCGCAGTTGCTAAGAGCAATCGGACCAACCGGTTACATAGATCATAAACTAATGAAGTATAATATTTACGTAAACATTTTCACAAACTTAAGGACTCGCAAAAGCTTTTTCTATACTTTCTAAGCAAGTGCTTTACCACGATCCCGCTTGCAGTTAAGTGGAAATGCAATCCTGAATGTTAGGGCGCACTAGCTTAGTAAGTGTCTACTCAATCTATTCTTGAAAACACCCACATTGTAATCAGAGGGAAAGACAAAACTATTACAGTCCATTGCTGTAAGAATAATGAAAGAAGAAGCAGAAGTATAAACATATTTCGTTTCACATCGTTGGGCATTGTCTTTATTGTCTGTCTACGTAGTGCATACGATGTTCGTTATTTAAAAATAAATTCCGTAAAACTGGACTATAAACCGTCAGGCGCTTATCCAACAAATGTCATCAAAAGTCAATACAATTGGCATTAGGACAAGTGACATTAATTCATGCAACGTATGTATGTGTAAAAACGCGAACAGATAAAAATAATTTAACCATAAACACGATTTATTACTATGTTTACGAAAGAAAAGCGGGCAAGGCAAAACATTTCAAATGTTCCGATAAAATTACGACGGCCGTGCGGAGCCTATATTACGATTCCGCTATACGAATTAAAAAAAAAATAGTCAAAACATGTACCATCATCATGCGACTTGATGCACTGTAAACACGACACTTTTTTTTTCTTTTTCACTTTACTTTCGTCCTTTTTGGGTTTACCATTCACAACTTCGGTTTTCTTTAAGTCGTTTTTCGTTTTATTTTTCTTTTGATTTTTCACTACACCCATTTTTATGCTTTGTCCCGAAGAGCGCGCGCGTTTTTATTTTCGTTTTTTAATTTTTTTTTTACAACTTTTCACGGCGCGCGGCAGATGTGCGTTCGGAAACTAGCGCGGGACTAGCACCGCTTACTGCATCCGCGTGCGGGCAAGGAAACACTGGCCGTCGACAATGAAGCTTGCTAATGAGGCACTAGCAGTGTATAGTCTGCGGAGCGCGGCGCGTGAGCTCACTCGGCCGCCAAATCGGGATGCTCATTTAGGAATCAAGGCCAATACATGGATTTATATTCCGTCTGTGGCTACTTCCTAAATATAATGATAATTTCACGTAATTAATATTTCGTAGGGATCGATGTGAAATTACGTGGACAGTTATGATATTATAACGTTCCAATCGATGCAATGTGGATGCAAATGTATTCAGTAATACACAACACGAACTAGTAATTTTTTTGTGAGTATATTAGTAAAATCAAAGGGGTTTAAAATTATTAATAAGTTATGATTTTACTGTTAAATACCTTAGTTAAGAAGTAAGAGATAAGGAAAATCAACCAGATGAGAAGAGGTAGAGATAGAACGTCTTGAAATGCTATTATAAGTAACTCAGCGCTAATATCTCAAAAGAGAATCTCAGCTAGCGTGATGGCATTCTAAGTTTAGTGTAGCAACCTAAACTGCAACTCGGATATATGCTATAATCGGATTATGAGAGACTATGTCCTACTCTCTATAGAAAGTAGGGAATAGTCCGCCACGTGACCCCATTGCGGTATGGAGAAGTTCACGTGTTATTGATATATTTCTTTATCTTTCAGGTTTATGCTTTTTTATATAGTAAAAGGGGAGGACAGAAGAATTCTCATAATATCATGGACGGATAAGATACCAAACAAGATATTGCAAATGATCAAGAACGCGGAGGTCCTTAATACCGTGAAAAAACGCAAGCTCCAGTACTTTGGTCATATAATGCGTAATAACAAAGACGAACTACTCCAAGGAAAAATCCAGGGTGAACGACCACCTGAAAGAAGACGTATTTCGCGGCTCAGAAATCTCGGGACAAGGTTCGACATGAGCACAGGATCCTTGTTCCGAGCCGCTGCATCAAAAATTAAAATAGCCTTAATGATATGAAGAAGAAAAGGGGGGAAGAACATACGGCTACATACTTACAGGGATTATGGATGCGTTGCTAATCTATTATGAAGAATCGGGTCATCGGCATTTCGCTTGCTATGCAATAACAAAATCTATTGCAGATGCCCTATCAATGTTGGATTTTGTTTCTTTTAGAAAAATAGCTAATAAATTTCTCAGTAAATATATTTACATTCCAAACGAGGAGAAGGTTTTTTTATTTTTTATAGGAAAATGAGGCAAATGAGGCTAACTTGATCTTAAGTTATAATCACCCATGAACATCCACAACACGGAGTGGGCTCGTTTCTTGAATGTCCCCAAATCGTTGTCTTAAACAGTCTTCTTCAACCAGTCAACTTGACCATATCTTTTGCAGACCACAACCCAAACTTTATGCTATTGACGAGTTACTCCCGTGTCACGCAACTGAGCTTCGAAAGCGCAAGTTTATAAACTAACAGACGAACCTGCATTTATGCCAGCCTCTCAAGAGCAGCGGCTGGTGCACTCTACAGTTGTAAATGGCGTTACTTCAACAATTCAATATCCCCATTCGATACATGAGTGTTTCGTTTCAAAAGCGTCTATATTCGGAGCGGCAATCAATAGTTTTCGAAGTACGCACCATTATGTATAATTATAGAGCCATTACTCCAAGGACGATTGCGTTGTGTAAGAGTATAGACGATATTTGGTACACAATAGCGTTTTATATTTACAAACGTATTACGCACAAATCGTGCGTCACGTTTGTTTTATTTTTATGGTGAAAAGAGATACGCAAACGGGTCAATCAATGAAGCGAAGAATGCAAAAAATTAATAACCTTGTAACACCGCATTCTTTAATTATTTAATTATGACTGATTTCCTATAAGCATTTCGACTAGATGGGAATGCACTGAAGCGTCTATTTCAGCATCGAAGCCCTCAACCAGGTGCCCAAGTTTAACGCCGATATTGAGGCTGCAGCGAGCATGCGGCCCACCTGGTCTTATGTGATCCTGCCGCCCACATTCACCGAAGGAACGGCCGGTGCGTTACTAAAGATTTAGGGTGCTGACACCTGGACCACCAGGCAAAACGCAGAAGTATATCTCCAAATAACGACGGTATTATGCAAGGTCGTGGTACTTCTCTGATCGTGCCGACCCATTTGTGCAATATCAGAAGACATTGAAGTCACCCTACTGTAGTGTACTGTTGAAAAACTGTCTTTACTTGCCTAAAGTAGATAACGCGCCCACAGTGCTTCTAGTGCTTATTTATAGGCGGTGGTAATCAATTAACATGGGGTGAGCTATATGCACTTTGTCCTATAAATAAAATAAATACACGAAATTCAAGCAATAACTCGTAACAAGGTAGGTCTTAGATAGATGGCTTAATTGTACGCGAAAGCAAACGTCACAAAAATAATCTAAATTAATACTATTGTACTCTATCGCTAAGGGAGATTATTCCTTGTATATACGACTTAAAATCTATTTTTAAATTGAATCAATATCTCTTACTCAACTCATCTACCGTGCATTTTTTTTTGTTAGTCTACCTATTTTTTTCTGGAAGAAATCGCTTTTAGTGATAAGCCTGTCTCATTGTTTAACAAGTGTCGATTTATTTTTGTGTATTGTTTTTCATTTTATTTTAATAAATAACGAGTAATTAAATAATGTTTTTTGAGAAAGGTGGCAAAAAACGTTACAATTGAAAACAAAGAATATTCAAAGAGCTTTCACGATGGACAGCTGTCGTTCCCATAACGCGGGCGGCACCGGCGAAGTATGTGACTACGACTAAAATAGAAAAGTGAAACGACATTTATTATTCGTTGATTGTTGTTCGATCGAACGACTGAATGGGAAATGAAACCTGGCACGCGGCAAGCCTTAGGGCAGTGGGACGATGGGTATAAAGGTTTTCACACACTGGGAGATTGTATAATTTCTTTTAATTTAATTTATACAAGTACCTAAGTAACAAGAAATTAGACATTTTATTATACTTTGTATTTTACGTGAACAAGCACGATTACACTTGCAAAGTACCTGCGCCTGCTATAACATTAGCTTAGTAAATGCCTATTTACTCTACTCTTGGAAACACCCACATTGTATTCCGAGGGAAAGATAGATATGGGCAAACTATTCCAGTCATTTGCTGTACGAATAATAAAAGACGAAGGAAAGCGCTTCGTTTGGTTTTGTCGGATGTCTACAACAAAATGTAATTCAACAGTGCGTCTTGAAGTCCGATGGTGAAACGTGAAACCCTGGAATCAGTAGAAGCGTGTAATAAAAATGCTGCCAATTCCCATCGATATTAAATAAAAAAATAATCTGAGTGCTAAAAGTCGCATACCTAGGTCATGTCTTGCGACACGAAAGATGTCAGCTTCTCCAAATAATTATGATGGGCAAAATAGCCGGGAAGAGACGTGCTGGACGTAGGAAAAAGTCGTGGTTGCGAAACATTAGAGAGTGGACCAGAATTGCTAGCGTCGAATAACTGTTTCGCTTGGCTGAGGTTCGTTGAGGACCAACCTCCAGTAGTGGAGAGGCATTTGAAGAAGAATCTGAGTGCCCCGATAGCACAATAAAAAAGTGGATTTATTATTAGTTTTTTTTTTATTAAGAATTCCTAAAATTAGTTTTAACTATTTCAATACGAGATGGTTTGTTCACGTTAAATGGTGAGTTATAACTTACGATCTTAGGTTATAAAAGCACTTTGAATTAATATTACTAGTGTGCAACCAACCTAACGTTTCCTGTACTGTTGAACAGGTTGCGGATGAGCCGTGAAAAAAAGTGTGAAAGCAGTCAAGTTGATTCGATGAAACGTTTATTCGTATTTGTGCGTGCCGCAAGATGCGAGCGTCATAAAAAGGAGGATAAATCAACTAAGTGCCATATACATGTATATATATATATGTATATATGAATACAGAGAATTCATTATTACCTGACGTACCCTAGTGGTACTACCATGGTTAATTATCGTGTTTTCTTTTTGGTCAAACATGTATGACGGATTTTCCTCATTCCATTACGCAGGGGCGTGGAGGCTTGGCCCTGCGTATGACGTTTAAGTGACAAGAGGGACAGAACCTGTCACCACTGCCACGCCAGCTATCAATCAAAGTGACTTACTAGGTAATTTTGATGGCCCACATTTCTAGATACGACCTTCTGACCTCATTTTTTCGCCACAGTACGTGTACCAACGGCATCTGCTTAGGATTTTAATAATAATACTAAACTGTTACTTCATAATAAAAACATATATTCACTATTGTGTGCCTTAATGGTTTTAAATAATTCTATAATATTATATAAGGAATAATTGCCTAGTGGTTAACCGAGTTCAAAAATAGAAGGAAGGATACAGTGTACAAAAACCATAAACTAAACGCTTAATAGAATATAATCTATATAATCTAGTCTTCAATTTGAATCAAGTAATCGCGTCATAAATGTACGAATAACTCAATATCAGGCCAACCGAGTTCGATGATTATTTTTTTATTGGAAAGGATGTACTTCAAGAGTGGTTTGATGAGAGTTTGGTTATGTTCTGATTAATATACCCACGATATTTCGGAAATACAAAGAGGGCGTCAGCGCGTAATAGCGTGTAACGTTTGATACGATTTGAAGTCGGCTTTTTACTGGTAATTATACATGTTTAATACCGATACTTTTAAGAGACAAAACTAAAAAATAAGTCAATTATACTTAGAAGACGCAGAAATGAGACTGTTTCGGAGATTTTAATTTATATTATATTTTTAGTAACTCATCTCGAATCTATAAGCAACAGGTGACAATTAGGTAATCATCATTTATTTCAACCGTAAAAATCCGCTGCTGGACATAGGCCTCCCCCAACGATTTCCAAAAGGACCGGTTAAAAGCGGCTCGCATGCAGCTGCGTCCTGCGGACTTTGTGAGGTCGTCATACCACATTGCGGGTAGACGTCCTGCGCTGCAATTGCCGGTCCTTGGTGTCCAATCGAGAAGTTTTCGGTCCCATGGCCATCTTTTCTACGCGCTGTGCCCTGCCCATTGTCACTACAAGTTGCTTACCCGGCGAGCTATGTCGGTTACCTACGTTCGTCTACGGAATTCCTCATACCTGAAATGATCTCGTAGAGATACTCCGAGCATAGCCTTTTCTATAGCTCGTTGTGTGGGAATGTCAGCTCCATCATACCCTAACCTACGCACTCACACATCGGTCACATGAAGCGAGAAAGAAAGTCATGAATGCTGTATAACCATAGCCACCAGCTTCCTAGCTCCCTCTGAGGTGGGGTCAGACAGCATCATTAAGAAAACACCCACATGTTGCTACCTCAGTTTTAGACTATCTATTGAATAGGCATTTAAGCTAGTGTGCCTTACCATTCAGGACTGCATTTCCACTTAACATCAGGTGGGATCGTAGTCAAGCACTTGCTTAGAAATTATAAAAAAAAATCTATTAATGAATTTCTTTCCGCTTCATGTTTGGCACATTCCACCATTATGTGGTGCACATCACCCACCACTTGGCAAATGTCACAGATCGGTGATTCGGCCTTCCGCATCCAATGTGCAAAAAATTTTGCAGGAAAATGTCCCGACCTCAATCTGCTCAAGCTTGCTTACGAGACCCATAGTGAGAGACCACGTTTTAAACAACAACAATTAGGCACAGTTCATTAATATCTTTATCATATTGGTATACATAAACTGGGCAGAATGACCATAGATAATATACAGATACTTGATAAGTTACAGTTACCTATCAACGTAAAATCAGGAAGCAAAAGATAATAAACACATTTGACGTGTCTCAATATTATGAGACCGCGTTAACGTACACACGCTACACACGACTCTATACACACGTAGCATACGTAAGTGATAGCAAACAACAAGGTAAATGACGCTATCAGACTCTTTGCGATGAGTAATAACTGTAAGTAGGTTGGAATTGAAGCTTTAAACAAATGAATATAGGATAATTATTTGTATAACGTGACAATGAAAATTTTAAAGTAAATAATGAACACAAATACATTAAATGAGAAGAGACTTCGCAATTCTTGATGAGTTTGTTGTGCATATAGTGCCTTTATATATATAATATTTATATCCCACTGTTGGGCGCAGGCCTTCTCTGTAAAGAGAGTATAAGGGCATAGTCCGCCACGCACACCTAGTGCGGATTGGCAGACTTCACATGTCTTAGAAAAAAATTCTTAGACATGTAAGTTTCCTTACGATGTTTTCCTTCACTGCCGAGCGGGTGGTAAATCAGCACATAAAATTGCAACAGCAAACTGATTGGTGCCGGCGCCGGGGATCGAACGCGGGTTGTTAGCGTACCATGCAACTTGAGCCAACCACCAGGACACTGAACTACCACGGCTCTCACTGAGCTTGCTGTGCATAAACAAAGGTTATTAGATGCTAAATTTGATAGGGGTTTACGTAAGAGTGGTTGTATATACAAAGCACAAAGTTTATCAAATATATGTTGCAACACGTTAAAATTAAACAAGTCATTGAATCCAAAGCATTATGGACGAGTATGTCCGCGCTATATTCAGCCTGATGCTGCTATAACGGTGGTTTTCTTCCCCGATATAGTTAAACCAGTTAAGTTCGTAGCGTACTAATAAAGTATGTCACGTGTATTAACTATGATGAAGTAGGTCAAATGAAAATATTACATTTAAGGAATTATTTCACCATTGTCTGTCTTACACTTTGTTCTTAACAGCATTACTAAAAATGGACAAGTAATGCTTTCGCCTTTTCTAAAATAGACACGAATTATTTTGTTTAGGCCACATTATTGTAATTGTAGTCTGTATGTCAGCAAGTCGTGATAGACATTCGATTTACGACTAGGACTACATTCTAGCCGACGTAGTCGGGTGCCAAAAAGAGGCGTCAATAGCCTAATGGTTTAGGGTACGGCCTGCGAATCGTAAGGTCGTGGGTTCGAATCCACCATTGGACTATTGCCGTGAACCATGTCCTAGCGCAAGCTTAAGCTTAGTTGGAATGGTTAACAAGATTGTTAGTCATATTTCTGAAAAAAAAAGAAATATTGCTACCTTTCTTTTTAAAAAAAAATCTTTTAAGCTAAATGAACATTTCATTCGCTATCTTCATCTCTGGTTATAATAATTGTTGTGGGGACTGTTCTAAACACCATCACGCTCAATTTACATCGAATATAATTTATTGTACCTCTTGCGCCGCTTCCGTGACTGTATTCAATGTCGCGTGTGATTTCTCGCGACAAGAGATGGGCTTAAAATGTCGATATCTTAAATTGTATTATATTTTGTTTTGTTTATTTATATAACTATCACTAAAATGACGTTGAATATGAACAATTAATATTGTTTTATACGATGAGACTTAAGCTTAATGTTGTCTGCTAAATTAAGCGATAAATTTCAAAAGATCTTCATCTGGCCTAAGCTAATAAGCAATTTGAGTACATTGTGGCATTGGGCTGGTCATATAGTCGCGTAGAACAGTGCAAAGAGTTTTTGAGACACCTAGGATAGGCAAACTCGCAGTGGGACGCACTCACAATAACTGGAGTGACGATCTCCCCAGGACGGCTAGCAGGAGCTCGATGAGATTGGCCGAGGATCGTGCCCAGTGGCATGCTTTTGGAGAGGCCTATGTCCAGCGGTGACCTGTTGCAGGCTGATGATGAAGTTGTTAAGCAATAATGCATTCTGCTGTAGTAACCATAAAAAAGCGACTTTTTATCTGTAACTATGTTATGTTATGTATGTTAAGCTCAAGACTAGGTTTTATATATAGCCAAATCCGGTAAACTAGTTAAACTCTCGCAGTTAGCTTCTTTGAGGTTCGTCAAAAGAAAAGAAAATATAGCATGTATGTGTGTGTGTGAAAACGATGTGTATTCAGATTAACATTATACGTGATACGTTTATGATACGTCATTATGTTTGTAACAAGTCCAGTCCTTTGCTATAGATGTAAATGAAAGACGAAGTAAAGTTTTTTTTTTAAATCCACGATCGATCGTTTACTTTGTGTTAATCGTATTATTACATTATGAGATATAATTAAAAGTGGCTTGCTAAAACACATAGATCTTCATTAATTATTAGCACAAGAACATCAAGTATTGTAGATAAATGTCTAAGATATTATAACTCATGTCGATAGATTCATTGAACATCACTAATAAGACTCGCTGAAATGGAACGCGTGACATTGCCGTTGTTTTGTCGCAATTACAATGACCACACCATCGGTTAGCGATCGGAAAAAACAAAGTATTAACAGCGGACGTGGTTACGTGTAGACGGATGTGTACTTTGACACTGAACGGTTTTAATAAAAAACCTTACATTCAAAGGCCAGGGTGGCATTTGCACAGATAGTGAATTCCATTTTACACTTTCTATCTTACACCAACTGTGTATATTACTTTAAATATTGCCGTTCTTTAAAATATCACTGATCGGTTGTAAATCTGGTTAATTAGATATATTTTGTAAGTAAATGCTTGACCACGATTCCACCTGTTGTTATGTGAAATGCAGTCCAGGATGGTAAGGCGCTACTAGCTTAATAAATGCCTTTTCACTCTCCTCTTGAAAACACCCACATTATAATCGGAGGAAAGACAGGGAGAGACAGATGAGAGATGTCCACACAAAAGGATGAAATCCAGCAGTGCATCTTGAAGTCCGATGGTAGAACACTTTACAACAGGAAAACACGATAATTCAGCCCGTAATAAAAATATTTAACCATAACATAAATCGAACTTGGCGTTAGAACTAATGATGCGACACTATTAGTACACAAAAACAAGCTTTGGTTATAGCATTGTATATTCTGAAGGGTAATTATGAACGTAGATAAACAACCACGCGACGCTGTAATTAGACTGAAGTCATTTATTTAAAGACACGCTGCCAACCTCTAATTAGTTCATTGAATCACGCGGGTGTTTATTGTGTTGATTATTTTGTTCTCAATAAACAAGTGTGTTTACGAGTAAAAACAAATATTGATTTCAAATCAAATCAGTAATGGGTTAAACATTAATCGTTACTACGCACGTTATTTTTCGTTCTGGTGTTATTGAATCGCTAGTATTCGCCGGCTTTGCATAGCTAAAAGTAATTATCAACATCAGTATAGTTTCTAATACACTAAAAACAGCTTTGTGTTTCGATCGCTACCAAATTTATTATTATGTATTACAAACAGGATAATCCGCTAGGCCAACATGCAGGTGCGACGTCGCATTGGTCAATTTTGTGTGGAGGGTGCTGTGGGGCTGGGTTCATCACCCAGAAGTACTGGCCCGTTACGTGTACACGCGCCGTTGTCCACCATTGGTCCTACTGCCTGTCTCCAGGACTAACTTATCTAGGAACTATCCGCTGTCGCGCGCGGTTGGGTTTGTTAATACCATCTCACTGCACATAGATATATTTTGTTGCACTCGGTCGGTCTTTATCGAAGCTGTCTATAAATGCGTGGAAGGAGCTTAACTCTAATTTATATATTTGTTTTATTATATTATTTATATATTCTAAGTTTATATAATATATATATATACTTAGTTATTATGTATCAAATTGGTTTATCTGTAACGGTGTTATAATTTTGGTTGTTTTAAATAAATAAATAAAACATGAACATTTACTGAAAATATCATCAAAATCGATCTATACGTTTTCAAAGTTCCTATAAACACATTTACACACATCATATTATATACAGTACCTCGACATACGAGTTTTATTCGTTCCGTAACCTTGCTTGTATTCCAAAGCAATTTTCCTCAATGAAATTAATTGTAATGTCGTTGGAAAAAATGTTTCGTAAGCGAGGGAAAGAAGCACACAGACTTGGTGTCATCTCAAAGCCTAATATAAAATATATTTAATATCATAATTGTTTTATTAATGTATCATATTTATTATACTCTTATTGTCTGTATAAATTCCATATAAAAGTAGTATTGCGCGCGCACGTCTTTAGGTAGTCCCGGGCACCGCTGAAAATCAGCGCTGTCACATCCTTGCGACAGCATATGCTGAGACGGTGTCCGATATTGGCATCATATGTTTTGTATTATTTGTCCGTGTAACTTTAACTGTGTTTTGTCTATTTTTCATTCTTTTTTAATGTGTGTTATATTCTGTATGTGATGTGTTTTTGTATTGTGATGCCAATAAATAAATGTCTATGTCTAATATTGCTCGCTCCGCGGCTCGTATGTCGAGACACTGGTATATCAGGGCACTCGTACATCGAAATACCACAGTATATCTTAATCTACCATTAGGCCATTGCTCCTATTCTTTAAGAATTATATAGCGCACAACAGTATCTAACAAAAGCTGTCTTATTATATGAACGCTAAAATTAATAATGACTCAATCTTCCTTCTTGGTAGTAGAGGTCACATTACGATACGGATATCAATCAACGCTAACTTCACATCTACAAATAAATATACCAAATGTTTTTTAAATTAGTATTAGTATATATATATATTTTGTATTAGTAAAACTTCTTCTAACCTTGAAGAATTTTTTTTTATGTCAAAGGAAGTCACGATACGACCGTAAATGGAAATTTAATCCTGGACGGTACACTAGCTTAGTAAATGCCTATTCACTCTAGTTAACACCTACAATCTAATCGAAGAGAAAACCAGACGCGGGCAAACCATTCCAGTTCTTTGTAGTACAAATAATGAAAAAGCTTCTAGAGCTAACTTTCAAAGAAAAATTAAATTCGTTTTATTAATCACGGCGCTACTAGTGGGCGAATACTAAAAGAAAAACAAATGAAACAATAAAAAATCTCCTCCATTTTTGAAGTCGGTTAAAAATTGGCAGATATCGTAATGGCACAGGTTGGCGATAAGCCAGAGTGTTAAGGTCACAGAGTAGTAAACTCAGAGGAGTCATTACTCCTAAATAGGTTAGGTAAACAATGATAAAATGGATAGCCCATGGTCTATAACGCATGACAACAATTTAAGAAGGCCACAAAACTTTTTGTATCCGGCCCGCATTACTCCTGAAGGTTTTTACAACTTCACCGTGTTGTAAGATATTGGTCTTAATAAATATTATTTAAACAGTGTAACATTGCATGGTAACTAACGCGCTTTGTTTCTACTATTTACTAAGATTAGATTAAGAAGACACATATTAACAGCCCTGTAGTTCTGAGCTCGTAGAATAAGACTACGGTATCCCCTGCCTAACGTATTAGACGACGAAGGGTGAGGGGCCTTTGTCGTCCGCCAAAATGGACCCGGGAAGAAGGCGACATCGGCTTGCCCCTATCGCCTTGCACTGCGAGGGCACAGGAGGAGAGGGATTAACCTCCCCCCCCGGGAAGTGATCTCCGTAGAGCACAGTGCAGAGGGGTTCCGGTGCGTTCCTCTAGAGATACCGGAGGGGAGGGGATTTTTGTGGGTAAGAACCCCACATAACTCCGCCTCCTACTAGGACAAATACGGAATACAAAAAATTATAAGGAGAACAGGTAGCTGCTTGTATGTTAACAAACATTAATCTCTCGTATATAGGTGTTAAAACTTAAGCTATCGCTATGATAAGTATGCGAGCACGAAGTCACTTCATCCGACGCGAGCTGGTTCACGTAATAACTCGCTCATAATCGAATTGACAGATGATTCCACGAGCGGAATATGCAAACGACGTTACGTAAATAAGTCGAAGGCCGGCCAGAAGTGGAAGGCATTAAAACGGAGCGACGGACGGAAATGTGTTCAATGCGATGTCGGATTGCGACAAGCTTGCGAGCAATATACGATTGAGCCAAGCAAATGGAGGAGAGAAGGGTTACAATTTATACTATATGTATATAATATACGGCGTTGACGTTTTAACCGACTTCAAGAAAGAAATTTTCAATTCGTCTCAATGTTTTAAGTAAAACTACATTACGCACTTGACTTGTGGAGTAAGCTGGCAATGCCTTATGAATAGTGTGATCGGGTGGGGCGAACGGAAGTTAAGGATATATAAGTTAGTGGAGATAGAAAGAGAGTTACGATTCGTATATCTAAGACAGGTCTACCGTCTGTATTACACTGGAAGATATATGTTGAATAGATCCCATATTCATGATATTGTCATATGACTATTGGGTTGCAAAGATATACCACTCCTGAAAATATAGAAGAATGCTTATTGATTGACAAATTGGCAGGTTTATGACAATCTAAGACTACTATATACTATATGATAAATTTTATTTTAGTTGTGATGTAATAAATGTTAATAGTGAAATTAAATGTACTGATATATACAATACATAGCAGAAGGTATTTAAATAAATTAATAAAAAAACTATCTAAGACTAGGTAGATAGACTCCTTAGTGACAACGAGCATCAATGTAGAGTAAGAAAGAAAAATACGCAACGGAATTTCCTAATACTATCATCGTAAGTCTATAAATAAAAGAGAGCGTCCGCACTTAGTAGCATTTATTTGTTTTTTCGTAAAGATACTAGTTCTTTATAGTAAACTTAGTATGTATAGTTAAGTTAATTGGTCGTTTTAGTAGATTTTGGGAATCGATTTACATGTTGATTGTTATCTGACGAACGAGATGCGTTGAAATATAGACGTAGTAGACAGGGGGTGAGTGGTATATAATGCCAACAGATATTAAGGGCTTTTGGTACTGAGTATATGTCGAGATAAATAAATAAATAACCGATATATGAAACGATCACTCGCCAAGTACTTCATTGCCGTTGCCAAAAATGTAATGTGTTTTAACACATTGTAACTGTAACTCACTTCATTAATCAATTAGTTACTGTATAAGGAATTTTCCTAACTATTTGATTTTAGCTTCTTTTATCGTACTAAATTGCCAACCACCCAAGTTCCATTGGATGCCGGCACCAATGAAATGAATTTGACGTGTCTATTTTTATACCGAGCTCGGTAACAAGGAAAACACGTGAGAAAACTGGTATCTAACTAAAAAACATTAATTCCAAAATAGTAAGCAATAAATATAATAAAAATTGATAATTTATTTACGCATTCGGTAGTAACAAATTGCTTCTTCCTCCCTGATAAACTTTTCTTTAACACTACATCATTTGGACAAATATTTTTTTTGGGGTATAAACTAGTGCTTGACCACGATCCCACCTGATGTTAAGTGGTGATATAGTCGAAAGATGGTACGCGCTAGTTTAGTAAGTGCCTATTTACTTTACTCTTGAAGGCTCCCATGTGGTACTTGGACGGAAAGATTAACGCCGGCAACTTGTTCCACTTCTTTGCTATATGCACGATGAACTATAACACAAATCGCTTCGTTCGGACGCGCGGAACATCTACTATAAAAGGGTGGAGACCCGCCGAGTGTCTAAACGTCTGTAGGTAGAATGGGGATAGGGGAATTAACTCGTGTAATTCCTGTGCACACTCTCCAAAATGTAATCTATAAAGCACCGAAAAGCTGGCCACCTTGCGCCGGTCTCAAGACATCTAAATATAGATCTTGGTTACCTAATAACTTTTTGGCCCGCCTCTCCATGGAATCCAGTGCCGCGAGTTGGTATTTGGCTGCACCTGTCCAGATATGACAACAGTACTCCACATATGGCCGGATCTGTGCTTTATACAAAGTCAAAAGCTGTCCCGGTGTGAAGTACCGCCGATGAAACATCAACTATGAAAGGATGGAAATCCGCCAAATGTCTAAACGTCGTGGGTTCGAATCCACCATTCGACTGAACGAGAACCATTTCCTAGCACAAGCTTAATTGGAATGGTTAACAAGCATGTTAGTAGGTAATATTGATGAAAAAAAAAATATTGATAGCTTTCTTTAAAGAAAAAAAAAGGGTCACAATTTGAAAATTACATTACATATTACACAATATTTATCTCTTTTTTGTGAGAGACTGGTATCTGCACTAAGTTGCCATGTCAGACAGATCGTCCGGCCCTCTGCCACACGTATTAATCTTATTAAGCTTTTCTAATTAAATGGAAAAAGAGAAATACTTGTTTGAGCATGTGAGAATGGCAATTGAGTGATTAATTAAAATAAAATTAGTTCATATTCAAAAGTATTTTACCGTAATCTCTACGATATTTATAATCAAGAGTATTTAACGGTTGCATAGTCTCTACAATATTTACTCTGGCACTGCAACTAGGACAAACTGTAGGAGTTAGTTTCAGTTGCCAAACTCTTACGGAATTATGAGCGTCGATCTTTTATAACTAGGATATCAGATTTTAAAATACATGCATGATTAAGTCAAGTCAAACTCACTTCATAGGATTAACAACTACACTCAGTTCTTCTTCTCCCCTAACTTTGAGTGCCAATTCCCGCAGTGGCACTCAAAGTTAGTTTAGCTTTTGAATATCCCTTATATTGTCCATGAAATAGCAACCGACCGAGTCGTTGTTCAGCACTATCGGGCTTTTTTTTTTGACGAACTACACAGATTGGCCAGAGAAGCTGGCCTTGACTGCTTCACCGGATTGAGAGGCGGCATAGCTCTTAGGTCGCTTAGCCTGAACCTCTATTGCTAGTAACTCGACACAAGGGTCCCCCAGTGAGGGGTAAAGCTATCGGACGCCCTATCGGCTTACGCGTAACATAGTAACCGTCCAAGCCGAGGTTATCCCTCACCGATGGGACCCTTGTGTCGAGTTACTTGCGATAAAGGTTCGGGCTAAGCGACCTAAGAGCTATGTCACCTCTCAATCCGGTGAAGCCAAGTCCAGCTTCTCTGGCCAATCTGTGTAGTACGTGATAACAAAACACTTAAATTAAATATGGTCCATTTATCTTGTAAATAAAGCAAAGAAACTAAAGCTTATTATACTATGTTATTTTTTAAGAAAACGATTAGACTGTTATGATACCATTTGAATAAAACACAATAGCCAAATAATGCGACATAACCACTCAATGTAAAACATGTATTATTTATTGATTACTTATATGAAATGACACATATTCGTTGAATTAAATGGATGACTCTTGAGCAATCAGTGGCCTCTTTAAACAAAATATAATTAGTCTAATGAATAAAGTCTTTATGAAAAATATGCAAACAAGAATTCGTATATTATTTAAAGCCTAAAAGAGCTTGCTATTGCTGGAATGATTATCGATATGATTGTACTAGATCGGTTTCGTAATAAAAAGACAATGGTAAATAGCATGGAAATGTAGAAAATATGGAAAAACCGTGACATCACCAAAGCAACTAAAACCCGGCTTGTAAGATCACTTGTGTTCTCTTCTCTTCTCTTGTATTTTCTTGTACGCCTCTGAAACATGGACCCTACGAGAGAGCGAGAAACAGAGGATAGATGCGCTCGAGATGTGGTGCTGGAGAAGAATGCTGAGGATACCTTGGACTGCATTCGGAACTAACCAGTCAATACTTGAAGAACTCGGCATCAAGCAGCGTCTGTCTTCCATTGTTCGGGCTCGAATACTGACATTTTTTGGTCATGTCTGCAGGCGTAATGACGAATCCATCGAACGCCTGGTAGTACAGGGTAAGGTGGAGGGCACCAGATCTAGGGGAAGATCACCTATGAGATGGACCGACCAGATAAGAACGGCTATGGACGTACCCTTGCACCAATGTGCGAAAAAAGCAGCGTACAGGGAGGAGTGGCGGCGGCTTGTAAAGCGGGTCACTGATACCTAATACATGATAACCACGACGAGTCTGTAAAGACTCAAGCGACGAAGAAGAAGAAATAGCAGACTCGGGTATGTATATACTGTTATCCGTAGTGATAACTGATCAATTAATACAATTAAAGTATAGTTTATTCTGAGCCGAGCCGATACTTCCGTCCTTCGTGAAATAAATCACCTAATTTTATTGCGTAGTAATTTTGTAAAGAGTATATTGGATGTACATCAGGGGTTCCCAACCTTTTTGAACTGTAGAGCATATTCTAAAATATCGGTCGAGTTGCGGGCACCATATATTTTTAATCAACCAACTTCTTTCATACCTTCTCATTTTTCCATCATTTATTTTATATTATTCATTATTTATTATAGAATTATAAACTTTCATACACTATTAATAAATTTCCAAATAATAAAATTATTATTGCAAATTGTATATACCCAGAGAAATGTATTTACAAAACGTAATAATTCACATTTTTAATTAATGTTTTAAAAAATCAGTCTGTGTCGAATAGTGGCGAGCACGAAGTTGGGAATCTCTGATGTACATTATCACTTATTATCATGAAGAACTAGTAATTTGCATTCATTTACAATTCAGAAACGCAAGTCGCAAAAACCACCTCAAGTAGGAATTAGTCATTGTTCGCAATTTCGTTATTCAACTACGGCACAAGGTTATCTTTACGAACCGTGAAAATCAAACGACATTATGAATAGTTGTAACAAATTGAAATCTAAACAGATCATTGCTTAGTATTTATCTAAAACCTATGTAAGCAAAAATTAATATGGGAGCTGATTGAAAAGGCAAACCTCTATAAAATAAAAAAAAGGTTAATAAATGACCGCGCTATGAGTTTGCTAACATTAAAAGAAATACAGAAACCCCTTTTTGAAGTCGGTTAAATATACGTCAGATATTAAACATATATATATATATATATACAGGCATATATATATATATATATATATATATATATATATACAGGATGTTCCGTAATTAAACGTCCAACGGTAAGTGGATGGTAGATGGCTGTTTGACAGCCTCGACAAAAATAATCCGTGACTTTTTTTTTATATGAACATTTTACTGGAAACGAAAATACTATACAGTTATAAATAAATAAATACTATAATGGTAAATAAGCTAGTTTGGACTATTTGTCGTTATCTAAATATATAAAAGTGAGAGTGAGAGAAAGTGTGTGGATTTGTTGTGTATAGGCTCCGAAATGGTTGGAACGAATTCTTCGAAACTTTCAGGGAATCTTTAGATTGACCTGGCAAGTAATTCGGTAAGGTTTGGTGACGATCGGAGCACTCCTCTTTTTGAACTGTCAAATACAGCTTTATTTATTATGATGATATTTTATTGTTTTATAACCCAAATTTGTATTGACACATGCGTTGTGTATATTTATGTTCACCAACTCGAGAAGAGAATAGAAGAGAATGAACACGGAGAGAAATTAATATTGTTTAAATATAATAAAGCAAAATCTAGCCTGGCGAAGCGGGCTGGGTACACTAGTAGTAAATATAAATATCGTACACGTTTCAGTTTTTTTTCACGTTTTCAGTAAAATGTTCAAATCAAAAAAACAAATGACATGGAATTATTTTTATTATTTTTCTCTAGGCTCTTCATAGTTACTTACGAGTACCAGCCACTAACCGTTGGACGTTGAATTATGCGACATACTGTGAGCGTTAAATATAAAAACTATTACAGTTAATTCTGTGATAATAAACTTTAAAGTTTAACCTTTGTATCTGTCCCACTGTTGGTCAAACTCCATCTCTAAAAAACAAATTAGCACGTGTTCGGTGAAGGAAAACATCGTCAAGAAACCTGCATGTCTTAGAATATTTTTTACGGTATGTGAAATTCTACAATCCGCACTAGGGCCGAGTGTTGGACTTTAAACTCACTGTTACAGTTAATTACTAGCAATGTTGCAGGATTTAAACGTCTCAGCACATACGAGCGCAAAGCCTTGAGAGTACATCGTCCATGATAAGGTTTCCTAATCGGACTTTGTGACTGATATCTCAGCGTTAATGATATTATTATTTTCATAAAACAAAGTAAACTAAATGATCTTTTTGTTCTTTTTAGTAAATTAAAATAATTATAAAAAACTAGCGTACCAAGGCCGCTTCGCCGGGCTAGATTTTATTTTATTTTAATGAAACAATAAACTTACATCAATAAACTCACATTATATTAAATTATTCATTTCTCTCCGTATTCATTCTCTTCTCGAGCGGGTGAAGATCATAACCTACAAACATGTACATATCAGTAAATACAATATCATAGCCGAAATAGTAGTATCCTAGTAAATAAAAGCTGTATTTGGACAGTTCAAAAATGGCAGTGCTCCGATCGTCACCAAACTATACAGGATTAGATAGATAGATAGATATATAGATAAATCCTTTATTGCACTAAATAAAATGTACAAAAGCTGAATAGCATTATTTGCCATTATATTTGCTATTTCTTCCAGCAAGCTTTTAGTGGGTTAGAGAAAGTTAGGTGAAGTGCCACTAAAATAGCGTTTGAAGAATCTTGTATGGATAAATTATCTTCTATATATATAAAAGAGAAAGTGTGTGGGTATGTTTCAACATCTCAGCGCCATACACACAAGTAAATTGAAGCAAGTTAGCAAGCTTTTTTTTTTTTGAGGGTTCTTCCCGGAAAGGACATGTTTTCGCCCTTTCCGGGAAATTCTATTTGTTTCTCTGACTAGAGGGGGTCAGAGATTGATTTTCAAAGTTATATTTATATTCGTATCTTAGTGATTTCCCTTTTTTGACAACTTCTATATTCTAAATAAATATTTTGTATATATATATATATTTATGTATATAGTATATATATTTAATATGTAAGTATATTATTTATTTATCTGTTTTTTTTTTTTTTCTTTATTTTCTTTACTCAATTTCTCCATCAGCAATCATAATCACAAGATATAATTAAATAACCTATATATATAATTAATAAAATATATATATTTGTATATGTACACAGTTTAATTATCAATTTCTTAATCTGTTTTATTGTTATTAATCGCTCTATTCGCTACATAATCTAATTCACAATCGTTTCTGGCTCTTCCATTTATCGGGCATGCTGTGATCAGGTGCAGAATCGATTTGTTTGCGTTCTGATCACAGGGGCACGCGGGACTCTCTTTTTTCTTGAATTTGTGCAGGTACTCAGAGAATCCCTCGTGCCCTGTCAGTATTTGTATGGTCAGGGGATCCAGGTCATTTTTCCTTAATATAGCATATGCTTGTATTGCGTCAGGCAGAAAGCTTTGGTTGTAGATGCCGTTGTTTCTTCTTTGTAGCGCCTGTTCCATTCATCAAGAGATCTCAAACGTATTTGCCTCTTGATGAATGAAACAGGACAGTTTTCATATTTTGGCCTGGTTTTTGTCTTTAGAGCTGCTTCTTTGGCGAGTCCGTCCGCTCTCTCGTTACCCAACACTCCGGCGTGGGCCTTGATCCAGAACAATTGTACTTCTTTGCCAATCTTTTTACCTTCCAATATATTTCGGATCGCACCCATTGCTAGAGGATGAGTGGTGTCTCCTCTGGTGATGGTAGTTAGCAAGCTTGGTCTTTTTCAACCGACTTAAAAAACGAAGGACGTTCTCGTGTGTATTTTTATGTTTATACCTCATAACTTCCGACTCGGTCAGGGGTCTGCAACCTTTTGAGTCGGAAGAGTCAAAAATTACAATTTGCAAAATTTTTAAAGTCATAATTTTTTTTTCTCGCCAACAATAAATAGTACTAGCTTGGTCTGTCATTGTTTAATTTAAATCACAATTTGATAAAGTTAATAATTTCGACCGTGTAAGTGTTTATATAAATCATAAAAACCACGTTCTATTCAGCACGGATTCAACTTCGCTATCTGATTCGAGCGGGGCGTGCGGTGCAACAGAACAGGTTCCCGTGTCAAGTGAGATAACACACACATAACAAACATGAACACACACAGATAGCAAGTGAGGTCAAGCATTACATCACTCGATCGACACTAACGTCAATGCTGAATTTCGACATTACACATAGTAAAACTCATAAAGATTGATACTTTATGTTTGTCAAGTAAAACTTCTACTAAACTTAAACTAAAAAACTTGACCTTTCTCTCTTGCTCCCACAGTAATATAAGAATCATAACTCTCTCTCTTTCTGTCTTTACTAACTTATATCTCCCTCTCGACTTCCCTTCGCCTAGCCCGATCACACTCTTCGTAACGCATTTCCCAGCTTACTCCCCAAAGCAAGTGTGAGTAAATAAGTTCTATTTCAAAAATAAATTTTATAGTGTAACATATGACGTAAGATAGT
This sequence comes from Meandrusa payeni, assembly GCA_029286785.1. Taxonomy (NCBI): domain Eukaryota; kingdom Metazoa; phylum Arthropoda; class Insecta; order Lepidoptera; family Papilionidae; genus Meandrusa; species Meandrusa payeni. The sequence goes on from JAGSMX010000029.1 coordinate 5,251,782, forward strand.
ACTTAGATCTCACCGTTGTGAATAGCATAGGTAACAAACAAGCCCTGTAGTTCTGGGCTCTCAAGAATAACATTGCGTTATCCCCTGCCTTTCGTAGAAGGCGAATAAAAGGAACCTCAGGTTCACTGGGCGACAAGGGCGGACCTGGGAAGAAGGCGACATGGGCTGGCCCGTATCGCCTTGCACTGCAAGGGCATAGGGGAAGGGGGAAAGGAGTAAGCTCCCTTGAGTTGAGGGAGTGCAAGATTTCCTAAGACGTTGTCGGGGATAGAGCGAAGTGGAAAACAAGGTAAGCACCACCACGTGGAACCAATAGCATGGAAGAGAGAGGAAGAGAGGATTAAAGGTCTAAGTTATCATCAATCGCTGTCTTGGACAGATTCTAGGGGTCTGCTGGTCGCTAACAATCTGACCAAAAGCTCCTAGCACACTGTCAAGAATCGCCGATCAGTCAGCAAATAAAGCGCCGCAAATGGTCACATAATGGACATGAAGACCGGATGATGAAGATGGCCCGGGGCAAAACATCTAGCCCAAGACAAAGCAAAATGGCGACGCACTGCGGACACGTGTGTGTCTGCCCCACAGCCGAGACATAGGACTATAATATGTATTATTTTATTAATTGATATAAATAATAATAATTAGTGCAAACCCCGATCAAGGATTCGAATACCCGGCCATAAGATCGATAAGGTCGTAAAACCGTCCGCTTTAACCATACCGTACATACATGCATATTCCCAGTGTATGTACAGGGCCCACAATACTGAAGGTCACAGACATATTTTTGAGTCCCTCGCGTCCAAAAAGATGACTGTTATGGTACCATTTGAATAAAGCACAATGGCCAAACAATGCGTCATACTCACTCAATGCAAAACATGTTATATCGATTACTTAAATGAAATAACACATTCGTAGAAATAAATCGATGACTCTTGAGCAATCAGTGGCCTCTTTAAACAAGATACAAGTAGATTTTATTAAAATATGTAAACAACAATTTGCTACCGATATCCATTACCGCACATTTACGCGGAATTACAAATTCCATCGGCACAATCTTGATGGTTGACGTTTCACGACTGTACGTTCCTTGCGTAACTTTCCCTTCCGCGCACTGTCAACCAGTGGAATCAACTGTCACCAGCGGTGTCTTTCCGAATTTTTACGATTTGGGGACCTTCAAAAAACTAGTCTACCTCCTATCTCAAGGGCCAGCAACGCACCTGCAGCTCTTCTGGTGCTGCGGATGTTCATAACCGACGGTGATCATTTAAAATCAAGTTACACGTAAACTCATTTGCCACTTTACCTAAAAAAAAACTAGGTTCAGACAATGATCACTATAACATAATGACGCGCGTGGTTTTATCTATATATTTAGGTTCCCTTTTACGATACGACGTAAATCAGGTTAACGTAATCAATAAACTTTCCGTAACTGGATATTACTACGTTTATTTTCATTGTTTATTAATTATTATTGAGCAAGTTTCACACATCTATAGCCTAATGGCTTAGGTGAGGTACGCTTTGCGAAACTTAAGGTCACAGTTTGAATCGACCATTCGACTATTGATGTGAACCATCTCCTAACACAAGCTTAAGTACTAAAAATATTACTAACAGTCATGTTAAGAAACTAATTGTTAACTAGACTGTTAGTAATATTTTGAAAAAAAAAAACGCAAACTATTGGGTGATAGGGGAACATACGGGGCCTCTTAACCATAATTTTCAAAAAAAAATACCTAGTATTTTTCTTTATAGTAAGCGTTAGGTTTCTAATCAACTTAATATGTATTCTGTGTATCATTTTTTTAATAAACAGAGGAATATCACAATATATTTTTTCAGACCAGTTTAACGACTAAGCTGGTGTATTATATGAACCCAACGTCATATGCTAACAAAAATTTATTTAGGACTTAGTCGAAACCTAATTCTTTCAAACAAAATAAATCAAAATCGATTCATAAATAACGGCGCTAAGAGTGCACAAAACAGCACAAAATACGGACGAATTGAGAACCTCCTCTTTTTGAAGTCGGTTAAAATTAATTGGCCTACATTCCATCTGACATTTGAATCTCGCTTATCAATCCGATCGAAAGGCACTGTATATATTGCCGATATTTATTTGTTACTGTGGAATAATTACATATTGTTTACATCTTAACGGATTACACAATCGATTTAGAATAATTTGTTTGTCCGACAAAACGGCACGCCCCATGCAAGTTAATAATTCTAAGTAAATCTTGAAAGTATATACGTCAAGAATAATGTTCATAATATAAATACAATATTGTGTACAGGTATATTGGTTATGAATAACGAGAATCGACCCCATTACGAGTGAATGAGTTAACCCTTGACAAAGAGGTATTTGAGTATCTCGTCTAACAGGCCGAAGGTCGTTTAATTTTAAACACATTACAAGCAAGAAGATGTACTAAATGTCAATGTGTTACCATAATACCGTAAAACTTAATTTATAAATAAATTTTACATTTTATAACTGCCATTATTATTACAAGTAAATATCGTTAAAGTACGTGCACACTGTGGGCGAAAATAACCGTGAAACCGTAAAATTCCTTGATGCGATGTAAAAGTAAAATCTGGCATTCCGCCACAGTCATAACCAGACAGTGTGAATGCTCCTTTGTAACGAAAATATAAAAAAAGGTCAAAAAGATGTTAGAGAAAACGATAGCTCGCTTACCGGTAACAACGACAGGTGGGTCAGTGGAACACTTTCGGTTTTCAGAACCACACTGTTAGATCACTTAGCGAACGAAGTCGAATGCACTTTTACATCATTCGAACATTGGCTGTGTTTGACGCACAATTAGCACACACTGTGAGGCTTGAGACAATCCTGTATAGTTTTGTTTGCACGTTCGTGTTGTTTTGGGCCGTGATAAACGTCGGGAGGCCGCGCGGCGACTGCTCGACCGCTATGCCGTTGACGCGCCGCCTCACGTGCGATTGCATGCAAAAAACTTGACCGTAGAGCTTCGTATCTCATAGACCACTCATCGAACTTCGAACGTTCGACGAACCGTTAACGTGTTTTTCATGATAGCGTGCTATTAGGTGCGACTTGCGCACATTGATATTGTCGAACAATTTTAGCTCTCGTCCGATTGTCTTCACTTCCTATTACAATAGGTATTTTCAAGAGTAGAGTCAATAGGCATTTTTAGACTAAGCTAGTGCTCCTATCTATCTATCTAGGACTGCTTTTCCACTTAGCATCAGGCGGGATCAAGCACTCGCTTATAAAGCATATAAGTTTTTAAATTGAAAAGGTATGGTTCCAATTAGATCCCATATCACATCGTGAAGAAAACTACATGTTTTAGAAAAGAATTCTGAGACATGTGTCTGCCAATCCGCACTAGGGCCGAGTGGCGGACTATGCCCTTTACTCTCTTTGCAGAAAAGATCTGTGCCCCATAGTGGGACAAATACATGTAAAGGCTGTAACTTAATATCTGAAATAAAAGGAATGTACGCGCGTAGCATTTAATTTTTGATCTGTCAAGTTTGTTTTGGATGTCAGTGGTTTTATTGTTGTTGATGAATATTTTATGGCTTGGTAACAAGACCTTATGCCAAGTTGTTTTTTAAAACACACACTTATTTCTTACGTCTAAGATGAAAATGGTAAAATGTAAGTTAGATGATCCCCCCCCCCATGAGTCCCCGCGCCATCGTCATTGGTTTTTATTCATAACCAATGCAGATATAACGGGTTAATTTATTTTAAAAGCATGGTAACGATGCCAATAAATAGTATGCAAGATTTTGTTTTAGCTGTTTCGTTTGAATACAGAATAAATCAGCATTACGCAAGTTATTAAATACATTGGTCGATCTATGTACGAGTTGTTCTTGTACGTACTTTTATAGATGTATTTATATGATTGTGTACGTTAAAGTTATAACATTTTTTGTGTTCGTTTGTACAACATTTATTAAGATACACTTCGTTTGAAGTGTTTGCAAAACAGTTAAATTTTTTAAAATATTTTTATGTGTGACGAAATTTCTTATGTAACACATTATTTTTTTTATTCCTTTTGGAAATCGGAAATACTACAAAAATAATTTCAATTATATGGTATGTTCTTTTGTACCTCGTTTTTTTTTTAATGACGAACTACACAGATTGGCCAGAGAAGCTGGCCTTGACTGCTTCACCGGATTGAGAGGTGGCATAGCTCTTAGGTCGCTTAGCCTGAACCTCTGTTGTACTTCGTGTTTTATGTGTATTGTAGGTGTTAAGTGACCTGAGGTAGTCAATAGTAATAGATTAGATACAATGCGGATTCTCCAGTGCGTTCCACTGGAGATCCGGGAGCCCCTCACCATGCACCGAGAAAGGGACACCAAGGAGGAGGCGGAGGGGTTAGTGAGTAAGAACTTCAATTAATTCGTTTGTTTTTTTTTTGTTAGGTCATAATTGCCGACTGGGTGAACCGATTTTGATGATTCTTTTTTTACTTGAAGCTGTTGCATCTAATGTGGTCCCATTTAAATTTTGGTCCATTTCCGACAATGGCATCCATGAGATACCCATATAAGTTTTAAATTGAAAAGGTTTGGTTCCAATTAGATTCCATATCACACCGTGAGAAAACCTATATGTGTTAGAAAAAAATTCTGAGACATGTGTCTGCCAATCCGCACTAGAGCCGAGTGGCGGACTATGCCCTTTACTCTCTTTGCAGAAAAGACCTGTGCCCAACAGTGGGACATATACATGAAAAGGCTGTAATTTAATATCTGAAATAAAGGGAATGTACGCGCGTAGCATTTAATTTTTGATCTGTCAAGTTTGTTTTTGGATGTCATTGGTTTTTATTGTTGTTGATGAATATTTTATGGCTTGGTAATAAGACCTTATGCAAAGTCGTTTTTTAAAACACACACTTATTTCTACGTTTACGTTATTACGTCTAAGATGAAAATGGTAAAATGTAAGTTAGATGATCCCCATGAGTCCCCGCGCCATCGTCATTGGTTTTTATTCATAACCAATGCAGATATAGCGGGTTAATTTATTTCAAAAGCATGGTAACGATGCCAATAAATAGTATGCAAGATTTTGTTTTAGGTATTTCGTTTGAATACAGAATAAATCAGCATTACGCAAGTTATTAAATACATTGGTCGATCTATGTACGAGTTGTTCTTGTACGTACTTTTATAGATGTACTTAAATGTAATTTGATGAGAGTTTGGTTCTGATTCATTCTATTTCGTAATATTCCTATTCTATTTATCATCGGTTTTTGTTTTGTGAGCAACAAATTATCTATCTATTTATATATCTAGACACGTAAGTGATATAAATACATTCTGTTATGCACAATGGGACTCTTATCAAGACTAAATATCACGGATCGGTTCTTAGGCTCCTAAGTATCTATTAAGCATCTCAGGCAGTAAAAAACGATTAGAAGTGTTTTAAATTACATCAATTTGCAATCGTATCAAATAATGGTTTATGCGCCATGTCGACTCTATGTTAGTAGTACGTCTATGGACTAAAGGGAAATATATAAACAACGCAAAATTACGGGTTCGAAGCTATCCGCTAAATTCAGTTCCGATGACGTCACTTGCCGCCTATACACGATACCACCTTGCAAGAAGTTATTAATACACACACACGAGCGCGAAATATTCCATGTGAGCCATTGTTGTGGAATTATATTCACGGAACCTTTAGCAATCGATTCAATACGTTTCGTGAAGTAATAAAGCCCGACACCAATGCGGTACTATAGCGAATTCAATGTCAGAACATATTACTACATGGGTAACTTTATAGCCTAGTGGTGATACACCGACGGCATGTACTAATTATGTGTCGTTTGTCGGTTTTTTAAATATAAGAAACACTTGTTTTAAATTTGTAATAAATATCGGACCTAATAATGGTAGAAAAGCGGATTTCGAAAGCTGTCATTATCTATCTATTTATATATCTAGACACGTAAGTGATATAAATACATTCTGTTATGCACAATGGGACTCTTATCAAGACTAAATATCACGGATCGGTTCTTAGGCTCCTAAGTATCTATTAAGCATCTCAGGCAGTAAAAAACGATTAGAAGTGTTTTAAATTACATCAATTTGCAATCGTATCAAATAATGGTTTATGCGCCATGTCGACTCTATGTTAGTAGTACGTCTATGGACTAAAGGGAAATATATAAACAACGCAAAATTACGGGTTCGAAGCTATCCGCTAAATTCAGTTCCGATGACGTCACTTGCCGCCTATACACGATACCACCTTGCAAGAAGTTATTAATACACACACACGAGCGCGAAATATTCCATGTGAGCCATTGTTGTGGAATTATATTCACGGAACCTTTAGCAATCGATTCAATACGTTTCGTGAAGTAATAAAGCCCGACACCAATGCGGTACTATAGCGAATTCAATGTCAGAACATATTACTACATGGGTAACTTTATAGCCTAGTGGTGATACACCGACGGCATGTACTAATTATGTGTCGTTTGTCGGTTTTTTAAATATAAGAAACACTTGTTTTAAATTTGTAATAAATATCGGACCTAATAATTGTAGGAAAGCGGAGTTCGAAAGCTATCATTATCTATCTATTTATATATCTAGACACGTAACTGATATAAATACATTCTGTTATGCACAATGGGAGTCTTATCAAGACTAAATATCACGAAGCGGTTCTTAGGCTCCTAAGTATCTATGAAGCATCTCAGGCAGTAAAAAACGATTAGAATTGTCTTAAATTACATCAATTTGTAATCTTATCAAATAATGGTTTATGCGCCATGTCGACTCTATGTTAGTAGTACGTCTATGGACTAAAGGGAAATATATAAACAACGCAAAATTACGGGTTCGAAGCTATCCGCTAAATTCAGTTCCGATGACGTCACTTGCCGCCTATACACGATACCACCTTGCAAGAAGTTATTAATAAACACACACGAGCGCGAAATATTCCATGTGAGCCATTGTTGTGGAATTATATTCACGGAACCTTTAGCAATCGATTCAATACGTTTCGTGAAGTAATAAAGCCCGACACCAATGCGGTACTATAGCGAATTCAATGTCAGAACATATTACTACATGGGTAACTTTATAGCCTAGTGGTGATACACCGACGGCATGTACTAATTATGTGTCGTTTGTCGGTTTTTTAAATATAAGAAACACTTGTTTTAAATTTGTAATAAATATCGGACCTAATAATGGTAGAAAAGCGGATTTCGAAAGCTGTCATTATCGATCTATTTATATATCTAGACACGTAAGTGATATAAATACATTCTGTTATGCACAATGGGAGTCTTATCAAGACTAAATATCACGGAGCGGTTCTTAGGCTCCTAAGTATCTATTAAGCATCTCAGGCAGTAAAAAACGATTAGAATTGTCTTAAATTACATCAATTTGTAATCTTATCAAATAACAGTTTATGCGCCATGTCGACTCTATGTTAGTAGTACGTCTATGGACTAAAGGGAAATATATAAACAACGCAAAATTACGGGTTCGAAGCTATCCGCTAAATTCAGTTCCGATGACGTCACTTGCCGCCTATACACGATACCACCTTGCAAGAAGTTATTAATACACACACACGAGCGCGAAATATTCCATGTGAGCCATTGTTGTGGAATTATATTCACGGAACCTTTAGCAATCGATTCAATACGTTTCGTGAAGTAATAAAGCCCGACACCAATGCGGTACTATAGCGAATTCAATGTCAGAACATATTACTACATGGGTAACTTTATAGCCTAGTGGTGATACACCGACGGCATGTACTAATTATGTGTCGTTTGTCGGTTTTTTAAATATAAGAAACACTTGTTTTAAATTTGTAATAAATATCGGACCTAATAATGGTAGAAAAGCGGATTTCGAAAGCTGTCATTATCTATCTATTTATATATCTAGACACGTAAGTGATATAAATACATTCTGTTATGCACAATGGGAGTCTTATCAAGACTAAATATCACGAAGCGGTTCTTAGGCTCCTAAGTATCTATGAAGCATCTCAGGCAGTAAAAACGATTAGAAGTGTCTTAAATTACATCAATTTGCAATCGTATCAAATAATGGTTTATGCGCCATGTCGACTCTATGTTAGTAGTACGTCTATGGACTAAAGGGAAATATATAAACAACGCAAAATTACGGGTTCGAAGCTATCCGCTAAATTCAGTTCCGATGACGTCACTTGCCGCCTATACACGATACCACCTTGCAAGAAGTTATTAATAAACACACACGAGCGCGAAATATTCCATGTGAGCCATTGTTGTGGAATTATATTCACGGAACCTTTAGCAATCGATTCAATACGTTTCGTGAAGTAATAAAGCCCGACACCAACGCGGTACTATAGCGAATTCAATGTCAGAACATATTACTACATGGGTAACTTTATAGCAGTGATAGCCTAGTGGTGATACACCGACGGCATGTACTAATTATGTGTCGTTTGTCGGTTTTTTAAATATAAGAAACACTTGCTTTAAATTTGTAATAAATATGGGATCTAATAATTGTAGGAAAGCGGAGTTCGAAAGCTGTCATGTTTGTTTTTAATTTTTTTCATTAAAGGAGACGGTTATGGGAAGTGCTTTTATGTTTAGATTAGATTACACGCTTAACACCTAACACCTATCACAGGTGTGTTAAGCGAGCATGTATGGTTGTATGAATGTATATATATATATATATATATATATATACATATAAAGGTAGTAGGTATTGATTGGGCGCGGGCACCGCTGAAAATCTAGCACAGACTTGCGACAGTATATGTTAGACGTTGTCCAATGTTGGCATCATGTTCTATTTGTCCATTCCTTCTTCCTTTAATTGTAAATTGTCTTTGTAATTTGTTTGTAAATTATGATGCCAAAAAATAAAATGTCTATGTCTACGTATGGATGCGGCGGAAGTGAGGGAAGAATGCTATATGAAATAAATATTTAGTACAGCTTTTATTTACGTGAATGTTATACATTGAAATTAGATTAACTATGCGGATTTTGGTGCGAAATTTTGCAACGTTTTGCAACTGTCTAGGTCATAGTTGGGCTCATATCATCAAGTTACTGTCTGTCTAGTGCAGTTTCAACTATGAATAGGTTTTCCATTCGTACGAATAAAAAATTGCTTACTTAAAAAAATTGTACGGTTTATATCGAAGGGCTCATTTCACGGACCTAATACTATCGGTAATTAACGGATAGCGATGGCTATCACAATCTACCTCATCAGATTTGAAAGGAAATGAGAGTCTAATCCTATCCTATCAATAGCTATCCTATTTGAATAAACCTTTAAGACACTGTAACCTAATCTGACTTTATTTCCCCATCCACGTTCCATCATCGGACTTCAAAACACACTGCTGGATTTCATCCTTTTGCTGTAGAAGCCCTCATAAGCGAACGCTTTGCTTCGTCTATCATAATTCCTACACAAGGGACTGAAATAGTTTGCCTGCATCTATCTTTCCCTTCGTTTACAATGTGGGTGTTTCCAAGACTAGACAGAATAAGTATTTATTAAGCTAGTGCGCCTTTCGATCCAGGACTGCATTTAACATCAGGTTGAATCGTGGTCAAGCACAAGCTTAGAAATAATAGAAAGTATAAAAGAAAAAATGAGAGAATCTCTAATTGGACCGTTACTTTGCACGATGTTATCTATAGAGGGTCCTATAGAGCCACAACTAGGTCAGTTATTCCAGATCAGTTTTATGTCGAGCTTTATACAGTTGCGTCGGGGAGCAAAAGAATACAATATATATTTATACGACACAGGTAAGGAGAAAAATAAAATAAAGAAAAAATACCCCCTTAGGCCGACAAGGGGGTTGACTCAGCGTATTCTATGCAACTAACACAGCTCTGATTTTCAGCCAAAACCTATCGAAAAGCGGACGCTATTCAGTTGTATGTATAAAGTATTTATGTGATATAATTCAAAAACAAGTATCTATTCTTCATTCACATATATCAGAACATTGAAATCGCGTACGTAAATGAAAAAATACCATGAAGAGTCCCTTTCTGGGTCACGATGAAAGCTTTTTATTTTTAACCGACTTCAAAAACAGAGGTTACTAATCCGCCTGTATTTTTAAAAATTATTATTTGTTTCAAAAGGATTTGGTTTCAAATAATTCCCATATGAATTTCGATAGCGAGAGGACCCTTGTGTCGAGTTACCACCTAATAGAGGTTCAGGCTAAGCGACCTAAGAGCTATGCCACCTCTCAATCCGGTGAAGCAGTAAAGGCCAGCTTCTCTGTGCCAACTGTGTTAGTTCGTCCAAAAAAAAAAGAATCTTTACTTCGGAAATAAAAGAGGGCATTTAACGTTTAATAATAATTAGAATTAAAGTAGGTTTTTGTCACTTTTATATAATTACGCTTGCGCCTTGAGTACAGACGATTTAAAGGTTACGAAGGTAACGATTTGAAAACCGAATAAACCAATTTCTTTTTAAATTTATCCAGTCTAACTCGACAAGTATCTGAGTGATACATTTTTTCATCATAAACAGGTAAAAGACCGTTCGATTTGTAACACACTAAGTAAGCACATCTAGTTGCCATTAAAGGTTAGAAAACGATTACGGCAACTTAACGGACCGGCGTGAGGTTATAACTTGAATTACTGCTTAAATGGGACAGTGTACTGTAACCGGATAGTATGATGTCAGAGAAGATGCATTAAGAGAAACTTAGTTAAACCTTTACGAGTAAGAATTAGAGTTCAAAGCGTTTCCTTCAGATATTTAGAGTCAATAAAGCGGCCACTTTTAAACCCAACCAGGGATTGACGTATTGTATGGACGTATTTTGTGTATAGACGGTTTGTAACGTATCCATTTATAACCTATTTATCCTTATTATCAGCCTATCATCGATTCATTACTGCAAATAGCCCTTCTGCAATGCTTTCCACCATATAAGATCTGCCATGTTACGCCCAAAAGCGATACTTACAGAGAACTATCCGAACAGTGAGATGTGTATAGTAATAATAATCGTTTATTTGTGAAATATGGTAACTATCATCATGACAATTTATAAGCAGGCATATTTCTACTACTCTAATAATATACATTCGTTCTTTGTAATTTGACATTTTGCCATGACAAAAGGTTGCTATGAATGGTTATTATGCTGCCCTTTCCCGGACATTTGATCACGGAAGTAATTTTACGTTAGTAATATTATTTCTATTTCGTGATCTGACGTCTTAAAAGAGCCACAGGGAGACGCTGGATCTGAGCCACTTAGAAGCAGTCGTTGTGGAAACCGTTGGCTAATGTTCATCAGTGAATGTGTGTCTTTACAAATGAGTAAATGTTATACTGTGGCTACGAAATGAGCCATTTAATTGCTTTAAGCAATTTGTTAACTCTTATTTGTTTTGTCTGTGGTTATATAAAAAATAATCTGTTACGGCAAGTCCTTTTAATATAATCGGGTTAGACGTGGGCAGTAATCGCTGTCCGCTTATTAATTAAGGTTATGAATACACTATACGACTCAGCCCACCAGAGATCATGAGTTTGGTGACGATCGGAGCACTTCTCTTTTTGAACTGTTAAATACAGCTTTTCTTTACTATGATACTACTACTACGGGTATACATAGCTGTATTCATGAGTTATCGTGTGAAATAGAAATTGTCGCCGCCAGCATTCTGATTCCGACATCAGACGAGAGAAGTTAAGCAGCGACGCAGTTATTACGTCAATTAAAAGTAATGTAAAAAAATACAAATATACAAGTACTTAGTACGTAGTTTAGGGTACGGTTTACGAAATGTAAGTTAGGTTTGAATCCACCATTCGACTATTGACGTGAATCAGTTACTACCACAAATTTAAGCTCGCTCGGAACAGTTAACAAGATTAATAACAATAAAAGAAAAATGTTAGCAATCTTTTTTTTTAATTATTAAATTGTTTGACGTATGTTAGAGGTATCTTCAATGGTGTTTCTTTTAGCAAGCTTATGACATGAATAATGCAATAACTAATCGTAATTTTGAGAGACATTGCGGAACAACGAAAGGAGGCGTATGATTGCTTCACAAGATATGCAGCGATTCAACTTACCGCATAAACAACACAAAGGTAATTAACAGATATAGAACTGGCAATACAGCTTATAACGTATTAAAAAAAACAATGTATAGAAAAATTAAGCACAAACGACGCACGTACTGGCGCATAGCCCAGTGACTTGTGACACAAATTGTGCATAGATTAGATAATAGCGATCCGATCCGAGGCGCATACCGTCATGCTAATAACCACGATGCGCTTATGCTCGGCATGAGTTAGAAAAAGAATCGAGACTTTTATAACACAAGTATATTCAAAACAAAAACCGCCTAAAACGCCTTAGTATTGGACCTGTTGGGTTTTGTGTTATTTTTTTCTTTTTTCTAATATTATCTCATTTTTAACTGTGTACATAATTTATATGTGTTGTACTCTGTTTAAACGATTAAATGGCTTATTTTTATTATTATTTTAAAGCTATGTCGTTGATAAACTTTTAAGGTTGTTAAAATCCATAAAAGTAATTTTATACAATGAGCAATATTCACGTAAACAGTCACGTCATTTGTCAATCACGTCAAACGAGCACGTTGTAAATCGGTACTTAAACTACCAGTTAACAACGTGCTCGTTTATCTACTTAAACGGTATTTAACTTACCGGTTATTAAAGAGATCCGTGGTAATTAATATCAAGCTGCCTAGTAACTTAGCAACCCGAGTTCGATCCCTAGTGCAAACAATTTCATTGGTGCCGACCGATAAAAATATTTGTTGCAGTCTCTAAGCATTCCGAATACATGGTCATTCTATCCACTTGGATAAATTTTCAATTACAATTTGTATGTCCATACATTACGACTCGATGCGTCTCATTGTTTGTAACACGAGATAAATATGTATGAATTGTACTGCAGTACTTCGAGTATGCTGGTTATATTGTTGATTGATTTGCTAACAATACGCTAGCAATTGAAACCAATGAATGAATGTAACCCGAATGTCCTTGGTTACGACATTGGGACGTTAGTAGGTATTAGGATTTGTACTGACGCAATGGATTTGAATTTATAATTATTGTTGAGCATAAGTTATTAATAGCAATGATAGCTTTATGACTCGACGGTTTGACTTACTGATCGTAGAAAATTTGAATTGAACCAGTCGGCTTGTATCAATGATTTCTTTCAAATGTTTTAGCTTTTTTTTACGAGCTGCACAGATCGGCCAGAGGAAGCCGGCCTTGACTGCTTCATCGGATTGATAGGTTGCATAGTTCTTAGGTCGAATAGCCTGAACCTCTGAAAATTTATTAGTGCCGGCACTTGGGATAGAATTCGGGTTGCTTGCAATTTGAGGCGTCCGCCCGGACACTGAGCTACCACGGCTCTAAAGCTTTAGGCTATAGTCTAAGCTTGGTGAAAAACGGACAGCGAACGCTGTATCTGTCTATCCCTCTAGAATTAAAAGGACGTCTGTTATATATTTAATTATGTCAAGTTACTTGGGAAATTAATGAGCTTACATAATGTACCATCTATGTATTAAGGAGACGAGCGGAAACACAGATCAACAATGCATCTGCGACCCTCTGTTTCTTGTTATATGTATTTTAGTTGTAATGTATTTTAATAGACAAGAATATTTGTTTTACTATGCCAGAAACAGTTATTTTTATATGTATGCAACATGTTATTTCGGTTAAAAACCGTAAAAATTAAGTATTATTTTATCCTGATGAATATGAGGTCAAAGTAATCAAAGTGTATCGGAATCGATCTTGAAAAAATATACAAAGTGTGGGAGTGTTTATTATATTTAAATTTATCTTATTTAATTTCATTTTTTATTGTAAATTAATTTTTAAAAAGTCCTAATTTTTGGTGAAATAAATTTTGTATGTCCACACTGCTCGGGAGCATGAACAATAGCGGCGAGCGCGTCGACTGCCGTGCGTCAGTTGATCGCTGTACTAGAACGCAACTACGCGTCGCTTTTGCTCGCAAATATTTCTTGCTAATTCCGCTGTTGACTATCCTATTCTGTGCCTTCCGCTATCCTGTGCTTACTTCTTATATAACTCTTATACTAAATGCTATCTAATTTGAAGGTAAAATAAACGGTGAACATTAAGTGCGAGTGTTCGTTATTACTTCCACGAGCCACACCACAAAAGTTTTAAATTATACCGCGAGTTCATCATTAATTTTTAAACAATACTGTTATCAATAGCGGCTAATTCAAGCTATACTCCTACAGTCCCTATAACTGCCTATAGAAATCAAAACTTATAACTTAAGTTAAAAAATCAAACTTGTTTTCCATCTATTCACACTCCGAGCACAAGTTGTAATACTTACACACATACCAAATATAATAATTACATGTATGCTTTTTATTTTTCAAATACATTACGGGCTTTTTTTAATGCGTGTAAACTAGCGCTTGACCATGATCCATGACCTGGTGTTAAGTGGTGAAATAGTTGAAAGATGGTACGCGCTAGTTTAGTTAGTGCCTACTCTTGAAGGTTCTTGGAAGGTACTTGGACGGAAAGACTGTGGCCAGCAACTTATTCCACTCCTTTGCTGTACGATGAACGATGACTCAAATCGCTTCGTTCGGACGCACGGAACATCGACTATAAAGGGTGATTTGGCATCACCTTTTTATAGTTTTGTCATCCTTTTATAGTCGATGTGATACAACATTTACATGACGGCGACGCGAATCCATAAGATTTTCCGGTATCAAAAACTGCTAAAGAAGTTTTCCTATCAAAAACAAGTATTATTTATGTTTTTTCAAGCAGTCTTAAATTAATTACTTTTTGGTTCAAGTTTAGAATTCACACATTTTTGTTAGGTCACACGTTTTTTGTTGATCATTGTTTAATACAAAATATAAAAGTAATATTGTGTGGTGTTTTTGTTACTTTATTATAGCAACATTATGTGTCATAGTAATATTTGTCGTATTTTTAATTACGGTAACACTTTCTCTTTTATTGCTCCATCCATCGTGTCAGCACCATTTTATCTTGTTTGATTCCAATAAATCGCAATTATCAAATTAGAGCCTTTTATTATACATAGGACTTTTTGGTCCTTCGAATTAATACAGTTACTAGGATTTCGATTAAAATTCTCCAGATTTCTTCTATTTTGTGTATTTTTGCACCGGCGTGTTACGTCATCCCACGTGTTGGTTGGCCGGCGAAGTGACTAGAATATCTTTGGCGTATATCGCCCAATTCTTTAAGCAGGCATCTCGATGGTTTTTCGAGACTGCCACCAAACATTCTAACAAACTTCTTCTAAGTGCCGCCACTTATAAGCCTCCCTATACTAAATTCGAGGCCGGGACACGTTCTTGACGATCCGGACGACGCGATTACCATTGCACAGGCTAGATCTTTACAAATCCACAAAGCGTCCATTCGCTAGCGTCGGAGATTGCGAATAATCCTGGTAAGTTACCGCTATTTTATGGGCAGGCCCCACCCCTTAGATGTTAGGAGCGTTGCTGGAGTTTCTTCGGCCACTTCTTCTCCCAGCGCAAACGCTTCCCGAAGTGGCACTCAAAGTTAGTTTAGCTTTTGAATGTCTCTTAGATAATCCGTGAAATAACTACCGACCGAGTCGTGGTTCAGCCCTCTCAGGCGCCCTCGGATCGGAACGCGTACGCGTAACATAGTAACCGTATAAGCCGAGGTCACCCATCACCGGGGGACCCTTATGTCGAGTTACTAGCGATAGAGGTTCAGGTAGCAGTTAAGGCCGCTCTTCAGGCCAATCTGTGCAGTTCGTCAAAAAAAATTGTCGTATATTCGCACTGTGTCTAAGTGTGATCTTCATATTTCCGACATACTACATCGAATTCATGTGGTTTCATTCGAAATTCTATGATAACAATAAATAATTATTTGTTTTAATAGAATTTTTTGTTCCATATCCCACATTTGGAAGTCATTAGCGAATTACTAGACAGATAAAAGACAGCAGCAAATGAGTCAAGGCGACAAATGCCTCAAAACATTCGCATGTAATGCGTCGATAGTACACTAGTCGTTCTTATTTGTGATGTAAATACGTGGACAGTAATTGGTTGGGCTACATGTTTGACTAGCTTTACAATTCTATTGCAATACAAAAGTTGCATGTTTTATTACAAAGTTTATAAAAAATTATTAGAAAAACATTTAAAAAATGATTTTCACCTAACTTTAAAAGGAGGAGGTCGAAATTCATCTTTGTTGTCTCATAACACTCGGCTGTGCGGACCGATTTTGATGATTCCTTTATTTGAAAGTTGATGTTTCCCGTGTGGTCCCATTTAAATTTGGTCCAATTGTGACACTGGGCTCCATGATAAAACCATAAAGGTCTCAAAATTGCATCAAGTATGTGCGCCATAAATGGACGAATAACTCAATATCACGCTAAGAGATTTCGGTTATTCATTTTTACAAATCGATGGACAACAATCTGCTAAAGTGGTTTTGTTTGGTTTAAATTCCACTTAATATATACCACTTTCGCTTCTTGCTCAGTATTCATTCATATATATAAGTAACTGTAAATTACATATAATTATGGATAATCACCACTAAATTTAGTAAAAGCACATAGCATTGCTACCCCCATAACCTTCGAAGCTATTTTCAAAAATGATCATACATGGTCCTTCGAGCCGGATCAATTTTTATAATTTACGTGGTTTTTGAAGGCAGCGAGCAAGCTTGTCACGCAGCAGTGGTGTTTGTTGAATAGCAATTCCTCACAATGAAACACGTATCACATAAGCAGGGCAGCGCCCTCTGTTGTCTGTATTCAGTACATTCAGACATAAAAAATTGTTCATATTTACCAATTATGCATAATCTTCGTAATTAATTATGCTGAACATCTTGAGGATCAAAATGTGCCTAGGAAGCCATGTCTAGTGCCATTTAATGTTAACGTACGGGTGTGAGTGGTATTTAATATATATTATTCATAAGTTAAGGTTAAATACTTCAATCGCAATTCAGTAACGAGTGAAACATGTACGTCGCCAACGCAACACTTTGATCTAAATCCGCATCAGCCGACTAAATATAATGATAACTGAATGCGAGCCGCGCATAAATCGAAAACTGGCTCCGAGCCAGCCAACGCAATACGCTACGTTAATGTAACGCGAATATACGGAGCAACGAAACTCCATTCAACAGGAATTTACTCTCATAATGATCGATTTCCACACAAAACTAATGTGATAATTAAATTAATAGCTGATCGTAAAAACCAAAAACAGATAAATGTAAATAAAAAAGCTCTCACTGTAATAAAAAGTCCAAAAAAATAGTAAAAAATAATCATTTACTCCATTTTAAAGATTGTGGTTGACTGCTATTATAATACAAGTATTTTTTCTCGCTATCGTTTCTTATTTTTTTCCAACCGTGGACAGTCATTTTTGAGTTGTTTGTGAGTGTCTATTTGGGTTGCTGCAGAATCCCAGTTGTTCACCCTCCTTGGGTAGTCGGTATTATGCTGAGCGGTGAACCCTGTCCGTTCGTTTTAGTCTTGGACCTTTGGACCTTTTGTGTTTCATGTTCATTCCAAATAAGCTTAGGCTTGTGTTAGGATATGCTTCACGTCAATAATCGAATGGCGGATTCGAATCCATGACCTTACGATCCGCAGCCGCAAACCCTAAACCATTATGCTATTGACGCTAAAAAATGTAACCCATACATATGCAACCTTTTTATAGGGCCACAAATACGTTCCACTCATGATGTCAAGGGCCGCAAGCAAAAATTATTGAGGTCTTCGTCTTAGATTAATTAAAAAGTAATTCCAAGGTAACGGTGTATTTACTTTGTTAATGAAAAAAGAAGTAATAACGAAGATATTGATAGTTTGTGAACATTTTTTCAAAACTTTATTAAGATATGGCTTCATTATGTTTTGTAAATTTGTAATTTCAATATAATATAATGATATTGTATTTACTCATATGTACATGGGTGTAGGTCATGAACTTATAGCCCTGTAGTTCTGGGCTCTCAAGAATAAAACTACGGTATCCCCTGCCTGTCGTAGAAGGCGACTAAAAGGGGCCTCGGGTTCACTGGGCGACAAGGGTGGGGGCCTTTGTCGTCCAAGGTGGACCCGGGAAGAAGGCGACATCGGCTGGCTCTCCTTGAGCACAGTGCAGAGGGGCTCCGGTGCGTTCCACTGGAGATCCCAGAGCACCTCACCATGCACCGTGGAAGGGCCACCGGGGAGGTTTTGGTGGGTAAAAACCCCAGATAATCGCCGCCTTCCCCCCAAAAGGCGGGGTATCTTTTGAAGATCAAAAAAAGGCATGACCTTTATAAAAGGCATCAATAATTTAATATATTATGAGAGTTAAATTAAATATTTAATGATGTAAGTTTATTTTTTAAATACAATAAAGCAAAATCTACGCTTTGTAAGTGTATATGAAGTATGAACTATCTACTCACCGGCATCGCCTACGGCCTGGCTCAGAGTATTCTCGGTAACGGGGCGGAGCGCCTCCACAGCGCTGATGTAGCCAAGGCGGTCGGCTATTGCGCACGCAGTTTGTCCATTCTGTTCCCAAAAGTTTATTTTAAAGGTAAACATAATCAACTTATTGATTTTTTTTTCAATGTATAAAGTAAATTATTAAAAAGGTTAATCAGAAACCAAACTCTCCTTTATTATTACAATCCTTTCCAATAAAAAAACGAATCATCGACATAGATTGATGTAATATTGAGTTTCGTCTATTTGTGGTGAACATACTTTTTTTTAGAGGAACTAACACAAAGATAGGCATTTTTTAATGTAACACGAGGCATGACTACTGACTTATATTTTTAATTCAGAGTTTACTGCCCCTTGCCCTTTCTACTCTAGGTATAGTCTGCCTATACTATGTCTAGTTCCCCCCAACGTGGGTGGTTAGGGATTTTTTCATGCTTCTCTTTCTTTCATCTCTTCAGATTATTTTTATTTATTTTATTTTATATATATTTGGAAAACTTACAGCTAGAAGAGACACAAGATAATTAAATTAAACATGGAAATGGTCAATTAAAAGTTTTCGCAAATAGAAAGAGCAACAATTCAACATAAAAAAGAGATCAAATAACAATAGAAGATAATAAAGAAGTAAATAAATAAATTAATAAATAGATAACGACAAAGAACCTTAACTTAATAATTATTCAATATACAGATATAAACTACCTAAAATATCAGCTTATTTTGGAAAAAAGAAATGTTTACACATCCTTTTCTTTAGGCAGCCTACAGTTGTATTATTATTATTATTACATTACAAGTTACACTTTTCTCTACATTTACCATTGATTCTTA
The DNA here is from genome assembly GCA_029286785.1 of Meandrusa payeni. Taxonomy (NCBI): domain Eukaryota; kingdom Metazoa; phylum Arthropoda; class Insecta; order Lepidoptera; family Papilionidae; genus Meandrusa; species Meandrusa payeni. The sequence goes on from JAGSMX010000029.1 coordinate 5,271,304, forward strand.
TTTTCTATTGTTCATTACATTCTACGTTTTTTATATCTAATCTTACATTTCAATTTGTTACTTTTATTCTCTAGCTTACTCTACTTTAACATTCATATACTTATTTCTCTACTCCTATCGTTTTAGTTTTACACTCTATTTTTTTAAAAACAAACTTCTATTTATTTTACGACAGATAGGCATTTACTGCTTCACCGGATTGAGAGATGGCATAGCTCTTAGGTCGCTTAGCCTGAACCTCTATTAGCTAGTAACTCGACACGAGGGTCTCCCGGTGTGGGGTACGCACATACTTGATGCAAATTTAATACTTTAATTGTTTTCTCATGGATCCCATAACCAGAATTTTGGTCCCAATAGAAATGTGATCACACGGGAAGTACCAAATTACAGTAAAAAAATTATTAACATCGATTCACCCATTCGAAAGTTAACGAGGTAACAAACATAAAAATACAGACGCATTATGAACCTCCTTGTTTGAAGTTGGTTTAAAATGAATAAGTTCGACTTACTGCAGATAAGGCATTAGGGTCGGCATTATTTTTGAGCAGCAATTGAATGACCAAAGTGTGACCTTGCTGGGCCGCTTGGTGGAGGGGAGTGAATCTGTTGAAAAGTCAAATATTAGAAAAACTAAAAACGTCAAAAAACGATTAAACCGAATTTGGACAGATAAATAAATCTCACTAAAAACCAAGATCGATCTGGTGAGGTCTCTGGTGTTCCCAATCTTCACTGACGGAGCAGAAACTTGGACCCTAAAGAAGACAGACAGATATCGTATTGACACATTTGAGATGTGGTGCTGGAGGAGAATGTTACGAGCACCTTGGACAGCCCACCGCACTAATGTGACAATTCTCCGTGAAGTGGGAGTCACCGTCAGGCTGTCAACGGTCTGTTAGGGTTTTCGAATTCTTCGGTCACATAGCCAGGAAAAACGATACACTGGAAACACTCCTGGTCACAGGCAAAGAATCTAGCAATATTTTTTTTTCAGAAATATTATTAACAATCTTGTTAACCAATTCAACTAAGCTTAAGCTTGTGCTAGGACATGGTTCACGTCAATAGTCAAATGGTGGATTCGAACCCACGACCTTATGATTCGCAGACCGTACCCTAAACCATTAGGCTATTGACGCTTCAAAGTGGAAGACGACCAAGAGGAAATAAAGAAAGAAATAAATAATTTTTTATTTATCCATATAAAAAAAAAAAATATACACAGATAAGAATAACATATCAAATTAAAATAAATACAAATGAAAGGTGATACACTTTAAGCAAGTCTGTCTTTTTTTGTGCTTGATTTCAATTCGTGCAAATAAATAATAAATAAAAATAAAAAAGCCTTTTATTTCTTGTTTTTTTACATGTGAATCTAAAATATAAAATTTACTTATAAATTACTATTTTAGAAGAACCCCTCCGCGGACGACCTCCTCCAAAGAAGTCCAGTTACTTCTATCGTGGGCTACGTTCATCCAATTTGTGCTAGCCGTTCTTATTATATCGTCCGTCCATCTTGTGAGAGGTCTTCCTCTGCAGTGTCTTCCTGTTGGATCTCTTCACGAGGTCACTGTACTGGTTCAACGGTCGTCTCCCAGTCTTGCTATATCTTGCAAGTAAAGTATTAATAAATATAGTTACCCATGTGCGGCGCGCGCGGTGACGTCAGCGCCGGCGTCGAGCAGCGTGCGCGCGGCCGCAAGGTGGGCGTGGTGTGCGGCAGCGTGCAGCGGCGTGTACCCGTCACGAGTTCTCGCCCCACAGCGCCCGCCCGCTGCGAGCAAAGACCGCAGCACTGTTGTGCGACCTTCCGCTGCGGCCAAGTGCACCGGAGTAAGACCTGCACGAACCAAATAAAATAGTATATAGGACGCCTGCTTGTAGTCCATAAACGTTTTATACACCGCTTACAGATCATGCAGAATCACTTATTTCGTCACGTCACATGGTTTCTACGTAACTCTTTTAATACTCCGTGGTAAAGCTACCAGCCGAGTTCAGCTCTGTAGAGCGTCGTCGGATTCAAAAGATTACACATTACGTACGTGTTTGCGTTTGCAAAACGTCTGAACTAGTAAGAAAAGTCTTAATGCCTTTTATGTGATACTCATTTACGCTTTTTTGTTTTTCTTATTGGAATAATTGAATAGCTTACCCTACACAGATCTAGAGTTGGATTTAACCAGCGATTTTACGCGATTTAAAGTTATTCCTAAATGTATGCCTTACTTATTATGTTTAAGGTTTAAGTTATACCACATTATTTGTTTATTAGCTAAGCACCGACTACTGACCATTGCTGGCGGGTATATTGACGTCAGCACCGCGCTCTATGAGCATCTCGACGCAATCTTCGTGACCCTCCTGCGCCGCCATGTGGAGTGGAGTGAATCCCGCTTTCGATTTGACACCCGGCTCGGCATCTGCAAAATTATATTACACTGCTAATTAAATCAAATGATATTTTGATACTAACAATTTACACTGCGTTAACTTGAATTACGTGTATATTCCGCTAACTTGAGGTAAATTAAATGACAAAGGAAAAATAGTCATGGGAAATTGTCGTGAATAAATTAACTATTACGGGTACTGAATTTGTAATAAGAGACTGTATAATATACATAAAATGAAATTAACACGGAGCAAGGATATTAAATTATTAACACCGCGAACTAATATCGGCAAAAAATGGATGGTATAGATTTGTTATCATAATAGGTTGTCAAATATCTCCCTTCCGCCTTTTGTGTCATGCGGCACCCAAACATCAAGCTTTTTTTTGTATCCAGCCTTCTGCAGATGGTTTAAAATGGTTTGGTGACTAACTCCCATCTCCTGGGCGATGTCACGAGATGCCACATGCCGGTCTAACTCGATGTAGTCCATTTGATCGGTATTTGTCGTCACAGGTCTTCCGCCGGCTGGCTTATCCATGGTGTCGTTTTCACCGGCTCTGAATCGTCGAAACTATTCCTCCGTGGTTCGAAGTGATAGAGTACAATCCCCAAAACACCATTAATCTCACGGAACGTTTCTCTAGCGGATTTGCCTTTAACGAAGGAAAACTTTAAAATAGCGCGAATTTCGGTGTTAGTGAACTCCATGTTTACACGTCTATAACTGTTGAACGCAATATCAAACTAATTATGCATAGCGTCGTTTTGTAGGTTATGTCAAGACCTTTCAAATTATGTATAGTATTGCTAGATACGAGCTCTGTAGCGCTTTGTACATAGCCGCGAAATTCAAAAGACAAAAAGGCGGAAGGGAGATATTTGACAACCTATTATTTGTATTTGAACGCGATCGTCCTGTTTTGTTCATGTGTTTCCTGTCCATACACAGGTTGCCTGGAAGAGATCGCTCTCAGTAATAAGGTCGTCCATTGTACAACGAACTGTAAAATGTACCTTACTTATGTAATGCCTTTTGTTTGATTTTGGTGTACAATAAAGTCATATCTATCTATCTATCTATACTATGAGTATTGTTCTTGAGACACATACAGTTGCGCTTATTGCTTGTATTTATGCGAGTTTGTTGATAACTGCGGGCATCTATTGCTCATTTTTTTTAGTTTTTACGATTACCCCCAATTTTGTAACTAGATGTAAATATTTTAGACTCGTAAGTGAATTGTAAAATTCTTGAGATTTTTAATAAAGTTTCTTTAACCCCAAAAAGTATCTTATTTATTATAAAAGTTATCACGTTTTTCCCTTTACAAGCCTACTATAAAGTACACATTTATGAGTTAGCTTACTATAAATTACTGGTGTAAATTTGCTGGCTCGTTACATTTATAATGTTTCGTTAGATTCGAAATCGAAATCATCAGATTGTAAAACGAGATCAATTAATATTTTTATACTTTCTAAGTAAGTGCTTGAACACGATCTCACCTAATGTTAAGTAGAAATACAGTCCTGGACTCTTGAAAAACTCTTGAACACTCACAATGTAATCGGAGGGAAAGACAGACACGGGGATGCTATTCCATTCTTTTGCTGTACGAATGATGAACTGCATGCAGTGGAATAAATAAGGACGGTTCGTCTGGGTTTGAGAGATTTATTTACCATGTTCGAGGAGAGCAAATGCGATATCTGGGTGGTTGTGACGGCACGCGATGTGTAGGGCGGAATGGCCGTTTTTGGCCAAAGAGTGAGGAGATGCACCTATTAAAACAAAGGAAAACATCTATAATCATGTATATGAAATTTGTTTTAATTACAGAAACTAAATATTTGACAATTGCTATTACGTACCTTTGTCTAGCAATAACAGCGCTATATCAGGATGTCCGTAGTAGGTAGCCATATGCAATGGAGTGATGTGGCTCCTGCCAGGTGCATCGGGCTGTGCCCCTCTTGCTAGAAGTAGACGCGCGACTCCCATATCACCGTACTTCGCTGCGAGGTGTAATGGCGTAAATCCTTTGCGTGTCTCGGCTTCAATTGGTGCATTGTGATCGAGAAGTATCGAGGCTACTTCTTCTTTACCTGTCAACGAATAATATGGTGAATTAATAAATAAAATAAATAAACTCCTGTGTTTTACACAATTATTTCTTTTTAATTAAAAAAAAAGGTGTCATAAAAATTGATCCGGCACGAAGGACCACAAGTTTCTTTTTAGAAATTCGTATTCGTCAGTGCCGAATAGTACAAAAATACTCATGCAAATCAGTTCTTGAAATATAAACATTACACCCTATAATATGTCTGACTATTTACCACCTTTTCTGCAGAAAAAGTATCACGCTGCCCTGCAGATTGGCGGACTTTGTGTGTGTTTTATTAATATATAAACTTAGACCATTTTGGCCTCAATCTCTATCGCAGTTAATCAGCACCAGGCTCTTCCTTGGGACACTCAAGGGCAGCTGACAACGGGATTAGGCCGTTACTCTATTCACGATAGCATTTTAACCCGAGGAAACGAAGATAATATTATCACCTTCCTTAGCAGCAATGTGCAGGGGTGTATAGTGGTCTTTGGTGGCAGCGGCGACATCTGCTCCGTGCTGCAGCAACAGCGCGGCGATGTCCCCGTGACCAAGTCGTGCGGCCACGTGCAAAGGGGTCTGCTCCTCGCGGGCCCTCGCCTCCACCTAGTAGCATGCCGAAGACAAATATTTTTATGAGTAAAAACAATACTGACTTCAGATATACACTAAAAAACGAAATCACCTATTAAACGCTACCACGCACGGACGCTGGTTTTTATTTCCGGAGTATCATAATTATATTCTGGCGCCTATATTCTCCTTATTCTTTCACGTTTGTAGTCGTAGTCGTTAAGGAGTACTGAACCGATCTTAGATTGTGATATTAACAATATTTTAATGAATCAATATTTTTCTATTAAATTTTTAAAAGTTTTTTGGAACTAGAGGTACAAAATTAATATGGGACCTAATAGACAGCAATATCATAATATTCGGTTTATAAACGACGGGCTTTGAGTCTTAATACATGTAATTGCGAACCTACCAAGTCTAAATAAAATTCAAAAAATCACACAAAAATTAGTTTTTCAAATTATATTGTAAAAGTAGTACAATTGAACACTACATAGTGAATTGAATAAAATATGTATGTCTATGAAGTGTAACATCTATAATATTGTTGATTGCGTTAAGGTAGCTTTTTGTTTGTCCTGTCGCTGACAGATCCGGGACACCCCGCTCATAACGGCTGATGGTATTCGCGGTAGGTTTAGTGGGTGTGGGCTGCCCAGGCCGAGTCCCACACATCCCTCCGGGCCCACCCAGGGTACCGGAGGATGGTCTATAAACAGATTCCCCCGCGTAAACAAAAAAAAAAGGTAGCTTTTTGTTCGTAGGGTATCGGTTGTTGAAGAGAAACACTATACACGTTGCTTGTAGATAGTTTATTCGCTACTAATTTATTTAGAATATTTCAATGTGAATGTGTGAGTGCATGCAGTGTGTATGGTGTTTGTGTGTTTGTCGGTGTGTGTGTGAGTATAGTATGCAAGTTAGTATGGCGGTGATTTTAAACATAATATTTAACTTTATTAATATATCAAGATCAATTTTCTCTCAACAAATATCTATAATACAGTGTAATGTCTTTAATGCAATGTAATAAGCATATATTACATTCCATTATAGATGTCCTTGTAATAAAAACGTACTTTGGCGTTGTTTCTCAGCAGCACACGTACGAGGTCGGTCTGGTGTGCTCTGGCAGCCAGATGGAGAGGTGTCTCCCCGCGAGCGGTGGCTGCGTCAGCATCAGCTCCGGCCCCCACCAGCACTAGAGCGATGTTCATGCAGCCCATGAACGCGGCCACATGGAGTGGGGTGAGACCTGATTCTGTTGTGCTTGATTTGCCTGTTTAAAAGAATGTTGAATCAAATTACAACCATCTCTTAAACCTTATCAAAAAGTTATAACTCACGATTCTTTTTTCTAGTAGTGCTACCATTCATCATACAACAATATTGGGGACTATTTACTACACACAATATACATATTTTTAACAAATCTATGTTTGTTTTTGAGACCTATTACTCTTATTATTCGAGAAATAAATATTTTATGGGAAGGCCCGACCCCTTGGATAAGATTAGGAGATGTTTGTTTAGTTAATTAGGATTTAAAACTGGAGTTTCTTCGGCCACTTCACCCAGCGCCAACGCTTCCCGAAGTGGCATATAAGTTAGTTTAGCTTAGATAGTCCCAAATAATTTAAATAATTAAATAGACCGACTACCGACCGAGTCGTGATCCGGCCGTCTCGGGCGCCCTCAGATCGGAATGCTTACATGTAACCGTCCAAGACGACGTTACCCCTCCCCGGGGGGACCTTTGTAGTAACTAGCGATAGAGGTTCAGGCTAAGCGACCTAAGAGCTATGCCACCTCTCAATCCGGTGAAGCAGTAAAGGCCAGCCTCCCTAGCTATCTGTGTTTGTCAACAAAAAAAAACTCCTATCAAGTCGCTGTAGAGCCGTTGGCCCTAGCCTATTGGTTTTAGTGGGTAAAAACCGCACATACCCGCCACCTTCCCACCAGAAGGCGGGCTATCTTTTTCAAGATTTCCTCCCCGTTAACAAAAAAAAAGGTAACAGAAGAAATACTTACTAGCACCATATTTTAAAAGTAGTTCCACAACTTTGAGCCTGTTCTTCTTGCACGCAATATGTAGTGGGGTGAAGCCGTTGAGGGCACGCGCATTAGCGTCTGCGTTTCTATCGAGCAATAGCTTAGCTACCTACAAAAAATAAACACATGAATTTCTATCTCAAAGTTTAGTCGAGAAAATTTTATTTTCATTTAAAATATAAGCTGTCATGTCCTAGTCCCTAGCAGGGTATGCAGGGACAGTTTTCGCAGTTCGCTTACACCAAACATTATGTAACTTGGTTTGTTAATACCATCTCACTACACATTGATATATTTTGTTGCAATGAGTCTGTGTTTATTGAAGCTGCCTACAAATGCGTAGAAGGTGTTTGACTCTATTATATTTATATATTATTGTCAATACATCAAGCAGCTTTTATTTGTTTTAATTTTAATAATATATATTTTTATAACATCATATTGGTAGTATCTGTAACGGTGTTATAATTTTGTTGATTTAAATAAATTAAATAAACTAGTTGTGTACTCTATAACACCAGTAATCAGGAATGTGGATGGAGATAGAGCGACGGAGGAAGAAGAGAAGCTTGTAATATAACTATGATAATTCGGAAATAAAAGAGAGCATCCAAGCGTTCAATGTTTGATCTGACATGCGTAAACATGATTTTTATGTACATTATTGTTGGCGATTAAATTCCATTATAAATGTTATTAAAAATAAGTAAGCTTTAGATCATAAACATTAGTAAAACTCCTTTAGCTCCATCTATATGTTTATATATCGCAAAGGAACTGACTGAGAGATATATATATATATTTCATGCACTGGCTATGAACGGAAGAGAGAAAGAAAATGTGTACTCGCACTTCTGTCTTTTTCTAGTAGTGCTACCATTCATCATACAACAATATTGGGGACTATTTACTACACACAATATACATATTTTTAACAAATCTATATATTTTGTTGCACTGAGTCTGTGTTTATCGAAGCTGCCTACAAATGCGTAGAAGGTGTTTGACTCTATTATATTTATATATTATTGTCAATACATCAAGCAGCTTTTATTTGTTTTAATTTTAATAATATATATTTAACTAAGTTTTTATAACATCATATTGGTAGTATCTGTAACGGTGTTATAATTTTGTTGATTTAAATAAAATAAAATAAACTAGTTGTATACTCTATAACAACAGTAAGCAAGAATGTGGAGGGAGATAGGGCGATGATGGAAGAAGAGGAGTTTGTAATATAACTATGATAATTCGGAAATAAAAGAGATTCAATATTTGATCAGACATGCGTAAACATGATTTTTATGTACATTATTGTTGGCGATTAAATTCCATTATAAATGTTATTAAAAATAAGTAAGCTTTAGATCATATGACTTAAGTAAAAATTCTTTAGCTCCATCTATATGTATGTCACGTATATGTTTACATATTGCAAAGGAACTGACTGAGATATATATATATATATATATATATATTTATATGAGATATATATTTATATTTCATGCACTGGCTATGAGAGGAAGAGAGAAAGAAGAAGTACTTGCACTTCTGTCTTTTTCTAGTATCTCCCCTCAACTACCGTTCACCTCGTCCGATCATACTTTTCGTAACGCACTCGTGACGCATTTACCAGCTTACTCCCCAAGTCAGGCGTGGGCAAAGGAGTCGTGATTCATTTTACCTTGACATGTCCACAGTGTGCGGCAACGTGTAGCGCGGTGAGGTAGTCGACGGTGACGTCATCGATAGGAGCGCCCTCTGTGAGTAGCACCTTAGCCGTCTCCACGTGTTCGCCTTGTACGGACATGTGGAGAGGTGTGAGACCATTCTGCGCAAATTAATTAATCAAATCAAATTAAATTGTTATTAATGCCTATTTGCATTAATTAATTTTGCATATTCCTGCCACATCGTAATTTAATATACACTCGTGAGCAAAAATAAGGGGTCGGTTAAGAAAGTTTGAATATCTCGGAAGATAAAGACGCTAGCTAACTGAAATAAATTAAACATGATAGACAATTAAATATCCATGAAATAAAATAAAATATTTTCATTATATTTATTTATATTTCATTAAAAAAACATAAACTAAAACGAAAAAGGATATCTAACGTATTATCCAAGTTGAAGTGGATTCGAACCCACGACAAAAATTGGTACAAGCCGACTGGGATTCGAACTCGCAACCATACATGATCTTAACACTGCTATAACAATAGTATAGTATATGACCATATAACCTTCGTTTTACTAGTGATGGGCGCGCCGTGTTGTAGAAGTCGCGATACGACGTTGCTATGTCCGGACCGCGCCGCGCAGTGTAACGGCGTCAGTCCGTCCCTGGTCACAGCTGCGATATTTGCACCTGGAATTTGAACATGACATTATTGACCAACTTCAAAAAAGAAAATTTAAATGTTTGTATTAAACAAATTAATTAATGATTGTTAAAAACCAGGTGTCTCGTCGCAAGGCCGTCGGACGTTAAATTCATGACAACGTATCCTAGGTACACACGTTTTTCCAACAAAATTGAAGTAATTTTTCTACTTCACTGAGCACAAATTTGCGTTCTCTATCTCTCCTCTCTCATACCGCGCTCTCGCGTACACACTTTGCCGCATCGTGCACTATCGGCAATTCTCGGTAAGTCTCGGATAGAGTGAAACGGGACATTTTGCGCGAATGACATCCAGTATTGATCAATTTGTAAGACGTTAACACATCGAAAGGGCAGGTTAGGAGTGACTTTTACTACTGCGAAGGGAATAAAGCGAAAGAGGTGTAGAACATACTAAGTAGAAGTGCGTGCTCTTCTCTGCCTACCCTCTGAGAGACGTAATTTTTGCACTTAAATAACCTTAATACGACAACTTCTTGGTACAAGTAAGTGTAACTGTTTAACCACTAGACTATCACTGTATCTTACCATTTTCCACGAGCAAATCGACCATAGCCAGCTGTCCCCACTTGCTGGCCACGTGTAAGGGTGTGATGTTGTGTTTCGCGGCCCGTCCGGAGTCAGCACCGGCAGACAGCAGTGCCTTAGCCACCCCCACGTTTCCGTAATGCGCTGCGATATGTAGAGGCGTGAAACCGGATTTCGAGCAGGCGTCCGGATTGTGTTCGTTCTGAAATAATGACACATAGGTTAAGAACACAGGTAAGAGTTTAAGATGGACTCTTAACCGACTTCAAATATAAGGACGGTGCCTAGTACGTCTGTAAAGTTTTATACACTCATAGCAAAGGCAATTGTAAAGAGAAAAAATCTGAAAGGCTTCAAACTTGCATCAAGCATATAAACTTCATAATATAACTATAATACATCGGAATAAAAGGCATCCGTGTGTTTAATCCGGAACTGAAGGACCTTTACAGTTTTGTCACTTTTTAGTTAATTTTTACTGTATATGCTTTATATACGTTAAAATTTAACCATCTTTTAAGCAAAGTCGCTCATTAAATTCACTATTTTTTTAAATAAATATCTATTTATATATAAATTTGTGTAAAATATAACTTAATTATGTATGTTTATATTTTTGTATGTATAGCTTATGTTTATTTCTAATATAAGTAGGGTTCAATCTTTTCTTGCTGTTATTTATTCTTGTAATTTCTTATAACGCTTCTATTTATTTATTGGAAGCGATCGTTTATAGCGACAAGTTAATTTTAGTATTTACTGCGTACCCAGCCCGCTTCGCCGGGCTAGATTTTGCTTTATTTGATTTAAAAATTGATAAATAAATCAATTACAAAAATCCATTCATTTTAGATATTTTAATATACTCCATTGTATTACAATATTGTTCACAATGACATATATATTCACAACGTCATTACAAATTTGAGTTATAAAATAATAGAATATCATCATAGTAAATAAAAGTTGTATTTGACAGTTCAAAAAGAGAAGTGCTCCGATCGTCACCAAACTTTACACGATTACTCGTCAGGTCAATCTGAAGATTGCCTGAAAGTTTCATTGAAATCGGTCCAGCCGTTTTGGAGCCTATACGGATCAAACACATACACACTCTCTTTTATATACGAGTATATAGATTACCTCCAGCAGGAGCATAGCCGCTTTCACATCGTTCTTCTTAGCGGCAATATGCAATGCGGGCAAACGCACTTTGCCACGTGTGTCTGACTCAAGCAGCTCTGCGACAACACGATCGTGACCCTGCTGCATTGCCACAGCTAACGGCGTGAATCCATCCTGCAATTAGTGTTCAATATAAGAATATACCTGTTTCCTCATTAAAGATTGTTCCTGCCCCAATGTTATGTAATTCACGTATTAAGTCCACCTTCGAAAACTTTTGAGTAAGGATGTTTACAATAGGTTTAAAATAATAGTGAAGCAGTTCGTGGATTGATATATTGCACTATTTCTAGCTTAATTAACAACTTAATGTTCAAGGACTTGACTTTGGACGTCCAAAGTCAAGTTGAAAATTAATTTGTTAAAAACAGCCTAATTTATTTGAAAACTTCATTATTTTTCTTGTCGTTTTGTTCCGTACCGTATCATAAAGTTTTAAATTGCTATGTTTTAGATTTAATTTAATTTATCACAGGATCCCAAGTAGGTACAAACAAACAGCCATCTTACATATTGAAAATAGGATTTTTTTTTAATTTCAATAGCTTCACGAATCATCCTTGGATGGACTTTATGTTATTTTGTGATAATTTGTGGCTTAACAAATCTGATATAATGGCAGAGACTGTCTAAAAATGGTCATAAATTGCTGACATCAGACTTTTTAAGAAAATAAAATAATTGTTCGAAACATCGAGAATGCAAAAATTTGATAAAAATTCAATAAAATCGATTAGTTTTAGTCTATGAGTAATATTCGAATAAATGCGTAGATGACAAATCAGTAAATTATATCGGGTGAGGAAATGCTAGTAAATAAATCATTCTCTGGGTTTTACTTTTGTAGGAAGGAAGTATTACTAACACTAGGAATGGTAAGAAACAATGAAGTCCAAATTAAATTCTAGAGTGGCACGAAATATCTTTATAACTATAAATACCTCTGTTGCCAGTGTCTGGCTGGCCCCAGCGGCGAGGAGCATCTTGACACAACCGGCATGGTTCTCCTGTGCTGCCATGTAAAGGGGAGTGAATCCTGCCGCGGACTGGGCGTCGGCCTTCGCCCCAGCACCGAGAAGCGCCCGCGCGACATCCTCTTGTCCCGCTAGGCATGCTATATGTAAAGCTGTGTTGCCTGTAAATTAAAGTTACAATTTTGTAAGAAATATCATTTATATATTAAATACGTCATACTTATATTCTATAAGCTCTACAGTCCTTTGTGGGCCTTGGCTTGGTCAAGCAACTTCCTCCACTTCGGTCTATCCTAGGCCGCAATCCGCCAGGTTCCGATGCCAATTTGACTTTGGAGTCTCGATTGACACTGCATTCTCTGCACATGATCAGCTCATCTGAGTCTGTTTAATTAAATGTGCCCAGCCACGTGCAGTTCTTGGCATAGGTCATAAAGCTCCTGGTTATAACGGCTCCGCCATTGGTTGTCCTCGGACACAGCGCCATACTTATAGATACAATTTAAAAATTGTGTCTGTACTAATTTAATTGAAGAAGTGGTCTGAAGACCTCAGGACGAAGCTAGACATAAGCCGCTTACAACCGAAATCTGTCGCTTGAAGGCGGGAGTCGTAGTACTACGATTTATCTTGACTGTCACTTAAAGGCGGGAGTCGTAGTACTACGATTTATCTTGACTGTCACTTAAAGGCGGGAGTCGTAGTACTACGATTTATCTTGACTGTCACTTAAAGGCGGGAGTCGTAGTACTACGATTTATCTTGACTGTCACTTAAAGGCGGGAGTCGTAGTACTACGAGTTATCTTGACTGTCACTTAAAGGCGGGAGTCGTAATTACTACGATTTATCTTGACTGCCACTTAAAGGCGGGAGTCGTAGTACTACGATTTATCTTGACTGTCACTTAAAGGCGGGAGTCGTAGTACTACGATTTATCTTGACTGTCACTTAAAGGCGGGAGTCGTAGTACTACGATTTATCTTGACTGTCACTTAAAGGCGGGAGTCGTGGTACTACGATTTATCTTGACTGTCGCTTAAAGGCGGGAGTCGTAGTACTACGATTTACCTTGACTGTTGCTTAAAAGCGGGAGTCGTAGTACTGCGATTTATTTCGATTGTTGCTTAATATAGAAAATTAATATATAAATAATACCTTTCTTTGTGGCGGCATCAACAACCGCGCCGCGTTTTAAGAGTTGTTCCACCACTGAAATGTGTCCATCCTTTGCTGCTAGATGCAGTGCATTAAGGCCATTCTAAAACAAGAGAAGATAATAATTTTAACCGACTTTAAAAAGGCTTTGTTTATAATTAGTGTGTATTTGTTTTTTAATGTTTGTGCATTCATAGCACAGTCTTCTATGAATTTTGTTTCATAAGTTTGGTTTCAATTATGCGTGGCTGTGACCGGGATGCGGAGCGACGGATCCTGGTCCAGCAGATCGGGTAAGATCTCTCCCCGCCAGCGATAGTAGCGGATGCACTGGCGGGGAAATCCAAATGCGCTGGTCTCCTTCTGTGAATCAGTAATGACGCAGAAGGAGACCGCCGAACGGGACCGGGAGAGGGCCGATCCCGTTCGGAGATGGCGCAGGCGGGCCGGGGGCAGACCGGCCCGCAACCCTGTAGTTCTGGGCTCTCAAGAATAAGACTACGGTATCCCCTGCCTGTCGTAGAAAGCGACTAAAAGGGGCCTCGGGTTCATTGGGCGACAAGGGTGGGGGCCTTTGTCGTCCGCCAAGGTGGACCCGGGAAGAAGGCGACATCGGCTGGCCCGTGTAACAAGCATAAGAAAAGAAACAAAAAAAAAGGATACAGACGAATGGAGAACCTCCTTTCTTGGAGTCGGTTGAAAATGGGAAAATTCTCTTTACAAGCGTTTATTAAACTCGTGCGCCTTACCACTATCCAGTATTGCATTTCTACTTAACATCAGACGGTCAAACAGTTGCTTAGAAAGAATAAAAAACCAGACGCGGATATGAAATCCCGACCGCTAGATCGTATTTTTTTTTTATAATTTCTAAGCAAGTGCTTGACTACGATCCCACCTGATGTTAAGTGGAAATGCAGTCCTGGATGGTAAGGCGCACTAGCTTAGTAAATGCCTATTCACTCTACTCTTGAAAATACCCACATTGTAATCGGAAGGAAAGACAGACGCGGGCAAACTATTCCAGTCCTTTGCTGTACGAAGAATGAAAGACGAAGCAAATCGCTTCGTTCGGGTTTGAGGGATGTTCACAGCAAAAGGATGAAATCCCGCAGTGCGTCTAGAAGTCCGATGGTGGAAAGGGGATGGGGGAATTAGATCATGTACGTAGAATTCTTAGACAATTGAATCAAAAACTGTAATGAAAGTTAAGAGAGGATCTAACTCTGTATTAAATTTCAGTCTGTAAACTAGTTTAACCGCGTACCGTACGCGTACAAGCTCGGCCACAACAGAATTAGTTGGTAATTCCATTTCGTACGCGGCAAGCTTTTGTTGAGATTAACTAAGGGTTTATAACTCTATATACTGCCACGAAATGTGATTGAAGTTGCAACAATGACTTAATATACATTTAAAAGTTTGATTAAGTTGACGTTATACTCGTATTATACTTGTTTGTTGTGTGGATGTTGGCGAATAACTTATAGTTTGCCTTTAATATTTTAGTGGTCAAGTTAAAGTTGCCTTTATGTATATAATATATGTCCCACTGTAGGGCACAGGTCTCTGTAAAGAGAGTTATATCGGCATAGTCCGCCACGCGGCCCTAGTGCGGATTGAAAGACTTCTAAGACATGTAGGTTTCCTCACGATGTTTTCCTTCACCGCCGAGCGCGTGGTGAAACAGCAAAATGCCGGGCACCGGGGATCGAACTCGGGTTGCTAGCATACTATGCAACTTGAGACGACCGCCCGAACACTGAGCTACCACGGCTCAGCTTTTAGTGGTTACCGTTAGTACAAGGATTGTTAAGTAAGTTAAGTTGAAAAGTACCTGTTTGTGGAGAAAAAGTCGGTTAGTAAGATATTTTAACCGACTAAAAAAAAGGAGGAGGAATTTTCAATTCGTCTGTATGGTTTTATGTTTGTTACCTCAAAACTTTCAACTAGAGATGAAACGGATAGTAGTGTGGCCGGATACCGGATATTCGGCAAGCTACTAGGCCGGAGCGCCGGATATCCGGCTGCCGGATATTCGGCCCTTTATTGTGTTGACGCGATCAGTTTGATTTGAATATTGGCGCGGTAAACGAGATCGTATATATTCAGGCGCATTCGGATCGCACGTAAGCGGTGTCGCCTCTTACCAACAAATGCGGAAAATTTGGTATTTATTCACCACAATTTGCCACTTGTTAATTTTGAGTATTAAACTAATAATTAATAAAACAAACATTTTTGATGTGCGATTATAAAAATTAAAAATAAACGGTGTCCATAACCTATTGGAGTATGATTGATTTGCCTTGAGTAAAATAATGAGATTTTTTAAAATTATACTATCCGGTATCCGGCCGGATACCGGATAGTTACCGGATATCCGTTTCATCTCTACTTTCAACTGGGTGAACCGATTTTGATGATTCTTTTTTTATTTGAAAACTGATGATTTCCAGTTCCGACATCTATGAGAAAACCATATATTATATTAATAAATTTGCGTCAAGTATGTGCGCGACTAATGGACGAATAATTCAATAGTCAATCGATTTTGATGATTTATTTTTTATTATAAAGGATGTTCAAGAGTTTCATTAGGATCTGATTAATCTTTTTGGAAACATTACTATAATAATTCAAAGAGGGTGTCCGCACGTTGTAACGTTTGACTCGATTTGAAGTCGGTGTTTGTTTTTACTGTGAATTAATAACTTTATCTTTCCTTTATCGATATTTTTTGATAGAGTTAATGATAGAAGTAATTGGATTTCTTGGAGAAAGCCTTCACCCGTGGATGGGTTCTTGATAAATAATAATATATAAAAAATAGTTTAACATGTAAAAAAACAAGAAATAAAAGGATTTTTTATTTTATTTATCTTTCCTTTATCATTTAGTAGAGCTAACGACATGTACGTAAAAAGTTACAAAGCTCAAATGTTTTTTTTTATTTTGGTAGCATCCCACAAGATTACCCCTTGAAATTTGCTGCCCTAGGCCGTCGGCGCGTCTTGTCCACCCTTACGCCAGCATTGCTTGTTCTGGCCCGCTTTAATTTGTTGATATTTCATGGTTGTCATAAAGGTGCAGAGTCACCGCATGCATTTTTACTTTAATTTCATCATACGTTTCGCCTCTTTGTACACTTTTTTTCAAATAAAGACTTAAAAATAGTAAAATAATGTAAATTATTTTATTAATCGGTTACTAATTGCGCCTCTGGCAAAGCCATATGGTATTCTGAAATATCTTCGCTTTGTGATACAGAGCCGTAACTAGGCTTAATTAAAAATCCCGTGAATCATTGCACGCATACTAATCGCGCATAATTCTAGAGTTTCATCTAGCGTACACATTTTCTAGATAATTTGATTTTGCATTCAATGCTTTAAAAATACGTGACGATAGAGCAAAATATAATAATCAATTTCATACCTAATTCGCATTTGATAGGATATTTATTGGCATTTTAAAAATTTGGAAAGCGAGCAATAGTGCCTAATATATTTTATTTAATTTTAAATTACATCAGCATAGATTGCGCTTAGTGAAAAATGGAGAAAAAATAAAGTAAATACGCATAGAAACCTTGAGTAAGCCCTAGACCCGGTGCCATGATTGTGGTGCTGCAGTGGACTCTGTCCAGCACACTCTCGAAGTGTGCCCGAGATGGGCAGCGCAGCGCCATGACATGGTATCTACCATCGGTGGTGTAGACCTGTCGCTTCCGAGCCTCGTTCTTGCGATAGTCTCGAGCGACAGGTCTTGGACGGCGGTCGCCTCCTTCTGTGAGACGGTCATGTCCCAGAAGGAGGCTGACGAGCGGGTCAGGAGGAGCCTCCTCTTGCCGCCCCGTAATCCGTAGCGGGGCCAGAATGGGTACCTGGCCCCAGCATGCTTCGGCGTCGTCGGAGTGCCGGAGAAGTCCCCTTTGAGGATGAAGTTCGGTCTTTGCCGGGACCGGCCGGTCGTTGGGGTGTCCTGTCGCTGACAGATCCGGGGCACCCCGTTCATAACGGCTGATGGCATTCGCGGAAGATTTAGTGTGTAGGGGCTGCCCAGGCCGAGTCTCACACATCCCTCCGGGCCCACCCAGGGTACCGGAGGATGGTCTATAAAAAGATTCCCCCGCGTGAACAAAAAAAAAAGCCCTAGACCCACTCTTATCAAATTTCTTTAATTAATGATGGCTTTTAACATCTGGTGACCCAATAGCTTGTCTGTTTTTATAATATAATTATAAAAAAATATATAGGAAAACATTAAAAGAGTCGACGAAAGTGCATCAGCAGATTGAAAACTAAATTTCATTAAAATGTAATTTTACATATATCTTAATTAAAATGAACATATATAAGTATGTCACAATTTCCCGCAAGAGTGAACGCCGAGTTAATGCTAGCAACATTTTGCAGTACTTGTAAAATATTAAAAATGAGAAATCCGTGTGTTCACGCGTCGCTAGCTCACACCCGAGATGGGATATTTCCGAACATGAAACGATGTATATGAAAATATATACTTATCAAAATGCGTTTCACATATTATCCTACATTGACTCGATATTAAAAATATTTTTAGTGTTTTTCAACCGACTTTAATAGAAGGAGGTTCTCAATTCGTATGTATTTTTTTCTCTTTATTTGGGACAATAAACAATAGCACAATTGATATTATAAAAGACATAATAGAAATAAGATATGTAACTGCACTACCAACAACATTATCCGCAAATTATTATCATTATTATTTTAACGTGCAACACTTAAAAAACAAGAACAAAATTTAAACTAAGAAGAAGAATACGGAAATAAATGAACTAATAAATACTTATTAACTAACTAAATAAGCTGTCTTTAATACATTTTCTAATTTTTATGCTTGTGACCGCTTAACTTTCGACTGGTTGAAGCCAATATATTAGGTTTGCCACTGCATTAACCCATTCCTTGTTACAGTACACCTGTTAAACTTAACAAACAGCCAATGGCAATTGTTATGTCTGCCCCGTTAAACTAAAAGTACGCGAGGGCTTATTTATTATTATTATTAATTATAATTTACTCCCAGAAGACTTTCATGTCAGAAAGCCGATAGCATTTAGAGACCTCCGTTCTCAATACGTCCAATGTTTTTTCTATGTTTGTTATGTTGATTATTTTTATATTTGAAAACTAGTGCTTCCCGTGTGGTCCCATTTAAATTTGGTTTCATTCTGACAATGGTATCCATGAGAAAACCATACAAGTCTTAAATTTGCATCAAGTATGTGTGCCACAAATGGACGTTAATTTTTTATTGGAAAGGGTATTGGAAGAATGAATACGGTCAGTAAAACTTTTGTTGATAACTATTGTACTCAAGATTGTCACAGTGGCCCGAGCTTTATAAAAATTATATCAATACAATGTGTACACATAAATGTGGTCGGCCTTCAATCAAGCCGACACGTTCCGCTCTGTCGCCTGTCTCGCGTCAACTCCTGGGATCCTTTTACACTGCCGGCATTGCGTGTTCGTTTGATATATATACTTACATAGCCAAATAATTTCACAATCACAACAGAAACTCCAAAATTAATAAAATATGACAAAAGTTGCATAATTTTATGTGTAAAAATATATAATAAGCTTCCAATAGAATTAAAAATGTTAAATAGAACTATATTTAAAACAAGATTGTACAAGTGGCTTAATGCTTTAAATTTTTATAGTGTTTCCGAATTTCTTCGTAAAAATGTCTGTTCCCATAGTAGTATTGACATATATTTGACAAATTATTGACTTTATATACAAAAAATTACAATAAATTTTAATTTGCATGCTTAATTATAATAAGCGAAACATGTCGGCCTGTCGGTAATTATATGTATAACATCAAATAATACCATGTTTTCTGCAAATAAGTAAATCTTATCTTATCTTATCAATAGATTATAGTCGTACGGCTTCCAATCCAACAGTATAGTAGTATCCAAATAAGAATCCAACAGTTGTGTTGCCACTGTAACGGCTCCTGCTTTTGCATGTATAAGTCATTGATCACCCCAAAAATACAAGAAGTATAACACATAAAAAACTGAGAATACCATCTCATTCTAACAAATACGGTAAGCGAACATCGCAATACTTAATACCGACACTAATCAATAAACTCCCATTACAAACAAAAAAAGACATTACCAACAAAAACGTTAAAACTGTTTTAAAAAAATATTTTTTATAACATGTGTAAAAAATATATATGTATATTAAGAACAGCCTGTATCGAACGCTCACACGCATTGAGGCGTCTTCGCTTACGATGGGTGTGTGCGTTCGTTTGCAAAGGATGCTCGCAACGGCTCGTGACGAGGTGTTGCGGTATTCTCTTTTAAATCACTATTACTATAAAAACGGACGAGGACTGAATGCTGAGCATCCAGACAAACCTGGGATAGGTTTTTGGGATGCGCTTTATTGTGAAAATTTTATTTGTAAAATGTATTAAATTAAATAAAAAAAAAGGTACGTCTTGGCTACTAATCATCGAAATCGGTTGATGTGATATTGAGTTATTCATCTCATAATGGCGCATATATTTAAAACAAATTTAAGACTTAAATGGGTTTCTCATGGATGCCATTGTCGGAAATGGACAGAAATTGAAATAGGAGCACTAGCTTACAAACAATACAACTATCAAAATCGGTTTACCCAGTCGAAAGTTCTTAATTTATTGTGTTACATGTACATATCATTTATGTAATATATTCTTTCTTTATGTATTAATTATATATTACATTTTATTTTACTCTCTAAGCTTGCATTTTTTTTATGGGGAATAAACTAGTGATCCCACCTAATGTTAAGATGTTGTGCGCCCTTTTTGTATTCGTAAATACAAAAAGGGCATCCACGTGTAATAAGAGTTAAACGTTTGATTCGATTTGAAAACGGTATTTGTAATATGAATAACTTCTAATAAACTGTTCTTTATTAGTTCTTGTTAATTTTGTGCCGCGGTTTACTAATTAATAGATATATCTATAGAGAAATTCTGATGATTTGTTTTTATTATTTTTTTCCTCTTATAAGGGTGTGTATTTTATTGATTATTAGGCTTTTATAACTCCGCCATTTTGAGTAAAACCCTTAGTGCGTACCATCTTTTATGAGTAACTTACTTACTCGTAGTTACTCAAGTACCTTAGTCGAGATATCTTAAAAAGACATGAGTGCAGTTATGTCCCTGCACTATGGTCTAATCTTTAATCAATTCAGAACATACCTATCTAAAGGTTTAAAAAATTTGCATGACAGGCGCTACACGAGATAATCATAGTTCCAGTCTGGTTGCTTTTCAGAGTGCGGTTCCCACACAAATGATCGTGAATACTAGACTTTAATAGTATACGCAGTAAGGAAGATTATTACGTGCATCACACATTTATCTACGCACGGATGTGACAGGAAAGAACTGCATAAAACAGTACAATTCGTCTCATCCTATCGTAATGACAATCTGCTCTGTGAATTGTTATACATACTGTGTGTGGTGAACTAGGTGAACTGAGATAAGGCAGAACGCGGCCGACTTTAACCGACTTCAAAAAACGGAGGTACAAAACTTAATAATATAGGACCTTAAGTTCCGTAGATATATTAAGGAGCTCCTAAACAATATTTGTTGTTAAAGATATTGGTAGGTTTACAATGTTCTAAGACTTGCCCAAAGTGAATACATGTCGTACTTTATTTATTTTAGTGTTTTTTCTAAAACATGCCTGTTTAGATCTCGTTTATTACGTGAATTCATATCCTTTGCTTTTAAAGAAGGAATCATTTTTATGGACAAACTACTTTAGGAGTAAATAAATACAAAAAAATTAAGACAACGAGCACAAATGTGGAAGAAGAGATAGAATGCACATTATATTTCTCAAATATATGGATGACTCAGCACATAATAAAGTCATAAAATAAGTAATGACTTACCGAATTGCATGTGTTGATGTCTTTGACGGCACCTGAGTCCAATAAGTCAACGACTGTGTCGAGCTGGCCGGCGCGCGCGGCGCGGAGGAACGCTGTGTTTGGGTCTATCTGGAAATTAAAACAAATATATTATACTATTATAGTATTATGCGATTCAGATAGGAGCACATAATCAAACAATAAACGATTCTACGCCCAGACATTCATTTTATTTCCAGTATATCATGGTTTTATTACGATGTTCTAGGACCTATACTCTCTTCGAAATTAATTAAACCCAAATTTATAAATCGAAAACCTATATTTTGAAGTCGGTTAAAACAATACTCTTCCATTGTGAATAAAAAAAAAACTTTTTTTTGACGGGGGGAAATCTTCAACAAGATACCCCGTCTTCTCGGAGGAAAGGTGGGGTTATGTGAGGTTCTTACCCACTAAAACACTAGCCCTTCGTCGGTGCACGTTTACGGGCTCCGGGATCTCCAGTGGAACGCACCGGAGCCCCTCCGCATTGTGCTTTCGAAGAGTTTGTCCCGGGGGGAGCCTAATCCCTAACCCTAATTCCCTCGCATTGCAAGGCGACACAGGCCAGCCGATGCCACCTTCTTCCCGGGTCCACTTTAGCGGACAACAAATGTTCCCACCACTTTCTACTACAGGCAAGACATACCGTATCCTTATTCTACGAGCCCAGAACTACAGGGCAGATGAATAAAAAATCAAAAACTAACTTAACGTTAAATTATCTTAGAACCAAAGGTCCCAAGCATATATGGTACAATAATCGACCTACCTTAGAGGATCAGGTAGTCTAAATTAAGTGAATATTCACACATGGGAAATACTTCATGACAGTCTATAGCGATGGGCGTTATTAAATAGAAAATCTAAAATGAAATTTTGTTATTTCAACTTGGCAACGGCGGTATCTCTCATATAATGTGTTACCTAATGCGTTATGAAATAGACACCAAAAAAAAAACTATATATAGGTTAAAGACTTTGTAAACAAACAAACACTTTGAGAAAAGAGATCGATATAGTTAGTTTTTGATAATGAGTTAAATTCTAAAGCAAGTTTTTTATTCAGTATTATGTTATATATTGAATCTAACTACAATTATACAAACTTACTGATAATACTAACTTAAAAAATAATATTAAAAGTTTTGTTTAAATATAGTCTTCTTTAACTTTCATTAAAAGGTCTTCTCTCAATGATTAATTCAAAGTTGAATTCTTCCTAACAAAGTTTTAAAACATTTACGAGTCTCTGTGAGAAACCGTTTCTAACGACGTCTCTTACAAACTTCTTTTTAGCAGAAAATAAATTTCGACAAAGAGTTTCTTCAACTTTAAAGTAAAATACATTTACCAGATTTATCTAAGAAATCACATCCACCTCTGCCTCTGAATTTATTTTTACGTTTATGCTTAGTTAGTGAAAGAAAAGACTAACGTAGAGATGTAGGTTCGAATCCACCATTCGACTATTAACGAACCATCCTCTAGCACGAGCTTAAGCTTAATTGGAATAATAATAATAATAATTGGCTTACACAGCAGTACGTATATTAGTATGCAAAAAGCTGCCGTACTAAATACGTGTCGAATTGTCCGGAAGTTCTTGCAGGATGAATCCGCTAACTTAGACAACCCTCAAAATGAAACCCACTTGGCGTAGGCCCGTGGTTTACATTAAAACCGAAACTCTCTGGTTTCGAGAAGGAGAAAATCTCAAAAAAATAATAATAATAAATTTATTTATTCATCTTTCACAAATTTAAATGCACAGTTTACTTATACGTTTACAGTTTACGTAGATCTTAAATTTGTGAAAGACTGGTGTCTGAACTAGGGTACCCTGGAATAGTTAACGAACGTTAGTAACATTTGTGAAAAAAAAAAGTAAAAATAAGGGGCGGGTTCAGTTTAAATACTCCGACTCTAATAATTAAAAATAAGGTTACAACATACGTATATGTCCCATTTTCTCTGTAAAAAAAAAGTTCATAGTCGGCCATGCGGCCTCAGTGTGGGTTAGCAGACTTCACATGTCTTAGAAAATTTCCTAACACATGTAGGTTAGAATTGCAACAAAAAACTAATTAGTGAAATCACTGGGGATCTAATTCGTGTTGCTAGCGCTGCAACTTGAAGCTCGGACACTGTGGTAGCTTAGTTACTACTTAAGTATTACACTAGAAAAAAGATAAGAACTGTATAACAAATTGTATTACGAGCGTAGCGGCTTTAAAACTAGGCTACTGCAGTATTGACTGCAGTAGTCTCTTAGAGAGTATCTCGCGTTTCAGAAAATTGATTTAACATTGCTGTACTGGATTGCAATATTAATAGTGTTAAGTTCTAAGAGTTGAAAACAGTGTTTAAATTGTTCAAATAAAATATGTATGAACTTCTATAGTGGTGATAGATCCCATTTGGTTTCGCAGATTGTTAATTACTTCCCTAAATTGAAGGTGTTGGATCTCTTAAGATGATCAGTTAAGATACTTAAGTTCAGGCTTCCTGGATAACTGGTGAGTCCTTACAGGAAACCCACTCCCATCTGGAGAGAACCCTTATGAACTTGACCCATTGACTCTTCGAAGAGATTTCGGTTCTCTTTGTCATTCTCTATCGCATTTACCATAGAGAGTGTTCGGAATCATCCCAGGTACAGTTTTCCATCTCATCCCATCATGGCAGAGTACACACAAAACATGTGAACCCTTGTAAACTTGACCCACTGAATCTGAGAAGAGATTTCGGTTCTCTGTCATTCTCTATCGCATTTACCATAGAGAGTGTTCGGAATCATCCCAGGTACAGTTTTCCATCTCATCCCATCATGGCAGAGTACACACAAAACATGTGAACCCTTGTAAACTTGACCCACTGAATCTGAGAAGAGATTTCGGTTCTCTCTGTCATTCTCTATCGCATTTACCATCGGGAGTGTTCGGAATCATCCCAGCTACCGATTTCCATCTCATCCCATCATGGCAGAGTACACACAAAACATGTGAACCCTTGTGAACTTGACCCACTGAATCTGAGAAGAGATTTCGGTTCTCTCTGTCATTCTCTATCGCATTTACCATCGGGAGTGTTCGGAATCATCCCAGCTACCGATTTCCATCTCATCCCATCATGGCAGAGGACACACAAAATTTATATTATGTGATGTTTTAATCGGTAGGGCCTCCTCTAGGCATAGCTGGACATAACTAGCTATGAAAAAAGCATTTCCTCCTATGTATATTTACGTGCAAAAACAAAAATCTATTTCAAATCGAATCAAACGTTACTATTGCGCGTACGCCCTCTTTGTATTTCCAAATTATCGTAAGAATATTGCGAAATATAATTAACCAGAACCTAACCAAACTCTCATCAAACAACTCTTGAAGTACATACTTTCCAATAAATAATGAATCATCGTAATCGGTTAGCGTGATATTGAGTTATTCGTTCATTTGTGGCGCACGCGCATACTTTATGCAAATTTAAGACTTAAATGGTTTTCTCAAGGATGCCATTGTTAGAATTGGAACCAAAATGAGACCACAAGGTAAGCACCAGTTTTCATCTAAATCGGTTCACCCAGTCGAAAGTTATGAAGTGATAAAAAAAACATACAGACGAATTGAGATCCTCCTCCTTTTTTGAAGTCGGTTGGAAAAAAAAATTATTCAATGTGTAATATTCGCGTAAATGTAAGAAGTCAGCATATCATTCGTACGTCAAGGATGATGGCGTACAAGGTGAATGAAAATAGTACCATTACACATGCTGTTAGTGGGGCGATGGGATCGGCGCTATCAAACGACAGGTCTCAAATGCGGAACTAGTTAAATGCGCAGGACGTACACCCGAGGATCTAATGTACCCGGCGTCCCCTTCCTCCTTTACGTAACGACATGAACACAAGGTCAGTGATGTTTACAATATATGTATACATCATATAGACTCAGAATTCAAGTTATTTAAATCAAAACGTAACATCGCAGGTTGTAATCCACCATTCATCTATTGATGTGAACTGTCTCCTAGCATAAGCTTACTCGGAATGGTTAACAAAAATGCTAGTAATATTTGTTAATTATAATAAAACCGTAGGAACAGTAAGACTCAGGGCTGGATTTAGAGGATTTATTTAGAGTTGGAGGCCCCAGGGCATGATAGACGGGTGGCCCCTAAGCCACAAATTATTTTCGACAATTACCAATTTTTAGCCGAGATTTTAATTAAACAATTTATTGTAAAACCAAGTAAGTCATAGATTTTTCAACATTTAACCAACATATACAATAATATATTTTTTTTTCTTTATTTTTTCGGGACTTTTGCCCTTTTGGTCATGTCAGCCCCATCGTACCCTAAACTACGCACACACACCTTTATATTTAAAAGCCTCGAAGCCTCTAGTGTTTGGGACCCGGCCTCCACAAGAGTGGGGCTCTTGTGGACATGTGTTGGAAGAACATGTGTTGTAAATGGTAAGACTCAAACTATAGCATAAATTAGGAAACAAAAACAAATATATTTACTAAAATTGACTTCATATCAAATCAAACAAAAATCAAATTTAATAATTACAAGGTTTTCTCATGTATACCATTGTCCGGACTTATATGGAATGGGACCACCAGCTTCCAAATAAAAGAATAAACATTAAAATTGGTTGGGACCCAGACGAAAGTTCTTGAGATAACAAATATGAAAAAAGATCGTACTTTTTTGAAGTCGGTTTAAAAAACTGTTTGAAACAAATGTCAAAGGAAGAAATCTCATTTCCAATATGCATCACAGTGCACAAATATAAAAGATTGACGATAAACAGTTAACCAACGTGAGGCTCAGCCAATCGATTGGATAGAGATAAGCCAGTCAATATCGGAACAAAATTTGTCGGAACCAATCGGCCATTGAGAAATGCAGGCGATGTAGTAGGGTTCGATTTATTATTATCGTGACACACATAGCTACTAGAGACATGGGAGTAAATAACCTTCATTCGGTCTTTATTGAGAATAACTATTGTCACATATATTTCCGGGAATCTATACAAATAAATAAAATTGGAGTGTCTGCTTTTGACACTAAAATAAACAGCTATTTACTACACGGTATGTATATACGGTACATTTTCCAAACTCCACCAGCTGTGTGTCCGGTCAGCACAGATGACTATGACGATGCCACAGGAAGACTTTTAAACTTAGGAAGAAAAGTTATAGACTACAACCTAAAAATGGCCATGAGAAACAGGGATGCAGCGGTCGCGGATAAACTTATAACAATGCAACGGAGCATCTTCGACGCGTGAACCAAAGCATTCCATCACCTTCAAAAATCAGGCATTATAAAAAATATATATGTAGTAACTGTAGTGGTAGCACCCTTATTAAAAAAAACCGAAGTAAACAATTCAAGAACATTACAAAAGAGCACGGACACAAGTCTGTTGTTGTGCTTTATTGAAAGAAAAAAAAATATACGGTACATACAGAAAAATAACATTTTCTACAATGTTTGCCTTCGTCTGTCTGTTCGTTCCGGCTAATCAGGAAGTACTACACTACTACAACTCAGGAACGGCTGGGCCGATTTTGACGAGCCTTTCACTGGCAGATAGATGATGTAATAGGAGTAACTTTTATTTTACAAAAAAAATAAATAAATAATTTTTAAAGTAACAACGCGGATCTAGTATACTCGTAATATGAGTGACACACTAACATAAGTGACCGGAAGTATAAAGTATTTGATACTTTTATCAATTGGTTGATAAAAGGATGTATAGGAAATATATCCGTCTTAAATCTTTGAGACTCCTTATTGCGGTTTACTATGTTATGTAGAATCACTTACTTAAATTTGTGACCGACATATGGTGATTAGCTCACCAACTGTGACACCACATATAGGGCCTTAATAAGTTTGGTAAAAAAACGGATATTATTTTTTTATAAAACTTAAGTACATCGATCAAACATAAGATAAAACTGTAAGATTCTTATTTACGGATGTTTTACATTGAGAGCAATTTTTTAACGATACACACCTAGTAAATTTTGGTACGTACATATAACAGTTACAAGTTTTCTGTTCTTTTCAACTGACTTCAAAAAATTTGGTCCAATTTTGACAATGGAATCCATGAGAAAACCCAATAAGTGTTAAATTTGTATTAAATACGTATGCTAGAAATAGACGAATAACACAATATCACGCCAACCGATTTCGATGATTTATTCTTTATTGGAAAGGATGCACTTACACCTAATACATAGGCACTATCTTTTTAAATATATTCTTATATGGTATTTGTATGAATATATATTTCTATATATATATATATATTTAGGTATTTGTTGTATATTTAGCATATTTATTTATGTATTATTATTATGAATAGTATGTGTATATATTGATAAATGCGTATGTTTATATATATGTATATTAGCGGTAAGACCGCCAATTGCGCATGCAATGACCTTGTCCAATGTGAAAATTGTAGTTACTATTTCTGTGATGTATTTTGTTGTTAATTGTTGCGCAATAACGAATATTCATTCATTCATTCATTCATTCACTTCAAGAGCAATTTGACAAGAGTTTGGTAAGGTTCTGATTAATTCTATTTCGTAATGTTCCTTCTATAATTTGGAAAAACAAAGAAGGCGCGCGTAATAGCGTTTAACGTTTAAATCGATTAGAAGACGGTTTTGCTCGTACATACAATTGTAATCTCAGCAGTGTAGACTGAGATGATAATCGCTATTAGCTTTTCATCGAGTTTATTACGTCCCATGTGGTATTGGTGTGAGCTTGTTTTATACGTAAGAATCCGAAAAATGGAAACACATTGATATTGGCAGTCTATCACTACTACGTAATATTTTTTTTATTATTATTAAAAACAAGTAAATCGAAACGATACAACTAGAAAACTATCAACGTTTTTAAAGGATCAGATCATTGTCCCATCAAATAGCAGGATGTAAAGCAGACATAACTTGTCCGGTTTAGAATACCAGTGGGGGACCTTTCTGTTATTAGTTCAAAGTAACTTTTTAAGTTCCTCTAACGCATACAGGGACATCATAATTTATAAAAATGATGCAAGTCAATAGCTTTACGATTTCAGCGTTATTAATACCAAAATACCTACATACCTGCAATATAACTCTTTTTAGGAGGCCCTCTATCACACCTCACTCACAGGAATGGAAATTTACTCACTCACGCTTTCTTTAATAATAATCTCAGTTTTCTTGATCTGGGTTCCGAGTCTGCTAAACCAAATGTGTCACAATGAAGGTCCCGTGACATTACATTTGTCAACAATGTTCCACTAACGTTTTTTTTTTTTGCTATATGTTAATCTCGTAATGACATCTTACAAATATGCCGATACACTTAAATTAATTCATCAATATGAAATAATGAAAAAAAATATCAAAATAACGTATAAAAATTCATTATTGAATTTTAATAGTTCTTTTTTTTTAATGGCGAACTACACAGATTGGCCAGAGAAGCTGGCCTTGACTGCTTCACCGGATTGAGAGGTGGATAGCTCTTAGGTCGCTTAGCCTGAACCTCTATCGCTAGTAACTCGACACAAGGGTCCCCCCGGTGGGGGGTAACCTCGGCTTGGACGGTTACTATGTTACGCGTAAGCATTCCGATCCGAGGGCGCCCGAGTGGGCCGAACCACGACTCGGTCGGTAGCTATTTCACGGATAATCTAAGGGACATTCGAAAAGCTGAACTAACTTTGAGTGCCACTTCGGGTTTTTAATAGTTTGGTTTCATAGTCACATTGGTAAATAGCGTCAATAGCGTAGCAGGTTTAGGTTACCGTTTGCGAATCATAAGGTCGTAGGTTTGAATCGACCATTCCACTATTGACGTGAACGATCTCCTAGCACAAGCTTAAGCTTAGTTGGAATGGTTTCTTTTTTTAAAACAGACAAAACTCGGTACATCTCTTCATCTACACTCCTGTCACACTTGCTAATCACACAATCCTTTGAGCATTTCGAGTACTATAGTTTTAAAAATAACATACTTCTTAATAACTGTATTTCCACAATATCAATCTTGCTCTCATGTCGCCTGCCATACCCAACTAATAATACGTGTAAACAATTGTATTTAAAAAATGTACAGAAATTGTTACATGCATCAACATAAAAAAAGTCTTGTAATCTTCAAACGCAACAAAACAGATTGGTTTTAATCACGCGTACATTAACTTTTTTATACAGCGGCTGTACGCTTCGACAAAATGAACTTTAGTTTGGTGGAAAAAAAATATTTGAGCAAAAACAAGCGCGATCATGGTTCAATAATTCGTAAATTTAATGAGGCACGTATCTTGTTACGTGGTTACTTAGATACGAAGCAAGTCGTAGAAATAATTCATTGCAATGAAATAGAAACTTTTTTTTGTTGACGGGGAGGAAATCTTCAGAAAGATACCCCACCTTCTGGGGGGAAGGCGGCGGTTATGTGGGGTTCTTACCCACTAAAACCTCCCCGGTGGCCCTTTCCTCGGTGCATGACGAGGGGCTCCGGGATCTCCAGTGGAACGCACCGGAGCCCCTCTGCACTGTGCTCAAGGAGAGCACGTCCCGGGGGGGGGGGAGGTTACTCCCTCCCCTCCTGTGCTCTCGCAGCGCAAGGCGACACGGGCCAGCCGATGTCGCCTTCTTCCCGGGTCCACTTTGGTGGACGACTCAGGCCCCCACCCTTGTCGCCTAGTAAACCCGAGGCCCCTTTTAGTCGCCTTGTACGACAGGCAGGGGATACCGTAGTCTTATTCTTGAGAGCCCAGAACTACAGGGCTGGTGAAATAGAAACTTGTACCAACGCTCTTTCTTTATTTTAATATAAAATGTTTCTTTCTTATAAGAATAGTTGACAATGGGTATTTTGAAGAGTAAAGTGGGTAGACATTTACTAAGCTAGTGCCATGTCCAGGACTGCATTTCCAATTATCATCAGATTATTACAAACCTTATGAACTCATACATGAGCTTGAGAGTCGCCATGATAATTTGATTGCCATGGGTTCTGTCACAAATAGGTTTACAAGGCAATGAGGAGGCTGATAGATTGACCAAATTGGCTATTATAGAAGGCGACGAAAAATGTTTGTAACCACTTTATATGAAAATTCAAGGTTTTTATATAATAAATGTTTTCAAAATTTTAAAGAATATTTCGATGAAAGAAGTCAGCAGAAAGGTATATGGTATAAAATCATACAGAGTCGACCTCCTCATTTGCCTGGTTCCTGCAGGAAACTAGTAGGAAGTATATCACAACGGTGCACAGATTAAGGTCGGGACATTTTCCGGCAAAATTTTTTCCCCATCGGATGCGGTAGGCCGAGTCCCCGAACTGTGACATTTGCCAAGTGGTGGATGACCACCACATAATGGAGGAATGTGCCAAACATGAAGCGGAAAGAAAGTCATTAATAGTATAAAACTGAGGGACAACATGTGGGTGTCTTCTTAATGCTGCTGTCTGACCCGACCTCAATGGGGTGGCTATGGCCATACAACATTGATGACTTTCTCACTTCATGCGACAGATGTGTGTGTGCGTAGTTTAGGGTATGAGATGAGGCTGACATGCCCAAAAGGGCAAAAGTCCCGAAGAAATAAAGAAAAAAAAAGATTATTACAAACCTACAATAGGTTTTTAAGATGCTCCTTAATTTATATTGTAATCTTATATGTAAAATGTATTAAATAAATAAATGGGATCGTTGTTAACTTGCTTAGAAATTTAAAAAAAAATGGCATATTAAAAATGATAAAACGATAATTTTGCGGCATAGCTATAATAAGTTTCTGAATAAAAAAATCAATAATAAATCACTGTCTTAAAAAAATTTAAGCCGGTGTATAATACCTCACCCCTTGTCACAAATGGGTCGTAATAAGATGGGTGAAATGTGGACGGCAGTTGCTGTCACTATCTACCCCGTTAGAAATACATTTTTATTTTTATATATATTTTAAATATGTTATTGTTTAGTGATAATGCATTAAAAGATAACCATCGTGCTATGCCAACAAAATTAATATAAAAAAACCCTTCCAAACCAAAGAAGAATTCAAAATCGGTCCATAAAGTTCGCTATAAGTGCACAAACAATAAAAAATTGCATCGAGAACCTCCTCCTCTTTTGAAGTCGGTTAAAAACATATGATCCGTTAACATATAACGAAAACCATTATCTTCGTTTAGATTTTCACTCAAAACATGCATTATGTTACACACAAATTGGCAGATATCACGATTGCACATATGATTTGCATGTCGGAACGCACCACGAGAGTAATGGAGTAGACGCGTCTCTCTAGCGGGAGAATGCGCGCGCCGCACCACACCGCCATTGCGGGACTGGCTGCGCCTGCGCAGGCGTCACGCTCACCGGCTATCCGGCGGCTATGCTTGACGGCGAAATGCTTCAGATTTATTGCAGTATAGTACACTGATAGCGACAGAATTTGAATATCTTGATAGAAACCAACGGTTCTTCTCTGATCAATCGACGTACGTTAGTTACAAAAAAAGGATAGAAATCGTTTTTGATGTTCTTTTTTCAATTAGGTCCTTAGGTTCCGAAGATATACCAGACAACTACAAAAAGTTTAGAACATGGTAGATAAATAAGTAGGTGTATGAATGACGCTCCAAGACTTGAATCCGTCGTAAGTATTGAAGGACAGTCAGCAGTCCAAAATTTTACAATATAGCTTATTGATTAGAACGGTCCGTGTATAAAGCCATTGAAACTATTCAAATAAAGTTTGGCGGATGAAATGTTGCCGCCGTTAGAAAGTTACTACGCCAGTTTGGTTTCCACAACATTTAATATTTAGATAGGAAATCTGGCGAGCTTAAGTTACCTAGATTTTCCTATTAAGCTATAACACTTACGCCTTAATAGCTAGAGTACGCTAACAATATTATGTGCTGATTAACCACGCGCTCCGCGGTGAAGGAAAACAAGGCCTTTGTCAATAATTTACCTGCCAACCCCATATCTAAATCAAACTTTACTTACGCATTACAGTATTAATCTAATGATCTTTTTGCGTCTCATATCATACGCAATAAATCAACATTAGAAGAACGTATCGCGTAGACATATTAGGCTTTAATAGCCTTTAAGAACCAGCTTGCCAGTTTTTACGGCACTAACGTTTATCTCATTACGACCCAAATGGTTGCGAGAGCTTATTTTTTTAATCTGTGTTGTAACAATTGTTAGCTTGCAACACTTAGGCACCCATCTTTTGTGACATATAAAAACTACTTCCAATGATATCTTCGTGATTTATCTGTACCTTATTATATCTATAATTCATAATTAATAATTTAGTTATTCGTTATATTAATTTCAAGATGCAAACAATGACTAACTTTATTAATTCGTAATCTGAGATAAATGATGTTTGTATAAAGTGGGTGAGAACAGGCCATTGTAGCAGTATTCGTTAAAAATAATTCCTTGTACAACATTACGCTGCCTGAATAAAAGGCGAGGATATTAGTTATTGAACTGTTTCATTTCACAAGATCCCGAAAATTTTTTTACATCATTTATAGCCAGAGTTTGTTAATGTGTCATTAACAAGGAGACACTCGGATGTATAACACATGTGATAATTTAGGAACCGACTGGGATGTAATCCATATTCCCCTTGGGAAGCGGACCATTCAAATACCCAGCTTTCAATAGCTGTATCTCACAGTATGAATGATAATCTTTAATTGCCATAAGACTTTCAAACTCCCATAAATTTAGCACACTAAAATATAAAGCATTATTATCGATTGGTCAAGCAAGCATTTCATTTATAAAGAGAAAGCTTCATCAAAGTTCCATTAAGTAACTGACACCTGTCTGACATAGACAGGACCAATTTTCTCTGTAATATTCTAGACTTCAATAAACTAACACGAACAAGTAGAAAATGAAGTCGGCCATCAATCAAGTCATATTATAAGATAAAACTTAGAATTTTCTTAAACAAACTAGAGCGTTTTTATAAGGTGACCAGATACATTAAATACACACAGAAGACTGCTTGTAGATAGAAAACTACAAGAATAAATGTAAAAAGAGGAAATAATTGTAAGAGGTACAAGACAAGGAAAATGTAATAGATGAATAAATATATATACATATATCAGTATCTGACACATGTGTAAGCACAGCACATGCTGAGCCAACCCCTTATCGACACAAGGTCAATTTTTTCGATATTTTACTTTTCTTTATGTTGTTTTTTGTCTTGTTTTACCTGTTGTTTCTGTGTTCTTGTGTCGAATAAATGTTTATTCTATTCTATTCTGATACCATTACGCTAACTCGAATTACGTGTATTACTAACTTGAGCTAAATCAAAGAGTATAAAATATCGTGAGGCACTAGATTCCGAGTTCTATTCGAGGTATAAAGAAAATAATTATTCGGGTACACATTTTTCAACCATAAAATAAAAAAAAATCTTTACAAAATTATCTTAACACCTTTATTTTACTCAAAACGTTTTATAAGTATATACAATTAAAGCGCCATCTATCAAAATTAGATGACACTAAAAATCTTATGCTTTTATTTAACGTTACGGACGTTTTTTGCCGGCTAAGGTACACCCTTCTGCAATGCTCCATAAGAAACTTCGTTCTGTTATATATGGAAAATATAATAATAAAATAATTATTACAGATACTAAAAATGAAATAAGTATCAAAAATAGTATAAAAGTTGTCACGTTTTTCCCTTTATAAGTCTTTACACTTTGAGTTAACTTAGTATAAATTGCTGGTGTCGAAAATTGCTAATCCAACATTTCTAATCTTTTGATCTACCTACTGTAGTGTATCGAAATAAAACGCGGGTGTGTAGGCTGACAGTTTATTACAGACTGGCAGTGTCTCTCACTGCCGCTGGGTTCACACTTAATGTGTGAATACCCTACACCTCCACTCTTAGCACATAAAATTATTACAATAATAAAAAAGAACAATAACATAAAAAATAAAACAAAAAAAAAAAAAAACACTAGAACTAAACATAATTTTAAAATTTATAATTAGTTGTCTTAAGACGGCACTGTCGTACCGGTCTTGCCGGGAGGTCCTGGGACGGTTCGGTGGCCGGAGGAGGTGGTGTATGAGCCGATGGGGACCTCGAAGCTCTTAGAGATCCTCGAATTTTCTCCGTCGTCTTGGTCCGCTATAGCCTCTGGAGGGCTCTGAAGTGTGAGGGCTTCAGAAGGGTTCGTGCTGGGAGAATTTGTTTGCTCTGCTGCACTCGTGCACGGCGTACGATCAGAATTCGAATTTGGCTGACTACTGGGACAAATTAAGGAACTTCTTGTTCTCCGCTTTAATTGGTCTATATGCCTATGGGCTTCCCTACCTGTTGTATCTAACACCTTATAGTCTGTCTCCCCTAGGCGTTGTGTGATCCGACCTCCTACCCACTTGTCTCGCCCTTGATAGTGACGTAGCCATACGTCATCCGCTCCAGCACCCGGTTTTGATCCAAAAACGGACAGAGAGTATGAAGTGCGCTTTTCTTCAAGACATCTTTCCCTTCTAGTATCAACTTTATCTCTTCTCCAAATTCAACTCCTTGAACTTGTTTGATACACATCTCTAACGTTTGATTCATTTCCTTAACTGTCACATATCTTTTAGCCCATACAGGTAATTGATGTCTTTCTTTATTCTTCGTCAACATTCTTCTGCAAAACGACATTACTTTTAACATCCTTTTTAAGCTTGAAAATTTCTTCCATTCATAATTCTCTTCTTTTATCTGTATTATATTCATTGAAACTATTCTTTCTTCTTCCTGTGTTTCATCTATACTAAATTTCGATTCTTCTAATTTAGCTCTGTTTAGCCAAACAGGCCCGTGCCACCATAAATGTTCGGAATGCATCTCTGAGGGCTGCAAGCCTCTTGATGCGCAATCCGCTGGGTTTGTGTCAGTCGAAACATGTTGCCATTGTTTGTAGTCCATAATAGAGAGAATATCTGACACCCGATTGCTGACAAATGTAGTCCATTTGCTTGATCCACCCTTCAGCCATGCTAAAACGATCGTGGAGTCAGTCCAACCATAAAGGTTTTCTTTCGGAATGTTCATAATTTGAGATATCTCTGATAGCAATTTGGCGGCAAGAGTCGCGCCGCACAATTCCAATCTGGGAATTGACACAACCTTGTCTATAGGGGCAACCTTTGTTTTAGCCGATATCAAATTTACATACACCTTTCCATCAGGTTCTATGACTCGTATGTAGACTGCTGCAGCGTAAGCCGCTTGAGACGCGTCAGAAAATGCGTGTAATTCACAATAGCTGCTACTGGTACTCTTAATCCATCTAGGAATCTCAATTTTCTTGATTTCAACCAGATCATTCCTGAGTTTGATCCACTTCTCTTGCAACTCTCCGGTGATGTGATCATCCCAGTCTAAATGTTCTTGCCATATTTTCTGGATAATAATTTTGGCTGTAACTACTACTGGCGCAATCCAGCCCATTGGATCATATAATCGAGCAATATCGGATAAAACCTGCCTCTTTGTGATAGGATATTTCACCTCGGGTAAAGTGACCGTGTATTCAAAATTATCTGTAGTTCGATCCCATTGTATTCCTAGAATCTTCATCATATTATCCGCTTTTATTTGCACCAACTGTTCCTTATTGTGCTTGTTTCCTCCAATATATTGTAATAAATCACCGCTGTTGCTACACCATTTTTGTAGTTGAAATCCTCCACATGTCATTAGTTTATTCATTTCATCATAAATATTTTTAGCTTCCTCTTCTGTGTCGCATCCGGTCATTAAGTCATCAATATAATAGTCCCTTTTAGTAATTTCTGACGCCTTAGGATAATTCTGTTTTTGATCTTCAGCCAGCCTTTGTAACGTCTTAACTGCCAGATACGGAGCACATGCTGTTCCAAAAGTTAGTGTCATTAATTTATAGTGTTGGATAGGCAAATCTGGGTTCGGTCTCCAAAGTATCCTTTGAAAATTAGCATCTTCGGTATGTACAAGTACCTGCCTATACATTTTCACAAGGTCAGCAACAATACAAATTGGATGCGTGCGAAATCTCATCAACAAATGCCTCAAATCCTGTTGGAGCTTAGGTCCAACCAAAAGATCGTCATTAAGTGACACGTCATTGATGCCTTTGCTTGATGCATTAAATACCACGCGAACTTTTGTCGTATCCTTGTCCTCTCTAACCACAGCATGGTGAGGTAGGTATACAGCCTTTGCATTTTCGATGTCCGCTGCCTCAACAAGAGCCATGTGTTTGAGAATGACATATTCCTCTAACACCCTACGATATTCCTCATATAACTTAGGGTCCTTAGTCAACCTTTTCTCTAAAGCTATAAGTTTTTTCATTGCTATATCCTTTGACTGTCCGTATTGACAGGCAGGATCCTCATTTTTAAATGGTAATTTGACAATGTACCTTCCTTCGTTATTTCTAATAGTTGTAGCTTGATAGATGTCTTCACATAATTGTTCCTCCATAGACAGTCTTTTCTGAATCTTATCAGGTTCAGCCTCTATTTCCCAAAAACGTTTGAGACACTCGTCTTCTGGAGTAAAACGCAAATGTAAACTTGTGACATTGTCATTAGCTGAAGATGAATCCGACAATTTACCATACAATATCCACCCAAAGACCGTGTTCTGCGCTAAGAGTTTTCCTTGGGGTTGTTTCATAATGCCGTCTAAAAGAACTTCATAGTACACTTCAGCACCTAATAAAATATCAATTTTGCCTGGTAAAGCAAAATTTGGGTCAGCTAGATTCAATTTCTGAAGTTCCAGCCAGTTAGGTTTTTCCAGCTTGTCACCTGGAAGTTGTGAGGTAAGTGAACCTAAAATATAAGCATTTACTTGGTAAGTATTTTCGGGGTTATGACGCGACTTAAGACCTAAAGTTACCATGTGTTTAATACGCGTTTGACCACCTCCCAAACCTAAGACCACGCCTTTTACAGTAAAGCGTTTGAGACCAAGTAACTGAGCCGTTGCTTCCGTTACGAAGGAAGCCTGAGAACCTGGATCTAACAAAGCACGAATCGGATATGTCTTCCCGTTCCTTGAACGAGCCTTGATTATAGCAGTCGCCAGCAGCACATGACAATTCACATCTTGCTTTGAGAAGTTCGCCACTATATTTAGTGAGTTAGCTGTGGATGACCCATTTTGATTCGTTCCGTCAACTTTGTTTTGTTTTTTCTCTCCTTGATTACTATTCGTCTGATCCGTGAAACCTTCCTTATCAAAGTGTAGCATAGTGTGATGTCTTTTACCACACTTCTTGCAACATGTTGGTAATCGGCATTTCATAACAACATGTGTTGATTGCAAGCAATTAAAGCAAAGCCCTTTGATTGTATAAAATCTCTCCTTTCCTGCACGGATTTTTTGTCAAACTGCTTACACAAATTCAAATAGTGAGACTCGCCACACAAGGCACATAGCAAATCGTTCTTCTTGTTATCCTGTTGCTGTACTGTTGAATAAAATGATTTCGTCTTAGTTATTGGTTTCTTGACTTGATTAAACGGCTTAGGACTTTTACTAGAATCGATCATTTCCATGGTTCGGAATCTAGCTTCGAGAAACTCAACTAATTGCGTCCACGAAGGCATATCTTCAGCCATAAGACTTATTTGCTGTTCCCATTGTTTATGGGATTCCACATCTAGTTTAGAAACCACAAGATGCACTACTATAACGTCCCATGTTTCAGTTTTAATTCCCATATTGTTCAATGCTTTCAAACAAGAAGATGTTGTATCAAGTAATTGTTTAATACCATGTGAGGAATCTGTATTAATTTGTTTTTGTGAGAAAAGTATCTTCAGAATTGCGTTTGAGTTGTACCGTTTGTTGTTGTAACGTTTAGTTAGTTGTTTCCAAGCCTCATCATAATTTTGGTCTGTAGTAGCGAAATTACGCAGCATGCTCTCTGGTTCTCCTTGTACACTGCTTTTCAAGTAGTGCAACTTTTGAACAGCTGATAGTTTCTCATTTTATGTATTAGCGACACGAACATATCGTAGAATGTCTGCCACTCCTCATATTTACCACTGAATTTTGGTAATTGTATTCTTGGAAGCTTAACTTCATTACACGGCGTTGTATTCGATTCAGGATTATGCCTTTCAATAAATCTGTCTTTTATCTCCTTAAGATCCGACATGTATGCAACATACATCTCTTCAAACTCATCGTGTGTATCATTAGTAAAGTAAGGTAATACTTGTTCTTGTTCGGGTTTGATTATCTGGATAAGTTCCTTATGATTACTGTTGAATTCTGCATGCAACTTTTCTAAACTATCTATTCTTGTCTCCACATAACCTTTAGTTATTCTACTTTTCGGACTCTTCTTGTAATTTGTTTGAGATTTCTCCAACCTTCCCAATAGATCAGCTTGATTCTTTAGTAATTTCTCCGCCATTTTTCAATTAGTAAAATGACACCAATCCACGTAACGTTTTCAGTTCCGTTAATCACTATGAAATGTATAATCAATTTACTAAAGTTGGATATTTTTTTTTCTTTTTTAAGTTCAAGGTTGCTCGAAAATATTCTAAGTCCATAGAATTAAAATCTTGAAAAATTACAAGTCGAAGATCGCGCAAAATTTTCTAAGTCCAAATTCACTGCGAATGTTTCTAAGTCGATAGAATAAATATCCTAAAATTTTACAAGTTGAAGATCACGCAAAATTTTCTAAGTCCAAATTCACTGCGAATTTTTCTAAGTCGATAGAATAAAATCTTAAAATTTTTACAAGTGTTTTTAGAATGCAGAGTCCAAAGTCCATCCCGGGTTTCGGCACCATGTACAATTTCGTAAACTAATTTGGGGAAAGGGTTTCACTGAAAGGCACTTTATCACTTCACTTAACTTTTTACTTTGTATACTTTTAAACTTTAAACTTCTTATTTTTCAACTTAACTTGTTTATTTAAAATAATCAATGCAGTGATACTATCTTAATGTAAGCATTCAATAGTATGTTTTAAAACTGCACAGCGCCATCTATTGGTGAGCGATATAGAACAAAACATTATTAACAACAACAATATACAATTAAAGCGCCATCTATCAAAATTAGATGACACTAAAAATCTTATGCTTTTATTTAACGTTACGGACGTTTTTTGCCGGCTGAGGTACACCGTTCTGCAATGCTCCATAAGAAACTTCGTTCTGTTATATATGGAAAATATAATAATAAAATAATTATTACAGATACTAAAAATGAAATAAGTATCTTAAATAGTATAAAAGTTATCACGTTTTTCCCTTTATAAGTCTTTACACTTTGAGTTAACTTAGTATAAATTGCTGGTGTCGAAAATTGCTAATCCAACATTTCTAATCTTTTGATCTACCTACTAATTATTGAATGGCGTCCATTCAATGTAAAAAAATAATAGGTATCATTATTGGATGGGAACCTCGCCGTTAGAAAGCGGAAGGTGCATCTATAGTCCGTCAGCACAACGCTAGCAAATTGAGTACAGTTTGACGGCCAAGACAAATCTTTTAATAAGGGCCGCTTAAAACATTACAACCTAAAAATGAACGTCGAGATACCGCTAGTCGAAAAGAATAAAAAAAAACGTATAAAATCAATTTCGGAGCATCTGAAATAAACCAGGCCCTTCTTTGTGAGAGACGTCGGTTAATTCGATCGTGCTGTGACGAATGTGCCTACATCGGAAACAGACGTGAATGGAAGTCGTGATCAATTCGCGGAACATAGATTGGAACTAGGTTTGCATGGTGAGTTACAATCGATGGTCCAAAAAATTAATTAGACGTTAAGTTATGAAAATAAGTAACCTTATGGTGCGTAAATTATTAAACAGAGAACTAAAAAAGGATAATCTCTAGCGTCCTTTTAAGCTTAACAGGATAGATACAGCTTTCGCTATCCGCTTTTCTCCAAGTTTATTAAACAGCATGTGACAGGTACAGACGTGACAGTGTGAAACCTATCGTCATATATCTAGCACAAATTTTTATCAAGAGATTTTTGTATTTAAAAAACCGAAAAACGACAAGTGATTGGTACAAGTCAATTGGGATTCAAAATATAGACACTAGACTATCACGGTTTAAGATAATATTAAGAGATATGTATATACATATATACTTCTTTCTGCTCATCAATGTCCTTTTATTATTAACGGGGCAAACAGTGCCAGTAATATTAGCTCCTTTATGTGTTATGAAGTAGACAAAGACAGCTATCGCATTTCGCCTTAATGTTTTTCCAATATACGCATCATAAGGTATTCAGCTATCTTCCCTATTAAAATTAAGATATTCTTTTTTTGATTCTTGGATTTTAAATAATGTAATATTTCAGACTTATATGTGAAGTCAAAATTTGTTAAAAAAAAATCTTTATTTGTCTTACTACTACATTACATAGCACAGTTTTTATAACAATTACGTGCTCAAAGTAAGTAAACTTGTGTTACGAGTCTCCTGGCTCCCCCCTTGTGACAATTAGGTATAACAAAATAGTTTACATATCTGTCTTTGTAAGGAAGGAATTGTTGTTACTTCAATTTCAGCAAAATGTTAAATAAATCGAGGGTAGACAAGGAAAACGAATTTAAAGTATCGTTTCACAATTTATATTATGTATCTTCGTTAATAGTTTCATAGTAAGTTAAGAGCCTAATAGCCCACCGGCCTCGGAGTTGTCCGCTAGAAACGCTTTGTCATCTCAGACGGCATGACTTATCGAATGGTACTGAGTCACGGTTAGACTGTGGCCGATGCCCTGCTGGACGGCTAAAAATGCAAGCCAAGTTCAATTGTTTTGTTATAATATATAGGTACTTTTGCAATATATTAATATGCTAAAGCTTACTAATCTAGATGTTATTTAACAACATACGTAAATAGGTGTCAAATGTAATCATATTTCTTACAATTCAAAACACTTGTACAAACTTTTAGTGTAATTATTACGTACGGTTATTATATACGGCCAGTTGCCGATAGGTAGCGCGTTTTAGAGACGGATTTACATCTAGATCGCGACTTAGAGATTTGCGGTGAGGTGAGTAGAACAATAATACCTAATTAATTTTAGTCCCTAATTATTTTCAACTTAACCCATGTAGGGTAGGGTGCAGAAAATACAAATACTATTCAATAGCCAAAAGTCTTGGCGCTGGTAGAAGTGAAAGAAGAAAGTTTCTATCGAGTGGCGGACTTAATGCTAAAATGCATCATCTGCAATTTTATTTTGTGATTGTGTGGAGACAAAGACTCGGGCGCCCTCGGATCGGAATGCTTACGCGTAACATAGTAACCGTCCAGGCCGAGGTTATCCCCCACCGGGGGGACCCTTGGGTCGAGTTCATGCGATAGAGATTCAGGCCAGCTTCTCTGGCCAATCTGTGTAGTTCGTCATTAAAAAAAATGAATTCCAGCTCTACGTACATTTAATAGCAGCGCATTCCAGAGTCTTATTAAGTTAAAGGTAACAGAATTATGCATGAAATCAGTGTGACAGGAAATGGCTTGTAGGGAAAAAGCTACAGTGACTATACTAATGTCTACAAGCTTTAATAACAACAAGCAAATAAAGTTATTTGTTCATTCGCAACCATACCAAGGTTGTTTAATGTCGCTGACCCAACACCTGTAGTCCATCGTTTAAATTGTCCACTAAACAAATTTTATTAACCTAAATAGCTTCATTAGACAACCCTTTTTATCAATTAATAGCAATGGCTGGATGGTATAATTCATTTGCTAAATTAGAAGTCTATATTATACTTAGGTTGGAATAGGGTTGTGATGTGAAAAATACAAATATTATCGATATTACTTTAATTTAAAATGAGATAAAAATGTTAATGCATTACTTATTATGTATTGCATATTGTTTGTGCAAGTGCAAGTGTAGTACAAAAGTAAAGTTGTAGTAAAACAGTAATAAGCTGTTCCTAAGTGCCTTCATAAGCAAGATTTTTTTTTACGACGAACTACACAGATTGGCCAGAGAGGATGGCCTTGACTGCTTCACCGGATTGAGTGGCACAGCTCTTAGGTCGCTTAGCCTGAACCTCTATTGCTAGTAACTCGACACAAGGGTCCCCCCAGTGAGGGGTAACCTCGGCTTGGACGGTTACTATGTTACGCGTAAGCATTCCGATCCGAGGATGCCCAAGAGGACCGAACCACGACTCGGTCGGTTGCTATTTCACGGATAATCTAAGGGACATTCAAAAGCTAAACTAACTTTGAGTGCCACTTCGGGAAAC
The DNA here is from genome assembly GCA_029286785.1 of Meandrusa payeni. NCBI lineage: Eukaryota > Metazoa > Arthropoda > Insecta > Lepidoptera > Papilionidae > Meandrusa > Meandrusa payeni. Next base: position 5,314,100 of record JAGSMX010000029.1, read on the forward strand.
CATAAGCAAGATTTATCAGTGATTTCAGTGTTGAATTTCCTTGATTTTTTTATCTTTTTTTTCAGCATAATATATACAAAATTAATGTTTGTTTACTGCTACGCTACATGTAACAGATATGTTTTATTTTTTTCAAAATATTTCACGACCGACCGTGCGACCATTTGAGATACAGCTGGCCGCTGAGCTTCTTCCGCTATGGCAATAAATTAATAATTTGTGAGGCTATTAAAAAAAGAATGAAATAACTTGACACTTTAAAGTTACAATATTAATTCAAAATATTCTATACATTCTACTACTTATTGGTGTTTTATTTGTGATGAACTTAAGTCGTAGTTCTAGGGTTGCTTAACCTGAAATTGGCAGTGTTGCATGTATCGTATCGCTCGTGAATACATGATTATGATCAGAGGAAACCTATGGTTATTTACTGAACCAGATTAAATTGGAAAGAAATAATCGATATCATAATTGAGTTTTCGATTCAATGGACATCCCTATTCCAAAGCATCGCCAACATAAGGTCACGGAATCAATTGACAATGGTACCGGCAGCGTAAACAGTGTTTCGGAACGAGATCACGATAAAGCCTGTTTTGTCCATTTGTGTTGGAAAACGATTCACCTCGTTTTATAGCGCGAAGTCGTGAGTATCTGAGAATGATCTGGTTCAATTCATGCATTTATCGAAGTACACAGATCTCAAATTGAAAGTTTATGTTACAAAGGGAATTATTTATTGCACGGATAGTCAACAAGCGTAGTACTCAATCGAATTAATTTGTGATTGTAGAATATTATGCACTATTATAAGCTTTGCAGGTTCAATATCAGAAGTATAATTCTTAAATGATCATATCCTTCTGTTTTTCTATTACGAAAAAAAACAAAAACCGACTTCAAATCGAATCAAACGTTAAGCGCTATTACGCGCGGATTATCTCTGGCTCTCTTTGTAGTTCCTAATTATCGTAGGAATATTACGAAATAAAATTAATTAGAACTTTACCAAAGAAGTTTGGTTAGGTTAGGTTCTAATTAATTCAAAAGACTAAAAGGGGCCTCGGGTTCACTGGGCGACAAGGGTGGGGGCCTGCGTCGTCCACCAAAGTGGACCCGGGAAGAAGGCGACATCGGCTGGCCCGTGTCGCCTTGCGCTGCGAGGGCACAGGGGAGGAGGGAGTAACCTCCCCCCGGGACGTGCTCTCCTTGAGCACAGTGCAGAGGGGCTCCGGTGCGTTCCACGTGAGATCCCGGAGCCCCTCGTCATGCACCGAGGAAAGGGCCACCGGGAGGTTTTAATGGGTAAGATCCCCACATATCCGCCGCCTTCCCCAGAAGGCGGGGTATCTTTGTGAAGATTTCCTCCCCGTCAACAAAAAAAAAAGGTTCTAATTAATTCAAACGAAAACTCTTAAATATCACACAGATTGGATACAGAAGCTGACCTTGACGGCTTCACCGGATTGAGAGGTAGCATAGCTCTTAGGTCGCACCTCTAGTAAATGCAATGAGGATATGACAAATAATATGTAAACATGAACAGTGCTATAACAGTGATATTATTTCTTTTTACTCGTAAATATACTTGTTGTTATCCAATCTTATAAAAACATAGTTACTTAGTCGTCGAATAGGATAGGAAAAATATATAAAAATTCGCATTGTTGAAATCATAACAATACACGAACATTCTTGAAAAGACCCGGGAGTGAATTGGCCTACTTCCAAGACAGGAGGAACGTGCGCAAAGCCTGGAAAGATTGTCGTAAGCAGGGTACACGCCAAGAGAGAATCTGCAGTGCGGATGAAGTGCTCCGCCGAGACACTCATTCAATTTAAGTACTGTGTGACCACTTCAGCGGTACACTTCTATTTCCCTTTATTCCTACACGCCTAGTCTTTCTAAAACATTTTAAGCGAGTTTATGTGTTATGAGCATGGGTTAAATTTTTAGTGCAACACGAGAAGTGTACCACGCACACAAACCTGCATGTACGCACAATGTACATAAACTATTTATTTACTTTTTTATCTAAATAAAACAGCCTTAGTTGATCCTTATTACATCAGCTATATGCCAGTGACAGTCCCGTAAAATCGGTCAAGCCGTTCCACAACGGAACAAACCGACAGACAGACAAAAATTGTAAAAAATGTTATTTTAGTATCTGTACCCGTATAATACTTATATACATGTTTTAAAAAGCGGTTATTTTAGTATTAAAAACAGACCCTCCAAATTTATTTATTTGAATAAATTTGGAGGGTCAGTATAATTAAGTCAGTGTAAGGTACAATATCTATGGACCCGGGAAGAAGGCGACATCGGCTGGCCCGTGTCGCCTTGCACTGCGAGGGCACAGGGAGGAGGGAGTAACCTCCCCGGGACGTGCTCTCCTTGAGCACAGTGCAGAGGGGCTCCGGTGCGTTCCACTGGAGATCCCGGAGCCCCTCGTCATGCATCGAGGAAAGGGCCACCGGGGAGGTTTTAATGGGTAAGATCCCCACATATCCGCCGCCTTCCCCCCAGAAGGCGGGGTATCTTTGTGAAGATTTCCTCCCCGTCAACAAAAAAAAAAGGTTCTAATTAATTCAAACGAAAACTCTTAAAGATCACACAGATTGGACACAGAAGCTGACCTTGACGGCTTCACCGGATTGAGAGGTAGCATAGCTCTTAGGTCGCACCTCTAGTAAATGCAATGAGAATATGACAAATAATATGTCAACATGAACATTGCAGGATATTATTTCTTTTTATTCGTAAATATACTTGTTGTTATCCAATCTTATAAAAACATAGTTACTTAGTCGTCGAATAGGATAGGTAAAATATATAAAAATTCGCATTGTTGAAATCATAACAATACACGAACATTCTTGAAAAGACCCGGGAGTAAATTGGCCTACTTCCAAGACGGGAGGAACGTGCGCAAAGCCTGGAAAGATTGTCGTAAGCAGGGTACACGCCAAGAGAGAATCTGCAGTGCGGATGAAGTGCTCCGCCGAGACACTCATTCAATTTAAGTACTGTGTGACCACTTCAGCGGTACACTTCTATTTCCGTTTATTCCTACACGCCTAGTCTTTCTAAAACATTTTAAGCGAGTGTATGTGTTATGAGCATGGGTTAAATTTTTAGTGCAACACGAGAAGTGTACCACGCACACAAACCTGCATGTACGCACAATGTACATAAACTATTTATTTACTTTTTTATCTAAATAAAACAGCCTTAGTTGATCCTTATTACATCAGCTATATGCCAGTGACAGTCCAGTAAAATCGGTCCAGCCGTTGCACAACGAAACAAACCGTCAGACAGACAAAAATTGTAAAAAATGTTAGTTTAGTATCTGTACCGTATATTACTTATATACGTGTATTAAAAAGCGGTTATTTTAGTATTAAAAACAGACCCTCCAAATTTATTTATTTGAATAAATTTGTCAGTATAATTAAGTCAGTGTAAGGTACAATATCTATGGACCCGGGAAGAAGGCGACATCGGCTGGCCCGTGTAGCCTTGCACTATGAGGGCACAGGGGAGGGAGTAACCTCCCCGGGAAGTGCTCTCTATGAGCACAGTGCAGAGGGGCTCCGGTGCGTTCCACTGGAGATCCCGGAGCCCCTCATCATGCACCGAGGAAAGTGCCACTGGGAGGTTTTAGTGGGTAAAAACCCACATAACCGCCGCCTTCCCCAGAAGGCGGGGTATCTTTGAAGATTTCCTCCCCGTCAACAAAAAAAAAAAAAAAAAAAAAAAAAAGGTTTATTTTGCGGATTGAGAATTACTTTCTTTATCCCAGAATAACCCTATCATATTATTAAGTTCGCATTATCACCACATATTTTTTCTTCATCTGAAGATTACTAGTAGACTAAATTTGAGCTGTCATATACGAGTTTATTTCTTTAATTAAGGTATATGCAGCTGAGACGCATCGACTGCTGGTAAAACATATTATATGCATTGAGTGGTTTCAAAGAACTTAGAAACTTAACTACGCTTTAAGTCAAAGTTGGCAGTGGAAAGTTTACGAGGATTCGTATTATTGAAGAAGATTCGTCTCAAACAAAAAGGAACTTGGAATTACTCTAGAAGTCACACAGCAAGCAGTCTCGCATCGTTCGGAACACATATTAATTTATTAACATATTATTAATATTACAAATTGGTTATTTTATTCCATGCTCGTTGTTGAGAACTGGGTGTTTGTTGACAGTTCTAATAATACATAAATGTCATCTCACCATGTATACAGTTTACCATTTATTATGTCTGAAATATATCCAGCTAATTTAATCGGGTTAGAGGAAGTCATATACAAAAAAATGGCCACTGAGGTATGCTAGGAATCGAACTCCGTATAAATCAGACCCACACAAATCTGTTTTTGTTTCATTCCATCCAAAAGCTGTCTGAAAGAGACCGCAGAAGTAAATTCATTTATAATTCGGGCAACCTGGCTATAGATTATCGACGCCAATAACTATAATTAATGTGATCAATTATTATGTTGCGATAAATAATTTTGAGTTAATATTTCTGCTTTGACAGCCCTAGGAGTAGTAAATAATAGAGTCAACATGGTTCAAGGAAAAATCGTACAATTGGATAAATACGACAAAGCGTCAATTGGGCATTTAACCTAAGAGAATTTGAATCTGTGTCCTACTGAGTGTACTTTATTACTACAGGCATTGACAAAACGGTTTAAAACGTAAACACATAATGGGAGATCTGTCTATCTTTCTTTTAAGCATATTTTACCTTATGGTTGATTTACTATAATATTATTTTTTGGCAAAAATCAGCGAACTTATTTGTAGACCTATTAACATATTTTACAATACAAATTGGTTATTTTATTCCATGCTCGTTGTTGAGAACTGGGTGTTTGTTGACAGTTCTAATAATACATAAATGTCATCTCACCATGTATACAGTTTACCATTTATTATGTTTGATATATATCCAGCTAATTTAATCGGGTTAGAGGAAGTCATATACAATGAACACTGAGGTATGCTAGGAATCGAACTCCGTATAAATCAGACCCACACAAATCTGTTTTTGTTTCATTCCATCCAAAAGCTGTCTGAAAGAGATCGCAGAAGTAAATTCATTTATAATTCGGGCAACCTGGCTATAGATTATCGACGCCAATGACTATAATTAATGTGATCAATTGTTATGTTGCGATAAATAATTTTGTGTTAATATTTCTGCTTTGACAGCCCTAGGAGTAGTAAATAATAGAGTCAACATGGTTCAAGGAAAAATCGTACAATTGGATAAATACGACAAAGCGTCAACTGGGCATTTAACCTAAGAGAATTTGAATCTGTGTCCTACTGAGTGTACTTTATTACTACAGCCATCTTACAATAGTAGGTAAATACTAATGACATCATTTTTAATAAGTCCCATACACATTAAAATGATCTGAAAAAATATCGATTTTTATACCTTTTTGATACTTGAAATTTTATATCGATACTCGTATATCGTAATATTAAATATCGCTCAAAAATATCGATATATTGATTCATCGACGTTCATCATCTGATATATCAACATAATAAAAGAGATATGCACTAGTTGTTGTTAAATAAAATAAGTACTAATTGAGAATAGATACTTTTGGTAATCTAAAACAAATCAATCACGTAGATAGTCTAAAATCAGCCATCATCAGGAACTGGTTAAAATGATGTGGGGCCGCCTGACGCCCGCCCACATCTTGTGCTATTATCTAGGGTTGTCAACGACAGTATTAGGTATACAAATAAGTTTCCGCCGTTTTGAGAAAGACAGCATGGCACAAGGTTTACGTGACCAGCCCTGTAGTTCTGGGCTCTCAAGAATAAGACTACGGTATCCCCTGCCTGTCGTATAAGGCGACTAAAAGGGGCCTCGGGTTCACTGGGCGACAAGGGTGGGGGCCTTTGTCGTCCGCTAAGGTGAACCCGGGAAGAAGGCGACATCGGCTGGCCCGTGTAGCCTTGCACTATGAGGGCACAGAGGGGAGGAGTAGCCTCCCAGGATCTGCTCTCCTTGAGCACAGTGCAGAGGGGCTTCGGTGCGTCCCACTGAAGATCCCGGAGCCCCTCGTCATGCACCAAGGAAAGTGCCACCGGGGAGGTTTTAGTGGGTAAAAACCCCACATAACCGCCGCCTTCCCCCCAGAAGGCGGGGTATCTTTTTGAAGATTTCCTCCCCGTCAACAAAAAAAAAAAAGGTTTATTTTGCGGATTGAGAATTACTTTCTTTATCCCAGAATAACCCTATCATATTATTAAGTTCGCATTATCACCACATATTTTTTCTTCATCTGAAAATTACTAGTAGACTAAATTTGAGCTGTCATATACGAGTTTATTTCTTTAAGATATATGCAGCTGAGACGCATCGATAGCTGGTAAAAACATATTAAATGCATTGAGTGGTTTCAAAAGAACTTAGAAATTTAACTACGCTTTATGTCAAAGTTGGCAGTGGAAAGTTTACGAGGATGTAGATTTGGAGAAATTATTGAAAGAAGATTCGTCTCAAACAAAAAAAGGAACTTGGAATTACTCTAGAAGTCACACAGCAAGCAGTCTCGCATCGTTCGGAACACATATTAATTTATTAACATATTATTAATATTACAAATTGGTTATTTTATTCCATGCTCGTTGTTGAGAACTGGGTGTTTGTTGACAGTTCTAATAATACATAAATGTCATCTCACCATGTATACAGTTTACCATTTATTATGTTTGATATATATCCAGCTAATTTAATCGGGTTAGAGGAAGTCATATACAATGAACACTGAGGTATGCTAGGAATCGAACTCCGTATAAATCAGACCCACACAAATCTGTTTTTGTTTCATTCCATCCAAAAGCTGTCTGAAAGAGATCGCAGAAGTAAATTCATTTATAATTCGGGCAACCTGGCTATAGATTATCGACGCCAATAACTGTAATTAATGTGATCAATTATTATGTTGCAATAAATAATTTAGAGTTAATATATCTGCTTTGACAGCCCTAGGAGTAGTAAATAATAGAGTCAACATGGTTCAAGGAAAATCGTACAATTGGATAAATACGACAAAGCGTCAATTGGGCATTTAACCTAAGAGAATTTGAATCTGTGTCCTACTGAGTGTACTTTATTACTACAGCCATTGACAAAACGGTTTAAAACGTAAACACATAATGGGAGATCTGTCTATCTTTCTTTTAAGCATATTTTACGTTATGGTTGAATTACTATAATATTATATTTATGTATTATTGTTACGAATAGTATAGTGTACGTAATAGTATACATATTTTTGTGACGAACTTTACAGATTGGTCAGAGAAGCTGACCTTTAGTGCTTCACCGGATGGAGAGGTAGTATAGCTCTTAGGTCGCTTAGTGTGAACCTCTAATGCTAGTAACCCGACAGTATATATGTGTGTTTATATTGTATATAGGGTGTACAGTAATTTAACTTAAAACGGTGAATGGGTGGTAGGTGACTTTATTACAGCCTTAATAAAAATATCCTAGTCACTTTTCAATATGAGCATTTCACTGAAAACTGTGAGAACGATCTTTGAACGATATTTAAAGTACTACAACGACAAATAGGCTAGTTTTGGCAAAGGATATTTATAATTGGAAGCGCAGAACTGCTCTATCGACCACAAGTACAATTAAACCCGATATGTTACAATAACATAAAAAGAATATTTGTTATGACTATTCTTTCAATTTTTGGACGAAAACCATTAGTCACCTAACTTTGACAAACCGTGCTGTAAAAAAATGTATCCTTACCATCATTCCATTCATTGGTTTAACACCTTCCATATAATATCGTAACTTATTTTCACGTAACACGTCCAAATTTATGATAATGTCATCGTGTTTTTTTTCTGCATTCATTTCAACCTCATCATTTCAGCCGTAAAACATCCACTGCTGGACATAGGCCTCCCCCAACGATTTCCAAAAGGACCGGTTGTAAGCGGCACGCATCCAGCTGCGTCCTGGGACCTTTATGAGGTCGTCAGACCACCTTGCGGGTGGACGTCCCACACTGCGCTTGCTGGTCCGTGGTCTCCAATCGAGAACTTTTCGGCCCCATCGGCCATCTGTTCTACGTGCTATGTGCCCTGCCCATTGCCACTTCAACTTGCAAATCCGGCGAGCTATGTCGGTTACCTTCGTTCGTCTACGGATCTCCTCATTCCTGATCTCGTAAAGATCTGCATTCATACAACATTAATTCATCCTTTCATTCATTCTTTATATAACACGTTGTACCTTAAGGTGTAAGTATTATGTCTATCTCTTCATTTATTTTTGCAGTAAGAGCGGTCAAAAACACCTCGATTTAATTGTATGAACAAAGCGAATCAATGACTGATATTAGTTCATTGGTATGCGAATCTCTATTCAAATCATATTATAGCTTAACGGCTATTAATAAGAAAAAAATTCTTTAATACTTATTATGATTGAAGGATGTGTCGCCAGTAAACATGAAAAAATGACATATCGACGCAGTTGTTCGGAACACCTCCAAGGTACGCTATTGGAATGAAAATGAAGTTTTCTTTGCGAAAGAAAATATTTTTTTCCATTACGTTTGCCAATATGATGTTGTTCTATGAAATATGTGAATATTAAATTTCCCCTCTGTTATGTTTCAACTTTGTTGGATAAAATATGGGTTGGGAAAATAAACTATACACTTAATATCAATTTGCTATTAGGTGTATAATTTATTGTCCCCAAGCATTTGATTCTCTTTTCTCTCTTTTGCAGCCTCTTGCCACCCACTGAGCGTAGGCCTCTTCCATAGAACTCCACTCTTTGCGGTCTTGTGCTTTCTGCATCCAACCCTTGCCAGCCACCTTTCTTAGGTCGTCCGTCCATCGTGCCGGTGGTCTGCCCACATTTCTGTGCCCAGTTCGACGTCTCCATTCTAGGACCTTTCTCCCCCACCTGTTGTCAAATCTACGACATATGTGGCCCGCCCACTTCCACTTTCTTTTAGCGACTGCTACTGCTATGTCGGTCAACTTTGTCCTTCTACGTATCTCAACATTGTTGATGCTATCACGGAGGGAAATTCCCAACATAGCCCGCTCCATGGCTCTTTGTGTGACAGTGCAGTCTGTTCATATATTGGTTTGTGAGCGTCCAGGTCTCGGCCCCATATACCATAGTGGGAAGAATACACTGTTCGAAGACACGACGTTTAAGGCTGATAGGTATCTGCCCCTTGAATACATCTACTAGTTTTCCAAAAGCTTGGCCACTCCCGTCTAGACTCAAGCATTTGATTATTGTTATATAATGTTTATATAAAACATGATATCTAATAGAAAGTTAACTCTTTCAAAATAAAATCAGTTGATAAATAATAAAGAAGTCAATAGTCGAATGTACCACTCGACTATGGTCAGGAACCACCAGGTAGGAACGAAGTTCTTTTAAATAATATAGAAGCAACACAATTTGCAAGAAAAAAAATTAATTAATTTTATCTATATTTTTTAATTTTGCTGATTGCTTTTATACATAAAAGTATTTAGGTAATTTAGTATTTAAGAAAATGACAAATAACATACAATAAAATAAATCAAACAAAATAGTACAACACACACACAAACACAAATAATAATTCAAATTATTAAATAAAAAAATCGTTTTCGACAAAATGTAATTACATTAATAATTGGTTGAAGCGCCACCTGTGATCAGAGAATTGAACTACATGCTTAAAAGTCACGATTTTTTTAGCACTTCCGTTATAAATTTTTCTTACGGTTTTAGTCTCACATTATTTCATTTCTGTCGCACAGAAACCGCTATCTTGGCCAAGCCTGCCGTAAGGTGCTTTGTTCCAAAAAATTGTTAGCATTCTTTAAAAAAATATACAGGCGAATTGAGTATCTCCTTTTTGAAGTTGGTAAATAATTAAATAAAACAATGATAACGCGTCCATCCATAAAGCACTACTACAGTGCCATAGCTTGGGACACGGGCGGCTAGTCACGGCCGCCTTGGACGCTCAGTTTTGTATTACGTCCCATGAGTATAGATTGTCAACGGTTGGTATCCGGTGGCGCAGGCGCAGGTGAATAGGAATTACGTATGCGGGTAACGGGTTACGTAAGCGCAAATAGAACGCGGCCGCACTATTACTACGCAATAGTATTCACGTGCAATTTTTTATAAAGTATCATATGTGGAGTGATTGGGCATAGATCTTCCTTGTAAGGAGAGCAGTAAGGGCAGCGGGAATTGGTGAACCCCACGTTGAAGATACTTTCATCTTTTGTATTGATACAAAATAACATCAACATCAACGATCACAAGAATATTAGTTACGTAATACGCCACATTTGTAGTAGGAGATGGTTCACGTCAATAGTCGAATGACAGATTTGAACCTACCTAACCTTAGTCAGTAAACTATTGACTAGAAATATGCTAGGCTTTCTAGGATTAGAAATCGTGTGGTAAAGAAAAATGTGACTTGAAAGAAGATAAATATAGAATTTAAATAGTATAAAAAAATGACTAAATTTTATTACTACTTACTATAATACCTATAGGGTATGCATGGAAGATGCATGAGGAAAAAAAAACGTCATAAAAGGACATGGCAGTGTCGATAGAGAACGTTTTAGGTTATCGATGATATTAGAGAAGAACTGGTTTTAATACGTATGAGTGCTTTATTTCTTATATGTATATGCATCGTGTCGCATATATATCGATAATAAGAACGAAATTGTCTGTTCGAGAAGTTATTGTTGATTTCGTTTCGGCACGGGATAGTATACGTAGCCTTGCAACAAATTCGTGAATTAACAAATATCCAGGTTGATGAATCGAACCTAAGACCCAACCACGTATTTCAACGAGAAAAAAAAGTGTATAAACACGGTTCACTTAAAATTTCAATTAAAATTTTCTCATCGACTGATAAATGCTGTTAGCACCTAACGCGCAAATAGATAATTTCCACCCGCGCGTACAATTGCTCGTTACATTTTCGCAGGCGCTTAATTTACTTTAAGTTCACGGAGGGTTAACAAGATCGTAATCAGTTTCAACGTAGCGCCTGGAAATAAGCACCACTCAATATTTTGGCGGCCAAGGTCGGGGTAACTGTATAATAAGAATCTTAACACAAAAACATTTCATAATTGGTTTACCTAACGATACTACATAATTGTAAATTGATATTAATCGACCGATATATGACAATACAAAGGAAACAGGTCACCGTTGTCTAGTAGCCGCTGGTATTTTTTTAAATAATGCTTGCAATTTTTTTTTTCATAAATATTACTAACATTCTTGTTAACCTGTCCAACTATAAACTATAGCAGAAGCTTAAGCTAAAAGCTTAGGAAATGTTTCTCTTTTTTAATCAAGTGATTTTATTTTATGTACTTGAAAAACTGAAAAACGGCAATTCACAGGTACTTGCCTGCTAGGAAACGAACTATTAAAATTTTATTTGTTAGTAAAAAATATATATTCCTAGTAATAATATAAACAGGTAGTGTTACAAATGCAAATATACCAGAAGGGATCGTTCGTAACCCATTTGGCACGTGGCCAACGCGCCTACGCGTAATTTAAATTTACACTATGCTGTTATAAAATAATTTTAGTTTGAATCCGATGCGATGATTTCAATATATGAGATCATAGTGATGAGTGACGAGATATCACGACAGTTGTGTGTATAGGCACGGCAGAAAAGCAGCGTTAAAATCGAATTTCTTTTTTATAGAAAAAGCGGCAAACAAGTTTACGGGTCACCAGAACTTCAGTAATCACCGTCCCCATGAACATACACAACACCGGAGGAACTATAGATGTGTTGCGATGTTTAAGAAACGAGCCTACTCCTTGTAGGCTCGTTTCTTGAAGGGCCCCGAATCGTCATCATCATCATAAGAGTGTAAACGTTCATACGTTACTGCTGTGTCATCACCTTCGCACCCACAAGACCAAATTGGAGATCTGAGTCTGTTAAACTAATCGTGTCCAAATCAACATTCAGGGCCATCACAGTTGTCGATTTTTGCTTGTTTTGGTAATCTGTTAGTTCAGTTGTGCCACTATAGTTTTCCAATGGCCTACCACGGTCACTCCAATATAATTTCTATTGTTGCTATATGGTTATCTCGTACATAATGGATGTGTTCACTTTTGTCATAAACCTACTAAAATCTCGAAGTTGAAGTTGGAATTAACAATTTCACACGTGCCTGCTACAGAAATTTACTATGCGAATTAGGACTGATGCCTAGCCGCTGAGCTACCACGATTCCTAGTAAGTCATGTAGTATATAAGAAGTACAAATGGATATATCGCATACTCGATAGGTGTCACCACTTTCTGGGTCAAACGTCTAGGTCAAAAGACAGCGTTTTGCGGTTTCGAAACGTCGGTCACACGCTAACCGTTGATTCAAATTCTCTTTAAATGACCTAGTTATAGTTTGCAGTAAAATTCCATTTCAAAATTTCATTGGCGACGACACGAAGGAGCAATCTTGCTTATTATTTAATTTCCCACATTATATACTTGCAGCCAGATATTATACTCTATATTAGAAGCGTGACTGGACCACTTTAGTTTCTTCCGACAATTCTCCCAGCGCCAACGTGTGTGAAGTGGTATTTAAAGCTAGATAGCTAGTGATAAAAGCTACTGACTGAGTCACAGTTCGGCACCTTGGATCGAAATGGTGACCCAATTAGAATAACCGTATAAGCCTCTAGGCCGAGGTACCCGCCCTGGTTCCTTGAAAAGTGCAATTTTGCAGTGCTTGATATTGCAGTGCTTTTAGCACTGCAATATCCAGCGAAATTGATGCGGTCACCTCCTCCGGACAACCAGCGAAGGTTCATCACAAAAAAAATCGCAGCAAGAATGAATAAGCCCTGCATTTACAAACTACCAGCGTTCATCTCGACTTCCTGCTGTGTACAGGTTTCCTGTCCTTCTCGTCGTCTTCGTCCTATGCATGTACGGAACCTATGGTAGCATTAATAAAATTAAGATTGAACCTAATACTGGAAAAATATGGACGAATTAAGAATGAAATTTTTAAGTTGGGATCAAAATTAATATTAAAAACTAAGGAAGTATTTTAATTTTAATACGAGTCTAGTTAGGCGGAACTTGGCGGCGGTGTTATAAACTGTTATAGCGTTGTTTCAACTTGTGTTGTCATTAACTACGTTATAACGAGTACTGTTGTGAACGAAAGTGTGCACACAGCATTACCGTGAAGATAGTTATGCATTCGCCTTTATAGCTTGCGCCGTGGCGGCGCCAGTGCAGCAATGAAACTTTCACGATGCTATCGATCCGCTGCATTCTAGTTCTGCCGACCTTAAAACCGACTGTCGGTTGACGATAACAAATCTGCGCAGTTCCTAACGTTAATTACCAAGTTGCAAGGTTAGAAATATACGATATAGTAGAATATACGGCTAAGGAATGGAACTCTCTGCCGAGATCAGTCTTACCACACAATCAATTACAATAGGTTCACGTGCTCCATCCTAGGCTTCATCAAGCGAGATAGAAGCCAAACCTGAGCCTAGTTTATATTAAAAAAATATACATATATATGAATGAAGGTCTGTTTATTTTTCAACCAATTTCAAAAGGAGGAGGTTCGCCTGTATTTTTTTTATGTTGTTACCGCATAACTTTCGACTGGGTGAACCGATTTTGACGATCCTTTTTTTTATTTTAAAGCCGGTGCTTCCCGTGTGATCCAGTAAGAGAAAACCATATAAATCTTAAATTTGCATTAAGTATGTGCACGAAAAATGCTTATTGATATATATACTTCAAGGTAGTTTGGTCAGGTTCTGATGAGTTCTATTTGGTAATATTCTTATTTGATTTGAAGTCGATTTTTGTTTTTACTCGTAAATATAATTGTAATTTTCACGGAAAAGCTGGAATACCTAGGGCATATAATGCGCAATCCCAAATACGATTTGTTACAGCTCATTATCCAAGGAAAGATACAAGGGAAAAGAAATTCGGGAAGGAGAAGAACATCTTGGCTTAAAAATCTACGCCAATGGTACAATAAGAGCACACGTTCTTTATTTCGTGCTGCTGTGTCGAGGGTCCAAATCGCCATGATGGTCGCCAACCTTCGATAGAAGATGGCACCAAAAGAAGAAGATAATTGTAATTTTCACTGGAATAGTTTCTCGGTGTCTGCCTTTCCCTCCGATTACAATGAGAATGTTTTCATGAGAAGAGTGAATAGGCATTTACTAAGATAGTGCGCTTTAACATACAGGACTGTATTTCCACTTGACATCAGGTGGGATCGTGGTCGCACTCGCTTGGAAAGTATAAAAAAAAAATTCAATGCGTGTTTTTACGCCACTTTGCTTCGATTCTACTGTAACTATTCTCACGTCATAAATTATGTAAAACGGAATTTAATCACTTATGTATTATGCGTGTTTGCCAGTTGGCTGGGTAATTTTATACGAGATACAGTCGTTTAAGATATTAGATTTCTGCATTAATTTTCACTACCAGTTTTTATCTCGTGAGATGAATCTTGTTTATCAACTTGACAATACTCTACTGTTAAGGCTGCATTTTTTGGAAGCTATATATAAACACATAATATAGAAAGAAATAAAACTAAAGCTCTAGATATCGACGCTGGAAAACAAAAACGTAGTTACCCACAAAAATTAAATTGTTCACCAGAGCCGATACATATTTCAACTTTTAAAAAAAATTATGACTTTTGTGTTTGTGGACCTAGAGCTTTCGTTTTTGGACACAATAAGTATTGTACCACGGCATTAACTTAGAGTTTTCCTAAAAGAAAATCGTTTTACGGTACAAAAAATAAAAGTGACAATCTTGAAAATCCTATTTTTTGGCAATTTTTCATCTAGTAGTTAAGTCATATGTCATTCGACGCGTTTTTTTTTTCTGATTCCAGCGACGTTAAAAAGTGAAAATGGCCATATGTGTCACTTACTACGTTTGTGCTTTCCAGCGTCGATATGTGGCTATTAATAAAAAAAAATACATGTGAACTCATAGCGCCTCATTTATGAACCAGGGAGCTCCTAAAATCTACTGAAAGTGTGCTTGTTGATTGGGATATTGATAGGGTTTTTATTTATTTACAAAGTCAGACAGCAGTTAAATGTTAAATTTACAATCTTGTTTGGTTAAGCACACTGCCAAGATTGGACTTCATTATCTAAAATAAATTATATAAAACACGTTTGAATTACATATTTGATCAATTGAAACAAAGAAGATGCGCTATGTTTTACATAAAAGCTTTACTAATTTTATTTAAAAATTATTTTTAGCATAAAAATATCACTTTTAGACAGTCATTATTATTTGTTTATGACAACTTAAGGCTAGATTTAGTAATCCTAAATGACAACGAACGGAAATGTAGAAGAGAGTGCCATGGATACGGGGGTTGGAGCGAAATTAATAATAGGCGCTTTTCCACTCCAATGTACAAAGTAAAGTCAAGGTCGTTGTGGTGTATAGTTTACTGCGTCGTTTGCATTTAACAATAAACTAAAGTAACATCGTTTGCATTCATGCATGGAGTAACCTCCTTTTTTCCTCAAAATTTTTCCTAAAATGGTTTTCAACTGACTTCAAAAAAGGAGGACGTTCTCAATTCGTCTGTATGTTTTCTTTTATGTTTGTTATCTCATAACTTTTACTGGGATTATAATGATTCTTTTTTATTAGCCGATGCCTCCCGTGTGGCCCAGTCCATAAGAAAACCATATAAGTCTAAAATTTTCATGAAGTATGCACGAATAACTCAATATCACGCCAACCGATTTCGATGATCCATTTTTAATTGGAAAATATGTACTTCAAGGGTAGTAAGGTTCTGATTAATTCGTAATATTCCTATTAGATTTGAAGTCGATTTTTGTTTTTACTCGTAAATATACTTGTAATTTTCACTGGAATAGTTTCTCGGTGTGTGCCTTTCCCTCCGATTACAATGAGAGTGTTTTCATGAGAAGAGTGAATAAGCATTTACTGAGATAGTGCGCTTTAACATACAGGACTGTATTTCCACTTGACATCAGGTGGGATCGTGGTCGCACTCGTTTGGAAAGTATAAAAAAAAAATTCAATGCGTGTTTTTACGCTACTTTGCTTCGATTCTACTGTAACTATTCGCACGTCATAAATTATGTAAAACGGAATTTAATCACTTATGTATTATGCGTGTTTGCCGGTTGGCTGGGTAATTTTATACGAGATACAGTCGTTTAAGATCTTAGATTTCTGCATTAATTTTCACTACCAGTTTTTATCTCGTGAGATGGATCTTGTTTGTGAACTTGACAATACTCTACTCTTAAGGCTGCATTTTTTGGAAGCTATATATAAACACATAATATAGAAAGAAATAAAACTAAAGCTCTAGATATCGACGCTGGAAAACAAAAACGTAGTAACCCACAAAAATGAAATTGTTCACCAGAGCCGAAACATATTTCAACTTTAAAAAAAATTATGACTTTTGTGTTTGTGGAACTAGAGCTGTCGTTTTTGGACACAATAAGTATTGTACCGCGGCATTAACCTAGAATTTTCCTAAAAGAAAATCGTTTTACGGTACAAAAAATAAAAGAAAAGTGACAATCTTGAAAATCCTATTTTTTGGCAATTTTGTCATCTAATAGTTACAAGTCATATATCATTCGACGCATTTTTTTCTGATTCTAACGACGTTAAAAAGTGAAAATGGCCATATGTGTCACTTACTACGTTTTTGATTTCCAGCGTCGATATGTGGCTATTAATAAAAAAAAATACATGTGAACTCATAGCGCCTCATTTATGAACCAGGGAGCTCCTAAAAATCTGATGAACGTGTGCTTGTTGATTGGGATATTGATAGGTTTTTTTTTTATTTATATAATTTATTAAGTCAGACAGCAGTTAAATGTTAAATTTACAATCTTGTTTGGTTAAGTACACTGCCAAGATTGGACTTCATTATCTAAAATAAATTATATAAAACACGTTTGAATTACATATTTAATCAATTGAAACAAAGAAGATGCCCTATTTTTACATAAAAGCTTTACTAATTTTCTTTTTAAATGATTTTTACTTAACATAAAAATATCACTTTTAGAGAAACAGTCATTATTATTTGTTTATGACAACTTAAGGCTAGATTTAGTAATCCTAAATGACAACGAACGGAAATGTAGAAGAGAGTGCCATGGATACGGGGGTTAGAGCGAAATTAATAACAGGCGCTTTTCCACTCCAATGTACTAAAGTCAAGGGCGATGTGGTGTGTAGTTTACTGCGTCGTTTGCATTTAACAATAGACTAAACTAACATCGTTTGCATTCATGCATACATGCATGGAGTAACCTCCTTTTTTCCTCAATTTTTTTCCTAAAATGGTTTTCAACTGACTTCAAAAAAGGAGGACGTTCTCAATTCGTCTGTATGTTTTCTTTTTTATGTTTGTTACCTCATAACTTTTCACTGGGATTATGATGATTCTTTTTATTAGGCGATGCCTCCCGTGTGGTCCAGTCCATAAGAAAACCATATAAGTCTTAAATTTTCATGAAGTATGCACGAATAACTCAATATCACGCCAACCGATTTCGATGATCCATTTTTAATTGGAAAATACGTACTTCAAGGGTAGTATGGTGAGGTTCTGATTAATTCGTAATATTCCTATTAGATTTGATTATTCGTAGGAAAATGCCTAAACATATCCGCCCTTGCGAGGGCTAGGATAGTTAATGTCCAGCCCTGTAGTTCTGGGCTCTCAAGAATAAGACTACGGTATCCTCTGCCTGTCGTAGAAGGCGACTAAAAAGGGCCTCGGGTTCACTGGGCGACAAGGGGGCCTTTGTCGTCCGCAAGGTGGACCCGGGAAGAAGGCGACATCGGCCCGTGTTGCCTCGCACTTGCACGAGGGCACAGGGGAGTAACCTCAGAGGGGCTCCGGTGCGTTCCACTGGTGATCCCGGAGCCCCTCACCATGCACCGTGGAAGGGCCACCGGGGAGGTTTTATTGGGTAAAAACCCCACATAACTGCCGCCTTGAAGGCGGAGTATCTTTTTGAAGATTTCCTTCTCGGATCGACTAAAACCGCACTCCTCTCGGTTTCGTCGGAAAACCTCTAACCCTTTTCACCCCTCTTAGTGAAAATGCACAGGAACACTGGATGCGCTTTTTAACACTGAGAGATAAATCGCGAAAAAAACCGTTAAAATACTTTTAATCAATAAGTAATATTCGCCTAAATATAAGAAGCCAGCTTATCTTCTATGCTACAATTTGAATAGCCTTTAGGAAATTTGCATAATATAAAGTTTGTTATAGCAATAAGGATTTGCATATATGATTCGCATCTCATGAGCTGTTATTTCCCAAGCCGTAGTGGTTGAGGCAGCGCAATTCCATGAATTAGTTTGCATGTAAATGGCATTCAAACGTGCTGGCAATACTATCTGTATGCTTGCCATGTTAGATTAAATTACAATTTATGTTACAAATTATGTCACATGTATAGACGACAAGCATACGCCGTCATTATGAGTGCAAAAAAACGTTCATTCACGAACTATCAAGTTGTGGAATCATTTGGCACCAGCCGTCTATCTATCTAGGAGAGCTATAAGGACCGAGAGTGGAGTAATTCTTGAAGGCTGGAAACACCTGCAGCTCTTCTGTTGTGGATGCTCATGAGCAACAGTGATCACTTACGATCATATAAGTTACGGCTCTTTTGCTCATTTTTTTTTCAATAATGATTACATAATAGATAAAATCAATCTACGAAGCGTCAATAGCCTAAGGTCAAATCCACCATTCGACTATTGACGTGAACCATCTCCTAGAACAAGCGTACGCTTAGTTGGAATTAATAAGAATTTTAGTAATATTTATGAAGAAAAAAGAAATATTGTTAGCTTTCTTTTAAAAAAATAAAAAACCTTAGTACTTTGTAACTTAAGATCGATCGGACTGCGAGCACTATTCCAATCTATGATGTGTCTAAAAATAGTCACATGAAATTTACAACCGGAAGGGTTCGAGTACCGCACGCAATTACTGTTAATTCAAAACACTTGAGTACAACTACAGTTCCAATAGCGGACAGAATTAGATCAAAGCTTAAAAAGTTTGGTTCAGTGCTCACTATTCGTAAACGATTTTGTACGTGATTGTACGCTATATATATATATCTAGAGGAGATTAAAATATCTAGGGGCAAAACTGTTCTTCGTATATAGACATAGACATTTATTTATTGGCATCACAATACAAAAACACATCATAGACTGAATATAACACACATAAAAAAAGAAAGAAAAATAGACAAAACACAGTTAAAGTTACACGGACAAATAATACAAAACATATGATGCCAATATCGGACACCGTCTCAGCATATGCTGTCACAAGGATGCGACAGCGCTGATTTTCAAATATGATGTATGTCTATCACTCAGCCCATCTCATTAGCACCCAATAGTGTATGGCCCATAATGCGTGTACCGCAATGAGTGAAAGTTTCTAAATGCAAGTACTTTTACTGATTCTATCGCAGTTTAATTTAATTTTCGTGACACATTTTAGTTGATGGATAAAAAATTATGAAAAAGTTATGATAAGAAAATAAAGAAAAACAAAGAAATAGATAAATATTATACTTATAGATATATTATTTACATATATATATATATATATATATATATATATATATATATATATATATATATATATATATATATATATATATATATATATATATATATATATATATATATATATATATATATATATATATATATATATATATATCTAGGAGATTAAAATATCTAGGGCAAAACTGTTCTTCGTATATAGACATAGACATTTGTTTATTGGCATCACAATACAAAACACATCATAGACTGAATATAACACACATAAAAAAAGAAAGAAAAATAGACAAAACACAGTTAAAGTTACACGGACAAATAATACAAAACATATGATGCCAATATCGGACACCGTCTCAGCATATGCTGTCACAAGGATGCGACAGCGCTGATTTTCATATATGATGTATGTCTATCACTCTGCCCATCTCATTAGCACCCAATAGTGTATGGCCCATAATGCGTGTACCGCAATGAGTGAGAGTTTCTAAATGCAAGTACTTTTACTGATTTTATCGCGGTTTAATTTAATTTTCGTGACACATTTTAGTTGATGGATAAAAAATTATGACTATGACACCGTGCTATGATCCAAACATCCCAATAGTCGTGTATAGCGTTCAACTTCTATTTAATCATCATTTATGCATGAATGCAAACGTTGTTACGTAAGTCCATTGTTGTTAAATGCAAACGACTACACATCACGACGACCTTGACTTTACTTTGTACACTGAATTGGAAAAGCGCAAATTATTTATTTCTGTGTATATTAATCTACGAAATTTTCTCGATTTGCTTAACGGTGACTTTAGATTGAGAAGATTGTTATATCGAGCTTGAAACCTCCCATGGTGGGACGAGATGAATTCGCGTTGACATTCATTATCTAGGCGGTAGAACCGGTGTAGGCATCCAGACCCTGCGGAGGACATAGTCGTACTCACAAAGGTTATTTTAACGTGGGAGGAAATGCGTCTACTTACACGAACCCGCCAGGTGTAGTGGGTGCGTTATGTCGGGCTCGGCCAACAAGAGGCCCCTACCGGCCTTAGACCTCCCGCGGTGAGCCGCCCTCCGCCATGACATTAGCATTTCACCATTTCGCCCCTGCGACAGGCCCAGTTACGAAAACCGGGGCTCCAGCGCCTATGGAGGGTAGCCGTGCTCACAAAGCTACCCCCAGACAGTTGTGACCGGTGGAGAGTTCCCCAACTCCTGCCAGTGGGCCCACTAAAGTTGGAGAAGGTGTGCAAACCGCCTTCTCCTTTGAGATCGTCTTATAATGATGAGGCAAGAGCAGCGTAGGAAGTCCACCCGTAAGGTGGTCTGACGACCTCATTAAGAAGTGTGGTCTGTTCGTTAAAGAAATGACACAAGGAAAATGCCACAGTCGGTGTGCGTTTCTCTATTGCGTTGAGTTAAACCTGTTATATATCTGCGCGTACTATTACACGGTTCTGAATCCAAATTATTGACGGATTAAACAGTATTATTTTTATATATACTCTATTATTTATTTTTTGATTAAAGCGAGCGCTCTCTTTAAGTTCAGAAGTATCAGACAATGCAAGAACTTGTGGGAGCGTATATTTAGCGTTCGTGCTCGTTGTTGTTTAGTGCTTACCTTTTGGTATATTTGGTGTAAACCTGCTAATATCCCAATGAACAATCGTCCATTTATACGATTGATTTATGTTTTGTTTAGATTGAACAAGATTTTTTTTGCAAATATTATTAACAATCTTGTTAACTATTCCAGATAAGCTTAGACTTGTGTTAGGATATGGTTCACGTCAATAGTCGAATGGTGAATTCGAACCCACGACCTTACGATTCGCAGCCTGTACCCTTATATATATTATATTAATTATACATATATAAATTATTTACTTATTTTATTATGTGATTTTGACTTTTTTTTTTAAATAAATGAAGAAATTGTGTATAGAAAAGAAAAACAAAGAAATAGAAAAATGTTATACTTATATATATTATTTATATATACATATATATATATATATATATATATATATATATATATATATATATATATTATTTATTTTTGATTAAACGGTACTACCCGCGAGCGATCTCTTTTAGTTCAGAAGTGTCAGACAATGCAAGAACTTGTGGGAGCGTATATTTAGCGTTCGTGCTCGTTGTCGTTAAGTGCTTACCTGGTTTTGGCATATTTGGTGTAAACCTGCTAATATCCCAATGAACAATCATCCATTTATACGATTGTTTTATGTTTTGTTTAGATTGAAGAAGATTTTTTGCAAATATTATTAACAATTTTGTTAACTATTCCAAATAAGCTTAAGCTTGTGTTAGGAGATGGTTCACGTCAATAGTCGAATGGTGAATTCAGACCCACGACCTTACGATTCGCAGCCCGTACCCTGATATATATTATATTAATTATACATATATAAATTATTTACTTATTTTATTATGTGATTTTGATTTTTTGAAAATAAATGAAGAAATTGTGTATAGAAAAGAAAAAGAAAGAAAAAACAAACAAAAACATACATATTATACTTATATATATATTATTTACATATACATATATATATATATATATACTTAGAATATAGAAATTATCAAGAAGAAAAATCATTAAGACACGAAGACAAATATACCAGTTTGAACAATCTCTGACCCCCTCTAGTCAGAGAAACAAATAGAATTTCCCAAAACCCTTAAAATAAACCATTAGGCTATAAGTAAGTAATTTTTTATGACACAAGCCAAAAGTAGTACCGAAGAACGGAAAAAATATTACTTTGTCTGCATCAAACAACTCAACTGAAACTGTAGCATAATTAACTTAAAGACGAGACGAGACACTAGAGATGTGAAAATATCCGTAGGAATAGAATATCAAAGATCAATACTGTTGAGTCGAGTGTTAACAGAGTCACTCTAATTAGGTCAAAGGTTGTTGACGCTCTATACAAAACTCAAGTAAGCAAAAATGAAACGCGTGCTTTGGAAATTTGACAAGCGCCTATAATCAGTTGTTTTAGGCTACAGTCTACAAAAACATAAGGTCTTTCACGTCATTCAACATGATAAAGATGTGCACTATGCCACCTAAAATATCGACACCAAACTAGTATTTGTTTGTTGTTGTGACAATTAAGTGCGGTAGTATTACCAAACACGTCTCTTGTTGTACACTTAAGGAACAAAGCTGTGTTTCCGAAACTCACGCGTGACGCTTCGGTAGATCCTTATTTAGTGTACCTGAAATTAAAAAAAAGATATTCAATGAACTGTGTAAATTATTTTATTAAATAAGTATATCAAATTATTTGTTTTACTTCAAATTCCCAAATATGTATTATATATGAATACAAAAATATAATACTTTTAGAATACAGTACTTAAGTTCACTTAGCAATCACTGTTTTTTAACCGACTCAAAAAGGAGGAATTCGTCTGTACGTTTGTTATCTTATAACTTTCGACTGGGTGAAAAAATTTCTTGATGTTTCTTTTTATTTGATAGCTGGTTCTTCCCGTGTCGTTAGTGTTCAATTACGGCAATGGTATCCATGAGAAAACCATATAATTATTAAATGTAAGTTTTTGCAACATTTTCATGTTGCAACATTCAGTTTAATGGCAATACTGGCAGCTTTGTCTATGGCTTGATCTTTGGTCAGGTCGTCAGTAGTATCGTGGACACCGAGTGGGGAATGGCACTCTTAACGGAGCTTGTCTCTGTTGTCCTTAACTAGTAAAACCTTTCGAAGTTCCTCTAATGTAATAGGTGAAGCGATAACACTGTAGTAGTAAAGAAATACGTAAGTCATTACTGTCTTAAATAAATAATTACCATAAAATTGAGCAACCATAGTAGGGGGCATTCTAAAGTAGCACAGTCCATGGCTGAACGCATTCTGTTCAACATCGTTTGGCACGTAGTTAACAGCTCTATTAATAAGCAGTTTCCGACTGCGCGTGCCAACAGCTGTACGGTTAGTTCCTTACAAGTTAAAAGCGTATTATACGATTAGACCTAATTAAGGGCGCAGCGGATGAGACTGGCCGAGTCTTGCTTTTTAGCATACTTTTGGAGAGGCCTATCTCTAGCGGTGGACTGTTCCAGAATGATGGTGGTGATGAAGGACGCAGTAGAAATTCTGAAGAGTAATGGACTTGGTAAAAAGGTCATCTCACATTAATTTGCCAACGTTGGCTCTTGAAGAGCCTCATCTCATGTTTGGGTTTTGAAGCTGGAGCTCGCCACCCTTATCCATCCTATATACCTCACTTATAATTTCTAGTATTGACTTTATCTATTTTAAAATCTTAGGTTAGGTAATTTTTTTTTTTAAATAATTTTAATAAAAAGTAAAATACATGAAAGGGCAGAGCAAAATATAAAAGCATTATAAAAACCTAACGTAGATTAGCGGAAGCGAAACAGAATCCAAGCGATCGGTGGTTACAGCGACATAGGGAGAAATTTCCTGACAATGCATGCCGTGTCCAGGAGTATCGCCTTCTGCAAAAGTCTCTTGAGGTGTTGATCAAGACTTTTCACGATAAGATCGCAGAAACGACAATCGGGACAATGATCGTGGAATCCACATCCCACATGGCGGTCACCTCGGAGCCAAGTAAATGGACTTGGTGGTTATTTCCCTTTCGGCCTTCACGAGGTTATGGTTATTACTATAATAAATGTTTTAAAAAAAGCAGTGCACCCTAGTATCAAGTTAATAAGCTTGGTGAAAACCGGAAAGCGAAATCTCCCTCTGTCCACTCCGCCAGTTCCTCCTAAGCCAAGTCCTTTAATAAGACAAACTAGATTTAAGCAAATCTTAATGCTGGCTGGAAACAAGATATGACGCCCTTTAAGAAAAAACACGCTTTCTCTCGCGGCCTCGATTAACAAAACAATAACGTTGTCTAGAGATGGAGCTGTCATGTCAAAAGTAAAGCGAAGGGAAGTGTAGCATATGTCCAAACATTTACAACGCCGTAATGAATAGCTAGTCGTGAAAGAATACAATGCTTTAACATTTGAACACAATATGCTTGTCTTTTAAGAGTTTTATTTTCTCTTTTTAACCGACCTCAAAAGAAGAAGGAAGTTCTCAACCTCTCTGTATTTTTTACTGTTTCAACACTCATAGAGCCGTCATTTATGAATACATCTAGCGTAACCAGCTCACTTCGCCAGTCTAGATTTTGCTTTATTTTATTTAAACAATAAACTTACATCAGTAAACATATGAATTCGCGGCAGTATAGCTTACCTTGAATACTTCAAAATCCTCAATTATTATCTTTAATATACTTCAGTATACTTCAAAGTACTTCATTGTACTTCAATATGGTTCATAATGACAAATATACACGACGCATGTGTCAAAACAAATTTGAGTTATAAAACAATAGAAAATCATCATAGTAAATAAGAGCCGTATTTGACAGTTCAAAAAGAGGAGTGCTCTGATCGTCACCAAAGTTGGTGGTTTGTTTTTTTTTCGGACGAACTAACACAGTTGGCCAGAGAGGCTGGTCTTTACTGCTTTACCGGATTGAGAGGCGGCATAGCTCTTAGATCGCTTAGCATCAACTATAGTAATTGTAGAGGTAAACAATTAAAGTATATTAAAAAGAACACGGACACAAGTTTGTGGTTGCGCTTTATTGAAAAAAAAGGGCACATACTCCGTCACACGGTCCTATCTTTACAGGACATAAAATTGATTTCACTCATTTATTTAATTCATCAAATGTAGGTTTCCACACGACGTTTTCATTCACCGCGGAGCACGTGGTAAATCAGCACTTAAAATTTCGATAAAAAAACTACATTGGGGCCGACAGCGTTGATCGAACTCGGATTGCTAGCGTACTGTACAACTTGGGACGACCGCCCGGAAACTGAAGTACAGCTATAGTGTAATACACATAGGATTTAAATGACAAACTACAGTTGATTATTCTATACATTTAGTCACTAGTTACGAAAATTAAAAAATGAAATGAATGAAAAAAAAATACTACGAGCTATGTCATATTGTCCGGTCACGAATTTTTTGGACGAAACGTTCACACAGAATTGGGTTAACGAGTTTAAACGTAGTTCGTGCCTGCACCGAGCTTTTACGGTGTGAAAGTTTACAATAAAACAAGTTTCATATTTTTGAACAGGACACTGAATTTAAACTGACGGCTTTTCATTATTTTTATTTAATAATGATCAAAATATAAATTGCGCTTTTTATGAAGCTCGATAAAATAACAAAAATGAAGCGCTCGAGTTTCAAAATACAGTCGCATTTTTATATACAAACTAACGTACCTAGCCCGCTTCGCCAGGCTAGATTTTGCTTTATTTAATAATAATATAAACAGTAAACTTAAAACATTTAATATATAAACGGGGAAATGCCGCTAGCCTCTCGCGAGCGCAGTGATTTGGGGTCGATTTTTTACATTATTTTATTTTACTTTTAGTTTGGTTTATAGTTTTTATTTTTATTTTTTTAACTGATCACTTACTGTAAGATTATTGTTACAATAAACATGATCCACTTATCTAGGGCTATGGGGTAATCTGAATTGTTTGTCGCTTTGAATGGCAGGGGGAAAATGTTATTTTTTTAATATTTTGACTAGCATAAGTTAGTTTTTTTTTTATTCTAAATAGGCTCACGTTTGGCTTTAATCTCGCCTGATGGAAGGCAATGATGAAGCCTAGGATGGAGCACGCGAGGCTATAAGGTGTCTGTTCACATTGGACTTAAAGGTGTCCAGATTGTACCCGTGAGGAAAGACTGAACGCGGCAAAGAGTTCCACTTCTTAGCGGTTAGCACAAGGAAGGTGGAGGCAAACCGCTTCGTGCGTATCGATGGGATGCCTACGACGTAAGGGTGGTACTGCTCGTCGCGCCTAGTCGTTCGGTGATGAAAGGGGAGGAGGGTATTAGGTCATGCAAAACCTCCGCGCACTCGCTGAAATGCATCCGATAAAATACTGAGAGGCAGGCCACTCGTCTACGGTGAACGAAGCTCTTAAGATTTGCTTCAACGAGTGAGTCACTGCCTTTATATATGTCCCTCTGCTGGGCACAGGGCTTCTATGTAAAGAGAGTACAAGGGCGTGGCCGCCACAATTTTCTAGGACATGAAGGTTTCCTAACGATGTTTTCCTTCACCGCCGAGCGCGTGGTAAATGAGCAGATAAATGTATTGCAACAACAAATTTATTGGTGCTGGCACCGGCGATCGATCTTGGGTTACTAGCGTACTATGCAACTTGAGGCGACCGCCCGGACACTGAGCTATCACAGCTCTTAATTTTTATCAAAAAGTCAAAAGTATAAAAGAAAAATTATAACTCGAACAAAATTAGTATGTATATTTTTTCAGCTAGACGTAACCGACAAATAGCCGAGATGTGCGGTCGCCGCGCCAGTGACGTAATATCGAACGCAGATAAACAAAGCTATAGAGACGGAAGACTGATTTTACGATCATCATAACCCAAATCGAGTCGTAAAGATTTTATGTGCCTTCTAAGAACGTTGATAATTATATAAAATAATAAAAACATCTCCTATATTGGAGATTACGCCGCGATCGCAGTAGACTTCACAAATATAGAATTCATAAAGTCCTAAGAAACAGATATTCTTTTGGACCTCCAATTGGTGTGAGAATGTTGCCGACTAGTTTAGGTTATATACTTAGTAGGTTATAGTCTTGTGTATCGTCACATCACGGTGAGTTATAAGCATATTTACGAGTTAAAACTAAAATCGACTTCAAATCGAATCAAACGTTTTACGCACGGAGCCTTTTTGTATTTCTGAATTATCGTAGGAATATTACGAAATCAAACTTAAGAACCTAACTAAACGTTCTTCAAACTACTCTTAGAGCGCATCCTTTCTAATAAAAAATGAATCATCAAAATCCGTCAGTGTGACATTGAGTTATTCGTCCATTTGTGGCACACATAAGTGGCAAATTTAAGACTTATATGGTTTTGTCATGGATTCCATTGTCAGAATTGGTCTAAATTTAAATGGCACCACACGGGAAGCACAAATAAAAAGAATCGTAAGAATCATCAGAATCTGTTCACCCAGTCGAAAGTTATGCGCTAACAAACATAAAAAAATACAGACAAACTGTCCTCCCTCCTCCTTTTAAAGTCGGTTGAAAAGGGACTCGCATGCTGGCCAATAAGGTAGTACTACCCGAGGCGACTGTATCAGGCGGACTCATCGAGCCCGCCACGGGAATACGTGCAGGTGAGAAACCTGGATTTCCGCCCTCGAGAATGGAAGAGTCGCTATGGGATTCATCCTAAATTAAAAAAAAAACATTTCGCCTTATTTACGTTTTCTCGTACTTGTGATGAAGCGGAGATAGAAGGGCGGCGGGAAGTTGGAAAGCGTCTAACGGATAGCTTAAAAGGCATGGTTACACCATTACAAGAGGCAGGAGACCCGGTTTACTCAGATAGTAAAAGTAAAAGCGACCCTATATCTAGATATTCATTCAACTGCGTTTCGCTTATTGGGTGAAGCGGCACAAGACCTAATTCTTATTAAAGAACCAAAATTCACCTGCAACTCTATTAACTTCAGGTGTAATATACTCAACTGTTCCTTTTATAAAATGATTCAATGAAAAATTACCAACACAATTTTAATGGAAGTCTTAAATAATTAAAACCGTAGTAAATTGCGTGTGGTTCACCGCAAAATCTGTCCGCAACTAATGTGCCCTAATTAATTAGAGAAACGTGTGTGGCATGATTTTCAACAATTCGCGGCAACCGAATGGCGGAAGTAAGCTGTGTTTCATAGTGATATGTAAAGGTTTATAAAGATTCATTTATGAATAAAATTAAATTTCTCTCCACCGTGTTTTTTTTTTTTGTTGACGGGGAGGAAATCTTCACAAAGATACCCCGCCTTCTGGGGGGAAGGCGGCGGTTATGTGGGGATCTTACCCACTAAAACCTCCCCGGTGGCCCTTTCCTCGGTGCATGACGAGGGGCTCCGGGATCTAACGTGGAACGCACCGGAGCCCCTCTGCACTGTGCTCAAGGAGAGCATGTCCCGGGGGGAGGTTACTCCCTCCTCCCCTGTGCCCTCGCAGCGAAAGGCGACACGGGCCAGCCGATGTCGCCTTCTTCCCGGGTCCACTTTGGTGGACGACGCAGGCCCCCACCCTTGTCGCCCAGTGAACCCGAGGGCCCTTTTAGTCGCCTTGTACGACAGGCAGGGGATACCTTAGTCTTATTCTTGAGAGCCCAGAACTACAGGCTCCACCGTGTGGTCTAACTATTCAAGGATCTTAGGGTTACCAGCTGCGATTCATATTTGTGTGATTTAAACAATGCTTGTTACGAGTTAGTTTATGGTCATATCTATATGTTGATCTTTGTAGCATCTTTACAGATAAAGACCATTTCGTGATGGTATTTTTATAGCAAAATTCTGCCCAAAATATTTGAAATATATATTTATTTTTTACGCACACACACATGATGTACATACACAAATCTATTACATACATATTATTTTTCATAAACATTTTTCCTTTTCAGATCCTCGGCACACATCTCCCTGCTAAACTAATACATAGCATGTATAAGAGATATATTGTACCTAACTTATTGTAGGACAGCATTACAAATGTCTTTAAATTCTACACGTGAACTTGCATCACATGTATTTACGGAGTTGACTCGACCGAGAGATATTTTCAATGAAGTCATATCGCAAGGAGGATAAAGACAACAAAAAAGTATGTCTTTACGATTATAGCTGATGACTTCAAATAACCATTAAATTTTTTTAAAAAAGAAAGCTAGCAATATTTCTTTTTTTTCAGAAATATTACTAACAATCTTGTTAATCATTCCAACTAAGCTTAAGCTTGTGCTAGGACATGGTTCACGGCAATAGTCGAATGGTGGATTCGAACCCACGACCTTACGATTCGCAGACCGTACCCTAAACCATTAGGCTATTGACGCTTGATTTGATTTTATTTTTAAGATAATTCGGAGTTCCTCAACGTGATAAAGTCCAAAGGATAAGCAAGTTTAGGTGTGCGATTGAATGTCGTTCACGCGTGTCGTGTACGTGTTCTCTCTTGAAGACTTCTCGGTTTGTCATTGTCATTATCAAGCAAGTTCCAGTGAAAGCAAGAACAAACTACATCCTAGCCTATGAGATAGGGCCGCCCTGTTTTGCACAGCGCGGGCTCGACTAACCTCCCATGGGTGAGTACTTGTAGGCTTTGGCAACCCGCTCTTCGCGATCGGGGAGGTCTGCGCTTGCGACAGGTTCGCTGTAATTGAATAGACATCTTGGAGCGTGTCATGTGCGTATTATATGCGCATAAAACATACTTCGTGTGCATAGGCACTTCCGAGTTATTTCCAGTTTAGATCTCACTATCGTTTTGCGCCTTTCGGACCTCTTCCAATGAACACAGTAGCATATAATAAGTTAACGGTAATATATAAGATTAGACATTACATTTATCATACTCAATGCCCCATAACTCCTTCAAGTAAACTTATAGAAAAAAGTTGAGAAAAGATAAATCAAGCAAACTCCGCCGACAAATAGGCAATAAATCTTGACTATATAACAAGTTGGCTGTACTTGGCCTTGATGTGCCATCGCCAATGATCGGAATCTGTGAGCAACGTAACTTCTAGAAGGAGGTAAACAACATTTGAAGAGAAAAATAGACGCAAAGAAACGTGACGCCTGGCTAAATATTAAGTAAACAACACCGTTTCTATCTCTGAGTCTATTACCGAGCGCCTTCCTTTTATTGAAAATCTTTAATAAACATAACGGGATAACCAGAAGAAGTCATTTTACGACATATATGTAAATATTCTGAATATTACAAATTTTATTAGCAGTCCGATTAAGGAATGGGATTCGAAACTTACAGACTTGATGTGTAGTGTACTAGGTATGGTAAATGTAGTATGAAACGAAATTTGAATGCTGCAAATAGTTAACGCAGCTCTAAACACCATCAGCCCTGTAGTTCTGGGCTCTCAAGGATAAGACTACGGTATCCCCTGCCTGTTCTACAAGGCGATTAAAAGGGGCCTCGGGTTCACTGGGCGACAAGGGTGGGGGCCTGCGTCGTCCACCAAAGTGGACCCGGGAAGAAGGCGACATCGGCTGGCCCGTGTCGCCTTTCGCTGCGAGGGCACAGGGGGGGAGGGAGTAACCTCCTCCCCGGGACGTGCTCTCCTTGAGCACAGTGCAGAGGGGCTCCGGTGCGTTCCACTGGAGATCCCGGAGCCCCTCGTCATGCACCGAGGAAAGGGCCACCGGTGAGGTTTTAGTGGGTAAGATACCCACATAACCGCCGCCTTCCCCCCAGAAGGCGGGGTATCTTTGTGAAGATTTCCTCCCCGTCAACAAAAAAAAAAAGCTCTAAACACCATGGTTAGAAGTTTGTTAAATAATGCGCTTTGCCGTATGCGATCAAGATCAACCCAGAAACATATTTTTTACACGAGAGCAGAGAGAGGTTAATGCGGTATAGGTAAATGGGACAAGTATCAGATCCAGTCAAACGTTAACGGTATTTCTCTTTGTGTTAGTGCCTTTCCTCCTGGCCCTTGCATTGCAAGGCGACACGAGCCTTTTTGGACGACCTATCACAGTTGGCACAGAGAAGCTGGCCTTTACTGCTTCACGGAATTTGAAGGTGGCATAGCTCTTAGGTCGCTTAGCCTGAACCTCTGTTAACGACACGGGCCAGGCGATGTCGCCTTCTTCGGCGGACGACAAAAGCCGCCACCCTTGTCGCCCAGTGAACCCTAGGCCCCTTTTATTCGTTTTAAAGTTAAGTACCTATACTGACCAGATTTGCCAAAAAAGTCTGTCAAGGAGTAGATACGCGTAACTGACAATTTTGTAGACATGTAGTATTGATGTGTCGAAGCGGAAAGAATGTCTCGGAACCAAACTAACAGGAAGATCTCTGCCTACCTCCCCGAGAATCAGTGTTTATGTCATGAATAGCACAATTGATACAGTAAATTTACATTTAGGAATGATCCAACGAAGCATTTACTCAGCCCACGCAACGCTCGTCATGCGAATAATTAGCTATTATTGAAATAAATAGAGCAATTAACGCCAAGACTATAAGAACTATTCGTGCTATGAGATTAAATCCCACGGAGGTGTACCCCGATGGTGTTATCAGACAAAGTTCTGGTGACTTTAGTAACCAACCAAGTATTTTTAGTTTTTGCTCGTAAATATAATCGTACTAACAATTGCTTTCTTTGAAAACACCTATATAATAGACCATGGAAAATTATAAAGTACAGTTATTATTAACACAGCACACTATCATTTCTCTTCACGGCTTTTGTTTAATAAGCTGTCTTAGACCAGCCCCAAGTATTCTCTTTATAGTCGGACAAAGAGATTTTTAATTAATGAGGTCGCATAGGCAGTGCGTCTATTCAAAGAAAGATTTTCAAATTATAATTCGAAAGCTACGAAGATTAAACAATGGTCTTAATGAAATTACACAGAGCCACGATAATTGTGTAGTTAAAAGCAATCCGAATATTTTCGTTTATACTTTCTAAGCTAGTTCTTGCCCATGATACCACCCGATATTAAATGGATGGTAAGGGACACTAGCGTAGGAAATGATCATCTCTTAGGGTCGGTCTCCCCGCCGGCGTGAGTGTCGTCTGCTATGCAGACGACACGCTAGTCATGTCCGACGGGAGGATTTCGATAGCACCATCCGGCTCGCCGAGCTTGGGGTGGCATGCGTCGTGGACAAAATCCACGAGCTGGGTCTACGGGTAGCGCCTCACAAGACTGAGGCGCTATGGTTCCACAAGCTCCCAGAGCTAAGGAACCGCCCAGCCGGTCGGTTCGCGTAGGTGACGTGCAGGTCCGGGTGGGGTCGGAGATGAAATATCTCGGCCTCACCCTGGACAGTCGCTGGGGCTTCGAAGTGCACTTCGACCGCTTGGTCCCCAAGATCGATAAGGCAGTGGGTGCTCTGCATAGACTGCTGCCTAATCTTGGGGCCCCAGGAGAGTCCGCCGCCTCTACGGAGGTCTCGTGCGATCCATGGCCCTCTACGGGGCGCCCGTGTGGTGTAACCGCTTCACGGGCGTCCGGCGCTGCAGAGCTAAGCTCCTTAGCCTGCAGCGCAAGATAACCATTCGGATCGCACGAGGATACCGTACGGTATCATATGAGGCGGCCACTATCCTGGCTCGGTTCCCGCCGCTCGACATTTTGGCGGAGCTGGACGCGCGTGTGTACACGCGCGTCCGGGCCGTCGACGGCGGTGCCGAGCCCCTGGATGCGGGAGAGGTGCGTCGGCAGGAGCACAGGCGGGCGATAGAGGTTTGGCGCGAGCGGCTCTCGGAGCGTCGTTGCTCGCGCCAACGCATCGTCTGTGCCTTCCTGCCGAACTTCGAAGCCTGGCTTCGCAGGAGGAATGACGCGCACGTCACCTACCGCCTGACACAGGTACTCACCGGGCACGGGTGCTTCGGTGAGTACCTGAACAGGATAGGGCGCGAACCGACCGCGCAATGCCACCATTGTGGCTGTGACCGGGATTCCGCGCAACACACGCTAGCCGTGTGCCCCGCGTGGGAGGCGGAGCGGCGGATCCTGGTCCAGCATATCGGGCAAGACCTCTCCCCGCCGGCGGCAGTGGCAGCTGCGCTGGCGGGGAGATCAAAATGGAAGGCGCTGGTCTCCTTCTGCGAGTCAGTAATGACCCAGAAGGAGACCGCAGAACGGGATCGGGAGAGGGCCGATCCCGTTCGGAAGATAACAGGCGGGCCGGTGGCAGACCGGCCCGCAGCCCTGTAGTTCTGGGCTCTCAAGAATAAGACTACGGTATCCCCTGCCTGTCGTACAAGGCGACTAAAGGGGCCTCGGGTTCACTGGGCGACAAGGGTGGGGGCCTGAGTCGTCCACCAAAGTGGACCCGGGAAGAAGGCGACATCGGCTGGCCCGTGTCGCCTTGCGCTACGAGGGCACAAGGGGAGGGAGTAACCTCCCGGGACGTGCTCTCCTTGAGCACAGTGCAGAGGGCTCCGGTGCGTTCCACTGGAGATCCCGGAGCCCCTCGTCATGCACCGAGGAAAGGGCCACCGGGGAGGTTTTAGTGGGTAAGAACCCACATAACCGCCGCCTTCCCCAGAAGGCGGGGTATCTTTCTGAAGATTTCCTCCCCGTCAACAAAAAAAAAAAAAAGGAAATGATCATCACTCAAATCATGAAAAACCCACATTGTAATCGGAGAGAAATAGACGGGCAAATTGTTCTAGTCCTTTGCTGTACGAATAAAGTTGGACGAAGCAAAGCGATTCATTCGGAGTGTGACGTTTTTATAGATGTTTATTATCGATCGAACACAGATTTATTGGTCATGGTGATAGGCCGTCTGGTTTTAAGCCGTATCCGGTACTTCCCTCAGCGGTGCTGTTCCACAGTCTTGCTGCCGGTCCACAACAAAGGGATAAATAAACTAGCTAGTCGGGTAAACTTCTTCCACACAATGCACAATCCACCTGAACAGATAATTTTGCAATACTATTTATACAAAATCATGAATCTGTATTAAAAATAATTAAATATAAGCATTTAAAAGTATTTAATCGCTTTATTGTAAATCAAGTCAATCATAATTATTAACTTTGTGATATACAATGTTTTTGTATGTTCTCTGTTCTCTTGCTGCTGGAGATCGTGACGGATGATATATATATATATATATATATATATATATTATAGGTGGTATTTCCGTGCAGTGCCACATCAGATTACAATTTAAACGATGATGCAATTTATGAAAGAAGCATAAAGGAAGCATAAACCTTCCGGATTTCCCTTAATTAAGAAATCACCCAGGGGTCACTGACCCTTGTTGACGCTGGCAATTGAGGAATACACTTAACAGGTTATATCCCCCGCGACCCTTTCCAATTGCACGTATGACAAACATAAACACCGGATGATGACATAAAATTTGTTTCAATAACTACATCTCACTTATTCATTATGTTCTACATTGCCTCGCCTTTACTAAGTTTTACAAGCAACGTAATGCCTAGAGATGTTTTCAGCCACTCACTCTTGGGAGAGGAAAATAAAATACTGGTAAGTGTAATCTATATATATAAAAGAGAAAGTGTGTGGGTATGTACCATATAGGCTCCGAAACAGAGATATAGAATAAAAGAATGCATTTTGCAAATATTACTAACATTCTTGTTAACCATTCCAAATAAGCCTGTACTAGGAGATAATTTACGTCAATAGTCGAATAGTACATTCGAACCTTTGACCTCACGTTTCGCAAACTTTACCATGAACCACAACCACATTTTGTACGAATAAGTTATGATTTAATCGTAGGTTAATCCTATTTTTTAATTCCCAAACAAAGCAAAGCGAATTTTAGCCGGCTTGTCTTTTCTTCTCAATTACCTCTTTGGTGACAATGACAGAAAAGTGTGTAAAGGTTGCTATCACCTATAAAATTACGTGAAAGCCTTAAAAAAATATTAAAAACTAAACAAGGTAACAAAGCTTAGTAAATGCAGTATAGTACAAATGCTACATTAAGCTCTTTTAAAGCAACTGAGGCACGAGAAACTAGGAAAAGAAAATAGCATAGGCTATGTCTGCTATTTTCTTTGTTCATTGTTGAAAGACCGTTAAGGAGGTCGTCTCGAGCCTGTACAATAGATCGTGCAAATCCTTTCTCGGGCGTAGTTTATCACTTCTGCAGTGTAATGTACATTAGGAAAATGTATTCCTCGTTTAAGAGATGACGACGACCATTCCTTCTGCCTCAACTTATCTTAAAGAACGTTTTCAATTCCTACATCTATCCGTGTGTCCTCTTTCAAACATTTAACCTTAAAACTCCTATACATTCCTCAAACTTTCATGCGAAGTTATTCACCTTGTAGACTACTAGACTTTGGAACGCCTTTCCTAATTCTGTTCGACTTACTAAATTACTTTTTGACTTACTAATTTTCAGTTTGATGAGAGTTTGGTTAGGTTCTGATTAATTCTATTTTGTAATCTAATTTCGTCGTCTGCGCGTAATCTCGTTGATTCGATTCTTGTTTTCTCTCACAATATTCTTGTTGAATTTTGTGAGAGCAATAAATATTTGATAGCGATATATAATATAACTAAGTACAGATTATTTAAAACGTCCTCTGTACACATTAAAGTGAAATCCAAGAGACGAAGCGTTTGCAAATAGCATTCGTAAATAGGCAATGAAGCGAAGCATCGGGGCAATGCTGTTATCCGATGAAATGAAGGCGAAAGTGTTCGGACAGCGAAAGTCGACCACTCACAATGAATGCACCACGTTTATATATGTCTAAATTTAAATACATTGCCCTAGAATATCACGTTAGGGGCGCTCAATGCGAAATTAAACAGGGTATTAGGAGACTGCTTCCGAAAACGATGACAGACGATAGTTTGATCTTTGATGTTGGAGCAAAACTTTTATAAGAAGAATGACGTGCAACACAGTGGTCTATCATTGTCGTCGATGTGAATACGTTTTGTTTGTTTTTGGTTATCGGGTAGGAAATCTTCAACAAGATACCCCGCTTTCTGGGGGGAAGTCGGCGGTTATGTGGGGTTTTTACCCACTAAAACCTCCCCGGCGGCCATTCCTCGGTGCACGGTAAGGGGCTCTGGGATCCTCTCTCCCTCCCTGTGCCCTCGCAGTGAAGGCGACACGGGCCAGCCGATGTCGCCTTCTTCCCGGGTCTACCTTGGCGGACGACCCCAACCCTTATCGCCCAGTGAACCAGAGGCCCCTTTTAGTCACCTTCTACGACAGGCAGGCGATACCGCAGTCTTATTCTTGTGAGCCCAGAACTACAGGGTTGTTGAATATGTGGTTTAACCCAATCGAGTGGATCCATTAGTCTGAATTGTAGTATGCCTCTATTTAAAGTGGTACCCCTCTCTAAACATGATGTTACATGTAAAGTCAGTCAATAATACATCAGCAGAACAAGGTGAAAGGACTAGGTAATGGCATGTTAGCAAGTGTAATCTTGTGCTACAACGTTTTATCACGCTAATCGGTTGTATGCAGGTTTCGCTGCCACTAACTTGTTTACAGGAGAAAGTAGGTTCACTTTATTCTATTGAAAGTTATAAATAGCATGGCATAATAAGTGACTGCAGGATCTACGGATGGTTCACTGACTGATGGAGGAGGAAGGCCCGGGAAAGAACACTTCTCGTCACAAAAGCGGTTGTAGCGTTCAAGAAGTACATAACATAAATAGCATGGAAATACTACAGCTGTTACTTACGACTATGCACAACCTATTTTGTGGACTTTATATCGAACCATTAGACAATTGATATCTATTGAGATTCTTGCGTATTTTCCCTGTATTAATATGATGCATGGTGATATAAACCAATACTGGGTAGACTTAGCTTTTTTTTATACTAAATAGGCTTACGTTTGGCTTCTATATAGCCTATAAGGTATCTGTTCACATTGGACTTAAAGGTGTCCAGATTGTACCCGTATGGAAAGACTGATCACGGCAGAGAGTTCCATTCCTTAGCCGTCCGCATAAGAATGGTGGAGGCAAACCGCTTCGTGCGTATTGATGGAATGTCTACGACGTAAGGGTGGTTTTGCTCGCCGCGCCTTGTCGTTCCGTGATGTAAAGGGGAGGGCGGTATTAGGTCATGCAAAATTTCCGCACAATCGCCAAAATGCACCCGATAAAAATCCGAGAGGCAGGCCACTCGTCTACGGTGTACGAGGCTCTGAAAATTTGCATCAACGAGTGAGTCACTAGCCTGTGAACCTATGATCTTCTTCGCTCGGCGCTCCAACGATTCCAAAGCTTCCAGAAGGAAAAAAGCTGACCCATCCCAGAGATGAGAACAGTACTTCAAGCAGGAGCGAAATTGAGCTTTGTAAAGACTTAATAGTAGCTCCGAGGTGAAGTACCGCCTCACCCTGGAGAGGTTACCGAGTTTTCTGGCAGTAGTTTTTGCAATACTGAATCACCCTCGAGCTGGAAATTTCTTTAATCATATCGATTTCCATATTCTTCTTCTTAGTTTAAATTTTGTTTTTGTTTTTTAAGTGTTGCACGTTAAAATAATAATGATAATAATTTGCGGATAATGTTGTTGGTAGTGCAGTTACATATCTTATTTCTATTATGTCTTTTATAATATCAATTGTGCTATTGTTTATTGTCCCAAATAAAGAGAAAAAAAAATTATTAAATAATATATGAACATTGAAAAACAAAACTACAAAAATTTCAATTTCGATTCTCTTTGAACTATTTCCGTTGCTTTCTTATTGCCTTTGTTAAAATCAGAATAACATGACAAGCGACATGTTTATAATCCGTTGGGACACGACTACGTAATTACACCGACAGTGCCACAACATCAATCTGTCTTTTGTTTCACATTCGTACAGCAAACTAGGGTTGCCAGAAAATCAATTAAAGGCATCTAATTATAACTAGTGTGCTTAGATCGAGCTTTAGTCAGTTAAGTAGATCTCTTAGAAACATTTTGTTGATGTTCTTCATTACCATTTAGTTTCTTTCTTACAGCCGTGCACGTGGTAAATCAGCTCTTAAAATGGCAACGTTTGCTCAGAATAATTGTTGATTAAAATATTGGTAGGTTTATAATAAACCAAGATTTTTAACGACAATGATCACGCATGTGGAAGAGACGCTAAATAGACGCCAGAACTTCGTTATATAACTATGATACTTCAGAAATACAAGAGGGCGTCCGCGGGAAGTAGTAAATGTTTGATCCGTTTCATTTAGTCGGTTTGTGTTTTTACTTGTAAATATTACTGTAAGTCCCATGCTTGGTTCTGCATGGTGTGCATGGTGAGGGACTTCGGGGGCACCAGAGCCCCTCGGCACTGTGCTTTCAGAGAGCATGTCCCGGGGAGGGAGGATAATCTCTCACCCCCTGTACCCTCGCAGTGCAAGGTGACACAGGCCGGCCAATGCTGCCTTCTTCCCGGGTCCACTTCGGCGAACGACAAAGGCCCCCTGGTTCACTGGCAACTAGCAACCCGAGTCCCCTTTTAGTCGCCTTATACGACAGGCAGGGGATACCGTAGCCTTATTCTACGAGCCCAGAACTACAGGGCTGTCAACCATATACATACCCTATCATCTGCTTTCCGCAGCCACTTTTGGCTATCTTTATAAGGTCGTCCGTCGGTGCATCTGGAGGGAGGACGCCCCTAATAAGCATTTATTTAATCACTTATTAAAAAAATTACCTCTTGATTTCCTGAATAGCTAAGAATTTCAAAACAGCTTCCTTACCTGCAATAATAAAGAAAAAATCCAGTTAAGTACAGTATTTAAATTGACATAAGACACGGAAAACTTAAAAATAAACACAGTGAAGGCATAATTATCACCGGGTCGATAGAAAGCACGACATAGCTCTGAACGGAAACTATTACGTGAAGAATAAAAACTGGAGACCGTTAACTTCCCGTTCTTTTCCATGATGACTTAGAACCACATTATATTTTTTTTTAATTTCCACCACCTCTCCTCACGAGACAACACCAAATTCATAGTAGTCACATCTATTGACATAGTCTTATTTCGACAAAACGTGCAAAACAGTGTAAATGAAAACAGTGCAATTATCAAGTAAGTTTCTACAAACACACAACTTAACCCTTATTGTGGCAAGATTGTTTTTTGAAGAAAAGTAAAAAAAAAAATGTATATCCAAAAAATAACAAAAAATAAATTTAAAAATCGTGATATGAACATACGAATTTTGGACGCTACGTATACTATTCTAATATATTCAGTGCTACACGTACTGTGATTATCGCATTATTAGGAATGTATTTGTATACACGATATTAAAGACAGCGTTTCTGTGGAATATTTAGAGAAACAACATTTAATGTCCTTATTCCATCTCTATCTCTTTTAAATATATGTCACGACACTGACAATTGTGACATTAAACATTTGAATAAAATACAATTAAAGATTACCTATTATATTTAGTTTTTAAATATTAAAATTATTTATTTATTTATTTTTTTTAGTTATCGATAGTGAAGTGGATAATTTTTAGTTTTTAAAGTGAAGTTTTTAATTTAATATTATTTTTTTAAGCTAGTATTATCAGTAACTTTGTATAATTGTAGTTAGATTCAATTTATATTTAATTTGTTTCCTAACAAAGTAATTAAATAAAATTAAAGAATAGATTTAAGTAAAGAGATCTTATATCTTTCCTTTACATGCATATTATGCTATACATTGTTATGTTTAGGGTTAAGGATGGTTATGCAAATATTATATCGAAAAGTATATCAATATATTTATTTATTTATTTATAGAACACCAACACAATGAACATTTTTAACAAAAAATACATTGAACAGTGAAAAGTTGTGAAGTTAATGCCATCGCAGTTATAGGCGTAGACTGCAAGCATTTAATTGGCGAGTGACAATGTTAAGTTATAAATAAAAGAACACATAAGTAAAAATTAAACTAAATTTGAAATTAAAAATTAACTAATAAAAAAAACTATTTGTAGGTTAGTGATTTTTTATACATACTAATACTAGGATAAAAGAGGTCGATATCGTCCGTTTTTGAATAAATTAAGTAATATTTTTTGTAATCATATTGTCAATTTTCATTTTTTATATATCGTATCTTTTGTTTATATTTAAGTATTCTAGATTATAGTAGTACTAGATTATAAAATTTATACAACTAGAACTGCCATGGCGGAGATTAGGAGTGCAGTAACATCTCTTTTTTTGTTCACGCGGGGAATCTTTTTATAGACCATCCTCCGGTACCCTGGGTGGGCCCGGAGGGATGTGTGGGACTCGGCCTGGGCAGCCCCTACCCACTAAACCTTCCGTGAATGCCATCAGCCGTTATGAGCGGGGTGCCCCGGATCTGTCAGCGACAGGACACCCCAACGACCGGACTTCATCCTCAAAGGGGACTTCTCCGGCACACAGAGAAGTCCCGACGACGCCGAAGCAAATGATGATTGATGGCACTCCTAGCCTAGCTTATACCTAACTCATAACTGACACCTTTTAAGGGCATTCAAGAGTAAATAATCTTTTAATTTTTTAACTTTCTATGCAAGTGCTTGTTCACGATCCAACATGATGTTAAGTTGAAATGCAGTCCTGGATGGTAAGGCTCAGTAGCTTTAATTTTAACATTATTGTGGCGTAATTGACAACGTCTCTCTAACAACAAGTTAAAGAAAAACTTCAAATTCATTTCGTCCGAATGTAATTCTATTATTTTTTTTTTTTTTTAAAAAGAAAGCTAGTAATATTTCTTTTTTTTTTTTTTTGAGAAATATTACTAACAATCTTGTTAACTATTCCAACTAAGCTTAAGCTTGTGCTAGGACATGGTTCACGGCAATAGTCGAATGGTGGATTCGAACCCACGACCTTACGATTCGCAGGCCGTACCCTAAACCATTAGGCTATTGTTTGTAATCTAATTTGACGCCTCGTAAATCAAGGTAAATTAAGCTAAAGTGAAACGAGGGCTGATCTCATATAGTAAATACATATTTAGCAAGCATATCGTTCCACGTATTTGTCGTAAATCTGCACTGGGTTAATTCGGTGTGATGACGTAACACGGCGCACGGTCGCTGCTGTTTGTGTTAATTACAAGCTGTATAATGTTTAGCAGAACATTTTCAGGAAATCTGGATTTTTGAAATTATTCTTGAATAGAACTTCTTGTACGGGTTCTATTGTCATTTAATATTACCTGGATGACTGAGCTTTGCTCGTTTTTTTTTTTGGTGAATTGTGTGTTTTGGAAATTATATTGTTATGGTTAATTACATTTAACATAAATAAAATAGCCATAATATAAATATACTTTTTTGATTCACTCAGCAACCATATCATAGACATAGACATTTATTTATTGGCATCACAATACAAAAACACATCACAGACTGAATATAACACACATTAAAAGAATGAAAAATAGACAAAACACAGTTAAAGTTACACGGACAAATAATACAAAACATATGATGCCAATATCGGACACCGTCTCAGCATATGCTGTCACAAGGATGCGACAGCGCTGATTTTCAGCGGTGCCCGGGACTACCTAAAGACGTGCGCGCGCAATACTACTTTTATATGGAATATTATTATACAGACAGTAAGAGTATAATAAATATGATACATAAATAAAACAGTTATCACACATATATTTTATAAAAACAATTGATTTTCTTGGTCTAATGTCAAACCAAACATTGACTTACTGTAGCATGGACAAAACTACATTTTTTTAAATTAATCATAACCAAATCAATATATCACCCCCGAAACTTCCTACATACAAAATTTAATGAAAATCAATTTTATTTTTAATTTTGCAATACTGTATACAAATATGTTTCGAATTAAGATTAAATCCCGATAAAATCCATAAAGGTAGTTTAATGCAATAGGTGATAATCGCTGAAATATGAGAGTTGTTCTTGTTGTTGTCATGCAATTTGAAGAAATTCATTCAATTATAGATACACAATTGTATCTCTCTATAACTGCCTTTATATTACAAAGATGCCGTCTACAATATCAGCTCACGAGTCAACTCAACTGATAGAATTTAGTAGATATAGGCGAGATAACGACAAGTGGAATGCAATGCGCTGAAAAACCAGTTGCGGGTCAGAACACTGCCTGCTGCAGGATTCATGGAAGTACAAGTTGCACTTGACACGATATTGATATTTTTTTCTCATATTCATTTTACAGCTAGAAATGTGTATACATGTCTATGCGTGGGAACGTACAAAATATTCACTGACTTACTACCTCGACGCTATGCTTTCTCACGAGTGTCTTGTTTAATAATAAATCGTCTCTTTCTGTTCCAAACCACGTTTTTCCTGAATCCATCAAGAAATAATCCATATACAAGGTATAAGGATACCGCAACGAAGACAGACGATAATACAACGAAGACAGACGATAATAATAATGACACCTTTGATGATGGAACGGAAAAATCTGGTGCAAGGTCATCGTTATATTCTCGGACATCCTGTATATATAAACAAACTAACAAAGAACCAAAATCACAGACCACCACAAACAAAAATTCTAATACATGAAAAATGTAAATCCCTTTGTTGGCATTTGATGTAGGTATATTGTATAGCCCTCAAGTCCTGTCGTATTTTTTTTCTCTTTATTTGGGACAATAAACAATAGTACAATTGAAATTATAAAAACTTAATACAAATAAAATATGTTGCTGCACTACCAAAGACATTATGCACAAATTATAATCACTATTATTTTAACGTGCAACACTTTCGTGTGACAATTTAAATGCAAATGTTAAAGGAAATGTATGTAATCCGTCATTGTATACAATTCCTAGGAAATGTATGTAATTCCTAAAATTTGGCTTTGACTTTTTTTTTAAATTTGACTTTGGCGTCATTAAGAAAATTAACAAACGCTAATAATACTGCTTTTATTGAAGATGAACGTTATAAAGAGTTAATTGAAGAAGTTTCTACGGCAAAAACAACTGCTAGAAAGACTTCTCGTGATTATTGGTTATTTCGGCGATACAACGTGCTATTATTTTATATAATAATAATGCATATTATTATTATTTTACGGTATGACTGTTACCCGATTGTCTCAATAAGTGTTATAATAAAAAAATATTATTACACATCTTAGGATTTGTATACAATTCCTTGATTTCATACATTTCCGGTAACATCTATAATAAATAAATATGTAATTAGTGAAAACAAAAATAACAAAACTTAACTTATGTGTTTATAAGTAAATAAATAAAAAACATAAATCTGTTTACGTACAAGTTCAGATTAAACAAATATAAGCATCGCATGAATGCGACACAAATTACATAATTGACAAATTACGGGCACGACGCGAATGTGACCGACAGGATGACATAATTCTTCTTGACACGCGAAGTGTCGGTCAGGGTTGGATTGTAGGTAAAGTTCGTAAAAGACGATTAATAAAAAATGTGACACTTGTTACGTGTAACTTTATTGTAGGTTAATTACACTTCAGCCCTGTAGTTCTGGGCTCTCAAGAATAAGACTACGGTATCCCCTGCCTGTCGTACAAGGCGACTAAAAGGGGCCTCGGGTTCACTGGGCGACAAGGGTGGGGGCCTGAGTCGTCCACCAAAGTGAACCCGGGAAGAAGGCGACATTGGCTGGCCCGTGTCGCCTTCCGCTGCGAGGGCACAGGGGGGAGGGAGTAACCTCCCCCCTCGGGACGTGCTCTCCTTGAGCACAGTGCAGAGGGGCTCCGGTGCGTTCCACTGGAGATCCCGGAGCCCCTCGTCATGCACCGAGGAAAGGGCCACCGGGGAGGTTTTAGTGGGTAAGAACCCCACATAACCGCCGCCTTCCCCCAGAAGGCGGGGTATCTTTGTGAAGATTTCCTCCCCGTGAACAAAAAAGTTACACTTCGGAATACGAGTGTT
Organism: Meandrusa payeni; assembly: GCA_029286785.1. Classification (NCBI taxonomy): domain Eukaryota; kingdom Metazoa; phylum Arthropoda; class Insecta; order Lepidoptera; family Papilionidae; genus Meandrusa; species Meandrusa payeni. The sequence continues at coordinate 5,358,512 of JAGSMX010000029.1, forward strand.
TATATTTTTTTATGTTTATTTATATGAGTTTATTTATTTATTTAAATCAACAAAAATTATAACACCGTTACAGATAATATCAATATGATGTTATAAAAATTTAGTTAAATATATATTATTAAAATTAAAACAAATTAAAAGCTGCTTGATGTATTGACAATAATATATAAATATGATAGAGTCAAACACCTTCTACGCATTTGTAGGCAGCTTCGATAAAAACCGACTGAGCTGGTTCAAAACTAGGTAAAAATATTTATCTACGATAGATACAAAAGACAACGGTAAATTGCTACTTTTTGACATTAGATCCAAATTTCTTTTAGATGTTCAAGAAAAATATCATTTGGAAATAGGCATCACGAGATACAGCCAGGGTTGGACTCAAGTTATCTTATAAGTTTAAATTCAAAGCAGTTACAACCCTGATATATGTCACATTGTTGGGCCCAAGCCTTCTGGGCATAGGAAGTGCGAAAGCGATTGCTAAGGGGGTTGGCAGACATCACACGTTTGAAAATTTTCTAAGACATGCATATTTCTTTACTCTATATCTGCTAAGATTCTAATATCTAAATATCTGCTAAGTTTAAACTGGCTGGCTCACTATTAAGATAAAAGTTATCTTATATCAACATATTCGTTGTTCGGAAATAGTTCTAACAATTTGGATCAAATTTTCTAAAGATAAGGTTTTGCCTATCTATTTGTCTCTGAAATAACGCAACTTAACATGTAATTATAACGCCATCTCGTTAATCTTTGAGGTACTACATTGTTACATACTGATACTTGAAAACTCGGCTAGATGGCGAACGAAAATAGCTGACAGCTGATAGCTGAAAATTATTATTCAGTCAACGTGCTTCTCAAGATTTAGTAAATCTTCCGCAAAATAAGTGGACACAGATGAAAAGTAGTTCTCAGCTCTGACTACACCAATTAGGCAATAGGGTGTTAAAAAAGAAAATAAAAAGAAGAACGTGTATTATGACTGTATAGTCAGCCTGTCAGCCCTGGAGTATTTAGCACCCACGCCAATGATTTTCTGTTCGCCGTATTTAACAAGCGCCGCTATCCCGATGGGTGCATTTCAATGCATTGTGATCACCGACCCGACACAGCGTACTAATTAAAAATGGAAATTATTTCTGTTGCTATGGAAACGAATTATCCAGTTAATATGCGAAATATCTCTTCTAGCTGATTCCCTTCCGTTTCCCTGGTCGCAGAGCACTTGTAACTAGGAACTACAAATAGATTAATTCTGACATCCAGCTAGTAAATTGTGTTGCGTTTATATAGAAAATATCAGAAAAAATTGCATAGCCACCCATGCCCGTCGAATGGGCAGAAATCACTGGGCTACCACGATTCCAACCGTACATTTTTACGGGATAAAAGTAGGCTTTGTGTTATTCTGGACTTTAATCTACATATGCCAAATTTCATATAGATCTTACCAGACGTTCAGGCGTAATTGAGTATCAAGGATTCTTTCAAACAAGCCTTCGCATTTATAATATTAATATATATATATAATAGAGAATGTTTGTGTGTTTGATCCGTATAGGCTCCGAAACGGCTGGACCGATTTCAATGAAACTTTCAGGGAATCTTCAGATTGACCTGACGAGTAATCGTGTACGATCGGAGCACTTCTCTTTTTGAACTGTCAAATACAACTTTTATTTACTATGATGATACATGCTTTGTGTAAATTTATGTCATTATGAACCATATTGAAGTATAAATATATAAATATAAGTAGGAAAATCGTAACAGAATGTATAAAAGAAGAAACTGAAAAAGAGCGTGAATCACGGCTTCAAGAAAAGCGTGACAAATAATCTTCATGCGAGCTACCGAGAGAACTCAAAAACGTACCCAAAGACTTGATGCCAACCGTATGTGCATATTTATGTCATTATGAACCATATTGAAGTATAATAGGGTACATTGAAGTATAATGAAGAGTAATAAATGCCTAAATGATAAGAATGATATTGTATTTACTGATATGTACATGGGTGTAGATAATGATTTCACCTGCTCGAGACGAGAATAATTTAATAAAAAAAATTAATAATTTAATATATTGTGAGAGTTAAATTAAATATTTAACGATGTAAGTTTATTGTTTAAATAAAATAAAGCAAAATCTAGCCCGGCGAAGCGAGCTGAGTACGCTAGTAATTAATATATTAAGTCTTTACAACTTTATTACAAACACACTAAATACTACAATACTTTTAATACAAACTCGACAGTGGGCCGGACACATCTACCGAGTCAGTGACGGTAGATGGAGGAAGAACGGCGCATGCAGCGGAGAACCGCCCTTCTACCAGATGGACCGACTAATATATAAGGATAACCGGAAGTAGCTGGATGCGGTAAACGGAGGTTCGTAAATGGCGGAAGGCATTGGGAAGGCCTATTTCTAGCAGTGGATTGACAAAGGCCGATGATGATAATACTCTGCTGGTCCGAAAGTTTTCGGAATAGGAATCCGAAGGCGAAAGACCACGCCAATCAAGTAAACAGCGTTAACGGCCTCCGCGAAGGAAACGAACAAGTTTAGCCACTAAGCTGTAGAGAAAAAACCCTGTATTTTAATAAACAATATATATATGCATATACATATATACTAGTTACAGTATTCAACCAAATATGTCTGGCTATTACAAGATGGAATTTTGCTATATCTGATTACTCCCTTCGGTAACGATACATCATTCGTGTATATAGAAAAGGTATATATAATGAACATACGTATTCGTTTAGATTTTTGTTAACTAATTACGAGAAAACGCCAACCAAAGAGGTTTGTAACAGTAGCACAGAAAAGAAAAAAAAGTACAATAAAATCTTGTGAAACGGATGCTATGGGGCATTGTTTTGTTTCCACTTGGCTGGCAGGGCGATGACGTCAGCCCCCGCTTAACTCCATGGAGCAAGTGGGAACCGTGTACACGTCAATTACAAAACAGTAGACACAGAATGTTTTTTACTTGTTATAATTGTATATATTTTCATTTCAGCTACACGCTGTATACAATCATCGCGTTAGTAAATTGTTAATTTTATATTTTTATACGTATAACGTACGAGCTCTTATTGCCTCAAGTCAAACGTGACAACTTAAAATCTAAATATATAAAGAGAAAATGTGTGGGGTATAGGCTCAATGAAAATTTCGGGGAATCTTCAGATTGACCTGGCGAGTAATCCTGTAAGGATTGGTGACAGTCGGAGCACTCCTCTTTTTGAACTGTCAAATACAGCTTTTATTTACTCTGCTACTACTATTACTGATATGATATTGTATTTACTGATATATACATGGGTGTAGGAAATGATCTTCAACTGCTCGAGAAGATAGAATGAATACAAAGAGAAATGAATAATTAAATATATTGTGAGAGTTAAATTAAATATTTAATGATGTAAGTTTATTGCTTACATAAAATAAAGCAAAGTCTAGCTCGACGAAGCGGCCTGGATACCTACTAAAACGTAGTCATAGCGATTAAGTACGTAACTTCCGAAAGACCTACATATTCAGTCTGGGATTTAAGCCGCAGCCACAGTTTGAAAGTCGGACATAAAATACTATAAGTAACATTATATAATGATGGAGAAGCGAAGGTAGCCTTTGATAAAAGCTGCTTCCCGACGTTTTATAATTTATTATGTTATTACAACGCCCACAACTGCGATTGAACATTGTATTCCAAGGAGAAAGTCGACGAAGTTGATTATAATTACAAGTATATATTTACGAATAAACACAACCAACTTTAAACCAAACGTGACGGGTCAAACATTAAACGCTCCTTTTCGCATTCGCTCTTTTTTATTTCCTTTTTTTTGACGAACAACAAAGATTGACCAGGGAAGCTAGCCTTGACTGCTTCACCGGATTGAGAGGTGGCATAGCTCTGTGCCATAGGTGGCATAGGTCGCTTAGCCTGAACCTCTATCGCTAGTAACTCGACACAAGGGTCCCCCCGGGTGAGGGTTAACCTCGGCTTCGACGGTTACTATGTTACTAGCGATAGAGATTCAGGCTATGCGACCTAAGAGCTATACCACCTCTCAATACGGTAAAGTAGTCAAAGCCAGCTTCTCTGGCCAATTTGTGTAGTTCGTCATAAAAAAAATTAAAGTCACGCATGTGTTAAGAATATCCAAAAAAATACGCATTTTAATTTAGTTTGGACGCCCATAAAAGAGTGTGTGTATCTAAATCGTCAAAGACACGGCTCACGTCGAGATTACGCAGTAACTTCTGCGCAAGTGTTACACGTTAACCTAATTTATAAAAAAGAGACATAAGGAAGACAAGTTACACTACGGAAACATGCCCAGCAATAAAGCATGCTCACGAACAAATAAACCGTCGAAAATGAAGACGCTAGACACCTGTAAACGTCAATAGCAGTATGAGAACAAAGTGTGAGGATTGTAGGTCAGTAGACAGGAATGTAATCATCTCGCGCTTGAACGTAAACAACGGGCCGTAAACGGCACGGAATTAGGCGTTGTTGAAGCAACGCTTTACTGTCACAGATTGATTGATGGAATAAAAAAGTGCCATAAGTTACATTTAAGTTCTCGTGATATCATCTATCTGTGTATACAACACATTTGCCAGCCTTTGAAAACGGGGAGCGCAAGATGAAAATTTATTTCTTAAAGAATTCTAAGTCAAATTCACTTGTGAATACCGCTTGATGTGTGTGTACTTAAGTACTCTCCTAAGAGCACGGTGCAGATGGACTCCGGTGCGTTCCTCTGGAGATCCCGGAGCCCCTCATCATGCACGGAGGAAGAGCCGCCGAGGAGGTTTTAATAGATAAAAACACATAACCGCCGATTTCCGGAATCTTGTTAAGATTTTCTCCCCGTGAACAAAAAAAAGGTTAGTGTGATGGACTGATAACATAAGATTTATTTATTTGCTGAAAACATGGTATTATTTGATGTTATACATATAATTACCGACAGGCCGACATGTTTCGCTTATTATAATTAAGCATGCAAATTAAAATTTATTGTAATTATTTATATAAAGTCAATAACTTGTGAAATATATGTCAATACTGCTAACTATGGGAACAGACATTTTAACAAAGAAATTCGGAAACACTATAAATATTTAAAGCATTAAGCCACTTGTACAATAAATATAGATCTATTTAACATTTTTAATTCTATTGGAACTGACATGTCCAAAAAGGCAAAAGTCCCCAATAAATAAAGAAAGAAAAAAAAGAATACCGCTAATAGCAATTAGGCCCCGAATTTGCTATTTGTCAATGCCATTTCAGTTCAATAGTACGTATATGTATGTAATATACATTAAACAAGTACATTAACGAGTAATACAAAAACCGACTTCAAATAGAATAAGAATATTGCGAAATAGAATTGATCAGAACTTACCCAAACTCTCATTAAACTATCATTAAAGTACATCCTTTCAAAAAAAAATGAATCATAAAAATCGGTTGACGTGATATTCGTACATTTGTCGTGCACATAAATAATGCAAATTTTAGAGTTACATGGTTTTCTCATGTTTAATTGTCAGAACTATGACCAAATTTAAATTGAACCATACTGGAAGGACCAGCTTTCGTTCATGGACATCAAAATCGGTTCACCCAGTCGAAAGTTATGAGGGAACAAACATTAAAAGAACATACAGGCGAATTATTTTATCGGGTGCATTTCGGTGAGTGTGCGGGGTTTTGCATGACCTAATACCCTCCTCCCCTTTCCATCACCGAACGACTAGGCGCGGCAAGCAGTACCACCTTTACGTCGTAGACATCCCATCGATACGCACGAAGCGGTTTGCCTCCACCTTCCTAGTGCGAACCGCTAAGGAGTGGAACTCTTTGCCGCGTTCAGTCTTTCCTCACGGGTACAATCTGGACATCTTTAAGTCCAATGTGAACAGATACCTTATAGCCTCGCGTGCTCCATCCTAGGCTTCATCATCGCCTTCGAGGTTGAGGCCAAACGTGAGCCTATTTAGAATTAAAAAAAAATGCCAACCACCACCTTTTTTGAAGTCGGTTGAAAACCAGTCAGTACATGAGCTTTGTTTGGTTTAGTGTGTAATTAAAGTTATAGGTCTTCCATCCTGTAACTCGACACCAATTTACAGAAGCCACCAATGTAAGCCCCCTTTAATCAATTGTGTATTAAGCCCTAAGCATTAACGTAGCTTTAACAAGTATTTAATTTTATACATTTAATTCACCGTAAGTCGCCGAGGTAGATCGCCAATGCGATGGACGGATCAGGTGCGGGGTATGGTGAGTGCTCCCCTCCACGAATGTGCCCGGTTGACGGCCAGCAGGCGGAGGCGAGACGTCGTGCGGCGGGTGCTGTCTGCTGCCCAACCCAAATCATGATGGCCACGACCACTCTGACAAGAGTGAGGCGACAAACAAGAAGAAGAAGTAACCGAACGAACGGTTGATTTATAAAGCAATGTATATTTTGTAAAAAAAAATCTAATTTCTACCTCTGTTGACTGTGTGATAATTAAAGTTACAGCCTATACATATATGTCCCACTGTTGGGCAACAGGCCTTCTATGTAAGAAGAGGGCATTGCACGCCACGCGGCAATAGTGCTAATTGGCAGACTTTAGGAATCTTAGAAAATTCTAACTCATGTAGGTTTCCTCACGATGTTTTCCTTCACCATCGAGCACGTAGTAAATCAGCACTTACAATTACAACAAACAAATTCATTAGTGACGACAATGAGAGACGAGGTTCAAGCAGCTAGCAATACTAAGCTACCACGATAGATAAATAACTATTGCGGCTTAAAAAAAGCTTAATAAGTGAGATGCTTGATTAATTAAGGCCCAGCCTTGTTGAGACCGCAGCGTTAGCCTTTGATAAATACTTAAGCCACAATTTAATGCGAAAGGCACGTCAAGCGGAATTTTGATCAAAGACCCTATGTACGTGTTAAGGGTAGCTTTGAACTTATTAAACAGTATATAACATAAGGAATCTTGTATACAAAGGTCAGTTTAATATGACCGTAGATTAGAGTAAAGTGTGAAAGAAGCGTAGGCATTTAACAAGATAGGACATAGGTATAAATTAATCCCGTTGAAACAAAATATTTAAGAAATATTCTTTACGTGAGAATTGGAAACTAAGTGATAGAGGGCAAATGCTGTTTGAAAGTTATAATATACATTTATACAAAACCTGTGCCCGGGCAATGTAATATTTTTACTCTAAATAGACCTAGCGATAAAACTGATACGAATTTGTATGCCTCAAAAGTTATTGCTCAACACTAGGGTTGCCGACTGACCAGGGAAACAAACAAGGCGACGAAAACAAACAGACGGTCAGACATTAAACAAGTATATTTATACGTAAAAACAAAACCGACTTCCAATTGAATGATACTATTACAAAATAGAATTAATCAGAACCTAACCAAACTCTTATCAAACTACTTATGCTCTAGGACTACTATTTTCCAATTAAAAATGAATCATCGAAATCGTTTGGCCTGATATTGAGTTATTCGTCTATTTGTTGCGTACTTAATACAAAAATTTAAGACTTTTATGGTTTTCTCTTGGGTGCCAATGTCAGAACAGGACCACACTGGAAGCACCAGTTATCAAATAAAAAACATCAAACATAAAAAACATATAAACGAATTGAGAACCACCTCGTTACTATACTGTTGTCATATTTCGGCAGGCGCTGCTAAATGCCATCCCGCAAGTTCGTTGGAAGGTGGGCTTAGAGGTTATTTGGGTGATGCAGGTAAAACCAATCTGCTCTGTCTGGAGCACAGGCGTAAGGTAGCTAGCTAGCCATTCAGTTTTCTACTGATTACATTTTGGAGAGTATACCCAGGAATTTCATAATATAATTCATCTATTTATGCAATATCTAGTCGTCATCAAGCAAGCTTCTCTAGAGAGTATATAAAACAATAACTCAGAAATGATCAGGGCACATAGCGCGTAGAACAGATGTCCGATGGGGCCGAAAAGTTCTCGATTGGAGACCACGGACCAGCAAGCGCAGTGTGGGACGTCCACCCGCAAGGTGGTCTGACGACCTCATAAAGGTCGCAGGACGCAGCTGGATGCGGGCCGCTTACAACCGGTCCAATTGATATTTATTAAATCGTTGGGGGAGGCCTATGTCCAGCAGAGGATGTTTTACGGCTGAAATGATGATGAATGATGATCAGAAAATTAAAAACTCGCATCTGACAACCCTACCCAGCACACGAATAAAACTGTTACAATGATGGAGCGAATGATTTATGACAATGCATTGCATGTAAGAAGCCAATGTACAAGTGTTGACACATGAGTGGTACTTGAATTTGTTCGAGATAAAAGTTAAGAGACGATGCTATTTTTCTTCAATGGCTGACTCTGGTTAGTGGTAGCCGAACTTCACCTGAACCTTAATAATGAATAAATAAACGCAAGGATCCTTCGTAGTAGTCGCCATAGCATTTCCAAAAGGGTATGGCCACGGTTCTGTCAAATACTTCATTCGGATTACGGACGATGCTATCTTAGCTTTTATATAGGAATAAAGATCTGTTCTTTTCACTCTTACGGGGTAGATAGACAGCAATCCGTCTTTCGCCGTGTGTACATAGATCTAACAATATCTCAATAAAAAAAAAATATGAGACCTAAGTTTACACCGGGGGACCCTTGTATCGAGTTACTAGCGATAGAGGTTCACGCTAAGCGACCTAAGACCTCCAACTCTCAATCCGGTAGCCACGGCCAGTCTGTAGTAGGCCAATCTGTGTAGTTCGTCACTAAAAAAAACTAAGTGAATACTAAATTTTACTAATAAAATAATTTAAATTAATAACTACACCGTGAGTGCGTGCACAAACATAATTAAATTGGAATTGATAACTTACTCCGTTTTTGATGTCGGTTAAAAATATGGATATACTGGAAACCGGATATTCTTCTAACCCGCCCACCATTTCTCAGGCGCAAGATTTATTAAAGAAAAAACAATAGAGGTGCATCTCTATCTTTGTTACACTTGAACGTTTTCGAGAGCGTTGGCGTTATGTGGGTTTAAATATTATAAGAACAGGCTTTATAAATGTCCGGTTGTTAGACAAAGCCAAGCTTTCTAGAGAGTACGGAGCAACGCGATCGGAAAAGGATTTCCCACTATTCTAACAAGCAGTGATTGCTCAGTGGCTCGAGTCCTAGTCGGATTGTACCAATGATTTGTCGTTTTTTCAGTCAGCAATTACTTGCAAAATTTAAAATTAAAAAAAAAGTTGGTTTTTGTTTTTAGTAGTAAATATTTCGGTTTTTAAATACGTCAAAAATCATATGGACACATTTTCGAGTTTTTGAGAAGTGGCACAGCTTTTGAGTTGCCTAGTCTGAATATTTATTGGAAGTAACTTGGCGCAAGGAGACCTTGTCTTAAGCCGTTACTCTTATCGCTATTGCATTCCAATAGGGCACCATCCAGTTGGAAGCTTTAATCGTAAATCTTGATATGACTAGCCCTTTAAAAATCGAATAGCAATTGTTCCACTAGCATTAAAAAGACATGGGAGCTTATTTAACATGTCTGTGTTGTAAGCAATGTGTGTAGCACCTTATGCATTTATTAAATTGGCAACGTTAGTATGCTCAAAAGCTCGGCGCCTCCATTAAGTAAATGACACGTAGGCGGAGGACAGCTAATCTGTCACTAATATGGCTGTGTGCTGTGACTTCTTACCAGTTATCTGTGTCTGATTAACGGCGCGCATAATTATGCTGTTTTTGCTTTGCGCCGTATCTCTTTCATTTATTACAACACTAGGAACTCGGAGGTTCCGAGACATGATAGAAGAAACATTTCACCACATGATTAAGCTATATACAGGGTTATTGGTAATTCGGCGTTCATGCATTACGAGGTGATAGCGGTGACTATTTGCGATAATTTTTTATCGAATATATGCAATATGCAAAAGATCAGAATCATTTTTGCCTTATATTATAAAAAAAATCCCAGGTGTCTGGGCGCAAGGCGCTCGGACGTTAAATTCATGACAATGTATTCTAGGTGCAAATATTATTCCAACAAAATTGAAGCGTTTATTTAAGAAATGATAATCATATTTTATTAAATAATCGTACATCTTTTATCGTCTTCTTCATTATATCCTATATCCTACCTTTTTTTCTACTTCAGTGAGCACAAATTTGCGTTCTCTATCTCTCCTAACCGCGCTCTCACTTACACACTTTGATCTATCGGCAATTCTTTGGAACTCTCGACTCGAGCGTAACGGAACATTTTGCGCGAATGACATCCGGTATACATCAATTTATAAGACGTTGTCACGTCAAAAAATATAGTAAGTTACGATAAGTGATTATCATTTTCACCCGACTTCAAAGAGAAGGTTCTCAATTCCACTGTACATTTTGTTTGTTTATTACCTTATAACTTTCGACTGGGTTAACCGATTTAATGATTCTTTTTTATCTGAAAGCTGCTGTGTCCGGTGCGTCAAATCACAAGGGCGCTGTTTAATGTTTGATTGGATTGGTAGACGGGTTTCTTTTCTACTCGTAAGTATACTTCATAGCTTTAAAGGTCGAAATAAATCGTATCATGTCTTCCCATGCCGTGATAAATACGCAAACGAAGAACACAAAACCACGCGTACCGACTCATCGAATCCAAACCGGTTCTTCGCCACAAATTTCGAGTCGTCCACCTACACCCGTCTGACATTAAGTGGCGCTAAATGCTTATTGCAGTATCGACAACACCAACATTACTCACACCAACATTAACAAAACCTACTTCCAATCAAATGTATAATAAAATTGAACGTAAATATAAACGTTTTACCGTTTTACTACACAAGGACGCTCTCTTTAATTTTTGAAATATCTTAGTTAATCATCGACTTAAGCTTAACTACTTGTCTTTTAGTATACAATAAAATATATTGGGTACTCCTAGTCTATACGTTACATGTATATTCTGTAATTAATTTATATTAAATTACTGTTTTTATTATGAGACAATAATAATTACGAAGCACTAGCATTCTCATTCGTGCTTGGTCATAACCCTACCAATATCCCAATCAACAAAAGCTGTTCCAAAGATTTTAGTAGTTCCCTGATCTATCTTTTGAACCCAAGGAAGAATACCAAGAAAATCAACATAAGTAATTGAAAACAAAACAAAATCGATTCGTAAATGACGGAGCAATGAGAACACAATTGAAAAAAAAAACACGACGTCATGTTAAACGACAGAATATAGACTAGTCGAAAATCTCCTTTTTTGAAGTCGGTGATAAACATTACTAAAGCTTAGAAGAGAACCATTTGATTAGAAGAACAAGTTAAATTCTCTATATATTGACCTATTGGTAGCGATATGTCCATTAGATGACTCACATCTGAAACTGCTTTAGCACCCGGTATGCCCACGCGACGTGATGCTCTACGGTCAAAACTAGATAGCTATTTGCCGAACTCTTTAACTTTAACACAAATATAACAATGACTAATTCAATATTAAAGTTACAGTTTATATATGTCCCACTGTTCAGTAGTGTCTTCTCTGTAAACAGAGAATAACGCCACGCTCTACTGCGGATTAGCGGAATTGAGATGCTGAAGAAAATTCCTGTTGAATTGATGTTGTCCTACACCGTGCAAAGATAATAAGCACTTACAGACCTCACTTGGATACCTTCACACCGGTGTATTAGTTTTATTGTTATAAACAAACAAATTAACACTAACATATCATTTGCAAAGATTTAACGATTTGACGAACTACACAGATTGGCCAGAGAAGCTGGCCTTGACTGCTTCACCGGATTGTGAGGTGGCATAGCTCTTAGGTCGCTTAGCCTGAACCTCTATTACTAGTAACTCGACACAAGGGTCCCCCCGATGAGGGGTAACCTCGGCTTTGACGGTTACTATGTTACGCGTAAGCATGCCGATCCGAGGGCGCCCGAGAGGGCCGAACCACGACTCGGTCGGTTGCTATTTCACGGATAATCTAAGAGACATTCAAAAAGCTAAACTAACTTTGAGTGCCACTTCGGGAAGCGTTTGCGCTGGGAGAAGATGTGACCGAAGAAACTCCAGCAACGCTCCTAACATCTAAGGAGTGGGGCCTGCCCATAAAATAGCGGTAACGCGCAAGGATTATCCGCGACCTCCGACGGTCGCAAATGGACGCTTTGTGGATTTGTAGAGATCTAGCCTGTGCAATGGTAATCGCGTCGTCCGGATCGTCAAGAACGTGTCTCGGCCTCCGGGCGACGCGACGGAATTTATTATAGGAAGGCTTATAAGTGGCGGCACTTACAAGAAGTTTGTCAGAATGTTTGGTGGCAGTCTCGAAAAACCGTCGAGATGCCTGCTTAAAGAATTGGGATTTGCAAAGATGTCACAGATGAATAAACGCAGTATTCGGCGAGCAAGTTTACTTGTTCTGTCAAAAGTACGAACGAACTATGGTTCAAAAACATTACATTCGAAGTAGCGCAGTTTACAAAAGTTGGCCTCTTCTATTAAAAATGTGACCTCATTTAATATAATTAAATCTTTGTTAGCACAATATATTTTGGGAAACTGTGTTAAAATTGGCAAATAATATATACCGGCGACTAGTTATAGTTATGTTATAAGTTAATATTATTTTCATGTAAGTGACTTTGTAAATTGTCTTTTGAGAATAAATATCTTTAAGCCCTAAACCTTAAACCTATTTGGCAAACAGCCAAGCGTCAATAACCTAATGGTATATATACTTATTTCTAATAAAATGTTAAACTAATTGCACTCGTGATTAAATATTTAAATAACCATATATATATATATATATATTTATATGAAAAGTGGCAAACGAGCATACTACTCACCTGATCTTAAGTGATCACCGTCGCCCATGAACATCCACAGCACCAGAGGAGCTGTAGGTGCGTGCCGTCCTTTGAGATAGGAATAATTGAAGGTCCTAAATCGTAAACGTTCGGAAACACCGCAGGCGACAGTTGATTCCACAAGTTGACAGTGCGTGGGAGAAAGTTACGCGAAAAACGTACAGTCGTTGAACGCAAACCATCAAGATGGTGGCGGTGGAATTTGGAATTCTGCCCAGATGTGCGGTAATGGAAATCGGTAGCTGGGATGATTCTGAACAATTCCTCAGAACACTCCCCATGGTAAATGTTATTATGTCGGTAAGATCGAAAAATATTTTTCATATATCATCCTAATGTAAATCGAATCTAAATATAATTTCCAAAAAATACGACTAACCAAAAAATACCGAGTAAAACTCGGTCATCTATACTTTAAAATATACAACAACCAAATACAAAGTTTCCTATTTATGTTGACCTGTCACTCAAGAACAGACTTCTCGACCGCGCCTGCTCGTTGGCAACCCGCTGTTTATTGCCTATTGCAAACCGTTTTGACATAAGTAACTAGTTCTCTATGGTCTCACTGATTCCCCGGTTTTTAACCGACTCTATAAGAAGTTCGTCGTCAGTTCATCTGTTTTTTTTAATGTTGTGCACTTACAGATAGCGCATTCATGAACTGATTTTGTGTTTCTTTTTTGATTATGAATAGATACTGTTTCAATTCAATAACACATAGATTTAGTTAGGCAAGAATCTCGGAAAGAAGAATCTTAGAAGAGCGGCGGCGTATTATACAGCTTACTAACAACACCTGAAGTCGTGACCACGATCTATGAGTGACACCGACAAATAAAAAGAAAAAATTGGGTTTAGAAGATTTACCAGGGAACTCCTAGAAGCAGGAATTACTAGTTGATCGAGATATTGATAGGTCTATGATAATCTAAGTGGAGGTCAGTAATCTTGAACAACAATGGGCACGAATGTGGATGAAGAAGAAAAATATACAGCGCCAGCACATTGATTTTTATTAATTACTAGCTGTGCACGTGACTTCGTCCGCGTAGAATTTAACAAAAAAGTTAATTAGTTTATTTTTTCCTTTTGCATTTGACTGCGCATTGTTTGTACCATGAAGGTACTATTACAAATCGATGACACTTCCAACAAATATCGTTTTATTTTAGCCAATTTATACGAAAACTTAATAAATTATACACTAAAACCTTCCTTCGAGAACCACTCTCTCCACTGGTGAGCATGAAAATCAGTATAGTAATTTTTGAGTTTATCGCGAACAGACACACAACGGGACGCGACTTTGTATTCTACTATGTTTGTGTATATTTTTGATATCGTTGTTTTGTTATTTCATAATAGAAAATCTAGAATAAAGTCTGTTGATGATGATGAAACGTCGTCAAGATTAACATAATTCTCATCTAATCTCATAGCCACTCCATTTGCATTATGTTTTCCTTAGTCGCTCTTTCCTCGTTTGAAATGATTCAACCCAATAGTGCCTTCCTTGCGAATTCAATACTTAAATTGCATGTTATTACTTATAGGAGTGAACCTTGACACACTTGTGTCAATTTAGCTTTATTAATGCACTGACTCAAGTCGTAAAACTGGGATGAGCACTAGTCATGTTTAATAGCAATATTTAGATATGCGTGGAATAATCTTATGACGTAATTTAGTGATGTTAAATGACGTAAGAGACGAGTTAATTTATATTTCTAACTGACATCAAAAGCTAACTTTTCTGCACTTTTGCAGCAAAAGGAAACAACAGTCCACGGGTTGGAAAGCGCTAAGGTCTCTTGGGAACCCTTGCGCCTATTTACTCCATAAAGTGGTTCAGGCTACGCGACCTCTCAAAAACCCAGAAACTATAGAGGCATCCTGGCTAAAAATAATGGTCAGAATATAAAAAAAATCTCCATGCATGTATTAGAACAGTGATTCTCAACCACTGTGCCGCGGCACTTTTGTGTGCCGCCAAATTTTGCAAATAAATAATAATGTTAATATTATTAAATTATATTATTTAAAAAGAAAAATATTTTTAACATGAATATATATTATTATTTCGTATATTAATATTTTTGTCAAAAACTATTTACGCAGTGTGTTGTAGTAAGTAAATAATTTTTATCTTTTTCTTTGTGTGCCGCCAAATTTTGAAATCGTTCAATATCGCACATATTTAACAAAAAAGGTTGAGAATCACTGTATTAGAATATATAGCCTAGCTATGAAAAACTGAAAGCGATTGCCAATGACCATTTTCATTTTTACTTTACACTTTAAAGTACAAGTCTTGAATACAGTGAAAAAAGAAACAAGTAGGCACAGCGGGCCGTCGAGACAACAGGCGTGTTGTGTGGAGGCACCATCAATCATTCTTTTGTTTCCAGACGTAGCAACACACGGCAAACGTAGACATATATACTTAGGGCCTCCACTTCAGCTAAAATATTGGTATTTAGATGCATATTTTTAAGGTAGTTCAAACAACAAACATGTGCCGAAGGAATTACGATTGTTCAAAGTTTCGGCAATTCCCATATACATTACAACGCACATATATAACAAAATTTTAAATGCATGTGATTTTTTCTACATAAATGGAAAATTACTTAAACCTGGCAGGAATTTGAACCCCGTCGAACTTTTCGACTATCATGGTCAATCCAAAATCTGTGTTTATTCTTGTTTTCAAGCAAATAGCGCGTTAACAGTGTGGGTACCTACAGTTATAAAAATAACTTTACATTTTAGGTAATAATCGTAAACCTTACTGACCAGAACGTTCCCACAGAATGTGTTAAAGTAAACTTTGTTATTTTTTATAGCGGAATGTTATTGCTAACATTTCTGTTATCCACTCGAACTTAGCTACTTGCAGCATTTAGAAATAGTATTTTTATGGAAAACAACGGGGAAAGGAAAATGCGACCGTCACAATACATGAAGCAAAACCAGCGGGATTCAGGAGCATTACGTTTGAAGAAGGGACCTTGGGCAACATCAAACACCAAATGAGATACAGCAACCAGTAATGATACCTGTATTTTATGACGGTGGCGATGTAGTATGTCGGTTTATTCATGCAAGTTAAAGTCGCTTCGACAGCATTATTGATGTGAGAAGAACATAGATCTTACTTCCTTTTAAACTTAGCTGATTAGGTCTCATATGATACATGCGGTGAACCCATCGCTAATAAATTTCAAACATAACCACTCACATCTTTCCCTCGCGAGGCAAACAGACTTTATAATCGCTACCCGCTTTTTAGTCCCTCTACGAGTAAATATTATATACTTAAGAAACTAGATGATCAGATGAACTTATAAAAATAGCCGGAAGCGGTGCGTCAATCGTAGGTTCCTATATGGTGGATGGCATTGGAGAAGACTAATTTCCAGCAGTAGGTATACACTGATGATGATGATAATAAAGAAAATGGAAGTCGGAAGCTCATTGGTAGAAACCGACACTTCGAATCCCACCTATAAGATAACATGTCATCTCATAATATATTTTAATGTTAAAAATAGATAGATAGTCATTCTAATTTAAAACCTTGTCTAAGCAAATCCGTTTTGATATGGCCACAGTTACTTAGCTGACATTTCTGTCACAAATATAGAATGACATCTGCACAAAGGGAGTTAGAAATGTCATTAAACGTGACATGAGGCGTTCATTATAGAACGCTGGCGTAGATAGTGCGTTAAAAATAATCATGTTATTTGAGACTGATTCAAAGGGTGCTACAGTATGTAATAATACACTTTATTTAGAAGCAATAAGTACATTATTAGGTTACATTGCAGAATTGGGAACGTAGTGGTAATTTTTTTGTTGTATAAAAATTTGACATTGGAATATAAACTGTATCCTAGAATGAAATCATAGCTACCAATTTTACCAAGCTTATATGTCCCATATGTGATAACTAGTAATCCCATCGATCCCAGCCTTTATACAGAAAGAACATAGAGTTTAGGAAGAGGAGGGACAGTGGGAATACAGTCAGGTTACAGTTTCACCGAGTGAAAGGCAATATACACAACAAACATCACAGTGCACCTGTGGGAAGAAAAAAATCATACGACGTCACGTAAAAATAATTCGTTAGTCGTAGACGTAACACGGTCGATGCGAAATTGTAAACAAGAAATAAAAATGAACGGAATTGACGCTCGAGCCGAGTGAACGGGTCAATGGGTGTTGAAACCATTATGAAAAACCACAAAGGATTTTAAAGCCAATTTCAGAAGGGAATTTATTCCCAACTAGACTATTTTTTATGTGCACGTTCGTGTATTATTGCTGAACATGCGTATAGAGCAGAATGTTGGATTTAGGGTACGAAGTGTAAGGTTGTAGAATCCATCATTCGTCTATTGTAAATCCGTTCTATCTTTTTTTCTTTTTTTTTTAAGCACAAGCTTAACTTAACGTACTTTGGAATGGTTAATAAGAATCTTAATTATATTTGGTAAGAAACATGGTTAGCGTTCTTTAAAAAAGCAGTTAAAATACAGTTCAATCGACGATAAGTGATCACTAGTATTATCACCTTTATCCTTCACAGCAGCATATATACAAATTAGTCTCGAGAACTTTACGTTACCTCCATTATGTTTTGTTCTGTTTAACATAGGTAGATATACCACTTTCACGAAATTAACGTAGGACTTGTGCTTAACAAAGCCCCAGAGTGATTTATGAGTTAATTTAGGGGGGTAGGGAGTAACCCCCCCGCCCCCCCCGGAAATCGATCTCCTTGAGCAAAGGGACTCCGGTGCGTTCCACTGGAGATCCCGGAGCCCCTCACCATGCACCGAGGAAGGGCCACCGGGGAGGTTTTAGTGGGTAAAAACCCCACATAACCGCCGCCTTCCCCCCAGAAGGCGGGGTATCTTTTTGAAGATTTCCTCCTCGTTAAAAAAAAAGTTAATTTAAACAATTTTTAAATTTAGTGTATAGTTGGATTAGAAGGAAACACTTTTATTATATGTAAGAAACCGTTGGATATCGGAATAATTATAATAATAAAGTTTCTAGATCAGATTGCAGTTTTTTCGCTTCTAATCGGCAGACAATTCTAAGCAGTGTAGTGTCAATGGCATAAAAATATCAATAATGTGTTGCGAAAATAGTACGGGGGCCGAGAAGACAGCCCTGTGGGACTCCTGTTGGAAATGGTAATACCTGGAGCAGTAGACCTTATTCCGACCATAAATATAATTTTATGAAGTTAAAAAGAAAGTAAAAAAAAATTGTACGCCACGTGAACAAGTACATCTAGATTTTTTAGAAGAACACATTGGGAAATTTTGTCGAATGCTATAAAACTGTGTGAAAAACATCTATCTAATATCGATAAATCGAGTTCTTCCTGAATACGCGTAATGTAATAGACTTAATGAATTAATCTTTCCACCTGGTAATACGGTTGATAATGTTAGGTATAAAATATGGCTTCTCATAGTGCTCTGACCCCTACTTAATAGAAACACTTGCCTATCTTGCAAACAGAAGCTATAGTAAGGTGATTTACGTAAGTGCGTAGCAATAACAGGGCTATCATATATCTGTTGCTAATATCACGTGTATAATTTTGCGCTAACGAAATTTCCGTCTACTAGAAACTACTAGAAAAAATCAGAAAGAATGTTTTGTATGCATACGGTGTGTCTAATGATCTTGCCACGTACCGTAACTAGGACGACTTGCTTGATACATAACAAAATCAAGGAAAATCTTACCTATTGCAAAACGCTAATATTATACCTATTAAATATATGTATTTTAAGTACGAGTCGCTTTGAACTGTTCATTTTTCTCCAAACAACAGCGTTAACTTATTGCTTTGTATGGTGGGTTGAGATTGAAGGATTCGGGTTACTGCAATTTTTCTAAATTCGAAAATTTAATCAACTTTTTTTATGGTGCATAAACTAGTTCTTGACCACGATCCCAACTGATGTTAAGTGGTGATATAGTCGAAGGGTACGCGCTAGTTTAGTTAGTGCCTATTAACTCTACTCTTGAAGGCTCTCGCGTTGTACTTAGACGGAAAGACTAACGCTGGCAACTTGTTCCACTCCTTTACTGTACGCACGTTGAACGATGACTCAAATCGCTTCGTTCGGACGCGCGGAACATCCACTATGAAAGGGTTGAAACCGGCCGAATGTCTATCCGAAGGTAGAATGGGGATGGAAAAATTAACTCGCATAATTCCTGTGTACACTCTCCAAAATGTAATCTGCAAAACACCGAAAGGTACAAACAGTCTCGATAATAATACAGATCTTCTCACGACAAATGTTAACGATCAAGTGATCAATTAGATACATGATCTCACCCGCAATGGTGCCTTTACACAAAATATAATATTCTGATATTTAATATCAACGATTGTCGTAGTCAGTAAATAAAAGACTCATAGCGTCTCGTCAGTTTTAATTCGGTTTTAAGCCCGTCATTTGTCTTGATATCCGAAGGGCGAAGAGGTATGAATTAGATCCTGCAAGGCACACTCCAAAATACATTCTATAAAACACACAAATTTCCAACATCAATTGTTAGACAAACATAGGATGTTTTGATATAAAAAAAATGCGTCAATAGCCTAGTATCAACAAAACATAAGGTTGAAACCCACTATTCAAACTACTAATGTGGACCGTTTCCTAGCATCAGCTTAAATTGATTTAGAATGGTTAACAAGAATGTTTTCTTATTTTTAATTTATTTTATTATTCACACAAAATCTACAGCTTATGAAATATACTAAATGTGCGATCAGATTTACGCCAGATCTAAGATATATTATCCCTTACAGATTTACGTAATATATTTTCTGTGTTAACCAAGAAAGTCAACACCAAAAAGTAAGGTAAGTTGTCTACCCGTTACTCGTATTATTTCATAAAAACAATTTTTAAACCAACACTTGGCGTACTGGGATGTATTTGACTCACAAATCACGTAGCGTACATAGTTGCTTTTACTGTAAGTCGTACAAAATGTCCTCTACACGATATTATCTAGGAATATAAATGCAGCACCGTACTTGATCAGATACCTACGTGATTGATAAATGTCTGAAATTACTATTTATAATTTAACATAGAGAATGAGGTCGGATGTATTGCCAATTACTATACTTAAAGCGTTATCTTCGTACATCGTAATTGACATTGCATCTATTATTATTTACCATTGACTCATCAATAGCCTAATGGTTAAGGGAGCGGTCTACAAAATTCAAGGTCGTACGTACAAATCCACTATTGAAGTGAACTATATTAGCACACACGTGAGCTGATTTAGAATGGTTAACAAGAATTATACTGAAAATAATTTATAGCATAATAATAAAAACAGAATTCCCAAGAAGTTCTATATCCAGTTGGTACCAACATTTGAGAAGAATGTTCTCGTAAAAAAATGGTAAAGCCACCGCAAAGGCTTTCTCTGTGATATAACCGAGAGTATATATCGACTCTGGAAAGCAAAAACGTAGTGAGTGACACATATGGACATTTTCACCTATTTAAGTCGTTGGAATCAGAAAAAAATGCGTCGAGTGATATATGACTTGTAACAATTAGATGAAAAATAGCGTAAATAGGATTTTCAGGATTGACACTTCTCTTTTATTTTTTTTAACGTAACGATTTTCTTTTAGGAAAACTCTAGGTTAATGCCGTGGAACGACAGCTCTAGGTCCACAAATACAACAAAGTTATAATTTTATTTACAAAAGGTTGAAATGTTTTTCGGCTCTGGTAAACAATTTTATTTTTGTAGATTCCTACGTTTTTGTTTTCCAGCGTCGATTTATATATGTTATAGAAGTGAAGTACATATAAAAACGATAACTACATTCTAAGAGCAAAATATTATTAAGCCACTCTCACCTACAGCCGTGACCTCGCAGAGTTTAAAGTCCAAAGGATTATCGCTTATTTTACTTACTTTGGCCTTGACATAATGCAATAACTGTCGATGTAAGGATAATGACTTAAGAAAACAATATTCATCTAATGTATATGTTTATGTAACCTCTTATTACATTGCCTCTGCTATATATGTGACAAATTTGTCGAAACTTATCCATTTGTTACTCTTACTCAGTGCAAATTGCAACGCCATTACTATCTGACGTTTACTGCTATGACCGCAACCTTTAAAGGTTTACTTGCCATTATTTATAATGTCTACAGTAAAATTTATTTTCATCCGTCTGCAGTTTTACAAGGCGCAAGTACCGCCGCGCGGAACTCCTATAGATCGTATAGAAGGTAGCTTTCAAGTCACATCAAATTTTGTTCTTTATTCCCCAATATCTAAAGACCAGTCTTCGATCAGTGTGTCCTACCGTCATGACAATTGGAGCCAAAACTCACGGCACGGCTGGTTCACAGGCTAAAAGTCGCTGAACGAGCTATGGAAATGGTTATTCTCAGGCTCTCTCTGTAGGGTGACGGGAACGAGGTTATCAGACAGAAAACTGAGGTGGTCGACATAGCCCACCGAATTAGCGAATTGAAGTGAAACTATTTCTTGAGCAGAGACCGGCGGAGTGGCAAACGCAGAGTGGGACGGCCTAATAGTTGGTGTAGCGGTAACCTTGGCAGGACAGCAGGCAGGAGCTGAATGAGAGTGGCCGAGGATCGTGCTCAGTGGCATGATTTTGGAGATGCCTATGTCCTCAAATCCTCAGTGTAAACGTACATCTCTGCTTACCTTTCTACGAGCGTGATCGCTTACGTATATATAGTTGAACTCTTCCACAACTCGAATACGTGTAGATATGCGTAGTAATAAATCCAGAGGCGGTATATTTACTTTGAACATCGCAACGTGCTATTTTTTTTAATTTAAACTTTTTCTAACATGTATTTATCTGTGCTAACAGAAAACACCATATTAATACGGTGTTAAGATATATTTTAGAATAGCAAACGTTGAACCGCAGTTTTTCTGGAGCTGGTGTTGAATAGCACTAGCGGAATCGTTAGAGCAACGGTTTTCTTCTATAAACGATTTCCTGGTGCATTACGTGAAGAGCAAACATTGCAATGTTTTTAACCTACTTTAAAAAAAGGAGGAGGTTCTCAATTCGTCTGTTTATTTTATGTTTCTTACCTCGTAACTTTCGACTGGGTGAACCGATTTTGATGAGTCTTCTTTTATATGAAATCTGATGCTTTTTAATGTGGTCCCAATTATTTTTGGTCCAATTCTAACAGTGGTATCCATGAAAACTATCTAAGTTAAATTTGCATTAAGTATATGCGTTTGTCGCGCAAATGACCGATTTCGATAATCAATTTTTTATTGGATAGGATGTACTTCAAAGGAAGTTTGATGAGAGTTTGGTTAGGTTCTGATTAATTCTATTTTTTTTTGGACGAACTAACACAGTTGGCCTGAGAAGCTGGCCTTGACTGCTTTACCGGATTGAGAGGTAGCATAGCTCTTAGGTCGCTTAGCCTGAACCTCTATTAGCTAGTAACTCGACAAAAGGTTCCCCCCGGTGAGAGGTAACTTCCGAGGGGCGCCCGAGAGGGCCGAACCACGACTCGGTCGGTAGCTATTTTATTGATTAAACTAAATGGGACAATCTAAGCTAAACTAACTTATATGCCACTTCAGGAATTTATTCCTTAATTGCTACGTTAATTCGGAAATACAAATAGGGCTGCCACGTGTAACTTTTGATTCTATTTGAAATCGGTTTTTGTTTTTACTCGTAAATATACTTTTACATATATTATTAATGTTTGTGCACTGATAGCCTCGTCATTTATTGTGAAAAAATCTCAAGTCACAACAATTTGTTCCGCGTTCTTTGCAGCTTATTAGTTCACAGTTTCAGATGCCGTAAATAATGACCAATACATGATGTAGCGAATTTTTGCTCGAATACTATGCAATTTGACACCTGTTAAAATACATCGGGTAGCACTAACGCAAACGCTCAAACCTTTAATAAACGTTAACATTAAGTGTGGAGGCGACACTAACAACGTAATTGACAAAATTTGTTTGCATAAGGCCGAAAACAGACGGCCGCTTTTTGTCTGAGACTAGACAACGATTATTATTTTGTGAGCGTAAAATAACCCTCCGGTTCACTGGAAGCTAAGAAATGAAAGCTATATACATATTTAAAAAAAAAGAGATCAGTTTTTTTTCTTAAATATTACTAACATTCTTAATAAACATTTCAACTCAGCTTAAGCTTGTCCTAGTAGATGGTGTACATCAAAATTGAAGGATTCGATCCTATGATTTTCAGGCCGTACCCTAAACCGTTAGGGTGTTGACGCTTCCATGAGATGCCGTAGCGCAGCAATAGTGCCGTTATTTGATGTTTGATCCGTCACGCTTAATTTAACTTGGAGTTGATTTTTGTTTTTACTTGTAAATAAACTAAGGACTATCCAATTCATGTCTTAAACCAATTGTGAATTTCTGTTTATTTTTCGCAAACAATGATAGCTGCCTCTAACTACCCCAATAACAGGTTAAAGGATGTTAGAGCTAAATTATTTAGTATTCGTCTGCAGGCGTCTATACACGATATCATTAGCTAAGTTGACCGAACTAAACATGTGTTATCATTTTATTAATATGTATGTAGTATAAGATTTCCCACACTTCTAGTTTATATGGAAATATTATGCTATACCATGCATTTATACACACACACACGTGGATGTAACGGTTAAGAAACTATGATAAATAATAGTTGATACACCGAATAAGTTACAAGTTGCGAATTAGGAGTGATTTTAATGCTCCAATTCTAATTTCGATTATAGGGCAACCATTTATAATCTTTTATTACGAAACACTTGAGTCACAGTTGAGTAAAGCAGTAAATTTTAAATGTTCTTAGACTTTTTGCAGAACGATTGTAGATCGTCTGCGATAGGCCTAGCATCGCCACAAACAGGATGACCTAATCAATCCTTGAAAGAGACAGGTAGCAAATACCTTTTTTTTGCACCTACAATATTTTTGCAGATGTTTTCCTACGTAAACTATAAGAAATATAACACGAAAAATAACTTGGTCACCGTTGAAGTTTCGAAATTAACTGGAGACCAATTCCGCGATAGTTATCGTAGGGTGGTAAAGTAATTCCACATACACATTTTGTTTTTATTCATACCTAATAGATCCTGAGGCGTATCTTTGGTGCCGTGTACGGGGACAACCAATGGTGGAGCCGTTATAACCAGGAGCATTACGACCAAGAACTGCATGTGGCTGGGCACATCAAATTAAACATAGATACAGAATATCTATGTTGAGTATCAAATTAAACATAGATACAGAATATCTATGTTTAATTTGATGTGTCATGTGCAGAGGATGTATGAAGCCAGGATACCCAAGGCAGTTATAACGAAGGATCCCGAAGGTCGAAGAGGTAGGAATACCAAAGCTGCGTTGGTTTAACAGTGTGAATCGAGACGTCATAGAAATTGGCATAGGTACCTGGATGACTGTAGCCACGGATAGACCCACAAAGGGCTGTAGAGCTTAAAGAAGAAGAAGAATAGATACTGAGAAGGTCCTCATTTCGTCTGTATTTTTTAATGTTTGTACTGTATATAGCTCTGTCATCTATGAATCTCTTTTTGTTTGAAAGTGTTTGGTTCTAATTAGGAAGATATACATACATACATATATATATTCCGAAGATATACCAAGAAACTCCTTAAGCCGTATAGAAGAATACTGGTCGATTGAGATATTAGTAGGTTTATAGATAAGACTTACTCGTTCGTACGTACGTCGTTACTAGTACTCGATAACGACATTCGTTGTCCATTCCACTAATGTGGAAGAGCAAATTTTACTATGTTCTCATGTCATTACTTAATATGGTCAACTTTATGTAAAATTAGCTGCTCGGACAGACTTCGGTCAAAAGTTGATAGTAAAAATCAAATAAATATAACATTATTGGGAGTGATCGCGATATTTACCTATATTTCAACAATTGGTGAATAATGAAATGAAATATTTATTTACTATTTACACACACAAACATTTTATATACCGACATGCACATACACAAAAATATTAGATACATATTGTCCTACATATTATATATCATATTCCATAAACATTTTCTTACTTCGTTTTCGTCCTTCGGTACACATCTCCCTGCTAGACTAATACATAGCCTGTATTAGGGAGATGTTTTACCTAACTCCGAGTTTATGAACTAAAGTTTGTTATATAACTTATGTGGTAGTCGTGTGTTTTTACAAAGAATAGTGTTCGTGGGTGCATGTGCGAGTGAGTACATGAGAGTGAGGATAATTTATTTTATACTATGAAGAAATTTTTCAGTCTCTTCGTAGGTGAAATTATGGAGGAACGAGTAAAGTAACTTTTTACACTTATATTGAGATAAACTGTGAAAAGGCACATACAATTTAACTTTATTATAAAGGTATGGCCCCAGGTAGTAATTAAATCTTTTAGCGGTCCACATTACTGCTGGAACTACAGCTAATTTTATCTTTACGACGTTTATCCAAATGAACATATGGAATCTGACGATGCTGTAGTAAAACTGTATTTAGAATAAATAATTGTCTCACGTTCAAGACATTGCAATCCTTGTATAGTTGTCTAGTAGAATAAAGAATTGGCCTAAAAGTAAAAGTTTTTAAAATAGCTCTATGTGCCATATAATAAGGAACAATCCAACGATTATCAATTTCGATATTTTGTTTATTTACTTTTACAACTGTTGATCTTTCATCATCTGCAGTCGATCGCCAAAAATATAGCGGATATACGTTCCCGATAAGTATTTCTACAACTAATTCCATACACGGGGATTTCGTATTAAGATTTCTACATGGGCCATGAAGTGGAAAGAAAAGTTTTGTTTTGTGGACAATCCACGCAATTTTTTGTTTTTATTTTTACAACCTTCCGTGTACCTTAAGGAACATACGAAAAATGAATTTACCGAATTGGTCGGGCCATTCTCGAGTTTTGCAATTAGCCACATTTAGTATGATTTATATAGATAAATCAAAGTGTACTTTTAAGTCTAGCGGCCATTGCTACATAAACATACGTTTAAAACATAACTTTCTCGTAATGAGAAGTGTGTTGTAACGTAAAAAGGATTTTTTGTTATGCTTCCGTCACATTACCCATGTAAAGCGCGTTACTTCCAGCAACATACCGTGTAGTGTAGTTTCATGGTGTTTTCATAAAACTTGTCTCCATTTCTCAATAAAGAATACTTCACCTGAACCCCCACAAAAGAACGTTCACTTCACAGCTAGCTAAGTCTCCTACAGCTTGTTCTGAAAATGTTGGTTCAGATAAGCTCTGGCTAAAAACGAAACTATTCGACTGAAGCAAAATAACATTTTCATAAAAGCATAAAGAATGCTAACAATTATATTCACTGTTATATTCAGGGTAAATTCATTTGTACTATAAACGCAATAAAGGCGCCGACTCGTATCGATTTGTATAAACGAACAATAGCTTAGAAAATCATAATATAATAATAATTTCTCAACTCTATGTGTGAACAGCGAGGGTCTCTCTCCCTTATAATAATGGATGAATGCAGAAACAAACTATGGGAGCGCAACAAAGAATGCAGCTGTTAATGATTTCTGTAGTTACTGGATTAATATGACAGAGTTTGCACCATTGTGGCCCACAGAACTGATTTCGCTACACATCAATTTTACGTCCTAAGTGCCTTTTTGTACAATAAAGTAAATAAATTATTACATATATACCCATTACCACTAAAAGAATGTAAGGCACATATTACTGAATGGCTCCAAACCCACTCGTATGAATTTACAGAAGATCTTTTAAAACCATAAAACAGTCAGAGTAACTCACTCCCAACCTTTTACACACAAACACACTCACACACACAAAACGATTAATCTAAATTACATTATAAGTTGTTGATTTTACTAAATTTGTATTTGTATTTAACTGTTTGGCGATGGGCGTTAATAGCTGCGACACAGTTTTACTACTGCGGCTATTAACGAACTGGAATTTTGGTTTTAAATAAAATTTTATTATTTTTTTATTATTTTTTATTATTTTTTTATTATTTTTTATTATTTTAATATATAAGGTTGTCAAATATCTCCCTTCCGCCTTTTGTCTTTTGAATTTCGCGGCTATGTACAAAGCGCTACAGAGCTCGTATCTAGCAATACTATACATAATTTGAAAGGTCTTGACATAACCTACAAAACGACGCTATGCATAATTAGTTTGGATATTGCGTTCAACAGTTATAGACGTGTAAACATGGACTTCACTAACGCCGAAATTCGCGGCTTGGCCACTGTTTGGGACGATTCACCGGCCTTCGACCACGACCGTTTTCGCTTGATATTGTCGTATGTGATCCATTTTCGTCGCCAGTCACCATCCGCTTCAAGAATGGGTCGAGTTCGTTCCGTTTCAGCAGCATATCGCAGGCGTTGATTCGGTCCAGAAGGTTTTGCGTCAAATCATGCGGCACCCAAACATCAAGCTTTTTTGTATCCAGCCTTCTGCAGATGGTTTAAAATGGTTTGGTGACTAACTCCCATCTCCTGGGCGATGTCACGAGATGCCACATGCCGGTCTAACTCGATGTAGTCCATGATTTGATCGGTATTTGTCGTCACAGGTCTTCCGCCGGCTGGCTTATCCATGGTGTCGTTTTCGCCGGCTATAGTATTGCTAGATACGAGCTCTGTAGCGCTTTGTACATAGCCGCGAAATTCAAAAGACAAAAAGGCGGAAGGGAGATATTTGACAACCTATATTTGAGCAAATATGTATGATCGCGACGTGCAAAATACGTTGTCTGTGGTCTACTCTTTTTATACGTATGCAAACATGCAATGGATAATTAGATTTGTCGAAGATACGAATGCAGTACCAAAGACGCGAAACATAACACACGAGAAAATTAACATTCATGGTTGTGTGTGTAAATATATCTAGCATAAGAATCTAACCGGCCATTTTTTATGGGGTATAAACTAGTGCTTGACCACGATCCTACGAGATGTTAAGTGGTGATACAGTCGATAGATAGTACGCGCTAGTTTAGTAAGTGCCTATTCACTCTACTCTTGAAGGCTTCCACGTCTTACTCTGACGCTAGCAACTTGTTCTACTTCTTTACGTACGATGAACGATGACTCAAATTGCTTCGTCCGGAGGCGCGGAACATCGATCTTCTTTTCTCTGTTTTATTTAATCGTATTATTTGCGCCACGTTAGAAAAAGTACAAAAACGCGGACTTAATGCCAAAAGCATTCTCGGACAGTCTACGTTGGAGTTGTGTTACACGCTTCGTTGCTACGTTGAGTGTGAAAAAAGAAACAGAATACTACTACTATTTACTATACAAACATAAATATATGCACATATATATTAATAATCATATATACAAATATAAATACATATGTCTAATGGCTTAGGGTACGGCCTGCGAATCGTAAGGTCGTACCCTAAACCATTAGAACGAACCATGTCCTAGCACAAGCTTAAGCTTAGTTGGAGTGGTTAACAAGATTGTTAGTAATAATTATGGAAAAAAAGAAATATTAAAAAAAAAAAACGATTATTAATAATTAATAATAATAATTATTCATTTATTCAAAGTAACTAAGACTCATCATTACTTCAAACAACTACCAAATAACAACCTTAGACTAAATTATAAGATAAAAATATAAAATAATTATTAAATAAATAATTAATAAATTAAATAAATATTACTCAGATGTATTTTATATTTGGTTTGAAACGTTGATGCCAATAAATAAAATGTCTCTGAGTGACCAGTCTATCTTAAGCATAAGACTAATTAGATTTGTAACAATTTTTTATAAAATTTATGAATTTAATTTATCTATAAAAATCTAGACTCCAGCTGTTCTTTTCAAAGCGTAAACCGCTTTGTCTATTTTCATTCAAGCATATAGCTTAATAGCAGTATAGTAAAATGTTACTTATAGTTATGTATAATGTTTGACAAAAGAAATATGTTGACACAATAAGTAATTCTTACACACAATACATGAACAATACAAATCGTTGAGCCAAGCAAAACAGAGAACAATATGAGCTATTGCAACCCGTATGTTGATCATTACGAAAAAACAAATATAAGCTCTCATGCCAGTGACCTGGAGAGAGTCGGCCAGATTACGGAACTTCTGTATGCAAGTTTTTTCTTTTAAAATCCTATTCTATTTTTTTTTGTTACCACCAGATGTTATGTACAAATGCAGTTCTCGATGGTAAAGGTACTATGTTAAAGCGTCAATAGACTAATGGTTTAGGTCAGCCAATCGGTAGTAAGGTGGGTTCAAATTCACCATTCAACTATTGACGAAACTATCAGTGTACAAACACAAAAATCCAGACGAAATGACTAATTCTTTATACTAACCTATAAATAAATCACTACAACATACGACACCCGGCGTAAAATTGGATCCGTTAACTGTTCAAATCATTTAGTATTCACGGCTTGTAAGTTAGCGCATCGTTGTTCTATGCAGTAACTCTGCCCAAGTACTTGTCACACAATAATCACTTGTAATAATGCAATTTTAATTATAATATAACACACGTCATAATTAGTTTGTTATCGTAGTTTTAATTGGGCTACATGCGTTTCTTTGGACTAAATTCTTTCACTTATTGTAAGTGCAGCTAAGGTCCAGTTCATATTGAAATAAGCGATGGTAGCTTTTTTATTTTTTTTTAGTATTAGTAACAGCCTTTATATATATCCCACTGCTAGGCACAGGCCTTCTGTCTAAAGAGAGACTTCACATGGCTTAAAAAATTTGTCTAAGACATGTAGGTTTCCTCACGAAGTTTTCCTTCACCGGCGAGCGCGTGGTAAATTAGCACATAAAATTGCAACAGCAAATTTATTGGTGCCGGCACCGGGGTTCGAACTCGGGCTGCTAACGTACCATGCAACTTTAGGCGACCGCATGGACACTGAGCTACCACGGCTCTCTTTATAGATTACACAAATTTTACGGATTTTTACTTTAGTGGTATAGGTACTAAAATTGAACCCTTTAGTGCTAGGCTTACAGAATTACTACGACATCCCTGCCTGTCGTAAAAAGCGACTTAAAGGCGCCATCCGGTTCACAGGCCACAAGGATGGGGAGCTATCGTCCTCTTATAAATGGGGGGAAGGCAACACGTAGGCACTTTTTGTCTTAGTACAGCTGGTGATGGAGGAGAAACTCCTTCCCTCCTCCTCCTCATCATAATGGAACGAGGAAAGCCACTGGGTGGGGGAAAGTTTTTAGTAGACTCCCACATAACCGCCGCCTTCCCAAAAGTGGGATATCTTTTGAAGATTTCCCATTTTTGCCCTCGTTACAAAAAAGTTACTGAAATTAAGAGTTTTTATGTAAAAGGAGAAGGTACTTATATAAATAAAATGAATAATTAGTTAACTCGATGTGAAATAAAGCGAAAGAAAAATCACGCAAACGCCCCATTTGCAGGGACGGCCTTATGACGTCATCGTCACGTGAACTTCATATCAACAAAACGGCGTTATTCAAAGCTTTATTACGATCGGCGGCTTTTTGGCTACAAACAGACATCTTATAAACTGTAGCATAGCATTATACGATAACTACGCAATATTTATGGCTAGCGGATGTATATTACACAAAGCTAAGCAATAAAGGATAACGTATTGCAACATTAAGTCACTATCTCGGGGTCTTTCGATATCTTTACGCATTCTGACATACATATTTTATAAAGCAACATTTTATATTTTAAATAAACAGTTGAAATTAAATAATTGAAGCAGAGATAGTACGGTTGTACAAAAAAACACTTATTATATTTTAAATAAATCTGAAGTTTTCAAGTGTAACAACCATTAATAAGGACCAATTTTGAAAATGACCCAGCTGTATGTACTATTATAATCATTGATTATATATTAGATAATCGATGATTCGTGATAATTTGTGCAATATAATAAGGTATAGGACAGTGGTACTCAACTTTTTTTTCAAAGGGGCCACAAACACGTGTCAGTGACGGTGTCACGGGCCGCAGAAATGATTTCTTAAGTTTTCGCTATTGTTACAAATTGTAATTGTACGATTACGAACGGATTCATCGCATATATTTTAACATTTTTTATGAATGAAGTTCCCTTACGTAGCGGAGAGATCCTAGCTGGTAAAAAACGTCCGTAATTTTAAATAAAAGAATAAGAAATTTAATTTCAACAGGTTTAGATGGCGCTATTATTAATTATGATTTTTATTAATTATTGTAAATAAAATAAAAGTGTTAAGATTTTTTAATGATAAGAAATCATAATAAAAATGTATACCCGAATAATTATTTTCTTTATATCTCGAATAGAACTTGAAATTAACTATTTTATAATAAGAAACTTCATTTCTATCTAGTGTCCCACATACCACATGATTTTTTTCATTTAATAACGTTTCAAAATTATTTTAACACCAGGTGGTCTTACTACAAAAGGCAAGCCGCAAGTCGGGTGTAGCTGATATAAAACACCCATAGTCCGTACAAACAAGTCACCGTTCAACAGTAGTGTTAGCTGGCAACACCTGACACCCAGCGATTGTTATACATAATAACTACTTCCAATGATATCTTAATAATTTACCTGAACCTTATTGTATCTTTAATTCATAATTAATAATTTAGTTGATCGTCACATGAACTTGGCATTGTAAACAATAGTTTAACCTTATTAGTTCCTAATCTGACTTCTAAATATTTTTGTATAAAGATGGCGAGGACGCGCAGTTGTGACGTTTGACTCGATATAAATAATTCTTTGTACAACGTTATGCTGTCTCAATAAAGCGAGTGTATTAGTTGTTGGACTATTTTATTCTACGAGACCTACAGATTATAACAGTAGCTAGTGATTCTTGCAACATTTTAACAAACAAATGTCAATATTATCGACATGATAAGGATATAAGGCGTGCTTTATACACTTTGTAAAACATTACCCATTCCAACATAATGAAATATTCTTGAAAAATTATACTCAAGGTATTGTTGCATTTCTTGTATCTAACTTTAAAGAAAAATTATTTTAACACCAGGTGGTCTTACTACAAAAGGCAAGCCGCAAGTCGGGTGTAGCTGATATAAAACACCCATAGTCCGTACAAACAAGTCACCGTTCAACAGTAGTGTTAGCTGGCAACACCTGACACCCAGCGATTGTTATACATAATAACTACTTCCAATGATATCTTAATAATTTACCTGAACCTTATTGTATCTTTAATTCATAATTAATAATTTGTTAACTCGATGTGAAATAAAGCGAAAGAAAAATCACGCAAACGCCCCATTTGCAGGGACGGCCTTATGACGTCATCGTCACGTGAACTTCATATCAACAAAACGGCGTTATTCAAAGCTTTATTACGATCGGCGGCTTTTTGGCTACAAACAGACATCTTATAAACTGTAGCATAGCATTATACGATAACTACGCAATATTTATGGCTAGCGGATGTATATTACACAAAGCTAAGCAATAAAGGATAACGTATTGCAACATTAAGTCACTATCTCGGGGTCTTTCGATATCTTTACGCATTCTGACATACATATTTTATAAAGCAACATTTTATATTTTAAATAAACAGTTGAAATTAAATAATTGAAGCAGAGATAGTACGGTTGTACAAAAAAACACTTATTATATTTTAAATAAATCTGAAGTTTTCAAGTGTAACAACCATTAATAAGGACCAATTTTGAAAATGACCCAGCTGTATGTACTATTATAATCATTGATTATATATTAGATAATCGATGATTCGTGATAATTTGTGCAATATAATAAGGTATAGGACAGTGGTACTCAACTTTTTTTTCAAAGGGGCCACAAACACGTGTCAGTGACGGTGTCACGGGCCGCAGAAATGATTTCTTAAGTTTTCGCTATTGTTACAAATTGTAATTGTACGATTACGAACGGATTCATCGCATATATTTTAACATTTTTTATGAATGAAGTTCCCTTACGTAGCGGAGAGATCCTAGCTGGTAAAAAACGTCCGTAATTTTAAATAAAAGAATAAGAAATTTAATTTCAACAGGTTTAGATGGCGCTATTATTAATTATAAATTTTTATAAATCATTGTAAATAAAATAAAAGTGTTAACATTTTTTTTAATGATAAGAAATCATAATAAAAAATGTATACCCGAATAATTATTATCTTTATATCTCGAATAGAACTTGAAATTAACTATTTTATAATAAGAAACTTCATTTTTTCTATCTTGTGTCCCACATACCACACGATTTTTTTTTCATTTAATAACGTTTCAAAATTATTTTAACTCCTGGTGGTCTTACTACAAAAGGCAAGCCGCAAGTTGGGTGTAGCTGATATAAAACACCCATAGTCCGTACAAACAAGTCACCGTTCAACAGTAGTGTTAGCTGGCAACACCTGACACCCAGCGATTGTTATACATAATAACTACTTCCAATGATATCTTAATAATTTACCTGAACCTTATTGTATCTTTAATTCATAATTAATAATTTAGTTGATCGTCACATGAACTTGGCATTGTAAACAATAGTTTAACCTTATTAGTTCCTAATCTGACTTCTAAATATTTTTTGTATAAAGATGGCGAGGACGCGCAGTTGTGACGTTTGACTCGATATAAATAATTCTTTGTACAACGTTATGCTGTCTCAATAAAGCGAGTGTATTAGTTGTTGGACTATTTTATTCTACGAGACCTACAGATTATAACAGTAGCTAGTGATTCTTGCAACATTTTAACAAACAAATGTCAATATTATCGACATGATAAGGATATAAGGCGTGCTTTATACACTTTGTATAACATTACCCATTCCAACATAATGAAAGATTCTTGAAAAATTATACAACTCAACGTATTGTTGCATTTCTTGTATCTAACTTTAAAGAAAAATTATTTAGTTTTCTACAGTTTTTGCAACTGGTGAAGTTTAATATACAAGTATATAACTAAAAACTATACGACTAAAAATAAAAACCGATTTCAAACCGAATTAAAAATTAAGAGTTATTACGCGCGGACGCCCGAATTATTTCCGAATTATCGTAAGAATTTTACTATATTGATTTTTTTTTAATGACGAACTACACAGCTGAAGCTGGCCTTGACTGCTTTACCGGATTGAGAGGTGGCATAGCTCTTAGGTCGCTTAGCCTGAACCTCTATCGCTAGTAACTCGACACAATGGTTCCCCGGTGGGGGGTGAAAAGACAACATCACGCGGTGTTCCCAGGCGGTCAACCATCCAAGTACTGACCGCTCCCGACGATGCTTAACTTCGGTGATCGGACGAGAACCGGTAATCAATACCTAACTAAACTCTCGTCAAACTACCCTTGAAAAATATCCTTTCCTATAATAGAAATAGATCATCGCAATCGGTTGGCATGATATTGAGTTATTCGTCCATTTCCCGCGCACATAGTAAATGCAAATTTAAGACTTATATGGTTTTCACAAGGATGTCAATGTTAGAATTGGACCAAAATGGTACCACTTGTGAAGCACCAGCTTTCAAATAAAAAAGAATCATCCAAATCGAAAGTTATGAAGTAATAAAAACATATAGACGAATTGAGAACCTCCTGCTTTTTTTGGAGTCGGTTGATAAATAAATAACGACGAAGTCTATTTTTGCCACTTATAATTTAACTCATAGTTTAACTATCGATAATTTAACTATCACTTAAAATAATAACGCATTAGGAATTAGTGCGATAATAATTTACAAAACCGAAACGTGATCTCGCACGTTTAGTCGCCATGCGAATTAATTTATGTCACGGTTTCACGGCGGCACCTGACAAATGATAAAGATGATGTCATGGTTCAGGCGCGAAAGTTAATTCATTAGAGTAGTAACAGGTATAAGCTATGACTAACTAATGCATAGACAAAGTGTTGCCAACAAAAAAAGGACGCAACAACCTTGCCTGTTTTAATTAAGTAAGCAAAATAAATATTTCAACATCAAATCGTGTCATGTGCGATAGATTAGGAGTTAAATTTTCACTCCTGTAGTTCTGGGCTCTCGAGAATAAGATTACGGTATCCCCTGCCTGTCGTAGAAGACGACTAAAAGGGGCATAGGGTTCACTGCAGCAACAAGGGTGTGGGCCTTTGTGAGCACGGTGCACAGGGGCTCAAGTGCGTTCTTCTGAATATCCCAGAGCCCCTCACTATGCACCGAGAAAGTGTAACCGGGGGGTTTTTAGTGGGTAAAAATCCCACATAACCGCGTCTTCCCTCCAGAAGGCGGAGTATCTTGTTGAAGATTTCCCCCGTCAAAAAAAAGAAGGGTAACGTAAAAGACAGAGAAAGCTTTTCGCTTTTCACCAAGTTAATTAGTTCCTATGACGGGTGAGCTATCGTCATACATAGGGTTAAAATTATTAACAAGTGGTTTTTTGTACTTCATAAAGAACTATAATTCATTGGAACAAGCCAATTGGGATTTGAACTTACGACCATCCGAGCTATGTTCTACTGCTAATAGCTTATAACAATATATATGTAATATGTTCACATACTACAAGGTTATGATGTAATTAAAACACCTTCCAAAGAGTAACATTGTTTTCAACGTGCACTCGCGTAAACTGGTTTCGTCGGATTGTCGCGTTCACAGTGTCAAATGGGACAAACAACAAAAATTCAACATGTATACAGTTTCGAGCGAATGTTGATATATAATTTGTTGTTGTGCGACAATCTCTTTACAAACATCTGAGACTTTATATTATTTGAAACAGTCGTTTTCATTTTTGTCACACTCGAGATATGATTGCTTGTGATGTTTTTCCTCTCTCTACATGATGTTTTTATTATTAATGGCTACCACACAACTGAGTTGATACGATCATGGACTGTACTGCAAAGCTCGTGCTTCCATGTGATTCAATTTGGTCCAGTTCTAACAATGGCATCTACGAGAAAACCATGTCCTAAATTTGCATTAACTATGTGCGCAACAAACGAATTACTCAAAATCACGCCAACCGATTTCGATGATTAATTTTTTTATTTGAAAGGATGAACTTTAAGGGTAGTTTGATGAGAGTTTGGTTAGGTTCTAATTAATTATATTTCGTAATATTCCTACGATAATTCCACAAAAATACACGCCCACATTTATTTATTTATATACGAATATTTATTTAATTTTTTACTATACTATCTCCTATATCTTTGTTAAATTAAATTTGAAAATGAAATTGATGTATGGCAGTGGGAGAGGGCACTGATTCCTGAGATACAGGTTTAACTCCTAGTTCAGGAGTCACGGAGTTCGGCATTTGTAAGGCAATTTTGAATAAAGTATTTGTATTTGAAACGTTTAATTCGATTTTAAGTCGGTTTTTTTTACTAAAGATACTTGTATGCATATTATCTGTAAAAAATGAATTCAATGTTTCACATTACTCAGGTAAGCCGCGGTAGATTATTTTTTTATAAGAAGTTTACCTATATATGAAAAAACCGAGTTGATTTTCCACTATATGTAGTATAAATATATGGAAACGCATACGACCTTGTTCCTTATCTTAACATGTGCGCGTTTCCTTTGCGATAGTATTTAGCAAAGTATAGTTTAAAATGAACATGCAAGAAAACGTGGTTATGTTTCTTCTATCTATAAAACGAAGGAAGTAACCGAGCCGATAGTTTCAGATTTCTCTTCATAAAGCTGTTAAAGGCGATATAAAAAGTAGATGCTACTCGAAAACACACATGAGAGTGCCATTCAAATATCCAAGCAGTTGTTGGTGTAGAATCTTTGACTTGATGGTAATCCTGCCTGTTGTAGAAGTCGACTAAAGGAACTCGGATTCACTGGGCGACAGGTATTAGATAACTCAAAATCACGCCAACCGATTTCGATGATTCATTTTTATTTGAAAGGATGAACTTTAAGGGTAGTTTGATGAGAGTTTGGTTAGGTTCTAATTAATTATATTTCGTAATATTCCTACGATAATTCCACAAAAATACACGCCCACATTTATTTATTTATATACGAATATTTATTTAATTTTTTACTATACTATCTCCTATATCTTTGTTAAATTAAATTTGAAAATGAAATTGATGTATGGCAGTGGGAGAGGGCACTGATTCCTGAGACACAGGTTTAACTCCTAGTTCAGGAGTCACTGAGTTCTGGTATTTGTAAGGCAATTTTTGAATAAAGTATTTGTATTTGTAACGCTTGATTCGATTTTAAGTCGGTTTTTTTTACTAAAGATACTTGTATGCATATTATCTGTAAAAAATGATTTCAATGTTTCACATTACTCAGGTAAGCCGCGGTAGATCATTTTTTTTATAAGAAGTTTACCTATAAATGAAAAAACCGAGTTGATTTTCCACTATATGAAGTATAAATATATGGAAACGCATACGACCTTGTTCCTTATCTTAACATGAGCGCGTTTCCTTTGCGATAGTATTTAGCAAAGTATAGTTTAAAATGAACATGCAAGAAAACATGGTTATGTTTCTTCTATCTATAAAACGAAGGAAGTAACCGAGACGATAGTTTCAGATTTCTCTTCATAAAGCTGTTAAAGGCGATATAAAAAGTAGATGCTACTCGAAAACACACATGAGAGTGCCATTCAAATATCCAAGCAGTTGTTGGTGTAGAATCTTTGATTTGATGGTAATCCCTGCCTGTTGTAGAAGGCGACTAAAGGACCTCGGATTCACTGGGCGACTTATCGATTTGGGGGCGATTTATCGCCCCTAAAAATGCATGCTAAATTTTATAAAAATCGTTGCAGTCGTTTCCGAAATTCATATATAAGAATTCAAGCGCTCTGGATTTATTACCGGAAAGTCTGAGTATTTCACTCGTAACGCTTTTTCATTACTTCCCGCTGTGACCGCCACACTCCCAGGATCGCAGTTAGTGTGTAATGTGGTCCCCCCCCTCTTTGATATGGCTCGCGTTTATAATTGAAATATAGGTCGCTGTTATATAATTGGACAGTAATGGGGCCATTGTACGAATCTAGTTAAATGGAGAAGAATCTTATATTTTGTTAATCGTAATCTATATTGTGATTTTGCTTAATTTTTCTCGATAGCTATATAAAATTATGATGCAGATTTTTGTACATATAGCGACAACTCCATCGGGATTCATTAATTAAAATACTAGCAAATTAAAAAAACCGCCCACTTTGTTATATGTAAATCAAACATTTTAAAAAATATATTTAAGTGACAAAAATTGTAACCCTCCAAAAACAGTTGACAGAAGTTTTCTTTTATTTCCAAACTAACATTTATGACGAAATTATCGCGTCAATATTTTCTTATTGTTTCACATTCGTGGTCTCGTTAAGGACTACTTAACCGTGGATTATCACAAACCAGCTAATATCTATACAAGGAAATCTATTTCAAATCTTCGATACTCAATGACATGCCAATAAAATTAAAATGATGGACTAAAACAATGGAAGGTAGACAGTCCCTTTCCAACGAAAAAAAATATTTTCATCTTGAGTAACGGAGTTATGGACACAAATACAATAATATTGCGAACCTTTCTTGATGTCGGATGAAAACAGTTACTCGATGCATTTCACATAAAGGGTATTCAATGTAAAACTCAACATGTCCACTGGCCCGACACATTAACGCGGCAATGCGGACGAGGCAGCTTTGGACGAGTCGATCTAGAAAGTGCGAATGTTTCGCTTCATTTATGGGTCTGATGTTTTGCAGAAAAACAACCTGTTTGGAAAACGATAGAGAAAGAGACATTTGGCGGGAATAATCTTCAAACTTTTAATATATAATTAAAAACAGAAGCAGACTTCAAATAAAACAAAACGTGACGAAGTAAACAATAAACACTGCTTCTTCGTCGCTTGAGTCTTTACAGACTCGTCGTGGTTATCACGTATTAGGTATCAGTGACCCGCTTCACAAGCCGCCGCCACTCCTCCCTGTTCGCTGCTTTTTTCGCACATTGATGTAAGGGTACATAGCCGTTCTTATCTGGTCGGTCCATCTCATAGGTGATCTTCCCCTAGGTCTGGTGCCCTCCACCTTACCCTGTACTACCAGGCGTTCGATGGATTCGTCATTACGCCTGCAGACATGACCAAAAAATGTCAGTATCCGAGCCCGAACAATGGAAGACAGACGCTGCTTGATGAAACACTCCTACGCACGAACAATTACACTTATTTCCTATGCAGTGGTAATTATACGAATTTCTGGCTCCAATGTTTTCGTTACCGATAAGGAGTGCTAATCTAGTCTTAGCTATCTAGCTATCTATATGTCAATCAACAAGAATACTATGCATACAATATTTATGAGTTCCGTTATATATCTTCGGAATGCAATGCCCTTATGTTAGGGTGTAATGTGGAAACGCTATGTCGGTATATAACGCTTGAACCGACTAAAAGCCCAAAACGTTCCACCAGCGTTGTACGTTGTCGGCGCTTCTTACGTCTACCAAGGAGGCACTATACCAGGGAGGGTGAGCCTCTACAAAATACCACTTTATGACACGCTCCCTCCTCCACGCCTTCTGTTCCCCGAGAACTTCTGGAACCCAGGGTCCTATACCATATTATAGGCCACAAAATTAATATAGGCTTAATTGAAACCTAAAGGGAAATGAAAGGCCAAATATTTTTTTGGACACAGATTAAACAATGTAAATTTGATTGCTTCACCGGATTAAAGGTGGCATTGCTCTTGGTGGCTTAGCCTGAATATCTGTACAAAAAAATATCGACCGAAATCGATTCATAAATTATGGCACTATGAGTGCACAAACATAAAAAAGTACAAAGGAATCGAGAACCTACATTACATTTCGCATTCTATGAAATTGATCGTAAACACTACACGCCAATTGGGTTCAAAATGTTAATCTTTTTAACTGCAATTGTGCGGCCACCGCAATACGGTCGCGGCAGTGACCGCAGTGCAAACAGGTTATGGTACAATGTTGGATAGTTCTGCATTAAAATCATATTTATTTATAGCTCGCATACTGACGTAAACTAAATGTACGTTAACCCTTATCGTGGCAAGATTGTTTTTTGAAGAACAGTAAAAAAATGTATATTCAAAAACATTAAAAATCGTGATATAAATACGTATTTTGGAAAACCAAGATGTACACTATTCTATACAGTGCTATACGTACTAACAAGCCTAAGCTTATTTGATGGTTAACAAGAATTTTAAATATATTTGCGAAAAAAATATTGTTAGCATTCTAAAAAAAAGTCCTTATTCCAACTCCATCTCTTTTATAATTATAAATGTCACGACACTGACAATTGTGACATTAAACATTTGAATAATTATTATAAAATACAATTAAAGAATATATTGAAGTAAATATATTATATCTGTATTTTATATCTGTACTTTACATGCATATTATGCTATACATTGCTATGTTTAGGGTTGAGAGTGACCTCGTCATCTTTTAATTTTTGGTATTTAAACTTGAGTATCTAACTCGTAAAACAAGTATACTTGCGAGTAAAACAAAACCGACTTCAAATCGCTCGTTTTATTTACGAATTATCTTAGGAATATTACGAAAACGAATTAATCAAAACCTTTTTTTGTTTACGTGGAGGAAATCCTCACAAAGATACACCTTCTGGAGGAAGGCGGCGGTTATATGGGGTTGTTACCCACTAAAACCTCCCCGGTGGCCCTTTCCTCGGTGCATGATGAGGGGCTCCGGGATCTCACGTGGAACGCACCGGAGCCCGGCGCAAGGCGACACGGGCCAGCCGATGTCGCCTTCTTCCCGGGTCCACTTTGGTGGACGAGTTGAGCCCAGTGAACCTGAGGCCCCTTTTAGTCGCCTTGTACGACAGGCAGGGGATACCGTAGTCTTATTCTTGAGAGCCCAGAACTACAGGGCTGGTATCAGAACAGTCATTAATCAGAACCTTGGTCTAAGTCTAACCTAATCTTGGTCAAAGTACAACCTTACTTCTCTGCGGGACAGCTTTTAACACTTTATAAAGCTCAAGTCCGGTCGTGTGTTGAATACTGCTGTCAC
The DNA here is from genome assembly GCA_029286785.1 of Meandrusa payeni. Taxonomy (NCBI): domain Eukaryota; kingdom Metazoa; phylum Arthropoda; class Insecta; order Lepidoptera; family Papilionidae; genus Meandrusa; species Meandrusa payeni. The sequence goes on from JAGSMX010000029.1 coordinate 5,399,743, forward strand.
ATTTGGGCAGGCGCAGCTAAATGCCATCTCGCAGCTTTGGACTCGGTGGAAAGGCGGGCTAAGAGGCTATTTGGTGACGCAGCTGAAACCAATCTGCTCAGTCTTGAGCACAGGCGTAAGGTAGCTAGCCTTTCGGTTTTCTACAGATTGCATTTTGGAGAGTGTGCTCAGGAACTACATGATCTAATTCCCCCATCCCCTTTCCACCATCAGACTTCTAGACGCACTGCGGGATTTCATCCTTTGTTGTGAACATCCTCAAACCCGAACGAAGCGATTTGCTTCGTCTTTCATTCTTCGTACAGCAAAGGACTGGAATAGTTTGCCCGCGTCTGTCTTTCCTTCCGATTACAATGTGGGTATTTTCAAGAGTAGAGTTAATAGGCATTTACCAAGCTAGTGCGCCTTACCATCCAGGACTGCATTTCCACTTAGCATCAGGTGGGATCGTAGTCAAGCACAGCATAGAAATAATAAAAAAAAATCGGAAAGTAATTTAGTATTAAAATCATAAAGCAGTATTAAAATTTAAGCCCCAACCGACCCTGACGTTACGTGACGATTAGTAAGAGCTTATAATCAACGATTGTAGGGTGAAAGTGGTTGCAAGTATCAATTTATTCCGAATCACGTCTCCGGTTACTTATGCATTTAAAACATCGATTCCATTCGTGTGTGTAATTATAGTGATGCATCGCTTTGATATATAATACATTAACATAACAATGATCGAATTAAGAGATAAGTTGTTGTTTGAAATTCAAATACGGAATGTAGAGATGTAATGGCATAATGAATTGGAAAACATTTGCCGGAAATGTTAAGGTCAGACAGAGTACCGGAAATTAAAGAAAATGTTGCGGTAAAGGTAATAAGAAATTTAAATTAATTTCATTTATAAAGCTACGGAAATACGGATTAAAAAGAAATGGAGGGTTATATTAACTGATATAATTATATTCTCGGTCTAAAATTAACGCTCTATATATTATATAAACGGACCTTTTATAATTGAACAGGATTTGAATGATTGTGAGTTTATAACTAGCTTTTAGTCCACTTCTACAACAGGGTATTCTGCACCGTAGCCTTGTTCTACGAGCCCAGAACTACAGGGCTGAACTCATCTAGAACCTATCGTTATTATATATATTGTTTTTTTGTGTATTTAATTATTCTAAATAAATTTTTAGATTACCGCTCGTTCATATTTTTGAACTGTGACCATGAACAAAGATTATCAATTCAGTTGTCTACTATTATCAATGTATGTTATATGTGTCTTATTACATAAAGACGTGTATCAATATTTATAGTTCCAATGTCAGTTCTAAATACGTGAGGTAACCGTAAACTTACAAATTGGCTTCATCATAGCAAAACAAATGTAATACTACCCGAACTTCCAAAACGGGCCCTATACGGTATCGCGAACAGAGTAACTTCCCAAGCTGAGATCATTTCGCAGGGGCCCTTGCGCAGGGATATTACTGACTAAAGAGGTTCAGGCTAAGCTACCTATGAGGTGTGCCACGTCTAGCAACTCGGTGAAACTGTAAAGGCCTCCTGGCTGATCAAAGTAGTTCATTCATAAAAAAAATCTACCCGAAATACACGATCACGCTTTTGTAAGCTATAAACGAATTTGTTATACGAGTATATAGTTTTTATCTTTATACCATTGCTGATTAATCCAATGGGTGAAACAAACTAGATTAGACAAGCGGGATAGTATCGAACATTAGGGAAAATGGACGTGACGAAATATATGATGATATTTTGATGTACCAGAGGAAAGGAACTCTGAAGTCGCATACTCATTTCCTGTCCTCGACCTAATGAACCGTCTTTTTTTCTAAGCAAGTGGTTGGCTACGTCTTAAACAAATGTTCTCAATTCGTAAGTATTTTTCTGTATGTTTCCAGTCTCATAGCGCTGTCACAAGTCTAGATATAGGTAGATTAATATAAATATGTGTCTATGAACTGCTATCAAAAAGCAATTAGAAACCATAAACCAGTGCTAAAAATATTTTACTTTGAAAATTACAATTACTTCACATGAATGGAATAGTGGAATATTATTTAGATTTATTTAGTTATTTGTTTAAATATAAAATAAATGTTTATCTTATTTTTTTTCGTTACTATGTCTCTACGCGACCCCAAGGCTGGCAGAGAATGACTTTTGGCACTATATCCGCCTTTTCGTACACTTTGTTGTTGATGAATATTTTATGGCCTGGTAACAAGACCTTTAAGCCAAGTCGTTTTTAAAACACACACTTATTTCTTACGTCTAAGATGAAAATGGTAAAATGTACGTTAGATGATCCCCATGAGTCCCCGCGCAATTTTTTCCTTTTTTTCTTCGTACACTTTTGTTTTGTGCAGATAAAGATCAAATAACAAATCAATATTCGTATAAACTAGATTACAACCACAATAAAACAACACAGATAAGCGATTGTTAAGCTATCAGGTTGTTAAATCAAACATCAGATTGATACAATACTCGATACAATCACAATACAAATAATCAACAATGGCTCTCTACAATTGATTGGTTTGTAGTAACAATTCCGTTACGTCTTAAATAAACCAATTGGTATTCAAAGCGCGCCTCTATAAAACGTTCTTGCCTTGTTACGTACATTGAACAAATTGACAGTTCCATAACAATCAAAAGGAAATAGTTAAAGTTACAGGCTTCAAATATGTCTCACTGTCCAGCAAAAGCCCTCTCCGCAAAAGAGAGCATAAGAGCATAGACCGCCACGCGTCCCCAGTGCGAATAGGCAGACTTCACATGTCTTAGAAGATTTTTTTAGGCATGTAGGTTTCCTTCACCGCCGTGCGGTAAATCGTGACGTGGTAAATCAGCACATAAAATTGCAACAACAAATTTATTGGTGCCGGCACCGAGGATCGAACTTCGGTTACTAGCGTACTATATAACATAAGGCGACCGCCCGGACACTGACCTACAACGGCAAATGGAAATATTAGGCGTTAAATCAGATAGTTTAGTATATCAGGTAGGGTTACAGTTATTAAAGGCTAATTGTTGACGCAGCTGAAACCAATGTAATTAGGTTTTTACATCGATGTCTTACAGAAAGCATAAGAGTGTACTCGAGGATTACGTGATCTAGTTACGCGCCGCTATTGTTGTGGTGTGGACAACCCTCAAACACGAACGAAGCGCTTTGCTTCAACTGAATTCAGCAGAATAGGACTGGAATATTTTGCCCGCGTCTATCGCTCCTTGTTTATTTTTGTGCGTGTTTTCAAGAGTACGGTAAATAGGCATTTACTAAGCTAATATGCCTTATCATCCATGACTGCATACATGCATGCAGTTAAGTAGAATTAAAGTTAAGTACGTAAGAACAGTAATTGACTAAGACATAGACAAAAACTAGTTTGTTATAGTTCCGAGTAGTTCACTTACAAAATCAATTGTTAATAATGCTTACTAAAATAAAATGACACAATACAAAAGTATCACCTCTACGTTATCGTAGTTCAACGTATACATCCCAACTGCGTAAACAAAGTTTAAAATATTTTTTGTTGTTTTATCAGACATGTTTTTTAAAATTATAAAATAGAGGTCTTGCTAATGGCGTAATTTAGTTTGATTCCCATTATTTGGAGTGATTCGCATAATGTAATTATGTGTTTGCGCAGAAAGAGAGATTTAAGTTTTTAAGCGCAGTAAAATTGAACAAGAAGTTTAAGTTTAGTGCTAAATGTCTGTTTCTTCGCTGTTTATCTTTTTGAGGTTATTCACAATATACTCGATATGGATTTTGAATGAGTTGATGCAGCTTGCTTTTCTTATAATTTCTGAGATGACATACGGTTCAATGGGGATGTCATTGCAAATTGATTCATTGTTTAGTTCTGGTGCGGTGGAAAATGGGACAATGTTTTATTAGGTGGATAATGTATCAGACATGTTTGTTCAACGCGTCATTCACCCAAAAGACCATTGCTACACGTATACAAACAAAGCGTCCATTGCGACCGTCGGAGGTTGCGTATAATCTTCGCGCGTTACCGCTATTTTATGGGTAAGCCCCAGCCCCTTAGATGATAGAAGCGTTGTGGGAGTTTCTTCGGCCACTTCTTCTCCCAGCGCCAACGCTTCCCGAAGTGGCACTCAAAGTCGAATTCGAATGTCTCTTAGAATATCCGTAAAATTGCAATAGCACCGAGTCGTGGTTCGGCCCTCTCGAATCGGAATGCTTATGCGTAACTATTAACTGTCTACTAAGGTTAGCCTTCACCGGGGAGACCCTTGTGTCGAGTTACTAGAGATAGAGGTTCTAAGCGACCTAATGCCACTTCTCGATCCAAATTGAAGCAGTTCCATAACAATCAAAAGGAAATAGTTAAAGTTACAGGCTTCAAATATGTCTCACTGTCCAGCACAGGCCTTCTCTGCAAAAGAGAGTATAAGAGCATAGACCGCCACGCGTCCCTAGTGCGAATTGGCAGACTTCACATGTCTTAGACATGTAGGTTTCCTTCACCGCCGAGCGGTAAATCGTGGCGTGGTAAATCAGCACATCGGCGGCCCGTGTCGCCTTGCGCTGCGAGGGCACAGGGGGGGAGGGAGTAACCTCCCCCCCCCCGGGACGTGCTCTCCTTGAGCACAGTGCAGAGGGGCTCCGGTGCGTTCCACTGGAGATCCCGGAGCCCCTCGTCATGCACCGAGGAAAGGGCCACCGGGGAGGTTTTAGTAGATAAGAACCCCACATAACCGCCGCCTTCCCCCCAGAAGGCGGGGTATCTTTCTGAAGATTTCCTCCCCGTAAACAAAACAAAAGGCGTTAAATCAAATAGTTTAGTATATCAGGTAGGGTTACAGTTATTAAAGGCTAATTGTTGACGCAGCTGAAACCAATGTAATTAGGTTTTTACATCGATGTCTTACAGAAAGCATAAGAGTGTACTCGAGGATTACGTGATCTAGTTACGCGCCGCTATTGTTGTGGTGTGGACAACCCTCAAACACGAACGAAGCGCTTTGCTTCATTTGAATTCAGCAGCATAGGACTGAAATATTTTTCCCGCGTCTGTCTTTCCTTGTTTATTTTTGTGCGTGTTTTCAAGAGTACGGTAAATAGGCATTTACTCGTACTAAGCTAATATGCCTTATCATCCATGACTGCATACATGCATGCAGTTAAGTAGAATTAAAGTTAAGTACGTAAGAACAGTAATTGACTAAGACATAGACAAAAACTAGTTTGTTATAGTTCCGAGTAGTTCACTTACAAAATCAATTGTTAATAATGCTTACTAAAATAAAATGACACAATACAAAAGTATCACCTCTACGTTATCGTAGTTCAACGTATACATCCCAACTGCGTAAACAAAGTTTAAAATATTTTTTTGTTGTTTTATCAGACATGTTTTTTAAAATTATAAAATAGAGGTCTTGCTAATGGCGTAATTTAGTTTGATTCCCATTATTTGGAGTGATTCGCATAATGTAATTATGTGTTTGCGCAGAAAGAGAGATTTAAGTTTTTAAGCGCAGTAAAATTGAACAAGAAGTTTAAGTTGAGTGCTAAATGTCTGTTTCTTCGCTGTTTATCTTTTTGAGGTTATTCACAATGTACTCGATATGGATTTTGAATGAGATGATGCAGCTTGCTTTTCTTATAATTTCTGAGATGACATATGGTTCAATGGGGATGTCATTGCAAATTGATTCATTGTTTAGTTCTGGTGCGGTGGAATATGGGACAATGTTTTATTAGGTGGATAATGTATCAGACATGTTTGTTCAACGTCATTCACCCAAAAGACCATTGCTACACGTATACAAACAAAGCGTCCATTCGCGACCGTCGGAGGTTGCGTATAATCTTCGCGCGTTACCGCAATTTTATGGGTAAGCCCCAGCCCCTTAGATGATAGAAGCGTTGTGGGAGTTTCTTCGGCCACTTCTTCTCCCAGCGACAACGCTTCCCGAAGTGGCACTCAAAGTTAGTTTAGTTTTCGAATGTCCCTTAGAATATCCGTAAAATAGCAACCCACCGAGTCGTGGTTCGGCCCTCTCGAATCGGAATGCTTATGCGTAACTATTAACTGTCTGCTAAGGTTAGCCTTCACCGGGGAGACCCTTGTGTCGAGTTACTAGAGATATAGGTTCTAAGCGACCTAATGCCACTTCTCGATCAGGTGAAGCAGTCAAGGCCAATCTTTAGAGTTCGTCAAAAAAAAGACGGCGTATACACAAAAGATAATATAGACTTAACTATTGAATTTAAAAGCCTGGCTTTCCCTCTTCAACCGACTTCAAAAAAAGGAAAAAGTTCTTAATTCGTCTTTTTTTATCTCACCTCATAACTTTCGACTGGGTGCACCGATATAGATGATTCTTTTATTATTTGAAACCGTTGCTTCCCATGCGGTCCAATTTTGACAGTGTCTTCCAATGGAAAACCAAATAAGTCCTAAATTTGCATTATGTGCGCGACAAATGCACGAATTCATTACCAACCGATTTTAATTATTAATTTTTTATTGGATATTTTACTCATATATTGTAGTTAATGGTATTTGGTTAGATTCGGATTAGTTCTATTTCATATCAAGTCTGTTTCTGCTTCTACTCGTAAATAAACTTGTTATCGTTTATAAAAACTATACTACAATTCTCTCCTCCGTAAAAATAGAGATGAGTTCGATTCAATAATATTCTTGAAAAAACACTGGTATTTTATTCAAAAAAAAAAACAAAAATTAAAATACGCGAATGGTTGCTTCGTAATGTTTAGTTTTTCTTTTGTTTTAGCTTTATACGGGTTTCAGGTCTAGGTTTATGATTTTTATTTCATACCTATCTACATAAATAAAAGAGAAAGTGTGTGGGTATGTTCCATATAGGCTCCGAAACGGCTGGACCGAATCAATGAAACTTTCGGGGAACCTTCAGATTGGTAATAATCCAGTAATGTTTGGTGACGTTTGGAGCACTCCTCATTTTGAACTATCAAACAAGCCAAACGTCGTACTTTTATTTCTGACATTAACTTGAGCCCGATATATTATTGTATAAATGATAAGAATTATATTGTATTTACTGATATGTACATGGGTGTAGGTAATGATCTTCACCCGCTCGAAGAGAATGAATAGGGAGAGAAATGAATAATTGAATATATTGTGAGGGTACAATTAAGTTTTTAATGAGGTAAGTTTATTATTTAGATAAAGCAAAATCTAGCTCGACGAAGCGGGCTGGGTACGCTTGTGTTTTATATAATACTATTTTGGCAGTGGTATTATTTACAAATTTATGTGTTACCATAACACGATTCTGTTACACATGTGGACAAAGGAAAACTAATTATGACGGGTAAAATTGCAGGAAAGGTCATGTGCTCGCTGCGGTAGGAAAAAGTCGTGGTTGCGAAATATCGGTGACTGGACCAGCATTGCCAGTGCCGAACAACAGTTTCTCTTGGCACAAAAGAGAGATAAATCCGCTGACCAACCTTTAATAGTGGAGAGGCATTTGAAGAAGAAGGGAAAGGGGTATTTCTCTCTATTCATTTCATTAAAATCATTAACATACGACACAAATTATGAATATTCCAAATCCCATCAACGCTATCTCAGCGGATGGCGATCCCCTTTTGACGCTGCTTCAACGCACGCACTTTCAGCTTGTAGAATCACTTGTCATCGAGTTGTTTCCGACCCAACTGACAGACGACCTTCACAAAAGGCGACATGCACCTGCAGCTTTGGTATTGTGGATGTATCGGGCGAAGATGACCACTTAAGATCAGGTGAACCGTAAGCCACTTCGCTAATTTTCCTATAAAAAACTGTATTTTGCATTGAAAATTTAGCTATTTAGACATAGAAGCGTATGTAATGAAAGCGCCCAACAAAAATGATGTCAGAATCGGAGAACACATTACGTCACTCGCTTGGAGGTCAAGCTCCGCCACCCGGTTCTGAGCTTAATTGATTGGGGACTGCGCATTACATCGGCTTCAATAAATTTTACTCAAGTTACTGCCATGAATAGCTTTCCTAATTATGTTGTTTTAGAAGAATCATATTAAATCAATCTATAATAATTAATGAGAGAAGTTATCGAAGTAAATTTTTATTACGCACGGTTGAGGAGAAAACTGGTGAATGCGTTACGAAAAATGTGATCGGGCGAGGCGAAATAAAGGAAGATAAAATTTAGTGAAGATAGAAAAGAGAGAAAGTTACGTTTCGTATATTACGCTTCGCTTCGCTCTTGCTCAATCGTGTATATATTATACATAATTATATATATATAATTTATACATATGTATAAAAGATTATATGTTATGTATACATACATGATGAGCCGTGGTAGCTCAGTGTCCGGGCGGTTGGCTCAAGTTGCATAGTACGCTAGCAACCCGAGTTCGATCCCCGGTGATGGCACCAATAAATTTGTTGTTGCAATTTTATGTGCTGATTAACCACGCGCTCGGCGGTGAAGGAAAACATCGTGAGGAAACCTCCATGTCTTAGAAAAATTTTCTACGACATGTGAAGTCTGCCAATCCGCATTAGGGCCGCGTGGCGGACTATGCCCTTATACTCTCTTTACAGAGAAGGCCTCTGCCCAGCAGTGGGACATATATATTATATATATAAAGGCTGTAACTTTAACTTTATGTATACATACATATAGCTGAATGAAAAGATATTTTGCTTTAGTAGTATGATCTAAAGTAGTCGTTGTTTTTTTTATTTCAACCCTTACTGTATGAACTAAAGATGAAAAAATTATACTTATATGATAGATAGGATGCCATTTCGATGAAGGTTTTAGTTGATATTGTTCCTTTTTTCCAGATTTATCTGGAACCTATATTTTATGGTTTAAATATTTTTTTTTTTAAAAAAGAAAGCTAGCAATATTTCTTTTTTTTTTTTCATCATTCATTGAACGAACTACATGTTTACCGACCTATTACCTATACTACCGATTTTATCTTGTAATAATCTAAGGTGATTCTGAATCTACCGGGCGAACATGACTACTGTAAACTGTTCCAAACGTCGGGAAATTAGAAATGTGATACTGCGATAAAATCCGATCCATTTCATGTGACGTTGTCACTATTACTTCCATAAAAAGAATTGTTTTCGTAATAAAACAGAGGTTTTTTATTACTTCAACAAGATTGCTGTAACCTGACTAACATAACGATTTTTCCACGCGATAAGCGGCAAAAGTGGAGCCGCGCCCTATATGTATACACCAGTTACTTAACTTAATGAAATAAAAAAGCAATAATAACTTCATCCTTGACCGAGATACTTAATTAACTTTAAAACATAAAAAAAGTGTACACACAAACTAATTACATATAGAATTATTTGCTTGTTTATGTTAGGTGTCTAAAGTAACTGCCCTGTACCTGGGCTCTCAAGAATAAGACTACGGTATCCCATGCCTGTCGTAGACGGCGACTAAAAGGAGCCTCGGGTTCAATGGGCGACAAGGGTGAGGGCCTTTGTCGTCCGCCAAGGTGGACTCGGGAAGAAGGCGACATCGGCACAGTGCAGAGGGGCTCCGGTGCGTTCCTCTGGAGATCCCGGAGCCCCTCACCACGCACCGAGGAAGGGCCACGGCCAGGGAGGTTTTAGTGGGTAAAAACCCCACATAACCGCCGCCTTTCCCCCAGAAGGCGGGGTATCTTTTTGAAGATTTCCTCCCGGTTAACAAAAAAGGTGTTTAAAGTATAAAACGACATCTTTCCTTCCATTATCATCTTTTCCTTGAGTAATAGAAGACGGCCCCACATATGAAAGCCTATCACGATCTTTTTACTTTTATTTAGCTGTCTTTTTTTATGTACTTGGTGTGTTACTTGCTTTATGCTCAATAAACAGACAAAATACACTTTGTACAGTAGCGTGGACATTGTATTCGCACCTTAAATCTTATCGTTATCCGGATCGTTAATCGGATAAGGATCCGTGCGAGCTAGTTGCTGTATTGATTTCTTTACGAAAGCTAGATGGTATGCTTCTGTTTTATATATAACTAGCGTACCTAGCCCTTTGTCGGGCTAGATTTTGCTTTATTTTATTTAAAAAATAAACTTACATTATTAAATATTTAACTCTTAGAATATATTAAAATATTCATTTCTCTCCGTATTCATTCCCCTCTCAAGTTGTGAAGTTCATTACGTGGTAAGGTGAAGATCATTACCCATGTACATATCAGTAAATACAATAACATACCCGTAGTAGTCGTATCATAGTAAATAATAGCTGTATTTGACAGTTCAAAAAGAGGAGTGCTCCGATCGTCACCAAACTACACAAATACAGGATTACTCGCCAGCTTAATCTGAAGATTCCCTGAAAGTTTCATTGAAATAGGGACCTTAGCCATTTTAAAGCCCATAAGGAACATGCCTACACACTTTCTCTTTTATAAATATAGATGGTACTTCGACATACGAGTTTAGTTCGTTCCGTAACCTTGCTCGTATGTCAAATTGCTTATATCTCAGATGGTGAATGAAGAAAAGGGCATAAAATCCGTTCTTATACTAAAATCCTAGCCAATCGGAAAAGCACAGAGCCGAACCTGTCATACAAAAAATATATCGATATATTGTTCGATATAAGATATCATAATGTTGCATTGATAATACGCGATATATTGAATAAAGATATCGATATTGTCCATATATGGTAATTTGTTTATATTTATATAGCCTAAAAAAACCGTAGCACAGATTATAAAAATTATACAACTAATGATGCCATCGCGGAGACTAGGAATGTAATTAATGTGAAACACATAAGATATATGGTTATCGGATGAAATATGTCGATTCAAATATCGCTATTCGATAAAATCGAACTGACGCGATTGCGTTCATATATCAATATTTTATGAAATATCGATATATATGATGCACTCCTACAACCAGCCTCTCCCTTTTTAGGTAAATGAGTTTCATAACTTTTACATAATACCTGACTGTTGTTTATGGGAAAATAAATACATGTCTTTCTGGGCAATGCTATGCCTCTATTATAAGGCAAAATAGTATTGGTAGTGGTATCTAAGTGATAAAACACAATTGAAACATGTGTGAGATAAAAATCAATACCTAATCTTATGAAGTAATCCAATTAAATAGTGATTTTTGGTAAAATATTTCTGATTACAAGTTTATGATTAAGAGTTCAATGACTTGACTTACTCCCCCCTGTGCCCTCGCAGTGCAAGGCGACACGGGCCAGCCGATGTCGCTTTCTTCCTGGGTCCACCTTGGCGGACGACAAAGGCCCCCATCCTTGTCGCCCAGTGAACCCGAGGCTCTTTTAGTCGCCTTCTACGACAAGCAGGGGATACCGTAGTCTTATTCTTGAGAGCCCAGAACTACAGGGCTGATCTAATATAATCAGTCTCTTTAAAGGGTAATTGTACTTGCTGCAGTACAATGTGTTTCTCCATTCTCCATCCCTAAGTTGATATAAGTAGACATTAGATTCCACCCAATGTAATATTTATACACAAGATCTATAAATTATTACATACTCTACAATTAAATCTGCATAATTTATCTAATAATATTTTTTAATAATAAGCTTTTACAGGTAGACAGAGACAGCTTAGACTTAGACCATCTGCTTTTCACCGAGCTTATTGTATGCTATACATGACAGGTAGTGAGTCCATTGCCATATATCGGGCACAATTTTGAATTGTCTATTTCCAGAAGCTACTTTATCATGTTAATCTTGAACATCTATAACTGCCATTTGAATAGTTGTCGTTGAAATATATTATAACAATAAAATAAATTAAAACTATTCCTTTCTGTTATAAGTAAACTGTACAGTAAGTTATGTGAAATAAGAATTAAAAACTAAATTAGAATTAATTTGAACTCAACAAAATTATGTTAAAAAAGTTGTCTGTCTATTACTGCTGGTTTAAAGAGGTCACTAGATTGGGACAATTATAATGGCCTTTTTCGCACTTGTCTCTGCGTTTTTTTTTCCTTGAGACATTAGTCATACTGTTGAGTTTATTGAAACAAATTAGATATTTCTTCAGATTAGAAATTAAAAGAAAATATTCACAAAATTTCAAATATATTACATAATATTTGTAGCAATTGGTATCCTTTCATTTAGCTTGTAGATATATTATAAAAGAAAACTTACACCATAAAACAAGAACAAATTATAGCAAAGATTTTTGCACAGCTTAGGTGCAAATAAGTAGCTAACTTACGAATCTTAAATCTTGAAACACGTTAACTCAGATTCAAACTCTACAATTTAACCATAGAGTCATTACCTAACTTTTTTTTACAGATTTATAAACATTTTCATTATTTTTCTTTATTGATACACTCGTTAATTATATTATAAATTGAATCATTTGAGTATTAAATACTCATGTAGTAGTAATGTCGTTTATAGTCGATCATAGTAATAAACACATTACGGGTTTATTTCATGTAGGTCATAAAATGGTGAACATTTTCTTTCATTTTACGGCTTACATAGGTTTATGTGATGTGTCACACGAGATTTAAAAACGTCGATGCTATTTAGAAATGTATTACAAAATATATCAGAATGCGTCCTTAAAAATACCCCTATTCCAGGAATTTAATTCTCACACGCGCGGCAACTGAAATAGGTCATACCGCTGTACAATGACACCTTGTCCAAGTTTCCTACTTTCCGCAAAAAACACACTTATCAGCATAAATGCGTAAAAAATGCCGGAAACGGAATAATGCAACAAACTAATAGGTTTCTGAATAAATTAATAAAATATTTATATTTTAACCTATAAATTTTATTCAACAAATTAATTAAATCTATGAAAATTAATACAAAAAATGCAAATAGTGCAAAAATTAGATAGTAATCGTTACCTGTTTACTTTTGTTGTCGATCCCGTTCGTCTTGCTGTCCGGTACGATAATGTTGTTTTCCTCACTTTTTTCACTTTTCACACCCTCCAACGCCATATTCAAACGCTTACTTTATTCACTGTCATGCGATAAATTCAGTGTTTTACTGTAAATCACTGGATATATTATATTTTGCCAATATTTGATACACGAAAGCCACAATTGATCACTCCCATAGACAAGCATCCGTCACAGCAACATATTACATTGCCGCCGCATCGAGCGCGAATGAACAACACAAAAGATGATATCGGTGTTACCATGCCACAGCCATCAATATAGTGTGACAACAATCAAAATTAATAAAATACTGATAGACAGGTAAGGAAATAAATGTAATATTAGAATTAAATAAAAAATAAAGCCATACAGTTACACCTAAAATTTTAATGGCGTTTTTGTCTTCATAGTAAAGCGTTAATAAATTAAATCGAGATCATTTTATACTGCTGCAAAATAAGTCTAAACGAACAAATGTCTTGTGCTTTTAGTAATTAAATGTACCTTTATTTTTAAAACGACGCGCATGAAACTGGTAATTTATTTAAATTCCCAAATTTCATATCCATTATTGCAGACCTAAATACTCAACAAACACAAGTAACGCTATGGTAACACTCCCTATATTAAATACGAAGTATTACTTCCTAAAATGTAGATGGCGCTAATTGTGTTTTATGTTTTTAGTTATAATTTGTGATACACTTCAAAAAAGTAAGTGGTTGCCAATTCATATGTATTTTTTTAAAGTATTAAAGGTATCCTATCCTATGTGAGTTTTGTTATCTTATAGGAAGCTCCTAGGAGTTCCAAAGATGCACCTGAAAACCCCAAAAATCTACGAAAGAATAAATGTGGATTGAGATATTAGTAGGTTTATGTCAATCCAAGATTAGGTAAGATAAGAAGCATGAATCTGAGTATAATGAAATATTGTGAATTAACTACATAAAAAAGCAAAAGAGAGCCACCGCGCGTAGTAGAATTCAGCGCGTTTAATTCGCCACTGATTTAATTTGAAATCTGTTGGTTTTTTTTTCTCCTAATTTTTTCGCAATTTATTTATTTTTTCTTTATTGCTATTTGCATTAAAATAAAAATTAAATAATGATAATATTTAAGACAAATATATGACATTATGACAGAACAGAAATAAAAAAAAAAATGATTCATTATTTACCAAAAAGTCTCCCCGGCGGGGAATCGAACCCCGGTCTCCCGCGTGACAGGCGGGGATACTTACCACTATACTACCGAGGACTTAATACATTGGTTGAAAATATATAATAAGTGATACTAAACCTTAACTATAAACATTTAAAAAAAAATTGTATAATATCTTATTATCTTCTCGATAAAATTATTATATTTACCTACGTTTGTATTATAAAAAAAACAGACAACTAATCTCAAGCCGTATATTACGTAAATATTTTGAAACTATTACTAATGAAAATAAATACATATAATAATACAGTTATCCATCCTTCTTGGTATTTGATAAATATGTTACAACTTTTTTTTAAATAAATACTAAGAGTAATGCCCATTAGTTAAGTAAGTGAATATTGCAGATTGGCTTTAGTAAGAAGTTGGTTTTTGAACACACAGAAGATATTATTCACTCCTGAGCAAAAATAAAGGGTCGGTTAAGAGAGTTTGGACATCTCGTAAGATAAAGACGCTTGTCTTAAAGTTTGTGTGTGTGTATTGTGATTGTCTTTATTGTTTACTTTCTTAATCGACCCTTTATTTTTGCTCACGGCTATATGTTAATTGTAATCTAATATCGGACAGTGGTTATAAAATAAAAAATGCGTCGTTTCTCGCGAGAATTAAGATGAAATGGATGTATCGTAAACGGTATACGTTTGATAGCTCTATCGATTGATAACATTAATGACAGTGATCATTAGGAATGTTCAAACATCGAGTGCAAACAGTCCGACCAACCACGTGCGGGAATGATAACACTTTTATCGAATAAAACATTACTTGTACTGTTGGACGGAAAATACTCTTTCAGATTTATTTAGATTACACATAAAACAGAAACGATTCACAAGTACGAATTGTAGATTAAGGCATGCGTGTACCCCCGTTCATCTGGCTAAGCTACATATTAGAGTTTTTTTCAGTTGCCCCTTACTGTCTACGATCGCTTTCTCGCATCTCTTTACGATCACCTTCCTCTACAGACTTCAAATTCCTACTCTCTCTTGTTAACTTTCGTTTTTATATTTTATGTTCATTTATCAATCAAAATAACATAAAATTTTAGTTTGTCTGTCTTTTAACCAACTAACTTTATGCATATATTGTGTTTGTCTTTATTGTTTTATTTATTTAAAACAACAAAAATTATATAGCGTTACAGATAAACCAAATTGATGTTATAAAAACTAAGTTAAGTTATATATATATAGATATTACTAAAATTAAAACATATAAAAAGCAGCTTGATGCACTGCCAACAAATGTATAAATTAGAGTCACACCTTCTACGCATTTGTAGGCAGCTTCGATAAAGACCGACTGAGTGCACCAAAATATTTATTTATTTATTTAAATCAACAAAAATTATAACACCGTTACAGATAATACCAATATGATGTTATAAAAACTTAGTTAAATATATATTATTAAAATTAAAACAAATAAAAAGCTGCTTGATGTATTGACAATAATATATAAATATAATAGAGTCAAACACCTTCTACGCATTTGTAGGCAGCTTCGATAAACACAGACTCTGTGCAATAAAATATATCAATGTGCAGTGAGATGGTATTAACAAACGGAGAGAGCGGAGAGTTCCTGGACAAGTTAGTCCTAGAGACAGGCAGTAGGAACAATGGCGAACGACGGCGCATGTACACGTTACTCTTAGGCGGCCGCAGCTGTAGCGTGGCTAGTTCTTCTGCGTGATGAACCCAGCCCCGCAGCACCCTCCACACATATTTGACCAGTGTGACGTCTCATCACATCGTCTCCTCACTTGCATATATCAACAGAGCTTCGCGGCGAATTCAATTAGCGAAATCTACATGGATACGGCATCAACGAAAACTATTGAATTGAATTACTTAGATTACTTCTAGAAGGGCAGGCTACTTCAAGATTGTTATCAGAGGATGCGCAAATTATTCTATTACAATTTTGTCATAAAGAACATTCAGTGACATCATAGTAGATTTCAATCGACTTAAAACAAGAATATTTACGAGAAAAACAATAACCGACTTCAAATCGAATCAAACGTTGAACCCTATTAAACGCGGACGCCCTTTTTGTATTTCCAAATGATCGTAGCAACATTACGAAATAGACTTAATTACAACCTAACCAAACTTTCATCAAATTAAGAGTACATCCTTTCCAATAATAATTATTTATTTATATATTAATATTTATGTTAACTAAACTACTTTGTCTTTGTTAAATTAAATTTGTAAATCAACCACTTACGGCTGATGGCATTTGCGAAAGGTTTAGTGGGTAGGCGTCGCCCAGACCGATTCCCACACAACCCTCCGGGCCCGCCTAGGGTTCCGGAGGATGGTCCGTAAAAAGGATTCCCCCGCGTAAACACAAAAGTATATTAATGAATAATTTCCTTGTATTACGAAGTCATCAGTCTTTTCGCCTGACTGTACTGGTTGATGTGTCATACAGAAGTTCACTGTGGCGTACACTCGCATTCATAGTTCAGTTGATAACAGGACAGTGGACTTTGTGGAAATGTACAGCGCATTGTAATTTATAAATATTTCACTTTTAAATTGATATTTCCTTATCTGTTGTTATGATTGTTAAGTTCAATTTCAATTACTTTTTTACCCTATTTAATTTTCTTATAGTCAACTTTATTGTATTTGTGTGTGTTCTAATCGGAAATCGGAAAAATGATTAAATGTAAGTATTGAAATATAATCAATGTATTTGTTTTTTTAACCTCCCTTTATAATCTTACAGTAAACGATATATGTAAGTATGTAATATTGCAATAAAGATGGCCAAAAGCGAATGAAAATTGCTCACCTTATTTTGATAAAATTATTTACTAGTAAATTGCCCCGTAAAAAAATATATTGCTGCACTAATAAATCACCAAGACCAACAGGATCTTAAAAGGACTATTTAAAATCCTTCCAAATAGAAGAAAAAACATTTTAATAAACATCTTAACTTTGTTTTATATTTAAAATGAAACAAAGGACGTGGTAATAATTAACGTTATAAAATTATCCGCGTACATTCCTAAAATTAATTCGACTATATCGCGATATATTAAGAAAGACAATTGATGGCGCGGGGACTCATGGATCATGTTACATTTTCATTTTCATCTTAGACGTAAGAAATAAGTGTGTGTTTTAAAAAAGACTTGGCTTAAAGGTCTTGTTACCAAGCCATAAAATAATCACCAAAAAAAAAGTAAGACAATTGTTTTGTTTCTTAATTGTCAAATAAAGCTGAACTTGAATTTCGAAAAAGCGTTAAATGTTACTGGAACAGCTGCTCTCTTTTAATTAGTCTTTTTAGAAATGCCTCTCTTTTTAACGTAATTATAAAAAAATTAGACGTAGTCTACATTGCTTTTGCTTTCTCAGCCTTCGAGTAATATTTATTTTTAAAATAATTAATGTTTAGTCATAAACATTATTATTTTTTAAATTCAAATCTGGAACGTCCTTATAACTTTGATTAATTTCCCGCTTCAAGCTTGGACAATCCTTGTTTAGACTCCAAATTAGCTTCGGCGTCCTTTCGTGCCAAATTGGGGTCGATAGAGATGTCGAACACTCTCCGATATTAATAGATTAATTGATGCCGAATGTCAGAACGATAATTATTTCGCATTGTTGCTATGTATATGACATATCATATTTGCTATATTTAAAGTTTTATTAATAATACATACGTTTTAATTAGATACGCTGTATTTTATTAGACTTATCACTTATCAGTTGCTAATATTTGGTCTTTTTAAACGTGTTTATACATATTTTAGTTGGTTGCCCTTACAGGAGGCAGCCTAGGTGGTTATGGGTATAAGTACATTAGTAAAGTAGTGATAGGTATAGGGCATTAGCATTTTTTTTGCTTGGAAAGTGGTGTAGCTAGTGAAATTACTAGGCTTACAAGAGGTACAATAGTATGTTAGGTGCGTAAACACTGTTCGGGCCTAAGAGCCTACTAGTTCGAGTCGCGAATGGACGCTTTGTGGATTTGTAGAGATCTAGACTGTGCAATGGTAATCGCGTCGTCCGGATCGTCAAGAACGTGTCTCGGCCTCCGGGCGACGCGACGGAATTTAGTATAGGAAGGCTTATAAGTGGCGGCACTTACAAGAAGTTTGTTAGAATGTTTGGTGGCAGTCTCGAGAAACCGTCGAGATGCCTGCTTAAAGAATTGGGCTATTGTCGGTAACCCTGTATCAACGTGGAGCTCGCGATTACGTACGAACCACGGCGCACCCGATTCTGAATTACTTGTAACCTATGGATATGAGCCTACTAGTCTTGTAACCGTTTGTATACTTAAAACCTCATTTTATAATCGATTGTAATCCCCTTTTATATTCGACTAGAACCTACTTCTATGTACATACATTTGAATCGTTCTTTTATGTTCAATTTTGTAATGTCTTTGAAATTCGTTAGTCCAACTCGTGTAAAACTACACACTCATAAAGGATGTGCAGTTCTTAGAACGATACAGAAAAAGTGGCGATCTTCATTTAAATATTATATATTTGCAAGTTGTGCAGGCGCAAACAAACACGACGCAATTAATTGTATTTCAAAGCGATTCCAAATATATGGATATACCCGCAGTCAAGTATTTTTTAAAAAAAGCTAGCAATATTTCTTTTTTTTTCAAAATACATTACTAACATTCTTGTCAACCATTCCATCTTAGCTTAAGCTTATGCTAGGAGATGGTTCACGTCAATAGTCGAATGATGGATTCGAAACTACGACCTTACGATTCGCAGACTGTACCCTAAGCCATTGGCTTTTGACGCTTCGAGTATGGTCTCTTTTATATTTCTAACCGCCATGTTGTAGAAATTTTATGTTATTTAAATAAAACTAATTTCTAGTGTAATTCAGCCGATACACGTCGGCCTAGTTCATCATTTTCACATTAGTTCACATTAATTCTCTGATTCATTCGTTTTGGTTTCACCTTCGCAAACCACTGATGTATACCTTTGTATAATCTAGTCATAATGTTTAAACTCTAGTCACACTTTTCCCTTATCTACGATGTTTCACATGACTTTCAGAGTCACGGCCAACATATTTCGTAGTGACGGCATATCTACGCAATTATATTATACCCACCCTTTTTACGTATGAAGCAACAATAGCCTAGTGGTTAAACGGTTCAAATTATGATCAAATGGTCCAAGATGTACTCCCGATTGACTTGTAGCAATGAATTCATCACTTGCTAAAGTTTTGTGGCTGGTGTATTTTTTATTTACTTTTTTTATTTTAATGGACTTACCTCCTGTCATAATATATATGGGAACTTGGGTGAAATGCGGACACCGAAAGCGGCCGCTATTTACAAGTACACGAGAGCTAATACACGTATACATTTAGCACCAAAAACCTGCAAAAAATTGCCCGGTTTCTGGCGTTGAGCTTAACCTGTCACATATGGGACATTTTATATTAGGAATACATTTTTACAGGGTCTTAATAAATATTAATTACATATATAGCCGTGACCAAAAATAAAGGGTCGGTTAAATGTTTAGAAATCTCGGAAGATAAAGACGCTATAAACTCAAATTAATTGTGCATGATAGAAAATTAAATATTCTTAAAATAAAATAAAATATTTTTATTAATTTATTTATATTTCATTAAAAAACATAAACTTAAACGAAAAAGGATATCTTACGTAAACTTGGATTTTTCTTTAAATTTTACGAACCCACGACCTTACGATTCGCAGGCCATTACCCTAAACCATTAGGCTATTGACGCTTCAAAATATAATAAGATAAAATAAAACAAATGAAGACTGTCTACCACGCTACAGTTAAAAGATCACGTCCTTTAATACTTAATATATTTCAGCTATAACTGAGAATATTTATTGTTTATCAATATTATTAAACTGCTAGAAACGTGGTGTAATGTTATCTTGTTTTATTTGCGTGCTGTTGAAGTTACGAACCTTGATCAGACGTGTCAACGGTAATTTGTTTTCGTAAGCTGCATAGATATTCATGTAAATAATCTCAATGAAGTTCATTACATATGCGAATGATAATATATTTGTTTACTGACAGTTAATATAAATACCGGTTTCTGGATTGGTTTTGTTGTTACGTTTGTCATAGAACGTGGCAGTAGAAATATGAAATCACTTCATGAATGACGCAGACCGTACCCCTAAACCATTAGGCTATTGACGCTTAAAATAAAAAATTAAATTAATTAATTTAAATAAATTCTTATTTATTTAATAGGTGGGACAATAAACAATAGCATAATTATTTAAAAATAATTAAATGATTTAACTTAACTAAGACTATAAAACCAAAGGAAACAAATTAAAAATATAAATTGAATCTAACTACAATTATACAAACTTACTGATAATACTAACTTAAAAAAATAATATTAAATTAAAACTTCACTTTAAAAGTAAAATTATCCACTTCACTATCGATAACTAAAAAAAAAAAAAATAAATAAATAATTTTAATATTTAAAACTAAATATAATAGGTAAAACTATAAACCAAACTAAAAATAAAACTAAATTATGTAAAAATAGACCCCAAATCACTGCGCTCGTAGGGCAGGGTGCCCAAGATGCTAGCGGCATTTCCCCGTTGAATGGCCAGGCTCAACCTTTGCCCGAAATGCGCGCCAGCCCTTGGATCCCCTGAGGCGTCGATGAGGCGTGCGGAAATCTCCTTGAATAGCTGACGGGCTTCCGCACCCCAAAGCCCAAGGTCTCCACGGCAAAGGCACAAATATATACGGCTCTCCCAAGGCCGCATATTTATGCCTTTTATTAGTTCGGCAGTCGCCGCAGCGGCGCCGGCTTTGCGAGCGGTCGCTCTCACGTGGGATGGGGCAACAGTGTCCACGCATGTGGCATCCCACACAAGTGACCGCCCGTTTTCCAGTTTAAATTAATTTAAAAATATATATTTGAATATAATACCAACCGGCTAACTCCTTGCGAGAGCAGTTTAAAAAAAATAACAAAAATATCTGCGTGTTTGTTTCTACAGCATCAAACGAAAGCTGAAAAATCGGGGGTTTTTTAGAAGAAATTAAAAATCTCAATAACTCGGAAACGGTGACTAAGGTCATTTTTATTTCTGGTATGTGACCCCTCGAACTGTTTTCCTTTTCAGTTTGTCGTGCTACTTACGGGACATTATTTATTTTTTATTCTGTGGCACGTAGTTATCAGAAGCCAGTATTGCATATGACCGACAGCGCGCTCTGGACTCTTCCAATATACCGCATATGAAGCTCATTGTTACATTCATACAAGTACGAACAGTTAAATGCGGTCAACAAATGTGGCCCGTTGATTAACACTCGTTATAGAGCAAATTGTTCACAAGGCTGCAGACAATGAAGCTGGTATGTACACCTAGCGACACAATGATAAACAATCGCTGAATTATCTGTTATAGGCACATTATTGCTAATATAATGCAACAATGATAGGAGAGATATTACTATTTATATTGTATTCTTATATAATGTAGAGTCACGCTTCTCTTCTTGTATGGCCCCTTTTTCTATTTAAAAAAAGTTGTCATGTAAGAAAAAAAAATGACCGTCTCTTGCACATAGATAGATAGATAATATATCTACAGTTTATTGGTCACATTTTAAAATAAGTACAAACAATCTAAGTAAAAAACTTTTTTTTTTGACGGGGAGGAAATCTTCACAAAGATACCCCGCCTTCTGGGGCGAGGAGGCGGAGGTTATGTGGGGTTCTTACCCACTAAAACCTCCCCGGCGACCTTTTTTTTTATTTAAGTAAAAAACTAACTTAACTCTAAGACTTCTTCTATGTCGTAACCTCACGACAGAAACCCTTCCTCGGTGCATGGTAGCGTACTATGCAGCTTGAGCCAACTGCCCGGACACTGAACTACTGCGGCTCAGCAGTTACACAATGTCGTGGGCGCGCAATACAACCTTTACATGGCATTTATAAAGAGCCTATCACTAACTTGTGTGAGGTATTAATGATGTCCATTCTTCAACATTGCAACATGTTTTAACTATCTTATCAGAGTCGGATAACTGCAGGTTAACTCGGCGTGGATTACCGCTGTCCCATATGCTGCTGATACCATAGACACCACAGTCTGATAAATCAATCAATGATTTAACTCATTTTCGGTCTATATATATATATAAGTAGAAATAAGGACGTTCGCAATTTGTTTGTATTTATTATATACTAGCGTACCCAGTCCGCTTTATTTTATTTAATAAAAAAACTTACATCATTAAATGTTTAATTTAACTCTCACAATATATTAAATTATTCGTTTCTCTTCGTATTCTATTCTCGAGCGGGTGAAGATTATTACCTACACCCATGTACATAATTACTACTCAATACAAATTTGGGTTAGAAAATAATAGAATATCATCATAGTAAATAAAAGCTGTTGACAGTTCAAAAAGAGGAGTGCTCCGATCGTCACCAAAGCTTACAGGAATACTCGCCATGTCAATATGAATATTCCCTAAAAACTTCATTGAAATTGATTCAGCCGTTTCGGACCCAATAGGGAATACGAAACCACACACTTTCTCTTATAACTAAATATATGTGTACTTATAGCGCCGTCATTTTAGAATCGATTATGACTTTTTTTTTGTTTGAAAGAGTTTACTTTCAATAAGGTCTTATGTCTATTCTTTTGGCATTGGACGTTGCATTCCGAACATACCCCAGGATACTCTTATAATTGTATTGATGAAAAGGTTGTTTTGAGATATTGGTAGGTTCATGGCCAAGACGAGACAAGTACTCTTTAACGACAACGAGCACAAATATGGAAGAAAAAGAAAATATTGACACTAAACGATTTTTTACTAAACTAATGCGCCTTACCATACAGGACTGCATTTCCACTTAACATCGTGGTCAAACACTTGCTCAGAAAGAGTAAAAAAAATAGTACTTCATAATATAGTGTGTAAATCGCACATACAACATTTATCGATTTTCGATATTCATGGTGACACTGAAGTCAAGAGGAGCCGTACTTTTTATATTTTCAAATCAAATGCTTGATCACGATACCACCAGATGTTATGTAGAAATGCAATCCCGCATGGTGAGGTGAACTAGCTTAGTAAATGCCCTATTCATCTACTCTTGAAAATACCCACATTGTAATCGGAAAGACGAAAGACGAGAAGTTATTACTACATTGCTACATTTCCAAAAACCTTTTTTTTTTTAAAGAATGGTATCAATTTTATTTTTTTAAATAAATACTAATAACATTCTTGTTTACCATTCCAACTACACTTAACTGGTTCACGTGTTCAAGTGGTAAATTCGAACCTACGAACTTACATATCGCAGACAAAACCTAAACCATTAGGCGCTTTTTAAAATATACTTTCCTTCAATATTGGTTTTATCAAATTGTTGTACATTTCAACCTGATAAACTGAAAAAGTCATTTACCTTTTAAGTGACACAAGATTTAAATAGCACGTAGTTGACAAACAGCTTAATTATAACGTGTTTTTTTCCGTTTCAACTTAACTTTACATAAATACTGACTTATTCTCACACGTCATTTTATATTCGATGGCTTACAATGTACAGAAGTTATAAATTACCTTATCGAAGAGATATCGCGACGAGTATATTTACGTGTAAAAACAAAAACGAAAATTTAAATCAATAAAATCAAAAGTAACTGATCAAACATTAAACACGCGAATGCTCTCTTTTATAACCGAAATATCATATATACATTGAAGAGTTCTTACGACTATATTATAAGTTTTAGGAGTTCCCTGGTTTATCCTTGGAACTCAAGTTCCGATCCCAGCAAAATAAACTGCGTAGGGGGTCTAATTGAAAGTAAACCCATTGAAACAAAATAAATGAAATTTGTTATAAAACTACGCCACTATGAGCACAAACATATAACGACGAATTCAGAACTCCCTTCTTATTTAAAGTCGGTTAAAATGTGACGGCAGCGGAGGTAGGTGAGTGGGGTGGGAGTGAGGTAGGTAGGTGAACGAAATTGGGGACATAACATTACCATACACCTACCATACATTGGTAAAGACGGATGTTAAAGTTTTAGACAAATGTGACGAATGAGAATATTAAAATGAATAGATATGGAAAACACGAGAAATTGAATGAAAGGAAATATTTGGACCTAGCAAAAGAGTTATCCGTAATCTCTAATTTGCACCTCTAAGTCAAGAGTGTGACGTTTTTATGTTCATCATCCAAATATAAGCGTCTAAGCGAGTTGAAGTAGATATAGGGCATGGGACATAGCGCGTAGAAGTAATAAAAGCGTACGGGCGAACGCAGCGTAGGAGTTCCAACCACAAGGTGGTGACCTTATAACGACTGCAAGATGCAGCTGGATGCAAGCCGCTTTCAACAGGTCCTTTTAGAAATCGTTGACTGAGGCATATGTCCATCAGTGGATGTTCTACGGCTGAAATGATGATGAGGATCCAAATATATGTTATAGGGTGAAGTTAAAGTTTTAAAAACGAATCGGAAACACGTAGACTACACGATAAGCCCAGAGACTCGTTTTACATATGAAAATATTGATCTTGAGATGACGCTCTGAGATATAATTGTTACAGTTGGCGATAACGCTGATAACACACGACCCGGTCAGTCGTTAACCACATTTCAGTGTGACGAGACGTGAGCTGCCAATTTACTTGTCTGTGAGTGTCATCATTTATATTTAGACGCTAGTGGTAGGAAATATTTGTGAGTTGTAATCAACGCCGCGCTTCCCGACGTGGCATTTAAAGTTGCCATTAAATACTCAGCGGGCAGATTACTCCTTACCCCAATACCCTCGTAGGGCTAAGGCGACACGGGACCAGCAGCGTCTTTCTCAGGTCCCCTATAGCGGACGATAAAAGCCCCCACTCCTGTCGCTTTTACGACGACAGGCGGGTACAACAACATTATTCTATAAGCCCAGGACTAAGGAACTGTTGCTAACCCGTCGAGAATAATCCCTTACGGGGGGACCCTTGAGCTATAAGAGCATTAATAAACAATAGTCTACTCCAAGAGGTTAAGGCTAAGCGACCTAAGAGCTATGCCACCTCTCAAGCCTGTGATGAAGTAAAGGCCGGCCTCTCTGGACAACTGTGTTGTTAGTTCGTCCAAAAAAAAAACACTCCAAAGTATTTAAATTCGCTTAATGTAAGGAATTATTTTCGATGCAGTGAGTATCCAAGGACGTGTAATGTTCTTCTTTATCGTTTACATTTATATGCATAATTTATGTCAATTCTATTTGTTTACTCACTGTCATATACAACGTAATACCAACATAAGCCTGTTGGATGTTGACGCCTTGTAATAAAAACTCTTTTGTCATATTTAGCTGTCTGTAAAGAGGTACGTAGTCTTTGTTTTTTTTTCATAGAAGAATTGAAAGAGTATTTAAAAATAATGTTGTTTCAACAATAGGGGCAAGACTGAACAAAATCTTTTTTCTGGCTTCTCGGTGTAAATGGCGTCTTATCAATTTTGTTCAAATATTTGTTTGAACAATTTGCTCTTAAGCACCCGGCATGTGATATAAATATATTTTTCTTGTTAATACCATAGGGGTTTTCCAGATTTTTTTTTAATACAAAGTAGTTTTACGTTTGGTTTCTATCTCGCGTGATGGAAGGCGAAGATGAAAGGATGGAGTACGCGAGCCTATAAGGTTTCACATTGGACTTAAAGGTATTCAGATTGTACCCGTATGGACTGATCTGACTGATTTTTCGTGCTTAACTTATTGTATTTATCACGTTGATCGCTCTTAAAATGTGTCCCATGTATATTGCGTGAATCTTCGAAACACGGTGACGATTTGAATTATCAAAGTTGAGATAGATGGATAGAGGATCAGCCCTGTAGTTCTGGGCTCTCAAGAATAAGACTACGGTATCCCCTGCCTGTCGTACAAGGCGACTTAAAAAAAGGAGAGCACGTCCCCCCCCCCCGGGACGTGCTCTCCTTGAGCACAGTGCAGAGGGGCTCCGGTGCGTTCCACTGGAGATCCCGGAGCCCCTCGTCATGCACCGAGGAAAGGGCCACTGGGATGAAAGATCTCAAATAATAAGAAATTTGCTCTTGTTAATAACCATGATTTATTTAAGGGTTTAGGAGCTACTGCACTGTTTGAGAACAAATCGGTCGTGGAGCGATCTGAAGTCGTGATTGTTTCCGTGAAACCCGACGTGGTGGTTCCAGCACTTAAGGAGATCCAATCCCTGCCAGCATCCAAGAACAAGCTCTTCATATCCGTAGCTATGGGCGTATCGACCGCTACTATTGAAAAGGTATGTACGACATAAAACTGTTGTTACTTGAATAATACTTTTACAATTACAAGCTACCCCGAGCTGTCTCTGGATACGCCCTTTTTTGGGGGTTAGACAGAGACAAATATCCGTTTTTCATCAAGCCTAATAATAGGTCCCATATGTGAAAGGTTGTGAGCATATCGTATAC
This sequence comes from Meandrusa payeni, assembly GCA_029286785.1. Lineage (NCBI taxonomy): Eukaryota > Metazoa > Arthropoda > Insecta > Lepidoptera > Papilionidae > Meandrusa > Meandrusa payeni. The sequence continues at coordinate 5,426,500 of JAGSMX010000029.1, forward strand.
ACCGGCGCGAAAATTTTAGATAATGGTTTTTTCCCAGAACTTGTCATTACAAATTCCTCCCTCTGTAGTCAATGATCTAGAGGAAGACTAGCCAAGGTAGGAGAGAAAAAAATGAGATAGTGCAGATTTCCTAAAACGATGTCAGACGGAGCGGAATGGAAAGCTGAAACCGGAAAAGTTAACTCCATGACAGTGTGAGACCAATAGCAAGGTAGAGAGAGAGAGGAAGAGAGGTTTTTAGTGATAATTGGCAGCAGATAACTCCAGCATTAAGCTGTGGAAGGGTTAGCTGTAATTGTCTGCAGTTGCGTTATTGATTTCTACAAATTTCAAATTAAGTGTTTTTATTAGTACTTTTATAATATACATACCATGAGCCGTGGTAGCTCAGTGTCCGGGCAGTTGGCTCAAGTGCATAGTACGCTAGCAACTCCGAGTTCGATCCCGCTCGCCGGCACCAATAAATTTGTTGCTGCAATTTTATGTGCTGATTTACCACACGCTCGGCGGTGAAAGAAACCTACATGTCTTAGAAAATTTTCTATCTACAATAGAAAAACTGTGAGTATTTTTATTTTTCAATTTTACACAAAAAAAACCACTTTTTTAATAATTCATTTTATTGTAATGGGTGCAAAAATTGTGCGTGTTTTTTGACATTACAACATTAATTTTTTTACGACGTTTAAATATAAATTGGAATAGTAAAAGTAGAGTAGAAGAAGGCAGTAGTGAAAGGTAGTGAAGCAATTTTTGAGAGTGTGCACGAGAGTATTAACCTTTTAACCATGGCAGTAAGCCATTTTGACATCAGTGGACTTCATGCAGACTTCATTTGGATCATGTGGACCTTCCAGTAAGAACCTGAATGATATTTTTCTCTCGTTCCAGTTACACTAAACGAAGCAATGAAGATTGGATTCATCGGAGGCGGCAGGTTGGCATTCGCGTTGGCTAATGGATTTATTTCCGCAGGTAATTTATAAAATTAATCCTGTGTAGTTCGTCATTAAAAAAAAATATTTTCCAATTAAATAATTTTAAGATAAACTTTATTAAAGCATCATATTTGTGTAGGTCTGGCGAAACCAGATGAAATCACAGCCAGTTGTCATCCTTCAGACACGGCCAGTGCTGAGGCGTTTAAGGTAAATTTAAAATTTTATCTTGGCAACCCCACACGTGCGGACACATCGTTAGACACATTTAACTTCTTTATTCATTAAGTCTGTTGTCCTAGTGGTTATTCGTTGTACTTTATGATCATAAAGTTGGGCTTCGATTCCCATTCAGCTCATATATAAGTATGAGTAAGTGATGTTTGCATTCTTTGATTACATAAAATTACATAGTAAAATTAGCTATCTGACCAGACTTCTCTGACCTTAGAGTGGTTCGCTGAATGGGCATGATGACATGTCTGCAAAGGATGAAAGATCTCAAATAATAAGAAATTTGCTCTAGTTAATAACCATTATTTTTTTAAGGGTTTAGGAGCTACTGCACTGTTTGAGAACAAATCGGTCGTGGAGCGATCTGAAGTCGTGATTGTTTCCGTGAAACCTGACGTGGTGGTTCCAGCACTTAAGGAGATCCAATCCCTGCCAGCATCCAAGAACAAGCTCTTCATATCCGTAGCTATGGGCGTATCGACCGCTACTATTGAAAAGGTATGTACGACATAAAACTGTTGTTACTTGAATAATACTACAATTACAAGCTACCCCGAGCTGTCTCTGGATACGCCCTTTTTTGGGGGTTAGACAGAGACAAATATCCGTTTTTCATCAAGCCTATTAATAGGTCCCATATGTGAAAGGTTGTGAGCATAAAATTTTAGATAATGGTTTTTTCCCAGAACTTGTCATTACAAATTCCTCCCAAAAACTCCCTCTGTGGTCAATGATCTAGAGGAAGACTAGCCAAGGTAGGAGAGAAAAAAATGAGATAGTGCAGATTTCCAAAAACGATGTCAGACGGAGCGAAATGGAAAGCTGAAACCGGAAAAGTTCCATGACTGTGTGGGACCAATAGCAAGGTAGAGAGAGAGAGGAAGAGAGGTTTTTTATGATAATTGGCAGCAGATAACTCCAGCATTAAGCTGTGGAAGGGTTAGCTGTAATTGTCTACGGTCGCATTATTGATTTCTACAAATTTCAAATTAAGTGTTTTTGTTAGTACTTTTTATAATATACATACCACATAAGCCGTGGTAGCTCAGTGTCCGGGCGGTTGGCTCAAGTGCATAGTACGCTAGCAACCCGAGTTCGATCCCGCGCGACGGCACCAATAAATTTGTTGTTGCAATTTTATGTGCTGATTTACCACACGCTCGGCGGTGAAAGAAACCTACATGTCTTAGAAAATTTTTCTAAGGCATGTGAAGTCTGCCAATCCGCACTAGGGCCGCGTGGCGGACTATGCTCTTATACTCTCTTTACAAAGAAGGCCTCTAAATTAACAGAACATAAAATAAGTAATGCGCGAAGCCGGGACGATCCGCTAGCTATATAAATAAGCTATGAATATATTCCAGACACTTCCTTCAGAAGCCCGTGTCATTCGGGTAATGCCGAACACACCGGCTCTAGTCAAAGAGGGCGCTGCAGCGTTGAGCCGAGGATCCAACGCGACTGCTGAAGATGCCAAGCTCGCGGCGCAGCTGTTCCGAGCTGTAGGCACCTGTGATGAAGTACCGGAGTACCAGATGGACGCTGTCACAGCTCTCAGTGGTAGCGGTCCAGCGTATGTAAGGAGCTTTAAAATATTAATTTTAATCAAATTAATTTCTAATTTGTTTGCAAACATTATTAGCAATACACTTATTAAATTTGAACCTTCTAAATTCATTGACATTTAATTTTATAAATCCGTTCCCTTTAGTTATAGCAATTTATATATCGTACCTGGATGACCGATTTGTTCGATATTTTTCTCACAAAACAAAGGAACTTGAAAAATGTGAAAAAACAATTGTCTGAAAACACGGTTAAAATGAGATTTTCTAAACATGAATATTATCTGTATCGATTTATCGCCACCTTTCCTGCATAATAAATTCAGAATCCAAATTCCTAGATTCTGATTATAAAAAAAAATTATTATGATGCAATCACCTCTAATACAATAGCCTCTATAATACAAAATTTATTCCTGAAAATCGGTTTGGAAGTTTTTATTGAATAGGGCTTTTAAACAGTTTGTTTTGTTTTTGCGTTGTACATTCAATAAGTCAAAGCCTATCATTTGCCAAATCACATATTTAAATCGCCTACAGATTTATATATTTGTACAAATATAGATAAATAAAAAATACGCTCTAACGACCGTTCAGTAACTGCCTTTGCTTCCAGGCTTTTTTTTATTCATGGACCATAGATATTGAATATATAAGTCAAAAGTAATTTGTCCAGCTAAATCCTACCCTGCGGACATACCAAATTATTCAAAATTAAGAATTATACTAATAATAAAAAAAACTAGTAGAATCAAATTAAAAAATTGTCATTAAAAAATTCTTCTAAAGAATAGGCTAGGCTATAGACGTTAAGTTTAAATTCTCTGTTACTTTTGTGAAATAGCTACCGACCGAGTCGTGGTTCGGCCCTCTCAGGCGCCCTCAGATCGGAATGCTCACGCGTCACATAGTAACCGTCCAAGTCGAGGTTACCCCTCACCGGGGGGAACCTTGTGACGAGTTACTAGCGATAGAGGTTTAGGCTAAGCGACCTAAGAGCTATGCAACCTCTCGATCCGGTGAAATTTTTGTCGTCATAAAACTTTTTTCCGTGAGCTTATGCATGGCAGCGCATTCCAACAAATTAATGTTAGGTCGGTAGCTTTCCAGCTAATGAATTATCGAAATATCGGTAACTAGTTTCAAAAGCAATTTTGGTACTGTTTCAGGTTTACATGCTAATAGAATCTCTAGCGGATGGTGGAGTCAGGTGTGGTCTGCCGCGCGATCTGGCGCTGAGGTTGGCAGCACAGACGACTCTAGGCGCGGCGGCAATGCTTCGAACTGGCGGACACCCAGCAGCTATGAAAGACAACGTCACAAGTCCCGGCGGATCTACCGCGGAGGGGACGTACCACCTTGAACAGAGTGGTTTGTTTTCTAATTCATGTTTACCTATCTTTATAAAATTACACCACATAATGTGCCAAACATGAAGCGGAAAGAAAGTCATTAATAGATAGTATAAAACTGAGGGAGCAACATGTGGGTGCTTTCTTAAAGCTGCTGCTGTCTGTCCCGACCTCAGAGGGAGCGAGGAAGCTGGTGGCTACGGCCATACAACATTGATGACTTTCTTTCTCGCTTCATGCGACCGACGTGTGTGTGCGTAGGTTAGGGTATGATAGGGCTGACGTGCCCAAAAGGGCAAAAGTCCCCAATAAATAAAGGAAAAAAAAGAAATCTTTATAACATAATTACGACTACATCTTCCGATTATGTTGTTGCTTTTCAAATGGTTTATTATTATGCAATTAATACAATACATTACGATTTTGGACAAAATAAATTGAACTATAGTCATAATATTCAATGGCAATAGCGAAGGGGGTGAACAATTAATATTATATTTATGTGGATTATGTTTAAAAAAAATTATAACTAAGCTTAGCATAGCATCATTAGTATATGGGTTGACTGGGCGACAAGGGGGCCCTTGTCGTCCGCGAAAGTTGACCCGGTAAGAAGGCGATATCGGCAGGCCCGTGTCGCTTTGCACTGCGAGGGCACAGAGGGGGAGGGAGTAACCTCATCCCCCGGGACGTGCACTAAGAGCACAGTGCAGCGGGGCTTCGGTACGTTCCTCTGGAGATCTCGGAGCCCCTCACGGAGGTTTTAGTAGGTATAAAACCCACATAACCGCTGCCTTCTCCCCAACGGGGTATCGTTTTGAAGATTTCCTCCCGTTGAAAAAAAAAGCATCATTAGTATTTATAATTTTGTTCAGTAAATTAATTTGTAGTTCTGATTAAGTAAATTAAACTTTATCATTGCTTCTAATTGTAACTAATTTCAGGTTTTCGTTCTGCTGTCATCGGTGCTGTCATGGCGGCCACGAACAGATGTAAAGTAGTTAATCAGCAACTCAATAATTAGGTTTATGGAATTGTTTTTTAAAAAGTGAAAAGATGAAAAAGATTGTGAAATAAAATATCGTGTATAATCATGGTTGGTTTTTATTTTTCTATATATAAATAACATAAAATAAAAATAATTTTTTGTTGCAAAAGTTACTTTATATATTAACACAAATTAAAAAGACAAAGCCTCCATCCATCCTTTTTTCGAGTTTGTCAAGGTTACCAAAAGTGATATACATTTGTAACAATTATTTTATACAGTTTGTAATTAAAAATTTATCTGTATAAGTTTTTTAATTAAACCTCTAAGTAGCATTTCACCCCAGACTATATCTATCATTGCTTTATTTTACAAACTGTATACTCCTATAAGGCCTGTAAGGTAATGACATACGTCGACTGAACATAAAATGTCGTTTTACTACGGGGTAATATTTTCGAATAGTGCGTTGAAATGACACGGTTTATTTAAAGTAAGCTGTGACAAACTCTTCCACTTATGATCACGAGTTCCAGTCCCAGTTGGTCTGCACCAATGTATTACTGTTATTAGGTTTAAGTACAAAAAACCACTCACTAAAAAAATTGTGCCGATGGGGGCTCACTCTCTGTGACATGTCAGCTTGATGAAAAGCAGACAGCGAAAATTGTCTCTATCAACTCCTCTAGGGTTAAAAGGACGTGAGAGCTTATTTAAATATATTTATTTTTCATGGCATCTATCGTGATAAACTAAAAATAGAATCAATGACAATTAGGTCTCAAATAATGTAGAAATAATACCAATGAAAGATACGTGTGATGGCAACTCATGTTTGACATAACGCGCAACGCACCTGACATCTAGAAAAGATAAAACGAAACGAGTTTATCTATTCGTTAAAGCGGCTGTCGGACAGCGGCTCCGGCAAATAAATAAAATACGTCACGTTGTAAATGGAGAGTTTATAAATTGCATTCAGGCTAAACGAGAATCCGCGACCTTGTGTCGCCACGGCCAATTAATATCCCAATTTATTGTTACGACTGGTGCTTGTTTACATGTTTTCAAAGTGTATTGTCAATGTTTCGTTCATATTGTAACGATTAGCGGTGTCTGGTTTACGGTTAATTTAAACAGAACTATAATGGTTATTCTCTGTTAAAGTGGTGCTAAGGCTTCGTGGATTCAGTGCGAAACGAGTTGACCTTACATATGAGTAAAGGAGTCGACCCACGCTGTCTCTTGAGAAGACTCCTACGCTTCAATACCAATTGCGTTGTCGCCCTGAGACTAAAGAAATCATTACGATGAGAACAAAACTAGATAAATTACATTATTTCTCTTTATTTCACTGTTGTGCATGTTTATGTTAAGTAAATGTGAAGTTTGTTTATAGTTTAAAGTGGTGTTATTCATATTTTTTCATCCGACGGGATATGTTTTAATCGTTGATTATCAAGACTTAATTTGCTTTCGTGGAAATTCATTGAAGCGGCTCGGCGAACAGATGGTACGTTAATCTAGTTATTTTACTGTTTTATTTAAATAACGCAGATCAAATTTCTTTATAGACTGCCTTTATAAATTATTAACAAAAATTTGTGTGGCAGAAAGACAGTGATTATTTATTTTTAGAACGTTACCAATTGGAAATAAGAAAAAGAGTTGTTGTTTAATAGGATTAAGTAGGCCTGCTTTACAACCAGTTGTCTATTTAGGTAAAGCAGCCTACACTTATGTCTAAAAATGTTCTTTTAACCAACCAGCATTTGGTCTCCCACATATCTTGCTCATACATATTTAGATTCTTATATTTGTCATCAATATAATATGCAGTATAATTTCTACTTACTAATCTTAGTAACTTAATAAACTTGGATAAAGATCTGTCTATGTGGCTTATTGATGTCTGATTTATGAATTGTTAACCAATTATGAATTTTATCTCATATTATCCTATTGAATGGGGTATAGTATCAATTATTATTATTATGAAATGTAATAAATTAATAGAATAAGGTCTTATGACTATTCAACCTTTGTGGGGTTTGATTCCATTACTATTCAGCAGGTGCAAAAGTTAATAAGTCTTGAACTTTCATAACAAAATCTGTTAAGTTATTGATACATTAGGCTTCAACTAGGGTTCAAATCCCTGATGGCCAGGTTGTAATCAAAATGCTTAGTGCTCTCAAGTCTAATGCTCACATTTGAAATATGAAAATTTAATGTTTTTTTTTAAATTTCAGGTACATATAGCAAGTGCAAAAGGATTGTACAACCTACTGTATTTTAATACAATGTATTCCAAGAAATAGGCGGTGTAAGAAAGAGTATTTCTCCATTTTTAAACTCAGTGATACAGAAAGTCGTCAAAATAAAGAAAACATCCGCCCTCCTGTGCTACAAAGTGAGAATGGATGAAAATGATGTCATCATATCTTCAACAGAGATAATTAAAGGTAAGTTACAATAGGCCTTTTGTTTGTGAAACTTATTACAGGTGTAATTTGGACATAGGCTGCCCGGACCTCTGTATCCATTAATATCTCACAAAGCATTAGAACTACATTCAATAAAGGATCAATGAAAAATGAACCACAGTTATTAGAGTGTAACTTTTCAATGCTTCATTTTTCTTCAAGGATTTTCTTCCAATTTTATATTGTGTGATTGTAGGATATTTACCTTTAATTAATCTTAAGTTAGGTAAGCATCCTACTGTAGGCTTCTTCTTCATCGGTCTGATACAAAATGCATGCTTGGTGATGGGGGTGGTGAGGAAATACATATGTATACAAACCATAGCGGTGACATACTAGAGTAGTTTTTAAAACTTTTAGAAAACAATGAATATCTATGCGAAGAGGTGTATTTGCGAGTGTGGTGTGATGGGATATTGCAAAATGGTTGTTCGTAATCTCTATTTACCCCTCGGAGTGATACCGGCCCATTCATGCAACAGCATAATCAATGAATATTTATATAAGAGAATTTAAAGTGCCTAGGTAAACATACCCATGTTTTTATCATAGAATTCTTGCTTGTTATAACATTGAGTTTTTCTATTTTTATTATTCTTATATTTGTCATTAAAGATTTTAAATCTATTATTACATATATAACAAATGAGTTTTTTTATATACTTTATAAGTAAGATCAAGGCTACAATCCCACCCAATGTTAAGTGGAAATACATTTAGTAAATACTTCTACTCTTTAAAACTACACAGTAATTGGAAGGAAAGATAGATGTGGGCAAAAAAAGTGAGTGTGCTTACACCACACAACTGAAGTAAAGTATGCACTACTGTTTCTGACTACAGTGTGATACAGACAGTAGGCCTGCAGTGTTTAAGATATACAAAACGTAACTGGCTATGAGAGTAAGAGAGCCCTCTCTTGCCCCTATAGTAATATACAAATTGTAACTCTCTCTCTTTCTTTCTATACTGAATTATATCTCCCTCTCAATTTCCTTTCGCCTCGCCCGATCACACTTTTCGTAACGTGCCAGCTTACTCCCCAAGACAAGAGTGCGTAAAGAAGGGTTACATCACAAAGTTGAAAAGTAACTTCATCTTCACTAAATAGTGTAGAATTTCAATTAACAAGTTAAATAAATCTAATAACAGGGGCTGGTTTATCTAGACCACAGTTATATGACTTCATTACGATCCGGAATTTGTACAGCTTCAGTTTTCCTCACAACCTAGTTATGGTTCCCGAGCAGTTCTTTGATTGAGAATTTGATTCCAATCTATCCCAACATAAACCCACTTATAAGGTACTATGATGTATCTACGATATAAGTATTAGCTATAACATAATACCCACATATAATAAAATAACCTTGTAAGGCTCAAGAACAATATCAGGATGACATCAATGTCCGAACAGAGCCTGTGTTCATCTAGGGTTGGCAACTGTTTAATAATTACTTTAATGTAGATTCGAATTTGATTTTGTGTTATAAATAATACATCTATACGATAGCTGAAGTTTAACTTACGATCTAGGGTTTAAAACACTAAGTCATAAAGGAATTTAATTTCGTAACTAAAAAAAAAATCTCAAAAATGGTGTTGCTATCTCAGCTAAAGCTAAGTCTCTATACTCTTTACATTATGGAATACCGTAAATTTCTCTAATTGGGTTGTTAATACAGTCGCTGAATTCCGCTAGTATTTGTCTGGGGCGGTAATAGCATAATGGTTTAGGGTACGGTCTGCATCGTATGCGGTAATCGTAAGGTCGTAGGTTCGAATCCACCACAAGACTATTGCCGTGAACCATCTCCTAGCACAAACTTAGTTGGAATCCTTAACAAGAATGTTTAGTAATATTTATATTATATAAAAAAGAAATATTGCTAGCTTTCTATTCTGGCTCCAAGTGCCCGAGACTGCCGAACGACGGCTCGGTCAGCCGGCACCACATCTTGGTTATTTTCTGAATCATTAATATTGACAATCACACAGCTGGCAACCCTAGTCGCGCCATTGAATCATTTGTTACCGTCAGCTAGTGCAACCTTCACACTTCGCTCGCAATTGATCTGTGAAGTAATAATGTGATATACTTGCATTTATATTGCTTATTAGTATTACGATGCAGCGATAATCACTCTCAGTATGTATATATGCTTTCACGTCATTTTTACTCAAACGGGATAGGTGGAGATACCCAAATAGGAGGTACGAGTGAGTCTTTGAATCTTTTCGTATTGAAAAGATTTTTAAAAATCTCTTTAAAAAAATGCTGTAACATTTATTACTAACATTCTTATTAATCATTCTTCAAGCTACCATTTTACTAGGACGTCAATAGTCGATTAACGACCATCCGTTTGGCATGTTAAGATTTATACTTTTTAAATCATATGCAGTGTCTTTTTTTTTAGGAGTGGTAACAATATTATTTGTTTTTTTTTAAATATTATATTTTTATTATTCTTGAGTTCACGTCAATAGTCGAATGATGGACTCGAACCTGCGACCTCACAATCCGTAGAGAGTACCCTAAACTGTTAAGCTATCGACTCTTTACCTGGGTAGCTAAATCCAGAACCCTTAGGACATCCTGGACTAGTCAAACTTCCACTAAGTATGAACACATCCATTATATTCCGAGACCGAGCTCTAGTTAGATTTACAGCGTACTTACGTCCTTTGATCTACGTGAGTATTATATGTCCTATTTTATCAAGCATTTACGAGGTTTCTGCATACTAGAATTTAATGTTTGAAACATAGAGGAGTCAATGTATTTGCCGCACTAGAAAGTATAATACAGTTGGTGAATGATATATTGTGTATTATAGTCTGTTATTAACCACCATAGGTTAGCTGGAAAACAATGCTAAAGAGCTATTAGTCCGCCTTTGTGCATATACTTAATAAAGCTTTTTTTTTTTTTTTGTTAACGCGGGGAATCGAGTTATTAACCATCCTCCGGTACCCTGGGTGGGCCCGGAGGATGTGTGGGACTCGGCCTGGGCAGCCCATACCCACTAAACCTACCGCGAATGCCATCAGCCGTTATGAGCGGTGCCCCGGATCTGTCAGCGACAGGACACCCCAACGACCGGCCGGTCTCGGCAAGACCGGACTTCACCCTCGAAGGGACTCCTCCGGCACTCAGAAGTCCCGACGACGCCGAAGCATGCTGGGGCCAGGTTCCCATCCTGGCCCCGCTTCAATTACGAAGGCAGCGAGGAGGAGGCGTTTGAAACGCCTCCTGCGCACCGACTCGTCGCCTGCGGAGGGCCCACGGCTCCCCTCCCTGGCCCGCTCGTCGGCCTCCTTCTGGGACATGACTGTCTCGCAGAAGGAGGCGACCGCCGACAAGACCTGTCGCTCCGTACCATCGCAAGTGCGAGGCTCGGAAGCGACAGGTCTACTCCACCGATGGCGGATGCCAAGTCGCAACGCTGCGCTGCCCATCTCGGGCACACCTCCAGGGTGTGCTGGCAGAGTCCACCGCAGCGCCACAATCATGGCACCGCTCATCAGCCTCCCGTCGGGCCGTCCGACACAGGTAGTCCCCGAAGCAGCCATGCCCCGTGAACACCTGCGTCAGACGGAAGGTGAAGGTTTGCGCTTTCTGCGCATCCACCGCTCATACTTAATAAAGCTAAGCTAATAAAGCTTAATAAAGCGTTTATCTCTAGCAAGGGAGAAAGAGTAGTACACCCGTCTATAAGAGAAGTAAAAACTAACTTACAACCTGTGTACATCCAAAAGAGCCTAAAGACTGGTATGCGTTGCCAAGTTAAGGTTTATACGGTCAGCTCTGTAGTTCGGTACTCGTAGAATAAGGTACTACGGTATCCCTGCCTGTCGTAAAAGACGACTAAAAGAGGCCTCGGGTTCAGACTCTTCGTGGACGGAGCGACAGGGGTGGGGGCTCTTGTTGTCCGCTGCAGTGGACTCGGGAAGAAGCCAACATTGGCTGGCCCGTGTAGCCTTGCACTGCGAGGGTGCTAGCGGAAAGGAGGTGCTTTAGTGAGTAAGAACCTTACATAACTTAGCCTTCGCCACATGGTACACAGTAGGATTAAGGGTGTGTTATACGCTTTTTTATATAGGCCTCGAGTAAACGTACGCAGTGTTCCTGTGCATCTCCACAAAGAAAAGGGGTGGAGAGCTTGTGATTCACCCCAATCCAGGGATAAGGTTCGTAAGAGATTCGGCGCTACGAAAGTGTGCTAACGCATCACCGCAATTCTGGCTAAAGGCAGCCAACACCGTGGGGTTTTAGTTAGTGCGAGTCCGACACAATACGTCCGTGACCCTGAAAGGGCGGATATGTATATTGATTTCCTTACTATGTAATATATTTAAAAAAAAAAACGGTATGTAGCGGCAGATTCGAAGATACACCAAGAAGCACAAACGCAAATCATTGTAATATCTCTTAGTGTGGGTTGCTAGTAATGTTGCATAATGAAATAATTAATAAATGAAAATTAAAAACACTCACGCTGTTGACCCACAAGGGTGGGCACTTACGGATATCAATTTTTAATCGACTTCAAAAAAGGAGGAGGTGCTGAATTCGTTTCTCTATATGATAAAACCATATAAGTGTTAAATTTCAATCTTTTGTGCGCCTAAGTGGACGAATTCAGTATCAGGCCTATCGATTTACATGATTCATTTTTATTGGAAAGGATTTACAAAGAGTAATTTGATGAAAGTGTCGTTAGGTTTGAATTCTATTTCTTAATATTCCTACGATAATTCGGAAATTCGAAGAGGGCGTCCACGCGTAATAGCGTTTAACGTTTAATTCCATTTGAAATTGGTTTTTGTTTTTGCTAGTAAATATTTCACGCTCTTTCGTTTCTTACACTTATACATGTAATAAATCTTCGAACATACGACCATTGGTTTTCAAATGCTTTAACTGTTTCAAACTTTAGACCAATCGGCTACGCTTATACGTCGTACTTTAGCTCGTAATTTCAACTGCGTTAGTCCTGTAAACTCCATGTATAACGGCTGGATCTAGAAACTTCCTTATTACAGAGTAATAAATCTGTATGATGTAGGTCCCGTATATCATCGCATAATGTTTCCTGTCTAGCGACAACGGCGTTATTGTATATCCCAGATGTGTTTCTTAGCAATTCTAAAACAGTCGCAAAAACATTGTATAGACTTTGTCTCTAGACTAGATCGTTATACTAATTCTTTGTGAGTCTTATGTTTATTTACATATATCCCACTGTTGGGCACATGCCTTCTTTGTTAAGTAAGTATAAGGACATAGTCCGCCATGCGGCCCTAGTGCGGGTTTGCAGACTTCTCATGTCTTAGAAAATTTTCTAACACATGAAGGTTTCCTTGTCACGTTTTCCTTCATCGCCAAATACTACGTTAAGCAAAACTCAAAACGACTACTAGCAAATATCGATCACTTTGATACCAGTAAACGTTTTTTTTTCTTTTTTACCGGCCTTTCCTGCTTAACCGGATTGAGAGGTGGCATAGCTCTTGGGTCGCTTAGCCTCAACCTCTTTTACACACAATTGGTTTAGCAGACTGACTGAGACTTAGACCCTACCACGGGGGGGTACAATTTGTGTTGTTTTTCTGAATTTCTATCGAGAATGGGAACAATTTTTTCTAACAAATGTTCATGTACTATAGCCGTAAGCAAAAATAAAGGGTCGGTTAGTTTCAATATCTCGGAAGATAAAGACGTTAGACTGATATAAATTGTGCATGATAGATAATTTTATTTTATTTTAAGGATATTTATCCAAGTTTACGTAAGATATGGGCCGTGGTAGCTCAGTGTCCGGGCGGTTGGCTCAAGTTGCATAGTACGCTAGCAACCCGAGTTCGATCCCCGGTGCCGGCACTAATGAATTTGTTGTTGCAATTTTATGTGCTGATTAACCACGCGCTCGGCGGTGAAGGAAAACATCGTGAGGAAACCTACATGTCTTAGAAAATTTTTCTACGACATGTGAAGTCTGCCAATCCGCATTAGGGCCGCGTGGCGGACTATGCCCTTATACTCTCTTTACAGAGAAGGCCTTTGCCCAGCAGTGGGACATATATATTATATATATAAAGGCTGTAACTTTAACGTAAGATATCCTTTTTCGTTTAAGTTTATGTTTTTAAATGAAATATAAATAAATTAATAAAAATATTTTATTTTATTTCAAGGATATTTAATTGTCTATCATGCACAATTTATTTCAGTTATCTAGCGTCTTTATTTTCCGAGATATTCAAACTGTCTTAACCTTTTTGCTTACGAGTGTATTAGCGTTTTGTTTAATTATTCCAAAACAAGCTGGATTATTATTAGCCGGTTGGTGGATTTGAACCTTTGACCTTATATACTGTAGAATATACCGTTGTATATCGTTACATGTATTTATTCGTCAGTTTGTGATTCGAGCCAAATTCCATTTGCTTCACAAAATTCAATCAGTCTCTGAAATCCAATATGGCGGGGTATCAATTTCGTTGCGAGATATATTTTATAAGATTTCACGGTGGTTGATTATCACAGTTATTTTTAACCGACTCCAAAAAAGTAGGATGTTTCTGAATTCGTTTATATTGTTTTTAATGTTTGTACAGTCGTAGCGCCATAATTTATCAACCGAATTTATTTGTTTGAATGACTTTAATTAGGTCTCATATTAATTGTTGGTTAGTTGGTTTAGGACTTAGTTCCTCAGCTCTGTAGTTCTGAGCTCCTAGAATAAGGCTATGGTATCCTTTGCCTGCCGTAGAAGGCGACTAAAAGGGGCCTCAGGTTCACTGAGCGACAAGGGCCTTTGTCGTCCGCCGAAGTGTAGGAAGGGCCTTAGTGGCTAAGAACCCTACATAACCCCGCCTTCCCCCCAGAAGGCCTATGATAGAATGCTCGTTGCCTGATATTAGTAGAATAGAATATGGAATAAAATATTTATTTATTAACAGATTTGGTTACAATTATATACATTTCACAAATTAAACTGACATCTATGTAACCAATGCAGCACACATTTTGCGTAAACAATGACTTCCAAACTAAGCAGATGCTTATATCTTGGGAGCCAGAGTTGGTAGGATTATGAACAATTCAAGACTAAGTACTCTGTAACGGGAACCAGCACGATTGTGGAAGAATAAAGAGAATATAGGCTAGGAATATATTCGTAGTTTATTTATTTATTAATAAAACGTAATATTACTAAGTTCAGTAATAAAACAGGGCCGTCCGCGTTTAATAGCGTTGGACGTTTGGATCTGTCACGTTTGATTCTATTTGATGTGTTAGTTAAACTTGTACTTGTACATATTATCATATAATTACGCAATGGACAACGTACAAAAACTTGTAGGTACAATAGATTACAATACACATACGTATTAAGTAGCTAATATTTAAAAACAATTTAAATTACCGACGGAACAATTGATAAGAACTAGATCAGAGGTTCCCAACCTCGTACCCGCGGGCACCATGGCGCCCGAACGATTCGTATGTGCTCGCCACTATTTAAACATTAAATAAAAGTGTGTATTATTAGTACATTTTGTAAATACATCATCTCTGGGCGTATGCAATATGAATAATAATTTTATCATTTTGAAACATTTTTGTTTATTATTAATTAATAAATTATGAATAAAACAAAATAAATTATGGGAAAATGAGAAGTTATGGAAGGCGTTAATCGAAATATAAATAAATAAAAAATAGGTGGTGCCCGTTACTACACCGATATTTTAGAATGCGTTCTAGAGAACAAAAATTGGGAACCCCTGGAACTAGATTATAGCAACAATTAGGAAGAATTAATAACTAATGATTGAAACATAGGTGTACAACAATAAATTTGAGTTTCCGTTCTTCACAACTTCCTAAAAGTTGTCCCATACATAAACATACATCTACTTTCTTACTAATATATAAGTAAAATCCCACTGTCGGGCAAGCCTTCTCTCCAAAGAGTACTAGCGCCATGTGGCTATAGTGCGGTAGACTGAAAATCTTCACGTATTTATTACATTATTATGCTCGGACGCCCCCATTGTATTTCCGAATTTGTCCTCAGAATTACGAAATAGAATTAATCAGAGCCTAACCAAACTCTCATCTATTCTCTCTTTCTATATCTCCCTTGAAGAATATATTTCCCAATACAAAATGACTCACCGAAATCAGTTGGCATGATATTGAGTTATTCGTCCATTTGTCGCGGACATGCTTAATTCAAATTTAAGACTTATATGGTTTTCTCATGGAAGCCATTGTCAGAATTGGACCACACGGGAAGCATCAGCTTTCTAATAAAAAAGAATCAAAGTCGAAAGTTATGAGTTATCTATCAAACTTAAAAAAACAAAAGACGGATTGAGAACCTCCTCCTTTTTTTATGTCGGTTGAAAATAATAGTTATTATTTATTTGCATTGCGAGTCTACTCGTAAATTAATAATGTTCTATGTTGCGTTCTATGGGGTCAAGGCCTCGCAAGTTGTACCGTCCGGTCGGTCGGAATGTCATCCGGTCCGAAGACCATATCACTGAAATTTATTACTTCCTATACTTTCTATTTTCTTAGAGAATATGCTAAAGCACACAATCTATTTCTGTATCTAAACTAATTTGAATACTAAAAAGTAAGAGTACACGTGGGCTGGTCGTAAAACTTTCGTTCTCACAATCATCATTTGTTTAAAGTTACAGCCTTTATATATGTTATATATATGTCCCGCTGTTGGGCACAGGCCTTCTCTGTAAAGAGACTATAAAGGCGCAGACCGCCACGCGGCGCTAGTGCGGATTGGCAGAATTCGCAAGCCTTAGAATTTTTTTTTTAAAGAAAGCTAGCAATATTTCTTTTTATTTTTCAGTTAATATTACTAACAATCTTGTTAACCATTCCAACTAAGCTTAAGTTTGTGCTACGAGATAGTTCACGGCAATAGTCAAATGGTGGATTCAGACCCACGACCTTACGATTCGCAGGCCGTACCCTAAACCATTTGGCTAAAAGTTTCCTCACGATGGTTTTCCTTTACCACCGAGTGCGTGGTAAATCTGAATCTGAAAATGTGAATCTAAACTCGGGTTGCTAGCATACTACTCAGCTTTTTTTTTGTTGACGGGGGGGAAATTTTTGAAATTGAATAAGATATCCCGCCTTCTGGGGGGAAGGCGGCGGTTATGTGGGGTTGTTTTTACCCACTAAAATCCCCGGTGGCCCTTCCTCAGTGCATGGTGAGGGGCTCAGGGATCTCCACTGGAACGCACAGGAGCCCCTCTGTACTGTGTTCTTCGGAGAGCACGTCCCGGGAGGGGAGGTTAATCCTCCTCCTCCCCTGTGCCCTCGCAATGCAAGGTCCCGCCTTCTTCCCGGGTCCACTTTGGCGGACGACAGAGGTCCCAGTTGCCGCTCTCCCCTGTCGCCCAGTGAACCCGAGGCCCCTTTTAGTCGCCTTCTACGACAGGCACGGATCCGTACCTTAGTCTTATTCGTACGAGCCCAGAACTACATCGATCTATCATCTCTACTGATCGTACTATGCAACTTTTAACTTTCGTATGAAAAAAATGGCCTTCGTCCCTATTTATTTAATGCCTGAATTCATAAAGAATGCCCTTATCGTTCCTTATATTTCTATTTAGTGAATTTCGGTGGACTAGAATTCAATGGCTCCTTCAAGGTAAGGGCTAAATATGTTTTTACAAGGCTAAGCGTGCTCATAATCCAAGGTCTTGTTGCCCTTACCCTTTACGATCGTTTGAAGATTTCGATCTATTCTTTAAAAAGTTTTACTGCAGTAATCTATGTAACAAGTATATTGAATCAAACCGTAAACGATTTTACGCGCGAACGCTTTCGTAGTTCCGAATTATCGTAGGGATATTCTTACGAAAATAAAATTAATCAGAATCTAACCAAGCTTTTATCAAACTATTCTTACAGTACATCCTTTCCAATAAAAAGTGAATCATCGAAATCGGCTGGCGTGATATTGAGTTATTCGCTCATTTGTGGTGCACAAACTTGATGCAAATTAAAGACTTATATGGTTTTCTCATGGATAGAATTGGGTTTCCACACAGGAAGATAAAGTTAAAGTTACAGCCTTTATATATATAATATATATGTCCCACTGCTGGGCACAGGTCTCTGTAAAGAGAATATAAGGGCATAGTCCACCACGCGGCCCTAGTGCGGATTGGTAGACTTCACATGCCTTAGAAAAAATTTCTAAGACATGTAGGTTTCCTCACGATGTTTTCCTTCACCGCCGAGCGCGTGGTTAATCAGCACATAAAATTGCAACAACAAATTTATTGGTGCCGGCACCGGGGATCGGACTCTGGTTGCTAGCGTACTATGCAACAAGAGCCAACCGCCCGGACACTGAGCTACCACGGCTCGCACACGGCACACTGGAAGTACCAGCTTTTAAATAAACAAAGAACCATCAAAATCCCTTCACCTAGTCGAAAGTGATGAGGTAACAAACATAAAAAAAGACATACAGACGAATTGAGGACCTCCTTTTTTGTAGTCGAATGAAAACACTATGGTACTATAGATATTTATAGGAGAATACAGAAAATAAAACGCTACATTCCCTTTCCATTCCCATTTATTTCCACGGGAGGATTTTCTCTTTTATTACGAACTATACAGATTAGCCAGAGAAGCTGGCCTTGATTGAGAGGTGGCATAGCTCTTAGGTTGCTTAGCTTGAAACTCTATCTTGGGATAACTTCGGCTTGGACGGTTTCTATGTTACGCGTAAGCATTCCGATCCGAGGGCGCCCGAGAGGGCCGAACCACGAATCGGTCGGTTGCTATTTCACGGATAATCTAAGGGACATTCAAAAGATAAACATTAAGTCGTAGTAACGCGTTGGCGCTGGGAGAAGTGGCCGAAGAAACTTCACCACGGGAGTGTTTTAAAGTTGGATCTCGAAAATATACATATTTTCTCGTGTACAGTAAAATCCCATACAGCAGAGAAATGTAGAATCATTCTCATTTATCTCGAAAGTTGAAATAATCAGCTTGATAATAGTCCACACACAAAATAGGCAATCAAACTTCGATCTTATACTTTAGCCTTACGAATATAGGAACACTGAAATAGCACTAATTTCCTATTCTGCCTGAAAGCATGCAATATAGGTGCGGAACAAGTGTCAGTGTGACCTTGACGTTACATAATTGTGTGCAGACCTAGTGTGGTCCAAGAGTTAATGTAATTGAATTGGGTCATTTTGCAATTGTTTTTTATTACCAGCCAGTGTTTGTAATAGCGTATCATTGTTCATCATCATTAGCATTTGTTGTCTATGGTTTACGTCCTGGCAATTTATGAATATAAGAAAAAACCTGCTTTTTAAACCAAAAATTTTTAGAAAGTATTCAGAATAAATGGGGCACAGTATTACAACATGCAATCATCTGATCGTTGGTTGGACGACTTAGCCACTTTTTTTTGTTAACGGGGAGGAAATCTTCAAAAAGATAACCCGCCTTCTGGGGGGAAGGCGGCGGTTATGTGGGGTTTTTAACCACTAAAACCTCCCCGGTGGCCCTTTCCTCGGTGCATGACGAGGGGCTCCAGGATCTCCAGTAGAACGCACTGGAGCCCTCTGCACTGTGTCCCGGGGGGAGGAGGTTACTCCCTCCCCTTGTGCCCTGGCAGTGCTAGGCGACACGGGCCAGCCGATGTCGCCTTCTTCCCGGGTCCACCTTAGCGGATGACAAAGCCCCTCACCCTTGTCGCCCGGTGAAACCGAGGCCCCCTTTAGTCGCCTTCTACGACAGGCAGGGGATACCGTAGTCTTATTCTTGACAGCCCAGAACTACAGGGCTGAACGACGACTTAGCCACTAGGCTATCACAGCTTTTTATAAATATATTGATTTAAGCATTATTTTGTATGTTAATTTACGAAACTTTTTTGACACAATAATACGGCTTATTTCTTCTCAAAATGGTCGGCAAAGCACATTTTTATAATTCCTATATTTATTTTTTTTTAACGCTCATTAATTTACATATCACTCCCACGATCTGATCCATTGAAGTTTTTTCATGGTCTTCTACATATCCGAAATCACCTTGTCGACGTTTTCAGAATGTCCACTTTCCATAAAAAAAGACGTTAAAATTGTCTTTAAAGTTTTATTTTTAGTAATTCCTCGCGGCCTTGATTGAAAAATGAATGAAATAAACCCAAGCCCAGTGCTCGGGCGCTCGCTTCAAGTTGTATAGTATGCTAGTAACCCGAGTTGGATCCCTGATACCCGACACCAATCGAATTGGTTACCGCAATTATAAATGATTTGTATGCTGATTTGCCACGTGCTCGGCGGTGAAGGAAAACATCGTGAGAAGACATGCATGTGTTAGAAAATTTCTTAAGGGATGGGAATTCTGCCGATCAGTTCTAGGGCCGCGTGGCTGACTATGTCATTATATTTCCTATAATTCATTAGTATTCGAACTTATGAACATCAGATCACAAGTCAGACGACGTTAGCTACTATCATTGCTATTTATAAATATACTAGCTACGCCCCGCGTTGTTACCCGTGATCAAACAGAACAAACACAGACAAAAATTATAAAAATTACAATTTGGTATATGTACCGTGTATTTTACTGGTTGCTTTAATATTACAAACAGACACTCCAATTCTATTTATTTGTATATAGATTGATTTAATTAATATTTGGTGCAATTATTATTTTATTCTTACATTATTATAAGGCTTAACTTCTCTTAAAATGGTCTCGCCAAATTGCTCCTATACACCCAATACAAAGAAGGTCTGCCAACATGTACAGGCTGTTACTTATTTTAAATACATTCTTTTTTATTTCATGTGTACTCAGATTTAAGTGGCCAGTTCGCAAAAGCCTTCATTCATTGCATTCGTATTTCGTAAGCGATACAAGTTTCCGTATACATACATACATTTGATTCCTTTTATTGACTTTTTCTTTACAACCTGCATACAGTCGTGAGTTGAATTACTCAATTATACTACGAAGTATGCGCTCACTTTTGATTCAACCTCTTTGCTCAGTGTTTTTAGATCTTTAGACATATGATTTGCGTACATACTACTATCTAAATAGTTATTTTATGTGTTAATTTTAACTATTTATGGTAGACAATGAATGAATGAATATACTTTATTGCTCAACTATTAGGTTCTAATATTTGAAACTGGTGTTTTGTAAGGGAGTAACCAAAGACGATTTTTTCAAAATATAATATATTTATTTAATCAAAGTGTGTACCATTGCTATTCATGCCCTTTTGCCATCTCATAGGAAGTTCATCGATCCCTTAAAAAATACCATTCGGATGGGAATCAATGAGGCTTTCAAGCTTTTTCGCCTTCCCAATTTGCTTCAAGTGGATTAAAACAGCCCTGTAGTTTTGGGCTCTCAAGAATAAGACTACGGTATCCCCTGCCTGTCGTAGAAGGCGACTAAAAGGGGCCCCGGGAAGAAGGCGACATCGGCTGGCCCGTGTAGCTTTGCACTGCGAGGGCACAGGGGGGGAGGGAGTAACCTCCCCCCGGGACGTGCTCTCCTTGAGCACAGTGCAGAGGGGCTCCGGTGCGTTCCACTGGAGATCCCGGAGCCCCTCGTCATGCACCGAGGAAAGGGCCACCGGGGAGGTTTTAGTGGGTAAAAACCCCACATAACCGCCGCCTTCCCCCCAGAACGCGGGGTATCTTTTTGAAGATTTCCTCCCCGTTAACAAAAAAAAAGTTTTGTCATTAACACCGCAGCCTGCAGCTAACTCGTAGTTTGCGATGGATCCACAATAGCCTTCAATTCTTCATTATCAACCTTAGACTCCGGCCACCCACGGGGCTTGTTTTGCAGGTCGAAATTACTTGAACGAAAATTTAAAATTAAAACAACGCACTGTGTTTTCTGTTGTGACACCACCGCCATACACATCATTAATACTGAAACACTGGTATTCGTAAATAACGCGATATTTTCAATTTTTCATGTTGTAAACTGAGTGACGCAAAGAAAAAAACCGAAGATGGAAAAAACATATGGATTACGGTTTTCGAAATATAAATGCATAAGTAAATAGCTGTACAAATTTGAAATCGAAATTCTTAACAAAGAGGAGACAAGATCAAAGTGGCCAGTGCGGCAAAACTTGTTAAAATTAGGTCCTTAAATATGAAATTATATTTATGGACCTAATATTAACAAGTCCATCAAAGTAATAATATTATACTATGTGTCACAGTATACATTTTATATATCGATGTATCGATTTAAAACGATAGAGTTTCATTTGGAATCGGCGGTCTTATCGCTGAGGGCAATCTTTTCCAGACAACCTTTCAATGGACAGAAATTCGTTTCTAGAAATGTTTTAGTGCATCTGTGACTAGATCTAATTATAGTCAAATACATGTGTACATACTAATACTAACAATAATACATAAATACAATACGCCATGCATACAACAAATATATATTATAAACATATACACACAATATGATAACATTTTCAAAAAGAAAGATTTTTCTTATAAGCTAAGTTCTTAAAGATAATATTATAATTTGTAGGTCTCGTAGAATAAAATAGTCCAACAACTAATACAATCGCTTTATTGTAACGTGCGTAACGTGATACAAAGAATTATTTATAACGAATACCGTCACAACTGTGCGTCCTTACAATCTTTATACAAAATCAATTAGAAGTTACATTAGGAACTAATAAGTTACAACTATTGCTTACAATGCCAAGTTAATGTGACGATCAACTAAATTATTAATTATGAATTAAATATACAATAAGGTTCAGGTAAATCACTAAGATATCATTGGAAGTAGTTATTATGCATAACAATCGCTGGGTGTCATGTGTTGCCAGATAACAATAGATAAGGATTTTGTGCACCTTATACTTTCTGGCAACGCATTCCAAAGGCTTCAATGTAAAGAGATTTGCTGTGGCATTTTTAGTTTCATATTCTTCAACAACAATTACATTACACATTTTTTTTGTTCTTATAAAGTTAAAAGAATTTTTTTTTAATCTATGTTTACTACATATGATTTTGACTTGATTAAAAACAGTAGTCTCCTATGA
Source organism: Meandrusa payeni (assembly GCA_029286785.1). Lineage (NCBI taxonomy): Eukaryota > Metazoa > Arthropoda > Insecta > Lepidoptera > Papilionidae > Meandrusa > Meandrusa payeni. The sequence continues at coordinate 5,449,215 of JAGSMX010000029.1, forward strand.
CTTAAGCCATGCAATCTCTAATCCGATACACGTAAAGCACGGCTTCAAGAGGCAATTACGGCCACTTGGTCTAACTATGCAGATCTAGCACGATAGTGTAAAGGGTTGGCCTACCCATTGTATTGCATAAGACCTAATTTCAGCGCTACCTTCAAGGTTACTACTAGTTTACATTTTTGACTGTGTGTTGTGTGTAATCTATGGCCTATGCCCGTTTTCTATCACAAAAATAATTACACAGTGTTATAATTGTAGGTTTTGTGGAATGAAATAGTAAATTATTAAAAGGTAAATTTATAAAACATCATGCGAAACATATTCAACGTAAATTAGACTATCGTGAAATAAACCGCGTCTAGTGTGTCGGAATGTGTTAGTTATTTGAATGAAACGGCTGAATGTGAAGGCAGACAATACGGCAAGAGCTCTTTTGTGGGCCCGTTGTTAAGTACGCTCCGTGTACCATATGCATGTGGAGGCATCCCTGATTAATGTTTTCGTGCTGCCCGCAGTTTGAGTCTCTTTGATGAACGCAGCGCTTTCATATCGCGTATATTGTTTCCTACAATGAGACCGGTGTTCTCTCACTTTGTTTTATAATTCAGTGCTTGGTCGATTTCAGCCACCTGCGTCATAGTTTCATTGCGACCATTTGAATTCAATTTAAAGGATAAGAGTGGGATTTTTTGTGGGTGGAGGTGCCTTTACTTTAAGTTATCACCACCGCCCATGAATATTTATAATTTCGCTAGTATTGCAGGATTTAAGAAAGGAGCTTAATAAAAAGGAGGAGAGGAGAGAATTTTTTATACTTGTCACACATAGTTGCAGTTTTGAATTGTAAAAGTGGCAACATTCTGTAGGAACTGTCAATTGATACCAATGATATAGGACGTATCTTTTTTCGCGCAAAATAAAATAAAGAGGTAAACAAGATCGAAAGCATTTTCGCTCGCTGTCCTCCCACTTCTATCAATGAGTTTTTTCTGTGTTACGAAGAAAAAAAACAGTTGCTAAATTTTGTGATCTGCGGTATGGCGATTGGCTTATTACCTGTCATATATGGGACCAATTAAGCTTGGTGAAAACCAAAAAGCTGTCTTTGCCTACCCGCTAAAGGCTTTTGATCGTTAAAGTTTTTTTTATTCATACGACGCTGTGTAGTCTGACTAATAACTATTTATTTTTTTAATAGCTTTGGATTACTTCACTTCAAAAAGTGATAATTTTTATGCCACTGGCCGAAAAGCTTTTCGTTTGGCACGCGAAATTCATGACCTTGTACCAAATGCCCCATACAAGTGCAACTAAGTAACTTTTTTGTATATATACTTAATTGCCAACTGTCGATGCGTTCATTGTAACGAGTGGCCGCCTTGATATATATACGGAGCATGGGATATTAAAGTTACAGCCTTTATTTATGTCCCTCTGCTGGGCACTGGCTTTCTCTGTAAAGATAGTATAAGGGCATAGTCCGCCACGCGGCTCTAGTGTGGATTGGCAGAATGCACATGCCTTAAAATTTTAGACATTCTAATATTTTTAATATTGGACATGTAGGTTTCCTCACGATGTTTTCCTTCACCGCCGAGCGCGTGGTAAATCAGCACATAAAATTGCAACACCATATTCATTGGCGCCGGCACCGGGGATCGCACTCGGTTTGCAAGCTTACTACGCAACTTGAGGCGACCTCCCGGACACTGAGCTACCACGGCTCTAGCAAAGGGTTTTGTTTTAATGTTTGTCATTCACTCACAACACCATCATGTATGAACCGATTTTGAAGACTAAGGTTTGAAAGGGTTCGGTTCCATTTAGGAAAATAAATTTTGTTTGCTTATAGGGCCTTCGGTTCTGTTGATATACCAGAAAACTCATAAAAATCGTGTGGAAGAATGATGTTTGTTGATTGAGACATTGATACGTTTATGATAATCTAAGGCTAGGTAAGTACTCCATAATGACATCAGATCAAAGGCGAAAGAAGAAACGGAATATAGTTCATGATAACTTCATAAAACTTTATTTTCAATAAGGCCCCGCGTAGTAGCATTTGATATTTGATCCGTCACGTTTGACTCCATTTGAAGTCGGCATTTGTTTTTACTTGTAAATATACTCGTCTTTTGACCATATAAACAGTAGCACACCGTACTCCGCAAGGTCCACCGGTGATTACCATTCTGGCATTGGCCCTTACAGCGAATGCACGTGGCATTGCGTAGCCTTTTTCGATATGTGCTAATTTTTTTTCACTCACGAACATGATGCGAAGGAAGGAGGAGAAAATGAAGTTATATAATCTCTCCTTACTCCTCTAGATTATTATTTTGTTGATTATGTAATTTCTAGAGGTATAGGCTGAGCGACCTAAGAGCTATGCCACCTCTCAATCCGTGAAGCAGTAAAGGCTATCTGGCCAACTATTTGGTTCGTCCAAAAAAAAATGAAAAAAAAATGTAATTTCTTCCAAAAAATTTTATTTTCTTTTTAACCGACTTTGTAATTCTGTGTCTACGTGAGCTCGCAATTGCGTACGCAACACGGCGCTCGTCGCAGAAAATGATTTTGGAAGACCTGTAACCTATGGATATGGATATGTGACTAAATGGGGACTAAAAGGGGTGACTTATTGCAATTTTTATATCACACACACGTTCATGCATGCTAACACATACACAAACACATTCTGTTATATCCAGATCAATTCGAGCTCACGCTTTGTTTACACAGCTTAATAAATATTTCTGTAGTCGCAGATGGTGACATTTCCAAGAATTATATATGTATTTGCCAACTGTTTAATTTTTTTTACTGTAATGCCTTTTTTAACCATGGCCCTCAAGTCTGCTGTTACTCTTCACTTACGTAATATTTTTTTTTTTATATGAAAAGTGGCAAACGAGCACACGGCTCACCTGATCTTAAGTGATCACCGTCGCCCATGAACATCCACAGCACCAGAGGAGCTGTAGGTGCGTTGCCGACCTTTGAGATAGGAATAGGCTCGTTTCTTGAAGGTCCCTAAATCGTAAACACTCAAAATACTTTTAAAAAATCCAATTATTCCAAAAAGCGTAGATATATATTCTAATGGCTTAGGCTTCAATCTACTTCGGGCCTCGAGAAACCGCACGCAATAGTCCTGTACACCTTCCAAAAAAAGGGAAAGGGGTGAACAGATTCGGCTTCACCCCTACTCAGAGATGAGGTTCTTAAGAGCCAATGCCGTCGGAGCTATGGAAGTGTGCTAACGCGTCCCCGTTGTTCTGACTATAGGCATGGAGGTCAACACCGTGGAGGTTTTAGTCAGTGCGAGTTCGACAAAATCCATCCTTGTCCCTGCAACGGTGGATATGCGTAGGCATTTCCCCACGTAAAAAAATTGATGTTTTTTTTTGTAATTTGAAAGCTGTTGCTGGTGCGTGTGTCATCAGTCATGAGAAAATCATACAAGTTTTAAATTTGCATTATATGTGCGCGACAAATGGACGAATAACTCAATATCACGCCAACCGATTTCCACGATTCATTTTTTATTGGAAAGGATATTTGGTAAGGATATTTCGCAGTATCACTACGATTATTCGGAAATATAAAAAGAGCGTCCGCGCGTAATTGCATTTAAGGTTTGATTCGATTTGAAATCCATTTTTGTTTTTACTAATAAATATACATGTTTACTTTGACAATGTGTGGGAGATAAAATAATGGAGCCGTAAAATTAACAACATGAATATAATACCGTATTTATGCTCCAAGTGGGGTATACATTGTATGAAGACGTGTCGTAAAATACTTTGATTAATTTTCTTTGTGTATCTATTCAATCCTGGCACGAGAAATCAGATAAAATGTATCTTCTATCTGGCTTATAGCGTAATGTTTTATATCGTTCATTGACATTTTACGAAACCCTAATCGCTATAGTATCTTTCACAACTCGTTGAAATTTTACGTCATTAGCGTTATTTCTATTTTTTTATGACGAACTACACAGATTGGCCAGAGAGGCTGGCCTTGACTGCTTCACCGGATTGAGAGGTGGCACAGCTCGCTTAGCCTGAACCTCTATTGCTAGTAACTCGACACAAGGGTCCCCCAGGTGAGGGGTAACCTCGACTTGGACGGTTACTATGTTACGCGTAAGCATTCAGAACCGAGGGCGCCCGAGAGGGCCGAACCACGACTCGGTCGGTTGCTATTTCACGGATAATCTAAGGGACATTCAAAAGCTAAACTAACTTTGAGTGCCACTTCGGGAAGCGTTGTCGCTGGGAGAAGAAGTGGCCGAAGAAACTCCAGCAACGCTCCTAACATCTAAGGGGTGGGGCCTGCCCTATTTCTATTCGACATTACTTAGTTTAAACTTATATACTGACTTCTCATATTGAAGCGAATATTACTCATTGAATGTAACTTTGTAATCTACTTCAAAACAAGTATATTTACCAGTAAATATTCAAAACAAACGTTAAGCGCGACGCCCTCTTTGTATTTCCGAATTATAGTTGGAGTATTACGTAATAGATTTATTCATTATTATTGAGTTATTCGTCGATTTGTCGCGCACATACTTAGTGCAAATTTAAAACTTTTATTGTTTCTTATAGATGCGATGTCAGAATTGGACTAAATTAAAATGGGACCACGCGGAAAGCACCAGCTTTCACATAAAATAAAAATCAACAAACATAAACAAAAACAGACGAATTGATAACCTCCTCTTTTTTGAATCTCGGTTGAAAAGGGTTAGGTACTCAATTCTGTTTTTTTTTACGTTAATTGCCGGACTATCATAGTTATAATTATACTCGTATGTTCTAGCGCCTATATTTTTTTTTATTACATATACGTGATCGCTGTCGCACTTACCCAGTCTTCGATTGTCATTAATCTACTATCACAATCAACCTTCTAAAATCAGGCATATAAATAAATAAAATAATAATAATAACATGAAAGCACTGTAGTAACTGTAGAGGTAGCGCTTTTTTTAACAAAACAAAGCAAACAAAGTACATTAAAAAAGACCATGGACACGTCTGTGGTTGCGCTTTATTGAATATTAAAAAAAAATATCACAATGAACAAGCATTCTTCTTGAATCTCTTGTCTTGATTCCAAGATAAAAAAATGTTTATTTCCATACATTCTTTTCTATCTATATATATAAAACTCGAATTATAAATATATAAACTCGAACTGATCTAGTGATCTATCAACGTACAGCCCAAACCGCTGGACGGATCGGGCTGAAATTTAGCATGCAGGTAGATGTTATGACGTAGGGATCCGCTAAGAAAGGATTTTGATCAATTCTACCTCCAAGGTGATAAAATAGGGGATGAAAGTTTGTATGAAACTTTGTCAATTTTAAACCGATGGGGCTGAAATTTGGCATGCAGGTAGATGTTATGACGTAGGCATCCGCTAAGGGGTTTTGATCAAGTCTACCCCCCAGGGGATAAAATAGGGTACTAAACAAAAGTAAAGCCGTAAAAACTATACTTCTTAACGCGAGGGAAGCCACGGGAAAATGCTAGTTTATATTTAAAACCTAATTGAACTCAAATCCTTTTAAGCAAAAAATTAATAAGCAGTCTAGTAATGACGTCGCTATTAGTGCATAAATATTAAAAACAAGTTCAGCAGAAAGGACATGAGAACTTTCTCTTTTCAAGTCGGTTGAAAAGACATTCAACTTCTATTAGAGGCAAGTCGTTACACCAAAATTGCAATTATAGTCATGCAGTGTGTGGGAATGCACATTACGACCGTACCCACACCGCGCCTATTTCTGTGTGGCTATTGTTAGGCCGGCGTTTCTGATGCACCACTTGTGTATTATGGATGCTGGATTTCAGATGTCACGGGGCTTGTATTTTAAAACATTCTATTATTATTGTATAATTTCTAAAGGTCTAGTCATAAAAGTCGATCGGAAGAAGATCGGCTATTCGTCCTTTAGGTATATTTAAGAGAAAAAACACAAATATATTTAAGAGCATAAACAAAAACTGACTTCTAATTAAACGCTAAAACGTATGAGATCTAATTGACACCAAATTCTTTTTTTTTAAATCCATTTGATGATGAGATTTGATTAAAATCCATCAAGATAAAAGATTGAATACTCTTTGAGTCGTACAGGTCGTCAAATTTATTCGTTTTCCACAACGTCATCTAGACTCATCCCTATAAAATTGCTACAGTTTAGTCTGCTCTTTCTCATCTCCCAGCGCCAATGGTTACTGAAGTTGTTTAGTCGGTCTATACCTTATACTTTCTAGGCAAGTGCTTGACCAAGATCTAACTACAAGTACCAGCTTAGTAAATGCTTACTCTTGAAAACACCGACATTATTATCGGAGGGTACTATTCGAGTTATTTGTTGTAAGAATAAAGAAAGACAAGGCAAAGCGCTTTGTTGGTTTGTTGTTTATGATGTCCCTATTGTCCTATACCTATCGGTGTCACTCCTATGTTTGCTATTTTGTTATAAACATACACACAGTTAATATTAAATTCATTCTATATATGAATGTGTTACTTCCAACTTCGACACTTGGCCTCCCTAACTTAGAGAATACTTGTAATAATATTTCTTGCTTTTTATGACTTATTGGCGTGCAATATAATAGTAGCGGTTACTAAGGTTTTCTTTTAAAAAGAAAGTTTTGTACGTGATCAATCTAATAGTTCGACAGTTTGAATGTACAGGGGAATAAGAAGTTTTTACCGAGTTAGAGAGAATGTCGTTACTGTTGATATGTATGTCTTGTCGACTTTATTATAACACTCTAAATACCAACAAATCGACACCGAAAATTTATATTACGCTAACGTATATATTCCGATAGCTTAAAAAATAAATAATAAAGAATAATAACTATTACTATACATCAATAAAGTAACTATAACGTGTCCTGAAATAAAAATAAGTATCTTTACTAATATAAACGTTATCTCGGTTTTTAACACTGTAACATAATTAGTATAAGTTGCTGGTGTCGAAATATTGTTGTATACGTATTACTAGTATCTAGTCTAAAAAGAACACGTTGACTATCAGATGTGCCAATTTTGAGTGGTTTCCCATCACTGCAACATGCACGTTCCATTCATTCTTTTTTTGACGAACTACGCAGATTGGCCAGAGACAGTTTCTCAGCCTTGACTGCTTCACCGGATTGAGAAATGGTATTGCTCTTAGGTCGTTAAGACTGAACCTCTATCGCTAGTAACTCGACACAAGGGTCCCCGGTGAGGGGTAACCTCGGCTTGATTAACTATGTTACGCATAAGCCGATCTGAGGGCGCCCGAGAGGGCCGAACCACGACTTGTTCGGTAGCTATTTCACGGATAAGTTCCATTCATAATAATTGTTTTTATATGAGAAATGGCAATCGAGCATGGGGCTCATCTTATGTTAAGTGTTACGCAGGCCATGGGCGTTTGTGGTCCATTGACAGAGCACCCTTTTCTGGAAAGTTCCTTAGTCGTATCGGAGATATATATCTTTGATGGTAAAAATGTATTTATGTTGGCGTGTTCGAGAGAAAATAATGAAGCCTAAGTTTGTGTTATATTTAGAGTGTTTCTCATTTAATCGTTCGTTATTCCGTGTCGTTTTTGTATGAATGGACTACACAGATTGGCCAGAGAGGCTGGCCTTTCCTGCTTCACCGGATTGAGAGGTCGCATAGCTCTTATGTCGCTTAGCCTGAACCTCTATTAGCTAGTAACTCGACACAAGGGTCCCCGGTGAGGGGTAATCTCGGCTTAGACGGTTACTATGTTACGCGTAATCATTCCGATGCGAAGGCGCCGAAGCACGACTCGGTCGGTAGCTATTTAATTGATAAAATCTAAATAGGACAATCTAAGCTAAACTTACTTATATGCCACTTCGGGAAGCGTTGGCGAAGAAATTCCAGCAACGCTCCTAATCCTATCCATGGGAAACTTCCGTGTCGTGTTCACGTGTGACGGCGATCATTTAAAATCAGATGAATTGTTATCTCGTTTGCCCCTTTCCCTATACAAAAAACTATGTTTACCTTTCAGATAGATTGTACTTCGCAACCCTGAAGACCGGCTACAAACCGAAACCCACGCGGAACAGTAAATACTTCCACATAGAGGATGAGATCATCTACGAGAATTTCTACTTCGATTTCGGACCTTATCACCTGTGCCACTTGTATCAATTTTGCAACAAGCTCAATGAGGAATTGGAGAAAAACCCGAAGAAAAAGATCGTTTTCTACACTAGTAACAATGAGACACTACGACTTAACGCGGCCTACCTTATTGGAAGTTATCAGGTATTTTATTTTGACTACTGAAAGTAATACACTTCATATTCCTATCTGCCACACTGTTTTCTTACACAATTCTTTTACCTTAAACGCAATAAGGCTCTCGAATGCGCTGCCATCAAATATCCAGCTGGAACTAAGGTTACATTCAAACGCTCGCTCTTAAATCTTTACTTAAATGAGGAATAGTTATAAAATTTTATTTCTGTCCCTATATATATATATATATATTATGCTAATCATTATTATGTTATGCTATTTATCCATATGGTATGTTAATGTATGCTTGTATTTATTTATGTTTCTACATATATAGTATATTTTTAAATTTGTCTTTTGAAGGTTGCACCCGTAACTTTGTTTCTACACAACCCTACAGTGGACTGGCAGAGAATGTCTTCTGGCATTAAATCTGCTTTTTTGTACATTAATTATGTGCAAATTCGAAGCGTCAATAGCCAATTGTGAATTCGAACCCATGACCTTACAATTCGCAGACCGTACCCTAAACCATTATGCTATTGACGCTTTTAAGTAAGTTATTATATTCCTTATCATTTACAGATAATATACCTCGGCGGTTCCCCGGGGCCAGTGTACAAACAGCTGACGGAGAGTGGTGAATGGACGCTGCTCAGCTTCCGCGACGCCTCCGGAGGTCCACCGCTCTTCGACATCTCCCTCTTGGATGTACTTCAAGGGCTAAAGGTCGCTCACGATGCCAAGTTCTTTGACTTCCAACATTTTGATGCTGAACAGTATTTGTTCTATGAGGTGTGTTACCGTTGAAGTATTCTCCGCTTTCAATATTTGGTGATTTTAATTTTGATTATATATAAATATTTTATTTGTTTACGATCTCTATTTCTCTCTCTTTCTTTCTTGCTATTGATCCCATGTGACGGCAGCTTTCCGGATTTTCGCTTTCCACTTCGCTGTCGCCGACGTAACCTTGGGAAATCTTGCACTCCCTTATGTCACTCTCCACCTCTCCACCTTGTCTTGGGTCTTCCTCTGAATCTACAGTAAGAAGGGAAAGGTGTGTAGCGCCAGGATCCCTACTTAGTGGGAAGGCAATATATTAAACAGACTATTTTAGAGATTTAGACTTATTTCATATTATAAAAATGGGGTCGGAATCTGCAGCCTTTGAGCTACATTTTTGACTTCCATGTATGGCTCTTTTACGGCACATTCCGCTACGCGGCCTTAGAAAAAAAATTCTAGGACATGTAGATTTCCTCACGATGTTTTTCCTTCACTGCCGAGCGCGTGGTAAATCAGCACATAAAATTGCAACAACAACTAGGGTTACTAGCGTATTATGCAGCTTGAGGCAACCGCTCGGACACTGGGATACCACGGGTCTACACTGAGCTAGGCTGACCCCTGTTATAGAGGCTTATATAAATAACTAGTGCCAATCAACTTTCCAGAAAGTGGAGAACGGCGATCTGAACTGGATAATCCCGGACAAGATGCTCGCGTTCTCCGGCCCCCACCACCGGTCCCGGTTGGACCGCGGCTACCCCCTCCACAGCCCGGAACACTATCATCAATACTTCCGCACCCACCACGTCACCACCATCGTACGTCTGAACAAGAAATCGTACGACGCGAAACAGTTCACTGCCCACGGATTCGAACACAGGGAATTGTTCTTCGTGGACGGCTCCGTGCCGTCTGATCTAATAGTGAACAGGTTCATACGGATAGCGGAGGCTGCGAAAGGTGCAGTCGCTGTACATTGTAAAGGTAACTTTTTTAACCGACTTCAAAAAGAATTCTCAATTAGTGTATATTTTATTTTTAATGTGAATTTATAGCTTTTAAATTGAGCATAAATTACATTTCAATTTTTTTGAAATAAAACTTTTTTACGTACCCTTGAATCGGGGAGTAATGCGTTATGAAAAGCGTGATGGGGAGTCGCGATTGAAGTTGTAAGCGAGATATTAGTTAGTGAAGATTCAGAGTTGCGTATCGTATATCTAAGACACAGTGTAGTGGTGTTATAGAGGTTCAGTCAAACCTCTATAACAATAGGAATCTACCTCTATGCCACCTCTCAATCTGGTGAAACAGTCAGCTTCTCTGGCTAATCTGTATAGATACGTGAAAAAAAAACTTGTCTGTATCACACTATAGGAAAAAGAAAGAGCGCGCGCATCTTTCCTCTTCTTGAACAACCGTATTTATATTATAGTTTGTCGATATATTGTAATCGGAATGAAGATACTAGATGTTTAATTATTGCATTTTACAAATTTCGCAACACCGATCTGCTGCGTTCCGTGGCAGTTAGAGATACCTGGCCACCAAGTGTTGGAATAACTTGCCACCGCCCATAAGAGTCAGTAAATCTGAAAATGCATTTTAAAATTAAATTAAAACACCTGATGTTAAAGTACCAAAGAGATAATATTTATTTATTTATTTATTGAACATCAACACAATGAACTATTTTAACAAACAATATATAAAACAGTGAAAAGTTGAATGCCCATCGCAGTAGGTGTAGACTACAAGATATTAAATGGCGAGTGACAATGTTAAGTTATAACTAAAAGAACACAAAAGTAAAAAATAAAGTAAATTAGAAATTAAAAATTAACTAATAAAAAAAAACTATTTGTAGGTTAGTGATTTTTTAAACATTATAATACTTGGAAAAAAGAGGTCACATATCCCCGTGATGTCTTTTTGTTGCGTGGTGGCATGTTGTTTAGAATATTTTTAATATTTCATTATATAATATAAACTTTACTTTTTAATCTTTTTAAAATGTAATATCTAATATATTTATGAAAATATTTTGTTAATCTATTATTGTATTGTATATCTATATATATAAAAGAGAAAGTGTGTGATTTTTTTCCATTTACGCTCCGAAACGGCTGGATCGATTTCAATGAAACTTTCAGGGAATCTTCACATTGACCTGGCGAGTAATCCTGTAAAGTTTGGTGATGTCAAATACAGCTTTTATTTACTATTGTTTAAATAAAATAAAGCTAAATCTAGCCCGGCGAAGCGGTTTTTTTTTTGGACGAACTAACACAGTTGGTACGGACAAGCTGTCCTTTACTGCTTCACCGGATTGAGAGGTGGCTTTTAAGTCGCTTAGCCTGAACCTCTATCAGGTGGCAACTCGACACGAGGGTCCCCCTGGTGAGGGGTAACCTCGGCTTGGACGGTTACCATTATACTCGTTAGCAGTCCGATCCGAGGGCGCCCGACAGGGCCGAACCACGACTCGGTCGGTAGCTATTTTATTAGCAAAATCTATTGGGGCAATCTAAGCTAAACTAACTTATATGCCACTTCGGAAACCCGGAGAAGCGGGCTGGGTACGTTAGTAATATAGATAAATCTAATAACTATTGATGCACGTATATATATTCGTATATATTTTCTTTTAGATTTTTTATTACACTCCGTACAAATTTCACGTAAACATAGTATTGCGTGCGCACGGCTTTCAGTAGTCCTGGGCACTTCTGAAAATCAGCGCTGTCGTATACTTGCGACAGCACATGCTGAGACACTGTCCAATGTTGGCATCATATCCTATATCCTTTTTTCTTTATTTTTTTGTCTTAATATGTTTCATATTTTGTTTGTAATGTATTCGAATGATACCAATAAAGAATATGTGATCTAAAGCTACTTTTATGTCGTTGGTCGCCAGCGGGACTAGGGCGCACGGGCACGCTGATCGCCTGCTATATGATGAAGCATCACGGATTCGCGGCGCGAGAGGCCATCGCCTGGCTGCGGCTCTGCCGGCCGGGCTCCGTCATCGGCCACCAGCAGTGGTTCCTCGAGAAGTTCGTACACCTGCATACTTATACTTTTACACACTTTACGACACCACTACCAAATCGCCAGTAGGATAAAAATAATTGCACAAGTAAACCTTAATGGTTGGCGTTCCACAACAGTACGTTTCGAGCTTCAGATTATTAAGGTAACGATAACCTCGCACCGAGGGAAAGATCTTCTAATGAAGAGCCAGTCAAAAAATCAGCGTTCTACACCCACTACTATAACCATTTCATTGAAACATTAAAATTCCACTCCGGTCAGTATTAGAGGTTCTGGCTAAGGGACAGAGCTATGCCACCTCGCAATCCGGTGAAGCAGTCAAAGTTGTCGTCCGCCAAAGTGGACCCGGGAAGAAGGCGACATCGGGGAGGAGTCCTCCCCCGGGACGTGCTCTCCGAAGATCACAGTGCAGAGGGGCTACGGTGCGTTCCACTAGAGATCCCGGAGGAGATGCGGGGTATCATGCACCGAGGAAGGGCCACCGGGGGGTTTTAGAGGGTAAGAACCCCACATAATCCCGCCTTCCCCCCAGAAGGCTGAGTATCTACTTGAAGATTTCCCCATCAACAAAAAAAATAAGATGGTTGTAGTGGAATGGTAGATTCAATGCTGCGACTCTACGTATATGTATGTATTGATAATCTGATATGAGGATGTGTAAAAGATGTCTGTCTTTTACGTAACATGCTCTACATTTGTTCCTCAGCGTCCAGCCGCGCATGCATGCGGAGGGCGAGGCGTTCCGTCGCCGGCACAACATCTCAACGTATCCGGTGTTCACGCGCGGAGTATACTGCGACCTGGCCCCGCTCCCCGAAGCACCCGAAAAACCCGTCCATGCCGTCGAAACCCGTCTCCCTACAGACTATACTACACAGCAACAAGAACGGGAAGGTTGGTACAATGTACAAGTATATTTACGAGGAAACACCAATACCGAATCAAACGACAACCGATTTCAAAAAAGGATGTGTTTCCAAATTCATCTGTATGTTTTTGAAGTTATACTTTTTAGGCGCGTTATGAAAAAATGATGGCAGTAACAGGTTGAAGCTGTAGTAATGAAAACTGTCTAATATAATTGAGGTATCAATATGTATTATTTAATTATATAAATAAAAATATGTTTATTTAATATAATATTTATATACACAGCTATAATCCCTATTGTAGGTGCAACAGGGGTAGTAGCAAAAAGTTTAATAAGATATTGTGAAAATCTTGCCGCACAAATTAACATCAGTAACCTACGAACACAGGCAGCCATACACACATCAACAGTAATAAGCAACGTCCTAGTTTAAAATAATAATTTATTTATTGCAGTTGGACAATGCGAACGCGCTAAACGCCAACGAAGCCGACAGTGAGAACAACGTGACGACGGTGATCGGAAAGTACAAAACCACGCCCACACCAATGCTGCCAACCAAGACTGTGTTCACGCAAAAATTGAACTACATGTTGCCAACCAACAATATTCGAAATTCAAACAACACAAATCTAAAACCGCAGCCAAGAATCATCAACTCCACATTAAAGTCACATTACGCAGCGAAAACTTCAACCTTCCCCCCTACTAGAGGAGCCAATTCCCAAGCAAATAAACTAGTAGCCAGCGTCAAGTCTTCCTTTACAGGAAAAAACAGCTTCCACGGCCAAAGAGCTAATCTCGCGAGGCCCACCTTAAGTTACTCTCACGGTAGCAGTCCGTTGAAAACATTCACTAGGAAAGCCATCGTCAGCAAGATAACGTCAAACGATACCCCAGTCATCAACACTCTCAGCAATGTGACGTCACTATCCGCTCTCACAGAGAACTGCCATTTGAATGGCAAAAACCGTCTAGCTTCCGAGCCGAACTTGAAGAGCGTCGCGCAATCAAAAGCACTCGGGAACACCTCGGGTAGAAAGAAACTAATAATCCGTTCGAATTCAAGTTCCAGGAAAAAGGTTCCGAAGAATCTTCCCAAAGGTGGGCTCGAGTCCACCCAGGATCTGTCTTCCAGTGATACTAACATCACCAACATCTCCGCCGACTCACTGGACACACCGTTCAGGTTTAGACGGAAAAGGGACAAATCTAACAGTCCCGAGCCAATGGACTGCATCTCCAACTCTGTTATAACAGCTGACGTCACTCCAGACAATTATGAAGAAACCAACAACTCCCAAGGCAATAAATTGTACAAGATAAAGGCGTTGAGAAAAAAGTGCCCCACCTTCGGTGTCAGCCTCCTCAAGAAAGACGGCGTTCAAACGCGCTCCAGTACTTGCGCGAGTAGCTCTACCGTTAAGAAGAAATGATTATCTTAGGTAATGTTGAAATTAGTTCTATACGCATTGGCACTTTAGGATCTATTAAGTGTTTCATGTCTGCGCATAGCGCGGATAAGTGTTGATGGATTTGTTTAGGCGCTTTCTGACTTCCAAATGTGCGACTGAATTAAATTTTATTTAACAAATTGTCTATGCAGAATCGCTAGTCACCGCGTAAGATGCCGATGGCTGGTGGATACGAAATTATTAAGACATATTTAACATTTTAATTAGTCTGATAAATGTCAAGATACCTTACCACTCACATAGTGACAACATACCACAAACACACCTAGCAAACATAAAATAAATTACATTAATACTCTTTTTGGAATGTGAACAATAATATTCTTATTATATTATAAAATCACTTTACTGCTTGTGATCTGATATGGTCACACGTTCGAATCCATTCGGCTTTTACCAATAATTTTTTGTGGTTTTTGAGTACAAAAATCACTTGCTAAGAGTTTGTGTCCCGTAAATAGCGGTGGGCTCTTCACTTGTCACATATAGGCCCTAATAAGCTCGGTGAAAAGTAGACACCGAAAGTTGTCTATGACTACTCTCACAGTGCTAAAAGGACGCGATGGCTTAAATATATATTTATATATAATAGTTATATTTGTATTAATTATTACTTTTTTTGCTTTAAATTTAATTAAATTTAAAGATATATTCTATATTTTTTAAAAGCTTGATAATAAGCGGACAGCAAAAGCAGTCTCTGTCTATCCCGCTAGAATTAAAAAAGCTTTTTATACTAACTGACGCTTTGATACACGCTCGTGAGAAACAGACAATTAGAAAAAAATATTATTCCCAAGGTCGTGTTCATCTTGATGATTGGAGATATCTTGGGTTTTGAATCATAAATATTGAAGTGTAGTAAGTAGTCAACGATCCTCCTTTATCTTTCAGCCGTTCGCATACCTTAGACGGTGACTGCCACTTTCGCATAGTATACTTATAGATTAAAAATTATAAATGTCTAAACAAATTTCTCGACATAGGTGTGTACAGGTATAAATATAACCCCACAGAATTACGAGCCTAACAGTCTAAAAATCGATATATATTTTTCTTATTCAAACGCTTCCATTTACGTTTAAATCGATTTTTCGTTTAAAAATGCAATCGGTTACTTATTTACATTTTTTATCTATGCCTTTGTTACAATTACGTCGGCCATTTTGTTATCATTTATTTTACCGCCTTTATAAATTAGTTATGTTTGTCTTCATTATTGCTAAGCATCTTTTAAATCAAATAATATTTAAAAATATATTTATATACGTTTATTAGAAATCATATAAAATATTTTTTTTCAAGTATAAGATATTCTTTATATTGACGATTTATTTCTATTGAGTGATAACCTAGTGACTAAGTGGATCGACTTACGATCTGATTGTCATAAGCTTGGTGTGAAGTGGACCGCCAAATCTGTCTACTGAGCTTATATATATATTATTATGTCAAATATATTACAGTAATATAGTAGTTAGACTTCCGATTTACGAAGTGAATCCAGCTCGAGTCGATTTTTTTCGAAAAACCTCGAAAATAATTTGTGTATTTTTTTAAAATTACGAATCAAAATGTATGTAAAGATTGTTTACTGTTTCATTGGCATATATACCAGACTAGTGTTAGACTCTCAGTTGATAGATTAGATATAAGAAGAAGTATTTTTATAATTAACAAAATAACTAGGTGATTACGAGATGCCATTTTTCCTTAGCCTCTATTGACGTTTTGTTGTTCACTTATCTTGAATATTATTTCTTTAATGAAAATGTTATTAGCTGTGTTGATTTGTAAGTAGTTTGCAGGCATCGTTCATACGTTTTTTTAAGCTTATTTACATGTGCACTGAGATATATTGCATATATTAAAAAAATCCGTGGCAGCTCAATCTCCGGGCGGTCGCTTCAAATTGCATAGGGCTACCGTACTAAGCCGAATCGAGCCTTGAATGAAATTATTGCAATTTTATGTTTACCACACGCTCAGCGGTGAAGGAAACCATCGTGAGGAAACCTGCATGTCTTATTGTTTAATTTAATTTTAAAGTCTACATAAAACATTTAGAAATATGATTTTTTTTCCGTCCCAAAATCAAAGTTGTCTGTCTTCGTTTTGGGAAGCGGCCTTCTCATACCTTGTATATAGATTTTTTGATATTCTACTACTAACTACTATCAAAACTATGGCGGTATGAAGTTTTCTAGATATATTAAAAAATATATTAAATTATATAATACTAATTAAACAAATTAAGATCTAACGTTGGATTTCGAATCCCGACTAATCAGTTTTTTCGTACATAACAAATCTCTTTTGTGAACGTCGTGTCCAGTGTCACAACTTAATAAATTAGTTAAATGTAAAAGCAAATGTTATATCTGTCTATCCCATTAGAGGATGAAAGACTGTGAGAGCTTAATATAACAAATCTTATTTAACAAATTAATATTATATAAATCAAGCGGTGATATAATTGGCCTAATTTCTACGCGTTCGACTTTACGATTATATGTTTAGATTCGAATCCTCAGCCAGCCATGTACCATTGAGATTTCGTTTTACGGTTTCATACGTTGGAAAAAAATTGCTGAAATTCATAGTCACATATGAGACCTACTAAGCCGAATGTATAATACATTAATTGCTGTATGTGCCTACCCCAAAAATAATGGGTTTAAAAATGTCAGAGCTTATATATATATTATTATGTCAAATATATTACAGTAATATAGTAGTTAGGCTTCCGATTTACGAAGTGAATCCAGGTCGAGTCGATTTTTTTCGAAAAACCTCGAAAATAATTTGTGTTTTTTTTTTTAAATTACGAATCAAAATGTATGTAAAGATTGTTTACTGTTTCATTGGCATATATACCAGACTAGTGTTAGACTCTCAGTTGATAGATTAGATATAAGAAGAAGTATTTTTATAATTAACAAAATAACTAGGTGATTACTAGATGCCATTTTTCCCTAGCCTCTATTGACCTTCTTGTTGTTCACTTATCTTGAATATTATTTCTTTATTGAATATGTTATTAGCTGTGTTGATTTGTAAATAGTTTTTTGCAGGCATTGTTCATACGTTTTTTTAAGCTTATTTACATGTGCACTGAGATATATTGCATATATAAAAAAAAAATCCGTGGCAGCTCAATGTCCGGGCGGTCGCTTCAAATTGCATAGGGCTACCGTACTAAGCCGAATCGAGCCTTGAATGAAATTATTGCAATTTTATGTTTACCACACGCTCAGCGGTGAAGGAAACCATCGTGAGGAAACCTGCATGTCTTATTGTTTAATTTAATTTTAAAGTCTACATAAAACATTTAGAAATATGATTTTTTTTCCGTCCCAAAATCAAAGTTGTCTGTCTTCGTTTTGGGAAGCGGCCTTCTCATACCTTGTATATAGATTTTTTGATATTTTACTACTAACTACTATCAAAAACTAAGGCGGTATGAAGTTTTCTAGATATATTCAAAAATATATTAAATTATATAATACTTATTAAAGAAATTAAGATCTAACGTTGAATTTCGAATCCCGACTAATCACAGTTTTTTTTTCGTACATAACAAATCTCTTTTGTGAACGTCGTGTCCATTGTCACAATTAACACTTAATAAATTAGTTCAATGTAAGAGCAAATGTTATATCTGTCTATCCCATTAGAGGATGAAAGACTGCGAGAGCTTAATATAACAAATCTTATTTAACAAATTAATATTATATAAATCAAGCGGTGATATAATTGGCCTAATTTCTACGCGTTCGACTTTACGATTATATGTTTAGATTCGAATCCTCAGCCAGCCATGTACCATTAAGATTTCGTTTAACGGTTTCATACATTGGAAAAAAATTGCTGAAATTCATAGTCACATATGAGACCTACTAAGTCGAATGTATAATACATTAATTGCTATATGTGCCTACCCCACAAATAATGGGTTTAAAAAATGTCAGAGCTTATATATGTTATATAATTTTTATTAAAATAAATATATATTTCTGTGTAGATAAATTAAAATATATTAAATAAATATAGGTTAATTTTTCAGTACCGCAAAATCATTTTGTATAACTAAAAAAGTATATCAAATTTGTATTGTAAATAAAATCAAAAATGTAAATCAAGGTTTTATTTTCGTCGTTCATAGAATATGGCCAATTTTGATGACCCCAATTTAATTGTTGTAGATGCTATTTGCTATAGACTTATACAATAATATTAGGAGTATGTATTTGTTATATGTGGCTTTTTATATATGTGTGGGGCGCAAGGATTGCAAGTAAAAGTTGTTTAAATGTTTGTTTTGATCTGGTCGTGACGGTTCCGCATAATGCACTGAAGTTGTTAGATAGACGTGCGGCCAAAACTCGGCACACGTGGCGTGTTAGGTGTTATTACGTCGAACAATATGAAAGAGGACTTTGTCTGTGTATTCCCTTCAATATGTCACATCTGTGATCCCTTTTTGTGACCATTCAGATTAGACAGAGAAGCTGACCTCGACTGTTTTAACACAATTGGTTGCATAGGTTTGGTCGCTTAGTCTGAATCACTATTTTAATTAGTGACAAGTCCGTTTATATTGATAATTTCACAATTCTTACCATAATTTTATTGCTCAAGCAAATATCTCAGTGTACATGATGCCTAACTAACCCTCAGGTCACAAAACTATGTGCTGTAGTATTAAAAATGCAATGGAATTTATTTAGTTTTTAAAGTCGTTAATGTGCCCCCCTCATAACTGTTGTGGAACTAACAAAAGCAGTTTGTAAGGTACAGTCGAGGTGAAAATTCTTAACTAATTATAATGATATTTTAAAAGTTATTTTTTGTTTAATCAATTTTCGTTTCGGCTGGAAATCCGTTACGAAGCATAGATACTGGGCTTCCTTTGGTATAGTATATAGTTTAGCCAGTCATGTATACGAGCTACTATCAGATATTTGGTAGTCCCTGGAATTTTCAAGATATTTCAAGTTAATAGTTTTTCCTCCGACTGTCCGCCGTTGTACACTTTTTTACACGAATATACTTTAAAGTTTCTATAGCGTTGTACGAATTTAGACGATCATATCAGATTTGTATGCATCTAAATTGTTTATCTGTAATTATGTACATATATTTCTTGACTCGGTTACATTGTCGGATAAGACTGTTGTCTGAGCCATTTTTAATGTGAAACTCTTAAACTGTCGTGATTAGAACTGTACTTAGAATTGCCGTATGGTATCACGTACTGTATTGCATGATGAGAGGAGGACCTTGGAGGTCAAAGTTGCCAGGTGTAGTAAGGTAATTTATACACACGCAATAATCACTGTTGTCAGAATCCATAGCTATTAATTGTGTTGTAATATGAATATATAATTGTAATAATACAGCGAAGTTGGAGTTATAACTGTTTAGTATAAGTACCGTCAACATAACTATTGCAGTACCAACTACGTAATGCCGACAAGTACTAATATGAAAAAATGTAAGTAATATAACTATTATACTTTGGATAGTTTAGTACTTAATCCATCACTGACTTGTTTTAAAGTATCGTTTTTCAACCGACTTCAAAAAAAAGGAGGTTCTTAATAAAAACATACAGACGGTATGTTTTTTTTATCCTTGTTACCTTACTTACGTCCGAGTGAACCGATTTTGTTGATTCTTTTTTGTTTGAAAGATGGTGCTTCCCATGTGGCCCTATTTCAGCCATGAGAAAACCATAGAAGTGTTAAATTTGCATCAAGTATCACGCCAAACGATTTCGATGATTCATTTTTTATTGGTCATCTATATTTCATTAAAAAAACATAAGGTGTATTATATATACTAACTAATAAAGAAATATTTACAATTTAAAAGATATTACAAAATATTTACAAAAAATATAACTGCCAAACCGTCGTCGCTTGGCAGCGTGCCCAGAAGGCTGGTAGCATTGCCACGTTGTATGGCAATGCTTAGCCTCTGTGCAAGGTATAAGCCAGCCCTCTGGTCACCAGATGTGTCGACCAACTTCTTAGCTAACACATTAAAAAGGTGATGTGCACTTGGTCATCTTAAGTTCGTAGCTTACATCCGAACTAGCGCTCAAGAAAATTTTATATTTAAAATACATCTATTGGATTCTAACAACAGAATAGCATTCTCACTAGGTATCTATTTGATGTTCACGTAACCTTTGATTACACTGATTTGTACTGTCGTCGACAAAATTGTTTTTATTATTTTTAACAAGTTTTACATGTTACAGTTGTTTTTGTTAAATAATATTTACTTGATTTTTATCTAGGTAGCTACACAAAAAACTAGTGTGCTTTCGATCACACGACTGAGGTAAAACTTCTCTAGCACCGTCTATATGTATGGTTTTATATATACTAAATATATATACACGATTTTTCGAGAGAGTGAGACAATGTACACGCGCGCTCTGTCTTGCTCCTACAGTGTGAATATACAGATAATAGGCCGGCACTGTGTCTTAGATATACGAAACCTAACTCACTGTCTTCACTGCCTTACATCTCCGTTCACCTCAACCTATTACACTTTTCGTAACGCATTCATCAGTTTACTCTCCAAGTCAAGCGTGCGTAAAGAAGTTTTACTTACAAAAATACGTTTTCATTTGCAAAAACTAATAGATTTTAATAAATTTTGCTTATGTTAAGAAATACGCGAAAATTGTAAGTACAGTTATGTGTATTAGCTTAATAGATAATATAAGAGAATAACATACTATCGATAAGTTATTGTTAAAGTTTACTTCGATAGTGTGTACAGCCCATTATGTATTCATATACATAAGAGGCTATATGGTAGCTATCATAATGTTGAATAGTAGTTTTCATTCATGGACTAAGGTTGTGTATACACGTTGGCGGTTTCTTCATTAATCACTGCAATGTTCTTTATACTGTGAAAATAATTGTTACTAACAATATATTATATCAGTATTTTGTCGTGATCTTGTACTTCCCATAATATATTTGAATAATAAATGAACTACATTGTACATAATTGTTGTTGGACACAATGGATGTGAAAACCAGATTATAGATTGCCCACATAACAGATTGGTAAGTTTGATTTTAACATCATGTAATTTAAATACTATAACTGCCAATTTTACTTATATTACGTATTACTCTTTACTTATAAATTTTATCTTTTGCAATAAAGCGCAACCACAGACTTGTGTCCGTGGTTTTTTCTAATGTACTTTAATTGGTTACTGGTTTTATTAATAAGAGTGCTAACTCTACAGATACTACATTTTTTTTGTTTTATAAAGCCTGATTTTTGAAGGTGGTGTTGGAGAATTTCCTGGTTCACGCGTGGAAGATCCTTGCATTGTTATTAGTATCTCCGTGACCGCTGCGTCCCTGTTTCTCATGGCCATTTTTAGGTGCTTATAATTTAACGACTACAGACTACATTATTATAAAAGATAGACTAATTTCTTCAATCAATCAGCCGGCATATTCTCACTGCTGGGTATATATTTTTTCACGCCATTGCCTTCGATCCTGTGCTACCCGAAACCATTGCGACCCCGCTGCCCTGACGATGTCATCCGACTAGCGGGCTGGTGGTCTGCCCACTGATCGGCGTCTCCTTCGTGGCCTGGTCCACCGACCGTCTTCTCTCCTAGCCAGGTGTCCCGCCCATTGCCATTTTAGTCTAATGATCCGCGTACCCATGTCTTCGACTTTAGTTCTCACGTTGGGTATGCGTTCCATCAGAGCGATTCCTAGTACAGCGCGCCATTGCTCCTAGCTTATATGTTTTTAATTATATAATATTAGGATTTCTTTACGATTAATTTATTCTTGTAATAACAATATTTTTCAAGAACATTGCAGTGAATGTGAGCTTGTGAATATGTTATATATTTTGTTTTTTATAGTATGTGACTTCGAAATCCGTTGTATCTGTCGAAATAATGTGACATTACAATCAAAGATGAAATGCGAACCACAGATCATCATTCGGCAGTGTTGCGTTTTAAAAGTAAAACTAAACAAATGTGCAATAATCATAACTTAAAGTTGTATTCAATAGCAATTAGTTTTTTTATAAGCACCCCCACTGTAATCGGAGAGTAATCAATTTACAAGGACGAATCGAAGCTATGTTATAATACGATCGGACTTTTTCACTGGTTTTCTTCATTCAACGCTGTAAGTAGTAATAACTTTGTATCGAGAATCAATTGTTTCATAAAGCAGCTATAACTTTGAAATGAATCGCCGTTTTTTCAGTTTATTTAGTACATACAAATCATTTGGTAAACATTTGTTACATTTTTATGGTGACAGGATCGCCATCAGATATGTTACCATGGTACTTAATAATCGAGATGAAAAGCTGAGAGCGAAAGCTGTCTCTGTCTAGCCCTTTTTCAGTTCACCATATTTCTCTTTGTCTCTTGTGATGCAACGAAACTGATGAAAGGAATTCCGGTTGAGTCTCTAAAGTTACGCAGTCTTATTTCCTTCTACGACTAACACTTTAGCCAGCGACTTTTAAAATCTTTTTGTTAAAAATAATGTGAGAGCTTACACCTCGCTGGTTTTCTCTATGCCCGTGACTATCTCATGGGAACAGTGGTGTTGGTGATGCGTTGTGGCCTATCTAACCTATCTGCGGTTCAACAAAGCATTTCTAACCGAGGTGCCGAGATTATGTCACAAAAGTCACTTAATTTCGAAGTCGCATTAGCATTATATATTGTGAAATTGTTTTATATAAATTGAAAATAGTATAGTATTATTATATATAGCGATATTTTATTATTTTTAAGTTTGTAATCGTTTTATTTTGGTATGTTACGGATTGTGAGGGAACAGGGGACCAGAGTGTTAATAGTTCGTGATCGTTGTGTAGAAATACATTGTGAATTTATATTTTATTAATTATAATTGTGTTGTGATGCGGTAAGCTAACTTCTTATCAATTGTGCACTATTACATGTAAGTTTAACAAAGAGGCGCAGCCGGACCGCGGCGTGCGGGAGAACGCTTGTGCTTATTAAAAAAATATATATATTCCAACTTGATTCATGGTTTTATTTACCAGTTAGATATAGTTTTTTTTTTAATTGAGTCGCATTATGGGATCTCACTGGATTCGCTTCTGTGTGCGTGAGTTTTAGATTAAAAAGCACGGCCATGACTTGTTTGTATTGTGGCGTTCATTACATATATACTAAAGAGTTAGTTCTGAAAAGAACTGAATTGTTCTCCGTGAAACTTTTAAGAAAACCCAACTAGACGGGCACAACTCGACGGTCACAACACAACGGCCGCGAGCTGCAACAAATGAAACGGAGCAATCACGCCATGCGCATATGTAAGATCTCCGTCGGGAGTGCGGCGCGGGGGATAGCGCGCCGGATACACCGCTTTTTATTGGACATAATAAGATTCAACATGTTATAGAACCCATATTGTATACGCGACCATATTTTGTATATAAACAGCAACGTTTACCCAAATAAATATTCTGGATTCCACAGTCTACTTCAACAGTATTATTTTCAACTCGTATCCAAAGTTCTGCCCAAGTATCCTGCCAAAGTATTACTCAAAGTACATTGAGTAGTATACTCAAAGATCGCACAGCGCTCTCCGTGTTCAATATAACAACGCTTCAGGGTTTTGTTGGGGCTGCCCGGTCTCTGTAGTGCATCGGGGATGTTCGCGGATGGACAGGTGGCATGCTGTTTTGCGACAATGCGCAAAAGGTGTTCATCTCTGGTGCGCAGGGTGCGGACCAGCTCCAACAGCATCGTGAGCATGATCGCTCAAAGGCTTGACTGTGTTTATGTAAACAGATGCTGCGCCGTCTCACATGGTGTAAGGTTACATAAGCATAGTCAAGTCGTTAGTATATTATTTTATTATTATTATAATCTAATATAGTCTAAGGTTATTATTTAATAGTTATTTTGTTGAAAATTCTAAAAATTGTATTATGTAATGATGAGTCTTAAGTTACTTGATTGAATAAATAAATTATTACACTTGATTTACAACAAGAAAATTTTCCTGAGATTGGGATCTGATAGATCTTCCAGGATCAGATGGCCCGTTAGATATTAGGAGCATTGCTAGCGTTTCTTCGGCCACTTCTTCCACTGTTAATGCTTCCAGATTTAAGTTTCGAATGTTAAAGTCCCATAATTCGGGCCTTGTATCGAGTTACTTTCTATAGACTTAGCGGTGCGTTACTCCGGGTACATAATTTTAACAAGTCATCATACCTTAACCTTGATAACACACAAATGGATCGCGTGAAGCGAGAAAGTTATCAATGTTCCATGGCCATAGCCATCAGCTTCATCGCTTCCTCTGAGGTCGGGTCAGACGACAACATTAAAAAAGCACCTACATGTTGTTTCCTCGGTTTAAGGCTATCTATTAATGACTTTCTTTCCGCTTCATGTTTGGCACATTCCCCCATTATGTGGTGCACGTCATCCAACATTTGGCAAATCTCACAGTTCGGTGACTCAGCCTTGCGCAGCCGCGAACATAAAATCGTAAGTCACACTACTTAGACATTAGGCTTTCACTGGTTGATTGATTGATGCAATGAGTAGTTTCAATTGTTCAACAAAGATCGCAGTGGAAGGACAGATATTGACGACGATGGAGATTTGGAGAAAATGGACCGGAATTATTGGAGGATGTGGACTCAAATACAAAAGGTACTTGCACTTTAGAAGTCATTCAACAATCAGTCTCACACCGTTTTAAATCACACTTTCACAATAAATATTTTTTTGACAAGAAACGGCGGCTTATTTGTACACATAATATATTGCATTACAGTAAAAGAGAAGTTAGTGTTTATATAAATTTATTTCGACTTCACAATAAATAAGATGCACATTAAAACTACATTTTATACTGCCTAGTTATATAGTTAGTATGAGTATACTAAACACTAATTATGAAGAATAAAGTTTTAAGTGAAACAAGTAGACGTTACTTATTTGCTTAAAATTAAATAAGTGAACGGTTTGCTACGTAAAGTGCAAAATGATTTATATTGCATGTAATTTTAAATAATATGTACAGACAAACTATAATTAAGACTTAGATGAAATGCTGAAAACAATTAGAATTTCCAAAACACGATCGCAGACTGCATGTTTCTTAGACTTTGTGTGTATTTCTTTGTTCTAGTACTGTAGTAGTAAAGTAAATTGTTTTTTATTTCAATGTGGCAACTTCAAGATTTCGTAAATGTATGTCCTAGAGGAAGTCGCATATTTCATCTCCTCTTACTACAGGCTAACGCCAGAGGCCATGTCTATCTTACAAGAACTTTTTCTGTGTCTTTCTATTAAGTGGTTATTTTACATGGACTACTGGGTGTCCTTCTAGAAAATAAGTTTAAGAGGCATTAGAGTAGGTAGGTAGAGCCGATGGGGTCGAAAAGTTTTTTTTATTGGGTATAAACTAGTGCTTGACTACGATCCCACTTGATGTTAAGTGGTGATATAGTCGAAAGATGGTACGCGCTAGTTTAGTAAGTGCCTATTTATTCTACTCTTGAAGGCTCCCATGGAAAAACTGACGCCACAACTTGTTCCACTCCTTTGCTGTACGCACGATGACCGATGACTCGCTTCGTTCGTTGACCGCTTTGGCCAGTTACCAGAAGACTCTACTTCCGCAGGGTTTATTAGGTAGTTTCGTGCCGATACTGTTTTTATGGTAGAGGCGAGCCTTCCGCAAATCCTTAGTTCTCGATTGAAGAACGACGAAAGAAAGAAGGATCAGCAATCGCTGCGTAACACGTCCACCAGCAAGGTGGTCTGACGTCCTCATAAAAGTCGCAGTTCCCAGTCATCTGCAGCCGCTTACAACCGGTCCTTTTGAAAATCGTTAGGGGAGGCCTATCTCCAGCAGTGGATTTTCTACGGTTGAAATGATGATGAACATAAATCTTGAAGCTACTTTAATCAGCATTGGTCTCGGGATCGGTTTAAACAGCCAGACAGAGATGAGAAATTTAAGTGTGCTAGTTATAAATACATAAAAAAAGTAGCGTTGAATAGCAAGTTGGTATGCCAATAAACATTATTTTATTGCGTTCTAGAACTCATATTCGGAGACAATGACAACTAGTCTGGCCACAGCGCTGCCGGCAAACTGACTCCGCTGGTATAGAGACATGGAGAGCTCCAGCTCTGCCACTTGGGGCCCCTCCAGCGAACATAGAAGGGAGACCACGCAGATGTTGCCGCTTGGTCGCATGCTAAAAGTAATAAAAATTTGAATCTTTAGAAAATTGTACAAATAAACAGTTCATAGTTGCAAAACATATATATACAGCAGTTAGACAAAAAAAAACGGAAATTGAAATGTTTATAAAGTAACTTATAATGTAAAAACGAAAAAATATATAATGGAATTATAGCAAAGATTTTTCAAATCGTTAAGTAGCCTTAATTATTTTAATGAGAAAAGAAGTTTGTGTATTATTTTGATTAAGATATATGTAAATATGTTATATGTCAATAATCAATTTTTATTGTTGCCTCAAATTGTGTGTTGCAAGTTTAAGTGTTGACTTACTTACGCGCTCGGCGGTGAAGGAAGACATCGTGAAGAAAACTTTATGACGTTCAATCTTAGAACATTAGCACCGAAGCTTGTGTCCAATGGGACATAAATATTAAAGCTGTAACATTAACTTTAAAGTACAAAATTAATATGCCGAGGTAACGCAAGGAACTTACTCGAAGCAAGTGAGATCTGCTGGCTTCACTCCGTTAGACGCCTGCACGTCCACCATCCTCATCTCGAAGCTCACGATGGAATCCCTCCACGACGGGCCGTGCATCGTGAACAGATCCACCTGGTAGACGTTAAAAAATACGGTAGTTTTAAGGGTGTTTGGGCTCGATGAACAGTTAAGAACTACGCCTACGTATATTATAATAGGTTGTCAAATATCTCCCTTCCGCCTTTTGTCTTTTGAATTTCGCGGCTATGTACAAAGCGCTACAGAGCTCGTATCTAGCAATACTATACATAATTTGAAAGGTCTTGACATAACCTACAAAACGACGCTATCCATAATTAGTTTGGATATTGCGTTCAACAGTTATAGACGTGTAAACATGAAGTTCACTAACGCCGAAATTCGCGCTATTTTAAAGTTTTCCTTCGTTACGGGCAAATCCGCTAGAGAAACGTTCCGTGAGATTAATGGTGTTTTGGGGGATGGTACTCTATCACTTCGAACCACGGAGGAATGGTTTCGACGATTCAGAGCCTGTGAAAACGACACCATGGATAAACCAGCCGGCGGAAGACCTGTGACGACAAATACCGATCAAATCATGGACTACATCGAGTTAGACCGGCATGTGGCATCTCGTGACATCGCCCAGGAGATGGGAGTTAGTCACCAAACCATTTTAAACCATCTGCAGAAGGCTGGATACAAAAAAGCTTGATGTTTGGGTGCCGCATGATTTGACGCAAAACCTTCTGGACCGAATCAACGCCTGCGATATGCTGCTGAAACGGAACGAACTCGACCCATTCTTGAAGCGGATGGTGACTGGCGACGAAAAATGGATCACATACGACAATATCAAGCGAAACGGTCGTGGTCGAAGGCCGGTCAATCGTCCCAAACAGTGGCCAAGCCGCGAATTTCGGCGTTAGTGAACTTCATGTTCACGTCTATAACTGTTGAACGCAATATCCAAACTAATTATGCATAGCGTCGTTTTGTAGGTTATGTCAAGACCTTTCAAATTATGTATAGTATTGCTAGATACGAGCTCTGTAGCGCTTTGTACATAGCCGCGAAATTCAAAAGACAAAAGGCGGAAGGGAGACATTTGACAACCTTATATATATATTTATTTTATTTAGGATTTTGGTGCGAACGCGAACGCATCCTCGTTTGAATCAGGGCGACACGAAATAAATTTCATTGCTCATTATTTTGATTTTCCTATATCTCCTAAGGTATTCATTTAATTTGCATGGTGCAGAGGGAGGAAAGTCTTGGAATAGAGGCCGCGCGTGGGTCGGAGAAGTGTAGAGCGCTCTCCCTCCTAATGGACCGAGGACTTTATAAGTATAGCCGGAAGTGGCCGGATGCGGAAAGCAGAGGATCGTATGTGGTGGAAAGAATTGAGGAAGGCCTATTTCCAACAGTGGATAGACACAGGCTAATGATGATGATAACGAATAATTAAAATACCTCGAAATAATCTTTATCAATGTGATACATTGTAGTAATTTTTTATCATATTCTCATGCATAAATATAGTATACACTCACTCTCTCTCACACACTCACACGTACATACGTCATGATATGATTAGTTAAAGCTGGATTTTCTGGTACAAGTATTTTATATACTTAAAAGAAATTCCAAACACTGTACCTATGTTTTAATAGCACTTGTATTTTTTTTTTATAAAAATTTATTTTATTAATAATAATAACTTTTAATTATGAAAATGATGATCAAAGAAGCAGAGACGGATAGTTGGTAACCAGGAAATGGTACTCACGCTCCCGGCGGGCAGGTAGATGTTGGAGACGAAGGTGATGAAGTTGTAGCTGAGCGCGCTGGGTTGCTGGATGCAGTTCCAGTCGGTGATCGAGCACGAGCGCTGAATGCGCGTACATTTGCTGATACAAAGATCATGTTAAAGTTAATAGTTAGAGCTACTTTATCATTTGGTAATCCGATTCAATCGGCTTACAAATCTATACTATAATATTCAATTGAAGCCGTGCTTTGGCCTTTTAATAATGATATTAAATCTACCGACCAAAAACATAGTTGCCGAATGGTTAAGAAAATTAGAGTAAAATTTGTAAAATGTTGTTAGCTTTCTTTTATAAAAATCGCCATTACTACGTCCTATCTATTCACGAAGGGAATATCCAACACGTTTCGTCACTTTATTATAGAAAAATGAATTTATGGATCATAGAATTAGTTTAGAAGAATTGGTTACGCGTAATGGCGTAATCAGTCTAAAAAGGTTATGTATTTCAGAATTAAACTTATAACATTTGATGATATATATATATATATAAATTCGTATGTATTTATGTTTATAAATTGTGCATGTATATGTATTTAGCTTAATATTTCGTTATGTCTCTTATATTTTCCTTCATGATCCTGGCATTATGTTGTTCTCTCTTGTCGAGGGTTGACTGGCAGAGAATGCCACTGAGGCATTATGTCCCCCTATGAAAACTTTAGTTCAAGATGTTACAATATTTGTTAATAAATAAAGATTTTGATATATAATACAGAATTCAGACAAACGTACTGTTTAGACTCGAGACGATATCCTGGTGGGCAGTCGATACGGTGACAGTGGTACCCTCCGCGCGTGTTTTGACAAACGAGGCCAGCGTCTGACGCCCTGGCGCAATGTGCTTCACCAGTTTCACACTCGTCTATATCTGTAATTAAAAGAGCAGATTAGAGCGCGTACTACGTAGTGGTACTATTGAAGTGAAAACTTCCTTAGCCGCGTTCAGCACTTTTTGATAGAAAAAAATCTGATAGGTTCACGTCACTGACATGCCAATGTTATATTTATATATTGCCACGATCTTGTACAGCCCGCAATATAATCGATTAATAAATAAACTTTATAAATATGTAAATAATCGTTGCTCGAAGCGTCAATACATGTGTAAAACCAGATTGAAGATGATAATTTTTATTTAAACATTATGAAATTTCAGTTTTCAATCTAAGTAAGACGGTTTCATTTATATCGGGTTTATGATTGCCATTTTTATTGTAGAAGGGAAGAGCAGCATGCAAGCATGCTGGTTCATGGCTCATCTGGTCTTTAGAGATTTCCCCACCAATACCTACTAAAGGTATTGTAGATGCGTTGACAAACTTTTTTTTGTTGACGGGGGGAAATCTTCAACAAAAAGATATGTGGGGTTTTACCCACTAAAACGGTGGCCCTTCCTCGGTGCATGGCGTGAGGGGCTACGAGATCTCCAGTGGAACGCACTGGAGCCCCTCTGCACTGCACGTCCCGAGGCAGGCGGGGAGGTTATTGTCACCGTGAAAATTCATCAATAGTAGTAGACTTGGGACTCAGATGGAATTGTAGTCGTCGTAGTTCTTTGTAGTTCGTTGTCGTCTTGTTTTATAAGCAAGACGTGTTTTTGCAGTGTTATCGATAAATTAACAAGAACGTAAATAACTTAAGCGTTGTTTGGCTTAGCAAAAAAGAAATCTCTGTGGTATTCTCGGTGTAAAGGCGCGGTTTACCTATGCAGCTGCGAGTATCGTCGGCGAGCCGGTAGCCGTGCGGGCAGCTGCAGCGGTAGGAGCCCGGCACGTTGACACATCGGCCACCGCAGAGCCGGCCACGCGTGCGAGTACTGCCCCACTCGGCGCATTCGTCCACGTCCACACACGTCCTGGTAAATTATATTGTTACACAAGCATACGAGTAAAAACATAAACCAACTTCAAAACAAAACTATTAAACGCTTCACCTCGAGCTCACACTCTCTTTCCGAAGTACCATAGCCTTCGTGTTTGCCTCATTTATGAGGATCGTGGTTACTGAAGTCCCTTAAACGGACAATCTGCCGCCATCGATACCGGTCTAAGGCAGCCCTCACCAGCTGGTAGAGATTAGAAGAGGAGATGGCCCCTCTCACTTGATCAGACTCTTTTCTCTCTTAACTTCTGTAGTGCCAATGATGGCTGGCTTTAGGTGTTATCGCCCCTACGCACTATGTTACGAAACGTGGTCTAAAATCTGGTCTTAATGTCTGGTTGGGACAGAACAGATACACTTGTACGCCTGGCAGTCTACGGTATTCGTAGCATTCGCCTCCAGCGTCACATGCGTATATTTTCTCTTTCTCTTGCTTGAATTGTCCAGGTCTCAACTCAATACAAAAAGATTGGGAATATTAATGCGCTTACCAATTCGATAGTTATGGTAAAGGTATATGGTATAACAAGATAGTCATTGTAAAAAAAATCTATTACTAGGAAATAGTGAAGGACTGCTTGCAACTAGTCTCCGCCGAGTAATGCTATATTTACAGAGTTGTCAGCACAGACCTGTTGTCCGCATGCAGCCGGTAGCCCCGATCGCAGTAGCAGCGGTATCCACCCCAAGCGTTAGCGCAGCCGTGTGAGCACACGCTGGGAGACTCTGCGCATTCGTCCACATCAACGCACACCTTTAAAAAAAATCAGTCATAAGCACCGCACGATCGTACATTTATAATATTTCGATCTGCTTATTCTATAGTAAACACAACCAAAGTCTTACATAAATACAGGGTATATGTATGTTAGACTTTGGTACACTACATATATAAAATTGGACTTTTGATAAATACATATACAAAAAAATAACACAATCCTGATATAAAAAATCATATTTTTAAAACCTTTTATTAGCAATATTTAAGCTCCATCATGTTAGTATAGCTAAATGAAAAAAATACATTATTTTACTAAAAAAAACAGCAATGAAACTCAAATTCAAAACAGATGATGCTCGGGTCAACGAACGCTTTGGCGCGGAGAGGCGGCTGTCTTTGACTTGTGTTCCATTGCTGTTTTCTTTTAAACATATGTAAGTCTAAAGACCATAAAATCTTAAACAAATTGTAAATTATACGAGAGTTACCTTATCGTTGGACGCCGCGTTACGGAAGCCCTCGCCGCAAGCGCACCGATAGGAGCCTACTGTGTTAATGCACTGCGCGTTGTATGAGCATGGCTGAAAATTAAATTAAAATTATTTATGGACAGAGTTTCTGCCTCGAAAAATATGAGAAATCAGCCATTCGTGTTTCACATTCATTTCAATGTTTTCCATCGTATACGATCCTCCGCTTTCTGCATCCAGCCTCTTAT
The DNA here is from genome assembly GCA_029286785.1 of Meandrusa payeni. Classification (NCBI taxonomy): domain Eukaryota; kingdom Metazoa; phylum Arthropoda; class Insecta; order Lepidoptera; family Papilionidae; genus Meandrusa; species Meandrusa payeni. The sequence goes on from JAGSMX010000029.1 coordinate 5,481,660, forward strand.
AAGATCGGTCCAGATGTCTCACTTCTCTGACACTTGCGTGGCCTTCATTCCAAGAATTTCCTTCCTCATTTACCGTCACAAATCCACATCTGTCTGATCTGACGGCCGGCCCATTGCCACTTTAACTTGATGACTTTAACAGCTTATGTCCTTAAAGTATTTGATCCACACCAATATTAACGAAATTTAAGATAAAACAAGCCTTAAGTTAAGAGAATGTAAAGTGCCCAGTACCTAGCAGTAAGACGATATACAAATGAATTAGAATTCCATATTTATTATACAATAGTTTTGGTTGGTTAAGTACCATGAAATGTGGCAATTTTTACCTTTCATATCTCCTTCCGTGAAGCTGTCAAAAGCCATTGATGCTAAGAGCATAACGCATACCCTGATAAATGTTTGTTAGGGATCACTTACGTTCCCGTAGGAGCATTCGTCGATGTCCTCACAGCGCTGTTGTCCCACGAGGCGGTGTCCAGCGGGACACTGGCAGGAGTACCCACCGTAGAAGTTCTCGCATCTCTGTTGCGGTCCGCATTCCGAAATGTTCCGCTCGCATTCGTCTATATCTATAGTTACAGCGACTTGTTTAATTCATCTGTTTATTTTACAAAGGCCGACTGATAAATGTCATCAAAATGCGTCAATAGGCTAATGGTTAAGGGTACGGTCTGCGAATCGTAAGGTCGTGGCTTTGAATCTGCCATATGACTATTGACGTGAACCATCTCCTAGCACAAGCATAAGCTCAAGTCATCTCGCAGCCGTGGACCCGACGGAAAGGCTAATTGGTTAATTGATGATGCAGTCTTGACCATAGGCGTAAGATGGTTAGCCTTTTGGTTTGCTGCAGATTGCATTTTGGGTTATTTCCTGTTGAAAACCTAATTGAAAACCGGCTGTGATGTTTGAGAGTGAATCACTTACCAACACATCGCTTGTCAAGCGTGAGTTTGTAGCCCCAGGGACACGAGGTCAGCACAGAAGCAGAGGAAGATGACCTGGTGTAGGTCGGCCGCATCATCCGCGCACCACGCTGCCCGTACTGAGCGCCCACCGTGATCACATTCGTCTCGGGCGGCAGGACTGGCTCCCGTGATGTTGGATCTGACAAATATGCAGGTAACATAAATAAATTGAGACGTCTAGATTGAGCTCATACATAGATCGTAGCGACGCGCTTGTTTCCTTATCATATTAAAAGTTACGAACGAATTACGGTAAAAGATCAATTTGTTTTGAAGGAGCACAACTGTATAACAAAATCCCCGCACACGTCAAGAGGGTATACACACTTAGCGCATTCAAAATGCCACTTGATAAATTCCTTAAAGATAGCTCGTCCCAAAGCAAATGAATGCGTTAGGAGTTCTTCCATGCGACAGCGAACTTATTGTTTTATAATATTAGTTATTTTATTGTTCTCATGTAAGTGACCTTTAATGGCTATAGTGAGAATAAAGTTTCTAAACCTAAAATTATATATATAGATTTTTCAAGAAAGGCAATGCGCGCACTGCTCTCTCTAGCTCGTACAGTGTGATGCAGATAATAGTCCTGCATCACACTGTATGAGAGAAAGAAAATGTGTACTCGCACCTCTATTACTTTTTCTTTCTATTTTTCTATCTTTTTCTTTTTATTTTAAAAGAGAGCTAGCAGTATTTCCTTTTTTACAGAAATATTACTAACATTCTTGTTAACCATTCCAACTAAGCGTATGCTTGTGTTAGGAGATGGTTCACATCAATAGTCGAATGGTGGATTCGAAACCACGACCATTAAGCATAAACCATTAGGCTATTGACGCTTAAACTTTTACTAACTTGATATCTCCCTATCAATTTCTCTTCACCTCGATCACACATTTTCATAACACATTCACCAGCTTACTCCTAGAGTCAAGCGTGCTTAAAGAAGTTTTACTTCAATAATGATTATAAAACATTAAGTAAAACATTAACATTGATCACAATCTTACAGAATGTAGGTATCTCTACTTCTCCCCTGCATCTCTTGCCACACTCGCAGCGGTAACCGCCTTCTGTGTTCACACAATCTTCTTTTGAAGCGCAGTTTGCTTTACTCGTGGCGCATTCATCTATATCTGTAAATACATAACAATAGGTCACATAGATCCGTGGTAGCTCAGTGTCGCCTCAAGCTGTGTAGTACGCTAGCTATCCGAGTTCTACCCTCGGTGTAAGTACTGCTACCACACGCTCGGCGGTGAGGAAACCTACATATATCAGAAAAAAAAACGTGAAGCCAATCCGCACTAGGACCCATGTGGACTAAGCCCTTATATTCTTTACAGAGAAGGCCTGTGCCCAACAGTGGGACATATAGGTTGTAACTAGGTTATATATTCAATTACGTATTAACAGTAGGTATATCGTCATTTCATCAATATCTCTCCATCCAATCCTGATTTGTTTCAATAGCTACATCACACTTATTCATTATGTTCTACATTGCCTCGCCTTTCACTAAGTTTTACAAGCAACGTAATGCCTAGAGATGTTTTCAGCCACTCAATCTTGGGAGAGGAAAATAAAATACTGGTAAGTGTAATCTATATATATATAAAGAGAAAGTGTGTGGGTATGTTCCATATAGGCTCCGAAACGGCTGGATCGATTTCAATGAAACTTTCATGGAATATTCAAATTGACCTAGCGAGTTTGGTGACGATCAGAGCACTCCTCTTTTTGAACTGTCAAACAAGCCAGCCATACGTCGTACTTTTATTTCTAACATTAACTTGAGCCCGATATGTTTTTGTATAAATGATAAGAATGATATTGTATGTACATGGGTGTAGGTAATGATCTTCACCCACTCGAGAAGAGAATAGAAGAGAATGAACACGGAGAGAATTGAATAATTTAATATATTGTGAGAGTTAAATATTTAATGATGTTAGTTTATTGTTCAAACAAAATCTAGCCCGGCGGAGCGGGTTGGCTACGCTAGTTACGTATAAAATTGAAGAGATTAAAAAGAAGGAATATATTTAAAGTTACTTAGAGATGCCTCATATTGTCAGTATATTCTCCATAGGCATAGGTCACAGAGAGGTAGGGAGAGATCGTGTGAATTGAAAAATATCTCTCCATCCAAATTCAATGTCTGGAAGAGAACTCTTAGCACCAGGCTTTGCGCATGCAATAATATAGTATCATATTAATATTTTACAATTTATTGTTTCTGTTATGTGCGTGTAAATCACTAGTCTTTAATCTTAATCATCTCAACAAGTTACTACAACTAGATTAAATCTCTCGATGTAACGGCGGAAACAATATATTTAAAACATGATAAATTAATTTCACTCGTAACCTACCAATACATTTTCCTTGTATGGAGCTATAGGCATAACCAAAATCGCACGACATCGTTGGCGGGTACCAGGAAACATGCGGTCGTGGCATGCGATTCCATTCTGTGCTGGTAGTACTCACTGTAAATTCAAGAAAATTTACGAGTAAAAAACTGACTACACGACTGCATTAGTGACACAAACAGTAGACCTTGTCTTAGATATACGAAACGTAACTTTCTATCTTCACTAACTTTTATCTCCCTTCAACTTCCGTTAGCCCGATCACACATTTAGTAACGCACTCACCAGCTTACTCCTCAAGTCAAGAGTGCGTAAAGAAATTTTACTTCAATAATTTCAAAGCAGAGCAATGCTACAAATTTGTTTAAATATCATTATCTACGTCCTCCTTAAGCAGGTGATGGACTCGGGGAATACAGTAGAGGCTTTGGGCGACGGGGAACGAGCATTTCTCCCAGTGCCAATGCTTCCCGAAGTGATACTCAAAGTCAGCTTCGAATGTCTCTTAGCTTATCCGTGAAATAGCAACCGACCGAGCCGTAGGTCGGGCCTCTCGGGCGCTCTCGTATTGGAATGCTTACGCGTAATATAACAGCATAGTAACCGTCGAAGACGAGGTTACTCTCACCGGTGGGACCCTCGTGGTGAGTTACTAGGTGTAGAGGTTCACGTTCAGGCTAAGCGCGAATATGGCACCTCTTAATCCGGTGAAGCAGTAAAAGTCAGCTTCTCTAGTTAATCTGTATAATTAGTCATAAAAAAATGTGATACATGGTTACTCCATATCGTTTACTAAAATTCTCATACCTGCAGTAGTACTCTCAGTAGTTGATGTAGTAGTTCTGACAGTTGTCGGTTTGGGTGTGGTAGTTGTTGTTGACGTGGTGGAAGTGCTAGTGCTGGGGGTTGCGACCACGCACCAGCCGCTGTCGTCTCGTCGGAAGCCCGTCATACAGTCACACATGTACCCACCCTGCCTATTATGGCACACCTCCAGACTGCTGCAGATATGCTTTCCTGTTTCACATTCATCGATATCTGCAACATAGGTAGCAATTCATATAAACTTAGGTATGTTAGGAGAGAGCTGCACTATTCTTTAACGGTATACAACAACTTAAAAAAGTATATTTACGAGTTAATATATTAGGTCTGCGAAAAGATGTCCGGGAAGGAGAAGAACATTTTGGCTTAAAAATCTACGCCAACGGTTCAATAAGTGCACACGTTTCTTATTTTGATCTGCTGTGTCGAGGGTCCAAATAGCCATGATGTTAGCCAACCTTCGATAGGAAGTGGCACCAAGAGGAAAAGAAGAAAAGAAGTTGGGGCTCCTTGCATTTTCTATCGCATTTACCATGGCGAGTGTTCTGAGCAATTGTTCGGAATCATCCTAGCTACCGATTTCCATTCCGCACTTGAAGACGAAAATTGAAAATTTTAACCATTCTATTCATTCCAAATTCGATCAACACTATCTTGAGGGTCCACGTTCCACGACCGTACGTTTTTCATTTAACTTTCTTTCACGTACTATCAACCTGTGGAATCAACTGTCACCAGCGGAATTTCCAGACGTTTTCGATTTGGGGACCGAAAGAAACGAGCCTACAACGTTCTCAAAGGCCGGCAACGCACCAGCTCGTCTGGTACTGTGGATGTTCATGGGCGATGATTATCACTTAATATCAGGTGATCCGTAAGCTCATTTGCCCCTTTCCCAATTAAAAAAATCTATGTATTTCATCTATGTATTTAAAATACTGATGATTTGAAAACCTTGATTAAATTAGTTTACCGTTTTGTTTTTACTTATAAAGACACCTTATTAATTTTATTTAGTTAATTATATGTTAGTTACACTTATTTACATTTTACTTAGTAAGATTAAAGCGGAGTACGTATTTAATCGTACGTCAAGCAACCAGGATTTGTAAACAATTACTCCCAAAGTAAGTTAATCTTGGGAACAGAGTTGCATCGTTGAAATTATATAATGGTCGTTATTTATTCCGAAGGATTGAAGTAGGTACACTTAAGATGTGGAATCAGGAAAACTGCAGTACAAATAACATAACAGAGTAGGCAGAAATCACTCTTTCTTAAACCTACGATCCTAATGAATTTCTATTTTTTCAAATATAATTGTGCTATTCCTTCGTAAAGAAGACAAGCTTACCAACGCAATCTCCGCGTGGACTTTTTTCAAAACCATTTAAACAGTGCAAGTCATCAAGATTAAAATCTGGATGATCTGGCTTATTCGTCCCAATGACATTGGTCCATTTCTCTTTCGGTATATCACTAGCATTCAATCCATAACTACCATCTGCTTCTTTCTCTTTTTCTGTGGTAGCAATATTTGTCGGGGGAGGTACGTTAACTACGACAGGCGTGCTTGGTGTTTCTGGTCTTCTGGGTCTAAACTCAGGTCTTCTATTATCAGGTCGCTCAAGAGGATTAGTGTAAGGGTTTCTTCTTGTAGTGGGTACGTGAAACCTTGGGTAATATGCGTTGTACCCAGGTCTCGGTTGTACTCTGGTGCGGATTGTTGTACTGGTCGTTGAAGACGTCGATGTTGTTGTTGACGATGTAGTTGTTGGTCTAGGGGTAGTTGTTGATGTTGTTGTTGGTCGTGGGGTAGTTGTTGATGTTGTTGTTGGTCGAGGAGTAGTTGTTGATGTTGTTGTTGGCCGAGGGGTAGTTGTTGATGTCGATGTAGTCGTAGCTGGTGCGGTAACTCTCGTGTTAGGTATTGTGTCAGTGTTGGTTGTATTATCTTCCCTGTAACAGATTAATTTTATTATAAGAAAAATAATAAAGTCCGATACTGTTTAAGCAGTGTTGATTTAATAGGGACCCTTATGTCGAGTTACTAACTATAGGAATCAGGCTGAGCGACCTAAGAGCTATGCCACCTCTTTATCCGCTGAAAAGTGGAAGTCAGTTTCTCTGGCTAATTTGTGTAGGTTGGGTACAGAAAAGGGAGTCGACAGCGATTTTGTATCGATTCGTTTTTTAGTGTGTCAAAATTAATTAATTATACTATAAAATATGGTAACATAAAATTACGGAGGAACTACCCTCCTGACAATAAATGACCATAGTTTTGATCGTATAAAGTCGTCAAAATAGTCAGTGAAACGGGATAGTTCATCATCATAATCTGCTGGACATCGAGCTTCTCCAACAATTTCTAAGGATTGGGTTGTAAGCTGCATCCAGGTGCGTCCTGCCCTTTTTGCAGCGTACATCCACCTTGCGGGTGGACATCATACGCTGAGCTAGTCGCTTCATGGTCTCCACTAAAAACTTTTCGACTCCATCGGATACTTACCTGTCTTCTATAATATTTACTTACTCAGAGTCGTAGTAATCGTATTCAAACGGGGGTGGCGGGACAGTAGTGGTGGTGGATGTGGTGGCAGCGCGACGTGTGCACGTGAACGAGCCCAGCACATTCAGACAGTGCATGCCCCCCTGACAGTTGTCCAGCTTCAATGCGCACTCATCGATATCTACGAAAAAATGATTATTTTATCAAGTATCAGATTTTTAAACGAATTTAAAGCGATTATCCGTGAAATAGCAACCGACCGAGTTGTGGTTCGGCCCTCTCGGGCACCCTCGGATCGGAATGCTTACGCGTAACATAGTAACCGTCCAAGCCTAGGTTACCGCTCACCGCTCACCCTTGTGTCGAGTTACTAACAATAGAGGTTCAGGCTAAGCGACCTAAGAGCTATGCCACCTCTCAATCCGGTGAAGCAGTCGATGCCAGCTTCTCTAGCCAATCTGTGTAGTTCGTCATTAAAAAAAAATAATAAAAAAAAGAATTTAAACCAACTTCTAAAAGGAGGAGGTTCTTTATTAGTTTGTATTTTTTTTATCTTGATACACTCATAATGAAAACTGTAAATGCTATAGAATGAAGAGAACAGCTGACGATGCAAATTGTTATATTGGCACCCAACTAGGTCAAGGATGCTTTATGAGTATGCTAATTAAACGCCATAAACAACTGTCAATAAGTAAAGGTAATTTAAAAGACTACAGACTCTTTAGACATCTATCACTTCCATGATGATAACCACGCTGGGGCAATTTTCCTTGACGTGGCGAAGGCATTGGACAACCACTCGAGGTGCTCAAGGACTTTTTTCTGTTTTCGGAATAAACCACGTAAATCGGCCATGAAGCCTCGGGGTGTTAGTGGGTAATAACCCCACATAACTGCCGCCTTTACCCCAGAAGGCGGGGTATCTTTTTGAAGATTTCCCCCCTTCAAATCATTTTTCGCATCGTGAGCTAAAACTGCCTTAAAGTTCTTCTTCTAAAAAACACGGTAAAACTATAAAAGCTTCTAATCCGATCAGCAAAATAATACCAGAAGTAAGGGTAACTTACCCACGCAAGAGCCGGACGAGGAATCGAGTTCGAAGCCATTCTTACAGCGGCATTCGTGACCGCCGAAGGTGTTGATGCAGTTTTGAAAGTGATCACACAAGTGCGTGCCTTCTCGGCATTCGTCGATATCTATGACAATACACGACAGTTTCATTTCTTAAACTTTTACGATAACTTAAAAATACCAGCAACAATCTACCAACTACTATCATCACGGCTTATTTTTATTTATTAATTTTGTTGGCTTTGGTACAAAATATTAGCACTATCAATGGTACATCTCTCTAATAAACTTCCCTCCCGGGACGTGCTCTCCGAGAGCACAATGCAGAGGGGCTCCGGTACGTTCCACTGAAGATCCCGGAGCTATCTAACTATCCACCAAGGAAGGGCCACCGGGGGGTTTTAGTGAGTAAGAACGCCACATAACCCCGCTTTCCAGAAGTATCTTGTTGAAAATTTCCCCCATAGCAACAAAAAAAAGCACTTAGTATAATATTATATATTTGACGATGAACGTAAATTATTACTTACCTTCACAAATGGTTCCTCCAGGGCGCTGTCTCGTCCCCTCTTGACACTTCTTTTTTGTCAATCTGATTTGAAACATGCCACATTATTGACAACCATTAAAATTAATCAAAATAAAGTACTTAAATAGATTACACCGCAAAACTATATCGATATTAAAGCGTTATAATACCATATAACGTAAACCATTTCCAGCACAAGTAAGGTTGTTTAATTTTATTTTTAATTTACCGATGTAATGGTTGCGAATTCGAGGCCCATTTAATGAATTGCCGTTTTTTCAATTTTTTTATTACAAAACTCACATTCTAAAAACTTGTGGACCTGCCACCTGTCACATTTATACCTAATAAGCTTGTTCCTGTCTATCCCTATGCTTAAAAGGACGTGACAGCTTATTATATTATAATTTTACTTGAAATAAACGTGATGACGACGGATTATTCACTGTCAATATTACCAATATTTTGAAGTAACACGAGAAGTGACTTCGTGACGTTAGGTTTTTAAGATATTCCCTAATTTATATTGTAATGTATTAAATAAATTAATAAAGTTTAACGTTTGATTCGATTTGAAGTCGGTTTTTGTTTTTACTTGTTACTCGTAAATATCAATATACCAGTTACTGAAGATGCTGTCAGAGTAACGTGATCTGGACGTACTGTAAAATTTCCTGATTACTATCGCCCTTGACGGTCTCTGGAAGGGGTGATGTAGCGAGTCGCTACATAATCATCATTATATTAATACGTAAATAATAAACTTTGTACCCCTTCTTACGAAAACTGCACAGACGGAGGAAGTATGAAATTTCCCACACATACACGCGGCATTACACGGTTGCTTGGCAACGGTTAAAATTACGATACTAGTCGTGGTTTGGCCCTCTCGGGCGCCCTCGGATCGGAATGCTTACGCGTAACACAGTAACCGTCCAAGCCGAGGTTACCCCTCACTGGGGGGACTCTTGTGTCGAGTTACTAGAGCGACCTAAGAGCTATGCCACCTCTCAATCCGGAGAAGCAGTTCTGTTCTAAGCTGTGTAGTTCGTCAAAAAAAAAAGGTTACGATAACTAATGACTGACTAATTCACCGAATAAGTTACGCGCTGCGAATAATGTGTGATTTCAATGCTCCAATTCCTGGTCTAGTTCCGACCGAGAGTCGTATTTAGACTTTAGGGCAACCACTAGTTTGTTTAAGTATGTTTATTATTATAGAGAATACAATTATTGGATACGTTACTGTGGGAGTGTGCTGATCTTGGACTTGCAGTTGTATGCGCCGGGCAAGTTAACGCAAACTTCAGTACGCCGGCACACTTCAGAAATCTCATCGCATTCGTCGATATCTGTTTATTTTAAAAAAAACATTGGTTTACATAGCCAGTTACTTATTTTTTTAATAATACTCATAGACCTACGATCAGATGGTCGCGATTTCGTATCCCAGTTGGCTTGGACCGATGAAGTGCTGTTGTCGGTTTTTGAATAGAAAAATCGCTGGCTAAAGATTTGTATGGAAGAAACACTGGCCTATTGTCTGTATCACACTGTAGGATCAAGAGAGAGCAGCTCGCACATTTTCTTTCTCTCTTGAACGATCGTGTAAACATATATACATATAGATTAGAAGTTTTCTTGGGTCGTGTGGTCTAATACAGACTCGTTTTTTTTAATTATGTTTTATTGTGTTTAGATGCGTTACCTTCACAGATACCAGTAGCCCCGTTAACCATAAATCCGGGGGCACAACGCTTGGAGACATGGTCTTGGCAGAAGTAACTGCCGTGGGTGTTGATGCAGTGCTGCGAGAGGCGCTGGCAGTCGTCCACCCGCTCCTCACATTCGTCAATGTCTGGAAAAACACAAAATTCTTAGTACTGTGAGGGTTCCCGTCATCCAGTCCACCGTTCAACGTGGATCATCTCCTTGCGCAAGCTTTGGCTTATTCGAAATGGTTAACAAGAATGTTGGTAGTACACTCGTGAGAAAAATAAAGGGTCGGTTAAGAAAGTTTGAATATCTCGGAAGATAAAGACGCTAGCTAACTGAAATAAATTGTGCATGATAGACAATTAAATATCCTTAAAATAAAATAAAATATTTTTATTAATTTATTTATATTTCATTAAAAAACATAAACTTAAACGAAAAAGGATAATACAGTATTTTTATTAAATTTTAGTACTAAGTGTCGTTAATTAACCTATAATCTTAACCGACCCTTTATTTTTCCTTACGGCTATATTTAAAACATATTGTCAGCATTATTTTTTAAAAATAATTATGATATACTGCCAATGCACTTTTAGAGTTAGTTCTTTCCTCTTTTGGGTGTTTTTCTTTTCATACATAGATCATTCTTACATCACATTCTTCAAATCTCTAATTATAGTGAGTTAGTTACAGCCTTCATATATGTCCCACTGTTGGGCACAGGCCTTCTCTGTTAAGAGAGTATAAGGGCATAGTCCGCCACGCGGCCCTAGTGCGGATTGACAGACTTCACATGTTTTAGAAAAATTTTCCTCACGATGTTTTCCTTCACCGTTGAGAGCGTGGTAATCAGCATATAAAATTGCAACAACAAATTAATTGGTGCCGGCACCGGGGATCAAACTCGGATTGCTAGCGTATTATGCAACTTGAGGCGACCGCCCGGACACTGAGCTACCACGGCTCTTTGTTTACCACGGCTCTTTGTTTACCGGTATTATAGTGAGTACAGTTAACAAATTGACTCTTTACCTTCTCGTTGGAAAATGAAAACTTATAGGCAAATTACGAAGTGATTATTTGATTAGTTTGTTTATAAGACTGTTAACATGTTTTATTTACCAATAAGTAGTGGATAGGCGGTTGGATTAACAACCTGATGGTAGTGAGTTCGAAACCCATTTGTCATATATGGGTCCTAAAAGGCTTGGTGAAAAGTGGAGAGTGAAAACTATCTCTATCTGCCGCACTAGGATTAAAAGGAAGTGAGGGTTAATTTCTCTACGCACCGTAACTCTCTAAATTTAACTGCCAATAATGCGAGGTAATTTAGTTATTTATTCTTTATTTGCACACAATACAAAAAAAAAGGTACAAATAGGCGGACTTAATGCCAGTAGGCATTCTCTGCCAGTCTACCTTGGGGTTGTGAAGAGACAAAGTAACGGGTGCAAGCTATATGAGAAAATAATAAATAAAAGAAAACTATAATAAATGCATGCATATATAATATGCATACCTACTTAATACTGAGTATTATTTTCGCTTGTGCTCAAGATTCGATTTGAGAAGTCCAGAACTTACCAAGACACTCATCATCAGGACCTGCTCTAAACCCTGGAGGGCAGATGTCATTCTTCACTGTGGGAGTAGTAGGGGCAACTTCCGTGGTGACACCTGGAATGGCTTCCTCGAAGGGTTTCCCAGCTTTTCCAGCGCATTTGTACCCGCCGATTGTATTTTCGCACAAGTACTTGGGACATGGTGGACGAGGCAGTTGACATTCGTTTATATCTGAAAGTGAGACCACATCATTCAAGCGCATATAAATACAATGCCACTGCATTTCCGATAACAAGTATATTTACGAGTAGAATGAAAGCCTACTTCAAATAGAATAGGAATATTATGAAAATAGAATTAATTAGAACCTAGCCAAACTCTCATAAAGTACATACTTCCCAATAAAAAAATAGATCATCGAAGTCGGTTGACGTGATATTTAGGTTTTTATTTGCCATCATCATCGTCATTATCAGAAATGGACCAAACTTTTTAAAAAAAATTCAAATAAAAAAGAACCATCAAAATCGGTTCACCTAGAGTAGTACTCGTAGTAAATCGGCACAAAAAATTGCGACAGCAATTTTATTGGTGCCGGCACCGATGATGTTTGTTGAAATTTTAAGTGCTGTGACAGAACGGTGACGGAAAACATCTATAAAAGAGAAAGTGTGTGGGTTTGTTCCATATAGGCGCCGATAAGACTGGACCGATTTCAATGAAACTTTCAGAGAATGTTCAGATTGATCTGGCGAGTAATCCTGTAAGGTTTGATGACGATTGGAGCACTCTTTTTGAACTGTCAAACAAGCCATACGTCGTACTTTTATTTCTGACATGTTTTTGTATAAATGATAAGAATTATATTGTATTTACTGATACACTGTACATGGGTGTAGGTAATAATCTTCACCCGCTCGAGAAGAGAATAGAAGAGAATGAATACGGAGAGAAATGAATAATTTAATATATTGTCAGAGTTAAATTAAATATTTAATGATGTAAGCCTATTGTTTAAATAAAATAAAGCAAAATCTAGCCCGGCGAAGCGGACTGAGTACGCTAGTTATAAATACATGTGTCATATGGTTGCTTTGTGATGAATCAACAAAGTAGCCGATATTTACGTCAAAAAAAGACATCATGCAGAGATAGGTTTGATTATGTTTTAACAGATAATGGCAGGACATACAGAATCACAAACAAAAAGATGGTGCAGTCACTCGGTTAAGGCTAAGAATTGCTATTTAAAAAATACCAAGCATAGCGGTCATCCAGTTACAATAACGTATTACAGAAATAAACACAAAAAAGATTCTTGTTTGCTAGAAATTTGACATACCGTCGCATACTTGGTTAATAACATTTCGCTTGAAGCCTGGTGGACAGCTGAGACTCACATCCCGTTTCTTAATGGGCACGCACTTGTAGGACCCAATTGTGTTGTGGCACACGGTGTCTTCTTCAATACACAGGTCGTCTAGCAGCTCTCCACATTCGTTTATATCTAGACAAATTAATTAAAGCAATATATTCACTACACTATAATGTCATTTCTACATAACTTTATGACCAACAATTGCTCTTTTATTTTCGATGTGAGAGCTTATTTATTTATCTGTATAAAATAATCATTGTTTTATGTCATATACAAACGAATTAATCTTTAAAAAATCGCGCGTTTTTTTTCGGCTTTACGATCTAGAACAATAAAACAATTAATACCAAGAATAAGACATGGCTGTAAGGACTAAAGTCTTTTGCCTTTCTCATTAGGGATAAATTAATATCATTATTATGAAATAATCTTAAATCGCGTAATACAATCTTAATAAGTAATACAACCTTATATATAAATTATTGTTTATATATACGATTTTTATGTTTATCATAGCCTTCATTTGTTTATGTATCTGTATAATATTCGTATAGGATTCTTATAACGTTATTTTTGGCGGCACCACCCTTAACCTCCAAACGTTAGCTGGAAGAAAATTCTACATGGCGTTAAATTCGTCTTTATCCATGTATTTGGCTTGGGTGCAGTAAAGAATTCATCTATCTATGTAATCTTCTTACCTTTACAGGTCGTGTTATCTGACTGTAGTCTAAACCCTTGACGACATTCGCATCTAACTTTTCCATCGTCATCTTTACATATGTGTTCACAAGAGTCTTTTTTGCATTTATCTTTTTTTTCTTCTTTCTTTTTCTCAGTTGTAGTTTCTATTTTCTTTTCTGTAGTAGTCTCTGCTTGTTGAGCTGCTTCCTGTAAAATGTTATTACTTAAGCGTGTAACGAAATGAAAATCCTGAAGATATACCCACCACCGGATCACTCTAGGTAACAAGTCTTTCTTACGTTGCGTAAGTTTCAACGCGTTACAATCCGTGACCACGGTGAAGTGCACACCAACAAGATAATGCCCTAAAGTGCTGCAAAGCCTTAACCACTGCGAGTTTCAAGCTCGTAAGAGGTGATATTCCCTCTCCACCTTGGAATTGAGCTTAGAAAAGCAAGCTACCACTCTCTTGTAGCCACCCTCGTGAACCTGCAGCAAGACTGCTCCATAACCGATCGAACCCGCGTCTGTGGACTTCAATCGGTAAGAAGAGTCAACAAATTGCAAGTACCGGCTCGTCGGTCAACACACAACAATGCAACCACGCGCAACTTGTTGCTCGATACTAACTGCCTAACAGTCGTTGGCTCAGGTGCGTCTGTCAATGCTTTGACCTTATCAGGGCTCGGCCGTACCTGACCCTGACTTATACTTCGCCCAAGGTACTCGGTTTCCCGTGTAAAGAAAGAACACTTCTTCAAATTAATAAAGAAACCAGCCTCTGTTAAGACTCAAGCACCTTGCGCAAAGTACCAAGCCCTGTTCTACGGTTTGACTCAAAATTAAAACATCGTCAATATAGACCAAAACATCCCCGACTCGATAAATTCGCGAAGGGTTTTCGATATGATGCGTTGATAGACGACAGGCGCATTTGCCAAACCGTATGCATCTTAAGGTATTCGTAATACCTCAGGTGTTACAAAACCGGTCAATGGAACTGATTTTTCACAAGTGTATCTGGTGGAAGCCAGTAGCCATCTTGTGATAGAAGCGAATTCCTGTTAGCGGGGACAAAATAAGCACTAAAATAGTCACTAAACGATCACGATTTAACCTAACTGCTAGTTACAACTTAATGATAACGAAAACAATGACAAAATGAGCAACAACAAAGAATCTACCGCCTTGAACGACAATCGCGAAAGAATGCGTAAGATCCTCCAAATAAGTCATAACGATCCAAACCAGCTCAGGACAACTGACCAAGTCAAGTTTCCGAGCTCAAAACAAATCAAACGGCAAAACAACTGAAGACAATTCAGTCAAGGGACCGACCTCAAGACAACGTATCCGATGCACTCCAAGATAAACCGTTGTCTCGGCTCAGGTCCCTCCCGGAATAATGTCCGATGCACTCCAAGACAAATGTTATCCGGGTCCGACCCCTAGAATAATCTGTCCTATGCACTCCAAGACAAATGATTATTCTAGGTCCCGATCTAGGGTAAAGTGTCCGATGCACTCCAAGACACTATTACTCAGGCTTAGGGCTCAAACTGGCTAATGTACTCTTTTCCTCATATCAGGAAATTTAACATCACAAAATCTCAAGAAAATAGAGTGAAAAACTCACCATCAAAGAAACAGAGCACACATCAAACTAAAGAAAATTAAGCCAAGCCGAAATGGGCCCTAAAAGTACGAATCCACTTCTGATCTTAGAAAAACTAACTAAAGTGGACTGCGAATCCACTTCTGATGTTGTAAACTACTAGTATATAAACTAAAAATAAAATCCTCGACGTCAGGTTATCGTAACTTTATTTAATTCAAATGAAATTTACTGAAGCTACCGTCGGTTCGAAAATACTCTACTACGAGAAGAACCGACAAAACTCGTAGGACGTATTCTTTTCAATATAATTGGTTCAGTACAAAGTAAATAACAAAATTAAAGTCGGGCAGCGAGCCGACACGAATTTACAACGTAAAATAATATCGGAAAGATCTCACCAAGACGACGCCTGGACCGCAAGTGCCCTGAGGTCGGCAAGATCTCCGTTTTTATAGGCCGCGTGTCAGAAACATTTTCTAATATATTTTCCTACTACCCAACATTTTCATATTATCCAACAATATATATATATATATATATATATATATATATATATAATAAAAGAAAGTGTGTGGGTATATATATATATATATATATATATATATATATATATATATATATATAATAAAAGAAAGTGTGTGGGTTTGTTCCTTATAGGCGCCTAAGACTGGACCGATTTCAATGAAACTTTCAGGGAATGATCTGGCGAGTAATCCTGTAAAGTTTGATGACGATTGGAGCACTCTTCTTTTTGAACTGTCAAACAAGCCATAATTCGTTATTTCTGACATTAACTTGAGCCCGATATGTTTTGTATAAATGATAAGAATTATATTGTATTTACTGATACACTGTACATGGGTGTAGGTAATAATCTTCACCCGCTAGAGAAGAGAATAGAAGAGAATGAATACGGAGAGAAATGAATAATTTAATATATTGTCAGAGTTAAATTAAATATTTAATGATGTAAGCCTATTGTTTAAATAAAATAAAGCAAAATCTAGCCCGGCGAAGCTGCTTGGTACGCTAGTTACAAATACATGTGTCATATGGTTGCTTAGTGATGAGTCAATCAACAAAGTAGCCGATATTTACGTCAAAAAAAGACATCATGCAGAGATAGGTTTGATTATGTTTTAACGGATAATGGCAGGACATACAGAATCACAAACAAAAAGATGGTGCAGTCACTCGGTTAAGGCTAAGAATTGCTATTTAAAAAATACCAAGCATAGCGGTCATCCAGTTACTATAACCTATTACAGAAATAAACACAAAAAAATTCTAGTTTGCTAGAAATTTGACATACCGTCGCATACTTGGTTAATAACATTTCGCTTGAAGCCTGGTGGACAGCTGAGACTCACATCCCGTTTCTTAATGGGCACGCACTTGTAGGACCCAATTGTGTTGTGGCACACGGTGTCTTCTTCAATACACAGGTCGTCTAGCAACTCTCCACATTCGTTTATATCTAGACAAATTAATTAAAGCAATATATTCACTTTCTATAATGTCAGTTGTACATAACTTCATGACCAAACATTGCTCTTTTATTTTCGATGTGAGAGCTTATTTATTTATCTGTATAAAATTATCATTGTTTTATGTCATATATAAATGAAGTAATCTTCAAAAAAAGGCGCGTTTTTATTCGGCTTTACGATCTAGAACAATAAAGATGTGGCTTCTGCCTTTAAAACTACCAAAATTCTCCTATTATTACCAAGAACAAGACACGGCTGTAAGGACTAAAGTCTTTTGCCTTTCCCATTAGGGATAAATTAATATCATTATAATGAAATAATCTTAAATCGCGTAATACAAACTTATATAAAAATTACAGTTTATTTATACCATTTTTGTATTTATTATAGACTTCATTTGTTTATGTATCTGTATAATATTCGTATAAGATTCTTATAACGTTATTTTTGGCGGCACCACCCTTAACCTCCAAACGTTAGCTGGAAGAAAATTCTACATGGCGTTAAATTCGCCTTTATCCATGTATTTGGCTTGGGTGCAGTAAAGAATTCATCTATCTATCTAATCTTCTTACCTTTGCAGGTCGTGTTATCTGACTGTAGTCTAAACCCTTGACGACATTCGCATCTAACTTTTCCATCGTCATCTTTACATGTGTGTTCACAAGAGTCTTTTTTGCATTTATCTTTTTTTTCTTCTTTCTTTTTCTCAGTTGTAGTTTCTATTTTCTTTTCTGTAGTAGTCTGTGCTTGTTGAGCTGCTTCCTGTAAAATGTTATTACTTAAGCGTGTAACGAAATGAAAATGTGTTTACATCTAGCTGAACATACCCAGGGGTATTCCCAGCCCAGCTTGCTACTAAGCGAAAGTCAATGATTTCTGCCTAACCTTCTATGTATGTTTTGATTGAACTCGCGTGGCTAGCGTACTATGAAACTTCAGAGTTTCCGAGTACTATTACAGTATTTCAGTTGGTCTCATTATTCATTTTTTACAAGCGATCGACAAAATAGTTTAGTCTTTCTTTTAACTTTCATTAGTAAGTATTACACGGGTGCCGTATTAAGGCTATTCACGGATAATCCTAGCAGGATACATACGGTTTCCCTATATATACCTTCCTTACTTTACGTTTACGTTACCAAATCTATTTTAATGTCAGGATCAAGTTTCGTGAAAACAAAACATTGAGTTTCATTTCTTTGTTAACTTTGAAAGTTATTGTACGGATTGTTGAGCGTGTGTTTTCTAAATAAGAAGTAATTCTTCTCTAATAAATAATTTTACTTGCATATTAGTAATTACGATATGACGTAAATAAATTATATGAAAAATAGATTTCACAACGAGATAAATTACTTATAGTAATCAAAATACTTCGTAGTCAGCAAGGAGCCAGTGTTATCTATTAATGCAGTAGGAGTGACGTTATTGTGATACTTGATCGAATTACTTGATTCTCTGTTATTTGCATGATCTTTCTTGTACACCTATACGTATTCAGAATTATAGCTTGAGGTTATCGATATTATATTATATGTTATAAGCGTTTTCGTCTCTGACATAAACGGGTATCGAGATTTCTAGTAATATGGCTCATTGACCGAGTGTTACTAGAAAAGAAATGAAAAAAATGATTTTAAATGTGTAATTAATTAAAAAATCAGCTATAAATTATTATTGATTATGTTTAAATTAATAATAATTATTATTATTAATAATTTAATTTTTACTGTAAATAATAATAATTTCTGGATCGACAATCTTTTGAGTCGGATGAGTTAAAAATTAAAATTTTCATATTCTTTGAATTTTTAAACAGCCATAAAATTTTTATACAGTATAAGCGCAATTTCATATTTCTTTTTTCTTCTTTACAGTGCACAAGTATTTATTTACCAGTAAACTATCAAAACAAATAGGTAGGTATCGAAATAGTTGCTCAGCGATTTATGAGGTGGCAGAACTGTTTAGGTTGTTCAGCCCGTACCATGGCTTTAAT
This sequence comes from Meandrusa payeni, assembly GCA_029286785.1. Lineage (NCBI taxonomy): Eukaryota > Metazoa > Arthropoda > Insecta > Lepidoptera > Papilionidae > Meandrusa > Meandrusa payeni. Next base: position 5,500,403 of record JAGSMX010000029.1, read on the forward strand.
TAAATAAGCACAAGGGACGGAATTTGGGATATGGCCGATACTTTGACGCGACATATCCCGACTTTAGATTTATTTATGGGGTATAAACTAGTGCTTGACCACGATCCCACCTGATGTTAAGTGGTGATATAGTCGAAAGATGGTACGCGCTAGTTTAGTAAGTGCCTATTCACTGTACTCTTGAAGGCTCCCACGTCGTACTTCGACGAAAAGACTGACGCCGGCAACTTGTTCCACTCCTTTGCTGTACGCACGATGAACGATGACTCAAATCGCTTCGTTTGGACGCACGGAATACCGTCTATGAAAGGGTGGAGATCCGCCGTATGTCTAAACGTCCGAAGGTAGAATGGGGATGGGGGAATTAACTCGTGGCCACCTTGCGCCGGTGCTCAAGACTATCTAAATGTAGATCTTGATATTGTAGATTTGTTTTGTTTTGATAACTTACTAGACAGCATTGATGGAAAGCGTTTTTCCGAAGCGTTGTCTGTGGGCTCATTCCTTCTTCAGCAGGACTACCGCACGCGTCTTTACCCTGAGACTCCCCGGACCATCGCCCAAAAGAACATTCTTCACAACAGGTCTATAACATGAAAATATATAACAATGTTTTTGTATCTATTTAACTTTTAGTCTTTCATTTAGCTGTGATTAGAAGGGCAGAAATATTATATTGTTCTTTAAAAATCAATCCTGCAAACTTAAGTAGTGAATATATAGAAGGATTTTTTTAAAGGAAAGCCAGCAATATTTTTTATTTCAGAAATATTACTAACAATCTTGTTAACCATTCCAACTAAGCTTAAGCTTGTGCTAGGACGTGGTTCACGGCAACAGTCCAATGGTGGATTCGAACCCACGACCTTACGATTCGCAGGCCGTACCGTAACCATTAGGCTATTGACATTTCATTTTCCTATCCTATCCTTTTCGCTCAACGCTAGATTTATTTGCTGTAGCTTTCCGTCCTACTTATTATATATCATAATATGACCAGAAACAACAATCATATGTATAGTCTATATATTACTAAGTAATAAAATTATATAGTCTGTTGCAATATTAGTATCTAGGTTAAGGAACAATAATAAAAGATAAGAATAAATTATATAATTGTGGTCTCACCTTTCCGATATCAGTTTTAGGTAGAGTACATTGTTTTTGTGATGCCAATTTAATGCCAGCAACGCAATCGCTTTTCTCTCTAAAAACAAAAACAACTTATTTAATTTCTCCACTATTTCTTTTAAACTTTATTTTGTTAATATACAGTCGTGAGCATAAAAAAAAGTCGGAATAAAGGGTCAACGTGCATTCGTGTATACGCTACACTCCAAGTTTTTACGGCGCCTAGAAAAATCTATAACTATTCATTTTAAACAATTAAAATTGAAAAATTTACTATTTATATTAGTATTACGTAATATAGCCTTGAGCAAAAATAAAGGGTCTGAAAAGAAAGTTTGAATATCTCGGAAGATAAAGACGCCAGCTAACTGAAATAAATTGTGCATGATAGACAAATATTTTAATTAGCTAGCGTCAGAAAATGATTTTTATGCGCCGTAAAACATAGTGTAGCGTACGTACGAATACACTTTTATTTTCAAATATCATTGTTATATTACGAAGTGCTGGGGGCTACATTCTCTAATATTCAACATCTAACACATTTGTTTATGTCAATTAATTGTTTATTTTGTTATTACATTGTTATTGCCTTTGATTAACGTCTACTCTGTGTTTCTGTTATTATTAACCATTTGTATCGTCTGTATACTGTGTTTTAAATTTTAAGAATTTTTTTATTTTGTCTTCTTTATTTATAATCATTACTGTACCATACTACTCTTTTAGTTTATAATCCATATCACTGTACTGCTATTACTAGGTGAAAACAAAGTAAAAAAAAAACCCTTTTTTTTTGTTAACGAGGAGGAAATCTTCAGAAAGATACCCCGCCTTCTGGGGGGAAGGTGGCGGTTATGTGGGGTTTTTACCCACTAAAACTTCCCTGGTGGCCCTTCCTCGGTGCATGGTGGTGAGGGGCTCCGGGATCTCCAGTGGAACGCACCGGAGCCCCTCTGCACTGTGCTCATGCTCATAGAGAGCACTTCCCGGGGGAGGTTACTCCCTCCCCCCCTGTGCCCTCGCAGTGCAAGGCGACACGGGCCAGCCGATGTCGCCTTCATCCCGGGTCCACCTTGACGGACGACAAAGGCCCCCACCCTTGTCGCCCAATGAACCCGAGGCCCCTTTTAGTCGCACTCTTTTAGTTTATAGTCTGTACTGTACTGCTATTACTAGGTGAAAACAAAGTAAAAAAAAACCCTAGTTAACTTATCTATGCTGATTTCTGTTTTTACTAATTAATTTGTGTCATATTGTGCTGGGTTTATATTATATCTTTTTAAGGTTTATGTATAATATATGTATTATATATTATATTATACTTATATTTTTAACCCATGGCGAATTATTCGCTACTTAATTTATAAGCAATGGGGGTCATCGAGCATCGTATCCAATAGCAAAAGCTCGATGACCCGCACCACTCAAGGCGAAAACTTTAAAATAACTATCGAAACGAACCAAAATTGAAAAAAAATCGCACTCGTTGTCGGTAGAATACTTACCTAATGTCGGATAAAATACAACATGAAGCCTTTTGTTGAAAAATTAACATTTCATTAACTAAGTTGTCTTTCACAATTTTTTTTTTTTTTAAAGTTATAGATATAATGAGAATAGATTTTCCTTCGTTATTTTTCGGAAAAGTTCGTATTTATCGTGCTCTCTCAAATAGCTCCATATTAATGGATATGAAAATGTCACTAATTTAATACGATCATTTTTGAAAGTACAGATGTCATCGTATTCCGATAAAGATCCGAGCTTTCACGAAGGGAAATAATTTCTCACTACATCTATACTAGAGATGAAACGGATAGTAGTGTGGCCGGATACCGGATACCGGATATTCGGCAAGCTACTAGGCCGGAGCGCCGGATATCCGGCTGCCGGATATTCGGCCCTTTATTGCGTTGACGCGATCAGTTTGATTTGAATATTGGCGCGGTAAACGAGATCGGATATATTCAGGCGCATTCGGATCGCACGTAAGCGGAGTCGCCTCTTACCAACAAATGCGGAAAATTTGGTATTTATTCACCACAATTTGCCACTTGTTAATTTTGAGTATTAAACTAATAATTAATAAAACAAACATTTTTGATGTGCGATTATAAAAATTAAAAATAAACGGTGTCCATAACCTATTGGAGTATGATTGATTTGCCTTGAGTAAAATAATGAGATTTTTTAAAATTTTACTATCCGGTATCCGGCCGGATACTGGATTACTATCCGGTATCCGGCCGGATAGTGAAAACAAGGCCGGATAGGCCGGATACCGGAAAGTTACCGGATATCCGTTTCATCTCTAATCTATACCATAAATGTGGAAGGTGTTGTACCATTTCGTAATAATGAATAGTAGCGTTTTGCAATAACTTGCCATGGTACATTTTTTACAGCATAGTGTGTCAATGTTAGACGACTAATGATTTTCTTCCAAAAACTAAAAGTACAGTCCTCAAAAATATATATTTTTTATGTTAAAGTAACATGTCTGGTTTTAATTGTACTTGTGGTCGATAACGCAGTTATCTGCACTTCCAATTAAAAATATTAAAACTAGCCTATTACAATACTTTAAAATATCGTACAAGGTCTGATTTTTTCACTATTTTAATATTAATAAAAAAATGACAGGGATATTTTTTTCGAGGCTCTCACACAATAACCGTTGGTCGTTTAATTACGGGACAACCTGTATATAATTTAAGGGTGTGCTTAGGGTTAAGTCTTCTTCACTTACACAAACTGCTCTTCACAGCATCCCTTTGCTGCCTTGATGCAGTCTTCAGTTAACTCCGACTCGATATCATCAGGCACTGTCACTCCAGCGCAAGCTTGTGACGTGGACATCCCTACCGCCTGGTACTGGCCATGAGTGCAGCACGTGTCCGACACCTCCGATGCTTCATCGGACGAAAAGCCTGACAAAAATATTAAAAAAAATTAGATAAGAAGAATGCAGATCTCTACTTACGATGATTCATGAGACTATTGATTTTTTTCATATGAAAAGGGACAAGCGAACTTATAACTCATGTGATCTTAAGTGATCACGTCGCCCACTCATTCATAAACCTAAAAATATCACAATCAACAAGCATTCTTCCATACGATTGTAAGAATTCCCTGGTATATCTTCGGGGAACCCAAGGTCCTATTCCAACAAAATTCATGTGGGACCTAAATGGAAACTAGTCCGGCTTATAAATAACTCTGCTCAGTGAATGCACAGACATTAAAAACTATAGACGAATTGAGAGAGAGCCTCGTCTTTTTTTGAAGTTGGTAAAAATGTATATAAATGCTACGATCCTGCAGAATACCACAGTTCATCTAATCTTAGATGATCGGACACCACCCATAAATACCAGACAGAAGTATTTCATTGACTGTCTTGTGATCCTATTAGATTCCGTCGACACATTACTCGCCGGTCGAAACGTAGTTAAAATATACTAAGTCCGCTTCACGGCGGTATTCTGTGAGAATGTGGTGTTTGTTTAGAACATAAAAAAACCGCTATATTGTCCTTATCACTGTATATATATTATGCATATTACCGCAGAGATTATTCTCTCCAACACAATAAATAAATTAAAAAAAACTAAACCACACGGCTGAAGTAAAACTTATTTAGCTCCATCTATATATGTGTATATATATGTTTATATATTACGTATATTATATACACAAAATATAATATTAACGCTATTGTTCAATAGACAAATTGTTCAATGTTCTCTCTTGCTTCTACGGTGTGATACAGACAGCCTGCACTGTCTTAGATATACGAAACGTAACTCTCTCTCTATCTTTACTAAGTTATATTTCCCTCTCAACTTCTCTTAGCCTCTCCCGATCACATTTTTCGTTACGCATTCATCACCTTACTCCCCAAGTCAAGCGTACGTAAAGAAGTTTTTTTTTTTTTTAAATTATACATTAACCGATGTCATGGCAAAATTAAAGATAAAATAAATTCCAAGCACCAGTCTCAAACAATCCTTGTAGAAATGATCAAGTGATTACAACAACTATGCGAATCGTAGGTGAGCCGGTGAATTGGTCAATCTAGTTAATTTATTCTTCAAATTACTCTATATTTGGTTTAGAAGTTTCGTCTTTGACATTGTATGGAATTCAATATGGGTTACAATGGAAAAACGACTACGAATTGTTGTCAAGATCCTTGCTCACTTAGTAACACGATAACTAAATTGGTCTTCCGTACAAGATTCGAATCGTCTAGCTTATTAGAATAGCCATAGCCATTTAGTACTTAAAATAATATTAATGAGCAAAAACAAAAAACAACTTCAAATCATATCAAGTTATAAAGTTCTGGAGCCTATATTCTGTTTCTTCTTTGACATATGTGTTCGCTATCATTAAGGAGTACTTACCTAGACTTAGATTTTTAATACAAATTGAAAGTTACATTATGCATTACACAATATATCTCTGCTTTGTGAGAGACTGGTATCTGCACAGGGTTGCCATGTCAGACAGATTGCCCAGCCCTCTGCCGCGCATATTACTTATTCCTAATTAAACGTATGTAAGACAAATGTTTGATTGAGCATGTGAGAATGGCAATTGATTGATTAATTAAAATAAAATTAGTTATTTATATATATAAATCAAAATTGTGTTGCTATTTTTGTTTACAATTGAGATTAAGCAATTATATCTAATAGGCTTTCAGTAGCACCATAGTCCAGATTCTGTAACCACAGCCCTGTAGTTCTGGGCTCTCAAGAATAAGACTACGGTATCCCCTGCCTGCAAGGCGACTAAAAGGGGCCTCGGGTTCACTGGACGGTGGGGGCCTGCGTCGTCCACCAAAGTGGACCCGGGAAGAAGGAGACATCGGCTGGCCCGTGTCGCCTTGCGCTACGAGGGCACAGGGGGGGAGGGAGTAACCTCCGCCCGGGACGTGCTCTCCTTTAGCACAGTGCGTGCTACGTGAGATCCTGGAGCCCCTCGTCATGCACCGAGGAAAGGGGCACCGGGGAGGTTTTAGTGGGTAAAAACCCCACATAACCGCCTCCTCCCCCCAGTATCTCTGTGAAGCGGGGTATCTTTGTGAAGATTTCCTCCTCGTCAACAAAAAAAAAAGATTCTGTAACCAAGCTGACAGTTCCAATAACTTAGTAACGATACCTAACAAAGTACATTTAAAATAGAAATAACATTTTGACAAACAACTATCTATTTTGCAAATGAAATCTAAAAGCATCAAAAAATTACCACGGTAAATTAGATAAAAACATTTAAAATTGTTGATTTTTAAAGGGGTTTTTCAAGGGCCAGCCATTACCGACGCAGCTCTAGAGTTAACGTCAATTATTTCAGCACGAAATTTGCACAGTGGTTTTTAAATGCTATGCTTTTCCGTCAGAAGTATACCTGAAGTTTACAAATGCGTACTTATAAAATAAAATTACAATTCATTTGTTAAATATTAACTGGGCTTAAATTTAAGCGTAGAGTATACACGACTCTGAGGCGAGATCTGTGCTTTGTACTTAAAAGTTTTTACTGGTAAAATAATTATGCGTATTACCCCTAACACTTAACTTCAAAGCTGTCATGAGATCGATATCTAGTTAGGTTTTAGAGAATAATTTTTTAAAGAAAATTGTAAATAATAGTGAGACGTATATATAGGCTGTCATTTTATTATAATTTTGTAAATATTAAACAATGCTTACGACATAATTACTACCTTTTATTTATAGAAATATTTATGATTATTACTTACGTATCTTACAAAATACGAGTATATACAATAAATATAACTGTGCCAAACTGTCGTCGCTTGCCAGCGTGCGCAGGCTGGTAGCATTGCCACGTTGTATGGCAATGCTTAGCCTCTGTGCAAGGTATAAGCCAGCCCTCTGGTCACCAGATGTGTCGTTCAACTTCTTAGCTATCACATTAAAAAGGTTTCAACCAAAGTTTCTACGCAAACGGGTAAAATTTGAAACCTCTATCGAGATGACATTGTTTTTAATTCTATGATTTTTTTTATGACAAACTACACAGATTGGCCAGAGAAGCTGGCCTTGACTGCGTCACCGGATTGAGAGGTGGAATAGCTCTTAGGTCGCTCAGCCTGGACCTCGACACAAGGGTACGGTGAGGGGTAACCTCGGCTTGGACGGTTACTATGTTACGCGTAAGCGTTCCGATCCGAGGGCGCCTGAGAGGGCCGAACCACGACTCGGTCGGTAGCTATTTCACGGATAATCTAAGAGACATTCAAAAAGGTAAACTAACTTTGAGTGCCACTTTGGGAAGCGTTGGCGCTGGGAGAAGAAGTGGCCGAAGAAACTCCAGCAACGCTCCTACCATCTAAGGGGTGGGGCCTGCCCATAAAATAGCGGTAACGCGCGAGGATTATTCGTAACCTCCGACGGTCGCGAATGGACGCTTTGAAGATTTGTAAAGATCTAGCCGGTGCAATGGTAATCGCGTCGTCCGGATCGTCAAGAACGTGTCTCGGGCCTCCGGGCGACGCGACGGAATTTAGTATAGGAATATAGGAATTTAGTATAGTATTTGTTATCGCATCTGTGGCTCGTCGCAAAAAACGATTCTGAATTACTTGTAACCTATGGATATGGAATTCTATGAATCACGCGAAGTGTCGAATCGATAAGATTAATAGGGTCAAAAAAACATTTTTTCTAAGAGATTGCTAACAATATTACATCATTAAATTATCATGAATGGAGCATCGAACAATCACCTGATTTTGCAAGTCAACTTCCGATTTTCTCGCTCACAAACAAGCCACATTAGTACATTCACGAGAAACACGATAATCCCGTTGACCTCTGTTATAACGATGCGCTAGTAAAAACAACGATAGTAAACTTGCAAACTTGAACACTATTTCTAACATAGTAAAATAAGGGATATATTACGACATTACGTAGGGAGGGGAGGTTAGTTTTGTTTTGACAATAACATGGTTTGACCCTCGCGAGAAAAAATCTGTGATATTATTTACATTACTTGAAAGTTTGCAATTATAAGAGTATATAACGAAGATAAGATTCCTAACGATATATGTTGTTATAGATATATATTTTCAAAAAAAATTACTAACATTCTTATTAACCATTCCAACTAAGCTTAAGCTTGTGCTAGGAGATGATTCACGTCAATAGTCAAATGGTTCGCAGACGGAACCCATTGCCAAATACCAACTATTAGGTTGTTGACGCGATTAATTGATGAATCTTTTTTCGAAATTGATCATTACGAGCAAAGAATTTACGAGAATTTACGATTTATTTTATGAGAAAGAAAAAAACAAAAAAAATAAATGGTTTTATTTTTTATTTCTAAGAATTACTCCTATCATCCATAAATATTAATCATTGCGAAACATTCTGACAAACGATATCGACTACTTGGAATTCATCTCCGCTAATTCATCGATAACATTATGTTTTGTTTCATGACGTACGGACTAATATTTCAACATAGTTGTTGGGCAAAGGGGAAGAGTTTTTTTAATGGACAAACTACACAGTTGGCCATAGGCTGGCAATTATTGCTTCACCGGATTGAGTGTGCTTTTAGGTCGCATAGCCCACTGAACCGCACACGGCCCATCAGCACACCCTCGGCGGGCTGGTAACACCGCCTCGATCGGCCCTCCCTTGCGGGCCGGTGTGTGGGTTCCTCTTCGCTTCACCGTGGGGTGTGGCCCTGGCGCCTGTGTTCGTCCCCCACGGCAACCAAACCTCTCCGTCACGACAAGCCGAGAACCTGTCGGGGGTCATATTTGCTACTCTGCCTTAACCAGGTTTACGGCGAATTCATTTCAGGACAAACCTCCACAACCATTCCTAGCAAGGTGCGTCAGAAGACGTACTTGCCACTTAAAAAAAACCATTGAAACTGTAGAGCGGTAAGAAAGTAATAAAAAAGCTAGAATTTTTTAATGGTCAATTCGAACGAAATTACTATACATTTCATAAAAGCGGTCGTATTTCTTTACATCTATATGTGGATTTAATTATAAACAAAAAATCTTCATACCCCAGCGGGGTAGATAGGGATACCAATTGCTATCTACTTTCTTATCAAGCTAATTTTGTCCGATGACAGATGGTAAGCCTATTGTCTTGCGCTGATACATTTGATTTCATTATATAACACTAACACTATATTTAAGAATGTATAAGAAAACCTAATAAATTATATACTAAAACCTTCCTCGAGAACCGCTCTATCCATTGGTGAGCTCAGCATGAAAATCAGTATAGTAATTTTTGTATTTATCGCGAACAGACAGACACACAGGGAGAAGCGACTTTGTTCTATACTATGTAAGGACACTGAAAAATGGAAGTCAACATGACCGAGTAAACTTAATTAAAAAATGCTAACTTCTTTTTTTCACAAATATTACTAACATTACCAACCATTTCAACTAAGCTTATGCTATGAGATGGTCCACGTCAATAGTCGAAAGATGGATTTGAACCTGCGACCTTACTTTTCGCAGACCGTACCTCAAAGCATTAAGCTCAAAGAGCGAGAGTGAAATTCTTAGCTATAATACTGTTTTAGAATAAAAAATTATTGTTGAAATTAGCGTTTACTTTCTAAGCTTAAGATAGATGTATAGTTTGTATACATAAAAATTCATAATATAGAAGTATAAGTAATTTGGCTCATAATGTCCGATTTGGTAGCCCCTAACCCCACATCTTAATTAAACTTGTTTCGCGTCTTCATTGTTCCTAACCTCACCTTGAATTATAAAGGCCTATTTGCGGACCCGGGAATATTACCGCTGGCTTGTCCAAAGCCGCATGCATGCATAATTTCAATCAACTTCATTTCAAATTTGCACGTGGAAACGAGTATAAATCTCAAATGAGCAGGTATTTTTTGTTAAAAGATGCTAAGATTGACAAAAAGTGGACAGCGGAAGCTGTCTCTGTCTACCTCTAAGGTTAAAAGGACGTGAGAGCTTATTATATTATGCAGTTTTTATCGTTAATAAAAAAAATCCAATCACAAAGATTATATTCGCTAAGCTTTTTAAGAAATAATTTATCAAGACAGCGAAACTTCATCAAATTGTTAAATAAATATTATTCAATCATATCTACTGCACATTCTAATTCGATTGAAATAGCAATCGTTGAATTTGTACCCGTTTACATAAGATAAGAGTAATAAATAATCTACTTTACGAAGATGCTAAGCACACTTTATTAACTACCCGGCCTTCGAATTGCAGATGTCGTACGTTCTGTGTTTGAACAAATGTGAAAACAATTTCAATATTACTCACCGTTGACAAAATTTCTCGACACCAAGCAAAAAACACTAACAATCACGTATAAATACTTCATTTTTACATAAAAACTTTTTTGTCCTAATAACGGGAATAGGGTCCATAGATAAAAATAACTAACATCACTGTCATATTTAAATTTAAAAAAAAAACAACTTTTTGTTATCTGTGCTTGCGCAATAGTTTCAAAAGGGCGGGAATAATTTAGTGGAAGACGCGGACTCTCGCGCCAGTGTCTTACTCGTTAATGATAGGCACAGAGCTGATAAGTTTTCTGCGCATGTCACTATTGGAGCACAGAGCAGGTCATAGTTCAGTATTAGGAAAACTGATATTAAATACAGATAATGCAGGAGATTATTATTTTCTTGCAATAGTTTAGTTTACATTCAGTTCAAATACTGGCTGCCAATAACGTCATAATAAGGTTTCAGGTTGAAATAAAAAAAATCCGGATCGTAACATAAATTCAACCGGCGAGTCCGGGCACAAACAACCAGTACTTGATTACAAGTTTATTTACGTGTAAAAACAAAAACCGAATCATCGAAATGACACTCAAAAATTCTCCAAAAACGCGAACTTTCTCTTTTTCAAAATTGGTAGAAGACAAAGGAGGTCCTTGTTAAAGTCGTTTAAAAGAAAACCTAATGTCTAGTGTTCTAAAATTATATCAAACTAGCGTACCAAGCCCGCTTCGCCGGGCTAGATTTTGCTTTATTTTATTTAAACAAATAACTTACATCATTAAATATTTAATTTAACTCTCACAATATATTAAATTATTCATTTCTCTCCGTATTCATTCTCTTCTAATCTCTTCTTGAGCGGGTGAAGGTCATTACCTATACTCATGTACATATCGACACACAACATAACGACGACATACAACTTACCTTGAATACTTCAAAATCCTTAATTACACTGGTCTGCAATGAAATCCTTTAAAAATTTTTGACATAAATATGACGATTCAAATGTTCTGAATCTATCCCCGTTGGCCGATTTTTCCCATCACGTCTAGGTTTTTTTCTATGATTTTTTTTTTCAAATTTCAAAAATTTGGGTTTTTTTTTTAATTTTTCCGCGTCAATGTTACAAACAGTGTATGTACAAAGTAAGAAATAACCAATTTTCTCACCATATAATGATTTAGCTGACTGATATTTGTTCATTTTGTGACTATAATTTAAGATTTTTCAATGTAAAACTTAGACTGTAAAATTTTCATTAATATTGTTTGTTAATTAAATAAATATTATATTGGAAATCTACGTGTGGTACTTAATTGTATGTCAGATCCGTGTTTAGAGCACAAAATATGAAGAATTCAGCCATGAAAACAAGGAGAAAAAAAATTTTTTTGCAGACCAGTGTTATTATCGTTAATATACTTCAGTATACTTTATTTTTTTTTATTAGATATTTATTTATTATATGTATATAAATTGTCACACGAAAGTGTTGCACGTTGAAACAATAGTAATAATTTGTGGATAATGTTTTTATTTTTTATTTTATTTTTTTAAGTTTATTTTATAACATCAATTGTACTATTACTTAATCTCCCAAATAAAGATAAAAATCACATTAACTATTACTATAAAGAAGTTTCTGCATGTAGTATCTTTTAAAAAACATTCGTATTATATCAAAATGCACTCTCTTGTAATTCCGGTCGTTACGACATGAATAGACAATGAAGCGACGGAAGAATTGTGTTTTATCACACACGGGTAACACACGGAACTGTATTTGACATCTTTCTTGTAACACATTGTTAGATTAATTAAAATAAGTTTATGGAAACCTCTCGAACATAATCACTTATGGGAATCGCTAGATATAATTTTTAACTCATTTTGACCATTTGTATTGAATTAAACTAATTTTAAGAATTCTGTCAGTCAATCCTATTTTGAATTCCCGACGTTTCAAACACAACACACGTGTGAATGTGGACGTGACGAAGGGACTTCAAATCACCTTTTTTTCAGTTGTATATCTCACGCGCCATAGACTTCAAATCCCTACTCTCCCGTGTTAACTTTCCTTTTCATATTTGTTTTATGTTCATTCTTTAACGATAATAACATTAGACTTTAGTTTGCCTTTTAACCAACTTACGTTATGAATATACTGTGATTGTTATAGACATCTCGACAGTGAGCTTCGCTGTTGTGAATTGTCTCAGCAGTAACCACTGTACATCTTTGTCAGTTTCCGTCTCTGTCCGTCTATTTTCAGCAGTTTAACATACGCACTTCGACATTGGCGAAATCTACGTGGAAACGCCATCGACAAAAACAATTGAATTGAATCACAAATCAATGATATGCTGCAAATCAGCAACATTCACTGCTATGCAGACGATAGCACAGGTGATGCAATGTACACAGGCCGTGCCAATACTTCTCGGGAAAGCATCGAAGAGTGCCGGAACAAACTTGTGTCCGAAGTCGAAACTCTTCTCGATAGGGTCTCAGATTGGGGAAGACTAAATCTAGTCCAATTTAACCCCACAAAGACACAAGTATGCGTGTTTACCGCTAAAACCTCCTTTATCGTCTCCCCTCAGTTCGAGGGCACTCCCTTGGTCGCATCCTCCAGCATTGGAATCCTTGGCGTCGATATATCGAGTGTCGTTCAGTTTCGTGGTCACTTGGAAGGCAAAGCCAAATTGGCCTCAAAAACTTGGCATACTCAGTAGAGCAAGACAGTATTTCACGCCTGCCCACCGTCTGCAACTTTACAAGGCACAAGTACGGCCTCACATGGAATACTGTTCGCATCTCTGGGCCGGGGCTCCCCAATACCAACTTCTTCCGTTTGACCGTGTACAACGTAGAGCTGCTCGAATAGTCGACGATCAGGGTCTTTCCGATCGACTCGACCCTCTGAGTCTGCGAAGAGATGTCAGTTCTCTTTGCATCCTGTATCGCATTTACCATGGGGAGTGTTCTGAGGAATTGTTCGGAATCATCCCAGCTACCGATTTCCATTACCGCACATCTCGGCAGAATTCCAAATTCCACCGCCACCATCTTGATGGTTGGCGTTCAACGACTGTACGTTTTCGCGTAACTTTCTCCCACGCACTGTCAACTTGTGGAATCAACTGTCGCCAGCGGTGTTTCCGAACGTTTACGATTTAGGGACCTTCAAGAAACGAGCCTATTCCTATCTCAAAGGTCGGCAACGCACCTACAGCTCCTCTGGTGCTGTGGATGTTCATGGGCGACGGTGATCACTTAAGATCAGGTGAGCCGTATGCTCGTTTGCCACTTTTCATATAAAAAAAACGTTGCAACTGTCAATATCACTGGGTTGTAAAATTCGAAAAGTGTCACGAATAATTTTGGTTCGAAACCATGGAAAATATATACCAAGGAACACCTAAAAATCGTAAGAACATTGATTGTTGAGTGTGCAGGGGGTAGGTTTATTATAGTCCAAGGCTTGGTAATCACAATTTAACGGCATCTAGCGCGGATGTGAAAGAACAAAAAGAAAATAGACTCCAGAATCTTATAATATAATGATCCTCTGGAAGCAACGGAGAGCATCCGCGCGTAGTAGCATTTAATGTTTAATTAGTCACTGATTTCAATTGAAGTCTTGAACTTTTCTGGCATTGTTGTTCACAGAAGTGTACCAGCGGACTGGAGTCCTTTCAGTTCGAAAGCTTTTCATATTACAAACGCTATTGAGATGTCACCGTGAAATAGAGTTACCATTACTGCCTTCTAAAAAAAGAAGGTATCGTCTCCCGGTGCCAATAACAAGATCCACCTTTGCACAACGCCACTATATCTCTGTTGCACCACGGAGATATAATAAAATCCCATTCGACCTTAATTATCTCACAAGGCTTAACAGTCGCAAGTTCAAGGGATTGTTATTAAAATGGTTGCAGAATCAGGAATACACCCAAATTGAAAATATATTATTAACCTCATGATACACACTCACTCACACAAACACACACATACACTACACATTCGCAAACTTCTCGACTATGATTGTAGTTCTTTCCCTTTTTTTTCCTTTTGCACACATTTTTTTCATACTTAACTTATATTAAAACTTATTGTACCCAGGACTTACTGTTTGTGACTCTGGAAGGCACTGTCTCCTGAGATACAGGTACACTGTACCTAGTTCAGGAGACAGAGCTCCTGTATATGCAACATGTTTGTTTTTGTGTAAAGTTATTATTATTATTGTTTACAATTATACTTGGTCGACTTTTTTTGTGAGGAACGCACACAGTTTATCCAGCAAAGCTGACTGGGTTATTGAGTTTTTAGATTTAGATAACTATACTTTACATCTATGATTGAATTGGGTTTAGATTTTCCACCATCTACGAAATCATTAGTGATCAAACAAGTTGTTTGTTAGTGAAGTAGAGACACAGAGCTATAATTGCTAGAGCGAGGAATCAGATACGGATACCGGGTCAAGTGCGCTCTGATAAGTAGTTCGCCGGGTTAACCGACCATGCCCCTTCGGTTATAAAAACTTCTAACTTTAAGATAAACAAGTTATGGAGATTCGTTATATTTTTAAACCGACTTCAAAAAATGGGGGAGGATCTCAATTATATTATTCATATGTTTTTTTTACGTTTGTGCTTTGTAATTACTTTTTTTTTTATTTATTTATTTATTTAATAAGATACACCAACAGCATTACACAAGAATACATTGTTGTAATAATCAAGTTTACAAACTTAGTCCTGTTGTGTATGCCAATTACAGGTGTACACAACATTCGCTATAAAGAAACGTAACGATTTAATAATTAATAGTTACAAAAATATTTTAATAAATTATAAAGAAATACAAAAATCAGTAATAAATTAATTAAATTAGCGAAAATTACTGCACAATTTTTAACACTAACATGCGGAAGAACTTGCGTGAATTTGAAAAAATGTCAACCGACGTGGACTTAGTGTTAAGGAGGTTATATGTAGCGGAAATCCTTGGCAAGGGCGAGTGTGACAGTAGGTTGGTTTTAGAATTTTTGACGAAGGATCCTTCTAATTATGCTCGCATAGGACTTTGGGTTCCTATATATTTTTCTCATGGATGCCATTATCAGAACTGGGCCAACGCACTGGACTGCATGGGAAGCACAAGCATTCAAATAAAAAAAAACATTTATAACGACTCACACAGTCGAGAGTTATGAGTAAACTAACATAAAAAAAGTCAAATTCAGAACCTCCTTCGTTTTGAAGTTGGTTAATAAAACACATATATAAGAAGAAATTTTTTAATAAGAAGTAATTACCTAATCTAATACTATAATAAACCTAAATCTTCGCTAAGAGACGGCACTGCAATACAAAAAAGTACCATAATTAAACTATCTACTAACTAGTTCACAAATATCTACTTCCTAACGTCCCTGTTGACCTTGCCATATATTTCAGGGAACGCATCCTTGCAGTAAGGTAGCGTGTCCCTGAGCTTGTCGTACAACCTGTGGTCGAACATTTGCCTGAACTCCTGCAGGGTGGTGTATGTATCAGCGTAGAGCATTTGGAAGCCTTCATTCTTGATCACGAATTCCTCCACGCGGCGTGTTGACGGTACCTTTAAATATATATTTACGGGTAATAACAAAAAAACGACCTCAAATCTAATCGAACGCTAATCTATCTTCTTACGAAGTTCTTGCGTTTACCTTACACGTTCGTGCTCGTTGTCGTTATGGTTCGATAAAGAGTACATACCTAATCTTGGTCTAATATCAGCAAACATTTTTTGATTTTGACAGGTTTCCAAGTATATCTTCAGAACCCAAGGACCAATATGAATAAAAGTAAAATGGCACATCTTTAAAAGCATCCCCGTAAAAATATAGGACCAATTTCTATGTTTTTCTTGATTTCTTCGTGATAATTAGACAGGTTTACAGCGCCACTTATACTTGATTGCATTATGCTAAGTTAGGTGTCTGTTTGTCGCCGAAATAAGGCTTGCCTCGGCTTTATTTCGGAACTAGTAAGGCGTACTCTCTTGTCACATATGAGATCGTATAAACATGTTATACGATCTCATATGTGACGATCGTGATCGACGTGTTGTAAAGCAGACAGCGAACACTATCCCTGTCTACTATTTACAAGGACTACATTTACGGTTAAAAGGTCGTGAGAGCTTATTTTTTTACTGTCATATGTGTATAAAATATAGTGGTAATAAATAAAAGTATTTTCTCTCATTTGCACTTACGGTTTCAAAGGCCTTGGCTTTCGGCACGCCGTATATGCCGATGTCCACGAACATCTGCCAATCGCCGGACTTCACCCGCAGCTGGCCAGGTACGTTGAACACTTTGAATGGGCAAAGCCATATTGGATACACCTATAAAATAATTATTGTTCAAAATACGACAATTTAGAGGTTCACACTAAGGGATCTGAGAACTATTAAAGTTAAGTTAATTTTTTTTTTGACGAACTATCACAGTTGGCACAGAGAAGCTGGCCTTTACTGCTTCACCGGATTTGAGAGGTGGCACAGCTCTTAGATCGCTTAGCCTGAACCTCTATAAAAGTTAAGTTAAAGTTACAGCCTTTATATTTACAGTATATATGTCCCACTGTTAGACACAGGCCTTCTCTGGAAAGAGAGTATAAGGGTCATAGTCCACCACGCGGCCCTTGTGTTGATTGGCACACTTCACATGCCTTAGAAAATTTTTCTAAGACATGTAGGTTTCCTCACGATGTTTTCCTTCACCGCCGAGCGCGTGGTAAGTCAGCACATAAAATTGCTACAACAAAGTTATTGGTGCCGGCACCGGAGATCGAACTCGGGTTGCCAGCGTACTATGCAACTTGAGCGACCGCCCGGACACTGATCTACCACAGCTCTAAGAGCTTTGCCACCTTCAAATCTGGTTAAGCAGTAAAGACCAGCTACGCTGGCCGATCAGTGTCGTTCGTCTTTTCATCAAAAATCTAAGGGCCATTCAAAAGCTAAAGTAACTTTGAGCGCCACTCCGGGAAGCGTTGGCGCTGGGAGTAGAAGTGGCCGAAGAAACTCCAGCAACGCTCCTAACACTTAAGGGGTGGGGCCTGCCCATAAAATAGTGGTAACGCGTTAGGATTATTATGGGAGTGTGCTTATAAGATGGTTAGCAGAATTTCTATGCACATACGTCACCTCAAACTCCCTGTGAAAGCATTCCACTGCATCCTCTAGTTTTTCAATAGGCACCAGCATGTCCTGTATGACGTGCGCGCGTTCATACAACTTGCCGACCACTTCCGGCTGGGTCAATTTCAGGAGCGATACTTCCGGGGGCATCAACCAGCCGAATAGGAAACGGAATATCGGATTGTTACCAAACGATATGATATCCTAAGAAGTAGACAAATATATGTATAATTTTATAAATATTTATACTAATAATTAGTACACGGAGACATTCATTATTTTCAAGAATTACAGAAGGAATTAACGTATAGTTATACCATAAAATGTGTTTTGTTCTGGATAAGATTTTAGTAAATAATATAGCCGTGAGCAAAAATAAAGGGTCGGTTAAGAAAGTTTGAATATCTCGGAAGATGAAGACGTTAGCTAACTGAAATAAATTGTGTATGATAGACAATTAAATACCCTTAAAATAAAATAAAATATTTTTATTAATTTATTTATATTTCATTAAAAAACTTAAATGAAAAAGGATATCTTACGACCGACCCTTTATTTTTGCTCACGATATTATATTTTCTTTTAAATAATAATAATTTTCTATTACAAATCCATTCGGTTGTCTAATGTGTGACCCTTATTAAATCGATTCTGTGACAAAATTAGCTTAAATGAGACGGATTTTCGATCGGAGAAACTTGACTAAGTTATCTACAGAACATGCAGTGATTGTCGATAGTTTGATTCCGACTTTTTTTTTTTTATTTGACGAACTACACAGATTGGCCAGAGAAGCTGGCCTTGACTGCTTCACCGGATTGAGAGGTGGCAGAGCTCTTAGGTCGCTTAGCCTGAACCTCTATTCCGACTTGTACTAATGAAGTGCCGAGTTGTACTAATGACTTGCTCAAAATGTTCACGGTTTACGGTGATATGCTCCCTGTCACATTTGGGAGTGATAAGCAGATAGCAAAAACAGAATAGATAGTAGAATCAGGACATCTACTGCGCAAGAACCAAAAACGTGAGAGCTTATTTATTTATTTTTATATAGTTCCGTTAATAGCCTAATGGTTTAGGGTGCGGCATGCGAATCGTAAGGTCGTGGGTTCGAATCCACCATTCGACTTTTGCCGTAAACCATGTCCTAGCACGAGCTTAAGCTTAGTTGGAATGGTTGTGAAGATTGTTAGTAATATTTCTGAAAAAAAAGAAATATTGCTAGCTTTCTTTAAAAAAAAAACAATTTAAAAGCCTCGACTCAAAGAGGCGTGTCCTTTCGTACAACTCCGCCTGAAATTAAGAAATGAGGAATCATAAATGTTCAAATTTTTGTCGAATGCACTCACATTTCAGTGACCACTGATGTTACAATATTATTCTATTTATTCTCTGTAAATGGCAGGTATATCAAACCTAATTCTATTGCATTTGAGTAAAGACTGTAGAGTATAGAAAAGAAGCCAATACAGGTGTCAATGGTCATGTTTACCTGAAGTTCCCAAAATAGACTGCGTGTGTGTCGATGGTAGTAGTGCCGTAGTGGTATGTATTCGACGGTGATTCTCCTTTCTTTATTCTGATAATTTCTTAGATGCGATAACACTTGTGTGAAGAACCATTCGGAATACCATTTGCCAATCGGATTTATCTGTAAAAAAATGCAAATAAAAATGATGTTTTTACGGGAAATGAGGCTTACAATGATGTAGGCCATCTCACTGTCACCTTATTTTAAGAAAAAAAATATTCTTTATATAAATTCTTTACATTAACAGGTTTAAACAGAGAGGTTTGCATTTACAAAACCGGAAGCGGTGATAAGTATCGCATGTAATCTTGCTTCCGGTTTTATAAATAACAACCATTAAGGTCTAACTGAACTAGTAAATCCACTGCTTCACATAATGGTTCCAAAGAATGCTGAAAATGTGCAAATAGATAATATACATAAAAAACAATAAATGTATCATAAATATGATTAAAAATTACAGTTACAGTCTATCTATATGTATTCCACTCTTGAACACAGGCCTTTTCTATAAAGAAAGTGTTAGCCCTAGTTGCTAAGCGGGCTTGACATGTCTTCAATCATAACTCAAATAGAATTCCTTACGAATTTTTCCTTCTCTAAAGAGCGAGTGGCAAATCAGCACTTAAAATCAACAAACAAATTCAAATGTATCAAATTCGATAATTATCCGTGAAATCGGCACCGTCCAAGACGAGGTTACCTCTCACCGGGGGGACCATTGTGCCGAGTTACTAGCGATAGAGGTTCAGGCTAAGCGACCTAAGAGCTATGCCACCTCTCAATCCGGTGAAGCAGTCAAAGCCAGCTCCTCTGGCCAATCTGTGTAGTTCGTCATTAAAAAAAAACAAATTCGTTTGTTTAAACATTTGAAAATTAAACCTTTCCATCTGTCCCTTCTTCGTCCACCATATCGCCAATCATGACGACACCCGTCTCTTTACTGAAAAGAATAGCTTCGATAAACTGATGCGGACCTTCCTTCAAGGACTCCTGTCTGAAGCTCGTCGATAGCTCCGACAATGTTGTGAAAGGATGATATTCTATGCGAACGAATCTGATGAAAAATAATGATTTAACAAGTTCAAGCTATGAATATCTTCTATCTACATTTTTAAAAGAGAAAGTGTGTTTGTTTGTTCCATATAGGCTCCGAAACGGCTGGACCGATTTCAATGAAACTTTCATGGTACCTTCAAATTGACTTGGCGAGTAATCCTGTAAATTGGTGAGAATCGGAGCACTCCTCTTTTTGAACTGTCAAATACAGATTTTATTTACTATGGTACTACTACTACGGGTATGATATTGTATTTACTGATATGTACATGGGAGTAGGTAATGATCTTCACCAGCCCGAGAAGAGAATAGAAGACAATGAATACGGAGAGAAATGAAGTTTGTGAGAGTTAAATTAAATATTTAATGATGTTTATTGTTTATATAAAATAAAGCAAAATCTAGATCGGCGAAACAGTCTGGGTACTCTAGTTTAAAATAAAATTGGCCTAAAATATAGGCATAAAAGAGGTGATAATGTTATTTTCTTCTTTTATGCCATTTTCTACTTCTTATCAAAGCTGCTCAACATAGTACGGCACTTAGAAATTGTGTTGTTGAAGTTTTGGTGGTCGCCCTAAAGTCGACTTCAATTCGACTTTAACCTAGGAATCGGAGCATTGAAATAATGCACATAATTCACAGCTAGCAGCGTAACTTATTCGGTGAATCTGTCAGTGAATTTATCATCCTTATAAGTAACTACTTAACCGTTGCCAAGCAAGCGTATAATAAACATTCTACACTGTTCTATCTAAACTACGCGCGATGTTGAAACACGCGTCGTCTGCGCGTTTTAAATACGCTGTGTGTTACGGGCCTTAGTCGCAAAAAAATCATTTTCAGGAGAGTTGAAAACCGATTGTGTTTCAAAAGTTGCGTTATAATACTTCAAGTTTGCTTACTTCTTAGCTGTGATTAATTTGATTGTAACTGAAGTTAAGAATCCTAGAGTGCCGTAAGACCATGGCACTGCGTAGAAAAGATCGGAGTTTTCAGCCTGGAAATAAAAAAAAAAGTTCTATATTTTTATTCTATATAATAAAAGTGTGTATAACAAAAGAGGTTAGACTTGTTACGTATTAAAACCATTTTTCTTATTCTCTAAAAGTAGAAAGTAAAAAAAATTATAAATCGGCTCCCACAACCCTATAATATGTTAAATACACTCTGACCTATTTTACCAAACGTGCCAAAACATACCAAAAAAATTAAAAAGATAATTAATTAAAAAAGTATATATACATATGGATCCATCTAAGTGAAGTTATCTTGTCACTTGAAGTGCGGCTAAGTCTCTAGTATAAATGTAAGTAAAATTTCGATAAATATTTTTAGAAGTTTCGATAATTATAGTGAAATACCTTACTGCACGTGACGATAGATCCGTCCGCGAGCACTAGTTCATATTGCTGACAGATGTGCTGAAATAATCCGTAGAGATGCGACGATGTCTCGATACCAGTACCCATAACTAGACCACCAACGGTGAGCTGATCAAGTTCTGGGACCACAGGAATCGCTAGCCCCAGAGGTTCTAATGTTCTGGATAACTGGCCCATTGTGACAAGGGGCTCGCAGCGTACGGTCTGAAACGGTTATGTTACACATTAAAACTTCTTTTCTAACACTTAACTTAGGTAGTAAGCTGGTACAGCCCTGTAGTTCTGCTCATAGAATAAGGCTACGGTATCCCCTACCTGTCGTGGAAGGCGACAAAATGGGGCTAGGGTTTACTGGGCAACAAGGCCTTTGTCGCCGGCTGTAGTGGACCCGGAAAGAAAGCGACATCGCGAGGAATACCTCCCCCCCCACCTCCTGCGTGCTCTCTCGGAGAGTGCCTCCGGTGGTGGGGCCGGTTCTACTGGAAATCCCGAAGCCCCTCACCAAGCACTGAGTAAGGTCCACCGGGGGGTTTTCTTTTTGGGTTTTTAATGTAACATGAGGCATGACTACTAACTTATGTTTTAATTCAGAGTTTATTGCCTCTTGTCCTTTTTACTCTAAGTATAGTCTGCCTATGCTATGTCTAGTTCCCCCCAACGTGGGTGGTTAGGGATTTTGTCTTTCCTCTCTTTCTTCCATTCCTTAATATTATTATTTATATTTTTATTTATATATCTTGTTGAAGATTTCCTCGTCAACAAAAAAAGGGTAGTAAGCTGGTGAATGCGTTTCCAAAAGTATGACCCGGTGAGGCGAACGAAGTTGAGAAGGAGATATACTCGTAGGTTAGTTAAAATAGAAAGAAACATTTTCGTATATCCTAAAACACAGCTAAGTTGTTTTTATTATTGTAAATACAAAATAAAAAAGGTAGTAAGTAAAAATAAATAGAGAAGAAGCTAGTACCGGTTGTCCTGAATTAAATTATTCAGAAAAGCATTGATTTATGATAAAACAATTAATTGTGCCCTTCATTTTATACAAGCAAGATTTACCAAGTTATGTGTGTCGACCTCTAGTACGTCAACTAAGTTAATTTTAATATTGGTAAAGGTCTTCTTGTATAGAGCCTGTCGGAAGGACATTGTCTGCCATCCAGGACGCGATGTACACAGCTTCGTGCTGCGGTCGCCCGCTAGCCATTCCTTTATCTGAAATGCACAAGAATATAAAATATAATAAAAAGTAATTGGAAAAAGTAAATGAAAACAAACTTAGCACTATGACAATGTTTACTAAAAAAAAGATTAAGAATACCTATATCTATATTTATAAAAAAGAAAGTGCGTGGTTATGTTCCATATAGGCTCCAAAAGGGCTGGTATGATTTCAATGAAACTTTCAGGGAATCTTCAGATAGATCTGGCGAGTAATCCCATAAAGTTTGGTGACGATCGGAGCACTCCTCTTTTTGAACTGTCAAACAAGCCATACGTCGTACTTTTATTTCTGCCTTTGCCTTTTATTTCTTAACTTGAGCCCGATATTTTTTTGTATATATGATAAGAATGATATTGTATTTACTGATTTGTACTTGGGTTTAGGTAATGATCTTTACCCACTCTAGAAGAGAATAGAAAAGAATGAATACGGACAGAAATGAATAATTTAATATATTGTCAGAGTTAAATTAAATATTTAATGTAAGTTTATTGTTTAAATAAAATAAAGCAAAATCTAGCCCGGCGAAGCGGGCTGGGTACGCTAGTAACCTATAAAATAAACCATTTTTAAACTAAAGATTTATTTATTATTTAAATATATTTTGAATTTTTATTGATGCATTACATATATCAATAAAAATAATTAAAAACTATGGTAAATACTGGACGCTTTTGAAATGTGGTTGGAAACGGATGTTCCATGGACCGCTCGCCGAACCAACGTATCCATTCTTACGACACTTGGAATAACGACAAGGCTGTCAACTCTATGCCTCTAGCGAACACAATATTTTGCTCGCAGAAATCCTGCTAGCCTCGAAGAGCTAATGGTTGTTGGCCAGGTAGACGGAAAACGAGCACGCTCACTTGCACGGTGGGCAGACGCAGTCAAGACGCTTACAGGCCTGCCTATAACCAAAGACATGAAGACCGCCGAGGACAGGGCACATAGCGCGTAGAACAGATGGCCGATAGGGCCGAAAAGTTCTCGATTGGAGACCACGCACCAGCAAGCACGATGTGGGACGTCCACCCGCAAGGTGGTCTGACGACCTCATAAAGGTCGCAAGACGCAGTTGGATGCGGGCCGCTTACTACCAATCCTTTTGGAAATCGTTGAGGGAGGCCTATGTCCAGCAGTGGATGTTTTACGGCTGAAATGATGATGATGACAAAATATTGAATCGAATGAGATAAACAGAAAGGGATATTGCATAATTACTAGAAATAAATATTGTCTTGTAGTGCCAAGATTATTCTGTCCACAAGGTCAATGAACCTGTCATGAGACAAGACGCAACTGTAATAAGAATTTTTAAAATTGCCAATTAAAAATTGAATAGATATAGTAATTGTTTAAGGGCCAATATGAGAAGATAGAACAAGTATATTTACGAATATAAACAAAAACCTAATTCAATGAGAATCAAACTGGTAACACTATTACGCGCGAAGGAAAATACAATGAGGGTATTGTATTTTGAAATATTACGAAATAGAATTATTCAGAACCTAATCAAACTCTCTTCAAACTGCTCTTGTCTCTTCTTATAAAAAATGAATCATCGAATTCGGTTGACGTGATATTGACTTATTCATTCATTTGTCGCCCACAAACTTACTGCAAATTTAAAACTAATAGTGTCTACCGTGTGTTACTAGTGATGACATATGAAACAGAAACGTGGGCTCTCACTATGGGCCTCATAAGCACGCTCAAGGTCACACAACGAGCTATGGAGAGGGCTATCCTCGGAGTATCTCTACGAGATCAAATCAGGAATGAAGAGATCTGTAGATGAACGAAGGTAACCGACATAGCTCGCCGGGTAAGCAAGTTGAAGTGGCAATGGGCAGGGCACATATCGCGTAGAACAGATGGCCGATGGGGCCGAAAAGTTCTCGATTGGAGACCACGGACCAGCAAGCATAGTGTGGTACGTCCACCCGCAAGGTGGTCTAACGACCTCACAAAGGTCGCAGGACGTAGCTGGATGCGGGCCGCTTACAACCGATCCTTTTGGAAAACGTTGGGGGAAGCCTATGTCCAGCAGTGGATGTTTTACGGCTGAAATGATGATGATGATGCTGACAAAATATTGAATCGAATGGGATAAACAGAAAGGGATTGCATAATTACTAGAAATAAATATTGTCTTGTAGTGCCAAGATTATTCTGTCCACAAGGTCAATGAACCTGTCATGAGACAAGACGCAACTGTAATAAGAATTTTTAAAATTGCCAATTAAAAATTGAATAGATATAGTAATTGTTTAAGGGCCAATATGAGAAGATAGAACAAGTATATTTACGAATATAAACAAAAACCTAATTCAATGAGAATCAAACTGGTAGCACAATTACGCGCGAAGGAAAATACAATGAGGGTATAGTATTTTGAAATATTACGAAATAGAATTATTCAGAAATCTCTTCTGATAACTCTCTTCAAACTGCTCTTGTCTCTTCTTATAAAAAATGAATCATCGAATTCGGTTGACGTGATATTGACTTATTCATTCATTTGTCGCCCACAAACTTACTGCAAATTTAAAACTAATAGTGTCTACCGTGTGTTACTAGTGATGACATATGAAACAGAAACGTGGGCTCTCACTATGGGCCTCATAAGCACGCTCAAGGTCACACAACGAGCTATGGAGAGGGCTATGCTCGGAGTATCTGTACGAGATCAAATCAGGAATGAGGAGTTCCGTAGACGAACGAAGGTAATCGACATAGCTCGCCGGATAAGCAAGTTGAAGTGGCAATGGGCAGGGCACATAGCGCGTAGAACACATGGCCGATGGGGCCGAAAAGTTCTCGATTGGAGACCACGGACCGGCAAGCGCAGTGTGGGACGTCCACCCGCAAGGTGGTCTGACGACCTCATCAAGGTCGCAGGACGCAGCTGGATGTGGGCCGCTTACAACCGGTCCTTTTGAAAATCGTTGGGGAGGCCTATGTCCAGCAGTGGATGTTTTACGGCTGAAATGATGATGATGACAAAATATTGAATCGAATGAGATAAACAGAAAGGGATATTGCATAATTACTAGAAATAAATATTGGCTTGTTGTGCCAAGATTATTCTGTCCACAAGGTCAATGAACCTGTCATGAGAGAAGACGCAACTGTAATAAGAATTTTTAAAATTGCCAATTAAAAATTGAATAGATATAGTAATTGTTTAAGGGCCAATATGAGAAGATAGAACAAGTATATTTACGAATATAAACAAAAACCGAATTCAATTTGAATCAAACTGGTAGCACAATTACGCGCGAAGGAAAATAAAAAGTATTTTGAAATATTACGAAATAGAATTATTCAGAACCTAATCTCTTCTGATAACTCTCTTCAAACTGCTCTTGTCTCTTCTTATAAAAAATGAATCATCGAATTCGGTTGACGTGATATTGACTTATTCATTCATTTGTCGCCCACAAACTTACTGCAAATTTAAAACTAATAGTGTCTACCGTGTGTTACCAGTGATGACATATGAAACGGAAACGTGGTCCCTCATAAGCAAGCTCAAAGTCGCACAACGAGCTATGGAGAGGGCTATACTCGGAGTATCTCTACGAGATCATATCAGGAATGAGGAGATCTGTAGATGAACGAAGGTAACCGACATAGCTCGCCGGGTAAGCAAGTTGAAGTGTCAATGGGCATGGCACATAGCGCGTAGAACAGACGGCCGATGGAGCCGAAAAGTTCTCGATTAGAGACCACGGACCAGCAAACGCAGCGTAGGACGTCCACCTGCAAGATGGTCTGCCGACCTCATGACGCAGCTGGATGCGGGCCGCTTACAACCGGTCCTTTGGAAAACGTTGGGGAAGCCTATGTCCAGCAGTGGATGTTTGACGGCTGAAACGATGATGATGATTGTTTTCTCATTGACGCAGTGGTCATAATTGGACCTAATTACGTGAAACAAATTGTAAAGTAAAAAAGAATAATCTAATTCAGTGCACTCAGTCGAAAGTTATGCGGTCACAAACATAAGAAAAAATGCTGACGAATTGACAATGCTAAAGTTGCTATTCCACGAAATAAAAATTTATTTAGTACTAAAATTCTTCTTTTCCGGATAACAACAGCCGGCTAAGTGTAAACACACCAAATTCTATAGTATTTTTTTTTAATGACGAACTACACAGATTGGCCAGAGAAGCTGGCCTTGACTGCTTCACCGGATTACCGGTCGCTTAGCCTGAACCTCTATCGCTAGTAACTCGACACAAGGGTCCCCCCGGTGAGGGGTAAAATTCTATAGTATTCTACTCATCGGAGCTTTATGCTTGCGTCTTTATCTTTAAAAAGCCCACGAAGTCAAAGTATTAGAATAAAAAATATCGAACGCTGGTCCGAAGCCGGAATAATAATAAGTTATTAAAGTTTCATAAGTTGGGGAGATAAATTTACGACCCGACTTCATCTGATACATAAACATGTATGAATTTAAACGACGCAGGACTTATTGAATCTTTGTAAATGTATTTCCGTTGGTATAGCATAATTTCTTTGTTCAATATTTGGTCGTATATCTTATTTAAATGATTTCTGTTATATATTTTTACTTTTTATTTATCTCACAAAGTAGATTATTTATTGCGATTGCGATATAAGTATATCTTAGCGAACAAATGGCACCCATCATTGTTATGCATAATTACTACCCCTCACAGAAGGGACCCTTGTGTCAAGTTACTAGCGATAGAGTTTCAGGCTAAGCTAAGAGCTATGCCACCTCTCAATCCGGTGAAGCAGTCAAGGCCAGCTTCTCTGGCCAATCTGTGTACTTCGTCATTTAAAACCTCAAGCGGCGCAAATATAGTAACCTCGATACGGGTTTCATATTTGAGCCGTTTGGGGTAGAAACTTTGGGTCCGTGGGGTCCTAGTGCACACCGCCTTTTTAATGTGTTAGCTAAGAAGTTGGTCGACACATCTGGTGACCAGAGGGCTGGCTTATACCTTGCACAGAGGCTAAGCATTGCCATACAACGTGGCAATGCTACCAGCCTTCTGGGCACGCTGCCAAGCGATGACGGTTTGGCACAGTTATATTTTTTGTAAATATTTTGTAATATCTATTAAATTGTAAATATTTCTTTATTAGTTAGTATATATAATATGATAAGATTATGTTGACATAGCATAATATACTGTGTAATTGTATATAATATAAAATAAATTACTATTTCCAAAAATATCTTAGTGATTTACCTAAACCTTATTGTATCTTTAATTCATAATTAATAATCTAATTGAACATTACATAAACTTGGCATTGTAATCAATAACTTTATTAGTTTGTGATCTGACTTCTTATTAATTTTGTATAAAGATTGTTAGGACGCGCAGTTGTGACCGTATTCGTTAAAATAATTCCTTGTACAACGTTACGCTGTCTATTCTGGACTATTTCATTCCACGAGACGTACAATTTATTACATATGGTAATGTGATTCTATTTGAAGTAGTTTTTTATTTTTACTTAACAAATATACCTATATTTTGGTGCCTTTGGGAAACAAATCTTTCATTTAATTCAATTTGATCATAATAATTGTCTCAATTCACTTTTGTTAAAATCACTAAAACTTACGCACATATATATGTACACAAATGTTTTACAAAGCTAGTTAAATAGACAGTGAATATTTTCTGTATAGATATTTCCAGTAAATATTTAATAACTGACTATACGGTTATTACTCATTGAATAAAAATACTTTAACAGATTTAATCTCGCGGTTTATTCTTATTTTTAAATTCCTTAAGTTTCAAACACTTTACAACGATCATGACCACGGGGGGCAAAGAAGCCTTCGCATACCAATATTGCAAGTCATACAATATCTGAAGTTAATAACATTTTACACATAAATTAAAATATTACTTATAACTGTAATTATAAAATTTATTGAGTTGAAATCGATTATTCTCGTTCTCGAATTGCAAAAAGTATAAACGATTCAAATGTTATAATTATGTAGCAGTCTTAGTATAAGATATATTATAACTGTAATTATATTTAATTGTTTTCCGTTCTATGCAGAATTCACTCACAGTAGTAATAAGTAGTAACAGCCTATCTATATGTCCCACTGCTGGGCAAAGGCCTTCTTTGTACAGAGAGCAATAGGGCGTAGTACAGCCCCAGCGGATTGGCAGACTTCACATGTCTTAGAAGTTTTTTCTAGGACATGTAGGTTTCGTCACGATGTTTTCCTCCACCGCCGAGCGTGTGGTAAATAAGCACATAAAATTGCAATAACAAATGTATTGGTGCCGTCATCGGGGATCGAACTCGGGTTGCTAGCGTACCATGCAAGTTGCAGCGACCGTTCGGACACTGTGCTATCACGGCAATTTGTACAAATGCTCACACCCGTCTACCCAAACGGGTAGACGATCACGTACTTCCAATTAGAACGGTCCTGGCACTCAGTCGCTTCATTCACAACAACACGCAAGGCATACTTAATTAAAATAATTAAATTTCAAGGTTTGCGTAATAATCACTAACCTGTCTTTGAACATCTTTAACTTTAGTAGCGTGTAGTTTGGGGGCACTGTTTAACTTGAACACGACGTAGTTCCTGATAGCAGACCATATCTTCCACAGAAAAGACATCGGGAGCAGCGCCGATATCACAATAACCCAGCGGTACTCCACCAGGATGTACTCCGCCAAACTCTCCGTATGCACTCCTGACATCTTCACGCTGGAAACTTAAAATTAAACGTTTATTGTTTTTAAATGAATAATATTAATAATTGACTGCGTTACCAGTTTTTAAACGATGTCAAAAGAAGCAGTATTCATTTTGTCCTTATTTTTTTAATAAACCGATTTAGAATAGAATGGAATGAAATGGAATGGAATGAGATGAAATGCAATGGGACGAAACGGAATGAAACGGAACGACACGAAACGGAACGTAACGAAAGTAATCTGAACGGAATAGAACATAATATAGCCGTGAGCAAAAATCGGTTAAGAAAGTTTGAATATCTCGGAAGATAAAGACGCTAGCTAACTGAAATAAATTGTGCATGATAGACAATTCACACAAGATCCACTTTTCATCACAGGTAATGATTCGATTTAAAATCGCTTCATTATTATGCCGGTTGACTAATGTAACGCAGCAGTCTAGGCGCGCTTATCGATTTGCTCCACTTAATTCATGAGGGATCTTAGCAAGCTTTTTCACCTTCCCAGTTTGCTTCAAGTGGATTAAAACAGTTTTGTTGCTAACACCGCAGACTAGCTAACTCGGACGTGGTTTGCGATGAATCCACTTCCACAATAGCCTTCAATTATCAACCTTGGACTCCAGGCGCCCATGAGGCTTGTTTTACAGGTCAATATTTACAGAATTAAAACGTTGGAACTAAATACGCACTGTGTTTTCTTTTGTGTCACCACCGCCATACAAATAATTAATCCTTCGGGCCGCTTCTGCAGCACTGGTCCCACGGTGGAACTCGTACTCGTAAATAACACGATATTTTAAGTTTTTTATATTGTAAACTGAGTGACGCAAAGAAAAAACCAAAGGTGGAAAAACATATGGATTACGGTTTCGAAAAACAAATGCATGGGTAAATTGCTGTATAAATTTGAAATTGGAATTACGAACCAAAGAGGTGATATTTGAGATCAATGTGGCCAGTACGACAAAACGTCTATTTTATATGTGAGGACCTAATATAATACACTAACTACGAGTACAAAGAAAAATATACACATGCTGAGACAACCCTATTCGACACACGGTCTATTTCGTTCTTATAGTTTAATTCTTCTAAATTTTAATAACTTTTTCTTGTTGTTTTTGTCTTATTGTACCTATTGATTCTGTGTCGAATAAATGTTTCTTCTATTCTATTCCCTACTAATGACACCTTTGATGATGGGACGGAAAAAATTGACTGTTACTAAAAAAAAATCATATTTTTAAAACGTTATTAGCATTATAATCATGTTAGTATAGCTAAGTATAGTTTAATTATAATATTGTCATGCTTTATATTGTATCTCATACCCTAATTTGTTTTATGGAAACTGGAAGAGATTACTCTTAGCGATAAGATCATCTACGATACAACAAGTTAACAAAAGTAATTTATATATAACAACACGTCTCTCAACAATCTGCAGGCAGAGAGTCCTCAAGTTCTTTGGACACACGGTCAGGGTCTGGAAAGGCTGATTATTACTGGTTGTGTGGAAGGAAAGAGAGCGAGCGGACGGTCTCCTACAAGATGGACACACACAACTCAGGACGCTGCGGGAGCTACCCTACAATCATCCGTCCAAATGGCGCAAGACAGAAATGTCTGGAATGAAATGGTGGCCAGAGCAACGCACCATAGTCACGTCCTTCAGTCATGAGTTTACGACATACAAGAATTTATATCGGCAACATAAGTCTTGTTTGCTTTTGGTGTACAATAAAGTTATTATTATCTATTTTATAGGAACACGCGGGCACCTGCACTTAATTGGTCACAGCTGCTCACAAACGCCTAGGTATTGCAGGTGCATTGACGACCTTTTTATTTAGGTTGTTCAAACCGTAGAAAACAGTCGCAATACAAAAGTACTATAAATATCGTTAAATGTAAGTCTTCTAACAGAATTTATCCCGGTAACTAACTGAATTTGTACGCCAATATGACTCATTGAATTAAACTATTTTTAGGGATATTATCGCGTTTTATTTTTTTTTTTCGAATTTCCAATGTTTCAAACAGTACAATGGCCATTTTGGATGGATGGGAAAGGGACAAGGCGTTCGATATCTCTTGTCATAGTTGTTGTAGGTAACTGTATTTCAGCCCTGTAGTTCTGGGCTCTCAAGAATAAGACTACGGTATCCCCTGCCTGTCGTATAAGGCGACTAAAGGGGCCTCGGGTTCACTGGGCGACAAGGGTAGAAGCGGGAAGAAGGCGACATCGGCTGGCCCGTGTAGCCTTGCACTATGAAGGCACAGGGGGGGAGGGAGTAACCTCCCCGGGACGTGCTCTCCTTGAGCACAGTGCAGAGGGGCTCCGGTGCGTTCCACTGGAGATCCCGGAGCCCCTCGTCATGCACCGAGGAAAGGGCCACCGGGGAGGTTTTAGTGGGTAAAAACCCCACATAACCGCCGCCTTCCCCCCAGAAGGCGGGGTATCTTCTTGAAGATTTCCTCCCCGTTAACAAAAAAAAAAAAGGTTACTGTATTCATTACTTTCAA
Source organism: Meandrusa payeni (assembly GCA_029286785.1). NCBI lineage: Eukaryota > Metazoa > Arthropoda > Insecta > Lepidoptera > Papilionidae > Meandrusa > Meandrusa payeni. The sequence goes on from JAGSMX010000029.1 coordinate 5,532,515, forward strand.
CCGACTTGAAAAAAGGAGGAGGTCTGTACGGTTTTTTTTTTCCTTTTTTTATTGGAAAGCTAGTGCCAATGCTAGCCTATATACTAGCTATGCTAGTGCTACTCACAATAGGATGCATGAGAATACCATATAAGTCTTAAATTTGACATTAAGTATGTGCGCTACAAATGGGGCATAACTCGAAATCACGCCAACCGATTTCGATGATTTATATTTTATTGGAAAGCATGTACTTTAATAGTAGTTTGATGAAAGTTTGGTTAGGTTCATTCATTCATTCTCTTTCGTAATATGCCTACGATAATTCGGAAATAGTATAGCAAAGAGCGTGATAGCGTTTAACGTTTGATGCGATTTGAAGTCGTTTTTTGTTTTTGCTCACAACACAAGTAAGCGTTGTTAAATTTTGATCCGGTCCATTCAAATGGAGCGGAGCGCAAGATTGTATAGATATTTTTATTTATTTATTAGACAGAACTTACAGCACCATTACAGCTAAACCAATTCGGTGTTGTAGTCTACACAAATAAATAATCAAAATAATAACAATACAATAATAGTTAACATCACAACATAAAAAATAGATTAATATATTTTTTTTATATCAATAGCCTCACTAATCCTTGGTATTCCAGCGGCCGGAAGCGGTCAGATAGGCGTAATATTTTTAATTGTTCTTCGTCAATTTGATTCCAGTGGAACGGAGATCGCTATCGACTGGGAAAGACTTATCTCTTATCGTAATTGGGTAGGATACCCTACTCACTCTCCCTTCATCGTCTGTTACATTATCCACGGCAAAGATATGAAGTTTTGCTATTCTACTCAGGTACCACACGGCTTACGTGAAAATTGTTCGAAATGTCGGGATTTCAAATATAAGATTGCTACACGATAAAATTTGTAAAAATAGTTTTTCTCAGTTATCACGTTTATTTATCTATTATATGTCATTATTTTAAAATTTAACTCACATCGTGTGTACATTGCAACACTCAAGGTTGAAATCATTAAGTAGTTAACATCTAGTAACGTTAGTACGGTTTGTGGACATCATGAGCGTGTAAAAGAACTGTCGTGATATTAAAATTGTTATAAAGTACAAATAAATAATCAGCATTGAAATCAAAGTAATTGCTCGGCTTAATTTTGGATTTATTGAGTTTATTCCCGACGTTTTTGAACAGTACAGCGTTCAGAAATGATAAAGGAACACAATTTTAAATAGACTTTAAAAAACCATTACATTAAAACATTAAAATAATATTTTTTTTTCTAAAAATAACTAATAGGTTATTAGCCATATAACTAAGTAGTTATTTTATTTATACACTTAAAAAGCTACATGGCATGAAATTAAAGTTTTCGATAATCTTATAAACTTTGACGAAATCTTCATAGGTATATAAAAATATATTTAATTTTTAAAACATCCTGACAACTAATTTAATTCACAAGTTGCTGAAATTGTAAACATAACTGAAAATTTAAAAAACATAGAAGAAACAGTTAACAGTCAATGATACACTAACATCATAGTTCAGATTATAAACGCCCGCCCTTGTAGACTTAAAAAAAAATTGTAAAATTACATACCTCACGTAAGTAGAAACGTCAGTACTGCCACGGAGATGTCGACAAACTGACCGCCAAGGTCAGATAATCAATGCGCGAAATGACATCCAAACCATATCTGAATTTGAACCTTAACAGGATGGCAATAAAGAGTTCCTCCCCCACAAGATCATTTAATCAATGGAATGTGATAATAGTCCACAAGGCGACTAAGAAATCGCAACAGAATCTCTAACCAATAAATGTTTGAGCGGGACATCTATCAGAAATGTTATCTGTCAGATCGCGTCCTATCATTCCTTTATTTTTTAATATTTAGGTCAAATATCTAACGCACGTCATACAATTGTTGCTAAGTGATTTAATTTTCAGAAGCCGTTTCAGTTCGCACACCCAGGGCACCAAGTCTGCTAAACCAATTGTGTACAAAATGAACAAAATTGAGTAATCCAGTTCATTGATGCTACTATGGTTTACCGATCGCGTACCATTGATACAGCCATTCTTGTCTATTTGACGTATGTGGTAATGACGGAATGATAATTGACTAAAATAGATCGGTTTCATAAAGCGTCAATAGCTTATGGTTTAGGCTCTGGTCTTCGAAATGTAAGGTCGTAGGTTCGAACCCACTATTTGACTATTGACATGAACCATCTCCCAGCACAAGCTTAAGTTTAGTTGGAATGGTTAACAAGAATGTTAACAACAATCTTTGAATAAAAATCGAGTGTGTTTTAAACCAGACGACTGAAGTAAAACGACTTGAGCTCTATATACACAAAATATAACAGATACACGATCGTTCAATAGAGAAAGAAAATGTAGGCGCGTACTGCTCTCTCTTGCTCCTACAGCAAACAACAAACCTGCACTGTTTTTAGATATACGAGTACGTAACTCTCTCCCCTTCTATCTACACTAACCTATATCTTCCTATACACCAAAATGAACAAAATTGAGTAATCCAGTTCATTGATGCTACTATGGTTTTTTATTTTTTTTTTTGTGACGAACTACACAGATTGACCAGAGAAGCTGGCCTTGACTGCTTCACCGGATTGAGAGGTGGCATAGCTCTTAGGTCGCTTAGCCTGAACCTCTATCGCTAGTAACTCGACACAAGGGTCCCCCCGGTGAGGGGTAACCTCGGACGGTTACTATGTTACGCGTAAGCATTCCGATCCGAGGGCTCCCGATAGGGCCAAACCACGACTTGCATTAGTAAAGGTTTGTGTACCGGGCTATTAATAGGTACAAAAAATACCTCCTCTGTTTGTGAAGTTAGAAAAAGATCTGGCCGGCCACGTAGTGTTCGTGCTAAAATGGTGGTCAAGGAGTAATGGAAGGAATTAGAAAAATCCTGCCCGAAAGCTAAAGATTTTATCTCGGGAGATGAAGATAACACCTAGAACCATGTAGCGTATTTAAGATGACATAGGACTTGCAGCCTATAAGAGACGTACTCGTCATTTCTTAAGTGATCATTTAAAAAAGATTAGTGTGGTAAAATCGAAACAACTACTGAAGCTGTACGCAAAAGGCGGAAACATTTCATACACGGATGAGAAATTTTTTTACCATTGAGCAACATTTTAAAAAACAAAATGACCATATTTATCCTAAAACCTCTATGGAAGAATTCCCAATTAGTCGACAGAGTGCAACGTGGGCAGGAACCGATTTCAGTGATGGTTTGGTGGGGTATTAATAATGAAGGAGTGACTGAGCCATACTTTTGTGAAAAAGGTATCAAACATCGGCACAAGTGTACCAAGATTACTATTCTTCAGAAGGTAGTGAAGTCTCTTAATAATACAATGTTCAATAACCAAGCAGCAGGACTCGGCACCGGATCATAAATTTGCATTATGTATGTGCGCGATAAATTGACGAATAACTCAATGTCACGCCAACCGATTTCGATAATTATTTTTTTATTGGAAAGTTAAACGGTTCAAAGGTAGTTTGATGAGAGTTTGATTAGGTTCTCATTCTATTTCGGCAGCCGCGCTGGGAAGACTCCTCCCGAACCTCGGAGGACCCAGCGCGGTGTGCAGGAGGCTGTACTCTAGGGTCTATCGGAGTATGGCCACGTACGGTGCCCCCATCTGGGCGGGTGACCTAAGCCGCGGAAACCTGTCTCAACTGCGCAGGGCGCAGCGGGTTGTCGCGGTCAGAATCATTCGGGGGTACCGTACGGTCTCGTGGGCGGCAGCTACCTCGCTGGCCGGCGATCCGCCGTGGGAGATCGTGGCAGGGGTTCTCGCCGAGGTGTCCGACTATGTCTCGGATAGAGGGCCCCGGAGAGAACCCATTGCCAAAGGAGGTCCGGCGGATCCGTCGGCTAGAGAGGTGGCATAGCTTTTAGGTCGCTTAGCCTGAACCTCTATATCTAGTAACTCGACACGAGGGTCCCCCCGGTGAGGGGTTACCTCGGCTTGGACGATTACTGCTTACTGTTACGCGTAAGCATTTCGAACCGAGGGCTCCCGATAGGGCCAAACCACGACTTGCATTGCGCTTGATAGTAGTAAAACGTTTGTGTACCGGGCTATTAATAGGTACAAAAAAGACCTCCTCTGTTTGTGTAGTTAGAAAAAGATCTGGCCGTCCACGTAGTGTCCGTGCGAAAAAGGTGGTCAAGGAGTAATGGAAAGAATTCGAAGAAATCCTGCCCGAAAGCTAAAGATTTTATCTCGGGAGATGAAGATAACACCTAGAACCATGTAGCGTATTTAAGATGACATAGGACTTGCAGCCTATAAGAGACGTACTCCTCATTTCTTAAGTGATCATTTAAAAAAGATTAGTGTGGTAAAATCGAAACTACTGAAGCTGTACACAAAAGGCGGAAATATTTCTTACACGGATGAGAATTTTTTTTACAATTGAACAACATTTTAACAAACAAAATGACCATATTTATCCTAAAACCTCTATGGAAGAACCCAATTAGTCGACACAGTGCAACGTGGGCAGGGTTACTGCCGGTTAGATTTCAGTGATGGTTTGGAAGGGTATTAATAATGAAGGAGTGACTGAGCCATACTTTGGTGAAAAAGGTATCAAACATCGGCACAAGCGTACCAAGATTACTATTCTTGAGAAGGTAGTGAAGTCTCTTAACAATACGATGTTCAATAACCAAGAATGGTCCTTCCAGCAGGACTCGGCACCGGGTCATAAATTTGCATTATGTATGTGCGCGATAAATTGACGAATAACTCAATGTCACGCCAACCGATTTCGATAATTATTTTTTATTGGAAAGTTAAACGGTTCAAAGGTAGTTTGATGAGAGTTTGATTAGGTTCTCATTCTATTTGAAGTCGGTTTTTGTTTTTATTCGTAAAAATACTTGTTATAACTAAAGCTTTAGCTAAACTAATTGTTTTTTCTTTTTGGGACATTTGCCCTTTTGGGCATGTCAACCCCATCATACCCTAACCTACGTACACACCCATCGGTCGCATAAAGAAAGAAAGTCATCAATGTTGTATGGCCACCAGCTTCCTCGCTTCCTCTGAGGTCGGGTCAGACAGCAGCATTAAGAAAGCACCCACATGTTGCTCCCTCAGTTTTAGACTATCTATTAATGACTTTCTTTCCGCTTCATGTTTGGCACATTCCCCATTATGTTGTGCACATCATCCACCACTTGGCAAGTCTCACAGTTCGGTTACTCAGCCTTCCACATCCGATGTAACAAAACATTTTGCAGGGAAATGTCCCGACCTCAATCTGTGCACCGTAGTGATATACTTCCTACTAGTTTCCTTCAGGAACTAGGCGAATGAGGAGGTCGACTCTGTATGATTTTATACCAAATACCTTTCTGCTGACTTCTTTAATCGAAAAAAAAGTAAATTAACAAATTCAATACACATTATGTTAAAGAAAATATTAGTATTAAAATGTATAAAGGTTTGTTAGGTCCATGTAAAATGAAAATCAAGACTCCGTGATATGGTCCACAGGTGCATACCATTGTCTTTACCTAAACAATTGTATCGTATCATTGGCAAAGAATCTAATCTTTCCGCTATATTAAGATAATTGCACACGTGTTTGATTATTAGATTATTATCGCGGCCTACCAATAAATTTAATTGATGCTATAATTTTTTTTTTAAATTAGCAATAAAAAACGTAGCACTTATTACAACAGCAATGCGCCGCATGCGGCACGCGGGCCGTGTTTTTGACATCTCTCCCTTAAACAAAAGAGATCATATGATCATAAATATAACGTTATTATATCATAGATAAATAATGTCCTCGTGACCATACCACCTAAAACCTCCCCGGCGGCCCTTCCTCGGTTCATGGTGAGGATCTCCAGAAGAACGCACCGGAGCCCCCCTGCACTGTGCTCTTAGGAAAGCACGGCCCGGGGGTGGCCCTTGCAGTGCAAGGCGACACGGGCCAGTCGATGTCGACCCTTGTCGCCCAGTGAACCCGGGGCCCCTTTTAGTCGCTTTCGGGGATACCGTAGCCTTATTCTTGCGAGCCCAAAAGCCCTTTGCTTCTACAAGTTTAACAAAACAAAAACCGACTCTAAATCAAATCAAACGTGAGGGATCGTCGTACCCTCGATTCGGTACATCGTGGTTAACTGTCCGAGCCTAACGTTTAATCTGTCAATTTTTTTTATATGAACTACGCTGATCAGCCCAGAGACCTCTACAGTGTTATCGGTTTTCAAGAGTCAGCACATCTCTCAAGTAGCTTAACCTTAACGGCGCAAGGGTCTCAAGAGCGATGTGCGGACTCTCACTACTACGCGCAAACTTTCTCTTTTGTATACGAAGTTATTTTACGATGTTCTGGCGCCTATAATTTTTTTTCTACGTTCGTGTTTATTGTCGTTATGAAGTACTTTGTTTGGATTGTCATTAACCCGTCAATATCTCAATCAACAAGTATTTTTGCATACGATTTTTAGGAGTTTCCTGATATATCTTCAGAATCGAGGACCCTATAAAATTAAATTAGGACCTGATAGAAACCAATCCTTTTTCAAAAAAATCGGTCCAGAACTGACGACGCTATAAGTTCCAGAAACATTAAAAAAATAGAGATACATTGAGAATTTGCTTTTTTGAACTGGATTAAAATAGGACCCTTCTACATAATTTATGTCCATAAACATAAAATAAACGAGTATAGAAACAGAAATACGCGATATTAATTCAGTCAGTATGGATTCGACTTACAGCAAATTGCTGATAACAAATCTGTTTAAAAATGAAAATGAAAGCTCTTCATGGAGGTTAATGGTAAGGGACCTAAGAGCTATGGTGTTAATACGTCACAAAAAGAAAGAAAATTCTTCGAGTTTTCACAAGCTTGAACTTGAACACTAAAGGCTGCATTATCAGAGACCTAATCCCACTTAATCAGGCTATTAACGTGCTTGTAAAGAAAAATTAAGCGATATAAATTGCGATGGTCATTTGAGCTTGACTTTGATGATAATTATAACGATACGTCACGAGAGATAAGAAAATTGCTGGCACAGCGGCACAGATTGTAAAATGGGCTCCAAACTATTGAATTGAATTTTGTCAAAGCGAAGACAGCCGATCTTGATGGATTCATTGAAACTTATCCAGGGATATATGGAGCATGTTTTAAATTTTTTATTAAACAAGTATATAACATCATTGTATACGAGATTACCAAATGCTAATAAAACAACAAACTGAACGTTAAATGACGAGGCCGTAGGACAAATGTTTCAACCAAATTTTTGACGAACCTCTGCGTGTCGGTCAGGGAGGCTGGTCGCGAATGGTGCTCCGGATTGAGAGGTGGCTAAAGCTCTTAGGTCGCTTAGCCTGAACTTCTATGGTTGATAACTCGACACAAGGGTCCCCCTGGGACCTCTACTGGGGCGGCTACTTTTACACGTGAACATTCCGATTCGAGGGTGCCCGCGACTGCCAGATTATGGCTCGGTCGGTTGCTTTCGGTTGGTTAAAACTGGTTACAGTTACTATAGTATAAGAATTAAAGTGATGTCCATAATTTGCTTATTTACCTCATAACAAATGCACGCAACTTCGAGAGGGTCCTGCGACTATCAATATAAAAATGTCATGTATTTATTGTAGTTGACCGAAAGAGGTTGTTATACGAACGACAAGAATTTTTTTTTTATTTATTATACAAAATTACATCATCATTACAGTCGAATCAACACGATGCTGTAACTAAAATAATACTTAATTACAAGAAAACATTTTTAAAAAATTAAACAAGTTATAAAAAATAAAAAATATATCAATAAATAAACATAAAAAGAAAATGGTTAAAAAATGCCTTCCACGCTCTTGTACGCAGCCTCTACAAATTGCGACTGGTTGCAACAAAACACGGCCACTTGCTGTGATATACACTCCCGCACACATCTATCGGCCCACCTAGTGTTTAAGTTTTTAAGGTCCTTAGCTAAAAATAAATGTTAGGTGGAGCAATAAGTTTTTATGCAGTTTTGAAGCTGATTTACTGGTCAACCCTTTGGTGTGTTTTCTTTTAAATTTCAAATTCAGACTTAAGAAAACAAAGGAAAATCTCAGTCCCTTCATTGTTTTCAACGATCCAAAAGAGGAGAGATAACTTTATTTAATTCCCGAAATCTGGATTTTTTTTCATGTTTCTGATTATTGGTTCCATAAAAAGGCTTCGTAAACGAAGTGGAAAGTGCCGTCCAAGCTGTAGCACTTCTGAGCCGGGCACAGCCACAGTAATGTGAGTGCACAACTGAATTTAAGCCGTACTGTCGGAAGAGTTTATTTACCAGTACATCAGCTTCAAAACTGTGTAAAAACTTATTGCTCCACGTCACATTTATTTTTAGCTAGAGAAAGTCAAAACTTAAAACACTAGGTGGACCGATAGAAGTGTCTGGGAGTATAGTATTAAAAACCCAACCGCGCATGACAACAAAGAATTCTTCGATAAGTTAGTCCTGGAGGGACCAGGAGTGACGGAGGACGACGATGACGATGTATGCACTAATAATGAAACGTCACACGTCCAGATTGATTTTCATGAAGATTATTGAAGTAATTTCCTGATTCCTTAGTTTCAGATCGAAACAGATTTAATTTATTTTTATTATAAACACACCTTTCCCTTTACTTTAATTTCCAGTCGGTTTTCTTATATAAATAAACATAAATAAATAGTTTTTGATAATGCCAACAATTGATTGCTTTGATTTGCAATGACAGTCCGATAAAAAGTGAATTTATCTTTAAAATGCATAGTCAAGATATGACGGTGTTATAGTAGGAGGATAAGAATATTATTTCTTAATATAATTTTTTGTAATGACGTTAAGCATTATCTAAAAACACGATATGTTAGCTGTCAACGGTGTTTCTTTTGTTCTCAGCTCAGGTGACTATAGTGAACCTCAACAGTACACTAACCCCTTTTTTTCTCCATGGCTCCACTCCTCCTGAATAAAGGTTGCTTAGCTCTATGGGCATCTAACCTGAATCTCTATTATGATTAATTTAATACTATCCCGAAAGGAAAGGTGATATATCATTTTGACTCGAAAATTCCTAAAAACTACGAATAGTTGGTTACACCTCCTAATTTTGTTTTTATTTATTTCATATTAGTAAAATAATCTAATAATCTTGCACGGAAGTCGCTGTCAAAGCTAGTAGTGTATATATATATATATATACAGGGGAAATACACTTCCACTGTAGGTTAATTGTCTTACGAAGACTTGTACCCATTATTTCAACATAAATATTGTTATTATAACAAATTAATGAAATAAACAATGCGGAAGAATGAAACACAGCGAAACAGTTGAACAATTTATTTAAAATTAAAAATGAAATATCACAAACGCTATAATGAAGCAAATATAAAAAAAACACATTCAATGAAATGCGGAATCCTCTTAATTATCTGAAAAAAATAAATCACAAAGTGATTACAATTTTGATTTAACATTATCCGAGACCTCGTGAGACACCGGAATGACGATATCGTGTTTAATTACAGGTTGTCTCGCCACTAATATTGTAAGCACCCCATTAGAAGATAGTTTTGATTCCACGCCTTCAGGAAGACATCCCTCGGGCAATGCATACCGACGGACAAACTGTCGCGAAACAAATCCATATTCATCCTTCTTTTCTTCGTGCTGTCCTTTCACAACGATGTATCCGTCGGACGTCTTAATTGTTATATCTTCAGGTTTGAAATCATTTAAACGAAGGCATATTTCATATTTATCTCTCTCCGCTCTAATGGAACTCTCATTTCTCCACGGGAAATTTTCTAGCCAGTCTATCGATCGCAAGACAATTTCATCGCCAAATAACGTTTGACCTGAGGGCCACAGTGACATATTAGAACAAGAAATTCCAAAAATTACACGAATACACTTCCTCTAAGATGATATAAACGATACCCGATACGCTCAAGTTATTATTTTGATAACACAGCTGACTTCTGATTGCCACAGAGTACTTTGAACATACAACATACTGATTTAGAGACCTATCTTTGCGTGTTTTTGTGAAAGCTGCCATCTAGTAATGAGTTTTGGAACTAATGCTTATTAATTTGCGTCTCTATATTTTTTTTCTTTATAATCTTAAGAGGTATGGTATATATATAATCATGTACAAAAATCGTCGTTTATTGTCACACACGGTGATAAACACAGCAAATATAGCCTAAATTTATAGCAACATTTTGGTTTAAAACATAATTATCTGAATATCGTACATAAAATTACTTCTATTTGATTAAAAGTTTCTAAATGGTAATCCTTTTTCAATACGCTTATTCTTCCAGAGTGACTTACAAATACCATTATTTTAGTCTTAATAAATTATTAAAATCAAATTTGAAACTTGGATTTCTCGAGTTTATCCACAACAGATTTAGAACTTTCTCCTTATAAAATACAAACAATTGATCAAATATATAAGAAAGCAATCAAATCTAAATATTTACAATACATGAATAACAAATAAAAAGTTACATTGACACATGGAACACCTTCATACATTCAATTTTTTGAACTGAAAAAAGAAAAATAATTACCATCTTTCGCCAATATCACCACTTAACATGAGGTGGGATCGTGATCAAGCACTAGTTTTCTATAAAATATATTCTATATAATATGTTTCTATAAAAAAACTTAACTATCATAAATAATTCTTGTATTATAATATTGATGAATTCATTAAAAGCAAATGCAAAATTTAAATATAAATGAATATAACCTAAGAATTAGATGGTACATTGGTAAAGGTTTTCCCCGTTAAAGGCCTGCCACGAGCCTACTCCTTCATCAAAACACGGCAAAGCACCTGGACCTCCTCTGGTGTTGTGGATATATATGAATGACGGTGATCATTTAGGATGACCCGTAAACTCAAATCATTTTTCTATAAAACAAACAGTGGTAATTGCAGAATCGCGAAATACCACAACTAGAATTGATTGCACTGTATAATATCATCAGTCAGTTCAAAGCCATTGGTGGGCATAGGCAAATGCATTCCAAAATATATAACCACGGAGCACAGCCTCCACTCCTCCTTTGCTCCTTATGCGATTTTTAGCTTGTCGACCAGACTAACGATCATATTTCAAATCTGCACACAGTAATACAGCAAGTCGGATGCTCTTGTTGAAGAATCCTCAATACTAAATGGTTAATGGCAGTTATTAAGGCAGGGTAATGTCATAAGTACTCAGAATCTCTGAATAGGTATGGAAGATATTTAGCTGTGCAGATATCGAGAGAGGTGTATCAGGATCGTGTTATATCGGAATCTATTTGCCTCTATCACTATTTAAGCCAGAAAAATAAAGCACTCACTGTGTTTCAATTTTATTTATTTTTATAACATTATAATGTAGAACACTTGAAATAAAAATGTTTCTGGTTTATGATTTTTCTACATTTTTTGTCTGTACTCGTTATTGTCATTGTACAAAACCATAGAGTATATAGATTCAACAGTAGACTATACTATTAAAATTAATATTAAATATTTACATATTATAATAGTATTGATAGGATTAGAATAATACATATGAATATAATTCCTGCAAGTTCACAAATATATTTACTCTTTATTTTTAACGAAAATGTCAATTTATTTCCTTGTTTTTCAAAATTAAAAAGTAAAGATTTGTCTATGGAATCACAGAACGGAATCTTGTAAAAGATTAGGCCATTTCATAAAACAAATGTATAGTAACTCGCAGAAAATATCTTCGGGACAGTTGTATTTATTTCAGCTTTGCATTTTGCTTTAAATTGAATCGTACACCGCATTGTAGGTCCATTGAAACGGATTGATCTTCGACTCTAGCGGAAGGGTTAGCAGTCTCGATTCTGCAATAGAAAAAGATTTGCACTGAGAGAAGACGTAAGGTAAACATCGATTTATTTTCTCCTAAAATGGAATCAGGTGACGAATCTAGAAATCTTTGGTTGTATAGAGCAAAGAGGTGATTTCTTGAATGTTTATAATTATTTTTAGTGCATCCTTGTACGAAATGAAAGTTTGACTTTTGCCACATATTCTATTGGATGGCAGCTGGCGGACGAACTATTTTGCTAGATATGGTACATACAAATTGCCAGAAATAATAATATTTGATATAACAGTTTATATCTGGTTAGATTATAACTGTTTGTGAGTGTAGGTATTGTTTTAAATGCTCGGTAAATCCTGAAGTTTGGATTGTTTTTCGTCAATATAATGTCAAATTGTGAACTTGTCAAAGCTGGGTTGAGTCATTGTTAAGATCCATTTATCATTAAGTTGTTGTTAACACCAACAAAACACTGTTTACTATTACATAAATTGATACTCGTTTCGAAAAGATAAGAAAGTTGTGTTATCACCAGTAAATATTTTTTTCTGAATTTGACCACTTTCAGTTTTATAATATGTAATATATCAAAATAAGGAAGTCTCATCTGAAATATATCAGAATGAATCATTATAAGTAACAAAGGTCTTGTATCTATTAGATTTATATAAGTATTGAAATCCATCTATGACCAATGATTAAGCCATGTAAACTTTTGTTTACAATGTACAATTTGATGACCTTACATAAAATAGAAAGGTTTTACAAATAATTACTATATTAATGCTGTCTATGCATACTTTACGCCATATTTAATTAAATTATATACAATTTATATGTAGTTGGCTCATTTTTTGGCTTCTGTAATGCTAATAGCCATTTAGAGTTTCGAAATATCTTTTTAAAATGATTAAAATTTCTATAAGTGTTTTTTGGCAAGCTTATAATTTATATAGGGGTGATTAAGTAGATTTATTTACATTTCAACTAATATTTTATCATGGTATATTAATAACAATCCAATTTGTTATGTAAGTTTAATAGGTTTTACATACAATCAATATTCTGTTTAAAACTCAGAAGTGGTTCTATAAAATAATAAAATATTTATGGCTATCAAAACAAAAATTGACAAAATTATTGAATAACCCATATTTATTGAATTTAAATCATCTTGTAGGGTATTTGTCCAGTTAAAGAAACTTTATTATAAAACTCAAGAATTTTACAATTCACTTACAAGTCTAAAATATATACAACTAGTTACAAAATTGGGGTAACCGTAAAATCTAAGCTTGCAAGCCTTGCTACATTATATATTTCAAATTTATTCTAGAGACAAAGAACAGAAAGTTTGTTCAAACCAGGAAATGAGACAAAAGAGCCATAAGATTTTCAAGGCACCCAACACATTTCCCACTTATCCTCAAAATTATATTTCTAAGGCAAAACTAAATCAACATGTTCATAATTTTTTATGAGATTAGGGCAGTAAACAATACAAAGTCTTAATTCAGTATGATGTTGAAATAAAATTATATTAATTCATCATTCAGTTAAAGTAACCACAAACTCAATCACTTCTAGACTATGTCCGCACATCTACACCTTGATTTTTCTGCACCAAATGCTTAGCCACAGGGTTAACATCTCTACATCTGCTCATTACCTGTGCATAGGTTTATATAATGAAAATAATTAGTAATAAAAAACACATGACATTGCTATTAAAATATTTTATAGCAATGAAAGTAATTCAGTAATACTGGTAGTCGAGTGTGGTGACAGATGATGCAAACAAATTATTTTTTGAAATAATTTGTTTGCATCATAGTCATGCATATAGTCACGAGGTTGCGAAAAATCCTTGCGCGATATTTTATGGGAAAACCCCACCCCCTTGATAAGATTAGCAGCATTGCTAGAGTTTCTTCGGCCACTTCTTCTCCCAGCACTAACGCTTCCCGAAGTGGCATATAAGTTAGTTTAGCTTAGATTGTCCTAATAGATTTTGTTAATAAATTAGCTACCGACCGAGTCGTGGTTCGGCCCTCTCGGGCGCCCTCGGATCTGTTGTCTCGGACTGCTAACGCGTAATAATGGTATCCGTCCAAGCCGAGGTTACCCCTCACCAGGGGGACCCTTGTGTCGAGTTACCACCTAATAGAGGTTCAGGCTAAGCTATCTAAGAGCTATGCCACCTCTCAATCCGGTGAAGCAGTTAAGGCCAGCTTCTCTTTGCCAACTGTGTTACTTCGTCTAAGTATTGTCACATTAACCTTTTTTCAGTAGGCGCACTGCCATATACAATTTTTTTCATTATTCCTTTATTTAGGAAGGGCACCACCGCAACCAATATCTTATTAAAAAATATCTTGGCCCCCAGTATACCCTAACTGAGGTAGTTAAAAATAACAATCAACTTTTCACTTATTAGGTATGAATGTGACATCTGAACTTATATCTACGGACATTGCACAAATCTTATCAAGTGATTATTTTATGAGGGTAGGAAAAAAGGATCAAATTGGCTGAGATTAATTATTTTTAAAATCTCCTTATTTTATGTATTTAAATCTCTATAAACATGAGGATATAATATGGAATTGTTATTTTACAGATTTTTATGACAACTGTTTTAAGCTTTGTCATTTTCATAACTATATTCACACAACAAAAACATTTTGTAAATAACTGTATTGTTCTTATATTATCATAACCATTATATGGTATAGACTTTTAGAAAACAGCTCTTTCAGGTAATACCCATGCCTTTATAAATATCAACCTAAAATACCAGCTTATCATGACAATGTTAGTAACCGTATCACCATGTCCTAAATATTCAATTTGAATAAATTAACAAAAAATTAAAATTAATTTATAAAAAAGGAACAATCAGTAAGACAGGTACTTTATATAAAACATATATTAGCACAGTGTAAGGAATTCAATAAAATAATCAAAAAATCTAGAGAGATAGACAGACAATGCCGTCTATTAATTATGTTAATATTTTATCATTTTCTAAAGTGTGTGTAGAAGGTGTTTGACTCTATTATATTTATATATTATTGTCAATACATAAAGCAGCTTTTTATTTGTTTTAATTTTAATAATATATATTAAACTAAGTTTTTATAACATCATACTGGTATTATCTGTAACGGTGTTATAATTTTTGTTGATTTAAATAAATAAATGTGCGTAGTTTCAAATGTTAGAAGTACAGGATCTATTATAAAGTCTTTTCCACTTCACAATTTAGTAAAGTTGTGAAAGACTTCAAGCTGACTGAATGAATGTTCATTTATTACCTTTATGCTCCTCCTTTTTCCATGTATATTAAATGCATATTTGGATGCAATTTGGAAATTTCTTCTATGGTATTTTAGTTAGTGTTTTTCTTAATGTAAGGCTTGTTTTGTATTATTACATCAAACTATGGGTACAGAAAGCCTGCTAAAAGATAAACTTTCACTAATATGTATATTTTTTAAATTAATTTATTCAAGAGTATTTTTCCAAACATAATTTTAGAGAAAACAACAACAAAACCTTACTATGTATTAAACACTTTCTTGCAATTTTAACATCTACTGATCTTATATTTAGCTATAAATCAACTTTCAGAGCTTTTGCTAAAAATAGATTTTTTTTATAATCATGTTATCCTTCAGAATAAACTGCAATCGAAAAACTAATATTATGATTGTAGGTAAAAGTAATTTATTAAATTAATCATTTTTTTTTAATTAAATCAAAATTTCCCCCCAACCAAGCCACCCATAAAGCTAACTGACCCATGATAGGTGTAAAACAATCAAGGCTTGGTTTGTTACTCTAGCAAGGTCGCTTTTTAACTACCCTCAGAGAGCTGAACTATAACTCAGGCCATTTATGTGTATAGATTAAAAATAAACAATTCAAGGTTAATTGCTTGCAGTGTTGATAGGTCTTTGTGGATAATTACCACTCTCAATGGCCTTTATTTGTTGTAAGGCATGGGCAAAATCTTATCTCAATTGTTTGTATAGGTAATAAATAATAATTAAAAAAAAACACTGCTTAATCTTATTAGATAAAATAATTCTCACAACATTATTTATCTATAAAAAAAAATTGTCATTGACTTGATATTGCTTATAAGTTGAAATATGTTTAGCCATATATAATCAAGTCGTACGAATCTTCATAGATGTATCGGCCAAACGGTGAAAATAGAATAGAAGGTAGGATGTACATATATATATATATATATACCATGACCCCGGTCTGCTATTGTCACTGAAATTTCACTATAAAAACCAATTAGAATTCAATTGTCATTGTGTTTGGTACCGTAATCTACTAATTCCATAATGATCGACTATTGTTTTGCCATTTGAAATATCTGCCTATTTAGAAGATAGTGTACAAAATTACCAAATATGTACCAACAATTGAAACATTATTGAAGTGTCAGTGGCAGCACAGTGGCTCAATTAAACTTAGCTGATTAGCAAAATGAGCAAAAAATCAACAACTATAATGTCACTGAATTGTTATACCAGGCCAATGGTTAAATAACGGGTCTAGATTAAAGATTTTCTTGACAGATTATACTATTTTTTTTTATCCTGGGATAACACGTAACGCGTACGCGACGGACTTACATTCCCGAAGTGGCACTCAAAGATACTTTTTGAATGTAGATTATCCGTGTAATAGCAACCAACGGAGCCGTGGTTTGGCCCTCTCGGGCGCCCTCGTTTCTGAATGCTTACGCGTAACATAGTAACCGTCCAAGTGGAGGTTACCCCCTCACCAGGGACTCTTGTGTCGAGTTACTGCATATAGAGGTGCACGCTAAGAGTTACGTCATCTCTCAAGATATTCCACCATCGACTAATAAGATCTTCCACCATCGTCTTATAAGATGTTCCACCATCGTCTTATAAGATGTTCCACCATCGTCTTATAGATATTCCACTACCGTCGCATGATGGCGGGGCTAGGGGAACACACAAGCAAGACAAGCACACATCCGCAGCCTTACGCCTTCAATGATTTACTAAACTACGGGCAAAACCGTAGTACATTTCGTATGTGGAAGATATGAAATGTAGTATGTGGTAGTTATGAAAGAAGCAAGCTTGACGTGCCAGGATTGTGCAAAATGGAAATCCGTATTATCTGCCCACCAATGAGTCAAGGGCGTGAGTTATTTATATACGAAAAGATGTTTTAATACAGACGAACATGTCTGCATGACGATGATCTGTCTTTACAATTATTTATTTATATATTTAATAATACATAAATCTAATAACTATTTATACACGTATTATAAATATTTTTTTCTTTTTATTCGACTGTATAAATGCCATGTTAAGGTAATATTGCGCGCGCACCACTTTAGGTAGTTCTGGGCATCGCTGAAAATCAACATGCTAAGATGGTGTCCAGGGTTGGCATCATGTCCTATATCCTGTTTAACTGTATTTTTTTTGTCTTTTTAATATGTTTCATATTTTATTTGTATTTATGGAAAAAAACTATAAAAATTAATGCTAACAATTTTTTTTCACAAATATTACGTAACGTAATTATTTATGTATATATAATGTGTATTTGTCTTAATATTTCGTTATGTCTCTTATCTTTTCTTTGATTATTACACCTGCCAAAATGTTTCTTTCTCACCAGAGTTGACTGGTAGAGATTGTCACTAAGGCATTAAGTCCATCTTTGTGAACCTTTGTTTAAGGTCTTACAATAAGTGTTAATAAATACTAACATTCAACCATTCCAACTAAGCTTAGCCAATCCTTTTTTTTTTTTGTTAACGAGGAGGAAATCTTCAGAAAGATACCCCGCCTTCTGGGGGGAAGGCGGCGGTTATGTGGGGTTTTTACCCACTAAAACCTCCCCGGTGGCCCTTCCTCGGTGCATGGTGAGGGGCTCCGGGATCTCCAGTGGAACGCACCGGAGCCCCTCTGCACTGTGCTCATAGAGAGCACTTTCCGGGGGAGGTTACTCCCTCCCCCCCTGTGCCCTCGCAGTGCAAGGCGACACGGGCCAGCCGATGTCGCCTTCTTCCCGGGTCCACCTTGGCGGACGACAAAGGCCCCCACCCTTGTCGCCCAATGAACCCGAGGCCCCTTTTAGTCGCCTTCTACGACAGGCAGGGGATACCGTAGTCTTAGAGCTTAGCCAATCCTAGGAGAAGGTTCTAGTCAGTAGTCGAATGGTGGATTCAAACATACGATCTTACGATTCGCAGACCGTAACCTAAATCATTAGGCCATTGACGCTTACAACATTTTTATATTCATAGTTAATTTGTAGTTAATATCTTTCACAAATTACGGTAATTTGGAATCAACATTTGCAATAAAACATTGGGAAATAATTTATAATCGTTATACTCGTAGTACGTAAGACGACATGCTAAACAAACTTTCAAATATATGTATATTGTTCTTGTATTTGATTAAACAAAAATGCCAAATGCTGACCCCTGAATTGACGCCTTTCTAATGGTTAGTGCTTATATAATACTCATCACGGCTTTGATAGTTCAAGACCTGTGTTATATGCATAGCATTCCAGGCGGCTGTTATGAAATTATTTTTTTTTCCTCAGCCACAAATAATTGTGACGTGAATTTTAAATCTTCGTCCATTTACCTCTGGCGGTTCATACAAAGATTATAGAGCTATTATGTTGCGTGCCGTAGAGCCCCTTAAGGGGTTGAGCTCCAAATGGTGGAGAAAGGCCCTGATAAAGAACTTGTAGGGAGTTAAGAAGATGCGCGGGAGTTCCGCGTTTCGGCCCATATAACCGCGAGCGTGGTGGAGCCATGGGAGGTGGTGGGTTCATACAAAGATTGCAATCCACCGTCACATTATAAGCCGCACGCTAAATCCCTAGCCTATCACATTTTTATAATACACAAAGATGACAGTTTCATTTGACTATTGCTTGTTTTGCTCTCTTTTATTTGTAAACAACTTCATTTATCTTATCATTCGTGAACTCTTATACACGTGAAAGTTGGGTGTGGCATAAAAAGCATGGCAAGATATTACCCTAGAAATGTACTGCCATAAAGATGTGTGCTAGGCGTTGTAATATAATGACGCTATAATAAAAAGTGTACGTTGAAAAACCATTATTCAAAAGGACTAGCTTCTGACATATACATCGCATGAATGAAGTAAGAGAGACGAAAAGGAAAGGTTTGGAACATCATTCCTGTCAACTTCCAATACCGTATATCGTGACAAAATTTCAAAGTCCATCCAACCACGCTACGTTTTTCTGGTAATTTCCTCCAACGGTGTTTTCAAACCGTTACTTCTTAGGAACCTTCTAGAAGGACCTTCAAGAAAAGAAGAAGCATTTTCAATGCACCTGCAACTCCTCTCGTGTTGTGGCTGTTCATTAGCTATAACTTTAGACTAGGTGAGCCGTAAGCTAGATAGATAACTTTACCTATAAAGTAAGCGAATCTCCCGACGCGTTCGTGAGTTCTTCAACGTATGTAAGAATATTTTGAAACGCGTTATGAAGCAGTTCAGATAGTGCTTTTCCTTCAACACAGCAAAGTCAATCTAAAATCAATATTATCTTTGTTGTTTTAAAATGCTTGTATCACAACCATATTGCACGTATACGATTATATCAGTACGTATATCAAGAAAACACTAAGTAAATACAATATATTTTCACAAATAAAAAATATTACGTGGAAATCCGTACGTACCGTGGTTTATTTTATTAGCTTCAGAATTCGATGAATGGTTTCGTGTTTCATATCAACGCGCGTAGTTTTTTTGTTTAATTATATTTGTTTAAATTCACACTATAATATTTAACATGTAAAAAAAACATTGTTTTTTTAAAGAAAGCTAGCAATATATTTTTTTTTCAGAAATATTACTAACAATCTTGTTAACCATTCCAACTAAGCTTCAGCATGTGCTAGGACATGGTTCACGGCAATAGTCCAATGGTGGATTCGAACCCACGACCTTGCGATTAGCGGCTATTGACGCTTAAATATTTATTTAAAATAAATTTTCTCCTCTGGCAATTTTTATTCTTGTCTTACAGTAAAATAAAAATATACTTACGTAAGCTCACGTTTTTTTAAACCTTTTTTAACGATGTATATTTTTTTTTTTTTTAATCTGAAATGAGCATTTCTTATTGTCTGTTTTAAATATTTTCATTCTAAAGCGAGAAGACAAGAAGAAAGTTCACCCGATCTAGAGCTTTTTTTTAAAACGTTATTGGTGTATGCTTTGTGGCCCAAAAAATCTACGTTAGGATGAGCGATTCATGGGTCCCTTTACACTTTCATCCGATAATCGATAGTACTGTGCTTCTATTAAATATCTAACTCCTTTTTTTTTTGTTCAGAAAGATACCCCGCCCTCTGGGGGAAGGCGGCGGTTATGTGGGGTTCTTACCCACTAAAACCTCCCGGTGGCCCTTTCCTCGGTGCATGACGAGGGGCTCCGGGATCTCCAGTGGAACGCACCGGAGCCCCTCTGCACTGTGCTCAAGGAGAGCACGTCCCGGGAAGGGGAGGTTACTCCCCCAGGCCAGCCGATGTCGCCTTCTTCCCGGGTCCACTTTAGTGGACGACTCAGGCCCCCACCCTTGTCGCTCAGTGAACCCGAGGCCCCTTTTAGTCGCCTTGTACGACAGGCAGGGGATACCGTAGTCTTATTCTTGAGAGCCCAGAACTACAGTCTGCCACCGGCCCGCCTGCGCCATCTCCGAACGGGATCGGCCCTCTCCCGACCCC
Source organism: Meandrusa payeni (assembly GCA_029286785.1). Taxonomy (NCBI): domain Eukaryota; kingdom Metazoa; phylum Arthropoda; class Insecta; order Lepidoptera; family Papilionidae; genus Meandrusa; species Meandrusa payeni. The sequence continues at coordinate 5,553,273 of JAGSMX010000029.1, forward strand.
GTTCTGCGGTCTCCTTCTGGGTCATTACTGACTCGTAGAAGGAGACCAGCGCCTTCCATTTAGCATATTTCCATATATCTAGCTCCTACCGTAGCCCATATTTCAGTTAAAGGAAATTATATTCTTAGTACATATGCACCGAATAACATTCTGAAATGTACCGAACCGATTATTCAGCCGAATTGTTCCGCATATTTTTACCGCGTAATAAATGCACCGTTATTTTATAATTAATATTTAAATTGTTTAATTTGTAATAAATAAGTCTGTGAGCGTTTATAAAGATGATAAGAATCAGAATATTATATATAAGATATATCTAATATATAATATTCTGAGGCATATATAATAATGATCACTGTAAATAAAACAAAATATATTTTCTATCTTAAGTACCCAGTTTTTTTTAATAAAGACTACTAACAATATTTGTTTTACAAATACTATTAACATTCCAGATAAGCTTAGGCTTGTGTTAGGAGATGGTTCACGTCAATAAGAATGGTGGATTCCCTAAACCATTAGGCTATTGACGCCTTTAATCTACCCTAATTAACACATATACGTCATAATGAGTTTAAGATAAAAATGACCGTGTCTAAAAATCGATTATCTCGTTACAGGTTGCAGTAGTTCTTGTTTAAGGCGTCAGCTGACTTCTGTGTTAGCTGGAGAGGATTGAACCATTGGCTGTCGGGGCTAGAATGTCAGTGCTGAACCAGAGTGGAGAAGAGCAGGTAATTGACTGAAAGTAACGTTTTATTGAATGGTCAGGTAAAATATGTTTTTTTTTAAATTTAAGTGTCTTGTGATTATTATTTATAGTATACATAAGTTTAACATAATGTTGATTCAAGCTTTCACGCTCTTTTTGAGCCAAACCAGTGGAGACAGATAAAATATATTTTCTCTTGATGATTTGCTTTTAAATTTGCTGCAAAAGGAGGCGGTTATAACGTCTGTATTTTTAATGTTTGTTACCGCATAACTTTCGACTGGGTGAACCAGTGTGGATCTTTTTTTGTTTGAAAGCTGGTGTATGGTACCGTGATATGGTCCATGAGAAAACCATAAAAGTCTAAAATTTGTATTATGTGCGCTACAATTGGACGGATAAGTCAATATCAAGCGTACGGATCTAGATGACTTATTTTTTATTGGAAAAGATGTTCTCTAAAAGTAGTTTCTTGAAGGTTTGGTTAGGTTCTGATTAAGATTGGTTTATTAGTATTCCTTCGATAATTCGTAAATAGGAAAAGGGCGTACACGCGTAATAGAGTTTTGATTCGATATGAAGTCTGTTTTTGTTTTTACTCGTAAATATACGTGTCGTCAAATCATTTTCTATAATTCGTCCCGGTATAAATCACATACCTAAGGATAAATAATAAAATAAATAAGCTCTCTCACGTCTTTTTAGTTATCGCGGGGTAGACAGAGACAGCTTTCGCCGTCCAATTTTCTTCCCATATGTCGTGGGACAAATTTATAGCAAATGTTTTTTTGTGTTTACCCATTGGTACTACCCGACTAAGATTCGAACTGTTGACTACGATCCACGAATTATCAGATCGTAAGAATTTAGCCATTAGGATAGTTCTCTCTGCTCTGCTCTGCAACATAAAGTGCTTTGTGGTAAAAGTATAGCGAACTTGCTCGCCGAATACTGCGTTTATTTATCTGTGACATCTTTACAAATGGTATGTCCGTGGTACTTTGTTTGTTTATAAATTTTCTGATTATGATGCATGTACTGTAGGTATGTAATGTAATAGTCATTATTTTGGTTTCATTCATTTCCAGGTGGAATGTCCCCTGTGTATGGAACCATTGGAGGTGGACGATCTCCACTTCTACCCGTGCACATGTGGATACCAAGTAAGTTTATGTTACACAACATACTAAGGTTCTAACACTTTTCTAACCACTAAAACCCCCAGTGGCCCTTCCTCAGTGCATGGTGAGAAGCTCCGGGATCTCCAGTAGAACGCACCGGAGCTCCTCTGTGTGCTCTCTGAGACTAAGTCCCGGTAGGGGGGGTGGGCCATTAATCCCTCGCAGTGCAATTCCACACGGGCCAGCCGATGTTGCCTTCTTCCCGAGTCCACTTTACAGGAAGAAGATACCGTAGTCTTAATCTATGAGTCCAGGACTTCGGGGTTGGTCGCTTTTCATCGAGGAAAAGATCGGATACAAAAAGAAATATTAAAAAAATAGGCTGGCCTTTTGGACAGGAAGATTTAAAGATAAAGGTTTTTTTTTAATTCCAGATATGCCGGTTTTGCTGGAACCGTATACGGGAAGGCGAAAACGGTCTATGTCCGGCGTGTCGGAAGGCATACCCGGAGAATCCGGCAGACTTCACTCCACTCAGTCAAGAACAGGTATGTTAATTATGTTTCTTCACACTCCTTCAAGCACTTCGGTATCGAGCATATCGGTTTCAATCTTTGTTAACTTTCTTATTCTATTTCTTCAAAACTAGCCCGGCGAAGCGGTCTGGGTACTACTGGGTACTACTGGTAACTTTGTACTTACAAAAATTGCGTGGACGGAGTATGGAAAAATAAAAATATTAGACATACTACCAAATATTTTATGGTTGCTTGGCAACTATGATGAATAATGATTGGCAGATTCATCGAATAAGTTAGCAGTTGAGAATTATATGTGATTTCAATGCTCCAATTCCTGGGTTTTTGGGTAATGTGGCATTAGTGCCGAATGCCACTTCCATTATTATTTTGCACGTGATCTTGACCTTCTAAAGTTAAAGTTACAGCCTTTATACATGTCCCACTGCTGGACGCAGGCCTTCTCTGTAAAGAGAGTATAAGGGCATAGCGGATTGGCGGACTTCACATGTCGTAGAAAAATTTTCTAAGGAAACCTCACGATGTTTTCCTTCACCGCCGAGCGCGTGGTCAGCATATAAAATTGCAACAGCAAATTTATTGGTGCCGGCACCGAGGATCGAACTCGGGTTGCTAGCGTACTACGCTACTTGAGCCAACCGCACGGACACTGAGCTACCACGGCACACCTTCTAATGTGCCGCCGGTAAATAAAGATATCACAGAAATGATGAAGAATACGGAAATTATATTTTATACATTCTTGTTACATTAAAATATATACAATCGGAAAAGTGTCTAAGCAAAAAGTGTAATGAAAAATGTTGACATGTGTCTTATAAAAAATTCTAAGGCATGTAGGTTTCCTCACGATGTTTTCCTTCACCGCCGAGCGCGTGGTAAATCAGCATATAAAATTGCAACAGCAAATTTATTGGTGCCGGCACCGAGGATCGAACTCGGGTTGCTAGCGTACTACGCTACTTGAGCCAACCGCACGGACACTGAGCTACCACGGCACACCTTCTAATGTGCCGCCGGTAAATAAAGATATCACAGAAATTATATTTTATACATTCTTGTTACATTAAAATATATACAATCGGAAAAGTGTCTAAGCAAAAAGTGTAATGAAAAATGTTGACATGTGTCTTATAAAAATTTTGTAATTCCAAATACAATATGAATAATTTTGTCGTCGAAAATCCTCTTTGGTAGTTGGCGAACGCTAGTCGCCACACCACCCCCCTACGGAGTGGTTTAAGCTACTTAGTCGATTTTCAACTTCAGGACAATCACTAGTAAAAACATCATTATAAAGTCTTTTTAATTTTGTCCAAGTCTACAATTCAAGTAAATCTCCTAATACTAAACATCTACAAAATTTTGTTAGTATTGTTAGTTTTTAACTTATATATTAGTAGTGTCAGTTGCACTGCAGATTTTTTTTGGCAACAAGCAGTCCTTAATGTCTATTACGTTACATTATATATTTTTTGCAAGTTCTTATCGACCAACAGTGCCCAGAATGATTATTATATAATTTACAATTTACATCCGCGTACAAACTAGAAGAAGCAAACAGAAGCCAGTCAGGAGAATTTACTAACAATTCAAGTTTTAAACCTAATAAATGAGTTGCTAAAAATATCCACTTCTGAAGTTAAGTCCTCCACGTTGCAGAAATTGTCATTGTAATTGCAAACTTCTGATGAGGAAACGATTACTTTTTTTTTCGCTGGACGTGGAACAAATATGTTTCAATACGTGTTGCTTAAGTGTAGAACACGAGAGGGGTGAATTAATTTATTTTTAGTGATGAAGTTAATTTTGTCTAAAATATCCGAACAGTCAACATGGCCACTAAGAATTTTGTAAAGATAATAGAGATCAAAATGTGTACGATTTTCAAGACTTGGGAGGCGATAAATTTTTAAAGATTCTTCATTTGAATTCGTGTAACAGTGATTTCTGTAATTTAGAATGTTTATATATGGACCCCTTTTGGGGTGAAGGCCTTCTTCATATTTTTCCAGGCAGTTCTGTTTCTGCCTATTGTCATCCCTTGCCTATCGGTAACATCATCAGTCCACCGTTTTAGTTGGTCTCTATCACATAAATCTCATAATCCCTCTCATCATATGCGATAACCACTATTATAATAAATAATTACGTCCTCGTATGAAACTGTATTACTGAATGTGTTGAGCAGGTGGCAGCCATAAAAACGGAGAAGAAAGCACGGGAGCAGAAGAGGCGGAACAAGACGCTGGAGTCGCGACGCGCGCTGGCGAACGTGCGCGTCGTGCAGAACAACCTGGTGTTCGTGGTCGGACTACCCGTGCGGTTGGCCGACCCCGAGGTAAGCTACAAATCCACAAAGCGCTCATTCGCGACCTTCGGAGGTTGCTGGAGTTTCTTCAGCCGCATCGTCTCCCATCGCCAACGCTTCCAGAAGTGGCACTCAAAGTTAGTTTAGCTTTTTAATGTCCCTTAGATTATCCTTTAGAGGGCACCCTCGGATCGGAATGCTTACACGTAATAAAGTAACAGTCCAAGCCGAAGTTATTCTTCATCGGGGGCCCTTGTGTCTCTCTCTGAGCTCTCAATCCGGTGAAGCAGTCAAGGCCAGTTTCTCTGGCCAATCTGTGTAGTTCGTCATAAAAAAAACTGATATTACACTGGTATTTGAGCTTTATTTTCATACGGCAGCAGATAAGGCACATATAATTATTTTAGACCACACTACAATACAGAATAAAAAATCATTATACATTGGCTTTGGTTTTGAAGTGTCCTTAGTAGTTGTGTATCGTAGGTTCCACCCCCGACTCATTGCACAAGCTTAAGCTTATTTCAAATGGTTAATAATAATGTCAGTTTTTGTTTAAAAAAATTAAGAAATAAATCTGTCTTGTTAATACGAACGTAAATCAAAAAATTTTATACTAAAAATTATTAGGTCGGAGAAAAAGTTCCTTCGCATTTTTTAAGAAAATTCAAAACATATTTTAATATAGTTTATTTATATTTATCTAAAGTATGTAGGTACCATTTAGTTTGACAACTTTTGCCATCTTGAAGGTAGGGGCATGATCCCATTGCTCCATTACATTCACTCAACTTGACAGTACGAAAAACAAATGAACATCACACATTTTCCTAATTTGAATTTGTAATTATGTTCTTTAAAATTTAAACTTTAAATGAAACCAGCCAGATACAAAATAGTATAGCCAAAGAGATTTTATTACAAATTCATACATATATAATGTGAAAAGAGTTTTTCCCCCAACCGATTATTTTTTCACAGTTACTTTTCGACGAAGTTTAAATATATTATGGTTATCATACGCCATACGATAAGTCAGATCAATTTCATGTTAAAAAGCTTAATTTATTTTTACAGATACTAAAGCGGCAAGAGTACTTTGGCAAATATGGGAAAATTCACAAAGTAGTCATAAACCAAAGTACCGCATATGCAGGGTCACAAGTGAGTATACAGATAGACCTCGTATATATTACATCTTTTTTATAATAATTTTACCATATTACTAACAAAAATATTATTAAAATTAAAGCACTTGGTGCCTTGTTGTTAATGGTTCAACTTGGTGGAGATGCGAATCCAGCAGCTTTATTTCAACGAGTTTTCATTTTTCGTTTTACGCTCATAAAATTTCTTACTAAAATTTAAGCTCGGTGTATGTGGAAGGTCGATAGATCGAAGATACAACCTATCTCTTATAAATAGGACCTGCAAGGGTCAAAAGAATGCAAGAGTACTTGTTTTAATTTTGTATTCAACTGACAGTGAACAACAATGAAATGGTTTAGGCTACGGTCTGCGAATCGTAAGGTCGTGGGTTCGAATCCACCATTCGACTATCGACTTATGGGGAGAAGGTGGGGCTTTTACCCTCTAAAACCCCACCGGTGGCCCTTCCTCGGTGCATGGTGACGGGCTCTTAAGAGAGCACGTCCCGGGGGGGAGGGTTACTCCCCTCCCTCTGTGCCCACACAGCGCAAGGCGACACGGGGCAGCTGATATCGCCTTCTTCCCGAGTCCACCTTGGCGGACGACAAAGGTTGCTCGTGAGCCATCTACCTTAAGCTTAGTTGGAATGGTTAGCAAGAATGTTAGTCATATTTCTGAAAAATCATTTGCATTCGGTATCGTAATTGGGTTGCGACTTTGCTGGGAAGCGAACTCCACATAGGGTTGTCTGACATAACTGTCTCGTATTAAACAGTCAACAGTGTATTGTCAATGTGCAGGGTCCGTCGGCGTCGGCGTACGTGACGTACGTGACGTCAGCGGACGCGTTGCGTGCCATTCAGGGCGTGAACAACGTGACGCTGGACGGGCGCGTGCTAAAGGGCTCGCTGGGCACCACCAAGTACTGCGCAAACTTTATGAAGAACCAACCCTGCCCCAAGTCCGACTGCATGTATTTGCACGAGCTAGGTGAGTTATTTTTTATTTTTTTGTGAAACGCCAAACATCTTTAACAATAAACGGCGTCGTAGGAGTAACACATCACAAATACACAAGTAATCTGGAATGAATACTCGGGAGCATGGACGCGTCGCGAGAGACGCGTTTGGTTTTTCACTAGACGACTAGAGTTAGAGTCTAGTGCCTAAATGCTTAGCCTTATGATTTGTTATTGTTGACTAGGCGACCAGTCCAGTCCAGTCCCAGTCCAATTGCAGTCAATTCTTCGGTTTTGGTTCACTTTTTCGGTTTGCTTTTTCCGTTTTTTAAATACATTGTGCATGGTGAAAATGTCACACAGAGAAAGATGTCTCCGTCTACGCCGCTTGGGTGGCAGTATTTTTATATTTTAAATTACAGTATGTAACCTGATCAATAACCTCCTTTTTTTAAAGTCGGTTAAATAAAAAGTCGCCTAAGTTACTTGTCATAACAGCTATCTGTCTGTGAAAGTTAGAAAAGTAAAAAGATTAGCGTGAACATACAGACTTACAAAATTGTAAAAAATATTATTTTTGTATATGTGCCATATATACAATCATATACATGTAGTATAAAGTGGTTATGTTAATGTAAATACAATTTATAAATTTATACAAATATAATTTTAATGTGATAAAAACAGACACTACAATTTTATTTATATGTATAGACGATGATGCTGTGAGTGCACAAACATTTTAAAAATACAGACAACTTGGTAACCTTCTTCTTAAAGTGAAGTTCTTATCGTAAGCTTTCCATATACCATGTGGCAGTTGGGGTTACCAAGGAGTGGTCTTATATTCCAATGAGTCTCAGCATACCCTGTAATATAAATACAAGCATTGAACAATTGATAAACTGTAATATTGTTTATAGAAAGCAATAATACATTTATTGTTTTATTTATTCATTGGTAAAAGAATTAAGAAAGAGAAATTGATTGTTCAAATTGATTATTTATTTAATCTATTGTATCATTATGTATATTATCTAATGTATATAAATGTATTATATAAACGTGTTACACCGAGTCATACTATGAACATACTTTGAATATTCAAGGGATGTTTAGAATATAAGTATTTTTGCTTTATTTAAACAATAAACTTACATCATTAAATATTTAATTTAACTCTCACAATATATTAATTTCTCTCCATATTCATTCTCTTCTCGAGCGGGTGAAGATCATTACCTACACCCATGTACTATCATGTAATATCATTCTTATCATTTATACAAAAACATATCGTGCTCAAGTTAATGTCAGAAATAAAACTACGACGTATGGCTTGTTTGACAGTTCAAAAAGAGGAGCGCTTCGATCGTCACCAAACTTTACAGGATTACTCGCCAGGTCAATCTGAAAGATTTCATGAAAGTTTCATTGAAATCAGTCAAGCCGTTTCGGAATCTATTTGTAACTCATAGACTTTCTCTTTCATAAATATAGACTAACAAATTTAACGTGGTACATCGACTCATTCTATGATCGTAATTTGAATATTTAAGGGGTGTTTAGAATATAAGTATTTTTGATTCATATATGGTATGTGTTTTCTTCTTTTTTACGTAAGCTGTAAATGCATGTCACCACTATGTCCATGAATGATTATGTGATATGTAATTTTGAAAATTTTGAAAATAATTGTCATACAACTTTTTTCAGGTGATCCAAACGCATCGTTTACTAAGGAGGAGATGCACGCGGGCCTGCACCAAGTGTACGAGCGGCGGTTACACAACCAGCTGCTCCAAGCGCAACGGGACAAGCCTGACGAGAAGAACTGCCAGAGCTCAGGTACACGTCACCCCATTACTGATGATGATAAATCCACTCTCGTGACACAACAAAAAGGAATGCTTTCTTCGCCCTTTTGAAGGGTCAGTTTTAAAAAGTATGCATTGATTGGAAACACTCTTAAAATACAATGAAAAATATATTTACATGTACAAACAAAAATCGACTCAAATCAAATCAAACATATCGGGTCAAACGTTAAACGCTACTACTTGCGGATGCTCTATTTCTTTTCCGTAGTAACAGTTATTTAGTAAAGGTCTGGCGCCTATATTCTCTCTCTTTTTCCACTTTTCGTCGATTAAATAGAAAAATGACATTTTTCAAAATTTTAAAATTAGATAATTACTACAAAGAGCTAATATTTTTATATAGAAAGACACTTTCTTGTGAAATCTAGTGAGCTTCACGTTTAATTTCTTAAAGTGTCTTTTATCCAAATAAAAATATTGTTAACAATTGTCTCAAACTCAACAATCAGACCATGTAAAATACCTTGGAGTACATTTAGACAAACAGCTCACATGGCAGAAACATATCTTTACCAAAAGGAAATAATTAGGACTGCAAATGAGGAAACTCTACTGGCTTATTGGACGGAAATCCCAACTCTCTCTTGAGAATAAAATCTTACTTTATATGACAATATTGAAACCTATATGGACATATGGGATCCAACTCTGGGGAACGGCTTCCCACTCCAATATTGAAATACTGCAAAGGTTCCAAAACAAAACATTACGAGTGATAACCAACGCACCTTGGTTTGTCACAAATGAATTGTTACACAAGGACCTTAATATCCCTACAATTAAACAGGAGATAGTGCGATATGTCAAGACACACAAAGACCGTACAGCAAACCACCCCAATGTATTAGCACAGGCATTGATGGACATGGAACAACCAACTAGACGTCTTAAACAAAGAATACCACAGGACTTTCTGAAACAGTAATTTACTGAAAATAAAATCGGATGCAACACAGGTTGCATACCGAACAAGACAACAAATCCTAATGCCATACATACTGCTGACTATCCCTACTAAAAGAGACAGATTGTAGTAAAGAACAGAATTAAAAAAAAACACTAGGATCTTTATAGTAATAATCTAATTTTCTGAAAATTTTGAAAAATGCCATTTTTCTATTTAATATACGATTTGTGCTTCATGTCATATAGGAGTAATTACATAGTCGTCAAAGTACTAATATCGCTAACAAAAAGCACCCTTACATACCACTTTTAGGGAGTATATCTTGGGAACCCAAGGTCAAAAAATATCCAAAAGCCCTATCAAACAAAACAAAATTTTCAAAATCTGTTCAATGAATGAACACTGCGATGAGTGCACAAATTTAAAAAAGAGTATACAGACAAATTGACAACCTCTTTTGTACTGGGCTAAAAATATTTAAAACTACTTATGGGTAAGCAGACATATTTTTCCATTTTGAATGTTTCTTGTACATTTTATATCTTACAGCTACACGTCCGTCCAGGATTAGACACAGATCACAAACTAGTTCTTGATCTGACACTGTTTTTGAGTCACACATAATTTGTGACTCAAAAACAGTGTGTTGTGTTGTGATAAGTCTTCAATTAACCCGACATACTATTGCGTGCTGGCCCTAATACTCCTTCCACATCATAATTTTATCGTCATCATCATTATTTCTGTATCTGAACTAAATTTAACACAGTTGTGATGTATCACAAGTTAAACAAAGGTCCACACTTGCTAAGTATACTCAGGCGAGATTTATCTGTTGTGTTTTGATGAAACCGTAGAATGCTTATCACTCATTTACAGAAACATTTTATTTTAAAACCTTTTTTTTTTGTTAACGCGGAGGAAATCATCATAAAGATACCCCGCCTTTTGGGGGGAAGGCGGCGGTTATGTGGGGTTTTTACCCACTAAAACCTCCCCGGTGGCCCTACCTCGGTGCATGGTAGCCTCCGGGATCTCCATTGGAACGCACCGGAACCCCGCTGCACTGTGCTCAAGGAGAGCACACCTCGGGGAGGTTACTCCCTCCCACCCTGTGCCCTCGCAGTGCAAGGGCGACACGGGCCATTCGATGTCGCATTCTTCCTCTTGTCGCCCAGTGAACTAAAGGCCCCTTTCAGTCGCCTTCTACGACAGGCTGGGGAAACCGTAGTCTTATTCTTGAGAACTCAGAACTACAGGGCTGATAAATAACTAAAGGGCTTCACAGTATACCTAGTTTATTTAGTATCTTTGGATAACTTACTGTCAATATTTTTGTAACTATTTCAGGTAATTCTAGTACGAATGCAGAAAAAGGCAGTTCAAAAGATGGTAAGTTTTATGTTTGATTTGAAAAAAATAATCCAAAAGCCAAAGGCCTAAAAGAAATAATAAGTATGTGGACTGGATGTTGTACAGAACGGATGGATGGAGAAAGAGAAACTATACGAGTCTCCGCGGCGTCAAAGACTGATTTTACCCTGTCAATAATAGAAGCGTTGCTGGAGTCTCTTCTACCACCTCTCCCAGTGTCAATACTTCCCGAAGTGGCATTAATGTTAGTATTCTTGTTAGTAAACCAATGTTCCCTCTTGGGTACGATAAACTACTTATAGAATTTCTATCTCCGTTTATAATGTGGCTGTTTTCAAGAGTAGAGTGAATAATTTACTTAGGTAGTGCGTTTTCCCATCCGGGAAACTTCCACTTACCATCAGGTAGGATCGTGGTCAAGCGCTTACTTCGAAAACAATGAAGTTTCAAGTTGTGAGCAAGAAATCAAAATAAGTTTCTCCCAAGTTATGATCGACAATCATTTTTAGCTATTGTAAAGTATTTTGGTTCATTTTGTTTTATTTTATTTAAACAATAAACTTACATCATTAAATATTTAATTTAACTCTCACAATATACTAAATTATTCATTTCTCTCCTTATTCATTGCCTTCTAAAGTGGACATATCAGTAAAAAATATAATTCTTATCATTTATACAAAAACATATCGGGCTTAAGTTAATGTCAGAAATAGAAGTACGACGTATGGCTTGTTTGATAGTTCAAAAAGAGGAGTGCTCCGATCGTCACCAAACTTTAAAGGATTACTCGCCAGATCAATTTGAAGATTCCCTGAAAGTTTCATTGAAATTGGTCCAGCCGTTTCGGAGCGTAAGCGCATATAAATGGAACATGGGTATGTTCCATATAAGCTCCGAAACGGCACACTTTCTCTTTTATATATATATATATTTTGTTGACGAACTACACAGATGGGCCAGAGAAGCTGGCCTTGACTGCTTCAACGGATTGAGAGGTGGCATAGCTCTTAGGTCGCTTAGCCTGAACCTCTATCGCTAGTAACTCGACATGGGTCCCCGGTGGGGTAACCTCGGCTTGGACGGTTACTATGTTACGCGTAAGCATTCCGATCCGAGGGCGCCCGAGAAGGCCGAACCACGACTCGGTCGGTTGCTATTTCACGGATAATGTATATATATATATTATAATACATGACATGTACAATACAATGGTACGCGAAATGTAATGTTTCTGTGTATGATCAAATATAAAATAATATTTTTAATATACAACTATATTTACTAGACAAATAGACAACAGACTGATTTTTTCGAAGTCTTAGTTTTTCTAAATAAACGTTTAATACAAGAAAGGTTTATTTTTTACTATGCCATATGAGCTAAAATACTTTCCGATTTTATTGGGAATGTTTCAACACTAGCAACACTTCTGGACTGTCAAAATTCAATCGAATTATAAATCAGGCTATAGTTGTATTCAACAAGACAAGTTGTGTCATGGATTTTATTAAAAGAGGTACACGTACATACGGTTGTGAGTGTTATATATGTATGTGTTTTAAAACAATGCTAACAGTTAATTTCTCTCTTCTGCAGGTAATCAATCGAACCCTATTCCAACACCAGTGGTCACGTCGTCAAATGTTAACATAGTCACTACGTCTAAGTAAGTACAACGCTGTAATGGATGCCATTGAATGCTTGTTTGCTATTGTTTTAATTTGTTGAACGGGGAAAGAGCGCAGTAGATCTGCTCAACAAATAAGGATTTCATCCTTTGTGAACATCCCTCAATACCCGAACGAAGCGCTTTGCTTCGTCTTTCATTCTTCGTACAGCAAAGGACTGGAATAGTTTGCCCGCGTCTGTTTTTCCTTCCGATTATAATGTGGGTATTTTCAAGGTTAGAATGAATAGGTATTTACTAAGCTAATGCGCCTTACCATCCAGGACTGCATTTCCACTTAACATCAGTCGGGATCGTAGTCAAGCATAATGATGTGCCGTTCGCAAGAATAATGTGGTCTTCGGCTAGTGTTATTCTAGGCGTGATAGCATTAACTTGTGAGTGCTCGAGACCGTATCACGGTCATGATTTAATCGGATTACTGAATCAAATTATTAACAATAATAATAATATAGTTTATTTGCATCAGAAAAAAGTTGAATACATATAAAGGCGAGTCTCTTAACTCCCGAACTAGCGTAAGCGTTAGGTAACAATATATAAATAAAGGTAAAAATAAAATCTGTTTTTAAATTTATATATGTGTGTATGTGTATCTGTGTGTATTATTAATACAATCACATTACTACGTAAAACAAAAAAATATCATCTAAACGGTATAAATTGGTACAAGCCAGTGGTGTTTTAGATAAAATCTTAGTCGGAACACTTATCTACTAGGCTATCACAGGTGCTATTGTGCTGTAAATTCTGCATAGTTACTCTTGAAATAGTCTTTCAAAATCATATCTATAGGTTACAAGTAATTCACAATCGTTGTGCGACGAGCAACGGGTGCGCCGTAGTTCGTACGAAATCGTGGGCTCCACGTTGATACAGGCTTACCGACAATAGCCCAATTCTTTAAGCAGGCATCTCGACGGTTTTTCGAGACTGCCACCAAACATTCTAACAAACTTCTTGTAAGTGCCGCCACTTATAAGCCTTCCTATACTAAATTCCATCGCGTCGCCCGGAGGCCGAGACACGTTCTTGACGATCCGGACGACGCGATTACCATTGCACCGGCTAGATCTTTACAAATCTACAAAGCGTCCATTCGCGACCGTCAGAGGTTACGAATAATCCTCGCGCGTTACCGCTATTTTTTGGGCAGGCCCCACCCCTTAGATGCTAGGAGCGTTGCTGGAGTTTTTTCGCCTACTTCTTCTCCCAGCGCCAACGCTTTCCGAAGTGGCACTCAAAGTTAGTTTAGCTTTTGGAATGTCCTTTAGATTATCCGTGAAATAGCTACCGACCGAGTCGTGGTTCGGCCCTCTCGAGCCGTAGTAACCGTAACGTAACCTAGTAACATAGTAACCGTCCAAGCCCTTACCCCTCACCAGGGGAGTGTTACCCTTGTGTCGAGTTACTAGCGATAGAGGTTCAGGCTAAGCGACCTAAGAGCTATGCCATCTCTTAATCCGGTGAAGCAGTCAAGGCCTGCTTCTCTGGCCAATCTGTGTAGTTCGTCACTAATCAAGTTTTCAAAATGTTGCTTTATGTCTTCAAAATTATCCTCCCATAGATAGATAGATAATTTATTGCACCAAACTATATGAACAAAGGCGAACTTAATGCTATTTAGCATTTTCTTACAGCTAACCTACAATGGTTTAGAATAGGCTAAAGGTTAATAATATTGTTCTTATTGTAACATTCACCTTACAACTATTTGAACGCATCTTGACAATAGTTGGGTTTAGGGTACGATCTGCGAATCGTAAGGTCGCAGGCTCGAATCCGCCATTCAACTATTGACGTGAACGATTTCCCAGCACATGCTTAAGCTTAGTTGGAATGATTAATAAGAATTTTAGTAATATTTTCTGGTAAAAAAATAGAAATATTGTTGTTTTCTTTTAAAAAAAAAGTTGAATGAAGAGTCGTCTCAAAAGCAGCAATGTATTGTGTACTTTCGGTACATTAATTTGACTACTCGACGACACGGGCCAGCTGATGTCGCCTTCTTCCCGGGTCCACGTTGGCGGACGACAAAGGCCCCGAGCCTTGTCGCCCAGTGAGCCCGAGGCCCCTTTTAGTCGCCTTCTACGACAGGCAGGGGATACCGTAGTCTTATAGCCTTATTCTTGAGAGCGCAGAACTACAGGGCTGAGCCCAAATCTAATCTAGTCTGTCAATAAATAACAGGTAACTGAATTCGAACATGTGTACTGGGTACTCGAGAGTGGCTTGTCAGATATTTCCCTCGGATTACCATCAATAACCATTCATACATTGCTGCTTTAATAGTGCTACTTAAGTTTATGTACATCATTACATAAATAAAATCCAAGAATAGTCACATTTATGTGACCTAATATAAGTAATAAATTACTAATTTACATATAAATTTTAAGATAGTTGATAGCGGGGGTAAAAAGGGGTCGCCTATGTATGCGAAGATGTATGGAAAAGGCAATATGTGTGTATCAGGGACGTACAAAATTAAGTGGGTGGTAAACTGTATTTTCCATCTAGCTAAATGGTTCGGATGGCACCTATCAAACTATTACATTAGAGCCGTGGTAGCTCAGTGTCCGGGCGGCTCTAGTTGTAGAGTACGCTTAGCAACCCGATTTCGCGCGGACACTAATAAATTTGTTCTTGCAATTGTATGTGCTGATTTACCACGCGCTCGACGCTGAAGGAAACCTACATGTCTTAGAAATTTTTTCTAAGGCATGTGAAGGCTGCCAATCCGCACTAGGGCCGCGCGGTGGACTATGCCCTTATACTCTCTTTATAGAGAAGGCCTGCGCCAAACAGTGGGACATATACAATAGTTTATAAGAAAACGGCAATGTATAATATCGCACGTCTTTTTGTCCCAGTCAAAGTAGATATAGCAAACCATTTTTCGACGTGTGATAGACGGATGAGACTGAATGGCGATATCTAGGAACGAAATAATGCAAAACAATACTGAAATAATGTTGGAAACGATGATTGGAGAAGGGGTAGGCAGGTCGTTTTGTGGTCTTTTTCAATGTAGAGCAATAGGGACTAGTGCCGAAAGACTGGTGTAAATCCTACGTTGGACGGTCGTTGACACCTGGTTTTAACTACCACGGAATCAAGCTATTAACAAAATTGTATGGAAAAGTGTAGATTGAATGAGCTATATGATAAATATATGCATCGTGGATTGATGAAATGAGAAGCAAGCGCTCAATTTCGCTAAAAGTTTTGGATAACCAAAAAAATCTGCGAAATAGACTAAACCATCCCTCGATTATTGATCAGCGCTCTAGTAGAAGCCCTAAAATCTTTATTGTGGTTCTAGGGCTTGTGTTAAAATCAGCGGAACCTACGCGAAATGGTATGGTGTTCAAAAAGGTGTGAGACGAGACAACGAAATAGGACTGTCAGTTACACCACTAGGAAAGTTTAATTATCATTTGGCTGCGCTACTACATTATATTATGAGCAAGATATGCTTTAAGCTAAGAAGTATGTGGGTCAGCGGAGGTGAGATCCTCACAACTGTATTTCACGTTGTTGACTTTAGCAGGAATCCAGAAACTATGTTCACTTACCTTGTTACTTGATATGATAGTGACTACCGAAGTTGATTTTTAAGTTCTGATTGTATTTAATGTCCTCATTACCGTTAAGTGTCCTGTATTGCTGGAATGACATATATTTGAGCACAATGTGTGTTATTGCTTTTCAGTGTTGTCTAAAGTCACTCATTATAGCGCCGCAAAGGCTGCAAGGAAGCCAAAGTATATAGTATACATACAGATTCTTAAACCCTCTATACCACAAAATACCATCTGCATATATATCTTCTCAAACTTACACAAGACTTATTAGTAGGTTACGTAGTATTAAGAGACGTTTAGTACATTTTTTAGTATTGAGAGCTATAGTTTGGTTTCCATTCGTGTACCCACCACAAGTGCACAACAAAATATATTCGTGGCCTACCTACACTGAGGCACTTTTTCATAGATGTTCCGAATGCTTTCGACAATGTCTGTCAAAATTGACTCCTATAATAACTCAACGTATTCGTCATACGAGATTTTCTAGAAAGATCCTGCGACGATATCAATCTAGCACGAAATATATGAATTATATCGATCTCGCGTTTCCCGTCGAAGCCAAGGCAAAAGGTACGCCACGCCACCTTTCGCTAACAATCGGGTCTATCAGTACATTTGTCTGACTAAGTCTTATATATAAGAATAACACAACAACAGTGAACAAATAATAGAAAACCGGAAATACATACCATACATACGGGTATCTCCATCTTTACAGATCAAAAAAAGAAACGGCAAACGGAAATGGCAACAGTAAAGAGAATGGCAGCAATAACGGAGTCGGCAGCAACGGTACCACCAAAGAGGCGTGGCCTAGCCTCGGTTCCTCACCACCTTCCGACAGCCCCGCAAGGAAACAGCTCAGTCCAAAACCACAACAGTCTACAGGTGAGCGTTATCTTTAAATATTATATTTGGAATATAAATTTTCAAAGTTTAGTTGAGTCAATAATGGAGCACGAAAGGAAAAGTTGCTTACATGCGTAGAAAGCTATATACTTCAATTTTTGAGGTGGTAAATAAGATCCAACTACGCAGAAGATACAAAGTTTTTAAGCATTATTTAAAACCACCAGTGGTACCGCCACCAATACAAACTCACAATATCAGCGTGAAAGGAAAACTTATTAGTACCAGGTGGAATTCAAACCTTTAACCATTAAATTATAAATCATTAAGCTTTGACGTTTGCTGTTACGTTGACTAAATATGTTAATAATCTTTTAATTACAGTTAAGTCACAAGAAAACGGCACATCAGAATCTTCCAGTCCCACACAGCAACAAACACAACAGTCTCAAACGAAAATCAACAAAGAAAATCACACGGAAAGTAAAACGAATAGATCACACAAAGAAAACACAAACGGCCAAAGCAAGAAAAGCAAATCAGAAAACAAATCCAAACAGAAAAATAGTCATAGTAACAGCCACAACAACAACAGTAATAACAACAACAGCAACAATAACAACAGCAACAACAACAGCAATAACAACAACAACAGCAACAACAGCATCAGCAGTAGCAACCAAATCAGTAACAGCATCAGCAATAGCAACAGTAATAGCAATAGCGTCAGTCATGAAGTCACAGAACCCGACACGACAGAAAGTACACAAAAAGTATTCAATAATACAGAGAACCACGCAAGTTCAGTGTTCGAAAGTGATGCGCAACAAAGTTACCTGTCAAATGAATTAGACGAATTGGAATCAGATAGACATAGCCTTTTAGAAAATCACGACTTGCTAGTGGACAACAGCGAGCACAGTCTACTGGACGACGACAACACTCATAATCTACTAAACGACGCCAACAGTGTGGTGGTGATGATGCAGAGGCACAGAGAAATGCTCGCGGGCCTAGTCGACAACAACCATATACTGGCGCATAACATGAAACCTCTAGCCAACGGTTACGGAATGTTAGACAGGGAGGCGGTGAATTATTTAGGTAATGATAGACAGATTAGCCAAATTAGCCAAGGTCTAATGGACCAGAAGGAATTGATGCTCCGCGAGCAGCGCAGCCGTAGTGAAATGATGATGAGGAATGAAATGCTAGCGAGGCAACATAATGCAATGGTCGAACCAAAACACTATATGCCTCAGTCTAGTATAGGACTCGAGTCTGCTAGTGAATTATTAGGTAAGGGTAAACATATTTTGTTTTTATTTATAAACCCTTCATTGTTTACACTTATGAAATAAATTAAAAAAAAGACACAATAAAATTAAAATTGGCCTTATCGCTAATCGACTAGACATTGTGACACTGATAATGAATATACTAAGAGCCGTGGTGGCTCAGCGTCCGGGCGGTTGGCTCAAGTTGCATAGTACGCTAGCAACTTGAGCGTGATCCCCGGCGCCGGCACAAATAAATTTGTTATTGAAATTTTATGTGCCGATTCACCACGCGCTCGGCGGTGAAGGAATCGTGAGGAAACCCACATGTCTTTTAAAAAAATTCTAAGACATGTGAAGTCTGTCAATGCGTACTAAGGCCGCGTGGCGTACTTTACCCTTATACTCTCTTTACAGAGAAGGCCTGCGCCCAACAGTGGGACTTATATATTATATATAAAGGCTGTAACTTTATCTTTTAAGGTCAGATAAGGAGTATCCTAAATCGACGATAATCTATGCGCAGATTTAAGGATGTGAATTAAGTGAAAGAGGCGTGTCAGGTCGTGATGTCTGCCTATCCCGTGTGACTGGAGTGTTTGTGTGTTGTGTGCTATGTACGTATAAAAAAAATTGAACTGAGACAGAGTTACCATTCGTATCCACTTTCCACCAAATCTATTGGTTCATCGCAATAAACCGACAAGAAAGATAAGCAAATTTTTTTTTTTACTTGTTAAGTACAAAAACTTCGGACATATGTGTTGTGATAGGTTCACCTCTGCCCTCTCGGATGCCCTCAAATCGGAATGCTTACGCGTAACATAGTAACCGCCCAAATCGAGGTTATCCTGTACCGTGGTGACCCTCGTGTCGACTAGCGATAGAGTTTCAGGCTAACCACTATGTTACCTCTCAATCCGGTGAAGCAGCTTCTCTGACAATCTGTGTAGTTCGTCAAAAAAAAAAGGTTCACCCCATTTTCACATATAGGACTTAATAAGTTTGGTGAAAAAGGGCAGGGAAAGCTGTCTCTGTGTACCCTAAAAGGATGTAAGAGCTTATTTATTTCTATATATCTCGTATTAAACGATAATAATGAATGTCTTTATAAACACAACACATTTCAAATGACATGTTAGAGTGAGAACTTTCCTGTGCAGGTGCTAATTTTCATCAAAATCCCAATATGCTACCACCGTTTGGCATGCGTGTAGAGAATACAATGGCCGCAAACTCAATGGGCGGCGGCAACTCAATATCGTCTAACTCAATGTCCGGTAGTTCGTTGAACTCCATGGGCGGGTACATGCTGCACGGTCAGATGCTGCAGCAGGGCCAGCCCCAGATGCCACAGAACAACCTTGTCAATGGGTTCGACGGACCACAGTCTGCTGTGAGTAATATCTTTATAATAGACCTAACATATTTCTTCCGTTTCACCGTGTACAACGTAGAGCCGCTCGAATAGTCGACGATCAGTGTCTTTCCGATCGACTTGACCCTCTGAGTCTGCGAAGAGATGTCTTGTTTATATTTTGCTTCTGGAAGTGGCACTCAAAGTTAAAATAGCAACCGACCGAGTCGTGGTCTCCCCTCGCTGGGAGGACCCTTGTGTCGACTAGCGATAGAGGATCAGGCTAACGACCTAAGAGCTATGCTACCTCTTAATCCGGTGAAGCAGTCATGGACAGCTTCTCTGGCCAATCTGTGTAGTTCGTCATAAAAAACACATAGAAGCTTAATAATCCTTTTCTGTACACCGCTTATAGAGAAAGAGGTACGTCAGCAGTCTTTATGTAAAAAAAAAGTTAAAAGAGACGTAAAATAGTTCTATCTTTAATCCTGCCATTGGACATCTAACTACTACTCTACTCTTTCTTTCAAACCTCACCTATGTTCATACCTAATTGGCCGTAAGTTATATGTACCGTTAGTTACATGGTATTTTTAAAATGTTAATTCCATGACAAATAAAGAGGCGCAAAGGAAAAAAAAGGTTCACCCCATTTACTCATATAGGACCTAATAAGTTTGGTGAAAAAGGGCAGGGAAAGCTGTCTCTGTGTACACTGCAAGATTTAAAAGGATGTAAGAGCTTATTTATTTCTATATATCTCGTATTAAACGATATAAATGAATGTCTTTATAAACACAACACATTTCAAATGACATGTTAGAGTGAGAACTTTCCTGTGCAGGTGCTAATTTTCATCAAAATCCCAATATGCTACCACCGTTTGGCATGCGTGTAGAGAATACAATGGCCGCAAACTCAATGGGCGGCGGCAACTCAATATCGTCTAACTCAATGTCCGGTAGTTCGTTGAACTCCATGGGCGGGTACATGCTGCACGGTCAGATGCTGCAGCAGGGCCAGCCCCAGATGCCACAGACCAACCTTGTCAATGGGTTCGACGGACCACAGTCTGCTGTGAGTAATATCTTTATAATAGACCTAACATATTTCTTCCGTTTCACCGTGTACAACGTAGAGCCGCTCGAATAGTCGACGATCAGTGTCTTTCCGATCGACTTGACCCTCTGAGTCTGCGAAGAGATGTCTTGTTTATATTTTGCTTCTGGAAGTGGCACTCAAAGTTAAAATAGCAACCGACCGAGTCGTGGTCTCCCCTCGCTGGGAGGACCCTTGTGTCGAGTTAATAGCGATAGAGGTTCAGGCTAAGCGACCTAAGAGCTATGCCACCTCTCAATCCGGTGAAGCAGTCCAGCTTCTCTGGCCAATCTGTGTAGTTCGTCAAAAAAATCGAGCTTAAATATCGTAGAAGATAGATTTTATAGGCGCCAAAACTTGTGAAATAAAAGATGGCTCGCTTGATAATGCTTCACGTTTGATACGATTTTTACGTCTGCTTTTACATTAGTCTTGTTTTGTCCATCTAATGTTGAAATTCAATTGTGCAGAGTGAAGGTCGCTACTTAGCAGAGAACATGGACAAGTTCTTCACGGACTTCCACAAGGCGCAGCAGATGAGACAGATGTTGGCGCGCGGGGCGGAGGAGCGCCGGTACGTGCACGAGCAGCACCCACAGCAGCACGCGCACTCTGCGCTCTACCCGCACAACATGCTCAGCGCAGAACGCCTCGAGATGGAACACAAACAAAGGTATCCTATAACTTGAAAAAATCAGCCATCCTCTCCACAGTTTCACAAGGTTTTCAAGAAGCAAAGTCAGAATTAGAGCCAAACTGAAGACGTGAAAAGTTTTAATACTTTTATGGCCGAACCATTAAAGTATTAAAACTTCGCCATTTCTTTCTTCTTTGCACAGTCTTATAGAGATCATTATCAGCAAGGGCGTATACTTTTTACTATAAATATTTTTTACTTTAAAAAAAAAACTAGCATTTTCCTTCTTCTTTTTCAGAAATATCACTAACATTCTTGTTAACCATTCCAACCTTATGCTTGTGATAGGAGATGGTTCACGTCAAGAAAAAATAACTTTGTTTAATTGTTTCATAAATAACACAAAAAAAGCATAACTTAACAAAGGGCGGCCGTATCACTAATGCGATCACTTACAGGCAAGCATAGGTTGGACACAGTAGCGACGAGATATATACATACATAAATACACAAAGAGTTCATATTGTAAAAGACAAACACATATATATATATTAGTAAGGAATACATATATTTTATATAACATAACAGACTGCAGATGTAAAATAATATTTAGTAACTAGCGTACCCAGCCCACTTCGCTGGGTTAGGTTTTGCTTTATTTTATTTAAACAATAAACTTACATCATTAAATATTTAATTTATCTTTTATTAATTTCTCTCCGTATGAGAATGTTTTCTATTCTCTACACCTAACCTACACCAATGTACATATCAGTAAATACAGTATCATACCCGTAGTAGTAGTATCTATGATACCACTACTACGCGAAACTTACATCATTAAATATTTCATTTAACTCCCACAATATATTAAATTACTCATTTCTCTCCGTATTTATTCTCTTCTATTCTCAAGTTAAGAAGTGAAGAGCATTGCCTACATATCATATATACAATACAATATCATACTCGTAGTAGTTGTATCATGTTAATAAAAGCTGTTTTGGACAATTCATAAAGAGGAGTGCTCCGATCGTCATCATACTTTACAGGATTACTCGCCAGGTCAATCT
The DNA here is from genome assembly GCA_029286785.1 of Meandrusa payeni. Lineage (NCBI taxonomy): Eukaryota > Metazoa > Arthropoda > Insecta > Lepidoptera > Papilionidae > Meandrusa > Meandrusa payeni. The sequence continues at coordinate 5,575,798 of JAGSMX010000029.1, forward strand.
GAAGATACCGTGAAAGTTTCATTGAAATCGGTCCAGCCGTTTCGAAGCCTATATGGTACATACACACACACTTTCTCTTTTATATATATAGATACACATTACAGAATGAATAACATGCGGAGCAATGAGAACAGCGGCAGCCGGGCGGCGGGCGACGGTGACGACGACCTTGATTTTGATCCATTCAAGGAGACACAGAAGGCCCTCGCTGAAATGATGGAGACGGAAATGATGCTCAACACAGTATCTAGCGGGTACTTGTTTTTTTATTTTCTAGAACGGGCCACCGAGCATTTTGCTAACCTTTTATAAGATTTATCTGTCAGACCACCTTACCCTGGATGAAACGCATAAGTGGAAACTGGAACCTTCTACTTCACACAGCTTTTCTGTGAGGTTCTTCTACTTTTGCGAAAATTATTCACATTATTAGAACAAATTAACAAAAGTTGTACAAAAACGCTTAACGCCAAAAGCCATTATCTGCCAGTCCACCTTAGAGTTGCGTGAGAGAAAGTAATTGGTGCAAGCTTGAAAGATATCGTAATCATTTAAAAACAAGTTCATAAAAAAACAAGTTTTTATCAAATTTAACATGCACGAACGCACGACGCGTGTGCACGCCCATACACACGCGTGGAGTTGAGATAAGTCCGACGCCTCAGCCCTGTAGACAACGGTATCCCCTGCCTTTCTGAAGCGAAGACGACTAAAGGGGCTTCGGGTTCACTGGACGACACGGGTGGGGGCCTTTGTCATCCGCTGAAGTAGACCCGAGAAGAAGATGGAATCGGCTGGCCCGTGTCGCCTTGCACTGCGAGGGCACAGGGGGAGGGATTAACGGAGGTTACCGGCACCGAGAGTACAGTGCAGAGTGCCTGCGGTGCATTCACTTCGTTCCACTGGAGATGCCGGAGGCCCTCACAATGCACCGAGGAAGGGCCACAGGGAGGTGGAAGGGGCAATTGTTCTTCTTTCTTTAGTATATAATTAATTGAAATGTGTTTTCACAGAGACAATATGGAGCGCGTGCGCCATGCTCGCCTGCCGCCTCCCGGCTTCGGCCATTTGAACACGTTTGGAGTTGGAGTGCCTCGCCACCAGCCCCACCAAGGTTTGCCTAATTTTCATTTCCTTTACATTATTTCCTTTTAAAATAAGGCTATCAAACAGTCCGCTTAATCTGGTAACCGTTCCTTTTAATACCATGTTTTCCCTACACAAAATAGAAATGGAGAGATAAAACTCTGCATATATAGGGAATCTAGATCTAAGCCCAGAACTACAGGGCTGCGGGCTCTGCCACCAGCCCGCCTGCGACATCTCCGACCTGGATCGGCCCTCTCCCGATCCCGTTCGGCGGTCTCCCTCTAGGCCATTTGGGCCTCGCAGGAGGCCCAGTGCCTTCCATTTGGTTTTCCCGATTTCCATAGGTCTTACCTGATCTAGTATAATATATATATATATATATTAACCATATGCCAAGCATACATATAACAGCTGTGTGTGTATGTGCTAAACGCGTAATAATTAAATTACTAGCATAGAAAATGCATGCAATGCTAATAGTTTAATTAAAAATAGCATTCTTCACTCAACAGTACAAGTATTGTGTTCACGTATTAACATAAGGTATTACAATAAACTTCAGGTTACAACAGCACGCCTAACGCGTTCTCCGACTGGACGCAGATGGACCCGGCCATCATGTCCACGTCCGTGAACATCAACAAACAGCAGCCACAGGCCGGTCTAACTCCGCAGCAGCAGGAGCTGTTCGCCAGGTTCAACCAGCTCAATGTACAGCCTAATGGAATCTCTAAACACCAGGTTCGTTTACTACATGCATACTAAATATAATGTCTACTACAAGTAATCAAAGAGAGGTAGAAAATATGACCTTCGAAATGTTAGGAGTTAAGAAATATTCAATCTATATATATAAAAGAGAAAGTGTGTGGGTTTCTCCCATATGAGCTCCGAAACTGCTGGACCGATTTCAATGAAACTTTCAGGAATCTTCAGATTTACCTGGCGAGTAATCCTGTAAAGTTTGGTGACGATCGGAGCACTTCTCTTTTGAACTGTCAAACAAGCCATACGTCGTTTTATTTCTGACATTAACTTGAGCCCAATATGTTTTTGTATAAAGGTAATAAGAGTGATATTGTATGTAATGATAATGATTTCGTATTTCATTTAGTATGTGGGAACTTATATAAATGAAGCTAATGTGTTGCATTGGCAGATACCAGCGGCACAGCAACAGTGGGGCGGCGGTAAGTTGTGGGGCGCGTACAGCATCCCCCTGCCGCCGGGCTTCGCCCCCACCAAGGCGCCGCAGCACCCCACCGAGTGCATCGACGCCAAGTAACGCCGGCACAGTGCAATCGCCACCCCGTTCCTCTCTCGCAGCGGATATTATATTTTCTATCACTAAAACATTTATTATCTTCTTCCGTTGGTGACGTGATCGATAAATCTTTGTATTAAGAGAGCATATTTTAAACGAGAGAAATATGATAACAAAAAGGAATTTGTAAAATAAATTAACCTATTTGTTTTATTTAAAAATAATGTTGAATTTTTTTTTTCTTATATCTCTTCTCATTCTCGGCTCCACGTGTCTTCCCCCCACTCTTAAATGTTTCGTAATGGTAATGTGTATTATTTCTGAAAGTATTTGTATATTCGTTGTATTATTATAAACATAGTGTCATATTCCCTGTTACGAAAGATTATTATTTTTTCTATATATGAATGACATGCCAATAACGCGGTTCCATTTTGTACCTTGTTGAGCCATTATCAATGAAGATCATTAAAATTGAAGAATTATTATTCATTCTTTTAATGACCACCCCCCTTCACTCATCTCATCTGCTTCCGAATGAACAATGAAACTTTTTGCACAGAAAATACCCACATTACATTATACTAATGCCCTTTTGCTTTTAAAATTGTTAACACCTACATTCTTTATATACCGTTTCCTTGTAGAGTGATACAAAATATTTTCTTTATTACTCACATTTTAAAATAAGTATATACTAAACTTGACCTAATAGTGGGCAAGAGCGACCATCGCGATGAGCAATCTTGTACCTAGTTTCACTCAGGCGGTCAATAATTATACGAGAAAAAGATATGTAGTTCGACGGCGCAGGGCGGCTGGCAGGAGTTTACATTTATAATCGACTAAACATATCCATAGGCATATGATCAAGAAGAAAGAAGTCATCATGGCTTTCCTTAGCCAGGGAATGGTCTGGAATAAAAACAGTCTAACTCTGCTAAGCCATGAATAAGGAGAAGTTAAGAAGACTGACTGCCGACCTTCAGTGATGGAGAGGCACATGAAGAAGAAACATATCCAAAGTGGATAATAAACAATAGTATTACAATAAACAATAGCGTCTGTATGTCCCATTTATTTGTATAGTTTTTGTCTACACATAACCGGGAAGCTAAAACAAGTATATTTATGAAAACAGGAAGAAATCAATCATTAGTTGCTACTACAAGCGGAAGCTCTCTTCTGCAGTTATGTTACCAAGTCCTGGCAACTATACTATTGGAGTACTTATCTAGTCTTAGATTGTCATGAATTTATAAATATCTCAATCAAGAAACATTCTTTCATACCAGTTTTTAGGTTAGTTTTAGGAGTTACCTAGTATATCTTTGGAACTAACGGTTCTATGCCAATAAAATTGATATGGGATCTAATATAAACTAAATATGATGATGTCCAGGCTGATTTCTGCCATGGTGGCTGTGTCACTGGAGAAGCATTAGAACTATAAGACTCAGTTGTGTTGCGCTTAGGTTTTCTGCCTTACCATGTGCGCTTTGGTGGCTGGCGTACCCGTGTTTGTTGATGCACGAGAGCACATTGGAAAAGTCAAAGTTCCACAAACATAATTATAATAAATAGGCACTTCTGTTCATGTATTCACATATAATACCAACAAAGCCCTTGTAGAACGATTCGATCGGTCGAATCTTTTCTCCATTGCCATTTTAGTCTCAACAACCAAAAAGACACAAAATTATTTATTTAATTAAAATCAATGTAAAAGTTCGTCGGTGACGGCCTACTTTAACACAAAATGAAAATAATATCCATTTCATTCATTGTAATTCATTTTATTTGTGTCGTTTAATTAAGAATGAAGATTTAGATGCACGATCACTTAAAAAGTAACATACTAACTGAATAATCAACATTTCGTGGAATTCCTTATTGGTTTATTTCCTGCCATCAATATAACTCCTGGGATCAGGCCCGTCCCAAGGAACGACGGTGCCGTCATGCCACAGGTACTGGCCACCTTGCTTGGACGATAAAGCCACTTTCACCACTACTTCAGCAGCCTGCTCCGGTGTTACTGAGCCAGAACCGCGTGTCATATCCGTTATAACATAACCGGGATGTACGCAGTTGACGATAATTCCTGTAATGACATAAAGATGTTTAATGGACATAGACATTTAACAAGTAACCACAGAGAATCACGACTGTTCTTCAATCGGATCACAGAGAAATGTATAAAGCTATAATCGATATATACCTTTGTCTGACAGTCTCCGTTGCAACATAAACGTATAAGCGTTCACTGCAACCTTCGACACAACGTACGGGGAATCGCCCCATCCATTTTCAATCTCTTTATCGTGTTTCACGGCCTCTACATAATCAATCATAAAACCTTGTAACTCACTTAAAGTCAAATTTGGCGAACTTATCTTTTCTCGTAACTCTGCCGAAGGTATTCTTGATAAATGACCAGAGGAACTAGATATGTTGACAATTTTCCCGTTCTCATCTATATATGGTAACATTGCTTCAGTGAAATTGACAAGAGCTGTAAAGTTGACATATATTGTTTGTTTTGCCTGAACGTATTTCGATTCTATGGCATCTTTGAGAAAGAGTATTCCCGCATTGTTTATCAGTATATCCACTTTTCGTGTTGTATTACGTATAAAAGTAACGAACTTCGTAACACTACCATTGTTCGCAATATCTAATTGATGATATTCAGCATATGCATCCAACTCTTTTAACATTTCACAGGCATCTTTACCTCTTTTTTCATCGCGCGAAGTTAAATAAACAATTCCATTAAATTCTCGGCACAACTCTTTCACTAAAGCATAACCTAATCCTTTATTAGCACCGGTAACAATGGCTACTTTATTGTCAGACATTTTGTCTGAAATGTCACTAATCAGTTGTTGAAGAGCAACCCTGACCCCGAGTTGATAGAAATTTTGTAGTGTTACTATAACAACATTGGTCGTGTTGCTTCGTGATAAAATGTGGCGTTGTATTATCATTCCGTTATCTATACTCAAGACCGCTTCTATAAATTCACACGATCGTGTTCACAAAACATTGTGGTGCTATACCGGCTTAAGAGCAAAAATAAATATTCCATATGTAAATTTTAAGACTATAGACAAAACTCAAAAGGTGTTAAGAAAAAAAAATCTTATTTTTTGTAACTAAACTTTAAGTGGGTTTATAGCCGCGGGTTCGTAACATTAATCGTTTTTTAAGTAAAAAAGTTCACCTCGTTAGTTTGTGCCCATTATGGCTCACCACCTGTTAAGTTACCACGGACCACGGACAAGTTTGAAATCAGACAAGTGTCTCTGTCTACCCCGCTATATATATAAAAGGACGTAGAGCTTATTATTTTAATTTTATATATTTATTTACATTGCTTCTATAGCTGTTCCTTTTATTTGCGATAATACGCTTTTAGACCATTGTAACGCGATGAGTTGGCTGACGATCTTGCGCCTAACATCAAACACATCGCCGCCCCCGTCGCGCTCCCGCACCGAGCCCCTGTGCAAGGAAACAACGCGACTGCACCGACGTGCATCTCTATGTAGTCAAACGCTCTTTTCGTATTATTGTTGTGTTTATGTGTTTTTGATACAAGTTTGTTTTTGATTCTTTTTTATGTACAATAAACGATATCAAATAACTTACAGTGGCGCCCAACGTGGGGCTCGAACCCACGACTCTGAGATTAAGAGTCTCATGCTCTACCGACTGAGCTAGCCGGGGGATCAAGGTAAAGGAAAATCAGGAACCTCTTGCTTCACCACCTTGTAAGTTATCACCGGCGAAGAAAGAGGCTTTAAAGGAGGAGCTTCTCCACGCAGACGTAATAGAAGGATGCGAGTCTCCGTGGGCTTCAAATATCGTACTTATAAAGAAAAAGATAACCAACTGAAGGAGGACTGCCTCTGGGAGGCTGGCAAAATCGTAAAGGCGATAGAATCCGACGATCCCTCTAGGGGGAGGTCATGGTCCGACGAAGACTATGTCATCGTGGATGGCATACTATATCGGTATTATCCCGAAAACGAATTTAATAGTGCTGGAGCACAAACGCAAGGATGTGCTTCATGAATATCACGATGCCCCACAGCTGGTTACTTCGGCGTGGAGCGGACGTTGCAACGACTCCTCCTGTGCAAGAGAAACAAAAACGCGGTAGACGGCGCAAGACCTAACCCGCCCACGGTGGCGTTCGTTCGGGTTAGAGGGGGAGGGTGTAACGCTATGAGGTGGCTGACGCTCCTGCGCCTAACATCAAAGACACCGCCGCCCGCGTCGCGCTCCCGCTCCGAGCCCCTGTGCCCGTTGTAAGGAAACAACGCAACTGCACCGACGTGCATCTTTATGTAGTCAGACGTTCTTTTCGTATTATTGTTGTGTATAAGTGTTTTTGATACAAGTTTGTTTTTGATTCTTTTTTATGTACAATAAACGATATCAAATAACTTACAGTGGCGCCCAACGTGGGGCTCGAACCCACGACTCTGAGATTAAGAGTCTCATGCTCTACCGACTGAGCTAGCCGGGGGATCAAGGTAAAGGAAAATCAGGAACCTCTTGCTTCACCACCTTGTAAGTTATCACCGGCGAAGAAAGAGGCTTTAAAGGAGGAGCTTCTCCACGCAGACGTAATAGAAGGATGCGAGTCTCCGTGGGCTTCAAATATCGTACTTATAAAGAAAAAGATAACCAACTGAAGGAGGACTGCCTCTGGGAGGCTGGCAAAATCGTCGAGGCGATGGAACCCGACGATCCCTCTAGGGGGAGGTCATGGTCCGACGAAGACTATGTCATCGTGGATGGCATACTATATCGGTATTATCCCGAAAACGAATTTAATAGTGCTGGAGCACAAACGCAAGGATGTGCTTCATGAATATCACGACGCCCCACAGCTGGTCACTTCGGCGAGGAGCGGACGTTGCAACTACTCGTTGGCTCCTCTGCAAGAGAAGCGAAAACGCGGTAGACAGCGCAAGACCTAACCCGTCCACGGAGGCGTTCGTTCGGGTTAGAGGGGGAGGGTGTAACGCGATGAGTAGGCTGACGCTCCTGCGCCTAACATCAAACACGCCGCCGCCCGCGTTGCGCTCCCGCTCCGAGCCCCTGTGCAAGGAAACAACGCGACTGCACCGACGTGCATCTCTATGTAGTCAAACGCTCTTTTCGTATTATTGTTGTGTATAAGTGTTTTTGATACAAGTTTGTTTATTTGATTCTTTTTATGTACAATAAACGATATCAAACAACGTACACCATTCTTTTTATATTAATAAATCCGATTTATGTTATATTATATATCTCATTATCCAAGTTGAGTCCAAGGTAAACAATCACCTGGAAGAAGACTTATTGGAAGAAGCCACCTGCTTAAGAATCTCTGGGCATGGTTCAACAGGACGTCCGGCAGAAGATGGCACCTCAAGAATAAGATATATTCTAAAAATGAATACAAGGGAAGATTGAAACATGAGTATACAAGCATATTATATATTTTTTTTTAATAATAATTAAGAATAAATTCTTACATCACGAGTTATAAAATAAATACATTTATTGCCTTAAATTAAGTCCAAAAAGTACTCTGTACAATTATTGTTAGCGATGTACAAACGAGAACGACAAGTAAAAAATATCCAAAAAAAAAACAAAAAATAAAAAAGGGCCTTATCGTGAAGTAAGTTAAGTTCCCACAACTATCTCTCTGTGACAAATCTACGAACAACTTAACAAATTGTGTCGGAATTCACAACCAATAGTTTGCATCTTAATTTCATCTCTTATTAATATTACAAACTATTTTATATCATTGCTCTTCGCTTAGCCTAAAACAAGAACCATTCTTTACCTTATATTACAATTACATTTAAATTAAGACTATCTAATTTCTAGCGGGTGTTTTCTTATTGGACTGTTGTGCTGTGTCGCGCGCTGTTTCCTTTACGCCCTTTTATTAATCTCATATAGATCGTAACTACACTTTGAGCGATTTACGTTAGAGTAAACCAACGCACGTGTACGTTAAGTGACGTATGCGTGCGTTAATTTATGCACGCATACGTAAATGTGTCCGCACCTGCCGGGGTTCATATTGCTTTTGACAAGGCATTTTTTTTCATCGAAGGCCACTGTGTCGTTCACAATGTGCGATAACTAGCCTAGCATAGTGTTTCCCTATCCACTACAAAAATAAATTGCGTTGCACTCGGAAAATAACGGCATTGTTCGTACAGGTTCCGTGTAGACAATAAATTAAATAGAACAGTTAAAAATATCACGAAACTAAATTCACGTGGCAAACAATATGGCAACAGATATTTAAGTACTTTTAAGTAATTTAAAAGTAAGACTACATAAACATCATCTGCGCTACTAATATTAATGCATTTAAATGTAAATGCTTACAAAAATTCAAGTTTATTTTTTGCTAATCTTGTGTGTGTATGGAAGACAGAAAATCATTGCTATCAGATCGAATAAGAGGAATAAAATTAATAATTTATAATCTAGCATATTAGTATCCAGGTTATACTGGCCACAAGCCAAATAATTAAGATAAAACCAATTTCACTAATACATAATCTAAAACTAAAATGGACAAAATATATTGTTATATAATAATTATGTACTTCTGTGTCATTAAAAGTACCCAAACTGCGGACTCAACTGTTACAGACATTAACACAGTGTCGGGGCGTTATTAATTTCAAAATTGACTAGATATTTGTGTGCATAGGAATCGTATATAAAATAGCTTAGTTAAGGAACCAATACACTGAAATTCTGACGAGTCTGTGTAACAACAAATGATAAAAAAACTATGTTTATTGCCATTAGCAAAAATAAGTCCTAACTGTACTTTAAATTATGTAGGAGTACACGATAACACGTCTCAAAAAATTATCTGTACAATTTGTACAAACGCATCCGTATTCGCTATAAAAACCATACTCAGTCAAGTAATCTAGTACAATCGTCTAAAGTGAAAACCCTAACAAACCAAGGAAAAAATATGCGAAAATCGACACATCTGAGTTGTAATGATTGATTGATTTGATTCTATCACGAAAATAGGTGGACAGAGATACGGACTTCCATTATGCACAATCCTGACAAACATCTCTCGCATACATCCACACATATGTTACTCTTTAGGTGGCTTGTCATCCAACCAATAAGATTACCGTTGGTCCATATGCCCGGTATCGACACTGCCACTTTAGGTGCAATAATTTTTGTTCATCATCTCTCTTCAGCCATTCTTTCCAACATGTCTACCAAATAACCTAAGCATACTTTTTTTTGATTCAGGTCACAACATCATCTTTCAAAAACACAATTTCCCTTTATGACACAGTTCTTTAGCCTGTCACACCTTAGCGGTTAGTCAATGACAGCATCAAAATTACAAAAGTTCGAGTGTAAAAAAAAAATTCACAATAAAAATACATGCGGACAAAGTAAAAATCACTAACAAAATTTGATCATCACTGGCATAGAGAATTAAGTACACAGGTTAATGAAATATAAAAACTTAGTTACCAGGCCGTTAATAGATCCGTTTCATGCGTCATCACATCGGAGATGGACGAACGAGGTGTCCATATCACACGGCCTCGGCTCAAAGTGCCGGGACCTTCACTCTGAATCCACACTCCCCAAGGGGCAATCATCACTTGGACGGCTGGTACGGGGGGTAGCCCTGGTGCGGTTGAGCGGCCCTGCTCCCCGTGGCGTACAACTGCTGCTGGAAGTTATGGAACTGCGCTGCGTAGTTAGGGTCCGCTGTGGAAGGGACCGCGAAACCTTGACCTTTGAAACCGGTCGTCGGGCCTCCCATCGACGGGGGTAATGGTTGTGCTGATCCCATGCGAACATTGCCCGGCATTCCGCCTTTCACCCCTCTGAAGTTGGGACCGCACATGGGGTTCGGTCCGCCGCTGAAAGGGTCTCCCGCCATCTTCGGCGGTGAATTGAACCCAGCGGGGTAGTGCGGCATTCTCAGCATTCCGCCCGGGGGTCGCATGACTCCTCGCATTCCCGATTCCATATCCATTCCTCTCGCTCCAGGGAAATATTGGACACCTTTACTGCTCTCCATTTGCATTGGGTTGGTGACTCGTTGGAGAAAATCTAAGCTCGGGGGACCCCTTGGGCCGGTGTTACATGCCATTTGTGGCCTCGTGGGTAGATATTGTATTGTGTTTGGTGCACTTGCTTTCACTTGTACATTCGCTCCGTTGAATGGCGGCATTTTACCCGCGCCCCCCATTCTCGGTCCGAGCATGGATGCGTCGGGACCCAAAGGTCCCATCGGGCCACCCATAGGGCCTCCTCCCATTTTCGGACTTAAGTTCATGTCGGGTGGGAAATCGTTGGCACTCATCATTCCCTCCATAGGTCCACCGATACCGGGACCTCCCATACTATCCATATGACAACCTAGAACAAGCGACAGTGTAAAATTATAAGATTAAACAAAAACATTTTATCCATTTACACATTTAAAACAGGACATATAAATCAATCCTAAAGGAATACTTGCAGAAACTTAACTACATATATAACATAATTCGTAGACACATGCAAGCAGCCGTAAATAAAGCAATAAATATATTTCCGACTTAAAACAAAAACTGTCTTCCAATTGAAGCAAGGCTTAAACGCACGAACGCCAACTTTTATCAAAATATTATATTACATATGTCTATCATAATTATATTACAAAGTTCTCTTCTTATACCAAATTCTTGCTTGTATATTACTTAGTCTTGGATTATCATACCCATTCTTTAACAAATATTCTTCGATGCCTAACTAACCAAATCCTTTTGAACAAAATATACCATATATCCTCACATAGCTCACTTGGAATCATCTATTTATTTATGTGGTGCTAGGAAATTGACAATAATTTGATTTACCTAAATCATTCATCATCATATGAGGATGTCCATGTGGATGCATTGAGTGATGATGTTGCATATGATGTGGACCTGATCCGAAAGGTCCCATTCCGCTACCATTAGGCCCCATGGGTCCAGTTGGCCCTGGCCCCCCCCCCCACTGTGTTTGTGAGTTGTTGCGACATCTGGGCCAGTGATGATATCGGGTCGAAGGAAGAGGTAGAGGTACCCATGGGGCCGTTTGGTCCTTGGTTAGGATTGATGGGAATATTGTCTGGCCTGTTCATGCTGCAAGGACCAGGGAATGGGCCTGGTAAACTCGTGCTGTTCGGACCACCTGATAATGTTGTCTGAAACAATAACGAACAGTATTATTATGAGATAAGGTGAAGATGATCAATGTAAGAGATCTGAGAAAATTTTGTTGCATAACTGCAGTCTGGTCCAAGGAAACTAATTGAAACTGAGCAGTCTAAGAGTTTGGCCACCTCTCAATCCGATAAAGATGTATTAGAAGAAAAAATTTCAAAGAAATGTAAGTTTCAAAATTGAACAACAAATTTATTGGGGATCAAACTCGGGTTGCTAGCGTACTATGCAACTTGAGCCAACCACCCGGATACTGAGCTACCACGGCTCTACACATTAAGTATATATATACAAATTGAGAACCTCCACTTTTTTGAAGTTAGAAGAATCATCGATATATAAACATGGTACTATAGCAGTGTGAAGAACAACCATTGAATACCTCATTATTGCCAGGAAGACTGTCATCCATATTGCTAACTGACGTTGGTGCTGTACTGGACGCGATGCTGCAGCTGCTCTTGACGCTGCCAGCACAGGATGAGGCGGAGGATGCGGGCGCGTACGGCCCCTGGTTTAAACTTGAATCTCTTTGTGGTGTTTTGGACGCGCTGTCTTGACTTGATCTATTCGATGATGGGCTGGGTCGGGATTTCTCATCTGGAATTTTAAAACATTTGCTTGAAGCATAAATGCTTTCGAATTTTGTTAAATTACAACGAGATTATACACCTTGTGTACAAAAAAGTTTTCCCCGTTTTTTGACAAAAGATTATATTTATTGTAAACGCTTGCTGAGTGACTTCTAATGTAAGCGCAAGTTCCTTTTGTATTTGAGATGAATCTTCCGCCAATTATTTCTCCAAGTCTGCATCCTTGTAATTTTTTGACCTTCCGCTCATCAAAACCACTGTTTGTAAACTTTTGAAACCATTCAAGGCATCATTCTATGGCTCATAATATGCTTCTCATCAATGTGTCTCAGCTGTAGATTTTTTTAAATTAAAGAAATAAAAATTCAGGCATATGACATATAGTTGGCTCAAATTTAGACATTTTTAGATTAAGTATAATATATGATGCTAATACGAGCTTAATACTATGATAGGGCAATGTTTTTCCGGAATGAACTAATTTTTAAGACGTTTAACATATGGAAATTCTAATGTAAACCTTGCGCCACGCCATCTTTCTCAAAGCAGCGGAAACTACACCTAATATTTTTACTGTTATTAATTTGTTATTTGTGTAATAAATTTTGTAGAAATTGGATAAATAGTTGGATTACTTTAACTGATTATTTGAAATAGTATTATATGGTAAATTGCTCACCTCCGCATTTGGTGTTGCCAGCAGATGTCGGCGTCTGTGGATTATTGAACCCTGGACTCTGTTCCATTGAGAAGCGACCACTACGTTGCTCTGAAAGTGATGAATGTGGCTCAGGGGTTCCAGGCATCATGCTAAATGAAATAAAATATGCTTTAATAAGTACAAATTCAAACCAGTAATAGCATATTTTAAACAGCCAATAAATATGTTTTATTGTTTCGATTTACTTATGTTTTAAATGGCTGACATTCCAAGACTGCACATTGACCGTTTAAATGTTCACCAATAGACATACTCTTTGGCAGGATTATAATTGATACTCCTGAAATTCTCTCTGCCCTAGCTTTATAACTTCGCTGTTATCTAGACCACCACAATTACAATTGTCAGAAAGTAGTGTATACAAGTCAAACTTAGGTAAAAATAGATTTCTTTACTTAAAATATTTTTAAGTTTAAAAACTCCTTAACCTATAGTTATTAATTTTTTGTTTTATTTTCTTTTTGCACTTTTAATTGTAATACAAAATTCGATATTTTTTTAAACTTTCTAAGCAAGTGCTTGTGCTATATAAGATATAAGAAATAGGAAATAGAGATAAGTAGTAGTTAAAAAAGAAATATTGTTAAAAATGGAATACTTTTAAAATTAAAATCTATAAATATAGGAATAATATAAGCAAATAAATGTAATAGTTTGTAACATGTCGATAATAAGGTCCCAAAAAACCAAACATGTTAGGGGAATGGAAATATTTAAAAAAAAAAGCAAGTGGTCAAGCAGACCACGATCCCACCTGATGTTAAGTGGAAATGCATTCCTATTGACTTACCAGTGGTACTAGTTTATTAAATGCCCATTCACTCTACTCTTGGGATCTTTACATTCAGTCTTCACCTATAAATGCAATGGCATTTACCATCCAAGTTTTTATATATACTTATAGTCAACATGTTTATTGTGTTGATGTTAAATAGACAAATATAACACTTACCCAGCTGGTGATTTCTGATTAGAACTCGATTGAGGAGTCTGACCACCGCTGTTAGAAGGCGGACCATTGTCTTTCAATGACGTGTTAGGTTGCTTCTGTATTGTCAACTCTTGACCTAATGCAGAAAATGAAATATTATAATTAAATCCGTAGTTAAAGTGTGCAGTGTGTTGGAGGCAATTAAAGTACGCGCAATGACATGGTAAAAGTACAAAATAGCCATAGAGTATGTTAGCACATTTTCACCAACCACCACCAAAATAAAACTTAACAATCATTAAATAGATACGTGAAAAATCTCTATAAATAATCTACATTTACCAATTAAGATAATGGCAACTATATACAAATGATCGTATAAAAAGGTTTCATGAATATTAAAAGCATAAATTAAAATAACAGGAAAGCTCTTCACAATACATTTCTGTGGTATATTAAAAAAGCAACTTAAACATTGATTATAAAGAAATGAAGTTCACACTCTCCTATGTACATAACTTCAGACAACTTTGAGGTGCACCATTTTTTTTTAAATTAAGGCAGGGAGGGCGCCCTTATATTTAAAGTATTACCTGTAGACTTGGTATGAAATGAGAAATGACTTCTTTTTCTCTTAAAAAAATGACATGCGGGGAGTATGAATGAGGTCTATTCACAACATTGTGAGGAGTCAGAAGTCCGGAGGCAAATATGAGAAATGCATTGTAACAAAATGAAGTCGAATTAGTACAAAAGGTATGATGGCTATACCTATATATTTAGGTTGTGGAATTTAGAATTGTCAATAGCCTGATGGTTTTTTGGTTTTGAAAAGATTTTAAGTTTTTCGCATTGGGTGAGGAAGGGGTCATCGGGCTGTTGCTATTGGATACAATGCCCGATGACCCCCAACCCTGATGGTTTAGGGTACTGTCTGCGAATCATAAGGTCGTAACGTGAACCGTTACCTAGCACCTCAGTTGGAATGGTTAACAGGAATGTAAGTAATATTTCTGAAAAAAAGAAATATTCCTAGCTTTCTTTCAAAAAAATGGATAAAGAAGTGTAATAGACGCTTCTAAGGGAGGAGAAGTACAGAAATAGAAAGAGTGTGTTTTGAAAAATAATGTTTTAAAAAAATTTAACAAGATTTGTCTCCGTATTATGGAAATCCATTGGATTATGGATATTTTAGCTTACTTTCACAGATCAAGGCTGTGTTAATTTTGTTTATGTAATGAACTGTATATTTTAATAATTGTAAAGTAACAATTAGCTAATACTTTGTCTGTTATATTTGTCATCTCTTTCGAGTCTTTAGTCCTTCGATGATTGATTTAATTTTGAGCATAATACCTGATTTAAAGTTACAGTTATATGTCCCATTGCTGGGCACAGGCCTTCTCTGTCAAGAGAGTAGAAGGGCATAGTCCGCCAAGCGGGCTTAGTACGGGTTAGCAGACTTCACATGTCTTAGAAAATTTTTCTAAGTAGGTTTCCTCACCGGGGGTCAAACTTGTTGGTAGCTAACTATGCAATTTGAGGCAACGCCCGGACACTGAGCTACCACGGCTCACATCTAATACATTGTATAATAATTTTTATAAAATTAAATATAGGACAGTGTGAACTATGAAGACAACTTGAGTAAATTCAGCAAATGACAGTTACATAGTTTAAGTATTGCCAGGATCGGTAATCTTTTTACGTTCGTGCTATTTACCTTCGAACTGGTTGAGATATGATATTTGTTGCGGGGACGGCACGGGCATCAAACTGGGTTCCTTTCCATGGGTATTCTGATGATTCTTCTGCTGTCGCTCCGCCAGACATTGGAGCGTACGGACAAACACACCGTCGTCCAATTTCTCGAGTATCTCTTTAAGGGTCAATTTATCCAAATGCCCCAGAAGCCGCGATTTTCGACCGGGCCGTTATTTTTCGTACGTTCGTTATTGGGTACCCGGAGACCAGTTATGTCGTATTTTAGTGGGTTTCCGTTGTTATTTCGTCACACGTTGGGATTTCAAGCGTCAAGCGTATTGCGGGGGGTAAGGGGTGGGAAAACAAAAAAATATGCATTACAACTACAGAAAACCAAAAATAAATAACACTAAACGCTCTTCAAACTATTTGAGCTAAATAATTTCGGGTGTGAAATGTCAAAAAAAAAACAAAAACTTTGTGGTTGGGAAAATGTCTAACACAGATAACGAAATGCATGCACCCCTACTTCTATGGCTTTCGGTTTTAGTCTGTCATTAACATGATCATGTATCTACATGATTTCAGAACTTATTAGTATTTCATGCTATATAATTGTTTTAGCTTAAATCATTCCTTATATGGAGAAAAAGATAAATGGCTTATTAAAATTAAAATATCGTTTTGACATAAAGCCTTATTACAAATAAACAGACTGTCCAAGAATATTCTTTGAATGACTTTTGTATATACATAATGTCCTGTAATTCAACGACCAATGGTAAGTCGGTGGTAGGCGACGGTACTTTTACATTTTTTACAGCATGGTGTGTCAAAGTCAGGTGACTAATGATTTTCTTACGAAAATTTAAAGAATAATCATAACAAAATATTTTTATTTATTGAGGACACAGTTGGCCAGAGAGGCTGACCTTTACTGCTTCACCGGATTGAGAGGTGGTATAGCTCTTAGGTCGCTTAGCCTGAACCTCTATTACCTAGTAACTCGATAGAAGGGTCCCCCTGGTGAGGTGTAATATCGGCTTGGACGGTTACTATGTTACGCGTAAGCATTCCGATCCGAGGGCACCCGAGAGGGCCGAACCACGACTCGGTTGCTGTTTTATTGCTAAATGGGACAATCTAAGCTAAACTAACTTATATGCCAGTTCGCGAAGTATTGTTACATTTCTATTATTTCGATTTATTTGTACTTGCGGTAGATGGCACAGTTATCTGCGCTTCCAATTAAAAATATCAAACAAAGTCTGATTTATTCACAGTTTTTCAGTTATATGTTCATATCATACAGTCATCTACAAATCACTAACCGTTGGAAGTTTAATTACAGGACATCTTGTATATAAAGTCATTTTAATTCTTTTTACACTAAGCTAGCATATTTGTGCGTGTGTTTTGTTGTGTGATCGTGTTAGACACCGACCTGGCGCGTCCTGCTTGTGTCCGGGCTTGCAGTGCGCAGGGCTGTTGAGGCCGGAGCCCGCGCGGGAGGCTTCCGCCGACATCGGCATTTGAACAGAGCCGTGGGACGGTGACGCTGTTGCTAAACATAGTTATAGTTAAAAAAAATAATATGAAAACCTTTAGCTGAATGGACTGGTCAATGTTTTTTGTGTGGTCTATGTATGTATCTATACGTACACGCGTTGACTTGGGGAGTAAGGTGGTTAATGCATGACGAGAGCGTCATGAAAAGTGTGATCGGGTCGGGCGAACGGAATTTGAGAGGGAGATATAAGTTAGTAAAAGAGAGAGAGAGAGTTGAGATTCGTATATTACTGTAGGAGAGAGAGTTGCAGTCACACATTTTCTTTCTCTCATGTATAACTGTGGATATAAAATACATATAAATGGAGCTTAAGAAGTTTTAATTCAATCGTGTTTTCTAAAGCACGCCTGATTTTTTTTAATAAATAAAAAAGCTCTCATGTCCTATCAACCTGCGACAGAGACAGCTCACGCTGTCGATTTACACGAAACTTATTAGATCTAGACCTATCGCCTTTATAGCCTGGATGCACGATAAACCCAAATGGGTTGCACTGTTTTCTCAATATCAAAGGAGCCCACTTATTGATAAGCACTTATTTCAATACAATATTATATTAAATCTATCCTAACACACTGCGCCTGATGACGGTAACCTATAAGGTTACCTTCATCAGGCGCATCCTTATATCGTGTAGTATCATCATGCCTATTCCTATAAGGAAACGGCAGTAAATGGCTTATCAACACTACGTGAATGCAAGAGAAGCCTGTTTGGTAAGCCCTACTTCTTTCCTCTTGAAGTGCCATCACTCTCAAGTCTATTTTAATTTTTGATGCAGCGACACGGAACAAGGATCGTGTGCTCATGTTGAACCATGTCCGGAGATTTCTGAGCCACGAAATACGTCTTCTTCCAGGTGGTCGTTTACCCTGGATTTTTCCTTGGATGATGAGTTGGTGTACTTCGTATTTTTCGAACATTTCCAAGGATTCTAGACGATTATTCATATTCTGAGTTAAGGTGCATGAATTAACGCTATACAGAAGAACAGAAAATACATAGCCACGTGCCAAACGCACCCTAGTAGATATCTTCAAAGATCTAATTATCGATAGCATTTTGCAATTGTTTGTTCAATGTTTAAGCAGAAATGTAAGCTTACCAATAGGGACAGAAGCGGAGCGATGTAGTGGGGATGCACCGTAAGGCGGTGGCGGTAAACATCCACCTCTTTCTGAGCATGGCGATTTAACTTGTGTACCTGGAATGATATTAAACTGAAAATGCAATGCCTATTTTATTTGGTGATATGTTACATTCATATACATTCTCATGAATAATCAAAGCAGAGGTAACTCTGTTTCCAGACGGTCACTTTAAGTTGCATAGCACAATAACCCGAGTTCCAAGCCCAAATTATTATAAGACATGTGAACTAATCCGCACTAGGGCTGTTTGACAGACTATGCCCTTTATACTGTCTTTACAGAGAAGGCCTGTGCCCAATAGTGACACATATATATACAGGCTGTAACTTCAACTTCAATCAATCATAAATTAATGAACAGCATTACACAAAAATACATTTATAAAAAACAAACTTTACTTAAAACTCTAGTCTGTTGTGTAAGTCAATTTTAGTTGCAAGCAGCATTAGTTCAAACAGAATGTAACGTAGTAAGCTTATGGTCAGGAATTCAAATCCAACTTATAGTAGCAGTAAACAAACATGATTGTCGGTTTTTACATACAAAAAAATTATTAGATAAAGTTGCTCATTCTATCTTATTATCACATGCTTATTATCACCCACCTGTCACATATAGGACGCAATAAGATTGGTGATAAAAGATCTTATTTTATTTTTCGTATGAACATATTAAAAGAAACTTATATGATAGATTTTACTCGACAGATATTAGACTTAATTCAAATCAAACGATAAAGTGACTGGTAATAAAAATTAACTGGTGAACTCACTGAGGTCTGTATCCATGGACTTAGGGTCGTCGAAGAACTGATGGTGTAACTTTTGCCAATCAATGTCTGCTCCGGCCGAAGGGCTTTTAGGGCTTCGAAGGCCTCCCTTATGTCCTGGACCTAGCCCTCCTGGGTCGCCTGGCCCCATCTGTAAAGTATATAAGTAGTGTACATAGTAATTTCAAAATGTAACTACACTCTACGTATATACATACGATCATTAGACACTTTAAAATATATTATCTACCCACCACCTCCCATGGCCCCACCAACCTCGCGGTTATATGGGCCAAAACGCGGGAGGATACGCGTGGTCTGGCCGTGTGGCCCCACACGCACCTTCTTGACTCCCTACAAGTTCTTTATCATTTAAAATATATATATTTAAAAGGACATACACTACGTCCGCGCCCGTACTCGTCGCACATGGGCCCGTTGACAGTCATGTGATGGTCAGGCCCGCAGTCGTGCACCATACCACCCAGCATGCTACCGTCCATCATTATACCGCCTGTTGACAGCAAACGTTATGCACTGTTATATATTATAACATGTTTTAACTATACTAATAAATGGGAAGGCATTTTCTTTTGCCAGCTCTTACTGCCAAAACTACAAAAGACATTGACAAAATGCTTATACTACATTGTACAGAGTGTATTGGAGATGGTTTTAGTATATACATTGTTGATTCTTTATAATCGTTTCCTCAGAGCTGAGGGTCGTGACCACCAAGAGAGCTGCTTTGAACGAGCATTCCTCACTCTTGTGCATTCCCCACATTGTTGATTATATGCCTGGAATTGTTCTATTCGACTGTCATGTAATTTTTGGACAGAGACCGTCTGGAATTTGGCTGCTTTATCCATGTGCACCATGTATGCAACCAAATAATAAATTGGAAATAATAATAAATATAATGAATCATTAGGAAAATGTGGCTTAAAATTTGGTTAAGAAAAATATGCTTTGTTTGTTTTTGTCTTTTTGTTTTTTTTTCTTCTTGCTGCAATAGTACGAGCGTATATAAAGGATAATAAAGAATAAAAAAATTTACACTGCAAAAGTAGACATAGTAATATACATAAAGTATATTTTTGTATATTTCAAATCAGAAATAGATTTTTAAAGGTCCTTAAAATACCGATTCTCAGAAATCATGTTTATATAAGGTTAGTTTAAGATTATCATACCATTCATTGCATTCAAGTTAGGTCCAGGCATCATACGTGGCCCCATGTGTGGACCGCCCATCATACAGGGCTTGGGACCTCCCATTCCACCCATCGGGTTGGGCATACGCTGCAAAAAACAATATAATTACGACAATTATAAACATAGCTGAAACGTAAATAAAATATTGAAAAGGTTTTTTATTTATTTTGAAATCGTTCAGATTAAAGCACGCTGTTCCAGTTCAATTCAGCTTTTAGATCCGACTGAGACAGAATAAGTTGTGAAACCATGGTGCATGCACTACGAATTGAACTGAGGTTTTTTGTATGCCAATCTTACGACTCTTGGAAAGTACTTATTATACTTTTATATACTATAATAATAAAAATTCTGTAATGTAACAAATGCGATTAAAAAGCATTCAACTACTAGCAATAGAGGTTCAGGCTAAGCGACCTAAGAGCTATGCCACCTCTCAATCCGGTGAAGCAGTCAAGGCCAGCTTCTCTGGCCAATCTGTGTAGTTCGTCATAAAAAAAAAATAGTAAATACTGTAATCCTTAATAAAAATAATTGTTAAATTACTTACCCCCATTGGACCACCGCAGCCTCTACCCATATGCATATCCGTACACATTCCTGTTTTCATATCAGGCCCACCGCAAGCACCTCTAATTCCCTTCATACCACACGGCCCCATGGGACCCATAGGACCGTTAGGCCCCATTCCTGACATCATAGGGCCATTAGGACCCATCATCCCATTAGGCCCCATAGAACCGTGCCCACCCATACCCATCCCACCCGGTCCACCCATTCCTCCCATCGGTCCGCCCATAGGACCATTCGGTCCCATCGGGCCTCCAGGACCCATTGGCCCCGGACCCATAGGGCCATTCGGGCCCATAGGTCCGGACATAGTACAACTGGGGCCAGTGTTCATGCTGTTAGACATTGAAACCATGGGTCCGTTAGGGCCAGAAACCATGGGTCCGTTAGGTCCCATACCGGACATGGGTGGGAAGGACATGTTCATGCTTGCGGTGGAATTGGGCGGGTTGATATCATTAGATTGCTGGGAGCCTTCTCCTGGTCCTTGGCCAGAATTGCTGCCATTCTCCGGGAATAGCATTTGCTGCATCTTCCGTATTGTCGCGAGCTGTTCCTCGCGGTGGGCGCGTTGCTGCGGTGTTAGATTCTCGTCCGGTATCTTTACACCTGCTGGGGTAGAAAATTCAGTTAACTATAGAGTTACTATGGTTCCATGGTTATTACATTGTATTTCCAATGGATGCCCTTTTATTTTAAATCTGGATCAATTATTATCATTGAATAACCCTCATTCAATTCCAACATTTTCTATTTAAATAAATTGTCAACATAATTTATGAACTGATATTGAATTTCTCTGTTTGCAAAAATAACATTACTTTCATTAGCAATTGTTGATTAAGATATTGGTAGGCTTATAACAATCCAATCCTAGGAACGATGTGACTCTTCTTTATCATCGAGCCTGCCTACTAATAAAAACGAAAAAACGACAATTCATTGACAACTTACGAATATCAGACTGAAGTCAAAGCACTCAGCGACATAGCAATTTGTGTAATGTGTAAAATAGTTTTATCTTTAACAATATCTCAGGAAAGATAGATATAAATGAAATCATAAAGATAGAAGACGCTAACCTTTCGGTTTTCTACAGATTGCATTTTGGAGTGTGCTCAGCAGGACTACATGATCTAATTCCTGTTCCACCATTTGACTTCCAGACGCACTGCAGGATTTCATCCTTTTGTGAACATCCCTCAAACCCAAATGAAGGGTTTTGCTTCGTCTTTCTTTATTCGTACAGCAAAGGACTGGAATTGTTTGCCCGCGTCTGTCTTTCCCTCCGATTACAATGTGGGTATTTTCAAGAGTAGAGTGAATAGGCATTTACTAAGCTAGTGCGCAGGACTGCATTTCCACTTAACATCAGGTAGGATTGTAGTCAAGCACTTGCTTAGGAAGTATAAAATATATATATATATATATATGTGTATGAATATATATCAATACCTTTGGGTCCCGGTTGGCACTGCCCGTCGGGCGGCTCGTTCTGTGACGGCGCGTCGCCTGCCTCGGAGCATGGAGGCATCGGCAACGGCGGTCCATTCGACATGCCGTTAGACATTACCGAGGGGTTTTTCTGTAAATTCATTTTTAATTGTAATTTACATGCGTCAATAGCCTAATGGTTTAGGGTACGGTCTGGCTAACGTAAGGTTCCGATTATTTATTGACGCAATCGAGGAGCGAAGCTGGGTAGGAATTTTTTGTTTTTTGTACATTTACAAAACATTTGTGGCAATGTCATTTCAACTAATCGAAACTGTATCACTGTTCTCACATCCGTTTTACCCATTTTTTAGCGGAGTAGACAGGGATAACAATCACAGTCCCAAATTTGACTGAGAATATTTGACAATAGTATATAAAAAATTAGAAAGGTATATATATACTCACGGTGTCCCATGGCATTTCACCATCAGCACCGAGGCCGTCCATGACACCACAGGACGGGGTGCCTCCTGGAAACCCATCCATCGGACCCATCCCAGGACCCATTTGTCCCATCTGTCCTGGGCCACCTTTCATCATCATCATTTGGTTTCCAGGTCCCACCATGCGATTGGGGCCCATCATATTCGGTCCCATGTGTCCCATACCGGCGTGACCCATAGGTCCCATGCTGGGGCCCATGGGTCCGCCCATCATGTGGCCCATTTGGCTGGGACCTCCCATCATGTTGGGTCGCATGCCACCGCGGTTTTTCGCCATAGCGAGATTGTTCAACCATTGAGCAGGACTTTGCTTGTTAAACTGGCCGATTTTAAGAGGATGTTTCTGTAATGTAATAAAATGCATTCTTTAAAACTATAGTTTTACAGCAATCAATGAGTACAAGAATACTCCTGGGCCTATTACACCTAAATGAGTACTTTATATAGATAGATATAGCTTTATTTTACACCAAAACTTACTTATACAAGAAGCAGTCAATGGGCAACCTGATCGGCTAAGTGATCTCTTTCAGACAAACTTTGTCGCTTTCAGCTTAATTTTTAAACATCTTTTTCATCTTTATATAATCTAGATAATGCGGATAGATTCATAAAACAAAATATTAAGTAGTTAAATAGCTTTTTAGACAGACTGTATAATATGAATGCATATTACCTCAAGATATTTTTTAGTGTTGGGCTGAGCGCAGTGATACGCTATTATGGAATGGTGCTGTCCTGATATGACCGCTTCTGCACTTTTGTTGGCCAATAGTGTTGAGAACACGAAGATCTGGCTTTGCTGCTGGGTGAAAGGAATGTTTTTATTTACCATCTTATAATGATGAAATTACAGTAAAGTGCAAGTAGTAAAAGAAGGGTGGAGTAGTAGCGTTTTTTTAACGAAGTACATAGAGAAGCTGTCCTCGACTGCTTCACCGAATTGAGAGGTGGCATAGCTCTTAGGTCGCTTAGCCTGAACCTCTGTCGCTAGTAACTCGACACAAGGGTCCCCTCGGTAGGGGTAACCTCAGCTTGGACGGTTACTATGTTACGCGTAAGCATTCCGATCCGAGGGCGCCCGACAGGGCCGATCCACGAATCGTTCGGTTGCCATTTCACAGATAATCTAAGGGGCATTCAAAAACTAAACTAACTTTGAGTGCCCCTTCGGGAAGCGTTGGCGTTGGGAAAAGAAGTGGCCGAAGAAATTCCAGCTACGCTCCTAACATCTAATGGCCTACCAATAAAATAGCGGTAACGCGCGAGGACTATTCATACACAATGACATTATAATTAACTACAGCACATGCTGAAATTGTGTGTAAGGAAGAATTTACTTTTTTATATTAATATTAATTATTTTTGTTGTGTTGTTTTTGTCTTGTTTTACCTGTTGTTTCTGTGTTTGTCGAATAAATGTTTATTCTATTCTATTCTAAAAATAATGTTTCAATGAAACGGTACCTCCATACTGCCGGCTTGCTTGCTTATAACGTTCGCGGGTAACGTCTGTGCCTCGCTTGACATCGGGCCCATTGAAACTCCGCCCATAGGGCCCCCACCGAGTCTGCACGAGCCGAGACCTTCGTTGTTCGGATTGCGGCAGTTTTGGTTACCATCCTGGCAACATAAATAATAAATATTATTAAAATTAAGCTAAATTATCAATATATTTAATTTATCTGTTAATTAAGCCCCTGTAAAATTATGGGGCTCCGGTGCGTTCCGCTGGAGATCCCGGAGCCCCTCACCATGCACCGAGGAAGGGCCCCTCGGGGTGTTTTAGTGGATAAAAATCCCACATAACCCCCAGAAGGCAAAGAAAAAAAAATAAAAATAACCAATAATTGGTGTGGCTTGTTGTTTCCAATATTTTCAATATTTCATTATATAATTTAAACTTTATACGTTTAATTATCATATTATTTATTTTAGTTTATTTTTGACTCAATAATATATTTATTTATGAAATTTTTTCATCTATTATTTTATTGTATAAAATATATTTTAATCTCATAACTGTTTTATTTATGTATCATATTTATTATACTCTTATTGTCTGTATAAATTCCATATAAAAGTAGTATTGCGCGCGCACGTCTTTAGGTAGTCCCGGGCACCGCTGAAAATCAGCGCCGTCGCATCCTCGCGACAGCATATGCTGAGACGGTGTCCGATATTGGCATCATATGTTTTGTATTATTTGTCCGTGTAACTTTAACTGTGTTTTGTCTATTTTTCATTCTTTTTTAATGTGTGTTATATTCTGTCTGTGATGTGTCTTTGTATTGTGATGCCAATAAATAAATGTCTATGTCTATGTCAATAAAGTAAACCGTCGATCGATTTAGTCGGAATAGTCGTCGTCTTTGTTAATTAACTAAATAAATTTATTAAAACTAAACACTTAAACCTTAAGGATCAATTACTTACATTTGCTTTAGTTAAGCATTTCTTATAACAAAAATAAAGTGTTTCAATCTTTTTATAATTAATAGCCTTTGTTACAAGGACTTATAAGTTTATCAATTAAAAATGTGGCAGTACTCTTATAAAAGTGTAAAACTCAGTATAAATTACTAAGTACAAGGAACTCCAATGTGAACTTCCATTAGGGGATGTTGCTTTAACCAAAGCTGGATTTGTACCTCAATGGAACTACAGTAAGCAGTTCCTTCAATTGTCAGGACCAAGTAATAAAGAATAACCACAACCAAGTTCAAACGACTATTCTACAAAACATGCCACATGCCAATAAGGTCCAAGGTATATTACTTTTTTTACCTGCAGGTTCCCAGTTGAACCTCTTAGGCCGGTCTGTGGGTCCAAAATGTCGTTTGAATCGGAGGATAGTCGCTCTGACTTCAAGGAGCCGGGGCCACCCATCTCGCAAGATGGTGATTTTGTAGGGTCACCTGTAATATTGAAAAAAAAAACTTATATTTATTGTTTTTTAACTTATCTTATAGCGGGATTAGAATTTTATGTTTTTCGTTATATTTAATTCTTTAATATTTATCAAATCGTCATCTCCATCCTTAGATTATTCAATCTATTCATTAAAGGGAACTGATTAGAAAGAAACAAAAACGCATTGACGATTGCACGATGACACGTTACCAGACTAATGTCACTTCAAGAGCAAATTGAGTATCAGTGACTTAGACCACTCACGACTTTTAACTCTAGCGGGGTAGACAGAAATAGTAATCACTATCCGCTTTTCACCGAGCGTATCTGGTACCATACACCAAGGGCAAACTTTAGAAATATATTTACATGAACTGTCATGTTTTTTTAACTTTAGCGGGGTAGACAGATAGCTTTAGCTATCTGCTTTTCACCAAGGTATTTAGATGCTATATGTGACAAAATATTTTTCAGACAATTATGTCTTTTTACTTAAAAACACTGAATAAAATAGTTATACATTGGAATTCCTATGGAATTATTCATTTCAGATCATAAGTATTTTAGCCAAAAGTCTATCACAGCTCTTTTTTTTCTACCCAAAATCTAAGTGGGTCATACTATAAATGTTAATGAAGACGAAATAATTATGAGGTCATAAAAATCAATATGAACTTTTTCAAATTTGGTGTTTTCTTTCATATATTTTAATATAATATTTATTTTCTAATTATAATATTAATTTCAACGAATAAGATAAAGTTAACTTGATACATCAATGATTCAAAATATCTGCCGCATAAGCATCCTAATTGAAAGGGAATTCTATCAAACAACAAAAAATCATAAATGACACCGTTATAAGTGCGTAAGGATAAAAATAGGATGGAATTTGGAATTGTGCTTGGCCTCATAGCTCTCATTCATATATATAAACAAAATATCAACCTCTGAATATATAAATAGTGTAGAATAGTTTTACATTTGTAGGAGTTGATTAGCAGAGGTTCTGGTAATGGTCGACCATTACGAAACAATTATTTCCGGTTGCACCGACGAGTACTGCCATACGAAAATTACGCTAGAGACTGCCAACGGACGTTGAACAAACAACGCCTATTATATGTCATTCGTTCAATAATAATGGGTAATGTGTCAGTTGAGTTGAAGTATACTGTGGTACCTCGATATACGAGTGTTTTGAGGAACGAGCGATATTTTTCTTTGAGATACGAGCAAGGTTACGGAAAAAAATAAACTCGTATGTCGATTTGAAATATCAATTTGTTTATATTTATTGTTGCAAATGAGTACGCGGCCAAGTCTGTTATTACAATTGTGTCAAAATGATGTGTCACGGCATACGAAAATTACCAAATACAACATGCGAGTATTATCGGTACGCCATCGGAAAACCATACTGATATAACTGGGCCTTGCTAAACTTCATATCCATCGTCGCTGGTTCAAATCCCGCTCGAAGGACCATTTTTTGAGGACCCAAAAAATAAGATGGATTTATTGAAAAACTCCGATTTCGGGTGATTTGAAAAAAGTAGTGACATTTTTTTGATAAAAAACTAAATTGACGTTTGTTTCCTTTGTTGAAGAGCAAAGAGATTGTATTTTCATAACAGTGAATATGAACGTTCAATGACAACATCGGTTTTTGCGAACGCTTTCTTTTATTTACGAAGTATCGTATTTACAATACGAAGTTCTTCCAGAGAAGTCCCTCCCACTAACCAGAGGGGCTCCGGTGCGTTCCACTGCATATCGCGGAACTCTTCACCATGCACCGAGGAAGGGCCACGGGGGGTTTTAGTGGGTAAGAACCCCACATAACCGCGCCTTCCCCTCAGAAGGCGGGGTATCTTGTTGAAGATTTACCCCCCCGTCAACAACAAAAAAAGGCTAGTTCCTAAATTCATCCTATATTCATTTGTACCTAATTGTAACCAAATTCTTTCAAACAATATATAAAAAACTATCTATCGTATAAATCTAAATTTATAATATAAAATACGATCTAGTTACACAATTATATTTACAATAGATATATGATAAGAACACAGGGAAATAGTCATCAAGGCTGTCGCGTCATTACGACCCGCTACGGTCACTTTAACATCGCTATGACAGAACAATCAAAGTTTTTATTTTTCAAACGACTTCAAAAAAGGAGGATGTTCTCAAATCGTCTATATGTTTTTATGTTTCTTACCTTATAACTTTGGAACGGATGAACCCGATTTTGTTGATTCTTTCTTCATTTGAAAGCTAGTGTTTCAAATGTGGGCCAATTTGATCCAATTCTGACAACGGCATCCATGGCACAACCATGTCTTAAATTTGCATAAATAGACGAATCAATACCACCCTAATTCGTTTCTATAATTATTTTTTTGTAAAGAATGTTCTCCAGTAGGTAACTCTGGTAGTTTGATGAGAGTTTGGTTAGGTTCTTATTTATTCTATGTCGTAATATTACTACGATAATTCGGAAATACAAGAAAGCCCGATTTGAAGTCGGTTTTTGTTTTTACTCGTAAATATACTTATTGTTTGAAAGGGTTTCCTTTCAATCAATTTTTGGTATGACTTTTTTCTTAAATATACCAGGGAATTCCCAAAAAAAGAACGGAAGAATGCATGTTGGTCGAGATATTGGTAGGTCTATGACAATCGAAGAATAATATACTTCAAATTGGATGTGATTTGAAGCCGGTAGGCCGCGTAAATATACCTGTAGACTATTTAAAACTCTTTCAACTTTATCCAAGAACATAGTTTGGGAACTAAATTCATTTATTTACGTTATCAAGAGGCGTTGTTAATCCGATCCATAAAAGGTGTTGGGTAGCGATTGAAAAGCACTTCCACGAGACGGACTAGCCTAGCTAAGCGTAGAGGGATTTGATTGCGTTTCTTACGGAGATCCTATGACCCTCGATAGCGCTGATGGCAACCATCGTTGGGTTTTAAGGGCAAGTCCCGGGTTCGACTTAACACATCATATATATAATGGGCGTGTATGTGTAGGGAGTTCCTCACGTTAAAAAAGGGCTCCAGAAGTCCAGTCTTAAGACGATGAAGCATTCTTTACGTTACGCCGACTATGCCCCGTAATTTTTAGTGATCAACCTTCACAGAGATTAGCCAGAGGATCTGACTTTGATTGTTTCGCTGTATAGCATAGCTCTTAGGTCGCTTAGCCTGAACCTCTATTCATAGTAACTCGACGCAAGGGTTCACCCAGTGAGGTGTCCACCCGGTGAGGGGTCCCCTCGGGTCGGGCGGTTACATTATACGCGTGAGTTTGCGTTGCCTTTCGGATAAGCTAAGAGACATTCAAAAGCTACACTAACTGCTCACCGTCACTGTCCATAAGGCCGTCGATCTCAGTCTTGATCCCGTCCACGCCCAGCTCTGGGTTCACGTCGTCCGTTCCCTGTGTGTGGGGCTCCAACTTGACTCTGTGCGCTGGCTCCTCGGGCTCCTTTTTCAACGCCGCCGGCGTCGGTAGCGACGCTGATGGCGGTCGAGAACCATGACCTATAACACGAGATATGTCTCGGTTGGATTAAAACTGCGCGCGGTACGGATGCCTATGTCAAATATTCATTTAAGATTCAGACAAGCATTGTATGATATACTTGTGGACCAAATTAGTTAAATTATCATGGGCCAAAATATTATTCAAAGTATCATTTTAGTTTTACTAATTCGCCTTTTTAATATCCAACCTAACTACAATTAGTATTTTTCTAAACAAGTTGTGGAGGCTATGGAAAGGAACCTTAATAAATAACTCAAACTATTTCTATATGTATAGAAGCGTTTGAATTTCAGTATACAACCGGATTCCCATAATCTCCTGCAGGAAATAAGTAGTGAGACTTCGAAATACAATACCAACAAACAAAAGTTAAAGCATTTCAGCCATATAATTCCCAATGTCTTTTAATACTACTTGTGCGTGGGAAGATCAGGGAAGTTTTTTTCTTTAGAGACGAACTTCATAGTTGGCTAGTGAGGCTTCACCGGATTGAAAGGTGGCATAGCTTGAACCTCTATTAGCTAGTAACTCGACACAAGGGTCCTCCCGGTGAGGGGTAACCTTGGATTGGACGGTTACTATGTTACGCGTAAGGATTCCGATCCGAGAGGGCCGAACCACGACTCGGTCGATACCTATTTTATTGATAAATTCTAAATGGGAAAATCTAAGCTAAACTAACTTATACGCGACTGTTGGCGTTGGGAGAAAAAGTGACCGAAGAAACTCCAGCAACGCTCCTAATCCTATCCGAGGGGTACGCTAATCAGGGGAGGAACGTAACTATCGAAAATAACGATTGGTGAGTTTTTATCCTACCTGCACGGGGTATTTTAAATTTAATTAGACAAGTAAATAGTGTACAACTATGGGATGTCAAACGTGAGTCAATAATCAATCTGGTAAATTTAAAAAAGCTTTGTAATTAACAACGGTGATCAGTTATAGAAGAATCAATCTCTCACATGCTTCAAAATAAATTTTTTACACCCATACGTAAATGTTAGCATTGAAAAC
Organism: Meandrusa payeni; assembly: GCA_029286785.1. Classification (NCBI taxonomy): domain Eukaryota; kingdom Metazoa; phylum Arthropoda; class Insecta; order Lepidoptera; family Papilionidae; genus Meandrusa; species Meandrusa payeni. The sequence goes on from JAGSMX010000029.1 coordinate 5,606,091, forward strand.
GCAGGTAAAGCGTGGGTTATTGGACAGGTACGCTGCCGGGTTTTTTGTTTTGATACCGAGCCGGAAACGAAGACCAATAAATTATTTTTATACAGTAATTGGAGCAAACGATGAGGTCGCTCCCCTTGTGTGAAGTATGAACATCTACAATATCATAGAAGTAACAGGTGCTTTGCTGGTTGCCCGGATTAACCTACAATGATTGTCCAGAGAAGATGACCGCAACAGTTTCACTGAGATTTGAGAGTATTGAGAGGACTGAGATTTGAGGAAATTTACTAAATTAACATAGAGATATGTTATATCGGTTCGGAAAAAAACCTAAGTGTCTGGGCGCTGGGCGCTCTGACGTTAAATTCATGTCAGGAATCCTAAAACAATGAGCAATCGGGATGGAATTACATAAAACAATGAATAAATTATTATATCACAGTTAATTTTTTTATTTTATAATGTGTTGCTATCTCGCTATCTCTATCTCTTAATTTCCGAGCCGATCGAACGGAGCGATGAGTCACGCCCCCAAGCCAATCAAACGATGCGTCATACCGACATACCCGCCGATCGAACGGAGAATTCACTGAGTGAAAGGGTATACCGATTTATAAGACGTTAAAAAACTTTGATTATAGCCAATATATATATACCGCCGAGCCGACAATAGCCACAGAACGGGAGACTTATATAGTCATATGAATAATCCAAACGTATTCTTTAATGATAATCAAAAAACATATCAGTTGTTGAGTAATAAAGTGATCCTAAAGTCGTAGTCTAATGTGTGGATCACTTGTGTGCTGTGTTGCGCAAATCCCGATTCCCGTTCTCAGGCCAGAGAATTAGGCTTAGGAGGTATCGTATTTCGTATTTTTTTAATTACTAATTAATTTTAGACGAAGATATTATTCAATTTGAGAATTTTACATAATATTTTCTTGTGACTCCAAATAATTTCTCAAGCCTAGACCTTGATGTGTGGGCCGTATTCCTGTACGGTTTAATGCCCTCTGTCTGCCGTTAAACGAGGTTCACGGCTTTTGTTATCGTAAAAGCGGACCCGAGTGGAAGACAACACGGAGTGGTCCCGGCCTGTCGCCTTTGCACTGCGAGGAAGCTGAAGAAGGAAGTCTTCCTCTGGTGCATGATCCCAATGCATGGTGCATGCAGGGGCATCGGAGCCTTTCGCTGAAGATCTCGTAGCCCCTCCGACCGAGGATAGCCACGGAGGTGGTTTTCCCCGAGAAAACCGATTCCCAGTAGAGACAAATATTTTTTTAAGTCCACAAAATGTTCGTTTTAGACAGTATTATTAACCAGTGGCCGTTGTTAGTAAAGATGAAACGGATATCAAACGCTATCCGGCACCCTATCTGGTATCATCCAAATGGATAACAACCCAATAATAGACGTATGCCGGTAAATTGTAAGCCACTTTGGTACAGTTGAAAATTGTATAAATTTCTGAAACATGGGGATTCAACACGATGTTTTTCTTCACAGCTAAGAATACGGTAGCATAATTCAGCACTTAAAATTGCTATCAATAACATTGAATAAATGAATGAATGAATGATTCATTGTCTAATTTACTTCGATACAATAATTTGGGAAGATATTATAAAATAATACTAAAACAAGATAATTCAGTAAAAATTGACAAATTAAACAAACATAAATGATGCAGCCGGTGCTTAAAAAAGGAAAATCCGGTACTATAAGCACCGGCTTCCTTCCAGTTACTTATTTTCTTTCGATGTTATGCAAGCAGTGTATAGTCTGGGCGAATTAATATTGTGTGGTTAATTTTTTTTGTTTTATATGAGAAGTGGCAAACGAGCATACGGCTCACCTGATCTTAAGTGATCACCGTCGCCCATGAACATCAACAGCACCAGAGGAGCTGTAGGTGCGTTGCCGACTTTTGAGATAGGAATAGGCTCGTTTCTTGAAGGTTCCTAAATCGTAAACGTTCGGAAACACCGCTGGCGATTAAATAGAACGTCGATTAAATAGAAAAATGGTATTTTTCAAAATGTCAAAATTAGATTATTACTAATTTTTAACTTTATTGTGACATCTAGTGAGCTTCACGTTTAATTTCTTAAAATGTCTTTTATCCATATCAAAATTATCAAAATATTGTAAACAGTACGCTTTTATTAATAATAATCTTTTGAAAAATGTCATTTTTTTATTCAATCGACGAAATGTTTGGCAATGTGCAGATATTATGTATAATAGTTATACTAATGGTGAAATAAGAGTCTCTGTGACTGTGATGTGAGTAGTACTTTGGTCTGAACTATAGTTTATCTACGATACAGAAAAGATATATTAGACTGTTGATGAGACCTTCTTAAAATTATCTTAAACAGTCACACCCGGCGTATCATTTCCCCCATTAGTCTATCCATTATAGTCCGGCCAATTTAGACATTCGAAGTTACCTAAATTCCCACCAAGCTGAAAATCGGTAACATTTTTTAAAATATCATTAAAAACAAAATTCTGTGCCTTCTGCTATCCTGTGCTTACTTCTTAATGCTTGTAATTCTTATGCTATCTAATTATCAATAAACAGTGAACATTAAGTGCGTGTGTTCGTTATTGCTTCCACGAACCACACCACAAAAGTTTATTCAATTTATTCAAGGTCAAAGGTCAAAAAAATAGTTTTTCGCGCAAAACGGTAAGTTTTATCATAAAAAATACCTCAGACAAAAATTGTAGATCATAAAATTATCTACAAAAAATTTATTAATACTTTTTTTCTATGAGCCACCGTTTTTGATATTTTAATTGGGAATTTAGGTAAGTTTACTCTTAATTTTTGGTCTAATTTGACCGGACTATTAGCTTTACAATCAATAAGCATTGTTATAAAAACAGCACCGAACGCAAGACGAATCGATTACATGCATCGCTGACATGGTTTGCCTTTCACCGTTGCGCCGTATTTCTATAATTTCTTTTATATCGCTTAATGGCTTTGAAGCTGTAATAGTTAGATGGAATGCACTCTAATATGACTAGATGTAATTTATAAGTAATTTTTAATTAAAGTTTTAAGGTCACTTATCAACCTTAGGTGACGATGGTCTAACTTAATAGCCGTGATATGAGTACACAGATGTTAAAAGAAATACAGAAGAATTGATAACCTACTCCGTTTAAAATAAAAAATAAACCATTTCGTCTTACGATTTGACGGTCGGGCGTTCGATCCAGGCGCCCCGTGTCTACTATTTGCCAGTGACGTTTCATTACGGAACCAATCCGGAAGGATGGAATCTAGCAGTACGTCTCGAAGTCCGATGGTGAAACTCGGATGGGGGACATTATCCAAAATGTAATCTGTAGAAAACCGAAATGCTAGCTACCTTACGTCTAAGCAGAGAGGTTTTAGTTAGTGGTTCGTACTTTTAAGTTGAATTGTATTATATTGTATTTACTGATATGTACATGGATGTAGGCAATGATCTTCACTTCTTAACTAGAGAATTGAAGAGAATAAATACGGAGAGAAATAAATATTTTAATATATTATATGTTTATTGTTTAAATAAAATAAAGCAAAATCTATCGCGGCGAAGCGGGCTGGGTACGCTAGTGTTTTATAAATTATAATTTTTAACCGTTGTTTAAATAAACGCCATCTATTTTCGCCAGTAGGTACTAACTGCATATAGAACCTTCAGAAGGGCGAAGTCACTCAAGATAAACGGCGTTGAGCATGACCTTAAAGACAAGTGCGGTTAATAATTGTTAATCTGTGTTCATATTACGAAGCGACAGAAATTTATATTACTAAAGGCAAGAGCGAGAATAACGCAAACATAGTATTATTATATCAATAGTCCTTTTTTTGTACCACATTAAAATGAACAAATTAAAAAAATAATGTAGTCTAGTGCGATGAGTGCTCATGGGGTTGATGGGGTTCGCCAGGGGTTCGAACCTAAGCTAACTTATAGTAGCGAGTACCTCGTTTCCGTTTTGAAGTACAGAAACACAAGCTAAACTTTGTGCCTAGTGAGTTGATGGGCTCACCACGTTTCACCTATGGTACCTATTAGCTTGGTGAAAAGGAAAAAAAGCGTCTGTGTACATCGCCAAGGTTAAAAGTCGCGAAAGAATTTTTTAGTTATTACTACCACTTAAGGAAGCCGCGGTAGCTCCGTGTCGCCTTATGTAGCATAGTACATTAGCAACCCGAGGTCGATCCCCGGTGCCGTATAATATGTACTTGTCAATGTAAATCAGAAATAACAACGACTTGTGTGACATTTAAAGTCAATCCGCACTATAGTAGCGTAATGGACTATGTCCTTATACTCTCAGCCTTTAATAGTAGGATATATATTAGTCTGTAGCCTTTAAAAAGCATTAAATCTTCGAGAAATGGCAGTATAATAATAATGTCCGAACAGTTCCAATAGTGTTGTCGATTACAGGTGTCATACTAAAACTACTTACTGTTAACCTGCAGTTACAAAAAGCCGTAATCCTCAATACGTACGTCTCACACGTAAATATCTTAATTCTGACACTATCTAATTTTCTATTGTTGTGGTTCATTACAAGTACTTGGCTTCGGCCCGTACATTTTCACCCTCCAAAAGAGGAGATACAACAATGTTGTACACAAATTTATTATTATGATGTTTACAAAATTGTTGTATCTCCTCTTTTTCGAGGGTGAAAATGTAGGTACGGGCCGAAGCCAAGTACTTGTAATAGAATTATATAAACTTAGATAGGGTCAGAATTAAGGAATTTACGTGTGAGACGGCATGTATTGAGGATCACGGCTTTCTGTAACTGCAACTATGTGGATGGATTAATGTGAAGTAATTTTAAGTTGGTATGGAGGGATTTTGGTATGACACCTGTAGTAGACAGCACTATTGGGATTGTTCGGACATGACTCACTTGCCACTGCGTTTTGATCTCTATATATTTCTGTATATTTGCAATGTCGATAGGGATACGGAACATCTGTTTTGTTTTGTTTATCTAATAAAGTTAATATCCGGTCTGTTGTTGTATATGGTTTTATCTGTTATTATAGTTCTATTCCAGTACAGTTTAAATTTTGAGTTTTCAAGGACGGGGTCAGGTTTATATTTGTAGTATGGGATTTTATCTGTAATTAATTTCTTTTAATATGCTAGGTATTGGTGAATGATGGCAGAAACTTAATCATGGCGGTGCTTATAATCTGTCTGGGCTATTGACGTACAATAGCCTCCTTTTTTATTTTTATAATAAATGTTTATATATTCAATCAAGTAACTTAGACTCATCATTACATTACTATTTACTTTATTGAAGCGTCAATAACCTAATGGTTTAGGGTACAGTCTGCGAATCGTAAGGTCGTTGGTTCGAATGCACCACAACGTGACGTTGACACGACGACGTAAACCATATCCTAGCACAAGCTTAAGCTTAGTTGGAATGGTTAACAAGAATGTTAGTAATGTTTTCTAAAAAAAAAAATATTGCTAGCTTTCTTTTTTAAAAAAAAAATAATATTTTTAGAATTTACAACAAAACTATAGAATAACTTTAAGACTAAATTAGATTATATTATACTAACGGCTTGACTATGCTTATGTATACCTTACGCCATGTGAGACGGCGCAGCATCTGTTTACATAAACACAGTCAAGCCTTTGAGCGATCATGCTCAGGATGCTGTTGGAGCTGGTCCGCACACAGCGCACCAGAGATGAACACCTCTTGTGCATTGTCGCAAAAAAGCAAGCCACCTGTGCATCCGCGAACATCCCCGATGCACTACAGAAGCTATATAGAGATATACACAGTTTTAAGTAGATAATTAAACATTTGTTAAAGACTGGTCAAGGACTGGACCATAATTATAATGTTACTGTATTATTTTACGCGCGTGAAAGAATATGTGCAGTGAGTGTTTTTGTGTAAGTGCATGTATAGATTTGTGTGTTATGCTTTTATATGTTAGGTTTTTTTATTATGGCAACCTGGCCTTCTCTGAGTGCCCTTTGAGGATGAAGTCCGGTCTTTGCCGGGACCGACCGGTCGTTGGGGTGTCCTGTCACTGACAGATCCGGGACACCCCGCTCATAACGGCTGATGGCATTCGCGGTAGGTTTAGTGGGTAGGGGCTGCCCAGGCCGAGTCCCAACAGGGTACCGGAGGATGGTCTATAAAAAGATTCCCCCGCGTAAACAAAAAAAAAGGTATTTTTATTATAGTAGTAGAGTATAAACTCCAGTAATCTATCATAATAAGGGAAAACACTAATAAGTTATGGCGTGAGCCGTAGGGCTCTTGTATATTTCGAGCATCCCTTAAATTGCTGACTGCAGATTTCTTCGCGATCGTGTTCCAAATAGAACTCTGCCCAGAACAACAGATTCGATAAACCACAAATCGTTTTTCTAATCAATCGTAATTTCGTATTTAATAATCAAATTGTATTTAGCTTCACCTATATGTATGTAGTTATGTATAACATATACACAAAATGTAATATATTCACGATTGGTCAAGTGAGAAAGAAAATGTGAGGCCGCACTACTCTCTTTCCTCGTACAGTGTGTACAGTTATAAATTTTACTATTATACCCTATATCCATCTATATCTGGATCTATGCGCTATTTTAAAGTTTTCCTTCGTTAAAGGCAAATCCGCTAGAGAAACGTTCCGTGAGATTAATGGTGTTCTGGGGGATGGTACTCTATCACTTCGAACCACGGAGGAATGGTTTCGACGATTCAGAGCCGGTGAAAACGACACCATGGATAAGCCAGCCGGCGGAAGACCTGTGACGACAAATACCGATCAAATCATGGACTACATCGAGTTACACCGGCATGTGGCATCTCGTGACATCGCCCAGGAGATGAGTTAGTCACCAAACCATTTTAAACCATCTGCAGAAGGCTGGATACAAAAAAAAGCTTGATGTTTGGGTGCCGCATGATTTGACGCAAAAAAACCTTCTGGACCGAATCAACGCCTGCGATATGCTGCTGAAACGGAACGAACTCGACCCATTCTTGAAGCGGATGGTGACTGGCGACGAAAATGGATCACATACGAAATTATCAAGCGAAAACGGTCGTGGTCGAAGGCGGGTGAATCGTCCCAAACAGTGGCCAAGCCGCGAATTTCGGCGTTAGTGAAGTCCATGTTTACACGTCTATAACTGTTGAACGCAATATCCAAACTAATTATGCATAGCGTCGTTTTGTAGGTTATGTCAAGACCTTTCAAATTATGTATAGTATTGCTAGATACGAGCTCTGTAGTGCTTTGTACATAGCCGCGAAATTCAAAAGACAAAAAGGCGGAAGGGAGATATTTGACAACCTTATATATATATTTATTGTTACTTAATAATAATGGTAAAACTATTAATCTATCTATATGTTATATTTATTTATGTATTTATGTTTATACATATTTAATATATTTTTATATTTGTCTTATTTTACTTTTTTTTAATTTATTTTCTAAGCTTGCACCCGTGACTTTGTTTCTACACAACCCTAAGGTAGACTGGCAGAGAATGCCTTCTGGCATTAAGTCCGCCTTTTTGTACTCTCTTATTTTGTGCAAATAAAGATTAAATAAATACAGACAATAGGGCTGTACTGTGTCTTAGATATACGAAATCTAACTCTCTCTCTTTCTATCTTCACCTCAATTATTTCCCTCTCAAAATCCCTTCGTCTCTCCTTTGTAATACATTCAGGAGCTTTTACTCCCCAAGTCAAAGCGTGGATAAAGAAGTTTTGCACAAAAAATTGCCCGAAAGGATGGCTGAATGCTACTCAGTATTGTCTCTGTGATGTATGTGTTAATTGTTGTGAATGATTGAACATACTGTATGTTCAATCATTCACTCATCCTGTAATTAACACCATAGATATCAAGCTCTGAGCTCATTCTGCATAGATCGAAACAAATATGATTAAAACCAAATTGTTAGATGATTAAAACTACAATATCATCATCATGATCATCAGCCTGTGTCTATCCACTGCCGGAAATAGGCCTTCCCCAATGCCTTCCACCACATAAGATCCTCCGCTTTCCGCATCCAGCCACTTCCGGCTATCCTTACAAGGTCGTCGGTCCATCTGGAGGGAGGGCGGCCTCCATTCCAAGACTTTCCTCCCCCATCTGCCGTCACTGAGTCGGCAGATGTGGCCGGCCCACTGCCACTTCAACTTGCTGACTTTAAGAGCTATGTCGACTACCTTTGTTCTTTGTTCCAGAACTGCCGAGCATAGATCTTTCCATCGCTCGTTGTGCGACTTTCAGTTTGTGGACCAGCCCAACGGTCCTAGTCTCTGAACAGTAGGTCAAGGTTGGGAGGACGCACTGGCTTTACAACTACAATATAAGGACCTCAAATACACAACCATTTGTAAATTGAAAAATCACGATAAACACAACCTGACACCCCTTCAAGAGCAATTAAAAATCAATATGCTACTTAAAAAAAATAACAGAATAAAACTACTTATAACTTAACTAAATTATTTTATACTTATTATTCTCATGATCATTTAACATGTAATGTTCTTTCTGCTTGTTTGACAATAATCCAATATATAAAAAAATATATTTACTTATCTGTATTAAATTAGAAGATGAATGACAATGATGATTTTTCTATACCGTCGCGGTTACCTAAACCTTCACGATACCAATTGTTAAGAAGCAGTTTATTTAGGTCGAACCTAGGTAAGAATGCGCCTTTAAATAGACTTACTATAGAATTTAATTCATTTATACATTCATTCAAAAATGAATGATATCGATTTCTTTTCTCAAAATATTTCTATGTTTAAAAAGTCACTAAGCTATATATAGTTTTTTGATTTTGATGTTAATTTTAATTTAAAATTTAAATTTAATTTAAATTTAATTTTAATTTGAAATTTAATTTTAATTTAAAATTAATTTTAATTTAAAATTTAATTTTAATTTAATTTTTTGTGTTTTTTAGTTATAATTTAATATTGTCACTCGCCATTAAATTGCATGCAGTCTTCACCTATAACTGCGATGGCATTAACTTTACAACTTTTCACTGTTTTTAAATATTGTATGTTAAAAATGTTCATTGTGTTGGTGTTCAATAAATAAATAAACTATTTTTTTATGATAATTTTTAATAAAATTAATGCCATGTTGATATAAAAAATTGACATACCTGGCTCCGCAGGATCGTTGGGCTCGTCCTTGATGCGGGCGCCCCCGCCCTTCTCCTTCTCCTTGATCATACCCCTACGTGCCTTCGCCAACTTGACTGTGAATAACATAAGCATAATCAAAAATATGCAATAAACTAACTAATACATATTGTTATATATCGGCATGAATGATAGAGACTCTACAATCAATCGTCGGTAATCAGGTATATAGTGGAATAGGCAAATTAAGCTTAGTTGCTGCAAAATAATGCCATAGAGAGCAGTCAATAAGAAGTTTGACATATGCAATTGTAAGTGATGAGGATAGAAACTGTACTAGGAAAAGTGTGAATCAAAATCTGATAAACAAACTTTAGAAACTTAAATTGTAATAACAACAAGAATTTTATATATGCCTTTTCTTGTTATTTGGCTTCTTATATCTTGATTGGCTATAAATTATTTACAAAAAATTTCAATAAACTGAAAATTTTACTAAGAAATTAGTAATTGAAATCCAAATATCAGCTTGACAATTTTTATCAGCCTAGTTGGAATACCGCAGCCTCTAGATATTAAGTCGTTAACTTTTTGCCATCAACTACTTTGATTTAGGTAAATCTAAATAAGTAACGTACAGCTAACAACAATAATAGATTGGCAAATAGAATGTACAAGCTAAAGTTTTGAAAACCTCCCCATAAACCCGTTTGTTTACTTCCGATGTTGCAGAAATAAAAATTATATTTGTATCATAATAGAACTTAAATTACTGAGAGCTATCCAAAGGCTAAATACGTATTTTCTACAGTTACATGGAATAAATCTGCATACATTATATTTGTTTTAAACAAAAAAGTCGAATTAAACTGTACAAATTTGGTGCTCATTTTAAATTATTTACATGGTAGAAAAAACACATGCAATACCCAGAGTGTCCTTGATTATGACGACATACTCCTGTGGTTTTAAAAAAATTTTGAAAAATTAATTTATGCTCCTCTACATTGTGTTGGCTGGTGTTAAGCCACCTCCATTCTCCCACTAACACACACATGCTCTGGAGCTATCTACAATTGTCAACAATATACCTAGCGGTAACCTATGCACCTTGTAGGACAAAGATTCAACTAGATATGTTTCATTGAATTGTTTATCAAAATCATCAATTATTTGCTACCCAGTATTCTTTCATCCAGAAACACCTAAGGGTAAAACCCAGACAAAGTCATCAAAGCTTTCTAATTCTTTATTAATTTATAACAATGGCCGACCCAGGCGTAAAAAGGAAGAATGTAATGTCATTGTTCTGAATTTAGTGGTTTAGCATGCATTTATATCTAACAAATATATAATAATAATTAATATTTAAACATGCTGTCATAATTATATTACTCTATTGACCTACAGATATTTTGGAAACACATTCAAATCCTATTTTGTGTTTGAGACAAAAATACCCATTTCATTCGAAAAATTTACTGGTGTGCATTGAAAAAATTTTATTTTAGATTTGATTTTAAAATTGCTAAAATTTTGGTAAAAAAATTTCGTAATAGATTCCCTTTTTAATTTTATATATTGTTGAATGGTAGGCTTATTTCATTATTTTATAGAACATAAGGTGATCAATTTTTGTGTGGTAATATTTTTATGTTGATTGTTGGTTAAATCCAATGAGTGCGTCAGATAAGACAAATTTATAAAAATGAAACTATTTCCGTGTTTATATGGTCTACAAATGAAAACCTAATAATATTTTTTGATTATCATATGATGCACTGATCAATTTAAAAATTCATCAGTACTCATAAATGCTGCATTTGTTTTAATTTAAATTATTATTTAATTAAATGAAAGGTAAGTAGCATCAATAAGATAAACCGTAAAGTTATATTCTAGTGAGGCAAGTTGGAATTGTATGTAGAGAACTTCTACAATAAATAAATACAATTTATATTATTTTCTTGTAGTAAAAAATGTATATAATAAGTCTTTATGTAACTATTAATACACCAATTTTACACCCAACCAAGTATTTGGAATGAACAATTCTTAAAACCCTTGCAACACTTGCATTTGCACTCAAACAGTGGCTAATTCATAACAGTTTTATTCTCATAAAGAATTTTACATGTATAAACCGTAAAGTGACATTAGTTCTTGAAGTGTTTTTTAAATTAGTAAAAGGGATTATTTAAATTGTAGATTAGTTTGGCGAAATATGCTAGTGCCTAACTAAAAATTATTCATCATGTCAGTTACCATATTTCCCGCAAGTAAACATTTATTATTATTATTTATTTTGAATTAGGCTAAGTTTTTATAATATTTATATAAAAAGCAAAATACACAAAAATATCAAACAAAATACAAAAACATTATAAAAACCTAATCTAGTGTGTGCCACCGGCAACAAAGCAGGGATTATTATTTTTATTATTATTATATAATTTATTTTATTATTATTAACTAATATTTTTAATTAAATGTAGATAAAAGCACTCCGATCTACAACCTAGAGGGATATGTAATGCAACCTTTGTATGTTTCTTATTTCTTATATTTTTAATTAAAAGTAAAAAAAACAAAATCTGATATCAACATCAATAGCCTAATGGTTTAGGTTACAGTCTGCAAATCTTAACGTTATAGGTTTGAATTCGCCATTCAACTATTGATGTGAACCATCTCCTAGCACAAGCTTAAGCTTAGTTGGAATGATTAACAAGAATGTTAGTAATATTTTTGTTTAAAAAAATACAATAATTTTTTTAATAATAAACAATAAAAAAAAGCAAAGTCACATATTCCAAAAATTGGTCGAATACAGTGACACACAATACAAATTGGTAAAAAAAACAGTTTTGAATTACTTTACTAGGGTTAAACCACTGTGTTGTACTGAACAAAATATTATGCAAGTTGTTTATACAGAAAAATAAATGAACCAATTGAAGTAGATGACCTATTAAATAATTATACAGTAAGCAGTTTCGTTTAAAGAAACATTCAACATCTGATCTGATAGTCACTACAGTTGAAAGAGTTTATTTTTTTTACATACAAAAACAATTGAAATAGTGAAAAAAAAAGTGTCAGCCTAGTGGCTATATGTTCAACTTACGATCGGGGGTTTGAAATCTCAGCTGAGCTTCTACAAATCAGTTTTCCGTTTTTAATTATCCAAATAACACATTTTAAATTTTGTGCCCGGTTTATAGTAATGGGCTCATCATCTCCCATTTATAGGACCTAGTAAGCTTGAATAAAACAATTACTAGCTGTCTACTCCAGTTATGCTTAAAGATGTCATAATAATGTAAAATACCAGTGATGAATCTAAAAAATTAACAAAATTGTTAAAGATACTATAAAGCTTTTAGTGTTTCTATTTATGGAGATAGACAATAGGGATTAGCTCATGAAGACCACATTAGGTCAAAATGCTGACCTGATGAACTTGTAAATACATTAATAAAAAAAAATATTCCAATAACTGAATGATCAAATTTATGCTCCTTAAATAACTGCAATGAAGAGTAAAAAGTTAGTATATAATAAATGATTAATTCAAGTTGTTGGTTGTGAATTATTTAATTGTATATTTTTAAATGGAACAATAAATCCTGTTAATATAACAATTAGATGTATATGTATACAACCATAGACTTGGTTTGACTTTTTACTTGATACAATATGACATTGATATTTCTTAAATTGTATATGTTAATTAAATATGTGATATTGTTAATTGTATATGTGATTGTTAAATATGTTATCTCTGTCTACACTAATTGGTCTATAAATATGAGAATAATGATATTTTTCTTACAATAAATCTAAGAATTGTATTAAAACCATTTACACAAGATAAATTGATGTAAATTGAAATATCTTTTCATGTCATTTTCGGGAGTTATATTTTTTAAGAACTTATAATGGCGTACTTAATAATCTATAAGTATGGGATATATTAAAGCTTCAAAGATAACTTTAATGTATAGTTTAGAAAAATTATAGCCTATAAAAAATTTGCATGCACAATATTAAATAATATAAGCATAAAATAACAATAAAAGGTTACCATTGATAGGATCATGTAAACAGAAGTGTAAGGTCGTTGTATACATACAACACAACCAGCCGCGAGGTTTCGTTACGGGCGAAATTATTGGCACATGTCCCACAAAACCACGACGCGCCACTTCATTACAAGAATGTCATTATGCTGCAGCAAACGATCGAGAAATTATTATAAATAGAGATCTCAAAGAACCTTGGACGGAAGACGCTAGCGGCGCCCCGCGGTATCGCGCTGCGGCCGGCCGCTGCCAGTCCCTGATCGTTTCCAGATATTCACCTAATACCAGAATACGCCGCGAACGCCATAAAAAATCCAGGTTTACTCTCCATACATAAACAATGAGATAGGTCGGGTGTAGACGGGCGCGAAGCACACCAAACGCACGCTTATTATGGCCGATTTATTGCCTAAGACACGCCGTTTGGACGAGATGACATCGTCAGAGAAAGCGTCTAACAATAATTTATATCATTCGTGTGATCTAATTAAGGTATAACGATGGGTATGCAACAAGAAACAAAAAATCGGGATCGCTGACATTTTTGTTTATGGTACATCGACGAGACGAGATCCAGAATCCACAAATAGCAAGCAAACGTACATGATTACCGCCTCCTGACGGATTCACTAGCACTTGATAACACAAAACACAGTATTTCTTCACATTTATGTAAGTTTCATCGTCAAAATACACTCAGATAATTAATTTCTTTCTATCAGCATATAACACAAATCACCACGCACACACAACACAACATACATAATATATGTACACCAATACACATGGGATGGATACTTCTCACAAATTTCCTTTTCTACACAAAAACAACAAAAGTGTGAGAACTGTAAGATATCCATTCGGCTACGCGTATCAGCAATATCAGCATTGGTTATTATTCTGGTAATTTTGACACGATTATGATTCTATATCAAAAGGTTTGTATCGTTGAGAATATATTTTGGAAAATAATTTTATTTAAAATTAAAATCAAAGTAATCATCAATAAATCATTAAAAACCTTGTTATATTAAATTTTATATGATTTAATGAAAATTAAATAGCGACAGATATTTTCTTTAAATTTACAAAATGTATTTTAATATTAAAATCAATAAATAATAGTAGTGCTAGACAGAGAAAACTTTTGCGTACCAATAGATCATTAAATATATTTTACTTAGTAACAAATAGATTGAATCCCATAGAAAGAAATTGCAGTACTTGATTAAATAATGTTATATTTAAAAAAAATTACATAAGAATTTATGCCCAGTGAACGGCAATGGGCTTACAATGTTCCATTATGTTCAGAACATAAAATTAAAAAAAAAATAACTAATACTATAACGTATTTTTTCCCAGAATAACGATGTCACATTGAAATATGTAGAAGCGTTGAGGTAAAAAAAACTTTTGCTTAGAAACTGAATTTGATCACAACAATTATAGTCTAACAGTAAGGAATAAATAGGCAAAATAAAATGGTTAGCTTAATAATTCATTCTTATACAAAATTAAATTCAATGTGTATTTTACACTTGTCTTAACTTAGGTCAACAATAGAATTAAAAGTGGTTTCAATAAAGCTATTATTTAAATTTAAAATAATTATGAGATTGTCTAACAAGTAGATATGTTGGACACTAGTTTAGTATAATCAAAAAAATTTGGATTGTAAGCAGTTTTGTAACAAGCTGATTGTGTATCCGAACAATGCACTTCTTGAAATAGAAAACTGAGAAGTCTGTTTGTTCCATGGTCTACTTTTGCCAAAAGTATTTACTAGTCTATGATCGATCGTAATTTATTCAAAATGGACACTTATTAGTTTTAAGACTAATTACTCTATAATATGAGTGAAATAAATTATATAAACATTATAATATGAATATCGTATAAAATAATGTGTATTACTTGAGCCATATCAATGTAATTTAGCATATATTTTGTAGAAATATTTATATTTTATTCTGTAATATTTTAAAGAAATTCGTTCATAAATCTGATCAAAATAATGACCATAATATAATGATAGTAGTTTAGGCCGTACCTAAGATTTAATGCAAGTTTAAACAGGAAGAATTTTAAACCTGGCTGTAAGAATACTTGACACTTTTGCACATAATAGTACAAGATTTAAAAAGTATGTGTTGTCTATGATTATTTTACGCTGAAGGGATGAGGGTCGGTTGATTTCGCTTCGTTGTCGTGTATATTTTATTAGTGATCAGTGACGAACTTGTTTTAAATGGACTGGATTAAGTGATATTGTTGGGTGCTCAAATCGTGTACTTGATGCTTCAGGAGACGTTTACGCGGCGCTGCTGATTACATTCCGACCGCTCCCAGTGCGTAAAGTACGTACGTCAGTAACCAAGTATTTTTCATGCCGTTTGTACTACTTGCTTATAGTAGGGGCCGTGTGATAGTAAAAGCCGTTGGAAAGTGTATTCATAGTAGGACTTGATGCTGTAAAAACCTATCTCACGTTCCATTTTATTCAGAGCAGTATACGTTGCTAGTGAAGTCTGTACAATTTAGATGTTTGTAGCCATTTTCGGTGTGTTCCATCTGTGATCTGAAATTTAGTAAAAGTGATTTCACTGCTGATATATCCGAAGACCACATTCTGTAAGATAATATAGAAATAAGTTGCCTTTATCATACTTTTTTAAATTTACTTGCATATAGATATTAAGAGATTTAATGGTAAATCACGAAAACTTCGCTTCGCGTTGTGTTTTATATTTTTTTATTATTGTTGATCGACACAGGTTGGAAATTATTACAAGAACTTAAGATTTCGGTAATTTTTATTTAAACCGTAACAAGATACAATTGTTCAAGAATAATACCTATATTATTAACAAAAATTACTATCAAAACATAAATGTTCGAAAACTGTTAATATTGTAGTGATTTCGTTACCAAATTTCTTGAAAACTTATTCAGAAACTACCAAATCAATAAGTATATCATAAGTAAGATTTCTTTTTTCCAATGAGGATTTGTGTTTGAAAATATTAAATTGAAAATTAAAAAAAAATTAAAGCTTTTTGATATTTATAATGTTACATGACTATATATGATATATACTATGATAGCTATGACCTATTAACTTTCCACTAGGCTTATTAGATCACATAGTTATATGAATAAGCGTATCACCAACACAAAATTTCTTTGGTATTTCTAAGTAGGTACCTTTGAAACATTCAAATTTCAAAAGTACAAGTTGGTTTGGGTACAAACTTCCGACCATCACATCATATGTCAAATGCTAAGCCACTAGACAATAACTGCTTCAAAATTTAAAGTAAATAACATCACATTACGGGTATAAAAAAATAACAATTGGTACAGACTAAAATCTCAATAGTTATTTGCATTTCTACAAGATGGTGAGGGCCTAACCATGTGATCTTAAGTGACATACAATTTCCATGTCATGCTGTCCAATTGAGGTCACTTTACTTTAATTATGTTCTAACTTTTTAACTAATTTAACTAAGAATTAAAAAAAATTATAATGCCATACCCACTCACATTTGAAAGTTATTGCTATACTGTATTGTTACCAGGCCATAAAGACTAAAAAAAATTATATGACACTACTATTTGTATATACATTTTTTTTGTATAGAGATTATTTAACCATCCCAATTTTTTTACAAAGCTATCAATATTTTTTTTTCAGAAATATAACTAAAATTCTTGTTAACCATTTCAACTAAGCTTATGCTTGTGCTAGGAGATTGTTCATGTCAATAGTCAAATGATGGTTTTGAACCTACAGCTTTACGATTCACAGACCGTACCCTAAACCATTTGGCTATTGAATAATAATATTATCAATCAAAATAATATTTATAATAAGTATAATAAGCTCTCACAATTTAGATATTGCTATAGATATGATATCTTTTATTATAGATTGGTAGATAGTATTAAATCTTTCATTTTGATTAGAATAGTAGACTCATTAATTTAGTAAAGCTTCGTCTTTCATTCTTCGTACAGCAAAGGACTGGAATAGTTTGCCCGCGTCTGTCTTTCCTTCCGATTACAATGTGGGTATTTTCAAGAGTAGAGTGAATAGGCATTTACTAAGCTAGTGCGCCTTACCATCCAGGACTGCATTTCCACTTAACATCAGGAGGGATGGTAGTCAAGCACTTGCTTAGAAATTATAAAAAAAAAAGAAAATACTTTTAAAGATTTGTTTCTTATATTTAAATTTTTATTTTACGTTCCAAATCTATGTAATTCATTTCTCATGTTTTATAGATTTTATTATAATTTGTTATATAGATAACAGTGTTAATTTCTATATTTATCTTATCTATATAACAATGTAAAAATGTAATGCAGATTAACTAGTTTTATATTTGTTCAAATCAGCAAGTTTGAAACAACATAGTAAATAATAATTATCTACATTTTAGAACAATAATAATAATAATATAGTTACCCGAACTAGCGTAAGCTGCATCTCAGGAGCTAATGTCTTCCGCCGTCATTTTTGACCGTAAAGTTAAACATTTATTTTCTGTGTGGGACTTGCCCTGTTGAACAGTTTTTTTTCTTCTAAAATTTGTAAACAAATGCTTGATCATGCTAAGAATCTGAGTTCAGGGTAAAGGAAGAACCATATAGAAACATGCATTTGATTATTCTAAGATATGTGAAGTTTGCTAATTGTAGAACTCTTGAGATTCTTTAATACTCTCTTGAGAGAGAAGGTCTCTAGAGGAGAAGTTTTTTATTTTTTTGTTACACTTTTATTTGTGTTAAAATATTTTGCCTTATTTTTTTCGGATCTATAATAAACTTGGTAATGGAGGTATCTCTTGTCTATCAAAGTAGTGTCAATAGCTTAATTTCATATTTTAACAAGCATACGATTTTTAGGAATTCTCTGGCATATCTTGGTGCTGAAGGCCCTATGGCAATACATTTTGGGACCTAATTGACCCTCCTATCCTGAGAGACGACGACAGTTAAATAAATAGTAGCCTATGTGCTCTTCCACACTATAATCTATCTCTGTGCCAAATTTCATCCGGATCCTTTCAGCAGTTCTGGCGTGATTTAGCAACAAACATTAAAAAAATCGCATTTATAATAGATATTAGATTTAACATATAAAATGAAATTAAGCTTCTGATGCGTAATCTTATTGGGTTGAAAACTATGCTGGTTAACCACCTCGATGTTGTGATAATTACCACCCAAGAACATCTAAAACAACGCAGTGCTAGGTGGGACCTGCATTGCCAACTTTTGACAAAGGGTTGACGTCGTTTCGGAAATTATGCGTGGAACGTAGAGTAGTTGAAATCCAGCCATTAGACGGTCAACTTAAGTCGCTATTAACGAACGTTGAAATCAGCGGATGGAATATTTTCACAGAACGCTCAGTGATAAATACGTACGATACGAAGAGAAGGATACTGCTTGTACCAATAAAATTCAAAAAGAATCTTTCGGTTTCTTATGTAACAGTTTACGAGTAAAAACAAAAACCGTCTTCAAATAGAATAGGCATATTACGAAATAGAATTAATCAGAATCTAACCAAATTCTAATCAGATTATCTTAAAAAAATCCACACACACACGCAGTTTTTATTTTTATATAATTTGTAAATATTTTGTTAAATACGCTTTATATTGTAAATATTTTTTTTAGTTAGTATTAGGTATTGTTTTATATGTATAGTTATATTTTCTAGTTTTAGTTATAGCAAAATAAAGTTTAGTTATTATTATAGTAATAAATGTCGAGGTACAGTTATTGAACCGTAATTGAATACGTTTATGTAAAAGAAATTGAGATCAGTTTATGAATGGCTTATGCACAAAAATTAAACAAATAACGCAGAAATATTACCTTTAAAGCACAATAATATAAAATCATCGAAATCGATTGGCGTGACATTGAGTTATTCGTCCATTTGTAGTAAATTTAAAGGTAATATGGTTTTCTCATGCTTGCTATTGCAGCAAAGAAGAATATAAAAACATCAGCTTGCAATTAAAAAAATAATCATCAAAATCGGTTCAGCCAGTCGAAAGTTATCGAGGTAAAAAGATAGAAAACATAAAAACGGAGGAGCCTTTTTAAAATCGGTTGAAAATTACACTTTAGACAGAGCAATCGCTTTCCGACATGCGTATTAGGTCATATATGTATGTATACAGGGAATGACCCCATAGGAGTCAAATTATCCCATGCTCATTGGTACAAGAGAGTTGAGATACGAATCCCGTATCATGGCGCCGGAAGTCTTTTTTTTTTAATGATAAACTACACAGATTGGCCAGAAAAGCTGGCCTTGACTGCTTTACCGGATTGAGAGGTGGCATAGCTCTAAGGTCGCTTAGCCTGAACCTCTATCGCTAGTAACTCGACACAAGGGTCCCCCCGGTGGGGGGTAACCTCGGCTTGGACGGTTACTATGTTACACGTAAGCATTCCGATCCGAGGGCGCCGAACCACGACTCTGTCGGTAGCTATTTCAGGGATATTCTAAGAGGCATTCGAAAAGCTAAACTAACTTTGAGTGCCACTTCGGGAAGCGTTGGCGCTGGGAGAAGAAGTGGCCGAAGAAACTCCAGCAACTCTCCTAGCAACTAAGGGGTGGGGCCTACCCATAAAATAGCGGTAACGCGCGAGGATAAAACCGGAAGTCGACGCCGAAGGTGTACCCACTAAGACACCACTGCTTATTTTGTTAATATTAAAAAAGTACCGTGTTTTCACGTCACGTTATTGCTAAAAGTTTTCTCATCATTTTGTCAGTAAAATTATACACTATTACAAATAAAAACGAGTTATAACATATATGGAATAAATATTATATTATACTAATTTTAATTAGACCAGGAATAAATTAAGAATAGTTCACCACAAATAAATCCGCAGTTATTGCGGTAACTTTATGGTTTATCTATTCTTCCGTTACGTCAATATGCACAAGTTGGCAACAGTGCAACCAAAGAGAAACTTTAGAAAATTGTCTAAAACGAATTGTAGTCTATGGTATCTGTCAATATATCGGAAGATAATCCACGTCCACGCTTGTCCATATTAAGAGACCTTCCAAATAATTTATCTAGAAACATTACTAGTTTTAGAAAACCGATATTTTAATTAAAACTGTTCATCGACATATTAAATCAAAAGGGTTTTCTCTTCTTTTAAATATTTTCACTTACTGTTTCTACTTCCTCTATTGTACTTAATTCCGTAATAAGTTATTTTAAATACGCGAACACAAACCGTGGTATTTTAAATGTTATACTGGACTTAAACAAGGGTGTACGTTGTTACAACTTCTGTATAACGGTTTAATGAACAAAAATGTAAACGTTATACAAGGTAGAACGTATTCTTGCTTTATTAGTACTAATTTTGCTTATTCTTAGTTTATTCCTAAGTTTATCTTTATACCACGTTTATTTGTAAGGCTGATAAAGTTTTTCTTCATTATATCACAAAGAAGACAACGCAGGGAACATCCGAACGCAATAAAGGTATTTTTAACCCCCTCACATGCGGAGTGACAGATAGCCAGACAGAAGCGGACATGTCTTTTTGCCATTCCGCTCCACAACCCTAAGGAAAGGAGTAATTCCGTTCGCCATTGTACACGCTTTTCTGTTCCTTTTTTGCGGGATCGCTTCCGTTGATTAAAAAACAAGTTCTTCCAGCGACTGTGACTCAGTGCCCTGCCGTTAAACTAATTTCATATAACATTTTAAATAGAGTAAAATAAAAATTCTAGCCGGGAATTGTTCAAAATCGGAAAAATTCGATTTCAAAAATAACATTACAAAGACGTTTAACTGCACCGGGCAGCTAAATTGTTTTTAGATAAAAATTCGCTAGCGTGCACCAAGTTTAAAATAATCACGTCCTTTTAATCCTACCGGGGTAGACAGAGAGTGATCCCTATGTGACCGGTGATAAGAGTATCGCCATACACCGGTAATATATTTTTAACGAGTGATTTTTTTAAAAACCGAAAATTCAGGACCATGAGATCGCGAGTCAAAGCCTTAGTGCTTATCCTATATAATACTTGACATATATTATCGTATAGCCACTGCCGACCAAGTAGATAAGTTCATTTTTCCATGTCGGCTTAGTAGCCTACCCTGCAGCCCTGTAGTCCTGGGCTCGTAGAATAAAGCTACGGTATCCTCTGCCTGTCGTAGAAGGCGACTAAAAGGAGCCCCTAGTTCACGTGGTGATAAGGGCGCGGACCCTTTGTCGTCCGAAGTGGACTCGGGAAGAAGGCGGCATCGGCTGGCTTGTGTCGCCTTGCACTGCGACGGTGCTGGGGGAGGGACTAACCTCCCCTGGAGGTGCTTTATAGGATTGTGCAGAGGGGCTCCGGTTCGTTCCACTGGAGATTCCGGAGCCTCTCGCCATGCTGACTAAGGGCCTGAGAAAGGGCCGCCAGGAGGTTTTTTAGTGAGTATGAACCTCCCATAACCCCGCCTTCCTTGACGATTAAGCGTATAGAAATAAAACGTGCATTTTTACGTGATCATTACCGCTATACATAGTCAACACAAAAATAAATTCCTATCCTTATCAACTATATGCTATTGGCCCAGCGTCTACACATTTAGTGGTATTGCATTATTTGTTTTAACTTTTAATAAAAATATTATCTTGTTAATTTGCATTTTAAGCCAACACGCCTCCGCAAAAACGTGTACGTATTATTCCGAATTGAATAATAGCTCTACACCCCCGGCAATTATTATTCCGGGTACGGAATTTGAATCCGGAAGGAACACTCGGATCCGTAATATCGCCTGACTATTATCCAAGCAATGGAAGTACCCTAGATGGAGAGTCGTAAATCATTGCGAAAGGCCCAAAGTTCCAAGGATAATATCCGTAGGAAATTTCACGTTCTTTTTAAATATTTACGAGACACGAGGAAGACTTGTCGTCGTTACGTAAGATTAGCACTCAATCTTCACTTAGAGTAGACAGAGATCGTGGACCTTCTTGAATGAATTTGACAGCATAACCATTCACAATCTTCACTTAGGGTAAGCAGAACTCAACTACTTAAGATCCTGGTGCCAAATCTGATATTACAAATGTGTCAAAATTGTTAACATCTGTTATAATCTGTAGGTCTCGTAGAATAAAATAGTCCAACAACTAATACACTCGCTTTATTGAGACAGCGTAACGTTGTACAAAGAATTATTTATATCGAGTCAAACGTCACAACTGCGCGTCCTCACCATCTTTATACAAAATTAATTAGAAGTCAGATTAGGAACTAATAAAGTTAAACTATTGTTTACAATGCCAAGTTCATGTGACGATCAACTAAATTATTAATTATGAATTAAAGATACAATAAGGTTCAGGTAAATCATTAAGATATCATTGGAAGTAGTTATTATGTATAACAATCGCTGGGTGTCAGGTGTTGCCAGCTAACACATCATACTTATCGAATTTTGCTAGTTTTGGTTAATTTCAGTTGAACCACTATAGTTTAACCACTGAACCGATGATTATTTGATGATTCTTTTTCATTCTAAAGCTGGTGTTTCCCATGTGGTCCCAATTCTGACAACAGCATTCATGAAAAATCTTAAATTTTCAATACGTATGTGCGCGACAAATGGACGAATAACTTAATATCACGCCAACCGATTTCGATGATTTATTTTTATTGGAAAGGATTTAAGGGTACTTTGATGAGAGTGGGTAGGTTCTGATTAATTCTATTTCGTAATATTCCTATGATAATTCTGAAATACAAAGAAGAAAGTCGTATTTGAAATCGGTGTTTGTTTTTACCCGTCAAAATACTTGTGCTTCGTTCACATCCTACATCTGCGTATTATCCTATCGTATTAGTTTTGTGTGATAAGCTGTAATCCATAGTATTCTAATTTGAATCAGCCGTAGACCTAATTTACGGAACAATAACATTAAAACGGTGTCAACATCAAAACTCGGTAACATTGGCTCGCTCTGACCTCGATGGGATAGTCGAAATGAATTTAATTCATTCAACCAATCTGTGTTGAGTGTTCCCCAGTGTGGAATCATTTGACCGTGATACCATAGGCTAAGCATACAAACGCGTAAAATGTAAATTGCGCCGAAATAAAGCAAACCCACCCCCCGATAGGATTAGGAGCGTTGCTGAAGTTTCTTCGGCCACTTCTTCCAGCGCCAACGCTTCCCGAAGTGGCATATAAATTAGTTTAGCTTAGATTGTCACCAATAGTCTTTTTCCAATACAATAGCTACAGACCGAGTCGTGGCCCTCTCGGGCGCCCTAGGATAGGACTGTTACCGCGTAAAAATAGTAATCGTCCAGCTGAGGTTACCCCTCACCGTACCCTTGTGTCGAGTTACTAGCTAATAGAGGTTCAGGCTAAGCGAACTAAGAGCTATGCCACCTCTCAGTCCGGTGAAGCAGCAGTGAAAAAAAAGCGACTCACCTGTCACACATGGAGACCAATCAGTTTGGCGACAAACGTTTACAGCTTAACTATAGCTTCTATTTATTTTATTAATTTATTCAACATATGCAATTCATATAACTGTCACATAATAATTTCAATTTTAAAAGGAGGTCTTAATTCTAGTCGTCTATATTTTTTTTGTTTTTAATATTGAAGCACTCGTAGTCATTTACGAACTGATGTCGAACCGGAAAGACGCGCGTAAAAGCGTTTTATGTTTGATTCGCTTTGATTTGTTTTTGCTCGTTTATACACTTGTACTATTATGATAAACATGTCTTACTGCATGCTGGATTTTTATTTTTTTTAAAGTACCATAAATATTTTGCAGCCTACTTCCCCCCAACAAAATGTCAAATGGTGAGTTTGAACTTCGAATGTTATGTCTCTACCTTACACGAAACCATAAGTTATTACACTCTTGGTACAGTGTATAATATAAAATTAAAATCGTAGTATCCCCGGTGGAGTCGATTTTTTTTCATTGTATGCACATTGCGCTTGGTCAAATGTGCGCTGCTGTTTTAATTAAATCTAACCTCAAAAATATTAGACGGTTTGCATTGCGCGCGGAATTTGCCGCAGCGTCGCCCCTTCCTAAATAATATACGTCGCTTCCATATTTCTCAGTTAATTGCTCTGGCAATTAGCCTCGATTGTACGCCAGCGTGAATGTAACATCCAATCTAGGGGACAAGATATTGTTCCATTTAGTATTCCGTTAACTCCAATGCATTTGTTGGGGTACATTCGTAAGGTTGATTATTTCAATGGGAGATGTAAACGAGAAACAGTTCGCTCACGAGTAATTTCTAGACATTTTCTTTGTTGGCGAAAATACGAAACGCTTTAAAAATAAAAACAAAACACAGTTAAACAAAGAAGGAACGGACAAACAGGTCGTGATGCCCTTGGACACTGTCTCAGCATGTGCTGTCGTAAGGTTGACACGACGCTGATTCCAGAAGAACCTCTTTAAATGTAATCTCCACCGCTATAGATCAAAATAATCCAAAGTTTCGGAACAATTTTTAATCCGTGGTTCCTCGATAAGTCGTGTAACTTAAACTTCGACATCAGATGACGGAAGAAGCGTCAATAGCCTATTGGTTTAGGGTTCGCAAGGCCTTAGGTGCCCATCGTCAGTTCACTATTGACAGGAACTATATCCTAACACAATACTAAGTTTATTTTGAATGGTTAAAAATAATGTTAGTAACATTTATAATAAAATTGACCACCATAAAAGAATCGTAGCAAATGATATAATTAATTTATCCCTCTGAACTTTCTTAGCTTCTTTTTGTTTTGCTTTAGAGTAATAAGCTTACTCTAAAGCAAAACTGTTACAAAACATCAATCCGTGAGCGCCCTTCACATTGGAATGTTACGACCCATCTACAAGGTTTTTCTCGGGAGTAATCCCTCGAGATCACAAAAGTCATGAGCTGTAAAATTCAATCTGGTGAAGTTGTCTAAGCCTACCTAACTTCAGCCAAAAATATAGCAGCAAAAACACTACATCTGAAAATCAATTTACACATACTTCCGAGGGCTATGATCAAATACGAGTATGTGAAGAAGTTATCAGAAATAGTTGTTACAAATTTATTAATAGTTTACAAGTAATTAAAAGCAATTAATAGGAATCTTAGTAGTGCTTCTTTTTGCGTAGATTTAATTTGAAGTTGGTTTTTGTTTTACTCGTAAATTGCTTGCTTTATATCTGTTCTTAATAGGGTAACCAGTTGTGTGACACGAGTATGTATAAACAAATTTCAAGCTTGGCACAGCTAGTTTAATCTATGTATACTCATAACAAATTAACATATAACTTGAACCAACCTAGTTAGAGACGCGACACTGTTAAAGTGGAACCAACACGTGTCGTTCATTTTTAGGACGTAGAAAGTTAAGTTGAAAGGTCACATATGTGCTGACTCCGAAATCTTTTCTACGCGGTAGCGTTCCAATGATGTTCGGAATATATTAGCTTATAGTGAATGAGTCGATTGTTCTAGACGCAGATTTTAACTATGGATATTTCATGAATCTATTGATAGAATAGTATTCTACTGAGGTTACTATCAAGTATGGTTGCGTTTCTATTTTTTATTTTTAGATGACCCCATGCGATGTCTTGTGATACTGTTGCTAAAGATTATGCAACAACATTGGTCCTGTTATTACGTATTATCTTTTTATTCCCTTCCCTTCTTCCGTTTTATGTATTTTCTTCGGTTTTCCTTTCGGTACTATCGACCCGTTTGCTTTTGCGGCTAAGGCCATGACGAGCTCGCAGTATTCAAAGAATTATTTTCTGATATTGTGGGAAGCAACTTAACTATGTTGTCCTCAGTGATGACGGTATCCTATTTTGTGTTCTGTGTTCGCAGTCATGGCGATGTATTGCGAATCTTGGGCAGTGTAATGCGTTTCTATCACTCAATTCTCTAAATTCTAGAGACTGTCTGACTGATACAGGACTGGGTGAATCCAGTGCCAGAAGAATTGGTAGCAAACATTCCGGCTTCTATTATTAAATCAAGACGGAACAATTAGAATAGAATAGTATAGTAGATTTTCCCCGATAAAAGTGAAACCAACGCTAAATATAAGACAATTTTTGCAAATGACGTTCTTTGCATAACGTAGGAAGCAGTTATATAGTCCACTGGCATTTGATTTGATTTATTATGACTATGATCGTATTCTGCGTTGATTAATTAATAAAATCAGATGGTAACATCTATGAAATTATAAAGTCAAAGAGCCCGGACAACTGAATTCCAATCCCCGGTCAGTAAGAGAAGGTCGTACGACTTAACGCAATTTAAATTAGTTTCGTTCAATATTTATTCATTCATTCTAAACCATTCAGATTTTCACGTGATATCATATTACATACGAAACGACCAATTGATACGTTCTTGTTTCGTATTTTAAATATCAATTACCACTTTCTACTGGCACGTTTTCAAAATAAAATAGCCGTTCACCGCTGTTGTTTCATTTTTTTATGTGGAAGACGTAAAGAGGAAGCAGGTCGCGTTGTTGACCGCTCCGGAAAAAAGAGATGATAAGAGATAATCTACACTAGCTGAGTTCTGTGGAATAAAAAAAAGTAATTTCGTTTTGCATTGGGCTATTTACATGGATTACCATTTGTTTTAAATTGTTGGGGTCGACGTTATTATCGGTTCTCATTGCATCCTGCATATGTATATAGCTCCCTACTCGCAGCCTGGTATAATTAGGCGCTGTGTACCTCAAGAGATCACTCTCTATTTTGAAGTTCATGTCCGCCAGAAATTCGAAAAACTAACAAACAATAAATAAATCACAATTTATAACAAAACAAGTAGTGTCCTTTTGAAGTCGGTTGCATAAAAAGAAGCATATCTATGACAGACCGACTTTCACTCCAGTGAAACCGTTCCAGAGATTAACCGGAACGAACAGACAGGCAGACAGACAAAAATTGTAAAAAATGTTATTTTGGTATGTGTATAAATATAAATTCCTATGCATGTAGTAAGATGTTGTTATTTTTATATTAAAACGGATACTCTGAATTTATTTAAATGTACAGATAATAAGGCAACGATAGTAATGCCGAAACGTTAGACGCTTTATTATATAATACTAGCGTACCTAGCCCGCTTCGCCGCGCTAGATTTTCCTTTATTTTATTTAAATAATAAACTTACATCATTAAATATTTAATTTAACTCTCACAATATATTAAATTCGACATTTCTCTCCGTATTCATTCTCTTTTGGAGCGGATGAAGATCATTACCTACACCCTTGTTCATTTCAGCAGCATCCAGTAAAAGGATACATTCGCGGCGCTATAATTTACCTTGAATACTTCGAAATCTATAATTATTATCTTTAATATACTTCACTATACTTTATTATACTTCATTAGACTTCAATATACAACATTGTAATTCAATATGGTTCATAATGACATAAATATACACAACGCATGTGTCAATACAAATTTGGTTTATAAAACAATAGAATATCATCATAGGAAATAAAAGCTGTATTTGACAGTTCAAAAAGAGGAGTGCTCCGATCGTTCGATTCGTGCACCAAATTACTCGCCAGGTCAATCTGAAGATTCCCTGAAAGTTTCATTGAAATCGGTCCAGCCGTTTCGGAACCTATACGGAACAAACCCACACACATTCTTTTATATATATAGATCTAAGTAACGTAATTACGTTTCGCAGACCGTACCACCATTACGCCATTGACTTATTTCTACTACTATCAACGCTTTGTAATATTTTACAACTGTCTGTCGACGTAATCATAAAAGCTTACGTGTCTTTTACGCTTGTTATCAACTGGAGTGATTTTCAAGTGCAAACGTTGTTAGGACGGAGAAATTATTCATATACACTTTAACCCCTGGCACTTGTAAACCCTTTAGGTGCCTTACATGTGAAAGGGTAAGCGTTACGAACAAAGTAGGGTGGGATTATCGATCTTTGTGTGCTGTAATGACTGAGATTTTAACATTTGTTTATATCCTTCGTTACACACTTTGATAAGTGGGTATGAAAATTAATTTAAGGGAATATGAAATTGAAAATTGTTATAATTTGTAGGTCTCGTAGAATAAAATAGTCCAACAACTAATACACTCGCTTTATTGAGACAGCGTAACGTTGTACAAAGAATTATTTATAACGAATAACGTCACAACTGCGCGTCCTCACAATCTTTATACTAAATTAATTAGAAGTCATATTAGGAACTAATAAGGTTAAACTATTGTTTACAATGCCAAGTTCGTGTGACGATCAACTAAATTATTACTTAGGAATTAAAGATACAATTAGGTTCAGGTAAATCATTAAGATATCATTGAAAGTAGTTATTATGCATAACAATCCCTGGGTGTCATGTGTTGCCAGCTAACAAAATACTTTTGTACGGACTTCTCTCTTCGTCTGTATGTTCCTACTACTGATATCAATTAAAATTTTTCGACATTTATATAATAGATTTTTCTTCTTATCCAAGCCAAGCTACGAGATGATATGTTGGGTTCAAGTCCTGCATGCCTTATGTTATACCAAAGCCTTATATTTCTCTCACACCGAACCTGGTAAAACCTTCTATACCGTTCGTATTTCCATCTCTGTTATGGCATTCACACTCTGTACTTGAATAGAGCCGTGGTAGCTCAGTGTCCGTGCGGTTGGCTCAAGTTGCGTAGTACGCTAGCAACCCGAGTTCGATCCCCGGTGCCGGTACCAATAAATTTGTTGTTGCAATTTTATGTGCTGATTTAACACGCGCTCGGCGGTGAAGGAAAACATCGTGAGGAAACCTACATGTTTTAGAAAATTTTTCTACGGCATGTGAGGTCTATGCCCTTATACTCTCTTTACAGAGAAGGCCTGCGCCCAACAGTGGGACATATATAAAGGCTGTAACTTTAACTTAACTTGAATATCCATCAAATTTAAGCACTTGAAAATTCTTTAACAATCTATTTCATATTCAATAAACTTTTCAATTGTTAATTAACATATTCATTGAATAATTTTCACGCTTCGAAAGATTCCTGCAGGGAGTCCTGTCGGGACGTCAGGAACACTCTGTTGAATGGTTTTGGAATAAATTGGCCTTGTAATATAAATCAGCTAGTACTCTAATACTCAATTACTAACGTAAAATTAATTGTTCTTGATTGCTCATTATGATGTTGATTTTGACATAATGTTATTAGCAAAATTAATTGTATGCTGGGTGGGGTGTAAATAAGGTTGTATTTTATGGCGACATGGTTGCATGACTGCATCCCAATTATACGCATACATACAATAAAGACTGCATAGCTGATGTGTAAATACTACGGACAATTAATCATAATTCATCTGTCTTTGGCCTCATCGTTTAATTTGTAATTTAATCGGGATTTACATAGTTATGTAACCATTTTGTATGTGATAGGCCAATGGGTTATTAAAGATTGCTTACAGTGTTGCAGCTCGTAAAAAAATGACAAAACCCTCATTTAATACTTGTAATCAAGCTGCAGTTCTGCCCTTTCGGGCATTTTCGAGTCAGTATGCGAACATCCTTTGCTCTAAGTTACTTGCAATAGAGGTTCAGGCTAAGCTGACTAAGAATTTGGTCACCTCTCAATCCTTCAAAGTTGTAGAAAAAATAAACCATAAATGAAGATGGTGTTAATGGAATTTGGAGTTACCTCACCATTAACGAACATGGAATTCAGTTGATGTGATGTTTACTTTTTTGGTAAGACTTATAAATAAATAGTTTGGAGTTTGGGCTTGCTTTATAATAATCAAGAACAATGAAGACATGGCTTTGGCCTTTAAAACTACCAAAATTCTCCTATTCAAGACATGTGCTTTATGGACTTAAGTCTTTTTGCCTTTCCCATTAGGGATCAACCAATAAACTAACTTACAAATAAATAAATACCAATCTACACATGTCGAAGTTAACTAAAACTGTAATTGTAACGTTTGTTTATTACGATCTATTAATTATTTTTTACCTTGTTGCAGATAAATTTCAGCATTATTGGAGACGTCGTCGCATGATGAAATTATATTTTAATCTGTTAACAAGCAATTAGGCAATCGAGTGGGAAGTTTAGACATGATCAACGTACCGAAGTAGCAATGGACGGCGTGAAGAAATTACACTCGGGGACCCTGTATCGGTGAGTTATTATGTTATTCTCTTGTGGATCTTGAAACGTAAGATAACTTGTAATATTTATTTCACTTCTTCTTAAATTTATCTACCCAAAACTAACGAACAAAAAAAACTATCGATAGAAATTAGTTTTATACTAGGGAACTCAGCCCGCTTCCCCCGGGCTAGATTTTGTTTAAACAGTAAGTTTAACTCTCACAACAAACTAAATTTTCTCTCCGTATTCATTCTCTTCTCGAGCTGAAGATCATTACCTAAACCCATGTACATAGATATGTATTAAGATTGGATGGATGCGTATGGATTTTGAAGTATTCAAGATTGAATACTTCAAAATTCTCAATTATTATCTTCAGTATACTTTATTATACTCCATTGTACTTCAATATGCTTCATAATGAGATAAGTATATTGAAGTAAGTAAGATAATACGTACAGTTGGAACTAAATCTACTTTCAAACATTTACTATGGAAGCTTTACCTAAGCAAGGAATAGTTTGTCAATTGCTGTCCCTATCCATCTATAATTATATATATATATATGTATTTATATATGTATCTATTTATTATTATATATAATTATTATGTTTATATATTTAATTTGTAAGTAGGTATGTATATTATATATGCATGCATTTATTATAGTTTTCTTTTATTTATTATTTTCTCATATAGCTTGCACCCGTTACTTTGTCTCTTCACAACCCCAAGGTAGACTGGCAGAGAATGCCTACTGGCATTAAGTCCGCCTATTTGTACCTTTTTTTTTGTATTGTGTGCAAATAAAGAATAAATAAATAAATAAGTATATACAACTCATGTGTCAATACTAATTTGGGCTATAAAACAATGAGTGCTCCGATCGAGAACTTTACAGGATTATTCGCCAGGTTAATTTGAAGATTCCCTGAAAGTTTCATTAAAATCGGATCACACTTTCTCTTTTATATATATAGATTAGTCATATTTTTTTCGTTCATTCGTAAATATCGGAACAAAAAGTCGTTCAAACCCACTGTTCAACTATTAAATTAAACCAACTTCTAGCTTGTTTTGGAATGATTGAAAAAAATGTTAACAAATTTGTTTCAATTTGCATCAATTGAACTTATAATAATGGGAGCGTTACTGCAGTTTCTTTAGTCAACTTATTCTCGCTTCACTAAATGGCGTTAATCCTAGTTCTAGAAATTCGGCTAACGCAACAGATAGAGCCGGTCGTTCGGGTATCTTTCAGTATCCTCGGTTCGGAATGCAACCGCGCCAAACCAGCCAAGGTTCTGTCTGTGAAATAGAGATTCAAGCCGACCCTTAAGAGCTCCCAATAGAAGGAGAAATAGAAAGAAAAAAATCCGAAAATATAAACAGTGTGTTGCTTCTGGTAGGATCATTGTAGACTTCAGTAGTCACTTAATCTTAGGTCGGCAGAATCTCACTACACACATGCTGAGACGGTGTCAAATGTTGGTGTCAGATCCTATTTGTCCTCCTTATCTTCTTCCGTTCTTTCTTTCTTTAACTGTATGTTTGTTCATTTTTAATTTGTGTCATTTTTTTGTACTGTGTTTGTATATGATCCCAGTAAATAGAATTTCTGTGATATGGAATACGGGACTAGCATCCTCGTTCGCCCCTCATCCTATAAGAGAGATCTGAAAGAACGGGTTTTACTGTAAGTTTTAAAATGCTAATGTACGCTCTTTACATGAACTGTACAAATATGTGCCCGGGTCTGAACAAACACGGCTGCCTCAATTTCCACGTCTTCCCATGGCAATTCCCTCAAATAACACCTTTTCGCGTTTGTAGCGTTTCATTTTAGCTGTTTGCGATATTCGCGACCCGCTGCGAGTTTCGGAACTGTTTACGTAACTATCAAGTGTGTACCTACCCTAAAGTTCTGTCGTTCGCCGCTACGTAGGTGGCCGGAGCAATTGCGGCGTTATTCGCGAACATGGACACATGTATTGTAAAAATAGGTCGCCCATTTAACCCCGTCTTATTTTTAGCAACCGGCGCGGTGTGTTCACACCACAATTAGCTTTTGTGGGAGACACTTGAGGATTTTTGTTGCTTTTAAAAACTTTAGTTGCTTTTAGAGAAAGCTAGGGATGACACTTATTCTTGAACCAAAAAACGAAGAAATATTATCTCGTTTTTTTTCTCAATGCTGATGAGTCAAGCGACCTCTACAGTTTCACCGGGTTTTAATATTTCCTGCTGGGTAAAACTTATAAAACAGCAGTAAGACCAGCCATGATGTAGGGAACTTAATGTTGGGTTGTCAATAAACACCAAGAACAAAATATGCACACTAATGTAAACAAAATTCTATGGTTGGCAGCGGAAACAATGAGACACTTTATCAGTGCGAAACGAGACTTCATCAGAGGCTTCTTCGAAGTTTCATATTAAAGTTTCACCTATTTTGGATACGAGCTTATAATGAAACGGGATCGAAATAACATTGTAAAGAGGACATTGAGGGAAGGCGACCGCCAGGCCACATAGACAACTCCCGGGATCTGAAACGAGTTCAACTAGAGGCACAGACGATTCAAGACAGACTGTCTTAGCGCCATAAAACGAAGAATGTCGACCTCAAATACAGGGATCCTTAAAAAAATATACAATTACTATTTAAGAGCAGTGGTAACATAAATGCTAACCGTTTATGTTACCACTGCTCTTATAATGTTAAGATGGATGTATCTGCAAAGAGTGTTTATGGCATTGTTGAGGTAACTTCATGCGTCAATTCAGCAATCTCTGAACATAAAACGATTTTCAACTGTTTACCGGGGTTTTTTTGTTTGTACATAAACCGAAAGATAGAAACTCAATCACATAGTAAGTCACCCGAACGAAGCGATTTACTTCGTCTTTCATTATTCGCACAGCAAAGGACCCGAATAGTTTGCCCGGATCTGTCTTTCCCTCCGATTACAATGTGGATATTTTCAAAAGTAGAGTTAGGCATTTACTATTTATCTAATTCCCCTATCCCCGTTCCACCATCGGAATTCAAGATGCACTGCAGGATTTCATCCTTTTGTTGTGAACATCCCTCAAACCCGAACGAAGCGCTTGCTTCGTCTTTCATTATTCGTACAGCAAAGGATTTGAACAGTTTGCCTGCGTTTGTCTTTCCTTTAAATCCCAAATCCCTATCGTTCTTTACAATGTGGGTATTTTCAAGAGTAGAGTGAATAGGCATTTACTAAGCTAGTGCGCCTTATCATAGAGGACTGAATTTCTACTTACCATCAGGTGGGATCATGGTCAAACACTTGCTTAGAAAGTATATATAAAAAAAGAACATTGATTAGATTACACGGAATTAAACATATTCTGAAACTGCTGGCAATAGAAACAAAAAAGTATTTTGATAAACTAAATTGTTTTTAGTTCACATTACACATTACGTAATTTATTCTTTTAAATCTTCAATGCCAATGACCATTTATCACGTGTACTACTTTGTATACCGATAGTGAATTCATTGAATACCCAACTACGCAGTACCAGGTGTGTATTCGATAGTCACAATCTGGCACTGTGGACAATTCATGACGCAGCCCCGACAGTTTCAATGAATGGCCACGGCACTCACGTGTCGCAAGTTGTTGCTGTTCCGAATTGTTCCCGTGTTAGTTTGTCCGTATAACTCTGTGTTAGTTGTTGGTTTGTAGTTTATACTGCTACTACTACGTGTTGTATAACGTAGTGTATGTTACGATTTTTTTGTTTCCGAACCTGTACAATTTAAGGACCTTCAAGAAACGAATCTACTTCTTTATCAAAGTTCAGGTACCCACTTGCAGCCCCTACGGCAGTGGTGGGCAAACTACGGCCCGCTTGGCCCGTTAAAACATTTCATCCGGCCCACCAAGAGTTTTTTGAGTAGCTGATATCTTGCAAGTAGTATTGGATTTTTTTTCTTTTTTTAAGTTTTAAAACTTTTAGAAATTCTTGGTTTAAAAATAGCTTATAACGTCGTAAATTTTTACGTAAAAAGCCAAAAAAATTGGTATAATTTGCTAAATTAGCTTTTCATTTCTTTGTTAAAAAGATTTTATAAATCCATAGATCTTTTTCTGACAAATTTTGGCCCGTTGCAATTTATTTTTACAATTTGTGGCCCACCAACCAAAAAGTTTGCCCACCGCTGGCCTACGGTGTTTTGGTTGTCCATGGGCGACGGTAATCACCTAAGATGAACCGTAAGTTCGTTTGCTCCTTTTATACTAAAAAATAAGAACTTGCTAAAATGAATACCAGGTCTATCACCTTAGTTGATCTTACAAACACCTTAGACTTTATTTAAATAACATAATTTCAAATTTTTATTAGTATATAAATGTACTACGTTTGTAGCCTAAAATCTTTGTAAAGCGATCAGTGAAAGGTAAGCAACTGTTTTTTTTTAATTCCTATAATTAAGCTTTGCGTTCTCTTTCTACGGATAACGTGGGGTTAGGCCAGAGTCATATTACTGGCCAGTCTATTCATTAACTTATTCCCCTAGTATATTTTTCCTTTGTGCCTCTTTATTTGTCATGGAATTAACATTTTAAAAATACCATGTAACTAACGGTACATATAACTTACGGCCAATTAGGTATGAACATAGGTGAGATTTGAAAGAAAGAGTAGAGTAGTAGTTAGATGTCCAATGGCAGGATTAAAAATAGAACTGTTTTACGTCTCTTTTAACTTTTTTTCTACATAAAGACTGCTGACGTACCTCTTTCTCTTTTAGCGGCCTTGACTGCTTCACCGGATTGAGAGGTCGCATAACTCTTAGGTCGCTTAGCCTGAACCTCTATCGCTAGTAACTCGACATAAGGGTCCCTCCGGTGAGGGGTAAGCTCGACTTGGACGGTTACTATGTTATGCGTAATTCCGATCCGAGGGCGCCCGAGAGGGCCGAACGACGACTCGGTCGGTTGTTATTTCACTTTGAGTGCCACTTCGGAAAGCGTTGGCTCTGGGAGAAGTAGCTGCAGAAACTCCAGCAACGCTCCTAACATCTAACTGCCCATATAATGACAGGCACATATTCTCCGTGATTTAACCGGTCCATGCAATTACGCAATAAAAATGTTGCGTATCTCTACCACAAAACAAATCCGGAAATCCAATGAACACTCCTAATAGTTATCTATTTCTAAAAGTATTAAGACTTACGTCGTTACGAATTAACTAAGAGCCTTGTCATTAAGCTGATTGCAGGCCTTTAGTGTGATCGCATTATATTTACAAAGTAATCGTTAAGTGTAAATCCTTCTTAAGATGGCGAGAAAGTTTCTTATTGAAACTGAAGTATTGGTTATTGGTATGGTATATCAATTGTTATAAATACAAACAAATATATATCGGCCTATTTCTAACATATCGTAAATATACTTGTACATTCTACACACTACTACATGATGTAATTCCCCCATCCCCTTTCCACCATCGGACTGCGGGATTTCATCCTTTTGTTGTGAACATCCCTCAACCCGAACGAAGCGATTTGCTTAGTCTTTCATTCTTCGTACAGCAAAGGACTGGAATAGTTTACCCGCGTCTGTCTTTCCTTCCGATTAAAATGTGGGTATTTTCAAGAGTAGAGTGAATAGGCATTTACTAAGCTAGTGCGCCATACCATCCAGGACTGCATTTCCACTTAACATCAGGTGGGATCGTAGTCAAGCACTTGCTTAGAAATTATAAAAAAAACTCTTCTTCATAGCCAGAGCTCCCGCTGAGATCTATATTGTTCTAAGGGCATATATGATTAAATTCTCATGAATTTCCAGAGTATTAACACGTTGTAGAATATATTAGGCTGTACTATACTGTCGGAATATCGACTAATCTCGTTACAGTGTGCAGTCGCAGTGTTATCGTGTATTCATATCTTAATTCAATTCCGTCGACAAACACTGAGCAGTCTCGCGGTCGCTTTGTGGTCGGTGTACATGTTTGCATTTGTATTTATAAATGTGTTAGCGTGTTTTTTTTATTTCGTAACAGTATATTGAAAATAAATACATCGGTCTGTGGTCAATCTGATTGATGGTTATTTAAATTTTGTTATCGCGATGCATGTTGTATTGCGTTAAGATAACTGTTTTAAACATGTAAAGCCTAAAGGTTTATGGTATGTTAGTTTTAGAGTAAACATAAGCTTTCTTTATGAAAATATTTGTAGTAATATTTGTGACACATTTAGCATTTATAAAAAGAAAACCATTACAACAAATCGTTGACGATCAAATTATTTGATACAAAAGCAAAGGGAGAATGCCTCCCTATTGGACCCTGTCCGGTGTACTCGAGTTGGGGGAAGGAGAACGCGGTTCGCCCCTCCTTCTCCAACCTCCTTAATGGTGCCACTTGCGGGGAGTTAGGAATCTCTCCGCCGGCTTGTACCGGCCTCACCCGCTTAGAGCTTAGTAAGCATGGTTATCTCTCCATAGGCGTAGGAGGCCTGATTCCTAAGCGGATTTGACGCCGGGGCAAGATGGTTAATGCGACCCCATCTTGGCTAACATGGCGGAGGACGACTCATAGGAAGTCCTAGTACTCTTCTAGACTAAGCCCGACATAACTTGCCTGCTGCCCCGGCAAATAAAAAAAAGCATTTCCTATCATCTATATATATATGTAAAAATGTGTGGGTATGTTCCATATAGGCCCTGAAATGGCTAGACTGATTTCAATGAAACTTCCAAGGAATATTCAGATTGACCTGGCGAGTAATCCTGTAAATTTTGGTGACGTCGGAGCACTCCTCTTTTTGAACTGTCAAACAAGCCATACGTCATACTTTTATTTCTGACATTAACTTGAGTCCGATATGTTTTTATATTAATGATTAGAATGATATTGTTTTTACTGATATGTACACCTTCAGACGCTCTGGAAGGTAATGAATACGGAGAGAAATTAATAATTTAATATATTGTGAGAGTTAAATTAAATATTTAGTGATGTAAGTTTATTGTTTAAATAAAATAAAGCAAAATCTAGCCCGGCTAAGCGGGCTGGGTACGCTAATGAAAAATAAAAATTAGATCACCAACTAGCATTTTGTAGGTGAGGCTAATCGCTCCTAAAGCTTATTTTACTTCTACAATCCGGTAAAGTTTTAGCGGCAACCCATCAGCAATCAAACGCCTTGTAATCTAAAATTGCAATAAGAAAATTGATTAGAATATTGCTTAGAAAATATACGTATATATTGAAAAATCCAATACGCCTATATTATTACGTCAATTACGTAATTTGCATTTCGAGCGATAACAATTTTATTGATTCGATACTGATTCGCATGCGATGTGAAGTTGAGGTTTGCGTATCGAACTTCTAGTACCATTAGCGGTTACAACACGAACAATATACTATCGAAAGCGTTGTTTCGTCAAGTATGTAATTTACTCTCGGTGTATGAACACGGGACTCGGACAAGTGTGTTCCCGACACTCTGGCAGTGTTTGTCCGACCCTTGTCGGATCGAACGCGCTATGCTATACTTTGTTTTGGTACACTAGCGGCAGAATTCAGTTCATTACGGTACATGGTTTCGGATAATTATTTGTTTGGGTGTGTATGAACGATGAATAGACATGAAGAAAATGTAATAAATAAGAACCTTACTATTATTCATATATAAATAAGCCACTTTAATATAGAGCCGTGGTAGCTCAGAGAGCCGTGGTAGCTCAGTGTTCGTGCGGTTGGCTCAAGTTGCGTAGTACGCTAGCAACCCGAGTTCGATCCACGGTGCCGTTACCAATAAATTTGTTGTTACAATTTTATGTGCTGATTTACCACGCGCTCGGCGGTGAAGGAAAACATCGTGAGGAAACTTACATGTTTTAGAAAATTTTTCTACGGCATGTGAAGTCTGCCAATCCGCATTAGGGCCGCGTGGCGGACTATGCCCTTATACTCTCTTTACAGAGAAGGCCTGCGCCCAACAGTGGGACATATATAAAGGCTGTAACTTTAACTTTAACTTTAATATATTAAGACTGAAAACAAAAACCGGTTTGAAACTAAATCTGCACTAAAAATAAATGTAAATATAAACAGTAACAGTACAGAAAGGATTGGAATAGTTTGCCCGCGTCTGTCTTACTCTCTTACAATGTGGGTGTTTTCAAAAGTAGAGTGAATAGGCATTTACTGAGCTAGTGCGCCGTACCACCCAGGACTGTTGCATTTAAACATCACATGGGATCGTGGTGAAGCACTTGTTTTGAACCGTCATTCCGTCAGTGTCCTATTAAAGGCAGCTACGCTAGAAAGCTCTCATTTATTTGCGAAGTATCATTTTTATGTTGCAAAGTTAAAGTTATATATCTGTCGTTGTCGTTAAGCCGTTGTAAATGTCTATGTCTATGTCTAAGTACTTACTTAATCTTCGATTGTCATAAACGTACCAATATCTCAATCAACAAACATTCCATACTTTGGATTTTTAGGAATTTTTGGTTTTATCTTATAAACGAAACGTGCAATACAATCAAAATAACGCCGCTATGCGTGCACAAACATATATACAGACGTATTGTGAACGTACACCTTTTTGATGTCGGTCAAAAATAAACGACAAACATTTCGTGTTCATAAAGTAACGTTTTCCTAAACACAAATTCAATTTGGGACACGTAGTGCGGAGTTGGCTTTTCGCAAATTTCTCGAGACTTCAGCAATGTAAGAAAACATAGGAAATTCACATTTACTAGGAAATTCGGAGGGTAAATTTAATGCAGAGTCGCGTTCAAGTACCGTGGTGAGCTGCAATATGACACACAGGTAAATAAAATTTACGAATACAGACTATTTTAAATATAAGTTTATGAAAATAACTTACGACCATGTTACTCTATTGGGGTGGTCAGAAGATGTATACAGTCAGTTGTTTCAAGCTACTCACCACTGATATTTGGGAGTGAAATGCCTTACAAGCAATGGTTTATGGAATCGTGACTAAGCGCCTTAATTTTCATATGATTGGGGGTTGCAATCACACCGGACTTGTAAAGACTTAACTCTGCGAATCGGAAGATCGGGGGTTCGAATCCACCATTCGGCTATTGACGTGAACCATCTCCTAGCATAAGCTTAAGCTTAGTTGGAATGGTTAACAAGAATGTTAGTAATATTTATGAAACAAAAAGAAATTTTTCGTTTTTAAAAAAAAAATAAAACCGTTTCTTGGTTTGTTCAAAGAGGTTTTCAATTCGTCTGTATTTTTTTTTATGTTTGTACCGCATAACTTCAGGAGAAGACAGGGTGGAAGTCGATTATGATGAATCTTTTTTTATTTAAAAACTGGTGCTTTCCGTGTGGTCCCATATATATAATTTGGAATTCTGATAGTAAGATTCATGAGAATACCATATGTCTTAAATTTGCATTATGTGTGCGCCACAAATAGCCGAATAAGTCAATATCACACCAACAGATTCCGATGATTCATTTTTTATTGGAAAGGATGTACTCAAAGAGAAGTTAGGCTCTGATTAATTCTATTTCGTAATATTCCTACAACAATTCGGAGTTAGTATCCATACGATCTGCGT
This sequence comes from Meandrusa payeni, assembly GCA_029286785.1. Taxonomy (NCBI): domain Eukaryota; kingdom Metazoa; phylum Arthropoda; class Insecta; order Lepidoptera; family Papilionidae; genus Meandrusa; species Meandrusa payeni. The sequence continues at coordinate 5,646,199 of JAGSMX010000029.1, forward strand.
ACCTCTCTTGGTTACGTTCTTGAGTGTTTTTATATATTTTTTATTTACAGTAAAGCGCCCAACGAATTGCGGCCCTGCAGTCACAAAAACTAACTGAGAATTAAATATTTTGTTATTCATTTCGCAGCAGCCGTAACCGGAAATTGCGTGGTTTTGTTCCGGTATACACGATACACAATTGAACAGCGCGCGTGGCGGTGTTTGTTCCGATACACGGTAGGATTACACCGGTATTTGCACAGAGCCTAGATTAATGATGTCATTTGTTCGGGACAAATCAATTTTTATTGCGTCGCTACGCATGGATTTCCATTGGGATTTCATCTTGGATGCTCGGATGCGAATGCTTTTTTTTGCCTATGCTATTTCTAGTTCCCCTAACGTGGATAGGTTAGGGCAGTTTTTCTCCCATCGTCATGCACCGAGGAAAGGGCCACCGGGGAGGTTTTAGTGGCTAAGAACCCCACATAACCGCCGCCTTCCCCCCAGAAGGCGGGGTATCTTTCTGAAGATTTCCTCCCCGTAAACAAAAAAAAAAAAAGTTTTTCTCCCATGCCTTTCCTCTCATCCTTTATATTTATTACACTCTTACATTCAACTTATTATACACAATTTATTTCTACTTCTAGTATACTCTTATTCTTTTACTCTTTCTTATGATTATTTCATTTTACATTTCTAACATTTACTTATTTCTAATCTTATTTTTATTACACTTGTCTTATTTCTATCTATCTATGCTATTTTTATATAACGCTATTTTAAATTTCTTATGCTACATCCTAGTTACTAATTTTAGTTTTAAGTCCAATGGTGGGCTCGCAACTCACATTATTTAAAATGCGTGTTGGGATGCTCCTTACTTACTAAGTTTTATTCCTATTTGCTACTTTCTCTGCCATTTGTTTGCAGTAGCCGAGGAATTTTGACTAACATCTTTGTTGTTAGGATGTGTATGCTTGGATTTATTTTCAAAGAGCGAACAATCGTAACGTGGGTCACCACAGTGGAAAAGGTGCAAATAGTCTAATGGTTTAATGTACAGTTCGCGAAACATAAGGTCGTACGAATCCATCATTATGCTTATTAGGAATGGTTAACATAAATGTTAGTAATATTACTTTCCAATAGTATTTGTAAAAAAAAATTGCTAGCTTTTTTTTTAAATATGTCAAATTCATGGGGTAACGGATACAGACAAATGTAAATGTGATAATGAATAAGTAGTAGTGAAGTTCTTTATTTCTATACAGTATAGTTTGTACCTGTAGTATGTACCCTTGTACCCTTAACATAGTAACCGTCCAAACCGAGATTACCCCACCGGAAGACTCTTGTGTCGAGTTACTAGCGATAGAGGTTCAGGCTAAGCGACCTAAGATCTATGCCACCTCTCAATTCAGTGAAGCAGTCAAGGCCAGCTTCTCTGGCCAATCTGTGTAGGTCTTCAAAAAAAAAACTGAAGTCCCTAACTCCAATAAGTCCAATTGCAAATTCCCAAAAGCTTTAAGTCTCATTACTTTTAATTTTTTTTTTAAGTTACTCGAATGTGGTTTTTGGTCAAATGTGATCCATGGATGTACAGCATCAGTTGTACAAGAGGAATGTAACACTGTTCAGACTTCTATGAAGTATGTGAAGCTTATAGAGTTGACTGCCATCTTTTAGTAGCTGAAGTGCCATTAGGAGAAGGAAAAACTATTCGTTCGTGTGTTAATACTTTAAAAAGGCTTCAAGTGTAGCCAAAGGCGCGTTTATAGTTGAAGTTGTAGCCAGCTGAGAAGTTTGAAAACGGTTCGACTCGAGGCCGTGTCAGTGCTGGGGAAACTTGTGCCGGCTTTAGCACTCTGTGTGTTGGGAGAATTGTTAGATATATATCTTATGATTTATAAGCTTTTATTGCTTGTATTTTTGAAATTATACTTCTTGCAAGCACAATTTTTTCCACTGCAAGCTGAAGTGAAAAAAATTGTGCTTATGTACATAGATTTTTCAAATGCTCCAATATCATTAATGTTAACTATCCATTTGTATTATTTATTACAATTTGATATAAATAAAAAATATTATTTAACATAATATTTATTTTTTTCATGTTTCAAATTTAAATTTAACTTTACTGACTCTGTTGACTATCCATTTTTTTTTTGTTGACGGGGAGGAAATCTTCAGAAAGATACCCCGCCTTCTGGGGGGAAGGCGACGGTTATGTGGGGTTCTTACCCACTAAAACCTCCCCGGTGGCCCTTTCCTTGGTGCATAGCGAGGGGCTCCGGGATCTCCAGTGGAACGCACCGGAGCCCCTCATATGTACTGTATATTATCCATTCTAAATATCCAGTAGTATATCTTTAGTACTTTTTACACAACAGACTGGGAAGTTTTTAAAACTTTGAAATGCATTCACAACTCGCTCTATGCTGTTGTGAATGGAATTTTGCGGTGCGCTTCATATCAAAGTTTGTGACCAACCTGAATCGTTTATAACTGTACGACTTTTCTGCACACATATTGAGCCTGGCTCCAACTTTTTAATCTGTAGGTCAACGTTTCAAGAGAGAACGAAATAAGTTTTACGTTATATTCCCACTGGCAATCACACCGTGTAGTTATAATCGAAAAACATTAAAGACACAAACTACTAAATCTACTTATGTGGAACATATATACAAGGTATGTGGAGACCGCTTCCGAAAACGAAGACAGGCGATAGTATTAATGACACCTTTGAGGATGGGACGGAAAAAATCATTCCTGATTAAAAATATCATATGTTAAAAAAACAGCAAAGAAACACAAAGTTAACCGCCGTTCCTCTGTTTTTTTTTAGTAGATTAATGTATTTATTATTTATGAAAATATCGTTTTATTTAGCTATACTAACACGATGAAGCGTAAATAACGCTAATATAACGTTTTAAATACGTTTTTGTGCTCGTATTAAAACCTTATTATTTTTTCTCTTGTGTCTTTCATTTTCTTCTGCATCAAGCGCTACAGTTATGAGTGCCAATTCACGGTTTGTAAAATTCGAGGTTATGAAGCACACGTGTAGACGTAGTGCCAATTGTTAACAGACTACACGAAAATTCCTGGATAGTCGTAGACCACGCATCGTCCAGCGGCCAGCGCGGGGTCCACTGGTTGACGATGCGAGGTCCATTGGTTGACCGCGCGACGTTTATTAGTGATAACACGGTGTCCACCCGTGGACCACCTGTCGTCAACGAGTGGACACCGTGCGACGAGGCGGTGCCGGGTGTCTCTAATGAGCTATAACCTTAAAACGTGATAAAATCCGTAAAAGTTTAATTTTCAGTTAATATTCGCGTTAATATCTAAATCAACAGATATTTTTCTTTATATACATACTTTGTCTGGTTATACGAATGAAATTCCTATTCAAAGGCGGTGCACAGTTGCAATGAATATGCAATGTGCGGTAGTTTGATACCGCCTTTGACCTGAAATCATTCTTCCACGACGCACACATGCTCGAACAGATATACCAGTATAACAGTTAGCCACACACATATACTACTGTTTCCTACTGTCACTCGTTTATCCCGAAGTGGCACTCGAAGTTAGTTCGGCTTTTAAATGTCCCTTAAAATATCCGTCAAACAACAACAACAAACGACTGAGTTTTGGTTCGTCCCTCTCGGGTGCCCTTCGATCGGAATGTACTTAGGTTAGGGTTTGGTGGGTCTGACATGCCCAAAAGGGCAAAAGTCCCTAATAAATAAAGAAAAAAACATGATTCTTTTATTATTCATTCATTCATCCTTGCGACAGCATATGCTGAGACGGAGTCCGATATTGACATCATATGTTTTGTATTATCTGTCCGTGTAACTTTAACTGTGTTTTGTCTATTTTTCATTCTTTTTAATGTGTGTTATATTCTGTCTGTGATGTGTTTTTGTATTGTCATGCCAATAATTAAATTTGGTCTAATTCTGATGGCATACATGAGAAAACCATATAAGTGTTAAATTTGCATTAAGTATGTGCGCGACAGACGGACAAATAACTCAATACCACGCCAAACGATATCGATAATTTTTTTATTATAAAGGATGTACTCAAGGGTAGTTTTGTGAGAGTTTGGTTAAGTTAGGTTCTGATTAATTCTATTTCGTAATATTCTCACGATAATTCGGAAACACAAATAGTGCGTCCGAGCATAATAAAGTGATTTGATTTGAAGTCGGTTTTTGTTTTCACTAGTAAATATACTGTCAGTTCACATTGTGACAATTGGAAATCCATAATACCTGCCGACTTCTCTGGATCAGAAGCGTGGGTATAATTTAAATTATGAATTAAAGATACAATAAGGTTCAGGTAAATCATTAAGATATCATTGGAAGTAGTTATTATGCATAACAATCGCTGGGTGTCATGTGTTGCCAGCTAACATAAACTGTGCTAATTTTGACTCTCCTTTCCTAGGGTGTGCGCTATTTACTTAAAAGGTTTTCCTATTCTAAATTAAAATCCTATAAATCATTTCACAAGTGAGTAGAGATGTAGTGAGAAATTATTTTCCTTCGGGAAACTCGCATCTTTTTCGGAACACGATGACACCCGTAATGTTAATGAATGATCGTATTAAATGTGTCATTTTCATATCCATTATTATGGCTATAGCTATTTGAGAGAGCACGATGAATAGGAACTTTTCCGAAAAATTACGAAGGAATCAATTCTATATGTTTCTATACTATATATCGTAAAAATTTAACGTGGTTTATAAGTGCCGAATCTTTATCAATGTCATAGTTTATTTCTTTTGCGCCCGTTACATTCCTTTCGACCGCATGATCGGAATAATAATGTTTTCTTACGATATGTCGCCTTCTGCGATAATACTTATCTCTTATACGTGCATTATCGTCGGAGTGGTGGGCCCGTATCGCGTTCTTTTATACCTACATTCATCTAAAGACAAAAATATAGATGATATTTTATGATATATAAGTTGTTTATCCATCCTAGAATTTTCCCATCTGTTGCCGCGGGGAGGTACCACGAATTCACAGTAACATTGACACAGGAAAATCAAGCTCAGCCCTGTAGTTCTGACCTCTCAAGAATAAGACTACGGTATCCCCTGCCTGTCGTAGAAGGCGACTAAAAGGTGTCTCGGGTTCACTGAGCGAAAAGGGTGGGGGACTTTGTCGTCCGCCAAGATGGACCCAGGAAGAAGGCGACATCGGCTGGCCCGTTTCGCCTTGCACTGCGAGGGCGCAGGGGGAGTGTTCTCCTTGAGCACAGTGCAGAGGGGCTCCGGTGCTTTCCTCTGGAGATCCCGGAGCCCCTCACCATGCATCGAGAAAGGGACACCTGGGAGGTTTTAGTGGGTAAAAACCCCACATAACCGTCGCCTTCCCCCTAGAAGGCGGGGTACTGTTTTGAAGATTTCCTCCCCGTTAACAAAAAAAAGTAAAATCAAGTTGTCGTTTTTCTTACATGATTTCTAGTCTCTATACTAGACTACCTATCAGCACTCTTTATTTTTAGAAGCGTCAATAGCCTAATGGCTTAGGGTACGGCCTGCGAATCGTAAGGTCGTGGGTTCGAATCCACCATTCGACTATTGCCGTGAACCATGTCCTAGCACAAGCTTAAGTTTAGTTGGAATGGTTAACAAGATTGTTAGTAATATTTCTGAAAAAAATAAATAAAAGAAATATTGCTAGCTTTCTTTAAAAAAAAATCACCGACCAATCGGACCGCTTTACACTAAGCTAGTTTCACTTAGCTTAATAGGACAATCAGAAGTTATTATAATCACAAGTTTAGAAATAAAACAAAGTTATTAAAATTGACAAAGTAATTTATTTACCAACATAGCCGATGCCTACCCTGAATATTTTTTTTTTTATAAAGATAAAGACAATATTTGTAATAACAAATTGTGGTAACTTTCTTGTCAACCGTTCCAATTACTGTAGAGCTTGTGCTAGGAGATGATTCACGTCAATAATCAAATAGAATCGAATCTACGCCCTTAAGTTTCGTACGCCATACCTAAGCCATGAGCCAGCAACTTTTCAGTCTGAAAAGTCAAAATTTCAATTTATAAAATTTAATGAGCCTCATTTTTTTTGCCAAAATAAATAGTAAGCATGGTAAATATAGAATACACTATATTTTTATATATATCGTGTACCAGTAGCCAAATAGTCTGATTATTGTCACGCCACTCCTTGATAAGGTCGAACAAGGGCAGATTACGTGTAAACACATAATGCGTCAATTTGAAGGTTACATATGCATTGATATATGACGCGTTAGTGTGACCTTATTGCATAGGTGGTATCGACTTCGATAAGACTTCTATTTGTGTCACTACTAGATACAATTTCAGGGCACAGGTCTTTAAAACGGAGAGCCACGCAATGGTACCTTAGCTTACATTAAAGTTAAAGTTACAGCCTTTATATATATAATATATATGTCCCACTGCTGGGCAGAGGCCTTCTCTGTAAAGAGAGTATAAGGGCATAGTCCGCCACGCGGCCCTAATGCGGATTGGCAGACTTCACATGTCGTAGAAAAAATTTCTAAGACATGTCGGTTTCCTCACGATGTTTTCCTTCACCGCCGAGCGCGTGGTTAATCAGCACATAAAATTGCAACAACAAATTTATTGGTGCCGGCACCGGGGATCGAACTCGGGTTGCTAGCGTACTATGCAACTTGAGGCGACCGCCCGGACACTGAGCTACCACGGCTCATATATAGCTTACATTAGTAGGTATATAATTACTAATGTAAATCAGTAAAGCACAGCGTATGTAATTTTATAATATGTAATCATTACATTACACCTCTTTTAATGAAGAACGCTCTGCTGGGGCTACATTTTTCTAAGCGCCAACGCTTCCTGAAGTTACAGGGAGGAGAGGGTTGATGTCAATGGTCTACTGGCGGATTCGAACCTACGATTACCGCACACGACGCAGCACCAAACGCTATTTTTAGCGACACTACCCTTGCTTGGCCTGTTCCTAACCACCAAAGTAGGGATGTTCATGCCAAAAATATATCGGATATATAGCGGATATATATATATCTATATATATATATATATATATATATATATATCAATATTTTTCATATATCGAAATTTGTTTATAATTAATTAGCGCTTAAATATTAAATATTAGAAAAGTTTTGTACTTATAAGAGTACTCGGTGCGTAACTGAGAGCTTCTCGCTTCGGATACCAGTCCAGACTATTTGATTTGATTCTGCTAGCAGTACAGACTACATGCATAGATTATTAAATTTATACAATGAGTCCTGCCATCGCGAAGAGTAGGAGTGTAGTAACATACTACAATACTCTCTTCATGATGGCAGCGCAAGTAAAGGTTTTATTTTAAAGCTGTCAACCACAAATAAAAGAAAGAATGGAATGCTTTTTTACTTATTTTCTCTTACGATATTTTGTATATCGGACGAAATATATCGATATAAAATGATTCGATAATATTGGATTTAAGCGATATATCGCGTCCATATATCGATATTTTATATAATATCGATATATATCTTGCACTCCTACACCAAAGGTTAGCTGGAAGACAATGCTAAGTGGCATTAAGTTCACTTTTGTTCATTATTTTGGTGCAATAAAAGATTTATCTATTTATTCCTTCTGCAGTTTTTGTACTAAGGTGGTAAAAACCGCTTGTCTTCCAATTTATATTAGTAGTGATTATATAGACACAACGTTCAAACCTAGAACATGAAACCTGATAAGCGCTACCAGTTATATTATATCCTATATTTTATTTAAAACAATATCGTTTCGCTTTGACTAATGCTCGTTAGGTAGTTTGTTAGCGCGAAAACTTTTAGTTAAATTGACCTATTTGTTCATATCAATATCACATATGAAACTTGGCCAGTATTTTTCGATGACACATTGTTTTGTAGTTGCTATACATATATATTTTAATGAACCAATGTAATAAATATAATCGAAAAGTACTCACGTCCTTGAATCAGGGGAGTAGGCAGAAATCTGAATCCCATTTTCTTATTATATTCACAATCTAAGGCTAGGTAAGTGCTCCTCAAAAACAACAAGCAGAAATGTGAAGAAAGAAAATATAGACGCCATAATTTCGTAATCAATCAATCAGCCCGTATCTTCCCACTGCTGAGTATAGGCCTCCCTTTTTTCACGGCATTTACTTCGGTCCTGTCCGAAACCATTGCGGCCCCGCTGCCCTGACGATGTCATCCGACTAGCGGGCTGGTGGTTTGCCCACTGATCGGTGTCCCTGTCTTGACCACCATTCGGTTACTGCTCTGGCCCACCGGCCGTCTTCTCGCCTAGCCAGGTGTCCCGCCCATTGCCATTTTAGTCTCATGATCTCTCATGCCTACGCCTTCGACTTTGCTTCTCTGGCGAATTTCGACGTTGGGTATGCGGTCCATCAGAGTGATTCCTAGCATGACGCGCCCCAATAATTAATTATTGGAATTTCGTAATATAACAATGATATTTTGGAAATTAACCGTCCGTTTGTAGTCGGTATTTGTTTTTATTCGTAAATATAGCTGTGTAGCTAATTAATATTTTAATAGCAATATATGAACAGATCTCACACTTCCAGATACGTCATTATAAAGGGAATTAATACATACAGGTTGTGTTGTTCGGTGTTAGAGTAACAAGCAAAGCACGTTAGAGGTGAGTGAAACAATAACTGACAGAACAGATAGTGTTCCATGTCACATAGGGTGTCCATACGTTTGTGGACATTTGGGAACATTGTATAACTATCGTCGTAACTACGTCGTTGGAATCAGTAAAAAAACGTGTCGAATGATTTATAACTTGTAACAATTAGATGAAAAATAGCGAAAATAGGTTTTTTTAGATTGACACTTCTCATTTATTTTTTGTACGATAACACAATTTTCTTTTAGGAAATCTCTAGGTTAATGCCATTTGTACCACGACAAAAGTAATAAATTTTGTGTCCAAAAACGACAGCTCTAGGTGCATAAACACGAAAGTTATAATTTTTTTTAAGTTGAAATGTTTTTCGGCTCTGGTGAACAATTTCATTTTTTTTGTTTTCCAGCGTCGATACGTATATTGTAGGTTACCGATGTTGACCCACAATTTAGATGACACGGACGACCTCAAATACGTCATTTATATTTGGACATGTCTACCTATATTTACCTTCTATTTGTAAGAGTATTTCCTTCCTAAATTAATTACGTATAGCATTCATTGATTGTCTAGAGGCTACGCGTCCGACGGGTGAACTAATGATAGTCAAGTTTCAGCCTGATGACTGAAAACATAAATATTCTTTATTAAGCTGTTAACTTTTACTCTGGCGAAGTATGTAAGCTGTTTTATTCGTACGTCATGGCGTTAGAGAATGCATATAAGTATTTTTTGGGAAAACCCCTCCCCCTCGATAGGATTAGGAGCGTTGCTGGAGTTTCTTCGGCCACTTCTTCTCCCAGCGCTAACGCTTCCCGAAGTGGCATATAAGTTAGTTTAGCTTAGATTGTCCCAATAGATTTCGTTAATAAAATAGCTACCGACCGAGTCGTGGTTCGGCCCTCTCGGGCGCCCTCGGATCGGACTGCTAACGCGTAATAATGTTATCCGTCCAAGCCGAGGTTACCCCTCACCGGGGGGACCCTTGTGTCGAGTTACCACCTAATAGAGGTTCAGGCTAAGCGACCTAAGAGCTATGCCACCTCTCAAATCCGGGTGAAGCAGTAAAGGCCAGCTTCTCTGTGCCAACTGTGTTAGTTCGTCCAAAAAAAAAATAGAGAATGCACGAACTGTGCAGACGTTTCAAAAAAAAGTTCTCGGAAGGACCTGTAGCACTTATGTATCGAGTGTGATGTCGAGAGTACTCTACTAGTTCCAAGTATTGGTAACTCCGTGTTTCTTATATTGACCCTCTTAACTTCACCAAAAGAGACGTTAAGTGTATAGGATTGTGATTTTAAGCCCCAGATTCCTTACACTCTTAACAAGAAAAACATCAGATTATAAAGTGTGTGGTACTTATGTACGTCCGTTAGGTATTATATTATCTAAATTGAGGAAAGTAAACGAAAGCCATTATTTAAAGAAATTCTGTTTTAATCGACGTGTGTCAAACAAGTTAAAATGCATTTGATCTGTTTTCCCGAAAAAAAAATTCAATAACTATGTATATTTCTGTATTAAGAACCGACGTCCTCATCATAAAGGCAGACATTACCGATTTCCATTTTTCGCGCTCTTAACACTACTGTAATAAATAGGTCTTGTGAAATGAAATATTTCAATCAATAATAAACTCGCTTTTTTCAGACGGCGTAACGTTGTACAAGGAATTATTTTAACGAATACCGTCACAACGTCCCGTCTTCACAATCTTTATACAGAATTAATTAGAAGTCAGACTAGAAACTAATAAAGTTAATTTATTATTTACAATGCCCAATTAATATGATGATCAACTAAATGATTAATTAGGAATTAAAGATATAATAAGGTTCAGGTAAATCATTAAGATATCATTGGAAGTAGTTTTTATACATAACAGTCGCTGGGTGTCATGTGTTGCTAGCTAACACTCCTTTCATGTGTCTTACCTCTTCAAACACTTGTTCGTTATTTAGTATTTCTCCAATCCGGACGGTAAACAACCGCCTTGGGACGGTCCACTACCGACATTAGCACTCTGATTTGCACCATAAACAAATGTCTATGGTTGTTTGATAGAGATCGCTCTTAGCGATAAAGCCGACTTGTGCGCATGCAATTATATCAATTTATACTTGCATATTAATATTTCATATCATATTAAGTTTTGTATAATATACTAGCGTACCCAGGCCGCTTCGCCCGGCTAAATTTGTATTTATTTTATTTAAACAATAAACTTACATCATTAAATATTTAATTTAACTATCACAATATATTAAATTATTCTTTCTGTATTCATTCTCTTCATCAGCGGGTGAAGATCATTACCGACACCCATGTAAATATCAGCAGCATCAGTAAACGGATACATTCACGGCGGTATAACTTACCTGGAATACTTCAAAATCCTTAATTATCTTTAATATATCTGTACTTCAATTTGGTTCATAATGACATAAATATACACAACGCATGTGTCAATACAAATTTGGGTTATAAACAATAGAATATCAACATAGTAAATAAAAGCTGTATTTGACAGTTCAAAAAGAAGAGTGCTCCGATCGTCCCCGATTTTACAGAATTATTCTTTAGGTCAATTTGAAGATTCCCTGAAAGTTTCGGAGCCTATAAGCAACAAACCCACACACTTTCTATTTTATATATAGATACTCGTAAGTTTATATTTTTTATGTATTGTATGTTTATTTCTAATATCAATAAAGCTGTCCTTATTACAAAAAAATAATTCTTGCTGTTATTCATATATTGCCTTTTCTTATTTCCCTATTATGTATTTATTTTACTTCTTGCCCTTGCCTACTTTAGGTTAAGCTCAGTCAGGAGAATTTGGAATTCTGCCCAGATATGCGGTAATGGAAATCGGTAGCTGGTATGATTCCAAACCAGGCAACCTTTTAAGGATACGAAATATTAAAAAAATGATATTATTTGCCTTTTTTTATTTATTTATTACACCAACACAATGAACATTTTTAACAAACAATACATAAAACAGTGAAAAGTTGTGAAGTTAATGCCATCGCAGTTATAGGCGTAGACTGCAAAGAATTAATTGACGAGTGACAATGTTAAGATAAAAATAAAAAGAACACAAAAGTAAAAATAAAACTAAATTTGAAATTAAAAATTAATTTATAAAAAAAACTATTTGTAGATTAGATATTTTTTATACATACTAATACTAGGAAAAAAGAGGTCGTCAGATTACTGCATTTTGTTCATTTATTGGACTGTCCATAAACAGCTCTCGTTTGGTGACCCTACACTTGACCTATCTCACTCGGAGTTAGGTCGACGTGAACGCAACGCTGAGTACATATCTGAATTGTTCCGTTGTTCTAATCTACATTTCAGTGTCGCCACAGTGACGATTGCTGGACCGTTCGCTCGGAATGCTGTAGAAATATGATATTGAAGCAATTTTACATCACTACTTTTACTGATGCCATTGTTATAATGAATAAAAGAGCTCTGCTTTTGTTTATTGTTTACTGCTAGCTGAAAAGCGACATTTTTTTTTACGTTTTCGCAAAATATTGCTTTTGCTGCCTACTTGCTAAGCACGCGACACGATTTTTATGACTTTGTTTTGATCATCAGTCGGCAAACGTTGTTTTGTCATATAATTATAAAATTAATGTTTTCCGACTGTCTAGGGATAATCGCCGGTCAAAAAAAATCTTAAAAATAGAGTCGTCGTCGACGCACACAAGACGAAACAGATTTTTTTAAAATATATTTTACACGTAAGTTTTTACAAAAAACCTTATGAATAAGCATGAGCAAGGGTTTAACAAACAAATTAGTTAAATCGGTTTATATATGGCGGAGTTTTAAAATAACAAATATACAAAAAATACAACCAAATAGACGACCGGCTTCTCTTGCAAGTGGGTATGAAAACCCACACAACGACAGGGATCAAATCTCTAATGAGGATCATCAAAAAATCTAATTCATGTACTTTAATCTGTACGCTTCTTTAGCGCGCGTGACCAGATTAAACTTATCACTCATACTTTTTCCTTTTTAATCTGGGAAATTCTGATTGCAAACATTAAAAATTAACATTTTACAAACCGGGAAAGTTTTTCTTCGTGATCGTGCAGTCGTTTAAAACAACAATTTATTACTGACTTCCACTGTCATCCATCAATTACAAACTCCACCTTCACCGCCGTGTAGATTTGCAATCCGTGACTGCAGTATTGTATTACCCTGTAGTGAAACCGGTACCGTAAGGAATGTTTTCCATGTAGATTTTGTTAATTTTTCCGTAAATATATCTAATTTCTGGGTTATGGTATCGCTTTAAATTTGTGGGTTATGGTATCGCTTGAGAAGACTAGAAATAATCAATTTCTATTACTAGAATGTACGTAATCTCTTAAAGTTCAATTCAGACTACCACTTATAGCTCCATGTAGCATTTGCTTCTACGAGTTGTTTTTAAAACATCTTCCAATCGCTACGTTAGGTCAGTGTGCGTCTCTCCTGTACTCTGTACTATTGTTTGTACTCTCTATTGCAGCCGTTTGGTTGGTTGTCGGCGGATGAGCATTGTATAGTACAGTACTTTTTTTTTAACGCGGGGAATCCTTTTTACGGTCCATCCTCCGGAACCCTGGGTGGGCCCGGAGGGATGTGTGGGAATCGGTCTGGGCGACCCCTACCCACTAAACCTTCCGCGAATGCCATCAGCCGTTATAATTGGAGTGCCCCGGATCTGTCAGCAACAGGGCACCCCAACGACCGGCCGGTCCCGGCAAAGATCGGACTTCTTCCTCTAAAGGGACTTCTCCGGCAATTAGAGAAGTCCCGAAGACGCCGAAGCAGTAGTGGGCCCAGGTACCCAGCCTGGCCCCGCTTTGGATTACGCGGGCAGCGAGAGGAGGCGTTTGTATCGCCGGTATGTGCGCAACCCGACTCGCCGTCTAAACTGTAGTATACAATGCTCACCAGCCGACAACCAACCATACGTACCTTTGACGTATCCAATGGAATGTATGTTGCCCATTCATTTCGTTTCCATCTCAAAACAAATACGCGATTTCCCTGGTATTCAGTAAGACAGTATCTTTGATTTATGTGAGCAGTTTATAAAGTTACAAACGAAATATAAAACACATTGTCGTATAATAGAAAAATTACATTGTTCAAAATTTTCGGAAAATTAAATTATTACTAAAAGATACTACGAAATTAAATGTGAAGCTCACTAATTGTCACAAGAAAAGCTCTTTATAGTAATAATCTGATTTGAAAATGTTGAAATATGTCATTTTCCTATTCAATCGACGACATCTTAAATTAGAAATCTAGAACATAAAACAAATTAAGAAAGAATGAACATAAATGAGTAATGCATGCAATGAATAAAAGTAGTATTGCGCGCGCACGTCTTTAGATAGTCCCGGGCACCGCTGAAAATCAGCGCTGTCTCATCCTTGGTACAGCATATGCTGAGACGGTGTCCGATATTGGCATCATATGTTTTGTATTATTTGTCCGTATAACTTTAACTGTGTTTTGTCTATTTTTCATTCTTTTTAATGTGTGTTATATTCTGTCTGTGATGTGTTTTTGTATTGTGATGCCAATAAATAAATGTCTATGTCTAATGCCAACATTAAAGGCCGTCGCATATCATGTTGCAATGAATTTCAGCCGCCCTCAGGACTAATAAATGTCGTGCGATAGACTATGTTATAGATATAGACTACTAGCGTACCCAGTCTGGTTCGCCGGGCTAGATTTTGCTTTATTTTATTTAAACATTAAACTTATGTCATTAAATATTTAATTTAGCTCCCACAATATATTAAATTGTTCATTTCTCTCCGTATTCATTCTCTTCGAGCGGGTGAAGATCATTACATACACCCACGTATCAGTAAATACAATATCATTCTTATCATTTATACAAAAACATATCGGGCTCAAGTTAATGTCAGAAATAATTATGCTTAGTACACTTTATTATACTTCAATACGGTTCATAATGACACGCATGTGTCAATACAAATTTGGGTTATAAAACAATAGAATATCATCATAGTAAATAAAAACTGTAAGAGGAGTTACTACGATCGTCACAAAACTTTATAGGATTACTCGCCAGGTCAATCTGAAGATTCCCTATCGTTTCGGAGCCTATATGGAGCTTAAACAGACTTGCTTGTTTATATATATATATATAGATTAATCTATGCTCAAATTGATTGGTCGCGATGCTGCTAGCTCTTCGTCTTTCCGTGATTTATTCCATGAATGCTGCGTAACGGCGCGCTAAGCCCCGGACGTTACGATTGCATGCCTCCCCGCCACCAAACCCATCCCCTATTGTTTGTTTACGTTGGCCCACTTAATTGAATTCTGGCTTTCATGTTTTTATCGTGTTCCCTCGCTCTGCCGTCCGTTACTTACAACGATTAGTTGGCTTAGAAACTATATGAACTATATTCGTATACTATACCGCCTCGCCCATTGTTATCTCGTATAAAGCTTCTGGAAAACGTAATGAAAAATGTACTTACGTTAAAATTTGAACCTTATTGTGCAATGCAATATAGTTTATATTTGTCATGTAGCCGGTATCAGTAGGCTTAGGTTATAAAAAATAATATATGTACGTATTAACTTTAGTTTATCTTATGTTACGTAAATTACTTTCCGTGCCTTTTCCGTCCGCTTCGCCTGGAAGAGAGTTAATAATGCGTTATTTTCAGTTGCAAAGTTAAAAAAATAACCGTTTCTACGCTGTATGTTGAAAATTATTTTCAACCGACTTCAAAGAAGGTGGAGGTTCCAATTCGTCTGTGTTTTTTTTATATTTGCATGTTGTCATAATTTTCGACTGGGCGAACCGATTTTGATGACGATTTTTTTATATGAAAGCTGGTGCTTTCCATGTGGGATCCAATTGGTCTAATTCTGACAATGGCACCGACGAGAAAACCATATAAGTCTTAAATTTGCATCAAGCGCCAGAAAGGTACGAATAACTCAATATCACGCCAACCGATTTCGTTGATTTGTTTATTATTGGAAAGAATGTTCTTCAATAGTCGTTTAATGAGAGTTTGGTTAGGTTCTGATTAATTCTATTTTGTAATTCCTATGAAGAATATAAATTACATATAAAAGTAGTATAGCGCGCGCACGTAGACTTTAGGTAGTCCCGGGCACCGCTGAAAATCAGCGCCGTCGCATCCTTGCGACAGCATATGCTGAGACGGTGTCTGATATTGGCATCATATGTTTTGTATTATTTGTCCGTGTAACTTTAACTGTGTTTTGTCTATTTTTCATTCTTTTTAATGTGTGTTATATTCTGTCTGTGATGTGTCTTTGTATTGTGATGCCAATAAATAAATGTCTATGTCTAAATACAGCGTTTAACGTTTGATTCGATTTGAAGTCAGTTTTTGTTTTTGCTCGAGATTTAATAATGATAATGTAAACGTTTTTATGTCAGCAATGCGTGAACGCAACGTATTAAATATATTAATTTCCGATATGTGGATAGATGAGAAATTGATTTAATAAACGAAATTGAGGATCAACAGGATTACAGCAGACAATGCACGATGTCTCATAGAAGGCAGAGTAGGTCAGGGGGCGGGCTTTTGTCTTAAATTTCGTATTCCTCTAACATTCCCACTTATATTTCTGACACCGTCATTACTTGAATTGTTAATTAAAATTTTGAATGTATATGCTCTACATATGTACCTATGTACATATGTATAGTTTGGAGAAGATTTGGAGAAACAGAAACATATTCCATAAAACAAAAATCAAATTAATGCAAACCCTTATCTTCTCCATTTTCTCGTATGCTTCAGAAACCTGGACATGGAGGTCTCGTGTGAGAGAAAAGATAGACGCGTTTGAAATGTGGTGTTGGCGCAAAATGTTAGGAGTCTCATGGACTGAGCGCCGCACCAATTCTTCCGCACTATTCTTAATGAGTCAAACATCAAGACTCGCCTCTCCACGACTTTCGCCGTCTTCTTAATTTCTTCGGCCACATAGCTCGCCGCCAGCCAGACAGCCTTGAAAAATTACTGCTGGTTGGCTGCGTCGAAGGAAGAAGAAACAGAGGCAGGGCGCCCACTAGATGGACGGACTCTATTGGAGGAGCCACCAAATTAAAACTCCAGGCGGCTATCCACCTAGCCCAAAATAGGAAAGAGTGGGGATTGCTCGTTCAAAGCAGCTCTCTTGGTGGTCACGACCCTCAGCTCTGAGGAAACGATTATAAAGAAAGACATATGTATAGAGTCAGAGATTGAGTCAGTCATGCAAAGGCTACTACTGCGTTTTACCGTTTTCTCTTCAGCGGAAGACAAAGGCTCCCACCCTTGTCGCTTAGTGAACCCGAAGCCCCTTTTAGTCGCCTTCTACGACAGGCAGGGGGGGATACAATAGTCTTATTCTATGATCCCAGATCTACAGGGCTGGGCGGAATCTGTTACCTAGCTTAGGGCTTGTTATCTGAGCCCGCTTGTACCGTTAATACGTATAATTTTAATGAATAATTATAAAATAACAAGAAGAATGGGTTTGTTATAAAAGTCTTAACTCGAAACACAATGTGACAACGGCGCACGTTTCATGTAGACGAACGAAGACGAGCGGATGACTGGATGTTTTTCCTTTGCCTTACCCGCTGGCGCCATGTTTTTGTCGGGGAAGTTGAAAACATTTTCTCCCCATGTCCCTCGTCTGTTTAGGGTCAATTTAGGTTTGTCGTGGCTGATATTAGTCGCGTAGAAATTGTCATTGTAATAAGTAGGTCAAGAAGTATCGTCCCCGACAGACATTTCTCTTATAAATTACTCTCGCGTTTTCTTTTCTCACATATTAAGTTCGAATCCGAATTCGGGTCTTTGATAAAGTGATAGCTTTATCTATTTATGAGTAAAATTAAAAACATAATTACGCGTATTTTATTTTCGAAATTTCATAGTATTATTGCGAACTTGTGGCGCCCATATCCTCTTTCTTCTTCCACATTCGTGTTCGTTGCGGTCATGTAGTACATATCTAGTCTTGGATTGTCATAAACCTTTGGTTTATCGCAACCTAAGGAGCTATGCCTATATCCTTAATTGAAATCCTTGTCGCCAGTGAAAACGAGGCCTTTAGTCGCCTTCTACGACAGGCAGGGGATACCGTAGCCTTATTCTACGAGCCCAGAACTACAGGGCTGTGGGGAGAGTTAACCAAACACCGGAAACGCGAACATCAACTTTGCGGAATGCTAGTATAAATAGGGATCGATGGAAAACCATTTTATTCGGCCCCACTGAAATGTTGATGACATTCTGTTAGTTTTACTAGTGGGAAGTCGTCTTAAGCGTGAAGTTTGCGTTCGATTATGTAAACGTTTGGGAACTGTGATTCCCTGCTTAGGGCGGTCTCACACTAGCGCTATTGTTGCGTTCATTAAACGCGGCTTTCGTCGCACATTAATCTACCTGTCCGCTTCACTGTTTCTGTTAGACGCTCACTTTGATAACAAAGCTTAGTTCTGGCTTCACGGCCCGCCCGTTTCCATTTTCCGAGCGGATAAACTGTAATGTCACGCTACGGTCTTGGCAATATAATTATTATAATCTGTTTTCTGTTGCTTTCCCTACCACATTTGTCTTATTAACGGGATTCCATTGGATGCTTAGTATACATATATTTTTGAAATAAAACTTCTTTGTGCATGCTTGGGGGGTAAGCGGGTGAGAGCGTAACGAAAAGTGTGATCGGCAAGCAAATGGAAGTTGAGAGGGAGATACAGTTTAGTGAAGATAGAAAGAGACAGAGAGAGTTACGTTTCGTATATCCAAGAAACAGTGAAGGCTTATTGTTGATCCAGCTTTCAAATAAAAAAATATCAAAATCGGTTCACCCAGTCAAAATTTTTTTTTTTAAAGAAAGCTATATATTTCTTTTTTTTTCAGAAATATTACTAACATTCTTGTTAACCATTCCAACAAAGCTTAAGCTTGTGTTAGGAGAGGTGGTTCACGTCAATATTCGAATGGTGGTTTCGAACCTACGACCTTACGAATCGCAGACCGCATCCTAAACCATTACACTATTGACGCTTCAAACACAGTTATGCGGTAACAAACATAAAACAAAATACAGACGACTTGAGAACCTCCCCCTTTTGAAGTCGGTTAAAAAAACAAAGCGTCTCATAACCTTGCAAAGTGGTCTGAAGATTTCGAAAGATACTACAAGCTAGTAAGCTGCTAACCACTAACAGCTACTAAGTTTTATTGCTTCTCAATGGAAAATCTTTTTTTTTTAATTAAAACCTCTATTCTAGTTATCTTTTTTTTAAATCATTGTATACGAAAGTGGATGGTTGATCGAAAAACCTTATTCGGAATTGTGTAGTTATGCAACGTTGCATTTTCATTACGAGATCCATTCAAAGCGGGGAAAGGGAATTTCAAATGGATTGTCATTGTCGCTTCTTGTTTGCTAATTGAAATTTGATTGCGGCGAGTTAAAACTACGAATTATAACTGCTATCTTTTTTAATCTGTTTTACTTTATCGAAATCAAAATTGACCAAAGAATTATATTTATTTGTACTCACAAAATATATATTTAACTCCGGTTTTATTTAAGTCCGGTCGTGTGTAAAATACTGCTGTCACATTTGGCCAGGCGCAGCTAAATGCCATCTCGCAGCTTTGG
Source organism: Meandrusa payeni (assembly GCA_029286785.1). Classification (NCBI taxonomy): domain Eukaryota; kingdom Metazoa; phylum Arthropoda; class Insecta; order Lepidoptera; family Papilionidae; genus Meandrusa; species Meandrusa payeni. The sequence goes on from JAGSMX010000029.1 coordinate 5,665,631, forward strand.
ACTCGGTGGAGAGGCGGGCTAAGAGGCTATTCGGTGACGCAGCTGAAACCAGTCTGTCTTGAGCACAGGCGTAAGGTAGCTAGCCTTTCGGTTTTCTACAGATTGCATTTTGGAGAGTGTGCTCAGGAACTACATGATCTAATTCCCCCATCCCCTTTCCACCATCGGACTTCTAGACGCACTGCGGGATTTCATCCTTTTGTTGTGAACATCCCTCAAACCCGAACGAAGCGATTTGCTTCGTCTTTCATTCTTCGTACAGCAAAGGACTGGAATAGTTTACCCGCGTCTGTCTTTCCTTCCGATTACAATGTGGGTATTTTCAAGAGTAGAGTGAATAGGCATTTACTAAGCTAGTGCGCCTTACCATCCAGGACTGCGTTTCCACTTGACATCGGGCGGGATCGTAGTCAAGCACTTGCTTACAAATTATAAAAAAAAAAAAAATGTTCACGACATAAGAATATATTGTTTGACAATACATATTTTTGTCTATTTTATGCTGGTAATTTCGTAAAATTGTCCGACACCAAATGATCATGGGAATCGGTGATTACTTACAAAAGGTGAGAAGTTTCTAAGTTTATCTTCTTTTCTGTGATAAATGCGGATACTGTGTAAAATTGCTGGATTATTATTTTTTTCGTATTTTTCATACGAAAAAATTTATGTTAGAAAAGTAGGAAATCACCACAAAACAAATGGAAAATAATCACTTTTATAATAACAATGAAAAAGTATTTCTCTAGCAGTCCTTTACTCCGACAATTTATAAATATATTTCTGCAATACACTTTTGTTGTTGTTTTCATAACTGCCGTGGCTTGTTGTATTGTTGCAACTGGCAGTGCAGTCGCCGTTAAATATATAAAAAAAATCCAAACATTTTCTTTCAATGTTCTAAATTCAATTTGGCGCCATCATTTCCAGCAATGCGGACGGAAATTGCCGAGCGCTCGATGAAAGTTGTGAATCCGTTGGCTCATTGAGTTATAGTTACGTAAAGCGCCGCAGCGGTTTACTTACTAAATCTAATGCCTATTGATTCCGCTCGCATAGAAAATCACTAGTGACGACGACGCGTTGAATAATTCGCAATCTACGTCGGCGTTATTCGTAAAATTTCATTGTTAATGTCAATCTAGACACGCAATAGTCGTAGTATCCTAAGAGTGTTATCGATTATTCGATTATAGCTGGTTGCGTTAACGTGTTTCGTGTTTACGCTTTCCCTTCGATGTGTGAACGTGAACTTGCCTCTTCATAAATTAATGCTACTATTATGTTTTATACATGTATTAGAATAAAAATAGTTGCTTTTTTTTTATGATGAACTACACAGATTGGCCAGAGAGAAGCTGGCCTCGACTGCTTCACCGGATTGAGAGGTGGCATAGCTCTTAGGTCGCTTAGCCTAAACCTCTATCGCTAGTAACTCGACACAAGTTATTATGTTACGTGAAAGCATTCCGATCCGAGAGTGCCCAAAAGGTCCGAACCACGACTCAGTCGGTTGTTATTTCACGAATAATCTAAGGGACATTCAAAATCTAAACTAACTTTGAGTGCCACTTCGGAAAGCGGTAGTTATAGAATATGTGTCTATGTATATATAGCTAAAGGCTTCCAACGGTTGTCATATACATTTCTCTGTGCCATACATTAAATTTCATTTCTTACAATGTTCTTTTACGTCAAGCGGTAATGGGGTCTTAAATCTTCATCTATTATAGCATAATCTCGGCTTTAGTACATCAAAATCAGCCGCATTGAAGGAACATAAGCGGGAAAATGAGAATGAGGGGGATTCTCGTAAAAATACAATTATAAGGCTACCGGATAACAGCGACGATGGCATTATCACAGTATTAGATCGGACGTGTGGAGTAAAAATGTTGGGATTTAGGGATTTTCGCCGGCGCACCGAGACCTACGGACATGTAATTTAAACTGTACGGCACAAACCAATAGTGAAATGGAACGGAAGGAAGGAAGTACATAAATACTGAGTGAATAGTATGTGACGAAATTTATTTTATACATATAAATATATATAAATTTAGTTCAATGTCCGGGCGGTCTTTAAATTGCGTAGTACGCTAGTAGTTCTGTTTCCGGTGTCGGCATAAATGAATTTGTTTGTTACAATTTAAAATGCTAATTTACCACACGCTCAGCGGTGAACGATAACATTTGTGAACCTAAATGTGTTAGTAATTTTTCTAAGACATATGAAGTCTGCCAATCAGCATTAGGGCCGCGTGGCGGATGGCCTTATTCTTACTTCTCTAACTCGAAGCGTCAATGGCCTAATGGTTTAGAGCAGCACGGCCTGCGAATCGTAAGGTCGTGGGTTCGAATCCACCATTCGACTATTGCCGTGAACCATGTCCTAACACAAGCTTAAGCTTAGTTTGAATGGTTAACAAGATTGTTAGTAATATTTCAGAAAAAAAAAGAAATATTGCTAGCTTTCTTTTAAAAAAAAAATCTTACTCACGGTGCCCAACAGTGGGACATATAGATAGGATAATATGTAAAATATAATGTAATGGCCAGACTTAGTGTATGATTTTGTGAGCCCTTTAATGCAAAAACCGAAATATTAAGATAAAGCACCCATAGCGCGAAATCTTGGTACCAGGCTGGCTTTACTGTCGTTGTGTGTGTAAACTTCTGAGCCGGAACGTGACGTTTGTGCTAAACGCTAGTTTCAGCAGGATTTAAGAGCTTTAATATGCGCTGAAAAATATCCTTTGTCTTGCGAAACCCAATAATAACACTGGCCATGTGCTTTAGATAGGACAGCTGGGGTTTATTATGTAATTGTATGATATCTTTTCACTGTCGAAATACGTGCGCCCGTTATTAAGTACAAAAGTGCGAACTTTCTAGAAGTCTTAAGTATCATTCTATATCTAAGTATGACAAGGATCTCACCCAGAAATAAATTAAAGCAATTACAACTTTGAACCAGAGAGGTAGGCAGAGGTCACGTATTTCTATTTTTTTTAAAACGAAAGTATTAGTAAGTTTATGTCCATCCAACGCTAGGTAATCATAATATATCTATGTGACTTCGAAAATAAAAGAAGGAATACCGTTTAAATCATTACTGATGGTAAGAGTGTTTTTTGTTTTATAACTATGTTAAGGATAATACGGACGTAATACCGTTTTTCAATAACTCTACAAAGAGTATCAGGATAAAAGTTTCCATCCGGTATTGAAATGAAAAATCAAGGGATCGGATAATCTATCTATATATATAAAAGAGAAAGTGTGTCGGTTTGTTTCTTATAGACTTTGAAACGAATGGACCGATTCCGATGAAACTTTCAGGGAATCTTCAGATTGACCTGGCGAGTAATGCTGACAAGTTTGGTCACAATCGGAGCACTTCTCTTTTTGAAAAATTAAACAAACCATACGTACTTTTATTTCTGACATTAACTTAAGCCTGATATGTTTTTGTATTTACTGATATGAACATGGGTGTTGGTAATGATCTTCACCCGCTCGAGAAGAGAATAAATACGGAGAGAAATAAATAATTTAATATATTGTGATAGATAAATTAAATATTTAATAATGTAAGTCTATTGTTTAAGTAAAATAAATAAAATCTAGCCCGGCGAAGCAGGCTGGGTACGCTAGTATAGCCTAAGTGCAAGAGTACTATTCTAATAAAATGATCAGCTAATATATGTAACGTATTCTATTACGGCATATATCATCGTCATATATACAGTAATCTTGGCGAACAGTAATCTTTACGAAGGAATACATCGAGGTAACGCAGAGTCTGTGCGGTGCATTTGTAGATGACTTTTATTGTCTTCCGCATTAGTATTCTGTGGCGTTGCAGACGATACCGAATATGCACATTGTTTGCTATCGTAATGTATGTATGTGTGTCTTGTGTACTTTACAACCGGATGGCCAATGGGGTTTGCTAACCACGGTTTAACCTTTGATTGTACGTTGGTATTCTGTCAATCTTTTATTAGTGGAATGTAGTTATTCTACTCTTGAGAACACATCACTTCTTTCGGAATGAGAATAGTATCCAAGGTGCACTTCGTATTTTCATGTATTCAGAGACTCACACAAAAATAAGTATAATGAGCGGAGCAAGGAAACGATTCTGAGATATGCAGGCTTCTTCACGATGTGTTTCTTTCATGGCACATGGTAAAGCCATAAGCAATTTCAATATTGCCGGTACTATCCAATTCTATCTTACTATAATGAATTCAAGCGTACTATGTAAATTAAGTAGCGCTCAATGGCTCTTTGATGACTCGTTATATTATAGTGTAGAAGACCCCAATAGGTATTTTGACAAATAAAATATTTATATTAATGACTGCCACGTCTAGAACAACGCAAATCGTGTATTCAATGTAATCTGTGTATTTGCGACGTGCCGTATCTGTGGCGCGTGCCCGAGATGTATGACGCCTGTCAATGGGCTATCGGATTCTATCAATTAGGTTCGGCGCGCTTGCGTTAGTTACACCGTCGTGTATCGCGTTAATCTTTGTTAATAGTTCATCGGACGTGCGTCTGTGTGTTCTTGCGTATATTTGCGTGTCTGATGATTGATGGATTTTGATTCGTAGTGTTTACACTAACAATCTTCTAAGTGTTCATATGAACAACGTAAGGCTTTAAATATTTTAATTGCATATTAATACGTAAATGGTGCTAATATTTATGATAGTATACTCAATATGACATAATAATTACTTTTGCTATAGGAGTGATAAAGCAAACAGTTAAGCAAGAGTTGGCAAGAGAAACTAACGCTCTTATCGCAAATGATGGCAGTCGTTTGCAGACGTAAATAAAAGTGGGAGAATCGATTGTTAACGTCGTCGCGCAATTTAAAAGGCAGTATCGATTTAATAGTATAACATTTGCTAGTGATTAGGTTAAGTGCATCGAGAACATTTGCAAGTTCACTGCTTCGGTTTATTTTATCGATATGTTAATCGACAACACTATTTGTCGATACTCTGTTCGTTATTCATTGTCTTACGTACTCTTTTGATTGTGGATGTAACGTGAGGGGTGTGTAAATATTGTGCGAAATGAAAACGTGTAATTTCTTTTAGGAAGTGAGTTCGCCGCGGGTTCACTTTACGTTCTGACAATTAAGGGTATGAATCCCAGTTGGCTTGTAGCAATGTATTCTGTTTCAGTTTATTCTGTACGAAGTAACAGCTTAGAATGGATTATCTATTTAGCGTTTACGCCTCATTTTTAATAACATCCAATCCAACCATGAACCGTAGTAGCTCAGTTTCCGGGCGGTCGCCTCAAGTTGCATGGTAGGAACCAATAATTTTTTTATTGCAATTTTATGTGCTGTGTGTGTGTGCACACGCTCGGCGGTAAAGGAAAAGCATCGTGAGGAAACCAGCATATCCTAGAAATTATCTAAGACATGTGAAGTCTGCTAATTCGCACCAGGGCCGCGCCCTTAACCTCTCTTTATAGAAAAGGCCTGTGTGCCCAGCAGTGGGACATAAAGGCTGTTGCTTTAATCCACCCATAAATCAATATTATATAAACAAATATAAACAAATATATATAAACAAATATTCAGCTTCTTTCTGGGCTCGTAGAATAAGGCTACGTTATCCCCTGCCTATCGTAGAAGGCGACTAAAGGGGCCTCAAGTTCACTGGCGACAAGAGGGGCCCACGTGGGTTGGAAAGAAGGCGGCATCGGCTTGCCCTGTCGCCTTGCACTGGCGGGACGTGTTCTGCGAGAGCACAGTGCAAAAGGGCTCCGGTGCGTTCCTCTGGAGATCCTGGAGCCATGCACCGAGGAAGGGCCACTGGAGGGTCGCCGTCAACAAAAAAAAGTTAAATATGCATGAAACGATATATCTGTCTCGCATCAATCAATGGGTTATTCGTTGCTGTTTGACGTAATAGCAAGCGATTCACTTAAATTAGATTGCCCGGTCGCAAGAAACGCAACATGTCGTAAAGCTTATAAATTCCCTATGAAGAAGTTGGAATGGCTTAACTTCGTTCAATAACACATAACATAACATTAAACACAACTCCAGATTTTATTACGGCTCTACTTCTGTATTTAATTGCAACGATATCCTATTTTAATTAGTTAAGTGGAACTTAATTTGTTATATTAGCCTATTATACTTGTAGAAATGGAAGGCGCTGGTCTCCTTCTGTGAATCAGTAATGACGCAGAAGGAGACCGCCGAACGGGATCGGGAGAGGGCCGATCCCGTTCGGGGCAACTGAAGCGGGCCGGTGGCAAACCGGCCCGCAGTCCTGTAGTTCTGGGCTCATCAGAATAAGACTACGGTATCCCCTGCCTGTCGTAGAACGCGACTAAAGGGGCCTCGGGTTCACTGGGCGACTAGGGTGGGGCCTTTGTCGTCCGCCAAGGTGGACCCGGGAAGAAGGCGACATCGGCTGGCCCGTGTCGCCTTGCACTGCGAGGAGGCAGAGGGCAACCTCGGGACCGTGCTCTCCTTGAACACAGTGCAGAGGGGCTCCGGTGCGTTCCTCTGGAGATCCCGGAGCCCCTCGTCATGCACCGAGGAAAGGGCCACCGGGGAGGTTTTAGTGGGTAAAAACCCCACATAACCGCCGCCTTCCCCCCAGAAGGCGGGGTATCTTTTTGAAGATTTCCTCCTCGTTAACAAAAAAAAAATATACTTGTAGAATTTAAAGAAAGAGAAATAAGTAATACGAGTAGTAATTGTCCCTCTCTGCGTCATATTGTAAGAATAAACGAAGGAAGAGTTTACGTAAAGATAGAGTTTATTTTGATTAAATATGTGAATTACAATAAAGAGTAGGAAAAAACTAATTTTTAACGAACATTTTAGATATAAATCTAGCGGTACTTAGTAGTGTCATGTGTGAATTAAACAAGACAAAATTTACAGAAGGAGGACAAAATATAGGGAGCGAAAGAGATGGAGAACTAGGCTACTCCACAGAGCAAACTAACCACGAATTCCATAAGTTGCTCGATTTATGCAAAACGTATATCCGCCACTGCCTACCCCGCGTTTTGTTGGCATTTAAATACATTGCAGAAGTAATTTAAGTAGGCCGTTAATTCCGGTTCGATTACTCGAAACATTTCAACTCTCCAGTCTTGTGCTACTATCTGTTTATGAGGTATTTCCTGTCGCAGCCGACGAGCTGGTTTGAAACTAGTCTCGGAAAAATCTTGCAAAATCTGCTAGTGCGACACAAACATTCTTAAGACGTAACGTAACACTATATTACGAAATGTCACTCGTTGGTAACTTAAAGTTGTGTATTCGTGCTTAGAGATGCGCTGCGTGATGTGAAATGTGTGACAGAGTGCATGAACGTCAGACGTTTTAACGGGTTCGAATCTCCGCTCGATTTTGTATGTACAATTTTTTCTGAAATATTACTAACAATCTTGTTAACCATTTCAAAACGCTTTTAGCTTGCTAGGAAATGGTTCACGCCGATAGTTAAATTTCGGATTACAACCTACGACCGTATAGTTAGCAGACGTACCCTATATCATTAGGATATTATAGAAAAATACTGTTTCATTTTATTTACGAGCTTGATAGTTATAATACAAAGTTTATATGCCTGTATTCTCTTTTTCTTCCACATTCATGCTCATTATCGTTATGGTCGACTAGAGTTGGATTATCATAAACCTAACAATATCACCATCTTCGGAAGATTGAATGCCAACAAGACTTTTAAGTGACCACATTGAAATACTTTCAAACAAACCAAAAATCAAACAAAACAAAAATTAAATTAGTAAGTTAAATGAAAAAAACCTGTCTTTTTATTTTTTTGATACTGTAAAATTTCATAAAAATTTATTTAATACTTTATAATTTGTTAAAGCGCCACCTGTTTTCTGAGAGTTGAACTACATGCTTATTAGTCACGCTATCGGCCGCCGTGTATACGAACATAGAACTTCCGCTACAATATTTTTCTTACGGTTTTAGTCTCACATTCTTTTAAAGTTCGGTCACGTAGTAAAACCCCTATCTCCTCCAAGCCAATAAGCTTTTGGTTAAAATCATTATGCGTGTATTATTTTTATATAATGATAAGTAATTGGTCGTAAGAGTCGTAATTTGTGTGTTTGAGTGTGTGTAAGAATGGTAAACACCATATTTATAAACAAATAAATAATATTAAAATAAATAAAATTTATTTGTATATAATAATAAAATATTAAAATAAATAAATAATTAAAATAAATAATATTAAATACCGAATTATGGATTAAGTATTTAATTTTCTTTTGATAGTAACTCAACATTGTTTTCATTATTTTTATTTAAAATTTATAATTGAAAAATAAATATTAATAACCAAATTATGGCTTAAGCATATATTTTCCTTATGATAGTAACTCAACAGTGTTTTCATTATTTTCGTATGAAATTTTAAAACGCATCTAGAATTCAATTTCGCAGTCCGGAAAATTCTGGTAGAAAATTCGTTGGCCTCTTTTTTCAGCAAGTGTAGTGCATCGGATGTGAGACTAGAGAGAAAGGTTTATCAAGCCACAATAAGTTAGCGCTTTAGTATTTTACTTTGTATATAAACTGACTTCCTTTAGTTTTAGCTTGTATATTTTTTAAACAGTTATGGCATTGTATTAAATATTAAGTGGTTTGTAAATTACACAAGTATTAAAAGTTAAGTTACAGCCTTTATATATGTCCCACTGCTGCGCACAGGCCTTCTCTGTAAAGAGAGTATAAGAGCGTAGTCCGCCACGCGGATAGTGCGGATTGCCAGACTTCACATGTCAGAATTTTTTTTCTAGGACATGTAGGTTTCCTCACGATGGCTTTTCTTCACCGCCGAGCCCGTGGTAAATCAGCACATAAAATTGGAACAACAAATTAATTGGCGCCGGCATCGGGGATTGAACTCGGGTTGCTAGCGTACTACGCAACTTGAGGTGACCGCGAGCTGAGCTGCCACGGCACAATTTGCCGTGGTAGCCGTGGCTTTTATTGAACGAATGTTGACAATATATTTTTTCACAAATATTACTAAATTTCTTGTTAACCATTTCAAAACGCTTTTAGCTTGCTAGGAAATGGTTCACGCCGATAGTTAAATTTCGGATTACAACCTACGACCGTATAGTTAGCAGACGTACCCTATATCATTAGGATATTATAGAAAAATACTGTTTCATTTTATTTACGAGCTTGATAGTTATAATACAAAGTTTATATGCCTGTATTCTCTTTTTCTTCCACATTCATGCTCATTATCGTTATGGTCGACTAGAGTTGGATTATCATAAACCTAACAATATCACCATCTTCGGAAGATTGAATGCCAACAAGACTTTTAAGTGACCACATTGAAATACTTTCAAACAAACCAAAAATCAAAATCGTAAATTACGGCCTAATAAGTGGCATAATCATTGAAAAGATAAACTCCACTATACAAAAAAGAGGTGCCGATTCTCCTCACTTCGGTTCTTAATTCGTCTGTATGTTTTTGGTTTGTTACCTCATAACTTTCGACTGGGTAAACTGATTTGATGAACCTTTTTTATTTGAAACCGGGTGTTTCCTGAGTCCCTTTCAATTAGGTCCAATTCTGACAATGGCATCTGTAAGAAAATCATATTAATTTAGCATTGCGTGTGCGCGACAAATGGACGTATAACTCAATATCACGTTAACCGATTTCGATGATTCATTTTATGGGAAAGGATGTACTTCAAGAGTAGTTTGATGAGAGTTTGATTAGGTTCTGGTTAATTCTATATCGTAATACTCCTACGATATATCGAAAATACAAAGAAGGGCGTCTGCGCGTAATAGCGTTTAACGTTTTACTCTATTTGAAGGCGTTTCTTGCTTTTGCTCGAAAATATACCTGCTTTTAAATGTGTTCAAATTTATTTATATGATTGTATTGAGCATTAAAATATTCATCATTTAAGTGTTATGTTTAAATAGTGCTCACCTAAATTGAGTAAGACCTACAATATTCTTATACGCTGTTCGATAACCACATAGGTACCGTAAGTGGTACGGAATTAGCCATAGCTCCGGCGCAATTAATTGCTGACCGTCCACGACAGAGGTTAATTTAGCCGTTCATTACGAGCGATCCATTGCCGCAAATCGTATAAACGAACTCTAATGACAATTCCATGTTTGTCCTTTGTCCCACACAATTCTTCATAGTATTACCCCTATATTGATTTGTTTGTTTATGTTTTCACACAGGAACTGTTGGTGCGCACTTTAGCTAAGAAAGTAAACTCAATTTCCGCGCTAGAGCGTCTGAAGCGTAGCTGGAAAAGGAAATGGAAAAGTCAAATCATAATATTTCCAAATGTGGTGTATTTCATGCAAGTAAAATAATAACAAGCCGTTTTTTTTTGTTAACGCGGGGGAATTCTTTTTACAAACCATCCTCAAGAACCCAGGGTGGGCCCGGAGGGATGTGTGGGACTCGGTCTGGGCGACCCCTACCCACTAAACCTTCCGCGAATGCCATCAGCCGTTACAAGTGGGGTGCCTCGGATCTGTCAGCAACAGGGCACTTCAACGACCGGCCGGTCCCGGCAAAGACCGGACTTCTTCCTCTAACTTCTCCGGCACTCAGAGAAGTTCCGACGACGCCGAAGCATTAGGCCGAAGCGCGTCCAGGTACCTGGGGCCTGGCCCCGCGCACCCCGGCTCTCCAACTGCTAAAATAATAACAAGCCTGTGTTATTCTATGCTAATATTTTTGGCGTAGACGCTCGTTGGTGTGACGGCGAGTCACTGGCGGTGTGGAGGGAAGGCCGGCGGGGTGGCGGGTTCTATCCCCGGCATCATTCATGAAGCACAGAGGGTGGACTTCTGTAGTCCGCTAGTCTGCAACAACATGCTATAAGATTTCACAGGAGGATTATTTACGCGTCTTTCATATAATGGATGCGTGTTGTGTACACTTCCTACATAATTTCCTGCGTAGATTCAGTATCATATTTTTATTGGTAATTATAATAAATTACAAGTCAATTATTTACTACAAATTATTATAAATTATTAGTATTACAAATTACAATTATAATTGAATAGAAAAAAATCATGAAAAATTGTACATCGAAGATATACAATGATATTCATTTGTTAATTCCTCCACACTATAAAATGTCCTCTCAACCAGACATGACTTCAACCTATTTTTAAACATAGCTAGACTGGGAGCTTCAGTTACATGCTTAGGGAGTCGATTGTAGATACGTATATATGTATATGTACGTATACGCACGATGGATTACCGTATGAAGATCTTTAGTCGGTTGGAGTCCAACATTACCCCGTTGCCGGCCCACGTGGCTCCGGGGTGTACGTTCCGTTAGCATTTTGTTACACACGGAAATAGAAAAAAAAATTGTTGTCCTAAAAAAGTCGACTTTTACACATTGACCAGATTGTGGCCAAGTTATGACAGAATTACAAGAAAAGACTTTAATAATTGCGACATGTTTAATGGTAGGGACAGTTGAATATGTGGGGTAATAAAATTTATCATCGCCATGTATTTCTTTTGCCGATTCTAGAGGGAAGTGCGATGACCCTATGAATATTATAAATTTAAATAATGAAGACATATAAGAGTAATCGGAAAACGCAACAGCCATATTTATTACACCCGTAAACGTTGTAAATAACGTCCTAAAAACTTTTCGCCTGTTGCTGTTATTTACATGACGGGCTAATTTACCCGACCTAATTAAGTTACGTTGAAATTTGTTCCGAATTTGTGGTTGGAGTGGTTTTTTTTTATTTAGCAGCATGCGAGTGCGGGTGACAGGTGCGAGTGAAATATTACACTAGTCGCCCAGATAAAGAGAGTAAGCTGATATCACGATCATTCTTTACTATCGGCCATCATTAATATTCAAAATTCAAACCGACCTTATAAGAATAGACGGAAGTGGCTGGATGCGGAAAGCGGATGATCGTATTTGGTGGAAAGCATTGGGGAAGGTGTCTCACTAGGGGCCTCGTAAGCAAGCCCAAAGTCGCACAACGAGCCATGGAGAGGGCTATACTCGGAGTATCTCTACGCGATCATATCAGGAATGAGGAGATCCGTAGACCAGTGATTCTCAACCTTTTTTGTTGCGGTACATATTTAACGTTTTCAAAATTCGGCGGCAAACAATGAAAAAGATAAAATTATTTACTCACTACAACACACTGCATAAATAGTTTATGACAATTTTTTTAAATATACGAAATATTACTATATATTCATGTTAAAAATATTTTTCTTTTTAAATGATACAATTTAATAATATTAACATTATTATATATTTAAAAAATTTGGCGGCACACAAAAGTGCCGCAGCACAGTGGTTGAGAATCATTGCCGTAACCGACATAGCTCGCCGGATAAACAAGTTGAACATTGCCACAATGGGCAGGGCACATAGCGCGTGAAAGAACATATGGGGAAAGGCCGATGGGGCTGAAAAGTTCTCTATTGGAGACCACGGACCGGCAAGCGCAGCGTAGGACGACCACCCGCAAGATCTGCGGCCTTTATGAGATCTGACGAATTCGTAAAAGCCGCGGACGTCGCTGGATGCAAGCCGCTTACCTATACCCGGTACATTTGTAAATCGTTGGGGGAGACCAGCAGTGTATGTTTTACGGCTGAAATGATGACGATGAATTTTCAAACTTGGCTGTTGGTAAGTATTGCCAAGAGGAGTAATGTACCGTTTTTCAAAAAAATCGGTGTTCCTCTTTTAAATAAATAAATCTCTTGCGACCGGCTCGTATTCCACCCCAACTGTGCAAAATTAAACGTAACATAAAGAGCAAGCTTTTTATGCGCTTCAATTTTCCGTTAGGTCCAACTAGGTGCTCACACTCGGGACTCAAGTGGACGACTAGTTTTTACTGTGTCAAAGCAGGAACTGGCGGACTCTTTAACGCTTTAAAACATCCTAACTACACGCTTTCTGTATACTGTTTGATATATATACTAAGTGTTATTATTTAAAATGCATTAATAGAAGCATCACACTGCTAATCTAGAGAGGTAAGTAGAGATTAAGGATTTTCATTTCGCACGATCGTGGCACATGTCTCTCGCTTCTCACATATCCATAAATTTGGTTGATTCTTTATTTATTTAATCCTTATTTATAAAAATGATATGTACGACAATTATATTTGCGAACAAACATAAAAACCGACCTAAATGTTTAGTGTACGGTATGCGAATCGTATGGTCGTGGATTCGAATCAACCATTCGACTATTGACGTGAACCATATCCTTAAGCACAAGCTTAAGCTTAGTTGTAACGGTTAACAAGATTGTTAGTAATATTTCTAAAAAAAAGAAATATTGCTAGCTTTCTTTAAAAAAATAAAGGAAATGAAAAATCGAATCAAACGTTAAACTCTATTACGCGTGGACGGCCTCTTTGTATTTCAATTTTTTAAAAGAATTAATCAGAACCTAACCAAACGATTGATGATATCAATCTACTCTTGAAGTACAGGGATGTACTAAAATTTCATTTCAGTTCCAATAAAATATGAATCATCGAAATGGGTTGGCGTGATATTGAGTTATTCGTCCATTTGTTATTTTAAGACTTCTATGATTTTCTCATGGATGCCATCGTCAAATTGGGACTACACGGGAAGCACCAGCATTTTAATAAAAAAGGATCATCATAATCAATTCACCCAATCCAAAGTTATGAGGTAACAAACATAAAAAAAAGCTTAGACAATGTATTAATCTCAGGCTTATCCAATTTACTAAATCCTTGTCGTAAAAAGCTACATTACCTAGTTAAATATTGTTTTTATTACGAATTATATTACCGGCATTACAAACAATTAATTAAACAGTTCTCAGAATTGGAGAGGGCTTATAAAATGTTCTTTCCTACGTCAGAAGTTTAGAAGGGAGGGGTCAGATAATATCTTTGATAGAAACGAATTGTCGAGTGCTATCTCGTGAAACGATATCCAGACTTAATTACCTCGGCATTAAAATGGCGCACGAGAAACTCTGACTGAAACTCCCCCGGGGTGTTTATTAGAATGAAGCTTTATTGAGATCCAACTGCCAATCGTTTTATTTTCTAAGAGAGTAAATTAAAGTGGAACTAATAATACATTACTGATGTTTAACAATTTCCTAACATTGCTAAATTGTGGCTACAAGACTGATCAAATAAGGAATGAAAAATTTAGTATCTTATCTTAGTATATTTAATTGATATATACGAGTATGTATGCATGTTTATGTATGTATATGGATTTTTCTATACTTGTACCTTTTTTTTTTTATAATTTCTAAGCAAGTGCTTGACTACGATCCCACCTTATGTTAAGTGGAAATGCAGTCCTGGATGGTAAGGCGCACTAGCTTAGTAAATGCCTATTCACTCTACTCTTGAAAATACCCACATTGTAATCGGAAGGAAAGACAGACGCGGGCAAACTATTCCAGTCCTTTGCTGTACGAAGAATGAAAGACGAAGCAAATCGCTTCGTTCGGGTTTGAGGGATGTTCACAACAAAAGGATGAAATCCCGCAGTGCGTCTAGAAGTCCGATGGTGGAAAGGGGATGGGGGAATTAGATCATGTAGTTCCTGAGCACACTCTCCAAAATGCAATCTGTAGAAAACCGAAAGGCTAGCTACCTTAGGCCTGTGCTCAAGACTGGGCAGATTGGTTTCAGCTGCTGTTCCTTTTCTCTACACTACCCCAAGGTAGGCTGACAGAGAATGTCTTTTGGCATTAAATTTCCATTTTCAACCGACTTAAAAAGTAGGAGGTTCTCAATTTGTTTTTATATCTGTTATCTCATAACTTTCGACTGGGTTAACCGATTTTGACGATTATATTTTTATTTGAAAGCTGGTGCTTTCAGTGTTGTCCTATTCAATTTGGTCTTCTTTCTGACAATGGCATCAATTTGAAAATCATATAAGTTAAGTATGTGCTTGACAAATGGACGAATAACTCAATATCACGCCATTCGATATCGATGATTTACGTTTTATTGGAGTTAGGTTAGGTATTACTACGATATTTCGGAAATAAAAAGAGGGTATCCACGAGTAATAGCGATAAAGCTTTTTGTTTTTACACGTAAATATTTACTGATAAGGCCATTGCCTACATTTAGGCTACAAGTTTAGTTTTACTCATTTGACTAATTATATATTTAATGTGAACAATAAAGCGTTTATCTATATTTGTTTGGCAAAACGACTACTTCTCTTCTCTTTTCATTTCACTGTATTTATTCAGACGTCAATTCCTAGCAGCTAGTAACACTGTAATCATATCAAATGTTCATTTAGATCACAGCAGTAGCCGTCGCTTTAAAAGCTAATTTGTGTCGTTCAAATACAAGTACACAGCAGTATCGGAAACGTGTAACATGTCGTCTTGGATGGGCTTTATCGAATTTACGCAACCTCCCCCATACTCAACATTTTGCTTACTTAGTCAAGTTAAGTCAGCAGATGTGTTCTTGATACTTTAATCAAATTTCCAGTTGTTAGACTTGCTGAGTACAGATGCTTCCAGCTCTAGTTTGACTTGAAATCAAATCTGGTGTCTTGTGCTTGATTGGATGCAATATAAACACCCGTATAAACATCCAGGCAGGTAGGCAGAGGTTATGGACTTTTACTTAGTACGATCTTTGCAAACCTTTTCCGCTTTAGTCTCATTTATACATATTCCTCGGTTATGGACACTTCTAAAGAGCCGTGGTAGCTCAGTGTCAGAATTGTCGCCTCGTTGCATGGTACGCTAGCAACCCGAGTTCAATCCCCGGTGCCGGTACCAATAAATTTGTTGTGGCTATTTTATGTGCTGATTTACTACGCGCTCGGCAGTGAAGGAAAACATCGTAACGAAACTTACATGTCCTAGAAAAAAATCTAAGACATGTGAAGTCTGCAAATCCGCACTAGGGCCGCGTGGCGGGCTAACAGTGGGACATATATAAGCTCCCTGTATTTTTATGTGATTTTTTATACCGAGAAAGATATCCTTTAATGGTTTCAGCATATGGAACGGATAAAGGTCTCACATGATGATGACCAATCTTTAAATCAGGAACGGGAGTGGCAGTGCTAACAGGGGATTTTATTGCGTTTATTTAGCGCGATTGGTACGTTGGTACAGTGGACATATTTGAGAAAGGTGATGCGATGCGTTTATAGTACTTATAGCCGACAAGCATGGTGATAATGGTGATAGAAGAAATAAGCGAGATGTCTAAGGAACGTGTGAGATGGAGAAATATTACTAGCATTCTTGTTAACTATTCCAACTAAGCTTAAGCTTGTGCTAGGTGATGGTTCACTTCAATAGTCGAATGGTGGATTCGAACCTACGACCTTACGACTACGACGCAGAGCATACCCTAAACCATTAGGCTATTGACGCTTCTACTACTATTGCTCACGTCTATGGCTTACGTGATTAAGCGTTTGAAATAAGTGTCATCGGAATTAGATAGAAACCTTTATAACTTAACGTCGTAAGGCGAATAGCGTTATATTTCTTATATAATTCAATATATTGACATCAGTCTGCGTACAAGCGATAATAACTCAAGCGGCGTTACATACATCAATGCGTCCCGAGAGGGTAGTTATACCTACCGGCGGTTCCCACGCTTGTGTTGCGAAAGTAATTGTCTATTACTTTTTCTCATCTTGTCTCCGTTGTCTCTGGTAATAAATACTTTTTGCGAGTATAGCAGCGAGATAGGAAATGTATGTTCGACTTTATTAAGAAATACATTTACATGCAGAAACTCTCGCGACCGCATTAACCTAATCGTGGTCACAGAAGTACTCGAGTTACTTGAATTCATATTCACAAGCGTTTATTAGACCAAATATATAGAGTCTTTATAGATTCCCCATTTGTATTATAGGAATTCTATTATGCTCCTATTGGAATAATTATTGAAATAATCAAGGTTCGGAAGACTTAACGTTGAAGCGTCAATAATAATGGTTTAGGTTACTGCTATGAGTACGTAGGTTCGAATCAACGATTCGACTATTGATGTTATATCCTTTTTTTTTTGTTTACGGGGAGGAAATCTTCAGAAAGATACCCCGCCTTCTGGGGGGAAGGCGGCGGTTATGTGGGGTTCTTACCCACTAAAACCTCCCCGGTGGCCCTTTCCTCGGTGCATGACGAGGGGCTCCGGGATCTCCAGTTGAACGTACCGGAGCCCCTCTGCACTGTGCTCAAGGAGAGCACGTCCCGGAGGGCACAGAGAGGGAGGGAGTAACCTCCCCTGTGCCCTCATAGTGCAAGGCTACATGGGCCAGCTGATGTCGTCGTTCTTCCCGGGTCCACCTTAGCGGACGACAATGGCCCCCACCCTTGTAGCCCAGTGAACCCGAGGCCCCTTTTAGTCGCCTTGTACGACAGGCAGGGGATACCGTAGTCTTATTCTTGAGAGCCCAGAACTACAGAGCTGGACTGGCTGACGTTATATCCTAGCACAAGCTTAAACTGTGTGTAATAATATTCCATAATATTATTAATATTTGTTAAAAACAATTATCAAAAAAAACTTCTTCTTTTACAGTCAACACATCTGTACATACCTTTAGAGGGTTAGGAATTATTATGGAACCGATATATTATAGTCATGTAAATTATTATTCCATCATTACTAACTGACACACGGTCGGTCGGCCAGTTGCTCAGTTTTAGGATAAGTTCAGTCTATACTTTTTTTTTTAGCAATTTTTCTTTTTTTTTCATAAATATTAGTAACATTCTTGTTAGCCATTCCAACCAGTGCTTGTGCTAGGAGATGGTTCACGTCAATAGTCGAATGATTTATTGTATTTATTTTAAAATGTATGAATTAAAGAATCTATCTATCAACATATACGAGTATACTTTGTTAGCACATTAATTCGTCACGTGTGTACATCAATCAAGTTCACGACAGCTTTCCTGCATCGCTAAGCTTCAGTTAAATCTATGGGGAATTAACTCGTCAATTATTCAATTACTGATGTCACGCGACGCTGTTAATCGGGTCACTGGTTTCAGGAGAGATGTTTATAATTTGTAATGTGTGTACCAGTATCTTAGTAGCTTATTTGGTATAATAGCTGTTGGACAGAGGATTCATGGCTAAGAAACATCAGGGAATGGACTGGAATAAAAACAGTCGAAGCACTATTCCGCTTAGTTAGTAATAAGAAGTTTAGAAGACTGACTGTCTACCTTCAGTGATGGAGAGGCACATGAAGAAGAAGATATATTTCAACGAATCCAGTAATGATAGGGCTACCACTGAGGTTTCCTATTGCCTGGATCGCCACAATAGGGTAAAATTCTTAGCTATTTTCTAATTACTACTAGTATGTGACGAAAAGTAGGAGGTGTATTATGTGTTATTTTTTTTTGTCACAACGGCTTTTGGCTACTAAAGTGTGATCTGTTTTAGAGCTGTAAAACCCTTTGTCTTTACTCTACGTGAACCGGTGTGCCATACTCTAGCTCCCCCAACGTGGGTGGTTAGGGATTTTCTAGTTCTACATTCATTCATTCTCTTGTTATTTGTTAGTTTATACAGTATTACATTTTTTTTCTTATATCTACACATTTCTATTACAATATTACTCTACACTACTCTATTTCCTTACTCTCTACTTTACATTTTTTAAATTTCCTATCTCTACTTACAGGTCTAAACTACATATTTTATACTATATTTATTTATTCTATTTTTGTATATTATGCGGTTAAAGAAACATTATTAAAAACTCAAGAATTTTACAATTCACTTATGACTTTAAATTATTTATATCTAGTTATAAATTTGAGGGTAATCGTTAAAACTAAACAAAAATCAGCAATACCTATTGGCGGCAGTTAGTAACAAACTTGCATAAATACAAACAGTAAGCGCAACTGGATGTGGCTCAAGAACAATATTCATATTATCTATATTATATTATTCGGAATCAGGTGTGAGAAAAGACGCGGAAGACACAGTGGTTAATTAGAAAGTCAGGGTGTTGATTTAATTGTGGATGTCTGGAAAAACCCCAAGAATGTTAATGGTCGGGTTACCCTACTGTTTAAGGTCCAATAACCTTTAATAGCGATTATAAAGCGATTGAATCGTGTCGAGGAATCCGGCCGAGCATTAGGTAATTATTAATACTGATGAATCAGCGGACCGCTGACGGGCCCAGGGCTCGCGCCCGCCTCGCATACCATCACACCGCTTTGTTTTATTTTTGCAATGGGATGCGTCGAATCCTGCGCCTTTATACTTTAAGCGGGCTCTTAAAATAACCATACTTGGATATACATTCGTATACATAATGCCGATCGTGAGGATACATGGATGCGTAGATTTATAAATGTAAATATTTGTATTTTAACGCGTAAAAGCAAACACCGTTTTCAAATCAAAAGTTACAGACGAAACGTACACCATATTTTACTAACCACTTAAACAAAAGAGAAGGTTCTCAATTCGTCTTTGTTGTTACGGTTTGAGAGAATTTTATTTCTTTAATAAGAATTACAAAAAATTCACTTACTTAAGGAAAATACTCAAATATACAATTTTAGACTAAGCGTTACAGTTCTAGGAATATATTTATAAAATAAAAATAGGTTTATAACATCCAGGAACAATATCAACATTTTGTTTTGAATTGTGGGTTATTGAAAATTGCAAAGTGATTAAGGCTAACTACATTTTGTAAATAAATATTATAAAAGACGGTGTTCATGTTTATGACCAAAGATTTAGAGAATAGGTGCGCTGCGGCCATACTAGATGTGTCATACTATGAGCGTTTTAATTATTATTTATTACATAGAGAATTTTAATTTTTTTTTTATTACTTCATTCTGACTTCTGTTATTTATTTATGACATGCTTTTTTAATATTTTCTTAAAAGTATATATAGACTTAATATTTTTTATGTCGTTAGGAAGTTTATTATAGATATTTACACCTTCACGTTCAATTGTTTTTTTGCCATAATTTGTTCTTGGGAATCTAGAGATTATATTATTAGCATTTCTTAGTTTAATTTTCTGTTGGTTATGTTTTTTTGATAATGTTATTTTTGTAATAATGTCTTTGTTGATGATTTTGTGTATGAGCATACATGTATAATATTTATATGTTTGTTTAATGTTCGATATTTTAGTGTCTTTATATAATTTATTTGTTGAAGTTGTTGTTTTTCAATGTATCATAGTTATATTACGAAGATATGGCGCCGGTGTACGTCCACACACGTGCCCGTTTTCGTTATAGAGTGTTAATCTAGTCTTTGACTGTCATAACTTTAACAAGCATTGTTCCTAAGACGTTTAGATTAGTAGTATATCCTCGGAACAAAGTGCTGTGCTAACAAAATTCACATGGGACCTAATTGAAACCAAAACCTCTCAAACAAAACAATTTCGAATACGGTCCTATTACTGCACAAATAAAAAGTCGGTTAAAAAGATAGAAAAGAGGTGTGGATGCGTTCAATTTGGGAAAGCGTTATTTCTGTCATAAAAGGTTGTCACGCACGTCACCTAAAAGGGTTGCCGGTGACCGGCCTGTTATTTTATAGCTTTCATATAACGCTTGTGCAAGGATTTTTATAGCCTCTATTATTATATTGCATTGAAGTTCCGATAAAGATATTATTACCAAGTGAGTGATATCTTTCTATATATAGAAGTTTGATATTGCTTAATGCTCCGTTTTTTATATTTAAGACCATTTTAATTGTTCAAAATGGTAATCGAGTTTAAGTCACACCCTGTCCCATTACAGTTGTATTTTTAGCGTTCAATGACACCATAGTTGTTCGACAATTATGACATATCATAGTGATATAGTCTATTTCCGGGCTCTGAGCTCGCTATTTGACAGTGACGTTTCACTATGAAATCGATCTATTAAAGTCATATCAATTATCGTTCCGTCATTACCAAGTACATCAAATACTAACACACACGACTGCCGTGCCAGGGGTGCACATTTATTGTGGTTTAACAAACAAATATTTTGACTCGTATCAATACACATTCTGCTCATCGTTCCCCCATTGCTGAGGAGTGTGAATTCTTTTTGGCGATCAATCATCTGCCACCAAGCGCTCCGATCCGTGGCCTGGCGTACCACGTCGCTGGTACATAACTCCAGTTATTCAGAATGCGGTCTGATTATCTCTTTGGGCTTTGACCTCTAGATATTTGATTCGATCAAGTTCTTTCCACCTTTCACGTCACTGTCTTCTTCATCGTATTCTTCATTTTTGAAGATCGTGCTTATCTTGAAGCGCCCTTACCGAGACGTCGACGAACTGCCTCCACACCGCTCTGTCCTCGGCTTTTCTCATTGCGGTCGGAAGGTCGAGTCCCACTATGTTTTTAATTTGGTCAGACCAGCGGGTATGGTGATCGGCCCCGTGATCTTATACCCTCGATTTTCCCTACAACAATCATTTGCCTTCAAACAATCATTGCCTTCGGGCAATGTGGCCAAAGTAGCTGAGAATACGCCGGTAGCAGGTAGACAATCTGGTGGTAATCTTAAGTTGGCGGAGAATGAACTTGTTAGTTCTTTTTGCTGTCCGTGGTATACGTAACATTCTCCGTCAACACCATATTTCGAAAGCCTTAATTTTCTTTCGGTCGGCCGTCACTATCGTTCTTACCAAATTCCATCGTGCATTGTAGTCAAAAAGTCACGCACACATTATAGATTTTTAGCACATTAACACGTATATCTACAGAAAAGATCATTAATATTAAGATTTAGCTTATAATAATGTTGAAGATGACAAGGATTTTATGTTTCCTGTGCCTTCGGGGAAGTTTTAATTCGGAATATGAGTCAGGCGACCGCAGGTGCTATAAAGGCAGATTTCCGTTTCGCCATTCCTGTCGTCGAATTATTTGTTTTTTCTTTTCTATCTTATTTCTGGTAACTTAATTTAGTTTATTCAAGGTTTTTAGCAACACAAATTTATTTATGTGTTACTAGAAATCAAATCAGGGACGGATTAGAAATTAAACACTATTACGCGCGAACGCTCTTTTTTTAATTCCGAAGTACCATAGCTATATTAAAGTAGCTCGTTGTCGTTATACAGTACCAGATAATGCTGGCGTGAATAAACAGTATTAAACTTACCAATATTTCAATTAACAATTCATTCATACGAGTTTTAGAACTTCCCTAGTATATCTTCAAAACCCGTCATCGTATGTCAACAAAATAAATATGGTACCTAATTGAAAACAAAAGATATTCAAACGCCGACAAATTGAGAACCTTCTTTTTTGAAGTAGATTAAAATATAACTTAGTTTTTTTTTTTTTTGACGAACTACACAGATTGGCCAGAGAAGCTGGCCTTGACTGCTTCACCGGATTGAGAGGTGGCAGAGCTCTTAGGTCGCTTAGCCTGAACCTCTATCGCTAGTAAGCTCGACACAAGGGTCCCCCCGGTGGGGGGTAACCTCGGCTTGGACGGTTACTATGTTACGCGTAAGCATTCCGATCCGAGGGCGCCCGAGAGGGCCGAACCACGACTCGGTCGGTTGCTATTTCACGGATAATCTAAGGGACATTCGAAAGCTAAACTAACTTTGAGTGCCACTTCGGGAAGCGTTGGCGCTGGGAGAAGAAGTGGCCGAAGAAACTCCAGCACTTCTCGGTCCCCCAGACACTTCTGGCTATTTTTTTTTAATGACGAACTATATAGTTGGCCAGAGAGGCTGGCCTTTACTGCTTCATAGGATGGTGGCATAGCTCTTAGGTCGCCTAGCTTGAACCTGTAAATACTTATAAGGCATTATGCTTATGGGACATAAATAGTTACATAATAAGCATATAGCAATTGCTATCTCATTGAAAAATTGCTAAAGGAACGTAAAAGTTTAAAAAAATTACGTCGCGCAATATTTACTGCATTCGAACAAGTCAAGGAGCATCCGCTATAGTACTGCGAATAACAATTCCTGTATTTTAACCCTCGGATGATCGCTACAACGATATAAAAGCTAAAATAAAAAGAAAGAGGATATCGATCCGCTACAGAGGCGCGAGTGGAAAGTATATTCACGTATAAAAATAAAAGTGCCAACTTGTTCCTTGTGAGCCACGTCCCGCGGAGGGAGCCGCGCGGGCTGTAAATCTCGGCCCACGACAAAGTTCCGCGTGAAATGTAATTTGTAAGGATAACTTTTTAATTTTTCGATTAAACCTAAACTCCAGAATGTTCCAAAGTTTGACAATGTAATGACATTAATGATAGACTGCATTCATATAAGATACTAAATTATTTTGATTTGTATATCATTTTTTTTTCACGAGTCCAATCTATTACAATTACATTGTGCAAACCAATAGTGGCACAACTGAACTATCAGATTACCAATATATTTAGTAAAAACAAAAATCAACTTCAAATCGAATTAAATGCTATTATAGATGTAGTCGCTATCTTCCTGTATGGAGTGGAAACGTGGACAATCCCAGCCAGAGAGAGGCAAAGGATCGATGCATTCGAGATGTGGTGCTGGAGGCGTATGTTAAGGATAACACTGGACTGCGAAACGCACCAATGCATCGGAATACGATGACAACTACTGTTAATGAATGATCGTTAATACGATCATTTATAATAATGAGATCAATTTAATAATATGTGACATTTTCATAACCGTTAATATCGAAATATTTAAGAAAACACGATAAATACGAACTTTTCCGAAAAATTACGAAAGAAAATCTTTTCTCTCTATACCTATACGCGCGTTCGAATTTTTTGTATTTCCGTATATTACAAAATAGGTTTAATCGCAACCTAACCAACCTCATCAAACAACTTTTGAAGTACGAGTACATCCTTTCCAATAAAAATGAATCATTGAAATCGGAGACATCAGAAAATTTTAATACAAATTGCTGCTTACATATATCTAAGCTACATATTGAATCGTCAACAGCCTAGGTGTAGGGAACGGTCTGCAAATCGTAAGGTCGTAGATTCGAATCCAACATTCGACTATTGACGTGAACCACGACCTAGTACAAGCTTAAGCTTAGTTAGAATCGTTAACAAGAATTTTAGTTTTTAAAAAAAAGAAATATTGTTAGCTTTATTTAAACAAAAATAAAAAAATATGTATATTTATTCGGACTTTGCTGAAATGACAGATAGTTTCATATCGCTCCTTGTGTACTATGGCAGCAGTAGTTTGATAATGCATAATTTCGGAACTCCCAGCGGCACGGCACTTCTCGATTGACGTGTTAATAAATCGGAAGCGTGTCACGTCAACGTTCGGCGCTATTTTATCACTGACACGCTCAATGAGGATTTACGGCTAGGGCCGGCGGTACTACAGCAAATAAATCAATTTAACATCTTGTTTAGATCACTGTATCAGTAAGGGGGTCTTATTTGATAATTTAGTAAGGGCTGCGTTCAAGTGTTCAACTCCAAACATTCGCTGGCTCTAACACTTGAAAAATGTCTCTAGTTCTCAAATTTATGTGACCAGTCCAATTATGCTGTAGGGAAATAGTAAGTAGTATACTAACTAGATTATCACCATATTTTCATCATCATCAGCCTGCTCCTTCGCAGGACATAGGTCTCTCCAAAAGCACAGGCGTAAGGTAGCTAGCCTTTCGGTTTTCTACAGATTGCATTTTGGAGAGTGTGCTCAGGAACTGCATGATCTAATTCCTCCATCCCCTTTCCACCATCGGACTTCGTCCGTCTTCGTCGTCTTCGGAGTGCGTCTAGCACTGCGGGATTTCATCTTTTGTTGTGAACTTACCTCAAACCCGAACGAAGTGATTTGCTTCGTCTTTCATTCTTCGTACAGCAAAGGACTGGTATAGTTTGCCCGCGTCTGTCTTTCCTTCCGATTACAATGTGGGTATTTTCAAGAGTAGAGGAATAGGTATTTACTAAGCTAGTAGTAACTAGTAGCGCCTTACCACCCAGGACTGCATTTCCACTTAACATCAGGTGGGATCGTAGTCAACCACGATCTTCGGCCACTCATTCAGCTCCTGCCAGCCGTCCTGCGGAGATCATCTTTCCATCGAGTCGAGGACGTCCCACTCTGCGTTTGTTTGTACAAGGTCTACACTAAAAACTTATTTAACCCAAAAGTTAACGGTTCTACGGCTGATATGGCAGATGAATTGCCACTTCAATTTGCTAATTCGGTGGGCCATGTCAATAAATTTTGTTGTGTGTTGTTTTTTCTTCTAATTCTGTAATACCCGATTAATATCATGCAATCGAGAAGATCGCATCTTTAATTAGAGATGACGTAAAAATAGAGATAACGTAAGTGGCAACCCTAGCCGTTAAATTGACTTGTTAATAATTGATGACGCGAATCGATTTGAATTGATCGAGGTACGTTTGTTGGATGTTCCACTTGTTTTAATACAATACAGATATTGATAGATGTACACTAAGAAACTAATTCGATTAGAGGAAATTAGTTTGGTGTGCGTTTTACAATAGTCGAGTACTGTGTGTTGTGATCAATGAAGGATGAAGTAAGATTGAATTTCATCTTAAGATATTTTAGAAATTACCTGTATTGAAGGATGAGGAATAGCGTAGTGCAAAGGATTCTTGAATATTCTTATGGAACAGCAGAAGAAAGCAAAAGAAGGGTCGGCAACACTATTTGTAATTACTTTTGACTAGTTTTTGAAACAACGAATATACATGTATGTGTAAGAGGTGAGATCGCTGCCCACTCCTCTGAGGCAAGAGCATGAGTCATTAATTATTTATGAAAATATCTAAAATTAGAATTGTCACTAAAACAAACAAAATAAGCAATCGGCTTGGCTACGTCTTTCTTTCTCTCCAATACAATGTTGATATTTTCAAAAGTAGATTGAATAGTATTTTCTAACCTAGTACGCCTTACGGTCCAGGACTGCATTTCCACTTAACATCCGGTGGGACCGTGGTCAAGCATTTACTTAGAAAGTATATAAAAAACGGTACTGCGAAATGCCAACGTATATTAACTGTGATGTTGAAAAGAAATAAATTTTCCTTGTAACACGTAACATCCTTCTACTGCGAATTCAGGACAGTAGCCGTATACTTTTCTTTTTGTAATTAAAACTTGCATTATTATTAGGTAACCGAGTTTTTCCTCAGTGTTGAAAGGTTTTTGTTCCGTAGCGTAACGCGAGAGAAGATAATTGGGTGCCTATTTATTCAAGGCCCTCGTTCCTCTGCTCGTACAGCATCCTGCTGTAATTAACTTCACTAAGACTCTGTGATATAATTATATATTCTCGTTATACGCTATTTACATTCAGAAAACAGTAAAGTCTATGAAACCCGAGAACGTTATTTAGTTATTTGATTCGTTTTTGAGTTAGCATAACCCTTTTTTTTTTTTTTGTTAACGGGGAGGAAATCTTCAAAAAGATACCCCGCCTTCTGGGGGGAAGGCGGCGGTTATGTGGGGTTTTTACCCACTAAAACCTCCCCGGTGGCCCTTTCCTCGGTGCATGACGAGGGACTCCGGGATCTCCAGTGGAACGCACCGGAGCCCCTCTGCACTGTGCTCAAGGAGAGCACGTCCTGGGGGGGGAGGTTACTCCCTCCCCCCCCTGTGCCCTCGCAGTGCAAGGCTACACGGGCCAGCCGATGTCGCCTTCTTCCCGGGTCCCCTTTTAGTCGCCTTCTACGACAGGCAGGGGATACCGTAGTCTTATTCTTGAGAGCCCAGAACTACAGGCTGAAGTTAGCATAACCCTAATCTATAGATACAGATGACGTTACTACTGCCAGCCTCATTGAATTTCTTAACTTTCGGGAGTTAATGGGCGTGCCGTTTCATAAACTGGTGTCTAAAGATGGTGTTCCAGATCTGCTGATGAGAAACCTTGATGACCCAGACTGTGTCACGACCCCATACTTCATAGCTAGGCAGTAATGTTATAAAAGCCACGATTATGGCAGCTGTTAATGAGAGAGTATTTTAATGCCCCTGATACCAATTATTTCAAAAAATTTGAAGTTTTAACATGTTTAAAATTGGCTTTTACAGTGACCTTTAACAAATCCCTGGGCCATACTTTGAAAGTGGCAGGCCTTCATTTAGGCATAAAATAATACAAGGGATACTTTTTAATCGCGGGTAAAACCGCGGGTTGTAGTATCATTATATTTAATAATCGAGCCTTGGAACCAGAAATTAATATATTAAACATAATAAAAATGTTACCCAAAAACACAGCAGTGACAAATTTCCATCATAGGTCGAAAGCTTTTGAGATAACCTCCAATATCAATTATTTTTTTATCTCTCATTACTTGCGTTATGACATACAACACAGCGGCGTTATGCTGCCTCTCAAGTTGACCGAGCATTTGACCCGCATCTAGAACACTGTATGGGTCGTATAAAACGAACTTGGAACACTTGGCCTTGCACACTTCTCTAGGAACCAAACGTATAGCATCGTTAAATAATACATAATTACAGATAGATAGTAATCAGACATATATTTCCGAAGTGGCACTCAAAGTTAGTTTATTGTTTATTATGTATCCCGAGTCCATCACCTGGAGGCCTTGGGGGCCGGGAATACGAGCTGCCACCTCGCCCGCCCAGCCCCCAGCGGCGGCCAGGATGTCTGGCTCCGCCGCTAGTCAAACGGCCGCAGCGGGAGAGTCGCCCCTCCCACCGCAGCCCCACCACGCCGCAACTGCGGTGCGGCACCACTTAGTCGCGGGGGACAGGAAGCGATGCAACGCTAGTTAAGCAAAAGCTAGTTTTGCTTTCCCTTAGATAGCAACCGACCGAGTTGTGGTTCGACACACCGGGGGGGACCCTTGTGTCGAGTTACTAGTGGTAGAGGTTCTGGCTAAGCGACATAAGAGCTATGCCATCTCGCAATCTCGTTAAGCAGTCAAGGTCAAAAAAAAACTTACAAAAAAGACTTACAAAGCTTAGTAGCTAAAGTTCAAGTTACACCCTTTTTATACGTTGTTGCCCATTGTTGGGCACAGGTCTCCTCTGTAAAGAGAGTTTAAGGGCATAGTCTGCGACTTGGCCACTGTGCGAATTGGAAATCTACATGTCTTATGAGACCTGCACCGGGGATCGAATTCGGGATTTTTTTGTTGACGGGGAGGAAATCTTCAGAAAGATAACCCGCCTTCTGGGGAAGGCGACGGTTATGTGGAATTTGACAATCTTTTATCAGCTTTACCTGTATATATCTATCTATTTAAAGGAATATTTCAACGTAATTGCTACCGACTTTAACGTGTGGAAAAATAGTTATATTTATAAAAATAAGCAAGTATAAATTAATCATTTTTTATAATTATTTCTGAATAGTATTTGTAACCTTATCTAGAAATAATTATTTTATTAATTTGAAATTGAATCCACCAAGGTTCGATATAAAGTAACAACAGCTATACCTAGATTTATTTATACGCCACTGCGTCGGATGTATCGAGTGTTAGATACCCGATACTTAATCGATATTGTCTCGACCGCAACACTGCTTAGCAAAGCTAATAACATACAATTTGCACAATTATGTAAATTGTCTATTTAAAGCTTCGCTTACATAATAGCGAAATACAAACATTGAGCCGTGGTAAATCAGAGTTCGATCAGTTATCTTATGTTGCACGCTAGCAACGTTCGATCCCCGATGTCGACACCGATGAATATGTTGTTGCAATTTTATCTACTAATTTACGCATGTAAAAGTCGCTAAGCTTCTTAAAATATTATCTGTCTTTTTAATCATAGGGCAATCAAGACAACATTTTAGTTCTTAACTATCGATAGAAGATAAATCTTCATTGTCCTCCTTGCTTACGAATTAAGAACCCATATTGTTTTGTTACGCCAACATAGACCCCCGTCAAGTCCGTTGATCCCCGAGGGCCCACCTAGACCACTTTGGGAACTAACGCACTAGGATTACTATCACTGATTTGTATCATTCCCTTAGGCTTAAGCGTAAACATATTTGCATCTCTTTTATTCACGATATCATTTATAAGCCGTATCGTTGTATCGTAATTTGATATGCCTAACAAATTAAAATAATCACCGGTGTGACAAAAGACTTGCTCTTTAAAGTTTTTTGGTATTGTTTCAGCAACGGTCCTGTAGAGGGCGCGTATGGTTCGCAGCACAGCCCCGTGTCGCGGTCTGACGCTTCCACGGAAGACGCGGAGCTGTCGGCAGCTCTCGCCCATCAGCATCACCTCGCTATGCAGGTAACGAATAGTTATGTAGATATCACATTAACGGACTGGAAGAGTCAAGAGTAGAGTGAAGAGCAGAGTAATACATTTACTAAGCTCTAGCTATTAGGATAGCATTTCCTTCTTTGAAGAAATAAAAAAAAACTTCTTTAGATCCATTATATGTACATATATATGTTTATATATATAATGTATACACAATATAATACACGAATGTTCATGAGAGAAAGAAAATGTGCACTGCTGCGCTCGCACTGCTCTCTTTTGCTTTTATACTAATATACGAAACGTAATTCTCTTTGTACGATACAAACTCTTAACGTGTTTCTATCTTCTCTAACTTATATCCTCTCAACTCTTCTCTAACTTATATCCTCTCAACTTCCGTTCACCTCGCCCGATCACACTTTTCATAACACATTCACCAGCTTACTCCCCAAGTGAAGCGTGCGTAAAGAAGTTTTACTTCAAAAAGATTCTAATTTAGAATTATTTTTTTTAGAGTCTATCGTAGTCTCGTGTAGTACATTATAGTAGTTACATATTGGTTCCCAATCGTTTTTTTGTCTGGTTAATCTTTATTTAACCTAATTGAAAGTTAACTCTCAACTTGGGTCTCATACTCCGTCTTGCAAAACTTTGGCACAACATAAATGAAAAAAAAATCCCTTTCTCATTAATGCACGCTCTTTCTCGCTCATGTACACACTCATACATAAACCCTCGCATGCACCCACGCAGACTATTCTCTCTACAAACACTCACACAAATTATTAATATTAAGATCCTAAGATAAACTCGGGAGTTAGGTACAATATCTTGTTATAATTTGTAGGTCTCGTGGAATAAAATAGTCCAACAACTAATACACTCGCTTTATTGTAACGTGCGTAACCTTGTACAAATAATTATTTATAACGAATACCGTCACAACTGTGCGTCCACACAATCTTTATACAAAATTAATTAGAAGTCAGATTAGGAAGTAATAAAGTTAAATTATTGTTTACAATGCCAAGTTCATGTGACGATCAACTAAATTATTAATTATGAATTAAAGATACAATAAGGTTCAGGTAAATCATTACGATATCATTGGAAGTAGTTATTATGCATAACAATCGCTGGGTGTCATGTGTTGCCAGCTAACAATCTCCTTAATACAGGCTATGTATTAGTCTAGCAGGGAGCTGTGTGCGGAGGATCTGATTAAGAAAAATGTATATGAAAAATAATATGTATGTAATAGATTTGTGTATGTACATCATGTCACACTGGGAAACAGAATTTAGACGACTCTGCTGTTTTTGTTCCTTTTCTTTCTTTATTCCAAAGTCCAAAGGTATGAATGGAAATAATAATATTTGCCTACCTACCTTCTAGCCCTCTGTACCAAAGGCGTAGGTAGTTTTATTTATTTCAATAAAATATAAATTTGTTTTTGGATAGGTGAAGCGCTCCGTCTGGTAACGTAATCACTAGCTAGTCAAAGAAGGCCAAAGTTCGTTTAAATTTTTTTTTCTTCTCTCGGTCTTTAATATTAAAAAGGATCTTAAATGAAATTCCTTTGTATATTTTCCTTTGCTTCGCTATTCGTATTTTTTGTTATACCATTTTCTGGATTTAATAAGATAAATGATTAAAAACGACCTTTGCCCTTGAAATTATTTAGGATTTCAAATAATAGCATTTATTTTATACCTAAGAAAGTTATACACATATATATATATATGTTTGGAAGTCATTGAATAATATATACTACTATTTTTAATTGCTTAAAAACGAAATAGCGTTATCTGCCACCGCCGAGAACACATAAAGGTCTTATATACGTTTCACTGTAAGAAATAACCCGAAGTTAAAATGGTTCCGCTTTTCATCAAGCTTATTTTTTTTATGTAAAATTAGGCATGACTACTGACTTATAAATTTATTAATTCAGAGTTTATTGCCCCTTGTCCTTTTTGCTCTAAGCATAGTCTGCCTTTGTTTTTTTGATACCCCGCCTTCTGGGGGGAAGGCGGCGGTTATGTGGGGTTCTTACCCACTAAAACCTCCCCGGTGGCCCTTTCCTCGGTGCATGACGAGCTCCGGGATCTCTAGTGGAACGCACCGGAGCCCCTCTGCACTGTGCTCAAGGAGAGCACGTCCCGGGGGGTGGGAGGTTACCCCCTCCCCGAGCATAGTCTGCCTATGCTATGTCTATCTAAAAATCTGGAATAGCACATAGACTATTTTTATTTAATCAACTTCAAAAGTAAAAAGAAAAGTAGGTACTTGATCACGTTCACGTACAAATCGCGGGGCGCAACTAGTTATACTTATAAACAGATGGAGCTAAAGATGGTTTTACTTCAATCATGAGGTCTAAAGGACACTCCTTAACTTTGGCACAGGCTGGAGAGTACCCGGTATCAGGCGTGGAGCCAGATTACGGCCAGTATGTCTCATCACCAGCGGCTCACTACAACCATATGGGACACCTGACCATGGCGCCGTCGCAGAAGTATCCTCACGTGAGTTATATGTAACACCATTATTCTATTTAAATCCTTTATCTATATACTATCGCATACATGTATCGCAATTACCACACTCCCCGTGTTCTGAGGAATTGTACTACCGACTTCCATTACCGCATATCTCGGCAGAATTTCAAATTCCACCGCCACCATCTTGATAGTTGGCGTTCCGTCACCGTACGTTCTTCACGTAACTTTCTTCCACGCATTGTCAACCTGTTGAATCAACTGTCACCAGCGGTGTTTCCGAACGTTTACGATTTGGGGACCTCCAAGAAACGAGTCTGCACCTATTTCAAAGGTCGGCAACGCACCTGCAGCTCCTCTGATGCTGTGGATGTTCATGGGCGACGGTGATCACTTAAGATCAGGTGAGCCGTATGCTCGTTTACCAGTATTCATAAAAAAATATATACTTTGTCATACCAAGTAATACGTACATCACAGGAACAATATATTTTATATACTAATATGTTGTCTATTATTGCCCAATAGGCGTTCTTGTCGCTATTCGCGATCTCGAACGATTCTACACAACCTTTAGATGAACAGAAATTTTTGTCATGAGATTTCTGTGGAATACAGGATTACATTCAATTTTAATAATATGGCATTTTTATACTGTTTTCTACTAAATGTTTATAAAATATACATTAATACTATTACAAATAATAATACATAAGGCGTTGGATAAGTTAGTCATAAGATTTGTTCACGCTTGTTAATAGGAGAGTTATTTACCTACAATATAATTTTGTCCGTTATAATGTTTGAAAACATCTTTCATATTAATTAAAAACGTTTTAATTGGCGCTTCCAATGTAACTTATTTCTATCTGATATTAGAGTTTTTTCAAAATAAACCCCTAAAAATAAGAGTTTAAAGAATTGTGGTAGTCGATACTACCTTCTTCAGCTTAACTTTTGAATAGTTATGAAAAAGCTCTCACCTTCTTATGAACCGACTTCAAAAAGGAGGTTCTCAATTCGCACGTATGTTTGTTACCTCATAACTTTGGACTGGGTGAATGGATTTTGATGATTCTTTTTTTATTGAAAGCTGGTGCTTCCCTTGTGGTCATAATTTCCATTTGAGACAATGCCATCTATGAGAAAACCATGTAAGTCTTAAATTTGGTCGACTTTAATTTTTTTTTACTAATTAATTTTAATTATTATAACATTATTATAACTAGCCGTGGTAGCTCAGTACGAGCCGTGGTAGCTCAGTGTCCAGGCGGTTGGCTCTTGTTGCATAGTACGCTAGCAACCCGAGTTCGATCCCCGGTGCAGGCACCAATAAATTTGCTGTTGCAATTTTATGTGCTGATTAACCACGCGCTCGGCGGTGAAGGAAAACATCGTGAGGAAACCTACATGTCTTAGAAAATTTTTCTAAGGCATGTGAAGTCTACCAATCCGCACTAGGGCCGCGTGGTGGACTATGCCCTTATACTCTCTTTACAGAGAAGGCCTATGCCCAGCAGTGGGACATATATATAATATATATAAAGGCTGAAACTTTATTATAACATACTTGTATAAATAGAAAAAAGGTCTTGTACAATTTTTTACTTAAGAGTATTTTATTAATCAGGTGATGGACTCGGTGTCGGTGAGCGGGGGCGTGTACGGCACTGCTTCGGGGGGCGGGCACTACGGCACGTACGCGCACTACGGCGCCGCGTACCCCGCACAGCCCGCGTACCTCGTGGAGCCAGGGACACAGGTGCCCGCTTACATGTCGCAGGTGAGTACACCTTAAAACTATAGTCTATATATGTCCCACTGCTGGACACACGACTTCTCTGTAAATAGACTGTACAGAAGGCATAAGGACATAGGCTACCACGTGACCGTGGAGCGGATTGGCAGACTTCACATCGAGTCTAAGGCTCTGGTCAAATTGCAACCGTACTTCTCTGGCCGACAGTTTTTAACACTTTATGGTAAATGCTATCTCGCAGCTTTGGACTCTGTGGAAAGGCGGGTTAAGAGGCTATTTGGTGACGCAGCTGAACCAATTTGCTCAGTCGTAAGGTAGCTAGCCTTTCGGTTTTCTACAGATTGCATTTTTGAGAGTGTGTCTCAGCAACGACATAATCTAATTCCCTCATCCCCATTCCACAATTGGACTTCTAGACACACTGCTGGATTTCATCCTTTTGTTGTGAACATCCCTCAAACCCGAACGAAGCGCTTTGCTCCGTCTTTCATTATTTGTACAGCAAAGGACTGTAATAGTTTGCCCGCGTCTGTCCTTCCCTCCGATTACAATGTGGGTATTTTCAAGAGTAGAGTGAATAGGCATTTACTAAGCTAGTGCGCCTTACCATCCAGGACTGCATTTCCACTTAACATTAGGTGGGATCGTAGTCAACCACTTGCTTAAAAGTATAAAAAAATCTTAGAAAATTTTCTAAAACATTTCCTTCACTGCCGGACGCGTGGTAAATGAGCACTTATAATTGCAACATATAGATTCATCGGTGCTGGCGCAGGGATCGAACTTGGATTGCTAATGTACTATGCAACTTGAGGCGAACGCCCGGTCACTGATCTGCGTCAGCTCCTACTATCTTACCGTTATCATTATTAATAAGTCATTCACAGGCCCGCTGATGGTATATATGTCTGTCGTCTTGTTCACATCATCATGGATCACAATCACGTAGTGATAGCCAGTTGTAGCGCAATGACGAAGTAACTGTTGTCCCGTACCATTACTACTTCAGGTATACAAAATAATATTTTTTGTTTAAATATTTCAGGAGTACGTCGAAGGTGGAGGAAGCGGTTCACCAAGGAGCGCTTCGCCTGGCGCTTTGCCCCCTCAGCATAACCTCCATTTGCAGCAAAGGTGTGCTTTGTTTATTATTTTAAATAACAATTTATACTGGAGGATTTGTGCGACATGATACTTATGCTTATGTGTTTCGGTGATAACTTTAGTATATAATGTATTGTTGATTACTCTTCTGGAACCTATTATTTAATATTTTTATTACAAATTCGCGTTTGTGTTCTAGTCGTACACATACTATATTACACACAGAGTCATTAATCATCTTATAATTTATTTATTGGTTTGCCTTATGGGTTGTTGTGGTTACTTATATCATGTACTTTAATGATTAAAAGCTATTGGCTGTTCATGTTTTTTCAACTTAAAAGGCTTAACAGACGTAGTGAGAAATTATATTCCTTCGGGAAACAGGATACAGAGAAGCAAATTAATTTTAAATACCACTGACGGTGGCTGCCAGCAGAAGTGGATGAAACTTCAGTAGCTCCTTATATCTAATGGGTGAGGCCAGCCCACATCGGCGGTATAACGATAAATCACTCGCCACCTCTGACGGTCACGGCAAGATGATTTATATATTTACTTAACATATATATATTTTTGGACAAACTAACACAGTTGGCCAGACAGGTTGGCCGTTACTGCTTCACCGGATTGAGAGGTGGCATAGCTCTTAGGTCGCTTAGCCTGAACCTCTATTAGCCAGTCACTCGAGCGAGGGGTAACCTTGGCTTGGTCGGTTATTATTTTACCCGTTAGCAGTCCGATCCGAGGGCGCCCGAGAGCTGTCGGTAGCTATTTTATTAATTTAACTAATTGGGACAATCGAAGCTAAACTAACTTATATGCCAATTCGGGAAACGTATACTTAACATAATTACTAACTTCATATATATTCGTCAGATATGACTCGGCGTCTCTGGAGCAGCTGGGTCGGCACTACTGCGTGACGTCACCGCGCGGCGAGTACGCCGGAGACGCATACGGCTACCAGCATTACCCGACCGCGTACGATCCACCGTCTCATCAGCAGACGCAGTTCCAAGTATGATTCTCTGCAGTTACGCATATCTGAGCAGAATTCCAAATTCCATCGACATCATCTTGATGGTTTTCATTCCAATACTACGCATTTCGCGTAACTTTCTACAATGCCCTGTCACATACACTGTGGATTCAGTTATGCCTTGAAGACTACGTTTGTCGCCAAACTTTCTTCAATGCCCTGTCACATACACTGTGGATTCAGTTATGCCTTGAAGACTACGTTTTTCGCCAAACTTTCTTCAATGCCCTGTCACATACACTGTGGATTCAGTTATGCCTTGAAGACTACGTTTTTCTTCAATGCCCTGTCACAATACACTGTGGATTCAGTTATGCCTTGAAGACTACGTTTTTCGTCAAACTTTGTTCAATGTTGCTCAAATCAAATCCCAAGCTTAGTAGCAAGCGTAGCTTACTCGTAGTTGGAGTTGGTTAACATGAATGTTAGTAATATTTACTAAAAAAAAATATTGCAGCCTTTCTTTTTTTTAAATGTCCTTTCACATACTTTTTCAATTGCCTTGGGTACCTTCTAGAAATGAGCGTAAGTCTTTTCTTAAATTCGGCGCTAAGCACATGTATTTATTCTAGTGCTGATTTGTGTGTTGGTGGCTACGATGTACACTTAAAATCAAGCGAGCTCTTTTGCAACCATTGTAATAAACAAAAGGATATTCATGATGGATTCATTTTTTTGTTATTAGACATAGACATATTCTTTATTGGCATCATTCGAATACATTACAAACAAAATATGAAACGCATCAAAAAGACAGAAAAAATACAACTAAAGAAGAAACGGACAAATAGGATATTATACCAGTACTGGACACCGTTTCAGCATTTGCCGTAGCAAGAATGGGATAGCGCTGATTTTCAGCGGTGCCCAACCCAAACTCGTGCACGCACAATACTACGTTTACATGGAATTTATACAGATGAAGAAAAAAAAATAATACAATAAATTACATGTATTTCTTTATATTTATAAATTTTCATATATTACATATTAACTTAAGAAATTAACAAGCTGTTCCGCGCACAGATAGAATGTGGATAAAATCATCAGTAAAATATAGAAAATAGAAAAAATATCATAGAATAACTACTACATATTTAAGACGTTTTTTATTTTATTTCTAGGATTCTCAGAATGGCTTAAGTCTTGGAAGTACCGGAGGTCAATCGATGTACGGGGACGAAGACGAATTGCAAAAGCAGATGGCTGGTATGGCATTAGGTCAGTAGATAATTAATTACTATGTATCTTTTATCGTGCCAATGAAATGCCGTTTTTCGGTTTTTTAGTAAGAAAAAATCACTTTATAAATTTGGTCCTTCGAGACAGATTATTTTATTTCTTCCATTGCTACAGTTCATCCGAGTGTGGGCGGCCGAGAGGATGGCGGTGGACTGCAATGGCGTGACCCAAATTTGCCGGAAGTTATCGGATTTTTAAACTCACCATCGGACGTGGTGAAAGCTAATGCCGCGGCGTACTTACAGCATCTTACTTACATGGATGATCCAAACAAACAGAAGACTAGGAGTTTGGGTAAGTTATTTTCAAATGATTTTTTAAAGATCATTATATAATGGAGGCTCATATGACACATGTGCTGTAAAGATTTTTTTATAGGATTTCAATCGAGCACAAGTAACTTAAGCGCAAATCAATGGCATATCGTCTATTCTGTTCATGTTACAACTTATAACTGAAATTGAGGAGTGGCAAAAGCTGGTCTCTGCCTAGCTCGCTAGAATTACAAGGATGTCAGAGCTTATATATTGTTTGGAATTTTGTAAGAATTAGACGTAATACAATATATATGTGATAAACACACGCATCAAGTCGTAGTATCAACGGAATCTGCGAATTTCATACATTGTAAATATACCAACTTGCCATATCTATAAACTTATGCCTCAACATAGACAAGATGATTAGGCTGTGTTTTTGGGTTAACACTTTGGTTCTTGATGGCCTATTTATTTAACATAGCACATAGATAGACAGGAAATTTTATTTTTCTTTAAAACACGATCCTACCAAGTAGAAATTCAATCCTGGATGGTAAGCAGAACTGAAAATACCATTGTAATCGGAGAGAAAGATAGACGCGAGCAAACTGTTCAAAACATTTTTTTAGTTAATTTATAAAAACCTATATACGTATGCAGGAGGTATCCCGCCTCTAGTGCGTCTGGTGTCGCACGAGAGCCCGGAGGTGTGCCGTAACGCGTGCGGCGCTCTGCGTAACTTGTCCTACGGCCGGCAGAACGACGAGAACAAACGCGCCATCAGGGATGCTGGAGGGATACCCGCGCTGATGGCGTTGCTGTGCCGCGCTACTGATATAGAGGTAACTTTACACATATAATAATAATAATAACTTTATTAATATCACAAAACAAACATGTTACATATACAGGAGCTCTGTCTCCTGAACTAGGTACAGTGTACCTGTATCTCAGGATACAGTGCATTCCAGAGTCACAAACAGTAAGTCCTGCGTACAATAAGTTTTTAATATAAGTAAATTAAACGATAATTAATAATTAAAAATATATGTAAAAACCAAAATGTGTGCAAAAGGAAAAAAAAGAAAGAACTATAGTCATAATCGAGAAGTTATGAGAATGAACAGTGTAATGTGTATGTGTGTGTTTGTGTGAGTGAGTGTGTGTTTGTCATGAGTTTAATAATATATTTTCAATTTGGGTGTATTCCTGATTTTGCATCCATTTTAATAACAATCCCTTAAACTTACGACTGTTGAGCCTTGTGAGATAATTAAGGTCGAATGGGATTTTATTATAAATCCGTGGTGCAACAGAGATATAGTGGCGTTGTGCAAATGTGGACCTTATTATTGGCACCGGGAGAAGATACCTTCTTTTTTTAGAAGGCAGTAATGGTAACTCTATTTCACGGTGACATCTCAATAGCGTTGGTAATAATGAAAAGCTTTCGAACTGGGAGGACTCCGGATATTAATATAACGCGTCAATAGCCCAGGTTCACCCTAGGTTTAGGGTACGGTCTGCGAATCGTAAGGTCGTGGGTCCGAATCCACCATTCGACTATTGCCGTGCACCATGTCCTAGCACAAGCTTAAGCTTAGTTGGAAGGGTTAACAAGATTGTTAGTAATATTACTGAAAAAAAAAAGTATTACTAGCTTTCTTTTTAAAAAAATAAGATTATACCATATATTATCATATAACATATAATATACCATTTATTTTTCATGATATCCAAAAGAGTCAAATTTAGACAAGACAAGAGTCAAAAATAATCCAGTGATTCTTATCCACTGTGGCGCGGCACTTGAGTGCCATGGAATTAAATGTGCCGCCAAACTTTAGATATATAATTTTGTTAATACATATAGGTCGTCCACCCTCATAAGGCTGAAGGACGCAGCTGGATGCGGGCCGCTTACAACCGGTCCTTTTGGACATCGTTAGGGAGGCCTAACATACATATCATAATAATATAATATTTACTTGTAATAATCCTAAACATACTGTTATTTTTGTAGTACATATAATTTTATTTAGCACATTCAAAATCATTACTTTGTATGCACTTAAAAAAAGCATTCTGCGCTCCATAAAAATATAAGTGTGGGAAATTTATACTCTTTCGTCCGCGCAATTTTCGTAACAAGTGGTACAACGTATTTGCTTCACATATGAATATAATATCATTTTTCGCTGGAGGCATAAACAAATGGAATGACAAAAATTATAAATGTACGTATTACAGGTCACTAGAAAAGACAACATCAAAAGAAACTGTTGTTGACATCAATTTTTATAGTCCAAGTTTTCGTCCAGAAAACGAAGCTAATTCAGATGGTATAATGCCACATATGTAGACTTTACTTTTACAAGTCTTAGTAAAGATTTATATACAATTTTTTTTTCAATTCATATTTGTTAAATCAGGTGAAGGAATTGGTGACAGGCGTAATCTGGAACATGTCGTCGTGCGAAGACCTGAAGCAGTCGATCATTGACGACGCAGCGCAAGTGATAGTCAACAAGGTCATCATACCCCACTCTGGCTGGCACCCCACTAACCCTGGTGACACATACTGGTCTACAGGTGGGTTGTTGTGTGTGCGTGTGCGTGTTGGAACGTTATTATCATGTAAGGATCGAAGAACTTTGATCTTGACATTTCTGAACCTAGTTGGTGACAAACTAAATAGGCTATAAAATCCATTAGCGAAAAGTATCTATCGCAATATTATTATTATGTGGTCAGCTATGATCGCTTTACATATTTGAGACGCATGCTCGTTTTTCTCCTTCTATAAAACAGGTATATTTACGTGTTAAAACAAATCCAACTTCAAATAAAATGTGTGTGTTTAACCCACATTACACTGAAGCGTCTATAGTCTGATGGTTTTGGGTACGGTCTGCGAATCGTAAAGTCCTAGGTTCGAATCCATCATTCGCCTATTGACGTGAACCATCTACTAGCATAATCTTAAGCTAGTTGGAATGGTTAACAAAATTGTTAGTAATATTTTCTGAAAAAAATATATTCCTAGAATTCTTTTTTTTAATAAATACTTCGCGATCGCTTTACATCCGATATAAGTTCTGATGTTGTTCCACATTTGTACTGATTGTCGTTATGGAGTACTGACACCTTCGTGTATTGCGAGGGAAGGGCGAGAAATCTTTGGGTTTTCCTTAATTTGGTTTTATTCTATGTTTTTTTTTTTTTCAATGTAACAAGGCTAATTTCGATCGTCTCGTTATTCTATTAGCGTTATCGAAATTGCCAGTCATTTCTGCCTCCGCCGACTTGTGTATGTCGTGGCTGTTAACATTCTAACATCCTTCTCTCTTTCTTATATTCTTCCCTTCTCTAGTATTCCTATTCTTATAACATTATTTTCTTTACTTTAATATTAAAGTTAATAATCGGGGTTTGGGGTGAGATTAAGTTAAACCCTTACTTAAGATTGTGAAAGTGTAGTTTTGAGGATCAAATGATATAATTAGGATGAGGTGAATAGGATGAGAAAACCGCGCGGTGGTATGGCGTTCAATTGCTTACTAAATTTTATTACATACGAGTAGATGGGCACACTATACGGCTCGGTGTCACAATTATGATAACATAAGTATATTGTATGGTTATTGATCCGTACACTTATGAGTCAAAATTCTGACACAGTCATCCTGTTTCTTCTGAATCGCCATGATAGAAGGTGGCAAGAGAAGAATAAGTGTTTCTATGGCCACCAGTGTAAGGTTGAATGTTTGCAGTGTTCCGTAACGCGAGCGGTGTGCTGCGCAACGCGTCGTCTGCCGGCGAGTACGCGCGGCGGCGGCTGCGCGCGCTGCCCGGCCTGGCGGAGGCGCTGCTGCACGCGGTGCGCGCGGCCGTGCGCGCCAACGCGATTGGCACGAAGATCGTTGAGAACTGCGTTTGCGTGCTTCGCAACCTTTCCTACAGGTGGGCAATGTAAAGGATGCAAGAGTAGAGTGAATAAGCATTTACTAAGCCAGTGCACCTTACCATCCATGACTGCATTTCCACTTAACATCAGATGAGATTGTAGTCAAGCACTTGCTTAGAAAGTATAAAAAATGCAGGGTTCACTGGTAGAGAATTTGACTAAGGCATTAAGCTAGCTATCCTTTGTTAACCTTTTTTTCTTTTGAAGGGGAAATCTGTCAAATATAAATTTAAGAAATAGATAGGGAAAAGAAATTTTTACT
Source organism: Meandrusa payeni (assembly GCA_029286785.1). Classification (NCBI taxonomy): domain Eukaryota; kingdom Metazoa; phylum Arthropoda; class Insecta; order Lepidoptera; family Papilionidae; genus Meandrusa; species Meandrusa payeni. The sequence continues at coordinate 5,707,113 of JAGSMX010000029.1, forward strand.
GACTAAAACCCCTCCCAATTGCATTGGGCGGTGCTGCCCTGGTATCAATAGCGTAATGCACCGGTGCTCCAATGCTCCAAGCGTAGTTTAAAATGTTACATTTAAAATATAAACAAATTAAAAAAAATCAAGTAAAGAATCATTTGTACAGGAGTTGTAAGTCTTTAGTGTTTGCTAAAGACTGACAAGTTTTGTTTCATTAAGTTACCAGACGAATTTCAGATTTAGGTTATGGAATTATCCCAATACAGCCACCAATACAAAATGGACACTACACAAGAACGAAACGCAGTAGAGCTTTTATATAATTTCATAAGCTCCCACTAAGCTCGAGTGTAACTTAACGCGTAAGCGTCCAAGTGGAGATTATTGCTACTACGATTATTGCAACTTAAAAAAACATTTTTTTGTTTTTAATATTTCTTGAGCCATCTCAAGTTCTAGTTATCTTTTTTTAAAGGTGTCAAGAGATCGAGGACCCGTTGTATGATACGAGGGCGCCACCGACACAGTCGTCCGGGCAGGCAAGGATACAAGCCAGTGCCTCCAAAGGTATAATTAAAATTAAACATTAAAAACACATATGTTGTATTGTGTACGTTAATTATTTATTAAAACACAAGACCTAACGAAATCGTACACGAACTCACCATTACAGATCTGAAAACAAAAAGCATTTTTAATGCCAAAATGGACAAACTTGCATTTGTGCTCATGTGATGTTAAGTGATATCTGCTGCACATGATCACAATCAGTAGACGGTCACAATTTGGTCACTTTGAATAATTTAGTAGCACATTTTATTTTAAGTCGGTTTTTTTTGGTTTTTAACATATTGGTAAACATTTAAATGGTAAAGTTAAAACCGTACCAACTTATGTTAACAAACTTTGCCCTAAACAAAGGCTATTGCATCGTATTACGTCTTTAAATTATGGGTTTTGGTTGGAAATCAGCGCTGTGTTACATATTTGTAGCACAGCACATGCTGAGCCAACGCCCTTTCAGCACACTTTTTAATTTTAGTTTTTATAAGTATAAATATAAGTTTTGTTTTCTCCTCTTATGTCGAATAAATGTTTATTCTATTATATTCTATCTTTGAATCTAAATATAGGTGATATAATTGAATTCCATTCCTTTCGCATTAAGTCTATAAACATCCCTTCCAGGCGAGAACCTCGGTTGTTTCGGTGGCAGTAAAAAGAAGAAGGAAGGATCGTCGTCGTCCAACTCCACCAGCCCCCTGGGCAAGAGCGATCCCGACTCCCAACCTCTAGGTGAAGCTGGAACTAACACACAGCTCGGATACAGCGTTCCCAAGGGCACGGAAATGCTGTGGTCTCCCGATGTAAGCTCATCTCATCATTCTATTATATTCTAATAGATTAATAATTTGATATATTTACAATTGAATAGATTAAACTTTTCAAAATTGTTCCTTAATGGGGTGGGGCTATAGGTTATCATGAGGAGGTTCACAAATTACCTATTCTAAATACCAGAAATATATGGATATATATCAAATATTTTTCATTTAATTTCCAGGTGGTAACACTGTACATGGCGCTATTGCAATCTTGTTCCAACCCAGAGACGCTGGAAGCAGCGGCTGGAGCTCTGCAGAACTTGGCGGCTTGCTACTGGCAACCCTCCATAGACATACGCGCAGCTGTTCGCAAGGAAAAAGGTTTTTGAATATTATCATTTAAATATTGTCTTTCATACTGGACAGTGTCCTGTAAAAATTACCCGTGTAAAGAATGTTAAACTAATGTATATTTGTAATATGTGCACAATTGAAACATAATGGGTGGGTACTGTTTCCTAAAACACAGGTTTTCCTAGTTTAGGAAACAGTACCCAGTTCCTAGACAGGACGACAGCGTCATTAGCCTAATGGTTTAGGGTACGGCCTGCGAATCGTAAGGTCGTGGGTTCGAATCCACCATTGGACTATTGCCGTGAACCATGTCCTAGCACGAGCTTAAGCTTAGTTGGAATGGTTAACAAGATTGTTAGTAATATATCTGAAAAACAAAAATATTGCTAGCTTTCTTTTTAAAAAAAAAATTGGAACAATAATTGTTATGTTCGTGACCATGTTAGTTTAAAATAACAATTATGTTACAACCACCTTCTGTAACTTTGAAAATACTCAATTTTATTATCATTCGTTAACAAAACATTATCTACTCTTTAAAACTTAATTATAAGTACAAACAAAGTAAAGCTTATTGTGAAATATTTACAATAATAAAACTCAATACCTGCCTAAATTTTATATCATTGGCGTTTTTTCCCGAAGTGGCATTCAAAGTTAGTTTAGGTTTTGAATGTCTCTTAGATTATCCGTGAAATAGCAACCGACCGAGTCGTCCTCTCGGCGCCCTCGGATCGGAATGCGTAAGCATTATATCATTTAGTAAGGACGGTTACGGTTAACATAGTAACCGTCCAAGCCGAGGTTACCCCTCACCGGGGGGACCCTTGTGTCGAGTTAACTGTGTGACTAGCAATAGAGGTTCAGGCTAAGCGACCTAACAGCTATGCCACCTCTCAATCCGGTGAAGCAGTCAAGGTCACGTCACTAAAAAAAAAGTCATTGGCGTCCCTCTCGTACCTAAGTAAATAACCTGCGTGTGAGAGGGATGCAATCGAAATCTGAAAATATATATGATTAAAACTATATATATGTTGGTCTTCTTATGCGACGTACCCCTACTGTCATGTATGAATTAAACAGACATTGGAAATAAGTATATTTATTTAAACTTAGTAACAAGCGACTTACAATTGTACCAATGCGCGTACGCCATCTTGCTGCGTGAGCGACTGCTGAGCCAGAGAGAGAGAGAGAGAGAAAGCGCGGCTGCCCCACAGAGTATGCTAAACAGGGATACCACACCTACGACTTTAAGATGGGTACTGAAGCTATTTGAAAAAGCACAAACTTTTGCGAAAAATTAACAAAGAATTTTTTTCTCACTATATTTGTACTCCTTGACTGTGTGTCACACATGACATGACTTTTTGTGTCAAAATAACTAAAGAAAATAAATTAACTTCTTTCTTTCACAGGATTGCCCATCTTGGTAGAGCTACTCCGTATGGAAGTGGACCGAGTGGTGTGCGCGGTAGCCACCGCTCTTCGTAACCTGGCCATAGACCAACGCAACAAGGAGTTGATTGGTAAATACGCTATGAGGGACCTTGTGCAGAAACTGCCCAGCGGAAATCAGCAGCATGACCAGGTTAGCTAGCTTTATACGTTTGTGAAAACAACTCGCAATTGAAACACTTAATTGTTTACGCTCGATGTTTTCCTTATTCACGTGGTAAATCAACAAACAATTTCGTTGTTGCCAACACCGGGTATCTAACTCGGGTTGATAGCGTGCTAAGCATTTTAAGCGACCGCTCTGACAGTTACTAAGGCTCTTTGGACCTTTTACAGACCTATAAATTTCAAGTACATTATTTTATTTTTCTTGTAAATGTACGCGTTTGTAAGCGTAGGAAAGCAGTGTTTTTTAAACATAGTTGTAGTTCATTTTGTACAAATTGTATTTATTTTTGAAGGGTACATCAGATGACACGATAGCGGCAGTGCTGGCCACACTGAACGAGGTGATCAAGAAGAGTGGTGAATTCTCGCGTTCTCTGCTCGAGGCCGGCGGCGTGGACCGGCTGTTGAACCTCACCAAGCAACGTCATCGTCACACGCCCAGAGTGCTTAAATTCGCTGGTAAGATTGTCATTCATTCTGTTCAATATATTCATTCACACATTTGACTCTCTCATTCATTGGCCCAAATTGGCCCAAACAATAAACTTACATCATTATATATTTAATTTAACTCTCACAATATATTAAATTATTAATTTCTCTCCATAGCTATTCTATTCTCGAGCGGGTGAAGATTATTACCTACACCCATGCACATATTAGTAAATACAATATCATACCCGTAGTATTAGTATCATAGTAAATAAAAGCTGTTTTGGACAGTTCAAAAAGAGGAGTACTCCGATCGTCACCAAACTTTACAGGATTACTCGCCAGGTCAATGTGAAGATTCCTTGAAAGTTTCATTGACATCGTTCTAGCCGATTCGGACCCTTTGTGCAACATACCCACACACTTTCTCTTTTATATATATAGATGTTTGGCAATCTTGATAACTGCAAAACATTGATATCCATACTGTACATTTCTTTTGTGCCCAATCAATACAGATTAGCCAGTGAAGCTGGCTTCTACTGTTACACCGGATTTGACTGGTGACAAATCTCTTAAGTCGCTAAGTCTGAAACTCTATTTGGGCGTAATTTCACTCGAGTGAGTGGTAACCTCTGCTTAAACGGTTACTCTACGTGTTAGAGCATTCCAGTTCGAGGCTATCCTAGAGGCTCGAACCAGAATACTACGGAAAAATGATATGTACAATTGTGTTAAGAAGAGCAATAAAAGTGGGCTTATATGGTCTCTAAGCTGTTATTTATTTATTTATAAACTCTATATTGTTTACACTTATGAAATGAAATTAAAAAAAAGGACCCAATAAAATTTATAAACAATGGACGGCCTTATCGCTAAAAGCGTTCTTTTCCAGGCAACCTTTGGTTGGAGTGGAATAATAAGAAGTGGCGGGAGTTTATGACAAGTAGATATACTTAAATACTAAGAATAAAAATTTACATACAAACACATATAATTTAGGTATAATTTTTTTCAAAATATATATTGTATAAAGATAAAAGGTGTATAAAAAGTATTACATATAATATATTTACATATAACATAATAGTATAAATGATGTTATGTGTAATTGTCTAAGTAAAACTTTTTAACTTTGATTTTAAAAGGATTTATCTGTGATTTCCTCATGGCCACAGGAAGAGAGTTTTACAGACGGACAGCGCGTACGGTAAATAAGTTGCTGTAAAAATTTGCTTCGTCTTTCATTCTTCGTACAGCAAAGGACTGGAATAGTTTGCCCGCGTCTTTCCTTCCGATTACAATGTGGGTATTTTCAAGAGTAGAGTGAAAAGGCATTTACTAAGCTAGTGCGCCTTACCATCCAGGACTGCATTTCCACTTAACATCAGGTGGGATTGTAGTCAAGCGCTTGCTTAGAAATAATAATAACAAAAAAAGTTGCTGTTATCGATTCCATTAGAGTAAATCGATCGAGAGTGTTATTGTAAATCAGCGCTGTCGCATCCTTGTAACGGCATATGCTGAGACACCGTCCAATTTTGGCACCATACCTTATGTGCTATTTGTCCGTATTTTTTCTGTCTTTTTGATGTATTTCATATTTTGTGCCAATAAATAATATGTGTATGTCTATCGATAAAATTTGCAGGTCAAGTTTTGATGACAATGTGGTCCCACGCCGAGCTTCGTGAGGTTTACCGCAAGCACGGTTGGCGTGAGGCGGATTTCCTGACACCGGCGCGCGCCGCGCAGCCTCGCGGATCTTCCAATAGCAGCGGTGAGCCACCTCACTACCATATACGCGATGTCTGTCACCATGTCTTGTGCAGGAATGGTGGAATGATGTTCACGTTATTGCATCTGTGTTGTAAACTTTCGTCTTATGGCTTTATATACATAGTTAAGCTCTTGAATCATTCGATTTCGATCTCTAGCATATAGTTGTTAAAATTCACTTTCGATATACGATTAATATATCTACAACTTGATAATGTCAGCCATAGTGTTGATCGGGTTTTGAACCGACTTCAAAAAGGTTCAAGTTATTATTCAAGCTAAGGTTCACAATTCGTTGTAATTAAAAAAATTATGAGTAGACCGGTGGTAGCTCAGTGACAGACTTCGATCCCCGGTGCCGGCACCAATAAATTTGTTCTTACGATTTTATGTGCTGGTATCCCATGCGCTCAGCGGTGACGGAAAACATCACGAGGAAATGTTAGAAATTTTTTCTAAGACGTGTGAAGTCTGCCAATCCAAACTGGGGTCGTGTGGCGGACTATGCCCTTGTGCACATTACAGGGTCATATCTATAGACTGTAACTTTAACTTTGGAAGTTTGGATTGGGTGAACCGATTTTGACGATTTTTTTATCTCGATAAATTTGGGTTTTGATTTTATCCGTAAATATGCTTGTAATTATTCTATCTTTTATTTTTATGGTTTCTGTGGCGGTCATAACTTTGGCAATTTATTATAAAATAATACTGTATAATAACTTTGAATGTCACTCATTTAATAATTATAAATTGTTGATATAAAAGAACACTATAATCAATGAGATATATCTTGTGAGTATATAACATGTATATAAAGCCTATGTGATGTAAACATGAATGATATGCTATGTAGACCATTCTCATATCATATGGACATATCGTAAATGTTAACCTTCACACACATCATTGAATCAATACCACAATCATGATAATGATCGCGATAAGCGGTAACGTGTACATAGTTGATTGTTGTGTTTGTGTTCAATGATCTTGTATATCATCAATGCTGATTTACATAACAAGATTTCCACTCCAGTAAACGAAATGCTGGTAGCAGTAGTATCTTTATAGTAAGCTTTTATACGTAAATCATTCCAACATACACCATACAAGGATTATTTTAGAAGTTTTTTCCTATCCCAATTCACTGGACTTAATAGAACCTGAAAAGTTCTATCACACATGTAATTAAAATATTTGATGTACACGGAAAAAGTTTCTTCCAAATACTTATAGAACTATATTCATATACTTTTTCCCGAAGTGGCACTCAAAGTTAGTTTAGCTTTTGAATGTCTCTTAGATTATCCGTGAAATAGCAACCGACCGAGTCGTGGTTCGGCCCTCTCGGGCGCCCTCAGATCGGCATGCTTACGCGTAACATAGTAACCGTCCAAGCCGAGGTTACCCCTAACCTAGGGGACCCTTGTGTCGAGTTACTAGCAATAGAGGTTCAGGCTAAGCGACCTAAGAGTTATGCCACCTCTCAATATGGTGAAGCAGTAAAGGTCAGCCTCTCTGGCCAACTGGGTAGTTCGTCATGGTAATTTCTATTCCTAGTAAGCTAATCAAACTGACTTGCATTTATTTTATCATAGTCACATACAATAATACACACAGAAATACGTTTTGAACCATACCACGTTGTAAAAAGATCGAAATCACTACAACATGCCTGTACACATCGCATGTAGCTACAACGTAACTGTTAGTCTATTATTATACCTTCGGACGTTGAGACATTCGATATTACGCGATATTCCGCGCGTCCGAACGAAGCCATTTGAGTCACCACTTAACATCAGGTGGGATCGTGGTGAAGCACTTTATACCCCATAAAAAAAGTCTAACGTCAAAGCATTCCATCATATAAGCACACTATAATAAACAAAGGTCAGTACCATACACGCATACAGTTCGCACGTGGTTGCGTTCTCCGTTGTTCGTATACGTTGAGCTGTGTACATATGGGTGATGCATGGCACGGGCAGGTCAAGGCACGCCGGCCGGGCCCGCAGGCACCGCGCCGCACTCGCCGAGCAACGCCAACAGCACGCTGAGCCGGCCCATGGCCTCCACCGGCGGCACCCGCTACGAGGACCGCACTATACGCAGGCACAGAGAGGTAACCAATCATGCGACGCTTATATCGTAGTATGGTGTTGGGAAACTATCATCACTGTTGGGGGAAATGGATTTGTAATTTTATTTTATTGCCCAAGCGTTATTAGCCTAATGGTTTTTTTTTCAGTTTTGTTTGGTTTGTTTCGCATTGGGTAGGGTCTCATCAAGCAATAGCTCTTGGATACATTGCCCAATTTTTGTATCGTAAAGAAGCAATGTAAAATAACAAAATATGGGCGGGCCTAATTGTTGTGCTCTCCGTGCGAATTGATACATCTGCCCAATGAGCCGGATTACTAAATACATATAATATAATTTATATATACAAAGGTGATAACAATAGTAAGATTTACAAAAATGTGAGCCTCGGTAGCTCAGTGTCCGGGCGGTTGCCTCAAGTTGCATAATACGCTAGCAACCCGAGTTGGATCCCCGGTGCCGGCACCAATAAATTTGTTGTAGCAATTTTATGTGCTGATTCGGTGCTCGGCGGCGAAGGAAAACATCGTGAGGAAACCTACATGTCTTATAAATTTAATCAGTGTGAAACAGTGTAAATTTCAAATTTCAAAATTCAGTGTAAATCAGTGTGTGTGAGTATTAAGTCTCCGGCCCCGAGCCGAACCACCACCGAACGCTGATCAGCAAGATGTCTCCTACAATTTTAGACCATAGTTCCTATCAGTTACACTTTATACCGTCACTCTGCTGAATAGATATCAGACAAGAAACCAATGCCTGTAGATGCTTAAATATCAAAGGGTGTAGTGATCATAATTGTTAAATCGTTTTCAGAGCGATGACATCCCAACGTTGGACGTCAACAACTATCAAGATGGTCTCGGCATGGGCAACCCGAACGGTCGGCCTATGAACCTGCAAGGCGTTCAGGCTCAAATGCCCATGCCGCCCAGCAGTCGTTAGCTCGTCAGCTCGCCGCTGAGCCTCCGTGCGACGTGTGACTTCGTGGGAGCAACTTCAACCTTCTTTTTTTTAAATATAAATCTACTACTGATGGACAAATGAAACTTATATTATATACCACTTTAGACTGTGACAAACAGGCGTACTTGTGTAGAAAAAGTTGTTTTATAGTCTGTGTGTATTTAAAGAGCTATAAGATGAGCGATGGGCTTATTGGAGCTTCAAGTTTTAATTGATATGAATTCCTAAATACAGCATTGGCTTCCTAAAGTGCTTTTCCATTATACGCCAGTCTAAGCGTGTTGTACGTTATCACTAAATCGTTTAATCTATACAAATTAATAAAATTAGAATGTCTGTTTTGAATCAATTTTTTTATAATTTTTGTCTGTCTGTTTGCACCGCCAAATCTTTGAAATGGCTGGACTGATTTTGACGGGACTTATAGGCAGAGAGGTATTAAAGAGTAATTTAGGCACTTTTATTTTAGAAATATTTAATCACGTGTAACACCGTGGGCCGCAACTTTTACTTATAAAATTACTTAAAACGTATAGTAGTTTCTTACGAGACCATAACTTCTCATGTCTCAAGGCTATCACCAAGAATGTGGCACTTTTAAGATTGTTTTTTTTATTCGCGAAGATTATAGGCATTGTATGTATCAATTTTTAACATTTTGTCCATCAGTAATGATTTTATCAATCATAATTTGAAGCATTTATTTTTATGCTACCATTTTGACTTGTCTCTATACCTAATATGTATTTCGTAGTACTTTTACACTCACGGAGTCAAAATAATATAGTTATAATGTATAATCTTTAGAAGGGAGTGTGTATTATTCGTAGTAGGTCATCGACGTGTTTTTCTATATGCAATTGAAGACAGTCTCCTAAATAGTATACAATCTACGGCAGTACTAAATTATTACGTTATAAAAGACGGCACCGAATTGATTACAGATGCTTAAAATATAGACAGACATTTTTTTAAATATTTTTTCGCGGGATAGGCAGAGATAACAATTGCTTTTCGCATTTGAGCCTTCGTTACACGGACATAAATTTAAGTAAGTAAATTTTTCTCGAACCACGACATAAGATCGTAAAGTCACACTCTTTACAATTAAGCTATCACGGCGTATTATATGGTGTTTATAGGTGGCCCTTCCTGGGTGCATGGTGAGGGGCTCCGGGATCTCCAGAGGAACGCACCAGAGCCCCTCTGCACCGTGCTCTTCGGAGACCACGTCCCGGGGGGGGGGGGGAGGTTAATCCCTCCCCCCTGATCCATCGCGGTGCAAGGCGACACGGGCCAGCCGATGTCGCCTTCTTCCCGGGTCCACTTTGGCGGTCGACAAAGGCCCCTTTGTCGACTGAACCCAAGGCCCCTTTTAATCGCCTTACACGACAGGTAGGGGATACCGTAGTCTTATTCTACGAGTCCAGAACTACAGGGCTGAAGTTATAATTGTCCCTGTATCAATGTAAAAGAAGGGTGAGATATGCCTGGATAATGGACATCGATGATCCGTGATCACTGTCGTGAGAATGCGTCGTTGTATAGCCGTAGATTGTGTACGTTTACAACGAATGGCCTATTAATATAATACAAATTAATTAGCATGTCAGCTACTCCCTATCGCACAATGCTCATGTAAGTGTATTCTCGCAATTTCCATCTTATCGTAGTTTTCATCATTGAAACAAAATAAGAGTCAATTCCCCATGTACATAGTCGTGCCATTGTTGTATTAATAACGTATTTAAAACGGGATATCCCATGTAGATGTTGTGTATTCCATGATGTTCGAGGCTCACCGAATTTATGGGATAATATATGTTATATCTATTCCAATAGGAATTATTATTCATTAACACGCGACACATAATAGGCTCGTTCTTCTTACATTTTACTATTCAAAGTTTGAATAATTGTTATTATTTATGAATGAATTAGTTGGGTAGTACGCTGTCCTATTCGAGCGCAAATCGATTGTCGGAACGATTTCCAGAATAGGGCTGTATAGATTAACGATATATACAATTTTGTAATATTTTGTATCCATTCCACGGCCCTCTATGAATAATTGTATTATAGGTGTCTATTGTCCTTTTATATAACTTAAGGAATATCCGTCTTATGTATATAGCGATAAGGTTCATTAAACCTGCCACGTTTGCGTGAGCTTTTTTTTCTTGTAAACCGTTTGCTGCCATCAAAGAAATAGGCTGGTCGTTAAAGAATAGGATATTTGACTGTCTTTTTTAATAAATAATTTTATCAGTAATGCTCCTATTAATAAGTACAAATAAGGGGTCCACTTATAAATAGTCTGTAGACTCTCGAAGCATAAACAATATTGAATTTGAAGCGTCAATAGCCTAATGTCTGCGGTCTATGAATCTTAAGGTCGTATTTTCAAATCCACCGTATTGACGTGAACCATCTCCCCGCACAAGCCTAAGCTTAGTTGGAATGGTTAACAAGAATGTTAGTAATATTTCTGAATAAAAAGAATGAAATATTGTTAAGCTTTCTTTAAAAATATATATCTAGGAAGTAATATCATACAATTTGTAAATGCTCAATATTTCTTTATCCGTGAAATAGCTACCGACCGAGTCGTGGTTCGGCCCTCTCGGGCGCCCTCGGATCAGAATGCTTACGCGTAACATAGTAACCGTCCAAGCCGAGGTTACGCCTTACCGGGGGGATCATTGTGTCGAGTTACTAACGATAGAGGCTAAGCGACCTAAGAGCTATGCCACCTCTCAATCCGGTGAAGCAGTCAAGGCCAGCTTCTCTGGCCAATCTGTGCAGTTCGTCATTAAAAAAAAATCAATATTTCAAAACATGAAAACAATCGCCATTTTATTTATTACTACGAAGTGCAATTATTCAACAGTCCTAATGCTGACCGGATGTTGTTATTATTGAAAGTAACAACTAGACCGGAAATATCTTGAATTACATGATTCATTTACTGAATTTCTTAGTCAAATTTCCATTAAAAATTTCTTCAAAATCTTTCAATTCTTATTTAGAAATAATAAACATCCCCTGTATTTATTATAAACTTATTTCTAAATAGAATCTTAAAATCTTTGAAAGACTATTAAATCAAAATACTTAGATGTCCGCTATGATGGAATTTGTTACCTATATTATTACTCTATAACCTCCATACTTTGTTATTATATTTTGTTGGTAAATAAATCCATCTTTTGTATTTTTAACACTAATTAACACACATTTGATCGTCAAAATTTCCTATTCTTTGAAGTACAGCATAACTGAACGCGATGAAAAATTATTATGTTTACGATAAACTTTGATGACATTAAAATAACAGTTCAAGTTAATATTTAGTTAATGTAACTAAAGCTTAACACATAATGTAAGTGCGAGATGGTACATGTTTATGAAACAATGGCGATGGGTACTTCGACACAATGGCGTCTTGTTAACTATTTCGTATCGTTTCATTAGTCTAAAAATAACACTATACAGATAGCCAACAACTCTTCTAGATATGCTCGAATGTTAGAATTCTAGACCTCTTATGTATATTATTATTATATTATATACTATTTAAATAATGATTTGATAAATTCATCCTCGATGACATTGTAAAACATTCATTGTGTCAATTGATGTACTCACCAAAGTGCGACTGTTATCTCTGTTTACCATAAGGCCAAAAGGACTGAGGTAGCTTCTAATTCTTCTAAGTACCTCTCCGACTAGCGAAGGTTGGCAGTCAGTTAACAATATCTCTTTCGCAATTCCGTTCGCAAATTATTTGCATATATTTTATATACATATAGATTCAACTCAAATTTTAGAATTGTTTGTTATGGCTTAAGAAGTGCCATAACGTATTTTTAATTCAAATTTGAAAGTGATTTTTTGATGATTTTTTATTTTATTTTAATCAATTCATTTTTTCATCTGTTCTCTAGTAATTTCACTGAGTCCAACCAAGAGAGACAAGAGAAAAATTAATTCCTATAGTTTTTTAGCGTGAAAGTATATAAATACATTATTTACATATGATTATAGACGCTGTCAGGACAGAGCGAAGTGGAAAGCAATAATCCCGAAAGATGACCCCACCACCATGTGGGACCAAATGGGGATATATATATATATCCCCATTTGGTTTTTGGGTATTTATATATATATATTGTGAAGGGTTTGATCAAAAGTGACCATATCACCCTCATAGAAATCTTTACAATATATTTTCACAAAACAATACAATAATATATAAACATCAAAAAGCAAAATTAATAATTATTAGTATAATTACTACGTTTCAGGCCATTAAAAAGGCGGCATAGCATTCTTGCCTGATCCCACTGCGGAAAGGCAACAATGCTATTTCACTCACCCACATTTGACAAATGGATGTTAAATTTCACCATGAATAGATTGTCTTTCGGCCTCGTTCCGGACATATTAAACACTTGATGAATTAATCCGTACGCCCCGTCACCGGGGGGATCCTTGTGTCGAGTTACTAGCAATAGAGGTTCAGGCTAAGAGCTAAGCGACCTAAGAGCTATGCCACCTTTCAATCCGGTGAAGCAGTCAAGGCCACCCTCTCTGGCCAATCTGTGTAGTTCGTCATTAAAAAAAAAAGAATCTGTATGAAGGACATTTTCAACAGAATAAGAGATATTAGAACCGTTACCCAACGCCATTGTTTTTTTTTAAAACAGCTTAATGATGTGATCTCGCTAAATGTTTGTGAATGGCGGCAGCTTAATTTTTTTGCTCGTATACCCTCCGTTCTAATATGTTTCTTAGTTTTATCTTTAGTAATGTAATTATTTATTTATCGACCATTATAACTTGGATATATCATAGTAGACGGTAAGCGATAAGGGTTTTTTGTGATGTTGGTTTTTTGGATATGTTTTATGCACAATTAATGCATTTCGATACGTCCGCAGCGGGTTGGCGATTTTGACTGAGTAACCCTGGTACAAAACTACCCTCATCCAGTGCATTATATTGATTTAAGTACTTGTAAGTTTTGTATATTTTTTATCGTAAAAGTGAAAAAAAAACATATATAAGCGAAATATATGAACAGTTTCCGATAGTTGGAATAAAATTATTTTAACGGATTTTAAAGCGGTCTAATATTAATTTGTGTGTTAAATACATAGATCAATCAACATAAATGTCTTAGTGGCAGAAACGCCAGAAATTTCCTTTGTCTCATTATTCATACAGGAAAGGACTAGAATAGTTTGACCGCAGAGTGAATAGGAATTTACTAAACTAGTCTTACTTGCTGTATTTCTATTAGATGCGATCGTGATAAAGCACTTGATTTGCAAGAATAAAAAAATGAAAATTTACTTCTGTAAAATCCGTAAAATAATTTTATATCAATTTGTACTATTCACGTAAGTATAGGAGAAAGTTTCTGACCACTATAACGCTTGCCAGGGCAATGTCGCTTCTATGAAGCGATCCTTTTTGATAATATTATTTCCACAAATAATTATTTTCTACCTAAAAGCTGTTTAGTTAAGTAGGCTTAAGGTGGTGTATTGTGTAATCGTTCATAACTTTACAATCATTATGTGAAATATTAGTGACAATGTAGACATAATTAGAAATCATTTTTTTTTTCATTCACATAAAATCTTACATACCATGCGCTAGGCTTTGTATAGTTATATAAATAATTGTATTACTTTTCTTGTAATGTACCGATTCTTGTCGTTTATCTTCCATTTTTACAGATCTCTTGATATTTCGATGTAATCTTTAAGTCATTGTAGTTTCACGTCTGCGGAGATCTAATCTAGTGTTATGCAACGGTTTGAAAAAAAATATATATTAATGTCTATGGTCAACCATAGATGATATAGAGTTGTTGGAACGGTAATACTCGATTATTTATATTTTATTTAAAATTTTATGATGAAAATGTATTGAACAAGGGCAGTCTTCGTTTGTCGTTGCGACATTATTGTAGAGATAATTAAATCGTTTGTCTTATGTATGTAGATTTTAATAGGAAAAAAAAATATTCTCTCTCGCATAAAGAAATCTATTATACATTTCACAGATAATAAATTCAATTATTTTATGTTGTTTTTTTTTGTTTCCTTTGGTTTAATTTATTTATTGGTGTATTTATATGTTTTTATCTATTAAATTTTAGAACGGTTCCGTAGTTAACAGTATATAAGGGGCCTATTTTTACCATTTAACCTTGTGGGTATAATAATATTTATAATACGGATTTGCTTAAAGTGTTAAAAGAGACTCTAAATGGAATTAAAGTTTTTGGAGATTTTTACCATTATCACATTGTACAAGTAGAATTGCTTAACGTCTCGATTCTTTGATTTTTTTTAATGTATTCAGTTCATACGATTCGTATTAAGCTTTCACGTACAGATTTCTAGTTAGTATTTTTACCGAGTAAATGTAATTGGGTACTAGAAAATGTTAGTAATATTTTTTAGTATATTATTGACTACTATAGAAAAGTCGTTTTTGCATGGATTATGGGCTGTTTGGAGAGTTTCTATTACTGAACGCAAGTACAGTTTGAACTTTGAATGCGAAATTAATTCGTGCTCTTCGAATAATTTTTTATAGAGATGTTCGATGTATCAAAATCGACCGTATCGCCAAAAATTACGTTATTTATAACACAATTGATTACCTTTACAATACAATAAACTATTTTGATTTTTTTTAATCAGTGTAGCTAAATTGATTTATCAAATTACTTATAGATTTTGTCGCTACGGTTTGTTAGACAGTTTAAAGTGGAAAAAAAAATGGCGCGGGGACTCATGGGGGTATTATCAAACTTACATTTTCATCTTAGACGTAAGAAATAAGTGTATGTGTTTTTAAAAAAGACTTGGCTTAAAGGTCTTGTTACCAAGCCATAAAATATTCAACAGTTTAAAGTGAATTATTAAAACAAAATCGATTTTTTTTTAACTTGGTTCATATTTTTACTTCACTATCGACCATCGACCGTCTCTATATTGGAAGCGCGTAATTGTTAAGTGAAAATAAATCTCCTATTTGTATGAATGCTCACGTTTTATATTTATTAGTAGTATCCTTGACGTATTACTAAAAATTAATCAGTTATTGAATTTATAGGTGTAATAGGGGCGTATTTGACGTTGTATGTATTGTAAGTTGCATATTAGGAAGTGCACGATTTTTATTGGTGGGTGATGCGTATTTTTTACTATGTACTCATAGTACACTAATTGTTATGGCGGATGTTCTAGGCGAGGTTTTACTACGATATCCCACATCAGTATTACTCTGTAATCTCATGTACCAACGTTGCTAATACACATAATTACATATAAATAAAACGATCGTTTCATTTACACTCCTTTACATGTTTAAATGTGGACAATAATCATTATATCTAGTTATCTACGAAGTGATTTGCCTCCACTTTATGCGGACGGCTAAGGAATGGAACTCTGCCGCGATCAGTCTTTCCATACGGGTACAATCTGGACACGTTTAAGTCAAATGTGAACAGACACCTTATAGGCTCACATGCTCCATCCTAGACTTCATGATCGTCTTCCATCAAGCGAGATAGAAGCCAAACGTGAACATATTACGTATAAAAATCTTTGTCAGTACTCTGTGTTCATTTTTTTATACAGGAAAAGATGCAAATGTGAAAATACGGCTTACCTGTGCTTGGCGCCTGGATGATGTGAATATTTACGAGTAAAACAACACATCGAATGCGAAATTCGGACAGACATCGAATTTTTTTTTTTTATATGAAAAGTGGCAAACGAGCATACGGCTCACCTGATCTTAAGTGATCACCGTCGCCCATGAACATCCACAGCACCAGAGGAGCTGTAGGTGCGTTGCCGACCTTTGAGATAGGAATAGGCTCGTTTCTTGAAGGTCCCTAAATCGTAAACGTTCGGAAACACCGCTGGCGACAGTTGATTCCACAAGTTGACAGTGCGTGGGAGAAAGTTACGCGAAAAACGTACAGTCGTTGAACGCCAACCATCAAGATGGTGGCGGTGGAATTTGGAATTCTGCCGAGATGTGCGGTAATGGAAATCGGTAGCTGGGATGATTCCGAACAATTCCTCAGAACACTCCCCATGGTAAATGCGATACAGGATGCAAAGAGAACCGACATCTCTTCGCAGACTCAGAGGGTCGAGTCGATCGGAAAGACCCTGATCTTCGACTATTCGAGCAGCTCTACGTTGTACACGGTCAAACGGAAGAAGTTGGTATTGGGGAGCCCCGGCCCAGAGATGCGAACAGTATTCCATGTGAGGCCGTACTTGTGCCTTGTAAAGTTGCAGACGGTGGGCAGGCGTGAAATACTGTCTTGCTCTACTGAGTATGCCAAGTTTTTGAGGCCAATTTGGCTTTGCCTTCCAAGTGACCACGAAACTGAACGACACTCGATATATCGACGCCAAGGATTCCAATGCTGGAGGATGCGACCAAGGGAGTGCCCTCGAACTGAGGGGAGACGATAAAGGGAGTTTTTTTAGCGGTAAACACGATTACTTGTGTCTTTGTGGGGTTAAATTGGACTAGATTTAGTCTTCCCCAATCTGAGACCCTATCGAGAAGAGTTTCGACTTCGGACACAAGTTTGTTCCGGCACTCTTCGATGCTTTCCCGAGAAGTATTGGCACGGCCTGTGTACATTGCATCACCTGTGCTATCGTCTGCATAGCAGTGAATGTTGCTGATTTGCAGCATATCATTGATGTGCAAAAGAAACAAGGTAGGAGACAGTACACAGCCTTGCGGAACACCAGCGTTCACTGGTTTGGAGTCCGAGCATGCACCGTCAACAGCGACCTTGATGCTACGGCCTTCGAGGAAGCTGGTGATCCATTTGCATAACCTCTCGGGAAGCCCGTACGATGGAAGCTTTGAAAGAAGCGCTCCGTGCCAAACCCGATCAAAAGCCTTCGCCACATCCAAACTAACTGCCAGGGCCTCCCCTTGCTCTCAAATGCGAATATTACTATATAATATATGGTTAGGCTCTGACTATTGTTATACAGTCAGAGCCTAACCAAACTCTCATCAAACTATCCATAAAGTGCCCCCATTCAAAAAAAATGAATCAGCGAATTTAGGGGGCGTGATATTGATATATACTTTATGAAAATTTAATACTTAGGTATATGGTTTTCTCATATATGCTATGTCAGAACTGGACCTAAATTGGGATCCCACGGGAGGCATCAACTTTCAAATACAAAAAGAATAATCGAAATCGGTTCACCCAATCGAGAGTTATGAGGTAACAAATAAAAAAAACATGCAGATGAATTGATGAGTACCTGTTCTTTTTTTAAGTCATATTACTTTACATGCAAAATAGTGATGATGCTATTTAAAAACATATGTTAATATTATTTATAAAGTAATAAATAATTTGAAAACACAGTGCGTTTTTCGTTCCAACGTTTTCGTTCTGGAAATTGATTGGACCTGCAAAACAAGCCCCGTGTGCGGCCGGAGTCCAAGGTTGTTAATAAAGAATTGAACGCTATCGTGGAAGCGGAACCATCGCAAACCATATCCGAGTTAGCTGCAGACTAACTGAAACAAATTGGGAAAGCAGGAAAGGTTCATGAGGGACTCCCCTCGTGAATTGAGTGGAGCAAATCGACAAAGGCGCGTAGACTGCTGCGTTACATTAGTCAAACACTATAATAATGAAGGGATTTTAAATCGAATCATCACCTGTTATGAAACAAATTCAACTCCGATGGGCCTGTCTCTTCAAAGATTTTATTGATTCCCGTCCGAATGGTTTTTTTTAGTTTAGGTGTCAACGAATTACCTATGATATTTCCAATTATTAGTTACATATATATCCAATACTAATAATGGTACATACTTTGATTAAATAAATTTATTATATTTTGACAAAATCGACTGTAGTAGGTACAAAACGCCAATTTCAAATGTTAGGACCAAATACATTCCATTAAATAATAGAAGCCAGGTGTGACGTAACTGTATTAACAATGAATTTAGTTATCATATTTATTCTTTAAAATTTAAAGTCAATAAAGAGTCTATTTAATACCATTTAGTGTAATATAAAACTTGCAAAAAAAGTTCTCCCCGGCGGGGAATCGAACCCCGGTCTCCCGCGTGACAGGCGGGGATACTTACCACTATACTACCGAGGACTTAATGTTAAAAACGTAATTTTAGTATATTAATCAAAGGTACTAAGTGAAGTGAGTGGTATAGCAGTAAACTTCGACTAAATAGTTACGGTTTCGAATCCCAGCCGGATTGATGGAATGAGTGTCCGTTTTACCGGAAAGCAGACACTGAAGACAACAATTGACATCAAAAGTGGTTAAAGGTTTGTTAGTTTGAGTTAGTAGAACACATATATACTCATATGCTCCACTGTTGGGCACAGGATTCCTCTATAAAACGAGTATAAGGGCATAGTTCACAGCGCGGCCTTGGTTTGGCAGACTTCACATGTCTTAGACATGTAGGTTTCCTCACGATGTTTTTTTTTTTTATTCTCAGATTGCAACCACAGACCTGTGTCCGTGCTCTTTTCCAATACACTTAAATTGTTTACTCTGCATTTGTTAAAAAGTGCCACTTCTACAGTTACTATTTTCCTTATTTTTTTTTAATATATATATAATGCCTGAATTTGGAGGTGGCCAGAGATCGTCTTGGGTTCACGCGTCGCAGACGCCCCGCTGCATTGCTATTAGCTTCTCCGCGACCGCTGTGTCCCTGCTTCTCATGGCCATTTTCAGGTTGTAGTCCACTATCCTCTCCCTTGATGCGGCCATTGCCTTTGTCATCAGTCTTCCTGTGGCGTCGTCACAGTCATCTGTATAATAGACACAGCTGACGGTGTGTCGGGATATCGCCACTACAGCATGTTGGACGCTCCTCACGATGTTTTACTCCCCGCCGAGCGCGTGATAAACCAGCACATAGAATTGCAACAACAAATTTATTAGTGCCGGTACCGGGGATCGAACTCGGGTTGCTAGTGTACTGTTCGTGCACGGACACTGAGCTACCACGGCTCTTCAAAAAGACTAATAATTAATATATTTTTGTAATATATAAATTAAACTTGTACTTTTTTTGTTTGATATATTGGTTATAGCGTTGTAAGGATAAGTAAGTATCGGTTAAAAATAAATGATTTCCGAATTTAGGAAACAGGAAATAATGATTTCATGTATCATAACTGTATTCAATTAAGATTACTATTATAAGTATACGAGATGTACACACAATTGCAAGTAACATCGACACCTTATAATCTCAACTAAGCCGATCCTGTTAATTACAATTCAATGACTTGTCAATTGATACTGTTATTGATTGAATTATTCATTGGCGTGAGATAATTATAATAATCCTCGCAATGTCGTTTACGTTTAGTGGTAATCATGATTAATATTATCTTTATTTTGAAATTAAATATATGGATTTTATTCATAAAGTTCGTCTGAACCGAGAACTTTAGTTCGATGTCTGGTACCGGCATCGATGAATTTATTTGTAGAAACCTGCATGTGTTAGAATATTTGCTAAGACATATAAAGTCTGTTAAGCTACGCTAGGACCGCGTTTTTTTTATGGACGACCTACACAGTTGGCCAGAGAGGCTGGCCGTTACCGCTTCACCGGATTGAAAGGTGGCATAGCTCTTAGGTCGCTTAGCCTGAACATCTATCATCTAGTAACTCGACAGGGGTGTTTAAATCGACACACAATAATGAGTGTGAGACTAGATTCTTTCGTGAGGAAACCTACATGTCTAAGACATGTGAAGTCTGCCAAACCAAGGCCGCGCTGTGAACTATGCCCTTATACTCGTTTTATAGAGGAGGCCTCTGCCCAACAGTGGGACATATATGTGTGTACTACTAACTCTAACTAACAAACCTTTAACCACTTTTGATGTCAATTGTTGTTTTCAGTGTCTGCTTTCGGAAAAACGGACACTCATTCCATCAATCCGGTATTCGAAACCTTAACTATTTAGTCGAAATTTAATCGCTGCTGTATCACTCACTTCACTTAGCACCTTTTTATTAATATATTATAATTATGTTTTTAACATCATGTCCTCGGTAGTATAGTGGTAAGTATCCCCGCCTGTCACGCGGGAGACCGGGGTTCGATTCCCCGCCGGGGAGATTTTTTTTGCAAGTTACTAGAACCCCTCGTTTTCGAGGGTGAAGGCCTCCTATAGAGATTTCCAAGTCTCTTTGTCTTTTGCCGTTATTAGCGACTTTTTGCCAGCCGTGCGCATAATGTCGTCTGTCCACCGGACAGCTGCTCTTCCTCTCTTACTGCTGTCCGATGGACTTTTCCAGGATGTTACCCTGGTGGTCCACCTGTTATCTGTCAGTCTAGCGTCCAGCCCAACGCCACTTTTGCTTTTGCTTTATAACGAAATAAAAAAAACATTAAAATTAATAATCGCACATGTATAATACTCGTATTTCGTATTAGAACTTATTGCACTCGGATCAGACATACATTTTTACGGGGTTTTACTCCGATTTCGGATGATGTGAAAAATGTAGTCACGTTTTTATTGACGTAAAACACTGAATAGATGTTTTTTTTCCTTTGTTGTAGAGCAAAGAGGTTATACATTCTTAACAATATGTACCGTTTATACATTCATATGCATGCAGTAAAAGCAGTTATATTATGTTATAATTTGTAGGTCTCGTAGAATAAAATAGTCCAACAACTAATACACTCGCTCTATTGAGACAGCGTAACGTTGTACAAAGAATTATTTATATCGAGTCAAACGTCACAACTGCGCACAGTCCTGCTCCTCACAGTCTTTTTACAAAATTAATTAGAAGTCAGATTAGGAACTAATAAGGTTAAACTATTGTTTACAATGCCAAGTTCATGTGACGATCAACTAAATTATTAATTATGAATTAAAGATACAATAAGGTTCAGGTAAATTATTAAGATATCATTAGAAGTAGTTATTATCTATAACAATCGCTGGGTGTCAGGTGTTGCCAGCTAACAATTATTACAAACAGACACTCCAATTTTATTTATTTGTAAAAAGGTCATGATGCATAGATGCAATGTCAGCATGCATAACATTGCAAGTATTTTACATTTTCCGTTGTAAAGGGGTCCGTTATTTAAGTCCATTTATCTTTTCACAAGAAACTATCACCAATTCCGTCTCACAAGAAAGAAAATAATTAATTCGCCGCTCACCCCGGCGCATTTAGCCGCGTCCTTGTAATTTATTGCGCTAAAAAGAGCAAAATTAAACGGTTTAAGCGAGGCAAGACTTTAACGTAATCTCATTTAAGATTCAGTGAAATAATGTCGCGTTAGTTTTCAGTTCGTGCGGAATGTTTTGAGGTTTTATGTTCGCGTTGAGTTGAAATATTATCCTAAGACATAAACATACAACATCTATAATAACATTATAAAGAAAAAGAAATGTAATTTATCCTTTTTTTTTCTAATTTATTACAAATAAATTTTTACAGTATAGGGAATATACTTATAACTTAACGCTATATAAACCGCAATGGTTTGTCACTAGCGCCAAAGCGTCCGTCTTGCGTTCCTAAATAACTTTTTAATATACTCTTAATGTTTTTGTGAGTTATACAATTCCTAATATCTGAGGGTAGTATCTTGGTAGTATCTTCCTAGTATCTTGCCGTGCGCTCGCCGTACACATTTTTTAATAATACACTTCTACACTTACATTTCCCCTCTGCAAGACGAAAGATTGTCGCGTACAAGCTTGTCTGTGAATTTGTACTTATTAACCATTCCGCTTAAGCTTGTGCTAGAAGATGGTTCATGTCAAGTGTCGAATGGTGGATTCGAAACTACGTCCCTACATTTCGCAGACCGTAACATAAACCATTAGGCTATTTACGCTTTAGAAAGTAAATCTGGTAAAAAGAAGACATTGTTTAATTGGAACATATAGGCAGCGCGCGAGTTGAATGCAGAGCTCAGGAATGCGATAGTGGTGTGAATTATTAGGTCCTTATTCCTTACTTAAATCTTCTAGACCCAAGGTATATTCGGAACATATGAATTTTATTTTGAAATCAAATCCTTTTAAACAAAATCCCAAATATCCCAAATCCCAAATGTTACGGAGTGAGCCCACATATAATTTTTTTTAGTTCGTATTCCTACCATAAAAAGTTTCAGTCATTGACCTTTCATTCTTTCCATGTGGAGGGTGCTGCGGGGCTGGGTTAATCACCCAGCCCCGGGCCGCGTTACGTGTGCATGCGCCGTTGTCCTCCATTGTTCCTACTGCCTGTCTCCAGGACTGACTTATCCAGAAACACTCCGCTGTCGCGCGCGGTTGAGTTTGTTAATACCATCTCACTGCACATTGATATATTTTGTTGCACAGAGTCTGTGTTTATCGAACCTACAAATGCGTAGAAGGTGTTTGACTCTATTAAATTTATATATTACTGTCAATACATCAAGCAGCTTTTTATTTGTTTTAATTTTAATAAAATATATTTAACTAAGTTTTTATAACATCATATTGGTATTATCTGTAACGGTGTTATAATTTTTGTTGATTTAAATAAATAAATGTTATATATTGCCTGTGTCATTCTTTACTTGATTTGTCTTCTAACTTTACTTGTGTGTAGCTAAATAAATGCTTAAGTAATATCAAAGATCACACTAAAAACGTTAAATGTGACAAAAAAACTGCTTAATCTTGTTTGAAAAGCTGATTACGCCAACGTAATCTCATTAAAGACGCTACTGTGGTATTGTATTAGTTTTTGTCGCTTGAAATGAATCCCCCGGACCGCAAGTACGAACGTCTTTGTCAGCGTCAACCATAATACCAAGTTCTATTTAATCTATTCATTAAACTGCGTTCTGACAGAAGCGCTTCACCGAGCCGTGAATCAGCGCTCTCTGGTGCCCTCGGTTCGGATTTCGACTAACTGACTTTGTCTCCAGCCTAGGTTTGAGCCAGGCTGAAGACAAAGTCCTTTATTTTGGTACTCTAAAAATGTAATTCAGACAGAGCATCCTAAAAGCTAGGCCCATTCTTTATTGTTTTATTTTAAACCGACTTCAAAAAGGGAGGGGTTCACATTTCGTCTGTATGTTTTTTTTTATGTTTGTTACCTTATAAGCCAGTCTTAGAACAATCTTGAATCGATTTTGATGATTCTTTTTTATTTGAAAACTGTTGTCTCCCGTATGAGATAACCATATAAGTCTTATATGTTTTGTAATGTAGTTGTGTGACATGTGTGA
The DNA here is from genome assembly GCA_029286785.1 of Meandrusa payeni. Lineage (NCBI taxonomy): Eukaryota > Metazoa > Arthropoda > Insecta > Lepidoptera > Papilionidae > Meandrusa > Meandrusa payeni. Next base: position 5,731,016 of record JAGSMX010000029.1, read on the forward strand.
ACGAGGTGGTCATTTACCTTGTATTTTTCACGCATTACGCAGCCCTTTAGTACTAGGCTCGTAGAAATGGGCTACGTGTATCACCTGTCTGTCGTAGAAGGTGACTAAAAGGGGCCTCAGGTTGTGACAAGGGTGGAGGCCCTTTGTCGTCCGCTACAGTAGACCAGGGAAGAAGGCAGCATCAGCCGGTCGTCTTGCACTGTGATGAATCTGGGGCAAGAATAAACCTCTTCCGGATGTGCTCTCCGAGCATAGTGTACCCGGAGCTCCTCACCATACACCGAGGAAAGGCGCGAGGGTTTTAATGAGTAGGAACCTCACATAGCCCTGTCTTCCCCCAAGAAGGCGCGCTATCTTGTTGAAGATCCTTCCCCCCACTCTTTAAAAACAAAAAATGGTTGACGGCATTATATGACTAAAGTACTGTAGCTTGAGAACTGAGTTTGTGAACATTTTATTTGTAAATGTACAAACATGGTAGTATATTTACTTTATTGTGAGTTAATTTTGTCATAAAACCAATATGGTTATAAAACTAAATTATAAAATTATCGACTCAACAGCTTTGCAAAGATGTTACTCCGTTGTAGAAACAGTAATCTGACTGTAGATAGTGCAGATGAAATAAACTTAGATTATTCAACAGCGGAGCAAATAGTTTTGCAATTTCATAAACTTTTCGAAAAGAAATCAAGTTGAATTGACGCTGTACAATGCATAAGGCAATGCTGTGACTGCGGTTCCCAACTGTTTTAAACTTGGCGCAGGATCGAACATTCCCGAACAATTGCTTCTGGTTCTCTTTATGTTATATCTCAGTATTCTTTTTATTAACTCATTTTTAGGGTTCTGACACTACTGCTATTCAGTCTACTTGTTGACTTTATTTTAAAAATATTTTTTCCAATCCCAGGAGTAAAACCCAAGGTCATTGTTTATAATTTACATTTTTAGAAACCACTTGCATCAATGAGTTCCTTACCTACAAAAAATCACTTGCTAGAATTTGTGCCCGGGTACTGACAACTTGTTACATGTAGATTAATAATATCTAATAGAAGTGATAAAAACGGACAGCGTAAGCTTTCTCCGTCTATCCCGATAGGTTTTACAGTATGCAGGAGCTTATTGGAGTCTCTTAGCTGATCTGTTCGTTAAGTCTCGTCCTTTGCCAACTAAACTTAATAAAAAAAATACCGTTGACATGTAGACAGTAACATTGGTGGGAAATACCTTCTACCGTAGTTTCCAATAAGCAGCCCTTATCCAGCTGTTGATTTCAGTTTCTAACATATATATAGGATGTCTAGGATGTCTGCATAGAGACATGATTATGGGTGATTGAGGGTCCAAAGAATTCTTATCATATATCTCCAGTACCACGTTTCCACTAAATACGAAACGGATTTATTTTTATTTTACATTGAAAAAAGCTGTTGCATAAAACAATACAAATGGACGATGAGGGCCTTGCAAGAACTGCTTCAAAGTTAGCGACGGATCGACTGTTATACTGTGACCATAATTTTTATCTGGTGGTCTTATATGCCCGATGGTTATTTACCGGGCATTTTAGTAAAAGTTATTTTTAGTATATAATACGAGTTCGGGCTAAGCGACCTAAGAGATATTCCATCTCTTAAATCCCACGAAAAAACGAGCATCTCCGGCTAATCTGCTTGAGGTTTAAGTATCGTCAAGTCATCATGTCTATCGTTTCTGCAATTTTTGCAATAAAATGTAACAGAAAAAACTTATCTGTCAACCATATATCATTATATAGATATATTTTTTTAGTTATGATCTTACGCTGATCAGTCAGATGAGCTGAGAGATGTGTTATAATTTGTAGGTTTCGTGGAATAAAATAGTCCAACAACTAATACACTCGCTTTATTGAGACAGCGTAACGTTGTACAAAAGAATTATTTAAAACGATTACCGTCTCAACTGCGCGTCCTCACAATCTTTATACAAAATTAATTAGAAGTCAGATTACGAACTAATCAAGTTAAACTATTGTTTACATTGCCAAGTTCATGTGACGATCAACTAAATTATTAATTATGAATTAAAGATACAATAAGGTTTTTAGGTAAATCATTACGATATCATTGGAAGTAGTTATTATGCATAACAATCGCTGGAACTTAAGGTTAAAGGTCTTTAACCTTTACTTGGACTTTTCGGTTACTGAAATCGCTACATTCATCGCATTCCGATCCGAAGGCGCCCTTGAGGGCCGTGTTTATATAGAGTTAATATACTCTTGTGGTAGTCCTGTAATGTAACGTCATCATGGTATTTCTACATCGGCAGCAAAATGCGTTAAAAGCCATTACCTGCGCGTTACGGCATTTCGCTAACTTCTACTAAGTGACGGCTTCCAACAATTGTGTTTTTACTCTTACATTACTGGATAATTTGTGTAAGTAAATGGCATGGAAAATAAATCATTTACTTGTGATATTACAAGTTGTGCGAGTCTGGTATCTATCCAGTAGAAAACCGTCAATAGCTTAATAGCCAAAAAGTAATAAACTAGTTTAGGGTACGGTCCGCTAATCGTAAGGTGGGGGGTTCGAATCTGCGACTATATTCGACTATTGACGTGAGCCATCTCCTTTTTTTTCTGACGGGGGGGAAATCTTCAAGAAGATTTCCACTTCTTTCGCCTTCTGCGCGCTCTGGGGGAAGGCGGGATATCTTCTTCGATTTTTACCCACAAACCCCCCGGTGCCCTTCCTCGGTACATGGTGAGGGGTTCCGGAATCTCCAGAGGAACGCACCGGAGTCTGTCTGCCCCTGTGTCCTCGCAGTGCAAGGCAACACGGGCCAGCCGATACCGCCTTCATCCCGTGACTACTTTGGCGGACGACAAAGGCACCCCACCCCGCCCAGTGGCAGGGGATACCGTAGTCTTATTCTACGTGCCCAGTATTACAGCCATCTCCTAGCAAAGTTAAGGCTTAGTGGGAATAGTCAACGAGAATATTAGTAACAATTGTTGAAAAAAATATTGCTGGCATTCTATAAAAAAATCTAACCGTTCGAGAACGGTTGAGGGTTCGAATACCGATCTATCTTTATAGTATAAGGTTTTGGTGTTTTTCGCTTTCTTAAATGCAAATGAAATTGCACGTTGTATTAGCGATAACACACACACATTACTTTTATTTATGTTGAAAGCTCGGTATTTTAGAATTAAATTTCTTCAAATAATTACAATTTTTTTTTAGAAATGTGAAACGTTGAGATCACTGAATAGCCAATAAACAAACGTTGGCTAATATGTTTGCTTTCTTTCACAATCAACTTACACTAAATTCAATTAACAATTAGCTCGTTCTAATTAGCCTTGCTTTGGTGTTTCGTGCTTAGTAATGACAAACATTTGGACATGTAAAATAATGCCCTAGAAATATAAGTTATATTAACAAAAGATGAAATATAATTTATAGCTGATGATACGTCAATGAAAGGCATGCGTTGGTAAGCGCCATGACATGGTATCTGTCATCGGTGGTGTAGACCTGTTGCTTCCGAGCCTCGCTCTTGCGATGGTCTCGAGCGACAGGTCTTGGACGGCGGTCGCCTCCTTCTGTGAGACGGTCATGTCCCAGAAGGAGGCTGACGAGCGGGTCAGGGAGGCTCCCCCCCTCCGCAGCCGAAGCATGCTGGGGCCAGGATGGGCACCTGGCCCCAGCATGCTTCGGCGTCGTCGGGACTTCTCTGAGTGCCGGAGAAGTCCCCTTTGAGGATGAAGTCCGGTCTTTGCCGGGACCGGCCGGTCGTTGGGGTGTCCTGTCGCTGACAGATCCGGGGCACCCCGCTCATAACGGCTGATGGCATTCGCGGAAGGTTTAGTGGGTAGGGGCTGCCCAGGTCGAGTCCCACACATCCTTCGGGCCCACCCAGGGTACCGGAGGATGGTCTATTAAAAGATTCCCCCGCGTGAACAAAAAAAAAAAAAGGCATGCGTTGGTAACATACTGATTAGTTAAAGTTGACAATTAAATATCCTTTATATCTATCTATACTAAATTATTATATCTGATATTAATTAAATTAATTCAAATTAAATTATATTTTTTTTAACCACTCGAAAACAATTATTATTCACGTTTACAGTTATAGTTCACGATTTACCACGCGCTCGGCGGTGAACGAAAACATCATAAGGAAACTTACAAGTTGAAAATGTTTCTAAGACATGTAAAGTCTGCTAATCCGGAATTGGGACTATGCCCTTATACTATCTTTACAGAGAAGACCTGCGCCCAACAGTGGGACTTATATTATATATATAAAGGCTGTAACTTTAACTTCAACTTTATTCGAAAACAAGCTTCGAGTTGTCACATTAAATATATGAATGGTTCAAAAACTTTATGTCGAATCCAACTACATCCTACGACCTTTATAATCGGGCATACATTTTACAAAGAAAAGACATTCCAAATAGTACAATTTTATTTCACAAATAAACAATTTGAATTCGATGTTTAAGATCTTCGACTAAATACTGTTGTAAAAGAACTCACACCATTAACTAATTTGGCTAAATTTAAAATATGTATTTTAGTAAAATTTTGTCTTGACATAATAAAAAAACTATTCATTCTACGCAGAAAGAAGCTAGTACGAGTATATATTGTGTATGTTCTAGATATAACAGCAGTGAGCTACGCGCGTAGTCTCAGCACTAACCACTGTAATTTTCTTGTTAGTTTCGATCCTTGCCCATCACGAAGCCCGCTTTTTACAGCAGTTTAACAAATACACTTCGACATTGGCGAAATCTACATGGAAACGCCATCAACAAAAAGAATCAATCCATCAACAATCTAGTAAATATACCAACATCCTTACAGCCTCCATAGCTCAGGGGTTAGAGCATTGGTCTTGTAAACCAGGGGTCGAGAGTTCGAATCTCTCTGGAGGCAATTCGTTGTGAAAATATGTTTTTGTTACAAAACATTAAACATTTTAAAAATTCATTATTTAACATAAATCTGAAAAAGAATCGTGGTATATTTATTTTCTTATATTTGTTTTGGTACTATGTTGACACTGGCGTAACTCTGAAATTGGGTTATTAACTATGTGTAGCTAGAGAGATTTTGTGATTATAATAGGGAAAGGCATTATTCAGTGTTTCAGGCATGATGAAAAGACGATTAAATGTTTGGCAGTGTCGGTAGAGGACGTCTTAGGTGATTGTCAAATAGATTTCTACCAGTACGTATTAAAACAGCGTCGTTAAGTACTCTTATTTCATTTATTGAAATATAGTTCGTTATTTACATATGTTTATCTAATACTAGCGGACCCGATAGACTTCGTTCTGTTAAAAAGATTTCTAATGTGGCAATTTTTAGTTATTAAAATAGAATTTTATAGTCGGAGCAAAAAATTCTCCTGAACAGAACTGTCACCCTGATGTTAGGGTGGTGTGTGGGGTTCAGCTCTGGTGACCGAAGTATCTTCGCTTCCACGAACTTTCTGGGACCCACTAAAAAACCCCGACTTCAAATTAAGAGGTGAACTTAGGGATTGAACGCCGTTGATTTATGATTGAGAACCGAAACTAAAACATGAGAAATAATATCGCGAAGCTTTTTTTTTTTTTTTGACGAACTACACAGATTGGCCAGAGAAGCTGGCCTTGACTGCTTCACCGGATTGAGAGGTAGCAGAGCTCTTAGGTCGCTTAGCCTGAACCTCTATCGCTAGTAACTCGACACAAGGGTCCCCGGTGGTAACCTCGGCTTGGACGGTTACTATGTTACGCGTAAGCATTCCGATCCGAGGGCGCCCGAGAGGGCCGAACCACGACTCGGTCGGTTGCTATTTCACGGATAATCTAAGGGACATTCAAAAGCTAAACTAACTTTGAGTGCCACTAAATCGCGAAGCCGACCAAATTGAAATTACTACTATTGATCTATTACATTTTGTGACTATTCAATTTGGTCGGGTTCGCGATATATATGATTGAATTTAAACTTTGTGCAGTGGTAATAAAGTGCAAATTACCGTTTCTTAACGTAGCTTTTTATAAGCACACCTACAATACTTAGCCAACAGAGTACGTTTAATGTAAAATATGCATTATTGCTATGCCGTAAAGTTCAAATGACTAGATTTTATTTAGAAAAAAATGTTTGTATGGGAAATAGAAAATTAAAAGGGCAGTTATTCTAATTTTTCTCACCTTTTAAACCTTCCCTAGACCTCCACGAACATTTTAAGACAAAGATAAGATAAATCCGTTCAGCCGTTCACGAGTTTTAGCGATGCTAACGGACAGCAATTCATTTTTATACATATAGAAGATATAAAATTTTCGTGTCACAATTTTTGTTTTCATACAGAATAGGTTAGGCCGATTTTTATGAAATTTTATATCTATATTCAGTAAATACAAAAAAATTCTCCCCGGCGGGGAATCGAACCCCGGTCTCCCGCGTGACAGGCGGGGATACTTACCACTATACTACCGAGGACTGTTCGAAGATTTTTAATTTTCAATTGTTACGGAGGTTAAGGATTTTGTCAATTTTTGACAATAAAAAGAAAGCATTCCTTTCTTTTTATTGACGGGACAAAATCCTTTTGAGGGGAAGGTGAGGTTACGTGGGATTCTTGACCACTAAAACCCCCGGTGGCTCTTCCTCGGTGCATGGTGAGGGGGGTGATATCCAATGGAACACACCGGAGCCCCTCTGCACTATGATCTTGTGAGTGTCCCTTGTGCCCTCGCAGTGCAAGTCTACACGGGCCAGCCGATGTCGCCTTCTTCCCGGGTTCACTTTAGAGAACGACAAAGGCCCCCACCCTTGTCGCCCAGTGAACCCGAGCCCCCTTTTAGTCGCCTTCTACGACAGGCAGGGGATACCGTAGCCTTTCGAAATCTACGGTCCAATGCAAAATACATATGGAACCAAATGCATTCAAACAAAAGAAAATCAAAATTAGTTTATAAATGACGACGGCATGACTGCACTAACAATAAAGAGTACATGCAGACGCATTGGAAATCTCCCCCATTTCTTAGAGTCGGTTAATAAAGAGCGTTAATAGTATAATAGTTTTCGAAACATGAGGTCATAGGTACCTACGATTAGACTATTGAAGTGAACTATTTCCTAACATAAGCTTAAGCTTATTTAGAATGGTTACCAGGAATTTTTAAAAAATTACAACTACACAGATTGGCCAGAGAAGCTGGCCTTGACTGCTTCACCGGATTGAAAGGTGGCATAGCTCTTAGGTCGCTTAGCCTAAACCTCTATCCCTAGTAACTCGCCCTTCAAGAGAATCAATCCCAAAACACGCGAAGAAGCGGCCAGGTAATCTAACTACTAAGCCACTAGGTAGACGTCACTATAATTTCGCATATCTATTCATTGCATGAGTACACTGTTGACTTTGGCACGTAACTTCTTTATCGACAGTACCTTGGCGAATATTACCCATTGAATTCATGGCAAGGAAGACATAACGGTAAAATCGTTATTCCGTCTTTACGTCCCAATTAAATGAATAGAAAACCGCTTCAATTCCCCGGCGGTAACATTTCAACGGAGCTACGTGCACTGTTAATTGGCTGTGACAGGTTGATTTAGTGAATTGTGATAACTCATGTTGTTTTATCATAAATGATATTTCGCCCGATATAGCCTTATTTTTTGTTAACGGGGAGGAAATCTTCAAAAAGGAAGGCGGCGGTTATGTGGGGTTTTTACCCACTAAAACTTCCCCGGTGGCCCTTTTCTCGGTGCTTGACGAGGGGCTCCGGGATCTCACAGTGCTCAAGGAGAGCACGGGGGAGGTTACTCCCTGCCTCCTGTGCCCTCGCAGTGCAAGGCGACACGGGCCAGCCGATGTCGCCTTCTTCCCAGGTCCACCTTAGCGGACGACAAAGGCCCCCACCCCTGTCGCCCAGTGAACCCGAGGACCCTTTTAGTCACCTTCTACGGCAGACAGGGGATACGTAGTCTTATTCTTGAGAGCCCAGAACTACAAGGCCGATGTAGCCTAGAATAACCATCCACAAGTCTATCGCATTTAATTTATTACTCCGTGTTTTTACTTTATCTTATAACTAATTTAGTGTCAATTTGGGGTACTAAATACTAGAATAATATGTCAATACAATAGAACAAACGTGTAATGGATTTTTTTTTTATTAAAAATATTTCAGATGAGTAAGTATAAGTATCATGTCTATTCCTTCTAAACTTTTTTTGATAATATATGAGAAAATATGACCGTAAAGATTTTAATTGGCAGACATCTGGAATAATAGCTACCAATTAAAAATAAATAAATAAATAGTTTTCAGAAGCGGATATCAGCGCGGGACACAGTTTGTCTTTTATTAATTTTTAAATAATGGTATCACTATTTTTTTTCACGTTTTTTACTAACATTCTTGTTGACCGTTCCATCGTACCAGTTAACCTTGTTAACCATATTTTAACAACATTTATTGTGAATAGTTTGCAGTCTTCCGGCAGAAAGCCCGATGTATGCAATACGGCGGCGCCAATCTCCGGTCATCTCTCGCTGCTTTAGCGTTGTGGTGGTCCACTAAGGCACTAATATTGCAATCAGCTTTGTTTATGACTGAACGGTTTGCGTATTACATTTGCTTATGTGAAGTGTGGTAACGTCCTAAGGGTAGGTTTCCACTGAAACCATTTGTAACACAATTCATGTGTTCAATCATTCCATTAACTCAAATTATGAAGCAATATGATGTCAATATTGATGTGCATGTAAAGATATCCTTGAATTATTTGTAAATATTAGAAAAAAAAAACAATTTTTAAGAGACTTGTGAGAAATTTGTGATATGCTTGTCTTTAAAATATAAAAAATATAAATTTATTCCTTAAAACTTTAATTTGTTTTTGAAGCCGGTTAATAACATCCAATTTAACAGACAGTTAAGTGCTAAACCCATTAACGTAACCACACGACAGCATCCTCAGCATAAGGTGAGCGACCAGGTCATCGGTAATTCGACACGCTTCAAGAGATTCCCTCACATCTAACCGCAGTGAAAGGAAATTACACAATGTTCTAAAATATTACTAGTAACTAATTTTTAATTATTGACCGACTTCAAAAAGTAGGAGGTTCTAAATTTATCTGTACTTTTAATGTTTGCACAGTCCTAACGTCGTCATTTATGAACCAATTTTTGTTAAAAAAAAGCTTATCGTTGATACATTGGTAGGTTCAGATAGATGCTCGAATTCACGAAGTTCTGTTATACCTACGATTCGTCGGAAATCCGTGCGTAGTAGCAATTAAAAAGTGTCAATAGCCTAATGGTTTAGGGTACGGTTTGCGAATCGTAAGGTCGTGGGTTCCACCGTACGACTATTGACGTGAACCGTCTCCTAGCACAAGCTTAAGCTTAGTTGAAATGGTTAACAAGAATGTTATTAATATATATATATAAAAAAAGAAATATTGCTAGATAGCTAGATTCTTTAAAAAAAAAACTTTTTATTCGATTTGAAGTCGGTTTTCGTTTTTACCCGTAAATATACTACTATTATTTATGTAAACCGATTTAACACTTGACTATCGAACCGTCAAATTTAACCGAAAATGTGAAACAATAATCATTCATCGAACGAGATAAATGACCTTAAACGAGTTGTTTAAAAACATTTATGTGAATCCATCCATTATTCAATTCGAGTTCGCGCGTTATCTGATTAGTAATAATTGCCTCTCCATCATTACACCATTATAGAGTTAATTCTGCATAAAACTGTACTGATTCATTTGTCACTTCACCCCACACCGACCAATTAGCGAGAGTGACGCCTGAATCACGCTATTAAAGTTTCCAAATAAATTTATAGCCATTACGAATCAGATTATAGTTTGATGACACTGATCACTACGTAATTTTCTTCCACGCACTATCAACTTGTGGAATTCGTTGTCACCACCGGTGTTTCTGAACTAATACGACATTCTTAAAAGGCCGATAACGCACCTGCAGCTCTTCTGGTGTTGTGGAAGTTCATAGGCGACGGTGATCTCTTAAATAAGACATCAAGCGATTACCATCTTTTTCTCCCATTGCAAAACTTCCTGGTTGGTATGAAATTGGCATCAAGAGAAGATAGTGAGAATCGATAACTAGAGTTTTTTGCCAATAAGGACGTAGACTTCTATGAGCATTAGACATAGACATTTACGCGATAGACGAATACTTTACAAACAAAATATGAATTACATTAAAAAAGACAAAAAACTTAACTGTATTTTGTTAAAGAAAAAAAGAACAAACAGGATAAAGGACATGACGCCAACATTGGACACCGTCTCAGCTTGTGCTGATTTTCAGCGGTGCCCAGGACTACCTTTGGGTGTTCCTGCGCGCGCAATACTACCTTTACATGGCATTTATACAGTGGAATTAAAAGAAAAAAATATATTATGAACTCACTTGTAAAATGGCAACACATTTTAAAGTAAAACAGTGCTTATTTGAGCCAAATTGGGCTGTCCGAAATATGTTAAATCAGGTTTTGAAGTTCACGCCAAAAACAATGGATTTCTTTTTCCCGAATATATTTCAAATATTACTAGATAGAATAGACGGAGAGAAACCAACAATGAACTGTGAATGTGTTTTATTTTATGCGATACGTATACGCAGTGTGCATATAAATAAACATATATCAAATATGACCTTAATTCTTAAATAAGAGATCACGATTTCGAGTCTTAACATGGCTTTCCCCTTTTCAGATAATGAAATACAAAATTTTAACCACACCTTAGATGCTAGGAGCGTTGCCGGAGTTTCTTCGGCCACTTCTTCTCCCAGCGCCAACGCTTCCCGAAGTGGCACTCAAAGTTAGTTTAGCTTTTTGAATGTCCCTTAGATTATCCGTGAAATAGCTACCGACCGAGTCGTGGTTCGGCCTTCTCGGGCGTCCTCGGATCGGAAAGTTTACGCGTAGTAAGCCGAGGTTACCCCTCCCCCGTTGTGTCGAGTTACTAGCGATAGAGGTTCAGGCTAAGCGACCTAAGAGCTATGCCATCTCTCAATCCGGTGAAGCAGTCAAGGCCAGCTTCTCTGGCCAAAAAATTAACTTACTCGTATTAAGACCGCTATTTTAAACCTAAGTTTAAGTCAATACGATGGGGATCAAATAAACATACCGTTACAAGACTTATACGCATTTATGAAATATGCATAATATATTTAGGAACTGATAAATGATATTGTTCTGACACTCTGTGACCTGGGATGGTGTAAATGTTAGATTTACTTGCCTCTAGCTCGGTTATTGCATCAGGTGGGACAATCGCGCGCACAAACATTATATCTCTCACAGAGATGTATTGCTTTTTGTCATAGTTTAATTCTTGTCATTACCATCTATATTAGACTAATGTGCTTTTTGCTAGTGAAAATGATATGTAAACAGTTAATAACTTAGCTAAGATTGAATACAATATTAAATGTGTGTGTGATTTTCGTATTGCTTAAAGTAATATTGGAATTAATTTTAGAACAGTGTCTTCTATTTCCACCTGCCTGTTATTTGGGTTATTGTCCCTTCTCTTTTCAGCGTTTTGTTTATCTTAGGATATCGGTTCCAACAGTTGGGAGATTTGCTTAAGATCTCTTATTATATTTACATATCATGATAGCATACTTACAGACTGGAACCTGGCTAGAACCAACAGTCATCATAAGGTGGTAGTGCATTAATAAAAAACGTGTAGTTTTCTTTGTGTTTTATAGAGTAGGTTTACCAAAGTACGGAAATTCCTGATCTACCTTGTTCTAAAGCGGTGATTACCGCCGCCTCATTTAAATATATTTGTTTTATATTTATTCTGTCGTTGACTGTACCAACGAAAATAATGTACCTTGTTTCTTTAGTACCAATAGTCGTTAGTAGCTAGTAATTAATGTTTACCGCTAGAATTTATCCATAAATAGCGATATTTTACACCTAGACTAGGTTCTAGACTACCGCGACAAACATTGATAATTATGCAATGCAAATACGATGTAAAATACGCTAAATGTCATCGTAAAGTTGTTATGCAATGGCTCCCCATAAGAGAGATTTTCCCTCGGTGAGAGGTTGTCGTTATCTTTTAGGACACCATGTATATACTGCTCATAAAATCTTGTCACGTAAAATAAAACACAGTTGATTGTTGGTTCTTTCTCCAGCAACCAACTAGATCTAGTAATATTTGAAATTCTGAATAAATCTAAATTGCACATACATTTTTGATTGTAACATTTTCACGCTCCCGTAATGCATCTTGTATTATACATGAATTTAAAGTTGTTACTGTCGAGAATCCAGCCAATATCTACACGGTTCAATTTGAATTCACCGCGGGTCTATTATAATCTATATAAGGTGTATACGCATTGAGGGGGAATCTAATCTGACATTAGCCTTTAAAGGTCGCTACTATGCCCCGTCCGCGCGACGCAAATGGAAAAGTATTCGATCTTTAAGGGCTAGGGCATAGTGGTGGTAAAATTGTAGCATTAACGGACAATGTATTTCATTGGAACATATATTTATAAGTAAGTATAATTACGAGTTAAATCCGACTTCAAATCTTAAAGGAATTTTACGAAATAGAATTAATCAAAAGAAACAGAACCTAGCCAAGCTCTCATCAGACTACCGTTGAAGTACATCCTTTACAATAAACAATTGATCATCGAAATCGGTTTGCGTGATATCTAGTTTTTGGGTGCTTAATATGCCACCCAAGCACAATTAGTTCCACTGAATATAAGTTCCAAGTAAGAGCACTCAGATTTTATATCTGTTAGCCGTTCAGCTGCCAAAAGAGAAGCACGCTAGTGACACTTGACTAGTGTTGCCACATGCAATAAATCAACACGTTAATAATTATGTTGATGGAACCTTGACCTGTGTTTTAGAAACAAGATAGGGTACGCCAAAGAGCACACGAGAGGGCAGAGAACTTAAGCCCTACTACCTGAATGAAGTGTCGTAATTAAAATTCCTTTCCACAGTCGCCAGGGTAGACATCGGCCTGGACATCATCATCAACAAATCAACAAGGCACTTTGGAAGGGGTTAAAACGCCACAAATTATTCGTCCTTTTGTCGCGGACATACTTAGTGCAAATTTTGAGACTAGTATGGTTTTTTCATGGATGCATTGTCAAAATTGGACCGAAATGGAAATGAATGGATCCAAACTGGAAAGACCAGCTTTAAAATAAAAAAAATCATCGGAATTGGTTCATCCAGTCGAAAGTTATGACGTAAAAAACTTGAAAGAAAATATACAGATTAATTATAACCAAAATCGACTTCAAATCTTAAAGGAATTTTACGAAATAGAATTAATCAAAAGAAACAGAACCTAGCCAAGCTCTCATCAGACTACCGTTGAAGTACATCCTTTACAATAAACAATTGATCATCGAAATCGGTTTTGCGTGATATCTAGTTTTTGGGTGCTTAATATGCCACCCAAGCACAATTAGTTCCACTGAATATAAGTTCAAGTAAGAGCACTCAGATTTTATATCTGTTAGCCGTTCAGCTGCCAAAGAGAAGCACGCTAGTGACACTTGACTAGTGTTGCCACATGCAATAAATCAACACGTTAATAATTATGTTGATGGAACCTTGACCTGTGTTTTAGAAACAAGATAGGGTACGCCAAAGAGCACACGAGAGGGCAGAGAACTTAAGCCCTACTACCTGAATGAAGTGTCGTAATTAAAACTCCTTTCCACAGTCGCCAGGGTAGACATCGGCCTGGACATCATCATCAACAAATCAACAAGGCACTTTGGAAGGGGTTAAAACGCAACAAATTATTCGTCATTTTGTCGCGGACATACTTAGTGCAAATTTTGAGAGTAGTATGGTTTTTTCGTGGATGCATTGTCAAAATTGGATCGAAATAGAATAGATTTACACTGGAAAGACCAGCTTTAAAATAAAAAAAAATCATCGGAATTGGTTCATCCAGTCGAAAGTTATGACGTAAAAAACTTAAAAGAACATATACAGATTAATAATAACCAAAATCGACTTCAAATCAAATCAAAAATTATATGTAAATATATTTATTACTAGTGACTTAGAATGAAGTGGAAAGCGAAAAGCAGGAAAGCTGACCCTACCACTAAATGGTACCAATAGCAAGGAAGAGAGAGAGACTAGTGTTAAGTATATGTTTACTTATTATAAACTTACTCGTAAGTCGCTTCTATTTTATCATTCCTCTTCCCACTGAGGATGCTTGGAAGAGATCGTTTTCAGCGATAAGGCCGGCCATTGTTTATCGAGTGAGTATGTTTGTGTGTTGTTTTGTAACTTTGTTTGTAAACAACAAAAGATTGAATAAGTAAAAGAAATAAATTGAGCGCCTAATGGTTTAGGGTACGGCCTGCGAATCGTAAGGTGGATTCGAATCCACCATTCGACTATTGCCGTGAACCATGTCCTAGCACAAGCTTAAGCTTAGTTGGAATGGTTAACAAGATTGTTAGTAATATTTCTGAAAAAAAAAAGAAATATTGCTAGCTTTCTTTTTTTAAAAAAAAAAAAAAATGCTCCCATACCCGAATGCAGAGTGCATTCGCATATTGAATCGACATCAAAAAAGGATTCCCGTGTGATCCCATTTAATTTTGGTCCAATAATGACTATGTCTTCCATGCGAAAACCATATAAGTCTTAAATTTCAATGAGTATGTGCGCGACAAATGCTTGATTAACTTAACATCACGCCAACAGATTTCGATAATTCATTTCTATTGTATATACTTCAAGGGCAGTTTGATGAGAATTTGGTTAGATTCTGATTTGATTAAGTTTATTACGTAATATTCCTATTCTATTTGCAGTCGGTTTTTGTTTTTACTCGTATATTAGTTCATGTATCATGGTTAATGGTAGAAAGCGTATTACTGTATATTTAAGTGAAAAATGTAAACTGCTTGATACAAGACGAATGGGATTCGACCCCAACTAAGACTTAGTTGAGTCTCTGCTTTGGCACACATGGCACCCAGATATTGTTATGCATAATAACTACTTCCAATGATATCTTAGTGATTTACCTGAACCTTATTGTATCTTTAATTCATAATTAATAATTTAGTTCAACATAACATAAACTTGGCATTGTAAACAATAGTTTAACTTTATTAATAAATTATAAAGATTGCGAGGTCCCGCAGTTGTGACGGTATTCGCTAAAATAATTCCTTGTACAACGTTACGCTGTCTCAATAATGCGAGTGTACTAGTTATTGGACTATTTCATTCTACAAAATCTACAAGTAATTACAATAGATAATGCAAAAATCAAAGAAATATCCTGCTTATCTAGTAAGCAATGTTATCATAAGTTATATATGTTTATCAATTTGATCGATTGCCAGAAATATCATTAGATTAGCTTAAGGCTAGTTAGTTGGCGGAGTGATTTTGATGCTTTATTAAAGGATCGGTAGGAAGAGATATATGGAGATAAAGGTACGCCAAATATGGTTTACAAAGCTAATGCTTTTATTAGAACGGGTCATGGTTATCTAGCGTAGATATTCAAATCCGATTCGCCGGTGAGAATATTTAGGATTCTTCACGCCTCTAGATTAAGGATAAGTGAACAATGAATGTGTGAATACGTTACTAATGAAGTATCTACTATCATAAGCTTCGCCGCACACTGCTAAGTTCTTTGTTGCTATATACTGTAGTAAATAATAAAATCTGTCTTATTATATATGTGGCTGATACCGTCAGCTAGAAATAGGACAATAAAATTAGCTAAGTCACCCTAGTTGTAGTTCTTATTACATCAGCCAGTTACCAAATAAGACCAGTGATCAAAGACCCGTAAAATTCGTGCCAGCCGTTTCAGATATTAGCCGGAACAAACAAACGGACAAAAAATATTAAAAAATAAAGCTATTTTGGTACCGTATTCGAATATTATCCTTTTTGCTCACGGCTTTATTATGTATAACCAGGTAGTAAATTAAATTGATTTGATAAACGCAACTGGAGTATCGCAGTAATGAATCCGTTGTACTCCGGCGGGTAACGGTGCCGGTTAGGACGGACCACACGAGCGCGGTGCCCGAGCTATCTGCGTAAGGAACACAATCGGGATGCTGTCGGGAACGCCATTTGCGCCTCCAGGACCACTTACCGCTCGCCCATATCGAACTCTTGGCAGCTTTAGCTTCTGTTTGATTTATCTCTTATTTATTTATGCCAATGCGGTGTTTGTTGATTGGGAAATACGCGAATGTTACACATAGAAATAAAACTTTTTTAAACTGACTTCTAAAAGGAGCAGATTTCAAGTTTTGTTTTGTGACAACAGCCTTTTGCATAACTGCAAAATTATAGAATATCAGAGTTTTGAAACTCTCTTTTTTTTAGCTCTACGTAAGCCGATATCACGACTCTCTAGCTCCCAACATAGTTTAGGTTAGGACTTTTCTAATTCCTCATTCATTCATCTCCAAGTACTAATTAATTTCCAAAACATATTACTTATACCTTAAAGAACAACTCTATTGAGTTGTTCGTTCATTCCCAAACGATTTCGATGACTCATTATTTATTGGAAAGGATGTACTTCAAGAGTAGTTTTTTTTTTGTGGTTGGGATCTAATTAATTTTGTATAAAGATTGCGTGAAGAATTGGACCCGCAGTTGTGACGGTATTCGCTAAACTAATTCCTTGTACAACGTTACGCTGTCTCAATAAAGCGAGTGTACTAGTTATTGGACTATTTCATTCTACAAAACCTACGAGTTATTACAATAGATAATGCAAAAATCAAAGAAATATCCTGCTTATCTAGTAAGCAATGTTATCATAAGTTATATATGTTTATCAATTTGATCGATTGCCAGAAATATCATTAGATTAGCTTAAGGCTAGTTAGTTGGCGGAGTGATTTTGATGCTTTATTAAAGGATCGGTAGGAAGAGATATATGGAGATAAAGGTACGCCAAATATGGTTTACAAAGCTAATGCTTTTATTAGAACGGGTCATGGTTATCTAGCGTAGATATTCAAATCCGATTCGCCGGTGAGAATATTTAGGATTCTTCACGCCTCTAGATTAAGGATAAGTGAACAATGAATGTGTGAATACGTTACTAATGAAGTATCTACTATCATAAGCTTCGCCGCACACTGCTAAGTTCTTTGTTGCTATATACTGTAGTAAATAATAAAATCTGTCTTATTATATATGTGGCTGATACCGTCAGCTAGAAATAGGACAATAAAATTAGCTAAGTCACCCTAGTTGTAGTTCTTATTACATCAGCCAGTTACCAAATAAGACCAGTGATCAAAGACCCGTAAAATTCGTGCCAGCCGTTTCAGATATTAGCCGGAACAAACAAACGGACAAAAAATTAAAAAATAAAGCTATTTTGGTACCGTATTCGAATATTATCCTTTTTGCTCACGGCTTTATTATGTATAACCAGGTAGTAAATTAAATTGATTTGATAAACGCAACTGGAGTATCGCAGTAATGAATCCGTTGTACTCCGGCGGGTAACGGTGCCGGTTAGGACGGACCACACGAGCGCGGTGCCCGAGCTATCTGCGTAAGGAACACAATCGGGAGGCTGTCGGGAACGCCATTTGCGCCTCCAGGACCACTTACCGCTCGCCCATATCGAACTCTTGGCAGGTTTAGCTTCTGTTTGATTTATCTCTTATTTATTTATGCCAATGCGGTGTTTGTTGATTGGGAAATACGCGAATGTTACACATAGAAATAAAACTATTTTGGACTGACTTCTAAAAAAGAGGCAGATATCAAGTTTTTGTTTTGTGACAACAGCCTTTTGCAAAACTGCAAAATTATAGAATATCAGAGTTTTGAAACTCTCTTTTTTTTAACTCTACGTAAGCCGATATCACGACTCTCTAGCTCCCAACATAGTTTAGGTTAGGACTTTTCTAATTCCTCATTCATTCATCTCCAAGTACTAATTAATTTCCAAAACATATTACTTATACCTAAAAGAACAACTCTATTGAGTTGTTCGTTCATTCCCAAACGATTTCGATGACTCATTATTTATTGGAAAGGATGTACTTCAAGAGTAGTTTTTTTTTTGTGGTTGGGATCTAATTAATTCTATTTCCTATGATAATTCGAAAATTTAATGAAGGCTTCCACATATGCAAAGATGCAAAGATAATTGATGTAAAAATAAATCGGTTTTACAAAAGAGCACGGACACAAGTCTGTGGTTGAGCTTTAATAAAAAAAAGTAAATCACTTGCTATAATTTTTACTCCGTGCATGACTATAGCGCATCACCTGTCACATTTGGATCCTTATTTGTCTTCTGAAAAGCGTATAGCGATTGTCTAGCCTAGTAGAATTGAAATCTAGCTTTTTTTAATGAATTGGAAAATTTAGTAAAGTTTGTGATAGTAACGGGCAATAATCAGCATAGTTAAGGAACAGTGAAACTATCGTGTTCATTCGACGCTCTACAAGGCACTGAGCCGAGCATATCCGGGATAATGTTAACACGTAAATAGCGCGTTAGGTAATGCACCAAACCTTGTACCCTTCGAACACGATAACGCGCAGGTGGCACGTAATTACTGAGTTACTGTGATTGATTATAATCTTTGCTATTACTTGTACCTGGGGCTACACTGCGATTTGATACATAATTATCTTTATAAAATAATATAAAGCAAGTATATTTACGAGACAGAAAACAAAATTCCAACGCTTCCCGAAGTGGCACTCATAGTTATTGGGTACTTACAGTTAGTTTTCTGAATGTTCCTTAGATTCCGTGAAATAGCAAACGACCGAGTCGTGGTGCGGCCCTCTCGGGCGCCCTAGGATCGGATTGCTTACGCGTAACATAGTAACCGTCCAACCCGAAGCTACCCCTCATCGGGGGACCCTTGTGTCGAGTTACTAGCCATAGAGGTTCAGGTTAAGCGACCTAAGAGCTATGCCACCTCTCAATCCGGTGATGCAGTTAAGGCCGGCTGCCCTGGCCAACCTGTGTAGTTCGTCAAAAACGCTAAACTAACTTTGAGTGACACTTCGGGAAGAGTTGGCGCTGGGAGAAGTGGCCGAAGAAACTCCAGCAACGCTCCTAATATCTAAGGGGCGGGGGGGACCTGAAGTAAAGCACTATGAAGCATAATGTGAGTAGTAGCACTGACTTGGTTACTTAAAGTAAACAGTCTTTATATATGTCCCACTGCTGGGCACAGGCCTTCTCTGTAAAGAGAGCAAAGGGCATAGTCCGCCACGCCGCCCTAGTGCGGATTGCCAGACTTCACATGTCTTAGAAAAAAATTCTAAAACATGCAGGTTACCTCACGATGTTTTTCTTCACCGCCGAGCGCGTGGTAAATCAGCACATAAAATTTCAGCGGCAAATTTATTGGTGCCGGCGCCGGGGATCAAACTCATCTATGCTGCACTTGAGGCAACCGCCCGGACACTAAGCTACCACGGCTCTTTTGGGGCATTATATAAAACGTCTTTTTTACCGGGACTACCCTTAGCCTGCTCTTTACCACCAAAGGTTAACTGGAAGAAAATGCTAAATAGCATTAAGTTCTATAATAGCCTTTGTACAACTATTATGATGCAATATAGTATTAGATACGCAGACAGCAGCAATGACGCCATAGCCCAGTTCATCCAAAGGGCAATGAATGCCACCAACGAGAGACTGGAAGACTACAACATCGCGATGGCGTTTCGGAACAGGGACCCGAAGGTGATAGACCACGCCAATCAAGTAACGCGTTGGCGACATCTGCGAAGGCGAAGTGTTGAAAGAAGGAGGCTGACGAGCGGGTCAGGCAGGCGACGTATCGGGGTGCGCAGGAGGCGTTACGAACGCCTCCTCTTGCCGCCCCCGTAATCCGAAGCGGGCCAGGATGGGTACCTGGCCCCAGCATGCTTCGGCGTCGTCGGGACTTCTCTAAGTGCCGGAGAAGTCCCCTTTGAGCATGAAGTCCGGTCTTTACCGGGACCGGCCGATCGTTGAGGGTTTCTTGTCGCTGACAGATCCGGGGCACCCCGCTCATAACGGCTGATGGCATTCGCGGGAGGTTTAGTGGGTAAGGGCTGCCCAGGCCGAGTCCCACACATCCCTCCGGGCCCACCCAGGGTACCGGAGGATGGTCTATAAAAAGGATCCCCCGCGTGAACAAAAAAAAGGCGAAGTGTTGAAGTTTTAAGCAAACTCTTTTATAAACGGAGCAAATATAACAAATAAAAAAGGCACGGACGATCAGTCCGTGGAAAAGCAGTTAAAAAAAAAATCGTATTAAACAATTTATCTATCAAATGCTGGTAATTCAACTCGACTCGACAACAACAAACTGGGCAGCTGTTGTGCAGACTTGGTCTATGCATTGAAATCTGTACCGCTCGCTATACCACACCTATTATTGCGAATGTTTTGCCCTCCCACATGCTGGCACACTTGATTATATCGACTGCACCTTAAACACTCCTCACAGATATTTATAATGTTGAGTAATTACATCACACTAACTCGTACAGAAGTTTGCTAGGTGTGACTCGTAAGGACAAGTTGAAATAGTGAAGCAAAAGGAGAATGCTATGAATGGTAATTTGGAAAGGTATGCTTAAGAATTAAATAGTTCGAACATTGCTACATGATCAATGGCAGCAGAATAACCAAAGGAAATTTAAAAAACGTATTAATGGTTGATGATGACGCTTAGTAGATAAGTAAATCATACTTATAAACAGTACTACACGCAGACAACGGATAGACGGCTAGAATTAGAACCTACAACCATAAGATCGATTTTTTAATGACGAACTAGACAGATTTGCCAGAGAAGTTGGCTGGAATGAGAAAGGCGGCGGTTATGTAGGATTTTACCCACTAAAACTCCTCAGTGGCCCTTCCTCGGTGCATAGTGAGGGGCTCCGGGATCCCCAGAGGAACGCACCGGAGCCCCTCTGCACTGTGCTCAAGCAGAGCACTTCCCGGGGGCATGAGGGGGTTACTCCCTACACGGGCCAGCCGATGTCGCCTTCTACCCGGGTCCACCTTAGCGGACGACAAAGGCCCCTACCCTTGTCGCCCCGTGAACCCGAGGCCCCTTTTAATCGCCTTCTACGACAGGCAGAGGATACCGTACTCTTATTCTTGAGAGCCCAGAACTACAGGGCAGATATTATTAAACCGACTAGACTTAAAAAGATGAAATTAAACCAATTTACAGTAACGCGGAAGATGGAAGAACACATTACCTAATACGCTATACTTGAACTACTTCAGGACAAAGTAATTACTGGAACCAGTTAATAACTTAAAGGGGGGCAATAAACGGCATTCGATTTAACGCTAATGTTACTTATAACAAATCAAACGCACCGCTGTCTTATCTACCGAGCCATATTGGCTCCGAATAAAGCTTGCCATTCCTGTATAAATTTCTTATTATAATAATAATAAATTTAAATATATTAACACACTAAACCATTCTATATCTATACATATATTTAAAAGAGAAAGTGTGAGGATTTATTCCATATAGGCTCCGAAACGGCTGGACCGATTTCAATGAAACTTTCAGAGAATCTTCCGATTGAACTGGCGAGTAACCCTGTAAAGTTTGGTGACGATCGAAGCACTCCTCTTTTTGAACTGTCAAACAAGCCATTCGTCGTACTTTTATTTCTGACATTAACTTGAGCGCGATATGTTTTTATATAAATGATAAGAATGATATTGTATTTACTGACATGTAAAAGGGTGTAGGTAATCTTCACCCGCTCGAGAAGAGAATGAATACGGAGAGAAATGAATAATTTCAAATCTTGTGATAGTTAAATTAAATATTAAATCATATCAGTGTATTGTATTGTAGTGTATCATATTGTTCAAATAAAATAAAGTAAAAATTTAGTCTGGGTACGCTAGTATTTATAAAAACATAACTGGTCTTAAATCGAATTAAAGGTGAATGCATCAAACATTAGACGGTATTATATTCTATTTTATTTCTACTTCTTACTACAACTTGTACTTACTAAGTCTAGTAATAACATCTATTGTCATATACATCTAGTAATAACATCTCATCTACTAACATCTCAATCATAAAAAAATAATAAATATAAATAAATGTAATAATAGAGTAAGGAATAAAAATAAAATAAGAAAAAAAATAAAAATAAACTAAGAATAAGTTAAAAAAGAGATATCAAATGTAACAAATGTAAGAGGGAATGAGAGTGAGTGGAGACTGGAATGGAAGTATTGCAAGGGCAGAGACATGAAAGATAAATACAGTACAAGGTCCATGACATACTACTTATTAGAGGAACGATTTAAAAAAAATCTCAATCACCACGTATTACTATTGTTATACGGAACGAAACGGAACGGCTCCCTCTTCGTACTTGGACGGAAAGACTGCAACTTGTTCCACTCCATTTGCTGCACTCACGATGAAGGATGACTCAAATCGCTTCGTTGGGACGCGCGGGACATCGACTATGAATAGGTTGCATTCTACCTTCGGACGTTTAGACATGGATGGGTGAATTAACTCGTGTAATTCCTGTGCACACTCTACAAAATGTAATCTGTTAAACAACGAAAGGCTGGCCACCTTGCGCCGGTGCTCAAGACTATCTCAATGTAGATCTTGATCACCTATAAACTTTTTGGCCCACCTCTCCATGGAATCCAGTGCCCCGAGTTGGTATTCTACTATTTCTATTATTTACATATCTGAAACAATATTCACAAAGTACTTGTATTAAGTAGTTTTTTTTATCGAGAAGCAAAACGGGTTCCGTTCTTTCGTATTGTGTCTAAAACGAAAAATCTGGCATATTTATACTGTGCCATTTTCGAATGATGCCGTGAATGGGACATGCAACAAGGCCCGCGGGAGCAAATGAAGTCGCGAAGCTGCATTCTTGTACCTTGGAACATGGAATGCTTGGAGAGGATTGCTGAAACATAAATTATTAAATAAATGCATATCAGTAAACCACTCTGGTCCTTGATCTAGAAGGGTAGGCAGAGGTTAAGATGGTTAATGTTGAAGCGTTAAATAAAATGGCTTAGGATACGGTCTGCTAATCGTAAGTTCAAAATTTCCTTTTTTTTTGTTTTTCTTTTGGAACGTACCTAACCGCGTACTCGTCTCCCAGGGAAAGGAAAGATGTCGGGCCCTTACCAACCAAACCCACAAGATGTTCCATCATAGCCACATATGGCGGGGCTGCGTGATCGCAAGCACACACAACCGCAGAAATCCATTTCCTAATACAATCTTATCTGCAATGATTAACAGGAATGTAAGTTATGTATGATACCTAACACTCCTGTAAATTTTTAAAATTTAAATTTCCTTTGTAAAAAAAATTAAAGTTATTATTAGGTACTTTTTGTAAACTGAGTGACGCAAAGAAAAAAACCAAAGATGGTAAAAACATATGGACTACAGTTTTCGAAAAACAAATGCATAAGTAAATAGTTGTATAAATTTGAAATTGGAATTTCCAACCAAAGAGCCAGTACGACAAAACGCCAATTTCATATGTAAGGACCTAATATAAGAGACAATATATTGACATCTACTAGTATCGCTCGGTGAGGTGGACGAATATCTAAACTTTTTTTTAATGGAAATAATGGGTATACTTATACGCACCCGCCAGGGGTAGCAAGTGTGTTATGTCTGACTCGGCCTACAAGAAGCCCTCACCGACTAAAACCTCCCCAGCCCTATAGTTCTTGGCTCTCAAGAATAAGACTACGGTATTCCCCGCCTGTCGTAGAAAGCGACTAAAACCTCCCACGGTGAGGTGCCCTCCGCCGTGATAGCGAGATAGGGTCGCGTTAGCATTTCACCATCTTGCCAACACGAAGTAGTACTCTTCGGCGAGGATCTCTGTGCTCCCAGGGGAACACCAGCCAGCACGCACGTCCAGGACACCGTCCGGTATCCGCGGATCGCCCTTGTCGCGATGACCCGCTGAGGACGTCGCAACAGGGTACGAATACCCAAGGTATCGTAAAGGCAAGACACCTTCACCTTCAACTACACAGTTGTGGACGTCCATGGACGGAGGTGATAAAGTCTTAAACAACTTTTATAATTTAATATTTAATCAAATGTATTTTTTCAAAGTTTGTTGTATCATGGACAGCTCTAAGTATTTTTGTTCGCCATTTACAAATCTTATTTATATCATATTCATTACTATAACTTTGACTCGACGCGCGGTAAACTACAGAACGTGACTCCTCCGTCTCCTTCTGAGGGCAGCCCTCTCTGTCGTCGTAACTCCGACTGCTTGAAAAATGCTATTGTTCAATTTTCGGGTAAACAGTTAATACATATGAGATATAGATATTAATTACTGTTAGTCAAAAGGCTTATTACGACATATCTGGATGAAAGAGCTAGTAGAGAGAACCTGTACCTCTAGGATGAGTAGCTTAGTACAAGAGCGGCTGAGAGCAAGCGATGGTTTGGACTGTTCCTCTAGGACAGAGGTCGGCAACCTTTTGAGTCAAGCCATGAGAAACAGAGACGCAGCGGTCGCGGAGAAACTAACAATGCAACGGAGCATCGTCGACGCGTAAACCAGAGCATTCTCCAACACCACCTTCAAAAATTAGGCAATATAAAAAATGTAGTAACTTTAGAGGTAACACTATTATTAACAAAACAAAGTAAACAATTAAATTATATATTGAAAAGAGCACGGACAAGTCTGTGGTTGCGCTTTATTGAAAAAAAAACCTTTAGCCTTTACCTTCGGGATGGGCCCCTCCCGATCCCGTTCGGCGGTCTCCTTCTGGGCCATTACGGCCTCGCAGAAGGAGTCATGAACTATATAATTCAACTTGTATTCCTCCATACGATTTTTAGGAGTAACCTGATATATATTAGGAAAACTAATAAGAGACCTAATTGAAACTAAACCCTATCAAATCTAAGAAAACTTCAAAATCGAAAGACGCCGCTATAAGTGCATTAACAATAAGAACAATACCTTTCCCTTTTGTGAAGTTGGTTAAAAATATTAACTAGTGGTATTCGAAAATGTATTTTTCGTATACATCCTACATTGTGATTGGAAACAGAAGCAACTTCTAAGTTGTCGTCGCTAAGACTGTGTTACTGACTTTTTTAAATATGACTTGAATTTTGATTGTCTTCAAAACCCACTCGCTAAATTATCATTGCTATTTTATTTTTAAATAAATCAAATAATTCGCGGATCAGTTAAAAAAAAACATGTTCATTTCTCGCAATTCCTTTTGTGTTTCCATTAAAAAAATATTTTTATATGTCAACATTAATCCAAACTTTATCGTTTCGCGCTTCGGCATCGGAGCTACGGACCAGCCGGAGGTCATAAATCGACGTATCAGGAATGGTCGTATTTTTGCGACCTCTTGTATGGGGACACGAAATTAAATACGCATACCCTGGATCGTTGACAATGCTGAAAGCATATTTCACCGTATAAACGTTATAAAGTAACTTCTAAATGTAATTGCGGTCAGCGTGAATTATATTTCCAAAGGATTCGTATTTGTCTTAAGGAAAAGGGAAGAATTATAAAGCTCTCTTAAAAAAAAAACAAAAAAAAGCCTAGTGGCAAAGCTGTTTTTTATGACGAACTACACAGATTGGCCAAAGAAGCTGGAATTGACTTCTTTACCGGATTGAGAGGTGGCATGGCTCTTAGGTCGCTTAGCCTGAACGTCTAATGCTACTTACTCTACACAAGAGGGAACCCCCCGGAGAGGTAGCCTCGGCTTGGACGGTTAACTACGCGTAAGCATTCCGATCGGAGGGTGTCCGAGAAGGCCGAACCACGACTTGAACGGTTGCATAATCTACGAGATTTCACGGATAATCTACGGAACATAAAAACAAAAACTAAACTAACTTTGAGTGCCACTTCGGGGAGCGCTGTTGCTGGGAGAAGAAGTTGTCGGAGGAACTCAAGCAACGCGTCCTAAAACGGGAATGTTGTGTAATCTAGGCGTTTTTGAAGTCACACTTCCCACTCATCCAGGAATATCTCTAAGCCTATGGTTCAGAGCTTAATTAAGCTAAATAACAGAAAAATAATGTGATAAATATCATCAAATTAATTATATAATTTTATTAGGAACAGTTAAAATAAGGCATGTGTAATGACATCGCGATGTATCGATATAAATTTCCTGTTACACTATCGTGTCTCGATCAAATATCGATCTTTCCCATCGCTTGATGGTGACCCCCCGCGAGGAGTTTCTCTAAATAATTAATTTTAATGACCGGTTTTTGTGCGGACCGTACGTAGCTTTTGAGTTTGGAATTACTCAAGCAACAGAAATATAACCTTTCATTAGTTCTTAATATATTTATTAGTTTTAGGTAATGTAATAATTTCAGTAACATTTTTGGGTACCGTATAACAATAAATGTATTGTTTTATTGCAGCTATAACTAGCATTAGATTTTACAATAATAACGTCAGGAGTTCGAATCGAAATTGGCTGGTAAGTTACTTGTTAAAATTTGTGCTTCCGTATGGTATGACTATAACGTATTAGGTCTAATTAGCTTGATGAAAACCAAACAGTTCAGTGTGACACTAAGTACACTCGTGAGCAAAAATAACGGGTCGGAAATAAGGAGTCGGTTAAAAAAGTTTGAATATCTCGGAAGATAAAGACGCTAGCTATCTGAAATAATATATAATTAAATACCCTTAAAATAAAATAAAATATTGTTATTAATTTATTTATATTTCATTAAAAACATTTTACTTTAAAATTTATTTTTATTTAAATTTTACGTCAAATGGAGGCAACACTAAGTACTTGTCCTTTCTGCATTTTAAAACACATTTAGCAAATTTTAATTTTTATATCTATACTTGGACAGTTAATTTTTAAATGATTTATTTTAATAAATAATTATAAGCTGTGTTTTCATCGTATACGGAACGTTTTAAATACAGTCAACGTCCGTAATTTTAAGGATTTTATCGCGGTTCAATTTTGATTATAAATTCTAAACGTGACTTTAACATACTCTTTACATATTATAAGTACGGAACCCATATGTTTGTAGACGGCTCACTCGTGACGAGCGCGGTGTCGTTAAGCGTGACGATTGAAGAAACTTTACAAACTGGAAATTAATCATGTTTGCCCAAAACGAGTGATTTAGTCGCACATAAAATGTAACTAAAGACGAAAAGGGATTTTAGGTTAAATTTAATTAGCGCTGTGTTCGATGAGCCTTAGTGTTTAGCATAATGAGAGATTTACCGCTGCTATATAACAAATATTTTTCACTATCGTTATTTTAATGTTTGAGCGCTCAATGGCACAGTCTGAGAAACAATTTTGAATTTATTTGTTTAAAGGAGAATGATTTCGATTAGGTCCCATATTTTGTATCATCTTGGGTTCCGAAGATATACCATCGATTTCCTAAAAATCGTACAGAAGAATGCCTATTGATTGCGATATAAGTTACGGTTATGGCAATCCTGGGGTTTTCACCCACAAAAACCTCCACGGCGGCTCTTCCTCGGTGCACGGTGAGGGGCTCCAGGGTCTCCAGAGAAACGCACCGGAGCCCCTTTGCACTGTGGTCAAGGAGAGCACTTCCCGCTCTCGCAGTGCAAGGCGACACGGGCCTGCCGATGGCCCTCACCCTTGTAGTCGCGTTCTACGACAGGCCGGGGATACCGTAGTCTTATTCTTGAGAGCCCAGAAGGAAATACATTCCTTGCTCAATACGACATCTCTTCGCAAGCCCCGAAGTCAAACCTTTTGCAACGAACGTTATCGTTAACGGTCCCAGTAGCTCTCTTGTATATACAAACTAATAGAAGAAACTGGTTTAGGAAGCCCCAATTCAGAAACGTGACATTATCATACTCTTTACATATTATAAGTACGGAACCCATAAGTTTGTAGACGGCTCACTCGTGACGAGCGCGGTGTCGTTAAGCGTGACGATTGAAGAAACTTTACAAACTGGAAATTAATCATGTTTGCCTAAAACGAGTGATTTAGTCGCACATAAAATGTAACTAAAGACGAAAAGGGATTTTAGGTTAAATTTAATTAGCGCTGTGTTCGATGAGCCTTAGTGTTTAGCATAATGAGAGATTTACCGCTGCTATATAACAAATATTTTTCACTATCGTTATTTTAATGTTTGAGCACTCAATGGCACAGTCTAAGAAACAATTTTGAATTTATTTGTTTGAAGGAGAATGATTTCGATTAGGTCCCATATTTTGTATCATCTTGGGTTCCGAAGATATACCATCGATTTCCTAAAAATCGTACAGAAGAATGCCTATTGATTGCGATATAAGTTACGTTTATGGCAATCCTGGGGTTTTCACCCACAAAAACCTCCACGGCGGCTCTTCCTCGGTGCACGGTGAGGGGCTCCAGGGTCTCCAGAGAAACGCACCGGAGCCCCTTTGCACTGTGGTCAAGGAGAGCACTTCCCGCTCTCGCAGTGCAAGGCGACATAAGCCTGCCGATGGCCCTCACCCTTGTAGTCGCGTTCTACGACAGGCCGGGGATACCGTAGTCTTATTCTTGAGAGCCCAGAAGGAAATACATTCCTTACTCAATACGACATCTCTTTGCAAGCCACGAAGTCAAACCTTTTGCAAAGGACTTGATCGTTAACCTAGTAGCTCTCTATTGTATATACAAACTAATGGAAGAAACTGGTTTAGGAAGCCCCAATTCAGAAACGTGAATAGTACTTGTTAGCTGGCAACACATGGCGCCTAGCGATTATTATGTATAATAACTACTTCCAATGATATCTAAGTGATTTACGTAAACCTTATTGTATCTTTAATTCATAATTAATAATTTAGTTAAACATCACGTAAATATTCGTTTGTAATCTGAGTTCTAATTAATTTTGTTTAAAGATTGTGAGGACGCGCCGTTGAAAATAATTTCTTGTACAACGTTACTCCGTCTGAATAAAGCGAGTTTATTAGTTATTGGACTATTTCATTTCATAAGACCCACATGTTATTAGTCGATGTGAGATCGTAATTCGCCAAGCAACTATTTTTAGATGATGATCGAAACTTTACGTAACGCAATGTTTTGCCTTCACTATCGTTTTCTCTTTTCCTTTAAGAGGGTATTGTAAACAATATTAAAGTGAGGGTTAATTGCGTAGCAATGAGTCATTTATCGTGCCCGCATCGAATGTATCTTTATAAGCATCTTTGTGTATTCAAAGCATGATCTGCTGTCAGGGCTGTCGCATGTCAATCAGCAAGAGATGAATGAATCTAACGTTAAAGGTTGTTTTATCAAAACATACTAGGTTTATTAAAGTGAAAGTCGAGTAAAATATTAGCAAGTTACAGATACAGCTGTGGAGAGCTTTTGTAACTTTTTCAACCGACTTCAAAAAGTAGTTCTCAGTTCGTCGACATCGTCTATTCGATTTCGTTTACCTATGAGAAAACCATTGTATGTCTTAAATTTGCATCAAGCGTGTGCGCGACAAACGGACGAATAACTCAATATGACGCCAACCGATTTCTATGATTCATTTTTATAGGTCCCCATTTCTGACAATGGCGTCCATAAGAAAACCATATTAGTCTTAAAATTGCATTAAGAATGTGCTCGACAAATGGACGAATAACTCAATATCACGCCAACCGACTTCGATGATTCATTTTTTATTGGAAAGAATGTATTTTAAGGGTAGTCTGATGACAGTTTGGTATGGTTCTGATTAATTAAATATTTCTATGATAATTCGGAAATACAAAAAAACTGACTCAAAATATGACTTTCTAGATTTTATGTCAGTTTTTGTTTTTACCCGTAAATATACTTTGTTTGATAAGTGGCAGTACTCTAAGCTTAGCTTATAATATATTTATACGAATCTATGGCGAAGGGCTCATCACCTATAACATATGGGATGAGATCAAAACCTAAGGTTATAAAAAACGCAGACAGCCAATTTTGTCTCTGTCTGACTAAAATAAACAAATAGGTTTAAAAGGAAGTGAGAGCTTATTTATTATTATAAAAAATATAAGTACAAGAGTATATTTTAGCGTTGTTATCTTAACTACTGGTCATTGTTGGGTGTAACTATTCATAACTTTCAAATCTGACCTAAGAACTTTTTGCACAACAGAATGAATGCGTGAAATCGTGTATTGTTATTTAACTAACGATTTTCTAAAGCTCTTAAGCCGTGATTTGCACAAAGCATATGAGTTATTGATCTCTCCTCTAAGCTTAATTTATCTATTGTTTATATTTAAAAGAACTAAACAGACAGACGTTTGATATACTTTATTAGCCAGTAAAAACTTATATTGGGTGATAATATATAGATAAATATATAGAGCAGATTAGTGACATACAAAAGGCGTTAACGGTTTTGAAAAATGTTTAAAAATGTATGTATGGATGATATAGATGTTAACGAGGCGAGAGAGGTGTATTAGGACTGTGTAAAATGGAAATCCGTAAACTTTTCTTTTGGCGAACAACACAGATTGGCCAGAGAAGTTCACTGGATTGAGAGGTGGCATTGCTCTTAGGTCGCTATGTTTGAACCTCTATCGCTAGTAACTCGACACAAGGGTCCCCCTGGTGATGGGTAACGTCGGCTTGGACGGTTACTATGTTACGCGTAAGCATTCCGATTCGAGGGCGCCCGAGAGGGCCGAACCACGACTCGGTCGGTTGCTGTTTCACGGATAATCTAAGGCATATTCAAAAACGAAACTAAATTTGAGTCGAAGAAGCCAGGAACGCTCCTAATATCCAAGAGGTGGGGCCTATCCATAAAATAGCGGTAACGCGAGAGGATTATTACACTGTTGATATGGATTACCACAGGCCTTAACTATGAAGTAATTAAAAGTGAGTGGCAGTGTTGAATATTTATTAAGTACCGTTAGTCAGTCGTAGTTAGTGATCACTGTGCTGTTAGTTAATATCGTATCAAGATGATATGCAAGTACATTCCGTTAATTGTGGCTTCTGTATGCTGCCTGGTGGTAGCATAATAAAGTTTTTGTCTTATCTCAATCCAATTAGGTCAACGTCTCGACCACCGATATGAATATGAATAAAATACGTCCATCGCTGATGAGACAATAAATCATTGAAGAGGGGGCGGAATACTAGTGTTTGCGAGTAAAATATCGATATCGATGTTATATTGTACTACACAAGAGAACAGCCAAATGACAAAATGAATTAAAAAATTACACGTCAGTCGATTTTTTATGACGAACTACACAGGTTGGCCGGAGCAGCCGGACTTAACTGCATCACCAGATTGAGAGGTGGCATAACTCGTAGGTCGGTTAGTCTGAACCTCTATCGCTAGTAACTCGATATAAGGGTCACCCCGGTGAGGGGTAACCTCGGCTTGGACAGTTACTATGTGTCAATCGAAAGGAACGAATTTATGATAAAAAATCATTATTTTTAATTAAGAGGGGTTAAATAAGTAATCAACAATATTTTATGTACTAAAACTATTTCGTATACGTATCATAATTATCCCTTATGTTGACAAAAAAATATCCCAATTGATTAGTATAAAGTTCCAGTCTTTTATATTATTCCCACTGCTGGGCACAGGCCTTCTCTATAAAGAGAGTATAAGGGCGTAGTACTCCACGCGGCCCTAGTATGGATTGGCAAACTTCACATGTCTTAGAAACACGATTCTAGAACATGTAGGTTTCCTCACGATGTTTTCCTTGACCGCCAAGTCCGTGGTAAATTAGCACATAAAATTGCAACAACAAATTTATTGGTTCACCGGGGATTGAACTCAGGTTGCGTACTATGCAACTTGAGGTGACAGCCTGGTCACTGAGCTACCACAGCTCTCATTGATTAGTATAATTGGTTATTTTTCTTACAGGCTTTTTACAAATGTGCGGACAGATCTCATAACCATAATCATTAATAAACATTAATATAACTTTATTAAGATAAAAAACTTTAATTTTTCATATAAAATTATTTACAAAATTATTACGACGTTTTCATCGACATGCTGTTGCACCACACTATTATACTATGTAACTCAACCTGCTACAGTATCAACGTACGTCTACTTCTAACGGAGGTAGGAGGGATGATGTTCTGCTACACATCATGATCCTTATTTTATCGACATTTGTGGTTTACTTTAAATGACATACAATACTATATAAAATAATTTAATGCAATACAATTTTAACGAAAGAAATTCTCATTACACTGGAATAATAGTGTTCGTATTTATAATATGTATTAATAAATGTGTGTAATAACATCGATTGTCAATTGTCATTTTCGCTGTTCGCTCAAGGTCTATTTCCTACTAACTCACTCACCTTTTTTTTTGTTTACGCGGGGGAATCCTTTTTACGGACCGTCCTCCGAAATCCTGGGTGGGCCCCGAGGGTGTGGGGGAATCGGTCTAGGCGACCCCTACCCACTGAACTTTCTGCGAATGCCATCAGCCGTTGGAAGTGCAGTGCCCCGGATCTGTCACCGACAGGGCACCCCAACGACCGGCCGGTCCAGGCAAACACCGGACTTTTTCCTCTAAAGGGGACTTCTCCGGCAATTAGAGAAGTCCCGACGACGCCGAAGCATTAGTGGGGCCAGCCTGGCTTCGGATTACGGGGGTAGCAAGAGGAGGCGTTGGTATCGCTTCCTGCGCACCCCAACTCGCCGCCTGCAGAGGGAGGAAGCCCCTGAGCAATCCTCTCTGACCCGCACGTCGGCCTCTTTCTGGGACATGATTGTCTCGCAGAAGGAGGCGACTGCCGTCCAGGACCTATCCCTCGTGAGCATCGCGCGAACGACGCTGGGAAGCGACAGGCCATCTATCTCACTCACCTAGCCAAACATAAAACAATAATCTCACTTTCTAGTTGATAATTAGTCTATAAAAAAAAATTGTGCGTAATTTACGCCGACAGGCACTTAAGCTCTGTTAGATTTTAGACCTAACAAGGTCAGTAAAATGCAAGACTAGATTACTATTAGATATCGGTGGTTTTACTATTGATCTCACTTGAGTTAACAAATCCTTGATTGTATTTTTTCACTAATCTTTTGTGTGTGTGTCTGTCTACCATTACCACGAAATTAAATTTAAAAAGTCACACATATCGTTACCATAATTCTTTTAACCAATTGTTAATAATGTGTTTTATTTTATGATTATTTATTTTACTTATTTTCAGTCTTTTGTTTATAATATTGTGTAAGGAAAGAATATTCCTTGAGTTATTCTACTTGTTGTGAATTTAATATATCTAACGCCAAAGTATATTGAAAACAAATAATAAATAGTGATAGAGGTTCAAGCTAAGCCATCTCTCAATCCGGTGAAGCAGTCAGGGCCAGCTTCTCTGACCAATCTGTGTAGTTTTTCAAAAAAAAATCCGATCATAGACAAAGGCACGGCTGGTTGAGACCATTGAGAAAGCGCCTGTGTTGCCGTTAAATTTATTGGTGTCTCATGAATAATTTTGTGTACCTAACAATTGTAAAGAAGTGTTGTAAGTGTAGACAGTAATACTACCTGTTAGCAAAATAGCTTTTAACGAATAGAACTGGGAATTTTGTTTGACACTGGTACAAAAATGCCTTTGATGTTAATAAAATCTTTCTATGCGGTTGTATATTAAAGTTTATTTGATTATTTTTAGTGTTAATATTGAAATAAGGGAAAGACAACGAAAATTTTTGTTTAGGTTGTGTATCAACTGTGGTGCTTATAAATTTTAAATAAATATTAATCCTAATTTAAATAAAGAAAAAATAGAGCCATGCTGAAGTAATATGGGGATTGATTTCGTCGGGTTGTCCACATTTCTATCCCTTAATTTTTTATACGAACGGGAGCAAACATGCAAGTGGCTTATCTGATATTTTGTTGAGAACAACAACATTATTATTTTGTTGAGTCAATCCGCTAAGTCTACCCTTAAAATAACAAGTAATAAGGTCTGTAGACAGACAGACAAAGAGACTGATGCAAATCGAGTAGAAATTTATCTTTACTCTGTTAATTAAACACTCCAGTGGTACGCACCCTTTACTTTTTCGCATCAAATACTTGACGCATCAGGCATAATTTCGTGCTATCTCCATCGTTTTCATAAATATCGCCCGGGGGACAAATTTATTGTGCCCAGATAAGGATCTTCAACAAAATGCTTGCAATTTTAGCGATTTCTTTTTCGAGACTTTCCTTCGCCAGGATTTGGAGGACGTATGTATTGTAATCGTTTACATTATGACGAGATAACATTTCTTTTAATATAAATAGAATACATTTTTTAACAACTTCTTTAAATATATTTCTGACATGCTAGCCTTCTTTTTAAAAAAGCTCATACTTTTTTTTTAATGACGAACTACACAGATTGGCCAGAGAAGCTGGCCTTGACAGTTTCACCGGATTGAGAAGTGGCATAGCTCTTAGGTCGCTTAGTCTGAACCTCTATTGCTAGTATGTCGACGCAAGGGTCCCCCCGGTGAGGGGTAACTCGGCTAGGACGGTTACTATGTTACGCGTAAGCATTCCGATCCGAGGCGCCCTCTACTAATTTTCAGCTTTTATACGTGCATTTGTTTTTTCATTATTTGTTTGCTTCGACTAAAAAATATATAATAGAACAGAGAAACGTGGGATTGATTCTGTGAAAGAGAGGAATACTTACAACTCATCTGCATCTTTCTCTTTCGGTTCTTGCAACACCTTGGTTCTGGTAATAAAACATTTGTTTGTAAATTGATAAATACATGACTTTAGATTGTATTTCCCCGTCATTATTAACCGGCCGACGAAGACATTCATAAAAGCTTTTTATACATTTAAAAAATGCGCACCTTCGAAATCTCTTCGCGTTATCTTGGTGGTACCATAATTAAATTACAGATTCATGCATAAAATTTCGGTTACACCGTGATGGGATCGTATATACAAGATCAAACGATTATTTGATCCCGGTTCGACAACCGCCGAAATCCATGATATATTATAGTGCGCTTCCCTTAGCGTTTATGTCGGATAAAATTCTCATGTGATATGAAAGCATTTAGGACTTATTTTTTTTATATATGACGAGGTAGATAGTTAGATGTATAGCTATATATAGTGTGAGACGGAATACACAAATGAATCCGAGTATTTAAGAAGGGTAGATTGATAATTATTTACATTTCTACCTACCCTTTAAGTAAATCTTTCTAATAAAAAATTTATCATCGCAATCAGTTGTCGTGATATTGAGTTATTCGTCCATTTGTCGCGCACATACTTATGCAAATTTAAGATTTATGTGGTTTTCTCATGGATGCCACTGAACCAAATTAAAATGAGATCACACGGGAGGCACCAGGATCAACGAAAAAAATCCCATGTGTCAGGGCGTAAGGCGCTCGGACGTTAAATTCGTGACAACGTATCCTAGGTACACCATATTCCAACAAAATTGAAGTATTTTTTTCTACTTCACTGAGCACAAATTTGCGTTCTCTATCTCTCTCATACCGCGCTCTTGCTCACACACTTTGAATTGCACTTTCGGCAATTCTCGGGAACTCTCGGCTCGATTATTTTTATGACGAACTACACAGATTGGCCAGAGAAGCTGGCCTTGACTGCTTCACCGGATTGAGAGGTGGCATAGCTCTTAGGTCGCTTAGCCTGAACCTCTATTGCTATTAACTCGACACAAGGGTCCCCCCGGTGGGGGGTAACCTCGGCTTGGACGGTTACTATGTTACGCGTAAGCATTCCGATCCGAGGGCGCGCGAGAAGGTCGAACCACGACTCGGTTGGTTGCTATTTCACGTATAATCTAAGAGACATTCAAAAGCTAAACTAACTTTGAGTGCCACTTCGGGAAGCGTTGGCGCTGGGAGAAGAAGTGGCTGAAGAAACTCCAGCAACGCTCCTATTATCTAAGGGGTAACTCGGCTCGAGCGCAACGGGACATTTTGCGCGAATGAAATTTAGCAGTATTCATCAATTTATCAAACGTTATCACGTCAAAAGACTTAACACGGTTCACCCTGATGAAAATTATGAGGTAACAAACATAAAAAGACATACAGAACCTCCTTTTTTGATGTCAGTTGAAATGAAATTATTTCGTGCCCGAAATCAAACTTGTACTTATATCGGTGCAATGAAACTTAAGCCCGTCTCGGAGATATCAAATTTCAAAAGCGTTGTACATTGCGAACGTTATTGAGGCATCGTTCAAGCGATGAACGGAACACAAATAAAATATTAACACATCGCGAAATGTATCATCCGAAAGTAATTGCTTCGAGAGGTGAAAATACAAAGGAAGTAATAATTTATAAGACGCAGTTTACAACTTACCCTCGGGTTAGCGGACGGGGCGGCCTCCTCTTTACAAATTGTAATTAACTTGATTTACTAACTGCATAAATAATTACTTTAACATCACGTATAAGTTAACTTTTGAATTTAATCCTGTGAGTATAATTTTTCTCAAATTGATAACGACATATAAGAACTTTCTATAATAATTTTCTAACGTTCCCCGAATGTCACGCGAATTTTTATGGCAATTCATTTACCTGTAAAGCTTTAAAACTATTTAATAGTTTGCCGATTGACAGCAACATCGTCAACTAATGACTTTAAATCATCTACTTAAACAATGAAAAGTACAAACTGGTATATATATAATTTATTATTACTGGTATATATATATCGTTTATTTATTCCATGTTTATGTATATTATTATATTTATATTGACGTATTAATATCTAAATTTATATTTATTTAACTATATAATATTTTTTAAACCCTATTTTTAGCGGCACTACCCTTAGTCTGCTCTTAACCACTAAAGGTTAACGATGAATATATATGCGCAGATCTATGGATGTGGACGAGAAGAGATGTGACAGTAACGTGCAGCCCTGTAGTTCTGGGCACTCAAGAATAAGACTACGGTATCCCCAGCCTGTCGTAGAAGGCGACTAAAAGGGGCCTCGGGTTCACTGGGCGACAAGGGTGCCTTTGTCGTCCGCTAAGGTGGAACCGGGAAGAAGGCGACATCGGTTGGCCCGTGTCGCCTTGCACTGCGAGGGCACAGGGGGGGAGGGAGTAACCTCCCCCTCGGGGCGTGCTCTCCTTGAGCACAGTGCAGAGGGGCTCCGGTGCGTTCCACTGGAGATCCCGTAGCCCCTCGTCATGCACCAAGGAGGCCACCGGGGAGGTTTTAGTGGGTAGAAACCCCACATAACCGCTGCTTTACCCCCAGAAAGTGAGGTATCTTTTTGAAGATTTCCTCCCCGTTAAAAAAAAACGTACCATACAAAGTACATAACCATGGTCTCATATAACTGTAATCATGATGATTATTGTTGTAAACGTTCCATTACGATAAATGATTCAAATACAGAGGTCAGCGTTAAGCCGACTCGTTAAATAAATGGTAACATTTTAATGGTTCATTTAACACGTAATCAATCAAACTAAAGAAAGGCACGGCGGTGGTTTAATTCGTTAATTTCACCACTCAACCTTCGAGACCTGGGAACGTCGTATTATACAGTGTAACAGGCATTAAGTACAGACTAAAACGTGCAAAAAGGGCGTTAAAAAACGTAAAACATAACATCGGGGCACAAAGAAACTCGTTTCCAGTGCGTTGAAAGGAAAAAAACTACACATGTGTGAGACGTGTGATTTATATGCTTTTTCTCACTCATACCATTAGTAACAATAATAAACTTTCACGACCGTATTAATCTTATAGGTTGACTGGCCTAGTGGCTTTGCCTTCAATTCCCAATTGAAATTGATATTCAATAGAGAAAGGCCCCCTCACTGATGGGATCCTTGTGTCGAGTTACTAATAGAGGTTCAAGCTAACCGACCTAAGAAGTTATAAGCGACCTAAGAGCCGTGCCACCTCTCAATCCGGTGAAGCAGTAAAGGCCAGCTTCTCTGTGCCAACTGTGATAGTTCGTCGAAAAAAAAAACCGACCTGAGAGCTATGCCACCTCTCAATCCGGTGAAGCAGTCAAGGCCAGCTTCTCTGGCAAATCTGTGTGGTTTGTCATTAAAAAAAATAGAGAAACGACACTTACAATATAAGTGTGTGTGTGTGTTGTTGTTGTTGGTTGCCAGCCCTGTAGTTCTGGGCTCTCAAGAATAAGACTACGGTATCCCCTGCCTGTCGTAGAAGGCTACTTAAAGGGGCCTCGGGTTCACTGGGCGACAAGGGTGGGGGGCCTTTGTCGTCCGCTAAGGTGGACCCGGGAAGAAGGCGACATCGGCTGGCCCGTGTCTCCTCCTTGAGCACAGTGCAGAGGGGCACCGGTGCGTTCCACTGGAGATCCCGTAGCCCCTCGTCATGCATCGAGGAAAGGGCCAACGGGGAGGTTTTTTTTTGTTGGTTGTTGTGTTTAAGTTGATTCACAGTGCAGTCATTGTCAAAAAGGTTTAACTAAAGTTTACGATTT
Source organism: Meandrusa payeni (assembly GCA_029286785.1). Classification (NCBI taxonomy): domain Eukaryota; kingdom Metazoa; phylum Arthropoda; class Insecta; order Lepidoptera; family Papilionidae; genus Meandrusa; species Meandrusa payeni. The sequence goes on from JAGSMX010000029.1 coordinate 5,769,654, forward strand.
CAAATATAAGGTACTAGGATCAGACCCACTATTGGATTTGATGATAAATATCTCCGATCATGATTTTGATAATTAAATAATAAATTAATAAGATGAACAAATTTCGTAAAAATTTGTTAGCATATCAATAAAAATATCATTAAGATTTCATTTGTTTAACAACCCGATCGTTTCATTGTTTTATCTTCAAATATTATTCTAGCGTATGTCCCCTTAAAATTATATTTTTCGAAGAAGATTCATATATTAAGATAGAATTGAACTATATAACTAAATAATTATATATTACTCAAAGATTTCTAACATGGAGTTGATAAAAAAAATCGTCATAAAAAACAATAGCATAATGGTTTAGGTCGTACGTTGGAATCTACCATTCGACTATTAACGTGAACTTACTCCCAGCTCAAACATAAGCTTATTAGAAATGGTCAACAAGAATGCTGGTAATATTTGTGAATCTTTTATTTTAATGGCGTTTTTCTGTACATTAATGACCAAATTAAAATAGTGTATTGACTCAAGAATTATTTTATAAGGATTTAAAGAGCATTAAAATAAGAACACTCGATAAAATTTTATAGTACGATAAAGTATCGAACAAGTTATAACATTAACACGCTTATCTCGTCCATAATTAAGTTATGTTATGCTTAAAGCAAACTTCACTTAAAATTACTTAGTTGAGAGACCCTTTATTGCTATAAGATTTGCAGAAGCACTAAAATATCTTTTTAAATTACTCATTAACATCTTGACGGCTTAACTTTTAAGAGATTAAATTAGTGTAACGGATTGAAATTAACGTATACTAATTGAGATGGATGTAAATTCGTATGTGAAAGTGTATCACGTTGGAGTTTGGATCTTAAGGTATATTGTGAGATTAGTGGTAACGCGACCAACCAATAAAGTTGGTTTGTCGAATTATGAGTTGGTTTACCACGTGCTCGACGGTGAAGGAAATTATCGTGAGGAAACTTGCATCCGTACTAGGGCCGTGTGGTGGATTAAACATTTTTACTTATTTTTTTTCACATAATAAATCACAAATAATCTTTTTTGCACATAATAAAAGTATACAAAAAGGCGTACTCAATGCCAGAAGACATTCTCGGCCAGTCTCCTTAAGGTTGTGTAGAGACACTAACCTCCGAAACCTACATGTCTTAGAAAATTTTCTAAGACATGTAGGTTTCTATATGTATATTGTATTTTGTATTCATGTATGTTTTCCTCCACCACCGAGCGCGTGGTGATTCAGCACATAAAATTGCAACAATAAATTGTGTCGGCACCGGGGATCGGACTCGGGTTGCTAGCGTACTATACAACTTGAGACAACCGCCCGGACACTGAGCTGCCACGGCTCATATGTATATATAATAACAGTTCCAAATATATTATTATAGATAGAAATAGGAAAATTTATAACTATTCCTCGTTTTGGTTCTGTGTTGAGCGTTTGAATGTAGCCTTTTACTCTCTCTAGAGAGAAGGCTGGTGTTTTTTTACAGATTAGAAAAACAATACCTTTGCCGCTTCACCGGATTGAGAGATGGCATAGTAAGAGCTATGGTCGCTTGGCCTGAACCTTAATTGCTAATAACTCAACACAAGGGACCTCTGGTGAGGGGTAACCTCATCTTGGACAGTTACTATGTTACAACAGTGGAAAGTATATAGCATACTTTTTACTAATTTTAGACGTTTTCATTAATTACACTTTATTATACTTCATGCCATAAATTCCAACGTGCAATATTAAATTTCTCTCAAGCGACGTCGGGTCCGAACACTTAGTCGTATTATAAAAATATTCAGTCATAATTGGGTAGATATAGAGTGTGTATACTAAATGACTTCTGAGAGACATTCCGTGTTCAAATAAAATTATTTATTTTATACTTGTCATATTAAAGCAAAGTCGAGCCAGTGACGGCAGATGGGGAGGAAAGTCTTGGAATGGAGGCCGCGCATGGGTCGGAGAAGCGTAGGGCGCCCTCCTCCAGATGGACCGACGACCTTGCAAGGATAGCCGGAAGTGGCTGGATGCGGAAAGCGGAGGATCGTATGTGGTGGAAGGCATTGGGGAAGGCCTATTTCCAGCAGTAGATAGACACAGGGTGATGATGATGATGATGATTAACGCAAATATTATTCATTGAACAAAGCTACTTTTGCGGATTCAATTTAATTTTTGAATTCTTTACTTTTCGTACCCGCGTAAAAATCAGCGATATAATTGGTGCTAAGCATCGGCAGTTTAGAAATATAATTAAAAAACGATAAGATCCTTAAATTCAATTTTATTTTATGCTTATAAGCGTAATTTTTTTAATATTTAAAAGTGATGTTCTGAACGATTTTTTTTTGGACGAACTAACACAGTTGGCACAGAGAAGCTGGCCTTTACTGCTTCACCGGATTTGATAGGTGGCACAGCTCTTAGATCGCTTAGCCTGAACCTCTATTAGGTGGTAACTCGACGCAAGGGTCGCCCCGGTGAGGGGTAACCTCGGACGGTTACCATTATTACGCGATAGCAGTCCGATCCGAGGGCGCCCGAGAGGGCCGAACTACGACTCGGTCGGTAGCTATTTTATTAACAAAATCTATTGGGATAATCTAAGCTAAACTAACTTATATGGCACTTCGGGAAGCGTTGGCGCTGGGTGAAGAAGTGGCCGAAGAAACTCCAGCAACGCTCCTAATTTTCTCAACGATACCTTTGATAAGAGATATGACGAGCCCATAGTCATTTGAAATCTAGGGGATGTTTAACATTTGTACAATGCCACATTTGCGAAACAACACGATATACTGTGAGACCCAATAAACCGGAAAACTATAATTTATGCAGTGGTCGTGTTATAGTTAAGCGTACGAAGTTCAAACCTGTGCCGGCTTTTGCTAACGACAGTTTTTTTAGCATTATTTAAACAGTTAAGGCCACCGCGGTAGTTCAATGCTATAGGTTTGGGCCAGCGCGTTCAGGTAAATACCAGCAATTCTTACTTATTGAGAATATGAGTCTTAGTCCTTACTACTCGTACTCTTACTCGGTGAGTGAAGCCTTCGATTAGAAAGCCTAAATCTTCCTTTTTTTTTGAGTAGTGGCCGTACTCTAAGGCGATTGCTGGTGAGTATAAAGAGTTGGGTAGGCAGTACCTCACTCACCAAAAGTATAACATACCTCCACTTCTAGTCGGTAATCTGCCATAATAAAAACTATCTACAAAAACACCGAATTAGCAGAAGTGGAATGGGCCGGTCCTATCAGCCGTAGAACAGATAACCGTTTAGTGAGACTAGTTCTTGAGTGGAGACCGCGGAGTGGGACGCTCCAAGACAAGGTGAAACGACGAGCTTCGCAGGACGGCTGACAGGAGCTGATAAGAGTGCCCAAGGATCGTGCTCAGTGGCATGCTTTTAGAACCCTATGTCCAACCGTGGATTGTTGCGGGCTGATGATGATGATGATGATTAACGCAAATATTATTCATTGAACAAAGCTACTTTTGCGGATTCAATTTAATTTTTGAATTCATTACTTTTCGTACCCGCGTAAAATGACCGATATAATTGGTACTAAGCTTAAGATCCTTAAATTTTATTTTATGCTTATAAGCGTAATTTTTAATATTTAAAAGTGATGTTCTGAACGATTTTTTTTTTGGACGAACTAACACAGTTGGCACAGAGAAGCTGGCCTTTACTGCTTCACCGGATTTGATAGGTGGCACAGCTCTTAGATCGCTTAGCCTGAACCTCTATTAGGTGGTAACTCGACGCAAGGGTCGCCCCGGTGAGGGGTAACCTCGGACGGTTACCATTATTACGCTTTAGCAGTCCGATCCGAGGGCGCCCGAGAGGGCCGAACCACGACTCGGTCGGTAGCTATTTTTTTAACAAGAATCTATTGGGACAATCTAAGCTAAACTAACTTATATGCCACTTCGGGAAGCGTTAGCGCTGCGAGAAGAAGTGGCCGAAGAAACTCCAGCAACGCTCCTAATTTTCCGAACGATACCTTTGATAAGAGATATGACGAGCCCGTAGTCATTTGAAATCTAGGGAATGTACAACATTTGTACAATGCCACATTTGCGAAACAACACGATATACCGTGAGACCCAATAAACCGGAAAACTATAATTTATGCAGTGGTCGTGTTAAGCGTACGAAGTTCAAACCTGTGCCGGCTTTTGCTAACGACAGTTTTTTTAGCATTATTTAAACAGTTAAGGCCACCGCGGTAGTTCAATGCTATAGGTTTGGGCCAGCGCGTTCAGGTAAATACCAGCAATTCTTACTTATTGAGAATATGAGTCTTAGTCCTTACTACTCGTACTCTTACTCGGTGAGTGAAGCCTTCGATTAGAAAGCCTAAATCTTCCTTTTTTTTGAGTAGTGGCCGTACTCTAAGGCGATTGCTGGTGAGTATAAAGAGTTGGGTAGGCAGTACCTCACTCACCAAAAGTATAACATACCTCCACTTCTAGTCGGTAATCTGCCATAATAAAAAACTAAATACAAAAACACCGAATTAGCAAAAGTGGAATGAGCCGGTCCTATCAGCCGTTCGTATCAGTTCTTGAGTGGAGACCGCGGAGTGGGACGTTCCAAGACAAGGTGAAAGACAAGCTTCGCAGGACGGCTGACAGGAGCTGGATAAGAGTGTCCAAGGATCATGCTCAGTGACATGCTTTTGGAGAACCCTATGTCCAACCGTGGATTGTTGCGGGCTGATGATGATGATTTAAAAAACGTCACTACTCTAGTGTATCTTTATATATAAATAGGTATCCATGAGCGCTGATAATAACTTAAAATGAGGTCAGCTCGTTTGCTTATTTTAATGGAAAAGTAATGTATTTTGGTTAAAAATGAGAATCGTTGTCCCGAATTTCGAGTTCGCTTTATGGCCACACTAACATCCAAACAAGTTGAATGCAATTTTCATACGAATGCTACCCAGAAGCCATTTGCAGAGCGAGATAACTGATATGAAGGTATAATGAACACGTATTTAGACAGGGGACAGTACATTGTTGGGCCTTCGGAGAACATTAAATGCCGTCCGACTGAGCTTCCCAATAACATTGTTTCAAAATGTGTGTTTCCTTCGTTTATTTTTGTAAAGATATGCCAGTGTTCTTGGGAAAAGAAGAATTAAGATATTCTCAAACTACATGTGTTACTAATAAATATATATAAGCTTACACGCTTACCCATTTTTTTGCGGGATAGACAGAGACATCACGCGCTGTATATCTTACACTAAGCATATTACGGAAAGCGGGGTTATGTGGGGTTCTTACCCACTAAAAACAGCACTTTTCCATTTGGTTTGAAGATTCTATGCCAAAATAATGATAACATGGTAATATGATATTACCTTTCAAAGAAGAAAAAATAGAAATCGTTTAATAAAAGCCCCTGATAGCTCAGTGTCCGGGCGGTCGTTTCGAGTTGCTAGTACGCCAGTAACCCTAGTTCGATCACCGATTCCTTACAGGGTAGGCTTATGCCCAACAATAGGACACACGTATATAGACTGTATACAAGCACAAATATTATCAAAAGTACAGACAAATTGGGAACCTTCATTTTAGGAGTCGGTTGTAAATGCTATAGATTTCGCAATAATACCAAAGTTTCTATTTAGTTGCGAACGCGCGAACTCATTAAGAGCTATTTGAATCTGTTCGCCACCTCGGCGCAACCGGTCCAGGATTCGTTCCGGACGTAGTTAATTGGCAAGAGGCGTAAGGCAGACCGCATTCCGCGCACCTTCACGACGATACAGGAACGGGCCAATCAGGGGCTTTGGTGTTTAAAGCATAATGATGCATGATAATAACAACTTGACCCTAATCACCGCGCCGGCAGACCAGCCTCTGTTATTACAGACACTTTGTTGCGTTTTCTAAATCAATTGAAGGACACGAGAGCAATCCTGGTTGTAAATATTAATATCGTGGATACTAAAATAAAACTTTTTAATGGATTTGGTTCATGTATTCATAGTTGTGGATTTCTTGGGATATTTTGGTGGGTTACGACTTCCAACGTCATTAATGAACACTTCTTAGTAATGGCGTTAGGTGACCATGGTGTTGTTATAGATGGAGATCATCGCGACCCTGAGCCATGAGGTATAAAACTGTAAGAGGGATTTTAAAACGGTTTTTTTTAAATTTAATTTATGACAGGATACAAACAGGTGATCTTTACTAAAAATGGTTACATCTTCAATAAACATCAGATAGTATTGTCGTCAAACACTTTCTTAGAAACTTCCCATTTCTCTCCTTGGATACGATTAGGAGCGTTGCTGGAGTTTCTTCGGTCATTTCTTCTCCCAGCACCAACGCTTCCCGAAGTGGTACTCAAAGTTAGCTTTTGAATGTCCCTTATATTATCCGTGAAATAGCAACCGACCGAGTCGTCTTTCGGCCCTCTCAGGCGCCCTCGGATCTGAATGCTTACACGTAACATAGTAACCGTCCAAGCTGAGGTTACTCCTCACCGGAGGGACCGTTGTGTCGTGTTATTAGCGTTCCGGCTAAGCGACCTAAGAGCTATGCCACCTCTCAATCCGGTGAAGCAGTAAAGGCCAGCTTCTCTGGCCAACTATGTAGTTCGTCCATAAAAAATTCCCACTTCATTTGTAATCGCTTGTCAGAAATTCGCTGGTATGTTTTCGTAAAAAATAAAATTAAAATAGGACCTTATTGAAAGTTACCCAACGAAAAGAAGAACAGTTAAAGACGTAGAGAATTGTAAAACTTCTTCTTCGAAATCAGAATTATTCATCAAAAAAAGCAATATAGAAATAGGACAACGATTACTCTTCCTACGACGATTACTCTGTCTACCCCCAACAGTGTATTTATTGATGTTAATTTAAATCACCTAAAATTTAACGCTGCGAATTTAATATTTGCGTACAAATTCGCAGCACAAGCATTTATTTGTGTTTACAAATGTCGCTTTTTGTTTATTCGATATGTTAACAGGAGATTTTATCACACCAAAGGGTCCTTAATGTAAAAATTTCGTTTTCGAACGCAAGCCGACGTCGAAATTAATGTCACTGGTGGCAACACAGTGAAATGTGACGTGCTTTCGGTGTTATACGTTTGTTGAGGATTTGCATATTTTTATTGCTTATTGGTAACATGATATTTGATGGGTGCGCGTAGGTGGCAAAGGGAATTCTATGGTAACATTTTATGGCGAGATATTTCTCGTGGCAGTTACAAATAGTGGGAATAATGGAAACATGGGACATGTGTGTACGTGATTCTAGTATGAGGAATTAAGACGTGAATGAACGAGATGTATTGTTTAACAGTATCCTTTTTTATAGAAAAGGAAACTTACTTGCCATATTGAATGTCGTCGTCTTGTATTGCCGGCCGACCTTTGAAGTACACTATATTCTTGATGGTCACTAAGTCGCAGTGATACTCCTTAATAATATATTTTTAAATGATAATTTTGAAAGAAGTTTTTTGATTTTTATCGATAAAAATAATGTATACCCGTATAATTATTAAGTCCTTTCGATAAAGTCTTTATGCCTATTTTTTTTCAATAAAGCGCAACCACAGACTTGTGTCCGTGCTTTTTTTTTAATAAGAGTGCTACCTCTACGGTTACTACATTTTTTTGTTTTATAATGCCTGAATTATGAAGGTGGTGTTGGAGAATGCACTGGTTAACGCGTCGAAGACGCTCCGTTGCATTGTTGTAAGTTTCTCCGCGACCGCTGCGTCCCTCATTGCCATTTTTAGGTTGTACTCTATTATTTTCCCTTGTCCTTGTCACCAGTCCAGACACAGTTGACGGTGTGTCTGGATATCGCCACTACAGCATGTTGGATGCTGTCGTGCAGTTGCGGCTGTTTTATAATAAGGATCTTCGTTCCTATCTCCCACGGCACCACATGGTTTTTTTTTCATAAAACTCAACTCGCTCCAACATCGGCAAAGAAGTTTCATCTACAGATATTTCTATACCAACCATAAACCTATAACTGAATTCTGATAATTTAATCTATGTAATTGTATTCCTAAGTCATCTTATTAAATTTATCACTCCGTTATACGTCGCTTTACGACTTTAGCGGGTGCGTTCGTAAATTGCGATTGAAGTAGTTGTCTGTGTGGCAATTTTATTTAGCGATTTTGTCCTCCAGCATTTGCATTTGTTATCGTACATAATGACATCTTTTGTATTTGACACTAACGTACCCAACCCGCTTTGACGAGCTAGATTTTGATTTATTTTATTTAAACAATAAACTTCCATAATTATTGTAAGATTTAATTTCACTCTCACAATATATTAAATTATTCATTTCTCTCCTTATTCATTCTATTCTATTCTCTTCTCGAGCAGGTGAAGATCATTTCCCACACCCATGTACATATCAGTAAATACATTATCATTCTTATTATTTATACAAAAATATATCGGGCTCAAATTAATGTCAGTGATAAAAGTACGACGTATGGCTTGTTTGGCAGTTCAGAGAGAGCAGTGCTCCGATCGTCTCCAATTTCGACAGGATTACTTGCCAGGTCACTCTGAAGATTCCCTGAAAGTTTTATTGAAATCGGTCAATCGGTTTCGGAGCCAATATGGAACATACCCACACATTATCTCTTTTATTAATATAGATTACATTGACTTTCTATGCCTATACTTTCTTTACATAGAAGCTTTGTGGCCAGCAGTGGAACATATACAGGCAAATTACTTCAGACCATTTAGAATTTTTTTATTACTTTGTACCGTTTTTCGGTATTACTCTGTTTCCGGGTGTAGTAGAAATGCTGAGACGAATCGCCGTGTCACGTCTCAAGCTTACAAGTCACACATTGTACGGCGCAGTACTTAAGTTTCTCTCTCTCTGGTGTCGGTCCCTCATGTCTGAGGATCGTGGTCACCATCAAGGTTGCATCTGGAGCGGATGATTTGCCTCCACCGGCTTCTGTCCAGCGCGTGTCTTACAGCAGTGTAATTTGGAGGACGACGAGTCTTTTATCTGATCGGACCACCTTGTTGCTGAATAGCCGCGAGATCTTTTACCTGCAGTGTTCCCAACCATCAGTTTTCTAGACTTTCGTCGACTTCAGAGAAAGTTTGCCAATTCGTTCGTAATATGTTTAAATTTTTCCACGTATAACTTCGTAATTTTTGTCGATACGTGTTTAAATTCTAATTGATTTGTGAAATGTACTTGTGATATAATAAATTGTTGCTTCACAGTGTGCTCTTTTGCCAAACGTATTTCATAAAAATCAAAACATTTACGGCACAATTGGCATAACATTAAAGAGAGGTCGGTTTTTAAATTAACGACAGTATAGTCGGCGGTGTGAAATACGCGCAAATAATCGCGCTCGCACAAAACCGTATACAATAATCGAACGATAAATCGCTCCTACGTGCGAACGATCGAAAAATGAAGGTAACTTATCGAGTGATTTATTTATTTAACGTTCGTTCGTTCAGCTTTATACGGTGCTCGAGGAGTGTTGATCCATATCGGTGTATTCGTTTATTCATTTTGATTTGTTATATTTGCACTGTGTAATATTTTACGCGGCCAGCCTGCCCGTTGTCGGCTGTAATTTCGGGTCTTCAATTCGGTTGCTTTTGTTTACGGCTCCATTCTAGATAAGATCTCTGTTAATCACACAGTGCGATGTGGTTAGAAATTCGATATAATATCGTACTAGATGTATGAAACGAATTGGCATACGTAGAATTGCGTGTTATTATAAGTTCTCACGAGCTTTTAACTTTAACAGGATAGACAGGGACAGCTTTCGTGTGACAGGTGAGCCTATCGCTATACACAAATTTTTAGCAAGTGATGAGAAAACGGCAAAACATCGGTATTTGCCGAATGGCATTCGAGCTTGTGATCACCAGATTTTATGTCAAACCATTTAGCCATTAAACTTGGTGAAAGTGAACAATAATGCCAAAGCTGTCTCAAAGGTACTCAGAGCTTTTTGAAACAAAGTTCCTTATGGGGCATTGCGGAGGGGTACCCTAGCCAGCGAAAAAAACGTCCGTAACGTTAAATAAAAGCGTAATTTTTGTTTCCATATGGGTTACATAGATGGCGCTATTATTAATAATATATTTTTATAAATCATTGTAAATAAAAAAATGGTGTTAAGATACTTTGAAAGTAGTTTTTTGATTTTTATCGATAAAAAAAATGTATACCCGAATAATTCTTATGTTCTTACGATAAATTCTTTATGCCTCGAATTTAAATTGAAATTAATATTTTATGATATGGAATTTCGTTCCTATCTGGTCTCCCACGAAACCACACGGTTTTTTTTCATAAAACCCAACTCGCTCCAACATCGCCAGAGAAGTTTCTCTACATCTACAGATATTTCTATAACAACCATAAATCTGTAACTTAATTCTAATAATTTAATCTATGTAATTCTATTCCTAAGTCATCTTATTAAATTTATCTCTCTGTTATACGTCGCTTTACGACTTTAGCGGGTGTGTTCATAAAGTGCGATTGGAGTAGTTGTCGGTGTGGCAATTTTATTTAGCGGTCAAATGAATTTAGTGCAGCTTGTAGCTAATTTAATGGTCGATTAATAACTCGACGGATCGCGCGACGAATCAACCGAGCGAGAGATGCTCCGAGATGCTAATTATCCTTTTTCATCTGCAATTGCTTGTACTTAATAACACAGGTCTCGATATTCCGATCGCATTGTTGTTGTAAATCACTTTTGATTGATAATTGGACTACGTTTATCTTGAAGTTTTTTAAACTTGATTCGGCTATGCATTGTGTCGACGATTTATAAATCAATGGTGTTATACGGTTGAATCTAATTGAGTCGTGGTACCCGCTACGCGCGATTGCCCTCTTTGTATTTCCGAAGTATCGTAGGAATATAATACGAAATAAAACTAATTCTAATAAAAAAATAATCATCGAAATCGGTTCACCCAATCGAAAGTAATGGGGTAACAAACAAATAACAACATACATACGAATTGAGAACTTCCTCCTTTTTTGAAGTCGGTTGAAATATATCAGCAATTGCTGGAAAAACTATATTAAGGATAGACCGTGACATTGATAGCATAAGATCTATTCAGAAAGGTTTTTAGCATAATTTTACTGATTTCTCATATGAAATTTATTTCATTATATTGATTTGTAACACAAATTTTAGTAGATACATATAACAGAATGAATAATGTCATCGAAGTCACTTCCGTATGACGTGTGACATAATGACAAATGAACAAATCACAGTATATCTCGTAGAGAATCAGGGTTAAGGGTCGTGGTGAAATTTTACATAACACCTTATTACACGGCTCGTTATCGGGCTCTTGTGTGCACGTATGCCGTAATCACTTTGTCAAATGTTCGAACAATGGTCGTTACACGGTGAGCGAACTGTTGGATATAAAGACGCTGGAAGTGGCTAAGCTGAGCGCACTCGGATACGCTAGCTGTACGTGCTTCCCAACCCTCTACGAGTCTCATCCTCCTGCGAAGGAGGTATGTTCGGATCCCGGATGACGTGACGACTCTCGTTCAACTTAATTCCGCCTTTTTTTTTCTATGAAAAGTGGCAAACGAGCATACGGCTCACCTGATCTTAAGTGATCACCGTCGCCCATGAACATCCACAGCACCAGAGGAGCTGTAGGTGCGTTGCCGACCTTTGAGATAGGAATAGGCTCGTTTCTTGAAGGTCCCTAAATCGTAAACGTTCGGAAACACCGCTGGCGACAGTTGATTCCACAAGTTGGCAGTGCGTGGGAGAAAGTTACGCGAAAAACGTACAGTCGTTGAACGCCAACCATCAAGATGGTGGCGGTGGAATTTGGAATTCTGCCGAGATGTGCGGTAATGGAAATCGGTAGCTGGGATGATTCCGAACAATTCCTCAGAACACTCCCCATGGTAAATGCGATACAGGATGCAAAGAGAACCGACATCTCTTCGCAGACTCAGAGGGTCGAGTCGATCGCAAAGACCCTGATCGTCGACTATTCGAGCAGCTCTACGTTGTACACGGTCAAACGGAAGAAGTTGGTATTGGGGAGCCCCGGCCCAGAGATGCGAACAGTATTCCAAATGAGGCCGTACTTGCGCCTTGTAAAGTTGCAGACAGTGGGCAGGCGTGAAATACTGTCTTGCTCTACTGAGTATGCCAAGCTTTTTTGAGGCCAATTTGGCTTTGCCTTCCAAGTGACCACGAAACTGAATGACACTCGATATATCGACGCCAAGGATTCCAATGCTGGAGGATGCGACCAAGGGAGTGCCCTCGAACTGAGGGGAGACAATAAAGGGATTTTTTTTAGCGGTATACACGCATACTTGTGTCTTTGTGGGGTTAAATTGGATTAGATTTACTACTTACGGGCTAGTAAAACAATAAAACAAGTAAATACAATAAAACAAGTAAACAAGGAAATAGGGATACTATTGTTTTATAACCGACTTTAAAAAAGGAGGTTCTCAATTTGTCTGTATTAATATTTGTGTTTAAATGCAATTTTTGAACGGATTTGATTTTTTTTGTTTGAAAGGGTTTGTTTTCAATTAGGTCATATTTAAAGGGAATTGTTAAACTATCAATGTGTAATGTGAAGTAATTTAAAGTTTGTATGGAGGGTTTTTGGTATGACACCTGTAGTAGATAGCACTATTGGAACTCAAACATGACTAACTTGCAGTTGCGTTTTGATTTCTATGGACAGATCTGTATATTTTGCTATTTTCTCGGAGTTTATGTTATTAGTTATGAGTTCCCACCGTGACCATGAACGCTGGAAAGGTTTTGAAACGCTCGCGTTTAAACAATACAACAGGATGCAATAAAATCGATTTATGCCAGTAGAGAACAATTGTGTCCATTCTAGTTTTACTAATTCCATTCGCCGGAATTCTTTTAATGTCAAGCTCAAGCCGCTCTGTAGGGGACAAGCAATAATTGGTTAAATCACTTAGGACCAACCGCTTTTATTCGCTGTTCCCGAAAGTTACATGTGTGTTTATTAGATTTAGACGCACGTTAACGTATCTCTCTTGGATATTTGTGTTTACTTTCTGATCAAATATACGTCTTTTTGGAGTAATTCTTCTTCACGCACGCTTGACTTGGAGAGTAAGTTGGTGAATGCTTTTTTTTATGACGAACTACACAGATTGGCCAGAGAAGCTGGCCTTGACTGCTTCACCAGATTGAGAGCTGGCATAGCTCTTAGGTCGCTTAGCCTGAACCTCTATTGCTAATAACTCGACACAAGGGTCCCCCCGGTGAGGGGTAACCTTACGGTTACTATGTTACGCGTAAGCATGCCGATCCGAGGGCGCCCGAGAGGGCCGAACCACGACTCGGTCGGTTGCTATTTCACGGATAATCTAAGAGACATTCAAAAGCTAAACTAACTTTGAGTGCCACTTCGAGAAGCGTTGGCGCTGGGCGAAGAAGTGGCCGAAGAAACTCCAGCAACGCTCCTAACATCTAAGGGGATAATGAATGCGATATAAAAAGTGTGATCGGGCAAAGAGAAGTTGAGAGGGAGATATAGTGAGGACAGAAAGATATGATATAGTTGGTTAAGTAACAAACAAAACGTAACTCTCTATCTTGACTAACTTATGTCTTCATCGCAACTTACATTCACCTCGCCCGGTCACACTTTTCGTAACTCAATCACCAGCCTACTCAAGTAAAAAGTTTTACTTCAAAATTCATGTCACTTTTGTAACTTTAACTACAAAACACTGTTTTTATTTGCTTTTAACAATTCTAACCTAAAAAGAAAGAAGTAAGAATTTAAGAACCACTTTAGAGAAGCAATCATGATTTAAACGCGAGATAGCGGCCAACGACTTTGATAGAAGCGGGAGCCATCTATATATTAAAACAGATGTGGCCAAGCTGAACCTTCTCCACTCAATCCTTTGATCGGTCGCAATTCTTCGCTTTTTCCCGCCATTTATCGCTTACCCGATGCCATTTCGCGCCATTAATAGTTCTTAATGAGCGTTTAAGGTCTCGCAATTGTTTTATCGTTGTAATTAAGGAAGGTTGATTTATATCAAGTAAAATGAATTTCTGTATCGATTATTGCTCGTGACACGACGTGAAGCGGTTGAGGTGGACCTTGAATACGGTCAGGTCAAGCAATTGTGGTCCTTAAATGCCTCTATCAGAACCATATTGCTTTTATAACATAATGTAAGTAAACGTGAAAAATTTGCCAGTTATTCTATCTTATATTTTTATAATGCAGTTCCTCACGATATAGGGGTTTTACTGCGTCGAACTGAAAAAAACGTGAGATTAAAACCGTAAGAAAAATATATAACGGTTTTTTTATGACGAACTACACAGATTGGCCAGAGAAGCTGGCCTTGACTGCTTCACCGGATTGAGAGGTGGAACACCTTTAGGTCGCTTAGCCTGAACTTCTATTGCTAGTAACTCGACACAAGGGTCCCCCCGGTGAGGGGTAACCTCGGCTCGGACGGTTACTATGTTACGCGTAAGCATTCCGATCCGAGGGCGCCCGAGAGGGCCGAACCACGACTCGGTCGGTTGCTATTTCACGGATAATCTAAGAGACATTCAAAAGCTAAACTAACTTTGAGTGCCACTTCGAGAAGCGTTGGCGCTGGGAGAAGAAGTGGCCGAAGAAACTCCAGTTGCGATATAAAAAGTGTGATCGGGCAAAGAGAAGTTGAGAGGGAGATATAGTGAGGACAGAAAGATATGATATAGTTAGTTAAGTAACAAACCAAACGTAACTCTCTATCTTGACTAGCTTATGTCTTCATCACCTTCACCTCGCCCGGTCACACTTTTCGTAACTCAATCACTAGCCTACTCAAGTAAAAAGTTTTACTTCATAATTCATGTTACTTTTGTAACTTTGACTACAAAACACTGTTATTTGCTTTTAACAATTCTAACCTAAAAAAGAAAGAAGTAAGAATTTAAGAACCACTTTAGAGAAGCAATCATGATTTAAACGCGAGATAGCGGCCAACGACTTTGATAGAAGCGGGAGCCATCTATATATTAAAACAGATGTGGCCAAGCTGGACCTTCTCCACTCAATCCTTTGATCGGTCGCAATTCTTCGCTTTTTCCCGCCATTTATCGCTTACCCGACGCCATTTCGCGCCATTAATAGTTCTTAATGAGCGTTTAAGGTCTTGCAATTGTTTTATCGTTGTAATTAAGGAAGGTTGATTTATATCAAGTAAAATGAATTTCTGTATCGATGATTGCTCGTGACATGACGTGAAGCGGTTGAGGTGGACCTTGAATACGGTCAGGTCAAGCAATTATGGTCCTTAAACGCCTCTATCACAACCATATTGCTTTTATAACAAAAATTTGCCAGTTATTCTATCTTATATTTTTATAACGCAGTTCCTCACGATATAGGGGTTTTACTGCGTCGAACTGAAAAAAACGTGAGATTAAAACCGCAAGAAAAATATATAACGTTGCTAAATACAGTTGTATAAAGGGCCGATATCGTGATTATTAAGTATGTAGTTCAACTCTCTATCACAGATGGCGCTTTAACGAATTGTTAATAAGAATTAATTAATTATTTTTGTAATTTTAAATTGTCGTAACTATAAAGAGACATGATTTTTATTTGTCTTAATTATTTGATTTTTTTTTTAATTTCCTAAATACTTGTATGTACTTCAATAAAAAACCAATCAGCAAAATTTAAAAACATAAAAATATTTATAAAATTAAGCAGTATTTTTTGCAAATTGTGTCGCTTCTATAATAACTTTTTTCTGACAAGTGTGCCACGATACCGCATTTTTTTCAAACATTTTTATTTTATTTTATTAACGTCAAAATTCAAGTAACTGATTTCATATTTCTATATAATATTATTAATAATAGCTTTGTTATTCATATTTTTTTCATGGTCATCATGATTTTTTCAGTTTTATGTTAATTGTGTGTGTGTTCTGTAGAAGTAATTAATAAATAATAGAGTTGGTATTATATATATAGAACTAACTGCGTTTTTTTTTGTTCACGCGGGGGAATCTTTTTATAGACCATCCTCCGGTACCCTGGCTGGGCCCGGAGGGATGTGTGGGACTCGGCCTGGGCAGCCCCTACCCACTAAACCTTCCGCAAATGCCATCGGCCGTTATGAGCGGGGTGCCCCGGATCGTCAGCGACAGGACACCCCAACAACTAACTGCGTCCCGCAGGGTTACCCAATATTCAAAACAATTGATTTAAATGTTTCTAATACAAAAATATTTTATAAAGGTTTATTATATCAGCTAACTGCCAGTGTAAGTTCCGTCAGAATCGGTCCAAAGGTTCCAGAGGTTAGCCGAAATAAACAGACAGACAAAAATTATAAAAATGTTATTTTGGTACATGTGTACAGAGCGGCTATTTTAATATCACGAACATTAATTTTATTCTTGTATACGTACCTTTTCATACTATAAATAACCTTACTACGATCAATAATATTAAGTGGTTGAATTTTTTAATGCTGTAGGCGATGGTGACCGCTTATTCCACATGATGGATGTACCACATGTCTTTCGCCTCTATCCTTTGATAAAATAAAGAAAAAATACTATATAATCGATACTTAGCACCGTCATATCTTCCAGAATGTTCTGTTGAGGCCGGAGAGGCTGCTGCTGCAGAAAACTTCCAGCAAATATAGTACCTTGATAGATACTTTTATATTTGGCCTTCAGCCCTGTAGTTCTGGGCTCTCAAGAATAAGACTACGGTATCCCCTGCCTGTCGTACACGGCGACTAAAAGGGGCCTCGGGTTCACTGGGCGACAAGGCTGGGGGCCTGCGTCGTCCACCAAAGTGGACCCGGGAAGAAGGCGACATCGGCTGGCCGTGTCGCCTTGCGCTGCGAGGGCAGGGGGGAGGGAGTAACCTCCCCCCGGGGCGCGGTGCGTTCCACGTGAGATCCCGGAGCCCCTCGTCATGCACCGAGGAAATGGCCACCGGGGAGGTTTTAGTGGGTAAGAACCCCACATAACCGCCGCCTTCCCTTCAACAAAAAAAAAAGGTTTTATATTTGAGCCGTTTGGGGTAGAAAGTTTGGGTCCGTGATGTCCTAGTGCACACCACCTTTTCGATGTGAAGAAAAAAAAAGCCTAAGAAGTTGGTCGACACATCTGATGACCAGAGGGCTGGCTTATACCTTGCACAGAGGTTAAGCATTGCTATACAACTAGCCTTCTGGGCACGCTGCCAAGCGACGACGGTTTGGCACAGTTATATTTTTTGTAAATATTTTGTAAAATACCTATTATATTGTAAATATTTCTCTTTTTAGTTAGTATTATGTATTGTTTTATGTGTATAGTTAAGTTATATTATAATTTATTTGATCTTCATACTATTTTGGCGTAATAATAAATTCATAGTTATAGTTGTTATATATTAATTAATATTTAAACGTCTTGTTATACAGACAGCATTTAAAGTTTTCAGTGTAAATAATTAAGAGGATTCTATAGAAATAATATGGGCAGACATTATTGCGTTGCGAATGTGCAATACACGCAATAATCAGGCTTAGAAGCGCTAAGTGAAAGTAGCGTGCCTAGAAAGCATCTTGAGGTAGGAAAGACTGCATTCCTTTGTAAGAAACAGGCTTGTGTGTACGTAATAAGAATTGTCTTTAAGAATTTGATTTTTATATATAAAGTAAATCGTCCAGCTGTATACAGATAGAGAGAGAGATAATAAATAATATTATTAATGAAATCAATCCACTAAGTAATCAGCTTTTAAATTTCCGACGTTACATCAATCACAGGATTGCCAGTATTAATAAAAATAAATCTAAAATCAAGCGCAATAATGCAAGAATTCATCATTTTGCATAGATCGGAATTAAATAAAAAATAATCAAACCGGAGCCTGCAACCAATTAGCCGGTTTTGTATTAACCGGTCTGCCTTGTGATAACGACCGTTTTATTTCTTTCTATTTTTGGGGGACTTTTCCCCATTTGGGCATGTCAGCTCGATCATACCCTTTTTTGACGGGGGGAAATCTTCAAAAAGATACCTTGCCTCCTGGGGATGGTGGCGGTTATGAGGGGTTTTTACCCACTAAAAGCCCCCCGGTGGCACTTCCTCAGTGCATGGTGAGAGGCTCCAGGATCTCCGGAGCACTGTGCTCTTCGGCGACACGGGCCAGCCGATGTCGCCTTCTTCCCGGGTCCACTTTGGGGGATGACGAAGGCCCGAAAGACAATAAAAATCTAGATATATTATATTAATTTTATTATCAACGTTTCAGATTTTATAAATGTTTTCGTGAAACACCGAATCGTGTTTCATAACATCCCTCCATACGTTGTAGTTGTAATTAAATGCGCTATTCCAACGTACAAATTTATATGACTGTATTAAATTAATCCTCGCCTACCGCATTTGTACAGCGCATAAAACAGTAGTGGCCCGAACAAAATATCAATTCGGGCCGCTTTGTCGTTTTTTATATAGAGCCCTGTAAAACATCAGACTTGCGTGTACGAAGGTCTTATGTGAGTTAGGCACGCGACCGTACCGTCGCGGGGAGAAGTGATTAGCCCATTTCTCTGGGCACATTCCTGTTTACTTCCTCATAACTTCCTCCATTTATTCTCTCGCAATTTGGACGTTGTAACGGGACTCTCATTTGAGGTTAGGGTGTATTTCATTCTATTTTTATCGGTCGTTAATGACCGGTATCATTTCAGGAGCCGGTCGAATGCTCGTCCGGAGTAATTGTTGATGTTTATTGCCCGCTAAGGAAATTAGTTCGCGTTATAATAAACGTAAATTACTGTTTACGGTTGCCGTTTTTATTATTCTCAATTGATTTACGAATGGCAATATTAGAAGAAAGCGAATTAATGGATTATTAACAAGATATTTTATTTTTCGGCTGTAACTCTATAGGGGTCTTGTTTTAAGGGATTGAAATTGAAGAAAATTGAAATTAGACATACGTTCGGTCAGGTGTAGCGTCCTCTTCCTTGCCATTGATTGATTGATTTTCTCTTTCGATTCCTTTGTTTTCCACTCTCTTACGTTTCTTGTCCTCCTGATGTTAATTATAGACCTTTAACCGTGTCACTCACTGGACGAAAAGCTTATATATCAGTTCTCCATGCTGACGTCGAACTTCTACTATTGTGTCAGCTCATTCATAACGCTAAGAACGCAGAAATTGATCTTATTTTCTCTTGACATCTAAAAATGCCAAGTGTAAAATTAAATGAATATTATTGTTATAACGAAAACATAATAATATTCTGTGAGCTAGCATTATTTATTTTATTAAAAATAATAATTATCTAATTTAACGTAAGAATTAACATTAATTATTTACGTTATATAACCAACCAAACGTAGAAATAAGTCTGAATACAATAATAATATTATTATCTTATGACATCTGACAACTTGTGAGCTTGAGTGTACCCTTAACCCTTTTTATATTATTTTTATAAGCGAAGCCTCAGCCACAAATGATCGAATGCTCCGAATCCATGTTATACATTTAAAGTTATCCGATTTGAAATGTAGTAATTTGTTAAGTTATTACGGAAACAGTCGCGGCGTGTTAGCTATGCGACATGGTATTTGCAACTTCTGATAATACTTGTATATCGACGCTGGAAAACAAAAACGTAGTAACCCACAAAAATTAAATTGTTCACCAGAGCCAAAAAACATTTTAACTATTTTTTTAAATTATAACTTTCGTGTTTGTGGACCCAGAGCTGTCGTTTTGGACACAATATTTTTTTTTTCTGAATAAGTATTGTACAACCAGAGTTTCCCTAAAAGAGAATCGTTTTACGGTACAAAAAATAAAAGAGAGGTGTCAATTTTGAAAATCCTATTTTCGCTATTTTTCATCTAATTGTTTTTTTTCTGATTTCAACGACTTAAAAAGTGAAAATGACCATATGTGTCACTCACTACATTTTTGTCGATAAATTGTAGTACATACCAATCTCGCATATTTGTCTAAATCCGTGGGATGTAAGGTGGTCTACCGCACGCATTTATTCTAAATTTAACCAGTAGCATTACAGTTTTTTTAAATGGTTTTACCTACTTCTTCAATTGTCATTGTGAAAACCGTAATCCACTAAATCCTTAATTGAAATGTAACGGCATATTTGGAAGACGTCATTGATGATGATTATGTCCTGCCGGTTTCGGGTACGGCGACGCTTCAGGAGTGACAAGTCATGAGCCAGGTCACGCAGCTTGAGTGTGCCCTAGACGTCATTACAGACGAGATTAACAAATAGCAACAATTGAAATAATATTGGAGTGTCAGTGCAGGCCATTGGATAACCGTAGTGGCGCACAATTGATCAACAACTGTGGTGTAACTTAACTATAATTTTGACACAATTGCTTTAGCAGGCGAGAAGGGGTCTAATCGAAAGGAAGACAAAAACGATGGTGATTTTTAAAATAATTCCGTTCAAAGCTTTAGAAACCCCAACATGTAATGCGCATTGCTCATTCAATTACATCGACTAATGTGAAAATTGTATATTTATTATTTCTGTGATGTATTATTATTTGTTTCGCAATAAAGTATATTATTAAATAAATTAATTAATTAATTCATTCAATCATTCATGGATTCTTTTTTTTTTTTAATGACGAACTACACAGATTGGCCAGAGAAGCTGGCCTTGACTGCTTCACCGGATTGAGCGGTGGCATAGCTCTTAGGTCGCTTAGCCTGAACCTCTATTGCTAGTAACTCGACACAAGGGTCCCCGGTGAGGGGTAACCTCGGCGGACGGTTACTATGTTACGCGTAAGCATGCCGATCCGAGGGCGCCCGTGAGGGCCGAACCACGACTCGGTCGGTTGCTATTCCACGGATAATCTAAGAGACATTCAAAGCTAAACTAACTTTGAGTGCCACTTCGGGAAGCGTTGGCGCTGGGAGAAAAGTGGCCGAAGAAACTCCAGCAACGCTCCTAACATCTAAGGGTGGGGCCAACATGGATTCATTAATTCATTAATGTATGCGGAAAAGGTATGAATTCGAAAGAGGTGAGAGAGATGAGTCAAGACCTTGCAAAATGGAAATGCGTATCTGCCTTCCCTTCTGAGTCAAAGTGCCGCTATAGCTAGTGTTTTTTTACCTGAAACTACAATAAAGAATTGTTATTTCCACTTGAAAAGGTTCACATGTCGAAGAACAATTATATTAGAAATGCAATATGGCAACACAACAGAATGCCGTGCTGTCCCAACATTACACGGCGACTTTAAAAAAACTAATTATTTTTCATTTAATTTTATTTATTGTGATGCGTCGCACGCGAGAATCGAACCCCACTCGCGGCGGGGCGGTCAAACCTGTTGCGGGCAATGAGAGCAAAACAGTCCGCCACTGTCGCATGAATAAACATTTCTCAAACAAGCTCCTCTGCCTTAATTGCAACAAGTTTTTATTTTAGATGTTTGTTAAAAGAGATAATTCCTTCCTCAGAAACATGCACCGCACTTGAAACACTGGAAGTGATACAGACCTTGAACAAAATAAATTCTACCAGAGATAAAGCAAAATCTAGCCCACTTCGCCAGGCTAGATTTCGCTTTATTTTATTTAAACAATAAACTTACATCATTAAATATTTAATTCAACTCTCACAATATTATTAAATTATTCATTTCTCTCCGTATTCATTCTCTTCCTTCTCTTCATACCTTCTCGAGCGGTTGAAGATCATTACCTACAGCGATGTACATATCAGTAAATACATACATAAATCATGAGGGCTGGTGTCCAAACTAGGAACAAAACTGTTAGATGGATCATCAGGTCTAAACCCCCACGGATGTGCACAAAACTTTTATAACAAAAAAAAATTCAAGGTTCCGTTGTAGATAGATGACACGGGTGAGATTTTGACCAACTTAGCTACCGTAGAATCCGATAAAGTTGCGAATTTTATGCTAATAATGGTGATCAACTATAAATTTTTTGTCTCTGTGTATTTTTATTAATTTACCCACAAATAGATTAATAACTTACTTCTTTGGTTTTATTTCTTGTAAATTTATTACATGCCACGCGGTGAATGGATTCGATATCAGTTTTGGAATGTATTTTAACATTTCTCGGGCGCATCGTTAATTAATTTATGGTCATAAGAAGCAATCTGATCAATCAGTGGCCCTTCTCAGAATCGATTTTGTGGCACGCGAAAATGATATTTAACGTGTTAGATATACGCGTGAGCGGGTAAGGGTGATGTTTTTGAATTCCTAAATTAAGAATTTGATACGCTTTCCAGTCTCGTACAGTTCGCTTGATTATTCTTGTCGATGTACGAATCATGTGCCGATATATATTCATGTCGATGACTGATTAGATGTGTCTTGGGGACTAAATCAAAGAATGCTGCACCGAATCAGTCATATGACTTACGCGAGCCTGGTCTTCAAGTAATTAAGAATCAATAAACGCGCAGATTTGCAGTTACGCATCTCAAGGCGAATAAGCGGCTCATTCTATCTTATGTGATCCCGAGGTCCACAAATACCTACTGAAGGAATTGCAAATACAATGCGAACTTACTTCCAAGAGTTGGGTCCCAGAAACGTAGAAGTATATATATGTCCACTTCACTTCGGTATTCTGATTATCCATGAAATAGCAATCGAGACGTGGTTTGGCCCTATCGGGCGCCCTCGGATTGAAATGCAAACGCGTAACATAATAAACGTCCAACCCGAGGTTACCGCTCAGCCTTGTGTCGAGTTACTAGCAATAGAAGTTTAGGCTAAGCGACCGCTAAACTATGCCACCTCTCAATTCAGTGAAGAGTAAGAAATTGTAAAATGTAGAAAGTAGAGTTAGAAAGTGTAAAATGTGTAAAATGAAGTAGAGTAGGAAACCGTAAGAGTGTAAGAGAGGTGAGTGGAAGAGAGTAGTGTGTGGGAGAGGGATTGGAAGAGGAATTACGGAAAGGGGAATGCCAGGAAGAAGAAGAAAGGACCCTAAGGTACCAAACGTTGGGGGAACGATGAGTAAAAAAATATCTGTAGTTCGTCACAAAAATTCCGTATTCTGAGAGTTTACAATTATGTCGATCTATTTGTGCAACAATAAAAGCATTGGCCATATCCATTGCCACTCTTTGCACCACTTTGGAGGCATCTTCTCCACAACCTGAACGACGAAACGCTTTCACAGGTTGAATGGAATACATTTGAAGAACAGAAGTGGCAAACCGCCCATTACAGTGAGGGTGAATAACTGATTTCGCCGTAATACAAGCAAATGGACTATCAATGATAGAAACATTTCTGATAAGTTTTTTAACAATCCTTCTAGAATGTTTCTTCTTCTTCGTCGTTCTCTCATTTCTGAGAACCGTGGTCACTAGAGCCACTTAAACGGACAATCTGCCTCGATCGACTCCTGTCCGAGGCAGATTGTCCGTCACTAGCTGGTAGAAATTAGTAGAGGAGATGACTGCTTTCACTTGTTCAGACCATCGTGTTTCTGACCTGCCTCTTGTCTTCTTGCCTTCTGCAGTGCCAACTCAGAAAAATCCTTCAATGTTTAGTAATCGGATTTATACGAGCCGTCTTTCAGGCCGGGTGTCTTTAGTTCAGGATGTCAACACGATTAGAGCGACAGTCGCAGCAAAGGTTTCCAAGTCGTACTAATAATACAGGTTCAATATGAGCACGTTAGCAGCTGGGTCGCCTCATACTGTGGAAATTATTTAAGCCTTCAGGCTAATTACTTAAAAACAAATTGTTTAGGAGTCCAAGCTTTTGGCTTTACGACCTTAAGATTCTAGGCAGATAGTACACACAGTGTTTTGGTTTTATAATTTTGACGAACCGCGTACAACCATCGCTGTCAGAAACGTTCAGATATTTTTTTTATTAAAAGTTGTGGTTAAGTCTATTCGTAAGCTTTAATTAAAAGCTTTGATTTTAACAATAAATAATGTTAGAATATGACAAGACCGCAACAATTATGTTACCATACGTAATTAACGTAGTCACACCTTTCACAATATCTAAAGCGGTTACAATTCTTGAAATCAAACAGTGGAATCCTTGGTATAATTCAATGTACTAGTTTGATCACATTTACCAAAACGTCGTACCAAACGCTTCGCTAGTAACAATGTGTTTTACATAATTCCATTACAATTAATGTCACGCTTCAGAGTTGCCATTAGCGAGACTTGAAATACATTCAAGATATTTGTTTGATTGCCATAAAATATATACACTGATTGAATGGAATAAGCGATAAATATGACAGAATAATACTAAATTTACAAGTAAAACTAAAAACCTACTCGACCTAAACCTAATCGAATCAATTTTTTAATGACGATCTACACAGATTGGCTAGAGAGGCTGGCCTTGACTGCTTCACCGGATAATGAGGTGGCGTAGCTCTTAGGTCGCTTATCCTGAACCTCTATCTAGTAACTCGACACAAGGGTCCCCCGTGAGGGGTAACTTTGGCTTGGACGATTACTATGTTACGCGTAAGCATTTCGATCAGAGGGTGAACGAGAGGGCCGAACCACGACTCGGTAGGTTGCTATTTCACGGATAATCTAAGGGACATCCAAAAACTAACCACTTCGGAAATAGGTTATATTACAAGTTACAGTATTCCATATTATAGTTCTCTTTTTCGTTCACATCCATGCTCGTTGTTGTTATGAAATACCCAGTTTTGGTTTTTTTATTGTTAACGGGGAGGAAATCTTCAAAAAGATACCCCGCCTTCTGGGGGGAAGGCGGCGGTTATGTGGGGTTTTTACCCACTAAAACCTCCCCGGTGGCCCTTTCCTCGGTGAATGACGAGGGGCTCCGGGATCTCCAGTGGAACGCACCGGAGCCCCTCTGCACTGTGCTCCAGGAGAGCACGTCCCGGTTATTCCCTCCCCCCTGTGCCCTCGCAGTGCAGCCGATGTCGCCTTCTTACAAAGGCCCCCACCCTTGTCACCCATTGAACACAAAGCCCCTTTTAGTCGCCTTCCACGACAGGCAGGGGATACCGTGGTCTTATTCTTGAGAGCCCAGAACAACAGGGCTGACCTAGTTTTGGTTTATCCTATACCTACCAATATCACAATAAATAAACATTCTTCAATACGATATTTACCTTGGAATATCTTCGGAACCCAAGGTCCTACGTCAATAAAATTTATATGGGACATCAATTAGAAAATGAAATCCTTTCCAACAATCCAAAAACAGTGCAAAATTGATCAATAAATAACGGCGCTATAACTGCTCAAACATTAAAAAGAAATTTAAAAAATATAGACGAATTGTGAACCTCCTTTGAAATATAAATTCATTACGTTTCTACGACTTCTCATTTATACACATTATAGCGGCTTAAGAATAAAGTGTGATAAAATATTTAAAAGCAGTTTTAATCAGTGTGTCTGCAGTAAAATTTTCGTTCAAAACGCTGTAAAACATAACCATTTCGTATTCAATGCACGCAACGCTAATAGTGAACGCTACACGAAAGAGCCGGCTAAATTAATATCAGATGATGCCGTAGATTACGCAGTGGGCTTTGGACGCAGGTAAATGATGAAATACGACGTACATTGTGCGATCGGTAATGCTTGTGACGAATTGTGGCGGCCCGCGACTGCAGAGCGCCTCCATTGGTCACATTCAGAGTTGCAAAGCCGTGTCAGATGTAAGAATGATTGGAGGAGGTAAAAAAAAATATATTTCTATTAATTTCTTCGTCTTAGTGAGCGAATCACTGCTGAGGATTATGAACACGTATAAGCCGTCTCCAATGCTGTCATATATGGAGTGGATGATCCTTTTTTTGTTGATGGGCGGAAATACTTTGGCTACGCGTTAAGCAGCTTAATTACAAGTCAATCGTGCCTAAAGAAGTTTTACTTTAATAATATTCAAATTGAATAATGCAAGAAGGATGTGCCGTTAGACCAAAGCTTCTGTTACGCCGTTCAAACACAAAATATTTTTTTGTATATTTACGCGTAAAAACAAAACCGACTTCAAATCGAATCAAACGTTAAACACTATTAAGTGTTTGTATTTCCGAATTATCGTAGGAAACTACGAAATATAATTAATCAGCACCTACCCAAACTCCCATCAAACTACTCTTGATGTGCATCCTTTCTAATAAAAAATCCGTTGGCGTGATTTCCGCTTCGGGTATGTGGGATTATTACCCCCTAAAAATCCCCCGTTGCCCTTCCTCGGTGCATGTTGAGGAGCTCCGGCATCTCCAGTGGAACGCACCGGAGTCCCTCCGCACTGTGCTCTCGGAGAGTACGTCCCGGGGGAGGAGGTTAATCCCTCTCCCTAAGGAGTGGATGGATGGTTCTATTGTAATCGGTTTATAGTGGATTTCCGAATGAAAACTGCTTTTGTGTTTGCACAATAAATTAATACAGCGGAATACGCAGAGATTACGTAATTCCATTTTACATGGTCAATCTAGTATCTTTTTTCTTCTCTATTCTATCTTTTCAGAATCATATATCTTTGCATACATCATCGTCGCATTGGTGCCGGCACGGTGATCGAACTCGAGTTGCTATTCAACGGCCGCCCGGAGATTGAGCTTGCACGGCTCTTCCATTAGTTCTAAATGTACCTCATCCATTTTATTCCAAATTCATATGCATTCTTAACTCCGCATTGACCACATATTACCGATCCGTTACGCGCGACGCGAGCACGCCGACCAACTAATAATACTATTATGTCAATTACAATAATTCACTCGGCCCATCTGTGTATAAATTTTAATTACATCTTTTCTTTGTTTGACATTTTGCGCCAGTAGTTGGTAGTGTTCGACCACCTCCCTCTGCTTTATTATGCAGCTTTTTTCCTAATACTGGAAATACGCGTCAATAGCATAATTTTCAAGACACGTTAGGTCGTACGTTCAAATCTATCATTCGGCTGTAGACGTGAACGATCATTACGATTTTTATAATGGTTAACAAGTTAGTAATATTTGTAAAAAGATTTGCTTCCTTCGTCACAAAGCATGTGTATATTAGACGCGCACACACGCACACCCACATACACACGCACAGACACACAGACGCGAACACACACACACACGTGCGAACAGACACGAACATGTTCACTCACATAGATACTCAAACATAAAAAATTCAAAGTTATTTTATTTTAAAATGAAAACTTATTTTAAATTAAAAAAAAATCAAATTTGTTCGGAGGGTTGGTATTAATAGCAGAAACACAAAATCCTTTTATTAATGTTGCTATTATCGTATACTAGAATTGTACTGTATAAACTTTGTTTTAGTTTTAAATAAAGATGTTATTTATTTTATTATTATTATTATATTGGCGTAAATAAAAAGAGAAGGAAAATAAAAGAGTGAACAAGAGCATCCTTGAAAGCTTTATGAAAATTATTACACAAAGGGATGGGCATTTGGTAATAAAATGAAAAATCCGGATTTTGTGACTCATAAAGGCTCCGGAGCAACTTGAAACAACTTTCACTTCTAATTACTACTTTCAGATAACTTGAACACTTCAGCGAATTTATAAGACTTCCCATACAAATTGTTTTGGGGGAGAAATGTAATTAGTTTTGTTTCTATTTCATCTTTCACTGACAGCTATTAAAAAAATCTTACTCGGCATATTTCTTCATATACATCTCTATACCTAAGAAATACATATAAAAATATAAACTTACGTATAATATTATACAAAGCATACATAATATATTATGTATTTATAAATATGTATCTATATCCTTACATACTCGTAGTTTAAAAAGTCGCTTCCTGCTGTCTGTCTGTTCGCGATAAACTCAATAACTACTACACCGATTGTAACGCTGTGTACAACAATGGATAGAGCGGTTCTCGAGGAAGGAGGAAGGTCTTATACACTAGCTAAAATATAACGATATTTCTGAAAATATAAGCCATCTGGGAGTTTTCAACGAAAACGTTGCCTAAACCCTTTGAGATATAACAACATTATTTTTTAAAACCCCACATAACCCCCGCCTTCTGGGGGAAGGCGGCGGTTATGTGGGGTTTTTACCCACTAAAACCTCCCCGGTGGCCCTTTCCTCGGTGCATGACAAGGGGCTCCGGGATCTCCAGTGGAACGCACCGGAGCCCCTCTGCACTGTGCTCAAGGAGAGCACGTCCCGGGGGAGGAGGTTACTCCCTCGCAGTGCAAGGCTACACGGGCCAGCCGATGTCGCCTTCTTCCCGGGTCCACCTTAGCGGACGACAAAGGCCCCCACCCTTGTCGCCCAGTGAACCCGAGGCCCCTTTTAGTCGCCTTCTACGACAGGCAGGGGATACCGTAGTCTTATTCTTGAGAGCCCAAAACTACAGGGCTGGAGATATAACAACATAATGTATCGTGGAATTGTGTGTCTTATTTAGTACAATAGTAAAGTCCGTGATGGCATATGTCTATCTCATAAGGATAACATACTATATCCATGTTAACACTTTAAAAATTGGGAAATTATAAAGCGGTATTTGGAAGCTAAATACACAAATACGGTATTATTCCTTATTAATTTAAATACGTTAGTTGGCTTGAGCATTTTATGAATATTATTTACTCCCTTCACACCGTGCAAATTAAATTAATACTAGTTACTTAGGTTAGGTTAATACTTAAGTTAATACTTAGGATATAGCAAAATAAAAATAATGATCAATGAAATTAATTTCGTGGTGCCCTGATTCGTGATGCGCATCGCGTCCGCGCCTAAATCTTAAAAAAAGCTAAATAAACTAACTTTTTCGTTAAATTCCACGCGGACAAAGTCGCGGGCACAGCTAGTATATAGTGTATAATAATAATATATAATATATATATAAGAAATAGAAAAATTAAGTAAATATTATGTACTAAAAAACGAAATAAAAAGAGTATATACATATACAGCCATAATCCCCATTGTGGTAGGTGCAACA
Organism: Meandrusa payeni; assembly: GCA_029286785.1. Taxonomy (NCBI): domain Eukaryota; kingdom Metazoa; phylum Arthropoda; class Insecta; order Lepidoptera; family Papilionidae; genus Meandrusa; species Meandrusa payeni. Next base: position 5,798,751 of record JAGSMX010000029.1, read on the forward strand.
GGGGTAGTAGCAAATAATTTATTAACATATTGTGAAAACCTTGACGGACAAATAATCAACAACATCCTACAGAAACATCAACAATAGTAAGCAAAGTTCTAGGAGATAACGTGTATAGCAACAGTTTGGACACAGCAGACCAACCAAACAGTTAGTGGGTATAATAATATATGTATTAATATTATATACATGTAGGGGGAGCAGTCTGAATAAATAAAACTGTAGAAATAGTGGCTCGGAAAACTTCTTTTATTTCACCTTAATTTTATATCACTTCGTGTCCACGTAACTCAATCGTAATGTAATGTCACTTAATGTCGTCCATCTTTCTTATATATCTTTTATTCCCAATCACTCGCCATTCGTTCACTCATCTTCATTCTCACATTCGGATACATCTTTCATACTTTCATGTTGATCGGATACAACTTACAAGTTTTTTTTTTCCTACAACTCGGCCATTCTGCAATTCAGTCTGTCCTCAGACTGACGACTTTACATTAGTTCAACTTACAAAATATAAAAATTATACAGCTATACTTTACAAAACAATAAATTTCTTTCTCTAACTTTCAACAAAATTTGGCATTAAATTTAGATCACTACCGGTATCGAGTAAACATTTGACTAATTGCCCACGCACTTCTCCATATTTCGTAGATTTATTGAGCGAACCATCGTTGTTTACACTACAAATATTTTGGTCGCTACAACTGACATCGCCGGCACTGGATGGATGCCGATCTGACATTGACAGTTGTTCGCTGCGCTCCATCGTACACTCACCGCTCTCTTCATTCACTCCCGCCACGCCATCTGTCGATCCGTTTTGTACTAGCATCGCCTGCGACGATCGTTGCCGATTTGAATTTTGCTCACCTGACGCTGCCGCCATCTTGTATGCCTTGCAATCCGCGCCAACATGTCCGAATGAGTTGCATCGGAAACATTTGACTCCTTTGGAACATACATTCGCCAAATGACCTTTATCCCGCATTTGTAGCATCGCGGAATATATGCCGGCGCACTTGCACCATTCCTAACGATAATTTCTCCGTTTTCTTTAGCTTTTCTTGCGGTCTAACAGCTTCCTGCCTCTGCTTCTTAGTTTTCATCTTGAATGCTTCATATAGGGTTAATTTTCTTTTAACACAGAGTAACTGGTGACGCCGTAGAACATCAACTTATTCGATTCGTAGTCGGAAATACCATCTATTATGTATTGTATCGCGACATAATCTGGGAATTTGCCACGTTTTCCCAACTCCTTCATTATCAACATGTACTGAATTTAACAACCTTTGTAAGAAATTCAATAATGTTGACCTATTTCACGTCAGTGATGCCTCACTACGTAAGTTTTTATAAGTACATTTAGTGAAATTTTGTCTGCGGGACCTTGGTATTCTTTTTTTCCTACAACTCGGCCATTCTGCAATTCAGTCTGTCCTCAGACTGACGACTTTACATTAGTTCAACTTACAAAATATAAATAAATAAATAAATAAATAAATAAATAAATAAATAAATAAATAAATAAATAAATAAATAAATAAATAAATAAATAAATAAATAAATAAATAAATAAATAAATAAATAAATAAATAAATAAATAAATAAATAAATAAATAAATAAATAAATAAATAAATAAATAAATAAATAAATAAATAAATAAATAAATAAATAAATAAATAAATAAATAAATAAATAAATAAATAAATAAATAAATAAATAAATAAATAAATAAATAAATAAATAAATAAATAAATAAATAAATAAATAAATAAATAAATAAATAAATAAATAAATAAATAAATAAATTTATTATTATTATTATTATTATTATTATTATTATTATTATTATTATTATTATTATTATTATTATTATTATTATTATTATTATTATTATTATTATTATTATTATTATTATTATTATTATTATTATTATTATTATTATTATTATTATTATTATTATTATTATTATTATTATTATTATTATTATTATTATTATTATTATTATTATTATTATTATTATTATTATTATTATTATTATTATTATTATTATTATTATTATTATTATTATTATTATTATTATTATTATTATTATTATTATTATTATTATTATTATTATTATTATTATTATTATTATTATTATTATTATTATTATTATTATTATTATTATTATTATTATTATTATTATTATTATTATTATTATTATTATTATTATTATTATTATTATTATTATTATTATTATTATTATTATTATTATTATTATTATTATTATTATTATTATTATTATTATTATTATTATTATTATTATTATTATTATTATTATTATTATTATTATTATTATTATTATTATTATTATTATTATTATTATTATTATTATTATTATTATTATTATTATTATTATTATTATTATTATTATTATTATTATTATTATTATTATTATTATTATTATTATTATTATTATTATTATTATTATTATTATTATTATTATTATTATTATTATTATTATTATTATTATTATTATTATTATTATTATTATTATTATTATTATTATTATTATTATTATTATTATTATTATTATTATTATTATTATTATTATTATTATTATTATTATTATTATTATTATTATTATTATTATTATTATTATTATTATTATTATTATTATTATTATTATTATTATTATTATTATTATTATTATTATTATTATTATTATTATTATTATTATTATTATTATTATTATTATTATTATTATTATTATTATTATTATTATTATTATTATTATTATTATTATTATTATTATTATTATTATTATTATTATTATTATTATTATTATTATTATTATTATTATTATTATTATTATTATTATTATTATTATTATTATTATTATTATTATTATTATTATTATTATTATTATTATTATTATTATTATTATTATTATTATTATTATTATTATTATTATTATTATTATTATTATTATTATTATTATTATTATTATTATTATTATTATTATTATTATTATTATTATTATTATTATTATTATTATTATTATTATTATTATTATTATTATTATTATTATTATTATTATTATTATTATTATTATTATTATTATTATTATTATTATTATTATTATTATTATTATTATTATTATTATTATTATTATTATTATTATTATTATTATTATTATTATTATTATTATTATTATTATTATTATTATTATTATTATTATTATTATTATTATTATTATTATTATTATTATTATTATTATTATTATTATTATTATTATTATTATTATTATTATTATTATTATTATTATTATTATTATTATTATTATTATTATTATTATTATTATTATTATTATTATTATTATTATTATTATTATTATTATTATTATTATTATTATTATTATTATTATTATTATTATTATTATTATTATTATTATTATTATTATTATTATTATTATTATTATTATTATTATTATTATTATTATTATTATTATTATTATTATTATTATTATTATTATTATTATTATTATATTGGCGTAAATAAAAGAAGGAAAATAAAAAGAGTGAACAAGAGCATCCTTAAAAGCTTTATGAAAATTATTACACAAAGGGATGGGCATTTGGTAATAAAATGAAAATCCGGATTTTATGACTCATAAAGGCTCTGGAGCAACTTGAAACAACTTTCACTTCTAATTACTACTTTCAGATAACTTGAACACTTCAGCGAATTTATAAGACTTCCTCTACAAATTGTTTTGGGGAAAAATGTAATTAGTTTTGTTTCTATTTCATCTTTCACTGACAGCTATTAAAAAAATCTTACTCGGCATATTTCTTCATATATATCTCTATAGCTAAGCAATACATATAAAAATATAAACTTACATATAATATTATACAAAACATACATTATAAATTATTTATTTATAAATATGTATCTATATCCTTACATACTCGTAGTATAAAGTCGCTTCCCGGTGTCTGTTCGCGATAAACTCAAAAACTACTACACCGATTGTAACGCTGTGTACAACAATGAATAGAGCAATTCTCGAGGAAGGAGGAAGGTTCGTTTACACTAGCTAAAATATAACGATATTTCTGAAAAATATAAGCCACTTTGAGTTTTCAACGAAAACGTTGCCTAAACCCTTTGAGATATAACGACATTTTTTTTTTTAAAAACCCCACATAACCCCCGCCTTCTGGGGGGAAGGCGGCGGTTATGTGGGGTTTTTACCCACTAAAACCTCCCCGGTGGCCCTTTCCTCGGTGCATGACAAGGGGCTCCGGGATCTCCAGTGGAACGCACCGGAGCCCCTCTGCACTGTGCTCAAGGAGAGCACGTCCCCTGTGCCCTCGCAGTGCAAGGCTACACGGGCCAGCCGATGTCGCCTTCTTCCCGGGTCCACTTTAGCGGACGACAAAGGCCCCCACCCTTGTCGCCCAGTGAACCCGAGGCCCCTTTTAGTCGCCTTCTACGACAGGCAGGGGATACCGTAGTCTTATTCTTGAGAGCCCAAAACTACAGGGCTGGAGATATAACAACATAATGTGTGGTGGAATTGTGTATCTTATATAGTACAACAGTAAAGTCCGTGATGGCATATGTCTATCTCATAAGGATAACATACTATATCCATGTTAACACTTTAAAAATTGGGAAATTATAAGGCGGTATATGGAAAGCTAAATACACAAATACGGTATTATTCCTTATTAATTTAAATACGTTAGTTGGCTTGAGCATTTTATGACCATTATTCACTCCCTTCACACCATGCAAATTAAATTAATACCTTAGGATATAGCAAAATCAAAACAATGATCAATGAAATTAATTTCGTGGTGCCCTGATTCGTGATGCGCATCGCGTCCGCGCCTAAATCTTAAAAAAAGCTAAATAAACTAACTTTTTCGTTAAATTCCACGCGGACAAAGTCGCGGGCACAGCTAGTATATAGTGTATAATAATAATATATAATATATATATAAGAAATAGAAAAATTAAGTAAATATTATGTACTAAAAAACGAAATAAAAAGAGTATATACATATACAGCCATAATCCCCATTGTGGTAGGTGCAACAGGGGTAGTAGCAAATAATTTATTAACATATTGTGAAAACCTTGACGGACAAATAAACATCAACATCCTACAGAAACATCAACAATAGTAAGCAAAGTCCTAGAAGATAACGTATATAGCAACAGTTTGGACACAGCAGACCACCCATACAGTGGGTATAATAATATATGCATTTATTATTATATACATTACTATATATATCTATATAATATCGATTGGGAAGTGGCATTCTTTTTCTTGAAGTCTCAAGACGAAATGCACACATAAGACCGGCTATAAACCGAGAAAAAAGGCACCCTAATCACATATATATAAAGGAAAAGTTAATTTAGCATGAACAGAAAATGGTTATGCAGCTAAGACTGTTACGTATTAAAAAGATCTTGAAAGACGCAGTTTTATTTCTTGCCATTTGAAAGAACAATCTCCAAAAACTTTATTTCACTAACGTGGGTGTTTCTTAAATGTTTCACGTTAAGATGTACTAAAAACCAACCAAGTAATCTACTTTCCGTTCGAAAAGTTCCATTATACGATGGAAACTTTAAAACTAGTTAATGCACTTAAGTGTGCTCGTCCCAATGTAAAGATTTCGATGTACAAATATAAATAAATAAGCTCGCACGACCTTTTAATCTTTTGTTTTAGTGAGGTAGACAGAGACAGCTATCAATTTTCACCTTTCAGCAATTTATTTATGAGCCCATCGCCATTTATTAATTACAAATTGTAGTTATTGATTATTTGTTCCAGAAAGTCATTAGTACAAGCCAGTTAGGATTAACACTTCGAATATGAAATCGTATAGCAAACATTAGTAACACAAATGATATAAAACGTTATATACGTTCACGTTAACGTTATAGACGTACATACGTTTTTGAAGATTCTTTTGTATTGTTGTTTAGGTGTTTAATGAAAACTTTAGCGTTTTTGTTTCATTATTATATCCATTTTAAAACCTTTTTTTTGTTCTCGTCTGGGAAATCTTTAACAAGATAACCCGCAAGTGGGTTTTTACAAATTAAAACCCCCCCGGTGGCCCTTCGTGCAAGCCTTCGGTAAGGGGCTCCGGGATCTCCAGAGGAACGTATTGGAGACCTTCTGCGCTGTGCTCTTCGGAGAGCACGTCCGGGAGGGGGGGGGGGCGAGGTTAATCTCTCCTGGCCTGTGCCCTAACTACCTAATAGAGGTTTAAGCGACCTAAGAGCTATGCCACCTCTCAATCCGGTGAAGCAGTAAAGGCCAGCTTCTCTGGACAAATGTGTTAGTTCGTCCAAATAAAAAAAAAACACTAAAAATCAGCATTTGCTGAAACGGTTACCAATGTTGGCATCATGTCCTATTTGTCAGTTCCTTTCTTTAATTGTATTTTGTTTATTTTGCTTTCTTTTTTAATGTGTGTTATATTTTGTCTGTAATATGTTTGTATATTATCATAATGGCAATAAATGCAATAAATTATATGTCTATGATTATGTGAGCTAAAAATATTGTGATAGCATTAAAAAAAATGCTAGTTACTTAGCAATACGCTTGTAATATAGCTTATATTGAGACATTCGATGTATGGTAAAAAGCCAACAGGAAGAATGATACAGACGGACAGTTGATTGATGGCTCGTAGGACGTGAATTGGTCATAGCGGGTCCGCAGCGATTTAAGCGACTACAGACAAAGTTAACGAGTGGACTGGATGTCTCCATTTGCACGCAAAAACGTCTATACATACTGATGAGGTTGTGATAGGCTGAGAACGTTACGCGTACGTGGATTTAAGATTATTACATCGATTTTAAAAAAGGTATTTTACATATATATATATATATATATACTCTACACTCTTATTTCGTTAAAGTTTTGGTATCTGAAGGTTGCATTTCTACCAAAAGTGAATTGTTTACCTGACTGTTTAATTTTTACAACATAGGGTCAGGTTATGTAGCGATGTATGTAACATAGATAATGAAGGTCAATGTTTAAAACTATGAGGTTTTATGTAAAAATAAATAAATAAAATTGGTATGTCTCTTTTTAATAATAAAATAATGGCTTTTTACTTCCTATATATATCGCATATATATCGAATCGTGCGTACAGCAAAGGAAGTGGAACAAGTTGCCGGCATCACTCTTTCCGTCCAAGTACGACGTGGGAACCTTCAAGAGTAGAGTGAATAGGTACTTACTAAACTAGCGCGTACTTTCGACTATATCACCACTTAACATCAGGTGGGATCGTGGTCAAGCATTGGTTTATACCCCATAAAAAAGAAAAAGAAATGGTATATATACCGAAATAATATTTTTTTCAATTTTTGTCTGTCTGTCTGCCGGCTTATCTCTGGAACGGCGGAACCGATTTTGATGGGACATTCATTGCCAGATAGATAGCTGATGTAATAAGGTAAGCTATTTTTAAAACTTGAGTTGATTATCCGGGTGGTCGTCTCAACTATACAAAGCGTGCTCTTGCAACACGAATTCGATCCCCGGTGCCGGTATCAATGAAACGGAATGTTTGTTGCATTTCAGTATACCTAAATAATTATTGATTTAATAGTAACTTACGAATTTGATAACCCTTCAAGTGGATTGAAATCTACTAAAAACACAATTTATTATTTAATTTACGTAACAAGTTACGTTCTACGGCGCTACGTCGTAGGTCGGTGCGGATGGTGTGTGGCGGGTTTTTTGCGATTGGCCGTGCATTTCACGCATTGCTCTGCGCCCCGATTCCTCTCGAGGTTTTGTCGGTGGCCAGCGACGTTTTACATAAGACATGCCTCTCAATGGCCCAGATATATAAATAGATGACGTTTTTATTATAAAATGCAAGTATTTTATGGGAAAACCCCACCCCCTTGATAAGATTAGGAGCGTTGCTGGAGTTTCTTCGCCCACTTTTTCTCCGAGCGGTAACGCTTCCCGAAGTGGCATATAAGTTAGTCTAGCTTAGATTGTCCCAATAGTTTTCGTGGTTCGGCCCTCTCGGGCGCCCTCGGATCGGACTGCTAACGCGTAATAATGGTAACCGTCCAAGCCGAGGTTACCCCTCACCGGGGGGACCCTTGTGTCGAGTTACCACCTAATAGAGGTTCAGGCTAAGCGATCTAAGAGCTGTGCCACCTCTCAAATCCGGTAAAACAGTAAAGGCCAGCTTCTCTGTGCCAACTGTGTTAGTTCGTCAAAAAAAAAATTATAAAATGCCGAGCGAAGTGGTGAATTTTGAAATAGAACAAGAGAAACGCTGTATTTATACCGTCAGTCTTCCATCTTCGTTTCTCTTAAGATATTTTTTTTCTTTTGTTTTTAATAGAGGCAACGGAAACTTATAGATGTTACTGTAAATGAAATAAAATGTGTCTCCAATCTGTCTGAGTTTTAACTGACATTAACAAAGGAATAGGTTCTCAATTCGACTGTATTTTTTATGTTGTCAGATTTTTGGATCGGGCTAACCGATTTTGATGATTCTTATTTGAAAGCTGGTGCATCCCACGTGGTCCTAATTCCTATTCCTAATAAAGTCCTATTCTGACATTGGCATCCAGGAGAAAACCATATAAGCCTCAAATTTGCATCAAACGCCAGAAAGGTACGAATAATTCAATATCACGCCAACCGATTTCCTTAATTTGTTTATTATTGGAAAGGATGTTCTTCAATAGTAGTTTAATGAGAGTTTGGTTAGGTTCTGATTAATTCTATTTTGTAATTCCTATGATGATTCGGAAATACAAATAGACAAATAAAATCGAAAATTTAAAGAAGAAAGACCGCGCGTAATAGCGTTTAACGTTAGATTCGATTGGAAGTCGGTTTTTGTTTTTACTTGTTTGAAGTGAGAGCATTTTAATTTTTTTTTTCGCAACAAAAACGTTTCAAGCCTAGTAAGATCGTATTTGAAACACACTAATATTATTAATAATAATAAATCTTTATTGAACACTGAAGAAAATTATTCAACAATGAAACGTGAAATCCCTGACTCCTGAGCTAGGTACTATTGGATCTGTGTTTCAGGAGTCAGTGTCTTCTCCCATTTTAAAAAACACAATATGAGCGTTAACAATAGTACATAAATGTGCTGTGTTTGTGTGTGTCAGACGCACACAGTGATAATTAATTTAGTAGCATAAATTTCTACAACATTATAGAAAATCATTTAAAAAACAAACGATAACGATTTTTTTTCTACTCTCCTAACTCCTAACTAATAAATAAAGTGAACAAGGTTGTTTTCGCATGCGAAAATTTCACCGGGTAAGTTTACGATGAAGTTACGCCTTAGCTGATGTATTAGTCGAGACCACGACGCAGCGGCTCAGTGGCTAGAGTCCTCTTTTTATAAGAATAAGTATTTACATATATTACTCAATAATAAAATCAGGGTACGAACCAAACCGGTGACGGGTTAAATATTAAACGCTTATAAACGCGGACGCACTGTTTTATTGCCTAAGTATTGTAGTTGTATTACGAAGTTCTATTGTCTCTTCTTTCATATTCATACTCGTTATTGTGAGTCGCAGACTTCACTAGCCTTAGAAATATTTTCTAAGATGTAGGTTTCGTCTCGATGTTTTCCTTCATCCCCGAGGGCGTGGTAAATCAGCATATAAAATTGCAAGAGCAAATTTATTGGTGCCGGCGTTGGGGATCGAATTCGGATTGCTGGCGTACTATGCAACTTGACCCAACCGCCCGGACACAGCTACCACAGCTCTCGTTGTCGTCGAATATTATTAACCTAGACATACATAAATGTTTAATCTTTTGTATTCTATTGATACTAAAGCATCAGCAAAATTATTCGAAAGCTAGCTAGCTAGTAGGTAGATAATGCAAACCAATAAGGTGGTTGTGTCTGTACTTCAAACATTATGTTTGAGGTTCTGGTGCAAAAAACTATAACATGCATAGCATGCGGTATAACACATGCTTAAGGATGCAACATCCCTTCTCTAGGTTAGTGCCTTATAAAATTTGTACCTTTGGGAACATTAGTACGAACTAGAACCGACAGAGGATCAATGCTTTCGAAATGTAGTGTAGACGCCGCTTGTTAAGGATTCCCTTTTTTTTGTTCACGGGGAGGAAATCTTCAGCCAGATACCCTGCCTTCGAAAGGATGCCTTTGGAAGGAAGGCGGGGTTATGTGGGGTTTTTAACCACTAAAGCCCCCCCAGTGGCCCATCCTCGGTTCACGGTGAGGGTCTCTGGGATCTTCAGAGGACCGCACCGGTGCGCCTCTGAAATGTGCTCTTCGGAGAGCACGTCCCGGGGGGAGGTTAATCCCTCCCTCCCTGTGCCCTCGCAGTGCAAGGCGACACGGGCCAGCCGATGTTGCCTTCTTCCCGGGTCTACTTTGGCGGATGACAAAGGCCTGCACCCTTGTCGCCCAGTGAACCCGAGGCCCTTTTTAATCGCCTTCTACGACAGGCAGGGGATACCGTGGTCTTAATCTACGAGTCTAGTGTCTAGTATAATACTATACTAACTATACTTATTTCTATTTTTTTCGATATAATATAACTTTACATTTAATGTTACTTAGCAGGTTAGGCTGTCTCGTGACATAGGCCTTCTCAAGTTCCCTCTAGATTTGCCTGTTCATTGCTGTCCTTCTCCAACCTTTGGGCAGATCGTCTTATTTTTTTCTGCCGTCCTCTATGTCTTCTCGTCCTGTTGTTCATCTCATCATGTGAAGGTCCATTTCCATCTAAAGGTTCGCGTTCTTACTTTAACATCTGCTACTTTGTTGTTTAAGATGCTTTATTCCAAATAAACATTATATTGTGGTATTTCTTTAAAATACTTATCTATTGCATATTTTTATAGAAAACTTTCTTATTCTTTTACTAAGTTCCCAATAGACCTATGTCAGAGTGATGTATTGGATACCGTGTGCGCAAAATGTGTCGACAATTTGTTGGAATTGCTGAAGTAACGTACTACGTCCTTGATTCATTCGGAGAAAAGTTCAAACTGCTTTGATGGGAGATACGAATAGAACATTTTAAAATGTACTAGCGTGGATAATAGAAAAAATTTCAAGTCAAATGTGTTCTGTTATTAACACAAATATACGATTCTAAATAATTATTAAGACCATCGAATCTGGGACAGAATTTCATATGGCATAATTTTATCTTAATGTCAATTAATTTTAAGTTTATATGGAGGGTTTTTGGTATGACAGCTGTAGTAGATAGCACTATTGCAACTGTTCGGACATGACTAACTTTTTTTTTCTATGGAAAAATCTGTATATTTTGCTATTTTCTCCGAGTGGGTGGCCACTCGGATCTTTTATTAATTCAGATACTTGGCCACCAAGTGTTGGAATAACTTGCCACCGCCCATAAGAGACAGTAAATCTGTAAACGCATTTAAAAATAAATTAAAACACCTGATGTTAAAGTTGCAAAAAGATAATATCCCCTTGAGCTATTCTATCCTATCGGTGGCTTGTTGTTTCCAATATTTTCAAAATTTCATTATATCTATAATATAAACGTTATACGTTTATTTATCATATTACTTATTTTATTTTATGTTTTTTTATTTTTTGACTTATTTATGAAATTATTTATTTATGAAATTTTTTCATCTATTATTTTATAGTATAAGATATATATTAATCTCATAACTGTTTTATTTATGTATCATATTTATTGTACTCTTATTGTCTGTATAAATTCCATGTAAAAGTAGTATTGCGCGCGCACGTCTTTAGGTACTCGTACTCGGCTGAAAATCAGTGCTTTCGCATCCTTGCGACAGCATATGCTGAGACGGTGTCCGATATTGGCATCATATGTTATGTATCATTTGTCCGTGTAACTTTAACTGTATTTTATTTATTTTCATTCGTTTTTTAATGTGTGTTATATTCTGTCTGTAATGTGTTTGTGTATTATGATGCCAATAAATAATGTCTAATTTATGTGAATTAGACATAGACATACTGACATGACATGACTGACATACTGCAATTTCGATGAGTAATACTATTTATTTCTGTTTGTCTAATAAAGTTATATCCGGTCTATTATTATTACATTATTATTGGCACCGGCAACAGAGATCGAACTCGGCTTGCTAGACACAAATTTTAGCAAGCTATGTTTTGTTGAAAATAGAATTCAAAACTCAGAACGGAGATCGATGGAATGTGCTCGGCGGTTCTAAGTTACTCTAGAATAGAAACAACGGGTAATACAAGACAAAAAACATCATAAACAAAAGTAAACAGAAACAACATAAAGAAAGAACAAAATACAAATTGTCCCGAAAAGGGGTTGGCTCAGCATGTGCTGTGTTCACACATGTAGCACAGCGCTGATTTTCAGCCAAAAAACCTGTGAAGACTAAGGCGGACACGATTCGGTTGTGTATTATTAAGGTGTTACATTACATATACTTTCATATATATTATACATAAATATATATATTAAAAAAGCAGCTATACATATATATATATATATATGTAGTGTTAAATAAACGATTTGTCGTAGTTGATGTTGGCGTGGTTACGTTGAGACTCAGTTAAGAAACCATTTCAATTTATTTTTAGATATAGGTAATGTTTTAGACGTCCTAATAGGCGGGGGGATTTTATTCCAACATTTTGACGCCGAATATCGAAAACTACCACGGAATGCAGTAGACTTGTGTGTTTGTATACTTAGCTGATATTAATAAAAAAAAAATAACTTTGGGCATTGTTTTATCATTCGCCGGAAATGAAAATTATTTCATTGTGTTACGGTTGTCTTTACATTTTTACTGAATAGTTCACAAACAAACGACACAGTCTCGAAAGGGTGCGTAGTAGGGTACTTTCATAAAAAAAAGTTTCCAAGGAAATCTATTGTTCCATTTCCCTCACTGGTTCGAGGACAGACAAGGTTAATTTGTTTTAAAATTATTTCACTGGAGGGCGGTCGTGTTGCTCCCCTTCGCATCCGTTCGCGTCGCGTCTACACAAATTGAATGGTAACATGCAAGTCATTGTTAAAAAAAAACCTTTTCTGTGAAATTTCTTGTATCTATCTATATATATAAAAGAGAATGTGTGTATGTTTGATCCGTATAGGCTCTGAAACGGCTAAACCAATTTCAATGAAACTTTCTCGGAATCTTCAGATTGACCTGGCGAGTAATCCTGTAAAGTTTGGTGACGATCGGAGCACTCCACTTTTTAAAATTTCAAATACAGCTTTTATTTACTATGGTACTACTACTACGCGTATGATATTGTATTTACTGATATGTACATGGGTATAGATAATGATCTTCACCCACTCGTGAAGAGATCGAGTACGGAAATAAATAATTTAATATATTGTGAGAGTTAAATTAAATATTTAATGATGTAAGTTTATTGTTTAAATTAAATAAAACAAAATTAAGCCCGGCAAAGCGGGCTATGTACGCTAGTATATAGCATAAATATAGCAAATTTATGCTATATATTAGATATAAAAGAATCATCAAAATCGGTCCAGCCAATTAAAAGTTATTGGGTAACAAACTAACAAACAAAAATAATACATATAGCTGAATTGGGAACCTCCGTCTTTTTTTAAGTCGGTTAAAATTTTTAAACAAATAAACTTATTGGTGGTTATAACAAACATTACCATTAGGGTAACTAGCGAGCGTCTTACTTGGATTTAGGGCTAACAAATAGACAGATACACACAGACACACAGGCGCACAAACATACAGACACAACACAGGCACAGATATAGACATATTCTTTATTGGCATCATTCGAATACATAACAAACAAAATATGAAACATAATAAAAAGGCAGTATATGCTGTCGCAAGGATGTGACAGCGCTGATTTTCAGCGGTGCCCAGGAATATAGGCTCCTGCGTTATTTTAACCCTTTTTAATCCCCTTACAGAGATAACTATAGCTTTCGGCTTATCTCGAAGCTTATTAGGTCCCGTATAGTAGTCCCGGGCACCGCTGAAAATCAGGGCTGTCGCATCCTTGCGACAGCATATGCTGAGACGGTGTCCGATATTGGCATCATATGTTTTGTATTATTTGTCCGTGTAACTTTAACTGTGTTTTGTCTATTTTTCATTCTTTTTTAATGTGTGTTATATTCTGTCTGTGATGTGTCTTTGTATTGTGATGCCAATAAATAAGTGTCTATGTCTATGTCTATATGAGAGATGGTAAGTCTAACGACATATTTCAGCAAGTGGTTTATTTGTATGAAAAAAATTGCAAAATCAGATCTTGTCGGAAAGTCGCGATTAGGCTATGCTATGTAATTGAAAAAATACGAATATTTTTTTTTATAAGAATAAGAATAAATATCAAAATGACTTTGTAAATATATCCATTTGTCCCAGCATGAGTTTCACAAAACAAAATTGAGCGGAAAATTTTCCATTTCGCGTGTTATACGTTTATAATCTAAGATGAATGTGCACTAAATTCGTGAAACAACGGCGGAGCACTCTGTAAGATTACTTGGGCTGTGTTACCGTTTTCCAGATAGGTGAAGCTAAAAGTCAAAAATACTTGCATACACATTTCGACAGCTCCAACGTATTAAATTATATTAAAACTTTATCTTTGGAGCTATTATCACAGTAAAAACACATAAAAGAATTTGCAATCAATACCGGAAAACCTTTTAAAAAAAATGAAAATCTTTTAAGCGAACTATGTATATCGACCAGATAGGAGACATGCTGATTTTAATACATAAACTTTCTAAAAAACGACAGAAATAGAGATCCTTATCTCTGCCTACCCATTATTATAATTATTTATCCAATAAGTGTTAATCATTTTTTTTTGTTGACGAGGGGGAAATCTTCAACAAGATATCCCACCTTCTTGGGGTGCACGGTTATGTGGGGTTCTTAGCCACCAAAACCCCCCAGGTGGCCCTTCCTCGGTGCATGGGTTCTCGACAGGTACGCATCGGAACCCCTCTGTACTGGTCCTCTGTACGTCCTGAGAGGGGCCCTTTCAGTGCAAGGCGACACAGGCCAGCAGATGTTGCCTTCCGATACTCGACAAAGCCCCTTGTTGCCCAGTGAACCCGAGGCCCGTTTTAGTCGCCTTCTACGACAGGCAGGGGATACCGTTATATTATTCTACGAGCCCAGAATTACAGGGCTAATCAGTGTTAATCTAGTTCAAGGAGTTCCGCCATGGAGTGTTCGGGTGGTCGCATTAACTTGCATTGTACGCTAGAAAATTTGTTTGTCGCAGTTTTAACTGCTGATTTTTCACGCGTTTTGGGGTGTAGGAAAACATCCTCATCTACAACATGTAATCTACAAATTTTAGAAAATTTTCTAAGAAATATGTAGTCTGCCAATGAGTTTTAAGGACACGTTGCGGACTATGCCCTTAAACTCTCCTTTCAGAGAAGGTCCCAACAGCGGAACGTATATACGTACGTAAGAAACCACATAACGGAATTATTGGTATCACCACTTTTTTTTTTTTTGTTAACGGGGAGGAAATCTTCAAAAAGATACCCCGCCTTCTGGGGGGAAGGCGGCGGTTACGTGGGGTTTTTACCCACTAAAACCTCCCCGGTGGCCCTTTCCTCGGTGCATGACGAGGGGCTCCGGGATCTCCAGTGGAACGCACCGGAGCCCCTCTGCCGATGTCGCCTTCTTCCCGGGTCCACCTTAGCGGACGACAAAGGCCCCCACCCTTGTCGCCCAGTGAACCCGAGGCCCCTTTTAGTCGCCTTATACGACAGGCAGGGGATACCGTAGTCTTATTCTTGAGAGCCCAGAACTACAGGGCTGATTGGTATCACCACTAAGTTAACCCAACAGTTTGTACATCTTTAGAATTTTAGTTAAATCTGACTATCCTATCAGCTCGCAATAAATTCCTTGTATTCAGGATTAAATAAAAGGTGTAGAAAGGTGTCCGGACCCGAACGTACACTTTAGTTTGTTCGTATTCACGACGTCGGCATTTCTATTCGGATTGCGTTTTAACTCTCTATGCAATTACGCAGTGAATAGACACACGTAAATCAATGCCGGAACTCTGTGCGCCCCTTTCCCAGCTTTGAAATTCATCAGTCGCATTGGCTTTGTATGCGTCTATGCGCCTTTTTTGATTAAGTGCAAATATAAAATAAATTATATGGTAAAATTCAGCTCCTCTTGGCCCCGAGTCTGCTACACTAATTGTGTACAAATTAAACGTTCATTGGCATCATAGTGGTCGAGATTTGCTTTGGTTTACCGATAGCGTACAATGGGATGTCAATCATGTGTGTGTATGTATTTGATATATTTGGTAATGATGTAATGGTGAATGTGATTGTAATGGTTCGGTTTCAGAATGAAACATTGGTAAATTATAGATTGTGAGGAAAAGTATTTTTTTTTTAATTCTTATATTGCAACCACAGACCTGTGTCCGTGCTCTTTTCCAATACACTTAAATTGTTTACTCTGCATTTGTTAAAAAGTGCCACTTCTACAGTTACTATTTTCCTTATTTTTTTTTTTGATATATAATGCCTGAATTTGGAGGTGGCCAGAGATCGTTTTGGGTTCACGCGTCGTTTGGCCCTGCTTCTCATGGCAATTTTCAGGTTGTAGTCCACTATCCTCTCCCTTGATGCGGCCATTGCCTTTGTCATCAGTCTTCCTGTGGCGTCGTCACAGTCATCTGTATAATAGACACAGCTGACGGTGTGTCGGGATATCGCCACTACAGCATGTTGGACGCTGTCGTGCAGTTGCAGTTTTTTCGTCACTGTTCTGATGACCACCACTGATCCGTACGTGAGGCCTTGGGGAAAAGTATTATCGCATTATAGTATGTATGAACTTGTAATTAATGTGTGATTTTCATTTGTTTTTCGTACAGTCAAGATGAGTGAATGTAATGAAGAAATTCGATACATTTCAAAAAGGTAAAAATACAACACAAGCCGCGAAAAAATTTTGCGATATTTATGGACCTAGTACAGTGTCTGTGAAAGTAGCACAAATTTTGTTTAAGCGTTTTCAATCCGGAAATTTTGATGTTAAAGATGTACGCCGCTCTGATCGCCCTAATACGGATAAAATGGATGGGCAGCGGTGATTATTTAAGATCAGGCGAGTTGTAAACTTTCTGCCACTTTACTACAAAAGAGAACACTGTTTTTCCACTTCACTATCTATTCATATTTTTTAAGAACATGTATGTACATTGATTTTACATTCCTAAATAATAAAAAATATATTCCCCGCATTTAGTACGTGATACTTTAGTTTGAAACGATAAAATTTTTACCAATTTATTTTTGAACAGCAAAATATTCCGGTTATTCTGGGAACAGGTGCATTACAGCTTCTGAATTTCAAATATGAAATCCATTTCAAATTTATAAATACATTTTATTTAAACAAGTATATTTACGAGAAAAACAAAAAGCTACTTCAAATCGAATCAAACGCTATTACGCACGGACGCCCTCTTATTATTTCCGAATTGTCATAGAAATATGTTTTTTATTTTATTAAATAAAACTACTTTTCCACGGACTGATCGTGCGTGCCTTTTTAATTTATATTTTAATTAAATTATGATTGCTTCGTTTGTAAAAGAGTTTACTTAACGCCAGACCCAGATTTTTTTTTCTTTATTTATTCGGGACTTATGCCCTTTTGGGCATGTTAGCCCCATCATACCCTAAACTACGCACACACACCTTGGATATATATATATATATATATAGAGACCCAGATATATATATATCTTTTTTTTATTTTATAGTTTATTTAAATACAGTTTTTTTTTCTCTCTCTACAGTTTACTGGCTAAACTTGGTCGTCTCCTTGGCGGAGGCTGCTGACCTTTACTTGATGCACATTTCAGACTTAAGTATATGGTTTTCACATAGATGCTATTGTCAGAATTAGAGCAAATTTAAATGGGGCCACACGGCAACCACCAGCTTTCAACAGAATCATTAAAATCGGTTCACCCAGAGTAAGGTCGCGGGTGACAGTGGCAGGCTTTTGAAAAGAAACAAGTTGTTCTTTGCTTGCAGAGCAATTGTAGACTGACTTTATTTTATTAAAGCATTAGTTTATATATTATCCTAATACAATGGTGTCTTATAATCGCTTATGGCGGGAGTGTTATTAAATATGTTAATTTATTACACTAGAAATGCTGGACGAAGGGGACTTATATGACTCTTAGGGGTCACGTTATTGATAACTTTATTTATGAAACTCGATGTGTATAGCGCCTTCTTTGCTATGCCGATATAACTCCAGTCGAAAGTTTTTTTTTTCAGACAAATTGACAAAACATTTATCGCATACCCTTATTTAGTATGACGCCAATCTGGTCAATATATAGCCGTGAGCGTATAAAGCGTTAGTTAAGAATGTTTGAATATCTCGGAAGATAAAGCCGTTAGCTAACTGAAATAAATTGTGTATGATAGACAGTTAAATATCCTTTTTCAATTTTAGTATTTAGTGTTGCCTCCACATTAGGTACTAAAATTTAAATTTAATGAAAAATACTGTATTATCCAAGTTTACATAAGACATCCTTTTTCGTTTAAGTTTATGTTTTTTAGCGAAATATAAATAAATTAATAAAAATATTTTCAGGATATTTAATTGTCTATCATGCATAATTTATTTCAGCTACCTAGCGTCTTTATATATATATAATTTTAGTGACCTATACATAACCCTCAGGGGTGCATAATGCGCCGGTCGTTGTAAAAGGACCTAGTGACGTCATCAATCGAGTTAAACTCCAAAGCGACGTGTGTAGACAGCCGATGGGAATCTAGTAATGATGTATGGCGCCACAATTCAGCGATTTTCAATTTTATACTTGCATAGTATTTTATATTTTCAGTTTTATTAGCATTATTTACGCTCCATCATGTTAGGATAGTTTCATAAAAAATACATTACTTCAAATAGTCAAAACAGCTGATACTCTCTTTTTTCACTAATTTATATCTGCCTCTTAACTTCCCTTCGCACTCACACTTTACGCGACACATTCACCAACTTAATCCCTCAAGTTAAGTGTGTAAGATTTACTTCAAAAATATAATAAAATGCATTGTATTTATAGTTTAAAATTAAAATTATTTTTATATTTAACCGCTTGTAGTGAAGCCACACAATTACGCAACGCTACCTCACATACAAAGCGGCCGCAGGCTAGACGTGTAGAATATGAATACGGGACTCAATGAACTGAAGAATTCCGAATTCGGTATTGAGAATACGGAGTAATCTCTCGTGTAGTGTCCACTGCTTTGATTTTATGCGCTCCTGGTATTTCCACAACACAACAAGAATAATTCTATGTTGCTCTGTAATTCAAGAAACCACATTAAAAGTTTATTCCTGCTTTTGCTAAACTGTATAAATTAAATTATGACAGCCCTGTAGTTCTGGGCTCTCAAGAATAAGACTACGGTAGCCCCTGCCTGTCGTAGAAGGCGACTAAAAGGGGCCTCGGGTTCATTGGGCGACGAGGGTGGGGGCCTTTGTCGTTCGCCAAGGTGGACCCGGGAAGAAGGCGACATCGGCGGGCCTGTGTCGCCTTACACTGCGAGGGCACAAGGGGAGAGTGCTTCCCCGGGAAGATGCTCTCCTTGAGCACAGTGTAGAGGGGCTCCGGTGCGTTCCACTGGAGATCCCGGAGCCCCTCACCATGCACCGAGGAAGGGCCACCGGGGAGGTTTTAGTGGGTAAAACCCGACATAACCACCGCCTTCCGTATCTTCTTGAAGATTTCCTCCTCGTTAACAAAAAAAAAAAATTATGACATCTTCTATTCTATTCTATTTGACATCACTGACAAGTCCTTTTTATTGACATCACAACAAACCTCCATAGACTCCACTATGGAGGTTTCATAGAAAAATAAATATTATTATTTTTTACAAATACGGAGTTATAAACATTATCTCTTCCGTCACTTATTTGCCGGGGAGAACGACCGCGACGAAAGTGCCCAATACCGATGCCCACTTTAGACTCCCTTTTATTTCTTACAGAAAGCCACTCGAAGCGACTGCATTGTGTAGAAATACGGAGAAAGAAATACGTACATTCGCAATTTAAGAGTTTTATTGCTTTCAAGAGAATGAAATTCATTTTAATAAAAACTTCAACTATACTAGACTGTAGTGCCGTTTTGCAAATAAAGGCAAAACCTTTTTTTTGTTGACGTTTTATCTTCAGAAAGATACCCCGCCTTCTGAGGCGGCGGTTATGTGGGGTTCTTACCCACTAAAACCTCCCAGTGGCCCTTTCCTCGGTGCATGACGAGGGGCTCCGGGATCTCCAGTGGAACGCACCGGAGCCCCTCTGCACTGTGCTCAAGGAGGACTCCCTGCCCCTGTGCCCTCGCAGCGCAAGGCGATACGGGCCAGCCGATGTCGCCCTCTTCCCGGGTCCACTTTGTTGGACGACTCAGGCCCCACCCTTGTCGCCCAGTGAACCCGAGGCCCCTTTTAGTCGCCTTGCACGACAGGCAGGAGAACTACAGGGCTGATAAAGGCAAAACCTATCCTATCCTACCTGTGTAAGCGTGTGTCTACTGATATGACTAACTGTTCCGAATGAATCAAGTGCTCCTAAAGATTGCACGGATATTTATTTAAGATGAGCGTACCTAGCCCGCTTCGCCGCGCTAGATTTGCTTTATTTTATTTAAACAATAAACTTACATCATTAAATATTTAAATTAACTCTCTCACAATATATTAAATTATTAATTTCTCTCCGTATTCATTATCTTCTCGAGCGGGTGATGACACACATGTACATATCAGTAAATACTATATCATTCTTATTATTTAGGGATCTATTTTACTTTATTATACTTCAATTTACTCCATTGTACTTCAATATGGTTCATAATGACATAAACATACACAACGCACGTGTCTATACAAATTTGGGTAATTAAACAATAGAATATCATCATAGTAAATAAAAGCTGTATTTGACAGTTAAAAAGAGGAGTGATCCGATCGTCACCAAAGAAGATTTAAACTTAAAGGATTACTCGTCAGGTCAATCTGAAGATACCCTGAAAGATTCATTGAAATCGGTTCAGCCGTTTCGGAGCCTATACGGAACAAACGCACACACATTATCTTTACGATACGATATATATATATAACCTTCGTACATAATATTTTTAACCGTAGTTAGTGAGTAAATAAGGAAAGTAGTCAATTCAGTAAGTTACTTTGTTCAGAAGATGTCATTGTTTTGTTTAAATTTTTTAACCTCGCTTTCTGTCACTTTTGGGACCCTATAAGCTTGGTGTAAGAACAGCAAATGCTGTCTCTATATACACTGCTGAGAGCTTATTATTATTTTATGATTAGTTACAGCCTTTATATATGTTCTTCTGCTGGGCACAGGCCTTCTCTGTAAAGAGAGTATAAGGGCATAGTTCACCACGCGGCCCTAGTGCAGATTGGCAGACTTCACATGCCTTAGAAAATTTTCTAAGACATGTAGGTTTCCTTACGATGTTTTCCTTCACCGCCGAGCGCGTGGTAAATCAGCACATAAATTTGCAACAACAAATTTATTGGTGCCGGCACCGGGGTTCGAACTCGGGTTGCTAGCGTACTACGCAACTTGAGCCAACCGCCCGGACAATGAGCTACCACGGCTCTCTTATGATTAGTTCCCCATATTATCATTAAAATGTATGGTATGAATGTATATAGTAATTTGCTCAGAGCTTATAAACTCACGCGGTATAACTGAAATAATAGAACGAAAAGAGAAACAATAATAAGGCCCAAGTCTCAAGAAAATATACGTGAAATTTTCATACAAACTTACATAATGACATTGTCTCACGTTTCCGTTGGAGACGAAACAAAAAGATGTTTCTAACTTCAGTGAGTAACGCTCAAGTTCGTGAATATTTTACGTAACACCGTAAAAGTTAACAATTGTATGGTTTTGTTAACGGTGTTAATTGTTAAAATATCACCATTACAAGGGTGTTATTTGAAAGTACTTCCCTAATTCTAAGCTGCCGCTGAAGTTCTCTCGTAAATCTTCTGTTTTGTTTCACTTGCTTGTTTCGCGACGGACGGATTTGATGCTTTTTTTAAACTTTCTATACGAAAGGCGATTTTCTCATAACATACATATGGTATGTATTAATTAAAGATGAATTAACATTTTTGCAGTAAATTTTCACAATTTTTTTAAACGACGTTTGGTACTGTACGGAAAGGTAATATTTTCCCTGAGTTATTCCACTTGGGCACAAAATCACGCACCTACTTTAACACGGCAAACAACAAGTACTTAGAACACAAATATTTTTTTTTTAAAAAAGAAAGCTAGCAATATTTCTTTTCTTTTCAGAAATATTACAAACAATCTTGTTAACCATTCCAAATAAGCCGAAGCTTGTGCTAGGACATGGTTCACGGCAATAGTCGAATGGTGGATTCGAACCCACGACCTTACGATTCGCAGGCCGTACCCTAAACCATTAGGCTATTGAAAAATAAACCATTTATAGTATAGGCTCCGAAACGCCTGGACCGATTTCAATGAAACTTTCTAGGAATCATCAGATTGACCTGATGACTAATCCTGTAACGTTTGGTGTCGATCGGAGCACTTCTCTTTTTGAACTGTCAAATACAGCTTTATATACTACGATGATATTCTATTGTTTTATAATCCAAATTTGTCATTACATGCGTTGTGTATATTTATGTCATTGTGAACGATTTTGAAGTAGACCAGGTAAGTTATAGCGCCGCGAATGTATCCGTTTGCCTATGCTTTTAATTGATTATTACTACGGATAATTGTGTTTTACTTCACGTGTTTCAATTCACAGAATTATTCTAATCAATAAAAAATGCCACACAAAAAAGCAAGCATTAAAAAACAAACCTCCAAAAAAAAGAGCAAATGAAACAGCTGAGGAACGTCAGTTACACCTTCAGAAAAATTGTAGTAGTATATTTAAGAGAAGAGATATAGAAACTGAAGGCGTAGGTTCAAATTCCCCTATTCTAGGGAGCTTTTGAACTAGTAGGCCCCCCCCTCTCGACCTCCGTCTCAATCGAGACCGAGAGATAGATTCGCAGCGGCTGACGCTTGAGGGATTAGCCCCGACGTAAAAATAGTTATTCCTAAAAAATCCGTTCCAAAACGGTACCCAAGACCAGGGGAGCAGTTGCCCCCTGCGCTGATAACCCGGGTAATGGGGTAACACCCCGAGGCCCGTACCTGCGAGGTTCCCGTGAACCTTGTAGATGACTCGACTGAACTGACTGAAGAAACTGAAGGGGAGCGTGAATCACGGCTTCAAAAAAAGCGTGACAAAGAATCTTACTTGCGAGCTACCGAGAGAACTCAAAAACGTACCCAAAGACTTAATGCCAACTTAATGTGTATATTTATGTCATTATAAACCATATTGAAGTACAATGGAATATAATGAACTATATTAAATCCCCAAATGATAAGAATGATTTTGTATTTACTGGTATGTACATGGGTGTAGGTAATGATCTTCACTAGAGAAGAGAATAGAAGTGATTGAATACGGAGAGAAATGAATAATTTAATATATTGTGAGATTTAAATTAAATATTTAATGATGTAAGTTTAGTGTTTAAATAAATTAAGCAAAATCTAGCCCGGCAAAGCGGGCTGGATACGTTAGTATCCTATATAATTCAAAGTAGGGTAGAAGATAGTTGTAAAAATAAGAGACTTGAATGCAGAATGTGCGCTTCACGTCGCATCTACATAAAATACTTCTCTTCTCTTGAATGATAACACAACAATTTTAAATTATTTGTCTATTTATCTAGCTATATTTAGTTAGTAAATAATCTGTATTATATAAAAATATCCACATATATAGTTAGGGCAGTGGCTAGCATGTAATTTATATTAGGTGTAAATATATAAAAGGATCACAACACTCGACATTGCGTGTAATACGTTCATGATATAAAAGTAGACAACATTTTCATAACAAAGTGAAGCACTCTGCGAGATTAGTCTAGGGTTATTATACCGTTTTTCCTCTCGGAGATGAAGTTAAATGGCTGAAAGTAAATATTTACGATAAGCATATTATTAAGCATATAGGCTTTGCTCTCAGTAATAGGAAAATTTATGTTTATATATAAAACTGAATTTTCTATCTATTAATATGGAGGTGGACAGAGACAGGTTTCATAAAATTTATATTTTAATTAATTCGAATAAAATTGATGAAATAAAATGATTTAAGAAAGCCGTGATAGTTCAGTGTCCGGGCGGTATCCTCAAGTTGTATAGCTAGCATACAACCGAGGTCTACCCCCGGCACCCAATAATATGTTTGTTGTTAAAATGTAGACTTAGTACGCACTCGTTTGTGAATGAAAACATCGTGAGAAAACCTACATGTACTATGTTACGCGTAAGCATTCCGATCCGAGGGCGCCCGAGAGGGCCGAACCACGACTCGGTCGGTAGCTATTTCACGGATAATCTAAGGGACACTCGAAAAGCTAAACCAACTTCGAGTGCCACTTCGGGAAGCGTTGGTGCTGGGAGAAGAAGTGGCCGAAGAAACTCCAGCAACGCTCCTAGCATCTAAGGGGTGGGGCCTGCCGATTTTCAGCAGTGAATATAGAGACAGCAGTTACTGTTCTTACACCAAGTTTATTGGGTCACAAATGTTACAGAAAACAAGGTTACAAATTCAAACAATGACATCTTCTGAACAAAGTAACTCACTGAATCGACTACTTTCCTTATTTACGCACTAACTACGGTTAAAAATATTATGAAGGTTCTTAAATTTATAACAAATTACCTACATATAAATGGGAGTCTAAATCAATACCAGTATTATAAATTACTAAAAAAAATATTTAATAAGCTTTGAGCACGCCTTCTAACCTTACGCCACATCCAAATTTATCTATTCCGTAAACAATTCAGGAACATATCCGCGCTTTCAATGTGTTACTTTAAATCTTCTTTTTCTACCTTTATTTTTACTTCTACTAATAATGTAAATGTTATAATAAGATTTACCTTTTGCCCTCGTCTGTTATATTAGTGTTATGCTCCATCATGTTAGGATAGTTTCATAAAAATACATTACTTCAAATAGTCAAAAACAGATGATACTCTCTTTTTACTAATTTATATCTGCCTCTTAACTTCCCTTCGCACTCACACTTTACGCGACACATTCACCAACTTAATCCCCTGCTATGTAAGATTTTATCAAAAAATATAATAAAATGCATTGTATTTATAGTTCGAAAATTAAAATTATTTTTAATTCAACCGCTTGTAGTGAAGCCACACAATTACGCAACGCTACCTCACATACAAAGCGGCCGCAGGCTAGACGTGTAGAATATGAATACGGGACTCAATGAACTGAAGAATTCCGAATTTGGTATTGAGAATACGGAGTAATCTCTAGTGTAGTGTCCACTGCTTTGATTTTATGCGCTCCTGGTATTTCCACAACACAACAAGAATAACTCTATGTTGCTCTGTAATACAAGAAACCACATTAAAAGTTTATAGCATATAAAGCAGGAGCTTTGCTAAACTGTATAAATTAAATTATGACAGCCCTGTAGTTCTGGGCTCTCAAGAATAAGACTACGGTAGCCCTGCCTGTCGTAGAAGGCGACTAAAGGGGCCGTGGGTTCACTGGGCGACAAGGGTGGGGGCCTTTGTCGTTCGCCAGGACCCGCAGAAGGCGAGACATCGGCGGGTCTGTGTCGCCTTTGCACCTCGTAGACAGGGGAGGGAGTAACTCCTCCCCGGAAGTGCTCTCCTTGAGCACAGTGCAGAGGGGCTCCGGTGCGTTCCACTGGAGATCCCGGAGCCCCTCACCATGTACCGAGGAAAGGCCACAGGGGAGGTTTGAGTGGGTAAAACCCACATAACTGCCGCCTTCCCCCCAGAAGGCGGGGTATCTTCTTGAAGATTTCCTTCTCGTTAACAAAAAAAATATATTAAATTATGACATCTTCTATTCTATTTCTATTTGACATCACTGACAAGTCTTCTTTTATTGACATCACAACAAACCATAGACTCCACTATGGAGGTTTCATACAAGAAAATAAATATTATTATTTTTTATAAATACGGAGTTATAAACATTATCTCTTCCGTCACTTATTTGCCGGGGAGAACGACCGCGACGAAAGTGCCCAATACCGATGCCCACTTTAGACTCCCTTTTATTTCTTACAGAAAGCCACTCGAAGCGACTGCATTGTGTAGAAATACGGAGAAAGAAATACGTACATTCGCAATTTAAGAGTTTTATTGCTTTCAAGAGAATGAAATTCATTTTAATAAAAACTTCAACTATACTAGACTGTAGTGCCGTTTTGCAAATAAAGGCAAAACCTTTTTTTTTTTGTTGACGGGGAGGAAATCTTCAGAAAGATACCCCGCCTTCTGGGGGGAAGGCAGCGATTATGTAGGGTTCTTACCCACTAAAACCTCCCCGGTGGCCTCGGTACATGACGAGGGGCTCCGGGATCTCCAGCGGAACGTACCGGAGCCCCTCTGCACTGTGCTCAAGGAGAGCACGTCCCGGGGGGGGAGGTTACTCCCTGCCCCCCTGTGCCCTCGCAGAGACGACACGGGCCAGCCGATGCCTTCTTCCCGGGTCCACTTTGGTGGATGACTCAGCCCCCACCCTTGTCGCCCAGTGAACCCGAGGCCCCTTTTAGTCGCCTTGCACGACAGGCAGGAGAACTACAGGGCTGATAAAGGCAAAACCTATCCTATCCTACCTGTGTAAGCGTGTGTCTACTGATATGACTAACTGTTCCGAATGAATCAAGTGCTCCTAAAGATTGGACTGATATTTATTTAAGATGAGCGTACCCAGGCCGCTTCGCCGCGCTAGATTTGCTTTATTTTATTTAAACAATAAACTTACATCATTAAATATTTAAATTAACTCTCTCACAATATATTAAATTATTAATTTCTCTCCGTATTCATTATCTTCTCGAGCGGGTGATGACACACATGTACATATCAGTAAATACTATATCATTCTTATTATTTAGGGATCTATTTTACTTCATTATACTTCAATATGGTTCGTAATGACATAAACATACACAACGCACGTGTCTATACAAATTTGGGTAATTAAACAATAGAATATCATCATTTACGATACGATATATATATATAACCTTCGTACATAATATTTTTAACCGTAGTTAGTGAGTAAATAAGGAAAGTAGTCAATTCAGTAAGTTACTTTGTTCAGAAGATGTCATTGTTTTGTTTAAATTTTTTAACCTCGCTTTCTGTCACTTTTGGGACCCTATAAGCTTGGTGTAAGAACAGCAAATGCTGTCTCTATATACACTGCTGAGAGCTTATTATTATTTTATGATTAGTTACAGCCTTTATATATGTTCTTCTGCTGGGCACTGGCCTTCTCTGTAAAGAGAGAATACGGGCATAGTTCACCACGCGGCCCTAATGCAGATTGGCAGACTTCACATGCCTTAGAAAATTTTCTAAGACATGTAGGTTTCCTTACGATGTTTTCCTTCACCGCCGAGCGCGTGGTAAATCAGCACATAAAATTGCAACAACAAATTTATTGGTGCCGGCACCGGGGTTCGAACTCGGGTTGCTAGCGTACTACGCAACTTGAGCCAACCGCCCGGACAATGAGCTACCACGGCTCTCTTATGATTAGTTCCCCATATTATCATTAAAATGTATGGTATGAATGTATATAGTAATTTGCTCAGAGCTTATAAACTCACGCGGTATAACTGAAATAATAGAACGAAAGAGAAACAATAATAAGGCCCAAGTCTCAAGAAAATATACGTGAAATTTTCATACAAACTTACATAATGACATTGTCTCACGTTTCCGTTGGAGACGAAACAAAAAGATGTTTCTAACTTCAGTGAGTAACGCTCAAGTTCGTGAATATTTTACGTAACACCGTAAAAGTTAACAATTGTATGGTTTTGTTAACGGTGTTAATTGTTAAAATATCACCGTACAAGGGTGTTATTTGAAAGTACTTCCCTAATTCTAAGCTGCCGCTGAAGTTCTCTCGTAAATCTTCTGTTTTGTTTCACTTGCTTGTTTCGCGACGGACGGATTTGATGCTTTTTTTAAACTTTCTATACGAAAGGCGATTTTCTCATAACATACATATGGTATGTATTAATTAAAGATGAATTAACATTTTTGCAGTAAATTTTCACAATTTTTTTAAACGACGTTTGGTACTGTACGGAAAGGTAATATTTCCTTAAGTTATTACACTTGGGCACAATATCACGTACCTACTTTAGCACGGCAAACAACAAGTACTTAGAACACAAATAATTTTTTAAAAGAAAGCTAGCAATATTTCTTTTTTTCAGAAATATTACTAACAATCTCGTTAACCATTCCAACTAAGCAAGCGTGCTGGGACATGGTTCACGGCAATAGTCGAATGGTGGATTCGAACCCACGACCTTACGATTCGAAGGCCGTACCCATTAGGCTATTAAAACCATTTATAGTATAGGCTCCGAAACGGCTGGACAGATTTCAAGGAATCATCAGATTGACCTGACGAGTAATCCTGTAACGTTTGGTGTCGATCGGAGCACTTCTCTTTTTGAACTGTCAAATACAACTTTTATATACTACGATAATATTCTATTGTTTTATAACCCAAATTTGTCATTACATGCGTTGTGTATATTTATGTCATTGTGAACGATTTTGAAGTAGACCAGATGAGTTATAGCGCCGCGAATGTATCCGTTTGCCTATGCTTTTAATTGATTATTACTACGGATAATTGTGTTTTATTTCACATGTTTCAATTCACAGAATTATTCTAATTAATAAAAATGCCACACAAAAAGCAAGAATTAAAAAACAAACCTCCAAATAGAAGAAGCTAAAGGAAAAAAGAGCAAATGAAACAGCTAAACCGTCCAAGCCGAGGTTATCCCTCACCGGGGGGACCCTTGTGTCGAGTTACTAGCAATAGAGGTTCAGGCTAAGCGACCTAAGAGCTGTGCCACCTCTCAATCCGGTGAAGCAGTCAAGGCCAGCCTCTCTGGCCGATCTGTGTAGTTCGTCATAAAAAAAAATGAAACAGCTGAGGAACGTGAGTTACACCTTCAGAAAAATTGTAGTAGTATATACTCGTATAAAAGAAGACATTTATACGTCGCATCTACATAAAATACTTTTCCAAAATTAAAAAAAAACTTCTAAAAAAAATTCCCAACGTAATTATTGAATGATAACACAACAATTTTAAATTATTTGTCTATTTATCTAGGTATATTTAGTTAGTAAATAATCGGTATTATATAAAAATATCCACATATATAGGGCAGTGGCTAGCCTGTAATTTATATTAGGTGTAAATATATAAAAGGATCACAACACTCGACATTGCGTGTAATACGTTCATGATATAAAAGTAGACAACATTTTCATAACAAAGTGAAGCACTCTGCGAGATTAGTCTAGGGTTATTATACCGTTTTTCCTCTCGGAGATGAAGTTAAATGGCTGAAAGTAAATATTTACGATATTAAGCATATAGGCTTTGCTCTCAGTAATAGGAAAATTTATGTTTATATATAAAACTGAATTTTCTATCTATTAATATCGAGGTGGACAGAGACAGGTTTCATAAAATTTATATTTTAATTAATTCGAATAAAATTGATGAAATAAAATGATTTAAGAAAGCCGTGATAGTTCAGTGTCCGGGCGGTATCCTCAAGTTGTATAGCTAGCATACAACCGAGGTCTACCCCCGGCACCCAATAATATGTTTGTTTTTAAAATGTAGACTTAAACTTAAATTTATAACAAATTACCTACATATAAATGGGAGTCTAAATCAATACCAGTATTATAAATTACTAAAAAATTGTCCCTTAGCCGGCTTTTACATGGGCAGAGATGGTGCTCATATGTCTACTTAGGACAAACAATCCAATTAGGCAAGTCAACTTTGAGAAAGAGGTCAATCGTCGAATCCAACTCGGCTGGGCAGCATTCGGGTAGCTACAAAATGTATTCTCGTCCAAAATACCCCAGTGCTTGAAGTCGAAAGTCTTCGACCAGTGTGTGTTATCAGTGATGACATACGGAACAGAAACGTGGTCTTTCACTATGGGCCTCATAAGCAAGCTTGAAGTCGCACAACGAGCTATGGAGAGGGCTATGCTCGGAGTATCTCTACGAGATCAAATCAGGAATGGGGAGATCCGTAGACGAACGAAGGAACCGACATAGCTCGGCGGATAATCAAGTTGAAGTGGCAATGGGCAGGGCACATAGCGTAGAACAGATGGCCGATGGGGCCGAAAAGTTCTCGATTGGAGACCACGGACCAGCAAGCGTAGTGTGGGACGTCCAATAAGGCCACCCTAGCCACATTTAGGCTATAAATTTAGTTATACTCAATTGTCTGTACCTACTTCTATATTAGCAATATAGTGTTTATCAAACTCTCTGAAATTAGCTTTCTCTTAGCTGCCATTGGAATCGTAAATAGGCTTTCGAGAGTATAAAATATTTACGAGCATAAAAATCTTTCGTCTCTATTTGGAAATAAGTAATTTCACTTCTTATTAATTGAATTAATAATGCCATAAAAGTGTATCCCGCGTATTGAATAAGTGATGCCGAATGACAAGAACATGGTTTTACACTCGAGTAAAAGGTATTGTAGGCCAATTACAAGTGAATTAAGTATTGTCTTACTTTTTATTTCCTAAAAAGTGAAAATCAAATTTCAAAAGATACTTTAGAAAATATAAAGAAGCTTGCTTATATCCAATTGTTCTGCGATATATTATATATTCTGCGGTTTAAACGTAATATTTTGTGACGCGTCAATAGCCTAATGGTTCAAGGTACGGGGTTACGAATCGTAAGGCCATGGGTTCGGCTATTGACGTATCTCCTAACACAAGCCTAAGCTTATTTGGAATGGTTAACAAGAATGTTAAACATATTTGCGAAAAGACAATATTGTTAACATTTTCTTATTAAAAATAATCCAACAAAAGTAGAGCCACTACAGCGGCGTTTCTTGTCTCTTTTTGGAATGGTCAATGCCAATTTTTTTTTTAATTTGCTAGCATTTTTCAGTTTGCTACCCGAATGAAGCGCTTTGCTTCGCCTTACATTGTTCGTATAGCAAAAGACTGGAATAGTTTGCTTGCATCTGTCTTTCCTCCCGATTATAATGTGGGTACTTTCAAGAGTAGAGTGAATATTTCCAATGAACATCAGGTGGGATCGTAGTCAAGCACTTGCTTAAAAAGTGTAAAATAAAACAATGATACCACAACCACGCATAATACCAGAATTGGAGGCATATAATGTATTATACTATTAGGTAACAAGATTATTCGTGGGGCAACATTAGGTTTATACAGGGAAAACCCTGTAGTTCTGGGCTCTCAAGAATAAGACTACAATATCCCCTACCTGTCGTAGAAGGCGACTAAAAGGGGCCTCGGGTTCACTGGGCGACACGGGCGGCGACCTTTGTCGTCCGCCAAGGTGGACCCGGGAAGAAGGCGACATCGCCTGGCCCGTGTTGCCATGCACTGCGAGGGCACAGGTGGGGAGAGAGTAACCCCCCCCGGGAATTGGTGCGTTTCTCTGGAGATCAAAGAGCCCCTCACTATGCACCGAGGAGGGCCACCGGGGAGGTTTTAGTGGGTAAAAACCCACATAACCGCCGCCTTCCCCCTAGAAGGCGGGGATCGTTTTGAAGATTTCCTCCTCGTTAACAAAAAAAGTTTATACAGGCAATGCTGGCACTTTGTCTATGGCCTCGAGTTCGGAGCATCGACACAGAGAAAAAAATGGCGCTCCTGGCGGTACAGAGGGCAGTTGTCTTCAAGCAGTTAAACCGTTATTCTTCTGGAGTGAGTAGTGCCGCCGTGACACTGAAGCGCAGGAGAAGTGCGTTAGACATTTTGTCTTTCTCTACATCTATAAATGTGTTATTATTTATGTTCTAAATACTTGTCGTTTGCCGTGCTACAGTCGGATTTTGTGCGTGATAATGTGCCCAAATAGTATTACTTATGGAAAATATAACCATTCCTTACATTATAATGTACGTACGCTGAGCTGGAACTACGGCTACTTTTAAACGCTTACTTTGAAACCTATACCTAAACGAGGAATAGTTTAAAATTTTCCACATGTAGTAGTTTCACCCGTCAAGTCTGATTATAAGGTTTTTTTGTCTTTACTCATCAGTGTCTGCAATTCAAACTTTCACAAGAAAAAGCTCACGAGAAGATAAGCTCTTTGCGACTATCAAAGTACCATAGAACAGGCGTATTCATTTCTCATAGTTTTCTCATAGCTCTGATCGTTGCTCATACTGCGGCCGTGTCCTTTGCTTATCGCAAAACTGCAATTTAGCGGTAACCATTCGCGAAGTCGCCGTCTTGAGTACAATCAACGTTAAGTTCGTGATGAGAGATTGTGCGCGAGACACACGGCTGCCGCGCCTTTGTGAAAATGTACCGTTTCTCGATACAAAAAAACTAAATTTTTTTCTGAATAAGGTGTTTTAAAATTGGAAGAAGAATTGGTCTGGGAGCTAAGCGGTTTAATCCTAGTGAATTGCCGTTTTTCGATTTTTTAAATAGAAAAAATTACTTTCTAAAAATTATCCCAGTCGGCTTATGTGCAATGAATTGCCGTTTTTCGAAAAAATCACTTGCTAAAAATTTGTGCCCGGTGTATGGCGATGGGCTAACACCCTGTCACATATGGGATTTAATAAGCTTGATGAACGAGCGAGCGCTGTCTACGTTAGGGTTAGAAGGACGTGAAAATTGGAAAAAAAAATTTAAGCGAGAATTATAATTGTATGTTGTTCAGTATGTATGTATGTTTCTATACAAATTCAATTACATTTTTTATTCATATCAAATACAAAGACTATTTACACAATAGGAAAGTGACATATGATAAAATCTATATATTATATATAAAAGAGAAAGTGTGTGGGTATGTTCCATATAGGCTCCGCAACGGCTAGACCGATTTCAATGAAACTTTCAGGGAATCTTCTGATTGACCTGGCGAGTAATCCTGTAAAGTTTGGTGACGATCGGAGTACTCCTCTTTTTGAACTGTCAAACAAGCCATACATTGTACTTTTATTTCTGACATGAACTTGAGCCCGATATGTTTTTGTATGAATGATAAGAATGATTATTTACTGACATGTATGGGTGTAAATAATGATCTTCACCCGCTCGAGAAGAGAATAAATACGAAGAGAAATGAATTATTTAATATATTGTGAGAGTTAAATTAAATATTTAATGATGTAAGTTTATTGTTTAAATAAAATAAAGCAAAATCTAGCGCGGCGAAGCGGGCTGGGTACGCTAGTTAAATATATACATAAAGGTGCGTGTTGCTTCCTTGAAAGTGTAAGACGGCCCGTATGTCTCGCAAGGCACTGAAAGCCTCATAATACGTTATTGCCGCAGTCTGAGACGGGACATGTACCTGAGCACCGCCCATTGTTCCCGCGATGCCTTTTTTAAAAGTGCAACAAAGCCACAAGGCATGCATCGTACAGCCTACCATCTCTGCGTTATAGACAGCGTAAACCATATACAGGTTGATTCAAATTTGCAAACTATCGAAAATATTTCGAGCTGTATTTACTGTGATGAATTACATATCTAAATACGTATCCCAGTCTATGTACTCGATGTCAAGCCGACGACGGTGACTACTAATATACATTTTATAATATACCTACAAAAACTTGAACATACATATAACACTTGCATCTGTTTGTATCATTTTTCTGGAAGAGGCTAGTGTCTAAGATACAGGCTCGGCCTTGTTTAGACGATAGAAAATCCATAGAAATAGGTTCAATTTCATTTATTTAATAATCATATATATTTTTGGTTCCTATTAATTATTTTTATTCATTTATTTTGTATTATCTTGTAGAGTATAAATATAAATACGTAAATTAATTCAGTTTTTCGTTATGTGTCGGAAAGAGAAATTCTTGTTGAAAATTTGTGCCTAATGTATGGCAATGGGCTCATACTCTGTCATATTTGTGACCCCATAAGCTATGACCTATAAATAGGACGTGAATATATGTTTTTATAAATATAAGAATAGACGCAAAATGAATACTTTTGTGTATTAGAAATTATACATGTATTGAAAAATGTACACATATTTACCCTGATGATGTTATGTTATATATACCCTGATGATATTAACGTCCCATCGCCTAATTTATAGTCTCACAACACCCCATTAATTTGTTATAAAAAGAATTGGTTTGTTTTCATCTGAATTATATACATAATATTATTAATAACAAATTAGAAATATTTGCCTCCACTCCAAGCCGAGTTTTTGCAAGGCCGTGGCTCTTATCGCGCGTACGTGATCGGGACCACTTAATTTCAGGTAATTGGTTACAGTCAGTACGTATTTCACCGTTTATACATTAATATAAAAGGTCCGTATTAATCATAAAAAATAATAAGAAATTTGATATTTGAAACATTCTGTATATAGCAATATTGCAGAGTGCAGACGGCTTTGTGTCGTATCATTTCAATACAGACGTCTGAAGGGTCCCGTTCTGTGATGTTACATCATTTGCCTTTAATTATGGTGGAGGGTTTACGGCTGTGTGCGTGTAATGGGGTGTGAAGGTAACATCGCCACTTTCATTTTCAGGTATAAAAAGAGTTTCACTTTCCAAGTGAAAAGAATAAAGCATACTCTATGACAAAGATTGTACCTGTTTTTAAAGGCAAAACATTAGTGCGGTTCCATTACGAAAAAATTTAATTAACATTTTCATTTTGCACATATAACGTATATCTCATTGTTCGGTTCGCCTGTCGTCAAGCCTGAGCAGATTGGTTTCAGCTGCGTCACAAAATAGCCACATAGCCCGCCTTTCCACCGAGTCCAATGCTGCGAGATGGAATTTAGCAGCGCCTGCCCAAATGTGACAGCAGTATTCTACACACCACAGGACTTGAGCTTTATAAAGTGTTAAAAGCTGTCCCGCAGTGACGTACAGTAGCACTTTAACCAAGATCCCAAGTTACCACGGATAAATTTCTAACGTACTGCGGAATCTAGTAAGTCAACTTAATTCATTTCCGAATATAACTTCCATATTCAAAAGAGTCAGGGATTGTTTCAACCCCTTTATAATTCAGGTCAATAGTGGATTGTTATTGCATAGAAAACAATCAAAACGAGAACACTTAATCTTCAACCTCCCAGGCCTTGGAGAGCAAACACACAAGCAAATCCGTTTTCACGCGTGAAAAGTATCCCCCCCATCTCCTGTTATAGGGGGTTCCATTGTTGGAGGTTGTTTGCGGATTTCGCCCGGATAACAATGCCCGGCCGATACCCGGCTTTGTTTTCACTTATCCGTGAGTGCCCGGGCGCTCGTTACTCAAATCGCCCTTCGCGCTGCGTTTCGTCCGTTTATTGTTCTTATGCAGATTTGCTTTTGAAGAATTGAACCGTGTGGACAACGGGAATACAATACGATATTGGTGTGTGGTATAGAAATCGTTAGAATATTATACACTATATAGATATATTATATCCGTCCTTGTTTAACTTCGGTATATGTTATATTAATTTATTTATTTAATAATTTTTTCCATATACCCACAAACACTTTATGATTGCCTCATTAATTATAGGAAAACCACAGCATTCACATATACATACAACTTACAAACAACACTACTTAACTAATTTCTAAAAAAATCAACCTACAAAAGAAGTAAATTATGATTTTTTTCAAAAAAGTAAAACAAAGTAGAAAAAAATAAAAAAATAGAAGAATACATAAAATGAAAATAGAAAACATTCGTCAAAAAACTAAACTCACCGAAGCTCTCAGTCACGCACACTCAGTCACTAAAGTGGAGATGGGCCGGACATATCTCCCGTTACTCGGACAAAATACAATAGTACCATAGTTCCTACTGCTGAATTGCATTAGAAATACGCACCAGCACGCAACAATATTCAAATCAAATAAATCAATTAGACAAATTACACAAAATTGGTCTCCGGCTAAGCCAGTTGATAGCGACTACCTATTACAAGGAATTAAAAAGCCGCCTGGAACGTAATCCTTGAGGGTTGCATCATTAACTTTTTCGCCTTTTTTCCTGTTTCAGGATGTAGAATTTTCGTAAAGAGATTTTGCGGTATCCCAGAGCCAAGCGCAACTTCTGCGAAAGTTTATATATGTCACATTAACTATCTTTTCATATTTGTTATCTATTCACAGATATATTTGATCACAGGGCAGAAATCTTCAACCGTTCTGGTTGGTAAGATTTACTACGAGATTTAAGAAGAAAACCTCCCCGGTGGCACTCCTCAGTTCATGGTGAGGTGTCCGTTATCTTCTGTGGAACGCACCGGAGCCCCTCTACACTGCTCTCGAAGAGCACGTCGCGGGGAGCGAGATTAATCTCTCCTCCCCTGTGCCCTCGCAGTGCAACGTGACTCGGACCAGCCGATGTCTTTTTCCCGGGTCCACTTTAGCCCTTGTCGCCCAGTGAACCCGAAGCCCACGATAGGCTGTGGATACCGTAGCCTTATTCTACGAGCCCAGAACTACAGGGCTGAAAAACTACTAACTTGTGCCAATGTGATTACACTGTATAACTGGGTGATGCTCTAACAGGCGAACAAAACCCTTGTCTAATACAATAATATAACAATATTTTTAATAATATAGCAATATTTTTCCCATCATTTGGGGAATCGAATCATAATTGGTAGCAATGAGTTTCCTAAGTACTAAAGAAAAAGTCACTTGTTATGAGTTATGTGCCTACTACGCTTGGGTTAAAAGAACGGTGGAGCATTTTTTTTACTATAATAATGTTCCTCACGGAAATATACCGTCTCCACTTTACCGTAAACAAAATGGGAGTCTCAAGGAAAAAAGCTACGTTGAGTCTATTGTAATCAAATTTCCTTAGCTCGCCACAAAAAGCTAGTAACAAAATTGTTTTACTTGTGGAAACAGTGCACAAGGAAAACGCAACCTTTTAAACAGTTACTTTCCTCTTGTTTTCGTAATGGGAAAGCTTTAAGCAATTAGCATGAAAGTAAAATTTCTTTCTTAGAGACGCGGTCATTAAGAAGTGTGTTAGGTATGAATCTGAATAGAAAACACTGAGTCACACCGTCACATATTTAGTTAAGCACTTAGTCACAAGGACTGAATCCTGACGCGTATCTTTGACGCTGTGTGCGAGGACAATCAATGGCGGAGCCGTTATAACCAGGAGATTTATGACCTCTTCCAAGAACTGCACGTGGCTGGGCACATCAAATTAAAGAGATGGGCTGGTCATGTATAGAGGATGAAGCCAAGAAACCCAAGGCACTTATGACGAGGGACCCTGAAGAAGGTCGAAGAGGTCAAGGAAGACCAAAGATCCGTTGATAAGACGGTGTCAATCGAGACGCTAAAGAAATTGGCATAGGAACCTGGAGGACTGCGGCCATGGATAGACCGAGGTGGAGGAAGTTGCTCGAACAAACCAAGGCCCACTAAGGACTGTAGAGTATAGTCACAAGGCTATTATTGCTTATGAAATTCGTAGAATATTTTAACTGCGGATTTAGGGCAAGTACTTTGTATCTTAACTAGATTTTAATCAAATAATTCAGCCCTTAACCCACATCCTTTACGACCTTCCTTCGCCTAACCAAACCTGAATTTGTTTGGCTTTGACACAGTTATGATTCAAAAGGTGACAAATTGAGGGCCCCTAATTCAATTTTCTATACAAATTAGGTCGTATTATTATATTCTACATTTCAACTGTCATTTCTAGGAATATTTATAGAAAGCTGAAGTAAACGGCATATAAAGTCTTATTATGCATATTTTATGGATAGGCGCCCCACCCCTTAGATGTTAGGAGCGTTGCTGGACTCTCTTCGGCCACTTCTTTACCCAGCGTCAGAGCTTCCCGAAGTGGCACTCAAAATTAGTCTAGCTTTTGAATGTCCCTTAGATTACCCGTGAAACAGCAACCGACCGAGTCGTGGTTTTTTTTCTTATGTAACAAAAGGCATGACTGCTGATTCTTATATAAGTTCAGAGTTGTATTACCCTTTGTCCTTTTTGCTCTGAGCACAGTCTGCCTATGCTCTGTCTAATTCCCCTAGTCAGGTTGGTTCAATAGAAGGAAACTTATAGTAAGTTTCCTTCCTTTCATTTTAACCCACTGATCTTTACAAATCTACAAAGCGTCCATCCGCGACCGTCGGAGGTTGCGAATAATTCTTGCGCGATACAAGCATTTTATGGGAAAACCACACCCCCTTGATAGGATTAGGAGCGTTGCTGGAGTTTCTTCGGCCACTTCTTCTCCCAGCGCCAACGCTTCCCGAAGTGGCCACTCGAAGTTACTTTTGAATGTCTCTAAGATTATCCGTGAAATAGCAACTGAGCAAGTCGTGGCTCGGCCCTCTCGGGCGCTCCCGGATCGGAATGCTTACGCGTAACATAGTAACCGTCCAAGCCGAGGTTGCCCCTCTCTGGGGCCCTGGGTCGAGTTACTAGCAACCTACTACCTCTCAAATCCGGTGAAGCAGTAAAGGCCAGCTTCTCTGTGCCAACTGTGTTAGTCCGTCCAAAAAAAAAAATCTAATCCACTACTACTCTACGTTAATTCTATTTTCAAGGCTACTATACATTCTAATTGTTTTATTCTAACAAATTTCTCTCTACAATCTCTTAACCGAGTCGTGGTTCGGCCCTGTTGGGCGCCCTCGGATGCTTACGCGTAATAATAGGTTGTCAAATATCTCCCTTCCGCCTTTTTGTCTTTTGAATTTCGAGGCTATGTACAAAGCGCTACAGAGCTCGTATCTAGCAATACTATACATAATTTGAAAGGTCTTGACATAACCTACAAAACGACGCTATGCATAATTAGTTTGGATATTGCGTTCAACAGTTATAGACGTGTAAACATGGAGTTCACTAACGCCGAAATTCGCGCTATTTTAAAGTTTTCCTTCGTTAAAGGCAAATCCGCTAGAGAAACGTTCCGTGAGATTAATGGTGTTTTGGGGGATGGTACTCTATCACTTCGAACCACGGAGGAATGGTTTCGACGATTCAGAGCCGGTGAAAACGACACCATGGATAAGCCAGCCGGCGGAAGACCTGTGACGACAAATACCGATCAAATCATGGACTACGTCGAGTTAGACCGGCATGTGGCATCTCGTGACATCGCCCAGGAGATGGGAGTTAGTCAGCAAACCATTTTAAACCATCTGCAGAAGGCTGGATACAAAAAAAAGCTTGATATTTGGGTGCCGCATGACACAAAAGGCGGGAGGGAGATATTTGACAACCAATATATTTCATTAGAAAACATAAACTTAAAAGAAAAAGGACATCTTACGTAAACTTGGATAATACAGTATTTTTCAATAAATTTTATTTTTATTTAAATTTTACGCTACATGGAGGCAACACTAAGTACTAAAATATTTTATTTTATTTTAAAGATAATTAATTGTCTATCATGCACAAATAATTTCAGTTAGCTAGCGTCTTTATCTTCCGAGATATTCAAACTTTCTTAACCGACCCTTTATTTTTGCTCACGAGTGTATACGCATAAGTGATAAAAGTTACGTTAAAGGTATATAAATGGTGGAATTCGCACCACGTAACACTGAGGTCATTAATGAACAGTAGCAGCCGTCATTTCGCCTCTTTATTATACATTTGCTGGTCCGACTTCTTGTTGAATATTTTATGAAACAACGTCTACCCTACTGTACGTAAATGATGGCTACGTGTACATAATTATTATAACGTAGGTCTTGTCCTTATTGACTTACACGGGACGTTTTTAGCCTTTCTAGAAACAAATATAACTATGTATAAATAGGGTAGGTAGATGCGTAACTGTTTCCCGGAGGCCGGAACTTGCACTTCTTCTCCCAGCGCCAACGCTTCCCGAAGTGGCATATAAGTTAGTTTAGCTTGATTGTCCCAATAGATTTTGTTAATAAAACAGCTAACAACCGAGTCGTGGTTCGGCCCTCTCGGGCGCCCTCGGATCGGACTGCTAACGCGTAATAATGGTAACCGTCCAAGCCGAGGTTACCCCTCACCAAAAAAAGCGTACGCTTTGAGACCTAGGCGCTAAGGAAAGAGCTGGAACGAGACCACATGCTAAAGCGAGATATGTTACACGTTGAAATGTTTATCGTTGTCAGTAACTAAAACCGTAAATTAATTATTTTATTTAGCAAGTTGATAGGATACTATATAAATTTATAGGCGACCTTTAAGGTGAAGGTTCTTAATATTCCTAGCACGAATCAAGGCCTATTAACAATGAAGTGAAGCGCTCGAGCTTTATTGCGCTTACGTAAATTAGTAGTAAAAAATTATACACAATATATACTCAAATTTATTTTTAACTGACTTCTAACTGAACGAAAAAGATTAAGCGCCTAAATTGAAAGATATATTTCGCACGATTGCTTTAAGTCATTTCAAATAATAAAACCTTAATAGACCGTTTTAAAAAAGGAATAATAAATGTCCCGCCCTACACTTATCAGCGTCCGCCGCCCGCCTCTGTAATTGAAATCGTCTGGCCAGGAAGAGCTACAATAGAATTTTTACAAATGAAAATATAAAAGTGGCAACACTACGTCTAATTCCGTTCGCCCGCTCGCCAACGAGATGTGCTAATTTATCCGCTAAATTGTTTTTTTTATATACCATATTTTAAGTGTAAATGGCCAGTGCATTCGTGTTTGAGGTTGGAGGTTCTATTGTCATTATTTCAATCATCCTGTTGTTAGGCATCGCCGAATATTGGTGTGAAATAAATTCCTGCAATTGCATATTTGAATACAATGTTACGAACTTGAGAACTCTTCTATATCGGCTATGGATTGCGAGCTTCGAGTTTATTGCAACTTGTTTCTCATTCACATATAGTAGTAGATCTGATAGCGTCTGTAGTGCTAGAACAATTGTTTGGTTCAACAATGAATTTCTCCGTTGCGATATCTTTTCTATCAGTAAACTTAATCTTATATTACGTTTTTTTAAAATCGCAGCAGGTATATAAAACACTGTATATAATTTTTTACCGTACAAACTGCCTACGAGCAACTGGATTTAGTGGGGCTTTCGTTGTCATTTTCTTCTCTAAACTGTAAATTATTAAAGATGGTTGTCTTTTTTAAAAAATACGAGCAATATTTTTGTTTGTTTTGTTATTTCAAAAATAGTACAAACAGTTATATTAACCATTCCAACTAAGCTTGAGCTTGTGCTAGGGATGGTTCACGTCACCTTTGTCGTTCAAAGTGGAGCCAGGAAGAAGGCGACATCGGCTGGCCCGTGTCGCCTTGCATTGCGACTGCACAGGGATTTGGAGGGTACCCTCGCTAACCCTTCCCCCCCAGGACGTCCTCTCTGAAGAGCACAGAGCAAAGTCCGGTGCGTTCCTCTGGAGATCCCGGAGACCCATACCATGCACCAAAGAAGGGCCACCGGGAGAGTTTATTGGGTAAACCCCACACATAACCCCGCCTTTCCTCCAGAAGGTAGTTCTTGTTGAAGATTTCTGGATGGTTCACGTCAATAGTCCAATGGTCATTGTACCACAATCAAAATTGTCTGCATTAAAATTTCGTTTGATCTAGCTCAAATTGTCATCTTAATTCTATCGAATTCATCTTAGCATTCCCTCGTCGGGCAGGGTCAGTGTTTAAACGGGGGCGAAGGCGACGTAAAAA
Source organism: Meandrusa payeni (assembly GCA_029286785.1). Lineage (NCBI taxonomy): Eukaryota > Metazoa > Arthropoda > Insecta > Lepidoptera > Papilionidae > Meandrusa > Meandrusa payeni. Next base: position 5,840,797 of record JAGSMX010000029.1, read on the forward strand.
TGCAAATAACTCTCCTCTGCCCCGTTGTTATTCAGAGCAGCGTTTCCGATATTGACAGCATTCCCCTGGCAACGGGAATTCCTGGCTCGCGTTCCTGTGGTCAACGCCTAAATAAGTCGTTTACGTCACTTTATTACGTCAGCCTGCTAGGAAGTGTTTTACGCCTACATAGATACTTATTCTAGGAATTACTATTTATGTGTACATATGTATTACAATTAATGTAGATGAACGAAACATTGACTGGAAAATGGGATGATATGGTTGTTACGAAGAACATTCCAAAGTTCCAATTCTTTTTTATATCCATATTCGTGTTCGTTGTCGTTAAGGAATATTTACATAGTCCACGATTTTTTTTAAAGATTTTTTTATTTTAAATATATCATTTTTCAAATATAACTAAAAATCCCTAAATATAAATCAGCCTTCGTTAATAAACATTTGTTTTCTTGGACCTAAACAATGAAAATAATAGAATAAATATTAGGGACAAAAACTTATATAACACCAAACATGAAATTTTAAAGTTGAAACACTGAACTATGAAGGTTGTGAGAATATGCTAAAAGTGGTCCATTAACTAGCACTGATACATTAATTGACACACACACACATATTACATTTAATATGCCTATAGTAATAATTAAAAAAATATTTAGTACATATATAAATAGTCATGGGAGGAAGGACTGCCACCTATCACACAGGAAATTCCTAGTTTAGGTGGCAGCGAAACATAAATTGTATCAATAATCATAGCACATAAAAATCATAATTAATATTTCTGTTGTTATTATTTCGTTATTTCATATTATTAATAAACATTATTAACATTCTTGTTAAGTATACAAATAAGCTTAGGCTTGTGTTAGGAGATGATTCACGACAATAGTCGAATGGTGAATTCGAACATACGACCTTATGATACACAGAGCGTACCCTAAACCATTCGGCCATTGTCTTAGAAGTACCATTATCGCAATCAACAATCTTTTAGACGATTTTAGGAGGTCCCTGGTCCGCCATCGGCCACCCAAGTTCCGATGCCATCAAAATTTACCTAATTGAAACCAAACTTTTTGAAAGACAAAAAAATTAAAATCGATTTATAAGTGACGGCGCTATGACACATATACACACACTTCAACACACATTGGCGCACACATATAACACCCAATACCTATACCTTCACTTTCTATCTCCAATGCTCCAATAGTTTTAAAAGTTTTGTGTTTTTAAACAGTGTAGGCCTGGTGATCCATCTCACAGGTTTGTTCCTAGTTTGGACACCAGTCTCTCATAATTGTAATTTAATTAGTTGCTATTGAAGTGTGGGGTAGTAAAAATATTTGTTTGTTTGTTGTATGAATGCACAAATTAAAAAAAGACTAATTGAGAGCATCGTTTTTTTTAAAGAAATTTTGTATGCGAGAAGAGGGACAAATGCTGATCCTAACATCAGTTGAGTCAATTCCACAGTTCCCATTGTTCCATAAAAAATACGCTAGCTTAAAATATTAAAGACTTGTTAAGAAGGACCCTATTTAAAACACTGGTAGCGGACAATAATGATTTTCTTAATGCTCCGGGAAAATTGGTATTCGCTTATGTTGCTGCCTACTCCTCTGGCGCACAGGTATAAGTGCATTGTAGTTATCATTAATTATATTGGTTCACTCGTAAAGCTTTTGCTGTCATAACAGCTTTGTAAGCTACTAGCAAATAGTACATACGTCTTACATTCATACTTTTTAGTACGTTTATGTATCGTATCACAAGCTATAAATTTATTACTTTACACGGAAATTGTTTATAACAACCTCAAAGTATAGAGCCCCTATAAGCACTTAAAAGCTCTAATAACTCAATTGGCGTAGTGATGTGTTTTGCAGTTCATATGATATATCGATAAAATAAACCCTTGCTGTTTTATATTGATTCAAACTCTTTGATAATTATGGGACTATCGTATTTATATAAGGACGTACTTTATCCGAATGGGGTAGACGGAGATAGTAAGATAGGAGATATTGCCTCAGATATCAATTTTAGCACCTGTTAAGTGATCGTTGTTACTTATAAATATGTACCATACGATTTGGAGGTGCTCTGCCGGTCGTGTTTACTTAAGAGATGGGCCACCGGCGCCTCACTAAAAATAATGTATTTAAAAATATTTTATTTTATTTTCTCTGGCTGCGAAAAATTAGGGTTTCCTGGGAGATAAAAAAATCTTTTAACTTGACTATTACATCTTTCTGTCTCTGCGGGGACAGTACAAATAAAAAAAAACAATAACAAGAAAATACGCTTCTAAATAATGACTATAATGGGTCAATAAGTCATGTCATGTATGTTTATTATTAATTTATTTAAATTGATCTATATATATAAAAGAGAATGTGTGTGTTTTTGATCCAAATAGGCTCCGAAACGGCTGGACTGATTTCAATGAAACTTTCAGGGAATCTTCAGATTGACCTGACGAGTAACGTAAAGTTTGGTGACAATCGCAGCCCTTCTCTTTTTGAACTGTCAAATACAACTTTTATTTACTATGATGATGTTCTATTGTTTTATAACTCAAATACGCATTGAAACATGCGTTGTGTATATTTATGTCATTATGAACCACATTGAAGTACAATGGAGTATATTGAAGTAAAATAAATCCCTAAATTATAAGAATGATTTTGTATTTACTGATATGTACATGGGTGTAGGTAATGATCTTCACCCGCTTGAGATGAGAATAGATGAGAATGAATACGAAGAGAAATGAATAATTTTATATATAGTCAGAGTTAAATTATGTATTTAATGTAAGTTTATTGTTCAAATATGTATGGGTACTTTAGTATAAATAAAAAATATTTATATTTATAACGTGGTGTCATGCGTGGCCTAACGAATTATAAAAATTTAAAAAAGTTGGTCCTAATAATAGATAAAATCAAAAAAGAAAGCAAATAGTAAGCTAATCTCTAAGACTTAGCGCGCAGAGCTAGGTCCTACAGAGTTGAAACAGACAACGGTCGATCGTACTGTAGAAATCGAACACAATTTTTAAAACCAATACATGGCCCAGTTACTCGAGAATAGTCAGGAAACAATAATAGGTTCGAAAACGGAGATGAACAGAGATTTAGACGAGATGGAGGCATATCTGGAGGTCCTTCTTTCTCGTATATCAATAGAAGTGGGCGACTTGTGAGGCCTCCAAACATATGAATGAAACTTTTTAGTCACTTTTATATTATTAATTTAAATGATAAACAAGATAGATAGAGTTTCGTTTATTTGTTTTTATATAACAAAACAGTCATTAGTCATGTCATGTATGTTTTTAATTTATATAAATATAAATATTAACAATGACCTATATCGATGTCGCATGTTTCACATCACTAGAATGTATTGTAAAAATCAATGTTGCCAAGTTTTAGGGCGGCTATTTCGTAATCGTAAAACATCGACGCCTGAAACCTGTTGGAGGCAACCGTGTTGCTAATGAGGCATACACTGTACCCTAACGAGGGGTTTCATTTGAGCCTGTATCTAGATTACTCCGATCGAGTTTCTTGCCCTGAGGGGATGAGCCTTTGAAGCCTTAACGGTTCAATCGGTTGTGTTTATTGTTTATCATAATTACTTATTTATTTTAAAGTCAGTTTCGTAGCAACTACACTTAAATAATTTCACTTTTCTAATGTAGAAGACAACATCTCCCAACTGCATTAAATGCAATCATCATTATATTACGAAGTTCTCTCGCCTATATTCTCTTTTTTATATCAATCAATATCTTTTTTTTGACGGGGGAGGGGGGGAAGGAGATCTTTAACAAGATACCGCGCCTTCTGGGGTGGGAAGTCTGGGTTATGTGGGATTTTTACCCTTCCTCGGTGCATAGTGAGGGCGGAGCCCCTCCAAAGGAACGCACTTGTGCCCTGCACTGTGCTCTTAGGTTAATTCTTGTGCCTCGCAGTGCAAGGTGACACGAGCCAGCCGATGTTGTCTTCTTCCCGGGTCCACTTCAGCGGACGACATAGGCAACCACCCTTGTCGCCCAGTGTCCTGGAGGGGATACCGTAGTCTTATTCTTGAGAGCCCAGAACTACAGGGCTTATTAATAAATATCTCAATCAACACGTATCTTCCAAACGGTATTTAGGAGTTTCCTGGTATAGCTACGGAACTCTAGATCCTAGGGCAACAAAAATCATATAAGACCTAATTGAAATCAAATCTTCTCGAAATCTTTTCGATAGGAATTAAAAACAGGTCCTTAATGACGACGTAAAGCGGAAGTATGTTATACGAGTACGAGTACTTCCCCTTTTTAGGTCGGTGTTCTGCGAGATCGTAATATTGCGCCGGTAATGCCGACCGATTCGTAAAACAGAATAAGCAGTTGTAGTGGTCTTACTGCTAAATTAAAATACTTTAACACATACCCATATAATGCATATGTTAAAAATGTTGTACCATTCAATTTAAACTTTTAAAACTTCAAAGGAAACGATCTTTGAATAAGAATTAATTAAAAAAAGACGGGAACGAGGATGGCATACAAACTCGTAGTTCGCCGCAACTTTCAAGCGGCATCGCGTGTCAGGAAAAATAGATGTTTTATTTATGTCCGCCAGAATCTAGCGCATTGAGCACCCTGGTTAGAGGGTTGCATTAAAAATGTAATGATTCAATCACAATTCCGGGTAACAAGTCAATTGTTTCGATGGCGTTGTTATAGCCGCTACTACGTGCTCACGAATTAATCTGCGCTTTCGGCAATTTTTTTTGAATTAAAGATTTCATTTAATACAAATAATACCAATAATTGATTCATTTTTTTTTCTTTTTTTTTTAATGACTAACTACACAGATTGACCAGAGAAACAGCTGACCTTGACTGCTAAACCGGATTGAGAGGTGGCGTAGCTCTTAGGTCGCTTAGCCTGTACCTCTAAACGTCTCCAACCAGTTAAAAAAACCTAGTTTGACGTTGCTGGCCCGTGTCGCCTTGCACTGCGAAGGCACAGGGAGTAACCTCCCCCCCTGTGCCTTCGCAGTGTTCCCGGATGTACTCTCCTTGAGCACAGTGCAGAGGGGCTCCAGTGCGTTCCTCTGGAGATCCCGGAGCCCCTCACCATGCACCGAGGAAGGCCACCGGGGAGGTTTTAGTGGGTGAAACCCCACATAACCGCCGTCTTCCCCCCCAGAAAGCGGGGTATCCTTTTGGAGATTTCCTCTTCTTAAACAGAAAAAAGGTATGATTCGATGGCGAATTTCGGTACCAAAACGCATTCTGTAGATAATATGGCATTATTTTAGATTCGGGAAGAATTTGCGCAGGCCGAAGAAACTATATCAACTTTTATTTTTGGCTGTGTCATTTGATATCAAATTTGCACTTACATTTGACTATCTCGTCCGCTAGTTACATTAGAGGTGAGAAAGTATTTCTTTTAGGAACTATTTCTATTAACGTGACGTGAACATTGGAATCGTGTTAAGGGTTGAGTGGCGTGACTCCCACTGCCCGTCAGATGGCGTGACCTCCCTTAATAGTTTGACACCGTACGCTTACATGTTCTTGCATTTTGATTGCAATTTCAGAACCTCGATGTGAGCTATAAAATTTAAATTTCTGTGAAATATAACCCGGTCATTTGGGGGTCAATTACGTTTAATACATTCTCCGTAAATAACATTGAATTAGCAAGAATTTTTCCGTTTCACGTCGCATTTATGTTGGTTCGTCACGAGCATACACGTGAAATGAATTAAATTCTTATTGGAGGCATCAATTCTTTATTGTACTCTTAAGTCTGGATTATATTATTATTTTTATTACTATTAAATATATTACATAATTTTGCTATAAGTAAAACTAGAAAATATACCTTAACTATACATATAAATTGCCACGTTGTATGGCAATGCTTAGTCTCTGTGCACGGGCCAGCCAATGTCGCCTTCTTCCCGGGTCCACCTTGGCGCCCATTGAACGCGAGGCCCCTTTTAGTCGCCTTTTACGACAGGCAGGGAATACCGTAGTCTTATTTTTTTGAGAGCCTAGAACTACAGGGCAGAAGTGTACTTGCCTAATCGGCATTTTAGTATAACAAATTGAACAAATTGAAAATTCATGTTGAAATCATCAAAAATCACCATAGTGATAGTTCCAAAACATATTGAAGATGAGAAGATCGGGAACATAAGAACAGCTAACATGGTGATTCACACAGCATTACTTCCAATGACGTCTCATTGGAATTCATCAATGACTCAGTACCGAAGTCAAGCTGTGAGATCTCTACGGGTGGTCAAACTTAAATAACCAGCGCTTATGATCTACTCACCTCCCACTATCTATTCGCGTCACGACACAAACCCTTGTAATTCCATAAGTAACATGGTTCTTGTTATATTGGTTATACCGATTCGCTGTTCTGGATATCATCAAGTATTGTCAGGATGGCTTCAACGTAACCTCGAAATGTTCGAAAATAGATTCTACTGCCAGTCAATAAAGGCTAAGATGGATTTATTTGTGACTGAGTAATTATAAAATGATTTCGCGGAATGAATTCCGCTTGCGGTATAATTACTGCATTTGACCTGCTACTGTCACTGTGAAATATGATTTAGTGTTATTGGTTTCTTGATCTACCCGCCGACAATTTAGTGTCATTATTATCTATGATCTTGCTTTGTTTACTTGTACAACATTGCAATTGAAAGTGTCCAAATATAATGGTAATTATGAATTTCTATATTTAATCTTTGGCATTATTGCTTCCGGCATATATTCAATTCGGATTGCTGGTGTACTATGTAACTTTTTTTTTTATTAACGGTCAGAAATCTTCAAAAAGATACCCCGCCTTCTGGGGGGAAGGCGGCGGTTATGTGGGGTTTTAACCCATTAAAACCTCCCGGGTGGCCCTTCCTCTCCAGGATCAGGAAGAACGCACCGGAGCCCCCGTGCACTGTGCTCTTAGTAGAGCACGTCACTGGGGTGTTCCTGTGCTCTTGCAGTGCAAAGTGACATGGGCCAGCCGATGTCGCCTTCTTCCCGGGTCCACCTTGGCGGACGACGAAGGTCCCCACCTTGTCGCCCATTGAACGCGAGGCCCCTTTTAGTCGCCTCCTACGACAGGCAGGGGATACCGTAGTCTTATTTTTTGAGAGCCCAGAACTACAGGGCAGAAGTATACTTACCTAATCGGCATTTTAGTATAACAAATTGAACAAATTGAAAATTCATGGTGAAATCATCAAGTATCACAATAGTGATAGTTCCAAAACATATTGAAGATCGGGAACATAAGAATAGCTAACATGGTGATTCACACAGCATTACTTCCAATGACGTCTCATTGGAATTCATCAATGACTCAGTACCGAAGTCAAGCTGTGAGATCTCTACGGGTGGTCAAACTTAAATAACCAGCGCTTATGATCTACGCAACCTCCCACTATCTATTCGCATCACGACACAAGCCCTTGTAATTCCATAAGTAACATGGTTCTTGTTATATTGGTAATACGGATTCGCTGTTCTGGATATCATCAAGTATTGTCAGGATGGCTTCAACGTAACCTCGAAATGTTCGAAAATAGATTCTACTGCCTATCAATAAAGGCTAAGATGGATTTATTTGTGACTGAGTAATTATAAAATGATTTCGCGGAATGAATTCCGCTTGCGGTATAATTACTGCATTTGACCTGCTACTGTCACTGTGAAATATGATTTAGTGTTATTGGTTTCTTGATCTACCCGCCGACAATTTAGTGTCATTATTATCTATGATCTTGCTTTGTTTACTTGTACAACATTGCAATTGAAAGCGTCCAAATATAATGGTAATTATGAATTTCTATATTTAATCTTTGGCATTATTGCTTCCGGCATATATTCAATTCGGATTGCTGGTGTACTATGTAACTTTTTTTTTTATTAACGGTCAGAAATCTTCAAAAAGATACCCCGCCTTCTGGGGGGAAGGCGGCGGTTATGTGGGGTTTTAACCCATTAAAACCTCCCGGGTGGCCCTTCCTCTCCAGGATCAGGAAGAACGCACCGGAGCCCCCGTGCACTGTGCTCTTAGTAGAGCACGTCACTGGGGTGCTCCCTGTGCTCTTGCAGTGCAAAGTGACATGGGCCAGCCGATGTCGCCTTCTTCCCGGGTCCACCTTGGCGGACGACAAAGGCCCCCACCCTTGTCGCCCAGTGAACCCGAGGCCCCATTTAGTCGCCGTCTACGACAGGCAGGGGATACCCTAGTCTTATTCTTAAGAGCCCAGAACTACAGGGCTGCGGGCCGGCCGCTTGCGCCATCTCACTATGCAACTTACAACTTTGCAGCAAAGTTTTGTAACAAGTATTAGTTTTTTGACATACTGGCCTAAATTCTACGATTTTTTATTTTTGCCCGTCGTTCTATCAGCCTGTCTAGCTGCACTGCTGATGTAAAAAGATGTAAGATAACAATTTTACTGTAACAATTGTTATAAAAACCTTTTTGTACATTTTTAATGAAATCCGGACTGGCCACCTTTAGTATAGAGGCCTATGTTCTGTCTGTGTGAAAACACCAGATGTTTATGTCAGAATTAAATAAAACTTCATGCAAATAACACAGTTATTATATCGAATACTTTCCTTTCTGATATTTACTTTTTGCCTTGTTGATTCAATTGTAAAGAATTTTTAAATTTGTGATATAGAAATATTTATAGAAGCTTTCGAAATACAGGAGATTTTTGAAAATATCGTTAACGGATAGAATATTAAACGAAAGAGTATTGCTAATGGTGCTGGAGAAGAATGCTGAGGATACCTTGGACTGCATTCCGAACTAACCAGTCAATACTTGAAGAACTCGGCATCAAGCAGCGTCTGTCTTCCATTGTTCGGGCTCGGATACTGACATTTTTGGTCATGTCTGCAGGCGTAATGACGAATGCATCGAACGCCTGGTAGTACAGGGTAAGGTGGAGGCACCAGACCTAGGGAGGATCTCCTATGAGATGGACCGACCAGATAAGAACGGCTATGGATGTGACGTTGCATCAATGTGCGAAAAAGCAGCGTACAGGGAGGAGTGGCGGCGGCTTGTGAAGCGGGTCACTGATACCTAATACGTGATAACCACGACGAGTCTGTAAAGACTCAAGCGACGAAGAAGAATGGTAAATAAGAAAATATACGTCTTAATACAATTGAAAAACGTAAACTAATGTAGCTTATATTTAACTTTTGTGTATTGACAAATACGACGATTTTTGGACGGGGGGAAATCTTCAAGAAGATACTTAGGAAATCTTCAGGAATAACCGCGCCTTCTTGGGGGTAGACGGGGTTCTTACGAGCGGATCGGAATGTTTACGCGTAACATAGTAACCGTCCAAGCCAAGGTTACACCTCAGCCGGGGGACCCTTGTGTCGAGTTACTAGCGGTAGAGGTTCAGGCTAAGCGACCTCAGAGCTATATCTCATAAAAAAATCCATAAACATGCTCATTGTCGTCTGATTTTAGAAGTTCCCTGGTATATCTTTGGAATCCAATGTCCTATGCCAAATTAACTGATGGATAACTATGACTATACAGATTTTTAAAAAGATATATATATTAGAATTGATAACCTCCCTATTTGAAGTTGGTTGTAATGAGAAGATTCACTGTGAACTCGATAATATAAAACAAAGTGTGCGTAAAATTATACAACGTGTAGCAACTGTTCCGATCAAAAGGCAATATGACGAGCAAACGAATTGATGCCGAGCATGACAGTTGACAGCGGATTTGGCGGGAGAAGCGTGAACAAGTGTCTTCGTCCGAAAAATTGTTTATTTTTTCCCGTACGTTGACGTGCGCGCTCTCGTGTGATGAGAAGCGGAAAAACATCGGTTCTCGATTGTTTTTACCGTCGCTTGAAATAATGGATTCAATGAATGATTGTACGTACAATGCTTGGAATTAAGTTATTCATTTATAATATAGGTTATCTTACTCTCAGCCCTGTAGTTCTGGGCTCTCAAGAATAAGACTACGGTATCCCCTGCCTGTCGTACAAGGCGACTAAAAGGGGCCTCGGGTTCACTGGGCGACAAGGGTGGGGCCCTGAGTCGTCCACCAAAGTGGACCCGGGAAGAAGGCGACATCGGCTGGCCCGTGTCGCCTTGCGCTGCGAGGGCACTGGGACGTGCTCTCCTTGAGCACAGTGCAGAGGGGCTCCGGTGCGTTCCACTGGAGATCCCGGAGCCCCTCGTCATGCACCGAGGAAAGGGCCACCGGGGAGGTTTTAGTGGGTAAGAACCCCACATAACCGCCGCCTTCCTCCCAGAAGGCGGGGTATCTTTCTGAAGATTTCCTCCCCGTCAACAAAAAAAAAAAAAAAAGGTTATCTTACTCTAGTTATTATGAAGGAATTCTGTAAATGCTACTACACGTGGTCGCTCCCTTTTATTCTTAAAGTATAGTTATTAGTGACGCGGTATTGCGGATTAGCTTCACATGCCCTAGAAAATTTAACTGAACTGATTCATTGAGGCCACAAGCTGAAAGTCGCGATGGAAAGAGTTTGTGCTAGGCATTTCTCTAATAAATAGAATCCGAAACGAAGAAATTCGACGGAGAACACCATAGTTGACATAGCTCTTAAAGTCATCAAGTTGAAGTGGCAGTGGACCGGCCACATCTGCCGAGTCAGTGACGGTAGATGGAGGAAGAAAGTCTTGGAATGCAGGCCGTGCATAGGCCGGAGAAGCTTTGGGCCCTCCCTCCATGGATCGACTACCTTTTAAGGATAGACGCGGGCTGATGGTGATGGTGATAATTGAGTTGGTATAACCGATATATTAATAATTAAATAATAAGCACTTTGTCACAGTGTTACGAAATGAACTACAAAGAAAAATTATAGTTTTTTTTTTATAGTTAATCTTTACTGGCTTCAAAAGCCTGACAGTTTGGGATATGATCTTTAAGCATTCGACAAGCATTAATAGCAGGCCCAAGCCGGTCGACCGGCGAAACAAAGGCAGATACGCAATTCCTTAAGTACAGTTTAGACTGTAAGTTATTCATAACCGCCGTCTTTAGGATTCCAAACTATCCACAATAGGTGCTGTGCCCATGTGCCATGGTCATGCCCACTGTATGATGATTTGCGCTTTAGGCTAGTAAATGATCTGACACGAACGTGTCCGGTCTACAATCGCGATTTAGTGTCCTCTGAGGGCAACTTCCTCAAGTTCAGAGAATTTGCACACGCTTGGCACAACAGAAGGACCTAGAAAAGTTGTCTGGCGCCGTCGAGCGAGCCGTTGTGGTGTGTCGTAGAGCCCCTTAAGGGGTAGAGCTCCGAATGGTGGAGAAAGGCCTTGATAAAGAACTTGTAGGGAGTCAAGAAGGTGAGTGTGGGGCCACACGGCTAGGCGACGAGTACCCTCCCGCGTTTCGGCCCATATAACCGCGAGGTTGGAGTGGCCATGGGTGGTCGTGGGTTACCCACAATAGGTGAAGAAAAATTCCCACTTTTTATCTTTAGTGAGCTTATCAAGTAGGACTGGGATTCGAATCCCCAATCGTCGGTTCTAAAGGTGCACACCCACTAAGCTAACACCAACGACTTGCTACATCTATATTACCTCCCGCTACCTCAAGTGAATAGTCATTAAAACTCGACGAACGTTGTTCGGCTCCTTTGAAGTACTTAATATGGTCAGCACTGTTTACTAGGTACGTCAGATATTGACTCAGTCAGCCTACGGCTTGACCAACGTGACGTCTTGCCTCTGACAACTAGACCGGTTTAGTTTGTTGGCTTAGGTACTGTACCTTCTGCTAGATTTAGTTTACGGTTTGCAATTGGCAAATAGTGAGAGATTCTAGTTTAAATTTGGATCGTTCTTGATTAACCTTACGAAGTTGTATTACATTTATTTATTTGTGCAATTAATAACATGATGAAAAGAAACGGTTTCGCAAAACCGTAAGCTTAGATAGCTTACGGTTTTGCGAAACTTAAGATAGTGGATTCGAATCCACCTTTCGAGTCAATGAACCAAGCACAAGCTTGAGCTTAGTTGGAAAGGTTATCAACAATGTTAGTATAGTATAATAGTGTATAGTTTTATTCTTACTAATATTCTCTATTAATAATAAACTTTTTTTAAGGAAATATGTCATTAAATCTGTCTGTTTGTATGGCAAGGTAATAAATTGTATCAGAAAAGTTGGTAATGGTATACCGCATCCTGTCTAGACGAGTCTTACAATTCTACTTTAGGATATCTGCAGCTTATGCGAAATGCAGTGCAATAAAAATTATTTATCTCATTTAACAGTAACTTGTTAATAAGCCGCAACAATAATTGACATTAAATTAAAGTTAACGGATCAAACATTAAACCCTGTCTACACTAATTGTGATTTGATTGTCATACTTTTGTGTTGTCATGATTGGTAAATACCAATGTGTCAATCAATAAGCATTCATTCTTACTAATTTTTAGGAGTTATTAGGAATATCTATAGACCCTAAGGTCCTATGACAATAAACTTTATTAAAACTAAATCCTTTCAAACAAAAAAATCAAAGTTCATAATTTTTTTTAAAAGAAAGCTAGCAATATTTCTTTTTTTTTTCAGAAATATTACTAACAGTCTTGTTAACCATTCTAAGCTTAAGCCTGTGCTAGGAGATGGTTCACATCAATATCAATATTAATTAACGATTAATGCACATGTCGCAGACCGTACCCTAAACCTATTAGACCTAGGCTATTGACGCTTCTATAAATGTTGACGGTTGTACAAACAATTATAAAAATACAGACGAATTGGTAACACCTATTTGACTAAATGTGTTCGTGGGGTGCTAATGCAGAAATTTAAATTCGACCTTGAATTGAAAATAGAAGTGGCTTCGGCTAAATCAACGCGTTGGCCTGTAAATGATTTATTCCTCTCGTTCCATTCTTCATGCCCCATTCCCTCCGGGATAGCTCGAGTGCGCGCGTTAGCGGAGTCCGAAACTCCCGGATTGTTCATGGCGGGCTGTTAACTCCCTTCGTGAAATCGGTGTAATTCCTTGTAAAATGATGTTTCTTTCCTTTTTGAACAAACAACAACCTTTTTTGTGATTTATTTAAATGTATTTTTTTTTAAATTATGTTGTGCTTATATATTTTTTAAGGAAAGACCTTAACGGTTGAATGTTCAACTTAACGGTCTTATAGCTTGAATCGGTTAAACCCAAATTTATTAAATAAACACAATAAACAGTAGTACCACTACTGTAATGGCTTCCGCTGATTACAATTTACAATTTACTGTGAACACTATTCGTTTCGCTGCCACCATTTCTGTGGCAGTCCTTTCTTTATCCCATGGCTATTTACATATGTACTATTTTAATTGTAGGCATATTGTATGTGTGTGTGTGTCAGTGAACTTGTCAATTGATTCTTTTTTAAATATTCTCACAACCTTCATACTTTAGTGTTTCAAGCCTTCAAAATTGGGTGGTTCATGCTTGGTTTTATATAATCTATAATATATATATAATAATAATTTTTATCTCTAATAAATAATATTTTATCAATTTTATTGTATATACTCGTATAAGTTCCAAGAAAACAGAAATGTTTATTAACAAAAGCTGATTTGAAATGATGCATTTTTACTTTATGGCTTCCGCTGATGCACGAATGGGTCGGCACGATCTCGCAGGATACCGATTAAAGTGATGATATAGTAAACTTCTCTATTACACCTGATGAGCGAAGTTATTTTATATTGTATGGAAAAGGACCTGCACGCAAGATTCCACTAACAGTAAGACTAGAATCAAGAAGCGTCAATAGCCTAATGGTTTAGGGTACGGCCTGCGAATCGTAAGGTCGTGGGTTCGAATCCACCATTCGACTATTGCCGTGAACCATGTCCTAGCACAAGCTTAAGCTTAGTTGGAATGGTTAACAAGATTGTTAGTAATATTTCACGAAAAAAAAAAAGAAATATTGCTAGCTTTCTTTTTAAAAAAAAAAATTAAAAAAAAGAATCGTAGAAGTATGAATGTAAATGAAGCGAAACTTGTGTGCCAGGATCGTAAGAAGCGTTCCTTGATTGCCTAACCACTCCAGCTGGCAGGCGTGAGCGTTTATGTTTACTAAATTTTACTTATAACATGAAATTGTGTAAGTAGTAATTTTAACATTGGCAATACTGCTTGCTAGGTTTGTTGCTTGGAAAAAATAATATAATTGATTTTAAATTTAATTATAAAATATTAATAAAGCGTAAAATACACATTGTGTCCCCAACCAACCTAAACCACGATTCGCCGGTGTGTGCGGGTCATTATTTATTAAGCCTGGATTACTCTCTCGCTGTGTAATACAATTAGTGACATTTTGGGTTTTTCCCGCCATATTTTTTAAACATAATGGGGTTAAGCTTTATTAAAAAAAAAGAAAGAAGGTTTACATTTTTTCCTTTAACCAGTTTGGTTTATTGACGATAATAATGATATTTCCTGCTTTATTATGTTTCGGTGATTACGAAGTTACTATTTTTCGGTATTTTATGTACAAAAAATACTTGCTATAATTCCGAAGTATCATAAATAATAAATATATAAATAATTATAATATATTAAGGAGTTTTGGCACCTAAATTGGCTTTGTTCTGTCACACTTATAGTCGTTGGCGTAAGGAAGTACTTACTTTTTTTTTATCTTGACGCGGGGAATCCTTTTTGCGAACCATCCTCCGGAACCCTGGGTGCGCCCGGAGGAATATGCGGTCTTGGCGACCCCTACCCATTAAACCTTCCGCGATTGCCATCAGCAGTTATAAGTGGAGTGCCCCGGGTCTGTCAGCGATAGGACACCCCAACGACCGGCCGGTCACGGCAAAGACCGGACTTCTTCCTCTTAGGGGGACTTATCTGGAAGGAAGTACTTATCTAGTCTAGGATTATCGTATACAAGTACTGTCCCCATTAATAATACTATCCTGATACCTATCGCCCTGCGATCGATTTATTTAAGCTAATAATTTAACTTAAGTTATGTTAAAAGTAACAGACTTTTTAATTATTTTTTACAATATATATACGTCCCACTGTTGGCCGCAGGTCTTCTCTGTTAAGAGAGTATAAGGGCATAATCCGCCACACGGCCCTAGTGTGGATTGGCAGACTTCACATGCCGTGGAAAAATTTTCTAAGACATGTTGGTTTCCTCCCTTTATTTTCCTTCATCGCCGAGCGCGTGGTGAATCAGCACATAAAATCGCAACAGCAGATTTATTAGTGCTGGCACTGAATCGAACTCGGTTTGCTAGCGTACTATGCAACTTGAGCCAATCGCCCGGACACTGAGCTATCACGGCTCATACAATTTCACTTATTCTATATTAATGCTGACAATTTAGTATTACTAAAAATAATATAAAAACAATGGTTATCATCCCTTAAAATGTAGGTCTACGTAGTAGAAATTTCAACAGACACGTGTGCTTTTATAGTGTTTTTATGTGTGCCTGCTAAGAAAAAAAGAATATGCATTTAAAATGTAAAAATGATATGAGAAATTTAAATTTACTTATAAACTAATTACCTTTGGGACTAAATACTCTCTCCTAAAATTCAATATACATAGCGTTCCCAACACATATAACATTACCGCCAAATTGGGCAAACATTAGGCTCAATACACTTACAGGTAATTACAGGGACTATTCCCACCCGGCTTAATCATAAATAGGCTAAAAACGTCATTAAAACAATTTGCCTCCCCTGACGCGCCATCAATCGCGAACACGCCAGGGGTTCCAAACCCGCGGCAGGTCGGAACAACTCAAGAGCACGAGTGCGACCGACAGTTTTACAGCCCTGGTTAAAGAATTGCGCATTTATTATTTTTATACGCCACGCACAATTGTAGGTAGGTTTTTTTCGGTCCGCTGATATCTTGTATTGAGAATGAAAAAGCCATTTGGGAGAAATATGTGTCCACAATTTCGTGTTTACTGGAATCATAATATAATTTTCCAAGTTGTGCACAATAAATTTATACATTTCTAGCCATAATTCCTTCGGGATTGGGGGTTAAAGCAGATTTTTACTATTATAAAGCATCGTAATCTTTATTCTGTCATCTCTATTATATATAAATAGCGTACCCAGCCCTTCGCCGCGCTAGATTTTGCTTTATTTTATTTAAACAATAAACTTACATAATTAAATATTTAATTTAACTATTACAATTTATTAAATTATTCATTTCTCTTCGTATTCATTCTATTCTATTCTCTTTTCGAGCGGTTAAAGATCATTATTTACACCCATGTACATATAAACAAAGAAGATTTGGAGAAACAGAAACATATTCCTTAAAACAAAAATCAAATTAATGCAAACCTTAACTTTATCTTCTCCATTTTCTCGTATGCTTCAGAAACCTGGACATGGAGGTCTCGTGTGAGAGAAAAGATAGACGCATTTGAAATGTGTTGGCGCAAAATGTTAGGAGTCTCATGGACTGAGCGCCGCACCAATGAGTCTATTCTTAATGAGCTAAACATCAAGATTCGCCTCTCCACGACTTGCTTTAGCCGTCTTCTTAATTTCTTCGGCCACATATCTCGCCGCCAGCCAGACGGCCTTGAAAAATTACTGCTGGTTGGCTGCGTCGAAGGAAGAAGAAGCAGAGGCAGGGCGCCCACTAGATGGACGGACTCTATTGGAGGAGCTACCAAATTAAAACTCCAGTCGGCTATCCACCTGGCCCAAAACAGGAAAGAGTGGGGAATGCTCGTTCAAAACAGCTCACTTGGTGGTCACAACCTTCAGCTCTGAGGAAACGATTATAAAGAAGACATATAAAGTACAACATCTTTTAAAATAAAATGGCATCGTATCATTTAGGGATTTATTATACTTCATTATACTTTAATATACTCCATTGTACTTCAATATGGTTCATAATGACATAAATATACACAACGCATGTATTAATTCAAATTTAGATTATAAAACAATAGAATATATCATCATAGTAAATAAAAGCTTCGTCACCAAAAACTAGAACTTAAAGCGATCGCCACCAAACTTAGATGCAACACTAAGTACACTAACTTTTTTAGCCGACCCTTTATTTGTGCTCATGGCTATATATCGAAAGCCATAAGTTAAGCGAAGTTAAGTTTTATTTCCGCTCAATGCTTCATTGAAGGAGCCATAAAGAGTAAGCAATACACAGAACTTCTTGCTTCTGACATTAATGTGAGATTTTCTGCTTAGTGCACGTCAAGCTTGAATAAGATAAGCTATTTGTATATATATATAAGTATATATATAGTATATTTATTACCCACAACAACAAATTTAAAATACCAAAATTTTCCAATGCAAATTGTAAAATGCAACTCTGGCTCCCAAGATACAAGCGTCTGCTTAGTTTGGGAGTCGCTGATTACGAAAAATGTGTGCTGCAATGGTTACATGGATGCCCGTTAAACTTGTAAAATGTATATTATCTGTGTGTTAATAAATAAAAATATTCTTAAAACAAGAATTTATATATATATTTGAAAAGGTTTTTTATCACGCAATATTTGTTGGTTTCTTTAGAAGAATAGGAAAAACTAGGCTATAGCTTACCTGGACCTATATATTTGCTATTAATTGTGTAAGAATGATCATTCAGTGACTTCATAGTTGTCGATTTTTCCTAGTTTTGTTAATCTGCTATTTCACTTGTGACTCTTGAATCTATTGTTAGTATTTTGTAATCTCGTACATAACGGCATCTTCTAGATATGCTGTCTAAATTTCCTTCTTCTATCGAAGGTTGGCGACTATCATGGCGATTTGGACCGTCGACACAGCAGCACGAAATAAAGAACGTGTGCTTTTATTGTACTATGGCGTAGATAAGCATTTTTTAAATTTTAATTAGTAACATCTATTGATTGCGGTCCTCCCATCGTCTTCGTCATTGTGCAAGACGACTTTGGAACCGTCGTGAGCATGTTCGCCGTCCATTTTTCCGAAAATGTTCTACTTCCCCAGACAGTGCTTGAAGACCGCCTATTGTGCCCCAAGAAGCGGACACTCTCTGGATTAATCAATATCAAATAATCATGAACACCAAAAACGTCAATTAAAAACAATCGATTACTGTTAAATTAGTTGATGTTACGGTTTACGACACAATGACAATTGAATTCCTAGTGGTCGGTTGTAAATATACACGCTCAAAAAAACTGTAATTGTAATAAATCACGGCATAGCTAGGTTCCTAGTATGCGAGATAAAAAACAATGAAATTTGTAAAAATTACATATTCAAGTTAGTTTCCGACGTTAATGTCGGAACTTAATTAGTACACCATTATATAGATTAATGAAAAATTTTACCCGGAATTCTTACAATCATTTGTCAAAGTCAAGCATTATGTTACAATTGTGAGTACAAATGTAATATGGTAAATTACGCTCCGCCTTAGAAAAATTGTAACCTAGTTCTACTACGACATTTTATTCTTATAGTCCGTGGTTCTATTCCTTGCTGGTTTGTACCAATAAGTTTCGGTGTTTCTGTTTCATTTATACAAATAAATAAAATTGGAGTGTCTGTTTGTAAAATACCCACTTGTTACCACATGCAGATGAATTTATATAACGGTACATACGACATAACAACAACATTTTAGAAAATTTAAATAAATAATTTAAATTGCGGGTAACACCGGGCGCAGTACCTTTATAAAAACAATTGCGATATTTGTTTCCGGTGTATTGCGTTTGATGCAACCACTCTTTCTCAGCATATTGGTATATTATGATACCATGAAGGAATTCACAGAGTAGTTGATTATAATTTATCTCTAAGTTAAGCATAAAACCGCCCAAGCCGTGGGATCTTTGTGTCGAGTTATGCTACCGTTTAATCCGACGCGATTACCATTGCACAGGCTAGATCTTTACAAATCCACAAAGCGTCCATTCGCGACCGTCGGAGGTTGCGAATAATCCTCGCGCGTTACCGCTATTAGGCGGTCCCTTACATGTTAGGAGCGTTGCTGGAGTTTCTTCTGCCACTTCTCCCAGCGCCAACGCCTCCCGAAGTGTTACTCAAAGTTAGTTTAACTTTTGAATGTCCCTTAGATTATTTGTGAAATAGCAACCGACCCAGTCGTGGTTCGGCCTTCTCGGGCGCCCTCGGATCGGAATGCTTACGCGTAACATAGTAACCGTCCAAGCCGAGGTTACCCCCACCGGGGGGACCCTTGTGTCGAGTTACTAGCGATAGAGGTTCAGGCTAAGCGACCTAAGAGCTATGCCACCTCTCAATCCGGTGAAGCAGTCGAGGCCAGCTTCTCTGGCCAATCTGTGTAGTTCGTCATTAAAAAAAACCGTTCAATCCGGTGAAACTGTCAAAGTTATTCCTTACTTCTCTGGCTAATTAATTCTTAACAAACTCGACATAACTATCCTGTATACATTCTTTTCACTAAACCCTTTTTGCACTAAATTGAACTGCAAAACGAACCGTAGATAAATAAGTAACATTCTAATCAATTAACAGTTGTTTTTAACTCATTTGTCCGTTGAACGCTTGTTTATTTAACGGTTAGTTCAATTCCGAGCTTTGTGCCAGCAAAGTCAACAATCGCTTTTTCCAACTTAAGGGTTAAATTGGTTTAAAGTTTACAATGAACCTTTTTTGGAATTCAGTTTTGTTTCGGCTTTGTTCTTTATATCCCGTTTCTTTTTGTTACTTTCCAACAATTAGTGCGGAGTTATTAACACACAGGTTTATTATCATATAAGTACATACGTTTGGTGTTTTTCACAATAATTGGGTATTATCAATGATAATCTATTGGCTAAGCGGTCGACTTAGCCTTTGATGGGACTTAATAAGCTTGGTGTAAATGAAAATGTAATTCAAGTACGGCCTTCCCAATAAAAACTGAATCATCGAAATCGGTTCGCGTCATAAATTGAGTTATTCGTCCATTATTCGCGCACATACTTCAAATTTAAGACTTATATGTTATTTTTTCACGGATACCATTGTCAGAATTGGACCAAATCGGAATGGAACTACATGGGAAGAACCAGCTTTTAAATAAATATAATCAAAATACACAACCGAATGTTGTCCGCCTTGGTCTACACAGGTTTTTTGGCTGAAAACCAGCGCTGTGCTACACGTGAGCCAACCCTTTCGGCACAATTTCTATTTTGTTATTTTTCACGGATACCATTGTCAGAATTGGACCAAATCGGAATGGAACTACATGGGAAGAACCAGCTTTCAAATAAATATAATCAAAATACACAACCGAATGTTGTCCGCCTTGGTCTACACAGGTTTTGGCTGAAAACCAGCGCTGTGCTACACGTGAGCCAACCCTTTCGGCACAATTTCTATTTTGTTATTTTTCACGGATACCATTGTCAGAATTGGACCAAATCGGAATGGAACTACATGGGAAGAACCAGCTTTTAAATAAATATAATCAAAATACACAACCGAATGTTGTCCGCCTTGGTCTACACAGGTTTTTTGGCTGAAAACCAGCGCTGTGCTACACGTGAGCCAACCCCTTTTCGGCACAATTTCTATTTTGTTCTTTTTTTATGATGTTTCTGTTTACTTTTGTTTATGTTGTTTTTTGTCTTGTTTTACGTGTTGTTTCTGTGTTCTTGTGCCGAATAAATGTTTTTTCTATTTCTATTCTATTTCTATTTCTAAAACCGGTTCACCCAGTCGAATGCTTTTAACAAAAAAAAAACATTTAGATGTATTGAGAACCTTTTCTTTTTTTGAAGTCGGTTGATAAGATTAAAATGCGATAAAACCCATAAAACAAGTTTTATTCAGTGATATAATTTATGATATATAAATCAAATGGAAGTTTTTATAGGTCCAGAAAATGTCACATAAAGATCACGTTTTCATCGTTACCCCTTTCCCGAGCATTACTTCACGGCATCTTGAGCACAATCCATCTTATCAACTTTTGCCAACTGCCTGAACTTTGACAACCAGTTCAACCCTCACAAGATTGCAAACTTGACGTGAAGGATAAATATACTGACGATTCAATCAATCAAAGCCGACTGATTAAAGTTAAAGTTAAAGTTACAGCCTTTATATATATAATATATATGTCCCACTGCTGGGCACAGGCCTTCTCTGTAAAGAGAGTATAAGAGCATAGTCCACCACGCGGCCCTAGTGCGGATTGGTAGACTTCACATGCCTTAGAAAATTTTCTAAGACATGTAGGTTTCCTCACGATGTTTTCCTTCACCGCCGAGCGCGTGGTTAATCAGCACATAAAATTGCAATAGCAAATTTATTGGTGCCGGCACCGGGGATCGAACTCGGTTGTTATGTATTATAACAGAGTTGGTTCGCCTG
Organism: Meandrusa payeni; assembly: GCA_029286785.1. NCBI lineage: Eukaryota > Metazoa > Arthropoda > Insecta > Lepidoptera > Papilionidae > Meandrusa > Meandrusa payeni. The sequence goes on from JAGSMX010000029.1 coordinate 5,862,265, forward strand.
GACACTGAGCTACCACGGCTCAGTGTCCAGCGGTTGGCCTCTTGCTGCATAGCCGACTGATTATTCTTAAGAAATTGGTTAATTGATTTCTTATTTAAAAACTGCTGAAGCCCAGTGGTTACATGTTCGACTTTATTAATAATAAAAATAATAACGACCTTTGACGATTATTGTCCCGATAGTCGTTTCTGCAAACGGTCTTATACCGAAAATTCTCTATCAACATCTCAAAAGACTTTCGCTAGATGGCTGGGTCAGCGGTTAGATACAGAAGGCAGTACTCCTGGACAGGGACGCACGTCAGGTGGTTTCTCTCTGTGTCGCCCTAACCAGCGGTAGCTTGGACCCTGCTTCGTTGCCGTTGGCACACACTAAGTTGAGTTTTTATAATGTTTTTATACTTTGTATGATATTTTTGTGTATTTTACTTTTTATATAAATATTATAAAAACTTAACCTAAGGATTCGAAATAAATAAAAAAGAATAATAACGATCTTTGAGGATCATTGTCCCGATAGTCGTTTCTGCAAACGATCTTATAGCAGAAATTCTCTAATAACATCTCAAAGACTTTCGCTAGATGGCTGGTTCAGCGGTTAGATACAGAAGGCAGTATTCCTGGACAGGGACGCACGTCAGGTAGTTTGCTCCAACCTCGCCAAAGATTGCAAACTTGACGTGAAGGATAAATATACTGACGATTCAATCAATCAAAGCCGACTGATTAAAGTTAAAGTTAAAGTTAAAGTTAAAGTTAAAGTTAAAGTTAAAGTTAAAGTTAAAGTTAAAGTTAAAGTTAAAGTTAAAGTTAAAGTTAAAGTTAAAGTTAAAGTTAAAGTTAAAGTTAAAGTTAAAGTTAAAGTTAAAGTTAAAGTTAAAGTTAAAGTTAAAGTTAAAGTTAAAGTTAAAGTTAAAGTTAAAGTTAAAGTTAAAGTTAAAGTTAAAGTTAAAGTTAAAGTTAAAGTTAAAGTTAAAGTTAAAGTTAAAGTTAAAGTTAAAGTTAAAGTTAAAGTTAAAGTTAAAGTTAAAGTTAAAGTTAAAGTTAAAGTTAAAGTTAAAGTTAAAGTTAAAGTTAAAGTTAAAGTTAAAGTTAAAGTTAAAGTTAAAGTTAAAGTTAAAGTTAAAGTTAAAGTTAAAGTTAAAGTTAAAGTTAAAGTTAAAGTTAAAGTTAAAGTTAAAGTTAAAGTTAAAGTTAAAGTTAAAGTTAAAGTTAAAGTTAAAGTTAAAGTTAAAGTTAAAGTTAAAGTTAAAGTTAAAGTTAAAGTTAAAGTTAAAGTTAAAGTTAAAGTTAAAGTTAAAGTTAAAGTTAAAGTTAAAGTTAAAGTTAAAGTTAAAGTTAAAGTTAAAGTTAAAGTTAAAGTTAAAGTTAAAGTTAAAGTTAAAGTTAAAGTTAAAGTTAAAGTTAAAGTTAAAGTTAAAGTTAAAGTTAAAGTTAAAGTTAAAGTTAAAGTTAAAGTTAAAGTTAAAGTTAAAGTTAAAGTTAAAGTTAAAGTTAAAGTTAAAGTTAAAGTTAAAGTTAAAGTTAAAGTTAAAGTTAAAGTTAAAGTTAAAGTTAAAGTTAAAGTTAAAGTTAAAGTTAAAGTTAAAGTTAAAGTTAAAGTTAAAGTTAAAGTTAAAGTTAAAGTTAAAGTTAAAGTTAAAGTTAAAGTTAAAGTTAAAGTTAAAGTTAAAGTTAAAGTTAAAGTTAAAGTTAAAGTTAAAGTTAAAGTTAAAGTTAAAGTTAAAGTTAAAGTTAAAGTTAAAGTTAAAGTTAAAGTTAAAGTTAAAGTTAAAGTTAAAGTTAAAGTTAAAGTTAAAGTTAAAGTTAAAGTTAAAGTTAAAGTTAAAGTTAAAGTTAAAGTTAAAGTTAAAGTTAAAGTTAAAGTTAAAGTTAAAGTTAAAGTTAAAGTTAAAGTTAAAGTTAAAGTTAAAGTTAAAGTTAAAGTTAAAGTTAAAGTTAAAGTTAAAGTTAAAGTTAAAGTTAAAGTTAAAGTTAAAGTTAAAGTTAAAGTTAAAGTTAAAGTTAAAGTTAAAGTTAAAGTTAAAGTTAAAGTTAAAGTTAAAGTTAAAGTTAAAGTTAAAGTTAAAGTTAAAGTTAAAGTTAAAGTTAAAGTTAAAGTTAAAGTTAAAGTTAAAGTTAAAGTTAAAGTTAAAGTTAAAGTTAAAGTTAAAGTTAAAGTTAAAGTTAAAGTTAAAGTTAAAGTTAAAGTTAAAGTTAAAGTTAAAGTTAAAGTTAAAGTTAAAGTTAAAGTTAAAGTTAAAGTTAAAGTTAAAGTTAAAGTTAAAGTTAAAGTTAAAGTTAAAGTTAAAGTTAAAGTTAAAGTTAAAGTTAAAGTTAAAGTTAAAGTTAAAGTTAAAGTTAAAGTTAAAGTTAAAGTTAAAGTTAAAGTTAAAGTTAAAGTTAAAGTTAAAGTTAAAGTTAAAGTTAAAGTTAAAGTTAAAGTTAAAGTTAAAGTTAAAGTTAAAGTTAAAGTTAAAGTTAAAGTTAAAGTTAAAGTTAAAGTTAAAGTTAAAGTTAAAGTTAAAGTTAAAGTTAAAGTTAAAGTTAAAGTTAAAGTTAAAGTTAAAGTTAAAGTTAAAGTTAAAGTTAAAGTTAAAGTTAAAGTTAAAGTTAAAGTTAAAGTTAAAGTTAAAGTTAAAGTTAAAGTTAAAGTTAAAGTTAAAGTTAAAGTTAAAGTTAAAGTTAAAGTTAAAGTTAAAGTTAAAGTTAAAGTTAAAGTTAAAGTTAAAGTTAAAGTTAAAGTTAAAGTTAAAGTTAAAGTTAAAGTTAAAGTTAAAGTTAAAGTTAAAGTTAAAGTTAAAGTTAAAGTTAAAGTTAAAGTTAAAGTTAAAGTTAAAGTTAAACCCTAACCAGCGGTAGCTTGGACCCTGCTTCGTTGCCGTTGGCACACACTAAGTTGAGTTTTGTAATGTTTTATACTTTGTACGATATTTTTGTGTATTTTACTTTTTATACAAATATTATAAAAACTTATCCTAAGGATTCAAAATAAATAAAAAAAAATAATAACGATTTTTGACGATCATTATCCCGATAGTCGTTTCTGCAAACGGTCTTATAGCAGAAATTCTCTAATAACATCTCAAAAGACTTTCGCTAGATGGCTGGTTCAGCGGTTAGATACAGAAGGCAGTATTCCTGGACAGGGACGCACGTCAGGTAGTTTCTCTCTGTGTCGCCCTAACCAGCAGTAGCTTGAGCCCTGCTTCTGTTTTGTTAAAATAAAAATAATTTTAAAAGTATACGTGCGTGAGCTTGTTGACGTAATTGATACTTAGTGAAATTAAAGTCGGTATAATTATTATTCAACTTAATTATTATTGTGTTTTTATATATTTTTAATAATAATGGTTTAATCAAAACTGGATCGTAAAACAAACTCGTAAACTATCACGAGTTATACACATAACTGCGAAAATTTAACCTTTATTGCAGTAGTAACGTTTATATGAGGCCATCGGTGGCGAGTTAACCAAAATATGTACGTGTACACACACAGAATTTTTTAATAATTTAAGTTTCGTCGCCTCTAGTAATTTAAGAGTTGTTTTGAACTGAAATATGAAGTTTTTATTAGCCTATTTTTTTTTATTAATTAATTTTAAGAATATTTTAATTTCCGCCTGCATTATTTGTGGTCTTTTATGGAAATCATATCGTTTTTAAATATCGAATGCCTTCCATGTGTGCGTGTGACTGAGCGTTTCACTACATTAAAATCAGTACGGCGTTTTGATTCTCCTAGGGAAAAACTCCGCGCGAAAGTTCCGACATTCGCTGAAGTCGAAAGATGGATTGTACTCAGTATTCTGTTAAGTACTTTCATAAATAGAGTTATAAGAGTGTTAACTTTTGAATCAACAGATGAGTTTATATTCTGCCAACTCGTATAGAGATAAAGTTTAAACAGCGAGCACTCACGACCGTCTCCCAGCGGAATAGGGAGAGGTTATGGATTTTCATTTTGCATGGCCTCGGCATACATGCTTAACTTCTTCTACACTTATAATTAATAATAATAATTAGCTGGCATCCTTTTTTTAGCGGGATAAACAGAGACAGTAATCACTCTGCTTTTCAACGCGCCTGTTAAATTCTATATGTGTCTAGCGTACCCAACCCGCTAGATTTTGCTTTATTTCATTTAAAAAATAAACTTACATCATTAAATATTTAATTTAACTATCACAATATATTAAATTATTCTTTCTGTATTCATTCTCTTCATCAGCGGGTGAAGATCATTACCGACACCCATGTAAATATCAGTAGCATAAGTAAACGGATACATTCACGGCGGTATAACTTACCTTGAATACTTCAAAATCCTTAATTATCTTTAATATATTTGTACTTCTATTTGGTTCATAATGACATAAATATACACAACGCATGTGTCAATAAAAAATTGGTTTATAAAACAATAGAATATCATCATAGTAAATAAAAGCTGTATTTGACAGTTCAAAAAGAGGAGTGCTCCGATCGTCACCAAACTTTACAGGATTATTCGCCAGGTCAATCTAAAGATTTCCTGAAAGTTTCATTGAAATCGGTTCAGCCGTTTCGGAGCCTATACGGATCAAAGCCACACACTTACTTTTTTAAATATATAGATAGGTAGGTGGTGAGCTTATGGTCATAAAACGGACACAAATTAGTTTTATTAAGAAATACTTAATTAACTTAAAGATTACTGTACTAAGAACATTTAGCTGTTGAAACAATACAACTGAATACATTTTACAACGTGCAAAGAAAGAACAATTTATTATTTACCCTTTGGAACAAATACAACTGAATTCCTGTCAATTTCAGGTGCGTTCGCTGTGAACGAAGTTATAAAATTTAATATTTACAGACACATTGTCTGCGTTCTCGAATAAATAAGTTACACTGAATTACTTTATGTTTTAGTATCCATATTTTGTATCGTAAATGTTTTTATGGTGTTTAAACAAATATTGTAGCTTAAACAGCGTCAAGACAAGACGCTTTTAAAATAATTAAATGTAGCTTGCAGTTAGTTTTTTTTTCTTTTTTTTTACGATTCCACCTGATGTTAAGCGGAAATGCAGTCCTGGATGGTAAGGCGCTCTAGCTTAGTAAATGCCTATTCACTCTACTCTTGAAAATACCCACATGGTAATCGGAAGGAAAGACAGACGCGGGCAAACTATTCCAGTCCTTTGCTGTACGAAGAATGAAAGACGAAGCAAATCGCTTCGTTCGGGTTTGAGGGATGTTCACAACAAAAGGATGAAATCCCGCAGTGCGTCTAGAAGTCCGATGGTGGAATGGGGATGGGGGAATTAGATCATGTAGTTCCTGAGCACACTCTCCAAAATGCAATCTGTAGAAAACCGAAAGGCTACCTTACGCCTGTGCTCAAGACTGAGCAGATTGGTTTCAGCTGCGTCACCAAATAGCCTCTTAGCCCGCCTCGCCACCGAGTCCAAAGTTGCGAGATGGCATAATGGCATTTAGCTGCGCCAATAGACATATATACAGTATCTAGCCAAAGAAAAAAAAATCGACATTTCGTTATCTGTATGTATGAAAGAATTGTGAAACTCGAATTCTGTCATATTTTGATGAGTATTTTCTTAAAGTTTTAATCATTAAATTTGTACTTGATGGTAGGGATAGGGTCGTGTTTTTTTTTAATTTTGGTTGTTTTCGCATTATTTTTATGTATTACAATAAGTTGGACCTCATCGGGCAATTGCTATTTGATACATTGCCCGATGAGATTACTTAAACTTAAAGTTACAGTACTTGGTTGCAAGGATGACTATAATATTTTAAACTAAGATAATAAACCTGAATATAATAGCAATAGAAATAATAATATGGGACTCAGGCATCATGGGTCCTTCAGGTGAAATGAGCTCATTGGGCAGTTGTATAAAATAATAAAGCTATGAAACATTAATAATATAATTATTTATTTATTTATTTATTAAGATACACCAACAGCATTACACAAGCATACATTGTTGTAATAATCAAGTTTACAAACTAAGTCCTGTTGTGTATGCCAATTACAGGTGTACACAACATTCGCTATAAAGAAACGTAACGATTTTATTATTAATACTTACAAAAATATATTATTAAATGATAAAGTAACAGGAATATAACTACTAAATTAATTAAATAAGCCAAAATCACTGCACAATTTTTAACACTAAGGTGCGGAAGACCTTGCGTGAATTAGAAAAAATGTCAACTGACGTGGACTTAGTGTTAAGAAGGTTATATGTAGCGGAAATCCTTGGCAAGGGCGAGTGTGACAGAAGGTTGGTTTTAGATTGCGGCACATCAAAAATCCGACAACAACGACTTCTTGGATATTTGAAAGGCACTTAATAATTAATAATATCTTTGTTAGATTCGATCCCTGTCCGCCAAAAAAGCCCACTATTTTCAGCAGTTTAACATACGCATTTCAACATTGGCGAAATCTATATGTTAACACCATCAACAGAAACAATTGAATTGAACTAATTAAAGATTGTAACAAAAAAACAATCGTAAAACTGGCTGACTAGTAAAAGATGCTATGAAATTCATTACGTATCCGGCCAAAAAATTGGGTCAACAGTTAATTTTAACCGTAAATAGTACCAGCAACAGATCTAGATCTAACTCGACTTTGACAAATTAATAGGAAACTCTTCCATTCGACCACGCTCTGGTCCAATTCAATGGTAATCCCGTCTATTTTTGATGTTTAACAGAAGTTTTGCTTTGTCATTATTCGTACAAGCACAAAGCACTACACTAGTTTGCTCCCGTTTGTTTTCAAGAATAGTTTACCATCTTACCATCCAGGACTGCATTTTCACTTAACATCTATCGGGATCGCGGTCAATCATTTGCTTAAGAAGTATAAGAAAAAAGAAGTTGTGGTCGTCCAACACTGCTCAGATTCACGTTATACTTTTGATAATGATTTGATTTAATGATGATTCGGAAAACAGCATTTTAACAATTAAATATTTTTTGAAATAAGAAATGAAATACTTATTTAAATTTACACACACACACACTTTTTGCACACATGATGTACATATACAAATCTTTTACATACATATTTTTTTTCATGTACATTTTTCCTTTTCAGATCCTCGGCACACATCTCCCTGCTAGACTAATAGCCTGTATTAGGGAGATTAACTCCGAGTTTATATTAGGAACTAAATATTATGTAATACTAATAATTTGTGTGACACACAAATTGTGTAGGGAATTGTGTGCGTGGATGCATGCACAATGGTAATGATGAATCACACATCAAGCAGTGAAGCTGACTTTGTTTCACCGGACTGAGAGGTGGCATAGTTCTTCGTTTGTCCAGAATCGGCGTTAAGGCCGCAACACTGACGCGGCTTCTGTCGTTTCAGAAGTGATTGGCATCGACATGGAAGTACCACGACATTATAGAATACGAGCGTGATGTGTGACTACATTATGTTTCTACGTATCTCCTCATGAGCAAATTGTTGGCAGCTCTTCGTAAAACATTTTGTAACACAGCGACCTAAGGGCTATGCCACCTGTCAAAATTTCGGTTAAACTGTAGAGGCCTCACAGCCGATCACTCGTTCTGGACTAACTGCAAAAAAGTCTTGAGGTATACCAGTATTTTTTTTATGACGAACTACATAGATTGGCTAGAGAAGCTGGCATTGACTGCTTCAACGGATTGAGAGGTGGCGTAGCTCCTAGGTCACTTAGCCTTAACTTCTACCGCTAGTAACTCGACACAAGGGTCCCCGTTGTGAGGAGTAACCTCGGCTTGGATGGTGACTATGTAACGCGTAGGCATTCCGATCTGAGGGTGCCCGAGAGGGCCGAACCATGACTCGGTCGGTTGCTGTTTCAAAGATGATCTAAGGGAAATTCAAAAGCTAAACGAACTTTGATTATACGGGTATACCAGTAGTGCTCGTCTCTCAATATCGCTACGGCATTTGCTGTGGATACGATAATAAATAAGAAACAATCAAACGTTCCAAAAAAAACAATAATAATAATAATAAGCGAAAAGTCTCGAACAACATCTTAAGAGACTTTCACTAGATGGCTGGATCAAAGGTCAGATACAGAAGGCAGTACTCCTGGACACGGCACGCATCGTCAGGAGGTTTCTCTCTATGTCGCCCTAACCACCGGTTGCTTGAGCCCTGCTTCATAGCCGGTGGCACACACTAGGTTAGAGTTTTATAATGTTTTTGTATTTTGTATGATATTTTTGTGTATTTTACTTTTTATATAAATATTATAAAAACTTAACCTAAGGATTCAAAATAAATAAAAAATAATAATAAATAATCCACACCGTGACCGGTGACGGCGGCGAAAAAACAAACCAATGCACTATATCGGTTACCGCGTCTGTTTTTGACTTGAGACGCCATTTTGATAAGGATCCGAGACTATATAAAAAGCTTGTTTCGGTCACTTTTGGATTGTATTACATGAATAAAGTAATTACGTTTTTTTCTAATTCTACATTCCAATGAACTATCAACTATAAGTAGCATTTATTTAATTTAGTTTTTATTTCCTATAATATGAGGTGAATGTACACAACAATTCAGAATACAGGCAACCAATGTAAGTTACAAATCGTACCTACATAAATATAGGTTAACTGCGGATCCATTCTGTGCCTGCGATGGGTCGAGCGAGGAAACTGTGCCGCATATCATCATACACTGCCCAAGATTCGCAACACACCGCCATGACTGCGAACACAGAATGGACACCGCCATCACCGCGGACAACATAGTCAGCATAGTTGCCTCCGATGCCAGAGAACTATTCCTGGAATACTGTGAGCTAGTTATGTTCTTAGTCGCAAAAGCTAACGGCTCAATAGTAGCAAGAAGAGGAACGAAGAAATATCCTTAAAGGAGGAAAATATATATATATATATATCTATTTTACAAAGGGACCAACGTTGTTGCAAAAATTTTAGCAACAGGCTCATAGGGCCCTAAATGGGGTCATTAAAAAAAAACCAATGTAAGTTATGTTAAAATTTATCCATTCGCGACCGTCGGAGGTTGCGAATAATCCTTGCGCGCTACCGCTATTTTATGGGCAGGCCCCACCCCTTAGATGTTAGGAGCGTTGCTGGAGTTTCTTCGGCCACTTCTTCTCCCAGCGACAACGCTTCCCGAAGTGGCACTCAAAGTTAGTTTAGCTTTTGAATGTCCCTTAGATTATCCGTGAAATAGCTACCGACCGAGTCGTGGTTCGTCCCTCTCGCCCTAGGATCGGATTGCTTACGCGTAACATAGTAACCGTTCAAGCCGAGGTTACCCCTCACCGGGGGCACCCTTGTGTGGAGTTACTAGCGATAGAGGTTCAGGCTAAGCGATCTAAGAGCTATGCCACCCCTTAATCCGGTGAAGCAGTCAAGGCCAGCTTCTCTGGCCAATCTGTGTAGTTCGTCAATAAAAAAATATCCATTGGTATGTTCTGATGCGTCCCTCGTCCTTTAAAAAAGCGAGTAATATTTATAATTCTATTTCGCTTTGAGATATTTAAATAAATAATAAAATCATGCAACAAACCTTTATAAATATTTTGAACAGGAAATAAATCAAACTGTACTGTATTTACCATTCCATTTTAACTGCGTAATAAAGCCACTGACCCATAAAATTCAACATGGTGTGTCAGCTAATGCAGGCCACGACCTCGCTCGTGCATCCATTAAATCGTATCATAGATATCACTACTCAGGAATGCTTACATGCTTAAAATTCAAGTATAGAGTTAGCTTCAATAGCCTAATGGTTTAGGCTTTAGGATATGGTCTGCAAAACGTGAGGCCTTAGGTTGGAATGCACCATTCGACAAATGACGTCCATTTCAAGAATGTTAATAATAAATGTATAAAAAAAATTGCCATTATTTCACTTGTCTTAGAATTTTTTTTCTAGGACATGTAGGTTTCCTCACGATGTGTCCTTCACCGTCGAGCGCGTGGTAAATCAGCACATAAAATTGCAACAACAAATTCATTGGTGACGGCACCGGGGATCGAACTCGGGTTGCTAGCGTACTAGGCTGGCAAGGCTCTGACCTGGAGAAAACATATGCGCCTGCAGAAATCTCTTCCGTGGCTCTGTTTTCAGTTCAAACTAGAGTCACGATCGTATTCCGTCGTAGCCATTGTCTTTCTTAATTTTGATAACAACATCATACATCAAGCCTAACTACGTAGTATATGTCAAACGCTAAAAGCGTTAAAATTTATCACGTAGCGTACGAAAAAACCAGACAAAGACAGAGCATTCACCGAACAATGATTTTACAAATACGTTGTTTCGATTATTTAATACAGTACACCGTCAGAGCTTCGCAGCGGTTACCGCAGCAGCATAACAGAGTCTGAATTCTGACCTAAACAACAATTTGTTATTGAATTCCCCGCCAATTATAATGCTTAAACAATATTGGGCTTACATTCAAATGTAACCACAATATAATGTTATATTGATGACTATTATATCGTAATTGACATTGCATATGAACTCTGTTTGCGGAAGTCTTCATTAAATCTGAATTTCTCTTGTTACCAGAAAGAGAAACTCTTAAAAATGCTTTATATAAACTTTATACGTTTAATTATCATATATATTTTTTTAAATTAATAATATATTTATTTATAAAAAATTTTCATCTATTATTTTATTGTATATAATATATTTTAATCTCATAACTGTTTTATTCATGTATCATATTTATTATACTCTTATTGTCTGTATAAATTCCATGTACAAGTAGTATTGCGCGCGCACGTCTTTAGGTAGTCCCGGGCACCGCTGAAAATCAGCGCTGTCGCATCCTTGCACTAGCGTATGCTGAGACGGTGTCCGATATTGGCATCATATGTTATGTATTATTTGTTCGTGTAACTTTAACTGTATTTTATTTATTTTTAATTCGTTTTTTAATGTGTGTTATATTCTGTCTGTAATGTATTTGTGTATTATGATGCCAATAAATGTCTATGTCTTCGATATTTTTTTTTACAAATATTATTAACATTTTTTTAACATTACCAAGGTTTGGCTTGTGTCAGGAGATGGTTCACGTCAATAGTCAAATGGTGGATTAGAACCTACGACCTTTCCGAGACCGAGTGCCGTACTATATTCACACCGGCGCCATTTCTTAAAAATGTCTATTTTTGCCTGATATCGTGCTGTCAGACCGACCAGCGGGACAGGGATGCTCGTCGATATTATCATTCCACATGACCAGAACGTCGTGAAGAAAGAAGAAAAAAACTATTAGGTACCTTGACCTTGGCTCACGAGGTCACTGTCATGTGGGATGTGGATTCGACTATCAATTCTAGATAGTGGTTTCTGCAAACGGTGTTGTAGCGAAAAATCTCGAAGTGACGTCAATAGGCTTTTACTACTCGTAGATAGCAGCATCAAGGCTCAGATACAAAATACGGTATTGCTTGACACGGCATGCATCGTCAGGATATTGGGCAGATGCTTGAGCTCTGCTTCACTGCTGGTTTAGGTTTTTTAACGTTTTTTATAATTTGTATGGTCTTTTTTATGTATTTACAAGAGACATCAAAAATGGGGGATGTTGTCAATTCGTTTGTTTGTTTTATGCTTTTTTATTTTTATTGCCTTATAACGTTGAACTGGGTGGTTCATTAGTAAATGGCTTCCATGAGAAAACCATATAAGTCTTAAATTTGCATTAAATACGTGCGTGATAAATGGACAGATAACTTATTATCACGCCAACCGAATTCGATTTTTTATTGGAAAATATGGTACTACAAGGGTAGTTTAATGAGAGATTGGTAAGGTCCTGTTTCATTCTATTGCGTAATATTCCTAAGATAATTCGGAAATACATAGAAGAAAGTCGATTGTTGTAAATACTACTGTATATTTACGAGTACTTTTTATAACAATATCGTAAAACAACCTAAAATGTAAGAATTAGCCTGGAAACATCGTATTTTTTCTTCTTTATCGTATTCTTCATTCCTGAAGGTCGTGCTTATCCTGAAGCGCTTTCACTGAGACGTCGACGAGCTGCTTCCACACTGCTCTGTCCTCGGCTTCTCTCATCGCGGTCGGAATGTTGAGTCCAACTATGTTTTTAATTTGGTCAGACCAGCGAGTAGGTGATCGGCCGCGTGATCTTTTGCCCTCGATTTTCCCTACAACAACCATTTTCTCTAAGTTATCTGGTTGCCTTCGGGCAATGTGACCAAAGTAGTTAAGAAAGAAACATCGTATTATACAGTAGTTATTCATATAGCAACAACTTATAAGGCATGCAATGATAACAGAACAAGCAAAATCTTTCTAGCAAAATTCACGCATTAATTTTCTTATACTTGCATGAACGGGTAAAGTGATTTCTACAAATGAGGTCGTTAGATACCCTCGACTCAGCTGACACAGAATAGGCGACGTAACTAAAACCGAACGTGTACCATGATAGCCATCAAAGATGTAGGTCAGTAGAGAAATTATTAAAGGGCCTTTCCCTCGCGTTGTTGGGGTTTTAAATTATGATATTTTTAGACTTAACACTGATGCTTTGTGAGGAACGTGCGCTTGTATTCTGTGGAATGATCTAAATAAAACTCAAAGTTAGTTTAGCTTTCGAATGTCCCTTAGATTATCTGTGAAATAGCAACCGACCGAGTCGTGGTTCGGCCCTCTCGGGCGCCCTCGGATCGGAATGCTTACGCGTAACATAGTAACCGTCCAAGCCGAGGTTACCCCCCACCGGGGGGACCCTTGTGTCGAGTTACTAGCGATAGAGGTTCAGGCTAAGCGACCTAAGAGCTCTGCCACCTCTCAATCCGGTGAAGCAGTCAAGGCCAGCTTCTCTGGCCAATCTGTGTAGTTCGTCAAAAAAAAAAAAATCTAAATAAATTTGTTACTTAAGAGGTCGGTCTAATACGATAGGGTCGCTAGATCCAATGCCAGTTGTCTTATAAGAATAATGTATTTTTTATTATCAGGCCCATGACCATGTTTTTTTCAATTTCATGTTAGTTACAACTTTACTTACATAATAGGTTGGGGGAAAAGTCTTTTCGCATTATAGTATGTATGAACTTGTAATGAAATCTCTTTGGCTATTTGTATCTGGCTGGTTTGGTATTGATGGGGCATTATTCATTATGAGCTGTTACCACCAGGACCATCAATTCTGAACTACTGCGGACAACGGATGAGATTAAAGCAAGAAGTTGAGAGAAAGCGGCAGGAATTAATCAACAGAAGGGGTGTGGTTTTTCATCATGATAACCCTAGACCTTACACATCTTTAGCCACTCAGCTCTTGGCTGGGAGGTGTTAATGCATCCGCCGTATAGTCCTGACCTTGCACCTTCAGATTTCGGTATCTTGATAATTCTTTAGGCAGTGCCAGGTTAAGATCACGAGACGACTGCGAAAACTACTTGTCGCAGTATTTTGATTAGACGTCCCAAAATTTCTATCGTAGGATCAAAAGTTATCAAACAAAATGTTACCTACATACTTTAGTTAAATATTTTTTTTAAAAAAAAAGAAAGCTAGCAATATTTCTGAAAAAAAAAAAAATTTTTCAGAAATATTACTAACAATCTTGTTAACCATTCCAACTAAGCTTAAGCTTGTGCTAGGACATGGTTCACGGAAATAGTCGAATGGTGGATTCGAACCCACGACCTTACGATTCGCAGGCCGTACCCTAAATCATTAGGCTATTGACGCTTCAACATATAAACTATATTATAATATGTTTTGAATTTTCTTAAAAAATGCGAAGAAACTGTTTTCCCCCAACCTATTACTACGGTTAGTGACAGTTCGAAAAAAGTAGCACAAAAAAGGTAAATCAATACTAAACTAACAAACAAAATTCAATCAAAATTCAACTCAAAATACGCTATGCGATTTTTATATAGAGCTTTAAATTTAATGGTAACCTCCTTTTATGTTTGATTATAACCTTCCTTCAATCCCGTCGTTGGGTTTGCATCGCAATGCCTCGTTCAACTACCATTCTTTATCTCTATTCACTCTCCCCCTATATGAAAATTAACAACAAGTAAAGTAAGTTTCAACAGCGGTTGCACTTCCTCTCTCTCAAAGTGCACCTTACCAATATCCGAGGTTTGCACTGTAATCTCAACGCAGTCCACCACCACCTCGAGACTGAAAAGCAGCACTTACTTTTCCTGACGGAGACGCAGATTCGGATACCTCACCTCTTCCTACGTCCTCTTGATACGGCATACCTCAACTATGCTGGATACACATTGGAGCATACTTTCCGCCCTCGAGCCGGAGTCTGTGTGTATGTCCGTAATGACATTTGCTGCCTGCGTCTTCGTCACCCCTTCCGATTACAATGTGGGTATTTTCAAGAGTAGAGTGAATAGGCATTTACTAAGCTAGTGCGCCTTACCATTCAGGACTGCATTTCCACTTAACATCAGGTGGTACTCTGAATCGTTCTATTATTTTCAATAATGGAATGTCTTTTAAATTCGAGGTGAAACAACGGGTATTTGTTTTCAAGTTTCAATTCTGTCCTAGTACGAGACAATCATAACTGCCAATTTTATACATTCCGAGTCCTACCGCTCCGACATTCCGTAATTTTAAAAGAAGTTTTTAAAGTATTTTAAAAGAAGTTGTTAACACATACAAAACAAGTTAAAGACATACATTCATGGCTATATTTTTATATAAAAAGACGTGAAATTGCAATAAATTTAAACCCGTACGTGTCATCGGCAGCCATCGCAACAGAGATTGGTTATGTCGATAGTTTAATTAATTTCGCGGATGAGAGCAACTTTTAACCAGAATGTTCGATTAAACACCCGCGGTCGAGATTTAACGAGCTTAAAGACTACGTACATTTTCGATCTTAGACTTTAATAGCGCCTAGAAATAAGTTACATGAATCGAGAAAGAAAGTCATCAATGCTGCATGGCCATAGCCACCTTCCTCCCTCTGAGGTCGGGACAGACAGCAGCATTAAGAGGGCAAGCACATGTTCCACCCTGAAATTTATTTCTGTCTGTCACACGACGGAAACGCGAGTATGTGTTATTGACATCGTCAAAGAAAGATTATTAAAAGTTCTTCGAATTGAAAGAATTCTGGAAGCTATCAGATAGATCTTAATGTTTATTTGTAAAATAATTATCTTGTATATATTCGTATCGACGTAGTATATACAATGAATCTATACAAATGAAATCCAAAAAGTTATACATACGCTTAACGTAACTGAAATTCAATTAATTTTTAAAGGTCATATAAGCAGATTACTGAATTTAATCGGACGGTTTTGGTTATTGTTTCGTTTGCCGGTTAAATTTTAATTAAAATGAGATCCCCTACAATGTACATATTATGAAATTTCAATTTCAGGATTGGCTCATCAAGTGATACCATAGAGACTAACGGGTTCTACTTACAATTTGCTGGTTGAGAGTTCGAATCCTCGACTTGCAGCCATGACTTTCCATTCTTAGATTTCTTAAGTATATACACGCAAACATTTTACGTTTTTTCCTAGGAACAAGTATATTTACGGGTATAAACAGAAACCGGCTTCAAATAGAATAGGAATATTACAAAATCGAATTAATCGGAACGTAGAAAAACTCTCATCAAACAATATTTAAAGTACATACTTTCCAATAAAAAAAAAATCATCGAAAAGGCGTGATATTAAGTTATCTGTCCATTTGTCGGACATACTTAATGCAAATTTAAGACATATGGTTTTCTCATGTAGACATTGCCAGAATTGGAAAAAAATAATTATCGAAATCAATTCACCCAGTCGAAAGTTATGAGGTAAGAAACATAAAACATACAGACAAATTGAAAACCTCCTCCTTCATTGATGTCGGTTGATAAGCACACGCAAGATTACGGCTCAACTAGGCCCAGAGGTTATTTCACTATGAAACCAACCTATTGCAATTCAATTATCAAAAATCGCAGTCTCCTAATTTAATCTTTTGATGATGGATATTTAGTTTTCTATTGTATTCTTTGATTATTTGATATTGTTTAATTTATTGAAATGTATAGGTATATCTGGAAAATGTCATTATGTACGATATCAACAAATAGGAACAATTGAAACAATATTGATTTGTCAATGGTACACCATCGGAAAACCGTAGCGGGGACGTGGAGTAACTAATTAGATTACTAAAAAAGGCAAAAATCGACAACTATAATATCACTGAACATTCATTTTGACACAGATAAATCTTTTAAATAAAAATAATACAAAATCAGTTTATTAATGACGGCGACGTGAATGTACAAATATTACAATTAACGACCAATTGAGAACCCACTTCTTTTTTGAAGTCGGTCAGAATTTTAGGGAACATTATAGGGTGGTATATGGGTGGCCCTACTACTGTTTTAAAAGAAACTTAATTTAAATCTTTTTTTTTTCTTTTTGGGAGGAGTAAAATCCTCATGGATACTGCCTGGGATGTACCAGGCGGTAAGCCCGACTCCACAGGAATAGGTTCCTGTGGCCTACGGACTAAAAACCTCCTCGCGCTCCGGCAGCCCTCCCTGGAACCGCTTTCGCATTACTTCAGTAAGGGGCCTGTTCAATTTAAATCTATAAGAAAAATTTAATGGACAATTCTGAAGCTTTAAAGGCTTAATAAGGTCGTTACAGGTTACCGTTATGGTGGACTGATTGATGATGTAATCACTCAGTCCGCCAATACGTTGCCGAAGTTCAACCCTGTTCGAGCATAGTTTGGAATTCAAATTTGTTACACATCCGTACATGTTTAACAGTACAGTAAGGTAAAGCACCTGCCCTCCGCGGCAACTGTTTGTAATTTCAAACTAATATCTAGACTCATCAATTTCAGTCTAGCAAAACTTATATTGCTAAGTTTGTAACTCGTATTTGTCTGCAAGCTAAAATATTCATATTATAGTAGCGGAGGAGTAAGAAGGTTCCCGAATATCCCGACACACCGTCAGCTGTGTCTATTATACAGATAACTGTGACGACGCCACAGGAAGACTGATGACAAGGGCAATGGCCGCATCAAGGGAGAGGATAGTGGACTACAACCTAAAAATGGCCATGAGAAGCAGGGACACAGCGATCGCGGAGAAGCTAATAGCAATGCAGCGGGGCGTCTCTGGCCACCTCCAAATTCAGGCATTATATATAAAAAAAAAAATACAAAAAAGAAAAATAGTAACTGTAGAAGTGGCACTCTTTTAATAAATGCAGAGTGAACAATTGAAGTGTATTGGAAAAGAGCACGGACACAGGTCTGTGGTTGCGATCTAACAACAATAAAAAAAAAGGTTCCCGAATGATAACGAAATGAAATGAAATAATTATTTAATATTTTACACATACACACACATTTTGCACACATGATGTACATACACAAATCTATTACATACATATTATTTTTCACACACATTTTTCCTTTTCAGATCTTCGGCACACATCTCCCTGCTAGACTCATAGCCTGTATTAGGGAGATATTGTACCTAACTCCGAGTTTATCTTAGGAACTAAGTATTAATAATTTATGTGATTGAGCACGTGCATACACCGTGTATGTGCGAGTGTGTACATGAGTGTGTTAATGAGAAATTGTTTTTTTTTTCATTTATGTTGTGCCAAAGTTTTGCAAAACGGAAAATCTTATTGTATGCGGTGGATTTCCAGAACTATCATTTTTTTTACATTTTAAATATATACCCTGCCGCCCGTAAATACATACTAAACATTTTTAAAACGCTATTTATAACGGCACTACCCTTAGCCTTCTCTTAACCACCAAAGGTCAGCTAAAAGAAAATGTTAAATAGATTTAAATACGCCATTGTTGCAATTTTAGTGCACTAATGTATTTCTCTATGTCCCTATATATCTTTATTTTTATAACGGGCGGGCGACGGTTATGTGGGGTTTTTACCCACTAAAACCTCCCCGGTGGCCCTTCCTCGGTGCATGGTGAGGGGCTCCGGGATCTCCAGTGGAACGCACGGGAGCCCCGCTACACTGTGCTCAAGGAGAGCACTTCCCGGGGGGGAGGTTACTCCGTCCTCCCCTGTGCCCTCGCAGTGCAAGGCGACACGGACCAGCCGATATCGCCTTCTTCCCGGGTCCACCTTGGCGGACGACAAAGGCCCCCACCCTTGTCGCCCAGTGAACCCGAGGCCCCTTTTAGTCGCCTTCAACGACAGGCAGGGGATACCGTAGTCTTATTCTTGTCAGCCCAGAACTACAGGGCTGATGTACCTATATATCTACTAAAAGGAAAGCAGCAGGAAATGACTTGGGTTGCCGGCACCCAGATCACCAGGGGAAGATTATTATTTGTCTGGACAAAACGGTAAATAAAAATATCTCTTATCGCTTGGCAATACAGTAAAATTAACAATTCATAATATCATTGTCCACTTAATTAATATTCTCGGCACATCCATTTCATATTATAATAACAATAAAAAACGCTATCAAATAAATCATTTGATTCGTTGGAACTTTCATGAATTGTTAATTCCAATTTGGTAACACTAAATTGTCTCGATTACAATATTCGCACCGACCTACGTTGCGTTTACGTTGCTGGCAACACTGACTAGTTGCATATTGATGACGTCATCACTCTCGCCGCCAATCAACGCTAATTCTGATGAATCGACGTCCACTCGCTTCTGCATCAGTACGCCTCTCCGAGTTTCGGATTTGTTGCAAATTATTAAATGCGATATTGTTCTATTTGACATCTGCACTACAGGTATGAGCCGTGGTAGCTCAGTGTCCGTGCGGTCGCCTCAAGTTGCATAGTACGCTAGCAACCCGAGTTCGATCCCCGGTGCCGGTAAATAAATGTAAATAAATGTACCAATGAATTTGCGACGGCAAATTCATTGGTACATTTTATGTGCTGATTAACCACGCGCTCGGCGGTGAAGGAAACCTACATGCCCTAGAAATTTTTTCTAAGACATTTGAAGTCTGCCAATTCGCACTATGCTTTTATACTCTCTTTACAGAGAAGGCATGTGCCCAGCAATGGGACATATATATATTGGCTGTACACAGTTACAGCTAACTATATGTACAGAGCGTTGCGAATCGTTTTTGCCAACAGTCATTGCCGCACGTGTTAACCCTATAGACGACTCGACTTTTTTTTATTGATTTACTAATAAAATTTTTGTCAAAGATTGTGGTCATCATTTCAAAATGATCGATGCAAGCTTTGTTTGCATCCAGTTGTCCTACGGCCTGCATGAGGTCTTCAGACCACCGGTGCACCGGTGAACGTCCTACGCTACGCTTGCCGGTCCGTGGTCTCCAGTCGAGAACTTTTCGACCCCATCGTTCATCTGCTCTGCACGCTATGCGCCCATCTCATTGCCACTCATAATAATATTGTGGTTGTCTTAGTGAACTCCCATAATCTATTAAATCTAAATAAATTTTCAAATGAAGAATTTGAACAATGATTCTAGAGTAACAGCCAATTGACACGACAAACATCTTTAAGAGACTTCACGCGACAGTCGTAAATGGAATGAATTTTTAAAATGAAAACCAAAAATGGTAAAGCAATTTCGTTCGCAATAACACAGCAAGCAAGTGTTCGTGTGTTGCGATTGGATAAAAGTGTGATTTTGAAGGAAATTTTTATTTGAAATTTTCGAAATGTCAGGGTGCAAATTGAATTGTTTCCATCGCCAACACCGCATTGCACTGTTGGGGGAGTCAGAATGAGGGGTCGAAAACGTTGAATCACTTAATACCAATAACGTTACATGCATTTATTTAATTTTCAACTAAACAAAACATCGCCCACAATATACGAAGCTATACCACCGTCAGATTTCAAGGCACAATGCTGAGCGCTTTTCGTCTTTCATTATTCGTATTTCTTGTACGCGTATATCTGTTTTATTTTTACATAACTTCATCTGAATACTATTTGATAACATTTCTAGATAATAACCGCTCCGGCTATACAACATTGCAATACTGTGTCAACACACTGTCACGAATGTGGAAGAACAGATAGAAGAAGAACTTCGCCATATATCTATGGTGAAAAAGAGGCACCCGCGCGTAATAGACTTTTGATTCGATAAGATTTATTTATTTGCTGAAAACACGGTATCAATTGATGTTATATATACCATTACAAACAGGCAGAAATGTTTCGCTTATTATAATTAAGCACGCAAATTTAACGATTTAAGCTTAAATACGCACTTTTAAAGGTTGTAAAACTCTTACGCCCGTTTTAACCATCTTTTTATAAGTGGTAGTCAGAGATAATAATCGCTGTCCGCTTATCGCCAAAGTTATCGTACCTTTATCTCTAATAATATCATTATTTAAATAACAAACCCACATATAATCTTTAAATTATAAGCCCCATTATGTTTAAAACGAATCTCGCACGCTTTTTGCGCTCAAAATAATCCCCACGAATTTTCCGCCAATAAGGGCTGCCCCTACATTGACTAACAAAGTCCGACAATCTAATAAAAGGAAAAATAAAAAAAATAAATAAAAGGTCCAAACAGCGTCCCCGCTCGGTGATACAATGAGTCAACCGTCGAAAATTTAATTCGTTTCAAAGTTGCCAGCCTAATTCGTTTACCCGTTCGGGAAATTAAATAGATGGGTAATTTGGCAACCCCATTAGTGGAACCCAGTCTGTTTAAAACGAAGACCTAGGGAGCAAACTAGGGTCAGATTTATGTGATAGAGGGGTGGGATTTATACGTTATTGCTAAATTATATTTGAACTTGGAGCTTCGAAACACTTTTTTGTTATAATACTTTTGCATTGTATATTGCCACGCTGTAATTCAATTTAAATTTAATAATGAATCTATTACTTTAGTTATATTTTGATATATTGTGTATTTTTAGTAGATTAGATATGTAATGTTTCCAATCATCATAACTACATCCTGTTACGTATAAATAAAATGAAATTTTTATGTTTACACTGATAGTATGAATCGTAAACAATATTCAAATGGTTTATTGTAAAGTATTGATAATCTTTTATAGTTCAAAATATATATTATTATAATAGTAGTTATATATAATATATATGTCTCACTGTTGGGCACAGGCCTTCTCTGTAAAGTGAGTATAAGGGCATAGTCCACCACGCGGCCCTAATGCGGATTGGCAGGCTTCACATGTCTTAGAAAAACCTACATGTCGTTTCGTTTTTTTCTCACGATGTTTTCCTTCACCGCCGAGCGCGTGGTAAATCAGCACATAAAATTGCAACAACAAATTTATTGGTGCCGGCACCGGGGATCGAACTCGAGTTGCTAGCGTACTACGCAACTTGAGACAACCACTCGGACATTGAGCTACCACGGCTCTGAATATCAATTGATCATTCCAAATGAGCATATGATAAAACCTCTGAGACCATAGATAGTAATATAGACCTTTACTAATACTAAAACTGCTTTGCAAATGTAAAATAAGTAAAGCAATTCGTAGTTATAAAAATAGAATCAACAACAACAACCATTTTGAACCGACTTCAAAATAAGTATATTTACTAGTATACTTTTTTTTTTGTTGATGGGGAGGAAATCTTCAGAAAGACACCCCGCCTTCTGGCGGCGGTTATGTGGGGTTCTTACCCACTAAAACCTCCCCGGTGGCCCTTTCCTCGGTGCATGACGAGGGGCTCCGGGATCTCCAGAGGAACGCACCGGAGCCCCTCTGCACTGTGCTCAAGGAGAGCACGTCCCGGGGGGGGAGGTTAGGGCCAGCCGATGTCGCCTTCTTCCCGGGTCCACTTTGGTGGACGACTCAGGCCCCCACCCTTGTCGCCCAGTGAACCCGAGGCCCCTTTTAGTCGCCTTCTACGACAGGCAGGGGATACCGTAGACTTATTCTTGAGAGCCCAGAACTACAGGGCTGAACTCGTATACTTACTTTAATCAGAACCAAACCAAACTCTCATAAAAGATGGAATAACTTGTAGGTTTTGTGGAATGAAATAGTCCAATAACTATACTCGCTTTATTGAGACAGCGAAACGTTGTACAAGGAATTATTTTAACGAATACTGTGAAAACTGCGCATCCTCGCCATCTTTTTACAAAAATTAATTAGAAGTCATATTACAAACTAATAAAGTTAATTATTTTTTAGTTACAAGTTAATGTGATGAACAACTAAATTATTAATTATGAATTAAAGATACAATAAGGTTCAGGTAAATCACTAAGATATCATTGGAAGTAGTTATGATTCAAAACAATCGCTGTGTGCCATGTGTTGCCAGCTAACATTTCTCTTGAAATCCATCCTTCCTAATAAAAAAATGAATAGTATTCATACATTTGTGGCGCACATATGTGATGCTCATTTAAGAGTTATTTGGTTTTCTCATGGATTCCACTGTCAGAATTTGGACCAAGATTGAATAAACACCTCCCCATTTAAAATCGTACTAATATTGACCTTTACTAATACTAAAACTGTTTTGCAAATGTAAAATAAGTAAAGCAATTCGTAGTTATAAAAATAGAATCAACAACAACAACCTTTTTGAACCGACTTCAAAATAAGTATATTTACTAGTATACTTTTTTTTTTGTTGATGGGAGGAAATCTTCAGAAAGATATCCCGCCTTCTGGCGGCGGTTATGTGGGGTTCTTACCCACTAAAACCTCCCAGTGGCCCTTTCCTCGGTGCATGACGAGGGGCTCCGGGATCTCCAGTGGAACGCACCGGAGCCCCTCTGCACTGTGCTCAAGGAGAGCACGTCCCGGGGGAGGTTACTCCCTCCCCTGTGCCCTCGCAGCGCAAGGCGACACGGGCCAGCCGATGTCGCCTTCTTCCCGGGTCCACTTCCTCCGACTCAGGCCCCCACCCTTGTCGCCCAGTGAACCCGAGGCCCCTTTTAGTCGCCTTCTACGACAGGCAGGGGATACCGTAGACTTATTCTTGAGAGCCCAGAACTACAGGGCTGAACTCGTATACTTACTTTAATCAGAACCAAACCAAACTCTCATAAAAGATGGAATAACTTGTAGGTTTTGTGGAATGAAATAGTCCAATAACTATACTCGCTTTATTGAGACAGCGAAACGTTGTACAAGGAATTATTTTAACGAATACTGTGAAAACTGCGCATCCTCGCCATCTTTTTACAAAAATTAATTAGAAGTCATATTACAAACTAATAAAGTTAATTATTTTTTAGTTACAAGTTAATGTGATGAACAACTAAATTATTAATTATGAATTAAAGATACAATAAGGTTCAGGTAAATCACTAAGATATCATTGGAAGTAGTTATGATTCAAAACAATCGCTGTGTGCCATGTGTTGCCAGCTAACATTTCTCTTGAAATCCATCCTTCCTAATAAAAAAATGAATAGTATTCATACATTTGTGGCGCACATATGTGATGCTCATTTAAGAGTTATTTGGTTTTCTCATGGATTCCACTGTCAGAATTTGGACCAAGATTGAATAAACACCTCCCCATTTAAAATCGTACTAATATTGACCATATCATGCTTGCAATGAGTGAAGCTAAACTCGATATTGTGTGAAACAACTTCCATTGATTCATCTACAAATTAATTATGATTTTCTGACGTTTCGAATACTACAACATACGTCATCTTTTCTTTGTTTTGTTTTGTTTTTTTTGGGAAATATTACTAACATTCTTGTTAACCATTCCAAATAAGCTTATGCTTGTGCTAGGAGATGTTTTACGTCAATAGTCGAATAGTGGATTCGTACCCACGATGTTACGATTCACAGACCGTACCCTGAGTTTTTTCTCCTCTCTCACCCTGAGAATCTTCACAGAAGGGACATTTGATTCTTCCATAACGGTGGATAGTGTTACCTAATAGATTAAGTAAAACATTGTATAAATCAAACAGCAGGGACGTTTGCGCCCTTACGCGATGGGATTTATATGCGTTTTAAATACATTACTCGTAAATAGAGTTTTTCGCTTTCCTCTCATTCATTGGATGCGTTAATAGAGATGAATGGTATCTGGCGAGACGCCAGCATGGATTCACTTTGAACCACTACTACTCGTTCTCGATTGTAAACATGGTATTTTTTTTTAATAATTTCTAAGCAAGTGCTTGACTACGATCCCACCTGATGTTAAGTGGAAATGCAATCCTGGATGGTAAGGCGCACTAGCTCAGCAAATGCCTATTCACTCTACTCTTGAAAATACCCACATTGTAATCGGAAGGAAAGACAGACGCGGGCAAATTCCAGTCCATTGCTGTACGAAGAATGAAAGACGAAGCAAATCACTTCGTTCGGTATTTAGGTTAAAGTAACAGCCTTTATATATGCCCCAATGCTGGGCACAGGCCTTCTCTGTAAAGAGAGTGTAAGGGCATAGTCCATCACGCGGCCCTAGTGCGGATTGGCAGACTTCACATGACTTTGAAAAAAATTCTAGGACATGCAATGTCCTCACGATGTTTCCTTGAGAGCGCAAGGTAAATCGACACATAAAATTCCACAACAATTTTTTTGGTGACGGCACCGGGGATCGAACTCGGATTGCTAGCGTACCATGCAACTTGAGTCGACCGTCTGGACATTATCCGTATTAATTGTCACTGTCATAAAGCAAATAGTCTTGCTCGTGAAAAGTATTACTATACTAAGAAATATATTTTACCTCCTTCTTATGAAGTCGGTTTATTACGTAAATATCGAATTAATTGTTATATGTTAATTTTAAGTTATTGCAAATAGTAGGGGTGAAACTTTTTAATGTTTTTGTTGGGGGGCAGAAAGCTTGTTAAATGATTTTATGCGGCGCTAGTCACATCCTCCCGATTGAACTTCCGTTAAGTGGGCGATTAACAGAAATTGTGTCTAGACAACGAAAAAAATTGAAATGGCTTTTAGAAAAAATAATTACTTCGAGACATTAATTTAAATATTGTCTAAGAAGCAAGTGATTTTGCTTATCTCCAAAGATGTTTTACCCATTAGAAGTTAGGAGCATTGCTGGAGTTTTTTCGGCATCTCCCAGCGCCAACGCTTCCCGAAGTGGCACTCAAAGTTACTTTAGCTTTTGAAAGTCCCCTAGATTATCCGTGAAACAGAAACCGACCAAGTCGTGGTTCGGCCCTCTCGTGCGCGTAACATAGTAGCCGTCCAAGCCGATGTGACCTCTCACTGGGGCGACCCTTATGCCGAGTTAACGATAGAGGTTCAGGCTAAGCGCCGTAAGAGCTACGCCACCTCTCAATCCGGTGACTGCTTCACCGGATTCGAACTTTTGTAACTGCCGGAGAAATACCCAATAGAGGATGAATTCCGGTCTTTGCCGGGTCCGGCCGGTGGTTGGGGTGCCCTGCCGCTGACAGATCTGTGGCACTCCACTTATAACGGTTGATGGCATACGCGGAAGGTTTAGTGGCCGCCCAGGCCGAGTCCCACACATCCCTCCTGGCACACCCAGGGCACCGGCGGACGGTCCGTAAAGGATTCCCCCGCGTGAACAAAAAAAAGGGTTTAAAAAGACCTATGAGCTTAAATATTGTCTTCTCATATTCGCGTCTATTCAATCGTAAGGGATTTATTTAATATACTCGTATATAAAACTCCGGCTGTTATATAGTAACTAATATTAACCCTTTCTATATTACCTTGATTGACTCACACACGGTTCTGAATGTCAGACGTTGACCGTCTGACGTTGGGGGGCACATTCTCGTTATTTTCAATATATTTATCGCAGAGAAAGCACTTAACTCAATTTATTATACCGTTAATGTACTTGTTCTTAAACAAACACGTTCGTAAAAAATCACATTTTATAACGTTAACGAAGTCCATATAATCCATTTGAGTGTTGAAGTATGATTTGATCTTCGTCTTTTCTACTCTTCTTTTGACCGAAGCCATTGTTATATATGTTCACTAGTTGCGCCCCGCGGTGGTTGCTATTAAAAAGTATGATTTTTTGTACCCGTTGTATGCAAAATTTTATGATGATCGGTTGAATATCGAATATCGTTGAGTTGTCGTGAAAGTGTTACAAACAAACTCAGTTTACTATCCAATAGTAACTATGTAGTACCATAATATCGCGAATACCGTTGTTTTTTATTGTAACAATAGGCTTTTGACTGCTGCTTTATATAAAATCAGAGTTGTTTAGCCTTTGTCATGTTTGCTCTAAGTATAGCTAGCCCATGCTACCTCTAGTTCCCCCTGACTAGGACGGTCAGGACCTTTCAATTTCCTTCCTTTCAATTTTCTTCCATTCATATTTGGCAGGATACTTGGGCAGAACTTTGGATACGAGTTGAAAATAATACTGTTGAAGTAGACTGTGGAATCCAGAATGTTTATTTGGGTAAACGTTGCTGTTTATATACAAAATATGGTCGCGTATACAATATGGGTTCTATAACATGTTGAATCTTATTATGTCCAATAAAAGCGGTGTATCCGGCGCGCTATCCCCGCGCCGGGGTTTTAAAACAATAGAATATCATCATAGTAAATAAAAGCTGCATTTGACAGTGCTCCGATCGTCACCAAACTTTACAGGATTACTCGCCAGGTCAATCTGAAGATTTCATGAACGTTTCATTGAAATCGGTCCAGCCGTTTCAAAGCTTATATGGAACATACACACACACTTTCTCTTTTATATATATAGATAGATAGATAGAAGTATATATTTTGATATAAGGATCAATTTGTTAAATGTGCATTAGAAATAAATAATCAATTTTGATTGTGTATATATTGGCTTACACATAATATATATATACATATATATATATATAACGAGACACAATGCGCAGAGGCGACGAAAGTCTGGATAAACTGATCGTAGTTGGGAACACCGCAGGAAAAAGATCTCGCGGCCGTTCACCAACAAGGTGGTCCGATCAAGTAAAAGACTCGTCGTCCTCCAAATTTTACAGTGCTGTAAGAGACGCACTGGACAGAAGCCGGTGGAAGCAAATCGTCCGCTCCAGGTGCAACCCTGATGGTAACCACGATCCTCAGACATAAGGGACCGACACTAGAGAGATATATATATATATATAGTCGCGGCCATTTTGTAAGACTATTTAAGATAAACATTTTTATCATACAAAACTGGCACTCAAAGTTAGTTTAACTTTCGAATGTCCCTTAGATTATCCTTGAAATAGCTACCGAATGAGTCGTGGTTCGGCCCTCTCGGGCGCCCTCGGATCGGAATGCTTACGCGTAACATAGTAACCGTCCAAGCCGAGGTTACCCCCCACCGGGGGGACCCATGTGTCGAGTTACTAGCGATAGAGGTTCAGGCTCAGCGACCTAAGAGCTATGCCACCTCTCAATCCGGTGAAGCAGTCAAGGACAGCTTCTCTGGCCAATCTGTGTAGTTCGTCATTAAAAAAAAAGCAGATTTATTCCTACTTATCGTTATTTTTTGGATAATTCACAATATATCTCTATAAATTATTGCCTATGTGTTAGTATAATTTGTAAACTATATTATTGTAAAGTTTCTTCAAAATCGATTCAGTAATTTATGCATGAAAGAGTTACAATTCACATACTAACAATCATTCGCTTTTAAAATATTAATAGGAATATAGTAACATAAAGTATACATTTAACATTTGTTCCATCTCATATTTTATGTAAGACACAAAAGCTTCATGATGGAACCCCCCAGCTGCGCTCCACACGGAGGCAAGAAACGCGCCCTCAATCATAGACAAGCTACCAGCTAAAAGCGGCTCATCAATAACACATGAGCTCGGCCTCTTATAGTTACGCAATACATCCATTATGATTTATTTACGACACTACCTGTGCCACGAGTCGGCTAAACCAATTGTAAACAAAATGAACCTTCAGTGGCATCATAGTAGTCGCTAGTTTTAGTAGTATTTGAGTTCATAGTTGCCACTATGGCTTACTTAGAAGCGTCAATAGCCTACTGGTTTAGGGTACGGCCTTCGAATCAGTGGCATCATAGTAGTCGCTAGTTTTAGTAGTATTTGAGTTCATAGTTGCCACTATGGCTTACTTAGAAGCGTCAATAGCCTAATGGTTTAGGGTACGGCCTTCGAATCGTAAGGTCGTGGGTTCGATTCCTCCATTGGACTATTGCCGTTAACCATTCCACAAGCTTAAGCTTAGTTGGAATGGTTAACAAGATTGTTAGTAATATTTGTGAAAAAAAAGAAATATTGCTAGCTTTGTTTTAAAAAACAAAAACAAAATGAACGTTCAGTAGCATCATAGTAGTCGCTAATTTTAGTAGTATTTGAGTTCATAGTTGCCACTATGGCTTACCAATGATGTGATGTGCCAATCGTGCGTGTGTTAGTATTTGACGCATTTGGTAGCGATAGTATGACAATTGATATTACCGTAATAAATCGGTTTCGTAATTAAATTTCACTGGCATATAGCACAATCAGGGCGTTGTCGTTTCCTCAACTCATCAAGTTATATAGTACATTAGCTATTCGTGATCGATCCCCGGTACCGGCAGCAATGGTACATACTACATGGTGAAGGAAAAAAATTTTAACCGACTTCAAAAAAGGAGGAAGGTCTCAATTCACCTGTATTTTTTAATGTTTTTAACTTCATAACTTTCGACTGAGTGAATTTATTTAGAAATTTATCTATTTTGATGATTCTTTTTTTAATTTGAAAGCTGGTGCTGAAATAAGATGCGATCGATGTGAAGTCGGTTTTTTGTTTTTACCCGTAAATATAAATAGATAAATTGTTTATTGCACCAAAATACATGTACAAAGAAAGCTCAGAAGCACTAAAAGAATTAAACATTTTATGCTACCAATGAAGCACTTACACGTTTTAGACTTACATGGCATTTTGAATCTGAGAATCCCATTATAAATCCAATTTTAGCCAAGGGCTTCCGTAATAAAAAAGTCGGGAAGGTTGCAAAAGGTGAAATGAACAGATTATCAAGCAAAATTCCTAATCTTTGTTTTATGTGGGAAAAGGACTATTTTATGGCCTTTACTGTACTTCGGCAGTTTTCGCATGAAGAGAAATGTCTGCAAATAATGTCATTGTCAGTACTTTCAAGGTATATTTCTTACAAATATTATAAAGTAGCCATGCCCACGACTTCATCCGCATGTAATTTGATAAATAAATTATTTACTTTATTAAATCATTATTAATGGCGTAAAAGGGCGCTGCATAACCCACGGCAACGGATTCAGCGAAATACTATAATGGTTCTCAAATATAAGAAAAATTAAAGAAAAATCACTTTTTCCCATACATTTTGTAAATTAATACAAACCTTGTGTCGCGTCTGGTGTAAAGTGCCCCGTCGCGTGACTCGTGTGACCACCACAATGTATATTTACAGAACACAAACTACGCTTAATCCCCATCGCACTCAATTCGTATTCACGTCGGATGTGTGTGTCTTTCTTCATATTATCTAATACATTACAACTCTTAATTTCCCTCCAGCGCTTCGTTGCCGCTGCGCTCCGTACTTTTTTTAATTTTAGCGGAATTGGTGGAATGAACTAAACTAACTAGCCAACTAAATAATAATTTACAGAATGTACCTGATCAATAACATCTTTTTTTTGAAGTCGGTTAATTAATAAGTGAGTCCTTGTTACATCAGCTATCAGTCAGTGAAAGTCTCGTCAAAATCAGGCAAGGCATTTCATAGACTAGCAGTAACAAATAGACACGCACAGACAAAAATTGTAAAAAATATTATTTTGGTACATGTACGATATATACATTCATAGACTTGTTGTAAAAAGTGCTTATTGCTTGTTGACCCTTGACCCTTGTGTCGGGTTACTACCTAATAGAGGTTCAGGCTAAGCGACCTAAGAGCTATGCCACCTCTCAATCCGGTGAAGCAGTAAAGGCCAGCTTCTCTGGTCAACTGTGTTAGTTCGTCCAAAAAATAACAAGTTCAATATTAGAGATGACACTTTAACGGGTCGGACGTCTGAGTCGAATTCTTTACAAAGGCACATAATTTTGCTGATCTTAAATTGTTCAATTCACCAAATTTATCGTCTCTTAAAGGTAAATATTTAAATTTCTAAAGGGCTCATTTAGTTTGCATTGATGAAGGTATATGTTTGCGTTGAATTGAATTTAAGAAAAAAATTCAATTGCCAATTATTTTCTGGACAGTTTGATGACGGTGAGGTCGTTGATTTTTATTATAGATTGTTAACAAAAGCATAAAAATAAGAATATATTAAAAGACAACATGTCCTTTTAACCTATATGGCCTTTACTATGACCTTTACGGCTATGCTCTATAAGGAATGCTTGTGTCTAACGGTGGAACATATATAGCATTCAGCAAAAATAAAGGGTCGGTTAAGAAAGTTTGAATATCCCGGAAGATAACGACGCTAGATAGCTGAAATAAATTGTGCATGATAGACAATTAAATATCCTTAAAATAAAATAAAATATTTCTATTAATTTATTTTTATTTCATTAAAAACCATAAACTTAAACGAAAGAGTGTGCTAAGGAACTACATGATCTAATTCCCCCATCCCCTTTCCACTATCGGGACTTCTACGACGCACTGCGGGATTTCATCCTTTTGTTGTGAACATCCCTCAATACCCGAACGAAGCGCTTTGCTTGGTCTTTCATTCTTCGTACAGCAAAGGACTGGAATAGTTTGCCCGCGTCTGTCCTTCCGATTACAACGTGGGTATTTTCAAGAGTAGAGTGAATAGGTATTTACTAAGCTAGAGCGCCTTACCATCCAGGACTGCATTTCCACTTAACATCAGGTGAGATCGTAGTTATGCACTTTCTTAGAAATAATAAAAAAAAATGTCATTGACCACGATCTTCGGCCACTCATTCAGCTCCTGCCAGTCATCCTGCGGAGATCATCTTTTCATCGAGTCTGAGGACGTCCCACTCTTCGTTTGCTTGTACAAGGTCTACACTAAAAACCATTTTACCCAGCAGTTAACGGTTCTACGGCTGATATGGCAGATGAATTGCCACTTCAATTTGCTAATTCGGTGGGCCATGTCGATAAATTTTGTTGTGTGTTGTTTTTTCCCGATTAATATCATGCAATCGAGAAGATCGCATCTTTAATTAGAGATGACGTAAAAAATAGAGATAACGTCAGTGGCTTGCTTGGAAATTATAAAAAATAGAGATAAAGTAAGTGGCTTGCTTAGAAATTATAAAAAAAAATTCGCGTACATACATTCTAGCGATTCATTGTTATTTATATAATAGGTTGTCAAATATCTCCCTTCCGCCTTTTTGTCTTTTGAATTTCGCGGCTATGTACAAAGCGCTACAGAGCTCGTATCTAGCAATACTATACATAATTTGAAAGGTCTTGACATAACCTACAAAACGACGCTATGCATAATTAGTTTGGATATTGCGTTCAACAGTTATAGACGTGTAAACATGGAGTTCACTAACGCCGAAATTCGCGCTATTTTAAAGTTTTCCTTCGTTAAAGGCAAATCCGCTAGAGAAACGTTCCGTGAGATTAATGGTGTTTTGGGGGATGGTACTCTATCACTTCGAACCACGGAGGAATGGTTTCGACGATTCAGAGCCGGTGAAAACGACACCATGGATAAGCCAGCCGGCGGAAGACCTGTGACGACAAATACCGATCAAATCATGGACTACATCGAGTTAGACCGGCATGTGGCATCTCGTGACATCGCCCAGGAGATGGGAGTTAGTCACCAAACCATTTTAAACCATCTGCAGAAGGCTGGATACAAAAAAAAGCTTGATGTTTGGGTGCCGCATGACACAAAAGGCGGAAGGGAGATATTTGACAACCAATAGATTAAAAATAACGAATTATTATTATTAATAATGGGCATCTACTTGGCGTCGATATTAATTATAATCAGATTATCAGATAAATCACGCCTTCCCTTGTTATTCGTTATTCCATAAAAAAGTATATACGAAACAAAATATAACGCCCATTATGTTAAAGTACGAGTATATGTGGACTATTTAATTCAGAGCGTTCTGTTGAAACGTGCCGCTTCCGCCCGTACTAATTAAAATACGGACATATCCAATTTTTGTTCTCGATCGCCGCCCGTTACACAAACTTGTTGATGATCGTGACTGGTTAAATACGTTGAGCGGATGAATTTAAACTCGGATAGAAACTCTTTTCCAGGTCGTCTAAATGGCAAACCTTATTAATACTATAAGGAAGAATAATATATTCCGTGAATTATCCCTTGGAGCACATCATCACGCATGAAAAGTGACGTAAGTATAGCTAAAGCTGAGTATTTTGAACACAAATGACTTACACACTTCTCCACTCAAGTGTTACTTCAGAACTTCGAAGAGTTTAAATGAACCAAACGCTGTTAGGAGCGTCATTCCTCCAATTAATACCACAACTCCACTCACGAGCCGACCGTATATTAAGCCATAGACAAAGCACCACTTTTTTTTTTAAAGAAAGCTAGCAATATTTCTTTTCTTTTTTCAGAAATATTACTAACAATCTTGTTAACCTTTTTTTTTTTTGTTAACGGGGAGGAAATCTTCAAAAAGATACCCCGCCTTCTGGGGGGAAGGCGGCGGTTATGTGGGGTTTTTACCCACTAAAACCTCCCCGGTGGCCCTTTCCTCGGTGCATGACGAGGGGCTCCGGGATCTCCAGTGGAACGCACCGGAGCCCCTCTGCACTGTGCTCAAGGAGAGCACGTCCTGGGGGGGGGAGGGAGGTTTCTCCCTCCCCCCCTGTGCCCTCATAGTGCAAGGCTACACGGGCCAGCCGATGTCGCCTTCTTCCCGGGTCCACCTTGGCGGACGACAAAGGCCCCCACCCTTGTCGCCCAGTGAACCCGAGGCCCCTTTTAGTCGCCTTATACGACAGGCAGGGGATACCGTAGTCTTATTCTTGAGAGCCCAGAACTACAGGGCTGAACAATCTTGTTAACCATTCCAACTAAACTTAAGCTTGTGCTAGGATATGGTTCACGGCAATAGTCGAATGGTGGATTCGAACCCACGACCTTACAATTCGCAGGCCGTACCCTAAACCATTAGGCTATTGACGCTTACACGGAATGTTGACGCAATAATATTTCATTTTTCATCTTTACCTAGCATGTTATTAAAGCGGCGTACGTAACGTGTTGTTCACTACAACACATTCCATGGATAACATAGAAAATTTTGCCAGATATAATTTTTAATCAATTTACCTCATAGTCTTTTCAACTGACTTTAAAAGGAGGTTCGTCTGTATTTTTTTTATGTTTGTCACCTCATAACTTTCGACCGGGTGAACCGATTACAATGATTCATTTTTCATTGGAAAAAAATACTTGTATACATTACAACTGAACGCATTATGTCCAAAGTACTGAGACTATATATTATTAAAAATATGTAACATACACCTCGAAACGAAACGAAACAGATAGACAGATTGTATTGCTAAAACAGCAACTGACCTACAAAAGAGGCCCGGTGACATCCCTCAATACCCGAACGAAGCGCTTTGCTTCGTCTTTCATTCTTCGTACAGCAAAGGACTGGAATAATTTGCCCGCGTCTGTCTTTCCTTCCGATTACAATGTGGGTATTTTCAAGAGTTATTAGACATTTACTAAGCTAGTGCGCCTTACCATCCAGTACTGCATTCCCACTTAACATCAGGTGGGATTGTAGTCAAGCACTTGCTTAGAAATTATAAATAAAAATATGCGCGTACATACATTCTAGCGATTCATTTTTATTTATAATTGTATTGTATTGCTAAAATAGCCACTGACCTACAAAAGGGGACCCGGTGAGAACGTGAATTCGTCTTTTCTAATGCCCTATAAATAAACATACGCGAGAGAGATAAAGGGGCCACACACTAGCGTAACTTATGGTGGGTGTATTAACATTAATGTCGGACATTTGTTTTTATTTCTGTCAAGAGAATTTAAAGCTTTTTGCAACAACCGAGCTTTCAAATTGAGTGTAGTTAAAACATAGTTTAAAATTAATTTTTTTCATTATTCAATATAAACAAGTATACTTACGAGCAAAAACAAAAATCGCCTTCTTGATATTTTCGAATTATCGTAGGAATATTACGAAATAGAATTAATCAGAACCTTTTTTTTTGGTAACGGGGAGGAAATCTTCAAAAAGATACCCCGCCTTCTGGCGGGAAGGCGGTGGTTATATGGGGTAACCACCCACTAAAACTTCCCCGGTGGCCCTTTCCTCCAACGCACCGGAGCCCCTCTGCACAGTGCTCAAGGAGGGCATGGGGAGGTTAGGTTGAGCAGCCCTGTAGTTTGGGCTCTCAAGAATAAGACTACGGTATCCCCTGCCTGTCGTATAAGGCGACTAAAAGGGGCCTCGGGTTCACTGGGCGACAAGGGTGGGGGCCTTTGTCGTCCGCTAAGGTGGACCCGGGAAGAAGGCGACATCGGCTGGCCCGTGTAGCCTTGCACTATGAGGGCACAGGGGGGGAGGGAGAAACCTCCCCCCCCGGGACGTGCTCCGGTGCGTTCCACTGGAGATCCCGGAGCCCCTCGTCATGCATCGAGGAAAGGGCCACTGGGAGGCTTTAGTGGGTAAAACCCCACATAACCACCGCCTTCCCCAGAAGGCGGGGTATCTTTTGAAGATTTCCTCCCCGTTAACAAAAAAAATACAAAAAAAGTCTTATTCTTGAGAGCCCAGAACTACAGGGCTGGAATTAATTAGAACCTAACCTAACTCTCATCAAAACACTCTTGAAATACATTCTTTACAATAACAAAAAAATCATCGAAATCTCTTAGCGTGATATTGCGTTGTTCGTCTATCTGTCGTGCACGTACTCAATGCAAATTTAAGACTCATATGGTTTTCTCATGGATGTCACGGCGGACCAAAATTAAAATGGGACCAAAGCACCAGTCTAAAGTTAACGAAATAACAAACATAAAAAATATGCAGTCTAATTGAGAAATCCTCCTTTTTTGAAGCCAGTTGAAAAGTGATTTTATTGTACATATTTTTACCCAAAGTAATTGCCGAGGTTCAAGTCTGGCCGTTAAATACTGATCGCTTAATCGTTAAGCTATAGACTCTTTAAAACGCATGCAAAACAACTCTCATTCCTTAGCGAATCATAAAAGTTGGTGATAATAAAATCGCCTTAAAATCAGTACAGATAATAGCAGTAGGGTAATAACTTTTAAACCTTAATGTTTATTCTGGATCGCTATAGTTACGAGGCAGCTTACATGCAGCAATATCTGTTGTCGGTTAATTACCTGGCTTATAGTGACGTCATAAATAAATCCGCTCAGTGCTCCAGGGTTGACCGCGGCTTCTAGCGCCACTGCGCTTCTAGAATATTCTAATCGTAGATACACACCAATGACCCGTCCGCTACTAATGCTAGCATATTAAATGATACACCGCGCTCCGTGGAGATATAATTTTGACTGTCTGTTTCTAATTTTTATAACATACGAATACTTCTTATAGATTTTTCTTTTAATATTTCGAAACGTGGTCAATCATTGGACCACGATCTTAAGTAATGTTAAATGGAAATGCAATATTCACTCTTGCATTTCCGCCTATTCACTCTTATCTTGAAATATTCACAATCAAATCGGAGGATCGGAGGGAGAGACAGACCCGGGCAAACTATTCAAGTCCTTTGCTGTATGAATAATGATAGTGTGAGATTCCCGCCTCAGTTCCCCTCGTGTGGTGGACAGAGAGTGTTCAAACAGTTGGGAATTAATAATAAGATTTAATACGTAATGTGCAAAAGTAGTTTTTTTTTCTCTTTATTTGGGACAATAAATAGCACAATTGATATTATAAAAGACATAATAGAAATAAGAAATGTAACTGCAATACCAACAACATTATCCGCAAATTATTATATAGAGGGCATATACTTCTTATATTTACGTAAATACACATATAATATATATTAAAGAAAAAAAAATTAGGCGCTAGCGTTCCTTTAATCCTTTCCAGTGGGGGTAGACAGAGGCAGCATTCATTGTTTACTTTCCAAACCAACAAAGATACGAACACAATTCCATAAATCGTAAGAACTATAAGCTGTCACGTTATTTTTTCTATTGGAAAGTATCGTCCTCATAGGGCGGAAAAGGATACTATAACAAAAGCCTAATAAAAAACGTAATAACCATTTTTATACAGCATTCTAGCTTCTTCCATAGTTGAAGAAGCTACTGATACTGTTATAAAACCCAACATCACTGCGGCTAACCTTAAATTCAACTCTCAGAGCTTCGTTCTAGACTGTCACGTTCTTTTATCCCCAGTGGATAGACAGAGCGGCGATTAGCCCATTGCCATACGCCTGGCAACGTTTTCAGCAAGTTTTTTTTATTCACAAAAACCAAAAACAACTTCATTTCATTGGTACAAGCCCATTGGGTTTTTAATCCGCAATCAGATCGGAATACAAACTGTACAGCCACCAGGATATCAATGCACTACTTATTGGACAAGTATATTTACGAGAAAAAACAAAAACCAACTTCAAATCGAATAGGAATATTACGAAATAGAATTAATCAGAACAACACAAACTCATCAAACTTGAAGGTACTTTTCAATAAAAATGAATCAATAAAAATGAAATCGGTTGGCGTGATATTGACTTATTCCACCATTTATCGCGCACATAGTTAATGCAAATTTAAGACATGTGGTTTGAAATGAGACCATACAGAACGCAATAAGAAACATACAGACAAATTGAAAACGTCCTCCTTTTTTGATTTCGGTTAAATAAAACTACTTTAACAGGGTTTTTCTTGCGATCAATAAACATAATATTATGTAGGGTATGTGAACAACGGATGGTCCATCATTTCTTTACCTGTCTTTCTGACCGCTTTACTGAGACTTTGGGAGTTGGGCAGCATTTAGAGGTAATTTTAGCGGGCATAAAACTAATAGAGCTGTTTCAACTCTCCAGGTTATCTATGAATATTTCCCTCGGGCACATAAAGCACCTTTTTTTTTTTTTTTCTTGACGGGGATGAAATCTTCAGAAAGATGCCCCGCCTTCTGGGGCGGCGGCTATGTGGGGTTCTTACCCACTAAAACCTCCCCGGTGGCCCTTTCCTCGGTGCATGACGAGGCGCTCCGGGATCTCAACGTGGAACGCACCGTAGCCCTGCACTGTGCGCAAGGAGAGCACGTCCCGGGTGGGAGATTACTCCCTCCCCTGTGCCCTCGCAGCGCAAGGCGACACGGGCCAGCCGATGTCGCCTTCTTACAAAGGCCCCCACCCTTGTCGCCCAGTGAACCCGAGGCTCCTTTTAGTCGCCTTCTACGACAGGCAGGGGATACCGTAGTCTTACTCTTGAGAGCCCAGAACTACAGGGCTGGGGCACATAAAGCACCTTCGACGTCTATGTAAGGCGGATTAATGCTTTGTAATTTTCATTACTAAAGAAAGGATTCGTTAAGGAATATAATGAACAGATAAACAGATGTTATTTAGCGAGAAAGCAGAAATTGTCTGCTTAATAAATCTAATCAAAATTAGTCAAATAATGTGAAACGGGTTATTAAATAAATTATATTCGGTACGAAATTTTCTGAATTACACAAATTAAAGGTTGATTGTTAGTAGAGATTTTGTTAGGTTTGTGACAATACCAGACGAGCTAAGTATTCTATGATGATGTGATGAGAAGCCAGAACCTTAGACCTATGATATGAACGAATCATGTATGAGAAAACAAGGGTATCCATGCGTAATAACGCTTGATTTGATGTGAAGTCGGTTTTTATTTCGTAAATTTATTTGTTAGACTTACGAAATGGAGATGGAATTCTCAGTAGCTTAAGCCGTCTGGAATCCCAACCTTCGACCATAATAGTCTAAGTCGAATGCCTAATCACCGGCAATCACCTCTTTTATTTGTTTTATATTCGAATGTTGTGAAATTAACCTTAGTTTTGTTAATAATAGATCGACTATTGCGTTTGAGTTAAAAAGGCTGAAAAGCTTAAAAGTAAGGGGTTTAACAATTTTGAATTTAGTTTGTGAACGCACCTTTTCACTTAACATCGAACTGTCACTGTCAGATTATTCAGTAGACATAACCTTTTCATCATGGTGAATTACACGAACGAACAACGTCTGCAAATCATAAAAATTTACTATAGAAATTCGGAGTCGGTTAACTCCGATTTTCAGTCGTAATTCTCGCTCTAGTGCGATTTAACGCCTCTAGATTTTTTTCTTTGGGGCTACATCAAGTCGTTGGTCTACGCTAATAAGCCGACAACGTTGGAAGAACTCAAAGCCAACATTGAACGCGAAATAGCAGCCGTTTCGGTCGAAATGTGTGGCCGAGTAATGGAAAATTGGGTCCAACGAATCGACCGCTGCAAACGTGCCCGCGGTACCCATATGACCGAAGTCGAGTTCCATTCATAAATGTTATGAATGTACTTCAACCCGATACTAAAGTTTTTGAAATATCTCAAATGGTTTTCATTTTATTTTGAAAAAAAGTTGTCAAGTCCTAATTGGAAAACGGTTTATATAACTTAAGCGATAGTCGCCAGTACGGGACATCCATATAATTACATATATTTAAATTAAACCAATGAATATAAAGAAGTAAGAAATTCTGATTTTCTCTACTTCCATTTAATACTTGATAATCGAATGAATTGATTGAATGCAAACCTCGTCTCGTGCATGAACGGAGTCTAATTCTTTGCTACGATTTTATATCTTTATTTAACGCATTGGTAAGAAGCCATTTAGAGACGAACGCTTACATATGGAATCCTCATGTAGACAAATATTGTCTCACGGTGGAGAAGATACAAAATAAATTTTGTAGATTTCTATATTATAAGCAGTACGGCGTGTATCTTTGCTTCCCACTGATGTTCCCGAACCTGTTTGTACTGGGCATGGTCGGGTACAGCAGGCTGCAGGTGAGGAGAGACGTCGCACTTGTTAAATATGTGTGGAGGGTGCTGCGGGGCTGGGTTCATCATACACAAGCCAATAAGGTGCTTTATGAGCCGCGAGTCATATCGCTCAGCAACAGTTCTCATGATGACGTTGAAACTGTCCCTCATTCTGCAGAGCAAGGAGGCCGCTTTTTTCCTGATGATGGCACAAA
Source organism: Meandrusa payeni (assembly GCA_029286785.1). Classification (NCBI taxonomy): domain Eukaryota; kingdom Metazoa; phylum Arthropoda; class Insecta; order Lepidoptera; family Papilionidae; genus Meandrusa; species Meandrusa payeni. The sequence continues at coordinate 5,901,522 of JAGSMX010000029.1, forward strand.
ATGACTCATGGTCATTTTTAAGTTGTAGTTAATTATTTTCATCTTTTGATGCGGCCATTGCCCTTGTCACTATTTGAATTGTACTACACTATTGAAATGTATATTTATACCTGTAATATATGTATGTATGTCTGTATGCAAATATTTATTATTAGTATTTAAGTATATCGTTACTTATTATAAACTCCCGCCGCTTTATTTTTTCTTTCCATCCAAAGATTGCCTAGAAGAGATCGCTTATAGCGATAAGGCTGTTGTTTATGTTTATTTTTATATGAAAAGTGGCAAACGAGCATACGGCTCACCTGATCTTAAGTGATCACCGTCGCCCACGAACATCCACAGCACCAGAGGAGCCGACCTTTGAGATAGGAGTAGGCTCGTTTCTTGAAGGTCCCCAAATCGTAAACGTTCGGAAACACCGCTGGCGACAGTTGATTCCACAAGTTTACAGTGCGTAGAAGAAAGTTACGCGAAAAACGTACAGTCGTGGAACGCCAACCATCAAGATGGTGGCGGTGGAATTTGGAATTCTGCCGAGATGTACGGTAATGGAAATCGGTATATTTTTGTGTCTTTTTTTTATATAACAATAAAGAGTTTATATAATATAAATAAATAGAATAAATATAGGAAAGTTGGCAAATATCGACAATTTCATCGTCGTCAATTGAACCGTAATTTAGTCACAAAAAGTTTCCTGGGGCAAACAAAACTACATGGGCCGACAAAAATACATTTATATACATACCTTACTAATCTGCTACTAATTTATACACTAAAGGTATCTCTTGCCGTATACGTATCTCGCTGTATCGAACACTCACACACATTGAGGGGTCTTCGCGTATTATGTGCGTGTGTGTGCAGTTGTGCGTTTTTGTAAAAAATGGTCACAACAACTCGTGACGACGTGTTACGGATTGTTCACTGTCAATTGTTGAGTAACTATATAGACAAATCTAAAATAGGTTTTTAAGATCCACTTTAATGTGTATTGTAATTGTCTTAAATGTAAAATGTACTAAATAAAAATAATATATGCGTGAAGAAATATCAGCCAAAGTTTTTATTGACACCAAAAAATTAAACTAAAAGGTACTTGTGGGTTCAGGTTAGAATCGGTAGCATCAGATCTATGTCCTACGAAATACATAGTTGACCGTTTCGTTCTACAATTTTTTTTTGTGACATGATATTGACATTTTTATGGCAACCCTTTTAATACTTATTACAACACCGTTGTGAGATTTTCCGTTATTTTCACAAGCAAAGAAATCGAGTGAGAAAATTTATAGCAGTTTTACTATGCATAGAATAGGCGATGGTTAATTTCGATGTTAATTTTTTTTTTTAGAAATATTACTAACTTTTTATTTTTTTAACTAATCTTGTTAACCATCCCAACTAAGCTTAAGCTTGTGCTAGGACATGGTTCAGCCCTGTAGTTCTGGGCTCTCAAGAATAAGACTACGGTATCCCCTGCCTGTCGTAGAAGGCGACTAAAAGGGGCCTCGGGTTCACTGGGCGACAAGGGTGGGGGCCTGAGTCGTCCACCAAAGTGGACCCGGGAAGAAGGCGACATCGGCTGGCCCGTGTCGCCTTGCGCTGCGAGGGCACAGGGGGGGAGGGAGTAACCTTACCACGACCTTACGATTCGCAGGCCGTACCCTAAACCATTAAGCTATTGACGCTTCATTAAAAAATAAAATTTTAAAAAGATTTTCTATCCTGATAAGATGTGTACTATGAAATGCATAAAAAACTGAGGGCTGTAATATCATGTTATAATATACTAGCGTACCCAGCCCGCTTCACCGGTTTAGATTTTGCTTCATTTAACTCTTACAATATATTAAATTATTAATTTCTCTCCGTATTCATTCTCTTCTGATCATTACCTACACCCATGTATAAATCAGTAAATACAATATCATTCTCATCAGTTCTACGAGAACATATCAGGCTCAAGTTAATGTCAAAAATAAAAGTACGAATGGCTTGTTTGACAGTTAAAAAAGAGGAGTGTTCGAACATCACCAAACTTTACAGGATTACTCGCCAGGTCAGTCTGAAGATTCCCTGAAAGTTTTATTTAAATTGGTCCATCCGTTTCGGAGCCTATATGGAACGTACCCACACAGTTTTTCTTTTATATATATAGATAATAATTTCAGTTCTTAACAGACAATGGATCTTTTATATCGGACTTACCCATTAGTACATAGCTTATTTGTCCGTTCTTTTTTCCTTTAGTTGTCTTTTGTCCAGTTTTATTTCTTTTTGTTTTATATTTTGTTTGTATATATATGCCAATAAATAAAATCTCTATGCATGTCTATATCGGTTCTCCAAACCCCTAACAAAGGATAATAATTACTTGATGTATAAACTGGTAGCCCTAACATGGTGCAAAACCTGGCGGCGCCAAGTCCGATGAAATTGTTGATTGAACTTTTAAGTGTTGATTGCGCGTATGTTACGAGTACACGTTACAAGAAGCGTTTAAAACGAAAGCTTTTCATCGACATTACCTTGATGTTTGAGGTTCCACAATTGTACTCTTCAACCAACTTCAAAAAAGCAGGAGGTTCTCAATTAATATAGGTTGTCAAATATCTCCCTTCCGCTTTTTTGCTCTTTATTCAATGCTTTATAAACAGTGTTACAGTGATCGGATTTAGTTCAAATATGCGCCGTTTTGTTCGATAATCTGTTTCTAGACGGCAACTTCATAATACCATACACATATAAACAGTGTTACAGTGATCGGATTTAGTTCAAATATGCGCCGTTTTGTTCGATAATCTGTTTCTAGACGGCAACTTCATAATACCATGGACAGGAACAGGTGGTAAACACTTGGCGCTATGTCCGGGCTATATGGTGGATGCGATAAAACCTCCCATCCGAGCTCCCGTAGCTTCTGACGAGTCATCAACGAAGTGTGTGGTCGGGCGTTGTCGTGGTGGAACACTACACCCTTCCTGTTGGCCAATTCTGGACGCTTCTGGTCGATCGCCTGCTTCAAGCGGTCCAGTTGTTCGCAGTAGATGATAGAATTAAGTGTCTGGCCATATGGGAGCAGCTCATAGTGGATGATTCCCTTCCATTCCCACCAAACACACAGCAAAACCTTCCTGGCCGTCAATCCCGGCTTGGCCACTGTTTGGGACGATTCACCGGCCTTCGACCAAGACCGTTTTCGCTTGATATTGTCGTATGTGATCCATTTTTCGTCGCCAGTCACCATCCGCTTCAAGAATGGGTCGAGTTCGTTCCGTTTCAGCAGCATATCGCAGGCGTTGATTCGGTCCAGAAGGTTTTTTTGCGTCAAATCATGCGGCACCCAAACATCAAGCTTTTTTTTGTATCCAGCCTTCTGCAGATGGTTTAAAATGGTTTGGTGACTAACTCCCATCTCCTGGGCGATGTCACGAGATGCCACATGCCGGTCTAACTCGATGTACTCGTAGTCCATGATTTGATCGGTATTTGTCGTCACAGGTCTTCCGCCGGCTGGCTTATCCATGGTGTCGTTTTCACCGTCTCTGAATCGTCGAAACCATTCCTCCGTGGTTCGAAGTGATAGAGTACCATCCCCCAAAACACCATTAATCTCACGGAACGTTTCTCTAGCGGATTTGCCTTTAACGAAAGAAAACTTTAAAATAGCGCGAATTTCGGCGTTAGTGAACTCCATGTTTACACGTCTATAACTGTTGAACGCAATATCCAAACTAATTATGCATAGCGTCGTTTTGTAGGTTATGTCAAGACCTTTCAAATTATGTATAGTATTGCTAGATACGAGCTCTGTAGCGCTTTGTACATAGCCGCGAAATTCAAAAGACAAAAAGGCGGAAGGGAGATATTTGACAACCTACAATTATGTATGTTTGTCACCTTTTTTTTTCTTTCAATAAAGCGCAACCACAGACTTGTGTCCGTGCTCTTTTGTAATGTTCTTTACTTATGTTACTTTGTTTTTTTTTTTAATAAGGGTGCTACCTCTACAGTTACTACATTTTTTTATAATGCCCGATTTTTAAAGGTCGTGTTGGTGAATGCTCTGGTTAACGCGTCGAAGACGTCTCCATGCCTCTAGTAGTGTTTATTCTATCACTGAAGGTAAAAAAATGTATTAACGTTGTTTTTTATCGTAGATTTGATTTGAATTCGGTCTCTTTTTAGTTCATAATTTAAATTTTATTCACTAAGAAGTATTTATTTTAAAATATTTAACTTTTATTTTTAAATATTTTAAATTTTCAACTGGACACAACGAATTAAGCATAATTGTGCAGACATGATAGAGTTAAAAGTTTGCACCAACTGAAGGTCCAAGTCGGCAACTTGAGGGTCATCAGTTATTCAATTAAGTCGGACGCGACGTTAAGATGCCTTATATCATGTCCAAAGTTTGGCAACTTATTTGCAACTTATAATTGGACACTACAATTTAAAATATTTCTTTGTTTTATTTCCATTACAACAACCTATTGGGGAGCCGTTGTAGATTTCTAGTGGTCGGAATGATTATCCTCACGCGCACACACATCCTCACATGCACCCACGCACACTATTCTTTGCACAAACACACGACTATCACATAAGTTATATAACAAACTTTACTAAATAATCTCGGAGTTAGGTACAACATCTGCCTAATACAGGCTATGTATTAGTCTAGCAGGGAGATGTGTACCGAAGGACCGAAGTAGGAAAATGTTTATGGAATAATAATAATGATAATATGTATCTAATTTATTTGGGTATGTGCATCTCGGTATATAAAATATGTGTGTGTGTGTAAAAACTAAATAAATAAATAAAAAAAAATAAAAAAATATTTTAAAGACCTCTCAATCGCTTTATATACTACTAGGTATTTTTTTATAAGCTTATTGTCAGTGAATGTAATGTCTTTTATGAGTAATAAAGTCTATTACCCCATTTAAGCTATGATTTTGTCAGACCTTATAGATTATGTTGATGGTAACATTAACAGACAGTTACGTTGCAATAAAGTTACATGAAAACGTCAGTGGCAAATTATATTCAACCAGTGCGTCCTCCCACCCATGACCTACGATGCAGAGACTTGGACTCTGACCGCAGGGCTAGTCCACAAGCTGAAAGTCGCACAACGAGTGATGGACAGTGCTATGCTCGGCATTTCTCTAAGGGATAGAATCCGCAACGAAGAAATGCGATGGAGAACAACGGTAGTCGACATTAAAGTTGAAGTGGCAGTAGGTCGGCCACATCTGCCGAGTCAGTGACGGTAGATGGGGAAGGAAAGTCTTGGAATTGAGGCCGCGCATAGGCCGGAGAAGCGAAGGGCACTCTCCCTCCAGATGGATGACCTTGTAAGGACAGCCGGAAGTGGCTGGATGCGGAAAGCGGAGAATCGTATGTGGTGGAAGGCATTGGGAAGGCTTATTTCCAGCAGTGGGTAGACACAGGCTGATGATGATGATGACGATGAAATTTGACACTACACATATAATAAGCTCTCGCGTTAAGCTGCTTTTACTTTTCACTTGGTATTAAGCCCAACGTTACATTCGGTGTATGTGCACAAATTTTAAGCAAGTGGTTTTTTTTAATCGGCAGGGATGCGACCCGAGACCATCAGACCGTATGTCGACCCACTTACCCACTAGGCTATCGCCGCTAAATATGTGAGAGGATTTTACATTTTTCACGGAACCCGACGTTCCTCGAATTAGAAAGAAGGTATTTATACCATTTCGCTGTGCAGAGCTCAGACGGCGACTAATTTCCTGTTTAATCAAATCGGGAGAGCGGTGTAGGATTTTATAGTTAGCACAGCAAGGTGGATTTGCAGAATAATTTCCGATACCGTCAATTTGTATTACTTGCCAGAGTTTACGTTAAATATTTAGAATTTATGTATTCTAACCGACTACAGAAAAGGTGGAGGATACCGATACTACTGGGTAAAATTAAGAGTCGTGGTAGCTCAGTCTCCGCGTGCCTCGCCTTAAAATGCGCAGTAAGCAACCCGAGGTCGTTCCCCGGTGTTATTTTAGATGCAAAACTATTATAACGCACACACATGAAAAAGCAGACTAATAGAAGACCTAATTTTTAACCGACTTCAAGTAAAAAATTAAAATAAATTACTCGTACGTCTATTAAAGGACAGGGTCTTTATGAGATAGGTAGGGGATAGTAGGTGTGGACGAAGACCTCACAAGTATATTTAGGAGTTAAACAAAACTGACTGGCGGGTAACACCGCGAAGTGCAGTCGGGTGTCGGGACCATAACTGCACAAAAATACATTGAAGCTAAAACATTTCAGACGAAAGTGGTCAACAAATGGCCGCATGCACTCGCCTTAAGGCGCTCCAAACTGCGTGACATTAAAGTGTTGATAACAAAGGCCACGTGTCGCCAGCGATATGTCACTGCACGTGCGGCAATAACTTGCCATATCTGCTCACTCCATCTAGTGGATCTTCCGAGCGACGATTAACGTTCCACGTAATTTGTGCCATTTTTATTGTACAATGAGTCAAGTAAATTACTACCAACGGTCACTGTAAAGTTCTTTAAGATTAAAGCGCCATTTAAATTAAGGATTAATGTAAAAAAAAAAAACCTTAAAAAACTCCACAATTTTAACAATCAAGGGTTATTTTAACTTAGGTAAAATAGACTTAACACACAGACTTGTTAGGTAAAATTAATTCAATAAGTATATTTACGAGACTTACGTCCTTTATCGTCAGACAACCTTGCGGGTGGACGTCCTACACTGCGCTGGCTGATCCGTGGTCATCAATCGAGAACTTTTCGGCCCCATCTGTCGCTTCAACCCACGATCTGATGATTGTGTGTTAAAGCCCCAGTTGGCTTCAATCATAAATAGACATTTTTTTGACTTGTAACTCTTTCTTGTACTTGTTTTAATGTAATGTTTGTTTTAATTGTTTCTGACGTCAGCGGTGAAATACGGATCGGTTAAATTACAAAATTACTATTATTTATGATTTTATATTTTAAATAAATTAATCCGAATGATATAAGTGCATAAATATAAAATTCAAAATTATAAATAATAGTAATTTTGTAATTTAACCGATCTGTATTTCACCGCTGACGTCAGAAGCAATTAAAACAAACTTTAAACACACACGACAATAAGCCAGACAGATTAAACGATCATGAAGGCTTCCCCTCATCCCGACCGGACTCCCCGTTGTAAACAGGATAAAAAAATCCATCGCAATATAAATATCCCGCCCAAAGGGTGCAAAACAAAGAGGAGAAAGTTGATCATCGTAGCAGCGCTACAATCTCGGAAGACAATGGACGCACGGCCTACGGGGATGGATAATAAAGTCTTGGAAACAGTGGGAAAACTCCAATCAATATCCCATACTCCCGGGGGAGAGGACTCCGCGAATGCGGGATTGGGAAAAATCTGTATAGCTAGTTCGAATACAAACACCTTTATGCGATTTGCGTGATATAGATCTCTTATATATATATATATATATATATATATATATAAGAGAAGAGATAGTAGGTTTGTTCCATACTTTCAGGAAATCTTCAGATTGACCTGGCGAGTAATCCTGTAAAGTTGGGTGACGATCGGAGCACTCCTCTTTTTGAACTGTCAAATACAGCGTTTATTTACTACGATGAAATTCTATTGTTTTATAACCCAAATTTGTATTGACACATGCGTTATATTATGTCATTATGAACCATATTGAACTACAATGGAGTATATTGAAGTATAATAAAGTATACCGTATGGTAAGTATTATTTCTGACATTAACTTGAGCCCGATATGTTTTGTATAATGATAAGGACGATATTGTATTTACTGATATGTACATGGGTGTAAGTAATGATCTTCACCCGCTCGAGAAGAGAATAGAAGAGAATGACAATAGATAATATCGGTGTGTGTGCGATGAACTTTCCACCTGTCACCAATGAGATCTTTCCTTAAGACAAATGGACAACTTCGTTCTGTAGTTTTTGCAGTAAAACTAATATATAAACATCTCAGGTCAGATCTCTTCATATAACCCCATAGATGGATCTCTTTCTACCCCGTTTATGTTAAAAAGACGTTAAAGCGTGTTATGTTCTTCTTATATAAATATATGTATGTATGTTGATAGATCACTTTTAATCAAATTTTCGAATCAGCGTTTTTGACTATCTAAATTAGACATTATAAAAGCTACCCGTGCAGAACCAGGGTAAATCATTAGTTTTATATGATATTATTTTAAATACAAATTAATCGGAAGGCAGACAATCCAACGTTATTAATTAACCTGGATTTAATTAGCGGGATAACATTATTAAACTAGACGGGATTCCTTGATATATATCCTGTATTGGGAGGGCATGTCGGCCCCAGACCGCGGAATTAGCACATAACCTCGGGACCGTGCGTTAATTGTTATTATTGTTTGGTTACCTGGCACGCACGCTGCGCACGCCACGAATTACTACACACGCGAGTTATGTGACGGCCGGAATGCGAGCTATGCGGCCCTGGTACTGATATGTTAGATTTACGTGATTGCCCGTTTTAGGGATGGCATTCGAATTTGTCGATTTGTCGGCTTTTATCCGCTGCATCATTTTCTTAGGATATTACATACTAACCTAACAAAATAGAATAAGTAAATTGTATTTTTATCATATTTTTACACCCATTTATGAATTTGGAACGATTTTTTAATGATATTGCTATAGCCGTGTTGACCATTTTTGGTAGAAAATCCTATGGGTACAGGTCACCGACACGCTTATGTTATATTTATATTTTGTGAAGATAACCAGATTGATCTTGATAGTTTTAATTTAAAGATTTAAAAATTTCTTAAATTTCAAATTTTTATACTTTAAAATTCAATAATAAGTCGTTTTCACTTCTATCGATAGTATCTAAGACTGCTATTTTTTTTTTTTAATGATATTGCTATAGCCGTGTTGACCATTTTTTGGTAGAAAATTTTATTTGTATTTTATTATATCGCCACATGGAGGCAACACTGAGTACTAAAATTTAAATTTAAGTAAAATTTTATGAAAAATACTGTATTATCCAAGTGTATGTAAGATATCCTTTTTCATTTAAGTTTTTTATTGAAATATAAATAAATTAATAAAAATATTTCATTTTATTTTAAGGATATTTAATTGTCTATAATGCACAATTTATTTCAGTTAGCTAGCGTCTTTATCTTCCGAGATTAAAACAATTAAAACTTTCTCGGGGTCGGTTAACCCTTTATTTTTGCTTACGGCTATACTATAGCCGTGTTGAAGTACTTTTTGGTAGAAAATCCTATGGGTTCAGGTCACCGACACGCTAATGTTATATTTATATTGTATGAAGATAACCAGATTGATCTTGATAGTTTTAATTTAAAGATTTAAAAATTTTAATTTTTTATACTTTAAAATTCAATAATAAGTCGTTTTCACTTCTATCGATAGTATCTAAGACTGCTATTTTTTTTGATCGTAAGGGATTTTATTTTTTGGCTTTCCCCGGAAAGGACATGTTTTCGCCCTGTTCGAGAAATTCTATTTACTCCTCTGATGTGTGTGGGAACAGAGATGTTTTCAAAGTGGTATGTCTTTTCTGCTACTGTACTGTCTTCCTATCTTAATGATTCTCTTGTTGTTTATATATATATATATATATATATATATATATATATATATATATATATATATATATATATATATATATATATATATATATATATATATATATATATATATATATATATATATATATATATATATATATATATATATATATATATATATATATATATATATATATATATATATATATATATATATATATATATATATATATATATATATATATATATATATATATATATATATATATATATATATATATATATATATATATATATATATATATATATATATATATATATATATATATATATATATATATATATATATATATATATATATATATATATATATATATATATATATATATATATATATATATATATATATATATATATATATATATATATATATATATATATATATATATATATATATATATATATATATATATATATAAGAGAATTACTACACACGCGAGTTATGTGACGGCCGGAATGCGAGCTATGCGGCCCTGGTACTGATATGTTAGATTTACGTGATTGCCCGTTTTAGGGATGGCATTCGAATTTGTCGATTTGTCGGCTTTATCCGCTGCATCATTTTCTTAGGATATTACATACTTTTTTTTTTGTTTACGCGGGGGAATCTGTTTATAGACCATCCTCCGGTACCCTGGGTGGGCCCGGAGGGATGTGTGGGACTCGGCCTGGGCAGCCCATACCCACTAAACCTACAGCGAATGCCATCAGCCGTTATGAGCGGGGTGCCCCGGATCTGTCAGCGACAGGACACCCCAATGACCAGCCGGTCCCGGCAAAGACCGGACTTCATCCTCAAAGGGGACTTCTCCGGCACTCAGAGAAGTCCCGACAACGCCGAAGCATGCTGGGGCCAAGTATCCATCCTGGCCCCGCTTCGGATTACGGGGGCGGCAAGAGGAAGCGTCTGAAACGCCTCCTGCGCACCCCGACACAGGATATTACATAATTAACCTAACAAAATAGAATAAGTAAACTGTATTTTTAACATATTTTTACACCCATTTATGAATTTGGAATGATTTTTTTAATGATATTGCTATAGCCGTGTTGAAAGTACATGTTTTCGCCCTGTTCGGGAAATTCTATTTACTTCTCTGAAGTGTGTGGGAACAGAGATGTTTTCAAACTGGAATGTCTTTACTGCTACTGTACTGTCTTCATTCATATATACTCGTATGTATAAATACAAAAGTAAAATATTTAATTTATAATCTGAATCTTTATCTTTCTTCTATCTTCTCTCTACTATTTTACCTTAATTTCAAATCACAAAATATATATAATAATATAAAATTAAAGTTACAGGCTTTATATATATCCCACTGTTGAGCACCGGCCTTCTCTATAAAGAAAGTATAAGGGTATAGTCCGCCATGCGGCCCTAGTGCGGATTGGTAGACTTCACATGTCTTAGAAAAATTTTCTAACATATGTAGGTTTCCTCACGATGTTTTCCTTCACCGCCGAGCGCGTGGTAAATCAGCACATAAAATTGCAACAACAAATTTATTGGTGCCGGCACCGGGGATCGAACTCGGGTTGCTAGCGTATTATGCAACTTGAGGCGACACTGAGTTACCACGGCTTAGAAATTATATAATAATATAATTTATATATATAATATTTTGGTTTAATCATCAATTGATTGTTTGTTTCCTCGTCAGTATTGTTATTATTAATCGCCTTATTGACTAAATATTTACGAAATATCGTGATATTATTTATATACTAAGAAACTCCTGACATTGTATAGAGAAATTCATTTTTATTGAGATATTGGTAGGTTTATGAAATTTAAGAGTAAGTAAATGCAGACTTGGATGAAGAAAGTGTTTATAGACACAGGAACTTCGTTTTATAACTATGATGGTGCTACGGAACGAAAAGAGAGCGTCCAATTTTTTTTTCAAATTTTTTTGGATTCGACTTCAAATAGATACAGAGTATAACTTATTAAGTACGTACATTAGAACCCAAACTATTATTTTTCTAACGTATACAGACAATTTTCGTTTTTATTGATTCAGTGCAAATATTCTTTTGTTTATTATCACATAACAATTTGTGCCGATAGTACGTTGGGGTCAACGTACTTGACACCCTCGAACAAAGTCGTGATCAGGTTTTATGGTTTGTTTACATTTATTTACGACTGTCCGTGCTCCACGTCCCTTTGAGCTAATTCTGTAACGGTCATGTGTAGATTTTTTAAATCCCTTTAAGGTAGATGTTTCATAATTTATATAAAATCTTACGTACTTTGCCATAGAGGTCGCGGATGGAGTGACGCCATTCTTAAAGTATAGACAGTAAAGTAACAGACTATATAAGTCCCACTGTTGTGTACAAGCGTTCACTACAGTCCTACTACGAATTGGCAGACTTTACGTGCGTTATAAAATTTTCTAAAACATACACACGGTGCACAAACAGAATGCATTTAGGATTTTGCCATAGAATTACAAAATCTAATTCCCCCATCGGACTTCAAGGCGCACTGCGTGGACATCCTTCAAACCCGAACGGAGCGCTTTGCTTCGTCTTTCATTATTCGTACCGCAAATGACTGGAAAAGTTTGCCCGCGTCTGTCTTTCTCTTCGATTACAATGTGGGTGTTTTCAAGAGTAGAGTGAATAGGCATTCACTAAGCTAGTCTTTTGCTAGCTAGTTGTTTGATCCGTAAGGGCTCCGAAACGGCTGGACTGATTGCAATGATACTTTCAGGGAATCTTTGGATAGACCTGGCGAGTAATCCTGTAATGTATGGTGACGATCGGAGCACTTCTCTTTTTGAACTGTAAAATTCAACTTTTATTTACTATGATGATATTCAATTGTATTGACACGTGTATATTATGAACCATATTGAAGTATAATGAAGTATAATAAATCCCTAAATGATAAGAATGATATTGCATTTACTGATATGTACATGGCTGTAATGGTAATGACCTCCACCCGCTCGAGAAGAGAAAAGAAGCGAATGAATACGGAGAGAAATGAATAATTTAATATATTGTGAGAGTTGAATTAAATATTTAATGACGTAAGTTTATTGTTTAAATAAAATAAACCAAAATCTAGTATATAGATAAATATAACCTTTACTTTTAAAAAACAAATTTCTTTGAACAGAAATCTACTGAAATGACTCTATACGAGAACTAAAAAGTTGTGATTACTAGCGAATTTATTTTACCCGTCGTTTCATGGTCCCATGCAATATCCCTCACAAGACATAGTGTCCTTGTTTGCTTCGCTTCCCGTCCTCATTTCCTCCCTCCTGACATTTTCCTGACTGCATGTGGCAGCACAATAGCCACGATAGAGTGCCTCACTCACACACATCCCCTGCAAAAGGTAGAACGTGTCGACGCTACTAGAGATTTTTGTTAAAAACTCCTTTTAAATTCCGTTATATATTCTGTAAAGCAGCCCGTATACTTAGAGCTTCTATTTAAACTTTTCAAATTTAATAAGGGTTCTATAAGATTTGACATAACTGTGTTAGCGAGTTCATTCGATTTATCAAATATAATTTCAGTTTTGTAATATTTTTACAATAGATTTTCTATTTATGTTAGCATGAACAATTATATTACAATACTAGCGGACCCGATAAAAAGATAAATACATAAGAAAAGGTAACATACAGATAAGCAGCGCCCGTTATAGGTTACAATGTTAATAGTAGTTAAAAGAGTTTAAACTGAGAGTTTAATGTGACTAACATTTTCTCTACTACCATAACGATACACTGTTTAAATACAAAGACATAAACGCCGGCGACTATAATTATGTCATTTGACATTCGTAAAAAAGAAAAGTGTTTCGACTAAACGATTACCACTCGAAAGCTATTATTCGCCTTATTCTAATATTTGTTTAAAGCGAAGTGCACACAAGTGTCCCGGGGCCGTAGTCGGCTTATTTAAAGCTAACAGAAACAGTTCAACGTAATGAGACGGGGCCGAGTGCGCGTGACGCGACAACTTTATTATATTCGCTACGGGATTGTTGCACACTGTGAGCTATTTTTTATATTTATAACGTATAGAGAGCTAACAAGAAAAGATTTGACTTGAAAAATACCGATTTTCATTACCGCATATCTCGGCAAAATTCCACTGACAACATCTTCGTGGTTGGCGTTCCACGACTGTACATTTCTCGTGTAATTTTTAGCTTTTTGCTGTCTACCTATAGAATCAACTATTACCAGCGGTTTTCCGAACCTATACGAATTGGAGACATTCAAGAAACGAGCCTACTCCTGTCTCATAGGCCGGTAACGCACCTGCAGCTTCTCTGGTGCTGTGGATGTTGTGAAAGATCAGGTGAGCCGCAAGCTCATTTGCCTCCATTCGTCTAAAACAAATCCAATCATGCTATGCAGATACTAAATGTTCACTCTGTCTAAAGGCCATAAAAACAATTTAGTTTTAAGATAATTGATTGTGGTGCGCCTATCATATACGTGACCTAACAAGCGCAATAAAAGCTAGTTGAAACACTCACTGCCTGAGATTCCAACTTATCATTATCATCATCAAGTCGAGCCTTATCATACAGGCAATAAGAATAGACGTCACGAAGGAATGGGAGGAATAATGGCAAAGGGAAACGAGAGGTAGAGAACTTCATCATTTACTTCCGGCTGTTGCAGACCGACTTAGATGCAAACAAAAAGCAACGTGGATCACTTTGGACCTCGTACTGGATTACGGTGATTTTCGTAAAAGGCTGCACGAAATGCGCTTATGCGATGGAAGTGTGCCCGATTGTGGACAGGATGCAGAGGATCGTCACCATGCCCACTGTATGATGAATTGTGCGCTAGATTATGGAATTGGCTGACACGTACATGTCCGGGTCCGGTTTACTTCTGAGTTCTGGTCTCCTCGGAAAGAAACTTCCTCAAGTTCAGGGTAATAGCGCATGCTTGGCACAAGATATGGAGCCGCTTATAAAAAGTCGCCTTGTGCCGTCGAGGGAGACACCGTTGTGTTGTGTCTTAGAGCCCCTTAAGAGGGACCACGCCAGACGCCAGACCACGCGTGCCTCCCGCGTTTCGATCCATATAACCGCGAAGTTGGTAGGGCCATGTGAGCAGGTGAGTAAGTCGATCTTTACCCACTAGGTTATTATTGCTTTTTTTTGATATCACATCATATCTTCGTGTATCACTGTATCACATACCTAAGTTGGAACGCACGTGAACACACGTGGTTACAATATTTACATCCACGACGTTTTCTGCATATTTAGCCCTTATTTTCCAGCTTATAGCTTAATACAGCTTCCGCTGGTATACAAGCGGCGCCGCTGGAATTTAATGGATAATTACAGACGTAATTTCTGAAGGACACCCCGACATCCTTTGACTGTGTGCGATTCAAAAGCCTTGACGGCTGGGTCTTGACGTGCTTCATAGTTTTGTGTCGTCATGTTTTATAAGTCTTTTATTACTATGTAATTCTAAATTTGTTGCTTTTGCGTGGAACTTTCTAAGAATCTTCAGATTGACCTGGCGAGTAGTCCTGTTATGTTGGGTGACCATCGGAGCACTCCTCTTTTTGAAGTTTTAAAACCAAAATTTGTATTGACACATGCGTTGTGTATATTTATGTCATTATGAACCATATTGAAGTACAATGGAAATTAATTTAAATTGTATAGCACTGTTAAGTTTTATTTCTAACATTAACTTGAGCCCGATAGGTAGTTGTATAAATAATAAGAATGATATTGTATTTACTGATATCTACATGGGTTTAGGTAATGATCTTCACCCGCTCAAAAAGAGAATAGAAGTGAATGAATACGGAGAGAAATGAATAACTTAGTATACTGTGAGAGTTAAATTAAATATTTAATTATGTAAGTTTATTGTTAAAATAAAATCTAGCCCGGCGATGAGGGCTAGGTACGCTAGTATTTTCTAAAAACTTCTTTCTTACATCTTCTTTACAACGTTTGTCACTATTTTTGGGTATGCTTGGCTACTTGGTTACCTTACTAAAGGGCATAATAAGTCGGTCGGTCGGTCGGGACGAGTTCCATCGGAGGGAGGTGAATTGCGGGTTCCGCAGGGTCTGTGTTGGGGCCCCTGCTATGGAACCTCGCATATGTCGCGGTCCTTAGGGTCCGTCTCCCCGCCGGCGTGAGTGTCGTCTGCTATGCAGACGACACGCTAGTCATGTCCGACGGGGAGGATTTCGATAGCACCATCCGGCTCGCCGAGCTTGGGGTGGCATGCGTCGTGGACAAAATCCACGAGCTGGGTCTACGGGTAGCGCCTCACAAGACTGAGGCGCTATGGTTCCACAAGCTCCCAGAGCTAAGGAACCGCCCAGCCGGTCGGTTCGCGTAGGTGACGTGCTGGTCCGGGTGGGGTCGGAGATGAAATATCTCGGCCTCACCCTGGACAGTCGCTGGGGCTTCGAAGTGCACTTCGACCGCTTGGTCCCCAAGATCGATAAGGCAGTGGGTGCCCTGCACAGACTGCTGCCTAATCTTGGGGCCCCAGGGAGGAGTCCGCCGCCTCTACGGAGGTCTCGTGCGATCCATGGCCCTCTACGGGGCGCCCGTGTGGTGTAACCGCTTCACGGGCGTCCGGCGCTGCAGAGCTAAGCTACTTAGCCTGCAGCGCAAGATGGCCATTCGGATCGCACGAGGATACCGTACGGTATCATACGAGGCGGCCACTATCCTGGCTCGGTTCCCGCCGCTCGACATTTTGGCGGAGCTGGACGCGCGTGTGTACACGCGCGTCCGGGCCGTCGACGGCGGGGCCGGGCCGCCCCTGGATGCGGGAGAGGTGCGTCGGCAGGAGCACAGGCGGGCGATGGAGGTCTGGCGCGAGCGGCTCTCGGAGCGTCGTTGCTCGCGCCAACGCATCGTCTGTGCCTTCCTGCCGAACTTCGAAGCCTGGCTTAAAGGAGGAATGACGCGCACGTCACATACCGCCTGACACAGGTACTCACCGGGCACGGGTGCTTCGGTGAGTACCTGAACAGGATAGGGCGCGAACCGACCGCGCAATGCCACCATTGTGGCTGTGACCGGGATTCCGCGCAGCACACGCTAGCCGTGTGCTCCGCGTGGGAGGCGGAGCGGCGGATCCTGGTCCAGCATATCGGGCAAGACCTCTCCCCGCCGGCGGCAGTAGCGGCTGCGCTGGCGGGGAGATCTAAATGGAAGGCGCTGGTCTCCTTCTGCGAGTCAGTAATGACCCAGAAGGAGACCGCAGAACGGGATCGGGAGAGGGCCGATCCCGTTCGAGATGTGAGTGCAGGCGGGCCGGTGGGAGACCGGCCCGCAGCCCTGTAGTTCTGGGCTCTCAAGAATAAGACTACGGTATCCCCTGCCTGTCGTAGGAGGCGACTAAAGGGGCCTCGGGTTCACTGGGCGACAAGGGTGGGGGCCTGCGTCGTCCACCAAAGTGGACCCGGGAAGAAGGCGACACCGGCTGGCCCGTGTCGCCTTGCGCTGTGAGAACACAGGGGAGGGAGTAACCTCCCCGGGACGTGCTCTCCTTGAGCACAGTGCAGAGGGGCTCCGGTGCGTTCCACTGGAGATCCCGGAGCCCCTCGTCATGCACCGAGGAAAGGGCCACCGGGGAGGTTTTAGTGGGTAAGAACCCCACATAACCGCCGCCTTCCCCAGAAGGCGGGGTATCTTCTTGAAGATTTCCTCCCGTGAAAAAAAAAAAAAAAAAAAAAGGGCATAATAAGTCTGGGCTCTCAAGAATAAGAATACGGTATCTCCTGCCTGTCGTACAAGGCGACTAAAAGGGGCCTCAGGTTCACTGGGCGACAAGGGTCGGCAAGGGGTAGGGGCCTGCGTCGTCCACCAAAGTGGACCCGGGAAGAAGGCGACATCGGCTGGCCCGTGTCGCCTTGCGCTGTGAGAACACAGGGGAGGGAGTAACCTCCCCCCCCGGGACGTGCTCTCCTTGAGCACAGTGCAGAGGGGCTCCGGTGCGTTCCACTGGAGATCCCGGAGCCCCTCGTCATGCACCGAGGAAAGGGCCACCGGGGAGGTTTTAGTGGGTAAGAACCCCACATAACCGCCGCCTTCCCCCCAGAAGGCGGGGTATCTTCTTTAATATTTCCTCCCCGTAAAAAAAAAAAAAAAAAAAAAAAAAAAAGGGCATAATAAGTCTGGGCTCTCAAGAATAAGAATACGGTATCTCCTGCCTGTCGTACAAGGCGACTAAAAGGGGCCTCGGGTTCACTGGGCGACAAGGGTCGGCAAGGGGTAGGGGCCTGCGTCGTCCACCAAAGTGGACCCGGGAAGAAGGCGACATCGGCTGGCCCGTGTCGCCTTGCGCTGTGAGAACACAGGGGAGGGAGTAACCTCCCCGGGACGTGCTCTTTGAGCACAGTGCAGAGGGGCTCCGGTGCGTTCCACTGGAGATCCCGGAGCCCCTCGTCATGCACCGAGGAAAGGGCCACCGGGGAGGTTTTAGTGGGTAAGAACCCCACATAACCGCCGCCTTCCCCAGAAGGCGGGGTATCTTCTTGAAGATTTCCTCCCGTGAAAAAAAAAAAAAGGGCATAATAAGTCTGGGCTCTCAAGAATAAGAATACGGTATCTCCTGCCTGTCGTACAAGGCGACTAAAAGGGGCCTCGGGTTCACTGGGCGACAAGGGTCGGCAAGGGGTAGGGGCCTGCGTCGTCCACCAAAGTGGACCCGGGAAGAAGGCGACATCGGCTGGCCCGTGTCGCCTTGCGCTGTGAGAACACAGGGGAGGGAGTAACCTCCCCGGGACGTGCTCTTTGAGCACAGTGCAGAGGGGCTCCGGTGCGTTCCACTGGAGATCCCGGAGCCCCTCGTCATGCACCGAGGAAAGGGCCACCGGGGAGGTTTTAGTGGGTAAGAACCCCACATAACCGCCGCCTTCCCCAGAAGGCGGGGTATCTTCTTGAAGATTTCCTCCCGTGAAAAAAAAAAAAAGGGCATAATAAGTCTGGGCTCTCAAGAATAAGAATACGGTATCTCCTGCCTGTCGTACAAGGCGACTAAAAGGGGCCTCGGGTTCACTGGGCGACAAGGGTCGGCAAGGGGTAGGGGCCTGCGTCGTCCACCAAAGTGGACCCGGGAAGAAGGCGACATCGGCTGGCCCGTGTCGCCTTGCGCTGTGAGAACACAGGGGAGGGAGTAACCTCCCCGGGACGTGCTCTTTGAGCACAGTGCAGAGGGGCTCCGGTGCGTTCCACTGGAGATCCCGGAGCCCCTCGTCATGCACCGAGGAAAGGGCCACCGGGGAGGTTTTAGTGGGTAAGAACCCCACATAACCGCCGCCTTCCCCAGAAGGCGGGGTATCTTTGTGAAGATTTCCTCCCGTGAAAAAAAAAAAAAGGGCATAATAAGTCTGGGCTCTCAAGAATAAGAATACGGTATCTCCTGCCTGTCGTACAAGGCGACTAAAAGGGGCCTCGGGTTCACTGGGCGACAAGGGTCGGCAAGGGGTAGGGGCCTGCGTCGTCCACCAAAGTGGACCCGGGAAGAAGGCGACATCGGCTGGCCCGTGTCGCCTTGCGCTGTGAGAACACAGGGGAGGGAGTAACCTCCCCGGGACGTGCTCTTTGAGCACAGTGCAGAGGGGCTCCGGTGCGTTCCACTGGAGATCCCGGAGCCCCTCGTCATGCACCGAGGAAAGGGCCACCGGGGAGGTTTTAGTGGGTAAGAACCCCACATAACCGCCGCCTTCCCCCCAGAAGGCGGGGTATCTTCTTGAAGATTTCCTCCCGTGAAAAAAAAAAAAAAAAAAAAAAAAAAGGGCATAATAAGTCTGGGCTCTCAAGAATAAGAATACGGTATCTCCTGCCTGTCGTACAAGGCGACTAAAAGGGGCCTCGGGTTCACTGGGCGACAAGGGTCGGCAAGGGGTAGGGGCCTGCGTCGTCCACCAAAGTGGACCCGGGAAGAAGGCGACATCGGCTGGCCCGTGTCGCCTTGCGCTGTGAGAACACAGGGGAGGGAGTAACCTCCCCGGGACGTGCTCTTTGAGCACAGTGCAGAGGGGCTCCGGTGCGTTCCACTGGAGATCCCGGAGCCCCTCGTCATGCACCGAGGAAAGGGCCACCGGGGAGGTTTTAGTGGGTAAGAACCCCACATAACCGCCGCCTTCCCCAGAAGGCGGGGTATCTTCTTGAAGATTTCCTCCCGTGAAAAAAAAAAAAAGGGCATAATAAGTCTGGGCTCTCAAGAATAAGAATACGGTATCTCCTGCCTGTCGTACAAGGCGACTAAAAGGGGCCTCGGGTTCACTGGGCGACAAGGGTCGGCAAGGGGTAGGGGCCTGCGTCGTCCACCAAAGTGGACCCGGGAAGAAGGCGACATCGGCTGGCCCGTGTCGCCTTGCGCTGTGAGAACACAGGGGAGGGAGTAACCTCCCCGGGACGTGCTCTTTGAGCACAGTGCAGAGGGGCTCCGGTGCGTTCCACTGGAGATCCCGGAGCCCCTCGTCATGCACCGAGGAAAGGGCCACCGGGGAGGTTTTAGTGGGTAAGAACCCCACATAACCGCCGCCTTTCCCCAGAAGGCGGGGTATCTTTGTGAAGATTTCCTCCCGTGAAAAAAAAAAAAAAAAGGGCATAGTCCGCCACGCGGCCCTAATGCGGATTGGCAGACTTCACATGTCGTAGAAAAATTCTCTAAGGCATGTAGGTTTCCTCACGATGTTTTCCTTCACCGCCGAGCGCGTGGTAAATCAGCACATAAAATTGCAACAACAAATTTATACTATATGTACTACGCAACTTGAGCCAACCGCAAGGACACTGAGCTACCACGGCTCTTGTAAACATTAATTTAACTTTATTAGTTCCTAATCTGACTTCTAATTAATTTTGTATAAAGATTGTGAGGACGCGCAGTTGTGACGGTATTTGTTAAAAATAATTCTTTGTACGTAACGATGTCTGAATAAAGCAAGTGTATTAGTTGTTGGACTATTTTATTCTAAAGACCTACAAATTATTACAGTCCCTTAGCCTGAACCTATAATTCTTCTTAACCATTCTAAACTAATATAAGCTTGTGCTAGGAGATAATTCACGCCAATAGGCGAATGGTGGGTTTGAATCTACAACCTTATGTTTTGCAGACCATACCTAAAACCATTCCAGGTTATTGTTTTATTATTATTTTATTTTGAAATTTAAGAATTTAACAAATATAATAAGATTTAACACTCGCTAAGCGGTGAAGGAAAACATCGTGAGGAAACCTACATGTTTCCTACACCTACCAAAAATTCTTAAGACAACTAAAATTTGCCAATCCGCACTAGGGTCGCATGGTAAACAAGGACCTATGACAGTGGAGCATGCAAATTTAATGGAATGTTATATATAATATATACGATACGTATATATATACGACTTCATTCTGTGAACAAATGTAAAACGAATCTATCCCTCTAAATGTTGACTTGTCTTGTGTCAAGCCACACTAACGTCTTTATTCAAAGTTCTATTTTTTTCTGAGAAAAAAAGACAAGATGTGAAGATTATTGTGAGAAATGTACACAAAGTCCCTGCGAGAACTTATCATTGTTTCATTGGAATTCATAGGACGCTGTCTGCATACGCTTAATGGAGCCTCTAAGCTTAATGATTACGAACTTAATACAAATCCAATCAAATCCATACATAAATTAAGAGTAGACAGGTGTAATTTAACTATCGCTATTTTGTATCCGTACTTAATAGGCCACCTATGGTTCAATCCAAGAATTTTTGAGCTTTCTGCGTCTGAGTTTATTTGGAGCAAAAAAAGACAAGCTTTCGTCCTTTTTGTCTTTTCGCTAGTAACCTTTTTTTTTGTTAACGGGGGGGAAATCTTCAAAAAGACACCCCGCCTTCTGGGGGAAAGGCGGCGGTTATGTGTAGTTTTTACCCACTAAAACCTCCCCGGTGGCCCTTTCCTCGGTGCATGACGAGGGGCTTCAGGATCTCCAGTGGAACGCACCGGAGCCCCTCTGCACTGTGCTCAAGGAAAGCACGTCCCGGTGTTCTCACAGTGCAAGGCTACACGGGCCAGCCGATGTCGCCTTCTTCCTGGGTCCACCTTAGCGGACGACAAAGGCCGCGGGACCCTTGTCGCCCAGTGAACCCGAGGCCCCTTTTAGTCGCCTTATACGACAGGCAGGGGATACGTCTTATTCTTGAGAGCCCAGAACTACAGGGCTGTTCGCTAGTAACCTGACACAAGGGTCCCCCAGTTGAGGGGTAACCTCGGCTTGGACGATTCGATTTTTATCAAGTTTATTAAGTCGCTTATGTGACAGGTGTTGAGGCTAAACCGCCGGGTATCAACTTTAACAAATGATTTTGTTTGTACGAGAGATACTACGTCCATGTGAATATAGTAGAACGCTTTGCTTTTAGGCTTTATTTGCTTAATAAATAACTTATTAAACTCAACATAAATAGTTCAAGTTTCAACCAAACGGCGAGGATACAGGCGAAATAGAATAAAGATATGAATCCTTGTATACAAGAGCATATAAATATCTTTACCGTCAACGTATCCAACTGGGATCATTAACGGGGACACCCCGTTAGAGCCCACGCTCCGCCCACGCATGCACCAAGCCTTCGTTCTAATGACCGTAAGTAACAAGTACTAATAGGTGTGCCTCAAATGGAATGGTAATGGTGTTTGGTTCGGATTTGTGTCCACTTTGAAATTTGTACTCGTAAATTACGAAGATTGTATTTCATTTAGCCGTCCGGTGTGGCGAAACAGACATACACACTGCCTAACAAAGCTATCGTTGAGACAGAAATACGTTAATTTAGTACAATGTAGTTTAATTTTTCGTTTTCGGTCTCTATCCATCTATACTTATATATATATATATGTATGTATTTATTTATTATTATATATAATTTATTATGTTTATATATTTAATTTATTTGTATGTAGGTATGGATGCATTTATGCTTTTATAGTTTTCTTTTATTTATTATTTCTTCACACAGCCATCCATCTCGCAGCTCGGTGGAGAGGCGGGCTAAGAGGCTATTTGGTGACGCAGCTGAAACCAATCTGCTCAGTCTTGAGCACAGGCGTAAGGTAGCTAGCCTTTCGGTTTTCTACAGATTGCATTTTGGAGAGTGTGCTCAGGAACTACATGATCTAATTCCCCCATCCCCTTTCCACCATCGGACTTCTAGACGCACTGCGGGATTTCATCCTTTCGTTGTGAACATCCCTCAAACCCGAACGAAGCGATTTGCTTCGTCTTTCATTCTTCGTACAGCAAAGGACTGGAATAGTTTGCCCGCATCTGTCTTTCCTTCCGATTACAATGTGGGTACTTTCAAGAGTAGAGTGAATAGGCATTTACTAAGCTAGTGCGCCTTACCATCTAGGACTGCATTTCCGCTTAACATCAGGTGGGATCGTAGTCAAGCACTTGCTTAGAAATTATAAAAAAAAAAAAACTTGCACCCGTTAATTTCTCTGCCAGTCTACAGTTGTGTAGAGAACAACCCCAAGGTAGACTGGCAGAGAATTCCTTCTGGCATTAAGTACGCCTATTTGTCCCTTTTTTTGTATTGTGTGCAAATTAAGAATAAATAAATAAATATATGTTTTAGTTAATCAAAATAATTATATTTAGCGCCTTCTATATCTAACCCTTGACCTAGCCATCTAGCGAAAGTGTCTTAAGGTGTTGTTCGACACTTTTCGCTATAAGACCGTTCGCAAAATAGAACTACGTAACAACTCATTTATGTTGTGAGATGAGTGGACAGTTTTTCGATTCTTTAATGTCTTAAGAATGTTTACCGTCCCTTCAGTCTAAGCGGCGAATGTGTCTATTTAAAACGCAGTTGGGAAACGACATTTTCAAAGTTCGAAACTCTCACAAAGGCTCCGCCATTTTGAATATCTATAGTTCTCTTAATCGTTTACAAACGGACTACTCGAATAATAAATTGATACCAGAATGTCGGTAATATAAGAAGTGATAGAATTAAAGTAGGTACTCGATATCTCGATGTGAAGCGTGACCATTCGATGATCGCCAGTGTCTCGTATTATCGATAAATCATCGAGGAGCGGAAATTACATTGATGTACTTATCACTGGATGAGCCCATTTATAAATAAATATACTTAATTTATACGCTATTTATGTTATAGGAAGTAATTATTAAAAGGCAGGGACAATGGTACGTGATATACCTTTTACAGTATTGTAGGTTTGTAACCTGCCAGGAAGAATATAACTCCACATCATGCCGGTATTCCGCGAGACCGCAGTATACCGTACGATAACCCGTTCATGCAAAGGTAGACGACTTCAAATTGGCCCCACAAATGTTGTAATTTTTTATTTTTCAACGAACATTCTTTTCATAATTAAGACTGTTCGTTGAAAAAGTTCGAGCTAAGAAAAACGGGCTGAGAGAAAGTAAAAAATCTAATTTTTACTTCAATAGCCGTATTGTGGGTCTGAATCTAAGACCAGGTTTGCAGTTAAAGGTACAGCCTTTATATATATAATATATATGTCCCACTCGTGGGCGCAGGCCTTCTCTGTAAAGAGAGTATAAGAGCATAGTCCGCCACGCAGTCCTAGTGCGGATTGGCAGACTTAACGTGCCTTACAAAAAAATTCTAAGACATGTAGGTTTCCTCACGATTTTCCTTTTCCGCCGTGGTAAATCAGCACACAAATTTATACGATCCCCGGCACCGGGGCTCCACCATGGCTCTGATTTGCGGACCATACCTCAAACTATGAAGCTATTGAAACTTTCAAACATCAACGCATAGGAATGTTAGATGTAGGAGAAATCTTTTATGCGTGGATCGTGCGAAAGAAACCTAAATCTGTGCCTATCACACGCCTCTGTGGTAGTAATAGGTTTACATAAAATAGATTTATTTTTCCATAAGAGTCTTTACCCAACAATGGTTTATTTAAAGACGTGGGTAGTCGTGTCAAATGTTTTACTTACAGGTCTTGCGTACAATTAGACGGGACGGATCATGTTCATTATGCTATTATGTTGCGAGTTGACGGATAATGCACGTGCCCTTGTACTGTGAAACGTGGGCTTTAGAAATCGTATTGTTTATCGTTTTGTAGTAAGACGTCATTATAAAATCCAAATGAAAGCTAAAACAATTTTAATACTCACAATCATTATTTGAAAAAAAAATTAATATAATCTGTTAACTTCGCCTAGGGCAGAGGACAGCAACCCGCTTAGAGCTCTTTAGTGCTAACCTTATTTGTACAAGTACTATTGTTGGCGAGAAAAAAAATTATGGCTCTAATTAGTTTATGAAAATTTATTTATGAAACTCAATGTGTATGTCGATACACATTGAGTTTCATAAATAAAGTTATCAGTAATGTGACCCCTCAGGTTGGGTCATATAAGTCCCCTTCATCCAGCATTTCTAGTGTAATATAAATTAACATATTTAATAACACTCCCACCATAAGCAATTATAAGACACCATTGTATTATGATAATAAATAAACTAATGCTTTAATAAAATAAAGTCAGTCTACAATTGCTGTGCAAGCAAAGAACGTCTCTTGTTTCTTTTCAAAATGACAGGCTCACCGTCACCCGAGAAATCTCTAACTCCAACTCTCTTTCAAACAGTTTGAAATTTTGCAAATTATAATTTGTGACTGTATCTAGGGCATAAATAACCAAACCAAATATTTTTAACTTTTGAGCCATATCTAGTTGTTGTATTTCCGTGACCCACGGGGCACTGATGACGTCACCGCTTCAAAGGTGGCTTATAATAAATGACCTGCAGGAATTAGCCGCGGTACCTACATAACGCGAGATAGAGGCTATTATTTTAAAGCCGGTATCATTTACATTGTCTTATGCGTTTGGTTTTTTTCAACTCTCGTTATTATAAATAACAGTTTTTAGTAACGTTAATAGCAGTTTTTGTGGACAATCGGTCTTTGTTCGTTACAATTATTCGAACCGTGGATCACACCGCCGCTAGTTTTTCATGTTTTTTTTTTTATAATAATGAATGGTCACTTGTACCGAAATAATACTTGAACTCTTTGTTAAATTGATAATGTTATTATTGAATCGAAGTTAACCCTTATTGTGGCAAGAGTGTATTTTGAAGTAAAAAAAAAATCGTGATATGAATAGAGGTATTTTGGAAAACCAAGATGTACACTATTCTATAGAGTGCTACACGTACTGTAAGTATCGCATTTTTAGGAATGTATATAATGAAGTCCACATAGTCTTCCATGTATATGTATACATGAAATAAAAGACAGCGTTTCTGTAGAGTATTTAGAGAAACAACATTTGATGTTCTAATTCCATCTCTATCTCTTTTAAATAAATGTCACGACACTGACAATTGTGACATTAAACATTTGAATAATTATTATAAAATACAATTAAAGAATATATTTAAGTAAAGAGACTGTATTCCTTTACTGTACATGCATATTATGCTATACATTGCTTTGTTTAGGGTTAATAACAAATCTACCCAAAAGAATCTTGAAAAACTACTAACAGCCCAAAATAAATTATTAAAAATGTTATTCAATTTGTATTATCTGACACCGACAAGTGCATTATACAAAAAAAAAATAAAGTCACACAAACATATATACCAAAATTGCATATTATTTAAATAAAATATTAAATAAAGTAATACACACAAATATAATATTCACAAAAATATACAACATAAAATTAAATTCAGACGTATATCGGCAAAAAATGTATAATATAGGAAAGCTTGCTAATTTATAATAATTTACCAAAAAATATAATCCTCAAACAACATATACTAACGAATTAAAAAAATAATAATAAAAATAAATTAAAA
Source organism: Meandrusa payeni (assembly GCA_029286785.1). Classification (NCBI taxonomy): domain Eukaryota; kingdom Metazoa; phylum Arthropoda; class Insecta; order Lepidoptera; family Papilionidae; genus Meandrusa; species Meandrusa payeni. Next base: position 5,928,123 of record JAGSMX010000029.1, read on the forward strand.
CAAAAAAAATATTAACATTAAAATAGAAAAATAAATACTTTGAGTATTGTTTATTATTGTATTGCTTATTGTTTTGTGTGTATTGTTTACGAGTGTGTTCATAACTGCCGGCATCTATTGCTAATTTTGTTAAGTTTTACGATAACCCCAAATTTTAAACTTGTAAATATTTTAGACTCGGTAAGTGAAAAAAATCTTGAGTTTTTTAATAAAGTTTCTTAACCCCAAATAAATTGAAATAACTTTGTGGATTTCATCATAGTGTTAGGTAACAGTATTATTCGTGGGGCAACATTAGGTTTATACAGGCAATACTGGCACTTTGTCTGTGACCTAATCTACCGTCGAGTTCGGAGCATCGACACAACGATAACCTGGCGGAGCGGACGGCAGTTGTTTTCAAGCAGTTAAACCGTTATTCCTCTGAAGTGAGTAGTGCCGCCGTGACACTGAAGCGAAGGAGAAGTGCGAGAGTCATTTTGTCTTTCTCTACATCTATAAATGTGTTCTACATACTTGTCGTTTGCCGAGCTAAAGTCGGATTTTGTGTGTGATAATGAGCCCAAGTAGAATAACTTAAGGAAGACATAACCTTTCCTCCGTAAAGTTTGAACAAGTAAGATACAAGATACGAACCTTTTCCCGAAGTGGCATATAAGCTAGTTTAGCTTAGATTGTCCCAATAGATTTTTGTTAATAAAAAGCTACCGACCGAGTCGTGGTTCGGCCCTCTCGGGCGCCCTCGGATCGGACTGCTAACGCGTAATATTGGTAACCGTCCAAGCCGAGGATACCCCTGAACAGAGGGACCCCTTGTGTCGAGTTACCACCTAATAGAGGTTCATGCTAAGCGACCTAAGAGCTATGCCACCTCTCAATCCGGTGAAGCAGTCAAGGCCAGCTTCTCTGTGCCAACTGTGTTAGTTCTTCAAAAAACGAACCCAGCACCTTGGAATCCCATGGCGAAATGTGGATGGGGAAATTACATCATATGATTTCCGTGCTCACTGTCCAAAATGTTTCTGTAAAACGGCGAAAGGCTAACCTTACGTAACCTTTAAGCCCGCTATCCACTGAATCCTAAGCTGCGTATAGCATTAAACAGTTCCTGTCCAAATATGGCAACAGTATCCTACACACGACCGGACTTGAGCCTTGTATATACACTAGGCAAAAATAAAGGGTCAGTTAAGAAAGTTTGAATATCTCGGAAGATAAAGACGCTAGCTAACTGAAATAAATTGTGCATGATAGACATTATCTTATATATATAATAGAATAAAATAAAATATTTTTATCAATTTATTTATATTTTATTATAAAATATAAACTTAAACGAAAAAGGATATCTTGCTTCCATGTGACACTAAGTACTAAAAAAAAAATTAGTGAAAAATACTACTGTATTAAACAAATTTACGTAAGATATCCTTTTTCGTCTAAATATGAACAAATTAATTAAAATATTTAATTGTCTATCATGCACAATTTATCTCAGTTCGCTAGCGTCTTTATCTTCTAAGATATTCAAACTTTCTAAGAGTCATTTCTCGATGGTTCGAACACTTTACAGCGGTCACAGGAAGTACTGGACTTGTCTTCCAATCCGTAAAAGTTATCCACCATCGAGTACAGGTCTTTAAATTCTAACAACATTAAACAAAAAAGTTAAACCAGTACCCAGCTTTCTCTCACAACAAAGCACCGTCCTTTAGTCGTCTCAAGAAAAATAACATTTTCTAGACCGTTAATTAAAAAGCCTGTGCATTTAACTCTAAGAGTTACACGGCGCTTTACAATTGAATCGTATTTTCTACAATTTCCTTGTCCCCAAGCTCTTGAACCAACATTATTCTAATTTTATCAACACATCTAGGTCACAAGAGCAATTGCTTAGACTTGGACGTACCGAGGCACTGTGTCTACAAATGTTATACATCACCGCGGATATTAGAATTTATGTTAGGCAGATACAAAAAGAGCACTTAATAGGCACTTACACTGTTTACGGGAGAGGGAATTACGCTTACCAAGTTAATGGCCGCACTAAACATGGCTTGATTAAATAGAACCGGCTACAGTCATGTTAAGAGCTTTCGCAACTATTTTACGTAACTAACCACAATAATAACTTACTAACTCGTTGATAGTACAAGAAGTATCAAACAGTTAAAGAATTTTATTTAAAAGTTAAAACTCAAACTGTTATCAAACTAATACACACAAAAGTTAACTGAGAAAGGAATTGAAATATTTTGTTCCAAACTTGTAAACGTCTTAAGATTGTGTTTTTCACGAATGTTATTTTTTATTTTCAAATTATCATATATTACGTAGTACCCCGCGATCTACAATGGACTTTTTTTTTGTTAACGGGGAGGAAATCTTAAAAAAAGATACCCCGCCTTCTGGGGGGAAGGCGGCGGTTATGTGGGGTTTTTACCCACTAAAACCTCCCCGGTGGCTCGGTGCATGACGAGGGGCTGCGGGATCTCCAGAGGAATGCACCGGAGCCCCTCTGCCCTGTGCTCAAGGAGAGCACGTCCGGGGGGGGGGGAGGTTATTCCCCAGTGTAAGGCGATGCTACGAACACGGGCTAGCCGATGTCGCCTTCTTCCCGGGTCCACCATAGAGGACGACAAAGGATCTAAAATCGACTAACCTAACCTAAGCACATAACTGAAGCTCCCAGTCTAGCAATGTTTAAAAATAGGTTGAAGTCGTGGCTGATTAAGAAGCTATTTTATGGTGTGGAGACATTGACAAATCAAATTAAATAATAATTATTAATCGTCAATAGCCTAATGGTTTAGGGTACAGTCTGCGAATCGTAAGGTCGCGGGTTCGAATCCACCATTCGGCTATTGCCGTGAACCATGTCTTAGTACAAGCTTAAGCTTAGTTGGAATGGTTAACAAGATTGTTAGTAACATTTCTGGAAAAAAAAAAGAAATTTTTCTAGCTTTCTTTTTTTTAAAAAATTACAAATTAATAGCATTTAATTCTTGATACTATTTTTGCATTATTTTTTCCTGTTATTATGATATTATATAAAATATAATTTAAATAATTCGTAAATAAACGTGGGCGTCCGCGCGTAATAGTGTTTAACGTTTATTGTGATTTGATTTCGGTTTTGGTTTTTGCTCGTAAAAATACTTGTATGATTTTGCCTATTGTAATCTACACATGATTAATTATGTATACCCGGATATATCCTTATTGAAAGTAAACTCTTACAAATAAAAAATCGATTCAAATAGATGGCACTGTGAGTGTACTATTATGAAAAAGTGAATAGACTAATTAGTACCTACTTCTATATTGAAGTCGGTTAAGAACTGCAGTAAGGTACAAATACTTCTATCGTGTGCCCACCTGTAACACAATTAGTTCAGCGAACTCTACTTGTTTTCGTTACCCCACGTCACGCTTAAACCCTTAACTAAGATGACACCTCCATTAGGGGAACAGAGCTGGGATCGATCTCGATACGGTTATTCACACGTTTAAGAAATGGGTGCACATGCCCCTAAATGGCGGTTCACGCTTGGTTTAAATATGACTATGTCCTCTGAGGCGATTTCTATCGTGGCCACTTCTAACGGTAACACGGCGAAAGAACAATAGAATGTTTGAGACATGCTTTCACGACGCCTGTCCCATTCGGGGTGCGGACAGAGATAACTATCTGCTCACAAGTTTAATTAACTTATAATTTTGGCTACACTTTTTCAGTGCAACATTCACACATTATATTTTTTGTACTGTAAAAGAAAGTCATTAATACATAGTCTAAAACTGAGGGAGCAACATGTGGGGGTCTTCTTAATGCTGCTGTCTGACCCGACCTCAGAGGGAGCGAGGAAGCTGGTGGCTATGGCCATACAACATTGATGACTTTCTTTCTCGCTTCATGCGACTAAGGTGTGTGTGCGTAGTTTAGGGTATGATGGGGCTGACATGCCCAAAAGGGCAAAAGTCCCGAAAAAATAAAGAAAAAAAAACTATTAAAATGACCGAAACACTCATACAGATAATATATCTGTATTTTCTATCTATATAAATATATAAAAGAAAAAGTGTGTGGGTATGTTCTATATAGGCTCCGAAACGGCTGGACCGATTTCAATGAAATTTTCAGGGAATCTTCAAATTGACCTGGCCAGTAATCCTGTAAGTAGTAGTTTGGTGACGATCGGAGCACTTCTCTTTTTGAACCGTCAAATACAACTTTTATTTACTATGATGATAATCTATTGTTTTATAACCCAAATTTGTATTGAACCATATTGAAGTATATTAAATCCCTAAATGATAAAATCCTAAATGGACAAAACTTTCAAAACTATTGAAGAAGCATTGAGGGAGAAGGAGAAGGTATATATATATATGCGTGGGAATGTGTGTGTATGTCAATGTATTTGTAAGTGCATGTGTATACAAATTTGTTTAATGTAATTATACACACAAATATACGCCTAAAACTGATAAATATTTAAGTATATATATATATATTTGTGTGTGTGTGTGTGTGTTCCCCGAAAAAGCATTATTTTAAAAAGGAAAAGACTAAATTATTATTTATTCCATTAAATAATTATCTTTAGTAATTTCCTAACTTCTTCTTCTCCCAAGCCCCCACTTATCCTCCAGTGGCTCAGTTAATCCAATAAATTATAATAAAACAAAAGCGTAATTTTATATAATATAATGACCCTTCCAATTCGATTCGCGAAAATCTTTAGAACATTCAATTGTAACGTAAAGAACAAATCGGACGAAGTCTAACCAGACTATAATACCTTAAACAATAGACATAAAAGCGGTTAACGTAATAATCGGGAGAGATATACATCGGATCTCGACCACACAATAATTACATCAACCACAATTCCTAATGAAGTAAGCATAAAAACTCTCTGAATGCTAACCGATGTGAAAAAAACGCAATCTATAAATCGTCATTGATAAAGTAACATCTGTATTTATATTGTACTTAACAGTCCATCGCCTCTCAGAGAAAAAATTAAAGTGGATTTTGTTTATGCGTAAACGCGGTGTCTCAAACTCACATACAAGAAGCATACTGCCCGTTTGCCCAATCCATAACAACAAAAATCTTTACCTTGTCGGATTAATGCCGTAGTCAAATTTTTAAAAGCTACCGTTGCTAAGTCTTTTTGAGGATGCTTTTGGCTTATGCCTACAATGATTTTAAAATCATTTTTTCTGCTTATTCTCTTATAAGAAAGGCCTTTATTAAGTATAAGGAATGATTATATTTCAGACCCAAGCCGGCTTGAACCATCGAGTGTTCGTATTTCGATTACGTAACATAAAAACCTAAATTATGTGCTCTTTGTATATACTTATATATAGTCGTGAGCAAAAAGAAAGGGTCTAAAATTTTACTAAGTACTAAAACTAAAATTTAATGAAAAATACTGTATTATCCAAGTTTACGTAAGATATCCGTTCTCGTTAATAAAAATATTTAATTTTATTTAAAGGATATTTAATTGTCTATCATGCACAATTTATTTCACTTAGCTAGCTTCTTTATCTTCCGAGATATTCAAACTTAACCGACCCTTTATTCCGACTGTTTAGTTTTGCTCACCAGTGGATATGATTTTTTGTTGCTTAGATAAAAAGACGGTTCTTATGTTAAAAGAGTTTAATGATAATATTAATTAATTTTCAAATAATTTTTTGTCCAGTCTACCGAACTTCATAATCTTTGAAACAACTAATAAAAACCTATGATATTAAAAAGATATGGTGCTGCGAATGATTCGGCAGTTTTTGATAATCCGGTGCCAAAGCAGGCATGACTATTGCGGTAATATAGTAGGAAATAACCAGATGCAATTAATTTTTAATTAAATATAGGTGAAAACATGTTTGACGTATTGTTAAGTGTATGAGAACTTGAGTGTAATAACAGGATGTTATGAGTCACAACGGCTGACCTCTTTAAGGTCTCGATCAACTCCTTTATTATGAACTACTTAGGCAAAGGTCATCTCAGCTTAGGCCGTTATTCTTTCAGCCCTGTAGTTCTGGGCTCTCAAGAATAAGACTACGGTATCCCCTGCCTGTCGTACAAGGCGACTAAAAGGGGCCTCGGGTTCACTGGGCGACAAGGGTGGGGGCCTGCGTCGTCCACCAAAGTGGACCCGGGAAGAAGGTGACATCGGCTGGCCCGTGTCGCCTTGCGCTGCGAGGGCACAGGGGGGGAGGGAGTAACCTCCCCCCGGGACGTGCTCTCCTTGAGCACAGTGCAGAGGGGCTCCGGTGCGTTCCACGTGAGATCCCGGAGCCCCTCGTCATGCACCGAGGAAAGCGCCACTGGGAGGTTTTAGTGGGTAAGATCCCCACATAACCGCCGCCTTTCCCCAGAAGGCGGGGCATCTTTGTGAAGATTTCCTCCCCGTCAACAAAAATATATACAATGCACAATTTGTCTAATATATACAATGCACAATTGAATTAGTAATAGCCAATATTTCGAACTAAATCTTTGCTTTAATAGGAAACCGTAATACGATTAAAAGTACATGCTTGCCTTTGTAATATAAGTCTTTGTTCAAATGACAGTTAATTTATTAATTATTTTTTAATTTGGACTTACAAGCTAAGTACTATTTAGTGCCTGTGTTAAAGAACTCGTAAAAGAACCACAGTCGAGGACTCACAAAGCATATCTGCTGTGTTGATAGCCTTCACCGTCGAACGCTTGATCGAAGACATCATAAGGAAATCTGCGTGTCTTAGAAATATTTCATAAAACATTTATTTATTCTTTATTTGCACACAATACAAAAAAAAAGGTACAAATAGGCGGACTTAATGCCAGTAGGCATTCTCTGCCAGTCTACCTTGGGGTTGTGTAGAGACAAAGTAACGGGTGCAAGCTATATGAGAAAATAATAAATAAAAGAAAACTATAATAAATGCATGCATATATAATATACATACCTACTTACAAATAAATTAAATATATAAACATAATAATTATATATAATAATAAATAGATATATATATATATATATATATATATATATATATATATATATATATATATATATATATATATATATATATATATATATATATATATATATATATATATATAATTATAGATGGATAGGGACAGCAATTGACAAACTATTCCTTGCTTAGGTAAAGCTTCCATAGTAAATGTTTGAAAGTAGATTTAGTTCCAGCTGTACGTATATTTGTTGGCAGCGCATTCCAAAGTCATCTACTTGAAGTACTTCTTAGCAACAGTTAGTTCTACTAGATGTTAATTTAGTTGAATGCTTAATAAATATTATAATCTGTAAAGTATACTTATGAATTAGAATATGGTTGAGGCATAGAATGGTCTGAATAATATAAAAGTACTTTATTTGACTAGGTCGGCAAAATATAACCCTTAGGATGATCCTAAACGCGGGGCGTTACGTCAGAAATGACGTAATACAACGCGATTTAGGCATCGAACCGATCCACGAATTTGTCACGAGACTAGCTCGTAACTTTTTCGACCGTGCGGACAACGGTCCGCACGAACACCTGCGCGGGTTCGCCCCGCAACACGCACGTCCTCCCGACGTGCCCCGTAGGTTCAAATTCCCCTATTCTAGGGAGCTTTTGAACATATAGGCCCCCCTCTCGACCTCCGTCTCAATCGAGACCGAGAGGTTGGGAGGGCGTAGAAGATAGATTCGTCGCGGCTGACGCTTGAGGGATTAGCCACGACGCAAAAATAGTTATACCTAAAAAATCCGTGTTAAAACGGTACCCAAGACCAGGGGAGCAGTCGCCCCCTGCGCTGATAACCCGGGTAATGGGGTAACACCCCGAGGCCCGTACCTGCGAGGTTCCCGGGAACCTTGTAGATGACTCCACACACTAGGTCGGCAACCGAGCCCATTGTTACAACCATTCGCCTATGTTTTTGAAAGAGATGCTTATACTAGACATTTAGGTTACACAGGGGTAGACTAGAGAGTCTTAGAGTCTACGGAGAGCTGTAGACGATTAGTGCACAGTTAAGAATGTGTTACGCTGGAGGAAAAGCCCTTTACAAGTGAACCTCTGAAAACAATGTCGGTAAATCATTATTAAATTTAAATAATATTAAATAATAAAGCTCATTTATTACCATCCTTATCCTTTGAAGAGAAAAAAAAATACATTACATAGAATAATAAGATACAAAAAATTTATAGAAAGAAAAAAAACAAATAATAAAATCTCTTATAAGAATGGCAAAAGGCAATAGGCTCAGCGTGTACTGCGTGACATAATGTCACACAGTGCTGGTTTTCAGCCTAACCCTTCGGTACTCGCGCGCCGCGTCAGAACAGGCCCGCAGCCTGCAGCTAGCTGTTTTAGGTTTTGTGATCGTTCTGTTGTTTAGACAGTAGGAATTTTTTGTATGTTGTTTTAAAGCCAGTGTCTGATACAGGCATACGCAACGGTGGGGGTAAATCGTTCCATATTTTTGTTGAGGCAAACTTGAAACTTCTCCTGTATCCCGCCGTTCTATATTTCGGTATTGCCAGGAAATTTCCTTTCTTCCGGCGAGTATTGCTGTTGTAGGCGTCGTTGAACCAGTCCAACTTAGTATATAGGTAGTGTGTTTTTTTATATTTTATTATTTTATGTAACTCATGATTTTATTAAATTATTAATATTAAAACTCATGATGTTTTGCTAAAATCAGTCAATAATAACTGTTGTGTGCGATGTTGAGCAAAGTAGCTCACACACTCGTTTACCAATCCAATAGAAAATGATTCATCGAAATCGATTGGCGTGACATTGAGTTGAAATTCGTCCATTCGTCGCGCACATACTTGGTATAAATTTAAAGTTATATGGTTTTCTTATGGATCCCATTATCAGAATGGGACTAGACGAGAAGCCTGCTTTCAAACAAAAGAATAAAAGAAATCATTTAGTTAAGCGGTAACAAATATAAAAAAATACATTTTTTGGGTGGTGGCGCAGGAGACCCGTCCTGTTCCTTACTTATTAAGGGACAGGGCTACATTGCTGTGCAATGGGGTCCCCTGGCAGTTGTGGGCTGCTACGTATCTCCCAACTGTACCCTCGCCGCTTACGAGGCATACATGAAAGCGGTGGGCGACTGCGTTCGCAGATGCTCGCCGCATCCTGTGCTAGTCCTGGGTGACTTCAACGCTCACTCCAGAGTGTGGGGGTGCACCCGGGACAGCGTGCGGGGAGAGACCGTGCAAGAGTGGACGGCGGGACTGGACAAATTGGGAATCTCCCTCTTAATTTAATTCGGTTGAAAACCTTTAGGAAGCATGTTTGTTGAATGAGAAATTGGCAAATAGATTACTTTGACAATTGCAGACTAAGTAAACGATAACGAGTTCATTTATTTAAGAAAAAAGAAGGGAATATAGACATAAGAACTACACAATACATAAATGTTACTACAGAAATAAAATAAAGCGTCACCGCCTAATAGCGTAAATTGCTTAAAACCTTACATTTGATTTGATTTGAAATCGGTTTTTTTTTATTACTTATATATAAATTTATTCATACATAACTCTAATGGCGTCCACGTCTTACGGGCGTTATCAGTGACGTCACTGGACAAACAGATAATCACGTGAATGCGACACGCGACCTTTTTCTTATCAACGTTTATATTTAACGGAACGGTTTGATTGACATGAGAATAACTATCGGTTAAAGAGAGATATATAAATTGTGGTCTCATTTAAATTTATTATGTTATTTATTAACAGAAAACGCCAAATGAGGATACGGCTCATTTTAAGTGATGACTGCCACCATAGAACATAAGCTAGAGCTGTGGATTTTAAAAAATAATTGACTTATACATTATTTCGTATAAACTACTACCGTTTGTTGTAGTATCTTGTAGTATCTACGGTTAAAAGTATATACACTCGTGAGCAAAAATAAAGGGTCGGTTAAGAAAGTTTGAAAATCTTGGAAGATAAAGACGCTGGCTAACTGAAATAAATTGTGCATGATAGACATTATCTTATGACTAACTAACTGACTATAACTAACTATCTGACGAACTAACACGGCACAGAGAAGCTGGCCTTTACTGCTTCACCGGATTGAGAGGTGGCATAGCTCTTAGGTCGCTTAGCCTGAATCTCTATTAGGTGGTAACTAGATACAAGGGTCCCCCTGGTGAGGGGTAACCTCGGCTTGGACGGTTACCATTATTACGCGTTAGCAGTCCGATCCGAGGGCGCCCGAGAGGGCCGAACCACGAACGAACTCGGTCGGTAGCTATTTTATTAGCAAAATCTATTGGGACAATCTAAGCTAAACTAACTTATATGCCACTTCGGGAAGCGTTGGGAGAAGAAGTGGCCGAAGAAACTCCAACAACGCTCCTAATCTTATCAAGGGGGTGGGGTTTTCCCATAAAATACTTATGTCGCGCAAGGATTTTTCGCAACCTCCGACGGTCTCGAATGGACGCTTTGTAGATTTGTAAAGATCTAGCCTGTGCAACGGTGATGACGTCGTCCGGATCGTCGAGAACATGTCTCGGCCTCCGGGCATAAGTATCCAATATTTCTTACAGTAATAACAAGTTTTTTTTATGGATATAAACTAGTGCTTGACCACGAGTTTAAGCCAGTGAATACGTAAAAATTAAAATCAATTATATATTAGTCCATTTGTCACATATTACGTAACATAAATTTAAGACTCATCTGGTTTTCTCATGGATTATTGTCGGAATTAGATTCAAATTGAGATGGGACAACATGCGAAGTAACAGCATTCAAATAAAAAAAGAATCATCAAAACCGGTTCACCCAGTCCAAAGTTATGAGATAACAAACACAATAAACATACAGACGAATTGAGAACCTCTTCCCTTTTTGAAGTCGATTGAAAAGTGGACAGTGATTGATATGTTTGTCTACCCCATTAGGGTTTTGTTTTATAAGATAACCCCATTTGGGATCGTGTGAACCTGTTGCTAAAAATTGTGCAACAACGTTGGTCCTATCATGAAGAAAGTTTTCCTTTCCCTTCTTCGGATGTTCTTAAGAATGTTTCTTTGCTCTTCCTTTCACTGCTATGGAGCCGTTAGCTTTTGCGGCTAAGGCCACGACGGGCTCACAGTAAAGGAATTCTTCTCTGATATCGTCAGAGGCAACTATGCTGACTATATTGTCCTCAGTGTTGATGGTATCCATTCTGTGTTCGCATCCGTTAAATGTTTATTAGAGCTAAATAGCTGTTTGCCCCTTCTCCTGTAACACAAAGAAATATCTGCGGCTCATAACCGTACCCAGTACCCATTAAGTTCATTAAAACCCAAAACGATTGCAAAACCAACTAACGCTTCAAATACAAATGTCGCAGATATCACTTCACGCAGAAAGGTCAACGACCTTTTACTTACCTAACTACTAAGAATCACCTATCGCACGAACTACGTACTAACTCTTAAATAAACCAGACATCCTCACGCAATTATCGATAGTAACATCATGTGTCTAAAGGCCAATTTTGCATGAAAATTTGAAATTGTTCCCTACACTATCTTAAGGCAAAATCTTAAGTTTCGTTTTACACGTCTAATAATAATTTCTGCTCAATTAAAAGCATTTCATAGTACACCACTCGACAATAAGATACTGCGGAGTGGGTTCTGCATACCAATACGATAGCATGCGTGTTTGACATCGGAGAATATAACGATTATAACAGTCGGTTATCTTCTTAGACGATGTTGTCCACAAGTTATATTAAATCACTAGCCACATGGAGTGCAATTCGATTCTGAATATAAAAAGACAGAGGTGTAGCCAACCTTGTTAGAATCTTGTCGAAAGTTAAATAACAACAAGTATACGAGCAAAAACAAAAATCGACTTCAAATCGCGTTAAACGTATTACGCATGGAGGCTTTCCTTGTATTACAGAATTATTGAATAATCCTTGCGCGTTACCACTATTTTATGGGCAGGCCCCACCCCTTAGATGTTAGGAGCGTTGCTGGAGTTTCTTCGGCCACTTCTTCTCCCAGCGACAACGCCCCGAAGTGGCACTCAAAGTTAGTTTAGCTTTTGAATGTCCCTTCAGCCCTGTAGTTCTGGGCACAGGGGAGGAGGGAGTAATCTCCCCCCGGGACGTGCTCTCCTTGAGCACAGTGCAGGGGGGCTCCGGTGCGATCCACGTGAGATCCCGGAGCCCCTCGTCATGCACCGAGGAAAGGGCCACCGGGGAGGTTTTAGTGGGTAAGATCCCCACATAACCGCCGCCTTCCCCCCAGAAGGCGGGGTATCTTTGTGAATATTTCCTCCCCGTCAACAAAAAAAGAAAAAAAGCTTTTGAATGTCCTTTGGATTATCCGTGAAATAGCAACCGGCTGAGTCGTGTTTCGGCCCTCTCGGGCACCCTCGGATCGGAATGCTTACGCGTAACATAGTAACCGTCCAAGCCGAGGTTACCCCTCACCGGGGGGACCCTTGTGTCGAGTTACTATCAATAGAGGTTCAGGCTAAGCGACCTAAGAGCTGTGCCACCTCTCAATCCGGTGAAGCAGTCAAGGCCAGCCTCTCTGGCCAATCTGTGTAGTTCGTCATAAAAAAAAAATACAGAATTATCTTAGTAATATTAAGAAATATATTTAATCCGAACCAAACCAAACTCTTATTAAGCTACCCTTGAATTACATTATTTCCAATAAATTAGAATCATCGAAATCGATTGGCGTGATATTGAATTATTCGTCCACTTGTCGCACACATACTTAATGCAAATTTAGGACTTCTATGAATTTTCAGAAATTACCATTGTCAGAAACTATTGTCAGAAATGCCATTGACATATTTACATAGACAGTTGGAGCTATCGCGAATAAAGAGTCGACGCGTGCTTATGCAAACATCCCTTATGCGCCAAAGATGCTGGGAAGCCCCAACAGCATTCTGTATGCCTCTTTGTACTGTAATCATCATCAGCTCTGTGTCTATCAACTGCTGGAAAACTGCTAGGCCTTCCACTATATTTATTTATTTATAGGAAGATCAACAGCAGTAAAATTTGCAAAAAAGATATAGTAATAATTAAGAACAGACTGCCAATAACAGATCTTTGCGAATACGAAAAATCTTTACAATTATTTTATTGTGTGAGCAAAAACATTAATAATAAAAAGCCTACTAACAATTTTTTAAATGAAGAAATTTTAATAGAATGCCCGTCTTATTGCTACAGTTGTAGTATTAATTGTCCTTTTCGAATATTTATTGAGCGTGTGACCAGCGCGCCACATAAATGAATTTGGACGATAGTTGGAAGATGCCAAAGGGAGATGTATAGGAATATGATAGCGCGCTGATTTCTTGGGCACGTTAAATTTTATTTTCGAGAGAAGAGAGGGACAGTCAATGCTACCATTGATAGTATTCGGAAAAAAGGTTATGTCTGCTACCTCGCGACGAATAAATAGAGGAAGAATATGAAATTGAGCGCATATTTCAGGTAGTCATGTGAGTTATAGGTATAACGAAAACGTAATATAACTATAATAATATACGATCCTTTGCTTTCCACATCCAACCACTTCCGGCTATCATAACAACATCATTGGTTTATCTTTTGGGAGGGCGCCCTACGTTTCTCCTACCCATGCGCGGCCTCCATTCCAAGACTCCTCATCTGCCGTCACTGACTTGGCAGGTATGGTCGGCTCACTGCCACTTCAACTTGCTGTCTTTAGGAGTTATGTCGACTATCTTTGTTCTAGGTCGAATGTCTTCGTGCTTTCTATCGCTCGCTGTCCAAGTTTAAGCTTCTGGACCATCCCAACGGTTAAAGTCCAAGTCCCTGGACCGTAGATGATAGCTGGGAGAGCGCACTGGTTGAAGACTTCAGGCATTGAAGTATTTGCGAAGTTTTGTATTGTACGCCGAGGGTTGTAAGATAAACGACATCTCAGTTATGTCGTGTTACATAATAACTTGTATTTACTCGTACAGATTGCAGCCTGTTATCACAGACCGCGGGAGCGTGATAAATCGCCGAGATCTGCATAAATCCGATAGTGAATTGACGCTGCGAATTTGTTTGTGCAAATAAACGCCGCACCTTCTTTAAATCCGTGGCGGAATTGAAGTTGTGTCTGCGACAACGACCGGCGGTACTTTATCTGGCAGACAGTACACTGCTACGATCGTTAAGTTTAACAATTTATCTATCTTCTTTTTAACCGACTTCAAAGACGAGGATTCTGTATTTTTTTTTAATTTTGTGCATTAATAGCCCCGTCATTTAGGAACCGATTTTTTTAGAAAGGTTTAGTCGACTTTTGTTATTAATAGGAACTTGAGTTTTGAAGATATACTGGAATCTCCTGTGAATTGTATGGAAGAATGCTTATTGATTGGGATATTAGTAGGTTGTCATGACAATAAAGTTAAAACTTAACAAAATCGGAAAAAGAAAATTGACTGGTAGAGAATATCAGTAAGGCATTTTAAAAACGTTTGAAACTAAGGTAAAGGTGTTACAATAAATAAATAATGGACTTCAAATGAAATCTTTGATACTGACGCGCGTACCCTCTATTTTTTTTTAAATTCCGAAATGGAAAGTGGAATTTTATTTCCGAAATAGTATTAAAAGACGAAAAAAAGTTATGTTACGAAATTCTAGTTCCTCTCTTATTTATTTACACATCTTAAACGAAGTGGCAAAAACGTCAGTACTTAAAAAGATGGTATAAATAATTCTTATTGGAATATCTCAAATTAGCGCGGGTAGTGAGAATACAATACACAGCCAATTGGTGAAATACCATCGACCATTAATCAAATTTTCGTTTCGTATACCCACAGTATATCACCGTAACGGTTTCCTTTTCAACTCCAAGCAAATTTATAAAGGTAAGTTGCCAGTACAGACAATAGATAGACCGTACCACTTTCAATTCACTTCCAGTGGAATTCCACAGATCAAAGTACACTTAAATAAATGTTTCTGCCTCGGTACTAACTAACGAGCCATTTTAGAATGCGTTTTATGTCAAATAGAGTAACACGTGCACCAACAATAAATAGATCTTGGTGACGATCGAACGCCGCTACCGTATTGACGTCGCTTTAGCGGATCACGACCGTTTTCCGCACGTGTCTGGACCGTTCTGGCGCCAATTAAATTGTCCTGCATGTTTAAGTTGACTTCTACTTTTAAGCTTGCATTGACGCTGTCACCTCTAACATGTCACTTGGATTTTTTCCACTTTCCTTAAAAAAGAAATTAAGCCCCGCCATTCTGATATCAAAAGAAACTTTTCCATTTATAACATACTCGTATGTATGATTCGATTTCGAAGAACTATTGCTTTATTTTATTTAAACAATAAACCTACATCATCAAATATTTAATTCAACTCTCACAATATATTAAATTATTCATTTCTCTCCTTATTCATTCTCTTCTATTCTATTCACGAGTACATAACACTCATGTGCATATCAGTAAATACAATATCATACCCGTAGTAGTAGTATCACAGTAAATAAAAGCTGTATTTAACAGATCAAAAAGAGGAGTGCTCCGAACATCACCAAACTTACAGGATTACTCGCCAGGTAAATCTGAAGATTCCCTGAAAGTTTCATTGAAATCGGTCCAGCCGTTTCGGAGCCTATATGGAACATACCCACTTTCTCTTTTTATATATATAGATAATACATAGCAATAACTACTCCCGCAATAACGGCTCCCGGGCTATACTGCTATTTGACAGTGACGTTTCATTATGAGACCAATCTTTTACAGTCATATCAATTATCATTCTATATTGATGGTATTGACCAACAGCCGCCGCGTGGTTCTTGGCTTGGCCGTTTACTAATTACCTATATATTCTGATGCGAGGGCGCCCAAGAGGACCTAAGCTTTAATCAAAAAATAATACTACTAAACCAAACTTCCACTTATTCTATGGCAATTATATCTGTAGTAAAAACAAAAAGACTTGGATTGGAATCAACCGTTAAACAACCGGTAAAAAAAGCTCTTTGTATTTCCATCTTAAAATTAAAAAAAGAATCATCAAAATCGGTTCACCCAGTCGAAAGTGATAAGATACAGACAAATTGAGAACCGACTTTTTTGAAGTCGGTAGAAGAGATAGTTAAGTACATTAACTCCTCAAAAAAACTTCTATAATAAATTTTTTAACATTCCCCGAATGTCACACGAATTTCTATGACAATTCTTTTACCTGTACAGCTATAAAACTATGGAATAGTTTGCCGATTGAGATTAGGGAGGCTTCGTCAACTAATGTCTTTAAATTGCGTGTATCTGAATACTTTCTACTCAAACAATGAAAAATTACAAACTGTTATATTTATTGTCGTTATATAAATTCCATGTGTATGTATATTATTATATTTATATAGTAGTTTCCATTTATGTATATGTAAATGTATATTTATTTATCTATATAATAGTTTTAAAACGCTATTTTTAGCGGCACTACCCTCAGCCTGCTCTTAACCACTAAATGTTAGCTGGAAGAAAATGCTAATTAGCATTAAGTTCGCCTTTGTACATTTTATTTGGTGCAATAAAGGATTTATCTATCTATCTATCAAATTGATTCGCAAACAATTCCCAACTCGCCGAAATTCGATCATTATAACACACCCTTAAAAGTTAGTGCGCGGTCAACAGCTGCCTTCGCGAGTGAATTAAAACAATTGATTAATTCAAGTGCAACGAGCTGAATGGAGTTTTTGGACCGCTTCCAGATGCCCTCAGAGATGCAAGTCTAGTTCATTATACGCGTCTAGTGTGATAACTTTGTAGTGTCCTTTTGTCGTCACTCGTTTAAAATATATTTGAGCGTGGATGTGGGTTTTGTTGAGGAGACGCTCACGTATTTTAGTTAGTTCCAACAATATTTAACTAACAATAAAACAATTCTAAGCAAAAAACAATATATTCGTTATAAAGAAATTCGTTGAAAGACTGAAGCGTCAATAGCCTAATGGTTTAGGGTACGGCATGCGAATCGTAAGGTCGTGGGTTCGAATCCACCATTCGACTATTGCCGTGAACCATGTCCTAGCACAAGCTTAAGCTTAATTGGAATGGTTAAGATTGTTAGTAATATTTCTCAAAAAAAAAAAGAAATATTACTAGCTTTCGTTTTTTTGTTTTAAAAAAAAAGAAATATAAATATACTTTATTGGCATAAAAAAATTAAAAATTACAGTGATGTACCCAGCATATACCGTCGCAAGAATGCGACAGCGCTGATTTTCAGGATTACCCAAAGTCGTATAGGTTTTTATAGTTTTACGGCGTCTACATAGGAAGTTATTCTCGTCAACCCTGTAGTCCTAGGCTTATAGAATAAGGCTAGGACTACAGGGTAGGTATCCTCTAAAAGGCGACTAAAAGAAGCCTCCGGTTCAAAGGCGACAAGGATGGGGGCTTTTGTCGTCAAGAAAGTGACACTGGTGGTCCCGTGTCGCCGTAGCACTGCGACGGTGCTGGGGGAAGGCGTAACCTCCCAGAAACGTGCTTCAGAGCACAGTGCAAAGGGGCTCCGGTGCGTTCCACTGGAGATCCCGGAGCCCCTCGCCATGCACCGAAGAACCGAAGTTTTAGTAAGAGCCTCATATAGTCTTATGGGTATTTTGTTGAAGATTTTTCTCCGTAATGATAACAGAGAGAGTATACAAAGAACTGCTAGAAACCTTAAGTATAATGTTTGTTTATTAAAATATGTCTATACCTAATATTTAAAAACTAAGTCAGTACTTAACAAGCATGAAAATGAAAAAGAAGGAGGATAAATTTTATTAACTACTTGCGTTAGACCATTTCGAGACGAAGATTAAGATAGCTTACGTCTGTAAATAAGTTATAATTTCAACCGACGACCCTATGTTTCCCAGACCGTACCATAAGCCATTAAGCTATTGAAAACCAAAACTCTGTCACTTGAAGCTTGATGTTTAAGAGCTGTAATTAAACAGTACGTTAAGAGAAAAACGCCTGAGCACTTAGATAATTTTATAAAATATATAATTAGATTACAAGACTACATTAGACATAATTAGATTAACATTAGACTAGACAACCTAATAGGATTCTAATTGAAGAACATACTCCAAAGAGTTTATTCCCTATTATTCCTCGCAAGTTGTTCAATCCTCGCTAAGTGATCAGGCGGGATTGTCATCAAGAACTTGGAAAGTATAAACAAAGTAAAGGTAAGTAATTTATTTAGTAGGCTGCAGACCATGCCTTTCCTTGAGAGCCGTGGTAGCTCAGTGTCCGGGCGGTTAGCTCAAGTTGCATAGTACGCTACCAAACCGAGTTCGATCCCCGGTGTCGGCACCAATAAATTTGTTGCTGAAATTCTATATGCTAATTTACCACGCGCTCGGCGGTGAAGGAAAACATCGTGAGGAAACCTACATGTTTTTGATAATTTTTCTAAGACATATGAAGTCTGCCAATCCGCACTAAGGCCGCGTGGCGGACTATGTTTATAGAGAAGGCCTACGCCCAGCAGTAGGACGTATATATATATATATATAAAGGCTGTAACTTAACTTTTTAAGATAATGTCTATGTGGAATGAAAAAGAGCAACTTTAGAACCGGTTCACAATTGACGAAGATCGCTTAAATAAAAAAATACACACATACGACTAAAGAACCTCTTCCATTTTGAAGTCGGTTAAAATTAATAACGTATTTTCTCGTATTAGATTATATAATAAAATCGCGATAAAATCCGTTATAAATTAATTCATATTTCAACATTTTAATGAACTCATTTCAAATCTGATTCTATACATTCTATACATTTGTTTTGCCCGCAACTACCTTTTTATCCGATTACAATATGGATTCGATAGTAGAATGAATAGGCATATACAAATATATATAATAATAAAAATAAAAAAGCCTTATATTTCTTACTAACTAGTTACAAATATATACTAATTTCTTATTATCTACTACTAGTTAAGAACCCCTCGTTCTCGAGGGTGAAGGCCTCCTCTAGAGATTTCCAAGTCTCTTTGTTCTTTGCCGTTATTATCCACTGTTTGCCAGCCGCGTTCATAATATCGTCTGCCCACCGGACAGCTAGTCTTCCTCTCTTTCTGGTGCTTGATGGACCCTTCCAGGATGTTAACCTGGTGTCCACCTGTTATCTGTCATTCTGGCTATGTGTCTAGACCAACGCCACTTAAGCTTTTTACTTTGGATTAGGGCATCTATAACTTTTGTTTTTCTTCTAATAATAGTATTTTTAGAATTTTCTTGATTTTTACATTCTCCTTTCCATTCCTCTTTGACACGTCCTGATTTTTGTTTTCGCTTGATGTGTAAATTTCCATGTTTGACTAGCGTATGTTAATAAATTTATATATATACAATGACAATTTCATTGCCAGCAAAGACAACTCAATGCGAACGGCCGTTGTCCTTAATTAGAAAAAATAAACTTAATATCATTAACAAATCAGCGCTCTCTCTAATTCCCCGGTACATCGTCTATATATGCCGTGTGTGACTTGACGAATGGAAACCTTTGGAATGACGCACCGTGTTAATCCAGGAAGCTAAATATATTCGTAATGAGCTTACACGTAATGCCATTGTATTTCATGCGATTGTTCACAACTAGGCTGAACTACTTGTTCAACGTATCTCACTATTATATGGGTTAAGATGTAATCGAGTGTGAACGTGTCAACATTCTATCGCACGCCTAGTTCGGAAGATTAGGGAGAATTTGTTGAAAGTTACTTAACAGATTTATTTACGAGCAAAACAAAGAACGACATTAAATCGATACAAACGATGAACGCACGAATTTTACGAAATAGTATCCTTTCCAATAAACAAATGAATCATTCTATAGATATAGTAGTTAGTAAAAATTCGTATTTATCGTGCTCTCTCAAAATATGTTAATACCAATGGTCCATATTAATGGTGAAACGAAAATATCACTCATTTAATACGATCATTCGTTAACAGTACGGGTGTCATCGTATTCCGATATAGGTCCGAGTTTTCCCGAAGGAAAATAATTTCTCACTACATAACCGTTGGTCGCGATATTTTCGCCTATTCGTCGCGCATGTACTTAATGCAAATGTGAGATTTATATGGTTTTCTTATTAATACCAAAATTGTACCAGTTTTAGCACCAGCTTTCAAATAGAAAAAGTTATGACGTAACAAACATCAAAAAATTCATTCATTTGATTTATGTACCTCCACATTTTTTGAAGTCGGTTGTAAACAAGAACTGACTTTGCATTAAGCCTAATGTCCCATATGCGACAGGTGATAGCCCCATCACCATACACCAGGCACAAACGAGTGATTTTTTGTTCTTAATAAACTATTAGATTAGATAGCCACTTCTTTTTTTTTGTTGACGGGGAGGAAATCTTCACAAAGATACCCCGCCTTCTGGGGGGAAGGCGGCGGTTATGTGGGGTTCTTACCCACTAAAACCTCCCCGGGGGCCCTTTCCTCGGTGCATGACGAGGGGCTCCGGGATCTCACGTGGAACGCACCGGAGCCCCTCTGCACTGTGCTCAAGGAGAGCACGTCCCGGGGGGAGGTTACTCCCTCCTCCCCTGTGCCCTCGCAGCGAAAGGCGACACGGGCCAGCCGATGTCGCCTTCTTCCCGGGTCCACTTTGGTGGACGACGCAGGCCCCTTTTAGTCGCCTTGTACGACAGGCAAGGGATACCGTAGTCTTATTCTTGAGAGCCCAGAACTACAGGGCAGGGATTAGATAGCCACTAAGATATCATGGCTTACCTATTTTTTTTTTGTTCACGATCTTCAACAATGTTATGTGGGGTTTTTACCACAACACAGCTTTACAATAAAACCTCCCCGGCAGCCCTTCCTCGTTGCATGGGACTCCGGGATCTCGAGAGAAACGCACCGGAGCCGTCTGCACTGTGCTCTTAAGCGAGGACGTCCCGGGGGGAGGGTTGGTTACTCTCGCCCCACTGTGCCCTCGCAGTGCAAGGCGACACGGGCCTGACGATGTCGCCTTCTTCCCGGGTCCACTTTGGTGGACGACGCAGGCCCCTTTTAGTCGCCTTGTACGACAGGCAGGGGATACCGTAGTCTTATTCTTGAGAGCCCAGAACTACAGGGCAGGGGATACCGTAGTCTTATTCTTGAGGGCCCAGAACTACAGGGCTGATCATGGCTTACCTAGTTCTCAGTGACAGAATGGCACACTTATCGTCTGTATTAATGCTAAAGGAAATATCATTAAATGTAGATTGAATTAAATTACAGTATGAAATTAAAAAAACGAAAAACTAAAAATAAAAAAGTTAGTAATTATTTGAAGCAAAAAAAGTTTCAAGTGTAAAGGACTTGAACTTCTTGGCGACTACTTCATACTTTCACGGCCATTTAGAAATTAAAGTCTTATTAAGTTATTTTTTCATAGTAGTAGGTATACACTTCTTTGAGAATACTTTTAGGAACGAGTGAGCCGTAAGCTTATCTTAAGTTATCTCACCGTCGCCCATGAACATCTACAATACAATTCCTATTATAAAGTTTATATCAATTCTAAAGTGTATATTACTTATAACGTCAAATTAATTAATATTAAAATTTCTTGACCACGATCCCACCTAATATATATATATATATATATATATATATATATATATATATATATATATATATATATATATATATATATATTTAAAAATAATAATATTTATTTTCTTGTATGAAACCTCCATAGTGGAGTCTATGGAGGTTTCTTGTGATGTCAATAAAAAAAGACTTGTCAGTGATGTCTAATAGAATAGAAGATGTCATAATTTAATTTATACAGATAAACAAAAGCAGGAAAAAACATTTAATGCGGTTTCTTGAATTACAGAGCAACACAGAGTTATTCTTTTTTATTCTTATTCCGTATACGTCTTATAAATATATATATTTATTATCAATATCGTGTAAAGGTTTAGGGTACGGCCTATAAAACGTAAGGTAGAGGTTCGACTCCACCATTCGACTATTGCCATGAAATATAACGTTAAGCTTAGTTGGAATGGTAAACCAGATTGGTAGTAATTTCAGCCTCGTAGTTCTGGGCTTTCAAGAATAAGACTACGGTATCCCCTGCCTGTCGTAGAAGGCGACTAAAAGGGGCCTCGGGTTCACTGGGCGACAAGAGTGGGGGCCTGAGTCGTCCACCAAAGTGGACCCGGGAAGAAGGCGACATCGGCTGGCCCGTGTCGCCTTGCACTATGAGGGCACAGGGGGGGAGGGAGTAACCTACGGGAGTAACCCCGGGACATGCTCTCCTTGAGCACAGTGCAGAGGGGCTCCGGTGCGTTCCACTGGAGATCCCGGAGCCCCTCGTCATGCACCGAGGAAAGGGCCACCGGGGAGGTTTTAGTAGGTAAGAACCCCACATAACCGCCGCCTTCCCCCCAGAAGGCGGGGTATCTTTCTGAAGATTTCCTCCCCGTCAACAAAAAAAAAAAAAGATTGGTAGTAATATTTGTAAAAAATGTTCTGACTTGTCATATTTACTGTTATATATATGCTTACTTTGAATTGACTTCAAAAAAGGACGAGGTTCACAATTCGTCTAGGTTTTTTTATCTTTTTTACCTTATAACTTTCGACTGAGTGAACCGATTTTGATGATTCATTTTCTTTTTGAAAGCTGGTGCTTCTTAAGTTACAGCCTTTATATATATAATATATATGTCCCACTGCTGGGCAGAGGCCTTCTCTGTAAAGAGAGTATAAGAGCATAGTCCACCACGCGGCCCTAGTGCGGATTGGTAGACTTCACATGCCTTAGAAAAATTTTCTGAGACATGTAGGTTTCCTCACGATGTTTTCCTTCACCGCCGAGCGCGTGATTAATCAGCACATAAAATTGCAACAGCAAATTTATTGGTGCCGGCACCGGGGATCGAACTCGGATTGCTAGCGTACTATGCAACGAGAGCCAACCGCCTGGACACTGAGCTACCACGGCTCTCTGAGCTACCACGGCTCTAAGCACTCAAGTGCTTCTTACGTGGTCCTATTTTAATTTGGTTTAATTCTGATAATTGCGTCCACGAGAAACCGTATAAGTCTTAAATATGCATTAAGTATATGCGCGAAATAATAACGAATAACCCAATATCACGACCAACTGATTTCGCTGATACATTTCTTATTGGAAAGGATTTACTTCAAGGGTAGTTTGATAAGAGTTTGGTTAGGTTCTGATTAATTATATTTTGTAACATTCCTACACTAGTTCCGAAATACATAAAGGGCATTCGTAATAACGTTTATCCTTTGATTTGATTTTAAGTAGGTTGTTGTTTTTACTCGTAAATATACTTGTTTAAAATAAAAAAAAACAAATCTACTACTGAACTTTCGATCTTATACAGCCACAAGCCATCAGGCTATAGACGTATCCCTAGACCACCGTATAAGCAAAACTTGGACTTAGCCTTTTTTATCAGTAACGACCAATTACGATAGCTTAACGATCTGAAGAACTGTTAAAATGGAAAAGGTGACAATGACCTTGTTTTGTTATTGCGAAAGCTTTAAAGGATCTCTTAGCGCGCTGAAAACATTGTTGCAAGATTTCTAAATGCATTGTTAGCTGCAAACACATTCGCTGATCCAATCTGCGTCCACGGACCGCACCTGGGGCAGGTAAATCCGTGAGCACACAAGTGAACGACACTCTGTGAGCACTAACCATTTGATTTAAAAACAAAGGTTAAAATAAACATTACCCGTTTACTTGTCGGTTCTTTGAATTGATTATTTTTCGCTTTTTGATTGGCTGGTTTGTTTTTGATAGATCTTAGGAATATAGAATTATCTGAGGAATATTACGTAATAGAATTAATCTGAATTTTTATGTTTAAAAAATCATCAAAATTGGTCCAGCTATTCGAATTTCGAGTTTCGAAGAAATTCGTTACGACGTAACAAACACAAAAAACATGCAGAAGAATTGAGACTTCTTTTTGAACTCTGTTGAAAAAGAGACATTGATTGCTGTCTCGGTCTAAATAAAAACTAAAAAGGCGTGAGAGCTTCATAATTCCATCGATAGTCGTATTTTTAGGTTATTCATGATAGGTTTTAGAAGTCCAATAAAGCTTTCGCGATAAAATCGACAATCTATTTCAGCATTGCAAACAATACGCCGCCAAATCTTTCTGAAACGTGGATTGATCGTTTGTTTTCGTAATTTACGCTGAAGCTTTTAGTGGCGGGCTAAGCGCGGCTTATACCAAAAAGCATATTGCAAAAATCAAACAATCCAAAATGGCACGATATAGTATTTATTTATGTAAACCGGTCTATCAAATGAATGACCCATAGATGCTTACTTTTGTACGTGCAATCAAAGTTATCTTCATTATTAGTACATAATCTCATATTGGTCATAGATCTTAGCAACGCATTCCATCACACATATACCGTAGGGATGTTCATGCCAAAAATATATCGATATATTTTTCGATATAAAATATCGTGAGGTTGTATCGATACTACGCGATATTTTGTGCAAATATATCGATATATTTTTCGATATAAAATATCGTGAGGTTGTATCGATACTACGCGATATTTTGTGCAAATATATCGATATATTTTTCGATATAAAATATCGTGAGGTTGTATCGATACTACGCGATATTTTGTGCAAATATATCGATATATTTTTCGATATAAAATATCGTGAGGTTGTATCGATACTACGCGATATTTTGTGCAAATATATCGATATATTTTTCGATATAAAATATCGTGAGGTTGTATCGATACTACGCGATATTTTGTGCAAATATATCGATATATTTTTCGATATAAAATATCGTGAGGTTGTATCGATACTACGCGATATTTTGTGCAAATATATCGATATATTTTTCGATATAAAATATCGTGAGGTTGTATCGATACTACGCGATATTTTGTGCAAATATATCGATATATTTTTCGATATAAAATATCGTGAGGTTGTATCGATACTACGCGATATTTTGTGCAAATATATCGATATATTTTTCGATATAAAATATCGTGAGGTTGTATCGATACTACGCGATATTTTGTGCAAATATATCGATATATTTTTCGATATAAAATATCGTGAGGTTGTATCGATACTACGCGATATTTTGTGCAAATATATCGATATTTTTCATATATCGAAAATTCTTTAATTTATTAATATTAAATATTAGAAAAGTTTTGTACTAATAGAGTACTCGGCGCATAACTGAGAGGTTCTCGCTTCGGATACCAGTCCAGACTATTTGATTTGATTTGATTCTGCTAGCAGTACAGACTACATGCATAGATTATAAAAATTACACAACGAGTCCTGCCATCGTGAAGAGTAGGAGTGTAGTAACATACTACACTCATGGTAGCAGCGCAAGTAAGGGTTTAATTTTATTCAAGTTGTCAACCACAAATAAAAGAAAGAATGGAATGCGTTTTTATTACGATATTTCGTATATCGGATGAAATATATCGAAATAAATATCGATATTACATGATTCGATAATATCGGATTGAAGCGATATATCGCGTCCATATATCGATATTTTATGTAATATCGATATATATCG
This sequence comes from Meandrusa payeni, assembly GCA_029286785.1. Classification (NCBI taxonomy): domain Eukaryota; kingdom Metazoa; phylum Arthropoda; class Insecta; order Lepidoptera; family Papilionidae; genus Meandrusa; species Meandrusa payeni. The sequence goes on from JAGSMX010000029.1 coordinate 5,953,843, forward strand.
TGCACTCCTAATATACCATCGGCCCATCTCCGAACGACGCGTAGCCTGCAGTCCAAAACTTTCCTGCAGTAGGTCCATCTTTACATACAGATCAAATTGTTGCTGGACGCGATAGACTGCTCGAGATTTATAAGATCTATTATTAAATTTAATCTCAAATCAAGCTCCCAGAAAGTATTTAGTTCTGTGAAAATCTGTGAATCATTGCTATATGTCTTTACCCTTCTAGAGTTAAACGGAACATTTATTGATTTATAAGTTTCACCAACAGGGAAAACACAATTAGAATCTTAGTTGGAATGGTTAATTTCTATCTATTTGTTCCGGTTCCATTCTGAAACAGCTTTACCGTTTGTGATTGGACTTTCACTAGTAAATAGCTGATGTAATAAGAAGTAACTTTTAGGTTACTTTCATTTTAGAAAAAAAATAATTAAAAATTTTCAACGACCGCTGGGCGCAGGTATATTTAAGACATCGAGGCACTTCGCAATATGTTTAACCATTAAACTATCGATGAATATGATGTAATGAGACTCGTAATGTTTAAATCGATAAAGATATTCGAATAGAAAATAAATTGATGTTCGAAATTTATATAAAAAACTCGAGAGAATAAAAGAAATTGATCCAAATCCTCGGATTAACTTCAAAGGGTCGCGGCGATTTTGAAAATGGGCTTTAATAGAAATGTTCTTACGACGAAGTATACGTCGGCGATATTTCGATGATGGAATTTTAAAGGCTCAGCTTATCTCGTTTGTAATTCAGCGGTATTTGAGGTCCTTGGAGATTTACATTACCCGTCCCGTATCCAATATTATCGAACGTTTGGTAAAATGTAAGGATAGGACCTCTCTAAAATTAATATTGTTTTTAATATAAAGAAAGATATTTAGATAAACAGTTAAATAAATAAATAAATCTTTTATTTTATTAAGAACTTTTTTTTGTTAACGGGGAAGAAATCTTCAAAAGATACCCCAACCTCTCGGGGGAAGGCAGCGGTTATGTGGGGTTTGACCCACTAAAATCTCCCCGGTGGCCCTTCCTCGGTGCATGGTGAGGGCCTCGGGGATCTCCAGAAGAACGCACTGGAGCCCCTCTGCACTGTGCTCGAGAAGAGCACATCCGGGGGGGAGGTTACTCCCTCCCCCCCTGTGCCCTCTCAGTGCAAGGCGACACGGGCCAGCCGATGTCGCCTTCTTCCCGGGTCCACCTTGGCGGACCACAAAGGCCATCCTTGTCGCCCAGTGAACCCGAGGCCCCTTATACGTCGCCTTCTACGACATGCAGGGGATACCGTAGTCTTATTCTTGAGACAAAATCGATTATTGAGACATCAAAAACTTAGCCTAAATGTACAAATATTTATATGTAAGCAAACTCTCTCTTATATCTATAAAAATTACTTTGCAGGTATTTTTCATGAATGTTTGGCTAGTCTTAGCAATATCAGATAGCTAACTACTTTCCGTACTAGTTACAAGAACTGTATGACGGCAGAGTAGTGTTTACGTTTGATACTTTTAAATATTTTTAATGTTTTGTTAGAGCGATCTGCAATACAAAAAGTTGTAGACTCGAACCAGCTTATCCGTGAAATAGCAACCGACCGAGTCGTGGTTCGGCCATCTCGGGCGCCCTTGGATCGGAATGTTTACGCGTAACATAGTAACCGTCAAGCCGAGGTTACCCTCACCGGGGGACCCTTGTGTCGAATTACTAGCAATAGAGGTTCAGGCTGAGCGACCTAAGAGCTATGCCACTTCTCAATCCGTTGAAGCAGCCAAGGCCAGCTTCTCTGGCCAATCTGTGTAGTTCGTCAGAAAAAAAAAAAAAAAATCATTCGTGTAACCATCTTTTAGCACAATCTTAAGTTTAGTTTGAATGGTTAACAAGAATGTTAGTGATATTTTCTGGAAAAAAAATAGAAATATTGCTAGCTTTCTTTAAAAAAAAACATAAACAGGAAATTACGCATTAATGTTTTGCTTGACACGACCATCTAATCCAATCTATCTTAAAATAAAACATTTTTAGTAATTTATTTATATTGCCACATAGAGGCAACACTAAGTACTAAAATTTAAATAAAAATAAAATTTAATGAAAAATACTGTATTATCCAAGTTTACGTAAGATATCTTTTTCGTTTAAGGTTATGTTTTTTTAATGATATATAAATAAGATATTTATTTGACTATCATGCACGTTTATTTCAGTTAGCTAGCATCGTTATCTTCCGAGATATTCAGACTTTCTTAACCGACCGATTGTTTTGCTTACGGCTATATAGCTAGATGGTTAGCTGGGAGAAAATGCTAAATAGCATTAAGTTCGCCTTTGTACATATATTTTGTTGCAATAAAGATTTTATCTATCTATCTATATAGACTAAAAACGCCTAAGTTCCCCTTGAAAATGACTGTAAAGTGTTCAATTCGCAAATTTATTCAATGCGTTATATTCACGTAAATATAAGAATTCGGAGTACAGTCTCTATAACTCCTACTAACTTATCCTTTAACTTTAATATAGTTGTTTCACTTAAAGCGAGCTCACGTATGTCAACGGGCGTGAGCACAGTTGGGGGTAAGAGCGTCGCAGGTGCAGACCTAATCAAGCTCTTAATCCTACAGGCTATTACGTAACATCTGACGGAGGGCTTGAGTGACGTATGGCGGCTATGCACATATATTAACATGGAAGTTAAGCTAGTTGTGTGGTTATCTTCTTAAATTTTTAACCGACTTCAAAAATAAATAAGTAATACAGAATTTTTATTTAAATTTTAGTTCTTAGTCCAATATTTTATTTCGTTTTAAGGATATTTAATTGTCTATCATGCACAATTTATTTCAGTTAGCTAGCGTCTCTATCTTCCGAGATATTCAAACTTTCTTAACCGATCCTTTATTTTTGCTCACGTGAGTAATTAACATCAATTAATTATAATCGTTTGCCCTCTGTCTAATAAAAAATGCATTGTCTATTTAAAATAAAACCACGTGCCAGCCTGCAGACGAAACAATTAAGCACTAGTAACACAATATCATCGAATTCACGTAAGCCGAACAAAAAGCATGACGGTCTGGCCGATTCGATTTTCGAAATTTTAACAGTCCACTTGAGGTCGCCGCGTCGAGCGGACGTCAGTCGTGTAATAACGTACCGATTGCCATGTCCGTACCAATTGCACTGAATATTAACATCTCTCGTTTTACCATGAGCGTTGACTCTATTTTTTTTACGGGTACTAGCGCTTGACCACGATCACGACTTGGTATTAGTGGTGATATAATCGAAATATGGTACGCGCTAGTTTAGTAAGTGCCTATTCACTCTACTCCTGAAGGCTCCCACGTCGTACTAGGACGGAAAGACTGACGCTGACCACTCCTTTGCTGTACGCTCGATGAACGATGACTCAAATCGCTTCTTTCAGACTCGCGGAACATCGACTATAAAAGGGTGGAGACCCGCCGAATGTCTAAACGTCCGAAGGTAGAATGGGGATGGGGGATGGGAACTCGTGTAATTCCTGTGCACACTCTCCAAAATGTAATCTGTAAAACACCGAAAGGCTGGCTACCTTGCGCCGGTGCTTAAGACTATCTAGGTGTAGATCTTGATCACCTATCAACTTTTTGGCCCGCCTCTACTTGGAATCCAGTGCCGCGTTGGTATTTGGCTGCACCTGCCCAGATATGAGAACAGTACTCCACACATGGGATCTGTGCTTAATACAAAGTCAAAAGCTGTCCCGGTGTGAAGTACCGCCTTACCTTTGATAGGACTCCAAGCTTCCTAGCAGCTACTAGTTTCTATAATAAATAATTCGATATAAAATCTGCTTATATAAAACAATAATATCTCATCTTCTCTCTTTAGTTCTTTGTCCAACACTCAATTAATATAGACTTGTATCTATGATTATATTTTATTTTATAATTAACAAGCAAGTGCTTTATCACGATCCCACCGGCCTTGGATTCCAAAGGTAGTAACCATAGAAATAATAACGGTATACCACGAAACTACTGTTTCCAAACCTATAATATATGGGGACCTTCAAGATAAGAGCCTACACCTTTGACAAAGGCCGGCGTTGCACCTGCAGCTATTCGTGTTGTGGATGTTCATGAGCAAAGGTGATCACTTAAGTCCAGGTGAGCCGTGAGCTCGTTGTCTCGTTTTCTTAAAAAAAAACTTCTAAAAATGATATGAATAGTGAAGAATTCGAATATATTGAGATATAGATAGGTTTAAAAGTAGTCACGAGAACTTTGTAATATAACTATAATATCTATATATATATATATAAGAAGGAGAAAGTGTGTGGGTTTGTTCCTTATAGGATCCGAAATGGCTGGACCGATTTGAATTTTACAATGAAACTTGCAGGGAATCTTAAGATTGACCTGGCGAGTAATCCTGTAAAGTTTGGTGACGATCGGAGCACTTGCCTTTTTTTGAACTGTCAAATACAGCTTTTATTTACTATGATGCTATTACTACGGGTATGATATTGTATTTACTGATATGTACATGGGTGTCGATAATGATCTTCGAACGCTCGAGAAGATAATACGAAGAGAAATGAATAATTTAATATATTGTGGGAGTTAAATATTTAATGGTGTAAGTTTATTGTTTAAATAAAATAAAGCAAAATCTAGCCCGGTGAACTGGGTACGCTAGTTTTAATAGCAAATAAAATAAAGAAATAAATATTTGTGAGCTTCCTTGCTTAACATCGCACACAACAGTTATTATTGACAGATTTTAGCAAAACATTAAGAGATTTAGAGGTAACTTAATTAAGACTTACTGATATTTCTTCAGAGGTTCACTTGTAAAGGGCTTTCCCCCCAGCGTAACACTTATTCTAAATTGTGCACTGATTGTCTACAGAGAGTGCAACCCTTTTTGTCCTAAATTTCTAGTATAGATATCTCAAATCTCAAAGTATATTTCACAGATTATAATATTAATTTATATATTAAAACTAAATAAGCATTTAGTAGTACTAACTGTTGCTAACATATTTGTTATAATTTTTCAATATTAGACATAGACATTTATTTATTGTCATCACAATACAAAAACACGTCACAGACAGAATATAACACACATTAAAAAATAATAAAAAATAGACAAAACACAGTTAAAGTTACACGGACAAATAATACAAAACATATGATGCCAATATCGGACACCGTGTCAGCATATGCTGTCAAGGATGCGACAGCGCTGATTTTCAGCGGTGCACGGGACTACCTAGAGACGAGCGCATTATACTACTTTTATATGGAATTTATACAGACAATAAGAGTATAATATATATGATTATTTTATTATTTATACAATAAAATAATAGATTTCATAAATAAATATATTATTAAGTCAAAAATAAACTAATTAATAATTAATAAAATATTAGTTGTATCTTTCTCATGTAAGCGAATTTACTCTCATGACAAATAAAGATTCTAAAACCCGATAATCTAGAAATATCAATCCGTCAATGGCGGTCAAACGATAGAATTTACGTTAATTGTTAGTTATTTTATTTAAAGTGGGTCTTGGCTATTACTCGTAAATATACTTGTATAAAAGCTATTTCTCTTTATACGATGTTAATTGTGAATAATCTTGTGGATGTTAAGCGGATATGTACGTTATCATGGCAGTGGGACACGCGACGCCATCCTGACGCGACATTGTCTACGCGCTTATAAAAATTCCGATGTGTTTGACCAACATTCGCCACCAATATTGGATGCAATATTGGATTATATTGGATAAATCTATGAAGATATTTAATTCTAATTTGAACATTTTGGTTGGCTGCGTTCTGTTTCATTCCCCATATTATTTTGTTTTATTTTATATACAATTTATGTTTCCCTGGTGTTTTACTTGTTTTAACGTTATTCGTACTTTGTTAAAATTCTGCTACTGACATTTGTTTGTTTCTTAAAATGGGTTACTGCAGAATACCAGCGCTGATTTACCCTCCTCGGATAATCAGCATTATGCTGAGCAGTGAACCCGGTCGGTTCAGCGTTGCAACGCAAAGCCTTGTGTATCGGACCTTTTGGGTCTTTAGTGATATATATATATATACATATATATATTTTCATTTTAACTGTCCGCTTAACTTATTGTGTTAATTTGTATATGTGTTGTAATATGTCTAACCGATTAAATGGCTTATTATAATATTATTATTATTTCTTTTATTTATTTTGATACCTTAAGTTAAGTTTTATAATATTTCTATAAAAGTAAAATACAGAAAAATATCATACAAAATACAAAACATTATAAAAACCTAACCTAGTGTGTGCCACCGGCAACTAAGCAGAGCTCAAGCAACCGGTGGTTAGGGCGACATAGAGAGAAACCCTGACGATGCGTGCCGTGTCCAGGAGTACTGCCTTCTGAATCTGGCCCATCCCAGCCATCCAGCGAAAGTCTCTTAAGATGTTGATCGAGACTTTTCGCTATGAGACCGTTTGCGGAAACGACTATCGGGACAATGATCGTCGAATCCACATCCCACATGGCGGTCACCTCATGAGCCAAGTCGAGGTACTTTGTGATTTTTTCCCTTTCGGTCTTCACAAGGTTCTCGTCATGCGGGATGGTAGTTATTATTATTATTTGATTATTAAAGAAAGAAACTGACATACTCAACACCACGTGAATTTGTTAGATTTGTGATAATAATGCATAGATAGAGTTTCACAGTTGGTGCTTGAAATCAAACTTTGTGCATAAGTGTAAGTGCCCCTAGCTATCCAGGACTGCATTTTCAATTAACATCAGGTGGAATTGTGGTCAAGCTTATTTATAAAGTATTAAAAAAATTAGGCTATTGCCGCCCTTTAGAAATTAGGAGCGTTGATGGAGTTTCGGCTACTTCTTCTCCTAGCGCCAACGCTTCCCGATGTGGCACTTACAGTTTGGCTTTTAAATGTCTCTTAGATTATCCTTGAAATAACAACCGACCTAGTCGTGGTTCGGCTCTCTCGTGCACCCTCGGATCGGAACGCGCAAACATAGTAAACGTCCGGGACCCTTATGTCGAGTTACTAGCGATAGAGGTTCAGGCTAAGCGACCTAAGAGCTATGCCATCTCGAAATCCGGTGAAGCAGATAAGGCCAGCTTATCTGGCAAATCTGTGTAGTTCGTCATTAAAAAATATATATTAAATAGCGTTTAAGTCAGTTACTGACTTGATTTTAAATTTTTGTTTTTACTCGAAAATATAGTTTTTGTTTTAAATCTCTATTAGCGTGCTCGATAAAATCCCGTACCGTGTGCCTGGCAGTATGCTGCTCTAAAAGCTTTACACGGAAACAGCAAAAACACACCCTTAATCCGCACTTAACGACATTCACCAAACTCGTTTCCAATATTGCAAATGTGAATTGCGTTGTGCTCGCGTTAACAACTGTTCTAAAAACTGTCGGATGAAATCATGAAAACGTTGAATTAACAAATATTTACAAGAAAACCGACTTCAAATCGAATTAAACGCCTCATTGTATTTATCGTAGGAATTTTACGAAATAGAATTAATTACAACGTAACTAAATTTTCATAAAAATACTGTTAGCTGGCAACACATGACACCCAGCGATTGTTATGCATAATAACTACTTCCAATGATATCTTAATGATTTACCTGAACCTTATTGTATCTTTAATTCATAGTACTTCGAAAACATTCACTTCTCAAGTTCGAACCTGCACTTTATAATACACAGCGCAGACATGACAGGGTTTGCACCATTGTGGCCCACAGAACTGATTTCGCTAGACATCAATTTTACATCCTAAGTGCCTTTTTGTACAATAAAGTAAATAAATTATTACATATATACCCATTACCACTAAAACAATGTAAGACACATGTTACCGAATGGCTCCAAACCCTCTCGTATGAATATACAGAAGATCTTTTACAACCAAAATACAGTTCAGAGTAACTCACCCCTTCATACTCGTCCCTACACACATACAGTCACTCTTCAACACACAAACACACTCACCCACACAAAACGATTAAACTAAATTACGTTATAAGTTGTTAATTTTACTAAACTTTTATTTGTATTTGTATTTAACTGTTTGGAGATGGGCGTTAATAGCTGCAACACAGTTTTTACTACTGCGGCTATTATCGAACTGGTTTGTACATGAATTTTTGGTTTGAAATAAAGTATATTATTATTATAGTTTAGTTGAACATCACATAGACTTGGCATTGTAACCAATAATTTAATTTTATTAGTTCGTAATCTGACTTCTAATTAATTTTGTATAAAGATTGTGAAGACGCGCAGTTGCGACGGTATTCGTTATATAATTCCTTGTACAACGTTACGCTGTCTGAATAAAGCGAGTGTATTAGTTGTTGGATTATTTTATTCCACAAGACAGACAAATTATTACACTACACATGAAGTACATTCTTTCCAAAAAAAAATGAATCGAAATCGGTTGTCGTGATATTGTGTTATTCGTTCATATGTCGCACACATACCTAATGCAAATGGAAGATTTATTTGGTTTTCTCATGCACGTGTTAGAATCAGGAGCAGTTAATAATATACTTATTATCAGTATTATCGTTTTATTTAACTTTGATACTTTCATATTCATTGTAACACATACATCAGATATATTTTAGTAAATAAATAACATATTAACAACATCACCATAAATATAGGTATATCACCTTACTCATAGTACATGTATAATATATAAGACAAGGTAAAAAGGAAAAGGTTTACCACCGCCCATAAGAGAGAGTAAATCTGTAAACGCATTTAAAAATAAATTAAAACACCTGATGTTAAAGATACAAAAAGATAATATCCCCGCGACATCGGTGGCTTGTTGTTTCCAATATTTTCAATATTTAATTATATAATTTAAACTTTATACATTTAATTATCATATTATTTATTTTTGACTCAATAATATTTATATATATTTTTTTTTCATCAATTATTTTATTGTATAAAATATCTTTTATCTCATAACTGTTTTATTTATGTATCATATTTATTAAACTCTTACTGTCTGTTTAATAATATTCCATATAAAAGTAGTATTGCGCGCGCACGTCTTTAGGTAGTCCCGGGCACCGCTGAAAATCAGCGCTGTCGCATCCTTGTGACAGCATATGCTGAGACGGTGTCCGATATTGGCATCATATGTTTTGTATTATTTGTCCGTGTAACTTTAACTGTGTTTTGTCTATTTTTCATTCTTTTTTAATGTGTGTTATATTCAGTCTGTGATGTGTTTTTGTATTGTGATGCCAATAAATAAATGTCTATGTCTATGTCTAAATAACAGTAGGACTTAACTTATATACAGAGGCACTACCGACGAATAACATTAACAACACTTAAGCGACGCCACCGAAGAACAACTCTAAGAGACTCTTTGAACTGTACCGTTGCTCTTATACTATGTGGAGTCAACAACACGACTTCTCACAATGCTTTACATATTTAATACTCTTTGGTTGTAATAGCAAATACATTAATAACTAATTATTCGTATTTTAACACATATATACTATATGTGTCGAATGAAATGAAACTGTTATAAATAAAGAGTAACTGGCAGCTGCATTTGACAGACATATAATCTAAACATCGGAAACGAATCATTCGATAGTTAAAGGAGCAACTATACTACAATTATCTCACACATGTCACTCTCAGAATTGAACTATTGGTTTTTTTACAGTGTCATGTCTTCTTTAGTTTTTGCAGTAAACACTGACACGTCTTTCGATTTATTAGTGTTATTTATATTTTAGTCTATCGGTAGTTCTTTATAATTTCTATTTAATTTAAATCTTAGCTATTAGCTTTTAACATATACATAATCGTTAAACATAACCCCTATTTAACCCTTAACCACCCTAACAATAGCGAGCCAGTCGTTGACTCCACAGTCACGATTACTGTATAAATTAAGAGTCCCATTCGAACCGGAAGACTTTGTTGACAAATGTACTAGTATCCCATACGCTTTGCTCTCTACTGCTTTTAAATTCCATTCACACCGCGACGAATCGAGCAAGAAATCTATGACCCGCCATGATAACTTACTCGTCCGCCAGAATACTGATGTATATTTTGAATATTTCGAGCGTTTAATATTTTAAACGTTACATTTTTTGTATGTACTAGCTTACCCAGACCGCTTCGTCGGACTAGATTTTGCTTTATTTTATTTAAACAATAAACTTATATCATTAAATATTTAATTTAAATCTCACAATATATTGCATTAATCATTTCTCTTCTTATTCATTCTCTTCTCAAGCGAGTGAAGATCATTACCTACACCCATATACATATCTTTTTTTTTCCATTTAGCGCCCTATGAGCCTGTTGCTAAAATTTGTGCAACAACGTTGGTCCCTTTGTAAAATATATATATATATATTTTTTTCCTCCTTTAAGGATATTTCTTCCCATATACATATCAACAGATACAATATCATTCTTATCATTTATACAAAAACATATTTAATATCTCGAGCTCAAGTTAATGTCAGAAAAGAAAAGTACAACGTATGACTTGCTTTACAGTTCAAAAAACGAGTGCTCCGATCGTCACCGAACTTTACAAGATTACTCGCCAGATCAATTTGAATATTCCTTGAAAGTTTCATTGAAATCGGTCCAGCCCTTTTGGAGCCTATACGGATTGGTTGGTGATTTGGTTATTTATTTCCTGTCTTTAAAAAGAGATCACTATCGGCGATAAGGTCGCCTTGTGTATTTGAAATTTATGAATATATGAAGAATGAATTTAATTTTAACAGACATTAAAAAGGGAGGACTGTCAATTCGTCTTTATTTATACACCGATAATTTTGCCTTCTTTTGGTCCCCATAACAATTTCGATGTTTTAAGTCGTTAGTTTCGGAACCGTATACCGGGGAACTCCTAAGATCCGTATGGAAGCATGCTTTGATGATGTTAATCGATAATATAGGTAGGTTTATGACAATAGAAGTCCAGGTATGTACTCCGGTAATGATAACGAGCTGAAATGTGCAAGAAGAAAGAGACAAAAGGCGCCAGAAGTTTGTCATATAACCATGATACTTTGAAAATAAAAAAGCACGTCCGGGCGTAGAAGTAGGTCTTTCATTTGAGTCGTAAATAGTCTTATAGTCCATAGAACGAAACATTAATATTATGACATATGACCAGTATCAGTTGGTAGTTACACTGTTTCCTTTGCGCTCATATGAAGTGTGTATGTGTTGTGAATCAGCCTTTAACTCCCGCCAGGCCGCGTGTGTCTGTTCGTGTGTGTGCATATCGTTACCACCTTCAACTTAACGCCTTACACTATGTAGACAGGCAGTGAAATGTAGTTCGATTTGTTACTTACTGATATTAATTTATTCATTACTGACGTTACCCTATATATTGTTACAGAATGTTGCCATGTAAATAAATACATCAGAATATAGTATATAAAATAATAAGCTTTCACGTCCTTTTAATCGTCAGAAAACAGACAACAATCGCTTCATCAAGCTTAAGTCCCACATGTGCCGGTCCATTGCCATGCACTGGCCACATATTTTTAGCAAGTGAAATGTTTTTGTACTTAAAAAAACCGCCGTTATTCGCCGACTTGGATTCATAATCGTCAGTCAGTCATTTCCTTCCAGATTCATTAAAAAACATTAATAAATACAGCCCTTTCACGAAAAAAAAATATCACTCTAAATTTGTGCCGGTGCTTAGGTTCACCACCTGTCATCTATCTGATCAAAAACGGCCAACGACAATTGTTTCTAACTAACCAGATATGCAGCATGGAGACGTTGAGAGCTTATTTCAAATAATCATAGAACTTTTTTAAGTACCTCATCATCATTATTTCAGCCGTAGAACATCACATTTAGGCCTTCCCAACGATTTCCAAAATGACCGGTTACGGCTTGCATCCAACTTTATTCTGCGGCCTTTATGAGGTCGTCAGACCACCGTCCGTGGTCGCCAATCGAAAAATTTCAGTCCCATCTGTTCTACCCGCCATGTGCCTTGCTCAAGCCAATTCAACTTGTTTCAAGTTGAATAATGTAATCAATTATATTTCAGTAGTTCCCAGTATACAGTGCGCACTCTTAAAAGAAACTACAGAAATTAGATTTTAATTTACTAATGGCAACACTCGTGGTGAAAAGGCCAACACTATGATGTCAAAAGCGAAATTAAACTCTTAGATGGACCGTCTGTTAGTGCATTTCAACGGCACGATATTTTATGAACACAATACTGTTGCGAGGAATTACTCTAATTAATATTATCGATAAAACACAAGTAAATACACGTGTTAACTTTCAGAAAGGAGACGGAAAACCATCACTAAGCAATAATAATTGGCCCTTTTTTTGTTAACGGGTGGAAATCTTCAAAAAGATACCGCGCCTTCCTCCCAGAAGAGATGGGGTTATATGAGGTTCTTACCCAGTAAAACGTCCCTTACATGGTGAGGAGCTCCGGAATCTCCAGTGGTACGCACCGGAGCACCTCTGCACTATGCTTGGCAGTGTTGATCCCTCCTCCAGCGCCCTCACACTGCACGGTCAGCCGATGTCGCCTTCTGCCCGGGTCCACTTTAGCAGAGGAAAAAGGCCCCACTCTTATCGAAATAAATATAATTGGGTCTGTCCCATTTAACCATATGTGTACCAACGATGTGTCGACGTGCCTAATGCAGGCACTAGATACAGATACAACAAAAGAGTGGCTATGCAAGCCACTGGAACGCACGTCTAAGAGTTCAGGTCTGTCAACTGCCAAAACCGGCACTATGGTATCTTAATGTAAACCATGAGTAAACCAAACGCAAAGGTTCGATTCCACCATTCGACTTTTTTTGTGAACCCTCTTCTAGTGCAAGGTTTAAGAGAATGTTAGTAATATTTGTAAGGAAAGATATGGTTAGCATTATTTTTAAAAAAATCGTCATTACATACAAAATTAGGCAACGGCTCGGAACGTGGCCTGATGATAACTCAGATGTTAGGAGCGCTGCTGGAGTTTCTTCCACTTATTCTCCTAGCGCCAAAGGTCCCCGAAGTGGCATATAAATTAGTTTAGCTTTTGAATGCTTGAAGCGAAAGCTGGAATACCTAGGGCATATAATGCGCAATCCCAAATACGATTTGTTACAGCTCATATCCAAGGAAAGATACAAGGGAAAAGAAATTCGGGAAGGAGAAGAACATCTTGGCTTAAAAATCTACGCCAATGGTACAATAAGAGCACACGTTCTTTATTTCGTGCTGCTGTGTCGAGGGTCCAAATCGCCATGATGGTCGCCAACCTTCGATAGAAGATGGCACCAAAAGAAGAAGAAGCTTTTGAATGTCCCTTATCCGTGACACAACACGACAATAGTTCGTCATTAAAAAAAAGCTTGGAACGATATGTTACACTGAGTTGTGATTCAGGAACAACACTTGAGTTACTTCGCTGCAATCTAATTATGATGTATCATTATATAGCTTTGGTAATTAATTTTTTTTTTTCAATTAAACTGCATATAATTTACACTAAGAATATTATTTATAATTTTTAGAACAGATTATAGTTATTTAATATATTTTTTATTTAATGTACTGTAATACAATATTTAAAAATTAAAAAAAAAGATTATTCCAGTCTCATTGATCTGTTATTATTATTTACGGTTACCGCCCACGAAAACGGTAAATACTCTTTGACGAATTTCAATTTCAATGCAATAGATGGCGGTAGTACGCGACAAATTTTCTGAACACATGATTTCTATCGAAATTTTTGTCTTAAGATATGATTTCTATCAAATATCTAAATACACCAGTGTTTTTCATTAAATTTTAGCGTTGGTCGGCTAAATAGTGTTGCCGCCATGAGGAGATATAATAAAATTCAAATAAAATTTAATGAAAAATACTGTGTAGTATCCATGTTTACGTAAGATATCCTTTTTCGTTTAAATTCATGATTTTTAATGAAATATAAATAAACTATTTTAGGGATATTTAACTGTCTGATAGACAATTTATTTCAGTTAGCTCATATTCAAACTTTCTTAACCAACCCTTTATTTTTGCTCACGAGATAGTTGAGAAGTTATGAGGGAACAGATGAACATACATACAAAACTATAGCGCATATATATCTTCCATAGTCGGGTAAAAGCTTTTATAATCTTATTAACATGGCTGTGTTCTTGTAAAAACTGTAAAGAGGTTTTAATCGGATTACACGTGTCCGACTATAAATTAGCTGTCCCGATATACAGCGGTAACGTGCAAAAGATAATTCCATAATGCATTATCCGGGATTAATACCATGCATACGCCAGCTTAAGGGAAATAGGGCTTATGCTGGACTTCAAATTAAATAATAATGTATAAGTACATTGCCGTTCCAAAAATACCAAAGACGCCAAAAGCTAACAATTGATTGTAGCCGAAACAAGAAACCTTTTGTTACATATTATTAAGGGGTGAACAGGTTTCTAGTAGCACGGGCTACTGGCCAAGTGTTACTAGAAGAAGAGAAATGTATATATAAAAAAAATAACTGTCAGCTAGAAATTTGCGGACTATGCGGCAGGTATTTAGCAGTACCGCTTTCTGCATTGTTAGGTGTGCGTTGGGGGATAGCTGAAGGGTTCTAACACTGTGGTGGAGATGTTTGGGTATCACGCCAGTTGTGGAGAGTACTATTGGTACTATGTACGTCTTGTCCAGCTTCCATATACGAGTTCCTTCGTCTTTTAAATTCAGTATATATTCAGTAAAGTCATTATTATTATTATTTTTCATTTATTCAAATAAGTAACTAAGACTCATCATTATTTTAAAAAACTATTAAATAACAAGACGTACCTAACGTACGTAGACGTACCTAACGTACGTAACTTAGACTAAATTATATGTGACAATCGCTAAAATTTTTCAACCGACTTCGAAAAGGAGGAATTTCTTTTTCTATTTTTAATTTTATAAATTTTTTCGTCTGTGTTCTTTTTTATTTTTGTTACCTCATAACTTTCTTGGTGAACTGTGATGATTCATATTTATCTGAAAACTGACGATTCCAGTGTGGTCCCATTTCAATTCTGACAATGGTATACATGAGAAAACTATATGTCTTAAACTTGCATTAAGTATGTGTGCGACAAATGGACGAAAAACTCAATATCACGTCAACCGATTTCTATGATTCATTTTTTATTGGAATGGATGTACTTTGAGAGTAGTTTAATGAGAGTTTGGTTAAAGTTAAAGTTACAGCTTTTATATATAATATATCTGTCCCACTGTTGGGCATAGTCCGCCACGCGGCCCTAGTGCGGATTGTCAGACTTGAGAAATCTTAGAAAAAAATTCTAAGTAACAAAAAGTCTCTACTTACTTCTAATGTAAGTTTCCTTCAGAGCTGAAATGAGTGGTAAATCAGCACATAAAATTGCAACAACAAATTTACTAGTGCCGGCACCGGGGATCGAACTCGGCTTGCTTAGCGTATCGGTATGCTACTTGAAGCGGCCGCTCGGACACTGAGCTACCACGGCTCGAGTTTGGTTAGGGTTGGATCCAGCCCTATAGTTTTGGGCTCTCAAGAATAAGATTACGATATCCCCTACATGTCGTAGAAGGCGACTAAAAGGGGCCTCGGTTCACTGGGCGACAAGGGTGGGGGCCTTTGTCGTCCGCTAAGGTGCGAGGCACTGCGAGGGCACAGGGGGGGAGGGGGTAACCTCCCCCCCGGGACGTGCTCTCCTTGAGCACAGTGCAGAGGGCTTCCGGTGCGTTCCACTGGAGATCCCGGAGCCCCTCGTCATGCACCGAGGAAAAGGCCACCAGGTAGGTTTTTTTTTTTTGGTTAGGGTCGGATTAATTATATTTCTTAATATTACTACGATAATTCAGTACTACAAGGAGGGCCTTCACGCGTAATAGCGTTTAACGTTTATATCGATTTTTAGTTTTTGCTCGTACGAGTATCAATAATCATAATCGTGCTCGTGCAAATATTCATAAAACTTACAAATCGATTACCGCGTCCCAAAATTCGTCTAGAACTTTGATTGTTTAGCAACATATCGAATTAGGACAAGCTAATTCGTACGGAAATGTTCCGCCTAATACTGAATTGTACCCGTCAGATATTTTCGAACCGGATAGAATAGGAGTTTAAAAATAAAAGTTCATAGATTGAAGCCCACGAGAGCCGGATGAAATCCTCCAAATGGACGGATAAAGTGCACCGGCGCGATGTATGACGTGTCCACTGAATTTTATCCGTGTTTTATTATTCTTTATATAGCGATATCTAATAATCCATTGGCTCGTCGCTTAATTTTTTTCGATTTGCCAGTAAAAGTGGTGGTACCTCCGAGATCAACCACCGCAATGTTTGGATCCTGGCCTGGGATATTTGTTTTGATAGAACTAGCTAAAAATTCTGACCAAGGAGGTCAGTTACCGAGGTAATTAATAGCACAAGTTATCTGCCGAACAAAACAACTCGTATACACAAAAAATCTCACACACTTTCACATACACCAGCAGATATTTATTTTTATTTTTTTTGCACAAAATAAAAGTGTACAAAACGGGGGACTTAATGATGACAAAGAATGGGTCTTTGCCCGTCTACCTTGGGTTTGTGCAGAGAGAAAGTAACGCGTGCACGCTTAGAGAAAAAAAATAGAAATTAATTCTCTTTCGTAATATTTCTATGATAATTTGGAAATACAAAGGGCGTTCGCGCGTAATAGCGCTTGATTCAATTTGAAGACGATTTTTGTTTTTTTATGATTTTATTTTTAATCTGTGTCGCAAAAATGATTGCCAGTGTCGGAAGGGTTTTTTTTTACTTGGATAAACGACTAACGCGTACCCGCCCCCGGCGGAAGGGCGAGTTAGGTCGGAATTTTACATAACATGCATATTTTAAAGACAGGTGCGTATTATTGAGTCTGGATAAGGTAATATATATATATATATATATATATATATATATATATATATAAACAATATCATCCTAGTACAAGTCTAGTAGGAGATCTGTGCCGAAAGTTAGAAGTCTCCTGTAAAATTATCTATAAATCCGCGTAATGCCGTTTAGGATAATCTTAAGTTTTGGTGATGAATAGATCACATATTAGCTAAATGTTTTGAGTTACGTTCTGATGGTAATTAGTTAAAATTTCAGTAGACTTGTACTATTGAATTACAATGTTATCGCATTTTAAAGTACAAAAGAAAATCATGTTACAAATTTGTGCCCGGTGAACTATTGAAAAAGCTTGGTGAATTCGAAGCTTCCGTATCTATCTAGACCGCTAGGGTTAGCATAGTGTAATTTGTTTGTACAATATTATTAGAACATATTATTTGACTGTCGCGACTTTCACCTCGCTTTTAATGTGTGAGGGAACGCCGAGTTCCGATAGATACTTGTTCGTAGATATATGCAGTTGTGAACTTGCATCCATCTAGCGGAGAGCGTAAGGACAAAGGCAACGTATCTCGCATGCGACTTTTTCAATCTTTATCATTCGCAACACTGCATCACAATCAAAGATCGGAGGACGCTCTAGGCCGACGCACTCCGGCATAACACGTGCATTACTCACGAAATATTTTCATAAAACCGAACCAAACGCACCCGTCCCGTCCCCCTCCCTCAGTCCGCCCGCTCTCCCGGTAAACCAGTTCAGTTCGTGCCCGGCTGCCGTGTGCGTCGGTCGATCAGCGGGAGAAGTACCGCCGTCGCGTCATATTACGAGAAAAACATCATTTGTAGCCAAAGCAAACCAATGCCGTGGATTTCATCTATGTTGTGCCCATGTGAGATTGTGCCATTTGAAGTGATGTTCCGTGAATGAGATGTTTTAGTGTCGGATTACTTTTTGAAAAGAGTGGGACGGGTTTCGCCTGCCGTTGCCGGACGTCTTTTCTCTCCGATCTCGGGATATCATTAAGGTATTTATTGTTACACCGGCTCATTGTTATAAGGAATTCTTTCTGCGGCCCTCGTGTGGAGTTAAATCGATAGGCATGGTTTGGTTCCGCGTGCGAGTAAGCCAACGCGTTGTAATGCGTCGATATGAATCGCTGATTGTAGATGGTGTTTGTGTATTTGCAATGTAGATGCGCCCGCCTTAGCTGTGTGCATTGAACACAGCCTGGGAACGGGTTCGGCTTCGAGTCCAGACGAGGTGCGAGTGGGCGACTATTAATTAGGCGCTCGACTTCAACGGTTGTACCCGCCGTTGACCCCGCTTTGATAACTTTTTGTTGCTAGAGATCTTGTAACGAATCGGACTTACATTTCAAACTTTTTTTTAGCCGTCTATAAAAGCCGTGATGTTTTGACTCGTTTAGTTCCGGTGTACGGGTAGATAGTTAACTAGGTTTATTATAGAACAGACTTTAATAAAAAAGAAAACACCCGCGCTTTTTATGATACTATTGCTTATTCCTAACACACTGTGTGTTACGAATAAGCAATAAGATCAATCAAAAATTGATCTCTAAATTAGAAAACGATTGCAATATTTACTTATGTAATCCTAGTAATTTGTTATTCTTTACCAAATAAAAATTTAAAGGGACGACGATTCCTCGGTAGATGGCATTACTAGTTGCAAAACAAATGATATTCCGCCATTATCTCATCAACGAACTATATATACACTTGAGAGGCGAATCTTTACCACTAATTATACACCGCAGTATAATAAATAGTTTTATAAGACAGATTCCACTGAAACAATTCTAATAACAGGTTATAAAAGATATAATTTGTGTTTTTCTCATTATGCACGAAAAGGTTTCGCGGGAACGATAATAATAAAATGATGCTTAAAATTACAGAGGGATTTCATAGAAATTACTTTTAATAACAACTTCATTTCACAAAAAGCGGTCAGTCAATATAACCGTTAAAATAGACAGTCTATTGGAAATTATTCTAAATATGCATATTCATTCAATTATCATTCAAAAATAGCAAGTAACCTGTGTGGTTATTGAAATATCACAACGTAATTTGATTACCTACCTTTCGTTAATTTATAATTTTATAATTTTTACTATACACAAAACTCGACAATACGGCAAAAGTTAGATTAAATAAAGTGACCTATCGTTTACAATTTTAATCGTAAATGAATGGAAAAATTCGTTACTTCACATAAGTTACATTCTTTTTAATAATTTATTTGAATTAAAAATAATTCCAATATTAATAATGGTAGTTGGATTTAGTTTGTATTAAGTCGGCATAGTTTTAGTATCGTTTTACACTAATAGTTTTACAATATAAACAGAATGTAAAAACGTTTTCATAATAACTATATTTTAGGAGTTTGCTTTCGTCGATGTTATTCGTTAGTATTTGTAATCCTTGTACAGAAACTATTTTAAAACTCACGCAAACTGGTTTTTGAGAGAATTATCATAAATGTTCAGAAATATATATTGTTTTTATTTTCTTTCATTTATGCCATCTATCAAATGTTTTTAATTGCCTAGTATATTTTTTCATTTTTATTAAGCTTCCAGAGTTTTTGTCGGTATATAAACTTCCAATTCTAGTTTCAAAATGTAGATGTTACTTTTATATAATATTTAATATTAAGATTTGTCCTGTACTACAAAAAATAAATAAACCAATTATAAACTGAATGTTCTATATTTCCTTAAGGAAAACTGACAATTATGGTATCATTGTTGCCAGTTAATAAATTATTTGTGATTTTTATTAAATCATCGAATAAAAAAAACCTTAAAAATATAAAGATTTCAATGTTTCAAATATTTATAGTAATGATTTAATTAGAAATATCTTATTATATAATTTCATGAATATTTGCATTTTCTTTTTGATAATTAATACTTCTATATTTGAGTTGTCTTTGTAAAAAGTTTTTTTATTATTAGAGATATAAAAGTAATAAATCTAAAGCGGGACTGCGAAATACAATTGGACTGTTATTTATTAAGACTTTTAGAGAGAGGAAAAATTATGTATACGTAAAACATAACCTCGAAAATTGTCGTGAGATAAACTAAATATTTAGCCTGTGCTATAAAAAGTTATTGGGCGCCATTTTAATCATATACCTTTAGGCTTTAAAAAGTATTTATTACAGAATACCAAATAAAGCAGTTACAGCATTCTATTATTAACGAACGAAAGCTTAAGTTATCGTGTTATATTAATGCGTAGGAAAGTTCTTATCGAATGTATATATCCAATTTTATCAGTGGACGTTTTAAGGGTTACATTTACAAGACGAATCCATTGATTCACTCGTAAAATGTGCCGTAAAGCCTGTATTGATGGCAGTTGGCAGTGATAAAGATTGGATTTAAATAAAGATATGTAGTAGGCGTATATATTGATGTAATAAGCTATTTTAATCCGATATTCAGCTATCGTTATAACGACGTCTCTAATGAAGTTTTCGTATTCGTTTAAATAAATGTGATTTAATTTCGTTATATGTTCTTTGTGTTGTCGCTTGATTATATTTTAATTATAGCGGTTTTGAAATTTTTGATAAAGAAGCTTAACCTGAATATATTAAAATCAAGTCTCACGTCCGTGTTAACATAAATGGGGTAGACGATTAGCAGGTATTATTATATAATTGAGAAATGAGCCATATTTCATAGCACGCTTAGAGCACGCGATTTTAAGTTTTGATTAGTTAAGTTAAAGTTCGTTAAGATAACGTAACAAAATTTGAATTATGGTTGTTAGATCGGATCACATTTTATTCGTAGTATTTGTTTTTTTAAGTTTGGTTTAATTATATGTTATAATAATTATAAGCATTGTGTTTTTCTTATCACAGAGAATGACAAATAATCATTAACAATTTTAGTGACCTTATAGACTCTAATAGAGATTGCTAGGTCTGTCAACCCCACTCAACTCGTTAAGGACTATTTATTTAGACGCTAAATTATTATAGTAAACGGAATTGTACAACGTGACGTACGAATCTATTATTCAATTTGTTTGTGTAACATGACAGCTTTGATAGGCCTTGACCATCTTTATCGGACATCAGCCTGTTGATCCTTTGCCTGTTATGACGATAATTAAAAAAAACGTTATGTAGTAGCCGTTTGATTATTGTTCTTTTTTATTATAATAAAAATTTATTTTATAAGCTTTCGCTGGTTGAGTCCTTCGTCATATAATGGGCAAAATTTTTTAGCAATTTTTTTTGTACTTAAAATTGGTACAAGCTTACTGGAATAAGAATTCCTTACTATCAGATCGTAAGTCGAACCACTTAGCCACTAGGCTTGAAGGCCTTCTTGCTTTTCTTTTATTCTTAACTACCTGCCCGAACAGTCTTCATTCTATCAAACGTTAAACATATCTTTTTCTTTCTCTTTTTTGAGCGATCCGTTATTTATATCTCAACAATTGGTGAATAAGGAACAATCCAACGATTATCTAATTCTATATTTTGTTGATTTACTGTTACAACTGGTAATCTTCCATTATCTGCAGTGTATCGACGATATAGAGGCACCGTTCTCGGTCATTATTTCTGTTACTAATTCCATTCACGTTGAATTTGGCTTAAGATTTCAACATGGGCTATAAAGAGTATGGAAAGTGTTGTTTTTACTATTGTCCACGTAATTTTTTTTTATTAAAACCGTGTGCCTTAAAGAACAATTGGAAATAAAAATGTAGCTAACAACATTCTTATTAACATAAATTTGATTACGAAAATGACGCTTTCAAAGCAACCTTTCGTTCGTTAAATAATCGATTTTCTTTAATAAATCGGACGTTAAACTAGTTCATTGAGTATAGAGTTCATTTATTAGTCTGTTCTATTATTATACTATTGTTTTTTTTTTAATTTTAATTGCTCAATAGATTCATATTTGATTTAAATTTCGAATTCAAATATAATATGTTTTTGTTAGGTTTATTTATAAGAAAGCGTCTGTGCATAACTGATTTAATTTGAAGTCGGTTTAATTTTTATATGTACTTGTTTGTATTAAAGTACTGGTAACTAAGAGATACTTTATTAGTCTTTTGTCGAAGTGGACTAGTTTGAAAATCACACTAGAAGTAAAATAAATACCTAAATTGTTCATTTCGGAATGCACGAGTGCACGTAGCACGTGTCATGGTATTCCGACATGGCCGCAAGCGTCAATTTGGCGCGTAAAAAACCTTGAATGCGTCCGGAAACGTGTCCCATCGGGTACTTGTCGAACAGATGTCGACATGTGGTATGGTGCCATCGACTAATTGACTATAGGAAAAAATCGTTGCGTTTTATATTCCAAAAAATGATTTAAATTTATTAATAGTATAGTCAGGTATAGTGACAGCTAAAGTTCGTTAGCTATTTCAATGTCTGCTAGTGTTATGATAAAATTTACCGACCGAGTCGTGGTTTGTTGGCACCCTCCGATTAAAATTTTAACGTGATCAGGAATAACTGTCCAAGCCGAGGTGACCTCCCGGGGCTCTTGCGCGGTATTGCTTCCATAAGAGGTCCAGGCTAAGCGACCTAAAAGCTTTGCCAACTCTCAAAGTCGGTGAGACTGTTGCGGTCAGTTTCTCTTGCCAATCAGAACAGGTCTGCCACAAAAAAAAACTCAAGATGCATTTCAACACTCCATCCTCCATCAATGTCAGCTGAATCTTCGCCTTTTTCACTTTTTAGAACCTCTTAAAAGGAATAATAGGTTCCCTTTGTTAGCCGACTTCAATACAAGAAGGTTCTCGAATCGCCTGCATCTAGTTTATGTTTGTGCATTCATAATGCTGCCATTTTAGAATCGGTTTCGGTTCGGAATACTTATTATAACACCTTAAGGCAAGGTTCAAGTAAAGGGTTCAGCGCTGTACTTCTAGGCTCGTAGAATAAGGCTACAGTATCCCTAGCCTATCGTAGAAGGCGACTAAAAGGGGCTCGGGTTCACGGGGCGACAAGTTTGGGGGTCTTTGTAGTCGACATTGGTTGGCCAGTGATTAACCTCCCCCGGGACGTGCTTCCAAGCATGGTGCAGCGGGGCTCCGATGACGGAAGTCAATGGAAACTGGAGATCATGGAGCCCCTTACCATGCTCCATGGAAGGGCCATCTGGGGAGGGGGGTTTAGTGAGAAAGAACCTCACATTACCCCGTGGGGGGAAGGCGGCGGTAATTTTCTTGAAGATTTCCCTCTCGTTAATAAAAAAAAGTTCAAGTAAACGACGGTGGACTTAATGCCTTAGTGACATTCTCTACTAATTATATATGACAAGCGGTGAGCCCATCTCCATAAACAGGTCACAAAATTGAAAAAAAAAACAAAGTTCGCCTGTGTGAACTTTAACCTAAGGTACTTTGTACTTACCTTAGCTTGGGAATACAAGTGTAATTAAATTAAAAGCTTAGCTTTGTACTTAGAATGATCATACGTGCTATATATTATATATAGCGCACATTTGCGTACGTCTGTCCATATGAGGGGGCATTGTTTCACAGCTTACACTAATAGTTACTTAGGCTGAAGATGAAAGGCATTGATTTATCATGCAACGGCATTTAACAGTACAAAAATACTGGATCATCGTTGCACCGTTATTCAAACGGTCAGTTATGATTTTAGGGTGACCACATTTTGATATTAAATATTTTTTGGCACAGACAAGACAGACATTTGAATTTTTACACTTTTGTATACACATATTTTACTTATTGTTTTATATGCTACTCGACTAATTATTGTACCAGTACGACTTACATATTCGGGAATCATATAATTGTGATTCTGAAATTCAGTGATAATTTAGAGGCTAAGCGTTAAACCGGATACTTTACCCGATGTTTTTTTGATAGTTGGTATTCCACTATTGTAATTTATTTTCTTCTATGCACTATAAATAAGTGGAATCAACGGGCACCAACAGCGTTTCCATAGCTATACGAATTGCGAACTTTTAAAAGGGAGGTTGAAAGAATATTCAGTCTGTCTTCTCAGTAGGTACTAACATTCTTGTTAACCATTCCAACTAAGCTTAGGCTTGTGCTAGGAGATGGTTCACATCAATAGTCGAATGGTGGATAATAATGGATTCGAACCCATTACCATATGTTTCTGAAACCTTACCCTAAACCTAACTAGTGACGCATCAAGTTGTTTGTTTATAGTCGTTTCTGTTGTGTAAGACTACACTACCATTTTAATCAGAGTCTGAATCGTGGAGGTATCGAAAGCATGAATACGAAGCCTTCTAAATAAATCTAACTGTGTAATAACTTGTAGGTCTTGTGGAATGAAATAGGACAATAACTAATACACTCGCTTTATTCAGACAACGTAACTTTGTACAAGGAATTATTTTAACAAATATCGTCACAACTGCGCGTCCTCACATTCTTTATACAAAATTAAATAGAAGTCAGCTTTTTTAAATGACGAACTACACAGATTGGCCAAAGAAGCTGGCTTTGACTGCTTCACCGGATTGAGAGGTGGCATAGTTCTTAGGTCGCTTAGCCTGAACCTCTATCGCTAGTAACTCGACACAAGGGGACACTTGTGAGACCAGGTGAGGGTAACCTCGGCTTGGACGGTTACTATGTTACGCGTAAGTATTCTAATCCGAGGACGCCCGAGACGGCCGAACCACGACTCGGTCGGTTGCTATTTCACGGATAATCTTAAATTACGAACTAATAAAGTTAAATTATTGTTTACAATGCTAAGTTAATGTGACGATCAACTAAATTATTAATTATGAATTAAAGATACGATAAGGTTCAGGTAAATCACTAAGTTATCATTGGAAATAGTTATTATGCATAACAATCTTGCTAGTTGGCATATGACATGTATATACAGATGTCGTTCTAATATTAATTGATAACCTTTAAAATTAGAACATATGTCCCTCTTTAGGGCGTATACACCCTGTATTTTATTTTAATTACGTAAGTTGTAAATCACCGCGTTACTATAACAGGCATATTCTGTGGTTCAAAACCAATAAATCTTTTATTTTTAGAATTGTTTTCGGTTTACATTTTTATTTTTAGCTTTACAAAATTAACTTTGTCAAGAGAATCGTACGGATTTTATGTCGTTTAATTAACGTTTTAATGTTTTTAAATTTGTGTTCACATCGCTCACGGATGGTAAGGGTGTTCGTTTTTATTACTTTTTTTTGTTATTAGTTAAAAGCAATTGTAGGTTCGACTTACGATCATATGGTCGCGAGTTCGAATCGCAGTCGCCTTGTACCAATAAACATTATGTAGGATTTAATTATAATAAAATAATTCGTACTAAAAGTCCTGTAAAAGTATTGAGTCCTTACAAGCTTCAACACTCTGACAATCTGAGGGACATTCAAAAGCTAAACTGACTTTAATTGCCACTTCGGGGAGCGCTGGCGCTGGTAGAAGAAGTGTCTGAAGAAACTCTATCAACGCTTCTAACATCTAAGGGGTGGGGCTTGCCCATAAAATAGCGGTAACGCGCAAGGATTATTTGCAACCTCCGACGGTCGCGAATGAAAGCTTTGTGGATTTGTAAAGATCTAGCCTGTGCAATGGTAATTGCGTCGTCCGGATCGTCAAGAACGTGTCTGCTACCCATTAAAAATATAAAAGTGTTATCAAAATTTGACATACATTTTTAGTTCATATATTTTCACAGATAAAATAAACAAAGAGAGCATACGAACGATCAACGTTATTCTCGAGCGTACAATGAACTGTATTTATTCATTTATATTTTCTAAATATATTTTCGTCCGCAAATAATAAATTAACATGGTGGCCCTATTACTGGCCGTATAATAAATCTTGTTGTTTTAACTTGTCTCGGCTTAAGACTTGTATCATTTAATTAAATTGGACTCTTGGCACGATGACAAAAGTCAGATCGTGCGTGCGCGCATAATTGGATGCGACTTGTCGTTTATACGGCCGACTAGGTTGAAACTGGACAAGTAAGGACCGCCGTTTAACATGCATTTTGAGAGATCATTCGCAAGATGAAGCATATTGTTTGTGTTACTGAAAATCTTCTGTTTTTGTGGTGACATCGATCAAGATCCTGAGTCTGCTAAACCAATTGTGTGTTAGCTAGCAACACATAGCAATTGTTATGCATAACAACTACTTCCAATGATATCTTAGTGATTTACTTGAACCTTATTGTATCTTTAATTCATAATTAATAATTTAGTTGATCGTTACATTAACTTGGCATTGTAAACAATAATTTAACTTTATTAGTTCCTAATATAAATTTTAATTAATTTTGTATAGAGATTGTGACGACGCTCGGTTTTGACGGTATTCGTTAAAATAATTCTTTGTACAACGTTAGGCTGTCTGGATAAAGCTAGTGTATTAGTTGTTAGACTATTTTATTTCACAAGACCTAGAAATTATTACATGTGTTTTATTTATAAGAAAAGGAGTAAACGATCTTACGGCTCATTTTAAGTGATCATCACCGCCCTTGAACACATGCCGTAGGAGCTGCCGGTGCATTGCCGGACTTTGATAAAGAAGTAGGCTCGTTTCTTGAAGGTACCCAAATCGTATAGATTCGAAAACAACGCTGGTGACAGTTGATTGCACAGGTTGACAGTAAAGTACAGTCGTGGAAGGCTAACCATCAAGATGTGTGTTGTGTGTTGATGGAATTTGGAATTCTGCCCGTGATGTACGGACATGGAAAACAATCTACTACATCTACTCGAAATGAAACTTCAGTGACATCGTAGTTATGGATTTTTACTAGTTTTGGCAATTATTTGTGCCACTATGATTTTCCGATAACCCTGTAGTTCTGGGCTCTCAAGAATAAGACTACGGTATCCCCTGCCTGTCGTAGACGGCGACTAAAAGGGGCCTCGGATTCAATGGGCGACCAGGGTGGGGCGTTTGTCGTCCGCCAAGGTGGATCCGGGAAGAAGGCGACATCGGCTGGCCCGTGTCGCCTTGCACTGCGAGGGCACGGGGGGGAGGGAGTAAATAGACTAACGGCATGTTAGCCGTTAGTCTATTTGCCAGTGATGTTTCATTATCCTATCTAGTACAGCCACAACATTTACACACACATGTTCGACGTGCCAGTGCCAGCCTAGAACGTCATTTTAAACTGCCAGTTATTTTTATGAGTTTTTTTTTAATTTGTAAGAAAAATGTAAACAATGCGAAGGCGTGGCGAGTCTAAGGCAAGAAATATTATTGTCTTGTATCATCGTAGCGTTCATTTTTAATTTTCAGTCAGCGATATTATATTGGAAGTTTTAAAAATTTCCTCGACACTTTAGTAAAAAAGCTGTCGGATATAACGATCAACGGCCAGTCACAATATTACTTAAGAAGCGGATTCTTAAAAGCACAGAAATGACTGCAACGTAAAAACTATTCTAAAATGGTTACAGTAACTTGTCTTATATTTTGAACCTTACATAGTTACAATAAGAGGCACATTCTAATGTTTCATTGGAAAACGTAACTTTGTTAATAAGGGCAGACGTGTGTCACTCAGAGTGGCTCTTCAACTATTTATTAAGCAATGTAGATATATCGAGATTCTTGGGAATTTTTACTAAAAACATGTGTCACATAGATATCTTGTAATGTTGCGCTTTAATAGTTGCCCTAGTAGAAAATTAATGGAACTTCTACGGTCTTATATGCATGATGGTTTTAAGGTATAGATAAAAAAAACCGTTACGGGTTGTCGGGTCGTTGACGACGGCTCTTTATGATGTCTTGATGTAAACCTATAGCAAGAACATTTGAAAACAAAATGACCACGTCAGTACGTTCACCTGAGAAGTGAAACGCCGGTTCAATAAAAATACAGTTTCAGTATTAACAATATTAACGATCAACCTTATAGTTAATTTTGGGTATATTCTCTTTTTATATCTACACAAATATTTTTCAATAGAGTGATCTCTTTGAATTAAACTCTTTTTACGGATTTTATCATCTAAGTCTAGTGAAAATGGCCACTGTTTAAAATTCGAAACATCGGGAATATATGAAAATAAAATTAAAACGCCATAATTTCCTTAAAAGGCGGATTGGGATGGCAAAAGATGCTATGACCCGTTTAAACAACGTCTGGAAGAAAAGAGGAATTGGTATCAAAACCAAGATGAGATTGATACGTGCCTTGGTATTCCCTATCTTCCTGTATGGAGTGGAAACGTGGACAATCCCAGCCAGAGAGAGGCAAAGGATCGATGCATTCGAGATGTGGTGCTGGAGGCGTATTTTAAGGATACCCTGGACTGCGAAACGCACCAATGCATCTATCCTAAGCCAACTACAAATTAAGACTCGTTTGTCTACCATATGCCGACAACGAATTCTGGCATGTTTCGGGCACACAACGCGCAGAGGCGACGAAAGTCTAGATAAACTGATCGTAGTTGGGAACACCGCAGGAAAAAGAATCTCGCGGCCGTTCACCAACAGTGCTATAAGAGACGCGCTGGACAGAAGCCGGTGGAGGCAAATCATCCGCTCCAGATGCAACCCTGATGGTGACCACGATCCTCAGACATGAGGGACCGATACTAGAGAGATTTCCTTAAAATAATTTTATTCCCATAGTTTATATTGTGATGTTTAACCGACTACATAACGGAGAAAGTTCTCAATTCCAATTTTTTTTTTAAAGAATGCTAGCAATATTTCTTTTTCTTTAATAAATACGGTATGGTTCACGTCAATAGTCGAATGGTGGATTCGCCTACGACCTTACGATTCGCAAACCGTACCCTAAACTGTTAGGCTATTGACGCTTTGTGTAGTTATTATATGTATATACTTGATGCGCCGTTTTTTTTTGTTTCAAAGGGTTTGCTTTCAGTAAGGTCCTATGTTAAATTTTTTGACATAGATTCGTGCATTTCGAACCATCAGGGAGTTCCTAGAAATAGTATGTTAGGATGTTAGTTGTTTGAGATATTGGTAGTATAATCAAACGGCACTCGTTGAGTTCAAAAGATTAATAATCACTTTATTTAAAAAAGCACAGATCATAATAATGCAGTATGTATTATAGATGTTTTACAAATTCTAGGACGCGTTAACGACAACGCGCAATAGAGTTCCGGCTAAGCGATCCAAGAGTTCCTTTCCCGAAGTGGCTTAGCTTTTGAATGACCTTTAGATTATCCGTGAAATAGCAACTGACCGAGTCGTGGTTCGGCCCTCTCGGGCGCCCTTGGATCGGAATGCTTACGCTTAACATAGTAACCGTCCAAACCGAGGTTACCCCTCACCGGGGACACTTGTGTCGAGTTACTAGCGGTAGAGGTTCAGGCTAAGCGGCCTAAGAGCTAAGCCACCTCTCAATCCGGTGAAGCAGTCAAGGCCAGCTTCTTTGGCCAATCTGTGTAATTTGTCATTTAAAAACGATCCAAGAGCAATGCCACCTCTCAATGCAGTGAAGTAATTCGAAAATGTAGACGCAAGAGCTTCGTAATATAACTAATATTTAACACAGAAGTGCGTAGTTGTACCCTGTAATGGTTTAACCATCGCGTTTAATTTTGTTTAAACGCTAGGAATAAAAAATCTTTAAGCAATTGTCTCTTGCGTCCCCGGGAATCTCTGTGAACAATCGCGTATACCTAGCCGCTAACTATATAGGCTTTAGTTAGCGCATTTTAACAAGCAGCACCTAAGACGCAAGCGTATCGACTTCTGTAATCTATTCCCGGAGTCGGACCGCGAATGGTCATTGTACAGAAACTTCCCATCTTTAACTTTTGTTAATCGCACGGGTCTACAGACTGTATGGTTACTATGGTTACGGTTTTATTAAATTTCAACCGACTTCAATAAAGGAGGTTCTCAATTATATATTAATAATATATCAATAATAAATTTAAAAAGACAGCACTAATAAGGCTTAAACAGTATAATTATGAAGACATTGAAAAATTAGTAATTATAAATTGATAGTTTGAATATTGTGCAAACACAGTAACACACACACACATACATTTAAAAACAGATTTTATTTTTTAAGTTACGGTCAAAAATGACGAAGGAAGACATTAAATCCTGAGACACAGCTTACGCTAGTTCGGGAGTTAAGGGACTCACCTTTATATGTATTTAACTTTTTCTGATGCAAATAAACTATATTATTATTATTGATTTTAAGAATTTCTCTTTAATGAAAATTACGGGCCTACGCCAAGTGGGTTTCATATTGAGGGTTGTCTAAGTTAGCGTATTAAGCAGCTGTTTTCGTAATTTGTTCGTATATGCGTTTTACATTATGCCTATTTACGTTACCACAAAAGCCTTCTTATTATAGTTAGAAACGTAGGCTATTTAAAAATAAGATGAATTCATAAACTTGAATTCACGTGAAATTTGTTCGTATATGCGTTTTACATTATGCCTATTTACGTTACCACAAAAGCCTTCTTATTATATTTAGAAACGTAGGCTATTTAAAATTAAGATGAATTTATAAACTGGAATTCACGTGAAATTTATTCGTATATACGTTTTACATTATGCCTATTTACGTTACCACAAAAGCCTTCTTATTATAGTTAGAAACGTAGGCTATTTAAAATTAAGATGAATTTATAAACTGGAATTCAAGTGAAATTTGTCTCAAACAAAAGCTCTGACTGCCTATCTCAATTACGACGGTAAGCGTAAAGTTTTTTTCTTCTTTGTCAGTATACGCTACTAACATCACTGGATAACCTTCAACGAGTCAGGAACAACATAAGAAAACTATTTTATAGCCTCGAGGGTTCGCTTTGAAGTTTATTTTGGGTGCGTTCAGAATATTAAATTAAGGTTTTATTGGGGTTAGATATTATTTGGAAATTATGAGGTTTGTTGCTTAATCTATGTGCCTACAAAATGTGATTGCCATAACATATACATAATATAAATTAAAAAATATACTATGTGAGGATATCAAATATTTTTTTAATAGTGATCGCCGCCGCCCACCAAACACCGCTATAACACTTACATAGAAATTAGACTTGCGTTGCGGACCACTAAAGTACATATTACATTAACATATCTCCACCGCATACAGAAGCGTCAATAGCCTAATGGTTTAGGGTACGGCCTGCGAATCGTAAGGTCGTGGGTTCGAATCTACTATTGGACTATTGCCGTGAACCATGTCCTAGCACAAGCTTAAGCTTAGTTGGAATGGTTAACAAGATTGTTAGTAATATTTCTGAAAAAAGAAATATTGCTAGCTTTCTTTAATACCGATATTTTGCGAGTCCGTGGAACATTGCGCGTGATGATGGGATCAAATGGGTTGGCCATTGGATCGTCATGACCTTGGCTGCAAAAGCGAATTAATCGATAGTGGCGAAATGGACTCGGAATAAAACATTGTTCCCTTGGACAGAACTTGATTGAATATTCATAGAGTGAAGGATGTTGTCATAAAGGCCGCAGGACGTAGCGAAATGTAAGCCACTTACAACCGGTCCTTTTGGAAATCGTTGCGGTAGGCCTATGTCCAGCAGTGGATGTTTTACGGCTGTAATGATGATGATTATTAAAGATGTTGTATAATTATAACGTCAGCGGAAAAACGTCACATTGCAGTATATACAGAACAGCATTGGGGTCCCAGGTAAAACAAATCATTTGAATAACAGAAGAAGTTGTGACAGAAGTACTGTTAGATGTCCTTTCCGATCAATGCTAACAATTTTGATGTTTGACAACGCTGTATAAATAATGATAATAATTGATGAATACTGGATGTCATTCGCGCAAAATGTCCCGTTACGCTCGAACCGAGAGTTCCCGAGAATTACCGATATTGTACGGCAATTCAAAGTGTGTAAACGAGAGCGCAGTATGACAGAGATAGAGAACGGAAATTTGTGCTCAGTGAAGGAGAAAAAAAAGGTAAGTTCAATAGGATATAATAAAAAAGACGATAAAAGATTTTGTTGGAATAACGTGTGTACCTAGAATACGTGGTCATGAATTTAACGTCCAAGCGCCTTGCTCCCATCTGGGATTTATTTTATCAAATTCCTTTTAATCATTCCAAAACTACTTTTAGGTATTTTACTAGGTTTTATCTACAATCTTATATCACACATCCATTGCATATGTGATTGAGCTGATACAGCAATGAAACTCTTTGATGAGAAACTAAACTCCTTCCAAGAAAGGAATTGCTTTGGGCACTCTAGCTTGACAGCTTACAGACTGCAATGATTATCCGTACTACACGTGGATTATGAATGATGTATTTATATGTAAATTTCGTTGGTATTGTCATAAATTTACTAATAATACCAAAAATTTGTGGTAGTGTTGCTAGAGGGCGACCAAGGTGAATTTAAATTGACTTGATTGGTTACGTACTAAAGAAGGGGTGACGTCAGAAGTACCCTAAGCCAATGGACATGTATGAATGTGCAAAAAGCGAGAAAGGTCTCTGTGACCCACTGACTATGCTTTTGTTTGTTTGTCCGTAGTACTAACGGTCTATAGACATAGACATGTTCTTTATTGGCACAAAATATGAAACACATCAAAAAGACAGAAAAAAAAATAGTTAAAAAAAAATGGACAAATAGAACATAGATATGATGCCAATATTGGACACCGTCTCAGCATATGTCGTCGCAAGGATGCGTGTCTTCTATCAAAGACTAAGTTTTTGTGTATGAAGCAAGATTGTTAGAGATGTTAGACTTTAGGATTTTGTTAGAAAAAGACTCTTCAATCCACAATAATCATCTACGCGACCGATCCAGCCAACTAAATTTACTCGTAGTTTACGGCTACCCATAACGATAGATTCATTCTGTAACGTTTTCGATACTCCTCAATCACCCTGTATATCGGCCCTTTTCTTCACGAACTTTTTCCGATTTGCGAACGGAAGGAGAAATGTAACGCAACTAAAGTGACAGGGTCGTTAAATTGTTGAATCGAACGTCTTGCTGGCGGGGTTTTACGAGTTTCGTATGACTCCGAAATCGGCTTAAAGGTTATATCCGGGCGCTCATTTGGGAACTTTCGACTCATCAAAACCGGGATAGCGTTTTACAATAAAGCGAATTGCAACAATTCCCTTTTTTATTTGTAAGCTATATGTGACTTTGGCAATTCGTTTTGGTAACATGCGAGTGTAGGCTTCACCGAAGTATTGCCAAACATCTACCAAAGCAATTGCTGGTGCATTGCCGTCCTATTGTCCTATAACTCATCGCTAGATAGCACGCTTCCCGAAGTGGCACTTAAAGTTAGTTTAGCTTTTGAATGTCTCTTAGATTATCCGTGAAATAGCAACCGACCGAGTCGTGGTTCGGCCCTCTCGGGCGCCCTCGGATCGGCATGCTTACGCGTAACATAGTAACCGTCAAGCCGAGGTTACCCCTCACCGGGGACCCTTGTGTCGAGTTACTAGCAATAGAGGTTCAGGCTAAGGGACCTAAGAGCTATGCCACCTCTCAATCCGGTGAAGTAGTCAAGGCCAGCTTCTCTGGCCAATCTGTGTAGTTCGTCATAAAAAAATCGCTAGATATTGAGGTACGAAGTTGTCTTACTTCCCAACTGTTCTGTTCTACCATCATTCCCGCAAGGAAAAATGTACATCGTTTTATCGTACATTAAATTTCTTAAGTTTATATTTTTGTCATGAACAATAAATCTATATAGTAAATTTAAACATAAAGATTCTTCTTAATGACAGCTAAATAGTGATCATATCAATTATAAGACTTAAAATCTGACTCTGGCTAAATCTCATCTCTTATAGGGTTAGTATACAAAAGCAAATATTTGGGTCTATATAGCGGTATCATATAGTGTATGTGTACTAACTATTAACGTATTAAGAAATACATAACCCCCAATAGTTCTATTTCGATTATAGATAACATAAGAAATTAACGTGACATATAAATATTTATTTGTATATTTATTAATACCTACAATGGAAGCCCAATAGATTAGGTTACGGTCTGTTTCAGCCCTGTCGTTCTGGGCTCTCAAGACTAAGACTACGGTATCCCCTGCCTGTCGTAAAAGGGGCCTCGGGTTCACTAGGCGACATCGGCTGGCCCATGTCGACTTGCACTGCGAGGGCACAGAGGGGGGAGGGACTAACCTCACCCCGGAAAGTGCTCTCCTTGAGCACAGTGAGGAGGGGCTCCGGTGCGTTTCTTTCGAGATCCCGGAGCCCCTCACCATACACCGAGGAAGGACCACCGCGGAGATTTTAGTGGGTAACCCCATATAACCGTCGCCTTCCCCCCCAGAAGGCGGGGTATCTTTTTGAAGATTTCTTCCCCGTTAACAAAAAAAAGGGTACGGTGCGCGAAACATAAGATTCGTAGGTTCGAATCCACCATTCGACTATTGACGTGATCGACGTCCCAGAACGAGGTTAAGCTTAGTTGGAACGGTTAACACGTATGTTAGTAATTGTTAACTATGGCGTTATATTTTGACAGCGTAACGTTGTACAGATGTAGTTAGAAATTATTTTCCTTTGGGAAAACTCGGTTCTTTATCGGAATACGATGACACCCGTACTTTCAAAAATGATCGTATTAAATTAGTGATTATCATATCCATTAATATGGTGCTATTTGAGAGAGCACGATATATACGAACTTTTCTGAAACATTACGAAGAAAGTTTAATTATTGTTTACAATGTGAAATGAATACAGTGATTAACTAATTAATTATTATAATTTTGTATATAATATTGTATAGATGCACCCCTAAATATAATTCAAAGTATTTGTAGTACGCCACAAACGCTAGGCGCCTATGTGTTGCTATCTTTTTTTATTAACGCGGGGGAATCGAGTTATTAACCATCCTCCGGTACTCTGGGTGGGCCCGGAGGGATGTGTGGTACTCGGCCTGGGCAGCCCATACCCACTAAACCTACCGCGAATGCCATCAGCCGTTATGAGCGGGGTGCGCCGGATCTGTCAGCGACAGGGCACCCCAACGACCGGCCGGTCTCGGCAAGACCGGACTTCACCCTCGAAGGGGACTCCTCCGGATGTGTTGCTATCTAACATAATATATGTGAAAACAATTATTTCAGCATTCTTTTTAAAAATTATACACAATTTCAATATTAAATACCACAATTTACAACGTTAGATCAAAATATATCAATATTTGGTATAATATTTACGAGAATCCCGTTTTCGCGTCCCTTGTAATGCCAACTGTCAGCGTTCGTAATAAACATCAGGTAAAAATTGGATCCCAAACTGTCCCTTCACATTCAGTAGGGATTGTACCTCTCTCCCACTAATTGGCCTGAATGTGGGACGACACGGAAAGGAACTAAATCGCAATTTAAATATAGTCATTCTTAATGTCCCTCGTCTGCTGAATTAACTACCGAAATTTGTTATATTTTAACCGACTTTAGGTTTATATATTAGCCCTAAAAAATTCGAATTCATAGCCGTTAGACCGTAAGTTAGTTGAGTTATAGCCTTTATATAAATAATATTTATTGCCCATTGTTGGGCGCAGGCTTTCTCTGTAAAGAGAATATAAGGTCATAGTCCGCCACGCGACACTACTGCTGATTGGCAGACTTCGCATGTCTTAGAAATATGTTCGAAGACATCAGTTTCCAGTTTCAGTCACAGGTGTCCTAACAACATTTTCCTTCACCGCCGAGCGCGTGGTGAATCAGCACATAAAATTGCAACAGCAAATTTATGGGTGCCGGCACCGGGGATCGAACTCGGGTTGATAGCGTACTGGCCGTACCGGCTCACGAACCGTAACACAACCAATTTACTGTTACACTATATATAATATATAATACATATCACTTTTACTATGTGACGCTTCGCTTAGTAACGTAAACTATTTAATGCTGTGTAGTGATGCTTAGAAATATTGTTAAAATTATTAAGTAAAACTAAGCTTAAATAAGATGTATGATTTACTTAGAAATTAAATAAATAAAATAAAAAAGCCTTATTTTTCTTACTACCTAATTACAAATATAAAATATACTAATTTTTAATTATTAATAGAACCCCTCATTCTCGAGGATGAAGGCCTCCTCTAGAGCTTTCCAGGTCTCTTTGTCTTTTGCGGTTAATGGCCACTGTTTGCCAGCCACGCGCATAATGTCATCTATTTAGAAATTATTCTTTTTATTTAATAAATTTTGACACAAAACAATCTCAGTTTGCGATTTAAAAAAGTTGCATTCCTTATTTTCGAATGCCGCTGAAATACTTTAAACGCAATCAAGTCAGCCTGTTTCCGAGTTAAATTGAGACGTTGAATGTTTGGCCATTTTCTTTTCCCTCCAATTCCGAGCCAATAGCACAAGTAAAAAAGGCCCGATACCACCAGCATTGAAGGCAATATACGACCTCGCCCGGCAGAACCATTTCCTTTAATGTTTTCATGAGTCTCGGGAACTAAAGAGCGTGTAGCGTATCTGTTCCTTCCTTTTAATAGCCGAAGAGCGAACAAACTGCCACGTATTAAGTTTTATCAACCATCTGCACGAATGTCACGTCTTTATTACTACTTATTCTTTGTCCTCATGAATGCAGTGCCCGTGCGAGGGGGATACAAATATGAACGCGTCCTTTCTACATGTTGTGGCTGTTAAGGATGTCGATACAACATTTATCTTTATTTTAAAAAATAAAAAGAAATCTAAGATTTTAACCCTTTTTAATGAGGGAAGACAGGGACTGCAATTACTGCCCGATTTTCATCAATATTATTAGGTATATGTGTCCTGATTTATTTACTAAAATATAAATAATGGAATGGTTTGCCCGCGTCTGTCTTTTCCTTCGATTACAATGTGATTAAAGTGAATAGACACTAGATTAACTAAGATAGTGCGTCGTACCATCCAGAGCTGCATTTCCACTTAACATCAGGTGGGACCGTGTTCAAGCACCTGCTTAGAAATAACAAAAAAAGTGATACCAAAATACATATTTTGGCGCAATACAGAATCTATTCCTGTTTTGCACCAAAATATGTATACAAAGGGAACTTACTGCTGTTTAGCATTTTCTATTCATGCATTTTTTTTACAAATGTATACAAAATCGTACCATTCGATGCTATTGCTTAATTTCCCATTTGACTGAACCGTGGCAAAATAATTGCAAATTAAAATAAGTCAAATGAAATGTCGACTGAATCTCTTGTTATAAACACATACTTAATAACAACTTGAGATAAACAAATTATATTTTATTTATATATTACAAGATTTAAAATAATTTTGAAGCAGGAATCAAATATAAAGACTAGTTTAAATGAATGTCCGATGTGTATTGATGTGAATCGAATAAGTGTATACTCACCCATTAATGTACTCGTAACGTTTCACTCACACATGCAAACGTAACACATAACCGTGACGTTTTGGGTTTTAGTACCTCACTCACCGCTATTATAATTAATTATAAATTATAAAAATTACAGGTTAGAAATTTACCTAAACGTAAATTCATACATTGTTTTTCTTTATTATGTAATCAAGTCCACTCATTTGTACGGTATACATTCGTTTAATACATACGAGAAAGACGATAAAATTTTCTTACTAAGTATATCTTTCTCAGTTATATTCGCAACTACCTCTTTCTAGCTACAGAATTGCCTGGTATATTTATTAACGATGACATCCAAAGACAACAAAATTGCTTATAAAATTATACCTGGTTTAATTATGAATTAAATTTTGTATTTCAAATTGGAAATCCATCTATTGTATATTATAAAATAAGCATTTGCTATAAAATCTTCCCCGTTCAATCGTAGACACTCCCAAAAATTGGGCAACGTCGATTCCATTTTGTCACAGATAATATAAAATAGTTGATGCTATTGACCGTGTGTCTTACACGTTATAACGTTTGAAAAAA
Organism: Meandrusa payeni; assembly: GCA_029286785.1. Taxonomy (NCBI): domain Eukaryota; kingdom Metazoa; phylum Arthropoda; class Insecta; order Lepidoptera; family Papilionidae; genus Meandrusa; species Meandrusa payeni. The sequence continues at coordinate 5,991,873 of JAGSMX010000029.1, forward strand.
GCGGGGAATCTTCCATCCCTTTCGTTTGTAGCCTGTTCGATTGAATAAAAAACGCGGTACCTGAACCGGTCCCCTGACATGTTGTTTATACATTTTTCTTACCGTTGTGTTGGATATATTTTTTCTGCTAGGGATTTTTCGATTGAGATTGAATCGGGAGCGTTATTAAAAAAGTTTCTCTGTAAATCCCGCGTTGATTTTTCTCGCGTCCCGCGAATTTTTGGCGAATTATAGGCGTTACATGTGGTTTCATTTTTATTTCTTTCTTGTTCTAAATTCCATTACCGACTTTGATGTTGACATATTATATTTTATACAGGGTGTAGAATACGGCTTCCGAAAACGAAGATAGACGATAGTACTAATGACACCTTTAAAAAAAATCATATTTTTAATACGTTTTTTTTGGAATTATTACGCTCCATCATGTTAGTATAGCTAGCTATAGGCACAAATAAACTTACTCGAATGCCCGAGCAGACATTTGAATGTGTATAAATGAGAGATGGATGTAGATAGCATGATCAAAAAAGTATGAAAGGTGTGATAAGATTGGAAAATTTGTAGTTGGGGAAGTAATGCTTTAAAGAGTATTTTGTCAAAGGATCAATAGCCGAATGATTTTGGGTAAGGACTGCGAATTGTGGGGTCGTAGAAACAAATCCTTTATTGGACTATTAATCTGATCGATCGATGAATGTTATCATCTCCTTGCACAAGCTTAAGCTCCGTTATGATTAACAAGACTGTTAGAAATATTTGTAAAAAAGGAAATGTTGTTAGCTAGATTTTTTTGGGTTGAAAAATATGTGTGTTTGGTTTGGTCATGAAGAATGAATGAATAAGGAAAGAAAGAGGCGTGTACAGAATGTTCAAGGAGATTTTTATACAAAGATATTTAGATCTCGTTTACCACTCAGGACATGGGCTTAAGTGATACGAATCTGGTTTTTTATATGTATTACAATGTATATAAATAGAATTTGTCTCCGCTAATTCAATTGACCTTAATTTTATATTTAAGACTTCGACATAGTGTCTGGCATTACATAATACGTAAATGAATTTGTTCGCGAATGAATGTATGAATGAATTGGATGTTGCAGAAATGTAAGTGCTCCCAGTAACGGAATTTGGATTGGAGCCAAGCTCGACGGCCAATGCATCCTGCTGTTTGATTGACGAGCCTCTTGTACTTTTGTTATCTGTCCGTCTGTATAACTGGGTTATTCAATAGACATTATTTTATATCCTTTATTATCTCGGTTATAAAAAGTAATACAACATGGAAAATAGCACGAAATATTTTACTATTAAACATTCGACCTACTTTCAAAATGCAGTATGTTTTAATTATTTGTATATATTACATTATTTATACTTTATACATATATCACAGCAAAATATCAGTGACATAAAAAATATTACCCGACTAAGATCATAATTTTTTTTCGCTACTTAAAATTGTGTTGGTATTTCATGCAAGTTGTGAATGACCATCATTTTAACTTTATAACTCAAAACTGTTATAAATTTATAGAATCAGTTACCATGTTCTTCATTAATCGCTTACTGAGATATGTTACACTTATTCGAGAAGCATTTAAAATAAGGGTGTAGTAGTCGAGATATCTTTTTTTTACGTTTGGCGCCAAAATCGACACAAAGATACAGCCCCAGGTAACAACCCCGGCGTTTCATTGCAAGGACAATGCACGCTGGACGCCATCACTGTCGCTTAGTCAGCTGCATTAGCGTCCGCCATTTTGGATTTTTTGTCGATATGTAATGTTAGTCAAATACGTGTCTATTTTTAGTAAAATGATAATAATAATGAATTATAATCATAAATTATGATAGGATTTCAATTCTTTTATAATATTATTATTTTTGTAACGAATAATAGAGTAGCTTGTGCAGAAATCCTTTCAACTATAAAAAAAATAAAGATTACGATTTGGGTAATATACAAGAAAAGCTTCTTTCTTTGTAACTGTTAGTGATTATTTAAAAAAAAGTTATTTTTACTGATATTCAAATAATTAGTTCTTAGGGCACAATGTTAAAGTTTGTGCTACGTAAATATAATTTATACAAGTTTCGTATTCAACGTTTAGCATGTTCTAGTTTGTTCTAACGCACTCTTAGTTAAAAAATAACTCCTCGGGAATTCGGCAAATACACAGATAAGGGAAAAAAGGTAAAACAATGTGAAATGGCGGAAACAAATACGTTTATCGGCGCATAGGGACTACTAACAGGAATCAGGTAGTCGAGGGACATTGCCCTGAGGATTAACATAAATAGTTTTATAAAATTATTTACGTTAATTTTCATAATTCTTTCTTAAAATAAATATAACACAAAGTAATTTCCGTATTAAGCAGTTTTTTGTGATTTAGCGGTCTTGAGTTTAAATCTCAGCCGGCTTAAGCTAATGAGATTTGTGATAATAATTTTCGCTCCCGTCACGTGTGTTACACAATAGACTGGCTAAAATGTAGGCAGTAATAGCTGTCTCTGTCCCAGCTATAGTAAGCTGGAGCCCAGCTGTAATATAAGCTTTGTTTTGTGCTAGTTATAATATTTAAAAAAATCTTTCTTGTCTTTTTGACCGTTTTATGCCGAGTAAATAGACGTAAAATCTTTAGTGTTTCCCATATTTTTCTACTCGGCCGAAACATGAACCTCACGCCAAACTGAAACACAAAAGATAGAAGTTCTGCAGATGTGGTTTTGGAGAAAGATGATCCTTGAAGATTTCGATATCAATGAGCGTCTATCAACTCAAGTGCGCAGGCGTATAGTACAGTTCTTTGGGCATGTTAGCTGTTGTGGAAACGATTCTTTAGAGCGTCTTGTCGCGCAGAAAACGTGGAAGGAAGTAGACCACGAGGTAGATCGCCAATGCGATGAACGGATCAGGTGCGGTGTATGGTAAGCAGCAGGCGGTGGTGACGAGACGTCGTGCTGTCTGCTGCCCAACCCACCGGATCGTGATGCCCACGACCACATATCATAATCTTAGCAATATGGGCGTAATAGGCATAAATTTTAGCAAGAAATTTTAGTACACTGAAAAATGAAATATCTATAACTTTGGAAACTATTTTTGGTTAATAGCCTTATTTGAAGAAATAATTAATTGTTAAAAGTTGGTTTGGGATTCGAAGCCGTGACTGTTTAATGTAAACGCCCAGTATCACTGTAAAATTACAGTTACTATAACACAAAATTCTTTGAATCTAACAACTAAAAACTTTATATTCATGGCCACGACATTGAGGCGGCCATTTTTACTATTAGCTTATATACCAACTGACCATTAACTGTATGTTTACTGGGATTTAGTTCGGACATGCCGGAATCTCAAATTTGTTATGCAAATTATCATTTTAATGCATTGCTTGAACGTTATACGTGATTTGTTAAGTATGGCAGATTAGTTTTTTTATTTGAAAAGTCGCAAACGAGCATACGGCTCACCTGATCTTAAGTAATCACCGTCGCCCATGAGCATCCACAGCACCAGAGGAGCTGTAGGTGCGTTGCCGACCTTTGAGATAGGAATAGGCTCGTTTCTTGAAGGTCCCTAAATCGTTGCTTAAAACATACTAAGTATATTTATATTTACGATCCAATAGCCTAGTGGTTATGATTATCTCAATGTTAAAGTGTGGATCCATCCCTGTGCACGTATCACGTAATTTTGTCATCCGACTTCAAAAAAGGAGAAGGGTCTCAATTAGTCTGTTGTTTTTTTTATGTTTGTACCGCGCAACCTTTTTTTTTTTGTTAACGCGGGGGAATCTGTTTATAGACCATCCTCCGGTACCCTAGGTGGGCCCGGAGGGATGTGTGGGACTGGGCCTGGGCAGCCCATACCCACTAAACCTACCGCGAATGTCATCAGCCGTTATGAGCGGGGTGGCCCGGATCTGTCAGCGACAGGACACCCCAACGACCAGCCGGTCCCGGCAAAGACCGGACTTCACCCTCAAAGGGGACTTCTCCGGCACTCAGAGAAGTCCCGACGACGCCGAAGCATGCTGGGGCCAGGTTCCCATCCTGACCCCGCTTCGGATTACGGGGGCGCCGAGAGGAGACGTCTGAAACGTCTCCTGCGCACCCCGACTCGTCGCCTGCGGAGGGAGGGACCCTGACCCGCTCGTCAGCCTCCTTCTGGGGTGCAACGTAACCTTTAACAATGCGAACCGATTTTGATGAATCTTTTTTTAATTCCATTTAGTCCATTCCAGTAGTTTTTAATTTGGTCCATCTTTTCGTATAAAAAATGAATCGTCGAAATCGGTTGGCGTAATATTTAGTTATTCGTCCATTTGTCACATACATATTTAATGCAAATTTAAGACATATGGTTTTCTCATGGCTGCTGATGATACTGTAAAAAATTGGACGGGAAACGGAACCACATTGGACTGCGCCAGCTTTCAAATAAAAAAAATAATCATCACAGACATAATTTGACTATTTAATACCTTTGAATTCGGTTGAAAAGAACGTAATATAAATGACAAAAGGGCGATATTAATGCTTAGTTAATATATGTTTCATCCATTATTATCCGGCCCTGTAGGGCGCCCTCGGATCGGACTGCTAACGCGTAAAAATAGTAACCGTCCAAGCCGAGGTTACCCCTCACCGGGGGGACCCTTGTGTCGAGTTACTACCTAATTCAAGTTCAGGCTAAGCGACCTAAGAGCTATGCCACCTCTCAATCCGGTGAAGCAGTAAAGGCTTCTCTAACCAACTGTTTAGTTCGTCAAAAAAAAAACATTATTATATTTTAATCATTATTAATTATCTAACACTATTTATTTCTTCATCTTACAACTTTGTGTTCCACGCGGAATAATAAGTTTTTTTTTTAATAAATACGGCAATTCGTATTCGAGCGACATCACTCGTAGCGTTTTATCCGGATTTACGAAATTAGGGGTCTTATATCTTCTGACCGTCACTAGGTTCCCGTTGTCTCTAAATTGCCGGAGTACTTAGCAACAACTGCCAAGGCTTTACGTAAATTTGGACGAAACTCTTTAAGTTTGGCAACGGAGAAACTCTAGACAGTTTCACGGTTTTAATTATCTTGAATGGTTCAACCAATTTATGTTCGGTTATTTTTCCATTTAAGTCGTCGCATTTTTTAAGAAAATTCAAAACATGTTTTAATTTAGTATATTTATATTTAACTAAAGCATATAGGTCCCATTTTGTTTGATAACTTTTTGACATCTTGTAGGTACAGACATGATCCCATTGCTATAGAAATTTTGGGACTTCTGATCAAAATACCGCGACAAGTGGTGTCGGCAGTCCTCTCGTGAAGTTAACCTGACCGAAGAGACCGAAATACATACAATACAATAATATGTGATCTTTGGTTAATGACTTTTCAATGTTATATTAAAAATAAATCATTTGCGCGCGCAATTTCATCACACGCATAAAATACACACTAATTTGTTATCCCACAACTTAAGATACATAGACAATGTCAGACTTATTGTTACTCACCACGCTTCTTTGTATTGAAGACTTTCTCCATTCGATTCCGCAAAATAAACTGGTGAGTAGACTGGCAGTAATCTCCCAAAGTCTATTCATAAAGTTTCTCAATCCGTGTGCCGAGCACCCTTCACTCATACTCATTACAAATCCATTAACAAAAGCAGTGTTGCACAATTATGCTGTAGCATTTAAAAGGATGGGCAACCTTTAACCTGCAGACGTTTTGTGGGCGGGTCCGAAACGCCATTGTAACACTTCTCGAGCTATTTCAAGTGTCAAATTAATGATCCGAAACATTGAGGCGTGTTTCGACCTCATTCCGCTGCCACCGTGGCCATCCAACGACCTAGCGCAATTCACAAAACTTTATAGCCTTGAATAAGGAGAAAACATCTATAAAAAGTGTAAAACTACGCTCGAGTTTTTAATCGACACGGCCGCGGTGGGGATCGTTCGTTTTGTTAAACAAATTTTTGTTAGATGAGCTTTGAGGTAATTTTCTTGAAAGATAATTAGAAGGGTACTTTTTATTACTTACTCGCTAAAATTAACGTTCTTTATCGTGGACCGTTTCAGAAATATTTAAGTGTGATCTTACTTCAACTAAATAGGCCTAAAAGGGAACTATTATTCTCAATTTTCATATAAAACTTGTCTTTCTTATATTTAAAAAATATTTATGTATCCTTATTGAATACAAAATGAAAAAAAACAACACACAGAAAGAACTCGTTTAACAATGGGCGGTCATATCGCTAAAAGCTATATATATCTTCCAGACAATTTAAGGGACGAAGAGACTGGAGTTTTTAACAAGTATATTTGTACTTAAATGATAATACGAAACATAGTATAATATATATATATATAGTACACATAATATACAGTACAATGTTATCTCGACCATATAAGTTCAATTCGTTCCGTAACCTTGTTCGTATCTCAAAGCAATGTTCACCACTATAATTAATTGAAATGCAATTGCCACAAACATTTTGTAAATGAAAAAAAAATAAAAACGCGGACCCAATTCATCAAAAATGCTTCGATAACGTGGGAAACAAGCACATAGAGGTCTAGTCGGAGGTGGAAGAAACTATTAGACGCCGCATATGACCCTTAAAACACGCCCCGCATGTGTAGTATGCGATTCCTCGTATCTCAAATCTTGCTCTCATCTCAAAATCGTACTTAAGTTCGGCCCTCTCGGATCGGAATGTTTATGCGTAACATAGTAACCGTCCAAGCCGAGGTTACCTCTCACCGCGGGGACCTTTGTGTCGAGTTACTAGCGATAGAGGTTCAGGCTAAGCGACCTAAGAACTAAGCCACCTCTCAATCCGGTGAAGTAGTCAAGGTCAGCTTCTTTGGGCAATCTGTGTAGTTCGTCAAAAAAATCATCTCAAAGTTTCGCTCGCTCGGCGGCTAAAGTTCTAATTAGGTATGGTAGACTCACCTGAGTAAAACTTTTAAAACATCATTTGGTGCAAAAAAATTACAATACGAGGGAGCCTAGCTGTACAACAAGCTTTTTTTTTTGTTTACGGGGAGGAAATCTTCAGAAAGATACCCAACCTCCCCGGTGGCCCTTTCCTCGGTGCATGACGAGGGGCTCCGGGATCTCACGTGGAACGCACCGGAGCCCCTCTGCACTGTGCTCAAGGAGAGCACGTCCCGGGGGGAGGTTACTCCCTCCTCCCCTGTGCCCTCGCAGCGCAAGGCGACACGGGCCAGCCGATGTCGCCTTCTTCCCGGGTCCACTTTGGTGGACGACTCAGGCCCCCACCCTTGTCGCCCAGTGAACCCTAGGCCCCTTTTAGTCGCCTTGTACGACAGGCAGAGCTGTACAACAAGCTGCCTCAGCATGTCAAAAACTGTTTGTCTATAGTAAGTTTTAAAATATTCTTATAAGTCATATTTATTAAACAACTATATGTTACCTTAGTTGTCAAATAGTCTTCAGAAAGTAATTTTAAGCAGTAATATGTCAGTTTTTGTTTTCTCAAATAGTTAAGTGAATATTCTTTATTATTTTCTGAGAAATAAATTTCTTTAAACGTTCTATTTCACGTCAGTGATGCCTCAGTACGTAAGCTTTTTATAAGTACATTTAGTGAAATTTTGTCTGCGGGACCTTGATACTCTTTTCCAATATTGTGTTACCTAAGTTTGCGTATCTTTAGTGTTTTTTTTTTCCCTAACTTATTTGTGAAAACTTGTTACCTGCTAATCTAGTGATATATTTGTAAATTATATAAGAAGCATTGAATAGCTGTAAGTTTTCCTTTATCAAATAAATAAATTTAAAAAAAAAATTAAAACGAACTAACACTAAGTAAAAAATTGTAGAGGTTTAAGTCCAGTGACATACTAATTGGCAACATGCCAAATGTATTCCTTGGTTCATTGTCTCCCGAATAAACCACGGACAACTAATGAGAAGTACAAATACGGAGTTCTCATATCCTGCACCCTTCTTCCATAAAAAACAAAGCTCAGATGTTTTTTTAGTGATGTTGTTATTACCTTATAATAATTAGTCGTTTCGGTTAATGCGTGAGCTATTCCAGCATTTATTGCCAAACCTGCCGTTTTCCAACCAATCCCGAAATAGGTAATTATTTTTATATAACGCCACAATTTTTACGAGGTGCCCGTTTATTCTTCCGATATCCAATACGGTGGATATTTTATAGCGACGCTAGGCATTTCTACCGTTTTTATGAGCCGTTTGGTTACTGTTCACGGCGCAGTTATCGATATGTAGGTAGGCATTACGTTTTACAACTGATGTCCTGATTTCATAAAGTTAAATGCGGAATCCTTTTACGTCTTATTCCAAAGGGTTTCGGATTAACTTCCTACCGTGTTATATATATATATATATATATATATATATATTTATTTCTTTTTATTCGTCTCTATACATTTTTCACGACTTTGAGTAGTCCTGGACACCGCTGAAAATCAGCGCTCTCATATCCTTGCGACGGCATATGCTGAGACGATGTCTAATATTGGCATCATGTCTTATGTTCTATTTGTCCATTTTTTTCTTTAACTGTATTTTTTATTTTATTTTTTTTTTGTCTTTTTGATGTGTTTTATATTTTGGGCCAATAAAGAATATGTCTATATGCAAATTTACAAAGTAACGGGACGTCTAACTTATTAGAGCTGGGCCGTGTGTTCGCAATAATTTCTTTTTTTTATTTCTAAAATATAACCTTATGTTACATCAGCTACCTGCCAGTAAACTTCGCGTCAAAAGTAGTCCAGCTTTTCCAGAGATAGCCGGACCAAACAGAGAGGCAGACAGTCAAGAAGCGTATTTTTTTTATTTTGGTATGTAGCCTGTATAGACATTACGTAAGCATTCTCCATAATGATCAGGGCAATAGTACCAAGAACCTCACAGGCGAAAAAAAATGCTATTTTTATGGCAAATATTTAAAACAAAATTCCTACAGATTTAAAAGACTTCTGTTAAAAAAAGCAAATTAATTCTTAGACAAAGAGTAGTTAGGTTAGTTTCTGATTAATTCTATTTTATATTATGCCTATTATATTTGAAGTCAGTTTTGTTTATTCAAATAATTAAGAAAATATTCTTTATTGTTTTCTGAGAAATAAATTTCTTTAAACGTTCTATTTCACGTCAGTGATGCCTCAGTACGTAAGCTTTTTATAAGTATATTTAGTGAAATTTTGTCTGCGGGACCTTGATACTCTTGTCCAATATTGTGTTACCTAAGTTTGCGTATCTTTAGTGTTTTTTTTTTCCCTAACTTATTTGTGAAAACTTGTTACCTGCTAATCTAGTGATATATTTGTAAATTATATAAGAAGCATTGAATAGCTGTAAGTTTTCCCTTATCAAATAAATAAATTAAAAAAAAATAATTAAAACGAACTAACACTAAGTAAAATATTGTAGAGGTTTAAGTCCAGTGCCATACTAATTAGCAATATGCCAAATGTATTCCTTGGTTCATTGTCTCCCGAATAAACCACGGACAACGAAAGAGAAGTACAAATACGGAGTTCTCATATCCTGCACCCTTCTTCCATAAAAAACAAAGCTCAGATGTTTTTTTAGTGATGTTGTTATTACCTTATAATAATTAGTCGTTTCGGTTAATGCGTGAGCTATTCCAGCATTTATTGCCAAACCTGCCGTTTTCCAACCAATCCCGAAATAGGTAATTATTTTTATATAACGCCACAATTTTACGAGGTGCCCGTTTATTCTTCCGATATCAATACGGTGGATATTTTATAGCGACGCTAGGCATTTCTACCGTTTTATGAGCCGTTTGGTTACTGTTCACGGCGCAGTTATCGATATGTAGGTAGGCATTACGTTTTACAACTGATGTCAAAGTGATTTTGAATGTTATTGTTAAAAATCGCGTGATATGTTACACATATAAGAGATTGTTATGATAAGTATAAGTCTTGAGTCCAACCATGGCTGTATCTTGTGATGCCTATTTCCAAATTATATTTTTCTTGTACATCTAGAAGAAATATGGATCTAATGTCAAAAAGTAGCAATTTACCGTTGTGTGTTTGTATCTATCGTAAATAAATATTTTTACCTAGTTTTGAATCAGCTCAGTCGTATTTTATCAAAGCTGCCTACAAATGCGTAGAAGGTGTTTGATTCTATTATATTTATATATTATTGTGAATACATCAAGCAGCTTTTTATTTGTTTTAATTTTATAAATATATATTTAACTAAGTTTTCATAACATCATATTGGTATTATCTGTAACGGTGTTTTAATTTTTGTTGATTTAAATAAATACTTTACGGTGCAAGAAAATTACCAGTAGTTGTCGTACGAAGATCATATGTCTTCTTTTATGGGGTATAAACTAGTGCTTGACCACGATCCCAGCTGATGTTAAGTGGTGATGGTCAAGACGTGCTCAAGCGTCATCTAGCTGCCTGTAACATACAGACCGACAAATGGGAGAGCTTTGCCTCAATGCGACCAGAGTGTCTCGTGTCAGAGCATGTGTGACGGATTTTGAAAAGAACCGTCTCGTTGATCTAGACGCAAAACTCCGCGAAAGGAAATCTCGCCCCAAGTCCTCCTAAAACTACACCTACAATGTCTCCGGTCAGCTATATTGTGCCACTTGCATCTGAGCATTCAAGAGCAAGTTCGGCTTCGCAATCCATATCAGGGCTTATGCCCGAAGTTAGATAAGGTCGCCGTCACCGGTCACGCTGACCCGTCATGGTCACATATATATATATATAGCGCTAGTTTAGTAAGTGCCTATTCACTCTATTCTTGCGTATGGAATGCCTATACCATATGAAACTATATGGAAATCACTTGAACGGGACTTGGGAAGTCGATCAAAGTGGGATTTACGCGAAGATCCCACTCAGGCCCAGCGCGGAGGGTTGGCTGAGTCTCACGAATTGAAAATTTGCTTTCGTTTATTTATATAGTCAGGTGAGCTTCGAGCAGGATTCGAACGTTTCCGTTTTCTTTCAGTTTCGTTTTAATAATGAAGCGTCAATAGCCTAATGGTTTAGGGTACGACCGGCGAATCGTAAGGTCGTGGGTTCGAATCCACCATTGGACTATTGCCGTGAACCATGCCATCCTAGCACAAGCTTAAGCTTAGTTGGAATGGTTAACAAGATTGTTAGTAATATTTCTGAAAAAAAAAAGAAATATTGCTAGCTTTCTTTAAAAAAAATATAAGAAAAGAAAAGTATTTATTCAGTACTATATTTTAGTAGTACAAATTGACAATTCAATTGAAAACACTTAAAGAATCCCAAAATATAAATAGAATTAACGTGGAACCTAAGAAAATAACCTATTTCGTATACATCACATAAAGGCTGCTGAAATATGAAAAAAATAGAACCTAATTGAGTACCGTCATTTTATTGAAGTCGGTTAAAAAGCAAATCAGAACTCCACCGCGCTTATCCCTTAACAAAGTTTAGTGATGCAACAGTTCTATTGATATACCTCAACGAAGTTAAATCCGCAGTCAGCAACCCTAATCTACTCCGGCTATATTCCCTCGCTCTATTCCGCACTCCACCAGAATCCATTTGCATAAGTATTCCATCTATCCGGAATTCTAGATCTGCTTCGCGAGCTGTGTTCAATCTTGATGTTAAATAGATTTAGACTGCAATCCATTCTGTTTGCAATAACTTGTCCATGGAATACATCTGTGTATGTTTGATATAGTCTATAACAGACTTTGAAAGTACTATATAATACAGTATACTAGATTCGCTTGCGTATCACTTCGCCTTTCTTTAACTTACAACATAATTATGTACAAGTTATTTCATCAAAAATATTTACCATATGTCAAATTAGATAATGATGATGATATTAATTTATCCCTAATGGGAAAGGTAAAAGACTTTAGTTCATACAGCCATGTATTGAATAGGAGAATTTTGATAGTTTTAAAGGCCAAAGCCATGTCTTCATTGTTCTTGATCGTAAAGCCAAACGCGCGCGCCACGCCCCTCCTCTTGAATTTTTCTCAAATTAGATAATAAACAGTAGACAAACATGTCGATTGAATGAAATGAATTTGTAATAAACATTTGTAGAAACATATAGTCCAGATGAGTTAATATTGACACTAGTGATCGCTCTATAGTTAAAATTTGACATTAATCCATAAATGGAACCATTCAAATAACTATTTATATATTACCTAACTACCACGTTAGTGTGTAATGTTTTCTTTATCGATATTATACTTGTATTTATATACTAGCGTACTCAGCCCGCTTTTCGGGCTAGATTTTGCTTTATTTTATTTAAACAATAAACTTACATCATTAAATATTTACTTTAACTCTCACAATTTTTTACATTATTCATTTCTCTCCGTATTCATTCTCTTCTATTCTCTTCTCGAGCGGGTGACGATCATTACCTACACCCATGTACATATCAGTAAATACAATATCATTCTTATAATTTAGGGATTTATTATTCTTCATTATACTTCAATATGGTTCATAATGACATAAATATACACAACACATGTGTCATTACAAATTTGGGTTATAAAACAATAGAATATCATCATAGTAAATAAAAGTTGTATTTGTCAGTTCAAAAAGAGGAGTGCTCCAATCGTCATCAAACTTTACAGGATTACTCGCCAGGTCAATCTGAAGATACCCTGAAAGTTTAATTGAAATCGGTCCTGCCGTTATGGAGCTATACTGAACAAACCCACACACTTTCTCTTTTGTATATGTAGATTGATTGATTGATTGAAGCGTCAAAAGCCTAATAGTTTAGGATTCGGCTTGCGAATCGTAAGATTGTAGTATCAAAGATATGAACCACCTCCTAACACAAACTTAAGCTTATTTAGAATTGAATTATCCGTGAAATAGCAACCGACCGAGTCGTGGTTCGGTTCTCGGGCGCCCTCGGATCGGCATGCTTACGCGTAACATAGTAACCGTCCAAGCCGAGGTTACCCCTCACCGGGGGGACCCTTGTGTCGAGTTACTAGCAATAGAGGTTCAGGCTAAGCGACCTAAGAGCTATGCCACCTCTCAATCCGGTGAAGCAGTCAAGGCCAGCTTCTCTGGCCAATCTTTGTAGTTAGTCATAAAAAAAAAATTAGAATTGATAACAAGAATGTTACTTCTTTAAGAAGAAACAAAATAGCTTTATTAATTAGCATTAAGAAAAAATCCAAATAGTTAACATAGATTTATTCATAGCGTTCCAGTCCACGTATAACTATTTAAAATAAACGCCATGCATAAAGTCATTGCTGTGAGTTTTCTCGTAATCTCTAAGCATTGTTATGGTACGTTTACTAATTCATATTGTTTACGTATGCGCCGTCTAAGGCAACACACGTCATTTTGTTTTTAAGTTAAACCTTGTAAACAATGGACAATATGGACGACATTATTCACCTATTTGCTTACGTAATACTTACTCTTTGGGTTTATGGTATTTCGAATTCTTTTATGTAAACAGTCTCATGTTTAACTCCCAAAGTTAAATCAATCAATGCTATATGTTTTTAACTATTATCATAAATAATTAAATAAGTAAAAAAACTCTTCACGTCCGTAAGACCTACACTTAAATAAGACTATAAGAATTATATGTAGAGTTAGAGTATTGAATAAGAAACAAAATAGAGTTAGTAAGAATGTAAAACAGTAATAGAAAAATAGAAAATAAGACTTGTAATAATAAAAATAAGAGAATATAGAAATAAGATAGATGATAAGAGCGATTTATAAAATATAACTTTAGTGTCTAATCAAGAGATGAATGAAAGCATAGAATAAATAACATCCCTAACCACCCACGTTGGGGGAACTAGATACAGCATAGGCAGACTATGCTCAGAGGAAAAATGATAAGGGACAATAAACTCTGATTCTAGCATATAAGTCAGTAGTCATGCCTCATGTTACAAAAAAAAAAACTTACAGCACGGTACATCAGAGTCGTCACTCTAAAGCTCTAATGTGACATGTTGCAAATTTGTTACAAGTCGGAGTTAAAATAAGTTGAAGTTCACGCTTTAATATGTATGCAGCGTTGATGGGCAAAGGCCTTCTCTGCAAAGAGAGTATAAGGACATTCTCATAGTGTGGATACACATGTTTCCTTAGGATGCTTTCTTTCACCGCCAAGCACGTGTAGATTGGCACTTTAAATTAAATGAGGATTGAACTTAGTTAACTCGCGTTCTATGTATACGGCGACCGTCTGGACACTGTACTACCACGGCTTGGTTGGAGTACACTTTACTGAATTTAACCACATGAATGCTAAGGTTTTTAGCCACACACAATAAGATTATATGGTTAATCCGTGTGAATAATTGACCGTCTAAACAGGCAACCCGTGATGCAATATTAGCAGTTATGAACACCGAATAAATAGCACTGTAGCGCGAATTGGGGCCGTTAACGTTACATATAGCAATAATATAACATAACAACCGTACGAACAGTGGAGTTGCACGTAACCGCAGACGCTAGTGCTGGTTGGAAAGCTCTCGGGTAAGCGAAATAGCTAATAAGCAAATGAAACTAATGCATATACGAATTAATTTTAGAATTATTGCTACTTCAGAATATTTCTAAAAGAGAGAGTTAGAGACCCTCATATGTTTGTGCTTATAAAACTTACCTCTATATAATTTGACTGTATTATAGAATTGCTTTTTATTATATTTACTTTCCAAAATCTCATGTCGCTTATTCTGAACCTCTATGGGTAGGAAAACGATCAGCACACAAGCATTCCCCCGTGTGAGGGAGGGCCTTGGGCGCGTTTCTTACGCGTAAGCATTCCGAACTGAGGGCGCCTCAGAGGGGAGAACGACTCGGTCGGTTGCTTTTCTACGGTTTATCTAAGCGAAAATAATGTTTGTGTTAGGAAAATGGACTATTGAAGTGACCAAAGAAACTCTGGCAACGCTCGCAACATCTAACATCCCAAATTTCTTACCGCTCTTTTTCTTACGGAGAGCGTCACGAAATGCCAATGTTTGTCTTCTATTTGAAACATCTGCTTGGGTCTTTCGGGTACCTATGAATCAGAATACTATATCCCCAGAACAACCTCAAGTTGAACTTTCCTCATCACGAAGCTGAATCACCATCACATTCTCCTTAAACCCTTTCTTAAAGCATCGGGGGTGTTCACCAAAAATATTTTAATAGACTGTAGCCAAAACTATAGCAGCTGTTTAACAGAAGGGGTAACATTTGAAAATGTATAACGTGATAACAAAAAAATGTCTGCGCGTACGACAGCAAAATAGTGAGTGCTTCATCAATTCTAAAAAAATTAGTAGACATCTTAAAATAGCTGGAGATCAACGTTGGAATCGAACCGCCGTCCCCTTTTCAGCGCTTCACCGATAGCCGTACTTAACGTCTATCATCGGGTTGTTTTTTAAACCTCTCTTCATATATTACGTTAACTAACACCCGCTGTAGGAAATTTAAAATAAGTAACTTTACTTTCTATTGTTTTAAAGTCGAAACTGCTTTACATTGATTTTTCGAATAGTTTGTTGTTTGACAATGTTTTATTTGCCGATGAATTGGAGGGGTGTGTTGTAATTTAGGTTTTGTTTCAACTATTTTAAGGGTAATAGTGCAACGATACAATTGCATTGTTAACTTTGTTCATCTACGTCCGTTTATCTGTCCTTGTTTACGGTTAGACCGACAAGAAGCAGCTGACGTAAACAGCCTCCGCGTTAACCCCTGTTTGATTATTATTTTCGGTTCATAAATCAATTATTTCTGTAGCCGTATGTTTGTCTTTACTTGAGAATTTTCGTATAGGGACAAACATAAATAACATGCTCGTAGACGTTGGAGAAATGGTAACTTTATGTTGTATAGTATGTGGGTACGATTCAATATTGCGGTATCAAATAAAGTGCTTATTTTCCCAGGTACTGGTCTATGAAAGAAACCTACATGATTAGGACTTTTACCAAATTAAGTCTTGAAAAAAGCTCCTACACCAATTTTGTAAACGGCACAAGTGGACAGCGATTGCTAGAGATAGCAATCGCTGTCCACTTTCACAAAGCTTATTTAGTCTCAAATGTTGAGCCTCTGATATACAACTAAATTTCTGTGAGTTTTATTGCATGTAAGAAGCCGAAAATAGAGAGTTAATTGGTACAAGCCGGGTTGTACCAATAAGACGAACGCTTATTAGGCTATCACTGCATCATTTTCTATTTTAAGAAGGAAACACCAAGTCTTTATTGACTGAAAACATGTGACAGACACTAGGGTCGCGTCCTTAGACGTAACTTTCTCTTAAAAGAAAAGGCTCATGGCCAGTTGTGGGACACATGTACATATATAGGGTGTTACTACAGTCCTGACGATAAAATACTAGACTATAGACTTCTACACGATGCTTACTCATTTCTACCTTCACCTATAACAACGTGTAATTGTTCATTATATTAATATTTAAAAGATTTTATTATGATGTTTACATTTATATATTACGTAGATGTCCCCAAAAAGTTTATTTCTGAGCAGGCTTTTGAGAAATGTTACAATTTATTTTTAACCTTTGTAGATAATACCTTCCATGTTTCCTGAAACTTTGTGTTCGCAACGTAAAAATGAACGTGTATCTCTTGTTAAAAAAGAAAGTACAAAATACCCGCGGTATCCTACCGGAAGCCGAGCGGCGGAAGTCACTAGACTTCCCGGAAGCGCTAGAGGGCTCTCGGGAGAGGTCCAAATTGTATTTAATCACTGTATACTGCGGGGCCCGCGAAGAGAAAGCGAATCGGTACGGCCCGAGTATGTGTATACCTCGAATTATTTATAATTAAGAGCGTTGTTCATTTTTGGAGCGAGGCGGACATTTAGGACGATAAAAGGGAAAGGTTTGTAATTACCGCTAGACGAAAGGCCATCTACTAAACGAGGGCTTCGAAGGACGCTCCAGTAAAGAGCTTATTTCCCTAAAGGGCTTGTAGACGTAGGGATAGAAGGTTGTATTAAGCTATACGTACGAGGCGTCCGTCTTTATCGTGCAAGTTTAAATTGGAATTTTGTTAGTCACACTGAGTTAGTTGCGATTTTGCTTGCATTATAACACTCGGCAGTTTAGTTGTTAGTTATTCTACTAGAGCCCAGTTCAAACAAGGAAACATTTACTTAGTCTACGGGGATAGATCTGCAAACAAGAACGCTTCAGAGGCGTAACAAATGTTTTAGTGTGTTTACAAGTTTAAAATATGATTCTGCTTGTGTGAAATTTATAGATATTCCTCTTTTCTTTTAGTCTTAGTACCGTTTATTTTATCTTAATATCGCATAATCTATTTATTAATATCTTACAATTCGGCATACTCAAAAATTCTGCGTAGATTGGGTAAAATATTTTCTTTGTAAAAAGAAAGCTAGCAATATTCTTTTTTTTTTCAGAAATATTACTAACATACTTAACCATTCCAAGTAAGCTTAAGCTTGTGCTAGGACATGGTTCACGGCAATAGTCCAATGGTGGATTCGAACCCACGAACTTACGATTCGCAGGCCGTACCCTAAACTATTAGGCTATTGACGCTTGAAATATTAGGTGTACTATATTTATGCTATCTTTAATTTCAAAAAATAAAAGTGCACAAAAAGGATTTAAAGCCAAAAGGCACTCTATGCCAGTCTACTTTGCTTAAAAGGGGCTCACTGGGCCACAAGGGTAGGGGCGTTTGTCGTTCGCCAAAGTGGACACGGACAAGGCGACATCGGGAGGCCCTCACCATGCACCGAGGAAGGGCCAGCGGTGGGTTTTAGTGGGTAAAAATATAAACCCGCTTTCCCCCTAGAAGGTGCGGTATCTTGTTGAAGATTTCCCCATCAAAAAAAGGGTATTATCGGGCAATTGCCATTGGATACATTTACCCGATAAGGCCTTGTTTGTATATAAAGAGTAATAATGTAAATTTAGTATATACACACAAATTAATGTTTCTCCTGGCTGTTTGCAGCTCATGTTCCACTTATCAGATATTCGTAAACGCTCCTTCGCACCCTTAGAAAACGTTTTTTACGATGTATATAAAAAACTTTATATAAATAACCGTACCCAAGTTAAGAGGTATCCGATGCTGTCGCCTATAAAGTATCCTACCATTTCTAATGTTACTTGAAAGCAATAAAACTCAACGTGAGAGCAGTAAGCCGTAATAAAATCCGTACACAACCGAAATATGCCGGGTGCGCAGGGAGAACTTCTTATTTATTATTTTTGTTTACAGCCGTGTCAAAAGCATGGCACCGCGATCTATCACGGGCGAACGCAGCGCTCCTGGCGGCCGGCCAAGGAAACTATTTCAAACTATTCGGACTACCCTGTTAATAGTTTTACAGTTGTTGGCCCGCGCGTGTGCGCTAAGCTTTGTAATTAATACCCGACGGAGCTGGTTCGTACAGCTGTAAAAATGACACCGCCTGACTCATTTGAAATACGTCCAGTTTAAATAGAACGGGTGTGACATGTTGAAGGTTTTCAGTTTTTTTTTATAAATATCTATTTATAATGGCGTCGGATGAATGTAATATTTCTGTTTACGATCAAGGTTATTTGTCAGTCGGTCATTAGTTGATAATTATGATCGGTCGTTACTCATTTACGCAGCTGCGGATGATTTAGTAGTTCATATTAAAGTTTTTAATAGCCATAATTGCTTTTGACATGTTTAGCGTTGTCACAGCTAATAAATCAATAAACAAATCTGAGAAATGACACCGACTACCAGTCTACTCCGCTTGACAAAACAGGCAAAGAAGGCTCACCTGACTAAGCACTGTCCAGTGATCCTCAACATCAGAGCAGATGCAGATGTGTTCCATCTATGATACCTCTTCCAATTTATAATTTAATGGACAATCTAATCTTATGGATAACCCATCTGAGCATCGTGAGTTTATATCCCAGTCGGCCATTTTTGCCATTTTTTTTATGTACACAAAAAAATCTGTTGCTAAAATTGCGCATCAGATATTGGACTTACTCGATATAAAGCGGACATCGAAAGCTGTCTCTGTCTACTCCACCACGGTTACAAGGACGTGCGAGCTTATATTATAAAGTTACGAAAGAACCCGGCTAATAACCGTTTAGATCACAGAATGGTAAACAGGGTTTCTTTTTTAAGAAATCCTGTGTAAGCAATACAGGATTTCTAATGGCATATTGTTATCAAGGTAGTAATTAAAATACGGTAAATAATTGAGGCCAGAAACAATAATTGGAGATTGCAATTATAACGTACACGTCATTAAAAAATAACGATACTCACAACTATACAGAAAGCTTAAGAGCCCTTCAAACAGACCTGGCGTAATTACATCTTCAGAAGATATATGTTAGAATAATGTATTTATTAATAACTTACAATTTATCAGACAGCACAAAAAATTTTCTCGGATTTTGTAAAATAAATGTTAGGTATACTATATTTATTTATTTAATCTTTTATTGAACAAAAATAACACAAAAATAATGTACAAAAATGCGTATTTTAAGCCAAAAGGCATGCTCCGGTCTACTTTGGGGTTGTGTATACAACAGTATAAACTAACAGATGCAAGCTTAAAGAAATAAAACCATAAATAAATGTACATTTATATCAATAAATTAAAAGCATATCCATAAAGGTATTTTATTGAGATAACACTGCAGTTCATTAGATACAACAAGTGCTATTCATTCTTCTCGAAATGATGAGCGAGTGTGTGAAGATACTTCATGGATGTCGAAGAGATAGGTGTGACTCTTACGAAATAGAAATTATGTTAGCTTACCCCTATTGGCCTATTTTATTTTAATATTCATCTATTCATTAATACTAACCAACAATTCAAACTACTCGTCATTCCTTTCCGTTGCAGGCAGATTCTCTCCCTGTTAATGTATTTTAATATACAGAAGTTCCTGAGTTTTTTATTCTTTTCTGCCCCGACGCTTCCCGAAGCCCCTTTCTAATGTAATGTCAGTATTGTCCTTATTATTCAAAAGAAGCAATTGAATCACGTGAATGAGCTCTTGTATGAACCGTAGGTTTTGAATACAACCAGCCCTGTAGTTCTGGGCTCTCAAGAATAAGACTACGGTATCCCCTGGCTGTCGTAGGCACGGGATCGTATCACGGGGATCGGGGCACATAGGCTGGCCCGTGTCGCCTTGCACTGCGGGGGCACAGAGGGGGAGGGTGTAAGCCCCGCCCCCCCTTAAATCTCAGTATGCTGTGATCTTTATAAAGATTCGCGTTATCTATTTTATGGTTCTCAAAAACTGTGAAATATTTCAACTTCCATTGTGATCAAAATCATATCGTACATGTGTACATAATAACAGTGGTTCCGAATTTGCTCCTTGATGCACCCGCGACACCTACATACCTATCACGCATTCATTAAGCTAGTATTGCAACGTGTTAAAACACTCGTCGCTTCATTTCTGTTACGCGAATGGAATTATCGCCTAATGAGTGGGGGTGGGTGACCTCTGGAGAGTGAATTTTTGCAACCGCAGTAGACGTAAGTGCGCCTCCTGGTCTCTCTTCACCTCTTGTGTCTCACTTCTAGGGCTGACCCTTTCATCGTAGACTTTATAAATTATTACTGATTCTGTTGTAGAAATTATTTTAAATCCTTGATTTATGTGGCATAGTCTTAACAATAGTTCTGTTGACAATTAATTAAGTATATTTGAATTTATCTACGATTAATGTCGGTAAGGTAAGTTTTCCATTAGTTCAAGAATTCAAATTAATGCAAGTACAAGTGCAAGTGCAGGCAGGGGGTATAGTAGACCAATCGCTTTTAGAGTTCAAACAACGTAATGCTATATTGTAAAAACTACAAAAAACGTCATAAGTGCGAGCGTTAATATAAAAGAATAATTTAAGATAATAATAAATCTAATGGAAAGTCCCGCAGTAGGAGGTTAAGTCAACACGTCCGCCGCGACGCGTTAAAACGATGAACAAACAAACAAACTCCAGGATCCCCGCATTAAACAAGATCATAGAACAATCAACGCCGATCGAACCAATTATCCCATTTGATCCACAATAAACACGAACCTTCACGCAGTACCGACGCCGAAAAAATCTAATCCCTGCCACTTAAACATGGCGGCCATTTAAGTAATCCCAGTAAGGCGCATAACAGCATCATTCACACGTGTTAAGTTCTCTGGTCAACCAAGGGTAGGCAGATATTACACTCCTATGACATCTCTAGGTTCTTACACGTCCATTTATCTATGCATACTTTCTAGGCTACTTAAGGAACCTTGCCAATAAATTTATTTCGTCACGCTTACTCCTTTCTGTAGAAAGCTGTTTGATTTCGACCGTGCGATATTCGGAAATGTGTTTAAATTTTTAATCAGAGCGTTGTAGAAAGAAAGAATTTGTTGGAAAATGTCAAAAATCCATCTTCCATTTTGTTTTGTCATGTACATACAACATTTATGGAAATTTGTGACATTCCTAATTAAAAAATGACAACAGTATTAGTGAAGCGGCAGAGAAATGTTTCTTGTTGCACGAATTGCTCGGCTTGGACCTACCATAATACTAGTGGGATGTTTAGGTATTATAATTTACTTCATACTGTATTTAAGTTTGATGGTGCCTTTGGCAACCCTAACTTCCGATATCTGGAGGGCTTTCATCGGCTCTTTGAAAACGCTTACGTCTCTCCCGTCGCTTCCCCCTGCGCGTGCTTGAGTACGAGCCGCTGCCAACTTGGGCTGCTATCACATTAGAGTGACGGGAATATGGGGATACCAGCACGCCCGGAGCGAGGGGTCTCGGCAAAATACTATAATTTGCGGAATTGCGGTGAGCCTATGCGATAATTTTTAGACTAAAATCTTTCGTACCGGAGAATAAGGCGAATTTGTATAGAGACGATTTTTAATATGACTATATACACATATATTAGCTTATCCTGTAGTTTCAAGTCTCCTATCCCGCATGATTTTTCATTTCTTCTTGGTTCCCTAAATAAAAAAAAAATACTACAATATGTGTTATGATTAACCAGCACTGATGCGATGCATATCACACTGTGGAGTCGGTTTGGCTTCGCAAAACATAGCGTAGTCTTAGATAGACAAAGAATTTTTTCCGATTCTTTTATTACTGGTTCCTTTTTTGTTTTGCTTACTTGTCTGTTTTATCTGTATTACCTGTTTAACTGACTCCTAATAGTGATTAAAAATTAATAAGTTCTTTGAAGCAAATCGTTATATACTTTGTTTTAATAGAATGCTTTTATATATTTTTTAAGCCTTTAAGTTCAATGTCACATGCGTGTCTCGATAGCTTGAAGCTAGTGTGTAGATACCCTTATTCGTTGTTTTAAGGGAAAACTTATGTGTTACGGTGTGTCGTTCCCATTTTATGGCATCCGGTATAAGCTCGTATCGTGTGTTTTCGCACCGTGAATTTTTTTTTGTTCACGATTGAGACGTCCAATGTATGAATAAATTGACGTTGAACGTCTTTATCGTCGCACCGTTTACATTTAAGTGGCACCGTCAGTGGGTTTACCAACATTTTTATGGTGCCACGATGAATTGTTGATTGGCCGTTCTAGCTCTTAGGGCTATGTGATTTTTATTCGACTGTCGCTTCGTTGTGTTTAGATGAATGCGTTGTACGAGTTTTATTCAGTGTCATTAGGTATAACATCAATCAAATGTGAAATCCTGATTCATAACAAATTTTTGTTTTACTCATTTAGGTTCACAAATAAATTGCCTGTAATTGCAACATATCTAGCACGCTCAAATTATGCTTTCAATATATCTTTACGTTTCCCAATTACTCCTTTACCATTGAACACCATGCATAATTTTCTTGAAATGTTTGTAGCCCTCAGTATATCATAAAAAATTAATCTCTAACGCTAAGTGATTACGGATTTCAATTTATAACTTGACATGACTCTTTGCTTCTTGCCCACTACTTAGTCAATTTGTAGCTATATATATATCTCATTTTCCTTAGGCATCCTCTGACGACACCGACATTTTTTCGTCTCTTTATCCTCATTCATCTTTTTTCATGCTTAAACTACCCTCTCAAATTCTCTATTCTAGTCCTAATCTCCTCGTTCAAGACTTTTTACCCTGTATCTAATCTATTATTATATATGTACCTTTATTTGTTTTAATATATTCATTATTTTTTCATAATTATAGTATAAATTAATAAGAGATAATATGCAGAAACTCTTTACATAACTTATGCTGTAGTTATGAATCACCCAGCCAAAAGGCCATCGTATGAAGCGACAGCTGTGCTTCCTTCGCCAAATATAATCAAGTGCCCAAAAAACTCTTCATAAGTCTTCGTCAGTTTATAAAGTGGATGTGCCTTATCGAGTGGGGAACTTCGCTGAGGAAGGGGTGGGGCGGTGTGAGGGGGGGAAGATGTTACCACTTCAGCAAATTACTTTGTCCCTACACAATGCCGTACATTGTTGGCGCTTTCGATTTTTCTGAACAATAACTATTGAGGATTGGTCTTTGAATCATGGGAAATAAGCATTTCGCTTACAGTGCTTTTAGATAAAATGCGTTACGGCCGACATATTTTTTTATGAGATATATTTTTTTTTAATTGTAAGTACTTTGTTATAATTATCGCCAGCATTTATTTTTATCGTAAATTTATTGTATTGCCATCGATCGGTAAAAGGTGTACAAAAGTTCAATCTATTCCGACGTTTGGAAGTGGATGAAAGTTAACTTTGAATGATTCCGTTACTATTTAAATAAATATAATACTTATTCAAATAAAGCTTATATAACGGTATTAAATAGAAAAGTCCTTACGTTGCACTTATGTGTGTGGAATGGAAACTGAGAATGGTTTATCAAAGTGTACGCATATATTGGAGAATGGAGACGTTATGGATTTTTATAAATTGTAATATAAAAACAAACCAACGGTACATCACACCACTATCGGGCACAGATCTTGTCCCTAAAGAGAATAGAGAATAGTCCGTAACGCAACTCTTTTTCATCTTTATATAAGGTTGTCAAATATCTCCCTTCCGCCTTTTTGTCTTTTGAATTTCGCGGCTATGTACAAAGCGCTACAGAGCTCGTATCTAGCAATACTATACATAATTTGAAAGGTCTTGACATAACCTACAAAACGACGCCATGCATAATTAGTTTGGATATTGCGTTCAACAGTTATAGACGTGTAAACATGGAGTTCACTAACGCCGAAATTCGCGGCTTGGCCACTGTTTGGGACGATTCACCGGCCTTCGACTACGACCGTTTTCGCTTGATATTGTCGTATGTGATCCATTTTTCGTCGCCAGTCACCATCCGCATCAAGAATGGGTCGAGTTCGTTCCGTTTCAG
This sequence comes from Meandrusa payeni, assembly GCA_029286785.1. Lineage (NCBI taxonomy): Eukaryota > Metazoa > Arthropoda > Insecta > Lepidoptera > Papilionidae > Meandrusa > Meandrusa payeni. The sequence continues at coordinate 6,016,363 of JAGSMX010000029.1, forward strand.
CAGCATATCGCAGGTGTTGATTCGGTCCAGAAGGTTTTTTTGTATCCAGCCTTCTGCAGATGGTTTAAAATGGTTTGGTGACTAACTCCCATCTCCTGAGCGATGTCACGAGATGCCACATGCCGGTCTAACTCGATGTAGTCCATGATTTGATCGGTATTTGTCGTCACAGGTCTTCCGCCGGCTGGCTTATCCATGGTGTCGTTTTCACCGGCTCTAAATCGTCGAAACCATTCCTCCGTGGTTCGAAGTGATAGAGTACCATCCCCCAAAACACCATTAATCTCACGGAACGTTTCTCTAGCGGATTTGCCTTTAACGAAGGAAAACTTTAAAATAGCGCGAATTTCGGCGTTAGTGAACTCCATGTTTACACGTCTATAACTGTTGAACGCAATATCCAAACTAATTATGCATAGCGTCGTTTTGTAGGTTATGTCAAGACCTTTCAAATTATGTATAGTATTGCTAGATACGAGCTCTGTAGCGCTTTGTACATAGCCGCGAAATTCAAAAGACGAAAAGGCGGAAGGGAGATATTTGACAACCTATTATAATAGGGTAAACAAAATCCTCCCTATATCGAGCCATAATTGCAAACTAGTCTGTAAAAAGTGGTTACTTGGGTTAAATTATAACCATATAATTAAATTATACCTATAATGTAATTTATACACAGCTGAGAGACATATACAAAGACACATTTATACACACACAAACATTTTATGTTTTTATTGTGATTTCAAAATGGGAGAAGACACTGACTACTGAAACAAGTTTAGGGACTTCGCAGTTCAGTCTTTAAATAAAATAATTTTTGGTGACCAATAAAAACTTATTATTATTATTATCTTTCATCTTTTAATTTGCATGATTATAATAAACGAAACATGTCGGCCTGTTTGTAATGATATATAGAACATCAATTGATACCGTGTTTTCAGCAAATAAATAAATCTTATCTTATTATATCTTTACCTATAATTCATACTGATTTTCCTAAGATTTCCCTTCACCGACGAGGACGTGGTAAACGAAATTTAAAATAGTACAAGAACATTTACATTGGTATCTGTATCGAGAATAGAACTTGGGTTAGTCAGTGTATTTTGTTAGTAATTTCTGCTTATTTTACATTATTATTACAGACCTTTTCTTAGTTCTCATTATTTTTGCAATATTTTATTCCAGTTTCACGTTTTAAACTGTAAAACTCTTAAACCAAAAAAAAACTGTGAAAGTAAGAAAAGTGTATTAAAACTACGCTTCACTGCGATCTTGATATACTTTCTCATCATCTCTCATAAGACCCGCACACAGGCCTTAGATAACTTGTCCCTGCTAACTGACCCATTTCAAGAAAAACCTAGATTCTAGACTTTAGATTTAGTTGGGACGGTTTTAAGTATGCTGGATACTGTAGTAATGTTATATTATATAAAACATACTTTAGATACAGGTGTAGATATAAGAATAATATCTTTTACAATCGCGACGTATAATAAATAGTAAGTAAGCAGAAATTAAAGATTTCTATTGCACTTAAATAAATAAAATTGGTGTGTCAATCAGTAATATATATATGTATAACTAACGTAACAATTTTACCATCTGCGTATCATTGTATATACGGTACATACAATTTTTGTCAAACAGTCGGTTTGTTTCGGCTCATCTCTGGAACGGCTAGAACGATTTTGACTTTAACTACCAGATAGCTGGTATAAAAATGAGTAATAAAGGCTACTTTATTTTAGAAAAAATTAGTAATATACGATAAGCAGATGTATTGCGGGTTCCGCCCATCTGTTTCGCCTCACAAGAGACAGAAAGAGATATGGTGAACTGACTGCCAACCATCGCTAGTCGGAGAGGCACTTTAAGAAGAAGAAGAAACAGATGCATGAATATGCACAAAGAGAACATTCATTATCTCTGCCTACCCCTCTAAGTTTCATGTGTAGCTTATTAAAAATCGACGTAAAGAATTTATATTCGATAAAAAAATGATTCCGTCGAAAGGTATTGCTAAAAGACAAGTTTGCCAACAGAGTAAACTTCGTATCGTCAATAACGTTACGTTGATGGAGAGCGACTCCATCCATAATGGCGCCGATAAAACACTGTAAAAACACTCAGATATTAGCGTCGAAATATGTCAGAGTCCATCAGGCAGCTTTTAACTCCAGGACCCGTGGGTTCTTTATGCCAAGCTTAATGTGTTTTAAGATTTCCGAGCGATTGATCGGACAATATCAATTTCTTTATCGACTCCAAAATGGACGTTGGTTGTTAGAGAGAGATTATTTTTAAAGTGAAAGTTCTTTATGAATGCTTGCCTTGGGGAGTAATCTGGTAAATGCGTCACGAAATGTGTGATCGTAATATCATCGACCGTGCACGCAATTGCGTATATCATTATCCCACCTGACACTCGAACCTTCAAATCAGATGTTAATTCAGACACAATACAGATATTAACTAAGTTTTCTATGGGCTCTTATTCAATTTGAAGTGAAACTTCTTTACACACGCTTGACTTGGGGGTAAGAAACGAGAGACAAGGCGGAAGGATGTTGAGAGGAAGTTAGTGTAGGTAGAAAGATAATGAGTTACGTTTCTTATATTAATTTAGGGGCAAGTTTGTCTTGGTTGGTACACGTTTTCTTTCTCTGGTAGATAGTCGAGTTTTGTGCAGGCCTATTGTCTGTATCGCACTGTACGAGCAAGAGTGTGCGTGTACATTTTTATTTTGAATTTGGAATCATGTCCTTCAAAACTTTAAACTTTAAATGATACCAAAACCAGCCAGATACAAAAAGCATAGCCAAACAAATTTTATTACAAGTTCATCCATAATATATTGGAAAAAGATTTTTCCCCAACCTATTTCGCATACATTTAGGTATGGAGCTACGGAAGTTTTACTTCAGTCGTCTGTACACTTTTTTTTGAGTATGAATTACACTAATCAGCTAGAATCTGTACTTAAGATCAGGTGAGGCGTAAGCTCATTTGCCCTTTTTTCCTATAAAAAAAATGAATTTATGTTTTTTTTTATTGCAAAAATTACACTTGTTAAAAAATACATTTAGAAATGAACTTTGTGCGTGAGAACCTTATTATAATAAAGGAGAAAGTATTCCGCGGATGCTTCTTTTGTTTCTTGTTCCGATGTTTGGAATAAGCCGACCGTTTTGATTCCCACCTAAATATACCAAGTTCACTGGGAAATGCGAAAACTTTCTTCGTAGCGAGTTTGAAAGTGCGTAAAATAAAATATACGTGTTGGTGTAACGAGTGCTATTGATGTTTATTAGTCATTACTATATAATAAAAGTCTTAAAATTATTGAAATTACGATTTATTGAAATCGTACAAATATGGTGCTGACACAATGGACGGAGAGAACAGAAGAGAGAAAGTGTTATGTTTAAAATTATTACAAATTTTAGTGTCAATGTTGCTATAATAATAACAAAAATACCACATAATATTTTATGTTGGTACTAAACAGTTACAATACCTTATTTATCACTAGCATTTCGCCCCGGCTCCTCGCATATTAATTGTTTTTTTTTTTTTTATAAATAATAAATCGATTCAAAATTCGAATTAATGAAAAAATTAGCGGTCAATGTGTTTTTAAATTGATAGAGAGAGATTTTCACTAAGTTTATTATGTCACATAATATAAGACGTTTCTTTTGTCTGCTTCTTTTTGCAGTCTTAATATTTAATAATAATAATAATCATTTATGTCATTAAAAGTTTATATACATATAAATGTACAAATCTCTTACATCTAACAAATACATACAACAATTTGTCAACGAAACAGTAACCATAGTTTCCAGGTAATTCTAATGTTTAACTACCCTCCGTACTAATACAAAAACCGTATGGTGGCAAGGTAGTGCGGCCATTACCAGCAATTTATTTATAATGCAGTTTATATTCATTGTAAACAGTCTTCGGGGTAGCTCAGTGTCCGTGTGCTTTGCTCTTGTTGCATAGTACGCTAGCAACCCGAGTTCGATCCCCGGTGCCGGCACCAATAAATTTGTTGTTGCAATTTTATGTGCTGATTAACCACGCGCTCGTCGGTGAAGGAAAACATCGTGAGGAAACCTACATGTCTTAGAAAATTTTTCTACGACATGTGAAGTCTGCCAATCCGCACTAGGGCCGCGTGGCGGACTATGCCCTTATACTCTCTTTACAGAGAAGGCCTGCGCCCAACAGTGGGACATGTATAAAGGCTGTAACTTTAAACAGTCTTCGCCTATAATATAGCCGAGAGCAAAAATAAATAGTGGGTTAAGAAAGTTTGAATATCTAGGATGATAAAGACGCTAGCTAACTGAAATAAATTGTGCACGATAGACAATTAAATATCCTTAAAATAAAAAAAGAAAAACTTATTAAGTTATTTATATTTCATTAATAAACATAAACTTAAATGAAAAAGGATATCTTACGTAAACTTGGATAATACAATAATTGCATTTCCACTTAACATCAGGTGGGATCGTAGTCAAGCACTTGCTTAGAAATTATAAAAAAAAAAACTTAGTGTTGCTTCCATGTGGCGTAAAATATAAATAAAAATAAAATTAATTATTTCAGTTAGCTAGCGTCTTTATCCTCTGAGACATTCAAAGTTTCTTAACCGACCCTTTATTCCGACTCTTTATTTTTTGTGTTATTATCGTATATAAACGATATATAAATAGTGGACCATTGATTTTTGTTCTTCTGTGTTTGATATTTGCTGTTTTTTCTCTCCTTTATTTTTATAAATTAAAATTAAAGATTAAAATTCCGCAAAGGCTGTAAAATCAGATAATTGCGATTGCATTATAGGTACAATTACTCCACTCTAAATTTGAGGATAGTAAAATTCGTTGTTTTCGTGTTCTCTAAATAAATACGTCGCATTTTCGTTAAATAATTTTTTTTTAAAAAGAAAGCTAGCAATTTTTTTTTTCATAAAATCAACATTCTTGTTAACCATTCCAACTAAGCTTAAGCTTGTGCTAGGAGATGGTTCACGTCAATTGTCGATTAGATTCGAACCCACGACCTTACGATTCGCAGACCGTTACCCTAAACCATTAGGCTATTGACGCTCAATTAGGAGCTCATTCAGTATTGTGGCGATATTATAGAAACGAAAAACATTTTCATAAATAGTTATTTCTATAGTAAAAGAAAACATTTCTGTGAAATCAAAACTTTTACAAAGACCTCCACAGTCACGTGTCGTAAGGAGAGCGGTGCCATAATCTCCCAATCTAGTGTGCAAACACCGTCTGTTTGTACAACACTCGAGTGACGCTCTTACATACCTGACCCGGCTTTCCCTGTTACTACCCGTCGTTCAATTTTCGTGGAACACCCTCATAAATCCTCACCAGATTTCTATATTTGAATATTCGTACACTTTCCATTTTTGAATCGTCTGTGTTTGTTATTTTTATAAATTGTTAAAAAAATGTTTTTGAGATATCGATTAAATTTAATATTACAATTTTTTTTTTAAAAGAAAGCTAGCAATATTTTTTTTATTATTATTTGTTTTCAGAAATATTACTAACAATCTTGTTAACCATTCCAACTAAGCTTAAGCTTGTGCTAGGACATGGTTCACGGCAATAGTCGAATGGTGGATTCGAACCCACGACCTTACGATTCGCAGGCCGTGCCCTAAACCATTAGACTATTGACGCTTCGAATACAATTACATACCACTCGTGAGCTAACATAAAGGGTCGGTTAAGAAAGTTTGAATATCTCGATAGACAAAGACGCTAGGAACGGAAATAAATTGTGCATGATAAACAATTAAATATCCGTAAAATAAAATGAAATATTTTAAGGCTTAGGTTAAGTTTTTTTTTTTTTACCAACCCTGTAGTTCTGGGCTCTCAAGAATAAGACTACGGTATCCCTTGCCTGTCGTAGAAGGAGACTAAAAGGGGCCTCGGGTTCATTGGGCGACAAGGGTGGGGGCCTTTGTCGTCCTCCAAGGTGGACCCGGGAAGAAGGCTACATCGGCTGGCCCGTGTCGCCTTGCACTGCGAGGGCACAGGGGGGGAAGGAGTAACCTCCCCCGGGAAGTGCTCTCTATGAGCACAGTGCAGAGGGGCTCCGGTGCGTTCCACTGGAGATCCCGGAGCCCCCTCACCATGCACCGAGGAAGGGCACCGGGGAGGTTTTAGTGGGTAAAAACCCCACATAACCGCCGCCTTCCCCCCAGAAGGCGGGGTATCTTTTTGAAGATTTCCTCCTCGTTAACAAAAAAAAAAGGTTAAGTTTTTATAATATTTATATAAAAAGTAAAATACACAAAAATATCATACAAAATACAAAAACATTATAAAACTTTTTTTTTTGTTGACGGGTAGGAAATCTTCTGAAAGATACCTCGCCTTCCGCCGCTGCAATATGATATATGGTATAGAGTAATAGTATAGCATAATGAAAATGTATTATAAATATTTTTATGACAATTTTTTTTTTTGCAGGTAAGCAAGTGTCTATGGAGTTGACAACAGGATAATTTTGCATACTGAGGCAAAACACACAATGGTGATAATTTTCTATTACTTAAGTTGATGTTGTATATCATCATTCTATCACTAAAACCTGTCACGAGATTTTTTTTTTTAAAAAAGAAAGCTAGCAATATTTTTTTTTTCAGAAATATTACTAACAATCTTGTTAACCATTCCAACTAAGCTTAAGCTTGTGCTAGGACATGGTTCACGGCAATAGTTGAATGGTGGATTTGAACCCACGACCTTACGATTCGCAGGCCGCACCCTAAACCATTAGGCTATTGACGCTTATAGATTATATCGATATTTGCTTCAAAACCTCAAGTCGTTATCTCCTAGTGTGGCATTTGCCATTTTGATTATTTCCGCTTGAGTGACAAGCTCCCGTTGCTGCCCGCCAAAACAAACAGCGTTCCATAGTCCTGGTCCAGGGTAAACCGTTTCTTTTAACATCTGTTGGAAAATATTTGACATGGAATATTGTTCTATTTTGAAAACATAGTTTAATTATTTAAAAAAAAAGCGGTTTTACTCTACCGTAGGGAATTGGCAACGAAAAGTTTTAGCCAAATATACCAAAGTTTTATTTTGGTATATTTGGCTAAATTATTTGCTACTTAAAGGGTATTATAGCCTCTGCGGTGATAATTGCCAAGACACTGAGATAACAATCTATTCTCTTTCAACCAAGCTTACCAGGTCCTAAATGTGACATGGGGTAACAGGCGAGACGTACATACATACCATGTTATATAACATAATTGGTAACACTTGGTCTCTAGAATATCTTCGTGAGCGCTTGGTACTCAAACAGTTCGTCGGCCGCGAACCTCGAACCTTCTATAACAGATTTCTAACGTTCCCCGAATGCTACACGAATTTTTATGGCAATTCTTTTAACTGTCCAAATATCAAACTCTGGAATAGCTTGCCGATTGAGATTAGGGAGGCTTCGTCAACTAATGTCTTTATATCGCGCGTATCTGAATACTTTCTATTCAAACAATGAAAATTTACAAACTGGAATATATTATTGTTTATGTATTCTGTGTATATGTTTATGTATATGCATGTAAATGTGTATTTATTTATTTAATATTTTTAAAAAGTTATTTTTATTGGCACTACCCTTAGCCTGCCTTTAACCACTAAAGGTTATCTGGAAGAAAAATGCTTAATAACAATAAGTTCAGCTTTGTACATATACTTTGGTGATAGATTTATCTATCTACCAATAACTCGGCCAATATTTTCAGCATTTTTTTTATTATTATATACGTCGTACTCTAAGTAATATACGTCGAAATCTCTCTATCTTAACCGCATTGCAGCCGGTGCTAAATAGAGCGCAAAATAAGCTATATAAGATTCTTAATACGTGAGAAACAACGGGAAACTTTTTAAATTTATCGAAAACTTCAGACCGGTCTGTGTGCTGGCGTAATATCTTAAAAACATCTCTAAAAAACGTAAGTATTTTTCGTTCTATTTTATAGGAATATGTTATGTGATCCACGCCATCTATGACCACAACATAACATTATTGGCATCAAAGAGGTGAATATTTGCTAGTTTAAATAGACTTTTAGTTCACTGGTGCCACTATGGTTTACCGATGGCGTACCACTGACACGCAAATGGTGTGTGTTATTATTAGACGCATTTGTGAATGATAATTGATATGACAGTAAAAGATTAGATTCATAATGAAACAACACGGGTAAATATATATATAATAATAAAATAATAGATGAAAAAATTTAGAAGTTAATTTTGAAATTGATCGTATTATGAATTTTTCCTTGTCAATATTTTTATCGATATCGATAGTATTATCACGCCACATCACTTGTGAAACACCGTTATTAGGTGTCGAGTAAATTGTCAGAGGTAACATGGGTAAGTTTTATTATATCGTCCGTGCCGCCATTGTTACGTGTAACGCCTAATGAGCACTACATTGTCGTCTTCGTGTCAACTCAACAAAATGGGTAATCACCAATTTAACAACAATAAAAATAATGTGTCTATTATTGAACGGGACTTAGAGCCGGTTCACACAAGACTCGAATTAAAAAGTCATCAGAAATGTATTACAATTCACACCCCCGCTACACGCGCCGGAGCCTTTGTGTGACGTGTGAAGGAATTTAATCTCAATCTGAACGATTATAGGGATGTAAGCGCATTGAATGCATACGCGGCCTTTCACCTCACAAAAGAATCGCATTCGAGTTTCAATCTAATCCTTTGTTACATGGAGTTTAAATTAGAATGCGGTGGTTCAAGGTAAAGTGGGGGAGAGGGGAAGCGTCTTTCTTTTTTCTTGTTGGCTGCAAGTTCAAAAGAGATTCACGTTTGTTTTATAGGATTCCGTTCCGAGTTAGGCTGGTACTATTGAACGTTAGTTAAAGTGGTCCTATAGATTGCTTTGATAATCTTTTTAACCGACTTCACAACGAGACGGCATATTCTCCATTCTCCATTTGTCTGCATAAATTCGTTGCCGTCGTCCGTCTTTTTTGAACCAATTTTAAATTGTTTTTTTTTGAACTGCAGTATTTTAGCGTGAAATAGCAACCGTCCAAGCCGAGGTTACCCCTCACCGGGGGACCCTTGTGTCGAGTTACTAGCGATAAAGGTTCAGGCTAAACGACCTAAGAGCTACGTCATCACTCAATCCGGTGAAGCAGTCAAGACCAGCTTCTCTGGCCAATCTGTGTAGTTCGTTATTAGAAGAAAAATAATAAAACCCGTACGTAATACAGTTTAATCCCTAATTGATGGTAAGACGTAATTTCAATGTCAGAATATTATTTTGTTTTGTTAATTTTTACTGTAGATTTGATTTGAGGTGGTTTTACGTGTAAATATACTTGTGTACGGTTTGTTGCTTCCCATGATGACGTCATAACATCGATCACAAAGCAAGACAAAGTATTAAATTGCTTGAAAGTGGACGTTTATTTTTCGCGACGGAACAACAGAGCTGCTGACGTTCCGTTGACGTGCCGCCGGTAACTTTGCTCATCTTGCCTTCATAAGTTTTCTCCGCCACTGTTGCGACCATATTCAAGAATTGTAAAGGATATTACCATGTTATTTTATAAAGTATACGTGTACTATATAAAAATACTATCGTTTATAGCGTCTTCTGCTATTCTACGAATAGGCGAAGAAGATGGGGACACAACATGTTAGCTAGCAACACCCAGCTATTGTTATGAATAATATCTACTTCCAATATCTTACTGATTTTACCTGAACTTTATTGTGTCTTTAATTCATAATTAATAATTTAGTTGAACACCACATAAAGTTAGCATTTGACATTGACTTCTAATAAATTTTGTATAAAAATTGCATATACGGTGCATTCTCAATGCATTGTTGGACGTTATTCGTTAAAATAATTCTTTGTACAATGTTACGCCTTCTGAATAAAGCGAGTATATAAGTTATTGGACTATTTCGTTCCACGAGACCTAAAAGTTATTATATATATAACAAACACAACCTAAAGGAATACATATATGGGTGAATTCGGTTATATTATACGCTGAGCTCTCACCTGCCAAACTATTTCTCATTGTCTTTTCTTGGTCCCTTCACTCTTGTCAGAGTGGTCGTGGTCATCATGATCCGGTGGGTTGGGCAGCAGACAGTATACGTCTCGCCACCTCCGCCTGCTGGTCATCAATCAGGGACAATTGTGGAGGGGAGCACCCACCATACTCCGCACCTGATCCAACCTCTCATTGTAATGATCGAAAATTGTATAGTAGATGTTTGTGAGCGTTGGTGTTTTGCCCTATTATGTCATTTACGTAAATTTATTTACGAGATAAAACATAAACAGATTTCAAATTAATTAAACGATACTACGTTACGGTCATTTTTATTTTCGTAGCGTCATTGTTATAATGCGAATTCTGTTTATATTCTCTTGTTTCTTCCACATTCGAACTCTTACCTAGTCTTGAATTGTCATAAACCTACCAATATCTCAATTAAATATTATTCTTCCATTTGATCTGTAGGAGTTCCTTAGTATATCTTCGGAACTCAGAGTCCTTTTTTTTTGACGGGGGGAATTGAGCTTATCTTTGCCTTCGGAGTGCAACGGGCCAGCCGATGTCGCCTTCTTCCCGGATCTACTTTGGGGGATGATAATAGCCTTCACCCTTGTCGTCCAGTGGACCAGAGGCCCCTTTTAGTCGCCTTCTACGACAGGCTAGGATAACCGTAGCCTTATTCTACGAGCCCGGAACTACAGGGCTGAAACCCAGAATCCTATGCCAATGAAACTAATATAGGACCTAATTGAAATGAAATACTTTCAAACAACAAAAAAAATATAATCGATTCGTAAATATCGACGTAATAAGTGCGCTAACATAGAACAAAATACATACAAACTTTAGAAGAAAACATCTGTTTTCTTGGCCAAGTTGTGTTTTGTTTTGCTCATCGCGAATATTGCGTGCCTCTACAGAAAATACGCTCTCTAAAATATCCCATGCTCTTTTGCGAACATCACGGCAATACCAGAAACAACAAAAGCGCTTTCATTGTCCTTAGTTTTTACTACAGAGGCATCGCCACCGCCGCCATCTTACGATGTCCATGTTCCCCGGACCGAGTTTACGTGCCATTCGTTGGATGAAGGCTTTGAATTTATACGACCTGCTTGACAAGACCCGACTTTACTTTACTTTGTATAGACCACCGCGCGTTTTGTATTTCGTCGTATAATGTTCATTATTGCGCTGGCTTTATGGAACGCGGCACAAAACCTAGTTACACTCCTTACGTCCTCTCATTGTTCGCGTCCATGCAATTCTAGACCTTTTATTGATGGTAATATGATGTATATTGCCTCGTATTGTGTTGGATTTTCGTGTAGTTCCACGTTTCCGTGTCGAGTTAACGCAATTTGATTTCCCTTGGTTTATTCGAGTTTGCTATTTTTGTCTTATCTCCATAAACGACAATATGATTATTTGCCATTTTGTAATGTAATTTAAACGTGTTTTCCCACCAGCAGTGGGAAATAAAGACGTAATTACATAAGTAATTCGCTACTTTAAACTTTAGTTCCCGGTCTAACGGCACACCGGAGATACTTAATGAAGTAGAAATTCCAATATTTTCCGTGGAGAGTTGAAAAAAAGAGGGAATAGCATTGTTTTCCGGCACAGTCACTCCTCCCGTTGCCAGCACAAAGCTTTTAAATTAATTAAAACACCTAAGCGTTTTTCGCGAGTTTGAAATTTAGCCAGGATTCTTTAAAAAAACGACGGCTGTGTAAACAAAGGAACTGTTTGTGGTAGTGTTGGACTGAAATCGCGTGTGCGAAGGCGCGAGTGTTCGCGGAAAGCGGATTCGAACTCGAAATTGACCGACTTCAAAAATAGAAGGCCAGTTACAAGATAAATTATTAATTCAAGTAATACAAAGCGAATCAGTCATGATCGCACTAACGTCCGGTTTTAGGTAACTGATGAGGAAATGAACTTAACTTAAACTATAACTGTGACAAACCGTCATCGCTTGGCAGCGTGCCCAGAATTCTGGTAGCATTGCCACGTCGTATGGCAATGCTTAGCCTCTGTGCAAGGTATAAGCCAGCCCACTGGTCACCAGATGTGTCGACCAACTTCTTAGCTAACACATTAAAAAGGTGATGTGCACTAGGACCCCACGGACCCAAAGTTTCTACCCCAAACGGCCCAAATATGAAACTCGTATCAAGGTTACTATATTTGCGCCGCTTGAGGTTTTCTGCAGTTGCTCGGCCGCTCCAGCCTCAACAGAAGATTCTGGAAGATGTGACGGCCGATACTAAAGGCCGTCCCATCTTCCAGGGTATAAGAGTCATACCGTCTGGTCTCTCACCATCACTACGCAATAATCCATTTGGCTCCAAAGTTGATGGAACATTATCGGTGATAAGAGCACGACGGATGATGTCGTTGAGGTTGGAGTGCCGGGAAATGCGTCCTGCACTACCGCTGCCAAGCGTTGACGCAGTTATATTTTTTGTAAATATTTTGTAATATCTATAAAATTGTAAATATTACTTAAACTTAACTTGAAAATGCCATTGAAATTAATAAATTGAACTCAATCCATCATAAATTTATAAAAGTAATATGAAGAAGCAATTTGCACTTTGTATATTCCCCCCAAAATACTATTGCTGAAATTCATATAGCAGCAACTTTTTTTGATCATTTTTTTTTCATTTTTACTGTGAAATTTCACATGTGAAATCACTGTGAAAAAAATAAATAATTTCATCAAATCAAAATTAAATAGAAGTAAAAATCATTGCCATCTCTAGAAGAAGAGAGATTATATTATAACTCCGCACTTAGTGGAGATTACATTTTTGATCCATAAAGTTTGATTCGATTTGAAGACGGTTTTTGTTTTGACTCGCAGATAAAGTATTGGGATCACAGATCAGACTGTAGTTAGTGATAAACTTGTCCGAGTAGAACATCTCATATAGTATTCATATCATATAGTAGAATATCCTACCTCTATGGTAGTATATAGTAGAAAATCCTACCATAGAGATAGGATGTTCTACTATAATAAATTATACGTAAATAGTTATTAGATTTATGATTTATTTATTATACCCCTATGGTAGGATGTTCTACTTTTACATCAGCGCGGCACATTCTACGTCAAATGTACATCATGGACGATGTGTCGTCATAAATATATCTTAGCTTTTGAATGTCCCTTAGATTATCCGTGAAATAGCAACCGACCGAGTCGTGGTTCGGCCCTATCGGGCACCCTCGTATCGGAATGCTTACGCGTAACATAGTAACCGTCCAAGCCGAGGTTACTCCTCACCGGGGGGACCGTTGTGTCGAGTTACTAGCAATAGAGGTTCAGGTTAAGCGACCTAAGAGCTGTGCCACATCTCAATCCGGTGAAGCAGTCAATCTGTGTAGTTCGTCATAAAAAAAAACATAAATAAAAATACCTCTGGTCACCCCAATACAACCGTATAAGACATAGGGTCGTAAGAATTTATATTTCTATATGAAACAAAATTACTGCGGCTATTATATAAATGATACGACAAAATTAAAATCCGATTTCGTGATGTATTAAAACTGTATTTAATATTGTTAAAGGCCCCGGGGAAATTAATCGTTGTTTTAATGGCCCCGTGTTCAAAGTAAATTAATTTTTGTCATGTAATCGGTTTGTTCTTACAATCGTGCACTGGTGATGTGGTTTTTTTTTTATATATGGCATTTCTAACTTTATCAGAGAGACTGATTGATAGATACCTCAGTCTTGCATCATTATGAAGCTCACGTTTTTTAAACCAATTTTAGTTACCAATCTGGTAGATATAGAATCGCATAAAAATACCGACGCCGCCACAAATTCGATTGTTTGATTTGAACCTACGACCTTATATTCCATAGACCATATGATTTTATGTTTACAGCCAGTGTGAATTTACGTATTTAACAGAAATGGTTGCCAGATCGTAAAAGACTCAGTCAGACTTGTCGCCTTCCGGGGCAGTTTTCGCTACGCGACTAGTAAATGTTGGAACAACATTCCTCCCCTAATCCGGTTAGCTCAAACCGTAGGCGTATTCAAAAAAAAATGAAAGCATTGATAGATCGTTTACTGTGCAAACACAGTAAAACACACACACACATACTCACACATACACACAAACACATTTAAAAAACAGATTTTATTTTCGACTATTTATTTACATTTTGTTACACAATTTTTTATCTTTGTTTTTTTTTACTATACTAATGTTTAAGATTAAAAAAGTGACGGGGGAAGACATTAGCTCCTGACATGCAGCTTACGCTAGTTCGGGAGTTAAGGGACTCACCTTTACATGTATTCAACTTTATTTTTTGCAAATAAACTATATTATTATTATTATTATTTTTAATCGACTTGCAGAAAAGTCGCTGAAACGCTTCGTTGTTCTTTCATATCGTTATCTATTTATTCCTATTTATTTACATAGCCCGTTTTATCCTCTCCCGAAATAAAAAAAGCTTTGAGTATTCTTTTTGTGTCGTTTATATTTATATTGTACTTGAATTTTTAACTTAACTTTAATCTTGGTAAATCGTCCACATAATACCTGAGCACAGAACACGGCCAGACGGGAAGGCATAGTTACCAGCAGAATACCAGCGTTGGCTTTACAGCCAACACAATGGTACCTATTCGATCCAGCATCGCAACCAAATAGGTCAAGTTTTCGTATTTACTTGTTTTTTTTTATTTTATCTTTTATTTATTTTTTACCTATTTTAATTAGTATTTAAGAAAATGTTTTGTAATTAATACAATTTTTATTTTTTATTGTTAGTAGATAACTTCTTCTTGTTTCCTATTTGTCTATTTCTGTGTGCTGGTTCGAATAAATGGTTTATTATCATTATTTTAAAACAGTTTTTTTTAATATTTATATAGTATACAATTATTTTACATATTTAAATGTACGAGGGTGAATCAAAAAGTTCTTAGAAGTGGCGTGTTGTTCCTTCAAGATAACGCTCCTGCTCATCGATCGGAAGTTGCGCTCAACGCAAACGCTGTGCTGGCTTCAATCTCCTTGACCACCCACCATATTCTCCGGACTTAGCCCCAAGTGATTTTCACTTATTTCCAAAATTAAAAGAGGAAATTCGTGGAACAAAATTTCACGATAATGACGCGGTTATAGCTGCCGTAGAGGACTTTTTCGAGAGTCAAGAAAATAATTTTTTTTCACAAGGAATAAGGAAGTTAGAAACGCGTTATTCTAAATGCATTGCATTGGAGGGAGATTATGTAGAAAAATAAAATATTATTATTGAAATCTTTGCATTTTTTAATATTGATCCCAAGAATTTTTTGATTCACCTCGTACATAAGCGTGGCGTATAATTTAAATAAGCATGCTTCTACCAATGAATCGTTCTTTTCCCATTGATATCTCTCTTATACATATAACCTATACTTTTTTTTAATTTAATTTATTTAAAAGGTATAGGTTATATAATATCATCGTCATAGGACCAAAGATAGTATCAAAGCAAAAGCTTTATTACGTAATAAACATTTTCTTACAATTTTATATAGTACTAGCGTACCCGGCCCGCTTCGCCGGGCTAGATTTTGCTTTATTTTTTTAAACAATAAACTTACACCATGAAATATTTAATTTAACTCTCACAATGTATTAAATTATTCATTCTCTTCTATTATCTTCTCGAGCGGGTGAAGATTACACCCTATTACCTACACCCATGTACATATCAGTAAATACAATATCATTATTATCATTTATACAAAAACATATCGGTCTCAAGTTAATGTCAGAAATAAAAGTACGACGTATGGCTTATTTGACAGTTCAAAAAGAGGAGTGCTCCGATCATCACCAAACTAAACAGGATTACTCGCCAGGTCAATGTCAAGAGTCCCTGACAGTTTCATTGAAAACGGTCCAGCCATTTTGGAGCCTATATGGGACATACCCACACACTTTCTCTTATATATATAGACATAGACATTTATTTATCGGCATCACAATACAAAAACACATCACAGACAGAATATAACACACATTAAAAAAGAATGAAAAATAGACAAAACACAGTTAATGTTACACGGACAAATAATACAAAACATATGATGCCAATATCGGACACCGTCTTAGCATATGCTGTCGCAAGGATGCGAAAAACTACAGGATGGATAGACATGTTAAAGTATATCATACAATCTTTTTGTTTGTTTGTTGCATGATTTTAGCATAAAATATTAACGTTCACTTATGTGGGGCCTATATTTTTTGGTTTAAAAATAATAATTTTCTATGACAAATTTTAATTCGAGTGACACGTAATTATATTGTTTATGAACCAATTTCACTTGGTTAATAAATTATGAGGGAGACTTAGACATTGGGAAACCCTGGGCACCGCCGAAAATCAGCGTTATAGCTAGACAGAGAAAGTTAGTATCATGTCCTATTTGTTCGCTCTTTCTCTATTCAACTGTCCTTTTTTCTTTCTTAATGTGTTTCATATTTTTTTTGTAATGTGTTTGTATGATGTCAATAAAGAAATGTCTATGAAACGAGGGCGGATTTCTAGTTGTATTTTCCATTATATATTAACTACCATCGCGAACAGTCGGAACGTACCCGTACCGAAAATTTTAAGTGTTCTGGTATTAAAGCAAGAAAGCTGTAAGTGTTGCCATAAATTTAAACGTGGAAAAACATCTTAGGACGCCCGTTCGGTTCCCATTCGACGCGGGTTTCTCGGCCAACTCCGCCATTTTCTTGGTATCGCTCGAAGGGATGCCGCTACAATATTTTATCTTACTACGCCTCAGTTGGGCTGTTACCCCAATTTGGAAAAAAAAAGTTTCCCTATTATGGTTAATATGTGGTCATATTTTTGATGCGAATGTACAAATAGGACTTCGCCTGATGGTTTTATTTCTATATATATATATATATATATAGAAATAAAACCCATAATATATATATCGTTTAAACAAGTCTATCGTTATTTATGACAAGTCTTTTCTTGTTTTTGTTATATTCTGGTTGTTTTCTTTTATAATTTTTTAAAGCTTTAGTTTAAACCTGTAACTGAGGTAACACTCGTCTTTAATTTTTTATATCTTTTGTATTTTACCTGTAATGGCGTTTGTTGGTGTAACTTATAAATCATTAAGTAGAAACAAATAACTGAATTCAAAATTCTGTCTACTTTTCTTTCCTCCACATTCGTGCTTGTTGTCGTTATTGTTTCAGTAAAGAGTACTTTCCTTTTCATAAATTGTCAGAAACCTAACAATATCTGAATCAACAAGCATTTTACTATATAATTTTTGGCAATCCGTGAACGTGATATTCCTGGAACCGAAGGTCCAATGTTAACAAAATAAACATTAAGTACACCCTTCCACACAAAATATTCAAAATCATTTTATAAAAGGCGGAATTAATACTATGAGTAAAAATGTCTGAATTTTATGAAACCACAATCGAATTGAGAACATCCTCCTTTTTGAAGTTGGTTTAAAAGATCCATTCTTTTCTATGCGACTGTCTGAGTTGTGTATTTTTTAATTTTTGTGCTATCGTAGCGCCGTCTTTTATGAACCGTCGTGGCTCAGTGTCCAGGCGGTCGACTTAAGTTGCGTAGTGCGCTCGCAACCCCAGTTCGATCCCCGGTGCCGTCACCAATAAATTTGCTGTTGAAATTTTATGTGCTGACGAATTATTGCCACGCGCTCGGCGGTGAAGGAAAACATCGTAAGGAAACATACATGTCCTAAAAAAAAATTCTAAGACATTTGAACTCTGTCAATCCACAGTAGAACTGTGTGGCGGACTACGCCCTTATACTCTCTTTACAGAGAAGGCCTGTGCCCAGCAGTAGGACATATATAAAGGCTGTAACTTGTAACTTAGTTACATAAATGTTGTTAGCGTAAGACCTTGGATTCCGAAGATTACCAGGGACTCTTAAAAGGTTTATTTATTTATTTAATAAAATACACCAACAGCATTACACAAGCATACATTATTGTAATAATCAAGTTTACAAACTAAGTCCTGTTGTGTATGCCAATTACAGGTGTACACAACATTCGCTATAAAGAAACGTAACGATGTTATTATTAATACTTACAAAAATATTTTATTAAATGATAAAGTAATAATATAACTACTAAATTAATTAAATAAGCCAAAATCACTGCACAATTTTTAACACTAAGGTGCGGAAGACCTTGCGTGAATTAGAAAAAATGCCAACCGACGTGGACTTAGTGTTAAGAAGGTTATATGTAGCGGAAATCCTTGGCAAGGGCGAGTGTGACAGAAGGTTGGTTTTAGATTGCGGCACATCAAAAATCCTACAACAACGACTCCTTGGATATTTGAATGGCACTCTAATGTGAATGTTTTGTTGAATGAATGACAATCTAAGAACTGTATAACGGAAATGAACTTAATGTGAAAGAATAATATGAATACAAGCGCCAGAACTTCGTGATATGACTTCAAAACTGTCCGCGTAGCGTTTATTGTTTCATCCGTCACGTTTGAAGTGGTAATTTAAGCGATATAGCTTAACACCAAATATCTCCTCATTTGAAATAACATCTCTGTCTATCTCGATTGGGTTGAAAAGACATCGTAGCTTATAGGCTAATCCTATAGGATACTAAATTTCATTCGATTATTATCTTTCTCTACTTATTGAAATGTGTATTTTACGACTCGTCGTACTTGGTAGAGAAAGCTCAACAAACTTTTCACATAAAGTTGCCGAGCTTATATTTTTAGGGAAACCATCACTCTTCCTCTATAAAGCAAACGAACCCGAATAACTTACATCTGTTACATTTCCACCCTTGTTCAATGCGGCTAAGGTTGTATTTCGTTCACCTAGTTCCGAAGTAAATTACGTAGGTTCCGTGTGAATAAATCGATGCTTTTAAATCAAGAGGCGAACTTTTCTAAGCGCCCAATCATATATTCAATTAAACCCAGACCATTTACTCGGCAAATAGGCCACTGGAGGCCCTTTTACCAAAAAAAGGACTCGTGTGGCAAAGGAATAAGGAATATTTAATGATGCCGCGGTCGTGTACCAAGCCAGGATTCAAGAATTGGATTACCAAAGGATTTCTGGCATGGTTGTCTCTTATTTATTTTTGGTACAAGGTAGCAACAGTTCCTCAACCTAAAATTATATTATTTACATGTACGCTTTCACGTCTTTTTTACCCTAGCCTGATGGCCATCATGGACTATTCATAACACAGTAATCGTCCAAGCTGAGGTTACCCATTACCGGGGGGACCCCTGTGGCGTCGTCACAGTCATCTGTGTAATAGTCACAGCTAAATGTGTGTCTGGATATCGCCACTACAGCATGTTGGACGCTGTCGTGCAACGTGCGTTTATTAAATATGATATATAATATGTATGGTAATATGATATGATAATATGTATCTAATATTTTTGCGTATGTGCCTATCGGTATATAAAATGTGTGTGTATGTAAAAAGTAAATAAATAAATATTTCATTTAAAAAAAAACAAACTAGATGAACCGTCCTTTTTTTTTTGACAAACTACACAGATTGGCCAGAGAAGCTGGTCTTGACTGCTTCACCGGATCGAGAGGTACGCCACCTCTTAAATCGCTTAGCCTGAACCTCTATTAGGTGGTAACTCGACACAAGGGTCCTCGGCTGGGAATGTTACCATTGTTACGCGTTAGCAGTCCGATCCGAGGGCGCCCGAGAGGGCCGAACCACGACTCGGTCGATAGTTATTTTATTAACAAAATCTATTGGGACAATGTAAGCTAAACTAACTTATATGCCACTGCGGGAAGTCTCCGTGATGAGTTAGCGTGCTCGTAATTTAGGCTGGTACAGTCCCCCTCTATCGACTGGATCACTGATCATCACACGAATCGCATGCTACAAACCAAGGAACTAATTGTAATTCTCGGTGACCACGTTCTCTATATGACGCAACGGCATAGACTAACGAAATTAAAAATTAATTTGTTTGAAGAGAAATGCCTCTGCACAGACTTAGCCAGTTAAACGCCGTTGCACACAACAATGCACACGTCACTCAGAATGACGTGACGTTTACGACAGCGACACTTCCGCGTTCCCGACACGTCGTTAGGAAACTTAACCAACACCTACGGAGTTTCAGAATATGCAGCTTATTAAGTTGTTAACTTTTAATAGCAATGCTTAAGAGTTCTTATTAGAAAGAAATAAATAAAAAAAAACATTTATTTGGTACAAAGAATACAATAGATATTTAAAACTAAATAATTACTCGTACAATTGACTGCACCAAAATGGCCACCACTCAGCTTTAAGTCACAAAGATGAGATCTTCGCGAATGCTGGTGGCCATGAATTTTGAGATATATGACGTTAAGTAACATATATATGAAATACATAAAAACATATATAATACAACAAAACATATTCATCTCAAATTAAGTTACAGCTTTTATATATAGATAACCCACTTTGGGGACAGGCCTTCTCAATACAGAGTCTACGAGCATAGTTCACGCGGCCCTAGTGCGGATTGGCAGACTTCACATGTCTTAGAATTTTTTTTCCAACAAATGTAGATTATGTCACGATGTTTTCCTTCACCGCCGAGTTTGTGATAAATCAAGATTTGAAGCGTCAATAGCTTATGATTTAGGGTACGGCCTGCGAATCGTAAGGTCGTGGGTTCGAATCCACCATTCGACTATTGCCGTGAACCATGTCCCTAGCACAAGTTTAAGTTTAGTTGGAATGGTTAACAAGATTGTTAGTAATATTTCAGGATAAAAAAAGAAATATTGCTAGCTATCTTTTTAAATAAAAAAAACATCAAAACTACCACGGCTCTACTATCTAAAATATTACAAGATAATTGGGTATATTTTTTTATATAGTTAAAGCTCTTATCAAGTTTATGTGAGAGTATAATTAGTGTATCTATTTCGTTTCAATATTTAACTAAGTTTTATTTGCTGGACTTTTGTTTAGAAAGCAAATGTTTTTTAATGTTTTTTTTAATGACAAACTACCTTGCCTTCACCGGATTGAGAGGTGGCATAGCTCATGGGTCGCTTAGCCTGAACCTCTATCGCTAGTAACTCGATAGAGGCGCCCTTGGATCGGACTGCTTACGCGTAACATAGTAACCGTCAAAGCCGAGGTTACCCGGAGTACCCTTAGTTCGAGTTTGTCAACAAAAACTAGATCGTCACAAATTGGGAGTCATTTAATAATTTCTATCACAGTAAGGATTGCCCTATCCTGTTTCGTGCTACGGTTTATTTTAGTATCTAGAAGTTATAAATGTTTTCAGATGATTATTCAAATTATTGTGGGTATTTTCAAGGGTAGAGTAAAGCTAGTGCGCCTTACCATTCAGGACTGAATTTCCACTTAACATCAGGTGGGATAGTAGTCAAGTACTTGCTTAGAAAGTATATTAAAAAACGTATATAACAGACTAAACCGTCACCAAACACGCGGATGTACATATCTTATTATGTTAGTATATGTATCCTTTCTGTAGTTTTCTCAGTAAAAGCTGACAAAAATCTCTCCTTATCTATTAGTAGAGATTAGATAACATTTTTTTATATAAAGCTAGACAATGTAAAGCTGGAAATATTTTTTTTGCAGTTAGATATATAGGCAGTAACAATTCGGAGTTGAAAAGAACATTCAACGGGGCTAATAGGGTTGCGCCAAGTTTTACGGCAACTACTCCCTAGGGCTGGGCCTTTCTTGTCCGTTCTCGTTTACCGGTTTCCCGTTAATCGTTTATTGTGGCCGTTCTCGGAAACGTTTATGGAAATAATGTGTGTTCGCAACGAAATCGTTTTCGTTATATTGCTCCAACATTAGGGATCAACAAAAATTATTTATTTATTTATTTAAATCAACAAATATTGTAACACCCTTACAGATTATCCAATTTGATATTATAAAAACTAAGTTAAATATATATTATTAAAATTAAAAAAATATCCATAAATTATAAGTAAATGTTTTTGTGTTAAAGTTAAGTTAAAGTTACAGCCTTTATATATATAATTTATATGTCCCACTGCTGGGCACAGGCCTTCTCTGTAAAGAGAGTATAAGGGCATAGTCCACCACGCGGCCCTAGTGCGGATTGGTAGACTTCACATGCCTTAGAAAATTTTTCTAAGACATGTAGGTTTCCTCACGATGTTTTCCTTCACCGCCGAGCGCGTGGATTATCAGCACATAAAATTGCAACAGCAAATTTATTGGTGCCGGCACCGGGGATCGAACTCGGGTTGCTAGCGTACTATGCAACAAGAGCCAACCGCCTGGACACTGAGCTACCTCGGCTATGTTTTTGTGTAATTGATAAGAATTATATTGTATTTACTTATATATACTTATATATAGGTATCTTTACCCGCCCGGAAAGAGAATAAAAGAGAATGAATACAAAGACAAATGAATAATTTAATACATTGTGAGAGTTAAATAAAATATTTCATGATGTAAGTTTATTGTTTAACTAAAATAAAGCGAAAGGCTGGGTACGCTAGTATGTCTTAAATTTGCTTTAAGTATGTGCGTGAGCCGTGGTAGCTCAGTGTCCAGGCGGTTGGCTCGTGTTGCATAGTACGCTAGCAAACCGAGTTTGATCCCCGGTGCCGGCACCAATAAATTTATTCTTGCAATTTTATGTGCTGCTTTACCACGCGCTATGCGGTGAAGGAAAACATCGTGAGGAAACCGTCTTAGAAAATTGTGAAGTCTGCCAATCCGCACTAGGGCCGCGTGGCGGACTATGTGTATTTTTTTTAATTTTTATGCTATCGTAGCGCATTTATGAACCATGGTAGCTCAGTATCCGGGCGGTCGCCTTAAGTTGCGTAGTACGCTAGCAACCCCGATTCGATCACCGGTGCCGTAACCAATAAATTAGCTGTTGAAATTTTATGTGCTGATGAATTATTGCCACGCGCTCGGCGGTTAAGGAAAACATCGTAAGGAAACATACATGTCCTAAAAAAATTCTAAGACATGTAAACTCTGCCAATCCGCAATAGAACTGCGTGGTGGACTACGCGCTTATACTCTCTTTACAGAGAGGGCCTGTGCCCAGTAGTGGGACACATGTTTATATATTTGTTTTTTTATTTTGTGACTTGTTTCCGTTTAATGTTTTCATAACTACGATTATATTTATATTTAAGTTATTATCATTTGTAAGTAACAGATGTATTTAAAGTGTTTTTTTAAGACAATTGCCCGTGTTATGTTATTTACAATTCGTAAATCCAAAGTATATTTTTGTCTTCGTTCGTTGGTATACTGTTGTGTAACTGTGAAGACAATGTCAGTAAAGGAACTCTCACAAGAATAATCAGCGATATTAAGACAGCTAACAAATGCACTGCTTTTAAAAAGTTCCAAGGAGTTTTTATTAAGCGTTGTTGCACAGTAACGGCCAGTGTTACGACTTCCTTTTCTTTAACTCCTTTTTAACTTTTATTAACACTTTATCTTTAAAACCCCAAGGAGTTACGGGAACTCGGAGACATTGTCATCGTAATTTCTGTATAAAAAGGAATATTCATATGACGGGTAGGGTCTTATTGGCCAATCACACCGAGTATAAATTTAGTCTAATTTATACTAGGACTTCTAATTAGAAATATTTTTTAACCGACTTTAAAAAAGGAGTTTGTCTTTTGTTTGTCTATGTTAAATTTACAAAAAGATAATATCCCCTTGATATCGGTGGCTTGTTGTTTCCAATATGTTTAATATTTAATTATATAATTTAAACGTATACGTTTAATAATCATATTATTCATTTTAGTTTATTTTTGACTTAATAATGTATAATTTTTTTTCATCTATTATTTTATTGTATATAATATATTTTAATCTCATAACTGTTTTATTCATGTATCATATTTATTATACTCTTATTGTCTGTATAAATTCCATATAAAAGTAGTATTGCGCGCGCACGTCTTTAGGTAGTTCCGGGCACTGCTGAAAATCAGCGCGGTCGCATCCTTGCGACAGCATATGCTGAGACGGTGTCCAATATTGGCATCATATGTTTTGTATTATTTGTCCGTGTAACTTTAACTGTGGTTTGTCTATTTTTTATTATATCAATGGTACACTATTTTGACGCTGTTTTAATGGCTTACATATAAAAGATAGCTTTTAAAGATAGCCGCGGACTTTTTTGTGGGACTATTTAAGATAAACATTTCCATCATACAATATATCTGTGTAACTCGAACGGTTTTTGCGTAAATGCCAAAATAGCACGCAGATGGCAGATTGTTTTTTACGCTACTAATTACCGTTATATATTGGAAAATTCACAATACATATTTATAAATCATAGCCTATGTTGTAAACTATATTATTGTTTCATGAAAATCTATTCAGTAGTTTTTGCGCCATTTCTTTTAAATGACGAAGTACACAGATTGGCCAGAGAAGTTGGCTTTGACTGCTTCACCGGAATGAGAGTTTGCATAGCTCTTAGGTCGCTTAGCCTGAACCTCTATCGCTAGTAACTCGACACAAGGGTACCCCTGGTGAGGGGTAACCTTGGCTTGGACGGTTACTACGTTACGCGTAAGCATTCCGATCCGAGAGAGCCGAACCACGACTCGGACGGTTGTTATTTCACGGATAATCTATTGGGACATTCATAAGCTAAACTAACATTGAGTGCCACTTGGGGAAGCGTTGGCGCTGGGAGAAGAAGTTGCCGAAGAAACTCCAGCAACGCTCCTAACATCTAAAGGGTGGGGCCTGCCCATAAAATAGCGGTAACGCGCAAGGATTATTCGCAACCACCGACGGTCGCGATAGAGTAACACTTATCCATACATTCTTACAAACTTTCGCGTTTATAATGTTAGTAGGATTGGTAGTAATTTGTGTATGAATGTAAGTCATCTTTACTTACCTTATTAACTTTTCCTTCAATACGTTACAACTATATTGTACACTGCCACCACATTAGTTGCGAAGCCGGTTAGACTCCGAGCTCCGGTGAAATTCGACAACTAATCGACACGGCGAAACTTTGAACAACCTCTAGTTGCAAGTTTGAATTAACGAAACGTGGTCTGGCATCCACTCGCGGTTTTTTATTAGTTGAAAATTTCTCTTCTTCGCTCCGCGTAAGACGGTGTAAGTTTTGTTTCGATTGTTCTGTTCTTGTGTTAGTATTACACATGTATGTCGTAGGTCGGTACACTTTGATCTAATTTGTTTGTCCATTTTTTATTTGTGATTTACGATGCGGTCGTTTGAGAAGCATGCCACACTTCAGTCTTGAGTATTAGAAATTATGTGCTGATAGAGATATGTGGCTTACTAAAAAAGAAAAGGTAAAAGTACTCCGTTTTTTCAAGTTATTTTGGAAATCGTAGAATGAGGGCTAAAAGCAGTGGATGTTGTTCGGCTGAAATGATTGTTGTAAGCTTCCTTGCTCAACATCTCACATAACAGTTACTATTGGCAAATTTTAGCAAAACATCAAGAGTTTTACAGGTAATTGAATAAAGACTGTTAGCTTCCTTGATCAACATCTCACACAACAGTTATTATTGACAGATTTTAGCAAAACATCAAGAGTTTTAGAGGTAATTTAATAAAGATTTTCTGACTTTGTTTCAGATGTTCACTTGTAAAGGGCTTTTCCTCCAGCATAACACATTTTATTTCATAAGTATATTTTAAAGATTATAATATTTATTTATGCATTAGAACTAATTTAGCATTTAGTAGGACTAACTGTCGCTAACATTATAATGAAGTGAAGCTAACAAACAGCTAGCTTTATCATAGGACATGCTCTTAGTTTTGGAGGCGAAGAAAAATATTTGTTCACAAGTATACTTTAAGATTTTACTATCATTACTAAGATACTAGCTGTTTAATTAGAGCTAAAAACTGCATTTTACAAATTCCGCTACACCGATCTGCTGCGTTCCGCGGCAGTTTCAGATACTTGGCCAACAAGTGTTGGAATAGTTTGCCACCGCCCATAAGAGACAGTAAATCTGTAAACGCATTTAAAAATAAATTAAAACACCTGATGTTAAAGTTACAAAAGATAATATCCCCGTGATATCGGTGGCTTGTTGTTTCCAATATTTTCAATATTTCATTATATAATATAAACTTTATACGTTTAATTATCATATTATTTATTTCATTTATAGACTTAATAATATATTTATTTATGATTTTTCATCTATTATTTTATTGTATAACATAAATTTTAATCGCATAACTGTTTTATTCATGTATCATATTTATTATACTCTTATTGTCTGTATAAATTCCATGTAAAAGTAGTATTGCCCGCGCACGTCTTTAGGTAGTCCCGGGCACCGCTGAAAATCAGCGCCGTCGCATCCTTGCGACGGCATATGCTGAGACGGTGTCCGATATTGGCATCATATGTTATGTATCATTTGTCCGTGTAACTTTAACTGTATTTTATTTATTTTTCATTCTTTTTTAATGTGTGTTATATTTTGTCTGTAATGTGTTTTTGTATTGTGATGCCAATAAATAAATGTCTATGTCTATTTGTTTGGATTGTATTCGATATTTCTTATTGGCCAATATAGTATTATTATCATTATCCTTCGGTTGCTGAGAGTATTAAAACAGCTGAAGTTAAACAGCTAACAAATGTGGCAAGGAAATAAACACGTTGGTATGGTACAACACAATAAAAAACGGGTAAATAAAGTCGTTACAAGAAGTTGAGCGGATCTAATAAATCGTTTCCCGTATTCGTTCGTTTAATGGAAATGCGCCATTACATCTCACCAGAAACTTCTCGAACGTATAGAAAGCAGTTTAGCGCATTAAACTCTCGTTAAATCTAGCTTAACACTCGGTTCTTCTTTTTACTAAGCTCACCTTTAACGGCTAGTTCTGTTTTTGCATGGCGTCTGAAATGTTCTAGATTTCTGAAGTCTGCGTTTTATCTTATATACCTACATCTATACTACCATATAGATCTGTGTGTTGTCTGTATTTTTAATTATTTCGTATAATTTTGAATTATGAATTAAATAATTAAATATTTACGATCCTTATGAAAATTGGTATTCAGTACACTGTATTTGAATCGTATACAATTATAGCAGTACCGTAGATACAAAACGACTTAACCGATTTTAGTAAAACCTTAAGGTTCAATCATTAAATTCGCCTAGTTAATGGACCTGTGAATCAACGGAGATTTTTTTTTCAATCCACCACAATTAGTGACTTTTATGCGAAACCGGGATTAGATAAAATTTATTAATTTATCAGATTTAATTGTCTTATAAACCAATATCTTTTTTTTTATATAATTTCTAAGCAAGTGCTTGGCTACGATCCCACCTGATGTTAAGTGGAAATGCAGTCCTGGATGGTACAGCGCACTAGCTTAGTAAATGCCTATTCACTCTACTCTTGAAAATACCCACATTGTAATCGGAAGGAAACACAGACGCGGGCAAACTATTCCAGTCCTTTGCTGTACGAAGAATGAAAGACGAAGGAAATCGCTTCGTTCGGGTTATTATTATCTAGAAATTAGAATTTACGATTATTATTTTTATTATTATTGCCTAATAGTTAGTTACCCTCCACCATCTCGGATTACCGCACATTCAGGTGGCATCGTGACAATTATTACTATTAATCTTTGTTAAATCACATTGATAACACACTTCAAAGAGCAAGAGTAAGAGAATTACTAAATATAATAGACGCTACTTTAATAATAAATATAGCTACACCTTCTTGTATATATTATTAATTAGAATCAGCTTTTTGAAGGGGCATTCAAAGTAAGTTTAGTTTTAAATGTCCCTTAGATTATCTATGAAATAGCAACCGACCGAGTCGTGGCCCTCGGATCGGAATGCTTACGCGTAACATAGTAACCGTTCAAGCCGAGGCTACCCTTCACCGGGGGGACCCTTGTGTCGAACTACTAGCGATTGAGGTTCAGGCTAAGCGATCTAAGAGCTATGCCACCTCTCAATCCGGTGAAGGCCTTGGCTTTATTTTAGCTTAAAAAGACTAATAAATTGGTACTCCTCTAGAATTCAATATTACTCCGTGCTTTCTTATTACTTAAAATGTTTGATGCAAGCGCAAACTAATGACATATTTGCAAATCCAAGCATGGTCACACACAGAATAATAATTATGCACCGCCCATTATATTGCCTATAGCATGAATTTATAAATGAAATATGTATGCAAG
This sequence comes from Meandrusa payeni, assembly GCA_029286785.1. Classification (NCBI taxonomy): domain Eukaryota; kingdom Metazoa; phylum Arthropoda; class Insecta; order Lepidoptera; family Papilionidae; genus Meandrusa; species Meandrusa payeni. Next base: position 6,044,812 of record JAGSMX010000029.1, read on the forward strand.
AAATGTGCATACATTGTATATAGTAGTGGTCCCAGCATCGTGCCTTGCTTGCATTACTTATTCGTGTTTGTGCAAAAGAATTCTCGTGTAAGCGTTGGTTAGTAATAGGATTTGCGAAAGCTCATTATCTACGGCAGCACGACGAGTGCATAGACTAAATACCTTGTTTTTTATTTAAATGCTTCAAAGCTATGTTACTGATGTCGAACGTATGTATAGAAATTAAAAGATTTTACGTTGCTTTTTAATGTGTTAATTTATACAATGTTTCATTCAATATAGGGCATAAGTAATGACAATTATGGCTAAATAAACTCAAAAACGGTTCTGCGTTAAACAGATTAGATTTCATCAATTTATAATAGTTTATTTTTATAAGTTTCTTTGGTTTAATTTTAATAAATTACAGAATGCAACGAAATAATAATTAAAAATTGTAATAACAATAAATATCTATTTTAGATTCATACCTTATAAGGTCCATACTTTAGTTAAAACCCGAAGCTTTCACATCCTTTCAACTGAGGCAGGGTGGACAGAGCTAGCAATCACAAAACACCGAAAGCACCAAAGAAAAATATTATTTATAAGTAATGTGTGGGCTAACTTTTTTTTTTTGTTAACGAGGAGGAAATCTTCAGAAAGATACCCCGCCTTCTGGGGGAAAGGCGGCGGTTATGTGGTGTTTTTAACCACTAAAACCTCCCCGGTGCATGGTGAGGGGCTCCGGGATCTCCAGTGGAACGCACCGGAGCCCCTCTGCACTGTGCTCAAGGAGAGCACTTCCCGGGGGGAGGTTCCTCCCTCCCCCCCTGTGCCCTCGCAGTGCAAGGCGACACGGGCCAGCCGATGTCGCCTTCTTCCCGGTTCCACATTAGCGGACGACAAAGGCCCGGGCTAACTTTACTTGAATCCTGTGTTCATTATCCGATTGCACTGAATGGAATTGAATGAATGTATGAAATCTAATTTTTAGCGAATGGGAAAATTATAAAACTAAAGAGTATTTGAAGTTTACTTTTATTCAAAAATCACTAATTGTTGCCTTGAAGCTAGATATATTTTGAAGTAATTTAAAATGGTCGGTAGATGAACTGTCTTGACTACAAAAGACTGGTTTTCAAGCTACAATATATACGAACCATTACCAACTTTAACAAGTTATCCGGATATGGAAGCAGAAGGTATATGTTTTGCTTTTTTTTTCCCGTAGTCGAGCATGGAAGATTAAATAGAAACGTTTAAGATATCCGGGAGATTTCTAAATTAATTTATATTAAGGGATAATAAAATGACACAGATTTTATCGAATCGTTAGTTAATTAATAATTAAACCGAGGAGAGGAGAAAGGTAACGTGATTAAGCCTTGTTTATTAATCATTCCCCGCGTGTTAGGTACCTATTTAAAGAAAAAGCGGTCCCTTGTAAATTGCTTACACGATCCAAGCCTTACGAATTCAGTGCGATCGTGTCATTACCATCGGATTACCGCCTCCCAATAAATATGTTTGTTTATGTGACTCATTAAAACTTACATTCTTTTATTGGAATTAAATGAAGCGTAAATAAGGGTTCAATTTAGAAGACTAACGTGCTTTCTTTGAAACAAACTTCTTTTAATGTTTGCACGCTCACAGCTGACGTGTTTGTGAGACGATTTTGTAATTGTTTTGTTACAAAGAGATTCAATTAGGTCTACTATTGATTTTGTTCGCATTGAGTTTTGAAGATACACAAGCGAACTCCCTAACACTAAGAAGGATGCTTGTTGATCACGAATGTTACATTTACTTAGTAGCAGTAATCCTTAATGACAACGATAATGAATGTGTGAACTTCGTAATAAAACTATGATACTTCAGGATTAAAGGAGGAGGATCTGCGCGTAGTGTGAATTTATTTGATTTGATTTAAAATCGTCTTTTGTTTTTTCTCGTAAATGTTACCTGTTGATCTTTATGTAGCTGCGGTTGATTGATTCTGATTGTCAATCACTTTAATGTGTCTATAAATACTTACTACTGCACGGAAAAAAATCTATATAAATATAAAAGAGAAAGTTTGTGAGCACTCCTCTTTTTGTACTGTCCAATACAGCTTTTATTTACTATGATACTACTACTACGGGTATTGAATGATATGTACATGGGTGTAGGTAACGATCTTTACCCGCTCGAGAAGAGAATGAACACGGAGAGAAATGAATAATTTAACATATTGTGAGAGGTAAATTAAATATTTAATGATGTAAGTTTATTGTTTAAATGAAATAAAACACAACCTAGCCCGCGGAAGCGGACTGGGTACGCTAGTTCTCTATAAAAAAGGTTTAAAGTGCAGGAGATTCTCAATTCTCTCTGTATTTTTTATGTTTGTAATATTTATAACCTGTTCTAAATTTGAAAGCTTTTATTTCCTGTTTGGTCCCATTTAAATTTGGTCCAATACTGACAGTGGGATCCATCAGAAAACCATATAAGTCTGTATCTAGTATGTGCCCTAAAAATAGACAAATAACTCAAATTTAAATTGCATGTCTTCCAAATATTTTTTATTAATTGTACGCAATGTTTCTATCAAAGCCGAGCGCTTGGTAAATCAAAAATTAGAATCAAGTCCGGGAACTCTTCTGTTTTCAACCAGGTATAAGCTGGGCTTATTAATACTAAATTAAGAGCAATGGAGGTCAATATAAGGTTGTCAAATATCTCCTTCCGCCTTTTTGTCTTTTGAATTTCGCGGCTATGTACAAAGCGCTACAGAGCTCGTATCTAGCAATACTATACATAATTTGAAAGGTCTTGACATAACCTACAAAACGACGCTATGCATAATTAGTTTGGATATTGCGTTCAACAGTTATAGACGTGTCAACATGGACTTCACTAACGCCGAAATTCAAAAGACAAAAGGCGGAAGGGAGATATTTGACAACCTATTATGAATTTCTTATAGATGTGGACCAAATCTGATCCTTTTGCACCTCTTTAGTAAATATAATATATTTATATCCTTTGTAACTACGGACAATTTTAATGTGAAATTCATTTATTCAACAAGTTTTCCATTAAAGATGTAAATATTTCCCAATATATTTCGGTCCGTGCAACAACTGGAACATTAAAGGATATTTTTAATTTTCATTCCTCGTATTCGCTATTCAAATATTCATTTTACTATATTTAAAAGCTGCAAAAATAAAGCTCGGCTCCACAGCTTAAAAAGAGATTACGCAATTTCAGTTCGGTGCTGGTGAAATATTGATGATATCACGAAAATATTCTCATAAGTCGAGTCGTCGACAAACGACAATTTCATATATTTGTTATGGACGACTTAAAGCAATTCTGCGCTACAAGGGAATCTTGGCGCCGTGTCAATTTATCGTCCATTTATTTCATCCAAAACACTATGCTTCTTAGAAATATCTCTTAGCAAACTACTAGACTCTTATAGTTTCTCTCTGTATTCGTCAGTATCTATAATTTTGTTTTGCTTTGATATATTTCAAATATATTTATTATAAGCTACATCAAATTCTACATAATCTTCTCGTTTTTGTAAGTTTCTACGGAACGTTCAAATAAATCCATTTCTTGAAAATGCTTTTCATTAAGTATTAACCAAAAATGTATCTGTTTTCTTTATATTGACGTCCTATGTCTATCCTCAAAAGGCTTTAAAGTACTGGAGGGTATAAAGGACTAAAGATCGAAGGAAAAATGACTACTGCATTCTTCGCATAGATTTGATTTGACCGGCCCTGTAGTTCTGGGCCCGTAGAATAAGACTACGGCCCCTGCTTAATAAGAAAATTTGATTTGATGTTGGTTTTGTCTTTTTGTTAAAAATAATGTTTTATATTAGAGGGAAAGAAGAAGAAGTGAATCGTGTTAAATCAATATTAGAGTAGTCCACCACACACCACACAAATCAGTTCTGGCAGACATTTCGTCTCGTCGAATATTAGCTCTTATTTTATTTATCGTGGATGCAGATATCTTTACGATGTTTCCTCCACCGTAGCATGTCGTAAATCAGCACTTAAAATGGCAGTTAACGGTTTTATTAATACGGCCGCTGTAGACAGTGGAGATTCAGGTTTGTTGTATATTGCGATGAATTTTGTAGCTGTACAAATACAGAGATAAATATATTTACAAGTAAATACAAAGACATCAAATCAAACATACGCTAAATGAACGTAATTGTAAAATGTACTTCGGCTACTTCTCCCACAACAACACTTCCCGAAGTGGCACTAAAAATTAGTTAGCTATTTGAATGTCTTGATAGTTTTCTGATAAAAACTACCCGTGGTTCGGCCCTCTCGATGTTCCTCGAACCGGAATGCTATTGCGAGTAGAGTAACCGGTCAAGCCGAAGTCCTCTCTCGGGGCCTCGGAGTAACTGGCTGTGCCAGCGCAGATCATACAGAAAATAAACTGTAAACGTCTTACCCGTCAGGGACCAATGAAACGGTACTTCACAAATAATATGCACAGACGGTCCTTTTTCTTATTATTTTTCGATGTAGGCTTCATTCTTTTCTTGTTCGTCAACTCCGTTATTTTGCATAGGGTTTGTTGATTGAGATATTAGTAAGTTGATGATAATTCAAGACTATTAGGAAATTCTTAACGATAACGAGCACGAATGTGGAAGAAGATAAAAATTGTATTCACCAGAACCGTACGTTCACCACCAGTCTTCGTGGGTAGTAGCGTTTAATCAATACTGATGCTAAGACGTTTAAATCTACCATCATTTTTAACGTAGATTTGATTTAAAGTCGTTTATATTCATAATGATACTTATTTCCATAAATAAGTATAATTTCTATAGTTCTCCAATTAAGTGTTTACTGTAATAAATGCCTTTACCTGTACGGCAATCTCTGGAATAAGCTGATTGAGATAAGGGAAGCGACGACAGTCAATGTCTATGTATCTAAATATATAAAAGAGAATGTGTGTGTGTTTGATCCGGACCGATTTCAATGACACTTTCAGGGAATCATCAGATTGACCTGACGAGTAATCGTGTAAAGTTTGGTGACTCTTGTAATCGGAGCACTTCTCTTTTGAACTGTCAAACAAGCCACCATACGTTGTACTTTTATTTCTGACATTAACTTGAGCCCAATATGTTTTTGTATAAATTATAAGAACGATATGTACATGGGTGTAGGTAATGATCTTCACCCACTCGAGAAGAGAATGAATACGGAGAAAAATGAATAATGATATATATTGTAGGAGTTAAATTAAATATTTAATGATGTAAGTTTTTTTTTAAATAAAATAAAGCAAAATCTAGCCTAGCGAAGCGCGCTAGGTAAGCTAGTATGTCTATAAATCGTACGTATAATGTTTTATGTATATATGCAATTTGTATATATTTTTCCTTGGATGGAGAAATCATCCAAGGAAAAATCCAGGGTAAACGATACTTGAAAGAAGGCGTATTTCGTGGCTCAGAAATCTCCGGACATGGTTGAACATGAGCACACGATCCTTGTTCCGTGTCGCTGCATCAAAAATGAAAGCCGATTTTAAGTAGGAAATGGCACTTCTAGAAGAAGATATATTTTTCTTCATAAAATTGTAAAACGCTATTCTAGCGTCACTACCCTAAAACTGCTCTTAACGTCCGGAGGTTAGCTAAGAAACTGCTGCCATAGTATTAAGTTCGCGTTTGCTTTATCATATATACTGATATCCATTCGCTTCTCTCTTGTACCATACGCTATCGAGTGTGGAGGACGAGCTTTCGCGTCTCCGTCCCACGGCCTCTCGTCAAGTTTCGAGTGTTGTAATTTAATTACTAGACCGTCGCATTCGACGTAATCACCGAAGTGATTTACCAGCATGCCTGTGACCCCTACCACGACCATGATAATTGTGTTACTCTAACACGAATCAATTTTGTACTCGAACCGATTGCTATGTAAATAGGCGGGCGAATTGACGAACTCGTCGAAGGTAACTGTTTATATATTTTTTCTTCGAGTTTATTTTCTTTAACACTTTCTAATCAGTTCGGAGTGTTTGGTTAGTTGACATTTTTATTTATTTTTAATTATTCTAAATTACTTTCAGATAATTGAAATTTTATAGTAGTAGCATTTAGCGTAGTGTGTACCCGAATTCGATTCCCAGTGTCGGCACCAGTGAATTTGTTAGTCGCAATTTTAATTGCTGTTTTACCACGCACTCGGCGTGAAGGAAAACATCGTGAGGAAACTTACATGTGGTAGAAAATTTTCTAAGATACATTGTGAAGTTAGGTAATCGGCAATAGGGTCGTGTGGTGGACTATGCCGTTTTTTTTGTTAAGGGGGGGGGGGGAAGGGAAATCTACAAAATGATACCCCGCCTTCTGGGGGGAAGGCGGCGGTTATGTGGGGTTTTTACCCATTAAAACCTCGCCGGTGGCCCTTCCTCGGTGCATGGTGCCTCTCACCAGTCCAGGATTTCCAGAGGAGAGAAGCACTTCCAGGGGGGGGGGGGAGTAACTCCCCCCCCGTACCATCGCAGTGCCAGGCGACACGGACCAGCCGATGTCACCTTCTTCCCGGATCCAACTTGGCGGTCGACAAAGGCCCCCACCCTTGTCGCCCATTGAACCCGAAGCCCCTTTTAGTCGCCTTCTACGACAGTTACATTACATACCGTAGTCTTATTCTTGAGAGGCCAGAACTAGAGGGGAGAGGGTCGCGTGGTGGACTATGCCCTTATACTATATTTACAGAGAAAACTTGTGCCCAACAGTGGGATATATACATAAGTTGCCACTTTTAAGAAGTATCAAAGTCTACAATAATTTTTACCTTTGACCTTGATTATGTTAGCGGCTAAATTTCTTATGTAGAATGAAAATAATATGATATTTTCAATACGTTGACACAAGCTTTCAGATATGGAACTCTAATGGTTTAGGGTACGGTCTGCGAAACATAAGACCGTATACACATTGAACTATTAATTGAACGTACTAGGTTGCTTACGAATAGGTAAGAATTATAAAATAAAATAGAATAAAAATAATGTCTCGTCCTTTTAACCCTGGCGGGGTATACAGAGATTTGTAGGCTTTTCATCAAGCTAATTGTTTTTTTTATTTTTTTTATTATATAAAACTACTTTTCCATGGACTGATCCTCCGTGTCGTTTTAATTTGAATTTTAATGTTATTGGTTGCTGACCACTTATTCTAAATCTTTCTAAATATATATATAGATAGGGTGTAGGTAATGATCTTCACCCGCTCGAGAAGAGAATGAATACGGAGGGAAATTAATAATTTAATAATAATATTGTGTGAGTTCATTTAAATATTTAATGATGTAAGTTTATTGTTTAAATAAAATAAAGCAAAATCTGGGTACGCTAGTATGTTATTAAAAATAAACTAACCTATCAAAATTTAATTGCAAAAAAAAACTTTTGAAAATTGATTACGTGGTAACAGAAAAATTCCTACATCAACAAAAGCAGATATAGACATAGACATTTATTTATTGTCATCACAATACAAAAACACATCACAGACTGAATATAACACACATTAAAAAGAATGAAAAATAGACAAAACACAGTTAAAGTTACACGGACAAATAAAACAAAACATGTGATGCCAATATCGGACACCGTCTCAGCATATGCTGTCACAAGTGAGATATATTAACTGTTTTGTTATGCCTAATTGTCCAAGGGGAAGGGGGAGCCAGGAGACTCATAACACAAGTTTACTTAGAACCCCTGACTCCCACATCCACCCATTGTGTCATGTAATTGATTTAAAACTGTTCTGTGTAATGTGGGAGTAAGACAAATAAAGATTTTTTTTTATTATTTAAAATCAAATGTGACCAAACAGACGTTTATTCTATTCTATTTTCTTCTATCGAGTGTATTGTACACTATAAGTCGAAGTGAGAGTGAATAGTAGGAGCCTCTATTATCATATTCACTCATCTCTGGCAGTAAGTCCTGGACGTCTGCCAACACGAGACAAATATAAAATATGCTCTTTTAATACAAGAAGAGTTAACGCGATTACAATGATATACGATAGACGACACAGGGCGGTATAATATCGCAAAAAGCTTTCTCCTACCCTGTTAGCATTGTTTTCTGTACGTATTTGTACTGGTTTGTGCTGTGATAAACGACATTAATGTATGGGGAAGTTGTTCTCTTTCCAGATACTGCGTCTATGATTTAATGTTTTGTGTTTGGGCGGCATCTTGTGGGATGAAATTAAGGTTCCTTTGTAGAACGTGTTTACAGATTTATAACGTGTGTAACTAGGATACGTTGTCACGAATTTAACGTCCGAGCGCCTTGCACCTAGACACTTGGGATTTTTTTTGAGGTCAATTATTAATACACGTGCTAAACCCAAAGAAGCATCGACAACGTATTTCTAATTTGCATTGGTTTTTTACAAAGGAATGGAGGAAAAGGAGAAAACGATTACTCTGACTTCAGGGCTGCAGGTGCGTTTCTGACCTTTGAAAGAGGAGTAGGCTCGTTTCTTGAAGGTTTGGAACGTCAACCATCCTTGCATACAAGTTTTCGGTGTCATATATATATGTATATATATAGTTGTCCACACCGTGACCGGTGAAGGCGACCTTAACTAGCTTCTTAGGATATGGCTTGCGAACTTGCTCAATCTTTTTTTTTTTTTTTTTTTTGTTCACGGGGAGGAAATCTTCAGAAAGATACCCCGCCTTCTGGGGAAGGCGGCGGTTATGTGGGGTTCTTACCCACTAAAACCTCCCAGTGGCCCTTTCCTCGTTGCATGACGAGGGGCTCCGGGATCTCCAGTGGAACGCACCGGAGCCCCTCTGCACTGTGCTCAAGGAGAGCACGTCCCGGGGAGGTTACCCTCCCCTTGTGCCCTCGCAGCGCAAGGCGACACGGGCCAGCCGATGTCGCCTTCTTCCCGGGTCCACTTTGGTGGACGACTCAAACCCCACCCTTGTCGCCCAGTGAACCCGAGGCCCCTTTTAGTCGCCTTGTACGACAGGCAGGGGATACCGTAGTCTTATTCTTGAGAGCCCAGAACTACAGGGCTGCGGGCCGGTCTGCCACCGGCCCGCCTGCGCCATCTCCGAACGGGATCGGCCCTCTCCCGATCCCGTTCTGCGGTCTCCTTCTGGGTCATTACTGACTCGCAGAAGGAGACCAGCGCCTTCCATTTTGATCTCCCCGCCAGCGCAGCCGCTACTGCCGCCGGCGGGGAGAGGTCTTGCCCGATATGCTGGACCAGGATCCGCCGCTCCGCCTCCCACGCGGGGCACACGGCTAGCGTGTGCTGCGCGGAATCCCGGTCACAGCCACAATGGTGGCATTGCGCGGTCGGTTCGCGCCTATCCTGTTCAGGTACTCACCGAAGCACCCGTGCCCGGTGAGTACCTGTGTCAGACGGTAGGTGACGTGCGCGTCATTCCTCCTGCGAAGCCAGGCTTCGAAGTTCGGCAGGAAGGCACAGACGATGCGTTGGCGCGAGCATCGATGCTCCGAGCCGCTCGCGCCAAACCTCTATCGCCCGCCTGTGCTCCTGCCGACGCACCTCTCCCGCATCCAGGGGCGGCCCGGCCCGCCGTCGACAGCTCGGACGCGCGTGTACACACGCGCGTCCATGTCCGCCAAAATGTCGAGCGGCGGGAACCGAGCCAGGATAGTGGCCGCCTCATATGATACCGTACGGTATCCTCGTGCGATCGAATGGCCATCTTGCGCTGCAGGCTAAGGAGCTTAGCTCTGCAGCGCCGGACGCCCGTGAAGCGGTTACACCACACGGGCGCCCCGTAGAGGGCCATGGATCGCACGAGACCTCCGTAGAGGCGGCGGACTCCTCCTGGGGCCCCAAGATTAGGCAGCAGTCTATGCAGAGCACCCACTGCCTTATCGATCTTGGGGACCAAGCGGTCGAAGTGCACTTCGAAGCCCCAGCGACTGTCAGGGTGAGGCCGAGATATTTCATCTCCGACCCCACCCGGACCTGCACGTCACCTACGCGAACCGACCGGCTGGGCGGTTCCTTAGCTCTTGGGGCTTGTGGAACCATAGCGCCTCAGTCTTGTGAGGCGCTACCCGTAGACCCAGCTCGTGGATTTTGTCCACGACGCGAACTTGTTCTATCTGTCTGTAACATACAGACCGACAGGTAGGAGAGCTTTGCCTAATTGCGACCAGAGTGGCACTCTCGGTGCCATATACTGTATGGTCAATCTCGGCAAGGAATTGTTCTGTTAGATAAAATGCCTAAACGGAAACCACTTACCATATTTGACTATTCATAGACAAATAAAATAGCTCTCACATCCTTTAAACCCTGGCGAAGTGGAGCCCATTCCCATTTACCGGATACAAATTTTTGGCAAGTATAAAAACGGCGGTTCTTTGGTCAAGTCGAACCGCAAAGCCAGTACAGTATCACTTCTTTGAAAAGTAAATGCGTTATAAAATACTTAAAAGCTTTATACTGTTTATTTCAATAACATTAAATTTTTATCGAATTTATGGTCTGACTTGCAGAGGCTGACTCTTCAATTGGCAGTTACAATGCGAAGATGCATCGAAGTTTTTAATGAATCCTTTTCAAATCAAATATTGTTGGTTTTTCTTGTGCATTGTGCGATCTCTTCATTAACTATTCTTCAAGATTTCTTTGTCCTCCTTCCTGCACTAATTGGAAACTATCGGAAAAACTGTCAGCAAAATTCACATAATTGTTTATCTGCTCGTTTGCACACTTTTACTTTTAGCCGACTTTAAGAACGAAGTTGTCGTTGTTTTGTTAATGTTATTCAGTCAGTCGCCGTCATTTATGAACTGTTTTTAGTTTCTGTTAAAATGGCTTGGTTTCAATTTTGGCCCCATTTTAATTTTCATTGCGTAGGAAATGGGTTTCGAAGCGTACGGTAGCTTGTCGTAGTTGATCCTTCGCCACTTTCTGCAGCCGTGTGTAGAGCATTGCCATACAAGATATCGAGAGTAGTGCGGATTTGGTCGGTCCAGCGGGTTGGGTCGGCTTCTCAATCCCCTCAAATTTTTTGACGCGTGGGAAATCTTCAACAAGATGCCCCGGAGAGGCTGGGTTATGTGTTAACAGTAGAACGCACGGAATCCTCTGCACTGTGCTCTCGGAGAGCATGTCCCGGAGGGAAGGTTAAACCCTCCCCTCTGTGACCACGCAGTGCAAGGCGACACAGGCCAGCCGATGTCGCCTTCTTCCTGGCTCCACTTTAGTGCCTTTTATGACAGGCAGGGGATCGTAGCCTTACTACCAGCCCAGAACTCAGGTACTGCCTCTAAATTTTGCCTGTGACAATCAACTTTTCTATGTTGTCACTGTTAAACTATTCTAGGACCCTGCATATGGTGATCAGCCAGCTTGGATTGGGAGTTAAATATACTTGTTTTATGTAACTAAAATACCAAACTCTTAGATGTCGATAAGTTCCTATGCATTCACTAAGTTTCCTTTACTTGAGCCGATCTTAGCTTTAATCAATTACGTTCAGTAGGATAGTGACTGTCTTAGTTTGCTCTCACCATCCCGTTATTGCCACTCGAGAAGCTTTCGTTCCCAACATTATCAGTTCCACGTACTATGTATTTGAAACTTAAATAGAACTAATACTCGCAGTAAAAAAGTGTAATTAGTAATATTGTTTGTTATAATTTTGTTAATTAATAAAGGATATTTATTATTAAAAAAAAATCTATCTCGCTCCTACAATTTTTTTATTTGTTAACGGGGAGGAAATCTTCAGAAAGATACCCCTCCTTCTGGGGGGAAGGCGGCGGTTATGTGGGGTTTTTACCCACTAAAACCTCCCCGGTCGGTGGCCCTTTCCTCGGTGCATGACGAGGGGCTCCGGGATCTCCAGTGGAACCCTCTGCACTGTGCTCAAGGAGAGCACGTGCCGGGGGAGGTTACTCCCTCCACCCCTGTGCAGTGCAAGGCTACACGGGCCAGCCGATTTCGCCTTCTTCCCGGGTCCACCTTAGCGGACGAAAAAGGCCTCCACCCTTGTCGCCCAGTGAACCCGAGGCCCCTTTTAGTCGCCTTATACGCAGGCGATACCGTAGTCTTATTCTTGAGAGCCCAGAACTACAGGGCTGCGCCTCCTACAACTTGAGCTAACCAATCCATTCTGTAAAACGAAATAAAATCATTAGTCTTTCTAGTGCAATGTTATATTACTGTCAATATAAACGTAGTTGTTTTTTTTTTAAAGATAACAATATTTAACACTGAAATGAGCGAGTCATTTATCTTTTTGTTCAATTATAAATGTTTTATTTTTGTGTTTACAATTATATGTGTGTGATGATGTGCATCAGAATAACTCGAGGAAGACACATCTCCATTAGGTTAAAAGTACTTTTTACAAATAGATTTTAAACACGCTAAGGATCTAACGTTCATCATAGCGATTAGGCAATTAAATATTTTATAAATTAAAATTTTTTTGTTGAATCTATTGACATGTCTTTCGTTCCTTGCCAGTAAGTTTTTTAAGTTATATATAGACATATTTGATATGTTCGAATTTTGAACTTAAAAGTCGTGATGTATTGGTTCTTTTTTGTGCACCACGGCCGGAGGAATTTGTTGGTTGCAGGGTGAACAAAAAAAAGAACCCATTTTTTTTTCTGTGTTCACCCCGCCGCCAGGAAGTGTAGTGGCCCCGTCGTTTCAGTGTTTACATGTTTGTGCCCGGCCTGTTTGCTTTCGGTCTTTGACTGCATTTTCGGCTGCGTGCGGTTTAGCCGCGAACTTGCCGGATGTGCGTTGTTTCTTTTTTGTGAGTCCTCTAAGTGCAGTTCAAATATTGCCACAGCTTTTTAACCATCGTATGTTTTGCTTTAATTTATTGGACCTCGATCAGTGACATATGTGTGCAGTTTCACGAGACGATTGCGTTCAAGTGGGGCGATGCTTAAAATAACAGTTCTGTTGAACTTTTTTTTTCCGTAATGTTATAAACTGCTTCAAAAATTCACACGTTAATGAGCTCCTTCTGTTATAAAAGTAAAGCTTCCAGTCTGATATAATCTACGTAAAATTTTGCAATTGATTGTTTAAATAAATAGCATTATAACACAATTTGGATTTTGAAAAAAAAGTGTTATTTTTCAATGTATTTCTAAACTTTATCATTAGTTATATTAATATTCAATGTGAAAACCTTTTTTTAAATAATTTATATACAATTATTTTAATTAAATTTAGTTATATTTTTAAAACAAAATAAAGAAAAACACGGCACAAAAAGTCGCCATGTTTGTGACGTCATAATGAAATTGAGTTTGTCAAACGTTTTTTTTTATATATATGAAAAGTGGCAAACGAGCATACGGCTCACCTGATCTTAAGTGATCACCGTCGCCCATGAACATCCACAGCACCAGAGGAGCTGTAGGTGCGTTGCCGACCTTCGAGATAGGAATAGGCTCGTTTCTTGAAGGTCCCTAAATCGTAAACGTTCGGAAACACCGCAGGCGACAGTTGATTCCACAAGTTGACAGTGCGTGGGAGAAAGTTACGCGAAAAACGTACAGTCGTTGAACGCCAACCATCAAGATGGTGGCGGTGGAATTTGGAATTCTGCCGAGATGTGATTCCGAACAATTCCTCAAACGTAATGTCAAAATAAACAATTTCATGATATTATAGCTGGATTGATTGTATTTGATTTAAAAATGTGTTTCTTAATTTGATATAAGCTTTTAATTTTTGTAAGAAAAACACAAAATATTAAAAATTTATAGACGATCTTTCCATTTATTACTAAATGTTCAAATACCCAATTGTCATCTTTTGTATTATAGTAAAAATGGACAGTAATGATAGTAATGTATAAAACATCTAATATTTTTTCATTAACTTTTGGAGACCCCTTAGAGGACCTCGAAATCAATAGATTCGAAATTGAATTATTTGCATATTGAAGTGCCCATCGAAACTGATTGATGGAATCGAAATAACGCTAATGAAACTCAATTATTGCCGCATTTTATTGAATGCAAGAAAAAAACGGAGATCTTCTGGAATCTATGTTACGCTTTGGGCTAATTAATAGCTTGGGGTAACAGTACGGACGCTAACAGAGCTTTTATTGCCCAAAAAAGTGCATTCGAGCGATATATGGGTTGCTGCCTCAGCAATGATGCTATCAGTTTTTTAAACAAAATGGTATATTACCACTACCTTCACTATATATATTCGAAATTTGTATGTTTGCCCATAAAATGAATCAATGGATCAAAGGCAAAGGATATGAATTCACGTAACAAACGAGATCTAAACAGGCTTGTTTTAGAAGAAACTTAAAAATATATAATAAGCTTCCAATAGTATGAAAAATGTTAAATAGAACTATATTTAATACAAGATTGTACAAGTGGCTTAATGCTTTAAATTTTTATAGTGTTCCCGAATTTCTTTGTTAAAAATGTCTGTTCCCATAGTTAGCAGTATTGACATATATTTCACAAGTTATTGACTGTATATAAAAAATAACAATAAATTTAAATTTGCATGCTTAATTATAATAAGTGAAACATGTCGGCCTGTCTGTAATTATATGAATAACATCAAATAATACCATGTTTTCAGCAAATAAATAAATCTTATCTTATCTTATCCGTATTTATTATTCTACTCTATAGTCTCTATTCTTTGACATGGAGTTTAAGTCTCGTGGAAACCAGATAAGCGTTATGTGGAATCAATTATTATTTAGATATGATTTCAATTATCAACCTACTGTTTTCAACAATCGCTTGTCCAATGCCTCATAACTCCGTCATTCGAGTACTAATTTAAAAAACTTTCGTTCTTAGAAAAGGGTACTCTGGAAGGGGTCCTATTATATTTTATTAGATATACCATGGAAGTACTTAATAATAGGAAAAGTTTTGACGATTGAAATATATCTTTTTAATGTAAGCTGTTGAAGCGTCAATAGCCTAATGGTTTAGGGTACGGCCTGCGAATCGTAAGGTCGTGGGTTCGAATCCACCATTCGACTATTGCCGTGAACGATATCCTAGCACAAGCTTAAGTTTAGTTGGAATGGTTAACAAGATTGTTAGTAATATTTCTGAAAAAGAAAAAAAAAGAAATATTACTAGCTTTCTTAAAAAAAAAAACATGAGGCATGACTACTGATTTATATATTTGTAAATTCAGAGTTTATTGCCCCTTGTCCTTTTTGTTCTGAGCATAATCTGCCTATGCTATGTCTAGTTCCCCCAACGTGGGTGGTTAGGGATTATGTCATTCCTCTCTTTCTTCCATCTCTTAAATTTAATACATACAGGTTACATTGTTCTTACATTTATATCATTCTTACTATCTACTACATTCTCTTATATTTTCTGTTACATTTAATACATAATATTTATCTCTAATTTTACTGTAGTTTACATTCTTATATTGTCTATCTTAATTTCATTCTAATTTTTATCTCATTACAATTTATTCTCTTTACTCTACCATGTCTCTATTCTCTCTACTATTTGCCACCGTCTGGCGATTGTAATATTGGTAGATTTTAGAATAGTTAGGTGGACAAGACTGGGTAGATACTTTTCACTAACTCCTAAACGGCAACGAATGCGGGAAGGTTAACCCCAGAACTGCATAATTACACTGACAATTAGGAAATAAAACGTGCTTCCGTACTTAATAGTCTATCATTCGATAAAAAAATATCAAAGCTTTTATTTAACTTCCATTTTAAATATTAAGCATATATTGCAATTTTTTAATGACGACAATTTTTTGTTACAGGTAAACAAGCGAAATATTAAAGGAAAAACATCATGCAAAGGTAGGGAAACTTCAGCCTTCTCCCAATCTAATCAAGTTGTAAACGGCTTCGAACGGCGTTAACCATTAACAAAAGAATTCTAAATAATCGAAGAATGTTAGATAGACAGATAGATAAATCCTTTATTGCACCAAAGTATATGTACAAATCGAACTTAATGCTATTTAGCATTTTCTTCCAGCTAACCTTTAGTGGTTAAGAACAGGCTAAGGGTAGTGCCGCTAAAAATAGGGTTTAAATCGTATTATATAGATAAATAAATATACATTTACATGTAAATACATTTTTAAAAAGAAAGCTAGCAATATTTCTTTTTTTTTTCAGAAATATTACTAACAATCTTGTTAACCATTCCAACTAAGCTTAAGCTTGTGCTAGGACATGGTTCACGGCAATAGTCCAATGGTGGATTCGAACCCACGACCTTACGATTTGCAGGTCGTACCTTAAACCATTAGGCTATTGACGCTTTGCTTTATACTTCAATATAAATATAATAATATATAATACATTGAATACATGAACGATATATACCAGTTTGTATTTTCATTGTTTGCGTAAAAAGTATTCAGATACACGCGTTTTATAGACATTAGTTGACGAATATTGTTTAGTATTCCAAGCAAGACCTTGGATTGGAATACTAAACATGGAAGATTGTAATATCTTCCTCTAAGCTAAGAATTATTTCCAATCGCGATATAAATAACAATTACTAAAAGTTAAATAACCATTTATCCTTAATCCGATCGTTGGAATAACGGTGAAACAGGAGAAATAGTGGGAGTCAAGTTTTTATCTCATTAACGATGCGATCGTATTTATCTGTGTTGGAGATGATCATTAATAAACGTCCGAACGGTCTCTTTTGTTTGTTCTTGAGATTGGTGTATTCTACTTCTACATCTGGAATTTTTATATTCATATATTTTTTCTAAGCCAAACGTTTCGACTTATTGTCTTGGATTCGTATACAAGTCGGTGTGTATTCTCGGGTTTTAACTACAAGAAATCACTTGCTAAATGAGCTGACCCCTGTGACATGCGAACGAAACGTCTTCCTCCCGTTTGTTTTCTTCTTTGCTGAAGGTCACGTCTAGTATGGAGTACCTCCCCCACGTATCTGCTCGACGGTCTTCATGGATTTGTTTTTTTTTTTCTTTGGGAAGGTGGAAATCTTTATGGATAGTGCCCGACGCCAATGGAATAGGTTCCTTTGGCCTATGGACTATAACCTCCTCACACTCCGAAAGCCCTTCGTGGAACCGCTATCGCAATACTTCATGGATTTGGATTTTTTGTGTTTTTTTTTAAATTATAATTTAATATTGTCACTCGCCATTTATACATTGCATACAGTCTTCACCTATAACTGAGATGGTATTATCCTTACAACTTCACTGTTTTTATATATTGCATGTTAAAAATGTTCAATAAATAAATAAACTGCATCTGACCACCGGGTATATGAGAGACCGCATGCTCTTTCCGTAAACCTGGCCAATAATCATAAGCTTTTCTAGGCTGTCAGAATTTCTGGGATGTTGCAAAGTTTTAGGTGGTATCGATTAATGTTTTTATCGCGAACGCTGGAAGCCAAGCAATTTCCAGAGTTATTATACGTCATAGCTGTAGGTGTCGTGCCGGTCGCCGTTGGGCTAGATCTTTAAGAAATTAAGTTAAATAGCGTTCAAAATTGCGTGAGGCTCCCGATCACCGGGCCCGCTAATAATACTTTAACATCGGATTAAAAACGCCTAAATACAGGTTCCGTGATCCATTGATTGATACGTTCCATTAATTTATTACTCTATCCGAAGACTTCCTATTATTATCTCTCAGATTTCGTATAGCGGTCTATTAAACGCCCACGCAGTCCGTACACAACTATCACGTCAAACGTAACAGATAAACTAGAAATAATTAAACACCGAATACACCACTTAAACTCACGCTTGGGACCCAGGAGAGTAGGCAGCGGTTAAGGTTTTCCATTTTACACTGTTCCGACACACCTGTCTCTCTCCTCATGTATACTTCATTATATACTTTTGTATAACCTCATTTCTATTGCATTTTTTTAAAGGCCGAGCTACACAGTTGGCCAGAGAGACTGGCCTTTACTGGTTCACCGGATTATGAGGTGGCATAGCTCGACCTAAGACCTATACCTCTCTGTATCACTGATTTTCAACCGACTTTAAAAGGCGGAGATTCTCAATTCGCCTGTATTTTTTTTAATGTTTGTTAAAGCTGATGCTTCCCGTGTTTTACCATTTAAATTTTATCAAATTCTGACAATGGGATCCATGAGAAAACCATATAAATCTTAAATTTTCATCAAGCATTAGCGTCACAAATGGACGCGATTAATTCTATTATTCATTCTTTATTGGAAAGGATTTACTTAAAACGTAGTTTGATGAGAGTTGGTTCAGCCCTATAGTTCTGGGCTCTCAAGAATAAGACTACGGTATCCCCTGCCTGTCGTACAAGGCGACTAAAAGGGCCCTCGGGTTCACTGGGCGACAAGGGTGGGGGCCTGCGTCGTCCACCAAAGTGGACCCGGGAAGAAGGCGACATCGGCCGGCCCGTGTCGCCTTGCGCTGCGAGGGCACAGGGGGGGAGGGAGTAACCTTCCCCCCCGGGACGTGCTCTCCTTGAGCACAGTGCAGAGGGGCTTCGGTGCGTTCCACTAGAGATCCCGGAGCCCCTCGTCATGCACCGAGGCAAGGGCCACCGGGGAGGTTTTAGTGGGTAAGACCCACATAACCGCCGCTTTCCCCCCAAGGCGGGGTATCTTTCTGAAGATTTCCTCCCCGTCAACAAAAAAAAAACAAAGAGGGCGTCCGCGCGTAAAAGCGTTTATCGTTTGATTTGATTTCAAGTCAGTATTTGTTGTTGCACGTCAATTTACTTGTACTCATATGTTTTATATGCTGAGCTGTCACTTCCGTACAACAAAGTGGGTAATTGCACATCTAATTGACACGTTCTGGCTTCCAATGATGGAATGTGCAGCCATTCATTCTATTTCCTAAAGCATCTTAGTTCTATATCCTTATCCATTCTAAATTTACCTGACGTAACATTAATATGCCAACTTGAGACGTCAAAATAAGAGTAAACAAGATGTTGCACTGACATAAAGACAGATTAAAATGTATTCCTAATTTAGAACGCCTATTTTTCACTCGTCTTTTCCAAATCAAGAAAGCGCACGGAACATCGGAGACGGCGTTCCTCTCAGCTGGAATTTTCGATTTGTCGGCTAAAGGTTATGTAAAATATTTCCTTTATAATCTGTTATACTTTGTGGTGCAAGGGTGGGTATTCGAAACCTCCGACATTCCGCCGTCGTTATTTCATTAAATGTAAACGAAAATAAATTATCAATTATTAACAAAATCAACCAAAACTGGTTATCTACCTGCCTAAAGTTTAATTTTAAAAAATCTCACAGTAATTACTAAAGCTAGATTATAACAACACAGTTAATATTCTGAAAATCTAATCGTAATATAAATCTTATAATAGCTTTAACAAGAATAACACAGAAATATACATCTACACCCACACACAAACTTATACACGGCTCACACAAAATCGCGTTAATAAAACAGTAAAATTATAACTATAATGATTGGGTGATCTGTCTGACATCCTAAAATAGACACCAGCCATTCGCAAATTGATTAACATCTACATAAGTGTACTATAAGTTTATATATATATGTTACATCACTATATAATATATGCTAAAACGTTATCCAACAACAAACAAAACACACCTCTTCTTATGTTATTAATATCATGTCTATCCCTTCCGTCCTTTTTACAGTAAAAGGTGATAAAATTTTCTCCATTTATTTATGTAGAATCATCCCGATAAAGCAAAAAAGCTTAAGTGGCGTTGGGCTGGACACATAGCCCTGTAGTTCTGGGCCATCAAAAATAAGACTACGGTATCCCCTGCCTGTCGTACAAGGTGACTAAAAGGGGCCTCGGGTTCACTGGGCGACAAGGGTGGTGGCCTGCGTCGTCCACCAAAGTGGACCCGGGAAGAAAGCGACATCGGCTGGCTCGTGTTCTTGAGCACAGTGCAGAGGGGCTCCGGTGCGTTCCACGTTGAGGTACCGGAGCCCCTCGTCATGCACCGAGGAAAGTGCCACCGGGGAGGTTTTAGTGGGGACACATAGCCAGACTGACAGAAAAATCCTTTATTTCACCAAAATACATGTACAAAGGCGAACTTAATGCTATTTAGCATTTTCTTCCAGCTAACCTTTAGTGTTTAAGGGCAGATTAAGGATAGTGCCGCTAAAAACAATGAAAAATATTGTTAAAAAAATATATAAATATATATTACATTTTAAATATATGTATATATGTTACATAGATAAATAAATATTTACTTATAAATACATAGATACGTCTATATATAAATATAATAATATACATACACATGGAATAGATAAACGATAGTATATATTCCAGTTTGTACTTTTCATTGTTTGAGAAGAAAGAATTTAGATACACGCGATTTAAAGACATTAGTTGACGAAGCCGATACAGATAACATGTGTACCACCAGGGTAACATCCTGGAAGGGTCCTTCAAGCACCTGAAAGCGAGGAAGACCAGCTGGCCCGGTGGACAGACGATATTATACACGCGGCTGGCAAACAGTGGATAATAACGATAATGAAAAAAGAGATCTCTAGAGAAGGGTGAAGCCCTCGAGAACACACACGAGGACACATCAGTAGTAGGAGATAATTAAAAATTAGTATATATTTGTAATTAGTTAGTATGAAATATAAGGATTTTTAATTTTATTTATTTATTAATCACGATACTGGCCGGTTAGTTTGTCTATAAGAGAAATAAGTAATTATGGCGCGAAATTTATTTACATTTAAATTGTTCAGAAGTTTCGAACAACACACAAAAGCGAGGTCTAGTCGTCGTTTCGCTTTTTATCAGTGCCGTACCAGCGTCTGATATGCAAATGCGAACGCTTGGACGCGGAACGATTCTGCGAATGCAGTCGTTTAGTTCACCACGGCAGAGACAAGACAAATACAGAGTACACCCGCTAAATATAAAGCTGGATGCGCGCCGGCGGTGTCGTCTCGCGTCTTATAAGTTTCGCATAAATTATGAAATCTACATATGTTTGCTTAGGAAAACGTAATACAAAGAAATAAACGTAATAGAAAGAAAATGTCAGACACGTCGCCCGGAGGCCGAGACATGTTCTCGACGATCCGGACGACGTGATCACCGTTGCACTGGCTAGATCTTTACAAATCTACAAAGTGTCCATTCGCGACCGTCGGAGGTTGCGAAAAATCCTTGCGCGATACAAGTATTTTATGGGAAAACCCCACCCCCTCGATTAGGAGCGTTGCTGGAGTTTCTTCGGCCACTTCTTCTCCCAGCGCTAACGCTTTCCGAAGTGGCATATAAGTTAATTTAGCTTAGATTGTCCCAATAGATTTTTGTTAATAAAATAACTACCGACCGAGTCGTGGTTCAGCCCTCTCGGGCGCCCTCGGATTGGATTGCTAACGCGTACTAATGGGAACCGTCCAAGCCGAGGTAACCCCTCACCAGGGGGACCTAAGAGCTATGCCACCTCTCAATCCGGTGAAGCAGTAAAGGCTAGCTTCTCTGTGCCAACTGTGTTAGATCGTCAAAACAAAATAGTCGTAATTACATTCGATTTAATGTAGAAATGCTCCTAGCATTGAAATTACTACTTATATATTAGTTGTCAGTAATTATTATTGGCCACTTAACCTTATATTTAGTGTGGGTTATTGATTATATAGATTATATAGTGTAGAGATTAGTTATAAATGTAGTCAAACGCTATCGTCCTGTTTTGTTCATATATTTCCTGTCTATGCACAGGTTGCCTGAAAGAAGCCTAGACGAAACTAGAACTAGGTGGCACAACCAATCGCCAAATCCGATTTAGATAACTTTATACATATAGATGATTTATTTTAAAAAAAGAATGCTTGTAATATTTTTCACAAATATCACTACAAGAATGTTAGTGATATTAACCATTCTAAGTTTAAGCTCCCGCTAGATAGTTCATGTCAATAGTCGAATGGTGGATTCAAACCTTACGTGTCGCAGACGTACTCTTAACCATCAGGCTATTGACGCTATAGTATAATTGTAAACGATATGTAAATTAATTAAAGTATCTCTTCTCTTATTCGTAAAAATAGTGTCACATTTAAAACATGTGAAATTTCGCGCACCAAAATACCGCCTCCAATTTTAAAATTTCAGAACATGGTCGTGTCCTATTTCCGTCTTATAGCGCACTGGCATAAAACACAAGACCTGGCAGTATATGTTCTAAGCCATATATTATGCAGATGACGAAATTATAATTCTACCACACGTTTCGGCCGTGTGCGCGACTTTGTGCCCTCTCATTTGTGTATGTTAATGTTAAGACCCCGTACCTCTTTGCCACGTTTTAAAGTCATTTTATACTTGCAGTATATTTTTTAAAGCCACAGTTGTCTTGTATACGTATTCGTTTTGTTTTGTTAACCGATGTTTTATATCGATTTTAATAATCGTCTTTTATTACCCCCCTTTAGATATGGCCCGTACGATGCTGTGGGACACAAGTAGGCTTATTTTACGATTTAATGTGTCTATAGGTAATGTGATAAGTCGATCGTAAATTTTATAATGGGCATCAAATTTATCTATACACTTACTAACGATAAATTTCTTCGAATGTGGCTGTCTCGATATAATAATTAAAAAGTCTTTCACGTCTGTTTAAGAGATTAAACCAAGGTATCATTTATGGCGGATGTACTGTCGGATTTTTTCCATTTCTCTCGTAACCCTCGTCTGTAAATCTTCTTTGACTAGCGAAGGTTGGCAGTCAGTTCACCGTATCTCTTTCTGTCTCTTGCGAGGCGAAACAGATTGGCCGCAATTTTGGTCCAATCCCTTATGTTCCGCAGTCATGAATACTTTCTACGTCCACCACTTCTTTTGCCAGCTACTTTGCCCATCAAAATAAGTTTAAGAAGGTCATATCTCTCGTGCCTAAACACGTGATCGAAATACGACACTTCTTATCTTGTCTGCAATAGTTTGCGCTTCTCGTTGAACCGTAGAACCTCCTCATTTGTCACTTTCGAAGCAAATCTTTCGAAAACGAAAGACTTTCGAAGCATATTAATTTTGTAATACATGTATAATGTTAGTCCTCCCCGGTGGCCCTTTCCTCGGTGCATGACGAGGGGCTCCGGGATCTCCAGTGGAACGCACCGGAGCCCCTCTGCACTGTGCTCAAGGAGAGCACGTCCCGGGGGGGGAGGATTCTCCCTCCCCCCCCCTGTGCCCTCATAGTGCAAGGCTACACGGGCCAGCCGATGTCGCCTTCTTCCCGGGTCCACCTTAGCGGACGACAAAGGCCCCCACCCTTGTCGCCCAGTGAACCCGAGGCCCCTTTTAGTCGCCTTATACGACAGGCAGGGGATACCGTAGTCTTATTCTTGAGAGCCCAGAACTACAGGGCTGATGTATAATGTTAGTCCGTGCCAAGTGTTCATTGTTCTAGGATTCGTTGTCACCAATTGCGCCCAGACACCTGGGATTTTTTTCGGCGATAAATTACTTGGTACTGTTTTAAAAGTCTTAGAAAGCAATCCAGTAGTAAAAGTTACGATAAAAACGGTAAGATAAAAAAGTGACATTCTCAGACGGATCGTTATTCATAGTTTTAATTTGACACTCAACTAAAGGGCGACGAACCTCTTGCATTGTCAATTTCTTGCGTTATTAAAAAAAAAACCCGTTTTCTTTTTTATCTACGCGAAGTATTCACCGATGTTCGTTATATACATTGAAATGAAAAACGATTAATCATACTGGCACACGGATTCAATGAGTCATGACAATGCCATTAGTTGAGTGGAAAAAGAAATAGTAGTTACTTTTAAACTATTTATGACCAGTTACGTATACTTAATCTTTTATTGCAAATAAACAATTCATCATCATCATCATCGTCATCATTTCAGCCGTAACATCCACTGCTGGACATAGGCCTCCCCCAACGATTTCCAAAAGGACCGGTTGTAAGCGGCCCGCATCCAGCTGCGTCCTGCGACCTTTATGAGGTCGTCAGACCACGTCTCGCACTGCGCTTGCTGGTCCGTTGTCTCCAATCGTGAACTTTTCGGCCCTATCGGCCATTTGTTCTACGCGCTATGTGCCCTGCCCATTGCACTTCAACTTGCTTATCAATTCTATAATTAAAAAAAATAAGACTTGTACAGAAAGGGTTCTTTATATTTTAATTGTTATAAGTATGCTATTGCCCAGATCCTCAAATCTGCTATTACTGTTGCGTTGGTAGTCATGCAACGTTCAATGATATTCCGATTTATAATGGTTGGTATTCCGATGGTGTGCTACTGACAATCCAATATTGATCCGATTGTTCGTTTACCGTAATACCGATTTGCTTAAGTTACGTTTTACAAACTACCTTACTCTTGAATTTTATAAAAGGCAATTTCTTAGCATAATCTGCTTCAGGCAAGGTATGCTGAAAAATATGATAATTTCACTCGAAAAATCGCCAACCGTGGCACGGGGATGACTGAGGTGTCATATTGGCAGCCAACAAATCTGTCACGCTAGCGTCAGGGTGCTTGAGGGTTGTGAAAAACTACCCTCCCCTGTTCATTGTCAGATAAGGAGATGTAAATTGCTTTGAGGCGTTAAACGTATCCACTTGAACGATATTTTGAGCATTATGTGAAGATTTGATGTTAGTAAAAATATACTTCAGTATACTTCATTATACTTCAGTATACTCCATTGTACTTCAATATGGTTCATAATGACATAAATATACATAACGCATTTGTCAATATAAATTTGGGTTATAAAACAATAGAATATTATCATAGTAAATAAAAGCTATATAGTTCAAAAAGAGGAGTGCTCCGATCGTCACCAAACTTTACAGGATTACTCGCCAGATCAATCTGAAGATTCTCTGAAAGTATATGGAACATACCCACCCATTTTCTCTTTTATATATATAGATTTCAAGAGGCAGTCGAAAGGAAATTCTTTTTATAAATATAAAACTGGTTGGGAGTTTCGATAGGCTCTCGTCTGCTACAGTGTACCTACATAATGGGAGAGGAATCTTTGTTTAGGACCGATAATGAGCGTGTTTAAAGTGGAGTTGCTTAATTTCGCTGGTAACCGGTGCCATTGGATAAATTGAATAATGCTGGTAAGGTGAAGTTTTTACTTATAACTCCAGTATAACATTTGAAATACTACGATTTGTGTTTGTGTTCGCTCATTTAAATTAACTTATTATGCAATTAAGGTCAATGGAGGAAGTAGAAACAGTAAATGACTTAATATATATCATTCAGACTCCAAAAAAATATTTAAAAGATGGGAAAACTCTTTTGATTTATATGTCGATGATTAGTTTCGATTAAAATATCGGTTTTCTAAAAGTGGTGTAATATTTCTAGACCATTTATTTGAAAGGTCTCTTACTATGGACAAGCGTGGAAGTGGATTATCTTCTATCTATATATAGAGTATAGAATATTTTTATAACCGCCACACATTGACAGATACATTACTACATAGACTGCAATTATTTTTTTTAGTATGGTTTCTCTTTAATTGCGCTGTTGCCAACTCGTGCATTTTGACGTAAAGGAAGAATAGATAAACCATAGTTATTCCGGATTTATTTGTGGTAAACTATACTCAGCTTATTTTTAATTTATTCCTGGTTTAACTAAACTTAGTTTAAGGGTGGAATAAATATGTTATAACTCATTTTTATTTGTAAGACTGTTATTGTCTGTATAAATTCCATGTAAATGTAGTATTGCGCGCGCACGACTAGATAAGGACTATCTATCATCGCATCGCTGAAAATCAGCGCTATCGCATCCTTGCGACGGCATATGCTGACACGGTGTCCAGTATTGGCCTCATGTCTTATGTAGTATTCGTCCGTTTTTTTATTTCTTTAACTGTATTTTTTGTCTTTTTGATGTGTTTATTATGTGCCAATAAAGAATATATCTATGTATATATTTATGTACATATTTACAACAATGTATGTACAATTACAAAGTAAGTATTAAATAAATGCTTTAAACTTTAGTCTTGCTTTGAAAGTTTCACTCCGAAATAATACATCGAAACATCTCGTAAAGTGACGCTTGTCAATTATCATCAAGTGTGCAAGTGTGTTAGGATATTTTAACTGCCAAGGTCTTCGCCGGGTTAACAAAAGAACGTTTCACTCATCCATTAAATAACTCATTCATTGAGCGCGAACTCTCCTAACAAATAACTGTCTTAACTTAATGACTCTCCTCGATAAATTGATAATAGCTTCTGTGTCGCATTATCAGTCACGTACGTGAATGTGGCGCACTGTACATTGGAATATTTGCTCTGTCATAGTGTCATGATAATCAGTGAATGGATAATGGTTTAGGACAGTGATCGGTAACCTCGTCAGACAAAAGAGACTAATATAAACGAAACACAATTTATGAAAAGAGCCATTTTAAAAGTACACTTTCAAGTGTGCCTTTGTCCAACAAATCTTAATGTAACGAAAGTAAATCATATAAAATGCTTTCGTTGTAAAGCAAAGCAAGTGCTTGACCCCAAATGATGTTAAAAGGAAATGCAGTCCTGGGTCTTCAGAGCCCGTATTCGCTACACTGGCTTAATAAATGCCTCACTACGCTACTGTTAAAAACCCACCTAATGACTATAAAAATATATACCTATTGTTTAAGATTATAATTGAATATATCTACAGTAATATTCCTTGCTTGTGTGATTCGTAGAAGAGCCGCACATTTCATTCGAGTTTCACGTACGTTTTTTTTATGAACTACACGGATTATCCAAAGAAGCTGGTCTTCACTGCTTCACTGGATTAAGAGGTGGCATAGCTCTTAGGTCGCTTAGCCTGAACCTCTATCGCTAGTAACTCGACACAAGGGTCCCCCCGGTTAGTGGTAACCTCGGCATGGACGGTTACCATGTTACGCGTAACCATTCTGATCCAAGGGCGCCTGAGAGGCCCGAAATTTCGGTCGGTTGCTTTTTCACGGAGCGTACGGTCGAGGGTCGAAGAAATTGAATGGTTCCACCATTCGATTTACCAACTATCTCTTACCACTGAAGCTTAGTTATAAAAATACATCACAGAAATAATTAATATACAATTTTAACAGTAAGTTTATTGGTGCCAGCATTGAAAGTACCCCCTTTTAAACAAAAAATAAAATCGAAATCGATTCATAAAAAATATATTAACGAATTGAACACCTTCCTTTTTTTTGAAGTCGGTTAATATTTCTATCTGCTGACTTGATTGATTCATATAATCTAGTAGCAACTAGCTCGTAATGCAAACAAAAAGTCGATTTTTCAGCAAGCAATTTTCGGTGCAATTTCCAACCTGTCACCGATATGAATGATGAATAACATATTTCATATTTAGTACAGTTATTGACTCGCAAACTATAGACAAGCTCTTAAATTATTCATATGATGTGTGCATTTAAAAAAAATATGTTCGAGTAAAAATGTTTTATCGCTGCGTTTCATATTTTTGCCATCATTCAGTTGTTTTTATTTCATTTCCGTTCTTTAAAACAATGTATTTAAAAACTGCGTCCTGACATATGAAATTGTCGTTTTGTAAGGGAGTAAGCTAAAGTCTATTTTTTCAAAATTTTATGTATTTATTTAATCCCTCTCGGACGCCCTCGGATAGAATGCTTACGCGTAACACAGTAACCGTCCAAGCCGAGATTACACCTCACCACGGGGACCCTTGTATCGAGTTACAAGGTAATAGAGGTTCAGGCTAAGCGACCTAAGAGCTATGCCACCTCTCAATCCGGTGAAGCAGTAAATGTCAGCCTCTTGCCAACTGTGTAGTTCGTCAGTAAAAAAAAACCATTGCTGTTAATGCACTTTTGCCTTCTCATTGGTAGTTCATTGATCCCTTTCGGACGGGAAACAATAAAATCTTTGAAGGCGCGTTGGTCTGCACATCGGAGTTGAATTTTTTCACTTCCAAGAAGTTATTATTTCAAATAAAAAAAAATGGCAATCTATCGGAGCAAGGTCCAATGAGTACGGTGGGTGTCTTAGACTTTACAATTGAAGTGCTGGGGGGAGGAAGCAAACTCCCCGGGACATGCATTGGCATAGTGCAGTTCCACTGGAGATTCCGAGGCGTCTCGCCATGTGCCGATGATGAGAGCCACCGAGGGGATTTTAGTAAGTAAAAATCTCCCTCAGGATTTCCCCCCTGATAACAAGAAAAAGAGTGAAAAGCAGACAGCAATTGCCATCTCTGTCTACCCCAAGGGATAAAGTATGTGAGATTGCTCATATTGAAGTGGTATTTCGAAAGACATTTCGAATTTATAACGCAAGCCGATGATATGAAAAGTCCAACAATAGATCGCGGTATATTCCATTTTGCGCAAAAATATACCCAATGAAAAGGCGGTAGTAGGAAAACAGTAATTACAAGTCCTCCACAACGCCGGGGCCCATTGTGCCCCGTTCACAATGCAGGGGAATCTTTTTGTCCGACGCTATCGAGTGTTTGCACCGATGTGCTCTTGTTGGCTGTAAGGAAACATTTATTTAGATGTGCCCGCTCCTCGACCCTTACTGACGCCTCCTGAATTTACAGTTAATTTCAACTCAAGTGGCTGCTGCGGTGTAGATAAGGGTTTCCGCTCGATGAACATATTGGAACATTAATAAACGATTTGATTGAAAAATTGTAATTAGATATTTGTACTCAGCGGTGCCAGCCAGTCTAATTGTTAAGCGATCGACTTTCATTTTTTACCGATCTCAAAAAAAACTTAAAACTTTCACGTTTGTGCAATCATAGCGCCATTATTTATGAATCAATTGTTGTTTGTAAGGGTTCTAAGATATGGGACCTTAATTTCCGAAGATTTTAGGAACTCCTAAATATCATGCTTGTCGAGAAAAGAGACGTGGTAGCTTAGCATCCGGTCAGTTGCCTTGAGTTGCATAGTACTAACAACCCGAGTTCGATCCCCGGTGCTGGCACCAAGAAATTTGTTGTTTTATGTGCTGATTTACCACGCGCTCGGCGGTGAAGTAAAACATCGCGAGGAAAGACATGTGATCTCAGACATGTGAAGTTTGCCAATACGCACTAGGGCTATGTGGGACTATGCTCTGTCTACAGAGAAGGCCTGTGCCCAACAGTGGAACATATATATGTACATAAAGGTTGTAACTTTAACTTTGAAACATGGAATGCTATCTATATATATATATATATATATATACATATATATATAGGTGTAAGGTATATATATATATACCTTCAAGGTGCCGGCGATGGTCTTTACTATTACATTATTATTACGATCGTTTCTTGTTCCAATTAAGTGACTTAATTGGCTCCAATAGAAAGAACTATAATACACAACTCTCGCGGACCAATGACAGCGAAGACGTCGGTCTTCCAAAGAGGGGTTGAGGGTATTTACCTCGATGGCGCACAACTGTAATTATTGCGCATACAACTTCTAAAATGGCCTGATGTTTACTTGAAATTATAACAAGTTCCGAGCGTGAACGTTTCACTAATACACGCCATTATGCTCCATAATGACTCAGAAAATAATTTCGTAATACAATCCTGCTTACACGAATTAACACAAGGAAGTGATTTTATTTGAATCAAGGTCTCGCAATTTAATTATGTAAATTCTCAAGCTTTCCATAGGTCGTGGTCACCCAGATTTTTCTCCAATTTAGTTGTTTTTAACTAAAATTATATTTATTCTAATCTATACAGAATAAGCTAACGATATCGGTCATTGTCTCCGTATACATAAACCTTAAGAAGCTAGATATAATACAAATTTGAGAGAACATAACACTCTTGTGTCAGTCGACTGGCCGTTACGACTTTTTGCTGCCGAGTAGACAGGACTGGTTCCAACAGAGCCGGTCGGCCCGAAGTATATCGACTTGGTAACTCCGTACTCCTTTGTGGGCGCATTCCGATAGATACGCGCTCCGTCGGAGTGAAATGTGGATAATGAAGAGTGTTTATTGTGATTTGTGTGGCGTCCCGCACTAGACCCCTCCTAGCACTGTTACATTGCCCACGATTTATGTCCCGGCGGGCTCTTTAGCTGGACGAGCGAATAAATTGACCATACTTACGTTTAGAGCCGTTGAGGACTTGAAAAATCGCGTGCACGTGTTTAGTGTTAGGCGTGTTTTTGTAGCACGAATTCGCACTTTCGAAAATGGTATGCGTTTAGTTTAATTGAACTTATTGTTAGCGAATCACGCACTAAAGCTAACAAGTTTACGTGTCTTTTTATCTATTGGACAGTTTATTTACCTGTTGAAACAGATAAATATAACACCTGAAATAATTAAACAAGTATATTAACGAGTAAAATGAAAAACCGACTTGAAGTCGAATCAAACGTTTTTACGCGACGTACTTTTGTATTTCCAAATTATCATAAGATAATTACGAGATAGAATTAATCGAAGCGTCACTAGCCTTTTTTTTTGTTGACGGGGAGGAAATCTTCACAAAAGATACCCCGCCTTCTGGGGGGGGAAGGCGGTGGTTATGTGGGGTTCTTACCCACTAAAACCTCCCCGGCGGCCCTTTCCGCGGTGCATGACGAGGGGCTCCGGGATCTCACGTGGAACGCACCGGAGCCCCTCTGCACTGTGCTCAAGGAGAGCACGTCCCGGGGAGAGGTTACTCCCTCCCCTCTGTGCATTCGCAGCGCAAGGCGACACGGGCCAGCCGATATCGCCTTCTTCCCGGGTCCACTTTGGTGGACGACGCAGGCCCACACCCTTGTCGCCCAGTGAACCCGAGGCCCCTTTTAGTCGCCTTGTACAACAGGCAGGAGATACCGTAGTCTTATTCTTGAGAGCCCAGAACTACAGGGCTGAGCGTCACTAGTCTAATTGAGGGTACGGTCTGCGAATCGTGACGTCATTGACGTGAAACATCTCCTAGCACAAGCTTAAGCTTAGTTAAAATGGTTAACAATAATGTCAGTAATGTTTTCTGAAAAACTTACTGCTAGCTTTCTTTTTCAAAAAAAAATCAGAACCTGAAAAAACTCCCATCAAACTACCCTTGAAGCGCAACCTTTCGAGCAAAAATGCATCATCAATAACATTTCGACTAGGTGATTTATTTTTGATGACTCATTTTTCTATTTGAAAGCTAGTGCTTCCCGTGTGCTCACATTTAAATATGATCCAGGTCTAAATCTGACAATGAGATCCATGAGAAAACCTTAAATAAGTCTTAAATTTGCGTCAAGTGGACAAATAATCAATATCACGCTACCCGATTTCAATAATTCGTTTTTTATTGGAAACAATGTACTTCAAGGGGCAATACCATCTTGGGGTCAAAGAATTACATAATGACATTCTTTAATAACTCACATCTAGGTTCTACGTATAGAGGACTAAGGAGCGCTGATGTCACCACAAGGCTAATACGGTAACAGTAAATTGTGTTATGACGCGCAAGGAAGTGGGGAATGACAGGATGTCAGTAATAAAACCACGTAGCCGGCCCCGGGTTAACGTCGAGGACATTATACACAAGTATATTTACGAGACACAATAGAAAACTTCAAATACAATAGACATATTGCGAACTTAATTCAGAACATAAACAAAATCTCATCAAACTACCTTTGAAGTACATCTTTTCCAATCAAAAATGAATCATCGAAATCGGACGAGATTGTGGGAGGTGATTTTCTCTGTCACACATCTTGCGCGTTCCGCACAGAGATAGCGATATGCTGTTTAAGACCCCCAATATCACTCCCCCTCAAGCGAAGCGTACGCTCTTCTTTACGACGCGGCCCGATCTTATTACGTAGGGATGGCTGGTAGCGAGCGTGTTATCTGAACTCCTCAGTCGAGATGAGACTTCGTACGTCTTCGTCGTAAGTCTTTCCGCCATGGTTTTCTGACTGAAACTGATTTGCGCTCTGGAGGAACCTGGTGTCATATAAACATGCTTACGCGGCAGAGTGGGATAGAATTAGTAAAGCTCAAACCCCATCACTTTTTTACTGTGTAGAAACAGACTCCCTCTCAAGCGATATGCTGTTTAAGACCCCCGATATCACTCCCCTCAAGCGATATGTTGTTTAAGACCCCGATATCACTCCCCTCAAGCGATATGCTGTTTAAGACCCCGATATCACTCCCCTCAAGCGATATGCTGTTTAAGACCCCGATATCACTCCCCTCAAGCGATATGCTGTTTAAGACCCCCGATATCACTCGGCCTCCCACAAGATATTCAGTTATTCGTACATTTGTCGCGCACATACTGTTAGCGGCAGTTGGTCCTACTGAATATTATAATCTATAAATTTAATGGACTGACTATCAAAATACTTTAGTTTAGTCAACTAAAGTACTTTTATCGGTTGTCTGCAACCAAGGCCGTTTCCGCTTCCGTCTTTGAAAGAGATGCATATGCTAGAAATTTAGGATAAAAAGGAGAGGACTCTGTCTGTAGACAGTTAGTGTACAGTTTAGAACAAGTGAGTTATGCTGGAGGAAAAGCCTTTTAAAAGTGAATCTCTGAAACAAAGTCAGTAAGTCTTTAATAAATTACCTCTAACGTTCTTGATGTATTGCTGTTAATAATATGATAAAATATAAAATATGTTGTGTACGATGTTGAGCAAGGTAGCTCACAATACTCAATGCAAATTTAAGACATATGGTTTTCTCATGGACAAATTTAGACCTAAATGAAATGGGACCACACGCCAAGCACCAGTTATCAAATAAAAAAAAGAATCATCAAAAACGGGTCACCAAGAAGAAAGTTAGATAGATAGATATAACTTTATTGTACACCAAAATCAAACAAAAGGCATTTAAGTAAGGTTTTACAGTTTGTTGTAGAATGGGCGACCTTATCACTGAGAGCGATCTCTTCCAGGCAACCTGTGTATGGACAGGAAACATATGAACAAAACAGGACGATGGCGTTAGAAATACAAATAAGATAACAAATCTATACATATAATTGACAACCTACACTAAATATACCCACATAAATAATTTATATATTCAGTTATAAGGTAACAAACATAAAATATACAGACGAATTTCGAAACTCCTCTTTAAGTCGGTTCACGGCGTCATTTGATTTGAAATCTGTTTTTGTTTTTACTCGTAAATATACTTGTATTATTTTTATCTAACCGTTATTTCTTAAGTAAACATCTATCTACTTTATAATGTAAGTGAACAGTGTACGGGATTGAATACTTATTTCCTTCCTGTTAGTTCCTATTGGTTTTCACGCAGCGGTTTCCTACAACGAACACTTCAGTTTAATAGAACTTTAAATGTTGGCAACATCGCAATGGAAGTATACCCTATACTATGAAATTTAAATTTACCGTCCCCCGTATATGAATACATGAATCTCACTCTAAAATAATGATTTATAAACTAAAATAACCGTACAAGCATTGTTAACGATTTTTGTCATACTACGAACAAGAAATAATTTCCAACAATATGAAACGTAAATTACGATTTCCATACAGAAATGCTCAATAAACACACATCGGTAACAATTCGAAGTTAGCGCCAACTCCTCAATACAATGCTGCGAATGAATTGCGGCTCGCCCTCACGCCGCGCTAGCAAACAACAATGGACTATAAACCGAACGATATTAGTGTGAAATAGAGACTTATTGTAATAAAGGTTCGAGAACATTCCAAACTATTCGCACGAAATGGCATCTGGGGACGAAAGCTTATTTTATTTTATTATATAAAAATATAAAACACTAATGCTATTTATTAATATAATTTTAGTTGGCTTCTCTTATTTTTATTTAAAAACAACTAAATAAGATTCAATATTTAATGCAATATTTATTTATATTAATTATTTAACAATTTATACGTATTATTTAAAATTTAAATAATAAACAGAATTATAAAATATTTTTAAGAACTTTAGTAAACATAGTGTCAAATAAATTTAATAAATTAATTACCTACCAGGAATAACGCCCAGCCACTTTATAGGGAACCTCCACTTGGGACTTTGCCCTTTTTCCTATAAATAAGATTAATAAACATTACGATAAGCCGTATATTGGCCTTGTTCGTTGCCTGTTTATTTTTAAAACCCTTCGCACGCAATTCTTATCTGTGACATTCCGATGAGATTGCAAAAAGGTCAAGAAACAAAGAGTCTTGTTGTAATTCATAATAATCGTGAGAGATAAACAATAATATAAAATTATATTAACATGGTGTTGTATTACACCGTCAGTTGCTGTTAGACATTTAAAAATCGCTTGTAATAACAAAACCGCAAAACGACATAACAAATACAATGTATTGGATATTTTATTACGGCATTGTAACCAACGTTCTTATAATACAAATGGACGCGCGTGTTAACAATTTTACCATACTTCGTCCCTTTCCCACATTGAGGTGTGTGAGCGAGAATAAGTCAAGTATAGGATGACGTTACATTAGTGTTACTACTATAAGAAACCACATAAAAATCGTACAATAAAAAAATTATAAAATAATTAATTGTTTATGATCATTTCTGTCATAAATATAAGAGTTAATAATTATTAAATTATATTTTTGGTTAAGCATATAACAGTCTATACTTCTTTAGGCGCGTTCGGGAAAGCAGATATTTTTTTTCTTGACGAACTACTGATTGACCAGAGAGCTGGCCTTGACTGCTTCACCGGATTGAAAGGTGGCATAGCTCTTAGGTTGTTTAGCCTGAACCTCTATCGCTAGTAACTCGATACAAGGGTCCCCCCGGTGAGGGGTAGGCTCGGCTTGGACGGTTACTATGTTACGCGTAAGCATTTCCTACTCATTGCTCAAACTTTTATGGGAAGTCATTCACATTGCGGGCTACTGGACTGTGGAATGCCCTTCCAAATTCCATTCGGCTTGCTAAATCCCTACCTGCTTTTAAAAATTTGCTAGCGCAACATTATCAATCGCTTTCGTCGGAACTATGACATATGTATATTTTATGTATTAGTATATTTAATGATAAACTATTTATGTAGGTATATTTAGTGTAGGTTGTCAATTATATGTATAGATTTGTTATCTTATTTGTATTTCTAACGCCATCGTCCTGTTTTGTTCATATGTTTCCTGTCCATACACAGGTTGCCTGGAAGAGATCGCTCTCAGCGATAAGGTCGCCCATTGTACAAGAAACTGTAAACACCTTACTTATGTAATGCCTTTTGTTTGATTTTGGTGTACAATAAAGTTATATCTATCTATCTATCTATTCCGATCCGAGGGGTCGCCTGAGAGGGCCGAACCACGAGTCGGCTGCTAATAAAATAATATAATAATAATAATAGAGCCTTGTTTATTTCCATATCTAGATTAATTTTAACACTTAAATTTTAACATAGGTAGTATTTGTTAGTGTTGTTAGTTTACTTACATTTATGTCGGCTGCTAAAGGAGATCATAATTTTTAATCACGGAAGTTATAGTTACACATAATTTGTTTTTTAAGTTATATTTTTTGGGCGCGTTACCACACTGTATAATGTGTGTGTGTGCTTATATACTTTATCAAATGCACAAATATAATTGATGTTAACTATTCGTTTGTATTATTTATTGAATTATGATATTAATATTTAATATAATATTTATTTATTTAATTTTTCAAATTCAAACTGAATTTTATTGAGTGTGTGTGTCCTTTTCTAGTCCTTTTATTATTTTATTGTAATGAATTATTTGCATGCAATTAAAATTTTGTAATTAATGCCAAAGAAGAATAACTTCTCATGCACGTAGACACAAACCCATTTTTTTTATATAGCAATGAGATAATAGAGAAACGTCATTTTTATTATTTTGTAATGAACTACGCTGATCAACCGGGAGGCATCTGCAGTAGTTCCTATTACACTACTGATGTCGATAGGAAGAGAGCCTATATCGTACAGATTAAGTCTCAAATATGATAAAATTTTAGAGCACTTTTAGTGTCGGAGTTCTTCGCCTATGAACTAAATTTAGAAAATGAACTGCAGGATTTCATCCTTTTGTTGTGGACATCCCTCAAACCCGAACGAAGCGCTTTGCTTCGTCTTTCATTATTCGTACAGCAAGGAAATGGAATAGTTTGCCCGCACTGTCTTTCCTTCTGATCACAATGTGAGTATTTTCAAGAGTAGAGAGAGAAAATAGGCATTTACTAAACTAGTGCGCTTTACCATCCAGGTCTGTATTTCCACTTAACATAAGGCGGTATCGTAGTCAAGCACTTAGAAATTATAAAAAAAAATGTTAGAAATCTCATTCGTAAGCTTTCTGACCGCAAGTGTGTCCGAGCCCTTATTGTCATGGGCCAGTGGGTCGAGACAAGATCGGTGCAGCCAAAAACATTTATTACGCGCCATCAACTTTTTAAAACCCGTGTAACGTGACACCCGGGAAAACAAACGAACGTACTAAAGACGTGCGTGCGTGTCCGCTCCGCTCGCAGTGGGACCATACCAATAAACGTTGATATATGTCTTTATTATTTATGCATGCGATGATACATAATGTGTCAACGTTCTCTCATGTAAAAATGAATCGACCATGTAAATATAAATATAAATGCTTACCCTGTTTATATGTCCGTTTGTATACCCTTTTTAAGGACGAACTACACAGTTGGCTACAGACTGGCCTTTACTGCTACACCGGATTGAGAGGTGGCATAGCTCTTAGGTCGCTTAGCCTGAACCTCTATTACTAGTAACTCGACACAAGGGTCCCCCCGGTGATGGGTAACCTCGGCTTGGACGGTTACTATGTTACGCGTAAGCATTCCGATCCGAGGGCGCCTGAGAGGGCCGAACCACGACTCGGTCGCAAATATAACTTATATGCGACGTCGGATAGCGTTGGAGCTGGGAGAAGAAGTGGCCTAATTGAATTAATTTTTTGAGTGCAATTAATTTAAAAGCAAAAAATAACAGCACTCAAAAATCAGATTTTTTGAATACTATTAATTTTGCTTTTGCACTAGAAACTTCTTTACGCAAGCTTGACTTGGGGAGTAAGCTGGTGAATGCATAGAGATATATAAGTTAGTGAAGATAGAAAAAAAAAGAGTTACGTTTCGTATAATGCTGCAGGAGCAAGAGATGCAAGAAAACATTTTCTTTATCTCTTTCTTGGACGGATTACAGCACGTGGTCGCTCAACTACCCAGTGGGACAAATGGACAAACCAATGGACGATCATTATGAACTCCGTAGATTACTGGTTTTGACACTGTGACAATTGAATTGTAGTTCTAATAACGTAATAGTTCTGCTATTAGGAGTGCTCCGATCGTATCCAAACTTCACAGGATCACTCGCCAGGTCAATCTGAAGATTCCCTGAAAGTTTCATTGAAATCGGTTCTGCCGTTCCGGAGCCATGATGAAATACTCACACATATGTTTTATAAATATAGATAAATTAATATCCATCACACATTCATGAAGGTAACACATTATCTTCGCCAACCAAAAGAAAAAACGATCTCTGTAATGGGTAACACTAAAGCTGCCTTTATGACGACACTCACGAGACCAGGTTAATAAAGGAATGGCTCTTAACAGCGTAAATTCACTTTTAACGTCTAGAAAAAAAGCGTGCATCGTCCCTGATTGTTCCATTCTCATCCATGTGCGCCCACTTGGTTAATAACACAAAGGTATTTAATGAGCGCCTGTCTGACGATAATAAACCGATATTATAATAGTTCGCTTCAATAATAACCTCGGAGATAAAATAAAAATAAGTAAGCTAGGGGTATTAGCGCTTCGGAGCGACGGCGAGCCGGATAGGTGTCCGTTTACACGCCAGGGTTGCCAGTTGTCCAAACTGGTTTTGTGCGCGGCTCCAACTGTACGCGTTTTCGTATATAGAAATAAATACAAACTTTTTGACGTGACAACGTCTTATAAATTGATGAATATTTGATGTTAATCGCGCAAAATGTCCCGTTACTTTTATCCGTGAAATAGCTACCGACCGAGTCGTGGTTCGGCCCTCTCAGGCGCCCTCGGATCGGAATGCTTACGCGTAACATAGTAACCGTCCAAACCGAGGTTACCCCTCACCGGGGGGACCCTTGTGTCTAGTTACTAGCGATAGAGGTTCAGGCTAAGCGACCTAAGAGCTATGCCACCTCTCAATCCGGTGAAGCAGTCAAGGCCAGTTTCTCTGGCCAATCTGTGTAGTTCGTCATTAAAAAAATGTTCCGTTACGCTCGAGCCGAGAGTTGAAGAAGAAGTTGAGTCAGTGAAGTAAAAAAATACTTACAATTTTGTTGTAATAACGTGTGTACCTAGGATACGTTGTCACGAATTTAACGTCCAAGCGCCTTGCGCCTAGACTCCTGGGATTTATATACTTCCTAAGCAAGTGCTTAGGAATAACCATAATCCTACCTGATGTTAAGTTTAACGCAGTCCTGGATGATGAGATACATTAGCTAAATAAATGCCTATTCACTCTACGAAACAGCCAAAATGTAATCGGAGTGGCAAACTATTCCAGTCCTGTGCTATACGAATAATGATAACGAAGCATAGCGCTTCGTTTGATATAAAAACAATAAAAACTTTTAATCGAATCTACGCTAAGAAACGCTCTTTTTTATTTACGATGCATTATACTCGTAATTACGAAATTTTCGCGTCTACCTTTCACATTCGTGATCCTCTACGTAAAGGATTCTGTGATGTAGATTTTAGTAAAAATCATTTTTGTTTGCCACGTCAATTTTATTGGCATAGAACCTTGATTTACGAAAATATGTCAGGGACCTCCTTAAATCTGAACATCTTTAAGTCTAATGCGAACAGACACCTTATACGCTCATTAGTGCTCCATTCTAGGCTTCATCTTCGCCTTCCATCAAGCGAGATAGAAGTTAAACGTGGGCCTATTTAGTACAAAAAAAATCGTGTAGTAAAAATGTTTGTCCATTGAGATATTGGTAGGTTTATGATAATTCAAAAAGGTAATTACTACTAGTATCACGCCTGTAGATCTTTATATAACTATATTACTTTGGAAATAAAACGGAGCGTCCATTTCCCAGTAGAATCCTTCGATGACACAACAAGATCAAAAATCACATTAAATGTCATAGTAGGACGTACGCACCCCTAGACGCTAAGCGTTGGTCGCTATCACTTTATGGTGAATAGTGTTGCTATACATATTACAAGCCATTCCCCAATCAGTTAATGATCGTGGCATCCCTGTTCACACGCCAGCCGGCTAAATATCATTGCATCTTACTTGGAAAATGGTCCAAAAAAAGTAGCAAGTGGCGTTGTGTTTGCAACACTCGAATAGATTTCGATCTGACCCTCACTGACGTGTGTTTTTGCATCGGGCCTTGTAATACGCTCTCGAATTAACTGCCTTCTTTGTTGCTTTTTGCGCTCTACAAAAATACAATTGTATGGTGAATATCGGTGCATCAATTGTAATGTAATTACTTTTTTATGTTACTGCTTTTAAATGGCCTTAAACCAGTTTAAAAACAAAATATAGAAGCATCTTATATATACTACAATAATAGTCGATGCATTGAACTACTTTTACGCTGCATAATTGATCGATACATGTTACATCCAACATCGAGCCAACCCCCACCATTGAGAAAATGGTTTAATAAAGTGACTTGCCTAGAATAAATAAAATCTAAAACCAGGCACCACCACTACGTATTTTTTTAAAAGAAAGCTTATTTTTTTTACTAACGTTCTTGTTAACCATTCCAACTAAGCTTAAGCTTGTGCTAGGAGATGGTTCACGTCAATAGTCTAATTGTAGATTCGAACCAACGACCTTACGATTCGCAGACCGTACCCTAAACCATTAGGCTATTTCTGCATACAGTCCTAAAAAAGCTTAAGTTATGGTTAACTTAGGTCATAAAAAACTTCAGCCCTGTAGTTCTGGGCTCTCAAGAATAAGACTACGGTATCCCCTGCCTGTCGTATAAGGCGACTAAAAGGGGCCTCGGGTTCACTGGGCGACAAGGGTGGGGGCCTTTGTCGTCCGCTAAGGTGGACCCGGGAAGAAGGCGACATCGGCTGGCCCGTGTAGCCTTGCACTATGAGGGCACAGGGGGGGAGGGAGTAACCTCCCCCCCCGGGACGTGCTCTCCTTGAGCACAGTGCAGAGGGGCTCCGGTGCGTTCCACTGGAGATCCCGAAGCCCCTCGTCATGCACCGAGGAAAGGGCCACCGGGGAGGTTTTAGTGGGTAAGAACCCCACATAACCGCCGCCTTCCCCCCAGAAGGCGGGGTATCTTTCTAAAGATTTCCTCCCTGTCAACAAAAAAAAAGGTCATAAAAACTTAACAGATTGCTAGAAGGTTGTGTCAATGTTCAAATACAGGTGGTACTCCTGGACAAGGCACGCATCCTCACGAGGTTTCTCTCTATCTCTGAATCTGGTGTCTGATATAATCTGGATTAGCTTTCTATAATGTTTTTATATTTT
Source organism: Meandrusa payeni (assembly GCA_029286785.1). NCBI lineage: Eukaryota > Metazoa > Arthropoda > Insecta > Lepidoptera > Papilionidae > Meandrusa > Meandrusa payeni. Next base: position 6,085,393 of record JAGSMX010000029.1, read on the forward strand.
TAACGTTCCATAATAATATTATGAGAACTTAACCTGACATTTAGATAATAAATAAAATAATAATGCTTTAAAATAATTGGGTTCTGTCGCTTTAATAAACATTTTTTGTTACAGGTAACATTACAAAATTATTTCTGCAGAGATTGAAACAGCAGTGACATAAGGGTAACCATAATAAATTAATTATTACATGCTCTTCGAATTTGTGTTGAAGTCGCTAACATTACGCCCCTGACTAACTTATGATGGTACCTCAAGAATAAGACCGTTAATTCTGGGGTCACATGATCTAACGGCCAAGATTGATGGTAAAAATTGTAAATAAGAGACATCTAAGCAAAAAATGATAAAAAATGTTATCATATGTATGTAGTTTTTTGAATATTTGTGCAATCACAGTACCAACATTTATTAACGAATAATTTTTGTATGTATGGGTTTTCTTTCAATTAGGTCCCACGATAATTTTGTTGACATCGGAGTAGGTTTCAAAGATATACCAGGAAACCCCTAAAAATAACATGGAAGAATGCTCGTAGGAGATATTGTTAGGTTTATGGCAATCCCAGACTAATAACAAAGAACATAAATTTGTTTTTTTTTTGTGACGAACTACACAGATTGGCCAGAGAAGCTGTCCTTGACTGCTTCACCAGATTGAGAGGTGCCATAGCTAGGTCGTAGCGTGAACCTCTATCGCCAGTAACTCGACACTAGGGTCGCGAATGAACGCTTTGAGTGACACAAGGTAAAAGTACAAGTACTTCCAGAGTAAACGATCTGGAAGAAGACACATTTTGAGTCTTAAGAATCTCTGGGCATCAAGAAGAAGAAGATTATATGCCCAAATAATTAATAGTGGTGTAGTATCATAGACTTGTAAAAGCCTCAAGTTTGCGACCTCGCGCCCTCTAGCCCGGCGTCCGCGGTGATTCATGGTCGCCACAAAACTGGCCGGTCATAAAATTTGAGCATAAAGCCCTAATGGCGCAATTACAGGCTTAATTAGCAGAGCTGAGACGTTTGTCAGGGCAAGAGTTTTACGATGTACGTGACCGAATGCGATTGGTGCGTTATGGGCTTCAGCGCCAGATTGTATGGGCCAGTTCCCTTGTTATAGAATTTTAAACATATTGCTTGTCTCCTACGGTCTTTTGTGTAGAATGTTTACATTTCCAGGCTCTGAGATCATGCTTGACGACGTTTAAAGAAGAGTAGGTATATATTAAATCACTTTTACTATTATATTACTTACTATCTCCGCACGATACCAACTTTTACAGCAACACATTTACCGTACGCGCAGTCCATCTGTGCATCTCTCTTCTTGTGTCACAGTTATAATTATTTATTGTTTACATTTTATTTGGTAAGGGCTGCCACATGGCTGATGCCGTTTCATCGGGTTTTTGAACCAAGTTCTTTCAGAACTTCTGCCGTGACCTCTATCAGAGTAACGCGGATTGCGATAGCATAGGGCGCCCGATGGGGCCGAAAAGTTCTCGATTGGAGACCACGGACCAGCAAGCAGGTGGTCTGACGACCTCATAAAGGTCTCAGGACGCAGCTGGATGCGGGCCGCTTACAACCGGTCCTTTTGGAAATCGTTGGGGGAGGCCTATGTCCAGCAGTGGATGTTTTACGGCTAAAATGATGATGCTAATGAGGGCTTCCGAGAGGAACCACGGCTCAGTATGTTGGGTCATTCGATATAATCACTCTCCACATTGAAACATACTAGAGACTATGTTAAGCTTACCAGCTTTTAATTCCCACAGTATCATATATATTGTGTTCAACACAAAGACGCAAAGCGTCGGGGCGTCGACGTCGTGAAAATTTAATATAAGAACGAAAGTAAGATCTCATTTACAATCGTAAAAACGTATTTCGGAGATGGGAAGTTCGTAAAGCTTGCGCTTTATGTAGTTGTGCGCTAGCTTGCCATGAGTAGCTGCCAATTTCACGCTCAGTTTTCCTTGCGGTGTAAGCAGGGTACCAATGGAGTAACATTAATATTACTACCGTTCATCGTCTCTCAGTATCAATCAGTATGTTAACATCCGACTTTAGGTTATCAATTAGTCTGTGTTTTTTTTTTATATAACTTTGTTACCTCATAACTTTCGACTGGGTGAACTGATTTTGACAATTCATTTTTTGTATTAATAAAACTAATATCCTAACATAAAAACTATTCACTCTCTCTTCTTCTATGCCTTTTCCCTTTATTTGGGGTCGGCCCTCCTCGTGTTGCGGCGCCAAGACAGACGGTCTTGGGTTGTCCGTACCTCTATTTGGGCTCGTTGCATATCTTTGGCAACGGTTGTCCACCACGTGGCCTGCGGTCGTCCTCTGCCTTTCGTGGTATCTGGTATAGCAAGGGCCCTAAGCACAATGTGCTTCCTAATCACGCCTCATCACATGCCCATACCACCGCAAACGACTTTCCACCATTTTGTTCACAATGAAAACATGGTTCTCCACAATAAAAACTATTCACTATGGTCCATTAAAAAAAACTTGAAGCCAGTGATTTTTTTCAAATTAAAAATTGAAAAACCATCAATTCATTGGTACAATGCGAACATTGGACCGTTAAGCTATAAAATTCTTCCTAAAAAAAGAAGAAAGTATCTCAAAGTTTTTTTAAAAAAATAAAATAATGGCACCCCTTGGGGTATCAAATTTATATTTCATCGCTCTTACAAAAAATAACTTTTCTTCTTATCTTTATCTTTTAATCTAAAATTGTCACTGCGTGTTATTAAAGAAGGTAATCCCGCAATGCTCCATCTTACAAAGTACCAAAATTGGCGCTTTGTAAGTTAACCTGTAAATTCAAGTTTCCCTAATTAGTCGCCCAAGTGTTACTTACATTCGAAGTTATGAAGAATAAGTAATTAGAGTTAAGTGGTTCGTAACTCGTTACTGAAGCTGTGTTCTTGTACTTTTGGTATCTATGAGGTTATTTATACACGTAAAAGTTAAAGTTATTTTATGTCCCAATGTTGGGCCCGGCCCTTCTCTGTAAAGAGAGTATGAGGTATATATAGTTCGCTACATATCTTAGAAAATATGCTAAGAAAAGATAATATAATACATTAATTCACATGTTTTGGGTTAAAGTTATATTTAAAAGTTAAAGTTACAGCCTTTTTTATATATAATATATATGTCCCACTGCTGGGCGCAGTCCTTCTCTGTAAAGAGAGTATAAGGGCATAGTCCGCCACGTGGATTGGCGGACGCCCTAGTGCGTTCTAGTAAAAATTCTAAGACATGTAGGTTTCCTGACGATGTTTTCCTTCACCGCCGAGCGCGTGGAGAATCAGCACATAAAATAGCAACAGCAAATGACACTGAGATACCACGGCTCTAAAGTCATATTTACTTAATATACATATATATATATATATATATATATATATATATGTATCGAAATATTTACACTATCGCGAATGTTAAGCAATGATCAAATTTCATTTTACGGCTTTTTTTTTCAAAATCGGCGATACATGCATAGACGAATATAGACGAATTTAAGACCTGCTTTTTTTGAATACGATTAAATAACGATCTGACCTTAAAACTATTTGCTTCACTTAGACGAGAGGGTCCATTTTAGTTCCGTAATGCGTCCAGCCCGTCGTTTCCCACATAATTAAGTAGAATTGAAGTAAAAAGGATGAATCGCTGCTGTCAGTCCTTTTCAAGCAATCCTCGTAACCTTTAACCTAAATTCATGAATGCCCCTGTCACCTTTCATTTCAAACTACGAATGATACTTAGTATACTAAATAAATCAACTAACTCTTAGAAAAAAACCCATGTCGTGGGAAACCAGGAGCGAAGTTCCTCATTTTTAAAATAATTATTTCAAATTCTATTCGAGGTATAGGAAAATAATTATTCCACACAATTTTTTATTATGATTTTTTTGTCGATAAAAAGACACTTTATCTAAGACCTTTATTTTATTTATAATGATTTATACAAATATATAATTAACAATACGTAATAAATCAGTTGGCACTAAAAATCTTACGCTTTTATTTAACGTAACGGACGTTTTAAAGGTACCCCTCCGCAACGCCCCGTAAAACTACGTTCCAAAAAAAAGAAACTCTCACTTTCTTTCAACCCTTTCAGTAGCGTAGACAGAGATTGCTGGCTGATTTTCAATATATTTTATCTTATTGCGTCTGATGACCACATAAAAGCTGTAGGTCAAAGTTGGGTGCAAGCCGCTAACAACCTTTGGAAATCGTGTGGTACGCCTATGTGTACCAACGCACTCCTTAAATGATGTTGAATAGATCCCATATGCGTGCGGTGGTGAACCCATCCCCGTAAAGCGGGTAGTGTTAGCTAGTGATTTTATTCCTAAGAAACCGAAGATGGGAAACACTTAGATGTAAAATTGTAAATAAATAAAAGCCTTCTTACCGTTGACCCAAAGGGATAAGCAGAGATTATCTCGTCCGTGACCGTTGTAGTATTTACACATTTCTCACTTATTGCAAATTGTTCTCTCTTTTTTTAATATGTAACAAATTTGGTATACATTCGCCTAGGACGTCCCTAACTGGCACTGCTATTCATTTGCGTTATTTTTCCATACATTAAATGTCTCTGTCTATGTAATACTACAATAATACACTGTCAACTTATGGAATCAACTGTCGCCAGCGGTGTTTCCGAACGTTTACGATTTAGGGAACTTCAAGAAACGAGCATATTCCTATCTCAAAGGTCGGCAACGCACCTACAGCTCCTCTGGTGCTGTGGATGTTCATGGGCGACGGTGATCACTTAAGATCAGGTGAGCCGTATGCTCGTTTGCCACTTTTCATATAAAAAAAAAATACATTTTAAAACAATAAAATTTCATAACAGTTTTTAATACGAGAGACATCTGTGAAAATATAATTTAATAAAAACGTTTCCATGACAAAAGAGCGAGAGTTACACGAAGTCGAGGTTTTTAACTCGAAAGTCTTATTTATAACGAGGACGGTGAAGGAAAAAATCGTTGGCAGTCCTTCACGTTCGCTCACGTCTGTTCATAACTCGAGGAAATGGCACTCCTTGGATCCTTTCTGTACCTACTAGAGTTAATTAAACGTCTCAGAGACGCAGAGAGGTTTAAGGAATTATTAAAACGCTTGAAAGCAATGGATGGATACAATTTAACGAAAATGTACCAAATTATTAACAATTTATCGATCGTGAGATACAAAATCTCTCTTGTTCTTTAAACCCTCCTTTCTCCGGGATAGATAGATCACAGTTGCAACCTGAGTTAATTTCCCGATGCCGGTAGTAATTAAATTTCTTAATGGAATTTTAAATATTGTACTGTACTTCAGCACACTTCCACATCAAACCTGCCGGACTGAAAACGATTTTTCCAACATAAAAAGACTGTCAATAGTCAGTACTTGGACTCAATAAAAGACAGCACCCTATCTATTTATAGAATTTGCAAAACATGTGGTTCGAATCTTAATTTGTTTTTAAATGGTTAAAATATGTTAGTAACATTTATAAAGATTCTTAAATAAAAAACATCCAAATGTGGTCCCTAACACTTCTGTTTTCTTCCCTTCTTGCCTTCTCTTTTTCGTGTTCTTTTATTTTGTCAATATGTGCCACGAGTTCTAAACCAATTGTGTCAAAATGAACTTGCAGTGACACAGTTGTCGACAGTAGTTGAAGACCCAAGACAAGGTGGGAGTGTGTGTTGTCGAGAGACATGAAGGAGTGCAACATCACCAGTGCAAGACGTTTAGATCCCCTACATGTCTTCGGGGACAAAGCGAAGAGGAAAGCTAAAATCCAGAAAGTTAACCCAACCAGTGGGACCAATAGCAAGGAAGAAAGAAAGAGTGACACAGTTGTCGATTTTTGCTTTTATTTTTTTTGGTTTTTCAATGTTAATCTCTTTCATAACGATGTAATCAAACATCAAATAATCGAAAACATCTATTGAAAATTACATGTCAAAAAATTCAATTTGTTGGTTTCGTGGTGAAATGTCATTGGTAAATCATAATCATATTCATTTATTCCTCACCATAATCCACAGTAGTTACTTAAGATAATTATATAATTAAAAACATATACACATTTGGAACAAGAGACATAATAACAGAAAGATTATGGTGGATTGACACTTGAACTAGGACGGATCCTGTCAGCCCTGTAGTTCTGGGCTCTCAAGAATAAGACTACGGTATCCCCTGCCTGTCGTATAAGGCGACTAAAAGGGGCCTCGGGTTCACTGGGCGACAAGGGTGGGGGCCTTTGTCGTCCGCTAAGGTGGACCCGGGAAGAAGGCGACATCGGCTGGCCCGTGTAGCCTTGCACTATGAGGGCACAGGGGAGGGACAATCCTAAGAACCTCCTACACGAATCGGGGCCGTAACGTAACGCCAAGATGTCTAAGAGAGCAGATTTCTTAAAGCATCTATCTAGTCAGCTATCACGGATATATGGAGGTAATTTTAAAATTGAAATTTACCGTGCTATTGAAATACCTTACAGAAGATTCAAGTCTTTAATATATGTAATATCACTGATAATATACTGGAATATGCAATATCGGTGGCTTTATATCTTACAGCGTGCATACTTGAAAAGTGAAAGATTTAATATTACATTTTGAATTGTATTCTTCGCAATATCGTTCATATAACTTCAGCTAAATTGTAGTGGTATACATGCAGAATACATCTTTAGACTTAATAGATATCTTTAGGCTGTTTTTTTTTATTAGGTGAGCTTACGGGTCACCTGACCTTAAATGATCATCGTTGACCATATACATCAACAACAACAGGCCTTTGAGAAAGGACTAGGCTCGTCGACGAAGATCCCCAAGTAGTATTGGGAAACACCGCTGAAGACAACTAATTCCACAAGTTGATAGTATAGAATTTGACTAAGTTAATCTCTTGTCTAATCGAGTAAAAGGGGGTGCAATTGTCTCTTGTTTTATTTATTTATTATTTTTTACAAAATCAAGTTATGAATTATAATAAATATTTCTATCACGTATTCCTAAATCTTAGTATTTTCGCATTAAAAACGATAAAAAAAGAATTACGCATATTAGGATATAATAGGAAATAAAAATTGCATTAACTACATTACTGTGAGTGTATGTGTGTACGATATGTGTATATCTCTGTGTGTCCTGTATCACAAATCTTTAATTAACTCGAGTAATGCTTAGAGTATGCTTAAAGTTACTAAGTACTAAGGCAACATGTAACCACTCTTTATTGACTCTTTATTGACGGTCGCGAATGGACGCTTTGTGGATTTGTAGAGATCTAGCCTGTGCAATGGTAATCGCGTCGTCCGGATCGTCCAGAACGCGTCTCGGCCTCCGGGCGACGCGACGGAATTTATTATAGGAAGGCTTATAAGTGACGGCACTTACAAGAAGTTTGTTAGAATGTTTGGTGGCAGTCTCGAAAAACCGTCGAGATGCCTGCTTAAAGAATTGCGTCTATATTTGATAACAACAGTATATAACGTACCTTTTTTTTTATTAACGCGGGGGAATCTGTTTATAGACCATCCTCCGGTACCCTGGGTGGGCCCGGAGGGATGTGTGGGACTCGGCCTGGGCAGCCCATACCCACTAAACCTACCGCGAATGCCATCAGCCGTTATGAGCGGGGTGTCCCGGATCTGTCAGCGACAGGACACCCCAACGACCGGCCGGTCCCGGCAAAGACCGCACTTCACCCTCAAATGGGACTCCTCCGGCACTCAGAGAAGTCCCGACGACGCTGAAGCATGCTGGGGCCAGGTTCCCATCCTGACCCCGCTTCGGATTACGGGGGCAGCGAGAGGAGACGTTCGAATCATCCCCTGCGCACCCCGACTCGTCGCCTGCGGAGGGAGGGAGCCCCACAGCTCCCCTCCCTGACCCGCTCGTCAGCCTCCTTCTGGGACATGACTGTCTCGCAGAAGGAGGCGACCGCCGACCAAGACCTGTCGCTCCGTACCATCGCAAGTGCGAGGCTCGGAAGCGACAGGTCCACTCCACCGATGGCAGATGCCAAGTCGTGACGCTGCGCTGCCCATCTCGGGCACACCTCCAAGGTGTGCTGGGCAGAGTATATAACGTACCTAATGTAAAGCGTGTTATTCGGATATTTGTCTTGAAAGTTTGATAAATGCATATTTTTAATTAATTAAACATCCACGATGTTTATCCACATAATTACACGTAATTATTAAATAATTATACCACGAATTTTATTACATGGAGTTGTTTAATTTTATAATTAACTTTCTCAGGGAGCAGACGTAGTGCGGCAGTTAACATAAGTAATAAAATATATTCACAAGCGGCGTGTAAAATGGCGGTAGGAGAAGAATTCCGACGGTTAACTCATTGTTAACTTATTTAATATTTTTTCCTCTACGAGAATAGTTTTAATGAGTAATCATCGCAACAGGTGAGAGACGTAGAGTTTGTCCCTCTCGTATTAAAAACTAAATCCCTTAATTTATTGTCAATAGCCTAATAGTTTCGAGTGCGGTTTACAAAACAGTTATCCGTGAAATAGCTACCGACCGGTTCGGTCCTCTCGGGTGCCCTCGGCTCGGTTTGCTTACGCGTAACATAGTAACCGTCCAAGCCGAAGTTACCCCTCACCGGGGGGACCCTTGTATCGAGTTATTAGCGATAGAGGTTCAGGCTAAGCGACCTAAGAGCTATGCCACCTCTCAATCCGGTGAAGCAGTCAAGGCCAGCTTCCTTAGCCAATCTGTGTAGTTCGTCGTAAAAAAAATCTACGAAACATAATATCCAAAGTAAAAAGGTAGGATTAAACTTACTATTCCAATATTGACGTAATCTAAAACCTAATGATTGTCAGTGTATTTTTTTTACTACAAAAAAAATGACAGTCATTGCTGTCCACTTTTCACTAAGCTTATTAAGTTCTATAATTGACAGGGAAAGATTATGGGCAGGCCTCATCGTTATGGGTAGGCTAAGTGAAGACAGTGTAATGCAATAGCTCACATTTCTATTAAGCTCGTAGGCTAACTAAATACAATATATTGCATATAATAGCTCATGTCTGTCCGGACACTGAGCCGTCGAACTATAGCCAATAGCTCGGACGCTGGGGTAGCCTATACTACGCCTAGCAACCCGAGTTCGATCCCCGGTGTCGGCACTAGTAAATTAGTTGTTTCAATTTTATGTGCTGATTTACCACGCGCTCGGCGGTGAAGGAAAACATCGTGAGTGAACCTACATGTTACAAAAAGATAATATCCCTGTGATATCGGTGGCTTGTTCAATTTTTTTTTAATTTCGTTATATAAAATAAACTTTATACGTTTAATTAATATATTATTTTATATTTTTTATTTAATAATATATTCATTTATGAAAATTTGTTAATTTGTTCATCTATTATTTTATTGTATATAATATTTATTAATCTCATAACTATTTATACACGTATCATATTTCTTGTACTCTTATTGTCTGTATAAATTCCATCTAAATGTAGTGTTGCGCGGGCACGTCTTTGGCTTTTCGTGTCTTTGGGTTTGGTTTATTTTACTTATTTTTTTTCTGTCTTTGTGATGTGTTTATTTTGATGGCCAATAAAGAATATGTCTATGTCTTAGAAAAAATTCTAAGACATGTGAAGTCTGCCAAATCCCACTACGGCCGACTACGCCCTTATCTACCTACTCTTTAGAGAAAAGGCCTGCGCCCAACATTAGGACATATTATATTATATATGTAAAAGCTCTGTAACTTTCACTTTAATAGCTCATATTTGGCCTGTAGTCGGCGTCTGTGTGTCGCGGGCTAAAAGTTTCGTATACATTATCGCTGCATAAAGGGCGTCGGCGATTGGTCACAGTAATAAACCATCTAACGATTTGCCGCAATCGATTCTACACACCTCAGCCGGTGTGCCGTTTCATAATACCATGACGTCATCGCACGCTCGAACACCTGGCCCGAGCCACATAATCTTGAAATTGTCCGTAGCGATGCTTAGATTTTTTTTTTAATACTTCACACGTAATAAAGTTGTTAAGTTAACCCCGTAGGAACGAATCTTATGATCGCACATAACGTTCTTAATGATAAAATAAACTCAGAAAGACTTCAGCGACCATAGCAACAGACAAACATATGACTTACGTTTTTAACCGATATCAAAAAAAGAAGGTTCTCCATTCCATTATTTTCTTTTGTATGCACTAATCTACGTTATATATGATTTCGAAAGTTGTTGTATTCGTATTGTACAGGGGTTAACTTTAATTAATTAGCTGAGAAAACTGTATGTTTGTGGAGATAACGGTAGGTTAATGACAATTAAAGACTAAGTAAGTAATCCTTAACAACAACGATGAAGAACGTGAAAGAAGAAAGAGAATTACGAGACCAGAACTGCGAAACTGTTACTTTAGTGCAAACATCAAATCTACGCTAAGAATGAACAAAAATTACGAACGTCTCTCGTCTCTTTTATTTTGACATTCATGCTCGACGCCGTTTAGGAGTACCTACCAAAATCTTGACAGGAATGAGGGAGAATACTAACAATTTTTTTCATAACTATACACCGCTCTAGATACACTAGATAAGCTTAACCTCGTGATAGGGTGTGTGTGACTAGGTATAGGGGTCCGCAGACCGTACCCTAAACCAGGAGTTGGCCAGTGTTACAATGTGCTTTGGTCATGCCCACTATATGAGGATTTGTGCGCTAGATTTCTAAATGGACTGACGCGCGCGTGTCCGGGTCTAGACCACTTCCGTAGCCTGTTTGCTTCCAACTTCTTCAAGTTGGCCAGGCCCTTGGCATAAGAGAAGTACCCGCACTTAAAAGTCGCCTGGCGCCGCTGAGCAAGCGTTGTGTAGTCTTGAATTCCCATAAGGGATAAAGAACTTGTAGGGAGGCAAGGAGGTGCGTGTGGAGACATGCGGCTAGACCACGTATGTCTTCCCGGGTTACGTCACAGAGATTGGTGCGGCCATGGGAAGTGGTGGGTTGTCTTTGGATGTAAAGATGCAAGTATTGACTTTTTATGCAAGTACGTTTGCCAAGAAAATTTGTGGCTCTTTCAAATATTGAAATTTTGTACTTTTAAGTCAAAAGGTTGCCGGTTGTCCTAAACAATAGATCTATTGACGCTAAGTTCCATAGAAACAACTTCAAGTCAATTACAATATGAAGTGGAAACTATTCGTTACGCTTGCAGATTTTTTTTATGGGTATAAACTAGTGCTTGACCACGATCCCACCTGGTGTTTAGTAGTGATATAATCATAAGATGGTACGCGATAGTTTAGTAAGTGCCTGTTCACTATACTCTTGAAGGCTCCCGCGTCGTACTTGCACGGAAAGACTGACCCCGCAACTTGTTCCACTCCCTTGCTGTACGCACGATGAACGATGACTTAAATAGCTTCGTTCGGACGCCTGCAGATTTAGTATCGCAGCCGCATTTACAACATACAGAATAATGAAGCTATTTATTACTCGAAAATATACTCTATAACCTACACACAAGTATTAAAATAACTTAAGTGGTAACCAACAATAGATGTGTTATAATCGAATAGACGTCGCCACGTATACAGGGTCTGCGTGATGGAATTGTTACGTATTAATTACACCTATCTCTGTGCCCATCTCAGCCCATTCGGAGCCAATTAGATGGGGAATCGAGGGTCAAGGAGGCTACGATTCTCAGCGTATCGACTCAGTTAAGAGCTTCAAAATAAGGATGTAGATTACTCTCTTGTTATTCGATATGTTTATTTTATAATAATAATAAACCATTTATTCAAACCGGCACACAGAAATAGAAAAAAAAAATAGGAAAAAAAATATATAATAAAGAAATTAAAATAAATACGATAACTTAATCTATTTGGTTGCAATCCTGGATCGAATAGGTACCAGCTCAGCATTGTGTTGGCTCTGAAGCCTGTTATTCTGCTGGTACCTATGCCTTCCCGTCTGGCCGTCTTCTGTGCTATTGTGTTGATACGATATTGTATTTGTTTGTATGACTTTTATGCGAAATGTGCTGTATTAATATATAATTAATGGATTGGATGCCCTTTACGTATTTCCGAATTATTTTAGGAATATTACGAAATAGAATTAATCAGAACCTAAACAAATTCTCATTAAACTCCCCTTGAAGTACACCCTTTCCAAAAAAAAAATCATGACATCGTTTGGTGTGATGTTACTTATTTCATTGCTAGCGCACGTACTTGATACAAATTAAATATTTATGTAGTTTTCTAATGGATACCATTGTCATAATTGGACGTAATTAAATGGACACCACACTGGAAGTACTGCCTTTCAAATAAAAAAGAATTTCTGTGTATGTTATGAAAGTTATTAGTAAAAATACATACAGTGTAATGGAGAACCTTCGCACTCAATTTTTATTCCCGCCGGACGCACCGGCTAGTCGAGCGCCGCGACGTCTCTGTGTGATGTTCTCCATATTAATTAATACATTACAACTCATAATTTCTTGCCAGTGCTCCGTTGCCGTTACGATCTTCTCGCTATTTATAACTTTAGAGTAATTGGTGGGATGAACTAATAAAGTAAACTCAACTAAACTACTACTACACTACTTTTTTGAAGTCAGTTAAATAAAAAAAAAAGTAGCCTAAGTTACTCCTTGTTACATCAGCTATCTACCAGTGAAAAACTCGTCCAAAATATGCCAAACAAAACAGACAGACAGACTTATAGATTACGTGTATAATTAAATATTTGATATGTTTCATGATTAATGAAATAAAGTGAAAAACACACAAAAATAGGACTGAGTCACGAACTATGAATGAATGAATGACTGAAATATTTATTTTACTTTTTACACACACTTAAATTACATACATTTTAAATTACCGGCATGCACACAAATATCGGAAAACATATTACCAAATGTAAAATACATACCATACAACAAATTCCATAAACACTTTCTCACTTTGTCCTCGTCCTTCGGTACACATCTCCTGCTAGACTAATTTATAGCCTGTATTAGGAGATGTTGTACCTAAGTCCGAGTCCATAGACCAAAGTTAGTTATACAGCTTATGAGTAATTCGTGTGATTTTGCAAAAGAGTAGTGTGCGTGGGTGCATGTGAGAGTGTGTGTGCGAGTGAGTACATAAGAGAGGATAATTTATTTTAGGCTATGCAGAAATTTTTCAGTGTCTTCGTTGGTTAAATTATGGAGAAACGAGTAAAGTAGCTTTTACATTTATATAGGATAAACTATGAAGAGACACATAAAAGTTAACTTTATTATAAAGGTATGGCCCCAGGTAGAAATTAAATCTTTTTGCGGTCCACATTACTGCTGGAATACAGCAAATTTTATCTTTACGACGTTTATCCAAATGAACATATGAAATCTGACGATGCTGTAGTAAAACTGTATTTAGAATAAATAGTTGTCTCACGTTCAAGACATTGCAATCTTTGTATAGTTGTTGAGTAGAATAAAGAATTGGCCTAAAAGTAATAGTTTTTAAAATGGCTCTATGTGCTACCTCTAGCGGGTTCAGCGCGGTCTTGGAGGCTCCTCCCCAACATGAGATGCAGTAAGTAATGAGAGATTGACAAAGTGCGAAGTAGACCTTACGAACAACAGATCGATTTGAACTATGCCCTTATACTCTCGTTACAGAGAAGGCCTGTGCCCAACAGTGGGACATATTTATGTCAAAAGTAATGATATATGTATACAGTATGACAGGTAACCGTAAAGGTGGCTTAAAGCAGTAACGTATCGAGCCATTTAACATTGATAGAGAATATATTTTAACACGGATCAACGGTTTGGGAATGGAACGGTTAGAGAATACCCGAGTAACATTGTTCAAGAACGCCCAATTACCGTATTACCCCATAACCCACCATTAAATAATTATTAAATTTATATTCAAAGGCGTCCCGGAAACATTTAGCGGCAGTTTTTCATTGTAATTACTTGTAAATAATTTATAGGCGATTGTTGTTTGGGGGAACGGTGGTCTTGTCTTGTTGTTACGGTTAGGAAATATGTTATTTATGGTTTATAATTTTGTTGTAAAGGGCACTTTAGATTTATGGGTAACAAAGTATTTATAACGAAAGCATCGCAAGCGTTACAAAGCTGAAATCTAAATACGTATAATAATAATAATTGTTCTCTCTGATACATGTAATACTGATGTTCTCTCTCCGGGAAATCTCTTTACATAAGTTTACATAATAAAATGTGTGTATGTGTATTTGTATATATGTAAATCGATCTAGCATTTTGTTACCCTAGCCTTTGGATGAGATAGAAGTAACAAGCAATGCCAGAGTCGTAGTAGATGTAAATCCGTGATCCCTGCCTGCACTTCTGAGTGACAGGCGTGAGAGTTTTTGTTGTATTGTCTCCCAGTACTGACCGGTATATAATCAGACAGGTATCGGCTATTGGTACACGGCTAACAAATTGGCTGGGCTTTTTTAACACTGTTTAATTTGTGACTCGTGTATTTCAACGGAACTCAATTTGTCTGTTACGTTTATTACTACTTTTGGTATTATTTTGTGGGAGGCCTTCACTATTGTCGATATTTGCGGGAAGAATAACACTCGGAGTCCAGATTTGTAATCATCACATTTTGAAAAGAGCAGGATGTCGTCTATGTAGCAAAAGCATCCGCTAACACCTTGTAGGACTTCATGCATGAATCTTTGATAAGATTGGCTTCCATTTTTAGACCAAATGTCATGCAGTTGAATTCGAATAGGCCGAAAGGTGTGATTACGGCGGTTTTCTTTGCGTCTTCTTTATTTATGGGTAACCAGTAATATGCAGTCTTGGTATCGATTTTGGAGAATAATTTCATGTCTTTCAGCTGATACGTGAAGTCTTGAATGCGAGGTATAGGGTACCGGTCCGGTTGTGTAACCGCCTTAAGGCGTCTGTAATCTCCGCAAATTCGTATTCCTCCATCTTTTTCTTAACAACATGGAGCGGGCTCGCCCAAGGACTCTTCGATGGCTGGCATATACCCATCTCCATCATGCGGTCGAATTCTTCTTTGACCGCTTTGTATTTGTCGGGCGGCAGGGGCGCGCGCGTGCAAACAACGGTGGGCCGGTTGTTTCGATGTAATGAACTACGTTGTGTTTCGGTGGCTGCTTCAGTGACATGGGCCGAAGTACGTTAGGATAAGTCTTCAATATGCCATGGTAATCTAATCTTGACTGGAATTGATAAGGTGGATGGCTTCGGAAGGTGTAGAAATCTCGATGGCATTTATCGATAGTTCTGTCACTAGATCGACTAACTTTTTCTTATGCAGGTCCACAAGCAGTTGAAAATGGAGAAGAAAGTCAGCTCCTAATATTGAAGTCTTGACATCTGCAATGATGAAGGTCCACGTGAAGCTTCGACGAAGGCCAAGGTTCAGCCTAATCGTTTTCTCACCATACGTTTGTATGGGCGTATTATTTGCGGCAAAAAAAAAAAAAGTTGGAAGGCGCTATCTCGGCTGTTTTTTCTTGTCTTATTTGTCGCTGCCAGTACGGAAATGTCGGCGCCTGTGTCCACGAGGAAACGTTCCCGAGTGTCGCGATCGTGTACACATAGGCGATTGCTTGTATGGGAGACATCGACGCTCGCCACAGTCGATGTCGACGTTAGTTTTCCGACTTCTTATTTCGGCGACAGCACGGTGACTCGCAACGTTTCGCTTTGTCGCCAAACCGGAAATGGTATTTGCATTCCCATGTAGGATCCCCAGGCTTCACTGATGAACTGCGTCGCGTATTGGACTGCGAACGTGAGCGTGAGCGCCAGCGAGAGGGACGGCGCTGATAATTATGCTGCGGACGGGAGCGTATTTCGGCAATTTCAAGCGTAAGTTTTTTGATTTGCTTCGTTAAAAATTCGAATCTTGTATGTTGATCTTCCATGTTTCAATCACGTCGGGGTCACCAATGTGGGAGGCCTTCACTATTGTCGATATTTGCGGGAAGAATAACACTCGGAGTCCAGATTTGTAATGTTTTGTATTTTCTAATTTCCTAACTATTTATACAACTTATGTGCTACGTCCTTACTGGCACTAATTAGAAACTAAGTTTGTCGACCAATCCGGGAGGGACACTGATTAATAGTTATTTACAATGAGAGTGAGCGAGAGGTGATTTTCTCTGTCACACATCTTGCGCGTTCCGCACAGAGATAGCGATATGCTGTTTAAGACCCCCGATAATTTCAATAGCAGTCTAGGTATGCAGTAACTGTAACGTCCTGACGTCTATTGGCGAGTCTATAATATAACTTTTAATTGCATAATTATTTTTTTTAATTAATTATAAATTTTTAGTAAAAATTAAATTTATGTTTTTTTAATGAAATATAAAAAAAATATTTTATTTTATTTTCAAGGTATTTAATTGATAGACATGCACAATTTGTTTCAGTTAGCGAGCGTCGTTATCTTCCGAGATTTTCAAACTTTCTTAACCGACCCTTCATTTTTGCTCACGGCTGTATTTAGTGTGATAAGGCAGCGAACGTTGATCCTATCTGGTATCATAAGAAATGGAGCTCACTGGCGTTCTATAATTCAACCGTTTGCGCAAATATTATGACTTCCCTCAACTAGAAACACTACATCACAAATAAAAATACACCTCACGTATTCGTGATGAATCAGACTACGTTTACATTCAGACGGCACGCGAATTGAATTCATATGTACAACGTATCAGGGATTGCTTTTGCGTGTACCAAATGAAACATGACTCTATTGGCAGCAAAATAGATTATGTCACGTTTAGATTTAGTTCCTTTTGCCTGAAAGCAACGCTTTTTTATATACGCGACCCCCGCTGAAAATGTTTCGTATTGGGTTTTTCAAATTTCACCAAGGCTTTTTTTTGAATATTTCTTCGATGGCTATTTATATTTGATACTAGCTTGCGCGTACGTTGAGTCGCCGCACTAGATTTTGCTTTATTTTATTTAAACAATATACTTACATCATTAAATATTTACTTTAACTCTCACAATATATTAAATTATTAATTTCTCTCCGTATTCATGCTCTTCTCGAGTGGGTGAAGACAACCTACACCCATATAAATATCAAATATATAAATGATAAGAATGATCATGTATAAAATACAATATCATTCTTATCATTTATACAAAAACATATCGGGCTCAAGTTAATGGCAGAAATAAGAGTACATATGCCTTGTTTGACAGTTCAAAGAGAGGAGTGCTCCGATCGTCACCAAACTTTTAGGATTACTCGCCAGGTCAATCTGAAGATTCCCGGAAAGTTTAGTTGAAATTGGTCCAGCCGTTTCGGAGCCTATATTTACGCATTTAGTATTTATAGAACAAATTTAAACAATAATGACAGGAAAACGGTTTTTTAAACATAGTAAAATTAAAAAAAATATTAAAATATTTTAATTTTCAAATAATTTACGTCAAAAATTGTTCGTTAACTTCTTTAAAATACATGAAATATCGACTCTATTAGAGCCGTGTTGAAAAAAAGGCAGAAAACTTTCATAATGCGTTACAACACTGTCCATTGGGTGTGAAGTGCGTGCAAAGCGTCACATCAAAGTGAACGATCGAACGAACGAGTGAACGTTTGACCGGGTGAATGATTCCGCTCGGCTCGTTGAAACTGACCGGGATAAGTGCGTTCATTTACTTACGTAGTTGAGCACTGTATCGAATTAGGCACGGATGACGTAAGATGCTCTCAGGACCGAACATTGCTTAGAAGCAATGTAAATATTATAGACATAGACATAGTCGCTTCGCCGGTCTAGATTTTGCTTTATTTTATTTAAACAATAAACTTACATCGTTAAATATTTAATTTAACTCTCACAATATATTAAACTATTCATTTCTCTCCGTATTCATTCTCTTCTCGAGCGGGTGAAGATCATTCACCTACACCAATGTACATGCAATATACCTCAATACCTCAATATGGTACATGATGACATAAATATACACAACGCATGTGTCAATACAAATTTGGGTTATAAAACAATAGAATATCATCATAGTAAATAAAGGCTGTATTTGACAGTTCAAAAAGAGTGAAAGAGTGCTCTGATCCTCACCAAATTTCACAGGATTACTCGCCAGATCAATATGAAGATTCCCTGAAAGTTTCATTGAAATCGGTCCAGCCGTTACGGTGCATATACGGATCAAACACATATACATTCTCTTTTATATACTCGTATATAGATATAGATTGACAAAGTATATGGTATGTATGTAACTTTTTTTACTATTAATTTGACATTCAAAACTATTCAAACATTTGTACTTAAATGGGAACATAGAAATGAAAAAATATTTTCATATGAAATATTGTTTTTTATCCGTCAAAAATCCATTAGACCTTTTATTGTTCCTTTGATTACGTATTTTTAACCTCTTCTTCGTTCCTATAATATTCTTTAGGGGGATGACTCGCCTCTTGAATGGAATAATCAGCGAAAACGTTACCTTTGCTTCCAACAGGTTCATTAAGAACAGAATTTTAGTTCCTTTCATACCACACGTAAGCGTGAATACAAATTCCTTAATTAAATGGACTCCTTTATCTCGGCGGGGACTTCGCTAACCCGACATTCATCTCCCTAATCAACGTCTTGGTCTTTATCGCCAAGGCAATAGAGGTCAACGGGTTAATGGTTCAGTGGTGATATCGAACTTGCCATAGATTAAATATTTTTTATTTTATTAAATTGCCTCGACTTTATATCTTTTTATAAAGGCCAGTTTCTTTCGCATGTATATTTTTTTAAAATTTAAAAACAATATATTTTTTGTTTGTATTAGAACACAAGTAGCTAAACTATACCTATATATCATTATATATAAGTGTCCGGGCGGTCGCCTCAAGTTGCATGGTACCCGAGTTCGATCCCCGGTGACGGCACCAATAAATTTGTCGTCACAATTTTATGTGCTGATTTACCACGCGCTCGGCGGTGAAGGGAAACGTCGTGAGGAAACCTACATGTCCTTGAAAATGTTTCTAAGACTATGACTATACTATATATATATATATATATATATATATATATATATATATATAAATATAGTCCTTAATGCCTTTCGATTTAGAGCTTAGCGTAAAGAGACAGCTTTCTTCAACCACTATTCACCAAGCTTATTAGGTCCTATATGTGGTAAGCCCACCGCTATACACCTGACACAAATTTTAAGCAAGTGATGTTTTTAGTAAACCAGTATATTTACAACATTCAAATCTAATCTACTCTAAACTAAATTCACCCAGTCAAAAGTTAAATTAAAAAACTTATAGACGAATTTTGACCTTCATCCTTTTAAAGTCGGTTGAAAAAACCGCTCCGAACTGGAGTTTGAAGCCGCAATCACCATGTCGTAAGTTCAACCACTTAGCTACTAGACTATTGCTGCCTTTTAGGATATGTATAGTAATAAATTTAAAATTACCAACGTTTCCGTAAGCCACTCCTATCAGCTTCGAGGTAATTTCGTGACAATTGTGGAATGCCAGATTTGAAACACAGCATAACCTTCCCAGACCGTACCCTAAACCATTGTTACTAGGTATCCTTACACATTTATTTAACAAGTACATTTAACAATTCGTTGTAACATGACCTTATCGCTAAAATCTCTTCAGGTAACCTGAGATAAAGTACCAGCCTTTATATATGTCCCACTGCCGGGCACAGGTCTTTTGTGTAGTGTGGATTGGCAGACTTCACATGTCTTAGAAACATTTTCAAGGACATGTAGGTTTCCTCACGACGTTTCCCTTCACCGCCGAGCGCGTGGTAAATCAGCACATAAAATTGTGACGACAAATTTATTGGTGCCGTCACCGGGGATCGAACTCGGGTACCATGCAACTTGAGGCGACCGCCCGGACACTTATATATAATGATATATAGGTATAGTTTAGCTACTTGTGTTTATATTTATCATTAATAACTATATTTATATATATATAGATATATATATATATATATATATATATATATATATATATATATATATATATATATATATATATATATATATATATATATATATATATATATATATATATATATGTATATATATAGATAAATATATATATATATATAATACCTTATATCGCATTCAGTCTTTCCTCACGGGTTCAATCTGGACACCTATAAGTCCAATGTGAACAGACAACTTATAGGATCGCGTGCCCCATCCTAGGCTTCATCATCGCCTTCCATCAGGCGAGATTGAGGCCAAACGTGAGCCTATTTAGAATAATAAAAAAAAAAGATTCGCGTCACACTACTGGTTACAAGATTTCTTTATAAAGAAAACGCTTGTGAAGTAACTGACTCCACATATCTTCGACACGACAGATTTCCTTATTAATCATCGATTACGTGTTAAGGCAAAAGCTAACCTATGTATTTAAACACTTGAACAGAATCCAACGATCGGTGGGTCGTTTTTATACCATAAACGAAATATCGATAGTACCATAAATAAAAAAAAATATTGCTCTCTCAAAATTAAAAACATAGAAACAACAGAGCCTTCAAAGTTCTGGTTCCAAATATTTTTATTTAGTTTTAATCACGTTAATTAAATTATTTTTATAATTTAGATATCGTGATTTATATATTTATTAATTATAATTAATTAAATAACTGCCTATAGTATGCTTATTTAACTTTATGCAGTTAATTAAAGAAATGTATGGTAATTAGTGAAATTTTGGAAACATTGAAGTAGCTTCAGTACTAATGATTTGGTTGCTATCCAATTACTAATTTAAAATATAGCTTATTTGACATTTTAATTAAGCCAAATTTAGAAGTACTTTTGAGGTCAAAATAAGCAATTATAAGTAACATTATATTATTATAAATTTATATAATAATAGTAAACTTCACTCATGGCTTTGCGTAAATCGCTTGCAGTTCATATACATTAGTATATGTTTCAAATTGCTATGTGTCACTTAAGAAAAAATGCTGTACGTCCTTTAACCCTTTTAGGGTAGACAGAGACAGTAATTGTTGTCCGCTTTTCATTATTCTTCAGTATGATTTTAGAAGTTCCCTGGTATTTAGCCAGAAAGCAAAGTCCTTTTTTTATTGACGGGGGGGAAATCATCAAATCAATCAATCATCAAGGCAATCCCGTTCACCCAGTCGAAATTTCTGAGGTTGATATACATAAAAAAAGTCGGTTTGAGAACTTCCTTCTTTTTGGAGTCGGTTAAAACAACGGACAGCGATTGTTATCTGTCTACACGTATAGGGTTAATAAATCGTGTATTTTTCTATGCTGCCTTGCCATAATTTCAGTGTACACTGAACTTTAGGTAACTCAAGTAGGTACAAGGTAATTCCGCGAACCGCGTTGACATTTAAAACGATTTGTTTATGAGAAATAATGCGCCTTGGTAATTGGCATGCACTCGTTGGGCAATGAACACGATTGCCTCGGTATGCGATTTGGTACAGTTTCTGTATTGAGTCATTAATATGTGTGAGCGCTAAGTGAATTTATGTTTGTCACTTGTGACAATTGGGAAAATTTGATATAGTTAAAATGATGTGAACTATGTTGGAACAAGCTGATGTTGCCAAACATTGGGTAGACATACATGATTCACAAAAGCATTGCTTTTGTGAATCATGTATCATAGAATTTTTATTGAACTTAAAAATCGAGATTAATCTCAAAAAATAGTCAAATATTATCATTTTTCATTGTTTTGATTGTTGTTTTAATATTGATAGTTAACTTGTGTTCAACCAGTTTTTTAAATAAAAAGAAAAAAATGAGATTTCATTCATTTTTGAAGTTACATTTCTGACTTATTTTGATGAAAGCTAAATTAAATCAAAAATAGTTTACTTTTGCATAATGCATATAGGAGTTTAAATTATCGCATATCCTCACCATCACTCACGTTCACGATATCCTCCTCGAATTACAAATAATGCTGTATTTCTTGCAGTATATTTACAAATACACTCGTGAGCAAAAATAAAGAGTCGGTTAAGAAAGTTTGAATATCTCGGAAGATAAAGACGCTAGCTAACTGAAATAAATTGTGCATGATAGACAATTAAATATCCTTAAAATATTTCTTTTTTATCAGGCGACACTAAATACTAAAATTTAAATAAAAATAAAATTTAATGAAAAATGCTGTACTATCTAAGTTTACGTAACGAGATATCCTTTTTCGTTTAAGTTTATGTTTTTTATGAAATATAAATAAATTAATAATTAAATATTTTATTTTATTTTAAGAATATTTAATTGTCTATCATGCACAATTTATTTCAGTTAGCTAGCGTCTTTATCTTCCGAGATATTCAAACTTTCTTAATCGACTCTTTATTTTTGCTCACGGCTATATTAAGCATTTATAACTGGACAATAATTTCCGATACCCACGGCCTTAACGGTAGAGATTCCTCCAAACATAAGTTCCTTTCTATTGTAAACCTAAGCCTTCTACGACTACCGGGAATATCCTAGTCTTATTCTTGAGAGCACAGAAATACAGGGCGTATTACCTATGTCTATCGCGATAGGATTAAAAAGGCATTGGACCTTATTTTCATTTTTTAACCATTTTAGCATGAAAAGACTGGTTGAGCGAGTGACCTGCGAACTAGTGAGTGAATGAATGAACGGCCGATTTATTTGTTCAAGCCGATCCCAGCGGAATGGTTACACGCCAGTCGGGGCCCGCAACAAAGCTTTGACCGTCCGCATATTTAGAATGGTCAAATACACGTGAAGGATTCGCCGTTAGAATGGTGATATTTTAATTATGCCCCAGCATTTTGTCACTTAAGTAAACTACATTCCATTAATCATAAATAACCTTAGCTTACGATGTTTTGAATGTTTTTTTTATTGGGACAAATGCAAGACGCATTCTACAGCTCAAATATTAAGTGATAACCGCCGCTTATTAATTATTTACCAGCTACGTTGCAGCGCCCCAAGCTGCTAAATCAATTGTGTCAAAATGAAAGTTCAGTGGCATCACAGTGGTAGATTTTTGTTAGTTTAGATAATCTGCTAGTTCAGTTACGCCACTGTGGTGTCCCAAACTTTTCAATTATGCCGATAGAGCAGTCGTAGCTCAGTGTCCTTGGCTAAAGTTGAGTACGCTTAGCAACCAGAACTCGGTCCCCGGTGCCGGTACCACTAAATTTGATGTTGCAGTTTAATGTGCTGATTTACCACGCGATCGGCGGTGAAGGAAAACATCGTGAGGAAACCTACATGTCTTAGAATTTTTTTCTAAGGCAATAAATGATCGTATTAAACGAGTGACATTTTCATATCTATTATTATGGAACTATTTAAGACAGCACGATAAATACGTAAAGGAAATTCTTTTCCTCACTATTTCTATACGCTGCTAACCGCAGATACGGTATTTTATTTCGTAAGTATCATAGATATATATTACGATGTACTGGCAAAAATACAATATAAGCTATTGTCTTTTTCTTTCAAATTTGTGTTCGTTATCGTTATTTAGTATTGTTTCGGCTTATAGGGTACTAAATTATTGAAATCATTGGAATAACCAGATCATGTTTCTCAAGGCGACTAAAAAAACACAGCGCTACGTTGGAATTATTCATTTAGCAATCCCGCGCGCCACCATTTTGTACCAATACCATTGAAAAACAAAGACTTATTCAAATTGCCGCCAATTGCTTATACGAATTAAACAAAATACGCCTAACCAAGGTTCAATTGTGTAAGTAGGATGCGCAAAAAATGTGGAACTCAGCTCGCATTGTGTCCCAATAGGCTATACTCTCGTAATGTCTCTAACAAAAGAATCTTTTCCTTTCTCCATGTTAAGTAAAGTCGGTTTTAGCCCGGGTACAGTCGTGGCGACAAATCGTTCCGATGTGTCACTTGAGTTTTTGTCGCATGCCTTTTGTGCAACTGAGAGTAGTATTTGTTTCGAAAATATATCCAGCCAATTAGTAGTGGAGTTTTTACCCTAATTGTAATATGACTTATTAGAGTACGTACCTACATTTGAAGGTCACGCTTTTGGACTTCTCGTAGCGATTCGGAGGCCCTTTGCATGAGGTCAATGATCACACATTATGATTTAATTTGAAATGTCTTATTGATAACAATAAATAAGTTCTCAGGTCCTTGTAACTTTAAGGGTAGATGAAGACAATTACCATTCGTTTTATACTAATTTTATTAGTATATGTTACAGTGGTTGGATGACATTTAAAAAAAATGATAAGTAATTATGTTTACGTTGTTAACATATTTTTCATTTATTATTTTATTTTATAAAATATATTTTAATGTCATGACTGTTTTATTCATGTATCATATTTAGTTATCATATATATAGTATACATAGTATATCATGTTAGTTGAAACCTTAGCAACTATACTATAACCGGGCACAAATGTTAAAAAATGATTTTTTGTACTTTAGGATCTAAAAACGAAAATTCTTATAACTTCTTATAACTTTAGGCGTTAGACCGCCACAGCTTACCCTTTACACGTTACATGGCGTTAAGGATGAATCAATCCTTTCTGTCATATCTCACAATTAAAAACATAATTGACAATTAACTTAATATGGTCATACAAGTAAAAGAAGTCAGTTGAAGAACTTTCAAATCTAGTTTCAAGGGAGAATGGACCTAAACAGGTTTCCACGTAGAAAGATTTTGTAGCTTAAAAATTTTATTATATTAAAGTAGAGTATTTCTAATTATCTTGAAGCGTCAATAGCCTAATGCCTTAGGGTACGGCCTGTGAATCGTAAGGTCGAAATATTGCTGGCTTTCTTTTTGAAAAAAAAAATGTTTCAAGCGTCAATGGCGTAATAGTTTTGGGTACGGTTTGCGAAACGAAAGTATTTCGGTTCAACCAATATTCGACTATTGACGTTAACCATTTCCTAGCACAATCTATTTACAACGGTTAACTTTATTATAAACATTTTTTTTTAAATACTAGTGTTTATTTTTGGAAAATTATAAATCTTGTAAATTATTGCTACTAATATAATGCTATAACTTAAGCGGTTTATAATGAACATAAAGATAACTGGCATAAATTGTTGTTAAATATATTGGTCTAATAGGTACATTATTTTAACTGTGAACTGTTCTGTTTCAGGTATGGAATCAAATTCTTTATTATGTCATCCTGCATCGGCGACGGTAAGTTATACTGTACATTCATAATTATATAAGAAACGTGCAATATCAATAGCGTAATGAATAAGCATTTGACTTTTAGTTCTTATTGGTCGGTTCCAACACATGTCCAATAAGTTTTCCCACCTCTTATTCCATGAAGAATTAGCGAACCCAGTCCACTTGGCCGGGCTAGATTTTGCTTTATTTTAACAATAAACTTACATCATTAAATATTTAATTTAACTGTCACCATATATTAAATAATTCATTTCTCTCCGTATTCATTCTCTTCTCGAGCGGGTTAAGATCATTACCTACACCCATGTACGTATCAGCAGCATCAGTAAACGTATACATTCGCGACGCTTTAACTTACCTTGAATTCTTCAAAATCTTTAAGTATTATCTTTAATATACTTGTGTATACTTTATTATACTTCATTATACTTTTACTTGGAGTATCCATTGTACTTCAATATGGTTCACAATGACATAAATATACACAACGCAAGTGTCAATACAAATCTGGGTTATTAAACAATAGAATATCATCATAGTAAATAAAAGCTGTATTTGACAGGTCAAAAAGAGGGTGCTCCGATTGTCACTACACCTTACAGGTTTACTCGCCAGATCAATCTAAAGATTTTTTTTTTGTTTTAAAAGAAAGCTAGCAATATTTCTTTTTTTTTTCAGAAATATTACTAACAATCTTGTTAACCATTCCAACTAAGCTTGTGCTAGGACATGGTTCACGGCAATAGTCCAATGGTGGATTCGAACCCACGACCTTACGATTCGCAGGCCGTACCCTAAACCATTAGGCTATTGACCCTATAAGTTTCATTAAAATCGATCCAGCAGTTTCGGAGCCTTTGCGGAACAAACCTACACACTTTCTATATATATTTTACATATATAGATAGCCGTTAGGTACAACAGGCGAAACGCAAAAGTTTTTTTTTATAGTAAAAAAAAAAAGTATAATATACCTCCACTGAAGTGGATCTCAAGATCGGTATTCTGTGAGGTCGTCGTACTTCTCCATTTCTCATCCCGTTAATAACAGAAAAACCTTTGCGATATCTAAACAAATTGTCAAAATAAGCTGGGGGTGATGCACAACAATAACACTAGACTGTTGTTGTGCGCCATTCCATTGTTTTAACGTATAATTTTATGTTTTCGTAAACCGTACCATAAATCGTCACGTTTGAAACAACTGACCAAATGATAAGTACGAATGATAAGAGTAAGTAGAGGTTCAAGCTAAAGTGTCCTGAGAGCTCACCTCCTCTCCAAAACCCGGTGAAACTGGGTGAAGAGATCACCTAGCCTATGAGCCTAGTTCATTCCTGAAAATAAGCCCTTAGCTATTTTCGCCTTTAAAAAGTTACGTTAACGTTTTAGGCTTTGCTTACAGCTACCTTTAAAAGCTCTTACTTATATTTGAACAAAAAGTAAGCGATTTTGCGGAATACTAGGGCATTATGACTTCACCTGTACACATTATTGCGCCTCAGTAAAGGGCCTGCGTCGAACGACGAACAAAGGTAGCAGAAACCAATTTGTTGCGTGATAATATGCCCCCCACCCCCTCCCCCTTGACTTCCTCTCCTCCCCGTTTCCGATACGAAATGAGTCTTATTTCGACTTGAACACTCCTCGAACTCTCAAATATAAGGTAAAACATTTCTGATGTCCCATTGTTCCTAATAAGTGTAACGTCGATTTTTTTTTCGTAACAATTTCCCGCTCCCCGCTCCCATTTGCTAAGTGATTTCTTTATTCAATTTTCATTTATTTTTAAAATGTAACATTATGTAACGAGTCAAGAATCTAGCATAAAATCAAGCATGCGCTGCTAAATACGACACCAATATCAATAAAATCTTGCTTGTATTTATCGTAATTTCACATAAACACAGACATTCATACACGCTGACACATTAGCACACTCTTACAATTATTTTATATTAATTAACTTTAAAAAAACAAAATTTGACAGTTAAGGAAGAGCTGGATCTTTTGGCAGAAGTATATTTTATAGAAGATCCAAACATTGTATACTTGTCGACAACAAGTGCAACGACTGTACGTTTTTCGCGTAACTTTCTCCCACGCACTGTCAACTTGTGGAATCAACTGTCGCCAGCGGTGTTTCCGAACGTTTACGATTTAGGGACCTTCAAGAAACGAGCCTATTCCTATCTCAAAGGTCGGCAACGCACCTACAGCTCCTCTGGTGCTGTGGATGTTCATGGGCTACGGTGATCACTTAAGATCTCAAGCTCACCTGGAGCCATATGCTCGTTTGCCACTTTTCATATAAAAAAAACACTTGTTTTGTATGTTTTGTTTTCGAAAATAAATTAATATAAATATTCCGCTGAGACAGAAGCTGTCATTTAAATAATTTTTTTTTAAATGACAGCTTCTGTTTCAGCGGAAAGGCGAAGCTAAAAAATTAATTGGGAACGCAACTAATGCCAATCTTGCTAGATGTTATTTACTCTTACGATCTTCGTAAACGATATAATTATTCGATTTATCATAGGAGCTCTTAAATTTGAACGCCATTATTCGTTAAATGGGAACGTAAATTCGAAATTCCAATAAAACGGCAAGGGAACCCCGTCTTACAGCCAATATTGCGTTCCCCCGACATTCTATTTAACCAATATTTGTCAAAGGCCAAATCACCTCTATAGGGCACATTGGGCGGGGCGACAGCTTACTCAAACCTATAGATATAGAGATCTTGAATACACTAGGTGACGATTTGTAAGTGGTAATGGAAAATTGTGCTTGAAGTGAATTGAATTTATGAGACCAATCAATCGAGATATATATAGATATATTTTATAAGCACTGATAGCCTTTAGCACAAAGCGGTTACACTTAATGATCAATGGTCGCGAGTTCGAATCCCTGTCGGATTTTTTGGTTTTTAAGTAAAAAAATTAAAAGTAAACACTACTTTGGCCACATTGCCCGAAGATAATCTGGAGAAAATGTATGTTGTAGGGAAAATCAAGAGAAAAATCACCTACCCGCTGGTCTGACCAAGTCCAAAACATACCGGGTCTCAATATTGTGGCCGACATGAGAAAAGCCGAGACCGATGTGTGGGGTAACTCGTCGACATTTCAGTAAAGGCGATTCAAGATTAGCACGACCTTCACTATTGAAACAAAGTAACGAAGAAATACAAAAAAATAATTTTTTCATTTGCGGCCAGTGAATGATCATGACACCTAATACACTTAGTAAAAAGCGGACGCTGAAACCTGTCTACCCCACTAGTATTAAGAGAACATGACAGCTTATTTGATAATCTAAAATAAAAAAATTGCCTGTTAGTTATTTGTTAAAGCGTCTGTTAGTTATTTAAAAAAAAAACACTTACATGCATATGGATGTTAAAGTTACAGCCTTTATCCCACTGCTGGGCAAAGCCTTCTTCGTAAAGAGAGTACAAGGGCGTAGTCCGACACGCGGCCCTAGTGCGAATTGGCAGGCTTCACGCACCCGTACAAATTTTGCTGGCATTATACCTCGTGTTGCTAAGATGTGCCAGGGAACTTCTCAAAATCGTATAGAGAAATGTCTATTCCGATATCTATACTTTTTGTTGACAACGAGCACAAATGTAGAAGAAGAAAGTAATCCGAATTTTGTAATATAACCGTGATACTTAGGAAATTAAATGGAGCGTTACGTTAAAGTTGAAAATTGCTGATGGCAGACTTCACATGCCTTAGAAAAATGTTCAAAGACATATAGGTTCCTTCAACGCCGAGCGCGTGGTACATCATAAAATTTATTGGTGCCGGCACCGAGGATCGAACTCGGGTTGCTAGCGTACTATGCAACTTGAGGCATGGCTATGATGCACGCAGCCCTGTAGTTCTGGGCTCTCAAGAATAAGACTACGGTATCCCCTGCCTGTCGTACAAGGCGACTAAAAGGGGCCTCGGGTTCACTGGGCGACAAGGGTGGGGGCCTGCGTCGTCCACCAAAGTGGACCCGGGAAGAAGGCGACATCGGCTGGCCCGTGTCGCCTTTCGCTGCGAGGGCACAGGGGGGAGGGAGTAACCTCCCCGGGACGTGCTATGAGCACAGTGCAGAGGGGCTCCGGTGCGTTCCACGTGAGGGGCCACCGGGGAGGTTTTAGTGGGTAAGATCCCCATATAACCGCCGCCTTCCCCCCAGAAGGCGGGTTATCTTTGTGAAGATTTCCTCCCCGTCAACAAAAAAAAAATGGCTATGATGCACGGTAAATATACCAAAATACCATTGTTTACAAATTTTGTCTGTTTATTCCGGCAAATCTCTGGAACGGCTGAACCGTTTTTGACGGGACTTTCACTGGCAGATAGCTTAACTAAGAATACTTTTATTTTAG
Organism: Meandrusa payeni; assembly: GCA_029286785.1. NCBI lineage: Eukaryota > Metazoa > Arthropoda > Insecta > Lepidoptera > Papilionidae > Meandrusa > Meandrusa payeni. The sequence goes on from JAGSMX010000029.1 coordinate 6,115,111, forward strand.
ACACATTTAATTAAATAGTTTTTGTGGGTAACACCCCGGAGCGTAGTTATTTATAAATACATTTAGGAAAATTTTTAGGTCACACTTAGTAAGTATCCTTGAAAATGCTTAAGGTAGCCTCGATTAGTATTAATACCAAACATAAAACATAATACTACCGAAATGAGTACTTCCTTCATATCTGAAGTCAGTTTAAAGTGCCGACTATCGATTCTCTTATGGTGTTCATATAAAACAAGACTTTATTTTAAACAAGTTAAATATCAATTTCGATAACTGTTTTCATGCTTTAAATTGTAATCAAAGTCTAGTGGTTGTGACGACATCGCCAGTTCGTTAAACAATGTTCCCGCGCACATCAGTCCGAAAATAAGCTTGAAATTAAAAGAGGCCGAATAAAAAACGCATTAAACGTTTTATTAAAAACTTCTAAAGCTATCGGCCAGTATCATTGTTTATTTTTCTTAATTATGTCACTTCGTAATTTATCTATTATAATGTTGCCAGTACTTTTTAATTATTTTCATTATTTAAAAGCCGCAACCTTGTATACAACTATGGATTTTGTCTTTAAACAAAACGATCTAAGAATATATGTGTGACAATTCAGTCTACACCAGATTTTTAAGTAAACATGTATACTTCTAAGTTGCAGAGTTTAGATTGGCAAGATATTCAATTCGCTTAAGATACAAATAGCTCTGCATTTATGAATGATTGTTTTGATTTTTTCTGTACGTTCACGTTACGTTTCTTTACTTTTACGTTGTAAATAATTTACGGGCTTCAGTTACATATAAATATTAAGCTGTGTTTGTATGTCAGTGTATGTGAATGCATGTTTATTTTGTTATAATTTTTTATTTGTGTTTATGAGGTAATCGTGGGCAAAGAAGATTTTGTTAAAAATGCTTGAGAATAGAATTGGCGTCCCGTTGCGGTTAGTTTGATTTTCCATAGTTGTATTAAGTTTTAAAAGTGTTGAAGGCTCCAAAAAAAGGTATCATTATTTAAATCCTGCAACTAAATATTGTATATTTCGTGAAGGATTTCTTCAAATTAAAAAAATACATTACACATTTTTAATCTGTAATGGCGCTGCACAATTTTCCCGCGTACACTTCCCGCCGAAGGTTCGGTTCTAACGTGATTATTTAGTCTGTAGCCATGCGCCGACAGAGCCGAAATGTAAGACCGTCGATTCCCGAAGTGTCTACTTCATTTGTAAAATGATTTCAAGCGCAATTTGGAATTCAGTTTTCAGCAGTCGGATCGGGGAATTTATTAAATTCACAGCGAAGTACCCTTCCGTTTCGTAATGATGGCCAACGGGCCCGTTCCCGCTTAGCACCTAAGCTTGTTAGTTCTTACGTGTCCATTTCCAACGTATTTCACTGGGACGGAATTGTAGTATGTATGAACTTTGTCGGAAAATACAGCTCTAAACATGTATTTTCGTTTATCTACCCGTAATTTGAGACGTTCTAATATATTTTCAACAGGCTTTACAAATAGAAGAGGTTCTCAATTCGCCTGTATGATTTTTATGTCTATTATCTCTTAACTTTGGACTGGGTGAACCGATTTTGATGATTCTTTTGTTTAATTTGATAGCTCGTGTTTCCCGTGTGGTAGCGATAGAGTATCAAGCTCAGCGACCTAGCTATGCCACCTCTTAATCCGGTTAAGCAAGCTCTGGCCAATCTGTGTAGTTCGTCAAAAAAAATCGATTTCGATGATTAATTTTTATCGAAAAGAATAAATGAACTTTGATCAATCTATGATTAGAGTTTAGTTAAAATAAAACAGAGCGTATAGTTTTTTTTATGCGTGTAAACTAGCGCTTGACCATGATCCCACCTGGTGTTATATGGTGATATAGTCGAAAGATGATACGCGCTAGTTTAGTATGTGCCTATTCACTCTACTCTTGAAGGCTCCCACGTCGTACTTGGACGGAAAGACTGAGGCCGGCAACTTATTCCACTCCTTTGTTGTATGCACGATGAACGATGACTCAAATCGCTTCGTTCGGACGCGCGGAACATCGACTATAAAAGGGTGGAGACCCGCCGAGTTTCTAAACGTCGGAAGGTAGAATGGGGATGGGGGAATTAACTTGTGTAATTCCTGTGCACACTCTCCAAAATGTAATCTGTAAAACACCGAAAGGCTGGCCACCTTGCGCCTGTGCTCAAGACTATCTAGGTGTAGATCTTGGTCACCTATCAACTTTTATAGCAGCGTACATAGTAGAATACATAGTTTATACATAGTAGCGTGTAATGTTTGATTTCAAATGAAGTCATTGTTTATTTTTACTTAATTATATTTGTGATTTTGTATTTATTTTGTTATTATTAGAATAGAATAGGCATACAATTTATTCAACACAAGTTTATAATCGCAAGTTTTAACTTTATGTATCGATTAACAAAATGATAAAAGATAACTATGTATCGAGAATTATGTGCGGAAAGACAAAGGAGGTTTTACTGCGTAAATAATTTTGAAGTCACGTCGTCAGAGTGTTGTTTTCAAAGGACAGTAGCTGACTAATTATGGCTTCGACGCCATGTTTTTTTCCGTGCCTCCGTCAATTTCGTCGTACCGAAAATCCACGGTAAAGGTATATTTAGTGCTAAATGCTCTATAAAGAAAATTACACGGTTGATTTTCCGTAACAGTCGTGTGTTTATATGGATCCTTTATATTTATTTTCTAACTACGAAATTACTTCGCCATTGTCAAATAAAAAACAATGCTTTTCAAAACTTTATCTGAATTCGAAAAACTATTGTTTCTTTTTTAAATGGAGAAATCTGTCATACAAAGACAGACAAATTATGAAACATTTTTAAAAAGACAAAAAAATATAAAAAAAATCAGTTAAAGAAAGAAAAAACGGACAAATAGTATACAGGACATGATGCCAATATTGGACACCGTCTCAGTATATGCTGTCGCTAGGATGAGACAGCGCTGCTTTTCAGCGGTGCCCAGGACCACCCATAGTCGTGCGAGCGCAATATTACATTTACATGGAATTTATGCAGACGAATATATATATATATATATATGTATATATAAATTATAATACAATAAAATTTAATCGTGGGTGTGTGGTGAGTTGTTTTTTTTTTAAGATTAGTCGCGCAATCGTACTTCTCACGTAAAAAATAGAAGTACTTAGAATTTCGAATTAAAACTAATCTTATATTATTAAATAGAACGAAGGGAACCTAATTATTCGTTATTAAACTACACTTTTCAAAACTACGATAGTGTGAATGTATTTACTACCCAACTTGACACTTGGTAAATTATATTACAAGTCAAAATAAGCCGAAGTAAAACGAGGGCGTCGAGATTAATAAAAGTGTTATGAACATTTTTTTAACGATCTACACTGATTGGTCAGTGAAGCTGGCCTTGACTGTTTTACCGGATTGAGAGGTGGCATAGCTCTTATGTCGCTTAGCCTGAACCTCTATCGCTAGTAACTCAAGACACAAGGGTGACGGTATGAACATTATAAGATTGTGTATTTGTGAAACTACTTTTACAGATTTTATAAGTCCCTCATTACGAAAAACAAAACGTCTTCCCTTTCCTCCATCCCTCCATCATTCCGCCGTGAAAATGACAGCTGTAAAGCGCTCGTTACGTTGCGAATTCAAAGATTAAATTACGTCATAAAATACTTAAAAGTAGTTTTGTGCGAGTACATTAATATTATAAATATGAGAAGTCAGTATATTATGTTTGCGGCTAAAATGTATAAGCCTCTCAGAGGCGGCATATTTGCTGCACTAGCGCCCTCTGTAATGAAAACGAACCCGTGGACGAGTTTATTCGCAACCCTTCCGCTATTAACCGCAATGTACCGAACAACGGGGAATCGTGGCAAAACAAATACACCGGGGATCCTTGTGCAAATATCGTGTCCTTTTTGTGAGCACCAGTACACGCGCGCGACCTGACATTGTTTGAAAGGGGAGTGCGGGGTTTTTTGACACTACGGAGGTACGTGACATTTTTAAATATGTTTTCCGTTCACTCTATATTAGTTAAAAACTACGCATGACGTTTATTAATAACTGCCGTACCCAGCCCGCTTCGCCTGGCTAGATTTTGATTTATTTTATGTAAACAATAAACTTACATCATTAAATATTTAATTTAACTCTCACAATATATTAAATTATTCATTTCGCTCCGTATTCATTCTCTTTTCGAGCGGGTGAAGATCATTACCTACACTCATGTACATATCAGCAGCATCAGTAAACGGATACATTCGCGTACATTCTCCATTGTTCTTCAATAATTACATAAATATACACAACGCGTGTGTCAATACAAATTTGGGTTACAACACAATAGAATATTATCATAGTAAATAACTTTGACAGTTAAAAAAGAGGAGTGCTCCGATCGATCATCACACAGGATTACTCGCCAGGTCAATCTGAAGATTCCCTGAAAGTTTTATTGCAATCGGTTCAGCCGGAGCCTATACGGAACAAACCCACACACTTTCTTTTTATATATATATAAATGTGTTTATGAAAATACATTGCAATATAATCTTTTTAAATATTAATGTGAGATAATTTTTGTAATTTTTATAACCTCAATCTTTGAGGACCACTTTTCTGTCTTTCCGTAAATATTCTGTAAAATCAAAATGCATAGAGGCTGTAATACACTTACGGAATAAAGTGTGTTCAGACGAGTAAAGAATTTGCATTCATAACGTCGCCCTATTACGTAACTGAACTGTCTAGTGTAGACGCCAATGTGACTATTTAAACTTGAGCACATTACAATTATATATTCCACTGGGATACAATGAATTAATAAATCCTCGAACGACTGTCTACTAAGTATGTAATGTGAATATTTATAAGCTTTTCCTGTTTATTCCCCATACCCTTTTCAGGTTAAACTAGCGGACCCTACAGACTTTGTTCTGTCTAAAAGATTTGGAATGTGACAATTTTTTGTTCCTACCTATTTTATAGTCGGGGCAAAACAATTTTCCTGAACAGAACTGTCACCCTGATGATAGGGTTCAGCTCGGGTGACAAAGGGTTTTTTTCTTCCACGAACTTTGGCTGCTGGACCCACTAAAATAAAGAAAAGGGCTATTTTTAAGGTTTTCCCGGGAGTTATTCTAATTTTTCTCACCTTTTAAACCTTCCCTAGACCTCCACGAACATTTCAAGACCAAGATAAGATAAATCCGTTCAGCTGTTCTCGAGTTTTAGCGAGACTAACGAACAGCAATTAATTTTTATATATATAGATAGACTTACTAGAAAATTTAACTCATCAAAATCGATTTCTTTTTCTCAAATCATTTGTATGGTTAAATAATCATTAACATATAAATAGTATTTTTTTGTTCTATTTCTTTTTGCTTGTTAATAGCCTAATGGTTTAGGGTACGGCCTGCGAATCGTAAGGTCGTGGGTTCGAATCCACCATTGGACTATTGCCGTGAACCATGTCCTAGCTCAAGCTTAAGCTTAGTTGGAATGGTTAACAAGTTTGTTAGTAATATTTCTTTCAAAAAAAGTAAGCTTTCTTTAAAAAAAAATTAAATTTACTTTAATTTGACTTTTTATGTTTTTTTGTTTGTTATATTTTGGTTGGTTATTGTGCCTCGCCGTTTATTGTTATTGCATGCTGTTTGCACCTATAACTGCGATGTCATTAACCATGCCACTTTTCCACTGTTTTTATACATTGCACGTTAAAAATGTTCATTGTGTTACTGTTCAATAAATAAATAAATTTATCAAATTTAGGGAAAAAATCATAATACCACGGACTTTTTTTTTTAATAAAGCTAGCTATATTTTTTTTTTCAGAAGTATTACTAACAATCTTGTTAACCATTCCAACTAAGCTTACGCTTGTGCTAGGACATGGTTCACGGCAATAGTCGAATGGTGGATTCGAATACCCACGACCTTACGATTCGCAGGCCGTACCCTAAACCATTAGGCTATTGACGCTTCGAAAGGTTTAAGGTGTCAAAAAATTGGTGCTTGTAACTCTGCACGCGCGGGAGAAGTTACATTTCTTTGGCATCGTTAAAAAATTGTTTTTAATTGTATACAAATAATTAATTATAATAAAATAATAGTAGAACTGGATAAGGGTAGTCAACGGAGTCAATAAAGTTCAGTTGAAATTTGAAAAATTAAATATCTATTTTATTAAATAATAAAATTAAAATTATTATCAATAAATAATAAATACAGATAATCAGAGTTTGACTAAATTGAAATGTGAGCTTTCAAATAAAAAAAGAATCATCAAAATCGTTTAATCCAATCCAAAGTTATGAGGTAAAAACCTTACCGACCTCCTTCTTTGAATTCGTTTAAAAAGCGTAAAGCGTTTGCTGTCTCCACAAAAAGGTAGACGCTTAAGATTATTGTAATACTACCCCTATTAAGCAATAAGAGCATTATTTATATTGAAGACAATAGTCGAATGGTGTATTTGTACCTGCGACCTTAGGATTCGCTTACCGTACCGTGAACTATTAGGCTATTGAGGCTTAAATTAATTGTCACTGAACAATCACAGTGATCGTCAGTCGACATAGTGAAAGTTAACAATTAGAAACTTGACTCTGATCACCTGCTGGAAGAGCAACATATTTCAGTACAAATATAGTTTACGTACAAGATTATAAAAGTTTCATATACGGTGTGTTTCGAAATTGCTTTCATCTCGTTTCTATATGTTTAGCGCCCACCTGCGTGCAGGGACGCTTTTGAGGCACCCAAGTTGGACCTTACTAACAGAGTTATTAAGACAGTTTAGAAGTTGGTAAGCGTACCCTTAGTGGAATTTGCTGGCGCGTCATCCACAGATGCTTCCGTTTATAACTATTGTTCTATGTATTTTATGACCAACTTCAAAATAAGGAGGTAATCGATTGTACATTTTTATGTATATTTACGTACGAACTAAGTATATTTACGAGCAAAAACAAAAACTGACTTCATTTCGAATCGAACGTTAAACGCTATTCACGCTCTTAGTATTTACGAATTATCGTAGGAATATTTCTAATAAAATTGAACAAAACCGAACGAAACTGTGATCAGACTAATTTTAAAGTCCATAAATTAAAAATTCCCAATAAAAAGTTGAGCCGAGAAAGAGAGCCGTGGTAGCTCAGTAGAGCCGTGGTAGTTCAGTAGAGCCGTGGTAGCTCAGTGTCCAGGCGGTTGGCTCGTGTTGCATAGTACGCTAGCAACCCGAGTTCGATCCCCGGTGCCGGCACCAATAAATTTGCTGTTGCAATTATATGTGCCGATTAACCACGCGCTCGGCGGTGAAGGAAAAGGTTTCACGATACCTAAATGTCTTAAAAATTTTTCTAAGGCATGTGAAGTCTACCAATCCGCACTAGGGCCGCGTGGTGGACTATGCCCTTATACTCTCTTTACAGAGAAGGCCTGTGCCCAGCAGTGGGACATATATATTATGTATATAAAGGCTGTAACTTTAACTTTTTAACTTAATAAAAAGTTAATAATCGAAATTGGTTGGCACGATATTAAGTTTAGTCCATGCGTGGCGATACTTGATTCAAATTTAAAATCATATAAGTCACATATTTATATATACAGTATATCACAGAATTACACCAAATTATAATGAATTGCCCCCGAAACCGCTTACGTACAGAATTTCAATTTTAAAATTAACTTTTTAACTTACTTATAAAACTTTAAAGATGTTACATTAGATTATTAAGCAAGGAATAGTTTGACAATTGCTGTCCCTATCCATCTATAATTATATATACGAGTATATGTATATATATTTATTATTATATGTAAGTATTATGTTTATATATTTAATTTATTTGTAAATAGGTATGTATATTATATATACATGCATTTATTATAGTTTTCTTTTATTTATTATTTTCTCACATAGCTTGCACCCGTTACTTTGTCTCTACACAACCCCAAGGTAGACTGGCAGAGAATGCCTACTGCCATTAAGTCCGCCTATTTGTACCTTTTTTTGTTTTGTGTGCAAATAAAGAATAAATAAATAAATTATTGTCAGAATTAAACCAAATTATAATGAATCGCCCCCTAAACCACCTACAAACAAAACTTAAATTAAAAAAACATAGCTTAGCTTACATTCAAAATTTAAAGTTATTATATTAGATTATTTTTCAACTTTAAATGTCTATTTAACTTAAAATAAATACGTATATTGACATATCGTTGTTGGAGAAATAAGCGTTAATGGAATTCCGTATTGTCTTTTCACAAGCCACGTCTTATTACTGAAGCAGAAATGTGAGGAATGTTACATAGAGATATATACGGGGTTGCAAGCGATAAACTTATTTCCCCTAAACAAGACATAGATTATTAAAACCGTTTCGTTTAGGTAAAAAGAAGACGATTGCGGAATCCGTCCTTACTTTTCGTCAACTCTGAATATTCAGTAGTAGTAATATAAATAGATGGATAAGTTTGTATCACTAAAATATATGTTCATAAACGATTTAATGCTATGAGAGTCATGAGATGAGGTTTCTAGAGACCACCCTTTTTGTGTCGTTGAGTGTTGCTCCACGAATTATGTTGCGGACAATCGCTCTCCACCTGTTGTGGTCTTTAGCGTGGACTCTCGTGTTGGTGTTGTTGCTGATTTGGTCTGTCCGACGCATAGGGCTCCTCTCTCTTGGTCGTCTTCCCTGTACTGTGCCTGTGACCAGGAGTGTTTCCAGTGTATCGTTTTTCTTGGGTATGTGACCGAATAATTCGAAAACACTACGGAGACAGACTGTTGACAGTCTGACGGTGACTCCCACTTCCCGGAGAATTGAAATTGACACAATTGTGCGGTGGGCTGTTCAAGGTACTCGTAACATTCTCCTCCAGCACCACATCTCATACAGCGGACGTCAAATACTCCACAGCAGTTAATATGAACCTGATGCACTGATAGTTAATAAAGCGGGCACGTTCGCGCCATGTGCGAAATATGCCGGTAAATATGCTAAATAGTTACGTTTAGGGAGGAGGTCGGGCTAAACTGGTCTTTAATCTGTTTAATTAAAAATGTAGTCTATGGTTTAAAAATTCGGTATATTGTAAACAAAGTTTTGTCAGTGTAAACAAGTGATATCAATTTATTTTATGTGTGTAATTTTATATTTTTTATTTTATTATATAAATTGTTTAGAAAGAAGTTTAGAAGACTGACTGCCGAGTCAGTCTTCTAAACTTCTCCCTATCCATGGCTAAGCGTAATAGAACTTCGACTGTTTTTATTTCAGTCAATTCCCTGATGTTCCTTAGCCATGACTTTATCCTTCTTCCCACTCTTCTTTTTCCAGCTATTTTTCCCATTACAATCAATTGTAGCAGGCGGTACCTATCATGTCGCAGAATATGGCCTAAGTATACGATCTTCCGCTGCTTGATTATTTTCACCAAGGCACGATGTATGCGCCTATCGTATCAAACTGGTTTAGGGATATCGACCGTGTGCATATTGTTCCATTTTGGTTAAAATTTTAGATCCGTCACTACCCTGGATTCTGGAAAGTGTCAGAAATTAAAACTATAATTTCCAGTAATAGCGAACTATTTAAAAATTTGATAAAAGCGTCATTATGCCTTCACACACAATACATATTCATATACATTTTTTTATTTTTAATTATCATTTTCGGTCGTTTCGAAATTATTTTTTCACAACGGCCAGTGTTTAAAGACTTCTTTTATACGTGTAATGAAAAATTGTTCAAATGAAAATTTGCTCGTGTGCACGTTAACACTAAGTGGGCACGTGAGCCGAAAAATAGTGTTGTTCCCCGCATCGTATTTCCAAATGAAACATGTCAAGCGAGGCTAACAAATCGCACGGAACAAAAGCAAAAGCTTTGACCCAAAAATCCCGAGCCCCGAAAGCCCATCGACGACAGAACGCGGCGTGAACAATCCCGACTCGGAACTCGGTCGTAGGTGTGTCCGTACGTGGAAATTGCGTCGCCGACCCTTTGTGAACTACGCGTATATATTTTTTTTTTCATTGAGCACGGCAGGTGTCGCATCGAATCTAAAGCCTGTATTGAATATAGGCTGGCTGGATGGCGAATAAAAATGCTTCCGTTATGTGGGTCGCGACTTGGCGACATCAACTCTGCCATTTTATTTATTTGTAAATCTTTTAGTTATCGTTGCGTAAATATTGTATTTTTCGTTGTACCCACACATAGCTTAGTACGTTGTGTAGGTTTGCTTTTCTAAGCCCTGTAGTTCTGGGCTCTCAAGAATAAGACTACGGTATTCCCTGCCTGTCGTACAAGGCGACTAAAAGGGGCCTCGGGTTCACTGGGCGACAAAGGTGGGGGCCTGCGTCGTCCACCAAAGTGGACCCGGGAAGAAGGCGACATCGGCTGGCCCGTGTCGCCAGGAGGAGGGAGTAACCTCCCCCGGAGAGCTCCTCTGCACTGTGCTCTCCTTGAGCATAGTGCAGAGGGGCTCCGGTGTGTTCCACTGGAGATCCCGGAGCCCCTCGTCATGCACCGAGGAAAGGGCCACCGGGGAGGTTTTAGTGGGTAAGATACCCACATAACCGCCGCCTTCCCCCCAGAAGGCGGGGTATCTTTGTGAAGATTTCCTCCCCGTCAACAAAAAAAAGGTTTGCTTTTCTACGGCAAGCAAGTTGCTATGTTTTTTACCCACTTCAAAAAGGTGGAGGTTCTTAATAAGTACGTATCGCGTCCGAACGAAGCGATTTGAGACATCGTTCATCATGCGAACAGCAAAGGAGTGGAACAAGTTGCGGGCTTCAGTCTTTCCGTCCAAGTACGACGTGGGAACCTTCAAGAGTAGAGTGAATAGGCACTTACCAATCTTTCGAATCACCTCTTAACATAAGGTGGTATCGTGGACAAGCACTATATGCGTTTCCTTCAGTATGTATCGCTTAAGATTAGGTAAATCGCAATCGTTTACCTCCTATAAAAGAACTCTAAACGCTGTCATTTGTTACCTGATTCCGTTTTATTAGTTGTTTAAGGTTTGCTTTCAATTAGGTCCTGTTAATTTTGTAACCATAAGGCCTTGGGTTCAGAAGAAATACTCATAAAAACACCTAAAAATTTTATAGAAGAACGCAATATCATTAGTAGGTATTTGTAAGCGGTTCACTTATGATAAATCTAAGTAAAAGGGAACGAAACTTGTGTTTATCTCGCGCCTTAATCCATTTATACGTAGCTCAAAGGCTTGAATAATGCGAAGCAAGATTTACTAGTTTCACAAAACCGCTGTTTACAAGTACGAAAAATAGATAGGGAGAATGCACTGCGGACTAGTTATTAAAAAAAAAAAAAACTCCCGCCCAGTCAATCACCGTGGTAAAGTGACGCGGCGTAAACCCGAGAGCACAATAATTGGCATCCAACGTCCACGCTCCATTTCACCATGTACCGGGCTCACTAGTTTTTTTTTTAATCCCGATATACATACGCGCGTTTGAAGTCCCGCGGACAAAGGCTAAATTGCCCGGTATCTACACAATTCATCGAATACGACGGCATCCTATGCAAATGATGCAGATTAAATATAAATGAATTTGTCTCGTTGAATAATTACGCGATCCGCGTTTTGAATACTGCACGTTATATGTGATTGTTTCAGTCTGTGACGATTTATGACGTGTACGCGACACCATTTTGATAATAAGCGTTTCACAGCTGAAATTATTTTGCATAACTTTCTTTCACTCACCTACGTACTACTTACTTGAAAGCCTTAAAGAAACGAAGCTACACCATTCTCAAAGGCCGTCAACAAACCTATAGCTCTTCTGGTGTTCATGGGCGACGGTCATCACTTTTCAGACAGAGCTTATGTAGCTCAGAAAAGTGTATTCGAGCGATTTTTGGGTTGCTGCCTCACCAATCATGCTATCAGTTTTTAATGGAATATTACCACTCACACTATATATAATTGAAATTTGTATGTTTGTCCATAAAAATGAATCTATTTTTAAAGCTGGCAACACATGACACCCAGCAATTGTTATGCATAATAACTACTTCCAATGATATCTTAGTGTATTACCTGAACCTTATCGTATCTTTAATTCATAATTAATAATTTAGTTGATCGTCACATTGACTTGTCCATTGTAAACAATAATTTATCTTTATTTAGTTTGTAATCTGACTTCTAATTAATTTTGTATAAAGATAGCGAGGACGCGCAGTTGTCGCGGCATTCGTTAAAATAATTCCTTGTACAACGTTACGCTGTCTCAATAAAGCGAGTGTACTAGTTATTGGACTATTTCATTCCACAAACCCTGCGAGTTATTTTACAAAAAAATGTAAACATTTATAATAAGGTTCCAATAGAATTAAAATTTTAAATGTATTTTTAAAACAAGATTATAGAAGTGGCTTAATTCCTTAAAAATAATAGTGTTTCCGAATGTTTTTGTTGGAAATATCTGTTCTCATAGTTAGTAGTAGTTGAAGCGTCAATAGCCTAATGGTTTAGGGTACCTGCGAATCGTAAGGTCGTGGGTTCGAATCCACCATTGGACGATTGCCGTGAATGTCCTAGCACAAGCTTAAGCTTAGTTGGAATGGTTAACAACATTGTTAGTAATATTTCTGAAAAAAAAATTGCTAGCTTTCTTTTCAAAAAAAAAGTTCAAGAATAGTAATTATGACTGAAATTATGACTTAAATTTTGACTTTTTAATTTCACAATTTAGTGACATTATATTAAAAATAATAATCAATTTTAATTTGTATGCTTAGTTATAATAAGCGAAACATGTCGGCCTGTCTGTAATGATACGTATAACATTATTTGTACACACGTATAACATGATACCATGTTTTTAGCAAATAAATACATCTTATCAGATGAGCAAGAAGCTTATTTGCCCGCTTCCCGAAGTGGCATTTAATTTATTATATTCAATATTTCAATATCTTAAGCTACCGACCGAGTCATGGTCCGGCCCTTTCCTGCACCCTTCTGTCAGGATTCTATCGCGAATAGCTCCAAGCTAAAGGCCCTTGTGCCTAGTATAAAGGTTCCAAGTAAGCGACCGAAAAGCTGTGCCCTTTCAAAAGACCTGGTGAAATTGTAGACATCTCGGGGCTGATCATTCAATCAAAAAAAAAAGTTCTGCCTTAGCGTGACGAGAAAAATATAGTACCTAAGTATCAAATACTCTTGACTTAGTGCGAGTATCGGAAACCGATAAAAAATATTTGTGGATCCTTAATAAAAAAAAAGATAAATATTTCACCACTACTTTTGTTGTGAAAACGCCGGTATATCGGGGCGGGTAATAAAATGCGACTGAAATTCAACCCTATACAGATGAAATAAATTCGTTCCCAATGGCCGAGCACTCGGCACATCTTCGTCTAGATCTAGGCGGAAATCATTTGCGCCAATAAACCCCCCTCGCGCCTCCCGCGTCCCGTCTTATATAGGGTGATTTAATAGGGGTGACGGCGCTTTGAACATCGGTAAATATAATTTTTGGTAAGAAAATATTGGCCCCCGTAGTTGAAGATTGTTTGCTATGTCTCCTGATCAATTGTCGACGTTTCCTTTCGTTTATATTTTTGATGGAGATAAGACATTTAACATTTTTCACGTCGCCACCCTGAAGAGAAACTGCTAAATCACATTATTTGACTGTAATCACTTTTCGCTTGTTTCGCGAAAAATTGTCAGCATTCTTTGTAAATGTTTAAATATCTAAGATTCGTTATTTATTCCTTTTGCTTTGAATTATAATTTTCTTTATATCATTTTCAAACTGAGGTTAAGTTCAAAAAGAGGAGTGCTCCGATCGTCACCAAACTTTACAGGACTACTCGCCAGGTTAATCTGAAGATTCACTGATTAATTGAAATCGGTCCAGCCGTTTCGTAGCCTATATGGAACATACCCAGACACTTTCTCTTTTATATATATAAATATGAAAAAACCAATCAAATATAAGTGCAAACAGAATCAACGTAATTATATAAGTGAAGGCAGTACTCGATCATATACTTGTTGCAAAAGTATCGCAGTGGTTGGGGGTTTTAAAGAGCGCCACGTAGACGGAAGCGAACAAAGAGGCATTATAACAAGCGTCCGAGCGCTCATTACGAGGCGGGCGTCACGCTCGATCCTCGTGGAATGTCACCACCCGGATATTGTTCCCTTGGGGGTTCCGCTTATTTCGCAACAAATTGGGACACGGGTTCGATTTATTGCTTTCGTATGTGTAATTATAAATATTTTAACGTACTCTAACAAAACGAGAATGACACTCTTTTAGAAATCCCCATATTTTTTTAATATTTGTTTCACTGGCACTGTATAAAAGCCGGCATCCTATAGAAAAACGAATCATATATAAATCCAAACGTTAAAAGAGTAACGCTGATAACGCTATTATATAAATTACAGGCCTTAGTCAAAAATACTAATTATGTGTCAAAAAAATTATGAGATTTGCAAAATAACTTTCAGGTCCAGTAATTTTCAAACCGACTTCAAGAAACGAGGTTAACAGTTCGTCAGTTTTTTTTTAAGTTTATTCAGTGATTGCGACGTCATTTAATGTGGAATGGTCAATGCTTTGAAATGAAATTAAACCAACATGTTTTTGATTATTTTTCTAAGGCATGTGTAGTTTGCCAATCCGCACTAGGGCAGTGTGGCGGACTATGCCCTTATACTCTCTTTACAGAGAAGGCCTACGCCCAACAGTGGGACATATGTAACTTTTTAACTTTTATTATCAAATGTTACTAAAAGAAACCCATCAGTATGACTTAAGTTGGATCATTTAACACATATAAGTATTAAAATCCCCGTCGATTTCAGCCGGGAGACGGGACGCAATCACTGTTCCCAACCCCTTAGGGTATAAGTACAAGATTTAGTCGGCTCTCACATGAGTGGCACATTCTAAGCTATCGGCCTGACGTAGGCGATTTGAGGACGACGCTTCGATATTATAATATATGACCTTTGCCTTCCTACTTTTTCTCAAATTTTATTCCGTGCTTGGTTAATATTATATACGTGTTTGTTATGTGGTATGATCTATAAGTGTAATGAAACATACCTTTTCTATCTATATAACGTTGAAGTTACAGCTCATATACAGGATGTTCCGTAATTCAACGTCCAATGGTGAGTGGGTGGTAGATGACTGTGTGAAGGCCTCGGAAAAAATAATTTAAAAAAAATCATTTCATTTATTTTATATAAGCATATTACTCAAAACTGTGAAGAAATCAGACCTTGTACGATATTATTTAGTACTGTAGTTGGCTAGTTTTAATATTTTTAATTGGAAGCGCATATAACAACGCTATCGACCACAAGTACAATTAAAACCAGACATGTTAGAATAACTAATGGAACTAAACACTAAACTAAACTCATGGTACGGAACCTTGACCTGTCCGAAGTGCTCTCGTGCTTTAAGCAACAACATCGGGTACGCCAGCCACCAAAAAGCACACGAGAGGGCAGAAAACCTAAGCCCTACTACCTGAATGAAGTGTCCCAAAAAATGCGTTTCCTGTGACACAGTCGCCATGACTGACATCGGCCTGGACATCACTCATGGTACGATATACGTTCTCACTATGCACGGGTTTTACGCAAATCCTATCCGAGATGAATGGAATCTACCGTATATATGTCTTAGCCTGTAGAAATAATAAGGGCTACCCGCGCGAAGCTGGGGCGTGTCGCTTGTATAATATTTTATTTATTACTCATCTCATAACTCTATTTTTTGGTTTAATATATGTCCCTATTCGATTTACATGTAATTCTAAGATAAATTAAGCATATACTAAGTCTTACCGTCCAGCACTGAATTCCACTTAACATCAGGTGGGATAAGGGTACTTAGAAAATATATTAAAAAAAATAAGCGTAAGTGAAATGACAGCGGATTTCAATTAATAATATAAATCAGCGGTGGGCAAACTCTTTGGGCCACAAATTAAAAAAAAAAATTTAAACGGACCAAAGTTTGACCGAAAAAAATTGTTTTTATTTATAAAAAAGTTTTAAATTCTATTTAACAAAAAAAAAAGGCTAATTTAGCAAATTAAACAAATTGTAATGGCAATTTTTTTGGCTTTTTACGTAAAAATTTTACGACGTTATAAGCTTTTTTTTAAACAATTCAAGAATTTTCAAAGATTTAAAAACTTATAAACAGTACTGTAAATAAATAAAAACAGAAAAATTTTTACATTTATACATTATTACATCAAAAATATTAACTCAAAAAACTCTTAGCTGAATGAAATGCTTTAACGGACCAGATTTGGCCCACGTTTTCCTACCGTTGATTTGGGTCTCGTTTGCCTGTTTTCATAAAAAACTGTGCCAGATATCTCGTTAACTTGTTACTATTCTCTATTTTATTTTCTATACATTCATCCGTATTTTAGTACGTGAAGACTAAAAACATATCAGTTCAGTCGAAACGAGAAACAAGCCAGCTACAAACACGAAAAACCTATCAAGGGAGCTTTGACTGCTGAAATATCGTTGGGGGGAATCGATTATAGAAATAAACAGTGGCCTTATCCGGGCTTACAGAAGCTTCGATGCATACTGCTGGTGAATTTACTGTGTAAAGGTACCTTAATAGAGCTATTAATATCTAGTGTTTGCCTTGATCCACACGATTACTGAGGAACAAGTAAACGTCTATATTTTTAACTGACTTTAAAAAATAAAGCGATTGAGAAATCGTCCGTACAGTTTTTTGTCAATAAAATAGCTATCGATCGAGTCATGGTTTGGCCCTCTCTGACGTCCTCGGATCGGACTTTTTTTTTAGACGAACTACACAGTTGGCCAGAGAGGCTGGCCTTTACTGCTTCACCGGATTGGGAGGTGGCATAGCTCTTAGGTCTCTTAGCCTGAACCTCTATTAGGTAGAAACTCGACGCAAGGGTCGCCCCGGTGAGGGGTAACCTCGGATGGGACGTTTACTATGTTACGCGTAAGCATTTCTATCCGCGGCCGCCCGAGAGACGACTCGGTCGGTTGTTATTTCACGTATTTCACTAATGGAAATAACGTTTTATTTACTATGCGTATTTGAACGAAAGACTCCATCGAAGTAAGTGTGAATTTTATTCGGCAGACAAACCAGTCGTCTAGCAACAGCGCCTCGCTGACATAATATACTGAATAATTCTGCGGAATATTCAGTTCGATACTTTTTTAACCGACTGTTCGTGTAAACAGACAACGTTGGCTCGCACCAATGAACTTCCATTTTTGTGTTTCTTACATACAGCAAAAATAAATAAGAATATTTCTTAGAATGGAATATGAATATGGAAGAAGAAGAGTCGGAACACTGGTTAGTATACTGCGCAATGTTCAGTAAGTTACAATCTTTGTGTGCATTTGACCTTAGAATAACCAACTAAGGTCCATGAATACACTAGCCACAAAGTAGGACGTCCAAAATTTCATATAAATGTATGAAGCCTTATATCCAACTTATGATTTCACTGCGCTATAGCAAGTTCAAAATACGAGCGTGTGCAGTACGCTTACACGACGTCTCGGGGATCCCGCACGGTTGCCTAGATTGCCGCATAGGGTTGTCACTTTGTAGAAATCATACTTTTTTATATTTACATGTACAAAAAACCTACTTCAAATCAAATTAAATTTAAGACATATAGTTATCTCATGGATGCCATTGTCCTGTGAAACATAAAAAAATATACAGGCAAATTACCAAGGGAAACTTCTTTGAAGTTGGTTGTAAAAAGCGACAATATTAACAGGAAACTTGCGACGGTTAGACCCCCGTAGCGTAGTTGGTAGGTGCTTACAAGTAGAGTTTACCCGTTCTGTCGACCCTTTAAGACAACAAGTATAATAACGAGAAAAACCAAACATCGATTTCTAAACAAGTCAGTGACGAATTAATTACACAAGACCTTTCTTCTCATTGCATCATTGTCGTTACGATAAGTACGCGGAAGCATTCCGGCCCTCTCGAGCGCCCTCGGATCGGAATGCTTACGGGTAACATAGTAGCCGAGGTTACCCCCCACCGGTGTAACCTCCTTGTGTCGAGTTACTAGCGATAGAGGTTCAGGCTAAGCGACCTAAGAGCTATGCCACCTCCCTTGATCACATTTTACCATTGGGTTGGTTTTATTCCGTCCGGCGAATCTCTTGTCCGATCTTGGCTACGGAATTCTAAACTTTGCCTACACTGTTTTGATGGTTAGTACTGTACATATTTCTTAGATAATTGTTTACCCACTGTTTTCCGTACATCTTCGAGAACTTTTAGCTTTTTATTGTAAGAACGTACATTTTACATGCTAAAGTTAGAGCTCGTGGCAACAAAGTATTTAAGCGGAGATTTTTTTTCAAAAGAGCGCATGCGCCTTGTATATTTAAATGATATTCTAATTTGCAATCGTTTGGCACGATCACCATACAATGGCCATTGTATGTTTTCTAAGAACTTTTTATTTTATTATCGCGTTACGAAATTTTAAATACCAACCAATATAATGCTTGCAAGCAACACATGAATATTGTTATTTAAAAAACGTACTCGTGTCCCTTTAACGCTTGCAGTGTAGGCAGATATGGCAATTGTGGTCCGTTTCTCACAAAGCTTATTAACGCTGTATATCTGGGAGGTCAAACAAACTTTGTAGTTGTTCATTAGCAGAACTATTGCATACCGTCAAACAGGAAAAGGTTTTTTTTTTGTTTTTTTTTTGACGGGGATGAAGTCTTCACAAAGATACCCCGCCTTCTAGGGGGAAGGCGGCGGTTATGTGGGGTTCTTACCCACTAAAATCTCCCCGGTGGCCCTTTCCTCGGTGCATGACGAGGGGCTCCGGGATCTCCAGTGGAACGCACCGGATCCCCTCTGCACTGTGCTCATTGAGAGCCCTCCCCCCTGTGCCCTCGCAGCGGAAGGCGACACGGGCCAGCCAGTGCCCTTCTGCCCTTCTTCCCGGGTTCACTTTGGTGGACGACTCAGGCCCCCACCCTTGTCGCCCAGTGAACCCGAGGCCCCTTAGTTTTTTTTTTTTTTTTTATTGACGAACTACACAGATTGGCCAGAAAGCTGGCCTTGACTGCTTCACCGGATTGAGAGGTGGCATAGCTCTTAGGTCGCTTAGCCTGAACCTCTATTGCTAGTAACTCGACACAAGGGTCCCCCGGTGAGGGGTAACCTCGGCTTGACGGTTACTATGTTACGCGTAAGCATGCCGATCCGAGGGCGCCTGAGAGGGCCGAACCACGACTCGGTCGGTTGCTATTTCACGGATAATCTAAGAGACATTCAAAAGCTAAACTAACTTTGAGTGCCACTTCGGGAAGCGTTGGCGCTGGGAGAAGAAGTGGCCGAAGAAACTCCAGCAACGCTCCTAACATCTAAGGGTGGGGCCTGCCCATAAAATAGCGGTAACGCGCAAGGATTATTCGCAACCTCCGACGGTCGCGAATGGACGCTTTGTTGATTTGTAGAGATCTAGCCTGTGCAATGGTAATCGCGTCGTCCGGATCGTCAAGAACGTGTCTCGGCCTCCGGGCGACGCGACGGAATTTATTATAGGAAGGCTTATAAGTGGCGGCACTTACAAGAAGTTTGTTAGAATGTTTGGTGGCAGTCTCGAAAAAACGTCGAGATGCCTGCTTAAAGAATTGGGCAGGCCCCTTAGTCGCCTTGTACGACAGGCAGGGGATACCGTAGTCTTATTCATGAGAGCCCAGAACTATAGGGCTGGACAAGAAAAGCTCGCTTAACTAGATCGGTATGATAAATGAAAAATATGAACTTCTCTAATTGATAATGATGGGCAAAATGGCAGTTAAAAAGTGCGCTGGACGTGGAAAATCATAGTAATAAAACATGAGAGATTACTATATATGCAGCTATTTCGCTTAGCAAAAGAGAGAGATTCGCTGATCTTTTTTTTTATGCATGTAAACTAGCGCTTGACCATGATCCCACCTGGTGTTAAGTGGTGATATAGTCGAAAGATAGTACGCGCTAGTTCAGTAAGTGCCTATTCACTCTACTCTTAAAGGCTCCCACGTCGTACTTGGACGGAAAGACTGACGCCGGCAACTTATTCCACTCCTTTGCTGTACGCACGATGAACGATGACTCAAATCGCTTCGTTCGGACGCGCGGAACATCGACTATAAAAGGGTGGAGACCCGCCGAGTGTCTAAACGTCCGAAGGTAGAATGGGGATGGGGGAATTAACTCGTGTAATTCCTGTGCACACTCTCCAAAGTGTAATCTGTAAAACACCGAAAGGCTGGCCACCTTGCGCCTGTGCTCAAGACTACCTAGGTGTAGATCTTGGTCACCTATCAACTTTTTGGCCCGCCTCTCCATGGAATCCAGTGCTGCGAGTTGGTATTTGGCTGCACCTGCCCAGATATGACAACAGTACTCCACACATGGCCGGATCTGTGCTTTATACAAAGTCAAAAACTGTCCCGGTGTGAAGTACCGCCGTACCTTTGTAACTCCATTAGTAGATCTGTAACTCCATTAGTGGAGGATAGGAAGAAGTGGAACAATACACAACTGAAGCAACAGTAGAATATTGTCTTTATTCGGCAGGTGGTTCTAAATGCCCAATAGCAGCATTATATTCGCTGGAAATATGAAGTTTCTAATAGAACGTTATTACGAGGAGACTGTGCACATCAATAGTCGGCTGGTGGACATTACGATTCACAAATCGTATTCTAAACTGATATAACTAACTAGCTGCACTCCGCGGTGGTACCCGAGTTTAAAAGCTTTAAAAAATTATATTATGTATAGCATATTATTTTAGAATTTTTTTTTTTAAGAAAGCTAGTAATATTTCTTATTTTTTTTTTGAGAAATATTACTAACAATCTTGTTAACCATTCCAACTAAGCTTAAGCTTGTGCTAGGACATGGTTCACGGCAATAGTCGAATGGTGGATTCGAACCCACGACCTTACGATTCGCAGGCCGTACCCTAAACCATTAGGCTATTGACGCTTCAATAAAATTAGCCTTAGTTACTCCTTATTTATGCCAGCTATCTGCCAGTGAAAGTCCCGTCAAAATCGGTCCAGCCGTTCCAGAGATTAGCCGGATCCTACAGACAGACTGATGGACAAAAATTGCAAAATACCGTACATACATTCAGTTATTTTAATATTACAAGCAGACACTCCAATTTTATTTGGACAAATATAGATTATGTAAAAAAAAAAAGATTTTCCTACGTGTATTTGTCAACCCTAGCGGCTTCTTATCTCGGCAAGAGGCACGCTTGACGGCGTTGCGTCAATAGAGGAGAATCTATAGCGTGGCTCGAGTCGCGTGTAAGTCGCGCCCGTGTGCCCCCGGCCTTATATACATAGCTTATACGCGGATTTACATATCTTTTTATAAGTGACTTTTGTGCGACTTCTTGAATTTATTTCTTTCACTTATTACGTTATAGGCGGTGTCGTTCTCCAAAGTGAAATAAAATTTATTATAGATCCATGCATACATTTGTATGCGTGTTCAGATTTTGTAAATTGGAGAGTTCAGTCATGCTTATTAATATTTTTTTGTTGGTTAATAAAAAAAAATCGGACTCGGGCAGTGGACACTAGGGGGTAATAAGCTTGGCTTGTATTCAAAATCGATCAAACGGTGTAACTGCGCCGCAATTCGGCTAATTACCGATGACGTTTCATTATGAAACCTATTTATTACATTCGTATCAATTGTCATTCCATTTTTGTCAAATAGATCAAAAACAAACATTCACGATTGGCATGCAGGGATACGCCATCGGTAAACCATAATGGCACCAATGAACTAAACGATTACTACTCATAACGTCATATAGTGTCAACCTTTTTTTTTGTTAACGTAGGGGAAATCCTCAACAAGATAGCCCGCCCTCTGGGAGGAAGGCTGGGTTATTTGGGGCTCTTAACTACTAAAACCCCTCTGGCCCTTCCTCGGTGCATGGTGACTGCACTGTGCTCTTCGGAGAGCAGTTCCCAAGGGGAGGTTAATCCCTCTCTTCTGTGCCCTCGCAATGCAAGACGATACGGGCCAGCCGATGTCGCCTTCTTCCCGGGTCCGCTTTGGCGGACGACAAAGGAACTAGTATCAACCCATGCCTACTACCAATGAACGTTCATTTTGTAAACAATTGATTTAGCAGCTAGCGATGTGTTGACAGAGACAGCTTTCGCTATCTTCTA
This sequence comes from Meandrusa payeni, assembly GCA_029286785.1. Classification (NCBI taxonomy): domain Eukaryota; kingdom Metazoa; phylum Arthropoda; class Insecta; order Lepidoptera; family Papilionidae; genus Meandrusa; species Meandrusa payeni. The sequence goes on from JAGSMX010000029.1 coordinate 6,137,448, forward strand.
TTCACCAAGATCATTGGGTCGTATGTAACAGGTGGTGAGCTCATCATCATACACCAAACGATGATTCAAACCCACGACTATCAAGTTCGTACGTCAAACCGCTTATCCAATTGTATATAACTGTTTTATACTTATAATACTCACTTGATAAATTTTATTATTGTTGCTTTCTGTCTGCGAGGGAATTAATTGCTGTCGTGGTTATATTTCATGTCCAACTTCCGAAGAGTCCGAGGTAATATTTGCTGCACCAGCAGTAATTCATTTTTCTATATCACTATTATATTTGTGTTAGGAACGCAATATCCCGACATATCCCGACGTTCCAGGGTGATTAAGGTGACTGCTACGATGAGATATGGAGGTATTCGAGATAAATTACACGAATTAATACGCCCTATCTTAACTGTTATATCGAGCATGGCATAACGTGGAAGATATCTGTGATTTGTGGTGATGATCTAGTGAATGTAATTTTATGCTCTTACATTGGATATGGTGTACATACTTAACTGGAAATTAAGGAAACGGGATCGATAATGCTTTCTTTTAGAGAACTAATTTACGAGTAAAAAATAGAAGTGACTTTAAATCGAATCAAACGTTAACATTTTTAAGCTCGTACGCCATATTGTATTTTCGAACTATCGTTAACATTACGTAATGTTTCTTGTTAACGAGGAGGAAATCTTCAGAAAGATACCCCGCCTTCTGGGGGGGAAGGCGGCGGTTATGTGGGGTTTTTATCCATTAAAACCTCCCCGGTGTCCCTTCCTCGGTGCATGGTGAGGAGCCCCTCATCCCGAGCCCCGGGATCTCCAGTGGAACGCACCGGAGCCCCTTTGCACTGTGCTCAAGAAGAGCACTTCCCGGGGGGAGGAGGACGACAAAGGCCCCCTTGTCGCCCAATGAACCTGAGGTCCCTTTTAGTCGCCTCTACGACAGGCAGGGGATACCGTAGTCTTATTCTTGAGAGCCCAGAACTACAGGGCTGAAATAATGAGAACCTAACAAACTCTCATCGAACTACCCTTGAAATATACCTTTCCAATAAAAAATTAATCATCGAAATCGACTTGAAGCTGAGTTGTTCATGCATTTGTAGCGCGCATATTTTATGCAAATTTAAGACGTATATAGTTTTCTCATGGATGCCACTATCAGAATTGGACCAAATTGCGTTTATGTAGACGTAACGAATGTTCTTCTTTATTTTAAAAATAAATACGTTTGTTAATGGAATTTATTGTTCGAAATGATAGCTCCACCGCCTAAATTCACGCCGGCATTTCCCGGATGTGCAGCGCAAACCCACAGGTGAAATATACCGGCGCAAATGTCTTCGGGCTATGAGTTTTAGTTTCGGATTTTATTCTGGAAACAATGTTCCACTGGAATTATTATTGTTGTGGAAGTTGGACACTGACGTATTTGTGTGTCGCCCCCCCATCCAGCCGTTTACAAAACGAATGGAGTTATTATTCAATTCATAAAAACATATTTCTGTGTTTTCCAACGTTCTTTGTGCTGTTTTAAATTCAATGTTTTCATCATTTGTTTTATTATGTTTTCATTCTGGTGAAAAAAGTATAAAATCTAGTTAACTGTCGTGGAAATTAGGTGTTGCTATTTACCACAATCCCACCTGATGTTAGGTGAAATGCAATCAGAGATAGCAACACTAGCTAGTAAATGCCATTTCTACTAACTTCTATTTTCTATTACTTCTCTTAAACACACACATTGTAATCGGATTGTTGTTTCATTTCTTTGTATAATAATAGACGAAGCACAGCGTTTGGATTTAAGGGTGTCCGGAACAAAATAGTGGAATCAACTCTATTTCTGCTAATGTGTCGTAATATCTTTTAATTTACGAAATTGATGTATGGGATAGCTAAGAAGTTGATCGACACATCTGGTGACCAGAGGGCTGGCTTATAACTTTCACAGAGACTAAGCCATACAACGTGGCAATGCCAAGCGACGACGGTTTGGTACAGTTATATTCTTTGTAAAATACCTTATATATTTTTTTAAAATAAATATTTATTTGTATAGATAATAAATAGTTTTTAATCGCGGGTGACACCGTGCAGCTGGTTTATTATAAATGGATTATTTAACAAGTAGCGGAATGTGTGTTCAGCGCTTGGTGCAGGAGCTGACGGCAGCATGACGGTGGCCCGCGGCGAAAGCTCCAATACCTATTATATTGTAAATATTTTTTTTTAGCTAGTATGTACGTAATTAAAAGCGTAAAATAATCACATTACATTATAAACAAATGACACAGAGGTTGTCGTGTATAAATATTTTACATTCATCATAAAATGACGAAAAACAAATCAAAAGACAATAAAAAGTTGAATCAGCTCTAAAGACGTTCGCTTCCGAACGCGTAACGAGTTCACTGCGAACTCCTTACAGTTTTATGCCATTTCTGAATTACGATGTACACAATACAATTGTACAGATTAATTTTGTACCGAAAATGTATAAGTTGATTTTATAACATTGTTCTCCAAGCTTTTATGGAATGTGGTATAATTTGTAGGTCTCGTAGAATAAAATAGTCCAACAACTAATACACTCGCTTTATTGTGGCGTGCGTAACGTTGTACAAAGAATTATTTATAACGAATACCGTGACAACTGCGCGTCCTCACAATCTTTATACAAAATTAATTAGAAGTCAGATTAGGAACTAATAAAGTTAAACTATTGTTTACAATGCCAAGTTCATGTGACGATCAACTAAACTATTAATTATGAATTTAAGATACAATAAGGTTCAGGTAAATCACTAAGATGTCATTGGAGGTAGTTATTATGCATAACAATCGCTGGGTGTCATATGTTGCCAGCTAACATATTATCGGGGGTCTTAAACAGCATATCGCTATCTCTGTGCGGAACGCGCAAGATGTGTGACAGAGAAAATCACATCTCGCTCACTCTCATGGTAAATAACTTATCGGGGGTCTTAAACAGCATATCGCTATCTCTGTGCGGAACGCGCAAGATGTGTGACAGAGAAAATCACATCTCGCTCACTCTCATGGTAAATAACTTATCGGGGTCTTAAACAGCATATCGCTATCTCTGTGCGGAACGCGCAAGATGTGTGACAGAGAAAATCACATCTCGCTCACTCTCATGGTAAATAACTTATCGGGGTCTTAAACAGCATATCGCTATCTCTGTGCGGAACGCGCAAGATGTGTGACAGAGAAAATCACATCTCGCTCACTCTCATGGTAAATAACTTATCGGGGTCTTAAACAGCATATCGCTATCTCTGTGCGGAACGCGCAAGATGTGTGACAGAGAAAATCACATCTCGCTCACTCTCATGGTAAATAACTTATCGGGGTCTTAAACAGCATATCGCTATCTCTGTGCGGAACGCGCAAGATGTGTGACAGAGAAAATCACATCTCGCTCACTCTCATGGTAAATAACTTATCGGGGTCTTAAACAGCATATCGCTATCTCTGTGCGGAACGCGCAAGATGTGTGACAGAGAAAATCACATCTCGCTCACTCTCATGGTAAATAACTTATCGGGGTCTTAAACAGCATATCGCTATCTCTGTGCGGAACGCGCAAGATGTGTGACAGAGAAAATCACATCTCGCTCACTCTCATGGTAAATAACTTATCGGGGTCTTAAACAGCATATCGCTATCTCTGTGCGGAACGCGCAAGATGTGTGACAGAGAAAATCACATCTCGCTCACTCTCATGGTAAATAACACTAGCTAGTAAATGCCTATTCTACTAACTTCTATTTTCTATTACTTCTCTTAAACACACACATTGTAATCGGATTGTTGTTTCATTTCTTTGTATAATAATAGACGAAGCACAGCGGTTTGTTTGGGTTTAAGGGTGTCCGGAACAAAATAATGGAATCTACTCTATTTCTGCTAATGTGTCGTAATATCTTTTAATTTACGAAATTGATGTATGTGATAGCTAAGAAGTTGATCGACACATCTGGTGACCAGAGGGCTGGCTTATAACTTTCACAGAGGCTAAGCCATACAACGTGGCAATGCCAAGCGGCGACGGTTTGGTACAGTTATATTTTTTGTAAAATATCTTATATTTTTTTAATAAATATTTATTTGTATAGATAATAAATAGTTTTTAATCGCGGGTAACACCGCGGGGCGCAGCTCGTTTATTATAAATGGATAATTTAGCAAGTAGTGGAATGTGAGTTTTGCGCTTGGTGCAGGAGCTGACGGTGGCCCGCGGCGAATGCTCCAATACCTATTATATTGTAAATATTTTTTTTTAGCTAGCATGTACGTAATTAAAAGCGTAAAATCGTCACATTATATTATAAACAAATGACACAGACGTCGTCGTGTATAAATATTTTACATTCATCAAATGACGAAAAACAAATCAAAAGACAATAAAAAGTTGAATCAGCTCTAAAGACGTTCGCTTCCGAACGCGTAACGAGTTCACTGCGAACTCCTTACAGTTTTATGCCATTTCTGAATTACGATGATACAATTGTACAGGTTAATTTTATACCGAAAATGTATAAGTTGATTTTATAACATTGTTCTCCAAGCTTTTATGGTAATGTGGTATAATTTGTAGGTCTCGTAGAATAAAATAGTCCAACAACTAATACACTCGCTTTATTGAGACAGCGTAACGTTGTACAAAGAATTATTTATAACGAATACCGTGACAACTGCGCGTCCTCAGAATCTTTATACAAAATTAATTAGAAGTCAGATTAGGAAATAATAAAGTTAAACTATTGTTTACGATACCAAGTTAATGTGACGATCAACTAAATTATTAATTACGAATTAAAGATACAATAAGGTTCAGGTAAATCATTAAGATATCATTGGAGGTAGTCATTATGAATAACAATCGCTGGGTGTCATATGTTGCCAGCTAACACATTATCGGGGTCTTAAACAGCATATCGCTATCTCTGTGCGGAACGCGCAAGATGTGTGACAGAAAATCACATCTCGCTCACTCTCATGGTAAATAACTTATCGGGGTCTTAAACAGCATATCGCTATCTCTGTGCGGAACGCGCAAGATGTGTGACAGAAAATCACATCTCGCTCACTCTCATGGTAAATAACTTATCGGGGTCTTAAACAGCATATCGCTATCTCTGTGCGGAACGCGCAAGATGTGTGACAGAAAATCACATCTCGCTCACTCTCATGGTAAATAACTTATCGGGGTCTTAAACAGCATATCGCTATCTCTGTGCGGAACGCGCAAGATGTGTGACAGAAAATCACATCTCGCTCACTCTCATGGTAAATAACTTATCGGGGTCTTAAACAGCATATCGCTATCTCTGTGCGGAACGCGCAAGATGTGTGACAGAAAATCACATCTCGCTCACTCTCATGGTAAATAACTTATCGGGGTCTTAAACAGCATATCGCTATCTCTGTGCGGAACGCGCAAGATGTGTGACAGAAAATCACATCTCGCTCACTCTCATGGTAAATAACTTATCGGGGTCTTAAACAGCATATCGCTATCTCTGTGCGGAACGCGCAAGATGTGTGACAGAGAAAATCACATCTCGCTCACTCTCATGGTAAATAACTTATCGGGGTCTTAAACAGCATATCGCTATCTCTGTGCGGAACGCGCAAGATGTGTGACAGAGAAAATCACATCTCGCTCACTCTCATGGTAAATAACTTATCGGGGTCTTAAACAGCATATCGCTATCTCTGTGCGGAACGCGCAAGATGTGTGACAGAGAAAATCACATCTCGCTCACTCTCATGGTAAATAACTTATCGGGGTCTTAAACAGCATATCGCTATCTCTGTGCGGAACGCGCAAGATGTGTGACAGAAAATCACATCTCGCTCACTCTCATGGTAAATAACTTATCGGGGTCTTAAACAGCATATCGCTATCTCTGTGCGGAACGCGCAAGATGTGTGACAGAAAATCACATCTCGCTCACTCTCATGGTAAATAACTTATCGGGGTCTTAAACAGCATATCGCTATCTCTGTGCGGAACGCGCAAGATGTGTGACAGAAAATCACATCTCGCTCACTCTCATGGTAAATAACTTATCGGGGTCTTAAACAGCATATCGCTATCTCTGTGCGGAACGCGCAAGATGTGTGACAGAAAATCACATCTCGCTCACTCTCATGGTAAATAACTTATCGGGGTCTTAAACAGCATATCGCTATCTCTGTGCGGAACGCGCAAGATGTGTGACAGAAAATCACATCTCGCTCACTCTCATGGTAAATAACTTATCGGGGTCTTAAACAGCATATCGCTATCTCTGTGCGGAACGCGCAAGATGTGTGACAGAGAAAATCACATCTCGCTCACTCTCATGGTAAATAACTTATCGGGGGTCTTAAACAGCATATCGCTATCTCTGTGCGGAACGCGCAAGATGTGTGACAGAGAAAATCACATCTCGCTCACTCTCATGGTAAATAACTATTAATCAGTGTTCCTTCCGGATTGGTCGACAAACTTAGTTTTTAATTAGTGCCAGTAAGGACGTAGCACATAAGTTGTGTATATAGTTAAGAAATTAGAAAATACAAACATTACAAATCTGGACTCCGAATGTTATTCTTCCCGCAAATATCGACAATAGTGAAGGCCTCCCACAATATGCTAGCGATCTATTTTTTACCTTATAACCAAGCGAAAAAATGGATATTATCTATATATATAAAAGAGAAAATGTGTGGATATGTTCTATATAGGCTCCGAAACAGCTGGACCGATTTCAATGAAACTTTCAGGGAATCTTCAGATTGACCTGGCGAGTAATCCTGTAAAGTTTCCTGATGATCGGAGGACTCCTCAATCGATAACAAGCTAGGTGAAGGTTCTTGTCAATAGTCTAGTTGTGGATTTGCTATTGAAGCTCTTTATTTCCATTCCAGATTGAGAAGTATAATCGTCAGATGCCAACCGTTCTACCTAGATTTATGTTTTTATTAAGCATTGTATAAACGGACAAATTGCAGAGGGTAACACCGTTAAGTACAAGAGGTGCCTCGCGATCGCAGGCGAAATTGCTCCGAGATTATCTCGAATAAAAATAAAAATTTCTCACAACAAAAAAGGCAACCGTGGCGTGGTGCTCTCCCGGTCCAGATTAAACGCACATTCTGCAATATTTTCTACAAAAGGATACCTTAATCCCTAACAAGTGGGGAGTAAGCTCGGGTGGTTATTCTCAAAGTCGCTGACGTTCGACATTAGTATCGTTCGGCTTTTGTTTATATACAAAAGAAATGTTCCAAACCCTATAACGTATTTGTCAGCACCAATGTTTTGCTTAACCTAAGAATTAACCGAACTTCATATACTACAAATATATTATAAAATTATAAGAATTCTTTACAGATCCCTTCCTTGACACATGCCAGCAACTATGTTGTCACGTCCTTTAAACCATTTTGAGGTAGTCAAAGAAAGTTTTCACTGTCCACTTTTCATTAAGCTTATTAGTTCTTTATTATTTATATATAGATTGGGTAAAAATTATTGTACTTATAAAACCGAAAATACTGCAATTCATTGGTGCTATCCGAATGGGGTTCGAAATCGCGATCAATAGTTCGTAAATCGAACTGCTTAGCTTCTAGACTATCGCTGCAAGAGATTTTACTGTCACTACTAAGCTTTTTATAAAGCGTCTTAGCGATAAGAAAAAAGTATGCTACAAATAAAACCAGCGCGAAACAAACATAAAACGTGCGAAACAATCTCGTATACGATGTTATAATGAGTACGTTTGAAATAATAGCACCCAGTTCTCATTTCAATATTAATATTCCCCGGTTTCGAGGTACATACCGATGACTTTTATCCCGCTATCCATGGAGTCGCCTTTCATAGAAAACTTTTTTTCATTTCGGACTTTTTCATAGGTAACGTCTCGCTGCGGTCGTTGACACCGCTTTCTCTTTTGATATTGTCTCCTGGCTATTTTTCTGTTTTTTTCTACAATAATTTGAAACGAGGGCCTTATCTTGTACTCGTACGTTTGTGTATAAATCAATAAAATCACCCTCTTAACACAAAGAAGTAGTAATAGAGATAAATGATTTCAAACGTCCAGTCTTTAACAACAAAAATTTTAAAACTGTTTCAAAAAAATATTTTTTATAACATGTGTAAAAAAAATTATATATATTAAGAACAGCCTGTATCGAACGCTCACACGCATTGAGGCGTCTTCGCTGCTCGCAACGGTTCGTGACGAGGTGTTGCGGTATTCTCTTTTAAATCACTATTACTGTAAAAATGGACGAGGACTGAATGCTGAGCATCCAGACAAACCTGGGATAGGTTTTTGGGATGCGCTTTATTGTGTAAATTTTATTTGTAAAATGTATTAAATTAAATAAATAAATAAATAAAAAAATCTTCGAATAGATGTTTTCTATCTACTAAACTTGTCTATATAACTACAGAACGGGGTACATAGAATGGCCACTTGATTTGTTTTTTTAAACAATGCTAACAGTTTTTTTTTTTATAAATATTTAAGGAAGCTATTTAGAGAAGCTTTTTTGAAGTCGGTTGAAAATATTTACAAAAACATTGCAACACAGTTTCTTTGAATGCAATTCACGGTATTCATTAAACCTTCAACATAAATCCTTTAGAACTTTTCGTTCATGTAAGCTATTAAAAGAACAATAATTTTCTTTAAGAAGGGTGAAAGTAAGCCGGAGTTACACCAAGAGTTAATTTGAATTAAGTTTTTATGCCGCTATAAAGAAACCGGAGTCCACGACAGCGTTTAACATAAATCTGCAATATATAAGAAAGTTGCCAGCGGGGACGGTTGGGAAGTGGTCGAATAATATATTTACACCCGGTGTATATACGTCTTTGTATTTGTAATATTTATTAAATAAAGTTCAACCGACTTCAAAAAAGAGGACCTTGGTTTTGTTATAGTTATCGATCTACCCTCATTGATCGCTCAGATTTATCCGTCTATTCCGACTTACCCAACCATACAACACGCATCTATGTATATATCTCTATATATACATATATGAGAATATGTGTGTGTGTGTGTATGTTTCATATAGGTTCCGAAACGGCTGGACCGAGTTCAATGAAACTTTCAGGGAAACTTCAGATTGACATGGCGAGTAATCCTTATATAAATTTGGTGACGATCGGTGCACTCCTCTTATTGAAATGTCAAACAAGTCGTCGTACGTTTCTTTCTGACATTAACTTGATCCTGATATGTGTTTGTATAAACGATAAGAATGATATTGTATTTACTTATATGTACATGGGTGTAGGTTATAACAATCGAGAAGAGAATGAATACAGGAAGAAATTAATACTTTAATATATTGTGAGAGTTAAATTAAATATTTAATGATGTAAGTTTATTGTTTAAATAAAAAAAGCTTCGCTAGAATTTAGAGAAGGCTAGATTTTAGCCCGGCGAAGCGGGCTGGGTACGCTAGTATATAATAAATATAAATACACACTTGAATATACTGTACTTAACAATAGTATAGAATACAATATATATGCAACAAATATATAACTACAAGCACCGCCTGTCGCGTTGATCGATCTGTCAGCACAAATCAGGTTTATTGGCAACAATAGTTCTGTCTGTGGTGACAGATCGATCCCTATAGAGCGTTGCATGACCATTTTCGAGAACTGGTGTGTACTTATAGTACGGCACCTCGGACTCTAGCATGTTATTATTGTACATGTGTTAGCTAGCAACACATGTCACTCAGCGGTTGTGACGTATTATACTAATGATATCGTAGTGATTTACCTGTACCTTGAATATAAAAATTTGGAGTGGACTACCCTTGTCACTTAGGGATATGAATAGATAGTAGCCGATTCTCAGACCTACTAAATATGCATATAAAATTTCATATCCGTCAAGCCGTTTCGGAGGGGTAAGGTAACTAACATTGTGACACGAGAATTTTATTTATAAGGTTATCCTATAGTAGGGTTTAATTATTGATCCGTCACGTTTAATTTGACATTAAGTCGGTTTTTGTTTTCACTTAACGTATAACAATCTCAAGTTATGTTCAAGTGACGTGAGAAACGCTTATTGAATTCAAATAGAACGTTAGAAGCTACAAAGATAACGCCTATCAAAAATATTTAAAGTTTAGAGTCCGCAAGGAATCAACTATTTAAAAGCATCTAATATTGTATAGTAATCACTATCATATAACGAAAAACATATCGTTAGAATACATTTATGATCCAAATTATCTAATTTCAACATCATTTACACCAACTTAGTCTGATATACGAGGTAAGTAACGCGATAGTGTAGTGGAAAGAACATTTTTTCTCATAATTAAATCTTAATAGTCGACATACATTAGCATAACGACTCCACTATTCTAATTCAACAGTCGATTTGTGTTTGAAAAAAAAGTGGTAAAATAATATTTCGCCCCATTAAATAAACGGGAGACGAACGAAAAGAGGATATAAAAATTTAATTACGAAAACTTTGGCGAGTCTCCGTGTTGTCCCTTTTAGAGAACAAAGGACTTAAAACGTTGCCTTCAATGAGGAAAGGGGTAATTTTCTTATAGAAATATTATTAAATGATGGGGAATCGATTTTCTGCAGCTTTGCGGAGACAAAGGGGTCGGCAGTCTTTCAATTTGCTTTTAAAAGTTGTTTGCGTTGAAAGGTTTGTTTGTTGAAACATTTTCGTCATTAGGTTTTTCAAATTTATTGTCCTGTAATCCCGGCAAACTTTCCCTCCATTATGGTCTTATTAATATTATATTAATTGGTAATTATTGAGTACTATTAATCGACTTCAAAAAAGAGGAGATATCCAATTGTTATTTTAAATATTTATGCTCTGATAACACCGTCAATTCTGTATCGATTTTGATTTGTTTAAAAGGGTTTGCTTTTAATTAAGTCCCTTACCCTTATAGAATCGTTTGAAAGAATTATTGTTGATTGAGATATTTTTGATTTAGATGTTGATGTATGACAAGCCAAGACTAAGAAGGTATTGCTTCATTTTTTTTAAAAAAGGAAGCTAGGAATATTTCTTTTGAGCCATTAGGCTATTAACGCTTCAAAAAAGATAGAGATGAGATAAATCTTAGGTCGCTTAGCTTAGTCGCTCTTTAGAGATTCGTCGTAAGGGCCCACGCTAAACCTTAGCTTTAACACTTTCTTTATTCGCGATACAATTCAGAATCTCGACTATGTTTTGTATTGTAATTAAGAAGTGTTTTATATTTTTAATGTTTGGGGGCAATAAATAAAATGTCTACGTCTAAACAGATAGGATCGTTACTCCCTGGCAATCATATATCAAATTATAGAAAGTTCTAGATGGTTATCTCGTCTACAATGTGCTCGTTTTTCGTTATATAAATTGACTTATCTCCCATCACTAACAATATAACAAACGACCATAACAAAGTTAATAACATAATAAGTTTTTAGAAACAAAATGATTACCGATCCAAACATCAGGTTGTAATTGAGTGGTGTAATTTATGCAATTGTTTCTTCCGCCCGTTCCATCGAGTTTCCTATACATTATCAGTAATGTTGGTAGTTCTCACCGGAGATTAGGTTGGTAACGCTTCGTTGATAATTCTGTAATTGGTCTCATTTAACAAGTAGACCATTTTCTAAATTACTTAATTCGATAACGGCAATTTAAGTTGGGGTCTTATTACACTTTAAGGAAGTGTTTAATTCTAATCATTTGAATACAGAATGAAGACTTCGTCATAGGCCATAGTCCGCCACACGGGTCTAGTGCGGATTTGCGTACTTAACATGGCGTAGAAAATAAGGACATGTAAGTTATCTCGCGATGTTTACCTTTACAACAGAGCACGTGGTAAAATAGAATTTAAAATTGGAATACACAAGTCGACGATCAGGGTCTTTCCGACCGATTCGACCCTCTAAGTCTGCGAAGAGATGTCGGTTCTCTTTGCATCCTGTATCGCATTTACCATGGGGAGTGTTCTGAGGAATTGTTCGGAATCATCCCAGCTACCGATTTTCATTACCGCACATCTCGGCAGAATTCCGAGACCATCTTGATGGTTGGCGTTCAACGACTGTACGTTTTTCGCGTAACTTTCTCCCACGCACTGCCAACTTGTGGAATCAACTGTCGCCAGCGGTGTTTCCGAACGTTTACGATTTAGGGACCTTCAAGAAACGAGCCTATTCCTATCTCAAAGGTCGGCAACGCACCTGCAGCTCCTCTGGTGCTGTGGATGTTCATGGGCGACGGTGATCACTTAAGATCAGGTGAGCCGTATGCTCGTTTGCCACTTTTCATATAAAAAAAAAAACACAATTTCATTAGTGCCGGCACCGGGATTCGAATTCAGATTGCTAGATACTATGTCAGCCTAGTACGCCTTACCATCCAGGACTTTTGCAATTAACATCGATGGATCGTGGGCAAGTCCTGGTTTGGAAAGTATTTATTTTATAATTTAATAAATGAAAGTATCATTTATTTATTTATATATTGAACACCAACACAATGAACATTTTTTAACAAACAATACATAAAACAGTGAAAAGTAAAGTTAATGGCGAGTGACAATGTTAAGTTTTTTTTAGTTAGCATCATTATCTACAATTCCCTAGTAAAATCACACTTAGAATATTTAATAGAAATATGGGGTTCAGCTGCTGTCACTCATCTAGCTCCCCTGCAAAGAACACAAAATAGATTAATAAAAGTTTTTTTTCACTATAACTACCTAACGCCAACAGATGAATTGTATAAAAGATCCCAATTATTTAACATCACACAACTACACACTTACTGTACTTACACTCTAATTAGGAAAATTATAACAAATTCAATTCACACAAATATACAATTGCATAAAAAAGAAAGAACTCGTAACTTGAGGAACAAAGATAAGCTCGACCTAATCACCCCACGTGACAATTACGGAAAGAAAACGATATTGTACGGAGGAGCACAGTTATACAATAGCCTGCCAGATAAAGTGAAGGAGTGCGACACTTTCCAGCAATTTAAAAACAAGCTAAAAGATTTGATGATACACATGTGACGACACCTACCTGCGACCCAGAGGCACATCAATAATTATATTATTTAAGTACCTTATATCTCACTTTAAGTGAACTTTGTAAAAATGTTCTTATGAGAAATAAATTCTTTAAACCCAAACCCAAGTTATAACTAAAAGAACACAAAAATTAAAATTAATTTGAAATTAAAATTAAGTAATAAAACAAAAATAAAAACTTTTTTTTTTGTAAAAAGAAAGCTATCAATATTTCTTTTTTTTTCAGAAATATTACTAACAATCTTGTTAACCATTCCAACTAAGCTTAAGCTTGTGCTAGGACATGGTTCACGGCAATAGTCGAATGGTGGATTCGAACCCACGACCTTACGATTCGCAGGCCGTACCCTAAACCATTGGGCTATTGATGCTTAAACTATTTATAGGTTAGTGATTTTTTAAACATACTAATACTTGGAAAAAAGAGGCCGATATCATCAGTTTTGGAATAAGAGTTAAATTCTATATTAAGTCTATTTAAAGGCGCATTCCTGAATAAACTGCTTCTCAACAATTGGTATCGTGCTTAAAAAGCTTAAAGTATAAAAAAAAATGTTACTTAAGGCTTCACACCTTACCATAAGGTCGTAAAGTTAATCGTTGTCATTGAAACTCCAATACCGCAGACAGAAATATTTAAAAAAATGTATACGTGAAATGACAGTAAATATTACTCGGGACCAGTGAGTTCGCCGCGGAGGGAGGCGACCGCATCGCTGTACTAATTAAAAATTTACATTTTGAAAGGATGTTATAATTCATTATTAAAATTTCGCGGTTAGAGTCGCTTTAACGCGAATAATTCACATTATTCACGTCAAATAACGTATTATCGTGAAAGTGTTGCGGACGGGCGGAAGATAACCCCCCCCGTACCACCACACTACCCACCCGTCTCATTGTTTTATTATGTAAACCGGCCGAAAGGGCCTTTGTCCTTAATTCTTTGGCCGGAATCTTTTCTAACTTCATTTGAATTATGGCGTTTAAGCTTAATTACTCTTGGGTTATTCGTGATACTGCCAGGGGAATACAGCATTATTTTGCCTCGAGTTTTTTTAAAACATTTCTATCTAACAGATATACCGTATAAAACTTATACTTATCTTACTTTGATGCATGCAAGTGAGAGGTGATTGATAGGTGACCAAGATCTACCTACACCTAGATAGTCTTGAGCACAGGCACAAGGTGGCCAGCCTTTCGGTGTTTTACAGATTACACTTTGGAGAGTGTGCACAGGAATTACACGAGTTAATTCCCCCATCCCCATTCTACCTTCGGACGTTTAGACACTCGGCGGGTCTCCACCCTTTTATAGTCGATGTTCCGCTCGTCCGAACGAAGCGATTTGAGTCATCGTTCATCGTGCGTGCAGCAGAGGAGTGGAATAAGTTGCCGGCGTCAGTCTTTCCGTCCAAGTACGACGTGAGAGCCTTCAAGAGTAGAGTGAACTTACTAAACTAGCGCGTACTATCTTTCGACTATATCACCACTTAACACCAGGTGGAACCACGGTCAAGCGCTAGTTTACACGCATAAAAAAGGTGTTTAGTGTTATAATTTGTAGGTCTCGTAGAATAAAATAGTCCAACAACTAATACACTCGCTTTATTAAGACAGCGTAACGTTGTACAAAGAATTATTTATAACGAATACCGTCACAACTGCGCGCCCTCACAATCTTTATACAAAATTAATTAGAAGTCAGATTACGAACTAATCAAGTTAAACTATTGTTTACAATGCGAAGTTCAAGTGACGATCAACTTAATTATTAATTATGAATTTAAGATACAATAAGGTTCAGGTAAATCATTCAGATATCATTGGAAGTAGTTATTATGCATAACAATCGCTGGGTGTCATGTGTTGCCAGCTAACATTAGAATCAAAGAAAATTGTACATAGCATTCGTCTTTTTATATACTTTTAGTACAATTAAGGATCTATCTATCGTGTATCTATTCACGCTAAGAAACAAAACCAAGTCGCTTCCCGAAGCAGATCTTAAAGCTACATAGCTATTAGAATGTCTTGCATTCTGATAAAGCTACCGACCGAGTCGTGGTTCGGCTTCCTCGGGTCGGTATGATATCGCAAATGGAATAACCCTAGCCGAAGTCTCGTCCCGCACGTCAAGTTATTCCTCAAGAGGTTCACGCTCATCTCAAAATGCTTTTTATTTTGGACGAACTATCACAGTTGGCACAGAGAAGCTGGCCTTTACTGCTTCACCGGATTTGAGAGGTGGCACAGCTCTTAGATCGCTTAGCCTGAACCTCTATTAGATGGTAACTCGACACAACGGTCCCCCCGGTGAGGGGTAACCTCGGCTTGGACGGTTACCATTATTACGCGTTAGCAGTCCGATCCGAGGGCGCCCGAGAGGGCCGAACCACGACTCGGTCGGTAGCTATTTTATTAACAAAAATCTGTTGGGACAATCTAAGCTAAACTAACTTATATGCCACTTCGGGACTCAAAATGCTTGTAAAACTGTAGAGGTCAAAGTAAAAACTACACCGAATTTAAAATCTCCTTTTTGAAGTCGGTTCAAAATTATCAGAGTTACTTTGTTGATATATTTTTTTTTTATAATGAATAAACTCTAATTTAAAAACTACTTTCAATATTAAAATATATCCTGAAAAGTAAAACTGGGCCATCGTAAACTCCTTGGACATAAAAAGACTCGTAGAGCGCGCCAGAGTTCTTAATACTTTACGTATACATTAGCGACTCTACCTGTTGCGCTACTTAGCTTTAATTGTTCGCCTTCTGCTACTTAATACTGTATAAAAAATAGTGTCTCTTTTAATCTGTGTTTTGCTTCAGTACCTACATGTATTTAAGGATAGGCAGACTTATTTAATAACATTAAGCACTATATGTCTCCGCCGAGCGCGTGCTAAATCAACACTTAAAATTGCAACAAACAAATTCAGTGATGCCGGCACAGGGGACCGAATTCAGTTTGCTAGAGTACTATACATGAGACCACCGCCCGGCCACTGAGCAACTTAAAGCTAATGTGACCGCCTATATTTACTTATATATGTCCCACTATTCGGCACAGGCCTTCTCTTTACAGAGAGTATAAGGGCATCGTCCGCCACGCGGCCCTACTGCGGACTGACAGACTTCGTGATATTTTACTTCAGCGTTGAGCGCGTGGTAAATAGCACATAAAATTGCAACAGTAAATTTTTTGAAACCGTCACCGGGGATCGATTTTTTTATATGACGAACTACACAGATTGGCTAGAGAAGGTGGCCTTGACTGCTTCACCGGATTGAGAGGTGGCATAGCTCTTAGGTCGCTTAGCCTGAACCTCTATTGCTAGTAACTCGACACAAGGGTCCCCCCGGTGAGGGGTAACCTCGGCTTGGACGGTTACTATGTTACGCGTAAGCATGCCGATCCGAGGGCGCCCGAGAGGGCCGAACCACGACTCGGTCGGTTGCTATTTCACGGATAATCTAAGGGACATTCAAAAGCTAAACTAACTTTGAGTGCCACTTCGGGAAGCGTTGGCGCTAGGAGAAGAAGTGGCCGAAGAAACTCCAACAACGCTCCTAACATCTAAGGGGTGGGGCCTGCCCATAAAATAGCGGTAACGCGCAAGGATTATTCGCAACCTCCGACGGTTGCGAATGGACGCTTTGTTGATTTGTAGAGATCTAGCCTGTGCAATGGTAATCGCGTCGTCCGGATCGTCAAGAACGTGTCTCGGCCTCCGGGCGACGCGACGGAATTTAAACCGGGGATCGAACTCTGCTAGCGTAGTATGCAACGTCAACCGCCCAGACACTGAGCTACCACGGCTCAAAGTGACTGACGGATCACAATTTATCACAGTTCAAATATTAATCGAAACAGCAATTAAATTTGGTTCTTAAACGTTCTCAAGAATATTTGAAACTCACTTTTAGTATTTAAATTTGCAAGTCTAGGGTTGCTATAAAGATATAAAGGAATGTTTTAAGTCATGCCACACTTAACGGGACTTTTGATCTCGAAATAGAGTTTAAAGTTATGTCGAAGTGCGTCGTTCTAAAATTTGCCAAGTTATTTCGATGTACCCTCATGTTATGAATTATTCAGGTGGCATTTAATAACTAGGAGTGTAGTCTGGGTATGTCTCAACGTCCGTTCCTTCTTTTGTATTAAAATTAAATGAAATTGATCGATGTGTCTGCCGAGATATATTCAAAATCTAAATTTCAATTAAAAAAAAAAAGATAAATCAATCCATAGAATTTGTTAGTAACAAAATAACTTAATAACTATGTTAGTATATACAATTTAAAATAAAACTAAAACTTAAAAACTAATGCGTTGTCCGTCAGGGACAAGCCAATGAGCTGCTTCATGAGCCGCGAGTCATACCGCTCTGCAACAGTTCTCATGATGGCGTTGGAGCTGTCCCTCATTCTGCAGAGCAACGAGGCCGCTTTTTTCCTGATGATGGCACAGAATCCATCAGTATGTGCCTTGGCGAACATTTCGGATGCACTGCAGAACTTGGGCAGCCCCATAAGCATCCTAAAGCCGTTATTATATTGGACCCGTAAAGCGCTGATTGTGCGCTGCGTATAGCTCGACCACAGACTGCACGTGTAGAAAACTTGGCAGAAGGCCTTAAACAGTGTAATTTTTGCCTCTTCACTGCATCGTGCAAACCTGCGTGCCAGCATGTTGCAACGCACCGCCAGCGCCCTACGTTCCCTTTCTATGTCAACATGGTCCCTAAGGTCGTCAGTTACAGTGCCCTAGGTATTTAAACTGATTGACTCGTTTTAAGTACTGATATAGTCAAATGATGGTACGCGTGGATGGGATAACTCGTGTAATTCCTGTGCACACTCTTCAAAATGTAATCTGTAAAACACCGAAAGGTAGCACCCTGCGCCGGTGCTCAAGACTATCTAAATGGAACCACTCCATGGAATCTAGTGCCGCGAGTTGGTATTTGGCTGCACCTGCCCAGATATGACAACAGTACTCCAGACAAGGGCGGATCTGTGCTTTATACATAGTCAAAAGCTGTTCTGGTGTGTAAGTACCGCCGTACCTTTAATAGGACTCCAAGCTTCCTAGCAGCTAACTTCGCTTCAGATTTGATTCGTAGTTAAGATTCGCCGACAATTCGATTCCTAGTAACTGTAGGCTGTCGGTAGATTCCAGGGATACATACTGAAAAGTATGTATCCCTGGAATCTATCTATCTCTCGTATCTCGAAATATGCAATTTTACACCAGAGCCGAAAAACTAGAAAATAGCTTTATTATTATTTTCTGTGGTACTCAGGGTTAGACTTTTTGTCTGTGAAGGCTGCTTCTTTGGTTAAATGATCGGCGCATTCAAATAAAACAATTCTATAGCAATATGTCATTTAGGCCAATATTCGAGATTCGACATTTCCGTTTTGTGTCGTCGATATATACAGATTCTGTCACTGAATCTTCCTCCCTGTCCAAATCCCAATCTGTCTCTTTCTTTACTATTGGTCCCACATGAGGTCAGCTTTCCAGATTTTCGTTTCCCTCTTTCCCCGAAATCATCTTCGTAAATCTTGCACTCCCTTACCTCTAAAAATGACAAAAAAACATACTAGCAATCAATACCGATGTGTAGATCGTGTGTGTAGTTATCTTTAAAATCTCTTCCGTTCATTGCTTTTGCATTGCAGATATTTTCGCGTTCGTACATTGCATTTGTACTTCGTGCCTGCTTTGTTACTTGGCCGATACCATCTTGTGATAGAATCAAGATTCTAAGACCGTTGTGGTTTATTTTATCCCTACACTATCGTAGTAGTCGATTATTTTGAAAACATTTTGCCTTCTATCCTTTAATTAATTGTAACAGCTTGGATTTATTATGCATGTATATATAAAAGTAAAGCAGGTGTGACGGATTTTGAAAAGAACCGTCTCATTGATCTAGACGCAAAACGCCACGAAAGGAAATCTCGCCCCTCTCCTCAACCTACAATGTCACGGGTCAGCCGGCTTCGCTAGCATATCAGTGCTCATGCCCGAAGCTAGCTAGGGTCCCTGCCACCGGTCACGGTGTGGAACACTATATATATATATATATTTACTTAAACACTAGTTTTACTAGTTTTAAAAAATAAACACCGTGTAATGATTTTTCGGCCTTATTAGGCATTGTATAATGTGAGGGGAACAATTTCAAAAGGTTGGCAGTGACGGGAAAATTCGAAGGAAAAAGATCTAGAGGCTGATATCTGGGGAGGCGGTGGGAAAAGAAGTTGCGATCCTCAGAAATGGGGGAGCGATTGTGAAGACGAAAAATTGACAAAATTGATATAAGCTTCTACGTCTTTTCCGGAGTACATAGAGGCGACAACTGTTGACAGATTTTCACCAAGGTCAAAGGACCCATTCGTGACAAATAAACAAGCTTGTTCGAATTTAAATCTCATAGAGTTTTATATCTGCTATACACTATATACTTCAAGCAAATGAAAGCAATATGTGAAATCAACTAAAACGCATTTACGTATTATAAATACGATATATAACGATTATAAGTATTATAAATACGTATTCAGTAAACACTTCATTTGACTGACCAATTTGCTGTCGTATAAAGAGCTAGCAGCAAACATTATATAAGACAAGGTAAACTAACCAAATCCGTTTCTTTTCCAGGTACGTCACCGAAATATCTCCTACCTTCAAAAGTAGTAATCAACACGTTTCAACTAGTTCCCGCTATAAAATGCGAACAAGAAGTTTCACAATTGCCACAGAGAAAAGTTCACTAGTGCCGCAGCCGACGCGCGTTGAAACTTGTAAGTTCCTAAGTTGGTCCTTTGAGCCGGATAAATTTAAACATATTAAGCATCTCTCTTCTGTAATCGTGTTGTAATAAAGATACTTAACTATTATTGAATTCCACTTGAACCATAACCATGTTTTGTTATACAAAACATAATACTAAATAATATTTTTATTTTAAGTAATATATACTTTTAAATCTATAGGGATTAGTTATTTTTTTGGAAAGGTGACAATTAGAGTTTGGTTAGGTTCTGATTAATATTCGATTTGAAGTTGGTTTGTTTTTGCTCTTAAATATCTTAATCTGAACTTGTTGATAAGAAAGATGGAAGAACTTACCGATTGTTTTCTTATATGACGCTCTTGAAATTACTATTTCAATGTCACCAACTTCTACATACCGTTTACCGTCCACAGTACCGTTCTACTGTCTGTTATATTAGTTGCGCACGACTGTTTTATAAACACGACAGGCAGCTAGGTGAACAGTTATTTGCAACGGCCCCGCGATACCGCGCTGCATACGTGACCGATGCCTTACTCCTGGATCTAGCTGCATTGCATTGACGCGCCAATCTATCGTGGACGTGCCGGCTTCCATGTCAAATGTAATTTTACTTTTTTTTGTTGCGTCTGTGTTGCTTGCGCAGTATTTCTTGCCAGACGTTTCTGTAATATTTCCCTTTTATTACATTATAGGACTACGTGATAATTGAGTGGGAATTCAAGGAGGTTGTATTTAGAATAAGACAAGTATGGTTTCTTCTTTCCATTGTAAAGGAAGAGGACGAGAAGGAGGACAGTGATGTTGTGGGAGTTAATGGCAGGATCTGTATATAACCCATATAGTATTTATTTATTGGACACCGACACAATGAACATTTTTAATATATAAAAATAATTATGCCATCGCATTTATAGGCGAAGACTGCGAGCAGCAAAAATTTCGAGAGATAATTTTTTTTAACTAAATCTTCTTTGTCGTTCCCTCATTTTTGAGTATCGTGGTCACTGGAGCCCCTCAAGTGAACTGTCTCCTTCGGCTTCGGTCCAAGGCAGCCCTCACCAGCTGGTAGAGATTAGGAGAGGAGATGGCACCTTTTACTTGGTCAGACCATCGTGTTGGCGACCGGCCTCTTGTTGTTTTGCCTTCTGTATTGCCAACGATGACCAGCTTTTTCCTACGTACGTACGTAGTATGCGCTGTAGGCACGTAGTGGATAGTCTGGTTTTTATGGCGAGTCGGGAGAGAATAGATGCATTCGT
This sequence comes from Meandrusa payeni, assembly GCA_029286785.1. Taxonomy (NCBI): domain Eukaryota; kingdom Metazoa; phylum Arthropoda; class Insecta; order Lepidoptera; family Papilionidae; genus Meandrusa; species Meandrusa payeni. The sequence continues at coordinate 6,158,670 of JAGSMX010000029.1, forward strand.
AGCATTCGCCTCCAGCACCACATCTCGAATGCATCTATTCTCTGTCTTTCTCTTGCTCGAATTGAATTAAATCAAATATAGTAAAATACCAATTAACCCCGTAATGTTGTCTGAATTTCAACAAATATTAGTCCACGATGAAGACAAAACGCGTGTGTTAATGGGATTGCATTATCTAGTTTACTGTGGCAGGAGCTGCGCAAAGTGGGTCACAGTCGGTGCATGCTGCATAAATGTGTACTTGTAGTTTAGCTAAATGTTTATTGGCCTGGTCCGTCTTTTGTTTCTGGATTTGTAGGCTTAGTCTGAGAGTGTAAGACTTGTCGTCATATTATGAAGCAAATTTTGTACCCGTTTTTAAGAAAATTGCACGGACAGAGGGATATGAAATTTCCCACACAAATGCGGAATGCTACTTTGCTTAAATTATGTTTACACATACTACCATGCGTTTAATACAATAATAATAAATAAATAATAATATAGTTCATTTGCATCAAAAAATAAAGTTGAATACATATAAAGGTGAGTCCCTTAACTTCCGAACTAGCGTAAGCTGTATCTCAGGAGCTAATGTCTTCCCCCGTCACTTTTTTAATCTTAAACATTAAGAAAGGAAAAAAAAGATAAAAAAGTGAGTAACAAAATGTAAACTGTAAACAAATAGTTGAAAATAAAATCTGTTTTTAAATGAGTTTGTAACACACAAATAATTGACATTATTTGTGTGTATGTGTGTGTGTGTTTTACTGTGTTTGCACAGTAAACAAACTATCAATTTATAATTATTAATTTTTCAATTGCTTCATAATTATACTGGTTAAGCCATGTAAGTATTGTCTGTTTAAATTTATTATTTGTATAATTTCTCACATTGTGTTCTTTTTGAAGAATATTGTAAAGGTATGGAGCTTAGCTCACGAAACGTTTTGTGCAAAGGAATCTTTCACTCTGGGCACAGGACATTTATTAAGGCGTTTTAGTGTGGCAGACAAGGTTGGAACAATTTGCTTGTGGTATCACCTTAACAATTCATATACAAATGCTTTTCTTACCGATAAAATGTTAGTTTTATCGTAAACATCACCAATACATAAATAATGATTGATAGATTCACCCAATAAGCTACGAGCTGCGAATAATGTGTGATTTTAATGCTCCAATTCCTGGGTTAAAGTCGAATTTCCATTTTAGGGCGACCACTTGTGTAATTTATTTATTCAGTACAAAGCTATATTTTAAACCTTAAGCCAGTGATTCCCAACCACTGTGCCGCGGCACTTTTGTGTGCCGCCAAATTTTGCAAATATATAATAATGTTAATATTATTAAATTATATCATTTAAAAAGAAAAACATTTTAACATTAATATATATTTTTATTTCGTATATTTAAACATTTTGTCATAAACTATTTATGCGGTGTGTTGTTGCAAGTAAATAATTTTTATCTTTTTCTTTGTGTGCCGCCAAATTTTAAATCGTTAAATAAGTGCCGCAACCAAAAAAAGTTTGAGAATCACTTCCTTAAGCTATTGTTAACTAGCATTTTTTAATATAAAATGATAAAACGAGTATCATGTAATTTTCTCGACAAACTTGGAAACAGCTGTAAGTAGGTGTTTCCCAATCGATACCACTTGGAGACTATCTAACCCCTTAGTACAAACAATCACTTGGTTAAAATAAATATGCCTAATGTGTGCTCACCACCCGTCAGGTATACTGAGTTCTCCACCTGTCAGGTATACGTGGTAGAACCTAATATCCTGGGTGTAAAGCAGATAGACATAAAGGACTAAATGTTTGTAAAATCTATCATTTAATTTTTGCTGCGATGTAAATTTTTAACTTATTTTAAAAAAGAAAATGACACGAAACCAAACAACAGAAATACAAAGTGCAACAGTTTAGCGGCGTAACAATTCGACGTGGCAATAAATAAAGTGTGTAATTAAGCCCACTCGACGTTACATTGCAAATTCATTACAATTTTTCCTTGCGGGCAACACCATACTGAAAAATAGTAGTAGCTTACGGCACGCAATGACACAGCTGCGGGAAGTGTAGCCTTAATTAGGGTAACCCTAAGTGAATAGATAAATTGCGAGATTTATTACAAATTTGTAAAATGCATTGATTATGCGTTCAACCTAATCTTTCAAATCCTATTCAAATTCGAATCCTAGATGGTTTTTTTTTGGACGAACTAACACAGTTGGCCAGAGAAGCTAGCCTTATGCTTCACCGGATTGAGAGGTGGCATAGCTCATAGGTCGCTTAGCCTGAACCTCTATTAGGTGCTAACTCGACTCAAGGGTCCCACCGGTGAGGGGTAACCTCAGCTTGGACGGTTACCATTATTACGCGTTAGCAGTCCGATCTGAGGGCGCCCGAGAGGGCCGAACCACGACTCGGTCGGTAGCTATTATATTGACTATTATATTTATATTGACTCCTAGATGGGTCTGACCTACAATTTTATATACTTAGAGAAAAGCGGACAGGGATCGCTGTCTCTGTTTACCCGGCTTCTGTAATGAACTATGTGCACTCATACTCATAGCGTCCTCATTTATGAATCGATTTTGAAAACTTTTTGTTGAATAGGGATTGGTTTCAATTACATTCATATATTTTGGATATATGATTGCATATTATATAAGTAGGTTTATGACAATCTAAGACGAGGTATGTACCCTTCAATGACAACAGATACAAATGCGAAAAAGGAAGATATGTGTCAGAACATTGCAATGTAACTTTGATACTTCTGAAATAATAATAGTTGTGCTTAATAGTGTTTAATGTACTCGATTTGAACTGAGTTTTGGTTTTTAATCAACTCAATTTGTAAATGATATCAACTTAATAAGACAATAATACAACGTGAGAACTAACTGTCCTAATAATTGTCTCACGCCTGGCCACCCTAATTCCCGTACCCTACAATGAGGCAGCTAACTGGGTCAGGAACCACGGAGAGCTCATTGTGGCAGCGCACTGCACTCCGCATGGGGCATAATATTAGCGGGGCTTATCGTAAGTGTACGCTATACAGGCGGTTTATTAATTGGAAAGACTCACAGTATAAGGTATTTTATCGTGTAAACAGTTATGTTTAACTTGTTTTTCGTTCTTGTAACACAAAGAACAGTAAGTGCTTATTGGCAAAGCGTTTGAATAACAATCTGGTGATCAAAGCTCCGAAACCCAGCTGATTTGTACCAGGGAATTTACCATTCTCGGACGTAAACAATTATCACTTGTTTAAATTTTCCCGATACATTATAGCATCAGGCTGTCCTGTCTTATGTGGGAGCTTATTAGCTTAGTGAAAAGAAGTAATTATCTGTCGCCTTCTCGTCAGGGTCATAACAGTTCATGCATGATATTTGGTAGTCCTGGGCATCACTGAAAATCAGATCAAATCACATCCAAGGTTGGCATCACGCCTTATTGTACTTTGTTTTAGTGTTGTACGACAGTAATTTTAGATATTAATAATTATACTATAATAATTATTAATATTATAATAAAAATTAATATCTATATCTATAGCGTCAATAATGGTGGCCTAATGGTTTAGGGTACGGTCTGCGAATCGTAAGGTCGTGGGTTCGAATCCACCATTTGACTGCCGTGAACCATGTCCTAGCTCAAGCTTAAGCTTAGTTGGAATGGTTAACAAGATTGTTAGTAATAATTCTGAAAAAAAAATATTGCTAGCTTTCTTTTTTTTTTAAAAAAATCTATGTTCTTTGATAAGTTAACTAGTGATTATAAACTTCTAAAATTTGATATCGATTCCTTATTTCTTCTAACCAAGTGATCGACGGTCTTTGTTAACTAAACATCTATTTTTACGAATAAAAGCAAAAACTCACATAGAACAACTGTAAATAAACGAAAGTGTAAATGCGTCTTATATATGAAGTAACAATGTAAAATAGAAAAATTATACTATACATAAAAATTACTTTATCGAGTACCTTACGTTTTGAATAAATGTGACATTTTATTGTACAGTATTCTCGGAGAATTTATTGAAAACGCGAGTATGTTTCAAGCTGTTCTCAGGTTATATGAGGTTCAATTGTATCAGCGGCCATTGTCCCAGGAGTGAGTGCTTGCGACCGAGCACAATGAATTGTGCAAGAGCAAGGCAAATGGATCGCCATTATATAACCAATCCTGCAATCATTGTTATTATTTGTTAAATATATTGTACGTTCCAGTTATAAATGACCGGGCAAATGACATATTAATGGAACTGAAGTATTAAAACGTTGATAGCCTTTTGATTGGGCATCAGATTTACGCAGAAACCATCAGTGGGTAAGATTCCTGGATTGTTTTGTTTTTGTTTGGCGCTTGCTATGTACTCACACTAACATAGATAAATACTCATTCAGAGAGAAATCTTTAATGATGGGATTACAACAGGACTACTGCGACTTTTCCTGCATGAATGAAACCGTTCTGGGATATACCTTGTAATAGAAATCGTGAACCAGAGCATTCTCCAACACCACGTCCAAAAATCAGGCATTATAAAAAATTATAACTGTAGAGGTAGCAATCTCTATTAATAAATCCAAAGTAAGCAATTAACATTAGAAAAGAGCCCGGACACAAGTCTGTGGTTACACTTTAATAATAATAAAAAAATAGGAATCCGGCATGCTTTTTTTTATGACGAACTACACAGATTGGCCAGAGAAGCTGGCCTTGACTGCTTCTCCGGATTGAGAGGAGGCATAGCTCTTAGGTCGCATAGCCTGAACCTTTGAAATTGCTAGTAACTCGACACAAGGGTCCCCTGGTGAGGGGTAACCTCGGCTTGGACGATTGACCGGCATGCATATTTGACATCTGTGTTTAGATCGGTAAGTAAGATGCTAACGGCCTAATTCGTCGTAAAAAGGTCAGGTGTCTTGGAATTCTTGTAGTGTGAACGCATCGGTGTTCACTTAAGATCAGTTACCCTCTATGCTCGTTCGCCTTTACCCCCATAAAACCTCACCTTGACAAGTTAAAGATTATTTCCGTTACCGTTGGGTTTCAATGATCTCACAATATCTCCAGGTTTCACAGTTAGTTTGGTTTTACATCCATTATCTCCTCTATTGGTGATATGATATTTTTTTTATTTCGGTAGTCTCATCTTGTCATGTGGTCTATCAATTTCTATGAAATTGTCCGAAACATGACTGACTCAGATTTTTCTTTCTTCTCAGAACTTCTTTTTATATTAATGGACCTTAAGTGATCACCGTCGCCCATAAACATCCACAGCACAAGAGGAGCTGCAGGTGCGTTGCCAACCATTGCGATAGGACTAGGCTCGTTTCTCGAAGATTCCCAAATCGTTAATATTCGGAAACACCGCTGCAGACAGTTAATTCTATAGGTAGACAGTGCGTGGAAGAAAGTTACGCGAGAACATGGGATGATTCCGAAGACTTGCGGGCTTCTCTACGTTTCATGTCAACTAAGTATTCTTTTATCCGACAAGTTAATGTTTATTTCATTGAATTCGCAAAGATGTTTTTGTAATTAAGTCCGCGTGGAACGGGGCTGCGTTGGAGTGCTCTACGTAATGAGCTAATTTTGTTTATTAAGAGTCTTTAAAATCTGGGTGAATGTTGCAATTTTGTGCTGAGAGGCGGCATTGAGAGGCGCTTAGGTGATCCAGTTCCTACTGAATGGTCTCCTCCGAGCCGCCTTTGAGTTCCGAGAACTGGCGCGAGCTATTGTAAATGTTTCTTTCTCAACTTGCCTGCGGTTAGTTGTACAAATGCAACATAATGTCTCGTGTTTTTGCTTTGTGTTGTACGTGTGTTTACGAGTATATTTATTAATGTAGAAATTACCATAATATATAGTAATTTATTCATTAATAGGGTACATAGACATTATTTCAACTTGACGTTTGGTATCTCGTATAGTTTTTAGTTTGTCTATGTTGTGTGATAACGTTTTAACCGGCTTATAAACTCCCTAAATTGTTACTGCATAATAATAATAATAACTTTATTTAAAGCTAAGAATTTTGTTTAAAAATTTAAGATTTTCTGTTTATAATGTTGGTAATGGGATATTTTCAACAATCTTACTTCAGGGTTGACTGGTAGACAATTCCACTATGGTATAATCTCCGTCTTTGTGAGCCCTTTTTTTTTTTTTGTTCACGGGAGGAAATCTTCAAGAAGATACCCCGCCTTCTGGGGAAGGCGGCGGTTATGTGGGGTTCTTACCCACTAAAACCTCCCAGTGGCCCTTTCCTCGGTGCATGACGAGGGGCTCCAGGATCTCCAGTGGAACGCACCGGAGCCCCTCTGCACTGTGCTCAAGGAGAGCACGTCCCGGGGGAGGTTACTCCCTCCCCTGTGCCCTCGCAGCGCAAGGCGACACGGGCCAGCCGGTGTCGCCTTCTTCCCAGGTCCACTTTGGTGGACGACTCAGGCCCCCACCCTTGTCGCCCAGTGAACCCGAGGCCCCTTTTAGTCGCCTCCTACGACAGGCAGGGGATACCGTAGTCTTATTCTTGAGAGCCCAGAACTACAGGGCTGCGGGCCGGTCTCCCACCGGCCCGCCTGCCTCTCTCGAACGGGATCGGCCCTCTCCCGATCCCGTTCTGCAGTCTCCTTCTGGGTCATTACTGACTCGCAGAAGGAGACCAGCGCCTTCCATTTAGATCTCCCCGCCAGCGCAGCCGCTACTGCCGCCGGCGGGGAGAGGTCTTGCCCGATATGCTGGACCAGGATCCGCCGCTCCGCCTCCACGCGGAGCACACGGCTAGCGTGTGCTGCGCGGAATCCCAGTCACAGCCACAATGGTGGCATTGCGCGGTCGGTTCGCGCCCTATCCTGTTCAGGTACTCACCGAAGCACCCGTGCCTGGTGAGTACCTGTGTCAGAAACGGTATGTGACGTGCGCGTCATTCCTCCTTTTAAGCCAGGCTTCGAAGTTCGGCAGGAAGGCACAGACGATGCGTTGGCGCGAGCAACGACGCTCCGAGAGCCGCTTGCGCCAGACCTCCATCGCCCGCCTGTGCTCCTGCCGACGCACCTCTCCCGCATCCAGGGGCGGCCCGGCCCGCCGTCGACGGCCCGGACGCGTGTACACGCGCGTCCAGCTCCGCCAAAATGTCGAGCGGCGGGAACCGAGCCAGGATAGTGGCCGCCTCGTATGATACCGTACGGTATCCTCGTGCGATCGAATGGCCATCTTGCGCTGCAGGCTAAGTAGCTTAGCTCTGCAGCGCCGGACGCCCGTGAGTCTTTGTGAGCCCTAGTTTAAGGTGTACCAAAACTTTCATTAAAATTGTTTTTTTTTATTGGTACATAGAAGATATACCAGGAAACCTGACGACTTTCTTAGGTCTTATACCCGGGTTTTTATAGTAATCTTTTTAGACAATATTTTACAATAATGACATTAAAATCAAGCAGCGTTTATGACGGGAGTACTTGAATTCGCGTGCCGCGCTTTAATTTAGCGAATAATTCAATAATCTTATAATCCACTCGTCGCTCGTAAAGCCAAGAGCCATCTACAAAAGATCGCATACACAATATGGCCGCCATAAATCTCCCGTAATAAAGATTTCGTTGGGCATTAAGGCGCAGCCACCCGCACGAAAGCGTCAATATCGTCAAATCCGATAATCTATCTGTTCATATATCTCGTTAATATTATATTTTTTTACGACGGGACCGCGTACACCCCAGGCCTTCGCCCTTACGCCGTATTAATTTCTTTTAATCGTCTAAGTGGATGTTGTAATGCAATAAGGATTGGAATTCTCGTCGGATTATTTCTTATTGTTTCACATTGGGGTATGCTTTTGAAGTTTCACAGCTCGAATTAATATTGTTAATGATGCCATTTGAAATTAAATTAATTTTACACGTACTTTTAAATGTGATTAGTGGACGTTTTGAATACTTTTTCACTGGAGTGCCTCATGTCAGGTGACCCTCTAGATTTGGGGTGTCCTGTCGCTGACAGATCCGGGACACCCCACCCATAACGGCTGATGGCATTCGCGGTAGGTTTAGTGGGTATGGGCTGCCCAGGCCGCGTCCCACACATCCCTCCGGGCCCACCCAGGGTACCGGAGGATGGTCTATAAACAGATTCCGTCGCGTTAACAAAAAAAAAGGTAACCCTCTAGATGTAATTATTCATTCTATTTTTACCGGTTTCTGTTCTATTGTACTTAAAATAAGCTGACAGTGTCTAATATCTAGATGTGGTATGCTTAGTTTAAGATTCGTTTTATTAGTCGCTGGATCCTAAGTATTTTTGCGTGCAAGTAATTAAATATAAGATTTTAATTTAATGAAGATCGTGTCACCATGCTTTTGCCTTTCTATCTATCTTTTAATCTGTCTTAGGATTTGTAGCTTGCTAACTGACTTCTCAAATGGCACTGGGCAGGGCACATATGTAGAATGAACAACAATCAATGAACAAATCGTATAACAGAGTAGATACCAAGAGACAAAAAAAGTGAAAAAGGAAGACCAAGTCAGAGATGGAGAGACATTTTCATACAAACATGTGGATCTTGTTGGACGCGAAAAAGAGATATATGGAAAGATTTAGGAGAGGCCTACGCCGTAGAGGCGACTATTACAAACGCAGTAAATATTTCAAAAATTGAAGTCTAAAATTATAGTTCGTTTCTGTTAACATTTCAGTTAAAATAATTACGTATAAATTAATGATACAGATAAATAATTATTTTGTGCATATGTTTCGTAAAAACTGAAACTCATTGATGCAGGCCGGAAAATTAATAGAACAAGTTCAAATGAAACGTTTCATTTGTCACGTGGATGACGTCAAGGTTGTCCGAAAATAACTGTTCGAAGTTCAAAAAGAAAATAGCGAAACAACTCGTTCTACATTTGAAAGTGGGGGACCGCAGAGGACGTTTTAATAGCGCCGAGGTTCGGTAACGGCCAGCACGCGACACCACTCATAATCGCCCCTCGGATTTACAATCGGAATAAAATGCTTTATCGAGCGGGTGGGGTCCAGCACGCGTTGTGACGCGCTCACAGAAGCTCGGCACGAGACCTTACTATTTGCATGGTCGACTTATTTTTTTTACCACATCCACAAACTCAAAATTTAAATTTACGCAATGTTATGACATAAGATACTACACAATATACAAGACATATACATAGACATTTATTTATTGGCATTACAATACAAAAACACATCACAGACAGAATATAACACACATTAAAAAATAATGAAAAATAGACAAAACACAGTTAAAGTTACACGGACAAATAATGCAAAACATATGATGCCAATATCGGACACCGTCTCAGCATATGCTGTCGCAAGGATGCAACAGCGCTGATTTTCAGCGGTGCCCGGGACTACCAAAAGACGTGGGCGCGCAATACTACTTTTATATGGAATTTATACAGACAATAAGAGTATAATAAATATGATACATAAATAAAACAGTTATGACATTAAAATATTTTTTATACAATAATATAATATATGAAAAAATTTCATAAATAAATATATTATTGAGAATAATATGATAATTAAACGTATAAAGTTTAAATTATATAATGAAAATGAATACAAGGAGGTTTTATTAAAATTAAAATTAAAATAAAAATATAAAACATACCCTTCCTAATAAGCGAGAGTGTAATTATTGAGACTTTACACGTCGTAATATTTTTTCCCAACATGCAGTTTTCATATAAAAAACATATATACTACATATACGCCCAGAACATAACAGTGCACGAAATCGATTCGGATAACCCGTTGACGCCAACTCCACAGAACGGTTGTACGTGGTAAAAAATACGCCGAAATCATGTAGTAACAGAATTCTAAGATGGATCTTTATTCAGCATTTTAGAAAGCAACGCATAAGGGCATTAGCATGCAGAATTAATTTTAAGAGACTTCAACAATGGGTGAACAAGCTTACGTCTCACCTGATCTTAAGTTATCACCATCGCCCATGAACATCCACAACATCGAAGGAGCTGCAGGTCAGGTTCCGGCGTTTGAAAAAGGACGAGACTCATTTCTTAAAAATTGACCCCAGAAGATTATAGTTCGTGGAAGAAAGCTACTCAAAAAAACATACAGTCTTGACAACACATCAACACTTGTCGATGAAATTTGAAATTCTGTCGTGATATGCGGAAATGGAAATAGGTAGCTAGGATGATTGCGTACAACTCTATAAATTAAAATTACTCCGGTTATATACACACAAAAAAGTAGATGGAATTAGATATTCTTTTGCATTGAACGGGAAATTCAACAGACTAAATAATTCTTAATGTCTAGAAGTCTATAGCAAAGTTGTAATCGTCTTTATGATAACAACGGCAATCAACCAGTAGCAAAAAAAGGTCGTATATATTGATTATTCTATTTAATTCGAAATGATCTCATAATTTTATACAATCAATGCAACGGAATTTTTTTCATTTTTGAGTTAAGCGACCCGTCGCGTGATTCACAGAACACGCTCTCCCCTTTAAGCGCGTCCCACATTGGGGGAAACAAAACTTTGATCATAGAGTGTTCCCGTAATAAAGAGCCTATTGTCCTCCCCCCGTGTATTTATTTCGGGGAATAGATAATCTTTTATTATTCGCCGTCACAATTTATGGTCGCCCGTCGAATTTCATTTGTCATTGGATGTAACGTACCGGCAGTATTGTCGCACATATTCCTCACATACAAGCGACGTGATATACATTAACGTGTTGACACATTAGCGGCAATTACTTAATTAAATTTATCTAATGGCTACAACCTTCTTCCGCCACTACATGAATTCGAGACGCACTGCTGGATTTCCTACTTCTGTTGTAGACATCCTTCAAACCTTTTAACCGTCCAAGCCGAGGTTACCCCTCACCGGGGGGACCCTTGTGTCGAGTTACTATAACTTGTGCGATAGAGGTTCAGGCTAAGCGACTTAGGAGCTATGCCACCTCTCAATCCGGTGAAGCAGTCAAGGCAAGCTTCTCTGGCCAATCTGTGTAGTTCGTCATTAAAAAAAATCAACTTTGACGCAAAACGTTTCGTTCGGGTTTTTGGGTCTTTCAATATTCGTACAGCAAAGGACTGAAATAGTTTGCCTGCGTCCGTCTTTCCCTCCGATTACATTAGGTTTTTGCTAGAGTAGAGTGAATAGGCATTTACTAACCTAATGCGCATCGCTGTCAAGCTTTTGCTAAGTATAAAAAAAATTATCGACCAATGTGCATTCATTGACGGAGTGTACTCGTCGTCGACTGTCAAAATAACATTTCTAATTGATGATAAACGAAGTACGTAGAGGCATTTAATGTGTCACTGTAGTATATATCTTTAACTTTTTTTTTAACGAGGAAGAAATCTTCAAAAAGATACCCCGCCTTCTGGGGGGAAGGCGGTGGTTATGTGGGGTTTTTACCCACTAAAACCTTCTCTGGCCCTTCCTCGGTGCATGGTGAGGGGCTCCGGGATCTGGAGATCACTGTGCTCAAGGAGAGCACGGCCCGGGGGGGAGGTTACTCTCTCCCCCTGTGCCCTCCCAGTGCAAGGCGACACGGGCCAGCCGATGTCGCCTTCTTCCCGGGTCCACCTTGTCGGACGACAATGGCCCCCACCCTTGTCGCCGAGTGACCCTTAGGCAGGGGATACCGTGGTCTTATTCTTGAGAGCCCAGAACTACAGGGCTGATATTTCATTAAACTACAAAAGGTCACGGAAAAACGTAATCGCCCATTAAGATTCGTATGGGTCACTACATTAATAGCGGAACACTAATACGGTTTTATTCGGTCGGATTATATCTATTTGATTCCGTAAATAGGGTGGGTAAGAAGCAACAGAAGCCGTAGGTAAAACTTATATGTGTAATTACGCGGGCATTATACCTTTAGTACCATTTCCTTATTGTTACCGAAAGTCGCTATACGATTGTATTATTTTTCGGAGTACGACAATATATTCAGAAGTATTACTTTTATTGGGAATATCTGTTTCTGTTTATTTACTTTTAACAGTTCTTCTTCTTCTTTGTCATACCCTCATTTCTGATCGTGGATCGTGGTCACTAGAGCCCCTCAAATGAACAATCTGCCTCCAACGGCTTCGGCCCGAGGCAGCCCTCACCATCTGGTCGAGATTAGGAGAAGAGATGGCACCTTTTACTTGCTCAGACCGTCGTGTTGGCGACCGTCCTCTTGTTCTCTTTCTGTATTGCCATAATCGGTAGTAAATAAATAAAATGTATTATATTTCACATAATAAAATCTTTTAGCGCATGGTAATAAAGATAATGGCGGTAGAATAAGGGGCCCTTGATATCACCACATTCTCGAATATAACCACTTATAGCCCGCGAAATGTTAATTCCACTTAGTTACGTATTCAACAGTTAATAACCTCGCGTATATCGATTTAATTCCGATTTTACGACTCGCGAGTCTTTATCGATAACCGGTTATTTGCGATAAATCCAAGTAGGTATCGAATTTTACGATATGAAAGTATAATTGATTCCACCATCGTTGGTATTGTAAATTGAATTATTGTGTACGTACGATATGTGGTTTGATTATACATGGATCCAGAATTCTCCCAGCGCCAACGCTTCCCGAAGTGGCACTCAAAGTTAGTTTAGCTTTCGAATGTCCCTTAGATTATCCGTGAAATAGCAACCGACCGAGTCGTGGTTCGGCCCTCTCGGGCGCCCTCGGGTCGGAATGCTTACGCGTAACATAGTAACCGTCCAAGCCGAGGTTACCCCCCCACCGGGGGGACCCTTGTGTCGAGTTACTAGCGATAGAGGTTCAGGCTAAGCGACCTAAGAGCTCTGGCACCTCTCAATCCGGTGAAGCAGTCAAGGCCAGCTTCTCTGGCCAATCTGTGTAGTTCGTCAAAAAAAAAAATGGATCCAGAAACATTCCCTATTTTTTATAAAAGACATTACAAGCATACGGCACCCCTGATCGCCGCTGACTAGAAACGCCTACAAATGCAGGTGCGTTGCGAATGGACGAACAAATATACAAAGAAACGCTTGTAGAATGCATGCATCAGAATACGAAAATAGGCATCGGAACTTTGTAATATAACTACGATAGTTCGAAAATGAAGGAGATTGACCGCACGTACTAGCATATATTGTTTGATTCGACTGTTATTCGACTTGACATGTTAATTTCCTTGACCTTCAAACCAAAACAGTACTAAAGAAGTTTTAACTTTGAATTTTTGTAATTTCAACACACAAACAACCGTTTAAAAAAGGAGAACAACAGAAATTCGATAATAATAAAAAACAATCGGTTAATTTGCAAACACGTAGGTTCAATTCGTACGTAAGTCGATACAGCCGGTCATAATCCATTGTTAACAAGAATTCATTGCTTATTAAGGGCGATTTATGAACTTAGAAAATCGCATTTGGCGATGACCGTAAAGGCAATATAAGCGCTACCTAATTAGAATGAAGCGGGATTGCTCCACAATAGCAATGCTTAGTTTTGAATCCAATCAGAATTACACAAGGGTGACCAGTTAATTAACTAATAAACTTATTAAAATCTTTCAACGTTATTTTTAGCAACTTTAAGAATTCTGACAAACACAAAAGCGTAATATGGTTTCGGTTACGGTATGCCAAACGTAAGGTTGAAGGTTCCAATTCACCATTTGACTTTAAAAGACAAGAACCATCATAACTCAGAGTCCGGGCGGTCACCTTAAGTTGCATAATACGCGCTAGCAACCCGAGTTCGATCCGCAGTGCCGGCACCAATAAATTTGTTTATTGCAATTTTATGTGGTGATTGAAAACGTCGTGAGGATACCTACATGTCTTAGAAAAAAATTGTAACACATGTGAAGTCCGCAAGGGTCGCGTGGCGTGAAGGAAATCCGGTGAAAGACTACGCCCTAAAATGGAATTATGCATGCTATACTATAAGTAGAGAGAGAATGAGAATGGTATCCTCGAAAACGAGAAACACAGAAGATGGGCCGACGACATGTACCAGGTCATCTAAAACAAGAAGCAAGAAGTTCTAGCAAGAAATAGAAAAGCATAGAGAAGGCCTTTGCCGAAAGACAATCGCACGGCAACGCAAGAGAGTCGTAGAATAAAATAAGACAACTAAATCCATAACGCTTAATTAAAAGGCCTTATAGCCACAGGAACACTTAGAATGTGCCTTTAATCTTAGAAAATAAATACTATAAATTGAAAAACGATAATTTTATCTTTTTCATTAATAAATTTATGGCTTCATAAACCAACGTTTATCTCAACGAATAAATTTCAAAGGTGCCTTAATAGGAAAGCTATCTTGGAAGGTAAAATAAATAATATGCATAAATAATTAAGTTTCAGCGATACGCTTTCCAATTTAAAGTAAGGTTATAAAAACCAAGCGGTTATCGCTAACCTACGGAAATATAAATAAAATCCTATTAAAATGATTCCGACATGGTTACCCTACCCAGTATCTATTTGAAGGCATGTTTTAATTACGTCTACGATTGATAATGCTGTTTTAACAAATTTTTAACCGACTTAAAAAATAGAACGAGATTCGTAATTTCTTCGTCTGGAAATTTTGTGTACTCCAAAGTTCATCGATTGCCTCAATCATTTGTAAATCGATTTTTTTTCTGTTGAAAGCATACCCAGCTTTCAAACACGTCCTGTGGTAATCTTTTGCCGTGGTACTCCTATAGAATGTTTGTTGATTGAGATTTTGTTAGGTCAATGACAGTCCAAGAGTAGGTAAGTAGTTAAGAACGAGGAGTAATGGAAGAAGAGAGAGAATGATGACACCAGAATCAAGAGATAGAGGAAATAAAAGAGAGCTTTCGTGCATACTAGCGTTTATTCCATAATTCACACTATAACATTTACAATTATCATCTTAAAGTAGATTTCATTTGAGGGCGGCTTTTATTAAAGAAATCATTAATATTGTTCCATGCTATCCTGGTATATATTCTTCTTTTTCTTCTGCCTAGCGTTTTCCCGGCTTACAGCCAGGGTCCGCTTTCCTACTTAGTCTCCTCCACTTTTCTTCGGCATCCTCGTTTCTTAGGTGGTTCATTAACATGTCCGCTTTAACAACGTCCAGCCAGCGTTTCTCGGGCCTGCCACGTGGTCTTATATATATATATATATATAATATATAAAATAATCTTATATATATATATCTATCCTGGTATATATTACGAGCTTTTATTTAGTGCCACCTGTCCCGTAGTCTTAAAATTTGATCCACTTCTTGAGTTCCGATTGAACTGAAATTTTGCATGCATGTATAAGTCGGTTGACAATGACATATTATCATGACATAGACCTGATCTGATGATGGAAGGTGGCCAAAAGAAACCCCATAATTAAACGACGCAACCCCATCGAGTTTGGGCTCTATTGATTCGAAATTTCAGTTCAAGAAAAATGTCTCAGATGTCAGAGAATGGATTTTGAAGAAAACGTGCTTATTCGTAGACCTCGTTAGATCTGATTGAAGCATTTAACTGAGCCCCGGTTGGGCTCTCTCGAGGGTTGAGGCAGAATGCTATCGTAGATGGAGAGCTAGCCTAGGACCTTTCTTCATAAATGAATCATGGCTGATTGGATTGTGTATGGTCGAAAGCATTTAAGAATAATATCTCCAGCTGATTCATACATACTGATAAAATAGAAGTGTTATGTTATTTTGATTGTTATATCTTTCTATTCTGGTTAGATTAAAAAGGTAATTGTTCCCGCATATTTTTCGAAATCTAACACCTGCAAGGTAGATTATATAAAGGCAACAAATCACACAACGAGGATCCCCCACTCCGGCACAAAGCGCGTCTCACATTAACGTGCAAAAACTCTCCTCGTGATTCATGCGCGCCTAGTACCGGCGGTTTCTAACCGCCGCAATATTTCATAATTTTATCGCTAATGTAAACCGAGGTACGTCTGCATGTTTGTTTCTGCCCTCTTTCGCTTCCGCGTTCGCATTTCGCCTCCACATTCGCATTGTAGACTTTACACTCGATTGCTTTTCGCGTTCGCTCCTACATTACGTGCGCGACTTCGCACATAAATCCAAAGGGCCCACACCGCGCGATGCACTGATAGTGGGCTTAATGTTCAACGACCTTTATATCATTTCTAAGGTTGTTATAAAGCTATTTCTATCATTTCATAAATTATTGCTTCGTGATTTCCCCGAGAAGAGATTCACTGATGTTATAACCCAACTATTTTCATCGCGTGTTCGCTGATTTAATGCTTGGATTCCGGACTCACGATAGTAGTCGTAGTTATAATCTTATACCAAAATTTATAAATAATACCCATACATATATAGCGTCAAAAGCCTAATGGTTTAGGGTACGGCCTGCGAATCGTAAGGTCGTGCGTTCGAATCCACCATTGGACTATTGCCGTGAACCATGTCCTAGCACAAGCTTAAGTTTAATTGGAATGGTTAACAAGATTGTTAGTAATACTTCTGAAAAAAAAATATTGCTAGCTTTCTTTAAAAAAAAAACATATATACATACAATATATTTAAAAGAACAATTCTTATACACTCGTGAGCAAAAATAAAGGGTCGGATTAGAAAATTTGAAAATCTCGGAACGTCAATATGGCGATACTACGTAGTAAAACGACGAGATATTCAAACTTTCTTAACCGACTCTTTATTTTTGCTCACGAGTGTATTTGTAAATATACTGTAACATAAACACAAGAAAAATTGGATATCTCGGAAGATAAAGACGTTAGCTAACTGAAATAAATTGTGCACGATTGACAATTAAATATCATTAAAATAAAATATTTTAATTTATTTATTTTTATTTCATTAAAAAACATAAACGAAAAAGGATATCTTGTTACGTAAACATGGATAGTACAGCATTTTTCATTAAATTTTATTTTTATTTAAATTTTAGTACTTAGTGTCGCCTGATAAAAAAAAATATTTTAAGGTTATTTAATTGTCTATCATGCACAGTTTATTTCAGTTAGCTAGCGTCTTTATCTTCCGAGATATTCAAACTTTCTTAATCGACTCTTTATTTTTGCTCACGAGTGTATTTGTACATATACTGCAAGTTAACCAGGATTATTTGTAATTCGGGGAGGACATCCGAAGGTGAACGTGAGGGATGGTGAGGATATGCGATAATTTGAACTCCTATATGCAATATGCAAAAGTAAATCATTTTTGAGTTAATTTCTTAGCTTTCATCGATATTTATCTTTCAAGATATTCAAACTTTCTTAACCGTCCCCCCAGCTCACGATTGTATATCAAATGAGCTCCCATTTTTAATAGAAGTGGGCAATTTGTTTTAAAGTTGCGCGTTGTTGTTTAATACGATATTATAAACAATTTAATTACTTTAGAAACACAATTGTAAACCGCCAGACATTAAATTTATTTATGTCTCTGAGTACACCCCTTACTTACGCGGTTTAAAGGTTAGACCATAACTTATGTGTTACTTACATCCGTTAAAGTAAGGAGACAGTTTATCTTGTATACAGTTAAGACATTCATGTCTAAGCTTTATCCAAGTAGAATAATTTAATGTTATTTTCTTAAATATCAAGAAATTTTTTACAAGTATATTGTGTTCAAACAATGAAAAATTACAAACTGGTATATTTATTGTCGTTATATATATTCCATGTGTATGTATATTATTATATTTATGTAGTAGTATCCATTTATGTATATGTAAATGTATATCTATATAATAGTTTTAAAACGCTATTTTTAGCGGCACGACCCTCAGCCTGCTCTTAACCACTAAAGGTTAGCTGGAAGAAAATGCTAATTAGCATTAAGCTCGCCTTTGTACATTTTATTTGGTGCAATAAAGGATTTATCTATCTATCTATACATTATTTGGTTATTTCTCAAAGGGCCTCCTAGACGGCATATATTTTTACGAAATATTTTAGCTATGTATACAAAAGCTTATTACTGTTGTATACATTGGTGAGCACAGAATGAAAAAGTGTAGTACTTTTTGAGCTTATCGCGAACAGACAGACAACGGGAAGCGACTTTGTTTTATACTATGTAAGATGGTCCACGAAAAAAAATCTGATTGTAAGTTATTTTAGCTTACAACGTCCCACATCGAATCACCCCCGGCTGTCGTAATGAGGTCTTGTTAAGTGGAACAAAAAAAATACGAGAACTAAGTATTTCAAAGCGAAATTCAATGTAAATCATTTCAATTCCAAATGAAATTACAATTCCCAATGGCAGACAATCATTACAGAGAGCGACTTAGCGGGCAGACGTCTTTGTGTGGAGCTTTTGTTAAAAGAAATTTGATTGGGAATTAGTAAATTGAAACTGGAATCCGTACGCCTACGTGTGACTCCGCCGTGTTAAGTGAGAACACGATTTAAGTAATGGGGGGTTCCGCAGAATATCATCAAATTACTTTGATCTTTTCAGATTTTGAGATGACACCTTTCTTAGGTAGCTCACGTTCAACAAGTTATAGACGTTATCTAGCGTTGCTATCAAATGGCTATGGCTTACTCGATGTCCAGTGATCACGGTCCTCCACACGATCAGAACAGAACAGAATCCACCCGACAAAACTGGTGCTTTGTCTATGTCCAATCTTTCGTCTATGGTCAGGTCTGGAGTGGGCTCGTGACGACACCAAGTTGGGAATGGCGCTCCTATTGAAACTTGTCTCAGTTCTTCTGAAGTAATTTGTGAATCCGTAACACTGAAATTAAGGAGAAATGCGTGAGTCATTATGGTCTTTCTCTTCATCCATAAATGTTTTATTTTGGTCCAAAATAATTTATCTGCTTGATGTTGATCAAGTAGAATATTTAATACACATACATTTCTAAGCCTATTTGGTAGAGATAGAATCCTGATCTCTGACCACTCCTTTGATCAGAGCCGCATTATTTTGTGGAAGTCACTTTATTACTCAAATCATATTTTTATACGCTCAATCCATGCGTGTAACGTCCATCATTCAATGGCATCACTGTTGTTGATTTTTGCTAATTTTGGATATTAGGCTAATTCAGTTGTGCCACTGTGGTTTTTCTGCACCACTGACACTCGAATATTAGTGCTTGGAAGTCTACTAAATAATATCTTCCAAATATGTCGTAATATTCCAGATAACAAAAAGCAGATCAATTTGAAATTAAAGGTTTACATTTTTTGGCATAATGACTTTGGAATTGTAGTTGGTCGGTTCTCATAATTAATTAATTATTGAATGTGAATTGTTTGTGCAATAAAAATGCAAAAGGTTTTTTAAAGCATACTAATTGAACTCTAAATTATAGCGAAGTCGATGTTTTAATAATTACGACAGGAAATCTATTGTTGCACAAAGGTAAGCCAAACAATTACAATGGGTGGTCGACGTTGTAATGCGAATGCAATGCATTTAATTGCGAAATATAACGCTTAATGATTCCCGGTACATGAGGCGGAATCGTGTTTCAAACGTCCAAGATGTCGCCATTCCGAGAAAAAATCACTCGTGTGTGTGTGTCCCGGCTCATTCCCCACCGCATGATAGCATTTCTGGTGGTCATTTGTCGAACTTGTTTTTTTTTTAATTTTTTTTCGCCCGTCTGATTACGAAGAAATGGAGATGTTTTTGCGATGCGATGATTTCGTTCGTCTTTTTGTCTCTTGACGAATTCCTCACAGGATTTTTGTTGATGGTTTCTGCGTCGCACAATCTGCTATGTTCGATATCAAACATAGTTGATATTTTTGTGTGTACTATATTATTATTTTACGGTCGAATCTCAGCCGGTTTGTTACAACGAGAGTTAAGTTTGTTATATTTAATTGATAAAATATCTAGCTTTTGCAAGGCGTTGTCCTCGCCACCTGTTATACATGGGACCCAATAAACTAAACGATGATGGACAGAGATAACCGTCTCTATCTGCCCCGATAAAGGAGTATGCGTTAAAGAGACATGAGAGCTTTTTTTATTACTTATATTTATTGACAACAAGGCTCCGTATACCTCAATTAAAAATAATGACAAAGTTAAAACACAGTTTGATCGTTGCAATCTATGTTCGTGTCGTTTCATCTACTCTGTGCCTAAATGTATTATGCATCTCAGAGGAAATAGAGATGGCTGACGGAGCATCACCAGCTTTTCACGATTTGTCTATTTAAAACCAGCAGCGTTACATAAAGTTATTACAATATATTACATAAAAAAGTAAGGTTTTAGGATTCCTTCCACTTTAATACTTTTCCTATTATTCATAATAGGTATAGGACACACAGGGATATACACACATCGTACATACACACATACACTCACACAATTTTTATTTCCTCCTAATTTGTTTTATTCTTTATTTATTGTTTCTTAATGCGTGTAAAGTGTATCCTTAGTTAACTCTGAAAAAAAAAAAGGTTTTATATGACGTAAACCTATAAAGGCTTAGATTTTGAATACGTGACCGAAATATTTAGTATAGTTCATTAGCTGTTTGATTTTGTAAAAAATAATAAATAATGTACATTTTAACATATTGACTATCAAGATGAATTAAAAGAAAAAGTATATAAAAATATATATAAGGTATACGTTATATATAACATACATACATAAATTCATTCATTATAAATATTTTAAACTAAATCAAGAAAAATATAGCTAGGATTTGAATCGTCCACAAAACAATTTTCTCAAATCCCTTGACCGTTGCAAAAATAATGTAAAAAAATATTTTTCAAGGCAATTTTTTGAAGTATCCCATAAATCAACCGCGACCGACAGCCCTAATCCAGCAGTGTAAAGATATACGTCCACATAAATCAATATCATCGATATCCTAATCCTCACCTTAACCGAAATACGGTAATCTATATTATTAAACCTTTTTTAAGTTACCGCCCAATGGAGGTATTATAATAGTGGTAGAGTCACAGACGAAGGAAATATGCTGAACTGATCAACCTTCGCTAGTCGGAGAGCCATTTAAAAGAGAGTCATTGCAGCGGTTTCTGCTTTGCTTTGGTTTATGGTTCACATCAATAGCCCAATGGTGAATTCGAACCTACCAACTTACGTTTCGTAGAGCGTAAACAAAACCTTTAGGATTTTGACGTTTCAAAATATAGACGAAGTTCGAACCTTTTTTTTGAGTTCATTAAATATCGAAATAGCAACCGACCGAGTCGTGGTTCGGCCCTCGTGGCCGCCCTCAGATAGCAACGTAAGCATACCCGTGCTATCCCCAGTCTATCATAGAAAGTTTTAAAAGGGGCCTCGAGTTCACTGGGCGACACTGGTGGGGGCCTTTGTCGTCCGTTGAAGTGGACCCGGGAAGAAGGCGACGTCGACTGACCCGTGGTGCCTTGCACTGTGAGGGCACAGGGTGGTAGGGACTAACTTTCTCACCCCCGGGACGTGCTCTCCGAAGAGCAATGCAGAGCGGCTCCGGTTCGTTCCACTGGAGATCCCGGAGCCCCTGATCATGGATCGAGGAAGGGTCACCGGAGGAGTTGTAGTGGGTGAAAATAGAGTAACCCCGGAACCGGCCTTCCTCACAGAAGACGGGATATCTTGTTAAAGATTTCACAGTAACCGTTCACTATAAGGTTCAGGCTAAGCGACCTAAGAGCTATGCCACCTCTCAATCCAGTGAAGCAGTCAAGGCCAGCTTCTGTGGCGAAACTGTGTATTTCCAAAAAAAAAATTCAAACAACTTTTTATACATAAAAAAACAGATATTTTCGTTGTATTACATTTCATTTTGATTGTTAATATATATACTACAGTCCGCTACGGCCTGCTACGAAGTGGATCAATTGCGCTCGTCGTTTTTATATAAAATGATATTCGTCCAATGTATTTTTACACTGCTGTTTCAATGTTTTTTCGAAAGGGAAAATATTTAGTTCTATACAGATATTTCGAGCGACAATACCGTGCTAGGATTGCGTGTGCGATTCCCATTTCTCATACAATGGGTTTTGCTACATTCTAATGAGTCTTATGATTATCTCCGTAACACGGTCACGTAATGTTTTTTGCTAATGCTTTCACGTTGTTCTAAGCATAGGAGGATGGACAGCCCTTGAAGTGTTATGCTCATTGTGTCATCAACTTTACTTCAACATATAGACTAGGCTTCAAAAATCCATACAATGCATACGTGCTCTTAAGTTATGACCCCTCCATTGCGAGCTTTTCACGTTGATCTAAGTATAAGAGTATCAGTCCTGTAGTTCTGGGCTCTCAAGAATAAGACTACGATATCCTCTGCCTGTCGTAGAACGCGATTAAAAGGGGCCTCGGGTTCACTGGGCGACAAGGGTGGGGCATTTGACGTCCGCTAAGGTGGACCCGGGAAGAAGGCGACGACATCGGCTGGCCCGTGTCGCCTTGCGCTGCGAGGGCACAGAGGGGAGGGAGTAACCGCCCCCGGGACGTGCTCTCCTTGAGCACAGTGCAGGGGCTCCGGTGCGTTCCACTGGAGATCCCGGAGCCCCTCGTCATGCACCGAGGAAAAGGCCACACACAGAAGGCGGGGTATCTTTGTGAAGATTTCCTCCCCGTCAACAAAAAAAATATAAGAGGATAGACAGCACTGTAGTTCTGGCCTGGATAGACAGCTCTGTAGTTATGGGCTCGTAGAATAAGGCTATGGTATGCCCTGCCTGTCGTAGAAAGCGACTAAAAAGGACCTCGGGTTCTCTGGGTGAAGGTGTCGTCCGCTAAAGTGAAACCGGGAAGTATGTGACATCGGCTGGCCATTTACAGTTAAACCAAATTGAAATGGAAACACATGGAAAGCACATCAAAATCGGTTCAGTCTAAAGTTAAGGGGTCCCTAAGACCGGAATCATTATGATATCAAGACATATAACATCCTGTTTTAATTCACAAAAACACTGACAAAATATATCAAACGCCGCAATCTCCCATGGCATAATAATGACCGGTCGAAAAAGTGTTATACGAAAAGTCGGGAATTCAAAAATTTGAAAAGTTGTGTCAAACACGATTCAGTAAAAGTTGTTTTGTTAGATAATTGTAACTGCTTTAAATTTGTGTTCTTATTTATTTTATTTGCTGAACACAGTTGTACATGAAATGTATCTAATCAGACTTGCTATCAGTATCGAAAACGCCGCAAACGGATTGCAACCAAAACACATTTCGCGCTAATAGATTGCTTATTCCAAATACGTAATGTACGCCCGCATTGGGATGTTTTCGATCTAATTGATACCTGGATTCCGAACATTCGATATTTTGGCGACGCCGCTCAGTCATGCGTACATCAATATTTGACTAATAAACATTCGGATTGCCCGTTTGTTTGTGTTATTCTGGGACATTTATTGAATTTTAATTTAATAGAATAAACATTTATTTCACACGAGTGGAGAAAAAAAAACAAGTTTATAACATTGAAAATAACGAGACATACGTCAGAACTTGAAATAAAATTACTAAAAATTGAAAAAAAGACTTGTTTCAAAAAAGACTTTATATATATATTTAGGAAATTGGATAAAGATCAAATAAAAAAAAACAATAAGGAAATTAGACTAAGTAACAATCACTTTTTGTTACACACTTAGGAACAAAACAATCACCTAGACATAAGTTAAACAGATTGAACGATGTTACCACAACGAATGACAACCGACAAACGCGCGCGCGCCGGAGCTGCGCGCTGGTTTTATATCCTTCTAGAAGGGTTTCCTTACTAAATATATATATATATATGTATATAATAGGCTAGACGAAGAAGATATATAACTTATATATATTAGCAAAGTTGTTTGGTTTGCGAAATAGTAGGTTCGAATCCACAATTCAACTATTGACGTGAACCATCTCTTAGCACAAGCTTAAGCTTAGTTGGATTGGTTAACAAGAATGTTAGTAATATTTCTGAACATAATATTGTTGCAATTGCTGTGCAAACATGTTCAACAATGTCTAATTAATAATATAACAACTATCCTATCAAACAAAAACCGATCGATAGGCGTAAGATATTGGATTGTGCATAAATATGCGTATATAGGATAACACAATGGGAGTGGGAAAGATAGAGATGAGAAGATGAATGACCTCGGGGATGGAGAAGAAGAAAAACAAAAAACGACTTCAAATCGAATCAAACGTTAACCGCTATTACGCAACAGCACCCAATTGTATATTAATTATCGTTGAAATATTACGAAAACAAACTTAATCAGAACTTAACCAAACGTTCATCAAACTGCCCTTAAAGTACATCCTTTCCAATTAAAATTGAATCACCGAAATTCGTTGGCGTGAGTTATTCGTCCATTTGTGGCGCACATACTTGTGCAAATTTAAGAGTCATATGGTTTTCTCGTGGATCGCAATGTCAGAATTTGACCAAATTTAAATGGGACTACACTGTAAGCATCAGCTTTCGAATAAAAAAGGAATCATCACAATCGGTAAGACCCGTAAGTTATGCGCTAACAAACACAAAAAATAGAGACGAAGTGAGACCGTCCTCCTTTTGAAGTCGGTTGAAAACGTGGAAAAAACTAGGTAAAAGGTGCCTTAGTTTTTTTCATCAGAGGACAACCTGACAAGGAAACTGAGCCTGCTGAGAATACTGTAATTAAGATTTATTTCGCTGGCCGCACGCTAGCATCACGCGTTCTCCAATACAAAACCATCAGTGGCTAGGCCCGTGCTATTGCCAACCTCCTGTAAATATTTAATTTCACAAATTGATAATCAATTTCCTATCAATTTGAGATAGTGGCCCAAACTTCCGTAATTAAGGCTTCAAGATGTGAAACTTTGGGCGATTACGGAAAGATGTCGTTGTGGCTTACGCTATCACAGATGCAATTCATTGCACCAATCTAACCTGTAATATCGCATCCCTGTTATATTCTTCTATTACAAGTGTTAGCATATGTAGCAACCAACGTTTGCATTTACCTACATTTTTTACAGTTTTTATTGTTAATAAATATATTGTTTTCATAATAGACCGAAAGAAGGGAATTCATTACATACGGTAAATCTGGCTTGAATTGGAAGTTAAGCTCACCGGGGGAACCCTTGTGTCGAGTTACTAGCAATACAGGTTCAGGCTAAGCGACCTAAGAGCTATGCCACCTCTCAATCCGGTGAAGCAGTCAAGGCCAGCCTCTCTGGCCATACACAGATTGGTTAGTCATAAAAAAACCGTTGACTGTATCTTGTGATCTTAGCTACCAAACTATCGCATATAGTTTTGATATCATTAATCTCTTGCCACATCCAAAGCGAAATATTTAAATCGTCATTTGAGAATAGGGCCAAGTACACACTAAATTCTTTTTTATCTTTTCCGTATGAAATTTATTGGTTCGTTCATAATGTTATCTTAATCTATTAATTTCTCTCCGTATTCATGCTCTTCGCCAGTGGGTAAATATGCACCCATGTACATGCAATATACTCCATTGTACATCAATATGTTTACTTCAATGTGATTCATAATGACATTAATATACACAACGCATATGTCAAATACAATTTTGGGTTATAAAATAATAGAATATCATCATAGTAAATAAAGGCTGTATTTGACAGTTCAAAAAGAGGAGTGCTCCGATCGTCACCAAATTTTACAGGATTACCCGCCAGGTCAATCTGAAGATTCCCTGAAAGTTTCAATGAAATCGGTCAAGCCGTTTCGGAGCCTGTATGGAACATACCCACACACTTTCTTTTATATATATATATATATATATATATATATCTATTACACATAGTTTTTTTCTTTCTATTCTATTTCTTACGGCTTCAGGACCAGTGGTATACAGTATTACATACCTCTGGTTCCTTAATATTAAGCTTCTTAACATCAAAGTCCTCTCTGTCCGGAATTGTTTCGTTAGCAAACGAAAAAACGAAAGGTTATGGTTACGTAAACCATAAGAATGGAACGGGGTAACTATCTAAGCTGTTCTTCAACCTTCACTAGTAAGTGGTAGACGCACCGGTAAGATACCAAAACTCAGCCCTGTAGTTCTGGGCTCTCAAGAATAAGACTACGGTATCCCCTGCCTGTCGTAGATGGCGAATAAAAAGGGCCCTCGGGTTCACTGAGCAACAAGGGGGCCTTTGTCATCCACCAAGGTGGACCCAGGAAGAAGGCAACAGAGGCTGGCCCGTGTCGCCTTGCACTACGAGGGCACAGGGGAGGGAGTAACCTCCTCCTCGGGACGTGCTCTCCTTGAGCACAGTGCAGAGGGGCTCCGGTGCGTTCCTCTGAGATCCCGGAGCCCCTCGTCATGCACCGAGGAAGGGCATGTTTTAGTGGCTTGTTTGTTGCTTGTTTGTTTAGTGGGTTGGTGTTTAGTGGCACTGGGAGGTTTTAGTGGGTAAAAACCCCACATAACCGCCGCCTTCCCCAGAAGGCGGGGTATCTTTGAAGATTTCCTCCTCGTAAACAAAAAAAAAAAAAAAAGATACCAAAACTATTCAAGGACGTACTAAATCTCAGTAATTCTTGTACCGTCCGTATTTCATGTCTTATATTTTAAATGCATACTAAACTGAATACCTCACTTTAATTACTGCGAACGTAACAAAAAGCGATACATTTTACACGTTGTTGCATCTCCATGCAGCGAGATATTACATTTCAAATTCGCTGCGCAGACAAAAGCATGAATTCCTCTCGCGCATAATTAAATTTGTACCCTGCTTATTTCTAAATACACTCTCTATATATATATATTTATTAAAATTTAACATAAACTCTCACGTCGTTTTGACCATATCGGGGTAAACAGAGACAGCTTTCGCTATACTTTTTTCACCTAGTTTACTACTAGATCAAACGTGATAAGTGGTGCATTCCTATACACAAAACTTTTAGCAAGTGTTTTTTTTTAACAATTATATTTAGGAGTAAAAACAAAAACTGACTTCAAATCGAATAGGAATTCTACGAAATAGAATTAATCAGAAACTAACCAAATATTTCTGGATGCCAATATCGGAAACCAAACGGGAAGCACCAGCGTTCAAATAAAAAAAGAATCATCAAAAACGGTTCGCCTACTAGAAAATTATGAGATAATAAACATACAGACGAATTGAGAACTTCCTCTGTTTTTGATGTCGGTTGAATACCGAAAAACGTGGATTCATTGGTACTTAGGAAATCTTCAAAAAAATACCCCGCCTTCTGGGGGTAAGGCGGCCATTATGTGGGGTTTTTACCCACTAAAACCTCCCCGGTGGCCCTTTCCTCGGTGAACGACGAGGAGCTCCGGGATCTCCAGTGGAATTCACTGGAGCCCCTCTCCACTGTGCTCAAGGAGAGCACGTCCCGGGGAGGTTACTCCTCCCCTGTACCCAGTACAAGGCTACACGGGCCAGCCGATGTCGCCTTCTTCGCGGGTCCACCTTAGCGGACGACAAAGGCGCCCACCCTTGTCGCCCAGTGAACCCGAGGCCCCTTTCATTCGCCTTATACGACAGGCAGGGGATACCGTAGTCTTATTCTTGAGAGCCCAGAACTACAGGGTTGATTCATATGGTAACTAACCTATGGTGCCATTTTCCCCACAATAGATATTGCTGCTGTTGCCATACAGGCTATTTGCTAATGAAAGTTCAATATGAAACCGACCTAGTAAGGTCAAATTATCTTTCCATAATTACCAAAATATACACCATCGATAAACGTCAGTGGCACCAAAAAACTAAAAGATCTAAAACTAGTAAATATAAACGACAACGGTGCTAATGAAATGAATTTTGTACACAATTGGTTATGCAAACTTGGAGCCCTGAATGGTGACTTTGAACCTGTGACTGTTTCGTTTAGCACTACAAACGATTATTTACAAGTATCTACGTTTTAAAATCAATAAGTAACCTTATGTCAAGACTTCGTGAAGCGGTAACTTATTTTCAAATTATGGAATACTTAAAATTCTATTAAGTTAACGTTGACGTTAAATATATTTATGTGAACGAACACAAAACTACATAAGTTCACAGGCGGAAAGCAAATATCACAACAATGAGTTGAACCTTAAGCCCAAATGTTTCAAATGCCCGTATTTTTATTTACTATGCCGGTCGTCACCTCACAATTCGAGGTGAATATTTCACGAGTCCGTACAAAACATTACCGGTATTGGATGCTCTTACGCAATGCGACCGAACGTGAATGAGCAACTTTGAATATAATTGAATTAATTTCAAATAAAACATGTAGACACGGCATTTTACAATCCACCACCTTGTTCAACACATGTCCGACAGTTATGGTCGCGTTTTAAAGATAGCCGAGTTTTATTCCCTTTTGAAATAGATTAGATATACAGTCTTCCAACTTTGGTGTTCGTTTTGATTGTATTCTGTGTCGGGGAATAGCTTTTTGCCGTCGTGGAAACTCGGTTCGGCAGTGACAAATGACTACTAGCCTTAATTCAGCGTCGCAGTTCGATTTTGTACTTTACTATCTAGCAATTGGGTTTATTTTAGAATTGTGCACGTTTGATGTCGTGACAAAGAACGTAATCGGATATCCTTACATACAAAAGTGCAAGACGATCAGAAAGCCGAGGCTGCGGTCGCATCTGTCATGGAGAGATGGGGACGAATTGTCAAGTAGACTTCTCGTTATAGCGAGACGCGTTGCAAGGATACTAAAGTAGTTGGATTTATCTTAAAAACGAGATTTGTACGAGGAGCAAAAAATTGTTTTTTATTTACGTAAGTATACATGATGTTCAAAAATAATTATACTTTTTATTCCATTGAGAATTTATGTAGAGATAACGTAAGAACATAAAATTATTAATTCGTTAAAGTTAAAGTTACAGCCTTTATATATAATATATATGTCCCACTGTTGGGCCAGTAGTTCGCCACACGGCCTTAGTGTGGATTGCCAGACTTCCCATGTTTCTTTTTTTTCTTCACAACAGAAAATGTTTCAAAGACATGTGAAGTCTGACAGATAAACAACATGTAAGTTTTCTTATGTTTTCCTTCACCGCCGAGCGCGTGGGAAATCAGCACATAAAATTGCAACAACAAATTTCTTGGTGCCGGCACCGGGTATCGATCTTTGGTTGCTAGCGTACTATGCAATTTGAGGCGACCGCCCGGACATTGAGCTACCACTGCTCTCTATTTTTTGCCTGATTCAAACCAATGAATTGCCATTTTTCGGTTTTTTAAGCACCGAAAATCTCCTGTAAAAATTTGTGCCTCGTATATTGCGATGGGCTTACTATTTATGGGATCTAATAAGCTTAGTTAAAAACGATAACTGTCTCTATCTACCACGCTTGGGTTAAAAGGATGGAAATGCTTTTTATTCTAAGCTTTTAAATTTCACTGGATTAGATGCTGTGATTCATTAATCGTACATCTTTATTGTCTTACGACGAAGTTATCGTTGTGGTTGTTTGCGTCTTCGAGCCAATCTAAGTTGAGTTGACGACAATTATAAGTTGCCGCCACTGTAGCGAACCTTTGTGATTTTAGCGTTCGTGAGATATCTTGTTAACTCAGATGCTGTGCGAATCTGTTACAACACTTGTTATAATTTTGTTTCAAGGTTGTTTACAATTGAATAATTGAAATTATTAAACTTCCGCTGTTGTTATTTGATTTAACGAAAATTAAAAATTTAAAAACTAATTAATTTCTTATATTTACTCAAATATTTCAATCAATTAATCAGCCTGTATCTTCCCACTGCTGGGTATAGGCCTCCCTTTTTTCACGCCATTCACTTCGGTCCTGTGCTGCCCGATACCATTGCGGCCCCGTGATTTGCCCACTGATCGGTTTTCCTGTCTTGGCCACCTCTCCATTACCGCCCTGGTCCACCGATCATCATCTCTCCCAGCCAGGTGTCCCGCCCATTGCCATTTTAGTCTCATGATCCGCATACCACTTTGGTTCTCTGGCTAATTCCGACGTTGGGTATGCTCAAATATTTTATTGTGATTTAATTATAATTTTAAATTGGAATGTTTCGATCTCTGTAAAAAAACATTTAGCTAGTTAAAGGCCGACTTCGACTCAAAAAATAATCCTATACGTGAA
Organism: Meandrusa payeni; assembly: GCA_029286785.1. Lineage (NCBI taxonomy): Eukaryota > Metazoa > Arthropoda > Insecta > Lepidoptera > Papilionidae > Meandrusa > Meandrusa payeni. The sequence continues at coordinate 6,188,834 of JAGSMX010000029.1, forward strand.
TTAAAATAAATATACCCCTAAAGTATACTCTAAGGGTGGGTGGTAATCCACAATGCCTGCAAAAAAAGAATAGAAATTTCGATCAATAGTGAATTTGAATGAACTTGGCTTAACTCCCAAGCCCACGCTGCAGAATAGCCAACTTAGAGCCGTGCATTCAACCGACGAATTCAGTGTGTGCGTTTTTCCTCTCATAATCATTCGTAAATGCGTATACGAGGGAGTGACATGATTAATTTGTGTGCAATAAAAGGAGTTAAAGTTATAGCATATTTATTATATGTCCCATTGCTGGGAAAAGACCTTATCTATAGATTTGCGGACTTAACGTGGTATCGAAAATTTTCTAACACAGGTTTCCTCGCAATGTTTTTTTTTCACCGCCAAAATACAACACTTAAAATTGTAACATATAAATTCATATATTCCGATATCGGATATCGAACTCTGGTTGCTAGCTACTACGCAACTTTTGACGACTGCCCGGACACTGAGCTACCACGGCTCGTGTGCAGTTAAAGTAACAGCTTTTATATATGTTCCACTGCTGGGCACAGGGCCGTAAAAATATAAGGGCATAGTACGCCACGCGGCCCTAGTGCGGATTAGCATTAGAAAAAAATTCTATAACATGTAGGTTTCCTCACCTTCAGCCCTGTAGTTCTGGGCTCTCAAGAATAAGACTACGGTATCCCCTGCCTATCGTAGAAGGCGACTAAAAGGGGCCTCGGGTTCACTGGGCGACAAGGGGGGGGCCTTTGTCGTCCGCCAAGGTGGACCCGGGAAGTAGGCGACATCGGCTGGCCCGTGTCGCCTTGTACCGCGAGGGCACAGGGGGGGAGGGAGTAACCTCCCCCCGGGAAGTGCTCTCCTTGAGCACAGTGCAGAGGGGCTCCGGTGCGTTCCACTGGAGATCCCGGAGCCCTCACCATGCACCGAAGAAGGGCCACCGGGGAGGTTTTAGTGGATAAAATCCTCACATAACCTTCCCCCCAGAAGGCGAGGTATCTTTTTGAAGATTTCCTCCTCGTTAACAAAAAAAAAAGGTTTCCTCACCTTGTTTTCCTTCACCGCCGAGCGCGTGGTAAATTGATGCGATCGAACTCGGGTTGCTAGCGTACCATGCAACTTGAGGCGACAACCCAGAGCTCGCATCTCGTAATATCTGCTTACCCCGAGAACGATAACTAACAGTGTGAAGAAGAAAAACGTTATTTAAACATGTCTTCGGAATTTTTCTCCAACTTCTTGGCCTGTTTTCCGAATTTAGGAAAATAACAGAAAGAAAGTAGACACAGTATGCAAATAATAGTTTCAAAGGTAATTTCACGTACAGAAACCTACGAAAGTTGTAGAAAAAAAACTGCTAAAATTCACTCACATCTACAAGGTTGGGTCCCAAACTAGTGAACATTTTTACATAATCTCGTTTACCGATAAAAGCAACTTCATTCTTAAAAACTACCTTTCTTATTGTAGGACAGACATTGGCATAATAGTGGGATGAATAAGCCCTCTAGGTAATTCTAATTTTCAATTGGCCTGTGCAAAATAATCTTCGCAAGCCCTTTAACTCTAACTGGGTGACAGACATGGTTGTTTTCACAAATATTACTAACTTTTTTGTTAACCACTAAGCTTAAGCTTGTGCTAGGAGATGGTTGGTACACGACAATAATCGAATGGTGGATTCGACCCTACTTTACGTTTACGAGACCGTACCCTAAACCATTAGGCTATGTGCTACGTATCAAATCGCGTAACGATATTATTAGGCGATTGACGCTTAAAGCTTTCGCTGTCCGCATTTCACCAAGCTTCGAAGTACATATGTGACATGGGATCACGTTTTAACACGTGATTTGTACTTAAAAAACCGAATAATCGGCAATTCATTGGTACAAGCTGTTTTTATAGCTGAGAGCATCAGATCGTAAGCGTGATGGTGAAAATTAATGAGCCAAGAGAGTTTTATTACATGTTTATTACACAGTAATGAACACCTTTTTTTTTCACGGACAGAGAAGCTGGCCGCGATTGCTTCATTGGATTGAGAGGAGGCTGAAGCTCTTAGGTCACTTCTTATAAACTTAGTTATCATTTAATATCAGGATAATTATACGCTTGTTTGTCCCTCTTGCTTTTTAGAAAACTTGTGCCGTTAATCTAGGCGTGACAGCGATCAGATTATAACTGAAAGCGTTCATGCAAGAGATGAGCTAAGCTTTTTATATAGTTTTGTTTTTTTTTTGTTGACGGGGAGGAAATCTTCAACAAGATATGATTATGAGAGGTTTTTACTCACAAAAGCATGGCTAGTTGCTCTGGGATCTTCAGCGGAACGCAACGGAGCCCCTCTGTACCGTGCTCTGAGGACATTCCAGGGTGGTTACTCGCACCACCAGCACTCTCGAAGTCCTAAGTCGACATGGGACCACCAGTGTACACTATAGACCCCACCCTTGTCGCCCGTAGACCCGGGGTCCCTTTTATGACAGACAGGTGATTACGGCCTTATTCTATAAGCACAGGATTACGGGGCTAAATTATATTACACATATACTACATAAATACATAAATATAAATATTTTATACGTGTTTTCTGTATACGGTGGGAGGGAATTTCGCTTACAACGAGCTGAAAGAATCACGTTCCAATCGCCACTGTCACCTGCGTCCAGTCACAAAGCTCTAGTTCTTCACGATCGCCCGCTAACCGACGCGATGCCGTCGGTATTGACTTTTTGTTACACTCTGTAAATTTAGTGATGGGCTCACGTTGTGATATCGATACATTCGGTATCGATGTGTTACTTTTTTATATATTTGGAAGGAGTCATTAAATAAGAAGACATTTCAAAGAATCTAATAGAAAATATTATTTAACTATAAATGTGGTTAGTAAATTTCTTTAGTATTGTGTCACACTTAACTATAGCAGGTTAATACATTACTAAATAGAGTGTGTGTTCAAATAAAGCAGTCTTGTCAGACTCCTCTGGTGCTGTGGATGTTCATGGGCGACGGTGATCACTTAAGATCAGGTGAGCCGTATGCTCGTTTGCCACTTTTCATATAAAAAGATAAACACTGTAACGAAATCGGTTTTGTTATTAAAAATTTATCGATTTTTGTAATTATATTACAATTAAGCTGTAAAAACATAACATGGTAAACCATAGCATCAACAACACAAAGTTTATGTATTGTTGCATACGTAAAGATTATATATAGTAAAAGGTATTGGGGAAGTCCTATGTCGAGCAGTGGGTTTCATTCGCTAAATAGTTTGTACGTCTAACGATGGCTCCATCCCCTTTTTTAAAATAAATTATTATAACTGATCCTTCCAAATTACATGCAACAACGAAGTTCGAAAATAGTTATGACGGCTTAACATGAATGTTAGACGGCGATAGGTCCATAATTTTTCATAACGGTTCAAATCAATAGTTAGAATTCGATTCAAAAGATCGTATTTTATTAATTAAACATTGGAACATCACTAGTGTGCGAACAGTTGGGAGACAACTTGTTGTCGACAGAAACAAATAGACCTTCTCAAATCGTCTAAATGAAATTGTAGCGCGTAAAAAATTGCGGCGTAACTTCCCCGCTGAAACTGAAGACATTTCTATTAGTCTTTCTCGTATAAAGTGTATGTGTACTTTGCACATAAATACACTCCCGTCTCATATAAATCTTAACATATCAAGATGTTGAGTCGTTCTTTCGTCTTTAATCATTTACTGTGAAATTTTCATCTGTTACAAAAAGATTATATCCCCGTGATTTCGGTAGCTTGTTGTTTCCAATATTTTTAATATTTCATTATATAATATAAACTTTATAGGTTTAATTATTTTTTTAACTTAATAATATGAACATTTGTTCATCTATTATTTTAATGTATATAATATATATTAATCTCATAACTATTTATACATGGATTATATTTATTGTACTCTTATTGTCTGTATAAATTCCATGTAAATGTAGTATTGCGCCCACGACTTTGGGTAGTCCTGGGCACCGCTGAAAATCAGCGCTGTCGCATCCTATCCATCATGTCTTATTTACTATTTGTCCGTTTTTTTCTTTAACTGTATTTTTTATTTTATTTTTTTTTGTCTTTTTTATATGTTTTATTTTGTACGAATAAAGAATATGATAAGATATTTTGCAACTATTGTGTATCGCTGTGTCACTTCTCTAATTGCCAAATCTTCCTCTCTCTGCCCTTTCTCCAACTGCCAGCGCTTCCTGAACTAAGAATACAAGAGTAGAATACCTGAAATATCTTGCCTTCCGAATGAAGCAACCGTTACGTTATTGCCATCACGCTAGAACAATGTTGCAAGCTAAGTTTCCCTCTTACAGCTATCTATTTGTCTTGTTTAAAATAAGCTGCAAAAGCTTGCGAACTTTCAAAGGCGATGAACCTTCGAAACCTTCCTAATATTTGATGAAAATATGAAAAGAAAGTCACATACGCCTGCCAGTCTTTTCAACCGACTTCAAAAAAGGAGGAGGTCCTTAATCTGTCTGAGGTCTCATTGTTTGTCCAATTCTTACATTAAGTATTAGCGTGACCAATGGACGAATAACTCAATATCACTACAATCGATTTTGATGATTCATGTTTTATCTACTTCAAATGTAGCTCTAATAGAGTTTGGTTAGGTTCTGTTTCATTCTATTGCGTAGTATTACAATAGTCCGGAAATACATAGAGGGTGGACGTCGTGTTTTTACTCGTAATTGTGTTATTATATTGCCAACTGAGTTATTCGTTTCTACCCTTTTCCGGAAGGTGACGGTCTGATCAAAGAAGATGAAATTAATAGTCAAGGATCAATAAAAATTCCATATGTCACACTTCACATAACGACGCAGTCCAAACAGCGCCGTGTTACAACAATACAGTACATATTTTAAAATTATTTAGCCGATCTCAATTCTTCGCAAACGAGGTTCAACAACCTAAGCTATTCAATAACGAGTTTATTCAACGAAAGACAAATGAAGGGCGCTCCTAGAACACAAACTCGGTTGTAAATTGCTCAAATTTATCTGGAATAGGTTTTGAGCATCGTTACTTCTGAAATATCAAAATTCTTTAATTCAAAGCGTTTTCTCTCACCGCAACTACAGTGCGACGGATGACAAGTTGTAAACTACGCAGACAATCTCATCTGACAAGCTTTTCGTTGTCAAATTGTTGGTTTGTTCTAAAACTTTGTTCCTATCTATATATATAAAAGAGAAAGTGTGTGGGTATGTTCCATATAGGGTCCGAAACGGCTAGACCGATTTCAATGAAACTTTCAGGGAATCTTCACATTGACCTGGCGAGTAATCCTGTAAAGTTTGTTGACGATCAGAGCACTTTCTTTTTTTGAATTGTCAAACATAAGCATTACGTCGTACTTTTATTTCTGACATTACCTTGAGCCCGATATGTTTTTGTATAAATGATAAGAATGATATTATATTTACTGATATGTACATGGGTGTAGGTAATCTTCACCCGCTCAAGAAGAGAATGAATACGGACAGAAATTATATATTGTCAGAGTTAAATTAAATATTTAATGATATAATTTTATTGTTTAAATAAAATAAAGCAAAATCTGGGTACGCTAGTAGAAATATAAATCAAAGTCCGCGTACATTAAAACGACCGATGACTATAGTTATGAGTGACTTTTTAAATCTACCATTTTCTATCCGTGAAATAGCTACCGACCGAGTCGAGGTTCGGCCCTCTCAGGCGCACTCGGATCGGAATGCTTACGCGTAACATAGTAACCATCCAAGCCGAGGTTACCCCTCACCAAACAAAGAAACATTTTTATTTTCCCACAATAATTTCAATAACAACTTACTTAAATTACAATTATGAGCGGGGGATTGGTGTCCAAACTAGGAACGAGCCTGTGTGATGGATCACCAGGCCTATATCCCACGGATTTTAACAAAACTTTTAAAACTATTGGAGAGAGAAGGAAAAGGTATATATATATACATAAATATATATACATATAAAAGAAGGAATATAGATATATAATTGTTGCTACGTGTTTATTATTTCACCGGGGGGACCCTTGTGTCGAGTTACTAGCAATAGAGGTTCAGGCTAAGCGACCTAAGAGCTATGCCACCTCTCAATCCGGTGAAGCAGTCAAGGCCAGCTTCTCTGGCCAATCTGTGTAGTTCGTCAAAAAAAAATCTACCAGTTTTACTTTACTGTTACATTTTGATTAGATTGAGTGTGGATAAAATTTGAACTTTATCCGAATATACTGTGAGTGTTGTTTAGATTAACGCCACCCTTATCCCGGGTGGTTGGGATGAGGCGTGTGAGAACTTCGGCTATTACTTCCGGTTAATTAATGGTTGTTTAAATTTCGCAATAAAAGTTCCTCCAAGGTTCTTCGGACGCGTATTCTGTTTTTGATATATTTGGAGAGAGTCTTTGAATCGGTGTTGTCTATAGCACTTAATATCCCCTAATATATCTTTTTTTTTTATTCTTAGATTGCAACCAAAGACCTGTGTCCGTGCTCTTTTCCAATACACTTAAATTGTTTACTCTGCGTTTGTTAAAAAGTGCCACTTCTACAGTTAATATTTTCCTTATTTTTTTTTAAATATATATAATGCCCGAATTTGGAGGTGGCCAGAGATCGTTAACTTTAACAGAGATCGTTTTGGGTTCACGCGTCGCAGTCGCCCCGCTGCATTGCTATTAGCTTCTCCGCGACCGCTGTGTCCCTGCTTCTCATGGCCATTTTCAGGTTGTAGTCCACTATCCTCTCCCTTGATGCGGCCATTGCCTTTGTCATCAGTCTTCCTGTGGCGTCGTCACAGTCATCTGTATAATAGACACAGCTGACGGTGTGTTGGGATTTAATAATATATCTTAAAACCATTGCGGTGTGTTGAATTAATGTGGCGGTTTTCTATTCTATTATCTTTTATTCGCATTTATCTTTTAAGTACCTTTTAACTGATTTACGTATTGATTGAAACAATATTAGTGTCAGTGGTATGCCATCGGAAAGCCATACTGTTACAAATGGATGATTACCAAATCTAGCAAAAATCGACCACTACAGTAATAAAGAGCGTTCAATTTGGCACTATTTGTTTGGCATACTTGAGGACTTGTGAATATTTGACTTGTTCAATCGATTTTTTATGACGAACTACACAGATTGGCCAGAGAAGCTGGCCTTGACTGCTTCACCGGATTGAGAGGTGGCATAGCTCTTAGGTCGCTTAGCCTGAACCTCTATTGCTAGTAACTCGACACAAGGGTCCCCCCGGTGAGGGGTAACCTCTTGGACGGTTACTATGTTACGCGTAAGCATTCCGATCCGAGGGCGCCCGATAGGGCCGAACCACGACTCGGTCGGTTGCTATTTCACGGATAATCTTGTCCAATCGAGTCAACGCTTCCTGCTGCAGCGTTTCCAACAGACTTCAAAAAAGGTACTCAATTAATATGTATGTTTTTTTATGTTTGTCACCTCTTAATAATATACTAGGTGATCCGATTTTAATGATTCTTTTCTTTATTTGAAAGTTAGAGTTTCCGTGTGGTCCCAATAAAATTTGGTTCAAATCTCATAATGGCGTCTATGAGAATACCATATAAAATTTATTTTGAGGTGTGGATTTTTATGTCGACTTCACTTAAAATCAGGTGAGATGTAAGCACGTTTGGACTTTTCAAAAAATGCTTTATATGTGCCACAAATATCATGGCAACAAATTTCGATGATTTGCTCGTAAATATAATTCTTATTTGTGCAAAGAATTGATACCACATGATCGATGACTAAAATGGATACCTCGTTAACAGTAATTGGATCGAGTGGAAACATTTAGTTGCAAGTTCTTAACTTTCTCAATAATTAGCTCAAAAATTCCGTAGTCATTCCGCTAATCGTTAAATGTTGAACCCACTGACTAATTACTCGATAAGTTTGTTCAGTCAACTTGCTTGCGACTTGTAGACTTTTTTTTTTAATTATTTTTATTGCAATACAATTATTGTAATAAATATTTCTACACACCCAAAAACCGGAGTTGTTTTTCCAGGAGTTGACATTTGCCATAACATAATTGTTATTTAGTTTATTTTTTAAAAAGGTATAATTTTTTTTTTTATTTTTTAAAAAGAAAGCTAGCAATATTTCTTTTTTTTTCCTGAAATATTACTAACAATCTTGTTAACCAACTCCAACTAAGCTTAAGCTTGTGCTAGGACATTCACGGCAATAGTCGAATGGTTGATTCGAACCCACTACCTTACGATTTGCAGGCCGTACCCTAAACCATTAGGCTATTGACGCTTCCGACGTTTGATAAATAAGTAATATCTATGAAGAATCTATAACTAATATAAGAAACTTGTTTAAATACGTGTCAAATAGTTAAACGCTATTACGCGCAGACGTTCTCTTTGTATTTCCGAATTGTCATAGGAATATTACGATATAGAATTGATCGTAACCTAACCTCTCATCAAATAATTTCATTTCTATCAATTTAATTTGTAAATGCATGTGTAATTATGGATTATAGTCTCGAATAGCACATAGGATACTTTTATTTAACCTTTTTTTTTTGTTAACGAGGAGGAAATCTTCAAAAAGATACCCCGCCTTCTGGGGGAAGGCGGCGGTTATGTGGGGTTTTTACCCATTAAAACCTCCCCGGTGGCCCTTCCTCGGTGCATGGTGAGGGGCTCCGGGATCTCCAGTGGAACGCACCGGAGCCCCTCTGCACTGTACTCAAGGAGAGCTCTTCCCGGGGGGGAGGTTACTCCCTCCCCCCCTCTGCCCTCGCAGTGCAAGACGACACGGGCCAGCCGATGTCGCCTTCTTCCCGGGTCTACAGGACTACAGAACTACAGGGCTGACTTTTATTTAACCTACTTCAAAAAGAACATGATAGGTTTAGTTACAATTTGTGCAAATATTTGGTCGTTTTTCGAATTTCTGTACGTCAAATTAGAGAGCGAGCGCTTGAGATACATCCACATCAGATCAGAGAACTATATAAATTGCAGAATGCCATAAGAAACATTACCCCAACAATTTAGGACCAATTGTAATCCTGTCATCAAATTGTAAATAGTCCGCTGTACCTTCGCGGTACAAACAGGACGCAGTAACATGCTAAAGAGAAATAAATACCAAATAAACTATTTTTTTTTAATTCCACGCGTACAACGGACGCTAGTATAGTGTAAAACTTAGCGGGGAGCCAGTATTTTAATAAAAATGTAGCGGTCTATAGCCACATTCATATATAGGTAGGGAAGTGTGTGTAATGCTAAGTGCGGTCCCCAATGTCACCTGGGACCCCTCTGGTCCGTTATAAGTACTACTTCATACTACGCAAAATGGCGAACAATTTACCCTCCTGTATTAACTAAAAGACCACATTATGATATAATTAAATTATGGTCCTTTATAAATAAATGTTTAACATCAACGAATTCTATAAAGCAAGTGTATATTCCACTTAACTACTAAAAAAAAAGTTAAAAGTTACAGCCTTTATATATATATATATATATATAATATATATGTCCCACTGCTGGGCACAGGCCTTCTCTGTAAAGAGAGTATAAAGGCATAGTCCACCACGCGGCCCTAGTGCGGATTGGTAGACTTCACATGCCTTAGAAAAATTTCCTAAGACATGTAGGTTTCCTCACGATGTTTTCCTTCACCGCCGAGCGCGTGGTTAATAAAAAGAATATATAATAAAAGAAAAAATATCTACGGCATCGTGTGACCTAAAAACTATTATAAACTAAAGCTAATTTCATCTAACAATCCCAACCACCATTATAATTGTAAACGTTTCAAACACCTTCATTACACTATTGAATATTAAAGAAAAACTATTAGGCCCCATTACATGTCCAGCTTAGTCATTGGAATAAAGCACCTAGTTCCACAACATCCAATTATACACATTCCACGAGACCTTTGATATATCGTCATAATGAAACATAATTACACAAATATCATTTGAGATTCGTGCAATCAAAATCTTTTCATAATTGCGGCAAATCATCCCGGGGGAATTCGATTAAGGGGAAGATAATTGCTCCACGTTTCAGTTGTGCCCCCTAAATTCGTTGAGTCCCTGATCATTTTAATGCTTACCGTCACTAATTACCATAAATACGAATAATTAGTAAATGAAAAGGTCTAAATCGCGTTATTAATATATTACGTTGTATAGACCTCGAGTTACTTTACGCGATTATAACAAATTAAAGGGTGATTCAATTTGTTTTTTCTATGACGAACTACACAGATTGGCCAGAGAAGCTGGCCTTGACTGCTTCATCGGAATGAGAGGCGGCATAGCTCTTAGGTCGCTTAGCCTGAACCTCTATGGCTAGTAACGACATAAAGGTCCCGCCGGTGAGGGGTAACCTCGGCTTGGACGGTTACTATGTTACGCGTAAGCATTCCGATCCGAGGGCGCCCAAAAGGGCCGAACCACGACTCGGTCTGTTGCTATTTCACGGATAATCTAAGGGACATTCAAGAACGGAAGCGGTGGCGCTGGGAGAAGAAGTGGCCGAAGAAACTCAAGCAACGCTCCTAACATCTAAGGGGTGGGGCCTGCCCATAAAATAGCGGTAACGCGCGAGGATTAGGGTGATTCAATTACTTCTCATTTCTTTAGTCAATGTTTGTATTTTTAATGTTATAAAATAATTGATTCAAATTCACATCAACATGTGGCAGATAGCCATTTGCTGCCTGCTTTTAACCCAAATTGTGTATTTGGTATCGTCCCATAGTAAGCTTTTCGTAAAATGGAAAATCATTGGTTCAATAGGGCTGAGAATCGAACCACTGACTATAGCGATTTTGTCGTAAAGATTGTAAAGTCGAAGTTTTAACCAATTGCCTATTACTTCTATTTATTATGTATCTAAAAAACCGAAAAAATAAAGGTAATTCTATGATTCAAGCCAGCTTCGGATTCGAACCCGTAGCTATCGGAAGCTAAATAGCTCAGCTTATTTGCAATAGCTCCTGTACTTTTGCATCTACACCGTATGAGAGGAGGCTAAACTTGGAGCTTTTATAGTATTGTCTCAAGGGTGCCCAAAAGGCCGTACGACGGTCCGATGAGTTACGTACATCTGATTACCCGAAGCGTTCCCGAGAGGGTAGAAAATAGCTGAATTACTTGCTTCAATTCAATTACTAAAATACACTTTCCGTACCGGGAATGGATCCCAGAACGACAGTAGATCGTCACTCCTTAACGTAGCCTTATGATAATGTATTCTAACGTATTGTCACGTCATAATGAGACTGTAATATCGATTCTTTGTCCCGTAATTATTTATTTTCATTTGCCTAATAAAAGAGTTATAAAAGAATCTTAGGAGATAAATCGTGATATCTCTGTCATTACAAATATGCATAGTAACGTTCTATTGTAATGTGAATTAACATCGATACAATATCGATATGAATACCACGAGTGAGTTCTTATTATCTCACGCATGATGTACAACAAAAAGGATTGGTATATAAGTGGATAGATTATATTATATTATTAACTTTCAAATCAAAGTCACTTTCTTTTATCAATGTCACGTGAAGAAGACATCAGTAATTGTTACATGTTGCTGGGAAAACGAATTAAAATTTGGAAACTACCTTGGATCATGGGACTTATGTAAGTCTATTAGATGACTAGATTTGATGACTGAGGTGTACTAACTACAATCAAGGCTTATAAAACACCTGCAATAACCCTGATAGTTGTTTGTGTTCAGTGTTATATAATAGGGTTTTTAGGAGTACAATTCTTCTTTATCTTCTTTGTCTCATTTCTGAGGATCGTGGCCACTGGAGCCCCTCAAGTGAATAATCTGCCCTCACCAGCTGGTAGAGAGATTAGAAGAGGAAATAGCACCTTTTACTTAGTCAGACCATCGTGTTGGCGACCGGCCCCTTGTTCTTTTGCCTTCTGTATTGCCAACGATGACCAGCTTTTGAAGGTTGCCAGCCCCTGGGCGTACTGGCGTACTTGAGTTCAATTATTTTTATTTATAAACTCTTTATTGTTTACACTTATGAAACAAAATTAAAAAAGACACAATAAAATTTAGATACAAAAAGAATGGGCGGCTTTATCGCTAAAAGCGATATCTTTTTTCAACCTTTGGATGGAGAGGAATAATAAAAAGAAGCGGCGGGAGTTTATAATTTTTTTTTCTTTTTTGAAAGAAAGCTAGCAATATTTCTTTTTTTTTCTATTTCAGAAATATTACTAACAATCTTGTTAACCATTCCAACTAAGCTTAAGCTTGTGCTAGGAGATGGCAATAGTCGAATGGTGGATTCGAACCCACGTCCTTACGATTCGCAGGCCGTACCCTTAACCATTAGGCTATTGACGCTTTAAGTAGTTATAATAAGTAGATATACTTTAATTTCTACTGCATTCCGTGGTAGTTTTCGATATGCGGCGTCAAAATGTTGGACTAAACATCCCCCCGCCTATTAGGTCGTCTGAAATTACCTATATTTAAAAATAAATTGAAATGCTTCTTAACTGAGTCTCAACGTAACCACGCCAACATCAACTACGACAAATCGTTTATATAACACTTTATTTATGTTATTTATTATATAATTTGTTCATATATATATATATATATATATGTAAAGAAAGTTTAACTATATATATATATATATATCTATAGCTGCTTTTTTAATATATACATTTATGTATTATACTTATGAAAGTTTATGTATTGTACACTATATTAATACACAACCGAATAGTGTCCGCCTTGGTCTACACAGGTGTTTTGGCTGAAAACCAGCGCTGTGCTACATGTGTGAGCACAGCACATGCTGAGCCCCAACCCCTTTTCGGCACAATTTCTATTTTGTTTTTTTTTATGTTGTTTCACCTGTTGTTTCTGTGTTCTTGTGTCGAATAAATGTTTTTTCTATCCTATTCTATTCTAATACTAAATATTTACATACAAATATATATTGTAAAAAGACAAAAGGTGTATGTAAAGTAATACATATATAATATTTACATATAACATTATAGTATAAATGAATGATGTTAGGTGGACTCATATAAGTAAACATTTTTAACTCTGATTTTGAAAGTATTTATCGTCTCCTACGCTAATTTAATTAAAACGCAAACACTTTGTAATTCTCTCACTAATATATAAAATACAATAAAACACAGCAATCACAAATACATACAAGTAAAGAAACTATAATGTAATTACTCTAAAAAAATTGTAATTTAGGTTAGTTACATATTCAAACTTGGAATTACAGCTCTCGTCTACGGCTGCTCTGCTAATGTTCTCTATAAAATCCAAACAACTACAATCCAATTGTCATTATGCTAAAAACCATAAACTACTAAATTCACAATGATCGACAATCTGTCATGATGGATTGAATTTTTTGATTATTTTTTTATTGAATTTGATTTAAAAATAAAGGCACAATTGGAAGATGTCACCATGTCATTATCAAAAACCAACAAATGAAACAATTTTCGAGTGTCATTGGAACGCCATAGAAGCTATTACTTATCCGTGAAATAGCTATCGACCGTGTCGAGGTTTATCCCTTTCGGCCGCCCTCGGATCGGAATGCTTACGCGTAACATAGTAACCATCCAAGCCGAGGTTACCCCTAACCGGGGGGACCGTTGTGTCGAGTTAGTAGCGATAGAGGTTCAGGCTAAGCGACCTAAGAGCTATGCCACCTCTCAATCCGGTGAAGCAGTCACGGCCAGTTTCCCTGATCTGTATAGTTCGTCATAAAAGCTACTATTATATCTATCTATACTACCATGACTAACAAATCGGTTACTAATAAAAATATTTAACTATATAATTTTAGTTTTAGCTGCGAATAAAAACTTTAGTACCGTTTCGAATGAAATTTTCTCAGTATTTGAAACTAATTACGTTTTTTATAGAAGAGACGAATTGAATTTCTATGGTAATTATTAACAATCATCTATCAAACAATTCAGGCATCGAGACACAGTCAACCGTATCATCATCCGTTGGAACAAAGAGCGGACCATATGCTAATTAAATGGCGGTGTTCGCGGATGTAAGCCACATAAATCTTAACCAATGACCTTTGGAAGCGCGTTAGCGAAGTACTGCGCTCAAATGGGTGTACAATTTGTTATTTATGGGGTCATCGGTGAAATGTTTCGGTGTTTCACAAGGAGGTATAATGGGGCCAGTTTTATTCCCTTATGAACATAAGCAACAGAAACCGTTTTGGAAAAATGGGTTATTCAAAAGAGGAATGAAGTTAATTTTATATTTTTCCGTCTTTTATGTGTACTGTATTGGCACAAAATATGAAACACATCAAATAGACAGAAAAAATACAGTTTAAAAAAATAAAAAAAGGACAAATAGAAGATATGATGCAAATATTGGACACCGTCCGATGCGACAGCGCTGATTTTCAGCGGTGCCCAGGACTACCCAAAGTCGTTAACAATACTACATTTACATGGAATTTATACAGACAATAGGCAATAAAAGTACAATAAATATGATACGGGTATAAATAGTTATGAGATAAATATATATTATAAACAATAAAATAATAGTCAAAAAGAAAATAAAATAATTTAAAATAATAACACGAACAAATTCTCATAAATAAATATATTTTTAGGTTAAAAAATAGATAATAAATTAAATAAACGTATAAAGTTTATATTATATATTGAAATATTAAAAATATTGGAAACAACAAACCACAGATATCATGGAGATATTATCTCTTTGTAACTTTAACATCAGGTGTTTTAATTTATTTTTAAATGCATTCACAGATTTACTGTCTCTTGTGGGCAGTGGCAGGTTATTCCAACACTTGGTGGCCAGGTATCTGAAACTGCCACGGAAAGTTAAAAAGAACTTATTAGAAATCAAACATATATTAAAGCAATATTTTTTTTTGACTGTGTGATAAATGATTTATTTTTTCCAATTGAATTTCTAATGAAGTGAACATAACATATACTAACTAATAAAGAAATATTTACAATTTAATAGATATTACAAAATATTTACAATATAATATGACTGTGCCAAACCGTCGTCGCTTGGCAGCGTGCCCAGAAGGCTGGTATCATTGCCACGTTGTATGGCAAAGCTTAGCCTCTGTGCAAGGTATAAGCCAGCCCTCTGGTCACCAGATGTGTCGACCAACTTCTTAGCAATATTATTAAAATTATTTTGGGTGTGGGAGGCCTTCACTATTGTCGATATTTGCGGGAAGAATAACACTCGGAGTCCAGATTTGTAATGTTTGTATTTTCTAATTTCTTAACTATTTATACAATCTTATGTGCTACGTCCTTACTGGCACTAATTAGAAACTAAGTTTGTCGACCAATCCGGAAGGGACACTGATTAATAGTTATTTACAATGAGAGTGAGCGAGAGGTGATTTTCTCTGTCACACATCTTGCGCGTTCCGCACAGAAATAGCGATATGCTGTTTAAGACCCCCGATATGGGCAATACTGAGTTCGTCTGAAATGGACTGAAGACCTGAAGTGATTATTTATCCTTTGAAACTTAGCGGGATGGATAGAGATAGCAATTTTCTCAACTGACTTCTAAAAAGGAGTAGATTCTCAAATTGTCAATGTTTTTTTTGTTACCTTATAACTTTTGTCTAGGTCTGATTTTGATGATTCTTTTCTTTGAAAGCTTCCCAGGTAGTCACCATTTAAATTTTGGTCCAATCCTGACAATGGCATGAGAAAACCATATATGTTAAATTTGCATCAAGTATGTTCGCAACAAATAGATGAATAACTCAACATTATCAACCATCTATTTTTTTTTTTCAGAAATATTACTAACATTCTTGTTAACTATTCCACCTAAGTTTAAGCTTGTCCTATGAGAATTTTCACGTCAATAGTCGACATAAAATTCTAACATTGCCCTCGTTAGTAATTTACCAGGTGGCGCTGTTCACGAGGCATACCCTCAGCTATTTTAAAACTCGAAAAGAATTGGGCGGTTCCTACAACAATAAATTAGCCCTTGTTACTCATCGTCTCGCGAAATCGGCTAAGATGACACACGTCACAGGCCCCGCGATCTACAATCGACTCTCTAAGCATGTAACTGTAGCTCCCAGTCTAGCAATGTTTAAAAATAGGTGAAGTCATGGCTGGTTGAGAGAGCATTTTATAGTGTGGAGGAATTAACAAATGAAATTACAAATTAAAATCTTTTTCATTATTTTTTTTCTATACAATTATCTAATGTAATTTGTAATACTAATAATTTTTAGTATATAATTGACTTGCATACTTTGTGCAATCGCCGCAAAATGTTTGATGTAATTTTTCTTCACAAAGCCATCAATGTCGAAATAAAAAGTAGACTGATACTCGAAAACATTCACATTAGAGTGCCATTCAAATATCCAAGGAGTCGTTGTTGTAGGATTTTTGATGTACCGCATTCTAAAACCAACCTACTGTCACACTCGCCCTTGCCAAGGATTTCCGCTACATATAACCTCCTTGACACTAAGTCCACGTCGGTTGACATTTTTTCTAATTCACGTAAAGTCTTCCGCACCTTAGTGTTAAAAATTGTGCAGTAATTTTCGCTAATTTAATAGATTTATTACTGATTTATCTATTTCTTTATAATATATTAAAATATTTTTGTAACTATTTATTATGAAATCGTTACGTTTCTTTATAGCGAATGTTGTCTACACCTGTAATTGGCATACACAACAGGACTTACTTTGTAAACTTGATTATTACAACAATGTATGTTTGTGTAATGCTGTTGGTGTATCTTATTAAATAAATAAATAAATAAATGACTTGTAATTTATTATATTACCAATAAAATCTGAATCTGAATGGTGGATTCGAACCTACGACCTTACGATTCGCAGACCGTACCTAAACCATTAGGCTATTGACGCTTAAATTTGCATTATTAGCTTTACCTAAGCAAGGAATAGTTTGTCAATTGCTGTCCCTATCCATCTATAATTATATATATATGTATTTATATATGTATCTATTTATTATTATATATAATTATTATGTTTATATATTTAATTTATTTGTAAGTAGGTATGTATATTATATATGCATGCATTTATTATAGTTTTCTTTTATTTATTATTTTCTCATATAGCTTGCACCCGTTACTTTGTCTCTTCACAACCCCAAGGTAGACTGGCAGAGAATGCCTACTGGCATTAAGTCCGCCTATTTGTACCTTTTTTTGTATTGTGTGCAAATAAAGAATAAATAAATAAATTATTCACATTTTATTGGAAAGGACATACTTTAAAAGTAGTTTTATGAAAGTTTTAAGTAATATTCCTACGATATATGATTCGATTTAAAGTCGGTTTTTCTTTTTTCTCGTAAATATACTCGTGTAATTTAACTTTTCTTTTATTAAATTAACATTTCCAACGAACAAAATGTGCTTTTCCCATCCGACGTTCCATTGCACAGGTGTCTGCTATTAAAGTCTCATCGCACGTTCTGATTAGGAAATACCGGCAGATTTGTATGTAAGACGAGGGTTCAGAACAACAGACTTAAAATTCAAACGATATTACACTTCCCACTGGAGATACAGGCAAACCCTGTGCCACCCCGGCCCCGGCCTGCATTGATCGGAATTAGCCCACACCACTCCCCTTCATTACCGATTGCGTTCAGGAAACTTACCAAGGATGGATAGCCGGAACTTAACGGTACTCCCGACATGACTGTCTATTTCAGGCAACAGACCTATCTACCGGTATTGTTCGTGTTATAGTCAAAATAACAACACTTATTTTTTTGAAAAAAATTACTTATGGATACAATTGCATGCATAATCCACAGCAGCGGATCCCACTTTTTTGTTAACGGGGGGGAAATCTTCAAAAAGATACCTTGCCTTCTGGGGGGAAGGCGGCGGTTACGTGGCGTTTTTACCCACTAAAACCTCCCCGGTGGCCTTTTCCTCGGTGCATTACGAGAGGCTCCGGGATCTCCAGTGGAACGCACCTGAGCCCCGACACGGGCTAGCCGATGTCGCCTTCTTCCCGGGTCCACCTTAGCGGACGACAAATGCCCCCACCCTTGTCGCCCAATGAACCCGAGGCCCCTTTTAATCGCGTTCTACGATAGGCAGAGGATACCGTAGTCTTATTCTTGAGATTACGATTCGCAGACCGTACCCTAAATCATTAGGCTATTGACGCCTAAATGAATGGGTCTCAATTATCTATTACATATAAATAAAATTGGACTATGTTTGTAATTTGAAAATGCTTTTTACTACATACTGCATATGTATGTATTTACGGTAAATATATCAAAATAACACTTTTTACAATATTTGCATGTTCCGGCTAATCTCTAGAACGGCTAGACCGAATTTGACGGGACTTTCACTGGCAGATTGAGGAAGGATCTCGTGTTAGCTAGCAACACGTGCTGTGTGCGATTATGCCAGCGATTATGTTTAATAACTACTTGCAATGATATCTTAGTGATTTACCTGAACCTTATTGTATCTTAAATTCATAATTTAGTTGATTATCATATTAACTTGGCATTGTCAACAATAATTTAACTTGATTAGTTCGTAATCTGACTTCTAATTAATTTTGTATAAAGATTGTGAGGAAGCGCAGTTGTGACGGTATTCGTTAAAATAATTCCTTGTACAACGTTACGCTGTTTGAATAAAGCGAGTGTATTAGTTATTGGACTTGATTGCACAAGACCTACAAATTATTAAACTGGGTTATTTTTATATTAGAAAAAATTTAATAAATAGTTTTTAGTCACTGGTAACATCGCGGGCGCAGGTAGTTATGAAAATAAAAGGCATAACTCTTTCTCTTCTTTTTATGAGCACAAACATAATCCCATTCGCCCCCTTTTAACCGACTACAAAAAGGAGGAGGTTTGTCTGAATTTTTATATGTTTGTCCAAATTTGCAATATTCCATTACAATAGATTTATATATTGAAAATGCAACAGTCTATTCGCTAGATATTGTATTTCTGCTCTGTCAAATTGTCTAAGCAAATCTTGGCGATATGTTAGCGTATAGCCGACGGCGTGACACTGCCGTTTAACCGTATGTATTACAATTAAACTTGGTTCAGAACGAGCGGCGGAAGTGGCGATGTGGTCTCCACGTGGGTGGGCTCAGTGCCGGAACTTCATCGTGTTTGACTTAGGTTTATACATGGAGTTTAGTTAAACAGAATACGTGCGATTATGTACGCTTACTTAGGAGCGTTATTGGGTCCCGACCACCTAGTTAAAAGTTTCTGTCGCATAAATTGTACGTAACACTAGACATCTTTCGGCCGGATTTGAGGTTGCCAGAATGCAATTTTCAGTTTACAATGGACAGTTTACTTCACTCGGTACAGTTTATCCCGAATTCAATTTGAAATTGTTCATTTGTCTGTGAATATACAAATAGTTTACCAAAGTTCTGTGGTGCAATTCATAATATAACTATTATATATTTTTTTCATATTATATTTTTGAAGTTATACTTTTAAGGCGCGTTATGAAAGAAAATATGAGAGTAACAGCTTGAAATAGAAATAGAAAAAACATTTATTCGGCACAAGAACACAGAAACAACAGGTAAAACAAGACAAAAAACAACATTAACAAAAGTAAACAGAAACAACATAAAAAAAGAACAAAATAGAAATTGTGCCGAAAAGGGGTTGGCTCAGCATGTGCTGTGCTCACACATGTAGCACAGCTTGATGTTGCAGTGAAAATAATTGTGCTTATATACTTTTTAAGTGCTCTTACATAAGTGAGATTAACTATCCTTATGTGTAAAAAAGAGTCGTGGTAGCTCAGTATCGAATCCGTGTTCGATCCCCGGTGACGGTACTAATAAATTTGTTGCTGCAATTTTATGTGCTGATTTATCACGCGCTTGGAAAACATCGTGAGGAAATCTACATGTCCTAGAAAATATTTTTCTAAGGCATGTGAAGTCTGCCAATCCGCACTATGACCACGTGTTGGCCTGTGCCCTTATACTCTCTTTACAGAGAAAGCCTTTGCCCAACAGTGGGTCATATATAAAGGCTGTAACTTTAACTTAACCGTTTTTTCTTTATTCATATAAATCAAAATATAATTATTTACATCATTTTTATTTACTTATTTTTTTTTAAATTTAAGCTGAACGTTATTGTCTGTGTTGACTATTCTAACTACAGGCACCGTTTTCTTTACAATTATTTTTTTCATAACATTTTTTGTAATTATTATCTACTGTCATATCCCTCCACTGTGACGGATCTACTTCGCACCTTCTTAGATGCGATTTTAAAAATTGGGCAGTTCATACAAAGCGAACACCTGCGGAGCTAATAAATTAGTCTTTGTTAGTCATCGTCTCGCGTAATCGGACAAGATAACACACGTTACAGGCTCCTACAATCGACTCCCTAAGCACATAAGTGAAGCTACCAGTATAGCGATGTTTAAAAATGTTAAAGTCATGGCTGGTTGAGAGGGCATTTTATGGTGTAGAGGATTTGACAAATCAAATTACAAATTAATGGCATTTTATTTCTTTGATGTACTAATTTTTTTATTATTTTCCTGTTCAATTATCTAATTTAATTTCTAAAAACCGACTTGTAATTTAGTATAATTACCAATAAAATACTCAAGTTCTTTGGGCATGTAAGCCGTCGTGGAAACGATTGTTTAGAGCGTCTTGTCGTGCAGGGCAAAGTAGAGGGAAGCAGACCACGAGGTAGATCGCCGATGCGATGGTTGGATCAGCTGCGGAGTATGGTGGGTGTTCCCCTCCACGAATGTGCCCGATCGACGACCAGCAGGCGGAGGTGGCGAGACGTCGTGCGGCGGGTGCTGTTTGCTGCCCAACCCACCGGATCATGATGACCACGACCACTCTGACAAGAGTGAAGCGACCAAGAAGAAGAAGAACCAATAAAAATCTCATGTCCTCTAAACATCCTTATAGGATTTTGCCGGGAATCGAACCCATAGACTTAGTTCTAATAGCGTCTACAATACAGCCGTGTATAAATTTACCGAGTGAGCGTGTAATTCCTTCTTCCATTAGTCTGCGTCTGCCTTTCACGTTTTAAATCTTATTATTTAACAAAATTACGCGCTCACCCGCCTACGATGTTCACCGTTACGCGAGTCCTTCGCATATACAGTTCTCATTTTATCAAGCTTGTTAGTAATGCTTGATTCTTTTGTTGAATAGCTTTATGTACGCATCTAGAGTGGAATTGCGAGATAAGTCAGAGAGCAAGGCGGTTACAGTAGAAGCACTCTTGAATATTTTTGTCCCCGGTCTCGCTTAGCAGATGTAACTTCAAGTTAATGATTATCTTAATAAAGTTTCTAGATTAATGTTTAAATATGTCAAATCATTATTCATTGGCATAGACAACGGTCAATCTTTTGTTGTTTTAAAAGGTATTATGGAGAATTTGTAACATTATAAAACTTCAATAGTCTGCGGTCACAGGTTCAGATCAATCTTATGCTTAGTTGGAGTGGTTAATACTCGTAAAAAAATTTGTTAGCATTCCTTTTCTTAAAAAATAAAGAAAACTTAACCCAATTTCCCCAAACCTTTTTCACAAACATATTGTCTTTAGTAAGAGCGGACGCTGTGCAGTACAGAGTTCTGTCCAAGTCCTGGCAAAAGTATAATGGCTAAAGGCAGACAAATTAATAAAATTGGAGTGTATTTTTGTAATATTAAAGTAACCGCTTTTGCACCTATAGACCAAAATAAATCTGTCTGTCTGTTCCTGCTAATCTCTGAAACGATGGATGGAATGAATGAATGGACCGATTTTGATGGGACTTTCACTGACAGGTAGCCGATATAACATTGAGTAACTTAGACTATTTATTATATTTTATTTTAGAAAAAAAAATTAACAGTTTTTAATCAGCAACTAGTTATATGCATAATATTTTTTTAACGGCGATATGTTTTTGTAAAATGAACACAATTATTAGGTCGTCGCTTTCAATAGCTCCCTTAGATTGCCCTATTTGTATGTAAGCATATATAGCTAAAACTGCATTTTACAAATTCCGCTACACCGATCTACTGTGTTCCGGGGCAGTTTCAGATACTTGGCCACCAAGTGTTGGAATAATTTGCCACCGCCCATAAGAGAGAGTAAATCTGTAAACGCATTTAAAAATAAATTAAAACACCTGATGTTAAAGATACAAAAAGATAATATCCCTGCGACATCGGTGGCTTGTTGTTTCCAATATTTTCAATATTTAATTATATAATTTAAACTTTATACGTTTAATTATCATATTATTTATTTTAGTTTATTTTTGACTCAATAATATTTATAATTTTTTTTCATCTATTATTTTATTGTATAAAATATATTTTAATCTCATAACTGTTTTATTTATGTATCATATTTATTATACTCTTATTGTCTGTATAAATTCCATGTAAAAGTAGTATTGCGCGCGCACGTCTTTAGGTAGTCCCGGGCACCGCTGAAAATCAGCGCTGTCGCATCCTTGTGACAGCATATGCTGAGACGGTGTCCGATATTGGCATCATATGTTTTGTATTATTTGTCCGTGTAACTTTAACTGTGTTTTGTCTACTTTTTTTTAATGTGTGTTATATTCAGTCTGTGATGTGTTTTTGTATTGTGATGCCAATAAATAAATGTCTATGTCTATAGGTCAGTATTTTCATTAACTTATTATGTTTCTGTTACAGGTAAAGGATATTAAACATTGACAGCGCACGAGTAGGTAGGTGGTTAACGTTAATTTGGAATTAATAACACAACGCAAAATCAATTTAGACTTCAAAAAGGCCTACGTCTCCCGTTCCGAAATGTTTTCGGAAATGGAAATGTTGCCCCGCTGTCAGAGTACGGACAGACTGACAGGTGCGAAATTAAACTTTATTATTACATTAATTTAATATTGTACCGGGGACAAAGATTGGCCGACGCCCCGCCGATGATTGTTCGACGAACGACGAACTCCTATTAATTTTTAGCTGAAAGGCGACAACAACATCGCGGGAAGAGTCATTGTTGAACGCTAGCGACCAATAAATATTTTCTTTATAGAGTACCATAATTAATTTGCCGAGCTTTTTGATATCAATCTTTCAGATTTAAATTAGAACAACTTGATGGGTGTATGAACTGCGACTTTAAGATACTGTTAGCGCAATCTGTATATATACGTATCAAGAATTAACAATTTTACGACCGGCTTCAAATCAAATCAAACGTTAAACGCTATTACGCGCGGACGACCTCTTAGTATTTACGAATTATCGTAGGAATACTACGAAATACTTAGAGTACTAAGAATTAATTAGAACCTAACCAAACTCTCATTAAACTAATCTTGAAGTACATACTTTCCAACAACAAATGAATCATCAAAATCGTCTGCCATGATTTTTTTTTTTAAAAAGTTAGCAATATTTCTTTTTTTTTCATAAATATTACTAACATTCTTGTTAACTATTCCAACTAAGCTTAAGCTTGTGCTAGGAGATGGTTCACGTCAATAGCCTAATGGTTTAGGGTACGGTCTGCGAATCGTAAGGTCGTGGGTTCGGATCCACCATTCGACTATTGCCGTGAACCATGTCCTAGCACAAGCTTAAGCTTAGTTGGAATGGTTAACAAGATTGTTAGTAATATTTCTGAAAAAAAAAAGAAATATTGCTAGCTTTCTTTACAAAAAAAATATATTCGAATGGTGGATTTTTTATTGTTAGATCGCAACCACAGTCCCATTTACGTACTCTTTTCCAATACACTTAAATTGTTCACTCTGCATTTATTAATAGAGTGCCACCTCTACAGTTACTATTTTCCTTTTTTTATTATTATATTTAGACATTATATACATATAATGCCTTAATTTGGAGGTGGCCAGAGAACGCTCCGGTTCACGCGTCGCAAACGCCCCGCTGCATTGCTATTAGTTTCTCCGCGACCGCTTCGTTCCTGCTTCTCATAACCATTTTTAGGTTGTAGTCCACTATCCTGTCCCTTGATGCGGCCGTTGTCCTTGTCATCAGTCTTCCTGTGGCGTCATCACAATCATATGTATAATAGACACAGCTGACGGTGTGTCGGGATTTCGCCACTACAGCATGTTGGACGCAGGACGTTGTCGTGCAGTTGCAGTTTTTTCGTCACTGTTAATAGTGGATCCGAACCCACGACTTTACGATTCGCAGACCGTAACGTAAACCATTAGGCTATTGACGCTATAAAATTGAGTTATTCGTACATTTCTGGCGCACATACTTGATGCTAAATTTAAAAGTAATATGGTTTTCTCATGGATGCCACTATCAGACTAAATGGGAATATTTTTTGAATACGATTTCGCGACCTAATTGAAAGTTTCAGAAACTGTATGAAAAAAAAAATCCAAATCAGTTTTTGAATGATGGTGGACACATACAAAAAACCACACGAATAGATAACCGTCTTATAGTAAGCTAAAAATAGTTTTTTTCAATACTGGCGGTCCCTGCCCGCTTCGCTAGTCTAGATTCTGTTTTTTATTTTAACAATGAACTTACATCATCAAATATTTAATTTAACTCACAATATATTAAATTATTCATTTCTCGCCGTATTCATTCTCTTCTGGAGCGAGTGAAGATCATTACCTACAGCTATGTACATATCAGTAAATCATTCTTCTTTCTACTTCAAAATCCTTAATTATTATCTATAGTATATTTCAGTATACTTTATTATACTTCAATATACTCCATTGTACTTCAATATGGTTCATAATGACATAAACATACACAACGCAAATTTCTTAGTTTAATAAATTATATGTCAATACAAATTTGGGTTAAAAAAACAATAGAATATCATCATAGTAAATAAAAGCTGTATTTGACAGTTCAAAAGTGCTATGCTTTAAATGTTATACTAAAATATCGATTTTATAATTATCACATTTAAGGCACATCACTAGCCGCCATATCTCATTATAATAGGACGTTACGGGCGTGTGTTTAATTCGACTAATTAGTGATGGCTTTATGAGTTCGTGTGTTTAAGTATCGACTTTCAAATGTTATAGCCGTTGATTATTGGCAGGTTGATGGGTAATTACACGCCCATCATACTAAATATGTCGTTTTTATACGCAGTATATATATTTGTTTAATGAATAGGGCAACATTTTTTTTTTCTCTTTATTTAGGACAATAAACAATAGCACAATTGATATTATAAAAGACATAATAGAAATAAAATATGTAACTGCACTACCAACAACATTATCCGCAAATTATTATCAAAATTATTTTAACGTGCAACACTTTAAAAACATTATACCATTAATTAAGCTATTTATGCGTTAAAGAATATTTCAATTATTATCCATGTTTATCGCAGTCCTAATGTCTTGTTGATCTTGTCTGTTCGTTTCCGGTTTGAATCTTGCAAAAATACTTATATAAAACAAATCTTTGTATTTATTATCATAAAATGGACACACCATACCACTTATGTATGTGGTCATTGGTCTTCTTGTGACGGTGAACTCGGTAAAGTGCTGCAAACGTCTTCTTCTTCTTTGTCGTTCCCTCATTTCTGAGGTTCGTGGTCACTAGAGCCCCTCAAATGAACAATTTGCCTAGATCGGCTCCGGTCCGAGGCAGCCCTCACCAGCTGGTAGAGATTAGGAGAGGAGATGGCACCTTTTACTTGGTCAGACCATCGTGTTGTCGACCGGCCTCTTGTTCTCTTGCCTTCTGTATTGACAACGATGACCTTGGTTGCCAAGGTTGCCACCCCCTCTACGCATTATATGCCCGAAATATGACAATACGCGCTGTAGACACGTAGTTGACAGTCTGGTCTTTATGGCGAGTTGGGAGAGAATAGATGATACATTTGTGCGCATTTGGCAGTCCACGATATTTGCAAACGTAGAGAACTAAAAATAGAATATAATCAAATGCAAAGAACTTTAATTAGTGACATTTGCGTTAACAATAAATGAAATCAATAAAATTTCTACAAAAAACCATATAGAAAAATCTTTTATCATGATTTTTATTTCCGCCTACTGTCAATAAAATTTCATCCGTAATCCAAAAAAAGGATACACTACCCAATAAGAAAAATATACAAAACTATCACTCAATTGTATTCAAATAGAAAGTCCCAACAAGAAACAATCAGTCCGCGAACGTCCCTTTTTGATCCCCTCATTATCTCTGGCAAAATATAGACTGCAGTTCCGAGATTGACTCGAGGAGAAAAAAAGAAAAAAGTAATTCACCATATGTCGATCTTTTTGTCTCTTACTCCGGACAGACGCAAGTTACAATCTGAACATAACTTTAGATATGTATTTATAGAGTTTAAAATCCATTCGCGCTACAAATCAATGAGAGAGAATGGTAAATTATACGCTCCAACAGAGAACGTCGCGGCTAATTTAAAACACAGACAGTTAGACCGATGTCGAATAAACTAAAAATAAAAATGAACTTTTTTTTAATAGCTAGACCAGACGTCCCTTCAACATGAGTTATTTCGAAATGGAAACTATTAAAAAAAACTGTTTTAATTGTCGTACAGAATGAGCGCGTTTTATTTTCTCCTTTCTGTTTTTTCCTGTACCATAATAAATTAGATTTTATCTGTGGGACATAATATTTTACAACGATTGTCATAAAAAAGGCAATTAATCTTTTGTCTCGTGTTATAGAAGTGATTTAATGTGTTCTTGAGTTTTGTGTCCGTGTTATAGCACACGGTATACCTTTAAGCTCGAGAATTCATAGCTCTTAATTCTAGGCTTTTTTTTAATGACGAACTACACAGATTGGTCAGAGAAGCTGGCCTTTCACTGGATTCAGAGGTGGCATAGCTCTTAGGTCGCTTAGCCTGAACCTATATAGCTAGTAATCCCCTAATAAACATTTTGATATAGACAGTAATAGCTTCTTGACGGAGATCTTTTATGGTCGGGCTTCCAATCCGAGCTTCAATTGACATACTTTACTAATACTAACAAACTTAGTCTTGATCTATATATCTCGAGTAATTTTCGGTAGATAGCTGGGTCAAGGGGTGTATTCAAAAAGCGGTACTCCTGGACAAGACAAGGTCTCCTAGAAAGATTTCTTTCTATGTGAAAAGCGATGCCACGATGGTTGTGTGTAGTTGTGTAATTACTTTGTAGGATAAATGATTCGCCCACAAACACCTATTAAACGGATAGCACGGTGCGTTCCTCACCCCTTGGATAGGATTAGGAGCGTTTCTGGAGTTTCTTCGGACACTTCTGCTCCCAGCGCCAACGCACTGGGAGCAGAAGAGGCACTCAAAGTTAGTTTTTCTTAGATTGTTATCTGCGAGGTGGTGGTACTTCCCTCATCACGCCGACCCATTCGCGAATATCAGGAGCAACAGGAATTCAGCCGTCACGATTGACATTGATAATTTTTAATCATATCCCGTTGTAAAAAGGAAACACTAGGAAAGTATTTTTCTATGCGCCAATCAACTTTGTAAATAAAAATAAACATATTTGAATAAACTTCTACGTGGAGCCTAGCCCTAGAGCTGTTTGGCGCCGGCTATTTATTTTACTTAGGGTTGTCAAATCTGTGAAAAAATAATTATCTAATAAAAAAATTCTTTAACTTACGACTCATGGTAGGATGAATGGGGAGAGATAAAAGTGTCCTAAAGGATCATGTGGAATTGAAAACCACCTATACTCTCCTTTGGGCAAGGGCTACCATTTTTTTTTTCAATCTTCAAAAAGATACCCCGCCTTTTGGGGGAAAGGCGGCGGTTATGTGGGGTTTTTACCCACTAAAACCTCCCCGGTGGCCCTTTCCTAGGTGCATGACGAGGGGCTCCGGGATCTCCAGTGGAACGCACCGGAGCCCCTCTGCACTGTGCTCAAGGAGAGCACGTCCCGGCGGGGGAGGGAGGGTACTCCATCCCCCCTTGTGCCCTCATAGTGCAAGGCTACACAGGCCAGCCGATGTCGCGGACGGCATGGACGACAAAGGCCCCTACCCTTGTCGCACAGTGAACCCGAGGCCCCTTTTAGTCGCCTTATACGACAGGCAGGGGATACCGTAGTCTTATTCTTGAGAGCCCAGAACTACAGGGCTGGGGCAAGGGCTATCATCTATCAATCTAGCGTGGTCGACAGAGACAGCTTTGTTGTCTGGTTTTCCAAGTCTATTAGGTAGTAGGTTATATATGACAGAGGATAGACAAATTCAATACGTTGGTACATTGAAGTTTTAATTAGAAGATTAGGTTTTATCTTCATTCCCTATAAAATTCAATTTAAAATTTTTCTCTATAATAGTTTAAAAAAACGTTAAATTGGAATTTTATTCATACAAACTGCATTTCTAATTTTTTTTTTATGACGAACTACACAGATTGGCCAGAGAAGCTGGCCTTGACTGCTTCACCGGATTGAGAGGTGGCATAGCTCTTAGGTCGCTTAGCCTGAACCTCTATTACTAGTAACTCGACACAAGGGTCCCCCGGTGAGGGGTAATCTCGGCTTGGACGGTTACTATGTTACGCGTAAGCATTCCGATCCGAGGGCGCCCGAGAGGGCCGAACCACGACTCGGTCGGTTGCTATTTCACGGATAATCTAAGAGACATTCAAAAGCTAAACTAACTTTGAGTGCCACTTCGGGAAGCGTTGGCGCTGGGAGAAGAAGTGGCCGAAGAAACTCCAGCAACGCTCCTAACATCTAAGGGGTGGGGCCTGCCCATAAAATAGCGGTAACGCGCAAGGATTATTCGCAACCTTCGACGGTCGCGAATGGACGCTTTGTTGATTTGTAGAGATCGCATTTCTAAAACAATGATAACTTAGTAGGGGTTCGAATTCATATCGCCTTATACTTTTTTTTCTAATTGATTTCTTAATTACTAAAGAATATTCACTAGGATGTGTTCCTTGTATTACGATAAGTTCACGACATTTCACATATATATAAAACCTAATAGATTTTCTGTCATGCGGATAAAAATGATTGTCTATATACCCTGCTTTATTTAAAGGGATGTGAGAGTTGATTTTAACCGACTTCATATTGCTGAATTCGTTTGCATTTTAAATTAACAAATCTTTTGTATTAACAGCTCCGTTATTTACGATTCGATTTCAAATTCTTGTGTGTTTGAAAAGGGTTCACTCCCAATTTGAGTTATTACAATCTTTTATTGATTTTTTTTATACTAAATAGGCTCACGTTTGGCTTCTGTCTTGCTTGATGGAAGGCGAAGATGAAGCCTAGGATGGAGCACGTGAGCTTATAAGGTTGGACACATTGGACTTAAAGGTGTCCAGATTGTACCCGTGAGGAAAGATTGAACGCGGCAGAGAGTTCCATTCCTTAGCCGTTTTGATATATTATTGATTGATATATTTATAGATGCCAATCTAAGCCTAAGTAAGTTCTCATTAACAAAAACGAGCACGAATGTATCTATGATACTTGATGAAATAAAAGTGACCGTTCTAATACTTAATTCAATATCCAATAAGAAAGCTTATAAAGATAACATGTAAATATATTCTTCCGTATCCGTTGACCTTATTGAAAGTAGGGTGGCTGTCTGAATGTCACCAACCCTATCGACTTATAAGCCGCCGCCCCGACGCCGCCAAACGCCAGGGCTGCCCCTCCGTTGATTCATAATACGTGAACTAGCCATTTGGACCAACCTTGATATTTATCCCTTTACGAAATATATCGGAGCCATATCAAATAAATTATGTTTACTTCTATTTGCCATTCATTACGTATTGATTGATATGAATGCTACAAATTGACTCTTTGTTCGGTTTCCTTAGAAATATTGAATTTGTTTACGACTTGTTTTCATAGGTACATTTCTTTTTGTGATAACTGTTTTCTTATTCATTTCAATAATTGGCATGTGTTGTTTTAATGAAGTTACGCTATATGCTACATATTGAATAGTGGGACATTTATAACAATATATAATAATAATAAAATCTTTATTTGTCTTACTCCCACATTACGTAGTAGTATTTCTGTGTCCTCTTAATGAATTTCCAAAAGCTATATATTTATCTATATATATTATTCTTATTATTATCAATAATAATAAGAATTATTAGATTGAAAACACTTAAACCAAACTTGTGCTACTCTCACAGCTCTCTCTCTCTCAATGCACTAGTTCTATAATCATCGCAATATTTTTTTCGGCGGCTTGCGTTGCATTCTAACCTTTTTTGCAGGAAATTTTTAAAATGTATCGAATTCTTCATTAGATTCACTCATATTGACAGTACGAAAAACAAATGAAAATCACACATTTTCCAAATTTGAATTTGTAATTATGTTCTTTAAAATTTATCGTTCAATTATACCAAAACCTGTCAGATACAAATAGTATCGCCAAAGAGGTTTTATTATAAGTTCAAACATACTAAAATGCGAAAAGACTTTTCCCCCAACCTATTATAATAAGAAAAAGATAAATATATTCTACATCTATCACATTTATGCTCGTCGTAACGGAATACCTATCTTGTGTTATTATGATATTTTATCATTTTTAAATTGGGATCGATTTCTTTTCCGTCCCAGGTCGAAGATATCGAAGGTATCATTAATACTATCGTCTGTCTTCGTTTTCGTAAGCGGTCTCCTAACATCCTGTATACAAACCTACAAATCTACTAGGTACATAGATAGATAGATAAATCATTTATTTCACCAAAATTTACTGAGACCAACTTAATGTTATTTAGCTCAGGCTAAGGTAGTGTCGTTATAAATAGCAAGCAGATTTTACTGCTGTGTTCATGTTCTAGTACAGATATATGTATATCTTAAATATCCTTTGTAACGCTAATGAAGTGTAGCAGCAAAATGAAGACCTTCCAAAATAGTCAAGACGCCTAAATTACAAGAGCGTGTTTGATAACGAGTGGAGCACGTATAACGCCCCACACAAGTTTAATATGAGATTTCCCATTGGCGGCATCCAGCGTTCCGTCATTTCAATTGTAAAACACTTCCAAACAAAATGATAATCGCGAAGGAGACGTCTACATTCTTGAATAAGCTCTGATTCTTAATATATGTAAATGTTCGACACGCGCCATCTCACGATCCACGCATTTCTCTCTCAGTCGTAACAAGGTCTTTGATACAACTCACTAACACAAATAAAAAGTAATTCTTACTTCGGAATTGACGACGAGTTTGGCATTAGCATACATTTTCATTCGTTATATTAAAAAAAAAGCAATTTAAAATCCTAGTGACTTGATCTTTGAATATGGCCAAAGGTTCAAATCGCATCTAGCTGGTGTCATAGAGACAAGAAGAAAAGTTTGTTGTAGTTTACATTTGTCGTAATACACATATTATCCTATAGCGTTGATAGCTCAGTATCCGGGCGGTTGGCTCAAGTTGCACAGCAAGAGACGGTCATATCCCAGAAGGAGGCTGACGAGCGGGTCAGGGAAGGGAGCGCAGAGGCTCCCCCCCTCCGCAGGCGACGTATCGGGGTGCGCAGGAGGCGTTACGAACCTCTTGCCGCCCCCGTAATCCGAAGCATGCTTCGGCGTCGTCGGGACTTCTCTGAGTGCCGGAGGGGACTTCCCTTTGAGGATGAAGTCCGGTCTTTGCCGGGACCGGCCGGTCGTTGGGGTGTCCTGTCGCTGACAGATCCGGGGCACCCCGCTCATAACGGCTGATGGCATTCGCGGAAGGTTTAGTGGGTAGGGGCTGCCCAGGCCGAGTCCATATTATGTGCTGATTTACTACGCGTTCGGCGGTGAAAGAAAACATGGTGAGGAAACCTACATGTCTTACAAAAATTTTCTAAGATATGTGAAGTCTGTTCTAGGACCGCGTGGCGGACTATGCCCTTATACTCTCTTTACAGAGAAAGCCTACGCCTAACAGTGGGACATGAATATTACATAGATATAAACGCTGTAACTATAACTTTAACTTATTATCTTCTTTGGCTTTTAGTTTCGTTTTTGTACGTAAAAAGCAAAAAAATATCTTTGGCAAAGAATGGCCGAATTGAGTCGAATGGTTAGTCATTAAATAATCGTTAATTACAATATAATACACATACAAACACTCACCAGCGTCACCCAGAGGGGTAGGCAGGCATTACGATTCCCCATAGTACGTTCCTGGCTTAGTTTTGCTGTTAACACATGGCACCCAGCAATTGTTATGTATAATAACTACTTCCAATGATTTCTTAGTGATTTACCTAAAGCTTATTGTATCTTACATTCATAATTAATAATTTAGTTGATCATCATATTAACTTAGCATTGTAAACAATAATTTAACTTTATTAGTTCGTAATCTGACTTCTAATTAAATTTGTAATACGCTGTTGTGATGGTATTCGTAATAATTTCTTGTAAAACGTAACGCCGTCTAAATAAAGCGAATATAGTTTTTGTTGGACTATTTCATTCCACAAGACCTACAAGATATTACATCCGACACCCTGGTGGATATACCGCCTTCTAGCGCCCCCTATCGAATCATTCTTCCCTTATTCATCCATTCTACATGTCGGAACCACCAAAACAAATCTTGATTCTAATCGAACTTTTCTCTGATCACGCAACGGACATGATCCCATTGTCATAGAAATTTTGGAACTTCTGATCAAAATACCGCGACAAGTGGTTTTGGCAGACCTCTAGTGATGTTAACCTGACATTGCCTAAAGAATTCTGAAGAGACCGAAACAGGTGGAAATCTGAAGGTGCAAGGTCAGGACTATACGGGGGATACATTATATATATATAACACGTCACAAACAGCTCTTAATTTTTGCTGAGAGGCTAAAGATATGTGAGGTTTAGCGTTATCATGATGAAAAGCCACATACCTTCTTTTGATTAATTTCTTTCTCTCAACTTCTTGCTTTAATCTCATCAGTACGCAGCAGCTAATAATGAATAATGTCCTTCCAATCTCACCATACACACAGCATCACCTTGTTGCGACTTGAGCGAGAGAACCCGGGTTTCGAATGAAAATCACACATTTCCCTAAATTGAATTTGAAATTATGTTCTTTAAAATTTAAAATTGCAATGATACCAAAACCAGCCAGATACAAAAAATATAGCCAAAGAGATTTTATTACAAGTATATACGTACTATAAAGCAAAAAGACTTTCCCCAACCTATTATTTGAAATGAATAAAGAGATAATTAATTGAATACATATAAAGCTGATTTGCGTATAAACGTCAAGTCTGAGTGCAAATTCATTGTCTCGTATTCAATTCCCGAGCAACGTATACATCGGAAACGTTTATTACAGGACTAATTAGGATTCCTGAGCCGGCAATAATCGATACGAAGTAAACTGGAGCCGTGCGTTCCGCCAGTCTGGATGGTGACAAATATTTTGCTAAATTCCCACACACTGTCGCGTTCGCTGCCTCCAATGCCACTGTCGGATTTGTGAAATTCGCGTATTCGACGGATTCTGCGGTCTGTGGGTATCCTAATTTAGTTTCATATTGCGTTAGACGTATCGACAGGACGGCTTTAATTGTTAATATTTTTTTTCTCTACCCTACCTAGAGTACATAGGATGTTTTCAAAGGTCTACACTAAATGGATAATACGCAGAATTATAATATACCTTCAGTCACGTCGGTATTCTACGAGCTCGTGTGATTTTTTTAAATAAGATTCCTCCTCCTTACGTCGTTTTCCTCATTGCTGAGGGTCGTGACCTCCACGAATTATGTGGCGGACGATCGCTTTCCACCTGTTGCGGTCTTTGGCGGTGTGAAATGCCTCGTGGACTCTCTTGCTGGTGTTGGTGCTAATTTGGTCTGTCCAACGCATAGGGCTCCTCCCTCTTGGTCGTTTTCCCTGTACTTTGCCTGTGACCAGGAGTGTTTCCAAGGTATCGGTTTTCCTGGCTATGTGACCAAAGAATTCGAAAACCCTACGGAGACACAAATAAGATTATAAATAACAATTTAAATAGTAAGAATTTTTAGTCGCCTTCTACGACAGGCAGGGGATACCGTAGTCTTATTCTTGAGAGTCCAGAACTACAGGGCTGACAAGGGCAACCTAGTACAGATACCAGTCTCTCACAAAGGAGACTTAATAATGTATTATATATGTAATTCAATATGTAACCCTTGTGAAAGCGAGATAAAAAACTATTATTATTATTTGTCTTTCGTTGATACATCGCTTTCCACATAATCAATTTACAAGCATCCATAAGCCATTACGTACGTGCTACAGTAACAAGGCCTATAGAGCGATCCCACACTGCCATGATATTACTTAATCTACCTCCATAACTGTTCAGCTGCCGCATTAGAATAACTGACCGTGGGTCAGAGTTAGAGGGAATTTGCCTTAGGTACACGTAATTGTGGGCCCCTGAGGGCACGGAGCGGGCTACCGCGTGTATGATTACTGCCTGTAAGGGGCTGTGCCAGAATCAATATCGAGTCTTTACACGAATGGATATATTGTTCATGACGTCCATTCCAATTTGCTCGTAGGGGTCTATTTGCGGTATCTCGTATCGTGCCTTTATTTGATCGAAATTGGATGAACATAGAATTGTGAGGAATAGATGTAATTTCTAGTATCAAATTTAATATTGTTAATGTATACTGACTTCTGATATATACGCGATATAAAAACTGTCACGAACTTAACCTTACCGGTGTAGAAAGAGACACCTTTAATTTTTCACCAAGCTTATTACTTCCCATATGTGATAAAGAAACAATAACGGCTATTCATTATTTCAAGCCGACTGAGGTTTGATCTCGCGACCCGCGATCGTACTGACAAGCAATTAAATGAGCCGTGGTTTGCTTCTCTTGAAAACAAACCGAGTAAATGCCCAAAAACTAGGTTCCCTCTTGCGTTAGGCTTGAAGTGCTTTGCTACCTTTCAATTCAGGTGAGCAGTAGTAGAACAGTACAGCTTCAATATCTGTATTGGTTCGGCATAAAAAAACCAAAGAGGCCACCACCAAAGAGGTCTGTCACCTCTCTCCAAATCAAAATGTCAAATCCCTGTAAAACTATATGGATCTCCTGGCCGATCAGCGTAGGCCCTTTCACAGAAACGAAAGAATTAAGGAATCTAGTCATTATTGCCTTTGTTTACAATGTGTATACTATTTTTTTTTAATTCAACTAGCCATTCATCAACAATTTCACATGTTTGCTATAATTTTTCATTTCGACACAGACTAGTGTTAATTTGTATAGAGCGTTGTAACACTGGGATCATTTAAATTCGCAACACAATATAAATTTTAACACCTTACAAATATTGGAATCCTCAAACAATGGCGTGTCACCCCATTGCAGGGGTTACAGGCCGTTGAACCCGCAGGAGGTAAATCTACCACGAATATTTTTGGAAATATACTCTTTTGTTACTATTTCGGGATTTTAGTGTAAAGAGAATACATCTGAAATAGACTTTATAACAATTTAAGCGGTTGAATGCGAAGGAAGCGTCTATAGTCTAATGGTTTAGGGTACGGTCGTAAAGTTCGAATCCACCATTCGACTATGGACGTGAACCATCTCCTAGCACAAGCTTAAGCTTATTTGGAATGTTAGTAATATTTCTGAAAAAAAAAATATTGGTAGCTTTCTTTTTTTTTAAAATAGCGATCACGTTGTTATTTATTTTTTTAAAAGACCTTTGAGTTACTAGCGATAGAGGTTCAGACTAAGCGACCTAAGAGCTCTGCCGCCTCTAAAACTCCGGCGAAACTGAGGCGACCAGCTTCTCTGACGACAGTGTAGTTTTTTGACAGAAAACACTGAAATGCTTTAACGTTCAAATAATCTGTAATAAAAGGTACACCCAAACTTAAGCTAAAGGTGATCACACACCTGCTCATTCGAAAGGTGGGGCGCTATTCCAACAGCATACCATATAATTATCGTTACATATCGACTTAAACACAGAAATGTGCAGTAAAGTGTACTTTGTGAGAACACGGCCGACTATATAGCAGGTGTCGAGGTAACCAAGACTAAAACCCGTTTAATTGATGTGTTCTCTCGCCTTTACTCAGTCCGGGCGCGTTCACTAATATTTCGTAAAGAGCCCATTTAAAAAGGGCTAATATGCGAACTTCACACATTCATTAAGTCATTGTTAAGTGAATAAGTAAAAATAATGAGGGATATCTCATTTCTCAGCGAAGCGTCGACCAATGTGCCATTACAAAAAGATTTCTGCTTGCAACCTGTCAAAAACTCTTTTAACCGAGTTTCTAAAAAAGGAGGTCCTCTATTCCATTTTTTTTAAATTATATCCCATATAAATCTTATTCATAAAGTACTTAGATTTTCGATTTACTTTAGAAGAATTTACCATAAAAAAGGGCAGTACTAAAAATTCCATGGAAGAATGCTTGTTATTTATGACATTGGTAAAAGTTAAAGTAACAGCCTTTATATATGTCCCACTGCTGGGCACAGGCCTTCTCTGTAAAGAGAGTATAAGGGCATAGTCCGCCATGTGGCCCTAGTGCGGAATGACACATTCGGAAATACGAAATGGACATCCGCGCATAATAGCGTAGCGTCGACCGGTATGCCATTACAAAAAGATTTCTGCTTGCAACCTGTCAAAAACTCTTTTAACCGACTTTCTAAAAAAGGAGGTCCTCTATTCCATTTTTTTTTTAATTATATCCCATATGAATCTTATGGATAAAGTACTTAGATTTTCGATTTACTTTAGAAGGATATACCATAAAAAAGAGCAGTACTAAAAATTCCATGGAAGAATGCTTGTTGTTTATGACATTAGTAAAAGTAACAGCCTTTATATATGTCCCACTGCTGGGCACAGGGCTTCTCTGTTATGAGAGTATAAGGGCATAGTCCGCCACGTGGCCCTAGTGCGGAATGACACATTCGGAAATACGAAATGGACGACCGGTATGCCATTACAAAAGATTTCTGCTTGCAACCTGTCAAAAACTCTTTTAACCGACTTTCTAAAAGGAGGTCCTCTATTCCATTTTTTTAATTATATCCCATATGAATCTTATTGATAAAGTACTTAGATTTTCGATTTACTTTAGAAGAATTTACCATAAAAAAGAGCAGTACTAAAAATTCCATGGAAGAATGCTTGTTGTTTATGACATTGGTAAAAGTAACAGCCTTTATATATGTCCCACTGCTGGGCACAGGGCTTCTCTGTAAAGAGAGTATAAGGGCATAGACCGCCGCGTGGCCCTAGTGCGGAATGACACATTCGGAAATACGAAATGGACGACCGGTATGCCATTACAAAAGATTTCTGCTTGCAACCTGTCAAAAACTCTTTTAACCGACTTTCTAAAAAAGGAGGTCCTCTATTCCATTTTTTTTTTAATTATATCCCATATGAATCTTATGGATAAAGTACTTAGATTTTCGATTTACTTTAGAAGGATATACCATAAAAAAGAGCAGTACTAAAAATTCCATGGAAGAATGCTTGTTGTTTATGACATTAGTAAAAGTAACAGCCTTTATATATGTCCCACTGCTGGGCACAGGGCTTCTCTGTTATGAGAGTATAAGGGCATAGTCCGCCACGTGGCCCTAGTGCGGAATGACACATTCGGAAATACGAAATAGGCATACGCGCATAATATCGTTTAACATTTGATTTGATTTAAGGCTGACTTTTGTTTGTACTCGTAAATGTACTTGTGTATTTTTGATGTTTTTGTTGGTTTAAAAACTACTGTGTTATGTTTGCCAAACACGCCTTAAAGTCGGAATCAATGTATATAATAGTATTTACAAAAGTTGTCACGGCTACCCGTGATAAATCAAATTACAAGCGTCACCTAACCATCAGGTGACGCCCGTCGCCTTCAGTTCCACGTAAGATTGACAAAGATTACAGAAAGCGTAATGCAATCCGTCTAGAGTGAGTTTTGCGGGCGCCGTCCTAGCTCTATTTGTAACAGTCAGATCGTCTGACACTAAGTCTAGTCTAGACGCAGACGTCTTCACGGAACCGAGCGAGATTGATCCCGACATTAGCATAACATTAAGAGATATGGCGACTGTTGTACTCTCTATGGCTGTCGTACTGGTTAATGGTGTTTCGTTTTGGTATAAATTCGAAAGCACTTTAGATATTTATTCTAATGTTACGTTATTAGGTTATACATTTGATCATGCAATTTATTGATTTTAGATAGATATAATTACAGTTGGCATCCCATATATGTATACATTAGGTAGAAAATGCACTACAGCCATGTACCAGGTAGAATTAATATAAGGCTGTAGTTATCAATATCTCGTAAAGTATTAATATAATCAATTTCAGAAATCCGATCCGAATCTATTTCTCACCGGCAAGGTGACATTTGACACTAAAAAAATCTTTGCTGTTTTTTTGTTGGTCCATTCAGTGAGGTTCCTAAGTGAGGTAGACATAACTTCTAATATCATAATTACTTATTTACTTGCTGTTGGGACTTTACTGTTACTGTTACTTGCTGGGACGTATAAATTATATGTTACTTACATATAATTTATACGTCCCACTGTTGAGCGGAGGCCTTCTCTATGAATAGAAGGCATAGTCCACTACGCGGCCCTATTGCGGATTGGCAGAAGTGTTAGCTGGCAACACATGACACCCAGCGATTGTTATAAATAATAACTAGTTCCAATGATATCTTAGTGACTTACCTGAACCTTATTGTATCTTTAATTCATAATTAATCATTAAGTTGATCGTCACATTAACTTAGCATTGTAAACAATAGTTTAACTTTATTAGTTCGTAATCTGACTTCTAATTAATTTTGTATAAAGATTGTGAGGACGCGCAGTTGTGACGGTATTCGTTATAAATAATTCTTTATACAACGTTACGCTGTCTCAATAAAGCGAGTTGTTGGACAATTTTATTCTACGAGACCTACAGATTATAACACTTCACATGCCTTAGAAAAATGTTCTAAGACATGTAGGTTTTCTCACGATGTTTTCCTGGCGGTGAACCGCCGAGCGCGTGGTATATCAGCACATAAAATTGCAACAGCAAATTTATTGGTGAGCTACCACGGCTCACTACTTGCTGAGTTGCGACTAATCACTAATTTCATTCGAAGTCTTGTTTTGTTTTATTAAAAATATATTTGTTTAAATCCACTATTCTGTCATAAACAAGACATACCATTAGATGAACGTGCGAAGAAAAAAAACAATCTTCAACGTAAAATCGTCCACTATGACTCGAGCCCCAACGTCATTAATCAACCACTCTGAAGCCTTAGATCATCCTACCTTAACTGCAGGCGTGTTATCATCGTTCCAAGTGAAAATGTTCTTCCTTATGTCGTTACTCTTAACTTACGCTCTCCACGAAGCCGTTAGATAAGCACTGCATACGACCCTGACAAACGCCATATTTTCATTTCGAGCTTGCGGTTTCTCGCGTAAATCACTTGACGCCCGCCCAGAAAAAGTATCCCTTCGAGCGTTTGTTCTACATATTTTTGCGCGACGGCGTTATAATGTCCGGACTCAAATCCCCCACGCAACGTATATTTTAATTTGTTAGAAAACTATTTTTCGGTTTGCTACACTCCTATTTTTACAGGATTCGAAACTACAGAATTACGTCTATCAGACCGCGCCTTAAATTCATTAGGCTCGACCACTTAACACCATAACTGTATAGTCAATAAATTGTAAACAATATTATGTACTTACCTCAATATCATTATAACTTAATAGAACTTGGTATGCACGTTTGTAGGTTAGGCTACTGTGTTTCATAAAACTAGCGGCCTACCTCGGCTTAATACACATATATAATATATATATTAGTGCCGTGCGAAAAATAGTATTCACATAAAGTTGTTCAATCTATCACTACTAAACGTCACAGGATCACCCACAATGAAGGTGAGAATTTTATCAAAAAAGGTCCAGCTATTCCGGAGTCTATAAGGAACACACACAAATCCCTTTTTAGATACATCGAAAATAGACTGATAGCAACCGAAACAATTCTCTTCATCCTGTCTCTAGCAAACTTCACAAGTTCATCTATTAGGGTCAGAAGATCACCAGAAAATGTCACCAAAATCGGCTTAGGCGTTTCGGAGTACATAGAATATATACGTACGAACGTTTCTTTTTTATATGTATAGATTATATTAAGCAATACATTTCACAGGGCGCTAGTGACCGTATTCAAGTGAACGCATTACACGATAATACGGTACCGGAAGCGGATCGAAACGAATTCACGTATGTAGTTAACTGCTGAAACATGGCGTCCGGAAAGGACTCGAGCGGGCCCCTAACCCGTTCGGTAGGGTACGGTTTGACGTACCAGTTTATATTTAAAGCTGAAAAATTTGATTCTGCCGTGATGTAATTTATAGCCATGAACCCATTTTAAAACTGAATAACGGGATGTAGAAATCATTCTCAATGTTTTATCGTTGAGCACTAATCTACTATCTTTAATTACTAAGCTTGAATTAGATTTTTTTATTTTTTGTTTGGGGTATAAACTAATGCTTGATCACGATCCCACCTGATGATAAGTGGTGATATAGTCGAAAGATGCTGTACGCACGATGAACGATGTCTCAAATCGCTTCGTTCGGACACGTGGAACATCGACTATGAAAGGGTGGAGACCCGCCGAATGTCTAAACGAAGGTAGAATTGGGATCGGGGAATTAACTCGCTTAATTCTTGTGCAGACTCCAAAATGTAATCTGTAAAACACCGAAAGGCTACCTTGCGCCGGTGCTCAAGACTATCTAAATGTAGATCTCGGTCACTTATCAATTTTTTGTCACGCTTGAACCAGAGGGATAAGAATGCAGATATTATGGATTTCTATTTTGCACGGTCTTGATCTCCCGTGTTCTACATATCGATATACGAATTGCATACATGCCTATCGATTTTCACTAATCTGGTCGGTATATCTTTGCCTACGATGTCTCCTGTCGACACTGCCATTTCTTTTACACCATAAACTTCCTTCGCCTCTCTTCGATCATCCGTTCCACACACCTTAACCACCGAGGTATATCTCTCAATTCTAATCACAACGTTCTCTTTTTAAGTCACATTTTTCGCTTGTAACACAGGTTTTAATATTGTCATTTAAAGTCAGACCTATATTTTTAGACCTATAGATTATATCTATTTCTGAAAGAAAATTAATAGCTATAAGTCTGCTTTTACATATACTTTGTGGCAATAAAAGATTTATCCATCTACGTATATTTTAATATCATACTTCTTCTACTATACCTAACTCTCACTCCCGTATTTTAAATATCTGACTAATAATGTTATTCTTATTATAGAGTTATATGTTTTGTTTAGAACATAGATAGCGTTAAACGTTTTTATTACTATTATTATTTATAACAACATGTCTTCAGCCACTTCTATCCAATTACTTACCAGCAGGCATCTATGTAGGTCGGTGTTTCATATCGTTCAGATTATATTACATTGCTAGACGTGTGCCGATGTAAGCCTTCTATTTCTACCTAACATGTGACCGACCCGTTTCAGCTGAAAGGTGAAAAAAAAAACTCTTTTTCAGTAATCTTAGTCAAAATCAGTGGTTAACATATGTAAAATTGTTTCCTCTATCGAGATAGTCTCAAATCCAAATATGCGACAAGCTTTTTAAGAGGTCTATTTAAAAAAAACCGAAGCAATAAGATCTACCTGATCGTATGGTTATGCCATTAACAATGTGGTATCTAGGATTTCGATGTAAAACTTTCAACACGGCGTCTACGCTTCCAACCTTGAAAGAAGATGGTGCCATTCGCTAGTTCAGTAATATTATCTACAGCTTCCATTAATTATATAATCCTATGCACAAGACTGCTTAACATAAGAAGAGGGCGCTCCGGCGTCATATATCTGTATGGTGTAATTATCGAAATCAATGAGAGATATTACCACAATTTGTTCTAAGTATACGCTTTTTTATCTACAATGTCGTTTACTGCGTAAATTTTTTGATTCCTTTATTAGGAACCAATTTAAAATATAATACTTGAGGCCAATAGCGCAATATTCGTACTGAACGCGCCCTTTAAGATTTATAGATTTCAATCTGCCATTCGACTAGTATTTTGTATAGTATGTTAGCACTAGCATTATTCTAGATGTATTTTAATTTTTGTTTTATTCTTGTGTTCAATCGCTACCATATAAATTATAATATACACTTTATTAAAGCATCCGATCATTGTTCAACTACTCTTTCTCTCTAGATTACCACAAGGCACACTGATAGGATCCATATTATTTCTAAAGATTATTTTCTATAGAAATGAATTATTTCGT
This sequence comes from Meandrusa payeni, assembly GCA_029286785.1. Taxonomy (NCBI): domain Eukaryota; kingdom Metazoa; phylum Arthropoda; class Insecta; order Lepidoptera; family Papilionidae; genus Meandrusa; species Meandrusa payeni. The sequence continues at coordinate 6,231,412 of JAGSMX010000029.1, forward strand.
CCAAACATGATTTTTTTTCACTTATTCTAAAGGATACAATCGAAACAGTAAACAAGAATCGTCCGACCCCAATCCAGACGGGACCAGATAAAGCATTGTCTCCTCGGAACACAATGCTCAGTAATATTTCCATTGAAGGCGGTATGAGCCATTAAAAACATAAGCACGGAACGATTGCCCCTCCGCCAAACTACGCACCCCACGTTATACGGAATCTCGAGGGATGTGATGACAAAGATAAAACGACGTAGAAGGGCAACTTTGTTTAATAATAAAGCAGACAGTGCCTATTCTATTTGATTGATGAAAATCATTGTCACATTTTATATCTCAATTTACACGGGTTGTGGATTATTTATAATTTATTTTATTTATTTATTTATAAACTCTTTATTGTTTACACTTATGAAATAAAATTAAAAAAAAAAAACGAAAATATAATTAAAATACATAAACAATGGGCGGCCTTATCGCTAAAAGCGATCTCTTCCAGGCAACCTTTGGATGGAGAGGAATAATAAAAAGAAGTGGCGGGAGTTTATAAAAAGTAGATATACTTAAATACTGATAATAAATATTTACATACAAACATACATACATATATGCATACATATAATATAGGTATATATATATATATTTTGAAAAGACAAAACGTGTGTAAAAAGTATTACACATAATATATTAACATATATATCATAACAGTATAAATGATGTTAGGTGGACTTGTCTAAGTAAAACTTTTTAACTTTGATTTTAAAAGTATTTATCGTCTGTGATTTCCTAATGACCACAGGATATCCACATTTAAATTGTTCGCTAGTCAAATTTAGACAATATTTAGCAAATTACTATTTATCTTAGTGAATACCGTGGACCTGAATACCGTGGACTGCCAAGCGCACAAATGTATCTATTCTCTCCCAACTCGCCATAAAGACCGGACTGTCCACTACGTGTCTACATTGCGTACTGTCATATTTTGGGCATATATTGCGTAGAGGGGATGGCAACCTTGAAAAGCTGTCATCGTTGGCTAACAGAAGGCAAGAGAACAAGAGTCGCCATATGATGGTCTGACCATGTAAAAGGTCCCATCTCCTCTCCTAATCTCTACCAGCTGGTGAGACCGAAAAAATGGAGGCAGATTGTTCACTTAATTGGGCTCTAGTGACCACGATCCTCAGAGATGAGGGAAAGACAAAGAAGAACTGTTTACCCTTTATGTTCCTGAGGTCCGTTTATGGTGTATTACGGTGATGAAAGTTTCCTCTTCCAGAGGGCTGTCTCCATTCTTCTCTTTTAAATAAGCTACCGGAGGAGATGTCATAGAGATGCCGGATCGTAAACAGCTAAATCTAGAAGCATTCCCATATTATATTATCCATTTTGGATGGGAATTTCTTAAAATTCGTTCATAGCTTCATTGTACATCATGAAATTAGTTACTATACTAAATTTAATTTCAACATAAATATATCACTTGCCAAAAGTTTGTGCCCCGTGTCTGTCACAATGATGCTGTCTCGGTCTAACCCGTTTGGGTTAAAAGGACTTAAGGGTTTTTTCTACTACGGGTATTCTTACTACCCTTAGATGTAATAGTAGTTTTTTTTATGACGAACTACACAGATTGTCCAGAGAAGCTGACCTTGACTGCTTCACCGGATTGAGAGGCGGCATAGCTCTTAGGTCGCTTAGCCTGAACCTCTATCGCTAGTAACTCGACACTAAGGTCCCCCCGTTGAGGGGTAACCTTGGCTTGGACGGTTACTATGTTACGCGTAAGCATTCCGAATCATGGGCGCCCGAGAGGGCCGAATCACAACTCGGTCAGTTGCTATTTCACGGATAATTTAAGGGTCAATCAAAAGCAAATCTAACTTTGAGTGCCACTTCGGAAAGCGTTGGCGCTGGAAGAAATGGCTGAATTATGTATTGTGTCGTGTGTCTTTGCTGAAAAGCTATTTTATAAAAATAAATGTTTACTTGGTTGCTATTGTACTTAAGCGAATTTATACCTACTGTTGATTATGTATATTCTTTATGACTGTCTTATATTAGTCAAATATCTCCTTCCGCCTTTTGTGTCATGCGGCACCCAAACATCAACCTTTTTGTATTCAGCCTTCTGCAGATGGTTTAAAATGGTTTGGTGACTAACTCCCATCTCCTGGGCGATGTCACGAGATGCCACATGCCGGTCTAACTCGATGTAGTCCATGATTTGATCGGTATTTGTCGTCACAGGTCTTCCGCCGGCTGGCTTATCCATGGTGTCGTTTTCACCGGCTCTGAATCGTCGAAACCATTCCTCCGTGGTTCGAAGTGATAGAGTACCATCCCCCAAAACAACATTAATCTCACGGAACGTTTCTCTAGCGGATTTGCCTTTAACGAAGGAAAACTTTAAAATAGCGCGAATTTCGGCGTTAGTGAACTCCATGTTTACACGTCTATAACTGTTGAACGCAATATCCAAACTAATTATGCATAGCGTCGTTTTGTAGGTTATGTCAAGACCTTTCAAATTATGTATAGTATTGCTAGATACGAGCTCTGTAGCGCTTTGTACATAGCCGCGAAATTCAAAAGACAAAAGGCGGAAGGGAGATATTTGACAACCTATTATTTAAACCGTAGTTAAGAACTTTCTTTGAAAGTAAATATTGATCTTTGTTTACGAAATTGTTACGTCGTAAAGAAAAGAAAACACGCACGCATGTAATTATAAACTAGAAACTTTTGAAATAAGCTTTTCGTTCCGCACAACTTTGTTCTGTTTTCCAAGTCTTAATACCAAAAGTTGCCTCTTCGCCCACTTAATCTACGTTAAAATAACAAACTTGTGTTATGCTCGTGTCTGGTGAATTTGCGTCTTATCTGTTTGTAATAAGGGTTAGGGGGTCTGCAAATCGAATATTGCGTTCATCTATATGCGTAGACCGTTCGAACCGGCTGATTGGTTGTACGTTCAGGGAAGGGTGACGGCTGGAGGTTAAGATTTTCGCTCCATCGTTACGCACCAACGGCTTGATTCACGTATAATTTGAAAGCTTTTAAGCGCGCATATTCTAACTTAAATTTTAAATTATTAAAAATTTCAGATGGTAATAAAAATTATCATTGATAAACTCCTCTATTTTATTTAGGCGTTGTATTTCAGTGATTTATAATTCTATTAAAATAAAAAAAATAATGGCGTAAATATGTGGCCTTGGGAGAGCCGTATATATTTGTGCCTTATGCCGTGGAGACCTTGGGGTCTTCGGGGTGCGGAAGCCCGTCAGCTGTTCAAGGATTCCGCACGCCTCATCGACACCTTCATCTTCATCACACTTCTCGACCCTAGTATTTAATTTTAGTATGTAAATATTAATCATAAATATTACAGAAGTTCTCACGTGCTTTTAACTTTTTAATCTAACGGTCACTGTTTTTTTTTAATTAATAATATTGCCTATATAAAAACCAAATTAACATAATTTCTATACATATTTAATTTGTGCTCATTTGCTCTGTATATATTTTCTTTGAACTAATCGTGATTCTCCCGGGCGCCCTCGGATCGGAATTCTTACGTGTAACATAGTAACCGTCCAAGCTGAGGTTACCCCTCACCGGGGGGCCCTTGTGTCCAGTTACCAACGATAGAGGTTCAGGATAAGCGACCTAAGAGCTAGGTGGCATAGCTCTTAGTCAATCCGGTGAAGCAGTCAAGGCCAGCTACTCTGGCCAATCTGTGTAGTAAAAAAAATCGTGATCGTATACAACAAATAATTTAAATATTGAGTATAGATGTTGACTTAAAAATAATATATTCAAAGTATTATTTTGTTCACAATTTTCGTCTAAATTAGAAATTCAGAGACCGGACGCAGGACGTGGAGTTTACGCGAGAATCGTAGCGCGTCGTTGTTAATTTTCGGAAAGGTGCTAACAGAAACAATTTTCTGTACATCACGTACTGTAAATATAAGTCGATAAATATCATGGTGTAGGCAGTAGATTAAACGGGAAAGTTGTCGTTGAATGCAAGCAATGATAGTGCTGGCAAGTACGCTCTTGAGTAAAAGTAAAGGGTCACAGTTAAGAAAGTTTGAATATCTCGGAAGATAAAGACGCTAGCTAACTGAAATCAATTGTGAATGATAGACAATCAAATATCCTTAAAACAATATAAAATATTTTTACTAATTTATTTATATTTCATTAAAAAAACATCAACGAAAAACGGTATCTTACGTAAACTTGGATAATACAGTATTTTTCATTATGTTTTAGCACTTAGTGTCGGCACATGGAGGCAACTTTTTCTTAACCTACCCTTTATACCGACACTTTACTTTTTTCTAATAAATATAACACTTTATGACGTGATGCGATAGTTGTGTTGTTGATGTGGTAAACTATAACAAATAAATAAAATTTAAGTGTCTATTTATAATAATAAAATAACCCCTCTTTACTACATTTGAATGTACTTTTACCAAAATAACATTTATTACACTTTTTGTCTATTTGTTCCGGCTAATCTCTGGAACGGTAGAACTGATTTTGACGAGATTTTCAATGGAAAATACGAGTAGCTGATGTAATAAGGATTAACTTGGGTTATTTTTATTTTAGAAATAAATAAATGATTTTTAATCGCAGGTAATACTGCAGGACGCAACTAGTAGCCTATTTTTTTTTTTTGTTTACGGGGAGGAAATCTTCAGAAAGATACCCCGCCTTCTGGGGAAGGCGGCGGTTATGTGGGTTCTTACCCACTAAAACCTCCCCGGTGGCCCTTTCCTCGGTGCATGACGAGGGGCTCAGGATCTCCAGTGGAACGCACCGGAGCCCCTCTGCACTGTGCTCAAGGAGAGCACATCCCGGGGCAGGTTACTCCCTCCCCGTGCCCTCGCAGCGCAAGGCGACACGGGCCAGCCGATGTCGCCTTCTTCCCGGGTCCACTTTGGTGGACGACTCAGGCCCCACCCTTGTCGCCCAGTGAACCCGAGGCCCCTTTAGTCGCCTTATACGACAGGCAGAGGATACCGTAGTCTTATTCTTGAGAGCCCAGAACTACAGGGCTGCGGGCCGGTCTGCCACCGGCCCGCCTGCGCCATCTACGAACGGGATCGGCCTCTCCCGATCCGTTCTGCGGTCTCCTTCTGGGCCATTACTGACTCGCAGAAGGAGACCAGCGCCTTCCATTTAGATCTCCCCGCCAGTGCAGCCGCTACTGCCGCCGGCGGGGAGAGGTCTTGCCCGATCTGCTGGACCAGGATCCGCCGCTCCGCCTCCCACGCGGGGCACACGGCAAGCGTGTGCTGCGCGGAATCCCAGTCACAACATCTAGTAGCGTAGTTTAAGCGGTAAATTTGAGCACTTTTTGTATCCTATTTGGGATTGTGACGAAAAAAGTGTTAGACATCCTAACGCATGAATTATTTACGTACGGACGCACATATGTTCCGAACAAAGTCACATCTCCGTTTCTCTTATTTTATATATGGTAAAATTTGAAGTGTACCTACGAATCACTGAGCTATCGTGGCTTTTGAAAGTTTAGATTATTCACCAAGTAAATTCATCAACCTAATTTAGTTGATGCTCTTTCAATAATCCATTAATTTCAACATTTAGGTTGTAAGAAATTGTAAGAACTTTCCTCAACTTGACTTCGGGGTCAAAACGTAGGCTTGTTAGAAAGTTGTATAAAACTTGTGGTTCAGTTAACTTTATGATATTTAGCGTCAACTTTACATTTTACTGCAAATCGATAAATTAACGGTATATAGGCGTAAATGTCAGGCGTACAACATCACAGAAAAGATGTGAATTTGATCAGTGGCACAGTTTTTAGATCGCTTTAGATTTCGAGAGTAAGCGCAAGGGACCCCAAATGCATACCGCTCCGAGGGCGCCCGAGAGGGTTAGACCACGACTCAGTCATTAAATATCGGAAAGCTATCAATACTTTGAACTAGTATTAAATACTACTTAGGGAAGCGTGATAGCTCAGTAGAGCCGTGGTAGCGCAGTGTCCGGGCGGTTGGCTCAAGTTGCGTAGTACGCTAGCAAACCGGGTTCGATTCCCGGTGCTGGTACCCATAAATTTGCTGTCGCGATTTTATGTGCTGATTCACGCGCTCGACGGCGAGGGAAAATATGGTGTAACATGTAGATGTGTTGCGTGTCTTAGGCATGTGAAGTCTGCCAATCCGCACTAAGACTGCGTGGCTATGGTTAAGAGCACGTTAACATCGATGTATTTCCACTCGAGAAATAATTAAAAGAGAGATTGATGTCTGTGTCCACACCAAAAACAGTCTTTATAGGCCATGAAAGCTTTTTTATTCACTAACATTAAAACCGGTTACGTCAACTTATTTAATAAATAATAATAATAGTCCATTCTGCGAACAGTCTGGAACAACACCTTAAGAGACTTTCGCTAGATGGCTGGGTTAAGGGCAGATACAGAAGGCACACGACACGGCACACATCGTCAGGAGGTTTCTTTCTATATAGCCCTAACCACCGGTTGCTTGGGCCCTGCCTCATTGCCGGTGCATAATTATTTGTTATATGGTTTTTATAATGTATAATGTATTGTTATAATTTGTAGGTCTCGTAGAATAAAATAGTCCAACAACTAATACACTCGCTTTATTGAGACAGCGTAACGTTGAACAAAGAATTATTTATAACGAATACCGTCACAACTGCGCGTCCTCACAATCTTTATACAAAATTAATGAGAAGTCAGATTAGGAACTAATAAAGTTAAATTATTGTTTACAATGGACAAGTCAATGTGACGATCAAATAAATTATTAATTATGAATCAAAGATACAATAAGGTTCAGGTAAATCATTAAGATATCATTGGAAGTAGTTATTATGCATAACAATCGCTGGGTGTCATGTGTTGCCAGCTAACAGTATATATTTAGGTATGGTATTTTTATTTATTTTAATATTGATAATAATAATAAAAACCATTTAATCAATACATATTTAATTTCATTATATTTCATTTGCATGTGTCACTTGCCGGAAACAGATTTATAATTCAATATGACTTAATTTTATATGATAATTGGTACGTTTACCGTGGCGGTCTTTTACGAAAATAATTTATTAGACGATTAAAATTTAATGAAGCCTCGACGATGACTCGGGATGCCTGAAACGCCTCCTTCTGGTGACGTTGGAATTCATAATTACATGTATATTTATGGATTACGGACAGTAATAATCTTGATAATGAAGTCACTCTTAATACATAAGTATATTGTTATAACGATAAAATCAACGCCATAGAGATATTATCGTTGAGAAGTATGCTCGTAGTGACTCTGAATGACAGGACTAGAAATCGTGTGATAAGCGGTATGTAAAAGGGAAGGTTCTCACTAAGTGTTTCACCGGATTACGCTTACCGTGAACTTCTGTACTAAGAAAATAGACACAAAGGTAACCTAGGACTGGGCTTATAGTAAAAAAATACACTCACTTAAAATGCCACTTCGGGAAGCGTTAGCGCTGGGAGAAAATGTGGCCAAAGACTCAGCAAAAAGTGCACTCGCCGTCGCTTATAAACCAACGTTGAAAGGACATGGGCCACTCTCTATACATTGCACGGCCTACTAAACGATTTCAAGGATAGTAGGGAAATTAATTTTAAATAATAAATAAGGGTTTCCTTTAATTCCATTTAATTTTATTGACGTAAGTAAGACCTTTGGTTCCAAAAATATACTAGGCAACTCCTTTTTTTTTGTTCACGCGGGGGAATCTTTTTATAGACCATCCTCCGGTACCCTGGGTGGGCCCGGAGGGATGTGTGGGGGGACTCGGCCTGGGCAGCCCCTACCCACTAAACCTTCCGCGAATGCCATCAGCCGTTATGTGCGGGGTGCCCCGGATCTGTCAGCGACAGGACACCCAAGTACTAGGCAACTCATAAACATCCTATGAATTTCCTTTTTATTAAAATATTGGTAAGTTAAGACAATCTAATACTAGGTGTGAAGACCTTAACGACAACGACCACGATTGTGGTAGAAGAGCAACATGCTCGAAAACTTTGTAATACTTGAGAAATTATAAAACTTAAAATAAATTAAAACTATAATTGAAGACTTGAAGAAGCAGTTAGTAGTGGCTCATGTTTTATCTATCACTGAAATGATTTACTTGATAGCATAGCGAAAAGCGGATAGCGAAATACCTTTCTGTCTACCTATAGTTAAGGACAGATTTGTTATTACTTGTAATAAAATTTTCAACTTCTATATGTCTCTTTATCAGGTGTAATAACTTGTAGGTTTTGTGGAATGAAATAATCCAATAACTAGTATCGCTTTATTGAGTCAGCGTAACGTTGTACAAAGAATTATTTTAACGAATACCGTCACAACTGGGCGTCCTCACAAACTTTATACAAAATTAATTAGAAGTCAGATTACTAACTAATAAAGTTAACTTATTGTTTACAATGCCAAGTTTATGTGATGTTCAACTTAATTATTAATTATGTATTAAAGATACAATAAGAATCACCTAAATGATTTAGATATCATTGGAAGTAGTTATTATGCATAACAATCGTTAGGTGCCATGTGTTGCTATTAGCTAGCAATACACTGGTTTACATTGGACAGTATCCTTTAATTTCGTTTTTCAATTCACTTCTGAAATTCGTACACTACGGTGTCCCTTTTTTCGCTTGTCCTCTGTTTCGCTTTCCCTTTGCGGTTGTTATGATTAATTACAGGCGGGGATTTTAATGGAACTAAAATGGAAACTAGTAGTTTTGAATACGTGTAAACGGTTGACCGTCCGCTGGTTCCGGTGAATGTGATTTAATTTCCGACTTTCAATAAATCATCTCTGATTTGTTGTTACAGTACTACTGTAGTCAGATAAAGATAATGAAGAAGTTCATTGTCCATTAGAAAATCTCAGACGATAAATACTTCCAAAATCAAAGTTAAAAAGTTTTATTTACACAAGTCCACATAACATCTTATTTATACTGTTACGATTTGTGTAAATATATTATATGTATTCTTTATTATACACGTTTTGTCTTTTTACAATATATTAGTATTTAAGTATATAGTTACTTTTATAAACTCCCGCCGCTTTATTATTCCTTTCCATCTAAAGGTTGCCTCGAAGAGATCGCTTTTAGTGACAAGGCCGCCCATTGTTTATGTATTTTTTGAGTCTTTTTTCTTTAGCTAAGTGTAAATAGCTTATAAATAAATAAGAAGTAGAGAAAAGTATGACTTGAAAGAACTTGTCGTAACTAGAATTGGTACGCTTCAGTGGTTCGAACGTATAGAAAGGATGAATAAAGAAGGAATGACGCAGAAAATTTGTATTGGAAGGTGAGCGGTGCAGCCGTAGAAGAATATATCGACTATAACTTCGTGTGCCGCTTCTGGAAGCGTTGGCGCTGGGAGAAAAATGTGGCCAAAGACTCAGCAAAGGTGCACTCGCCGTCGCTTATAAACCAACGTTAAAAGGACATAGGCCACTCTCCATACATTGCACGGCCTACTAAACGATTTCAAGGATAGTAGGGAAATTCATTTTAAATAATAAATAAGGGTTTCCTTTAATTCCATTTAATTTTATTGACGTAAGTAAGACCTTTGGTTCCAAAATATACTAGGCAACTCCTAAACATCCTATGAATTTCCTTTTATTAAAATATTAGTAAGTTAAGACAATCTAATACTAGGTGTGAAGACCTTAACGACAACGACCACGATTGTGGTAGAAGAGCAACATGCTCGAAAACTTTGTAATACTTGAGAAATTATAAAACTTAAAATAAATTAAAACTATAATTGAAGACTTGAAGAAGCAGTTAGTAGTGGCTCATGTTTTATCTATCACTGAAATGATTTACTTGATAGCATAGCGAAAAGCGGATAGCGAAATACCTTTCTGTCTACCTATAGTTAAGGACAGATTTGTTATTACTTGTTATTACTTGTAATAAAATTTTCAACTTCTATATGTCTCTTTATCAGGTGTAATAACTTGTAGGTTTTGTGGAATGAAATAATCCAATAACTAGTATCGCTTTATTGAGTCAGCGTAACGTTGTACAAAGAATTATTTTAACGAATACCGTCACAACTGGGCGTCCTCACAAACTTTATACAAAATTAATTAGAAGTCAGATTACTAACTAATAAAGTTAACTTATTGTTTACAATGCCAAGTTTATGTGATGTTCAACTTAATTATTAATTATGTATTAAAGATACAATAAGAATCACCTAAATGATTTAGATATCATTGGAAGTAGTTATTATGCATAACAATCGTTAGGTGCCATGTGTTGCTATTAGCTAGCAATACACTGGTTTACATTGGACAGTATCCTTTAATTTCGTTTTTCAATTCACTTCTGAAATTCGTACACTACGGTGTCCCTTTTTTCGCTTGTCCTCTGTTTCGCTTTCCCTTTGCGGTTGTTATGATTAATTACAGGCGGGGATTTTAATGGAACTAAAATGGAAACTAGTAGTTTTGAATACGTGTAAACGGTTGACCGTCCGCTGGTTCCGGTGAATGTGATTTAATTTCCGACTTTCAATAAATCATCTCTGATTTGTTGTTACAGTACTACTGTAGTCAGATAAAGATAATGAAGAAGTTCATTGTCCATTAGAAAATCTCAGACGATAAATACTTCCAAAATCAAAGTTAAAAAGTTTTATTTACACAAGTCCACATAACATCTTATTTATACTGTTACGATTTGTGTAAATATATTATATGTATTCTTTATTATACACGTTTTGTCTTTTTACAATAAATATTTTTTACAAAGGCGAACTTAATGTATTTAGCTTTTTTTTTTAACGAACTACACAGATTGGCCAGAGAAGCTAGCCTTGACTGCTACACCGGATGGAGAGGTGACATAGCTCTTAGGTCGCTTAGCCTGAACCTCTATTGCTAGTAACTCGACACAAGGGTCCCCCCGGTGAGGGGTAACATCGGCTTGGACGGTTACTATGCCTACACGTAAGAATACCGATCCGAGGGCGCCCGAGAGGGCCGAACCACGACTTGGTCGGTTGCTATTCACGGATAATCTATGGGACATACAAAAGCTAAACTAACTTTGAGTGCCACTTCGGGAAGCGTCGGCGCTGGGAGAAGAAGTGGCCGAAGAAACTCCAGCAACGCTTCTAACAAAGAGTAATTCCGCCAAAAAATTATTTTATATTATATTTTTAGCAAACAAATGTCATGTAATCTAAAGATTTTTTTAAATATATATTACATGTTATAGATTATAAACGACCCCGATACACAAAGGGCAGCCGAACAAAACAAGAAACAAGCGAATTCTATCCACTATTATCTTACATTTACGCAATTCTTAAATGGTGTAGAAATAATTAAGTACACCATGATCATTAGCAATGGAATAATCTAACGCCATTGTCAAAGCCACTGTCAAAGTAATGACTGTCAATATCGCAATAGTAACGACTTTGTGGCTCACTCTCTTGGAACTGATAGTAAGGTTAAATAAGCAACCTTATAGACATTTTTGGCTTCTATTCCTATATAGATAGAGCTGGCAATCGTCTATCAAAGACGCGGGTCCTTTAGGGGCCTGCATTTGATTTGGTCTTTAAGAAGCAATATCCGACTGATTCTTTGGGAATACGTTTCTTTTCCGTAAGTATTTGCATTAACCCGGGTACTCACAAAAGGGAAAATTTGCTTACCGTTGTTTGAATAGATTCTGTGCGAGCTTGAGGCTTTATTGCAGTCTACCGTGTTACTTTGATTTGGAGATTTAGCGTGGGCCCCTTCTTAAGCCCGATTGTCGTCTTACGTATAGATAATGAATGCATGAATAATTCAGATAATGGATTTTTTTTTGTAAAATTCTTCTCGCAAAATGGTATCTGTTTATATTTGAAATATTTTTGTATCAACGATTTTATGTGTAGTTTAATAGAATTTATAGAAAGGTAATGAATTGTACTATGTTTTGGACGATTTTTATGGTTTCTAGATTTGTTAAATTTTACTACACAGATTGGGCAGAGAAGCTGGCCGTGACTGGTTCACCGGATTAAGAGGCGGTATAGCTCTTAGGTCGCTTAGCCTGAATCTCTATTTTATGTGTAGTTTAATAAAATTTTTAGAAAGGTTATAAATTGTACTATATTTTGGACAATTTTATGGTTTCTAGATTTGTTGATGGTTTTTAAAAAAAAATTAAAGACAAACGAAGATGCGATTCACTCGTAAACAACCTTTTTTTTTCAAGACATACGTTTTCCGGTATCTTTCTTACGAAACGCAGTATAAAACCTCTACACGCTGGTTTGGGAGATTCTACTTTTCTGAAAAATTATCACAGCAGAAATTACTGCAAGCATATTACGGCATTTTGTAGATTAAAAAGAAACGGTATTACGTTAATAAAGCCGACTGGGATATGAACCCGCGAATAGATAGTATCCACTAGGCAATCACTGCAATATAGTATGTTATCTTTATATTGTTGTCTATTTCTAACTATGAAATGAAAATGAAATATTTATTTATTTACTTTTTACACACACACATTTTATAATACCGACATGCACATACACAAAAATATTAGATACATTTTATCATATATTGTAATACATATTATATATCATATTCCATAAACATTTTCTTACTTCGTTTTCGTCCTTCGGTACACATCTCCCTGCTAGACTAATACATAGCCTTTTTTTTTTTTTGTTCACGGGGGGTTCCCTGGGTGGGCCCGGAGGGATGTGTGGGACTCGGCCTGGGCAGCCCCTAGCCACTAAACCTTTCGCGAATGCCATCAGCCGTTATGAGCGGGGTGCCCCGGATCTGTCAGCGACAGGACACCCCAACGACCGGCCGGTCCCGGCAAAGACCGGACTTCATCCTCAAAGGGGACTTCTCCGGCACTCAGAGAAGGTACCCAGGTAGGTAGTCAGGTAGGACTCAGGTACCCATACTGGCCCCGCTTCGGATTACGGGGGCGGCAAGAGGAGGCGTTCGTAACGCCTCCTGCGCACCCCGATACGTCGCCTGCGGAGGGGGGGAGCCTCTGCGCTCCTCTCCCTGACCCGCTCGTCAGCCTCCTTCTGGGACATGACCGTCTCACAGAAGGAGGCGACCGCCGTCCAAGACCTGTCGCTCGAGACCATCGCAAGAGCGAGGCTCGACTAATACATAGCCTGTATTAGGGAAATGTTGTACCTAACTCCGAGTTTATTATGAACTAAAGTTTGTTATATAACTTATGTGGTAGTCGTGTGTTTGTGCAAAGAATAGTGTGCGTGGGTGCATGTGAGAGTGTATGTGCGAGTGAGTACATGAGAGTGATAATGAATGTGCGATTTATCGTTTTATCGGTTACATTGTTGCTGTAGTTACTTTGAAATGTTGATGAAGTCGCTACAACGCTATCACTGTATTAATATCTCGAACTCGTAAACAATATCGAGTGTCGCCACTGCGTTTTATTGTATTGAGTAAACATAGCAATAAATATGATAACAGAATAAACATAACGACTTAAAGATATCACGAGGGTGTAGGTAGAGATCTAAACCCTTTTTCATCTTAACACCTTTCACTTCATTCACGAGTAAATATCTATGTATACAGTTACGGGAACTGGTTACCAGGTACAATAACATCCCTCCGATTACACTATAGGTGTCTTCATAATAGTGTAACTGAAGGTTATTTCTTCGTTAATTTATTCTACTTAAGCGCATTATTACACACAAAACATACTCGTAGCATAATAAGAGTTACTTCACATTACATCAGTTATCTGCCAGTAAATCCCGTCAAAATCGGTGATGCCTTTCCAGAGATTTTTTTTTTAAAGAAAGCTAGCAATATTTCTTTTTTTCTTCTTCTTCATACATTTCATCTTGTTAACCATTCCAACTAAGCTTAAGCTTGTGCTAGGACATGGTTCACGGCAATAGTCGAATGGTGGATTCGAACCAACGACCTTACGATTCGCAGGCCGTACCTTAAACCATTAGGCTATTGACGCTTCAAAGGTTAGCCCGAAAAAGACGGACAAGAATAAAAAAAAAATATTATTAAGTATATTTTAATATAACAAATAGACACTCCAATTTTTCTATATTTGTATAGATGATTATGAAGGAATTTATCTATCGATCTATCAAATAGATAAATAGTTTTACCACATACAGACGAATTGAGAACCACCTCAATATTTTAAGTGGGTTGAAAAACAAAACAAACCACATTTTTGCGCTCGATCTAAAAATGTAATTTCTTATATCATATTATTCTATATGACAATTGTGATGTCCTAGAGCCCGCATAGTGATGTGACATTTATTAAATGCCGTAAAATTGATAGACGCGATCCGAGGTATCGTTAAATAATGGCTGCTGATTTATGGCTGTGAGTTATTGTCTTCGGAACATTTATCTGCGTTGTTTGAAACGTATCTAATAATAACCTCAAACGGTTTCGTCAGTTCTAAACAGCTGCCGAGTTTTCTTCCTAACGATTATTGTGAGCTGTTTTATCGATTTAGAATTGACGTAACAACTTTTTTTTTAATTTTATAAAAGACAAGAGACAGCAATGATTCCGCTTCAAGTCTACATTAATGCTACATAGATACATAACTTTGTACATACATTTTAGTGCAGTAAAGGATTTATCTATCTATCTCATTTGGTCCCAAATGTGATTGTGATTAAGATATATACATAGATACTAACCATACTTTTTATTTGAATAATTCACATAAAAATAATTTATATATATATATTATATATTGTTACCTTTTTTTATATGAAAAGTGGCAAACGAGCTGGCTCACCTGATCTTAAGTGATCACCGTCGCCCATGAACATCCACAGCACCAGAGGAGCTGCAGGTGCGTTGTCGACCTATGAGATAGGAGTAGGCTCGTTTCTTGAAGCTCCCCAAATCGTAAACATTCGGAAACACCGTTGATTCCACAAGTTGACAGTGCGTGTTCCACAAGTTACGCGAAAAACGTATAGTCGTGGAACGCCAACTATGAAGATGGTGGCGGTGGAATTTGGAATTCTGAGATGTGCGGTAATGGAAATCGTAGCTGGGATGATTCCGAACAATTCCTCTTGTTACCTGTCTACTTTGATATGCGTAAAACCTTTTTTTATGTATACTGTGTTGTCATTAAAAATTGTAATCGGTGAAAAGCGAACAGCGTTCATCTTATACGTCAAAGCTTTTACCCACTTCTGTCTACTTAAAAGCTTAGCTACGTAAAATATTTATACATGATACATAAGCCATAAAATATCTCGCATTTTTTGGTATCAGACACCAAACACGCGAAGTCGAACCTTACGAGAAACTGTCTACAACATTTCACGTCCGCATCAATCATAAATAGATTGAAATTTATATCACGACCAAGACAATAAAAGTAAATTGGCTTCTCGGTCCGTTTTTATTATCCGTCAATACGCAACAAATGTAACGTCAATAACGCGGTCCGGTAACTTTTCCCAAAATGCTACACGAATAATCAACAATTGTATTATAATATGCGACACAGCGGCCATGTTTGAGTGAGAGAGCGATTTTCAACTGTCGGTCCCAAGCTCCCGACCGAGGCATTTGCCAAACTTAACTGTAATGGCACAATAAATAGTTTGCAGCCCTCACCCATCTGTCACTTAACTACTAAAATATACAGACGTCATTCAGCGGGCCGCGGTGAAAAATCGCAACAGTTGAGCGCCCCTGGCGTAAATCTCAGCAATACAATTCCAACTTTAGCTTGATTATTTTAAAGTCCACTTTGCGTTGTCCCATACTATGAATAAATTTAAATATTTGTCAACTTAAAATGTAACCCGTGTTGCCGGAAATACAGTTCAAATTGCAGGGGTGCGCGCATTTGTTTCTTGGATTGCTGAATGCGGGATTTGAAAATCGGTTTTAGTGTCGACGCTTTTTAGGTGCAATTTTTTCCCCCCGTCGGAAGCGTGGATTGTTTGACTTTGAAGTTGTTCAAAAAGGCAACCCCAATCTGGTGGATTCTGGTGGATTTCTTTTTAGATTAGAGGCCTCGTGAATTTAATGATAGTGTTCCGTGGATTATTACCGGTCCGATTATGTCACGCTCCTGCCTTGTAATAAGTTCCTTTCTCAGATCTGACACCAATCGTTGTGTGTAAATGGAATAAGAATTGGAAATTGGTGTCGAGTTTTCTTTGAATCTAATTTAAATTTTTAATGTATCGATGTTTCCACACTGAATATTGATTGAGAAGCTGAACGCTTTCGTTAACATTCTCAAAGGTCTATTTTAAACCGACTTCAAGAAAGGAAGAGATGTGGTCCCGTTTCTGGCAATGGCATCCAAGAGAAAACCAAATAAGTCTTAAATTTGCATTAGATATGTGCGCGACAAATAGACCAATAAATCAATAGAAATAGGCCAACCGATTTCGATGATTTTTTTATTGTAGTAGAAGAGTAGTTTGAAGAGAGTCTAAACTCTAAACTAATTAAGTTCCGATTAATTCGCGTTCGCGCCTAAATTCTAAAAAAAAAGACTAAATAAACTAAATAACTCTTTCGTTAAATTCCACGCAAACGCAGTCGAGGGCACAGCTCGTTTATCTATAAAAGATTTTTACCGGTACCTACCCTTAGCGTGATCTCCAACAAAAGTTTCTTAACGATCGATATCTATTGATCTAAGGTAAAATTCATTTGTCTTAGATCAATAAATATCTATCGCAAGTCCACTTGCCCTTTTCTCTGTAAAAAAATCCACATATCGTAATGCATAGTTCCATTAATCGTTAAACGTTACGTTTATAGATAAAACGTTATTAAATTCCCACAATAGCTCTTAGCGAGTTATCTATAAAAAGCCTTTGTCCTTTATTTAATTATAAACAAAAAAATATAGTAGCGCTCTTAACTCTCTATCGGCGTTGTTTACTCTAGAACTTTCCCTCCACAACTGACTGTCGCCGGCTCTATCTGTTGCACTGTTTGCTTTTAAAAAAGCATCAACTTTTTAATTACACATTTGGCGGTATATACGAATCGTAATTTCGTTCAAATATTTAAACATCGAACACAAACATTGGGGGTGGGAGATGAAATATTCAGCGCTCTATTCTTGTCGGCCAGTTGTTTATGGTTTTTAATCATCGTTTTCTTTTTTTTTTACAGGTACGATACCGTGGGAGTTTTACAATGGGCTACTATAATACCGAGCTATCATTTGTAAGTGACAATTTTGTTGAATATTAGATGGTGGGTTTATTAATTTAATATTCGACTTACATTTTTATATAAACGTTGAAATGAAATTCTATATGTAATTTTTAAATTATTCTAGCCATAGTCTAACTATTGGGCATATTTAGATTCGAAATTTAAAAATCAATGGATATCGATTGTTTTGGTAAGTTTGTTCTGGAAACGGAATATGCAAGGAACAAAATATATGATTTCTTACAATAAAATATTGGATGTTTGTAGATAATATAACATTTATATTAACTATCACCTCCTTTTAGTTTTAGTGGGGTAGACACAGTCCCATATGACAAAAATTGTCAGCAAATTTTCGTACTTTAGAAACCGAAAAACCGATGCCAATTATGTCAGCGCAGATAAACGTTTTTTTTAATGAATGACGAACTACACAGATAGACAGAGAAGCTGGCTTTGACTGCTTCACTTCCTCAACCTCTATGCTCTATGCCCCCGCAGTGCAAGGCGACACTGGCCAGCCGATGTCGCCTTCTTCCCGCGTCCACTTTGGCGGACGACATAGGTCCCCACCCTTGTCGCCCTGTGAACGCGAGGCCCCTTTCAGTCGCCTTCTACGACAGGCAGGGGATACCGTAGTCTTATTCTTGAGAGCCCAGAACTACAGCGCTGAAAGATACCGTTACCAATCGAGTCATACGTTAAACAACGTTTTAATAGCTTTAAAGCGCTTGATTTTTTTTAAACACTGCTACAGATAGAAATCCATGTTTCTTTCTTTCCTACCTCCGTGTGCGGGGAAGTTTGCGCGAAACACTCAGCTTCAATCCGATATACATAAATTTAAATTACTAATTGAGACACTACCTTTAAATCTCGCGGCTGCGAGTATCAAGCTCTTGATAAGTTTGTTTTAAAAAAAAAGTTATCTCAATTATTTTTATCTCAGTATTTAGACCTGTCAAATATGTTACTCTCTCTCCTATCCAGGGTTGACCGGAGGAGAATGCCCCTAAGGATTAAGTCCGTCTTCGTAAACTTAGGTTAGCGTGTTTTTTTTGGACGAACTAACACAGTTGGCCAGAGAAGCTGGCCTTTACTGCTTCACCGGATTGAGAGGTAGCATAGCTCTTAGGTCGCTTAGCCTGAATCTTTATTAGGTAGTAACTCGACACAAGGGTTATTTTTAGGCGTTAGCAGTCCGATCCGAGGGCGCCCGAGAGGGCCGAACCACGACTCCGTCGGTAGCTATTTTATTGTCTATTATCTATTGGGACAATCTAAGCTAACTTATGTGCCACTTCGGGAAACGTTAGCGCTGGGAGAAGAAGTGTCCGAAGAAACTCCAGCAACGCTCCTAATCCTATCGAGGAGTTGGGGTTTTCTCATAAAATACTTGTATCGCTCAAGGATTTTCGCAACCTCCGACGGTCGCGAATGGACGCTTTGTACATTTGTAAAGACTTAGCTTGTGCGAGGCAGCAAATTAACTCTGGTTTCCCTTCAAAACGTATAAATCTTTCGCCTTTAGCTTAATGTGCTGTAATATTTGTAAACAAATGAATATAAAGTCTTACAAATAAATTTATTCTTAAAACTAAATCTTTTTCTCGCACAGACGTCTGAAATGTCTAGCTCGTCCCTTATCTACGTACGAATGTTCTAGAACCTGGGGCCTGTCGCCGTTAACGCTATCTGCGGGCGTGTTTGAATCCAGGTTACCTACATTTCCAGGAAAGGCTTTCGATGTTCGGACTAACGTGTTGCGATAACTAAAACAGACGTTGGATCTTTTGTTTTTAACGCGAAATATTTCTAGGCTCTAGGTAACGACGGTGTTTAAGAAAAAGGTTTTTGACATACCAACGTCTTATAAATTGATGATAGCAGGTGGCATTCACTAAAAATGTAGCGTTACGGTCGTGTCCCGCTGCGTTTGAGCCGAGAGTAACCGATCATTCACGATCGATGTATTGCGTGTCTGAATGTGTGTGAGCGAGAGTGTAACATGAGAGAAAGGGGGTAGCGGCGATAGTAAACGAGTGAGAGCGCGGAGATATAAAATATCCGAACAAGTAAAATAAATAATTTATAAATAAGAAAATATATTGTTAGTCCGTGCCAAGTGCTCATTGTTCTAGGATACGTTGTCACGAATTTAACGTCCGAGCGCTTTGCGCCCAGACACCTGGGATTTTTAGCAACCAAATAAGTTCCCATTCTCATATCAAATACATTTGCTTTATAAAAAACCGGTAAACGGAAACCCATTGAAACGACAATGGATTCAAACCCCCGTCCATAAGATCAAGACCAAGTAAAATTGGTAAATTACTCATACTGAGGTCCAGTCTGGTTCAGTCAGGCTAAGCGTCCTGTCAGCTTGGCCACTTCTTAAGACCTGGTCAAGTTCTCCAGACACCAGCTTAAATTTTTTAGACTGTCTATTAAATATCCCCCTTATCGATACGTCTCCGATATCAAAATAATCTCACAATGCCCAATATAAATAATATAATGTTTTACAAAAGCCCTTATGTCACCGTCACCACCAATAAGTGTATACAATCATTTACCTAATGATATAAAGGCACTGGCAGGATATAAAGGATTTATTTTTTTTATTTAAGCTCAAAAAATGGTTGATGGGGCATTCTTTTTATACCATTCAATTTTTTTTAATTGTCAGTAAATTTATTAAATAATGACTAAGTATGGTCCGTCCAGTTAGGTATATATAATTTTTTTTTTAAAGAAAGCTAGCAAAATTTCTTTTTTTTTCCAGAAATATTACTAATAATCTTGTTAACCATTCCAACTAAGCTTAGGCTTGTGCTAGGACGTTCACGTCAATAGTCGAATGGTGGATTAGAGCCCACGGCCTTACGATTCGCAGTCCGTACACTAAACCGTTAGGCTATTGACGCTTCAAATCAGCGCTGCCGCATCCTTGTGACAGTATATGCTGAGACGGTGTCCGATATTGGCATCATATGTTTTGTATTATTTGTCCGAGTAACTTTAACTATGTTTTGTCTATTTTTCATTATTTTTTAATGTGTGTTATATTCTGTCTGTGATGTGTTTTTGAATTGTGATGCCAATAAATAAATGTCTATGTTTATGTCCAATACTTTATAATACTTTGTCGTATTGCACGCCCGTACCCCATCCCGATGTACACTGTTAATACTATTATGTATTACCATTGTACACAGTTATCCAACAAATGAATTTATGTATCATAAACTTCAATGTCAAAACAAATCCACTTTAAATTGAGAAATTCGACACGTATCACATTACTAAACAAAACAGTTTACGTTTATCAAGTGACGAGAAAGTAACGCAATATTGAGTTAATTATTGTCCGTCAAAGCTAAAGTGCCGGGATTCGAATACCGAACTCCGGGTGTCGATTTACAGATGTTATTAGAATAAGTTGAGAGATGATGCCAAGTCTCGGATTGATTGACTCCGACCTTTTAGGGAATATTCGGTTACTTAATTCTCAGTTTTTCGTATAACTTTGATATTATTGTCATTGTAGTTAGATTATACTCAGCCTGCTTGTACCAATGAATTGCGATTTTTATGTACAAAAAATAATTTGTGCAAAACTTGTACCCGGTATATGGTCTCATCTCGTGTAACTTATTGGACCTAATATGATAAAAAGCGGACGGCGAAAGCTGTCTTTATCTAACCCACCAAAGTTAAAAAGATTTGGATCGTGGTCAAGCGCTAGTTTTTTTTTTTATTCTTAGATTGCAACCACAGACCTGTGTCCGTGCTCTTTTCCAATACACTTAAATTGTTTACTCTGCATTTGTTAAAAAGTGCCACTTCTACAGTTACTATTTTCCTTATTTTTTATATATATATATATATATATATATAATGCCTGAATTTGGAGGTGGCCAGAGATCGTTTTGGGTTACGCGTCGCAGACGCCCCGCTGCATTGCTATTAGCTTCTCCGCGGCCGCTGTGTTCCTGCTTCTCATGACCATTTTCAGGTTGTAGTCCACTATCCTCTCCCTTGATGCGGCCATTGCCTTTGTCATCAGTCTTCCTGTGGCGTCGTCACAGTCATCTGTATAATAGACACAGCTGACGGTGTGTCGGGATATCGCCACTCCAGCATGTTGGACGCTGTTTATACGCATAAAAGTTTATTTATATATTGTTTCGTATAAGCCTTACCTACGCTTGTCTGTGAAATATCAACCGACCGAGCGTTTTGGCGCCCCTGGATAGGAATGCGAACGCGTAACACAGTAAGCGTTAAAAGATACGAGTGTGAAAGCGAAATGAATGAAAGAATAACTTTAGATAATATTAGAAATTTAATTAGCGATAAGAATAAGATAGACATATTTATAAGGTTCTTTAGAGATGTAGAGAAAAAAGTAATAGCAAACAAAACATTGTGTAAATAGATAGAAAAATCCCATTCAGATTCTACTGTACATTTTATCAACATACAGCTGTACCAATTAGCGCTCGAAAATTCCAATTTTTTTTTTAAATTGTAATCTTTTTAATATCCTCATTTATTTGGTACCTTTCACGTTCTCTGTTAAAAATTTTTATCTATTGGCAGGGATTTGTATTCCTACCAGTAAATTTTTCTATCATGAAATCCTTTCCAACTTTTTCTAAATTTTGATTTGAAGAGGGTTGAGGTAAAAACTCACCGTTTGTTTGTTTTTCAAAAATTTCTTTAAAGTAAAAGTCATGGAACTGTAGGTTCCGTTCTTCGTCAAGATATATTTTTGATATATCTTCCGTTAAAGTTATCCAAATTATTCTTGTTTGATGTCTTTTAAGTAGCGTTTTTTTTTTATTTTTGCATAATTTGGCGTTTTCTGAATTTCTGGATGTTTACAAATATTTTGAAGTTCTTCTGGTATTCCATAATTTTGTCGGTCTTCTGTAAAAATTGCAATCAAGCCAATAGTGTTTGACTTGTCATCTTTTCCTGGCTGTACGGTGAATTCAAATCGTAACTTTTCCATTTTCTTAATTTAACAAAAATGTTGTTTTATAATATGTAAAATATATGATGTAAAGTAAAGATATGAAACCTCCTTTACTTAAATTTATTTATTTTTGTATTTTTATAATTTTAAATGTAAAATGTCAATGAAATGTGTGACATTCACATATAACAGATAGAATTGAAATACGGACATTAAATGTTGTTTCTCTAATTATTATAAAGAAACGCAATTTAGTCTTTTATTTCAAACAAATATATAGACTTTATTATATATATATAAAGGATTTGTGAGGAGTCATGTTGTTGACTCCTCACAATAGTATAAGAGCTGTGGTTCAGAGGCTTTAGAGTTGTTCTCCTGTGAGGTGTTGTTAGTGTTGTTCGTCGGTTACGCCTCAGTACATAAGTTAAGTACTCTCTTGTTATTTACGTTGTTTTATATATTGTGTATTATTATGTACTGCCCGAAATACTTACCATAATCTAGGTAATACATACTATGGTTTTGTAGTTATTAAGTCTAGCAGGTAGACTGAGTGAGTGTTATAATTTATCTATGTACTACCCCACCGGATCTGTTATTTTACTATAATATATCTATATATTAAATATATAACATCGATTCTGACACACGCGATGCTGCTGAGAGACGCTAAAAGACGATATTATAGAAATAATTGCATTGCATTGCTGCTCAACTTGGTTGTTCATTTCACGCCACTGCATAACTACGAGGGCATGACATGTATAACTAAAACAAAGCCGTTATTACCTTAATGAATTGCCGTAAGTATAAAGAGGTAATGACAAAGGAACCCCCGGTTAAGGTCTATTGAGTGCGGAATGTGGGGTCGCTGTGTTTAAAGACTGGTCGGTGGACCCTGCATATTATTTCACGTTGCCACTTTGAGCATTCGACTGTAATTGCTATCCTAGATGGTCTTTTATATTTTTATTGTATAATAACCGATTTCAAGAAGGAAACTAATAAATTTTCTCCTAATTTATTATCTGCCGGTTCGGCCCTCTCGGGCACCCTCGGAACAGAATGCTTACTCGTAACGAAGTAACCGTCCAAATCAAGGTTTCCTCTCACCGGGGAAAACCTTGTGTCAGTATGTAATAGAGGTTCTGGCTAAGAGCTATGCCAGCTATAAAAAAGTCAGCTTCTCTGGACAATCTGTGTAGTTCGTCACAAAAATAGAGACACAACAAAAATGTACAGCATAGCACAGAAGATCAGAGGTTGCAAATGGAAGTAGGCAGGCTATCATAAGAGGGCAACACATTTTAATGCGATGTAGCAATTGTTGCCAAATGCAGGAGATTTGGCTGGGATGGTATCAGCACGAGGATAGGGCAAGAGGAAACCTTTCGACTGCGTGGGGAACACGGCACTACAACTCTCTCCCCTCGGAAGAAGACACAAGACAAGAAACATTTTTTTTTATATGAAAAGTGGCAAACGAGCATACGGCTCACCTGATCTTAAGTGATCACCGTCGCCCATGAACATCCACAGCACCAGAGGAGCTATAGGTGCGTTGCCGACCTTTGAGATAGGAATAGGCTCGTTTCTTGAAGGTCCCTAAATCGTAAACGTTCGGAAACACCGCTGGCGACAGTTGATTCCACAAGTTGACATAGAGGGAGTGCAAGATTTCCCAAGACTATGTCGGGGACAGAGCGAAGTGGTAAACAAAAATAAGGAAAGCGTGGAACCAAGAGCAAGGAAAAGAGAGAAAGTAGCAATAAATATTGTTTCTCTTTCTTAAACCTTAACAAGTTTACATCATCAAAATAACTTTTCCAAGGGTGTAATTTCTGTGAGAAATTTATCGTTTATTATTAAAGTGCGATACGTAAGGGTCCCGCAAATTACTCGAGTCGAGCTCACACGTAAACTGTGCTAAGTCCGTAACGACGGAATATGCATACCAATACCTTATGTATGCAAAATAGTAAAAGTAAGATAAGTACAACGTGTCACGCGATTCCGACATTTTGTTACCATTTATACACTCCGGGAATCAACCGCGTGACCTCAAAAACGTGTTACGTATTCACAATGGAACGAAGGAAAACGCACTCTAATGTTATTAAGTTTGAGTACAGATTATCATGACGTCAAACGTGTTTTGGGACGTTCGTAAATGAATGCGAGATGACTAATAATAATAAATGATGGGTCAAGGGTGAACGGGCGATGAAAATCAAAGAAAATTAGAAGTGTACGTAGCGAATTTGTGGGGGGGAATTACAGCTGTAAGTTCCAAAACAGCCATTCTTTAGATTTCCTGGGCGTGTCCTTCCGTTGTTTCGAGATTGGAGCAATAAATCTGCACGAAGGCCGCGATTTATTCTTTGAGGCTATTTGTATAATTTGGGACGAAAATTACTAGAATAAGGATTCGTAGACGTATTTTAAATACGTAATATTTTTATAACTTCTTGTGTTTAAATCAAAGGTATACGAATAGT
The DNA here is from genome assembly GCA_029286785.1 of Meandrusa payeni. NCBI lineage: Eukaryota > Metazoa > Arthropoda > Insecta > Lepidoptera > Papilionidae > Meandrusa > Meandrusa payeni. The sequence goes on from JAGSMX010000029.1 coordinate 6,256,202, forward strand.
GTGACTGAAAAGGATTTAAAGGAAGTAAAATGTAAACTTCTTCTTAGTCGTCTCCTTCATTGAAGGTCGTGTCTAGCACAAAGTGTTTATCGCTCGCTTAACTATTACGTGTAACTGTTCTCGGCGGTCTTCATGGCTTTGGTTATTGGCAGGCCTGTAAACGTTTTAACTGCGTCTGCCCACCGTGTAGGTGAGCGACCGCGTGCTGTTTTTCCGTCCACCTTTTTTTTTAAATGAAAAGTGGCAAACGAGCATACGGCTCACCTGATCTTAAGTGATCACCGTCGCCCGCCGCTTTGAGATAGGAATAGGCTCGTTTCTTGAAGGTCCCTAAATCATTAACGTCGGAAACACCGCTGGCGACAGTTGATTCCACAAGTTGAGAGTGCGTGGAAGAAAGTTACGCGAAAAACGTACAGTCGTTGACGCCAACCATCAAGATGGTGGTGGTAGAATTTGGAATTCTGCCGAGATGTGCGGTAATGGAAATAGGTAGCTGGGATGATTCCGAACAATTCCTCAGAACACTCCCCATGGTAAATGCGATACAGGACGCAAAGAGAACCGACATCTCTTCGCAGACTCAAAGGGTCGAGTCGATCGGAAAGACCCTGATCGTCGACTATTCGAGCAGCTCTACGTTGTACACGTTCGAACGGAAGAAGTTGGCCAAGAATCATTAGCTTTTCGAGGCTATCAGAATTTCTGCGAGCAACGTGTCTATTGCAGTATGCGCTGGAAGCATGTCTTTACAGTCTTCTGATAAAAGCAACCGACCGACTCTTGGTTGGGCCCTCTCGGGCGCTCTCTGTTTGGAATGCTAACGCGATCAGAGTCACCGTCCGAGGTCCCTCTAAGGGTGCCATACGCCGTGTTGTTCCCAATAGAGGTTCAGTCTAAATTACAATCAAAATCTAACGGAAGCAGCAAAGTTCTAAGACTAAGCTGTAAATATATTTATGTGTATATAATCTTAGAAATAAAATATATAGATCTATTACTTTGCCGTTGTCTAGGAGAGTGAAGTATTCGTAAACCGGTACGAACTAGCATCGACGTCGGGTCCGCACCGAAAACAAAGCCCATAAAAGTGGGGACAAACTTTCCGGCCATTGTTTGTATGTATTGCCCAACTTCGCAACGCCACCTGGATTTCGTAAATCCGAAATCGGGTTTAAACCCGTAACGTCCGCGAAGGGTTCACATTATCATAAGTTTCACCCGCCCCAGCCGGTAAGCCGGGCATAATCCCCGCTTGTACGGATCTCGCAGAAATGGTGTACAACCATAGGCTTGAGATTTCCTTACATAATTCAAGTCACAACTCGTATTCAAATTAATTCTTATTTTGCACATACGAGAGCCGTGGTAGCTCAGCAACCGGGTGGTTGCCTAATTATGCATATTACGCTAGCAGCCGACTTCGATCCCCGATGCAGGCAACAATGAAATTGTTTGTGGTAATTTTAAGTGATAAGTTACCACGCACGGTATTAAGCGTGTGTTCTGAAGCGTCAATAGTGTTATAATTTGTAGGTCTCGTTGAATAAAATAGTCCAACACCTAACACACTCGCTTTATTGAGACAGCGTAACGTTGTACAAAGAATTATTTATAACGAATACCGTCACAACTGCGCATCCTCACAATCTTTATACAAAATTAATGAGAAGTCAGACTAGGAACTAATAAAGTTAAACTATTGTTTACAACGCCAAGTTTATGTGACGATCAACTAAATTATTAATTATGAATTAAAGATACAATAAGGTTCAGGTAAGTCATTAAGATATCATTGGAAGTAGTTATTATGCATAACAATCGCTGGGTGTCATGTGTTGCCAGCTAACAATAGCCTAATGCTTTAGGGAAAGGTTTGCTAATCGTAAGATTTAGGTTCGAATCCATTCTACTGACGTGAACCATCTCTAGCACAAGCCTAAGCCTCAAAAATAATATTGTTAGCATTCTTTTTGTTAATATAATTTAATTTTAAAATAAGTAAATATATAATTTAGTTGTATGTTTAACCGTCAAACATCATTGATGACCGTGATTGGAAATTGACAGCTGGCCTAATTGCAAATTATTCTTTCCAACTTTTTGAGGACTTCCCTTCATTGTTAAGGGTAACTGTAACTGGTAAGGGTAGCCTAAATGTGAATATGAGCAATTAAACCGCATATTAATATCGCTATAAAAAGTTGAGGTTGGTGGTAGGAGGGTAAAAATGTAAGGTGGTATGTATTTTTAATGCCAAATCACAAAAAAAAATCGCCCAAAAAAATTTTTTTTTGTGGTGGATCACCCTTATCACTTGGAGCATATCAGTTGAAGCGTCAATAGTCTAATGGTTTAGGGTACAGCCTGCGAATCGTAAGGTCGTGGGTTCGAATCCACCATTCGACTATTGTCGTGAACCATGTCCTAGCACAAGCTTAAGCTTAGTTGGAATGGTTGACAAGATTGTTAGTAATATTTCTGAAAAAAAAAAGAAATATTGCTAGCTTTCTTTTTTTTAAAAAATAAAAAAAAAATATGAAAAGTACATCTTATTTCCAGACCTACCAAATATACATTAAAATAATCTTAAGAATCGGATATCAATCGGAAAGGGTGTGTTCAAACACACGAGAATTTTATATTTTAGATAATACGAAGCGCCAAAAGAAATTGCATTTATTACAAACGCTTTAAAGTTCCCATTTCGAGTGTTATCTATTCTTCCATTAACGTGCGACAGTCTCGAAGTCCTTAGGGATGCGGAGGCGATGCGCTAAATGGAGCACCAAAACCAATACTATCGACTACGTTGGCTTTGGGAACAATTATCTTGATAGTAATACCAGCGTCAAGATTAAACAGCGAGTATACATAACTTGCGGTATAGTGACTTACCAAAGATATACTAGTGAAGTCCTAAATATCGTCAGTGATTGAGCGTCAGTGCGCAGTAGCGTCTGTTTGGACCGTCAAGTTTGTATTGATTTGAAGTCGATCGTTTACTCGTAAATAAACTTGTTTTATAGGAAAAGGCGCAAACTACCTTGCGGCTCGCCTAATCGAATTCGAAGTGCCAGTAGCCTAATAGTTTAGGGTACGGTGTGCTAATCGTAAGGTCGTAGGTTCGACCATTCGACTATTGACGTGAACCATCTCCTAACAGCCTAAGCCTTTGAGCTGCCAAACATCAGTTTTTTTTTTATAAAAAGAAAGCTAGCAATATTTCTTTTTTTTTCAGAAATATTACAATCTTGTTAACCATTCCAACTAAGCTTAAGCTTGTGCTAGGACATGGTTCACGGCAATAGTCGAATGGTGGATTCGAACCCAGGACCTTACGATTCACAGGCCGTACCCTAAACCATTAGGCTATTGACGAACGAATATAGTTATAACCGGCATTGGAAATTGACAGCTGACATAATTGCGAATTATTTTGTTCCACTTTTCGAAGACTTCCCTTCATTGTTAAAGCCCTTACTTAAAAAACATGTTATTAACAAAGTATAAAATATATTATTTCCCCATTCAAAGTCACCTGACCCGATATAAAGACATAAAATTGGTTATTAAAGCAATACGATTCAAACTGCAGGGGATATGGAGTCAAGATAGAATCACCCCAGTGATGTCGGTAAGTCGATGATTTTATCGATGATATAACGATTCTATCGACCCGATGCATGATTAAATTCCGAATATAATGCTTAAGTTATGACAGAAATTAATGAAAGATTTGACGCCGAGTCGGCATCCAGCGGGTCGTTGAGGCAATAATGACACAATTTATGTTCATGAAGACGTTAAAATTTTATATCTTGTTAATTTCGTCTTTTATCGTTCGCCGATGCAACGCATAATGGATGCAGTGTCGATAAAATGTGTATTTATAATGTATACTCTTTTAATTTTTCTTTGTAATACACAGCTACATTTTCGATAAAAGCTACAGGTGTAAACCCTCGAATTAGAATGGTAACCCAATTAGAATAGCCCAAGCCGATTTCTCTACTTGGGACCTTTACGCTGCTACTCCCAATAGAGGTTCAAGATAAGTGACGTAAGAACTCTGTTCGAAGATATTTATTTTTTACCAATGGAATTCACTTTTCGATTTCTCTTGTACAAAAAACTATGTACTTTATACAAATATATTGACGAGTATAAACAAACCAAATCTACGCTTAAAATCTACTTGCGTAAAACGTCTTACCATCGTCCATGGACTTAACCCTTCGGACACCCTATTATTTTTAATTAAATAGTTATGTTACAATCATTTGGGAGTCCTGGTATATCTTCGGTACCAGTTAAAAATTAGTTAGGTAACGCCCGGTACCTTTATTAGGAGTTTGAAAGCCGAGGTGATCACTTGACATCAAGCCATTTCGATCACAAAAAAAAATCGTCTTTCTTTACTAAACATATGGTAAATATGATATTTATTTATTTATTTATTTATTTAATAAGATACACCAACAGCATTACACAAGCATACATTGTTGTAATAATCAAGTTTACAAACTAAGTCCTGTTGTGTATGCCAATTACTGGTTTTTTTTTTTTTTTTTTTTGACGAACTACACAGATTGGCCAGAGAAGCTGGCCTTGACTGCTTCACCGGATTGAGAGGTGGCAGAGCTCTTAGGTCGCTTAGCCTGAACCTCTATCGCTAGTAACTCGACACAAGGGTCCCCCCGGTGGGGGGTGATTACTGGTGTACACAACATTCGCTATAAAGAAACGTAACGATTTTATTATTAATACTTACAAAAATATTTTATTAAATGATAAAGTAATAGAAATATCACTACTAAATTAATTAAATTAGCCAAAATTACTGCACAATTTTTAACACTAAGGTGCGGAAGACCTTGCGTGAATTAGAAAAAATGTCAACCGACGTGGACTTAGTGTTAAGAAGGTTATATGTAGCGGAAATCCTTGGCAAGGGCGAGTGTGACAGAAGGTTGGTTTTAGATTGCTGGATATGATATATAACTACTTGAATGTTTTGATATATTTCTTTAAACGAAAAGTTAAAGAAAATTGATTCACTTTAAAATTCCGATCTAAGCTCAACGTTGGGAGGAATTTTAGGCTATAGTTTTAAATCCCAAATGTCTTTGAACGCGGAGAGTCAAGGGGAAAAGATCCATTGTGCAAGCAACCAGTACCCGAATCCACTTACAGTCCCGAGGCGAAGCGGAGCATCCAATGCAATCATTCCTTACCACCCCTCTTTTGCCTCCGAGGGATGGGACATTAGCATTTTTATCGATAGGGAAAATTGTAACGTCGAGTGGCAAATTGTTACGTCATTGATTTCTTGATCATTGGAAATGTTTAAAGCGTGTCTTTGATTCTTTTGCATTCGCATTAAATAAAAAAAAATGGTTTAGGATTCATGTTATAAATAATTAGATTTTTCAAAACCCAATGTGCCGTATTACAATCATTCTATCACCCGCAATCATTCTTCTTTGTATAATCAAGTACACAAACGCATCCAACTATGCAACATGTAGTTCAACTCTCCGATCACAGGTGGCGCTTTAACGAATTGTATATATTATTTATCCCTGTAATTTTATATCGCCAAAAAAAATAGACATGGTTCTTTATTTTTCGTTATTTGTTATTTTCGAAAATACTAAATTTCCTTAATATTTTTATGTATTTAAATAAAAACCATACGGCAAAATTTTTAAAAAAATTAATAATTTTGTTTTGTAAATTATGTTACTTGTCCGATGGAACTTCGTTCATACCTGGTGTCCTATGACATCCCATCATTTTTTTGGCTATAATTCGATTGGGATTTAAATATAACTATGATTTTGTTATTGATGTCTCTCATATCTATGTAACTTTTACAAAAAAAAAACACGATTTTACAAGACACCCCGGATTTACAAGAGATCCAGGTGTCATGGGTGAAAGGCGCTATGACTTAAATTCAACGACAACGAATCCTAGAACAATGAGCACTTGGCACGGACTATATACATGTATTACAGAATTAAAATGGATATATAATTTTTTTTTAAATTATTATCTATCATTGTAATTGCATTATTTCGCACAAGCAAGTAGAGCTGGTCGCTATTATTATATAATATATATATATACTTGTTCGGTCATTTTATTTCTCCGTGATCTCACTCGCTTACTACCGCCGCTACCCCCTCTCTCACGCCGCACTCTCGCACACAAACAGACACGCGGTACATCGATCGTGGATGATCAGTTACTCTCGGCTCAAGCGCAGCGGGACACGTCCTTAACGCTACATTTTTAGTGAATGCCACAAGCTATTATCAATTTAAAAGACGTCACGTCCAAAAAATAAAAATCCAGGTCCGTCTCTCAATCATTATCTCAATAGCATTATAGAACAAGTGGTCTATTTTCTACACATCGAGCGAGATCCTGAGGGTGCGACCATCCCTTCGGCTTTCAATATATCGGAGTATTTTTATTTACACGTAAGGAGAGACTTTTCGCGTCGCCCTCTTTGTGTAGAGGACGGGGCCACGGGTGCAGAATACGTTATTTTGTCAAATCTGCGCTTATTCGGCAGTCTTTAGGTTCGACATTACCGTACTGTTTGTACATGAACTCTTTCAAGTTAGGAGCGGGCGCTAGCTTAACGCTAATAATGAGGATATTGAAATTATATTTGATACGTTTTGTTACATTAGAAATATATACATTCGGAAAAGTCTAGATAAAAGTGTGTCAAATATAATTTCAATATCCTCAACATTTCTGTGATATTTTTATTTACCGGCGGACTATATTAGAAGGTCAAGAACACGTATAAAGTAAATATTGGGATTGGCATTCCGCCCTGATGCCACATTACCCAAATTGGATTTATGACATATCTTTATATAACATTTTTCTAATTCTAAATACAATTTTGAATAATTTTTCGTCTAAAATCCTCTTTGGTGATGGCGAACGCTAGTCGCCACATCAAGTTCACGTTAAGCGACCTAAGAGCTATGCAACCTCTCCATCCGGTGAAGCTGTCAAGTTCAGCTTCTCTGGCCAATCTGTGTAGCTTGTCATTAAAAAAATCGTGTAAAACCTTAAAGAAATACTTTCTTTTAATAGCCTAGAGTTAGTTCTAAGCCGTTAAGAGTTGAACATTGGTGCTTTAAATTCGAAACCCTTCCCTTCGACCTACTTTAGAAATTATGTATAAATTGAATGTGTGCACCGACGGCCGTTTATAATCGTATTCTGATTCGAAATTCAAACGCAGATAATTCGATTTTCCCGCACGAATTGCCAGTGTCGAAAAGTCCCCTTAAATGTTCCACAAAATCGTCAGCCCGTTAAATCCCGTGTAGCGTACATTAAGATAACTTTCAAAACAATTGTGTCGAGAGGGCGAAAAAAAAAAGGCGCCGTGTTTTAATTAATAAAAATGGCGGCACAAAATGTCTGCAATTCAAACATGGCGCGCGTTTGGCCAATGAGCGTGTCTTTATGTACATATGCTAATGAGTGACGGCTCTATGTGAATGGAATTGTCGTGTTAGGTCTGTCGTTATTCCACGGCGAGGTTACAGGCAAGAGATGGGAATGTTATTTTTGCTTTTCATTCCAACATGTCTATATACACTGTCGTAACTTTCAAATTAGGCGCGTATATTTTTTATTCCCGCTCTTTCGTAATTTTTCTCCTCTATTGTTTTATTGGCTGCCATGTCTGCGTTGGCAATATTTCAGTCTTGATATAAATCCTTTTTCTTCTCACAATTAGAAATTGAAGACTTAATATGTCACAGCACGAAGTAATTAATCGTTAGAAAAATATTAGGTTGTCAAATATCTCCCTTCCGCCTTTTGTGTCATGCGGCACCCAAACATCAAGCTTTTTGTATCCAGCCTTCTGCAGATGGTTTAAAATGGTTTGGTGACTAACTCCCATCTCCTGGGCGATGTCACGAGATGCCACATGCCGGTCTAACTCGATGTAGTCCATGATTTGACAACCTATTATATAAGGTCTCATTTTCTAGTAAGCCGGGGTAGATAGAGACAGCAATAATTGTCCGTTTTTCATCAAGCTTACAAGATCGCGTGTGTGACAGATAAGCGATTGTTTGGTGTTTAAAAAAAATTGAACCTGTTGACTATTGAATATTTAAGTGATTTTTAAATTCTTTAAAGCACTCAAGGACATTACCTAAAGGGGTAGGCAAATATATATATAAATATACACGATTCTTTAAAAACTTGTAAGTAAAAACGTGGATTCGCATTTGCTTACGTTGGTGAAAATTACGAATACTCCATACCTGATCCCATTTCAGTAAATCTCACATCCAGACGGGTTACTTTCGTCTTTATATAGTAAGTAGCGTGAACTGGGAAACCATTATTACCATGAATATAGGAATGTATTTAGAATGCTCGGAAGGGTCTACCGCACGAATATGTTTGCATTTTAAACGTCTGCTTACAACACGAACGCCGTCGCATTAATATTAAAGATTCATCTACGCGTGAAAATTACGAAACTTCGAACCATGGAACTGTGTTTTCTGTTATAATTTGTAGGTCTCGTAGAATAAAATAGTCCAACAACTAATACACTCGCTTTATTGAGACAGCGTAACGTTGTACAAAGAATTATTTATAACGAATACCGTCACAACTGTGCGTCCTCACAATTCTTATACAAAATTAATTAGAAGTCAGATTACGAACTAATAAAGTTAAATTATTTTTTACAATGCCAAGTTAATGTGACGATCAACTAAATTATTCATTATGAATTAAAGATACAATAATCATTAAGATATCATTGGAAGTAGTTATTATGCATAACAATCGCTGGGTGTTGCCAGCTAACATTTCATTTCCTAGTGGCTGACCCGATAAACGTTGTTTTGTCATAAAAATTATTTCTATTTTATTAGTATTTTTTTATTTTTAACCTATGGCTGATTGGCAATTGGAAAGTAGCCTACTAGACATAGACATATTTTTTATTGATATCAAATATGAAACACAACAAAAAGACAGAAAAATAAAAAATACAGTTATAGAAAAAACGGACAAATAGTACATAAATGTAACATAAATTTAAATAAAAATAGGCCTCGAAGCTCTATTTGTGGTAGGGTTCCAAATCCGGCCCTGATCACACGCACACACACACGATGGCTTACTACGGGAGGTCTTAGTCGGACCTCTTGTAGGTCGAGCTCGACATACCTTAGACTTGGCACGTATCAATAAAAGAATTTTCTTTAATGAAAGACAAATATCCTTTTGTGGCATCGAAGGGAAAATCTCCAAAATAATCATCTTCCTTCTGAGAGGAACTAGTCCGTGTGTTTTATACTCACTAAATCTAAAGATCTTTGGTGTATCGGGAGAGGAATCCTGAGGAGGGATTCCTCCTCTAGCGAACTTGTTGTGCTAAAGAAACACGGAACTACTCCTCATTGCCTTCCGGGTAGTACATTTGATCTTACGACTCTATGTTACGTAAATCGCGCTTCAAACAGTCTTATAAGGTACCTTACAAGATGTCCACCGAGGCAAATTTATTTTTAAAACAAGAGGCAGCACTGCTAACACATCTCGAATGCAAAATCCCTTTTTCGTACGCGCAGTTTCATTACGTACAACATTCGAGTTCGCGCCTAAACGAAAACCTTTACCGCGGCTACGTAATGTTCATGTAAATTCATCCGCCCACTGCAACTAGCAGACAACATTGGCTACCTGCCTCGGCCGCCGATATACGAAGTTAAGGCACATTCACACGATATTCTATTTATTATATATTATTATATATAAAAACAAATTTAAATACTTCCTGAGTCTCAACGTAACCACGCCAATATGAACTACAACAAATCGTTTATTTACCACTACATTTATGTTATTTAATATGTAATTTATACATACATATATTATATATATATATATGTATATGAATGTGTATGTACTGTAACACCATATTAATACACAACCGAATCGTGTCTGCCTTAGTCTTCACAGGTTTTTTGGCTGAAAATCAGCGCTGTGCTACATGTGCTCACAGAACACATGCTAAGTCAACCCCCTTTTCGGCACAATTTCGATTTTGTTCCTTTTTTATGTTGTTTTTGTTTATTTTGTCTTGTGTTACCTGTTATTTCTGTGTTCTTGTGTCGAATAAATTTTTATTCTATTCTATTCTATATGCGCGTTCTATTTACTAATGGTCTCCTATCGCCTTATAGTCGAAATTCTATTTTAATCTAAGAATGGGGACGTGGAAATCACACGGCTCGAAACACTGTGAATTTATTAGTAATCTTTTCATCATCATTTTTAGCCGCAGGATAATCCTAATCTGTTCACTCAGTCGAAAGTTATAAGGTAACAGCCATAAAGAAAATCATAAAGACGAATTGAGAACCTCGTCCTTTGGTTTCGGTTGAAAACTGAAATATAATGTTAACGTTACAGTAACTTTGATAATTAAAAATCTCCGCACAGATTGTGTTAGTGTGAAGCGGCCCTAACATCCTCGCATTCCTTACACTCTGAATGCGCATACATTACCTGATAGCGATGCGTTTAGAAATATAGTCCTCTACAGAGTTACGATACTACGTGGCCAGCGAGCTCCGGTAACAGAAAACACTTCTAACCTGATATTTGGTTTCAGCGCTAGTGAAGTATCGCGTTGCGTCGTAAAACTGTATCGAATTGAACCAATTCTTCTTTTGATCTCAAATATTTTTCTAGACTAAACTTTGTTATCTTTTTTTGTGACGAAGTTATACAGATTTGGTAGAGAAATTGACTTATACAGCTTCGCCGGATGACGGGGAGGAAATCTTCAGAAAGATACTCCGCCTTGTGGGGGGAAGGCCGCGGTTATGTGGGGTTCTTACTAAAACCTCCCCGGTGGCGCTTTCCTCGGTGCATGACGAGGGGCTCCGGGACTCTTTGGTCTCCTAGCCTAAACCTCTATCGCTAGTAAGCCGACACAAGGCTCCCCGCGGTGAGGGACATCCTTGGTTACTAGTACGCGTTTTTATGTGTTACCGCATTGAATGCAGTGAACCGATTTGTTGAATCTTTTTTTTTTATTTGGCTCTTCCCATTAAAATTTGATCCGTCTGACAATGGGATCATCGAGAAAACTATATGTCTTAAATTAGCATCAAGTATGTGCGCCATAGATGGACAAATAACTCAATATCACGCCTAAGGATTACGGTGATTCATGAGATTCATTTAATGAGAGTTTAGGTTTTAGAAACTTTATTCTCACTAAAGACATTAAAGGTCACTTACATGAGAACAATAAAAAATTATTTTATAAAACAATAACTTCGCTTGCATATGGAACAACACCTAACGCATTCATTTGCTTTGGGACGATTAACTGTCGCTAAGGAATTTAACAAGTTGCATTTTGAATGCGCTAAGTGTGTATACCCGCTTAACGTGTGCTGGTATTTTGTTATACAGCTGTGCTCCTTCAAAACAAATTTAATGAGAGTTTGGTTAGGTACTCATTGATTCTATTTTTTAATATTTGTTAGCTACCAAACATATGGCTGCCAGCGATTGTTATGCATAATAATTACTTCCAATGATATCTTAGTGATTTACCTGAACATTATTGTATCTTTAATTCATAATTAATAATTTAGTTGATCATCATATTGACTTGGCAGTGTAATCAATATTTTAACTTTATTAGTCCGTAATCTGACTTCTAATTAATTTTGTATAAAGATTATGAGGACGCGCAGTTGTGACGGTATTCATTAAAATAATTCTTTGTACAACGTTACGTTGTCTTAATAAAGCGAGTGTATTAGTTATTGGACTATTTCATTCCACAAGACCTACAAGTTATTACATATTCCTACGATAATTCGGAAATAAACGTTTAACGTGTAACGATTTGAAGTTGTTTTTGTTTTGCTGGTAAATATGCCTATTTTTTGTTCGTTTTATTTGGAAACAAGAGCAAATAAATAAATATTACATATCGATAGCAGGAAGCAATATCTTTACAATCATGCTGATTGGTACCGACGTTTCAGTATGAAACTCCCGGTCATATATCATTCAAATAAGGGAATAACAAAGGGCATAGTAAACGCCGACCGCTCCGCAGTAAATGGTTACAATTTCATTTGTTTGCCGCGAGTGTGGTAAACACAAATGTATTTTTTCCATAGAACAAACCGACCGTATTGACTCTGTCAGTAGAATCGCACGATTGTCACGTAATGCAGTCATTTAATGACATCAATTTCCTATTACTTAATATATACGAGTATGTTATACTAGATAATATAGTAGAAAGGCTCCTGACAATGCTTCTCGTATTCAGGAGTACCGTCTTCTTTATCCGACCCTTGACCCAGTCATCTAGCGAAAGTCTCTTGAGGTGTTGTTTAAGACTTTTCGCCATAAAACCTTTGGCAGAATCGACTTAATTTCAATTGTTTAAGTAGGCATCTCGACGGTTTTTCGCGACTGCCAATGGTGGCAACAAACTTCTTGTTAGTGCCGACACTTATAACGCTTTCTCTACTAAATTCCGTCGCGTCGTCCGGAGGCGACGCGATTACTGTTGCACAGGCTAGATCTCCACAAATTCACAAAGCGTCCATTCGCGACCTTTGGAGGTTGCGAATAATACTCGCGTGATGATCCTTAGATGATTAGGAGCGTTGATGGAGTTTATTCGGCCACTTCTTCCTCCAGCGCCAATGAACGCCAGTTTCCGAAGTGGCACTCAAAGTTAGTTTAGTTTTTGAATGTCCCTTGGATTATCCGTGAAATAGCAACCGACCACGTTGCTGGCGTATTATGCTATTTGAGGGGACCGCCAGAAAACTGAGCGACCACGGCTCTTCCGCTATTTCAAATAACAAACAAGGTATACGTGTACGTAAATGTACGTACATACATACGTTTGGTCGTTTAACCAAAATATTTACACAACAATCCATTATTTGCGATCGCATTATTCTAATATAATATGACGAGCAAAGGAAGCTGACGCCGTCGACAATCCGCGGTCCGGGAGACCCGAATCAGTTGGGAACTTGATCCCAATATCGACTTTACCTTCCCAATGCCCCTTCGAGTAAGCTTCGATGCCTAAAAATGATATCTGTTTGATGTGGCTTTATACATATTTAAATGAATCAGATATTTCTCCGTCCAAAAACATGGGACGACGACGAAAAATAATATATATTTTGTTTTTTTGAAATGTTTTCCCCATTCACTGATGATATGATATTTGGCAAATATGCTTTAACTGTTATCGTCTGTAAGAGGATTACTTCCCCACCTTCTGTATTATTATTTTTTAATATATGACCCCTAAACGACAGGGGCTGATAATCCTGCTCCTATTTTTTATGCACTTACCTTGTTTTCGTTTATGAAACAATATTTAACTATACACAATAGAATATATGTATACACATTAATTTACAGTTATTGTAGCACTTCAAATGAATATTCACAAAGGTGGACTTAATGCCTAAGAGGCATTCTCTCTCAACCAGTCAACCCTGGATGAGACATAATGACAGAAAAACATATTGACAGGTGTAATCAAAGTTAAGATATGAAACATGGCAAATAATAAAATAAATACACACACATATAGGATAATATATGATATATATAATGTTTGGCCTCATTGCAAGAAGGGATGCCAGCAATCTAGAAAGATTGGTAGTGTCAGGAAAGGTCTAAGGAAAAAGACCAGAAGGCCGAAGTCCGAAAAGATGGTAGGGCCAGATCTCCGAAGAACTGCAGTTATCTAATAGCGACGCACACCACTGGGCCATGTATCGGAGTGTCTGGGGTCGGATGATTGATCCTCGAAGAAGGAGTCACGATCCTCAGCAATGGGGGACCAATTGAAAAGATCTATATACCACATCTGTCAAAATATTTTTGTGGTTGTAGATGATCTAAAACAATATTTAAGTGAGACATATTAAAAATAAGACTACATAATTCTCGTTGAACGTATTAGATTTGCCAGCTCGAGACATTGAAAAGGAAAAAATTCTTTATATCCAATAACAGTGGAAATCGACTTTTTCCCTTTCTATATAACTGGCTGCGGCAATCGTCAAAGGGATTTTGTCTGTACCAAAGTAGATTCGGCAGCGATTCCATTGTGTTGTGAGAAATGTTACATGTGTTTCTATTTTCAGTGAAATGTTTCCTCTAAGTTCTTTTTCATTAATGAATATCAGCCAAATATCACGATAGTCTCCGTCTCCATGATATGGTCATAACTTGCGTATGTTACAAACTCCAATTCGATCCCCGGTGCCAGCACCAATGAAGTTATTACGAATTTGCTTCGTGGCCGGTGGTGAAAAATCGTGAGGAAACCTGAATGTCTGTGAAAATTTTATAAGTGACTTCCCTTATTGCGTATGCAAATTCGCATTTTCAGTTCGATTACGAATTTCCGCCTGCTTCCTTTGCGGTCTTTTTTCAGTTTATTTGAAATAAGTTCATAATTGTTATACATTATTGGAGAGCTAAGAAAACGGTTATGTTTTTAATAAAATCTGCTAGTCGCGTAGAAACGAGCTTTTTAGTTATAAGGCATTTAAGAGAAGATCTCAAAAAAATATTTAAATAATACATTTTTTGCTCTCGCATTTTTAAATTAAGACCGATAATTATTGTTTTAATATTATATAAATAACCAGTGATTAATCATTTTATCATTCCGAAGAAAAACACATTTTTTAAATAAATTTTTGATGTTGAATTTCTGACTTATTTAGAAAAAGCTATGAAAAATGATAACTCAAAAATGGTTCACTTTTGCATAATGCATATAGGAGTTAAAATTATCTCAAATAGTCACCCTTGACACCTCACCACCTTCCCACCATATGTTGCGCAAGTATATTTGTATTTATCTTAATATTTTGATGCGTCTCTTATCTTTTCCTTGATGTATATTTTATTAATTATATGTTTTACTCTTTCACCCAGGGTGACTGGTAGATAATGCCACCAAGGTTGCCTTGGTGAACTTTATTTCAAATTTTTATCTATAGCAAAGAAGATCTGTACGTCACTCTATCTATGTAACTATATCCGTCTTTTAACAGGTAACTACGATTTTTTTTCCCTTTGAAGTGTGAGTTACTTGCGCCCGCGTGATGTTGTAATTATTGTTTTATATAGTAAAATGTTTGAGTAACAAGACTAGAATTAGACATTTGATATTAGTGACTAACTCATAGTTTTATTAAATAATACCCTGAGACCTACCTGTCACTATATATCTCACTGGTTTCGTTGATAAAAGCCGGCTAGGATATCCATTCCCACAGCCCTGTAATTCTGGGCTCTCAAGATTAAGACTACGGTATCCCCTGCCTGTCGAAGAAGGCGACTAAAAGGGGCCTCGGGTTCATTGGGCGACAAGGAGTAACCTCCCCCTCCCCAGGACGTGCTCTCCTTGAGCACAGTGCAGAGGGCACCGATGCTTTCCACTGGAGATCCCGGAGCCCCTCGTCATACACCGAGGAAAGGGCCACCGGGGCCACAAGTTTTAGTGGGTAAAAACGCCATATAACCGCCGCCTTCCCAGAAGGCGGGGTATCTTTTTGAAGATTTCCTCCCCGTTAACAAAAAAAACGGATATCCATAATCCCAAACTTTTAACACTTCCTTTTCAAGGAATAACACACGACTTAACATTAATATCTCAGCACCAACAGCGAGGCTGGCGGAGGGTCATTATAAGGATAAAGAACCTGGAATTTGTATCCCCTTGCATCACTTTAACCGCCGCACTAAAACTGTGTCACGTAGCGAGACAAATATGTATAAGAAAAGCAAGATCGCCGTCCCGACGTAGAGTAATGTGGCGTAGAGGAAGCACCTGGGTTCCGCACAACAATTGAAGCTAATGCCAAGTAACATTTGTTGGTTGTCCCGTTGGGAGCGTTCGCGGTGTACGTAAAATATTTGACAAAACATTGGACGTTTGTTGGTGGGAAACAAAGGAGCGTTAGCCGCAGCGCTGGTATGTAGCACACGCCACTTTGGAAATTGTACTCGTGAATGCAAAGACCATTTACATTTCGCATAACAAAGATGTCGCATGCACGTGTCAGAATCGATATAGATATATTTTAGTAAAATAATATATCCGGTCGGATAGTAAATAGAAAAATAATAACACTCACTCACAGTTATTAAGTCTATCTGCTAGAATTAATAACTACAAAACCATAATCTCAGGTACATTCACTAGATTATGGTGATTACGTCGAGCAGTACATAATAATACACAATACATAAAACAACGTAGATAAAAAGAGAATGCTTAGCTTATGTAGTGATGCGCTACCGACGAACAGCACTAACAACACTTAGCGGCACCACAACACAGGAGAACAACTCTGGAGCCTTTGAACTGTACCACTGTTCTTATACTTTTGTAAAATCCTTTACATATGTAATACTCTTTGGTGTCAATAGCACATACATTACACTAGTTATTCTTATTTAACACACATGTACTATACGCCTTACAAATAAACGTGGTAAAAAGATAAACCTAGGAATAAATTAAGAATAAGCAAAATTTGTACTATTGTGTGTGTTAATACGAATACGTTATACCAGGTATAACGTTTACGTATTGTTCATACAATCGTTATTCCGAAGTTATAACGACGTACACCCTTGTTTAAGTCCAGTATAACATTTAAAATACTACGATTTGTGTTCGCTCATTTAAATGAACTTATTATGGAATTAAGGTCAATGGAGGAAGTAGAAACAGTAAATGACTTAATAAATATCATTCGGACTCCAAAAATATTTAAAAGATGGGAAAACTCTTTTGATTTATATGTCCATGATTAGTTTCGATTAAAATATCGGTTTTCTAAAAGTGGTATATTTCTAGACCATTTATTTTGGAAAGGTCTCTTACTATGGACAAGCGTGGAAGTGGATTATCTTCTATCTATATATAGAGTATAGAATATTTTTATAATCGCCACACATTGACAGATACATTACTACACTACTACATAGACTGCAATTATTTTTTTTGTATAGTTTCACTTTGATTGCGCTGTTGCCAACTCGTTTTACGTAAAGGAAGAATAGATAAACCATAGTTATTCCGGATTTATTTGTGGTAAAATAATCTTAGCTTATTTTTAATTTATTCCTGGTTTAACTAAACTTAGGTTAAGGGTGGAATAAATATCTTATAACTCATTTTTATTTGTAAGTCTGTATGTGTCTAATAAACGAATCTGTTTTAAAAGACTAACTGGCAACTGCATTTGACAAACATATGATCTAAATATTCGAAACAATTCATTCGATAGTCAAAGAGCAACTATAATACAATTATCTAACACACACGTCATCTGCACACAGATACTAGAAAGTATAGAACAAACGAGAAGCGACTTTCAAATCAAATCTAACGACGAGTCGAACAATATTTTAACGTCGATTCTTGAATTACAGAGCAACACAGAGTTATTATTCTTTTTCTTCTTATTCCGTATACGTCTTATGAACCTACGTAACCATATGTATACTGCATAGCTGCTGAATTATTAATAGTACCAGTAGAACCGCTTAGCTACTAGGCTACCAATATGTGGCTCTATGCTGTGTCTGATCGCTATATCAGTGTACTCTGGTCGAACGTGAAGAAGGTGAGAACTTATTATCACCTATAGCTTACCGTAACTCACACGAGCGACGAAAAGCGGGTTTTTACATACTCCGCAGTCAGTTTCCACTGCAGCAGTACCGGCGCCCACCATAAATCATGCTTAACCGCGCCCCCGGGCCCCGCGCGCGTTTTTGCCTTCGCTTCCATCAAATCCCATTAGTTTCACCTCGGTTAATGAGTTTAACATTTGTGTTGTTCTAGCTTTTCGCTCGCTTTCGAGGCAATTATACGTAATTATACCCGACGTCTTTGCGCGGATGAAATTCCTCTGCACTGTTTCCACGGCGTGTTGTTTTAAACGCCACCTGCCGGCACCCGACGTGTAGTTTCGTTGATGAAATTTATTCGAGTCCAACGATAGGGTTGCCCGTGGACAAATTTTTAAACTTTATGTATAAATGAAACCACCAACTCCTTGGAGGATAAATCGTTTGGTGTGATATTGGGTAATTCGTTCATTTATCACGCACATTTGAGATTTATTTGGTTTTCTCATGGAATCTATTTAGATTGGGACCACAAACGAATTTTTTTCCTCCTTTTTTCTTATTCTTCTCTTGGTGCCATCTTCTATCTAAGGTTGGTGACCATTATGGCGATTTGGACCCTCGACACAGCAGCTAGAAATAAAGAACGTGTGCTCTTATTGAACCATTGGCGTAGATTTTTTCAAGCCGCAGCCCTGTAGTTCTGGGCTCTCAAGAATAAGACTACCCTGCCTGTCGTAGAAGGCGACTTAAAGGGGCCTCGGGTTCACTGGCGACATCGGCAGGACCGTGTCGCTTTGCACTTCGAGGGCATAGGGGGGTAGGGAGTGACATCCCCCCGGGACGTGGTCTCGTAAGAGCACAGTGCAGAGGGGCTCCGGTGCGTTCCTCTGGTGATCCCGGAGCCCCTCACCATGCACCGAGGAAGGGCCGCCGGGGAGGTTTTAGTGAGTATAAACCCCACATTTATTAAAAAGTATATGTATATTTATATATACATTTCCTCCCCGATAAAAAAAAAAGATTTTTAAAGCCAAGATGTTTTTCTCCTTCCCGGATTACTTTTCCCTTGTATCTTTCCCTGGATGAGCTGTAACAAATCGTATTTGCGATGGCACATTATATGCCTCGTTTTTCCGAATACATGTTTTAATTTGAAATAACTCATAAAAACCCCCACCACAAACATGAGCGATCGTTCTAATAATTCTCCTAGAGAGCCAATTTCACACAGTCGTTATCAAGATAGAAAAAAAAAGTCGAAATTAATTCGTACACCGTACGAAGCTATTAATGTTTGCCGTTTCGAAGCGAGGGCGCAATTGCGATAACACGTAACTTAGTTTTTGAAATATTACCGTCAATAATTTGAATGCGACGTTTCTAAACGAAAATAGGAATTTACTCATGTGTGGTCAGATTAGGCAGACTCTTGCCTGGACAGTAAGTGCTAGGGTGGTTAACCGACTTCAAAATAGACAGAATTATTTATTGACATCATAATATACAAACAAAATATAACATATTAAAAAGGAAGATAAATAGAGAATACGCCAACATTGAACACGGTTTCAGCCTGTGCTGTCGATGGCATTTGGGAATGATTTCCCAACAGTGGATTCACATAGGCTGATGATGATAAAGTAAATGCTTGACTACGATCCCAACTGATTTTTTTATGACGAACTACACAGATTGGCCAGAGAAGCTAGCCTTGACTGATTCACCGGATTGACTGGCGACAAACTCGACACATGGGTTGGACGGTTACTATGTAACGCGTAAGCATTCCGATCCGAGGGCGCCCGAGAGGGCCGAACCACGACTATCGGTTGCTATTTCACGGATAATCTAAGGGACATTCAAAAGCTAAACTTAACTAATTTTAAGTGCCTAACTTCGAAAAGCATCCCAACTAATGTGTAGTGAAAATACAGTCTCGGATGGTACTAAGATGTACTAGCTTACTAAATGCCTATTTATTTTACTCTTGGTGACCACCTACTTTGTAATCATGGCACACATAACGAAATTATACTATTTTAAATAAGTAAAACAAGATTTTATATTATTATATATAAATGTTAGCTGTCACATTTGGGCAGGCGCAGCTAAATGCCATCTCGCAGTTTTGGACTCGGTGGAGAGGCGGGCTAAGAGGCTATTTGGTGACGCAGCTGAAACCAATCTGCTCAGTCTTGAGCACAGGCGTAAGGTAGCTAGCCTTTCGGTTTTCTATAGATTGCATTTTGGAGAGTGTGCTCAGGAACTACATGATCTAATTCCCCCATCCCCTTGCCACCATCGGACTTCTAGACGCACTGCGGAATTTCATCCTTTTGTTGTGAACATCCCACAAACCCGAACGAAGCGATTTGCGTCGTCTTTCATTCTTCGTACAGCAAAGGACTGGAATAGTTTGCCCGCGTCTGTCTTTCCTTCCGATTACAATGTGGGTATTTTCAAGAGTAGAGTGAATAGGCATTTACTAAGCTAGTGCGCCTTACCATCCAGGACAGCATTACCACTTAACATCAGGTGGCGTAGTCAAGCACTTGCTTAGAAATTATAAAAAAATCAAGGAGAGGCTAATTCATTTTTCAGACATACAGTGCAGGCGAAATATGGACGGCTTAAACTACAATTTCAAATGTTGAATCTGAATGAGAAATCTTCTACTAACAAAATTATCTCATTGTATTTCACATCACAGCGTTGTGTAGTTTGAAACATAACCACGAAACTTTCCATTGTGCTAAGTTAAACGGAGCCGTAGCGCTTCGTTGTGCTAATACTTATTCGAGTAATGTTAATTTCCATATTTGGAGTCGTAGCAAAAGCAAGTTTATGCAATAAAACATCTCTCTCTCTCTCTACACAAAGGTAAGTTATGCAGAAGCATTGATGATGTCCAGGAAGGAATTTTAATTACGACACTTCATTCAGATAGTATGGCTTAGGTTACGGTATCCTCTGCCTGTCGTACAAGGCGACTAAAAGGGGCCTCGGGTTCACTGGGCGACAAGGGTGGGGGCCTGCGTCGACCAATTCACTTTCGTGAAGCACACCGGAAAGAAGGCGACATCGGCTGGCCCGTGTCGCCTTGCGCTGCGAGGGCACAGGGGGGAGGGAGTAACCTCCCTCCTGGGACGTGCTCTCCTTGAGCACAGTACAGAGGGGCTCCGGTGCGTTCCACGTTGAGATCCCGGAGCCCCTCGTCATGCACCGAGGAAAAGGCTACCGGGGAGGTTTTAGTGGGTAATAACATCACATAACCGCCGCATTCCCCCAGAAGGCGGGGTATCTTTCTGAAGGTTTCCTCCCCGTCAAAAAAAAAGGTTTTCTGCCCTCTTATGTGCTCTTTGGTGGCTGGCATACTCGAGCTTGTTAATACAAGCACGAGAGCACTTTGCACAGGTCAAGGTTCCACCAACATAATTATAGTGGATGGACACTAGTCGACGGGTCTTCAGTTTATCTCGTGTCGTGTTCTTCACGCCACTCAACTTCGAAATTATCAACCTCATAAATGAAATGATGATCCGATACGACGATATGATTAAACATTGAAAATATACGGCTGAATTAGGCTTTTTTAAAAAAGGAATGGCAAATGCAGCTAACATTAGGTTTACCTTGATCTACACACACATATTCTTTTATATCATATTTTGGTTGGAGATATATGTACATATTTGAATCTTTATCAAGTGGTCCATGCGAAAGTGAATATCACTTAACGCCATCTCATTCGTAGAGGTCATAAAACCGCCCAAGGTGCAGTTTTAGGACTGGCACAATTCATCGTATACATTAAACGAGACGCCGGGCGAATGGGGCACTTAGCGTATGAAAATTTCACGCCACCACTCGATAGTTCAACGGCGATTTAGCGGGGAAATGCAATCGCGAAATTGTTCACCACTTGAATTTACTACTGTGCCGACAGATGGGAGAGCTCCGCTGCTTCAGGGCAATGGATGTTGTAACTTGTTATTTTACTGTCACCAGAAATCGTCAACTGTTATAGAGTTATCGTAGTTAGATTATGTTTAATCTTGACTGTAGGGCAACCGTCCTATAGTCTAAACTCTTAGTCACAATAACACAGGAGACAATAGCAGAGCATTGAGATCACACATAATTCGCCGCTCGTGACTTATTCGGTGATTCTGTCAGTCATTATGTGTTTGATACATACGCACGATAGTGTAAGGTATTTTTTTTTGTTATATAAATGTACAATAGAAACTATTTAATTTTATAATATAACTAAACTATACATATAAAAAAATACGTGATACTAACTAAAAAGAGAAATATTTACAATATAATAGGTATTATACAAAAAATATAACTTTGCCAAACCGTTGTCGCTTGGCAGCGTGCCCATAGTGCTGGTAGCATTGCCACGTTGTATGGCAATGCTTAGCCCCTGTGCAAGGTATAAGCCAGCCCTCTGGTCACCAGATGTGTCGACCAACTTTTTAGCTATTATTTTATTGATTCAATGAATTTTGTATGCAATTTTAAAGAAAAGTAAAAAAAAAATCGTGAATTGAATAGACGTATTTTGGAAAACCAAGATGTACACTATTGTATAGTGCTACACGTACAGTGAGTATCGCATTTTAGGAATGTATATAATGAAGTGCACATAGTCTTTCATGTATATGTATACATGAAATGAAAGACTGCGTTTTTGTAGAATATTTAGAGAAACAACATTTGATGTTCTTATTCCAACTCTATCTCTTTTAAATAAATGTCACGACACTGATAACTGTGACATTAAACATTTGAATAATTATTATAAAATAAATTGAAGTAAAGAGACTGTATGTCTTTACTTTACATGCATATTATGCTATACATTGCTATGTTTAGGGTTAATTAAAAAAATGTTAACAATATTTTTTTTGCAAATATTATTAACATTATTGTTAACCATTTCAAATAAGCCTAGACTTGTGTTAGGAGATGGTTCACGTCAATAGTCGAATGGCGGATTCGAACCCGCGACCTTACGATTCGCAGCCTGTATCATAAACGCGCAATTCCGCGCAATTTAAATTCAACTTTAGCATGTCGGTGATTCGAACCCATAAGATTTTCTCCTGGCAAATAATAATAACTTTTTAATTTTGCTCTAATTTTGTTTCTCAAGACACTTATGTTAGTAACAATACAATACATATAAATATTTTTGAAAAAGGACTCTATATAGCTAAAGAAATTTTCACTCCAAATATACAAATGAATTGACAACTTCCTTTGGTTTTGAAATCGGTTAGAAGTAAATTATGTGAATCTTACACGACCTCGTCACCTGTTAAAAGTACACTCATTTGTGTTTTCAAAACCACCCAAAAGTGGTATACCATGAAAACTGGCAATGAATCATTTCAGAGTTCAAGCTGACGTAATAATTTTAAAAGAAAATCGACGTTAAGGGAATTTCTAGAGTTTCGAAATGCACGAGTCGATAAGATCTCTATTAAAATTGTTCGTTACATTCAAATGGGAGCTCTGGCGCCCGATAGCGCGGTCCATGATGTCCGTAGTGCGATAAACATCTATAGATTCTAGACCATTTCCCACTGGAGCTAGACTGCACTGCAGTTCGCTGGAGTTGCGAAAGATTTAGAACAACCGAAGACTTATTACAAAGGAGTATTATCGTTCTCCACGGCACCTTACTTAACTCTATATACCCTTTGCACAGTTTAATAGAATGGAATTAAAGTTGTAACACTCGATCTATTCGTGTCTGCTACATTTCGAAGTGATATTTATGTGACGTTAATAGCGGATTCGTAAGTACATATCGACGCTGGAAAACAAAAACGTAGTAACCCACAAAAATAAAATCGTTCATCAGAGCCGAAAAACATTTCAATTTTTTTTAAAAAAAATTATGACTTTCGTGCTTGTGGACCTAGAGTTGTCGTTTTTGGACACAATATTTATAATTTTTGGTTTATTAAGTATTGTACCACGGCATTAACCTAGAGTTTTCCTAAAAGAAAATCGTTTAAAATTTTCTATTTTCGCTATTTTTCATCTAATTGTTACAAGTCATATATCATTCGATGCGTCTTTTTTTTCTGATTCCAACGATGTAAAAAAGTGAAAATGGCCATGTGTGTCACTTACTACGTTTTTGCTTTCCAGCGTCGATTTTTTTTTATGACGAACTACACAGATTGGCCAGAGAAGCTGGCCTTGACTGCTTCACCGGATTGAGAGGTGGCATAGCTCTTAAGTCGCTTAGCCTGAACCTCTATTGCTAGTAACTCGACACAAGGGTCCCCGGTGAGGTAAAATGAAAAATAATGTATTATTTTTCATTAAATTTTATTTAAATTTAAATTATTTAATTTAATATTAATAATAATTTAAATAAAATTTAATGAAAAATAATGTATTATTTTTCATTCAATTCGGTATAAAGTCGGTTTTTTACTCGTAAATATACTTGTTACTCGTAAACTCATTAAATTATCCAATTTTACGTAAGTTATCCTTTTTCGTTTAAGTTTATGTTTTTTTAATGAAATATGAATAAATTAATAAAGCTATTTTATTTTAAGGATATTCAATTGGCTACAATGCACAATTTATTTAAAGTTATTCAAACTTTCTTAACCGACCCTTTAGCTCACGGCTATATATTAGAAAAGTATTTTAAACATCACATGCTAGTCGGTTCCTTGGTATTTTACTTACACACACACAGCAGTCAAACATTGTAAAACAAATTTAAAACAATTACTTAGCTACCTTACGTGGCATGGAATAAACGACACGGGATATGGTACGCCTAAAAACATCTGAGTACCATATGTTCAAGCTATAAACAGAACAGAGCCTACATTGCGCCGTTTAAGGACATGAAATTTTAAGCCAGCCACCGGCGTCGCAGGAAAACACGACTACTTAGATATAAGTATCAAGGAAGGCGCGGCGGCTGTGGCTTCCAAGAGGCCTTAGACATCGTGTTCAAACACCTATCTCATGATATAACATGAAAGGGGCGTTCTTGAAATTTGCGTCTACCCACACGCATAATTTCTTCATTTACACACCTCCTTCGACGTTTTATCATCCGATTTCAAAAAGGAGTAGGTTCTCAATTCATCATAACTTTCGAATGGGTGAACCGATTTTGATGATTCTCACTTTATTTAAAAGCTGGTGCTTTTCTTGTGGTCCAATTCTGACATTGCCATCCACGAGACCCACAAAACAAGTAAGCATTAAGTTTGTTTCGAGTATGTGCTCCACAAATGTACGTATAACTTAATATCACGCCGACCGATGTACTTCAACGGTAGTTTGATGATAATTTGGTTAGGTTCTGATTAATTCTTTAAATAAATTTAATAAATTTCAACCCTGTAGTTCTGGGCTCTTAAGAATAAGACTACGGTATCTCCTGCCTGTCGTAGAAGGCGACTAAAAGGGGCCCCGGGTTCACTGGGCGACAAGGGTGGGGGCCTTTGTCGTCCGCCAAGGTGGACCCGGGAAGAAGGCGACATCGACAGGCCCGTGTCGCCTTGCATTGCGAGGGCAGAGGGGGGGAGGGAGTAACCTCCCCCCTCGGGACATGCTCTCCTTGAGCACAGTGCAGAGGGGCTCCGGTCCGTTCCTCTGGAGATCCCGGAGCCCCTCGTCATGCACCGAGGAAAGGGCCACCGGGGAGGTTTTAGTGGGTAAAAACCCCACATAACCGCCGCTTTCCCCCCAGAAGGCGGGGTATCTTTTTGAAGATGTCCTCCTCGTAAACAAAAAAAAAAGGTTCTGATTAATTCTATTTCGTAATATATCTGCGTTAATTTGTAAATACAAAGAGGGCGTCCGCGCGTTATATCGTTGATTTGGAATCGGTATTAAATTTGCTTGTCAATATACTTGTATCCTCTGACTTCAAAAAGGAGGTACATTTTTTTTCTTTACTACCCCGTACCCTTCGACTGATGTATGCTAGCTGGCAACACATGACACCCAGCGATTGTTATGCATAATAACTACTTCCAATGATATCTTAGTGATTTACCTGAACCTTATCGTATCTTTAATTCATAATTAATAATTTAGTTGATCGTCACATTAACTTGGCATTTTAAACAATAGTTGTAACTTTATTAGTTCCTAATCTGACTTCTAATTAATTTTGTATAAAGATTGTGAGGACGCGCAGTTGTGACGGTATTCGTTATAAATAATTCTTTGTACAACGTTACACTGTCTTAATAAAGCGAGTGTATTAGTTGTTGGACTATTTTATTCTACGAGACCTACAAATTATAACATGTATGATTCTTTTTTTTTGGAAGCTGGTATTTTGGCTGTGGACCAATTCTGGCAATAGCATCTATGAAAAAGCTATGTACGAATAAGATTTATTTATTTATTTTGCATCAAGTATGTGCGAGACAAACGGACGAATAACTCAATATCACGCCAACCGATTTCGATGATTCATTTTACTATACTTGCTTACATTATAAAAAAATTGCAAAATATATTTTGTCCCACCGGATCGTAAGTCGAACAAAATAAAGCGATTTAAGGAATCTCTGGACTCCTTAGAATGGTTAATTTGTTACGCAGTTGAAACCAATCTGCTCAGTCTTTAGCATGGTGTAGACACGTGGTGGCTAGACTTTAACAGTTTTATATAATGTAATATGGAGATTGTACACAGGCGTGCCATAGATTAATTACCCTTTCATCAACGGACATCAAGAGGCACTTACGACAGTCCGAGACGGACATTTTTTTTTATATGAAAAGTGGCAAACGAGCATACGGCTCACCTGATCTTAAGTGATCACCGTCGCCCATGAACATCCACAGCACCAGAGGAGCTGTAGGTGCGTTGCCGACCTTTGAGATAGGAATAGGCTCGTTTCTTGAAGGTCCCTAAATCGTAAACGTTCGGAAACACCGCTGGCGACAGTTGATTCCACAAGTTGACAGTGCGTGGGAGAAAGTTACGCAAAATGTACAGTCGTTGAACGCTTACCATCAAGATGGTGGCGGTGGAATTTGGAATTCTGCCGAGATGTGCAGTAATGGAAATCGGTAGCTGGGATGATTCCGAACAATTCCTCAGAACACTCCCCATGGTAAATGCGATGCAGGATGCAAAGAGAACCGACATCTCTTCGCAGACTCAGAGGGTCGAGTCGATCGGAAAGACCCTGATCGTCGACTATTCGAGCAGCTCTACGGGCATTGCCTGAATCCATCTTTCCCTTGGATTACATACTAAGTGTTTTTTTTTTTTTAAAGAAAGCTAGTAATATTTCTTATTTTTTTTTGAGAAATATTACTAACAATCTTGTTAACCATTCCAACTAAGCTTAAGCTTGTGCTAGGACATGGTTCACGGCAATAGTCGAATGGTGGATTCGAACCCACGACCTTACGATTCGCAGGCCGTACCCTAAACCATTAGGCTATTGACGCTTCAAATTTTAATAGGTAATAGTTAAGTTATTAAACTGACTATGATTCGATTCAATCAGATTCATAACATTAATTCGACATCGATTTTCTTAACAAAAAGTGGTTTAAAAAAATCCAGTCTCATGTCTCTAGACATTGTTAGTTCAAATGGGGGAGTTTATAAAAAAAAGTCCATAAATAATACATGTCCACAATAATTCAATATTGGACATCGTATCCTTCAAGATCTAGAAACTGACAATGTACATTAATAAAAGCTGTCATTTTTTTTCACCTGCCAGTCCTAACATACAAGGCATCATATCGCAATGATATATCTGCTAACGTCGCGTAAGGAAATGTATGAGAGTCATATGTGACGTTGATCACTTACGCCAACCCTTAAGAGAAATACGTTGGCCATGCTGCAGCGCCATTTCTAAATTTAGCCGCCACTGGCAACATTACCTTTTAAGAACTCGGTACACTAACTGGTATTATCGCCGTTTAATGGGACCAAAAAACATGTTGATCGCTGTTCCTGTTGCTTCAATGTATACTACTGGTGCGTTTATACGTTGGAGGCAACGACCTGTGAGGTGTTCTTATTTTAAATTCTTATTTTTTCTTTTTGCGCTCCTTTAACAGTTGAAACAACAAAAGTATTGCAACTCTTTTGAAAATTTCTCAGTTGAGTAAATTAAAATCTTATAGTCGAAGCTCGATAAGTCGAAAGCCGCCATGATTCAGGAAATATTTTGTTCCTTTCCCATCCCTAAAACCTCCACGTCCGAAATCAAGTGTAGGTTAAAATAAATCTTTTCTATCCATTTAGGCGTAATCCATTTATAAATTGTATCTCTAAAATTATCTGTTTTGAAAAATAAGTAACTGATATTAAGAATTTACTAACAATGTCATTGTCTTACTCATTTATAATCATATTAGTATTTACATAGATACAATTTATACATATAAACGTGAATACATATGTAAAGTAAAGATATAAAACCTCTTTACTTAATTTTTTTTTGTATTTTTATAATTTGAAATGTAAAATGTCACTGTAATGTAATGTGTCATGACATTTATATTGTTAGCGACAGTTAGTCCTACTAAATGTCAATTTAGTTTTATATATTATAATCTATAAAATATACTAAGTTAATGGACTGACTAATATAAAAGTATTTTAGTTTAGTCAACTAAAATACTTTTATCGGTTGTCGGCAACCAAGGCCGTTTCGGCTACCGTCTTTGAAAGCCTATACTAGAAATTTAGGATAAAAAGGAGAGGACTCTCTTTTTAGACAATTAGTGTACAGTTTAGAACAAGTGAGTTATACTGGAGGAAAAGCCCTTTACAAGTTAATCTCTGAA
The DNA here is from genome assembly GCA_029286785.1 of Meandrusa payeni. Classification (NCBI taxonomy): domain Eukaryota; kingdom Metazoa; phylum Arthropoda; class Insecta; order Lepidoptera; family Papilionidae; genus Meandrusa; species Meandrusa payeni. The sequence goes on from JAGSMX010000029.1 coordinate 6,284,786, forward strand.
GCAAAGTAAGTCTTTATTAAATTACCTCTAGGGCTCTTGCTGTTAATAATATGACAAAATATAAAATATTTTGTGTGCGATGTTGAGCAAGGTAACTCACATCAGTCCTGTAGTTCTGGGCTCTCAAGAATAAGACTACGGTATCCCCTGCCTGTCGTAGAAGGCGGCTAAAAGGGGCCTCGGGTTCACTAGGCGACATCGGCTGGCCCGTGTCGCCTTGCGCTGCGAGGGCACAGGGGGGGAGGGAGTAACTTCCTCCTGGAACGTGCTCTCCTTGAGTACAGTGCAGAGGGGCTTCGGTGCGTTCCACGTTGAGATCCCGCAGCCCCTCGTCATGCACCGAGGAAAGGGTCACCGGGGAGGTTTTTCCTCCCCGTCAACAAAAAAAAAGGTAACTCACATATCAGGAGTGGGATTCAGATAGAATTGGAATACGGACATTAAATGTTGTTTCTGTAAACATTTTATAGAAACGCAGTCTTCTCGTCAAATAACCATTTAGACATAATTATATACACAAAATGCGCGTAATTCACGTCCTATATTGCCGGAAGTTTTTGAACATTACTGGCATTCTTTTTAAATAATAATAAAAAAAATTACTATATGATTATCCTTTCAGTAATTTTAACAAGATAAAAAATACTTTCCCTTTTATTAGTACAGAAGTACCCTCTATTACATAGTATTGCAACTTTTTTGTACCTACAAGGAATTATAATGATCAGTAAATTAAAAAATAATAGTTTTACGCCTCAATAACTTAGTGATATTTTTCAACCGACTTCAAAAGGAGGAGGTTCTCACTTCGTGTTCACATTCCGTGAAAACTTTCCATTAAAAAATAGCGTCTGAAATACAATCTAATTGAGAAAGAAGTGTAATTGCTTAGATATCAAAGCCGCCAATGGAGCAGGAGCAATCCCTCGTTTTACACTGATTACAGTTTTTCCCGTTCGGCGTTTAACAAAGTTGCAATTGCAAATTCCGCTCTAAACAAGGCAGTGAACTGGGGAAGGCAAAACAAACAATCCGTCAAGCAGTCGCAGGGGGCGGGGGAGGAGTGGGGTTCGCTTACACCTGTGCCCGGTCCTCCCTAAGCAGAGAGGGCTAGAGGAATGGACCTCGAGTCGGGTTGTGACGATAAATTACTGTTTATATTTCTTCTTACCTCCTCACTGAGATATCTACAGCCACTTATTCAAATTTAATTTGATTATATATAATCTCTATCAACATCCAGCTGTTAAGTACGTTTTAGAATTGATAGCATTTGACATTTAATAACTTTGTTAAAAAAAAACCTTAATAAATTGATAATAACGTGGATATTGCGTAACGTATTTACGTTAATTTGGATAATACAATATTTTTCGTTAAATTTTATTTTTATTAAAATTTTAATAGTGTTTCCTCCATGTGGAGATCTTGAAACTTACTTAACCGACCCTTTATTTTTGCTTTTGTTTAGCATTAACCGACACCGATAGGGGTAGACAGGCACTACGTACTTCCATTTTGCACGTTCCACACCAGATTCTTACAAATTCATCATGTTCGCATGGTACTTCTGAAGTCTCCTAGGCTACTCTCACTCTTTTGTTTCATAATTTTTGGTTTATCCGAAAATTATAAATTCTCATATTATATAGGAAAAAGTTTCTTCGCATTTTCTAAGAAAATTCAAAACATATTGTAATATAGTTTATCGTTCGTGAGCTCGTGAGGTACCCAAATATCGAGCTTTTTGTGTACCCTGTTTCAAATGCGCCAAAACTGTTTTGTGGTCAATTCCCAGTTCTTCAGCTACTTCATAACTACTAATATCAAAATTTCCGGATTGAAAACGCTTATACCAAATTTGTGCTACCCTCATAGACACTGCACAAGGTCCATCAACATAGTAATTTTTTTTCGCGGCTTTCGTTGCATTTTTACCTTTTTTGTAGTAAAATTTTAAAATGTATCGAATTTCTTCATTAGATTCACTCATCTTGATAGTACGAAAAAAAAATAAAAATCACACATTTTCCTAATTTGAATTTGGAATTATGTTCTTTAAAATTTAAACTTTCAAGGATACCAAAACCAGCCAGAGACAAATAGTATATCCAAATAAATATAATCCAAAGAGATTTTATTACAAGTTGATACATACTATAATGCGAAAAGAATTTTTCCCAACCTATTATATGTTGTGCATGTATATCTTCATATTAACTAGTGGTCTACAGTCGAAATTGGAATTTATTTCAGTTATCATTATTTTAGTTATTTTACCGTTGCCAAGCAACCATATAACAGCCGTATGTATGTAACGTTTTTCATTGATTTAATGCCCTTTGGGTTCGTCATTTGAAAAAAATTAGCAATCTCTCCTTCTCTGTATAAAATATAAGTGTGAGATATTTAAAACTGCTACGTCCACGCAATTTTGTAAAGGGTTACAAAGTTGCTTCACGTATTATTATAACGATATTTCGTTATGTCTCATCGTTTCCGTGATGATTACATCTGCCAATGTATCTCTCTGTCACCCAGGGTTGACAGGCAGAAAATGCCACTTAGGCATTAAGTCCGTCTTTGTGAACCGGTCCGTCTGTGTGAAGTGTAGTAACTTGTAGGTCTTGTGGAATAAAATAGTCCAATAACTAATACACTCGCTCTATTCAGACAGCGTAACATTGTACAAGGAAATATTTTAACGAATACCGTCACAACTGCGCGTCCTAACAATCTTTATAAAATCTAAAAATTAATTAGAAGTCAGATTACAAACTAATAAAGTTAAATTATTGGTTACAATGCCAAGTCTATGTGATGTTGATGTCTGTAAACGCATTTAAAATAAATTAAAACACCTGATGTTAAAGTCACAAAAGATAATATCTCCGCGATATCGGTGGCTTGTTATTTTCAATATTTCATTATATAATATAACATTTATACGTTTAATTATCATATTATTTATTTTAGTTTATTTTGACTTAATAATATATTTATTTATGATTTTTTTCATCTATTATTTTATTGTATAAAATATATTTTAATCTCATAACTGTTTTATTCATGTATCATATTTATTATACTCTTATTGTCTGTATAAATTCCATATAAAAGTAGTATTGCGCGCGCACGTCTTTAGGTAGTCCGGGCACCGCTGAAAATCAGCGCTGTCGCATCCTTGCGACAGCATATGCTGAGACGGTGTCCGATATTGGCATCATATGTTTTGTATTATTTGTCCGTGTAACTTTAACTGTGTTTTGTCTATTTTTCATTCTTTTTTAATGTGTGTTATATTCAGTCTGTGATGTGTTTTTGTATTGTGATGCCAATAAATAAATGTCTATGTTCAACTAATCAGTAGTTATTATGCATAACAATAGGGTGCCATGTGTTGCTAGCTAACATTAGTATAAGTTGTATAGTAGTATAATAACTACTACTAAATGGGTGGAAATAAATCAAAATTTATTGTAGCAATTTAATTTACTGGCACTCGGATCGAATCGGAGTTGCTAGCGTAAGGTTTTAACTTATGGCCGGTCTGATTTACCAGAGCTTTTTCTTAAGCATTAAACAAATAGAAGGGTAAACGATGATATTACGAAGGCCGTTATTGGAAATAACTAAGCGAATTATTCGTCCGACGTTCTCAAATTAGATTACAGCTTAGCGTCGAAAAACAAAACGTGTCCAATTGTTCACCGAGATCAGACTCACGTATCAACAATATTTTCATTGCTAACGACTAAAGGAAATTTCTTCGCACTTGTCACGACGAAATAGGGGTCCGGGTAAAAGATCGTAACTGAAAATTGTTTCCATTCCCCGGGGGCATTGGAGAGTTCAGGTGGGGCCCTAGCTCGCTCTCCCTGAGATCTTTCGCAGGTGTTATAAGTTATCGCACGGGTGGCTGCAGTTTTATTGGCCGTGAAAATATAGTTATGAATTCATATCTGACGCACCCTAAAAACAGTTAAAATACGATATGGTTTCGTGCATATTTTTAGAGGAATATGTTACACGGGTAGCGTAAATATTTTCGGTGAGCTACGTCTATGTTACAGTTAGCTACGGTATGGTAGATTTTGAAAATATAGAGATTACTAACACAAGCTAAGTAATCCTTAACGACAACGTGCACGAACATGGAGGAAGATAGAGATAATAGGAGCCAGTCGTAATATATCAAAAAATATAAATGACCTGGATTTTTGTTTATTTTTGTCGAGGCTGTCATTCCGTGATCCACATATTAGTCCATTTTTATTTGAAAGCTGGTGGTTTTCAGATGGCAATCCTGACAATGGCATGAGGTGACCTTATAAGTCTTATATTTGCATTAAGTTTATGCGCGATAAATGGACTATTAACTTAATATTAAAGTTACAAAAGATAATATCTCCGCGATATCGGTGGCTTGTTGTTTCCAATATTTTCAATATTTCATTATATAATTTAAACTTTATACGTTTATCATATTATTTATTTTAGTTTATTTTTGACTCAATAATATATTTATTTATGATTTTTTTATCTATTATTTTATTGTATAAAATATATTTTAATCTCATAACTGTTTTATTCATGTATCATATTTATTATACTCTTATTGTCTGTATAAATTCCATATAAATGTAGTATTGCGCGCGCACGTCTTTAGGTAGTCCCGGGCACCGCTGAAAATCAGCGCTGTCGCATCCTTGCGACAGCATATGCTGAGACGGTGTCCGATATTGGCATCATATGTTTTGTATTATTTGTCCGTGTAACTTTAACTGTGTTTTATTTTTCATTCTTTTTAATGTTTGTTATATTCCGTCTGTTATGTGTTTTGTATTGTGAACCCAATAAATAAATGTCTATGTCTATTATGGCAATATATTTCGATGACTTATTTTTTATTATAAGGGATGAACTTCAATGATAGTGTGGTTAGGTCCTTGATTATTTTTTTTTTTTATTTCGTAATTCCTACGATAATTCAGAAATACTAGTCTGTGCGTTATAGCGTTTAACCGTTTGAAGTCGGTTTTTGTTTTTTGGTCGTAAATATACTTGTACACATAATAGGTTGGGGGAAAAATTTCTTCGCATTTTTTAAGAAAATTCAAATAATTTTAATATAGTGTGATATTTACGTACGTGTACGTAGGAACATTATCCCATTGCTATAGAAATTTTTTGTAGTAAAATTTTAAAATGTATCGAATTTCTTCATTACATTCACTCATCTTGACAGTACGAAAATGATGTACAAATGAAAATCACACATTTTCCTAATTTGAATTTGGAATTATCTTCTTTAAAATTTAAACTTTCTATGATGGCAAAACCAGCCAGATACAAATAGTACCGCCAAAGAGATTTTATTACAAATTCATACATACTATAATGCGTAAAGACTTTTCCCCCAATCTATTATATATGTCAAATTATCATTAGTGTGACGTTATTAAAGTAATAATGTGTATAATTAAAGTTTTTTTTTTAAAAAAAAACTAGCTATATTTTTTTTCAGATATATTACTAACAATCTTGTTAACCATTCCATCTAAGCTTAAGCTTGTGCTAGGACATGGTTCACGGAAATAGTCAAATGGGGGATTCGAACCCACGATTTACGATTTTTCGACCTTACGATTCGCAGGCCTAAGGTCGTGGGTTATACCCTAAACCATTAGGCTATTGACGCTTCAAAACATAATACACATTGTTTTATATTTTCATTTCACTCAACAAATAAAAACCTTGATATATAGAATGCATAATCTGTAAATTATAGTCGTCAAAGCGCGAAACAAATTTGCAAATGGCGGCATACACAGACCACAGACAAGGCATAATTTCCTCTAGCAAATTTACGGAGCGTAACAGATGAGCAATGCAGCTGCGATATATTAGATTGTAACGTGTAAAAATTAAATACAAGAGATATAAGAGAATTGTGTTTTCCCGTTCGAAGCGCTGGTAGCTAATGCACGGGTAAGAATGGTTTTCCGGGAAGATTAATGAGACAGTTTTGAGCGCCGGGGCTATCGCACCTGGGTTCTGCAAACTGGACTTGCAGTTCGGGCGTGCATTCCCCACTGGACGGTGTTGTAAAAAATTGCTATGTTCGTTTTCCTGTCGGTCGTAAGGCGGAACTATTTGTTTGATTGATTTCTTTTAGCGCTGAAAGCGCTAAATGTTACAATAGAGCGCTGTTTTAACTGTTTTTTTGTTTCTTACATATTGAAGCTCGTGCTAATCACTGTCTAACGAATATGTAACGATTGTTTTTTATGCTTTATTAAGGAGAAAAAAGGTTGAGGTTTAATATTTGTGTCTTTTTTTTTAATTCGACATTCATGAACCAACTTTGAAATGTATTGTTTTCTTTTTAAAGGAGTCTTACTGACGTACAGTGTACATTATTTTCATATTTTGGATTATTATTTGTAAGCTGGCGACAGGGCGGCTCGCTTGTGACACAAAGATCCGTTCTTAATTAGTCTTTTAGATTTTGTTATAACTAAAACTACTAGAAAATATAGCTTTACTATACATAATACTAACTAAAAAAAGAAATATTTACAATATAATATGTAGTTAACAAAATATAACAATGCCAAACCGTCGTCGCTTGGCAGCGTGCCCAAAATGCTGGTAGCATTGCCACGTTGTATGGCAATGCTTAGCCTCTGTGCAAGGTATCAGCCATCCCTCTGGTCACCAGATGTGTCGACCAACTTCTTAGCTATCACATTAAACAGGGCGTTTGCACTAGGACCCAAAGTTTCTATCCCAAACGGCTCAAATATTAATTTTGTTTGATACCGTAACTAATAAAACGTTTGGACATGTAATTTTAAAAATCATTTTTTGCTTATTTTATTTTTTAATTGAAACAATATTGTAGTGTCAGTGGTATGCCATTGTAAAGCCAAACTGGCACATCTTAATAAGCATGTTACCTAAAGAAGCAAAAATCGACAACTATGATGTCACTAAACGTTCATATTGACATAATTGGTTTACGTACTCGGAGCCCTGTTAAGTTGTCAGTGTTTGCGAAATGAGTGACGATTATAACTTCATCTTTAATAAGTATGCACCATTTAATAACATTAGCCGTCCCTATGTAACAACTTGGACATAACGATCGATCAAAAATAACAAGCACTTAACAAAAACTCATTAGCACAAGTCTAGACCTGATCGTTATTGCGGCTTTAAAACAAGTTCATCCTACTCGCCTCTTTTATCTCCGTCAGTGGGACGCAGGTGTCTTCACTGCAGCCCCTCTTCTCCCTCGCCCGTTCCTATCCCCTTTCCTCTCCCACACTCCCCTGTGTCCGCCTAACATCCAACGGTAACATATACTATCACATCTGTTGATGAATTGCTACTTAGATTGTCCACTGTTTTGCACTTGTTTCGCTGACAATTCCTTTACGCTTTTTGCCTTTCTAAATTTATGATGTGTGTGTTATGTGATGTTAATAAACACAATCTTAATATATACGGTTAGTAACATATGAGTGACCTATGCACAGTCGCACACTAGCAGATATACGCACTCGTGGAATGGACTATCTATATGATACTGATAGTGTTGGAATTGGCCCTCACCCTGTGCACCAGGCACAAATCATAAAGTTTTTACAAACCGATAAATCTACTTGATTTTAAGTGGTCACCGTCGCCCATGAACATCTTAAACACCCCGTGGAAACTGCAGGTTCGTTTGTATTGAATCGTATAGGTTCGGAAACACCACTGATTCTTTCACAGTTTCATAGTGTGTAGAAGTTGCTAGAATAACATACAGTCGTGAAACTGCTGTATGAACTGAGTACCAATTTATAGGTTGAAGGTTTGTGTTCGAAGCCAATTATGAAATGTTTGAGATGCGGCGTTAGATTTATTACAGCCGAGCGAGGGGTAAATGGCTTAGCACGATCCTTTGTGAGATTTCAAGTCAGTTTTAAGCTTATTTACGATGACGCCAGACACTAAGCATTGCATTTGTCTATTTCTATGTTTTAACGGCAACACAATTTAAATAAGCAGGGATAGCTTAAAGACTACTCTACTTTTAAAGTTATGGCCAGGAAGCTAGAATCATGAATAGTTACCAATAAGTATGTTTTTGGGTTTCTCTCATCCAAAGAATCTACCAACTGTCAAATGGGATCTATTAAGTTTCTGTCTACCCAGATTATAACGGGTTAAAAGTTCGATATATATATGATAGATGGATAAAGAAGTTTTACTTCCGTCGTTTTTGGCGTGTAATATTTAAACACTAATGTAATGTTTTTTTCTTTGCAGATGTTAAAACAAGATGACGCAATAATTTGACCACACCAGCCTAAATGAAGATAACCAATAGAACCAATCACCAACCAGCTATGATGGGGATACAACATCAAGTTATAGAACCACTGGAGAAGAAAGTCCTGACCAAAAGGAAGCGTCTCCTAGATCTCAAATCACTTTTAGAAGACAGAGGGGGCACAATAGAAGATAGGAAAGAATGTGATCGAGCCGATTACGAGTGTGTTACTAGCAATAATAGATTGTATCGCTTAAACAATAAAGTTAGTTTTGATGGAACAACTGTCAGTGATTATGGTGATAGAGAAAAGTGCAAGGGGAGGTACGGGAGGGGGAGATGGTGCTGTAGTAGGATTAAGACTCTTATGTGCTTGTTATTAGTGGCGATTTTTGTTGACACGAGGCTGCACGCGGAAGCAAGAAGTTCAGGTAAGCGAATACTTTAATTATTTATTTATAAACTCTCTATTGCTTAAGTATACTTATGAAATAAATTAAAAAAAAGACAATCTAATTAAAATACATAGACAATGGGCGGCCTTATCGCTAAAAACGATCTCTTCCAGGCAACCTTTGGATGGAGAGGAATAATAAAAAGAAGTGGCGGGAGTTTATAAAAAGTAGATATACTTAAATACTGATAATTAATATTTACATACAAACATACATACATACAAATAATATAGGTATAAATATATATATATATTATGAAAAGACAAAACGTGTTTAAAAAGTATTACATTGTTAGCGACAGTTGGTCCTTCTGAATATTATAATCTATAAAGTTAATGGACTTACTATAAAAGTACTTTAGTTTACTAAACTTCAGGTTCAGTACTTTAGTTTAGTAAACTAAGTTTTATCGGTTGTCGGCAACCAATGCCGTTTCCGCTTCCGTCCTTGAAAGAGATGCATATACTAGAAATTTAGGATAAAAAGGAGAGGACTCTCTCTGTAGACAATTAGTGTACAGTTTAGAACAAGTGAGTTATGCTGGAGGAAAAGCCTTTTAAAAGTGAATCTCTGAAACAAAGTCAGTAAGTCTTTAATAAATTACCTCTAACGTTCTTGATGTATTGCTGTTAATAATATGATAAAATATAAAATATGTTGAGCAAGGTAGCTCACAACATATAATATATTAACATATATATCATAACAGTATAAATGATGTTAGTTGGACTTAAGTAAAACTTTTTGACTTTGAATTTAAAAGTATTTATCGTCTATGATTTATATTATTTAATAATAATAAAATTACCACAATACACTACACCTTAATTGCATTTATGTGGCAGTGTTGCCAATATAAATAAAATATTTCTTATATTAACAGCATAGCATTACTCGTCCTCCAGCTGAGTCATTAACAAAACATTATAATAACCATGTATAAATTAAGCGGAAAGAGAAAACAAGGCTAAGTAAATAAAAAACACTGATTCGCTAAGTCGGTTTACCTCAAATGACTAAGAAGGTAATTTATTCTGACTAAGCGACTTTAATGTACTCTGTCTTGTATATACCAGATATTAACAATCGTTCATGTCGACATTGAAGAAAAATAATTATAACTGTTATGAACAAATCTCTTCTTAGTCGTCTCCTTCATTGCTGAGGGTCGTCCCGTCGACGTGTCGAGCCCTGTCCTCGGCGGTCTTCATGGTTTTGGTTATTGGCAGGCATGTGAGCGTCTTAACTGCGTCTGTCCACCGTATAGGTGATCGACCGCATGCTCCTTTTCCGTCCACCTGGCCAACAACCTTTTTTTAGAGGTTATCAGGATTTCTGCGAGTAACGTGTCCAAAATATTACCACATGTAAAAATAAATATATAGAACAACGTAGCAGGTTGTATTTTTTTTGTTTGTTACTTTAGAAGTATCGACTTTACGTTGTACCGATTTTGATGATTCTTTTTTTTTGAAAGCTGATGCTTTCCGTGTGGTCTCTTTTGGTATTTGGTACAGTTTTGATATTGGAATCCATAAGAAAACCGTGTAAATCATTAATTTGCGTTAAGTATGTGCGCGACAAATGGAAAAATTACTCAATATCACCAACCGATTTCGATGATTGATTTTTTTATGGAAAGAATGTACTTCAAGGGTACTTTGATGAGAGCTTGGTTAGAGTCTAAATCTATTTAGACATAGACATAGACATTTATTTATTGGCATCACAATACAAAAACACATCACAGACTGAATATAACACACATTAAAAAAGAATGAAAAATAGACAAAACACAGTTAAAGTTACACGGACAAATAATACAAAACATATGATGCCAATATCGGACACCGTCTCAGCATATGCTGTCACAAGGATGCGACAGCGCTGATTTTCAGCGGTGCCCGGGACTACCTAAAGACGTGCGCGCGCAATACTACCTTTATATGGAATTTATACAGACAGTAGGAGTATAATAAATATGATACATGAATAAAACAGTTATGAGATTAAAATTTATTTTATACAATAAAATAATAGATGAAAAAAATTCATAATAAATAAACTAAAATAAATAATATGATAATTAAACGTATAAAGTTTAAATTATATAATTAAATATTGAAAATATTGGAAACAACAAGCCACCGATGTCGCGGGGATATTATCTTTTTGTATCTTTAACATCAGGTGTTTTAATTTCGTGATATTCCTACGATAAATCGAAATGAAAAGAGGGCGTCCGCGCGTGATAGCGTTTAACGTTTGTTTCGATTTGAAGACGGTTTTAAAAAAAAGAAAGCATGCAATTTTTCTTTTTTTTTTGAAATGTTACTAACATTCTTGTTAACCATTCCAACTAAGCTTAAGCTTGTGCTAGGACATGGTTCACGTAAATAGTCGAATGGCGGATTCGTACCAACGACCTTACGCAGACCGTAACCATTAGGCATTAGATTATGGAGACAACAATCATTATTCGATTTTTATCAACTGTACAAGGTCCCATATACGATAAGTTGTGAGCGTGGTGTGACTGTGACGACTTTATAAAGCAAAAGTATTTAAAACAATAGCAAAAATTTCACTGAATCCTAAATGTAGCATAGTATTTTTCGTTCCCATTTTGATAACATGAAGCTTAGCGGGTTTACTCTGAGTAATATTGCATATACCCGCAGGCAGCATATAGCGTGCTATGTGAAGCTGTCGGGTTGTAACGAATAGCGTCTCCTCGAGCTTTTGCACGTCTACGTCGCAAATAAAAATAATTTGAAACAAGCAAGCATTTATTATTATGTGCCGTGGTAGCTCAGTGTCCGGGCGGTCGACTCAAGTTGCATAGTACGCTGGCAACCCGAGTTCAATCCCCGATGCCGGCACCAATAAATTTGCTATTGCAATTTTATGTGCTGATTTACCACGCGCTCGGCGGTGAAAGAAAACATCGTGAGGAAACCTACATGTCTTAGAAATTTTTCTAAGGAATGTGAAGTCTGCCAATCCGCACTAGGGCCGCGTGGCGGACTATGCCATATACTCTCATTACAGAGAAGGCCTGCGCCCAACAGTGGGACATATGTTATATATATAAAGACTGTAACTTTAAGTATTTATTGTTAGCGTATATAAGTTCGGCTGTCTTTTTCATTCTAGCGGGGTGAACAGAGACTTCGTTTGTATCGTATTTCGAATCGTAAGTCGTAATGTGTTGTATTTATTATATTGCTCGCTAGCAACGCGAGTTCGATCCCCGGTGCCGGCGCCAATAAAATTTGTTTTTGCAATTTTATTTGAAGCCGGAGACAGATCATACGTTGCAGATGCAACCGTGATAGTGATCACTATCCTCAGACATTCCGCGCTAAGCTACTAAATGGTCTGACACGTATGTATCCAGGTCCGGTCTACTTCCGCGATCTGGTCTCCTCGGAGGGCAACTTCCTCAAGTTCAGGGAATTTGCACACGCTTAGCACAAAAGAAGGACCCGTTAGAAAAGTCATCTGGCGCCGTCGAGCGAGCCATTATGTTGCGTGCCGTAGAGCCCCTTAAGGGGTTGAGCTTCGACTGGTGGAGAAAGGCCCTGATAAAGAACTTGTAGGAAGTCAAGAAGGTGCGTGTGGGGCCACACGGCCAGACCACGCGTACACTCCCGCGTTTCGGCGCATATAACCGCGAGGTTGGTGGGGCCATGGGAGGTGGTGGGTTCGACTGTATCCTTAGACAAAAGAGAGAGAAAATCCGTGAAAGTAGTTCTATTCAATGAGCTTTGAGGTAAATATTTTCTTTGACCGTTATTTTTAACTGATTTCACTCCATGGATGTGAACATTCCCACGTAATAACAACTAGTTTTCGTCGTTAAACGTGAACTATTTTAAAACACACCAGTCTAATGCGTTGTTTACAGAATATATTTGCGTTACCACAACTATGTTCGTTAAACTAGTTGCTCGCTACCTTAACAACCTGTAAACGCATTAAGTTCCCAGTTTGCGACGGCAAAAATGTTGCAGTGTTACACTCTAGTGTGTGCGCGCAGTAAATCGGACCGCTAACCCGACGAGAGTTTAAAACCCCACTTAAGACCTGAGCACACTTACTAAATATACTTCGTACTGTTGTGCATACAAAGAAACTACGCCCGTACAAAGTTCGCGCTCTCCGCGAACTTCTTACGTCTACCCTTGTCTTAACCGACATCAAAAAAGGAGGTTCACATTTCGCCTTCGCCACCGAATTAAAACCTTTCTAGAAACAAATGTCTGTCCATCCATTTTAGCGATAAGACCGCCCATTGTGCATACAACTATATCGTGACGTATCAATATTTATTATTTCTGTGATGTATTTATTAATTGTTGTGTCACTAAAGTATATTAATTTATTCATGGTCATCTTGTACTATGTACGTTATTATTCTCCTATATAATAGGAGGTGAACCCATCACCACACACCAGACATAAATTCTAGTGAAACAAGAAGTAGGAGGTGGTTGCGATTCAACCATCTAGAAAATTGAACCATTTAGCCATTAGTTTTAATCATTGCTTAACAGATATTATATACATAACTGTATTTAATGTCATTAATGTGTCAAGCAGAAGAAGAATGCGTCAAACGCTTGTGGTCAATCTGCCAAACTTAAAGTCGTAGGTTCAAATCCACTATTCGATTATTGAACCATCTGCTATCTGCCATAACCTTAGTTGGAATGGTTAACAAGAATATAAATAATATCAGGGAAGTATCTTCCTTGTCATTCCTTTATTTCTGAGGATCGTGGTCACTAAAGCCCCTCAAGTGGATCTGCCTCCATCGGCTTCGGTCCGAGGCAGCCCTCACCAGCTGGTAGAGATTAGGAGAGGGGATGGTGCTTTTTACTTGATCAGACCATCGTGGCGACCGGCCTCTCGTTCTCTTGCCTTCTATATTGCCAACCATGACCAGTTTTTCAAGGTTGCCATTCCCTCTACGCATTATATGCCCGAAATATGACAGTACGCGTTTTAGATACGAAAGTAAAGTACATAATAATGTAAAACAGGAAAATATATAATAATAGAAAAAGAATAATTAGCAAATTTTACGTGGTACACTTCTCCCATTCTATCTCCCTCTACTTTCTCTTATATTTTCCTACAATAGCAATAACATCTCTTGTTTTATCTGACGTATGTTTATGACTCAATCCTAAATCGGCTGCTTGCTCAGTTCATGCGTTCATAGTTTGACCCAGAAAACTATAGATCGCACACAAACGAAAGCTCCGCCAAAAACAGCAGAAGTTATCGTTAGAACGCTAACGACCGGTCAAACAATGTTCTAGTTCTTTCGCTATTAGGCTTCGTTCACACTTTGATTATTAAAATATTATGATAGTTAGTATCTGGACTTGAGAACGATGTTGAGATAATTCGTGGAAAGTTTGTTCTTACTTTATTTTAAGGGTGAAATCGTTATAAGACTTTAATATCTTATACCTGTATAGATTTACTTCTAAGGCTCATTACTTATTAACGATAAAGGATTACGGTATTAAGGAATATTGTTTACTTTTCACCAAGGATTTGGCCAGCCAATCACCAAGATCCGTGCTCAAGTATTAGTTTGCGTTCTCTTTTATACAAAAAATTACAGTTAATTTAGTCTTTAACACAATTTCCTTATATTTATGAAATTGAACCAATTTCTTTGAGCTTTCTAATGTCAAAACCAGTCCAAGTCTGTATGGGACGGAAGACTGGTCTCAAGAGTGTTGCAGTTTATACAGCATAGAAACAAATCCACTGTCAATTGGAAAGAAAAAGTGAGAAATATCCGGAGGTAAACCGACCGGTCTAATCATAACATAATCCATTAAGATTTTGCGCCGCTCCGACGAACACACTTCCAAACTCCCGCGAAGTAAATATTTCAACCTCTCCCCCCCACTCCCCTTTCCCTACTATAATGTATTCCACACCGCCCCCTCAGACCTCATCTTTCCCGTCCCTATTTTGCATGAAGGGGGAATTTAAATTGTGTAATCAAACTTTCAATTCATTCATACATTCAACGCCATCTCTCGGTGATAAATTGAAAGTGGAATGGATTCTTACGGTCATTTTGCGATTGGTTGTGATGCAGGTCGCGCGTTCCTTGCGTTAACATTAACATAAAACGCTGAATTTTCCACTACTTTAGCGTGCCTTTTTAACAAGTTAAAAAAACAAATACCGACTTCAAATCGAATCAAACGTTTAACGCGCAGACGCGGTTACGAAATAAAATTAATCAGAACCTAACCAAACTTTTATCAAACTACTCTCAATGTACATCCTTTCCATTGAAAAATGAATCATCGGAATCGGTTGGGGTGATATTGAGTTATTCGTCCATTTGTGGCGCACATATTTAATGCACATTTAAGACTTATTTGGTTTTCACATGGTTGCCATTGCCAGAATTTGCCCAATTTAAATGAAAACAAAAATAATCATTAAAATCGCTTCACCCAGTCAAAAGTTATGAGATAACAAAAAATACTGACGGATTGTGAACCTCCTTTTTTGAAGTCGGATGAATGCTGTATGATCTACCATCAGTGAAACTAGAAGAAAAGGCGTGTTTCTTTTCCCGGTTATGCGACCTACTGAGTTTTATATTCTACCTAGATCTATGGCTGTGATATGCTATTTGAACTGATCGTACGGACCCCGAACTATTTTGGGTCTGGGCTATATAGTAGTAGTGCCATTTACCACATTTTTCATAGGCTAAATTCTATAGATGTGTGTACTCGTTTTCACCCACTAAAACCTCCCCGACAGACCTTCAGCGATGCATGGTTAGGGGCTCCGGGATCTCCAGAGGAGCGCACCGGAGCCCCTCAGCACTGTGCTCTTAGGAGAGCACGCCCCGGGGTGGAGGTTACTTGCTCCCCCCTGTGCCCTCGCAGTGCAAGGCGACACAGGCAGGGAATACCGTAGTCTTATCCTACGAACCCAGAACTACAAGGCTAATTCTACCTAGACATGTACAATCCTATTTGGCTGTACTATGCCATTTGAAATGATTGTTCGGACCCTGAGCTATATAGCAGTGGTGTGTATTCAACAACATTTTTTCACAGGCTAAATTCTATAGGTGAGTGTACTCCTCTCTCTGTACTGTCGCTTTATCGTTTCATCTAAAATAATATTGGCAGATTTTAAATGTATACAGTAGCTACTTAACTAGACGAATTGTCAAAGCTGTACCTACCGTATGCACCTTCTGGTAAAATACGCTGAACAATCACCAAAGTGTTTCATATTTTATTTTTTGACTAAATATATTTATTTATGAATTTTTTTCATCTATTATTTTATTTTATAAAATATATCTTAATCTCATAACTGTTTTATTCATGTATCATATTTATTATACTCTTATTGTCTGCATAAATTCCATATAAAAGTAGTATTGCGCGCGCACGTCTTTAAGTAGTCCCGGGCACCGCTGAAAATCAGCGCTGTCGCATCCTTGCGACAGCATATGCTGAGACGGTGTCCGATATTGGCATCATATGTTTTGTATTATTTGTCCGTGTAACTTTAACTGTGTTTTGTCTATTTTTGATTCTTTTTTTATGTGTGTTATATTCTGTCTGTGATGTGTTTTTGTATTGTGATGCCAATAAATAAATGTTTATGTCTATGTCTCATATGAAAAATGAACGATACAAAACTCGCAGTTGTCAAATATCATTTCTGTCAATGCTCCGAAGCCAGTTTTATGCGATTCACGCGTACTCTCTTTGTCTTCATTTAGACGCCATATTTCTTATTTACCCGTTATCTGGTTAGAAAGAGTCTGTGTTTATAAAAAAAAGAAACCATCTCGACTAGTGGAATTTTCTCATTTACCTAATGTCACTTAATTAGATTAAGTGCTATGGAATTAAAGTCGTTACTTTTATAGCTCGTGTAAGTTATTTATGTAACAGTTTTTTTTAATGTGATAGGCTAGCGCTAGCGAATCTCAGTAAGCCTATTTGGTTTTTCCTTATTGATAAGTAGGCATCTAGCTTTCAGCTCGTCCGGGGAACACGGGGAAAAAATCTATATTACACTACTATCAACTGCGGTATTGCAATGGCTTCTGCTATTGGACGAATGGGTCGGCTTGATCGGGGATGTACCATCACCTCGCATAATACCGGCGTGAAGTGGTATATTATATTACAGTGATTTTAGGCGAATTGGTGGGCAACGCAGCTTCACTCCCTTTAAGTAAGCAATGCACTCGGCATTGCCTGGTCTCTTACTGGGATCGCGTTGATCTGCCGTCCACCAACTCCTGAGCAGGTCGGCCGTATGCGTTTTCGAGTATATACTAACTGCCTAGTTACTCTGCTTTTATTGATTTTGCAAAAGTAAGTTTTGTACATAACAAACTCGGTAATTAAAAGTATGTGAAAAACATATTGGCAGGTTTATACCTGGGTATTCAGGCATCGAAGTCAGATGACCCAGGTACCCGTACTCCCAGACGAAAACGAGCGAGGAATGTAGACAACAGAACTTCGTAATTTGACTATAATACTTCTGTTCTCTGTAATCTGCAATCTTTGTTTACAAACATGCACACCGTTTTTATAATAATTATTTACAAAATGTAGTTTGCCTTAATTATTTTGCAATTCTGAATCATCCACTAGTTAACCCGATATTTTGATATTGTTCCTTGTTGTTTTAAACCTTTTGATTATTTTTACAGCCTCTATATATGTCCCACTGCTGGGCACAGGCCTAAGTAAAGAGAGTATAAGAGCCGTAGTAGCTCAGTGCCCGGGCGGTCGCTTCAAGATGCATAGCACGCCAGTAACCCAAGTTCGATCCCCGGTGTCGGCACCAATAAATGTTGCAATTTTATGTGCTGAATTACCACGCGCTCGATGGAAAAACATCATGAGGAAACCATCGTGAAATCTGCCAATTCGCACTATGGCCGCGTGGCGGACTATGCCCGTATATAAATATACCTTAAAAATATTTCTAAAACTGTTAAATTTATATAATTGTGTTGTGTCCTTAAGTAAGAGATTTTTTGTTTTTCTTATTATGGAAATAAATTTCTCTTCCCGTAAATCGTTAATGAAGGATAGAGTACGTGATTAGTAAATTATGTTTTCTTAGTACATTTCTAGCGTAGATTTCATTTGAAGTATTGTTTTTGTTACCATTAAAAAAAATACACGTTGAATTTTAAACATAAGCCACAAATAGGAAAACGTTTGTATTAAAAAGGAAACCAGCGAAGGGAGAGCTCTCAAATGTTTCCTCAGCTTATTAGCGCTTGTAAAAGTCAAATAAAAGGTTACAATCAAAAACAGGCCTCCTTTATCAGGGCCGGTTGCAATCAGCGGTAATGAACGGGGGGCAGACCGTCCGTCGGTCTGTCACACCCGAATTAACTAAAAAAAGCTCGAACATGGACAGAGGAATCGCATTTACAGTTTCGAATCACTGATGAGTCTCCGCCGGATGAGGGAGGCTGTATAAAGTTCCCTGTTTAACAACGCATGTTTAGTGCTGACACTATACATAGATAGCGTTCAATAGAGATTTTCTCGAAGTTTATTGGGTACCGTGCCATCGGGGACTAATTTATTTAGTGACATGAAATGTTATTCTTTTTTTCAAATGATTGACCGCGATCCTAACTTATATTAAGTGGAAATGCAGTCCAAGATGTTAGCGCGGACTTTGGTAAATGCCTGTTCACTGGTCTTTAGGAAACGTGATCGGTCCCCACATCGGACGGAAGGACAGACGAGGGCGAATTATTCTTAGGGCCCAACTAAAATAAAATGGTCCAACAAATTTACAATTAAAACATAAATAAAAACACCTATATCAAACTAAACCTTTAAAAAAAAATTCTTCCCCTTAGTTGAAGGTTAAAATTAACTATTACACTTACAAGGACAGTTATCCAGATTTTATGTTAATTTATTATTAACTTTTTGGGGAATCTTCTGGGGTGAAGGCGGCGGTTATATCGGGCTTTTATATTTATTTCAGTTAGCTACCGTCTTTATCTTCCGAGATATTCTAACTTTCATTACCGACCATTTATTTTTGATCAGGGCTACGTTATAAACAGACAATAATATTTATATGGATAGATATGTTTTTTCTCAATCTTATTTCTTATTCTTTTGTCTTATTATCTTTCATTAACAGAAGTGTAATTTAACGAAAACTGAACTGATAGAAGCCTTACCTGAAGATGTAGCATTTGAGGAACTGATTCAGATAAATGATTCTTATTACTGCTACTTAGAGAAGAAAATCCGTCGAACTCTAGACTCAATTATTTCAAAAGTTGAAATTTGATTGAAAAATCGACACCTTTAACAAAATAACCGCCGGCTTATAAACGTTAGTTATGTAATACATCCATTGTCTTCTTCCTGACCGTGTAAAATACCTTAGTCAGATCACAACCCGCTATGTACGTGGTACAGTTCCATTGAACTGTTCAGCGAAAGTTTTTGTGATCGATCCATTTGCGACAATACTGAGGCTCCGACAATAGCCATTTTATGGTGCGGATAAAAAATATATCGGTATATTCCTTCATATGACAGATGCCTGTGTGACTTCGCAATGAAATATTGGGGGTACAGTGCGCTAGATAAAGCATTTTTTCCCCGAACCGTTCCTAGTTTTTATTTGGTGACGTTACTTTTATGGTGGGGCTTATCGCGTTATTGTTTCGTACTTAGAATTGTAATGGTCATACGATGCCGGTTTTTATGAGATCTTTTGTCATCGGACGAAAGCTAAGGAGATGGTGATACTATTTGACCGACTTGAAAATAAGGAGTAGGTTCTCGATATGGATTAGCGTTTGTGCACTCATACCGCCACCAATTTTGAAGATTTATTCCTTTGATAGGATGTTATTTCAGCTCAGCCCTGCAGTTCTGGGCTCTCAAGAATAACACTACGGTATCCTCTGCCTGTCGTAGAAGGCGACTAAAAGGGGCCTCGGGTTCACTGGGCGACAAGGGTGGCCTTTGTCGTCCGCCAAGGTTGACCCGGGAAGAAGGCGCCATTGGCTGGCCCGTGTCGCCTTGCACTGCGAAGGCACAGGGGGGGAGGGAGTAACCTTCGCTGCCATGTAAGCCGGAAGTGTTAGTAAATAGGATACACATTTTATTCTTTTCTTATATGCATAAGAAACCGAAAAAATAAATACCGAATAAAAAAATGGAATCTCATTAGTACAATCTGTGGAATTTCGGTGAAACAAAAGATCGATATGGTACTTTAACCCTTCTTTGCATGGTGAGGGAAATTTCAATCATAATATTTAGTCAACAAAAAAAGGTACTCAAAACCCTAGTACTGTAAATTTGTTGTTGCTGGAAACATTTTAAGCGACTATTGCGTACAACAAAACGCAGTTGTTAAAAAATAGCAAACATCACTGTAAATTACCAGGCCTAGAACTTGTCATTCCGCTGTTTGTTGTGACAGGAAAAAAGGAGCGAGATTTTAGTTTGTTTTATGGAAATAAACGGATATATAAAATACAGTAAAAGTGAAAATGAGTAGAAATAAGGTTTGTATTCATGTTTTTGTTGTTTTATGTACAATTTATATCAAAACACTGTGAATAAATTTCTCAAAACTATGTGATGGAAATTTACATCTCTATGCAGTAGTTTCACTTGTAATGTATGGCAAACATTTTTTTGTAAATGTTTATTTTATGTTGTTTTTTAGGGAAACTTGAATGAAAGAGTTATTGAAGATTATCTTAGTAAGTTACAAGGCGGTTGGCTCTCAGAAGATGACCTCGATGACCAAGATTCCGATGATGAAAACCGCGATTCTGTTGAAGTTATAAGAGTGTTGCAGGAGGAGAACGACGATGATGATGATGGGGATGATGTGGATGAAACTGCTGACATTATCCTCCTCTTTGTAGAAGCAGAAGATCAAGAACCCTCAAACAATCAACCCTGGTGCAACAGGAAATGTTGTAGTTCGTTTACTTCGAGGAATGCCAAGAAAGCAAAACCATATCATATACTTTGATAATTTTTATACATCTTTGCCATTGGTAGTTTTTTTTAGCTAAATCAGGCATTCACACAGTGGGAACTGTGCAACAAAACAGGATTCCAAATAATAAACTTCCAGATAAGAAAAACTTCATGAAAAAATCTATGCCCAGAGGTAGTTTTGAGGAAAGAGTGTCTGTGCATGATGGTATAGATTTGAGTTGTGTGGCTTGGAAAGATAATAAAATAGTAACCCTGCTATCTTCTTATGCTGGAGCATTGCCTGTAACTAAAGTCAATAGATATGACAGGACAATAAAAGGAAAAATTGATATTACTTGCCCGTTTATTGTCCAAGAGTACAATAAACATATGGGAGGAGTAGATCTCATGGATAGCTTTTTGGGCAGAAATCATATAACAATAAGGTCTAAAAAGTGGTACTTGCGTATATTTTATCATTTATTTGATCTAGCTATTATAAACTCTTGGATTATATATAAAAAAAATGCTCAAGAAAGAGGTGAACCCAAAAAGAGTCTACTTACAATGGCCCAATTCAGAAATGAATTGGCCTTTGTGCTATGCAACAGAGGACCCACCAAAGACGCTAAAAGAGGTCGTCCTAGTACCAGTTCACTAGAAGAGGAATTACTATCAAAAAAAAGAAAAGGTTCTCCAGCACCACCACCTCCAAAAGACATAAGAAAAGATGGTGCTGAACATTGGTCAACAGTAGATGGGTCACTCCGGTGCAAATTTCCCAAATGTAAAGGCTATTCCACAATTTCGTGTAGTAAATGTGGCGTCAATTTGTGCTTAAATAAAAATAATAATTGTTTTTTTAAATTATCATAAAGAATAAAGAAGATTGAGTAAACAATATTTTTTTATTTATTTAGTACTGAGCCAAATATGTGACAATGCATGATGATGTAAATTTCCATCATATTGTTTTTTACATAATACATATTTTTATTTACATTAAGATTTTTTTTAATATTTTTCCTTTAATCTAGAGCATTAATTACATCACCCTGATTTATTTTCAAAAAATAGCAAAAATCATGCAAAGAAGGGTTAACATAAAGTCATTTGCAGTGCGTAGTAAGTCTATAACAGGTTTATTTTCGCTCTCAGCATCTACACTTGAAAACTGTCATTTAGGCTGACTGCGGAATGACGTTAGCCTCCTATTTCAGTAAGACGACGTCTAGGGGTGTTTCCTGGGAGATTTTACATTAAATCTTGGAGCGTTAAACTTAAGAGCATAAATATTTAGCAAGTTAGTTACAGCCTTTTGTATGTGTCGCACTGCCTGGCCTGACCTTCAGAGTAAAGAGAGTATAAGGGCGTAGACCGCCACACGGCCCTAGTGAGGGTTGGCAGACTTCACACGTCCTAGAAAATTTTCTAAGATATGATTGGCAAGTTACAGACTAAATATATGGATAGGCAACTAAGCTTTGCTTGTACTAGGAGATGGTTCACGTGGTTCAAGATCCGGGAGAAAGGCGGCCACGGCTGGCCCGTGTCGAGTACAGTGCAGAGGGGCTCCGGTGCGTTCATCTGGAGATCCCAGAGCGCCTCACCATGCGCCGTGGAAGGGCCAGGGTTTTTAGTGGGTAGAAGTCCCACATAAATAAATAAAAAACAAAATAATTTACATCGTTAGTCGAATGGTGGACAACCTTACGATTCGAACGTTAACTTTTATATATTTATATCATATAATAAGCTTAAAGTAAATTGAATATATGTAAGCATAAACTAATTTCCCAAATAATACATAGAGATAAAAATTTTGTATTGTACGATGTACCCAAATCTGGTACTTTCTACATCCAAACAGACATGTGCATCTTCACCAATATCTTTAATATAGTATAAATTGCCCGGGGGCGTCCCCCGTCGACATTATTACGTTTTATATCTAGACAAACAAACTTCATCGATCTGTTTTCACCGGGAACGAAAACATCTCTCACAAGACGGATCGCTCGGTAGGGGCAAAGGCACGATTTTCTCTAACGTCCACCAATACATTAGCGGCATTAATTCGAGAAATAAATGATTCCACTTAACCGCGTTCAATGTACCGCGAAGAAAAATCACATTGTAATATTCACCTCGATGAAAAGAATGCCTTATAATATTATTTCCCTTTGGGAGTTCCTAATTTGCGATTTTCATAATTGAATGTTATCAAAATGAATGTCCGTCGAGTTTTTTTTTTCTTCTCCACCTTAAAGAATTTATGCTCTAGTCGAGAAAACGACTCTTTCCCGTTTAAATTGCTTGTTTTGTTCGCT
This sequence comes from Meandrusa payeni, assembly GCA_029286785.1. NCBI lineage: Eukaryota > Metazoa > Arthropoda > Insecta > Lepidoptera > Papilionidae > Meandrusa > Meandrusa payeni. The sequence continues at coordinate 6,307,923 of JAGSMX010000029.1, forward strand.
ATAACAAAGGAAAATGACCCTTAAGCGTTTAGCATTAGATTGAGAATGCGCTACAAGGGGTGTGTTTTTAATGTGATTGTCTCTTATAGAAGCGTTTTTTATTCTCCTTCATTATTTTTCGCGTGACGCTCGTGGAAAGTACGAGCGAGGGTACGGAAGTCATGAGAATAAATTGTTGAATACTATTTAGTTAGGATTTAAAAGCTGACCTTTTCGAATTCATTGAGGTTATCTTTTAAGGCACTGAATTCTAGAGAGCAATCTAGATTTATTTGGAAAACTTAATTATAATCTTTTTTTTCTACAAAATTGAAATTGTTTGGTATACGACGACGTTCGAGATACGAGTCCCAGCTGACTTGTTTATTTACGAGTAAAAATATATACTAAAATAGAATTATTCAGAACCTAAACAAACTCTTATCAAACTACCCTTAAAGTACACCTTTCCCGGTAAAAAATGAATGAATGAAATGTCAGCAATATGCAACAAAATTAAAGGAAGAAGAGCCATATATAGAATGTTAACGAATCACATGTGGTTTAACACCGTCCATAGAAAAACAATTGTTCGTGACAGCTCTTGCAATATTCACAAACAATTGCGATATTAAAAAATGGTTTTTTTTTTGACGAACTTCACAGATTGGCCAGAGAAGCTGGCCTTGACTGCTTCACCGGATTGAGAGGTGGCAGAGCTCTTAGGTCGCTTAGCCTGAACCTCTATCTCTAGTAACTCGACACAAGGGTCCCCCAGGTGGGGGGTAACCTCGGCTTGGACGGTTACTATGTTACGCGTAAGCATTCCGATCCGAGGGCGCTCGAGAGGGCCTAACCACGACTCGGTCGGTTGCTATTTCACGGATAATCTAAGGTACATTCAAAAGTTAGACTAACTTTGAGTGCCATAAAGCGTAAACTCACTTTACAGATGAGACTGAACTGAACTTTTTAACTTTAAGTCGAAATCGATTGCAATCTCTGTCCGCCCGAAAAAATTTAAGATGTAAGAGAATTTTGTTTATATTACCCCGGTTGGACCGTAATATATGTTTACCAAAAAGCCGTTACATGTATCAAATGAGGAGGCACAGTAAATAAAGCATAGCAAGAAACCATATAATATAAAACTTATCCAATACAATCAAGGTGGCCCTCACTGTGAATACATCTATCGTGACCAAATGCTCCCGGCCGAGAGGGAACAACCCACCAGGGAGTAACAACGCTACACGAGAGTAAAAGTGGAATGATGACTAGTGAAACACATAAACTACACTTGAAATTAAACCTTAAAATGAATGAAATTAGGTTGAGATTCAATTGATGTTGTATTTTCGGTATTAATTTTGGAGTTTCTTCTAAAACAAGCCTGTTTAGATCTCGTTTGTTACGTGAATTCATATCCTTTGCTTTTTGAACATTGATTCATTTTTATGGACAAACATACAAATTTCGAATGTGTAACTATCAAAGAAATCGTCCGTGCGTTAGTTTGATCCGATACGTTAAAATAGATTTGAAGTCGTTTTTTGTTTAGACATAGACATATTCTTTATTCATTACAATCAATCATACATTACAAACAAAATATGAAACACATTAAAAAAGACAGTTGAAGAGAGAAAAAACCGACAAATAGGACATAAGACATGATGCCAATATTGGACACCGTCTCAGCATATGCCGTCGTAAGGATGCGACAGCGCTAATTTACAGCGGTGCGCGCGCAATACAACGTTAACATGGAATTTATACAGACGAATAACAATAATATACTCCCAAATATACTTAATAATGAAAGTGTTATAAACTTCTTCAAATCATTGGTGATTAAACGTAGCCTCTGTCCTCCCTTAATCTGTACCAGGAGGCATAGCGCCGCGGAGGGTCATAACATCGGCGTGAGAACCGGCGAATGGCGGTGACTCGACACAAAACAAATTAAAACCTTATTACGGGGCAGACATTAGCGCTTGCGATCTGGTTCTTTCTGGAGCACGTTCTGTTGGTGCGGTTTGAAATACAAGTACGATCAAACACAAAAACCGAATCAAACGTTACGAATAAACGCTATTATGCGCGAACGCTCTCTTTGTTGTATATTTCCGAATTACCGTAGGAACATTATGAAATAAAATTAACTAGAACCTAACTAAACTCTCATCAAATTACTTATGAAGTACATCTTTTCCAATTAAAAATGAATCATCGAAATCGGTTGCCGTGATATTGAGTTATTCGTCCCTTTGTGCGTACGTGATGCATGTTTAAGATTGGTATGGTTTTATCATGGATCTTATTGTCAGAATTGGACCAAAATGGGGCCACCCGTTTTTTTTTATGACGAACTACACAGATTGGCCAGAGAAGCTGGCCTTGACTGCTTCACCGGATTGAGAGGTGGCATAGCTCTTAGGTCGCTTAGCCTGAACCTCTATCGCTAGTAACTCGACACAAAGGGTCCCCGGTGGTAACCTCGGCGGACGGTTACTATGTTACGCGTAAGCATTCCGATCCGAGGGCGCCCGATAGAGATGAACCACGACTCGGTCGGTTGCTATTTCACGGATAATCTAAGAGACATTCAAAAGCTAAACTATCTTTGAGTCCACATCGGGAAGCGTTGGCGCTAGGAGAAGAAGTGGCCGAAGAAACTCCAGCAATGCTCCTAACATCTAAGGGATGGGGGCTGCCCATAAAATAGCGGTAACGTGCAAGGATTATTCGCAACCTCCGATGGTCGCGAATGGACGCTTCTGGATTTGTAGAGATCTAGCCTGTGCAATGGTAATCGCGTCGTCCGGATCGTCAGAACGTGTCCGGCCTCCGGGCGACGCGTCGGAATTTATTATGGGAAGGCTTATAAGTGGCGGCACTTACAAGAAGTTTGTTAGAATGTTTGGTGGCAGTCTCGAAAAACCGTCGAGATGCTTGCTTAAAGAATTGGGTGGCCACGGAAACCACCCAGTTATAAAGTTATGATGAAAATCAGCGCTGTCGGATCCTTGCGACAGCATATGCTGAGACGGTGTCCGATATTGGCGTCATATCGTTTTGTATTATTTGTCCGTGTAACTTTAACTGTGTTTTGTCTATTTTTCATTATTTTTAATGTGTGTTATATTCTGTGTGTAATGTGATTTCGTATTGTGATGCCAATAAATAAATGTCTATGTCTTTGTCTATGATATAAAAAACATTAAAAATATACAGATGAATTGAGAACTTCTTCCTTTTGAAGTCGGTTAAAAATATTCACTGTCATAATTAAAACTACGTTTAAATACCACACACCGAGTCGTCACGAGATCTCTTATCGTTATTCTTATACCTATATAATGGCAGCTAAGCGAGCCGTGATTCGACTTTGGCCTGGTTGGGTATGCTCGATTCTTCTCGTTGGAGAGACAGTAAACACATGAGTATTATCATAGCTTAGGTTGTTAACGCGCAGCCCTGTAGTTCTGGGCTCTCAAGAATAAGACTACGGTATCCCCTGCCTGTCGTAGAAGGCGACTAAAAGGGGCCTCGGGTTCACTGGGCGACAAGGGTGGGGGACTTTGTCGTCCGCCTTGCACTGCGAGGGCACAGGCGGGGAGGGAGTAACCTCCCCCCCAGGACGTGCTCTCCTTGAGCACAGTGCAGAGGGGCTCCGGTGCGTTCCACTGGAGATCCCGGAGCCCCTCGTCATGCACCGAAGAAAGCCCACATAACCGCCGCGTTCCTCCCAGAAGGTGGGTTATCTTTCTGAAGATTTCCACTTCGTTAACAAAAAAAAGTTGTTAACGCGATATGTCATCTGGGTTTCGCGCACATAAATAATGTTGACATATTAAACGAACGCGACAGGAATATTTATTACGCTATGTGACATAAAATTAAAAATGTGACTAGCATTCATAATTGTGTCTTGGTAAACGGTCTCATTGGTATAAATATTTTAATAGCATTTATCCTTTTTTTTTAATTATAGGAGGTACAAACGCTGATCAGCCAAGAGTATCATAACTGTACATTAAACGATACCAGAGGACTTGTAAGTGCCGGTGTCGATCCTATAACGGTAGCTCTATCATAGATTTTTTTAAGTTTTTATTATTATAAACAGATAAGAGGATGTGTTCGACTTATCTGATTCTGGAATGCGAAACCCAGTGAGATTATACCGGTAAATTTTCCGACGGCAGTTTTTAAAGTATAAAAAAATCTGCGAGTTGTGCCAGATGTATACTGGCCACCCTCTGTTACATATCAGACTAAAGTTGTGTGTATAGCGTATAATGATTTCTATCTCCGTCCACCCCTGCTAAAATCTAGTATTTGGTAATCTGGTACATAGTGGCATCTCTCAAAATAATATGTTACTTTTCAATATGAATTTATCACAAGATAATCAAATTTTTAAATTAAATTACATATCAAAAAAAATTATAAGCTTAATATTATCATAATATTTATGTAATTTCAATATATTATTAATTTAAATAAATTTAATTAGTAGGTATCGGTTTTCGGCACATTGATAATATGATTGTTTTATGTCGGTTTCATTGTGAAAGATAAGTTTATTATTAGTTTTCACATTGGCGTCCATTAATTTTTTTTTAAAAGAAAGCTAGCAATTTTTTTTTCTTTTTTCAGAAATATTACTAACAATCTTGTTAACCATTCCAACTACGCTTAAGCTTGTGCTAGGACATGGTTCACGGCTATTCGGGTAGTGGGTTCGTACTACCTTTCGATTCGCAGGCCGTACCCTAAACCATTAGGCTATTGACGCTTGAAAGATTGGTGGCAAGTAGCAGTCTGCAGCAAGTGCATAGGTGTGTGTCGCGTGCTCTAATAAAAAGAAAATAAGAAAAATTATGCAACAACTTTTAGGGTTCCAAGGGAGTCCTTACAAAATAACATGCCTTATAAAACATTCAAGAACAATGGGTATTAGATTTTTAAAAAATAGCTGATATTTAGTGCTTTGTTTGCAAGCACTTTTATACGTTTTTTGTCTGCAGAGACAATGCTACCACTCTTAGCTCTTGTTAAATTCAAATATCATATCAACCTTTCTAAAAACACGCGAATTTTACATAAATCGCAATTCAATTCTTATGTGTATTAAGTTAGGTACAAGAGTTCTTTTTATAATTTAATAAATAGAAATTTTAGTAGTAAATAGTAATTTATTTCATAAGGCCACGGTATCCCCTGCCTGTTGTAGAAGGACGAATAAAAACCAAAAACTGGCCTTGGGTTCACTTGGCGACAGGTGTGGGGGCCTTTGTCGTCCGCCAAAGTGGACCCGGGAAGAAGGCGTCATCGGCTGGCCCGTGTAGACTTGCCCTGCGTGGGCACAGGGGGGAAGGGATTAACCTCCCTCCACCGCAACGTGCTCTCCGAGAGCATAGTGTAGAGGGGCTCCGGTGCGTTCCCCTGGAGATATAAAAATAAAAACCCCACATAAATCTGTCTTCCCCATAAGGCACCCCGCCAAAAAAAAGGTACAACAAGCCACTATGTAGAGAAACGTTTGTAAAATGTAATAACGAAACGGAATCAGCTGGCGTTATTATGCTATGTTATTATTTGCCAAACTCCATGAACGGAGTCCAAGTGTTGTAGCGGTTATCGACGGTTGGGCGATGGTGATCGCGAACGTGCTGATGCCACTGAATCATTATAATGACAACACAATGAAATTGTCACTGTCTAAACCCGTAGTTATACAAATAAGTTATTTCACTACGGCCATAGTTGCTATTCCAGCTACTGTCATACTATGCATCCTGCATTATCTTTGTTCTCAACCGACCAACTAGGAACCGATCTCGATGATTCTGTTTATATTGAATTTGGAGAAAACTCGTCTTAAATTTGCCTTAAGTATGTGATTATATGTACGGTATGTATGTTATTGGACAGGATGTAGTTCTAGGGTAGTTTGATGAGAGTTTGGTTTGTTTCTGATTAATTTTTTTTCGTAATACCTATTTCAGAGGTTCCCAACCTCGTGCTCATGGTGCCATGGCGTCCGCGGAACGATTCGTATGTGCTCGCCACTATTCGACACAGACTTTTCTTAAACATTAAAAATGTGAATTATTACTACGATTTGTAAATACATTTCTCTGGGTGTATGCAATTTTAATAATAATTTTATTATTTTGAAACATTCTTGTTTATTATTTATTAATAAATTTTGAATATAATAAAATAAATGATGGGAAAATGAGAAGTTATGGAAGCAGTTGGTCTATTAAAGATAGGTGGTGCCCGCCACTCGACCGATATTTTAGAATGTGCTCTAAAGTACAAAAAGGTTCGGAACCCTGACCTATTCGATTTGAAGTCGGTTTTTGTTTTTACTCTTATATTTTCCTTTCTGTGATTTTTAGCAAATTATTTGATTGCCTAATTAGTACAAGGAAAACCATCAGAAATTCTTTAACGGCTATCGCATTTGAATTCGTGAACGAAATTTAATTAACCGAGCGATTAACGTTAATTTTTTATAAGAAATAAAGGCAAAAGTTCATTAATCTTTTCTTCCTTTTTTGTCGCTGGCAGTTAAGATGTTTTTTTGGTTCATACATTATTAAACTTATAGCTACGATAACTGTTGATCAGAAAGACACCGACACAAAAGCGTACTATGCGTTGTTGTATACGATATAAAAACGAGACATATATTGTCTTACTGTTGGGCAAACGCCTTTGTACAGAGAGTGTGACGAGACTATGAGTCCTCACGGTGTTCTCCTTGATTGATACGAGGTAATCAGCACTTGAAATTGCCAGCAAGCGCAGAGGAGTTGTGGTTGCGTTCCTTATGGAGATCCCACGACCCCGCGGTTACGCTGAAGGCGACCACCGTGGGGCTTGGAACCGGTGGGAAACCGACATACCACGTCATCGTCCCTGCGAGGGCGTGTATGCGTAGGCATTGAAACTCCAACTAACAAATTCATTAGCACCGGGGTTTTTTTTTATGACGAACAACACAGATCGGCCAGAGAACCTGGCCTTGACTGCTTCACCGGATTGAAAGGTGGCATAGCTCTTAGGTCGCTTAGGAACCTCTATCGCTAGTAACTCGACACAAGGCTCCATCCGGTGGGGGTAACCTCGGCTTGGACGGTCAACTTATCACCGGGGATTGAATTTGGGTTGCTACCGTACTATGCAACTTGAGCGGGGACACAGGTATTTATGTATTTTCCGAATGATCAGCTGTGGTGACAGCTTTAAGGTCGTTTAGCCTGGACTTCTTTAAGGATTAACTGGGCGCAAGGGACCACGAGTGTGTCTTGGTTTGGACGGTTGCTCTATTCGCGATAGCATGACGACCTGAGGGCTAGGTAGTTGTAACCCATTTCGAATACATTTCGAAGGTGCTTAAATTAAGGGCAACACCAGAGTAGGCCTTTTGTAGGTGAACTTAATGCGGTAACAAGACTAATGATACCAAGTTTAGTCCGCTACAAAGAAATCTTATTACACCGGCCTCGTGTAGTTGATGTGCTGTGTAACGACTCTATCATTTTCGTACCACCGCGTTCTTGGCCCAACGGGTGAATAGAGTAGCTAAGCATCAGAGAAGACATTATAAATTCATAATTAAAGGTACAGCCTTTATATATATAACATAATATAATATTTATGCCCCATTGTTGGGTGCAGGCCTTCCCGGTAAAGAGAGTATAAGGGCATAGTCTGCCACGGGGCCCTTGTGCGGATTGGCGGACTTAACATTTCTTCGAAAATTTTCTATTATGTAGGTTTCCTCACCATGTTTTCCTTCACCGCCGAACGCATGTTAAATTAGCACATAAAATTTCAACAGCAAATCGTGCCGGCACCGGGGTTCGAACTCGGTTTGCTAGCGTACTTGCAACTTGAGCGAACCGCCCGGACACTGAGGTACCACGGCTCTAGTTCAAAATTAATTTGAAGTCATTGAAGTGTACAAGTTGATCTAGACTTAGGGATTGAAAAACACTATACAATGTTATCATTGATGCCTTGCAAGATGATCCATATTTGCTTGTGGTACCATTATTTTGTGTGTCATCTTATATATCTCTATATACCTCTCACATCTTTTTAACCGACTTCAAAAAAGAGGAGGTTCTGAATTCGTCAGTGCTTCATTTATTAGTTGCACCGTCGTTCATCGACCGATTTCGAAAGTTTCTTTTTCTTTGAACGGATTTAGTTTCAAAATTCATATGGATTTATGAATTTTGTTGGCATAGTATCTTCGGTTTCAAGGATATTCCAGGCAACTGCTAATAATCGTATGGAAGCAGTGATATTGGTAGATTTGGTATGTATAACATTTACCATCTTTCACGTGATACAAGAGTTTTCTGTCTCTTTGTACTACTGCTAAAAAGTGTAAAAAAAATTTTTTATAGAACTTTTCTTACAAAATCATATCGGATCGGAAACACCGCTGGTGACAGTTGGTACCACAGGTTGATAGTAAAATAGACGAGAAGATTTTTTTTATGACGAACTACACAGATTGGCCAGAGAATCTGGCCTTGACTGCTTCACCGGATTGAGAGGTGGCATAGCTCTTAGGTCGCTTAGCCTGAACCTCTATCGCTAGTAACTCGACACAAGGGTCCCCGGTGGTAACCTCAGCGGACGGTTACTATGTTACGCGTAAGCATGCTGATCCGAGGGCGCCCGAGAGGGCCGAACCACGACTCGGTCGGTAGCTATTTCACGGATAATCTAAAGACGAGAAGAATAAAACAGTGTAACTATACAGAAACGACGAAATGATTTCTGTCAAAATTTAATGCCCCTCCCCCATTATACGCACTTAATAACAATTTAATGTACAAACATCGATTAGTTAAGACCACCGGAGTCGGGTGGAGTTAATAGATTCTTAAAAAGCACGTCATATTCTTACTCTTTATAGGGGAATTGAATTTATGGCCGGTTGGGCGACAGTTTTATGTGGCGCAGAGACCGATGCGCACAGGAGAAATGGATGCGCTACTTTGTCAATTTTTTAAAGAACGCTAGCAATATTTCTTTTTTTTCAGAAATATTACTAACAACCTTGTTAACCATTCCAACTAAGCTTAAACTTGTGCTAGGACATGGTTCACGACAGTAGTCCAATGGTGGATTGGAACCCACGACCTTACGATTTGCAGGCCGTACCCTAAACCATTAGGCTATTGACGCTTACATTCAAGTCATATAAAAAGATAATTAAGCTAGAACACTGAAAATGACGAGTTTGTTACTATTTATCTTTATAATAATTATTATAAATGTATATACATATATATTTGAAGCAATAGCTTAATCGTTTAGGGTACGGTCTGCGAACCGTAAGGTTGTAGGCTCGAATTCACCATTCGACTATTGACGTGAACCATTTCCTGGGACAAGCTTAAGTTTAGTTGGAATGGTTAACGAGAATGTCAGTAAAATTTCTGAATAAAAAAAGAAATATTGCTAGCTTTGTTTAATAAATAATTCCATATCATTTTGATTGGATTACACGCAGAATGTAAAACGGTAGAACAGGACATGCATGTATGCGTTTACTAACAGACATGATATACAGACAGCTTGAAGTAGTGAAGTCAGTTTCTTACGGACAAAAAAAAACACACAGGCCCCTACATATAGTAAGTTTGGTGAAAAAAAAATAAGGAAAATAGTAACTGTAGAAGTGGCACTTTCTAACAAATGCAGAGTAAACAATTTAAGTGTATTGGAAAAGAGCACGGACACAGGTCTGTGGTTGCAATATAAGAATAATAAAAAAAAAAGTTTGGTGAAAAGTGGATAGCGATTGCTACATCTGTCCAACCTCTTAAAGTTAAAAGGATATTACTAATTTTAATTTACAATGAACAAATGACCTAATTATTTAAATGCTGTACCCATAACAGTCCATTACATTTACTACCTAAGTTGCGAAGTTGAAATTCATACTTTTGAAGCCAATCCGCAAGAATTTACAAGTACGCAAAGTAACTTGAAACTTACAATACATGACAGATAATAAAACACACTGAAGAATGGTATTATCTCAATGTATAATAAATATATAATTTAAACTTTAATTAACTAACTAAACGTTTAATTATCATATTATTTATTTTAGTTTATTTTTGACTCAATATATTTATTTATGAAATTTTTTCATCTATTATTTTATAGTATAAAATATATTTTAATCTCATAACTGTTTTATTTATGTATCATATTTATTATACTCTTATTGTCTGTATAAATTCCATATAAAAGTAGTATTGCGCGCGCACGTCTTTAGGTAGTCCCGGGCACCGCTGAAAATCAGCGCTGTCGCATCCTTGCGACAGCATATGCTGAGACGGTGTCCGATATTGGCATCATATGTTTTGTATTATTTGTCCGTGTAACTTTAACTGCATTTTGTCTATTTTTCATTCTTTTTTAATGTGTGTTATATTCTGCCTGTGATGTATTTTTGTATTGTGATGCCAATAAATAAATGTCTATGTCTATGTGTATGTACAGTCCAACTTCTACCGTGTAATATACCGCATCCGAAGTTCTCCGGCGATACGTTATCTTCAATGGCACGTGTACATATTTCATATTGAACGATCAATCTCTCGCCCACACCGCGAACCAGGGAGATTTACGCACGAAGCCGCGGCACTTTTCATTTTTATTCAAATTTTAATACTCATCTCTGATGAGTTTATTTAATTTAATACATTACGGGTCCGCATGATTTATTATCTCAAATCTCGTAACCGGTATTATGTAAATTGAGTTTGGATTAGAAAGTATAAGATGTAATTGTTTAAAAATGATTTATTGTATGACTTTCGAAAGATCTTTTAATTTGAAAAGTTAGTGATCATTTCACGGTAACCATAGTATGTAAATGTATTGAAGTAAATATATTAATGGTCCCTTTTAATTACACAAGGGGCGTCTCAAACGCTTCGCTTATAATATTAATCTGTACAAAAAAAAATTTGCATTCCTATCGCCATTCCAGACGCAATTTTAATCGTCCCTCATTAAGCACATCGCTGCGCGTAACCACGCGGTTTAATGGCCGCCATTTTGAATTAATTCAACACCATACAAAATGGCGCCTACGCGCGGAGTGTCAAACGATAAAATTTTTATTAATCTCGAATGAGATCTCCACGTAAACGCGGATAGCATTACAGAACCGCAATTATTTTATAAATTTGTATTTTCCCGCGCTAACGATGTGATCGCTGGAATAACAAACATTAGGGTTGCCATGTACACCATGTGTCCCACCAAAATTTCACCCTGCAAATGATTATCTTCGGACGTCGTAATGGCAGCCTCTTTTACCTTCATAAAACACGCTACGCCGTATTGAGGTCGCTATGAATTTATTTAACCAAGAGAAACGTAGTTATGATATGTTAAATACATTATCTTCCGCTCTTAATAACAAGGACCATTTCAGAAAGCATTATCGTCACCTTATGATACCGAATATCAAAGGGGGGGCAGACTTAATATTGTGTTGCATGCTTATGACACATAAAATATGTGACACATTAACAGTGTTCACGTCACAAATTAGCTTGGTAGTATTAATTTTGTTCTTTGTGTTAATCCTGAATGGTATTGCGTTTGTGTTCGTAACCTTGTGCCTAGTCAGCCCAAGAATTAAAAAAAAATAGCCACCCACCCGGCTATCAGCCTTTCTTCTGCAAACAACCAGCACCAACGCTTTCCAAAATGGTAATTATGTTGACAGATTAAAGCGCGGTTAGAGCCTCTCGCTCAATAGCGCCTAGAGTAATGCCCTAGCCGAATTTCCGTCATTCACGTCCAGTTCACCACAGGGGTAGGCAGAGATCACGAACTTTCACAGTGCAATCATCCTCTTTCGCTTCATTTACATCCATACATCTGCACACACTTAATCGTCGATTAAGGCTACTCCATACCTGTCCCGTTTTAATAGATACCTGATACTTAAGCATGAGTTACTCAGAATAGGACACTACAAGAGTTAGGTCACATCTCAATACGGTGAAAATTTAAAAGTAAACTACAAAAGTGTCATGTCAATTCTTTTTTTTTGACGAACTACACGGATTGGCCAGAGAAGCTGGCCTTGACTGCTTCACTTGAGAGGTGGCATTTTTTGTTAACGAGGAGGAAATCTTCAGAAAGATACCCCGCCTTCTGGGGGGAAGGCGGCGGTTATGTGGGGTTTTTACCCACTAAAACCTCCCCGGTGGCCCTTCCTCGGTGCATAGTGAGGGGTCCGGGATCTCCAGTGGAACGCACCGGAGCCCCTCTGCACTGTGCTCATAGAGAGCACTTCCCGGGGGAGGTTACTCCCTCCCCCCCCGTGCCCTCGCAGTGCAAGGCGACACGGGCCAGCCGATGTCGCCTTATTCCCGGGTCCACCTTGGCGGACGACAAAGGCCCCCACCCTTGTCGCCCAGTGAACCCGAGGCCCCTTTTAGTCGCCTTCTACGACAGGCAGGGGATACCGTAGTCTTATTCTCTTAGGTCGCTTAGCCTGAACCTCTATCGCTAGTAACTCGACAAAAGGGTCCCCCCGGTGAGGGGTAACCTCGGGTCATGTCAGAAAATATTTTAAAATGTACCACTATTTGACCAGTGTTATATAATGCAAATTAAAGTTTCCCAGTTACAGTGACTGGAAATTCAATGGCTTAAAAACAACTTAAACTGACTTTAATTTTGTCAGATCAAATTGCATTTCATGATTAAAAATAATCAATTAGTTTTCAACTATACTATATAATGTCGTTCATTGGAAAAATTTAATTACCGGCCGGGATTGAAATATTTCCAGCATCTTTATCCCGAAGGTATGCGCCACATAGTCTAGCGGAGGTGTGGCCGACGTGAATTCGAGTCCGGAGAATTGTGCCAGGAATTGCTGAGCAAAATCTCGGGATGTCCTTTAAAATATTTCCTTAGTATATTTCAAATATTACCGTATCGCGTATTTCGAAATTAAGTATACTCTATCTTAGTTAGTAGGTAGTTATCTAAACTGTCTTGATATTAATTATAATTAAGGTTAATAATTTAGAAGTAGTCCTAAAGGAAGGTAGACAGAACAACAAATGAAATGTGCTTCTTTTCTATCTGTTGTTATGTTGCTGTGTCATTTAATTAGTACATATAAAAGCTAGTTTGAACAAATTGTTCGCAATCAGAAACGTTTACACCTGAAAACGTTACACCAGTAATCACTTTATGCATAATTATTATCGATTTAACAAAGCCTGCGGGTTCTGTACTTACTAATGATTAGAAGTACCCTAATTTATATCGAATATTGCTTTGCCGATACTGCTCTAATATAGTTAGTATTCAAATACATTTATAGTTGAAAAAAATCCATTCTCGTCGCAGGTTATCCAGGCTATACAAACAGAAAGTACAATACTTGTGCGACTTTTTAATCGATTCCAAAAAAATCCAATGCGATTGTATTTTTTGTATATTTGTATGCTCATAACGCCGTTATTTAATAATAGATTTTGAGTTTTTAGTTTGAAATGCTTTCAGTTAAATCCCATATTAATTTACTAGGACGCATAACATTTTCTACTCCTAAGAGACGTACTAGAAATACAGGATTGTTTTATGTTACATATCACCATAAAATTATGGAAAAATCCATTTTAACATGATTACCCCGCCAGTACAATGAAAATTCAGTGATCAGATTCATATATCAAAAGTAACTTTAAAAATGAAATCATCTATGTACTTAGTCTAGTTTTATTTAAACACTAAAATGTATAAGAATGTAATTATGTTTGACGCTTCATAATTCTAAGTACTTACCGCAACTTAAACTTAACTCAGAAATTGTTTCCGATAATGTAGTTATGCACCTGTTGGCTAATTTATCGGTATTGTCTTATTGTTTTCTATTTTCCAATGTACCTGATTACATTTAGCTGTTGTATATACTATTATAAATAAATAAATAAATTATACTAGCGTAGGATCTTGAGCTTCGAATATACCTGGGAAGTCCTAAAATATGTATATTTGAGATATTGATTTGGTAAGTAAATAAAGTATAAACTTCGTAGTACTAATACCTCAGTAAAAAGAGAGCGTTCACGCGTAGTAGCGTTTTCATTACTTTTTAAGCAAGTGCTTGATCATGATTCCACCTTTTTGTTAACGGGGAGGAAATCTTCAAAAGATACCCCGTCTTCGGTGCACCGCTTGCGGCGGTTATGCGGGTTTTTACCAACTATAAACTCCTCGGTGGCCCTTCCTCGGCGTATGGTAGGGGCTCCGGAATCAGTGGAACGCACCGGAGCCCGTCTGCACTGTGCTCATAGAGAGCACTTCCCGGGGAGGTTACCCTCCCCTGCAGGGGCAAGGACACGGGCCAGCCGATGTCGCCTTCTTCCCGATCCACCTTGGCGGACGACGAAGGCCCGAGGCCCCTTTTAGTCGCCTTCTACGACAGGCAGGGGATACCGTAGTCTTATTCTTGAGAGCCCAGAACTACAGGGCTGAAATGATTCCACCTAATGTTAAGTAGGAATTAAGGCCTGAATGGTAAGCCGCACTAGCTAAGTAAATGCCTATTCACTCTACTCTTGAAAATAGCCATATTGCGTTTAATGTTTGCGGTGTGTGTCGTGCAATTTTGTGCAAGCAAATAATAAAGAAGATTAGAAATATGGTTGACAATTTACGTAAAACACCATTCAATAAAATGACAGGAATAGACATCCTTCAACTGTCTCGAACAGAAAATATACATTTCAAAAGCCAATAGAGGGTGTACCTATCATTGGAAAACAAGGGTATTTTCTATATTTGTATGCTCATAACGCCGTTATTTAATAATAGATTTTGAGTTTTTAGTTTGAAATGCTTTCAGTTAAATCCCATATTAATTTACTAGGACGCATAACATTTTCTACTCCTAAGAGACGTACTAGAAATACAGGATTGTTTTATGTTACATATCACCATAAAAATTATGGAAAAAAATCCATTTTAACATGATTACCCCGCCAGTACAATGAAAAATTCAGTGATCAGATTCATATATCAAAAAGTAACTTTAAAAATGAAATCATCTATGTACTTAGTCTAGTTTTATTTAAACACTAAAATGTATAAGAATGTAATTATGTTTGACGCTTCATAATTTAAGTACTTACCGTAACTTAAACTTAACTCAGAAATTGTTTCCGATAATGTAGTTATGCACCTGTTGGCTAATTTATCGGTATTGTCTTATTGTTTTCTATTTTCCAATGTACCTGATTACATTTAGCTGTTGTATATACTATTATAAATAAATAAATAAATTATACTAGCGTAGGATCTTGAGCTTCGAATATACCTGGGAAGTCCTAAAAATATGTATATTTGAGATATTGATTTGGTAAGTAAATAAAGTATAAACTTCGTAGTACTAATACCTCAGTAAAAAAAGAGAGCGTTCACGCGTAGTAGCGTTTTTTCATTACTTTTTAAGCAAGTGCTTGATCATGATTCCACCTTTTTTTTTGTTAACGGGGAGGAAATCTTCAAAAAGATACCCCGTCTTCGGTGCACCGCTTGCGGCGGTTATGCGGGGTTTTTACCAACTATAAACTCCTCGGTGGCCCTTCCTCGGCGTATGGTAAGGGGCTCCGGAATCTCCAGTGGAACGCACCGGAGCCCGTCTGCACTGTGCTCAAGGAGAGCACGTCCCGGGAGGGAGGTTACTCCCTCCCCCCCTGTGCAGGGGCAAGGCGACACGGGCCAGCCGATGTCGCCTTCTTCCCGGATCCACCTTGGCGGACGACGAAGGCCCGAGGCCCCTTTTAGTCGCCTTCTACGACAGGCAGGGGATATCGTAGTCTTATTCTTGAGAGCCCAGAACTACAGGGCTGAAATGATTCCACCTAATGTTAAGTAGGAATTAAGGCCTGAATGGTAAGCCGCACTAGCTAAGTAAATGCCTATTCACTCTACTCTTGAAAATAGCCATATTGCGTTTAATGTTTGCGGTGTGTGTCGTGCAATTTTGTGCAAGCAAATAATAAAGAAGATTAGAAATATGGTTGACAATTTACGTAAAACACCATTCAATAAAATGACAGGAATAGACATCCTTCAACTGTCTCGAACAGAAAATATACATTTCAAAAGCCAATAGAGGGTGTACCTATCATTGGAAAACAAGGGGTATTTTTCTATAAATTGTGGCGGCAATCACTGTCAGGCGCACTCGTCGTTCCCGGCGGGCTCGCTAAATATTTAAGCGCATGTCTCTGCCGGCCGTTGGCTCGGCCCGTTTCTACAAGTTACGAGTGTCTTGCACGGGAGCAATCCTGCAAATGGACGCGCGACTTGATATCACGAGTCTGGGAGGATTTACAAGTGTCTAACGTATGACGGCCGAGTTGCATAATCATTTTTATTTGCCACAAAGCAATAAGCTCTTATAAGGTAGTTAATTGCTATACTAAAGGTGATGATGCATCTTCCATATATATGTCCAATAACGGAAATTTACGATTAAACTAATAATTTATCGGTTAGAAAATCATTTGTATTTCAACTGTTTAGGAGATACTCGTACCACAAGCAAATCGACCCAACCTTGCCTACCACAGTAAAACGCCTTAATAAATGTCCTGTGCCCCGAGTAAAAAATTCTTTTGCACATAAACGTTACGATGTGCTAGCTCCATACCTATACAATATTCTACAAAAGGAATGCAATGTTAGAAACTACGCAAATAACAAATTTAAAAAGACACCAATACGTATGTCGTCATAAACGTACTGCTTAAGCCAAGCAGTACGTTTCAGCCCTGTAGTTCTGGGCTCTCAAGAATAAGACTACGGTATCCCCTGCCTGTCGTACAAGGCGATTAAAAGGGGCCTCGGGTTCACTGGGCGATAAGGGTGGGGGCCTTTGTCGTCCGCTAAGGTGGACCCGGGAAGAAGGCGACATCGGCTGGCCCGTGTAGCCTTGCACTATGAGGGCACAGGGGGGGGAGGGAAAAACCTCCCCCCCCGGCACGTGCTCTCCTTGAGCACAGTGCAGAGGGGCTCCGGTGCGTTCCACTGGAGATCCCGGAGCCCCTCGTCATGCACCGAGGAAAGGGCCACCGGGGAGGTTTTAGTGGGTAAAAACCCCACATAACCGCCGCCTTCCCCCCAGAAGGCGGGGTATCTTTTTGAAGATTTTCTCCCCGTTAACAAAAAAAAAAAAAGCAGTACGTTTATGACGACATAGAAAAATTGGTAATTATAAATTGATAGTTTTGTATATTGTGCATACATACACACACACACACACACACAGAGACAATAACAGATTTTATTTTTACCCTTAATTATAATTTGTTTCTGAACTTTTTTTCCTTTTTTCTTAATGTTTAACATTACGTTCAAAAAACGGCGGGTGAAGACATTAGCTCCTGAGATGCAGCTTACGCCAGTTAGTAAGGGACTCACCTTTATATGCAATCAACTTTTTTTTGATGCAAATATACTATTTATTTATAATTACTGAATACTCTACCGGCCGCGACGTGGTTTGGCCCTTTAGGATCGTAATGCTATTGCGAATAGAGTAACGTTCAAGCCGATGTCCCTTGTGTCCATTTACCTCCTAAAGAGGTTCAGACTAAGTGACCTAAGAGCTGTGCCACCTCTCGAAAACCTGAACTGTATAGGCCGTAGCATCAGCGTAGTTCATTTAGAAAAAAAAAACGTTTAGGGTACGGTCTGCGAAACGTAAGATTGTAGGTTCGAATCCATCATTTGACTATTGACGTGAACCATCTCCTAGCGCAAGCTTCGTTGTAATGGTTAACAAGAACGTTAGTAATATTGTGATTTTTTTTATGTACAATTTTTTAATATAAAACAACTTTTACGTAATATTTTAGAATTCCTTACCTTTGTAACACTTTAGAAGGAGTTGCGTTCTTAGCGTAGCTTTGATTCGAAGACGACTTTCAGTTCAGACTCTTGTATCTTGCACCGTGGGGCTTATGAAGCATTCATTCGACTGTCACGTTGGTTACCGCCCAACAGTCACTTACTGTTAAGTATAATATTTATTAAAGAGTATATGAAGCGGCAGTTCTACCCTGTACTTACTACAACTGTTGGAGTCACACATGCGTTAGAGTTGACAGGCGACTACAGCTGTTCCTTACTATATACTTATAGATATTTTTTATTCTGTTCTTTCAATTCGGCATTTCTCTAAAGAGTCCCACACATTAACAGTCGGCCGATATTAGTCTGTCAGTTAATCTTAGTATATATATAATCTTAACATAGACCTTGGACGGCAGGCCGTCTGATACGACCAATGACTGCAGGCGAACTGTTAATGTGTCGGACTCTTAAGGGAGATATAAGATAGATTCCGAAGTAAGAAATACGACGGAGAGAAAAGGTAGTCGACATAGATCTTAAGACAGCAAGTTAAAGTGACGGTGGGCTGTCAGATCAGCAGATTTAGTGACGGCAGATGAGAGTGGAAAGTCAAAAACGGACGCAGCGTATCAGTCGGAGAAGCGTAGGGCGCCCTCCTTCCAAATGGAACGACGTCTTTATAAGGACGGATTTACTTACCGAAAAATTTGTATACCGGTGTATGGCAATGGGCGGCTTAACCCCTGTCAAATAATCTGGGACCTAATAATCTTGGTGACAAAAATAAAGCAGACAGAGAAAGCGGTCTTTCTCTTATCCGCTACAGGGAAAACGATGCGGTAGCTTATATATCATACTATTAAACTTGTTGACGACTATATCACATAAAACATCAAAAGTGTCTAGGGATAAAATAATTTTTTGTAAAAAAAAATCCGATAATATTTTTTAAATTATCTAGCTCAGAAACATTCTCGATATTTTAGTAATTAGAGAGAATGACTGACGTATTATATTCCAATCTTTGACTGTACGGGTCCTAGAGATATTCAAAGGAAACATTTCTCCCGACTAGACTTTGCGAGTCTGTCTTTCATAGTGTACTAGCTGATCCCACAAACATTGTTTTGTCATATATATTTTGTCTATCAATATAATAACAACAATAGATAAATCGACGACCTCTTAAAACAAACTCTGCAAAACTGTTTTTCTGTTGCGAAAGAAGCTTTAATTGTATTTGATTGACGTTTATGATATGACGCCTGTTTGAAGTTGTCATTCGTCAGCTGAGTAACTGAACGTCATTCCGGTTAACCGTGGTCTTATAACATCTGATTTTAATAAAGATATATTTTATTTTACATACAAACATCTGTCAGTACCAACTGAAACTTTCGTAGACTCACGTACAACACTGTGCTGACGATTGTCACATGATCAAATGCATAGTTTACGATTCCATAAAGGACATACATTCTTTTATATATATATACTAATGTACCCAGCTCGCTTCGCCGGGATACATTTTGCTTTATTTTATTTAAACAATAAACTTACATCATTCAATTTTTTATTTAAATCTCATAAATTATTAATATCTCTCCGTATTCATTCTCTTATCGATCGGGCGAAGACGACCTACACCCATGTACATATCATTACATACAATATCATTATTAGAATTTATACAAAAACATATCGGGCTCAAGTTTATGTCAGAAATACGACGTCGCCAGATTACTCAATCAGTCAATCTGAAGATTCTCTGAAAGTTTCATTGAAATCGGTCCCGCCGTTTCGGAACATATATGGAATAAACCCACACACTTTCTCTTTTATATATAGATATATATAGATAGATAAGCTTGAATATTGCACGACTAAAGCCACGACGGATTTGAGAGTCGAGTTCTTAAGGTACAATGGTATCCATATTTCAGGGTCAGACACGCTCTAAGCCACTCTCGATTCCTTTACTCTGACGATCATATTTCATCCACCTCGCGGGGATGCTGCGATATTTTTCCTATATTACTCTCTACGGCCATCGCGGGATTTAATGCATTCATACGGATAACGGATGGCTTGGAGAAACGGGCCGTTATGCGCGCGGTGAAAATTGTATTCTGTGTCTTTTTAACCTATTATTAAATAGTGTAAAGATGAAAATAGTGTGGCGGGATCAGATTCGCCATAGATGAGAAATGAGTGAAAATGGATTTATGTTTTTCCGGATTCTTACGTAAAAAAATAAAAGTAATGAAAAGAAACACTCACGTCAGTCGCCCAGATGTCAGAGATGAAAAGATTAGCCGTCACGGCCGTTTAACTCTACGGGGGTAAGCAGGAAAGTAGTATCACAGAGCAAAACGCCAGGCAAATTTTTTGTAAAAAGTGATTTTTTGTAATATGCCCAGCAATATTGACAAATATTAAAAGCTAATTTATTAACTTAATTCAAATTAGAATAAGTTAGAAATCGACCTTTCTTTGTGATCTTGACATTTCAATGTCTTTTTTACTTATTTTTAACATGGTTCAAGTAATGTAACATTCTTAATTATAGTATTCGATTTTTTTCTTGTACTTTTTAAGCAAGTGCTTGACTAAGATCCCACCGGATCGTAAGTGTACATACAGTCCTGGATGGTAAAGCGCTCTCGCTAAGTAAAATGCCTCTACCCTTGAAAACATCTACATTGTTATTTGAGGGAAAGACAGAGGCGAGCAAACAATTCTAGTTCTTAGCCATATGAATAATGAAAGACGAAGCAAAGCTTCGTTTGGGTTCGATGGATGTCCACAACAAAAGGATGAAATCCTGTAGTTCGTCTAAGTCCGATGTTGGAACGGGGATGGGGAATTAGATCTTGTAGTTCCTGAGCATACTCCTAAAAATTCATTCTGTAAAAAACCGAAAGGCTGGCCAACTTACGCCTAAACTGAGTAAATTGGTTTCTGTCAATTTTGTGATAAGGAAAAATTAGACTTGTTAGCTGGCACATGACACCCAGCGATTGTTATGCATAATAACTACTTCCAATGATATCTCAATGATTTACCTGATCCTTGTTGTATCTTTAATTCATAATTTATAATTTAGTTGATCGTCACATGAACTTGGCATATGACAATAGTTGTAACTTTATTAGTTCCTAATCTGACTTCTAATTAATTTTGTATAAAGATTGTGAGGACGCGCAGTTGTGACGGTATTCGTTATAATATTTCTTTATACAACGTTACGCTGTCTCAATAAAGCGAGTGTATTAGTTGTTGGACTATTTTATTCCACGAAACCTACAAATTATAACAGACTATATTATGAATGTATATTGAATTAATAATTACCTACTAGTCGAACATAAATGTTATTTGTACTTTACAATTTCAACGTGACAAAAATAAATTTTGAGAATTAATTACAATTACAATTTAATTGGAGTTGATTAATTTTTGTTTCTCAGTCTTACAGTTAATTTAAGTATAAAGTTCTTTTTTTTATTTTACAAATTAAGCGTGAAGAAAGGACATTAATTATAACCGGCCGCTATCAGTTATAAACAGATAATAATTATTCGCCTTTCCAAAGTTTTTAATTAAGACAAACTTTTGTTTGTAATTACTTTATAATATCAAAGTATTTTTTTATGTTAAAGCACTCAATACCTTATTACTTTTTAGTCAGTAATTAAGATTTTTTTTCATTAGAACTTACTAAAACAGGCCAGCAAATGGTGAGACGGTCATGTCCCAGAAGGAGGCTGACGAGCGAATCAGGGACGGAAGCGCAGAGGCGCCCTCCCTCCTTTCAGACGCCTCCTCTTGCCGCCCCGTAATCCGAAGCGGGGCCAGGATGGGTACCTGGCCCCAGCATGCTTCGGCGTCGTCGGGACTTCTCTGAGTGCCGGAGAAGTCCCCTTTGAGGATGAAGTCTGGTCTTTGCCGGGACCGGCCGTTCGTTGGGGTGTCCTGTCACTGACAGATCCGGGGCACCCCGTTCATAACGGCTGACGGCATTCGCGGTAGGTTTAGTGGGTAGGGGCTGCCCAGGCCGAGTCCCACACATCCCTCCGGGCCCACCCAGGGAGGATGGTCTGTAAACATATTCCCCCGCGTTAACAAAAAAAAAGGCCAGCAAATGGTGAGATCAATTTGAATCTAGTAGTCATTGTTATGGAGTTTTAGTCCATATTCTTTAATTGTCATAAATCTACCAATATCTCTATAACAAATTTACAGACTATAAGTTGAAACACTTAAAAAAATTATATCACCTAAAATTTCATAACGACGAAAGAAAACTTTTTAAACACTGTAAAATCTTACCTATTTATACAAAAATAAAATACATTATGTTATAAGAATATTTCTTTAATGAAAATTTTTCAACCAAAATGGAATATCCTATATGCACACGATCGATATTGCTTGTGTACGACGGCAAGATACATCGCGCTTTTTTTTTTGACGGGGCGGACATCTTCAGAAAGATACTCCGCCTTCTGGGAGGCGGCGTTTATGTGGGGTTCTTACCCACTAAAACCTCCCCGGTGGCCCTTTCCTTGGTGCATGACGAGGGGCTCCGGGATCTCAACGTGGTACGCACCGGAGCCCCTCTGCACTGTGCTCAAGGAGAGCACGTCCCGGGGTGGGCAGGTTACTCCCTCCCCCCCCTGTGCCCTCGCAGTGCAAGGCTACACGGGCCAGCCGATGTCGCCCTCTTCCCGGGTCCACTTTGGTGGACGACGCAGGCCCCCACCCTTGTCGCCCAGTGAACCCGAGGCCCCGTCTAGTCGCCTTCTACGACAGGCAGGGGATACCGTAGTCTTATTCTTGAGAGCCCAGAACTACAGGGCTGAGATACACCGTGGCTTTTTTTTTTTGTTTACGGGGAGGAAATCTTCACAAAGATACCCCGCCTTCTGGGGGGAAGGCGGCGGTTATGTGGGGTTCTTACCCACTAAAACCTCCCCGGTGGCCCTTTCCTCGGTGCATGACGAGGGGCTCCGGGATCTCAACGTGGAACGCACCGGAGCCCCTCTGCACTGTGCTCAAGGAGAGCACGTCCCGGGGAGGTTACTCCCTCCCCCCCTGTGCCCTCGCAGCGCAAGGCGACACAGGCCAGCCGATGTCGCCTTCTTCCCGGGTCCACTTTGGTGGACGACGCAGGCCCCCACCCTTGTCGCCCAGTGAACCCGAGGCCCCTTTTAGTCGCCTTCTACGACAGGCAGGGGATACCGTAGTCTTATTCTTGAGAGCCCAGAACTACAGGGCTGCGATACACCGTGCCTTTTTTTTTTTTTTTTTTGTTCACGGGGAGGAAATCTTCAAGAAGATACCCCGCCTTCTGGGGGGAAGGCGGCGGTTATGTGGGGTTCTTACCCACTAAAACCTCCCCGGTGGCCCTTTCCTCGGTGCATGACGAGGGGCTCCGGGATCTCAACGTGGAACGCACCGGAGCCCCTCTGCACTGTGCTCAAGGAGAGCACGTCCCGGGGGGGAGGTTACTCCCGCCCTGCCCTCGCAGAGCAAGGCGACACGGGCCAGCTGATGTCGCCTTCTTCCCGGGTCCACTTTGGTGGACGACGCAGGCCCCCACCCTTGTCGCCCAGTGAGCCCGAGGCCCCTGTTAGTCGCTTAGTAGTACGACAGGCAGAGGATACCGTAGTCTTATTCTTGAGAGCCCAGAGCTACAGGGCTGAGATACACCGTGCCTAGGTTAGCTAACCAACTACCCCCTGATATTAGAAAATGTATAACTCAAAAAAAATAAAGCCCATATTAAAACATTATTTAGTTACGCAAGATGGGCACGCTAGTGACAAAGCACTGCGGTTTATATAGCGTTAAGTTATATATATATATTTCCTTTATTGTAAAATTATATTTGTAATAAATTAAAAAAAATGAACAAACATTCTTACGAGTACATACATTTTCAAAGTTCCCCGGTATATCTTTCGAAATCGGTCCGTAAATGACTTCGGCTGTTGTAGTAACCATCCCTGTTTTTGAAGTCGTTTAAAAACTAAACTCATTAGTGATTTCGTCGTCGTTATTTCAATGTGAAATGGCGTAAATATACGTAAATATTAAAAAGGATCCATGGGTTTTTTTCTAAACGTAAAATAAAATATTCGTAAACATTTTATCACAAACGTTCCCTAATTTTTTGGCTTCCCTTTTATACGCAAAAGACGAATGCCAAATTTTCATATTTCCTAGAGAATTAAAAGTTATATAACAGTGTTACATAATTTACCATAATTTATTATTGTAAATTATATGGTTTTAAATATTTTTAACCTCTTTGAGCCGTGGTAGCTCGGTGTCCGGGAGGTTGACTCAAGTTGCATAGTACGCCAGCAAATCGAGTTCGATTCCCGGTGCCGGCACCAATAAATTTGTTTGTTGCAATTTAAATTGCTGATAAACAAGGTGGTGAAGGAACACATCGTGAGGAAATCTACATCATAGAACATTTTCGAAGAAATTTTAAGTCTGCCAGTCTGGAATAGGGCCGTGTGACTGACTATGCCCTTATACTTTCTTTATAGAGAAGGTTTGTGCACAGCAATGGGACATATATATATATATGTATATATATATTATATATATATATATATATATTTATTGTACCCTTATTGTCTGAAAAAATTCCATGTAATTGTAGCGCGCACGACTTTGGGTAGTCCTGGGCATCGTGATATTAGAAATCAGCGCTGTCGCATCCTTGCGACGGCATATGCTGAGACGGTGTCCAATATTGGCATCATGTCTTATCTACTATTTGTCCGTTTTTTGTTAACTGTATCTTTTTAATTTTAATTTTTTCTGTCTTTTGATGTGCTTATTTTGTGCCAATAAAGAATATGTCTATGTCTATTATATAAGCTGTAACTTTAACTTATATAAATTATTTTTTCATTCTGTTGTTATGTTCGTCAAGGTGTTAATGTATTAATCTTTTTTTTTCTCTTGTTGCAGGTAAGTTTTGGGTCTATCTTTTCTGCATGGACATGCCGTTTCCATCCAAGTTTGTGTCGCTAGCGATAGAGGTTAAGGCTAAACGATCTAAGAGGTATGCCACCTTTCAATCCGGTGAAGCAGTCAAGGCCAGCTTCTCTGGACAATCTGTGTAGTTCGTCGAAAAAAATCCAAATATGTAACTAAAACCTGTAAACTTTTTGCATTAATTTACCTAGGTTTCCATACATATCTACATTCACATATATACATTACATACACATGTTATGTATATATGTTTTGCATATATATCTATGTGTTATTTTAGGTTAAAACTCTTACGTAAAGTTTCTTACCTTTTCATTGATTACACCTGCCAATATGTTTTTTCGAGAATTGTCGAAATGTTTGTAGAGATTGCCCCACTAAGACATCAAAATCCACATTTGTAAATATTAGCTTACGGTGTTACGATACGTATAAATAATTTAGATATAATCATTTGTATACACACGAGCGGTATAAATTGACGATGACACTTCAAAAACTGCCTCAAAGACATAGAAGAGTAATTTGTAATCGAATAACCCTGTCAGACGATACACACGGCTCTCAAGTTCGGCGAGATATTAATCAATGTCGATAATATACTAACAACATATTTACTTGCAAGTCACAACCTGCTAGAAGTTCTCTTAAATCTATAGACTATACTTTTATACTAAATAATGATTTTTTGTATTATTGACACGATTTATGCAGAAAGTGTTGTTAGCTTAAGTTACTGAAAGCTTAGTAGCCTGGCATCGGACTTACGATAGACAATTTGATATAATATTCGATTTCTTAATCGCAAAAAATCTAAAAATTTGTTAAAATTCAGCTTATCTTTTGGTTTGTTGGGATCTTAAGTGACCACCGTCGCCCATGAACATCCATGGCAGCAGAGGTGCTGCAGATGCGTTGCCGGCCTTTGAGATAGGAGTAGGCTCGTTTCTTGAACGTCCCCAAATCGTAAACGTTCGGAAACACCGCTGGTGACAGTTGATTCCCCAAGTTGACATTGCGTGGAAAAAAGTTACGCGAGAAACGTACAGTCGTGGAACGCCAACCATCAAGATGGTGTCGGCGGAGCTTTGAATTCTGCCGACATTCCTTCAATTTGATAGCAAATTTAGTCCAGTTTAGGTTCCTGTAGGGACATGGCTGCTGCAAAACCTGTTGCACGAATTGCAGAATACCGATGTTAAGTAATGGTACAGTAATGGTGCTGTGGCACCAGATAAATATATTTCCGATTCGTTATAAAGAGTTGATCTCTTAAGATTAGCTAGTTTGTCCCCTTCTACTGTAAAAAACAAGTTGAGATTAAAATTACTTGAGATCTAAATTTTAATTTTTTTTTTCATTATTATATCTCTATTGACCTCTTAAGCAAGCTTTCGGACTGTCACTTTTTTATAAAAAAACCAGCCTGTGTTCAATGGAACTAGTGCTAACTCGTTGTCGTCGTAAATTACTTTTTCTTTGACTTTGAAGTACAATGCACCTGTCTCTATCGTACCGACTATGTTCATCTAATTCACTCCTACAGAGATTTGGAGATTTCTATAATTAACTTCTGGAGACAACAAGGTACATTCAAGCCGAGAGAGACATAATTAAGTCGTTCTCCATCTTACACGACAGTGTTGCGTTTGGAAGCGGAGCTTTCGGAGATTTTAATTTGCCAGTGTCGGCTGAAATGTAGTCGTTTTAATCAGAGCTACGGAGCACCGCGGGTCTTGTCTAAATTTTCTATTAAACCCGTGAGAAGTGTAGGGAGACACAAAAGCGACGTATCTGCGATCTATTAATAAGGCAGTTTAATTTGGAAGCGCTGGTACAGTCGGCGCGGAAAGCGAAAACACACAAAAATGAAATACAAAAATAAAAGTTTTTAATTAACTCTGATGGAGTTCGACGTAGTTTTTCCCGGCCCGTTTCTTTGCCGGCCCTGTGTACAGCATTTTGATCTTGTGTTTTTTTACATTCGCTATGTACCCAATGTTTAAATCTTTCTGTTAAACACAAAACGAAAATTTTATACACAATCTATTTTATTATTTTGATATTCTTATTTTTGTTAAGAAATTCAACAGCTGATGATTGTTTCTTAAAATCGTCTGGGTTTCTGCAGAATACCAGGGCTGAATTATCCTCCTTGGGTAGTCAATATTATGCTGAGCAGTGAACACTGTCGGTTCGGCGTTGCAACGTATAGCATAGGACCTTTTGGTTTTTTTTTTATACTATCCCATTTTTAACTGTGTGTTTAATTTATATGTGTTGTAATCTGTCTAACCAAATAAATGGCATTATTATTAATAAAATATAAAAGTAATTTAAATTAGAACTTTTTTCCAATTCAAATCCTATGTATTACCTTAAAACAAGCGATAGACAAAGCTCCAGTTCTGTAGTCCTGGGTTCACAGACGACTAAAGGAATCCTTTCTGAGTCGTAAAAAGGGCCGTTAGATTTTTTTTTATCATCGTTTCCCCAACGTTTGGTACTTTAGGGTCCTTTCTTCTTCTTCTTCCTTGCATTCCCCTTTCCGTACTTCCTCTTCCAATCCCACTCCCACACACCACTCTCTTCCATTCACCTCTCTTACAGATTCCTACTCTATTTCATTATTACACGTTTTTACAATTTCTAACTCTACTTTCTACATTTTACAATTTCTTACTCTACTTCCTACATTTCTTTCCTCTTACTCTACTTCCTTATTCTATTGTCTCACTCTATATTTCCTTACTCTACATGTACTTTTGTTATTCTACATTTACATTTTGCCCTTATTTTCTATTTTTTTTTTATTTTACATATTATTGCTTGGGCCATTAGATTAACAGGCGAATGATGAATAGCAATGGAGTGATGCTGTGTTATCTTACCACAACTAGGATGTTAAAGGAGGAATTGTCTGGGGCGTGGTATTCATACATTATCTAATATGTTTTACCAATACTATCACCACTTTATCACCATTAATGTTGCTCTAAGCTTAGTTTTTTTTAAATGAAGAACTACACAGATTGGCCAGAGAAGCTGGCCTTGACTGTTTCAACGGATTGAGAGGTATCATAGCTCTTAGATAGCTTAACCTCAATTGCTAGTATCTCGACACAAGGGTGAAAATTATATGAAGTTTAGTGTCGGGGTTAATATGTACGTAAAGAGTTTATATGTGTAAATTTTTACCGAACTAATTATAACACTTTGTCCTCGTGATATAAACCAAGTTTTACAATATAAAATAATTTAAATTTTGATATTAATTATCATTTTATAGCACTATAAAATAAAACGATTTTGTAGCTTTACATTTGTGATTATAATTTAGTTAATTATTTTCATTTAGAGTTCAAACTTCATTACATATTTCTGTCGTAATTATTGGTTCGTATATTTTGAGCCGTGGTAACGGTGGTAGCGGTCGCTTAAAGTTGCGTAGTACGCTACTTCTACTATTAATTGTTGCAATTTTGGAATAAAATCTGTACAGTGCTGATTTTCCACATGCTCTGCTGTGAAGGAAAACGTGTGGAATTCTTCTAAAGTATTTGAAGTCTACCCATCCGCAATAGAGCGGTATGGTGGACTTTGCACTTATACGACTGATGACTTGCACCCAACAATGCAACATATAGACATTTTTATAATTGTAGGTCTCGTGGAACGAAATAGTCGAATAACTAATACACTAGCTTTATTGAGACAGCGTCACTTTGTACAAAGAATTATTTTAACGAATACTGTGACAACTGCGCGTCCTCACAATCTTTATACAAAATTAATTAGAAGTCATATTACAAACTAATAAAGTTTACAATGCCAAGTTTAAGTAATGTTCAACTAAATTATTAATTATGTATTAAAGATACAATAAGGTTCAGGTAATTCACTAAGATATCATTGGAAGTAGTTATTATGCATAACAATTGCCGGGTGTCATGTGTTGCCAGCTAACAAAAGAAAAATTATAACTTTCGTGTTTGTGGACCTTGAACTGTCGTTTTTGCGTACAATATTTATTATTTTTTGCTAAATAAGTATTGTACCACGCCATTGACCTAGAGGTTTCCTAAAAGAAAATCGTTTTACGGTACAAAAAATAAAAGAGAAGTGTCAATCTTGAAAATCCTATTTTCGCTTTTTTTCATCTAATTGTTACAAGTCCATTTTTTTCTGATTACAACGACTTAAAAAAGTGAAAATGGCCATATGTGTCACTTACTACGTTTTTGCTTTTCAGCGTCGATATATATATATATGTAAACAAAGTGTAAATATATATATATGTAAACAAAGTATAAATATATATATATATATATATGTAAACAAAGTATAAATATATATATATGTAAACAAAGTATAAATATATATATATGTAAACAAAGTATAAATATATATATATATGTTAACAAAGTATAAATATATATATATATATATATATATGTAAACAAAGTATAAATATATATATATGTAAACAAAGTATAAATATATATATATAGCTGCTTAAATTGATATATATTTATTTATAATATAGATAAAAATATATGTAACGCCATATTTATACACAACCGAATCGCGTCCGCCATAGTTTTACAGATTTGTGCACTGTGCTACATGTGTGAGTGCGGGACATGCTGAGCCAACCCCTCTTCGACACAAGTTCTATTCTGTTCTTTTTAAATTTTCACAATTTTTATTACTTTTCTTTATGTTTAAATGTTCATTCTATTCTGTTCTTTTCCATTTTATTTTTCTGCCCCTACTGAATTTTGCTACCCCGTACCACCGTTCCGTTGTCTGACAGCGACCTGCAATCTGAGCGTGCATTTTTCATTCCGATCGCAGTGAACTAAGGTGTTCTGACGTTAACTTATCTTAATTTACTATTTGATTTATTCTCTACCTTCCATAAGAGCTTACTGTTTAAAGAATCGTCGGCAAAGAGATTCCAGATTCTATTACAGTTAAGGCTCAAGGCCATATTGTAGGTGTGTTTCCCACAACTATAATATATGGCCCTGAGCAAAAATAAAGGGTCGGGTTAAGAAAGTTTGAATATCTCGGAAGATAAAGACGCTAACTAACTGAAATAAATTGTGCATGATAGACAATAAAATATCCTTTCAAAAGTGTTAGGATCTGTAGGTCTCGTGGAATAAAATAGTCCAACAACTAATACACTCGCCTTATTGAGACAGCGTAACGTTGTACAAGAATTATTTATAACGAATACCGTCACAACTGCCCGTCCTCACAATCTTTATACAAAATTAATTAAAAGTCAGATTAGGAACTAATAAAGTTAAACTATTGTTTACAATGGACAAGTCAATGTGACGATCAACTAAATTATTAATTATGAATTAAAGATACAATAAGGTTCAGGTTAATCATTCAGATACCATTGGAAGTAGTTATTATGCATAACAATTGCCGGGTGTAATGTGTTGCCAGCTAACAAAAGAAAAATTATAACTTTCGTGTTTGTGGACATTGAACTGTCGTTTTTGCGTACAATATTCATTATTTTTTGCTAAATAAGTATTGTACCACGCCATTGACCTAGAGTTTTCCTAAAAGAAAATCGTTTTACGTTACAAAAAATAAAAGAGAAGTGTCAATCTTGAAAATCCTATTTTCGCTTTTTTTCATCTAATTGTTAAAAGTCCATTTTTTTCTGACTACAACGACTTAAAAAAGTGAAAATGGCCATATGAGTAACTTACTACGTTTTTGCTTTCCAGCGTCGATATTTATATATATATGTTAACAAAGTATAAATATATATATATAGCTGCTTAAATTGATATATATTTATTTATAATATAGATAAAAATATATGTAACGCCATATTTATACACAACCGAACCGCGTCCGCCATAGTTTTTACAGATTTGTGCACTGTGCTACATGTGTGAGCATAGGACATACTGAGCCAACCCTCTTCGACACAAGTTCTATTCTGTTCTTTTTTTTAAATTTTCACAATTTTTATTACTTTTCTTTATGTTGTGTCTTGTTTTACCTGTTGTTTCTGTGTTCTTGTGTCGAATAAATGTTCATTCTATTCTATTATATTCTAATTACTTCGTCTACACTAACACGTCACCAGTGTTGGTAACAAAACAAATGTTATCTCATGTTTAATATTAAAATGTACAACAACAATTATAAATTCTTTAGCTGAAGTTGGCATTCAACGATAAGCTAAACAACTTAATAAAAAAACTGCGGCATGTATACTACTTCCACTCTATTAAAGTGCCCATCATTAAGCAAGACACAGACAATTAAACAATGACCCCTTGAAAGTAATTCCGCGTGATCCAGACATCAATTTACAAGCAAACAAGACGATTTCGTCACCACCATTAGAGTTCCGCAGGAAAGGGTTCCTACTGGAGGGTAGATAGCAGACGAGTGGCAATTAAAATTTGTATTATCTACCCCCAGGCGCTTTGGGGGTGGTTATAAGTTGTAATTAAGAAGTATCAGGATTGGTTTTGACTTAAATTAACACTTGTTTATTAAAATAGAGTGTCTGAGACGGTGAAGACGACCTTTCAGATAAGCTTTTGTTCCTAAATTATTCATTTTCTTATTAATACTCGTAGCTTAATATACTTAACATATAGTATGTTTTTCCTTCCGATTACAATGTGGGTATTTTCAAGAGTAGAGTGAATAGGCATTTACTAAGCTAGTGCGCATTACCATCCAGGACTGCATTTCCACTAAACATCAGGTGGGATCGTAGTCAAGCACTTGCAAAGAAAGTATAAAAAAAAGCTATCTATGCTATAGATAAATTTATGATATAGATATATTTAGATAAGTTGCAGCCTTTATATATATAATATATGTGTCCCACTGTTGGGCGCAGGCCTTCGACTTCAAAAATAAGGAAGTTCTCAATCCGTCTGCATTTTTTACATTTGTTAAGTCATAACTTTCGACTAGGTGAACCGATTTTTAAGATTTTTTTCTTATTTGAAGACCGGCTTCCGCTTTCAGTGTGGTCTCAATCCAATTTGGTCCAATTCTGACAATGGCGTCCATGAAAATACTCAATGTACCAACTTCCTCTGACTACTAGAATTGCTTTAGTTAACTCTCTGTTGCTGCCCATCATTGACTATGCTGACGTTTGCTATACAGATGTCAATGAAACACTTCTCGACAAACTTGAGCGATTACTCAATCTATGTATAAGGTTTATCTTCGGAATACGTAAATGTGACCATGTGTCACACTACCGGAATTAGCTGAAGTGGCTCAACATCCGCAACAGGCGAGATGTGCACTTACATGTTACATAACGTACTACATGACACTTGGTCTCCAGGATATCTTCGTGAGCGCTTCGTACACAAACAGTTCGTCGGCCGTGAACCTCGAACTTTCTATGATAAATTTCTAACGTTCCCCGAATGCCACACGAATCTTTATTGCAATTCATTTACCTGTACAGCTATAAAACTCTGGAATGGCTTGCCGATTGAGATTAAGGAGGCTTCGTCAACTAATGTCTTTAAATCGCGTGTATCTGAATACTTTCTTCTCAAACAATGAAAAGTACAAACTGGTATATATACTATCGTTTATTTATTCCATGTATATGTATATTATTATATTTATATTGACGTATCTATGACGAATTCATTAATCTATGTAATATATATATATATTTTGGTGCAATTAAGGATTTATCTATCTATCCATCTATCAATGTCACGCCAACCGATTAACAGGATTCATTTTTTATTAGAAAGGATGTACTTCAAGGGTAGTTTGATGAGAATTGGGTTAGGTTCTGATTAACTCAGCCCTGTAGTTCTGGACTCTCAAGAATAAGACTACGGTATCCCCTGCCTGTCGTACAAGGCGACTAAAAGGGGCCTCGGGTTCACTGGGCGAAAAGGGTGGGGGCCTGCGTCGTCCACCAAAGTGGAGCCGGGAAGAAGGCGACATCGGCTGGCCCGTGTCGCCTTGCGCTGCGAGGGCACAGGGGAGGAGGGAGTAACCTCCCCCCGGGACGTGCTCTCCTTGAGCACAGTGCAGAGGGGCTCCGGTGCGTTCCACGTCAGATCCCGGAGCCCCTCCTCATGCACCGAGGAAAGGGCCACCGGAGAGGTTTTAGTGGGTAAGATCTCCACATAACCGCCGCCTTCCCCCCAGAAGGCGGGGTATCTTTGTGAAGATATCCTCCCCGTCAACAAAAAAAAAAGGTTCTGATTAACTAAAATTCGTAATATTCCTGCGATAATTCGGAAAAACAAAGAGTCTATGCGTAATAATGTTTAACGTTTGATTCGATTTATAGTCGTTTTTTTGTTTTTACTGTTTGTTTTAAAAATTCTAACCAATAATAATAATATTTTTGTAACCATTCCAAAGCAAGTTAGGTTGATTCACGTTATAATCGAATGCTTTCAAAGGTGTAAACTATTCTTAGAAGTGTAATGTAGTGGGATTATTAGTCATATCTTGCTCGTGACTATGCATGGGATATCTTTAACTGTATCTATGTTAATTTAATTCTCATAGGTTATACAGTGAAATCCTGTTAGCGTTATAATGTTAATGTTACGCTTATACGCTAAAATTCTAGACCACAATTTCCGGTCTGAAGCACTAATTGAAGCATTTTAAGTAAGTTTGTGGTATAAAAAAATTATATGGGCTCACTATTTTTGTTTGAACGAATCCTGGTGTATTTCGAACACACAATGCGCAGAGGCGACGAAAGTCTAGATAAACTGATCGTAGTTGGGAACACCGCAGGAAAAGATCTCGCGGACGTTCACCTACAAGGTGGTCCGATCAGGTAAAAGACTCGTCGTCCTCCAAATCTTACAGTGCTGTAAGAGACGCGCTGGACAGAAGCCGATGGAGGAAAATCATCCGATCCAGGTGCAACCCTGATGGTGACCACGATCCTCAGACATGAGGGACCGACACTAGTGAGAGAGATTTTTGTTTGAATGAAAAAAATTATCATTATAAAATTCCAACATAAGAGCCGTAAATTCGAATGTTTAGCTCTACGATATCACTGATGTCGCTTCGTATATTGTTGTTATTTTAGCGAACAGCCTCCCCCACGATGTAAATCAGACCGTGGCACAAATGTCTGAGATTTTTCTGACAGCCCAGCGGTAAATCTCCCTTTCCGCAACAGATTTTGCGTGAAACGAACGCCTGTTTCGTGTTGTCCCGTATATTTATTGCACGCGTGACACCTGGACGCGAGCGTTACCTTGTCACGCTGAGTGTTACCGTTACGTTTCATGGGTGAAACTAAATTTTCATCAATGCTACGTGAAATTTCATGTCACGAAGTACAAGGGCATAGTCAAGTGCGTAGAGCATTTACATGTTGGAAGCTTTAACGGTGCTAATACGTCACAATGGTGTATTTTAACCGATTTTAAAAAGTAGAAGGATCTCAATTCGTCTGTTCGTTCTTCTTTTTATACTTGTAAATAACTCCGCCATTTATAAATCGATTTAAGTTTTTGTTTGTTGGAAATGTACCGAGAATAAACAGGCGGGTCACAGTTCATTACTTTAGCAATAATGATAATAAGCTCTCGCGAACCAAAGCCTTTGAACTCTTGTAGGCTAGACAGTATCTGTACCAAGCTTATAAGGTCCTATATGACGGGGACTGAGCCCATAAGAGTCTCAAGAGAGTGAGAATATAAAAACAAAAACTAAACAGATTTATTGGTACAAGCTAATTAGGATTCGAATTAATGAAAACTAGGCTAATCGTCAAGCGGAACAACTAGCCGTTAGGATATCACCGCGTCTTATAGCAATCTTCTTCATCCATCTTACACGTACAGCGCGTAACGAAGTGAACAGCATGCTAAAATACGATAAAGAAAAGTTCTCTGAAGGAATTGCCATCGCCACTACATTCGCCCGCAACACAAGTTCTGTTAAATATCCTCGGAATTATTATATTTATGTTGTTTTTCGCTTAATCCATGCCTAAACCTACTATGGTGGCACGCCAAATGGACATTAATATTAAAACTTAGTAAAGAATTCATGCGTTGGCGTATATCACGAGAGGTAGCGTTTCTGTTACACAATTCATTTCAGTAGGACATTTACTTATAAACAAATTCCAAAAGAATCGGTTGTAAGCGACTTACAGCTTCGTTCGCCAGAGTCTACCGATTTACACAATTATGTTTTAATAATAATATCCTTCTAGTTTAAAGCTTGGATCCCAGCTGGACACCCTTGTGTCGAGTTACCACCTAATAGAGGTTCAGGCTAAGCGACCTAAGAGCTATGCCACCTCTCAATCCGGTGAAGCAGTAAAGGCCAGCTTCTCTGGCCAATCTGTGTAGTTCGTCATAAAAAAAATCCAACTGGATATATGACTTTTGTCGACGATGAATTCTTGTGTACTGAATGTGTTTGTATATAAGAATACGACAACGAAAAACGCCATGATTCGAACCTCTGATAAAAATTAAAACTCGCTACATACTTATAACTTGAACGGGACAGTCGTTAAAGGGGCATTGTAATTAGGTTATAACAAATTGAGAATATGGCTATTTGTAACCTTTATTTCCCTGATAAGGATCTAATTTATTTTAGATACATTGTGGAGGAAACAAAAATAAACTCATAATTCTACTCCATAATTAGAAATTTAAAACTTTATGTGTTTCCACGTTCTATTTTCTCGCGGAATATTTTCGATCACATTACATGCCTGTGTTCGTTATATATTTTACTATAGAACAGAATGTTTACTCTTATAGAATCTATACCTAAACGTGGAGTGGTTTTAAATTAATCTCTTTCTATCCCTCCATCCTCTCCATCTATATTTAGTTCTATGAGGTTATGTATGTATCTATTCTTTTTATGACTTAATACACAGATTGGCTAGAGAACGAAGAAAAACAAACGAGCGAATCACTTTGCTTCGTCTTTCATTATTCGTACAGCAATGGACTGGAATAGTTTGCCAGCATCTGTCTTTCCCGAAAACAATGTGGGTATTTTCAAGAGTAGAGTGAATAGGTATTTAGTATTTACTAAGCTAGTGCGCCTTACCATCCAGGACTGCAATTACACTTAACAACAGGTGCTATCGTAGTCAAGCACTTGCTTAGAAAGAATAAAACAAAGAAGCTGGCCTTGACTGCTTCACCGGATTGAGAGGTTGCATAGCTCTTATGTCGCTTAGCCTGAACCTCTATCACTAGTAACCTCGGCGTGGACGGTTACTATGTTACGAAGCACACTGAGGGCGCCGAGCTCGGCTCGGTCGGTTGCGATTACACGGATAATCTAAGGGACATTCAAAAAACACACTCTATTTTTTGCTTCACTGACAACAAAGTGAAATTCTACTTTTATATTCTTCATTCTCCTTTCCTCGCCTCGCCCCCTGCGCTCGCCTCTTCTCCTCTCCACACGTCATTCGCTCCAACATCCGCTCCTCACCAATCCTTCCGTTACACTATACTAACTTTTAATGCCACTTCGGGAACGGTGAAACAATTTATTGTTACATATAATTATTAAAATTATATTTAT
This sequence comes from Meandrusa payeni, assembly GCA_029286785.1. Lineage (NCBI taxonomy): Eukaryota > Metazoa > Arthropoda > Insecta > Lepidoptera > Papilionidae > Meandrusa > Meandrusa payeni. The sequence continues at coordinate 6,344,469 of JAGSMX010000029.1, forward strand.
AAAAATTTATACATATCTTTTTTCCCAAGCTTTGCATGCGTTACTTTGTCTCTACACTCCAAGGTTTACTGGCAGATAATGTCTTTTGGTACTGACTCCGTCTTTATGTACACTTTTATTATGTGCATATAAAGATTAAATATATATATTATTGCGTAGTGTTTTATTGTTATAGCTTTGCTCGGTCTATTCGTATTTTTTTTAAGATTCGCAACCTAGAACTCTGTCAGAATACTAAAGTGACGTTTGCTTTCGAAATGCTGTTGTTGTTTTAAACAACGGTTCTATTTTAAAAATACCCACGTATTATAAAATTCACATACCCTCGTATCCATCACTCTGCTCTTCAACTATCCAATTAAGGTTATTATAAATTCAGACCTTTTACGTTATTCTGTCTAAATACATTAACCATTTCTGCCCGACTACACGCTCTGGTCCTATGTCAATGTAGCCATTGAAACAAAGATTTAATTACAAATTACTTTATACTGGAAGTGATTATTTTATTTATTAATCTTGTAAAATTAAACTTGATGGCAGGATTTCGTTGCCGTGTTTCGTGCGGTTAGGTTTTATAACCTCATTATATAGCTTCAATTATAGAAAACGTGATTCTAATGGCTAAGCGTACAACTTTATTGTCTTCTTTCGATAGTTACATTCCTAGTGACTAGTGAACCCCTTTTGATGTGACAACGTCTTAAAAATTGATGTATACTGGATTTCATTCGCGCAAAATGTCCCGTGACGCTCAAGCCGATAGTTCCCGATAATTGCCGTTAGTGCAAGATAGTACACGATGCGGCAAAAAGTTCAAAGTGTGTATGAGATAGATAGAGAACGCAAATTTGTCTTCTGAAGTAGAAAAAAATAGTTCAATTTTGTTGTAATAACGTGTGTACCTAGGATACCTTGTCACGAATTTAACGTCCGAGCTCCTTGCGCCCAGACACCTGGGTTTTTTTTCGGTTTCATATGAACAAAGATAATCACCCAGTTAAGGTGCGTGTCTAGATATTCACATAGACCTAATAACGTGAGTGAAAAAACAGTTATTGCTGTCTCTATCTATCCTGTTAATCCGTTAAACGACGAACATATCTACGTGTGACGTGTTTCAGATAATTCGACCATAGATTTTCTTATATTAATTGTATATCTTCCCAGTCTTCGTTCGCATAACATTGTCGTTTCCACTTAACGTTGATCTGCGTTTTAATTCTGGATATCCGATTATGTCCACTATTTGCGGTTGGTGGCAGCCCGTGTTTACAGATGCTTGCTTTTATGTTTGGTTGGCCATAAACAACGAAGTACGGAATATTAATGAGCTGAGCGTCCTTCGATAATGGCGCTATACTTTCATCCCCTTATTGCATAATACTGGCTAGCTATTTCTGTTGATGACTACAAGTACACTAAGTTAATCCTAATTTTGATCTGGGTTCCCAGATTTTGGAGTGGTACAACACCACAGTCCAGCTAGGATCTTATCATAAGTGTGGTGTTTTAGACCAAACCATCTCAGAATCATTTTTATCTCATAAACCAAAAGATATACCCCTCACCGGGGGACCCTTGTGTCGAGTTACCAGCGATAGGGGTTTAGGCTATGCGACCTAAGAGCTTGCCACCTCTCAATCCGGTGAACCAGTTAAGGTCTTGTCTGGCCAACCTGTGTAGTTCGTCAAAAAAAAAGACAAAAGACAATAAAAATTTAGCTGGGCATATGTGAAGATTAGATCTATTTATGGATATTAGATGTTGAACTGTGTTTGAAATATGTTGGTTTTCGGTCGCCGACTGTTTTCGCTTACGAATTGTGAACCTTTTTGTCACTTCAACGCAGACCCTGAGATCTCTACTAGTCCACAGAGGGTCCACCTGGACCTCACTGAGAACTAACGGCCTCGTGACTAAGCTTTAGATTTGTAAACCAGTGTCAATGTCCGAACCCCAGCCGGCGTGTTACAATTTTAACCGACTTCAAAAAGTAGAAGGTTCTCAATTCGTCTGTAATACATATAGCGCATTTATGAACCGAGTTTGACTTTCTTTGTTAGCTGTAAGACTTTTACGTCCTAAGGGCTTTTTTGTACAATAAAGTAAATAAATTATTACATATATACCCATTATCACTAAAAGAATGTAAGACACATATTACTGAATGGCTCCAAACCCTCTTGTATGAATTTGCAGAAGATCTTTTAAAACCACAATGAAGATGTCAGAGTAACCCACTCCCTCAGCCCTGTAGTTCTGGGCTCTCAAGAATAAGACTACGGTATCCCCTGCCTGTCGTATAAGGCGACTAAAGGGCCTCGGGTTCACTGGGCGACAAGGGTGGGGGCCTTTGTCGTCCGCTAAGGTGGACCCGGGAAGAAGGCGACATCGGCTGGCCCGTGTAGCCTTGCACTGTGAGGGCACAGGGGAGGAGAATCCTCCCCGGGACGTGCTCTCCTTGAGCACAGTGCAGAGGGGCTCCGGTGCGTTCCACTGGAGATCCCGGAGCCCCTCGTCATGCACCGAGGAAGGGCCACCGGGGAGGTTTTAGTGGGTAAAACCCCACATAACCGCCGCCTTCCCCAGAAGGCGGGGTATCTTTCTGAAGATTTCCTCATCGTTAACAAAAAAAAAAAAAAAACCCACTCCCTACCCTACTTCACACTCATCCCTACACTTACAAGCACTCTTCAACACACGCAACCTTTTACACACAAACACACACACACACACACACACAACGAATAAACTGAATTACATTATATGTTTTTAATTTTGCTAAATTTGTATTTATTTATTTGGAGATGGGCGTTAATAGCTGCGACACAGTTTTTACTGCGGCTATTATCGAACTAGTTTGTACATGAATTTTTGGTTTGAAATAAAAATTATTTATTATTATTATTATAAAAAAGACGGCCTCATCTAAGTCCTTAAAAGTACTTGAGAACTTATTTATTACATTTGAATTCATACAAAAGTACTCGTATAACTCCATTATATTGCCAATCCGATCTGAGTCGGGAAATTCAAGTCTACATTTGCTGGTGTTGGATTTACTTGCCTCCCGAGCGGTAGTAAAGTGAAATGTAGGTCTCGGAGCAACGAAAATAGATGCACCTATATAGGAGTGGGCATCTTTTCACATCGAGCTATTCTAAATTATCATTTGATCTGTATAACGTACATTCGGTTTTATAAATAGTTTCGTAATATACGAGTTGGTTTCCGTTTGTTTAATCTTTCTTGACACAAAATAAGTTTCCAAAAAGGTGAATTGAATGTGTGGGTGGTGAGAAAGTCTTACAAAATAAAGCAATATTGAAACGTTCAACTTAAAAATGGCCATGAGAAACAGGGATGCAGCGGTCGCGGAGAAACTAATTACAATGCCACGGGGCGTCCACGACGAGAACCAGACCATTCTCAAACACCACCTCCAAAATCAGGCATAATAAGTAAACAAAGTAAACATATAGAGTACATAAAAAAAGAGCACGGACACAAGTCTGTGCTTTATTGAATTTAAAAAAAAGTAATATTGAAACCTATATGGACATATAGGATCCAACTCTGGGGAACGGCTTCCTACACAATTTGAAATACTGCAAAGGTTCTAAACAAAACATTTCGAGTAATAATCAATCTTTTTTTATACCAAATGAACTGTTACATGAGAACCTCAATAAGCCTGCAGTTAAGCAGGAGACCGTAGAGCGAACCAACCCAATGTATTAGCACAGGCAGACGAAGAATACCACAGGACACTTTCTGATACAGTAATATACTGAACATAATTTCGGATGCATTACAGATTGCATACCAAACAAGACAATAAATCTCAATGCCACACAACTCCCTACTGAAGGACTAGTGACAGATTGTAGTAAAAGAAGACAACAACAAAAAAAGGTGGACTTAATGCCAAAGGGCATTTTCTGCCAACGTCCCTTGGTGTTGTGTAGAAAAAAAAGATAAATATTTCATTTTTTTAAGAAAACTTACAGCAATTACTTATAATATAGAATATAAATATATTTAATACAGCCAATTAAAAGTACACATATAAATTAAAAACAGAATAATGCGACCAAGCAATAACAATAACAAATAGCTTAGACCATTATATTAAAGTATTCTTTTTTTTAAGAAAGCTACCAATATTTCTTTTTTTTTTCGGAAATATTACTAACAATCTTGTTAACCATTCCAACTAAGCTTAAGCTTGTGCTAGGACATGGTTCACACGGCAATAGTCCAATGGTGGATTCGAACCCACGACCTTACGATTTAGGCTATTGACGCTTCTGTATAGATTAGATAAAGAGAACGCTTAGTCATGTCACAGGTTTACTTAATTCTTCACAATCTACACTAATCTTTAACAATGGAAACAGTAAATGATTAGAATAGAGATGTATACTTAACATCTAGTGGAATTGTGGTCAAACATATATAAACTTTTATAGTCGATGTTCCGCGCGTACGAACGAAGCGATTGAGTCATCGTTCATCGTGCGTACAGCAAAGGAGTGGAATAAGTTGCCGTCCTCAGTCTTTCCGTCCAAGTACGACGTGGGAGCCTTCAAGAGTAGAGTGAATAGGCACTTGCTAAACTAGCGCGTACCATCTTTCGACTATATCACCACTTAACACCAGGTGGGATCATGGAAAAGCGTTAGTTTACACGCATAAAAAAAAAATTTAGAAATTCTAGAAAAAATCATATTAAGAGAATTCGTTTATATCCATCGTATTACAGTGAACTTTATGTAAAATGGCGCATTTATTTCAAATGTTTTAACATAAAAATGAAATCCAATTACATTCTCAAGTTTATCTTTATCGTTATCTGGAGTTAAGACAATAGAGAATGCCTTATCCATATTGAATCTGAAGTTGCGTCGTATTTTATATGTCTTACCTATTGATTTTGTAGAAATAGCGGCACGTCGCGGCGCGCGATTCACGGCGAATTGCTAAGGGAATAATATTTCTAGCAAGACTTCAACGGCTTAGCATCAGAATGCCTTTTTAAGCTCGTCGGTCTCCGTCCGTGGATATGGTGCCTTCTCATGATGGCCCATTTGATTTATCGAGGCTGCTTTTTATTTTATTATCTGTATTATCCCCGCTGAGAATTTCTTACCAACTTAACTTAGTCTTTTACTATTATTTATTACGTTCTTTACTAAAAGATCTTTCTTATTTTTTTTTATTTGGAAATAAAATCGTATTGGATTTAGCGAAGAATCAAAAACACTCAATCCGATCAGTATAAGTGGTAGACGAGGTTATGATTATCCATATTTGATTCTAACTTTTCACGCTTATAACAACATGAATATATTTTAACAATCACGATCGTCCGCTGTATTGTGGGCACTGCTATTAATTAATGATGATACTATTATATTAAGAGTAAATTGTTAATCTAATGTCGCTTAGAATCCGTCCTATCGATATTCCTTGATAACAACTAAACTACAACTATATAATATTTTTAAAACGCTATTTTTATTGGTTCTACCCTTAGCTTGGTCTTAGGTTAGCTGGAAGAAAATGTTAAATAGCGTTAAGTTCACCTTTGTACATAAACTTTCGTACATTTAGGATTTATCTATCTATCTACCTACTTTGCTACCTTTAATACATTTGGTATTGCTCTACCAAGTGTCAGTCTATATTTTGCCAGCTTGGTTAACCCTTATCGTGGCAAGATTTGGGAGAATAGTAAAAAAATGTAGATTCAAAAAATCGTGATAAAAATACGTATTTTGGAAAACCAAGATGTACACTATTCTATACAGTGCTATACGTACTAAGTACGTAACGTACACGTACTCAGTACGTAACCAACGTACTAACAAGCCTAAGCTTATTTGGAATGGTTTACAAGAATTTTAAATATATTTGCGAAAAAAAATATTGTTAGCATTCTAAAAAAAAAGTCCTTATTCCAACTCCATCTCTTTTACAATTATAAATGTCACAACACTGATAATTGAGACAATAAACATTTGAATAATTGTTATAAAATATAATTAAAGAATAAATTTAAGTAAATAGATTTTATATCTTATAATTTACATGCATATTATGCTTTACATTACTATGTTTAGGGTTAACAGGCATACCAAACTAATAGAAGCAAAGACATAATTTTTGTTCAAGAGAATTTAAGTATTAAAGGAATAGATTCTGTCTGATTGTGACATCAACAAGTGATACTTATATGAATAAGATAAAAATAAGCCTACATCTTTTGTCCCAGCTTTATAAGGGTAGACGGACATCAAATTTTGTCCACTGTTCACTGATCGTATTAAGTCACTTAAGTGACAGGACTTATCTGACGATACGCCATCAATTGGGCACAAATTTTAGCAAGTGAATCCTGACCACATAACATCAGTATGGCGTTAGACTATCAATGCTTTTAACACTATGAGTGAGAATGAATTTGTTAAAGACGTGTGATTTCGTAATTTAATCTATAACCATTACCTTTTTTTTTTTTTTTTTTGTTCACGCGGGGAATCTTTTATAGACCATCCTCCGATACCCTGGGTGGGCCCGGAGGATGTGTGGGACTCGGCCTGGGCAGCCCCTACCCACTAAACCTTCCGCGAATGCCATCAGCCGTTATGAGCGGGTGCCCCGGATCTGTCAGCGACAGGACACCCCAACGACCGGCCGGTCCCGGCAAAGACCGGACTTCATCCTCAAAGGGGACTTCTCCGGCACTCAGAGAAGTCCCGACGACGCCGAAGCATGCTGGGGCCAGGTACCCATCCTGGCCCTGCTTCATCACGGGGTGGCAAGAGGAGGCGTTCGTAACGCCTCCTGCGCACCCGATACGTCGCCTGCGGAGGGGGGGAGCCTCTGCGCTCCCCTCCCTGACCCGCTCGTCAGCCTCCTTCTGGGACATGACCGTCTCACAGAAGGAGGCGACCGCCGTCCAAGACCTGTCGCTCGAGACCATCGCAAGAGCGAGGCTCGGAAGCGACAGGTCTACACCACCGATGGCAGATACCATGTCATGGCGCTGCGCTGCCCATCTCGGGCACACCTCGAGGGTGTGCTGGGCAGAGTCCACCGCAGCACCACAATCATGGCACCGCTCATCGGCCTCCCGGTGGACCGTCCGACACAGGTAGTCCCCGAAGCACCCATGCCCCGTGAACACCTGCGTCAGACGGAAGGTGAGAGGTTTGCGCTTTCTGCGCATCCAACGCTCTAGGACCGGGCGCAGAGCACTCGTCGTACGGATACCGTACGAGTGATGCGCCAGGTCCTCCTCCCACCTTCGGCAAAGTGCCACCTCTCCTAGCCGACGGATCCGCCGGACCTCCTCTGGCAAAGGGTTCTCTCCGAGGGCCCTCCTATCCGAGACATAGTCGGACACCTCGGCGAGAACCCCTGCCACGAGCTCCCACGGCGGATCGCCGGCCAGCGAGGTAGCTGCCGCCCACGAGACCGTACGGTACCCCGAATGATTCTGACCGCGACAACCCGCTGCGCCCTGCGCAGCTGAGACAGGTTGCCGCGGCTCAGGTCACCCGCCCAGATGGGGCACCGTACGTGGCCATACTCCGACAGACCCCAGAGTACAGCCTCCTGCACACCGCGCTGGGTCCTCCGAGGTTCGGGAGGAGTCTTCCCAGCGCGGCTGCCGTCCTAAGGACCTTCGGCCCCAACTGTGCGAAGTGGGGTCCGAAGGTCCATCTCTCTCCATCGAGGGTGAGTCCCAGATATTTTATCTGGGAGCTCACCTCACCCTTCTCCTCCTATGAGGAGGGTGGCACCCGAAGGGGTCCTTTACGCCCCGTCCTGCGGAAGAGGAGGGCTTCGGTCTTCTCCAACTTGACCCGAAGCCCTAACCTCTCTATGCGGCTGACGACGAGGCCTACTCCCACCTCCGCCAGCCGCGCCGCCTCCTTAAACTCCTTTCCCCGGGAATATACGAGGGTGTCATCTGCATAGCAGATGACACCATCCCGGGAGGAGGCGACTCCGCAGGACTCCAGTCATAGCCGATGTCCCACAGAATCGGCCCCAACACCGATCCTTGTGGGACACCGCGCTTGGCTTCCCTCCACCTTACGGACCCTCCGGTCCTCGAATGCCACCCTCCTCTGGGAGAGGTAGGCGCCCAACAACCTCCTCAGGTACAGGGGCGCTTCCAGTACTCGAGTGCCACCTGTATCACTGAGTGTGGGAGGCTGTTGAAAGCGATGGCGATGTCTAGTGACACCGCCAGCACTACCTCTCCCCGACGTCCCGCCTCCTCCGTCACCGCCCGCAGGCGCCTGAGGGCATCGACGGTCGACCGGCGGGCCCGGAACCCGAATTGGTACTCATAGAGCTTCGGGCCCGGGCCTTCCTCAATATGCCGGACGAGGCGGCGAGCCACGACCCTCTCCAGGGCCTTACCCGCCTCGTCCAGCAACACAACCGGTCGAACCGCCGAAGCCGAGTCCGGGGCCGACTGTCCTTCGGAAGAAGGCACAGCCGACCCTCCTTCCAGGCCCTCGGGAACTGTCCAGACCGCAGACAGCGGTCAAACAGCTCCCGAAGGCCTGACCGAGGTGCACGAGGAAAGGGCCAGAACCTTTCCGTGCACCCCGTCCGGACCCGGTGCCCTCCGCTTACTCTGGAGGCAAGTCAGAATTGCCTCCATTTCAGCCTCCGTGACGGGTGGCGAGACGTCGTCGACGTCCGGCGTCTGCCGAGCCATCCTGGGGGGAGTATACCCCGTGGGGGCGTCGGGGAAAAGTTCCCCGACTATCCTCCCCAGGAGCTCTGGCTGGAGTACTCTGGTGAGAGGGGCCGACTGGGTGCGGAATTTATCCCGCACCCTTTTATACGGCCGGCCCCAAGGGTCTCTCTCGAGACCCTCCACCATCTCCAGCCAGGCAGTCTCCTTGGCTCGGCAGATGGCCAGCTGCAGGATCTTCTTTTTCTCCACGTAGACCCTGTACAGCCGACCATCTCTCTCCACATCCTGGGGTCGGCGCCGCCTGCTTCGGGTGTAAGCCCTTCGGGCCCGATTGCAGGCGACGCGGAGGTCGGCAATCTCTGTCGACCACCAGAAGACCGCCCGCCTGGGGGACGCCCAACGCGGGGCATGGCCGCTCTGCAGACGTTAGTTAAAACGTTGCAGAAGCGGCCAGCCGCATCGTCCACCCAGCTTCTTCGGTCGGCGGAGGCCCCAGCGGCCGACAATGGCCGCCTCTATTGCCAGTTCCCGGTTGAGCTTGGTAAGCGCCCAACGCGGGAACCGGCTTCGACCCCAGGATTTCGACGCCGGACGTCCGGAGGCTGAAGACACCTCGAACCTTATATATTTGTGGTCCGAGAGTGTCTCCACCTCCGTTTCCACCCTCCATCCCTCCACTTGCCGTGCGACGGCCGGAGTGGCGAACGACAGGTCCACCACTGAACCTCCCGACCGCCGCACGCACGTGTGGGCTGTCCCCACATTGAGGAGGGACAGCCCGGCAGCTAGCGCCCACTCTTCCACCTCCCTCCCTTTAGGGTTCGTGCGGGGGTTGCCCCAAGCCGTGGACTTGGCATTGAAGTCCCCCAGCACGAACACCTGCAGGGGCGCTAGCTGCCCACCACCGGCCCGAGAGCGTAGAGAAATCGCTCAAGGGCCGGCAGGTCGCGGTTCGGAGAGAAGTAGACTCCGACCAGAGCCACCTCTCCCCGAACCGCCGCCACGTACCCGTGGCCCTCGCTTTGGGTACGAGGGGCGGGCCTACTCCAGGCCTCACGGTGATCGCAACGGAGCCGTCCAGATCCCCACCCAGTGAGGTAGGGAGGGAACAAAATACGGCTCCGAGATCACCGCGAGATCGACGCTCCACTCCGCCACGGACTGCAGGAAAGATCCTGCGCCGCGGCTGGTGGATGGCGTTCGCCTGGAGTAGGTTGAGATGTCCGACCATCAACCGGACATCTCAACGTCCCTCGAGCTCCCGGCCCGTTGGGGTTGGGCGGGGAGCTTTCCACGGGTGGATGGGGGGCGGCACGACATGCCCCCCATCACGTGGCTGGCAGGCCTGCCCGCATCGGCGCAGACCGCACAGTGCGGTGGCGCCGAGCAGGCAGCTGCCTTGTGCCCCTTCTGACCGCAGCGATAACACAGATCGCTGCGGTCGACCTGATGGGGCACGTGCCAGCCACGTGCCCCAGACCCAGGCATCTAAAACAATGCCTGGGTCTTGGCTCAAGTAGTGGAGGTGCACTCGGCTCCACCCCACCGCGATGCTTCCCAGCTGCAGCAGCTTTTCGCCGCTACAGCCGGACATTCCACGAGGGCGGAGCCCATCCCTTGCAGGCCATTGCCGGTGCGCATGCTCCGGACAATGACCTGCGTGGCAGTGCACCCTTCCTGCGCCAGCGCGGCCGTGAGGCGGTCCACAGTGGTGGTGTCATTCAGGCCCGTGACGCGCAAGTCGGCGTTTTCACGGGCCTGGTGACCTCCACCTCCTCTGTGAGGACCGCCCTCAAACGGTCCGCCAGGGCATCGGCTTTCGCCGAGCTGGCGGTGCCTGGCACCTCAATGAGGCGCGCTCCGGTCGCCGATTGGCGGATTCGGAGCGGCCCAATGCCCATCTCCGCCAGGTCCACCGCCTGCTCGGCCTTGAGGGCCGACGCGTAAGTTACTCCCTAGTCGCTGCATCAGGCCGTAGTTTAATCACCACGGCCTGTGAGCGGGGAGCACTATACCGGGCTTTTCGGGCCCTCCGCCTTCTTTTCAAGCGGGGTCTTCGCCCGCTTCCGACAACTCGCCTTCTTTGCGGGCGCCTTACGGCGGACCACTTCCGTCCATTCCCCGGGTTACTCCCGGGGTTACAGCCAGTGCCGCCGAAGCTCCTCCTGCCGCCTTGGAGGTGGAGGGCCCAAACGGGGTCCACTCACCCCCGATGCTCCTCCACTCTTCCCTTTTCCCTTCCCCTTCCCTTGGACCTGGGAAGGGCAGGAACTCCTCCATCCCTTCTTCATCTTGGGACTGGATAGTACCCTGGCTGGAAGCCGCTACCTCCTTGTCAGGGTGTGCAGCAGGTTTCCCTGCTGCACGAAACTCCTCCACAGCCGCTCTGGTCTCCTTCGCCAAAGGCCTATTGTCGCCCGCCAGTGGTGGGCGACAGACTTATTGAGGAGCCGGGACTCCAGTTCTGAAAGGCGACCATCAATTAGGTTGCCAACCAACCTAGCAATGTTGCCTTCCAGATCCTGGAGCTGATCCCGGCTCATGTGCCCGTCTTGTTTAGCCGCTTTCCGGCTCTCCTCAAACTCCTTCCGGTGCGCACGGACCTCCTCTCTCAGATTCGCCACTTCCCGCTGGAGCCTGCTATTATCCGCCCTAAGTCGGCGGGTCTCCTCTGCCTCCGTGCGCACCACAAGGGTGTCCAGGACGTCCTTGACGAAGGCGGAGGCCCTCTTAATTTTATTTGCGTATCCCCCTTTAAGGTTTACGCTCTTCCCCGTTAGCTGCAAGATGGTATTTAGCTGTCCCTCCGCCGCCACCATGAGGTCCTCTGGACCCATCTTCTCGAGATCGAGATCGAGCGGGAGTTCTACCTCCTTCTCTTTCCCGGTCTCTCCTCTCTTCATTCGGCTCTCGAGGCTAGCCGCGAAGGCCGCCTCCATCTCCTCCACTTTTTTCTCACGCAGAGCCACCCGCGCTTTCGCGAGGGTGTCTGCCACCCGCATACTCCCCCTTTTCGGGGAAGACACTTTCCCCTTCCTCTTCCTATGGTCCTCCCCCGTTTCAGTGTCGGAGCCGGCCGACACCTCCGAGAACAACCTTTTCCCGTGGCACAGTTCGGACTCCGACAGCGACGTCACCGAAACGCTGTCCAGAGGCCTCAGCCTCCTATCTACCCCCCTTCCTACTCCTTCCACACTTCCCCCAGCAATCTCTTCCCCATCCGAATCACTAACATCCCCAATTAAAACCCTCCTTATCAAAATGATTATTCTTCTTCTCATCCCCCATCGAGCGACCCCCACCCGGATCCCCTTTTCCCAACTTCCTACTCATCCTAAAATCTTAACACCTAACCAACAACTAACAAAAGGAAACAACAACGAAATAACTATAACAACCAAGATAATAATAAAAACAACAACAAGAAAACAAAACCAACCAACAAAATAAAACCACCAACAAGATAAAAACAACTCCAAAAACTAAAACCAGAAACACCCTCCCTATAACCATTACCTAAGACGAGGCTGTTCAAATATAATGTGATACACAGTACGTATAAATACGTGTACACAACTCTAAGATTTTTAATCTGAAGTGTGACTATTATATTCATCTAATATAAGTGGTTTTACAATTTTGAATGAATCAGCCATTAGAACCGTTATTGTAAAATATCTGAAGATAATCAAAAAGTAATCAATCCCCTTAGAAGTATTCAAAATAGATTACGTTATGGTAAAATTTCAAATTTATTCTTATACTTATTCCCATCTTATTCCCTCACATAGTCCACAATTCTTATTCAGTTTTCAGCGTTCTCCATATTGACTCGAAGACTTTCAACATAGTTGTAGATTCGGTCGCAGTTTATTTCTCTGAATTTCCCTACATACGAGTCTCTCTCGAATTTCTCTCTAAGATGCGGTTGTTGCTTCGGAGAGGCAATCATTTACTTTGTTGTGGGCGCGAGTTCCGTTTACAACGGGTTCAAATGTTACAGCTTCTTGTTCCGCTCTATTGCTTAGATTATCTTTTCAGATTGCATTGGAACATTATTCAACTCATCCTGACTGTCTAGAATTTGTGCAATCCAAAATGTATCTCAATAATTACAGTAGCGGGGAGTGAATCTTTTTAAGAATTTATAATATTGACTTGTGCTTCATACTACTTAAAAATTTTTTTTTTGTTAACGGGGAGGAAATCTCTCCCTCTCCCGATCCCGTTCGGCGGTCTCCTTCTGGGTCATTACGGACTCGCAGAAGGAGACCAGCGCCTTCCATTTAGATTTCCCCGCCAGCGCAGCCGCTACTGCTGCCGGCGGGGAGAGGTCTTGCCCAATCTGCTGGACCAGGATCCGTCTCTCCGTGTTCCACGCAGGACATACGGCAAGCGTGTGCTGCGCGGAATCCTGGTCGCAGCCACAATGGTGGCATTGCGCGGTCGGTTCGCGCCCTATCCATACTACTTTAAAATAAATTAATATGTCATAGTTCTCTGTAGACTCAACTTGAAGCCAATCTTAGAGATTTAATCGTGATTAATACCAAGCCGCTTTAATTAACTCAGTGATTGGTATTTAATAGTAATAATTCTTATATATGTATAGTATGGTATATATATATAAATGTATGGTATAGTTAATAATTCTTACTTATAAAATATTGGTCTTAAAATCTAAAATCTCGGTAGATCTAAAAAGAAGTCCGCTGAATCATATCGATGTCTTATGAATAAGTCATAAAGCGTATTTATGTAGAACCATTAGGCTATTGAAACCTTGACGAGTATGTTTTATTCTTAATATTGTACATACTTTTGTATTTCAGTCACCTTCAGACATCACTGTCAAATCAATGTCACAGACGTTTAGTAATTCAGTTGAAAATAATAATTACAGTCACAGGTGTTTCAGTTCTCAATGCTATGGAACGTTATTCTACGAAATTATCACGGTATAATTTTACATTGAGGTTGACGAACATGTTATGTTTATTCTTGTAAAATTCGTTTTTTTTTATTATTTCAAGTGCCTCAACAATGCCCATCTTGATTACGACATTCGTTTGCGTGTATTAATAATTTCTCAAATATGAAGAAATGGCGGTGGACGATAAAATATTACTGGACATGTTTCACGTCTGCTGTCTACGTACGTTTTCTTTGATGGGACCATCAAAAATTTAAAATCACACAGTTTCATCAATCCTAGAATATTTTATACTTATATTTACTAGTATATATAATCCTTAAAAATTTATTGACATATTGTGAAAACCTTGACGCACAAATAGACATCAACATTCTACAGAAACAGGCGGCCATACACACATCAACAATAGTAAGCTAAGTCCTAGGAGATAACGTATATAATAGCAATAGCTATATATCTTTATAATAGCGATGGGAAGTGGTATTATTTTTCTTGAAGTCTCAAGACGAAATGCACACATAAGACCGGCAATAAGCCGAGACAAAGGGCAATCTAATCACATATAATCCTAACAACTTTTTATTCGACTGTATAAATTCCATTTAAACGAAGTATTGCGCGCACACGAATTTGGGTAGTCCTGGACTCCGCTAAAAATCAGCGCTGTCGCATCCTTTCGGCGGCATATGCTGAGACGGTGTCCAATGTTGGCATCATATCCTATTTCTTATATGTCCGATCTTTTTATTTTAACTATTTTTTTGCCTTTTTTAACGTGTTTCATATTTTGTTTGTAAATGTATTCGAATGATGCCAATAATATGTCTATAAATTTTAGTAACTATCAAAACCATAGGGGAACTAAACGACTAATGTGTAGGTATATAATACTTCTGCATTCATATCTGACAAGTGGTGAACCCATCACCATACACGAGGCGCACATTTTATAAGTAATTTTTTGTACGTAAAAAAACCGAAAAACGAAAACTTTACTGACTATGACTTTGTTGGTGAAAATCGCATAGCGTCTAGATTATCACGGTTTTTAATTAATTAATAAACTATTAATGCACCCTATTCGACAGTATATGCTGATTTAACTCGTATAGATGCTGCATAAAATTATTTAAATGTACTTGGCATTTTACCTGTTTGTTGTTACAATTAGATATATTTTAAGCGATTATAATTTTTATGTATTCCAAGAGAAGGTGGCCTACGGGCTGTTTAGTCAATGATTTAGAGCAACAATGACTCTGCGAGATCCCTCGGGACTGCCCGCATTCTATCACGGATGGGATTAACCCGGTTTGCGTGTTACCCGAATTAAATTTATCTTACGCAGACATTTGTCCGCCGTGTGAACCGTTTTGTGCAATGCTTTCATGTGAAAACAGGCATTGTAAAACTCTTTTATATTATATAACTTTTGTGGAGTCGGTGACTCCAATATCCGTACAATCAATTTTTTCATCAAAATTTGACGTCCCATTTTATAATCTTCAATCTATCAGATTTATACCGTTAAGAAGTAGTCTGTAAGCGTAACCGTTAGAAAAAAACTAAACATGTATGTTAAATATGCTATAGATCCAGGCCTCATTCCACTTCGGTTTACGTTACCTAATAATTGATTTACCAAGCGTCAAATTGGATGATAAACAATTGGATTACAAGTCAATTGAACGGAACGGATTTGTAATCGATAAATATAGACTCAAAATGTATATCATATGCTAAAACACGTTGCATCGTGTATGTAATAAATTGTAGGTCTTGTGGAAATAGTCCAATAACTAATACATTCGCTTAATTCAGACGAAGGAATACTTATTTAAAGCGTAACGTTGTACAAAGAATTATTTTAACGAATACCGTCACACCAGCGCGTCCTCACAATTGTTAAACAAAATTAATTGGAAGTCAGATTATGAACTAATAAATTTATTGTTTACAATGCCAAGTTAATGTGACGATCAACTAAATTATTAATTATGAATTAAAGATACAATAAGGTTCAGGTAAATCACTAAGATATCATTGGAAGTAGATATCGTGCATAACTAATAGTTGTTGTCAATGTCTATCGCTTCTCTAGGTCTGATTGTTTTAGGTCGGTACTATAAGCGCCACAGCACTCTCTCTCGGTGCTCTAAGATTGTCCGAGAGGACCAAACAACAGCTCGTTCAGTTGCTTCAATTGGATTGCAAAAAAGTTCAGATTTACGGCTTTGCCATTGAAAAGTTCTTATATAGAGAGTGATTGTTTTTATTCCGTGAAAATGGAATCTGAAGAGCAGTAAAACTTATGCGTCGCCGTCGCACTTAAATTTATATTTATCTACCAGTTTTATGTATCTGACCGTTTCAAACCACTAAATCGTTCACATAAACCGCATTTTTCAGTTGACCTGCGAAATTTTATGGGGTCAAACAATTTTATCGTTGACAACTAAAAATAATCCAGTCGTGGAACATTACTATTGATCCGATTTAAACTGTGTTCCTAAGATACCAGAGTACATTTTACGATGTCGCTAATAAAATACGGATTCCAAATTTATTCCTTCAGATGAAGTAGCTTCGAGCGAATTAGTGAAGTAGGCTGTCTCTAAAGTTTGAGCTTTCTAAAGTTCCATTGACATAAATCGTGGATTATGACCGTGGCATTAATTCGGATTTAACGAAATTATTTTATTTTACGCTCATTATAAATAGGATTTATATTTCCACTGTAAGTTTTGTTTGAGTAACCTTTCAAAAGTTTTACATCCTCCTCAGGTAAACTTCTTTTGAAATTGAAATTGAAATTGAAAAAACATTTATTCGGCCCAAGAACACAGAAGCAACAGGTAAAACAAGACAAAAAACAACATAAACAAAAGTAAACACAAACAACATAAAAAAAAGAACAAAAAAGAAATTGTGCCGAAAAGGGGTTGGCTCAGCATGTGCTGTGCTCACACATGTAGCACAGCGCTGGTTTTCAGCCAAAAAACCTGTGAAGACTAAGGCGGACACCATTCGGTTGTGTATTATTATAGTGTACAATACATAAACTTTCATAAATATTATATATAAATGTATATATTAAAAAAGCAGCTATAGATACATATATATAAATATATAGTTATATACAATTATATATAAACAAATTACATAATAAATAACATAAATATAGTGTTATATAAAAGATTTGTCGTAATTGATGTTGGCGTGGTTACGTTGAGACTCGGTTAAGAAACTTTTTAATTTTTTTTTTAAAAATAAGTAATGTTATAGACGTCCTAATAGGCGGGGGGATGTTATTCCAACATTTTGACGCCGCATATCGAAAACTACCACGGAATGCAGTAGACTTGTGGGTTAGTATACTTAACTGGTGCGAGCGCTGTCGGTTGTTATAGCGGCTTGTCTCCGAAACCATAGTGAGCTTTTTGCACAAATAAGAAGGCCTTCTTCTCTTGCTAATTTAGCCAATCTTTCTTTAAACGAAGTTATATTAAAAGCAAAGAATGTAATAATAAAGACAACAAAAGTAATACAAATAAAATAAATAGAAAAATAAGAAATTCTCATGTGTACCGTTGTGGGTCGTATGTCCTAATTTCCACTGCTTGTTTATAATTTCAAATCAGATAGAACGGGAGCGGACCGCCGAGGACCGCACAAAACCGCTGCGAACTGGATTACAACCGGCGCGGACTGGAATAGAAACCGGATTAGTCCGGTAAAGTTGTGCGTATGGTTACGCTGATTTAGAAACTTGTTCTTGTTTGTTCCTTGAGATATTGGCCAGAGAGTGTTCTATTGAGGGGCACTTTGTAAATTTAAAGGAAACTAATTCTAGATAACATACAGTTTGTAACAAGTTGATGGTGATAAATCTTAAGGAATCTGATTATCAAATATTATTGAATGTATTTCAGGCAGAATAGAATAGATTATATTCAAGTATATCTACGAGTAAAATCAAGAACCGACTTCAAATCGGACTTTCTTCTTTGTATTTCCAAATTATCGTTGTTAATATTACAAAATAGAATAAATCAGAACCTAACCAAAATCTCATAAAATAAATAAAAAATTAATCATCGAAATCGGTTGGGATGATTTTGAGTTATTCATTTGTCGCGCACATACTTAATGCAAAATTTTGACTTATATGGTTTTCTCATGGATTCCATTGTCAGAATTGGACCACGCATCGGTTCACTCAGTCGAAAGTATTGAGATACAAATATTAAAAAAAACAAGACAAATAGTGAACTGAATGATTTTATCTTATCTAACACTTTTAGCATATAATCAAATATCTCCCTTCCGCCTTTTTGTCTTTTGAATTTCGCGGCTATGTACAAAGCGCTACAGAGCTTGTATCTAGCAATACTATACATAATTTGAAAGGTCTTGACATAACCTACAAAACGACGCTATGCATAATTAGTTTGGATATTGCGTTCAACAGTTATAGACGTGTAAACATGAAGTTCACTAACGCCGAAATTCGCGCTATTTTAAAGTTTTCCTTCGTTAAAGGCAAATCCGCTAGAGAAACGTTCCGTGAGATTAATGGTGTTTTGGGGGATGGTACTCTATCACTTCGAACCACGGAGGAATGGTTTCGACGATTCAGATCCGGTGAAAACGACACCATGGATAAGCCAGCCGGCGGAAGACCTGTGACGACAAATACCGATCAAATCATTGACTACATCGAGTTAGACCGGCATGTGGCATCTCGTGACATCGCCCAGGAGATGGGAGTTAGTCACCAAACCATTTTAAACCATCTGCAGAAGGCTGGATACAAAAAAAAGCTTGATGTTTGGGTGCCGCATGACACAAAAGGCGGTAGGGAGATATTTGACAACCTATTATGTGTTGATTTGACACCTGTGATTCATCTATATTCTATCATTTAAAGCAACTATTATCTAATTTATTCCTGTGAAAATTAACAATAACATTCCAGAAGAAATCCCTACCATTGTTATTGTATTAAGTTAATTGTGTAAAATGAAATTGAATATGAGATATCAAAGGGTTAAGTCAGTTGGGATTTGAAATATTTCATTTCGCAAAATCACGGTATATAAATTGAACCAGACGAGGATTTCTTTTAATACTTAGTACATCTATATATTGTTAATAAGTTTCATTACATAGGTCATAATTTTCCTCTAAATTGTTTATTTATATATTTAATCCAGGAAACGAGCCCAGACCAAAGGAGAAAATCAGAGTCTAAGTCTCTGCATCGTATCGGTCATGGCTGGGAGGACGCAGCAAGCGTATGACGGACGCATTAAGCATATAGTTTGCATTAATAGGCGGAGTATATAATGGACCGTTCAATCGTAGACTTCGGGAAGGTATATGTTATCTTTGTTGTTTTAAATTCCCGCCCGGGAATCAGTTCATTAGATAAAAGCATCTTATAGAGTCGTACGTTCTCCGGTATCCCAGAATGCTATCGCGACCAGTGGCGTCCATCCACACCTAAATCTGTTGTCGGAATGCTTACGCGTAACATAGTAACCGTCCAAGCCGAGGTTCGAGGCGTCCACCGGGGGGACCCTTGTGTCGAGTTACTAGCGATAGAGGTTCAGGCTAAGCGACCTAAGAGCTATGCCACCTCTCAATCCGGTGAAGCAGTCAAGGCCAGCTTCTCTGGCCAATCTGTGTAGTCCGTCAAAAAAAAAAAAAAAAAACCTAAATCTGTAGTGGCCCATCTTGTTTTTAGCTTAACATTTAAAAAAAGCCTTTATCCTAACAACAGTAATCAGCCAAAAAAATTACATCAAGAGAATATTGGATACATTAGTGCTGGCAAACTCCAAACAGAACAACCAAAACGCTGTTCAGTTGGATTCACACGACAAGTTGGAAAGTCGGCGAAGCGTGAACTAATTGCAGCATAGTAATTAGACGTGTGATCTTCAAAGAACCCGTGTAACTTAAGTAATGTAAGCCGTAACTTGAAGTGTCTGTTTTGTAATTCATACAGCCTAAACTTTGAGCTGGGAGAAATTTATCCTTATATTGATATCTTAAATTTTACACTTAATATTTAACAATGTTTTTACCTATGTTTTGTATGACAAAGAATTGAAGATGCTTATGGGCATATGGTTTTTTTGATTACTGTTTTTAATACCTGCTGCTTTTTTCTGCATTAGCCTTTACAGTATATATGATAATCTATCAGTAGTAATTTTAGGCATAAGGATTTCACTTATGCATCTTGAACATGCTGTCTAAAAATAGTCAATAACATCTAGATTAACTAAAAGAAACAATACAAATCTAGACATACATCCAAAATATTTATTCGGGTTTTACAGTTGTTACAGATATTAAACGACTGTATACTCCTAATGAAGACCCGACCAAAATTAATAATATATAAGATTAGATGCACGGCGTGCTCGTTTACAATTTAAAAATGAGAACTCATAAAAGTGACAAATATTCAAAAATATGACGGTAGATGAAGGAGTCTTGAAAAAACGGCAAAAGTTAGGTTAAAAAAGCATAGGTACATTTCCGGTGGATAACCGTTCATTCTGGCCGATAGAGGGTGAAAGCGGAAATAGAAGTATCATTTAAAGTAAATAACATAAATATGGCAGAAGCAATGGGGATGTTTTTTAGATGAATATTATGGAATAATTTTGTTGGCAGTTTCGTTACTCAAAAGATTAATTAATAAGATAGAAAGCCACAAGTAATGTATCAAAGAATGCTTTTGTTTCGTTATTTCCACTGTTGACTACTTTCTTTAGGTAGGTATTTGTAAAAAATAGGATTACGTAAATTGCTATTTTACTTGGTTAAAATGTATTTTTCAATTAACATAAAGACTAGCATCAATCTCTCACTAATTAATGAAGTCAAATTAATTTAGGAACATCCTTTAAAGTTGCGACCCAAAAGTACTTCCTTGGGGTACACCGCGACCACCAGACGTTTGTTCGCCCAATCCGTGTCCACCGCGGTTGTAAGAAACATTCCCGGGGATTAAATTACAGTCTCTGCAGGTTCTGGTTGCTATACGACCACACGAAGGTCAAAGAATTGCTTGTATTTTTAAGGTATAATTTAGAATAATATAATGAAATTAGTGTAATAATTTGAAATAAAATTCTATCTTATAATTTTGTAGATATTATCAAAACCTGCAATAAATTAAATAACCACGTAAATTTAATGCCAAATATAGCACAAGTCGACTTTAAATGTTTCAGAAACTTAAATTAACTAACACATGTGTGTATCGTTATATTTGTGTGTGTCAACATCTTAAAGTTAAACTGTTGGGCATAGGCCTTCGATGTAAAGAGCGTATAAGTGCATTGTCCACCACGCGGCCCTAGAACTGATTGGCCGACTTCACATTCACTTCACTCCACACAGCCTTAGAACATTATCTAACACATGTAGCACTTAGCAACAAACAAATTCATTGGTACCGGCACTGGGGGCGAAGTCGGGTTGCTAAACAACCAGAGCTCAGTAGCTAATATGTAGTATATGATTTAGGTACAAAAAGTATTTGAGGCCTAACACAAAAAAATAACGACAGTAGCATATTATTACGAACGACCGTAGTAAAAACGGCACGTCAGTTCTCGAGTTTGAAAATAAATCAATCAAATTGTAAGAGGTATTGACAGGCGCAGATGCCGGCCGCCCGTTTAACTACCAACATTCTGTCTACGATGGCTTTCAAAACTCCCCCAGCGATATTGTGAGCTAGTTGATAGCGGTGCGATAACGTAGAAGCGGCCGTTTTATGTACAAGTATTTCATCTGTTGTTTTCCTCAAGCCTATACTAATCGCCATAAACAGATATTATTACTAGCTACATGTATCTATGTCAGCATATATAAAATTTAAACAATGTACATGTGCCCAAAAGGATTACCATAAAATAGTCTAGATAATAGATAGAATAGAAGAATTTCCATTTCACACGATCCTTGCATGTTTCTTTTATATGTATACTTTGTTATATAGTGTGTCTTGGATCACTTATTAAAAAATATACTAGCGTTGACTTTTTTTCGGAAATGCAGCATTTCTCTTAGGTTTGTTATGTATAAAAAATCTCTTACTGAAATTTGCTGACGGTGCATGGATTACTGCCTGTCATATGTAGGATCTAGTAAAGAAGTTATAATAAAGATAGTCATTACTGTATCTGTGCTCTGGCTAGGGTTCAAAAGACGTTTAATTTGATTGATTGATTCATTAAGAATCGGTTAATAATTTGGCAACACTTTCAATTTGCTGCTTCCGATGGAGCTCCCGGCAGTTACATTTCTACCGTATTCCCAAAACTCATTGTACTGAGTAAGCAATTTGGAAGTTTTGAAAAGAAATAGTCGCTGAACTTCTTTTCAAAAATTCCAAATCTGCCTGCATTGAAGTTAAGCCAACATTTTGGTTCTTCAATATCAAATTTTCTTAGACACCTGCTTACGAATTGTTAATCCCATTTTTTTATCACACCAACGTAAACCCGCATCAAGTCTCCCATAGTCCACGAGAGACTTTGGGGACTAACGATCTATGGGATCATAGCGTATCTATAGAATTTCAAATTTTCAAATAACATATAAGATAAAATGTTGTATACAAACATCATTAGTGTTTTTTTAACATTACTAAGGCGTCAATTGAGATCAAAATCAAAAAGCATTCCATGAAATACAGCGATCAAGCGACAAAGATAAATGAAGACATCGCATTGAAGCTCACGAGATCGTATTATAGAATTTAACGTAGATTCAGATCGGTCGAACGGATGTGAATATCAAAAGTTTACGTAGAACTTTCCAGAAAGTTTCCAAGTCGCGCCAACTCCACGGACCGCTCTGGTCCGCCATTTGAAAAATGAATTGTCTGCACTTCAAATATATGGTCTTAGTTGTGGAGCTGTGAAAAATATGAAAACTCCCTTGCCTGCCGAATTACTGGATGAAGCTCTTTTTCCAGCTTATTAAATAAACTTTTCTATTGTTAAATCTGAAAAGTTGGAAACGGAACAGATGAGAAATAAAATGAATAAGGTATTTGTGAATTTATTTCCTTTTTTAAACTTAATAAGGAAGTCAAAGACAACGATACCGTCTGATGTTTAATAAAATGCAGTCCTGGAAGGTTACTAAGCCAGTACGCCTTACTGGCTTAGTAAAATGTTCATTCTACTCTTGAAAACACCCACATTGTGATCGGAGGGAAAGACAGAGACAGGAAAACTATTCCAGTCCTTTGCTGGTGCCGGCGAAACTGGAAAGTATGCTTGTCTTCTGCCTTGACTAAGGGACACAAATTGCGAAATATTATATCAATATGTTGTACAATTTAATGCTACCGTAATGGCATGCTAATTGTTGTGCAATAGCATATTTATGCATTCACCAATAAACTTTCTATGCAGATCTTAAAAATTAGACGAATTGCGTGCATGTTTTCGTTTATAAAAATAATATAAAAACCCTTCATAACGGTAAGTCAAATCTTAAAAGAAAAGGTTATTCAAAGCACGAAGCATACACTAGACATTGTGTGCTAAAGGAATTTAAAGGACTGTTATGGTAAATGCACACGCTCTCACAGTGCGAGTGGAATATTAACTAAAAAAATCCGTACAGAAGACACATACACAAATCAAGTTTTATATATAGATTTAGATTGCCAAAAAAGTTGAGTGTGGAGTCCTTGAAAAGTTCATAATAGATTCATTTCAGGCAATTCGGTGACAAACATTATAACAGATGAATACTGCCCTTTTTTCTGTGGTAAAACTACCATGTGAAATCATGGTTCGCCCCCTTTCGCGCGCCCTTGAACTGGAATGCTAACGTGCCTAGGTTCAAGCCGAGGTTACACCTCACCCTTGTGTCGTGTTACTAGCGATAGAGGTACAGGCAAAGCGACCTAAGAGCTATGCCACCTCTCAATCCGGTGAAGCAGTCAAGGCCAACTTCTCTAGCCAATCTGTGTAGTTCGTCATAAACAAATCAAATCCGCAGACACAGTATAGGCTATATACAGTTTCAGTATAATAAATATTATTTTTAAAACCAAAAACATAGGTTATAGATGTATAATCAACTCAAACCTTTGTTACGCGCTTCATCGTATGGTATTGTGAGCTAACTTGCTCAACATCGTACACAACATATTTTATATTTTATCATATTATTAACAGCAGTACATCAAGAGACTTAGAGGTAATTTATTAAAGACTTACTGACTTTGTTTCAGAGATTCACTTTTAAAGGGCTTTTCCTCCAGCATAACTCACTTGTTCTAAACTGTACACTAATTGTCTACAGAGAGAGTCCTCTCCTTTTTATTCTAAATTTCTAGTATATGCATCTTTTTCAAAGACGAAAGCGGAAACGGCCTTGGTTGCCGACAACCGATAAAAGTACTGTAGTTGACTAAATTAAAGTACTTTTATAGTCAGTCCATTAACTTTATAGATTATAATATTCAGTAGGGAGAGGGCCGATCCCGTTCGGAGATGGCGCAGGCGGGCCGGGGGCAGACCGGCCCGCAACCCTGTAGTTCTGGGCTCTCAAGAATAAGACTACGGTATCCCCTGCCTGTCGTAGAAGGCGACTAAAAGGGGCCTCGGGTTCATTGGGCGACAAGGGTGGGGGCCTTTGTCGTCCGCCAAGGTGGACCCGGGAAGAAGGCGACATCGGCTGGCCCGTGTCGCCTTGCACTGCGAGGGCACAGGGGGGGAGGGAGTAACCTCCCCCGGGAAGTGCTCTCTATGAGCACAGTGCAGAGGGGCTCTGGTGCGTTCCACTGGAGATCCCGGAGCCCCTCACCATGCACCGAGGAAGGGCCACCGGGGAGGTTTTAGTGGGTAAAAACCCCACATAACCGCCGCCTTCCCCCCAGAAGTCGCTGTCGCTAACACTATCATGCTTGTCCTTTCTGTAGTTTTTGCAGTAAAAGGTAGTAAACATTTAAGATTTCATTGGTTTATATTTTACAGTTACTATAATAACAAAGTGTATCTGACACGACGTTCAGTTGTTTCGTACGCAAAGCGTTGAGTCTTACATTGGAGACCATATCTACTTTATTATCAGTGTAAATACACAGTAATCCTATGCAAAACGATCATTAGGTATGTAACAAGCGTACCTACTCAGTGGGCTGTTGCAAATGCTAAATCGGAACTATACGTACCATAGATACGACAAGAGTGCTCGATTACGTATAGCAATACGAATAATATTTTATTCATTTACTAACAGTCTTCAGGAAAGGAGGGTAGAATAACCATAAGATCACAAAATATTACACTAATAGGCTATCGAAAAATTTGTTTTTGTTCATTTCAGTACGTATACATCTATATATATAAAAGAGAAAGTGTGTGGATATGTTCCATATAGACTCCGAAACGGCTGGACCGATTTCAATGAAACTTTCGGACTATCTTCAGATTGACCTGGCGAGTAATACTGTAACGATTGGAGCACTCCTCTTTTTGAAGTAATAAATGGTGTAAGTTTATTATTTAAATAAAATAAAGCAAAAATTGGGCACGGTGAAGCGGGCTGGGTACGCTAGTATTATATATATATAATCACTTGTAAAACTGTTCAAACGCTATTGAGACGTCACCGTGAAATAGAGTTGCCATTACTGCCTTCTAAAAAAAGAAGGTATCGTCTCCCGGTGCCAATAACAAGGTCCACCTTTGCACAACGCCACTATATCTCTGTTGCACCACGGATATATAATAAAATCCCATTCGACCTTAATTATCTCACAAGGCTAACAGTCGTAAGTTCAAGGGATTGTTATTAAAATGGTTGCAGAATCAGGACTATACCCAAATTGAAAAATATATTATTAACCTCATGATAACCACACACTCACTCACACAAACACACACACATACTACACATTCGCATAACTTCTCAACTATGACTGTAGTTCTTCCCTTTTTTTTCCCTTTTGCACACATTTTTGTTTTTTTCATATATTTTAATTATTAATTATCGTATAATTTACTTAACTTATATTAAAAACTTATTGTACGCAGGACTTACTGTTTGTGACTCTGGAAGGCACTGTCTCCTGAGATACAGGTACACTGTACCTACTTCAGGAGACAGAGCTCCTATATATGTAACATGTCTGTTTTTGTGATATTAATAAAGTTATATAAAGTTACTTGTATATATATATAATAGTAATTCTCTAGTAAGTAAGGGTTACTTGGTTGCACTATGCAAGTTTTGTTTTAATTTCAAAATTAGAATCCTTGACTAAGTTTTCCGTGTATATTTGCAGTGCAGGCTGCCCTCGACTTTATTTCAATTTACTTTAACAGGAATTAAAGTGCAAAACTTCGTTTGAAGCTCCAACGATGACACTTTGAGTCTTAAATCTTTCTATCGGTCTATTTATTCCATTGCTGTTTATTTTGTTACTAATTCAAGACTCGCGCAAATAACTCCTGTATACTTCTATACCCATCTTATTAACTACATTATGGTTTTTTTTATTTTTTTTAGATTTTTTAGATGGTAACTCGACACAAGGGTCCCCCCGGTGAGGGTAACCTCGGCTTGGACGGTTGCCATTATTACGCGTTAGCAGTCCGATCCGAGGGCGCCCGAGAGGGCCGAACCACGACTCGGTCGGTAGCTATTTTATTAACGAAGTCTATTGGGACAATCTAAGCTAAAACATTATGGATCGTACTTTGTATTTTATATATATTTAAAAAAATGCTAATAATATTTTTTTAAGTATTACTAAATTTTAGTCTCCTGGCAAGACCCCTACACAAAGTCTCGCACCAGTAGGATGACAAAAATGTTTGTGGGCGCCTTTGTTGTCTTGAATACAGAATGGGGTCCGTCAACATAGTTAATATTCGCCATCGACCCCAAATGGGTCATATATTAAAAAAATGTAATTTCAAAAAGACAAATTTTTATGACCTGTGGTAGGTCAGTGTCCGAAAGGTCGGCCTCAAGGTGCATAGATTGCTAGCAACCCTAAACCCAAATTCGATCCCCGGAGCCGACACTAATTTGTTTGCTAGCAATTTAAGTGTTGATTTCACATGGCCGGCAGTGAAGAAAAGAGGGAAACATCGAGTTAAAAAATCTTTGACAACGCAAAACACGTGGAGTCTGCCAATGTGGACTAAAACAGCATGGCAGACTATGCCCGTGTACTTTGTTTACAGAGAAGGCCGGTTGGGCATAGGTAGCGGAACATATGGGTATATATTTAAGCTGTAACTTTAAATACCTAATGACCTTACTTCTTTGGAATTATTAACTTAAAGCCCCGTTTCCTGTAAAAAAACAAGAGAAAATCGAAACCCTAATCTACTATTCTAATTAAAAAATAATAATTTACTCCATAAAATCGTCATCACGTTAATCATGGCGTCTATCATCTATCGGCATAAATAACTCCTTAACAATTTGTAAACACAAACACGCAAATGTAATTGAATGTCGTAAAACCAATGACACAAGAACCGTGGTAAAATAAAAATGCCATAATTTTACATCGACATGGATTCGCCGGAGACAGTAAAATAAAAGCTTCGAGCTTGCGGTTTTGAAATGAACACGAAAGCATAATATTATTATGTGATTTATTAACCAAAGTATTTTGATTTTTTATTCGTTGTACGTAGTAATACTAAATAATTTTTCTATTTGCCAACCTTAGTACATTAGAATAATATATAAAAAAGCCGACTTCATATCTAAACAAACTTTAATAATAATAATATAATATTAAGCCATTTAATTTGTAAGACAGATTACAACACATTTACAAATTAACACAACAATATATACGCACAGTTAAAAATGAATAAATAAATATATATGTCAGTAAAGACCCAAAAGGTCCGATACACAAGGCTATGCGTTGCAACGCCGAACCGACCGGGTTCACTGCAGCATAATGCTGATTATCAGAGGAGGGTAAATCAGCGCTGGTTAAACGCTGTTGCTGCTGTTAAGTGCGAACACCCTCTTTGTATTTCTTGATTTGGAAGCATAATGAAATCTCACAAACTTAATGCAATTTTAAGACTAATGGTTTTCTCATGGACGCCATTGTCTGAATTAAAATATTATTATTTATTATAATATTTATTTATATATATTTATATATATATATTTAACTCTCTGGACTATGTTGACTATCATTTTCTAGTTCTTTTGTTATTTTATTCTATTTAATTATTGGTATTCAATAAAAAACTATTTTTCAAAGTAGTCAATAAGTAGAATTTAAACGTGAAACAAATAATCACAAAACACATACTACGTATAAAGCACAGATCCGGCCTTGTGTGGAGTACTGTACATATCAGGGCGGGTACAGTCAAATACCAACTCGCGGCACTGGATTCCATGGAGAGGCGCGCCCAAAAGTTGATAGGTGACCGAGATCCACATTTAGATAGTCTTGAGCACCGACATAAGGTACATTTTGAAGAGTGTGCATAGGAATTACACGAGTTAATTTCCCCATCCCCGTTCTACCCTTTCATAGTCGGCGTCCGAACGAAGCGAGTTTGAGTCGTCGTTCATCGTGTGTACAGCAAAGGAGTGGAACAAGTTGCTGGCGTCAGTCTTTTCGTCCAAGTACGACGTGGGAGCCTTCAAGAGTAGAGTCTTTCGACTATATCACCACTTAACATCAGGTGGGATCGTGGTCAAGCACTAGTTTATACCCTATAAATAAATGGACTTAATCAATTTAACCGCAACATGACTTTTCGTAGCAGACGATTTTGATTGATGGGCGAACGAGTGCTACGCGCTACGACCGTCTATGTCACAGTGCAGAGTTCAATTTGTGTTTCCGTTGTTTCGTTTTGTGTCTATCCCTTAACGGATATGTTGGTGCGGGCCGTGAATAAATGAATAATCAAATTTATTGTTTTGTTTTGACCATTCCCCGGAACGCGGAGTCTGCGAGGGTTGTCTGTAACGGTTGATAGAAATGTTCATTTTTGTTTTGAAACAAATAATGTTTTAGATCAGTATAAAGTTTAAGTTGTTATATATACTATATTTGTCCCACTGTTGGGGACTAGCCTTCTCTGTAAAGAGAGTATAAGGGAGGTCGTTACTGCTATTATAGTCTTACATATTTCGGAAATTCATTTATATTCTTAGAAAGTTTACTTTTAATGATGCATAAATAAATTACTATAAATTTGACTAAATAATACTATTTTTATTTGATATTATGACAAGAATTTTGATAGACTTATTAAATTAAATAAAGTATTTAATTACGAATTAAAGATTGTAAAGCTTGTTATATATTTTAGTTACTAATGGCTTGTTATTTTCATTGCAAAACATTAATATATATATAAATAAGCTTTTTATAACTATAAAGTTACATAATTTCATTTCGAAGCGTCAATAACCTAATGGTTTAGGGTACGGCCTGCGAATCGTAAGGTCGTGGGTTCGAATCCATTATTCGACTATTGCCGTGAACCATGTCCTAGCACAACTAAGCTTAAGCACAAGCTTAAGCTTAGTTGGAATGGTTAACAAGATTGTTAGTAATATTTCTGAAAAAAAAAAAAGAAATATTGCTAGCTTTCTTTAAAAAAAAAATCTCTTAAGGATAGAATCTGAAACGAAGAAATTCGACGAAGAACAAAGGTAGTCGACATAGCTCTTAAAGTAAGCAAGTTGAAGCGGCAGTGGGCGGCCACATCTGGCGAGTCAGCCGATAGATGGGGAAGGAAAGTCTTGGAACGGAGGCCGCGCGTAGACTGGAGAAGGGTAGAGCGCCTCCCTCCAGACCTACGCAGCAGTGGATAGACAAAGGCTGATCATGATGATAATTATGATTTTTTGGGCTACAAGCGAAAATGCTACATGGGCAAATGCCAAATGGGTATTATATAGCACATACAATTTACATATATTAAAAGTACATAGATCGCATGACTATAAAACTTCCAAGACTGAATCCTATTTCACTTTATGTATTGTCTCCGTGGGACGATAGTTAAAGGGGATAATGCTATTTTATATTCACTGGAGATAAAAAATATTCTGAATGTACTATACAAAAAGCAACGACCGCTATGACCAGATCCTAGCTTATAAAGACGCTAAAGTCGTCGCTAAGAAAATGCTAATGCAATATTTACTTTAAAACACCCTGTAGTCTGTGGCCGAACTTGGGGAATTTAATATATTTTTTCAGACTCTCGAATGTAGTCACTATCTGAGATCACATTTTTTGCGTAAAAATTTACGAGATCTAAAAAAGTTTGGATGTTTATTGAACTTTTTAAATCAGACCAAATTTAAATCCACAATGTTATCATGTTATTTTTTTTTTTTTTGTTTATGGCGTTTCCATATAGATTTCGCCAATGTCGAAGTGTGCACGTTAAACTGCTGTAAGCGGGCTTCGAGACGGACAAGGATCTAAACTATAAGGAAGTACGTGTGGTTACTGCTGAGACAATTCCGCGCGATGCTCACTGTTGATACATCTAAAACAATAGAAACAAACACAATATATACATAGGGTTAGTTGTTTAAAAGACAGACAAACTAAAGTCTAATGAGCATAATTATTGTCAACCGACTTAAAAAAGGAGGCTGTTGTTTGTCACATCATAACTAGCAAATTTATAGACCGATTTTGAAAATTCTTTCTGTGTTGGAAAGGTTACTGTTTATTATGTACCATTATTTATTGGCATTAGACTCAGGTTTTTGAAGGTAAATTGGTATTAGATATTGAAAAGTTTATTATAATCCAAGTTTTTTTTTTTAAGTATATTTTTTTATTTATATTATATGCGAAGGGATAAAATCGCACACGTTATACCTTTTTTTTTGTTGACGGGTAGGAAATCTTCACAAAGATACCCCGCCTTCTGGGGGGAAGGCGGCGGTTATGTGGGGATCTTACCCACTAAAACCTCCCCGGTGGCCCTTTCCTCGGTGCATGACGAGGGGCTCCGGGATCTCACGTGGAACGCACCGGAGCCCCTCTGCACTGTGCTCAAGGAGAGCACGTCCCGGGGGGAGGTTACTCCCTCCTCCCCTGTGCTCTCGCAGCGAAAGGCGACACGGGCCAGCCGATGTCGCCTTCTTCCCGGGTCCACTTTGGTGGACGACTCAGGCCCCCACCCTTGTCGCCCAGTGAACCCGAGGCCCCTTTTAGTCGCCTTGTACGACAGGCAGGGGATACCGTAGTCTTATTCTTGAGAGCCCAGAACTACAGGGCTGAGACGTTATACCTACGTCAAGTAATTTAAATAAACTGTTGAATAGTATTCGATATAAAATAAATTCGCAAGTGTTTTGGCGAAATAGACGATGAATTGAAGATGATATCGTTACAGTGACCTTTATCTCGATCCACGGACGGTTCAAACGTATCAATCATATCTATTGACCCTTAACGATTTATTTTGGGATATATTCAACATATTAGCGAAACAATACCTTTATGTGTGTTAACGGAAATGAATTTAATCCGTCATTGTATACCATTCCTAGGAAATGTATGTAATTCCTAAAATCGCACGGAAATGTGTGTAATAAATTATATTATACTTACACATTACACATTTCCTAGGAGATCTATACATTTCCTAAATAGCAATCAGAAATATAAAACATTTCAATATAAAGATTTACTTTTACATATCATCATCACCATCATCATCATCAGCCTGTGTCTATCCACTGCTGGAAATAGGCCTTCCCCAATGCCTTCCACCATATACGATCCTCTGCTTTCCGCATTCAGCCACTACCGGCTATCCTTGCAAGGTCGTCGGTCCATCTGGAGGGAGGACGGCCTACGCTTCTCCGACACATGCGCGGCCTCCATTCCAAGACTTTCCCATTTGCCGTCACTGACTCGACAGATGTGGCCGGCCCACTGCCACTTCAACTTGCTGACTTTAAGAGCTATGTCGACCACCTTTGTTCTCCGTCGAATTTCTTCGTTTCGGATTCTATCCCTTTTACATATATAATTACTTAATTATCAGATTGATTACTTGCCAAGTGAAAATTTGATTTTATAAAAGAATAAATATAAGTTGTTTTTGTGATACGTTAAAAGGTAATAGTTGATTTTAGAAGTTTTAATTAGTAATATAATATGAACATAGAATTATTTTACGGTATGACTGTTACCCGATTGTTTCAGTAAGTGTTATAATACATATTATATGTTTTAATAATAATAAAATCTTTATTTTCAAAAACAAAAACGCCGACAGATTCGTATCTTGGTTTGTACCAACAGCCCTCCGTTTTTCGGTTTTTTTAAAAAATTCACTTCTCGATTTTTGTCATGTCGTCATTACTGATTCTGTCTACCCGTCTATTAGATAGAAAAAGGTGGAAAGGATGTCAAATATTATTAAAAACAATCGGTCATACATATAACACTTAAGTTCTCACTATAATTTCAATGAAAATACATAAAAAGTATATTTACGAGCAAAAAAAAACGACTCCAAATAGAATCAAACTTAATCGCTGGTATACGCGGACGCCCTCTCTGTATTTCCGTATTATCGTAGGAATATTCCGAAATTGAGTTAATCAGAACCTAACCAAAGTACTCTTAATGTACAATGTGGGTATTTTCAAAAGTAGATTGAATAGGCATTTACTAAGCTAGTGCGCCTTACCATCCAGGACTGCATTTCCACTTAACATCAGGTGGGATCGTAGTCAAGCACTTGCTTAGAAATTATAAAAAAAAAAATCCATTCCAATAAAAAATGAATAATCGAAATATGTTGGCGTGATATTGAGTTATATTAAATATAAATTTAAGACTTATAGGGTTTTCTCATAGATGCTATTGTCAGAATTGGACCTCAATATGGTCCTTTCAAATAAAAAAAGAATCATCAAAATTGGGCCATGCAGTCGAAAGTTATGACGTTAAAAAAAACATAGATAAATCGAACGACGAATGAAGTCGGTTGATAATATCAATATTCCAATGCGTCAATTTGTTGGCATCCGTTCTGTGGCTTATTTTGTTGTTGTATAACTTTATCATTTGTTATCAACATACGTAGCTCCCCCTAAGTTAATTTTGCAAAGCCCTTTATACCTAACACGCCCTATGCCTGGGTCATTATTTCTTACACACCTACTCGTATCCTATCCATTTATTTAATTTGCATTCGGAATTATAGCACCGTAGTTAATTTTGTAGGGGAGGGTTTTCTTTGGTTTAAAATTTAAATGTATACTGCTCTGATTGAAAGGGTCTAAGCATAAATTGACTCATGCGGTGTGTTATTTAAGAAAGTTACTTTACTTACGGACTTCAATATATCTTAGGGTTCGAGTGAAATTAAATTGAATCAATAAATTCACTATTGTTTTTTGTTTGGTCAGATATTTAATAATAATAATATGATTTTATTTCAAACCAAAAATTCATGTACAAACCAGTTTGATAATAGCCGCAGTAGTAAAAACTGTGTCGCAGCTATTAACGCCCATCTCCAAACAGTTAAATACAAATACAAATGTAGTAAAATTAACAACTTATAATGTAATTTAGTTTAATTGTTTTGTGTGTGTGTGAGTGTGTTTGTGTGTAAAAGGTTGCGTGTGTTGAAGAGTGACTGCATGTGTAGGGATGAGTATGAAGGGAGTGAGTTACTCTGACTGTTTATTATGGTTTTAAAAGATCTTCTGTAAATTCATACGAGAGGGTTTGGAGCCATTCAGTAATATGTGACTTACATTCTTTTAGTAGTAATGGGTATATATGTAATAATTTATTTACTTTATTGTACAAAAAAGCACTTAGGATGTAAAATTGATGTCTAGTGAAATCAGTTCTGTGGGCCACAATGGTGCAAACCCTGTCATGTCTGCGCTGTGTATTGTAAAGTGCAGGTTCGAACTTGAGAAGTGAATGTTTTCGAAGTAGTGCGTGCAGAATGAAAAGTTGCCGAACAGTTAATAACAGTTAATAATTTATAAAATATTACTTTTTATGTCTATCTGTTTAATCTTATATTTTTAAACGATCATTTTTTTATATATACCATCTGAATCTAGGAAATGGCGTTTTAAAGACAAATTTTCACGAAATTTTGCATGCAGAGGGGTTCGGGAGCGATAAATCGATCCAGCTAGGAATTGTTTTTAGAAAATGTTGTTATCTTCGCGTATGGGCCCTATTATAAGTTCAGTAGGTGGCATTGCTAAGCAACAGTTAGTTTATAAATAATTAACGTCACACCAAACAGTTCTGACAGAGTTGAAAATACGTGTGTCATGTTGGTTAGTGATGAATCAATACAGTAGTCGATTTTCACGTCAAAAAACAACAGCGCGCAGAAATACGTCTTATTGGGTTGCAATAGACAATGGTAGACAGCCATGTCGTTCTGGGCTCGTAGAATAATAAGGCGACTTAAAGGGGCCTCACCACCAGGACGTGCTCTCCGAAGAGCACAGTGCAGCGGGGCTCCGGTGCTTTCCTCTGGAGATTCCGCACCCCTTGCACCGAAGAAGGGCCGCCGGGGGGGTTTTAGTGGGTAGAAACCCCACATAACCCCGCCTTCCCCTAAAAGGTGAGGTATCTTGTTGAAGATTTCCCCCCAGTCAAAAAAAAGACGATGGTAGAACATATAGAAGAAATAGATCACAAATTTTGAAATAAAAAGAATGTGCAGTCGCTTAGTTAAAGCTAAGAATCACTGACGCGTTTGAAAAACGAGCATCTAAAGTTAGACGAGGCATACAACAATTTACCAAGAAAAAATACCGAGCAAATTTCGGTCATCCCCGTACAATTTGTTTAAGCTGGAAAACAAACAGATGCCGCAATCATCCAGCTATTCCCGCATTAATATTGTAAATAGAACAATGGTTATAATGGGAACAATATGACCGTCACTTAATCATAGCCCGTCGAGGCATAAGTGGGATTATTCGATTCAATTCCATCCTACTGACATATCATTTGATATTAATATCACAAATCACTTAAAATCGTGTTGAGGTTAAAACAATAACCGGCAATAGGTTCGACATATATCCTTCGAAATAAAACGGGACACGGGAAATTTATCTATATGAATATTCTTTATTAGCCTGAACTTCCAAATCGAAGATATTCAAACTGTCAACTGAAATTCTGTTATAAGCACAAATTTATTTTTATGCCTTGTCGACAAGTGAAAATTAACATTGTAAGAGAATTCTGCAATAAACTAATACTTGCTGAATTTTCTACAGAATGCATTTCGGAG
Organism: Meandrusa payeni; assembly: GCA_029286785.1. Classification (NCBI taxonomy): domain Eukaryota; kingdom Metazoa; phylum Arthropoda; class Insecta; order Lepidoptera; family Papilionidae; genus Meandrusa; species Meandrusa payeni. The sequence continues at coordinate 6,379,462 of JAGSMX010000029.1, forward strand.
AGTGTGCTCAGGAATTACATGAGCTAATTCCACTATTGGACTTCAAGACTGACTTTCATCCTTTTGTTGTGAACATCCCTCAAACCTGAACGAAATCCTCGAGTACAGCAAAGGAATGGAATAGTTTGCCCGCGTCTATCTTTCTCTCTGATTACAATATGAGTAATTTCAAGAGTAGAGTGAATGGGCATTAACTAAGCTGATGCGCCTTACTTTCTAGGACCACCTATCAGGTGGGATCGTGGTGAAGCACTTGCTTAAAACGTTTGCTAGAAATCACTCTGGTAGATCGTCGAAATTCGCTAAAGAACAAAAGTCGAAGTGGCTATGCGGATCATGAGACTAAAATGACAATGGACAGGATGATACCTGGTTGGCCAGTCGGATGACATCGTCAGGGCAGCGGAGCCGCAATGGTTTCGGGCAGCACAGGATCGAAGTGAATAGCGCGAAAAAAGGGCCTATACCCGGCAGTGGGAAAATGCAGGCTGATTGATTGATTGTATTACCTTTCATAAAATCATTTTATGCACGTGCAATCGATAAATAAATTCGTAGCTCTAAATCGAAGCTGTTATGCTCGTGGATCACGTCACTATGCTTTGTTGGTATTTAAAATAATTTATTAAATTCCCTCCATTCAATTTAGCATATTGCATCAACTCTGAAACACTAAATAGGCTAAAGACAAGCTTTTACAGAGCGTAATATAACTAATTGCCTTTTGACTGAAGGGATTCTGATATTTAGCCCCCTTACGGATTAAGTAAACAGAGACGGGTCATAGACTAATCCCCTTTTGTCCTACGCTTTACGAATGTCGATACATATCTCACTGCATTCTATTTAAATGTGTTAACCAACTTCAACAAAGGAGATGGTTTTAAATGAGTCTGTATTTTTTGTGTTCGTGCATTGATAGCGCCGTTATTTCTGGACCATTGTTTGTTTTAATTAGGTCCCAAATTGACCCCCGGACGTGCTCTCCTTGAGCACAGTGCAGAGGGGCGTGCGTTCCACTGGGGATCCCGGAGCCCCTCGTCATGCACCGAGGAAAGGGCCACCGGGGAGGTTTCCCCAGAAGGCGGCGTATCTTTTTGAAGATTTCCTCCGCCCGCCGATAACAAAAAAAAAATACCAGGAAAGTTCTAAAATTTATATAGAAAAATGTTTGAGATATTTATTACGGTTATGTTTTTAATTTATTGATATTTATGTTTATTTATTTATATACGTTTACAGTTATTTATTTATTTTTTGCGGACGTTGACGGTGGGTAGATACCGACAACAATCTCTGTTTTATTTTTATTAACTACACAGTTGTCCAAAGAGGCTGGCCTTTACTTCTTCACCGGATTGAGAGGTGGCATAGCTCTTAGGTCGCTTAGCCTGAACTACTAAATTCGCTGTCTACCTGCTAGAGTTAAAGGTCTTGAGAGACTGTCCCCATAAATATCGATCTTTTGGCTACCCTTGCAGTTCAGAAAGGGCGTAAGGTAATCGCTCCCTCGAAGCGAATGATCGACATGACTGAATAAACCAAACTAATCAATAGTGGGATTGGATTGCAATTGTATTCGGTGGTTTTATTTAAGTTATTTTAGCTTTTTTTTTTATTTCTATCAACTTCTTTTGTTCTCGCATTACACGACTTTTATAAAGAGCCCTAAAGAAACCTATTAAGCTGTACAACAATGATTAGAGAACATTGAACCGTGTCTGAAGGAGGTTGTTTTATTTTTATCAAGTACTTTAAGTTATATCGTATATTAGAAAAGTTATCAGCTTGATTTCGATGAACTTAATTTGGAATTTATTGTTATAGAAATGTAGTTACGACCGTCTTATATTTTTTGGAATGAATTACGAAATTACAAAAAGATAATGTTCCCGTGATATCGGTGGCTTGTTGTTTCCAATATTTTTAAAATTTCAATATATATGGGAGAGGATATATATATGGAGACAATATATATACTTGATCCCCGAGGATACATGATCCCCCATTTAAAACTAGCGCCAAAAAGTTTTTAAAGGTGTTCTGTTGGCTGCATTAGGACGCCGCCATGATGGGCTAGTACAAATAGTAAACATTATACCGAAACAACAGCTCGTTGCCAAAATAATTGGAAATTTATGTTTTTACCGGATCTTACTTGTTTTGTTTAGTGTACGACAACTCGAAAAACTTCAGGTACGTGTACTTTACAATTTTTTTATGTTGTTTTCATTTTGTACCTACTCATCTTTCGAATCGTTAATTACAACTTATTAATAGTAGACCTAAGTTTATTTAATTTCCATATTTAGGTAGTCCTATGGCTGAAACTTTGACGGGATCATACAACCCACTCACCGGGATCAAGTATCCCCATAGGGAGGGTTACTTGATCCTTGTGTCGGACTTTAAAAAAACCCTTTTTGTCGTTTTTTTTAATAAATAAGAAGGTCTGTATTGGTGCTAAATCAGTAGTATTGAACGGAAATACATGTGTGATTTAAAAGAAAGTCAGATTTATGAAAATGGTTCGAATTACTAAAAGAAAACTAAAACAGGGATCAAGTATACCACCTCTCCTCTAATATATATTTTTTTATTTAATAATATATTTATTTATGAAACTATCCTGCTCATCTAGTATTTGTGTATAATGTACATAAATCCTATAACTATTTATACACTTATTATATTTACTGTTACGTATTTACTGTATTCATACACGAGATTATTTCACACCGCCAAAGACCGCAACATACAATAAATATATTTACTGTATAAATTCAATGTAAATGTAGTATTGCTCGCGCACGACTTTGGGTAGTCTTGGGCACCGCTGACAGTCAGCGCTGTCGCATGACAGTATCGGGATGGTGTCCAATGTTGGCGTCATATCCTATTTGTCCGCTCTTTCTTTCTTTAACTGTATTTTTTGTCTTTTATTAAGTTTCATATTTTGTTTGTAATGTATACGAAAGATGCCTATATGTCTATGTCTAAATCGGCCAGGAGGTTTCCACAGTTTCACTAGGTTTCTTGGGACCAACCCTGTAGTTCTGGGCTCTTAAGAATAAGACTACGGTATCCCCTGCCTGTCGTAGAAGGCGACTAAAAGGGGCCTCGGGTTCACTGGGCGACAAGGGTGGGGGCCTTTGTCGTCCGCCAAGGTGGACGACATCGGCTGGCCCGTGTCGCCTTGCACTGCGAGGGCAGAGGGGGGGAGGGAGTAACCTCCCCCCCTCGGGACGTGCTCTCCTTGAGCACAGTGCAGAGGGGCTCCGGTGCGTTCCTCTGGAGATCCCGGAGCCCCTCGTCATGCACCGAGGAAAGGGCCACCGGGAGGTTTCCACAGTTTCACTAGGTTTCTTGGGACCAACCCTGTAGTTCTGGGCTCTTAAGAATAAGACTACGGTATCCCCTGCCTGTCGTAGAAGGCGACTAAAAGGGCCCGGGTTCACTGGGCGACAAGGGTGGGGCCTTTGTCGTCCGCCAAGGTGGACGACATCGGCTGGCCCGTGTCGCCTTGCACTGCGAGGGCAGAGGGGAGGGAGTAACCTCCCCTCGGGACGTGCTCTCCTTGAGCACAGTGCAGAGGGGCTCCGGTGCGTTCCTCTGGAGATCCCGGAGCCCCTCGTCATGCACCGAGGAAAGGGCCACCGGGAGGTTTCCACAGTTTCACTAGGTTTCTTGGGACCAACCCTGTAATTCTGGGCTCTTAAGAATAAGACTACGGTATCCCCTGCCTGTCGTAGAAGGCGACTAAAAGGGGCCTCGGGTTCACTGGGCGACAAGGGTGGGGGCCTTTGTCGTCCGCCAAGGTGGACGACATCGGCTGGCCCGTGTCGCCTTGCACTGCGAGGGCAGAGGGGGGGAGGGAGTAACCTCCCCTCGGGACGTGCTCTCCTTGAGCACAGTGCAGAGGGGCTCCGGTGCGTTCCTCTGGAGATCCCGGAGCCCCTCGTCATGCACCGAGGAAAGGGCCACCGGGAGGTTTCCACAGTTTCACTAGGTTTCTTGGGACCAACCCTGTAGTTCTGGGCTCTTAAGAATAAGACTACGGTATCCCCTGCCTGTCGTAGAAGGCGACTAAAAGGGGCCTCGGGTTCACTGGGCGACAAGGGTGGGGGCCTTTGTCGTCCGCCACGGTGGACCGCCTTGCACTGCGAGGGCAGAGGGGGGGAGGGAGTAACCTCCCCCCCTCGGGACGTGCTCTCCTTGAGCACAGTGCAGAGGGGCTCCGGTGCGTTCCTCTGGAGATCCCGGAGCCCCTCGTCATGCACCGAGGAAAGGGCCACCGGGAGGTTTCCACAGTTTCACTAGGTTTCTTGGGACCAACCCTGTAGTTCTGGGCTCTTAAGAATAAGACTACGGTATCCCCTGCCTGTCGTAGAAGGCGACTAAAAGGGCCTCAGGTTCACTGGGCGACAAGGGTGGGGCCTTTGTCGTCCGCCAAGGTGGACGACATCGGCTGGCCCGTGGTCTCCAATCGAGAACTCTTCGGCCTCATCGGCCATCTGTTCTACGCGCTATGTGCCCTGCCCATTGCCACTTCAACTTGCTTATCCGGCGAGCTATGTCGGTTACCTTCGTTTGTGCAAAAAGTGCAATCAGTTTTATTCAATCACTACAATTTCATTCAAACGGTTTGTTCTTGACTTCGACCGCATTTTCTCTAAAAGAAACCTAATAAATTGTTCGTATTCTGTCAACATCCAATATCGAGGTCGCCATTAAAAACAGCGTACATTTTTCTATCAATTTCGTGTCCCCGGTCAAATCAATTGACACACAATTCAATAGAAATCAGCATTGAATTTTTCCATAAAGATTACTGTCCAATAGCACGTCATTATGCGCGGAGGCGCGCTGCGACGTGGCAACTCCAAGTTGGGTTCTTGACGTTGAATCTTGTCTGTTCGACATTCAATTTCCTCGTCCTATGAAATATACGTCGTTCTCAGAAATAAATTGTGTATATTTTTTTATCATAGACTCGTTTTGAGTCTAATATCTTTGGCAGTCAATACCGTTTGATACTTAAAAGGAATCTAATGTATACATACAAAGTATTATACTTTCCTTTAGCTGGGTGGACAACAGAGATAGAAGTTGTTTAGTTTATTATGTGAGGTGGTGATCCCATATTCATTAATTACAAATCATAAGAAATCGTAATACGCGGCAGAATTCCAACTTACAACGACACCAACTTGATGGTTGGCGTTCCACGACCGTAAGTTACGCAAATTTCTTCCACATTAAGAAAAGCGTCTATAGCCTAATGGTTTAGGGGTACGGTCTGCGAATCGTAAGGTCGTAGGTTCGAATCCACCATTCGACTATTAAACTTAGTTGGAATGGTTTACAAGAATGTTACTAATATTTTCCGAAAATAAAAATTGCTTCTTTCTTTCTTTCGGCAAATAACATATTTTAGTATCTTTCAATTGGATTCAGAAGTATATAATAAGTTGAAAAAAACATTAAATAACTTGGCACAATTCCACTGAAGCGACGCCATTCTCTGTAGCCGTCGAACCGGAAATAATGTAGTCAATGGAAATTGTAGTTATCGCCCTTTTCTGTCCAATAACTCAGCGATTCAAACAGATGTCTTATTAGTTTATTAAATGGAATGTGTTTCGTACTAAACAAGTTTAATTACAGATAGAAACAAAAGCCGACATTAATTTAAATACTAACAATGAACTAAACAGTAAAAATATCATTTTTTAGTTCATTTTGCATATGTAGTTGTCGTGCTGTAGTCGAAATTCCAACGTCTTTAATCCAGAAATGTGAGCATTGTAATCACAATTAAATCAATAGCCTAATGGTTTAGGGTACGGCATGCGAATCGTAAGCTCGTGGGTTCGAATCCACCATTCGACTATTGCCGTTGAACCATGTCCTAGCACAAGCTTAAGCTTAGTTGGAATGGTTAGCAAGATTGTTAATATTTCTGAAAAAAAAAATTGCTAGCTTTATTTAAAAAAAAAATTATAGACTAATTAATTTTTATTTTTATCTGTCAGTTATTATTTATTATAGTTATTTTACCGTTGCCAAGCAACCATATAACAACCGTTGGTATATTATTGATCATACTCGTAGTTATATACTATATATATTGCTATACTAGCTGTGCCCACGACTTCATCCGCGTCACAAGTTGGGAATTCACAAACATAAAAGTACAGATGAATTTAGTACCTTCTTCTTTTTTCACAGTTTGTTAAGAACGTAAACTCATTCGTACAAGCCGGCTAGGATTCGAACCTTCGTCCATAACAAGCAGTCGTTAGAATATCACTGCACGTGTTTCATATATATATAATTGAATTATTTTTTAATTCATTCGAGAGTCGGGTGAGCAACCTTTGAAATGCACTCACTAGACAGTTTTGTACAGCTTGGAAACGCTTTTAACAATTCAGCGCACCATATCGATATAAATAAATAACGTTGGAATTGTCTGTCTGTATTAGCTGGCAACACACTTGCACTATAATCGGTTAAGTGGAATGTCTAGCTTAGTGTTTGTTACAACTATTTCTTATTTACTAACAGAGTATGTTTAATCTCATTTTACCACGCGGTGTTACCCGTGATTAAAAATGATTTATTTATCTTTTGAAATATAAGTAGCTTAAATCCTTATTACATCAGCCAAGTCAACGCAAGTCCCGTCAAAATCGGTGTAGCCGTTAAAATTATGCATATTACAAAAACCGATGTGTTCTTGCCTTTCCTCATTCCGGTCAGGGGAGAATGTTATAACGGATTGGTTAAAAGTGGGACTCCGATGTTTTATTTATTGAAAGTACCTGGGAGACCATCTTATTAACAAACTATCGACAAAAAGGATATATATATATATACCGCCATCACATACTTCTGTAAGAAAATTAATAAATAAACACGCAACCAAAGACGCAAGCGAATCATATAGCTAAGGGACAAAGTCGTGTAACTTCGTTAGCGTTAAACAAGGCGGTATATGACACATGTCTCTTTCGGCTCCCATTAAGAATGCTATTTCCACGTCGTCGGGAACACAGACAGAATTCCAAATGGATATTGTAATTTTCAAGATAATTTAGCAACGTTAGACTAGACTTTCACGCCGTCCATGATCTACACGTTCTCTGGCACTTGTTCTGACATCCTTTCATGTCCACATAGTGATTACAAGAGAAACGCCCCTGATTTGCTTTGCCTTATTTTACGTTATAAATGATTTACTGTCAAATTTATAGACATTTATTTATTGGCATCACAATACAAACACACATCACAGACTGAATATAACACACATTAAAAAAGAATGAAAAATAGACAAAACACAGTTAAAGTTACACGGACAAAAAATACAAAACATATGATGTCAATATCGGACACCGTCTCAGCATATGCTGTCGCAAGGATGCGACAGCGCTGATTTTCAGCGGTGCCCGGGACTACCTAAAGACGTGCGCGCGCAATACTACCTTTATATAGAATTTATACAGACAATAAGAGTATAATAAATATGATACATTAATAAAACAATTTGAATTAAAATTGGATCTAAGTAAATAGACTTACACGTCAATCGAAAGAATTTGTACTAGAAAATTCTTTTTAAACGACAAAAATTTAAATTCCAGATGAGTAATCAATACTATATTATATATAATATTAAACCCTTCTTCGAAAGATGATGCGTCTTACGGTATGAGTCATAAAAAAATCTCCCTTTATCTATATACGAGTACATTTGGTGTGGCATGTCCTATGCATTCGTAGCGATTAAGGTTGTGGGTAAATCATAATTCAAACTCCATGTATAATTCAACTGGTATATTAAATAAATATACATCCACTTATAAAGTATCTTGAAAAAACTTATTCGCCAATTTATAATTTTAAGCATAAGTCTGATTAATTCGTATTGCAAGGTTTATAGCAGTGGTGGTCAAACTACGGCCCGTGTGCTAAATCTGGTAATCTTTTTGAGTTTTTGATATGTTGCAAAATTTATTGTAAAAATGTTCTGTTTTTATTTATATCAGTAGTATTTATAAGGTTCAAAACCTTTGAAAATCCTTGGTTTACCTTGTTAATTTTTACGTAAAAAGCCAAAAAAAAATGCCACCAGAAATTAGTGTAATTTGCTAAATTAGCCTTTATTTTTTTCGTAAAATAGATTTTATAAACCTTTTTATAAATTAAAAAAAACGGTCAAATTTCGCCCGCGAACCAAAAAGGTTGCACACCACTGGTTTATAAATCGCGCCAATTATAGATCAAACGGTATATTAGAGTAAATCTAAGAAAATCAACTTATAAAGCATACATACCATGTAAAGGTAGTATTGCACGCACACGACATTAAGTAGTTCTAGACACCGCTGAAAATCAGCGCTGTGGCAACAGCACAGCATATGCTGAGACGGTGTCCATTATTGACATATTTTATTTATTTATAATAGTATACACAACAGCTATATTACACAACACAATACCGATAAATTAGCCAACAGGTGCATAACTACATTATCAGAGACAATTTATGAAAGTTAAGTTTAAGTTACGCTAAGTACTGAAATTATGAAGCGTTAAACATAATTACGTTCTAATACATTTTAGTGTTTATTTAAATTAAATTAGACTACATAGGTGATTTTATTTTTTAAGTTACTTTTTGATAAATGAAAAATATCTACGTCACTGGAATTTTCACTGTACTGGCGGAGTAATCTTGTTAAAATGGAATTTTTGCCATATTTTATGTGGTGATATGTAACATAAAATAATCCTGTATTTCTAGTACGTGTCTTAGGAGCAGAAAATGTTATACGTCCTAGTAGCTTCTTCTGCTCCTTTATTTCTTTTCTTCACCTGTATTTTTTATTTTCTTCCTTTTTAACGTGCGTCATATTTTGTTTGTATATGATGCCAATAATTAAAATTGTCACGTCTAAAGTTTCTTGCAAAAACTTACTGGCCATTATCAAATGTAAGTCTGGTTAATTCACTGTTATCACAGACGGGGATCGTACGATTTCGACTTCGTGATAAAATGTATAATGCAAGGATTACCGCTGAGTCCTCTGAAATATGTAATTTTCGCTGAGCGATTCTGCTGAGGTGACATCATTGGGTCGTGTCACAGAGTAAATGATGCAGACGATCCGTTCCATGCAAAGATCTCTATACTTAAAAGCCATTAAGTAAATTGAACTCGTTTTGAATAAACTACTTTTTTGATTGGACACCCTTCGTTAGGTTTTTATGTGTAATATTCTGTATGGTCCTTTTCATTTATTTTACTTTTTCATATCATTAAATGAAATATCATGAATCTAATTACAATAATACAAATCTAAAGTTATTACGTACCAAACAAAATAAATATTTACAATATAATAGTTATTTTACAAAATATTTAACAACATATAACTGTGCCAAACCGTCGTCGCTTGGCATTGGCTCGATTATTTAGAAGCCTTTTGACCCTACCTTATGTTTCGAAGTGCGTAGCCTAAACTGTTTAACTGTTGGGGTTTTTTTTTATTTTCATATTATGTATATATGTTCATATTGACGTTGGAACAACCCACAATAATGAAATTATTCACCAAAGCCGAAAAACATTTCAACTTTTTTTAAAAAAATTATAACTTTCGTGTTTGTGGACCTGTCGAAGCTGATCTGAAGCTGTCCTTTTTGGACACAATATTTATTATTATTTTGCTGAATAAGTACCACGGTATTAACCTACAGTTTTCCTAAAAAAAAATCATTTTACGATACAAAAAATAAAAGAGAAGTGTCAATCTAAAAAATCCTATTTTCGCTATTTTTCATCTAATTGTTACAAGTCATAAATCTTTCGACGCGTCTTTTAAAAAGTGAAAATGGCCATATGTGTCACTTACGTGTTTGCTTTCCAGCTCGAATATTTTTGTCAGTACGTAAATAGATTTATTCGTAGCGTACAACCTATTTCTAGGGCCCAGACAAACCAATTTGTTTCCCCCCTCGGACTTTTACGATAATGAATGCTCGGATAGCACCATAACAAGAAAACTAGAAGCGTTATCTGCGAACATGTGTGCTTTGAACATATTTTGTATATCACCTCTCTTTCTAACACGTTACGAAAGCTGTACTCTAGCTTATGTCACGTTCAGAAACTAGATAGAAATTTATCGTGTTAATTTTCGTCTATAATATACTAGCGTACCCAGGCCGCTTCGCCGGGCTAGATTTTGCTTTATTTTATTTAAACAAATAATTTACATCATCCATTAGTCCGTTTAACAGCTGTATTTGACAGTTCAAAAAGAGAAGTACTCCGATAGTCACCAAACAGGATTACTCGTCAGGTCAATCTGAAGATTCCATGAAAGTTTCATTGAAATCGGTCAAGCCGTTTCGGAGCCTGTATGGAACAAACCCACACACTTTCTCTTTTATATATATATAGATAGATGCATCGTTTATACTTGTTTATACATCTAATGAGTTTGGCATTTATTTTGTGTTGTCGTGTACATAGAAACTATTACGTTATTGTGTTCTTTATAAGCACTATTTTCCTTTGATGGTATTAGTATGAATGCCCTCTTAATGTGGGCAATTTGATTCGCATAAGGCCCAGGAAATTAAAGTCACAACTGTTAGGAGATCACATGTGTGGGCTATTGAGAATTTTAGTCGTATAAACCGTAGATAATTATACATTAGCAACATGTGTGTAGTATTTGGAATAGCGTGTGACATTTTACTTTAATTAGAAACACTATTCGAACCACGATGAATATGCCAGTTGGTAGTTGCGTAGTACGCTAGCAACCCGAGATCGATCCCCGGAGACGGCACCAATAAATTAGTTGTTGCAATTTTATGTGCTGATTTACCACGCGCTCGGCGGTGAAGGAAAACATCGTGAGGAAACGTTTTTCCAAGACATATGAAGTCTGCTAGCAGACTATGCCTTAATACTCTCTTCTTTAGCTGGGGGACCTATATGAAGGCTGTAACTGTAAGTGTGTGGGTATATTCCATTTAGGCTCCGAGACGGACCGATTTCAATGAAGTTTTCAGGTAATTTTCAGATTGACCTGGCGAGTAATCCTGTTAAGTTTGGTGACGATCGGAGCATTCCTCTGTCTCCTCTGTCAACTGTCAAATACAGCTTTTATTTACTATGATGATATTCTATTGTTTTATAACCCTCATTTGTATTGACACATGCGTTGTGTATATTTATGTCATTCTGAACCATATTGAAGTACAATGGACTATACCATATGGTAAGTTTTATTTCTGACATTAACCTGAGCCCCATTTGTTTTTGTATAAATGATATGAATGATACATATCATTTAATATAATAAATGATATGTACATTGGTGTAGATAATGTTCTTCACCTGCTCGAGAGGAGAATAGGAGAGAATGAATACAGGGAGAAACGAATAATTTAATATATTGTGAGAGTTAAATTAAATATTAAATGATGTAAGTTTATTGTTTATCTAAGATAAAGCACAAAGCGAAGCGGGCTGGGTACGCTAGTTTCTAATATAAATAAAGCTCTGTCCATATATAATTCTTGCTATTATTTATTTTATCTGGAAGAGATCGCTCATAGCGGCAAGGTCCTTGCCCACTTTTAGTTAAAGTTTTAACTTTAATTGGTTGTAGTTGTTATACAATGTGAGTAATAAAGGTTATATCTATCTGTAATAAAGAAGTAATTGTTAGGCATACAAACAAACAGAGGTAAGTCGCTTGTTTAGATTGAATCGGGTAATCGTAGCGCAGACGTCGCGGCAAGTTGGCTGCGTTTTTACGTCTTCACAATCCCGTACATATCGTATTCCATTTTGTCGGCGTATTCGTATGATTTCCGCCGGATATCGTGTTATCTCGGACATATTTAATTTTATTATATTATGTGAATGTTATATTTGATTTGTTTTATTTTATGACAAGAACTTTTTTTAAGTGAAAATTTTTTAGCCGCGTTCAGTAATAGATAGGGGAAAATTTTATGGGTTTGTGACACCGACATGCTAATTGTTAGCATCACATGGCACCCAGCGATTGTTATACATAATAATTACTTCTAATGATATCTTAGTGATCTACCTAAACCTTATTGTATCTTTAATTCATAATTAATAATTTGGTTCAACATCACATAAATATTCGTTTGTAATCTGACTTCTAATTAATTTTGTATAAAGATTGTGAGGACGCGCAGTTGTGACGGTATTCGTTATAAATAATTCTTTGTACAACGTCACTCTGTCTTAAGCGAGTGTACTAGTTATTGGACTATTGCATTCCACAAAACCTACAATTATAACATTATGTTGTATTTATTTTTAATCAAGATCACATACAGCAGCAACAGAAAACTTAAGACGTTTGATCGATCTTCCCGCGGTCTAGTGCGGTTTGACAGACTTCACATATCTTAAAAAAAAATTCTAGAACACGTAGGTATCCTCACGATGTTATCTTTCACCATCGAGCGCGTGGTAAATGAGCGCATAAAATTACAACAACAAATTTATTGGTGCCGGCACCGGGGATCGAACTCGATTTGCCAGCGTACCATGTAGCTTGAGGCGACCGCTTTGAAACTGAGCTACCACGGCTCTGTAAATGAAAGATGCTTATAATTTAAAATTTAAAGCAAAAACTGGCTTGCCAAGAATGTGGATGCACGGGTATAGAAGACATTGTTCATCAAGCGGTAAAACGGGAACCATTAAGGCATACCACGAAATTCTGGCATTGTGTTGGCACAATGCACGGTGCCTTCTTGCGTCCTTTGAATTCATTTTGTAAGGAGCACCTTGATCTTTTTGTTCTTGCTCTTTCCATGCTTATTGCCTTTTTTGCATAGGTGTGCATTACGCTCTTAATGCATAAAATATTTTGGTACGCCGCCGTGGTCTAATGTAGACCTAGCTTAATGAAAAGATCTCCGTGGATTTTATGTTTGTTAGTTTCGTGTGCTTATTTATTTATTCATAATAATCTATGTCATTAAATCAATTTAGAAAAATCCCAGGTGTCTGGCCGCAAGGCGCTCGGACGTTAAGTTCGTGTCAACGAATCCTAGAACATAAGCACTTGGCACGGACCAACAATATACATGTATTTTTTGTTTTTGATTTATTATAATTAAAAACTAAAAAAAAAGATCCAAGACAAGGTGGGAGAGTGTGGTGTCGAAAGACATGACGGAATTTTGAAGGAGTGCAACATCGCCAAAGACGATGTCGGGGACAGAGCGAAGTGGAAAGCGAATATCCGGAAAGCTGACCCCACCATCATGTGGGACCAGTAGCATGGAAGAGAGAGAGATTTATTATAATTTACATTATTTCGCACGACCAAGTAGAGCTGGTCGCATATTTTTCTTATTTATAAATGATTTATCTTACTTATTCGGTCTCCTATTCCTCTATTTCTCCACGCTCTCACTCGCTTACTATCAGCGCTACTCTCACACTTTGAACGATGCGGCATTTACTGCAATTCTAGGGACCTTCGTTCGGCTCGAGCGTAACGGTATATTTTGTACGAATGACATCCAGTATTCATCAATTTATATATATATATATATCTCTTTTTTCATTTTTTATGACGAACTACACAGATTGGCCAGAGAGGCTGGCCTTGACTGCTTCACCGGATTGAGAGGTGGCATAGCCCTTAGGTCGCTTAGCCTGAACCTCTATTGCTAGTAACTCGACACAAAGGTCCCCTGGTGAGGGGTAACCTCGGCTTGGACGGTTACTATGTTATGCGTAAGCATTCCGATCCGAGGGTGCCTGAGAGGGCCGAACCACGACTCGGTCGGTTGCTATTTCACGGATAATCTACAGCATCAATTTATAAGACGTTGTCACCTCAAAGGTGATAAGATGTCGTATTTTAATAAGCTCATCTAACTAACAAGTCGAATATCCTCGGAAATCTTTTGATTAACTGAGTCTACGTTCAACGATTATATCTGAATGTTATTGCATACATATATCTATATTTATAGGACGGTAGACAGACGTTTTCTTTATTAGCATTCTACATTACAAACAACGTAAAGCTGAACGCTTAGCCACTACACGAATATTATTATATTATTCATTCATATATTCTTACTAGTGTACCCAGGCCGGTCTAGATTTTGTTTTATTTTATTTCAACAATTAACTTACATCAGTAAACGGATACATTCGCGGCGCTATAACTTACCTTGAATACTTCAAAATCCTTAATTATTATCTTTAATATACTTCAGTATACTTTATTATACTCCATTGTACTTCAATATGGTTCATAATGACATAAATATACACAACGCATGTGTCAATACAAATTTGGGTTATAAAACAAAAGAATAACATCATAGTAAATAAAAGCTGTATTTGACAGTTCAAGAAAAGGAGTGCTCCGATCTCTACTACTAAACTCGCTAGGTCAATGTGAAGATTCTCTGAAAGTTTCATTCTAATCGGTTCAGCCGTTTTGGAGCCTATATAGAACATACCCACACACTTTCTCTTTTATATATGGAAATAGATCGGTTTCATAATGTAACTTCACTGGCAAATAGAAGTTATTCAGACCTTAAACGAAACGTTTTCGGTTCCGGTAACCATGGTAGTGAGGAATTAGAATTTAAAATTTGCACACATCTCCGTTTCGTTGCGAAACTAAAGCTAGTACATTGGAAAAACGTAAATCGAGTGTACAAAAATACAAAATATTCACGATATTAAATCCACAAGCGACGGCGCGAAACTTGCCAAAGATAATTAAGGTAGATATAAAATAGAATATTCGATGTCTCCTCTCCAATATCCGGCGTCCGAATGCGAACTCGACGCCATTTCGTTCTGTAATATTTCAGTTACGTTTGCTTGTTGTTTTTTTTTTCGTTTTTTCGTCTGCGGCAAACTGGCACGTTGTCCGCGAACCGCGAGGTACGGGGGTTAGGTGGCTAATTGACTTTCGGAAATGAAAATGGATAATATAAACTGTCCGCAGTCCACGACTATCGCGTTATTTTTTCTAACAAGTAATTCTAAACTAATAACTTTTCGGGAGCTGGAAATATAGTAACCGACTTCAAACATAGAGGTTCTCAATTCGTTTTCGTCAAAAAAAACATTTTTTATGTATTGTATGATTCTTTTTTTATTTGAAAGCTGGTGTTCCCCTTGTGGTCCTTTTCTGACAATGACATCGATGACAAAACCCTATAATTCCTAAATTATGTATGTGCGCGACAAATGGACGAATAAATCAATATCACGTTAACCGAATTCGATGATGATTTCCGATAAAATTTTAAAATACCGCTTACTTAGTCTACCCCCCTTTGTCTGGTCTTTAGCACCCACCTTTGTGAGATAACTTCCGTCGAACTGGCTATCATTAAATTTAAAAAAAAAACTTTATTAAAATGTAGTATATATTTTTATGTTACTGTTTATATTTATTTTATCAATTATTTAAAAAAAACTTTCTGTTACAGGTAATTTACAACTGCCCATATTGTATATTGAATTGAACGCGATGCAAGGTAAAATTTAATGTGTTATATTTATTTGGTTTCGATGACTGCAATCAAGTTAAGCGTATTATGTTTATTAAGGTAATTTCGTTACATAAATAAATACATATTTATACTATTATTTATCTATATAATTCTTTAACGATTACATAGCGTATTCTTTCCGAAGTGGCGTATAAGTTAGTTAAGCTTAGATTGTCCCAAATAGTTTTTATTAATTTTATTAATAGCTACCGAACGAGTCGTGGTTCGGCCCTCTCGGACGCCCTTTGAGCGGAATGCTTACGCGTAACATAGTAACGGGGGACCCTTGTGTCGAGTTACTAGCGATAGAGGTTCAGGCTGAGCGACCTAAGAGTTATGCCACCTCTCTATCCGGTGAAACAGTAAAGGCCAGTCTCTGGTCAACTGTGTATATCGTCAATAAAAAAAACACGGCGTCCCTTACCGTGCTCTTAACCAAGTAAACTTTAGCTGGAAGATAGTTCCAGTTCAACTCTGTACATACATGTTGGTGCAATAAAGAATGTATGTATGTCTCTATCTATTCCATTTTTTAAAAATATATATCATAATGAGCCTGAGACATACGTCCACTGGATATACCTCCACCAAAGCATCCCACAGAGCACGATCCTCGGCCACTGTCATCCATCTCCTGTAGGAATGCACGATTTACATCGATTTTTCCTAAAATATCGATATGAACGCCATATATCCCTTCACGATATTATCGATTCATCTAATATCGTCAAATTTCATCCGATAACCAAATATCGTATGTAGTAATATTATACGTTACTACTAGGAGAGCCCGATATTGATATCTATCGTGCTCTCCTAGTTCCCTATATATTTCATCCAATACACGAAATATCGTAAGAAATGAAATAAAAAGCATTCCATTCTTTCCTTCATTTGTGGTTGACAACTTGAATAAAATAAAAATCTTACTTGCGCTGCCATCACACGAAGAGCGTAGTGTAGTATGTTACTACACTCTTCACGATGGCAGGACTCGAAAATCTATGCATGTAGCCTATACTGCTAGCAGAATCAAATCAAATAATCTGGAGTGGTATCCGAAGCGAGAACCTCTTCGTTACACGCCGTGTACTCTATTAGCACAAAACTTTTCTAATATTTAATATTACTCGCTAATTAATTATAAACAAATTTCGATATATTTGTACACTATAGCGCGTAGTAAAATATATCGATATATTTTTGGCATGAACGTCCCTATTTACTACACTCCTATTCTCTGCGATAGTAGCACTAGTTCTATAAAATTTATAATCTGTACCGCGTTTATTTTCTTGACTACAATTTACGATTTGAAAAATATATATTTATGCAATATATCCAATAGAATCGATACAACATTAAGATATATCTCATCAAAAAATATCTTTTTTATATATATAGGCGGGGTACTGGTGTCAAAACTAGGAACAAGCCTGTTTGATAGATCACCAGGCCTAAACCCCACGGATGTGCACAAAATTTTTAAAACTATTGGAGAGAGAAGGAGAAGGTACATAAATATATATATATATATATTCCACGCAATATATATATAAATATATATATTGCGTGTCATGTGTGTGTGTGTGAATGTGTTTGTTATTACAATGTGAATGTTTTTACATACAAAAATATGCCGGAACTGATAAATATTTAGGTATTAACTTGCATTTATATCGATAAATTTTTTGCATGATCATCACTAACCTTAAGGCTCGTCGCTCAACAATAAAAATATATGTAGTTCTTAGTAATTATAATACGATGAATTAAATCCACTAAGTAACATTCGAAATCACAAGATTAAAACAATTTTCTTTCACAAATGACCTCCCTACACACACTTTGAAATATTTAACAAACAATCACGAGATATAGTAACCAAACAACTGGAAGTAATGGGGTGTAATCTACAGAGGAGCATGTGGCGTGCTCGCTAACTGTCACTCACTTGATTAATGGATAACCCTCCACGTCCCGACCTTCGCCAGTGCCGTATCTGATTGTAACAAACGAGGTTCACTCTCCCATTGGATGTTGGTTTTCAAATTTCCTTAATTATAAGGCGAAATCATTTAGACACCCTGCTTAGTCTATGGTGCAATGTAACCAAGTTCGTTTGCGTTAATTGTGTTTCATTTAAGTTCTGTTTTAATTTATTATATAGCTCTATATTATTTGCTTTTACATTAATGATGTACAGCATCAATTTTGAGGTTAAGGAAACTTTATTAAGAACTCAAGAATTTACAATTCACTTACGAGTCTAAATATTGTGAGCTACCTTTTTTTTTTGTTAACGCGGGGGAATCGAGTTATCAACCATCCTCCGGTACCCTGGGTGGGCCCGGAGGGATGAGGACTCGGCCTGGGCAGCCCATACCCACTAAACCTACCGCGAATGCCATCAGCCGTTATGAGCGGGTGCCCCGGATCTGTCAGCGACAGGACACTAACGACCGGCCGGTCTCGGCAAGACCGGACTTCACCCTCGAAGGGGACTCCTCCGGCACTCAGAGAAGTCCCGACGACGCCGAAGCATGCTGGGGCCAGGTTCCCATCCTGGCCCCGCTTCGGGATTACGGGGCAGCGAGGAGGCGTTTGAAACGCCTCCTGCGCACCCCGACTCGTCGCCTGCGGAGGGAGGAGCCCACGGCTCCTCCCTGACCCGCTCGTCGGCCTCCTTCTGGGACATGACTGTCTCGCAGAAGGAGGCGACCACCGACAAGACCTGTCGCTCCGTACCATCGCAAGTGCGAGGCTCGGAAGCGACAGGTCTACTCCACCGATGGCGGATGCCAAGTCGCAACGCTGCGCTGCCCATCTCGGGCACACCTCCAGGGTGTGCTGGCAGAGTCCACCGCAGCGCCACAATCATGGCACCGCTCATCAGCCTCCCGTCGGGCCGTCCGACACAGGTAGTCCCCGAAGCAGCCATGCCCCGTGAACACCTGCGTCAGACGGAAGGTGAGAGGTTTGCGCTTCCTGCGCATCCAGCAGCTCAGGACCGGGCGCAGAGCACCCGTTGTACGTAAACCGTACGGGTGATGCGCCAGGTCCTCCTCCCACCTCCGGCATAGTGCTACCTCACCTAACCGACGAATCCGCCGGACCTCTTCTGGCAGAGGGTTCTCTCCGAGGGCCTCCTATCCGAGAGACATAGTCGGACACCTCGGCCAGAACCCCCGCCACGAGCTCCCACGGCGGATCGCCGGCAAGCGCAGTAGCTGCCGCCCACGAGACCGTACGGTACCCCGGATGACCCTGATCGCGGCAATCCGCTGCGCCCTGCGCAGCTGTGAGCGATTGCCGCGAGACAGGTCACCCGCCCAGATGGGGCACTGCATGCGGGCCATACTCCGACAGACCCCAGAGTACAGCCTCCTGCACCGCGCTGGGTCCTCCGAGGTTCGGGAGGAGACTTCCCAGCGCGGCTGCCGTCCTCAGGACCTTCGGCCCCAACTGTTCGAAGTGGGGTCGAAGGTCCATCCTCCATCGAGGGTGAGTCCCAGATACTTCATCTGGGAGCTCACCTCACTCTATCTCCTCCAATGAGGAGGGTGGCACCCGGAGGGTCCTTTACGTCCGGTCCTGCGGAAGGGAGGGCTTCGGTCTTCTCCAGCTTTACCCGAAGCCCTAACCTCTCTATGCGGCTGACCACGAGGCCTACACCGACCTCGGCCAGCCGCGCCGCCTCCTTATACGCCTTTCCCGGGAATATACGAGGGTGTCATCTGCATAGCAGATGACACCCATCCTGGGAGGAGACGGCCTGCAGGACTCCAGTCGTAGCCGATGTCTCACAGAATCGGCCCCAACACCGATCCTTGTGGGACACCGCGCTCGACTTTTCTCCACCTGACTGACCCTCCGGTCCTCGAATGCCACCCTCCTCTGGGAGAGGTAGGCGCCCAACAACCTCCTGAGATACAGGGGCACTCCGAAATATACGAGTGCCGCCTGTATCACCGCATGCGGGAGACTGTTGAAGGCATTGGCGATGTCCAGTGACACCGCCAACACTACCTCTCCTGACGCCCGCCTCTTCCGTCACCGCCCGCAGGCGTCGGAGGGCGTCGACGGTCGACCGGCGGGCCCGGAACCAATTGAAACTCATAGAGTTTCGGGCCCGGACCTTCCTCCATATGCTGGACGAGGCGGCGAGCCACGACCCTCTCCAGGGCCTTGCCAGCCTCGTCCAGCAACACAACCGGTCGAACCGCCGAAGCCGAGTCCGGGGGCCGACTGTCCTTCGGGAGAAGGCACAGCCGACCCTCTTTCCAGGCCCTCGGGAACTGCCCCGACCGCAAACAGCGGTCGAACAGCTCCCGAAGGGCCTGACCGAGGTGCACGAGGGAAAGGGCCAAAACCTTTCCGTGCACCCCGTCCGGACCCGGTGCCCTCCGCCTACTCTGGAGGCAGGTCAGAACTGCATTGTGAGCTACCTTGCTCAACATCGCACACAACATATTTTATCATATTATTAACAGCAATACATCAAGAGCGTTAGAGGTAATTTATTAAAGACTTACTGACTTTGTTTCAGAGATTCACTTTTAAAGGGCTTTTCCTCCAGCATAACTCACTTGTTCCAAACTGTACACTAATTGTCTACAGAGAGTCCTCTCCTGTTTATCCTAAATTTCTACTATATGCATCTCTTTCAAAGACGGAAGCGGACACGGCCTTGGTTGCCGACATCCGATAAAAGTACTTTAGTTGACTAAACTAAAGTACTTTTATATTAGTCAGTCAATTAACTTTATAAATTATAATATTTAAAACTAAATCGGCATTCAGTAGGACCAACTGTCGCTAACAATATCTAGATAAAATTGGGGGTAATCGTTACAACTAAACAAAATCAGCAATAGATGCTGGCAGTTAGCAACAAAACTCGCACAAACACATATAGTAAGCGCAACTGGATGTGGGTTAACAATTTTCAAAGTATTTTTTTTTATTATTAATGTTGTTTTATAATGGTATATTAATTTTCTTCTTCCGATCTTCGATATTTGCCATTTACGTTACTATTAAACCGATCTATTACAGTCATGTCAATTATCATAATATTATTACTAAATACGTCAAATACGCACGATTGGCGTGCCAATGATACGCAAAGTTACATCAGTGATCTGAAAGACTACTTAAAGAAGCAAATATCGACCAATGTGATGCCGATGAATGTTCATTCAAGAAAACGGTTATGTTTTTAAAATATTTTTCCAGAAAAGGTTCATATTTTTTTTTATTTTAGTCGACATAAATCTTAAAAAAATATTGATATAGTATCGACTTTCTCATCTCGCATTTTTTTTTAATTTCGACTGATAATTGTTGTTTTAATACTGATAAATAAATCAGTGTTTATTAGTTTTCTAAAAAATGAGATTTAAATTGACATATTTTATTATAGTTAATTATTAGTTAAATTTACAACTTATTTAATTTTCTGACTTAATTAACTCAAAAATGGTTTACTGTTGCATAATGCATTTACAGGTTAAAATTACTACAAATAGTCATCCCTATCACCTCCTAATGGATATACGAGTACGTCGAATAATCTTATTGATTATGTTTATTTTTAAAAAAAATTCTAAGCTCTCTTCACAACGCCAAGTTAGACTGGCACAGAACGCCTTTTGACAATAAGACCGTCTTTTTAAGCACGTTTATTTTGTGCAAACAAAGATTAAATAATTACACACTGAAATATCGTAAAATAGAAAAAAAAAACTAATTTCAAAATTCCATTTATATAAAGTACGACGTCGCAACAATAGACGTCCGACCTTTTTAATTTTTTAAATCAAGTCCAACACAAGCGAGTTAATGCGTCCACAACGCTCTATCTACAGTTGCAATCGCGGTCCCTATCAGTGGAAACTGTCACTGATTTATACGTCTGTGCAGTTTCACCGGTTATAAACGGTTTTAGACCGGGCGATGTGATTATCCCTGTAATAACAGCGTACGTCGGAGAACTTTATTAGAACACTCACTGATGCTTTGTTACAAAACTAGCTGAATCCCCGCAACGTGAGGCTGCTGATGTAATGTATTTATGATGTGACAACATTCCGTTATCTAGCTTTTTCAACCGACTTCAAAAAGGAGGAGGTTCTGTTATGTTTGTCACCTCATAATAGGAGTGCACGATATATATCGATATTACATAAAATATCGATATATGGACGCGATATATCGCTTCAATCTAATATATAATCTAATATCGATATCTATATCGATTTACGAAATATCGTAAGAAATCAAATAAAAAAGCATTCCATTCTTTCTTTTATTTGTGGTTGACAACTTGAATAAAATAAAACCCTTTTACTTGCGCTGCCATCACGAAGAGTGTAGTGACAGTTACTACACTCCTACTCTTCACGATGGCAGGACTCATTGTATAAATTTTATAATCTATGCATATAGTCTGTGCTACTAGCAGAATCAAATCAAATAGTCTAGACTGGTATCCGAAGCGAGAATCTCTCAGTTACGCGCCGTGTATTCTATTAGTACAAAACTTTTCTAATATTTAATATTAAGCGCTAATTAATTATAAACAAATTTCGATATATAAAAAATATTAATATTTTTGTATAATATATCGCGTAGTATCGATACAACCTCACGATATATATCGAAAAATATATCGATATATTTTTGGCATGAACATCCCTACCTCATAACTTTGGACTGGGTGAACCGATTTTGCTGATGCTGTTTTCATTTGCTGGCGCTTTCTACATGATCTCATTCTGACAGCATCCATGAGATAACCTTACAAGTCTCAACTTAATTTGAATTAAATATGTGTGCAAAAGGAATAACTGTACATATATATATAAATGGACAATAAATGCGCCAACCGATATCGATGATTCATTTTAATGGAAAGAATGTACTTCAAGGGTAGTTTGATGAGAATTTGGTTATGTTCTGATTAATTCTGTTTCGTAATTATGTCTACGATGATTCTGAAATACAAATTTACTTGTAAACACACTTATATGATAAACGCCTAGTACTAGTTCTATTGAATCCATTTCAGTGTGAAATTAATTTGGCGAATCAATCCAAACAGGTAGAAGCATTCTAGAGATATGTTCAATTGACCGTCAAAAGACCGTTCAACTAATGATACTCTAATAATAATGGGTCGGCAAATCCTTGATTGCTCACAAAGGTTAATTAAATTAGGATTCCGTGTTTATTTAGGGCCTATCGGTTTATCGTATGACCCGACTTGCTCTCTGCCCTCGGCTGACTCTTAAAATATATTACTATAATTTTGTATACGAGTATAGTTATCTTTAAATTACATATCAATATATATGTAAAGAAAAACCTTTGAACCCTTTTTACGAATTGTTACAAGGTGTGTTGAATGCTAATGTTGCCATTATGAATTATGAAAACATTATGCATATATTAAAAGAAGTAAAAATGAAAAAAAAGATTTTATTATTTGTAATATAATGAACTCTTTCTCTAGTGTAGGTCCCTCATTTCTAAGGATCGCGGTCACCATCTTATAATTTAATTATCATAATTTAAATTTTAGTACTTAGTGTCGTCACATGAAGCTAAAGGGCCTTGTGTACAAGTGCATCATCCGACCAGTCCTGCTGTATGGTAGTGAGACCTGGCCAGCCCTCGGAAGACATGTCCAGCAGCTGCACGTTGCAGAGATGAAGATGCTGCGCTGGATGTGTGGCGTTACGCGATTAGATCGTATAAGTAACGAACACATCCGGGGCAGCCTTGGAGTCCGCGACGTAGCAGACAAACTGCAGGAAAGTCGCCTCCGATGGTATGGCCACATATACCGCAGGCCGTCTGACTATGTCGGAAATAGATGGCCTAGCCCTCAACGTACAAGGCCCAAGACCCCGTGGCAGGCCCAAGAAACGCTGGCTGGATGTTGTTAAAGCGGACATGTTAGTGAACCACCTAACAAACGAGGATGCCGAAGACCGGGCAAAGTGGAGGAGACCACGTAAGAAAGCGGACCCTGGCTGTAGGCCGGGAAAACGCTAGGCAAAAGAAGAAGTGTCGTCACATGGAGGCAACACTAAGTACTGAAATTTAAATAAAAATAAAATTTAATGAAAAATAAAGTATTATCCGAGTTGGGCTGAATATATGGGCTTGCATTGGCACATTAGGCTGGAATGCTTTTATGCGGTACTAATTAACTGCATGGGGGCCCGATGTGTGCGGGCAATGCTCTTTGCTTGTTCGTCTGTCATTGATTGCTGACGCGATTTATTAGATTATCAGGGGATGTGCCACGCATGAAGCTTAAGTTAAACAGTCAATCTTGATCTCTACTTTATACGGGATGACATAGTACGCGCAGATCAAGTTGTAACTTAATTCGAATACGCACAGTCATTTTTTAATAGGAATGAATGAGCATGATTATCTGATAGATGTGATCACATACATGACAGGTTTGTATTCTTTAATGTATATGATGTGGGTTTCTATCAGCCCTCAACGGCACAAGCAAAAGAGCTTTTTGATGAAAAAATAAACTAAGCTTTTTTTTATATGAAAAGTGGCAAACGAGCATACGGCTCACCTGATCTTAAGTGATCACCGTCGCCCATGAACATCCACAGCACCAGAGGAGCTGTACGTGCGTTGCCGACCTTTGAGATAGGAATAGGCTCGTTTCTTGAAGGTCCCTAAATCGTAAACGTTCGGAAACACCGCTGGCGACAGTTGATTCCACAAGTTGGCAGTGCGTGGGACAAAGTTACGCGAAAAACGTACAGTCGTTGAACGCCAACCATCAAGATGGTGGCGGTGGAATTTGGAATTCTGCCTAGATGTGCGGTAATGGAAATCGGTAGCTGGGATGATATAGCTGAAATTATAGCAAGTGGTACTTATCTATCTTTTTGAGAGTGCCAAGGTTGGCACCATTTACGCAGCCATGATTCCCGACCAACACTTTTATTGCCATTGAATTAGCTCATCAAGATGTGTTGAAGGGGATCATTTATAGATTTTTTTTTTTATTTATAATTTTACAAAATCAACAGCTTATGAATTATAATAGATATTGCGGTCACGTATTCAAGATCTAAGAGATTTCCTTTATAGATTTACATTATATAAATCATTTTTTTTTCAGTGTTAAAAACTTCGTATTAAAAAACAATAAAAAAAAAATTAAACAAATTAATACGGAATAAAAATTGCATTACCTGCGTTACTGTGTTGAGTGTATATGTGTATGTGTGATGTGTGTACGTTGTGTATATGTTCCTGTCTGTCCTGTATCACAAATCTCTAATTAACCCTAGTAATGCCATCAGTCAAACTCTGTATTATTAGATTTTTGAATTTTAATTTTGTTAGGCAAAAGGGTTCTACGCTTGAGAAATGGTTATTATGAGTGCTTAACACTCTTACGAAAAACGACAAAATGCAGAAAATATGGAAAAACCGTGACATCACCAAAGCAATTAAAACCCGGCTCGTAAGATCACTTGTGATCCATTTTCTTGTACGCATCTGAAACATGGACCCTACGAGAGAGCGAGAAACAGAGGATAGATGCGCTCGAGGTGTGGTGCTGGAGAAGAATGCTGAGGATACCTTGGACTGCATTCCGAACTAACCAGTCAATACTTGAAGAACTCGGCATCAAGCAGCGTCTGTCTTCCATTGTTCGGGCTCGGATATTGACATTTTTTGGTCATGTCTGCAGGCGTAATGACGAATCCATCGAACGCCTGGTAGTACAGGTTAAGGTGGAGGGCACCAGACCTAGGGGAAGATCACCTATGAGATGGACCGACCAGATAAGAACGGCTATGGACGTACCCTTGCATCAATGTGCGAAAAAAGCAGCGTACAGGGGAGGAGTGGCGGCGGCTTGTGAAGCGGGTCACTGATACCTAATACGTGATAACCACGACGAGTCTGTAAAGACTCAAGCGACGAAGAAGAAGAAGAACACTCTTACGACGGAATATTTTGTATAATTAGTTTCGCTGGTGGTAAGTAGAAAAGGTCGGTTGTTCTAGTACGTTTTGGAGTGCGAAAACTCAAAATTGCTGCAGCAACTGTGGACAGTCAAGGGTGCCCTTGCATGCAACGTACTAAAGAACGTATCAAATTTTTGTACTAAAGAAACTGAAAATCGGATTACTTATTGTACTATCCGATTAAGGTTTTGTTCTCTGACCGTTTGATAGTTATTTTATAAAGCTTAGCTATTAATTTGATTGCTTCTTGCTATTAATTGCCTTCAAATACTTTTTAAATCGTTTTTACGATACTCGGGGTATTCTCAAAAGATTGTATACCTGATGAGGAGATCCGTAGACGAACAAGGATAACCGATATAGCCCATCGTCTAAGCAAGTTGAAGTGGCTTTAGCTAGGCCACATTCGACGTCGAACAGATAGCCGATGTCTAAAAGTTTTTAGACCTCTTTTGGATATCGTTGGAGACCTATGTCCAGCAATGGATGTCCTACGTCTGAAATGACGATTATGAGACAAAATTTTAGTAATATATTCGCTCATTATTATCTCACTTCACTTAACGTTGATTAATTTACAATTCATAAGTTATCCCTCCGTCGTACACAATAAGAGCACCCTGTATAAAGTTGGCACATTTACAACAATCGGTTGCGAGGCTCATACATATTAATGTGGCCGGTGACGCGGTGACGCATTGAATGACTCTCGCCGGGTTTCGGTACACCCTGTGTTTATTTACTGCGCCCGATGCACTCCCAGGCGGTTCTACTGCACGAGGCTGAACATAATTTAATTTTTGTGTTGTTTAATATAAAAAAACTAGACAAGTGCAAATCAAAATTGCACTTAAAATGGTAAAGATAAGATATATTTTAGTAGTTCCTTACGATAGGCTTGGAGGAGGAACAAAAAAAATGTAAAACCGTAAGAAAAATATATAACGGAAGTGCTATATACACGGTACGTCTTTATATGGCGGCCGATTAGGCCGAGCGTGACTATTAATAGTCAGCCTTAAGCTCTCATGTTACGTCTCTCAATAGTAATAATAAACTTTTTTTAAAAGATGTTTACATAATTGTATATAGCCGAAAAAAAATTAAAGAGATTTTTATTTTTCTACTTCATAATGTCAATTACTTTTTTTATTTCATTTCTTTTATTTTACGTTATTTTCTAAAATATTAATTTCCTTAAAAACTTTTATGTACTTAAATAAAAATACAATATATATAAAATTCCGTATATCCAAAGGAAATTCGTTCCTACCTGGTGTCCCATGACGCCACATCATTTCTCATTCATGTTACGTTACAACAATTAGAGTATTTCCATCCATGAAAAGATATTTTCAAGGCGAAGGGAATCTACAAAATCACTGGGTACCATGGTACATACGTTATTAATAAGGTTACCAACAAATTTAACTGTCGAATATTCATGTACGTATGAGTATACTTTTCAATAATTTAAGACGTTTTTTTAACACTTAGAGTGATTTATTAGTGGTAATATTTGATATAAATCTTATTCATTCTTTCTGTTTGTTTCTGTTGATGTAACGATAACAGTATTAAGATGAAAGACAACGTTTAAACGATCTCAAAAACTCATACAAAGTATGCAAATATTGCGACAAAGAAGCTGAGGAACTTAAACAAGGGTAAACGTAGAAAAATGAAAATTAATTTCCTGTTACCGTCACATTTCTTGTATCTAAATATAAATAAGTGAACCTTGAAGGCTTAGCGGCTGTCGACCGTCGTGTATACGCTTCATAATATCGTCGCCTTGTTGACACCACGCCGCCATTTTTGGACGCCATTTTGCTAGGGCCAGAGCGCGGGAAACTCGGTGACATGGCGTCGAAAATAATTAGATTTTGTCAGCGTTCTTCTCCACGGTTCATTTCTGTATGTTTTGTTAATTATTTCTTCGCAAATGTCATGGCGGGTCTTACGCGTTTGTGCTTGTTTCTTTTTATTTCGACAAGGTGCGCTTTTGTTATGCTAAATATCGTTAAATAGACGCAAAAGCGACATTGTTTCTTTGTAAAATTAACGAAATTTTTGCGGTATGTCTTTATTTCTCGTTCGTAACGTTGAGGACTGCAAAATTTTTACTTTTTCAACACTTCATACTTCCAGTCAGCATTGATATTATATGAATTCAGTAAAGAGGAGAAATTAATTTCTTTTTAATTTATAACAATAACAAAACTTATTCCTAATTTAAAACTGAATGATGAAATAAATTAAATAAGTCATCATAACATAATCCATTGATAGCAATGCTGGATCGACTATGGTACCAAAATTTCAGCATTGTGTTAGCGATGAAGGCAACGCTGGTATTCTGCAGACTGGTACGACTTGACGTATTCTAACATTTGGTTGACTAGATTTGACTTGTTTAATAAATAAATGTTTCTTATCAGTTATGTTTTCCTTTACCTGGGCTTCTAGGGCTATTTTAGTATAGCCCTATGTCTTCCATATGTCTGTGAGTGATCCAACATTCGAGAAGAGTGAAAGGTTTGCTTTATTGCAAAATTAAATTTGTTTTTAAACAAAATAAATGATTTATTATTCCGTCGGTTTAAGTATGAAAACCCTACAGCATGTTAATTGATACTAATTATGTTACAAGCCCGAACTACTCACCCCGTGTTTTTCCGAGTAATAAAACATTTACGTTTATGCCTCCCATTTTGAACTCTATACGATTAGAATATACCGAATAAAATGGATACTTGGATCGAGTAACCAGATCGTAATTCGCTTTGTCTGTCTCTCGGGCATGCCAAATTTAATCAAATGCATTTGTAACACAAATTGCGGCCGGCAAAATCCCACCCGCTCAGCTGTATTTATATTAATTTCTCTTGTCAACAAAACGCGGGAAAGTTAAGGGCGCCATCTTGTAATTTATGTTTTATCGTGTACATGCAAATTAGCGTTAATTTTTTTTCCGACGGGGTGTCTTTCGTGGTCGTTTTATTGTCGTGGGATTACTTTTGTAATAACTCGAAATTAATCTAAACCTTCTGAGGACAACATGTACCTTGTTTTTTGAATGAATTACGCCAGGAGTCCGCTACAATGTCACCGTGTATTTAAGAGATGGCCGAGCTCTTCTGGCCATAGACGATAACGCGACAGAATTAAAAAATCCATCGACATTATCTTTATGGCTGACTTTCCACGTTGTACGTTGTTCTTAGTTTCCTTTTACCAACCTGTGGAATCAGCAGTCACCAGCGGTGTTTCTGAATCGATACTATATAGAAATCTAGAAGAAACGAGCTTACTTCTTTCTCAAGGTAGGAAGAACCTGCAACTTCTTTGTTGTTATCGATGCTCTTGGGTAACTGTGATCATAGGATCGAACTCGGGTTGCTAGAGCACTATGCAACCCTCTCTAGCACTGAAGAACCATGGCTCTGTGTTATATTCTAGATTTTACTATTTCATGTTTTCTTATACACGTAGCTAAATTTCAGAATTACCTACCAGTAATACTACGGTACTAGTATTACATTCGACGGAGAACAAACAAAAGTAGTCGACATAGCTCTCAAAGTCAGCGAGTTGAAGTGACAGTGGGCCGGCCACATCTGCCGAGTCAGAGAAGGTAGAAAGTCTTGGAATGGAGGCCCCGTATAGTCCGGAGAAGAGTGGGGCGCCCTCCCTCCAGATGGACCGACGACTTTGTTAGGATAGCCAGAAGTGGCTGGATGCGGAAAGCAGAGGATCGTATCGTGATCGCATTGGGGAAGGCCTATTTCTACGATACTATGGTCTACGCCGAGGTTTAAGTCAGACTCTCGTGTAGGCCAAGCTCCGGTTGGCATATTAGAATTAAAGCACTGCCTCACATGTAAAAAGAAATTATACAAAAATGCAATTATAATTCCGTCCAATACATACGCACCGCTGGCGACGATTTTTCGCATTTCGGTAAATTGGATCTCGTTAAGTTAAAAGACGACTTTCGATTCACGCCAACTTTGTTAATGTTTTTTTTCTCTATCTCGCTCTCACCGAAACTATAATAATTGGAGAAGTTTGTTCATTATATTTTCGGCAGAGTTTCACAGGGACACGTGCCAGCAAGATATATCTGTTTTATTTTTCGCAATTATCCTGTCGTTTGACGCGCAATTCCGTGACGTAACTATTTAACCGATATATTGTTTGACATAGCCGCGAGAAAAATAAAGGGTCGCCGTTAAGAAAGTTTGAATATTTCGGAAGATAAAGACGCTAGCTAACTGAAATAAATTGTGCACGATAGACTATTAAATATCTTTAAAATAAAATATTTTTATTAATTTATTTATATTTGATTTTAAAACATGAACTTAAAAGAAAAAGGATATCTTACGTAAATTTGAATAATACAGTATTTTTCATTAAATTTTAGTAGTATTACCCAATACATTATATACAATAAAATAATAGATGAACCAAATATAATTAATATATTATAAAATAAAAAAAAATATATTACTTGTAATGCGATAAAGGATATATTTTTTTCTCATGTTTGCCTTCTATCTTGCTTGATGGAAGGCGAAGATAAAGCCTAGGATGGAGCACATGAGCCTATGAGGTGTCTGTTCACATTGGACTTAAAGGTGTCCAGATTGTACCCGTGAGGAAAGACTGAACGCGGCAGAGAGTTCCATTCCTTAGCCGTCCGCATAAGGAAGGTGGAGGCAAACCGCTTCATGCGTATTGATGGAATGTCTACGACGTAAGGGTGGTCTACGCCGCGCCTAGTCGTTCGGTAATGGAAAGGGGAAACGCATACTCGCCGACATGCACCCGATAAAAAACCGAGAGGCAGGCCACTCGTCTACGGTGTGATGTGAACATTGATTTTTTGATTATTCATTCATGAATAATGTTTCAATTTCTTGGATGTTTTTACTAGTGTAAGCTTATAGATATGATTTAATACATCTGGACTAGAACATTATCGTTAGATCAGATGTGTTATATTCAGAGCAGTAATTATAATAAGCCTAAGAGCTGTCTAGACTCTGGCGTTTAATGGATGATGGATTACGACGTAGAGCCATCGGTTACTACTGCGTTTCTAGATGACATCTGGAGATAATTATAAAATATCTGTTAATCTACATGGTGGTTATTTGACATGCTTACAGTGGCATGAGATATTATTTTTATCTCATAACATGCAGCATTTATTATAATAAATCATAATCATTTATTACTCACTACAATCTACAGAAGTAACTTAGATAAATTATAAAATTGAATTGTCATTTAATACAGGAGATTTTTTTTTAAAAGACGAACTACACAGATTGGCCAGAGAGAGCTGGCCTTGACTGCTTCACCGGATTGAGAGGTGGCATAGCTCTTAGGTCGCTGAACCTCTATTGCGTTCCACGTGAGATCCCAGAGCCCCTCGTCATGCACCGAGGAAAGGGCCACCGGGGAGGTTTAAGTGGGTAAGAACCCCACATAACCGCCTAATAAAATAAAAAAAAGGGTATGATGGGGCTGACATGCCCAAAAGGACAAAAGACCCCAAAAAAAAACCGATAAACAATCGCCTAGGATGTCCACGCCACAAAACCTACTCACTCGTTTCATTTCATTTACTCCTTTCTATTTGTTATTTGCCACTTAAACGTAATCAACCGACACATGCCATTCTTTACTCCCAACATCTTTTATGCCATACCTTGACATCGAGTCATTGAGACAGTACGACACCTTTGCATTGATTTTAGTACGAACTCTAGAATTACTTTTATTTCCGAAACCGATACGATTTAGGACTCTCATGAAACCTCGTTTATCAAAAGCCGTCAACGCACCTGTAACTGATCTGGTATTGTAGATCATTGGTGACTATGATCAGTCAAGATGTGGTGAGCCCTAAGCTCTTTCGTCTAACTTCACTTAAGCAAAAATCGACTTCAAATCTGACTTCCTTGTATTTCCGAATTATGAAGGGATATTACGAAATAGAGCTAATGGCTAAATAATACGAAATGGGACCACCTTGGAATCACCTTTGCTTTGAAATTATATAATATATAGTTATAAGGTGACAAACATAAAACAACATACAGACGAATTAACCTACTTTTTTAAAGTCGGTTGAAAGTCACAAGGAGGTCTCTTAAACGAAGCCTTAATTAAGCAATGCTATAAAATCAAATTAACAATTAAATTAATTATTTATATGTGAAATTCCGCAACAGTTTCCAGCATCACGCTCTCAAGAATTCAGTCTGCGGTCTCTCCTATAGATGAATACGAGTACTTGTTTATCGTGTACATAATTTCACAGTGAATATTACATAATTTAATCGACACCCCGCGAACGCGCGGTGTAACGAGATGTATTTCAAAACCCGCCCGATTTGAATCCACGTCGATAATCAAAGATACACCGCGACCATTTTAACCGTACCTACCCCTCCCGTCTGTAGTTATCTGCACCGTTAGAATGGGAGGGGTAAGATGAATGTGTAGCCGGGGATCTCGTCTGTTTGGACAGTTATATTTCCGTGCTGGCGTCTGTTCGGGAGATGGGTGTACGTGGTGTGAATAATAAGAGGTGAGCGGTGACTTTATTTTCGGGGAATATGATAGTGAATTTGTCGGTTGAACGCTTTGTACACTTTGTCTACGAATGGGTATAAATATTGAATATGAAATGGGATAAATTTTCGACAATTTAGAATTTTCACATAATTCTTATCTCGTTTTCATTAATATTAGCTAAGCACTTTTATTAGATCCCATGAGTGTTCCGGGCTGTCGCCTCAAGTTGCATTGTACTTTACTCGAATATGACATTGCGACAGTAAATTTGTCGCAACTTTAACGTGCTCGGCGGTGAAGGGAAACATCGTGAGGAAATCTACATGTCCTAGAAAATTTACTAAGACATTGAAGCCTACAATACGGCCGCGTGGCGGACCGTTATACCCTATTTGCAGAGAAGGAATGTGCCCAATCGTTAAACATAGCGCTGAACAAGTGTTGTGGAATTCCACAAAAATTCACTGAGCGCTGTCGTGTGTTTGCGTCACACTACAGTATATTTATTTACTAATGACTTAAATACTTTGCTTTTGTTTTTAATTTTATTTCTAAAAGACAGAAATATATATATTTATATAACTGAATGAGACCAAATAAATAAAAGTTTATCCTATTCTCTGTGTCAGAGGGATTTAACATAGTATTACGAATGTTGATGGGTGACAAGAACGACGGCTGGGTGTGTAACATCAGATAGTAGACCGGTATTGCGACTTCCACTCATTTCTCCCGCCACGGACGAGAAAAAGAGATGATTAACTGACTGCCTAGTAGAGACTAGCTAGCCGGAGATGCCTTATGAAGAAGAAAATTGGGGAATAATGAAAAACAAATTACCGCTTACGTTTATAATATGGACAACAATATTAGAGCAGACGTAATTCAGTGGGACAAGGTGGGAACGCCGAACTGATTGCGGATAAGGTGGTGAGTAGGAGTTCTAATTAGTCAAGAGAAACTAACTCCAAAGGTAGCTTATTCGGTGTACGTGCTACAATTTCCTTTATCAATAGTACATTTACGATTTTAACTACATTGGGACCGAGTGCGGTTGTAGTTGTCTAGAATTCAGCAAATGAATCGCAGATTAATTTAAGACTGACTTATTTGTTGTTGAATACTGTCTTAGTTTTGCAATACCATTTAATTTGATGTTATGTAACAAATTAAACACTGTTCGTCTAATTTATATTAACTCTAAGTTTCTCTTAACCCTAACTATGTTTCACTAAGCCACTTACTAACCGTAAATGGTAATGAGTTGGTACAAGCCGATTGAGATACGAACACGCGACCATCGTAAGTCAAACCGCTTATCCACCAGGCTATGACTGCTGTAATTTTTACTTTTTAATAATAGTACCTAAATAAGTTACCTAAGAAATGGGAGAAGGAATTCAAAGTCGCAACAGATCCAAACTGGAGAAAAGTTCTCTAAGGACCAGACTGTGGTATTCGTTACAGGTCTTTGCCAAAAGATCAACTAAGCTCCGCGATATTCTATAAAAATATAAACTAAAAGTAGAGCGAATAGACACTTGCTAAACTAGAGTGTACCATCTTTCGACTTTATCACCACTTAAGGTGCGATCGGAGTCAAGCACTAGCTTACACCCCACAATTTTTTTTATTAACAAGTAATTTCATGATAAGAAGGTTATTGATTGTTTTTTTTATGCTTTCTAAGTCCTTAACCACAATCCCACTTGATTTTAAGAGGAAATTCAGTCCTGGGCCCCGAGTCTGATTAACGAATTGTATCAAAGCGGTCGATATTTGATAGTTATAGTAAGTAGTCTTTTAGTTCATTGGTCCCACTATGGTTTACCGATGGCGTACCACTGACACGCCGATCGTGTGTGTGTTAGTATTTGACGTACTCGTATGTTAGCTGGCAACACAAGACACCTAGCGATTTTTATGTATAATAACTACTTCCAATGATATCTTAGTGATTTACATAAACCTTATTAAATCTTTAATTCATAATTAATAATTAAGTTTATCATCATATTAACTTGGCATTGTAAACAATAATTTAACTTTATTAGTTCCTAATCTGACTTCTAGTTAAATTTGTAAAAAGATTGTGAGGACGCGCTGTTGTGACGGTATTCGTTAAAATAATTTCTTTTACAACGTTACGTCGTTTGAATAAAGCGAGTGTATTAGTTATTGGACTTTTTCACTCCACAAGACCTACAAGTTATAACACGTTTTTAATAATAATAGAATGGTAATTGATATGACTGCAATAGATTGGTTTCATAATGCAAATTACCTGGCACATCACAGAGTGGCACTGGTTGGTAAGATAAGCTAGTGCATATTAAATGTCTGTTCACTCTTCAATTCACATTGCAATCGGAGGGAAAGACGGACGCGGGTAAACTATTGCTGAAGGAATAATGAAAGATGAAGAAACGCGCTTCGGACTAAGCGCTTCGTGTTTGAAGTAAACCAAAGATTAGGAGCTATTAGGTGATCTGTTTAACTATTTATCATCGCCATTCTCAGTAAACAAATAAATAAATGTATGTAGATTAGTAAATAAACTTATGTTGTATTCTCGGTTGATGTTTTTGTCACTAACCGACGATGGGCAGCCATTAAAATTATCTGTGATTGTGAAGCGATGCCTCCCACGTGTGTAAATTGTTTTAAGGACGGTTACAAATACGTGAAATAAATCTCGACCGACATTTTAAACCTTTTATCGGGTCGCTCGGATTTCAAAGTATCACAGTTTTTACTATCCAATTAAGCTATTTATACAAAATGAAAGCTTGTGTCTGTTTGAGTATTTGCTTCTCTAGGAAATGTTAATTTCTTACGTAATTATGGTTGCCATTTTAATATTAGAAACAGACACAGCAATTGCATGTATTTGTATATATTGTTTCTCATCTAGAACCTATTTTATTTTAATTTAACGCATTATTACCTATTACAAAACCCCTTAATTCATTTGACGCGTAATTCTATTGTTTATTAACACGTTTGTCATTAAGTACATTAGTCATAAGGTAAATTAAAGCGTGATGAAGTGATGACGCAACACTAGAACATAGATTGGAAGCATTTTCTACTTCGATTTGACATAAAAAAAATTGATATAAAATAGAATGTGTGTGTGTTTGATCCGTATAGGCACCGAAACGACTGGACCGATTTCAATGAAATTTTCAGGGAATCTTCAGATTGACCTGACGAGTAATCCTGTAAAGTTTGGTGACAATCGGAGTACTTCTCTTTTTGAACTGTTAAATACAACTTTTATTTACTATGATAATAATTGACTGGCAAATAAAGTGGGATATTTTAGTTAAAGCTTTCCTTTAACTACACTAACGGTTGTGCAAACCGACAGAACATATCTGCCCTCGGACGTTGTAACAGGAAGCTCATATATCCATTGGAGAATATTCATAAATAACCCACACAACAGTTTCGCATTGACTAGTGGCGCAATAACTCTATCTTCGAGAACAATCTAGAAGATATTCAGACATTGTATTTTGAAACAGCGGCCATTAAACAATGCTAAAGTAATATCAATTGCATCAGATGCAATATTTTATTATTATACCGTTTATAATTTCTTTTTTTCTGTTAACGAGGTGGAAATCTTCAAAAAGATACTCCGCCTTCTGGGAGGAAGGCGGCGGTTATGTGGGCCTTTTATACATACAATCCTCTGGTCAGATATAAGTATATTGATAAGTAACAACTATATTTACTAGCATAAACTAACTGACTTCAAATCGAATCAAACGTTAAACGTTATTAGGCGCGGACGCCCTCTTTGTATTTACAAATTATTGCAGATTGTTATAATCTGTAGGTCTCGTAGAATAAAATATTCCAACAACTAATACACTCGCTTTATTGAGACAGCGTAACGTTGTACAAAGAATTATTTATAACGAATACCGTCACAACTGCGCGTCCTCACAATCTTTATACAAAATTAATTAGAAGTCAGATTACGAACTAATAAAGTTAAACTATTGTTTACAATGCCAAGTTCATGTGACGATCAACTTAATTATTAATTATGAATAAGATACAATAAGGTACAGGTAAATCATTAAGATATCATTGGAAGTAGTTATTATGCATAACAATCGCTGGGTGTCATGTGTTGCCAGCTAACACTCGGCCATCCTGCAAAGGCCGCGTCCCGTGGTCCGTATTCTCTCATCTCTTTGTATTCTCTTCTCCTAAGTCTGGAGAAGAGAATATGTTAATTGGACAGCAGTAACTTGTGGTTTTTAAAATCTGTTTCGCCTCGCAAGAGACAGAGCTAAATGGTGAATTGACAAATTTTGGGTGTCAGTCACACAGTAGTTATTTCAAATAATCTTGGTCACACAGTTTTGACTCCAAAAAACTTATCATACACTTGATCACGCAGCAGTGTATTGAAATAAGAATTTGAGCTAACAAGATATATTACGAATGCAGGACCTAATCAAATTCACATCAAACTACGAGTAATATTGAATCCTTTTCTAAAAAATTAATGTGCCGCAATCTAAAACCAACCTACTGTCACACTCGCCATTGCCAAGGATTTCCGCCACATATAACCTCCTTAACACTAAGTCCACGTCGGTTGACATTTTTTTCTAATTCGCTCAAGGTCTTCGTCACCTTAATGTTTTATCTTTTTCAATATTTAAAAAAAAATTGTAACTCTTAATTATTTAAACGTTACGTTTCTTAGTCCTTAGGTTTCGCAGATTATATATAGGTACCATTAGCCTATTAGATGTTACATTTCAGATTAAAAATAAATTAACATTTTTAAATATTTTCCCATGAAACTCTCCAGCTTTTTGTGCTGTTATTTTGTAACCGGCTGTGTTACAGCGACAATGCAAACGAGCTATTGCCTCATCCAGGTCAATGGTCACTCGTCATAATTGCTCAGCATCGTGTATAAGTCTGCTGTAACACTCCTTATACACGCACCGCTGGGAACAGCGAGACTATTTCTGTGTGGTATTTTAAAATTTTGCAGACTTTTTCTCCCCACCACTGGTAACAGTAGGAGTACACGATATCGATGTAACATAAAATATCGATATATGGACGCGATTTATCGCTTCAATCCGATATTATTGAATCATCTAATTTCGATATATTTCATCCGATATACGAAATATCTTAAAAAAATTAAATAAAAAAGCATTCCGTTCTTTCTTTTATTTCTGGTTAACAACTTGAATAAAATAAAACCCTTACTTGCGCTGCCATCACATGAAGAGTGTAGTGTAGTATGTTACTACACTCTTCACGATGGCAGGACTCGTTGTATAAATTCTATAATCTATGCATGTAGACTGTGCTGCTAGCAGAATCAAATCAAATCAAATAGTCTGAACTGGTATCCGAAGCGAGAACCTCTCAGTTACGCGCCGAGTACGCTATTAGTACAAAACTTTTCTAATATTTAATATTAAGCTCGTTAATTATAAACAAATTTTGATATTTGAAAAATATCGATATATATGTACAATATATCGCGTAGTATCGATACAACCTCACGATATATTATATCGGAAAATATATCGATATATTTTTGGCATGAACATCCCTACACTACAGCACGTATATATTGGATTTGCATGCGAGTCGTGAACGCTCGATTTAATTTTTTTTTTAAATATGTGAGCAGTGACGTCAGTCAGTTCTAGTTTTTAATTATATTGTTGTATGTTATCTTTTGTTGTTAGTTAAGCATGTGATATTAAAATACGCGTGAATGCAAATGATTCTTTATATGCACATGTTTTTAACCGACTTCAAAAAACGAGGTTCTCTACTGTATACTTTTTGTTTCTTACCTGTTAACTTTCGACTGGGTGGACTCATTTTAATGGTTTTTTAATTTGAAAGCTGGTAGTATCAAAATTTGACAATGGCATCCATTAGGAAACCAAAAGTTTGATTTGACTTACGTTTGACTCGATTTGAAGTCGGTTTTTGTTTTTACTTGTAGAGTATATATACTTGTGTAATATATATAGACGTCCTTCAAAAGTTAATTTCGATCGGCGGCGTCGAGGGAAGGAATAGAGGAAGCGCACAGATGTTAGAGAGATTAGATGAGACTATTGGAGAAGCTACCAGACTCAAATTCGGTGCATGACGTGGGGCTCCGGGATCTCCAGAGGAACGCACCGGAGCCCCTCTAGACTGTGCTCAAGGAGAGCACGTCCCGGGGGGGAGGTTATTCCCTCCCCGCCTGTGCCCTCGCAGTGCAAGGCGACGCGGGCCAGCCGATGTCGCCTTCTTCTCGGGTCCACCATAGAGGACGATAAAGGCCCCCACCGTTGTCGCGCAGTGAACCCGAGGCACCTTTTAGTCGCCTTCTACGACAGGCAGGGGATACTGTAGTCTTATTCTTGAGAGCCCAGAACTACAGGGCTGGCCAGGCTTTACATCTTGCCCAACTAACCTGACTCTAAAGTAACATCATCTTGAAGTGTAGCAAGGTTGTGAAATAGCAGAGAAAGGCAATAAATCCACATCATGCAAAAGAAAAACAGATAAGATATGTGCTATAGAATATAAAAAAGAGTTTAAAAGTAAAAATAAAGAAAAGAGAGAGGAAATGAATGGAAGCAATGGAATTATAGAGACGCAAAAGGAATAGAAAATAAGGTCCACGACACACTTTTTGTTAGGGTTACGGAAAAAACAAATTAATCATCTACTCTATTCAAATCACACTGTCGGTCTTTCAGAGTTACAGTTAGCATTATCTTTATTAAAGGCCGATAGTTTAACTCATATATCACAACGTAGACACTCGATAAAGACTGTAACATAAGTAAGCAGCGTTCAATTTCCAAGTCCACCCGTTCTAGCAACTTGTCCGGGTAAAAAACCGAGTCCTGCACCGGTCTTAATTGTTTAACGTAGCTCCCGGTTGTAAATCTATCACACCTGAACACCAGGCCGTGTCTCCGGTCAATAAATCAGCCGGGCATCCACGACCCGGCCAGATGATTTCAACTAAGATAACTCACTTTTAGAACCGTTTGATTAGGAGAAAGTTTCGTGGTACAATTTAGTTCTGAAGGTCTGTAGAAGTATTTTTTCGCGCTATTACCTATTTATACAGGTATTATATTTATAGTTTTATATATTTATTTTTGCACGCACGTCATTAGGTGGTCCTAGACACCGCTGATAATCAGCGCAGTAGCAGGACATGCGTCGGTGTCCAATGTTGGTATCATGTTGAATCTGTCCGTTGCTTCTTATTGTAATTGTATTTTGTTGCGACGTCTCCTTCTCAGACACCCTAGAGTTAGTTTTATAGATATCCATTCTAGCCTTTGAGATTTTTTTTTTACTTGACTTGAACTAAAACTTTACAAGGCACAAGTACGGCCTCACATGGAATAATGTTCGCATCTCTGGGCCGGGGCTCTTCAATATAGACTTTTCCCATCTTTCCGATTGACTTGACCCTCTGGGTTTGCGAAGAGATGTCGAGGCTCTTTGAATTCTCTATCGCATTTACCATGGGGAGTGTTCTGAGAAATTGTTCGGAATAATCCCAGTTACCGATTTCCATTACCGCACATCTCGGGAGAATTCTAAATTCTAGCGGTGTTTCCGAACGTTTACGATTTGGGGACCTTCAAGAAACGAACCTCCTATGACAAAGGTCGGCAACGCGCCTGCAGATCCTCTGGTGCCACTTAAGATCCTTAAGATCAAGTGAGCCGTAAGCTCGTTTGATACTTTCATAAAAAACTTCACCAAGAGAGACTCAAACAGTAATCCTTTCGCTTGGTTATATATAGGTACAGGTTTTCAAGTTAGACATTGCCGGATCCACCAAGTAATTTTAAAGGGAAACAAAAAAATAATAAAAAGAACAGTCGAGCCAGAAAATGTTTTGACAAATATTCAGAAAGAGAGCTTCTATTATTAATGACTGTGGCTCCCTTTTCTTCCCGGTCGTTCACCCCATGTCTTTGTGGTCCTGCAGATTGGGGATTAATTGGTGGAAGATGCATTTCGTTTGTACCACCCTTAAACTTGTTTAATGAGAGCAGAATGTTGATTGATTGTCCAACTCTCAGCCATATTGGAATTTTGAAGTTTAAACGACGTTTATTAGAAAGGGTGCTAATGGAAGTGAAAAATGACAGAATTTTTAAACCTATTATTAATTTTTTTCTTCAGCTTTAGTAGGATTGTTTTCGGGGTCTATGGGTTATGAAATAAATTATATTTAGGCAGTCCGGGGTTCGAATTACAGACGCATTGCACTTATTAACTACAATAAGTATAAGAAGAAACAAAAACCGACTTCAAATCGAATCAAACGTTAATAACCCTTATCGTGGCAAGATTGTTTTTTGAAGAATAGTAAAAAAAATGTATTTTCAAAAAATACATTAAAAAATCGTGATAAAAATACGTATTTTATATACGTATTGAAAACTAAGATGTACACTATTCTATACAGTGCTATACGTACTAAGTACGTAACGTACGTACTAACAAGCCTAAGCTTATTTGGAATGGTTAACAAGAATTTTAAATATATTTGCGATAATATATTGTTAGCATTCTGAAAAAAAATGTCCTTATTCCAACTCCATCTCTTTTATAATTATAAATGTCACGACACTGACAATTGTGACATTAAACATTTGAATAATTGTTATAAAATACAATTAAAGAATAAATTTAAGTAAATATATTTTATATCTGTACTTTACATGCATATTATGATTAACATTACTATGTTTAGGGTTAACCGCTATTACGCGGACGGCCTCTTTTTATTTCCGTATTATCGTAATAAGATTTACGACTTAAAATAATCAGAACCTAACTAATTTTTTATTAAACTTTTCGTGTAATACATCCTTTCCAATAGAAAATGAATCATTGAAATCGATTAGCCTGAGTTTGAGTTATCCGTCCATTTGTGGCGCACATTTAAGAAATTTAAGACATATGGTTTTCTCATGAATGCCATTGTCAGAATGGAACAAATTTAAAATGGCACCACTGGGAAAGCATCAGCTTTTAAATAGAAAAAGAATCATCAAAATGTAATATTTGTTTATTATTTATTAATAAATATAACATATACTAACTAATAAAGAAATATTTACAATTAATTAGATATTACAAAATATTTACAAAAAATATAACTGTGCCCAACCGTCATCGCTTGGCAGCGTGCCCAAAAGGCTGGTAGCATTACCACGTTGTATGTCATTGCTTAGCCTCTGTGCAAGGTATAAGCCAGCTCTCTGGTCACCAGATGTGTCGACCAACTTCTTAGCTAGCATTAAAAAGGTGGTGTGCGCTAGGACCCCACGGACCCAAAGTTTCTACCCCAAACGGCTCAAATATGAAACCCGTATCGAGGTTGCTATATTTGTGCCGCTTGAGGTTTTCTGCAGTTGCAGCGGCCGCTCCAGCCTCAACAGAAGATTCTGGAAGATGTGACGGCGCCAAAGTATCGACGCATGTGGCATCCCATACTAAAGGCGGTCCCATCTTCCAGGGTATAAGAGTCATACCGTCTGGTCTCTTACCATCACTACGCAATAGTCCATTTGGCTCCAAAGTTGATGGAACATTTGCGGTGGTAAGAGCCCTACGGATGATGTCGTTGGGGTTGGAGTGCCGGGTGCGTCCTGCACTACGCTGGCATGATAGCCCGTGGTGTCCCAGCTGGTCGACCATTTCCCCACAGCGACAACGATGTGGCACAAAACATGCAGCGCCCAGCCTAATACATACTGCCAATCGGAACGAAGTGGAATCCTTTAAGATCCCAGTGTTGGAGGATCAAAATCGGTTCTCCCAATCGAAAGTTATGGCATGATGTACTAAACATAGAAAAAAATACAGACGATATCAATAGACTTCCTCGTTTTTTGAAGTCAGTTGAAGAGAATAATATATCCAGTATAAAGATTCTTTGTTTTTTTTTTTAATTACTTTATGGTTGATGTCGAATGAGGTTATATACTTTTTATACGATCACAACGAAGGTGGGCCAACGGCGGCGTTGGATGTAACGAATAGAATTAAATTGATTTCCATGCTTCTTTAAATAACATACGTCTGTAATGTGTTTCGACCTCGATTGCTGGCCATCAATTTCGATACGACCTCCATAAAGGTCATTACATATTATCTTTAGCACAACTCGTGTTGAATATAATCTAATATAAATAACTTCTTCTATGTCGTAACATCATGACTGAGGAACGTGACTATGGTGCGTTGCCCTGGCTACCATTTCTGTCTTGCGCAATTTGGATGGATGATTGTAGGGTAGCTCCCGTAGCGTCCTAAGTTGTGTTACTCTTTCCTTCCAGTAAAGAGTAACACGACCAGTAATACAGCCTTTCCAGACTGTCTGGGTCCGCCTGACCGTGTGTCCGAAGAACTTGAGGACTCCCTGCCTACAGATTGTTGAGAGCCGTGTTGTTATATCCAATTCTTTGAGGATTGACTCGTTTGTGCGACGTTCCGTCCAGGATATTCTCAGCATTCTGCGCCAGCACCACATTTCGAACGCGAAACGAAAATGTGGTGCATGCCCTCTATTGTTCCTATAATGTGTTACAGACAATAGCCCTTCACCGTGTCTAAGGTATACCAAACGTAACTCATTCTCTTTCTATCTTCACCAACTTATATCACCAACTTCTATTCGCTCCAACCAATCACACATGACATGACGTTCACCATCTTACTCACCAAGTCAAGCGTGCGTAAAACCTATTTGACCTTTGGGTATGGGATCTGACTTTTACTGACTTATCGCATATACCGTCGCGGCTACCTAGACCTTTACGATACCAATTGTTAAGTAGTTTATTCAGGTCGAACCTTTTTTTTTTCTTCAGAAAGATACCCCGCCTTCTGGGGGGAAGGCGGCGGATATGTGGGGTTTTTACCCACTAAAACCTCCCCGGTGGCCCTTCCTCGGTGCATGGTGAGGGGCTCCGGGATCTCCAGTGGAACGCACCGCAGCCCCTCTGCACTGAGCTCATAGAGAGCACTTCCCGGGGGAGGTTACTCCCTCCCCCCCCTGTGCCCTCGC
Source organism: Meandrusa payeni (assembly GCA_029286785.1). Classification (NCBI taxonomy): domain Eukaryota; kingdom Metazoa; phylum Arthropoda; class Insecta; order Lepidoptera; family Papilionidae; genus Meandrusa; species Meandrusa payeni. The sequence continues at coordinate 6,422,803 of JAGSMX010000029.1, forward strand.
AGTGCAAGGCGACATGGGCCAGCTGATGTCGCCTTCCCGGGTCCACCTTGGCGGCTCCCCCCACCCTTGTCGCCCAATGAACCCGAGGCCCCTTTTAGTCGCCTTGTACGACAGGCAGGGGATACCGTAGTCTTATTCTTGAGAGCCCAGAACTACAGGGTTATTCAGGTCGAACCTACGTAACAATGCGCCTTTAAGTAGACTAAATAGAATTTAATTCATGTTCAAAAACGAATGATATCGACCTCCTTTTTCCAAGTATTAGTATGTTCTAAAAGTCACTAACCTATAAATAGTTTATTTTATTTGTTAGTTTTAATTTTAAATTTTGTTTCATTTTATTTATTGTGTTTTTTTTTAGTTAAAATTTAATATTGAATTTTTTTTTTATTTATTTTACTTTTTTACACACTTAAATTACATACTTTTTAAATTACCGGCATACACACAACTATTGGAAAACATATTATCAAATGTAAAACACATACTATATAACAAATTCCACAAACACTTTCTCACTTTGTTTTCGTCCTTCGGTACACATCTCCCTGCTAGACTAATTTATAGCCTGTATTAGGGAGATGTTGTACCTAAGTCCGAGTTTATAGACTAAAGTTTGTTATATAGCTTATGAGTATTCGTGTGTTTTTGCAACAGAGCAGTGTGCGTGGGTGCATGTGAGAGTGTGTGTGCGAGTGAGTACATAAGAGAGGATAATTTATTTTAGGCTATGCAGAAATTTTTCAGTCTCTTCGTTGGTTAAATTATGGAGAAACGAGTAAAGTAGCTTTTTACACTTATTGTCACTCGCCATTAAATTGCATGCAGTCTACACCTATAACTGCGATGGCATTAGCTTTACAACTTTTCACTGTTTTTATATATTGTATGTTAAAAATTTTCATTGTGTTGGTGTTCAATAAATAAATAAATAAAAGGAGAGAGTAGATCTCACGGGCCATCTAGTATATTTAAATAAGAACAATCCAGATAAAAAAAGCATTATCAACAGATGAATGTTAATGTGAACGCAAAACGTCACAATTTCTCTGCGACCCCTAATTTTCATCGTTTGAACAAAGCGGTCATAAAACGATCCATCCCCGGTCCCCGAAACGATGTCATTATTCAGTGCAACGTCCTGAAGTCTCGCGAGCGCGAGAACAAATCCTTGTCTTTGCCAGTCTCGAGTGTGAATGCTCCAGGAAATTAAGGTATTCAACGAAAGTTGGTGGGCGTTGCCTCTCCCTATCCCCTTTTGTTCAACGCGTCTGCCCATAAATTCTTCTTGCCACCGCCATTCGAATTGGCTCAATAGACAGCCTTTGTCGCCTAAACTTTCCATTCTTAAGGCACCGAGGACCTTCAAGGTGAACGTTTTGATAGCAGGGAATTAATAAAGGGTCCATTATTTTAATAAATTAATTAGAGCAATTAACGTCTCCAACATGTTCTACGTCATTACGACTAAAGATATTAATTATCTCTGATTATATTGTTACTAAGCCATCAGGTAATAGAGCCTTGATAGCTGTGTTGGGGTGGTCGCTTAAGTTGTGTAGCATGGTAGCCCCGAGTTCAATCCCCGGTGCCGGCACCAATGAAATTATTTATTGCAATTTTAAGCCATTTTACCACGCCCTTGGCGTTGAAGGAAAACATCGTGAGGTAACCTATATATTTTGGAAAATAACACCGCGAGGCGGACTAGGCCCTATGTTTTATACTAGCGTCTACAGCCAATTTGCCAGGCTGGATTTTGCTTTATTTTATTTAAACAATAAACTTACATCATTAAATATTTAATTTAACTCTCACAATATATTAAATTATTCATTTCTCTCCGTATTCATTCTCTTCTCGAGCGGGTGAAGATCATTACATACGCCGATGTACATATCAGTAAATACAAAATCATTCTTATCACTTATAGAAAAACATATCGGGCTCAAGTTAATGTCAGAAATAAAAGTACGACGTATGGCTTGTTTGATAGTTCAAAAAGATGAGTGCGTCACCAAAATCTGAAGATTCCCTGAAAGTTTCATTAAAATCGGTCCAGCCGTTTCGGAGCCTATAGGGAACAAACCCACACATTTTCTCTTTTATATTTATAGATATACTTTAGAGAGAAGGCCTATGCCTAACAGTGGGACATATATTAGGCTGTAACTCTTTTTTTAATGAGTTGAATTTCGGCCATAACTAATAGGAGTGGTTTAGCACTACTGTAAGATGGAACCTTTCCTTAAATGGAACGTTGCACAAGTATATATACGAGTAAAAATATATAGATTTAAAATCAAATCAAACGTCAATAGCCTAATGGTTTAAGGTACGGTCTGCGAATCGTAAGGTTGTGGGTTCGAATCCAGCATTCGACTATTGACTGTTCCACCATCGGACTTCTAGATGCACTGCGGGATTTCATCCTTTTTTGTGAACATCCCTCAAACCCGAAATCCCTCTTTCATTAATCGTACGACAAAGGGCTGGTATAGTTTGCCCGCCGTCTGTCTTTCCCTCCGATTACAATGTGGGTTCAAGAGTAGAGTGAATAGGCATTTACTATGTTAGTGTGCCTTACCATCCGGGACTGCATTTCCACTTAACATCAGGTGAGATCGTAGTCGAGCACTTGCTTAGAAAGTTAAAAAAAATGACGTGAACCATCTCCTAGCACAAGCATAAGCTTAGTTGGAAGAGTTAACAAGAATGTTAGTAATATTTGTGAAAAAAAGTATATTAGCCTTGCTTTCTTTAAAAAAATCAGTTCGGATCGAACTTTTTACGACACCGCAGACTCTTTTTTGCTTCCTAAGCATTCATATTTGTATTATAAAATTCTCGCGTCTATATTCTCTTTCTTGTACAATTAAATTATTATGATCTAGATCAGTGGTGGGCAAACTTTTTGGTTGGCGGGCCACAAATTGTAAAAAAAAAAATTAAACGGTCCAAAATTTTTCCGAAAAAAACTTTTAATTTATTAAATCTTTTTAACAAAAAAATTAATGGCTAATTTAGTTACACAAATTGCTGGTGGCAATTTTTTTTGTCTTTTTACGTAAAAATTTACGACGTTTTTTAAACAAACCAAAAATGTTAAAAGGTTGTAAACCTTATAAACACTACTGATATAACTAAAAACACATCAAAAAAACACTTGGCGGGCCGGATGAAACGCTTTAACGGGCCAGATTTGGCCCGCGGGCCGTAGTTTGCCCACCACTGATCTAGATGCTTACATGCCTACACTTAGATAGTCATAAACTTCATAATTCATAAGATTTCACGACATTAAAAGCATTATTTATCAAATGATAAACATCGATATATCTATTTAACAAAGTAACATCGGAACAGCATTCATAATCGATTCGAGGTAAATCACAAATACGTAGGCGAATGAGTGCAATGAACTTATATTAGAATTTGCAAGACACGAACACAGTTTAAATATTAACGAAACATTAGCATTGTCAAGACGCCAGTATGTAAATAAAAGATACTCGAAGTTATTAACAATAGACAACAATAGCGGTTGATTTCCTATACACTTTAGAAGCGAACGCGCCGTTGACATCACTAGGAAGGTCGTTAGACTTAAAATTATACACACGGTCGTAAAGGCGGGATAGCACTACCGCGAATCTACTACTAGATATTAAAAACTTTTATGCGAACCTCGCGGTGTTTATTGTGCTTTTTAATGATATTTCATGTCTTTAAAAGTCTTACAAATAAACGTGGTATAAAGATAAACTTAGGAATAAATTAAGAATAAGCAAAATTTGTACTAATAAATCAAGAATACGTTATACCTGGTATAACGTTGACGTTTTTGTTCATACAATCGTTATTCCGAAGTTATAACGACTTACACCCTTGTTTAAGTCCAGTATAACATTTAAAATACTACGATTTGTGTTTGTGTTCGCTCATTTAAATTAACTTATTATGGAATTAAGGGCAATGGAGGAAGTAGAAACAGTAAATGACTTAATAAATATCATTCAGACTCCAAAAAGTCAAAATATTTAAAAGATGGGAAAACCCTTTTGATTTATATGTCGATGATTAGTTTTGATTAAAATATCGGTTTTCCAAAAGTGGTATAATATTTCTAGATAATTTATTTCAAAGGTCTCTTACTGGACAAGCGTGGAAGTGGATTATCTTCTATCTATATATAGAGTATAGAATATTTTATAACCGCCACACATTCTTCTTCGGAGGAATTGCTCGGAATCATCCCAGCTACCGATTTCCATTACCGCACATCTCGGCAGAATTCCAAATTCCACCGCCACCATCTTGATGGTTGGCGTTCAACGACGTTTTCGCGTAACTTTCTCCCACGCACTGCCAACTTGTGGAATCAACTGTCGCCAGCTGTGTTTCCGAACGTTTACGATTTAGGGACCTTCAAGAAACGAGCCTATTTCTATCTCAAAGGTCGGCAATGCACCTACAGCTCCTCTGGTGCTTTGAATGTTCATGGGCGACGGTGATCACTTAAGATCAGGTGAGCCGTATGCTCGTTTGCCACTTTTCATATAAAAAAAACATTGGCAGATACATTACTAGACTACCACATAGACTGCAATTATTTTTAGTATGGTTTCTCTTTGATTGCGCTGTTGCGAACTCGTGAATTTTGACGTAAAGGAAGAATAGATAGTTATTCCGGATTTATTTGTGCTAAACTATTCTCAGCTTATTCTTAATTTATTCCTGGTTTAACTAAACATAATTTAAGGGTGGAATAAATATGTTATAACTCATTTTTATTTGTAAGACTGTTGGCTAGCACGTTATAATAGACTTTAAACTAGGTTGTTTTGAAGTCTGCTCTTGATATCGTCATAATTTTTTATTCAAAACTAAACTTGCAGGGATAGCAGACTGGCTGCTATCGTTGCTAAATTTTCCTGTGACAGTAATGATAACGCCCCGCAGTGTTCACCGTGATAAATAAATAACTATTTATTTAATTTTTACAATATACAAGTAGCCTAAGTTACTCTTTATTACATTAGCTATCTCCTGGTGGAAGTCCCGTCAAAATCGGCCCAGGCGGTCCCGAGATTAGCCGAAACATACTTACAGACAAAAATTGTAAAAAATGTTATTTTGCTATATGTACCGTATATAAATTTATATGCATGTAGTAAATGATATATTATGTTTAGTATTTTAATATTACAAACAAACAATTCAATTTTATTTATTTGTACAGACAATCATTACGTCAAAAACTGTAAGTAATTGATTTACAGATAACATTTACTTACAGTTTTCAATTGATATTAGGTGTTAGGTCACTAAATATCAATTGAAACATTATTCGAATGTCATTGGAAAACCATAGTTACAGAAATAAATTGGCCAATTACCAAAACTAAAAATTACTAAAAAATTGTGACCGATGTATAACAATGGATTTACCTACCATAAGTGGGACCTGGTAACCTTGATGAAAGCGATATCCCGACACACAGCCAGCTGTGTCTATTACACAGATGACTGTGACGACACAGGAAGACTGGTGACAAGGGCAACGGTCGCATCATATCAAAAGAAAAAATAATCGAGTACAACCTAAAAATGGCCATGAGAAACATCGACGCAGCGGTCGCGGAGAAACTAATAACAATGCAACAGGAAAACGTGAACCAAAGCATTCTCCAATACCACCTTCAAAAATCACGCAATAAAAAAAAATATAGTAACTGTAGAGGTAGCATTCATTAGAGTAGCTGTGAAAGTGAAAGGCTAATTACAGCAAAACAAAGTAAACAATTAAAGTACATTAGAAAAGACCACGGACGGAGTGGACGGTGGTTGCGCTTTATTGAAGAAATAAAGTAAGTGTAAAGCGGACTGCGAAAACCAGTCTCTGTCCATTCCGGGAGTGTTAAAAGGACATGAGAGTTTATTTATAGTAGAACAGCGATATACGAGTGTCCTAATATACGAGCGTTTTGGGGGTACGTGCCATCGAGCAAGAGACATTTTGCTTTAAGATGAGAGCAAAATTTTACATACAAGGAATCAATCGCACACTACACCTTCTCCCACCAAAGTTTCTCCACTAGATCTAAATGTGCTAGTTTCCCTCGTTTTGTAAGTTGGCTTCGCGTTTTTTTGCTACATTTACAAAAGATGGCTTTTCCATCAATTTTAAAGGGAAATTTGCTTTAAGATACGAGCAATTTGACGTGCAAGCAAGGTTACGGAACGAATTAAATTTGTATGTCGAGGAACCAATGTATTATACTTTTAAAATCTTGAACCAATGATGACGCAGTGCGATAGTTTTAAATAAGCTTCTCGTTTTGCATGCTTGCTACAGACCGTAAAATTTTACGGGTTTCTGCTTGATACGAAAACTTTAAATGGGAAATAAAATCTACGTTTTCTTTTCAACATCCAACTTTTTATCCTAGATATTGCGTGATGTACTTAAAAGTTGATATTTTCGTTTTGCGAATTTTAATTTACCGTTATTCTTTACCTAAGATATTTTATTACTGTTTATACTTGCTATCATACATATACTTAATATAAATGCCTTGAATGAGAAGAATTTACAACTAATGTAAGCAATACTTAAAACACTAAACTGGTCAGAGACAATAATAATAATAATAATAATAATAAATTTATTTATTCATCTTTCACAAATTTAAATGCACAGTTTACATATACGTTTACAGTTTACGTAGATCTTAAATTTGTGAAAGACTGGTGTCTGAACTACCCTGTAAGACAGATCACCAGCCCCCACCCTACTTATGATAGTTCTGTAATTTATTAATATTAACTTACGAATTAGCATGCAAGAAAGAAAGTGTGTGGTGTGTGTGTGAATGTGTGGTGAGTTTGTGTGGTGTATGCGTGGTGTGTGTGTAGTTCATGTATGTGTGTGTAGTGTGCTTTATATGTTATTTAATTTATGATGAGATTTTTAACAAATTTTCTGTGGTAGTATAGTCGAGCTTTAGTAGCCAAGGTATGAGGACTTTTTTACATTTAGCTTTTGTCAAGTTGTAGATAGCCATTCTTTGGTTAATTTTATTATACGTATATATAATTTTACAATACGTAACGGTATCGTTAACTAACTGCTACGGGGAGAGATGCACTAAACATTTTAGAGAAGCAATCGTAGGGTAGACTCAAAAAAAATTCTTTGAACACTAATTTCAGAATACACAAACGTATTTAATAATTCTATATTTATGTAGGTTAATAATCAAATGACTAGTTTTTGTTGCCATCAAATTACATTGTTGTTTAGCGAAATACATGTAAAATTGTTAATCTAAATTGAAAGTAAATAAATAAAAAAATTGTAACGCGTTTAAATACTTAAACCGTTCATTATTGTACATACATGTTAGCTGGCAACACATGACACCTAGCGATAGTTATGCATAATAACTACTTCCAATGATATCTTAGTGATTTACCTGAACCTTATTGTATCTTTAATTCATAATTAATAATTTAGTTGATCATCATATTAACTTGGCATTGTAAACAATAATTTAACTTTATTAGTTTTTAATTTGACTTCTAATTAATATTTAGATTTTAAAAATATTGTTAGGACGCTCAGTTGTGACGGTATTCGTTAAAATAATTCTTTGTACAACGTTACGCTGTCTGAATAAAGAAAAGACCTAGAAATTATTACACACCCTATTTGTTAGTGTAATTATTTGCTTGCCGTTCTTTGTATACGTATGTCACTCGAGCTAAACTATGCGGGGCGCTTTAACTCCAGTAAATCAGAGTGGTAACCCGCGCAGCATCGCGGCCGATCGTCACTCATCCCAAGTTGGACCGGTCGTGCCGAGGCTGAGATGATGTATGGTACGGCAGCAGCGAAAGCCGACTGCCGATGTTTATGTAAATTAGCCGTATTAAGCGCATTTATGAATAATGCGACTCACCACGAACCGATCGCGGCACGTTAATGCGTTTAGTGTGTTGAGCCACTTTACAGCCTTTGTGGTCGGTGTTAAAGTGATCGCCAGAGGTCATTGTATATGTCTTTATTTCTAAATTTCTGAATAAAGATTGATGCGTCGTTATGATACTTAATGATGACAATGGATACAATTTTTTTTTGTAAAAAAACTCTTTACGCACGTGTCAGAATAGTTATATATTTATTATATAGATATATTTAGTAAAATAGCAGATCCGGTCGGGTACACACGACACACGCTTAGGGGGTAAGCTGGCGAGACGATCGCAAGCTTAGGGGTAAGTTAAGTTAATAGAGATAGAAAAAGAAAGAGTTACGTTTCGTGTATCTGAGACGCAGGCCTATTGTCTGTATCACAGTGTAACAGCTAGAAAGCATATATACGAGTATGGAGCAAAAGAAGTGTTACTTCATTCGTGGGGTCTAAAACACACTCGTTTTTTGTGATCTGTTTGCTTGACCACGACCCGACCTGTGCAAATGTAGTCATATATAAATAAGGTTCACTAGCTTAGTAAATGCCTATCCACTTTACTCTTGAAAAGATCCACAATATTATCGAAGGGAACGACAGACGCCGGCAAACTATTTCAGTTCTTAGCTGTATCTATGTATGTATCAAATCCCGCAGTGCGTCTAGAAGTCCGATGGTGGAACAGGGATGGGGGAATTAGATCATGTAGTTCATGAGCACACTCTCCAAAATGCAATCTGTAGAAAACCGAAACGCTAGCTATCTTACGCCTGTGCTCAAGATTGAGCAGATTGGTTTCAGCTGCGTCACCAAATTGCCTCTTAGCCCGCCTTTCCACCGAGTCTAAAGATGCGAGATAGCATTTAGCAGCGCTTGCCCAAATATGACAGCAGTATTCTACACACGACCGAAGTTGAGCTATATAAAGTGTTAAAAGCTGTCCCGCAGAGAAGTACGGTATTCCAGTCCTTAGCTTTACGAATTATAAAAGATGCAGCAACGCCCTTCGTTTGGGTTTGAAGGATGTTCACAACAAAAGGATGAAATACAGCACTGTACTTGCTGCCATGTATGGCGAAAATTATGTAAAAGAATACGCTTTCAAAACCTTTTAAACCTCGCAGGGTAGACAGAGATTAGATTATTTATATTAGATTATAACTTACTTTTCATCGAGCTTATCGTAAAAATTTAAGCAATTGATAGTTTTGTACTTGCACAATGGTATACGCAAAGCCCGACCATTAATTGAAGAAGTGAAAAACTTAAATGGCTACCCCACAAAGGTTTTAAGCACACGAGAGCTTATATTTTGTTTTATAGCTAGAAGCATTTTTACAACTGAGTCCGCCCTAACGAGTCGAAGTGGGGAGGTAAAGGTGTCGCCGTATAAAAATTAAGTATTATAGCGCCATAAAACGGTAAAGTTGTGGTCACTTATCACGCACTGTGTGCTGGAAAGGCTTACGGTCGTCGGGGTCTTTCGCTCTAGTTCGCCCCGAGCGTCGAACCCGTACTGTGTCGGGTTAAACCGGTCAGCTGTGAAATATGCTCTTAGCAGACTGTGTCTAATATTAACTTACTAAAGATTTACATATTTCTTTGTTATCAGCAAAAAAAGAAAAATTAAAATCCCAAATCACCCGGTCGAAAGTTCTGAGGAAAAAACTGCAGACGGATTAAGTATGGATGAAGGTTACATTTTTGTATATGGTTGAAAATTATAATATATGTTTATTACAAATAAATAAGCTTTCACGTCATTTGAACTCTTTTTGTGATGTAAACTGACATGTGTGTGTGTTTCTGGCAGCAAGTGAATAATTATAAATAAGAAACAGAGAACCAGAATCTCTTGTTGATGTAATGGGACTTCGTTTGCTATCTCAGTCTAATGATGTTAGAACAATTTTTTTTTCGCGTAGTGTACCGCATGGCAACAAATTAAGCGAAATAGCGCCCCACCTAAGCCGTATGCTTGCGTTGTTTTCCGTTCAGTCGCTAACATTTATTTAGAACCCCACAAAGAAAACATTACTTTTCATTAGCTCAACGCTTAACCCACTTCCCACTTGCTATAAAGCCTTCGTTTTAACGCTCCCAGCGTATTTTTGCTCTATTCTTAGCGTGGTATTGTTTTAAGGCTAAAATATTGCTGCATTACATCAGTTACGGCAAAATACTTAGTGTTATTTCAAAAGGACTGGTTTTCTTTTTGTTATAGACATAGACATTCATTTATTGGCATCACAATACAAAAACACATCACAGACTGAAAATAACACACATTAAAAAAGAATGAAAAATAGACAAAACATAGTTAAAGTTACACGGACAAATAATACAAAACATATGATGCCAATATTGGACACCGTCTCGGCATATGCTGTCGCAAGGATGCGACAGCGCTGATTTTCAGCGGTGCCCGGGACTACCTAAAGACGTGCGCGCGCAATACTACTTTTATATGGAATTTATACAGACAGTAAGAGTATAATAAATATGATACATAAATAAAACAGTTATGAGATTAAAATATATTTTATACAATAAAATAATACATGAAAGAAATTCATAAATAAATATATTATTGAGTCAAAAATAAACTAAAATAAATAATATGATAATTAAACGTATAAAGTTTAAATTATGTAATTAAATATTGAAAATATTGGAAACAACAAGCCACCGATGTCGCGGGGATATTATCTTTTTGTATCTTTAACATCAGGTGTTTTAATTTATATGTTGGTCTCCTTTGTCTAAGCAACAATTTTTTAATGAAATGTCGGTGGTTCTTGTTTTATTCGTAAAATATTTACGAATAAAACAAGAACCATTTTTAAATCGAGTCAAACGTTGAATGTTATCACGCGTGTATTTTCGAATTATCATAGGAATATAGCGAAATTGATTAAATCGGAACCTAAAACAACATCAAATTATTCTTGAAGTACTTTCCATTTGTCGCGCACATATATATGCAAATTTAAGACTTATATGGCTTTCTCATTAATGCCATTATCAGTCAAGTCTATTCTATATATTATTATATAGACTATCTATATGTATATATATTATTTTATCCCGAAGTGGCACTCAAAGTTAGTTTAGCTTTTGAATGTCTCTTAGATTATCCGTGAAATAGCAACCGACCGAGTCGTGGTTCGGCCCTCTCGGGCGCCCTCGGATCGGCATGCTTACGCGTAACATAGTAACCGTCCAAGCCGAGGTTACCCCTCACCGGGGGGACCCTTGTGTCGAGTTACTAGCAATAGAGGTTCAGGCTAAGCGACCTAAGAGCTATGCCACCTCTCAATCCGGTGAAGCAGTCAAGGCCAGCTTGTCTGGCCAATCTGTGTAGTTCGTCATAAAAAAAAAATATATATATATATTTATTATTTAACTACAAAACATGAAGAACCATACAATCACCGTCGATAGTTTCATTAGACAGCGTTAACTACTCTGCTTACTCCACTACATGAAATAGGTGTGAAAATGTACGAGTGACATTGTTCAGTACAGTGTTGCCATATATGAAATGGCAACATGAAATTAAATCGAAAAAGGCATAACCATAAAACGATCAATGTAGAAACAGTTCTGGCGACTCGACAATGTTGTGAACAAAGGCGGTCACACGATTTACTGCATTCGTGGGTTTATGGGACAAATAAATATTCACAGTAAAGTTGAAAATATTTGTAATAATAAGATTAAAGTTGGAAACGCATACTGAACGAAGCTTCGCCCTTTTATTAGGTCACCAGTATCACAATACCTACGCTACCAGAGAATTTGTAACAGCCACCTACACACCAGTTGTTCGTCAGAAAATAAGTCAGTGGTGGGCAAACTTTTTGGTTGGCGGGCCACCAATTGTAAAAAAATTAAACGGGCCAGAATTTTACCGAAAAAAACTTCGCAATGTTCTTTAAGGAACTTCGTTCCAAAAATAATCAGATGCTTTTCCCGTTCACAGCAACGGCTTTTGCTATTGCACGAATGGGTCAGCTTGATCAGGGAAGTACCACGACCATTTTTGACGATAAAGGTTAAGGGCCCCTACAGGGCTTACTACGACCATACAGTATGCCGACAGAAGTATAATATGCTTCTTGGTAACTATACTTCTGGGACCCAGCTCTTTATTACGCTGGCAAAGCATCTTCAATCCCTTTTTTTTTTGAGAGAGGCGGTATCACATGAGAACAGGTGAGACGAGTGCTCGTTTCTCTACCTCTTTCTATAAAAAAAATCGCCAACTATCAGATCGAAAGACCAGCAGCTAGTACTACACATCTAGAGCGAGGTCCGAATTAATCTCCCATCTGTAGATGATGTACGCGCGACACATACATTATTTATCAGCTACCTCTTTCAGACGATGCGATTAATAACATATGATAATTGCGGGGACCGGCTCTTAATGATGCTGCACGACTGTCTCGCTCGTCCGAAAAATTCATCACATCTTATATTAATTAATGATATGTTTGAAGAAACCATTAATATGGATTAAGGCGGACGATTTATTACGCCATATTTATTTTTCTGACAAATGTGTTCTTATTGTAGTTGTATTTTTAATTTCGTGCAATTCTTTGCACAAACTGGTATGTTAGAATATGTTACAACCTTTCAGCCCTGTAGTTCTGGGCTCTCAAGAATAAGACTACGGTATCCCCTGCCTGTCGTACAAGGCGACTAAAAGGGGCCTCGGGTTCACTGGGCGACAAGGGTGGGGGCCTGCGTCGTCCACCAAAGTGGACCCGGGAAGAAGGCGACATCGGCTGGCCCGTGTCGCCTTTCGCTGCGAGGGCACAGGGGAGGAGGGAGTAACCTCCCCCCGGGACGTGCTCTCCTTGAGCACAGTGCAGAGGGGCTCCGGTGCGTTCCACGTGAGATCCCGGAGCCCCTCGTCATGCACCGAGGAAAGGGCCACCGGGGAGGTTTTAGTGGGTAAGATCCCCACATAACCGCCGCCTTCCCCCCAGAAGGCGGGGTATCTTTGTGAAGATTTCCTCCCCGTCAACAAAAAAAATGTTACAACCTTTACAAATACTGTAATAACTTGTAGGTTTTGTGGAATTAAATATTTCAATAACTAGTACACTCGCTTTATTGAGACAGCGTATCGTTTTACAAAGAATTAATGTAACGAATACCGTCACAACTGCGCGTCCTCACAATCTTTATACAAAATTAATTAGAAGTCAGATTACAAACTAAATGAAGTTAAATTATTGTTTACATTAATGCCAAGTTATTGTGATGTTCAACTAAGTTATTAATTATGAATTAAAGATACAATAAGGGTCAGGTAACTGAGATATCAAAGTTTCTACCCCAAACGGCTCAAATATGAAACCTCTATTGAGGTTACTATATTTGCGCCGCTTGTGTTTTCTACAGTTGCAGCAGCCGCTCTAACCTTAACAGAAGATTCTGGAAGATGTGACGGTGCCAAAATATCGACGTATTTAGCATCCCATACTAAACGCCATCCCATCTTCCAGGGTATAAAAGTCATAAATTTTTTTTTGTATTATATTGATAGAAACAATTTATATGGTAAAACAACGTTTGTGGGTTCAGTATTTAATAAATTTTAATTACTTTTTTCTTTGTTCCAGGTATGTTCAATGGTCAAAGCTCCAGACACGACTTTAAAGCTGATAAACTCAAGATAACCATTCGTATTGTTTCGCTGAATAGGTAAAGGACCTTTAGCCCACATAGGCGGAGTAATCAAGACGTATGCACTCGAATAACACCCCTTTCGCAATCAATTTACGGCTTAAAATCACCCGCATTAATACCCAGATTGATATTACCATAGAGTAGGTAAATCCGGTATTAAAATTCGATCGACCATACGTTATCCAAGCTCTGCTACACAGGAATCGTTTTAGCTGTGGACTCGGTAAATTTGATTCGGATCTGATTGGATTATTTTACACTATAGGTGGTTGTGTTGTTATATCACTCTTCGATAGATCGCATAATTATTATTGTAAAGTTAATAATTACTTCTATTTATTCATCTATACACACACCCGCCCGCACAAAAAATAATGATATAATTACAATAATAGATATATAAATAACCATGGGAGGAAGGACTGCCAACTATCGCACAGGAAATTCCTAGTTTAGGTGGCAGTGAAACTTAAATAGAACTAATACTCGCAGTAAAAAGTGTAATTAGTTATACTGTTTGTTATAACTTTGTTAATTAATAAAGGATATTTATTATTATTATTATTATTATTATCTATACTTATAGTAACGCCGTGACCTTAGTTCACAACGGCGGACTTAACGCCCTAGTGGCATTCTCTACCAGTCCTTCCGGGTGAAAGATAAAAACATCTTCGCAGGGGGTAAAGGAGGAAAAGATAAGAGACATAACAAAATAAATAAACATACATAATGTTTATTATGCATAATATATACATACGTACAAGTATTATGCTATTTATCAAATATATATTTGTCGTCGAAGGTATTATTCGGGTCATGCACATACGACATCAGAAGTGGGATTTCTGGTTAGGATACGACATAATAAATTAAAATAAAGTTTCCACCTTCTGGGGAAGGCGGGGTTATGTGGAGTTTTTACCCACTAACCCCCGTGGCCCTTCCTCGGTGCATGGTGAGGGGCTCCGGGACCTCCAGAGGAACGTATTCTTCGGAGAGCACGTCCCGGGGGCGGGGGGAGGTTAATCCCTCCCCCAGTGCCGTCGCAGTTCAAAGAGACACGGGTCAGCCGGCGGTCAGCGGACAACAAAGGCCCTCTTGTCGCCCAGTAACCCTGACGCCCCCTTTAGTCGCCTTCTACGACAGGCAGGGAATATCGTGCTTATTATACTGGGCTCGTATACCCAGAACTACAGGACTGTTATCACCTAAAACTATACCATGTTATCGTACCGGTCTACGTATCCATTTTCCTGTTCAACGTCCGGTCATTGTTCGTCGAAACAGAAACATTTAAGTTTATTTCCCGCGCAGTTTAGTACATGATCGTACATTACACGGGTACATTTCAACGTAGCGATCTCTCGCCAGACTTCAGCGTGAATCCTCGCTGTCAGATACGTCTGCGAACTTATGCGTTGCTACAATTTATTTTCCCAGCCTCTCTGATAGTGCTTTCGACTTGTACTTACAGCTTTATTCGTGTATGCAGCGCTTAAAGCGTAAATGTGTTGAATTTTCGAACGTGGAACAGTTTTAATCTTTTTTTTTGGGATTAAAACTGGTTACATTTCAAAAGTGACTGGTATAAAAAAAACTATATTATAAATAAATTTTATCGGAGTAATAATTCGACTTTTGTCAACTTTATTTTTAGATGCCTTTTAAATCAGAGGGATTTCTAATTCTAAATTTAAAACAATGTTTTTAAGCTCCCACGTCTTTTTTTCCCGGTTTTGTTGACGGCAACAACCATCATTCTTTCCCCTCACCGAAATCATACAGAAAAAGAAGTTAAAATTGTGTGAAATAGTGAGGTTTTCAAAACAAAATTAACGGTCAAATATATCCTGTCGTAAGTCGTTAAATCAAGGTAAATTAACTCTTTGAATAATCACCGCGGGACCCTTGTGTCGGGTTACTAGCGATAGAGGTTCAGGCTAAGCGACCTAAGAGCTATGCCACCTCTTAATCCGGTGAAGCAGTCAAGGCCAGTTTCTCTGGCCAATCTGTATAGATCGTCAGAAAAAACCATCAACCATTATTACCGTGGTCCTTCATGTAATATTTGGGATCCACTCGTCATTGTATACCGGGCATAAATTGTACCAAGCATTTTCAATTGACTTCAAAGGGTAGATATTCTAAATTCGTCTGTATTTATGTTTGTTACCGCATAACTTTGGACTGGGTGAACCGATTTTGATGATTTTTTTTTATTTGAAAGCTGGTGCTTCCCTTGTGATCCCATTTATTATTATGCCGCAATTCTCACAATTGGATCCATGTGAAATCCATAAGCATCAAGTATGTGCGCGACAAATGGACGAATAATTTAGTATCAAGACAAACGAATTCAGTGATTCATCTTTTATTGGAAATAATAATAATAAATAATAAATTATTCATCTTTCACAAATTTAAATGCACAGTTCACTTATACGTTTACAGTTTACGTAGTTCTTAAATTTGTGAAAGACTGGTGTCTGAACTAGGGTACCCTGTAAGACAGATCACCAGCCCCCCACCATACTTATAATAGTTCTGTAATTTATTAATATTAACTTACGAATTAGCATGCAGGAAAGAAAGTGTGTGGTGTGTGTGTGAATGTGTGGTGGGTTTGTGTGGTGGGTTTGTGTGGTGTATGCGTGGTGTGTGTGTAGTTCATGTATGTGTGTGTAGTGTGCTTTATATGTTATTTAATTTATGATGAGATTTTTAACAAATTTTCTGTGGTAGTATAGTCGAGCTTTAGTAGCCAAGGTATGAGGACTTTTTTACATTTAGCTTTTGGCAAGTTGTGCATAGCCATGTTTTGGTTAATTTTATTATATAGGTAGGAACCTAAGAAGCAAAAGAATTTGTTTGAGAAGTTTGTTTTTGAAAGGATGTACTACAAGAATAGTTTGATAAAAGTTTGTTTAGTTTCTAATTAATTTTATTTTGTAATGTTCTTACAATAATTCGTGAATTCAAAGAGCGTGTCCGCATGTAATAACATACAAATAATATATAATACAAAAACTTGTTTCCGCTGTATACACCATAATATATACTATACATAACCGTTGCTGTGCCTATTTTATCAACGGAATACATCGCAAACAAATGGTTAAAAGTATGGGAGATCGCTTGTTTTATTAACTTATTTATTAGCAATCCAGTCTGCATGAAGATAGGTAATAGAATTATCAACTTAGAATCTCCCCTGTGCCTATTAACTGCGTCCCTAATTTTCAAACTTTACAATGCCCTTTTTCCGAAGCGAAAACCTAACCTTATCACTTATACTGGCCTACATCAGTTATCATTTTGCAGTGTGACAAAGTGATCCTAAATCTCCTTTTACACAGAGCACCTGTATGTAACCGTTTCCACCTGCAAATGTCGTCTGGAGTTAAGTCGATAATTACGAGATTACGCCCCCCACGTCTGCATCCCTCACCCCCATACCACTTCACGATCCACCCTCGCTCTTCAGTTTGCTTCAATGCACCGTTGTATGTGTGGTAATGGTTTTTAGAGTCATAATTTCGCGTCTGATGGCTGTTTTTTTTTTCGTGAATAATTTTAGTGTAATTGTGTTTTGAAGTGTTCTCTCATTGTTCGAGAGCTCGAATTCGCTTTCTGATTCAGCTCCGCCGCTTAGATTTCAGTGAAAACATAATTATGCTTTGTGAGGATATATTCGGTCGGTGTTTTTAATGCTTCACGTAAAGCGGCAATTAAAAAACTTGGCTTGAAAAAAATCATTTCTTCACCATTGTTTTACGATTTTTTTAATGCTGTATCCAACTGTTGTGATATTTTTGTATTTTATGTTAACAAGTATAATTAAACTTAAAACTCTTACAGAAAATAATGAGACAGGTCAAACTTAGTATTTCCATGATCGGAAGAGTGGAAGTAGTAGTAATAGTAGAAGAAGAGTAGACGTGTTAGGCGGATATATTACACGTGGACTCGAGTCTACTAAACCAATTGTGACAAAATGTCAATTTAAATCAATCAATCAAGTTAAATCATACTATTTCCCCATACTCCTTTTCTGGTCCTTCGTGTTGGATTTTTTTTATTCTTTCTAAACAAATGCTTGAACATCTTACTTTATGTAAAGTTCTGGTTGGTAAAGTGCAATAGCTTAGCAAATGCCTATACACTACTCTTGAAAATAACCTCAGGAAAGACAGGCGCGGACAAACTATTACAGTCTTTTGCGAATAATGAAAGACGAAGCCCAGAAGTACTCCGTTTAAAGAAGTCCGAGTGAATCGGGTCTGCAGGATGTTCATGACAAAATGAATAAAACCGGTAGTGCTTCATGAAGTGGGGTGGTGGAATTTGGTTGCGTAATTCTTGAACACATTCTCCAAAATGCATTCGAACAACCTTACGCTTGTAACATCTTTGTTAAATAGTCGTATAGATTAATTTTCTCTACTTGAAGGAAAAATTATTGTGTAGTACTTACACGTATCAAAAAGTAACTTAAAAAATAAAATCACCTACTTGGTCTAATTTAATTTAAATAAACACTAAAATGTATAAGAACGTAATTATGTTTGAGGCGTCATAATTACAGTACTTACCGTAACTTAGTAAACTTAACTTTCATAAATTGTCTCTGATAATGTAGTTATGCACCTGTTGGCTAATTTATCTGTTGTGTATACTATTATAAATAAATAAATTAATAAGTTAACTAAACATAAATTTAATTTACATGGTTATTTTTTTGGATATGATAAAAAACGTTTTATTGTTATAAATGTAATATAATATAACTGATCTTCCACCGTCTACTGAACTCTTGGATGTTCACGATTCCTTACATCCCATTCATAACTTTATCAAACTGGGGGACGTTATTCCAATTAATGTTACCTAAAGTATATCCAAAGTCAATTAAATTAATGATTATATCACATTCCACGGCACCAGGAGTTGCGCAGCCAATGAAATCCTCCGAGGGCATCTTATTAGAGCAACTTGGATTGGATGGTAATTTATTACGGTTATACTAAGTTTCGTTGGACCGGGGTCGTTAGGACCGCTCCGGAATTACTGGGTTGACCGAATCGCATGAAATTAATTTCGATTGTTCCTTAGGATTATTATTGCGTTATCCAACTTCTGTTCCCCTTATTGTTGTTGCGCTGGTGTCTAATTGATCGATTTAACTGGCGGCAAACATTCCTATATGGCCCTCGATAAAATCGAGTACTAAGAACAGAAGTAGACTTAATCGTGGCGACGCATTGGTTAAATTACTTGTCCCAGTCTTGTTTAAAGTCTAAGTATTTAAAACATTATGTACCTGCTCGTTTACCAGTAAACAGAAGCGTCGATAGCCTAGGTTTAAGGCATGTCAGCCCTGTAGTTCTGGGCTCGTAGAATAAGACTACGGTATCCCCTGTTGTAGAAGGCGACTAAAAGGGGCCTCGGGAAGAAGGCGACATCGGCTGGCCCGTGTCGCCTTGCAATGCGAGTGCACAGGAGGGGAGGGATTAACCGGGACGTTGTCTCCGAGAACAAAGTGCAGAAGGGGTCCGGTGCGTTCCCCTGGAGATCCCGGAGCCCCACACCATGCACCGAGGAAGGGCCACCGAGGGAGTTTTGGGTTAGAACCCCTATATAACACCGCTTTAGATGGCGGGATATCTTTATGAAGATTTCCTGCCCGTCAAAAAAAAAGGCTTAAGGTATGTAGATTTCCCCTCATCACCAAAAAAAAATATAGGTTAAGTCTGCAAAAAATAACGTTAACTGACAGGTTTTCGTTAACCAACGGGTTATCTATTTAAATGTCATCAATTTTATTAGGTCATAAGTTGTTTTGTATTGAAAATAAATACATAATAAAAATAATGATAAAGTTAAAAAATACATAATAAATAAATCAATATTTTTATCAAAATCCCAATTGTTCTGAGAATAAACCAGCACTAGTCCACAAAATATAGCCGTGAGCAAAAATAAAGGGTCGGGTAAGAAAGTTTGAATATCTCGGAAGATAAAGAAGCTAGCTAACTGAAATAAATTGTGCATGATAGACAATTAAATATTCTTAAAATAAAATAAAGTATTTTTAGTATATATACTTGCGAGTAGCGACACTAAGTACTAAAATTTGAATAAAAATAAAATTTAATAAAATATACTGCATTATCCATGTTTACGTTTTTTTTTTAAATGTAAAATGAGGCATGACTACTGACTTATGTATTAAATTTCAGAGTTTTATTGTCCCTTGTCCTTTTTGCTCTGAGCATAGTCTGCCTATACTATGTCTAGTTCACCCAACGTGGTTGGTTAGGGATATTTGCCATTCATCTTATCATGTACACTTTGTTCAATTAGCTAGCGTGTTTATCTTCCGAGATATTCAAACCCTTTATTTTTGCTGACAAGAGTCACTCAAACGACTCGGACAAAACTAACCCTTTACGGTAATCAAATGCGATACGTTTACTTAATTCAAAACATCATTCACGCTAAGATATACTAACATTGCCGGAATACGCAGAAGCTTACCAGATATTCCGGTCATTAACCGGTTCACTCGATCTAAACAATCTAAAACATAAACAGCCCTACCGAAAATAACAGTAAAAAACACGAGTAACGTTTGTTCTCGAAAGCACTAAGCATGGGAAGGACTATAAAAGTCAGACCGGTGACCGGTCTCGTAAATCTAAGGAAATCGAACTTCCCAAACGGTACAATGTTAATGCCACTACTAAGATTTATTGACAACTCGAATTCAATTCGAATGGATCTAAGGGTTCTTTCACATTAAACGGGATCTTGATTTCTAAGCGTTAATTTTATCAATTATTTTTGGTATACCTTCTTCTACTTCGTTTATTTCTGAAGTTCGTGGTTATCTTGAAGCGCCTTCACCGAAACGTCGACGAGCTGCTTCCATACAGCTCTGTCCTCGACTTTTCTCATGGCGGTCGTAATGTCGAGTCCCACTATGGTTTGGATTTGGTCAGACCAGCGCGTAGTTCGGCCCCGTAATCTTTTGCCCTCGATTTACCCTACAACAAGTACTTTGGCCACTCGTTGGTAGCAGGTAGTGGACAATCTGGTGGTGATCTAAAGTTTGCAGTTTGTAACTCAGCATATGCTGTACTACAAACTGTTGCATCTCTTTGGCACAAGATCTTTTTTGTTTTTGTTTTTAATTTTAATTACTTTGTTTATGTTGTTTTTTGTCTTGTTATACCTGTTGTTTTTGTGTTGTTGTGTCGAATTGTTTTTTCTCTATTCTATCTTATCCTAATTAAAGTAAAAGGAATGTAAGAGTACGATCATTAACAAATAAGGTAGACTGAACGGTAGGACTTAGAGGTTTGGGCATGTAAGATGAATGGGGGAAAAAATTGTGAAAGTATAACGCGCGTTAATAGAGGTAGGTGGAAACCAACAATCTTGTACCTTCGTTTCTGTTAACTATGGTACTACTGTTTTTAACGCCGGGAATGATCGATTTACCGTCTATCAAAGCAATATAGTTGTCGGAACCCGTCTAAAGTAGTTACAAAAATGTATTAGTAATCCTCTCTTTGTCCTAATTTATATAAATTTGTCCCTGTCTACCCCGAGAACTTAGTAAGAAACCGAAACACGTACTAACATACAAATACAACATAAAATTATTAAAGTCAGCAAGTTGAATTGGCAGTGGGCCGGGCACATCTGCCGAGTCAGTGACGGTAGATGGGGGAAGTCATGGCATAGCGCCCTCCCTCTAGATGAACCGATAACCTTATAAGGATTGCCGGAAAGCATCGTATTTGGTGTAAGGCATTTTTTCAACTATGCTATTACTACAACATTATTTATTTTTTCACAAATATTATTAACATTCTTGCTAATAATAAGCTTATGCTTGTGCTAGGAGATCGTTCACTTCAATAGTCGAATGGTGGACTCGAACCCACGACGTTACGATTCGCAGACCGTACCCTAAACCCGACGGCTATTGACGCTTTTAATGTAATTTAACTAAGTACCTACGCTGCCGAATATTGTAAATAAATTCGATATTATATGTACAGCATTCATTATTATTGTGTAGTAGTATGTATTAGTATTTATTGTATATGCTGTCTTTATTGTATTTTATGGGCAATAATGGTAAATTATGTATAGATTTATGGGTGTAGTTTTCGCCAATAAACTGCCCTGGCAGTTTGGCGAAATAATTTAACTAAATGTTATTGAATATATGTATAATAAATATAAAAAAAAAAAACTTAAGGACATTGAGGAAGGCCTATTTCCATCAGTCGATAGACACACGTTGATGATGCTGACGACTGGTAGTAAACAACAAAACAATTCCAAGTGTAAAAAGCATAAATCCTGAAAAGCTTTGTGACGCGAGCAATAACCCTTGTTGCTTATCGCGTACGTGTCATGTTACAGTAATCGATATACGTAATAAAACATTGCCATATTGTCTCCCTTCAACCACGTAATGGATATACGAGATGTTACTTGCGGCTTGCGAACGGCATGGTGAAATTTCCAAACGGGAAAAATTCTCGATTTGCGCACATTGAACGGATGATTGAAGATAAGGATACAAGAGTGAAAAAATAGACGCATTGAGAACCTCCTACTTTTTTGAAGTCGGTTGAAAAAGTGGTAAACGAGATGACGGCCTGATCTTATAAGATCACAACCACAACACCAGATATCATATTAATATACCTTTCAATTCACAGTTTAGTTCCTTTTAAATTCCAAACGGTAAAAACGGTAACATTTAACAAAAGAAAATACCGGTTTAAATCGGTACAAAAGGTTAAATAATTCTATAGTGAGTTAACTTTAAATAAGAACCTTTTTCTCTTTCCGGTTTAAGTTATCCCTCTCGGTAAAATATGTAAATGTGAGTTGTAAACTTTTTCCCTAATCATGAATATATTTTTCCCTTTGTTCTGTCTCATGCCAGTAAAGCTTAACGGATATATAACGATATATTATAAAGTGATAAAAATAATATCTTCACTGGACCTTATACTTGAATCATTTTCTATATCGTAGTTAGTATAAGTCAACTAATACAATAAATAGTTTGTGTTGCTGTAAAGGTTAATTTTCTTGCATAACCCATGACAACAATTGTCGCCTTATATGAAATAAAATGATTTTTTTTCACACGCATACGCACACATATATGTACATACACAAATTTAATACATTTTTACACAATATATTTTTGACTCAATAATATTTATGATTTTTTTTTCATCTATTATTTTATTGTATAAAATATATTTTAATCTCATAACTGTTTTATTCATGTATCATATTTATTATACTCTTACTGTCTGTATAAATTCCATATAAAAGCAGTATTGAGTATGCACGTCTTTAGGTAGTCCCAGGCACCGCTAAAAATCAGCGCTGTCGCATCCTTGCGACAGCATATGCTGAGACGGTGTCCGATTTTGGCATCATATGTTTTGTATTATTTGTCCGTGTAACTTTAACTGTGTTTTGTCTATTTTTCATTCTTTTTTAATGTGTGTTATTTTCAGTCTGTGATGTGTTTTTGTATTGTGATGCCAATAAATAAATGTCTATGTCTACATACATACATATACATTTTTCTTTTTCAGATTTTCTGTACACATGTCCCTGCTATACTTAAAACATAGCCTGTATTAGGGAGATATTGTACTCGAGTTTATCTCAGGAACTAAATATTAATAATTTATGTGATTGAGTGTGTTTGTGGAGAGAATAGTATGCGTGGGTGCGTGCGAGTGTGAACATGAGCGTGAAAGAGCGTGTGTTAATGAGAATATGCCATGATATCTGGTCGGAAATATACTGAAATTTCTGAATAGGCCAGGATAGGCAAAGCAAATACGCCGGCACAATTTCTAGCCAATGATTTTTTCTGAGTGAAAATCATTGGTAAGATTGCATTGGAATCCAAGGCCAGATCGGTCAATTAGATCGTAAATCAACATCCAAGTTATCACTGTTTAAAATTACAGCCTATATTTTCCACTGTTGGGCCCTATGCCTTTGTAAAAAGAGTACAAAGTCATAGTCCGCCACGTCGCCCTAGTGTGGATTGCGAGACTATATATACAGTTACTATGGAAGCTTTACCTAAGCAAGGAATAGTTTGACAATGACTGTCCCTATCCATCTATATATATGTATTTATAAATGTATCTAGTTATTATTAAATATAATTATTATGTTTATATATTTCATTTATTTGTATGTAGGTATGTCTAATATATATGGATGTGTTTATATTTTTATGGTTTCCTTTAAATTATTATTTTTTCACACAGCTTGCACCCGTTACTCTGTCTCTACACAACCCCAAGGTAGACTGGCAGAGAATCTTCTGACATTAAAAATCAGATGCAATTCGTTGCAACATACAAAATCGCTGAACAACTAAACCGTAGCGAAATTTCGTTTCGTGCGTACATCAAAGTACATCTTAGCATGTTAACTAAATAACAGAAAACACAATTCAAGGATTTTGTGCCTACACACAAAGTTCGCCCGTACCGTCGACCCCGGGAGCTAATCGAGTGACGTAAAGAGCCGGGACAGCGAAGGGGGGCTGGAAACGCAATTATTTTTATGGTAACACAATTTTCCCCGGCTCATTACGTACGTACCGCTTTATATGTACCTGGCAACATTAACATGCCCTACCCAGGGCCGAGCTAATGCCCTGTGGGCACGCGAACCGGTTTTTTGATTATTCCCTCCAAAATTATATCCCATTTTCACACCAAAACAACGAGCATGGGCAAGGCTTAAGGCGTTATGATATTCGTGACCAGAGACAACTGTCGTGGCGGGTTGACATCGACCAAAGTATTTAACACACGTTCTTTTTTCGAATTTCTAAATTTGGTTTTGAATTATCTGTGCTTGATCTCGGTATTTTTATACATTCATGATTTCAACCGACTTCAAAAGGAGGATCTCAATTCGCCTGTATTTTTTGATTATGTTCGTTACCGCGTAACTTTGAACTGGGTATTGATTCTTTTTTGTATTTGAAATCTGGTGCTTCTCGTGTAGTCCCACCGTCGTGTAGTCGCCTCGTGCGCCACAAATAGACGAATAGCTCAATACCGCGCTAACTGATTTCGATGATTCATGATATTGGAAATGATGTACTTTAAGAGTGTTTTGATGAAAGTTTGGTTAGGTTCTGATTAAGTTTGATTTTGTAATATTAATTTTTTTTTTTTAAGGGTTTTCCCAGAATGCGAAAACATTCTTTCCCTTTCCGGGAAATTCTAATTGTTTCTCTGACTAGAGGGGGTCAGAGATTGATTTTTAAACTAGTATTTATCTTCTTATCTTAATGATTTTCATTTTTGATAACTTCTATATTCTAGATAAATATTTTGTATATATATCTATGTGTACAGTATATATATAATATATAAGTATAATATTTATTTATCTTTTTCTTTATTTTCTTTACTCAATTTCTCCATTTATTTTGAACAATCATAATCACAAAATATAAGTAAATAACCTATATATGTATAATTAATAAAATATATATATTTATATATGTATATAGTTTAATCATCTATTATTTCTTAGTCAGTTTTATTGTTATTAATCGCTCTATTCGCTACATATTTCGTTATTGGTGTTTTGAAGTGGTTTCGTAGTTTTTGTTTTTAGTCAAAGTCTTGATCAATATCTTTATATCAAGATACTTTTGCTAGATGGCTGGATCAAGGGTCAGATACAGAAGACAGTACTCCTGGAAACGGCACGCATCGTCAGGAGGTTTCTCTCTATGTCGCCTTAACCACTGATTGCTTAGGCCCTGCTTTGTTGCCGTTGGCACACACTAAGTTAGGTTTTTTTTTTTTTTTTTTTTTTTTATAATGTGACGGGGGTGGACGATGCGGCTGGCCGCTTCTGCGACGTATTACATAACGTCTGCAGAGCGGCCATGCCCCGCGTTGGGCGTCCCCCCCCTAGGCGGGCGGTCTTCTGGTGGTCGACAGAGATTGCCGACCTCCGCGTCGCCTGCAATGGGGCCCGTAGGGCGTACACCAGAAGCAGGCGGCGCCGACCCCAGGATGTGGAGAGAGATGGCCGGCTGTACAGGGTCTACGTGGAGAAAAGAAGATCCTGCAGCTGGCCATCTGCCGAGCCAAGGAGACTGCCTGGCTGGAGATGGTGAAGGGTCTCGAGAGAGACCCTTGGGGCCGACCGTATAAAGGGTGCGGAGAAATTCCGCACCCGGTCGGCCCTCTCACCGGAGTGCTCCAGCCAGAGCTCCTGGGGAGGATAGTCGGGGAACTCTTCCCCGACGCCTGCGGGTTTCACTCCCCAGGATGGCTCGGCAGACGCCGGACGTCGAAGACGTCCCGCCACCGCCCGTCACGGATACCGAAATGGAGGCAGTTCTGACCTGCCTCCAGAGTAGGCGGAGGGCACCGGGTCGGACGGGGTGCACGGAAAGGTTCTGGCCCTTTCCCTCGTGCACCTCGGTCAGGCCCTTAGGGAGCTGTTCGACCGCTGTCTGCGGTCGGGGCAGTTCCCGAGGG
This sequence comes from Meandrusa payeni, assembly GCA_029286785.1. NCBI lineage: Eukaryota > Metazoa > Arthropoda > Insecta > Lepidoptera > Papilionidae > Meandrusa > Meandrusa payeni. Next base: position 6,449,072 of record JAGSMX010000029.1, read on the forward strand.
CCTGGAAAGAGGGTCGGCTGTGCCTTCTCCCGAAGGACAGTCGGCCCCCGGACTCGGCTTCGGCGGTTCGACCGGTTGTGTTGCTGGACGAGGCTGGCAAGGCCCTGGAGAGGGTCGTGGCTAGCCGCCTCGTCCAGCACATGGAGAAAGTCCGGGCCCGAAACTCTATGAGTTTCAATTCGGGTTCCGGGCCCGCCGGTCGACCGTCGACGCCCTCCGACGCCTGCGGGCGGTGACGGAAGAGGCGGGGCGTCAGGGAGAGGTAGTGTTGGCGGTGTCACTGGACATCGCCAATGCCTTCAACAGTCTCCTCATGCGGTGATACAGGCGGCACTCGTATATTTCGGGTGCCCTGTATCTCAGGAGGCTGTTGGGCGCCTACCTCTCCCAGAGGAGGGTGGCATTCGAGGACCGGAGGGGGTCAGTCAGGTGGAGGAAAGCCGAGCGCGGTGTCCCACAAGGATCGGTGTTGGGGCCGATTCTGTGGGACATCGGCTACGACTGGGTCCTGCGGAGCCGTCTCCTCCCCGGGATGGGTGTCATCTGCTATGCAGATGACACCCTCGTATATTCCCGGGGAAAGGCGTATAAGGAGGCGGCGCGGCTGGCCGAGGTCGGTGTAGGCCTCGTGGTCAGCCGCATAGAGAGGTTAGGGCTTCGGGTAAAGCTGGAAGACCGAAGCCCTCCTCTTCCGCAGGACCGGACGTAAAGGACCCCCTCCGGGTGCCACCCTCCTCATTGGAGGAGATAGAGTGAGGGTGGGTTCCCAGATGAAGTACCTGGGACTCACCCTCGATGGAGGATGGACCTTCGGACCCCACTTCGAACAGTTGGGGCCGAAGGTCCTGAGGACGGCAGCCGCGCTGGGAAGTCTCCTCCCGAACCTCGGAGGACCCAGCGCGGTGTGCAGGAGGCTGTACTCTGGGGTCTGTCGGAGTATGGCCACGTACGGTGCCCCATCTGGGCGGATGACCTGTCTCGCGGCAATCGCGCACAGCTGCGCAGAGCGCAGCGGATTGCCGCGATCAGGGTCATCCGGGGTACCGTACGGTCTCGTGGGCGGCAGCTACTGCGCTTGCCGGCGATCCGCCGTGGGGAGCTCGTGGCGGGGTTCTAGCCGAGGTGTCCGACTATGTCTCGGATAGGAGGGCCCTCGGAGAGAACCTCTGCCAGAAGAGGTCCGGCGGATCCGTCGGTTAGGTGAAGTGGCACTTTGCCGGAGGTGGGAGCAGGACCTGGCGCATCACCCGTACGGGACTCGTACAACGGGTGCTCTGCGCCCGGTCCTGGAGCGGTGGATGCGCAGGAAGCGCAAACCTCTCACCTTCCGTCTGACGCAGGTGTTCACGGGGCATGGCTGCTTCGGGGACTACCTGTGTCGGACGGCCCGACGGGAGGCTGATGAGCGGTGCCATGATTGTGGCGCTGCGGTGGACTCTGCCAGCACACCCTGGAGGTGTGCCCGAGATGGAGCAGCGCAGCGTTGCGACTTGGCAGCCGCCATCGGTGGAGTAGACCTGTCGCTTCCGAGCCTCGCACTTGCGATGGTACGGAGCGACAGGTCTTGTCGGCGGTCGCCTCCTTCTGCGAGACAGTCATGTCCCAGAAGGAGGCCGACGAGCGGGTCAGGAGGAGCCGTGGGGCTCCCTCCCTCCGCAGGCGACGAATCGGGGTGCGCAGGAGGCGTTTCAAACGCCTCCTCTCGCTGCCCTGTATCCGGAAGCGGGGCCAGGATGGGAACCTGGCCCCAGCATGCTTCGGCGTCGTCGGGACTTCTCTGAGTGCCGGAGGAGTCCCTTCGAGGGTGAAGTCCGGTCTTGCCGAGACCGGCCGGTCGTTGGGGTGTCCTGTCGCTGACAGATCCGGGACACCCGCTCATAACGGCTGATGGCATTCGCGGTAGGTTTAGTGGGTATGGGCTGCCCAGGCCGAGTCCCACACATCCCTCCGGGCCCACCCAGGGTACCGGAGGATGGTTAATAACTCGATTCCCCGCGTTAACAAAAAAAAGGTTTTTATAATGTTTTGATACTTTGTATGATATTTTTATGTATTTTACTTTTTTTATATAAATGTAAAACTTAACCTAAGGTTTATTATTTCTGTAGAAAAATATTAATATTTAATAATATGATATGGCAACCCAAAGTGTCATGGCGGCTTCTTATCGTGACATTTAAATCGAGCTACCATCCAAAGCGTACATTAGCATCCATAATCCGACAAATGAGCTCAACAAAAGGCGAATTTACGTAGGAATCCAATAAAACCAGTCATCAGCGCGATCTGATATTTGGCGAATTGGTTTTGAGGTCGAATTCACATCTGACATTGCTTTGTTTTGCAGAGGAAATAAATACGGGTCATTAGAAAGAATAACAAGAAAATTACAGACTTACAGTGAACTAGCTTCGTTTATATTAGATGGAAATTATACATATACAAGTAACAAATTTACTTGTATACAATGAGACCGATTAACCGTCTTATTTCACATTAAAATTATTGTAATTACCTACTTTTAGTTACAAAATAAGGCTAATTCCTCCATCCCCGTTTTACGATCGGACTTCAAGACATACTGCTGGACTTCATCCCGTTGTTGTGAACATCCCTCAAACCCGAACAAAGCACTTTTCGTCCTTCATTATTATTACAACAATAGACTGGGATAGTTTTCCTACGTCTGTTGTTTTAAGAGAAGAGGAAATAGGCATTTACTAAAGATAGTACGCCTTACCATCTGGGGCTGCATTTCCACTTAACATCAGGTGGGATCATGGTGAAGCACTTTCAAAAATCAAGCGCAAGGCGCTCGGACGTTAAGTTCGTGACACCGTATCGTTTTTTTTTTGTTCTTTTTTGACGAACTAACACAGTTGGCACAGAGAAGCTGGCCTTTACTGCTTCACCGGATTTGAGAGGTGGCACAGCTCTTAGATCGCTTAGCCTGAACCTCTATTAGGTGGTAACTCGACACAAGGGTCCCCTGGTGAGGGCAACTCCTCGGCTGACGGTTACCATTATTACGCGTTAGCATTCCGATCCGAGGGCGCCTGAGAGGGCCGAACCACGACTCGGTCGGTAGCTATTTTAATAACAAAATCTATTGGGACAATCTAAGCTAAACTAACTTATATGTCACTTCGGGAAGCGTTAGCGCTGGGAGAAAAGAGAAGTGGTAGAAACTCCAGCAACGCTCCTAATCCTATCGAGGGGTGATGATTTATCTTACTTGTTCGGTCATTTTATTTCTCCGCTCTCTCTTTCCCTTACTATCTGCACTACCCTCACTCTTCATGCCGCGCTCTCGCTCACACACATTCAGACACGCAGTACAGCGATCGTGAATGATCGGTTACTCTCGGCTCAAGCTCAGCGGGACACGACCGTAACGCTACATTTTTTGTTCAGAATGTAAAATCGATACAATGCATATTTTGTTTTTTTCTGCAAGAAATATTAATAATAAAATACTAGTTGTAGCTTAAAAGCATTGTGGGAACTATGTGTACCTACACCACTATGCGACTTGGCAGCCGCCATCGGTGGAGTAGACCTGTCGCTTCCGAGCCTCGCACTTGCGATGGTACGGAGCGACAGGTCTTGTCGGCGGTCGCCTCCTTCTGCGAGACAGTCATGTCCCAGAAGGAGGCCGACGAGCGGGTCAGGAGGGAGCCGTGGGGCTCCCTCCCTCCGCAGGCGACGAATCGGGGTGCGCAGGAGGCGTTTCAAACGCCTCCTCTCGCTGCCCTGTATCCGGAAGCGGGGCCAGGATGGGAACCTGGCCCCAGCATGCTTCGGCGTCGTCGGGACTTCTCTGAGTGCCGGAGGAGTCCCTTCGAGGGTGAAGTCCGGTCTTGCCGAGACCGGCCGGTCGTTGGGGTGTCCTGTCGCTGACAGATCCGGGACACCCCGCTCATAACGGCTGATGGCATTCGCGGTAGGTTTAGTGGGTATGGGCTGCCCAGGCCGAGTCCCACACATCCCTCCGGGCCCACCCAGGGTACCGGAGGATGGTTAATAACTCGATTCCCCGCGTTAACAAAAAAAAGGTTTTTATAATGTTTTTATACTTTGTATGATATTTTTGTGTATTTTACTTTTTTAAATAAATGTAAAACTTAACCTAAGGTTTATTATTTCTGTAGAAAAATATTAATATTTAATAATATGATATGGCAACCCAAAGTGTCATGGCGGCTTCTTATCGTAACATTTAAATCGAGCTACCATCCAAAGCGTACATTAGCATCCATAATCCGACAAATGAGCTCAACAAAAGGCGAATTTACGTAGGAATCCAATAAAACCAGTCATCAGCGCGATCTGATATTTGGCGAATTGGTTTTGAGGTCGAATTCACATCTGACATTGCTTTGTTTGCAGAGGAAATAAATACGGGTCATTAGAAAGAATAACAAGAAAATTACAGACTTACAGTGAACTAGCTTCGTTTATGTTAATTGCAAATTATACATATACAAGTAACAAATTTACTTGTATACAATGAGACCGATTAACCGTCTTATTTCACATTGCAATTATTGTAATTACCTACATTATAGTTACAAAATAAGGCTAATTCCTCCATCCCCGTTTTACGATCGGACTTCAAGACATACTGCTGGACTTCATCCGTTGTTGTAAACATCCCTCAAACCCGAACAAAGCACTTTTCGTCCTTCATTATTAGTACAGCAATAGACTGGGATAGTTTTCCTACGTCTGTTGTTTTAAGAGAAGAGGAAATAGGCATTTACTAAAGATAGTACGCCTTACCATCTGGGGCTGCATTTCCACTTAACATCAGGTGGGATCATGGTGAAGCACTTTCAAAAATCAAGCGCAAGGCGCTCGGACGTTAAGTTCGTGACACCGTATCGTTTTTTTTTTGTTCTTTTTTTTTTGACGAACTAACACAGTTGGCACAGAGAAGCTGGCCTTTACTGCTTCACCGGATTTGAGAGGTGGTGATTTTGAGAGCTTTTAGATCGCTTAGCCTGAACCTCTATTAGGTGGTAACTCGACACAAGGGTCCCCCCGTTGAGGCTGTAGCTATTTTATTAATAAAAATCTATTGGGACAATCTAAGCTAAACTAACTTATATGTCACTTCGGGAAGCGTTAGCGCTGGGAGAAGAAGTGGCCGAAGAAACTCCAGCAACGCTCCTAATCCTATCGAGGGGGTGATGATTTATCTTACTTGTTCGGTCATTTTATTTCTCCGCGCTCTCTTTCCCTTACTATCTGCGCTACCCTCACTCTCTGTCATGCCGCGCTCTCGCTCACACACATTCAGACACGCAGCACAGCGATCGTGAATCGATCGGGACACGACCGTAACGCTACATTTTTGGTTCAGAATGTAAAATCGATACAATGCATATTTTGTTTTTTTCTGCAAGAAATATTAATAATAAAATACTAGTTGTAGCTTAAAAGCATTGTGGGAACTATGTGTACCTACACCACTATTACCATAGACAATATACACGAAAATGTACGTCCATGTTATTTATGGCTTGATTTAGATAAAGAATTCAAGAGTTAAGTATTCAGTGTATCAAATTTGCTCGCGGCGTATCATTTTTTTTTATTTCGTGAAATCACGCGAACGCGTAACACGACCCTGGAATCCTGTTATGCCACGGGTTGTATTAATTCGTTTTTAGAGATCCGTTACGAAAATATTAATTTCACTTGACATGTGGGTTTTGTAGAGGATGTCTACGAATTCAGTTCATAGGCTTGTTGTCGTATAGACGCGTTGTCTTCAAATGTATAAACAATTGAAGAGCGGACTTTTTGAAGGAGGAATATAGAAGTCGTAATGTTAGTATCTGATGAATTTTGTGGTTTGACTGAGTAACACACCAACACTGTCCCGTCCTTGCATTTATTTACTAACTATCGTAGATTTTGCTTTATTTTATTTAAATTTAAATAATTAATTTAAATCTCACAGTATATTAAACTATTAATTTCTCTCCGTATTCATTCTCTTCTCGAGCGGGTGAAGATCATTACCTACACCCATGTACAATGTAAATACAATACCATTCTTATCACTTAGGGATTTATTATACTTCAATATACTCCATTGTACATTAATAAGGTTAATAATGACATAAATACACACAACGCATGTGTCAATACAAATTTGGGTTATAAAACAATAGAATATCATCATAGTAAATAAAAGCTGTATTTGATAGTTCAAAAAGATGACTGCTCCGATCGACATCAAACTTTACAAGATTACTCGCCAGAATTTGAAGATTCCCTGAAAGTTTCATGGAAACCGGTCCAGCCGTTTCGGATCCTATATGGACACACCCACACACTTTCTCTTTTTAGATATATAGATATCCAGACTGTGGTCTTTATAAAGTCAGATATCTCTAAATCTGATTGTGCTAACTGCCTTCGGGCGATCAAGGTTGACTTTAGAAATTCTTGAACCATCTATCACTCACAACTTGTGTCTCCTCGATCTGATCATACTCCATAGTTTAAATTGGAAGAGATAAAACCATTACAGTAGTTTTATTTAGTAAGGCGTTAATATCATAAAATTTCTCAATCCGGTAAAGTTGTAAATCCTACCTCTCAGTTGTTTAAAGTATTTTTATTTACATTTTTTTTTAATTTGAATACGTAGCGAACCATTAATTAACATGCAAATTCGCACTTGACCACTTTTTTGTACGGCGATCGGCGTCACAGATTATAAAATAACGCATCAAAAATTTGTAACTCGGATGATTTATAACGGCTGTCAATTTTTTAATGTCCTTACATTTTTAATTTAGGTTTTACATTTTTAAATTACGGCGGCAAAGAAACCAAATTTATTATTACATTTTTGATTCTTGACACAACTTAATGTCACGTTAATTGTGATTATAACTATTCTTTAGATAATCTTTTATTCAGTATTGCCAACTCTATTTTTTTATATTTCACCTTTTTACTACTGGCAATCCATTTAGAAAAGACATTCGTTCCTGCATGGAGTACTGTTCCCATCTCTGGGATGGGTCTGCTAGGTATCAGCTGGAAGCTTTGGACTTGTTGGAGCGACGAGCGAAGAGGATCATTACTTCAATTCAATGGCAAAATGTACCACTTAAAGTAGCGTTTGTTTTTTTTTAATTTTATGTATTACTCGCTATACCCGGTCAAAAATGGACATAGTAAAAGTTACATAAATACCCAGTATGTACAGTGTGTATTGGTTACGTCCAACAGATAATTCTGTATTTATCTAGCGTAAATCGGATGTAGTTGATGCACTGGTATTTGTTTTTATAAAATGAGATGCTACTGAGATTTTCGATTACGAACGAAAATTAAATGTTTATATACATAGATAATACAAAGTCTATCTCCCTCTATCTCCTAAAAGAGGACGATACGACGTTAAAAAACCCCAAAAGTATTGCGATAATAATCGTTTAGAAACGAAACGGCGGACGGTTTAAAGGTGACGCGTCCCAGGAGTGAAGTTTCGATTTCTGAACGTTTGGTGGGAGCCCGCGTCAAGATGGCGGCCGCAGCGCGACACTGCGCGATATCGCGCCAATTCTTTTGTGCCAACTCGGATGTATCCAGAATACGTATTCCAATGTGAAAGGACATGCTAATCTCGCAATCATTGTACGGGATTGTACAATAAATTGTACAAATGCTCGAACTGTAGAGGAATTCGCGTTTATTTGAATTTCTTGCGGTGCAATAGCTATAGCTTAATGTGCCGTAGGTGTTAGAATTGGTCTCGCGTTTTGTTTTCGTGAAGCTACAAGATAGTTTCTTTGTTTCAATCCGCGGATTTTTTACCTTGTAAGTAATAGTTGATCTTTCTATTATACTGGCATTATGTAAGCCCGGTTAAATCGAGACAGACGATACTTTATCCTGATAATGGCTATTTTATTTTGTTTTCCGTTTTTATAGAACTTTTGTGCGTAGTATATTTTAGGGAATCTTTTTTGAAAATCGATACATATAATTATAATAGTGAATAGTCGTTATACAGCTATAACTGAAGCGTCAACAGCCTAAAGGTTTAGGGCACGTTTGTACGTTCGAGTCCACCATTCGACTACTGACGTCAACGATCTCCTAGCACAAGCTTTAGCTTAATTGGAATGGTAAACAAAAATGTTAATAAAACATGTGAAAAATATTACTAGAAATCTTTTTAAAACTTTTCTTTAATTGGTAAGACTCGTTTAGTCATCTTGTCAAGTATTTCACGTCAGACGCAGCGGAAGCCGTTTCTTATTTAAAATTTAGTTTAATATCACGTTACTTTAATCGGGAAATATTAAGAGTAACACGATACTGGCAACTAATAATCGTTATTGATTTAACAGCCGTTGAACAACCGCGATAAATAGGTACCACTGTTATCATGGCTTACCTTCACTTTTCGTCGCGCCCCGCGGCTATATCGCGGATTGAATTACCCGATCGCTGGATTGTGTCTGTGTATCGCGTAGGGTTGCCACACGAAATCGTATAAATAATACAAATGTTCGCACAAAAAATGCACAATTATTGTCAGCAATTTTAAGTCGTACTGTATCTCCTTAATACAGGTTTTACTTAGTCTTATAAGACTACGGTATCCCCTGCCTGTCAAAGAAGGCGACTAAAAGGGGCCTCGGCTCCACTGGGCGACAAGGGTGTGGGCCTTTGTAGACTGCCAAGGTGGATCCGGGAAGAAGGCGACATCGGCTGGCCCGTGTCGCCTTACACTGCGAGGGCACAGGAGGAGAGGGAGTAACCTCCCGCCCGGAAAGTGCTCTCCTTGAGCACAGTACAGAGGGGCTCCGGTGCGTTCCTCTGGAGATCCCGAACCCCCTCGTCGTCCTCCTCCTCATCGTGCACCGAGGAAGGGCCACTGGGGAGGTTTTAGTGGGTCAAACCCAACATAACCGCCGCCTTCCCCCCAGAAGGCGGGATATCTTTTTGAAGATTTCCTCCCCGTTAACAAAAAAAAAGGATAGAGTCACCGGGTATTGTGTGTCGAACTGTCACACGATCTTTTGGAATGAAGGCGATGTACCTTTTGAAGATTTCCCCCCCGGGTAACCGGCTACCATTGCTAATTTTCAAAAGGCTTCAGAAAACGAGAAGGTTCTCAATTCGTCTGTAAGTTTATTACGTCATAACTTTTGACTGGATGAACCGATTTGGATGATTCTTTTTTTATTTGTAAGTCTGGTACTTCGAATTGGCATCCATGAGAAGATGACATAAGTCTTACATTTGCATTAAGTATGTGCGCGACAAATGGACGAATAACTCAATATCACGTCAACCGATTTCGATGATTCATTTTTATTGAAAAGGATGGAACAAAGGTAGTTCGATAAGAATGGTTAGGTTCTGATTAATTCTATTTCGTAATATTTCTACGATAATTCTGAAATACAAAGGGAGCGCCCGCGTGTTACGTTTAACGTTTGATTCGATTTGAAGTCGGTTTTTGTTTTTACTCGTAAATATACTTGTAATTACAATAAATTTCTTGCTTTGTTGACAGCCCTGTTACAGGTCGGAACACTCATGACAAGCGCCCGGGGCGCCCTCTTTCATTGGGGAGAAATATTATTTCGCACATTAGTACGTGACGTCGACGACGACTAAAGGAAACGATTTTTTATATGTCCTTCTCATTGGGAATTTTCGTGTACCGTCAGTGCCTGTCATAGTTCACTGAAGATCAGTTTCGATATTATCTAATGGCTTAGCGTTCGGTCTGCGAATTGTAAGGTCGTAAGTTCGAATCCACCATTCGACTATTGACTTGAACCATCTCCTAGCAGCTAGCTTAGTTGGAATGGTCTACAAAATGTTAGTAATATTTTCTAAAAAAAAGAAATTTAGCTAGCTTACTTTAAAAAAAACATTAAAAATGTTTATACAAACAAATAAGCTCACACTTTTTAACTGTAACGTGGTAGACAGAGACAATTGTTGCGTTTCATCATGGTAGTCTCATCGGCTATTCTTCCCGCTCATGGTAAACGGTATTGAGGCCATATCTCTCGTGCCAAAGCACGTGGCCATGACTTTGACTTGTCATCCTTTCAACTTGTTTCCACGCACGCGCTTACCACCGTCCAACCCAAGGTTACCCCTCACTGGTAGGTTCATGCTAAGCGACCTAAGAGCTATTCCAACTCTCAATCCGGTGAAGCACTCAAGGCCAGTTTCTCTGGCCAATCTGTGTACTTCGTCATAAAAAAGGGGCAGGCGCTATCTGCGATGTTTCCATAACTTTACAATTTGGGAACTTTCAAGAAACTAGCCTACTTTTTTAAGACCGGCAACGCACCTGGGGCTCCTCAGGTGCTATGGATGTTCATAGACGACGGTGATCACTTAAGATCAGATAAGCTGTAAGCTCGTTGCACTTTACTAAAAAAAATCCAACAAAAAGTGTTTGCCGCTTGCTAACTCTGTCTAGCTCAGTAATCAGATGTTAGCTATAGTTTTTATTATAGAAATGTATACTTGCTTACTTGTTCCACGAGTGTATTTAAATACTAGCGCTAGTGTCTAGCTCTTTATTAAACTTGCACTCCTACTACGTAATAAATAAGTGATCTTTACAAAGTTATCTCGTTGGAAATAACTTGTCTAGTTACTGCGAACGCTTGCGGTTACTAAAGGATTACAGGATTTTAAATTTCAAAAGTGTATTTTAAAATGCGTTTAATAAGGTAATTAAATTAATACACGTATTTCATGAACATGGCACGAAATGATCTTTTAACTACTTGATTTTAAAAAAATCCAGACATACGAGTAAGTATAACTATTTCTATTATCCATTTTAAGGGTCCCATAGCAAGCGTTTTCATTGGTAATTTTTCTCACATCAAATAAATAAATAAATCTTTTATTCCATCAAAAACTTAGCCTAAATGAACAGATCTCTTATATTTACGCGAATATCTCTTATATTTATAAACATTAACAAATATCCCACTCCATAACAAAAAAACGGTGACAGAAAAGAAAATAAAGAAAAAACAAAGAAACAGATAAATATTATACTTATATATATATATATATATATATATATATATATATACAAAATATTTACTTAGAATATAGAAGTTATCAAAAAAGAATAATCATTAAGATACAAAGTTAAATACATACTAGTTTGAACAGTCTCTGACCCCCTCTAGTCAGAGAAACAAATAGAATTTCCCGGAAAGGGCGAAAACATGTCCTTTTCGGGGAAAACCCAAAAAAAGGTGCCTTCGATAATAAAAAAACGATGTAGTGTATTTGGATGCCAGTGGCAAAAAAAATATTGCTTATTATTTTCTTGGCTATTTTAAATTTAGCTTGTTTTTTATTTAAGTACATAAAAGTATTTAGGATATTTAGTATTTTAGAAAATAACATATAACACAAACTGTGAAAACAAAAAATAGTAATTCAAATTATGTACAATAGATCCGTAGTAGCTCAGTGTCCGGGCGGTCGTTTCAAGTTGTATAGAACGCTAGCAACCCGAGTTCGATCTCCGGTGCCGGCACCTATAAATTTGTTGTTACAATTTTATATGTTGATTTACCACACGCTCGGTGAAGGAAGACATCGTGAGGAAACTTACATGTCCTAGAATTTTTTTCTAAGACATGTGAATTCTACCAATCCGCACTAGGGCTGCGTGGCGGACTATGACTATGACATATATATATGCAGTTACTTTAAGAAGAAAATAATTAATTAATACTTATTAATAATTAGTTAAAGCGCCCTCTGTATACAGAGAGTTGAACTACATGCTTAATAGTCACAATATCCGTCACCGCATATACGAGTATAGCATTTCCCCTATAATACTCCTATCTGTTTCATAAATGTAATAGTTTTTATATGCCCTTTAATAATTTCTTTACGTCCCAACAACACATGTAACCTACATACATTGCGTAATTTATTAAGTGCTTTGTCGTCCCACAACGCTGTATAAACTCGTTAACGTATCGCTTTCAAGGGGAATCGTTCCGGGGACACAACTGAATTTAGCGGAATTAGTTCTGAAACTTGCGCTTTGAAATTTGATGACCCTACTCTTGTTGCGAACGAAACAGCAACGCTTCATTTATCTCGCTAAATCTTTTATATGCGTGTAGATCTGCGATTCTGCTGACGGCTGCAGATAGGGCACCAACGATAGACTGATCCCACAAGATGGTCACAATCCTCAGGTTTAAGGAAACCAACGCGAGGAGGAAGTCGAAGAGATTTCGTATATCTTTTCATCCTCTCTGATATTAAGCATTGGGAGTGTTCTGAGGAATTGTTCGGCACCGCCCTAGATGCCAATTAATTCATTATCATTGTGATAATTTGAGATATTAGGACATCGTTTCAATATTAAGCCGTTAATAAACTCATAGTATGTATATAGCCGTGAGCAAAAATAAAGGGTCGGTTTAGTGGCCACATGAAGGCAACACTTATTACTAAAATTAAAATAAAAATAACATTTCCTGAAAAATACTGTTTTATCTAAGTTTACGTAAGATATCCTTTTTCGTTTAAGTTTTATTTTAAGGATATTTAATTGTCTATCTATAGACTACGCAAAGGCTTTTGACTGTATAAGTTGGCCAAAATGTTCGAGGTCCTGAAAGAAATGGGAATTCCTGATCACCTGACATTCCTTGTGCAAAACCTTTACCTAGACGGGAAAGCACGAGTCCGTCTGGATGATATGGAGTCGCTTCCCTTCAGACCAGAGCGTGGAGTAAGGCAGGGTTGTATACTTTCCCCACAACTGTTTAACCTGATGGGGGAGCACATAATGCGTAGAGTGCTGGAAGACTGGCAGGGTGGCATCCGAGTGGGAGGCATCTAATTAACAACTTGCGTTTTGCCGATGACACAACAATTATAGGTGCAAGTGAACAAGAACTCGCTGACCTCTTGCACAGGGTTGAACTAGTCAGTGCAGATTACGGTCTCAAGATCAACCGCAAGAAAACAAAATTGATGATCGTTGAGGACAGATGCGCAGATCTTGGGAGTTATGTGACCTTGACACTGTGCAGGAGTTTGTTTATCTGGGATCACAAATATCAACTAACGGAGACTGCATTGCGGAAGTCACAAGACGATCCCAAATGGCAAAAACAGCCGTAAAACGTCTGGAGAAGATTTGGAGAAACAGGAACATATTCATTAAAACAAAAATCAAATTAATGCAAACCCTTATCTTCTCCATTTTCTCGTATGCTTCAGAAACCTGGACATGGAGGTCTCGTGTGAGAGAAAAGATAGACGCATTTGAAATGTGGTGTTGGAGCAAAATGTTAGGAGTCTCATGGACTGAGCACCGCACCAATGAGTCTATTCTTAATGAGCTAAACATCAAGACTCGCCTCTCCACGACCTGCTTTCGGCGTCTTCTTAATTTCTTCGGCCACATAGCTCGCCGCCAGTCAGACAGCCGTGAAAAACTGCTGGGTGGCTGCGTCGAAGGAAGAAGAAGCAGAGGCAGGGCGCCCACTAGATGGACGGACTCTATTGGAGGAGCCACCAAATTAAAACTCCAGGCGGCTATCCACCTAGCCCAAAATAGGAAAGAGTGGGGAATGCTCGCTCAAATCAGCTCTCTTGGTGGTCACGACCCTCAGCTCTGAGGAAACGATTATAAAGAAGAATTGTCTATCATGCACAATTTATTTCAGTTAGCTAGCGTCTTTATCTTCAGAGATATTCAAACTTTCTTAACCCGACCTATTTTTGCTCACGAAATATAATGTCGCAGACCGTTGCGGTAGGTATTATATCCTACCTTATTTGGTATTGGTAAAAAAATGTTAATAAAATTTGGATAAACAATGTTGTTATTCATAATTAAAAAAAAATAAAACAATAAATGATTCTGTGCAATCGGGTAAGTACCACAAACTAGCACAAAAACGCTACGAATTATGATATTGATCTATTTATATTAAAGAGAAAGTGTGTAGGTTTGTTCCCTACAGGCTCCGAAACGGCTGGACCGATTTCAATGAAACTTTCAGGGAATCTTCAGATTGCCCTGGCGAGTATTCCTGTAAAGTTTAGTTACGATCAGACCACTCCTCTTTTTGAACTCTCAAACAAACCATGCCTCGTACTTTTATTTCTGACATTAACTTGAGCCCGACATGGTTTTTTAAAAAGAAGCTAGTAATATTTCTTTTTTTTGAAATATTACTAACAATCCTGTTAACCATTCCAACTAAGCTTAAGCATTGCTGGGACATGGTTCACGGCAATAGTCGAATGGTGGATTCAGACCCACGACCTTACGATTCGCAGGGCGTACCCTAAACCATTAGGCTATTGACGCTTCAAAATTTTGTATAAATGATAAGACTGATATTGTATTTACTGATATGTAAATGGATGAAGGAATCTTCACCCTCTAGAGAAGAGAATGAATACGGAGAGAAATGAATAATTTAATATAATGTGAGAGTTATATTAAATAGTTAAGTGACGTTCGGACCACTCCTATTTTTGAACTGTCAGTTACAGCATCTATCTACTATGATGATATTCTATTGTTTTATAACCTAAATTTATTTTTGTCATTACGATCCATTTTCTAGTACAATGAAGTATATTGCCAAGTGGTGGACGATGTGCACCACATAATGGGGGAATGTGCCAAACATGAAGCGGAAAGAATGTCATTAATACATAGTCTAAAACTGAGGGAGCAACATGTGGGGTTCTTCATAATGCTGCTGTCTGACCCGACCTCAGAGGGAGCGAGGAAGCTGGTGGCTATGGCCATACAACATTGATGACTTTCTTTCTCGCTTCATGCGACCACGGTGTGTGTGCTTAGTTTAGGGTATGATGGGGCTGACATGCCCAAAAGAACAAAAGTCCCGAATAAATATAGAAAAATAAAGTATATTGAAGTATAATGAAGTAATTTGTTGTTTATATAAAATAAAGCAAAATCTAGCCCGGCGAAGCGGGCTGGGTACGCTGTTATATATGAATGTCAATCGAATTGTAGTTAATTGGTTGTCATAATGAAGATGCAGTGATTTAGGGCCTGTGTGTAGCGCATTATCGTTTGCACCTTCTATAAAAAATATGTACACTTACATTTTATATAATAATGTATTTTCGCTTATTCAAAACTTATAAAATCAATTTGTTTTAAACAATAAATCTTCGAACATGTCCTGTGCGCCGCAACGAATTTAGACAAGTACACGTCAGTGTTATAAAGACTGCAAATGCTAAAATAATCACTGGTTCTACAGTCGAATAGAGAAATTGCGAAAAAAGAACACAAACGCTAAAAATTCTAGCGAGACTCGACTGTAAACCGAAATACGTGACTCAATCGACTTCCCGCCACCTCTTGACAAGAGATGATTCAAGATGGCGACATGACACGTCAAACGTCTTCCCGCGCTTTTTACTGTCTAAGGTTTTCTACGAGTTTAAGGACTTTCTTTGACGTCTCAAGGATTAAGTTAGGTCAAGTCTCGATCGATCGTAAGCAGTTTTGTAGAATTTCTTTCACCGTTCTTAATTCATAATTGCATTTAAAAGTGAATTTATAGTACTTTACGTCAGTCTCTACTCCTACTAGAGATGGAGACAGACATTCGGCTTGTCTCCACCCTTTAATAGTCGATGTACAAACGAAGCGATTTGAGTCATCGTTCATCGTGCGTACAGCAAAGGAGTGGAACAAGTTGTCGGCGTCAGTCTCTCCAAACAAATACGATGTTCCTTCAAGAGCAAAATGAATAAACACTTACTAAATTAGCGCGTACCATCTTTCGTCTATTTCACCACTTAACATCAGGTGGGATCGTGGTCAAGCACTAGTTTATATCCCATAAAAAAGGTAATTATGTGCATGCTGCGATATACAACAAGCTATGATCTGATACCCTAAAGAGAGTAATAGGAGAGTAATTAGTTGAAACCAACTTTTACCTGCTGTCGAAGTACAACTTCTTTACGCACGCCTGTTTTGGTGAGTAAGCAAGCAAAAATAAATAAACAAAAGAAGTTTTACTTCAGTCGTGTGGTCTAAAACACACTCGGTTTTATTTATTTTTAATGGCAAAGGTACTTGTCATATCGGATCAATTACAGATGTATTTCGGATAGTTTTATTAAATATTTGGCTATCGTGACCTCATATACTGGACATTTGCAAGGTCGTACTGACACTGTTATATAATATTATAAACATTCTTGAATGTTTTAGAATTTAGAAAATGTTCTAACACATACAGGTTTCCTCACGATGTTTTACTTCAACACGGCGTGGTAAATCGGTACTTAAAATTGCAACAAACAAATTTATCGGGGCCGGCACCGGAGGTCGAACTCGGGTTGCTAGCGTACTATGCAACTAGAGGCGACCACCCGGATACCAAGCTACCACGGCTCTAAAAAAAATTGCTACCTAATGATCACTTAATTGAGGTGAAGGAACGTAATTTGTTAGTCGTTGTGCTTTTTTAAATATTTTTCCCTTCAAGCGATGTTTTCTATGCCCGTTTAATGCTAGGCTCTCCGTTGAAATATGGCCGCGATAAGGGAAATTTCGTTCGCCATAATTCTAATAGCTTTAGGTTGTTTATAGTGAACGAACTCGTTATTTTTTAATGGTGACCACTATATTACAGCAGGGGCGCAACTGTGGCGTGGATAGGGTAATCAAATAACAGGATACCACAAAATAGCTGCGTATATTTCACTTTTATTTTTCAAAACTGTACCTGATTTCATACAATAGAAATGTCATGGTGCTTATTTCTTTTTGCTTACTTAGGGGTGTGGGTGAGGGATGTAAGAATACAGTATATATGAACTCTAAAAGGTCTGCGAAGAGGTTATGACAGAAGGAGACTTGGAAGCGGGCACAGAAGTACGCCTAAGGAGCCCGACGTAGCCTCCCGGCGGGCTCGTATATCTGAAATCTACAAAGCGTTTAAAATTATGAATATGGATTATCCTTTTAACCTATTGTGGTAGACAGAGTTTGTAATCTTTTTCATAGATAGATAGATAGATAAATCCTTTATTGCACCAAATAAAATGTACAAAGGCGAACTTAATGCTAATTAGCATTTTCTTCCAGCTAACCTTTAGTGGTTAAGAGCAGGCTAAGGGTATTGCCGCTAAAAATAGCGTTTTAAAACTATTGTATAATTAAATAAATATACATTTACATATACATAAATAGATACTTCAATATAAATATAATAATATACATACACATGGAATATTTATAACGACAATAAATATACCAGTTTGTAATTTTCATTGTTTGAGTAGAAAGTATTCAGATACACGCGATTTAAAGACATTAGTTGACGAAGCCTCCCTAATCTCAATCGGCAAACTATTCCATAGTTTTATAGCTGTACAGGTAAAAGAATTGCAATAGAAATTCGTGTGACATTCGGGGAATGTTAAAAATTTATTATAGAAGGTTCGCGGTTCGCGGCCAACGAACTGTTTTAGTACAAAGCGCTCACGAAGATATTTTGGAGACCAAGTGTTATGAATTATGTTATATAACATGGTAAGTGTGTGTACATCTCGCCTGTTGCGGATGTTGAGCCACTTCAGCTGAGCCCGGTAGTGTGACACATGGTCATATTTACGTATTCCGAAGATAAACCTTATACAAAGATTAAGTAATCGCTCAAGTTTATTGATTTCATCCATTCTACATGCCCAAACATTATTGCTATTTTTGTCTACATGTTAAAGGATAAAAGGGTGTGAAAGGTGAACTGAGAAGATGTGATACTGTTATAGCTAAGCGTTTCGATCGCATAGCTGGGGATTCAAATCCGAATCAACTTGTTATTAGTTTGAATTTCTTACGTATACAAGTGTATTTATGAATAAAAATAAAAATCGACTATCTTCTGAATTATCGTAGAAATAATTAATCAGAATCTAACTAAAGTCTCATCAGACTTCCCTTGATGTACAAATCTTTCCAATAAATAATGAATCATCGAAATCGATTGGCGTGATTTATTCACGAGTTAGTTATTCATCCATTTGTCGCGTACATATGCAATTTAAGACATATAGTTTACTCGTGGATGCCATTGTTTGGTCCAATATAACAATGGCATCACTTGGATAATGTTGAAATAGGACCACATCGGAAGCACCAGCTATCGAATGGAAAAGAATCATTTAAATCAGTTCACCCAGCTCAAAGTTATGATGCAACCAACATACAATTAAAGTACTTCGATTATGAAAAACTGATTGTAGTACACACATTCATGCGCGCTATTTATGTATAAATAATTATGTAAAAATAAATGTATATGTCTGATTTGTGCACAATTGCAACATAATGGATTGGTCCTGTTTCCTATAATAGTTTTCTTTCATTAGGAGACAGGACGACATTATTTCAATGACGATAGCTGTGTTCTATGAAAATTTATTATATTATTACTAGCTGACACGGCACACGTTGTTTTGCAAAATTATTTTTAGTGTTTGTTGTGGTAGTCAAAATATATAAAATAACATTTTCCATCGGCCATGCAAGGTGACAGAGTACAGCATAGGCCATGGATCATGTTTATTGTAGGAGTATCCAAACCGTCATTGATTAGTTGATCGGTTATCTTTCCCGACTCAAAGCAACTTGGATCGCACCGGATTATGTGACTTCGCAGCTCCTAACACGTCACGGTTATTAACGTAAAAGGCTGTACGAGATGCGTTTATGCGATGTGAGTGCGTGTGATTGTAGACAGGATGCAGAGGATCACCAATATGTGCTCTGGTCATGATGTATGATGATTTGTGCGCTAGGCTACTAAATGGTCTGACACGTACGTGTCCGGATCCGGTCTACTCCTCGGAGGGCAACTTCCTCAAGTTCAGGGAATTTGCTCGCGCTTGGCACAAAAGAAAGGCCCGCTAAAAAAGCCGTCTGACGCCGTCGAGCGAGCCGTAGTGGTGTGTCGTTGAGCCCCTTAAGGGGGAGAGCTCCGAATGGTGGACAGGCCTTGATAAAGAACTTGTAGGGAGTCAAGAAGGTGCGTGTGGGGCCACACGACCAGACCATGCGAACCCTCCCGTGTTTCGGCCCATATTACCGCGAGGTTGATGGGGCCATGGGAGGTGGTGGGTAGATGATCTGTTATCGAGAGGGATTAAAAATCATTAAATTACTAAAATGATTATTAAAAGACAGGGGTTGGTGATAGAAGGGTGAAAATTTAGGTTTGTATGTATTTTTAATGTCACATTATAAAAAAATATGAAAAGTAAATATTTATAAATAGGGGTGGACAACCCTTATTATTTAGAGATATAGATACTAGATAGTAGCCGATTCTCAGGTCTTCTGAATATGCATATAAATTTTCATAAAAATCGGTCTACTAATTTCGAAAGAGTACGTAACTAACATTGTCACACGAGAATTTTATATATAAGATTCTTATATTAATAAGAAACATTCAGACGAATTGAGAAGCTAATCTTTTTTGAAGTCGGTTAAAAAAAATAATTTGTTGCCTAAAATTTGTGCCCAGTGTGCGGCGATGCGATAATTCCTTGTTACATATGGGACTTAATTAGCTCGGTGAAAAGCGGATAGCTATTTTCATATCTAACTCGCTAGAGTTCAGGCGTGAGAGCTTATTTCAACGTAGTATCATTACATCATATTCAAAGTAAGTTTTTCATTGGCAACACTTTATTTGATATTAAAATTTATATACCTGGCAACCCTACGCGGGAAACGTAACTTGGCTTCTTTTCATCCATTCGTATTGCATTTCATTTCCGTTTCAACGTTTTATTCCCTGAATTAAGTTAACGTATAAATTTACGGCGCGCGCCTTTTTTATTGTCAAAAATTATATGTTGGATGTGAATTTATCTAGTTAAACAAACAAAGTGAAAGTTGGATACGGCAGGACAAACATCACAATATAATTAAAGTTTTTTACAATCACTTATTTTTTTATAATCACGAACTACACAGATTGGCCAGAGAAACTGAACTGACTGCTTCACTCGATTGAGAGGTGGCATAGCTCTTAGGTCGCTTAGCCTGAACCTCTATCACTGGTAACTCGACACAAGGGTCCCCCCGGTGATTGGTAACCTCGCCTTGGACGGTGACTACGTTACGCGTAAGCATTCCGATTGGATTCCGGAGGGTAGTTTTGTGATATTGCAAAACTAGCCAAACATTAATAAAAAATACCTGCAAAATAATGTTTATAGATATAAAAGATATTTGCGTAGATTTAAAAGATCTGTACATTTAAGATATAATTATTTATAATTTATTTAGAGGGAAATATATATATATATATATAGGGGTCGTATATGTATATATATAGGTCGTAACTGTGAACTACGGTTCAGAGATTTGGATTCTGATCGTCGGGATAGCTCACAAGCTTGGCCCCACCAACCTCGCGATTATATAGGCCGAAACGCGGGGAAGCACGCGTGGTCTGGCCGTGTGGTCCCACACGCACCTTCTTGACTCCTTACAAGTTTTTTATCAAAGACTTTCTCCACCATTCGGAGCTCATCCCCTTAATTCCTCTATTCGATTCACTAAGATAGTAAGTGAGCCTTGAGCTGATGCTGAAAGCGGAGGAACTTATATAGTGGACGGCAATGGGGAATGCCTATTTCCAGCAGTGGATTGACACAATCTGATGATGATTAGGACAAAAAATAGAAATTTCTGTCTACCGCTCTAATCCAAGAGAGTGCTTTTATTCATAAATAATGGCAGTTCCGCTTCGTTCTTTAAAGAACACAGATAATCTAAAACAAAAGTGACAATAAAAATTTACGTCTTTTACTATAAAATCTTTTTAATGTTGTGCGTCGATTAAAACGAACGGACGAAACCAAGTTATAAGTTGGATGGAAGAAATCTTTTATTCAGTGTTTATCTAATGGTGGTTTGATGGGAAAATTTTATGACAGATATCATGTCCGTGATACAAACCTTTTTCTCCGGGAGACAATAATGTGTAATGACCGAATGGAGTTTCTTCGCCCCGGAGCACTTTCACCATAATTCTTCGCCTCCAATGAACAAGAATATTTTGAAAGAATTAATGCAATATCTTGAGATATACGCAATTGTTTTAAAGAATGTTAACAATTTTTTTCAGTAAAACTCCTAACATTCCTGTTAACCAGGAGATCGATCACCTCAATAATCGAATGGGTGGTTAGTACCAACAACCTTAATCTTTGCAGACCAATTACGATTAGGCTACTAACGCGTCAGTTAATTAGTAGCATAACGTGCCACCCAAAGATTGTTACGTATAATAACTACTTCCAATGATATCTTGATTTACCTGAACCTTATTGTATCTGTAATTCATAATTAATAATTAAGTCGATCATCACATAAACTTGGCATTCTAAACATAGATACATATTCTAAACTTTATTAGTTTGTAATCTAAGTCAGATTTTTTTAAATTTTATTAAGATTGTGAGGACGCATCATTGTGACTGACTGAATAGAGCGAGTGTATTTGTGTGTAGTTATTGGACTAATTCATTCCTCAAGACCTACAATTTATTACATATGTGATAATAAAGATATATGGGACAGAAAAAGTACGAAAATTAAGTAAATGGCAATGCTTATTTATTTGTAAATATATAACAGATATATATATACCACCACTTCTCAACGGACTTCAAAATGAGGGAGGTTCTCAATTCGTCTATTTTTTTTGTTACCGCATAACTTTCGACTATGTGAATCGATTTTGATGATTCTTTTTTTATTTGAAGCTGGTGCCTTCAGTGTGATCCCATAATAATTTGGTCTAATTCTGACATTGGGATCCGTGATAAGTTTAATTTAAATCTTAGTCTTTGTTGATGATTCCTTTTTTTATTGGAAAGAACGCACTTAAAGACTAATTAGACGAAATTTTGGTTAGGTTCTGATTAATTATATTTTTTAATATTCCTACCATAATTCTGAATTAAGTTTTTAAGATTTGATTCGATTTGAAGTCGGTTTTTTTTGTTCGTAAATATAGTTGTTTTTTTTTTAAGTTGATCACAATTACACTGTTAGTCGACAATTCGAGTAACTGTCCTTTGTATACGGTTAAATAGTTGGATAGTTGGTATTGGGGAGCCCCGGCTAATAGTTCTCATAAAAGTTACATTAGCAGGATGTTCGAGACTAAATCGGACCAGATTGCAACATGGACCACCTAATCCATCTACCACGAATCTTGTTTGTATGTATTACCAATATGGTACATGAAATACAATAAAAACGTGTACCTCCATGTTTTCTTTAGTCGGTTAAAATGTAAATTCGGCGTAACAACGAGCCGTATGGTGTCGTATGACGTGCGGTGGTAACACAATAGCCGACGGAATTATGCGGTCGACTTTACTAACGTAGGGGTTCGCTTTTGTCTCACGTTATAACAGCTCAGCATTGACTCCGGGACAATGGTCTTCTGGATGCTTTGGATTATTTTTAAAGATAGACTGCGGCTTAGTAGGTTTTGCCTAGGGATTGTATTTTTTATATTTACGAGAATGCTGCGGAATGAAATAAAACGATGTATTATGGATTTTAGAGCGGATTAAAATCGCAAATTATTTTATCTTGTTTTCGAGCACTTTACAGATTTCTTGATCATGAAATGAAGTATTTGATGTCATAATGTCATAATTATTTCCAGTTTACCGTTTTTTATAAATAATTTAGTTAATTGTACTTACTAAATGCCTTATGAATACTAGCCGTATTTCTCGCACTCGACATTAGGCACTGGTACGTAGTTTAGTAGTTATTAGACATTAGTCTAGGCATCGCTGAAAATCAGCACTGTTTTCTTGCCACTTGCTTGCTACATGCTGAGACGTTATCCAATGTTGGCATCATGACCTAATCGGCCATTCTTTCTTTGTTCAATTTATTTTTTTAGTATTCTCTTTTCTTAAACTTGTTTCATATTTTGTTCCTAATGTGTTTGTATGATGCCAATAAAGAAAATATCTGTTTTTTTTTATTGTATAAATCATAAAAAATTATTTTGAAAACATTTCCGCAAGACAGATGATATTTTTTGCACGGGTAATACAAAGGCACGCAAAAACGAAATAGCGAACCTTGCAACCCGATCTCGGGACACTTAGTTGTGGTCATTGAGACCCTTATTTGGCTTCTTAAATACCAACACTGTTGTTATTTCGTGTAACGTATTTACGGCTTTGTTAACCTCAAACTTTTTTTAAGGTGAAAACTTTTATAGCCGCGTTTTTAGCACATTTAGTTGGGAAAATCTTAAAGGTTTGCATCATCGACATCATCATTTTAGCCGTAAAACATCCACTGCTGGACATAGGCCTCACCCAACGATTTCCAAAAGAATGTAAACGGCCCGCATCCAGCTGCGTCCTGCGGCCTTTATGAGGTTGTCGGACCAACTTGCGGGTGGACGTCCTATACTGCGCTTGGTCAATGCTCTCCAATCGAGAACTTTCCGCCCCTATCGGCCATCTGTTCTACGTACTATGTTCCCTGCCCATTGCCACTTCAACTTGCATAACCGGCTATGTCGATTACCTTCGTTCGTCTACGGATCTCCTCATTCCTGATATGATCTCGTAGAGATACTCCGAGCATAGCCCTCTCCATAGCTCGTTGTGAAACTTTGAGCTTGCTTATGAGGCCCATAGTGAGAGACCATGTTTCTGTTCCTTATGTCATCACTGGTAACACACACTGGTGGTCATCGACATTCTAATGCTGTATTTATATTTTGTTATGATCTTCTACAGCCCTTAATTTATTTGAACAATTATTAAACTTTGTAAAGATGTACAAGATTGTTGCTCGGCAGCCCTGTAGTTCTGGGCTCAAGAATAAGACTACGGTATCCCCTGCCTGTCGTAGAAGGCGATTAAAAGGGACCTTGGGTTCACTGGGCGACAAGGGTAGGGGCCTTTGTCGTCCGCTATGGTGGACCCGGGAAGAAGGCGACATCGGTTGGCCCGTGTCGCCTTGCACTGCGATGGCACAGGGGGGGAGGAAATAACCCCGGGATGTGCTCTCCTTGAGCACAGTGCAGAGGGGCGTTCCACTGGAGAACCCGAACCCCTCGTCATGCACCGAGGAAATGAGTAAAAACCCAACATAACCGCCGCCTTTCCAGAAGGCGGGGTATCTTTCTGAAGATTTCCTCTCCGTTTGTCAAAAAAGATTGTTGCTCGGAGTGTCAAAAGACTTGTAACAAAAACAAAACTCTTCGATTTTACAACAACTATATAAATAAAACGAAGAATAAGTTTAAAATATAAACTCTATTATGATGTTATATTTCCAGTATTTAATTACATGCCGAGAGTTCCTTTCGGGTTTCCGTTTTCATTTCAACCCCGCGCGTTACGGTTGATTGATTACGCAGTTATACAATCAAAACTATTGTTCCTCTTTATAACAAATATTATATTTTCGTTAATTTGAAAATGAAGCGTCAATATTATAACCCAATGGCTTAGGGAATGGACGGCGAAATTCTGGGCTCGTAGAATAAGACTACGGTATCCCCTGCCTGTCGTAGAAGGCGACTAAAGAAGAAGGGAAGAAGGCGACATCGGCTAGTCCGTGTCGCCTTGCACTGCGAAGGCACCCCCTGTACTCGGAGCCCCTCACCGTGCACCGTGGAAGGGCCATCGTGGGGGTTTTAGTGGCTAAGAACCCCACATATAGCAATCTTGTTGAAGATTGCCCCCCGTCAACGAATAAAAATGGTCGGCGAAACGTAAATTCGTTGGTTCGAATTCACCATTCGGCTATTAACGTGAAGCATCGCCAGTGAACAGTGAACAAACGCGACCCTAGTACGGATTGGTAGACTTCACACGTCTTAGAAAATTTCCTAACAAATGTAGCTTTCCTCACGATGATTTCCTTCACCGCCGAGCACGTGGTAAATCGGCACAGCGAAGTCCAAGAAACAAATTCAATGGTGGCTAGCGTACCGAATAGAGACCGTTAACATCTATTAACAAACAGAACACAGCAACATAACCTGTTACAGTGTCTATCTGTCACATACAAATATATTTCTAAGCAAATGGAAAACAGAGTTCAAATTGCATCAAACGTTACAAGCTGTTACGCGCGGGCGCCTTCTTTCTATGTCTGAATTACCGTAGGAATATTAGGCAATAAAATTTATCAGAACCTATATAAACTTTCCACAAACTACCCTTGAAGTACAGTGAAGTACAGCTACTGGTCCATACGCACATATTTAATGCAAATTTTAGACTTGTATAATTTTCACATGAATGCCGTTGTCCAATTAGACCTTACTGAAAGCACCAGCTTTCAAATATTAAAAGAATCATCAAAATCGATTCACCCAGTCCAAAGTCATGAGGTGACAAACATTAAAAAAAACATACAGACGAATTGAGAAACTCACCTTTTTGAAGTCGGTTGCAAATTGGACCTTACCACCGTTTTATAGAGTGTATAGTCCAGAAAACGCACCCAAAAAAAGTAGCATTTAAAAGACCATTTCCGCTCACAAAAGCTCGCTGACACCGCGCGCCGGCGAAAGGTCAGGATTCTCGCGCCGAAGCTGAAAAGAAAACCAACCGGCTGATATATAGCGAACAATGCGTATCAAAGAACAGCTGCGACCCGACTTATTTATTGCCTCACCCGGAACTCACGCAACAACCTTTCACATTTCAAAATGTACGCGTGTACATATGTAAGTTATACAGAGACATTTATTTTATGCCTATAAACTAGCGCTTGACCATGATCACACCTGGTGTTAAGTGGTGATATAGTCGAAAGATGGTACGCGTTAGTTTAGTAAGTGCCTATTCACTCTACTCTTGAAGGCTCCCACGTCGTACTTGGACGGAAAGACTGACGCCGGCAACTTATTCCACTCCTTTGCTGTACGCACGATGAACGATGACTCAAATCGCTTCGTTCGGATGCGCGGAACATCGACTATGAAAGGGTGGAGACCCGCTGAGTGTGTAAACGTCCGAAGGTAGAATGGTGATGGGGGAATTAACTCGTGTAATTCCTGTGCACACTCTCCAAAATGTAATCTGTAAAACACCGAAAGGCTGGCCACCTTGCGCCTGTGCTCAAGACTATCTAGGTGTAAATCAATTTAAAGAGAAATAAATCTATAATATAATATATATATATATATGTCGTAACCGGCGCCATACTAGCGCTACCAATGCCACACTAGCGACATTGGCGGCATTTGGAAGACGGAACGCTAGCGGCGTCTGTCGGCGTTTGATGGAGTCAACGTTTTACCATCTGGTCGAGCGAAGTGACACACTTCTACGGTGGCGGTCGGATAGAGCGGTTGAACCATCGCGCGTAATCAGTCATCTGAAATTCATCATGGACGCCAGTGACATCGGTTGCTCATTTCATCACAATTATGGCGACGTGCCGACATATATAGTGGTGGTCAGATAATTAGAAACACTTCTTATGAATAAAGAAAGTTTAACTGTAACGTATAAATGTCCGTAAAAAATAAACACATTCAGTAATTTATAATTATGCAATAATTTAGCCACTCAAATAAAAAACTCATGAAATGCATAAAATATTTTTTTTTTTAAAAGAAAGCTAGCAATATTTCTTTTCTTTTTTCAGAAATATTACTAACAATCTTGTTAACCATTCCAACTAAGCTTAAGCTTGTGCTAGGACATGGTTCACGGCAATAGTCAAATGGTGGATTCGAACCCACGACCTTACGATTCGCAGGGCGTACCCTAAACCATTAGGCTATTGACGCTTCAAATAGCTACTATCCGCCGCCTACCAAAAGTTATAATTAATATTTAGTGGTGTATCTCTACTAACAATCTTATTAACCATTCCAACTAAACTTTAGTTGGAATCGGTGGATTCTGCCCAGCACACCTCGAGGTGTGCCCGAGATGGGCAGCGCAGCGCCATGACATGGTATCTGCCATCGGTGGTGTAGACCTGTCGCTTCCGAGCCTCGCTCTTGCGATGGTCTCGAGCGACAGGTCTTGGACGGCGGTCGCCTCCTTCTGTGAGACGGTCATGTCCCAGAAGGAGGCTGACGAGCGGGTCAGGAGGGGAGCGCAGAGGCTCCCCTCCGCAGGCGACGTATCGGGGTGCGCAGGAGGCGTTACGAACGCCTCCTCTTGCCGCCCGTAATCCGGAAGCGGGGCCAGGATGGGTACCTGGCCCCAGCATGCTTCGGCGTCGTCGGGACTTCTCTGAGTGCCGGAGAAGTCCCTTTGAGGATGAAGTCCGGTCTTTGCCGGGACCGGCCGGTCGTTGGGGTGTCCTGTCGCTGACAGATCCGGGGCACCCGCTCATAACGGCTGATGGCATTCGCGGAAGGTTTAGTGGGTAGGGGCTGCCCAGGCCGAGTCCCACACATCCCTCCGGGCCCACCCAGGGTATCGGAGGATGGTCTATAAAAGATTCCCCGCGTGAACAAAAAAAAAGCTTTAGTTAGAATGGTTAACAAGATTGTTAGCAATATTTCTGAAAAAATAAAGAAATATTGCTAGCTTTCTTTAAAAAAAAAAACATTTCGTAAATAACAAAACTAATTACTGATACTAAAAAAATATTGTTTTTTATACTTTTTCGTTCTTGTTTCTAATTAGTTGACCATTTGTCATATTCATTCATACCTTAAAAGTGATTTAAGTGTTTGTCCGTAATGTAATATTGAAACTGTACTGTAGGAGGTTTTTATTGTTTTTCTAATAAATGATTAATCGTTAAACATATTGTTGTCGTATCTATTGTTTAATTTCAAAATAGAAACGATTGCGGTGAAGTATGTTGGACAGAGCCGTGGTAGCTCAGTGTCCGGGCGATTGGCTCAAGTTGCATAGTACGCCTAGCAACCCGAGTTCGATTCCCGGTACCAATAAATTTGTTGTTGCAATTTTATGTGCTGATTAACCACGCGCTCGGCGGTGAAGGAGAACATCGTGAGGAAACCTACATGTCTTAGAAAAATTTTCTAAGGCATGTGAAGTCTGCCAATCCGCACTAGGGCCGCGTGGCGGACTATGCCCTTATACTCTCTTTACAGAGAAAACCTGCGCCCAACAGTGGGTCATATATATTATATATATAAAGGCTGTATATATGTTGGACAATGTCAAGGACCGTCGGTAGTGTTTATAATTATACGACCACATGTATATATATATATCATATACAAAAAAAAAGACTTTTTAAAGACTGTAATAGAAAAGACTGACTGTTTGACGGAATCTTTGATTTTTATTGTCTTTTTTTTAATAACGATCGAATTTGAACCACAAGAAGGTCTATTTATTCATCAAACACCAATACAATAGACATTTTTATTATACAAACAATGGAATAGTGGTTATTGCCATCGCATTTATAGTTGATGACTGCGTGCAATAGATAAATGGCAAGTAATAATAATTTAAAATATAACTAAAAAAACACAAACAGTAATATTAAACTAAATAATAAATTTAAATTGACAATGCATAAAGCTAGGCGAAAAAAAATAAAGTCGATAGTGTGGTATCCCTGTTTAGCATACTCTGTGGGGCAGCCGCGCTTTCTCTCTCGCTAGACTGCTCACGTAGGAAGATGGCGTACGCGCATTTGTACAATTGTCAGTCGTTCGTTACTAAGTTAATAAATATAATTACTTTCCAAGGTCTGTTTAATTCATACATGACAGTTGGTGACGAGTTAAAAGAACTCAGTGAAGGGAAATTAAAATATCGGCAGGAACGCGAAATTAAGTGTAAAACCACGCTAGCGCCACATGTCGGATTTAGACAAAGATAACGAAGAAAAAAGTGCTAAAACGTCGTGGATATATAAATTGTCTAAAACAGAATTAAATGAAAAATTAACAAAATTTAATATATCTAATGAAGACAATCTGACAGTAGAAGAATTACGAAAATTATTGGTTAAACAAATAAAAGAAAGGCAAGAAAAACTACTACAAAAAATCCAACATGGCAAATACTAATTTACAACCATTTGACGGTAGGCAAATAGGTCTGTTTAATTCATACATGACAGATAGTATAGTATATATAAAAATTATACCACCTAAAATTAAAGAACAATTTCATAACGACGAAAAAAAACTTTTTAAACACTGTAATATCTTACCTATTTATACAAAAATAAAATACATCATGTTAAAAGAATATTTCTTTATTGAAAAAATTTTAACCAAAATGGAACATCCTATATGCACACGGTCGATATCGTCAAACCAGTTTAATACGATAGGCGCAAAAAATGTGTACGGCGAGCGCACGGCAAGATACATCGTGCCTAGATTAATTAATGAACTACCCTCAGATATAAGGAATTGTATAACTAACAAAAACATTAATAGTATATTAAAAAGTTATTTAGGGACGCAAGACGGACGCTTTGACGCTAGTGACAAACCATTGCGGTTTATATAGCGTTAAGTTATTTGTATATTCTTTTACTGTAAAATTTTATTTGAAATAAATTAAAAAAAAAATACAACGCCATTTTTAAGAGTGTTCAGGGGAATCACATGACAAATCAGAATTAGGTGTCAAAGCGGAGTACTACATTATTTCCTGTAAACTCGACCGAGCGCCGCGTATCACAAATTGTATAACCGGACGTGAAAAAGCCCCTCAGGCCACCCTCGTGGCGCGATTGAGAAAAGAATCTTATTCGACTGCCACCCTCCGGTCCTTACCTCCCCTGAGGTTTCCTTTCCTCACGCCTCCACGTGCGGGAGTGCGTAAATCACGTGCAACGCTGCTTTATATGGATAGGGGGGGCGAGATGCATCTTGACTATTTGTTTTGGTCCGCGAGATACTAAATCTAACGCTTGTGCCCTGGTGGTTAGTGACCTTTTTTGAAACATGTTTTCGAAATGAGAACTTGTTTAACCGTTTTTTTGCCAAAAAATTACCTTGGTTCACACATGTCACACATCAAGCATGTCAACTTATTTTAATAAGTCCGAGGTGCCGTACAATACATACACTCCGGCGCCAGACAGGACTATTGTTGCCAATAAGCCTGATATTGTGTTGACAGATCGGTCAACGCGACAGGCGGTGCTCTTCGATATTACCATCCCTCTTGACGAGAACCTTGTGAAGGTCGAAAGGGAAAAAATCACAAAGTACCTCGACTTGGCTCACGAGGTGACCGCCATGTGGGATGTGGATTCGACGATCATTGTCCCGATAGTCGTTGCCGCAAACGGTCTCATAGCGAAAAGTCTCGATCAACAATCTTAAGAGATTTTCGCTGGATGGCTGGGTCAAGGGTCAGATACAGAAGGCAGTACTCCTGGACACGGCACGCATCGTCAGGAGGTTTCTCTCTATGTCGCCCTAACCACCGGTTGCTTGGGCCCTGCTTCGTTGTCGGTGGCACACACTAGGTTAGGTTTTTGTATTTTGTATGATATTTTTCTGTATTTTACTTTTTATAGAAATATTATAAAAACTTAACATAAGGTATCAAAATAAATAAAAGAAATAATAATAAAAAAAAACTAGACTCCGGAAGCCGTGCTTGAAAATAACCGCGCTAGGCTCTATTGGGATTGGCGCGTAATCACGGATCATGCCAATAGGCCAGACATCGTGCTGATGGACCGGACACAGTCGAGGATATTTTTGGTCGACATAGCCATCCCACACGACGAGAACCTCGTGAAAGCCGAAATAGATAAAAGAACTAAATATCTCGACCTGGCGTACGAGGTGACCGACATGTGGGGTGGCATGTCGGCTGAAGTTATCAATTCTCATTTCGGTAAATGGGTTAAATCTAATAAGCCTTTCACGTCATCTAAGGCGATTGGGACTCCGGGAAGATATGCTTCAGGGCCAGATGCAGAAAGCGGTGTTGCTCGATACCGCGCGTATTGTCCGCCGATATCTCTCTCATTCTCCCTGACCCTCGGCCGTTTGGTCTCCCCTGCCGAGGGAATCTCGTCCGGTTGGATTTATTTATTCTGTTATATCTATTGTGTATATTTTATATATACCAACCAGACGGAGAAACTTGTTAAAATATATCCAAAATAATAATAAGTAAATTATTTACATACAAACATGTAACAATATCTCCTGAACTATTTTTTTATACTTTTAAGTGCTCGACCACGATCCCATCTAACGTCTATATGCATATATTTTCAGAGTAATATAGTACATCACAATTTTTTCTCCTTCATCACCGAAAAGGCAAAATTTACTAATACAATCTCGCCATATTTTGATGTCCCACTAAAATTATATTTTTAACAACAATGCAATTACACTAAAGATTTAAAATATGGTTTTTGGTTTAAAATCGCGATTTTTTTTCAGGAAATTCGGCTTTATAGATATACTAGAAAAGTTAATTCTTACCTAAATACCTAAAATCGTTTTTATTTACATGACACATATCTATACGAAATATCCATCTATAATTCTTCTTCTTCTGCCTAGCGTTTTCCCGGCCTACAGCCAGGGTCCGCTTTCATACTTAGTCTCCTCCACTTTGCCCGGTCTTCTGCATCCTCGTTTGTTAGGTGGTTTACTAACATGTCCGCTTTAACGACGTCCAGCCAGCGTTTCGTGGGCCTGCCACGGGGTCTTGGGCCTTGTACATTGAGGGCTAGGCATCTATTGCCGACATAGTCAGACGGCCTATATCCATCTATAATTATATATACTAAATACCACTCATTAACTGGTTCATCTCTAGTACTATATACTCGATTGGCGTGAAATTTTGACCTTTTCTTACTCTACCATTTAGATGCTCAAATTTTACACTATTCATCTAATCACGTATTTCAGTGCCACACTCGTGTTAAGCAATCTGCTAATTTATATTTATTCGAGACTTGCTTGTTAACAAGTAAAAAAAATATACGACGTATACAGTGCTTTTAAAAAAAAACACTTTTCTAGCCCCTCGAGCGCCGTAATAAAATTCGATAGTCGCGCCGAAAAAAATCTCAAAGACCCCCCGAGAAGAAAAATGAAACCGCTTATCCAGGAAGATACTTCATACGATACGTGACCCGGGGTGCATATATCGTTCGAAAACTGTTAAAAACCCCTAAGGGCTCTCTTCCGTCCTGGCCGACCCCTCATTGTTACTTTACGTTATATGTGAGCCCGCTTCAATCAAAGATGTGACATGCAATTTCATCCCTTAACGTAACGGACTAACACCCTGTTTTGAATGTTTTATCGCTGCACCATGAGATGTGATGTCTCAATTAGATTCAGTTGTCCAAGCGAAATAATCTTGTTTGGTCGATGTGCCACGTTAAAATATGAAGATACGTGGAAATATAGTCGCTGAGCGGTTTGGGGGACAAAATGGCCGCCTATGTTTATGTGTAGATTTTATTTAAATACACTATTTTTATCAAACTAAAAACATTTGGTATACGATCAGTAAATAATTCAATTTCATAGACAATAAGACATTACAAAGTATTGCATATTAGTCATTATTAAATATTATAGATAAATTAACTGTGCTCCGCGGTGTTACCCGCTTTTAAAAACGATTTAAGTTTTTTTAAGCCATCCCCGATATTTCGGCCACTTCTTCTCCCAGCGCCAACGCTTCCCGAAGTGGCACTCAAAGTTAGTTTAGTTTTTGAATGTCTCGAATGGATGCTCCTAAAATCCAAGGGGTGGGGCCTGCCCATAAAATAGCGGTAACGTGCGAGGATTATTCGCAACTTCCAACGGTCGCGAATAGACGCTTTTTGGATTTGTAAAGATCTAGCCTGTGCAATGGTAATCGCGTCGTCCGGATCAAGAACATGTCTCGGCATTCTGGCGACGCGACGGAATTTAGTACAGAGAGGCTTATAAGTGGCGGCACTTACAAGAAGTCTCAATAACCGTCGAAATGCCTGCTTAAACAATTGGGCTATTAAATAGAAATGAAATGTAACATCTTTATTTTTCTTATAATTTTATTGTAAAATAAGTTAGAAAATATTATTTATACAGCTATTTTACATAATTAAATGACGCAGCAAAGCAAAAACACAGTCAGTATCAGTTATTCAACTTGCAAACACTTGGTAACTTAGTTCTGTTACTTTAACTGCATTCGAAATAGTTACAATCATAGTTCCCCCGTCCGGAAGCCCCCTGGACGCGCAGTCGGTACCTACCTCTCCTTACAAACCCCAATGGGCTTATTTTATCAGTGCTTTGCAACTTACTTCGAAATTTCCCTGCCGACAATTTGAGCGGCGATTCTACACATAGTACACAAACGAGAACGGTAGCGGATACATTGTATAGAGAGGTATTTACAAACTATGATACATATAAAAGAGAATAATTCCAGCGTATTTATTCCAATGTAAGGTACATCGTAAGATGTGTAATATGTAATTATTGAGCCGTGGTAGCTCAGTGTCCGGGCTGTTGGCTCATGTTGCATAGTACGCTAGCAACCCGAATTCGATCCTCGCTGTCGGCACCAATAAATTTGTTGTTGAAATTTTATGTGCTAATTTACCACGCGCTCGACGAAGAAGGAAATCATCGTGAGGAAACCTACATGTCTTACGAAATTTTTCTAAGACATGTGATGTCTGCTATCCCGCACTAGACATACTAAGCCCTTATACTCTCTTTACAGAGAAGGCTGCGCTCAACAGTGGAACATATATTTTATTTTAATGAAGGCTGTAACTTTAACTTGTATTTAACTGAATTTAAAAAATGATTTGTGTTTAAATACATTTAAAAAAAATCTTTGTCTATGGATTTGGATCAATTATCGTAATTTTTTTGAAGTCGGACAAAATTGACAACTACGACGTCAAAGCGTTCATTTTAACAGGTTGATAGCAGACTTGGAGCCTTGTTTTTTGAGAGAACCTTAATCTTTGTTCCCTCGCTCTTCGCTTACCAATGTGGCCACTGTATTAGCTCGTGAATAAGAAGTGAAGCGTCTCGTTCGATTCCCAATCGATCGCACAACGTAACGTCAAGTCGGGCCGACGCCCCCACTTCGAACCGAATTTAATGCCGCTTCCCCGCTTCCCACAGAATCTTTTAAATTTTCAATGCACCGTCCCGCCGCACTACTGACTGACTCCTTAGGCGTAATATCGAGACGATATTTTATTCGGTCCCCCATCGATTCTAATTCTTTCTATGTAATATTGAATGCCTTTATTTAAAGCTTTTCATTTTTCCATTTTTCTCTGCAAGTGTGTGACTTCGATAAAGGCGTTCACATTTGGCCTGCTTATGTAATTTATAAATCGATGTTCAATATTGATGTTTTATTGGAAGGGAGTTACTTTTAATTAAATCCTATTTTGATTTTTCTATAAGCATTGTACCTTAGGTTCCGAAAATATCTAGGGAAAAACGATAGAAAGATTTATGAGACTAGTCATGCTGCCCTTACTGATAACTGAAACGAATTCTGATTAAGTTAGAGAATGTAGACTTTGCTAACTTCGTAAGTTAAAACATTTACAAGTTATTTCGCTTAGAAAATGTTTTTTTTTTCAGTAAATTTTTCGCGTAGATTTGATTTTAAGGCGATCTTTTGTATTTTACTTTTAAACTCATTATATTTTTACTTCATTAATGACGATTCCTTGAGCCACATAATTCATTTCTAAAGTGGTCTGTGTACTTGAAGGGAAATCACTGGGATAGGAAGCTACGTGTGCATTAAATTGGCGCCTCCCGGCGGCGGCGCGGGGACACTCCCCGGTCGTCAGCCGGCACGTATCGTAAAATACACTATAAAAGTGCTTTTTCAATTTGTCACTTTACCTCTCGATGGTTTCCTGTAGGGTTGGCGCGAACAGGTATCATCGTTTTTTTATGACGAACTACACAGATTGGCCAGAGAAGTTGGTCTTGACTGCTTCACCGGATTGAGGGGTGGCATAACTCTTAGGTCGCTTAGCCTGAACCTCTATCGCTAGTAACTCGACACAAGGGCCCCCGGTGAGGGGTAACCTCGGCTTGGACGGTTACTATGTTACACGTAAGCATTCCGATCTAAGGGGTGGGGCGGTATCATCGAAGACATCATCGTTCCTATTTCGAATTTCGTTATAACTTTATAATTTTTTTTTTATAACTTTTAGGCTGGTTGTAGAATCATAATATTAATATATATTATGTTTATATATTTAATTTTATTTGTAAGTTTGTATATTATATATGCATGAATTTATATTTTCATAGATTTTTTTTATTTATTATTTTTTCACATAGCTTGCACCCGTTACTTTGTCTCTACACAACCCTACGGTAGACTGGCAGAGAATGCCTTCTGGCATTAAGTCCGCCTATTTGTACCTTTTTTTGTATTGTGTGCAAATAATGAATAAATAAATAAATACGTGAAGCAAAATCTTTGTATCCCTTCTAACGAAAATTGCTTGGGTCGATTAATTAATATATATATGGGAGAAAAATTGTAACTTCAGTTGACATTTTCAATAACAGAAAACCGTCATTTAAAATATGTGTTGTTCAGATTGGCAGTACACACACCACATACATAACACACACACGCATTCACATCTAGATATCATACTGATTTTATGCATAAATCTTTTACCTTTAACGCAATAAGACTCTGGAATGCGCTGCCAACAAATGTACGTACAGCTGGAACTAAATCTACTTTCAAACATTTACTATGGAAGCTTTACCTAAGCAAGGAATAGTTTGACAATTGCTGTCCCTATCCATCTATAATTATATATATATATATGTATTTATATATGTATCTATTTATTATTATATATAATTATTATGTTTATATATTTAATTTATTTGTAAGTAGGTATGTATATTATATATGCATGCATTTATTATAGTTTTCTTTTATTTATTATTTTCTCACATAGCTTGCACCCGTTACTTTGTCTCTACACAACCCCAAGGTAGACTGGCAGAGAATGCCTACTGGCATTAAGTCCGCCTATTTGTACCTTTTTTGTATTGTGTGCAAATAAAGAATAAATAAATAAATAAATATCACTGACGACCTCATTCAACATTTAAAACTCAGTCCTATGAACAAATTTTGAATCGATTTGTTGGCAGTCAGTACAGTGAAGTTGACAAACAATATACTAGCTGTAGCTAGCCTGCGCACGTTCCTAATCTAATAACTAAAATAAATTTGACGTAAAGACATTACGCAAATAATAGGGGACATTCGGTGTTCGTTTGCTGTTTGCGTTTCAATTCAACTGTCACGGCATTTTATGAAATTCATTGGAATGATGGTGGCGCCATCTGTCAGCTTTCTTCGCTGAAGATCATCAAATGATCAAATGCATAGTTTTCGATTCTATAAAGGACATAAAGACCAACATTTATTTTTATATTTAAAGATAGATAATTTACCTAAGTATGCATATGTATTGCATTGTTCCATGTTTATTATACGGGTGACATGAGCGTTAATAGAACAACAAGAGAGAAAATAAGAAGCGTCAATAGCCTAATGGTTTAGGGTACAGCCTGCGAATTCTAAGGTCGTGGGTTCGAATCCACCATTCGACTATTGCCGTGAACCATGTCCTAGCACAAGCTTAAGCTTAGTTGGAATGGTTAACAAGATTGTTAGTAATATTTCTCAAAAAAAAACATAAGAAATATTACTAGCTTTCTTTTAAAAAAAAAAAAATTAAAAGTCTGCCAAAATGCAATAGAGAGTAGTATTTTAGATATAAAAAGAAGAGGTAGAGTGAAGATACAAGAAATGAAAATGAAAAAAAATAATTAAAAATGCACACAGCCTACAGACGGCCTAAATGGCGTTGGACAGGACACATGCTGAGAGAAAGTAAAGGAAAATGGACGAAGTTAATAACTGAATGGTATCCAAGAGATAGCAAAAGAAATTGAGGAAAACAAACTGTGGAGCCGGTTAGCAAAAGATTGAAATACGTGGAACTTTTAGAGGAGGCCTTTGTCGATAGACAAGCCGTTCCACAACCAGTTGCCGATTATAAATAAGAACTATCAAATTAATTTAGTTTGTTGTATGTAGACAAACCGTTTTTATTTATAGTAAAGAAACTTTGAAGGCAATAAAGGCTATATATATTTTATCTTATTTGTGTGCTAAAAAATTCTCATACTGTACCAATATAGATAAATTTAATCTCGAGTCCAAATGTATTATCGTTTATTTACAACGTATACTACGTTGTTCGTTTAAGATGTTTTACACACGTAGACCGTGACGTCTTCCGACAAGTTTCACAATTGGTTTTTCCGCTCCAGTTTGTCTGATGTTCACGACAAGCAATCGAATTTCAAGTGCATTCTAATACGAAATCCGCCTTACTTGCAGCTCTTTACGTAAGATTGAATGTTTACGTATAAAGTTTTTATAAGAAAACAAGTAATTTTTTTATGAAGAACTACACATATTGGCCGGAGAAGCCTGGACTGCTTCTACTTGAGAGGTGGCATAGCTCTTAGGTCGCTTAGCCTGAACCTCTATCGCTAGTAACTCGACACAACAGTCCTCCCGGTGAGGGGTAACCTCGGCTTCGACGGTTACTATGTTACACGTAAGCATTCCGATCTAAGGGTGGGGCTGTATCATCGAATCCATCATCGTTCCTATTTCGAATTTCGTTATAACTTTATAATCGAATTGCTTTTTTTTCTATAATTTTTAGGCTGGTTGTAGAATCATTATATTAATATATATTATGTTTATATACTTAATTTTATTTGTAAGTAGGTTTGTATATTATATATGCATGAATTTATATTTTCATAGATTTTTTTTATTTATTATTTTTTCACGTGAAAGGTAGCACAAGGTAGACTGGCAGAGACTGCCTTCACATCTAGGTATCACTGACGACCTCATTCAAAATTTAAAACTATGTCTTATGAACAAATTTTGAATCGATTTGTTGGAAGTCAGTACAGTGAAGTTGACAT
This sequence comes from Meandrusa payeni, assembly GCA_029286785.1. NCBI lineage: Eukaryota > Metazoa > Arthropoda > Insecta > Lepidoptera > Papilionidae > Meandrusa > Meandrusa payeni. The sequence continues at coordinate 6,487,159 of JAGSMX010000029.1, forward strand.
ACAATATACTAGCTGTAGCTAGCCTACGCACGTTCCTACTCTAATAACTAAAATAAATTTGACGTAAAGACATTACGCAAATAATAGGGGACATTCGGTGTTTCAACTGTCACGGCATTTTATGAAATTCATTGCAATGATGGTGGCGCCATCTGTCAGCTTTCTTCGCTGAAGATCATCAAATGATCAAATGCATAGTTTTCGATTCTATAAAGGACATATAGACCAACATTTGTTTTTATATTTAAAGATAGATAATTTACTAATGTATTGCATTGTGCCATGTTTATTATACGGGTGACATGAGCGTTAATAGAACAACAAAGGAAAATAAGAAGCGTTAATAGCCTAATGGTTTAGGGTACGGCCTGCGAATTCTAAGGTCGTGGGTTCGAATCCACCATTCGACTATTGCCGTGAACCATATCCTAGCACAAGCTTAAGCTTAGTTGGAATGGTTAACAAGATTGTTAGTAATATTTCTCAAAAAAAAACATAAGAAATATTACTAGCTTTCTTTTAAAAAAAAAAAAATTAAAAGTCTGCCAAAATGCAATAGAGAGTAGTATTTTAGATATAAAAAGAAGAGGTAGAGTGAAGATACAAGAAATGAAAATGAAAAAAAATAATTAAAAATGCACACAGCCTACAGACGGCCTAAATGGCGTTGGACAGGACACATGCTGAGAGAAAGTAAAGGAAAATGGACGAAGTTAATAACTGAATGGTATCCAAGAGAAGAGAAAGAAATTGAGGAAAACAAATTAAAAAAATAGCTGCTCCGCTTTGGAGCCGGCTAGCAAAAGATAGAAATACGTGGAACTTTTAGAGGAGGCCTTTGTCGATAGACATGCCGTTCCACAACCAGTTGCCGGTTATAAATAAGAACTATCAAATTAATTAAGTTTGTTGTATGTAGACAAATTGTTTTTATTTATTGTAAAGAAACTTTAAAAGCAATAAAGGCTATATATATTTTATCTTATTTGTGTGCTAAAAAATTCTCATACTGTACCAATATAGATAAATTTAATTTCGAATCCAAATGTATTATCGTTTTAAGTATACGTTGTTCTCTTAAGACGTTTTACACACGTACACCGTGACGTCTTCCGACAAGTTTCACAATTGGTTTTTCCGCTCCAGTTTGTCTGATGTTCACGACAAGCAATCGAATTACAAGTGCATTTTAATACGAAATCCGCCTTACTTGCAGCTCTTTACGTAAGATTGAATGTTTACGTATAAAGTTTTTTATAAGAAAACAAGTAGTTACGAGTAAAGATAATAACTATAATTTTTTTATGAAGAACTACACATATTGGCCGGAGAAGCCTGGACTGCTTCTACTTGAGAGGTGGCATAGCTCTTAGGTCGCTAGCTGAACCTCTATTGCTAGTAACTCGACACAACAGTCCTCCCGGTGAGGGGTAACCTCGGCTTCGACGGTTACTATGTTACGCTTAAGCATAACGATCCGAGGGCGTCAGAGAGGGCCGCGCCACGACTCGGTCGATTGCTATTTCACGGATAATCTAAGGGACATTCAAAAGCTAAACTAACTTGACTTTAAACTGAGTCCCACTTCGGGAAGCGTAGGCGCTGGTGGAAGAAGTAACTATAAATCGAACTGAACGTTATTACGCTGTCTTTTATCAACTGACTTCAAAAACGAGGAAGTTCTCAATTCTCTTCTTCTTGTTTTTTTATGTTTGTTAACTCATAACTTTAGACTAGGTGAAGCGGTCTAATTTTGCCAATGGCATCTATGAAAATAATCTATCAGCCTTACGTGGTACTATAAACGTGGTATAAAGATATACTTAGGAATAAATTAAGAATAAGCAAAATTTGTACTAATAAACCAAGAATACGTTATACCTGGTATAACGTTGACGTTTTTGTTCATACAATCGTTATTCCGAAGTTATAACGACGTACACCCTTGTGTAAGTCCAGTATAACATTTAAAATACTACGATTTGTGTTTGTGCTCATTTAAATTAACTTATTATTGAATTAAGGGCAATGGAGGAGGTAGAAACAGCAAATGACTTAAAAATATCATTCAGACTCCAAAAAAGTAAAAATATTTAAAAGATGGGAAAACCGTTTTGATTTATATGTCGATGATTAGTTTCGATTAAAATATCGGTTTTCTAAAAGTGGTATAATATTTCTAGACCATTTATTTGAAAGGTCTCTTACTGTGGACAAGCGTGGAAGTGGATTATCTTCTATCTATATATAGAGTATAGAATATTTTTATAACCGCCACACACATTGACAGATACATTACTACACTACTACATAGACTGCAAGTTTTAGTATGGTTTCTCTTTGATTGCGCTGTTGCCAACTCGTGCATTTTGACGTAAAGGAAGAATAGATAAACCATAGTTATTCCGGATTTATTTGTGGTAAACTATTCTCAGATCATTCTTAATTTATTCCTGGTTTAACTAAACTTAGTTTAAAGGTGGAATAAATATGTTATAATTCATTTTTATTTGTAAGACTGTATAAGTCCATTAATTTGCATCAAGTTTGTGCGCGTAATAATAATGCAATATCACGCCAACGGATTTTGATGAATCATTTTTTATTGGAAAGCATGTACTTTAAGAGTACTTTGATGAAAGTTTGGTTAGGTTCCGATCAATTCTATATCGTAATATTCCTACGATAATCGAATTAAAATTTTGAAGCGTCAATAGCCTAATGGTTTAGGGTACGGTCTGCGAATCGTGAGGTCGTCGGTTCGAATCCACCATTTGACTATTGCCGTGAACCATCAACTAACACAAGCCTATATTTGGAATGGTTTACAATAATGTAATATTTGGGAAAAAAATATTGCTAGCTTTCTTTACAAAAAATCCGCAAATACAACGCGGCCCCGCGTGTAAAATAACCTTCAACGTTTGATTCAATTTGATGTCGAAAATATACTTGTTTCAGAAGTGTGAAAGTTACATTACGAAGTTATTCCACATTAGCTGTCATTACCGAGGACTTATGTACCTAATCTTAGATAGCCATGAACCTACTTAGACCTCAATCGTCCATAATCGTCAATAAAGGTACCCTACAGGTACGGTCTGTGCAATGTAATGTCGTAGGTTCGAATCCACCATTCGATTATTGACGTGAACCATCAACTAACACAAGCCTATATTTGGAATGGTTTACAATAATGTAATATTTGGGAAAAAAATATTGTTAACATTAAAAAAAATTCTGAGGGTACAAGAGGGTACACTGAACAGCTTACTGTATGTAATGTTGTTATGTGTAATTTTGTTATAGCATCCCCCGGGAAGCCATATTACACCTTTTTTAAATAAGAACTGTATTTTAAAAATGAAGTCGAGACGTAAACTTCACCTCGCATGCCTCCTGTTTGGTGTTATTAATTTTCAAAGGCCTTCTTATTTGTGCAAAAAGCTCACTATGGTTTCGGAGACAAGCCGCTATAACAACCGGCAGCGCTCGCACCAGTTAAGTATACAAACCCACAAGTCTACTGCATTCCGTGGTAGTTTTCGATATGCGGCGTCAAAATGTTGGAATAACATCCCCCCGCCTATTAGGACGTCTAAAACATTAGTTATTTTTTAAAAAAAATTAAAAAGTTTCTTAACCGAGTCTCAACGTAACCACGCCAACATCAATTACGACAAATCGTTTATATAACACTATATTTATGTTATTTATTATGTAATTTGTTTATATATATATGTATATAACTATATATTTATATATATATATATATGTATCTATAGCTGCTTTTTTTAATATATACATTTATATATAATATTTATGAAAGTTTATGTATTGTACACTATAATAATACACAACCGAATGGTGCCCGCCTTAGTCTACACAGGTTTTTTGGCTGAAAACCAGCGCTGTGCTACATGTGTGAGGACAGCACATGCTGAGCCAACCCCTTTTCGGCACAATTTCTTTTTTGTTCTTTTTTTATGTTGTTTCTGTTTACTTTTGTTTATGTTGTTTTTTGTCTTGTTTTACCTGTTGTTTCTGTGTTCTTGTGCCGAATAAATGTTTTTTCAATTTCAATTAATGTGACTAATTCTGTACATCAAAGAGTTTTAAACGGTAACAAATTAATTTTCAAAAACTACTAAGCCTCCAATACATCGAACTAGCAACACCGAACCGCAAAATGACGTCACTACAAATGATACCATAAATTCTCACAATAAAATTTGCTCTAATCCCCGCACCAACACCACCATGCCTGACGCCGATTAATGGTACACAAAATTAAATTCACCATTTATACATCTGCGACATTATTACCTCGCGCAAAAGAAATTCAACCTTATTATATTGTAATAAAACTTGTTTTATTCTAACCCCTTGCCACCGCCGGTGGGATATCAAATGACAGTCACATACACTAACGAGGTTCCATGATAGCGCCAATTTGCGTAATTATGCCGGTGCACGCGAATTTAAACTTAATCTCTATTGAGTATAAGGCAAATGATAGACGCATTTGTAGGTTTGTAATCTCGTTTTCAGCAGCAAGGATTGTTAGTGCATTTGAAAAGGAATTGTATAGTACTTTGGCGAAATAATTACAGTTTTACAACGTGCGGGTCGCGAGTGACGTTGTTTTTCCACCCCCCTGTAGTTTTAAAGGTTTAATAATAGGGAACTATGTACCGTGTACTTTTTTTAATAATGTAGATTGTTTCGTGTGTTTTTATTCCTATAACAGGTGTATTTCCGAGTGATAAACATAGAAAGCTTCTTTTTAAAGTCGGTTGAAAAATGTGTCAAACCATGTCAATAGTCAAGTTTTAGTAAGGTTCAAAGCCTGTCCCGTCAACTCTTTAGTCATGATTCTGTAATTAGGTTCTTTTTGTTAACGGGAGGGGAGGAGGTTGAAATTTTCAGACAGAGTAAAAATCTCACATAACCTTCAAACACAGCCTTCTGGGGGGAAAGTTTTAACTCACTAAAACCCCGCCGGTGGCTTCCTCGGTGTACAATGAGGGGCTCTGGAATCTCAAGTGGAACACAGCGAAGCCTCTCTAAACTATTCTTTACGGCATGTCCCGGGATGTTAATTCCTCCCTCGCAATGCAAGGCGACATGAGCCAGCTGATATAGCCTTCTTCCCTCCAATGTAGCGAATGACAAGCGCCCACCCTTGTCGTCTCAACACTAACTCAAATAAAAGTTAAAGCCTATAAATTTATGTCTCACTGTTAGGCCTTTGAAAAGAGAGTATTAGGGCACTGTCCGCCACGCGCCCTTAGTGCGGATTGGCAGACGAAATTTCTATCACATATAGGTTTCAACACGATGTTTTCCTTCACCGTTGATCGCGCGATAAATCAACACAATAAATAAATTTATTGCAATTTCAAGTGAAACTCGGGTTGCTAGCGTGCTATGCAACTTGAGGAAATTACCTGGACACTGAGCTAACATGGCTCTTACTTTTTTTATACTTTCTAAGCAAGTGCTTGACTACGATCCTACCTGATGTTAAGTGGAAATGCAGTCCTGGATGGTAAGGCGCTCTAGCTTAGAAAATGCACACTGCAATCAGAGGGAAAGACAGAGGCGGGTAAACTATTCCAGTTCTTTGTCGTACGAATCATAAAAGACGAGAAGCAAAGCGCTTCGTTCGATTTTGATGGATGTTCACAAGAAAAGGATGAAATCCTGCAGTGCCTCATGGTGAAACTAAAATATTCTCACGTAATTTATAATAAATTTGATAAGTATACAATGTATAGCGCGCAAATAATTACCCTATATCCATTTGAAGTACCTCGTAAATTGTTTTGGACCCTTCATAACAAGTACCACTGGACATCTTCTATAAATCATTTTTATTACCATCCACCCTCCAACCCCTAAGGGGCGAATGGCCAATAACACCCCTTAACCCGAGGTGTAATATTCGTGTGATTTAAAAAACAGTATTTCGCATATATCGAAGCTATCTCGAATATCGATACAAACTGCACTTTCGCGTGCCTAACGTTGTTTTATACGGTTATAACATCGATAACTTGTATTTTAAACAAATTAGATCACGCCTTAGTATTTTACATCAAGGAGTTTCGCTAATGTTCTTTTTTCGACGTTCGTTTTAACATGCGAGTTGATGTTATATAGCTTTATAATTAATGCTACTTGCTTTGGTCATCAAAAACAAATTTGTGATTAAAATTTAATCGCTTATCGTAATTTTAGACTGTTTAATGATTATACCTTAGAACAGTGGTCGCCAACCTTTTCATCCACAAGTATATTTACAAGTAAAAACATAAACCGACTTCAAATACAATAGTAATATTACGTAATAGAATAAACCAAACAAAGACAAACTACACAGTTGGCCAAAGAGGCTGGCCTTTACTGTTTCACGGCTACTTTACTTTCTACTTACTACTTTCTACGGTTTCACAGAGTTTTACAGAGGCGGCACAGCTCTAGGTAACTAGGGCTGGGTACTCTATTCGACTTAGTATTTTTTTATAGGGTTTAAACTAGTGCTTGACCACGATCCCACCTGATGTTAAGCGGTGATATAGTCGAAAGATTGTACTCGTTAGTTTTGTAAGTGCCTATTCACTGTACTCTTGAAGGCTCCCACGTCGTACTTGGACGGTACTTGAACGGAAAGACTAACGCCGGTAACTTGTTCCATTCCTTTGCTGTACGCACGATGAACGATGACTTATTAGCTTACCGTATTTATTTCATCTAAGACAGCCGAACCACGATTCGGTTTTTGACCTGCAAAAACAAAATAATTCGGCGGTTCGGAATTATAGAGAAGATGTCCCAGATTCTTTCTCAGGGGCTCTAGCTAAGTTACTTAATCCGGTGAAGTTGTAAAACATTTTTTCCTTTTTTGTTAACGGGAGAAATCTTCAAAAGATACCCCCAACTTCTGGGTTATGTGGGTTCTGGCGGCGGTTATGTGGGGTTTGACCCACTAAAACCTCCCCGATGACCCTTCCTCGGTGCATGGTGAGGGGCTCCGGGATCTCCAGAGGAACGCACCGGAGCCTCTCTGCACTGTGCTCAAGGAGACCACATCCCGGGGGAGGGGGGAGGTTACTCCCTCCCCCCTGTGCCCTCGCAGTGCAAGGCGACTCGGATCTGTCGATGTCGCCGGGAAGGGTCCACCTTGGCGGACGATAAAGCCCCCACCCTTGTCGCCCAGTGAGCCCGAGGCCCATTTTAGTCGCCTATTACGACAGGCAGGGGATACCGTAGTCTTATTCTTGAGAGCCCACAACTACAGGGTTGGAAATTATAAAAACCTGGCTAACAACTGCAATCAAACATCAAAAGAATTATGATTTCGATAATAAAAAAATTGTTTTACAATTTACAATTTAATTTGCTTTTATCACGTTCTTGTAGCTGGCCAGATTTATACTGCCAATGACTTTTACTGCATGTGTCAAAAGAAAGGTAAATTAAAAAAAAAGTGTCGGTTAACAGGCATATTGTATGGCGGAGTTTTCGTAGAGCTCGTGTAAAACCAATGTTTTTAAGCCAGAATAATTTATTGCGAGGGCGGGAGGCTTATCGTTAATCTGTAGCAACGTTAAATCGCTCTCGAATTTTTGATTAATAGCTACGTTTCCGTACGAACGTTGCGTTAACGGTGAAAAAAAAAAGAAACGGTAGCGGTACGCTATAACATCTTATATCAACGGTACATTCTGAAATTCCTTGAGGAATATCATTTAATTTACTGGCCGTTTTTATATTGTGTGCTCGATGAAAAAAATATTTCAACGAAATAACGTTAATAATTTAACGAGCGTTATAACTTCCTTGTTGTATTATAAGGACATATTATACAAAGTGTCGCGAACAAAATAATAACGCTCGCCTTTGTTACTAATGTTTACAAATTTATTTCATTTACTGGCCATTTTCATTGTCCTTAGAGGAATTTTTTTTTAAAAATTTCAAATTAATATGAATCCCATTAGGTTATATTCTTAATTAGCACAAAATAAACACATCAAAAAGACATAAAAAAGGTACAAGAAAAAAAACGGACAAATATTACGTAAGATATGATGCCAATATTGGAACACCGTCTGTATGTCAAACTGACACACCGGTCAGAACTAGCTCTTCAGTTTTAGTGCAATTCAAAATACAAACAGTGCTTAAAACTGAGAAAAGAGTGTTGCATCCCTTTATTTAAACAACGCCTCACCGGAATCGAATAATCCTCGCGTTACCGCTATTTTATGGGCAGGCCCCACCCCTTAGATGTTAGAAGCGTTGCTGGAGTTTCTTCGGCCACTTCTTCTCCCAGCGCCAACGCTTCCCGAAATGGCACTCAAAGTTAGTTTAGCTTTTTGAATGTCCCTCAGATTATCCGTAAAATCGAGGTTCGGCCCTCTAGGGCGCTCTCGGATCGGAATGCTTACGCGTAACATAGTAACCGTCCAAGTCGAGGTTACCCCTCACCGGGGGGACCCTTATGTCGAGTTACTAGCGATAGAGGTTCAGGCTAAGAGACCTAAGAGCTATGCCACCTCTCAATCCGATGAAGCAGTGAAGGCCAGCTTCTCTGGCCAATCTGTGTAGTTCGTCAAAAACAAACACCGGAATCATACAGAAAAAGAAGTTAAAATTGTGTGAAATCGTGAAGTTTCAAAAAACAAAAGTTAACGGTCAAATATATCCTGTCGTAAGTCGTTAAATCAAGATAAAGAAACTCTTTGAATAATCACCGGGGGGACCCTTGTGTCGAGTTACTATTGATAGAGGTTCAGGCTAAGCGACCTAAGAGCTATGCCATCTCTTAATCCGGTGAAGCAGTCAAGGCCAGTTTCTCTGGCCAATCTGTGTAGTTCGTTTAACAAAAAAAATCTTTGAATAATTACAAGGCAAAACAGAACGAATGCAGTTAAATAAGGTAATGTTTTTATTGTATATTATAGTGTATTGAGCAAGAAAACTAAAACCATCAATAGTAAGTTTAAACAAACATACCTACCCTCTTTCAAAGTATATGTGACTATAAAATCTTCATACGCCACAACACTGTATATAACTGCAGATCTCAGTCTACAGATTTATAATAAATATCAGATAAAATTATTATTGAACAAGATAAGCAAATTAACAGCCACTAACGCCATCTAAATCAATATTTATTTTTTTCTCTTTCCACTCACAAAGAACTACTAATACAGTTTTTGAAAATAAAAAATAAATATATATTTATTTATTGGAGACAAACAGAAACAAAAGATAACAGACATATTTTAACAATTACTGTATACAAAAATTATTACAAATGCTTCCTTCAAGCTGTCTCACTGAGAACAAATTTCTTTTTCGAAAATCATCGATACAGTACAGCGGCAGCATCGTGTTAGCATGGGCAGGATAACAAATGTTAATGATTGACACAAGAGTAAATGATAAAAAAGAAAAATAAACAAAACAAAACATAGCAAATAAATAAATATAAAATATAAAGTAAATTGAAAACTATTCGCTATATTTGCTATGAAGCAGTGACTTTATCTGGGCTTTATAAGCAGAGCGAGAGGTCGAGAACAAATCTAAATTATTAAACATTGTGTTGTGGAGGACACACATTCTACGTACTGGCTCGCGATGGCCTATGTTTGTACGGGCTGCCGAAACATGGAACAGATTTTTAAGTCGTGTTGTTTTCGATGGTATTCGGAACTTCACCTCAGACAACAACTCTGGACACCTGATTTCACCAACACAAATAATTTTAAGCGTGGAAGCGTCTATAAGAGTTGGGCGGTCGCTCAATGATAGCAGGTGGTATTTAGATAGAAGATTATTATAGGGTATACGAGGACGAGGATATATATAACTATAAAAAAAGAAACTATTATTAGACATATATTGTTATTAAGTACAGGTGAAGCAAGAAATAGGCGCTAAAAGTTATAATTTATATTTTACTTTAATATTTATTAATAATACAATGGAAAAAAGTACAAGGATAAGTCCCGTTATAAAATGCTCCAAATGTAATGCTCCCACAGGTAGGAATTTCCTTTTAACTTTTCCAGTTAAAAAAAAATTGGTTTGGCCCTCTAGGACGCCCTCTCATGTTAAAGCTATCGCTAATAAAGTAACCAACGCCGAGGCCCCACTGGGGAACATACAACCAGTTACTCCCTAAAGAAGTTCAAGCTTAGTGACCCTAGAGCTATGCCCCTTAAAAACATGGTTAACCTGTCGAGGTCGCATTGTTGATCAGTGTAATTAAATCAAAAGTAAAAAAGGCTGTCCTCAGCGGTCTTCGTTTCTGCGGTTATTCTTTTTAGCTCAGTTTTTTTATGTTGATATCTGTGAGCGACGTGTGTGTTTGCGCTAGAAGCACGCAGTTGATGGCTTTGTAGTTGGCCATCACATATAGAACTTTAAACTTGCCAAATAGTGGACACTGATTGCTACCTCTGTCTACTCTGCTAGGGTAAAAGGAACGGGAGATCTTATTTTATTTCATCAAAAGAATAAATCATTATTTTTCGCTTTACCTACTTGGGTGCCGAGATTTACTTTGGTATATTATGTTTTGTACGTAACCCCTCATTTCACGCTATGACGTTGCGAAAACGAGTTAAACGATCTGTCCGTGCCGTCATTAATTTGGCCGGATTTATTATACTGGAGCCTCAGAATATGCACATCTAATACCCCTTTGCTCGGAAACTTAGCACAATAAATCTTTCGCGCGCGAACTGCACTCCAAAACCTACTTCCTTCTTCTTAACCTTCTTTTCTGTAGATATGGATCTTTCAGATAGGTGAACAACTGTATTTACGTGTCGACAAAAACCGACTTCAAAACAAATCTTTGATGGATTTACATTAAACGCTACGTGTGGACGATTTCTTTTAAGACTTATCTGGTTTTGTCGTGCATGCCATTGTAAGAACTACAAATTGAAATTTCCCATTTCAATCTGGTTGACCTTCATTTTCGATGTCGGTTAAAACAAGGCGTCAGTCGGTGGGCCGGTGGAACGTTCGGAAATTGATTATGAAACGTTGAGTCGACAGTTTTTTTCGTTTTGCCTTCGTATGATGTTTGCTTTTGGACGGATAAATGGTTTCTGAACGTAACGATCACTCGAACAATATCGGCTCGGTTTGATTGGATTTGTTTGCCAGCTCTGCATTCGGTCTCTTGTTTTTCGACCCCGCGGATGCGAATTGGGAGGGAGGTATGCTTAAGTATGTTGTTCCTAGCTGACAGATGTTAATTTATCAAAGTTACCGTTAATTTTATTTATGATTTCGGAAATCTAGCTAGGCTAGATTTTGCTTTATTTTATTTAAACAATAAACTTACATCAATAAATATTTAATCTAACTCTCACAATATATTAAATTATTAATTTCTCTCCGTATTCATTCTCTTCTCGAGCGGGTGAAGATCATTATGTACCCATGTACATATCAGTAAATACAATATCATTCTTATCATTTAGGGATTTATTCTACTTCATTATACTTCAATATGGTTTATAATGACATAAATATACACAACGCATGTGTCAATACAAATTTGAATTAAACAATAGAATATCATTATAGTAAAAATAAAAGCTGTATTTGACAGTTCAAAAAGAGGAGTGCCTCGATCGTCACCAAACAGGATTATTCGCCAGGTCAATCTGAAGATTCCCTGAAAGTATCATTGTAATCGGTCCAGCTGTTTCGGAGCCTCCATGGAACAAACCCACACACTTTTTCTTTTACATATATAGACTACGATGGTCGGCAACAATTTGTTTTTCTAGATATTGCGCACAAAAATCATTTAAAAATTGTTTTATTTCTGCTTAATCTACTTGTGTATAGTAATTTTATAATGCGTTTGAGAAATTTTGGAGAACGGAGAGATAATAAATTTTCTCCGATATCGCTATACAACTAACAGATTTTTATCTATTCCAGAACCGAGATACGAGACGGCGTACGCGTGCGAGGGGAAAACATTAAAAATCGGGTGTGCTGAAGGCTCAGTCATTCATCTCATCAGGGCCAACTATGGGAGGTTCTCGATCACAATCTGCAACGACCATGGCAACACCGACTGGAGCGTTAACTGCATGTCTACTAGAAGCTTACGAGTGTTACATAGCAGGTATACCCGATATTTACGTGAATTAATAATAATAGTAGATTTGACAAAGAAAATTATTCAACAATGAAAGGTGAAGTCCCTGACTCCTGAGCTAGGTACTATTGGACCTTGTCCTGTCGCTGACAGGTCAGGACACCAGCTCATAACGGCTGGCCACACATCCTCCGGGCCCACCCAGGGTACCGGAGGATGGTCTATAAACAGATTCCCCCGCGTTAACAAAAAAAAAGGTACTATTGGACCTGTGTTTCAGGAGTCAGTGTCTTCTCCCATTTTAAAAACCGAATAAAATACAATATTACCATTAACAATAGTGCATAAATATGTGTATATGTGTGGGCGAGTGTGCGTGAGTGTGTGCCTATGTAAATTTATGTTTGTGCATGTCTTTCAGCCTAGATAAATATTATAATATGTATAATCGAAATTTACACTTATGTTAAATTAGGAGGGTTTCCGTTTGAATATAATTTTACTTTAGTAACCACTTTTTACAAACTAATTTAGGAATATCGCTATTTTTACGGATTTTATAGCGGTTTATTGATTTATGTCTACTCATTCTAATACTCTATACCTTGGCATACTCAGAGCGAGACAGTTTTTCACGCCTGCCCACCGCCTCCACTTTTACAAGGCACAAGTACGACCTCACATGGAATACTGTTCGCATCTCCGGAGCCTCCCAATACCAACTACAAATATTTGACCGTGTATAGCGTAGAGATTTATTCGTCGTGACCAATTTAAATGTATTGTACTAAGGATTTCGCTACAGTTGCCCTTTGTCTAACACACCTTTATTAGGCGCTTGAGAACAATTCGACTTATAATTAGGGTGGTGATTCACTGCAGCGGCAATAGCAATATTAGGATATAAAATTTTATTATTTACTAGCGTACCGCTGCGCCGAGCAAGATTTTGCTTTATTTTACTTAAACAATAAACTTACATAATATATAATTTAACTCTCACAATATATTAAATTATTCATTTTTCTCCGTATTCATTCTAAACCTACACCAATGTACATATCGGTAAATACAATATCATTCTTATCATTTATACAAAAACATATCGGGCTCAAGTCAATGTCAGAAATAAAACTATGACGTATGGCTTGTTTGACAGAAAGAAGACAAAAACAGGAATGCTCCGATCATCACCAAACCTTACAGGATTACTCACCAGATCAATCTGAAGATTCCCTGAAAATTCCGTTTTGGAGCCTATATGGAACATACCTACACACTGTCTCTTTTATATATAGATTTCTTTACGTAAAATATTTAACAAAAATAACATAAAAAAATATTTTTCACTACATCCACACCCCACTACCGTACTGCATGCTATGCCGTAGACTAGAAAATATATTGGTATTTTATTGTCCACGCGGCTCTTTAGCTTTATCGGTATTCTATGATCGCAGAGGATACTAGTACTGATAGACAGATATATTGTTTTGTCAAATTAGATAGATATGGATAACTACATCTGTATTATTTAGTTATACACGTAAACACTTCACTTCAACTTAGTTATACGTTTCAAAGAAAAAGAAAAAATATTTTTTTACGAACTATACAAATTGGCCACTCTTAGGTCGCTTAGTTTTAATCTCTATCTCTAGTACGACACAGAGGTCCCCCCGGTGTTACGCGTGTATGTTACGCGTAGGCATTCCGATCCGAGGGCTGCCGAGAGAGCCGAAACTCGTTCGGTTGCTATTTCACGGATAAAAAGAAAAAAGAATGATAACCTCAAATGTAGATCACTGCTCGTTTCTAAACATTATTTAAGTATTTGTCGTTATGACAACGAATCTATTCACTTTTATCTTATTAAATTTATCATATTCACAGGTTGATTTTTTTAACTCTACGTCCCTATCTTTCGCGTCAATGATTTGCGAAAACTTTCCTCCATTCGGACCGAATGGTAGTGTTACGCCTCAGTGGACGCACACCCTTAGCGTAACGATCCGTCTGACGTCTCGAGTCAACGACATATAAGCCGATCGGATTTTGATTTTAATTAACAAATAGATTTTAGATAAAGCTTCTTTAAAGCGAATCGACTCCGTGTACCGTTCCTTGAATTCTAAACAGCTTGTAGTACATCACGAGCCCCTATCAATCTGCTGCAGTGTGTAGTCCCAGCGACCTTCGGTAGTCCTAAGACTGAATTGGAGGAGCCTCGAACACTACTTTCTATAGAGAAGATGGCTGGGTGATACTCTGAATTCTCTATCGCATTTACCATGTGAAGTTTTCGGACGAATTGTTCGTAATCATCTCAGCTACATAGGCTACCATTCTAACTATACTACTAATGGAATAATTGCCAAATTTACATCAGCTAAAACTAACTCGGACGTACATCAGCCGTGCGGTTTCAATTTGTTGCAGTAAAATGCGGCGTAATTGGAAACTTTGGTTTAGAAACCAACATTGGCGTGTGTATGTAATAATACACGACTACATACAATAATACACACTTACGGCTGTCGGGAGCTGGATGAGAATGACAGAGGATCGTGTTCAGTGGCATACTTTTAAGAGGCGTATGTCCAGCAGTGGACTTTGAAGGCTGATGATGATGATATATGTATCTTCGGGCCCAAAACGTTCGTTCAGAAAAAGGTTTATCGATTATCGATATATTAATAAGGGGCAGTATGTTATAATCGTACTACGTGGAATTTCGTGATCTCTGTTTACCCCTCCGAGCCTGACGTGCGTGAGTGTTTGTAATAGACATATTCATTTTATTTATTGGCATCACAATATACAAACATATTACAAATAAGATATGACACATATAGAAAAATAAACAAAATACAATTATAGAAAGAAGGAAAGGAAAAATAGTAATATATAGACAACATCTTAAGAGACTTTCGCTAGATGGCTGGGTCAAGGGTCAATCAACACGGCACGCATCGTCAGGGGGTTTCTCTCTATGTCGCCCTAACCACCGGTTGCTTGCGTTAACCAACGTGCTCCTTGAGCACAGAGCACAATGCTCCGGTGCGTTCCACGCTGAGATCCCGGAGCCCCGCGTCATGCACCGAGGAAAGCGCAACCGGGCAGGTTTTAGTGGGTAAGCACCCTACATAACCGCCGCCTTTCCCCAGAAGGCGGGGTATCTTTATGAAGATTTCCTCCCCGTCAACAAAAAAAAAGTTTTTATAATATTTTTGTAGTTTGTATGATATATTTTTCTATTTTACTTTTTACATAAATATTATAAAAACTTAACTTAAGGTCTCAAAATAAATAAAAGAATAATTATTAGTACGTGTATCGTGCTATAATTATTGTTAATAGTTAATGTTCATGATATTTTAATAAATAAATATATTGAAAATTAAACAAATAAGGTTCATATATTGAAATATTAAAAATATTAGAAACAACAAGCCACAGATATCACTGGGATATTTTATATATTTGTATTGGAATATATTCATATAATAATTGAGACGATAAAAATACTAATAAATGGTTATTAAAGTCTGCGTCCTCGTTAACGTCGGAGGGGCATTCTTGTACAAATAAAGCGAGAAATTATATCCCTGGGACCCTCCAATCCGCTGTGAGCAATAATTGATTTGTCCACTTTACAGGGAAAATATTAAACTGCGAGGAAAATAACGTTTATTTACTTTTATTTGGGCCTCGAGTGGTTTCCTTATTTAAAATGTTTCTGTATTTTATTTATTTAAATACAGTAATATGCATAAACTAAACTATATTTTCAAATCCCTTCGACACGTTGCAAATCGATCTGTTGTACGTAAGCCAATCTCTCATTACTTACTGCATCTCATGTTGGTGAGGTGCCTCCAAGACCGTCCTGAACCCGCTAGAAGTAGCACATAGGGCCATTTTAAAAACTATAACTTTTAGGCCCATCCTATACACCACTTGCCAACTATATAAAGATTTTTTTTAAAAGAAAGCTAGCAATTTTCTTTCTTTTTCACAAATATTACTAACAATCTTGTTAACCATTCCAACTAAGCTTAAGCTTGTGCTAGGATATGGTTCATGGCAATAGTCCAATGGTGGATTCGAACCCACGACCTTACGATTCGCAGGCCGTACCCTAAACCATTAGGCCATTGACGCTTCCAAAGATTGTAATGTGTTGAACGTGAGACAATTATTTATTCTTGTTTTATTTCTGTTTACTTTATAAACGTCGTAAGGATAAAATTTGCTGTATTCTAGCAGTAATGCGGACCGCGTGTGCGGATTTGTAACTATTTTTCCGTCAGAGGCCGGAACACATAGTCTCAAAAAAATTTTTTTTGCTAAACTTTGACACAACATAAAAACACTCTCATTAATACACGCTCATGTATACACTCACACATACACTCTCGCATGCTCCCACGCACACTATTCTCTCCACAAACTAACTGACACAAATGATTAGTATCAAATAAATTATTAATATTTTAGTTCCTAAGATAAACTCGGAGTTAATCTCCCTATTACAGTCTATGTATTAGTCTAGCAGGAGATGTGTGCCGAGGATCGGAAAAGGAAAAATAATTATACGTGTGTAATATTTTTAAGTTCCACTATTTTTAGTGATACCGTTTCTTCTCATGGCGACAGATCCCCTCCCTTCGCAAATACCTCAATGCCTGAAGACGAAGGTCTTCATGAAGTGCATCCTCCCAGCTATGACCTATAGTGCAGAGACTTGGACTCTAACCGTTGGGCTGATTCACAAACTTAACGCCGCACAAGGAGCGACGGAAAGAGCTATACTCGATATTTCTCTAAGGCATAGAATCCGAACGAAATTCGACGGTGAACAAAGGTAGTCAATATAGCTCGTAAAGTCTCCAACTTGAAGTCGCAACGGGACGGCGACATCTGTTGAGTCAGTAAGGGCAGATGGGGTCACAATATGATTGTAATACGGCGGTTTCATAATGAAACTCACTGAAAGTAGCCTTAGTTGTAGCTGTACCCGTACATTTGGATGACCATTATCGATTTCAAATCTCGTAGGTGTGAATTCATAAAATAACAACCCCAAACACAAATAACCATTGAAAGAATCTCTCCCCGTTCACCGATATATCAAATCCCAAAACCATAAAGGTAAATTCATACTAACCATTAATTAAAGAACATTGCATAGCACACGTGTTACCTGTAATGCTATCCCTTACCGTGTGAATGCCTTCTTCAATTATAATCTGCGATCATTATCCCGGGTCTCGGGGGAGTGCCGAAAATTGACGAAAATTAAATATTCGCAACACCCAAGTTTATCGCGTTAGGCCCGCGAGATTGCCAATAAAGTGGGACCCTCGCTCGGCCTAAGTGCGTGACCGTATAAGCGGCGCAAGCGATAAGCGGAAGCGATTTATTTAAATGGATACACTTCATTAGCATCAGGCTGCCTTAATTCACTACTGGTTAAGCTGTATTTTTTATATGGGAGTAATTACTTTTATATATGCTGGCCAGTAAAGCGGGCAAGTTATATCGGACTTCGCCTAGAAGAGACCCGTACCCGTACCGACGGAATACTCGGGCGAGACGAGGTGGCGTTAGCATTCACCACCTCTGCCTGGCAGTAGACCCGATTATGATAGTTAAGGCCTCCTGCTGCTGTGTAGGGGTAGCCATGCTCACAGGCATATCCCCAGACGGGTGTGACCGCTGCTAGCCAGCGGAGAGATTCCCATCTCCCCGCCAGTACAGAATGGGCCTTCCCCAATAGGCGTTAATAGCCTAATGGTAACGTACGAATCGTAAGGTCGTGGGTTCGAATTGACTATTCAATTATCGACGTGATCATCCTGACACAAACTTAAGCTTATTTGTAATGGGTAACAGGAATGTTAATGATATTTGTGAAAAAAAAAGAATTAGCAGTCTTTTTTTTATATATTTTTCATGATATTACTTATACCTTCGCATTTAGCCACTTGCAAATGAGTATGCTTGTATTTTAGGTATGGGTTAGAAAAATGACATACTCATAGCGCCATTATTTAGGAACCGCTTTTGGAAATTTTTGGTTTTATCAGATCTCGTATAAATTTTGTTGAATTGTTTTCCAACCTATAGATCATTACTTACCTAGGTATATGCCAGAGAACTACTTAAAAATTGTATGGGAGAATCCTTGTTGATTTTTTTTTTAAAAGAAAGCTAGCAATATTTCTTTTTTTTTTCCTGAAATATTACTAACAATCTTGTTAACCATTCCAACTAAGCTTAAGCTTGTGCTAGGACATGGTTCACGGCAATTGTCGAATGGTGGATTAGAACCCACGACCTTACGATTCTCAGTCCGTACCCTAAACCATTAGGCTATTGACGCTTGCGATATTGGTAGACACAGATTAAAGGCGCCAGAACTTTGTGATATAACAATGTTACCTCGGAAATAAGGACCAAACGTTATAGCGTTTACCGTTTGATTCTATTTGAAGTTGATTTTTAATGTTACTCGTATTTATTTACTTGTAAAACTATAAAACTATTTAAACCACGCCTTTGTATACGATACGGAGAAACTAAGAGATAAAAAATACATTGGAGGTGCATTGCCAACTTACTACTAAATAAATGTTCTAGGAAATATTTGTTAACCGCTTTACGCGTATGTTTTTAACCACACATCCGCCATCAACGTATAGAAATAAACTTGATTGTCGACATTTTCCGTGATGCGATTTCAATTTAAAACACGTTTGAAGGTACCGCCGCGACGTTTGAATGATGGAATGATTTGTTTGTACTTGAATCTCCGATGCATTCAGTCATAAAGTAATTGTGGAAAATTACGTTTCCTCAGAATAGACACAGAAAATTTGTTGCTAAACGTTATACCCGTGTTTCACGTAAGCAAATAATAGGTTGTCAAATATCTCCCTTCCGCCTTTTTGTCTTTTGAATTTCGCGGCTATGTACAAAGCGCTACAGAGCTCGTATCTAGCAATACTATACATAATTTGAAAGGTCTTGACATAACCTACAAAACGACGCTATGCATAATTAGTTTGGATATTGCGTTCAACAGTTATAGACGTGTAAACATGGAGTTCACTAACGCCGAAATTCGCGGCTTGGCCACTGTTTGGGACGATTCACCGGCCACGACCGTTTTCGCTTGATATTGTCGTATGTAATCCATTTTTCGTCGCCAGTCACCATCCGCTTCAAGAATGGGTCGAGTTCGTTCCGTTTCAGCAGCATATCGCAGGCGTTGATTCGGTCCAGAAGGTTTTTGCGTCAAATCATGCGGCACCCAAACATCAAGCTTTTTGTATCAGCCTTCTGCAGATGGTTTAAAATGGTTTGGTGACTAACTCCCATCTCCTGGGTGATGTCACGAGATGCCACATGCCGGTCTAACTCGATGTAGTCCATGATTTGATCGGTATTTGTCGTCACAGGTCTTCCGCCGGCTGGCTTATCCATGGTGTCGTTTTCACCGGCTCTGAATCGTCGAATAGCGGATTTGCCTTTAACGAAGGAAAACTTTAAAATAGCGCGAATTTCGGCGTTAGTGAAGTCCATGTTTACACGTCTATAACTGTTGAACGCAATATCCAAACTAATTATGCATAGCGTCGTTTTGTAGGTTATGTCAAGACCTTTCAAATTATGTATAGTATTGCTAGATACGAGCGCTTTGTACATAGCCGCGAAATTCAAAAGACAAAAGGCGGAAGGGAGATATTTGACAACCTTATATATACCACAATTTATTTTTAATTAATTTAGCCCTTAGTCTGCTATTTGTCATTGCCGTTTCATAAAACAATATAGCCGTATAAAACAGATATGTTACAGTCATGTTGATTATCATTCCATTATCACCAAATACGTCAAACACAAACATGATTGGTAAGGTGGTATACGCCGGCAAACCATAGACCACTGAAACTAGCAAATATCGACCACTATGATCCCAATGAACGTTAATGTTGTACACAATTGGTTTAGCACACTCTATTATTATCGGTCATTGGAATTGCTTCCCTTATAAATATAAACAAAATAATTCTTATCTCTACTTAACCCTTTCTTTGCGGTGTAGACAGAGACAACACACAACCTTTATTTACTTGTTGAAGCTCCTACGCACCATGTAGGTAATTTTATTTTAAGAAAAATCTATTTATGGATCCGATTGGAATACTGACGACTATTCTGACAAGAGAGTGGGCGTTAATAGTAGCGACACAGTTTTTATTAGTGTTGATATTATTTATACATAAAAAATAATAAAATTGGAGTGTCAGTTTATAATATTATAATAACTACATGCATATGAATACACGGTACATATACCGAAGTACAATCGTTGTCTGCCTGTCTGTTTGTTCTCTGTATCTCTGTAACGGCTAGCCCGATTTTGGCGGGACTTTCACTGGCAGATAGCTGATGTAATAAGGTGTAACTTAGGCGACTTTCTTTTATCTACTTTTTTTTAGAAAAATTATATATATAAATAAAATCAAGAACTCTAATAAAAAGTCATACTTTTTAATGAAAAAATTTTAACCAAAATGGAACAACCTATATGCACACGGTCGATATCGTCAAACCAGTTTAATACGATAGGCGCAAAAAATGTGTACGGCGAGCGCACGGCAAGATACATCGTGCCTAGATTAATTAATGAACTACCCTCAGATATAAGAAATTGTATAACTAACAAAAACATTAATAGTATATTAAAAAGTTATTTAGGAACGCAAGACGGACGCTTTGACGCTAGTGACAAACCATTGCGGTTTATATAGCGTTAAGTTATATGTATATTCTCTTATTGTAAAATTTAATTTGAAATAAATTAAAAAAAAAAATAGCGGGGCGCATCTAGTCGTATAATATAATTAGTTATAAAACTTGTTTTTTTTGTTTTTATTATTTCAAAATTTGGCCATTTTCCATGTACGTATTAAACTTGCTTAACATTACCAATCCAACAGCAAAAGAGGTGCAGCGCTTCACAGACCATGGCCCCGGCAGCAACTTGCACGTTAATTTGTTCCGTACACAAACTACCAATTAAAGTTCGGGACTAACAATTCGTTCATTAGGGCCCGGCTACAGTTTACGTGGTGTAACAGTCCATCGCTCGCTCGATTGACCCAATTAACCTGCCTCTCCTTACAGATGCAGCATGCACCAGAACTGCAGCATTTTAGCAAGCACCAATATGTTCGGCGATCCGTGCCCAAACACGTTGAAGTACCTCGAGGCGCATTATCAATGCGTTCCCGGTAAGTTTGTTTTTAATGTTTATTCTATATACGTACTACTGTCGGCCCTGTGATCTTCTCTTTGAAGAGGTTGTAAGCGCGTAGTCCGCCACATGGCCCAAGTGCGGATTGGTGGACTTCACATGTCTTAGAAAATCACAATTTTTTTATATACTTTCTAAGCAATTACTTGACTACGATCCCACCTGATGTTAAGTGGAAATCCAGTCCTGGATGGTAAGGCGCTCTAGCTTAAAAAATGCCTATTCACTCTAATCTTCAAAATTCCCACATTGTAATCGAAGGGAAAGACAGAAGCGGGCAAACTATTACAGCCCTTTGTACGAATAATGAATGACGAAGCAATGTGCTTCGTTCGGGTTTGAGAGATGTTTACAAAAAACAATACTATAATATATAATTATACAAACAATACAATACAAAACAAAACAATACAATAATATATAATTATACAAACAATACAATACAAAACAAAACAATACAACAAAACCTGATGTCAATATTAGACAACCATCTCAGCATGTGCTGTCGCATGGCTGCCACAGCGATTTTCAGCAATGCCCAGGACTACCCAATTTCGTGCCCGCACAATACTACTTTTAAATGGCATAATTTAACAATGGTCTAATTAAATCTTAACCCTAGCTGAGTAGAAAGAGATTTATTTATTTATTTAAATCAACAAAAATTATAACACCGTTACAGATAATACCAATATGATGTTATAAAAACTTAGTTAAATATATATTATTAAAATTAAAACAAATAAAATGCAGTTTTATGTATTGACAATAATATATATGGTTGTCAAATATCTCCTTCCACCTTTTGTCTTTTGAATTTCGCGGCTATGTACAAAGCGCTACAGAGCTCGTATCTAGCAATACTATACATAATTTGAAAGGTCTTGACATAACCTACAAAACGACGCTATGCATAATTAGTTTGGATATTGCGTTCAACAGTTATAGACGTGTAAACATGAAGTTCACTAACGCCGAAATTCGCGGCTTGGCCACTGTTTGGGACGATTCACCGGCCTTCGACCACGACCGTTTTCGCTTGATATTGTCGTATGTGATCCATTTTTCGTCGCCAGTCACCATCCGCTTCAAGAATGGGTCGAGTTCGTTCCGTTTCAGCAGCATATCGCAGGCGTTGATTCGGTCCAGAAGGTTTTTTTGCGTCAAATCATGCGGCACCCAAACATCAAGCTTTTTGTATCCAGCCTTCTGCAGATGGTTTAAAATGGTTTGGTGACTAACTCCCATCTCCTGGGCGATGTCACGAGCTGCCACATGCCGGTCTAACTCGATGTAGTCCATGATTTGATCGGTATTTGTCGTCACAGGTCTTCCGCCGGCTGGCTTATCCATGGTGTCGTTTTCACCGGCTCTGAATCGTCGAAACCATTCCTCCGTGGTTCGAAGTGATAGAGTACCATCCCCAAAACACCATTAATCTCACGGAACGTTTCTCTAGCGGATTTGCCTTTAACGAAGGAAAACTTTAAAATAGCGCGAATTTCGGCGTTAGTGAACTTCATGTTTACACGTCTATAACTGTTGAACGCAATATCCAAACTAATTATGCATAGCGTCGTTTTGTAGGTTATGTCAAGACCTTTCAAATTATGTATAGTATTGCTAGATACGAGCTCTGTAGCGCTTTGTACATAGCCGCGAAATTCAAAAGACAAAAGGCGGAAGGAGATATTTGACAACCTAAATATAATAGAGTCAAACACCTTCTACGCATTTATAGGCAGCTTCGATAAACATAGACTCAGTGCAACAAAATATATCTATATGCAGTGAGATGGTATTAACAAACCCAACCGCGCGCGACAGCGGACAGTTCCTGGACAAGTTAGTCCTGGAGACAGGCAGTAGGAACAATGGCGGACGACGACGCATGTACACGTAACTATCAGGCGTCCACAACTGTAGCGCGGTCAGTACTTCTGGGTGATGAACCTAGCCCCGCAGCAGCACCCTCCACACATATTTAACCAGTGCGACGTCTGCGTTAAATAAAGATTTAACCACTAATAAATTCGAGAATTCCTTGCACTGCCTGAGGATAAAACCAAGATTTCTGTAAGTTTTTTTTTATGGCATAAAACAATGAGCTATTTGAAATTCCAGCGTCAACAACCAGCACAACCAATCGACCTTCACCACCGTGGTTGATTACCTCCCAGCCGACGGTGTGGCGGTCCACCTTACCCCCGATACCTAAGAGCCCGGTTCAAACGCAGCAGACGGAGAGAAAGAAGCCCACTGTTATCACACCGCCGACCTTCAGGCCACACATTACTCTGCCACCAGAAGTGAAGCTTGGAGACATTGGAACAAAAGTATGTATTCGTCATCATCAATGATCATTTCAGCCGCAGAACATCCAATGCTGTACATAGGCCTACCCCGAAGATTTTAAAAGGACTGGTTGTTCGTGACTTACATCCAGCTGCGTCCTGCGGTCTTTATAAGATTGTCAGATCACTTTTTAAGTAGACGTCCTACGCCGCGCTTAACCGTCCGTGGTCTTTAATCGAGAACTTCTCGGCCCCGTCAGTCATCTGTTCTACATGCTATTTGCCCTACTGTGGGTTATGTCGGTTACCTTTGTTCATCTACGGATTGGAACATTGAAATCACACGTAGCGCGCGGTGAATCTGTCAGTCATTATTTACTTAATCTTTTTTGAGGAAATCTATCAAAAAGATACCCCCACCTACTTTACGCACTAAAACCTCCCCGGTGGGCCTTCCTCGGTGCATGTTGAGGGGCTCTGGGATCTCCAGAGGAACGCACCGGAGCCCCTCTGCACTGTGCTCAAGGAGAGCACTTCCCGGGGGGGAGGTCACTCCGTCCCCCCTGTGCCCTTGCAGTGCAAGGCGACACGGGCCAGGCGATGTCGCCGTCTTCCCGAGTCCACCTTGGCGGACGACAAAGTCCCCCACCCTTGTCGCACAGTGAACCCGAGGCCCCTATTAGTCACCTTCTACGACAGGCAGGGAATACCGTTGTCTTATTCTTGAGAGTCCAGAACTACAGGGCTGAACTATTTACTTAACCTATGTCAAGTAAACGATAACATCCACGTGTATTTGTATCAAATGCACCATGCATGTATGTATATTGATTTAATGCATTTTGTATGCATAATTATATAAAAATATTAGCATTCTGCACTTCTTCTTACAACTTTAAACTATAAGTGTGGGAAATTTCACACTCCTCCCGACCGCGCAATTTTTAAAATAAGGTGTATAAAGTTTTTGTTTCATATATTATTGATTCAATTAATTTCTCTTTCAGAAAACCACCACCAGGCAGCCGGACTCGTCATCAGAGAGGGAACCACCACAAATACCACACGACAATACACCAGAAGTGAAGGAAGAAACGAAAGTCGTCGAACCGGAAGTACAGAAGAATGATAAGACGAACAAAGAACGAGATGATGGAATAGGTATTTTTCTTACTTACAGTAGTTTTAATAAGCAATATGTATGCCAGGATCCTATTAATTGTAATCTATTTCTGCCTACCCCTCTGGGTGAAGGGACTAATGTTGTATTGTATACCAGCGTACCCAGCCCAGCTAAATTTTGCTTTATTTTATTAAAACAATAAACAACGTTAAATATTTAATTTAACTCTCACAATATATTAACTTATTCATTTCTCTCCGTATTCATTCTCTTCTATTTTCTTCTCGAGCAGGTGAAGATCATTACCTACACCCATGTACATATCAGTAAATATAATATCATTCTTATTATTTATACAAAAACATATCGGGCTCAAGTTAATGTCAGAAATAAAAGTACGATGTGTGGCTTATTTTTCAAAAAGATGAGTGCTCCGATCGTCACCAAACTTACACGTTACAGGATTACTCGTCAGGTCAATCTGAAGATTCCATGAAAGTTTTATTGGTATCTGTTCAGCCGTTTCGGAGCCTATATGGAACACTTTCTCTTTTATATATATAGATAAACAACGCAAACTGCGATTCTCCGTTGAGAACCCTAGGAGTTCAGCCACATAGTACAGCTTAAAAATATCACCTTTAGCTTTAGGAATATACTTCTATATATATATATTAGTATTGACATAGACTTCTTATATGTATAATAATAACAATACATTTTTAGCTCCTGTAACTGAGGAGACAATGCAATGGCCGACGAAAGACGAAGATTCTGATTCCACGTCACCAGTTCACATGCTGCCAAAGGAGAATCGACCGCCGGAGACGGATGACGACAACACATTCGACAACAAGATTTATTGTAAGTTAACCTTCTCGCTTTACAGTACACCGATTTGAAGTCTGGAAAAGTGAAATTCGCTTATTGTTGCAAACTGTCTATCGAAAAGTCATCTACTTAGGTCACACAAGAAATGTCATCTTCTCGAACTAATAGTGATGGTCAATATAACAGGAAACAGGCGCGTTGTAGAAAAGTCATGGTTGCGAAACATTATGGTGTGGACCAGTATATCCGGCGTGACACAATGGCTAACCATTAAATAGCAACCGACCGAGCCGTGGTTCGAGAGGAAAGAGGTTCAGGCTAAGCGACCTAAGAGCTATGCCACCTCTCAAATCCGGTGAAGCAGTAAAGGCCAGCTTCTCTGTGCCAACTGTGTTAGTTCGTCAAAAAAAAAAAAAAAAACCGTGGTTCGACCTTCTCGGGTTCCCTTGGATCGGAATGCTAACGCCTATTATAGTAACCGTCCAAGCCGAGGTTGGCCTTCAGGGAGGGACACTTGTGTCGAGTTATTAAGTATAGAGGTTCAGGCTAAGCGACCTAAGAGCTATGTCATTTATTAATCCGGTGAAACAGTCAAAGCTAGCTAAAATCTAAATCTATGTAACATGTCACAACACAAAAACAGACAAAAATGAGAGAGAGAGAGGAATAAAAAAATCGCTGAAAACGTACTTTTCTTAATTATCCCAACTTTCTGCAAATTGTTTTTTAAATAAGGTCTCACATTCTTGAAACACTAGCGAGGTACACAGCTTTCGCCCCACTTTTCGGAGGTCTCATAAGTGACACCTATTGAGCCAATCGCACCGTACACTGGGCACAAATTTTGTTTACATGTCCGATGTTTCTTGAGCTATGAAATACGTCTCCTTCCAGGTGGTCGTTAACCCCGAATTATTCTTTGTATAGTTTTAAGTTATTAATATTTTATCTTCTTTCAGCTACAATATCAACAACAAACGTGGGCAGACGGGCGGCGTACTGCCCACAGGTGAACGCGCGTGGGCTGCACTGGAACTGGACTCTGGCTGGCCAATACGCCGTTCAGCCTTGTCCTGGTGGAGCAACTGGCTTGGCTAGATGGACGTAAGTACATATACACAGATCCGTCTGGGTCGAAAAGGACTGCCAGTGCCTTGCCAATCGTTTTGTAATTTTTTGTAGTTCTTTTTCTGGGTTAATGGGATTATTATTATTATAATGGTATTCTGTGAGGTCGTGGTTTTTCCTCGACCTTTTTTTAAAATGCTAATAATTTTTTTTAACTAATATTATTAACATTATATATATGGTTAACAAAACCATTTCAAATAAGCTTAGGCTTATCTTGTGGGAGACGGTGGATTCGAACCCACGATCTTATGATTCGTGGACCGTACCCTAAACCTTTAGGATATTGACGCTATTTACCATATATTATTTACTGTTTTATAATTTATAGTATCTATATTTGACTATTATTTACAGCAGAAGCTGCAGACTATCAGATTGTTGCTTAAACCATCTCTCTATTCCAGATGTACATTAACATCGCAGCAGCATCTCGTTGAGGATGACAGGCCCAGAAGACGAGGCGTTGGTTTACAGTCCGGAGAGAATTTCCACGACCTAGGTCTTGATCAGCCTAATGAGAGACAGCTGCAAATAATCCGGAGGCTAGGATCTGAAGCATTACTGAAAGGCAAGTTTATTTGATTGTGTAAATGTAAGTTTTGGATGGATTGTTCTGAAATACTTTAAAAGTTGCATTTTTCTATTCTTCCTCTCTTCTCGAAATCTACGGTTGAACTTTCCTCTATGTACTCCGCCTTGTTACGCAAAATGTATGCTTAATAGGTACTCAAAGTTAGTGTAGCTTTTTAATGTCCCTTGAATAGCAACCTACCGCCGTGGTTCGGCCTTCTCGGGAACGGAATGCTTACGAAATATTGAAAATATTGATATATTTTATACAATATATCGCGTAGAATCGATACTACATTACGATATATTATGTTGACAAAATATATCGATGTACTTTTTGCATGAACATCCCAAGTAACGGGACATCTGATAACAGATATCTCTTGCTCAAACTTGAATAAGTTAATTGTTAACATGTCACCGTCCATCAATAGGTCGTGATGGTGACTCACCAGAGCATTTGATTGATTACCGGGGCAGTTCCAGCCTGCCCGATGCCCAGGCTTCAGGACATGGCACTGCGTCCAATGGTGATTCTACATACAGTAAGTGAACTGACTTCAAAACATGAGAACGTTCTCATTTCGTCTATTTTGTTGTGCACTCGTAGTGCCATTATAAACTGCCTTTAATTTTTTTTGTTATAAAGGTTTTGGTTGCAATTTGGTTCATTTAGGAAAAAAAAAAATCTGTCATTCCTTTTATCGTTAGTGGGGTAGACAGAGACAGCTTTCGTTCTCCATTTTTAAGGTGCTCAAATTTTTTAGCATGTGATTTTTTTGTCATTAACGCCCAAAAGAACACTTTTTTTTAAAAGAAAGCTAGCAATATTTCTTTTTTTTTTCACAAATATTACAAACATTGTTAACCATTCCAACTAAGAGCTTGTTGTAGGAGATGGCTCACGTCAATAGTGGAATGGTGGATTCGAATCTACGATCTTATGATTCGCAGACCGTACCCTAAACGATTAGGCTATCAAACAACAACAAACAAACAAAAATTTTATTTTCCCACAATAATTTTAATAACAACTTACTTAAATTACAATTATGGGCGGGGGACTGGTGTCCAAACTAGGACCGAGCCTGTGTGATGGATCACCAGGCCTAAACCCCACGGATTTTAACAAAACTTTTAAAGCTATTGGAGAGAGAAGGAGAAGGTATAAATAAATAAAGGTATATTTTTATAAAAGAAGGAATATAGATATATAATTGTTGTTACATGTCATGTGTGTGTGTGTGTGAATGTGTTTGTTATTTTTTACCTACAAAACATGCCGAAACTGATTATTTATGTATTAACTTGTATTATATTTTTCGTTTCTTTTTAGTTTAAGGATTTTAACCACTCAGATATTTTCATATCGATTCTGCTATTCATTGGTGCAAGACGACTAGGATTCGAACCCATGATCGTCAGAACGTAAGAAGAACCGTTTAGATACTTTACACATATAAATAAATAAAACATGATTAGGTATTGGTTAATTTTCAATCTTTTCTCCAACTTTCTTTTGATCTAGATTTTGTTTAATTTTTTTTTTTTTTAATATTTTCTAAGCAAGTACTTGACTACGATCGCACCTGATGTTAAGTAGAAATGCAGTCCTGGATGGTAAGGCGCACTAGCTTAGTAAATGCCTATTCCCTCTACTTTTGAAAATACCCACATTGTAATCGGAGGGAAAGACAGACGCGAGAAATTTATTCCAGTCCTTTGCTGTACGGATAATGAAAGACGAAGGAAAGCGCTTCGTTCGGGTTTGAGGGATGTTCACAACAAAAGGATGAAATCCTGCAGTGCGTCTTGTATCCAATAATAATGTAACAATAATTCTTTCAGCGGATTCGATCCCGGAATGGCACGGTGCGACACCCGACCTCAGTGAATGCAGATCTGTCTGGTTGAACAGCTTGGAAGCGCGGGTGAGGGAAGGCGAATCGCTTCTCAGTATTAGCAATGACTTGGCACAGGTAAGAACTATGCCATTACTCAGCTGTCTTTAAGTCCCATAATTCTTTTAGTTGTAACTAGCGTACCCAGCCCGCCTCGCTGGGCTAGATTTTGCTTTATTTTATTTAAACAATAAACTTACATCATTAAATATTTAATCTAGCTCTCACAATATTTTAAATTATTGAATTCTCTTCTATTCTCTTCTCGAGCGGGTGAAGATCATTACCTACACTCATTTACATATCAGTAAATATAATATCATTTATATCATTTAGAGATTTATTATGCTCCATTGGCATCAAGTCTTTGGGTACGTTTTTGAGTTCTCTCGGTAGCTCGCGTTGAAGATTCTTTGTCACGCTTCTCTTATTTATAATCGCGCTATATTTCTTCTTTTACATATTCTGTTACCATTTTCCTCAAGGCGTCACTCACGTTCCTCAGCTGTTTCATTTGCTGTTTTTTCTTTCAACTTCTTCGAGTTGGAGGTTTGTTTACTAATGCTTGCTTTTTTGGGTGGCATTTTTATTAATTATAATGATTCTGTAATCAGTAAACGGATACATTTGCGATTCTATAACTTACCTTGAATACTTCAAAATCCTTTATTATTATTTTTTTTTATTATTGTTAGATCGCAACCACAGACCCATGTCGGTGCTCTTTTCCAATACACTTAAATTGTTCACTCTGCATTTATTAAAAGAGTGCCACCTCTACAGTTACTATTTTCCTTTTTTTTAATATAAATAATGCCTGAATTTGGAGGTAGCCAGCGATCGCTCCGGTTCGCGCGTCGCAGACGCCCCGCTGCATTGCTATTAGCTTTTCCGCGACCGCTGTGTCCCTGCTTCTCATGGCCATTTTTAGGTTGAAGTCCACTATCCTCTCCCTTGATGCGGCCATTGCCCTTGTCATCAGTCTTCCTGTGGCGTCGTCACAGTCATCTGTATAATAGACACAGTCACAGGCGTCGCCACAGTCATCTGTATAATAGACACAGCTGACGGTGTGTCGGGATATCGCCACTACAGCATGTTGGACGCTGTCGTGAAGTTGCAGTTTTTTCGTCACTGTTCTGATGACCACCACTGATCCGTACGTGAGGCCTTGGGCCTCGTGCACGGTAAGGATGCGCGGACCTGCTCCCGATCCGTATCCCTAGTTGGAAAGGGATTCTTTTTCCGTCTGGGTGGTATACCAGGTATAATGTGTCGGGGTGGGTTGGTATTATTTTCGCGTATTATTATCTTTAATATATTTCTACTTCCATATGGTTTATAATCACTTAAATATACACAACGCATATCAAAACAAATTTGGGTTACAAAAATAAATGTTAAAACAATAGAATATCATCATAGTATATAAAAGCTGTATTTGACAGTATAAACAGAGGAGTGCTCCGACCTGAGTATCCGCCACGCTGCCCTAGTGCGGATTGGCAGACTTCACGTCTTAGAAAACAAAATTACATTTCACATTAAACGTGATCCAGGTCACCTCGTCGAAGACGCTGTACGGAGGCGACATGATGACCACCACGAGCATAATGAAGAAGCTCGCCCAGAGAATGTCACAGAACATGCAAACGTTCCCAGATCCGCGTCAGAGGGAGAACTTCGTTGCTGATATGCTGTTGGGAGTTATTAAAACTGGTAAGCACACGACCGTCGCTTGCTAACGCGACCTCATCAACTCATTTCGACAGTAGACAGCTGACTTCAAAAGGAGTTCTAACATTTTTTTGTAAATCTATAGGATCAAATCTTCTAGAAGAAAGTCAACGCGCTTCCTGGTCAGACCTGAGCACGGAAGCACAGAACCGAGTGGCGAGCGCGTTGCTGACACAGCTTGAGGAGAATGCCTTCCTTCTAGCAGACGCTGTTACCAAGGAGAAGACAATATTGCAGATCGTTAAAAATATTTGTGAGTAATTTTTATTGATTAACATTTTTTGGAATAAAACGGATTTTGTACGTTATTTGAAGTCCGAATATCATAGTTATTTGAAGGTAATCGTTTCATTTCTATTATCCGTGAAATAGCAACCGACCGAGTTGATATCGGCCCTTTCGGAAGGCCTCGGATCGGAATGCTTACGCGTAACATAGTAACCGTCCAAGCCGAGGTCACACTTTTGTGTAGAGTTACTAGCGATAAAGGTTCAGTCTATGCGACCTAAGAGCTATGCCTCCTCCTCAATCTGGTGAAGCAGTCAAGGCTAGCTTGTCTTGCCAATGACAGAAGGGACTGACTGTAATCACTGTTGTGAAATGTGATAAGAAATTTTAAATTACAACTTTCAGGTCTCTCTGTGAGGGTATTGGAAGTGAAAAGTGTTGAAGACGAAACATTTCCGTCGATCATTGCCCAGGAGCAGTGGAAGGCGTCAGAGGATACCATCACCATTCCTAAAGCTGCTCTCCTAGGTAAGTACAATTAGGATGCACCACATCAGATCACATCAGTGAACATTTCTTGATAAACTTAAGAGATTGATTTTAATTAGATTTTGATGGATTGATATGATTTTTTTTCTATATGTGTCATATATGTACACATATTTACTGCAAACATATTAATTTTTCATACACATTTTTTTTCTCCGAGTTTTGGTACAGATCTCCCTCTATGTTCCCTACTTTTAGTTAGCCTTCTCCCTCCCTCCAAGAGGTTGGGAGGGCATCGTTATCGTCGTCAATAGATTCGTCGTGGTTGATTTAGCCTCGACGTAATTGTTTTTACAAAAAATCCGTCTTCTACGATACCCATGACCAATGCTCCGTGATTGTGTGCGCGAGTGTTCAAGTAATAGTTTGACACGTAAATATATTTATTTCATTCTAAATGTTGCAGATAATCGTCAAAATGACTTGGTGCGTATCGTTTTCTTCGCCTTCGATCGTCTCGAAGAAATACTGCCGCCTACATTTGGCAAGACTCCTCAGTTCGCCGCCTTCGCTTCGGACCCACGTCTCCATCATCAACGAGCATCAACTCCGAAAGAGAGAAGAAGAATATTTCTAGGGTTCTGAATTCAAAGGTAAAGGAGTTGACATCATAAGCTTGCTAGGAACTTCGAATATAATTCAAACAGTAAAAATAGAACTGCTGTATGTAAGGCGCGCTTTAATCTATCTACCATGTTTTTCCAGCTAACCTTTGGTGTTTAAGTGTAGTGCCGCTAAAAATATAGCCGTGAGCAAAAGTAAAGGGTCGATGAAGAAAGTTTGAATATCTCGGAAGATAAAGACGCTACCTAACTGGTATAAATTGTGTATGGTAGACAATTTAATATCCTTAAAATAAAATAAAATATTTTTATTAACTTATTTATATTTCATTAAAAATCATGAACTTAAACGAAAAAGGATATCTTACGTAAACTTGGATAATACAGTATTTTTCATTAAATTTTAGTACTTAGTGTTGCCTGCATGTGGCGTGGAAATTTATTTTTACTCACGAGTGTAGCCTTTAAGAATCTAATATTGACAAACAATAAATATTATATACACAGATATCGTCTATATAAATACAATAATATAAATAAACATTGTATATACACAACTAAATAATCATAACCAGGTAACTTTTTTGTTACCGAAGGGGTAATGTTTTCCACATTTAGGGCTGTCACACGTTTATTCAATGAGTTATATTTGCTTAAATATGAGTCTGGGTTAGAGTCAATCAGGCAGGAAGACTTCAGGAGTTTATAACAGGATTAAAAGGTGTAAGGTATGCTTCTCTCATGACTAGAACCAGTTATGTCCTTTTTAACGTTAAATCTGTGTTCATTACATAGATCAGTCTTTCACAAAGTGAGCGATAACGCCTTGGGGGCGTTTTAAGAGACTCAGAAAGAATATGGCGTTGATGTGGGTTAGGGGGGCGATGTATAATTTGTAATTTCATTTACTTAATACAGTATTATAAATTTCACTAAAATTAAAACCCACCTAATACACAATATGATATATAATGAGCCGTGGTAGCTCAGTGTCCGGGCGGTTGGCTCAAGTTGCATAGTACGCTAACAACCCGAGTTCAATCCTCGGTGCTGGCATCAATAAATTTGTTGTTGTAATTTTATGTACTGATTAACCACGCGCTCGGCGGTGAAGGAAAACATCGTGAGGAAACCTACATGCCTTATAAAATTTTTCTAAGACATGTGAAGTCTGCCAATCCGCACTAGGGCCGCGCTTTACAGAGAAGGTCTGCGCCCAACAGTGGGACATATATATTATATAAAGGCTGTAACTAACTAACACAATAACAAGTAATTAGTTTATATTTCTACGCTGTGTAATGTTATGACAACTAAAAATACTTATACATAGATTTAAGATTTTTTAGAAAGGCGCTGAAAAATAATTAAAAAAGAAAGACTGTATTACTCTAACAAAATAAGTACAAACACTTAATGTAATCGTAAAAGTGGGCAACGGCGGCTTTATAGCTCTTACTTTAGAATCTCTAAAAAAGCTAGACTTAAAATCAGCGCTGTCGGATCCTAGCGACAGCATATGCTGAGACGGTGTCCGATATTGGCGTCATATGTTTTGCATTATTTGTCCGTGTAACTTTAACTGTGTTTTGTCTATTTTTCATTCGTTTTTTAATGTGTGTTATATTCTGTCTGTGATGTGTTTTGTATTGTGATGCCAATAAATAAATGTCTATGTCTAATTAGTACTGGCATATGAAGTATCCAGAGACCATTCCAAAACATTCTTTCTCATAGGGGCAGACAATATACAGTTATATAATAGAAGCACAAGCTCATCCCGACGTCTTATGGGCGTTGCTTATTCTTAATTTCTATGTAATCTTGCAGGTTATATCAGCCAGCTTGGGTAATGGCCGTCACATACAACTATCCCAGATGGTGCGTCTCACAATGAAACATCTGAAGATTGAAAACGTCACCAATCCAGTTTGCGTCTTCTGGGATTACACACTGCAGTAAGCCTGAATGTTTATTGATTTTAAACAGGATATCTAATGATCTCTTTCAAAACTATGAAGTTAAACTTGTTAGTTGAAACCGGTAAGGTTGATTCTGAATTCCGAACGGACTGCAAGACGGAATCCCGATAGTTTCTCCGACAACCAAACAGCTACAACAGGAGAGCAGTGCGCTACCGATTGGTCTGGCCGGATAGGGACAGTGGCAACGCAACTCCAACACTCTTCTTCCTCTGCGACACATACCTGGCCAACAATAGGTGGGAAACTGCCTCTCCATCAGCATATTTATGGCGCAAGCTGTGAACCGTGAGTGACTAAGTTGCCACGGCTTGTTGCCACTGAGACCAAAGAGCTCTGGGTTTGTTTGCCTGGACAAGCCGAAGGGATCTCGGCTTAATAAAATGCAAGGGGAAATGTTACCTTTTTCTGTGACCCTAAGTTTGATTGGTTTTTTGGAACGATTAAAAATTCCTAGCTTTAGCATTATAAGCACAGAGTTATTATATAACAGAGGTTTTCGTTAAGATTTCGTCATAAAAACTAAGCATTTGTCAGCGTTCATAAGCAAGCATGTAATTGATTGATTCGTTACAGCGGCTGGTCACCGGAAGGTTGCAAAGTGGAATGGTCCAACTTGACCCATACTGGTTGCGCCTGTTCTCATCTCACGAACTTCGCCATACTGATGGACGTACACGGCGTAGCCCTAAGCCACGCCCACGAGATGGTGCTCCGTCTAATAACCCTGATCGGATGCGGCATATCTGCTGTTGCCCTCGTCGCTGCCATTATTGTGTTCCAGTGCTGCAGGAATATGAAGGTGACTTTTTTATCCTTTTATTTTTCAAAGAAGATACACCCATATTTGAGAACAAATTTAATTAAGAATCTGTGCTGCCTGTCGTCGAAGGCAACTAAAAAAAGCCTCGGCTTCACTGGGGGACAAGGGTGGGGTCTTTGTCGTCCGCCGATGTGGACCCGGGAAGAAGGGGACATCGGCTGACCCGTGTCGCTTTGCACTGCGAGGGCACAGGGGGGGAAGGAATAACCTCCTTCGCGGGACGTGCGACGAAGAGCAAGGGGCAGTGGCGCATCGTTGCGTTCCACTGGAGATCCCGGAGCCCCTGACCATGCACCGAGGAAGAGTTACCGGGGGGATTTTAGTGGTTAAGAACCCCGCATAACCCCGCCTTCTAGGGCGATGGCGGTGTGGGGTTCTATCGATCTATTGCAGATTCCCCTCCCCGTCAACAAAAAAAGAATATGTTTCACGTCAATAGCCGAATGGTGGTTTTGTATCTTACAATTCACAGACCATACCCTAAGCTATCAGGCTATTGACGCTTAAGGTAACTTTAAAGAACTAAATTATATTACTAACTTATTTCCCAAGTATTGCTCGAAGGACCACCATGTCTCGTACAATAAAACTAACTTGCCGTATCAATCGCAAGCTGGCGGATGTCGACTTGTTTTTAATTTTGTTATATCTTTATTTTTTTTATTTTCAGTCGGACCGCGTGTTGATACACAAACATCTGTGCTGGTGCCTTTTAATAGCGGAGGTCATATTTATGGTCGGGATTGATCAGACACAAGACAGGATTTTGTGTGGCATCATTGCTGGCTTACTGCATTATTTCTTCTTGGCCGCCTTCGCTTGGATGTTCCTTGAAGGTATGTTATTTTATAAACTACGATTTAGTGTCGCCAAAGTCCAGTGGGGTCAGTAAAACTCAGTGGTCTCAGAGCCTCTGTTTGCATCTATTACGCGTAATATAGCGTAGACACGAAATTATATTTAATAACTTGCCTTTAAGATCTAAGTACATTTTCCAAGACCAGAGAAAAGAGTCACGTTTTTACAAAGCGACAAAAGCTTGGGTAGGTTTTAAATATTGGATAAAATTGTCCTGGCACTTATATGGGAGAAAACTGAGAAAGAAAAGAAAATGATAGAAGGTTGTTATCGTTATGGAGGTCTTACCTAGTTTTGGATTATCATAAACCCACAACATTTTTATTATATCACAAACAATAAGCATTCTTTCCTGCAATCTGTAATAGTTCCCAGGTATATCTTTGGAACTCAAGGTAGGTACTTACAACAAAACTATATGGTACCGAATTGAAACCAATTCCATTTAAACAAAAATGTTCGAGATCGGTTCATAAATGACCGCGATATGAGTGCAAAGATAATAAGAAATCATAATTTAAACTAATTGACCAATCTTTTTTAGAAGCCAGTTAAAGAGAAGAAAGATTACATACGACTGGAATTTTATACGATATAGTTTTCTCTTATTTATCTCTATTTCTGGTCTTGATTTGTTAATATCCTAGTTTGCATCTGTAATTTAAGTAACGCTTACTACATTTTGTGTATTATTTTCAAATTAGAATGGTGTTTACTTTGTTGGTGTAACTTATAAATAAAAAACAGACGAATTGAAAACGTCCTCTGTTTTTGTAAGTCAAT
The DNA here is from genome assembly GCA_029286785.1 of Meandrusa payeni. Lineage (NCBI taxonomy): Eukaryota > Metazoa > Arthropoda > Insecta > Lepidoptera > Papilionidae > Meandrusa > Meandrusa payeni. The sequence continues at coordinate 6,524,011 of JAGSMX010000029.1, forward strand.
TAAAAAGAAAAATTCCATCAATTTCCAGGATTCCATCTGTACGCAATGTTGGTAGAAGTGTTTGAGCCTGAGCGGCCACGGGCGCGGTGGTACTGTGTTGGTGCTTACCTCGCTCCTGCTCTGATCGTCCTGGCTTCAGCCGCCGCCTACCCTACTGGATACGGAACTGCCAACAGTTGCTGGCTATCCACGGACCACTTGTTCATCATGAGCTTTGTTGGACCAGTCGCCTTGGTTGTAATGGTAAGTTATTCATTATTAACTTTTCCGGTGGTGGCCTCGGGACCTCCAGGAGAACGCACCTCAGCACCTCCTCCAAGTCGTTTAACACCACACAACCCAAACTTATGCATTATTTATGCAGAAAAAATATTTTGAGCATTTAAAAAATATATTTGCACAAATGTACAAGGCGACTGTAGACCTAATCTATTACTGTCTTTGGTTTGATTTGTCTAACGTCACGTTGCGTAAATCTTATAAAACTTTCTCCGAAATGCGCTTCAACTTATAACATACTCGTAAGTTAGCGGTGCGATCGTTCGTTTCCCGTATCTTCCACGCACTATCAATTTGTAAAATCAAATATCACCAGAGGTATTTCCGAACTTATACGATTTAGGGACCTTCACGAAAAGAGCGTATTTTCTTTCTCAAAGGACCTGCAGGTCCTCCGGTGTTGTGGACATAACTCTTTTCGTATATAAAAAAAAAAAACAAAGTTTCCCCATTTATAGTATTTAGATTTAGTCTATTTTAAATATTTCAGGCTAACTGGATCTGCTTGGGATTGGTGATTTACATGATGTGCCATCACACCAGTGTATCCATCAAGGCGAAGGAGAACTCGAAACTTTACAAGATTAAGTAAGAGCTGATTCTGTTATTCATATATTATATTGTTTGCTTGTGTGTAATATATAATATGGTAATACACATTTTGTTGCCATTAAAAAAAAAACGTATTGATAAAAGCTGCAATACGCAATCAAAACATTAAAAATCAAAACAAAGTAGTGTCTACACTCCGTATATAGAATATATACCTACTAAGGTGTTGTGGGTGCCACTTACTATATAGAGTTGGATAGCTGGCACTTCAATTCTGCTCCTTTCTTCTACTTCGTAGTACCTCATTGTGGAATCCCATTCGAGCAACATCAAAAGCCGTTATAGTGCCAGTTTTTACAACTGTCGTTTTTCCTGTCAGTTGAATTTGTTAATTCAAGCTATTATGTTTTCTAGGGTGTGGTTGAACACTTCGATCGTGCTAGCAGTACTACTTGGTCTGACCTGGACTTTTGGGGTGCTGTATCTCAACGAGCAGACAGTCGGAATGGCGTACGCCTTCACTATACTGAACTCATTCCAGGGACTATTCATCTTCGTGTTCCACTGTTTGCTAAATGAAATCGTAAGTTTTGTTTTATTATGCTCTTTATGATCTGAAGTTAGTCAACTTGCAAAACTAGTGACTTCAATCTTCAATCATAACTATTGAAAGTGTTGTTCTATATTTTTTAGAACCATTTCATTTTTACACAGTTCCAGAAGGAATGCGCTCGCCTCGGACGTAGGCATCCGTGGCTCTCCTGCTGTTTATACTTCACCGCTCAATCATCGCAACCCATACCGCACAATATGCCGGCTACAGCATCTTCATCTAACCACGTCGACACTCGTCAGGGATCGGTGAAAAGTCGCAGATACCACCAGAGTACTGCAGCAGATGAAGATGTCGTCGATCCTCGTGATGTAACGGTAAGATAGCCATTTAAAATACTGATTAAGGTACAATATTAATAGACTTAGAATTGAAGGAAAATAACTTTAAGTTTTGAAACTTTAGTGGAGCATTGTTCAGTCCGAATAGCACTGTTATAATTTTTAAAAATGTTATATTTAATAAATTTAATCGATAATCTATTATATTGCGCGTTTAAATTATGATTATATAGGAATTAAAGAAAAAATCAAATTACAAGATTTCCAGAACTGTAAAATTCAGTACATTACTAAAAAAGAAACATGTTCTAAGAATACAAAATCACAAACAAACACAATCAACCTTGCATGGTATTAAAAGGTGAAGGGTATTTAAAACATTCCCTAACAATAATTTGTCCCATGCTTATTAACCGATATATCGCTTCTATCCCCATCCAGTATTTTAATGGAAACCGTTTTATTTTAAAATCAATGTCCCCTACTATTTTAAGTATTTATTCTATATACCTTTTAATTTTAAGGACCTGTCTGCCGAGTGTCAGGTTTAATTAATTGAGTGGCAGTAAATTCTCCTTAACTTCAAAAGTACTCTTTTGAGTTGTTATTCACCTCTATTGATGCACAGTTGTGAAATATTAATAGGATTTCTATTCATCAGATCTCTTAAATAATTAAGCCTAACATTCAAGCATATATTACCTCGAATTATACGAGTTAAATGAATCGAGACATAAATCACGTTCTAACAGAGTTCAACAAATACTTCGGTGGCAGCGTCGACAACAAACAATCTCGTCATCAATACCCTGAATGTTGTTGTCAATAACAATAATCACAACAACAATAATGTAATTAATAACGCAGCAGTAGCCTCACTGGCTGCCGCAGCAGCCGCCCATAACTACCATCCACATAGAAATAGAAGAAATTCGCAAGAGAATCAGAGTTTTGGACCATCGTCCAACTTTGGCCCAACTCTTAACGCCACAGCGGCTAACTTCGCTCACAATATCCCCGAAAGAGAACCACCAGCCGCCATGACACATTTAAGGAGCCCCATTAACCAGGGCAGTGGCAGATACCCACAAGGATACCGGCAAAACGTCCAGCAAGGTACGTATCACATTAATAGAGATAGGATTTTTTGAGAACGGATAATTTTTTGACATACCACCAATATATACACCACTCAAGCTTTTTTCCGTTTTAACTAATTGGCCTTTGGCAGCTCAGTTCATTTGTCTATTGTTTTTGTCTATGTCCGCTGTGTAACTAACAGTATTCTATGTTTAAATTCCGTGAAATTTATGTTTGAATAAACTAATCGATTCGTGACTCTCTTGGTCAACACAATCAGTTGATATCGCATCTAAGTTATCGATCAAAACCCGAAGCTGTAAAAGCTTAGAGCAACAGAGTCCGTCAGCCCCTAAATATTATTTAATCGTAATGTCTATTGTTTTACGAACGGTAAGTAATTTTTTTTTGTTATCTCTCTGTTATCTTTTCACAATTAACAAAACTAATGCTTTTCTTCTCTAATACTAACATGATTAGTTCTCTCTCTTTACATTTGGTGGTGTGGTGGTTATAGAGTATCTGTATTGCATCCCAACAGACTAAAATGTCTTTATATATGTTCTAACTAATAACTCACATATAAAATGGCAATACAAAAATCCTATCTCTGGTTAATGTGATGCGTATAATGATTCTATAGAAGTAGAAAATTTCCCAAATTTGTAACTACCTCTGATCTGATTTGACCTCTATCTATCGTTGGGAACCTTTCCAAAAACATTTCAGGTTGTCGATGGCTCGGTCTGTTATATTTAAGACTATTTATAGATGTATTTAAGTAGTGTTATGTATTATATGCCTGTATATATAATATTTATTATTTTTCAAGGATATATTAAGGTAACGAACTAGCATTCCCAATGGTAAGTAGTTAGTTGATTCCTTTGAGGATTAAGCTGGAATGCCTCGTTACCATGAACTGAAATTCGGGCTATTATTGCAATTCAAAATATCTTGTTAAATGTAGTATTTACCACGTCACCGCATTATGTGAAGGCGTCGTTTCCTAATCAAGCCAAACCATTGGCGTTAAAGCAAATTCTAAGTTCTTACCGTGAATTAAATCTTTTTTTCTAACCAAACGAACAGAGTTACAACATTCAACCGGAGTCATCAAGGTGGACTATCAGACCAACTGCACCTATATACGTGCCAAGTGACGATACGAGATCAGTCCGCGCACCGACGCCCCAAAATATACCTCATAGCTCTTCACATACGCAAAGTATAGCGTCAATGCATAGCTACAGGAATAATATCGAAGTGCCCAACGAATACCAGAATCTAAGATCGCGGTCGCCATCTTGTTTCTCTAACAAGATGGCGGCGTCCATTGGCGCGAACGACTGGGCGTTAATGGCGAACACGATTGGTGGCAATGTTTGGAAGGTGAGGGGAGGGCTTTGTGGCTTGTGTGGACACTAATTAGAGTAATCTATAGCTGCTTTAGTAAGATCTCTCGTAGATTATATTAATGTATATTTTAAAATTGAAATGGCCAATCGCTCGTGCATCCACTTTCATTGTTATATGATTTTTAGATAAAGTTCGTGAAATCAAAGTTCTAGCCATTTTTATTATGCAATAATATTTGTTTGTGCTTAGACATCTATTTTATAGCTCCATGGAACATCGACTACATTATTTCTAGTTAAATCAATATTACAAACTCCGTTTTCAATGATAAATAATTTGTAAATATAATTCTGTTTGTAACTGAATCGACATCCCAAATTCAAATTCACGCAAGGTGAATACGATACTTTAAGAGCTCAGCATCCGATATAAGATAATTCTCCCTAGGGCGAATAAAATCTAAACTCTATTAAAAAATAGTAGTGTAGGAGTGTGTGATTTTTTTGAATGGGTCTTAATTATTCTTGTAGTCAAACTAAAAATATATCTAACTAAAAAAATATCTTTAAAGTATCAAAATTGATTGGCAAATATGTTATTAATTACTTGCTAATATGTTACTAATAAACGGGTGCATACGTTTTGTAAATTGATATAATTCTGAAATTAGAACTGGATTATAAGAAAGGTTCTAAAGTAAATTTGGATATTAAAATATTACAAAAACTGTTAAAGAACAGTGAAAACCTTTAATAATAAATTTAAAAGACTAGAGGAAATTATAGAGGAAAGAAAAGATGAACCCAAAGAACTAGATTCTGATGTGAGTAGTTCATCTTCATCAAACTTAAATACTAGTTTTGCATCTGCTAGTAAAAAAAAATCCGACGCAAATTTTGAACATAGTGGCCATATGCTATTAAATAATACAACCGTAAATAAGGTATTTATACTGTATGAATTCTTTATATTATTGAATTTCCATATATGGTGACATACACATTTCATTCATATAATTACAGTAAAAGGATACAAGTAGAAGTCGGAGATAAGGGTTGAAACTATTCCTCTTGCCTTACGTAACGAGATTCTATAATCTTCTGAAGATTAGTTTTTTGATGAATATTAAATGACTTATAACATGAGTTATCTGTAAAATATATTCTCTATTAGTCTGATTAGTGTGAGTCTCTATTTATATTAGTGTTATAGCGACGCCATTTAAGAAATTCGATCTCAAATGAATTCCATTGCCGTAGAACCTTGGGTTCCGTATATAACAATGCTTGTTGATCATAATCCAAGACTTAGTACTGGTAACTATTCCATTCAGAGAATAATCTCGAATATAGGCTCCAAAAATTCATATATAATATAACTTTATAGTTCGGTATTTTCAAAGGCGTCCTCGCGTTGTAGCGTTTAACGTTTCCTCACGTTTGATTCCATTAAAGTTGGTTTCGAATTTTACTCCTAAATCTACTTGTTACCTTTGCGGTTTCGATTTTTTTTATAAAAATCACTTGCGCGGTAATAACGCTATAGAATCGAGTGAACCATTTATCATATATGAGACATTAATATGCTTGGTGAAATATGTCAATTTCAGGGACCCATTTAATTGGTTTTCGACCTTTCTGAAGCAACTGGGAAGTCCCGACAATTACTTAGGTTTAGTTCTTGCTAAATTACGTTATATTTATATAGGTGATGGCTGTTATATAAGTTTTATATGTGCTGGAGATCTTACTGAAGTATTTATTAAATTAATAATTGCATGAGACCTAAGCATAGTGTTATTCTGCATGAATCATTTCCCTATATCGCACTTTACTCTGTACATACATCATTCGCCCATCCCACCTCCTTCTGCAAATAATTCTTCACCTGTGTTCATAGCGAGCATGATTTCTGAGAAGCTATTTCTATACTAATCGTTTTTTTTAATCCACAACGAACATTGTATTACTACTATGTAAACATTGCATTACTAAATTATATAAGTTTACTTTTTTTACTAAATCATTTTAATTATCAACAATTTAGAGAAATTAATCGGATGATTAATCAATGAAATCATATTAATATTAGCACATGAATATAGTATTAGTTTATAAATATATATTAAAATGTATATCAAATTTGTCTTCGGTGGGAGTTGGTGAACACCCGTTAAATATTAGGAGTTTTTCTGGAGTTTCTTCGGCCACTTCTTCTACCAGCGCCAACGCTTCCCAAAGTGGCACTCAAAGTTAGTTTAGTTTTGATTGTCCATGAAATAGCAACCGACCGAAGTCGTACTTCGGCCCTCTCGGTCGCCCTCGGAGCCGAATGCTTACGCGTTCTAACCGTCCAAGCCGAGGTTATCACTCTCCGGGGCAATCCTTGTGTCGAGTTACTAACGATAGAGGCTCAGGCTAAGCGACCTAAGAGCTATGCCACCTCTCAATCCGGTAAAGCAGTCGAGGCCAGTTCCTCTGGCTAACCTTTTTTTTTTTTTTTTTTTTTGTTGACGGGGAGGAAATCTTCAGAAAGATACCCCGCCTTCTGGGGGGAAGGCGGCGGTTATGTGGGGTTCTTACCCACTAAAACCTCCCCGGTGGCCCTTTCCTCGGTGCATGACGAGGGGCTCCGGGATCTCCAGTGGAACGCACCGGAGCCCCTCTGCACAGTGCTCAAGGAGAGCACGTCCCGGGGGAGGTTACTCCCTCCCCCCCTGTGCCCTCGCAGCGCAAGGCGACACGGGCCAGCCGATGTCGCCTTCTTCCCGGGTCCACTTTGGTGGACGACTCAGGCCCCCACCCTTGTCGCCCAGTGAACCCGAGGCCCCTTTTAGTCGCCTTGTTCGACAGGCAGGGGATACCGTAGTCTTATTCTTGAGAGCCCAGAACTACAGGGCTGCGGGCCGGTCTGCCACCGGCCCGCCTGCGCCATCTCCGAACGGGATCGGCCCTCTCCCGATCCGTTCTACGGTCTCCTTCTGGGTCATTACTGACTCGCAGAAGGAGACCAGCGCCTTCCATTTTGATCTCCCCGCCAGCGCAGCCGCTACTGCCGCCAGCGGGGAGAGGTCTTGCCCGATATGCTGGACCAGGATCCGCCGCTCCGCCTCCCACGCGGGGCACACGGCTAGCGTGTGCTGTGCGGAATCCCGGTCACAGCCACAATGGTGGCATTGCGCGGTCGGTTCGCGCCCTATCCTGTTCAGGTACTCACCGAAGCACCCGTGCCCGGTGAGTACCTGTGTCAGACGGTAGGTGACGTGCGCGTCATTCCTCCTGCGAAGCCAGGCTTCGAAGTTCGGCAGGAAGGCACAGACGATGCGTTGGCGCGAGCATCGACGCCAAACCTCTATCGCCCGCCTGTGCTCCTGCCGACGCACCTCTCCCGCATCCAGGGGCGGCCCACGCGCGTACAGCTCCGCCAAAATGTCGAGCGGCGGGAACCGAGCCAGGATAGTGGCCGCCTCATATGATACCGTACGGTATCCTCGTGCGATCCGAATGGCCATCTTGCGCTGCAGGCTAAGGAGCTTAGCTCTGCAGCGCCGGACGCCCGTGAAGCGGTTACACCACACGGGCGCCCCGTAGAGGGCCATGGATCGCACGAGACCTCCGTAGAGGCGGCGGTCTCCCTCCCTGGGGCCCCCAAGATTAGGCAGCAGTCTATGCAGAGCACCCACTGCCTTATCGATCTTGGGGACCAAGCGGTCGAAATGCACTTCGAAGCCCCAGCGACTGTCCAGGGTGAGGCCGAGATATTTCATCTCCGACCCCACCCGGACCTGCACGTCACCTACGCGAACCGACCGGCTGGGCGGTTCCTTAGCTCTTGGGAGCTTGTGGAACCATAGCGCCTCAGTCTTGTGAGGCGCTACCCGTAGACCCAGCTCGTGGATTTTGTCCACGACGCATGCCACCCAAGCTCGGCGAGCCGGATGGTGCTATCGAAATCCTCCCCGTCGGACATGACTAGCGTGTCGTCTGCATAGCAGACGACACTCACGCCGGCGGGGAGACCGACTAAGGACCGCGTCATATGCGAGGTTCCATAGCAGGGGCCCCAACACAGACCCCTGCGGAACCCCGCAGTTCACCTCCCTCCGATGGAACACGTCCCGACCCATGTACTGGATGCACCTGCCATGCAGGTACGCCCCGACGATGCGCTGCAGGTAGGGAGGCACGTGGTGATACACCAATGCCTCCCTAATCGCTCCCCAGGGCAGCGTGTTGAATGCGTTGACAACGTCTCCTCTGGCTAACCTGTGTAGTTCATCAAAAAATAAATTCGGTCTAAAATGTACCGAACCGAATTCTTCGGTATCTTTTCACTGCGTAGTCTGCATGTCAACGAGGCGCTGTGCTAGTGGCGTAGGGAAATCATTTTTAAATAATGTCAATAATTGTTTTATTTTCTTACAAACATAATGCGCTATTTTATTTGTTAGGTCCTACTACCCATAGAATAGCGGTAACGCGCGAGGATTGTTCGCAATCCCCGACGGTTGCGAATGGACGCTTTGTGAATTTGTAAAGATCGACATTTTAGATCGGATATTCAGCCAAATGTTCTATTAACTCATATTCGGCGCATCTCTAATGTAAAATTTAAATAACATGTAAACACATTCATTCACACACAATCTGTATTAAGAGGTTTGTTTGGTTTATTCTTGTCTTATCACTAATTTACATTTGCGTTCTTGCCATCTCAGTGGCGGCGGATAGTGAATATGTCCTTTTCATTTTAAATAATGACAAATGAACTGAACTGTTTCATTTCAGATGTATTTCAATATGTTAATAATGATCATTAAATTTTTTATTCATTTGAATTTTAGTCATTAGTTATTATACATCCAAAAAAGCTTCAATCATCAGCGTAGTGCGTTCCACGAAACAATTAAGTTCGTTTATTATATAATACTATTGACTATATAACTGGCAAGTTACCTTAAGGGCTATACCAAACTTGACCTCTTTGGAAATTCAACAAACGTACTAGTAGGAGTTGAACCAGCGGAATGAGTACAAGATTTCTCTCTCGGTAATACTGGATCCACGATAAGAGCTCGAACTTACATGAAATAAATAAGATACTGGCAGTACCTTCGACGATGGGCAAAAAAATCTAAGTTTACATATAAAATTGTAACATGTAAATGTCCTTGAACAAACATCAAACAGCAGCAAGTTTGGACTTACCGGGCACGAAGGACCAATCTTCTCGCTCAAAACACGTTCGCAAATTAAATATTGTGTAGCTCTTTTGCAAAATAGGCTAATGCGGATGTAAAAGCTTTTCTGTAAAACATTTAATGAATGAAAAATTTAAATTCTCTCACCGACGGATTACCCTAACGATGTCTTTATATGGTTGCGAATGTTTTTGTATACATTCGTAAGGAAACTTCATCAACTTGAGTTTTGTTGCATACTACACAATTGCTACTTCGTTGAATTAATATTATATATTTATAATTTCAGAACACTTCTTCTAAGCACCATGCTGGTAACACATCGACTCTTCCCCACCACGACACCTTAACCAGGCAACTCCAACAAAACCACATTCACAGCCCTTACGAATGTGACGCTCCCCTCGCGCCCGGCTCTCCACGTCACATCAAAGACGAAGAGAGCCCACTCCACCACCCGCAGGGATACCAAACCACCAGGAGCTATAACCAAGACTTCAGGAACCCACACGTTTACATGTCCCAACATTCCCCTGGAAGCCAGGAGATGATCTTCCGCAAGCATTACAAGGACGATCGGCGTAAACACCACCATCACCACGGCGGTCAGAACGCGAACCACACGTACTCTGAAATCGCGTCCCAGCAGGGTCGGATGTACCGGCGAGGGTCCGAGCAGGAGTTCAGAGTGATACAAGACGATCCTGTGTATGAAGAAATTGAAAGGAATGAGACGCTCATGTCTGATATGTCAGACGACAATTCCGGGCCGGACAACTGTCGGCAGAACCCCGGACACCACGGCTCTTCCAGCTCCAAGTTCTTCGGCGACCACCGGCCTCTGATATCATATAGCCCCGGCGATAGACATCATCATGAACAGGAGCATTACGGTAAATATGGAAAATGGGACACCCTAGACCGGGGCTACGATAGGCACGCGTACGAAAGCGGCAGACTGGTTCACCCATACCACCAGCCCCAGGAGAACAACATGCGGGCCCTGGCAGCCGTTCTGAACGGAGAGAATAACGTCGTGTGTCACCTAGAGCCGCACAACTCTTACGACGTGTACCAACCGCAAAGCGGCAATCCCAGGACTGTCTCGCAACCCAGTTTCTAAATCTCCCGAGTGATCTTAAAGTCTAGTTTGCTCCGCGTTATCTCTATAAATAAAGACTTTGTACAGAAATATCCCGAGTTTTTCTATGGACGGTAGCTGAAGATTGTCTTAGTTACAAGGTTTAAGTGATAGCATTTTATGTAGAAACTTGCCATAAAACGTGGACTTTAAACACATATTTATATTTATAGACGATTAGATGTAAAACTTAATAATTAAATCACTTTCTCCACTGTGATCCTATTTAAAAGTAACAGCTCAAGTTTTCAGTGTTGCAACGTTATTCTACGGCGGATGTTGTAATAGCAATTTTTGTATATATTTAGCGTTTAGTACTAGTGAATGTACTTCCGGTGTGACCTTACTATTTCTACTGACGGACTATTTCGGTTCTATCATGACAAACATCTAAATGCATAGACAGGCCTAGGAAAATGACTAGCGTGTTACATAAAACCTAAAACATTTCGTGATAAATACTTCATCTGTGAAATTTTATTGTAATATTATTATAATACACTTCTCTCTACTAATTTAATATACCTAACAGAAACAAGAATCGCCAAAAACATTTATGAAATATCTAGTAAATAAAATCAAAGGCTAGATGACTTAGTACTAGATAAATTAAAGACCGCTTTTAGTGCTTTATTTGAAATTATTGTCGCATTTATATTTTATTAAAATTTACCAACTTAATACATTTAATTAGAAGATGTTAGCTACAACGCAAATTTGTCCGGCTCGAAGGACCATGTATCGTATAGTAACAAAGTAAAGTAGAAATATATACCTTATACAATGAAAACAAGCCTATAACAGTACATACCATCCAAATTCAAACATTCAGTCGTTCCGTTGGTTTAAAAGTCATATTTCTAAGTGCCTGTCTATGGATTTAAATCGTTTGTGTCATGACATTTCCACAGTGTATTGCATTTTCTCGTTATCGTAGTTTTTAATGATCTGTGATGTATCATTTATTGCTTTAGATTAGACCTTTGTTCGTACTCTTATACACTGCCATATAATGTACCTACGCTGGGCATGTAGTTCCCGCACGGGCTACCTTCTGGAACCTTCGGGAAGCTTATCTTTTCTCCTTGGAAGCGTCTTAAAGAAATCCATCCAACCTATTATAGACTGACACCACTTGATGTTGTGCACTTTCCTGTACTTTAGAAATTAGTGTTTAAAAAGTTTTACTTAAAAAAAAGCGATATGATAAAAAAAAATTGATAAATATTATTTCTACTTGAGGTAGATTTAATTTTAATGACATGTAAAAAAAAATCGGTTAATTTTATACCTTTCATCTCGAACTGATTAATATTTAGACGGAGTGTCACAAATGTAAAGTCATTTAAATACCTTGTCTGTTTTGTTCGTGTTAACTGTAAACCGATTGAAGCTGTCATTCACCTGTCAAGTGTCATTTTGGCGTCATCTTGTAAGAATGCATAGGAACCTGTAGTAAAGGCTCATGTCGTGTGTAAATTCTTAAACCACTTGATTTCGCGACAAACTCTCAAAAACGTCGACATAATTAGACTTTAGTTTACACTTGGTATACATAGTATTTCTTTTTTATCAACCGACTTCAAAAAACGAGGAAGTTCTCCATTCGTCAGTATGTTTTTTTATGTTAACGATGTGAATGGATTTTTATGATTCTTTTGTTATTCCCGTGTTATCAAGTTCTGACAATGGTCGACCATATAAGTCATAAATTTGCGCAAGTATGTGCGCGACAAATGGACAAATTACTCAATATCACGCCAATCGGTTTCAACGATTCATTTTTTATTGGAAAGGATGTACTTTAAATGTGTGATGAGAGTTTGGTTAGGTTCTAATTAATTCTAGATTATTTCGCAATATTCTATTCTAGTCTAAGTCGGTTTTTTGCTTTTACGTAACGGCCTGTACTGTTTCAATGGTTTTAAGAGGTGACAAAGCTCAGGCAACTAAGCCTGGACTATCTGGTAAAATACGACAGTCGTCCCTGTGAGGGTCTTTGATCCGTCACCGCTTATATCTGCAGCCATGCAAGTGGTACGGATCTGGTCAGTCCAGCTTGCTAGACTTCGACCTCTAGGTCCCATCTATTTGGCCTGTGACAGTAAACTTCTCCAAGTCCTTACTGTTTCTTATGGCAATGGCACCAAAATATAGCTAAATATAGATAGCTACAAAAACACTTGGGATCTTGGTCAAAGTGCAACCGTACTTCTCTACGGGACAGCTTTTAGCACTTTATAAAGCTCAAGTCCGGAATACTGCTGTCACATTTGGGCAGGCGGTGCTAAAAGCCATCTCGCAGCTTTGGACTCGGTGGAAAGGCGGGCTAAGAGAGGCTATTTGGTTACGCAGCTGAAACCAATCTACTCAGTAGCTAGCCTTTCGGTTTTCTACAGATTGCATTTTGGAGATTGTGCTTACCTAATTCCCCCATCCCCGTTCCACCATCGGACTTCTAGTCGCATTGCGGGATTTCATCCTTTTGTTGTGAACATCCCTCGAACCCGAACTTTGCCCACGTCTGTCTTTCCCTTAGAGTAGAGTAAGCTAGTGCGCCTTACCATCCAGGACTGCATCCACTTAACACCAGGTGGGATCGTAGTCAAGCACTTGCTTAGAAAGTATAAAAAAAAATTCTAGGATTCTAGACAGTCTAGCTTGAATCTTGAGTAGAATGTTGGTACGAAGTGCAGTCCATGGAATCCCTAACATCTTTCTAAAACACATCAGTCCAGATTAAGTTGTTATAAATTTGCTTTACATAAAACAGGCAAGGATTTCTATGAAAAAATGTTATTTGTTTGTGATACTTTCTGTTTCTTTTGTGAATATATGTATCAAGGTATCCTTTCAATAATAAAATTTTTAAGGAATTGTTTCTTAGAATTGATAAAAGTACAATAATCAATGGAATTATTTTTCTTTTCTTTTCTATCGTATGTTTTGGATCGATAAAGCAATATATTAGACTGAAGTATTTTAATAAATTATTGGCCGTTTTGATATAAATATGAAATTAAGATTGTATCGGTTTAGTGTAGGCCAGAATTTATGAAATACCTTCGTTATTGTAGTAATAAAATTTGAAGAAAAAACAGATATCGTGGGATGGTTATTTTTCGTAATTGGTATACTAGTCTGACCTTTTCTCCCACTGTCTAAATATAATGTAATGTGTACATTGCGTCACGTGTAAATTATGTTACATATTTCTATTTGTTTTGATTGTATTTTTTAAAAGAACGTTGACGAATATATTAATTGTAAAGTAGGACAAACAAAATGTGTAAATAATTTAAAGTTTATATATAAATAAAGTGTGGTTGTTCTCTGAGAGCCGCCGCAAATTGTATGACTTCGTTTTTTTTTCCACTTAGATGAGGTTCCTGACCATGTTCAGCCCTGTAGTTCTGGGCTCTCAAGAATAAGACTACGGTATCCCCTGCCTGTCGTACAAGGCGACTAAAAGGGGCCTCGGGTTCACTGGGCGACTGGACCAAAGTGGAACCGGGAAGAAGGCGACATCGGCTGGCCGTGTCGCCTTGTGCTGCGAGGGCACAGTGGGGGAGGGAGTAACCTCCCCCCGGGACGTGCTCTCCTTGAGCACAGTGTAGAGGGGCTCCAGTGCGTTCCACGTGAGATCCCGGAGCCCCTCGTCATGCACCGAGGAAAGGTCTACCGGGGAGGTTTTAGTGGGTTTTAAAAGGTTCCTGACCATGTTCAAGCTTCTTTTGAGTCTCCAATTTGCATAGTACGTCAGCAACTCGGAATCAATCCGCGATGCCGACACCAATGTATCTGTTGCAATTTTAAGTACTGATCTTCCACGTGCTCTGCGGTGAAGGAAAAGTTTATGAGGAAAATTTTTAAGATATGTGAAGTCAATCGACACTAGGGCCGCTTAGTGGAATATACTCGTAATCTTTTTACAAAGAAGACCTATTCCCAACACTGGAACGTATATACATAGGCTGTAACTTTAACTTTAATATGTATAATATGTTAAAGTGTGGACCAACAAGTTCATACTGACTTCAGACAACCACACGACTATTGGAAATATGAAGCCAAAGACCCACAACTTCTGTGGACTACACTTATAATCTTTTACAAAGAAGACCTATTCCTAACACTGGAACGTATATACGTTAATTTACAGCTACCTATGTATATACATACAATACGCTTAGCGGACCAACGAGATCGTACGGAAGGAGCTTTAGATCACCACATGGCTATTGGAAATTGCCGCCAAAGAACCTTCAATTTCTTCGAACACATGCGGTCTTCAAAGCATTGTGTAGTGAAGCAGATTATTTTATGCTTTATGTCCGGCAAACGTGCTCAGGGAAGGGCGCTTACAGATTATATAAACAACTAGAAACAAAAATCGAATTCAGATCAAACACGATGGAACAAACCACCAGCTACCGTGGATACTCTTTTATTGCCGAAGTATATAGACAGATATTTTTAAGGACTTTTTACTTTATATTTGTAAAACATATGATTTTTAGAAAGACTGACTTGATAATTATTATGACGATCACCTCCGCCTCCACTGCACACGTCTATTACACGTATGTGTAAGAAAGTAGAAGTTTACTCCATACCGCCAAAGGAAGTGTAACTCTTCCCCCCCGTAGGGTTCTCGGCTTGTTGTGCCGGGGGGGGCGGGCTCAGTAGCTGTGGTCCGCCTCCCCACGGTGAAGCTAAGAGGAACCCACCCGCCGGCCCGTGTGAAGGGCTGGCATGGAGGGGCTGCAAGGCGGGCTCCAGGTTACGGAGCCTGTCCATTGCGCAAAAAAAAAAGGAAGTGGAACTCTTTTTTTATTATTATTATCAAATCTACGTATGTAAAAGAAAATGTGTGGGTATGTTACATACAGGCTCCGAAACGGCTGGATCGTTTTCAATGAAACTTTCAGGGAATCTTCAAATTGACCTGGCGAGTAATCCTGTAAAGTTTGGTTACGATCCTTTTGAACTCTCAAACAAGCCATGCGTCGTACTTTTATTTCTGACATTAACTTGAGCCCGATATGGTTTTGTATAAATGATAAGATTGATATTGTATTTACTGATATGTAAATGGATGAAGGAATCTTCACCCTCTAGAGAAGAGAATGAATACGGAGAGAAATGAATAATTTAATATATTGTGAGAGTTATATTAAATATTTAATGATGTAAGTTTATTGTTTGAATAAAATAAAGCATATTCAAGCCCGGCGAAGCGGGATGGGTAGTAGTAAATTAATAAAAAGGAAACAAAAGATAAATTATGAATTGAAAATTTATTTCGTATACCGTAATGACAAATGATGACGTTAGTTTAAAATTTTTTCATTTATCATCGAGCACTAGAGTTAGGACAATTCACTTAATACTAAAAATTTTGTATAAATCTTTTTTTTTTTTAAATATTGATATCCAAAAGCAAAGGGAGATCTTTGTAAAGGCACACAAACAAACAGTTGCCCATTAAAATGAGATCTAATTGTTGAAAATTCTATAATCGACGAAAATTTTTCTAAACCTTAAATTACGAAACATTATAATTAAAAACACATTTTCAATAGCTTCGAAATTACAACGTTATCTTTATTCCTAACATAAAATAATGGGTAGGTACTGTCGAGTCGATTATTCTTGCATTTTTTAAAATTAAAAGACCTATTTTAAGCACCACCCGCTAAAAGAAACAAAATAAACCTTGTAAAAAGAACATAGCGTAATTTTGAACGAGATCCAAACAATGTCTAAAAGAAATCTCACAAGTTTATTACAAAGAAATACATCGAATTACATTAGAAATAACTAGCTACTTAAAATTATATTTGAAAACGATGCGTTCTCGTTATTTCGTATAGAAGTGTTAAAGGGATCGAAGAAGACCTTAAAATGCATAGACAAGCGCATTCTTTTCTTAGGCACATATAAAATTTTAACACTAATACGAAGTCATATTTTTAAAATTAATAATTTATCAGCATGAAGATTAAAAATATACAGTCTTACAAATAAAAATGAGCTATAACATATTTATTCCACCCTTAAACTAAGTTTAGTTAAACCAGGAATAAATTAAGAATAAGCTGAGAATAGTTTACCACAAATACATCCGGAATAACTATGGTTTATCTATTCTTCCCTTACGTCAAAATGCACGAGTTGGCAACAGCGCAATCAAAGAGAAATCATACTAAAAAATAATTGCAGTCTTTGTAGTAATGTATCTGTCAATGTCTGTGGCGGTTATAAAAATATTCTATACTCTATATATAGATAGAAAATAATCCACTTCCACGCTTGTCCATAGTAAGAGACCTTTTAAATAGTCTAGAAATATTATACAACTTTTAGAAAACCGATATTTTAATCGAAACTAATCATCGACATATAAATCAAAAGGGTTCTCCCATCTTTAAAATATTTTTACTCTTTTTGGAGTCTGAATGATATTTATTAAGTCATTTACTGTTTCTACTTCCTCCATTGCCCTTAATTCCATAATAAGTTAATTTAAATGAGCGAACACAAACACAAATCGTGGTATTTTAAATGTTATACTGGACTTAAACAAGGGTGTACGTCGTTATAACTTCGGAATAACGATTGTATGAACAAAAACGTCAACGTTATACCAGGTATAACGTATTCTTGGTGTATTAGTACAAATTTTGCTTATTCTTAATTTATTCCTAAGTTTATCTTTATACCACGTTTATTTGTAAGGCTGTTAAGGTTTTGTTGCCATGTACTAAGAATAAAAAGGCAAATGACTTTTGGCCGAAATGCACACTTATAATTTATTTAAAAATACACGATTTGATTTATCATTTGCTGACATGCATAAAATATTTTTTTGTAGGGTTGCTACAACTGCTTAAAATGGGGGATTACGTCCCCCATTTTTTAATTTAAATTTTTTGATTTAAATTTCAAATTTGCAAGGAAATATTATTTCGAAACATTGCCAAGGATTCCTTATCGTACTTTTGTGATTGAAATTTTAAGCAAATTGCACACAATACAAAGCCAACAGATATTGGATCTAGCATTAATTTGAATCATTGTCTTTTCACTGGCAATTTGCCAAATGAAAGACCAATGGTATTTATGCACGTCAAATTAATATTTATATTGCGCGCAGTGTTTGTTTTATTTCTTCAATAATATTTAGCTCTGATAGAAAGAAATATCTTAGAACAGATTTAAAAAAATTATGACACAAAACATCACTCTAAGGTCTTCTATCCTATGGTGCAGAAACTTGGACGCTGACCGTTGGACCGGTCCACAAGCTGAAAGTCGCACAAATAGCGATGGAAAGAGCTATGCTCGGCATTTCTCTAAGGGATAGAATCGAAAACGAGGAAATTCGACAGAGAACAAAGGTAGGTAGGTAGTTGAAGTGGCCCACGCCGGCTACATCTGCCGAGTCAGTGACGGTAGATGGGGAGGAAAGTCTTGGAAGGACCGCGCAACGTTCGGAGAAGCGTACGGCGCCGTCCCTCCGGATGGATGACCTTGTAAGGATAGCCGCAAGTGGCTGGATTTGTAAAGCGGATAATCGTATATGGTGGAAGGCATTGGGGAAGGCCTATTTCTAGCACTGGATAGACACAGGTTGATGATAATGAAACATAACTAAATATTTATTTTTTGACAACCATAATCAAAAAATAAACGTTTCTAGCGCGGGCACTGAACATTGAATTTATCAATTATTTATAAATACCAGTAATAAAAATATTATTTGTGCCTATGAAATACAGTACCACTTATGATACTTAAGAGCCTAGAATTTAAGACTTATTTTTGAAAGTATAAATGCCATTTTGAGATACAATACGTTTTACGACGTTTCAGAAACGAGCGTGTCAATTGTTATTGTTGCATAAAAAGATTGATAATGCATTATCGTGAAGGTTAATTTCATTTTTATCGTAGCACAATGGAGTCAGAGGTCAAATACCTATTAAAGGGGACTTTATTGATTTTAAATACCTATCTCCGAGTCTTCTAAACCAAAATTGCTAAAATTAAATTTCAATGACATCACTGTTGTCGATGTTTGCTATATTTGGTAATTGTTAGTTCAGTTGATCCAATGTGGTTTTCCAATGTCTTACCACAGATAATATCAATTCTAGCAATTTGTTAATCACGTACATAATGTCAATCAATAAATTTCAATCAATTAATGGCATAATAATAAAAAAAAATCAATTGAGAATTACATGTCAAAAAATTAAATTAATAGATTACGGTTTTCGACACAATGATTATTGAATTGTAATAGATTGGTTTCATAGTGAAATAGCAAATAGCAGACTCGGCACTTTTGGAGACGCGAAACTATGTTATTACATTACAGGTTTAAACTGTAATTGTAAAATAAAATTCATTGGAAAATTTTTGCTTGTATTAAAATAATTTTTTCCAGTCTAATTATGATGAAGAATAGAAATTGAGACGTCCAATCATAGGACAAAAAAATCATTTCGTGTATTTGATAGTGTGAATGTGACATAAGTACCCTACTTAGATGATGTGATTTTATTTTTTATTTTAACAGAAAGCAACAGTCCGTTAGTTACGCGCATAAAATCGATTTTATAACATCGTTTCGCGTGTCTTAAATTTACAGAAGGCGTACGGCGTTCATTTAAATCTAGTACTAAATAAACTCTGTTTTTCGCTCTATCGTCTCTTATTACACTCACGGCACACATCACAAAGGGTTCGCAGTCTTAAATATATTACATTAGCAATGCACTACAAGCTCCAAGTGATTACAAGTGGAAAAAACACACATAAAATACAATACAACGTACCGCTACTAACAAAACAATTTTTTTAAATTTATTAACATTCGAATTGAAGAATCTTATTTCAGTACCAATGTGTATGCATTGGACAAAACTTTCCTAAACCTGACCACTTTTTAAAAACTTTGTACGGGAAAAATCTCATCGGTTACTATCACCGACATTAATTAGTCACGATGTTGTTCAGTCTGTAATATATTTGAACAATAAATAAACTATATATAAACACGTATATAAATGTTGCTCGGAGTTGTCAATATATGTGAAAACCAGACTGAAGCTGATAATTTTACGAACATTTACAAGTATAAACTCACTTTTTGTATGTACACGTTAACCAAATATAAAAGATGGACAAATAGGGTCACACAGTGGTCAGGTAAGTTTTGACAGCGCAAGACATAAGATTGATTGATGCGTGAGTATGTGAACGGGAGAAACTGGGGAAGGCCTATTCGAAGACGGTTAATAACTTTGAATAATTTTAATTTAATAAAATATAGTGGTCTGACTACCTTATAAAGGCCGCAGGATGATGTTGGATCCTTTTGGAAATCATTAAGGCAATCATGAATAGTGGGGCTACTGGCGAGGAGTTGGGGAACCTCCCGCCGGCTTGCTCCTGTCTGAGGAGCAGGGTTACCTCTCCACAGCCGCAGTAGGCCTTGTTATTCTTACCGGGCCTATCGCCGGGGCGAGATGGTGAATGCTAACGCGACCTTATCTCGCCCATCATGGCGGAGGATGGCTCACCATGGGAAAGTAGTCGGCAGGGACAGGATGGTTGGAGGCCGACATAACTCGTCTGCCTCCGACGAGTACGAATAAACCCATTTCCTCGCACGTTAAAAAAAAATCATGAACACGGCCGAAATAATGATTACCTTTTTTTTAAGATCATCGTTCGTACTTAAGGTTTATTATGATTATAATGATTATGGAGGTATACCACTTGGAGTTGTAACGAGAGGAGTGCTATGAGCACCCGCAGGTCTCCACCACCATTCCCGGTATGGTGCCGTAGATGATGTTCAGCTCGTCGTCGAAATACAGCATGGAGATGCTGCTCATCCGTCTAGGAGCGCAGCACGGTCCCCCGCTGCCTTGTGGGGTCACTAAATGCACTAAATGTGTGTGGGGATACTTCTGGAGGAAGCTGTACGGACACTCGCCGCTGCAGTAGTTCGCGTCGTACTGTTTCGGCGCTATGATCCAGTCCCAGCCGAACTCCTCGAAGTTCACCGTCAGCGGGTAGCGACAGCACCGCACCTCCTTGGAGTTCTCCGTGCAGTCCATCCCGATGGTTCTTCGAGTGCGTTTGTGCGAATTGTCTCTTAGACTTACTTCTATGTATGGCATCTGTAACAAATTGAAATCAAACAAATCAATTCTTGTATATATACAGACACAGCTCTTAAAGTCAGCAAGTTGAAGTGGTAGTGGGCCGGCCACATCTGCCATGTCAATGACGGTACATGGGCTGAAAGACCTTGGAAAAGCGTGGGGCGCCCGATGACCCTATAAGGATAGCCGGAAGTTGCTGGACGTTGCTGGCTTTGGGGAAGGCCTATTTTCAGCAGTGGATGAACACAGGCTGATGATAATGATGATACATACAGATGTCCCAGAATGTAACGGGAGATAGATAGATAGAGACCCTTTAGAGGAGTCAGTCAAAAATATAATCAGCGTTCTAGACACAGTACTCGAGTAGGAACTATTTTTTTAAAACACTAAAACAAACTATCCGGAATGAAATATTTCGACAATTGAAAAGTCTAAACATTGTATTTGTAGGTTTCAATTCTCTTACAGCTCTTTAGTTCTGGGCTCGTAGAATAAGGTTACGGTCCCCTGCCTATCGTAGAAGGTGATTAGAAGGGGCCTCGATTTCACGGACTTTTTCGTCCGCTAAAGTGGGCCCGGAAAGAAGACGCCATCGGCTGGCCAGTGTCGTATTTGCTTAATCGGACATTAATTTCATTTCAAATCGCTTTTTGTTTTTATTAGTAAATGTATTTTTAGTAAAGAATGCTACCAGTATTTTTTACAAATATTACAAATATTCTTGTTATCCATTTCAACAAAGCTTAAGCTTGTGCTAGGAGATGGTTCACGTCAATAGTCCAGTTTGAGCCTACGACCTTACGATTCGCCGACCGAGCCCTAAACGCTAGGCTATTGACGCTTCAAATACTTGTAACCTGTACTCTATTTATTAACCTGAGCCGTGGTAGCTCAGTGTCCGTGCGACCGCCTCAAGTTGCATAGTACGCTAGCAACCCAAGTTCGATCCCCGGTGCCGGCTCCAATAAATTTGCTATTGCAATTTCATGTGCTGAAGGAAAACATCTTGAGGAAAACTCTCTTTACAGAGAAGGCCTGTATACAAAATAACTAACTGTAACTATATGATAAAAAGAAACAGTAATATTTGGGTCAACGGAAGTAAATTCTAAGAAACAGTTATACAAATTGTATAAACGATTTGTGATAATTTTTTTTTTAATTATACAAGGCCAATATATAATCATTGACCTTGCGATATCTAAGAGGTCTGGTATCTAAGAGGTCGTTAATGTTTTATTTTAATACTGCAGAACAGCTGAAAGTGTTATAACACTAACGTATACTTGTACTTGAATTATTTACTAGCTGTGCCCGCGACTTCGTCTAACTGGAATTTAACAAAAAAGTTAATGTAGTAATGAAGTAATAAAAATAAATAAAAAAACATTTGAGAACCTCCTTTTTTGAAGTCGATTGAAAAACAAACATCGTCTTCAAATGGAATAATTATATTGGAATTGCCCTTACTCTCTTTACAGAGAAGGCCTGTGCCCAACAGTGGGACATATATAAAAGCTGTAACTTTTACTTTCACTAAACGCGTATATGCATATTAATTTTATGTATTGAAGTCTCCTATTGGATTTGTCCATAAAATTGCTCTTTGTTTTTGTGTGATAAAATTCAAGCTGTCCATTTGCGTCTCTTTTCCACCAATAGTGCAAAATGACAGACAGCGTTATGAGTGCTTTAACCAAAAAAAACTATATGATCTATTTGAGAACCTCCTCCTTTTTTGTAGTCGGTTAAATTCTTGTTAACATATATAGGCAGACGTTACTGCCACGTCTCGATACAGGGGCTCAGTAGGATTTCTAGGTATACAGTACTATTTTCTTCTAAATTGTCTATTGCCTAGTATACGTATTTAGTATACATCATATATACGAGTACAACAATAAAATTATGACTATATTTAAAGGCATTAACTATGGTATTCCTACATATTGAACACCGTTTGGGGTACAAACTTTGCGTCCGTGGGGTCCTATTGCACATCACCTTTTTAATGTGATAGCTAAGAAGTTGGTCGACACATCTGGTGACCAGAAGGCTGGCTTATACCTTGCACAGAGGCTAAGACAATCCATACAACATGACAATGCTACCAGCCTTCTGGGCACGCTGCCAAGCGACGACGGTCGACGGTAAATATATCTTTTTTTAGTTTATAATCTGTAAGTTTGTATTATTGTACCCAAAACCGAATATCGTATGTATTCAACGATTATGTTAAGTTTAATAGATAAATTTTGAATTTTTTTTTGAGCCTAATTTCGATCGGTATGTAAGCAAAGCCCCTACAAGAATGAATACTTGTTGATTGAACTTTGAACCCGGACATTTCAGTGCAGTTTGATAAGGTGTCGCTTTTTTATAATTCACAATTAAAGTGCGTTCGAATATCACGCAACATAACCAGACAGTTACAAAATGCGATGAGATATATTTCTATAAATACATAATGTCGCACGTTCGAATCCATCATTGGATTATTTATTTATTTTATTGATTTATTTATTTGCAACAGCTAATAAATAATTTACACAGTTAGGAAAATATAATCCCATAAATTAGCGAACAGGTGCAGAACTACATTATCAGAGACAATTTATGAGAGTTAAGTTTACTAAGTTAGGGAAGTACTTAAATTATGAAGCGTATTTTTTTATAATTTCTAAGCAAGTGCTCGACTACGATCCCACCTGATGTTAAGTGGAAGTGCAGTATGGCGCACTAGCTTAGTAAATGCCTGGTGACTGGCGACGAAAAATGGATCACATACGACAATATCAAGCGAAAACGATTTGCCTTTAACGAAGGAAAACTTTATAATAGAAAATAGCGCGAATTTCGGCGTTAGTGAACTCCATGTTTACACGTCTATAACTGTTGAACGCAATATCCAAACTAATTATGCATAGCGTCGTTTTGTAGGTTATGTCAAGACCTTTCAAATTATGTATAGTATTGCTAGATACGAGCTCTGTAGCGCTTTGTACATAGCCGCGAAATTCAAAAGACAAAAAGGCGGAAGGGAGATATTTGACAACCTATTATATGTTATATACACTTATAAATTCAAGTGTTTATATAAATTAAATTAGACTAAGTACATAGGTGATTTTATTTTTAAATTTACTGTTTGATAGATGAAAAATATCTACATCACTGGAATTTTCATTGTACAGGCGGGGTAATCTTGTTAAAATGGAATTATATTGATAAATATTGATATCAATGTCAATATAATTAGTAAAAATAAGCTCTCAATTCTTTATAGATGTTTTAGGTCAGACAGAGACAGCTATCGCAGCTCACTTTTAATCTAGCTTCAAATAAGGTGACAAGCCCATCGACATACACGGAACATGGATTCGAAACCCTAATGGAAAATCATAAGTTGATTCACCATTGAGTTCCCAGTTAGCATAACGGTAATTTGATCGACTT
Source organism: Meandrusa payeni (assembly GCA_029286785.1). Classification (NCBI taxonomy): domain Eukaryota; kingdom Metazoa; phylum Arthropoda; class Insecta; order Lepidoptera; family Papilionidae; genus Meandrusa; species Meandrusa payeni. The sequence continues at coordinate 6,548,159 of JAGSMX010000029.1, forward strand.
AAAATCAAATAAAACTTTAAACGCTATTAAAAGCGAATGACCTCTTTGTTTTTCCGAATTATCGTAATAAAGTTACAGCCTTTATATATATATAATATATATATCCCACTGTTGAGCACAGGCCTTCTCTGTAAAGAGAGTATAAGACATAGTCTGCCACGAGGTCCTAGTGCGAAATAGAAGACTTCATATGTCTTAGAAAATTTTTCAAATTCACGTAGGTTTCCTCACGATGTTTTCCTTCAAGGCCAAGCGCGTAGTAAATCAGCACATAAAATTGCAACAAGAAATTTATTGGTGCCGGTACCAGGGATCGAACTCGGGTTGCTAGCGTACTATACAACAAGAGCCAACCGCCTGGACACTGAGCTACCACGGCTCTGCGTTATAATTATCGTTATAATATTAAGAAATAAAAATTATCTTAACCAAAATCTCATCAAAATTAACCTCCTGCTGAGATCAGATTCTTTTATCAGAGCTTATATACTGTCTACAGAACGTGAAGAAGCAGTTAAAATACATGTTGTGCTCCAGAGTGTATACTTATCATCTTTAACCTTCTGGAGGAAGGCGAGGTTATGTGGGGTTTTTACCCACTAAAACCCTACCGATGGCCCTCCTTCGCATGGTGAGGGGATCACCGGAGGAACGCACCGGAGCCCCTCTGCATTGTTCTCTTCGGAGAGCTCTCCCCTCTGTACCCTCGCAGTGTAAGACGACACGGGCCAGCCCATGTCGCCTTCTTGACGGTTCCACTTTGGCGGACGACAAAGGCAGCCCTTGTTGTCCAGTGAACTCTAGGCCATAGGCCTCCCCCAACGACTTCCAAAAGGAACAGTTGTAGGCTTGCATCCAGCTGCGTCCTTCGGTCTTTATCAAGTCAGACCACTAGGTGGATGGCCTACGATGCGCTTCCCGCTCTGTGGTCTCCAATCGAAAGGAGACCGTCTATGCCACTTCAACTTGCAAATACAATAATATACAGTGTATACTCACCAAAGCATTATTTGATTCAGAGCTCGGATGTGGTACTACCAAACTCATTCTATTCTTCGAGTCTTGTACTCTCACAACTATTGCTAAATTCTCCCTCGGCAGTCTGAAGAACTCCGCCACCATATTGGTGACATTCAACTTGACCCATTTGCCAATCTTCAGCTCCTTCCTGCACATCTTCACTGAGCTCTCCGTGTATGGCACGGACGCTTTGCTACCTTGACTGTTCCTCGTGACCCTGTTAACTTGGAGGCTGATCGAGAAGAACTCCTCCGGCCCGAGGGTCACGTTGAGCCTCTGCTCCAGCTCCTGGACGTGGATGTTGAGGAAGGCCTCGTCCACCTCGTTCTGGAGGACCTTACTCGTGAACCTGAAGTTGATCACCTTCAGACCTTTGAAGTGACTATGTCGCCGCGTATCTGAGAACATGCAAATACAGACATAAAACAATAACTTAATATATAAATTTTGTCACACAGCTAACAGTATTTAAATTTAGAACAAAATAACAGTAAGTAATAAAGATAGGGCCAGGTTCAATTTTATTTAAAAAAAAAACAACTACTGTACTATTTTAATATGTGTGTATTTTGATTTTAATATAGAAAAAAAAATAAAAGTACATCATTTGACTGCCTTAACGTGACAGATAGCGTCACTCCTGCAGCTGTCATCTGACGGAATGAACGACGTAAAAACGGTTAAAGAAGTGAGATGGATAGTTCAGTCTTTGTCATCGACGTCAACTCTTTATAAGTTACCAAGGCACTAGAAATCGCATAAAAAAGTGTGGTAGCCAGTAGTATTTCTATTAAAAAAATACGCACACGTAACTAAAGTAGATGCAGGCCACGTGCTTTGGTATATTTATAATATAGGCCATAAATAAACAAAAACTTAAATATATAAAATTTATATTAACTTTGTCACACAGCTTACAGTATTTAAATTTAGAACAAAATAACAGTAAGTAATAAAGATAGAGTCAGGTTCAATTGTATTATTAAAAAAAACAACTACTCTACTATTTTTAATATCTGTGTATTTTGATTTTGATAAATATGTAAAAATAATTTAGTTAAAATAAAAGTACGTCAGTTGACTGCTTTAACGTGACAGATTACAAAGACAGCGTTACGCCTGCGGCTGTCATCCGACGGAATAAACGACTTCAAAACGGTTAAAGAAGTAAGATGGATAGAGTCTTTGCCATCGACGTGAACAGACTGTCGGAGGTTGCGAATAATCCTCGCACGTTAACGCTATTTTATGGGCAAGTCCCACCCTTCAGGTGTTAGGAGCGTTGCTGGAGTTTCTTTGGCCACTTCTTCTCTCAGCGCCAACGCTTCCCGAAGTGGCAATCAAAGTTAGTTTAAGTTTTCAATGTCCCTTAGATTATCCGTGAAATAGCAACCGAGTTATAGTTCGGAATGCTTATAGAAACATAGTAACAGTCCAAGCCCTGGGGGGATCATTGTGTCGAGTTACTAGCGATAGAGTTTCAGGCTAAGCGACCTAAGAGCTATGCCACCTCTTAATCCGGTGAAGCAGTCAAGGCCAGCTTCTCTTGCCTATCTGTGTAGTTCGTCATTAAAAATAATTAAATAAAAATAGACGTGAACTCTTTATAAGTTGCCAGTGCACTAGAAATCGCATTAAAAAGTATTTGTGGTAGCCAGTTATAACATACCACGAAATGGCCAGTATGGTCATTTGTCCCTACTCTAATAAAAAAAAATACGTACACATAACTAAACTGGATTTTGCAGGCCACGTGCTTTGTTTTATTTATATTATAAGCCATAAATATGAATGCAATAAAAACGTTTTAAGATCACATATATTTCTCTCAAAATAACCTCAAACTGTTACCACCGGGAAATGAGTGTAAAAACGCGCGAATTCTTGCCCGTGACCTAGATATAAGCGATAGCGGAAGCGGACTAAACGACACGAACGTACCTCAGTAATAAAAATAAAAATATGCATTTTAATATCTCATCTTTTAAATCTAACCAATTATGACCAGTTGTTTTAAATTAACAATCTATAATTGTCAAGTATTAATAAATATTTTTATCTGTGGTAAATTATCGAAATGAGCGCAAAAAGTAAAATTATGGTTATCTCTCTCCCACTCATTAGAAAGATAGAACAAATGACGTTCAGAAAATTCGTTGTTTAAATTGTCATAAATTATAATTTACATGTTTAATTTATTATGCACAATCATAACTCAATTATTATCAAATATTATTGATTTATTATCTATACCCATCAACCAATAACAACAAATTAAAGGAAATATTAGTGTTATTCTTTTTTTTAAATAAAAAACAACAGGATTATGTAATCATTTGTTGAAACAATACGCATATAACACCGATTATTTCTTAATTTCATTATTTTAATAACATCACATGACACACGAACTTTCATCACCGTTCTTTCTTTGGAAATATAACGAAATGAAGCCGCCACTTCAAACACTATACTCCATGAAAACTATCAAAAACTTCCATACATATCATTGATGTTATTAAAATAGGTAAATTAAAAATAAAATAAGTGTGACTGACCAAGGAAGTAGATTTACTGAATTTCTCAGCCAGTAATAATGACATTTTAATAATAAAAAAGGAACAGTTTTTTTGAAAAAAATTTCAATAATAAACCGACGCAATCAGTTGCCAAATTGTTGAACATATTTCTTATCCAATGCAGTGGTCGAAAAAAGTTGACATGTACAAAAATAATAACTTATAAATTGTACACGTGCAGTGGCAACTAAATTTATATCAACGAATGTGTTGAAGTTTTTTCCGTATAACAAATTCATAGAATACTTAAGCGACAGCTGTTTAATTTGTAGCTTTCATCATAGATTATAAATAAAATTCCGTTATATCATTAATTTTGTCACATCAAACGTCAAAAATATAAAGAAAAATATTTAGTTATACAAATATATTATTGTTAAAATGTACTATTATATATTTATTAGAAAAGGTATTTTTACTCCATTTGTCATATGTTAATGCAATTTTTTTTGTTGTCGTGCGGGAAATCTACAATATCCCCCCCCTTCTGGGGGGAAGGAGGAGGTTACGTACGGCTTTCACCCACTAAAACCCCCCGGTGGCCCTTCCTCGGTGCATAGCCCCTCTGCACTGTGCTCTTATGAGAGCACGTCCCGGGCGAGGTGACACTGGCCAGCCGATGTCGCCTACTTCCCGAGTCTACCTTGACAAACGACAAAGGCCCGCATCCGTAGTCTTATTCTACGAACCCAGAACTACAGGTCTGGATACATTACCCTAAGTTTACATAAAAAGACAAAGCATAATCAAATAATGAAAGGGACAGCATCTGTCTAAGCTGTCATATTATACGTAGTACGTAGTAATCAATTATTCAAACTTCGTGCGTAATGGTTTAGGTCCCCCGCTGACTTATCTGAAAAGAAAAAAAAAGTCTATTAACACATTTTAAATTTAGTTATCATTGTTTTTGCAGTCATTATGAGTTTTCAGCGCGTGTTTATTTTTTTATATACGTAACATTGGCATCGAGGAAGTGATGCCAACGACATTAAAAAGTAACTACACAAACGGCGGGACGGGGCAATATAAATTAACAGATAACGAATAAACTGTGTACTGTGTCGTGGTGTAATGTATTCATATTGGTAATAATTTTTATAAACATAATAACGTTTATTTAGTTAATACTAGCGTACCTAACCCTCTTCACCGGGCTAGATTTTGCTTTATTAGATTTTAAACACTGATAAATTAATCAATTTATCCGTATTCATTTACTACAATATTGTTCACAGTTACATGAATATACACAACGCATGTGTCAATACAAATTTGGGTTACAAAACAATAGAATATCATCATAGTAAATAAAAGATGTATTTGACAGTTCAAAAAGAGACGCACTCCGATCGTCACCAAACTTTACACGATTACTCGTCAGGTCAATCTGAAGATTCCGTGAAAGTTTAATTGAAATCGGTCCAGCCGTTTCGGAGCCACATAAACACACACACATTCTCTTATATATATATATATGTATAGATTTTCTTATGCTAGGTAAATAAAGATTTCAAATTGATGGTTTAAAACGTCTTACGTTACTACGACACATCATCAAATTAAGGTATCCTTTGGCTTGTCATAAAGGTGTTTTTGAAAGAGAGAAAAGAGGAAAACGATCTTGTGAGCCACCTGATCTTAATTGATCATGTATTTTCATAACATCAGATGTATGGTACTTTGTACTTTTATGTTATGCTCAGAGACTGAGTGGTATTTAAAGCTTTTTGAATTTCTTGATAATTTTCCAATAACGGTTATCACCGAATCGTAGTTAGGCCTTTTCAGGCGCTCTCGAATCGATATGTTCAGAGATTAGAGTAATCGGCCAAGACTGGATTCCTTCGTCAGAGCTCTGGCAACGAGTCGCGCTTAGGATGACGGCAAAAAGCAGAGTTTTCCTTCCGTTAAGTTTCTCATAATAGTTCAATCTTGATAATTGTATTTTATTTAATCTTCCGTGTCTCATTTACTCTGTATTTATCTTACCGTACCATATACTTGAACATTCAACAAAAAGACACACAAATACCACACTAGACGTAAAGATGAGATACAGTTACCTATGTTTAGAACATCATACGGTAAAAATAATTTACAATACAAGGGAGCCCAGCTGTACAACAAGCTTTTTTTTTTTTGTTGGCGGTGAGGAAATCTTCAGAAAGATACCCCGCCTTCTGGGGGGAAGGCGGCGGTTATGTTCTTACCCACTAAAACCTCCCGGTGGCCCTTTCCTCGGTGCATGACGAGGGGCTCCGGGATCTCCAGTGGAATGCACCGGAGCCCCTCTGCACTGTGCTCAAGGAGAGCACGTCCCGGGGGGGAGGTTACTCCCTCCCCCCCTGTGCCCTCGCAGCGGAAGGCGACACGGGCCAGCCAATGTCGCCTTCTTCCCGGGTTCACTTTGGTGGACGACTCAGGCCTCCACCCTTGTCGCCCAGTGAACCCGAGGCCCCTTTTAGTCGCCTTGTACGACAGGCAGGGGATACCGTAGTCTTACACCGGCCCGCCTGCGCCATCTCCGAACGGGATCGGCCCTCTCCCGATCCCGTTCTGCGGTCTCCTTCTGGGTCATTACTGATTCGCAGAAGGAGACCAGCGCCTTCCATTTACATCTCCCCGCCAGCGCAGCCGCTACTGCCGCCGGCGGAACAAGTTGTACAACAAGCTGCCTCAGCATGTCAAAAACTGTACCTCTATAGTAAGTTTTAAAAATAGTCTTAAGTCATATTTATTAAGTACTTAACTGTAGTAACTTCAATAGTCTTAAGAAAGTAAATGTAAGCAGTGAATGTCAGTTATTGTTTTCTCTAATTATAAAGTGAATATTGTGTATTCTTTTTGAGAAATAAATTTCTTTAAATCGAAATCGATTAATACGTATCTATTGTAATCCTCAAGGAGTCCAATCTTCAGTCTTTTCGCATTACCAAGGAGGTTCGAGTACAAATCGTATTTATACGAAGCGTTATACGTCCAAATATCGAAACAAAAAGTTCGCGTACTGGCCAGGTGTTATGTTTAAAAATAACGGGTTCGTTCATCCAATTGGGAAGGTCGATCTCCACCCACTTGAGTGATGTAGCAATTTATTTCGCAAAACTATTTAAAAAATCTTACATACCGAACTAAATGAATTCGCAGTGATTTGACAGCGTGTGTACATATCTTTCGTCGGCTGTTTACGATTAAATCTCGTTTGTTGGTACAACCCAGACGCAATCTGTGTTTATTGTTACTTGTTCGTGAATATAGATTTATGCTCCTCCTATATCTTAGCATGTGAATGCTGCACACGTTCTTAAAGATTCTTAGTGCATTCTCCAGTTTTAGATACTGTTACGTGTATCCGAACGGATTTCTAGAAAAAGAGATTTATACGCCGTTTCTATAATAAAGTAGTTGAATTATTACGGTTTCGACAGTCAAACGTAACAGTTGAAGATGCTAGATGCAAGTCATGTGAGAATTCGAGGTATATATATCAGTAATTCTACTAAGGAACCGGGATTAACATTCTTTCACAATTATAAGACTAATAACATACCCAGGCGGCTAGATTTTGCTTTATTTTATTTAAAGAATAAACTTACATCATTAAATATATAATTTAACTCTCACAATATATTGAATTATTCATTTCTCTTCGTATTCATTCTCTTCTCGAGCTGGTGAAGATCATTACCTAAACCCATGTACATATCAGGAAATTCAATAACATTCTTATCATTTATACAAAAACATATCGGGTTCAAGTTTATGTCAGAAATGAAACGACGTATGCCTTGTTTGACAGTTCAAAAAGAGGAATGCTCTGATCGTTATCAAACTTTGCAGGATTACTCGTCAGATCAATCTGAAGATTCCCTGAAAGTTTCATTGAAATTCATCTAGCCGTTTTGGAGCCTATATGGGACAAACCCACACACTGTCTCTAATAAGACAATTAACCCAACGGTAATATAAATACAATAATGGTATCGTATATATCTATGATTTAGAATGATAAGTATATGACTAGAGATTCATTTTTAAAAACCTGTGTATGTTCTCAATAGCGCCGTCGATGTCTTATTTTTTTTTTATTTGATAGGGAAAATTTGATGCATCGGATATCGCATCGGCAGATGGGGGACGAAAGACTTGGAAAGAAGGCCGTGAATTGATCAGAGAAGTGTAAGGCGCCCTCCCTCCAGATGGACCGACGACCTTATAAGGATATCCGGAAGTGACTGAACGCGGAAAACGGAGCATCGTATATGGTGGAATACGACGATGTTGATGGCATCGAAAATTAAAAAAAACAGCCATGTGTTGTAGAGTTTGAGAATTACTTTTTAATCAAATTAAATAAATTCTTTTTACTTTTTAGCTCGTTTTTAGAGTAGATTTGATTTCGTGTGTTCGTTGGCTACGTTGATAATTAATCATAAAATCAGCCGTATGCTCTTTGCCCCCTTTACCTATGAAAAAACCATTAGCTTCGTGTGTATAGACCTTACGCAGTTATAAGTGACATAAAGGCAATTGGTAAACACACTCATAAAGTAAATAATTGAGATATTTACTGGTCCAATGAATCAGTAAACAAAATGTCTGAATCATAATTCACTGTCGCGATCATTATGGAAAATTCTAGAATATTTCATTCACTCTCATCAGTCGTTCCTTAACTTCTGGAGATTTTTGCCCTAGTGTTATCCTCGCTTCCTAACGTTGAAGTTCCTCGGCTGTATATACCGACTTCAAAACAGGATATATATATCTGTTATATATATATATCTGATATATATATCTGTTACCTCAGAACTTTCGACAGAGTGAACCGATTTATTTTAAAATTACAAAAAAATGAGTGTTTTATGAAGTTTTCCAACAGTAAATTCAAATGAAAACACAAATACATTATAATTGGCTTACTAATTTTAGGAAAACAGCATTCACATACACACAAATACATACAATGTAAACAACACTAATTTCTAAAAAGAAAAATTGCTTACGCACGGGCTCATCGCATAGTTAAAAATAGTTTTTTTTTTATTTCATGTAAATAATTAAATATAATAAAATAATAACTGGAAAAGGATTTAAACATGTGTTGGCTACACAGTCAATAAAGTGGAGTTTAAATTTGAAATATGAATTTGAAACACGAAACTAAATAAAAACCTTAAAAAAACCTTAATTATATTGGGAGCACTTGAAGAAGCACAAATTTAAATTTTTAAAGAAGATTACGTTAGCACAGCTAGCAACAAACTTCTTGCTTCTAAAAATTTAGAACCCCTCCTCCGTGATATTTTATCGTGTGAAGCTTGCTAATTGCCAATTATATTAAAATCATTATATTAAAAACACTTTCAAGAAAATTTAACATTAAGTGTAAGTGAAGACGTGTGAATTAAGACATAAACTTACAAAGACGTGAAGATTTGAAAGCAAAGACGTGACTAAGATTTAAAAACTAAGATGTGACTAAGATTTGAAAACTAAAATGTGACTAAGTTTACAAAACTAAAAATAAGAAGACTTAGAATTGAAAACTGAACGTGAAATTATTGTTCATTGTAACGAAATGTGAAATAAAGATTTGGCTTAAAGGTATTGTAACCAAGCCGTAAATTCCAAAAAAAAAAATTTAAATGAGAAATTTGACATTTTTTATATAGTCAAAATTAACAGTTTTTAATAGGCTTAACAAAATTTTTAATCTGTTCCCGCTAAATAAGAAAACCTGATTGGTTAAAATCCTTAAACTATAAAGAAACGGAAAATATAATACAAGTTAATACCTAAATATTAATCAGTTTAGGCATATTTTGTAGGTAATAATAACAAACACATTCACACACACACATGACACGTAACAACAATTATATATCTATATTCCTTCTTTTATAAATATATATATATATATATACATTTACAAATATATATAACCTTCACCTTCTCTCTCTCCAATAGTTTTAAAAGTTTTGTTGAAATCCGTGGGGTTTAGGCCTAGTGATCACACAGGTTCGTTCCTAGTTTGGACACCAGTCCCCCGCCCATAATTGTAATTTAAGTAAGTTGTTATTTTTTTTAAAAAAAAAGAAAGCTAGCAATATTTCTTTTTTTTTCACAAATATTACTAACAATCTTGTTAACCATTCCAACTAAGCTTAAGCTTGTGCTAGGACATGGTTCACGGCAATAGTCGAATGGTGGATTCGAACCCACGACCTTACGTTTCGCAGGCCGTACCCTAAACCATTAGGCTATCGATTGAAATTATTGTGGGAAAATAAAACTGTTTGTTTGTTTGTTTGTTCATTGTTCAACAGTCCTTGACTGTAGGCCGTTATGTGTGACAAAATTCACAAATGAACATGACCTACGCACACAATAACTATATACGAAGGTAGGTAAGTTAATTCGGCAGAGTTATCATTGCAGATGACATCACACTGCACCAGCATATTTAGTGTGTACGCAATGATAATACACACAGACGTAATAACAATGTATTCTTGTTTCGCGTCTGTTTACCGCTTCGGTAGTCTATGGCCGATTGATTTTCTTCTTTGTTGATATCTTAATTGGCCAGTAATACAAAACAGTGCTTCTTTCTAATATGTCACAAATAAACTTAAATTACTTTATAATTAACGGGGCGCGGTCTGCGAAATATGAGGGGTTCGAATCCACCACTCCACTGATGTCCTAACACAAGCTTGAGCTTATTTGGAATTGTTAATATGAAAGTTAAAATTTAGCCTTATTTTTAAAAAGTCAAAATGTTGTATAGAGGAAATTACGTATTTATAATAATTTCTTTTAATAAAACGATCAATTTTATCCAGCTGTAATGTTTTTTCGAAAGGATTTGGTTTCTTTAATAAATTGTTTAGTCATAGTAGCAAACCTGACAATGGTTAAAAAATAATTAAATGTTTGGGTAATAGAGGGGGAAGGGTAAGCTCCTTCCCTTGGGACGTGCTCTCCGAGAGCACAGTGCATAGGAGCTCCGGTGCGTTCCTCTGGAGATCCCGGAGCCCCTTTGCACCGAAGAAAACAACCCTTCCCCCAGACGGCGTATCTTCTTGAAGATTATATTTGAAAGATTATATTGCAATTCAATTGCCATAAACCATATTCGTATAATTTATCTTTTTTGATATAAAATTCCCATTTGTGTTTTTTTTTATTATTTGATATTGATTAAATGATTGAAATGCGTCGGCATATTTGGTAGATTAGATTAGTATAGTCGAGGACAACCAGAAACTGGAGAAAAAAGTGAACCAATGGAATAGGACGTTAGAGAACGGCGGTCTAAAACTAAATGTTGCGAAGACCGAGTACATGGCGTGTAGTTGCACAGATTCCGACCCTATAAAAGTAGATAACGAATGCATCGTAAAGACCGGTTATTTTAAATACCTTGGATCTGTGCTACATGAGTCTGGTTCAATAGACCACGACGTCCAAGCCCGGATAAGTGCCGCTTGGGTAAAATGGCGGGAAGTACCCGGTCTCCTCTGTGATCGTAGGATACCGGTGATGCTAAAGGGCCTTGTGTACAAGTGCATCATCCAACCAGTCCTGCTGTATGGCAGTGAGACGTGGCCAGCCCTTGGAAGATATGTCCAGCAGCTGCACGTTGCGGAAATGAAGATGCTGCGCTGGGTGTGTGGCCTTACGCGATTAGATCGTATAAGTAACGAACACATCCGGGGCAGCCTTGGAATCCGCGACGTAGCAGACAAACTGCAGGAAAGTGGTCTCCGATGGTATGAACACATATACCGCAGGCCGCCTGACTATGTCGGAAATAGATGCCTAGTCCTCAATGTACAAGGCCCAAGACCCCGCGGCAGGCCTAAGAAACGCTGGATGGACGTTGTTAAAGCGGACATGTTAGTGAACCACCTAACAAACGAGGATGCCGAAGACCGGGCAAAGTGGAGGAGACTAAGTAGGAAAGCGGACCCTGGCTGTAGGACGGGAAAACGTTAAGCAGACGAAGATAAGTATAGTCGTTACGACATTAACAAATAACAACAATTGAATCAATATTGGATTGTCAATGATACACCATTGGAAAACATGCACAACCGAACTGACCGTTTATTTTGACATAATTGGTTAAGCTTAGTAAATTTTCTATTAAGTCTAACCTTGAAAACATTGTAATAAGCTACTTACGTAAAAAAACTGTAGCTTAAAGGAGATTGAAAATAATGGACCCGTTTTTATTTTAAAATATAAAAAACCAGCTGAATTCTCAATTTGGAAACGAATAAAAACGAGAAAGAAAGAAAAGAAATTGTTTACGTGACATGATCGTTTTAATAAATCGATTAAGGCACACTAGGTAATTAACTTAAAGTATTAAAATGAACTATATATACTTGTATACAATATAGTATATTTAAATACACTTTTATTGATAAAAAAATACAAATAATATCTGAAAAACCAAAATGATTATAGTATGATTATCGATTTCGTAAAACGTTTGTATTTACCATGTTAAAGTTAAGTTAATGTAGCATTGTAAAGTGGCTGAAAATTATAACTAATAAGAGATTAATGAAAAGGGTCGTGAGGAAAAATAAAGGGTCGGTTAAGAAAGTTTGAATATCTCGGAAGATAAAGACTCCATATGGCGACACTAAGTACTAAAATTTAAATAAAAATAAAATTTAATAAATTATACTGTATTATCCATGTTTACGTAAGATATCCTTTTTCGTTTAAGTTCATGTTTTTTTAATTAAATATAAATAAATTAATAAAAATATTTTATTTTAAGGATATATAATTGTCTATCATGTACAATTTATTTCAGTTAGCTAGCGTCTTTATCTGCCGAGATATTCAAACTTTTTTAACCGACCCTTTATTCAGAACGTTTATATTTGATCACCTGTGTATTTTCCTAATTCATATCTCAGTTCTCATATTGTCAAACTCACAAAATTCTCAGGAAGAGAGTTAAACCTGAATTTATTATCATTTTTCATCTCGTTTCTTCCAGGCCCAAGATTGTATGGAATTGTTACTGTCTCCTTTATGCTTGGTGCAGCAGTTTACCTGTTGGGCTTGAACTGACGTGATAGATGTTTTTCTCACCACCGTGGACGCAATTGTCGCAACACAAATAAAGTCCACCGTACATAACGACGTTTACGAACGTAAGACGTGACGTCAAAGTATCCGAATCGTGTTCACCCTCCACACTTTATCCGTCGCTCGATGTCCATTACGGCCTTGTATTCCTTCCTCGTCATTCTTAATAAATTCTTTCCGAATGCACGAGCCAACGAATTTTATTTTAAGATGTTTAAAAGAAGTTGTTACTCTGCTGGAAAACCTATTCTCAATACATCTCAGGGTCCAGAGTGTGCTTGTTGACGTGTAGTGACGTTTCATTATGAAGCAATCATATCAATTATCATTGCATTCGTTTAAATAAATTCTTGTATATACGAGTATAACAGCTACGGCGTTTTATGAAATTATTAGAGTACCCAGCCCGCTTCGCAGGGCTAGATTTTTCTTTATTTTATTTAAACAATAAACTTATATCATTAAATATTTTATTAAACTCTCACAATATATTAAATTATTAATTTCTCTCCGTATTAATTCTCTTCTTGAGCGGGTGAAGATCATTACCTTGTACATATCAGCAGCATCGGTAAACGGATACATTCACGGCGCTATAACTTGCCTTGAATACTTCAAAATCCTTAATTATCATCTTTAATATACTTCAGTATACTTTATTATACATCAATATGGTTCATAATTACATAAATAAACACAACGCATGTGTCAATACAAATTTGGGTTATAAAACAATAGAATATCATCATATCAAATAAAAGCTTACAGGATTACTCGCCAAGTCAATCTGAAGATTCCCTGGAAGTTTCATTGAAATCGGTCCAACAGTTTCGGAGCCTATATGGAACATACCCACACACTTTCTCTTTTATATATATAGAAATGTGCAGAGGATAAATCGATCTAGCTAGAATTAATGATTAGAAATTGTCGTTGTCTCCTTACAACTACTTCAGTAGTTGGCGTTGCTTAGCAACACTAAGCCAATGAGTGTTTGGTATGACAGACCAAGAACTAATATCGGAAAGATCAAAAAATATTTTTCGAAAAATATTGTGTAATTAATATGATTTCCAAAATACACGATTTGCTAAAAAAAGACCGAGCGCTCATCCAGGTACAAGTCTAAAACTAACACGTACAAGATTGGCATGCCATTGGTACACTATCGGTAAACAATAGCAGCAACAAAGAACTAAAAGTACAACTAAGCAAATATCGACCACTATAATGCCAATGAAAGTTCACATTGACGTATTTGTCGGTTTAGAAGACTCGGGGACCAAGCAAATTGTAAAATAAAGCTATCACGGTTAGAGTAACAAACAGATTTTTTAAGAGATTTACAGAGGCACATGAAAAAGGCGCCTTTTTATTACAGAAAACGCAAATAGCATACGGTTCGCCTGTTTCTCAATTAAAAACCCTCTTTTGTGAAGTCGGTAAAATATAGTCTGCTTTCTTTGTGGTGGCCTAAGAATCTGCTACAGTTTCACTTGAATCTTTTTTATAATAAATTTTGCAGATTTCTATATTATAAGCAGTACGGCGTGTATCCTTGCTTCCCACTGATGTACCAGCGCCTGTTTGTACTGGGCATGGTCGGGTACAGCAGGCTGCAGGTGAGGAGAGACGTCGCACTGGTCAAATATGTGTGGAGGGTGCAAAATATTCAATTCATCGTTATGTAATTCGTATCTAAATATGCCAAAAAATACCGAGCAAGGCTTGCAGGTCATCCAGGTCCTAGTGTATTTTATATGTCGAGTTAAAAAACTTAGTAATCACAGTTATAATAAAATAATCTCTCACGCCTACAAATAACCCAAGCGGGTTAAACAGATATAGTAATGGGTATCCGCTTCACAAAAAGAGTTAACATAGTAACCGTCCAAGCCGAGGTTACCCTTCACAGGGGGTACCCTTGGGTCGAGTTACTAGTGATAGAGGTTCAGGCTAAGCGACATAAGAGCTATGCCACCTCTCAATCCGGTGAAGCAGTTAATGCCAGCTTCTCTGGCCAATCTGTGTAGTTCGTCAAAAACTGTACTTTCTTTATACGAAATCCCCGTCTATTAGATTAGAAATCTTTAACCAGGAGCACTTCAACCTGCTCTGCTTACGTTCTTATAAATTATGAGATACAAATGGGCAAGTGTCCTCAAGTGATCCGCTTGCTTAGATAAATGAAATAAACAGTTGAAGATTTAAAAGCCTTCAAGCTTTATTTTGTGACGAAACTACGCTCAAGGAAAGCTCACCTTCAGCTTTTATCGAAAGACTGTCAAGATATTCAAATAGCTTTGAAGAAGTGGAAGAAGAAACTCCAGCAGCGCCCCTGACATTAATTTAATGGTAATAAATAAAATAAACTGCTTTCATAACAATTTGTGTTTTACATCTGAAAAAACGAGTTAGTTTACAATATTACGAAATCATGCCCTATTGATACATAGGCTGCTAAAGTATCGGAAATGGAATATTTCCACTATTCCTGTCATATTAAAAAAAATTTGATTGCAAACTCCTTGGTTTTGAAAATCGAATACCATTTATTTATTAAAAAAAAAGATTCGAGAAAATCCAAGACAATTTGACAAGACCAAGACCTTGGTCTTGTCAAACTTTTTTAGTCGTTAAGAAAATGGAATTGACTCGAGAAAATTCAAGAGCGATAATTTATTATGACTTTCGAAGTGGTTTAACACAAAAACAGTGTGTTGACCGGATGATTTCTGCATTTGGCGATGAAGCCCCATCCAAAACCACAATTTATCGCTGGTTTGCTGAATTTCAACGTTGACGTGTCAAGCTCAGTGATAACCCCCGTCAAGTTCGTCCAAAAACTGCAGTCACACAAGAAAACGTTGATGCTGTGCGTAAGCTGATTGAGGAAGATCGACATGTGGCATACCGCGAAATTCTGGCAACTATAAACATTGGCATGAGTCAAATACAAATAATCTTGCATGAACAATAAGGTGTAAAAAAGTTGGTTTCCCGATGGATACCGCATTCGCTCTAGGAAGAGCAAAATGCGGCTCGCGTTACTTGGTGCGTCAGAACTCTCGAAAGATTCCACGCAGGATCCTCAAATGCTGTATACAACATCATATCAGGTGACGAATCCTGGATATACGAGTACGAAGCCGAAACAAAAAACCAGTCACGAATTTGGGTGTTCGAAAATGAGTTAAAGCCAACAAAAATTGTTCGTTCAAAAAAATGGTGGCCACGTTTGTCTCCAAAACCGGCCATATTGCGACTTTTCCTCTTAAGGGACAAAGAACGGTTAATGCAGAATGGTATGCTAGCATTTGTTTGCCACAGGTCGTTTCTGAACTCCGTAAAGAGAACTGCAACCGCCGCATCATCCTCCATCACGACAATGCGAGTTCTCACACCGCACACAGAAGTTTTTAGAGCAAGAAACATAGAATTATTAGACCATCCCCCGTACAGCCCCGACCTGAGCCCTAATTATTTCTATACTTTCCCTAAAATAAAGAATAAATTAGTCAGAGATTTTCATCACCTGAAGAAGCCTACAAAACGGCCATTTTGGTGACCGAAACTTCTGAAAAAATGTGTCAAATTTCGCGGAGATTACTTCGAAAAGCAATAAATACATTTTTAAATAGTAAAGTTGTGTCACTTCCTTGATTCCCGAAATTTTCAGTGCCGCCCTCGTATTTCAGTATAAAGTGAATTCAGACTTTCATATACTATCAAAATATAAACGAAATATAATTTGTACACACAATCAGAATCCCGGAGGCATTCAGAGCTCGTTCGTCCGAACGAGATGAGATAGATTTTGTTCCTTGGGCTAGTCCAAATTGGGCTAAATATATTAAAATGTATATTACTTATTTGAGTTAAAAATATATATATTTTTAATACAATTACTTGTATATATTTTTAATGTTAGTCGCTGGATACATAATAAGATTAATATTTTAATTTTTACTAATTAGGCAACTAAATAGAGCCGTGGTAGCTCAGTGTCCAGGCGGTTGGCTCTTGTTGCATAGTACGCTAGCAACCCGAGTTCGATCCCCGGTGCCGGCACCAATAAATTTGCTGTTGCAATTTTATGTGCTGATTATCCACGCGCTCTAAGGAAAACATCGTGAGGAAACCTACATGTCTTAGAAAAATTTTCTAAGGCATGTGAAGTCTACAAATCCGCACTAGGGCCGCGTGGTGGACTATACCCTTATACTCTCTTTACAGAGAAGGCCTGTGCCCAGCAGTGGGACATTTATATTATATATAAAGGCTGTAACTTTAAGGCAACTAAATTACTAAAGTTAAGTTAAAGTTAAAGCCTTTATATATGTCCCACTGTTGGGCGCAGGTCTTCTCTGTAAAGAGAGTATAAGGGCATAGTACGCCACGCGGCCCTAATGCGGATTGGCAGGCTTCACATGCCGTAGAAAATTTTTCTAAAACATGTAGGTTTCCTCACGATGTTTTCCTTTACCGCCGAGCGCGTGGTAAATCAGCACATAAAATTGCAACAACAAATTTATTGGTACCGGCACCAGGGATCGAACTCGGGTTGCTAGCGTACTACGCAACTTGAGCCAACCGCACGGACACTGAGCTACCACGGCTCTACACTGAGCTACCACGGCTCTACTAAATTACTAAATGTGTGAAATTAGTCGTGCTGTACACATAGCAAGGTTAATTGATTTAAAAGTCTATTTTAAGATTATATTTATATATTTAAGGTCTGTTTCTAAATTAATATTGATAAGTAATAAATATTTCTAATACGACTGCAAGGATTTATTATTTGTGTTTATTATTATTAACCGATTTCAAAAGAGGAGAGAAAGTTCTCAATTCGTCTGTATTTAGTTCAAATGTTTGTGTACTCGTATACTCCTTTTTTTTTAATTTTTTTTCAAGTGTGTTTTTGTTTAATTTATTATGTATTGTATACTTTAAACTATTGGCGTTTAACCTTACGGTGGTGGGATCGAATCTCAGCCGGCTTGTAACAATAAAATTCTAATTTTTCAGTTTCATAAGCACACTACTTTCGTGGCCGGTTTACGGTGATGGTCTCACCACCATATGGACCTATACGATTTAATTAGGTTCGTGAAAAGCGGACAGCGCTTTCAATCTCTGTCTACCTCGTTAATTAGATTTCTATTTTTATTATTAACATATAAAGTAATTTTATTTTCTAATTTTTCTGTATACAAATCTTTATTTATTTATTTGACTAAATGGGAAATATTTACAATGACAAATATAAACCTATACCATACTAAAAATAAAACTAAATATTGTAAAAATTGAATTTGAAAAAATTTCAATCATTTGTTTTAAATCCGTGTATGGAAAAGATATGGTTGGAAATAGTTACAAAATCTCTTTATTATTTAATTAATATCTTTGATTTTATTTGGAAAAAATACTTTTTATACTTTAAAATTAATTTATATTTTCACCCCAAAATATATTTTTATTTTTTTCATGAAATAATTTTTAATTAAAACCTTATAAATCAAACTTGATCAAAATAATAATGAGTAATACTGGCTGGCCAGATACATTACAAAAGAAATATTTAAAAAATATACTTATAAAAGTGCATTATACCAACCGTAGGCTCACCCAAACAAAGAAAAACCACCTGTTTGAAAAAAGAATTTACAAAAAAAAATCACACAATTCATTTCACCGAATTCCCCGAGTCGGTCCGATCGTATGGCGTCGACCGGACCTCGTATAAGTTTCCGATATTCGCGGTCTTATTTCTACCAATATCCATATTATAGCGAAAATTTTGGGACGCGCGCGCCCGGTAACTGTCCGCTCCAAACTGATGCGTTCGGGAGATGGGCCGAGTCCGTGGTGAACTGAAACGCGTGGGTTTACGTTCGCTCAAAAGGAGATTGAATCATTGTATTCGCAATTTGTTATACGGACACAATTTGAACTCTATCTTGAATAATTATAAGAGCGAATTTATTTTAAATCAGTACAGCACACCGTACAGGCACCCTTTTCATTTTATCTGCCTCTTTTAATTGTAGTTATTAATACTATCTTTATGACTTATCTGGTAAAGTTTTTTATGGCTCTACATTTTCACTTATCTGCACACACGTCACGTCTCGCTCTTGCACCGACGTAAATATGTTTTATTTATAATCATTTTGTAGAGCAATATTATAGTATATAATACATATATATATGTCCCACTGCTGGGCAGCGGGGTTCTATTTAAATAGAGTATCAGGCTCTCAGTTCGCCACAGGCGCTAGAGTATAAAGTGACATGTCTAGAAAAACAATCTAAGCACGCAGATAAGCACGCTAGTGTGCACGATAAAATTTGAAGATATCCAACCCTGGCTTAAAGGCTAGGCTAGGACAAGAGTTCATGAGCACAGTGCAGATGGGCTCCGGTGCGTTCCACTGGATATCACTCCCTCACCATGCACCGAAAAGCGCCACCGGGGAGGTTTTAGTCAATAAAACCTCACATAATACCGCTCTCCCCAAAGGCGGGGTGTGTTGTTAAAGATTTCCCCTTCAACAAAAGAAAAACCACCTGTTTGAAAAAAGAATTTACAAAAAATCACACAATTCATTTCACCGAATTCCCCGAGTCGGTCCGATCGTATGGCGTCGACCGGACCTCGTATAAGTTTCCGATATTCGCGGTCTTATTTCTACCAATATCCATATTATAGCGAAAATTTTGGGACGCGCGCGCCCGGTAACTGTCCGCTCCAAACTGATGCGTTCGGGAGATGGGCCGAGTCCGTGGTGAACTGAAACGCGTGGGTTTACGTTCGCTCAAAAGGAGATTGAATCATTGTATTCGCAATTTGTTATACGGACACAATTTGAACTCTATCTTGAATAATTATAAGAGCGAATTTATTTTAAATCAGTACAGCACACCGTACAGGCACCCTTTTCATTTTATCTGCCTCTTTTAATTGTAGTTATTAATACTATCTTTATGACTTATCTGGTAAAGTTTTTTATGGCTCTACATTTTCACTTATCTGCACACACGTCACGTCTCGCTCTTGCACCGACGTAAATATGTTTTATTTATAATCATTTTGTAGAGCAATATTATAGTATATAGTACATATATATATGTCCCACTGTTGGGCAGCGGGGTTCTATTTAAATAGAGTATCAGGCCCTCAGTCCGCCACAGGCGCTAGAGTGTAAAGTGACATGTCTAGAAAAAACAATCTAAGACATGCAGGTTACCTTCCCACTAGTGTGTACGATAAATTTGAAGATATCCAACCCTGGCTTAAAGGCTAGGCTAGGACAAGAGTTCATGAGCACAGTGCAGATGGGCTCCGGTGCGTTCCACTGGATATCACTCCCCTCGCCATGCATCGAAAAAGCGCCACCGGGGAGGTTTTAGTCAATAAAAACCTCACATAATACCGCTCTCCCCCCAAAAGGCGGGGTGTGTTGTTAAAGATTTCCCCCTTCATTCTTTCCCCCTCCTAAAATTGGCGCCATTACTCCGACTGAAACCACTGACCAAATCGAGGTTCATGTGGGGAACCTTCGATCAGAATGCTTCCGAGCCAGAGTAACAGCTTCACTCGAGGTTCTCCCGCGGGGACGGTTGTCCTAGATTAATCAAAACAGTTTAGGTCTAACGTTCTGACGGGTTCGGCTTCTTCTTAAACAAAAATGGTGACAGTCTCCGGACTATCAGCATAACATCAACCAGAAAGAAACCATATTGGTGGTTTACAACGGAAGTAGGAACGGTAAGAGACATGCCCGACGTGTATGCATTTTTAAAGATATACATTAACTCGTGAAAGAGTTTGATAGGCTTTTCTCCTAGCCTGACTTAAATCCGTCGGGCCTACCTCCTAGTTCAAGGGCCTTTTATTTCAGCATGAAGGGGGAAATGGAAAAAGATAAAGAAAACTTTACCGCCTTCTGCAGGTAAAGTTTTCTCTTTTAAGAAACCAATTTTTTTGACGTTTAGGATCGTCAAAAAAATTACGGCTAATATTTAAAAAAATATAATATCCAAGTGTATATAACAATATTTTAACCAGTATCTATTTTTACGCACAACTGATCAGCGTTTATGGCTGAAAACCAGCGCTGTGTTACATGTTTGTACAGCAATTGTTAGCATAGCACATGCTGAGCTAACCCGTAGCTACCGTAAAGTAGAACGTCTTTTTGTAAAATTATTGTTAATTTTAATTTGTTTTGTTTTTGTTCTGTTTTTTGTTTTTCATATTTAAATAAATAGGAATGTTTATTTTATTCTATACTATTCTAACAATGGAATCCAACCCAAACATATATACATCCGACATCCATCTTTACACACTACTGGGCTTATATGCTTTCTGCCCACAGTCAGTATCTATGTCGTAAAAATAAGCCAGCGTTTATTTCCCCGCGTAAAATGATAAAAAAGTAATCTATTTCCACGGCGCTAATTTAATCTGTGGAATTTGACAACGCGAATTGCGCGCCTTTTTTGTCAACAGTCACCATGCACTCGCAGTTGGCGGATTGTGTTCCACTCTCAATGTGAGACACGACGACGCCGCACACACACATAGGGAGCTTTGCGTACGCGCGTAGGGTGACCATTATTTTATTTTTAATTAGGCAAAAACAACACAATTAATATTTATGTAAAAACATAAACCGACTTTAAATTGAATCAAACATTAAACGCAGATGAACTCGTTTATTGCTAGAGGTCTAGTTCTAGAGCTTAAATTTTCTTTTTTCCACGTTTATGGAATACGTAACTATATATTCCCTGGTATATCTTCATAAGCCAAGTTATAAGAACTTGGTATAAGACCGACTAAACTAATATGGAACAGCCTTCCACATAAATTATGTTCGAGATTTCGACTTGTAAACATGTGATTGAAGGTTCAATATAATTTAGAAAAAAGACTGGCAGGCAAGATTTATTCTTTATGTTCAATTTTTGTTAACTATCATTAAATGGGAAAATTGTCACTGTCCGCTTAAAGAAAAAGTGATAAACACAAATTCAAAAAAAGAATTAAAGTTACAAATACACATGTGTTGGGCACAGGCTTTGTCTGTAAAGTGAGTATAAGGGTATAGTCCGTCACGCGGCTCTAGTGCTGATTGGCAGACTTCACATGTAATAGAAATTTTTGTGTACGTTTACATGTACTCGTAAGTTTCCTCACGATGTTTTCCTTCACCGCCGAGGGCGTGGTAAATCCACACATAAAATTGCAACAACAAATTTAATAGTGCCGGCACCGGGGACCAAACTCGGGTTAACAGTATAAAAACTTACCGTTTTTAAGACATTTCAAAATTAATTCCTCAAAAGCAAATAATTTAAGACTGTGTTTTTATCATGACGATGTACCGAGACACGTCAAACGATTTATATACAATACACTTAAATAATCTGTTTGTTAGTTTTTAAATTAAAAGTAGATTTAGACAAATTTTTTGATCTTATTAAGATCGATCGTTATAAGTGGGTTTATTTGCGTAATTATATATTAACACAAACGTAATTACCATTTCTGACATACTGTTTGCAAATGAGTTCAGATTTTTTTTCAGTTTTTATACTTTCTAATCAAGTGCTTGACTACGATCCCACCACTCTCCCAAATGCAATCTGTAGAGAACCGAAAGGCTAGCTACCTTACGCCTATGCTCAAGATTGACCAGATTGGTTTCAGCTGCGTCACCAAATTGCCTCTTAGCCCGCCTTTCCACCGAGTCCAAAGCTGCGCGATGGCATTTAGCAGCGCCTGCCCAAAGATGTTAATGTCAAATTAGATTTGAAGATAGCCGTTTGTGTATTTTGTCCATATTATTATGTATGCTTGAAAGTGAATTTTAAATTAAAAGTAGATTTAGACAAATTTTTGATCTTATTAAGATCGATCGTTATAAGTGGGTTTATTTGCGTAATTATATATTAACATAAACGTAATTAGCATATCTGGCGTACTCTTTGCAAATGAGTTCAGATTTCTTTTTTCTTTTTTTATACTTTCTAATCAAGTGCTTGACTACGATCCCACCTGATGTTAAGTGGAAATGCAGTCCTGGATTACCTATTTACTATAGCATTTACTAAGCTAAGTAAATGCCTATTCACTCTACTCTTGAAAGTACCCACATTGTAATCGGAGGGCAAGACAGACGTGGGCAAACTATTCCAGTTCTTTGCTGTACGAATGACGTTCGGGTCCAAAGGATGTTCACAACAAAAGGATGAAATCTTGAAGTCCGATGGTGGAACGGGGATGGGGAATTAGATCATGTAGTTCTTGAGCACACTCTCCAAAATGCAATCAGACACAGATTGGTTTCAGCTGCGTCACCAAATTGCCTCTTAGCCTGCCTTTCCACCGAGTCCAAAGCTGCGAGATGGCATTTCGCAGCGACTGCCCAAAGATGTTACTGTCAAATTAGATTTGAAGATAGCCGTTTGTATATTTTGTCCATATTATTATGTATGCTTGAAAGTGAATTTTAAATTAATACTAGCTGACCCGGCTGTACGTTGTTTTGCCATAAAAATTACTTTTAGTGTTGTTAGTAGTGTTAGTTTTTGTTGTGGTAGACAAAATTTTAAAAAAAATAACATTTTCCATCGGCCATGAAAGGTGATAAACGTTTCAGATTACATCATAGGCCATGGATTGATCAATTAGATTTACACGCATAAAAAAAAAATAAAAAAATTGATCGGTCATCGACCGGTATGAAAAATAATTAAGCTACTAAAATGACTATTAAAAAATAGGGGTTTGTGATAGAAGGGTGAAAATTTAGGGTTTTATATGTTTTTAATGCCAAATCATAAATAAACAAAAATAAAAAAAATTGTCCAAAAAATTAAAATTTCGAGTGGACCACCCTTATCACTTAGCGATATTTAAAATAGAAGCCGGTTCTCAGACGTACTGAATATGCATATATTATTATTATTATTAATTTAAATAAGTAACTAAGACTTATCATTATTTTAAATAACTATTAAATAACAACCTTAGACTAAATTATAACATTATAATATAAAATTATTATTATTATTATTATTATTATTATTATTAATTTAAATAAGTAACTAAGACTTATCATTATTTTAAATAACTATTAAATAACAACCTTAGACTAAATTATAACATTATAATATAAAATTATTATTATAATTATTTGATTATAATAATAATATAAAAAATATAATATAATATTATACTAACGGCTTGACTATGCTTATGAATACCATACGCCATGTGAGACGGCGCAGCATCTGTTTACATAAACACAGTCAAGCCTTTGAGCGATCATGCTCAGGATGCTGTTGGAGCTGGTCCGCAACCTGCGCACCAGAGATGCACTCCTCTTGCGCATTGTCGCAAAAAAGCATGACATCTGTGCATCTGCGAACATCCCCGATGCACTACAGAAACGGGGCAACCCCAACAGAACCCTGAACGCGTTGTTATATTGAACACGGAGAGCGCTGTACGATATCTGAGTATACTTCGCCCACAGACTGCACGTGTAGAAAGTTGTACAGTAGGCTCGGAAGAGTGTGAGCTTAACATTTAGAGAACAGAAAATTTCATAAAAATCTTTCAAGCCGTTTCCAAGGAGTATGGTAACTAACATTGTAACACGAGAATTTTATAATTAAGATTAGTATATTTACGAGTAAAAACAAAAACCAACTTCAAATCGAACCAAACGTCACATGTTATTACGCGCGAATGCCCTTTTTGTATTTCCGAATTATAGTAAAATACATGCTTCCCAGTCAAAAATTAATTTTTGAAATCGATGGTCGTGAAATTGAGTTATTCGTCCATTTGTCGCGCACGTACGAGTAATCCGTGCCGTGGCTGGGTGTACCGTCTTCTGTATGTCACCTGAGCTGTTGTTCGAAACTCCTTAAGACTATAGGAACAATGATCGTCGAATCCACATCGCATATGGCGTTCACCACGTCGTTCAAAACTCACCAAGTCATTGTGTAAATTGCTGGTTAATTAAATAAATAACAAAAAAAATATATCAAGTGTACTATTTTTAAACACCTGTCACATTATATTGGAGGCTATATGGTTACATGAACGAACATTTGAGGCACAACGCTGCATTGTGTATAATGCCGCGCACGCTTTGATCTTGGGGTCATTCACTACGGTACCCAGGAACCCTGCTAGAACTAGCTGGCATTGACCTTTGCCTGGGACGTTCTCCAGATAGTCGCACGTGAAATTAGCCTGGACAGTTTATTCTTAACACATTTGTATATATAATGTCGCCATATTCGATACGTGTTTCCAGTTTTGTGCAAAAAAGAATCCATTTTTTGTTAATGATGGCTGGAATGTATAAATACATTTTTCGTTTTTTAACTATTGTAACAAATATAGTAATCTAAACTAAACTAAACTAGAATAATCTCCTCATAGTGATGAGAGAGTCGTGGTAGCTCAGTGTCCGAGCTGTCGCCTCAAGTTCCATAGTACACTAGCAGCCCGAGTTCGATCCTGGTGCCGAGAATGGTGCTTTGATGAATTTGTTTGTTGGAATATTTAGTGCCTATTTACCACGCGATCGGCGGTTGAGGGCAAACACCATCGTGAGAGTAGTTTTAGAAAATTTGTAAAACATGTTAAGTCCATAAAAAATAAAAATAAAAAAAATTGTCCAAAAAATTTTAATTTCGAGTGGACCACCCTTATCACTTAGCGATATTTAAAATAGTAGCCGGTTCGCAGACGTACTGAATATGCATATATTATTATTATTATTCATTTAAATAAGTAACAAAGACTCATCATTATTTTAAATAACTTTTAAATAACAACCTTACACTAAATTATAAGATTATAATATAAAATTATTATTATAATTATTTGATTATAATAATAATATAAAAAATATAATATAATATTATACTAACGGCTTGACTATGCTTATGAATACCTTACCCCATGTGAGACGGCGCAGCATCTGTTTACATAAACACAGTCAAGCCTTTGAGCGATCATGCTCGGGATGCTGTCGGAGCTGGTCCGCACCCTGCGCACCAGAGATGCACTCCTCTTGCGAATTGTCGCAAAAAGCATGCCACCTGTGCATCCGCAAACATCCTCGATGCACTACAGAAACGAGGCAACCCCAACAGAACCCTGAACGCGTTGTTATATTGAACACGGAGAGCGCTGTACGATGTTTGAGTATACTTCGCCCACAGACTGCACGTGTAAAAGTTGTACAGTAGGCTCGGAAGAGTGTGAGCTTAACATTTAGAGAACAGAAAATTTCATAAAAAATTTCAAGCCGTTTGTTTTGTATGGTAACTAACATTGTAACACGAGAATTTTATAATTAAGATTAGTATATTGACGAGTAAAAACAAAAACCAACTTCAAATCGAACCAAACGTCAAATGTTATTACGCGCGAATGCCCTTTTTGTATTTCCGAATTATAGTAAAATACATGCTTTTCAGTAAAAAATGAATTGTTGAAATCGATGGTCGTGAAATTGAGTTATTCGTCCATTTGTCGCGCACATAATCCGTGCCGTGGCCGGGTGTACCGCCTGTATGTGACCCTTGACTCAGCCATCTAGCGAAAGTCACTTGTTCGAAACTCCATAAGACTATAGGAACAATGATCTTTGAATCCACATCGCATATGGCGTTCACCACGTCGTTCAAAACTCACCAAGTCATTGTGTAAATTGCTGGTTAATTAAATAAATAACAAAAAAATATATAAAGTGTACTATTTTTAAACACCTGTCACATTATATTGGAGGCTATATGGTTACATGAACGAACATTTGAGGCACAACGCTGCATTGTGTACAATGCCGCGCACGCTTTGATCTTGGGGTCATTCACTACGGTACCCAGGAACCCTGCTAGAACTAGCTGGCATTGACCTTTGCCTGGGACGTTCTCCAGATAGTCGCACGTGAAATTAGCCTGGACAATTCTATTCTTAACACATTTGTATATATAATGTTTCCAGTATTGTGCAAAAAAGAATCCTTTTTTGTTAATGATGGCTGGAATGTATAAATAAACTTTTCGTTTTTAATTATTGTAACAAATATAGTAAACTAAACTAAGAGTAAACTAGAATAATCTCCTCATAGTGATGAGAGAGTCGTGGTAGCTCAGTGTTCGGGCGGTCGCCTCAAGTTCCATAGTACACTAGCAGCCCGAGTTCGATCCCTGGTGCCGAGAATGGTGCATTGATGAATTTGTTTGTTGGAATATTAATTGCCTATTTATCACGCGATCGACGTAAAACGTCGTCGGGAAAACATCGTGAGTGTAGTTTTAGAAAATTTTGTAAGACATGTTAAGTCCGCCAATCTGTACTCTTTTTTTTATGACGACATGCATATCCAAGAGGGATTTAAGAGGTGACATAGCTCTGAGGTCGCTTAGCCTGAATCTCTATCCGTAGTAATTCGGCACAACGGTCCTCCGGTGAGGGGTAATCTCGGCTAGAACGTTTACTGTATTACGCCTAAGCATTGCGATCCGAGGGCGCCCGAGAGGGCTGAACCACGGCTGGGTCGGTTGCTATTTCATGGATCTAGTCTGATTACTCTCTTTACATATTATTTACTTTAAAGTTTACAGCCTTTATATATGTCCCACAGGAACAGGCCTTCTCTGTAAAGAGAGTATAAGGGCGTAGTTCGCCATGCGGCTCTAGTGCGTATTGGCAGACTTGTCGTCTTAGAAAAAAATCTAGGACATGTAGTATTTCCTCACGATGTTTTCCTTCACCGCCGAGCGCGTTGTAAATCAGCACATAAAATTGCAACAACAAATATATTGTTGCCGGCACCGGGGTTCGAACTTGGATTGCTAGCGTACCATGCAACCTGAGGCGACCGTCCGGACACTAAGCTACCACGACTCTTTAATATTTGCTTTAACTGCTTTTTAATTGTAAAAGCCTCAAATAGCCTCAATTTAAACTTGAACTTGAAAAAAAGATATATAGCCGAGAAACAAACACACAAGCAAACGCTTTCTTATATAGTGATAGATAGTGTCTATAATATGGGAGAAGATAGTAGCTGCTGGAACATACTTAGCTCAGAAGTCGGGTGGAAGTTTCATGGCGCATCTTACGCCCCAGCGTGCCTTGCCTGGAAGGTGGTGAGGGAGAGGCTCGTCCTCCCCCAGGACGAGGATGCCGAAAGGTGTCCAAGTCGTAGGCGGGAACGCGGTTGTGTGCGCAAGCGATCCCGCAGCCCCGTCATTTGCGACAATGGTGGAACATCTTGTGGGTTTGGTCGGCGAGGGCCCGACATAACTCATCCTTCCTCCGGGGGACGAATACGCGGTTACGTACGTTCCCACAAGTAAAACAAAAAAAAGAAGTCGGGTACTTCACACTGCGACCAATAAAGATGAAGATAAATTCCAATTTATCTTTACCTAAATAATTATTCCACTATAAAGATGCAGTGTTCTATCAATCTTCCACCCGTCGAACCTCAACGATCGGCAAATTTCGGCAGGCGGGGGTCAGGAACCTTGGCGAATGACACAATCAGGGACAACGCTCGCTAACTCGAATCAACGGTCACTTTTCATTCTGATAAGAGGTGCCTCAGTAATTTGTTTGGAAGTAAACTTCTCGTTGCGGGCCTCTTGGTACATTCGTAGTACGGGCCAATTTTATCCTTTTCAATCATGTTTCCCTGGTACTTCGTGCGCGGCATTATAAAAATATAATCATAATGCACTTACACTATCGATTAAGATGGGTAAGCAGAGACACGGACTTCTCCTACAGATCCTGACGCATATATCCGCTTCATTGAAATGTTGGTCACGGGTATTTGCGCCATCTAACCACGTGGGTAGGCAGATATTTACTTCTAATGCGTATCCTGGCACCCTTCTTTTGGGTCTTTGACATACACACAATTTCCCCAAACTAATTCATTTTCGGGTACTTCTGACGTCATCCTTCTTTAGCGTGTCACCAATATAGATGATATACACGTACTTGAGCCAGGTCTAATAGGCCAGCCAGGTCACATATGAGACCTAAAAGCAAAGCTGGGTAAAAAAGTATATAGAGATTATTGTACTTATCCCTCCAAGGTTAACAGGAATTTCACAAGATTGAGAGTTGGCCAGTCTTGCAGTGCTGAACCTGTACTTCTATTAACTAATTTTAAGAGGAGATTGATTGATAGTAAATCTCCTAATGCGTAATTACTGTCATAGAACTTATTCTGCTTTGAAAATGGTGATGACAATATTTTGAAAATAGATTTAGTAGGCTAATTGATTGCTAACCCTGTAAAAAAGAGCTGCGGTGTTGTAAACACGTAAGTTCCTAGACTAGCATCGCCAATGCTTCCTGCAGACCGCTAAAAACATCCATAGTATACTCAGAGAGTACATCAAGGTGTCTCAGGCCGACCACGTCGCTTCCTCGCTGCTTCACCGTGCGAACAAATCAGATACCCCGGCCTAAGTGTTGAAGGCGGGTTTATGTGAGGCTAGTACTCACTAAAACCTCCCAGGCGGCCCTCTTCGGTGCATGGCGAGGGGCTTCGGGATATCCCGTGGAACACACGTACATCTGTAGTGTACTCTGAAACATGTCCCGGAGGTTACTCCCTCCCCCGGTACCAGTATCGCCCTGTTCCTGGATCCACAGTAGGGGACGTTAAAGGCTCCCACCCTTGACGCCAGTGAACTCAAGACCTCTTTTAGTCGATCTTCTACGACAGGGTTACCATAGCCTTATTGTTTACGCCCAGGGGCTGATCGTGGGAAGACTAGCGCGTCAACAAAATAAGAGTTCATTGCCCCCAAGCCCAAACTACCTAACATAAAGTTTAAATAATAATAGAGCGGTCCTTGCACAATGGCGCACCGGAAGAGCCTAAACTCTTGAGTAACACATCAAACATCTAGAGATGATTCGCGGCAATGATCGTTACGAGCCTATATTCGTACGACCTAATAGCCCCCCATTGCTGACCTGACGGTGAACACCAAAATGTCGGCTACATTAAACAATTACGGTCAATATTGCGCACCACATATACACTCCGCTACCAATCAATTCCCATCATCAACACTTCACTCATCCAATATTCGACTTTATGCCGTTACGATATGAGGGTAGATGCATTTTGTTAGCGGTACACGCAATTGGTTGATGTTTATGACTAAAGTTCAAAGTCACCGCTGTGAAACGTAGTATTGAACAAAGAATGATTTGGTAACGAAATCACTTTACACTCCGTAATGAATGAATTTGATTGATTTCTCATCTATATCAGATAGGCTTTAATTCTAATTTTTGAAATAAAACTTCTGTACGCACGCTTCACTTGAGTAAGCTGGTGAATGCGTTACGACAAGTGTGATCGGAGTGATCGATATAAGTTGGTGAAGATAGAAAGAGAGAAAGAATTATGTTTCCTATATCTAAGACGCAGTGCAGACCTATTGTCTGTATCATATTGTAGGAACAAGACAGAGCAATGCGCGATCACACTTTCTTTCTCTCTTGAACAATGTATATATTCTACATATACATATAGATGGAACTAAAGAAGTTGTACTCCAGTCGTATGACCAAAGCACACTCGTTTTTTTAAATGTTTCTGCTCAGGCAGTTCCGTCATTTATGAACCAATATAGATTGTGATAATTTCATTTTCTATTTCAAACAAAAGTAAAATCTATTACTAAATGACGTAGCTAAGAGTACACAAACCTTAAAAATACCGACGAATTGACTCTACCTTCATTTAAGTCTGCTCATAAACAATCAATACTTACGTATTGTATCGGCCTTGACCTAGAAGGATACACAATAAGAAGTCATTTCACTTGCATCCTGACACGCCTTTTTGTCATCTTTCACGATTGAACCTTCAAACTCCAACCCACAATCGATTCTTAGCCACTGCCACTGCTTATTCGAAGAAATTAAACTAATCTGTATATATTTAAGAGAATGTGTGTGTGTTTGATCCGTATAGGCTTCGAAACGGCTGGTCAGATTTCAATGAAACTTTCAGGGAATCTTCAGATTGACCTGACGAGTAATCGTGTAAAGTTTGGTGACGATCGGAGGACTTCTCTTTTTGAACTGTCAAATACAACTTTTATTTACTATGATGATATTCTATTATTTTATAACCCAAATTTGTAATGACACATGCGTTGTGTATATTTATGTCATTGTGAACGATATTGAAGTATACTAAAGTATTCAAAATATAAAGGAATGATATTGTATTTACTGATATACATGGGTGTAGGTAATTCGCTCGAGAAGAGAATAGAAGAGAATGAATACGGAGAGAAATTAATAAATAATTTAATAAATTGTGAGATGTAAATTAAATATTTAATAATGTAAGTTTATTGTTTAAATAAAATAAAGCAAAATCTGGCCCGGCGAAGCGGGCTGGGTACGGTAGTATTTTATATTTTTTAATGTTGTATATTTTTATCGATAGGGCGAACCCTAGCGTCCGTGAAAGAACTAGTTGCCTAGATATGAAAGGAGTGTGCTCTGGCGAGGGAATCGGCTCCATTCCCACGGCCGGCGGGCGGATGCGGAGGTCACTACCAGCGCAGTATCGCGCATCAGTGATGGACTTCATTTGTTATCGACATGAGCCAAACGGTGTAACCCCATTTATTAGATGTGACGAAAAATATCAAAGTAAAGTATTTTTGAGAACTGCGCGCAAAAATAGTTACGATTACGCGCTAGGTTTTCAATTCATCCCACTAGTTTTATAAATGTGAAAGTTTGAATGGATTGATGGAGGTTTGTTACATAATCACACCAGAACGACTGAACGGATGGTGATGAAATTTGGCACAGAGATAGATTATAGTCTAGAATAGCACATAGGTTTTTTACCGGCCCGGTGTAAAGCGAGTAGTAGATAAAGTAGGCGACAAAGTCAGCAGGAGATAGAGGCAGCAGCCCTGTTATTCTGAGCTCGTAGAATAAGGCTACGGTATCCCTGTCATAGAAGCCTACTAAAAGGAGGCTCGGGTTCACTGGGCGATAATGGGGGCCTTTGTCGTCCGCCGAAGTGGACCCAGGAAGAAGGCGACATCGGCTGACTCGTGTCGCCCTGCACTGTGACGGCAAAGAGTGAGATAAACCTCCCTCGACGTGCTCTCTGTAGACCACAGTGCACTCCGGTGCGTGCCCTTCCTCACCGTGCACCGAGGAAGGACCACCGGGGTGTTTTAGTGGGTAAGAACCCCAACATAACCCCGATTATCCCCGTATCTTGTTGAATATTTCCTCCCTCCCCCCAAGCAAAAACAAAAAAAGGAGATAAAGTCAGTGAAATGTAACGTAAATTTAGTGTATGTTTTTCAGTTTCATTTTCTGTAAAACTTTTAGTTCGGTAAAAATTAGTACCATGGTATTATTATAATTAAAACATGTTTTTTATAAAATACTAATAAAAAAAAAGTTACAGCCTTTATATATATAATATATGTGTCCCACTGCTGGGTACAGGCCTTCTCTGTATAGAGAGTATAAGGGCATAGTCCACGCGGCCCTAGTGAGGATTGGCAGACTTCACGTGCCTTAGAAAAATTTTCTAAGACATGTAGGTTTCCTCACGATGTTTTCCTTCAACGCCGAGCGCGTGGTTAATCAGCACATAAAATTGCAACAAGAAATTTATTGGTCCCGGCACCGGGGATCGAACTCAGATTGCTAGCGTACTATGCAACAAGAGCTACTACCACGGCTCATTAGCTACCACGGCTCTAAAATAAGTCACGTTGAATTGACTGACATGAAAACGCACATGTTTATATTTTGTTATTTATCGACATTTCAAGACCGCACTATTATAAAATAGGGTCATTCGCCCTCGTGCAACAAATCATTTTTAATTATCTGTGTATTCTTCTTTCCTTCCATCATAACCTGTTAAACAATAATGCAAATGGCCGCCCATTCGCCACTGACCAATAGTGGCGGGAGACGCGCGGTCTTTGACCTCCTTTCTTATTTTTTTTTTCGCGAACGTATCGAAGGAGAGCAGGATGCGGTCATTCTTCAAGAAATGGGTCAAGAGAAATTTCCGAACGCTCACATTGAATTTGGGTCATGTACATTTCGGGTGTAATTTATTCATATAAAACATTTCTGAACACAATTTAACACATTTTCCTATTTCAATTTACTTTTTTTTTGTGTAGGAATCACAAAACGTTTTGTAAATATTTACGAAAATTGTTACATACAATCTATTCAAATAAATAAATTTTATTTATCTGTATCAATATGTTATTGGAAGTTGGAACGATACGCATCATAAATTTCAATTTCACGTAGAAAATATATGAATGTGCCCGCATGACAGCCCTGATTGATTACAATCATCGCGATAAAAGGAGCCAAGGCTACCGAAGGACAATGTTCCCATCTGATGTTGAGTGTACACTACACCACTTAATCTCGCAACGTGTGACTAATCCGATTGTACTATTTTGAACCGTATTATAATAATTTTATAGTTTACAATCGCTTATAAAATCAATACAACAATGACGCGAGCGTGTACGAGTTAGCTCACTGCCATTGGCACGCTGTACCGGGAGAAAGGGGAAGGAAATAATAGGGATAATTTCAAACCCAATTGGGACTACATTTGAATTAATACTTGGCAAAGTCAATGTGGTATGTTTTATGTCCCGTATAATTTTCATGATCATTTCATATTTCAATAAGAGCGTAATTATTTCTCGCGAACGTAAAAGCAACTGATAATCAAATGTGTGTGTTTGTTTTGTTTGTCAAAATACATAATGGCATGGCCCTTTAAACATAGAACAGTCGTAAAACACGATGACTCCAAAATAAATCCACGATTAACAAATATTCTATCTCTGCTCAATAAAAGAGATTCCATCAACATCATCAAAGATAAATACGCACTAGTATATAGACATAGACAGACATTTTTTTATTGGCATCACAATACAAAACACATCACAGACCGAATATAACACACATTAAAAAGAATGAAAAATAGACAAACCACAGTTAAAGTTACACGGACAAATAATACAAAACATATGATGCCATTATCAGACACCGTCTAAGCATATGCTGCCGCAAGGATCCGTCAGCGCTGAGTTTCAGCGGTGCCCGGGACTACCTAAAGACGTGCGCGCGCAATACTACTTTTATATGGAATTTATACAAACAATTAGAGTATAATAAATATGATACATGAATAAAAAAGTTAAGAGATTAAAATATATTTTATACAATAAAATAATAAATGAAAAAAATTCATAAATAAATATATTATTAAGTCAAAAAATAAAATAAATAATATGATAATTAAACGTATATAAGAGAATTGTAAATGAAGGTAGGCATACATCATCAGTCTGTGTCTAGCCATTGCTGGAAGGCCTTCCCCAATGACGTCCATCATATACGATCCACCGCTCTTAGCAACAACAACAACGGGTCAACAAGATTCACGGGAACCTCGCAGGTACGGGCCTCGGGGTGTAGACCCCATTACCCGGGTAATCAGCGCAGGGGCGAGAGCTCCCCTGGTCGTGAGTACCGTTTAGAATGGATTTTTAAGAATAACTATTTTTACGTCGAGGCTAATCCCTCAAACGTCACGAATCTAACCGTTACGCCCTCCCGACCCCACGGTCTAGACGGAGGTCGGAGGGAGGGGGGAGGGCAATGTAAGTTTAATTGTTCAAAAGCTCCCTAGAATAAGGGAATTTGAACCTACAAGCGCTCTTAGAGTTCAGACACTTCCGTTTTATAAGGTCGTCGGTCCATCTGGAGTAATCTCCTTTGAATTTTCTTCGTTTCGTATTCTATGCCTTATGCCCATAGCTCTTTCCATCGCTCGTTACGTGACTTTGTAACGTAAACGTTTGTTCAGGCTAAGCGACCTAAGAGCTATGCCACCTCTAAATCCGGTGAAGCAGTAAAGGCCAGCTTCTCTGTGCCAACTGTGTTAGTTCGTCCAAAAAAAAAATCGTAATCAATATATAAAGCCAAAGCCACTCTTGTCGTCAATGTGTCAAATCGTCCTTAAAAACAATGAAGTATATACGGGTTAAAAATAAACTCTTCCCCTAATCCGGGAGCATTAAACTTATTTTTTACTAAATTAAGTACCGACTGACGTGTTGCTAACATGAAACTATAAATACTATACAAAATAAGACATAGACATTTATTTATTGGCATCACAATACAAAAACACATCACAGACAGAATATAACACACATTAAAAAAGAATAAAAAATAGACAAAACACAAGTTAAAGTTACACGGACAAATAATACACAACATATGATGCCAATATCGGACACCGTCTTAGCATATGCTTTTTTTTTTTGTTAACGGGGAGGAACGCCTTCTGGGGAAGGCGGCGGTTATGTGGGGTTTTACCCACTAAAATCTCCTCCCCGGTGGCTCTTTCCTCGGTGCACGACGAGGGGATCTCCAGTGGAACGCACCGGAGCCCCTCTGCACTGTGCTCAAGGAGCACGTCCCGGGGAGGTTACTCCCTCCCCCTGTGCCCTCATAGTGCAAGGCTACACGGGCCAGCCGATGTCGCCTTCTTGCCGAGTTCACTTTGGTGGACGACTCAGGCCCCACCCTTGTCGACCAGTGAACCCGAGGCCCCTTTAGTCGCCTTGTACGACAGGCAGGGGATACCGTAGTCTTATTCTTGAGAGCCCAGAACTACAGGGCTGGTCTTAGCATATGCTGTCCCAAGGATGCGACAGCGCTAATTTTCAGCGGTGCCCGGGACTACCTACAGACCTAAAGACGAAATAACAGCGTCTATATTAAACAGTCGTAGTTATCTAAAATTGTATTGTTACCTAAAACTACAAAAACTTTATATATAATACTTATGCCATAAAGTGTATTTTGTTATAGCTACTCGTATTAGAATAACGGGTTCAAGTTTTCATTAATCGCTCTCTTAGACACTTTCTAGGAATCTTCTGGCCGCAAACAATCAGCAATGAAGAACTCCTGGCACGCTGTAGACAATCGCTGGTCAGCCAACAAATAAAGCGCCGCAAGTGGTCTTGGATTGGTCACACCCTGCGTGAGGATCCTACTCACATTCCTAGGCAGGCGTTGGAGTGGATCCCACCAGGAACAAGGAAGCGTGGCCGTTCTAAGAAAACGTGGCGGCGATCGGTAGCGGCTGACATGAAGGCGATCGGGTTGACATGGCCCGGGGCCAAACACCTAGCCCAAGACAGCGAAATGGAGACGCACCGTGGACGCCCTCTGCCCCACAGCGGGGTCTTAGGACTATAAGTCAGAGTAAGTCACTCGTATCAGAAAATATTATTTTAGATTACTCATCTCAATTCTTTTTGATTTAAAAAAATATCTATTTTTCTGCATACTATAATTCCGTTTAGAGGGTAAGGTCTACACGGACCGCTAGCAGGGAGGTCTTTACAACGCATCCCCTATTGAAGTGAACACGGAAACTGATAAGCATTATGCGGGCGACCCCACGCGGAGTAGCTTCCGTTTTGTATGGTCTTACGTCAACGAACCCAATGAACTACATGTGAGGGGGTCAACCAAATAGAGCGGGAACTCTAGCTGCCATGGAAATTTACGATAACATTTTCCTATATTCTTTTAATTTAATAATCGTAATTCAGTTAAGACAACATAGAAATTACACTAAATACAAGACCTTGACCATAGACTATTAACTTTTTGACATTTGCAGTGCAAACGTCAAATATTAGTGACGTTCGTGTGAAATTGGCAGCTTAAAACATCTTTCCTGTAAACACCATTGCTAAGCAACTATAAAACGTGCAAGGATTTATTTTATTTAATAACATTTTCTATGTAGGATGTACCTTTATTGTACACCAAAATCAAACATAAAGCATTACATAACTAAGGTACATTTTAAAATTCGTTGTACAATGGGCGACCTTATCGCTAAGAGCGATCTCTTCCAGGCAACCTGGGTATGGACAGGAAATGTATGAACAAAACAGGTCGATAGCGATCAAATAGAAATATTAAAACAAATCTATACATATAATCAATAATGGGGAAGAAATCTTCAAAAAGATAACCCACCCCGCCTTCTGGGGTCATTTCATGTCATCATAAATGGTCTAGAAATATTATACAACTTTTAGAAAACCGATATTTTAATCGAAACTAATCATCGACATATAAATCAAAGGGTTTTCCCATCTTTTAATATTGTTACTTTTAGGAGCCTAAATGATATTTATTAAGTCATTTACTGTTTCTACTTCCTCCATTGCCCTTAATTCCATAATAAGTTAATTTAAATGAGCGAACACAAACACAAATCGTGGTATTTTAAATGTTATACTGGACTTAAACAAGGGTGTACGTGTGTAGGTGTCGTTATAACTTCGGAATAACGATTGTATGAACAAATACGTCAACGTTATACCAGGTATAACGTATTCTTGGTATATTAGTACAAATTTTTCTTATTCTTAATTTATTCCTAAGTTTATCTTTATACCACGTTTATTTTTAAAGCTGTATATAAGTATATTTATATACATATAAAAAAAACTCAAACAATTCGTGAACCTCTAATACTGTAGTCTTCGTGACTATACGTGAGTTACTCGTAAAACATCTGTCTGTCAGGGGACAGACAAGAATACACACACAAAAAAACTATCGTCTCAGGCCTTGACACTTCGAATTTGCATCGAACGCCCCTAAAAGGAGCGTCATCGTCTATGCATTCTGTTATAGTCTAAATTTAATTTGTCCTTATTGTCGTCTGCGTGTGAGTGGATTTCTGTATAAATAAGATTTGTTGAAAGAATTTATTAAGAAAAAAATTACTTATTGTACACTTCTTAAAATAAGTATTACAATGCTTCCCCCTCCCAACCCTTCCCTCGCCACCTTCAAATAATTTTTGGCTTGTCGTCCGATGGGGCCCAGTAATCATGGTTTGGTTACCCACGGAGAAGCTAAGAGCGCCCGCGAGGGGCGGCCTGAACACTGTATTAGGCGCCTTCCGTTGCAGAGGAGGAATCGTGCTGGAAGAGGAGTGTCGGTGTTATGTTGACAAAAAGGGACGCAGCGGTCGCGGAAAAGTTTGTGACAATGCAACGGGGCGTCTTCGAGAACCAGAGCATACTCCAACACCACCTTCAAAAATCAGACATAGAAACGAAATAAAAAAATCTAGTAACTGTAGAGGTAGCACTGTTTTTAACAAAACAAAGTAACCAATTAAAGTACATTAGGAAAGAACACGGACACAAGTCTGTGGTTGCGTTTTATTGAAAGAAAAAAAATACAATTTTGAGAGAGGAGCTTTTGGTTTAACCGACTACAAAAAAGAGGTTTTCAATACGCCTGTATAGATATAATGAGAAAAGATTTTCCGCCGTAATTTTACGGAAAAGTTTGTATGATTGATTGATTGAAAATTTTATGTAATAATGATTTTCTTTTACTAATGAGATTAGGACAAGACAAACGCAAATCGAACGCATGGTAATTCTAACTTCTGCATTCTAATTATGGTTCCATTATGTGAGGGCGTTTGGTAATACGAAGTTTGCGTTTTGAATACACCCAACTGTTCGGATGGCGTATGTCTCGAAATAAGTTTCATCGTAAATCATAACTGACAGTGAAACTTACGCCTTCAGTCGACTACAA
This sequence comes from Meandrusa payeni, assembly GCA_029286785.1. Lineage (NCBI taxonomy): Eukaryota > Metazoa > Arthropoda > Insecta > Lepidoptera > Papilionidae > Meandrusa > Meandrusa payeni. Next base: position 6,586,670 of record JAGSMX010000029.1, read on the forward strand.
GTCTGAGAATGTGCCGAGTTTTATGGTTGCCGTTAAAGTGTGAAGCTTGCAGTTTATTGCTTACTTATAAAATAACTTAAACTACTACTTGCAGACGCACAAGTACTGGGATTTCGAACAATACAAATGCCGTCATCGAAAGGTTTGCCATTTGAGAGAGGAGCTTTTGATTTAACCGACTACAAAAAAAGAGTTTACATAACTGTATAGATATAGAAAAGATTTTCCGCCGTAATTTTCCGGAAAGTTCGTATTTATCTCTCTCTTTATTAATTGATATGAATATGTCACTCATTTAATACAGTGATTCTTAGAAAGTTCGGGTGTCATCGTATTCCGATAAAGATCCCCGAAGGAAAATAATTTCTCACCACATCTGTATTTTATAATGTTTATGGACTCATAGCTCCGTCGTTAATGAATAGTGTTTTTTTGGAAAGGTGATTTTTTCTGTTTAGAATCTGAGGTTTCAAAGGCAATCGAAGACTAGATGAGATACTTTTTAACAACAACGTGCAGAAACGTGGAAGAAGAAAGAGAATTTATACGCCAGAATTTTGTAATAAAGTTCAAAGTTACAGTTGGGCCCAGGCCTTACCAAGTGCGGGTAAAACAGCATTTAAAAATTTCAAATAATTTTAAAGACGGCCGACAAAAATTGAAGTGGCAGTGAGCGGGTCACATATCACGATTCTTCATCTCTCGGTGAACAATATAATGACAAGATGGAAGGGGCCAGGGGCCAGGATAAGAAATGGCAGACCATTCAAACAGTGGACTGATTATGTTACCGAATCAGTAGGTGTGGATCAACATAGACAGGAATAGAACTGCTTGGAAAAAGATGGAAAAGGCCTTCACCTAAAAACGGTTCCATATCTGCACCAGCGCAACTAACACTATTAATATTAACAAAATTTTGTAGAGTGTGCACAGGAATTACACGAGTTCATTCCCCCATCCCCATTCTACCTTCGGACGTTTAGACACTCGGCGGGTCTCCACCCTTTTATAGACGATGTTCCACGCGTCCGAACCAAGCGAAGAACGATTTGAGTCACCGTTCATCGTGAGTACAGCAAAGGAGTGGAATAAATTGCCGGCGTCAGTCTTTCCAAGTACGACGTGGGAGCCTTCAAGAGTAGAGTGAATAAACACTAAACTAGCGCGTACCATCTTTCGACTATATCACCACTTAACATCAGGTGGAATCATGGTTAAGCGCTAGTTTACACGCATAAAAAAAAATATTTCGGAAATGAGAGCGTAGAAGAAAGGATAGCGTCAATACAATAAACAGTATTTAACCCTAAACATAGCAATGTAAAGCATAATATGCATGTAAAGTACAGATATAAAATCTATTTACCTAAATTTATTGTTTAATTGTATTTTATAATAATTATTTAAATGTTTAATGTCACAATTGTCAGTGTCGTGACATTTGTAATTATAAAAGAGATGGAGTTGGAATAAGGACATTTTTTTTTCAGAATGCTAACAATATATTATCGCAAATATATTTAAAATTCTTGTTAACCATTCCAAATAAGCTTAGGCTTGTTAGAACGTACGTTACGTACTACTATATTATTTCAATACTTTTCTAACATATACTAACTAATAAAGAAATATTTACAATTTAAAAGATATTACAAAATATTTACAAAAAATATAACTGTGCCAAACCGTCATCGCTTGGCAGCGTGCCCAGAAGGCTGGTAGCATTGCCACGTTGTATGGCAATACTTAGCCTCTGTGCAAGGTATAAGCCAGCCCTCTGGTCACCAGATGTGTCGACCAACTTCTTAGCTAACACATTAAAAAGGTGATGTGCACCAGGACCCCACGGACCCAAAGTTTCTACCCCAAACGGCTCAAATATGAAACCCGTATCGAGGTTACTATATTTGCGCCGCTTGAGGTTTTCTGCAGTTGCAGCGGTCGCTCCAGCCTCAACAGAAGATTCTGGAAGATGTGACGGCGCCAACGTACTTAGTACGTATAGCACTGTATAGAATAGTGTACATCTTCGTTTCCAAAATACGTATTTTTATCACGATTTTTTAATGTATTTTTTGAAAATACATTTTTTTCTGTTCTTCAAAAAACAATCTTGCCACGATAAGTGTTATATGTAATTCCTCACTGGTCGAAGTTACTAACATACTTGTAGTGTACAGTCAGTTGAAAATTTCAGACCATAATAGTAACTTACGATAAAAACATTACAAAGACGCAATTTCCAATTATTACTAATTACCATTTATCATGGACTGTCTGTATTTAAATTTATTAACATATCGCGCTGACAGGAGAGTGAATAAATTATGATAATAATACACAATAGCATATCTTTATATTAATTATTAATAACTGGCATCGATAAGAAGCTAATTGTGGTTTGCAACCCGTTTATCATTTACTATACATATAGTATAGTAAATGATAGGTTTGCCTCCACCTTCCTTATGCGGACGGCTAAGGAATGGAACTCTCTGCCGCGTTCAGTCTTTCCTCACGTACAATCTGGACACCTTTAAGTCCAATGTGAACAGACTTATAGGCTCACGTGCTCCATCCTAGGCTTTATCTTCGCCTTCCATCAAGCAAGATAGAAGCCAAACGTGAGCCTATTTACTATAAAAAAAAGTATGTTTGCTATTGAGCGTGTCAGATAATTGTATTATAGTTGTTCTTATGACTATCATCGTGGTTCGGCCCTCTCGGGCGACCACGGATCGGCATGCTTACGCGTAATATAGTAACCGTCCAAGCCGAGGTTACCCCTCACCGGGGGGACCCTTATGTCGAGTTACTAGCAATACAGGTTCAGGCTAAGCGACCTAAGAGCTATGCCACCTCTCAATCCGGTGAAGCAGTCAAGGCCAGCTTCTCTGGCCAATCTGTGTAGTTCGTCATAAAAAAAAAATTATGACTAACGAATGATTCGTTTCTAATGTTCAGATTATATGTATGTCAAATGCAGTTGCCAGTTACTATTTATTTAACAGATTATATATGTGTATTAAAAAAATAATAATTAGTTATTATTATATGTGCTATTAAAACCAGAGAGTATTAAATATGTAAAGCATTTGTGATCGCTGATTCCAAATAGTATAAGAGCAGTGATACAGTTCATAGAGGCTAAATTCCCTATTCTAGGGAACTTTTGAACAGTTAGTCTTTCTACCCTCACCCCTCCCTTCCCCGTCTCCCCCCAACGACCTCCGTCTCAACCGAAATCGAGAGGTCGGGAGGGCGTAGTTAGTCGATAGTTTCGTCGTTGCTGACGCTCTAGGGAGGTACCCAGGACCAGGGGAGCAGTTTCACTCTGCGTTACAAGAATTGCTCTCTTAAAGAAATTAGATATGGCTCTAAATACAAAATCGGTTGACCCAGTCGAAGCTTAATAGATATGAAACAAAAAAAAACACAAACGAATGACTTCTTCGTTTTGGAAATCGGTTAAATACCGATTTAAAATCGAATCAAACACTACTACAATGTAGCGTACAAGCGTTTGCTTTCTCATTCTTGCTAAAAGTACAGAGGCGTGAGTTATTACCTAATAAAATACCTTAACGCCATGTGGAAAATGAAATCGAATATATGAAGCTATATACGACGATGGTCGTAATATCGCCCTTTAGCTGATCGTAAACTCTAGCGTCATAAACCTCGGGACATATTGATTTATTGCGTATGCTCCGTCTTCCTTTGATTTCAATAAAGCGACTATAATAGGATACTGCTGACCCCGTTGTAAATTAGCGAATAAAATTGCGTTTAACTATTTCATTCATTTAAGGTTTTCCATAAATATTACTAACATTCTTTTTAACCACCTATGCTAAAAAAATGTTTATTTTTTTTTGTTTTACTTGTGGGAGCGTATCTAATCGCATACTCGTCTCTCAGGGGAAGGACGAGTTATGTCGGGTCTTACCGAACCTACAAAATGATTCACCATCGTCACATATGCGGGATCGATTGCGCACATGCTTCGCACATCTCATGGATGCCATTGTCAGAATTGGACCGAATTGGACCACAGGGTTCACCCCAATCAAAAGTTATGAGATAACTAATATTACGAAAACAGACAGACGAATCGAGACTATTTTGAAGTCGAAGTAAACGGCAATTCATTGAGACGAGCCGACTAGGATTCGAATCCGCGACCGTCAGATCGTTACTTGAATGTAGCCACTAGGCTCGTAACTCTACCATAAACAAACGATTGCTAAAACGTCTGTATGACGTAATCCAACTGGCCGCGCGGCACAAAGACTTTTGTCTGCCATCGCAAACCTTAAAAAAAACATCAATGCATAAGATATGCAAATATGCATTATTACATGTGCCCGTCGAATGGCAAGCGCAGTGAACGCGCCCGTTAACACAGACTATTAAAAAGGTTATCTAGACATTACAATAGTCTAGACGCTAAAATTAGGCAGGCAATTGAATGTTTTATTGTTTGGGACCTAGACATGGATTTTCGGGTGTTAAGGTCAAGTACATTTAGTTACATTATTTACTGTCGATTCATGAATGGGTCGGCAGTAGCAGGGCAATGTATTAATGGCATTACCACGTCTTCGTAAACTTCAGTAACACACACGGCCAATTCCTATCAACCGACTTCAAACGGAGGACAATTCTATATTTTAACTCACTTTAAATCGGGAAATCTTCAAGAAGATATCACGCCTTCTGGGGGCCAGACCTTACCTACTAAAACCCTGGTGGCCATTCCTCGGTGAATGGTGACGAGCTCCGAGAACCAGTGGAACGCACCGGAGCCCCCGTGCACTGTGCTCTCGGAGAGCACGTCCCGGGGGGAGCGTACTATGCAACCTGAGCCAACCGGACACTGAACTACCACGACTCTTTCCTTTTATTCATTATTTTTTGTAATTTTATATTTTTGTATAAAATGAAATTATAGAATTTTAAATGTCTCGATTATTGGTGTGACATTTATCAGATAGAAAGATAGAAGTAGGGAAAAAAGATGTCAAATATTGTTTCTCTAAACATTATAAAGAAACGTAACTACGTCTTTTGTTTCCATATATATATATATAAATGAATGTCTGTATGTCCTTTATAGAATCGTAAACTATACATGTGATAATGTGATCTTAAGCAAAGAGTTTCTGAGTTGGTTGACAGATGGCGCCACTATCATTCCAATGAATTTTTTTATATTTCCGTGACAGTGGAATTGAAACCACAAACGAACAGCGAATGTCCATGTCTTTCCTTCAATTTTATTTTAGTTAGTGAAAAGAAAAAGATAAAGAGTCCATCTTTTTTCATTATCTATATATATAAAAGAGAATTTGTGTGGGTTTGATCTGTATAGGCTCCGAAACGGCTGGACCGATTTCAATGGAACTTTCAGGGAATCTTCATATTGACCTGACGAGTATTTTTGTAAAGTTTGTTGACGATCTGAACACTTCACTTGAACTATCAAATACAGCTTTTATTTACTATGATGATATTCTATTGTTTTATAACCCAAATTTGTATTTACACATGCGTTGTGTATATTTATGAACCATAACCATATTGAAGTATCATGAAGTATAATAAATCCCTAAATGTTAAGAATGATATCGTATTTTCTGATATGTGGGTGAAGTAATGATCTTTACCCGCTCGAGAAGAAAATAAAAGATAATAAATACAGAGAGAAATTAATAATGTAATATATTGTGAGAGTTAAATTAAATATTTAATGATGTAAGTTTATTGTTTAAATAAAATAAAGCAAAATCTAGGCCCGGCGAAGCGAGCTGGGTACGCTAGTATTCAATACAAATTCCAGACAACACTTCCCCTTAAGTAAATATGCAATAAGAGAATTCAAAATGGTTTGCCGAAAACCACATCACAATTGTTTTTATTTGCATGCAGCGCGATGTCCCGTCTAGACTGTGCGTGACATGAATTGTACTGTCCTTATGTTTGTCTGCTTTATGTTGCTGCTATATGTTGTTCTGCTTAAATATGCACAATACAGTGTCACATGCAACAACACATATGCAGAAATAGAAACTGTTTTATAAGTGAAATGTAATATTGTAATAAAATAAAAACACTAACAAGAATGATGAAAGAATGAGAGGAAAGGCATGGGAGAACTTCTTTTTTTTTTGTTGACGGGGAGGAAATCTTCAGAAAGATATTCTGGGGGGAAGGCGGCGGTTATGTGGGGTTCTTACCCACTAAAACCTCCCCGGTGGCCCTTTCCTCGGTGCATGACGAGGGGCTCCGGGATCTCCAGTGGAACGTACCGGAGCCCCTCTGCACTGTGCTCAAGGAGAGGGAGGGGAGGTTACTCCCTCCCCCCCTGTGCCCTCGCAGCGCAAGGCGACACGGGCCAGCCGATGTCGCCTTCTTCCCGGGTCCACTTTGGTGGACCACTCAGGCCCCCACCCTTGTCGCCCAGTGAACCCGAGGCCCCTTTTAGTCGCCTTCTACGACAGGCAGGGGATAGTCGTAGTCTTATTCTTGAGAGCCCAGAACTACAGGGCTGAAAAACTGAGAAAAACTGCCCTAACCTAACCACGTTGGGGGAACTAGATATAGCATAGGCATACTATACGAGTACTTAGATTAAAAAGGACAAGGGGCAATAAAACTCTGAATTTAGTAGTTATGAGTCAGTAGTTATGCCTATTGTTACAAAAAAAAAGGAGAACGATTAGTCCGATTTTTTTCATGTTGTTGTTGTTGTTGAATATTTTATGGCTTGGTAACAAGACCTTTAAGTCAAGTCTTTTTTTAAAACACACACTTATTTCTTACGTCTAGGATAAAAATGGAAATGTAAGTTACATGATCCCCGCTATGAGTCCCCACGCCATTTTTTTTTTCGTGTTTGTGCACTCATAACTAGGGATGTCATGCCAACAATATATCGATATATTTTTCGATATAATATATCGTGAGGTTGTACCAATACTACGCGATATATTGTACAAATAAATCGATATTTTTCATATATCGAAATTTGTTTATAATTAATTACCGCTTATTATTAAATATTAGAAATGTTTTGTACTAATAGAGTACTTGGGGCGTAACAGAGGTTACCGTTTCGGATACCAGTCCAGACTATTTGATTTGATTTGATTCTGCTAGCAGTACAGACTACGACGAGTTCTGTCATCGTTAAGAGTAGGAGTGTAGTAACATACTACACTACACTCTTCGTGATGGTAGCGCAAGTAGGGGTTTTATTTTATTCAAGTTACGAATAAAAAGAAAGAATTGATTTTTTTATTTAATTTCTTACGATATTTCGTATATCGGATGAAATATAACGATATTAGATGATTCGATAATATCGGATTGAAGCGATATATCGCGTCCACATTTCGATATTTTATGTAATATCGATATCTATCGTGCACTACTGCTCATAACTCTCTCACTCGAATGCATTTTTTTTATTTGGAATGGAAATATTTAAATGAAATAACATGGTAATATATCGTTAACTTTATTTGCCGTTTAAAAATTACAAAACAAAATACAACAGCATACATCTATACAAATAAACAAAATTGGAATGTCTGTTTGTTATTTTAAAATAACCACTTTATACTACATGCATATGAATATATATGGTACATATACCAAAATAACATTTTTTACAACTTTTCTCTGTCTGTTTGGTCCCGCTAATCTCTGAAACGTCTGGACCTATTTTGACGGTACATTAACTGGCAGATAACTGATGTAACAAGGAGTAACTTTTTATTTAACCGACTTCAAATTTATATAAAGTTATTCATCAGGTACAAGCTGTAAATTAATAATTAGTTGGATTGGTTTTGCCCAACTGTTTCGCCTCCCAAGAGACAGAAAGAAATATGGTGAACTGACTGCTAACCTTCGCTAGTCGGAGAGGCACTTTAGACATTTAGACATTTAGACATTTAGACATTTAGACATTTAGACATTTAGACATTTAGACATTTAGACATTTAGACATTTAGACATTTAGACATTTAGACATTTAGACATTTAGACATTTAGACATTTAGACATTTAGACATTTAGACATTTAGACATTTAGACATTTAGACATTTAGACATTTAGACATTTAGACATTTAGACATTTAGACATTTAGACATTTAGACATTTAGACATTTAGACATTTAGACATTTAGACATTTAGACATTTAGACATTTAGACATTTAGACATTTAGACATTTAGACATTTAGACATTTAGACATTTAGACATTTAGACATTTAGACATTTAGACATTTAGACATTTAGACATTTAGACATTTAGACATTTAGACATTTAGACATTTAGACATTTAGACATTTAGACATTTAGACATTTAGACATTTAGACATTTAGACATTTAGACATTTAGACATTTAGACATTTAGACATTTAGACATTTAGACATTTAGACATTTAGACATTTAGACATTTAGACATTTAGACATTTAGACATTTAGACATTTAGACATTTAGACATTTAGACATTTAGACATTTAGACATTTAGACATTTAGACATTTAGACATTTAGACATTTAGACATTTAGACATTTAGACATTTAGACATTTAGACATTTAGACATTTAGACATTTAGACATTTAGACATTTAGACATTTAGACATTTAGACATTTAGACATTTAGACATTTAGACATTTAGACATTTAGACATTTAGACATTTAGACATTTAGACATTTAGACATTTAGACATTTAGACATTTAGACATTTAGACATTTAGACATTTAGACATTTAGACATTTAGACATTTAGACATTTAGACATTTAGACATTTAGACATTTAGACATTTAGACATTTAGACATTTAGACATTTAGACATTTAGACATTTAGACATTTAGACATTTAGACATTTAGACATTTAGACATTTAGACATTTAGACATTTAGACATTTAGACATTTAGACATTTAGACATTTAGACATTTAGACATTTAGACATTTAGACATTTAGACATTTAGACATTTAGACATTTAGACATTTAGACATTTAGACATTTTGGACATTTAGACATTTATTTATTGGCATCACAATACAAAAACACATCACAGACTGAATATAACACACATTAAAAAAGAATGAAAAATAGACAAAACACAGTTACACGGACAAATAATACAAAACATATGATGCCAATATCGGACACCGTCTCAGCATATGCTGTCACAAGGATGCGACAGCGCTGATTTTCAGCGGTGCCGGGACTACCTAAAGACGTGCGCGCGCAATACTATTTTTATATGGAATATTATTATACAGACAGTAAGAGTATAATAAATATGATACATAAATAAAACAGTTATGAGATAAAAATATGTTTTATACAATAAAATAATAGATGAAAAAAAATATATAAAAATTATTGAGTCAAAAATAAATAATATGATAATTAAATGTATAAAGTTTAAATTATATAATTAAATATTGAAAATATTGGAAACAACAAGCCACCGATGTCGCGGGGATATTATCTTTTGTATCTTTAACATCAGGTGTATGTAAGAAGAAGATGGGCCGGAGAAGCGTGCGGAGTCCACCCTCCAGATGGACCGACGACCTTATAAGGACAGTCGGAAGTGGCTGAATGCGGAAAGCGGCGGATCGTATGTGGTGGATGGCATTGGGGAAGGCCTATTTCCAGCAGTGGATACACTCTGATGATGATGATAATTACCTACTAACTTTCGACTCTATATCTATCGAATCTATGATAAAACCATATAAGTTTCAAATTCATCACGTAAACTGATTTCGATGATTTTTTTATTAGAAAGGACGTACTTTATAGTCTGATGAGAGTTTGTTTAGGTTTTGATAATTCTATTTCTTAATATTCCTATGATAATTCGGAAATACAACGAGAGCGTCCGCGCGTAATAGCGTGTACCGTCTGAGTCAATTTGATTTGACTGCACGTCTATTAGTTAGTAAATATAATTGTTTATGTTTGAGTAGCGACAACTCATATCTCTGTAGTTTATGAACTGATTTCATTTTCTTTCACTTGGAGAAGTTTAATTTCGATTTTAGATTAACTATAACTCTATTATCAACTTGAAAAGTTCTTTCACGAGCTACGTTCTCAATCTTTGTACTGTACGAGGTTTCACAAGAAAGTGGACCAGTAGACAACGTTCAAAATGAAGAAAGAGAATGGGAAGAAGAAGCGTGAGAAGCGATCGATGTACACCGCCGTCTCCCTCCCGTTGCAGAACGTCTCGTACTGCGGCAGTGAAGCGGACGTACTCGCTCGAGGGTCCACGGAATTTGGGAATATGTGCTGAAATTATAAATGAAACACTTGTTAATTTGATAACTTTATCTTTTTTTTGTTGACGGAGGGGGAAATCTTCAATGATAACCCCGCCTTCCCCCCAGAAGGCTGGGATTTTTACACACTAAAACCGTGAGGGGCTCCAGGATCTACAGAGGAACGCACCGGAGCCCTTCTGCACTGTGCTCTTCGGAGAGCACCTCCTAGGGAGGGGGAGGGAGCGGAAGGTTAATCCCTCCTCGCTGTGCCGTCGTAGTGCAAGCCGATGCCCTGCCGATGTCGCCTTCTTCCTGGGCACAAAGGCCCCGCCCTTGTCACCCAGTGAACCCGAGGCCCCTTTAGTCGCCTTCTACGACAGGCAGGGGTACCGTCTTATTCTATGAGCCCAGGACTACTGGGCTAATCCCATGATACTTAGTCCTACCAGGCTGCTGGGGAGTAACTCCTATCCATTACATGTTTAGACCCAGACAGATGGAGATCCTATAGCTTTTTACCATGCACCGAGGATGAGGTCGCCAGGGCGGTTTTAGTGAGTTAAGCTTTCGTTACACGGACGATGTCTAATTTCCGAAGTGTCATACTTATTGAGAACCTCGTCCATTTCCAAGTCGGTTAAAGGATTCCACGCGCTTGGTATCCTAGGAATGAAAATATCGATTGTGGGAACATAATATACCTTAAAGGCGTCCAGATCCCTCGATAGGTCCTCGTCGGAGTACCCCTTCATGGCCTTAGTGGCCACCGGGCCCATGTAGTTGTTGACGACTGCGAACTCGAAGAGCGAGAGGAACACGAAGACCGAGCAGGAGGACATCCACACGTCTATCGCCTTCACGTAGGACACCGGCGGCAGACTCTGCTGTGACTGCGTGTTTTGTGTTGCTGCCGTAGAAATAAACATTTAATTGGCTTTATTACTTTCCCATACAATGCCTGAGGTTCAATAGACCCTCTATTCCAGTCTGAATGATTTAGATTCTACTACTTGCTGTCGGTTTCTGGTTCCTGATCTATATTTGGAAAGTTGATAAAGCAGACATTTGAAAGACGCGTGGCCGGTGCTGTACCATGCGATCGGCAAAAGTTATCCAGATTCATCAAAATTAACGACTCCGGACGCGAGGCCCTCCGTCGATTGGTTTTGTTCTAATTAAAGTTCTGATTGCATGTATTAGCTCTAGAATTATCACAGTTATCCAAGTAACCGAGGTAAGATCTAAGGAACCAAATCTGATATATTGATCCATTCGCGGTATTGCAGGTCTATAGCAGGGGTCGGCAACCTTTTGAATTGGAACAGTCAAAAATTTTAATTTACATAATTCCAAAGCTTTTAGCCACAATTTCTAGTCTTGCTAACACTTAAACTCTTACAAACTTTAACTCCTTTTCTTTCTTATTAACACATTCTTGCTTAATACGAGTTAATACCAAAGAGCCACAGCTTCACATCGAGTCACAAAGAGTCGCATTTGGCTCGCGAGTGAAACAGAAAACAGAAAACGGGAAAACAGAAAACGAGAAAACAGAAAACGGGAAGACAGAAAACGGAAAACAGGCAACGGGAAAGCAGGCACCGGGAAATCGGGAAAACGGAAAACAAAAATAAAAGACATGTTACTTTTTCAAACTTAGGTTAAGTTTTCTTTATATTAATATAAAAAGATGTTATATAAAAACATTGTCAAAATGCGTGCCGTGTCCAGGAGTACTGCCTTCTGTATCTGACCTTTGACTCGGCCATCTAGCGAATGTTTCTTCAGGTGTTGATCGAGATTTTTCGCTATAAGACTGTTCGAGTCATTATTATTATTAACTTCATTACAATTCAAAAAAGTGTAAAACAAAACTCACCCAAAGTCAGCAACGATGTGACACCCAAGGTGACTCTCGCGGGTATAGCTTCTGGTTTAATCCAAAACGAGATCCACGACATGACGACGATCAGCGCCGAGGGTATGTAAGTGTGGAACAAGTGGTAGCCGAGACGGCGGCGCAGGTTGAACACAACAGCCAGGCAGGTGAAGTTACCTGGACAAACAGTACATCTAATACCGAACGGTCGGATATTTATTTATTTGTGAAAGATAGGTATACAGTAAGAGACCCTGTCAACTGACCCATAGAAGCACGGCGGGTTCTCCGAGTACTTTAACAAGTTTCGGTGCAAGGAGAGCCCTTCGTGCATCTGCGAGCCGGAGGTGTACGAGTCAGTGATGCACACATTGTTAGAATGCCCGGAATTTAATGTAAGAACATACGAGTGTGAAAGCGAAATGAATGAAAGTATAACTCTTGATAATATTAGAAATTTAATTAATATTAATGAAAAGAAAGATATATTTATCAAATTCTGTAGAGATTTAGAAAGAGAAATAGAAAGGAATAAAACGTAGTGTAAATAGTTAAAAAAATAAAACAATAAACCAGAATAATAAATAGGAATAAGTTATATTAGTAATAGATGTAAAATAAGGACATTTATATATAGAATAAAGGATACTAGAAATAAATCTTGTAAAGTAGATCAAATGTAGCAGCTAACTAAAGTTAAGTTAAAAATGCCCGCAGCAAAACACGCTGGGGAAGAACTAATAGTAAGAAACCATAAACTCTCCCGTAGAAGGCGACTAAAAGAGGCATCAGGATTACGGGCGACAAAGGTAGGGACCTTTGTCGTCGGTACTGTAGAGTAAGTTAACTAGTAAATGTACCAAGTAAAATGAATATTATAAATAGATAATATGTATAGAATAAGATAATACAAGAGTGTTCATTAAATATGAATTTGTTAAATAAGCTAATAGAGAATTAAAAAGGAGAATAGAAGAAAGGAAACTGAATGGCACTGTCCAAGCCTAGTAAGAAGTAACGTAGGCTATTCATAACAAGAAATAGAATAAACTAGACAAGATTCGAGCAAATCTGCGCCATTAATAAGTGGATGAACCAATCTTGTTACATAAAATCACTGTTGGACACGGGAAGAAGGCGACACTAGTGGTCACATACTTCAGAACACAATGCAGAGGAGATCCTCTCAGCGTGCACTGAAAACGCCCCCCGGGGAAGTTTTAGTCGGTAAGAACCTCACATTACTCCGCCTTCCCCCAGAAGGCTATAATGGTACGAGAACTTTTTCATATTTATCTATTATGTGACGTATGAAAGAACCTGTTGAATATTCAATGGTACAGTCGCTTGTATAATTGTTGGAGATGTCCAGCTGAGGTAATTCTATGTCCGGGTTCACCACCAGGGGGTCGGTCAGATTCCAGATGAAGACCAGATCGTGAACCGTGTGAGATACTGAAAATAAAATGTTTGCTAATTAAAACAATAAACAGTCGCGCACGCTCTCTCTTATTTCCGTAGTACCATGGATTACGGTTTTCGAAAAACAAATGCATAAGTGGACAGTTGTTTAAATTTGAACTTGCAATTCCTAACCAAAGAGGAGATATTTGAGATCAAAGTGGTATCAGACGACAAACCGCCAAACAGTCAATAAAAACTAAAACTTAACAGAAAACAAAAGTCGTAAAGTAACATAAAATTTGGAATACATAACCAACCTACTGTCACACTCGCCATTACCAAGTATTTCCGCTACATATAACCTCCTTAATACTAAGTCCAAGTCGGATGAAATTTTTTGGCACCTTAGTGTTGAAAATTATGCAATAATTTAATTTGGCCAATTTAATTAATTTATTACTGTTTTTTTTTAATTATTTAAAATATTTTTGTAACTATTAATTATTAAATCGTCACGTTTCTTAATAGCGAATGTTGTGTACACCTGTAATTGGCATACACAACAGGACTTAGTTTGTAAACTTGATTATTACAACAATGTATGATTGTGTAATGCTGTGTTTCTTATCAAATAAATAAAGTACTCCAGAAGCGAGAGGGATGTGGTATCGGTGCGCGGGGCAGAGTACTACAGGAGCCAATAAGCGCTCGCTCATGTCCGTCCGCACCCCTTCACTCACCTGTTAAAATTATTTTCGACTTCTGCACATTAACTAATTTAACATTAGAATTATTTGCCGCCAACTATACTAACAGGAAATTTATGAAGAAAAGCGTTAAGACTTACAACTTTCAATCATCATAGAACAACTCTGCGTATCGTGAGGGTACGATTCAAATTTCATCGCACAGGATAACACCAGTGTCAATCTGTAAATCGTAATAAATTCTTTAAGAAAGGTCTTCGATTTAATTTTTAATTTTATCCCTCACCGGGGGGACCGTTAGGTCGAGATAGAGGCTCAGGCTAAGCGACCTAAGGGCTATGCCACCTCTCAATCCGGTGAAGCAGTAAAAGCCATTATTATTATTATTTTTAAATCATTATTTTTATCCATTTCTTAATTTGTTCTATTATTCTTATTATATTCTATTTGATGCTTATATCCTAGCGCTATTTTTTACTCTTGGGGTCGCAATACTTGTTGAGAGCTAATTATTTACAGTTTTTTTTATTTCTGTTAACTGCCCTCTTCGCAATCTTTTTGCAGTGTTGCAGAAAGTTGCTGCTAACGTTTGCGTTGCTAACGAACGTTTGTAGGTTTTCTTTATTTAGTTTTAGTCCAGTAAAAATTGCCATGTCCAGCCTATCGTAGTCGTTGACTGGGCACTACAACAGAAGATGCGAGATCTCGTTGACGGTGTCGTCCCAGATACTTGGCTTTTACTTTCTTTTACTCTCGCTACAAGTCGCTCTACAATTATGAATACAGCAAGATTCAAGTCATCCACGTTCACTAAGCAAAATCTCAACATTGGTCCTTCGAGCCGGATATTAGCAATTCTGAGGAGCCGTTAGCATGTACTGAATTTAAGGAATACATTTTTAATTCGATATAACATTTTAATTATTACAAAAAAAATTGATTTTAATTTGATTGAAATGATGATTGAAATGACATAGATAATCTAGCCAATTTTCACAAGAAATAATTGTATAAATACTCAATTGTACACTTACTTAGACATATAAAGCAATGTCTTATCATGGTACAGCCATAGGTAATGGTTCGGTATGCTCATCTCGTGGAACGTGACCTTCTTCGCATTCTTGAAGAAGCAGTCCGGTCTCCAAATGTTGTTGAGCCAGGCCACGTCTAGGATACGGTATTCTTCGTGCATATTTTCCGGTAGTCGAAGTCTTGGATCCCGCCATGATTGGGCCAGGAATATATCTGCTACGTATGTCTGAGAAGGGAACAAATGAGTCAAATCAAACATTAAAGTCTAAATTAATTCTAAAGTCGAATTATCGTAACTACTAATTAGCTTAGTTGGAATGGTTAACAAGAATGCTAGTAATATTTCTGAAAGAAATATTGCTAGCTCTCTTTTACAAAAGGGGCACAATTTTTTTACAAATGAATTGTGATTTTTTTGTACTTAAACACCAAAAAACCGCAATTCATCGTTACAATGTGGGTATAAAAGAGAGCTAGTTTTATATTAATTTTTAATTATTATTTACTTTTATATTGTTACTTATATACATTACATTACATATATATAATTATTATTTATATTTAAGGTTGTCAAATATCTCCCTTCCGCCTTTTGTCTTTTGAATTTCGCGGCTATGTACAAAGCGCTACAGAGCTCGTATCTAGCAATACTATACATAATTTGAAAGGTCTTGACATAACCTACAAAACGACGCTATGCATAATTAGTTTGGATATTGCGTTCAACAGTTATAGACGTGTAAACATGGACTTCACTAACGCCGAAATTCGCGGCTTGGCCACTGTTTGGGACGATTCACCGGCCTTCGACCACGACCGTTTTCGCTTGATATTGTCGTATGTGATCCATTTTTCGTCGCCAGTCACCATCCGCTTCAAGAATGGGTCGAGTTCGTTCCGTTTCAGCAGCTTATCGCAGGCGTTGATTCGGTCCAGAAGGTTTTGCGTCAAATCATGCGGCACCCAAACATCAAGCTTTTTGTATCCAGCCTTCTGCAGATGGTTTAAAATGGTTTGGTGACTAACTGCCATCTCCTGGGCGATGTCACGAGATGCCACATGCCGGTCTAACTCGATGTAGTCCATGATTTGATCGGTATTTGTCGTCACAGGTCTTCCGCCGGCTGGCTTATCCATGGTGTCGTTTTCACCGGCTCTGAATCGTCGAAACCATTCCTCCGTGGTTCGAAGTGATAGAGTACCATCCCCAAAACAAGATTAATCTCACGGAACGTTTCTCTAGCGGATTTGCCTTTAACGAAGGAAAACTTTAAAATAGCGCGAATTTCGGCGTTAGTGAACTCCATGTTTACACGTCTATAACTGTTGAACGCAATATCCAAACTAATTATGCATAGCGTCGTTTTGTAGGTTATGTCAAGACCTTTCAAATTATGTATAGTATTGCTAGATACGAGCTCTGTAGCGCTTTGTACATAGCCGCGAAATTCAAAAGACAAAAAGGCGGAAGGGAGATATTTGACAACCTATATTATTACAATATTTTTTCAGAAATATTATTAACATTTCAACTAAGGTTAAGCTTGTGCTAGGAGATGGTTCACGTCAATAATCGAAATAGATTCGAACCTGCGACCTTACGATTTCCAAACTGTACCCTAAACCATGAGCCGTGGTAGCTCAGTGTCCGGACGGTTGGCTCATGTTGCATAGTACGCTAGAAACCCGTGTTCGATCCCCGGTGCTGGCACTAATAAATTTGTGTGCAATTTTATGTGCTGATTTACCATGCGCTCGGCGGTGAAGGAAAACATCGTGAGGAAACCTACATGTCTTAGATTTTTTTTCTAGACATGTGAAGTCTGCCAATTCGCACTAGGTGTGCGTGGCGGACTGGCCCTTACACTCTTTACAGAGAAGGCCTATGCCCAGCTGTGGGACTGGAACTTTAACTTTTAACGGAAATACGCGCCTTTCACATATGGGACCTAATAAGTTTTGTCAAAAGTGGACTGTGCAAGCTGTCTGTCTACCACGTTTTAAAAGGACATACATATTATATCGAAAAGAAAAATCCTTACGCGATATAAGTATTTTATGGGAAAACCCCTTGATAAGATCAGGAGCGTTGCTGGAGTTTCTTCGGCCACTTCTTCTCTCAGCGCTAACGCTTCCCGAAGTGGCATAGAAGTCCCAATACTCTTTAGTCAATAAAATAGCTACTGACCGAGCCGTGGTTCGGCCCTCTCGGGCGCAATCGAATCGGACTGCTAACGCGTAATAATAGTAACCGTCGATAGAGGTTAGATAGGATAGAGGTTCAGGCTAAGTGACCTAAGAGCTATGACACCTCTCAATCCAGTGAAGCGGTAAAGGCCAGCTTCTCTGGCCAACTGTGTTAGTTCTTCCAAAAAAATATCGAAAAACGTAAACAAATTAGTACAAGTTCTGGCATTCAAGAAGATGGATCGGGACATCGAAAACAAAGTCATTAATCTTTTCACTAACCATACTCTCCTCGTTGATTGAATCCAAAGACAACACAGTTACATGAAAGTAGACAACAGTGGGCTGTCCTAGCAGCTTCGGCGCTCTGTTCTTATCGTAGTACTTCGCTTTCACGGGCAGTATGTCGCGAAGGGATAGACTGGATTCCGACTTCAGCTCCATTTCCTGATATGAAGCATTTGCTCTGTGGAAAAAATTGTGGGACATGATATCGTCGTTTCTTTTTTTAGTGACGAACTTACACAGATCTCAGACGAGCTGTCTTTGACTGTTTCGCGTTCGGGTTTTAGAATCTTTATTTTCTCATAAGAATATATTATACGTATTTCTGACATCTACAGACAATATAACACTAATTCAAACGACGAGGACAAAAGGTATCAGGGGCTACCCACCATCTCCCATGACCCCACCAACCTCACGGTTATATGGGCCGAAACGCGGGAGGGTACGCATGGTCTCAGCCCTGTAGTTCTGGGCTCTCAAGAATAAGACTACGGTATCCCCTGCCTGTCGTAGAAGGCGACTAAAAGGGGCCTCGGGTTCACTGGGCGACAAGGGTGGGGGCCTTTGTCGTCCGCCAAGGTGGAGCCGGGAAGAAGGTGACATCGGCTGGCCCGTGTCGCCTTGCACTGCGAGGGCACAGGGGGGGAGGGAGTAACCTCCCCCCCGGGAAGTGCTCTCCTTGAGCACAGTGCAGAGGGGCTCCGGTGCGTTCCACTGGAGATCCCGGAGCCCCTCACCATGCACCGAGGAAGGGCCACCGGGGAGGTTTTAGTGGGTAAAAACCCCATATAACCACCGCCTTCCCCCCAGAAGGCGGGGTATCTTTCTGAAGATTTCCTCCTCGTGAACAAAAAAAAACGCATGGTCTGGCCGTATGGCCCCACACGCACCTTCTTGACTCCCTACAAGTTCTTTATCAGGGTCTTTCTCTACCATTCGGAGCTCAACC
Source organism: Meandrusa payeni (assembly GCA_029286785.1). Lineage (NCBI taxonomy): Eukaryota > Metazoa > Arthropoda > Insecta > Lepidoptera > Papilionidae > Meandrusa > Meandrusa payeni. Next base: position 6,605,434 of record JAGSMX010000029.1, read on the forward strand.
CCTTAAAGCGATCTACGGCACGCAACATAATGGCTGGAGCTCGAAGGCGCCAGACGGTCCCCACCCCTTAGTTGCTAGGAGCGTTGCTGGAGTTTCTTCGGCCACTTCTTCTCCCACCGCCAACGCTTCCCGAAGTGGCACTCAAAGTTAGTTTAGCTTTTCGAATGTCCCTTAGATTATCCGTGAAATAGCTACCGACCGAGTCGTGGTTCGGCCCTCTCGGGCGCCCTCGGATCGGAATGCTTACGCGTAACATAGTAACCGTCCAAGCCGAGGTTACCCCCCACCGGGGGCCCTTGTGTCGAGTTACTAGCGATAGAGGTTCAGGCTAAGCGACCTAAGAGCTATGCCACCTCTCAATCCGGTGAAGCAGTCAAGGCCAGCTTCTCTGGCCAATCTGTGTTCGTCATTAAAAAAAAACGCCAGAGGATTTTTAACGGGTCCTTCTTTTATGACAAAAGGTATATCTTATTATAACATTATATTACATTATAAAAAGAAACAGAAATAAAAAAAGATAAACAATAAGAAATAACAGTTATTTAAAGCGCGGGTAACATTCTAAATTGTTTCAGGAATAGTTAAATTTTGTTTTGGATATGGCATAACGTCAGTAACTTATTAGATATTTTTTAGTAATTTTTTTAATTCTTGTATTGATTTAGATTCTCTTATATATTTTGATAATTTGTTATCAATTTGAGAACCTTCGTGCATAATAGTCCAATGTGAACAGACACCTTATAGGCTCACGTGCTCCATCCTAGGCTTCATCTTGCCTTTCATCAAGCAAGATAGAAGCCAAACGTGAGCCTATTTAGTATAAAAAAAAAAAAAATTTTCCTTGGAGTTCATGGCTTCGCCTAAGTTTTACTTTATGTTTTGGGTTTTTCATAAAAGTTATTAGTAAATTTTAATTTCAAATTTAGTTTTATTTTGTGTTAATTTTATTTTTAATCTTACATTGTCACTCGCCAATTAATTGCTTGCAGTCTACGCTGGCATAAACTTCACAACTTTTCACTGTTTTATGTATTGCTTGTTAAAAATGTTCATTGTGTTGGTGTAATAAATAAATAAATAAATAAATAAATAAATAAATTTGTGTACGGATATCATTATTTAATATTTTTTCTTATTAATATGCAATTCAAATATTTATAGCTATTCTTTTCTTTGTCTTTTTTTTTTTTCAGAAATTTTACTAACAATCTTATTAACCATTCCAACTAAGCTTAAGCTTATAAGCAATATTCGAATGGTGGATTCGAACCCACGACATTACGATTCGGCTATTGACGCTTGATTTGCTATTATTATATGTTCAGTAATTTAGTTTCCTTGTAGATTTTTTCTGTGGATGTTAAATAATCATATTTAAAGAGTAATTTTATTAATTTGTTTTCAGAAATTTTCACTGCCATGTTTCACTGAATTAAAACGTGATCTTTTTTTTAATGATTACACAGTTGGCCTGATAGGCTGGTTACTGCACCGGATTGGGAGGTGGCACAGCTCTTAGGTCACTAAGCCTGAACCACACTAAATCTCTATTTGTAGTAACACGGACTTCAAGACGTACTGCTAGATTTCAGCCTTTTTGTGCTGAACAAAAAGCGTTCGCGTGTAGTTAACAAGTTTATTATTTGCTCCGTCACATTTGATTTGATGTTTATTAATTCACAAATATACTTTACCCTTTGGCATACTTACAAAAAACTAACGGCCGCCTGCACACGGCTCGCTTCCGAACAATCTTGAAACATCAGAAAAATCGGCAACAACAAAACTCGATGCACTATCACCACCATTTTCATTCAACGTTAAGTTACACGCACAAATTATCTATACACGAAAATCGAATCGTTCATTTTATTTTAAATTTCTTAACACTTGGAATAGAATAACCCGGTAAAAGTAACACACAACACTGCAAGTGTCAATGGTTTCTGGCGATCTCAATACCGTATGCAAATAATCCCCTTAAAGGGCTTAAATATACACATATATATATGTAAATAAATTTAGTTATGGATATCGATTCCCTTTGTTCAATGATTTACTACACGAGTGAAGCGCAACCTTATGTGTTAGTATTTGTACTTATTTCTCTACGTCCTCCATGTCATCTGCCTGTGTTGTGTCATAATATTAAAAAGTATTGCTGTTAACGTCACAAGAAGTAAACAATAAAATAAACACGAAAACAACAGCTTAAACCTGTATGTCATTTTCAATTAATTGAACGAAAATCTAACGTTACAAATAATTACGTTTAAAATAAAAGAACTATTAGTTTTAAAAAATGCTCATAATATTTAGGCGGGAACGACACCGATGATGACAGTTAAAGAAATAGTTCTTTTGTGCTCCTATAAACTCTATATAACACGATTACTTAATAAGGATTAGTGGATTTTTTAATTTAAATATGAATAGTAATAGATAAAATCATTTAATTCATAATTATGTTGTACGTACTTTTCTGTAATGGCAACATTAAAATTTTTAAAATCTCATTGGTTGTCAATTCGCCGTCGCCGGAATGCTCCCATTCTTTTTCTTTTACACAATGTGTTGTTCAATCCATCCTACCCTTCCTATCTTAAGAAACGTTTTATGTTTCTACACGACTCACATTCACAATCTTTAAGATCATCGGAGAAAATGACACTCAAAATGCCAGAGCATGCTACAAAATTTTGAACAAATCTTTCTCAGTGGAAGCAGTCCGACTTTGGAATGCTCTGCCACAAAGCATAAGATGCACAAAATCCTTGACAGTTTTAAGAACCTAGTACATAGACACTATCTATCTTTATAAATATATATACTTTTTTACACGGTATTTGTATGAATTTTTATATACATATACTTAGGTATTTGTTGTACGTTTAGCACATCTATTTATATATTATTATTATTATTAATAGTGTATATATTGATAAATGCGTATGTTTATATATATGTATATTGTTGTTTTGTATTGAAATAAATATAATCACAGACCCACTAAAATATTTTTAGATGAAAGTTTCTGTCCATACAAAGGTTGTCTGGAAGAGATCGCTCTTAGCGATAAGACCGCCCATTGCGCATGCAATGACCTTGTCTAATGTGAAAATTGTATTTACTATTTCTGTGACGTATTTTGTTTTTAATTGTTGCGCAATAAAGAATATTCATTCATTCATTCATTCTGTATAATTCTGTAAAATTTGTTGAATTCAAAAGGCTTGAAAATTAAATAATGAATTTGTTCTTTACTAAAGGCATATCGGCACATTAGAATATATTTGGCAATGCACAAATCGCGCGAGCCTAGAAAAAAATATCAGGACTTTTGCATACAAGGACATTTCAAAATGGCATTGCGTGTTGTACTTGACCAGTGCAATTGTATAAATCTGAAATTATATAAGTTTTCATATTATAAAGCGTCTAAAATAGTATAATCTTTCGCATAAGAATGCCATGTTCAACATGGTATCAACTGTAAGGCTTCACCTCCCAATAAACTGGCTAGCGGCGGACACAATCTTATTGTATCTGCGGTACAATTGTGCATTCAAGCACATCTGTTAAACAGAGACAAACGAAAAATCTATTATTTGTATCTCTTTCCCCGTGCTTGAGCCAAAAAATATAGAAAAAGAAGAAGACATGGGCTGAAATTACACTATTATTGCTAGTTACTAAAAAGCTACATTGCAATTAAAAAAAGATTCTGGTTGATAATATTAAATTATATTGGCGGCAATTTATTAGTAATTTTGAGGTTAGGTAAAAATTATTTTAGGTAATTTTTATGTGTATAAAAAATATTTTTTAAAAATGTCTAAATCTATCATATACTAGCGTACCCAACACGCTTCGCCGGGCTAGATTTTGCTTTATTTTATATAAACAATAAACCTGCATCATTAAATATTATATTGTAAATATTTTAGTTATTTTTTAGGTAGTATTATGTATGGATATATTTCTATTCTATTAGTAATTGAATTAAATCATCATCAATAATAATTTATTAATCACAATCAATTTAATTTTATTCATTTCTCTCCGTATTCATTCTCTTCTCGAGCGGGTGAAGATCATTAGCTACACCCATGTACATATCAGTAAATACAATACCATTCTTATCATTTATACAAACACATATCGGACTCAAGTTAATGTCAGAAATAAAAGTACGGCGTTATGGCTTGTTTGACAGTACAAAAAGAGGAGTGCGGCGATCGTCACCAAACATTACTGAATCTTATTTTACAATAAAGTACAATTAGTCAATTGTTACGTGGGAGATATCAGGGAATTCCTATGGATACTTATTGATTGAGATATTGGTATTTTTATAACATTACATTATAACGAGATAAATACTCCTTAATGACAACGAGCACGAATGTGAAAGAAAAAAGAGAATTGCCGGAACTTCATGGTCAACTATGATACTTCGAATTAATGTTAATCCAGTAATTTTTTATGTTAATGAAATTTATGATAACTATTTACATATACGCGGAAAGATGACACAAATAAATTGAAAGATGTCTATGCCCTAGTACAAGAACAATTTAGAAAAATAAGGGCAGGTGAATGAATCAAGAGGTCCATTATCTCTACTTATTCTCTCTCTACTCTGAGTGACGGGAGTAATGTTTGCGTATTATTAGTTATTTTGTAAATGTATGTGTTTTAACCTACAGAATCCAAAGAGTTTCTATTTGACGCTTTGCTAAGTGCAAAATTAAAAGCTATTTTGGTTGTTTGTGGTCGTCGTCCAGCTCGCAAGGAATAAATGGATGTGAGACAATGTTTTATATATTTACATATGTATATATGCATTAAAACTTAACCTCTTTTAATGAAACAATAATGAGATTAATTAAATTTAAAAACATACGGTTATGAGTGTCCATTTTCATACCCAATTAAATCAATCAATAATATAAATTAGATAGTTGTTGATGAATATTTTATGGCTTGGTAACAAGACCTTTAAACCAAGTCTTATTTTAAAACACATACACTTATTTTTTACGTCTAAGATGAAAATGAAAATGTAAGTTACATGATACCCCCCATGAGTCCCTGCGCCATTTTTTTTTCTTAAATTAGATAGAATTTTAAATTACCACAGACTAACACAGCGCCTAAATATTAGAGTAATAAAAAAAAACTGAAGGAAAAAATAATTTACGTCACAAAATAATTTTATAATTGTGATTTAGTAAATACTGTCTATAGAACGATATCATTATTATATAACAATAACACAACACAATATAGCACTGTACGTCTGTTTATAGTAATAGTGAAACACTAAATAAATTAGCTGTAATATAAGGCGATGAATACACTAACGAGCGGAGCGGATTTGGAACATTCTATTTTATCTTAGTGGAAAAGAAAATTCGCTATTTTTTTACAGGATATCAATAAAAAATAATATTCTTTATTTATATGAATTTCGATGTTTTTATTTGGGATTAATTTACTTTCAATAACTTTTAGGATGAGACAGAGACAGCAAACGCTCTTTCGTCTGACATATCATGTCCCATAAGTGACAATAATATTTTTTAATAAATTTGCACTCTTCATTACGTATTAAATAATATCTTTTTCTTTTATGTCAGATGAAATTAAATATTTTAAGCTTATTAATTTTAAATTCCGGCCATTAGATGTTAGGACCAATTTGCTGTACGTCGGAATAACATATATATAGTTAAAAGCCAACTGGGCGTTTGAAAAGGAAATTTCCGAATGTCTCTAGCTATTCCATGGAAAAGCAGCCGACTGGGTCGTGATTTATCTCTCTCGGGCTTCTCGGATCGAAATGCTCTCGCGTTAAAAGTCGCCCATGCCGTTACCTGTCAAGACACTAAAAAATGGAGGTTCAGGCTAAGCAACCTAAGAGCTAGACCTCTTAATTTGGTAAAGCTATCAAAGTATGGAAGTAAACACTTATAATTTTGAATTTTAATATTAAATTCCATAATGTTTGCATTACAATCTACACATTCTGGTTTTCACATCCATTGACATTCGAGCAGCAATTTTTTACACGTTTATTTATATAAATATATTACGGGCTGTTCAAGATCATGACAAAATACAACATTAGCATGAACGAAGCCATAGATTTTCCCCAAGCAAATGGTGCTCAATGCGGCAAATTTAGATTTTATTATATTCTTTATTATACAGATGGAATACTTTAGACAAGGCGTTACATGAACTTTATTTACTAATAAAATGGATGGGTGGCGACGTAATAGGATTATGCCGGTGGCCGTGTCAAACGTGCCGGGACCTTGGGCCATTTGATAGCGATGGATATTGACATGGTTACTGTACTTAAATCGATCTGACAACAATCTTTTCTAAATCAAGTAAGACTTCCCGAAACGTTTCCGGGTGAAACGAGACAATTGGTATCCGATATTGATCCATTATTTTGTTACTATGTTTCATCATCATCACTTCAGTGGTAAAACATCCACTGCTGGACATAGGCCTCCGCCAACGATTTCCAAAAGGACCGGTTGTAAGCGGCTCGCATCCAGCTGCGTCATGCGGTCTGTATGAGGTCGTCAGAACACCTTGCGGGCGGACGTCCTACACTGCGCTTTCTGGTTAGAGCTCTCCAATGGAAAACTTTTCGGCCCCATCGGTCATCTGTTCTGCGCGCTATGTGCCCCGCCCATTGCCACTTCAACTTGCTTACCTGGCGAGCTATGTCGGTTACCTTCGTTCGTCTACGGATCTCATCATTCGTGATTTGATCTCGTAGAGATACTCCGAGCATAGCCCTCTCCATAGCTCGTTGTGAAACTTTGAGCTTGCTTATGAGGCTCATAGTGAGAGACCACGTTTCTGTGCCATATGTCATCACTGGCAACACACATTGGTCGAAGACTTTCGACTACAAGCTACTATGTTAAAGACATGTGAAGTCCTCTAATCTGCACTAGGATCGTGTGGTGTACCATGTCCTTATAATCTCTTCACAAATAGTTTAATGTTTTATCCGTCACGATTTATTCGATTTCAAATTGGATCTTGTTATTAATTTGAAACATACTTGTATATATATTGCCACGTTAAATAATGTTAACGTGTGTTAGCTGGCAACACCTGACACCCAGCGATTGATATACATAATAACTACTTCCAATGATATCTTAATAATTTACCTGAACCTTATTGTATCTTTAATTCATAATTAATAATTTAGTTGATCGTCACATGAACTTGGCATTGTAAACAATAGTTTAACCTTATTAGTTCCTAATCTGACTTCTAATTAATTTTGTATAAAGATGGTGAGGACGCGCAGTTGTGACGTTTGACTCGATATAAATAATTCTTTGTACAACGTTACGCTGTCTCAATAAAGCGAGTGTATTAGTTGTTGGACTATTTTATTCTACGAGACCTACAGATTATAACAGTAGTCAAGGAACACGGACAAATGGACACGGAAACGGGATAAGGAAGGCTGAACGTACATCACGATGTACAATAAAAAAAACTGTTTCAATATAATCCTTTAATTGTATCTGTGTATTAAAATGGGCAACGAACGGTCCCGGTTTTGAATACCGGATTGTACTAGTTGATGAAGTTTTATTGCTAAAATTGATATGTCGAAGGGTTCAACTCGCCGCAATCCGAAACCGATTTCAATATCTGTCTACCCTTCATAAGATATATGTGATATATTAGCAAGTGATTACTTAGCCACTAGACTATCTCTGCTAAGCAAATCTATGCTGATAAATAGAGAAACGTCTTTATTATAGTCGCGATAGACATGATAATTATACCATAAGATGCTGCGTATTTATTATGAATTACTCATGAGGAGACTATAGTTTTTTTGTTTTAAAAAATAATAATTTTCCATTACATATTTTGTATATAAGGCGGGATAATACAAGGCCTATGATTTGAAAAGAACGATTTTAGAATGATTAACACTCGACTATAAGACACTAACACACATAGAAGCACTGTTTAAGGTCAGCTAAGGAATCTAGACCTCACCATAGACAAATTAAATACCTACTTATCACAATATTATATTGCAACATCAACACATAACTTTGATAAGTGTGTTCATTATATTTTAATTCATTAAAATTTCATATTTGCTATTATTATTCTTGTACAAATTTGATTTATTCAGATTCTTATAGAACTCAAAAAAAACTCTTAACGGACCGGATTAGGGCCGCGGGCCGTAGTTTGCACACCACTGCATTAAAGCATATGTCGGCTGGCAAAACAGGCGCCCAGCATTAGTGTATCCTAAATTCATAAATTATTGATTACTACCGCTGAAAATCAGCGCTGTCGGATTTTTGCGACAGCATATGCTGAGACGGTGTCCGATATTGGCGTCATATGTTTTTTATTATTTTGTCTATTTTTCATTCTTTTTTAATGTGTGTTATATTCTATCTGTATTGTGTTTTTGTATTGTGATGCCAATAAATAAATGTCTATGTCTATTACTTAATTGTAAAATTGATTTTCCATTGTAAACAATAGTTGAATTTTATTGGTTTGTAAATTGACTTCGAATGTCAATATGCTCTTGAAGTCGTCGACTCATATGTCTACTTAGGACAAACAATCCAATAAGGCAAGTCCAACTTTGAGAAAGAGGTCAATCGTCGAATCCAACTTGGCTGGGCAGCATTCGGGAAACTTCGAAATGCATTCACGTCCAAAATACCTCAGTGCTTGAAGTCGAAAGTCTTCGACCAGTGTGTGTTACCAGTGATGACATATGGAACAGAAACGTGGTCTATCACTATGGGCCTCAAAAGCATACTCAAAGTCGCACAACGAGCTATGGAGAGGGCTATGCTCGGAGTATCTCTACGAGATCAAATCAGAAACGAAGGTAACCGACATAGCTCGCCGGATAAGCAAGTTGAAGTGGCAATGGGCAGGGCACATAGCGCATAGAATAGATGGCCGATGGGGCTGAAAAGTTTTCGATTGGAGACCACGGACCAGCAAGCGCAGTGCAACCTTATTTCGCAGGATGCAGCTGGATGCGGGCCGCTTACAACCGGTCCTTTTGGAAATCGTTGGGGGAGGCCTATGTCCAGCAGTGGATGTTTTACGGCCTAAATGATGATGATGTCAATATTTCAAGTTAAATGAAAAATAACGGTTAAAATAAGTTGTTCAACGTTAAACTGTGAAATAAATGCCATATTCAACACATAGTGTAGCGTACGTTCTTTGATACAACGCCTAATTAACACTAGCTGGTCTCTTCCCATTTGGTTTCTTACAACACCAAACCTGGTTGTAAGAAACCAAACAGTTCAAAGAGTCCACTCTTACAAATACCTTGGCTGCAGAGTAAAAGACCAATGTGATCACAGTGGACATCAAATGTCGTATAGAGCGAGCGCGAAACGCATTTCTAAAATTAGCTTACCTTCTATTCTATTCTCTCTACAAACACACTCACAAATTATTAGGATCACATAAATTATTAATATTTTAGTTCCCAACATAAACTCGGAGTTAATCTCCCTAATACAGGCTATGTATTAGTCTAGCAGATGTGTGCCGAGGATCGGAAACGAAAAAATAATATGTATGTAAAAAAAAATTGTGTATGAACATGTGTGTGTGTGAGATATAAATGAATATTTCATTTCATTACTCTGCAATCGATTTTTGAAGATATTAGGGTGAGTTGAACACGTTGCTGTGTTTTCTGTTCTTCTGTATGGAGTAGAGTCATGAACCCTAACCCTGAATATGTCTAATCGCCTAGAAGCCTTTGAAATGTGAGTGTACAGAAGTATTCTAAAAATATCATGGACGTATAAGATACCAAACAAAAGAGTATTGCAAATGGTCAGCAAGAACGCGGAGGTCCTTAATACCGTGAAAAAACGCAAGCTCCATAACTTTGGTCATATAAACAAATACAAACTTTCTTTTTTGTTGACGGGGGGAAATCTTCAACAAGATACCCCGCCTTCTGGGGGCAAGGCGGCGGTTATGTGGGGTGTTTACCCACTAAAACCTCCCCGGCGGCCCTTCCTCGGTGAGGGGCTCCGGGATCTCCAGAGGAACGCACCGGAACCCCTCTACACAATGACCTTAGGATGTCACCTTCTTCCCGGGTCTACCTTGCCAGACGACAAAGGTCCCCAACCATGTCGCCCAGTGAACCCGAGGCCTCTTTTAGTCGCCTTCTACGACAGGCAGGGGTACTGTCTTATTCTTGAGAGCCCAGAACTACAGGGTTGAAACAAATACAAACTACTCCAACTCATCATCCAAGGAAAAATCCAAGGTAAACGATCACCTCCAAAAGACGTATTTTGTGGCTCAGAAATCTCCGGACATGGTTCAACATTAGCAAACGATCCTTGTTCCGTGCCGCTGCATAAAAAAATAAAATCAAAAATAATATAGCCTTAATTATAGCCGACCTCCGGTAGGAGATGGCATTTCAAGAAGAAGAAGAAGGTCTCTTCCCAGTGCCATAGATTCTCTGACAGAGATTGTAAAATCTCCAACCGTCCAACGCCTCAGGAGTTTCCCTAACCATGTTCCTGTATTGAGTCCTTATTTCAGACATCTTCTTCGAGCAGACTAATGGACTTTTATTCAAAATCTCCGACGCCTCCATCCAGAGATAGCTTCTGACGTACTTTGGATTCTTGAATTTATCCAAGTGGATCAAGTACCATGACAACAAATGCTCTACCTCGTCCTCCGACCAGAACTCTTCCAAATTACCCTCAATAACAGGTTTGACATCGGTGATGAGTAAATCTTTTAACAACACTTCTTTAGCTACAATCTCTTGCATCAAGTCGAGGAAAGGAACTTCAGTCTCGTTGGCGCTGTTGTATAGATTTTTCAGATAATTGATTTTATTGAAAACTTTCGAGACCGGCTCCTTTATAGAGTTGGCCAAGTCCATCCAAACGTATTTCTTCTCGAATTTTGGACTGAGGAACTCTTCCAAATTCTCCAAGTAATATTTCAGTGCTCCTTCCACTTTCTCGTTGGATAAGGTCACATCTTTGATTGCTACATTCTCTTTTAACGTTTTATCATGTCCAATTTTTGCAAATTTCGGTTTCAACATTAGAATCTTCTCAATCAATCTATAATATGGCGAGGTTGCTTTGAAATCTTCGTCCAACGCCGACAGCCTGTGCTGATTCTTTAGCTTTATTAAGATCCTCCTGCAAGACAATGCCGGTTTCATCAATTTGGATGATATTTTCTTCCACATCTCTCTTGAATCGATCTCCTTTCCTTTATGAGTCCTTAAGTACTTCAAATACAGCATTAAAAGCTTTTTCTTTGTTGTTTTATTCCATTTATTTGATGGCGGCTTCGATTCCGCGGTATCTTCAACAACTGGTATGGATTCAATGTCTTCTTGTTTTACCATTTGTTCTTCAATACCATCTGATTTTTCCTGATCTTCAGGTATTACTATTATGTACTCGTAGTCCTCGTCTGCAGAGAAATAAAAAAAATATTTACGTAAAGAAAACCGTATACTGTCCTTTTCTGTACACTTACGAGTATAATACTTTTTCTATTTTAAAATTATCTCTAATAAATGTCAGCGTTATCATTTCTAGCAAGTAGTGAGAAGATATAATTATTATCTACATATATATAAAAGAGAAAGTGTGTGGGTTTGTTCCATATAGGCTCCGAAACGGCTGGACCGATTTCAATGAAACTTTCAGGGAATCTTCAGATATACCCAGCGAGTAATCCTGTAAGTTTGGTCTCGATCGAAGCACTCCTCTTTTTGAACTGTCAAATACAGCGTTTATTTACTATGATGATATTCTATTGTTTTACCTAAATTTGTATTGACACATGCGTTGTTTATATTTATGTCATTATGAACCATATTGGAGTACAATATACATCAGTATACTTTATTATACTTCATTGTACTTCAATACATTCCATATTGATGTATAATAAAGTATACTGAAATATATTAAAGATAATAATTAAGGATTTTGAAGTATTCAAGGTAAGTTATAGCGCCGCGAATGTATCAGTTTACTGATGCTGCTGATATGTACATGGGCGTATGTAATGATCTTCACCCGCTCGAGAAGAGAATGAATGCGGAGAGAAATGAATAATGTAATATATTGTGAGAGTTGAATTAAATATTTAATGATGTAAGTTTATTGTTTAAATAAAATAAAGCAAAATCTAGCCCGGCGAAGCGAGCTGGGTACGGTAGTACTCGTAAGAAATAAAAGCATTATATGTATTTCCTTTAGTATTATACAGAACAGCACCGTCTTTTATTCCGATACAATGAAAATAAAAAGTGAGATATTATATAATATATAATAGTGATATATTATAAATATTCGATTTACGATCTGTTCGTATCGAGATCGAATTTATAGTAATTATTTTGTGTGTAAGAAACGACACCTCATTGGCATTGCCTACTGGGATTCTTTTTTTTTTAAATGTCACAAAGGCTTTTATCTACTGCATTATGATCAATTGCAGAGCTGTGAAACCCTTTGTCTTTTCTCTACGTTAGCCGATGTGCCATACACTAGCTCCCCCAACGTGGGTGGTTAGGGATTTTCTAATACTCTTTCATTCCTCTCTTGTTATTTGTTAGTCTTACAAAAATTTTTTACAGTTGTTATATTTACTTTTACATTACCTTATAAATACTAATTATACTTTAAGTTACTTTTACTTTATCTACATTTTACTCTACATTACTCTATCTTCTAATTCTTTTTTTTTTAAATGTCACAAAGGCTTTTATCTACTGCATTATGATCAATTGCAGAGCTGTGAAACCCTTTGTCTTTTCTCTACGTTAGCCGATGTGCCATACACTAGCTCCCCCAACGTGGGTGGTTAGGGATTTTCTAATACTCTTTCATTCCTCTCTTGTTATTTGTTAGTCTTACAAATTTTTTTAAATACTAATTATACTTTAAGTTACTTTACATTTACTTTTACTTTCTCTACATTTTACTCTACATTACTCTATCTTCTAATTCTTTTTTTTTTAAATACTAATTATACTTTAAGTTACTTTACATTTACTTTTACTTTCTCTACATTTTACTCTACATTACTCTATCTTCTAATTCTTTTTTTTTTAAATGTCACAAAGGCTTTTATCTACTGCATTATGTTCAATTGCAGAGCTGTGAAACCCTTTGTCTTTTCTCTACGTTAGCCGATGCGCCATACACTAGCTCCCCAACGTGGGTGGTTAGGGATTTTCTAATACTCTTTCATTCCTCTCTTGTTATTTGTTAGTCTTACAAATTTTTTTAAATACTAATTATACTTTAAGTTACTTTACATTTACTTTTACTTTCTCTACATTTTACTCTACATTACTCTATCTTCTAATTCTTTTTTTTTTAAATGTCACAAAGGCTTTTATCTACTGCATTATGTTCAATTGCAGAGCTGTGAAACCCTTTGTCTTTTCTCTACGTTAGCCGATGCGCCATACACTAGCTCCCCAACGTGGGTGGTTAGGGATTTTCTAATACTCTTTCATTCCTCTCTTGTTATTTGTTAGTCTTACAAATTTTTTTTTTTTAAATGTCACAAAGGCTTTTATCTACTGCATTATGATCAATTGCAGAGCTGTGAAACCCTTTGTCTTTTCTCTACGTTAGCCGATGTGCCATACACTAGCTCCCCCAACGTGGGTGGTTAGGGATTTTCTAATACTCTTTCATTCCTCTCTTGTTATTTGTTAGTCTTACAAATTTTTTTAAATACTAATTATACTTTAAGTTACTTTACATTTACTTTTACTTTCTCTACATTTTACTCTACATTACTCTATCTTCTAATTCTTTTTTTTTTAAATACTAATTATACTTTAAGTTACTTTACATTTACTTTTACTTTCTCTACATTTTACTCTACATTACTCTATCTTCTAATTCTTTTTTTTTTAAATGTCACAAAGGCTTTTATCTACTGCATTATGTTCAATTGCAGAGCTGTGAAACCCTTTGTCTTTTCTCTACGTTAGCCGATGCGCCATACACTAGCTCCCCAACGTGGGTGGTTAGGGATTTTCTAATACTCTTTCATTCCTCTCTTGTTATTTGTTAGTCTTACAAATTTTTTTAAATACTAATTATACTTTAAGTTACTTTACATTTACTTTTACTTTCTCTACATTTTACTCTACATTACTCTATCTTCTAATTCTTTTTTTTTTAAATGTCACAAAGGCTTTTATCTACTGCATTATGTTCAATTGCAGAGCTGTGAAACCCTTTGTCTTTTCTCTACGTTAGCCGATGCGCCATACACTAGCTCCCCAACGTGGGTGGTTAGGGATTTTCTAATACTCTTTCATTCCTCTCTTGTTATTTGTTAGTCTTACAAATTTTTTTTTTTTAAATGTCACAAAGGCTTTTATCTACTGCATTATGATCAATTGCAGAGCTGTGAAACCCTTTGTCTTTTCTCTACGTTAGCCGATGTGCCATACACTAGCTCCCCCAACGTGGGTGGTTAGGGATTTTCTAATACTCTTTCATTCCTCTCTTGTTATTTGTTAGTCTTACAAATTTTTTTTTTTTAAATGTCACAAAGGCTTTTATCTACTGCATTATGATCAATTGCAGAGCTGTGAAACCCTTTGTCTTTTCTCTACGTTAGCCGATGCGCCATACACTAGCTCCCCAACGTGGGTGGTTAGGGATTTTCTAATACTCTTTCATTCCTCTCTTCGGCGTCGTCGGAATCCATTTTGCCATTTTTCAATTTGGACTTGATGGCCCTGTACCCGAAGACCTTTTTGCATAGCGCGTAATAGGGCCAAAGTATCGGCATGTCTGGTTTGTTGATCTCCCTCTGTACATATCCTGTATAAACTTGTTTCAGATTCCTGAACCGGTGGGCGCATTGGATCGCAGTAATTCCAATTTGCTTCGCGAGCACTTCCCACAGTGACAGTTTCTTTCGCAATGAACATGAAAACTTGTCTTTATTCTTCTGGTAAAATTCAAGTATCTTGAATGCTTTGGACTCGCCAGGGCTTCTTTTGGAGCGCTTCATATCATTTTCGTCGTAGAACTCCTCGTCTTCTGAATAATTACCGTTGGTTTCGTCATTTATTACTACTCTTTTTGCTGTAAAAAATTTAAAACAATGTTATACTAGAATCCCCACACACGCGCCTGTATATATATACTTGGCCAAACACATATATATATATATATATACGTATATATACATTTATTAACTAAGTTATAAAAAACTAAAATTTTGTGCAAAATGCAAACTCCACAAAGCAACTCTGGCTCCCAAGATGACAAGTGTCTGCTTAGTTTGGGAGTCACTGTGTACCAATAATATGTTCTGCAATGGTTACACGGATGTTTGTTTATTTGTGTAATGTTTATAAGTGTAACCAAATCTGTGTTTTAATAAATAAATATTCTATTCTATATTCTATTCTAATCTATGTATTAAAAACTTTTATAACGGTCAATTGATGTTGTTGTGAGGAATACTTCAGAGGAATAAAAGGTGGCCGATCCCCAGTATCCCTGCCGCAGAGGTCTCTAAGGAAAATCTCTTAGGTCGGTACTCTCAGTGCGAGCTGAGATTGCTGATACCAGTCACTTCAAAGGGTTTAATTTTAGAGAGAATACCGACATGAAGTGAAGGTACTATATCAACTGCAATTCTTTTAATGTTTGTGGGCATTAGTTACTACTTAATGTCAGGTAAGATGGATGCTTAATAACACCTGTAATAACTTGTTGGTTTTGTGGAATGAAATAGTCTAACATAACTAGTCTAATATAACTAGCACACCCGCTTTATTGAAACAGCGACAATTATTTTAACGAATACCACCACAACTGTGCTTCCTCACAATCTTTATACAAAATTAATTAGAAATCAGATTATGAACTAATAAAGTTATTGTTTACAATGCCACGATAATGTGACGATCAACTAAATTATTAATTAAGAATTAAAGATACAATATGGTTCAGGTAAATCACTAAGATATCATTGGAAGTAGTTATTATGTATAACAATCGCTGGGTGCCATGTGTTGCAGCCACACAGTAACACACCATTGTTGCAGCCTCCATAATACCATAGTATGATGAAGGCTCAAATTAGTACTTAACATAAACTAAGGTAAAAAATAGACTTGTGTCATTGGCTAAAAGTCCAAGAAAAAAATCAGTAAAAAAGAAACTTAGTATTGTTCCCAAAGACCTTGTCTCAAAGGAACGCAGCCGATTCCGGTCAGAGACTAAAAAACTCTGATGATAGTTTTAGTTTAAGTTGTGATCACTTAACAAGGCAGATTGTATAGCTGCTAGTCATTCTTAGCCCTAAGCTATTTAGAACTTACAGATTGAGAATGACTTGTTTGTAACTTTACTTAGAGATGCCAGAGGAAACCCGGGTTTAGGCCGCTGAGAGCTCGACAATAATCTGGCTTACTTCTCGGCCAAAATAGTCCGACAGGGCAATCCAAAAATCAATTGTTTCATTTTTTGACCTTTCTGCCATAACATTTTTTTTTTGTTGACGGGGGAGAAATCTTCAACAAGATACCCCCCTTACCAGTAGGTTATGGGAGTTTTAACCACTCAAACCCCCCCGGTTGCCCTTCTTCGTGCATGGTAAGGGGATCTCCGGGGAATGTACCGGAGCTCCTCTGCACTGTGCTCTTCAGAGAGCACGTCCCGGTGGGGGGAGATTAACCCTTAACCCCCCCTATGCCCTCGCAGTGCAAGGCGACACGGGCCAGCCTATGTCGCCTTCTTCTCGGGACCACTTTGACGGACGACAAACGCCCCTTGTCACCCAGTGAGCCCGAGGCCCCGTTTAGCCGCCTCTTACGACAGGCAGGTGCTACCATAGTCTTATTCTACGAGCCCAGAAGTACAGGGCTGTTCTGCCATAACATAATGCAACATAACATCATAATACTTACCACCAACTTTATTGGGAAGTTTTTCCTCACACTGGACTTTGGCATTTTCATAGCCTTCGAGCAAATTAGTATCCATACCATAGTCAAAAATTCTATCAAATGTGTCAATATATTTCCAATTTATCTGCATATCTGGGTTCTCCTTCTTATCCTCTAAAATAGATTTATACAGTGCTGTCAGCTCCTCCCATTTCAATTTGCAACTATAAATATTCATTTTTAACTTGTAAGCTGCGATGTTCCAACACACATAATAGCCTACAGAGTCTTTAAACATCTCTATATTATCGTAGAAGAATTCGACAAGTTCATCAATTTTCTCTTTACTCCAAGATACTTCATCCGTTTTATTCTGAGAATTACTTAACTCTATCTTAGTTTCATGGGCAATTATATTATCAAGAATAATTGCTGTTGGAATTCTATTAGCCCAATCATATTCACATTCCATTAATGTACTTAAATGATTTGTTTTCATTTTCTTATATTTTTTCTTACAATCATTAGGATTTTTCTCCAATAATCTACCAATTTCATGCCATAAAAACTTATTCGGTATTGTTGGATCTTGAAATTCATGGAAACAATCGAAATAGTACTTTACTAAAACAGTTCTTTCTGTTTCATTAAAGGAATTATCATCTTCAGTGGATACAACATTTAGAATTGGTTGTGGATGCGTTGAAAATTTTTTATTAAACCTCTCATCGCCTTTGAATATTTGATCAAATAGCTTCATATAAGGCCAGTTAATATTTTCTGGACCAATTTCAGCACGCCTGTGCAGCATTCTTATGTAATGTTGTTTGAAGTTTAAAAAGCGTTTGTGCCAATAGTCTGCATCCTCTTCACCTATTTCCATTGCAATTACATCCCATATACCTCGATAAGAATGATACTTGTGGTAGGTCTCCTTGTACTTTAAGTATAAATTTAGCATAAGCTCCACTTTTTCATCAGAAGAATGTTTACGGTTTTTGCCAGGACCAGGTTTATTCATTACAAATACTGGCATATTATTTTTTGGGGTTTCGGTCAGGTTCAAATGGTTTTCAAAATATTTTTTCTGTTTTTCAATAATTAATCCCTGAATGTCATCATCATTTTCAAATAACTGATGACACAAATCATAATGAGGAAATGTCTCGGAAATTCCATTTTGATGTTTTGCAACAATTTCTGCATATTTATTTTTAAGACTAATGAATTTCACTTCACAAAGTGACGGATGCTTGTCATATAACATTCTTTTACATGCAATATCCCATAAATTGTGTCTTGTTGTTGTGTCAGCTTCCAAATAATGCAAATTATCTAGATAGAATTGAAGTAGTTTATGAACATCCTCATCTTTCCACTCTTCATTTAATTCACATTCAGTTTCTGTTTTACCCAATGTGTAGTTATCTGCCGATTCTTCAACATTAGTCAGCATAAAGTCACTTACTTGTAACTCCTGTAATTCATGTTGTTTAGTAATTTCTGCCACTTGTTGCGTTTGCAAGTTTAGACTTTGATTTTCTAAAACAAACAAGTATCAAATGAACTATATTTCAAAACATTAGTATACCCCATTGTTATGCTGGCGGTCTTACTCAAGATATAAAATGTTTTGTTTCTGACTAATATATATTAATCTATACTAATATAAACTAAAGATTAGATGAATTAAATGCTTTAAGCCTTTGGTTAGGAAAAAGAGACAAATAGTCAGAGGATCTTCTCCATATCACACTTGACTTCTTTTCTACTAATCTTCTAATTCACAAAATTTCTTTAAGCTATAGTGATCTATAGTGATCACATTGGTAAATAGTAACACAGTTCTAGTTTCGCCTACTTATGATTACTCAGCAACTAACTTAGGTATCCAGAAAAAAATTAATTCACGACAAACAAACTTACCATCAACATAAAATAATAGTATACTAGGTTGCTCCTCGGTTTTTACGACTATTTCCTCCATTTTAAAGCGATGAAGTCCTCGTTTATATTGCAGAACAGATAGTCATGATGCTGAAACGGTTTTTATTAAATTCATTGTAATGGAAATAAACAGACATGCTCGTTGCTGACATTAAGATGGGTAAAGCTCTTTTTCGTAATTATTAAAAGTACGTTTGTGAATAGACTAATTTCAACACTATATTACAAAAACTAAACTTTCCCGGTTATTTGTTATGATATTTTGACATTACCTAGAATTACGATCAGAAATCTTACCAGCACAAGTTTAGAAAGCGCAGCAATGCGTTAAGTTTATACAGTTTGCGCCTTTTGACAAGCAGCCGCCATTTTAAGTTTTTGGGACAGCAATAGGAAAGTGAAAATGTTCGTAATATAAACCTAACTTACCTTTAAATCAACTACTTATCCATATAACAATATGAATAATTTATTTATTCAATCAAGTAACTTAGTCTCATCATTACATTATACTATTTTTAGAATTTACAACACATGTATACAATAACTATTAAATAATATCTTTAGACTAAATTATATTATATTATACTAACGGCTTGACTATGCTTATGTATACCTTACCCTTATCCGCCATGTGAGACGGCGTAAGATAAGACACTATTATTCATACCCAGTAATAAATATTTATTAAAAATTATATATTATAAAACAGAAGAAAAAAAAAGCGTGTGGACTCATGGGGCGGATCATCTAACTTACATTTTACCATTTTCATCTTAGACGTAAGAAATAAGTGTATGTGTTTTAAAAAAGACTTGGCTTAAAGGTCTTGTTACCAAGCCATAAAATATTCATCAACAAAAAAATGTTGACAATCTGTCTATGTGTTTCACTACATTTTCAAATGCAGAGTAATAATAACAGTTTTAGTTGTAATGGTGTTGCTGGGCAATGTTTTAATTTATATGAATATAAATATTTATATAAATTAAACACCAGCTCGGTTACAACACATGCTGATGAAACTTCAAAGTTATTCGCTTACCATACAATATAAACCGGGAAAGAGGATGTTCATTGCTGATGCTCTTTCAAGAGCGCCTACTGTGCAGTGTTCAGATCAAGAATTATGTACAGATGTAACCGTGCATGTTAACACGTTGTTACAAAATTTAAGCGTTACAGAGAAAAAACTTGACAAAATCAGATTAGTAACAGCAAAAGATAAATCATTGCATCAGGTGCACCAAAATTATATTAATGGGTGGCCTCATGAGAAAAAAGGATTACATGAAGCTATCAAAAAATTCTGGACTATACGGAATGATTTACACGTTATTGATGGTATTGTGTTTAGGAATCAGCAAATAGTAATCCCAAAGAGGCTAAGAAAAGAGATTCTGGAAATAATTCACGAAGGACATTTAGGAATTGAAAAATGTAAGCGGCGGGCTCGGGAAGTAGTTTGGTGGCCAAGTATAGGTGCGGATATTGCTCAACGTCGGGAGCCACTTCAGCCACATCCCGTCCCTGAGCTGCCATGGAAGGTGCTGACTGCCGATATATTTGAGTTAGAACAAAGATATTATCTACTAGTCGATGATTACTACTCCCAATATTTTGAAGTAGCTCCGTTAGGTACATGTATGACTTCAGCTTCAGTTATTGGGAACTTAAAACATATATTTGGGAGATTTGGTATACCTAAAAAAGTGGTAACTGATAACAGTCGACAATTTGTGTCAGTTGAACTTGAAGAATTTAGCAAAAGTTGGGAATTTGACCACGTGACCAGTTCACCACTATATCCGTAGTCAAATGGTTTAGTAGAGCGAAATATCCAGACAGTAAAAAAATTAATGAAGAAGTCACACGAGGATAGCACAGTTTGGCAACCGGCGCTATTAAACTTTTGGAATACCCCAATATCTGATGAAGAGTATTCCCCAGCGCAACTCTTAATGGGCAGAAGACTCAACACAAAACTTCCATCCTGTCCTAAGAACTTAAAACCAGCAACAGTTACCCCGAAAGAAGTAAAAGAGAAGCGTATTAAGAATATTCAAAAAAGAAAGTATTATTACGATAGAAACACGCGGCCTCTGCAACCTCTAAGACCGGGGGAACAGGTTACAATGAGAGATAGAGACAACAAAATTTGGATTAAAGCAAAAGTGAAAGACTTAGCGCGCGGAGCTAGCTCCTACTGGGTTGAAACAGACAACGGTCGATCGTACCGTAGAAATCGATCGCAAATTTTAAAACAAAAACATGACCCAGTTACTCGAATATGGTCAGGAAACAATAATAGGTTCGAAAACAAAGATGAACTTAGAGTTAGACAAGATGTAGGCATATCTGGAGGTCCGTCTTACTCGTATGTCACTAGAAGAGGGCGACTTGTAAGGCCTCCAAATATTTTTAATATATGAAATTTTTTAATTAAATTTAAGTATTATATTAGTTAAAAAAACAATGTTAAAGAAGATAGAGTTTAGTTTGTTTGGTTTTTTATATAAGAAGAGAGATGTAATGGTGTTGCTTAGCAACAAATTAATAAAACAGTCAATACTCATGTCATGTATGTTTTAATTTATATAAATATAAATATTTATAACATTAGTGAAGAAAACCCCTCACGAAATTTATATGACTCAAACATCCATACTACGTTATCATAACGTCATTTACCTAAAATATTAACAGTCCGCAATAATTGCTAAGTGAATTGATTACTTACAGCACAGGCAACGTTTATTGTGGTAATCAAGCAGATGATAGGACTCGAATAATTATAATTCTCGCACATATACCCTTGCAAATGTAATGGTCCAACTTTTAATTCATGTGTTGTATTTTTTTTAATGTGAGAGTGCATATTATCTTTTATCATATCGTATCTTGTATCATATAGTGAGTATATATTACCTTTTATAAGGTATCGAGTATTAAGGAAAGATACATGACTCATTATCACTATGATATATTACCATATACGAGGAAATAAAAACAGCGCTGTGCTCGCCTAATGTGTTTTTATTTCTTACTACTTCTTTAAACTTAAGTTTGAGAAATTCCCAAAATAGTGATCTAGAATACATATAATAAAGTTCATAAAGGAAATGAGAAGGTTCGACTAGTAAAAGCATGGTAATGATTAATAAATCACACGTTTTTACAAGCCAAACCTTAATTAAATCAATAATTCCGTTACGTTATAAGAAATAAAACTCCATGTATTTTTAAACACAATTTTACTTATATAAAATTATAACCACATTGCACACTACAAATCAGTCAAAAATAATTTAAAACAATCTTGAAGTTTCTATCGATACTATTGACGATGTTTTAATGATAAACGAACGTGTTAAATTAAAAAAAAACTATACTAATAGATAAAACAGAAATAAAATTGTAAAAAAATATTTAATATACATATTAATAATGATTTCATTACAAATATGTTTGCGAGTACAACACTTGACTAGTTAACTACTTTGTTATAATTATTTTGAAATGCTATTATGGTAGAATATTATTATCTGTATACTGGCAATACTTTAAATTATAAGCATCTATTTTTGGGTTATTAAATATCTATGAATCAATTTAATATATCAAGATAAAGGAAAAAAAGGGGGACACATTCGTCATGTAACTTACATTTTCATCTTAGACGTAAGAAATAAGTGTATGTGTTTTAAAAAAGACTTGGCTTAAAGGTCTTGTTATCAAGCCATCAAATATTCATCATCATCAATTATCAAGATAAAGTATAACGTAAGAAAGATTATGACATAATTTCAATTATTTTCTTAAGTAAGCGTGGAATATGATAACATTTTCGTCTACACGTATTTTTTGGAAGCACGAAAGGAGAAAAATGGGCATAGACAATATTGGCTACTGTTTACGACTACGTATGTCATTATGTGATAATAACAAGGATTCCAACAAACTCTTAAACAATGACTGACCTTGCAGTATTGAATACGTATACATCTTATCGTATTTTTAATGATGGATAAAATTGTAATTAAATGCGCTCAACAACGTAACACCGTTAAGATTTTTTTCAAGTTAAAGTCTACCTCTCTACATTTTGGTCCTGGTAACTTTAATAAAGAGAGCGATAGACGCATTTGATTGCGTAGGGCGGCATTCGGAAAATTCCGCACCATCCTCACTTCGCATATACCTCAATGACTGAAAACTAAGAGAGTGAGACACTGGCCATTGGGCTGGTCCACAGACTTAAATGGAAAGCGTTATCCTCCGCATTTTTCAAAGGGATAGAATCCGAAATGAAGAATATCATCATCTCTCACGATTATTTGGCACAGTTTAAACACTAATATGAAAGTAGATATGACAGTGTGAGGATTCTTAGATGAAATATTTCACTTCAGATCCAACTGTTCGTAGATCAGTTTCAATTAGGACAGGGACTAAACTGAGATAATCGATATACATGTTTATTTAAGGGGTTGTTAGCGTAACCTTAAATAATTATTATACTTTTAAGCTATTAAGAATTATTAAATAAATTTAAAACTCTTATGAATATTTCTATAAATTGAAACGACTGAATTTTATTGTATCGTAAAATGCGTATTAACAAAATTTTACCACAGCACAATCTATAATTCACGCATATACAAACTTCCATAAGGTAATAAATAATATAAACGAAGATTTATATTGTCTTAACTATGTTGATTATACTATTCACACGCTAGTTATAATAGTATTTGTTCTTACATTTAGCGTAAAGATTATAGAAAACATGAAGAGATTCCTCAGTGGATATAAATTTGACAAGACAAAAAGTCATTGTCCGCTCTGGGACTATATTATCATTTATTACATATAACCATTTAAATGGAATTATTTTAGCCTGTATCAGTACTCTCTCAGTACTAACTACGTAAATGCGGATTTTAATGGAAGTCTGAACGCGTAATGTGATTTACTTTTTCTCTCTTTAATATTTTTTTATGAGTTCTACTTTTTAACACACAATCGTCTTAATAAACTTTTAATTTGATTGAAATAACAATAAACTTTTGTCTATAGTGTATTGGAATTGGAAAAATCCGCATTTAGTTTACAACATGTGGCATACATAAAAATATTTTTTTGTTTGATTAAGAGTCCCAAGTCTGTTAATGTCACTGAATTTTCACAATATCACATTTCAACTGTCATTCTGCCAAAACTATAATCTACTAATTTTAAAATGATCGATAATAGGTCTGTCATTTGTAACGGCATATTTGGAAGACGTCATTATGTAGGATAGTACCAAATACTAACAATTGAAACAATATTCGAATATCAGTGGAAAACCAAACTGAACTAGCATATTCAATATTGACAATTTTGCAAAAAGCGAAGATGTCACTGTATATTTATTTTGACATTTGTAATAGCCAGACATGGAGCTCTGAGATATATATATTCATAGATTAAAAGAAAATTAAAATTTTTGATTTAAGAGTCGATGTGCGATTACATTTTGACACATGTCAAATATGTCATTTAACTTTTTGATCCGGTAAATTATACCGTTAGGTCATCATCAAATCAAATACAGACAAAATGTGAGGCAATAAGTTTAAATAGGCACATAATAGAAGAAACATTAAGGTAATGAATATGGACTACGTGTAAATCGTTTTTATGTATTTATATCTATAATAATTATGCTCAAATATTATAGTTTCTAAGTTTCAATGATTTAACGCTTAAAATGTTTTTTTTAAATGTACTTTATATAAACATTTAATACAGGAATATCACACAAACGTCTACCTAACGATTAACTTTATATCTTTGTAAATATTAAACAATCACTGTATATTATAACATATCATTAAACATAGTAATTCTTCTAATCATATGATCCTTATTAAACATGCATTTGCTAATAAATTGTTTATAATATTAAATTATTGAATTTGTAGATCCACAATTATTATTAAACATAGAATAGACTGTACCAAAGAACTTCTTAGATGTGACATAAACATGGTATTACAATTAAAAATGACCCAAAAAATTTTGAGCTCTATTTGTCAGCTGAATGGTTTATTATAAGTTATTTAACATAAGACCTCCCTAGAAGTATCTATTTTGGACTTTATCCTACGTGCGAGGGCATTTCGGGGCATTCTCGATGTAGTCCAAAAGATCCCAACCACATGTACATCACATACATTAAGATAGAAATGTGGCTGAATCTACCGATCACTAAGTTTTGTACTGTTCATCATCATAAAATGTAACTTTCACAACATAACAAAAAAAATTAAAAAAATAATAATAATACCAAATATATGTTCCTTTTTTTCAAGATAGACAGATTGCAACAGTTATTCCATTTCCAGCAAGCTATATATATACTATTAGATGTCATATGTGATAACTTGTTGAATCAAAATAGTTAATCTGCATATAGTATTAATTACGATATTTTTGTATGTGGTAACATTAATGTGAATTAAGTACTCTTATAATAGCTATAGTGTGATGTTTTACATTAAAATTCATTGTAAATGCCAGTATAAATAAAATGTGATATAAGTATAGTAGCAATATGAGTGAGATATTTTTTTATGAAAGAATTGATTATAATTTTTATATATGTCAGTTTTTTTTTACATAAGAGATCTTAATGTATGATAGCGTTCATTTTGTCACTTTCGTTTACATTAAGTATGGTTATAAATAAGAATTGTGTGAAACAAATACACAATTTATTATATCTTAATTATCGAATTGTATTTAACAATATATAATATATCATAATATTAAAAAGATCTGGAAGTTAATTATGTGAATATTATTTTGAAAGATACAGATAAAACTAAAATGATTTTTGTAATATATTTACAGTCTGTGCAAGTAAAAAATGAATCTCTCTGAAAAACTATTTTTTTTTAATACACAAAGATTAATTGTCTGACGTCTAAACATTATTGACATTTTGTGTATTTATAATCTGTGTCAATCAAATAAAGTTCCACAAGTGTATACTAAAACTTATTATACCCGTTTTTAATGATTCGCTAAGCTAATTAAATATATATAATAGATATACAAAAAATGTTTGATCTTCTGTTAACTGCATGAAAACACTGATATTAGAAATGAATGATAAATTTTGTGAGAGCTGCACGAAAGTTAAATTACAGTACTAAAGTACTAAAAAACTGCTCTTTGAGGGAAGTACTAAGAGCTTATTGTACTGTAGTTGATTCGAGGTACTTATATTTTGCGTTTCATAAACCTGTACTAGCAGTTCCTGGATTAGTAAGCGCTAGTCACATTACCCATTGTTTTCTTTAATATTTGACACGCTAACATTACACAATAGAACAATGCAATGTCACTTTATCTAACTTCTCTAACAATAGCTGATAAAAGCTTATGAAATTTTACCTAATAAGCTAAACTTTAAGATATACACATCCTTAATGTTTGCGGCTTAAGCTGCACATCTATATACTTATAACAAACAAGTTAATTTTAAGATGTATCGCTTGTTGTGTACTGTTGTAGTATATTTGTTCTATAACCTGTTTTAAAACAGCTATTTTAAATTTCAGTACAGAATTTTACGTGATCTAATTCCCCCATTTTATCCTTTTATTGCGAACATCACTTCATTTTCGTTTCGTTTGTCATTATTCGTACAGCATAAGGACTGGAATCGTTTGTCAGTCTTTCCCTCCGATTACAATGTGGGTGTTTTCAAGAGTGGATTTAATAGCTAAGCTAGTGCGCCTTATCATCCACGACTTAGATGGATTAGTGGTCAAGCACTTAGAATGTTCAATAAAAATAGTGTTACATATTGGTCTGCTCGGCCGTTTGTGTTACGTATAAAATGGGGGTCATGATTGTCCGGTTGATTCTACATTAGCAATGTAGCTAACGCCATGTATAGCGGGCATTTGCTAGTCAATTAATAAATAGCTAACAGTCATATATTTCATTTGTGTCAAATATTATTTATTACATAAGTGTTCATATTGTCTACATATATACTTTACACATGGAAGCCGCCGGTACCAGCGCGGCGCAGGCGTGGTTAAAGCTCTTCAGCGATATTTACAGGAACATCTACATCCAGATCTAATCCATTTTACCATACCTCGCATTTAAGCTTAGGGTTCATCTTCGCGTCATAGGGGCAGTTGAACTCCTGGGAGAATTCCCTCAGATTGGACAGTGGCCCAATCACTCTGTACTTGGCAACGGTGTGGTCGTCCTTTTCGATTTGCATCTTGGTTGATTCTTTGGTCATTGAGGAGCACCAAACCTAAGAATGAACGGAAGCTGACTAAATTCGAGTATATCAAGAAGTAGGTCCTACAGCAGTAGTGCCATCGCAGCCGACAATATCAGGTAAGTACTACGACTGGGTTCACTGGGCGACAAGGGTGGCGGCCTTTGCCGTACGCCAAGGTGGACCCGGGAAGAAGGCAGCCGTGTCGCCTTGCACTGCGAGGGCATAGGGGGGTGGAGGGAGTAACCTTCCCCGGGACGTGCTCTCCTAAGAGCACAGTGCAGGAAGGGCCACTGGGGGTGGGTAAAAGCCCCACATAACAAGATACCCCGCCTTCCCCCCAAAAAAACCTTGTTGAAAATTTCTCCCGTACAAAAAAGCACTAGAATACAGTCGTGAAGTAGATATATATTATAAACAAATACAGACGACTCGACAATCGCCTTTTTTTGGAGTGGATGAAAAATAGTACCACGATGACCAAGCAAACTCGGTATTTCAATCTTCTTTCTATCTTTCAGGAAATCGTATTAAATGGAATTATGTTTAAATACCATTTACATAATGTTGAAATATGAATAATATTTTTCGAGCTATTATCAGTAATTCTTCTTCTTTGTCTTTCCATCATTTCTGAGGATCGTGGTCTATAGACCTCAAGTGAACAATCTGCCTCCATCGGCTTCGGTCCGAGGCAGCCCTTACCAGCTGGTAGAGATTAGGAGGGAAGATGGCGCCTTCTACTTGGTCAGACCATCGTGTTGGCGACCGGCCTCTTGTTCTCTTGCCTTCTGTATTGCCAACGATGCCAGCTTTTCAAGTTACCTCTACGCATTATATACCCGAAATATGACTGTACGTAAGTAGACACGTAGTGTCATATTGTTTACGTATATAATTATCAATAATCTAGGTAAACAATTGATTTTCTTGGTCTAACCTCAAACCAAACACTCATTGGCTTAGTGTTACTTAACAACGCCATCTATTTAATATGACAAAGACTACTAGCATTGCTGTTGCTGTGTCATTTAGCAGTTAGTTACTGCCAATAAAATAGTAATAATACTCTTCAATAGAAGAATTCAGGAGGATCGATAAAACTGTATTGTAAAAATCATTCCTAGCTACTAAAATTTTCCAGTTCCAGTTTTGTAGATATGTAAAAAATTGCTCGTTTAAAGGTATTAGATGTACTTACCTGTGCGAAAGAGATAAAGAACAGTTGTCTATGGTTGTACTTCAGACCGGGCAAGGTGTAGTTAACTTTGGCATTTTTGCTGTAGTCCAGATATGCGTGGAAGGATGCCTTCAGGCCGCCGTTATCTGCTATGTTCTCACCTGAAATAATCAAGTAATAATATAACTACTCGTATTTATACCCACCAAAGGAAACGCTGGTAAACCGAACTACTTATAGAACAATATCTTCACATTCAAATACATATTGTACCTACTTTGTACCCTACACTCCCCGTGTACGAGCGGGTTGTGGTATTGGTGCTCTGGGAGGAGTACAACAGGAGAGACAATTAGCGCTCGTGCATACCAGCGCCCCCTTGACTTCCCTGTCATACCTTATTTTCGATTCGCATTAACAGTCAGCGGTAGAGTTATTTGTCTAACTATACAAGAACGGTGCACGTTTACTGTAGTTTTAAGTGGATAACTTCAGCCCTGTAGTCCTGGGCTTTTAGACCCTCGAACTCGAACGAAGCGCTTTGCTTGGAAATGACTGGAATAGTTTGCCCGTGTCTGTCTTTCCTCCCCCCCGGGACGTGTGCGTTCCACTGGAGATCCCGGAGCCCCTCACCATGAACCGAGGAAGGGCCACAGGGGGAGTTTTAGTGGGTAATAACGCCGCCTTTTGGAGAGGTCTCTTGTTGAAGATTTCCTCCCCCCCGTCAAAAAAGGTTTAAGTGGATATAGTAGGACTCACCTAACGTCTGCTTCCCGTTCAAACTGAGTCCATCCATGGTGAAGTTAGTGTATTGTTCCTGGATGCACTTGGCGCGTTTCTTGAAGCGTGCGATTGTGGCGTTGTTCCACCACTGGTTGAGGTTACCGAATCTGGTGAAGAGGAAGTCATCCTTATAATTTCTTGTATTTATAACAGAAAAGAGAGAGAAGGTTCTCTCCTTCAGGGTTAGGCAAGTACCGCACAACGACGGCGACCAAATATACTAACATAATATAATAAACCAGCAAAGATAAGCTGGAAGAAAGTGCTAAACAGCTTTAATTTAACTATGTAAATATATTTTATAGCAATAAAATCTATGTGTATGTCCTTACCTATCATACTCTCGTCCCTGGTCATCGAACGCGTGTGTCAGCTCGTGCCCCATCACCACTCCCATTGCACCATAGTTCACGCTCTTAGGGTTGTCACCGTCGTAGAAAGGTAGTTGTAAAATACCAGCCGGGAACACGATTTGATTCTTCGTGGGGGTATAGTAAGCGTTCACTGTTGACGGAGTCATACCTATTATGAAAAAAAAATTATAATAATTTTATATTGAAAAGAGACTTGCCAATCCCGTGAAGTGAAAACTCACGGGGCTCCTACTTCTTAAAGTGCCTCTCCGACTAGCGAAGGTTGGCAGTCAGTTCACCATATCTCTTTCTATCTCTTGCGAGGCGAAACAGATGGGCAGCACTCGCACTACCGGGCCACTCTCTTATGTTCCACAGCCATGACTTATTTCTACGCCCACCACTTCTTTTGCCAGCGACTTTGCCCATCAAAATAAGTTGAAGAAGGTCATATCTCTCGTACCTAAGCACGTGACCGAGATACGACACTTTTCTTAACGTGATGGTCTGCAATAGTTTGCGCTTCTCGTTGAATCGTCGTAGAATTTGTCAGTTTCGGAGTCGCGTCAATACGTTTACCAAGGTCGTTCTTTAAAGTTCACGCCTCGCATCCGAAAGGAAGGATGGGCCAGATGTCATCCGTGCAGTCACGGGTGCACAGGAATATCAACTACTAGAGGAGTTGCAATTAAGAAGAAAAAATTGAAGCCTATTAAGACGTCAAAAACATTACCTTTATTTAAAAATAAATTGAAATACTTCTTAACTGAGTCTCAGTGTAACTACGACAAATCGATTAATCCTACATTATGTTATTTATTAAATATATATGTAATATATAATAGGTTGTCAAATATCTCCCTTCCGCCTTTTTGTCTTTTGAATTTCGCGGCTATGTACAAAGCGCTACAGAGCTCGTATCTAGCAATACTATACATAATTTGAAAGGTCTTGACATAACCTACAAAACGACGCTATGCATAATTAGTTTGGATATTGCGTTCAACAGTTATAGACGTGTAAACATGAAGTTCACTAACGCCGAAATTCGCGGCTTGGCCACTGTTTGGGACGATTCACCGGCCTTCGACCACGACCGTTTTCGCTTGATATTGTCGTATGTGATCCATTTTACGTCGCCAGTCACCATCCGCTTCAAGAATGGGTCGAGTTCGTTCCGTTTCAGCAGCATATCGCAGGCGTTGATTCGGTCCAGAAGTTTTTTTTGCGTCAAATCATGCGGCACCCAAACATCAAGCTTTTTTTTGTATCCAGCCTTCTGCAGATGGTTTAAAATGGTTTGGTGACTAACTCCCATCTCCTGGGCGATGTCACGAGATGCCACATGCCGGTCTAACTCGATGTAGTCCATGATTTGATCGGTATTTGTCGTCACAGGTCTTCCGCCGGCTGGCTTATCCATGGTGTCGTTTTCACCGGCTCTGAATCGTCGAAACCATTCCTCCGTGGTTCGAAGTGATAGAGTACCATCCCCAAAACACCATTAATCTCACGGAACGTTTCTCTAGCGGATTTGCCTTTAACGAAGGAAAACTTTAAAATAGCGCGAATTTCGGCGTTAGTGAACTTCATGTTTACACGTCTATAACTGTTGAACGCAATATCCAAACTAATTATGCATAGCGTCGTTTTGTAGGTTATGTCAAGACCTTTCAAATTATGTATAGTATTGCTAGATACGAGCTCTGTAGCGCTTTGTACATAGCCGCGAAATTCAAAAGACAAAAAGGCGGAAGGGAGATATTTGACAACCTATTATATGTAACCAAAGTATAAAAATATATTTATGTATAATATATCTGAAAGTGTATGTAATGTAACACTAAATTAAAATACAACCGATTCCTGTCCGCCTTAGTTTTCACAGGTTTTTTGACTGAAAATCAGTGCTGTGCTGCATGTGTGAGCACAGCACATGCTGAGCCAACCCCTTTTTGGCACAATTTCTATTTTTATGTTGTTTTTGTTTTGTTTGTTGTTTTACTTTTGTTTGTTGTTTTGTTTTACCTGTTGCTTCTGTGTTCTTGTGTCGAATAAATGTTTATTCTATTTTAAACCAAACGTGACGGATCATACAGATTATTTTTGAAGACTGAAAACATTGTAAGAGCCGTGGTAGCTCAAGTTGCCTGTTGTGAGTTCGGTGACCGGTGCCGGCTCCAATGAAATTATTTGTATATATTATACGCTATTTTAAATACTGATTTACCACACGCTTGGCGGTGAAGGAAATCATGACGAAACCTACATGTCTTACAAAAATTATCTAACACATGTGTCTGCCAATCCGCCTTAGCGCCTTATGTCCTTGTATTCTCGTTACAGATAAAGTAGGATATATTATTTTAAAGAAAGCTGACAATATTATTTTTTACAAATATTATTAACATTCCAATTAACCATTCCAAATATACTAGGCTTGTGTTAAGAGACGGGTCACGTCAATACTCGAATAGTGGATTGGAACCCACGATCATACGACTCGCAGACTGTACCCTAAACCATTACGCTATTGCAATTTATATATACGCTATAATTTTAAAATAGTTCCAGCTGGAATTTAAAGCACTTAAATCTAAAGTGCACCTGCTAAAAATGTTTTCTGCTTACCCCATTTGGTTTTATTGACAGGCTGGTCTAATTTCTTGAGATCGTGACGCAAACTGAACACGTTGAAGGCGATGTTGTTCTCGAAGTACTCGTCGGGCTTCACCTCCAGGTCGGAGTACTGTTTATCCAACTCCTCCTTGTTCAAGATGTAGTCAGGGAAACCTGGTCGACGTAAATGACAACCATGGCGTGAATAAAATGAACAATTCACGCGATGTTTACATTCAAAGCAGTGACAAGTATATTTATAAGCACTAACAAAAAACAACTTCAAATCGAAACAAATGTTAAACGCTGTTTGTTTTCCGAATTATCGTAGGAATATTATGAAATAGAATTAATCGGAACCTAATCAAACTTTCTTCAAACTACCTTTGAGTACGGATGTTCATGCCAAAAATATATCGATATATTTTCCGATATAATATATCGTGAGGTTGTATCGATACTACGCAATATATTGTACAAATATATCGATATTTTTCATATATCGAAATTTGTTTATTATTAATTAGCGCTTAATATTAAATATGAGAAAAGTTTTGTACTTAAAGAAGACTCGGTGCGTAACTGGTTCTCGCTTCGGATACCAGTCCACACTATTTGATTTGATTCTGCTAGCAGTACAGACAGTACAGACAGTACAGACTACATGCATAGAATTTAAAATTTATACAACGAGTCCTGCCATCGTGAAGAGTAGCAGTGTAGTAACATATTACACTACACTCTTCGTGGTAGCAGCGCAAGGGTTATATTTTATTAAAGTTGTCAACCACAAATAAAAGAAAGAATGGAATGCTTTATTTATTTAATTTCTTATATATTAGATGATTCGATAATATCGGATTGAAGCTATATATTGCGTCCATAAAAAGCGCACGCAGTCAAAAGTTATGAGGTGACAAACATAAAAAAGAACATACAGACAAATTGAGAACCTTTTTCCTTTTTTGAAGTCGGTTAAAAATAGAGATGAATTGTGAACCTTTTATGAAGTCGGTTGATGAGGTAGCAATACTTACCAATCATATCAGTAATGGCATCAGCTTTAATCTCGGCCGCCTGCCGCGTCTCCATATCCATCCAGACCAGGTTCTTGAGGTTCTGCTTGAAAGCGGTGCGTATGTGGTCTATCATCACCTCGCCCTGGGTCTTCGCTTCGCCGTGGAATACCTCACGAACGAACATGGCGCCCACTGCGAAACCTGTACACAACATTTTTATTATACTTTCTAAGAGCAAGTGCTTGACTACGATCCCACCTGATGTTAAGTGAAAATGCAGTCCTAGATGGTGAGAAAGTTCAAATGATTCCGAAATTTCCTAAGAACAATCCCCATCATTAAATCAGTAAATATTTCCTTTTTGGAAACAGGTTATCACCAGCTTACTTCGCCGCTATTAGAGGCCAAAATTTAGACAAATTGAAAACCTTTTTTGAAGTCGTTAAGTGCTTGTTGAGTAACCGCCCTTTTCTTTGTTTCTTGTCTTCTGGGGGGAAGGCGGCGGTTATGTGGGGTTTTTACCCACTAAAACCGGGGAGGTTTGGTGGCCCTTTCCTCGGTGCATGACGATGATGGTGGACTCCGGGATCTCCAGTGGAAGACACCGGAGCCCCTCACACTGTGCTCAAGGAGAGCACGTTGCCGGGGGCGAGGTTACTCCCTCCCCCCCTGTGCCCTCGCAGTGCAAGACGACACGGGCCAGCCAATGTCGCCTTCTTCCCGGGTCCACCTTAGACGACAAAGGCACCCACCCTTGTCGCCCAGTGAACCCGAGGCCTCTTTTAGTCGCCTTCTACGAGAGGCAGGGGATACCGTAGTCTTATTCTTGAGAGCCCAGAACTACAGGGCCGGTTGAGTAACCGCCCAAGCCATGGTTACCCATCTTGTGTCTATTTTTATACTTTCTAAGCAAGTCAAGACCAAGGAGGAATAAAAAAATTACTATGTTTACGTTTATAGGTATAGGGTGATGGGCTCATATTTATCAGGAAAGTACGTCGCTGGTTATTTACTTCTGGTTATCTACTAAAATGTCGTCGCATAACAACGTGGAGGACGCTCTTTATTGAGGTCGGTTAAAAATAGGTTAACTCACCCACAGCATTGTTGGTATCCGTGACGCAATATCTCCAGGACTCTTCCGTACCTTCGGAACCGAAGAGAGCCTTTCTCAGGATCTTGGTGGCGTCGCGGAAGGACTTCGACAAATAGGTAGATAAAGAGCGCGATACTTGCCACATCATGTAACTGGTGATTGTTCTGGAAACGTATCACTAAACGCTATCACTATACAAATAAATTAAAAAAAAAAACCTTGTATTTCTTACTAAAGAATACAAATATATATTGTTTTACGTATTTCTAATTATCTGCTAGTGAGAAAAGTTCGTATTTATCGTTCTCTCTCAAATAGCTTCAGTACCCATGTTAGAGCCGTAGGGGTGAGTCGTATCAGCAGACCAACATATATCTAAAGAGTGCTACGCAATTCAAATATTCCCTATAGTTTTAATCATATATATTTTCAGATTTCGATTGCATCTCTCTCACAGACAGGTTAGGTACTTGAGAGACGCCACTGACATAAAATTTAGTCAAATATTGAGTTCTATTATTGTAAATATTTCCCAATAAGCTTTATTTTGTTGTACTTTTAATTACGTTTTAAAGGGGAGATAATGTTTTGTTTACTAATGACAATAAAACAGTATTTATAAAGTTACAGAATGTGGTTGTAACATGATTATGATTTTAAACTAACATGGTCACCAACTTAACAATTATTACTTAAAAATATCGGGAATTAATTCCGTATAATGGTAACAGTAATATCCCGTTTTAAGTCATAATTGTTATGGTTGCAAGATCTCATTATAGAATGACATTATTCATTTTGACATTTGACAGTAAAAAATAAAGTTCCATATTAATGGATATAAAAATCTAATTTATTACGATCATTCATTGACGGACATTTTCTAAAAATTAAACCTAGCTAGATCGATTTATCGATCCCGAAACCTTTTTTAGCCCGCTTCACCGGGATAGATTTTGCTTTAATTTATTTAAACAATAAACTAACATCATTAAATATTTAATTTAACTCTCACAATATACTAAATTATTCATTTATCTCCGTATTCATTGTCTACTATCTCTTCTCGAGCGGGTGAACATAAACATACACAACGCATGTGTCAATACAAATTTGGGTTATAAAACAATAGAATTTCATCCTAGTAAATAAACGTTCATGAAAATAGTTTTATCGTCGCCGTTGCCGAGATTTTGATGATTTTGAATTGAGAAGAATTTGGTTGGAACAATGGATAAGGGTCTGCGAATCGTAAGGTCGTTTTTTTTTTATTTTTTTTTGGTAACGGGGAGGAAATCTTCAAAAAGATACTCCGCCTTCTGGGGGGAAGGCGGCGGTTATGTGGGGTTTTTACCCACTAAAACCGGGGAGGTTTGGTGGCCCTTTCCTCGGTGCATGACGATGATGGTGGACTCCGGGATCTCCAGTGGAAGACACCGGAGCCCCTCACACTGTGCTCAAGGAGAGCACGTTGCCGGGGGCGAGGTTACTCCCTCCCCCCCTGTGCCCTCGCAGTGCAAGACGACACGGGCCAGCCAATGTCGCCTTCTTCCCGGGTCCACCTTAGACGACAAAGGCACCCACCCTTGTCGCCCAGTGAACCCGAGGCCTCTTTTAGTCGCCTTCTACGACAGGCAGGGGATACCGTAGTCTTATTCTTGAGAGCCCAGAACTACAGGGCCGGTTGAGTAACCGCCCAAGCCATGGTTACCCATCTTGTGTCTATTTTTATACTTTCTAAGCAAGTCAAGACCAAGGAGGAATAAAAAAATTACTATGTTTACGTTTATAGGTATAGGGTGATGGGCTCATATTTATGAGGAAAGTACGTCGCTGGTTATTTACTTCTGGTTATCTACTAAAATGTCGTCGCATAACAACGTGGAGGACGCTCTTTATTGAGGTCGGTTAAAAATAGGTTAACTCACCCACAGCATTGTTGGTATCCGTGACGCAATATCTCCAGGACTCTTCCGTACCTTCGGAACCGAAGAGAGCCTTTCTCAGGATCTTGGTGGCGTCGCGGAAGGACTTCGACAAATAGGTAGATAAAGAGCGCGATACTTGCCACATCATGTAACTGGTGATTGTTCTGGAAACGTATCACTAAACGCTATCACTATACAAATAAATTTAAAAAAAAAAACCTTGTATTTCTTACTAAAGAATACAAATATATATTGTTTTACGTATTTCTAATTATCTGCTAGTGAGAAAAGTTCGTATTTATCGTTCTCTCTCAAATAGCTTCAGTACCCATGTTAGAGCCGTAGGGGTGAGTCGTATCAGCAGACCAACATATATCTAAAGAGTGCTACGCAATTCAAATATTCCTATAGTTTTAATCATATATATTTTCAGATTTCGATTGCATCTCTCTCACAGACAGGTTAGGTACTTGAGAGACGCCACTGACATAAAATTTAGTCAAATATTGAGTTCTATTATTGTAAATATTTCCCAATAAGCTTTATTTTGTTGTACTTTTAATTACGTTTTAAAGGGGAGATAATGTTTTGTTTACTAATGACAATAAAACAGTATTTATAAAGTTACAGAATGTGGTTGTAACATGATTATGATTTTAAACTAACATGGTCACCAACTTAACAATTATTACTTAAAATATCGGAATTAATTCCGTATAATGGTAACAGTAATATCCCGTTTAAGTCATAATTTTTATAGTTGCAAGATCTCATTATAGAATGACATTATTCATTTTGACATTTGACAGTAAATAATAAAGTTCCATATTAATGGATATAAAAATCTAATTTATTACGATCATTCATTGACGGCCATTTTCTAAAAATTAAACCTAGCTAGATCGATTTATCGATCCCGAAACCTTTTTTAGCCCGCTTCACCGGGATAGATTTTGCTTTAATTTATTTAAACAATAAACTAACATCATTAAATATTTAATTTAACTCTCACAATATATTAAATTAATCATTTCTCCCCGTATTCATTGTCTACTATCTCTTCTCGAGCGGGTGAACATAAACATACACAACGCATGTGTCAATACAAATTTGGGTTATAAAACAATAGAATTTCATCCTAGTAAATAAACGTTCATGAAAATAGTTTTATCGTCGCCGTTGCCGAGATTTTGATGATTTTGAATTGAGAAGAATTTGGTTGGAACAATGGATAAGGGTCTGCGAATCGTAAGGTCGTTTTTTTTTTATTTTTTTTTGGTAACGGGGAGGAAATCTTCAAAAAGATACTCCGCCTTCTGGGGGGAAGGCGGCGGTTATGTGGGGTTTTACCCACTAAAACCTCCCGGTGCATGACGAGGGGCTCCGGGATCTCCAGTGGTACGCACCGGAGCACCTCTGCACTGTGCTCAAGGAGAGCACGTCCCGGGGGGGGAGGTTACTCCCTCCCCCCTGTGCCCTCGCAGTGCAAGGCTACACGGGCCAGCCGATGTCGCCTTCTTCCCGGGTCCACTTCCAGTTCCAGCGGACGACAAAGGCCCCCACCCTTGTCGCCCAGTGAACCCGAGGCCCATTTTAGTCGCCTTCTACGACAGGCAGGGGATACCGTAGTCTTATTGTTGAGAGCCCAAAACTACAGGGCCTCTCCTCTCCTAGCACAAGCTTACTTGGAATGGTTAACAAGAATGCTAGTAATCATTAAAAAAAAAAGAAATATTGCTAGCTTTCTTTAAAAAAAATGCTCGTTTAAAAATATTACATGAATGTATTGATAAGGTTTAAATTTCCATTGTACTATCAACATATAAAGGTTAATGCTCCCGAAGTGGCACTCAAAGTTAGTTTAGCTTTTGAATGTCTCTTAGATTATCCGTGAAATAGCAACCGACCGAGTCGTGGTTCAGCCCTCTCAGGCGCCCTCGGATCGGCATGCTTACGCGTAACATAGTAACCGTCAAGCCGAGGTTACCCCTCACCGGGGACCGTTGTGTCGAGTTACTAGCGACAGAGGTTCAGGCTAAGCGATCTAAGAGCTATGCGACCTCTCAATCCGGTGAAGCAGTGAAGGCCAGCTTCTCTGGCCAATCTGTGTAGTTCGTCATTAAAAAAGGTTAAAGCAGGACAAGAGTTTTTTTATTGAATCGTGCCTCACCTTTGATCTTCTTCAGTCTTGCTGTACTTCCGGATCACACGTGTGAGATTCTTAAAATACTCCGGAGCATATACCACCAATCTGTCATTGTCCGATATCTGAAAGATAGTTTTTTCACTACGATCCCACCTAATGTGAAGTGGAAATGCAGTCCTGGATGGTAAGGCGCATTAGCTTAGTAAATGCCTATTCACTCTACTCTTAAATATACCCACATTGTAATCGGAAGGAAAGATCGCGGGGAAACTATTCCAGTCCCTTGCTGTACGAACAATGAAAGACGAAGTGCTTCGTTCGGGGTTTGAGGGAAAGAGAAATTTTTATAATCAGTTTTAGATATTTAGAATTTTTGCCTAATCTGTAGATAGATGTAAGTTTCTATTTATGGTGTATGGCGATGAGCTTTCCACCTATCATATATGTGTCACAATAAACTAAGATTGCAGTCCCCGTTAAAAACGGACGTGCAAGCTCACATTATTAATAACCATTATAATATGGTACTTACAGTTCTGTTGACCAATTTAAAAGCATCATTAAAGAACATAGACCAGTTCAAGAATGGCGCCACCTTCTGCCAGTCCTTCAGCGTGTAAGGGTTGTACAAGCCCTCCTCGTCCCTCCTGTCCTCCGACGGCGTGGTTATGTTAGCGAGGTCCGTTTCGAACAGGATGACCTTGTTCATTTGTACTCTGGCCTCGGACTTGTTGGCGCCCAGCAGCACGCAGATCCTCGTCATATAGTCCAGGTACGCGTCGAGGACTTTCTTGTGAGCCGTTTTGTTCAGGTAGTTGTCACGTGTAGGTAGATTCAGTCCGCCCTGATCCAGCTGGAAATTCGAACATGCATATAAAAGTTAAGTTAAAGTTACATCAAGAAATGGCGCCAAAATCGATAACATTCCTACCTTATTACCAAGATTCTTTTTATACTGGCAATATTCCTATATATTTACAAAAAAAAGAAAGGAGCCACTGCTATTTTGTTGCTGTAGATAGCAAAAGTTGTATTCAAATCAACCTAGTTGTCCTACAAGGTACGTAACAGCCTTTATTAACCGAGTGATTTCACCATCTTTTTATTTCAAATTTTGTGATCTAATTCTTCTGTACGCTCTTATATTCAGAAGAATTAGATTGTCCTTTGGAACACCCAATAAGACCTATCTCTGCAAGCTTTGTATTTTCTTGGGCTGACGTCAAACCCAACACTCATTGACTTACTGATGGTTAGCAATGCAATCTACTAAATATATAAAAATATAGGGTGTACGCAGATAAATTGACAATTGTTAAAAAAATTCTAAGCTAGATCGATTTATCGCCCTCGAAAACTGCGAACAAAATTTCAGGAATGGTCGGTGGAGCCGTTTCCGAGATATATAATATACGAATATATACAAGCAGATCTTTTAAAGAAGTTAGATACTATACGCTAGTATAGTAATCTAATCTAAAACTAACATCATTAAATATTTAATTTAACTCTCACAATATATTAAATTATTCATTTATCTCCGTATTCATTGTCTACTATCTCTTCTCGAGCGGGTGACCATAAACATACACAACGCATGTGTCAATACAAATTTGGGTTATAAAACAATAGAATTTCATCATAGTAAATAAACGCTGTATTTGACAGATCAAAAGAGGAGTCCTCCAATCGTCACGAAACTTTACAGGATTACTCGCCAGGTCTATCTGAAGTTTCCCTGAAAGTTTCATTGAAATCGGTATAGCCGTTTCGGAGTCTATATGGACCATACCCACACACTTTCTCTTTAATATATAGATATATATGTTGGGCACAGACCTTCTCCGTACAGATTACAAAAGCATAGTCGGCCACGCGGCCCTAGAGCGCATTGGTAGACTACACATGTCTCAGAATTTTTTCCTCACGATATTTTCGTTCGCCGAGCGTTAGTGAAGACACCGGAGATTGAAATCGGGTTGCTATCGTACTAAGCCTTTACCTTTTTTTTGATAACGGGGAGGAAATCTTCAAAAGATACCCGCATTCTTCTCAACATGTGCATACATAACTTTCTTTTTTTGAAGTCGGTTAAAAAGGATCATATTTTTTTTCCTTTATTTGGGACAATAAACAATAGCACAAATGAAATTATAATAAAATATGTAACTACACTACCAACTACATTATCCGCAAATTATTATCATTATTATTTTAACGTGCAACACTTTAAAAACAAAAACACTATCAACAAAATTTAAAGAAAAGAATATGGAAATAAATGAAGTAATAATTTATTTACATATATTTTACTTACAACGATAACGTGACGAGAAGAATTTCTGTCATCTTCACTGACTGCCCAGTTGAAAAGTCCGCCCAAATTGTATCTGAATATTAAAAAAGTTATTTATCTAAATGTGTACAAACAATAATAAGCATTCATCACCGTCATCATCATATCAGCCGCAAAACATCCACTGCTGGACGTAGGCCTCCCCCAACGATTTCCAAAGGGACCGGTTGTAAGCGGCCCGCATCCAACTGTCGTCAGACCACCTTGCGGGTGGACGTCCCGCACTGCGCTTTTAATAAGCATTCATTACAAACAATTAAAAACAACATTTAATCTAACAGGGAAGACAGATAAAGTTTTCGTTAAAGTGATTGTGTGCGTCGAAATTGGAATCATTATACAGCCGCAGAACATCCACTGCTGGATACACGCCTTCCCCAAAGACTTCAACTTCTGATTGTCGTCAGACAACCTTGCGGGAAGCTACACTTGTTTGCGAGCTAGAGCTAGAGGTTACATTGTACACGCTATACATATCCTTTTGGAAAACTATTAGATGTATTCAAGGGACAGATACCTATCAGCCTTAAGCGTCGTGTCTTCGAACAGTGTATTCTTCCCACTATGGTATATGGGGCCGAGACCTGGACGCTCACAAAACAGTCTATGAACAGACTGCAGGTCACACAAAGAGCCATGGAGCGGGCTATGTTGGGAATTTCCCTTTGTGATAGGATCAACAATGTTGCGATACGTAGAAGGACAAAATTGACCGACATAATGGAGACCTCGAACTGGGCACAGAAATGTGGGCAGACCACCGGCACGATGGATGGACGACCTAAGAAAGGTGGTTGGCAAGGGTTGGATGCAGAAAGCACAAGACCGAAAAGAGTGGAGTCCTATGGAAGAGGCCTACACTCAGCAGTGGGTGGCAAGAGGCTGAAAAAGAGATACATATCCTACTTACGTGTTTTGAACATCCTGCACCAATTTCTGTAGATCCCACTTCTGCGGCTTCACCACAGTGTTCGGGAGTATGTGCCAACCGCCCAGCTGCTTGATGACACTGATGAGAGGTTTCTCGCCCAGCTTCTCTATGGTTTCATTGGTGTCTATGCACGCGTCATAGTAAATCCTTGCTTTAGCCTCTGCGCCGGTTTGTTCGGATATGTTGATTTTTTCTGTAACATAAAATGGGTTTTTTGCCACACAAATCGACTTACGTATGTGTACACCGTACCGTACATTATTATTAGTTATAGTCCGTAATAAGCGCTCAAGTCCTTGTATTGATCGCTTATAGCAATAAGGATGCCATTACCAACATTTAGGGTAAGTTTAGTTGTCACATAAATAGATTATACATTTTTTTTAGACGGGGGGACCTCTTTAACAAGATACCGCGCCTTCTGTGGGGAAGCCGGGCTTATGTTGGTTCCCTTCCTCAGTGCATAGTGAGGGGCTCCGTAATCTCCAGTGGAACGCACCGGAGCGCCAAGCTATTTACAGAGGGGGAGGTTAATCCCTCCCCTCCTTGTAAATAGGTTTAGATACAACTTTTAATGTGCGAAACGTAAGCAATAAAGTGGTATTGCTGACGTTTCACCTTATAATTATCTATTCTTTTAATCCAAGCGGGGTAGATAGGGACAGTTTTAGCTGTCTGATAGTCAGATCCCGTATGTGATAGGGGATGAACCCATTGCCATTCACCGCCTTTCAACAAGTCTTTTAACAGGTGTTTTTTTTAAAGAAAGCTAACAGTATTTCTTTTTTTCAGAAATATTACTAATATACTTGTT
Organism: Meandrusa payeni; assembly: GCA_029286785.1. Classification (NCBI taxonomy): domain Eukaryota; kingdom Metazoa; phylum Arthropoda; class Insecta; order Lepidoptera; family Papilionidae; genus Meandrusa; species Meandrusa payeni. Next base: position 6,647,910 of record JAGSMX010000029.1, read on the forward strand.
AACTATACCAACTGAGCTTGGATTCGGGGTCACCACCTTGCGATTCGCAGACCGTACCATAAACCATTAGGCTATTGCCGCTTCATTTAGTTTCGTCTTTCGTGAATGTTACAAGTCGACTTGGATTTGAACTCTCTACCATCAGATTTAAAAGTCTGCCAATCAGCACTAGAGCCGCAGACCGTGCCCTTATACTTTTCAGAGAAGGTCCGTGCCCAATAGTGGGATTTATGTAGGCTGAAACTTTACTTTCAATTAGCGAGGTGGACAAAGAGATTTTTTTACTATACTTGCTAGTGCTTTACCATGACCTGATGTTAAGTGGAAATTTCCTGGATGGAAACTGTCGGTTCTCACTGAGATTATGTCCAGTAGGCGACAGTATATTATAATTTTTATGTAGATGTTTAGTCGAAAGATTGAATAGGCTATCACTAATGTTAGAAATAAAATGGATTCCAAGTAACGTCATGGTAAATCACGTGAATATGTGACCTTGGAAGAAACTAACATCCCTAAGATAAGAAATATAGGTGTATATAGTCTATAGAATACAAAGTTTTGACTAAGTGATAACTTAGGTGATAACACGCTAGTCACATATAGCAAAATGGTAAGTTGCTAAAAATATATTTATTTGGACAATTAACACGAGTTAGTTCCATAGTAATGGTGTCCAAAACATTCTAACACCTATCTTACGTAAAAGATATTAGGTAGTTACGAGATACATAAATCTTAAATTCTTTTCTTTTCTTCTCGAAGATATTTCATTATTTACATTGAATGAAACACCTTAATTTCAAGACGGAGAAAGAGGATCGGGCAAGATCTCTCTTCACGCGAAGAAGTCAGGGGAAGGCGTCGGTTATCTGTCACCATGGTTCTTCGATCTTCATTATAAAAGAAATCAAGAAAACACAAAATTTTAGTAAGTGATTTTCATAAACTAAAATAGCCGAAAAAAGGGCAATTCAGTGGTACAAGCCGATTAATTTATCGAACTGCTTAGCCACAGCCTATTATATAAAATAAATAGAACAAAATAATAACGAATAGATAAATTCTTCATGTCAATTGATCCGTTAATTGCATTAAGTGTTTTGTATTGAATGAAGCCGTTGGAAGCCAGAACGTGTCTAATAAAACGCGTCGGGCTGTGCACACAAGTAACGTCAATGAAAACAAGACAAACGTCGTTCGTCTACGGATCTCCTCGTTCCTGTTATGATCTCGTAGAGATACTCCGAGCATAGCCTTATCAGAAGGCAGTTCGCCTTTTCCAACCTCCTTAGTGAGGCCACTGGCGGGAAGCCTAGTGACCACGGCTTCTCTTCCCAGCCAGACCTTGCCGGTGCAAGAAGGTGAATGCTAACGCGACCCCATCTCGCTCTACCATGGCAGAAGACGGTTCACCATGGGAGTTTTTATTCGGTTAACAAAATGTTAGGAATATTTCTAAAAAGAGGATAGCATTATTTAAAAAAAAGTGTGTCATATATCATGGGTCGGCAACCTTTGGAGTCGGAAGAGTCGACAATTACAATATACAACATTTTTAAAGGGAAAAATTTCTTGCCAACAATAAAAAGTCATTTCATAAAAAAGTTATTAGTAAAGTCCCGCAGCTTCACATAAAGAGCCGATATTTGCCGACCTCTGGCATAGATTCTTGCAACTACCTCTGGAACTTGTGGAGTGTTGTATGCTCTTTTAAAAGCTCCTAAAAATATGACTAAGTTTCACCAAAAAAAAATTTACCTTTTTTTTGTTAATGGGGAGAAAATCTTCAAAAAGATACCCCGCCTTCTGAGAGAAGGCGCTGTCGCCTTCTACGACAGGCAGGGGATACCGTAGCCTTATTCTTAAGAGCCCAGAACTACAGGACTCAGTTATATGAATAATTTACCTAGAGCGTATCTGATAGTCAATTGGTTTTGAAGTTCAATCTTGCTGAAGATGCCCCAGCTGGATTTCCCTTCGGGTATCGGATTGTTCCTGATCCAACCGCCACAGGCGAACTCGTAGAAGTCATCGCAAGGGTTCTTCTTCTCGTCAATTGCTCTGATCACCTCACTGGCCGTGTAAATGCAGGAGCTTGACAGGCAGACTTCCGAATTATCTGGAACAGTGAATGTGTTTTTACGGACTTCAAAGAGGTCCTTAATTCGTCAAGTCAAAAGAAGGACCCGCTAGAAAAGTCGTCTGGCGCCGTCGAGCGAGCCGTGGTGGTGGTGGTGTGGTGTGCGCCAGACGAACATGCACATACGCGCTTATTGGCTCCCCTGTCGTACCCTGCCCCGCGGATACGGAGAGAAATGAATAATTTAATATATTGTGTGAGTTAAATTAAATATTTAATGATGTAAGTTTATTGTTTAAATAAAATAAAGCAAAATCTAGCCCGGCGAAGCGGACTGTGTACGCTAGTACATATATACACAGATAGCGATAATAATACATGATTGATGTACATAATTCCATAATTTTTCACTTCCCTAGTCATAATTGTCCAGTCCGGTTAATTTGTATCCTCCGTTGTCACACTTCTTATGTTGATTGTTGTCACTTTATAGACGGCCAGACATTTGACCTTCCCAGCTTGATGAAACGACATAAACGACTCCTAACGAGATTATACATTAGAGCATAGTCCGTGGGAAACGACAATTGTACGAACGTCCTTCTAACTATGTGCGTTGGAAATTGCTTGGAAGTTAACAACCGTGATAACTTCACAAACCGAGCGGAGATGGGAGAGAATTACTATTCTTTTTAATTGATCTGATAGTCAATTGGTTTTGAAGTTCAATCTTGCTGAAGATGCCCCAGCTGGATTTCCCCTCGGGTATCGGATTGTTCCTGATCCAACCGCCACAGGCGAACTCGTAGAAGTCATCGCAAGGGTTCTTCTTCTCGTCGATTGCTCTGATCACCTCACTGGCCGTGTAAATGCAGGAGCTTGACAGGCAGACTTCCGAATTATCTGGAACAGTCAATGTGTTTTTACGGACTTCAAAAAGGTTCTCAACTCGTCAAATCAAAAGAAGGACCCGCTAGAAAAGTCGTCTGGCGCCGTCGAGCGAGCCGTGGTGGTGGTGGTGTGGTGTGGGAGGAAGCGCAGGCGGACATGCGCATACGCGCTTATTGGCTCTCCTGTCGTACCCTGCCCCGCGGATATATTGTGTGAGTTAAATTAAATATTTAATGATGTAAGTTTATTGTTTAAATAAAATAAAGCAAAATCTAGCCCGGCGAAGCGGACTGTGTACGCTAGTACATATATATATATATATATATATATATATATATATATATATATATATATATATACACAGATAGCGATAATAATGCATGATTGATGTACATAATTCCATAATTTTTCACTTCCCTAGTCATAATTGTCCAGTCCGGTTGATTTGTATCCTCCGTTGTCACACTTGTTATGTTGATTGTTGTCACTTTATAGACTGCCAGACATTTGACCTTCCCAGCTTGATGAAACGACATAAACGCTTCTAACGAGATTATACATTAGAGCATAGTCCGTGGGAAACGACAATTGTACGAACGTCCTTCTAACTATGTGCGTTGGAAATTGCTTGGAAGTTAACAACCGTGATAACTTCACAAACCGAGCGGAGATGGGAGAGAATTACTATTCTTTTTTTAATTGATCTGATAGTCAATTGCCCAATTCAGAGACTTCGCAGTCAAAGAAACGAGAGTAAGAAATCGTGACAAATTTTGTGAAAACAAACACCTATTTCAAATCTGTACAATTTTTTTTTAAAAAAAATGATTGTCTGTTATATTAAAATAACCGTTTACTATATGCATATTAATGTATATACGGTATAAATACCAAAATAACTTTTGTTACAATTTTTATCTGTCTCCTTGTTCCGGCTAATCTCTGACGGAATCTCTGATGGTACTTTTTGGCCGATAGCTGCTAATAACTTAGGATACTGAGATTTAGGAAAAATTTAAATAAATAGCTTTTAAACGCCACGGGGCTCAGCTAATCTACACTAAAAATTTACGTAAATCTTCTTTCCGTCAGTGACGTATTAAACAAAAAACGCTCTGAGACTCGTTTATTTTCGAAATATTATACATCTTCCACGTACGTTATCTCTAATGATATTCTCTATTTGGATTTTATAGCATCGCCACATGGTGACAACACTATTTTTTGATACCTTTGAGATAGGGATAGGCTCGTTTCTTGAAGGTCCTAAATCGTAAACTAAGTACTAAAATTTAAATAAATAGCTTTTAAACGCCACGGGGCTCAGCTAATCTACACTAAAAATTTACGTAAATCTTCTTTCCGTCAGTGACGTATTAAACAAAAAACGCTCTGAGACTCGTTTATTTTCGAAATATTATACATCTTCCACGTACGTTATCTCTAATGATATTCTCTATTTGGATTTTATAACATCGCCACATGGTGACAACACTATTTTTTTTTGATACCTTTGAGATAGGGATAGGCTCGTTTCTTGAAGGTCCCTAAATCGTAAACTAAGTACTAAAATTTAAATAAAAATATAATTTAATGAAAAATACTGTATTATCCAAGTTTACGTATGATATTCTTTTTCATTTAAGTTATTTTTTAATAAAATATAAATAAATTAATAAAAATATTTTATTTTAAGAACATTTAATTGTCTATCATGCACAATTTATTTCAGTTAGTTATCGTATTTATCTACTGAGATATTCAAACTTTCTTAACCGACCCTTTATTTTTGCTTACTGCTGTATTTAGTTACTAAAATTAAATTATTATTTATATTTTTATAATAAGTGACAAAATTTATATATGTAATATCAAATACTATTTGTAGTACGTTATTATTAATTATAATTTACTATCGCTATCTATCAATCCTATAACCACATCTTTATCAAGATTATACACATCTCCTCGACCTTGAATCGTTCGAGGTGTGGTTTTGCCCTTCGCATAAGTTTCCCCCCTTCTTGTTGCCACCTCACTACCCCGCGTTAACAAAAAAAAAAGGTTATTACGACCTGTAAAAATAAGTTTGGTAAATAAATAAATAAAATGAAATCTGAACACCTTTAAGCCTAATGTGCACTTTCCATCAAGCGAGATAGAACCCAAAGGAGAGCCTATATTATATAAAAAACCTTTCACTAACTATGATTCACGCACACATCCAAAATCTAAACATCTCCGCTTACAAGTTATGTGTTTAATAAACGTTTCTTTCCTGATGCAACTCACCAGAAGGCTCCGGACGGTAGCACGGTGGTACAGGCAGGTATGATGGACTCCTGACGAACAGCAATATTGAGGTGGTGAGCAACGTCGCCAGGAGAAGCACCGCACACGACACAAGGAGAACACGCTCCAGTTTCGTACGCTGGTGCCATCCTATGAAGGATATGCCCTGAAACAATGTAAATTATATTTAAAACAGCCTATATGCGTCACTACTGGGGAGAGGGCCCCGTTGTTGTCATTCTTTGGCTGGACAACTTAACGTCATTCCGGTTTTATAAAATCTAATTTTAATAAAAAATCTTTTATTTTATTTTACATACAAACATCTGTCGGTCACACAGAAACCTTCATAAACTCTTGCACATTTCTTTACTGAAGATCGTCACATGATTAAAGCATCGTTTACAATTCCATAAAGAACATACAGACAAACATTCGTTTTCATATATATGTAAAAAATAATAATATTTATTTTCTTATATGAAACTTCCATAGTGTAGTCTACGGAGGTTTGTTGTGATGACTCATCAGAATGTATCTTTGGAATCTACCGACAGCCTACAGTTACAAGAAATCGAATTGTCTGCGAATCTTAACTACGGGCGGTTCATCGAATCCAAATCGAAGGAGGCTAGGAAGCTTGGAGTCCTATCAAAGGTACGGCGGTACTTCACACCGGGACAGCTTTTGACTTTGTATAAAGCACAGATCCGGCCATGTGTGCAGTACTGTTGTCATATCTGGGCAGGTGCAGCCAAATACCAACTCGCAGCCCAAAAGTTGATAGGTGACCAAGATCTACACCTAGATAGTCTTGAGCACTGGCGCAAGGTGGCTAGCCTTTCGGTATTTTACAGATTACATTTAGGAGAGTGTGCACAGGAATTACACGAGTTAATTCCCCATCCCCATTCTACCTTCGGACGTTTAGACACTCGGCGGGTCTCCAACCTTTCATAGTCGATGTTCCGCGCGTCCGAACAAAGCGGTTTGAGCGTCCAAGTACGACGTGGAGAGCCTTCAAGAGTAGAGTGAATAGGCACTTACTAAACTAGCGCGTACCATCTTTCGTGGTCATGCTAGTTTATACCCATAAACAAAAATGTCAATGAAAAAAGACTTGTCAGTGATGTCTTATAGAAAAAGTATAGAAGATGTCATAATTTAACTTATACAGTTAAGCAAAAGCAGGAATAAACTTTTAATGCGGTTTCTTGAATTACAGAGCAACACAAAGTTATTCTACTTTTCATTTTTGTTTCGTATACGTCTTATAAAACCACAATTACTAGTAACAAGAGAAAATGCCAAAATTCCGTTTATTATATTGTTCACTCGTAGGTTGGTTGGTACTGGGAAAATAATACAGCAGATTCCGAAATGAAGAGAGAGTTTATTTTGAGCTTGGACAGTACACACACCTTACCGCCTCCATAAATACTACTAGCGCCATCTAACGCCCACTTGTACGCCATTCGTATAACATAAAAAGTAAATGTAGAATAAAACTTATACGGAATATGGAAAATATATTTATTAGATTATTTCAACCCAGCGTCCTTGCAAGTTAATGAAATAAACGGGAAAATGTATCCTTTTTCCACGTTTATCTTTCATTTCATTGTCTCTTTATTTCCGGGTATTGTTATATTAGAAGTAACGATTGTCGATATAAGACCGAGATAAACGACGGCGTTTTATCCCCTATTCTGTATCAAATAAGGCTTTGTGATTCATTGTTTATAGAAGAAGGGTTATTGGAGCATGAACGTTATAAGTTATTACGTCATCAAAGGCACCGCCTTTGTACATCGTCAGATGTTAAGCTGCAAGTTATTTCATGGCTGATTTTTTTTAAAGGAACCAACCACACTGATCAGCTAGTTTCACCGTGTTTTTGAGAGGTGGCACAGCTTTTATGTCGCCAACTCCGAACCACTTTAGGGAGTAATTGGGCGTCGATTTGATCGTCACCAAACTTTACAGGATTACTCGCCAGGTCAATCTGAAGATTCCCTGAAAGTTATATTGAAATCAGTCCAGACGTTTCGGAGCCTATATCGAACATACCCACACACTTTCTCTTTTATATATATATACATAACGATAAATGTTCATATAGGAAACAACAGATTCCAAATTCAAATTGTAATATTAAAGTTTTTTTTATTTTTCTTTGTTTTAAAAGTATTCATGGTCAGACTTACACATACACTGTTGTGCATATGACAGATTATATACGGACATTTGCATAGATTGAGATAAGTCGATTATATACGGGGAGTTCGTTGACGTCATCATATCGTTGGCGTACGTGGTAACTATATTACTTATAGGCACTTTATTAATGCATAATTATGTGATAGTTTTACTGCCAAGCTAACGAGCGAGCTAAGCGAATAAACTATACAAGTATATTTACGAGAAAAAACATAAACCGACTTAAAATCGCATCGAACGTTAACCCTTATCGTAGCAAGGTTGTTTTATGAAGAACAGTAAAAAAAATGTATATTCAAAAAATATCAAAAAATACATTAAAAAATCGTGATATGAATACACGTGATAAAAATACGTATTTTGGAAAACCAAGATGTACACTATTCTATACAGTGCTATACGTACTAAGTACGTAACGTACGTTCTAACAAGCCTAAGCTTATTTGGAATGGTTAACAAGAATTTTAAATATATTTGCGATAATATATTGTTAGCATTCTGAAAAAAAAAAGTCCTTATTCCAACTCCATCTCTTTTATAATTATAAATGTCACGACACTGACAATTGTGGCATTAAACATTTGAATAATTATTATAAAATACAATTAAACAATAAATTTAAGTAAATAGATTTTATATCTATACTTTACATGCATATAATGCTGTACATTGCTATGTTTAGGGTTAATCGCTATTACGCACGACCACCTTTTTTGTATTTCCGAATTGTCGTAGGAATAATACGAAATATATTTAATAAGAACTTAACCAAACTCTCATCAATCTACCCTTGAAGTACATCCTTTCCAATAAAAATGAATCATTAAAATCGGTTGGCGTGATATTGAGTTATTCGTCCATTTATCGCGCACACATTTAATGCAAATTTAAGAATTACTTAAAAAAAAATCATTAAAATCGGTTCACCCAGTCGAAAGTTAGGAGGTATCGAACATACGAAAGTAATAAGTTGAAAATTGTAAACGTCTAAGTGAGCGAAGAGCTCGACTGAAAATTCCACTGAGGCGTTATACCCGCCTTTGTAAACCATAGTTTAAGTTATTACAACAATCCATAAAACGTCCATTCGCGACAATCCGAGGTTGCGAGGCGACTCCTTAGATGTTAGGAGCGTCGCTGGAGTTTCTTCTTCCCGCACCAATGCTTCCTGAAGTGGCACTCAAAGTTAGAGTAGCTTTTGAATATCCCTTAGATTATCCGTGAAAAAGCAACCGACCGAGTCGTGGTTCGGTCCTCTAGGGCGCCCTCGGATCGGAATGCTTACGCGTAACATAGTAAACTTCCAAGTCGAAGTTACCTCTCACCAGGGAGACCCTTGTGTCGAGTTACTAGCTCAGCTCAGGCTAAGTGACCTCAGAGCTATGCCACCTATCAATCCGGTGAAGCAGTCAAGGCCAGCTTCTTAATCTGTGTAGTTCGTCATTAAAAAAAGCGTTGGAATCATCATATTTTGATAGTAAATGTGAATCATATTAGATATGACTTCAGATATTGTTGTTATGTATGTCTTTACAGTGTATATTATATTTTGCGTCGATATATTCTGTTTCAATAGATGATAAATATATATCTTTATGTAGTTTTATGGCCACTATATACCAAGTGTAACTATTGTGGTAGTCTTGTAAAATAAATATAAATACATACGAAAATCTTCATCCTCCTACAGATGGGACACTAGCAAGCTCCGTATATATGTCGCGACACGATAGCACCGATACACCGAATAGTTCCATTGACGTACAATGTGACTGTAGATCGTACTCTATTCTAAGCGCACTTTATATAGTACATTTAAATGTAATGGCCCCATATCACCATTACTGGACACGGTTTTATAGCGCGAACACAATGTCGCTATTACGTGTCACGTGTCTCTCGCAGAGACATCTTACACCGTTAGTTCATATTATACATATTCCTATATATTCCGTATACATATACTTTATTGGTATAAAATATGAAACACATAAAAAGACAAAAAAAATAAAATAAAAAAATACAGTTAACCGTTACCGTAGCAAGGTTGTTTTTTGAAGAACAGGTCGTATAAAAAAATCGTGATAAAAATACGTATTTTGGAAAACCAAGATTTACACTATTTTATACAGCGTACGTACGTAACGTACACGTACTAAGTACGTAACGTACGTACTAACAAGCCTAAGCTTATTTGGAATGGTTAACAAGAATTTTAAATATATTTGCGAAAAAAAATATAGTTAGCATTCTAAAAAAAATCCTTATTCCAACTCCATCTCTTTTATAATTATAAATGTCACGACACTGACAATTGTGACATTAAACATTTGAATAATTGTTATAAAATACAATTAAAGAATATATTTAAGTAAATAGATTTTATATCTGTACTTTACATGCATATAATGCTATACATTGCTATGTTTAGGGTTAGAGAAAAAGGGACAAAAAGGACATAAGACATGATGCCAATATTGGACACCGTCTCAGTATATGCCGTCGCAAGGATGCGACAGCGCTGTTTTTAAGCGGGGTTCGTGTCACCGACATGTTTATGTTGTATTTATATTTAAAGCGTCAATAGCCTAATGGTTTAGGGTACGGTCTGCGAATCGTAAGGTCGCAGGTTCGAATCCACCATTCGACTATTGACGTGAACCATCTCCTAGCCCAAGCTTAAACTTTGTTGGACTGGTTAACGAGAATGTTATTAATGTTTTCTAAAAAAAAGGGAAATATTCCTAGCTTTTTTTTTTTATTTCATGATTTTGTACAGCCAGTAATATATTTGAATAATAAATAAACCATATAAACATGTATATTCCATACAGAATTCAGTTTATAGTGAAAATCTTGACGGTGGGCGTTCCACGACTGTACGTTTTTCGTGTAAATCTCCACATACCTCTAACCTGTGGAATTAACTGTCACCAGTTACTACGGTTCGCGTTACCACGTGCCACGGATATATGTTACGCGTAAGCATTCCGATCCGAGGGCGCCCGAGAGGGCCGAACCACGACTCGCTTCGTACTCAAACAGAACCTTCTATAACAAATTTCTAACGTTCCCCGAATGTTACACGAATTTCTATGGCAATTCTTTTACCTGTACAGCTATAAAACTATGGAATAGTTTGCCGATTAAGATCAGGGAGGCTTCGTCAACTAATGTCTTTACATCGCGTTTATCTGAATACTTTTTACTCAAACAATGAAAAATTACACAAACTGGTATATTTATTGTCGTTATATATATTCCATGTGTATATATATTATTATATTTATATTGAATTATCTATTTATGTATAAGTAAATGTATATTTATTTAATTATATAATAGTTTTAAAACGCTAGCGGCAATACCCTTAGCCTGCTCTTAACCAATAAAGGTTAAGAGCAGGTTAGGTAAAAATGCTAAACAGCATTAAGATCGCCTTTGTACAGATTATGTGGTGCAATAAAGGATTTATCTATCTATCTATCTATCTATCGGTCGGTTGCTATTTCACGGATAATCACGTGGCGGATGTTGTACATTCTTTACTGAGAAGGGCGTTGCCCAACAGTGGTACATATCTTCTTCTTCTTAGTCGTCTCCTTCATTGCTGAAGGTCGTGTCTAGCACAAAGTGTTGATCGCTGGTTTAACGATTAACTTCCACGTGTCTCTATCCTACATACAGAGGCTGTAAATTAAACGGTAACAAATTCTATAAAAGATCTTTTTTACAATCGATTTTTTCTTAAATCTGCGTAAAAGTTCCATTATCATCAGAATCTCAAGAAAAATATAGTCCTCAACCCCACTTGATAAGGTACTGTTAAATTTTTTCTAGTGGCTGTAAGTTGAGACGCTGTAGCCCCTCTAAAGCGGGCTCGCTGTCCCTAAGTGACCCTTGTAATTTGATCTCAAAAGTGCTCAAACTTTTCGCATACCATTTAAAAAAAAAAGATACGCTTCATTGATGATACATAAATTATTTTTAATTATTTTTTTGAAGTAAGACATCTTTATGCACGCTTGACTTGGTGAATAAGCTGGTGAATGCGTTACGAAAAATGTGATCGGGCGAGGTGAAAGGATAGGTATGTGGGAGTAAGAAATAGCAGTGCGCGCGCACATTTTCTTTCTTTATTGAACAATTTTGTATATATTATATTTTGTCTATACATATATTACACATACATACATACATATATAGATCTAAAGAATTTTGTGATCTTGTTGTTGTGGTCGAGTGGTCTATACTCGTTTTTAATTACATTAATAATTTTGATTTGATTTTTTTGATTACGTAAGGCTGCTTGTATGTACCCTGCTAAAACAGTACACAATTGTTCTAGTTTGAAGTTTGAACAACCCTGGCCAAAGCATTATGATAAAAACGTAGGACATCTGTTACGTCATTACGACAAATTAAGCATTAGTTGTTTTAGTTAGATAATGTAATAGGGTTATTAACCCCTAGTTCAGACAAACATGAACTAATTTTAACTGTAATTAACAAGTAGGTATATGTCCACAGATAAAATAAAGACAATATCTTACTACAGGTTCTCTACACTATATTGGAAGGTTATGTTAATAAATACTTTGGACAGTATGTAAAATTGCATCTCAATGATATGAATATAAATAAAATTTCACACAATTTCTGCCCTGTAGTTTTGGGCTCTCAAGAATAAGACTACGGTATCCCCTGCCTGTCGTACAAGGCGACTAAAAGGGGCCTCGGGTTCACCGGGAAGAAGGCGACATCGGCTGGCCCGTGTCGCCTTCTTCCCGTGCATTTCATCTCTTCATTTCCCGTGCATTTCTTCCGGTGCGTTCCACTGGAGATCCCGGAGCCCATCGTCATGCACCGAGGAAAGGGCCACCGGGGAGGTTTTAGTGGGTAAGAACCCCACATAACCGCCGCCTACCCCCAGAAGGCGGGGTATCTTTATGAAGATTTCCTCCCCGTCAACAAAAGACCAGTCCGCCACGCGATTCTAGTGCGGATTGGCGGACATTTTTATATCATTTGTATTCAACTACACCGAACATTTTACATGTTTTTAAAGAAGTCATGTAGATTCCCACATTGTTTCTCTCGAACGCTGCCGTCTAAGCGAGCAAAGGACTAGAAGCCTGTTAGGTAAAATAACTACACCTTCTATTACTATGCTTTACTTGTATTATAAGTATATTGTCATACGAGTATACAACAAGCATAGCACAAGCAATACCTCAATGCCTAAAGACGAAGGTCTTCAACCAGTGCGTCCTTCCAGCTATGAACACGGCTTAAAGTCGCACAATGAGTCGAAACGAAGAAATTGGACGGAGAACATAGGTAGTCGACATAGCTCTTAAAATCGTGTAGAAAGGACGTGGCAGCGCGCCGGCCACGTCCTCCAATCTGCCAAGTTAGTGACGGCAGATGGGCGAGGAATGTTCTGGAATGTAGGCCGCTTGGATCGGGGAAGTTTTGGGAGCTCCCCAGATGGACCGCCGACCTTATAAGAATAGCCGGAAGTGGCTGGATGCGGAATGCGGAGGAGGCGTTGGGGAAGGCCTATTTCCAGTAGTGGATAGACACAGGCTGATGATGATGATAATGCAACAAGAAAGGGTGAATACTTCTGCCACGACTAGAAGGTGGTTTATGTTAACAGTCGAATGGTAGATTTGATCCTACGACCTAATGTTTTGCAGACCGTACCGTAAACCATTACGCTAATAACGCTGACTGAAGGTATTAAACGTGGTAGGGGCGCCCTATAACTTGCTGACCAGTTTCACTACTCTGCCATAAAACAAAATATATTTGGATGTCTATCTATATCTCGGTGGTATGATATACTTACCTAAAGTGGCCGCCTGTCACACCGTATTCCGTAAGCCACACTCAATTTGATGATGTAAGTAATACGAATGGAAATGTTACTTAGAATTGTCAATAGAGACACGCCCCGAGGGTTGGGTCTGTTCGCCATTTTATGGCTGATATTGTGGCACTATTGATTCAGTGAATTGATCGTAAACATTAATAACATATTCCTATAAATGTATTAGTGTAATGTGTGAAGGTTAGGGGATATATCGAGCATTGCTCAAATCGTAGGTTAAATATGAACTGCTGAAATTAACTGCACTAATTAATTAGAAAAAAAGAGTGTTGTGTAGTGAGAACCAACGACTGAAGTAAAACTTCTTTAGCTCCTTTATATATTTAAATGTTTCTATATGTATAATATATACACAAAATATAATATATACAAGAATGTTCAAGGGAGAAAGAAAATGTGCGCGCGCACTGCTCTCTCTTGCTCCTACATTCTGATACAGATAATAGGCCTTTTTTTTACGAGGAGGAAATCTTCAAAAAGATACCCCGCCTTCTGGGGGGAAAGCGGCGGTTATGTGGGGTTATTACCCACTAAAACCTCCCCGGTGGCCCTTTCCTCGGTGCATGACGAGGGGCTCTGGGATCTCCAGAGGAACGCACCGGAGCCCCTCTGCTCCGTGCTGGAGAGCACGCCCCGAGGGGGGAGGTTACTCCCTCCCCCCCTCTGCCCTCGCAGTGCAAGGCGACACGGGCCAGCCGATGTCGCCTTCTTCCCGGGTCCACCTTGGCGGACGACAAAGGCCCCCACCCTTGTCGCCCAGTGAACCCGAGACCACATTTAGTCGCCATTTACGACAGGCAGGTGATACCGTAGCCTTATTCTATATGGCCAGGACTACGGTACTGATGTCAATGCCAGTCTGTTTGTACTCTATTTTACCGACCATTAATAAAACGACCTAGTTATTACTCAAACTGTGTTTAAAACATTATATCGCGAGACAAATTGCCCAATTAGCCGCTCAGTTGGCCCGTACATACTAATACTGCCAAACGTTTCACGGCGGGGTTATTTTTGCTCCAGTTTGGTATTACAGCGCAGAATGCTTTACAGCATTAAAATATATGACCTTTGTTGATGCCGCTAACAGATTAATTAACAACTAGCAGCGCCCCGCAGTGTTACCCGCGATTAAAACTATTTTTTTTTAATTAGCCTAAGTTAGTCCTTGTTACATCAGCCATCTGCCAGTGGAAGTCCCGTCAAAATTCCGCCCGCCGTTCTAGAGATTAACGGAGACGAAGAGAAAAACAGCGACAAACGAAAATTGTAAAAACTGTTATTTTGGTATTTGTACCGTATATACATTCATATGCATGTAGTAAAAAGTTATTTTAATATTACAAACAGACACTCTAATTTTATTTATATGTATAGATTCAAATATATTACGGGCCATACAAGATCATGAGAAAATATGAATACAGCATTAGCATCTCTGTGACGTGGACGCATTAGATTTTACCAAAAAGTGCTTAATGCGTAAAGAAGTTACACTTCTAAAGTCTTTTTACACACCTTATTAAACGCGTTTGTTCTCCGTATTTGTACTCGTAAAATCATCATTTCATTGCTTGTTCAACGTAACATAAACACGATGTATTTTCGGCCGACTTCAATTCGATTCAATGTGACCTTGATGTTTTTCAGCATCGCCGACATGTTTACAAGCGATGTTCGGAAAGGTTATGTACCAGCCCTGTAGTTCTGGGCTTTCAAGAATAAGACTACGGTATCCCCTGCCTGTCGTAGAGGTCGACTAAAAGGGGCTTCGGATTCACTGGGCGACAAGGGTGGAGGCCTTTGTCGTCCGCTATGGTGGACCCGGGAAGAAGGGGACATCGGCTGGCCCTTGTCGCCTTGCACGGCGAGGGCACAGGGGGGAGAGAGTAACCTCCTCCCCGGGACGTGCTCTCCTAAGAGCACAGTGCAGAGGGGCTCCGGTGCGTTCCTCTGGAGATCCCGCAGCCCCTCGTCATGCACCGAGGAAAGGGCCACCGGGGAGGTTTTAGTGGGTAAAAACCCCATATAACCGTCGCCTTCCACCCAGAAGGCGGGGTGTCTTTCTGAAGATTTCCTCCTCGCTGACAAAAAAAAGGTTATGTATTGTGACTGTAAAAAAGGACTTACAAAATGATTTGTATATAGAATAAATATACAATAATATATAATGTTTACTACCTTAAAAAAGGAGGTTATTGATCAGGTACATAATGTAAATTATTAATTAGTTGGACAGTTTAGTTCATCCCACCAATTTCTCTAAAATTATAAACAGCGAGCGGCGGGGTTTATTAGTAAATTAAGAGTTGTAATGTATTAGTTAGTATGGAGGACGACACACAGAGACGTCGCGCTCGGCGCTCGACTAGCCAGCGGCGTTCAGGAGTACATATTGAATAGGATAATGCTGGGCGTATTTTGTGTTGTGTTCTATGAAATTCATTATAGTGCTCACACGAATCACGCGACGGAACATTTTGCGCCTGACGCGACACAAGGGTTATATTCATTTACAAAAATGAATAGTGACTAAGTCGCGGGTTTAGCTTGTAATAAATGAAATGAAATGCTCGGAGTGTCAATATACGTGAAAACCAGACTGATGTCGATAATTTTAATTACAATTATATATTTTCATTTCTATCGGTAGCCCCTACCACTGTTAATTTTTTTTATTATTCAAGCATTTAAAAGAAAGTTGCTATGCATTTAACAAGCAATGCAGCTGGTATCGTTCTTCTTCTTCTTAAAGTGCCTCTCCGACTAGCGAAGGTTAGCAGTCAGTTCGCCATATCTCTTTCTGTCTCTTGCGAGGCGAAACAGTTGGGCGGCACTCGCAATTCCGGTCCACTCTCTAATGTTCCGCAGCCATGACTTCTTTCTACGACCAACACTTCTTTTGCCAGCGACTTTGCCCATCAAAATAAGTTGAAGAAGGTCGTATCTCTCGTGCCCAAGCACGTGACCGAGATACGACACTTTTTTTTATCGTGATGGTTTGCAATAGTTGGCGCTTCTCGTTGACACGTCGTAGAACCTCCCAGGTCTGGGTCACTAAGCATTAGGCTTAGTGACCCAGTCTACCCCGCTATAATACAAAAGTACGTGAGTGTTTTTTTTTAAATAATGATATATGTGAAATTAATAAAACACGGTAACAACTAACCTACATAACTACAAAAACACGAAAAGGAAATTCAATACAAATGTAGCAAATATTTGTCTTATTCTACGACATTTTCTACCTTGACTAGCCCCACGGTTAAATGCGTATGGCGGAAGACACGCTTCGTTTGACGTCATAGATTTTGGCCCAAATATATTCTTATAATTTACAGATACTTTACTGTTTAACATCTAATCTATTAAGTAGGAGAATTTGTGTCACCTTTTACTGTTGTCTAAACCTACCTTTTTTTCGTTTCGTGAAAGAAAACATAATGAGAAAACCTGTATATTAAAGAATTCTAACACGTGAAGTCTGCCAGTCTGCACAAAGGCTGCGCAGCAGAATATGCCCTACCCCTCGCTTTAGAGGAAAGGCCTGTGCCCTCAGGTACCATATCCAAAACCTAGACCTTCTGTGTTCTCGCTTGTTGCACTGACATTGCTAAATATTTACCACACGTATTCTTCACCTATATTTACATGTTTCCCAGTCTAATGTTGATAATGTCACGATTCACTCAATAAATTTAATTCCAAGGATAGTAAATACTTTCAACAGTAGTCCATTTGTCGGTCATCTAGATTTAATTTAATTTATTAATTGCCAATTCCCCATATGTGTGTATATCTACATATAGCTTTTTTAGGGCCGGATTTAGGAAGGGGATCTAAGGCCACAGCCAAGGGGCCTTTACAAGAGAGGGCCCCCCAAAATAGATGCTTCGAAACTTTTCCAAAAATGAATATGCACTGTTGGAGTTTGTTTCAACTGTTATCTCATTTATTGAACTAATTGAAGAATTTCTTGCCATTGCATTTTCAAACAAAATAAGCAATGATTTTGTCGTCCACTCGTCTTTTATGCCCCGGACCGGAAGACCTCCGAATCCAGCCCTGGATCTTTTGAGATCTATCTATAGCTCTTTTGAGCACACCAAGTTTTTAACCTTCTTCAAAAAAAGCTACAAATATTTCATGTTTTTGCACGCATATCGCCGTAATTCATGACCCTATTTAAATTTTTTCTCTACTAATTTTGTTATTATAGGACATTGGCTTCCGAAGATATACCAGGGTATATAAAATATACTCCTAAAACTCGTGTGGAAAAAGTAATTGAGATATTGGTAGGTTTATGACAATCAACGACTTTGTAAAATAACTATAATACTATTTAAGCGACAATAGCCTAATGGTTTAAATTTCGGTGTGCGGAACGTAAGGTCGTAGGTTCGAATGCACCACTGGACTATTGATATGAAATATCTCCTTTTTTTTTTTGTTCACGGGGAGGAAATCGTACAAGATACTCCGCCTTCTGGGGGGAAGGCAGCGGTTATTTGGTTTTTACCCTCTAAAACCTTCCCGGCGGCCCTTCCTCGGTGCATGGTGAGTCCTCCGGGATCTCCAGAGGAACGCACTCTGCACTGTGTTCTTAGGAGAGCACGTCTCGAACGTCTCGGGAGAGGTTACTCCCTACCGCCTGTGCCCTCGCAGTGCAAGGCGACACGGGCCTGCCGATGTCGTCTTCTTCCGGAGCCCACCTTGGCGGACGACAAAGGCCCGAGGTCTCTTTTAGTCGCCTTGTACGACAGGGGGATACCGTAGTCTTATTCTTGAGAGCTCAGAACTACAGGGCTGGTGAAATATCTCCTAGCACAAGCTTAGTTGGAATAGTTAACAAGAATGTCATTAGTATTTATGAAAAAAAAATATTGTTAGAAAAACTTCGAACTTCGACTTCTGTTACTTCGAAATCGAATAGCCGCGTTTAATGCGTAATCCGGATCTGATTTGTTTTATGTCATTAAGTATTTGTTTTTATTCGTAAATATAGTCGTTATCAGTAATTTTAGCTATTCTTTACAATCGACCTCGCTATACGTCAGAATTGTTTCAATTCCTTTCTCAATTCGTCTGTATTTTGTTATGTCGGTTTATATCTCTTTTTATTTGAAAGCTTGGTTCTTCTAGCGTGATTAGTTTGGTCCAGTATAACAATGGCGTCCATGAGAAAACCATATGTCTTAAATTTGCATTAAGTACTCGTATATACACGATAAATAGACCAATATCCAAATATCATGTCAATACATTTCGATGATTCATTATTTATTTGGGAATTGATGTTCTTCAAGATTAATTTGATGAGAGTTTGTTTAGGTTCTGATTAATTCTATTTCGTAATATTTATATTATTTATATATATATAAGAGAAAGTGTGTGGGTTTGTTCCGTATAGGCTCCGAAACGGCTGGACCGATTTCAATGAAACTTTCAGAGAATCTTCAGATTGACCTGGCGAGTAATCCTGTAAAGTTTGATGACAATCGGAGCACTCCTTTTGCTGTCAAATACAGCTTTTATTTACAACGATACCACAACTACGGGTATGATAGTGTATTTACTGATATGTACATGGATGTAGGTAATGATCTTCACCCGCTCGAGAAGAGAATGAATACGGAGAGAAGTGAATAATTTAATATATTGTGAGAGTTAAATTAAATTTTTAATAATGTAAGTTTATTTTTAAATAAATTAAAGCAAAATCTAGCCCAGCGAAGCGGGATGGGTACGTTAGTTTTCTATAAAACATATAAAAAATCGAAATGTAAGTTACCTTTTTATACCCTTGCGAAACTTCCGGTTTTGGTGCTGTATCAAAAAGATTCAATCTCGAGTTTTGGAAGAAGTCTTGCGTAGAATTTTCCCTGGAGAATAGTTCAGCAGTGGAGCTTTCTCTTGTCAGAGACGGGCGAGGCTTCACGAAAGGATTGTTCCTTGTAGTCCTGGACTGCTTGATCCAATTGAATTTATTCACTACATCGGGAGCAGGGGATGGTGATGGGGTGTCCTCTGAAGTGTCCGTTGAGGGTGATGGTGATTCTTGCGAACTCGACGCCATGTTTGTTCGAATTTTCTAGATATTTTTTGACCAACGGGAATTCCTGTGCACGTATGTGTATAACAAACACTAGATAATTGATTATCCAAATGTTTGTTCATTAGAAATTATAATTTAATCTTATCACATATAACATTTTAACAAATTTGCGTATAACGAATTTTCTGTGAACTCATTTCCCGCCAAAATGTATCACACCGCAACTACCCGACATATTTGTACGCGCGAAGAGCAAGGTTATCATAAATAAACAACGATACCGATCGCATATCACGAACTCGTTATATATAATAGGATGCCTATAATAAAACGTGCCTAAATAATTTATTTTTGTATCGCTCACATGTGTACGCGACCGCGCGCGTTGACATGCGAGAGTGAACTAAAAATGTTTCGGTGTTTACTTCGACGCGTGCGCATGTAGAGTAGCGGCCACGGGAATGGGGGGACCATCTTCCAAGCTTTTTTCTCTGGAATAGTCTTTATCAGGTTACTAACATCAGAAAACTCATGTTACCCCTGTATTATTTTATCGAACTACACAGATTAGTCAAAGGCGCTAACTTTTAGTGCTTCACGGGATTGAGAGGTGGCATATCTCTCACTTAGCCTGAATCTCTATCGCTACTAACCTTTTTTTTTGTCGACGTGGGGAAAATGTTCAACGAGATACCCCGCCTCCTGGGGGGAAGTCGGGATTATGTGGGGTTTTTACCCACTAAAACCTCCCCGGCGGCCCTTCCTCGGTGCATGGTGAGGTGCTCCGGGATCTACAGAACGCAGCGGAGCCCCTCTGCACTGAACACGTCCCTTAGGTTACACGTAGGTAGGTCGACGCGTGCCAGCCGATTTCGCCTTCTTTCAGGGTCCACTTTGGCAGACGACAAAGGCCCCCACCCTTGTAGCCCTTCCTGTCCCTTTTAGTCGCCTTCGACGAGAGGCAGGAGATACCGCTACAGGACTGATCGCTAATAACCTTTTTTATTTTATTTTTTTTTGTTTACGGGGAGGAAATCTTCAGAAAGATACCCCGCCTTCTGGAGGAAGGCGGCGGTTATGTGGGGTTCTTACCCACTAAAACCTCCCCGGCGGCCCTTCCTCGGTGCATGACGAGGGGCTCCGGGATCTCCAGTGGAACGCACCGGAGCTCCTCTGCACTGTGCTCTTCGGAGAACACGTCCCTTAGGTTACACGTAGGTAGGTCGACACGGGCCAGCCGATGTCGCCTTCTTTCCGGGTGCACTTTGGCGGACGATAAAGGCTCCCACCCTTGTAGCCCTTTCTCTCCCTTTTAGTCGCCTTCGACGAGAGGCAGGAGATACCGCTACAGGACTGATCGCTAATAACCTTTTTATTTTTCCGAGTGATCATGAATCTCATTCTATATTTTTTGTAGGGCAAGTATATTTACGAGTAAAAACAAAACCGACTTCAAATCGAATGAAACGTGAAACGTTATTACGCGGGGACGCCCTCTTTATATTTTCTAATTATCGTAGAAATATTACGAAATAGAATAAATCAGAACCTATCTAAACTCTCACCAAACTACTCTTAACATTCTTTTAAAAAAATCAATAATCGAAATTTGATGGCGTGTTGTTGAGTTATTCGTTATCGCTCCCATACTTAATGCTAATTTAAGTAAAATAAGTTGTAAGCACCGGCTTTCCAATTAAGAAATGAATCATCGAAATCGGTTCACCCAGTCGAAAGTTATGAAGTAACAAACATAAATAACGTCCAATTTAAGACCACCCTTTTTAGAAGTTGGTTGACCTGACCTTAAGTGATTAAAGTCGCCCATGAACATCCACAACCCCAAAGCGCTTCATTTGAAATTGAAATTGAAATTGAAAAAACATTTATTCGGCACAAGAACACAGAAACAACAGGTAAAACAAGACAAAAAACAACATAAACAGAAACAACATAAAAAAAAGAACAAAAAAGAAATTGTGCCGAAAAGGGGTTGGCTCAGCATGTGCTGTGCTCACACATGTAGCACAGCGCTGGTTTTCAGCCAAAAAACCTGTGAAGACTAAGGCGGACACCATTCGGTTGTGTATTATTATAGTGTACAATACATAAACTTTCATAAATATTATATATAAATGTATATATTAAAAAATTGCATTCCTGTCATTAGAAAGGGATTTTTTATGGTCGTATTCAATTCGGAACACCGCTGGTGATCACTGATTCCATAAGTAGAAGAAAGTTACGCGAACATGGTAGTTCTAGAACGTCAACCATAAAGATGGTGTCGATGGTACTGTGAATTTGAAAACTTTTGTGCAATGTACGCACTTCTAATTTCCCAAGTTCGTATGGTCACCCTATATGGACAACTTCAGCATTTGTATACTATGACTTCACGTATCTATAGCGTTTAGATCTATGAATCTGTTTGGGGCCATGTTGAGATAATTTGCGTTAACGCTGACGTATCCAACACCACACATATCCTGTACATCTATAGATTATATCGCATCGTGAATTATCCAAACGGGTATGTTACAAACAGACTTACAGCATCCAAAATAAGCATGAGTGTATTATGGATATTGCCCGCGTCTGTCTTTCCTTCCGAGTACAATGTGGGTATTTTCAAGAGTAAAGTGAACAGGCATTTACTAAGCTAGCTGCGTTTTACCATCCAGGACTGCATTTCCACTTAACATCAGGTGGGATCGTGGTCAAGCACGTGCTTAGAGATGATAAAAAAAAACATTGTAGTATTGAGAGAAATATAAGAAAAAATTGCTGAGATGCACCAAAACAGCTGTACCAGGGAATTGTAATAACTAGGCTAAAATTAAGATGCCATTAAGACCAGACTTTCCACTGTGTCTACAGCGCGTACTGTCAAATTTCGGGCATATAATGCGTAGAGGGAATGGACAACCTTGGTCATCGTTGGCAACACGGAATGCAAGAGAGCAAGAGGCCGGCCGCCAACACGATGGTCTGACCAAGTAAAAGGTGCCATCTCCTCACCTAATCTCTACCAGCTGGTGAGGGCTGCCTCGGATCGAAACCGATGGAGGCAGATTGTTGATTTGAACCACATGATTAATAGAAAAAAAAATCTTACTCTTTTATTTAACGTTACGGACGTTATTTGCCGGCTAAACTTCGTTCCAAAATGAACTATAGCCTATTCTGAAACATATTTGTTCCGCATATATACACTGTGACACCGAAGCTTTGAGTTACGGCTCGATGCCCCAACGTTTACGCACCAATTCTAACAACATCCTGGACGCGTTAATTGATTGATCTCTCCATATCTATATAAATAGTTTTTAGATTTATGTATATTATAAAATAATAGCGTACCCAGCCCGCTTCGCCGGGCTTTATTTTATTTTTTAGATATTAGGCTTTATTTTATTTAAACAATAAACTTACATCATTAAATATTTAATTTAACTCTCACAATATATTAAATTATTCATTTTCCGCATTCATTCTCTTCACGAGCGGGTGAAGATCATTACCTACTACCATGTACATATCAGTAAATACAATAACATTCTTATCATTTAGGGATTTATTATACTTCAATATACTCCATTGTACGATGATAATGACATATATATACACGACGCATGTGTCAATACTAATTTGGGTTATAAAACAATATAATATCATCATAGTAAATAAAAGCTGTAGTTGACAGTTCAAGAATAGGAGCACTCCGATCGTCACTAAACTTTACACGATTACTCGCCAGGTCATTCTGAAGATCACCCGAAAGTGTCATTGAAATTGGTCCAGCCGTTTCGAAGCCTATATGGAACAAACCCACATACTTTCTCTATTATGTATAGATAAAATAAAAGACGAACATAATATTTTACTAAACAAATATATTATTAAATTAAACATATATAGTTTATATTACTCTAATTTTTATGAAAAGTGGCAAACGAGCATACGGCTCACCTGATAGTGATCACCGTCGCCCATGAACATCCACAGCACCAGAGTAGCTATAGGTGCGTTGCCGACCTTTGAGATAGGAATAGGCTCGTTTCTTGAAGGAAAAACGTAAACGTTCGGAAACACCGCTGGCGACAGTTCTACAAGTTGACAGTGCGTGGAAAACGTACAGTCGTTGAACGCCAACCATCAAGATTGTGGCGGTGGAATTTGGAATTCTGTCGAGATGTGCGGTAATGGAAATCGGTAGCTGGGATGATTCCGAACAATTCCTTAGAAAACTCCCCATGGTAAATGCGATACAGAATGCAAAGAGAACCGACATCTCTTTGTAACTTTAACATCAGGTGTTTTAATTTAATTTTAAATTACAGATTTACTGTCTCTTACAGGTCGTGGAATATGGTGTGATAATATGTATCGAGATGTAACAGTTAAGCATTAATGGAAGGCGTAAGTACATTAATACAATGACGATTTTGATAATACAGAATATATTATGAATACATCAGTTGAAACAGAATTTAAAGAATCTCGTGTCATACTGAACAATGCATATTTGAAAGGGTTAAACAATAATGATACATTTTTTTTATTGTTGTTAGATCGCAACCACAGACCTGTGTCCGTGCTCTTTTCCAATACACTTAAATTGTTCACTCTGCATTTATTAAAAGAGTGCCACTTCTACAGTTACTATTTTCCTTTTTTTTAATATATATAATGCCTGAATTTGGAGGTGACCAGAGACCGCTCCGGTTCACGCGTCGCAGACGCCCCGCTGCATTGCTATTAGCTTCTCCGCGACCGCTGTGTCCCTGCTTCTCATGGCCATTTTTAGGTTGTAGTCCACTATCCTCTCCCTTGATGCGGCCATTGCCTTTGTCATCAGTCTTCCTGTGGTGTCGTCAAAGTCATCTGTATAATAGACACAGCTGACGGTATGTCGGGATATCGCCACTACAGCATGTTTGACGCTGTCGTGCAGTTGCAGTTTTTTCGTCACTGTTCTGATGACCACCACTGATCCGTACGTGAGGCCTTGGTACCTCTCAATGGTAATTTCTTAACATGATAATAACATATGTTTACTAAAGTTGGAAACTTCATAGCTGCTAAAATTCGCTAAAGGATATCGTCAATAAGGTTTAGTATAGATTGAATAAATAATTATTTTATTAAATAACATTTTAATTTATATCAATAAATAATACATACGGATAGATAACCTCAATTATATTGGAGCACTTGATATAAGCACAATATTTTTCACTGCAGCTTCAACCTGTTACTTTAAAAAAAAGAGTGCTAAAAATATTTCGTAAATATTAACATTCTTGTTAACCATTCCAAATAAGCTTAGGCTTGTGTTAGGTGATGGTTCATGTCTATAGTCGAATGGCGTATTCGAATCCAAGCGTCTATACCCTTTGTGTTTCTAAACGACTCACATTCACAATCTTTAAGATCATCGGAGAAAATGACACTCACAATGCCAGAGCATGTTACAAAATTTTTGAACAAATCTTTCTCAGTGGAAGCAGTCCGACTTTGGAATGCTCTGCCACAAAGCATAAGATGCACAGAATCCTTGACAGCTTTTAAGAACCTAGTACATAGACACTATCTTTATAAATATATTTTTTTTATACGGTATTTGTATGAATATATATTTATATACATATACTTAGGTATTTGTTGTACGTTTAGCACATCTATTTATATATTATTATTATTAGTAGTGTATATATTGATAAATGCGTATGTTTATATATATATGAATATTGTTGTTTTGTATTAAATTAAATTAAAATCGCAGACCCACTAAAATATTTTTAGACGAAAGTTTCTGTCCATACAAAGGTTGTCTGGATGAGATCGCTCTTAGCGATAAGACCGCCCATTGCGCATGCAATGACCTTGTCTAATCTGAAAATTGTATTTACTATTTCTGTGATGTATTTTGTTTTTAATTGTTGCGCAATAAAGAATATTCATTCATTCATTCATTCATTCATACGTGTGCGCGTGCGACTTAAAATTTCATTTTTTCATAACGCGCCTAAATCACTACAATTTCAATTAAAACAATTTAATTGTAAATTAAATCTTAAATAATTCGTAAAAATAAGTACATGTATTATTATATATAACAATTCTTAGCAATTATAAGCTCATCACGGAACCAATCGATTTCAAGCAATTCCGCATCCACTTCCGTTTTACCTTGTTATTGTCACCGCAATGTCGCCTCCATTATCCAGTACATTGCAAAATCTTACACACAAGAGCCTGTACCTATTTTGTTTTAAAGTATAATGTGTTCATTGTTAACCTACAAGTGTTAGAAAATTTTCTAAGACATGTGAAGTCTGCCAATACCCTCTAGGGCCGAGCGGCGAAGTTTTTTTTTTATGACGAACTACACAGATTGGCCAGAGAAGCTGGCCTTGACTGCTTCACCGGATTGAGAGGTGGCATAGCTCTTAGGTCGCTTAGCCTGAACCTCTATTGCTAGTAACTCGACACAAGGGTCCCCCCGGTGAGGAGTAAAAGAGTGCCGAAGTATGCGCTTATACTCTCCTTACAGAAAAGGCCTGTATCCAACAATGGGACATATATACATAATAGACTGAAACTTTAAACTTTTTATAATTATCTACACTAATCTAATGATTCACACGGACGGTCTTCAGTGTCTCCGATATAACAATTGTATGCCTGGACAATCCGATTCAGAAGGATTACGGTAAAGTGGAGGCTTTGAAAGGCTTTCACGAGCAGGCTTCCAAATCTCTTGTATCCCACACAATGGAGGCTCCCCAGTGAGATTCCTCGCTGCAGTGTAAAGTACCGACTTACGTAAGCTGGATACAACTTCAATAGGAAGCGTCTTCCTTTGAGAGAACGGTTGAATTTTCTGAATAAAACTCTTCACATGTCTAAAGGTATAATTTAATAGGAACGATTGTTGTATTTTATTTTCATACTGACATGTAATTGTTATTTTCAACCGACTTCAAACGAGGTTCAAACCAATGTTACCCGTCACCAGGAGGACCCTTGTGTAGGTAGGTACTATACTAGAATAGAGCAGTGATTATCAAACTTGCCTTACCGCCCCCTTTGAAAGTCAATTGTTTTTCAGCGCCCCCCATTGTTTAAACACCCCTAAAACTCTGCATGGTAGCTTCTTCCTAATGTCAAAAATAATTTCCGGTGCAAAGTAATGCAATCTCTATTTTTTAACTATCATCGATCATTTTCCTTTATGCGCAGAAACTTGTTACAAGTTGATTGCGTACGTTCTACGAAATCTATGTTAAGTATGTTATGTTTTTATAACATCATGCAGGGTAGAAATAGACATTTATAGACATTTATTTATTGGCATCGAATACAAAACACATCACAGACAGAAAATAACACACATTAAAAAAGAATAGACAAAACACAGTTAAAGTTACACGGACAAATAATACAAAGCATATGACGCCAATATCAGACACCGTCTCAGCATATGCTGTCGCTAGGATCCGACAGTGCTGATTTTCAGCGGTGCCCGGGACTACCTAAAGACGTGCGCGCGCAATACTACCTTTATATGGAATTTATACAGACAGTAAGAGCATAATAAATATGATACATGAATAAAACAGTTAAGAGATTAAAATATATTTTATACAATAAAATAATAGATGAAAAAATTTCATAAATAAATATATTATTAAGTCAAAAAATAAACTAAAATAAATAATATGATAATTAAACGTATAAAGTTTAAATTATATAATGAAATATTGAAAATATTGGAAACAACAAGCCACCGATATCACGGGGATATTATCTTTTTGTAACTTTAACATCAGGTGTTTTCATTTATTTTTATATGCGTTTACAGATTTACTGTCTCTTACGTATAAACTAATTATTCGTTATTTTGTATTAGGTGGGTTTTAATTTTAGTGAAATTTAAAATACTATATAAAGTAAATGA
Organism: Meandrusa payeni; assembly: GCA_029286785.1. Lineage (NCBI taxonomy): Eukaryota > Metazoa > Arthropoda > Insecta > Lepidoptera > Papilionidae > Meandrusa > Meandrusa payeni. The sequence continues at coordinate 6,675,316 of JAGSMX010000029.1, forward strand.
AATTACAAATTATACATCGTCCCCTAAACCCACATCAATGCCCCCATTTTTTCTGGGCCCCTAAAATCCCCCCTCTAGGTTTCAAACGCCCTCAAGGGAGGTTATCGCCCACTTTGAGAAAGACTTGAATAGAGGTTCAATCTTAGCGACCTGAGAGCTTTTTTTTTAATTTAATTAGGATAGTAACCTGCTGCTAGTTTTTCTGCATCTGCTCTTGTTGTACAAACAACTGTAAACAAGTTTTTTACAGTATATAGCATAAAAAAATAAGAGAAAAGTGATTTAAAGTATATAAGAAAATTAAACGTTAAAACTATTGGCCATGGATAGTACTGCGGTGGACCCATTGGCCAGGGCTGCTATTCGCAGAGCTATGCCACCTCTCAATCCGGTAAAGCTGTAGTAAAAGTCAGCTTCTCCGTGTAGGTTCGTCCAAAAAAACAAAGCTTTAGGTGAACTCCTTTCTGGGCCCTCAATTTGCTATTTGTTTTATTATGAAACCGAAATACTACAGTCCTATCAATTATCATTCCATGATTAACAAATACGTCCAATACTAACACACACTGATTATGTCGCCTTACGACGTCGTCATGTATGGGTATCACAATAAAAACTATGGAATATTAATAAACTAAACAGACAATTGGCGTGCCAGTGGTATGCCGTCAGTAAATCAATAATTTAAAAGACCCCTATTACAAATTTTGACCACTAATATGCCAATGGTTTAAATCTAATTCGAGGACGCACGCACGAGAGAATCGGACTCTAGTTCGCTCAAATGTTTCTATTCGAGTACTAATTTTCTATCAGATCAGTCTGGGTTCGCTTGCCGGCTTGTATCAACGAGTTTCCCTATTCCAATTTCTCTAACGCGCCAAAAAAGTGTGGTTATAAAAATATTTCACTGACATGTTTATTGTCAGAATCATAAGTAAATAGTCGACCACATAAATACTTGTTTGACGTCATCACACACGTCTGCCCGCGCTCGGCCATTTCATAAACAGGCCTCCGTCAGAAAATTTCATGAAGGGGAATTTATAACTGACTTCAAAAGATGAGGTTTGAAATCGTCTTTATTATTTTAATATTTGTGCAATCATTTGTAAATTGTTTTTTTTGTGACAAAGGATTTGGTATCAATTAGTTCCCCATGTGCATTTTGTTGATATAGAACCTTGGCTTCAGAAGGCTTCAGAAGGAGTTCAAGCATCAAATCATGTGGAAAGAACATCGAATTCCAAAGATAAGGTTATAAGTAACGTGACCGCTCAAGTTAGGTCATAGAGATTCAGGCTAAGCGACCTAAGAGCTATGCCACCTCTCAATCCGGTGAAGCAGCTTCTCTGTGCCAACTGTGTTAGTTCGTCCAAAAAAAAAAAGTCAAGTACCTGCGAGGTTTACGTGAACCTTGTAGATGACTCGTGATGATGATGAAATTAAATAAAAGAGTTATATCATAGTTGTTTCATTTGAATCTTCTTTGTTTTTTTATAATTTCTAAGCAAGTGCTTGGCTCCGATCCCACCTGATGTTAAGTGGAAATGCAGTCCTGGATGGTTCGCTCTACTCTTGAAAATACCCACATTGTAATCGGAAGGAACGACAGACGCGGGCAAACTATTCCAGTCCTTTGCTGTACGAAGAATGAAAGACAAAGTAAATCGCTTCGTTCGGGTTTGAAGGATGTTCACATCAAAAGTTTGGTTTTAGCTATAAGAGTAATTTGCTTTTATGTCCGTTTTTGGAGTCCTGTATTGTCACTGAATTTTCACTATGACAGCCGACCGACTACATTCAAACATCATCGTACCAAAAAATAACTCCGTTATTAGCGTCTTGTTTAGTTCAAGTGTAGAAAAAGCTATATCTATCTATTCAGACAACAAAAGAACGCAAAATCCGTGTGACTTTTAAAATTATAAAAAGATCCCTGACTTCATCGCTGTAGAATTAAATTTTCTCATTTATTATGTTATGTGTGTAATGAAGATACTCAATTAAAATTGAAATTAGCTGGGAAATAAAGACGGCAAATGAGAAAAACTGATTAAAAACGTAATTAGAATACAAAGCACGTTGCCGCATACTTTGTAGCGAGCGACGCTTTGCATGTCTACAATGTTTTAATTTGTATATAATCTTATATACAGGATGTTCGGAATCCGCTTCCAAAACCGTAGACAAACGAAAAGACTTATGACACCTGTGATTTGAATGAATAAATCATATTTTTAAAACGTTTCATTAGCATTATTAACGCTTCAGCTAAAAAAACAGCAATGAAATATGAAAACAATTTTTTATTTATAACCTGACCATTTCTCTTTTTCTTCCACCCATCGATTTCCCGGTCAGGATTCTATGAGGAATTTCCACCGGGGTTTATTTTCCTGCTAGTCTACTCCACTTTGACCTGTCGTCGGTATCATCTGTTATGATTTTTTTTTATAGGATTTTCCCGGAAAAGACATGTTTTCGACCTTTCCGGGAAATTCTATTTCCTTCTCTGACTAGTGGGGGTCTGAGATTGTTCGAGCTAGTAAATGTTTATCTTCATATTTTTAATGAATTCTTTCTTGTAAATAATTTATATCTTCTACATAAATAAATGATATATATATATTGGATTACAAATTACCAGGCAGCTGGAATTTGTAATCCTGGTCAATGCTTATGCTAGTAATAACATTAAAGAAGTTGGTCACCACATCAAACTAAACATTCACCCATAATGAATGTATAGATAGCCGTAACTAATGGAGCTGGCAGTAGTCCAAAAGATCTTAATGAATGCCATTACCTTGATGAAGGAGACAGGCAAAGTTAACAGATTAAAATTCTCGATGCATTCATGCAATGATATATTAGTAGACGTGAATTTTGATGGTCTTTTTGTATTCAAAAATGTAAATCAACTCCATGATTATGATGCAAGTACGCGGAGGTCCTTAATACCGTGAAGAAACGCAAGCTCCAGTACTTTAGTCATATAATGCGTAATAATAAATACGAACTACTCCAACTCATCATTCAAGGAAAAATCCAGGGTAAACGACCACCTGGAAGAAGACGTATTTCGTGGCTCAGAAATCTCCGGACATGGTTCCACACGATCCTTGTTCCGTGCCGCTGCATCAAAAACTAAAATAGTCTTAATGATAGCCGACCTCCGGTAGGAGATGGCGCTTCAAGAAGAAGAAGAAGGTAGTTCGTCTTACCATCGAAGATTTCGTCTGTTCTGAGTGTGGTTAGTCATTCGGTATCTTTAGTCGACTTCAAAAAAAAAGACTTCTTCTTTTATTATCTTTCCTGCGAGTGTCTCATTTATATATATAAAAGTAAATCGTCTGGTGTTTAGAGATCTTTAAGAAGCTTCTAGAGATTTGCAGACAACCACTTGTACGATGGGCCAGATGGGCCCTGTATTGTCACTGAATTTTCACTGTGACAGTCGATCTGCAATAGAAACGTCATTGCACCAGAAAATGGAAGAAGTTCTCAATTCGTATATATCTTCACCCACTCACAAATCGTGAGGTAACAGAGATAAAAAAAGATTTTTTGAAGTCGATTGAGAATATTACTACATATATATAAGTCGGCACATCGCCATAATTGTGATGAAATGAGAAACCGATGTCACTGGCGTCCATGATGATTTTTACAGATGACAGATTACGCGCGATGGTTCAACCGCTCTATCCGACCGCCACCGTAGAAGTGTGTCACTTCGCTCGACCGGATGGTAAAACGTGGACTCCATCGAACGCCGACAGACGCCGCTAGCGTTCCGTGTTTTTCTAATGTCGATATATATATATATAATTTGTATTTTATATATATAAATTTGGACGAAACCTCCATAGTGAAGTCTATGGAGTTTTAATGAAAAAGGATCAGTGATGTCAAAAAATGTCAAATAGAATAGAAGATGTCGTAATTTAATTTATGTAGTTTATCAAAAGCAGGAATAAACTTTTAATATGGTTTCTTGAATTACAGGGCAACACATAGTTATTCTTGTTTTTATTGTTATTCCGTATATGTCTTATATATATATAAAAGAGAAAGTGTGTGGGTTTGTTCCGCACAAGGCTCCGAAACGGCTCGACCGATATCAATGAAACTTTCAGGGAATCTTCAGATTGATCTGGCAAGTAATCCTGATTGTTGATAACGATCAGACACTCCTCTTTTGAACTGTCAAATGCAACTTTGAAGTATAATAAAATATACGCAAGTATATATAATTAAGTATTTTTTTTATGACAAACTACACAGATTGGCCAGAGAAGCTGGCCTTGACTGCTTCACCGGATTGAGAGGTGGCATAGCTCGTAGGTCGCTTAGCCTGAACCTCTATTGCTAGTAACTCGACACAAGGGTCCCCGGTGAGGGGTAACCTCGGCTTGGACGGTTACTATGTATCTATTTTAAGTATTCAAGGTAAGTTATAGCGCCGCGAAAGTATCCGTTTACTGATGCTGCTGATATGTACATGGGTGTAGGTAATGATCTTCACCCGCTCGAGGAGAGAATGAATACGGAGAGTAATGAATAATTTATTATATTGTGAGAGTTAAATTAAATATATAATGATCTAACTTTATTGTTTAAATAAAATAAAGCAAAATCTAGCCCGGCGAAGCGGCTGGGTACACTAGTTATTACATACAAGAATATGAAATTGCAATGTGCCATTGAAAATTATTGACGACATTGGAACGTTTATCGAACAAACAGAACAGTTGTTCATTGTAAATAGTTATTTACATCTGTCGTTATGTTAACAATGTACAAGAGATGTGTCGTGAAGTAGTTCAAGATCGATGGCACCTTCATTTCCTATCGGGCTCTGTACTGACGTCACGCATTTGTACACCTTATGGAAATGTACCAAAGAACAATATAAACGCTGGATACAGCACTAAAACATAAGATAAATAGTTGGTGCGCTAATAGAACGGCCGCTAGCCCGTCTGACTGTACGTACAATGAGTTTTGTAAACAGCATCGTGTGCGAATTCAATATTGATACGCAAATATTAATTTATAACATAGATCAAAAAAGACGGTTCACCAGTCGACTGAATTTTAGGCAATGTTAACCGATTTGAGCGATTCCCCCACAGTTAGACAGACATAGATATTTATTTATTGGCATCACAATACAAAAACACATCACAGACCGAATATAACACACATTAAAAAAGAATGAAAAATAGACAAAACACAGTTAAAGTTACACGGACAAATAATACAAAACATATGACGCCAATTTCGGACACCGCATATGCTGTCACAAGGATGCGACAGCGCTGATTTTCAGCGGTGCCCGGGACTACCTAAAGACGTGTCCGCGCAATACTACTTTTATATGGAATTTATACAGACAGTAAGAGTATAATAAATATGATACATAAATAAAACAGTTATGAGATTAAAATATATTTTATACAATAAAATAATAGATGAAAAAAATTCATAAATATTATTGAGTCAAAAATAAAGTAAAATAAATAATATGATAATTAAACGTATAAAGTTTAAATTATATAATTAAATATTGAAAATATTGGAAACAACAAGCCACCGATGTCGCGGGGATATTATCTTTTTGTATCTTTAACATCAGGTGTTTTAATTTATTTTTAAATGCGTTTACAGATTTACTCTCTCTTATGGGCGGTGGCAAATTATTAATTATTACAACTTCTCGACACATTCGTGACCTCTAGATGTTAGGAGTGTTCTCCGTTTTTTTTTCAATATTGGTTGGATTTGCATGATACAATGCCTAATGACCCCAATTACTGTATCTGAAGCGTAAAATTATTAATAAGCAATAGGATAAATTCAAGTATATATATAATAATAATTATTATTATAAATATTCTCCGTTCAGCGTGAGCCCTCTCCCAGCGCCAACACTTCCCGAGATATGAAATCCCTTGTGCTGAAGAGAATGTGTGTGGGTTTGTTCCTTATAGGCTCCGAAACGGCTGGACCGATTTCAATGAAACTTTCAGGGAATCTTCACATTGAACTGGCGAGTAATCCTGTAAAGTTTCGTGACGATCGGAGCACTCCTATTTTTTAACTGTCAAACAAGAAATACGTCGTACTTTCATTTCTAACATTAACTTGAGCCCGATATGTTTTTGTATAAATAATAAGAATGATATTGTATTTGTATCTTCACCCGTTCGAGAAGAGAATGAATACGGAGAGAAATGATTAATATATTGTGAGAGATAAATCAAATTAATAATGTAATTTTATTGTTTAAAAAAAATCTAGCCCGGCGAAGCGTGCTGGGTACGCTAGTAATAACATAAAAGTATACACTCAAAGTCCAAATAAAATATAATTGTCACGACGATAATATTTCTATCATGATATTCAAATTAGATATATTTTATCTGTGTACGGACACTACAATGTTGGTGTGCTTCTGTATTTAATGTTTCAATTATTCATGTTGAATAACTTGTTACAGTCTGTCTGTTGAATCTACAGTATTAAATTTGCTTTGATTTCTTTTTCAACCGACTTCGGAGGTCCTCAATACGTCTATAGCTTTCTTTTTTATGTTGGTACCTAATAACTTTGGACTGGGTCAACTGACCTTGATGATTCATTTTCATTTGAAATCTGGTGCTTCCCATGTTAAAGTTAAGTTACAGTTACACATATATATATCCCACTGTTGGGCGCAGGCCTTCTCTATAAAGAGAGTAAAAGGGCATAGTCCACCACGCGGCCCTAGTGCGGATTGACAGACTTCACGTGCCTTAGAAAAATATTCTAAAACATGTAAGTTTCCTCACGATGTTTTCCTTCACCGCCGAGCGCGTGGTAAATCAGCACATAAAATTGCAACAGCAAATTTATTGGTGCCGGCACCGGGATCGAACTCTAGTTGCTAGTGTACTATGCAGCATGAGGCAACCGCCCGGACACTGAGCTACCACGGCTATTATTGGTAAAGATGCACTCCAAGGGTAATTTGATGATAGTTAGGTTAGGTTCTGATTAATTCTATTTCTTAATATTCCTACTATAATTCAGAAATACAAAGAAGAAAGTCCACATACGCATAATAGCAGTTAACATTTTTGTTTTACTTATAAATATACTTGTAATGTAATGTAAAACAAATGGCCAAGTGTTTAGATTACGATCGGTTTGGAGATTCGAATCCCAGCCTATACGAATGAGGTTCTGCCTATCAACCACTGGTTTAGAAAGGTGGCAGAGTTAGTCGGGCTCTCCAACGAGCGCGTTGGAACGCTTTATTGATTTGTTGAGATCTTGCTTGAGACAAGCCGAGGACACAGCGGTGTGGAGGCAGCGCGTCAACACTTCGTTGAAGGCGCTTCAGGATGAGCACGATCTTCAGTAATAAGCATGAAGAAAAAGACGCTTCAACGAGTGTCATTTTGTCATCCGGGTCTCATCGAGGCCGTTCCCTGGTTAACGGAAGACGTAACGAGACTGTAGTACGTCGAGACGTCAGCTTAAAAAGTTGCGCTATTGCTACAAGCTTCAGCTCCAAGTGCAGGTTGAGATTGGGTACCAAGAAGCTCCTGTGCCATGTATCATAAATCGATTCTGCAGTATTTAAGATCGATGGATATGACGCGGACTAGCTAGCGAGAACACGGAACTTTAGTAAATTACTTTACACTACACACTGACATTACTCTTCTTGTAGGGGCGTAGAGGTGTCACAATACGTGGGTAGTAGAATTATCGAAGTAGTTGAGAAAAAGTTTACGTTTGCAGAAACCAATATAAATTTGTGAAACACTTTGCGCCGCACAATCGAGATATTGCGTATCAATTTATAACAGGCGCTCTTATTGCTTTGAACACATATTAAATTATTTTCTCTTCAATGATTTATCTGCAATTTGTCGTGCGTTAGATCATAATTAGTTGCACATTCATTAACCAGCAATACACAAATACTACACGAAATGCTCCCAGCATCTCTTTTATACCGCAACTCCGTCATTCGAAATGGATCCTTTAATCACGCGAGGCATTCATTTCCGATTGCTCCGACTTTCCCCTGGCAATGCTCACAAATATCCAGGATGGTTTTTGTATTTCCTGGGTAAATATCAGACATGTCGGATTCATCGTTTATTTCCCTTTCAACTTTTTAAACAAAAAATAACAAGTATTTTCACTCCTTTAACTCGGCAAGGATAGAGGAATAGCTCGTTTTCATCTAGCTTACGTCCTATATGTGGCAATCGGTTAGACCAAAATGATACACCGGGCACAAATTTTTAGCAAATTATTTTTTGTACTTCCACATACACCAAAACCTGCCAGGAATTTCTCTTACAGTAAAAGTTTATAATTAAAACTTTTTATAGAGATGATAGAGATTAAAGTAAAATTATGTGATTTATCGGATTATTGTAATCTGAAAATAAATTTTAATAAATAAATGCGACTTACCATGTGGTACCGAATATGAGTACCACCAGAACGGACGCCCTCGTTGAGTTGAATCGAGCTGATGCTGCCAGCGTCGTCATCCATAAAACCGGTTTTCTTGTAGCGCGCCATCTGTGACAAGAAAACACTGTCAAGTCGTATTTTACAACAGCACGTGCCTAAATACGTCCTACCACGTACGGCCATTCATCCGAGATAAAGTTACCGACAGAGTCATGGGGAGTAACCCAATAGAGATTCAGGCTAAGCGATCTAAGAGCTTTACCATCTACGGTCTGCGAATCGTAAGGACATGGTTCGAATACACTATTCGACAATTGACGTGATGTTATAATTTGTAGGTTTTGTGTAATGAAATAGTCCAATAACTAGTACACTCGCTTTATTGAGACAACGTAACGTTGTACAAGGAATTATTTTAACGAAGGCTGTGACAACTGCACGTCCTCGCCATCTTTTTTTTTACAAACAAACAGAAGTCATATTACAAACTAATAAAGTTTAGTTATTGTTTACAATGCCAAGTTAATGTGATGAACAACTAAATTATTAATCATGAATTAAAGATACAATAAGGATCAGGTAAATCACTGAGATATCATTGGAAGTAGTTATTATGCATAACAATCGCTGGGTGTCATGTGTTGCCAGGTAACATGAACCATCTCCGTGAGCGGTGAGGGCGACCCTCACTAGTTTCGGGCATGAGCCCTAATATGGCTTGCGAAGCCGAACTTGGTCTTGAATACCCGGTCACTAGCGGCACAATATAGCTGACCGGTGTCATTGTCAACCCTCCTAGGTTTGGAGCGAGATTTTCATTCGTGGCGTTTTGCGTCTAGGTCAATGAGATGGGTCTTTTCAAAATCTGTCACTCCTTTTCTGACACGAGTGCGCCACTCTGACCGCAATAAGGCAATGCTCTCCCACCTGTCGGTCTGTATGTTACAGGTAGATAGATGGCGCTTTAGCAGGTCCTTGTAACGCAGGTATTGGCTCCGATGTAATCCAAATTGAATAAACTCCGAGTAAGGTATTAATGTCGTGACAAAGTTCATCTGACCTCAAAAATCAAGAAGTCTTCACTTCAGTTGTATTTTATCTCTATTACCGTATAATTTCGTTATTTAATTGTATGACAGTATCAATAATAGATCGGTTTCATAATGAAATCACACAGACAGCAGTCTCGGGACGCAGCGCTTTCCACCGGCGACTGCACAATTCAATTTAAGTTGGAATTGCCTGCAACCCAGTCGATAGAGCAATATCCGTGTAGAGTAATTGGACCTTATGATTGCGGACACATTATTTCCTAGAGGAAACAAAATGTAGAGAGCAACAGGGATTGCTTTTAAACTTACAACATAAAGTAGATCATAACTTCTGTCACATTTAATTGTCTATTAATATTTATATCTTTAAGTATTTTTTGACGAACTACTCAGATTGGCCAGGTGGCCTTCAACCCTGTAGTTCTGGGCTCTCAAGAATAAGACTACGGTATCCCCTGCCTGTCGTAGAAGGCGACTAAAAGGGGCCTCGGGTTCATTGGGCGACAAGGGTGGGGGCCTTTGTCGTCCGCCAAGGTGGACCCGGGAAGAAGGCGACATCGGCTGGCCCGTGTCGCCTTGCATTGCGAGGGCACAGTGGGGGAGGGAGTAACCTCCCCCGGGAAGTGCTCTCTATGAGCACAGTGCAGAGGGGCTCCGGTGCGTTCCACTGGAGATCCCGGAGCCCCTCACCATGCACCGAGGAAGGGCCACCGGGGAGGTTTTAGTGGGTAAAAACCCCACATAACCGCCGCCTTCCCCCCAGAAGGAGGGGTATCTTTCTGAAGATTTCCTCCTCGTTAACCAAAAAAAAAAAAGGTAAGCTGGCCTTGACTGCTTCACCGGATTGCGAGGTGGCATAGCTCTTAGGTCGCTTAGCCTGAATCTCTGTCGCTAGTAACTCGACACAAAGATACCCCCGGTGGATTCCGTAGATATACTAGGCAAATCCTACTAAAAGTAGTATGGAAGAATGCATGGTCAATGAGATATTAGTAGGTTTATGACAATCTAAGACTACTTCGGGTTCTTAAATACAACAAAATGTCAAGTTAGGTTACAATGATGTTGATATAGGAAACGCGCATGCGTCGAAACACGATGCCATCTCTAACATCGATAGCAAGCGGTATTGGCTCTGATGCGTACTGTGATAAAGTATTACTACATACTTGGGTTTAAAAGAGAGATACTTGAAGCGTATATGTATTTAACAAGAATATTTACGAGTTTACAAAAACCAAATTCAAATATAATAGGAATATTATATAATATAGCCGGGAGCAAAAATAAAGGGTCGGTTAAGAAAGTTTGAAAATCTCGGAAGATAAAGACGCTGGCTAACTGAAATAAATTGTGCATGATAGACAATTAAATATTCTTAAAATAAAATAAAATATTTTTATTAATTTATTTATATTTCATTAAAAAAAATTAAACTTAAACGAAAAAGGATATCTTACGTAAACTTGGATAATACAGTATTTTTATTTAAATTTTAGTACGTAGTGTTGCCTCTATGTGGCGACACTAAGTACTAAGTGTTTAATGAAATATAAATAAATTAATAAAAATATTTTATTTTATTTTAAGAATATTTAAATTTATTTCCTTTACTCTATCTTACTTTACTCTGCCTTATTACAAAATGTAGACTAACAATAGTACCAGGACTAATCAAAATTCTAAACCAAATACCATCCCACCTGGTGTTAAGTGGTGATATAGTCGAAAGATGGTACGCGCTAGTTTAGTAAGTGCCTATTCACTCTACTCTTGAACGCTCCCACGTCGTACTTGGACGGAAAGACTGACGCCGGCAACTTGTCCCACTCCATTGCTGTACGCACGATGAACGATGACACTAATCGCTTCGTGTCTAAACGTCCGAAGGTGGAATGGGGATGAGGGAATTAACTTGTTTAATTCCTGTGCACACTCTCCAAAATGTAATCTGTAGTCAAGACTATTTAAATGTAGATCTTGGTCAACTTTTTGGCCCGTCTCTCCATGGAATCCAGCGCCGCGAGTTGGTATTTGTCTGCACCTACCCATATATGTACAGTACTCCACACAAGGCCGGATCTGTGCTTTATACAACGTCAAAAGCTGTCTCAGTGTGAACTATCGCCGTACTTTTGAAAGAACTCCAAGCTTCCTACCAGCTACCTTCGCTTTAGATCGGTTATTTGATTTGAGAAATCAGATAATGTTGTTGTAAATATAATTGCTGTTTTTGTCTCTATTCCTGTGTTACACATATATAAGAACTAGACTATTCTGTAATAGAAAATGCAAGCGGCGTATTAAAACTTGATATCGGCTTGTTGCTGGCAAACAGCGTTTCAGGCTGAAAGCTAACATCCGTTAATCCTCTTATCTCTAGTGTTGATCTAATAACTGCTATGAAGGACGCAATGTATTATTATAGGTAGGAATTTTAAACAAATGACCTAACTAGGGTCACAAGTCTGTTAAACCAATTCCGTCGTATTACAAAATGTAGAAAGTCTTGGTTTAAACCAGGACTAACTAGTCCGAGTTTGTTCCCCAACTCTAGGTAATGTCAACTTGATTACAAAACTAAGACTAATCTAGGACTTACTAGTACTGGGTCTGACAGTGGTTTACATTATTTTACACAGATAATACATGATGAAACAGTTCATTCATTGTATATAATATATATTAATCTCATAACTGTTTTATTCATGTATCATATTTATTATACTCTTATTGTCTGTATAGATTCCATATAAAAGTAGTATTGCGCGCGCACGTCTTTAAGTAGTCCCGGGCACCGCTGAAAATCAGCGCTGTCGCTTTTTTACGACGAACTACACAGATTGGCCAGAGAAGCTGGCCTTGACTGCTTCACCGGATTCAGAGGTGGCATAGCTCTTAGGTCGCTTAGCCTGAACCTCTATTGCTAGTAACTCGACACAAGGGTCCCCGGTGAGAGGTAACCTCAGCGGACGGTTACTATGTTACGCGTAAGCATGCCGATCCGAGAGCGCTCGAGAGGGACGAACCACGATTAGGTCTGTTGCTATTTCACGGATAATCTAAGGGACATTCAAATGCTAAACTAACTTTGAGTGCCACTTTGGGAAAGCGCTGTCGCATCCTTGCGGCGGCATATGCTGAGACGGTGTCCGATATTGGCATCACATGTTATGTATTATTTGTCCGTGTAACTTTAACTGTATTTTATTTATTTTTCATTCTTTTTTAATGTGTGTTATATTCTGTCTGTGATGTGTTTTTGTATTATGAGGCCAATAAATAAATGTCTTTGTCTATGTCTATATTAGAGCACTTGTAAAAGTATATAAGTCCAATTTTTTTCACTGTATAAAGTATTTTATGGGAAAACCCCACCCCCTCGATAGGATTAGGAGCGTTGCTGGAGTTTCTTCGGCCACTTCTTCTCCCAGCGCTAACGCTTCCCGAAGTGGCATATAAGTTAGTTTAGCTTAGATTGTCCCAATAGATTTCGTTAATAAAATAGCTGCCGACCGAGTCGTGGTTCGGCCCTCTCGGGCGCCCTCGGATCGGACTGCTAACGCGTAATAATGGTAACCGTCCAAGCCGAGGTTGCCCCTCACCGGGGGGACCCTTGTGTCGAGTTACCACCTAATAGAGGTTCAGGCTAAGCGACCTAAGAGCTATGCCACCTCTCAAATCCGGTGAAGCAGTAAAGGCCAGCTTCTCTGTGCCAACTGTGATAGTTCGTCCAAAAAAAAAACACCGCAGCATTAACCTGTCAATGTCATATTTTTTTTTCATAACGCGCCTAAAGAACTATAACTACGATAATCTTTTAAGTCGGTTAAAAATAGCACATAATGCTAAATTTAAAGTACATAATGTTTTAGTACATTATGTATTGATTACTCATGTGGAACCTATATGTTCTAGGTTAAAAGTATAATAATAGTAATTTATTTGTTCATTATCAAATTTGAGACATGGCAAATTAGTTCTAAGGTAGATTAAGAGGAAATGAAACAAAAGCTAATTTCATTATAAAGCTTTGAAAACAATTATATGGTTTTGACGAAACATTTCATATTACCGCTTTAAGGTTTTTCAACTTATAATATATAAATTAAACAAATTAAAACTTCTTCTCCCAGCGTCAACGCTTCCCGAAGTGGCACTCAAAGTTAGTTTAGCTTTTGAATGTCTCTTAGATTATCCGTGAAATAGCAACCGGCCGAGTCGTGGTTCGGCCCTCTCAGGCGCCCTCGGATCGGCATGCTTACGCGTAACATAGTAACCGTCAAGCCGAGGTTACCCCTCACCGGGGCAGCAACCTTACTAGCAATAGAGGTTCAGGCTAAGCGACCTAAGAGCTGTGCCACCTCTCAAATCCGGTGAAGCAGTAAAGGCCAGCTTCTCTGTGCCAACTGTGATAGTTCGTCCAAAAAAAAAACACCGCAGCATTAACCTGTCAATGTCATATTTTTTTTTCATAACGCGCCTAAAGAACTATAACTACGATAATCTTTTAAGTCGGTTAAAAATAGCACATAATGTTAAATTTAAAGGTTTTAGTACATTATGTATAGTTGATTACTCATGTGGAACCTATATTTTCTAGGTTTAAAGTATAATAATAGTAATTTAATTGTTCATTATCAAATTTGAAACATGGCAAATTAGTTCTAAGGTAGATTAAGAGCAAATGAAACAAGAGCAGATCTCATGATAAAACTTTGAAAACAATTATATGGTTTTGACGAAACATTTCATATTACCGCTTTAACGTTTTTCAACATATAACACATAAAATAAACAAATTAAAACTTCTTCTCCCAGCGTCAACGCTTCCCGAAGTGGCACTCAAAGTTAGTTTAGCTTTTGAATGTCTCTTAGATTATCCGTGAAATAGCAACCGGCCGAGTCGTGGTTCGGCCCTCTTGGGCGCCCTCGGATCGGCATGCTTACGCGTAACATAGTAACCGTCAAGCCGAGGTTACCCCTCACCGGGGCAGCAACCTTACTAGCAATAGAGGTTCAGGCTAAGCGACCTAAGAGCTGTGCCACCTCTCAATCCGGTGAAGCAGTCAAGGCCAGCCTCTCTGGCCAATCTGTGTAGTTCGTCATAAAAAAAAGATAATTTCAATAATTAACCCTTATTGTATGTAGCAAGATTGTTTTTGAAGAACGGTAAAAAAATTATATTCAAAAAATATCAAAAAATACATTAAAAATTGTGATATGAATACACTTGATAAAAATACGTATTTTGGAAAACGAAGATGTACACTATTCTATACAGTGATATACGTACTAAGTACGTAACGTACGTACTAACAAGCCTAAGCTTATTTGGAATGGTTAACAAGAATTTTAAATATATTTGCGAAAAAAAATATTGTTAGCATTTAAAAAAAAGTCCTTATTCCAACTCCATCTCTTTTATAATTATAAATGTCACGACACTGACAATTGTGACATTAAACATTTGAATAATTATTATAAAATACAATTAAACAATAAATTTAAGTAAATAGATTTTATATCTGTACTTTATATGCATATTATGCTATACATTGCTATGTTTAGGGTTAATAACGGAAAAAGTGGCGTTTAAAACGGGATGAATTGTTGTTCATATGTGAATATAAAAGGTAGACCTGTGCCCTTGGGAAGTAGGAGAGCGTTATCAACTAATTCTGATGGAAGAGCACTTATAATGTCAGATAACAGCTAAAATGCAAAATCTCGTAATAAATAAACGGCCAAATGAAAGCAGGTGAAATAATTATATGCTTAAATTTAATCAATAGACTTACTATAAAACTAAAAATGTAAAAAACAGTATTACTATTTTATTTAAATATATTTAAAATCATGAAATTAACAATATAAAAGGATTTATAAAACTATTATAATCGTCGTTTTATTTCGGAACTACGTAGCATATAAGAAAGAATCCATTTAAAGTCCGCAGTCTATGCTAAATAGGAAAAAGTACTTTTTCTACTAAATTCACACAATACACATAAATTTAAAATAAAATAGAAAAGCTGAGGAGTCTATATTAATAGCGTTTCTTTTCTTAACACGTCTAAATCAAAATTCAATTCTATTTTTACAACAAAGCCGCAAATATGCTGGATAAAGTCGTTTTCATCAATAATACGTTACCGTAATTCCAGGCTTCAGATGTAGCGAGGGCATGGGTGTAAATACAAGATTTAGTCGAAACTCCACTCCACTTCACATCGATTTTTCTGTTAATTTTACTGTCCTCAGTATTATTATTCGCGTGTAATAAAACGGGCGCGAAAAATCGGTATCACCCCACGCATAGCCCGATTGAATGTTTTGGTCGGGAGCGGGACTCGGATCGGCACGGCTGGTTCTCGTAACGGAATGATCGATTTCTTGAATATATTCAGACGCCATCTTTTGGTCGAACGGTTAAACCCTTCGTATATAAAAAAATATAGTATTTTAAATGTAATTTCTTAAAATTTGATAGAAAACGATAACTTGGAAGCATAGTTGTATTTTGTAATGATATAATTATCATTTGGCAAATATGTTAAAAATCCCTACTTATAGTTTTAAGCGCCATCTGTTATTGTTTTTAACACTAACAAAACGTAAGAATAGCGGTTGTACAACTGTATTAAACTGTCCAATCACAGTGGGACTAGGCGAGTCGTACACATGCGCAAAAGAGGGGAGCTCATTCAACGAAAATAATCAGTAGCTATATATTTTTCCGTATTGTGTGTAGTGCTTTCGTTGGTGATACGCGAAATATCGAATCGTAATAGCGTTACCGCCTACACGCACAAATTTGAATTTTACACGTTTCTGTGCTGTGTGAAACCAATTATAACAAAATGTCCAACGCACCTGTGAAAAAAGTCCCCATTCATTTACAGGTAAGTGTTTGCAATCTGTGTTATTTATCAAAATATAAAAATACTAAATTTTAGTGGTATTATATTTATGTATTTAATCCTTAAAATTGTATTAAGTAATTAAAAAGATTATGTTAAATCCTTGTTACCTAAATGTTGTTCACGCGAAAAATGACCTAAATACAGCCGGCAAAATTAGGTTGCCGGTTCTTGCGAAACAATTTACAAATAGACATCGGAGGGTTCCCACGAGCTCTTTAATCCCAGGCATCGGATTTTACGAGAAAAGACCTATATAAAACATATTTATTAGAGTTTAACAGTTATCTTTGCTTTTACGTTTTATTAGCGTAAATATGCGTAATTATATGTAAATATATTATATGAGATATGTAACAATTATTAACTTATTTATCTATTTGTAACACAATATATGCGGGTAAAGTAAATTTTGAACAGAATTAAAAATATTAAACGTTTTTTTTAATTCCTTATAGTTAACAATAAAGTTACATTTCATATATCACATCTCATAAAGGTAGATACTGTAACCGGTGAACGACCTTTAAATTCTATATACCAACAATATATTGCCACCAAGGGTCTAAGTTCAGTGACTGAACGTGTCATGCGCAATGGGACTCGGGATAAATTTGAGGAAGGCGAGGGACCACACGGGATTCAATCAGGGCGTTGTCCATAAATATATACTCACGTTTTTTACACACATTGAATGTCGTATTAGACGAAACTTTTAAAACTTTCGCTTTCAAAGTAATTCTTAATTAATTTTCAACAGACGTCAAAAAGGAGGTTCCAAATTCGTCTGTATGTTGTTTTATGTTACCTTATAACTTTCGACTGGGTGAAACGATTTTAACGATTCTTTTTTTGATTTGAAAGCTGGTTGGTTTCCGTGTGGTCCGATTCTGACAATGTCACCCGTGAACAAACCATATAGGTCTAAAAAAATAAATTTGCATCAATTATGTGCGCCACATAACGGCCGTGGTAGCTCAGTGTCCGAGCGGTCCGGTGCCGGCACCGATAAATTTGTCTTTGAAATTTCTGTGCTGATTTACCACGCGCTCGGCGGTGAAGGAAAACATCGTGAGGGAACCTATATGTCTCAAAACATTTTTCTAAGACATGTGTAGTCTGCCAATCCGCACTATGCCCTTACACTGTATTTACAGAGAAGGTCAATACCCAGTAGTGGGACACATATAAAAGGCTGTTACTGATGCTGTTGTAATGATGATGAATTAGAACCTTAACAAACACTCATCAAACTACCTTTGAAGAATATGATTGTGAATAAAAAAATAATTATCAAATCGGTTGGCGTGATATTAACTATAGTCTATTTATCGCGCCCATACTTAATGCAAATTTAAGACTTATATGGTTTTCTCGTCAATGCACACGCAGCACCAGCTTTCAAATGAAAAAAGAATCATCAAAATCGGTCCACCCAGTCGAAAGTTATGAGGTAACAGACATACAGACGAATTGAGGACCTCCTCCTTGTTTGAAGTTACTGGAAATTTAAGCAACAAATAATCTAATCTTTATATCTACGGCTTCTCGTTCAAACCGACAGAAGCCATTTGTTTATGGTATACACGTAAAACCGTTTCCTTGAAGTTCACTGAGGAGGAGAGAACAGTGGCAGGTGTTTTAGTGTAGTTAATCGCTTTTGTTTTGTTTTGCCCCTGACGTAAAACTTCGAGCTGAAAACCTTGGCCATATTGAAAGGATTCTATTTACAAACAATCGCTTTCGACTGTTTGTAAGCAAAACTATAAACACATGACCGCTACAAGGGAACTGTAAACATGAATGCTGATTCGCATGACATCACCAAGATAAACACCGACTAGTTTCTAGTGCTCATCCTCACGTCGGTCTCCTCTGTGCAGGTGTCCTGTGTGAGGGTCGTGAACATCTCTTAAAAACAGTAGTGTCAATACAAATTTGGGTTAAAAACAATAGAATATTATCATAGTAAATAAAAGCTGTATATGACGATTCAAAAAGAGGAGTGCTCCGATCGTCACCAAACTTTACACGATAAGTCGTCAGGTCAATCTGAAGATTCCCTGAAAGTTTCATTAAAATCGGTCCAGCCATTTCGGAGCCTATATGGAACAAACCCAGACACTTTCTCTTTTATGTATATAGATAATAATGAACTTGAATCCTACAAAAGTATATTTACGAATAAGATGATAAACAGAGATAAAATTAGTTACTAATTAAACATTAAATGCGGTGGACGCCCTCTTTTAAAATCGAAAATTATTATAATCTATTCATAAACGACGAGGCAAACATTAAAAAAAATGCAGTCGAATTGAGAATGTCCACCTTTATGATGTCGTTTAAAAATAAAAAGGAATGTTTTAACGTATATTTTATTACGAATCGTAACAAGTTATAAGGAAAAAAAAGTAAAACGGCAATTATTACGGTTCTGTCACGCGACTTTCGACTCAATTGACGTAACCGTCGAAAGCGAAAGGTCAAATTTTTGTTTGTTTACATTTTTTACGAACTGTAACGCTATTATTATCGCCTAACGTACTACAAAGCCGTTTATAACGATTATGTCAATTTTTTTAACTGTTTTAAATACTTCTTTTATTTTTTATCGTAGTTTATTAAAAACTATTTTTAAAGCTACTGTTTACAAACAAGCAATAAATGATCTTATTTTTTTTTATTGACGAATTACACAGATTGGCCAGAGAAACTTGACTTGACTACTTCACCAGATTGAGAGGTGGCATAGCTCTTAGGTCGCTTAACCTGAATCTCTATCGCTAGTAACTCGACACAAGGGTCCCCCGGTGAGGGGTAACCTCCGCTTGGACGGTTACTATGTTACGCGTGAGCATTCTGATCCGAGGGCCCCGAGAGGACCGAACCACTCGGTCGGTAGCTATTTCACGGATAATCTAAGGGACATTTTTGACAAACTAACTTTGAGTGCCACTTTCCAAAAAGCTTTAGCTTGTGCTCTTAAGAGATCGTTGAAGACAATTATCAAATATGGAATCGAACCTACGACCTGATGTTTCTCTATTGACCCTTCATAACACTTCAAACTTCATATTAACACGCTTTCATCACCCTGGGTTTGTTTGTTTATAACCAAATCTTCGAACTAGAAGGAGGTATACCGACCAGAAGCGAAAGAGATGTGCTAGCATCGTATTGAGTGGAAGTCCATGAACCTCTGCCTATATGTCGGTATGTGTGTACAGCAAAGGAGTGGCACGAGTTGCCGGCATCAGTCTTTCCGTCCAAGTACGACGCGGGACTAACTAAACTAGCGCGTACCATCTTTCGACTATATCACCACTTAACACCAAGTGGGATCGTGGTCAAGCACTAGTTTATATCCCATAAATAAATAAGTATTGTATGGTATAAAATCTTCGACCGTGATTTTGACCTATTTCAAAATGTTGATATTAAATTATAATTTTGCACACTTATCATCGACTGGTAACAAAACAATTGAATTCGTCAAACCCGATCACTATTTTCGTAACGCATACCAGCTTAGTCCCCAAGTCAAGCGTGAAGATGTTTTACTCCAAAAATTGTTACATATGTGTTGGTAAATTATTGTTTTACTTTAAGAGCGCTTCGCCACAAACCAATCTATTCTCGCCACCATTTGGCCAAGGGGTGTCCTTCCCTTCACAAAGGGTCGTAAAACATGATTTATGTACGACTTAAAACCCAGCGACATTTACAACTTGCGGTTACGAGATTATGAAATGTTTAATCTATAAGAATTGACGATAGTTTGCAAATACGAAGTGGTATTTGCAACCATGACCAATTGCAATCTTGAATGAGCTTTTTTTGTGTATTTTTGTTCATTGGATGGTTTTGTCGGTCAATATAATTTGTCAAAAAACACGTTTTCTTATCTATTGTACAAAAATACATGTAATGCCGCTAAAAATCTTCTTTTCTAAAAATTTTTAGTTAAATTAATTATTGCATGATACACATATAACAAACATACTACTTAAAGTAATTCTAATGTCGAGAAAACAACTACTTTTTTATGATTACTTAACTCAAAACCGAATATTCATTGCGTGCTGTACGAGCGCTTTGTAACTCTGCTTTCACTGAACGATTATTAGTGTTGTGCTGTGACCACTATCGAACAATCGATATACATCGATAAATCTATACAAAAAATAAAATGGGACTTTCTGTTCATAATCTATTAAAATAACCGCTTTCTACCACTTGCATTTTGAATGTATTTATGTCTAAAGTATGGTTTGACTGTTTGTCTGTCCCGGGTAATCTTTGAAACGGCTATACCGATTTTGACAGGCACTTTCACTGGCAGATAGCCGATATAATAAATAATAATAACAAAGGCTACTTTTATTAAAACAAAACATAAATAAATAAATTAAAATAGCCTTTATTTCTTCTGACCTTATTATAAAAACATAAAACTTTTTTTTTTGTTGACGAGGAGAAAATCTTCACAAAGATACCCCGCCTTCTGGGGTGAAGGCGGCGGTTATGTGGGGTTCTTACCCGCTAAAACCTATCCGGTGGCCCTTCCTCAGTGCATGACGAGGGGCTCCGGGATCTCACGTGGAACGCACTGGAGCCCCTCTGCACTGTGCACAAGGAGAGCATGTCCTGGGGAGGGAACGGCACGGGCCAGCCGATGTCGTCTTTTTCACGGGTCCACTTTGGTGGACGACGCAGGCCCCACCCTTGTCGCCCAGTGAACCCGAGGCCCCTTTTAGTCGGCTTGTACAACAGGCAGGATATCGTAGTCTTACTCTTCAGAGCCCAGAACTACAGGGCTGATAATAACATAAAACTTTTTTTGTTTTTAATAACATAAAACTATACTAACCAAACATACTTAATAAGTACTATTCTAACTATACTATACTTGATTCAGTTTTTTTTTTCGGTATGTTACTTGACATTTATTTTTCCATCAAGGTCAGGCTGTCTTGTGAAAAAAGAAACATAACATATTTGCAGCTTAATAGCATATAAAATAAAATCGACACATCGACAGAAAAAACAATTTTATTTTTATGTGACGATAAAATTGAACATCACTAAAGGAAACGAACAATAAAAATGTCGGAAATAACATAAGACGTTCATCCATTTTCCATTTACTTACCGCTATGGCAATCGTTTACTTAGGCTTAACATGGACTCAACAATACTGCAATGCGTTTTTCATTTATGATTGTTTTTTTAAAGATAAGTTACAATTATGAAACATACTTATATATAACTTATATACCTTATAGTCTGAAATTTTATTTGAAAACATAGACCTTATTAAACATGGACATTATATATATATATATACATATTATCAGGTTAATCAAACGTTAAACACTAGTACGCGCGGACGCCCTCTTTGTATTTCCGTATTATCAAATTCAAACTCTCGAGGATTACTCTACTACTACTCCCAAGTATATTCTAACAATAAAAAATGCAAATGATGCAAATTTATATATGGTATGAGATAAACACAGATTGGCCAGAGAGACTGCTTCACCGGATTGAGAGGTGGCATAGCTCTTAGATAGCTTAGCCTGAACCTCTATCGCTAGTAACTCGACACAAGGGTCCCCCCATTGCGATCACGACTCGGTCGGCAGCTATTTCACGAATAGATGTAAATTTAAGACATATTGTTTTCTCGCGGATGCCAATGTCAGAATTGGACCAAATTGAAATAGGATCACACTGGAAGCCCCGGCTTTAAAATAAAAAAAATAATCATTCATAATTAAAAAAACGTATACAGACGTATCGAGAACTTACTCCTATTTGAAGACGGTTGAAAAAAATAATTTACTCAAAAATTTGTGCCCGGTGAATGGCGATGAACTCACCAGCTACCACGTATAAGACCTAATAAGCTTGGTGAAAAATAGACAGCGAATCAAACTATCTCTGTATACGTCGCTAGGAATAAAAGGATTTATCCTTTTATTATAATAAAGAACAACACCTTTTCACGTTGGACGCGTTTTGAGTATAATATATCGCTTTATGTGGGACAATGAGAGACTTACACAAAGCCTAGGACTCAAGTGACGACGTTGTCTAGACCACATAAGACAATGTAAGCAAGTAATTTGTGCTTAATATTTTTAACCGACATCAAAAAAAGCAGTTGGTTCTCAATTAGATTGTACTATTACGAGTAGTTCGTGCACTCGCGGTACCGTCATTTATTCGGAAATAAGATAATCATATATGTACTAAAACGCGAATTCGAGTATGCTAAACCAATTGTGTGCTAAATGAACGTTCAGTGGCATCATAGTCGTTCATATTTCTTAGTTTTAGTGTTATTTTAGGTCATTGGTGACACTGTTATACCGATGGCGTGATACTTGTTACTACGTTGGTAGTATTTGATAATTAAAAAAAAGTAAAAGTTACATTTATATCCACACCACAGGCCTTATCTGCAAAGAGAGTATAAGGTACACGAGGACCCAGTGCGGATTGACAGAATTGTCTTAGAAAATTTTCTAAGACATGTAGATGTCCTCACGATGTTTTCCTTCACCGCCGAGCGCTTATCACGCGCACATAAAATTGGAACAAGCAAATTCATTGGTGCCGGCATCGGAGATCAAACTCGGGCGAACTACTATGATTTGAGGTAACCGCCCGGACACTGAGCTATGCTCTTGAATGATAATTGATATGACTGTAATATATAATTTCATAATGAACCGTCAGTGGCAAATAGCAGGCCTAGGCGTTGTCTAACTAAAGCCTATTTAAAATGCAGTAGAATAATGAAGGTGTTAGTGCTTCTGCAGGATATGATCAATAAAACAAGCTACTTAACAAAACATTATCTATTGGTCGTCGACGCATTGGACGCGATAAGGATTATAAGGATTTCACGCTAATCTCTTTTAATGAAAACCACTTTAACTGATTACGAAACGTTCTCCTGTGACGCAAGTTCTCCATTGAAGTATAACAGTACAGTAGTAGTCAGCTCAATAATTTCTCTGGCTACAACGCCAGAACACTCTGATGCCAGCAGACCATTGCTTGAATGTATTAGACCTTGCGGTAGGTTCCTACATACAGCACTGTAGTTCTGGGCGGGTAGAATAAGGCTACGATATCCCTTGCCTGTCGTAGAAGGCGACTAAAAGGGGCCTCCGGTTCAGTGGGCAACAAGGGAGGAGGCCTTTGTTGTCCGCTGGAGTGGAAGAAGGCGGCATCGGCTTGCGCTGCAAGGGGCGGAGGGATTAACCTCACCTCGGGACGTGCTCTCCCTGAGCCCCTCACCACCTCACTTCACCGAGGAAGGGCAACCGGGGGGGTTTAAGTGGGTAAGAATCCCACATAATCCCGCCTTTTCCCCGGAAGGCGAGGTATCTTGTTGAAGATTTCTCCCCCGTCAAAAAAAAGCTTCCTACATAACGCATTGTCGTCATTAAAACGTTGTCGTCTATTGTAGACATGTAGTCTATCCGTTTATTAGTTTGCTCTCTATTAAAATATCCGGATCGCGACGCACGATTCAACAAGGATGTGCAATGCACGCAATTTTATCGGTAATTATCCATTTCCGTTTTCGCATGTGTAGCTTAATGAAGCCGCACAACACTAGTTCCGCTACAACGGACCTGGAAGTGCAAGCTATTGGTCGGGTAAATGTACTAATGCAATGTTTTAAAAATTGACAGCAAACTTTCTGTCTGTATATTTAGCTATGTACGTCAGAAATAAATGACCGTCAACTAATAGCATTAAATATATCTATTGGTGCTTCTGCGTTTATCCCAGTGAATGGGATATTACTGTACTCTACTTTGTGCTCGGTTAAATCCTCCTTCTACGTGATACACCTGTTCGTTTCGACAATTTTTTCAATAATCAATATTATGAACGTTTGCTTTAGTTTCTTCGGCCACTTCTTCTCCCAGCGCCAACGCTTTCCGAAGTGACAATTAAAGCTATTTGAATGTCGTCCGATTAGCGATCGACCGAGTCGTGCTTCAGCTCGGGGCTGACGCCTTCGTATTGGAATGCTAACACAGTAATAGGATCTTAAATCCAGTGAAACTGTTCGTTTCTCTTACCAGCAAAAGACGCATAATATCTGTGACCTGCTTTATCGTTTGCCCCTCGTGCATAAAAATAACTTGTTACTTAGCTTAGCGAAAACACAACGCATGCTAATGTCAGACAGATTTCTGTGTATTACACAATCGTTTAGCTGATCGCTAAAACAAACAAGTTGTGACACACTCACGGATTGTTAACCTACATCTAAGTAAATGTTGTTTGAGACCGTAGAATTGTACGCCGCGATAAGATAAGTCAATGTTGTGGTAAGATTATAAGCATGATGAGGATGATATCGCCTCTTGATCTCATAAGATTTATCTCTCATGGTAGTGGGGTCAGCTTTCCGGATTTTCCTTTTCACTTTGTTCTGTTCCGGACATCGTCTTGGGAAATCTTCTAAAAAGGGAGGCAAGCTTCTTTGTCTTTCCTGATAGTGTTCCTACATTAAACATGTGTTCATTAGTGTTATTGATCTCATGGGATAATCTGGCTAATTGAGTATACAGGAAATTAGGATACCGCTTCCGAAAACGAAGACAGACGATAGTACTAATGACTCCTTTGATGATAGGAGGAAAAAAATCGAATTTGATTAAAAAAACATATGTTTAAAAACAGCAATGAAACACAAAGTCAAAATAGCTGATGCTCGAGTCAACGAACGCAGGGGCGCGGAGGGTCGGCGGCGCCTAAGAAGCGGTACTAATTCTTTTATGGTGCGTCGCACCGCCGCGCATACGTGCCGCGCCGGCGCCCCTCCGTGCCCCAACGCCAAGAGCTGTTTTTGAATTTGTGTTTCATTGCTGTTTTTTTCGTAACGTATTTTTTATGGAACTATCGTTTCATTTAGCTATACTAACTTGATGGAGCGTAAATAATGCTAACAAATCGTTTTAGAAATATATTATTTTTATGAAATAAATAAAAAAAAAAATAAATAGTTGAGCAATGCTCGTCATACGTTTCCTACCTAGGTTCAAATTTATCTAACTTTCGTGGACGGACGCAGTAAAAATCTAAGAAACAATTACTTGCGTGGTGGTCTGATAATCTTATAAAGGCCACAGGACGCAGGATGCAACTCGCTTACACCGGTCCTTTTGGAAATCGATGGAAGAGGCCTGTGTCCAGCAGTGGATGTCCAACGGCTGAAATGATGATGACATATTTTGTTCAGAGAAAGTCCAGAGATTTAATTTATTCACGAGTTACAGATAGGTTAGAGGCTCATTGATTAATTCGATTTCTGACTTCAATTGAGATTGCCCGTAAAGGAGGTTTTAATAATTGAAGCGACAATATATATAGATATATTTTGAGTTGTGGTCGAGGTTTTCTTCGGCTTAAATAAGTTCTACTGTATTCCGTAAGAGCCTAACTATAGATATTACGAAATCTTGACTATAAGTCTACTTAGTACAGATATATCTCAAGTAGTTTATGTTAGTGTAGTATTGTGCAGTGATAACTTATCAAGCTCTGGAGATAAATACTTTAGTTCGCATCGTTTTGCCAAGTGCAACGTACGCTGTCATATGCTATGGTAAGTGACTTTTGTATGAATTTGACATTTTTTCGAAATTATTTTAACAATGAAATGACTCCATCAAACTTAAAAAAAAAGGTGCTTTTTTATCAAAATGGATTCCAGATGTTTGCTAGCAACACATGGCATCCAGCGGTTGTTATGTATAATTACTACTTCCAATGATATCTTAGTTATTTATCTGTACCTTATTGTATCTTTAATTCATAACCAAATAGGTCATGAGGGTCATTTTTTATATATTTCCATCGTAAAATAAATTTTCCCTATTATATTGTTTTTCAGTTTGTTTTTCTCTCAAATATATTATTTTGATAACCATTAAAAGGTTAACGACATGTTTATGAAAGTAAGTCTCGTTCGCCTGCCAAGTTTCTAAGTTATTCAAGTTTACGCGCAATAAACAATCGTTATTTTATTAAACAACTGCTATGATACATGAAATAATGATATGTTCTAGTGCCGACATAAATTAATACACTCCCACTACAAATAAAAAAGACATTAATAACAAAAAACATTAACTTTTGTAACATATACAAGAAACAAGAACATTAGGAACAGCCTGTATCTAACACGCACACACATTGAGGCGTCTTTGAATACTATGTGTGTGTGTGCAGTGTGTTTCGTTTTCAAAAAATATTCACAACACACTGCGGCCGTGTTACGGATTGTTCACTGTCAATTGACATACGGGTTGTTGAGCATGTAGACCAGTGATTCCCAAAGTGGTCTATATCGACCCCTAGGGATCAAAAAAAATTGTGAGTCCATGAAATGAACACATACTACCTATTTACCTATTTCTCACTAAAAATGTTGACTTATTGCTTATGTTATTTTATGTTTATTTAATGTTACGGATTTGGCAGCGAGCCATCTTTGAATCATCACTATCTACGCTCGTTATTGAGGCATGTATACCGAGCAATACTCGATCATCCATTTTTTTCATTACAAACTACACAAATTCGCCAGAGAAGCTGGCTTTGACTGCTTCACCGAATTTAGAGGTGGCATAACTCTTAGGTTGCTTAGCCTGAACTTCTATCGCTAATAACTCGACACAATGGCCCCCCGGTGAGGGGTAACCTCGGCTAGGACGGTTACTATGTTACGCGTAAGCATCCGATCCGAGGGCGCCCGAGAGGGCCGAACCACGACTCGGTCGGTAGCTACTTCACGGATAATTTAAGGGACATTCAAAAGCTTAACTAACTTCGAGTGCCACTTCGGGAAGTCGGTCATCCATATCCTATGATATAACTATCAAATACGTCTCCACGTTCAATAATATAGAAAAATATTTCAATTACGTGCATCTATCGTTTGTAAAATCATACGCATGCCGTAAAATTTGTCATATATTTTCATTTGATGCTTAGCTGACCAAGGTCATGGCAGTAGGACACGCAATAGGCCATCCATTAGGTACTCAGATCACGTTACGTCATGTCACACCCATAGAAACCTGTTGTAAATGTTTAACCAAAGATCATTTTGTTGTCTAATATAACATGCATACAGAACTTGTAACTAATGGTTTAGGGTACGGTCTCCGAATCGTTCAGCCCTGTAGTTCTGGGCTCTCAAGAATAAGACTACGGTATCCCCTGCCTGTCGTAGAAGGCGACTAAAAGGGGCCTCGGGTTCACTGGGCGACAGTGGACCCGGGAAGAAGGCGACATCGGCTGGCCCGTGTCGCCTTGCACTGCGAGGGCAGAGGGGGGGAGGGAGTAACCTCCCCCCCGGGAAGAGCTCTCCTTGAGTACAGTGCAGAGGGGCTCCGGTGCGTTCCACTGGAGATCCCGGAGCCCCTCACCATGCACCGAGGAAGGGCCATCGGGGAGGTTTTAGTGGGTAAAAATCCCACATAACCGCCGCCTTCCCCCCAGAAGGCGGGGTATCTTTTTGAAGATTTTCTCCTCGTTAACAAAAAAAACGGTCTGCGAATCGTTAGGTCATAATCGGTTCGAATCCACCATTGGACTATTGAACGTGAACGTTCGTGAACCATCTCCTAGCACAAACTTAAGCATAGTTGGAATGGTTAATAAGAATGTTAGTAATATTTTTGAAAAAAAAATGAAATATTGCTAGCTTTCTTTAAAAAAAAAACTTGATTTTTTTATTGACTTTATTTTTGACTTATATATCGTGTGAGATAAAGAATCGTCGGAATTTACTTTAGATCAACACGACCTCGAAATTAAATTTACACCTTTTGATGCATTTTTCACTTACGATGTTTTCCAATGTATCTTTCAATAAAGATATTTTGGGCAGGCGCTGCTAAATGCCATCTCGCAAATTCGGACTCCGTGGAAAGGCGGGCTAAGAGGCTATTTGGTGACGCAGCCAATCTGCTCAGTAGCTAGCCTTTCGGTTTTCTACATTTTGCATTTTGGAGAGTGTGAGCTTTGCTTCGTGTTTCATTATTCGTACAGCAAAGGGCTGGAATAGTTTTCCCGCGTCTGGTTTTCCCTCCGATTACAATGTGGGTATTTTCAAGATTAGAGTGAACAGGCATTTACTAAGCTAGTGCGCCTTACCAGCCAGGACTGCATTTCCACTTAACATCAGGTGGAATCGTAGTCAAGCACTTGCTTAGAAAGTAAAAATAATATTTTCAACGCGGCGACCGATAACCCTTGAACTAAATTAAAAAAAAGTATACATTATTTTACCGCTCGGTTTGGTTGACAAAATGGTC
Organism: Meandrusa payeni; assembly: GCA_029286785.1. Lineage (NCBI taxonomy): Eukaryota > Metazoa > Arthropoda > Insecta > Lepidoptera > Papilionidae > Meandrusa > Meandrusa payeni. The sequence continues at coordinate 6,704,140 of JAGSMX010000029.1, forward strand.
GCCTTTTATGTGGTACTCTTTTCTATAATTCGTCCCGTGGGAATCAATGAGTGAGAATCCAATTTTTGAAATGTACTACGTTGATAAGCTAAACGGCCTCTACAGTTTTACCGGGCTTTTGAGAAGAGGCACAGGTCGTAAATCGCTTAACCTGTATCTCTTTGAGTAACAAGACGCAATAGCGCCCCAGAGAGGACCTCAGCTTGAGCGGTTACTCTATTTAGGTTGGCACTCCGAACTGAGGGGGCCCGAGAGGGCTGAACCACGACTCGATCGGTAGCTTTTATTACAAAGAATCCAAATCTACTAGGAAATACTGAAGCGTTGATTTGATGAAAACAAATATATTTACATGTAAAAAAATTAAGGTGATGATTATGTCCTGCCGGTTTCGGCTACGGCGACGCTTCAGGGCTGCGAAGTCATGACCCAGGTCACGCAGCTCTTGAATGTCCCCTCATGTGGCTTGCATAACCACTCTTCCTTGTTCCTTCCTCACGCATTAGGCGCACGTAAGCACACCGTCACTGATGTAATAGGATATGGCAGCTCGTGGTCGGGCCTACAGGGTGTCACGCTTTTCGTCTAACTCAGACCTGCGCTTAAGCGTAAACCCTTCTCTTACGAGGTTCCGCCACTCAGTTCGCTGAGCTGCCATATCCTTCCACGACGTATTTTGAAAAACAATGAACGACATCAAATCAAATCAAACGTATCGTATAACAGATTAAACGTGAACGAAATCTTGTCAAAAACAGTCTAGCTATTTCACTCAGTTGAGCACGTGTTAAATCAGTATTTACCATTGCAACACACAAGTTCATGGTCGTCGGGAATCGAACTCGTGTTGCTAGTGTACTATGGAACTGACAAGACCGTCATTGAACTACCACGGCTCTCGGCATTGTTCTGTTAATCATCTCAAAATATAACATCACAGAAAACTACTAGTTAAAAATAAACCATCAAAAACTTGAGAGGCATGCCAAAAAAAATTATTTGTTTGCCGACTTTGCAATGGAAACAAGCTCGTTGCCAATTCATGTATTCACGGAATAAAAGAAATTCTGTTAACCGAGCATGTTAATTACGCATTCTAATTTACAATTTCAACAGGCCCAATTGGTGTAACATTGCCTTGGGGCTTTGACACTTATCTCGTTTAAATACGTACGGAAATTGCATATCGTGTTTCGCTCGCGAACGAAAGTTGTTCCACGAACCGTAAACAGTCTCAGTTTTGATGTTTTGATCTGAGAATAGAAACTTCAAATTTGTTTGATCTGCATAGAAAGCTGTCGGTCAGTCGCAATTGAACTATGGTCATAGTACGCCTCCGATCTATCCTACGCAGTCAGAGAGAGATTTGTTTGTGCTCTGCTAAATAATATCGGGATGAATAACTATACAAATATATTTCGTCGCATCCTCCGACATTTTTAAAGGTGCTGGGAGATGGGTCACGAGGATAGTCGAATGGTGAATTCGAATCTAGGACCGTACCCTAAACCAGAAGTTGGCAACCAGTAGCAACTTTATTAATGCAAGCACTGAATATTGCTGGCAATATATCCCCAATGGTGGCCGACTTGGGTACGTTCCGGGAACTGCACCCTTGTTAAGGCAACACGAAACGACTCCACTTCCATCCTCCGCAAATAACTTTACATGAGGACGTTGAAGAAAGCGGTAGGTATGCCTTATTCAATTTACCGTCGCGTTTCTGGTAAATTTTCCATTATTCATTATATAAAGCGTTACTCTGGAGTTTCTTTGGCCAATTCTCCTAACGCCATCGCTTCTCGCGAAGTGAACCGTTGGATCGTTAATCCCTGCCTACTCCTCTGGGTCAATAGCATGAGTAACTATTTATTTTATTCCATCTTTATGATACTTTATTAATGTGACAGCTTTTTCTTGCGCTTAGATTTTCGAAATCATCACAGCAAGGGTATATTACGCCGCTACATGCATCCATGCAATATATCATGCTATATCTACAATCACGTTCTCGTCTTTATAACGCGACTCTATTCGTTTTCCGCTGACTCTTCCAAACTCAATGGTCTCAAGTGTCGAGTTGTCTGGGAATTATCGATTCGCGTCTAGGAAGGGACGCTGCCAAGTAGCGGTTCTAGTTAACTTAAGAGAAAATACAGTCTGTTATACGATAATTTACAGTCTCAACGCTGACTCGTTTGTATTATATACACTAGATCTGCTTTCAAATAGGCTTCATTCTTAACATGAATACTGTGCCTTGAGACTGCTTTTCCAATTGCATCAAAATGACTGTTTATTGACATCACAGTTGTCAATTTTGCTAGTTTTCGTAATTTGCTAAATCAGTATTGGCACTACCGTTTTCCACCCAACGCTTCCCGAAGTGGCACTCAAAGGTAGTCCAGCTTTTATATGTCCCTTAGATTATCCGACTGGGTCGTGGTTCGGACCTCTCGGCCGCCCTCGGATCGGAATGCTTACGTGTAAGATAGTAACCGTCCAAGCCGAGGTTATCCCTCACCGGGGAACCTTGTGTCGAGTTACTAACGATAGAGGTTCAGGCATTAAAAAATCGTTTTCCAATGGTCTGCTACGAAACTTCCCCACCAACACGTTTAAATTAATCTGTATCAAATAATCCGAAAATTCAATTGAAAATAGTATATCAAAAATTTCATTAGCAGATTACGGTTTTTGACACAATGACAATTAAATTATAGTAAGTTGTTTTTTTTATTACGAACTACACAGAAGCTGGCTTTGGATTGCTTTACCGGATTGAGAGGTGGCATAGCTCTTAGGTCGGTTAGCCTGAACCTCTATCGCTAGTAACTCGACACAAGGGGGGACTTTCCACAACGTTGAACGCGTTGTAGTGCAAGTGAACAACGGTACCGCTGAACAAAAGGTAGCAATCACAACCTCGGTATTGAAGTACCTTCAGGTACACGTAACATATACTAGCAACACGAGTTCGATTTTTATGGAAATAAAAAATGCTTTCATTGAATTTTATCGCGTTTAAATCTTACACTCATGAGCAATCAACAAGTTGAATGTTTGAATATCTCGGAGGATTTTAGAATAGATACAGAGGTAAAACATTTCGAACATATATTTATAATCCGCTTTTAGATAGATTTAAAGATAAATTCTTTATTGTACCAAAATATATGTACATAGACGAACTACGAGTATATCCATTTTACCATTATCTTCCAGCTGACCTTCGGTTAAGACCAGATGTTTTAAGCGTCAATAGCCTAATGGTTTAGGGTATGACCTGCGAATCGTAAGGTCGTGGGTTCGAATCCACCATTGGACTATTGCCGTGAACCATGTCCTAGCACAAACTTAAGCTTAGTTGGAATAGTTAACAAGATTGTTAGTAATATTTCTCAAAAAAAAAGAAATATTGCTAGCTTTCTTTAAAAAAAAAAATTAAATAAGACAAATATACATTTACATATGGAAGCTTTACCTAAGCAAGGAATAGTTTGACCATTGGTGTCCCTATCCATCTATAATTATATATATATATATGTATTATATATGTATCTATTTATTATTATATATAAATATTATGTTTATATATTTAATTTATTTGTAAGTAGGTATGTATATTATATATGCATGCATTTATTATAGTTTTCTTTTATTTATTATTTTCTCACATAGCTTGCACCCGTTACTTTGTCTCTACACAACCCCAAGGTAGACTGGCAGAGAATGCCTACTGGCATTAAGTCCGCCTATTTGTACCTTTTTGTATTGTGTGCAAATAAAGAATAAATCAACGTAAATATATATATATATAAAGTTTTGATCACTTTTGTATGTCTTTTCTGTCGATGCTACGAGTATATATGTTATATTATAGTTATATATGATATTTGACTTGTAACAATTAGATGAAAAATAGCGAAAATAGGATTTTCAATTGACACTTCTCTTTTATTTTTTGTACCGTAAAGCGATTTTATTTTAGCAAAAATAAATGGTCGGAATGTTTGAATATCTCGGAAGTTTTTTTTTATTGATTTTTACCGCCACATGGAGGCAACACCGAGTACTAAAATTTAAATAAAAATAAAATTTAATAAAAAATATTAAATACGTAAGATATCCTTTTTCCTTTAAGTTTATGGTTTTTTAATAAAATACAAAAGAAATAATAAAAATATTTTATTTTAAGGATATTTAATTGTCTATCATGCACAATTTATTTATCAAACACACACATTCTCTTTTACAAATATAGATGATGATATTGTATTATTTTATAACACAAATTTGTATTGACACATGCGTTGTGTATATTTATGTCATTATGAACCATATTGAAGTACAATGGAGTATATTGAAGTATATTAAATCCCTAAATGATAAGAATGAAAGTATTTACTGATATGTACATGGGTACATAATGATCTTCACCCGCTCGAGAAGAGAATGAATACGGAGAGAAATTAATAATTTAATATATTGTGGGAGTTTGAAGCGTCAATAGCCTAATGGTTTAGGGTATGGCCTGCGAATCGTAAGGTCGTGGGTTCGAATCCACCATTCGACTATTGCCGTGAACCATGTCCTAGCACAAGCTTATGCTTAGTTGGAATGGTTAACAAGATTGTTAGTAATATTTCTGAAAAAAAGAAATATTACTATTTTTTTTTTTAAAAAAAAAAAAAAAGTTAATGATGTACGGTACGCTAGTGATAAATAAAATGGACAATTATGACAGCTCTCGAATGTTCCACGAGTATTTTATTTTAATTCATACATACTTGTTAACCCGTGGGAACGACATCATCAAGGTCATAGAATATCGGGCGTCGACATTAATAACAATACAGAAGCCGCACGTGGAACCGTGCTTCAGTTGCCGGACTTTCGGACGAGAGGGACTTCAATTCAAAACTGTTTGGTTAACAGTTTTCCAGGTGATCCCATATCACTGCTGAAATTAACCGTAACAGTTTTACCGGATTTTAAATAGTAAATCTATGCAAGGTCCCCCCAAGATGGACCTTTGCTTTACTCTAGTTTTCATCGGAACATAAAAAAAATGAAAAGTTTAAATTGTTTTTATACGTCCTAGGCAAGTGCTTTACTACGATCCCACCTCATGTTAAGTGGAAATGCAGACCTGGATGGTAAGGCGCGCACTAGCTTAGAAAAAAAATATGATTAATTTCAAATCTGATTAAATACTCACATTTAAAATGCTTATTGGTATACAACATCTACTAGATAGCATTGTTTTGCTTATGATACTTCCACACTAACGGCGTTTTAAAAACGCCAACAAAGTCGTGCAATTCTGTAATGCGTTACTATAATATTTCAAGTGTGGCTGTGATTCCATACAGAAATATCACTTGATCATAATATCATAACTCTATCTAAATGTTAATTTTAATATAAAATATCAGAATAGAACGCTGTGGTGGCATCCAACTTTTTAATCAAGAGGTTCAAAAGATACTTTCTGAGGGGATTTCTACTCACTAAAACCTCGGTGTATTATTAGGATTTCCGGGATCCAGCGGAAAGCATCGATCGCAGAGAGACCACTGTTTTATCCCAAGCACGTCCCAGTAGAGGAGTTCCTCTCACAGCACTCTTGCTGTGGTGACGCAACACGGGACCATTCCGTGTTGCTCCAGTGTCCACTCTTTCGGCGACATGGGTTCACATTCTGATTGATCTCCTACGGCTCACCATCACCACCTAGGAAATTAATTGCTTGTGTCGATTTTAGCGTATAAATAAGATTGTTATTTTACTTCCGTCATATTTGCAGCTGACTGATACAGCTTATAAAGATAGATAGTAAGAGCTTTAGCCATCTCTCAATCCGGTGAAGCGGTGGTGGCCAGCTTCTCTGGTCGAGATGCATAGGTTCGTCAGCAAAAAAAGTAAACGATTCTTTATGAGATATAAAATTATAAAATAAAACTGCTGACGCGTATAAAAGAACGAACTCATTAATGCAAAAGTCCGGACGAGTGCAAAGACCGCACTTTAAATTTTTTTACCGTCGCGTTTTTAAATAAACACGCCTGTCAGTGTGAACGGTGTTTAACTTTTACGTTGACCGTGCAATCATAGTTGCATCAAGTGGGAAAGTGTCGAAAGACATGGTTTTCCCTTGCACTAGTTTTTCTAGCTTAACCACATCGATGTATTGGAGCTGAAGCATTTCGATTTTGTGTTATATATGGAAAAGTGTGATACGAGTTACAGTTGATCGCGCCTTGTATAATTAAGTTCATCACACACTCTGGATGCTGCCTACGCACGCATGTCTGCTTTCATTTAAGTAAAAGCTTGATTAGTTACAGCCTTTTATATATGTCCCACTGCTGGGCACAGGCCTTCTCTGTACAGAAAATATAAGGGCATAGTCCGCCACGCGGCCCTCGTGCGGATTGGCAGACTTCACATGAAATTTTTCTAAGACATGTAGGTTTCCTCACGATGTTTTCCTTCACCGCAGAGCGCGTGTTAAATCAGCACATTAAATTGCAACAACAAATTTATTGGGATCGAAATCGGGTTTCTAGCGTACTGTGCAACCTGAGGCGACCGCCCGGACACTGATTTTTTCATTTGAAAGGGTTTGACTATAATTAGGTCCCGTGCTAAGGTTTTTAGAATTTAGTTTAGGAGTAGCTTAGTTCCTTAAATTACGAAGATATATATCAGGGAACACGTTAAACTAGCTAGAGAATGATGGTTATAACTTAGCGTACACCGAAAAATATAATAGAACTATATGTCCCTTAGATTATCCGTGAAATAGCAACCGACCGAGTCGTGGTTCGGTCTTCTCGGGCGCTCTTGGGTCGGAATTTTTAAGGCGTAACATAGTAACCGTCCAAGCCGAGGTTACCCCTCACTGGAGGGACCCTTGTGACGAGTTACTAGCGATACCGGTTCAGGCTAAGCGACCTAAGAACTATGCCACCTCTCAATCCAGTGAAGCTGTCAAGGCCAGTTTCTCTGGCCAATCAATGTAGTTCGCCAAAAAAATTAGAACCTATATTGGCAAACACGTAAATACCCCTATCTATTAGAATTCGATACCTTTCGTTTATTGACGTTAACAATGTTATAAATAGTAGTATTGTTTTAAATAGCTTATTTTGAAACTTGTACTGTGTTGTTGTGCATATTAGCATTTTATAGAAAACTTGATGTATACCACTGATAGTGCGACTGGGGTGATTAATTAAGAAACTTACTAAACGAACATTTTAAAGCTCGAAGGACTAAATGGATTCTCTCTCTGTTCATTCCGTTTGGGAAAACGGTATCCTTTGTCTTTGACGTGTCAGTTGGAAACACTCATTTGCGGTTTTTGGAATTTCCCTCTAACATCACGCAACCTTCCCCATTACAAATAAATTAACAGCCCCTCTCGGGTTTTCCCGCAAAATTTGTTAAATGCGGGTGCCATAGGGGCTGAATACTATCAGGAGTACATTGATTAAGATAAGTTATTAAGCTAAAACTTTTAGCTAATTAAGTTTTTATATGTCTTCTACTTTGTTCCTTGACTAATGAATCCATCACGTATAATCAACTCTCGTACGAGGTCTCATGTCAGAGAAAAGATAGACGCATTTGAAATGTGTTGGCGCAAAATACTAGGAGTCTCGTGGACTGAGCGCCGCACCAATGAGTTTATTCTGGATGAGCTGAACATCAAGACTCGCCTCTCCATGACATGCTTTCGCCGACTTCTGGATTCCTTCGGCCACATAGCTCGCCGCCAGCGAGACAGCCTTGAAAAAATACTGTTGGTTGGCTGCGTCGAAGGAAGAAGCAGAGGCAGGGCGCCCACTAGATGGACAGACTCTATTGGAGTAGTTACCAGACTGATACTCCTGGCAGCTATCCACCTGGCCCAAAATAGAAGAGAATGCTCGTCAAAAGCATATCTCTTGGTGGTCACGACCTTCAACTCTGAGGAAACGATATTGAAGAGAACCATCGCAACCGCCTATTGCAGGGATAGGGAGAGTGGCAATGCCACACTAACACTGCTCTCCCTATTCCATGTTAGATGACATCATTGTTATCGGTATTCCCTAGTTTTGGCGATCTGCTATTTTATTCTGTTATTCTGATATTTCTGTTAGTTCATTGAGACGTGAACAACGAGTTTCAAACAAGTTGCGTTGCATGTACTTGTGGCTCCGTCATGAAGGCGTCTTTCAGTTGTTCCGCAGGATTGCCGCATTGCGAACCTTTTATGGTGCCTTTGTGCTCAGTAGCTAAATCTAATTCTAATTAAATCGTATGATAGTAATAGGAATTTAAATATATTGCCGGAATCATAAATAGAATAATAGTGTAACATGTAATTTCGTTATCTCTATCTACCCCTCGGGTATTGGGCGTGATCTATCATTTATTTATTTTGTGAATAAATATTAAAACTATGTCCCTAACAGACTCAAAACAGATTCAATTCGTCAACAAATTAAAAATCTCAGGATGTCCATGTCAGAGGAAAGTAGACAATGTTACAAAATAAACGAACGTTACGTTATTTTTAGTTAAATCGCGGAACATAGCTTTATAGCGTGCTACTTATCGCATCTTTCATCACTTTCTAACGGCAGCGAAAACATAGCTATACATTAACGCTGCGTGCGAGGGGAGTGTTCCTTCTATTTTCGGCAACGCATTACAGTTTCAGTGTAAACCCCGCATGAGGGCGCGACGGTTGTCATATCAGGAAACATCGCCGTATTATCCCGTTTCCCGTGAATTCCTTGCGAAATTTTTTGACGTATGGCGTCGAATATAATGACAGTTGACAGCACGCCCACATCCGTGTCCGGGGTTAACATAAAAGTGAGTAGATTTAGTTAAGACATTGCGAAATTCTCTATGCATATTTGGCGTTTCCGTTCGGAGACACTAACTTAGCTAGTGCATCAATATGGCTGGCTTAATTGTCACTTATTTTGGTGCACAATTATTAACTTAAATTTCTTTGCAGGAATAAGTCTTTATTCATAAATTAAAATGTCTCTGTGAATGTTTGTGGTAACTTAAAAGCTATTAATGTGTGTATTGAACAGATTATAAATAGCAGTGTATTTAGTCTTTGTCTCCAATATAACATAGTTATTTGTGAAGAACGTGGTATGGTAGAATCGTTTTTCCTCATCTTTCACTATGCGTATGATTTTTAAGAGATTACGAAAATCTGGGTGCATATTTGGAACAAAAGCCAAGTATTATTATCTGCAAAAATAAAACGAAACTAATTGTACAAAATTCGAACTCTGTTTCTTTATGTATTCTGTTTATAACGAACTACTCAGATTGGCCAGAGAAGCTGGCCTTGACTGCTTCACCGGATTGAGAGGTGGCATAGCTCTTAGGTCGCTTAGCCTGAACCTCTATCGCTAGCAACTCGACACAAGGGTCCACCCGGTGAGGGGTAACCTCGGCTTGGACGATTACTATGTTACGCGTAAGCATTCCAATCCGAGGCGGCCGAACCTCGGCTCGGTCGGTAGCTATTTCAGAAAGCTAAACTAACTTTGAGTGCCACTTCGGGAAGCGTTGGCGCTGGGAGAAGAAGTGGCCGAAGAAACTCCATGCGAGCTCTGTCTAAATGTTTCTAGTATCTTGAATGCTATTAATGTATGTATTGCACAGATTATAAATAGTAACGCTATATTTAGTCTTTGTCTCCAAGATAACACATGTAATATGGCTCGAACGTGGAATTGTCTTAGCACTTTCGTTCATTTTTCAATATTTGGAACGAATAGAATAATTTTCCTGTATACAACATTTTCGTCCGATTTTAATAATGGTTTCAAGAGATACGTTTGTGAAGCTGAACATTATTAAAATCCATATCTCCAATTTTAACGTCCGGGGGATTTTTTTTTCAAAGAAAGCTAGCAATATTTCTTTTTTTTTTCAGAAAATATTACTAAAATTCTTGTTGACCATTCCAACTAATCTTAAGATTGTGCTAAGAGATGGTTCAAGTTAATACTAGAACTGTGGATTTGAACCTGCGACCTTACGATTCGCAGATCGTACCCTTAACCATTAGTCCTTATTTATTATTTGAATGAATAAATTAATAAGGACCTTCGTAAACGTCACCCTCCTTTATTAATGTCACCGTACTGGTTGATGTTCCAGGAATTACACCATATAATTCCGCCATCCCACTTCCACCATCGGACTTCGAGACGCACTGCTGGATTTCATCCTTTTGAGAACATGCCTCAATTCTAAACGAAGTATTTTGCTTCGTCTTTTATTATCCGTAAAGCAAAGAACTGGAATACTCGTAGTTTGCCCGTGTCTGTCTTTCCTTAGAATTACAATGTGGGTGTTTTCAAAATTAGAGTGGTTAAACATTTTGAAGAAATTACATTTATCTTTGGGACCGAACTTTTGCGTCATATTTTTTTTATTAATTAAATTTTAAATATATTTAATACATCAGAAGTCAACATTGCTTAACATGCCTGTGTGGTAGTCCGGTGGTATGCATTAATAAATTTGAACTATGACAGGTAGCAACTCAAAGCTTGGCAGCAGCAGTGCAAGCCCAATCCTAGAATGTAGCGTTTAAATTGCAGACAATATTTAAATTGTAAAAAACCATTTTAAAGTTATGGTTATTGTCACCAACTACTTGCAAAATTTAACTTATAAAGACACTGAAGCAATTATGTCTGGATGCTTGTGATGCACACACATACTCACACACACACATATATATACACACACACATACACAATAATTTATCCATATCTTTTGTCTTCTAATAATATGTACATAATTATAAGTTTAATTTGTATTTATATTGTTTGTGTCTCGAGGTGGACGTAAACTGCTGCGGCACAGTTGCTAACTACGAGTACTGTAGCAGTTTACGTACGTTCTGTATTGTAATATTTCTTTTTCTTTTGTCCAAATAAAAAAATATATTATTTATTAAATTATTTTATTGTCAATAATTTTAAGGCTATTTTTTTTTTGTAACAATAGGCATTACTACTGACTTATATCTAAATTCAGAGTTTTATTGCCCCTTGTCCTTTTTAATCTAAGTATAGAACGTAGTATGCCTATGCTATTTCTAGTTCCCCTAACGTGGATAGGTTAGGGCAGTTTTTCTCCCATGCCTTTCCTCTCATACCTTATATATTTTGCAATCTTACATACAACTTATTTCTACTTTCACTTATTATATTTCTATTTCTAATATACACTTATTCTTATTCTTATCTCATAATTACCTTATATCTATCTATCTATCTATGCTATTTTAGCACGGGCTATTAATTAGGTTTGGAAAGCGTGGACCCATTCTAATTTATGCAATGATATTATTTGTTAATTGTTTTTCAATAAAATGAAGCGAGGCTAAGAGTACGATTAGATTTGGTATATAAGTCAGTGTAAGGAATTTTTAAAGATCTAATCTATCTAAGGCTAGATCTTTACAAATCCACAAAGCGTCCATTCGCAACCGTCGGAGATTTGAATAAACTACGCTGATCAGCATTTAACGATTCACTGGGTTTTTGACAGGTAGCATAGCTCTTAGGTCACTTAGCCTGAACCTCAATTGGCGCCTGGATCGTTCGTGATCACTAAACGTCAGGTAAATGAACCGGATACCCAATTTTTATTAAAAAAAGTGACTTCAACATCTAATTACCTCAAGATGCGATCGTGAGAGTTTGTATTATATTATAATTTTAATATATTTTTTTTTATTTTCAGAGTTCACAAAACCGCCTGTTGATCAAGAATGGCCGCGTCGTCAATGATGACGGCATCGAAGACGCCGACGTTTATGTCGAGGATGGAATCATCAAGTAAGTACTTCAAATACAGTGACTCATATGCAGTGACACTGCAGATAAACTCCTATTACAAGGTTTTAAAGTTTAATTTCATTTGTTTCGTTTAGGTCTGCTTAGAACTGTTTCACCTGGATTAAGGTACTAAATTGTGCTAAATTGTATGTAACAATGCGACTCAACGGCTAGTCTAACAAAATTTAAAAAAAAAAATTAAAAATATTTTTATTGACCCAAATAAAATGCTTATTACTCTTAAAACAATTTGATTATAAGAAAAAAAAAAAATTGACACTATTTTTGGATTTTCTAACGTCTAAACTAGGCCGAGCCTGTATCTTCGACGTTAGCCTCTTCCAGAAATGATCCATACAGTTGTAAGTGTTGGACGTGTGCTCTAATTTATAAAGGTATATTATAAAAAAAGATTATAAGTATTCACCGTCACTCGCTTGACATCGAGTACGTAGACTGGGTGACCACTGTACGTACGGAATTAGATTTTTACGTCCCCGAAAAGTGTGTGTCACAGCTGAAAGGGAAATGTCTCACATCGGTAGATAGACATAAAAATCTATATATATATATATATATATATATATATATATCTATATATATATGTCTATATATATATGTGTATGACAATAGTCAGTCTTCATTCTCGGTAAATTTCAGTACCCATAATAACGGGTACTGAAATTTAAATAAGTATCTTACACGTACGTACGTACACTTTTATGCGTTAGTATAAATTGTTGTTGTCGATTTTCACATATGTAGGCTTAAGGAATACTCCGCCGTTTCAGGGTTAACGAACTCGTGATGCCAATGTATTCTGTATTCTAAGAGGAAAAGCACGAATTTCACATAAAATCTCCAGGCGCCACCGGTGTCAGAGTACGGGCAAATCGATAACTGTGCGTAGAGGCGCACGCAGTCGCGTCTGGGCCCTCTACGAACGGTTTTTGCAACGTTTTCGCTTACCGCACTGTCGACTTTATCACTTAAACTTACGGTCTAATATAGAACAAGGAAACAACAATGAACTATATGATTTTAGACGGCAAGTTTGTGCGTTAGAAACAAATATATTAGAGGTAGCGCTAAAGAAAAAGAGTATCGAGTATTCTTCAAAAGAATTCGAGTTCTGCTGAAAATGACAAATAGACTAGACTAATGAAAATGACTAGACGTTCGGACAAAAAACGTCCAGTCACATGAGTTTTACTGACTTCAAAAAGGGAGAGGTTTCATTTAGACTTTAAGTTTGTTTTAGCCTAGCTCTATCCTATAACTATGCTGACAAATTTATGTGGTCCTGGTCGAGCTGATCTATTTAATACCGCTACATTAAGCCAAACACTCGTTCATGTCACTAATTTATCCATGTAAAAGCAACCGACCCAGCCCGCCCTCGGATTGGAATGCTCAGGCGTGACATTGTAACCGTCCAAGGCGAGGTTACCCTCACCGGGGGGACCCTTTTGTCAAGTTACTAGCGATAGAGGTTCAGGCTAAGCGACCTAAGAGCTATGCCTCCTCTCAGTCCGGTGAAGCGGTCACAAAGAAATATTTGATTATTTTGTATAATGTAAAAATTGTATATCTCTTCGTTGGCAGTGTGTACAGTAAAAGAATGATATATAATAAATATTCCACCATACCCGTTCCATCATCGGACTTCTAGACGCACTGCTGGATTTCATCCTTTTGTTGTGAACATCCCTCAAACACCAACGAAGCGCTTTGATTCGTCTTTTGTACAGCAAAGGACTGGAATAAGTTTGCTCGCGTCTGTCTTGCTCTCCGATTACAATATGGGTGTTTGCAAGAGTAGAGTGAATAGGCATTTACTAAGCTGCACTGGCTTACCTTTCTTTTTTGTTGTAAACGGGGAGAGGGACGGGGATTTTCAAGAATTGCAGCGGAAGACAAATGACTATATACCGTAATTTGTTTATATTTAAGTAGCCTTAAATCAAAACTGCCGCACAGATTATAAAATATACACAACTAGTACTGCTACTGCGGCGAATGTAGTAACATGTATACGATATTTAGTTATGGGATGAAATATTAGATGATATTTCATCCCATAACTTATTCGATAATATATTGATAACTTATCGATAATATTATTCGATAATATCGGATTGAAGTGATGTATCGCGGTCGTATATCGATAAATAATATCGGGCACTGCAACTATAAACGCTGATTTTGCGTAAGATAAGTAATGAATAAATATACATATTTAACTCATCATTGTTACATTGGTGGTGAAGCCCGTGTTCAGCGTCTGCTGACCAGATTGCATGAAGCCGTACTGGTAATCTATTAATGTCGATTAATCGTCTTACTGGCCGTGTTTCAGCCTTTTTTTAAACATGTGTATAACATTACCATATGTTATATGTTACGGTACTGAAGCTTAGATGTCCTGTTATTTTATTTTATTGGAAAGGAAGCCAACGATTACATGCGCTTAATCCGATCCTAAGTCCCGAGTCTGCTTTATCCGTGAAATAGTAACCGACCGAGTCGTGGTTCGGCGCCCTCGGATCGAAATGCACTCCCGTAACATAGTAACCGTCCAAGCCGAGGTTGCCCCTCACCGGGGGCACCCTTATGTCGAGTTACTAGCGATAGAGGTTCAGGCTAAGCGACCTAAGAGCTATGCCACCTCTCAGTCCGGTGAAGCAGTTCTCTGGTCAATCTGTGTAGTTCGTCAAAAAAAAAGAGTCTGCTAGACCAATTGTATACATAATTAACGTTTATTGGTAACATGGACTTTTAGTTCGTTGTCGTTTAATTTGTTAGGTCGCCTTTTCAACCATTCTTCATACGAAGCGTCTTGTTTGTAAATATAAATAAAGATATGCGCGTCGCTCTTGCTCCATGTTAGTAACGTGAACTGCGTTTCCACACCCACTATCCGTGACCGCACGCTCCACGTCCCTGACGTCAGCAGCCGAGCAGGTGTGCTCGTAACGCCAGCATTATTCACCCTACCGTATACACAGAGTTGCCAGTATTACTGCGGACTTGCTTTCAAACATAATAACACTTACTTTCTTCTTCTTCTTCTGCCTAGCGTTTTCCCGGCCTATAGCCAGGGTCCGCTTTCCTACGTACTCTCCTCCACTTTTCCCGATTTGGCATCCTCGTTTATTAGGTGGTTCACTAACATGTCCTCTTTAACAACGTCCAGCCAGCGTTTCTTGTGCCTGCCGCGGGGTCTTGGGCCTTGTACATTGAGGACTAGGCATCTATTTCCGACATAGTCAGGCGGCCTGCGGTATATGTGGCCATACCATCGGAAACGACTTTCCTGCAGTTTGTTTGCTACGTCGCGGACTCCAAGGCTGCCCCGGATGTGTTCGTTACTTATACGGTCTAATCGTGTAACGCCACACATCCAGCGCAGCATTTTCATCTCTGCAGCGTGCAGCTGTTGGACATGTCTTCCAAGGGCTGGCCACGTCTCACTGCCATACAGCAGGGCTGGTTGGATGATGCACTTTTACACAAGGCCCTTTAGCTTCACCGGTATCCTGCGATCACAGAGGACACCGGTAATAACACTTACTTTGAACATGACAATATAAGTTCGGAATCATTCCAGCTGTCGATTTCCATTAACGCACATCTCGGCACAATTCCAAATTCCATCAACACCATCGTGATGGTTGGCGTTGCACGACTGTACTTTTTCACGGAACTTTATTCTACGTACTATCAACCTGTGGAATTAACGACGCCAGCGGTGTTTCCGAACCAGTACGATTTGGGGACCTTCAAAAAACGAGCGTACTCCTTTCTCAACGGCCGGCAGCCCTTTCGGTGGATTTTCATCATCATTGTGTTGGATGTTCATGGGCAACAGTTATCACTTAAGATATCCAGCCTCCAGACCATCCAGATCCAGATGGATATATTTGCCTCTATTCTTATAAAAAAAAGTCTAGGGTAAGTACAACGAGTGCTTACCTTTTTGTTGACGGGGAGAGTGGGGGTGGGGGGAAACTTCAACCCAACTTCAAGGCAGTGTTATATGAGGTTCGTACTCAATAAAACCTGGTGGCTCTCTTCGGTGCATGACAAGCGTCTCGAGGACCTTAGTGGAACACACCGGAGACCCTTTACACTTTGCTTTTAAGTACGTCCGGGACGTACGCGACACGGGACCACCAGTATTGTCTTCTTCCCGGATCCACTGTAGCGGACGAGAAAGGCCCCCTTATCGCCCGTGAACCCAAGGCCCCTTTTCGTCGCCTTCTACCAAAGGCCTACCTTATTCTATGAGACCAAGAACGGGACTGAAAAGTGCTTACCTAGTCTTGTATTGTGACGACAACAAGCACAAATGTGGAAAAAGTAAGAGAAAATAGACATTGGACATAGATATTTTATAGACGTCAGAACATCATCTAACTATTATATTTCGGGAATAAAAAAGCTTCCAAGCGTTTAATGTTTGACCCGATTTGTTTATTTGTTTTTTCCGTTTTTATTTTTACTTGTAAATAATTGTACTAAGCAATAATTATTGTCTAAGTATGCCATATATATAACCTTTTACCGACATGTAGAAGACTTAATAATATATAGAAGTGACATAGACCTTGTCGGCTGCACTTGTACAGTTCACCTTGACTCTTCATGCGGTTAGCGTCGATACGTGTATAGACATGCCACTTAGAAGTAAATTTAGTCTATGGTAATACTCGTAGCATATAGTACGGTAAATAAATATTTACGACCTGTATGAACGATCTTTGCTCGGTATTCTTTTAAACTTACAAATTCCATAATGATGAAATATAATTAAAATTTCTATCTCACCGACATAAAAAAATGCTGCCGTAAATCTTGTAAACGTCAAGCTCATTGACTTACTGTTAATTGCTTAGCAGCGCCATTTTCTAAAGATGAAACCTAGCTAGATCGATTTATCGCCTCCGAGACCCTCTTCATGCTAAATTTCGCGAAAATCGTTCCAGCTTTTTTCGAGATTTGGATTTTAATATATATAATTTAATAAAGTTTAAATTAAACAAAAAAGGATATCTTACGTAAACTTGGATAATACAGTTTTTTTTTAATTTTACAGTAATTTTAGTACAAAGTGTCGCCACATGGAGGCAACACTAAGTACTAAAATTTAATGAAAAATACCGTATTATCCAAGTTTACGTAAGATATCTATATATATAATATATATATAGATTTAAGTTTATGTTTTTTAATCGAAATATAAACAAATTAATAAAAATATTTTATTTTAATAATATTAAATTGTCTATCATGCACAATTTATTTCAGTTAGCTAGCGTCGTTGTCTTCCGAGATATTCAAACTTTCTTAACCGACCCTTTATTTTTGCTCACGGCTATATTATGTTCAATATTTATACACACAAATTTGTGAATTTAAGTAAACTTGTATTAATTAAAGGACGTTCTAACATTCAACGTCCTTTCAACTTAATTAAAATACTTTAACGCTCGCGCGGGTCGAGGGTGGTTCAATGCTACACGTTACGGGGGGGGACAAAGAAGGAAATTAACTTATTTGTCCCCTAACGTGTTTCTGAATCAATTCACGCTCCCCCACTGAGGATATCTGTCTGGCTGGGCCGTTTGAAATTTTTGAACGTGTTTAAAATTGTACACTTTCATAAACTTCGTTCATTCGCGTTTAGATGGAAACAAATTCGAGAAAAAAAACAATAGAAGGATACAACTGGGCTGGACAGCCTTCAGGAAACTGCACCAAGTCTTCTCGTCCTCTATTCAACAATGCAGTGCAGAAACTTGAACTCTGACCGCTGGGCTGGTCCACAAACTGAAAGTCGCACAACGAGCGATGGAAAGAGCTATGCTCGGCATTTCTCTAAGGGATAGAATCCGAAACGAAGAAATTCGACGGAGAACAAAGGTAGTCGACATAGCTCTTTATGTCAGCAAGTTGAAGTGGCAGTGGGCCATCTGTCGAGTCAGTGATGGCAGATGGGGGAGGAAAGTCTTGGAATGGAGGCCGCGCATGGATCGGAGAAGCGAAAGGCGCCCTCCCTCCAGATGGACCGACGACCTTGTAAGGATAGCCGGAAGTGGCTGGATGCGGAAAGCGGAAGATCGTATATGGTGGAAGGCATTGGAGAAGGCCTATTTCCAGCAGTGGATCGATACAGGCTGATGATGATTCAACAATGTCTAAAGACAAAGGACTTCAATAAGGGCTTCCTACCCGTCATGACGTATGGTTTTTTTTCTGACGAACTACACAGATTGGCCAGAGAAGCTGGCCTTGACTGCTTCACCGGATTGAAAGGTGGCATAGCTCTTAGGTCGCTTAGCCTGAACCTCTATCGCTAGTAACTCGACACAAGGGTCCCCCCGGTGAGGGGTAACCTCGACTTGGACGGTTACTATGTTACGCGTAAGCATTCCGATCCGAGGGCGCCCGAGAGGGCCGAACCACGACTCGGTCGGTTGCTATTTCACGGATAATCTAAGGGACATTCAAAAGCTAAACTAACTTTGAGTGCCACTTCGGGAAGCGTTGGCGCTGGGAGAAGAAGTAGCCGAAGAAACTCCAGCAACGCGCCTAACATCTAAGGGGTGGGGCCTGCCCATAAAATAGCGGTAGCGCGCGAGGATTATTCGCAACCTCCGACGGTCGCGAATGGACGCTTTGTGGATTTGTAAAGATCTAGCCTGTGGATCGTCAAGAACTTGTCTCGGCCTAAGGTACGGTATAAGGGCATAGTCCGCGACGCGGCCCTAGTGTGGATTGACAGATTTCACATATTTTAGAATTTTTTTCTAAGACATGTAGGTTTCGTCACGATGTTTTCCTTCACCGCCGAGCGTGTGGTTAATCAGCACATAAAATTGCAAGAACAAATTTATTGGTGCCGGCACCGGGGATCTAACTCGATATGCTAGCGTACTATCCAACTTAAGGCGGACACTGAGTTATCACGGCTCAGATCTTAAATTATCTTAAGTTATATTTAAATTGATGGGAATTGAACTCTGGACCTAATCAATCGATTGGCCACAAACGAATTACAACTAAGTCATGATACTGTTACAATATCCGATGAAAATTGAGAATCAGTAATGGCCTATTGGCTTATTAAAGGTTATAGTTGCAAATCGGTTAATGACCAATGACGTTTATTTGGAATATTTATAGTCATTTTTTAAAAATAGTACTCTTTCAACGGAGTAGAACTACTACGTAGAATTTCGTAAAGACTAGACATGACCGAGAATATAAAAATAAGTACATTTTTTTATATTTATAAAAAAAAGTTAATATTACAGCCTATACATATATGTGAGTAGGGTCTAAGATTATCCGTGAAGTAGCAACCGACCGAGTCGTGGTTCGGCCCTCTCGGGCGCCCTCGAATCGGAATGCTTACGTGTAACATAGTAACCGTCCAAGCCGAGGTTACCCCTCACTTGAGGGACCCTTGTGTCGAGATACTAGCGACCTAAGAGCTATGCCATCTCTCAATCCGGTTAAGCAGTCAATGCCAGCAAAAATGAATGTGTGTAGGGTTTAAATTGTAAACAGTGTTTAGACAAAAATAACCAGTACGATATTTTTAATAGCTATGTTTATGAGTAACAATTATGTAGGTTGTAAACATTGCCAAATGCAAATGGCTTTGTTTCGTTGTAAGAACAGGCAATTGATTTTAGAAAGCGTGGGATCCATTCCTAATTCCCGTTTATGTATAATTATGTTTTTGTTAATATTTTAACAATAAAACAAAGCGTATAGAGCCCGTTCTATTGACTATTAAAGATGTTGTTGTATTGGATTTTTAAGAGAGTTATTATTAAGATTTGAGGTAAGACGGTTGTTCTGTAAGTTTTGGATTATATATATATATATATATATATTTTAATTGGAACAACAAACGAATATATATTAAAAGCTTAAGATAATAAATACATTAAGTATAAAGAGTTATAAATATGTAAACAACTCCGTTATCCACATAATAATAATGTCCACAAAATGTCTACAGCACTACACACACTTTATATCTGCATTTATATCTATATTCACATATTTAAAATATCCAGTTTCTTATTTAAAGTTTTTATAAGAAGAATAGGCAAGAAATAACACATCAATGTGGTCGAAATGGTCATTATACTGCTTCATAATCCTACTCAACGTAGCGCGTTCTCCGGCGTTGGTTCTCGTAATAATGGGAGAAAACATTTTGTGAGTGTATGTATCACGAATGCGCTGAGAACTGCTAGGAACACGAAAGTATATATTATTAATTAGCTCTATACAATCGAATTAATTGTGGCAGATTTTGTACAGAAAAATTTGATCATGGTATAACCTTCTAACTTTAAAATATATATATTATATATATATACATATATATTTATATAATATATATATATATATATATTTATATATATATATATATATATATTATATATATGTACATGTCTCACCGTTGGACACATGTCTTCCCTGTAAAGAGAGTATTAAGGCATATTCCGCTATAAGACCCTAGTTGGGATTAGCGCACTCTACATTTCTCAGAAAGACAAGTGATCTCACACGTTTGCTAGTGTTTCTTTGGCTATTTTTATTACCCGAAATGGTATTTAAAGCTTGTTAGATATTGGCCGTGGATTGGTGTGTTTACGCAATTAGATAGACCCTTGCTCGTGAGATATAGATTTCAAGCTTCGGTGAAGCTATCACTACAACATCCTAGTATAACATCCAAGTAACCTAAAACGGATAACGTATTATTAGGAGATGCAGTGACGTCATGTAATACAGTCATTACCCTCCCATGCACGGATACAAAGGCCATAGTATAATAAGGAGTATACATTATTGACCTATTTTAACCGCCATTTAATAGAGCAAGGTTGCATATATACGGCCTCATCGATCCGGCTCGACCGGTAATGCACTCAGTTAAACCACTTAAAGTAAACCGCGGTTAGTTTAACCGCCGCCCGCGACACTGACACGTCATAACGGGGCCGGCGCGTAACTGATCCTCGGTGATTTTAAATCGCCTACACGGTTCTGTTCAGAGCATGGATCGGTAACTTTTTGAGGCGTAGAGTCAAAAATTTACTGAACACGTTTATAAAGAGCCACAAAAATTTTTCCTTCCAAAAATCATTACCAACTGTTACATCTCTGGCGACCTTGTAAATTTGCAGTTCAGGCTTAACTAGTGCATAGCCTATATTCCTAGACCTTGAAATTTGAAGGCGTTGGTTGCCTAATAGTTTGGGGTGTTTTTTACGGAACGTAATGTCGTAGGTTCTACTATTAATGTCAATTAGATATTTTGTTTTAGTTAAAAAGAATGTTAGTCAATTTCATGAAAATTTGTGACCAGTTATTTGAATAAAAATATAATAAATTAGAAAAATATGTTGCTACCAAGGGTTGGCACAATCGGAGAAACTTTGAGCGGGTCAGGGAGGGGAGCCGTGGGGCTCCCTCCCTCCGCAGGCGACGAATCGGGGTGCGCAGGGGACGTTTCAAACGTCTCCTCTCGCTACCCGTAATCGAAGCGGGGCCAGGATGGGAACCTGGCCCCAGCATGCTTCGGCGTCGTCGGGACTTCTCTGAGTGCCGGAGGAGTCCCCTTCGAGGGTGAAGTCCGGTCTTGCCGAGACCGGCCGGTCGTTGGGGTGTCCTGTCGCTGACAGATCCGGGACACCCCGCTCATAACGGCTGATGGCATTCGCGGTAGGTTTAGTGGGTATGGGCTGCCCAGGCCGAGTCCCACACATCCCTCCGGGCCCACCCAGGGTACCGGAGGATGGTTAATAACTCGATTCCCCCGCGTTAACAAAAAAAAAATCGGAGAAACTGTACTACTTCGAAGAATACCAGAGGAAGCCGAGCGGAGATATTTCATACTAGTGTGTTTCGACGTTATCCAGAGATCCAACTCTTCATAGGTAGCCAACAGTTTTAATATCAGGTAGAACCGTATATTAGCTTGCCATTCTTCTCCCATAAAAAAAATCAACGAAGAGTATTCGTGTATCCAATCTTTTGGTTTCTATTACAAATATTATGTACATTAATCTTACAGTTTCTTATATTTAAAAAAAATCTAATAATATAAACGTTACCTACCAGAGAGTATAGACAATGTGCAAGGTCGGCTATCTGTTAGTAAAAAATAATCAAGCAACCCTAACTTATATTTTGTGACAACCCTACACAGATTGAAACGTGCACTTGTTTTGATTACAATACTGGCACGTAAAAAGTTTTACTTTTAAAATGCACGCTTTCTATAGAACGCTCAAATGATCGTGGTATAGATAGACCTGCGCAGTATAACAATTTAATTGTTCTACGCAACAAAGTGGCGCTTCTCATGCCTATTCCCGCCGTTTTACAATGGCGGTGCGAGGTCAAGCACCTGCCCGCTCTAATTAGTGACGTCTTCACTGTTCCCGCCAACTCCGTGATGTACTTTTCCCGCCAATTCTTTTTTAATGCATTTTGCACTTGAAATGGAAAGTTTTAAATAAATCGAATGATAAGTCCAAGATTTTAATTTGTTTTCATCTGACTTCAAAAAAAGACGAGGTTCTCAATTGTTTATTTTATTTTTGTATTCATAGCGTCATTTATAAATCGATTTTGATTTGCGTTTTGGTAGGAAATTAGGTCGCATTTACTTTGTTGGTATAGGACATTGGCTTCGAAAGGTATTTAGTGGTGCTCCTTAAAACCTTATGGACGAATGCTTGTTGATTTATTATTGGAAGGTTCTGATTTATTCTCAGCTCAGCCCTTTAGTTTTGGGCTCGTAGAAAAGGGCTACGGTATCCCCTGCCTGTTGTAGATGGCGACTGAAAGGGGCCTCGGGTTCACTGGGCGACAAAGGTGGGAGGAATTAACCTCCCTCCCCGGAAGGTGCTCTCAGGGAGCACAGTGCAGAGGGGCTCCGGTGCGTTCCACTGGAGATCCCAGAGCCCCTCACCATGCACCAGCATCGCAAAGCAAAGGGCGTCCGCGCGACCCTATAATATTTGATTAATTCGAAGTCTTTTTGTTTCGAGCAAATAAATTACTTATTGGAACAAATGTTATTCCATGCTGTATCTACAAATATGGAAACTTGTCCCATTCTAGGTAGATGTGTGATATTAAATTATTTTAACTTCACCGTCTCACCTGGCGAGTAAGGTAGCTGTTAACCAAGAGAGTTGGTTTTTAACCGTAAATGTTACAGTAAACAGTGATTGATGTTAAAATTGTTCAACGGTAGTAAAAGAACTGTATATCATACTGATGATTCGACTCACGACTCACTAGACTGTAAACAACCACTGTCTTGCATTAATTGCTTCTTATATTTTGTGATCATAAACTTATCCAGGGCACGAATTTTAGAAACCGATTATCGTGAAGTAATTGGTACAAGAAGAAGACTACGGAGTAGGAGTGATATATATCGATATTACAAAAAATATCGATATATGAACGTGATATATTGCTTCAATCCGATATTATTGAATCATCTAATATCGATATACGAAATATCGTAAGAAATTAAATAACAAAGCATTCCATTCTTTTTTTTTTTTTATTTATTTATTAAGATACACCAACAGCATTACACAAGCATACATTGTTGTAATAATCAAGTTTACAAACTAAGTCCTGTTGTGTATGCCAATTACAGGTGTACACAACATTCGCTACAAAGAAACGTAACGATTTTATTATTAATACTTACAAAAATATATTATTAAATGATAAAGTAACAGGAATATAACTACTAAATTAATTAAATAAGCCAAAATCACTGCACAATTTTTAACACTAAGGTGCGGAAGACCTTGCGTGAATTAGAAAAAATGTCAACCGACGTGGACTTAGTGTTAAGAATAAATGTAGCGGAAATCCTTGGCAAGGGCGAGTGTGACAGAAGGTTGGTTTTAGATTGCGGCACATCAAAATCCTATAACAACGACTCCTTGGATATTTGAATGGCACTTTAATGTGAATGTTTACGAGTATCACTCTACTTTTATTTCGCCTTTGATGGCTTTGTGAAGAAAAACTACATCTAACATTTTGCGGCGATTACACAAAGTATGCATATGAAAATAATTTAATCTGTCACTATAACGATATCTGCGATATGTATTACGCGAGACGAACGCAAAATGTCGTGTAAATGCACGTTGGACATTTTCTATTCGCTGAGAATGTGAACTATATACTGGATTCCAAGAGGCACTGGCGAATTCAAGGTGTGAACGTACTAAGGCTTTATTTAGAGTGATAATTACTGTAGTGCTTTTAAAGTCCTTTGTGTTTCTTTTTGGTTTGATTTCTAAAATTGAAATTGATTTGTAAAGATTTGGTTTCGTTTTATTTGTGGTTGACAACTTGAATAAAATAAAACCCTTACTTGCGCTGCCATTACGTAGAGTGTAGTGTCGTATGTTACTACACTGCACTCTTCACGATGGCAGGACTCGTTGTATAAATTTTATAATTTATGCATGTAGTCTGTACTGCTAGCAGAATCAAATCAAATAGTCTGGACTGTTATCCGATGCGAGAATCTTTCAGTTACGCGCCGAGTACTCTATTAGTACAAAACTTTTGTAATATTTAATTAATTATAAAGAAATTTCGATATATGATAAATATATATATATAATAATATTAGTGACGGCATACTATGCATGGATACATAACGTAGCTGGATGTAGGAAAAAGTTGTGATTGCGAAACATCAGAGATAATAGTAGTACAGGTGTTGACAGACCATAGAGATAAGTTGACTGAGCTGACGGTCTCCTGTAGTGGAGAGCATTTGAAGAAGAAAAATGGAATTAACGTAAAAACACTTTTTACATTTAAAAAAAAATGTTCACTATACTTTTTCACAAGTATTAATAGCATCGTTATTAACCATTCCAACTAACCTTAAGCTCGTGCTAGGATACGGTTCATGTCATAGTCGAAAGGTAAATTCAAATTTACGAAGTTACCGTAGACCGTACTCCAAACCAGTAGGCTATTGAAGCTTAATATGGAGAATGATATAGATAAAACGTAAACAAAACCGAAATAATGATGCATCATCGCGACAAACATCTAGAAATGTCCGATATAGTGCAACGCCTACGTCAATGACGCCATTCGATATGCAATCATCGTTGCTCACAGCTTTTATTTACGCGGTATGATTATTTTAAAAGTAAGCAGTGAGAGCATTCTGCAGTGGTCGTCAACCTTGTCAAAAGGACGAAATATAGACAATGCACAATTGTAATTAATGCAATGAGCCATTTTCTTATCAAAAGCTTTACCTTAGACAGTGCAGGTGTTACGACGGCACTTAGGAGATCGATATCGAGTGTTAATTTGTTGTTCAATCAATGTGAACGTCGATTAATATTTTATCTATACTTAGCGTTACCCAGGCGAAGTTACAACTGGCGACGACGGACGTTGAAAGTTTCGTAGTTTTTTTTTTGATCCAACGAACAAATTGTATTGACATATGCGTTGTGTATATTTATGTCATTATGAAATACAATGGAGTATATTGAAGTATAATGAAGGTATAATAAATCTCTAAATGATAAGAATGATATTGTATTATGTACATGGGTGTAGGTAATCTTCACCCGCTCGAGAAGAGAATGAATATGGAGAGAAATGAATAATTTTATATATTGTGAGAGTTAAATTAAATATTTAATGATGTAAGTTTATTGTTTTCTGGGCTCTCAAGAATAAGGCCTGTCGTAGAAGGCAACTAAAAGGGGCCTCGGGTTCAATGGGCGACAAGGGTGGGGGCCTTTGTCGTCCGCCAAGGTGGACCCGGGAAGAAGGCGACATCGGCTGGCCCATGTCGCTTTGCACTGCAAGGACAAAGGGGGGGGGAGTTATCTCAGAGCCCCTCACCATGCACCGAGGAAAGGCCACCGGGGAGGTTTTAGTGGGTAAAAACCCTACATAACCGCCGCCTTCCCCCCTAAAAGGGGGGGGGGGGTAACTTTTTGAAGATTTCCTCCCCGACAGCAAAAAAAAAGTTTATTGTTTAAATAACATAAAACAAAATCTAGCCCAGTCGAGCGGGTATGCTAGTGCTAAATAAATTGTGCGTAACTCAAGTGCTTATATAAGAAAAATGTCATATCCATAATTTCTTACGTTCGTGTTATTGAAGTTGACAGCGTGTTTGTGGTATTCGAGCTAGGAAGTGATCAGTTGCCATTATTTATTATTACACGTGAGTTCCCATGATATTTCAACGTACACACGTATAATTTGCTACGTAAAACAACAAAGCAACGATGAGAAAA
Organism: Meandrusa payeni; assembly: GCA_029286785.1. NCBI lineage: Eukaryota > Metazoa > Arthropoda > Insecta > Lepidoptera > Papilionidae > Meandrusa > Meandrusa payeni. The sequence goes on from JAGSMX010000029.1 coordinate 6,730,385, forward strand.
CACGTTGTTTTGTGTTGTTACGCCACGCGGAAAACGTCTGCTGTTAAATATAATATGATATACACTCGTGAGCAAAAATAAAGGGTCGGATAAGACAGTTTGAATATCTCGGAAGATAAAGACGATAGCTAACTGAAATAAATTGTGCATGATGCCACATGGAGGCAACACTAAGCACTAAAATTTGAATTAAACATAATATAAAATATTATGATTTATAAAGAGATTCAACGACGAGTAAATATAGCCTGGAAAAAGTTTTGGTCATTAAAAGAAATCCTGAAAGGGGACTATTCCATAAGTAAGCCTTGTTTGTTGTCTGCGTGCCAAACTTGGACTTTCACAAATAAAGCTAAGCGGAAGTTAATAATAACGCAACGTGCAATGGAAAGGTGCATACTAAATATCAGGAAAGTACAAAAAAATTAGCAGCGATAATATAAAGCAGCAATAGCTAATGCTCTTACCCAGGCGCTCAAATTGAAGTGGCAGTGGATGGGTCTCTTCTTCGACTCTCGGTGGACAATAACAGCGACAATATAGAAGTGGCCAGAGGCGACAAGAAATGTTGGCAGACCATTCTAACGGTTGACTGAGTATGTTATCGATACAGTATGCGAGGAAGATGGAAGAGGCCTTCACTCAAAAAGGAGTCCATATCTACACCAGTGCAACTAACACAACTAATATATAATATAAGTTAAAAATTAACAATGCTAACAAAATTTTGTACATATGAAAAAAAATAAAGTCTTTATTATTAAATAATTGTTATCCTTTTTCGTTTAAGTTTATGTTTTTTAATAAAATATAAATAAATAAATAAAAATATTTTATTTTAAGGATATTTAATTGTCTATCATGCACAATTTATTTCAGTTAGCTAGCGTCTTTATCTTCCGAGATATTTAAACTTTCTTAACCGACCCTTTATTTTTGCTCCCGGCTATAATTTTCACAACAGACGACTTACGTTACTTGTTCAATGTATATCTATTTCAATTCTATAGAATAATCGTTTCATAGTGTGACGGCTACAATTTCTAAATGGGCGGACCTCCTACTCACCGTGCCCTAATTTTTGTCACTGTTGTGTTGCCAGGCTATTAGTCTAATTGCGATTTCTGTAAGTCCGCCGCTATTGGGCGCGTTCATTTTCATAATTAGAACATCGTTATTAAAATTAATGATGTCGAAAATGACACAGACTATATACGGACATAACTTTTTATTGTTAAATTTTTGTTCCTTCGTACATTTGTTTGTTGAGGCTTTTTTTTATGACGAACTACACAGATTGGCCAGAGAGGCTGGCCTTGACTGCTTCACCGGATTGAGAGGTGGCACAGCTCTTAGGTCGCTTAGCCTGAACCTCTATTGCTAGTAACTCGACACAAGGGTCCCCCCGGTGAGGGGTAACCTCGGCTTGGACGGTTACTATGTTACGCGTAAGCATTCCGATCCGAGGGTGCCCGAGAGGGCCGAACCACGACTCGGTCGGTTGCTATTTCACGGATAATCCAAGGGACATTCAAAAGCTAAACTAACTTTGAGTGCCACTTCGGGAAGCGTTGGCGCTGGGAGAAGAAGTGGCCGAAGAAACTCCAGTAACGCTCCTAACATCTAAGGGGTGGGGCCTGCCCATAAAATAGCTGTAACGCGCAAGGATTATTCGCAACCTCCGACGGGCGCGAATGGACACTTTGTGGATTTGTAGAGATATAGCCTGTGCAATAGTAATCGCGTCGTCCGGATCGTCAAGAACGTGTCTCGGCCTCCGGGCGACGCGACGGAATTTATTATAGGAAGGCTTATAAGTGGCAGCACTTACAAGAAGTTTGTTAATCTTTGTTGAGGCTTTGTTTGTTGTTTACTTATACCAATGAATTTTCATGTTTCAAATTAGTACACACATAAAGCCGAGCCGTGATAGCTGTGTCCGAGCGGTTAGCTCAAGTTGCGTAGTACGCTAGCAACCCGAGTTCGACCCCCGATGTCGGCACAAATAAATTTGCTGTTGCAATTTTATGTGCCGATTAACCACGTGATCTGCGATGAAGGAAAACATCGTAAAGAAACCTACATGTTTTACAAAAATTTTCTAAGGCATGTGAAGTCTGCCAATCCGCAATAGGGCCGCGTGGCGGACTATGCCCTTATACTCTCTTTCCAAAGAAGGCTTGCGCTCAGCAGTGGGACATATATATTATATATATAAAAGGCTATAACTTTAACATACATAAAAATATTTTAATTCCTCAAATGTTATAGACTAGTGTTTAAGCACGTTAAACACTAGGCAATCGGGTTTCTATTCTCAGCTAGCTTGTATAAGCTAAAACTTCTGGCATGTATGGTACGCTTTATTAGCTTTGTATGTACGAGTATGTTTGTTTGTATATAACGAAATCTTTGGATTGATTCTGACCTACACACAGTAAGAAGTGATGACAATACAATAAATTAGTTTTTCCTATTATCCTGACGATGACATGTGGCACTGAAACGTGGTCTATCACTATGGGCCTCATAAGCAAGCTCAAAGTCGCACAACGAGCTATGGAGAGAGCTATGCTCGGAGTGTCTCTACGAAATCATAAAGAAATGAGGAGATCCGTAAACGTACGAAGATAAAAAGGTATACGACTTAGCCCGCCGGTTAAGCAAGTTGAAGTGGCAATGGGCAGGGCAAATAGCGCGTAGAATAGATGGCCGATGGGGCTGAAAATTTTCGATTGGAGACAAGGCAAGAGGTCTGACGACATCATTAAGGCCGCAGGACGCAGCTGGATGGAAGCCACTTACAACCGGTCTTTTGAAAATCGTTGGGGTAGGCCAAATCTAGCAGTGGATGTCCTACGGCTGAAATGATTGTACTTTAGGCCGATTGAGATTAAGGAGGCTTCGTCAACTAATGTCTTTAAATCGCGTGTATCTGAATACTTTCTACTCAAACAATGAAAAATTACAAACTGGTATATTTATTAGGTATATTCCATGTGTATGTATATTATTATATTTATATAGAATTATCTATTTATGTATATGTAAATGTATATTTATTTATCTATATAATAGTTTTATAACGCTATTTTTAGCGGCACTACCCTTGCCTGCTCTTAACCACTAAAGGTTTAAGCGTCAATAGCCTAATGGTTTAGGGTACGGCCTGCGAATCGTAAGGTCGTGGGTTCGAATCCACCATTCGACTATTGCTGTGAACCATGTCCTAGCACAAGCTTAAGCTTAGTTGGAATGGTTAACAAGATTGTTAGAAATATTTCTGAAAAAAAAGAAATATTGCTAGTTTTCTTTAAAAAAAAAAAAGGTTAACTGGAAGAAAATGCTAATTAGCATTAAGTTCGCCTTTGTACATATCTATCTATCTATCTAGGTCGTTACTTCAAGTACACGTATGTATGTATAAAAAATTGAAAGCATTTACATGGCTTAGCCTGAACCTCCAAGGGTTTGCACTGTTGCTAATGCCTGCTTGATAGCGGATGATTCTCTTTCCCAACATGAAAGTGTGTTTATTCCGTGGTGGATTTTTTTTTTGCCTGTGTCTCTATTGTCAGTGCATCTTACGTCAATCAGCATCCAAGATAACGTCTCGCGTCTATTTGTAAACATTATCGGCCTTTGTAACGGAATTCGGAGAAGTGAGACGTTATTCTAAAGTTTATATTTATGGTTGGACGCATCCGTCTTACGTAAGTGTAGTTTTTAGAATAGTTAAGATTTAAGACCATAATACTCCAAGATCCTGCGCAGGCATATGGTAGAAAGCTCCTCAGCTCACGTGGAATGGATCCGTTGGTACGATATGCTGTCCAAGTTACTTCTTTCAGCAGCACCACATCTCGCTTCATGCTTCACTGTTGATATCGGTGTCCTTTTCCGAAGATTTGTGTTTTCTCGAATCAGATGTGAAAGCGGGGTTGTTTGTGTATTTTTAGTGCGGCGATAATTCATGTGGACTGTTTCCAAGGCGCATAATTTTTACGTCAAGTTGTATTGTAATTGTTCAATAGCTTAGGACATAGTCACTTACAAAACCCAGTCACACACATTGGCACACAACAAAACGATTATGTATATACGAGGTGAATCAAAAGTTCTTAGAAGTGCATATACATGAAACCTTTTGGATCAAGTTCGATATTCAAATTAAAGAGTGTCTATCACACTATATTTATGCAGACTGTCACTTGTTTTTGTCAGTTCGTTCGCATGTAATAATTTTTTGTGCAACGAGTTGCTAAAAGTCAAAATTATGGATAAAAGTGAGTTACGTGCGGTGATAAATTATCTCAGTTTGAAAAAATGTCTACGAAGGAAATTTTTTGGACATTCAGCAGACATTAGGGGTGATGCTGTACCCTATTCTACGGTTGCGTACTGGGTGGCTGAATTTAAAGAGGTAGATCAACCTCCGTTACAGAAGAAAATGTCAAAAAGGTTGAGAATCTGGTTTTGGAAGACAGAAGAATGACTATAAAACATATAGCTGAGATCCTAAAGATATCTTTTGGTAGCGTTCAATCCATTTTAATTGATTCACTGGGGTTCAAAAAAGTGTTTGCAAGATGGGTGCCACGAATGTTAACCAACGAAAACAAAAAGCGACGTTTGGAAATTTCCAAGCGTAATCTCGAAATGTTCCAGCGAGATTCGGATAATTTTTGCCGTCGTCTTGCCACCATGGATGAAACGTGGGTCCACCATTTTGATCCTGAAACTAAAAGACAAAGCATGTCTTGGAAACGGCCATCCTCTCCATCCATCAAGAAATTTCGAGTTGCTCCTACCGCTGGCAAAGTTATGGCCTCTGTGTTCTGGGATAGTGAAGGAATCCTTTTTATTGATTACATGCCAAAAGGCCAGACGATTACTGGACCCTATTATGCAAATTTAATCCCGAAAGTGCGTGAAGCGATTAAAGAAAACGTCGTGGAAAACTGTCGCTGGGCGTGTTGTTCCTTCAAGATAACGCTCCTGCTCATCGATCGGAAGTTGCGTTCAACGCAATCCGCTGTGCTGGCTTCAATCTCCTTGACCACCCACCATATTCTCCGGACTTAGCCCCAAGTGATTTTCACTTATTTCCAAAATTAAAGAGGAAATTCGTGGAACAAAATTTCACGATAATGACGCGGATATAGCTGCCGTAGAGGACTTTTTCGAGAGTCAAGAAAATAATTTTTTCACAAGGAATAAGGAAGTTAGAAACGCGTTATTCTAAATGCATTGCATTGGAGGAGATTATGTAGAAAAATAAAATATTATTATTTAAATCTTTGCATTTTTAATATTGATTCCAAGATTTTTGATTCACCCTCGTATATATACCTTCTCCTTCTCTCTCCAATACTTTTAAAAGTTTTGTGCACATCCGTGGGGTCTAGGCCTGGTGATCCATCTCACATGATTGTTCATAGTTTGGAAATTTTAATATAAAACACATAAGGCACTGCAGTTGTACTTCAAACCAATCATTCGTTTGACTTTAAACCATCTTCAATTGTCTTTAAAAAGATGTCAATAAAATTAATCTGTAAACATCTCTGTCACCGCAACAATATCTTAAAAGAAAACCATTTTATTTTTCTTATCTTTAAAAGTCAAATGTTACCGGCAACACATATTTGCATTAAAAACGCAATGGCAAGAATGAATAAATTTAAATAGAAAACGGTTCCGAATTAGAATCATTCAAATTGGGAACGCAGACGCGTTCCGTTCGATCAAACGTTTGGATGCGAACCGCGTGGCGCGCCCGGAAGCGGCTAATGCGGCAGCGGGCATCCGTCACCATAACTGTCACTGTCATAAACGCCCGCCATTTTTAATTATCTATACGTTGTTTATCACAAACGTCTGAAATGGCTGGAGCGCTGGAATGCCGTTGCCGTTTGGGAATATTAATATGTGTGGATACATTTTCATACATACCCATTCTTCTGCAGCATGTTTCATTATAAAAGGGTTTGGTGGGGTTTTGACCCACTAAACCCCCCCGGTGGCCCTTCCTCGGTGCATGTTGAGGGATTCCGGGATCTCCAGAGGAACACGCCGGAGCACTGTGCACGTCCCGGGAGGGTAGAGGAGATTAATTCCTCCCCCCTGCGCCCTCGCAGTGCAAGACGACACGGGCCAGCCGATGTCGCCTTCTTCCCGGGACCACTTTGGCGGATGACAAAGCCCCCCACCTTGACGATCCTTCGTTACCTAATCCAATACTTACACACGTGTTTGGCGTGCCATTGGTAATGCCAATGAACGTTCATTTTTTACACATTGGTACGCAGACTAGGAGCCTAGGGTGTTTGGATTCTGTTCAGTTAATCCTGGCTTAACAACGATTTTATTATTTACTAGGTACTTAGGTTATTTACTACGAGAAGACCAAATACGAAACCCTAAAAAAAAGTAGTGGAACTGGAAGGAAGCCGGTGCTTATAGTACAGGATTTTCCTTTTTTTAAGCACCGGCTGCATTACTTTTGTTTGTTTTATTATCAAATTTTAAAACAGGACATTTCTTAAATGGTGAAAAAAAAGTAAACGTAAGAACGTGTGGTAGATTAGATGGTAGTAGTAGATACTTGGGATGCGTCTGCAAAGACATGTCGGTTCTCTTTGCATTCTCTATCACATTTAACATGGGGAGTGTTCGATTTCCATTACCGAACATCTCGGCAGAATTCCAAATTCCACCGCCACCAACTTGATGATTGGCGTTCCATGACTGTACGTTTTTCGCGTAACTTTCTCCCACGCACTGTCAACCTGTGGAATCAACTGTCATCAGCGGTGTTTCCGAACGTTTACGATATAGGGACCTTCAAGAAACGAGCCTACTCCTATCTCAAAGGTCGGCAACGCACATGCAGCTCCTCGGTTGCAGTGGATGTTCATGGGCGACGGTGATTTAAGTTCAGGTAAGCCGTATGGTCGTTTGTCACTTTTCATTATATAAAAAAAAACAGGTTTATTTTCGGGTTAAATTTAATTAAACTATTGTAACTAAAGTTAAAACCGCTTTTGTTATCCAACAATATATTACAATTGTATTACAATTTCAACGTACTTTTCCCTTCTTTCATTGGCAAAAAAATGGCATCATTTTTCATCGGCTCGTTAAAATCGAGGTCCGTCACTCCGACGCCCCGTTGCGTGATTTATTTATGTAATCAAAGGAGTCAATTCAATTTATCCATTTGTACCACATTCCATTATAAAAACATATTAAATTGGGGCCAATAGGGATTTGTTGACCCCACAAAAACTTAACGAAGTTAATAATGGAAGAATTTCATTTAATAGGCCCGTGCCTGTGCCGTTAATGTAGTTTATTATAGTTAACAAAACGTGTATTATCTATTCCAATGCATTTTTGTTTTGTTAAACTATTGCTAACAATATTTTTTTCACAAACACTGTGCTAGAAGTTGGTTCACGTCAATAGTCGAATGGTGGATTCGAAACTACGACCTTACGAATTACCGACCGTACACTAAGCCATTACGACGCATCGAGCTTCCTAATAAAGTGAGGTCTTGACTCTTGTGCCGGATTACTAGCGATAGAGGTTCAGGCTAAGCGACCTAAGAGCTATGCCACCTCTCAATCCGGTGAAGCAGTTATGGATAGCTTCTCTGGCCAATCTGTGTAGTTCGTCGCAACGTTCTGTAGCGATAACCAGTTAAGCGTAGTACTTTAGTTGTTTGTTGGTCTGGGTTCGAATCCTAGACTTACAGTGCGTAATGTTTTTTTTTGAGTTTTAACGAACAAATCAATCTCTACCTAACATTTGTGCTAAATAATTTGTTTAACGAAATAAATATTTTATTATTATAGATATAATTATTGATATTTTTTTTATTTTCGAATTGAAAAAAAAAAATGAATTTCCTTGTATAACACAAATAAGATAATGTTTATTTATCAAGTTAAAAAAATCTGATAATAGAAGGTAATAAAATAAAAAAATATATATTTTCGTAATATTGAACAATTTAAAAATTGTTTCTCTACTACTTTTTTACTTTTATCACTAAAAAACTTTTTAGTAATAAAAGTAAAAAACTTATCAGTAAAAAAATGTAATAAATTTGTTAAAAAAAATTAATTATTTTAAAATTATTTTTTTTTACTACATATCATTTTATATATTTTGTTTTTGTTAAAATAACTCCATTCAACATCGTTCATTTAATTCGACAAAATTGTTTGAATATTTGTAAACCATTCTCGTTGATAAATTTATTTACTGTGGTGCGGTTGTTGCTAGTAGCTACTAGGTGGCAGTACCTGTCTTCTTACTAGAGAAAATACAGTAGATTGCAATATTTTGAAATGAGATTCGTCTTGTGTTCTGTTGGGCGATTATAGACTGGTCTTGACAAAACCTTCTAAATGCATACATTTTGTTGTATGTCGTACTCTTTTGTGTGCGAATCTGGCGTCAACTGTTTCACCGGTTTGATAGGTCGCTTAGCCTGAACCTATAGTTAGTAATTCGACACAAGGATCCCCTTGGTGAGGAGTAACCTCTGCTTGGCTCTTATTGAGCCCATTAAATCTTTTTTTTAATTAGCAAAGAAACCCAAGGTAGCTGAAACAACGAAATTAATACATTATAGAGGCGCACAAGTCTCGTTATACGCTTGCGACTAATAGATGGCGTTACTTGTATCTTAAATGGTACTATCGTTTTGTTCGCAAAACTTATACAGTCTACTCCAACTCTTGTCTCCGCTACAAATAGATGTTCTCTTAATATTCTATAGAAACTAAGATTTTTCAAGAAAGGGATTAGCTTAGTCTACCAAGGCTGATCTAGTCCTTCATATTAAACACTGTTTCTCGTATAGTGGTGTAGTTCTCATTGTGTTGTATCTGTGCGAGCAATTTCTAAATGTTTTTATGAATTCTTATTGAATGATGAAGCATGAATCTAAGCGAACGTGATTTGGTGTCTATCAGTGATAGATTATATAATAAATATGTAATTAAAAATTTCTGCTAAAAAAAATAGAATATCCAACAAAACTGCCTGATCTTCCCCTAAACTAATTCTAATGTTCATTACCCCATCGCGATATAGTGCTTTACTTAAGTTATTTTCGAATTTAAGCAAAAACAAGATAAGATTCAATAACTTATAAAAAATATAATGAAGGAAGATAAGGTATAATAAAAAAAACTATCATTATCTTAAGATTCTTAAATAAGATAATAGGGTGGCTATTACTACAATAAACATTAAAAAACAGCGAAATGAATACATTTGAGATGCGCCATGAGTGCCAGTGGTTGGAGTTGACGAACAGAGGGACGTACGTTCGAATCCCAACCGTTTTATAAAATTTATTTTTAGTTTATAGTAGTACAAAATTGGTTGATAAATTTGTGCTCGGTTTTTATAGTTTATTTTATCACTATAAAATATTTCATTTATAAAAATTTATAAAAATATTTTTATTATAAATAAAATATATTATTTTAAATTTTTTTCTTAAAAAAATCACATCAAACAGCGATGTCAAAATAGTTCAACTTAAATTTAGTTAATGCTTACGACTAATAGATGGCGTCATATGTAGTTTACTTGTTGTTTATTGCGCTATCGTTCGACTCACAGAAATGATATAGTACACTTTTAACTTTATGTTCGTTTTGTGTTAGTTCGTCCAAAAATACAAATCATGTGCGTTCTTGCTTATGGTTAATAGATGGCGTTACATGTAGTTGATATTGCGCTATCGTTCGACTCACGGAAATAATATAGGACTCTCGTAACTTTATGTTCGCTTTATTAGGTATCGAAGTTCTTACTTATATACTCTAAAGATTTTTCAAGGAAGGGTTACGGCCAGTTCCCAAAGGCTGCCCGTAACCTACAGAATTACAGATGTATTTGTTTTTAAAACACTTTCCATTTTCTTTAAATAAGTTATTTTATATTTTATTTTTTACTGTCTTTGATTAAAGTCGACTAGGGCTGTACATGCAAAATATTTATCGATATAATATATCGTAATGTTGTATCGATACTTTGCGATAAATTGTATAAATATATCGATATTTTCATTTTATCTTATCGTTTGTTTTTATGTAGCCCAAAATAGATTTTAAATTTATACAACTAATACTGCCATCGCTGAGAGTGGGAGTGTAGTAACATATTATATACAATACTTGGTTATCGGATGAAATATATCGATATCAAGTGACTCGATAATTTCGGATTGAAGCGATATATCACGTTCATATATCGACATTTATCTAATATCGTGCATTCCTAAAATAGACTGTATTTTTATTTGGTTGTTGCCTCACTCAGAATTTTCGGCTAGGTGATCGATGATTCTTTTTTTACTTTTCCGTCTGGTCCAGTCCTGAGTACTGCCAAAGGCATCCATGAGATAACCATACAACGCCAACCGATTTCGATGTTTCCTTTTTATTGTATGTACTTCAAGGGAAGTTAGGTTCATATCGACGCTGGAAAGCAAAAACGTAGTGATACATATGGCCATTTTCACTTTTTTATGTCGTTGTAATCAGAAAAAAAAGACGCGTCGAATGATATATGTAACAATTAGATGAAAAAATAGCGAAAATAGGATTTTCAAGACCGACACTTCTCTTTTATTTTTTTAACTATTTTATTTTAGGAAATCTCTAGGTTTATGCCGTGGTACAATACTTATTCAGCAAATAATAATAAATATTGTGCCCAAAAACGACAGCTCTAGGTCCACAAACACGAAAGTTATAATTTTTTTTTTAAAGTTGAAATATATTTCGACTCGGTGAACAATTTCATTTTTGTGGGTTACCACGTTTTTGTTTTCCAGCGTCGATATCGTAATATTGGGTATATTTCGTCGTTTGGGTTTATAGTTCATCGTATCGTAATTTAGGTTTATTACGGAAATTCGGAAATACAAGAAGGCGTAGACGCGTTCAACGTTTGATTCGATTTTTAGACCGTTTCTGTTGAAGTCGGTTAAAAACTTTAAATAACTGTTACGTTAACAAAAACTTATTTAAAATAAAACTTGTACCATTTTCAGGCAAATGGGGCGCAACCTCATCATCCCGGGTGGAACTCGAGTCATCGACGCCACCGGCAAGTTGGTGATGCCAGGGGGGATTGACCCCCATACCCACTTGGAATTGGAGATGATGGGCGCGAAGACAGCTGACGACTTCTACACGGGAACCAGAGCTGCTGTGGCAGGCGGCACAACAACTGTCAGTAAGTATAACAACAAACACTCACGCTCGTCACACAGAGAGATAGGCAGAGATCACGGACCTAAAATAAAACATACTAAAATAACATACAGACGAACTGAGAAACTCTTTTGAAGTCGGTTGAAAATACTATTTTATCCTCATCGAAGATTATAAACACTGCGATGGGTATCAAACAGCTGTTTTTTTTTTATTTCCACACAGTAACAAGTCCCATTGTTCGAACAAGGCAACGTTTATCCAAGGCCTCCTTTTGTATGCTGTGTCCAATATCCTGATGGCACTATAATATGAAACCTCACTCCATATATAGTACACAGTACATTTATAATCAAGCATTGCAATTCGACCTTGCGAATGCCGAAAGCATTGAAAAAATACGCACGTGTACTCGTGCACAGTTTGCACGCGGTAATAATGAACTTTGAAATTAGAACGAAACTAACATCTGATATCGGGGATAGGATCGCGCATCCTTACCGTGCACGAAACCCAAGGTCTCACGTACGGGTCAGTGGTGGTCATTAGAACAGTGACGAAAAAAGTGCACGATAGCGTCCAAGATGCTGTAGTGGCGATATCCAGACACACAGTCTGCTGGGTCTGTTACACAGACGACTGTGACGACGCCACAGGAAGACTAGTGACAAGGGCAACGGTCGCATCAAAGAAAAAATAGACTACAACCTAAAAATGGCTATGAGAAACAGGGACGCAGCGGTCACGGAAAAACTTATAACAATGTAACGGGGCGTCTACAACGCGTGAACCAGAGCCTTCTCCAACACCACTTCCAAAAACAGGCATAAAAAAATTGTTGTACCCGAAGAGGTACCACTCTTATTAACAAAACAAATTAAACAATTACAGTACATTAGGAAAGAGCACGGACACAAGTCTCTTTATTTTATGACGAACTATACAGATTGGCCAGAGTAGCTGGCCTTGACTGCTTCACCGGATTGAGAGGTGGCATAGCTCTTAGGTCGCTTAGCCTGAACCTCTATCGCTAGTAACTCGACACAAGGGTCCCCCCGGTGGGGGGTAACCTCAGCTTGGACGGTTACTATGTTACGCGTAAGCATTCCGATCCGAGGGCGCCCGAGAGGGCCGAACCACGACTCGGTCGGTAGCTATTTCAAGCTTATGATTGTTGCATTTGTAGGGTGTAGATAGTAGGATAGATATAATATTATTAAACACTAAAATTGAAAAATAAATTACAGCACTGAGTTACATTCCACAATTCAGGTACAAGGGTGACCTTATCGCTAAAAGCGATCTCTTACAGGCAACCCCGGAATAGTTTTATATATGGCAATCTAATACTAGGTAAGTACTCTTGTCCTACGACGAGTTAGGGATGATATATCGATATATTTTCCGATATAATATATCGTGAGATTGTATCGATACTACGCGATATATTTGTACAAATATATCGATATTTTTCATATTTCGAAATTTGTTTATAATTAATTAAAGTTAAGTTAAAGTTACAGCCTTTACATATGTCCCACTGTTGGGCGCAGGCCTTCTCTGTAAAGAGAGTATAAGGGCATAGTCCGCCACGCAGCCCTAATACGGATTGGCAGACTTCACATGCCGTAGAAAAAATTCTAAAACATGTAGGTTTCCTCACGATGTTTTCCTTCACCGCCGAGCGCGTGGTATATCAGCACATAAAATTGCAACAACAAATTTATTGGTACCGGCTCCGGGGATCGAACTCGGGTTGCTAGCGTACTACGCAACTTGAGCCAGCCGCACGGACTGAGCTATCACGGCTCTCAATTAATTAGCGCTTAATATTATTTATTAGTAAAGTTTTGTACTAATAGAGTACTTGGCGCGTAACTGAGAGGTTCTCAGTATAGATTAGCGTTGAATTTTTGATCCGGCGCGTTTAATTGCAATTTAATTAGACAGCATACAATTGAATAGCTATTATTAATTTTCAGTTGATTTCGTGCTACCCGAAAAGGGGCAGTCGCTTCTTGAAGCATACAACAATTGGAGAGAGAAAGCTGACAATAAGGTATAAGGACTTTAAATATATATCAGCTATAACATTTTTTAAGACTAACTACACAGATTGGCCAGAGACGCTGGCCTTAACTGCTTCACCAATTTGAAAGGTGGCATAGCTCTTAGGTCGCTTAGCCTGAACCTCTATCGCTTGTAACTCGACACAAGGGTAAAGCTATAACATCATTTTTTTTGACGAACTACACAGATTGGCCAGAGACGCTGGCCTTAACTGCTTCACCAATTTGAGAGATGGCATAGCTCTTAGGTCGCTTAGCCTGAACCTCTATCGCTTGTAACTCGACACAAGGGTAAAGCTATAACATCATTTTTTTTGACGAACTACACAGATTGGCCAGACAAGCTGGCCTTAACTGCATCACTAATTTGAGAGATGGCATAGCTCTTAGGTCGCTTAGCCTGAACCTCTATCGCTTGTAACTCGACACAAGGGTAAAGCTATAACATCATTTTTTTGACGAACTACACAGATTGGCCAGAGAAGCTGGCCTTAACTGCTTTACCAATTTGAGAGACGGCATAGCTCTTAGGTGCTTAGCCTGAACCTCTATCGCTTGTAACTCGACACAAGGGTAAAGCCATAACATCATTTTTATGACGAACTACAGATTGGCCAGAGACGCTGGCCTTAACTGCTTCACCAATTTGAGAGACGGCATAGCTCTTAGGTGCTTAGCCTGAACCTCTATCGCTTGTAACTCGACACAAGGGTAAAGCTATGACATCATTTTTTTTTGACGAACTACATAGATTGGCCAGATAAGCTGCCCTTAACTGCTTTACCAATTTGAGAGATGGCATAGCTCTTAGGTCGCTTAGCCTGAAACTCTATCGCTTGTAACTCGACACAAGGGCAAAGCTACAAAATCATTTTTTGACGAACTACACAGATTGGCCAGACAAGCTGGTCTTAACTACCTCACTAATTTGAGATGGCGTAGTTCTTAGGTCGCTTAGCCTGAACCTCTATCGCTTGTAACTCTACACAAGGGTAAAGCTATAACATCATATTTTAAATGAGCTACACAGATTGGCAAGAGAAACTGTCCTTTACTGCTTCACCGGATTGAGAGGTGGCATAGCTCTTAAGTCGCTTAGCCTGAACCTCTATCGCTTGTAACTCTACACAAGGGCAAAGCTACAAAATCATTTTTTGACGAACTACACAGATTGGCCAGAGACGCTGGCCTTAACTGCTTCACCAATTTGAGAGATGGCATAGCTCTTAGGTCGCTTAGCCTGAACCTCTATCGCTTGTAACTCGACACAAGGGTAAAGCTATAACATCATTTTTTTGACGAACTACACAGATTGGCCAGAGAAGCTGCTTTACCAATTTGAGAGATGGCATAGCTCTTAGGTCGCTTAGCCTGAACCTCTATCGCTTGTAACTCGACACAAGGGTAAAGCTATAACATCATTTTTTTTGACGAACTACACAGATTGGCTAGAGAAGCTGTCCTTTACTGCTTCACCGGATTGATATCTGTTTATATCACAGGTCTGTTGCGACTACGCGCTCCACGTGGGAGTTACGTGGTGGTCCCCGTCCGTTGCTAAGGAGATGGAGCAACTGTGCACCGAGGAGTACGGAGTGAACTCCTTCAAGACGTTCATGGCGTACAAAGACGCGTGGATGCTGGACGATTATCATCTATACCTCGTCATGGAGAAATGCAAGGAGCTGGGAGCTTTGCCTCAGGTAGTTAGTAGATTATTAATTTATAAATAGTAATAAATGTACGCCTTCATGAATGCATGTATATAATAACTAGCAGCGTGCCGCGGTGTCACTCGATGTTTGTACCTGATCAATATTATAATCCTCGCGCGTTACCGCTATTTTATGGGCAGGCCTCACCCCTTAGATGCTAGGAGCGTTGCTGGAGTTTCTTCGGCCACTTCTTCTCCCAGCGCCAACGCTTCCCGAAGTGGCACTCAAAGTTAGTTTAGCTTTCGAATGTCCCTTAGATTATCCGTTAAATAGCAACCGACCGAGTCGTGGTTCGGCCCTCTCGGGCGCCCTCGGATCGGAATGCTTACGCGTAACATAGTAACAGTCCAAGCCGAGGTTACCCCCCACCGGGGGGACCCTTGTGTCGAGTTACTAGCGATAGAGGTTCAGGCTAAGCGACCTAAGAGCTCTGCCACCTCTCAATCCGGTGAAGCAGGCCAGCTTCTCTGGCCAATCTGTGTAGTTCGTCAAAAAAAAAAAAAAAAAAACCTGATCAATAATCTCCTAGTCGGTCAAATAAAAAGTAGCCTATGTGATATTCCGGGATATAACGTATCTATGTGCCAACGTTAATTCTGGCATGATTTAGCAACAATTTATAATATATATTAATTAAAGTTAACGCTTATATTTCTTTGTTTCAACTATTGGTGACAGGCCTTCTCTGTAAAGAGAGTATAAGAGCTTAAACCGCAACGCGCATATAATGCGGATTGACAAACTTCACATATGTTAGAAAATATTCCAAGACATGTAGGTTTCCTCACGATGTTACCCTTCACCGGCGAGCACGTGTTAAATCGGTACATAGAATTACAATAACAAATTTTATTGGTGCCGGCACCGGGGATCGAACTCGGGTTGCTGGCGTATTATGCAACTTGAGGCGACCGCTCGGACACTGAGCTACCACGGCGGTTTAAATTGTATTACGCGAAATGATATGATGATTATGAACTGTAAAAATCATTATAAATTTCACACTACAGAAATATAACGTTGGAAACCCCCGGAGTAATGAGATAGTGTTATACGAGGGATTGAAAACGCGTTATGAGAGTACCTTGTTATGGGGTATAGATTACTGTATTTATTCTAATATTGATACCATTGTTATTTCCAGATCCACGCGGAGAACGGCCATATCATCGCGCGCAATACAGAGAAACTTCTAGCAGCTGGTAAGACCGACCCGGAGGGCCACGAGATGTCGCGGGATGAGGAGGTCGAAGCGGAGGCTGTTAACAGAGCTTGCGTTATCGCCAACCAGGTGAGTTTCCAATCGACATTATTGTCCAACGCTTCCCGAAGTGGCACTCAAAGTTTAGTTTAGCATTTGAATGTCCCTTGAGACTATTCATGAAATAGCTACCGATCGAGTCGTGGTTCGTCCCCTCGGGCGCCTTCGGCTCGGAATGCCTACGCGTAACATAGTAAACGACCAAGTCGAGGTCCTCTCGCCCTTGTGTCGAGTTACTAAGAATAGAGGTTCAGGTCCACCTAAGACCTATTTAGCTTCTCTGGCTAATCTGTATAATTCGTCACAAAAAAAGGGTGTGTACTGTGTACGTCCGCGCGCGCAAGTGAGTGCGCGTGTGTGAGAAGGTTGTTTAACTGAGTATTATAATTGGATTGCAGGCCAACACGCCGCTGTATATAGTGCACATGATGTCCAAGAGTGCGGTGCAGGCGCTGGAGACAGCCCGCAGTAGACAGCGGCAGCCCATCTACGGCGAAACACTCGCTGCTACCGTCGGAACGGACGGTACGTGACAACCGACTTCAAAGCTAGACGAGGTTCTTTAAATCGTCTATTTTTATCGAACCCAGCCCAGATTAGTAGATTTTGATTTATTTTATTTAAATAATAAACTTACATAATTAAATATGTAATTTAACTCTCACAATATATTAAATTATTCATTTCTCTCCGTATTCATTCTCTTCTCGAGCGGGTGAAGAACCTACACCCATCCATACATATCTGTAAATACAATATCATTCTTATAATTTATACAAAAACATATGTCAGATATCAGTACGACGTATGGTTTGTTTGACAGTTCAAAAAGAGAAGTGCTCCGATCGTCACCAAACTTTATTGGATTACTCGCCAGTTCAATCTGGAGATTCCCTGAAAGTTTTTTTGAAATTGGTCCAGCCGTTTCGGAGCCTATACGGAACATACACACTTTCTCTTTTATATATATAGATTTGTGCACTCATGGTTCCGATTATTACAATACGATTTACAATCTTTTCAGACAGAAATTGTAAATCAGATTATATGTGAAGAATATGCCCAAAAACATGGCCTGCAGTACAATGCAAAAAAGTCTGAGGTCATGGTCTTTGAGGATGGGCGAAAAAGTAAGGATAGTTTGCCCCCTATCATACTCGACAGTAAAGTTTTAAAGAGGGTCTATCAGTTTAAATACCTTGGTCACATACTGACGCCCGACCTAAAGGATGACCTCGATATTGAACGAGAGCGGAGGGCGCTGTCGGTAAGAGCCAACATGCTGGCCCGCAGATTTGCACGCTGTTCCCTAAATGTTAAACTCACACTCTTCCGAGCCTTCTGTACAACTTTTTACACGTGCAGTCTGTGGGCGAAGTATACTCAAATATCGTACAGCGCTCTCCGTGTTCAATATAACAACGCGTTCAGGGTTCTGTTGGGGTTGCCCCATTTCTGTAGTGCATCGGGGATGTTCGCGGATGCACAGATGTCATGCTTTTGCAACAATGCGCAAGAGGAGTGCATCTCTGGTGCGCAGGGTGTGGAGCAGCTCCAACAGCATCCTGAGCATGATTGTTCAAAGGCTTGACTGTGTTTATGTAAACAGATGCAGCGCCGTCTCACATGGGGTAAGGTATTCATAAGCATAGTTAAGCCTTTAGTATAATATTATATTTCTTTATTTTATATTATAATCCAATAGTTATAATAATAATTTTATATTTTTATCTTATAATTTAGTTTAAGGTTGTTATTTGGTAGTTATTTGATGTAGTGATGAGTCTTGGTTACTTTTGAATAAATGAATTATTATTATATTATTATTATAGGATAGGGCTACTGGGGCCGGCTTTACTATACTTTCGAGAAACCTTAACCAGTATTTAATACGTCATTGGTTTGAGGTCGGTTTTTGTTCCTACTTGTAAAATAATTGTTCCTTATTCCTTGTCCACAGGCACGCACTACCGCAACGCGTGTTTCCGTCACGCGGCCGGTCACGTGATGTCGCCCCCACTGCGCCCGGACTCCACCACGCCTCAAGCGATGGTCGAAGCGCTCGCCGAGTAAGTATACGATAACTCAATTCTCATTATTGAAGTTTGTTGCTACTTCTATCAGCGGCACGACGACCACACAGCCCACTTTTCATTACCCACCTGCCATAATGCGCCTGCGTTGATATAAGAGTTAGGTACCATACCAAAAAACTTAATAACTAAGAAAAATATTTGGCAAAATATAATAATGAAGCAGAATACATGAAGATAAAAATCGCTTCATGAGGTTGCATACAAGTTATAGTGCGAGCCGTGGTTCGGGCGCTGTTTTGATATTATGTTGCCCAACCGTGGGACATATATAAGCCATGACTTTATTCCAATTTCAACGTTCCAGTGACTGCCTCCAGCTCATAGGCAGCGACAACTGCACGTTCCACGAGAAGGACAAGGCGATAGGCGAGAACAACTTCTCCAAGATACCCAACGGCGTCAACGGTGTCGAAGACCGTATGGCCATTCTGTGGCAGAAGGGTGTCAATACAGGTATGTTATGATTCTACCTTCTCCTTACGATTTCCCGGACAAAAGGTTCCTCTTTCCTACAGAGTCAGGAAGTTGCTCGAACAAGCCTAGGCCCACACAGGGCTGTGGAGCATAAAAAGGAGAAAGTAGTAGAAGTGCACTGCCACAAATGTGTTACTATATGTTCACAAATATACAAAAAGTATAAAACACGGTCCAATTTGGGTTCGAAAATGCTACGAAAACACCGGAAACCCACTCAACCTCAGATGAGTGGGTTTCCCTTGGGAAAATTGTCATACGCTGCGTGTAGTGTACTTGTAGTATCTCATATTTTTCTCTCATCTCAAAGAAAAATAACGTATATTCTTCTTCTTCTTAAAGTGCCTCTCCGACTAGCCAAGGTTGGCAGTCAGTTCACGATATCTCTTTCTGTCTCTTGCGAGGCGAACAATTAGGCGGCACTCGCAATTCCGGTCCACTCTCTTATTGACAACGTATATCGTATTTTACAACACTCGTATTTCTATCTATCTATCTATGTGCAGGTATAATGGACCCGTGCCGCTTCGTGTCCGTGACGAGCGCCACGGCGGCGCGCGTGTTCAACTTGTGGCCGCGCAAGGGGCGTGTCGCGGTGGGCGGGGACGCCGACCTGGTGGTGTGGGACCCGCGCCTGCAGCGCACCATCTCGGCCGCCACGCACGCGCACGCCGTCGACTTCAACATATTCGAGGTTAGTTGGCACCTTTGCCTGTATTGTCTATATATATCCTAAGTATTATACGAGATGGCGCTGTTCACTTGACAAACTCTTACACATTTTAAAACTCGCAAAAAATTGGGGCGGCTCACATAAGGAACAAAGTTTCTGAATTTCTGATCGAATAGGTCTGAGGTAGGTCTTGATTCACGACAATCTAATGGAGTGTCATAAACCTTCTAATATTGCAATATAAGAAAAAAATTCTTTACAATTTTTAGGAGTTCCCTGGTATATTTTCCAATTATAATTAGAATGTTATTGAAAGTAATCTAACAGTGTAGTAAAAAATTCAAAATCGTTTAAGATATAATGAAGATAAGAAGGACTGAATTGAGAAACTTTTTTGAAGTCTATTAAAACAAAAAAAAAATACATTTTTTTTTTGTTGACGGGGAGGAAATCTTCACAAAGATACCCCGCCTTCTGGGGGGAAGGCGGCGGTTATGTGGGGATCTTACCCACTAAAACCTCCCCGGTGGCCCTTTCCTCGGTGCATGACGAGGGGCTCCGGGATCTCACGTGGAACGCACCGGAGCCCCTCTGCACTGTGCTCAAGGAGAGCACGTCCCGGGGGGAGGTTACTCCCTCCTCCCCTGTGCCCTCGCAGCGAAAGGCGACACGGGCCAGCCCATGTCGCCTTCTTCCCGGGTCCACTTTGGTGGACGACGCAGGCCCCCACCCTTGTCGCCCAGTGAACCCGAGGCCCCTTTTAGTCGCCTTGTACGACAGGCAGGAGATACCGTAGTCTTATTCTTGAGAGCACTACAGGGCTGAAAAGAAGAAATACATAGGATAAGATTAACACAATATTTTTGCAGGGTCAAAACGTGGTGGGCAGTCCGCAATTCGTGATTGTGAACGGCCGCGTCTGTCTCGACAATGGGGACCTCAGAGTTGTCGAAGGTACCTTAATACTTAGATGTCCAAATCATTAAGAAACGACCTAATAAGTTGTAACCTTGCACCTGGGCTTAAGTGATCGTCTTTTATTGAAAGGCTTTGAGTTGAATCGGAAACATGTTAGTGATAATTCCACAAGTTGGAAGTTTTTTTTATGACGAACTACACAGATTGGCCAGAGAAGCTGGCCTTGACTGCTTCGCTAGTTACTCGACACAAGGGTCCCCCCGGTGAGGGGTAGCCTCGGCTTGGCTTTCCACTACTGGTGACCAAGCTATAACTACTGAAAACCGGATCAACGTACACTATTATACGTAGTATACGCAGCGAAGAGATGTGATAAACCGTACTAGCTCAGTGTCCGGGCGGTTGTCTCAAGTTGCATAGTACGCTAGCAACCCAGAGTTCGATCCCCGGTGCCGTCACCGAAATTATTTATTGTAATTTTATTTGCTGATAGCGCTCGGTAGAAAACATCGTGAGGAAACCTACACGTGTAAAGAAAAATTTTCTGACATGTGAAGCCTGCCCATTGGCACTAGGGCCGCGTGGCGGACTATGCCCTTATACTCTCTTTACAGAGAAGGTCTGTTCCGACCAGTGGGACATATATACGTAAAAAACCCACGCTGGTTTGGTCAGGGAAGCTGGCTGCTACAGTTTTGGAGTTTGAGAGATGGCTCAGCTGGTCGCTTAACCTAAATCATGATTAATTATATCTTCTCGTGTGTAATGATTTGTTATTTTCTAGGTTTCGGTAAATTCTTGAAGACCCCAACCTTCAGCCCTTACGTATATGGAGGCGAAGCGCCGAAGCTACATACTCCGGAGCCCTATTTCGAATCTCCGATGGAGTCACCGTCTAGAGTTACCAACGGCACTCCCACTAATGGTAAATAATTGTCTATTTACTGTATCGATATTTAAAAACACATGATACGTAGTAAATATGATAGAGACAACATGAGAGCAAGATTAATTTAATCTCATAATGAGAATGTACAAAAAGACGGACTTAATACAAAAAAAAAGCATTCTCTCATTCAAGACTGATGCTTTGTAGGGCCAAAGTACAAGAAACAAGTTTAGAGAAAAAAAAAATTAGATAAATATAGATACATAATTAAATGTATAACCATAACAGTCATACGTATATAGCTACATAGATCTAAATATAGATGGATAGGGACAGAAATATGTAAATTTAAACCATTACTTGTTAAGTTATACAGGTATAAAATGATTCCTCATAACTTCCAGATTTGAACTTGGTAACCAAGCAGATGGCAGACACCGCGCTGTCCTCAGGCTGCAGCACGCCCACGGGACGCAAGATGCGCGAGCCCGGCCAGAGGAACCTTCAGAACTCCACCTTCTCCATCAGCAGTGAGTAGTTTTTGAAAGGGCCATCATAAAACCATAGTCATACGTCAAGCAAAAAAATATTTCAAGTCAATCTTAGTCAAGGAATCCTCTTACAAACTCTTTCTCTTGCTAAAAATTTGTGCCCGGTGTATGAAGATGGCCCTGACAGTCTAGACCTGAATTTTTGGTCAAACGCCGATAGCGGCATGTTGCCTCGGTCTACCTCGATAAAGTTAGAAGGCAGTTAGAGCAGAAACAGAAAATAAAAAATATAATTGTATAATATTTGTTTTTTGTTTGTTATTATTAACATACTGTCACTTTAAATTTTGCAGAGGAGTTGGAGGGTCTGGACACGAAGACTTCAGTGCGCGTGCGCAACCCACCCGGCGGGAAGTCCTCTGGCCTCTGGTAAGAACCGGATCGAACCGGTTACCTCCGGCCTAAAGCGGCTTGAGGACGTGCGCAGCTTACAGCGCTGGGATTGCTTTTGCTTGTGAAAAAATGTCACGAAGAATTTATATGGGAAGCTTAAGTTTATTGACTTTGATGCAAATTGATTTTAAAATTATGAAAAATTGATTTTAATTTGTAAACCATAAAACATTCAGTAAAATAAATAGCAAAAGGGGTATGGTACACTATGGAGTTATGATACAATATGGAGTTTTCAAATGTAGGTTTATAAAAACAGCGGTCAGCAACCGGCGGATCGCAAACCACATGCATTTGTAAAGCATTTGGATGTAAGGCTACGGCTCTTTAGTACTAACTTTATTTGTGTACTGTTTATTGGCGAGAAAAAAAATTGTGGCTCTTTAAAAGTTATACATTTTGAATAATTTTGACACTTCCAACTTGAAAGGTTGCCGACCCCTGCCCTAGAATGTGGCGTTGGATTCAAGTCAATATCAAGGTCTACATAAACCTATATCTATATATGGTACTGAACCTTTTTAAAACACGTGTTAGTAATGGCCGCAAGCCGCAAAAATCTCATATATTTTAATTTATTTGGTAATTTCTTGACGTTTGAAAATGGTTTAATTAACACCAGATGACAACAGAGGCCAACAATATAAACAGGCCGCGGTCAAGTATAGCGGGCCTACGTAAAGCAAATGAAAAATACACATAGAGCCTAGTCAATATAATTTGATATATTGATATAAATTTATTATAATATAATAAATATTTACCATAATAATGTTTCTTTGTATTCTAAAAACATTTTTTCATAATCGCAAAGCCGATTTTCGAGCTCAGGCGCGACGCTAACATGGAGACTATTTAATCTGTTATTTGCAATAGCTAACGCAAATCCTTATAGACTGTCAAAATCATTCACGAAATATAGTCTTTTACTCAGTTGTAATAGAATCTATTTTCGTTTGAACTTTTGATAGAATTGGTGAAGTTTTTGTTATCTTTTGTATTGACTGCATATTATGTTTGTGCATGACATGTTCAATGATTATTCGGTTTTATAGACTGATTTTGTAGGAATTATCGTAAATCGTTGACTTATAACGCAGGATAGAACTGTAATCGTTTTTATGTCAGTAAATAATATGATGTCTGTATGGAACCAATGTATGAATATGGTATTTGAAAATTAGTTTTTTTAATGAATCTTGTGGGATGTATCAATGGGAATTAATAAATATTATTATATAATTTCTATTCGTGCACTGTATTAGTCGTGTCCGACGAATTTAGTGTTTTTTTAGTCGTAGTTTTTGATAGAATTGTAGTATAGCATAAAGTTATACTCAATAGTTCATTCTTATTATCTTCTCTCACTTTTTATGTAGTTATGTGTAGTTTTTTATCTTTCCGTCTTACTCGATACACTCTCTCTATTTCCCACTATCACACAGAAAAAAATAGTTCTCGTAGAATGTACCTTTTGTAATTTTCTACACGCAACTTGTAAGTGAGCCACACAAATGTGTCAAAAATAATGATAAATATTACAAAATATTTCGTGACAAGGCAAGATTGTACTCTATTGATTATAATCTGTATTAAATGCTGTTTAAATGTTTGTCTGGTTGTAACAAAGCCATAAATTCCAAAAAAAATGTTCGTCTGGAAAGACATCGATCACGAAACATCGATGATTATTGTTATATACCTACGTATGTATTTAATACATTATTTTTGAAAATACTCGTATTACCTCTAACCGCATATTTTTTATTTTTTTTTACGATTAAATAATATGTTGTTAAAATAAAAACACAAAATTAACAAGATTTCCGTTTAATAACTACATAAACTGTATTTTATTTGTTTTATTGTTTTACATGTGCAAGTAAGCGGACCCTAAATACGGTCATGAACTAGAAAATGTAAGTCAAAACGATAGTATATTTCGTTAATCGTCGGTACACCTTGAAATTTTACTCCTATAAGTAAAAATGATCAGGTTTCTATGATTTAAAAGAAATCGAAATCTCACATGAGAGCATTTTATAGGTTAAGCTGATGTTTTTAAATATTTCATTTATATACTAAAATAATTTCACGGTTTATTTAATTTATTATCAACTTGAATATTTGAGATATATTTTTTAATAATTGCTTTAAATTGATATAATTTTAAAATTCCTATCACTAAATGTTTTAAATCTTGTATGTTGTTATTAACAATTCGTATTCGTAACTTCTAACAATGATTGTATGACTTGTGAGGACTCCTTTGTGTTGGAACGTAGAAGCCCAGTACAAATTTGGTAGATCATATATATTCACGTGTATCCTTAACTAGTCTCGAAGCGGCATCACAATTTACAAAGTTTACACTTGTCTTAATGTGTCTGTTCTTATTATGCATTGTCACAAAATAAACAATGTAATCTTAACGAGTCTTTCATTTTCCCTTTTAACCGACTTCAAAAGAAGGAATAAACCAATTAATTCTCAACAGCCACGATGCTCAACGAGCCGTGGTAGCTCAGTGTGCGGACGGTTAGTACAAGTTGCAAAGTAGGCTGGCAACCCGAGTTCGATCCCCAATAATAAATTTGTTGCTACAATTTTATGTGCTGATTTACCACACGCTCGGCGGTGAAGGAAAACATCGTGAGGAAACCTACATGCCTGAATATTTTTCTATATGTGAAGTCTACGTGCGTAGTACGATGCGGAGACTTGGACTCTGAACGTTGGGCTGGTCCACAAGCTGAAAGTAGCACAACGAGCGATGGAAAGAGCTATGCTCGGCATTTCTCTAAGGGATGGAATCCGAAACGAAGAAATCCGACAGAGAACGAAGGTAGTCGATATAGCTCTTAAAGTCAGCAAGTTGAAGTGGCAGTGGGCCGACCACATCTGGTCACAGAGCAGCATAGCGGCGCATAGGTCGGAGAAACGTGGGGCGCCCTCCCTCCAGATGGACCGACAACCTTGTTAGGATAGTAATAAGCAATTCAATCAATTTCGTCACTAGAAATCATTAGAAATGGGCGGCTCTCGAACTATCTGTAGTCGATTGACAAAATGACGGACGAGGCATGCTACAATATCTCAAATGTAGCTATAGCCGGACACTCGGTACAGACGTAGCGAGAAATTATTTTTCCTTTGGGAAAACTGACTGTGACCTGTAATGCTACGCCACCTCTCAATCCAGTGAAGCAGTCAAGGCCAGCGTGTCTGGACAATCTGTGTAGTTCGTAAAAAAAAATCGGATCTTTATCGGAATACGATGACACCTGAACTGATTTTTTTCATATCCATATTAATATGGAGTTATTTGAGAGAGCACGATAAATACAAACTTTTCCGAAAAATTACGTACAATTTTTTTTTTAAAGAAAGCTAGCAATATTTCTATTTTTTTTTCCAGAAAATATTACTAACATTCTTGTCAACCATTTCAACTAAGCTTAAGCTTGTGCTAGGAGATGGTACACGTCAATAGTCGAATGGTGGATACGAACCCACAACCTTACGATTCGCAGACCGTACCCTAAACCCTTACGCTATCTTTTCTCACTATATCTATACTCTATGATCTGCTATTGGCTGCATGACGCTCGTGTGTGAGCCCTTATGGTGGTAGGGATAATCAAATAAAAGAAATACAAATACAATTTTTAAGTTGTTTATTAAAATAATATTCCTTCAACTGAACACAAGAAATGGGTCCAGGCCTAATAATTGAGTTTTCTAATTTGACAAAATTTTCCCTACAAAAAATAAAACATAACCGCCTCTTCGCAGGAGCCGGCTGTCTTTGCCTCCTTAACAATAAAAACAACCTATAAAATCTATCAACATAAAAGACCTTTCAGAGGTATCAGGGTATACATAAGTACCCAGTTTTTAGTTAAATTTGGCACTGATATATAATGTATAGATATAAATGATTACTGTCCATCCGTCAATCCCAGATCTCTGGCCAGAGTCTGCTATTTACTAATGAAATTTCACTATGAAACCAATTACAATGGTCATTGTGCCAAAAACCATAACCTACTAATTTAACATGTCATTTACAATATATGTGCATGCATTACGATTAACGATCAATATGAATTGAAACAATATTGGAGTATCAGTGGTACGCCATTGGAAAACCATAGTGGAACAACTGAATTAGCAAAAATCAACTGCCGTGTCACTGAAAGTTAATTTTGTCGCAATTGGTTTAGCAGACTCGGGCCTTTTTAAGTTCCAGATGGTTTTGGCACGTGATTGTTTGAAAATAAGCAGTTTCTTTTTAAAATTTTATAAATCCAGAAACAGTACATAGAGGGCGTTCGTATTACGCAAGCATACGTGGTAGGCGACAGGGATATGGGTCGCAAATTATAAAAATATGTCAAAAAATGGAAACTCATTGGTGTAATCCTAGCAAATGGGATTCGAAGCTAAACAAATTTAATTCCGATCAAAACATTTTTTCAAGCCACAACTTTCCCTTGTCATGCAATTCTTAAACCTGAAATTCAGTCACACCTTGCATCCTCTTTAATCACCGCATTTTAACTGCATTATTCTTAGTCTAAAACTAGATATAGAACAAAGGCTCGATTAGTTAGAGCATTAATATTGCCAATCTTTCTGTATGGAGTTGAGACATGGACAATTCGACCAAGAGAAAGACAGAATAAACGCATTCGAGATGTACTGGAGGCGAATGCCAAGCGCATAAATGTATCTATCCTCTCCCAACTCGCCATAAAGACCAGACTGTCCACTACGTGTCTACAGCGCGCACTTTCATATTTCGGGCATATAATGCGTAGAGGGGATGGCAACCAGCAAAGCTGGTCATCGTTGGCAATACAGAAGGCAAGAGAACAAGAGGCCGGTCACCAACACGCCAATAATTATCAAGAAAAATTAACAAATCTAAATTCATTTAAATTAAAACAGACTATTACTGGTTAAAGTATCTCGATGTGGAAAACTGATTCTATGACTTGTGGTACACACACACACATGCACATACATACATATACACACACACTATGTAATAATTATTAGGTAAAATTAATGTATATGTCTGATTTGTGCACATTTGAAACATAATGGGTGGGTACGGTTTCCTATAATACAGGTTTTCCTAGTTTAGGTGACAGGACGACATTATTTATTATTATTGACCCAATGGTCTACTAAAAGGTGTCATCTCCTCTCCTGATCTCTACCAGCTGGTGATGGCTGCCTCGGACCGAAGGTGATGAAGGTAGATTGTTCACTTGAGGGGCTCTAGTGACCACGATCCTCAGAAATGAGGGAACGACAAAGAATACAGAGATTTTATTGCCTTGCATTATTGTCAGAAACATTTCAAATAACATAAATAAAATTTTATGAACAAAAATGATATTTTCTTCTATCCACTCTATGTTCTATTGCATGCAAGTTCATATGCTTATCACATCTATCAACCGTTCTAAAACAAACTAATAATACAGAATAAAAACTCAAAATACACAGCAGATTTTTGAAATTTTGATAAAATTTTCAAAACGACAGTTGACAGTGACAAAATCAGTATTTCTGTTACAGTCATTCAACATCTCATTCTCTTTTGCTGTATACTTAATTAGATTATTCTAAATTTTGCTTTCGATTACAAATAATTAACGCATTATTTAGTATCGTTCACGATTCTTATTTTAAATAGTACATCCCGTACTCAAGTTGAGTTTAAAATCATTAAAATGTCGCTTACGCAATACTTGAACGCCCTCGTATAAATTTTATATATACAAAAAAACCTATACAATATATGTGATCAATATTGCACAAGATAAAACCATGCAAAATCATGCCAATGATCCGAGTTCCGAACTGATAAAATGTTCTCAGTCATTTTGATAAACGTCAAACGATAGATTTGATGATAATGCTTCAAAAAAAATAATAATAATGTCCACATCTTAAATCACCGAGAGCACAATTCGCATCAAGTCATAGTTTCCATATTGCATTTAACAACGTTAAAAATCTTAATAATAACAATAAAAAAAATTGCAATCAACAAAATGGAGTAAGAAAACATCCGAGAACGTTCCGTCTTGTGCTCAATTTACCTTTTGATATAAACATTGTAATAATAATAAATGCAATGGGTTTTTTTGAATATACCAAAAACATGGCCCCAAGTCTGCTAAACCAATTGGCAATAAAAACATGTATTTAGTAAACTGTATCATTTATATTGATATTTATTGCCTGTGAGGTCCCCCACTGACACCTGACTACGAACTAGGGATGTTCATGCCAAAAACATATCGATATATTTTCCGATATAATATATAGACATTTATCGATATTTTATGTAATATCGATATCTATCGTGCACTCCTAACGATTGACGCATGTTTGTGGCGTCTATCTAGCTCTAATGGATAGAATCCGAAACGAAGAATTTCGACGGAGAACAAAGGTAGTCGACATAGCTCTTAGTCAGCAAGTTGAAGTGGCAGGGAGGGAGTGGCGGTACATGGGGGAGGAAAGTCTTGGAATGGAGGCCGTAGGCCGGAGAAGCGTGGGGCGCCCTCCCTCCAGATGATACGTCCTTAAAAGTATATATAGCAAAATAGCCGGATGTGACTGGATGCGGAAAGCGGAGGATTGTATATGTAGGCATGTAGGCATTGGGGTAGGCCTATTTCCACCAGTGGATAGACACAAGCTGATGATGATGTGACGTCATAATGTTAAACCAATTTCATCACAGTACAGCGTTCACGGCTGATCAAAAGTCAAAATACAGTATTGTATGTATGTTACAACAAGGGCATTATGACGTCACGGGCGCTCAGATTTGTTCGGAAGCTATCGGTGTGTTCGGTAATGGATTTAAAATGTTTTTAATTATTTAAAAAAAATGAAATACCCAACTGTGTAGAAAATGAACGTTCATTGGCATCGTAATGATTGATATTTGTTTTAGTAATCTTTCATTAGTGACACTATGGTAAATCGGTACAACTGTAATAGTTCGGTGCCATAATGAACTCATTGGCAAATAGCAGACTCGAGGCCGAGTTGTAAACATTTGTGAATGTTATTTACAAGCCGGTATTAATAAGTGAACACTTAGAACTTAGAATTCTGATTTTTACTGGAGTCAGTATTTAACTAATATTTTTTTTATATAGCAATAATGTATATATAGGTAAGTAGAATAGTACACTTATCATCTAATATGACACAGTTAGATTAAAAACCTACGTTTTATACATTTACACCGCTCGTGTACTTACACATATACAGGGTGTGTCGGGAATCTTGCCTTTTGGAGTTTACAAACAACAAAACATCATTGATAACATAAAGAAGAACACATAACAGCGCTTTAAAACAATCATTTCGATTTGGTTCTAGTCATAAAAAATTCATTTCGTCGGGTTGTTACAAGCTATATTTATGTGACATTTATTATTTGAATTAAAACAAGCAAATCAATTAATTGTTGGAAAAAAATCAAATTTTATTAAACAATTGATTCTTCACTGTAGTAACAAAATCGATATAACTTTTAACAAATTGATTTTATATCAAACATGTCATAATGTAATAACCTTACTCGTAGATAGATCTCTAGTTATGAGAGTCTCAGCAAACTAACATCGATGAATCTATTCTAGTTATCTCACTGTAGAATAAGTGATGTCACATCCTTTTAACTCTACAAGGGTAGATAGAGAAAGGGGTAGATAAAATTCCGTTAAGAAAAACTAAATATCTCATCAACAAGTGAAAGTCCAAAAGGCAACATCCACGATACAGATATTAAATAGTTTTTTTCCACTCATACAACGTGCTTAGTTTAATCTATGACAGTCTAACAATTCCGCACAACGGAAAAAGAAACAGTTGTCCCTTAGGGTCGCCTTAATTCTTTACGCTATACACAAGTTTGACCCTAAGGGAGGTTTTTAAGAGCTAAATTTGAAAAAAATGATTAACGCTACATGGAACACCTTTGTCTGGTGCAAGCCGTTCGTAGCACAAGGTCGGAGAGTGGGTCAAGAGAGCAATAGAGTCACGCCCGAAACCTAAGTTTTTACCGTCTCAAATGGTTTAGGCTAGAGGTACACACGGCGATAATTAACAATAAACATTAAACGATTTTTTTTTGTCTGTGTGTGCATTTTAATTTTTAATATAAATTTACTTTATATGTAATAATAATATCGATATTTGATTAGATAGCTGCACGAGTGTTTATTGTAGCAAATGTGTTAATTATTGATCCATCTAGAACTTCATACTAACTAAAAGTTTGAAATCATATAGTGTAATCATTTTTTTATATAGGAAAAGGGGGACAGTCAAGTTAACCTTAATCGCCGGTCAGCCAGCAAATAAAACGCTGCAAATGGCCATGTATTGGTCACACCCTGCGTCGGGATCCTACTCACATTCCTAGGCAGGCGTTGTAGTGGATCGCACCAGGAACAAGGGAACCTGGCCGTCCTAAGCAAACGTGGCGGCGATCAGTAGCGGACATGAAGACAATCGGGTTGACATGGCCCGGGGCAAAACATCTAGCCCAAGATGGAGTGAAATGGCGACGGACTGTGGATGCCCTCTGCCCCACAGCACGGACTTAGGACTATAAGTCAAGTCACTTAAGTTCAGGTAATGCTTTGCCCATGAACTTCTTCAAGACTGGAGCAGTTGTAATTGCGTTAACTTTGAAGAACGAGTAGAGGCCCGTTTCTCCAAAGTCCCCAAAAACGATTTTATTTATTTTTCTATACTTTCTAAGCAAGTGCTTGACCATGATCCCACCTGATTGATCCCAGCATCGGTATCAAGGCATTCCATTTTGGAATATTTAAGAGTGATTTTCAAATGGGAATATAAAGGTTTAAACTAAGCAACCTAAGAGCTTTAGCCACCTCTCAGTGAAGCAGTCGCGACCAGCTTGCATGCAGTCTTGCATGGTAAGACGCAGTAGTCTTGACTTGAAAATGACATGAATGTACGTGACATTGTAATTGGAGGGAAAGATAGATCATAGGCTAAAGGTTCGTGCCATGTAACGGGTTTATTCTCTTATGACATATATCAATAATTAACACACCTGGCAATACTTATTGTATAAGAGCGGGTATTATCAGGGAATATTTATAAAGACCTGCATATTAAGTCACATCCAGACTTTCATTGACTAAAGAACCACGTACCAACGCGATAGTAATTTAACAGTTATAGAGGAAATACAGGATGATCTAAAATGTTATCTTTGTGCAGCTATAACTGTTAAGCTATATAGCGTCGGAGTTGGAACGCGTTTTGTGTAACTGTTTATATGCTGTAATGGCACAAATTGTTGTGACTAGTCATTGAAGTCCAATGAAAGAGTGGATTTATGAAATGCGTATGACTCGGTAAGGGCAACATCTGAGATCATTACTAGTGACTGGAGAATGGTGGGGCTGGAAAATGTACATGTATATTTTTTTATATATTTCACGATGTTTTTTTTTTAAATAAATCATCGCGTACATTGCATTCGTATGGAATTTAGGAATATCGCACACACGGTAGCTTTAGGCCTTTTAGATTTGTTTACGGTTAAATTGTCACCTTCGTCCATGTATTTAAAATTATTGCTTAGAGAAAAAAAATTGTACACAAAATGTCGATATTCCCAAAGTTCATACGGTTAAAGGACCCGTGATATTTAGCACCCGATGAAAAACATAATACGTAGTCACAATGTCGTTGAAACTTTCTTTAGTTACAGAATTCATCTCGTTATGTCACAACCAACACAACATAGTCCATTGAGTCGCTGCTAGATGGCGTTGCTCACTTAGTTACAATAACTCGCCAATAGATGACATTGAACGCAATAATTGTTAATTCAAAATTTTGTGAATTCAAAACGAGACTGCAAAGTATGAGAGTTTAGTTACAAAATTTTTAATTAACAATTCAAATTTGGTTTTAAAGATTTCATATTGTTTCTTACACTCAACTCAAATAGTAGCGACCAAATAGGGTACTTACTCCGTCGAAGCCGCAATATCGACCGTCTTTCACACAGCACCGACCCGACGTCTATAGTTGAACACTGGCCAACATCGTCACAATGTCACTGTCACAACACCGTCACTACGACACAGATATGACCTCGTGGCCGGGTCGGGTCTGCGCGGCTCTCGGCCAGGACTGTGACGTCAGCTGACCGACGGAGAGGGGATTGTTCGCGTCCCGGGGATTGGTGCCGACCGGGTGTCGGGGGGGATTCGGCGGTGGATCTGACGCCGGCGACGCTAAGGACGAGAGGGCGCTCAGCCCCCCGGGACTGGAGGCCGAATTCAACGGGGTGTCGGCCTCGCCGTCGCTCGACGCGTCCGACATCTCCTCCAGCTTGACGTCCTCTTCAGAGCATGGGGACTGAGGGGTCGCGATCGGGAGAGGTACGGTCCCTGAAGCAGCTGCTAGAGCTTCCATGTAGCGAACGCACTTTTTCTTCCGCCTGAAAAAACGGTTTTGAATCTTTAGCTATAACGCGAATCTTAACATTACGATACCTGTACCGTATTTGTGTAAAATTGTACCTAAATACTTTTTCAAGTGCTCCAATAAAATAATTGAGGTTAACTATCCCTATGTATTATTTTATTGATATAAATTAAAGTATTATTATTCAATATAATACTTATTTCTTTATCTATCTGTAGCTGTATGTATTAATATAAAATCGATGTAGCTGTATATAATAGGTTGTCAAATATCTCCCTTCCGCCTTTTTGTCGGCGTTAGTGAACTCCATGTTTACACGTCTATAACTGTTGAACGCAATATCCAAACTAATTATGCATAGCGTCGTTTTGTAGGTTATGTCAAGACCTTTCAAATTATGTATAGTATTGCTAGATACGAGCTCTGTAGCGCTTCGTACATAGCCGCGAAATTCAAAAGACAAAAAGGCGGAAGGGAGATATTTGACAACCATTATCTATATAGTAGCGATTGGGAAGTGGCATTCTTTTTCTTGAAGTCTCAAGACGGAATGCACACGGCTATGAGCCGAGAAAAAGGGGCTTCATTTCTTTAATTTTTCAAATATAAACTGAACTTCATTGACTGTGACTGTCCTTGTCCAATCCTTTTATTATTTTATTGTAATTAATTCTTTGCATGCAATTGAACACTATTTTTTAATGATGCCCAGGATATAACTTGCCACGTATTTACATCACTACACGTACTATTTTTTTAAATAATATTTCAAATCTCAATAGCTGAGAAAAATATAAAGAAATTAGTTTTAAAACTCTATCCAGGACTATATAAGGCTTAACAAAACCTATATCAAAAAAAAAGTGGATTAAAAAAATATTTGGCAATAATTATTAAAGTTAGCTCTCACATAATTTTAACATATATGACAGATGTAAGTCAATCGTCATACATAGTCTACAAATTTTAGATACTTTTTTGTTGTTAAAAAACCGAAAAAACAGCAATTCATTGGTACAAGCTGGCTGGGAATTGAACCCGCGACCAGCATGCGCAGCGTTCGTAAGAGGAATCACTTAACCACTCGGCTAACATTGCTCAATGCTTCTGATCACGAATTTGTTATCTTTCAAATTATCTTTAACAATTCAAATTATATAACAACGATAATACTCGAAACAAATTTAAAAACACAAATAGCGTCCTGTTAATAGAACGAAAACGTTACAGATGTTAAATCTAAACATGCTGAGATTGTTACAGATAAAATATAAAACAGCACTGCATCGTTGAAGGCACACTTAACCAAAACACTCATGCGACGCTAAATAATTGATTCACTAAGAACAAAAAACCATAACTTCAAAAAAAACTTTTTAAAAATTACAAAATTCTACTTCAATTGTAAACATAGACAAAATAGAATAGAAGCTCACAACATTCAACCTATTGATGAAATAAGAAGCAAATCTTCTACTTACAAAAACATGAGCAAAAAATAAATAAATTAGATAACACTAAAAATACCTATTTGGTGAACAATAAAAAAAAACAAGCACATATTAATTGCAAAAAAAATTTTTTTTTGTAAGATTTTTTCTTTTTTTTAGAGAAATTAATTTTTTTTTAATTTATTTTATTATAGAAAATATAAACAATTACAGTTCTTTTGTTTGGTTACAATTTATTTATCTATATTACCTCTCCCATTCGACAGGGTTGTCTGGAAGAAATTTCTTATAGCAAGAAAGCTTTGATCACATTTAAGATTAGTTTTTTTTAATTTATTATACCTATTTTGATGTTTGGAACGTGTCTATCTAAATCTTTTGATAAATATTATATGATAGACAAATACATCTGATGTTGAAACAAAGATATAAAAGCGTTTTTAATCCTGATTTAATTTAGAGCCGTGGTAGCTCAGTGTACGGTCGCTCAAGCTGCCCGAGTACGAACTCGATGCCGGCACCAATAAATTTGTTTGTTGCAATTTTAAATACAAACTTACGAATTATATAATACAAGTGAAGTTTGCCTTCTCTATACAAAGACGACCTGTGCCCTCAAGGATCATGATGCACCGGAATATCGATCCTCATTTTCGTATTGTCAGCTTAATGTCATTTTTTTTGACGAACTACACAGACAGAGGTGGCATAGCTCTTAGGTCGCTTAGGAACCTCTATCGCTTGTAACTCGATACAAGGGTCCCCCCGGTGAGGGGTGACCTCTGCTTGGACGGTTACTATGTTACGCGTAAGCGTGCCGATCCGAGGGCGCCCGACAGGGCCGAACCACGATACTTATTGTAACACCTTTAACTCGGATTCACAACGAACTTAATGGCTGGCAGTCAACTCAGTGAGACATATATATGGGGCAGGTGTAATTATCATTGTTATTTAACTGTCACCTAGTCTCAATCTAATCTTTCTATTGATTCTCTCTCTAGATCCAAATCGCCATGACGGTCGCCAAACTTCGATAGAAGATGGCACCAAGGGAAGAAGAAGATTGATACTAATTATTAAACATCTTTATGTATTCATTTACTTTTTGACCATTTTCGTAGCAATGTAAACAGAGACAGTAATCGACCAAGTTTATTAGGCCCCATATGTGACCCATGATTATGCTATATGTATGCGGGGCACAAATTTTAATATTTTAAAATACACATCTTCACATTGCTAGTATAACAGTAATTGTAGTAGTTGGCCACGCGCTCTGCGGTGAAGGAAAACATCGTGAGGAAACCTACATGTAATAGAAAGAAAATTCTAAGAAATGTGAAGTCTGCTAATCTGCAATAAGGCCCTGTGGCGGACTATGCCCTTATACTCTCTTTACAGAGAAAGCTTGTGCCCAGCAGTAGGACATATATAAAGGCTGTAACTTTAACTAACTTAGTATTTTTCGTTATTTTATAATTGTCTCCTACGATATTACGAAAGAGTGTTGCGATTTGACTTATTGTTATTTGTGACCAACAAAGTTATAAAATAATACCTTCTTTTTTCAATAATTAACATAGCAAATAAACACCCAATTCAATGATGTTATATCTGAGAATTACAAAAATACAATACATTTTGATTACTATATCAACGTCTCAAATTATGCCAACTTATAAACTCATGCATCTGAATACCTAATCGAAAAAAAAAAAAACAAATTAACATAGACAAAATAATAACTTGGTTAATAACGCGACAAAAAAACATCTATATTGAACTATATTGCAAAACAACAACAACAGCTAACTCCATGCCGAATTAGACAGCAAGTCGACTAACAACTGACCGTGGTACGTCCTTCAGCGGTGGTGGCGCGGCACTAGAGGTTCACATAAGTCGGTTCTTGTGGGGGGCTCCCGACAAGGCTAGCGGGCGGCAACGGAGTAGCCGCTTCGGGACGGAGGAGCCCTAACCCGCCCGATACCATAACGCTACTTGACTCGGGGCTATTACCGCCCAGGATTTAATGTTAAACAATTATTTGAAATAAAAGAATATGTCCGACGTCACAGTGATGATAGGAATTTTAACAAAAGCATTAAAAACAATACAAAAGAAGTACAAGAAGAGGAGAAAGAATGATTAAATAGAAGGTATCAATAGAAAAGGAAAGCAGATAACATATAAGAGATAAGGTAATTGATGCAAATGTCAAAATGTAGTGGAGTTGAGTACAACAGAAAAAACGATTAATTAAAATAAGAGTAGAATATGTTTGAAGTCATAGTGACGATAGGAATTTTGACAAAAGCATTAAAAACAATACAAAAGAAGTACAAGAAGAGGAGAAAGAATGTTTAAGTAGAAGGTAACAATAGAAAAGGAAAGCAGATAACATATAAGAGATAAGGTAATTGATGCAAATGTCAAAATGTAGTGGAGTTGAGTACAACAGAAAAAACGATTAATTAAAATAAGAAGATTTGAAGTCATAGTGACGATAGGAATTTTGACAAAAGCATTAAAAACAAAACAAAAGAAGGACAAGAAAAAGTAATATATTGAAAGCGTGATAAGTAGAAGGTATCGTTAGAAAAGGAAAGCAGATAACATATAAGAGATAAGGTAAACGATGCAAATGTCAAAATGTAGTAGAGTTGAGTACAACAGAAAAAATCATTAATTAAAATAAGAAGATTTGAAGTCATAGTGATGATAGGAATTTTAACAAAAGCATTAAAAACAATACAAAAGAAGTACAAGAAGAGGAGAAAGAATGATTAAATAGAAGGTATCAATAGAAAAGGAAAGCAGATAACATATAAGACATGTGTAAAGGAAACGATACAAAGGTCAAAATATATTAGAGTTGAGTACAACAGAAAAAAACGATTAATTAAAATAGGAGAAGAATACGTTTGAAGTCATAGTGATGAAAGGAATTTTAACATAAGCATTAAAAACAAAACAAAAGAAGGACAAGAAAAAGTAATATATTGAAAGCATGATAAGTAGAAGGTATCGTTAGAAAAGGAAAGCAGATAACATATAAGAGTTGAGTACAACAGAAAAAAACATTAATTAAAATAAGAAGATTTGAAGTCATGGTGACGACAGGAATTTTAACAAAAGCATTAAAAACAATACAAAAGTGGAGGTACAAGAAGTTAATATGTGGAAAAATGATAAGCAGTAGGGAGTGAAATATTGTTATAAATGTGAAGAGAATTGTAAAAATATCAATAATGTAAACATAATTTAGGTTAACAATAAGTATCATAGCAACGTAAGAAAAGGAAAGCAGATTAAACACGTATCAATACGTATACAATAATGTGAGACAGGTGGAAGGTAAATAATACAGGTCAAATAAGTAGAGTCGAGTCAAGTGGAGTTTGGTGCAAGGATTCCACGTTCGAGGCAATATACGCGTAAAATGTTACCAATAGTGGCAGCAGTATCCAGCATCGATCCATGAGAAGCGGCAATCATGAGTGGAAAAAAACATTTCGATAAGTATAAACATTGTTAACTTCACACAAAATATTCTGTGGGTACACTTCCGAAAGTATCCATTATTAAAAGCGAGCGCAATTCAGAAAATGTGTCAAGATTTTTTTGAAAGTTCTCTTCGACAAATGATTGCCTTTCCCGATGATCCGTCCATCTGTTTCTATTTCCTATTAATTTCACTACCACACTTTGTCTACTTTCAAAAAAATCTATTCCGTGTGCTTTCTACAACGTATATCATACTCATTTCTTTGTGAAAAGACACATTTTCTGAATTCTTTTCTGCATCGCCGTACACGAATCGTATTTGACCAGACTCGTTTGGAGTATGGTAAACCGAAATACTTTACCAACGTCAACATTTTTGAGAACATAAAACACAACATAAACTACAGATTTTTTTGAATCACAATTATATTACACAAATAGGTAGCTAAATACAATAACGACTAAGCCTCCTCTTGCCATATTATGTGAAGACGAAAAGGTAAGCCAAGTCTTTCCACATAGAAACAATATAAATTTTGAAACGATGGCAACATATTGAATGACAATAACACCTCTTTGAACAGTTATCAATAGTTTTAGGCTTAAAAATATGAAAACACTTTATCTAAAACTACCCACCTGCAAGGTTTGCACCATTGGTTTTGTTGGTCGAGGCCGTACCTCGCCCGGCATTTCTTCAAATTATTTCCTGGAAGTGCCACAGGAAGTTTGTTAGAATGCGTTCACGAATACATTCACGCGTTATAGGCAAATTGACTACGTGATTTCTTTACTTTAGAATTATTAATGATGGTCTTTATAGCAAATTAAAAATTCAAAGGCAAAATTGATGTTTCCACCATGTGTTCGGATTTGAAACTTTCTATGTTAATCAAATTATCTGGTTCGACAAGCGGCTTTATTGATAAAAAATTAAGTGGTCTCTGATCTGATTGTTTAGCGGCAATAAATTTACTGGAAATCAAATTTAAAGCATCTTAAAATAACATCGCTAATACGCTAAAACTACAAAT
The DNA here is from genome assembly GCA_029286785.1 of Meandrusa payeni. Classification (NCBI taxonomy): domain Eukaryota; kingdom Metazoa; phylum Arthropoda; class Insecta; order Lepidoptera; family Papilionidae; genus Meandrusa; species Meandrusa payeni. The sequence continues at coordinate 6,769,186 of JAGSMX010000029.1, forward strand.
AAGCATACATGCAACGAACACCATCAAACATGTTAGTAACATGCAGGGAAAGGAACGGGATAAATAAAATGGTACAACAGAAAAAAACATTGGTTTTTAAATAGCGCATTACTCTCTTTTGCTATGAAAGTGCTAACTACGATATACGGAAAAACAAAACAGTCACAAATAAACATGACGCTTATAAGCAAATTGAAGCAGAATAGGTTCTCCGGAATCAAAATAAATATTTGTGTTCATTTGGCCAGTTTCATTATACATAAAACACCGCAGAAGCATCGGCAGCTTTATTGAATCAAAAGTCGCTCCTCTGAGAAAGACTTCGTTATAGAATTGCTCGTGGAATATATCCTGTCCCGAGCTCTTCATGCATACTGTCTCACTCTACACCTTTGCACAGTTGTAATGTCTCAAGAAGGCTGTCCCAGCCCGCACAGAGCTACTGTCCCTGCAAAGCAATTACTCAAATGTTCAAATATTGATGCATCAACATGCACGCTCCCCGAATACGTAGGCGGCACTTCGGAGTGGAATATCAAAAACCGGGACAACCTTCGAAGGAGTGCCACTTACTCAGGGTGTATTTCTCATTATATAGCGTTGTAATTACAAAATAAATGTATAAATAAATAAATGCGATAAATATTAAATAAAATGTAATGCTTGATATAAGTCTACAACCTGGACCCCTTCAACCATAGACATTCGGCAATAACTACTTCGCACGGTTGGAATGAAGTTCAATGTAATTGAACTTTCTCGGGCTTGGGAAGTAGGGTGAGGGGGACGAGGGACGGGAGGGGTGGAGTGACCAGCCGACGTCTCCGAGTTAATCCTTCATTAATTGACCCCATTTTTTTAATGAGACGAAGCGTGCATATCGCAATCGTTTCGAGACGTCCGCTGTTCGAGACGCATGTGTTGCTCTTGTCATATTGTAAGTATGACATTAAAACTGCCTGCCTCTCGGCGCAGACAAACGACATGGTTTCTGCCGTGGTATAGGAGTCAGGGATGTCGGATGGTGGAGCGGGAGGGAGGAGTTCGACGGAGCGAAAGGCAGTACCTCCATCGGTTGTCTCCTGTTTTCGTTTCCTCTTCTTGCCCCTTTGCGTATTAGCCCTAGACGACCAATCGGGATAAAGTTGCATGTGCAGCTGACGTTCCCGACGCGCCAACTCGTAATACTTGGCTTGTTCCTCCCGGCCGAGTGCGTGCCACTGTACCGTCAACGGTCAGCAATATGGAAAGAAAAGAGAAATGCACTTCGACGCGGCCCAAGCGGCTCGTCGTCCTAAGCTGGTGCTAGAAAAACAGCCCGCTGTTCGCGCCCCCGCGGCAATTTGGACCCTAACCAGAATGAGAATGGCCAATTGTGTTCCTCACAGAACCTATTCTGCGGTCTGACGACGCGCCTATACATAGAACAAACCAATGTTTCCGGGGGTGTAAGGTAAGTACGGTCACTCGACGTCTACAGTACACAACACGCAACAGCCGGCCGGCGACGGTTCCGGCCGCTTTTCTAGCACAGGTACCGGTGGCGAAGGAGAGTACACACGTACACGCAAACACGCACACTCACATACAAGGAGGGGGGGTTCGTGGAGTCGTCAGTGTGGACGCAAGCCGGGCGTTAGTCTGTGTTAGGTAGGGCGGTGTGAGCGAGAGTCTTCCTTGTGGCGGAAGAGTCCCGCTCGGGGCATAGCGGGACGGGCGGGAGGGAGGGAAATGAAGCGAGTGTACACAAGCGTCGACGTGACCCAGCCCCTTTCACAGGTTACAGTTCCTAAGGTCCAATACCTCCCAATTCAGCGGGACCTCGGTCCTTTTTCCGCTTTTTCTTTTTGGAACCGTAACCGTAGTTGTCCCTCGCGCTCCACCCGGGGTATAGCTGCATATGGAGCTGTCTCTCTTGCCTCGCTTTCTCATAGTACTTTGCCTGCTCCTCGCGACTCAATGAATGCCACTGCGTATTGACACGAGTATAGCACATTACGTGGTGTCCACAACGGCACCGCGCTGTTCACATCGCCTCGTGAACGTTCAATGCGCTTGTACGATTGAACGTTCACGAGTAAACAAGATTAAACACAGTTGCTACTCTTGTTAGGAATGAGATTGCGTTCCGAGAACCCGGCTAACGGATTCGGATTCCCGGTAGCCGCTACGGTCATCTATATTTATTATTCAATGCATCTAGTACAGATCGTCGATACGGCGGCGCCTTGGGCACGTCATTGTCTTGCAACGCGACCGCTGTGTTTACACGACGCCTCGCGAATCGTATTCCTTACAAGATTAACAATGACAACATCGCTTCTATACGAAACAAAACACAGAGTCAAGGGTAAATCATATTGAATTGATTGTATTTTGAATGCTTAATGGCCAGTCTGAATTAATTTTGGACTTGAGAGGTTGATAAAATTGTTTCTCACAAATTAGAAATTAAAAACAAATCACATTGATGATTTTATAATTCGAACTCACCCGTCTGCCGAGGATCTGGTTGATAGCCGCCGACTCCTTAAGAGTGCATTCGGCTACAACTTTTGCCCTCATCTCCTTCATGTACAACATGAAGGCGTTTAAGGGTTTCTTTATATGTGGCTTCTTGTTTTGCTCCTTACTGTTTGCGTTGCCGGGGCCGTCGCTCTGCTTGTCGCTCGCGCTGCTGCCACTGCTCTTCTCTGCCTGTGACCTGTAATTAAAACGACCGGCATATCAAACCAACAAACGTCATAGATAAACTCTTTATTGAACCAAAATACACAAAGGCGAACTAAATGCCATTATCTATGTAACATTTTTTTATACAAGAAAAGGGGCAAACGAGCTTACTACCAATATCTCAACTAACACGCATTCTTCCATGTGACTTTTATGGGTATATGATATATCTTTGGAAAGTAAGGTAACAAAATTATAGTGGGAGCTTATAACGAGCTATTTTTCATCTAATTGTTACAAGTCGTATATCATTCGACGCGTCTTTATTTTCTGATTCCAACGACGTAAAAAAGTGAAATGACCAAATGTGTCACTTACTACGTTTTTGCTTTCCAGCGTCGATATGAAAGTATATATATATATATGTATAACATATTTTATAACTTTTGTCTGACTATGGCAGATAGCTGACGTGATAAGGAGTAATTTAGTCTTAGTTATAATTTTATAATAATTTTAAATAGTTTTTAGTTGTGGGTAACACCGCGGGGCGCAGCTGGTCTATAATAATAACATAATAATCTCGATCTTAATGCCGTTTTTTCAAAACCCTTTTAAAAAAGTGACGTGCTTAATAAAATATCGATCTATCAAGTTTATCGGCGTCGATATCGATATGTTAATAACGAGTTTAGGTGTTAACGACACGTAGACGGGCGACAGTAAACAAGCGAGCGTCCGGTTGGAAATAGACGCGGCGTTTCCGGCGGCGGGCGCGCAGACACGCGTCAATTGTAGACACGGTCGAATGGCGGATCTTGTTTGAGCGTACGGACGTTCGAAGCGGATTTGGATGTATCTAGAAAACTTTTGCGTGTACAATCTTATAGACAGACCATTTCTAAAAAGGTTACTTGGGAATTCTTTAATAATGTTTTATCTTTATGTTAACTTCCACGTGGTATTTTAAATAATAATTTTCATTGGTGACTGATACTACTTTACGTCAAGTTACTCCGCATACTTTACAAGTCTCTCTCTCTCTTCCTTGCCTTATTGCTTATTGGTCCCACATGGTGGTGGGGTCATATTTCCTGCTTTTCGCTTTCCACTTCGCTCTGTCCCCGACATCGTCTTGGGAAATCTTGCACTCCCTCCTGTCTCTGGACACTACAGTACAAGTACTTACATACATACATTGCCTACTTTACAAGTATATTTATAAATTAAAACAAAAACTAACTTCAAATCAAATCAAACGCGACGAATCTCTTTTATTTCTGTAACATCACAGATAATATACGAAGTTCTAATTTTCCGATATATCTATATTCGAAGTACTTATTCAAGTATTGGATCGTCATGCCCTTTTTTTTTGTTAACGAGGAAATCTTCAGAAAGATACCCCGCCTTCTGGGGGGAAGGCGGCGGTTATGTGGGGTTTTTACCCACTAAAACCTCCCCGGTGGCCCTTCCTCGGTGCATGGTGAGGGGCTCCGGGATCTCCAGTGGAACGCACCGGAGCCCCTCTGCACTGTGCTCATAGAGAGCACTTCCCGGGGGAAGGTTACTCCCTCCACCCCTGTGCTCTCGCAGTGCAAGGCGACACGGGCCAGCCGATATCGCCTTCTTCCCGGGTCCACCTTGGCGGACGACAAAGGCCCCCACCCTTGTCGCCCAATGAACCCGAGGCCCCTTTTAGTCGCCTTCTACGACAGGCAGGGGATACCGTAGTCTTATTCTTGAGAGCCCAGAACTACAGGGCTGGGATCGTCATAGCCCTACCAATATCTCAGATCGGATCTGGGCGCTGATCGGGGGTTGCGGAAGAACTGCTTGATGTTATTCCGGGACCTTCGTGGATACTATCGACCGTGATGGAATACTGTGTGAAGATTTTTAGTCAGTTGGACCCCGTCACCTGCCCATGTGACTCTAGGGTGTGCGTTCCGTTAGCATTTACACACGATAATAAAAAATCCTACCAATATCTCAACCAACACGAATTCTACCAAACGATTTATAAAAGTGTATGATATATCTTTGGAAAGTAAGGTCCTATGGCAACAAAATGAATGTGGGAGCTTATAACCAAACCCCATTGGAACAAAAAGATCTAATTTGGTTCATAAATGACGGCCCTAAGATTGCACAAACATTAAAATAATACATAAGAATTGATCCTCCTTTTTTGAAGTCGGTCAAAGCGAACGTCTATGCAAGGAGTTCATGGTTCATAAATCGATTAGATCTAATTACAGCGTAGTCCTAATTGCATTAAAGTTCAGACGACGCATAACTTTAAGTAATTATTTAATCAATATACAACTTCATTTAATTCTTATTTACAAGCGTCAATAGCCTAATGGTTTAGGGTACGGCCTGCGAATCGTAAGGTCGTGGGTTCGAATCCACCATTCGACTATTGCCGTGAACCATGTCCTAGCACAAGCTTAAGCTTAGTTGGAATGGTTAACAAGATTGTTAGTAATATTTTAAAAAAAAATGAAATATTGCCGGCTTTCTTTTTAAAAAAAAAAAAAAATTAATTTCCAATTCACCTGGCTCTAGTTATGTTAAAGTTTCTGATAAACACGTTGAAATAATTGTCTGAATTAATGATTCAAGATTGATGACTCTTCTAAACATAGATTGACGCGAGATGAATGAAAGGATAAATTGAGATAATATTAGTAATTTAACTAGCAATAAGGATACAAAAGAAATATTTATAAGATTTTGTAAAGAAATTTAAATAAAAGTAATTAATAGAAATAGAACAAATAAATAGATAAAAAATAAGAAAATGAAACAAAAATTATAAATAGAAATAAGTTGTAGAAAAATTAGAAATAAAAATAAATGTGTAAATAGAAATAATAGATAAAAAATGTAACTAGAAATAAGGAACCTAGAAATTAGTATTATATAAAATAGATAAATTATAACTTAGTAGTAAATTAATGTAAAGATAAAAATACCCCCAGCCAAACACGCTGGGGAACAAAACATAGCAATAAACCATCAATAAAAAAAAACACACACAGATTGACCCAGAAATAAATGAATCTGTACTGCACATATTAATAGTGTCCGGAATTCAATGTTAAAAGATATGAGTGTGAAAGCGAGATGAAACGGCCACTTCTTCTCCCAGCGCCAACGCTTCCCGAAGTGGCACTCAAAGTTAGTTTAGCTTTTGAATGTCTCTTAGATTATCCGTGAAATAGCAACCGACCGAGTCGTGGTTCGGCCCTCTCGGGCGCCCTCGGATCGGCATGCTTACGCGTAACATAGTAACCGTCCAAGCCGAGGTTACCCCTCACCGGGGGGACCCTTGTGTCGAGTTACTAGCAATAGAGGTTCAGGCTAAGCGACCTAAGAGCTATGCCACCTCTCAATCCGGTGAAGCAGTCAAGGCCTAGCGTACTATCCGGACCTAGGGTAAATTATACTTCCGACTTTCTCGCTTTTGAAATCCTCTGTTAGATGTACGGTAGCAATAATGAATTAATATCAGAGTTGACTATTGTTATAATTTGTAGGTCTCGTAGAATAAAATAGTCCAACAACTAATACACTCGCTTTATTGAGACAGCGTAACGTTGTACAAAGAATTATTTATAATGAATACCGTGACAACTGCGCGTCCTCACAATCTTTATACAAAATTAATTAGAAGTCAGATTAGGAACTAATAAGGTTAAACTATTGTTTACAATGCCAAGTTCATGTGACGATCAACTAAATTATTAATTATGAATTAAAGATACAATAAGGTTCAGGTAAATTATTAAGATATCATTGGAAGTAGTTATTATTTATAATAATCGCTGGGTGTCAGGTGTTGCCAGCTAACACTATGTCGCAAATAGATGCCTAGATCTTACTGTACAAGACCCAAGATCCTGCAGTAGAACTAAGAAACGATGGCTGGCCATCGTGTGAGCGGTGATGATTCAAAGTAACAACATGTTACAATATGTATCATTTTCACTATCTCCCTAAGTAAATGCTTGACCACGATGTAAAGTACAAAAGTAGTCCTGGATGGTAAGACACACTAGCTTAGTAAATGCCTATTCACTCTACTCTTGAAAACATCCTCAATGTAATCGGAGGGAAAGTCAGACTCGGGCAAACGATTCCAGTCATTTGCTGTAAGAATTCTGAAAGACAAGCAAAGCGCTTCGTTCGGGTACTAATGATTAGGTTATCAACTGTTCCATCCATATATATAAGAGAGAAAGTGTGTGTGTGTGTGGGTATGTTCCATATAGACTCCGAAACGGCTGGATTAATTTCAATGAAACTTTCAAGGAATCTTCAGATTGACCAGGCGAGTAATCCTGTAATGTTCCCCTTTTTGAACTGTCAAACAAGTCATACGTTTTATTTCTGAGATTAACTTGAGCCCGATATGTTTTTGTATAAATAATAAGAATGATATTGTATTTACTGATATGTACATGGGTGTAGGTTCTTCACCCGCTCGAGAAGAGAATGAATACGGAGAGAAATGAATAATTTAATACATTGTGAGAGTTAAATTACGTGGTTAATGATGGAAGTTTATTGTTTAAATAAAATAAAGTTAAATCTAGCCCGACGATGCGGGCTGGGTATGCTAGTACGTTATAAAAATGTTTCACACAATTTTCTTCGGTATAGTCAATCAATCCAACACGACTGTTTATTACTAAAAGATTAAATAAGAATTAATCACCCGCGACATGTAAACACCGACTAAATTACAATCATTAATAAAAATATGCGACGACATCGGCGAATGCGACAACATAATGCCAAATAAAATAACCGAACGCGCATAGCTACGAAAATATCCCCCATACGCGATCCGTAACGAAATTAATAATCACACAATGTTTGAAAAATAAACGAAACGTCTGAAAAACGACTTCCTGCCAATGAGATGTACGGAACCGAAATAGAACCTATAAAATATATTGTCAGAGACATATATACGTACGCTCGATACGTCCAACTTAGACTTTTATACACTAAATTAGTTCCGAGAACGTTCGGGACGGTCAGATATACGACTTCCTTAACGCGCGAAGGCGACTTGGTTTAAAAATGGGTAAAAGGTTAAAAAAGAAAGGAGAGAAACGAAAATCCCGGGCACAATGCGCATGCGCTTCCAAATGAGGTATTCAACGGCGCGCGCGCAGTAATTATGTGTAAGGTACAGCCGCCTACACAAGCGCTCATTTTATAAATTTACCAATAATTTATATATGATATAAAAATCCATATCCAATCCGAGACTGTATTCAACAGTCTCCATTTGGGTGATAAGCAAAACTTTATTGTGGCACTGCGAGATCTCGAAAAAGATTGGTGCGACTCATTTTCATTATCTCCACTGGTTAGATCTGCGTGCAGAGTGTGACCGACTTCTATCATGTCATTCATAGTTAGAAGAAATAAGATAGCAAATAGTATTCAGCCTTGCGGAATCGCATTAACAAGCTTGAATACAGTTTTAACTGTTCAGAGGAATTGCACGGAATCATCCCACCTATTCGGTTATTACGGCAGAATTCGAAATTCCTTCGACACAATTTTTGTGGTTTTGATTCTACTTCTACGCACTTCCAACTCGTGGAATCAGTTGTCAAAGCGATGCTTCTGAAATCCGATTGGGGGCTTGCACGAATCGAGCCTATTCTGTTCCCACAGAGCCTCTGGAGTTGTGGATATTCGTGAGCGACAGTAATCGCTTCAAACTTCTGTCTTTACCTAGGCTGGGGCTTTGATACGAGCTCAAATTTAATAATATACAAGGGAGCACGGCTTGCCTTGTTCAGAATCAATATGATTCAATATGAATCAATCAGTTGACAGGCTGTCAACGTAACTATAAGTTTTTTGCGCGGTTTTCTCAAACATACAAAAATCTTAAAAACTTAAAGGTTGTGATTGTTCATGTAATCCGTTAGGTCGTTTATTCCTTGTCCTATATAAAATAAACTTCCCCGAAAAAAAATTACTGACCCGTCACTCACTCCCCTGTTATATGTATATATTGTTAATTTTACGAGATATGGCCAAATGTATAATAATTTTAATATATCTCTCATAACCCAACGGCATGAGTTACATCATTTGCATATAATTTTCAGTTCTTATTTTACGCTTGATGTGTCACATAAAAAATCTTTATCTCGTGATGGGAATCGCGATCGTTCCCGCTTGTCGCGGTGATTGTACCTCCAAGTCACAGTGGCCCGTTAACCCGAGGCGTCTCATATATCATCTTAATTAAATTTCTCCTCAAGCAGCCTTATTTACATGATTGTACCTGGACTTTTTTATGTTCATTTGAATGGTCGCTCCACTGTTGGCGAGAGACCGAAGCGTTTTAGTGTATTACGTTTGTAACTGTCTTCCTCATGAATTACGCAGTTGCGCACATTTAATAAGATTAGGCTAAATTATTGCTTAAATTAAATTCAAGACAAATATAATTAAGATTTATGGTCACGTTAAAAATATGTCAGCATCTGTATCCGTATCTTTCTTTAAACGGTTTAATGCAAATTAATTAGGAAAGATTTACAGTAAAGGTACTAAACAGAAATGAAAGTAAGAATTTTGTTTAGAATTCTTTTGGATTTGTCATTTTACGTTTCCAAGGAAAAAGAAAGTGTAGTATCAATAGACTGACAGTATTAATTCAAGGATAGGATTAGGACTTTGTGCCATACACTATAGTTATGTTTTTAAAATTATTTAAAAAAAAACTTTTCCGCTGTAAGTGTGACCGTACCCCACACTGCGATTATATATTTTTGACTGATGCGTCGTGTATGAAACGACGACGCGTTGAAAGGTGTAAGATTACAAATTCCATTCTGCATTTCCAGTTAAACACATCCTCGATTTTCATTACACGCGCGTCGGCGGGATCTTGCGTTAATTGCTTACAAATTAAATACGAATAAATACATTGTATCTTTCCCTTTATAAATATAAAACTTATCGTATGGAAATCTTTCTTTGTATTATTATAACAGAATATACACTTTGTATTAATATACATTTATATTGTATATAATAATAGGTTGTCAAATATCTCCCTTCCGCCTTTTGTGTCATGCGGCACCCAAACATCAAGCTTTTTGGTATCCAGCCTTCTGCAGATGGTTTAAAATGGTTTGGTGACTAACTCCCATCTCCTGGGCGATGTCACGAGATGCCACATGCCGGTCTAACTCGATGTAGTCCATGATTTGATCGGTATTTGTCGTCACAGGTCTTCCGCCGGCTGGCTTATCCATGGTGTCGTTTTCACCGGCTCTGAATCGTCGAAACCATTCCTCCGTGGTTCGAAGTGATAGAGTACCATCCCCAAAACACCATTAATCTCACGGAACGTTTCTCTAGCGGATTTGCCTTTAACGAAGGAAAACTTTAAAATAGCGCGAATTTCGGCGTTAGTGAACTCCATGTTTACACGTCTATAACTGTTGAACGCAATATCCAAACTAATTATGCATAGCGTCGTTTTGTAGGTTATGTCAAGACCTTTCAAATTATGTATAGTATTGCTAGATACGAGCTCTGTAGCGCTTTGTACATAGCCGCGAAATTCAAAAGACAAAAAGGCGGAAGGGAGATATTTGACAACCTATTATAATAAGATTTGAGTTACAGAGGTAGCTTTTGCTGTCCAATTTTTACCAAGCCGATGTACTTGGATGTTATTTTTTAATTAAAAATTGCTTAAATCTTTCTTACTACCTAACCAAAGCGATCTAGGAAATGGATCGCGTCAATAGTAGAATGATTGATTCGATATGCTACCTTATGTTTCGAAGACCACACCCCAAACAATTTATTGACTGGTATGGTTTACCGACGGCGTACCACTGGCACGTAAAGCGCGTGTGTGTTATTAATTAACGTATTGGGCGATTATAATTGATCGATTTCATAATGAAACGTCACTGGAAAATAGCAAATTATACCTGACTATTGGGTCCCATGGCCCATCTGCACTGTGCTCTTCGGAGAGCACGTCCCAGGGGGCGAGAGGAGAGGTGCGATTAATCCCTCCTCCCATGTGCCCTAGCAGAGCAAGGCGACACGGGCTAGCCGGTGTCACCTTCTTCCCGGGTCCACTTTGGCGAACGATAAAAGCCCCCACCCTTGTCGCCCAGTGAACCCTAAGCCCCATTTAGTCACCTTCTACGACAGGCACGGGATACCGTAGTCTTATTCTACGAGCCCAATACTCGGCAGACATCACATGTCTTAAGAAAATTCCCCAAGCTTCCTCATCTTTTCCTTCACTAGCACGTTTCAAATCAGCACTTAAATTTTCAATAAACAATTTCATTGGCGACGGGGATCGAACTCGAGTTACCAGTGTACTATGCAATTTGAAACGAAAAAGCTATCGCAGCTTTTAAAAACACTACATATTTTGATAGAGCATTATAGAGATTAAATAATCGTATACTATAGAATACAATTGAATCCATAAAATGAATAAAGCGAAAACATTTTTAATAAGCCCCCTAATACGATTTTCAAAAACGCATCTGTCAATCCGTCGCCCCCTTTCGGCTTATCTTCAATCTGCTGATAAAGCATGGGCAGGGGGGAACGACAGAATTTCTCCGTGCAATAATAACGCGATAAGATCGAGCAATGATATACTTTATGATAGGGCGTGTGTCTGTCACAATGGCGTTGTATGTCGTGCACTGATTTTGATCGAGGCGTTTGAACTAAACGTAGTTATTAGCAGTGTCGGACCGCGGTGCGCATGCGCGACATCATTTTCGCCATGTTATTAATGGCGCGTGCCTGGAATATGCTTCGCGATATGCCCACGGAAATAGGAACAAAATGGCGACGGTGGACGTCACTTTATGGACGGTGACGTGTGAGGCAAGTCGCAGCTGGTGATTATTTCGTTATATTTTCATTTTAGAGGAATATTTTGTTGTAGTTATGTAACTGCAAAAGGTTGTTCGAAGGTCTACTTATAATATACTTCTAGTTTGCGGTGTTCGAGGAGGTTTTAGTATTTCATTCTTTCCTTTATAATATTAAAAAAGTCAAAGAATTCTCGCAAATTTAGATAACATCCATTAAAACTTAACCTTTCTAAAAGAAACTAGAAGATGGTACCGTCTATAGATGCACCTACCACCTTGTTGTTTAAAACAACTTCAATAGTGTTTCTAATCGGGTGTATTTTGAACCGACTTTAAAAAAGAAAGGTTGAATAAGAAAAGGTTTTTATGTCTGTGCACTTATAAAACCGTCAACTATAAGGTGATATTGACAATTCTTTATTGTATGTTGGACATTTACTTTAAATTGGATCCTGAGTATTCGCATTGGACCTTGAATTCCTATTTTTAGGATAAGAAATTAGAGCAATGATTGTTTATTGATATTGGTAGTTTTAAATCAATGCAAAACTAGGTAGTCCTTAACGACAGCGAGCACGAAAAGTCCAATATAACTTCGATATATGAAGAAATGCGAGGTCTTGCGCGTCCGAACGGAGCGATTTGAGTCATCGTTCATGGTGCGTGGAACAAGTTGCCGGCGTCAGTCTTTCCGTCCAAGTACGACGTGGGATCTTTCAAGATAGTGTATGGGTACTTACTGGACTAGCGCGTACTATCTTTTCGACTATACCACCACTTAACATCGAGTGGGATTGTGGTCAAGCACTAGTTTATAACCCCAAAAAAAAAGAAAGAAGCGAATGTCCGTGCATTTATTCCGTTACTCACAGTAAGATGTTTACAATTTCCGTCACTTTTGATGTTTACATGAGACTATACAATATTGGTGATTTTATGACTTGAGGTATACAATATTCACACATTTCTCAAGTCTGAAGTAAACTGACGAAGGTAATACCTACTGGTACAAGGTCAGTCTGAATTCGAATCCCCGGGCACTAGACAGCCTCTATCATCGCTTCCCAGATATCATATAGACGTATACAAAGCGATGGTTGCAACGTAATACGGCAGCGTGTCCGCGGCGCGCATATTCACGAATGCGCGGAATGTCCAGAGAGATTGGCTCCATACATCGGCATCGCGATCGACGTGATAAACTCCGTGGGAACTAACCTCCATCGCTTCTGAGAACTTATTCCATTCTAATAAACTGCCTAACGATTACGTCACCATTAATTGCTAACCGACCCCAGAGGTTAACTGCCTACGTATATATAAACAATAGGGACTCATTAGCTTGACGGTTAGACTACATGGTGATATAGATAGCTCTTCCATTCAAATATCAATATTTGTTAATATGCAAAACACAGACAGGATAAAAAAAACGACTAAGAGCTCGACCTGACGATCTTAACGGGAGTCTGAGTCAAGATTGATTAGATCAATGAGTTTATTTTTCATTTTCTTAAGTATAAAATAATGGCATTACCCTATGTAGTATATAGACACAGGCATAGACATCTTAATGGTAGGGATGTTCATGCCAAAAATATATCGATATATTTTCCGATATAATATATTGTGAGGTTGTAAATATATCGATATTTTTCATATATCGAAATTTGTTTATAATTAATTGAAATAACGGACAAATAGGATAAAAGAAATGATGCAAACACTGGACATCGTCTCAGTATATGCCTGTCACATCCTTGTGGTAATCCGTTGAAAATCAGCCGTGCCCAGGTCTACCCGTCATGCGGACGCAATACTACGTTTACACGGACGAATAAAAGAAATATATATATATATATATATATATATTTAAAATACGTATAATAGTTATGTGTATATAGTGAGTCACAACATAAATCTCTGATTTTTAAAAACCACGGACAGTTGGTTATTTGTTTCAAGATGTAATTTTGAACCCTCTGTATAATACTTATGTTAGAGTCACATGTCAAATTGATGAAAATTGAGCAATTAATATAATTTATCTGTGTATCAAATTTTGTTTCTATACAGAACTTAGATTAAAAATCAACTTCCTGAAATATATAACTAAACTAGGGTCAAAAACGTGGCATCTATTGTGTAGTTTTCATCATATAATCATATATAATATATTTACTAAATCAATCATCTTACCTCGCATGGTGTGAAAAGATGTCCACTTTAGACGGAGGAGCCGGCACTAACGCTGGACTCAAACCAAGACCCAACCCGCCGCCCAATGTCGGTGAGAACCGGTATAACTCACTGTTGACAAAAGAAATAAACATGATGATATAAAAGTACAAGGAATTATATATTCTTAATCCCATCTACATCTTAATGGTTGCCATCCGAAAACTATTTGCCATTTTCTACAACCTACAATGACTCTATGGAGTCAGCCGATGTAAGGTTCAAGATGAAAGTTCGGCTATATTCTTGATATAATTGACAACCTTACAGGTGAGATTTACAATTAAATCCCGTTTTCCACTTGCTTTTCCTTTTAAAACCAGAGAAGATAATGTATAATTTACATGTATCACCATGAAGGTGGAGATTGATCCTATTGATGCAGTAATTAACTACTCTTATCAAAAAATTATACCACATCTGATATCATCCCAACTAACAATATGTACAGAATATATAATGAACCGATTGCTTCTTTTTTTATTGAAGAACTGCACAGATAGCCCGGATAAGCTGGCCTTGACTGCTTCACCGGATTGAGAGGTGGCATAGCTCTTAGATTGCTTTGGACACAAGGGTCCCTCCGACGACACGGGGGTAACCTCGGGAACCAATTGCATTTATCTTAAACATTATTAAATTAGTTATTCAACATAATTCTCCTCTTTTTTTAATCATTATATACACATAATACCTTTATGATCTTTTTAACTTATTTGTGATATTTGCTTAATTATCGATTCAATTAAAATGTGAGAAATTTCAAAACATGTGCAGTTCGCCAATCTATACCAGGAACACACTACGTCCTTATGCTCTTTTCACAGAGAAGGCCTGTATGCAAAAGTTGGATATATTTACACACATAGGTTATAACTTATGCTTCTGCATGTTATGTAGCAAGTACTGTAATTTTGTATAACAGAGAAGCTTCCGACTATATAAAAAAATTATGTTAGTAGTACTTACACTTATAAAAATATTTATCAATTTTAGATAAATCTAGGCCTAATTTTAATTAATTACCAATAATAATGTCTGGCTAAAGCTTATACAACAAATGGCCAGAATCTATCGCAAAGTCTATATGTGTGTCTAATTTCATTATATATCCAATTTACTACTCCAAGTATCTTTTAAAATTAGTTAGTTCAGTAAGCCATTCCCAATAAACTTAAGCATATGCTAGTTCAAGGGTCGGCTTTTCAGTCAGAAGAGTCAAAATTTCAATCCTTTTAAAGAGCCTCATTTATTTTCCCGATAACAATAAATAGCCATAGCTTTACATCTAAAGAGCCACATGTTGCTTGCAAGCAGCTGGTTGCCAACCCCTATCAATTGGTAGGTTTGAAACAAACAAATTTCTGTTTTAGAGGCTATACCCGAAACCAGTGGTCGGTAGTTCATCCAGGAGTCATATAGATGCAGTTAGTGTTTTATTAAAAAATTGGCTCTAGGGATAAATTTCAATTAAAAGTAATTTAAATTATTGTCTATAGTAAAAAGATAATATTCACTTATTATAACTTGTTATGTTATAAGTAAAATACAGAGTATTAGCTTGCATAAAATAATTTATGGAGGAGCCAAGTGCGGAGTACTGTTAGGAAGAATTTTTGGTTTCTGTTATACTGTTACAAGTTTTTTTTATCAAATATGCTGTATGTTAGCATAATTGGATCTTACATCCAAAAGGTTTATTTTAAAATTTATGTTCCTCTATTGTACAAATTTGCCATCAATGTTTTCCTTGCAGACAGTGTTTATATTTCACAAAATAGACAATAAGTATTAAATACCATGCAACATACCTGACATGTATAGTATGTTTTTCTCAATATGGTGCTTTATCTGATTAAATCTTAACAATATGTGAGTGAACTTGAGAAAGCTTCTTGCGGTACAAAATACCTACTTTTTCATACACTGCAAGTCGATTGGCTCTTCCTTGATCTCTATTTCATCAACATCCTCAAAGGCATTAGCACATTTAACAAGTTCATCAAGAGTTGTGTTACTATCAGCTGGGTCTACTTTGAACAAACGATTCTGTACAAAACCTGCTCCATATCCGCAAACGAATTTGTCTCGAAGTAAAATTAGTTTTTCGCTGCCAAAGTTACATTTCGAAGCTAGTTCCTCTAATCGATTGGCCCATTCCGTCGGACATTCTTCTGAGTTGCGTTCGGCTGTATAGAATTTGTGTCTCTCCATGAAACATGTTTGGATTAATGATGCACTTGATAAATGTTCCTTTATCACATTGCACAGCTGTCCATAAGAACATGCTTCCACAATTTCCGGAGAACACACACTTTTTAAGGGTTTATTTCCTCTAAGTGACAACAATGTAATTAATGTGGCCTTCTTAACATTTTCATCACTCACACCTTCCCGCCTGAAGTAATCTGTTAATTGTGTTTGAAAAGCACAGAATTCTGTCAAATCTTTGAAGTTTAAAATGCATAAGCCCGCCATAGATCTGTTTTGTTACAACGATATTAAAGATTTATAATTGTAATTTCCGTAAGAGTTGCTTTGTAAAAGCTTATTGACATTGACTTTTCCTATCTGACTAGATTTCCACTATCACAGACTATTAAGTTGTTGATGGCACCTTTTTGATGGCGATTCCAATATGGCGGTCCGATTATATACTCTTTAGAATAACTGTATCACAGTTAGCAATTCGTATCGGAACAACTACTAGATGGCGCTAAAATTAACAGCTTATCTTTATTCTTCTGTTATTTACCTAAAGGCGGGACTTTATAACAGGCCTTCTATAAATTTTAAAATTGTTTTCCGATATGTGTTAGCATGACATTGAATGACGAACTGAAGTTATCGTTTTATTTACAAAATAAACCGGGTATAAATAGACGAACTCGTTAAAAGACCATATTAGATCAACGTTGTATCTAACGTATTTTTAAATACAGACCACAAATACAGTACAATAAAGTGCGCGAAATTTAGTCTCTATTATTTTTAATGTTTCTGTACTCATAGCGCCACTATTTCTAGACCGATTATGAATTGAACCATTATTAATTTAGTTTTCGTGGATTCCGAAGACATATTTTTTGATTGGGCAACCGAGCAACAGAAAGACTACTAAAATAATTCTGTACAAGAAATACGTATTTGACGTATTTTCTAATGATGGAATGATAATTGATATGACTGTAATAGATACGTTTAATAATGAAATATCACTGACAAATAGACTCGAAATTCCGGTGAGCCACATCCTAGCGTGCCCTCTTCTCCAATAAGAACAAATCTAGATTGTACTTACCTAGATAGACTAGAACTGGTGATTGGCAGTGAAGTGGGGTAAGGGCTCCGGAATCCGCTGGCCGCCGAAGAAATTGGATACATGCTCGGGGTGTGCCTGGTATGTAAAATAAACAATATATAGTAAAAGCACAGAAAACAGGTTTTATATCAGCTCTTATGTCTATACAAGTTGTTCCCCGGGGTTTCGTCTGTTTAGAAACGTTAGTTTTACACTGATAATGTTTTATTTAAGAAAAACTCTAATATCACTCATATATAGTCCTATTTGTGCAATTAGAGAAGATTATGCGCAAATACGTTATTTATGACTGCATTCTTCATTCTAATAATCGATCAAGCCGTTCTTGAGTTATAGGACATACTGATAGATCCTTTATTGCAAGAAAGTATATGTACAAAGACGAACTTAATGCTAATTAGCATTTTCTTCCAGCTAACCTTTAGTGGTTAAGAGCAGGCTAAGGGTAGTGCTGTTAAAAATAGCGTTTTAAAACTATTATATAGATAAATAAATATATATTTACAAATACATAAATAGATACTTCTATATAAATATAATAATATACATACACATGGAATATATATAACGACAATAAATATACCAGTTTGTAATTTTAAATTGTTTGAGTAGAAAATATTCAGATACACGCGATTTAAAGACAGTTGACGAAGCCTCCCTAATCTCAATCGGCAAACTATTCCATAGTTTTATAGCTGTACAGGTAAAAGAATTGCCATAGAAATTCGTGTGACATTCGGGGAATGTTAAAAATTTGTTATAGAAGGTTCGCGGTACGCGGCGGACGAACTGTTTGAGTACAAAGCGCTCACGAAGATATTCTGGAGACCAAGTGTTATCAATTATGTTAAATAACATGGTAAGTGTGTGTACATCTCGCCTGTTGCGGATGTTGAGCCACTTCAGCTGAGCCCGGTAGTGTGACACATGGTCATATTTACGTATTCCGAAGATAAGCCTTATACATAGATTAAGTAATCGCTCAAGTTTATCGAGAAGTGTTTCATTGATATCTGTATAGCAAACATCAGCATAGTCAATGATGGGCAGCAGCAGAGAGTTAACTAAAGTAATCCTAGTAGTTAAAGGAAGGAAGTTCTTAAGCCGTTTAAGAGAATGGAAGGATGCATACACCCTTGGACTAACCGTCGTGACATGGGCAGACTGATAGATACATAAACACAGAAAAAAATCAAAATTAGTAGAATTGAAGTAATTGTTCGAAAATTTCAAACACTCATACATAGATAAACACATGCGCTTATATGTATCAAATTTATCGTCCCTCTTGGACGCTCTTCAACTAACGCGTTTAGAGGAACCTTCTAAACCGAGGTAACCCTCACCGGGAGGACCTTAAATCGGGTTCCTCGCACATGTTAGTGTCAGGTAGAGTAGAGTTTTGCTACCTATCAACTCCGGTGAAATAGTGCTCGCCACTATTCGACACAGATTGATTTTTTTCATAAAAATTATAATAAATCTTAACGGCAACGACATCAACAAACACAATTGTTTGATTGATTGAAGACTGACTGCCTTCAGTTGATCTTCAGTGATGGAGAGGCACTTGAAGAAGAAGAAGAACTCTTTAATACTACGACTCTTTAAAATGTAAGACGTGCATTTTATCGCAATTTTTTTTAATTGAAAAAAAAAAATGTTATTAGTAAGTAAATTAGTTTTCTAACTAAGAGACAAACAAATACTCTTAGAATGTCGGCCCTCTCGAGCGCCCTCGGATCGGAATGCTTACGCGTAACATAGTAACCGTCCAAGCCGAGGTTACCCCCCACCGGGGGACCCTTGTGTCGAGTTACTAGCGATAGAGGTTCAGGCTAAGCGACCTAAGAGCTATGCCACCTCTCAATCCGGTGAAGCAGTCAAGGCCAGCTTTTCTGGCCAATCTGTGTAGTTCGTCAAAAAAAAAAAACTTAGAATGTCAAGCATTCTTAGAGTATTTGTTTTTGCTTACACAGCAATATATTGCGATGATCTGTTGTTTTTCGTAAGATTTGCTGTAGATCTATATATTATAAAGAAATTTGATAAGTAATATTGATAATATTCCTCGGAACCATTCCTGGTATATACTGCGCACCAAGTTCTCTCTATTTGAGCTTTCTTCACTGCATTTCAGAGGTAAAAAAAAGCTACGTACAAATTGGCACACTTGTCGAGGCCCTCATTCGTAAGCGCGCTTACTCTACGAGACAGACGAGCGCTCGTTCCATTCTCGAGAGAAACAATGCACTTTGCGAAAGAAGTCATACAAGATGTTTTTTAAAGTCCCTGTAATATTAGCATAGAGACAATTTCTTTCGTTTATCGTAGCGGATACTATTTTGTAATAATTGTACATACAATCTTTAACCGACTACAAAAAAGGAGTTTCTCAATTCGTCTGTATTTTTTTAAGATTTGTACGCTCTTAGAGCTATCATTTATGTAGTGATTTTCATTTTTTAACAGATTTGGTTTCATATTACTCGTTATAACTTTATAACTGTATTAATATCACAAAAACAAACATGATACATTTACAGGAGCTCTGTCCCCTGAACTAGGTACAGTGTCAGGTACACTATCTCAGGAGACAGTGCCTGTCCTGACAGTCCTGCGTACAATAAGTTTTTAATATTAGTTAAGTAAATTAAAAGATAATTAATAATTAGAAATATATGAATAATCAAAGATATGTGCAAAAGGAAAAAAAAGGGTACTAACTAACTACAGTTATAGTCGAGATGTTGTGTGTGTTTGTGGTTGTCTTTTTGGGATGTTACGGTTATTTTTAGGTTATTGTGGATTTAAATCGTGGCCAATATGGCTTTCCGATGACCTGCCAATCTTGAATATTTTTTCAGTTGTTATTATTGGGTAATCTTGTGTATAGTCACATATCGTCTACTTATAATCAGTTATATTTCCATTCAACTAGTCAATATCAAATATTCATAATACAATCAAGAAATTAAATTGAAATTAAATATCAAAAATTTAATTAGTAGATGACGGATGTTGGCGCAATGCCAACATGATTGTAATAGGCCGGTGTCATTATGAAACGTCAATAGCAAATAGCAAACACGGGGCCTTATCACATGCTTAAAGGTTAGCTGGAAGAAAATTCTAAATAGCATTAAGTTCGCCTTTGTACATGTAATTTGGTGCCATAAAGTATTTATCTATTGACTTTCGAATATTTTTTAGTTGGATCGATAAATAATTCTATTGTTTATTATTCAATTTGGCACTTAAGTTAAAGTTTAAGTTACAGCCTTTATATATATGTTCCACTGCTGGCCCTTCTCTGTAAAGAGAGTATAAGGGCATAGTCCACGTCTCTAGTAGTGATTGGAAGACTTCCTCACGATGTTTTCCTTCACCGCAGAGCGCGTGGTAAATCAGCAGATAAAATTGCAACAGCAAATTTATTGGTGCCGGCATCGAGGATCGAATTCGAGCTGCGTATAATGCCACTTTTTTAGGGACTTTGGGCATGTCAGCCCCATTATACCCTAACCTTGTTACACACCCATTGATCGCATTAAGCGAGAAAAAGTCATCAATATTGCATGTCTATAGACCAGCTTCCTCGCTCCCTCTGAGGTCGGGTCAGACAACATTAAAAAAGCACCCACATGTTGCTTGAAACGACCGCCCGGATACTGACCTACCAAGGCTCTCATTGGACGTCTTCGGTTTTCTAAATAGCATACAATATTGTGTTATATAAAGTAAATATAGTCTACCTTAACTAACACGCTAAATTAATAAATAATTTTACTCACCACGAGGCCGCTACCTGCGACATCTCCGGGCTGAGTATGGGGTAAGGGTAGGTACCCCCTGGGAAGGGGTACATTGGTGTCCTCGCTAACCCCGCTGCTGGAGCAAAGCACACATCAATTTGTAGTAGTTAATTCAATTAATATGACTAACACTGTCGCCCTAACAACCTTGTACGGTATGAGGCAAAAGCTTTGCGCCACCGTGTATAGAATGTTATGAACCCAATTAAATTATATAGGAACAAATTCTTAACTTAATAAGACCGCAACACAAAAAGTAACTCTAAAATCCTGGCCACCAATGAATTATATCAAAAATAAAAAAATAAGGGGTAAACAGATATATTTTAGTGATTTTTGAAACTTCTTTAGACGCGTTAAGCTCTTCTTGGTAGGGAAAAATCTTATAGTTTCGCGTCACCGCCAATGTTGTGTGTATATCTTGTCATGATCCTGTACATCCCGTAATATATTTGAATAATAAATAACCCATATAAACAACATCTACTCGTATATAATTGTTGTTGCTTGCTGTAATTTTAATTTTAACATTATATTTCAAGTTAAAATAAGTTTTCACTTCTATCGCCAGTCCCTATACTCGATGTATAGGGATAGAGGATTACATCCCTAGTAATTTGTTGTTATACATAACTCTACCCTATTTTCGGTTCTCTGGTTTCTTTTCTTTCTTGTTTGGTATTATGTCTAGTATCTTGTTTGGTATTCTGGTTCGGTAGCTCTGGCTAATATTCCAATTAAACAATCTATTTCCTAGTTTCTGTACGGTGCGTGCATTCGGCTTACCTGATTTTAAGTGAACATCGCCGCCCATGAACATTCAGAGCACCGGGAGCTGCAGGTGCGTTGCCTGATTTGAGATGGAATAGGCGGGTTTCTTGGAGATCCCCAAAAAATTTCATATCATAAGACTTACCCAGTTTGGAATCCAACTGGTAAGGAGGGGGGATGCCCATATGCGCTGGTGGTGGCTGCCCCAGATCCCCTCCAGGGCAGAAAAGGGACAGGCTGCCACCTGCTGGTAAGCCCATCTTGCCGGCCTGTAACAAAGTAAAATAATTGTTAAAGCATCAATAGGATCATCCTGATGTACAAGTCCTGGATGGTAAGGTGCACTAGCTTAGTAAATGCCTATTATCTCTATTGTTGAAAATACCAACATTGTAGTCGGAAAGAAAAACAGATGCGGGCAAACTATTCCAGTCCTTTGCTGTTATTGAAGATTTTATGGCCTGGTAACAAGACCTTTAAGCCGAGTCGTTTTTAAAACACATGCACTTAATTCTTACGTTTAAGATGAAAATGTAAGTTAGATGACCCCCAAAATTATGTTTCTCCAGTCCTATGCCGTATGAATAATAAAAAACGAAG
The DNA here is from genome assembly GCA_029286785.1 of Meandrusa payeni. Classification (NCBI taxonomy): domain Eukaryota; kingdom Metazoa; phylum Arthropoda; class Insecta; order Lepidoptera; family Papilionidae; genus Meandrusa; species Meandrusa payeni. The sequence continues at coordinate 6,791,517 of JAGSMX010000029.1, forward strand.
TAACGCTTCGTTCAGGTTTGAGGGATTTTAACAACAACAGGATGAAATCCAGCAGTGCGTCTAGAAGTCCCATGGTGGAACGGGTAATGGATGGTAACTAATAATACTACTTTCTTAACATAGACGGTAAGTTAGTATACTATATAATTTCTCTGTATTTAGAGGGAAGTCTACTAGCGTGAACTCTACCACGACTTAACTAACATAGGTACTCACGAGAGACCTCTGAAGATGTTACTGACTAATGAGTCTGAACCAAAGCTTGATCAGATACTTCAATTGAATTACTAGACACAAGTCTAGATTAAATTATGAAATTTGAATGAAATATATATTAAATATATTAAGAATTTTACCACGCCAATCGCAAATGGAAATTAAAAATCTTCGTAAGTTTATTGAACAGTTTTTAACGCCAATTAAGTAAGTTGTTTTTATGTATAAAGTACAATTTCAGTTATGTCATGTGTCAGGTTAATAAACAATCAGCCCTGTAGTTCTGGGCTCTCAAGAATAAGACTACGGTATCCCCTGCCTGTCGTAGGTGACTAAAAAGGGCCTTGGTTTCACTGGGCAACAAGGGTTGTTTGTTGTCTGCCAAAGTAGACCTGGGACGTGCTGTCCGAGAACACAGTGTAGAGGGGCTCCGGTGCGTTCCTCTGGAGATCCCGTAGCTCCTCGTCATTCACCGAGTAAGGGCCACCGGGAGGTTTTAGTGGGTCAAAGTCCACATAACCGCCGCTTTCCCCTCAGAAGGCGGGGTATCTTTGAAGATTTCCTCCCCGTTAACAAAAAAAGGTTTATAAACAATAGAATAACATTTGCAACGAATTTATTATACAATATACTGTATAAATGGTATTTAATACAGTGAGTGTCTATTGCTGGTGTTCCTAACGAACACTGTGTACGACTGTAATTGACATAAAATCATATAGTTTTAAGTAAACTTGGTTATTAATAATATAGATTGTGTGATATTTAATAGGGTACAACAACAGCATTACACAAAACATACATTGTGGTAATAAACAAGTTTACTTAAAACTATGCCCTGTTGTGTATGCCAAACAGCTGTACACAACATTCGCCATTAGAAGAACGTTTTTATAAGCCAATTACGCTGTTGGCGTAAATAATATAGTACTAAATCCTTCTCCTAATTCTTCCTACTATTTTTTTTTTTTAAATACGGTGCATCTTATGGTATATTTATTACGTCTATCTATTCTGTAGTATTTGCAGTAAGAGGCGACAAAACAATGTCTCCACATTTATTAGTATAGATTTTGTAAAAGTTTTCCTTCGGTCCATTACCAATGAACGCGTCGCGAATTTTCCTTTGTGGTTCAATCATTACAGTGGAAAAACTTTTTTCTCTCAACCCCGCAAGGAATCGAGCAACAAAAAGCCGAAAAGTCATCCGGGTCAAAACAAAAAGCTCTCTCATAGAAATATAGCGTGGCGCGAACAAAACCCCGCCAGTCTGTCTATGGGAAGACGACGCGTCATTAGCAAGTAAATTGGCGGGGCGCCGTATAAATTTCGTCCTACCCTCCGTCGCCCAATTATGCAAAATGGCGTCCGACGAGTGCCATTCAGCCGCGCGCTTCCGAGCCCGAGTGTCTCACCTCTAATTAAACTGGGACTTCTTTTCAGCACTTTATTATGCGATATAAACGACAGCATCGCGAGCGACACGTAAGCTAAATTAATTGTGGCGGTTTACGTTGAGCCCCGAAAAGGTTGCCTGGCCCCAGCGTGCGCGGTTTTTGCATTATCCTATTGTTGAAATGACTTTCTTTACACAGGATCTTCGTGCCCCTGGACCGTTTAATTCTTTTTTTCTCGTCTAATGGACCCAATTTTTGTATCTTTATTAATGATGAATGATAGAAGAAGTAATGAAACGTTAACGGCTAGGGAGTACCTGACGTACAGGTATTCCAATTCCAGCCAACTACGCGCCAACAAAGCGACTAACGATTGTCATCTCTTTGTTTCGGCAAAAAAAAACCCAGTTAAAGCTTTTTTATTATTATCAATATCAAGGAAAAATAAATTTATTAAATATTGTGAGTTGTAAGATCCATATATATATATATAAATAATAAAAAGTACAGAAGCCTATATCAAGAAGGTCTTACCTAATCAAACAACAAACAGCATTGGTTGCACTATAGTAAAAATCACCCTGTATTTTTACCGGTCCGAGGGAACGGTGACATTATTTGCATAGCCAGGATAACATGTCAAAGAATAATATAAAACAGAAGGATACGAAATAATTTATTAAGGAACCTATATACTGAAATAGATGAGTGAAGACAGAAAATAAAAATTCGTATGTTCGATGTATCGAGTCCCCTAAATACCTTAAATCCTCGCTAATCGTTTATACCACTATTGATTAAAAATGTTGACACTAAAATAGAAGTCAAAGTTAGGGATTGGATTTCGGACGGAGGGAAGGTTAATTCGGAAACGGAAACGAAGGCTTAACTAGAAGGCTATCATAGATTATATAGAATGCATGAAATGGTGTATTATATTTCTGAGTTATAGCGTTGCCAAAGGCACAACTCTCAGCAAAAAATATATTCCCAACAGTTTGCATATCGGATGTGAAATTACGATACTTGTGGAGTAATAGATAATATTCATTTCATATTGAAATATCATCTTGGAAGAATGCTTAAAATTCCATAAAGATGTTTATTGATGGTAAAAAAACCAGTGTTTAGCTTTTGATAAGATTGGAAGTGTACAAGAAATTTTCATATCAAAGACTTAATCGACTTAATGAACAAATTAATAATTTTAACGAATGTAAAATAATAAAAGCATAGAACAAAAGTGGTGAACCATTAACCAAAAAAGCAGTTATAAAAACCTTTATCACTACCAGTCATTTAAAATCCAAAAGCGTTGACAATTCCTCCCGCGCTCGCTCGCATTCGAAGAGCAGGAACCGCTTATTAAGACGAATAATTACCACGAACAAAGGGTCCCCACTAATTAATAATAAAACACGAACAAACAAAGCCCACCATTCACGCTCGGGACAGCTCGGAAAAAATATAAACAAAAAGAGAATAAAAAATACCGAAACGGTGGTCGAAAAACCTCGACATGCGAGGACGAACAAAAAGAAGCTAGACAATGATGACAGCCGAGACGCATAATGCGGGAGTGGAGCGCGTTCTTAATTTGAAAATATTTCCATAATAAGATTTGTCTATGGCACGCCCGGTCAGAAACAAAAGGCGACGGGAACTCTTTGTTCCAATAACAACTTTTAATAATTTAAGAAAAAAATATATTGCATTATTGCAATGTCAATATGGAAGTTAACTCGCTATTAGCTAAACAACTTTACTCGTTAAAACTTGTATTTTTTAAAATTAGTAGATCCCGTCGCCTTTTCAGCTCGGCGTATACATTGAGGTCCCTAATGAAGGCCAGGTGGAGTGGCCGGCTATTGAAGGAGTCGTGGAGAGGGTAGTTATTGAAACCGCATGAAAGCGCCGCGTGACGTCACCGCCACTCAAGCGACAAGCCCCAGTCGCTAATTGGAACTCGCGGCGGTAGGACGCGAGAAATGTTGCCTCAATCGACTAATACTTCAAAATTGAATAGGTTTGTTAACGAGCGGCCGGTGAATGTAGCGAATGGAGTCGAGTGCTTGGTTAGCATTCGTTACGTACCTATATTTTTTCTCTATTCAAAAAAGACAAGCTCTTCCATTATATTCCCTCGTTTGCGTGCAAATATATGAGTTTCAAAGAATCTAACTTTTCTTAATCCCAGTAATGGCCATGTTTTATAAGTATTGACGCAGAAATCTAATTTAGAAAAAGATTTCTTATTTTATTTATATTCATTAGATGGTCTGTATAGAAGTAACAACTAATTTAAAATAAAATAAAAAATCTTTTTCACTTGGAACCCGTGCTTGTGTAGCAGCTATATGACTACGGTAGAGCGACCGGCATCGAGCAAGATATTCGGTAAGAAAATGAAATTGGCGAATTTCTCTAGACTAACCGCTCTAAGCAGACTCACACAAGCGCAAGTAACTACACCCCTTTGGTTCGCCAATACGAACGAAGTAGGGCGTAATATCTTGAGAGTTCGCCCCCGGAGTTGTGGGCGTGGAGTGATGCTGCGTTACCATGACAACCTCGTATAGGGGAGAGCGTACACGTGCTCCGAATGGTGTGAGTACAGGGAGGGTAGTCACGTATGTGTGCGTAGTCTGCGACCTTGGAAGCACCAGTCTAGCTCTAGAAATGATGTTCTTTTTACAGAAGATACTCACGATACACCTGACCTTGTAATAGCTTAATTTTTTCTTGCTATTTTCTTATTAAGACGCAGGCAAGATATAAAATAAGTAACAATGTTGGTTATTGTTCTTGTAGTCGCTTGTTTGATCGGTTCAACAGTTTGTAAGTCATTAAAATTCTTTACGCAACGATTGTTATAAAATGTAAGACATACAGACTTTGAATAAAAAAAAATGTTGAAACTAACTTGAAGTATTTGACTTCATTAATTCTTGTGTATTGTTTTGTGTAACAATAAAAGAAGAGGAAAGCATACAAACGTTTGTAATTGAGGTACAGAGACAGAGAAATTGTAAATTTTAGAAGAAATCTAGTTTCTTCTAATGGCTTAATTATAATGTTCGCTGAACCGACGGTGTACATAAGAATCCAGTCCGCCCTCCTTGAGGTTATTCCGGATCATTTCTTATCCGTTTCCGACCTTGGTCCTACGAGCCGGATACGAGCGCCGGAACCTTATAACGAGGAAAATCGTTTTGTTAGCGTTATATTTATATCTGAGTACGAAAAGAAAATTTTTCTCCAATATTAAAATGCTACGATGATCTCGATTTATGCATTAATATTTGTAAAAATAATGAGCTATCTAATCAGTCACACATTAAACACACAAATGGTATCAACAATAAACAATAAAGAAAAAGGATTTTAAAGATCTATTAGTAGGGCTGCGTTGCAATGCTGAACCGACAACATAAAACTGGTCTTAGCATAAAACTGACGACTCCGGGACCGTAATCAGCGCTGGTAATGTGGAAGAACTTAGGTGAATTACGTGAACGTCCAGGTCACGTAACATTATCGTTCATGCTTCATATCTTCATATTACCACTCTCCATCACTTACCAAGTTAAACTAAAAAGCCTAACTTGGTAATATGAAGTGTACTTCTTAATGTAGCGCAGTGTCCGGGCAGTAGTCCCAAGTTGCATAGTACCAACCCGACTTCGACCCCCGGTGCCGGCACCAACGGAATTATTTGTTGCAATTTTAAGTGCTAATTTACCTCCCGCTCAGCGGTGAAGGAAAAGACCGTACGAAAACCTAAATGTCTTAGAAGAATAAGACATAATTAAGAGTATAGTAGACATGAGTTTGTGATGAAATTTTTTTCACTCAGTCACTCATTTTATTTACTTTGTAGTATAATACTGAGCATTAAAAAACTATAACTGCCAACTGGTTCAAACAATTAAATAAAAAAAAATCCAAAACAAACATGGAATATTTTTTTTATACGTAATATACATTTTTTGTGTAAGCTCCAATGTAAACAAGCTTAGAGTACAACGGGACGGGTTTTGCGGAAAAATCTAATCCTTGAAAACGAGAGAGGGTGGAATATTCAAATTGACGAATATCGAGAGGTTCCGAGGGAGGGAGGTTGTTGACCTTTTTCCGGAGGCTGTATATCTGTGTGCGTGAGTTTAGATCTTATGGAAGAGACACGTTTAAATTATGGAAGTTATTATATTCCTATGTATACAATTAGAGTAATGATGGAGATAATTTTAGTTATATAATAAATAATTTTATTATAAACATACTTTTCATATCAGTTATGATTTGATGTTAAGCATTAGCTTAGAAATGTAAAAAACATGAATTAGGACTTGAAATTCAACAAATAATAAAATTACAATCACCAGCAGCAACACACTTAGAAATGTATTATGTAGCTGAGTGTTGGTTTTAGATCTGGCAATTTTCTGCTTTTGACGCTTCAAACCAAAAAGCATTTAACCTTTAAGGAGTAGACAGCATCTGCTGTCGATTGTTTATAAAACAAATCTATAAGATTTAAGAGCGATTTAAACGAATATACAAGCTAAAAAATCAATGATGACATATATGAAATTAATATGTATTGATTTTGCACGGACGGCCTTTTAATATTGAAGTATTATAATTAATTACAGATTATTATATTAATTTATTATTATGATTATATTACAGAGTTCTGGCGCCTCTATTAACTTCATTCTTCCACATTCATGCTCGTTGTCGTTACAAGGTTTTAACCATGTCTTGGATTATCATAAATTTACCAATATCACAATCAACAAGCATCAACATATCGTCGCAACCCAAGGTCCTATATCAATAATATTATATAGAAGTCCCGTCCCGATTGAACCTAAATCCTTTCAAAGAAAAAAAAAGGATTGAGTTTACGAGATGACGGAGCGATACATATACAAACAAAATACAGATAAATTGGGAACTTCCTCCTTTTTTAAGTCGGTTTGAAATATATCTAGGAGTACGTATCGTGAGTGGATGTTGCAGGGCCGGCGCAAGGGTACGCCAATTATGTTTTCAACGTAGCAGGGCGGGCGGGCGGCGGGATATTGGAATAACGGTTACTCCGCTACGGCCATTTTACGAAGCATTTTTAACGGTTTATGTACTGTTGACTGTACTTCACATGAGTCTATAATACGATAGCTGTAACCCGTAACTACGTCCGAATTGCTTACGAAGAATATATTTTGCTAAAGTAACAAAGAAATAATTAGATAACATAATTTATGTTTTGTGCAAGTTATTTTTTAAGGTACAGTATTTCCAAACCCTAAACTTAAACCCAACCAATCAATATATTCATATAAATTTATTTATTATTTATCCAATCGTGTTATCTTAATAAATCGCCAACAATCATTACAAACTATAGTAATCATAAATATTTAACTTAACCAAAGACAAAGCATCTGGAAATAGAATTCTAATTGTACATTATTATATTTTTTGTGACGAATTACACAGGTTGGCCAGAGAAGCTGACCTCTACTGCTTCACCGAATTGAGAGGTGGCATAGCTCTTAGGTCGCTTACCCTAAACCGCTATCGCTAATAACTCGACACGATTGTCCCCCGGTGAGAGGCAACCGATTTGGACGGTTACTGTGTTACGCGTAAGCATTCCGATCCAATTGCAATTTCACGGATACAACTGCATTCTAAGTTATGCTGTCACTTTGGGCAGCGTTCACGCTGGGAGACGAAGTGGCCGAACTCCAGCAACACTCCCAACATTTAGGTGGAGCTGTAACCCGCAAGGATTATAAGTGTTTGTCTAAAACTTCTAACATTCTTGTAAACCATTTCAAATAAGCTTAAGGTTGTGGTATGAGTTGGTTCACCTGAATATTCGAATTATGAATTTGAATCTACCACCTTATGTCTCATACCGTATCCTACACCTAGGCTACTGACGCGTAAAGATTAAGAAATTGACGCTGATAGAATGATTATTCACGATCAAAATAGCACTTAGATTAAAATTTAGCAAACATACGAGACGAAAAGGCGAACGGAATCCTGAAATCCTTACTGATGCGTTCGTGAGCTAGCGACATGTCGCAATAAGATGTACAAGTACGAGATCGCTTAACAAAAATAAAGTGTTCACCCGGTTTAATACCCCTTGCGAGTCCGCACATCAATCTCAATCTGTACGCCTGCTTAGCACTGAGTCATCGTGAATCACACGCCTATACTTCAACAAATAAAACGTCTCGTTCTTTATCTCAGGTAAGAAGACTCGTAAATATGTTTAGTAAGACAAAAGCCGATTTCAATCGAACCAAACGATCATAAATTTCTTTTCCTGACACACTTCTTCCACTATTTTTTTCTTATGTAAGTTTCTTATTTATATATATTCATCTATATCTAGTATATCTATGCATGTGTTTATTTATATATCTGTACATATATATTTTTTTAAAGTTTGCACCCGTTACTTTGTTTCTACAAATCCCCATGGTAGAATAATCGAGATTGCATTTTAGCAATAAGTCTGCCTTGTTATAGACGTTTATTCCGTGCAAATATAGATTAAATTAAATAAATATCACCGATAGACTCGATATATACGCTCGAATAACGTTTATCACTCAAATTTGCACTAAAAACTTGGTCTCTGTCCATTCGTCGTCATTCTACAAGCACAGATGAAAATATATTGGCTATCTTCTAGTATGGTTACGAAGTTATCTTTCAAACTTATCCTACGTTATAACCAAATACTAAACGTTTTTGTATTTTTTTTTTCAATATTCTAGCAGTTACCCGCGGTTCTAGCTACGATAATTTGCTATGAACATTATTAATACATTTAAGTATAATTATTCTATACAATCGCTATACTATATACAATTAATTATATTTAAGTGTTCCAGATTCGATGACATCTAAGTTTACTATTCCACTCCTGTGACTCATAGCATGAATTATGAAAAACTATAACCTTTTTTTTTTGTTGACGGGAACGAAATCTTCACAAAGATACCCCGCCTTCTGGGGGGAAGGCGGTGGTTATGTGGGGTTCTTACCCACTAAAACCTCCCCGGTAACCCTTTCCTCGGTGCATGACGAGAGGCTCCGGGATCGCCAGTGGAACGCATAGGAGCCCCTCTGCACTGTGTTCAAGGAGAGCACGTCCCGAGGGGGGAGGTTACTCCCTCCCCCCCGTGCCCTCGCAGCGGAAGGCGACACGGGCCAGCCAATGTCGCCTTCTTCCCGGGTTCACTTTGGTGGACGACTCAGGCCCCCACCCTTGTCGCCCAGTGAACCCGAGGCCCCTTTAGTCGCCTTGTACGACAGGCAGGGGATACCGTAGTCTTATTCTTGAGAGCCCAGAACTACAGGGCTGAACTATAACCTACTATAAATATAACCTTCCTCAACAAATAGGCTGCGTGATGCATGAAGAAGTATTCAAGTCGGTTCCCTAGTTTCAGGAATTCGCGAGTTCAAACAAACTTAGTTTAGAGTACGGTCTGCGAAACGTGAGATCGTAAAATCAATCTTACCATTCGACTATTGATATAAACCATCCCCTAGCACAATCTTAAGTTTAGTTGGAATGTAGTTATTAAATATATAATATAGTAATAGTATATAGAGATAGAAAGAGCAAGGGTACTCAATGAGGTCCGGATATGAGATGATTTGTACTATGGGTTAAAAACTCAAGCTGTCAATAAATACAGATGGTAAGTGATAAAGTCTTAACGTTTCCACTGTCAAGCTTTCTCTAGATAAAATATTTCGACCGTCTGCAAGTATCGCAGGATGGCCGCCCGTTGAATCCGAGAAACTTCCAGAAATAAAACGAGACATGAGATATTAAACTTTAACTGTCAGTGATAAAGCATCAAATCCATTTTAGCGATCGTGTTTAAAATTAAATCCGTCTGCGATTGTCTCCTTGGCTAATCGTAAAATTTTTCATTGCGCGACTCCGTTGTGGCCCAGTCATACAGATCGTCGACACTGTTTGAGCTCAGCAAGGGTTGCCATTCAACTCAACTGGTCCAAATAAAATAGTGTTTATTAATGATTTGATGCGTATAGAATCCAAGCCGAGTTCACCGGAGCGACCCTTGAGTAGAGTTACGCCCAAATAGAGGTTCAGGTTTAACGACTTTGCCACCTTTCAATTCCGGTGAAACAGTACAGGCCAGCTTCACTGGCAAATGTGTACAAGCTCGTAAAAAAAATATATGATTTTTGTAATAACTTGCGGGATGCGATACACAGACGGTGTCCGTTCCTTAATTTAATTGTATTTTGTTTATTTTTCTTTCTTTTTTAATGTGTGCTATATGCTGTTTATTATGATGTCATTAAATAAAATATCTATGGCTATGTCTATGGTATTGTTACGTTGTAATTAATATGTAATTAATATTCATTATGTTACAAATACAACCATCTCCTTTTGTTCCCGAAGTTGCACTCAAAGTTAGTTTAGCTTTTGAATGTCCCTTAGATTATCCGTGAAATGCAACCGACCGAGTCGTGGTTCGGCCCTTTCGGGCGCCCTCGGATAGGAATGCTTACGCGTAACATAGTAACCGTCCAAGCCGAGATTGCCCCTCACGGGGGGGGGACGCTTATGTCGAGTTACAGGATAGAGGTTCAGGCTAAACAACCTAAGAACTATACCACCTCTTAATCCGGTGAAGCAGTCAAGGCCAGCTACTCTGGCCAATGTGTGTAGTTCGTCAAAAAAAATCTAGCACTAGCTTAAGCTTAGTTGGAATGGTTAACGAGAATGTTATTAATATTTAAAAAAAAAAGAAAAATTGCTAGCTTTCTTTTTTTTTAATTAAAAAAAATGGTACTTATTGTAACTTGTATAATTGCGGTTACGTAACTGGAGTTAAGGACATTATTATTGAAGTCGATTAAATAAAATAGTCGTAAACAGATGTGACAACCCTAAATACATATGAGATAGACAGTTTAAAGCTGGAAAACACGTGATCACTAATATTGGTCTCTTTCATTCCTCAACGCAGACTCGTTGAGAGCATCTCGCTTTAGCCGACGCCGGGGCATTTCCGTTGCGGGTGTGATCTCGCCACGGTTAATTTTTGGGACAAGTGATAATGCGACGACATCGCTCCCGTTAGTGAACTTGTATGCTCTCTTGCTTATTTATGATTTTTAACCGACTTCAATAAAGGAGGTTTTCAATTCGTCCGTATGTTTTTGTTTGTTACCTCATATGTTTCGACTGGGTGAAGCGATTTTGATGATTCTTTTTTTATTTACAAGCTGATGCCAGGTCCAATTCTGAGAATGGTATCCACCAAATTTGGTTAAAGATCATAAGTATTTTTCTATTAGAAATATCAGCCAACTCGCTCACCGAGCAAAAGACGGTAGTACGATTGTCACTTATCCATGAATTCATGGTACCAGAGCAGCTCATGCAGCAACAAAAAACCACCGCGTAATTCAACCGCCGTTGAAATGTCTCGCCATGCTTCCATGCTTGTTAAAAACTTCACGGGCGTCATGACAACTACGGAATTAGTCGTCTTACCGTTGTCATTATCCGCACGTAACTATTATGTTGCGACTTTAATGTACCGTCCGCCGCTGAACTTTGAACTCGAAATTTAAAAGTGGAATTGGTTGAGTCACCTGTCATCATCTTAACTATTCTATGGGCACGTGTAGAGCACTCTTGTAGTTTGTTCTTTTTTCGGTAAAGGAGTCATACATTGAATCGTCAATAGCCTAATGGTTTAGGGTACGGTCTGCGAATCGTAAGATCGTGGGTTCGAATCCACCATTCGACTATTGACGTGAACCATCTCCTAGCACAAGCTTAAGCTTAGTTGGAATGGTTAACAAGAATGTTAGTAATATTGAAAAGAAATTGCTAGCTTTCTTTGTTAAAAAAAATGTCACCATTTTTATGCATGTGCAAGAAAGAATAGTATGCCTGAAACTAAATGCGTGGAAATTTTCAATTCGTGGGTTTTTATACCATTAAGAGAATAGGGTACCTATTGGTACCTACCGTGGGTTTTTATATCTATCTATTCGTCTGTTTTTCATTAAAGATATGTGCACGAATAGCGCCTTCAGTGGCCTTCGGTTCGTACAGCAAAGGACTGGAATAGTTTGCCCGCGTCTGTCTTTCCATTCGGTTACAATATAGATATTTTCAAGAGTAGGGAATAGGTATTTACTAAGCTAGTGCCGCCTTACCGTCTGGGACTGCATTTCCACTTAAACTTCTGGTGGGATCGTGGTCGTGCTTGCTTGGAAAGTGTAAAAAGTTCTGATACAAAAAAAAAATTGCTTTGAAAGGGTTGGCACTTGTCACATCTTTTATTTTTATTCCTTTAGCAGGTGGTTGTAGAATGATCAATGAATTTAATTTTTTATTTAAAAAATCGACACTCCTACAAATAATTTGACTAGAGAATAATAAACGAAAGGGTAAGCTAAAATTACTATTATCAAATAAGATTAACTTTTTGATAACAGTAAGCAATATTGCTTTAAGAAAATGTTAACTCGTATTATCGATACCTCTATTAAGTCGTCAGTTCATACCCATCGGGCATCAATTGGGGTATGATCAAAGGGACTTTACAAAGAATTTCTTTGTAAAGTCGTACCTGTCAAAGACATAAATACCGCTTGAATTGTTCATGAGACAAACCAATAAAGCATTTGCAATGGAAGGGACAAATTGTGTATAATAACAGCGGTGCAGAGGTTAATTCTACGGCGGAGTTAATCGTAGGAAGCGGGGCGTGGTCGGCTAATCGCCATGTATGATTATAGAAAGTGTCGTTGAATCGTCGATGACCAGACAGTATTATTCTGGTAACATTTTACTATGAATGAATGAATTATTCTTTATTGTATTACAATCAATACATCATCATCATCATTTCAGCCGCAAAACATCCACTGCTGGACATAGGCCTCCCCCGACGATTTCCAAAAGGAGCGGTTGTCGAAGGAGCGGCTTGCTATCATCTGTGTCCTTTATAAAGTCATCAGATCATCTTGCGGGTGGACGGTCTACGTTACGCTTTCCTCCCGAAGTGGCACTCAAAGTTAGTTTAGCTTTTGAATGTCTCTTAGATTATCCGTGAAATAGCAACCGACCGAGTCGTGGTTCGGCCCTCTCGGGCGCCCTCGGATCGGCATGCTTATGCGTAACATAGTAACCGTCCAAGCCGAGGTTACCCCTCACCGGGGGTACCCTTGTGTCTCTTACTAGCAATAGAGGTTCAGGCTAAGCGACCTAAGAGCTATGCCACCTCTCAATCCGGTGAAGCAGTCAAGGCCAGCTTCTCTGGCGAATCTGTGTAGTTCGTCATAAAAAAAAAACGTTACGCTTACCGGTCCGTGGTCTCCAATAGAGAACTTTTCGGCCCCATCAGCCATCTGTTTTACGCGATATGTGCCCTGCACATTGCCACTTCGAATCAACACGTACATAAATAAGTTCGGTATTGCATTAATATGAATATACCAAGCTTAATGCTATTAAGCGGTTAATTTCATCTTCCGTGATTAAGAGCAGAGCACCAACTTAACTTGTCTCTATTTCATGAATGTTATTTGGGTTTAAAGAATTTATTTCTCATAAGAACATTTTTACAAAGTTCACTTAAAATGAGATATAAGGTACTTAAATAATATAATTAATGATGTGCCTCTGGGCCGCAGGTAGGTGTCGTCACATGTGTATCATCAAATCTTTTAGCTTGTTTTTAAATTGCTGGAAAGTGTCGCACTCCTTTACTTTATTTGGCAGGCTATTGTATAACTGTGCTCCTTCGTACAATATCGTTTTCTTTCCGTAATTGGCACGTGGGGTGATTAGATCGAGCTTATCTTTGTTCCTCAAGTTACGAGTTCTTTCTTTTTTTATGCAATTTTATATATATTTTATGCAACAAAGCCTTGAAACGTATTTCGTTACGTGCTGACGCATGATATCCACCGGGAATCTAATGGGAAAGGGGGCTAACGAGCTCTTTTAGGTCACCTGATTTTATGTGATAACAATCGTCCATACTAATTTCTGGTCCATTAATGGACGATTCTTTAAAGTCCATCAGTTACTAGTAGGGTAGGTAGAGATTAAAAAGTTAAATAACAACAAGCACTGTCTAACCGGATTATGTTAAAAGTGGTCTCGTTACAAATGGTTGATTGTTTAAGAGAGAAAGAAAATGTGTAAGCGCAGTGCTCTCTCTCGCTCTACAGCGTTAAACAGACAGTAGGTGTGCACTGTTTTAGATATATGAAAGTTAAAGTTAACTCTATTTTTCTATCACAATTATCGTAACGCAAAAGCTTAATCCGTGAGTCAAGCGTGCGTAAAGAAGTTTTACTTCAAAAATGTAAAATACACATGCAAGAATATCAATTGAAGTCCAGAATACACCTGTGGGAACTAAGTAACGTGACAAATAGCGCCGCGGCCGGGACGTCGTTTAATAAACAAAGCGGGGGCAATTAATGTGGACCACACGTCAAAGGGTTAATGCGGGGCTGGCCGCTCATTACAAGTGGTGACCTCTACACACCCCTACACCGGCGCTATCGATGCCACCGTAAGAATGAGGAGGTGAAAAACCACAGAACTGTTTATTAACTATTCATAATCTATTTTTAATAACCCTGTCTCACCGACTTAATAAGACAAGTCCGGTTGAAGGAATTTTTTTCAAGCAAATAAATACATTACATTTTCCTTACTTCATATATATTATTTGAAGAAACTTAACCATTCCAACTAACCTTAAGCTTGTGCTAGGAGATGGTTCACGTCAATAGTCGAATGGTGGATTCGAACCTACGACCTTACGATTCGCAGACCGTACCCTAAACCATTAGGGTGTTGAAGCTTTATAATATATATATAGGCAAACTTATAGTTTTCTTTTGTTATTAATTGTTTTCGTGTAAGCAACTTGTAATGTCTTAAATAAAAATAAAGTTACTTAAAACTACACCTAAAAATGCTTTCTTCAAAATTAAACCGTCATAAAAATTAGTTTTATTTACACGTATCATGCTCCGAGTTCCGAACTGATATATTTTCCATACAATGCATTGATTACAGTATTCAAAAAGTGTAAATTGAAGTCGTAACGGAACTATAATAAAAAGCTTATGTGTAAAGTGTAGCAACGTTAATTTTAAATGAATGCAATATCGTAACTCAATTTTCCACGTGTAATGTACAGGTTGGGGGTTAACCCTGCAGTTGACGCGACGCCCGCGGCGCTACTTCAAAGGAAATATAAATGTATGAATTGTTTAGCGCAAATCTACCCGCTGGCATTGGGGTCTTTTGGACCTTAGGTGCGGGGGTTTATATGAAATTTGTTACAATAATCCCTATGATGTATACGAAGGTACAAATGAGAATAACGCTTTAGGTGAAGATAAAATAGGTCTTTTAAAATATTCATAACTTTATTTAACGTACAGATAAGAGAATTATGTTACTTTCATTTTATCGGCTAATATTTTTCGATTTATATGTTATAATAATAGGATTTAACAGTTTAATGGTAGCTTTTAACGAATCCTCTAGGGAGATACCGACTTTTGTTACCGAGCAATATTTATCTCAATATTCCGAATGGAAAGACGCTAGAAATGTACAAAGTTGTCTCAAACTTAATTAAAATAACTAATCAAGTTATATTTACCAGTAAAAAAATATACTGACTTCAAGCAGAATCAAACGTTAAACGTTATTAGTCGCGAATGCTCTCTTTGTCCAGAATTGGACCAAACACACAGGTCCAAGCTTTCAAATAAAAAAAGAATCATCAAAATCGGTTCACCCATGTGAACGAAGTTAGTGTTGCAAGGTAACAAATATACAGACGAATTGAAACCAATCTGCTCAGTCTTGAGCACAGGCATAAGGTAGCTAGCCTTTCTGTTTTCTTCAGATTGCATTTTGGAGAGTGTGCTCAGGAAATACATGATCTAATTCCCCCATCCCCTTTCCGCCATCGGACTTCTAGACGCACTGCGGGATTTCATCATTTTGTTGTGAACATCCCTCAAACCCGAACGAAGCGATTTGCTTCGTCTTTCATTCTTCGTACAGCAAAGGACTGGAATAGTTTGCCCGCGTCTGTCTTTCCTTCCGATTACAATGTGGGTATTTTCAAGAGTAGAGTGAATAGGCATTTACTAAGCTAGTGCGCCTTACCATCCAGGACTGCATTTCCACTTAACATCAGGTGGGATCGTAGTCAAGCACTTGCTTAGAAATTATAAAAAAAAAATTGGGAATTCCTTTTTTGAAGTCGGTTGAAAACGAATTTATATGCATCTATACCTCGCTCAGCCAATCGAATTCTTATAACATTTAAATGTAGACATAAAAAAGGCACCGACGCGAGGCGGAGTGACATCAAAAGGAAAAACTAATGCGCGGAGGCGACGTCGTTTTCCCGTAAAATATTACCGGGGGTCGACGCGACCGCGCCCTGTCATTTCAGGGTTAATACCGGTTAATGCCGGTATTCTCTTTATTCTAGTACGATTGCTCAGAATTATCCGCCTTAACGAGCTGCTTCCTTTTCGATTTGTTTTACCATATTTTTTTTTCTTATTGCCTTCACTCTGTAATTGTACCGTGGGTGTTTCGCTCGGCTTTTTTGCCGGTGGACGTTCTTACAGTTTATAAAGTTAAATTCTTTTATGCTATTAAATAAACTCGTACGGTATTTATCACAATCGACTAATCGGGCGAGGCAACATGTGGCTATTTGACTTTACAAAGGACATATAGAACTCTTTTTTCAACTACTTAGGTTGGCCAGAGTAGCCGACCTTGACTGCTTCACCGGATTGAGAGGTGGCATAGCTCTTAGGTCGCTTAGCCTGAACCTCTATCATTAGTATCTAGACACAGGTGTCCCCAGTAAGGGGTAAGAGATTTTCTTCGAACTTTGATGCGTTATAGCTATTTACTTCCTTAAAATGCATCTTTTACTAAATTCTTACTATCGATGAAATTGTCCCTTTGGTAAAAAGGTTTGTCGAGCCGTGGCCTAGGTGTGAGTGACAGTAGTACAAAACGGTCATAAAAAAACATATAAACAAACTCTTTGTCCCAGTGAATACGATTTTCAAATTTCAATTGTTTCCAAGCATTTGTAAAATATATCAAGTAGTATTTTTAACCGAAGATTGTCTTCAGGATTTCCGTACCCACTATCACTGAATAAATAATCTAATAACAAAATGATATTTATTGAAACGGACGTGATAATTATGATATTCTGATATATATATTTATATATATATACACTAATAATTTAAAATTTATACACGTATTATATTTATTGTGTTATATATGTATATACATATATATATTTCCTTTTATTCGTCTGTATAAATTCCATGTAAACGTAATATTGCGCACGACTTTGGTCAGTCCTAGCCATCGTTGAAAATCAGCGCTGTCAGCATCCTTGCGACGGCATATGCTGAGACGGTGTCCAATATTAGTATCATATCCTATTTGTCCGTTTTGTATAACTGTTTTTTTTTCTGTCTTTTTTCAATAAAAAATATGTCTATGTCTAAATAACGCCATTGTTATACAAGCCATATAGATCTTACGATATTTTTCACTTCAAATTGTAAAAAAATATATTATCGTTCCTGTCACCGAGGATAGAATTCAGGTTACTAGTATGGCTGTAACTTGCTAAGAATTAACACAGTTTTTTTTGTGACTACCCAACACCATTTAGCCGCAACAGATTCAAAGGGATTTTAGAGGCAGCAGAATTCTTAGACCACGTAGTCAACATCTGTTGAGAGAAAATTTTGTCTGAAAATAGGCTATTAAAAACACCCAGTTGGTACTCTCTCGGGATCTCAGCGTACAAAACATACAAAAGTTAACCTGCCAGGCCACTTCATCTTTGTATAATAAGACAGTATAATTTGATTAACAGTACGCAAGCGTTCTCTATAAAAGAACATAAATAGTTCAGAGAATCTTAATATCTTACGCCAGCGTCCGCACTTTCCCATAAACCGCAGCGGCAGGGAAAAAACCTGTCCGTTACGGTCCCATAAAGTACCTACGCGGTATGACTCAAACGCAATAAGTCTATTTTAATTACTAGCATCGATATCGGCAGATTCCTGTCTTGCCTACTCGGGAGCTGTGCTCAACGATTAGTGAAGTGAATGTCGCGCCGACTTAAATAATTATCGATAACGATGTTATTTACGTTACTATCTGAAGTAACTATTACGAAACCTTAGTAAATTAACTAAATTAAATAGCCAGTTAAGTGTGTCTGACTGTTCTGAAGGAAAAAAAATGATAAGAATAACAAATATTTAGGTAATAAACAAAAGTAATTGTGTCAGAATCGTATAATTGGAAGTTTGAGATCTCTGCGTACCCCTTTGAGTGATAGGCGTGAGAGTTTGTGTTATGTTGTTAAGTGACGAAAAGCTTTAGAGATTTAGGGCCTCAGGCAGTATCATATTTGTTCCTCTGCTCAAGACATATGATGGTTCCAAGTAAATTCACTAGCTACATCTACTTTCTAACCGTAATATAGTAATGCACACTACACTAAACACGTAAAGTGTGTAGTATTAGACTACTTACCACAACACTCTACTTTATTTCAGAAATAGAGGCAGTGGAAGTACAAACCTTAGACATCACTTTTGTCCCTTCCACGCAATGTACAGTCATCATATTTATATGATATAGTTAGAAGGTGCAAGCCATAAATAAAGCTTTCTAAATTTCAATAATGGGAAACAAAGTGATTGATGAACTAATAGAAATTCAATTTGCATAAAGTGAAATCAAAACCATCGATATCGATGATCTTAATTCAATCATGTCCTCTAACACTATCTAACACAAACAAGGCTCGATAACGAGGTGAAATATTCACGGTGTAACGCAACACAATCAGCATTATAGACGTCCCACTCGCACCTACTGCTCGAGGGCACGGCGAGGAGAGAAAGGAAAAAGACGGCACGCGCCTGCGGCATATACAAAGGGGTCGAGCTCTCTTTGATCTTTCCGACGCGCGTGCGTACGTACTGTTTATCAATGTGTGCTTCTATGCAGATGAGTCGCGACTGAGAATTTGATAATTGCAAAGATTTATGTGTGCTTTTCTACGATCCAGTATGCAAATTAATATAGTGTTACTTAAAACGTGGAATAGGAGAATTAATTGATTGGCTTTTTATTTCCCCATACAGGATGTCTGTCGCAATATGCAACATATTAAAAATTTCAATAAAATCAAATTAAAAGAAAAAAATCAGTAAAATGTTTCACAGACTTCTAGAGTTTTATAGCTTACGTGTTATGACTACATCACATGACTGAGTTTTTTTTTATGAATCACCGGAATAAGTCACCGGAGTGAAAGAAGTCATGTCACCGTGTACGAAATCAAATTTGATCTGAATACAGAAATCTATTAGACTCAGTAACCATCACCGACGATTGCTAGTGTTAACCATATCGTAAAGACGAAATTTAGCATCATAGGATTCCACAAATAACATAGTTAGCCTAGTAATTAAGAGCACACACTGCGCTGCTAAGCTTATGCTTGTGCTAGGATATGGTTCACGTCAATAGTCGAATGGTGGATTGGAACCTACGACCTTACGATTCGCAGACCATACACTAAACCTTATTAGGCTATTGCCGCTTCTACTGTATCTATATGTTGTTAATCAATCGTCAATAGCCTAATGGTTTAGGGTACGGTATGCGAACCGTTAGATCGTAGGTTCGAATTCACAATTCGACTATTGACGGGAACCGTCTCGTAGCACAAGCTTAACCTTAGTTGGAATGGTTAACGAGAATGTTAGTAATAATTCTTCAAAAAAAAATACGATCCTAAAATTATTTTAGTGCACTGATGGAATAATAAATGTGAACATATTTATGTAAGTATGTCTTCCGGAAACCATATTATATTTATATATTTAAATAATGCATCTAAATCATGGACTTGAGTAAATTTTATTATATTATATTTCTTTTATAATTTTTATCTTATACGGTGCTCACAGCGTTACGGTGGTACGATAAAGAATATTTTACGAGCCGAATTACCATATCCTGGCAATAAATGAATTTTGTGTGTATTATAACAAAAATATAATTCAAACGTTTCCAAGTTTATGTGGTCATGCACGTTTTATGACGACAAATTAATCGCATATCATCCATTTAAAATTGTGAAAAGAACATTTTTAATTTACCAATTCCAGCATAAGTAGTGATAGCCGAGTGATTAAGCATTTGTACTTAGAATCTAATGGTCGTTAGTTTGAACCCCTAAAGAAATAACGGTTTTTAAACAAAAAATTAAGTAGTACTAATGTAGACTCTACTAAGCTTGGAAAACACTTTTTTTTGTTGACGGGGGGGAATCTTCAACAAGATACCTTCTAGGGAGAAGGCGGGGTTATGTGGGGTTTTTACCAAATAAAACCCCCAATGTTGCCCTTCCTCAGTGCATGGTGAGGGGCTCCGGAACCTCCAGGGGATTGCACCGGAGCCCCTCTGCACTGTGCTCTTCGGAGAGCACGTCCCGGCGGGGAGTCCCTCCCACCTGTGCCCTCGCAGTGCAAGGCGACACTGGCTAGCCGATGTCGCGTTCTTCGAGGGTCCTCTTGGGCAGACGACAAAGGCACCACCCTTTTCGCCCAGTGAACCCGAGGCCCCTTTTAGTCGCCTTCTACGACAGGCAGGGGATACCGTAGTCTTATTAACCCGAACGGGGTAGACCAGAGATAGTCATCGATATTCACTGAGTTTAAAATTAACCTTGATACATAAAGTTGTATATATATCCCACTGTTGGGCCTACTCTGTACAGAGAATTTAATAGCATAATAATATAGCATAATTTTCAAACTTTACAAGGGTTAGAATTTTTTTCAGACACGTAGGTTTCCTTACGATGTATTCCTTCACCGCCATCATAAATCAGCTGGTAAATCATCACATAAAATTGCAACAAACAAATGCTTTGGTGCCGGCGCCAAGGATCGAACTCAGGTTGTTAGTGTACTATGCAACTAGAGGCAACCGTCCGGACACTAAGCTACCACGATCCTGTTATATACTATAATATAAATTACATACATGTTTTTTTTAATCCAGGATTTGTATCTGTCATCCGTTTGAACGTTGTTAAATTAAACGTAATAAAATTCATTTATGACACAAAGGAAAACGGCGTGATGCTTTGCGAACGAAATCTGAAAGTGCAACTTTCAACAAGTAAATTTACGAGTAAAAACAAATACCGACATCAAAAAGAATAGGAATATTAGGAAATAGAATTCATCAGAACCTAACTGAACTCTGATCAAACTACATTTGAAGTACGTCCTTTCCAATAAAAAAATAAATCATCGCAATCGGTTGGTGTGATATTTTTTTTTTACGCGGGGGATTCCTTTTTATGGACCATCCTCCGGAATTCTGCGTGGGTGTGTGGGAATCGGTCTAGGCGACCCCTACCCACTAAACCTTCCGCGAATGCCATCAGCTGTTATAATTGGAGTGCCCCGGATCTGTCAGCAACAGGGCACCATGGTGTGATATTGTGTTATTCGTTCATTTGTGGTTTTATCATGGATACCATAGTCAGACTTGGAAGAACACACAGGAAGCACCAGCCTTCAAATAAAAAAAAAGAATCATCAAAATCGGTTCACCCATTCGAAAGTTATGACGTAACAAACATAAAAAACATACAGACGAATTGAGAAAGAGTCTTCCTTCTTTGAAGTCGGTTGAAAATATGTGTTGTCTCCACCATCTTAAGAGCAATGTTGAGTGAAGGTCTACTAACGTCCCTAATACGCTATCATATTCCTGTGTGACTAACCGTGTTTACAACTTGGAACCGGGTGGATTAACGGACTGATAACGTGCTGATAACGTGACATAATCCTCTCGTCCTGACACACAACAGTCTTGTCTTCACCGGTTTTTTAAAGCATATTAATCGTGAATTTAACTTACACCATCATGTTAAGTAAAGATAACTATTTCTGAAGTTAAATTTTTTTCGATGATTTTGGGAATGGATATAAGAATAATCTGTCACGCCCTTTTTTCCTACCAGGGTAGCACAGACTAAACTAAATTTATGACCGAATATGACAGGCGCTGAAGACATCGCCTAACACCGGGCACAAATTTATAGCAATTGATTTTTTGTACTTAAAATCGAAAATTACATTGATAAAAGCCGACTATGATTCGATCTCGCCATCATCATCATTCGTCAAACTCCTTAGCCTTTAGACTATCGTAAAATGTATAAGTGTGACGTAATTTCACAGGCCATTGTAAGACATATTTTAACAATGGGAGATCACTGATAATATTAATGACAAGGGCAATACATCTTTTTTAGTAAATTGAACTCTATTGGTCGTTTAAAATTTATTTAAATAAACAAATAAATAAACAGTAACATCAAGCGGCGCAAATATAGTAACCTCGATAGAGGTTTCATACTTGAGCCGTTTTGGGTAAAAACTTTAGTTCCGTAGGGTCCTAGTGCACACCACCTTTTAAATGTGATAGCTAAGAAGTTGGTTGACACATCTGGTGACCAGAGGGCTGGCTTATACCTTGCACAGAGATTAAGCATTGTCATCCAACGTGGCAATGCTACCCAGCCTCTGGGCTGCCAAGCGCGGACGGTTTGGCACAGTTATATTTTTGTAAAATACCTATTATATTGTTAATATATTTTTTTTAGTTAGTATTATTTATTGTTTTATATGTATAGTTAAGTTATATTTTCTAGTTTTAGCTATGAATAAATAAATTTTAAATAAATATAAAGTATAACTTTTTATTTGCGAACAAAAGTAAACACACACTTTTAATATAAGTTTTAAATTGTGCATGATAGACAATTAAATATCCATAAAATAAAATATTTTATTGATTTTTTTTATAAAACTTGGATTATACAGTATTTTTCATTAAGTTTAATGAAATATAAATAAATTAATAAAAATATTATATTTTATTTTATGGATATTTAATTGTCTATCATGCACAATTTATTTCAGTTAGCTAGCGTCTTTATCTTCCGAGATATTCAAACTTTCTTAACCGACCCTTAATTTTTGCTCACGAGTGTATAATGGAATATGGACACACGAGTATTAAAGCATCTAACAAGCAATAGAAGTACGAGCGAACTCTTTTGGAGATTTCAGGATAAAAGAATAGCGTCCGGAAAGATTACCTACCGTTCAAAAATACTTCCAGCCTTTTGTTTAATCGGGCGTCAAAACATCGCAACGCAAACTAGCCGCGCGTCAAGAGCAAATAGAATGTAATTCTCGCGCGAGAAACTAAAAAAAGGACCAAGAGAAACGGGGAAAATTCGAAAGGCCCCCGATTTTCCTGTCCATTGTCGTTTCTATTTTTTTTTTTCATCTTATTTAGCGCTTTGTCGGCGAGCCCTTTGAAGTCGACCTCCCTCCCCCCCTTTTAAAGGGGTGTTACAAATTGCGCTACGCCGTATTTCGAAGCGTAAACACAGCCGCTACTATTTGTTCATTACTCAATTTCACACCGTCAAATTAATCGACAAAGCACAACGCGTGTCGTGTGATAATCTCGAATTACGTAACAAATAACTCGTACGGTACGCGTTATAACTCGAATGTGTGATAACATGATTTTTTTATAACTAATGTTCATTCAGAAAAACATTCCGTACCTTTTGTAAATCACATAAAAGCCAAAAACAAATGAGCGCCGATATGAAGAGTTGGTAGCAAAGAGTTTGTTAAAGATCAAGTCAAAATCAAATCGAGAACAATAAGTTGGGGTTTCATGATCTGCACAAATGTACAGTAAAGCGAGCATTGTGAATTTTGACAAGTTGGTGTGTCAGCAATTGCTGGCACGGACGACGTGACACTATTAAGTTAGCAGTCTATGCAAAAGATTTTTTTTTAATTAATTTATTTACGAGAATTTTTTCTATTCATAAAATATTATCCTCATAGGACAACGAATGTTGTACAAACAAAAGCCTCAGTATCCTAGCTTCTTCCATAGCTGGTGAAGCTAGGATACTATTACAAAACCCGATATCCCAGCGGCTAATCTCAAATTTAGCTAACAATTCAGCTCTCAGAGCTTCGTTCCTGACACATTCCACCAGTACGTGATGCACGTCCTCTATAACTCCGTACTCCATGCAATTTGGTGAAGATTTTCTTTTCATTAGAAATCCGAAACTGTTTGATGGAATATGCTAAACCAATTGTGTACAAAATGGACGTTTATTGGCACCATAATGGTCCAATTTCCTAGTTTTTTAATTCATTGGAGCCACTGTGTTTACCGACGCCACTGGCACCCCTATCGTGTTTATTAGTATCTGTCGTATTTGGTAATGGTAGAGTGATCATTGATATGATTGTAATACATCGGTTTCATAATGAAACATCACTGGAAAATAGCGCACGGGCCCAGAATTGAATACACAGTAAATGCTAAGCAAACAATATTTCGCCACAAGTATTTTTTTTTAATTTTAGTTCCTGTTTTCTTTAAATGTTTTTTTTAATGACGTAAACATGAAAATTTACGAATATTGAAGAAAACTACCTATAAGGCTTTTTTATTGCAGTTTAATTTAATTTTTTTGATTTAAAATTTAACCTTTTTTTATTTATATTTAAACCTCAGGTTAAGTTTTAACAATTTATATATAAAAATGAAAATAAAAAAATATTATGAAAACCTAACCTAGTGTGTTCCACCGGGAATGAAGCAGGGCCCAAGCAACTGGTGGTTAGGGCGACACAGAGAGAAACCTCCTGACGATGCGTGCCGTGTCCAGGAGTACTGCCTTCTGTATCAGACCCCTGACCCAGCCATCTAGCGAGAGTCTCTTAATATGTTGATCGAGACTTTATGACTTTATGCTATAAGACCGTTTTTGACGACCATCGGGACAATGATCGTCGAATCCACATCCCACATGGCGGTCACCTCGTGAGCCAAGTCGAGGTACTTAGCGATTTTTTCCCATTCGGCCTTTAAAAGGTTCTCGTCATGCGGGATGGTAATATCGACGAGCATCGCCTGTCGCGTTGATCGATCTGTCAGCACTGTTCAGCCCTGTAGTTCTGGGCTCTCAAGAATAAGACTACGGTATCCCCTGCCTGTCGTATAAGGCGACTAAAAGGGGCCTCGGGTTCACTGGGCGACAAGGGTGGGGGCCTTTGTCGTCCGCTAAGGTGGACCCGGGAAGAAGGCGACATCGGCTGGCCCGTGTAGCCTTGCACTATGAGGGCACAGGGGGGGAGGGAGAATCCTCCCCCCCCCGGGACGTGCTCTCCTTGAGCACAGTGCAGAGGGGCTCCGGTGCGTTCCACTGGAGATCCCGGAGCCCCTCGTCATGCACCGAGGAAAGGGCCACCGGGGAGGTGTGGGTAAAAACCCCACATAACCGCCGCCTTCCCCCCAGAAGGCGGGGTATCTTTTTGAAGATTTCCTCCCCGTTAACAAAAAAAAAAAAAATCTGTCAGCACAACATCATAACTTTTTATTATTATTACTTATATTAGTAGTTATTTTGTTGCTTTAAGTTAGTAAAATTAATGTATTGTTATAATAATATGAGGTAATAAGTGTTGTAAAAGTATTTAATGATGTGTCTATAAATTATGTATCGTAGTATGCTTTACTTTAGAAGTTTCAATGAATGAATAAAGATGAACTAGTCGCATTTAGAAAGCGGGCAACTTACGAGCTTCTGTCAAGTGGATTAATTAGTTCAAAACTATACGTTTAATGACTTAAAAACCAAATAAAGTCAATGAGCTCAAGAGTATTGACATTTGAAATCCATATCATAATGTATTCCGGATGGTAACCTCACATATCCTTTTATGTATTTTTAGAGGTATTGTTAGGTCCCAGATGTGCCGAGTGGTGAGCTGCATACACATCCGAAACATATTTCAGTTAGTACAACTCGTAAAACGGAGACTGAGTCGTACAAGCCGTCAAGGATTTGAATCTTAGACCATTAGGTCAGAAAGTTGCTTTATTAACACTCTTACAACGATAATCTTTACTAATAGTATATGTGGATTGCTGTTGAAGCTATGAGCTTTATTAAAACGACTGATTTAATGGCCTACTTACTATTTAGACCACATATATTCCAATCTAGATAATATATAAAGAGAAAGTGTGTGGGTTTGTTCCCTATAGGCTCCAAAACGGCTGGACCGATTTTAATGAAACTTCAGATTGACCTGGCGAGTAATCCTGTAAAGTTTGGTGACGATCGGAGCACAGCTTTTATTTACTATGATAATATTCTATTGTTTTATAACCCAAATTTGCATTAACACATGCGTTGTGTATATTTATATCATTATGAACCATATTGAAGTACAATGGAGTGTATTGAAGTGTAATGAAATATAATAAAGTATACTGAAGTATATTAAACATAATAATTAAGTATTTGGAAGTATTCAAGGTAAGTTATAGCGCGAATGTATTCTTTTTCTGATGCTACTGATATGTACATGGGTGTAGGTAACGATCCTAACCCGCTCGAGAAGAGAATGAATACGGTATTGAGAATGAATAATTTAATTTATTGAGATAATTAAATGAAATATTTAATGATGTAAGTTTATTGTTAAAATATGATCAAGCAAAATCTAGGGCTGGGTGCGCTAGTAGAAATATAAAACATAAAAGCTCAAGACAGTCTTTGATACATGTTAATATGATAATTGAAGCGAAGGCATTTGCATAAAAAGTGCAAAAGGTCGCGTTACTGCGGCAATAAAACTATCAATTGAGAGTATTGTATTACAATTTATTAATCCTCTAATCGTATAACTCTAAGGCGGGCGGATATGAACGTCCGTTCATCTAATTCGCTCGAGGATCTACGGTCGCCACTCGGTATAATGTAGGCAGTAAATCAAAATTTCTCACTGTTCCGCCCACCGTGAATATAATATAAATGAGATTATTAGAATGAGCAAAAATATACTGTTACTTGGCATTGCCAGATAGTGTCGCTTTTTCATAAATCATAAGGCACTTCGGAATCGGACTTCTGACACACTGTCGTTCAATTTGCAGTGCAAAATATAAAGTTTTATCTCAACTATAATAACAGTCCCCACTAGTTCTAGTGCCCATTTCTGTAACGTACACTACTCGACACTGATTTTGAATGTCCCTTATATTAACCGTGAAATAGCAACCGACCGAGTCGCGGTTCGGCGTTCTCGGGCGCCCGAGGATTGGAATGCTTACGCGTAACATATTAATCGTCCAAGCCGAGGGTACCCCTCACCGGGGGGACCCTTGTGTCAAGTTACTAGCGATAGAGGTTCAGGCTAAGCCAAAGAGCTATGCCACCTCTAAATCCGGTGAACCAGTCAAAGCCAGCTTCTCTGGCCAATCTGCTTAGTTCGTCAAAAAAAATCTCGATACTGCGTATATCTTAAAGTGCATAAATATATTGTTTTCAATCGACTTAAAAAAGAAGGAGGTCCTCAAATTGTCTGTATGTTGCTTTTTTATGTTTGTTATCTCATAACTTTCGTCTGGATGAATCGTTTGATGTTTCTTTTTTTTGGTGCTTCCCATATGGTTTAATTTCAATTTGGTCCAATTCTGTCAGTGGATTTTTCTTCTATAAGCTCTACAACCCTTTGTGAGCCTTGGCTTGGTCAAGCAACATCCTCCACCTCGATCTATCCATGGCCGCAGTCCTCCAGGTTCCTATGCCAATTTCTTTGGCGTCTCGATTGACACCGTCTATCCAGCGGAGCTTTGGTCTTCCCCGACCTCTTCGACCTTCGGGGCCCCTAATCATAACTGCCTTGGGTATCCTGGCTTCATCCATTCTCTGCACATGACCAGCCCATCTAAGTCTGTTTAATTTGATGTGCCCAGCCACGTGCAGTTACTGGTAGAGGTCATAAAGCTCCTGGTTATAACGGCTCCGCCATTGGTTGTTCCCGCACACAGCGCTAAAGATACGTGTCTGTCAGTGGCATCCATGAAAAAATCGTACGTCTTGAATTACCATTGAGTATGAGCGCAACAAATGGACGAATAATTCAATATTACGCTACCCGTTTTCGATTATTTATTTTTTATTGGATAGGATGTAATTAAGGATAACATGATGAGAGTTTGGTTAGATTCTGATTAATTATATTTTGTTTTACGTTTTACCTATTTAGTTTTAAATAGTAGATATATATATTTAAATACATATATGTATAAGTATATCATAATATTTTTATTTTTAAGAAAATTGAATTTACAGAAAACTCTTCACAAATTCTAAATTCCTCTAAATTCTGTCCATCAAAAGGATGTGGGTAAGAGATCGCTTTTATTGATAAGACCGCCCGTTGTGCATCCAATAATATCAAAAAAATAATACGTACTTTTATTATTTCTATGATTTACTTGTTATTTGTTTATTCATAATCAATATTAAAAATTAAACGTTATAAATTCTATGTTTCACATTGATATTATGCAAATGCTAATAAGGATGGTCTTTAACTGTAACTAAAAATAATTTACGATCCTATAATTTTGTTATGAAATTACAGCTCAATAAACTTAATCGATAGATTTAAATAGTGGTTTAAATTCACGATATTTAAAGACAGGAACGACAGTCGTTGTAAAATATAACACTAGAAAGTTGTAGTCCGTCTTACCCGGCGCTTGTACAGGTAACAAATACATTAAAAATAATAACCTACCTGCATCAGTACCTATTTACCACCGAAAGTTTAGTTTGCTTAATAAGCAGAACTTGTAACTATAACAGTCCGAAAAAGGAACAACTAAATGATCTATAAATAATAAAAAAACAAAAACTCATGATTGCCGGAACGAAATGGCAGTGTGTCACGCGTGGACAATAAATCTAGCGAGCAACTCTTCAAAGCGAAATTTTAAATATGCATAAAAATGTCAAATGATGAAATTGATGGTACCATAGCGCGCGGCCCGAAACGAATTCTAACGAATGATATACTCACAAGAGACGACGAAACGATTTGTAAAAATAAAATGTGAGAACAGAGCCGCCGGTTATATCTTAGTGCTTAGACAGAAGTCATTTACACTCTTAATAATTTTAAATATGATGTTATACAATACGGTCGCATCATCCTGCTAAACCGATAGTGTACAAAATAAACGTTCATTGGCATCACAGTGGTCGATATTTGCTAGTTTTAGTAGTCAGTTCAGTTCATTGGTTTACCGATGGCGTATTTGATGTATTTGGTAATGACATAATGATGAATAATGTGTATAGCAATAGATCGAATTCATAATGAAACATCAACAAACAATAGACTCCGGACCCTGGTTATGATGGAATACATGAACAAAACACAAACGACAATGTCTTCTCTCCTATAACATGTTAAAAGCGGTGCTAGATAGTCTTAAGTTTTATAACGCTAACAATTCTCAAAGAAGCGTTAGCGACAGTTTATCACGAGCTTATCAGAACCCACATGTGACAGTTGTCGAGCCTGTTGCCATGCAGGGGGTACAAACTTCAGCAAGTGACTTTGTTGGAGAACAAAGAACGGAAATACATTGATACAAGACATCTATGATACAAACCTCTACCATAAGCCCGAAAAAGACAAAAAGGTTGTGACTGTGGATATATTAAGTACAATTCTTATTTAAAAACGTACGTAAAATGAAAGTCTATTGTGCCACGATGTTAGGCATTTGCCTTCTGTATAAAGAGAATATAAGTAAATATTCCACCACGCGGCCCAAGTGCGGGTTGGTGGACTTTTCATAGCTTTGAAAATTTTCTAAGATGCATATTGACGGAGATATTCTTATGATGTTTTACTTTACCGTCGAGCAAGCGTTAAATCAGCACTTAAAACTCAACACAAAAATTCATTGGTGCCAGCATTAAAGATTCAACTGGGTTTACTAGCGTACTATGCAACTAAGGAAACTCTAAGCTACCACGGCTCATATTATTATTTATCAGATGTATAGATTTAATAGGAAACTGGACACCACTAAAACTAGCAAAGATTTAAACATTAAAACACTTAAAATCCATTCCATAGTTGTAAAGTTAACAAAATTAACGTTTAGTACAACATTAACAGTTAATGTCTTACACGATGAAGTTCAAATCATGCCTTTAAAGGCTGATGTTATTTTTATTCTTGGTGCGTGTATTACAGGTAAATGAGGCATTAGTCTAACAGCGTACGTCTATCATAATTACAAAGTAATACGAGAAAAAGTTCGAGAAAAAAAGAATAAACATTTGAATGCGCATCACGCACTATTAAGTGGAGATGACACAGCAGGATATGTACATAAAACTTGCAACTGTATTCCCATAAACGGGCGAGGGGACCACACACGTCCACCTGCGACAACTCAATAAAGCGTGCGACGAGATGCATCCCGCATTTTGCCTTTAAACGAGGCAAACAGTGATGAGCAATAGAGCTAGAACGCAACGGGGTAACTTGTTTAAAAAAACACCGTATAAAATTATTCAAGATAAAGATACAACGTAATGTAATGAGCGTATAAATCCCAAAGAGCCAATATCTGTCGCGAAGTAAGGAGCGAAGTAATAGATGATATGGCTTTGCAACATGCATCTTAAGACTTTCAACAGAAACAGATTTATAGCCATTTAAATTCAGAAATAGTTCTAACTGTCCCAGTTTTGATTTTGATTACTGTTAAGAGGACAGCATGGGAACAAAATCTCGTCTCCAGGCACGATAACGAGCTTTTATTTTTTTATGGAGCCGTCGTAAAATCTAAAAGTGTGAGCATTTTTTATTTAGAATAGTTGAATTTTATTACTTAACTCTAAAATTATATTATATAAAAATACGTGTACTACTAAGCAATGCAAATTATTAACTTCGTTTGTATAAAATTTAGAAAAAGATATAAGCAGTAACAATATATAGAACTTAAGTGCATTAGCGCGTTGTTAAGAGACAAACAGTAGACTTGATTGGACATTCAGCACTGGAGTATCGCAAGGCACACAAATTAGACCATTTTTATTCCTTGCTTCATATTGATGCAATAAAAAGCTAAAATGATCGCGACGTTCCTGTTTCGATCTTGGACTCGTTCAATTTACTAATTGGTCATTATTCTTCCATATAACGACCCAATTAGACCCAATCAATCCTTGGTTTTACGTTGTGGAGGCTTAATATATTATTGATATATGACAGTATGAAGGAATTTACAGCCGTTCGGAGTTAATGGATATAGAAAACTCGATCTCTTTGGACGGTATTTATATTAAAATTACTACCGATAAATTGGACTTCAAAATAGTTTAACATTCGGATGGGAACCATAAACGAAGCTATATTATAGTATCGAAGATGTTATCTATAAACGGATTTAAGGATTATTTATGTGATTATTATACAATTCTATCTAATGAGTGTTAAAGGAAAAGGAAATTGAAGAAACCTTAAAAAAATGTATAATGATAAACATATAAAAATGGTAGAGTTTTGTGAATTAATTACAATCACCAGATCAGGTCTGGTTTAGTATGCAACATGCAAACTCGCTTAAAGAGTGAAGTTGTTAGCATCTGTGGAAATAAGGTATTTGTAAGCGATGCTAATCTCTGTTTCCTAGATGGTGCAAAACGGAGACACCATTAGAGAGTGGCATGGCCATGTAAGGCCTATCACCACAGGGTCAATCCAGAAAGAAACATAACCTGTTTTTAGGTGGTAGAGATTCGGATAATAAAGAGTCCAGGCCAAATCTCTGTCCTTTCGCATATTTCTTGTATCCTTCTCTTCGTCCTAATTCTTTCGTAGTCAAAGATTACTTATATGTTTTGATGTTAGAGTGTTGATGGTCGAAGGCGTTTACTGTTAATCTATTAATTCCCTGGCTTTATCGTCTCCAATTCCATAGAAGTAACCTGGTGAATGCGACGTCATGGACCTCTACATTCATCCCGCATACCAAGAGTTCTCGCAGATGCAATTTTACCATTACTAAGTATGGTGATCCTAATATCATAGAGTTGAATGTCTAGGTAGAGTCAATAATATCATGGAAAAACCATAGTAGATACCCATAATAGATTTATATTAAAGTGAATGAACAGAATAGAAATAGTTGCAGTTCTATTATTACTATTACCTTTAGCCGTCGTAGTAGGTCATCGACCTGTGTGACAGCTGCTAAGTCCTTCCTTGTAACACATACCACTAGTATATACCTCCATTCGTTCTGTTTAAGTACTAAGAAATAAATTGTGAGTGTATATAACTTAATTTACATACAAAGTTGCTTATGAGAATTTTAAGTGTGAACCAATTTTTTTATATTTTATGAAGTTATTCAAACATATATATAACAAAGAGGCCCAGCGAATGCGCCACCAGATATTTCCCGGGCATCCCTCACGCACACACCACAGTCGATGTATCAAAACAGAGCGGCCGCTGCGCATACGTCGACACGGACATAAATCTGTTCTTCCAAATCATTCTGTGGTAAGTCTTGAGCTATAAAGGCGTAGAAGGACAATAATTGTTTCCTATCATTTCGGGGAACTGTAAATACCCACAAGGTAACATGTTATGCAGGACTCGATTTAGTGTTTCCAGATTTGTAGCAGATGATACCATCCCGAACCTGAACTAAATTCTGCGTGCTGTGTGCCCTTCCCATTGCCACTTCACTGAATCTAACCCAATGAACTAAGTCAGTTTTTTGTTTGTATACGAATCTAGGGCGTGAGTGCTCTTTATAACTCGTTGTGCAACATCAAGCTTACTTATAAGTTTGCCAAGGTTCAGCAGTGGATGTCGTAGGGCTGAAATAATGAAGATGATGAACCACTGAGTGATCCTGACAGTATTGTTTTTATGAGCATGAGGCATATATGATAGTATGTGATCACCGTCTCGGATCACGGCGCTGCTAAATGCCATCTCGCAGCTTTGGACTCGGTGAAAAGGCGGGTTAAGAGGTTATTTGTTGATGCAATTCAAACCAATCTGCTTAGCCTGAGCGCTGACGTAAAGTAGCGCTAGGCTTTTGATTTTCTACAGAAAAAAAAACAGTTTACAGAGAAATTACAATGCATTAGCTTTGACCTGACCGTTTTATGAAAAGTCAGAATGTCACTCAACTGTCGAACAAGTATACCTCCATTTCATGTCTGTGCCTGTCATGCCGAACAAACTGGCAGATGGTTAAAATCAATAATCGAACGTTAGCTTTAAGCCCACAACCTTATGTTCTGCAGACCATTTCATCACCATCCATCAAAATCATTAGGCTATTGTCATACAAATAAAGAAGTTAATTCATTTCTGTCTATCTAAATAATTTTATAAATTGCAATCCTTTTTATAAGAAATCTTATCTTAAGTAGTCACAGGGACATCTACAACATCAGAAGAGCTGCAGGTGCGTTGCTGAACCTTGAGAACGAGTAGGTTAACTTATCTGATGCTTACTATTGATCCCAATAGCAATCTAATCACGGATGTAAACCCGCTCTGAAAGAATAAGGGACTGTATCTAAACCATTGTTTAGGGGCGCTGTAATGACGAGGTATGTACGTAATAAATATTATATTATGCATTTTCTATATTCTATAGTCGCATGTAGGCGTCGTTTCATGGAAATCGTGGACAAATGTTCTACACAAATGGTCAAATCAAAAATGCTACATCGTCCCATATCCCGTAACAGCTGATTTAAAGTCAATCCTTGTCTACGATCGCATAGGTCTACGCTGTGCGCGTATTTCGGAATCGTTTGATCTCGCCGCGAGCTTTAATGAGGCGCGCTGTATAGACGGTAACTAGTTCGGATTGTGTTCGCCTACTGTCCCGCTGTACTGAAATAACAAATTGTTTAGTTTTTTAAGAATCAGCTTTAAAGCTTTGGGATACTTTTTTAGAACAATGTTTGGTTTTCTAACGTCTGGGGACATTTGAACTGCGGATACCACTATAGTACTATTTTGGATCCGATGTAAAGGAATTCAGTGATTATTTAATCGTATATAAGTATTTTTATAGTGCGTGTACGTATATGTAAATGTATATTTATTTATATGTATACAGAGTATAAGGAGACCGCTTCCGAAAATGAAGACAGACGATAGTACTTGATGATGGGACGGAAAAAAATTGATCCTGATAAAAAAAATTATATCTCTAATATAGGTATTTTGAATGGTTATAGCATGCTCGTCACTTTTTTTAACGTTAATAGATTTATGAATGCACATTGGTTTTGATGTACAATTGATTGAGTTAAAAGAGTTTATAATTACTATTATCCTACATTACATTACTAGAGTAGGTAATGAGGCTACAAGAAGATGATTACATTTGAAATTGATAAAATAAAAATGATTTAATAAAAAGTTTTATATTTTCATTTGTTAAATGTTGACTATCCGTCAAATGATTACGATCCTCACCTAAACCATTATGACACAAATCTAAATACACGTCAAAGGCAGCTCTAAAATGTTCGTATGTTTTACGTTCGTATCCGGTTTTTTTTAAATAAAACGGATTAAAAATAAGTCAATCAGACCTTTTGTACGCAGTACGTACGCTGTCAAAATTGCGAACAGAGCTCAACAGTGAGAAGAGCGCGGCCGCAAAAATACAAAACATTTCGCAATACTGCACTCCGCAGCGGGTGAACCGTAACATTTTCCGAAAAAGAAAAAAAATAAATAAATAAAAATGGAAGCCGACTTTTCATTTTGTTGTGCGGGAAAGGCGAACAATAGGCGGGAAAATTGCGCGTCACTCTCGCGTTCCAATTTGTCAAACGGTCGCCGCAAGATGGCGGCGGCGGATGCGCTGCAACATGGCGGCTTCCGGTGGGGTTTAATTAAAAATGCGTCTCATTTGCAGCTTGGGTGTAGCTGAAGTGAACGAAAGTTGTTAATCGGTTACTTAATTGCTACACTGTAAGTTAAGACAATCATAATAAAAACAGAACATTTTGTAAATTAAACCGAGTTATTTTCTTCAAAAGCTAAAACCCATTTAAATCTGTATCTATTGAAAGTGGACGTGTACGTCAGGTCTACTAAAATTAAAAAATACAAGCCAGTAGTATCCATTTAGATATTACAAGAATGTGTACTTTCATTTAAAACCCGCCTTAAATTTTATAAAAAATTGTGATTCATAAAAGAAAATCACGAACATGATCCATGAATATAACAATTATTCTAACTTATGAAGCCACAAACAAAAAAAAAATTCATCATTTTTTTAAGTCGGTTGTCAATTCAATCAAATAAGTATCTCGTTTGTGTGTAAGAATTTATCAGTTAGTTCTATAAGAACAACAAAGCGATTGTAATTTATCAATCTGGCTACATCACCAACTACGCACGGCTTATGTATTCAAACCCACTCACGTATTATGTAAAGCTGCAAGGATATAGCGCGCAACTTATATTCTGAATTCCTAGTTGGCGTCTGGTGGCTTCAATAATAACAATTACTCAAGCAATGATAAACTAATAACTAGTTACTTGTGAATTGGTGGATCTAGATTCTAAGCTCTCTAGGATATTAACTGTATCCTTAAATTATGATCGATGATAATGACCAATTCGAATTTGGTGAAATCTTCTTATTGTTACTAAAGAAGACCTTGAATGTATATATAGAGGTGAGCAAAAATAAGTCTGAATAAAGGGTCGGTTAAGAAAATTTGAATGTCTTGGAAGATAAAGACGCCTAACCTGAACTACTAAATACTAACCGACCTGAAATCAATTGTACATGATAGACAATTAAGTAGAGGGAAGCAGACCACGAGGTAGATCACCGATGCGATGGTTGGATCAGGTGTGGAGTATGGTGGGTGCTCCCCTCCACGAATGTGCCCGATTGACGACCAGCAGGCGGAGGTGGCGAGACGTCGTGCGGCGGGTGCTGTCTGCTGCCCAACCCACCGGATCATGATGACCACGACCACTCTGACAAGAGTGAAGCGACCAAGAAGAAGAAGACAATTAAAAAAAAAATTATTTTAATTTTTTTGAAGGATTTTTTCTTTACCGACCCTTTATTTTTGTTGACGAGTGTAGATTCAGTAAGGCACTGAATTCTCCTGACGTTCCCTAAACAGGTTTATTGCTTCCAAAATAAGGTCAAGTAGGTTGGTAAAAAATATCTCTCACGGCTCTTTTAACCCTCGCAAGTTCAGCAGCTTTTTACAAAGCTTATCAGGTCTCATATGTGACAGGGGGGAGTAAAAGATCTAGTTATAGTATTTAAATTCAATTTACAGATATTTATAATGGAAATTTATTATATGTTTTATTATAAATAAATTATAGAGACATAAATAATATACGACATCAAATTGAGACAATTTTAGTGTCTGTTTGTAATATTGAAAAAACCGTAAATACATATGAATGTGTACATATAAATTGCCGGCGTCTTTCCGTCCAAGTACGACGTGGGAGCCTACAAGAGTAGAGTGAATAGGCACTTACTAAACTTGCGCGTACCATCTTTCGACTATAAGACCACTTAACATCAGGTGGGATCGTGGTCAAGTTTATACCCCATGAAAAAAACCAAATTAACATTTACGGCTAATATCTGCAACGGCTGGGCCGATTTTGACAGGAATTTCACTGGCAGTAATGTAATAAGGAGCAACTTATCTTAGTTTTAATTTAGAAAATTAAAATAAATGGTTTTGTATCGCGGGTAACCACCTCAGGGCGCAGGCAGTAAATATATATTATGTTATGTTATATTTATAAAAATACAATATCTAAAAATCTATAAGTAGTAATCGAATAAATTCACTGTGTTCAATCACCCAACTCAGAACTTGACTCAATATCATAGTATTTATTTAAAAAAAAATACTCGGGTCTCTTTTTCTCGAAATCTACCACTTAGTTAATAATACAATTACGTAAGAAATTTG
The DNA here is from genome assembly GCA_029286785.1 of Meandrusa payeni. Lineage (NCBI taxonomy): Eukaryota > Metazoa > Arthropoda > Insecta > Lepidoptera > Papilionidae > Meandrusa > Meandrusa payeni. The sequence continues at coordinate 6,828,268 of JAGSMX010000029.1, forward strand.
ACATGATGACAATACGCGCATATCCACTTGACCTCGCCGAGTAACGCAAAAGAATTAATGAGCCAAAATGTCCCATGAAGCCATCTCCCCATCCTCCGGACCCCAATCCGAAACCCGACAATAGCCGAGTGCATGTCAACGTTCGAAAACAGCGTGTAAGTACAATAAGAAATAATGGAAACTACCCTCCTCGGCCCAGTATTAAACAACAAGTGGGAATTGGTACACAATAGGCACCGCGCTCGGACCCTTGTGCCGTAACCACTTCACAGGCGATAGGGCTGCGCGTGAAGAGATTTAAAAAAATATATATTTGGAATATCCAAAAAAGCACGCCTTATTGCTTATTTCACTTGTTTCAATTAATACATTTTGTATTCGTTTATTTTTTCAAAAATGCCACAAAAATATTAAATTGTATTTTACCTTGTAACGTTAAAGTCTATATACAATATATCCCACGGCTGAGCACAGGCTTTTTCTGAAAACAGAGTATAAGAATATAGTCCGCCACTCGGCCATTGTGCGGATTGGCAGACTTCACATGTCTTAGAAAATTTATATATGAAGGTTTCCTCGCGATGTTTCAATACAATGCCGAGCGCGCGGTAAATCAGCACTTAAAATTGAAATAAACTAAGTCATCGGTGCCGGCACTGGGGATCAAATTCAGATTCCTAGCGTGCTACGCCTGTACACACAATACAAAAATCTAACACTTAATTACGAAATTAATTGGTTCACTATCTATAAAAAATTTAAACCTTTTTTTTTAAAAAAGCCGTATCATATTTTTTTAAAAAATGTACGACAGATTTATTACTGTTTTCTTGATATACTTTATTTTATTTAAACAATAAACTTAAATCATTAAATATTTAATTTAACTCTCACAATATATCAAATTATTCATTTTTCTCCGTATTCATTCTCTTCTATTCTCTTCTCGAGCGGGTGAAAATCATGTACCTACACCCATGTACATATCATTAAATACAATATTATTCTTATCATTTATAAAAACATATCGGGCTCAAGTTAATGTCACAAAAAAAAATAAGACGTATGGATTGTTTGACAGTTCAAAAAGAGGAGTGCTCCGATCGTCACCAAACTTTACAGGTTTACTCGCCAGGTCAATCTGAAGATTCCCAGAAAGTTTCATTGAAATCGGTCCTGCCGTTTCGGACCCTATATAGAACAAACCCACACACTTTCTCTTTTATATATACTGATCTATGTAGGTCTAGGTCTACGCTATTGTATACTATATACAATAAATATAACTGCATTATGGTTGTGATAGAGGCATTTTAGGGCTGCAAAAAGCTGTACGTGGTAAGATTAAGGCAACCAACGTTTTTAGGTGTGCGCGATCAAAAACGTTTGTTTTTAGGCGTAATTATTCCATTCAATGTCATTTTACTGGAAACAATATCATAATATAACAGTCTTACGCCAATGAACTAGAAATAATACAATTCAAGTTTAATCGTCAACAATTTACAGGAATATTTATTGACCATGACAAAGTCTAAAAATGGCGACCGCTCGTAAAAAAGATGACCATAAAATTAAGATCTACGGCAACAAGTCCGCGAACGGTCGGTAAATATGCAATACTTAGTTTTTATTAATTAAGTAAACACACGACGGTATAAGGCACGTCTTCATTATCTCCGGTATTTGTATTCCAGGCGAAAACAGTTAAAGTTTTTGGTCCAAATGTCAAGCTATTACAGTATACAATGTGACAATTTTCGCGGTAACTATAAAATGGACGCATTTGTTCGTTTTTACACCGGCTGTGACCACCAAAGGACTTTTGTAATGCTATTTCGTAGGAAACGTACAATTGGCGGGAAATATTTCCCTTACAATAGATACATGAATGTAATCATTATTGAAGTATTTACGTAACGGTTTTACAGTTTCTTGTGACAGCTGATGGTTTCTACGAATTAAGATAGTTAATGGCAGCCCTGTAGTTCTGGGCTCTTAAGAATAAGACTACGGTATCCCCTGCCTGTCGTAGAAGGCGACTAAAAGGGGCCTCGGGTTCACTGGGCGACAAGGGTCCTTTGTCGTCCGCCAAGGTGGACCCGGGAAGAAGGCGACATCGGCTGGCCCGTGTCGCCTTGCACTGCAAGGGCAGAGGGGGGGGGGAGGGAGTAACCTCCCCCCTCGGGACGTGCTCTCCTTGAGCACAGTGCAGAGGGTGCGTTCCTCTGGAGATCCCGGAGCCCCTCGTCATGCACCGAGGTAAGGGTCACCGGGGAGGTTTTAGTGGGTAAAAACCCCACATAACCACCGCCTTCCCCCCAGAAGGCGGGGTATCTTTTTGAAGATTTCCTCCTCGTAAACAAAAGAAAAAGATAGTTAATGGAATAGCAAAAACTCAAAGTGTGGGCGGTTTTGTCAGACACGACCAGTGCTAAAAATACGTAAATAAATTAGTAGATTGACTTTCTAATGTTTCTAATATATAGATAGGTATTTAAATATTTATATGGCAATGCACTTACCGCGTTTGACTGATTCATTAAGACGGCACGGTAGATGAGAGAATATATATAAATATCCGAAAATTTTAGACAAAGCTACTAGTGGAAATGGTATCCGAACGAAGAATATTTATTTGTGAACCAATTAAACTGGTAGCATATATAAATGAATTTATGTGGAAGATGCCAGACAATATTCTGCCATTACATAGCACTGTGTAACCGTATAAAAGGGGGTGTACGTAGTGGTATGGTTCGGCCCTCTCGGGCGCCCTCGGATCGGACTGCTAACGCGTAATAATGGTAACCGTCCAAGCCGAGGTTACCCCTCACCGGGGGGACCCTTGTGTCGAGTTACCACCTAATAGAGGTTCAGGCTAAGCGATCTAAGAGCTGTGCCACCTCTCAAATCCGGTGAAGCAGTAAAGGCCAGCTTCTCTGTGCCAACTGTGTTAGTTCGTCAAAAAAAAATGGTATGGTTTCTTCTCTAGGGTGTGAATCAAACATTAAACGCTACTACCTTTGGAGGCTGCCTATTATATCCGAACTATCGCCGGCGCAAGGTGGCTAGTCTTTCGGTATTTTACAGATTACATTTTGGAGAGTGTGTACAGGAATTACACGAGGTAATTGCCCCATCTCCAATCTACCTTCGGACGTTTAGACATTCGGCATTCCCTTTATAGTAGATGTTCCGCGCGTCCGAACGCAGTGATTTGAGTCGTCGTTCATCGTGCGTACAGCAAAGGAGTGGAACAAGTTGCCGGCGTCAGTCTTTCCGTCCAAGTACGACGTGGGAGCCTTCACGAGTAGAGTGAATAGGCACTTACTAAACTAGCGCGTACCATCTTTCGACTATATCACCACTTAACACCAGGTGGGATCGTGGTCAAGCACTAGTTTATACCCCATAAAAAGTTATATTCATTAAACAGTAAGTTACGTTCTGGCCTCTACATTCAGTGTGAGATGCATTATTAAACGAAACATGAGGCACTCGATATGTTTGTAATTTTTAATGTTCGTGCATCCATTATATTCACACACATATCACATCATCATATATGAACGGATTTTTAAAATTTCATATTTCAATTCGTTATATAAGGTTTTGTTTGTTTGTTAAATTAGTTATTTATTTGGAATGGAAAATGGTAATTATTTTAACAATGATAATATTTTTTTTAATAAAAACAATTATATGTAAAAGATATAAGGGTTTCAACCCTAACAGCCCATTCGCGTCAGTCGCGGGCTAAGCTTGAGTGTAGCAATAATAGTTGGGATTTATTTGAACACGATTTTATTAATTAACCGAATGAGTATTATTGCGGTGGCTTCAATTTTATTACAGCTTTTAAGGCTTCATCGGTCGGATGTGTTATAAAAACTATTTGTCTTTTAACTCGAGCATATATATACATAGATACAATATATATGACATTATATATATTACACACATTACATTTTTCTTCTTCAAATGTCTCTCCACTACTGGAGGTTGGCCGTCAGGTCAGCGAACTTATTCCTTTCGTGTGCCAAACGCTGGCAATGGTGTCCCACTCTCTGATGTTTCGCAACCACGACTTTTTCCTACGTCCAGCGCGTCTCTTCCCTGTTATTTTGCCTATCATAATTAGTTGGAGGAGCTGATATATTTCGTGTCGCAAGACATGACCTAGGTAGGCGACTATTCACTGTTTGACGGTCTATAACAATTGGCGGTTCTTTTATTTTTTAATAAGAAAGCTAGTAATATTCCTTATTTTTTTTTCAGAAATATTACTAACAATCTTGTTAACCATTCCAACTAAGCTTAAGCTTGTGCTAGGACATGGTTCACGGCAATAGTCGAATGGTGGATTCGAACCCACGACCTTACGATTCGCAGGCCGTACCCTAAACCATTAGGCTATTGACGCTTCAAACGCTTTCCGACACACATTACATAGAATATTTCTTTCTCTCTCCAATAGTTTTAAAATTTTTGTGCACATCCCACAGGTTTGTTCTTAGTTTAGACACCAGTCCCTCGCTCTTAATTGTAACTTAATTAGTTGCTATTGAAATTACTGTGGGATAATAAAAATGTTTATTTCTTTGTTGTTCCTTTTCAACCGACTTCAAAAAAGGAGGTTCTCAATTCGTCTATATTTTTTCTACCTGATAACTTTGGACTGTGTGGTGCCATTTTAATTTGGTCTAACAATGGCATCCAGAGAGAGATGAGAAAATATAACAATAATATAATAATATGATTTTATTTCAAACCAAAAATTCATGTACAAACCAGTTCGATAATAGCCGCAGTAGTAAAAACTGTGTCGCAGCTATTGACGCCCATCTCCAAACAGTTAAATACAAATACAAATTTAGTAAAATTATAAACTTATAATATAATTTAGTTTAATCGTTCTGTGTGTGTGAGTGTGTTTGTGTGTAAAAGGTTGCGTATGTGAAGAGTGACTGTATGTGTAGGGATGAGTATGAAGGGAGTGAGTTACTCTGACTGTTTATTATGGTTTTAAAAGATCTTCTGTAAATTCATACGAGAGGGTTTGGTGCCATTCAGTAATATGTGTCTTATATTCTTTTAGTGGTAATGGGTATATATGTAATAATTTATTTATTGTACAAAAAGGCACTTAGGATATAAAATTATATAAGTCATATCATATCATATAATAATATTTGCATCAAGTATGTGCGCAACAAATGGACGAATAACTTAATATATCACATTTCGGTCAATCATTTTTTATTGGAAAGAATGTAATTCAAAAGTAGTTTGATGAGAATTTGATTAGGTTCTGATCAATTCTATTTCGTAATACCCTTACGATAATTCGTAAATACAAAGAAGGAGTCCACATGTAATAGCGTTTTACATTTGATCCTTAAAATTCTTGTTTAAAGTCGGTTTAAAATAAAATAGTAACGTTAAGTTAGTAAAAAAAATTAGAGATAATATTATTTTGGCGAGTGTTTCCGAGATAAACTGTAACGAATGGCCGTAAAGGCGACCGCATACTGAGAGAGTCTGTACTCAGTGACGACGTCCAATTACTCCCAACCACCAATTAGGGGCGCGTGCTGTCGCCCGACGTGGGACCGCGCGTGCTGGGGAATGCATACCACTTATTATACTAAATGAGCCTAAAACTAACGACACGATTATGAATTTTATTGTTTAACAAGTATATTTACGATTACAAAAACCGACATAAAAAAAAATAGGAATATTACCAAATAGAATTAATCAGAACCTTTACAAAAATCAAACTTTAAAGTACATACAATAAAAATTATCGAAATCGGTTGGCGTGATATTGAGTTCTTTGGTGCGAGCATTTGGGTTTAAAGAATTTATTTCTCATAAGAACATAAACAAAGTTCACTTAAAATGAGATACAAGGTACTTAAATAATATAAATAATGATGTGCCTCTGGGCCGCAGGTAGATGATGTATCACATTTGCACATACTTAGTGCAAATTTAAGACTTATATAGTATTCTCAAGGATGCCATTGTCAGAATTGGATCACATGGTAAACACCAGCTTTCAAATAATAAAATAATCATCAAAATCGGTTCACCCTGTCGAAAGTTATCATCACATATGTTACAAAAATAATACAGACGAATCAAGAACCTCCCCTTTATTTGAAGTCGGTTAGAAATTGTCACAACATCGAGAATAAAGAAGACTGGTTATGGAGAATAAGAATTTGTCTGCTTATTTGTTTTCGATTTTTGTTTGTAAGGGTTTGCTTTCAAAGTCTCATGTATACCTCTTAGGTCGCTTAGCCTGAACCTCCATTGCTAGTAACTCAACACAAGGGTCCCCGGAGAAGGGTAATCTCGGCTTTGACGGTTACTATATTACGCGTAAGCATTCCGATCCGAGGGCACCTAAAGGGCCCGAAGCACAGCTCGGTCGATTGCCATTTCATTTCGGATAAGCTAAGGGATATTCTGAAGTAAGTACTAACTTTGAGTGCCACTTTGGGAAGCGTTGGCGCTGGGAGAAGTAGCCAAAGAAACTAAGTTGAAATGTTTCTAAATAGAAAATTTGGTAAATAAGGTTTAACAACAACGGACACGAATGTGGAAGAAGAACATGATTCTACAATCTCTGCGTATATATGGACGTAAAATAGACGTATAATAAGCGCATCTTTGGACATAATTGTAATATTTAGGAAACTTAAAGAGGCGTCTGTGTAGTGTTTAATCGCGTCCGGTAAGACGTTGACATTTTTAACTTGGATCTGGATTTGTTTAATATGTTAGAACGCTACGGATGTTGATGACACAACCGAATTTTTAAATTATTGCTTGAGACGCAAACAGATAGATGACGGGGAATTTTTGGGAATTATTCTACGCAAATACAATTTCAACTTTCCTCACGACATAAAACGAAATAGTATCTACGCCATTTTGATACTTGGCATTCGAAGTATGCTTTCACTTTATTAATTCATTCTGTGGAAACAGCTGTATGCAGCGGTTTTTCCGAACCCTTTAAAAAAGGAGTCAACTCCTTTCTGGCAACGCACCTGCTACCCCGCGGTGTTTTAGATGTTCACGGGCGGCTTCACTTATCATAAGTTACTTGCACGTTTGTCTCCGTTCTCATAAAAATTAATAAAGCGGTATTTACAGACGATAACAATGAATAAATGCATACACATACGTTTTTTAAGCGTCTTGGGAGAAGTGGGCCAATGGCGTCTACAATAACGGATTAATAGGCGGCTGAAGTCTTAGGCTGAAATTTACGAGTAGCTTTTTTCGGCTTAGCTAACTAGTTAAGTATGCATTGAAATAAGTCGTTTGCTAAATAAATACAAAGTGTAAGTCACGGAAATCATTGATTTTCCGAATACATAATTCTAGAAATATTTTGAGATGTTTAAATTTAGAAAATATTGATCAAAGCAGTTATACGTCCCGTTATGACACGCGAGCCCGGTCTTCGCGCATGCCGCCCATAAACATATCCATAGGTAATCACAATATCCACAAGTAATTCAGAATCGTTTTCTGCGACGAGCCACAGGTGCGCCGTGGTTCGTACGTAATCGCGAGCTCCACGTTGATACAGGGTTACCGACAATAGCCCAATTCTTTAAGCAGGCATCTCGACGGTTTTTTCGAGACTGCCACCAAACATTCTAACAAACTTCTTGTAAGTGCCGCCACTTATAAGCCTTCCTATAATAAATTCCGTCGCGTCGCCCGGAGGCCGAGACACGTTCTTGACGATCCGGACGACGCGATTACCATTGCACAGGCTAGATCTTTACAAATCTTCAAAGCGTCCATTCGCGACCGTCGGAGGTTGCGAATAATCCTTGCGCGTTACCGCTATTTTATGGGCAGGCTCCACCCCTTAGATGTTAGGAGCGTTGCTGGAGTTTCTTTGGCCACTTAATTACTACACTTGAAACCTAACTTGGTTGTCTAATGTTTGTTTTGTCAAACGTTTAAATTAAGTAATGGGCTTTTGAAAGAGAAACGAGCCGAGGTGAAGGAAAAATAGACATTAATAATAAATTGGAGTTTGTTTAATATTATGTTTTTAAAATACCAAGAATTATCAAGAACATATTATGTAGACAGTAACGTTTTACGAAATATCTCAAGCTATAGCTTAGCATGCACTCAGTGCAATCTAATCCCGCTAAGAAGGATTATAAAATCGAATGCTGAAATTTCACTGAGCAGGAACTGATGCAAGTTCGGCCTAAGCTAAGCCTGAGCAAAGTCGAAGTACACTTTATAAATTTCAGCCTTAGAGCTAACGCCTAAAATGAGAAGATTTGCGCAAGGTAATGGAGCATCCATTACTCTTCCTTCGTCGATTTCATCAATGCTGAGGATGGCCACCTCGTGAGAACAACCTAGTCATTCGTCGCCTATTTGTAGCCGTGTGCAATGCACTGCTTACGTGTGTGGTATCTGGTCAATCGCTCGGGTTTCGACCTCTAAGTCTCGTATTTTGCAAATGTGTGGGATGTATGTATCTAGAGAGGTATTTACAGACGGCTGCAATGAATTCAATTTTGCATTGAATAACGAACTAAATGTCTTCACAATTGTTGGTTACCAACGGTTAGTTGTTGTTGTCTCACCTTGTATATCCCTCGCGACATGAATATTCAAACTAATTATGAATATTGAACGAGTAACTCATGGAATCAATTAAACGATCACTAAAGGATATTGAATATAACGAACCGACAATAGAACAGCTGAGTGACTTTATAAAGGACGTGACCTATCCTTTTTCATTTTTTTAAATTCTATGTGGATAGTATATTGTGATCATTGGTAATGAAGGGCTGCAGTAATTCAGTATCTATATATATAAAAGAGAATGTGTGTGTGTTTGATCCGTATAGGCTCCGAAACGGCTGGGCCGATCCTAATTTACACATGAAAAGTTATACATAACAGTGGTAGTGGTATCAATATAGAGTCATGGGATTTAGGAAAGAATCACAACAGAGGGGACCAATTAGAAAATTTCGTCAAATTCGCCATGTTCGAATTGAAAAAGAATATTTCGTATTACGAGTCAAGTTGTAGTACTTTTACCGTCATAATGCGCAAAAATCAAGTTTGGAACGTTCGTTCGAGTACTGAAATGCGGCATAGTTTGTTTAATCTTTTTAAAGCTCCACCGAAATCGACATCGTACAGAAATTTGTCGTTGTTACAGAGATTTCGATGTACGTAATTAATATTGTATAAGCAAGTAAATAGCAATTACGACTTCATAGTGGATTCGATTCACGTTTTTTAAGTACAAACAAATCACTTGCTCAAATTTGTGCCCGATGTACAATCCTGATGTCTGGGTAGACGTAGTACAGGATTGCTAGAGTTGAAAGGACATGATAAATACATATAATTAAATTATAACGAGCTTTTTCTTTGGAAATAATTGAAAAAAAATCCACATGATGAATGAAATGTATAAAACTCATTTTTTAATGCAATAATTTTTTTTTTGAAATATTAGTAACAGTATTGTTAACCATGATAGCTATTGTCGCTTATATCAATGATTTTTATATATTACATATATCTTATATATTTAAGATTGTAAGTCAAACCGCTCATCCAATAGGCTGTCACTGCTTATTATTTAATTATGAAGAAGAAATCATACCACCATAAAATTTCAAACCCTTGGGGTTGAAATTTGGATGTTAATCCATGAGGGTAAATAGAGACTGCACGGTAGCGAACCCTTTGCCTTTTTATTGAAATCCTAGTGTCGCCCACCAACGATGCGAAGAATTCCCTATACAAACTTTTTTAAAGTTCGAAAAAAAAAATTAAAATGACAATATCCGTAGCATTCGACAAACAATGAACAGGAGCGTGCATTCGAATTTTAAATGGAGACAGGACGCTCCCAACGAGATTGTTTCGAAATTAAAAAGTGTGAGGGAGCGAGAGGCGCGAACGACGAAAGTGAGCCCCTCCCTGTCTTTCCGGCACGTGGCGATCTAGTCTATGAATATTGATATGTCTCATTATATGTCGGATGCTTGGTTATGGATCGACTGTTTTCGATGCGGCGTGGTTCAAATTTTAAAATATGTTGCTTGAACAATTTGTGGTATTTAGTGCGAAAGGCTTTACTGATGTTAACCTTCAGTGAAATTACCTTTAGAATATAAAATTTTACGTTATTGTCACTGAAATAGACGGAGATAGTAATAACTATTCAATTTTCACAATTTTTTTTTATGACGAACTAAACAGATTGGCCAGAGAAGCTGGCCTTGACTGCTTCACCGGATTGAGAGGTGGCATAGCTCTTAGGTTGCTTAGCCTGAACCTCTATCGCTAGTAACTCGACACAACGGTCCCTCCGGTAAGGGACCAACTTTTTCACAGAGCTTATTCTATTTATATGTGACATAGGGTGAGTATACCATAGGCATTTATCGCTTAGACATTTAAATGTCACTGCTTTTATAATAAATTATCTTTAGATCAATTGTGTACATTGTATTAGGTCCTAACATATGAAATTGGCGTTTTGTAAGTAACCTAAAGACAATTTTTTAAATATATTATATTTAATTAATACAAGTATGTACTATCTATCAAGTATATCGTATCTTTGGCGCTGTGTGCGAAAACAACCAATGGCGGAGCCGTTATAACCAGGAGCTTTATGACCTCTACCAGGAACTGCACGTGGCTGGGCACATCAAATTAAACAGGCTTAGATGGGCTGGTCATGTGCAGAGAATGGATGAAGCCAGGATACCCAAGGCAGTTATGACGAGGGACCCCGAAGGTCGATGAGGTCGGGGAAGACCAGAGCTCCGCTGGATAGACGGTGTAAATCGAGACGCCAAAAATTGGCATAGGAACCTGGAGGACTGCGGCCATGGATAGACCGAGGTGGAGGATGTTGCTTGACCAAGCCAAGGCTCACAAAGGGCTGTAGAGCTTATAGAAGAAGTATGTACTATTGCTATTTATGCAATTTTGCCATCTCATAGGTACTTCATTGATTCTTTTACTAAAAAACATTCTGACGGGAATCGAAAAAATCTTTGAAGGCGCTTTGGATTGCCATCGGGGTCGAATTTTTTCCCTTGCAAGAGTTTTCCAAATTTCGAAAAAAAATGGTAATCTTTGTTGTATGGTAATGGTAATCTAACCTAACCTTAGGATTCAAAAAATGTATATAAAGACATATGAAACGAGAAAGAATTGATGTTTAACGGCCTTAGACACTAGATCCTCTGAAACTCGTACTAAAGGCGGATCGTCTGCCCAGTGAAGTTTATAATATAGATACAGTCAATTGTTTGATTTCCAATATGATTAAGTACTAATTTAAATCAATTCACAATTCATTTAAAGTGTGGCACAGACATTATCACCTGCAAATGAAACAGCCAGAGGTAAACACACAGTGATCGGTTCCCCAAATACATGGCGCTACCGCAATGAACAAACGCCCGTCAGCCCAACGCCCGAGGCTAGGGAGGTGAGGGAGGCGAGGGCGTGCGGTTGCCCTCCCTTTGAAGTTGCCGCCGCCGGCGTCTGCGAACGAAAGCTGGCAAACCGACGCTTAGCTTTGTTTTCTAGTTAAATGATAGACGTTTCCATGAATTACCCGCTGCGGGTGACAAGCTCTCGGTACTATGGTCCTTCGAGCCGGATTTATAGATTATTAATTTTAAAATAAGCTAATGTATTGCAAGTGGCAAGTATTAAGAAAATAAATTCCCGAAACGCTATGAATATTGTAACACAGGAGGTATGAGGGGTAACACGAAAACGCAGTTGGGTAACAGGACGGTCCGGTCTGCCCTGCCCTTTGACATGCTAATGCAAACCTAATAATTTCTCCCTTTTTCTACGATATACCTACAGCTCTATACTATATGAACGGTTTACTTTAAGGCAAAATAACGGAGAACAATATACACGCTAAACCATTTTTTCTTATCACGTAAGATACGTGCGTCTAAATTTATTAAAACGTATTAAAATAAATCGGTAGTAAAAGTATTTTTAAAGTACTTCGCATAAAGGAGAAGGTTTAAAATTTGTCGGTATTTTTCATGATAGTGAACTCGTAGCGGCGTCATTTATGAGTCATTTTTTTTTGTTTGAAAGGATGCAATTAGGTGCCATAATAATTGTGTTGGACATAGGGACCTTGACTTCCAAAGATATATAAAACTTCTAAAGATCGTATTGTCATTGATAGACATATTAGTAGACTAATGACGATGAAAGACTAGGTAAGAAATTAATTACGACTACCAATGTGGAAAAGGAAACATAATAAAGACGACAGAACTTCGTAGTATGTATATACTCGTATATTCATTGGGAATAAAAGAGAACGTGCTTAACTTCAAGCCAGTTTTTCAATCGACTTCAAAAAATCGTATGTAATTTTTTTATGTTTGTTACCGCATAAGTTTTGACTGGGTAAACCGATTTCATGATTCTTTTTATATTTCAAAGCTGGTGCTTACAATTCTGACATTGGGATCCCTTGAGAAAACCATAAAAGTCTTAAATTTGTATCAAGTATATACGCCACAAATGGACGAATAACTCAATATCACGCCAACCGGTTTCGGTTATTCATTTTTTATTGGGAAGGATGTACTGTTATGATACTGAAAACCAGCGCTGTGCTACATGTGTGAGCACAGCAACTGAGCCAACCCCTTTTTTGGCACAAGGTCAATTTTGTTCTTTTTTTAATTTTTCAATGTTGTTTTTTTTTGTCTTGTTTTATCTGTTGTTTCTGTGTTCTTGTTTATTCTATTCTACTTTAAGAGTAGTTTGTTGAAAGTTTGGTTAGGTTCTGATTAATTTTATATCATAATATTCTTACAATAATTATACATCAAGCGTCAATAGCCTAATGGTTTAGGGTACGGCCTGCGAATCGTAAGGTCGTGGGTTCGAATCCACCATTGGACTATTGCCGTGAACCATGTCCTAGCACAAGCTTAAGCTTAGTTGGAATGGTTAACAAGATTGTTAGTAATATTTCTGAAAAAAAAAAGAAATATTGCTAGCTTTCTTTAAAAAAAAAAAAAGACATACAAAGAGGACGTAATCACGTTTGATTCTATTTGAAGTCGGTTTTTGTTTTTGCTCATAAATATATAAATAATTCCGGTTTGTTGGAAAACGACCTGCCACAGTATCACTGGTCCCCTTTTCTCCGTATAAATAATACATACGCAGTGTCATGTACGCAACATTGTTATCTTATCATTTGCATTCCTCTAATCTATTCAAATTACAGTTTCCTTTGATGTCTTTGCGTATGTAGGACATTTAGCCTTTGACCTCGTTATGATGACATTTCTGCATGTTAATTTATAGGGTTTGTTTAATAAACAAAAACGAAAAACGTGCGTATAAAAAAGTAAAAAGAACGTGGTGAATGTATTTTTTACGAAACTAAAGTAAAATGTACTTTTATCTACCAACTTATCAGTCAATACAGTATTCACTATATACACTTGTGAGCAAAAATAAAGGGTTAGAATAACAAGTCGCTAGCTAAAAAAAATTTTTAGTACTTAGTGTCGTCACATGGGGTACTAAAATCCTTTTCATTTAAGTTTATGTTTTTTAATGAAATATAATAAAAATATTTTATTTTATTTTAAGGATATTTAATTGTCTATCATGCACAATTTATTTCAGTTAGCTAGCGTCGTTATCTTGTATTATTTTTAAATAGAAATAGGTACATTGTCGCTTTTGCTTGCGTGTCGACTGATGTTAAGTGATCACTGTCGCCCATTAACATCCACCTAATACTAGTATTGATTGGTTGAAAGACAATAAAATGTGTTTGAGGTCTTATTCAGCTATCCAACCAGTTTCGCAGTTCCGGTGTGTTAATTATTTGCAGCTTATAAACAATTTTTGGAATGGTTAACAAGAATGTTAGAGTAATATTTCTGAAAAAAAAAGATACAACCTTTATATATATAATATATAGGCCTTCTCTGTAAAGAGTGTATAAGGGCATAGTCCGCCACGCGGCCCTATTGCGGATTGGCAAACTTCACATGTCTTCGAATTTTTTTCTAAGATGTATAGGTTTTCTCACGATGTTTTCGTGATGAAGGTGTTTCCGTTCACCGCCGAGCACGAGATAAATCAGATAAAAAATTGCAACAAATAAATTTATTGGTGCCGGCACCGGGAGTCGAACTCGGGTTGCTAGCGTACTTGAAGAAACCGCCCGGACACTGAATTTTTTTACCAATATATACAGGGAATTCAACCAAGTAACACACAAAAAGCTTATGTAAAAACATAAAGTAAGGAGCGGGAAACGGTTCCGTAAATTTAAGAGTAAGTACAAAACCACTTAAATCGGAGTAAACATAGTTTGCACTTGAAAATATAAACCGACATTGTAGTGTTTGTGTATCCTTAAATTCCACGGGCGGGTTGCAGGGATTGCGTCGCAAGCGCCCTCCACTGGCAGGAAAACGTCACGTATTATGGATGCGGGACGAATCGTAATGTGGCCGCATTAGCGAGTCGCTTTGCTGCGCTGCGGGACGCGCACGACACGACTTACGTTACAGTCGACTAACGACCTAACTTCACATGATTTTATATCTACAAATACTAATGTAGTTCTTGTTTGAATTGATGGCAGAACTCTTCATACTTCATAATGTATAATTTGGGTGCAACGATACAACTCTCTAATGATTTGCTATACGGTCTTAGAAATATTCTAGTGTTTTGATATAGTTAATATTTTTTATACTTTCTAAGCAAGAACTTGACTACTAGCATAAGCTTAGTTGGAATGGTTAACGAGAATGTTAGTAATATTTTTGAAAAAACAAGAAATATTGCTAGCTTTCTTTAAAAAAAAAATATACAGACTGTGCACCATGCTTTTCACGTTAGTATTCATATTTCACGTATAAAAGGTAAGTATTGTATGTGTCCTTCCCAGTGGGAGCGCCGCAGAATAATACATTATCAGTAAGATGGTCTACAATAGATAAATCCGCCTACGAATTTACGTGTCTCCGATTAGTTGTTGCATTAACGTCAGTGTAAAACAAACAGCAATGGTACGTATGGATTATTTGATATTTTCTTCGTTAACACTTTCGTCTTCGTTTAATTCGTTATTACTTTAGATGTGAAGATTACAAAAAAAAGAGTGAACACAAGTCGATTTAGATTCAGAGGTTCAGGCTAAGCGACCTAAGAGCTATGCCACGTCTCAATCCGATGAAGCATTCAAGGCCGGCGTCAGTCAAAAAAAACCTATTTAGCCGTCTTTTAGTCGTTCTTTTGTAAAGATATCACAAGTGGCTTAAGAGATAGTCAGAGATGAGGAAGACAAGAACACCCAAATACCATGGCCATACCACGCTCTGACGATGGCTTTGTATAATCTACGATCGATTATACGCAATCGAGATGTTTGTTCAAATCAATTATTTATCTACCCTACATTCGTTAATCTTTATTGAATTACTTACGTCACGAACATCAAAAGGTTGGGCAGTACTGATGACTTACCTGAAAAGAAAAGAAAAAATTAACAAGAATACTTATGAAAACTTTTCTAAACTAACTTATGCAAATGGTAGTCATGAAAATTAATAAAATCCTGGACTATACGGAATATTTTGTAGAACTAAAGTCTGAATCCGAATTCCATCGGCACCATCTTGAAGGTTGGCGTTCCACACTGTTACTTTCTTCCACGTACTGTCAACCGTTACCAACGGTGTTTCCGAATCTATACGATTTGGGGACCTTCAAGAAACGAGCCTACTTCTGGCAACGCACTCGCAGTTCCTCTCATGTTGTGGGCGACGGTGATCACATAAGATCAGGTGAGCCGGAAGTGCGTTTGCCTCTTTTACTGTATAATTCATAGAAATAGGCTAGTAATAATTTATATATATATAAAAGAGAAAGTGTGTGGGTATGTTCCTTATAGGCTCCGACCGATTTCAATGAAACTTTCAGGGAATCTTCAGATTGACCTGGCGAGTAATCCTGTAAAGTTTGGTGATCGGAGCACTCCTCTTTATGAACTGTCAAATACAGCTTTAATTTACTATGATGATATTCTATCCTTTTATAACCCTAATTTGTATTGACACATGCGTTGTGTATATTTAACCATATTGAAATACAATGGAATATTTTGAAGTATTCAAGGTAAGTTATAGCTCTGCCATGTATCCGTTTACTGATGTTGCTGACATGGTTGTAGGTGTACCTTCACCCGTTCGAGAAGAGAATAGAAATGAATGAATACGGAGAGAAATGAATTATTTAATATATTGTGATAGTTAAATTAAATATTTAATGATGTTAGCTTATTGTTTAAATAAAATAACGCAAAATCTAGCCCGACGAAGCGGGCTGGGTACGCTAGTATATATATATATGCATATATATATATACATATATATATGTATATATATATATATATACATATATATATATATATAAATAAAAGGGACTTGAGAGCTTTTGTAATCTAAAATATCGTATTACAGGTCAATTCGTTAGTTGTCTTGTAAACAATAAAAAAGTGTATATAAAATATTTTAATTTACAAATTATAGATATTTAATCTAAACTGATGTTTATAAGAGTTAAGCACAGATTAAAATACTTCACAGCATCACGACAACGCCTACTAATGGACGCTAAAATGCAACGTCATGGAGACTATTCGAATTAAAAAAAAAGTTTATAACTAATAAAAGCCCCAAAAATATATTCCATTTCGGAACGAAACATTTGAAACGTTAAAATTCATCGCTCAAAATGTATTGTTTCTCGACGCAATGACAAATATATTTTAAATCCGTGGCGTTTTATCTCGACGATCTTCTCTTTTTTTCGTTTGTGTCACTAAGCTTTGTCTAGAGGTTTACGGATTAAACCCGAGATAAGAAGATACTGGAAGATGCCACGTTTTTCGTATCAACCTTTTCAAATATTTATTATGAATTTTACAAATATAAAATACACAATGTGTATTTAAATTAACAAAAAAAACTCACACAAAATCATCTAACAAATATGATGTTTTATATAGATTACGACTGCAGTCAACGTCGTCTGGAAATTAGCTAATGACAACATTCGTAGTATGAATAATTGTGTCGTACAAAATTGCGGGAATTCAAACAGACCACTTAAAGTCTCCTTTAATTTTTGTCGAATTTATAACAAAACCTAATGTTCGGCGCTCTTGGGCGCCCTTGAATCGGATTACTCACGCGATTAGAGTAACTAAGCTAGGCGACCTAAGTATTCTGCCACCTCTCAAAAACGGGGAAGTTGTTGAAGCCAACCAGCGTAGGTTCGTCAAAAAAATATAACCTAATGATTAAGCGCACCCTACCGGCCTGGACTAAAACGTTAAGACGTGAAAAGACAGGCCTGCAACGGAGGTGGATGGAAAATTAGGTGATGATTTAAGTCATAATCGCGTCGTCACTTTGCACCTACGATCATAGGTTTCGTAGACCCAATCCCAAACTATTAACGCTACAACGAACTAAAAAGTCACAAGGAAAAAAGTACGAATATGGCAATAGCAATAACAAAAAAGAGTCCGGTCGGTTGCCTCAAGTTGAATAGTCCGCTAGTAACCCGAGTTCGATCCCAGTTGCCGGCACCAATGAATATGTTGTTGCAAATTTATGGGCTTCTTTCTCATTTATCACGCGCTCAAAAGGCACTTAAAACATCGTGAGGAAACCTACATGTCTTAGAAAAATTTTCATCCGCACTAAGGTCGCGCGGCGAACTATGGCCATTATACTTTCTTTACAGAGAAGGCCTGCGCCCAACACTGGGACATATATGTTATAAAATGCTAGGAATATTTCTTTGTTTTCAGAAAATATTACTAACATTCTTGTTAACCATTCCAACTAAGCTTAAGCTTGTGCTAGGAGATGGTTCACGTCATTAGTCGAATCTACCTCCTACCTACGACCTTACGATACGTAGACAGTACCCAAAACCACAAGGCTATTGACGTTTCCGCTTATTTATATATATAAAGGCTGTAATTTTTACTTTTAATAAAAAAATAGCGTATAAAGATCGCAGAATTCAGTGTCCCCGTGTGCAAAGTCGAGCAGTGCCGACCGGGACATAGTCGGGGCGCGATCACAATCTGCCGGGTGCAACGGCTTTTAGCCAACAGATAAAGTTCATTTATTCATGCTTGCGAGCCTTAAAGTTTTTACTAAAAATTCTCAAGCATCGCTCACGCTCCAGCGCTCCTCAAAGTGCGGCCGGTTAAATCAGCATAAAATTGAGAAACTTACGACGTTTCGCGGCGTGGTTCTTAATTGATACTTATTTAACGTGTTAAGTGAGTAAGCAAGTTTATTACTAACTTCGTAATTGTTTTGACGTTCTGCAAGGTTTGTTTTAATCAAGATAATCCTGTAGTTAATGGTTTTTAACACATATTAGTGTGCTCCGGTCGGTAGTACTCAACCATGTAACAAATTGTATTAACCAAACTATGAACAGATTTATCACGTATATTATATTTTGAACATCTGATGCACAAACACATAAGCGCAGCGGGACTTAGGTAACGTATAGCTCCACGGAATGATTTGGTAACCTAGATAGATATAACTTTATTGTACACCAAAATCAAACAAGAAGAAAATTACAGAACTAAGGTACAAGCAATCTCTTCCTGTTAACATGTGTATGGAGAGGAAACATATAATAAAGACGGGACGATGGCCTTCAGATACAGATATAATATATATTGTGATATATGTATATCTCGTTCAATTTTTTTGTCCAAACAACTATTTTTGAGTTTAAATAAATAAGTTAATCCTTTATGTTATTCTGCGGTGATAATAAAACTTGGTAAGCCGCTGTTACAGTGTTAGAGACAGTTCACTCGATGGTAAGTTCACTTATAAAATCGTGGTTATCGTGATCAAGCACTAGTTTATACCCATAAAAAATACAGCAATAGAGATAATATCATCTTTGGTTCAGAAATTTGAGTTTATAAAATTATGTAACAATTCATTTCGATATATCATCCAAAAAGTTTGACCATCGCTGGAGATATAAGGCATCCACACGCAGGCTGGCTATATTTTAAGTTAGTTTAAAATGTGATAACAATAAAAAAAATAGAATATTATCAGCAATTGTAGACTTAATCGTTTTAACATATATTAAATAGTTCAAGTAGATTAAATTGTTCGTGTTAGAAGATGGGCCACGCCTATTTTTTTGTACCGTACTATGACCCATCAGCCTGTTAGTTTCCGTTTAATTATAAATATTATATCCTTTTTGCTGTAAGTACGGACTAAAAACTAGAATAATAGACGTGTTACACCTGTGTATTACACCATGTATATTCCAAAGGTATTCAATAAACGCAACATTAGGGTGCGTGCACATAGTTTGATACCCATAAAGCTGTGAGCGCACAACACTTAAGGGAGTTTGTTATCTGAAGCTAAGGTATTTCTCCACCAGCTGCATTATACGCTCGCTGCCTCCAGTGGTTTTTGTATAAAGTAAGTTTCACATTTCATCAGATAAGTGAGCGCGCTCGATTAGGCGAGGCGCGCATGCCTTCACTACGTAACGAACGTCACAACATTTCAAAAGGATAATGTACACACTCGATTATTTTACGTTTTAATTTATGAACGTAAAAAGTGGTTGAGCTTGAACTGAGCGCCTCGCGACTGCTTTTCTAATACACTATACGATTGTTTACAGAGGGGATTATAACACACAACTCTCGCTTCAATTCGATATTTTCTAGACCTCAAAGGATCTCTAAGCATTTATCATCAGTTTATGTAGTGAGAGCCTAAAGGCAAAGCGGTTCAACTTATGGTATGTCAGCAATGACGGTATTTTTCTAAGACATTAACTAAAATTTTGAAGTGTTTGGAAGCGTCTGCGAAACCTAAGTTGGAAACCACCATTTGACTATTGACGTGAACCATCCTCTTAGCTCAAGCTGAAGGTAAGTTGGAAGAGCCCCCCACCATACACCGAGGAAGGGCCACCGGGGAGGTTTTAGTGGGTTATCGGGGACTTTTACCCTTTTAGGTATATCAGCACCATCATACCCTAACCTACGCACACACACATCGGTCGCAAGAAAGAAAGTCATCAATGTTGTATGGCCATAGCCACCAGCTTCCTCGCTCCCTCTGAGGTCGGGTCAGACACCAGTATCAAGAAGACCCCCACATGTTGCTCCCTTAGTTTTAGACTATCTATTAATGACATTCCTTCATGTTTGGCACATTCCACCATTATGTGGTGCACATCATCCACCACTTGGCAAATGACACATTTCGGTTACTCGGCCTTTCGCATTCGATGTGCTGTTTTAGTGGGTAAGAACCCCACATAACCCTGCCTTCCCCCCGGAAGGCGGGGATCTTCTTGAAGACCCCCTCCCCCCCGTCAACAAACAAAAAGTTGGAATGGTGGAAAGAAAAATGAAGAAAAATATTGTTAACTTTCTTTTAAAAATACAAGGCCAGGTCGGAAATAGAAGCTCATAGCAACTAAGACTGTCCCAGTATTGTAGATATTTTGTTAATAAATTACGCTATTATTAATTATCAGCCAGTCTATAGTTTCACAGGGTGCTTGAGAGGTGGCACAGCGCGTTGTTTGCTTAGACTCATCCTCTTTCCCTAAGAGAACCTCGGCATCGACCTTTAATTATATAAAACCTTATATAATCTTTAACATGAACTTCAAATACACATAGCAACGGAGGTCATTCAACAAGTGGAAAAAAATATTCATTGTTTATCGTCAGTGCGATCTAACCAGTAATTTATAAACAAGAATGAGCCAGATAAAAACTTAATTATCACTGACTGCAAGATAAAATGACCATTTTATAAGCTTCTGTTGGCGTATATGATATAATTATTAAATAACTAATTATACAATGAAACATTAGTCGCAACTCTTGTGTCCCTTAGTAGCATAACAATGGCAAAGCTAAAATAGTTTTTTTATAAACGCTTTTAAATGTTTTCTAACCCTTTGCCGGATTCTATGTGTTGACCAATGCCACAAGAGAAGAAGAATAAATATAATATTTAACTAATACACTAATATTCATCCGACTTAGTATCAAAGGTCCAAAAAATCTCATAGGGCTTGATAAATCCTAGGGTACACTTGCAAAGGTGTGCCAGGGTCGTACTTAGTGGAGTTCCGCGATCTACTTCCCATCTGGGTGACGGGCGTTTTTATATAACAAAAATGATTGCTCTTTAGGGTCAAAATGATGCTTGTAAATTTTTCACAGAATCCACAGCAGTTATGTTATGATATATTAACGTTTACTGACTGCCAACAATTGTTTTGTCTTGTTTACTAAAGATAAAGAAATCAGTCCATTAATTTTTAATATATTTTTCAACGGATACGAATTAATATGCTTGTTGGTTAAGAAGCTGTGGGTGACTCTTAAAAAAAATTGCTAAAATTTTCTTAAGCGAATAGCGCTACTGCTATCTCGGTATTCTCAACTAAAAACAAGTATATTTATGAGTATAAATAAAAACCGACTACAAATCGAAAAACAATATTGAATTAATCAGAACCTAACCAAACTCTCATCAAACTATCCTTGAAGTATAAAAAAATAATTGAAATCGATTGGCGTGATATTGAGCTCGTTCACATAATACAAATTTAAGATTTATATGGTTTTCTCATGGATGCCATTGTTAGAATTGAAATCAAAGGGGAAGTATCAGCCATCAAATAAAAAAAGAATCATCAAAATCGGATCAACTAGTCGAGAATTATGAGATATTTAAAGTGACATAAAAAAAATTGACGAATGGAGAATCCTTTTTTAAGTCGGTTACAACGTCGGTACAAGATACGAAAGTATATAATTAAAATTTTGTAAAAATATTGTAGTTTGTGTGTGTGTACGCGCCTCAAGGTGAAATATGTTCGCCCAAGGTACACTTTTCATTCTTCTATGGAATTAGGGCGTGGCCACACTACCGCGATACGCAACAAGCTCTCCCGTGAATATTAATCGCAGTTATTTATCGCATAATGAGCCGTTACCGTAACAGCGGCGTTAATGGGAGACTTAAGGTTAGTGGCTTAGCGGTCAACGAAGTGTGGAGATACGGCGTTATATATGTGTACGTATAATTAAAAATATTTATGATGTTGACATGTGAAGAAACATGGTGGAATTACGAACAGCTTTTTTTTTAAACACGACAATTTTTTTTTTACAAAACTACTGACATTCTTGTTAACCATTCCAACTACGCTTACGCTTGTACTAAGAGATGATTTACACCAATAGTCGAATGGTTTTTTTTTTTTAATTCTTATATTGCAACCACAGACCTGTGTCCGTGCTCTTTTCCAATTCCACATTCCACTTAAATTGTTTACTCTGCATTTGTTAAAAAGTGCCACTTCTACAGTTACTATTTTCCTTATTTTTTATATATATATATATAATGCCTGAATTTGGAGGTGGCCAGAGATTTGGGTTCACGCGTCGCAGACGCCCCGCTGCATTGCTATTAGCTTCTCCGCGACCGCTGTGTCCCTGCTTCTCATGGCCTTTTTCAGGTTGTAGTCCATTATCCTCTCCCTTGATGCGGCCATTGCCTTTGTCATCAGTCTTCCTGTGGCGTCGTCACAGTCATCTGTATAATAGACACAGCTGACGGTGTGTCGGGATATCGCCACTACAGTCGAATACACTATAGTCGAATGGTTATAAACCCTAAACCATTAGGCTATTGACGCTTGACCGGTGTTACCATTTTATTCTAAATAAAAACATTTTTAGTATTTTACCGACGAGTGAAGTTTGCAAAGAACTTTTAGTACAATTTAAAAGTTTTAAATAGTGGTGCCATCGTCATTTATAATGGTACATCGTTAACCATGTTATTTTACTAGCTAAAAGCTCTATGACAAAATAGAGAATTATCTCAAAGTAAATAATATATAAAGAGGACCGTATAAGCAATAAATATATAAAACATATAGTATAAAGATACATTTTTATTAATAACTTGTGTACCCAGCCCGCTTCGCCGCTAGATTTTGCTTTATTTTATTTAAACAATATACTTACATATTTAAATATGTAATTTAACTTGCACAATATATTAAATTATTCATTCTCTTCTATTCTCTTCTCGAGCGGGTGAAGGTTACCTACACCCATGCACATATCAGTAAATACAATATCATTCTTATCAATTATACAAAAATATATCGGGCTCATGTTAATGTCAGATATAAAAGTACGACGTATGGCTTGTTTGACAGTTCAAAAAGAGGAGTGCTCCAATCGTCACCAAACTATACAGGATTACTCGCCAGGTCGAGTCCCTAAAAATTTCATGGAATGGAGCCTATATGGAACATAGCACACACATTTTCTCTTTCATATATATAGATCATCATTATCTTCCCGTGTCAATCCACTGCTGGACCGAGTCCTTCCCCAACGATTCCAAAGGGAATGGTTGTAAGTGGCTTGCATTCATCTGCGTCCTACGGCCTTTATGAGGTCGTCAGACCACCTTTTGAATGTCGGTCCGTGGTCACTTTTCGGCCATATCGGCCATACTGTACATGCTATGTATCCAGCCTATTACCTCTTCAACTTACAAGGTGGGCTACGTCGGTCCGTTCGTCTATGGAACTCCTCGCTACTGATATGATCTCGTAGGGATACCCCAATCATAGCTCCCATAGTGAGAGTTATTCAATCTTTACTATATAAATAAACCAAGTTGCGTACACCTCAGCATGTTTGTTCAGTGTAAACGCGAAAAAACCAGTTGAAAAGCCGAGCGTTTAATACCAACAGTTACCCTAGTGCAGTATCACTCGTTTCTTTTAAAATTTCTGTCACTAAAAGCCCATCTTCGCTTGCGGCGTCACTCATAAAGAATTCACCGCGCCGCGTCTGCTTAGTTCCAAAATGCAAGTTTTAAGTGTGGATTTAGGTAAGAAGGCGAAGGTTTAACGTTCGAATAGAACTGGGTGATGCTTTATGCTAAGTAGGCGACTGGGTCTTACGAGGTTTTCTATATTCCGCTGCGACTCAAAATGAACCTCGGAGCAATTTTATATTGGACTAGACGAGATCAAGATTTTGCATGTCTGCCAACTTTTAAATGGAAATTTTCATATACCTCGATTGGGTGGAGTGAGAATAATGGCGTCGATATCTGGTTTGGTGACGTAACATAATTTTATCGATCTAATCAAGTCGTGGTAAATCGTGTTCGGATGGTCGCCTCAAGTTGCATAGCACGCTAGCAACTCGAATTCGATTCCCGGTGCCCGCGACAATTAAATTGATTTATTATATATTATTAAATGCTGATTTTCCATGTGCTTGGCAACAAAAAAAACGTAAGAATGTGTAGTATTGCAGTTAGGAGTGATTCAACAAGATGTGTTAATTCATCTTGCTATTAGGGTTATCACCTTCAGCCCTGCAGTTCTGGGCTCTCGAGAATAAGACTACGGTATCCCCTGCCTGTCGTAGAAGGCGACTAAAAGGGGCCTCGGGTTCACTGGGCGACAAGGGTGGGGGGCCTTTGTCGTCCGCCAAGGTGGACCCGGGAGGAAGGCGACGTCGGCTGCACTGCGAGGGCACAGGGTGGGAGGTAGTAACTTCCCCCGGGAAGTGCTCTCCTTGAGCACAGTGCAGTGGGGCTCCGGTGCGTTCCACTGGATATCCCGGAGCCCCTCACCATGACACCGAGGAAGGGCCACCGGGGAGGTTTTAGTGGGTAAAAACCCCATATAACCTCCGCCTTCCCCCCAGAAGGCGGGGTATCTTTCTGAAGATTTCCTCCTCGTTAACAAAAAAAAAGGGTTGTCAACTTTCTTCAAACAAATAACACTAATAAGAGTAAAAATACATTAGAATCTAAATGTATTCTGCTTATGATATAATTCAGAAAAGTATTGTTTTATTTATTCAATCTGGTTAGTGTATCGTAGTGAAATTAAGTACTTTTTGTTAAATTTAAAGCATATTAATGAAAACTATAAAATACAGTTAGGCTTAAGAAAATTGGAAAAAAGAGTGGTGTAAAATATATAAAACTAGCGTACACAGCCCGCTTCGCCTAAATTTTGCTTTATTAAATTTAAGCAATAAACTTACATCTATAAATATTTAATTTAACTCTAACAATATATTAAATTATTAATTTCTCTCCGTATTCATTCTCTTCTCGAGAGGGTGAAGATTTATTCATTACCTACACCCATGTACATATCAGCAGCATCAGTAAACGGATTCATTCGCGGCGCTATATATTATCTTGAATACCTAAAAATAATTATATATACTTGCGAATACTTTACTATGCTTCAATATACTCTATGACAAAATATACACAACGTATGTGTCAATACAAATTTGGCTTATAAAACAATATCATCATAGTAAATAAAAGCTGTATTTGACAGTTCAAAAAATAGGAGTGCTCCAATCGTCACCAAACTTTACAGGATAACTCGCCAGGTCAATCTTTTTTTTTTTTTTTTTTTTTATATGAAAAGTGGCAAACGAGCATACGGCTCACCTGATCTTAAGTGATCACCGTCGCCCATGAACATCCACAGCACCAGAGGAGCTGCAGGTGCGTTGCCGACCTTTGAGATAGGAATAGGCTCGTTTCTAAGAGCATAAGGGGTGGGGAAGGAAAGGGAAGGAGAAAGGTCACAGAGGGTGAGGAATTGTGGGACAGGGAATAAAAAGACAGGAAGGGGCCAACTGATACTCATTCCCACACGCAACGCAACAGTCCCTAGAAAATCTGTCGCGATACGTGTAGTATAATGAAAGTGCCAGTTGCTATTGGGCCCCGAGGTAGAGGGATACGGCCAATCTGAAGATTCCATGAAAGTTTCATTGAAATCGGTCCAGCCGTTTCGGTTTTCGGGTTTAGATATGTGAAGTACATATGAAGTAAAAGTTTGGTATAAAGTAGGCACAGTTGGCAACCCTAACTAGAACAGAGCCATTAGCAGTACAACATAGTAAGTTAACGGTTGTCGTTTTCATAAATAGAAATCGATTCGGAAGTAGCCGGTTGCCATTCAAAATCGTCGCAACGGCGACGCCATGTCTACAGTGAATGAAGATAATTATGAATTTTTAAGCTTAGTGCAGATTAGAAACCATAATAAAAACAACCATTGACTCACAATGAGCAAGCATTTTAATGAGAATACGCAGAAATTTCTCGATTAATTTGCGCCACACCTTTATCGTCAGACAGCCGGGGCACGCTACCTCAAGTCCCGAGTGTGCTGAACAAATTATGTTCTAAAATTAACGTTCATTGGCATCATAGTGGTAGCCCCTATGATTTACCGATGGAGTACCATCGGCACGCCAATATTGTTATTATTTGACGTATTCAGTAATTTTTAATTATGTAATACTAGCATACTTTATGCGATTTTGCTTTATTTTATTTAAACAATAAACTTACATTATTAAATATTTGATTTAACTCTCACAATATTTCATTATTCATTCTCTTCTAGAGCGGGTGAAGATCTTTACCTACACCCATATACATATCAGTAAATACAATATCATACCCTTAGTAGTTGTATCATAGTAAATAAAAGCTGTATTTGACAGTTCAAAAAGAGGAGTGCTCCGATCGTAACCAAACACAAAGTTCTTCACTTATTTTAACAAGAAATTCTATGATATTAAGGTAAGTGTTTAAGAAATTTAAAAACAATTGCTGAGGTGATTTTTAAAATCAGCTTACATTTTAGCAACGGGAAATTGTATTCAAACACTAATTCTAGATTTCTAAAAACATGAGTGGTTTGTTTACAAAAAAAAAAGTATGAATCGAACACGGGATCCAGTCTTCAAAGACAGATGCCATTAAGACAGACAGAACTTCAATCTCCATGTATAGAAAACGTATGCACAGGAAATAAAAATATCTTATCTATGATCGACGGATATGTACCCGCATATCAGCGCTAAGCCTTACAAACCAAACGCGTGAAACGGAAATGATCGGTATGCGGACAGCGGATAGTTTTCGTCTAACCGGAAGTTAGGTCCCAGACACGCTGTGTTTATATTTAGGAGCTAGATACGGTGAGTTACTGGGAACACAGCTCATATGGTATTTCTAAGAAGACTTTATTATTAAGCTTGGCTAAGAGTGAGCGCTGCCAAATGAGACCGTAATAATTTAAACACACACAGACTTCAAGCTGGTAAAAAAATGGTATATACGGTTTCAGGTCTTTTTAACCGACATCAAAAAAGAGGTTCTCAATTCATGAGAATTGTTTGAGCTGATTTCGACTTGTTTTTGAAAGGATTTGATTAGGTCCCACGTTAATTTTGTTGACATAGAACCTTTAGTTGCGAAAATTGATTTAGATTGTTAGAATTATGACTAGATAAGAACTTCATGCCGAACTCCTAAGCAGCAACGAAAACGAATATGGAAAGAGAATGGTAGCAGGTAGTATTCAACCACGTCCCATAATTAACAATAAATGCACTAGAATTGGAGTGACGTAAATCCTAATTGGTCTTATAGGAAGAGAGTTGGGGCCGATGCGTCCCACCTCATTACTAGCAATGAGCTCACGCCCATCGAGCCGTCGCCACCAGCGGCCGGGACCAACGACCCGAAATAAGCCTAAGTCACGCTCCCAACAAACTGGATATGTATTTTTTACAATGGCGTCTACGTACCACGGTTAACTCAGTGCACGACAAAAAAAATTAAAATAATACAACTATATTTACGAGTGAATAGCGACCTCAAATCAAATCAGTGATGGATTAAACGCTACTACGCACAGTCGCTCTATTTTCAACCGACTTCAAAAAAGGTGGAAAGGATGGTTCTCAACTCGTCTGCATTATGTTTGTAACTTTATAACTTTCGACTGGTTTAACTGATTTTGATGATGCTTTTTTGTTTATTCCTATGTCTCATTTAAATTTAGTCCAAATATGTCATTTCCATTTAGTATGTGCGTCACAATCCCTCAAACCCGAACGAAGCGATTTGCTTCGTCTTTCATTCTTCGTACAGGAATAGTTTGCCCGCGTCTGTCTTTCCTTCCGATTACAATGTGGGTATTTTCAAGAGTAGATTGAATAGGCATTTACTAAGCTAGTGCGCCTTACCATCCAGGACTGCATTTCCACTTAACATCAGGTGGGATTGTAGTCAAGCACTTGCTTTGAAATTATAAAAAAAAAAAAAAAATGGAAGAATAACTCAGTACAATGCCAACCCATTTCGATGATTCATATTTTGATCGATTTAAAATACTTCAAGAGTATTTTTGGAGTTTCTGGATTTTCAACAATTCTATTCGTTTCATCTTTGGCATACGCAAGTACGACCATATTTCTTTCTTTCGCTCTCAGCTTAAGTGGCTTCCAATATCTGATCGACGATGCTTCAGAATACTTTGTACATTATTTTCTATTTTACGTGATCCATTTGCACCTGAATACGTGAAATGTAAATTTCAGTATCAGGGTGAATCATACGACCATTGTCATCGTTCCACTGATAGTAATTTTCTCCATATTTCTTCCTGTCATACTGATTTTATGCATATATCTTTTAACTTTAACGCAATAAGACTTTGGAATGCGCTGCCAACAAATGTACGTACAGCTGGAAGTAAATCTACTTTCAAACATTTACTATGGAAGCTTTACCTAAGCAAGGAATAGTTTGACAATTGCTTTCCCTATCCATCTATAATTATATATATGTATCTATTTATTATATAAATATATTTTATTAATTTGTAAGTAGGTATGTATATTATATATGCATGCATTTATTATAGTTTTCTTTTATTTATTATTTTCTCACATAGCTTGCACCCGTTGCTTTGTCTCTACACAACCCCAAGGAAGACTGGCAGAGAATGCCTAGTGGCATTAAGTCCGCCTATTTGTACCTTTTTTTTGTATTGTGTGCAAATAAAGTATAAATAAATAAATAAATATTTCTTGGGAACTACAAATAGACTCGCTATAAAATTTAAGTCATATTCAATAACGAATAATATTCGACCTCTTTTGTCGAAGTATTGGTGTGTTTATAAATCACTAACCTATATTTTTTTTTATTAATTAACTTTAATTTAAAATTTTTTGTGTTTTTTTTTTAGTTCTAATGTAATATTGTCCTGGCCAGTAAATTGCATGCAGTATTCACCTATAACTGCGGCATTACCTTTACAACTATTCACTGTTTTTCTATATTGTATGTTAAAATTTTCATTGTGTTGGTGTTCAATAAATAAATAAGCGGCTAAGTTTGTGCCATAGACTCAACGCTTCAAGCTCAATCAATTTTGAGTCCTAAAATACCTTAAAAAAATATTGCGCTTACACAACAATGTACTTATATATACACGTAAATCAAGAATACACTGTAATAATTCCGTGTTATGTTTCTTAAGAAATCATTTTATTTTCTATACTTAGAACCGAGTGGAAAGTTGTGTAAGTGGAACAGTTCTTTATGTATTTGGTTTTAATTAGGTCCCATATTAATTTTGTTAGCATAATAGACCTTAGGTTTAGAAGTTATACTAGGGAACTCTTAAAAATCGTATGGCAGCATGATTCTATGATACTTTAAAAACGTTTAGGGAAAGTGTGACCGTGGATGTGTGTTAGATTTTTTTTTGTTTTTATGACAAACTACACAGATTGGCCAGAGAAGCTGACCTTGACTGCTTCACCGGATTGCGAGGTAGCATAGCTTAGCCTGAACCTCTATCGATAGTAACTCGACACAAGGCTTGGACGGTTACTATGTTACGCGTAAGCATTCCGATCCGAGGGCGACCGAGAAAGCCGAACCACGACTCGGTCGGTTGCTATTACGGATAATCTAAGGGACATTCAAAAGCTAAACTAACTTTGAGTGCCAGTTCGGGAAGCGTTGGTGCTGGGAGAAGAAGTTGCCGAAGAAACTCCAGCAACTCTCGATTGTTGTCTGTTTTAGATATATCAATCAAGTGTACTGGCAACAAAAAAAGACATCAACATCCAGTTTGCGTGTACAATGAGGGGTACATTGCAGGGTAGACGTCACCTGAAGATGTCGGGCGCGTGTCTCCATTGAAACGCCTAATACATTTTTTATTACCCCCGTGCACCAAACCCGCCACCCCAGCCGGCTGCCGCTGGCATGTGAATCGCTGTACTGTATGAATGAGACGTCAAAAAGGCCAATTTATCGGCGCACGACGGATATGTGGATTTTATTAAGCGTTTCATATTTAGGGCGCCAGTTATTATGTTTCGAGGGTTAAGCGTTGAGTATCGTTCAATTTGTTACTATAAGGGGTAATCCTTGTGGGAAAGCTGATTGAACACGCCCGACGAACACTGTAAGGTAATTTTGCCAAACGTCAAATCACACGGTGAAGGTGACAGTTAGGAGTTAACACAAAAAACCTTTTTTTTTTTTGTTAACGGGGAGGAAATCTTCAAAAAGATACCCCGCCTTCTGGGGGGAAGGCGGCGGTTATGTGGGGTTTTTACCCACTAAAACCTCCCCGGTGGCCCTCTCCTCGGTGCATGACGAGGGGCTCCGGGATCTCCAGCGGAACGCACCGGAGCCCCTCTGCACTGTGCTCAAGGAGAGCACCTCCCGGGGGGGGAGGTTTTTCCCTCCCCCCCTGTGCCCTCATAGTGCAAGGCTACACGGGCCAGCCGATGTCGCCTTCTTCCCGGGTCCACCTTAGCGGACGACAAAGGCCCCCACCCTTGTCGCCCAGTGAACCCGAGGCAACACAAAAACAAAGGCAGCACAACACAAAAACCTACTTCGAATCAAATCATTGATGGCTTTAACATTAAAGGCGACAATGTGCGGACGATCTCTTTTAAGACTAACATGGTTTTCTTATGGATGCCATTGTCCACACGGGCAGCACCAGCTTTCAAATTAAAAAAAAAACATTGTCAAACAAAAAAAAAAGTAGTAATAATAGAAGTCGGTTAAAAATGTAAATGAAATCTAACAAGGGCTTGAACAGCGAGAATGCCGGTGCCATCCAATTTAAGAACTAGTACTCGTAACGATTGTGTAGCAGTTATAACTTCAGGCTAAATTTTGTTCTTACTATGTGTGGTTAGGGTTTTCTCTTAAAACCCTTGAAACCTGTATCAACAAGTACAGAGTTATAATAATATATATTTTCTTGTTCCTAGTAGTTCCCAGCGCATTCGTGACACACTCACAAAATATTTTCTCCTATTATTACGAGAACAAACGCCGGTGAACGCGCTCCATTAACTCGGATTATGACGCAGTATAACGATTTTGTTATTTCTTTCTTTTTACTCTTATAAAAAAAAGACTTTAAAAAAGACACTGGTTATTTTAAATGTGTGATGTACATAAATACAGATAATAAAGTGTGTGTAGTCCAATAGAAATATTGTGTATGTTATTATTATGTGGATAAAGGTGTAGTTTACGTAAATATTTATTCGGTTTTTACTTTATGTTTTTTTACATTAAGTTCACAATATGCAAAATGCATGTAATGCAAGACTAAAGTTTGAAGCGCCAATAGCCTAACGATATAGGGTGCGGTCTGCGAATCGTAAGGTCGTAGTTTCAAATCCACCATTAGACTGTTGACGTGAACGATCTCCTACCACAAGCAATAAGCTTATTTGGAATGATTAACAAGAATGTTAGTAATATTTTCTGAAAAAAAAGAAATAAAACTAGCTTTCTTTTTTTTTTAAAAAAAAGTTACACCCTTATATATATAATATATATGTCCCACTGTTGGGCGCAGACCTTCTCTGTAAACAGAGTATAAGGTCATAGTCCGCCCGTAGGACCGCATGTCCTAGTGCGCATTGGCATTGACTTCAAATGCCTTAGAAAAATTTTCTAAGACGTGGATTTCCTCATGATGTTTTCCTTCACCCCCGAGCGCGTGGTAAATCAGCGCATAAAATTGTAACAACAAATTTATTGGTGCCGGCAGCACTATGCAACGAGAGCCAACCGCCCTGACACTGAGCTACCGCGGCTCTGCAAAGCTAGCCTAACATTCATAAAAAAATACCTGCAAAATAATGTTCATAGATATAAGATATTTGAGTAGATATAAGGCTGTTTTTGATGAAATAAAAGATTTATTTATTTAATATGTATTCGATTGTTATTCCAAATAAAATCAATAAGTGTCGATTTTTTGGTTTCATAAGTACGGCTTAAATAAGGTTGGTAGCAAGCCGCGATTAAATTAGAACAAGTAACTTTTAATTTAGTTCCAGACATATTAAAAATTCTTTTCATATATCTCTAGAAAACTAAACTCTGCCCACTCTCAATCAATCAAGTGGGTGCATTTTGAAGTCTATTGTCCTATCAGTAATGGCAGCAAATTGAATTGTGTCCCGCCCGACAGATGGGCCCGGTATCCCGGTCGCCGGACGAAGGACAAATTTGCGATATTACATGCGGATTAATGTCGATGCACCATTTTTTAGGGTTAAATTGTCTTTTCAGAATCGTCCCCCTCGCTTTTTTATACCTCTACGCATTCTACACCTTATCGATATACACGATAACGGATGAAATTGTTTGTGCGATATATGCGAGTTGTTTTCTATATAGTTTTAAAGTTGACGTTGAGATCGCAAAGGGTGATTCCCCAACTTGGATGGCATCAGTACGATGGTTATCATAATCCCTCCATTGACATGATGTGATGACACATGTCGTGTAGTTGCATTCTAAAATGTCTCTGTTAAATCTATCGAAGGCCAAATGGCTAACATCCGATTCTTTCGCTTTATTACAATGATGTTAAGGTTTAAATTATCACGTTTTAATTGTAAAGTGAAATTTGCAAGGCCTGGGAAAGATGTAGCGCCGTTAGTTCACAATGTGAAATGTTTGTGTATGAACATCACTGTGTTTGAATTCAATTCTGGTTTCATTTCATCTTTATTTGCCTAGTCCAAGTCGAGAGCGAATCTGTTTGTTTATGCGAATCATGGTTTTGGCGAAGTTTTTAACCGACTTCAAAAAAAAATGTTTGAAAATTTGTTTTATTGTTGATAACCAGAACTTCGTATTATAACTATTATATTTGAAACAATATTGAAAACTGATACTGGATACTACACAAAACACGATATTATTTAAGGAACTACACAGATTGGCCAGAGAAACTGGCCTTGACTGGTTCACCGGATTGTGAGGTTGCGTAGTTGTTAGGTCGCTTAGCCTGAACCTCTATCGCTAATAACTCGACACAAGGGTCCCCCCGGTGAGGGTTAACCTCGGCTGTTATTTTATAGTTAAAAGTGGTTAAGTGATTAAGCACTGGAATAGCGCCGGATAGCATAAATAAACGAGAAAAATAACAGATTAAAGTAATAATAAGTTGTTGAAGTGAGTTTCCGTCATGCGTAATAGATTTAATGTTAGTAAAACTGCGCAACAAAAGAGAGGATAAGAGATGGGGGGGAGAAGTAAGTAATTCAGAATTAATATGTCGGGCCCTATGCACAATTACGATGCCTAACCGGGGCAAACTGCAGAATCATAGAAAATTACAGGATTCCAAACAAATGGCACAAAAGCGGGCGGCCCCCCTCGTTGCGAAATACTTCATAGCCCAACTAATGGGGACAATTTTTTAATATGGGGTGTCCCGCAACCCTCCGACAATTAGAACAGATCGTAGTGACGGCTGATTGTGACGATTGTGCCAGGTTGTACTCGTTGCGAAATGTATTTAATATTGCCTCACGCGACGAGCTTTTGTAAACAAAGCGCTGTGTTGGCTTTATGTGGCGGCGGTACACTTGCAATCCATTGCGGCTGATGGAGCCGTGATCCTGCCCTGACAGGTATGCTACAGCTAGAACGGACCTCAGCGGAATCCCTCACGAGAACTTTTGCGCTTTCATGTGAAACTGACGACTAAGGAATAAAATAATGCAGTAGCAGTTCCCGTTGTCTTCTGCGCTAGACTTTTAAGAAGTTATTTACACTTTTAAGGCCGCTGTAGCCTGTTCCCACTGGCTGTTCGCTAAGGTATATGGATATGCCGCCATTGATTGGACGCCAGTCTCGTCTGTTATTTAAGCTTGCGCTAAACTTTTTATAATAGAGGTTAAGGGTAACAACGGCAATCAACCATATATTTTAAGTTCAGATTTTTTTCATTGATTAGACAAAATTGTCTCACTTCAATGAGCACTTAAACATCGCTTCTATGTTTTAAAAAGAAAAGAATATATTTTCCTTTTCTATATTAGGAA
Source organism: Meandrusa payeni (assembly GCA_029286785.1). NCBI lineage: Eukaryota > Metazoa > Arthropoda > Insecta > Lepidoptera > Papilionidae > Meandrusa > Meandrusa payeni. The sequence goes on from JAGSMX010000029.1 coordinate 6,862,721, forward strand.
TGAATACAATCGGCTATATTTAAAACTCACATACACACGTTATACAACAGTGGGGGTACTCGGAATAAAAACCTAAGCGTATTGTATATTTCAACCAATAATTACAAGAAAAATCAACATTGGAAAGAAGTCAGCCCCAAGGACTTTCACGGTGCTCGAATCTCGAATGGCTACATGGGCTAAAAATGGAAAAATAATCGTAGGCAAAACCCTCGCGACAAATGAACATCGGGAGCTCGAGAGGTCATTAAAACGAGGCTCGATCTAAAAATGGGGAGAAGGGTACAGGGGGGGAGACTTTTGAGAACCCTGTAATTGGACCAGGGAGGGTCTCAAATCCTATTCGAAGCAGTGGAGGCGGAAAGACGGCTCAACCGACTATAATTAACAACAAATATGGGTGAATCGATTTTCGCTACGTGCGCAGTCCGCCCATTAGGTTATTCCGTGGGGCGAGCATTCGCGGTAACAATAAACCCTTAAATATTAACGTTAAAAACACGTTTTTGTGGGAAACGCGGGTCGCTTAGCAAGTGCCGTGCTAATGGCCCGTTGTTTTCCTTTACAATGTGGTCGGGTTAAGCAAGAGGTTTCGTTTTTATTTATTCTTTTTTCTTTTATATTTCCTTTTCCTTGTTTACGTAATTGTATATTTTGTGGACAAACCAAGGGTAGACGGTAATCGACGTAATTTCAATGAGGCGACGTCAAGTGACGCCGCGGTATTATAAGTGGTTTGTGTTCAGTAAATAAAAAGGTAATTTGTAAAGCAAACTAGATTTTCCTTAACCATCGTAAGCTGTCGGCTTGCGTACAAATAAACGATATCAAGCTATTCATTACCAAGTCCAATGAAAGGGCTCAGATAATTGGATTGAACACGTAATAAGCAGCCATAGTCTAGTGGCTAAACGGTTTGACTTACAATCTGTAAATCCGGGGTTCGAATCTTTTTGCCTGCTATTATCTCTCCTTCCGATAACTATTAGTTTCAAGAGTAGAGCGAACAGGTATTTACTAAGCTCCGAGTACGGATCGGGAGATCAGAGGTTCTCTCTCTCTACGCAGCGTCTTCTTGCATCATCACTCCCTCGCAGAAAGCAACACCGGCACTCCACGCTCTCTAGCTGACTACTATAGCCTTAATAAAGGCAAGGAGCGTGAGGTCATCCACATATATCGTGCACCTAGTGTATTTGCCGTGCTATGTGCTATATACTGCCGATTGCCTCTACAACACATTTTGTAAAAGTAGATTTTCTGGTATTGAAATCGTCAACTGAAGCTGAACTTTTTTATACTCATTAAGGGTACGATATACTAAGTAGCTCTGCGCATTGGTAAGTGGGTAGAACACTGTTGGAATAATCTCTACAACGTTTGAAAGTAGCTTAGAACCAATTTGAAAGCAAACTTCTGCTGAAAAATGATCACAGTCATAAACAAAAGTTGTCTAAGCGAAACAAACAGACAACGAACCTACCAAAACCTATTAAGTTTCTATTAGACCCCACACTGAGATGGGGGCGTGAAAAAAAATTGACAAGGGAATCGTGTCACCACATTATGTTAATAGGGTCGAGATATGACAACATCAAAATAATCCGCTTTGTCCGGCGAATGGGCGCATTAAGGACGCAAAGCCTCCTGGGACTTGTTCCTTTGATTTCGGATTTGATGGAAATGAAGTCAGTATCGCATTGCGTAGATACAATCATACTGCAAGTAGAATGTTAATTGATCATCGTAATAAGCCTAGGAGAGATGGAGAGGATGATGATATAAATATCAAAGTTATAACGTATATAATATATATACGTCCCACGGTTGGGCACAGGCCTTCTCTAAAGAGAGTTACGCGGTCGTAGTGTAGATAACCAGACGACATGTGATAGAAAATTTTCTAACACATGTAGGTTGCCTAACGATGTTTTTCTACATACAAGATAAAAGTTTATTTACGAGTTAACAATGAAAACCGACTTCAAAACAAATATACGATTATTGTCTTGTCACGAATTTAACGGTACTATGACATGGAAGTTCTTTTATTGCCGATTTATCGTAGGTATATTACGAAAAAAATTTATACGTTTAATTATCATATTATTTATTTTAGTTTATTTTTGACTTAATAATATATTTATTTATGACATTTTTTCATCTATTATTTTATTGTATAAAATATATTTTAATCTCATAACTGTTTTATTTATGTATCATATTTATTATACACTTATTGTCTGTAGAAATGCCATAAAAAAGTAGTGTAGGCATATAAAAGTAGGTAGTAGGCTTTAGGTCTTTAGGTAGTCTCGGGCACCGCTGAAAATCAGCGCTGTCGCATCCTTGCGACAGCATATGCTGAGACGGTGTCCGATATTGGCATCATATGTTTTGTATTATTTGTCCGTGTAACTTTAACTGTGTTTTGTCTATTTTTCATTATTTTTTAAAGTGTGTTAAATTCTGTCTGTGATGTGTTTTTGTATTGTGATGCCAGTATATAAATGTCTATGTCTAAAAAGAATTAATCAGAACCTAACCAAATTCTCAAACTAAATTCCAAGAAAAAATGAATCATCGAAATCGGTTGGCATGATATCGAGTTAGTCGTCCATTTGTGGCACACATACTTGATGAAAATTTAAGCCTCATATGATTTTGTCATGGATGCCACTGTCAGAATTGGACCAAATTTAAATGGTTGTCCTATAGGAATGGTAGTCCCATTTAGAATGAAAAAAGAATCATAAAAATCGGTTCACCCAGATCAAGTATATGAGGTTACAATCACAGAGACGAATTGGACAGGTCTATTCTTTTTGAAGTCGGTTGGAAAAAAATATAGACAGAATTGACAACAAAGAAGGTTGAAAGTAAAAATGGAAAACTCTGGAAAATGAAGAATGAGATTTAAATGTTAGATGACAAATGCTTAGTTAGCCACATTAAATTCTACAGTGCTTAGTTAATCTTAATAAACAAGTATACTAGTGTATTGTTTCAAATTAAGTACTTGAAATATGTTATAACTAGTGCACACAGCCCGCGTCGCCGGGCTAGATTTTGCTGTATTCTATTTAAACAATAAACTTACGTGCTTAAATATTTCATATAACTCTCACAATATATTATATAACATTCACGCCAAATTTTGTAATAATTATAAACTTGCGAGATGAATTGAGATTGATGCCTTTGAAGACAGATGTAATTAAAACAAATTAATGAGAGTATTTCCTTGTAACGTCGGCGATGGTACAAAAAAGTTGCGAAGTCTCTAACAAGTCAAACACTGGCCAGAAAAAAGAGCGAAGCAAAAAAAAATTAAAGAATAATCATAACTCACCTGCCAAGAAAACAAACATATTAAACAACATAAACGAAGAGATAAGTCATAATTACAGGTTATTTCACACTAGCGCGCCTCGGAACGCACGCGATACCAAACGGCGTCAAATATCTCGTTAAATGCCCCTCGCAAACAGAAATATTACACAACTTAATCCCCACTTATAATACATTTAACCTGCCATAAAATCATATTCTTTTCTCTGGCCAAATAAGCGGGGTGGGTATTTACAACAAATTGACTACACCGCACAATAGATTCGAGAGGTTATAATAGTCATAATTTATGTTTTTTTTTATTCAACGGCGCAGATGATCGAGGGTGCCATGCTTATGCGATGTATGGGGGTAAGCTTGTAAATTGGATTTAATATTTTCATTTATAGCAACACTTGTGTGAAATTGAACGCTCGCTTAAGGGTTATTTCGCGTATTACGGATAGGGTTAATCCGTTATTCTGAAGTAGTTAATAATAGGGGTGTTATTGTGTCAATAGTTTGTTTTATTGTGCAATTATATTTTTTTTTATTGATAATCTATATTTATAAAAGAGAATGTGTGTGTGTGTTTGATCCGTATAGGCTCCGAAACGGCTGGACCGATTTCAATGAAACTTTCAGAGAATCTTCAGATTGACCTGACGAGTAATCGTGTTGTTTAGCGATCGGAGCACTGCTCTTTTTTAACTGTCAAATACAGCTTTTATTTACTATGATATTACTACTACGGTTATGATAATGTATTTTGCTGATATGTAAATGGATGTAGGTAATGATCATCACCCTCTAGAGAAGAGAATGAACACGGAGAGAAATGAATAATTTAATATACTGTGAGAGTTAAATTAAATATTATTTATATTAATAGCATAGCCATACAACGTGGCAATGCTACCAGCCTCCTGGCACGCTGCCAAGCGAAGACCGTTTGGCACAGTTATATTTTTTGTAAATATTTTGTAATATCTATTAAATTGTAAATATTTCTTTATTAATTAGTATATGTTATATTTATTTTTTAATTGTTTACAAATACACTAAGAAATAAGAACAAAAAAAAAAAATGATGTAAGTTTATTGTTTAAATAAAATAAACCAGACCGAGAACTGAAGCGGGCTAGGTACGCTAGTTATTGATACGTTAGAAATGTGATAGAATGAAGCCCGAATCTTAAATACACGAATAAAATACATAAACCGACTTCACACAAGGAGGACTTCAAAAAATTATCAATTCATTTGAATTTTGTTTTATGGGTTAACCGATTTTGATTATTCTTTATTTATTTGATAGCTGGTGCTTCGCTTGTGGTCCCATTTCATCCAGGTATGACGATGGCATCAATGACAAAACCATATAAATCTTAAATTTGCATATAGAATGTACGCGACAAATGGGCGAATAAGTCACGCAGACCGACTTTGATGATTCATTTTTTATTGGAAAGGATGTTCTCGTACTTAAAAGGTAGTTTGATAAGAGTTTGGTAAGGTTCTCATTAATTCTATTTCATAATATTCCCACGATAATTCGGTAATAAAAAGAGGGCGTCTAACGTTCGATTAAATTTGAAGTTGGTTTTTGTTAATTACTCGTAAATATACTCGTTGCTCTGATCAAGTGAATACCAATAAGTTATTTAAGATCATTTTCGATAAACAACATTTAAGCTTTCTGCAATCGATGAAATCGGAAGACACACGTTATAGTTTTACTGTATCGTTATAATGGCGATGCATCACAATAATAAATTCGACTAACCCTTTGCAATATAAAGATTTCAAACAGATCCCAGTATCTGAAGTAGACGCGAACGGGGAGGTTTGGGGTGGCGCCGGCTCAGGTGGGACGGGGAGAGGCAGGGGGTTTGGAAATGGGACTTTCTAGGCAATTACCATGTGCAGCGAGGAGGATAGACCTCGTGCGAACTTATTCAGAATGATTCAGTTTCTAGCTAAATGTATGGAGATGTGAAACTGCTTTTGTAACGTGCCGTTTGTCGGATTCTTATCGTACTTTACTGCGGATATGTTTTGTATGCTAGAGCTCAAGTTATAATTGCAATACATCGCAGACAGAGAAGTTCAAACTTATATATATATGTCCCACTGTTGGGTACAGGCCTTCTGAGTATAAAGGCATAGATCGGATTGGCGGAACTCGCACGTGTTAGGTTTCCTCACGATATTTTCCTTTACCTTCGAGCGTGTGGTAAATCAGACATTAAAATTGCAGTCATTGGTGCCGATACTACGCAACGAACTCGGGATGCTACTAGTAGCGTACTATACAACTTAAGGCGACAGCTTGATCTACCACGGCTCTATCACGACTGATAAATATATAGACAATTGTCAAAGTCATGGACGATTGAACCCAATCGAGGTTACATGGGCGACAAGTACATCAAATTGTTTTTTACAATTTTTCAATGATGGATAGAAAATGATTTTAATGACCTCGCTTCCTTTTTATTATAAAAGTATCATTGTCATATACAGTATCGTTGTCGATGAGGAAAACTTATCTAGTCTTAGATTGTCATATACCTATATCTCAATCAACAAACTTGTCATACGATTTTTAGGAGTTCGCTGGTATAGCTACAGAACCCAAGATCTAATGCCAGTAAAATTAATATGGGACTTTATTTGAAAGCAAAGTTTTAAACAAAAGAAAATATTCAAATCGATCTAGATTAAAATCTAAAGGATCTAGAAATAAAGTCTTTATTAGTCACATTAATGAAAAAAATACTAGCAGAGAAAGTATTCAATGTTTTCGTTTCACAATATCTATTGATGTGGGTAAAGGAATAAACTGTAAAGATAGATTTTGTAACTTCCTAGACCTGTCTAAATAAAACAATAATAATAAGTTAAGAATATATAAACATAATACATAAGCGTGTCAGACAACCTCAACAGTCTAATGGATTAGGGTACAGTCTGCAAAATGTCAGGTCGTGGGTTCAAATCCACTATTCGACTATTGCCGTGATCCAAGCTGCTTAAGCTTGTGTTAAGAGCTTATTTAAAACAAAAAAAATATATTTCATCGTTTTGTTGTTAAGATCTCCTTTGTTTCGTCTTTCATTGTTCGTATAGCAATGGAATAGTTTTCCCGCGTCTGTCTATCCCTCCGACTACAATGTATTTTCAAGCTGTGTAAGTGCGCCTTAAAATTTAGTACTGCATTTCCACTTAACATCAGGTGGGGTAGTGGTCAAGCACTGCCATAGAAAGTAAAAAAAAATATTTTCATAACAACATTTTCATCATTACTTTTTTAAAAAATAAGTTAAACAGACAAATAACCCACTCGCGAGTCGTACAACGGTTGCAAAACAGCTCGAAGCACTAACAAAAAAACAGACAAAAACTTAAGGAGATTTCATGGGGATGCGTCTCCCCATTCACGCTCTCAGAGTACAGAATATCAAAGTACGGGAAAACACAATTTTTCTTAATTTCACAAAACGACTTTTCCCGTCTACTGTACGCACAATGAGATCCCGCACAAAGCCCTCTGAAGGGAGCCGACTGCTATGACGCTTTTAAAAGTATTACTGCTCTCCGCTCCCCATCCCCCTTCTCTCTGCAATACACACCCCAACCCTTGCTGGGCTTGATTATTTATACGCGGATATGGATTGAAGGGCGGCGATAGATAACCTAAAATATTTCGAATTTCATCCTGGCCGGCATTTATAAAACAGACGTATTAATTTCACCGGTCACGTTGGCGGTGACCTTGAGCACTCATTCAAGGTCACAGGTGAAACGAGGTCCATCATCTATTCACTAGACAACAAATGCCACTGGCACGGATGGACTTGAATCATCCCCATTGACTGACTGTTCTTCTTCGCAAATACCTCAATGCCTGAAGACAAAATCTTCAACCAGTGCGTCCTCCCAGCTATGACTTGCGTACGGTGCAGAGACTTGGACTCTGACCGTTGGGCTGTTGCACAAGCTGAAAGTCGCACAACGAGCTATGCTTGGCATTTGAAATTTGACGGAGAACGGAGGTAATCGACTTAGCTCTTAAAGTCAGCAAGTTCAAGTGGCAGTGGAGCGACCGGGGAATGTCTTCGAATGGAAGCCGCGCATGGGTCGGAGAAGCTTAGGGCGCCCTTCCCTCCAGATGGACCGACGAACTTATAAGGATAGCCGGAAGTGGCTCGATGTGGAAAGCCGATGATCGTATGTGGTGGAAGGCATTGGGGGAAGGCCTATTTCCAGCAGTGAATAGATACAGACTGGTGATGATGAATGACTGTTTGGATTACTTAATCCTTACGTTTAGTCATGCATTGGTGGTCATTTAGAGATATCGCCGGTACAAACTACCGATAGATCATCAAGCCAAAGTCTCATCACTAGTCACAAGGATAAAGAACACAGTTGAATGTCACTATTCTTCCACCGACTTCAAAAAAGGGAGAAGATTCTCAATTCGTCTTTATGTTTTTTTTAACGTTTCTTATCTCATAACTTTGGACTGGATTGGATTGATTTTGATGATTCTGTCCTTTGAAAGCTGGTGCTTCCCTTATGGTCCCAATTCAATCTGGTCCAATTCTGACACTGACATCCATGAGAATACCATAAAGTCTTAAATTTTCAACTTTTTATGTGCGCGACAAATCAACGAATATTCGAGGATACATTTATTATTGGAAAGGATGTCAAGGGTAGTTTGATGAGAGTTTGGTTAGGTTGTGATTAATTCAATTTCGTAAAATTCCTACGATAATTCAAAAATATATAAAAGTATATAGGACATAAATAGAGTATAGTCCGCCACGCGGCTCGAGTGCGGATTGGCAGACATGTTTTAGAAGTTTGAAAGTAATCCATCCAATCCGTTTTTTTTTGCTCCAACTATCAACTTGAAACATAGCTTCGGAGGTAGTTGTGAGGTGTTAATTACTACTCATTGCAATAATGAGCCCAAATCGGTCGGGGAACAATGAACAATTACATCGATATGAATCGAGTGCGGCGCGAGCGGTCGTCAGTTCGTTCCCTAAACGCGCCGACAAAGAGTCTTTAATAATGATATTCGTACTTCCGAATTGGTGACTGACTGTGTACTGCGAGGTTATAGGCGGAAGCGATTTTTTGTAGTTTATTTTAACTTAATGTTACAATAAATTTGATGACGACAAAAAACAGTCATCAACTATTTATAACTACACATATATTTATATCGACACATCTGGTGACAAGAGGTCTGGCTTATACTTAGCACAGAGGCTAAGCATTGCCATACGAACGCTGCCAAGCGATGACGGTTTGGCACAGTTATATTTTTTGTAAATATTTTGTAAAATATCTATTAAACTATAAATATATAAATATTTCTTTTTTTAGCTAGTATCATAATAATAAATAAATCGAAATGGTAATTATATGCTCCCAGTAAATCACATTTTACTTGTAAAGCTTCAGCTAAAAATTATAACTCTTTACTACTACTTTTATTTATATCTACTATTATACTTTATCAATAAAATAGCTACCGACCGAATCGTGGTTCGGCCCTCTTGCGCGCCCTCGGATCGGAATGCTTATGCGTAACATAGTAACCGTCCAAGCCGAGGTTAACCCTCACCCTTGTGTCGAGTTACTAGCTAATAGGTAAGCGACCTAAGAGCCACCTCTCAATCTAGTGAAGCAGTAAAGGTCAGCCTCTCTGGCCAACTGTTATAAACTAAATACAAAATGAGTATTGCTAGATTATTCTTAAAAAAATGATTTGAGGTTCTACGCTAAGATTCTGGTTACTTATTATATAAGACTCTGAAATATATATATATTTTTAAAGAAAGCTAGCAATATTACTTTTTTTTCTGAAATATTATTCTTGTTAACCATTCCAACTAAGCTTATGCTTGTGCTAGGGGATGGTTCACGTCAATAGTCGAATGGTGGATTCGAGCCCACATTAGGCTATTGACGATATTATAACAGTACATTTTGGAATTCAAAAATGTTATTAGATTTCAAAGTTAAAATTCGTTACTAATTACCGGTTAAAAAAATAATTGACATCGTTGATTAAAATTGCTGTTATGAGTAAAAAGGCCTCCCGCTTAAGCTTACGTCTCGAGGCGCAACATTTCACGCCATTGTTAAGGAGTCCGGTTCAAGGGCAAGCGGTGCCGGGGAATGTAGCCTAGCTTCCGCCACCAGCGTTACCGAAGGCTCTCGTCATTGCGGGCGGAATAATCATTAGCCTTGCCGACGGGTTGAAAGGATTAAGCTCTGATACAGATGACGCGCGCTAGGTCGATTGTGATTCTCGGAATGTTGCGAGTGAATGGGAAAACATTAACCGTCTAGGCACAAAAGGTTTTTGCTATTCACGAAGCGATTAACCCACGTATGCTAAGTATGTATTACAATTCTATGTAATACTTTATTTATTGCTATACTGGCTAGAACACGAAAGAATCTTTAGTGTTTGAATTTCCACTCATGTACAAGTACAAAAAATGAATCGCTAACAAGTATATTTACGAGTAAAAACAGTAACAGTATCAAATCAAATATTAATTATAAGTTAAAGCACAGATCCGGCCATGTGTGGAGTACTGTTGTCATATCTGGGCGGGTGGAGCCAAATACCAACTCGCGGCACTGGATTCCATGGAGAGACGGGCCAAAAAGTTGATAGGTGACCAAGATCTACACCTAGATAGTCTTGAGCACAGGCGCAAGATGGCCAGCCTTTCGGTGTTTTACAGATTACACTTTGGAGAGTGTGCACAGGAATTACACGAGTTAATTCCCCCATCCCCATTCTACCTTCGGACGTTTAGACACTCGGCGGGTCTCCACCCTTTTATAGTCGATGTTCCGTCCGGACGAAGCGATTTGAGTCATCGTTCATCGTGCGTACAGCAAAGGAGTGAAATAAGTTGCCGGCCTCAGTCTTTCCGTCCAAGTACGACGTGGGAGCCTTCAAGAGTAGAGTGAATAGGCACTTACCAAACTAGCGCGTACCATCTTTCGACTATATCACCACTTAACACCAGGTGGGATCATGGTCAAGCGCTAGTTTACACGCATAAAAAAAATTAAAGTAAATTGATATAATATTAAACTTGTATATAAGCATATCCATTAGAAAATAAAGAATAAATCGAATTTTAGGAAAAAATAGGTACCTTATACGGGTCAGGTATATTTGTAGTAATATAACTGGACCAATTAGCAAGATTAAACAGATTAGCGTTAAAAAATAGAGTTACTCGTACATGCTAAATGCATAAATGAACGTATTAAAAAATATATCAGTATAACAACTGTATTTAAACAAATGTTAAGAATTAGAAGAGGCTATATTTTAATGTACCTTATGATTATAACAATAAATTATTTTTTAAAAAACAAGTTATAATTAAACGCTACTATCCCCGGAGGCTTACCTATGTCTGACGTTTTTTATTTTCGAAAAATCATAGTTATATAACGAAGTTATGGCGCCTGTTTATTTCCGAGTGCTCGTTATCGTTACGGAGGTACATAAATCAAGGATTACCATAAACCTACCAATATCTGAATGAACAATTATTCTTTCAATGATTTTAGGAGCTTCCTGTTATATCCAAGTCCAATGCCAACAAGATTAACAGGTCCTTATTGAAACAAAAAAGTTATGATATGACTACACAAACATTTCAATTATATTTACGACTAAAAACAAACACCGACTCAATCAATATTCAATTAAATTAAATACTTATATGGTTTTATCATTGATGCCAATGTCAGAATGGGACAACACGGAGAGCAACAGCTTTCAGATAAGAAAAGAATCATCGAAATCTGTTCACCCAGTGGAAAGTTATGAGGTAACACACATTATAAAAAACTTCAAGCGAATTGAGAAACTTCTTTTTTGAAGTCGGTTATGATAACGGAACTATTTGATGTCAGAAAGACCGCACAGTTGACTAATGGTACAATGTCAAAGTGTGTCACAACAGAATTGCTTACAAGTCGTGCACCTATGACATACCGCAAAAAGATCCGTTGATTACGCCACGCTCCGGGCTGGCAAAATAGCAACGGATAAAAAAAAAGAAATCTCCTAAAACGTCATTACGGGCGCAGGCCCGGCGTCCCCGGGATATATCTCCCATAGAGAATACTTTAAGCGGAAACCCCACACGCATCAAGACTCCCAACAATGGGGTATCTTTCGCAATCGCGAGTAATAAAGGCTGCGAGCGCCCACATTAAAATCTTATCCCTTTCTTAAATAAAAAATTCACGAAAAAATAAGAGAGGAAATCTCCCCTATATTATTCAGTGGAAAGCGCTCCCCATTCCACCCGTGTAGTTACAGTCCAAATCCGGATAACGCCGGTGAAGAAAGTTCAAAGAAATTCTAACTTTACTATCTACAGTACAAAGTTACAATTGGTATGCGCCCGGTCCGGATATTGAGAATGTGAAATGGGCTATATTCTGATAGGGGTAGGGTTCATTTTAGCGCATAAAGTACGAGATTGGTAGTATAGGAGACGGGACTTAGCCGTTAGTATAGCATTTGAAAATGAGATGCAGCGCAGAAGGCAGGGGTGGGTGAGGGCTAGGATAGGGGGTGGGGTAGCGGGCCTCTCGAAATTCGAATTACCGGGGCGTGTGTAATGATTTTCCCGGACGGAATTATGCCCGGTATCGGAGACGAATTGGAGACGGGAATTGAACGCTCTTTTTAAGGGTGGCGCTGTAGCCTGGAGATCGATGAGGACTCGACGTATTTCCTGTGCGACGCTAATTACGTCGTTGGCTTTATATGGAGTGGTTAAAGTCGAGATTTTATACTTGTTTAATTATACGTAAATTTGTATTTATACTTTTGTAAAGAAAAAAAGCAAGTTGAAGTGGCAATGGGCAGGGCAAATAGCGTGTAGAACAGATGGCCGATGGGGCCGAAAAGTTCTCGATTGGAGACCACGGACCGGTAAGCGCAGCGTAGGTGGTCTGACGACCTTATAAAGGCCGCAGGACGCCGCTGGATGCAAGCCACTAACAACTGGTCCTTTTGGAAATCGTTGGGGGAGGCCTATGTCCAGCAGTGGATGTTTTACGGCTGAAATGTAATTTTCTTTTTGAAATTCGAACGTCAATTGTCATCATGCCAACGTGACATTTTGTCTTATAACTTATAAATAATTTTAAAAAGTAATTGTGACTTAGACGTAGTGAAGAAATAACATTAAATGTTTTTTTTTAATAGAGAAACTCAATTGTATTTTACTGGTCTAAATCCTATACCTTGTATTTTTATAAAAAAAAATAGGTTTATATCAACTCCAAAAACCTTTTTTTTTTGTTAACGAGGAGGAAATCTTCAAAAAGATACCCCGCCTTCTGGGGGGAAGGCGGCGGTTATGTTGGGTTTTTACCCACTAAAACCTCCCGGTGGCCCTTACTCGTTGCATGGTGAGGGGCTCCGGGATCTCCAGTGGAACGCACCGGAGCCCCTCTGCACTGTGCTCAAGGAGAGCACTTCCCGGGGGGGGGGGGGAGGTTACACCCTCTCCCCCCCCCGTGCCCTCGTAGTGCAAGGCGACACGGGCCAGCCGATGCCCCCCCACCCTTGTCGCCCAGTGAACCCGAGGCCCCTTTTAGTCGCCTTCTACGACAGGCAGGGGATACCGTAGTCTTATTCTTGAGAGCCCAGAACTACAGGGCTGAGTTTTGCTAGTTTTGGTATCTAGGCAACAGTAGGTAGTAGTCGATAATCCATACAAATAAATCAAATAGGGTAGATAGTACTATCTATGTTAGAGATATATAGGTAGTAGTAATATTAAATAACCGCCTTTTACTACATGTATTTACATTTACATACGAGTGTATATACGGTACGCATACCAAATTAACATTTTTTTTTCTTGTGTTTGTTCCAGCTAAACTTTGGAAAGGCGGGACCGATTGAGCTGATGCACTAAGGAGTAACTTAGATTTACTTTTGTTAAAGCAAATACAAATAAATAGATTTTAATTGCGGGCAACACCTAGCATTGTATAATAGATAAAAATGTTAGACATTTATTAATTAGTATTAAAAGTAATGGGAAAAGTCATGAGTAGTACAGTTATGAGCGTGTTTATTTTAATTTCGAACAGACTTCTGAAAGAGGAGAAAGGGTTCTCAATTCGTCTGTATTTTTTTATTGCAGTAATTGTTGTCTCAATTTATAGTTTCATTTTTATCACTATACGTTATATAGTTCTATCAATTATGAAAATTTTCATGTTTTTCTCGTTTGAAAAAGTTTGGTTTTAATTATGATTGACATAGATATTGGTAGGTTTATGACTAAGCGCTATAACTTCGTAGTATAACTGTGATATTACAGAAATAAGAGAGAACATCACCATATAGTTGATTTGTTTTGTTTGTGTTTTTACACGTAAACTTCTACTTAATAGTTTCAATGTCCCGTTCGCACATTCAAAAGCACCGATGTAACTGAACGGAGGATATCATCACGCGTCATCACCGTCACGTAGGGTTCGTGATCACCCAACAGCCGGGTGACTTTGTACGTGTAACTGTTTATCTCGTTACAGCTGGTATTATTACGAAGGTGAGGGTCGTCGTATCGTGAGTTTGATAGCGACACGACACGACGTCTTCTTTGCTCTGTGTATGAATGTCTAGTGTAAGTATGGGCTGTGTGAATTTTGATGTCAATAAAAAAGATAAAATAAGAAAAATACTGAATAACGGTATCCTTACACAAATACCTTTTACGAATAAAACCTCAAAACTTTTTTTTTTTAAAGAAAGCTAGCAATATTTCTTTTTTCAGAAATATTACTAACAATCTTGTTAACCATTCCAACTAAGCTTAAGCTTGTAGAACATGGTTCACGGCAATAGTCCAATGGTCGAACCCTCGCCCTTACGATTCGCAGGCCGTACCCTAAAACATTAGGCTATTGACGCTTCAATATTATAATTAGATTTACTTTTTGTCCGTATTATATTTATTTGTAGATGCCCGCAATAAAGATTCTAAAACCCGTATAAATAACGAAGTTCTGGCGATTATATTATCTTATTTCTTCCACATTTGTTGTTAATGAATACTTACGAGATCGTCGTAAACTGATCAATATCTCAATCAACAATTCTCCCTTTCCTCTTTTAAGGGATCTCCCAATTTATCTTCGGAGCTCTAGGCCTTATGCCAAAATTAATATGAGACCTAAAAGAAATCAAACCCTAAAAGAAACCGTCCACAAACACCAACCAGAGGATAGCAGGTGAGTTAAAAGTTAGTTACAGCTTATACAAATGTCCCACAAAACAAGCCTTCTCTTAAAGAATACTCTATTTGCAATGACTTCTATACAAGGGCATAATTTTTGCGACAATGCGCAAGAGGAGTGCATCTCTGGTGCGCAGGGTGCGGACCAGCTCCAACAGCATCCTGAGCATGATTGCTCAAAGGCTTGACTGTGTTTATGTAAACAGATGCTGCGCCGTCTCACATGGGGTAAGGTATTCATAAGCATAGTTAAGCATTTAGTATAATATTATATTATATTTCTTTATTTTATATTATAATCAAATAGTTTTAATAATCATTTTATATTTCAATTTTATAATTTAGTCTAAAGTTGTTATTTGGTAGTTGTTTGAAGTAATGATGAGTGTTAGTTACTTATTTAAATAAATGAATAATAATAATAATAATCCGCGACGCGGCCCTAGTGCGGATTGGCACGTATATATGTATGTTTTCCTTCATCACCGAGCGCGTGGTAATCCGTGGTGCATTGCTAATCTATTATAAAGAGTTGGGTCGCCGGCACTTCGCTCACCGCGAAAAACCGAAGTGTAATTAACATTCACCATTGCCCATGCACATCCACAGCACAGGAGCTGTAGGTGCGTTGCCGGTATTTGTGAAAGAAGTACGCTCGTTTCTTGAAAGTCCCCAAATCCCCAAGTTGGCTCCACGTGTTGAAAATACGTGGAAGAAAGTTACGCGAAAAACGTAGCATCAAGATGGTGTCGAAGGAATTGGGGATCCTGTCGACATATTCGGTAATAGAAATCGGTAACTGGCATGATTCCGAACAATTCTTCAGAACACTCGCCGTGGTAAATGCGATAGATAATGCAACCGACATCTCTTCACAGAAAAATAATAAAATACCTTCACGTTGGTACATCGAGGTCTTGGTAATTCATTCATACCGACCCATTCGTGCAACACTGCGGTACATTTCTACTAATTATGTAGGTAAGTCACTGAACTCTAACATCAACGAATAAAGGTGTACACCCACCGAGAACGACTAAACTGCTCTAGATTTGAATACTGCAAGTATATCTACTCCACAGCATCCTTGACACCGATGTTGGGAGCTTTGCGTCGGATTGCCTATTTATCTCGTTAGCTACCTGGGATTTGTTTGTACGCAATTCTATTTAAACTTTTAACAACTCTTACAAATGTCATGTATTACATACAGTTTAACAATTCAAATTATGTTCTGATGGTCCAAGGTATGTAGGAAAACAAATTAGTAGAAGCCGAATGAATGAATGAATATATGGCACTACACTATGATAGTGACAACATTTAAGAAACACACAACATCACTGCAATAATTAATTTTTAAAATAATTTGATAGATTACGCTATTTCTGCACGTGCGATGGGCAGTTTCACCTCTTCCAGACAACCTTTGGATGGACAGAAATTTCTTTCTATAAAAGCTTAAAAGGGTCTTTGATTATATCTATTTTGCTTGAATATAAAAAAAAAATAACCAAATTTGATGCAGTGTCATATATTATAAACAGTAAAATACATGCCATATCCAAATTTTAAAGAATAATATCGAGAATGGGAGGATATTGTATACACAACCTACTTTTTGAAGCCGGTTCAAACTAAATTAAAAAAATACTACATATAGTATATGATTAAAAAGCTTAGCGATACTTTTAAACTAAATAGAGGAACGTACAAATATAGACCTATCGCGATATTAAAAGCTAACTCGAACATAATGATTGAAGCATTTTCTTAACATTACGAAAACGCGGTCATTCTTTTTTGAAAAGAAATAAAGCATTCGATCCCCGAGTCCCGCGACGGAGCGAAAGCAAGCGACCCCGAAATTGGCGTCCGCATTCACCCAGACAAAAGCTCTAAAACACACCCCGCGAGCAAAAAGAAAAGCGTTTTCATCCCATCCCCTCCTTTAAATTTCCCGCCCCAGAGCGGGGGCGGCGTCCGTAGGGGTGGGCTTCCGTACAACAGAGAGCAAACTTAAAGCCGCGTAGAAAAGAATGAGACAGTCGTATGACCACCTGTTGCGTCTAAAGTTTCATATTTTCGCCGCAGGTTCTTTTTTCGTTTCTTACTACTTTCTAAAGGATTTGAATGGCGAGCTCCGTGCATGCGTGCTCCTTCGCCCCGGGGTTAGGTATCGAACGGGTAATGAATCCGCAATAGCGCGTTCGATTTTTAAACAACGTTCTTTTCTCCGACTACCCCATCTGCATTTTATGCGCCGACTGTACTTTTGTGAGTCGTAAAATTATTTTTTATCGATGTAGACGTTTCGAATATTGAGGGCACTTTAATGTGTCGATACTAATAAGAAACGCTATTTAATGCTTACGTTCACGTATAAAAATATAAACTTTACAGCTCACTAATGGCCACTAAATTTATTTGAAAATCCATTCATTATGTGCATTCGATCGAAAATGGCCGACGCGCCGTAAGTGATAGTAAAATGTGGCTCGTGGAAATTAATTCGTAACGAAAACCTGTAACTTTTTTCACATTTCCATGCATTTTATTGTATATTTATGATTCTTGGCATAATTTAAATGATGGGTAAAAGAGGAACGAACTTTTTAAAATCTTGGCATAAAATATCGAAAACGTTTAATTTTTCCAAACTCGACAAAATTTGAATAAAAATATAAACGTAGTAGTTTGGTAATAACTTTGTTATCTAAGTGATTTATTTTAATCAACTCGGTATAATTTCCAAATCACATCGTAAAAATTCCATTTTTTTTATAGCATAGACCACTTAGTATGCGCGAACCTGTCGTCTGTTTTATGATGGAAACACTCACTGGAGAAGTTTTAGAGTGTTGCTACATTTTAATCTAATATGATGGCCTTTATTAAATTAATAAATTTCATCCTAATAGTTTTTGTCAATTAGATGTCAGAAATAAACTGACACATTTATGACATGTATATACAGAAGTTGATGGTTTGCTTCAGTATTTAGGATATATACCTAGAAATGAATGAGAAAGAAAATTTATACTGCGGAAACGAGATAGATATAGTGAGAAAAGATTTTACTTCGTAATTTTTCAGAAAAGTTCGTATTTATCGTGCCCTCTCAAATATCTCCATATTAATGGAAATGAAAATATCACTCATTATCTCGAAGGAAAAAATTTCTCACTACATCTGTAGTAGGGTCTGACTACGGTATCCCTGCCTGTCGTAGAAGGCGACTAAAAGGTGGACCCGGGAAGAAGGCGACATCGGCTGGCCCGTGTCGCCTTGCACTGCGAGGGCATAGGGGGGGAGGGAGTAACCTCCCCCGGGAATTGCTCTCTATGAGCACAGTGCAAAGGGGCTCCGGTGCGTTCCACTGGAGATCCCGGAGCCCCTCACCATGCACCGAGGAAGGGCCACCGGGGAGGTTTTAGTGGGTAAAAACCCCACATAACCGCCGCCTTCCCCCCAGAAGGCGGGGTATCTTTCTGAAGATTTCCTCCTCGTTAAGAAAATAAAAGGGTCTGAAGAGAGCATTCTATAAAGACTAGACTTGCCCCAATTCTGCTAAAATGTATTTATTTGAGCTATCACGGCTCTTTCATAATAATAGCCAATAATCGATTCTCGTTGTAGACAAACGAAATCGATATAGTTGTAAGTTAAAACCATACGTGAACAACCGTGGACATATGAGAAAAGTTCCTGACGAAACCTGTGTCCTGCAGTGAAATGTAAACAGGTTGTAACTAACATTGGAATGGAGCGACGACGGGCGTAACATCATATATTTATTACATACGCCTCAGTACTCCAGCATGTAACATTTCACAGCGCAATAAACGACGTGTTACACAAGACGACATCATCATGTGACATCCAGAGCAACTGTCGTAAATTTGGTTATATTACAAGGGCTAGTTTTATAAATGTTCTTCAGATCAAGACATTTCTACACTAGTATAGTGGAGAACGGTTTTGCAAAAGCGTGGTGTTTAAAAAACTTTGTTTCAACGGATTGACAGGTGGCTCTTCGGTCGCTTAGCCTTAAAACAATA
Organism: Meandrusa payeni; assembly: GCA_029286785.1. Lineage (NCBI taxonomy): Eukaryota > Metazoa > Arthropoda > Insecta > Lepidoptera > Papilionidae > Meandrusa > Meandrusa payeni. The sequence goes on from JAGSMX010000029.1 coordinate 6,881,445, forward strand.
CTGCTGTGAAATTACTTCTTGGTGAGCCATATCACCTGGATTTCAGCGCTGCCAAGGAAGGAACGCAACTGGCGTTGCCGTTCTTGACGCTTCCGCCTTCTTCGTTGAGTCATTCACTAGGTGAAATAAGAAATAGGTACAGCGTAATCTAGTGTTAGCTGGCAACACATGGCACCCAGCGAATATTATGCATAATAACTACTTCCAGTCATATATTAATGATTTACTTAAACATTATTGTATTGTATCTTTAATTAATAATTAATAATCTAGTTAAACATCACATAAACTTGGCATTGTAAACAATAATTTAACTTCTAATTAATTGTGTATAAAGATTATGAGGACGCGCAGTTGTGACGGTATTCGTTATAAATAATTCTTTGTACAAAGTTACGCTGTCTCAATAAAGCGAGTGTACTAATTATTGGACTTTTTCATTCCACAAAAAGCTACAATTATAACACTAGGTACCGATTCATCAGTGAACGTGGCATTCCTAGAACAACATAGGCTACTGCATGAGCCCTACCATTGTCGGTTAATTAAAAACTGTTTTTTTATTGTTCTGTCATTCTTTGAAGTAGGTTAAATTTCAAAACTTAATTGATAAACTGATTTAAAGCTTAACAACGGAACATCAAGGTATGAAATTGGAAAATACGAGACGTTAGTGTGATTCCTTCTTACGATCGGATGCAGGATGAAGACAGAAATAAAAACTGTTTGGGTAATCGTTTCCGGCGAGTCCCGGGTTCGAAGATGGCTCGACACGTGGTGCGGTTATTACGGGGAAATAATCAAATAAAAATAGCGGGCGGACGATTAAAATACGGTGAAGACCATCCTTCCACATTCATGTATTTGGACTGAGGGAGATCATAAACGCATTTTGGAATGTTATGATACTATTAATACATTGAAGACATCTCTTGTTGTCGGTCCGGTAAATAGAGAATTTATTTGGTTTCCATTTATGGGACCGTGTTCCGTCAAAGCCAAAGACCCAAGGCAAGGCCCTGTCGGGAACTGGCTTACTGAAGTGGAGGTTCAAACTTATCAATCTTAAAGTTGGCACTTAACACTTTAGATTGTAGTAGATTGACTACCGAATTTCTTGAGTAGTTTTAACAGGGATATATACAGAGTCTTCTTATATATTTTATTAGATATATTTATTAGAAAAGTTTTCGTTTCTCCCTTAAAGGTGTGAGCAGGTTACTAGACGGGTCTGTGGCTAAGTGTTATTAGGAGAGAAAAAAATTAATTGTCTCCTAAAAATTTGCGAACTATGCGGTATTAAAGAGTACCGCTTTTTACATTACAATGTATGTGTTGGGGGATGATAGCTGAAGGGTTCTAAGACTGTGATGGAGATGTTTAGGTATAACTCCAGTTGTGGAGAGCACTATTGTAATATGTACGTCTTGCCTAGCTTCCATATACGAGTTACTTCATATTTTAAATCTGTGTACTTAGTTATCTTTTCTGTGAAGGATTTCTGGATATTATGGGTGTTGGGTATGGTAACGTCTATCAAATTTGCTGTTTTGGTAGATTTATTTACTAATTTTAGATCTGGTCTGTTATAATGTATAGTTTTATCAGTAAGTATGGCGCGATCGTAATATAGTTTCGACTTTAGTGTTTTCTAATACACGTTTTGGTGTATATTCATAATATGGTTTAAAATATAGATATATTATTATTATTATTCTTCGTCTCAATGGTCCTTCGAGCCAGCTTACAAAGCTTGTAGTATTATTAAATTATTTTAAGAATAAAAACCAACAATTAATATAGGCATAATTATTGAAATGTTAAATGAAAACCATCGGCGCGTACTAGTGTAGAATTCTTCATAGAAGTGAAGCATTGAAAGCGCATAATCGGCATGTTCCACGGTTGGACATGAGAGATAATTGTGATTAGATAAAATATCTCCAAGTGTTTGATACGCACGTCAGAAATAACTCTAAAATACATTCATGTATTTAGATACATTATTTACATGTCATCTATGCTCACGTATAAGCATTTTTAATTCTTTACTTTAAGCTTTTCTTTTTTTTTATTGACGAGGGGATCTGGGGTAAGTCGGGGTTATGTGGAGTTCTTACCAACTCCGGGATCTCCAGTGGAAATCACCGAAGTCCCTCTGGACAGTGCTCTCGGAGAGCACTTCCCGGGGAGAGACTATCTCAAGTTACATAGTACACTAGCAACCCGAGTTCGATTCCTGTGCTGACACCAATTAAGTTGTTTATTGCAATGTTAAGTGCCGATTTGCCACGCGCTCGCGGTGTAGGAAAACATCGTGAGGAAACCTAACTTTTTTAACACACGTGAAGTCTGCCAATCCTCATAAGGGTTACGTGGCGGTCCCTTCTCTCTATAAATATATAGGCAGTTACTGTAACCTTTTTGAATTGTGGGTAATAGCGATATAAAAGCTCACTATACACATTAGACGGTAACGAATTAGAATATAGTCGAGTTCTCATTTAATGAACGACTGCGTACAGAAAATGCTAAAACGCGGGGTTAACGACAATAGGTGCACTTCCTGGAAAGTAGGGGGCATAATAAGCTCAGTTGAAACGAGGATGCGTTGTACTCTTTTTATTTCAACTAAGACAAATCCATGAGAGGTATACGTGACTAAAACAGCTAAGCTTTCTAAGCGTTATATTAAGTGGTAGAAGAAACTCTAACATCGTTTACGCTTACGTTAACTGTAGACGCAATTGCCCTCTTGAGGACTCTGTAGGTTCGTCAAAAAAAAGGTAACGTTGTATTCTGTGACGTCGTGGTAAGAACATGCAACAGTGCTAGATTTTAATATCAGGTGGTTAGGCACTTTTGTAGGGAATACCGAAAAATATTTTGTAGGATAACATTAATGATGACTTACCATAGAGACGGGCAGAGGGTGGGCCGCGCCGTTTGGGTACGGATACGGAGTTACGAGGTAGCCCATGTTGAAGCTTGCCGCTGGGTGAGGTTCGAATTTACCTGTTGATAATCACATTGAGGATTGAATATAATGTATTCGATAAAATTTACTGTTTTGAATTTGATGTTATAACAGTTTAAGCAGTACCTAGCTTGTACTAATCGAGTTTGTTTAATATATAATTGATCTTATTTTTAGTTAAGAATTATTTCTTTAATCTGTTTAGACCTAAAACGTGATAAAGGCCCGGCCACCCGCTGCCATGTACAAATTCTTGTGTGATTACGTGTGTGCACACACTAAACAGAGAAGCTATAATATATAAGGCGCCACCGAAATCGGCAAGATGAACATCATCATCAAGAGTTCGGCCGTCCGCGAACTAATTTCTATCGTAAGCAATAGCAGCGTGGAAACGCTGGTAATACTCGGTCACCCACTGATGCCTCTTAATCATGACTTCTCTTACGTCCAGCGCGTCACTAGCCTTCTATTTTGCTTATCACTATCAATTAGGGACTTTTTACGTATCGCAAGACATCACCTATGTAAGCGACTTTTCTCCGTTTTGACGATCTGAAGATCAATTGATCATCATTTAAGAGATTTTTGTGACGAGTCCACGTAGATCTTTAAAACAACGCTATAGTTTCATCAAAGTTGGAGAGGTGGCAGAGCTCATTCCCGTCTCGTTCACGTTTGAAGACGTTTGTTGATACGTGATGGTGTGATCCTTCTTAGATATACAGCCAGTGTTTTATTATAGGAATGTTCAGACTAAAGCTATAAGAGGGACTTAGCACAAGGGTGTAGAGAAGGTTCCTCCTCCTCTCCAACACGTTTTTTTTTGTTGACGGGGGGAAATCTTCAAGAAGATACCTTCTGGGGGGAAGACGGATGGTATGGTGTTGTTACCCACTAAAACCCCCCCGATGGCTCTTCCTCGGTGCTTGGCACTGCACTGCACTGTGCTCTCGGAGAGCACGTCCCGGGGGAAGGTTAATCCCTCCCTCCTGTACCCTCGAAGTGCAAGGCGACACGGGTCAGCCGATGTCGCCTTCTTCCCGGGTCCACTTTGTCGCCCAGTGAACCCGAGGCCCTTTTTTACGAACCCAGAACTACAAGGCTGACTCCTCTCCAGCTCTAATTCAAGGGGACCCAAGAGGACACGTCTATAGTTCAGTTGATTCAACCGATTTGCTTCTATAGCTATCTTTATTTAACTTCCGTAAGTCTCTGAGTCATCTCAAAACAAAAACAACAGTGACTGGGAATTTAAATCCTTTAGGTACAATACACAGCTTTTAAGAGACAAAAACAATAAATAAGGAGAATTACATTACCACAGAAGTTTATGAGACGTATATTTCACATTTAATATCTTCCTTCTCAATTATTTACATACATTACGTAAACAATAAAATTATAATGCATTTATGACTTCATATTTCCGGTTAGCTTAAAGTTAAGTTAAAGTTACAGCATTTAGATATATAATATATAAGTCCCACTGTAGGCCGCAGGCCTTCTCTGTAAAGAGAGTATTAGGTGATAGTCCGCGGCCCTAGTGCGGATTGGCAGACTTCACATGCCTTAGGATTTTTTTAAGACATGTAGGTTTCCTCATGATGTTTTCTTTCAATGCCGAGCACATAAAATTGTAACACTAAATTTATTGGTGCCGGCACCGGGGATCGAACTCGGGTTGCTAGCGTACTACGCAACTTAGCTAAGTAACGTCAATTCAGCCCTGTAGCTCTGGGCTCGTAAAATAAGACTACGGTATACCCTGCCTGTCGTAGAAGGCGACTAAAAGGGGCTTCGGGTTCACTGGACGACAAGGAGGACCCGGGAAGAAGGCGAAATCGGCTGGCCCGTGTCGCCTTGCACTGCGAAGGTACAGAGGGATTAACCACCCCCACACACAGAGAATTGAGCACAGTGCAGAGGGGCTCCGGTGCGTTCCACTGGAGATCCCGGAGCCCCTCACCATGCACCAAGGAAGGGCAACCGCTCCCCGGCTGTTGTTTTTTAGTGTTTCAAACCCCACATAGTCGCCGCCTTCCCCCCAGAGGGCGGGGTATCTTTTTGAAGATTTCCTCCCGTTAACAAAAAAAAAGTAACGTCTGTTATTTTTCTTAATTTAAACTCATTTAACTGTATCTATTTACGGTGTTACGCAAACATAATGTAAGTTCGCGGGGAAACTGCCTTTACAATTTGTCAGCGATTCAACTGCAAGCATAGAATTATTATAATGAGTTTCCCGGCTTCACTTATCTAACCTTAATGGCCGACTGCATTTTATATATATCATTATACTGCTAATACAGTAATGAACGAATGGAGAATTGAATATTTAATGTTGAAAGAGCGGAACAAAGTTTTTAACTAACATGACTGTAATTACGTTACGATAACAGCAATTAGTGTGTTGATCGTTTTCTCGTTATAAAAAATATACAGAGTAAATGGTTTTTTATGTTAACTATCTCATCGACATGATTCGTATCTTGTAGGATCTTTTCGACTTCTTATTATAATTATGAACGAGTAATTATCGTATATATGTATATAAAACAAAGTATATTTACAAGCAAAAACAAAAAAACGATTTCAAATCTAATCAAACGTTAAACGATATCACACGTGAACCAAACGTGAAAAAATATCAAACCTCTCCAAAAACATCCTATCCAATAAAAAATGAGTCATCGCAATCGGTTGGCGTGATTTTCAGTTATTCGTCCATTTAAGTCGCACAAACTTTATGAATGTTTACGACTTATGATTGTCTCATGGATGCCGTTTGACCGTGTACAACGTAGAGCTGCTCGAATAGTCGACGATCAGGGTCTTTCCGATCGACTCGACCCTCTGAGTCTGCGAAGAGATGTCGGTTCTCTTTGCATCCTGTATCGCATTTACCATGGGGAGTGTTCTGAGGAATTGTTCGGAATCATCCCAGCTACCGATTTCCATTACCGCACATCTCGGCAGATTCCACCGCCACAATCTCGATGGTTGGCGTTCAACGACTGTACGTTTTTCGCGTAACTTTCTCCCACGCACTGCCATCTTGTGGAATCAACTGTCGCCAGCGGTGTTTCCGAACGTTTACGATTTAGGGACCTTCAAGAAACGAGCCTATTCCTATCTCAAAGGTCGGCAACGCACCTGCAGCTCCTCTGGTGCTGTGGATGTTCATGGGCGACGGTGATCACTTAAGATCAGGTGAGCCGTATGCTCGTTTGCCACTATTCATATATAAAAAAAAAGATCAGAATTATCAAATTGGACTACATGGGAAGCACTAGTTTTCAAATTAAAAAAGAATCATCAAAATCGGTTCAACCACAGTCCAAAGTTATGAGGTAAGAAACAAAAAAAATAAACTAATTGAAAATCTTACTTTTTTTTGAACTCGGTTGAAAATAGACTCTCGGGTCCTTTTATTGCTAGTGGATCACAAATTTGAGCAAGCTATTCTTTGTAAAAGTTAAAGTAACAGCCTTTAAATATGTCCCACTGCTGAGCACAGGACTTCTCTGCAAAGGTTTGCAATAGAGGTTCAGGCTACCCGACCTAAGGGCTATACTACCTCTCAATTCGGTGAAGCAGTTAACGCCAGCTTCTGGTACACCTCCACAACCTGTGTGGAGTGATGGTGGCAACACTAAGTACTAAAATTTAAATAAAAATAAAATTCTGTATTATACAAGTTTACGTAAGATATCCTTTTTCGTTTAAGTTTTCTAATGAAATATAAATAAATTAATAAAAATATTTTATTTTATTGTAAGGATATTTAATTGTCTATCATGCACAATTTTTTTCAGTTAGCTAACGTCTTTATCTTCCAAGATATTCAAACTTTCTTAACCGACCTTATATTTTTGCTCACGGCTATATATGTTTATGTCATATTCATTTTTTTTGTATAATGTATTTTGAGCAGTTTTTTGAGTTGTAGTTTTTTACGATTCGTTGTGGTCTCACATTTGAATGTTATGTACTAATAAAGCGAATGAAGCTTATCGCAAAGATAAATCCTTTATTTAATACATTCAGATTTGATAAAGATAATTAATGATAATATTTTCTAGTGCTCTGTTCCCAGATAATAAGTTTCACTTGACGCGCGCACTGCCGTGTATATGTTATGATATTGATAAGGAAGACGACCTTGAGATTGGAAACCACTCATGGATGCACTTATGCTCTTCGCTGTATTAAAATACAAGTATTCCATAACCTAATTACCCCATCATAGACTTCACTTGTCCTTTTTATGGATAAAAAAAAAATATTTTTAGACGAAAGTTTCTGTCCATACAAAGGTTGTCTGGAAGAGATCGCTCTTAGCGAGAAGACCGCCCATTGCGCATGCAATTGTCCAATGTGAAAATTGTAATTACTATTTCTGTGATGTATTTTGTTTTTTATTGTTGCGCAATAAAGTATATTCATTCATTCATTCATTAAAAAAAATGTGTTTATTTTATTCATTGTCCTATTGTTATATTTTATCTCGTTAGTTAGTTTATAAATAATCGGAATAATTGCAGTGATTCTTAACCATTGTGCCGCGACACTTTTTTGTGGCCCGAAATTGTAAAGCGTGCGGCCGAATTTTAGATATACAGTAATGTTAACATATATCATTATAATATGTAATTCATCCCATAATAAATGTACTTGTTTAATACTTTAATCGACAAAGCGTTTCGAACAATCACAAACACCCACAATTCGCGACCGTCGGATGTTGCGAATAATCCTCGCGCGTCACCTTAGATGTTAGGGGCGTTGCTGCAGTTTCTTCGGCCACTTCTTCTCTCAGCGCCAACGCTTCCCGAAGTGGCTCTCAAAGTAAGTAAGGTTTTGATTGTCCCTTTTATCCTTGGTTGCTGTAACCGATTGAGTCGTGGCTCGGCCCTCTCGGGCGCCCTCAGATCGGAATGCGTACACGTATGCGTACACAGCCCTCACTGGGTCTCACCCTTGTGTCGAGTTGCTAACAATAGAGGTTCAGGCTAAGCGACCTAAGAGTTATGCCACCTCTCAATCCGGCTAAGCAATCAAGGCCAGCTTCCCTGGCCAATCAGTGCAGTTCGTCATAAAAAGAAATACTTTCTAAGCAAGTTTGACTAGGACCGCACCTGATGTTAAATGAGAATGCATTCCTCGATGGTAAGGCGCACTAGCTTAGTAAATGTCTATTCACTCAACTCTTTAAAACACCCACATTGTAATCGGAGGGAAAGACCGGTCCATTGCTGTAATGTATAATAATGCAAGACGAAGTGATGTAGTACGTATTAATTTATTAAGCGCGTTTAAAACCATATGGAACCCATAAGGAACTTCGTTCCAAAAAGCCTCCATAATACACGCTCAAAACAAGGAGTTGCGTGACGAACAAATCGCCTGACACGTCAAACACGAGCTCACCTCTCCCATAAAATCGTACGCCATAATTCAATAAGATCCACCACTAGGTTCTCGGAATCTATGCCGCGGTAGGTCTGTAACCTAAACAAATATTGACGGAGTCCGGACCGCGCCGTGTAATATGTATTAAACACAATCGTACACACGTTTTTCTGTGTACATACGTACGGGCGTACGGTGTAAGTTACACCACACCATAGGACGATTATTGAACTGGCTACCGGTTCTGTTTTAGCCCACTTCGAAATAAGTAGAAGGTCAACTTCGTACCGCCTTCTTAGTTATAATCAGTCGAAAGTCTTTCTGAAATTCAGAAAATGATCACGGAAAATAAATAAGGCGGAAGAAGTTCACACACAGGTGTACAGCCGTGATCTTAGGAATCCGATATTTTGACGCCTTACGTGACGTCATTCACTAACTTTTCTTGAATGAGGTTTTATACTAATCTGATTTTAATAAAAAAATCTTTTATTTTATTTTATAAATAATCCTTGTCCTAAAAAAAACAAACATAAAAATGTAAGAATCATCCAATTTGTTCGGTAGTTCAGTAGTTATTCAAACATGTTGACGTATTATTTTCATTAATGTAGATCAGTGATTCTCAACCATTTTTGCGGAACATATTTAACGATTTCAAAATTTGGCGGCACACAAAGAAAAAGATATAAATTTTTTACTTTCTACAACAAACTGCATAAATAGTTTATGACAAAACTATTAAATATACGAAATAATAATATATATTCATGTTAGTTTTACTATTTTTCTTTTTTAAATGATATAATTTAATAATATTAACATTATTATATATTTGCAAAATTTGACGGCACACAAAAGTGCTGCGGCACAGTGGTTGAGAATCACTGATGCAGATGTTTGTGCCCCTATTGCTTTGTCATTTATTAAATGATTTCGAAATTTCATGAATGAAATATTTTTAGAAAAACAAAACTATTCAGGAAACATATATTTTGGTAATATTTTCTATAATATAATGTTTTCTAACTAAATTTATTTATTTTTATTTCATTTATTTTTTTAAAAAGAAAGCTGGCAATATTTTTTTTCAGAAATATTACTAACAATCTTGTTAACCATTCCAACTAAGCTTAAGCTTGTGCTAGGACATGGTTCACGTCAATAGTTGAATGGTGGATTCGAACCCACGACCTTACGATTCGCAGACTGTACCCCAAAACCATTAGGCTATTGGCGCTTATTATATATTTTTAAAAATGATACAAGATTATATAATTAGAGAGAACTTTGAGAGGAAAAATAACAAAAATATATACTGTTTTGTAAATGAAGCAAATAAAAATACTAATTTTACTAAGGTCCTATTTTTTCTGTACTACATCCAAATCTATTTCGGCTAGCCGTGCTACTTACATTGTATTTCCGAATCGTAGGAAGATTAAGAAAGAGAATTGATCAAAACCTAACCAAACTCTTATCAAACTACCTTTAAAGTACATCCTTACCAATAAAAAAATATTCATCCAAATCGGGTCGACTAATCGTAAGTTATCACACAGAAGAATTGAGAACCGCCTCCTTTTTGAAGTCCGAAAAATCATTGAAAAATTTCACTACCACTGGTGTCATTCGTTACAAAAAAAAACGTTGCGGTATGTAGATATGTGTTTCTATTCAGCGAGCCACGATTTCCCTTGTCCCCGGGATGGCACGTACGCGAAAAGGTGAACGGGAGATCGAGCCTTAAGTACGTCAGATAAGCATCTTATCTAACGTATCAACGAGCACGTATTCTTCTCTGGGGTACACTAGTTCCTGGAACGTGTATTACTATGCATATCACTTTGTTTGATAAAAGTATATTTACCAGTAAAAACAAAAAACGATTATTTTTTGGACGAACTACACAGATTGGCCTTGACTGCTTCAACTGATTGAGAGGTGGCACAACTTTTAGGTCACTTAGCGTGAACCTCTATCGCTAGTAACTCTGTTAATATGTTACGCGTAAGCATTCCGATCCGAAGGGCCCGAGAGGTCCAAACCGCGACTCGGTCGGTTACTAATTCACGGCTAATTTAAGGGGAAGTTTTTTAATAAAACTAAACTAATTTTGAGGGCCACTTCGGGAAGCGGCAAAAACTGACTTCAAACCGAATCAAGTGTTAAACATTATTACGCGAACGCTCTCTTCGTATCCAAATTATCGTGGGAATATTACGAAATAGAATGGATCAGAATCTAACCAAACTCATCAAACTATTTTGAAGTTCTTTCCAATAAAAGACGAATCATCGAAATCGAATGGCGTGATATTGAGTTATACGCCCATTTGTCGCGCATATACCTAATGCAAATTTAAGACTAAATATGGTTTAATCACGGATGCCTTTGACTTTAAAATAAAGAGAAAATCATCCAAATCAGTTCACCCAGTCGAAAGTTATGAGGTAATAAAATTACCACCTCCTTTTTTGAAGTCGGTTAAAAGTACCTCTATAAAATATGAAATGTGCTTAACGATATACTAGCGAAGTAATGAACGAACGTAGGCCTGTAATCTTGTGTCAAACAGACAGAAAAATCTTATGTTATACAAGAATGTTAATTGTTGTGCAATTATTTATTTCTTTCATTCATCCATGTTGTAAGAGACATGTGTTATTTCTTCGAATAACTTCACAAATCCATTCACAAAAGTACGTAATACCGTAGGAATGTCAACATAATATTACTGCACAGTATATAATATATTCTATAATTTAATTTGTACATTCATTTAATACGATGAAACTTTGGCAGAGCAACGGGCAAAGGAAAGGCAATATCTCTGCAAAGCGGCGGTGGGTGTTCGTTTTATTTATTAACGATAGCAACATTAATGTTGTCAAATAATAAACACTTAACCTTTGGCGTCTTATAAAATTTTATAACGTATTAAGGCAAAATAAATACAGTCATTTAATCTTATAAACGACGCGTGAACCAGAGCGTTCTCTGGCCACCTCCAAATTCAGGCATTATATTTAAAAAAAAAGGAAAAAAGTAAGTGTAGATGTGGCACTCTTTTAATAAATGCAGAGTGAACAATTTAAGTGTATTGGAAAAGAGCACGGACACAGGTCTGTGGTTGCGATCTAACAATAATAAAAAAAAATCTTATAAATAAAAAAAGTTTTAAGGTACAACATTGAAAGGGACTTTAGATAAAGCGTTATAAAAATGTCTACCTGGGCGGCCGGGGTTCATACCCGGGCCGGACATGAAGTCACCCATTTATGTGTTTGCGGTCCCATACAATTACATATTTTTTTGCGGTTTTGTAGCTAAAAATTATCATTTTGGTCAGTAAATAAAGATAAAAAAAGATACCGTGAAACGTTTATTGGTTTAGCGGTCTAGTTTATAAATAAATAATAGAAAACTACCTTCTAAATAATTTAAAACACATAACTAATTACTGATATACGTAAAAGAGATATCATAACTCAATATCGGGTCGCCATAAGATTCATAGTTCATAGTATGAGAACAACGAGACGTTCCACGTCTGTGCGATTCTCGTGTAACTTTCTTCCACGCACTGTCAACATGTAGAATCGACTGTCACCACCGGTGTTTCCGAAGTTATACTGTTTGGGGACCGTCAAGATGGTGCCTATCCTTTTTTATCCTTTCTTAAAGGTCGGCAACGCTACTAATAATATAAATGGATTTAACTCTGTGTGTAACACAATTACGCCTAAACTACTAAACCGAATCAAGTGAAATTTGGTACAGAAACCCATATTGTTTTTTAGAATCATCTGGGTTTCTGCTGAACACCAGCCCTGATTTACCCTCCTTGGGTAGTCAGTATTATGCTGAGCAGTAAACACTGTCCGTTCGGCGTTGCAACGCATAGCCTTAGTATGTGTTTTTTTTATATTATCTCATTTTTAACTGTGTGCTTAATTTATATGTGTTGTAATCTGTGTAACCGATTAAATGGCTTATTTTTATTATTATAAAGTCTAGAGCCTGAGAAAAGACATAGGCTACGTTTAAAAACGAAAAAAGGGCTGTAAAGGCTTTAAATGAGGGTTGTAAATTTATATGGAAATTACGTCATTTTTAAAGCGAGAAGCTTGAAATTTATTTTATATTCTTTGAATGCATATAAATACGACAATGAAAGATAATGAAAATATTACTATACAGGAGATACAAACAGTGAAAGTTTTAGGTAAAAATGCTTGTGGCCATTACATAAAAATATAGAAGAAAATATAAAGTTACTTAAAAGCAAAAATGAATTATTTGCAAATTTGCTTTGATCACGAAGGTTACAACACAATTGCATGTGGACGAAGTCGCGGGCAGATCTAGTTTGTTATAAATAATAGCAGTGGTAGAGATGAGTTTATTTTTTTTAATTAACTGAACAAACTGTACATAATAAAAGCTATGTATTTGGGGCAAGCGATTTTTTTCCTCAACACCGCGAAATTCGAGGCAAGCCTTGTTGTACTTATAAATGTCAAGACACGTTAGCGTGAATCCTGTATGTATGAGATTACTATAATTTTAACAAAAAAAGGACGAGAGCTTTTTAGAGTCCGGAGTGATTGATGACCCGCAGAGCTCCAAACACTTGACAGGTACACCCTGCAAAGCAATTACCATCTTTATCGCCTACAAAAACCACCGGCCGGCCATCGGAACCTGTTTGACTTGTATACTCGTCTATATAGTTTATAAAGGTGATGGTTCCGTGAGAAATTTTAATAATATTAAAATATTGTATAGAAAAATAAAACTAACAGAATAGTAGTGGCGTAGTGACTAAGTGTACATATGAAATGTGATGGTGTGGGTTTCAAATCTATTTTTTAGTACGACAAGTATATTTACGAGTAAAAACAAAAACCGAATTCTAATCGAATCAACGTTAAACGCTAATAGCAATTAACACACGGACGCCCTCTTGGTATTTTAGAATTGTTGTAAGAAAATGACAAAATAAAATTAATCAAAACCTAACCAAAGGATATAAAAAATAAATAATCGATTTTGATATTTTATTTAAAGCAAACGCTGATATTCTGCTGATATTTATGCCTTCCCGTCTGCGCGTCATCTGTGTTGGTCTGATGTTCAGTGGACGATTCCCCAAGATTAAAGTTAAAAAAAGTATAATATAAATGACACCGATGATACATAGTGATACATATATATCAAAGGCATACATATAGAAAGGTAATAGATAATAAAATTTAAGTAATTAGAAATAATAAATAGTAATAAAAGAAAGTACTCGAAGAATAAATAACTATATTCCCCTGGCTTTCAAAAATAGAAAAATTAAAATAAGTTGTAAATAGAAATTAAGGGAAATATGTAAGAAAAAAATAAGGTAATGCAAAAACAATAAAAAAAATTAAAAATTTGAGAAAAACCAAAAAGAAGAAACAAAAGAAATAGAAATAAAAAATTCTAAGAGAAAAATAGTAAGCAGAAATAAGGAAATGTAAAACAAGAATGTGTTAGTAGAAATAAGGAACGGAAAATGTGCTAGTAGAAATAAGGAAAGGAAAACGTTGTAGTAGAAATAAGGAAGGTAAATGTGCTAGTAGAAATAAGTTAAGGGAATTGTTGTGTAGTAGAAATAGAAATGTTAAATGTTAAAGAAATGTAAAGAGTGATGTCAGGAGGGAGGAAAGATAGATGAAGAAATAATGGACAGTGGAAAGGACACAAGGATGTGAAAAGGGCCCTAAGTTTCAACACATTGGGAGAACGATAAAAAATATATATAAAGGACACGGAAGGAAAACACAAAAATTTTCATTTCGAGATATATGAAACCAGAATATGTAAATAAATAGATCATTATCACAAAAATATACAAAAATATCAAAAAAAGCAATGTACTGGTAAAATATTGCCTTTTACCATGTGTGTCACTTAATGTGGGCTTTGCGTAATTTATTTAGCATTTGATAGATGTTTAAACCATCGTATATCGTAGTATGATATAAAAACTTCGTTATGAGTTTGTATGAAGTTTTTGCGCGTAAATATATCAAATGTTTACGCTATTAGTATAATTCTTAACCGAAATATATTTGCTGTGTGCGTGACAAATGGACGAATAACTCAATACTACGACAACCGTTTTCGATGATTCATTTTTTATTAGAATGGTTGTACTTTAAGGGTAGTTTAATGATAGTTTGGGTAGGTTCGTATTATATATATTAACGCGTATTCGTATCGTAAACACAAAGAGTGTTGACTTCGATTCGATTTGAAGTCGGTTTATGTTTTTGCTCGTAAATATACTCGTATATTTAAAATGTAATTTGCAAGTCAAATTACTTTAAAATAATCTTTAGTTTGTTTTCGTTTCGTTTTTTTTTTATGACGAACTACACAGATTGGTCGACTTGACTGCTTCACCGGATTGAGAGGTGGCATAGCTCTTAGGTCGCTTAGCCTGAACCTCTATAAATTTCGTTTCGTTTAGAGTTTTCGTTTACTACGATTAGATTAAACGAAAGTATAAATGGACCGCAGTCACACCGTACGCTCATAACTTGAGCCAACTCATAGCGTAAGTGTAAAAAGCTCGTTAATCTCCTAACGACGACGGTCTAATTGTGAACGCATATCAAGTTCCAATTAGATGGTAGATATAATGACATAAAACAGCGTGCATCGGAGACAGGTAAGCTGTGACTGGTCGGAGTTGCGAATTGTGTGTGCGAACGGGACGGAGACTGACACCAAGTTGGCGTGGGACAGTGATGGAATACGCAACACATTAAACAATGGTCCATGCGAGATGATAAAGAATTAGCGTAGTTCTTTTTCCACCACCAATCTAGATTAGATTATGATTAAATTACCTTTTCATGGAATGTGATAATTTACCGTTCGATACATGTCCTTGGAAATTATATCGGCTTCTGATAATCTCGTTGATAATCCAAATTGGATAACGATCGAAACTGGTATAAGTTTATTTTTGAATCGTATCAAAATTTGTCAACACTGTTTTCGTAATGGATTACAAATTGACATCCTTCATTGTGAGATTCACCGTGATACTGAAATATACATTTCAAGTATTCAACGGCAAATGGATCATGAAAAATAGAAAATAGTGTACAAATTGTACTGAAGGATCTTCAAACAGACATTGGAAGTTACTTAAGCTGGGAACGAAGCGAAAAAATATGGTCATACTTTTTTACACCAAAACAATAAAGAACTACGAAGTTTTGGGCCCTACGTTCCGTTTTCTTTTACGTTATAAGAGTCCTAAGTCTGATTGTCATAAACCTATCAACCTCTCAACAAATATTCTTCTAAACGACTTTAAGAATTTCCTGTCATATCTTAGGAACCCTATTGGATCTATACTATATTGGAACGTATGTTAATTTTGTTGAGAATCTTAAAGTTAAAAGTTAAAGTTACAGCATAAATATATCGACGCTGGAAAACAAAAACGTAGGTACCCACAATAATGAAATTGTTCACCGGAGCGGAAAAATACCAACTTTAAAAAAAATATATATAACTTTCGTGTTTGTGGACCTAGAGCTGTCGTTTTTGGACACAATATTTATTATTTTTTGTTGAATAAGTACCACGTCATTAACCTAGAGTTTTCCTAAAAGAAAATCGTTTTATGATATAAAAAATAAAAGAGAAGTGTCAATCTCATATATCATTCGACGCGTCTTTTTTTTCTGATTCCAACGACGTAAAAAAGTGAAAATGGCCATATGTGTCACTTACTACATTTTTGCTTTCCTACGTCGATATATAACATATATGTCCCACTGTTGGGCGCAGGTCTTCTCTGCAAAGAGAGTATAAGGGCATAATCTGTCACGCAGCCCTAGTGCGAATTGGCAGACTTCATATGCCTTTGAAAAAATGTTCTAAGACATGTAGGTTTCCTCACGATGTTTACCTTTACCGCCGAGCGGGTGGTGAATAAGCACATAAAATTGCAACAACAAATTTATTGGTGCCGGCACCAGGGATCGAACTCGGGTTGCTAGCGTACTATGAGCCAACCGCCCGGACACAGAGCTACGGCTGTTGTAAGTTATTGAAAGTTTTACGTCAATAAAATTAATATAGGACCTAATTGAAGCCAATTTCAAATAAAAAAACTTAAATACAATATAGACGAGTTGAGAATCTCATTATTTTTGTCGGTTAAAAAGTTTTCTTTGACACAGCGCCACTACAATAAGATTTGGTTATAGGAAGTCGAAACGCAGAAGTATAAAATGCCTTTATTTATGAAGAATACTGCGAGTTTGTGCCGATCCATCCACTAAACAGCAGGATATATTGCTAGTAATTTTAAAGTAAGGAGGCCTTCACCCAAAAAGAGGTCCATATATGCACCAATGCAACTAACACTACTAATATATAAGTTAAATACTAACAATATTTAAAAAAAAATGTAGATGTTTTATATTGTTATAGAAAATAAGAGGCTTTGTTATTATTATTTTTTTTAGACCTTAGGGTAAGTTTTTACAATATTCCTATAAAAAGTAAAATACAAAAAAAAATCACACAAATATACAAAAACATAAATATAATATAAATAGTATATATATAGTTATTATAATTTTAAAGTAAATTAATAGGATTCCTAGATTGAAATCACTAAATAACATAAGACAACCCTACGCCGTATCATCCGCTGAAATCCATTTAGCGCGGCGTTTGATTGATGGGAGAAACGTTAGCGTTTATTTTTAAAATATGCGCAAATAGATAATGGCTCCAAATTTATCGATCCACTACGATATAAAAGCTGTTAGCTTTTAAAACATACTTTACGGCAACTTGTCTAAAGGAATGAGGGAATTATGGAATGAGGACAGTAGTAAAAAAGACTATTTTTAACGTATGTAAGTTCTTCCTACGGCTTAATTATGTTGTTAGCTTAAATCACGAAGTTTTAAAGTGATAATTTTCCGATAGAAGTTACCGACTAAGTTGTGGCCCGGCCCTCTCTAGCGCCCTCGGATTCGAGTAACCGGAGAAGAAAGCTATTTAGCCAATTTATAAGTACCCAATATGCGTTAAAAATAAATTATCAATTATTATTGTATTTATGGTTTATTATAGCGATAACGGCTTACTAAAGATAAAGGATAGATGCTGTCGTGGGCTTTTGTAGCTTCAAGATCTGTCACTATCGGTATGCGTTGCTGGAGTTTCGTCGGCTTCCTTCTCCCAGCGCCAACGCTTTCCGATAGAACACTCAAAGCCAGTTCAGCTTTTTAATGTCCCTTACATTATCCGTGAAATAGCAACTGACCGAGTCGTGGTTCGGCCTTCTCGAGCCTCGGATTGGAATGCCTACGCGTAACATAATAACCGTCTAAGCGGAGGTTACCCTTCACCCTTGTGTCGGGTTACTAGCAATAGAGGTTCAGGCTAAGCGACCTAAGAGCTATGCCACCTCTCAATCCGGTGTAGCAGTCTAGGCCAGCTTCTCTGGCCAATTTATGTAGTTCGTCATAAAAAAAAAAACAATTTGTTAGCGTTAGCTGTCTCTATATACTCCAATTAAGCTGCGTAGTCATCAGAGCTTATCAAAATGTCTAACGTTAATAAAAAAGAGAAATCGAACCCGAACCCCCAATGTCGACGTCATAATCAGATAAAATATATTGAAGCACCAAATTAATAAGCCGCCACCTTTTAATTGTTTTTATCGTGGCTTAACGTTATTAAATTAATTAAAATTTAATGTCTGTGGCGGATCGCAATGAACAGCGAGTGTCATTTAATAAAGTTATGAATTCATTATTTAAAATTAAACTGGAATACCCTCGCGATTATTTAAACAGCTTTTATACATTATCGATAATTATTAGTGTTGTATATCATGTAGTTACGAGGCAATATGGATGCGGCAAATTTAATTTAAATATACACTTTTTGTCACATTTCCTTTTAATAGAAGGCCTCCAATTTAGAGACACCTTTTTCGTCGTCACAGTCATCTGCATAACAGACCCAGCTGAAGGTGTGTCGGGATATCGCCACTACAGCATGTTGGACCTGGACGGTTACGTCTATCCAAGTTTTCATCCTAATCCGAATGTTATCGTGAAAACATATAGATGTAGAAAAAACGGGAGAGACGTGTTATGACCGTGCAATGGACATCCCTAATCTGCTAGTCTGAGTGCTTCTATTTACTCATTTTATTTATACTTCAGCGATGATTTATATTTATGTAAATCTTGTTTAATATATTTATCTAAAATGTCAAATGTCTGTAGCGTCGATATAAAAGCATCGTTGCGAGTGTGAAAGCAAATAAACAAACAATCTAGGTTCTGGGCATCAGTACTGTAGCTCTGGCCTCTCAAGAATAAGACTATATCTTCTGCCTGTCGTAGAAGGCGACTAAAAGGGGCCTCGGGTTCACTGGGCGACAAAGGTGGGGGCCTTTATCGTCCGCCCAGGTGGACCTGGGAAAAAGGCGTGTGCTAGGAGATGCTTCAAGGAATGGTGGTTTCGAATCTGCGACCTTACATTTCGCAAACCGTATCCCTTAACATTAGACTCTTCAAAAATCTATAACATATAATAAGACTTGAATCGGAAGAGATCTATAACCCTTCAAGTGGCACAATTCCGCTCCGGTATTTCAAAAATATGCTAGTATGGCGGCCGCCATTTTGAAATTTTGACAAATGTAGCAAATACTTATCGTTGCCAATGTCCTATTTATAATTTATAAAAATCTATAATTTCATACATACATAGCTAACACATACCCATACATCCTTTACCAATTGAATGTACGAAAAGATAGTGGAAATTGTATTAAGGCAAAACAAGCGAGATTAAGCATGCAGAACACATCCAAAAGTTATGTGATTCAGTCACATAACTTTTGGAATTGTCCATGAATCTCATGGTACCCAATATCGCTCTTTCGACTCACAATAGCATCTCAAGTCCATGCAACTTACATCCCTAAAACAAAAGTATTTAAGTTCGAAATCGTCTATATTCCATAACATGCTGACTGTGTATCACTTGCATTATTTTTTTTTTCCCGGTCCGGTACGGAGCGCGGGTCGTGGTGAACTGATCAGATTAGACTCCGTAACCGGTTCTCAAAAACATCCCGAGGTAAAAAAAAAAATAAGAAAAAACGACACTAATAACAACAAATAACGAGGCGTTCGACCGTGGCTGAATAGTGGCGTGCGTCGGTCGATAATTGACCGAGATAATATGTCGATAGTACACATCTTTTTTATCTACAATACAAAATATAGTATAGTTAATGTTATTTGAGACCGACAAGAGCCGTGATAGCTCAGTGACCGGGCGGTCGCTCCAAGTTGCAGAGTACGCTAGTAACCCGAGTTCGATCCCCGGTTGCGGCACCAATAAATTTGTTGTTGCAATTTTATGTGCTGATTTACTACACCTTCGGCGGTGAAGGAAAGCATCGTGAGGAAACCTACATGTCTCAGAAAATTTTTAAGACATGTGAAGTCTGCCCATCCGCACTAGGGCCGCGTGGCGGACTATGCCCTTATACTCTCTTTACAGAGACCTTGTGCCCAGCAGTGGGACAAATATATAAAGGCTGTAACTTTAACTTTTAACTTATATTATTTACTAAAACGTCTCGGTTAATGTATTAGTTAACTAATAGTTTAGTATGCGGTGAACTGTTTTAAACAAATTATCGGAATGAATGTTAAACCCCCTTATTTATTATATTTAGTTCTCTGGTAATTTAAGCTTTTTAATGTTTATTAATTTATGGTTTTAGTATAGCTAAAATAATGTACACAAATAATGTGGGTACATTATTTTGGCCATACCAAAAACATAAATTGTATGCCATAGTAAAACATTAGTCAGATTGAAATGATTGTTGTGTTGAGAGGCATTCAGACACCTGGGGTTCATACATATATTAATCCCGGGTCATTAGGATGAATCTATAAACTAATTTGTTAATAATATATTACATTATATAATAGTAAGCTCCGATGTCTTTTTAACCCCAGAGGATTTAACATAGATAAGTTGCTATCTGCATTTCATCGATGGTAGGGTAGGTAATAGGATCTATGTTCTAGATTCAGGCTAGAAGAACTAAGAGCTATGCCTTCTGTTAATCTGGTGAAACAGTCAAAACCAACTTCCCTGGCTAGTGTGTGTAGCTGACATGTGACGTGTTGAGGCCATCGCCATACGCAGGGAACGTGTTTAACTGTACGTAAGAATCCGAAACTCTGAAACTTATTGGTACAAACCAGCTAGAATGTCAGATCGTATGTGAAATCCTTAGGTTATCCACCAGTACGTTATGTTATTGAAAAATTTGTTTTTACAAACAATAAGAAGATGGTTTAATTAAAATATCGATACTTTATCTGAAACGATAACATCTCTAAACAGAGGTGGAGCCAGATGAAATTATACGAAAATATTGTAACGATAGTGACAGATGATTATAAGCTGGCGATAAAACACACATAATTCTCACATAATGGCCGCGAGGCGAGCCCCGGCATTAAGTCCTGGTGATAATTCCCACCTTGTCGTAGTTTCACAGAAATCAATTTCACATCACTACAGTGAACGATTTATGTGCACTTTATAGATTGTAGTTCAACGGAACGGATTGCGGTTGACTGCACTTTAAATATATTGGCGTTTGTACCTGCTTCATTCCATTTGTTGTATATTTTTGTAACACAATTAAGATTAAAGAAATTTAATTATTTTAATTTATTTTGGATAGATACTGAATATTTCAACTACTGGTTTTGTAGTTGTTGTGAACTTGATTTTAAATAAACTAAAATTAAAGTAAAATAACACAGCCAACATATGTCCTACTGTAGGGCATAGGCCGACTTTGTAAAGAGAGTATCATCAGTAGTGTAGGGTTTTCTACTTTTCCCTGCACCACCAAGCTCTTGAAGAACATTGCCATTTGCACGTGATCTAAAATACGCGAGGATGCGAGCTGAACAGGGGGAGAGATGCTGCTTGATGTCGACTTATATAATAATTCAGATATCTGATGATGAAGTATTCGTAATCATTTTCCAGAAATACCTTTAGACTAGCGAAGGTTGGCAATCAGTTCACCGTGACTCTCTCTATCTCTTGCGAGGCCAAATAGACGGAACTCGTAATTCCGGCCCCCTCTCTTTTTTTTTACAAATGAAAGCTAATATCTAGTAATATTTTTTATTTTTTCAGAAACATTATTAACATTCTTATTAACCATTCCAACTAAGCTTATGCTTGTGCTAGGAGATGGTTGGAAATCTTCAAATAGATACCCCGCCTTCTGGGGGGAAGGCGGCGGTTATGTGGGGTCTCACCGAAGCACCCGTGCCCGGTGAGTACCTGTGTCAAGCGATACGTGACG
Source organism: Meandrusa payeni (assembly GCA_029286785.1). Lineage (NCBI taxonomy): Eukaryota > Metazoa > Arthropoda > Insecta > Lepidoptera > Papilionidae > Meandrusa > Meandrusa payeni. The sequence goes on from JAGSMX010000029.1 coordinate 6,903,290, forward strand.
TACATTTCCTTCTTCCGTTGCCAGGTTTCGAAGTTCGGCAGGAATGCACAGACGATGCGTTGGCGCGTGTATCGCCGCTCTGCGAGCCGCACGCGCCACACCTCCATCGCCCGTCTGTGCTCCTGCCGACGCACCTCTCCCGCATCCAGGGGCGGCTCGGCCCCGCTGTCGACAGCCCGGACGCGCATGTATACACGCGCGTCCATGTCCGCCAAGATGTCGAGCGGCGGGAACCGAGCCAGGATAGTGGCCGCCTCGGAACCTTAAGAGACCGTACCCTAAACTCTCTGATGTTATGCAGACTTTCATGGCTTCCTTGGTGGAAGTGTTGTCGCAGAAGGAAATCATGGTGAATGCCTCTAGGATAGCCTAATTCTTAAAAGTAGAAGAATATGGGTAAGGAATACCCAGTAACTATCACTCGAATTCGTCTATCGCCGTAATACTTCTTAATACAATATTCTTCTTTGCTAATCATAATTATGTAAATGAATTAATATCAATACATAAATGTAAAACCACGTTCCTCTTCGTTCATTAATAAATATTGACATTGATACGAGCAGACCAGTAGTACTGGTAACAGCAGAAACGCGTCATTCCACTTGTCACACGAGATTGATAATTGGGTATTCGAGTATGAACTATTCTCGTCATATCTTAAATGAGATAAGCGACGTTGTTAAATAGATAATCTTACTAAGTTGTCCAAACATAACATATTGTGACCGGTTTGTGACGATGTACTCCTGTTGAGTTTGTGACCAAGATTTTTTTTTCTTTTGACACAATTGACTGGATAGAAAATCGATTAAATTATTCACCAAGGCTCTAATTTATCAGGCTCAGGACTATATATATTTTTTATATAGGCATAATCACGGCTGATCTGGTCTTGAATGATCACCGTCGCCCATGGACATCCACAACACCGAAGGAACTGCAGGTGCCTTTGAAAAAAGAGTATTTATGTAAAACTCAAGCATCAATAGCTTAATGGTTTATGGTTAAGGGTACGGTCTGTGAAATGTAAGATTGTAGGTCCATGTACACCCATGTCATTCCAGTCCACGTCCACCATTCTTTGTAAAAAGTTAGTTTACTCGTTTCTCCATAATTTTACCTATGAAGAGACAGAAAAGTTTCTTTATAGTCAAAAATAAATTATCTTCGTTTTTCCCGTTTTGCAAAACTTTTGCACAACATAAATGAAAAAAAAAACACTCTCATATCAATACACGCTCTTTCTCAATCGCACGCATCCACGCACCCTATTCTTTCCACAGACATACTCAATCATATTAATTATTAATATTTAGTTCCTAAGATAAACTCGAAGTTAGGTAATATCTATCTAATACAGTCTTTAGTCTAGCAGGGAGATGAGTGCCGAAAATCTAATAATATATATATATATATTCTACTATTGCTATGAACCATCTCCTAGTGGCTTAACAAGGTAGTTAGGAAGAATATTAGTAATATTTTTTTTCATCTATTATTTTATCGTATAAAATATATTTTAATCTCATAACTGTTTTATTTATGTATCATAGTTATTATACTCTTACTGTCTGTATAATAATATTCCATATAAAAGTAGTATTGCGCGCGCACGTCTATAGGTAGTTCCGGGCACCGCTGAAAATCAGCGCTGTCGCATCCTTGTGACAGCATATGCTGAGACGGTGTCCGATATTGGCATCATATGTTTTGTATTATTCGTCCGTGTAACTTTAACTGTGTTTTGTCTATTTTTCATTCTTTTTTAATGTGTGTTATATTCAGTCTGTGATGTGTTTTTGTATTGTGATGCCAATAAATAAATGTCTATGTCTATAAATGTCTATTTGTAAAAAAAAATGGTTACCATTTTTTCAAAAGTATTGTATTTTTATGGCTGATTGAGAGCTAGCAAAGCGTTTAGATTTTCAGCATAAAACCTCTGTGTGTTACTATTGCACAATGTCAACTTGGGACGTAACCGTGGACTCGATAACATCCTGGATCGATGTCGATAGCCGAGGATCCAAGGGAGCAAACGTCGACATAGTCCCTCAATCTGATCACGATAGCATTTCGATTCGAGGATGCCTGATACGCCAGCATGGTTAGATATTTCACATATTATTGCCTCTGCTAGAAAAAACTACCAGTAATAGATACTACGAATAGGCCTATATCATTGATGTAGAACGATTACAGTCTCAGGGCGAAACAACTCTTTGAGAATTTGTTTCGTACTAACCTGAGCTATAGTCGTCTTGTCTACGTCACCGTAGAACGCAAAACGGTTTGATTTATACCCCATCTGGCTATAGTAAGTTTCCTACCTTTTTGCCTTTCAAAGGTGAAAATGTTAAAATTGTATAACTTACCAAAAACAGGACTGAGATCCGATTTCACCGATAGCTTCCCGGAATAAGGTTCGCCGGACTTTTCCTGGAACAAAAATTAATAATTAGTGAAAAAGCCCCACCAAACACATAGCACTAAACACAAAACATATATTATAGCCGTGAGCAAAAATAAAGGGTCGGTTAAGAAAGTTTGAATATCTCGGAAGATAAAGACGCTAGCTGACTGAAATAAATTGTGCATGATAGATAATTAAATATTCTTAAAAAAAAATATTTTTATTAATTTATTTATATTTCATTAAAAAACATAAACTTAAAAGAAAAAGGATATTTTACGTTTTCAGTATGTTTCATTAAATTTTATTTTTATTTATGTTTTAGTACTTAGTGTCGCCACATGCAGGCAACACTAAGTACTAAAAATTAAATAAAAATAAAATTTAATGAAAAATACAGTATTATCCAAGTTTACGTAAGATATTCTTTTTCGTTTAAGTTTATGTTTTTAATGAAAAATAAATTAATAGAAATATTTTATTTGAAGGATATATAGTATTATATCTTTATCTTCCGAGATATTCAAACTTTCTTAACCGACCCTTTATTTTCGCTCACGAGTGTAGATAAAATATCATAAATCGAGACAACAATCAAAAAAGTCAAAATAAATTTCACACAAAAACGAAGGGTCGAATCACACGGTCGTATCAAATCAATTCATTCATTCGACTTTTTGCCCCAAACAATACGAGCCACGATAATGGACATAACAAATCGAGATGTTTCCGCTTTCATTAATCCCAATAACCGAATTTCCTCTATCTACACTGTTACGGGGCCAATGGGCCGTTCGAAATCACGACACCTTGGCGATATCGGAGGGAGACTATTCTTAAATGTACGATACTCGTATCTATGCAGTGATAACATTAATACACCGACATCTTAATAACAGATATATTTCTATGATAATTCTAAGTTAATTAACAGATGCTTTTAGTAATTTTATTAGTATAATTTTTGAATATTAGTGTTATAATTATTTATTTTGTTCTTAGTTTTTTTTTTAATTGTAAGAATGCTTGTTTGAGATATTCGGATATAAAAGATGGCGTCGAATAGCGTTAAACGTTTGATTCGATTTCAAGTCCGTTTATGTTTTGTTTGCTTTGGTATACAATAAGGATTTATCTATCTATTCCAATCGGAAGAAATAGATTTCAATATCTAAAATCTAATACTAATATCGTATACTGGTACGAACCGGTGAACTAAACCACCACGGCTTTTACGTTCGTCCATTAAGAAGGTTCAGAGCGTATGCGTAATCCGATTCCATCCTTCACAAAGCCTGTATCGATCGGGATAAATTTACATTCAATAGAGTCACGGCTGCCAGCCAGCTTGAATTATAAGGAGACAACTGAAATGTAAAGTTAGCGCTGCGAATGCTAAATCGAATACGCTAGATTAAATTGTGTTTTAATTAGCTATGTACACTACTTTTGATAACGTAATGGGGTGGAGGGTTGATTACTTGAAAGGACCCGTCCTAGTTCAAGTGTCAATCCACCATAATCTTTCTGTTATTATGTCTCTTGTTCCAAATGTGTATATGTTTTTAATTATATAATTATCTTAAGTAACTACTGTGGATTATGGTGAGGAATAAATGATTTATTATTATTATTATTAACACAAATATACAGACCTCAGATCCTATCCAGCTTAAGGTTTGAGTTGACATAATAATTAAAATTTAATAATCAGTTCGACAGAATAGATTCATTATGTTGTATAAAATATGACAAAAACCTCGTACCTTTACCTTTAGAGGGGGTAGACAGAGGTAGCAAGTTCGATAAAATCGCATTATATATGGTCACAAATTTTAGCACGTTTTTTTTGTACTCATATTCTATATGCACAAAAGTAACCAAATGGAATGGCCCACGAGGAAACCGAGGAAGAGGACGCCCCTTGACGCGATGGCAAGATGAAATAATAGAACAGGTGGGATCGTGGATCACAGTAGCACAGGACAGGGAACGGTGGAACTCTCTGGAGGAGGCCTTTACCCGCTCAACAGGGGTTCTCGCAGAACAGTGAAAATGGCACTAAATTTTTTTATTTTTCATTTTATTTTTTTGTAATGCAGGAAATAAAAGGCTTTTTATTTATTTTATTTTAGTTTTTACTCTATATGCATACTTATACAATCATATTATGATCCTGCAATAATACAGCGGTCGACCAATTGCGTCTGTTTCACTTTTTAATCGACTTCAAAAAAGGAGGTTCTCAATTCGTCTGTGTTCTTTGATGTTTATTACTTCATAACTTCCGAGTGGGTGAATCAATTTTGATGATTCTTTTTTTATTTAAAATCTGGTGCTTGCAGTGTGATCCAGTTCTGACAATGGGGCATTCATGAGAATACCATATAAGTCTTAAATTTGTATTAATTTTGCGATAAATGGTCGAATAACTCAATACCTGGAAGTACCAGGTTTAAAGAAAGGATCATTCAAATCGGTTTACCCAATCGAAAATTATGAGGTAACAAATATAAAGATCATACAGACGAATTGAGAAACTCTCATTTTTTTAAATCGGTTGAAAAAGAATCTTAATGTTTTGAGAAACAACGACTCACGTGGAATGTTAAGAATAAGCCCCCTAGGATTAAATGGCTCCTTTAGCGAGGGTGCTCGTAATTGGATGAGTTAGAATCAGTTTACCCCACTCGGACACTTATACCAAATCAAGGGTAACGAGTATCCCCAATGTATTAGTGATCCGACCTGAACATGAGAGGGGAATATAACGTTTTCAACTTTATCTCTATGTTTTTTAGTGTGTGCGTATGTTCCATATAGGCTCCGAAACGGCTGGATCGATTACAATTAAACTTTCAGGGAATCTTCAGATTCACCTGGCGAGTAATCCGGTAAAGTTTGGTTACGATCGGAGCACTCCTCGTTTTGAACTGTCAAATACAGCTTTTATTTTCTGTGATGCTATTACTACGGGTATGATATTTTATTTACTGATATGTACATGGGTGTAGGTAATGATCTTCACCCGCTCGAGAAGAGAATGAATACGGGGAAAAATGGATAATTTAATATATTGTGAGAGTTCAACAAATATTTAATGATGTAAGTTTATTGTTTAAATAAAATAAATCAAAATCTAGCCCGGCGAAGCGGTACGCTGATATCTTATATAACTTTCGACTAGGTGGACCGATTTTGATGATTCTTTTTGTGTGAAAGCTGGTGATTCACGTGTCGTTCCATTCAAATTTCACACATCACGCTGTATGAGGAAGAGAGAGCAGTGCGCGCAAACATTTTCTTTCTCTCTCTTTAACAATAGCGTATAAATTATATTTTGTGTATGTTTTACATATTGATACATATAGATGTAACTAAAGAAGTTTGAGATGTGAGGTCTAAGGCCCACTTGTTTTTTTCCTCATAGACCACTTTCAAAGTTAGCCGTTCTAGTTGACTTTGCTTAACGACTTGAGAACCACCTTGTTTGAAGTCGGTTAAGACTCTTGAAGGTATGACATATTATATTAATGGATTTTTTTTTAAAAGAAAGCTAGCAATATTTCTTTTTTTTTTCAGAAATATTACTCACAATCTTGTTAAGCATTCCAACTAAGCTTAGGCTTGTGCTAGGACATGGTTCACGGCAATAGTCGAACCGTGGATTCGAACCCACGACCTTACGATTCGCTGGCCGTACCCTAAACCATTAGGCTATTGACGCTATATATTAATGGGAATAAAACAACATGATCACCACGACCTCACAACATGAAAGTTATGACTAATATAGACAAGATAATGAGATAAAATCGAGCACCGTTAAAAGCTGGTACAGTGTGGCGTGCTCTTAAATTGATGTACAATTACCCCACACCGGGGGATGTCTGCAACATTGTATCAGAACTGTTACTTTGTCTGCACGAGTTTTGGTTTGTTTTTTGATCTTATCAGATACACCACGAGGGACAATTGCGGTTTTTTTTTATCAACGATAATAACCGGGGAACTCTAATACCGGTATATGTTACATTGTGTGGTTAATAATTTGATGGACGATTCAGAGTGCTGTTGGGGCTGCCACGCTTCGTTTGCTGAAGCGCAAAGATGCGTCATCCCTGGTGCGCAGGGTGCGGAGCCAGCCCCAACACCATTCTGGAGATGAATGCCTGTGCACTAGATTACAAGTACATCAATCACTGCCTAAGGCTGTATGTGGCAGAGCATAATTGTATATAAAATAAAAAATATATGTATTATTGTTTTTAATTAATATAGTTTCACAATATACGTTATTCTACCCGATCAATAACCACTTTTTTTTAAGTCGGTAAAATAAAAAGCCAGCCCATGTGCAGCCTATTACAGACTATGATCTCTGTGGAAAATTTTATTCAGACCAGTTCTGGCGTGATTGGGTAACAAACCTCCATGGATTCATCCAAACTTTGGTGCGACAACGTTGACGAGGATCTCAGGGCTATTGACCGGATAAGGAAAGCCGAGGGACGAATCAAATAGCGTCAATAGCGTAATGGTTTAGGGTACGGTCTGCGATTCTTAAGATCGTGGGCTCGAATTTACCATTCGACTATTGACGTGAACCATCTTCTAGCACAAGCTCAAGCTTAGTTGGAATGGTTAACATGAATTTTGGTAATATTTATGAGAAAAAAAGAAATTGCTAGCTTTCTAAAAAAAAAAATGCAAACCATTCGAGATGGCCAAGACCCATAAGGAGGTTGTAGCGTTTCCTACTATGTTTTAACACTATCAACAACAAGTCACATTGCGACTAGTAGCTTCTAGTCTTCCAACGGATATCATTTGACAGTACAAGACCAACTCCAGACACGGAATTAGTTTCGTTTAAATTTTATTAGTGGTCAGGTCAATGACCGTCTATCGTGCATGCGACGTCTGGAATATTTAATGGAATACAAACCACTGGATCTACGGGGAAAATTGATATTTTACTCTTATTTTTAAATATTTAAAAAAGATAATCTTTTACTACCTTACAACTGTTAGGGTGACACCAGATTAAAGCTTTATAGAAACGAATTTCTGTCCATTCAAAAGCTGCCTCGAAAACAAAGCTTTACAGATAAGATCGCCCATCAGGCATGCAAATATCGTATTATATAAATATGCGAAATTTATTATTACTGATATGTATTTGTTATTTTTTGTACAATAAAGTATTTTCATTCATTCTCATAAGTGGCAGGAAATTTAACAACTTTTTCAATGTCCAATGCTTCACCATTAGACTGGCACTTACATTATATAACCCACTATGTAGCGTGTATGAAAGCTTTTGAGTATTTTAAAACGAATTTAAAATAAAACATTATAATAACTAAATATTAAAAAAAAAATGTATTTTTGAAAAATAACATAACACAGAAACTAAAGCGTTGAGAATGGTGATAATCGAAAATCGATTTAACGGCTGAGCTTGCAAGCGTAGCGTCGTTAAACATTTTCTAGCATCAAATCGATTATCCAATAACGGCGAGGTATTTTCCCGCGCTGTCACCGATTACAAATCTCGTAGGATGCATTTTTACTCTATGGAGCTTTTTTTTTTCTATTTAATAATATGTGTCAAGAATAATTTTTTTTTTAACATGGGAGGAAATACGTTTATTCATACGCCTCACAGGCGGACGAGTTAGGTCTAGCTCGGCCTACAAGAGCCGACTAAAATATCCCATGGTGAGCCATCCTCCGCCATGATGGGCGAGATGGGGTCGCATTAGTATATTTTTTAATTTAATTTTAATAATATATTTATTTATGAAATTTTTTCATCTATTATTTTATTGTATAGAATATATTTTAATCTCAAACTGTTTTATTTATGTATCATATTTATTATAATCTTATTGTCTGTATAAATTCCAAATAAAAGTAGTATTGCGCGCGCACGACTTTAAGTAGTCCCGGGCACCGCTGAAAATCAGCGTTATCGCATCCTTGCGACAGCATATGCAGAGACGGTGTCCGATATTGGCATCATATGTTTTGTATTATTTGTCCGTGAAACTTTAACTGTGTTTTGTCTATTTTTCATTCTTTTTTAATGTGTGTTATATTCTGTCTGTGATGTGTTTTTGTATTATGATGCCAATAAATAAATGTCTATGTCTGTGTCTATTAGCATTTACCATCTCGCCCCCCGGCGACAGGCCTGATAAGATATATATAGCGTAAAGAAAATTAAGAATTGATATCCTTCACCTTTAATAAAATCAGTTAAAATATTATTATATAACAATTTTAAATGCACCATTCTATAAATTAGAATTCAGGACCCATCCTTACTCTACTTATTTGATGTACGTATATAGCTTCATAAATGAATTTGGTTTGTATAGAGCCGTGGTAGCCCAGTGTCTGGTCGCCTCGACTTGCACGGTACGCAACCCGAGTTCGATCCCCGGTGCCGGTACCAATGAAAATGATTTCTACAATTTTAGGTTCTGATTACAACGCGCTCGGCGTTGAAGAAGACATCGCGCATAAAACTTTACGGAGAAGACCTGAGCATGCCTGTGCAGTTGGACGTATATATATATAGGCTGTAACTTATATAGCTTCATTGTGCACGTATCACGTAAAACATATTATTAGTCAAAATTCAACAGCAAGTATGAAAGTACTTAAAGATAATAGTGGCCATAGTTCGGAGTGCGGGCGTCGGCTTTGATTAAATTCCTGTAGTGGGGCAAATTTTTTCGACATGACACCGGGCCGGTGGGACGTAACACAGAGGGGGAACTATTTAATCGCCCAGGTTCGAAATTAATTTTCCGAATAGCTCTCCACATTTTGATCGGGATACGGAAAGTTTTACCGGATGAAATTTTCTTAGGACAGCGGTTATGCTGGAAAAGTGATAGCCTAGAGACCAGATTATTTACAATCAAAGTTCCCAGTCGGCTTCTACCAAATCACTTGCACCAATTTCTGCCACTCGCCTCGTCTTAAATATAAGATTTAATTTGGGAAACTTTTCATACAAGAAGGCAAGCATTATTTTTTTCCTGGAGAGGGTTTTTTACGATAATGAGACGAGATGGTTTACGTCAATAGTCAAATGATGCGAGCCTAGGATCTTACGATCACAGACCGCAAACGATAATGATGAAAATGACCTAAGAGCTAATTTTTGAAGTGATAGTAACAGAAACAGTTTTAGATTACAGATTATCATTACGCACGATCTGGCACATATCTGACGCAACTTCCACATTCATACATGTTGGTATATATGTAAGTCCGGATTAAAGTTGTAAGTTGTTAAGGATGTGGCCCTCTTTGGTGCAACGCGAGAAGCTTCTAGTTCTCCAGTGGAATGCACCGGAGCATTGTGCTCTGAAAGCACGTCACCGCACCGCTTTGCTTCGTGTGTGTGTGTGTCGCTTTCTTCCCGGGTCCACTGCAGTGGACAACAAAGGCCCCCATCCTTGTCGCCCGTGAACCCGAGGCCCCTTCTAGTCGCCTTCTACGAGAGGCAGGGGATACCATAGCCTTATTCTATAAGCCTGGCTGTAATCCGGCATTGGTAAATCCATTTTTATTTTGTTAACGATGAGGAAATCTTCAAAAAGATACCCCGCCTTCTCTTCTCGCCGGTGGGAAGGCGGCGATTATGTGGAGTTTTTACCCACTAAAACCTTCCCGGTGGCCCTTTCCTCGGTGCATGACGAGGGGCTCCGGGATCTCCAGTGGAACGCACCGGAGCCCCTTTGCACTGTGCTCAAGAAGAGCACATCCTGGGGTTACTCCCCCTCCTGAGCAATCCGGATTTAACCTAACTCAACTATGGCTACAATTTGGTACACACATTTGGTGCCCCTAACGGTAAAACATGTAGTACTTAATTTACACGTTTTTCAAATACACAATTGGTAACCGCCGCCATAATAGTCTTTGTAAGCACAAAAAATTAAGGTCGCCTTCCATTACAGCGAACATTAAAATAAACATGCAACAGAAATTAATATCACGGTCGCTGCGTCTTTTGTTCCAAACAATAGTTCTTTACGTTAATAACGCGGTGTAATTTTCTTCCGTTGTTTTAATTTTAGCGCCGAAAGGATTTTTCTATAAAAATACTAGCAAACGTTATTGTTGATGCAAATGAGAAATATTTTTATTTCCACCTTATAATTGTTTTCAACTTGCCGCTGGTAATTGCTTATTAAAAAAAAACTGTAACAAAAATCACCTTTAAGTTTTCTAAATCGGTTTTAAAACGGAGACAATTTTTTTTAGATGTGACCGCGGTTCTTCGACACTTGTTGTAATGATTGAAAAATATCGGCAAATTTTATGTCGAGATTAACAAATAGGAAAGATTGAAACAATATTGAAGTGTCAGCAATACCGCAGCATGTCAACACACTTTAAGAATAAAAAAATATAACTAACAGATGGTTATCATGTCAATAATCAATGTTCTAGAACCTATGAGACCTTATGTTTCGAAAACCTTATGCCACCTATAACGACCGAACCTAAACCTATAATGCTACACTCAATTTAAAAATATTTAACCATTATTATATACAAATATATACATTATTTAATTGTATTTTATATCAATCATTGTCGTACATAGTCATCATAACAGCATAGTTATAAAAATTAATATAACTTTTTATATGTTTTTGTGGAATTCATTTTATAATATCTTCAAAACTTACGATTTTATTCTAATATTTGTTACTATAATTCAATAAATACGTGTTTTTTTTTTTGACGAGCTACACAGATTGGCCAGAGAAGCTGGCCTTGACTGCTTCACCGGATTGAGAGGTGGCAGAGCTCTTAGGTCGCATAGCCTGAACCTCTATCGCTAGTAACTCGCCACAAGGGTCCCCCCGGTGGGGGTAACCTCGGCTTGGACGGTTACTATGTTACGCGTAAGCATTCCGATCCGAGGGCGCCCGAGAGGGCTGAACCACGACTCGGTCGGTTGCTATTTCACGGATAATCTAAGGGACATTCGAAAGCTAAACTAACTTTGAGTGCCACTTCTTCCAGCGCCACTTCTACGCCACAACGGGAAGCGTTGGCGCTGGGAGAAGTGGCCGAAGAAACTCCAGCAACGCTACTAGCATCTAAGGGGTGAAATACGTGTTATGACACTAGTATAGTGCCTAGGTAACTAAACTAAAGAATAACATTAGAAATTACAGAAATAAAAGCCTAAGTATAGCTTCAGTAATAAGTGAATTAAAAGACAAATTTAACTTCGATAACTTTATGCGATATAATTTGTTCCACACGAATCCCCTAAATAAACAACGAAACAAAGTATCCATTACGAGTATAAAAACAGAGAAACACGTCTTAGCGATGTTAAATATGAAAAGCGTTCCGAATTCTTCTTAACAATGTACTTAAAGGACATACGTGCATCGCAATTAAACGTTTAATATCTTGACGGTAATTACAAAGTGTAATTGTAACATGACCTTAGGACAAAATAATTTCTTATCTAAAATGTGAGCCGGACATCGAGACGTAATTTTAATTGAATAAACGTGTAGATTGGGAGATATCTGATCGTATCTGATTAACAATGAATACTGTCGTTTATTAATAAAAACAAACAACCGAACTCTTTTTTAAGTAAGACTTCTTTACGCACAACTGGTGAATGCGTTAACAAAAGTGTGATCGTGCGAGGCGATGGAAAATTAAGAGGGAAATATTAGTTGGTGAAGATAAAAAGACAGTTCGTTCGTATATCGAAAGACACAGTGCATGCCTATTTTGTGTATCACACTGTAAGAGCAAGTCAGAGCAGTACACATTTTCTTTCGCTCTCAAACAATCGTGTATATATTACATACGATTGTAAGGATATAAATGATGTGAAGAAGAAGACGTCTAAAGCACACTCGTTTTTTGTCTAAATATTATTAATAATTATTAGGAATTAAATTTCTAATGATAAAAGCCTTATCTTCAAATCAGAAATATATCAACTAATCAAATATCATTTCCTGTCATGCGATCTTTATACAAATAAGAAAAGAACATTCTGCTTATCCTTACGAATATCGTAATCTGTGAGTGTTTACTAATGTAAGCCCTCCTTTTGCCACCTGTATACAAGTTCTTTGATTTATTCAAATGAATGAAGGAGAGCTTGACCCTTGCGAGTGCTCTTAAAAAAATGCTATAGAGTTATAGCTCAAGCCGACCCATAGCCGCGGTTCAAATTTCTTGAGCGGAACTTCCTTCCTTGGCAAAAGAATATAATTTGAGTGATTAAGATTTCAATAAGCCTATGTCTTCTGTCCACCTCGTCGCGTCAAAATGCTAAGGATCGTGGGAATATGTATCGCGTCCCAAAGCGAGACCAAACGATACACAGTATTCAAATAATATTAAACTTTATTTATAGTACATGTTTCACTTGATTAAGAGATTTAACCACCAATTTCCATGGCCCCACCAACTTCGCGGTTATATGGGCCGAAACGTGGGAGGGCGTGGTCTGGTGACTGTGGCCCCACATGCACCTTCTTGACTCCCTACAATTTCTTTATTTTCACCATTCCGAGCTCTCAGACCACTTTTTGTGCTAAGCGTACGCAAATTCCCTGAACTTGAGGAAGTGGCTTGAGGAACTTAAGGAAGTAGATCGGACCCGGACACGTACGTGTCAGACATTTTAGTAATCTATCGTGCAAATCATCATACAGTGGGCATGACCAGAGCACATGGTAACGATCCTCTGCATCCTGTCAACAATGACCCGCACTCTCAGATAAAGAGATCTGTCATCTCTCTAAGTCCGGCTTAATTCTAGCCATCAGCTTCAGTGACTGTACAGCATAGGTTCGTTACAAAGCTAAATGATCACCGCCCCCAATAAACATCTACAGCAAAGGAGAAATTTCACGTGTGTTGCCGAACTTTAAGACATTATACTGTAGAAATTTGTAGAGTTCGCAGACATTCTTTAGGGGTCCGAAGTCGTATGGCTTCGGCAAACCGTCGACGACTGTATGTACTTTGCTACAAGACAAAAGCTTAGCACAGATATACTGTCGAAGCAAACAAAACGGAATGGCCCAGCATGAAAAACTTTAACCGTATCAAGCTGGTACTTCAATAAGTAATGTGCGACTTAAGATACCACGCGTAAGTACTTAGTAAATGGATAATCTGGCCATTAGTCCACGCGCACTCCGTTACGTTCTCGATTACCGTCGCCGGCTAGATCCCGCGTGGTGGATCGATCGATCTATTTGCGCATTTATCAATCGCACGTCAACGCATACAAGTAAATGCACCTTCCGCTATCATTTCTAAACGAACGTTATCTTGTCGTGTACAAGATTTTTTTGCAACAGCACGCGTCCACGAGGGAGATAATAAGCAATTAAGACCCCTCTAAATGTCACATTTAATTACGCGCGAGTAATCTAAACGATTTCCTAGGATATCTAAAAGGTGGAGCGTTCCTGACGCGGGCTATCGATCAATTTGATAAATACTACTTAAGTAGCTTTTTCACTGGAACGCGCATTCGTCCATTACGCGCACGCGTAAATAAACCGTACCTTAAATAGTTCTACAAATGGTATTGAAATTACATCGCATTTGATAGGCATTTGTTCTTTACAAGGAAATACGGTGACTGCCGTTCGTTTATGGTTTCAAAGACAGCAGTATGTTTTTTTTTAAAACAAAGAAATTTTGATGACCAGAAAAAGTTTTAAACAGAAATACTTGTATAACGTCGTTTATACCGTACGTAGATACTCTTTGATGTAAATGTCAACGAGTATTAAATACTATTTGCTATTTCACGGATAAGGACCGATTTGAATATTACGACAAAAAATTTATATTCTATATTCATTCTTCCTCTTCTTGAAGTGTCATCTCCTACCGCAGGTCGGCTATCATTAATAAGTAAATTCTAATTATATTTTGTAATATTTCAATGATAATTAGACATAGACATAGACATTTATTTATTGGCATCACAATACAAAAACACATCACAGACAGAATATAACACACATTAAAAAAGAATGAAAAATAGACAAAACACAGTTAAAGTTACACGGACAAATAATACAAAACATATGATGCCAATATCGGACACCGTCTCAGCATATGCTGTAACAAGGATGCGACAGCGCTGATTTTCAGCGGTAATTCGGATACACAAAAAGGGCGTCCCCGCGTAATGGCGTTTAAAGTTGGATTCGATTTGAATTTGAAGTCGGTTTTTGTTTTTACTCGTAAATATAATCGTAGTGTTTTTGTAGTGAAACTCGACTTTAATTCCAATGCAATACAATTTTAAAATATATCGTGAACAACACGAGAATTGATAGTAAGTTATATATTAATGGTTTTAATTGAATTCACGCATCTTAATGTTAAAAGGTGTTGAAACACAAAGTGAGGCAGTTCGTTAAACGGCGTACTCGATGTGTTTTATTCGCAATTAATATGTGGGTTATGTTCTTTCGCCATCGCTTAGTGATAATATATTGTGTTTGCGTTTATGTTTATTATTTTTAAGTAGGTTTATGGAATTTATCACCAGCCTGTTAACGTTTTCTTTTTTTTTAATGTCACATAATTTATTTATTTATTCTTTATTTGCACACAATACAAAAAAAGGTACAAATAGGCGGACTTAATGCCAGTAGGCATTCTCTGCCAGTCTACCTTGGGGTTGTGTAGAGACAAAGTAGCGTGTGCAAGCTATGTGAGAAAATAATACGAGTAAGTAAAAGAAAACTATAATAAATGCATGCATATATAATATACATACCTACTTACAAATAAATTAAATATAAGGTTTTAGAAAATTTATTCTCACTAAAGACATTAAAGGTCACTTACATGAGAACAATAAAAAATTATTTTATAAAACAATAAGTTCGCTTGCATATGGAACAACACCTAACGCATTCATTTGCTTTGGGACGATTAACTGTCGTTAAGGAATTTAACAAGTTGCATTTTGAATGCGCTAAGTGTGTATACCCGCTTAACGTGTGCTGGTATTTTGTTATACATATAAAAACATAATAATTATATATAATAATAAATAGATACATATATAAATACATATATATATAATTACAGATGGATAGGGACAGCAATTGTCAAACTATTCCTTGCTTAGGTAAAGCTTCCATAGTAAATGTTTGAAAGTAGATGAATGAAGACTTTATATAATAATAACGATTTCTTTAAGGTTTCATTACGTATTTATTACCAATAACTGCTATAATTCAGGTATAAATTTTTCCTTCAGATGTTAATGCGAGTTGTTTTTAAGAGGAGAGTTAATCAGCGTTTAAGTGATTTAGATATAGTCGACTTATTTCAAAGGCGAAAATCTGAGCATTTGTTCAAAAATAAGTGAATAATATGGCTGGCAACGCAGATAATTTCAACGCAAAATATGTTATGGAACCTAATTAAAAGCAAACCTTTGAAAAAAATTTTTTTTTGTAAATCATGTGTTCATAAATGATGGCGCTAAGAGTGTATAAACATTATGCCGGTTTTTTTTAAGTCGGTTAACGAATTTTATTAAAGGAAATTTTCTTCAATATGTGCCAAATTGCTAAGTACCTTTAAACGTGCCTCGAGTGCGGCTAACGTGCGAGAGTGATCTTATCTCGAAACCCTTCCTAAGGCATGGCAAACAGTTCGTCGAGTAAATTTTTAAAGACGAACTGTAATAATATGTAGTCGGTCTAGATCCAGACAAAGCTTCAAGACAAGCTGATGTTATAGTGTTGAGAGACATGAGGGAGTGTAAGATCTCCTAAGATGTCGGAGACAGAGTGAAATGGGAAGCGGAAATCAGGAATGCTGATCCCACCATCATGTGGACCAATAGCCAGGAAGAGAGAGAGAGAAAGTCGGTCTCCTAGCAAAGATTAACAGCTACGTCTTTGCTTGGGTTCGGTTCTCAACTTGAGTTAAATACTTCATAGATAACTGTTGGTTTATAACTTGTACTTTTAATACACTCGAAATAATGCGACATCACGACATCAAAGAGAGCGTCCACGCGTCGAGGCATTTAATGTATGATCTGTCACGTTTGATTTCTAAGCCCTTTTTTGTTTTTACTAGTAAAAATACTTGTTTGTACTAAGATGAAAACTATGGAATATATAATAAATTTCTAAATTACGTCAATACCTGAAAAGGGAACCATGTATGGTAGTATTGCTCCCTGTTTTTTTTTTAATTTATAACACGCTCCGCTGAGAGCTTTCGTGGCACTTCAGCTCTCTTGTACCACTAGACAGCACGCTAACTAGCCGAGTCTTCTATTTTGTCGACGTGAAAAACTTAAGAAGACCACTTAAGTTCATGGTCACTCTTTAACAATAAAATGTGCGCTTGGGAGGAATGTTTTCTCTAAGAGGTAAGGTGACAAGCGAACAAATAATTCACTGACAGAGAGAGATACATCAACTATAACCAACATAAAACAAGACATGATCTCTGGAGACTACGGAATATACTAATGATTGGGTTGTTATAGATTTTTCACAGCCCTGCGGTTCTGGGCTCGTAGAATAAGGCTACGGTATCCCTACCTGTCGTACAAGGCGATTAAAAGGGTTAACTGTGAGACAAGGGCGCCTTTGTCGTCCGAAGTGGATCCGGCAAGAAGGCGACATCGGCTGGCCCGTGTGGCCTTGCACTGCGAGAGCACAGGGAGGGCTTTTGAGAGTTAATGCCCACAGGTTCTCTAGGATGCTTACTAGGCAGCTATTAGACCTATATTATATCTAATGTTTTAAGTTTACTATCCTCGATGATAGATGTCGCTGCGTCAATAAAATTCACGTAAATTTCTCTGCGAGCATTCTAGCAGTATCAATGATTTTATTTCATATTATTTGAAGATAGATAAAAATAGAAACGGGGAAGCGACTATATGTGTATGTATATAATTGCAAGGAACCTAATCCGTAGCTGGCGGTTAATCTCGGCAAATTTCGATATCGTAATCCGCGGGCGACGGTGATCGATGTCACGCCGATACTGGCTGTAGTACACAAATATTCCATTTCGATCGCTTATCAGACCGACTCACACCTACCGTAATGCATTTTGTAACAAACATCGCGTCTAAACGATCCAGTACAATCTGAGTTTAACACTTCAGTTCACACGTAATTGTATACGAGCTTAGATACGGGGTAGATAGAGATAGCGGACACAGTACAATCCTGGCCCACCATTTTTCCTATATATCTATCTATATCAATTTAAAAAAAGTGCCCCGTGGTGTTACCCGCGATTAAAAACTATTTATTAAAAACAACTAGCCTTAGTTATTCCTTATTACATCAGTTATCTGCCTGTGAAAGTCTCGTCAAAATCAGTCCAGCCGTTCAAGAGGTTAGAGCCAGAATAAACAGACAGACAAAAATTTAAAAATAAAAATTTTGGTATATATAAGGTATATTCACATACATGTGGTGAAGAGGATTTTTCTTTTGGTCTTTTCTTCTGGTCCTAATTTCCATGTCTCCGTTCTACCATCGGACTTCAAGACGCACTGCTGGATTTCATCCTTTAGTTGTGAACATCCTTCAAACCCGAACGAAGCGCTTTGCTTCGTCTTTCGTGTCGTACGGCAAAGGACTGGAATAGTTTGCCCGCGCCTGTCTTTTCCTACGCTTACAATGTCGGTGTTTCCTCGAGTAGAGTGAATACGCATTTACTAAGTTAGTGCGCCTCACCATCCAGGACTGTATGTCCGCTTACCAAGAAGTAGTCGTAGTCAAGATCTAGTAAGTATAAAAACACAAAGGTTAAAGAGTACAAATGATTATGAAATCCAACAGTAATACTTTAGTACTAGCTCTATCTTTATTTGATTAGAATTTATGACATCACATTTCAAATGTTGATAGACACAAGCAGTCACATGAACAAATCGATATATCCATCATCGATTTTACAAAATTCTAACACACTCGTAATCGACCATATTTAATGGTAATCGTCGTTGTTGTTAACCAATACATGACATAATCTTATCTTGTTGATATAAACGGGGACGCCGATACAAGCACTCCACTGAAAAAATACGACCCAATAAAATCGAGAAATCAGATAGGGCGGTAATTATAGAATCGATAAAAAATATCAGTGTTGAATTCGGAGCGAAATGCAAATGAAACTAATTACATATGTTAAAATAATTCATCTGATCTGCTATGTTAATGGAAGTCGAAACACTTTTGTGGCATCGGAATTTAATGTGTAAATTAAATAGATTAGGGATGAAATTATTATATAAAAGTTAAAGTTACAGCCTTTATATATGCCGCACTGCTGGGCGCAGGCCTTCTCTGTAAAGAGAGTATAAGGGTATAAGCATAGTATAAGGCCCTAATGCGAATTGGCAGATTTCACATGTCGTAGAAAAATTTTCGAAGGCATGTAGGTTTCCTCACGATGTTTTCCTTCACCGCCGAGCGCGTGGTAAATCAGCACATAAAATTGCAACAACAAATTTATTGATGCCGGCACCGAGGATCGAACTCGGGTTGCTAGCGTACTACGCAACTTGAGCCAACCGCACGGACACTGAGCTACCACGGCTCGTACTGAGCTACCTTCTTCTTATTTCCGAATTATCGTAGAACCTAACAAAACATTCATCAAACTACCCTGAAATACACACTTTCCAAAACAAATGAATCATCGAAATCGGTAGGCGTCCATTTGTCGCGCCCATACTCGATGCAAATTTATAACTAATATGGTTTTCTCATAGATGCCATTGTCAGAATTAGACCAAATTTAAAAGGGACTACATGAGAAATACCAGCTTTCAGATAAAAATAGACGAACTGTAATAATATGTAGTCGGTCTAGATCCAGACAAAGCTTCAAGACAAGCTGATGTTATAGTGTTGAGAGACATGAGGGAGTGTAAGATCTCCTAAGATGTCGGAGACAGAGTGAAATGGGAAGCGGAAATCAGGAATGCTGATCCCACCATCATGTGGACCAATAGCCAGGAAGAGAGAGAGAGAAAGTCGGTCTCCTAGCAAAGATTAACAGCTACGTCTTTGCTTGGGTTCGGTTCTCAACTTGAGTTAAATACTTCATAGATAACTGTTGGTTTATAACTTGTACTTTTTAATTTTAATGCGCTCGAAATAATGCGACCTCATGTACGAGTATGAAGCGATTTTAAAATGATTTTTTGTTTGAAAGGTTTTATAACTTCGTAGTATAACTATGTTCGGAAACAAAAGAGAGCGTCCACGCGTCGAGGCATTTAATGTATGATCTGTCACGTTTGATTTCTAAGCCCTTTTTTGTTTTTACTAGTAAAAATACTTGTTTGTACTAAGATGAAAACTATGGAATATATAATAAATTTCTAAATTACGTCAATACCTGAAAAGGGAACCATGTATGGTAGTATTGCTCCCTGTTTTTTTTTTAATTTATAACACGCTCCGCTGAGAGCTTTCGTGGCACTTCAGCTCTCTTGTACCACTAGACAGCACGCTAACTAGCCGAGTCTTCTATTTTTGTCGACGTGAAAAAACTTAAGAAGACCACTTAAGTTCATGGTCACTCTTTAACAATAAAAATGTGCGCTTGGGAGGGAATGTTTTCTCTAAGAGGTAAGGTGACAAGCGATAATTCACTGACAGAGAGCATCAACTATAACCAACATAAAACAAGACATGATCTCTGGAGACTACGGAATATACTAATGATTGGATTGATAGATTTTTTTACAGCCCTATGGTTCTGGGCTCGTAGAATAAGGCTACGGTATCCCCTACCTGTCGTACAAGGCGATTAAAAGGGTTAACTGTGAGACAAGGGCGCCTTTGTCGTCCGAAGTGGATCCGGCAAGAAGGCGACATCGGCTGGCCCGTGTGGCCTTGCACTGCGAGGGCACAGGGAAGGGGCTTTTTTTTGAGAGTTAATGCCCACAGGTTCTCTAGGATGCTTACTAGGCAGCTATTAGACCTATATTATATCTGTTTTTAAGTTTACTATCCTCGATGATAGATGTCGCTGCGTCAATAAAATTCACGTAAATTTCTCTGCGAGCATTCTAGCAGTATCAATGATTTTATTTCATATTATTTGAAAGATAGATAAAAATAGAAACGGGGAAGCGACTATATGTGTATGTATATAATTGCAAGGAACCCTAATCCGTAGCTGGCGGTTAATCTCGGCAAATTTCGATATCGTAATCCGCGGGCGACGGTGATCGATGTCACGCCGATACTGGCTGTAGTACACAAATATTCCATTTCGATCGCTTATCAGACCGACTCACACCTACCGTAATGCATTTTGTAACAAACATCGCGTCTAAACGATCCAGTACAATCAGAGTTTAACACTTCAGTTCACACGTAATTGTATACGAGCTTAGATACGGGGGTAGATAGAGATAGCGGACACAGTACAATCCTGGCCCACCATTTTTTCCTATATATCTATCTATATCAATTTAAAAAAAAGTGCCCCGTGGTGTTACCCGCGATTAAAAACTATTTATTAAAAAACAACTAGCCTTAGTTATTCCTTATTACATCAGTTATCTGCCTGTGAAAGTCTCGTCAAAATCAGTCCAGCCGTTCAAGAGGTTAGAGCCAGAATAAACAGACAGACAAAAAATTTAAAAATAAAAAATTTTGGTATATATAAGGTATATTCACATACATGTGGTGAAGAGGATTTTTCTTTTGGTCTTTTCTTCTGGTCCTAATTTCCATGTCTCCGTTCTACCATCGGACTTCAAGACGCACTGCTGGATTTCATCCTTTAGTTGTGAACATCCTTCAAACCCGAACGAAGCGCTTTGCTTCGTCTTTCATTATTCGTACGGCAAAGGACTGGAATAGTTTGCCCGCGCCTGTCTTTTCCTACGCTTACAATGTCGGTGTTTCCTCGAGTAGAGTGAATACGCATTTACTAAGTTAGTGCGCCTTACCATCCAGGACTGTCCACTTGCCAAGAAGTAGGATCGTCGTCAAGATCTAGCTTAGTAAGTATAAAAACACAATGGTTAAAGAGGACAAATAATTATGAAATCCAACAGTAATACTTTAGTACTAGCTCTATCTTGATTTGATTAGAATTTATGACATCACATTTCAAATGTTGATAGACACAAGCAGTCACATGAACAAATCGATATATCCATCATCGATTTTACAAAATTCTAACACACTCGTAATCGACCATATTTAATGGTAATCGTCGTTGTTGTTAACCAATACATGACATAATCTTATCTTGTTGATATAAACGGGGACGCCGATACAAGCACTCCACTGAAAAAATACGACCCAATAAAATCGAGAAATCAGATAGGGCGGTAATTATAGAATCGATAAAAAATATCGGTGTTGAATTCGGAGCGAAATGCAAATGAAACTAATTACAAATGTTAAAATAATTCATCTGATCTGCTATGTTAATGGAAGTCGAAACACTTTTTGTGGCATCGGAATTTAATGTGAAAATTAAATAGATTAGGGATGAAATTATTATATAAAAGTTAAAGTTAGCCTTTATATATGTCCCACTGCTGGGCGCAGGCCTTCTCTGTAAAGAGAGTATAAGGGCATAGTCCGCCACGCGGCCCTAATGCGAATTGGCAGATTTCACATGTCGTAGAAAAATTTCCTAAGGCATGTAGGTTTCCTCACGACGTTTTCCTTCACCGCCGAGCGCGTGGTAAATCAGCACATAAAATTGCAACAACAAATTTATTGGTGCCGGCACCGAGGATCGAACTCGGGTTGCTAGCGTACTACGCAACTTGAGCGAACCGCACGGACACTGAGCTACCACGGCTCGTACTGAGCTACCTTCTTCTTATTTCCGAATTATCGTAGAACCTAACAAAACATTCATCAAACTACCCCTGAAATACACACTTTCCAAAACAAATGAATCATCGAAATCGGTAGGCGTCCATTTGTCGCGCCCATACTCGATGCAAATTTATAACTTATATGATTTTCTCATAGATGCCATTGTCAGAATTAGACCAAATTTAAAAGGGACTACATGAGAAACACCAGCTTTCAGATAAAATAGGCACCATCCAAATCGGGTCACCCAGTGGAAAGTTACCGAGGCAACAAACTTAAAAAAACATATAGACGAATTGAAGAAGTCGGTTGAAAATAGGTATAAAGGCTATATAGAATAGTGTTATAATTTGTAGGTCTCGTAGAATAAAATAGTCCAACAACTAATACACTCGCTTTATTGAGACAGCGTAACGTTGTACAAAGAATTATTTATAACGAATACCGTCACAACTGCGCGTCCTCACAATCTTCATACAAAATTAATTAGAAGTCAGATTACGAACTAATAAAGTTAAACTATTGTTTACAATGCCAAGTTCATGTGACGATCAACTTAATTATCTTAATTATGAATAAGATACAATAAGGTTCAGGTAAATCACTAAGATATCATTGGAAGTAGTTATTATGCATAACAATCGCTGGGTGTCATGTGTTGCCAGCTAACAATAGATAAGAAGAAACCTGACTCAAGCAATATACCATTTTTTCGAGGGATTTTTTTTTTATAAATATCACTAACAAAATTGTAAACCAATTTAGCAATACGCAATGCAAGCAATAAACCAAGCTTCAATTAAGCTTTAGCTTGTGCTAGACCGTACCCTAAACTGTTAGACTATTGACTCTTTTAAAATCTATAACATAGTATAACAAGACTGGAATACCAAGAGATTAAGCACGTACTTATAACAGGTAATGTAAACCCGAATAAAGAATGTAATGAATGCGAATTAAAACAGACAAAATTTAACGCTCGCAACACTGGACCAATTACTGTAATCGCACGCTGTAAATTCTGGTAATAACAGAAAAAGGGAATTATCGCGTACCATTTAAAATGAGCCAGGCTTATTTCGGTTTCGCAAGGAAATGCAAATAATTGATTTTTCAATTCCGTACCATTTAATAACGCCCGGCCCTTGTTACCCGCGGTGTAATAAATGGTGAGACTAACAAGTTCACTTCTGAGAACGGACCCGGGTCTCGTTTTTCTTTCTTTTTTTTTGGTATCCCCGGTTTTTGGTGGTCACGAATCGGTCCGAAAGATAAATAGTGGAAGTTGACGTTTTATTGTTACGTCATCGGGCAAATATTCCGTACCGGATTTCGTACAATTCGATGTATGTTTATTTATTTGTAAATGAAATCCATTGCTCAATGAAAAGTAGACAGCCAAAGCTGTCTATCTACCCCGCTAAGGTTTATAGTACTTGAAAGCTTTTTTAAATTAGTATTTTTAATTATTTCCGTTAAAACGTTGAGTGTGTAGTATCTACGATCTAAGATAGGCTCACGTTTGGCTTGACGAAAGACGTATATGAAGCCTAGGATAGTACATTTCAGCCTATAACGTGTTTGTTCATATTGGCTTTAAAGATGTCTAGATTGTAATATTTCGGAAAGAATGACTTTGGCAAAGAATTCCACACCTCCAATCCCACCAGGAACTCTCCACTGTCGCGCGCGATTGGGTTTGTTAATACCATCTCACTGCACATTGATATATTTTGTTGCACTGAGTCTGTGTTTATCGAAGCTGCCTACAAATGCGTGGAAGGTGTTTGACTCTATATTTATATATTATTGTCAATACATAAAGCAGCTTTTTATATGTTTTAATTTTAATAATATATGTTTAACTAAGTTTTTATAACATCATATTGGTATTATCTGTAACGGTGTTATAATTTTTGTTGATTTAAATAAATAAATTACATATCACGCTAACCGATTTCGAAGAAGGGAAGAATTCAAGGGTAGTTTGATGAAAGTTAGGTTAGGTTCTGATTATAATCCAGCCCTGTAGTTCTGGGCTCTCAAGAATAAGACTACGGTATCCCCTGCCTGTCGTACAAGGCGACTAAAAGGGGCCTCGGGTTCACTGGGCGACAAGGGTGGGGGCCTGAGTCGTCCACCAAAGAGAGGACCCGGGAAGAAGGCGACATCGGCTGGCCCGTGTCGCCTTGCGCTGCGAGGGCACAGGGGGGTGGGAGAAACCTCCCCCCCCCCCGGGACGTGCTCTCCTTGAGCACAGTGCAGAGGGGCTTCGGTGCGTTCCACTGGAGATCCCGGAGCCCCTCGTCATGCACCGAGGAAAGGGCCACCGGGGAGGTTTTAGTGGGTAAAAACCTCACATAACCGCCGCCTTCCCCCCAGAAGGCGGGGTATCTTTTTGAAGATTTCCTCCCCGTTAACAAAAAAAAAAGGTTCTGATTAATTATATTTCGTAATATTCCTACGATAATTTGCAAATACACAGAGGGCTTCCGCGCGTGACGTTTAACGTTTGATTCGATTTGTAGTCGGTTTTTGTTTTTGCTCGTAAATATACTTGTAATGTATTCAAACGTTTCGTACTTCTTTTAACTTGAGGCCCTCTGCGTCTGAACATCGATTGGAGTAACGTTCCACCAAAGGCTCGATTAGTTAGAGCATTAATATTCACAATCTTTCTGTATGGAGCCAGGAGAGAGATGTGGACAATTCGAGCACGAGAAAGACAGAGAATAGACGCATTCGAGATATGGTGCTGGAGGCGAATGCTACGAATACCGTGGACTGCCATGCGCACAAATGTGTCTATTCTCTCCCAGCTCGCCATAAAGACTACTGACCACGTAGTTGACGTGTCTACAGCGCGTACTGTCATATTTCGGGCATATAATGCGTAGAGGGAATGGCAAACTTGGCAGCCAAGGTCATCGTTGGCAATACAGAAGGCAAGAGAACTAGAGGCCGGTCGCCAACACGATGGTCTGACCAAGTAAAAGGTGCCATCTCCTCTCCTAATCTCTACCAGCTGGTGAGGGCTGCCTCGGGTCGAAACCGATGGAGGCAGATTGTTCATTTGAGGGCTCTAGTGACCACGATCCTCAGAAATGAGGGAACGACAAAGAAGAAGAAGATTAGTTTCACTTATTATACAATCAATACGTTTAGAAAAGTATATATATTATGGCATCATTTGTGCGTTCTCACGCAATTAGAACCCCTTCTGTCTCATTAGCATTGAATCGAGGGATTAGCCTCGGGAGTTGCATCTGTTTCGCTTGCACTTACGAGACTCATTCGCCGTCTCATTCGGGCAAGTTAATTCAGGACCTGGGAAGGATGCGCAGTTTAATTCCATGAGCTTCTATCATTCGTATGGTGAAGTTAACTCACCTTATCTATATATTGGGTACTTCTAAAGATTAAACGGTTGCTTTGTATCGATACTTTATTTTTATTAATACCCGGTTTCCTTGTATATTAGTAGTCTAGCAAGAGATGCAATGGAAAGAGGCCGGTATATACAGATCATCTGCTCTAAATTCAACCCTGATGATAATCACGATACTCTGGTGAGAAAAGCAGAGAAAACCGTCTCATCAATCTCTCTCATCAATGTTCGGGCAGTTGGCTCAAGTTGCATAGTCCCCGGTGCCAAGCGCTCGGCGATGAAGGAAAACATCGTGGGGAAACCTACATGTCTTTGAACATTTTTCTGAGACATGTTAAGTCTGCACATCTGCACTAGGGCCGCGTGGCAGACTATGCCCTTATACTCTCTTTACGGAGAAGGCCTGCGCCCAGCAGTGGGACATCTAAATTATATATATAAAGGCTGTAACTTTATACTTTACTACTTTTATACCAAAATACGGACCACCCTTATTTTTAAAGTATTTATTATTATTATAATCGTGGTCAAGTACTTGTTTTTTTTAAAGAGAAAATTTTCTTTCATATTATTAAAATTCTTGTTAAACCATTTCAAGTAAGCTTAAGCTTATGCTATTGCTATAATAATCTTCTATCTACTCGTAAATACCACCTGCTATCATGTAGCGACCGCCGAACTCTTATAGACGCTTCTACGCTTAAAAATATTTGTGTTGGTTAAATTAAGTGTCCAGAGTTGTTGTCTGAGGTGAGGTTCCGAATACCATCGAAAACAACAAGACTTAAAAATCTGTTCCATTTTTCGGCAGCCCGTACAAACATAGGCCATCGCGAGCCAGTACGTAGAATGTGTGTCCTCCACAACACAATGTTTTATAATTTAGATTTGTTCTCGACCTCTCGCTCTGCTTATAAAGCCCAGATAAAGTCACTGCTTCATAGCAAATATAGCGAATAGTTTTTGATTTACTTTATATTTGATATTAATTTATTTGCTATGTTTTGTTTTGTTTATTTTTCTTTTTTATCATTTACTCTTGTGTCAATCATTAATATTTGTTATCCTGCCCATGCTAACACGATGCTGCCGCTGTACTGTATCGATGATTTTCGAAAAACAAATTTGTTCTCAGTGAGACAGCTTGAAGGGACCATTTGTAATAATTTTTGTGTACCGTAATTGTTAAAATATGTCTGTTATCTTTTGTTTCTGTTTGTCTCCAATAAATAAATAAATATTCATGTTTATATTCGAATGGTGGATTCGAACCTACGATTCGCACATCCGTACCCTAAACCACGTTAGTTTATTAAACATCATGAAACTTTTATGCATATCCGTCCTACATATACGAGTACATTTAAAGTACGTTCATAAAATATCACAGTACTAAGAAAATTGACTTCGTCACAGTTTCTCGTGTAAGAACAATGTAGGTAGGAATAAGCCTTGTTTTGGACCCCTCCGAGGCAACGCCGGAACAAAGAGCTGGCAACGCTACTCCACCATTTTATTGCCACTCTTGTCGGGCGAGAATTCATTACCATTGTACTAAAGTCTAGCTCTTACCCTACAAAAGAGTTCTGTGTAATGTTTCGGAAAGTCACATGGACGTTATGTTTTGATTTTCGTTTATAAATTTTTTGTTAAGTTTGTTCGAAATATCGTAACGGTTGCGGATAGACGATTATATGGCAGAATATCAATTATCATATTGCGGACTCTGCAACATTTATTCTGATTCAGAGCCTATATTAAGTTAAAGTTAAAGTTACAGCCTTTATATATATAATATAAATGTCCCACTGCTGGGCACAGGCCTTCTGTAAAGAGAGTATAAGGGCATAGTCCACCACGCGGCCCTAGTGCGGATTGGTAGACTTCACATGCCTTAGAAAAATTTTCTAAGACATGTAGGTTTCCTCACGATGTTTTCCTTCACCGCCGAGCGCGTGGTTAATCAGCACATAAAATTGCAACAACAAATTTATTGGTGCCGGCACCGGGGATCGAACTCGCGTTGCTAGCGTAGTATGCAACAAGAGCCAACCGCCGGGACACAGCTACCACGGCTCTCAGCTACCAGAGCCTATATACCACAACTATAACTTTTTAGTGACTAATTTCTACTTCGTGTTATTGTATATTTCATTTATCTATTTATTAGTTACCTTTTTAAATTTTCTATGTGATTCAGTGAATGATTATATTGTAATTATTTAATTTATTTATTTTATTATATAGGAACAACAAGCAAATGTTACATAATAGGTATTAAAGAGTCTGACACAAGTCAGTCAGTCTGCAATAAACTGTCAGCCTACACACCCGCGTCTTTTATTTCCATACACTACAGTAAGGATGTTCACGCCAAAAATATATCGATATATTTTTCGATATCGTGAGGTTATATCGATACTATGCGATATATTGTACAAATATATGGATATTTTTTATATATCGAAATTTGTTTATAATTAATTACCGCCTAATAGTAAAAATTAGAAATGTTTTGTACTAATAGAGTACTTGGCGCGTAATTGAGAGATTCTCGCTTCGGATACCAGTCCAGGCTATTTGATTTGATTCTGCTAGCAGTACAGACTATATGCATAGATTATAAAATTTATACGAATTCGAGTAGGAGTGTAGTATACTACACTATACTCTTCTTGATGGCAGCGCAAGTAAGGGTTTTATTTTATTCAAATTGTCAACTACAAATAAAAGAAAGAATGGAATGCTTTTTTATTTAATTTCTTACGATATAGCCAATATCGGATGAAATATATCGATATAAATATCGATATTAGATTATACGATAATATTGGATTGAAGCGATATATCGCGTCCATATAACTACAATATTATATGTAATCGATATCTATCGTGCATTCCTACACTACAGTGGCGAGGAGGATAAAAGTGAATTTACAATGTCAATCGGTTCCATACACTTGGTGATTAAAAACTGACAGCCAATGACAGATCTTCGCTAATAAGACAAACTTAACAATTATTATTTGTGTGATCAAAAACAAATAGTCCAAGAACACTAGACGTTACGCAAGTGATTTACTAACTAATAATAATGTTATCAAAAAATATAATAAAATGTCCGGCATACTAAAACGGTGACAGGTCTAGTTCTGATCTCATGGTGTATTTGAATTAATTTCAACGATAGTTAGAAGATACTAAAGGGAGATGGATAGGAAAATGCGAGTTGAATTTTTGGTGCGATAAATTTGATTTTAACTATTTCCTGCTGTCATCATTTTTGATTCCGTTTAGATAATGATCTTTAATCATGGGCCCGAAGATGAAACTGAAAATTGCGCGGTGTCAACGCATTCCGAATAAGTGCAAATATATTTTTTAATTATATTTAGAACTTCCGAATAAAGGAACTAATCACTGAGTAGTTTAATCTTCCCGAGTACCTTTATATTCAAATGCTATAGGAGGATCCCTCGAGAACTTTTGAGTTAGTCTCACGTCAGTCTAAACTTGTAAAAGTCTTCGGACTTTAATACAGATTTCATTCACAATTTACACACACAAACATAAACTGTCACACATTAAATTCACGATATAAGACCTTTTTAAAATTCTACCCGCGTCCAGAGACATCCAAGTGCATTAAACTTATACTGCGGCACAAAAATGTGCCACAATAAAAGTACTCCCATTAGAACGCGTCCGGGCGAATTTCAATAAAGTCAAAGAGGATAATTTACAGTTATTACCTCGGTGACCCCGCAAAACACCCACCGTAGCGCGCCTGGTCAACTCGCTGTCACAAAAAAGACCTAAAAGAAATACCAAAATCTGGTATGACGAGAAAAAACTACAACACGACTTATAAATGAAATTCAACCCTTGTGCCAAGAACGTAAAGTCGAAACTAAAAGAGACGTTATAAAAGAAGTCACGAGGCTATGACATAAAAGGAGCTTTATTTCAGAAGCGAGAAAGCACAAAGTGAAATATGTAAATTACACATCACTATCCACATTCAATTTTAAACTTTACTATTATAATAATAAAGGGGAGAATAGAAGGATGCACTTTTATTTTAAAAAAGGACGCATCTCGTTTGGCGTACCTACCTGCGCGGGCGCAGACGAGGCCTGTATTTATGGCGCCTAGCCTCTGCACAGTTCGGGGACCACGTGGTACATCGACTTTGAGCTCGTTAGGACCACCGTCGGTCATTAGTCAGTTGAAATGTGACAAGCACGATGTAGAACTACCGCATTTTTACTTACACGTTGTACTATAATCGTATTGATCAAACGACCCAATTTAGGATTCTTTTTCCGAAACAATTGTTTAAGCTATCCTCTGGGTCTGCGAATAGATATCGGGACTCATTGTATTGTTGGTAATCATCGCAGCCACCGATTTCCATTACCCCACATAACAGCTGAATTCCAAATTCCATCGACACCATCTTAAAACTTAACGTAACTTTCTTTTACGCACTGTCAACTTGTGGGATTAACCGTCACCAGCGGTGAAACGAGCCTACTCTTTTCTCAAAGGTCGGGAACGCATCTGCAGCTCCTCTGGCCCTGATCCCTTAAGATCTGGTGAGCCGTACTCCTTTGCCGCGTTTCCTATAAAAAACTTTATGAAGTTTAGATTTAGTTTTGTTTTTAGTAGTCGGATGGCCTACATCTCTTTTAATCTTACCAAATTTACTTCATCGAGTCGAATCACTGGTTTAAGTTCGGTTTTTGTATTTCCTCGTAAATATACTTGCTATTTAAGTCTTTGTCTTCTCATCTGTGACGCATTGTCTCACAAAAGCGGGCGGGCATAGGAAATGAGCATATAGTTTGCGAGATGATTTACAACACTCCACCGGCCCGAGTCACAAACGCCCGCGGCATTCGGGCAAATTATTTCCCTAATTAGCTGTTGTGCCCCGGTCATTGATTTATCACTTTTGAGCGATCACTTCGTGCTGCGCGTGTTTTTTTTTTACCGACTTAAAAAAGGGGTTTCTAAATTTGTCTTTATTTTTTGGTCACTTATGGACAGAAGACAATAACTGTGCTTCACAAATTAAATCTATTTAAATGTATTATCCCGTTTTTTGTTGCTACAGTTACATATGTTGGTTGTCTGAAAGAGATTGCTCTCAGCGATAAGACCGTCCATTGCGCATGTAATTATATCGTATTATATCAATATGTTAAATTTTGTGCAACAAAGTATATTCATTCATTTATTTATATGTATACTTTTTGGAACGAAGATGAGGAGATAAGAGATGAGCATGCGCGACCGAATTGAAAAAATGTGAGACTATAACCGTAAGAAAAATATATAACGGAAGTGCTATAGTCGTATACACGGCGGCCGATACATGCTATCTTGCTTAACATAACTCACGTAGTTCAACTCTCTTAACACAGATGGCGCTTTAACGAATAACTAATTTATTATTTATGTAATGTTATATTGTTGAAAAAAATAAAGACATTTTTTTTAATTTACTTAATAATTTGAATTACTTTTTTTTGTTGTTTGATGTTTTATATAACGTTATTTGTTATTTTCTAAATAATTCTACATTTTTACCTATGACAACACATCATTTTTATATTACTGTTTTTTTAACTATCAATAAAATGCATTTATATATGTATGGTACTAAATATGTTCTTACGTATTGAGATGAGAAACGTGCATATTAACTAATGGTTCCACGTTAGCGCATAGCCCGTCTGATTGCGTCAAAGCATTCAGTAATTAGATTGTATAATTTAAGCGCGTACACACGGACAGAATGTCTGTAATTAATTTCCGATTAGTACAGATGATTGTATTTGTCTTCGGAACAATAATAGCTACACTGATTAACAACTAGTATTAATAGAATCATGTAAGACTGTTTTTAGATCATTTTATTATTAGGTTTGAAATGAAGTAAATATGTATTATTGATTTAGGAGGCGTACGAAATAAGAAGGTTAAAACGTGAGTGGGAACTCACGACGCGGGTGAGCGGTGGAATGGGAGTGATCGTGCTCAGTGGCATGTTTTTGGAGAGGCCTATGCCCAGCAGTGGACTGTTGCAGGCTGATGATGATGATGAAGGCATAGGAATCAATGCCTATTGCACCTGTACACTTAGTTTCGATTTGTGGTAAGGTAGCTTTAGTAATGTATATACTGGACTAACGAAGCAGCTGAAACCAATCTGCTCAGTCTTGACCACAGGCGTAAGGTAGCTAGACCTTTCGGTTTTTTAAAGATTGGATTTTGGAGAGTGTGCTCAGGAACTACATGATCTAATTCCCCATCCCTGTTCCACCATCGGACTTCAAGACGCACTGCAGGATTTCATCCTTTTGTTGTACCTCGGACCCGAACGAAGCGCTTTGCTTCGTCTTTCAGTATACGTACAATAAACGCGTCTGTCTTTCCCTCCGATTACAATGTGGGTATTTTCACACTTAACATCAGGTGGCATCGTAGTGAAGCACTTGCTTAGAAAGTATAAAAAACGAGATTTACCTGTCTGTTTTTCAGATGTTCAGGTTAAGACCTAAGACTGTGCCCCCTTTTAAAACTGCCGTATCAATATCACATTATAGAAGATAATGATAAGAATGATAAGAAGAAGATAATGACAGAACACAAACATTAAGAAGAATAAAGAGTTAAAAAAATTATTTGTTTTAAAGAATCTTTAAGTGGCGAATTCAGAAATGTTTTCACCACAAAGAAACCTGATGGGTTGGCTGTGTTTCGTTTACTTTTGTATTATTCAATGACAAAAAATAAGCAACCGAGATGGAGAGATAAACACGAGGGACGGGTCAGAGACATTAAATCTACAAGACAATCACAATGTATAGTCTTAGAGAACACACAGAACTTATAAAAAAATTGCATTATTACTTAAAAAAAAACAGCTCAAAAGCGTATCTAATGAATTGAATTCATTTCACCTGAGTACAGCCCGGCGGCCCCTGCAGTATCACCGGGCTATTGAGAGGTGGTACAGCTCTTAGATCGCTTAGCCTGAACCTCTTTAGAGAGTAACTGGACACAAAGACATCCAAGATGTGACATCTGCTTTTACGGTTATCCCATTTGCGGTATTTTTTATAAATGTTTTTTGTGAATTTAAACTGCATTTACAACGTGCTCGGCGGTGAGGGAGAACGTTATTAGGCGACCTGTGTGTCTTAGTAAATTTTCTAAAGTATCTGAAGTCCGCTAATCCGCACTGGGACATAGACTGTCCTAATACTCTTATTACAGAGAAGATCATATATATCTAGTAGTGGGATATATTTAGTCTATATATATTCTTA
The DNA here is from genome assembly GCA_029286785.1 of Meandrusa payeni. Taxonomy (NCBI): domain Eukaryota; kingdom Metazoa; phylum Arthropoda; class Insecta; order Lepidoptera; family Papilionidae; genus Meandrusa; species Meandrusa payeni. The sequence continues at coordinate 6,936,344 of JAGSMX010000029.1, forward strand.
CTTTTCTATATATTGTAAAATCTAAATTATGTTTAATTTTTTATTTTAATGGCCGTATAAATAATATAGGTTGACAGATATTTTTAAAGAGTCCAAATATTATACTTTAGGGAGATAAAAGCGACATGCGCGGGTGTACCACAGATAAGATATATTGACCCGAGATTTCGAGAAGGAAAAAAAGTGTCCTTTTTTAGGTCGGAAAAGAAAAATAAAACTTTATGAGAAATGAACCTCTGTGGCAACTCTAGTCAGTCAATATTGTATATATATATATATATATATATATATATATATATATGTATATATATATGCATGTTCCACTGTCAGGCACAGGCCTTCATTGCAAGAAGAGTACAAGGAAAGAGTCCACCACGCGTTCCTAGTGCGACTTGGCAGACTTCACATGTTTTAGAAAATTTCCAAGCAAATGTAGGTTTTCACATAGTGTTTTCCTTCACCGCCGAGCACGTGCTAAATGGACATTTAAATTTGCAATTAACAAATTCGTCGGTATCGGCACCAGGGATCGAACTCTGGTTGCTAGCGTACTACGCAACTTGAGGCGACCTTCCGGACACAGCTACCGCGGGTCACTGAGCTGCCACTTTGTGTTGAATTGTTATACATGTATCTCGTAACAGACCCTTCGCTCAAGTAGCACTAAAGACCTACGTAACATAGCATTTACTATCTCTCCCCGGAATTATGAGCGTTCGAAAATCATGCTTAAAGTTACAGCCTTTTTTATATATATAATATATATGTCCTACTGTTGGTCGCAGGCCTTCTCTGTTAAGAGTATAAGGGCATAGTCCACCACGCGGCCCTAGTGCGGATTGGTAGACTTCACATGTCTAAGAATTTTTTTCTAAAACGTGTAGTTTCACGATGTTATCCGTCACCGACGAGCGCGTAGTGATTCAGCAAATAGAATTGAAACAACAAATTTATTGATGCATTTGTGAAATGTGGCATTAGAACGGAATGCCTCCCTGTTTTTTTTTACACGTGTTTTTGGTCTCCTAGTGTGCCCCGCCGGTAAATAAAAGTATCACAGAATTTGTGAAATTATATTTTATAAATTTGTTACACTCAAAAAATACAATTTGGAAAAGTCTAAATAAAAAGTGAAATTTCCTTTCACGTTGACATGTGTCTTTTATAATAAATTTTCCAAATATAAAATAAATAATTTTATCGTCTAAAATACTTTTTGGTAATTGGCGAATGCTAGTAGCTACAGTGTCGGCATCGGGGATCGAACTCGGATTGCTAGCGTACTATGCAACTTGAGCCAACCGCCCGGACACTGATCCACGGCTCCATTTCAATTAAACCAGTACAGAAATATTTAGGCATATCCGATTACAATGTGGGTATATTTAAGAGTAGAGTGAATAGGCATTTACTCTAGTGCGCCTTACCGTCCAGGACTGCATCACATCAACACCAGGTGGGTTCGTTGACAAGTTTAAAATATACAAACCTATAAAATGTCGGGTAAAAATGTATAGGAGAGAAGAAATTTTTAAATGAACCACTCATGTGTTACAAAAATTGGTTACAAGTGGACGTTTAAGTGATTTCACCAAAAGTTCCTCAGGGTTGTGCTACTTAATTCAAGAGGGAAAATTTGTATGACTCTCAAGTGTTTTAAGTGATATGTAGATTAAAAATACATTTCACATACAATAAGTATATGCAATAATATATATAAATAAAAAATTCAGAATAAAAGAAATGAGATCTTATTTTAATTACTTAATTTAATCTTGTATAAAAGAATGTGTGTGGGTTTGTTCGTTATAGACTCCGAAACGTCTGGACCGATTTCAATGAAACTTTCAAGGAATCTTCAGATTGACCTGGCGAGTAATCCTGCTCTTTTTGAACTGTCAAATACAGCTTTTATTTACTATGACACTACTACTACGGGTATGATATTGTATTTACTGATATGTACATGGGTGTAGGTAATGATCTTCACCCGCTCGGGAAGAGAATGAATACGGGGAGAAATGAATAATTTAATATATTGTGTGAGTTAAATTAAATATTTAATTATGGAAGTTTATTGTTTAAATAAAATAAAGCAAAATCTAACCCGGCGAAGCGGGCTGGGTACGCTAGTCTCTCATATTAGTGCCCCATTGATTATAGAAATAATAAATGATTCCAGGGAAAACTTCTTAGTAAAAGGAAACCTGTAAAGCACTACCAAAACACAGCAACAATAGGTCGGGGCAAAACAAATAAAACCGAGTCCCGAATGTACCTTTGGAGGCAGGAAAAAAACGAGCCAGCTTCGTTAGGGCGCATGACTGGCAATCCGATAACATCGCGCCCTCGAGCTGAGAAGATTGAGCAGACTTGCTTACTAGGATGCGGCATTTATCCAAGTGATAAACTGATAGTTTGTTTTTTTTATACTTTCTAAGCATGCGCTTGACTACGATCCCACCTGATGTTAAGTGGAAATGCAGTCCTGGATGGTAAGGCGCATTAGCTTAGTAAATGCCTATTCACTCTACTCTTGAAAATACCCACATTGTAATCAGAGGGCAAGACAGACGCGGGCAAACTATTCCGGCGGCGGAACAGTAATGAGGGAATTATATTATGTGATTCCTAAGCACACTCCAAAATGGAAAGTGAAGAAAAAGTCTGGCTCTTACGCCTGGGTTCAAGACAGCAGATTGGTTTCAGCTGCGTCATAATTTCCCAATGAATTTGCATATTGTTTCCAGTGTCACTAGTCATGTCTCAAAAAGATTTTCCAGGCGTCCTTATATAAAAGTGCCATTCTCTATTAACAACGCCAAACTTTTTAGGTCCGATATGTGACAAAACTGAGCCTATCACAATACGTTGATATTGGATTGGTTAACAATTCATAAAACAGATAGGTTAGAAAGGGATTCAAATCCGATTTTTAGATAATAAGCCTAGTAGGTTAGCCACTACGCCCGTTAGTTTTAATATACACTAATCATTACTATATTATGGCGTTTATTTGTGAGTTAGTTTAGAGATATACGACTCAGGCCCAACTAAAAGAGTTCTCTCAACTCTTTTAGTTGGGCCTGAGTCGTCCACCAAAGTGGACCCGGGAAGGAGGCGACATCGGCTGGCCCGTGTCGCCTTGCGCTGCGAGGACACAGGAGGGGTAACCTCCCCTCCCGGGACGTGCTCTCCTCGAGCTCGGTGCGTTCTACGTTGAGATCCCGGAGCCCCTCGTCATGCACCGAGGAATGGGCCACCGGGGAGGTTTTAGTGGGTAAGAACCCCCACATAACCGCCGTCTTCCCCCCAGAAGGCGAGGTAGGGGTATCTTTCTGAAGATTTCCTCCCCGTCAACAAAAAAAAGATATAAAAAGAGTTTCAATCGTTTAGGGCTGATTGTATGGTTCGTAGAAACCATTCAACTATTAACGTGAACTCTCTCCTAGAACAAGCTAAGCTTATTTGGAATGGTGGACAAGAATGATGCTAACATTTATAAAAACATCTTTTAGGAATGGACTTTTTTTTTTTTTGGACGAACTATCACAGTTGGCACAGAGAAGCTGGCCTTTACTGCTTCACCGTATTTGAGAGGTGGCATAGCTCTTAGGTCGCTTAACCTGAACCTCTATTAGGTGGTAACTCGACACAAGGGTCCCCCCGGTGAGGGGTAACCTCGGCTTGGACGGTTACCATTATTACGCGTTAGCAGTCCGATCCGAGGGCGCCCGAGAGGGCCGAACCACGACTCGGTCGGTAGCTATTTTATTAACGAAATCTACTGGGACAATCTAAGCTAAACTAACTTATATGCCACTTCGGGAAGCGTTAGCGCTGGGAGAAGAAGTGGCCGAAGAAACTCCAGCAACGCTCCTAATCCTATCGAGGGGGTGGGGTTTTCCCATAAAATACTTTAGGAATGGACATTACGACGTACTCGTACGTGTTAGCTAGCAACACATAGCTCCCAACTGTTGTGACGTGTAATAACTACGTTCAATGATATCTTAGTGATTTATCTGTACCTTATTGTCTCTTTAATGTATAGTATAGTTAATCATTATACTAATTTGACGATGAAAACAATTAATCTATATAAATAAAAAAGAACTTTCGAAATGTATGTACGCGTATAACTTCCGAACTACTGCACCAAATTGGATAATTCTTAGTTCATGGTGTTTGTTATTTTTCGGACAAGTTTTCTATAAAAAAAATAAAAGATTATTTTTTTTAAATCAGAATTTATAAAATTGACTGAATGAGAGAGAATGACGTTCAGTTGTTCAGCCAATGATAACTTCAAACAGACCAAGACGTCATATTATAGACGCATATTCAATTACTGCTTTTTTCGCAACAGAAAAACGGTTTTTCAAATGGTGTTTGTGTTAAGAGGTTTATCTTGGGTGTTATTTAATAAGGTTATTATATTATTAGAAATTATTTATATGGCAAAACAATGTTTGCGGGTTCAGCTAGTTTTGTATTAAGCAGGTGAGAACGCGCCATTGTGACGGTATTCGTTAAAATAATTCCTTGGTATAAATTGCAAAAGTGTATTTATTAGTAATTGGACTGTTTCATTCCACAAGACACGTAATATGTTGACAAATCAGTGTTTTTCCGATCTAAAAAAACGACTAATTCGGTTTATAATTAAGATAATAATGTATATTTTCGGAGTGATAAAAAACGTAAACAGTCGTACCGGCTAAAAACTAAACTAAACCCACTAAAAACTTCCTCACGACGGACGATAGGAAAGCAGGTAGCTGTGAGTACGGTTGGCAAACACGGGGATTCTTCGGCGGGACAAGGGGTACGGTCAACAGAGTTATTTGCTCACGCTACTGGTGTTGGGGCCACACGCGCTCGCTTCGTCGCTCGCGACGCGCTCCGAGCAAATATTCCCATTCTTTCCCGGATTTTTGGGTTACGGTCAGCAAACAACGGAAACACTTTCACGGATAACACGCGACATTGTAACGATAGCTTAAGTTCTGTTAAGTATCTGAAAGTTATGGCATCAAGGTTTATGAGATTACGAATATATTCAAAATAAAAACCGACTTCAAATGGAATCAAACGTTAAACGCTATTACGCGCGGACGCGCTTTTTGTATTTCAGAATTATCGTACTAATATTACGAAATAGAATTAATCTAAGCCTAACCACAATACATACTATAAAAAAATTAATCATCGATATCGGTTGACGTGAATTATGGCTATTTATGGCGTGAGTTATTCGTCTATTAGACGAGGACATACATCAAATTTAACCCTTATATGGTTTTCTCATGGATGCCATTGCCAGAATTGTACCAAATTGGGGACACACTGGAAGCAGCTTTCAAATAAAAATCAAAGAATCATCGAAATTGGTTCAACCAGTCAAAAGTTATGTGGTAACAAAAAAAATACAGTCGATTCAAGAACTTCCTACTTCTTTGAAGTCGGTCACAATTATTTGTCCTTTTTCGTATCATCAAATTATAATACATGACGCCATTAAGAATGCTCGAAATAAAAAAAATATATAAAATAAATATAAATCACAAAATGCTTAGCGCTCAGTCCTTACATGCGCGCGCGCATCTACCCGCGGGCGTTGTGTGTATCACGACCAGCTTTTTATTTCCAATGTAAGCGTCCGACTTGTTAGCTTGTTGGTCTGTTCATCGCTAAAGCCTCGTTAGCTTGAACCCCCTTTTGGTGTGCAATCAATTTTTACAACGCTTTTTGACTACTAACTAGCAACGGCTTCTGCTATTGAGGGAATGGGCCGGCACGATCGTGGGAGCACCACGACCTCGTAAAATACCGACGTGAAGTGAAGGTATATTGTATTTTTTTAAACATTCAGAGCAAGCAAGCGTCGATAGCCTAAAGGTTTAGGGTACGGTCTGCGAATTGTAAGGTCTTAGGTTAGAATCCACCATTTGACTATTTACGTGAACCATCTCATAGCACAAGCCTAAGCTTAGTTGGAATGGTTAACAACAAGTTTCATCGTATATATGTCCCACTGCTGGGCACAGGTCTTATCTGTAAGGAAAGTATAAGGGCATAGTCCGCCACGCGGCCCTAGAGCGATGGCAGACTTCAGTAGTCTTAATTAAAATATCTAAGACATGTAGGTTTCCTTACTATGTTTTCCTTCACCGCCAGCGTGGTAAATAAGCACATATGATTGCAACAAACTCTATTGGTGCCGGTTCGAACTGGAATCCTACTATGTAACTTGAGGCGACGCTAAGCTGCCATGGCTCTCAAAGCAAGTTGACCACAATCATACTTGATGTTAAGTGTAAATGCATTCCTAGATGGTAAGGCACGCTAGCTTAATGATGCCCTAAATGCCAAAGATAGTACATGCTAGTTAGCTATTTTAATGTTATGCAAGTCGGCCGATAAAATCTACTAACTAAGCCCTATCTTCGTTCTAACCTCTAAGGCCGAGGTTCCCTGCCAATGACCATTACACCGTATTGCTCCCAATAAAAGTTCAAAAATTCAAGCTAAGCTATTCATGTAACATAAAACTATCAATTTTATATTATGGAGTATACAATATGAATACTACGGGTGGTCCAAATTATAGTTAAGGAATCAGTCAACTAGTCGTAAAAACACGTCACCACTAAATTGTATATAAAATATGGCGCTATTCAAGGATTAAGCTAGACTTGACGTGAATTAGTACTAGGAAATACAGTTAATGAAAACTGAACTTTATCTTAAGTACTTAATGTTGAAATTTGAGCGCATCCTTATTTATAGCTTTCATACGAATAAGTCTGATTCAATTAACACCTTTATGTTCATCGTTATTAGAGTTCAATTTACATTCTTGTTAAATGTGATAGGAAATTACTGACATTTCTGAAGTAGTTTTATGTGACGCGTTTGGTGAACATGAAAATTGTATTCAAATAATACTACAAAGGTTTTGCTTCCTTAAAAAAATCATATACTATTTTTACGCTACAAAATAAATTAAAAAGTTCAATTAATTTTTTTTTAATAATTATACGTATATATATAAAATGAAGTCTATCTGTCTTATAATTTTTAGGGAAACAACATTTAATGTCCTTATTCCGTATCTCACTGTGAATATAAAAATGAATAATCTTTTTCATTTCATCATAATTTTCATTTCTAACGAATATAATATAATATAATCTAATTACACAGATTGTCCTGAGAAGTTGGCCTTGACTGCTTCACCGGATTGCGAGGTGGCACAGCTCTTAGGTCGCTTAGTCTGAACCTCTATCGCTAGTAACTCGACACAAGGGTCCCCCCGGTGATTGGTAACCTCGGCTTGGACGGTTACTATGTTACGTAATGAATATCATGACACTGATTCTTTTCTATATTTAAAATAAGATAAAAATACAAAAAAAAAAAAGTTTAGAAAAAAGCGATCGTTTTCTTTACACGTACAATAATAATTGCTAAACTTCCGTCACATTTGGAACGTCATAGTATTGAAAAATTACCTGACTACTGGTAGTAATCTCTGTCTATCCTGTTAAAAATAAACAGAACACAATATTTACGAGTAAAAACAAAAACCGACTTCAAATTGAATCAAACGTCAAACGATATTACGCGCGGACGCCTTTTTTGTATATGAATTGTCACAGGAATATTACGAAATCAAAGTTAATCAGAACTTAACCAAACTTTGATCAAACTACTCCTAGAATACATCCTTTCCAATAAAAAATGAATCGACGAAATCCGTTGGCGTGATTTTGAGTTATTCGTCCATTTATGGCGCATATACTTGATGCAAATTCAATACTTAAATGGTCTCATGGATCCCATTGTCAGAATTGGACCAAATTGATGAATGGGACTGCATGGGAAGCATTAAGATCTTGATCTAGGTTGAAATCCAAGTCTTTCTGTACCAAAGAGCTAAAAATATTATGTTTGCTAACTTTAAGAAAATCACTTGTTGAAATTGGTGTTATTTCGATGGGCTCATCTCCAAGATGTGTAAATAACCTTCAGGATAAACGGTGATCGACTAATTTTTATCACTGTCTACACCCTTTTTGTAACTCAGAATACTAATAATCGTTAACCAATAATGAAACGTGTATACTTATGTTGCTATTGTACCGACAAATTATTTCAACATTTACAATAAAATATCAAATCGAGACACAAACGATTGAAAATAATGTACATTGTAATCATAAAACCGCCCCATTTAAATGCTGACCCTTGTACATGGCAACACCCCGGCTATTATTACTAAAGTATTATCCTTAACTGGCAACACTAATCGCTCATTAACGAGTTCCGGCCGCGCGCCGAATGGGGTTACCCACTTGTATTATAATCTTCACTAATACTAAATCTTTGTGGGAATAATTAGTTTTTTTGACGTAGCTCTCATTGCCTTGTATAATAGACGCCATAAAACGTTTTAATTATAGAAAAAAAAAAACAACTTATATTTTCATTCTCATCAATAGATTTGATGAAAGAGATCAAATTATTAACAAACTAATTAAAGCTGAAATTAGAAATACATATTTGATAATTATGATTTATCCTGATTGAATGTCTTATGGAGCTGTAGTTCGGCTTTCTCAGGTAGAGTAGCCGACAAATCATACAGTTTCTAACAGATAGATTTTTTTTTTAAATAGTAACCGTCCAAGCCGAGGTCACCCCTCACCGGGGGAACCTTGTGTCGAGTAGCTAATAAGGTTCAGGCTAAGCGACCTAAGAGCTATGCCACTTCTCAATCCGGTGAAGTAGTAAATGCCAGCTTCTCTGACCAACTGTGTTAGTTCGTTGAATTTGAAAAAATTGACTTCAAAGAAAATAGGAATATTACGAAATAGAATTAATCAGAACCTAACCAAAATCCTATTAAATTACCTTAGAAATCGGTTGACGGGTCCATTTGTGGCGCACAAAGTTAATTTATTAATTAAGACTTGTATGGTTTTCTCATAGTTGCCATTGCCAGAACTGCACCAAAATGAGTTTTCAAAATCAGTTCACCCAGTCAAACATATAAGAACCTCGTCCTTCGAAGTCGGTTTAATATACTCGATATAAACTCGAAGTATTCTAAATACCAAACATCAAAACACCAGTCATTAATGTACAAAATCCGGTCGAAACAATTAAATATCGAACTCGCGTACCATTCTCGAATACGACCGGACGATTTTAATAGTGATGTAGCGCTGTAACACCATATTTTTTTTTAAATGAAAAGTGGCAAACGAGTATACGGCTCACCTGATCTTAAGTGATCAGGTTGCAGGTGCGTTGCCGACCTATGAGGTAGGAGTAGGCTCGTTTCTTGAAGGCCCCCAAATCTTAAACGTTCAGAAACACCGCCGGTGACAGTTGATTCCACCGGTTGACAGTGCGTGGAAGAAAGTTACGCGAAAAACGTACAGTCGTGCAACGCCAACCGTCAAGATGGTGGCGGTGGAATTCCACGATAAATGAGTGTGTTAGTTTTTGTAGGTTATCCGTGAAATAGCAACCGACCGAGTCGTGGTTCGGTCCTCTCGGGCGCCCTCGGATCGGAATGCTTACGCGTAACATAGTAACCGTCCAAGCCGAGGTCACCCCCCACCGGGGGGGACCCTTGTGTCGAGTTACTAGCGATAGGAGGTTCAGGCTAAGCGACCTAAGAGCTCTGCCACCTCTCAATCCGGTGAAGCAGTCAAGGCCAGCTTCTCTGGCCAATCTGTGTAGTTCGTCAAAAAAAAAATAGTTTTTGTAATCTACTAGTTCAGTTGTGCCACTATGGTTTACCTACGGTTTATCGGTGACACTCCAATATTGTTTCATTTCTTAATATTTGGTAATCGGGTACATATTGATATATGATTTCAATTAATTAATCATTAACAAATAATTATATAGGCATAGACATCTTCTTTATTGGCACAAAATAAGAAACACATCAAAAAGACAGAAAAAAATAAATTAAAAAAAATGCAGTTAAAGAAAAAAAAACGGAAAAATAGTACATAAGACATGATGCCAATATTGGACACCGTCTCAGCATATGCCGTCGCAAGGATGCGACAGCGCTTATATTCAATTTTATGATAAACGATTGAAAACTATCAAAATATTTCTAAATTTTTTGGCGCAATAACAATTGCAATAGGTTGGTTTCATAGTGAAATGCGATTGGCAAATAGCAGATTCGAAGCCCTGCTATCCCTGTAGCATGGTTAAGTGTAGAGTGTTTCAGATCAAAATATAGCATTACAATAGTTACCTACATCTATACAAATGAATAAAATTGGTGTGACTGTTTGTAATATTAAAATAACCGTAAATTGTTACGTATACCAAAATTACACTTTTTACAATTTTCATGTGTTTGCCTGCTTCTTCCGGCTAAACTCTGAAACGGCTGGACTGATTTTAACTGGACTTGAGATAGTTAATTTAATAAGGAGAAAGATAGGCTGCTTTTAAATAAGAAATATTTAAATAAACACTAAAAAAAAGTGTCTGATCGCAAGACGCTTGGACGTCAAATTCGTGACAACGTATCCTAGGTACACACGTTATTACAACAAAATTGAAGTATTTTTTTCTACTTCATTGAGCAGAAATTGCGTTCTCTATCTCTCACATATCGCGCTCTCGCTTACACACTTTGAACTTTGCGGCATTTGCACTATCGGCAATCCTCGGGAACTCTCGGCTCGAGTGCAACGGGACATTTTGAGCGAGCGACATCCAGTATTCATCATATAAGACGTTGTCACGTCAAAATAGCTTTTTAATCGATTTGTAGAATAATCCTTGCGCGTTACCGCTATTTTATAGGCAGGCTCCACCCCTTAGATGTTAGGAGCGTTGCTGGAGTTTCTTCGGCCACTTCTTCTCCCAGCGCCAACGCTTCCCGAAGTGGCAATCAAAGTTAGTTTAGCTTTTGAATGTCTCTTAGATTATCCGTGAAATAGTAACCGTCCAAGCCGAGGTTACCCCTCACCGGGGGGACCCTTGTGTCGAGTTACTAGCAATAGAGGTTCAGGCTAAGCGACCTAAGAGCTATGCCACCTCTCAATCCGGTGAAGCAGTCAAGGCCAGCTTCTCTGGCCAATCTGTGTAGTTCGTCATTAAAAAAAAAAATCGATTTGTAAACTCATCGATAACAAAGTGGAGTGGCTGTTGACATCACTAGAGTGGACGAGATGTGTTTCTCGTGTTGTAATTGGTAATATTATTAAATGGAACGAGAGTTTTTACAACTAAAACTATAGAAGGAAAGAAACTGGTTCCGATTTCCTTTATGCTCGTTTAATTTTATCGTACTTAGATGTATATTTTATAATATAGAACGATAACAGCACAAGTTTTTTGACCTCCCCTTAGCTGCATAAGAAAACGTCGTTCAGTAAGGTTACGATGGTCAAAGAACTTTGTTTTTTTTGCTACGAGTAGGTAATACTCGTGCAAGGCCGTAGAAACAATAAGCCATAAAAGAGTTTTTCACAGCGAAAGAGTTGTAATGAGTTTCCGAATACACCGCACTCTCCCGAACTAATGGGACTGACCGAGGTCGACTTGTAGGAGTAAAAAAATTCTATTATTTAAAAGCTATGGCAGTCCGCCGTAAAATTAAAAAGACAAATTATTGGACGTCTTCGTGGAAGTCAGCCTTTGTTATCTCACAAGTGTTTTTCAAGAGCCCTGTTTGTCTTGCATCTTTCTCTCGTAAGCGGTGAACGTATCGAGCTGTCCCCTTCATTCTAGTTAACGGAAAGGGCGTTCTAGCAGGGCGTAACTCGCGCTTCCACCGTTACGTAATTCTGACACTTTCAACTTTAAAAACAAGGTCCGTTATTGTATGTACAGGGGGCAGCAGGGTTAAATCGAGGCGAATCCTTTAAAGGGCGTAACAGTTGGTTCCCGGGTAGCATGCTATCGATTTATGATGCACGGAATAAGCGTTAATTTCGTTTAATTGGCGCCTGCTCGATACCTCGTTCGTTTTGACACGGTACGGTATTTTTTCGTCGAGATTTATTACATCACAAGGAGATCAACTTTAATATTAAAGATGATAAGGGTGATTATCGCTCGGCAGCAGCTTTGTTTCTGAGCAGCATTAACGTAATGATCACGGGCCGTGTTTGACTGAGCAGGTGTTGTGTATATCGGTTTATTCTCGGTTTTACGATAAAATCTCGTTATATTACAAAAGCGAAACATCTCGTGAGTTTATGAGATTACGCACGAGACTGAATATATTTATTACATGTAATTAGAGTGCACACATTCTCTGACAAATTATCGATGGCTAAGGTCGTTTTAAATTAGGAAGTGCATTCAAATGCTATTTTATTGAGTGCGGGTATTGGGATTTAATTTTATCGATAGAATAAATGTTAGCTTTTTTGATAACACTTGCCGGATTGTGCTTGTTTTGTGCTTTGATATAACATACTAGATGTTACTTGTTAAATATGAAACGTCAATAGGCTAATGGTTTAGGGTACGGCCTGCGAATCGTAAGGTCGTGGGTTCGAATCCACCATTCGACTATTGACGTGAACCATGTAGTAGCACAAGCTTAAGCTTAGTTGGAATGGTTAACAAGATTGTTAGTAATATTTCTGAAAAAAAATAAAATATATAATTTTATACAATTTTAATAATGAAGCGCTAGCGAACCGAGCACGACTCCCAGAACATTGCTGTAGTAATATACGTTATGTAGATATATATAGAAATCTAGGTAAACAAATATATGAACAGTGCTATATGATATTCCTTTTTTTTATTATTGTTAGATCGCAACCACAGAGACCTGTGTCCGTGCTCTTTTCCAATACACTTAAATTGTTCACTCTGCATTTATTAAAAGAGTGCCACTTCTATAGTTAGTATTTTCCTTTTTTTTACATATATATATAATGCCTGAATTTGGAGGTGTCCAGAGATCGCACCGGTTCATGCGTCGAAGACGCCCCGCTGCATTGCTATTAGCTTCTCCGCGACCGCTGTGTCCCTGCTTCTCATGGCCATTTTTAGGTTGTAGTCCACTATCCTCTCCCTTGATGCGGCCATTGCCCTTGTCATCAGTCTTCCTGTGGCGTCGTCACAGTCATCTGTATAATAGACACAGGTGACGGTGTGTCGGGATATCGCCACTACAGTATGATATTCCTTATAATGGTTGAGTCAGTTTTTGATATCTGACCGACCTATTAAAAAGAGATGGTAAGCTGCCTTTTGTATCTTTTACAGTAGCGATTTTTTTATGACGTGGCACAGCTCTTAGGTCTCTTAGCCTGAACCTCTATTGCTAGTAACACGACACAAGGGTCCCCGGTGAGGGTGACCTCGGCTTGGACGGTTACTATGTTACGCGTAAGCATTCCGGTCCGAGGGTGCCCGAGAGGGCCGAACCACGACTCGGTCGGTTGCTATTTCACCGATAATCTAAGGGACATTCAAAAGCTAAACTAACTTTGAGTGCCACTTCGGGAAGCGTTGACGCTGGGAGAAGAAGTGGCCGAAGAAACTCCAGCAACGCTCCTAACATCTGCGGATGGGGCCTGCCCATAAAATAGCGGTAACGCGCAAGGATTATTCGCAACCTCCGACGGTCGCGAATGGACGCTTTGTGGATTTGTAGAGACAGATGTTGGTATGTTCGAATCTATGTTCGTCCGATCGATATTAATATACGTGATACCAGTTTGGATTGTAGAAGTATAAAAATATTTATTACTTGAAAATGTTTACGACATGCAAGTGTTGAAGTAATATAATGATCCATTAGCTCACTAGAAGGGCATTAGCTTGTTTGTTTATACACAATGTTAATGGATTTGTTAATAACTTTACTGAAGATTAACAAATGTTTTTAAATATGAAAATACTTTTAGAGTTCCGTGGGCGAACACTGACCGATAGAACCCCTAGTTTTCGGCGGTCTTTCGTACTTTTTTAATACTAAATATTACATTTTTTTTTGTTAATATGTGTGTATTGTTGTTGGCTTGTAATAAAAATAATAAAAACTCTTTTCTTTTATTTCCTCTTTTAATGTATATTTATACCTTCAAAAGATACCCGCCTTCCCCCAGAAGGCGGGGTATCTTTTTGAAGATTTCCTCCCCGATAACAAAAAAATAATAATTTAGTTGTCTTAGTTGTATATAACTATATTTTTTGATTGGCATATTGTACGCTGGGGTTCAGCTGTTGTTAATCTATCACGCTATGATTCATTGGTATAATTCCGTTGAGCATAAAAATAATATAAATTACACACAGCACTCATCACAACATCGCTGTGTTAAACTGGAGTTTCATTGGTTCCACGAAAAACTGTATAACGAACGCGCTGTGGCGAACATAGACGGATAGGTCGAATCAATCTTCGTTGAGACGGCTTTCATCGAGGTGCCCGAAAGCCGGGCCCAGCGAGTCGTGACCTCTGCCATTTGTTACTATTTATTGATGTTTTAATACGTGCGCGTACTGATTGCTAATAAATCTTGTAGGGTTGTTAGTTGCTCTTTAACCGACTTCAAGAAAGGAGATTGTCCATTCATCTGTATTTTTTTAAAGTTTAGTTTCTTTAAATGCTTTTACATCGGGCACAAATTTTTAGCAAGGTATTTTTTTAAGTAAAAAAACTGAAAAAAATGCAATTCACAATCTGCGACCATCAGGTGGTGATTCAAACGGGTTGTCTACTAAGCTATCACTGCTGTTTTATATAACACATTAATTCCGTGTTGCAGTTGTGAAATTCAGCGAACCGCTTAAAGCTAATTTAACGTACTATACGAATACCCATAGAAAATGACATGCTCAATGAAATCGACAGTCGATTCGTAAGAGTTTAAAATAACTTCTGTCACATAAATCGAAATAAGTAATGAGCATTTAGATAAATATAAAGCGGCGTGCGCGTGCGCACAATGTAGTACCATTTATGCGTTATCGCGGCAACTTACTGTCGATAAGTTTACATTTGACCCTGTTTATATTCCAACAATGGGATCACTGTCTAGCGGTGGACATTCTAATGTCATCGTTTCTTTGTTTATGGCTGATTAATGGCCAGTAATTGCTTAACTGTATTGAGAGATGGTCGATCTCTAGGAGGCCTCAGCCTAAATCTCTGTTATGGATAACTCTGGTGATAATGACAGAAATAAGATGTTTACTTCGGCTTGAGTTATTACCCTAGGCGTCTCTTTGAATATGATCTCGTTAGTAGTAGTAAATAAGGTATTTATGCACGAAAAAATGTGACTGTCGGAGGTCGTTGGTCCTCTTCTGTGAAGTCGTCATGGCTCAGAATCAAGATCGGGAAAAAGTCAATCCCGGTCGACGATGGAAACGCCGGGTCGGCGGAAGGCCAGCCCGTCTGCCACGTAGGCCTAGGCTTATAGAAAAGGGCTATGGTTTCCTGGCGTGAAAGGCGACTAAAAGGTGCCTCGGATTCACGGCCTCCTCGTCTGCTGCAATGGACCAAGGCAGAAGGCGGCACTGGTGGTCCCGTGTCGCCTTAGAGCTGCGAGGGTACTGGGGAAGGGAGTAATCTACCGCGACCTGATTTACAGCACAGTCCAGAGAAAGCGTGGTATCTTGTTGAAGGTCCTCCCCTCCCCCGTCAACAAACGACAAGCTTTTCCCACGAGATAATCAATGGTAACCGTCCAAGCCGAGGTTACCCCTCACCAGGGGGACCCTTGTGTCGAGTTACCACCTAATAGAGGTTCAGGCTAAGCGATCTAAGAGCTATGCCACCTCTCAATCCGGTGAAGGCCAGCTTCTCTGTACCAAATGTTCGTCCAAAAAAAAAAGAGACGCTAATACCTTTTACCACAGATTATTAAAAGAGGAGTTGTAACGTTATAAGTGTTGGGCTTCTAAGTGTAATATCTAGCATTTTCTAGAAAAGTTCACTGTCTTAGCTGTTTGAAGTGCTTATTTTAAATTAAGTTTTTGCTTATTGCAAATTTCATTGTATGCAATTCATTGAACTATATGAGCCCCGCTCCCCTAGTGCCTTAATTGCAGTATATACGTATTTACCTTAGATGAGACTTGCTCAAGTACCAATGTAAAAAAATTGCCTACAGTTATCTCGTTTAATTATATAATCTAGCTCATCGTAAAATCACCTTTATGTTCTGTATGTAGAGGGCAATTCTGCTTGCTACTTAAACTGCTTCCTCCGGCGTCAGGACTGAAAGGTTTGCTGACATTTTTCTAAAAGGTTAAGAGATGCGATTTATAAATTGTAGCCATTCAGTTTTTGAAGTGTTGAATTTTATATAGGACTAGCTGTGCCCGCGACTTTGTCCGCGTGCTGTATAACAAAAAAGTTTTTTTTTACTTTATTTAGGGTCTTTTAAGATTTAGGCACAACGCGGTGTCACGGGGCGCTCGCTCTTTTTTTAAAGAATGCTAACCATATTTCTTGTTTTTTTTTTTTTCAGAAATATCTCTAACATTCTTGTTAACCATTTCAACTAAGCTTAAGATTGTGTTAGGGGATGGTTCACGTCAATAATCGAATGGTGGATAAGAAACTACGACCTTAAGATTCGCAGACCGTGTCCTAAACCATTATCTATCTGGATATCGACGCAAAATTAATTTCATTGCGTATTATTTTGCTATATCTCCTAAGGTGTTAATTTAATTTTCATGGTGTAAGAGGGAGAAAAATAATACTCATAAAATGTCTCAAGCCATCCAACGTATTTAAAATAAGGAATAATACCGTATTTGTGTAATTTCCAATTACAGCTTTATATTTGCCCTTATCCCTTATTTTGCTTATTATCCTTAAGACCTAGACATATGTCATGGCGGACTTTTCTATAGACCTATATAAGATACACATTTCCACCATATATTATTTTGTTATATCTCAAAAGGTTTAGGCAGCGTTGTCGTTGAAAAGTTCGCGATGGCTTATATCGTCATATTTTACTAATGTATACGAAAACTGGCCGATTCGCCATTAGATGTCGCCTTCTTCCCGGGTCCACCTTGTCGAACCAGAGGCCCCTTTTAATCTTCTACGACAGGCAGGGGATGCCGTAGTCTTATTCTACTAGCCCAGAACTACAACGGTGACCCTAATGAAATACCCATGCCAAGGTAAAACTCTGATACCCACTGTAACACGTGGATATAACGTAACATGAAAGCGTGTTTCATAAAAAGAAATCGTACATCCAAAACAACATACTTATGATTTAAATAAGAACATAGGAGAGACGGGCCAGTGGAGCAAGACCCGAGCGATATTATCTAGAACCGTTTATTATGCTTTTGAGCGTGGTTCAAGGTGACTGGTCGCCAGTTCGGTTCCCCGGCCGAATGATACTACAAACAAACAAAAGAGGAGAGATAACATTTGTTCGAGAATATGAGTCAACGTGCTCGTTTGTTTGCTTGCCCGGGGAGCGCGCTCTTGCTTTTAAAACATTTGAGGCGTGTTTGATGATTTCAGTTGTGACTTAAGGATTAGTTTGTACTGTAATTTATCAATATAGGCTAGTATAATTAAGCTATATTGTTCCCAGATAAATGTTGCATTGAAGGAAGATCTTTTTAAAATTACCTTTTCCATCTATATCGAGATATATGTTGTCATATATGTATTTACACTCGTGAGCAAAAATAAGGTCGGTTAAGAAAGTTGGAATATCTCGGAAGATAAAGACAGCTAGCTGAGTGAAATAAATTATGCATGATAGACAATTAAATAATTTCATTAAAAAACATAAACTGAAACGAAAAAGGATATCTTACGTAAACTTGGATGATACAGTATTTTTCATTATATATATATTTTTTAATTTTAGTACTTACTGTTGCCTCCATGTGACGGCAAATACTGTACCCGTGTACTGTAACCGACCCTTAATTTTTGCTCACGAGTGTATATGGTTATTAATGTGCATGTATATATTATATGTTTTCTGTAAGTCGGCGCACCTATTACATAGTATCTACACAGCCCCAAAGTCGACTGCCAAAGAATGTCTTTTGGCACTAAGTCCGCCTTTTTGTACTTGTATTCTGGGGAAACTTTCGAAGAATGAAAACGATATGATCTATAACGTAAAGGATTTTAATCCAGAACTAGAATTTTAGTTAGCTATAATTAAATCAGATAAAATCCAGTCACGCTTCAACTATACAATTTATAATCTTCTAGAATCTTATTGGTAAATGTTAATAAAGTACTGAATTGTTGTCCTTGAGAAGACAACTTTGACCATGAACACCCAAAGGAGAGGAACTTTACTTACTACCTTACGATTCGCAAACCTTACCCTAAGCCTATTAGGCTATTGACGCGTCTAAGTGATTAACGTATCATAAATTAACCCTAATTATAATCAGTGTATTCACTACTGACTCAAACAATACCGTTACGAAACATTGACACAAGTCTTGCCAGGTTAATTCCCTGTAAACGTTCCCTGTATTTAGACGGGCGCATATTTACCCCGATAGCCCGGTGCATTAGTAATCGCATATGTCACTTAAAACCGCCGCGACGTAAGTCCCGTGATTACGGAAGCTAAATATTTAAAAAATTTAACTCTCAGTGTTGCGAGATAAACACGTGTGTTAAGATAAAAGCAGTGTCGTCTATAATATGCCCTTGTTGAGTAATTTAAAAGCTTAATATGGCTACCATTTGTTTTTAACCGACTTCAAAAACACGAGGAAGCTCTAGATTTGTCTGTGCTTTTTTTAGTAAATGCACTTAAAACGTCGTCATTTTTTTTCCAGTTGGGACCAATATTAATTTTAGCAAAGATATAACTGCAGAACTGTTAAAAATCGTACGGAAGAATGCTTCTTGATTTCCGATATTGATAGGTTTACGACAATGTAAGACTAGAAGTGTTATCAAGAGGAGTAGCAATTTTCTAAGCTAGTGCGCCTTATCATCCAAACCCCACTTAACATCAGATGGGATCGTAGTTAAGCACTTGCTTAGAAGGAATAAATAAATGGTAAGTACTAATTAACGTCCGCGAACTACAATTTTTTTTATACTAACCAATCCACAGTGTGTCGCCTTATCTACATATAATCGGATTTAAGTCTAGCCATTTTAACAGCTGACAATAACGCGATCAAATCGTTATACACATATCTAAATCAAAGCCACGCACATACAATAGACGCTTCACGAATCACCATTCTGAACTTGTATAAAATCCCGTTTTCGTCTTTAAAAAAAGCCCCCAACCACGTTTTCACGATAGCATCCGCCGCGTATGGGCACAGCAATTAAACGTCCCGAAATAGCCGTAGTACGGGCAATTGACGAGCCAGGGCGATTTATGTGAGTCGTAAGCCGACACCGACTAATGCTGCCGCGCAAACGGGGCGACTTTCGACCGGTCATAGCTAGAAACGACTGCTGCAATAGAAGCTTTTAAACTGACTACATTTTTTTTTGGACGAACTATCACAGTTGGCCAGAGAAGCTGGCCTTTACTGCTTTACCGGATTGAGAGGTGGCATAGCTCTTAGGTCGCTTAGCCTGAACCTATTAGGTGGTAACTCGATACAAGGGTCCCCCTGGTGAGGGGTAACCTCGGCTTGGACGGCGGCCATTATTACGCGTTAGCAGTCCGATCCGAGGGCGCCCGAGAGGGCCGAACCACGACTCGGTCGGTAGCTATTTTATTAGCAAAATCTATTGGGACAATCTATGCTAAACTAACTTATATGCCACTTCGAGAAGCGTTAGCGCTGGGAGAAGAAGTGGCCGAAGAAACTCCAGCAACGCTCCTAATCCTCCGACGGTCGCGAATAGACGCTTTGTAGATTTGTAAAGATCTAGCTTGTGAAACGGTGATCACGTCGTCCGGATCGTCGAGAACATGTCTCGGCCTCCGGGCGACGTGTCTGAAAACCGACTACAGAAAGTTCTAATTTTATAAGTATTATGTATAACTAGCTGCGCCCCGCGGTGTTATCCGCGATTAAAAAGTATGTATTTTTTAGTACGCAAAATTTAATAATGATCGATTGAATAGTTAGGGTGTGAGAGCGTAAAAAACTTTTAAACTTAAAAAGTTACTTTCTAATAGTAACCATATCTTTCTAACAAAACAAAGCAAACAAATAAAGAACATTTGAAAAGAGTATGGACACAAGTGTTAGCTAGCAATTGGCACCCAGCGTTTGTTTTGCATAATAACTACTTCCAATGATATCTTAGTGATTTACCGGAACATTATTATAACTTTAATTCATAATTAATAATTTAGTTGATCATATTAACTAATTGTAAACAATAATTTAACTTTATTAGTTCGTAATCTGACTTCTAATTCATTTTGTATAAGAATAGTGAGGACGCGCAGTTGTGACGGTATTCATTAAAATAATTCTTTGTACAACGTTACGCCGTCTGAATAAAGCGAGTTATTGGACTATTTCATTCCACAAGACCTATAAGTTATTACACAAGTCTGTGTTAAAAATATATGATATTTCTAATTCAAATTTATTTCAAATTTTTATGATACTTCAAAAACAAAAAAAGCAACTGCCTGTATAGCTTTTAATGTTTTAATCGATTTTTTTTCTGGACGAACTAACACAGTTGGGTTTGATTCGATTTGAAATCGACTTATTTAAACCGTTACTCAATTGATTCTATTCATGCATGTATTCTGGACCTTTATATTCAGTAAGTACACTTTTTGTGTTAATGATAACGAAACCTCGACTGTTGCCTACAGGCTGACTGACTTGGCATCTGTGTAGCTGTGTGTTGGTTCCTATTATACAAGAAAAAAGACATTTAAACTGATATCAGCTATAAAATTGTTTATTTTCTGTCAGCAGCTATACTAAACGACCGTTACGTAAACATTAAACTTTAGAACATAATTAACGTTAAACGTAGTTAAAATTTCGCCGTGAATAAAAAGCGATTAACAGGCGCCGTCGATAAAATCGTCAGAAACAACATCGATGCTCCCCGACTATTCGGTTATAAAATCGATTACACCGTACTAATCGATGGCTCTGTATTCGATTCTGTAAAAACTATCCGAGCGCTGTATAAACAAACATTTTTTATACATGATTTTATTGTTCATTGACCAAGGTAATAATTTGCTAGAACTTCGATGGAACAGTCCATTAGATTGACGCATTTATCGTACACATGCGTCAATCTATACTGTTGCTACAGTATACTTCAATGTATACCGATCACCGTCGTCCACGAACATCCACAGCATCAGAGGAGCTGCATGTGACTGCCGGTCTTTGAGAAGTGCGTTCTCAAGGCCTCGATTTTATTCACAAGTTGATCGTTCGTGTAAGAGAGTTAAGAGATTTTTTTTTGACGAACTACACAGATTGGCCAGAGATGCTGGCCTCGACTGCTTCCCCGGATTGAGAGGTGGCATAGCTCTTAGATCGCTTAGCCTGAACCTCTATTAGCTAGTAACTCCCCCGTGAGGAGTAACCTCCACTTGGACGGTTACTATGTTACGCGTAAGCATTCCGATCCGAGGGCGCCCGAGAGAGCCGAACCAAGACTCGGTCGGTAGCTATTTCACGGAGAGAGAGAGAGTTATGCCAATAATGTATGGTAATGGAACGCTAACCATCAGGATGGTGTCGATGGAATTTGGAATTCTGCTGATGCGCGAAATAGCCATAGCTATATGTTTATGTGAACGTGCGCCAAAATGCTTCCAATAAAGGACCTGACTAAGCACCCTAAGAACTTTGCGATAACAGGCATCTCATATCCAGTGTAACTGTTGCGAGTAGCATCACTGGCATATCAATAAATAAAAATAATCGAAACGGTGAGAAAATGTGACGGCCAAAAACCCGATGAAACTGTTGAACCCACACGCGCTTTTAGAAGTAAATCAGAGGAAAGAATAATAATAATTATTATATATAAATATATACCTCGACTTGGATCACCAGGTGACCGTCATGTGGGATGTGTGTGCCTAGTGGCTGGATCAAGGGTCAGATACAGAGGTCAGTACTTCTGGATACTGCTTCGTTGCCGGTTCACACTAGGTTAGGTTTTTATTAATTTCAGCCCTGTAGTTCTAGGCTCTCAAGAATAAGAATACGGTATCCCCTGCCTGTCGTACAAGGCGACTAAAAGGGGGCGACAAGGGTGGGGGCCTGCGTCGTCCACCAAAGTGGGCCCGGGAAGAAGGCGACATCGGCTGGCCCGTGTCTCCTTGCGCTGCAAGGGCACAGGGGGGAAGGGAGAATCCTCCCCCCCCGGGACGTGCTCTCCTTGAGCACAGTGCAGAGGGGCTCCGGTGCGTTCCACTGGAGATCCCGGAGCCCCTCGTCATGCACCGAGGAAAGGGCCACCGGGGAGGTTTTAGTGGGTAAAAACCCCACATAACCGCCGCCTTCCCCCCAGAAGGCGGGGTATCTTTTTGAAGATTTCCTCCCCGTTAACAAAAAAAAAAAAAAAGGGGGAAGGGAGTAAGTAACCTCAGGTTTTTAAATGTTCTTGTATTTTGTATGATATCTTTGTGTATTTTTATATAAATATTATAAAACCTTAACTTAAGGTCTCAAAATAAATAAAAGAATAATAATTACTTCTTTATAAACCAATAATAATTCTCAAGCAATGATTTTAATTAGGAGATATGAGTAAACTTCGTCGTTTAAATTATAAAAGTTAACGCTGCCAAAAATTTCATTAGTTTTTAATCTCACAGTTAACAACGCGTGACGGTTCAGAATTACACGATTCTTATAATTATACAATTGAAGACTAAATATAATATAATGCGACTGCTATGCACCGTGACATGGAATATTTTTGTTTGTGGTAATCTTGCTAACGAATCTTCTACGAACATTGTACACACAATGGTCATTCCATTACACTGAATCTGTTGTGGGAATTTAATTATTTTTTACTTAACCATTTGCTTTTAAGTTTAATCGCCGAATGTTCATCGTGAAATTATTACGCAGTCGTTTTATACGTACCAAAGAATGTGAAGAGATGTTGTAATTCCCGTGATGACGTCATCAATATCGCAGCTAATAGACAAATCTATTTTAAAAATGAAATTCTTTATTAAGGCCACTTTGACAAGATTACAAGATTACACTAACAAGATTGTTAGTAATATTTCTGAAAGAAAAAAAAAGAAATATTGCTAGCTTTCTTTAAAAAAAAAAGAAAAAAAAAATCAACCTCACGTTTATCCTGGGAGTAACGTAACATCGTTATTACGTCGCATCAATTTAAAACCTCCCATCGATTCTATTTATACAAATCAATTCTTTCGTAGAATCCTTGCGCTACGTGCGATTGTATAACCCTCTTTTAGAGGACAATAAAAAACGCTCTACAAGTTTTACTAAGCCAATGTTCCGAATTTTACGATGTACCTACACTAAAGCGGTAAACGGACTTTTTTAAAAATAGCACGAGGGACTAACAATGGAGGTTATATTGTTCGTTCATTAACTCTGTCTGATTTATCTTTACAGCCCGTTTGACTACTAAAATGCTACACTATCGATATCGGTACGGTTTTTAATTCCCCGCTTTGAACCTGGAGAAAAATAAACACACTGCTGGTACAATAAAGAATTTCACGACTACCAGTTAACAGTTTCGTATCGATGTATTCAAATCGTATAAACGTTTCATTGTTCACGTGGTTTTAAATTGGAAAAATCATTCTGTCAGAAAATATATGAATTTCGTAAACTTTACAACTATTTAATTTAATAGCCGAAATAGCCTTAATTAGTTTTAAGGTTTTTATTACTTAAACAGGGCCTCGAATTCCGCTATTTACTAGTTACTTACGTCTATTACAGGTATATCGATGAGATTTCTATCATTAAAGAAAAACCTTTATAATAATCCACGCACAAACAAAAAGAGATGGAAAGCAAGAACGAACTAGAAACGGAAAACCGAACGGAGAAATCGAAAACTTAGTGACGCGTAAAATCTGTGACTTCCAGAGGGTGCTATCGTGAAAGAATGAGAAAGGATTGGACTGTCAAGATTTCTCGTTAACAAAGCAGGCAACGCTCATCTAACTCAATTACCGTTACGTTAAATACAAAAACTATTACGCAAGTATTAGGTCGGGCTAAGCGAGCTAAGCTCTTAGCTATGTCAATCCGGTGAAACACTCAAAATCAGCTTCCATGTCTAAGTAGGTTCGCCAAGAAAATCCAGGCCCATAATTGGCTGAAGATTGCAAGGAATCAAGCATAGTGGCGTGAAGCTGAGACCAAGGTCTTCTCATTGCGTCGATGGAATAAGTATCTGTTACAAACATTGGTAATGCATTGTGTCGATTAGATCTGTCGCTCGTATCTGCTAAGCAAAGTCTCGTTCCAGAATATTCAGCTTACAAGATAGCCGTGAGCCAAAATAAGGTCGGTTAAGAAAGTTTGAATATCTCGAAAGATAAAGACGCTAGCTAACTGAAATAAATTGTGCATGATAGACAATTAAATATCCTTGAAAATAAAATATTTTATTTAAAATTGTAGTACTTATTGTTGCAGCCTGAGTACTAAAATATAAATAAAAATAAAATTTAATGTACTATATTTATGTATGTAGTAAAAAATACTGTATTATCTAAGTTTACGTAAGATATCCTTTTTCGATTAGTTTATGTTTTTGTAATGAAATATAAATAAATAATTATTTTTTTAAAGGATATTTAATTGTCTATCATGTACAATTTATTTCATTTACCTAGTTTTTTTTTTTTGGACGAACGCAGTTGGCACAGAGAAGCTGGCCTTTACTGCTTCACCGGATTTGAGAGAGGTGGCACAGCTCTTAGATCGCTTAGCCTGAACCTAGTTAGCTAGCGTCTTTATCTTCAGAGATATTCAAACTTTCTTAACCGACCCTTTATTCCGACCCTTAATTTTTGCTCACGACTATAGTTAAAGAAAATGTAAACTTATATTCAATTATACTGTGTGGAAACAAAGCCAGCATTAAACATATAAAATCCAGATTTTGCACGGATTCTTGAAACTATAGCATACTATAAAATAGTTTTCTTTTTACTAAAATCGGTAAACACAATTAAACACCAGTCGTTAAAGCTGTCGAAAGCTTTGTTAACGACATGTGCGATTGTAGACCAGGATAGTCGCTACAACTAAAAGATTTTTTTTAAGACACGATATCTACCATTTCAAAATCCTTTGTCTTATCAAGGGTAGTAAATAGATAATCACTATGCTTGCATATAGGTAAGTAATTCTAAAAACTGTATTAAGAATATGATGCAATAGTAGATTTAAATATATTTCAACATAAGTGTACCAGCCAAAAAAGAGATTTTTTTTACTTAAAAAAAATATATCAAGCTGCACACAAGACGCGAAAAGAAAACCTTCTGAGCTGTTGAATACGCTAATCTAGGGAAACAGCTTATTACGTGGAGGCTCATTCAGCCCCGCCTTGAAAGAACCACGCTGTGGTCGTGGAACATAGGCCCCATAGAATTCCTCTCCTTAGATGTGCGCTTTAAAAGGGGGGAGAACAATCGCTTTGTGCAAACGCGCGGGTTAATAACAATGGCGGGATTCTTGAAACTTCTGGAATTAACGTTTCAATTAGTTTTCTTTTTTAATTCACAAAGTGTATTAACATTTCGTAAAAGTGTACGGTACAACGCAGTTTCGTAGACTTTAGAATCGGAATGTATCTTTGAAGTTTAAGCTATGTTTTAGTTAATCTAGAAAAAGCATATGAGCCAATAAGTTTTTCTTGGGGTGTGCTTACCAAGCTAAAACAGGCTATCTAAAAATGCACAACGCGATGATGGCACCTACACTAATGTTTAAAAAGAATTAAAGAATAGACGTGATGTCAGGGTCTTATTAGTCTAGGCCTAAGTGAAAGTTCGTTATCTCTGTCGATTCAACTAGATGACGTATATTTATGTTTAATCACATAAACGAAATATAACATACAAGAGAATAGAATTCGTCTACCGTTCTAGGAATCTTCAACAACATACCACACCTTATGGGGGAGAGGCGGGGTTATGTGGGATTTTTACCCACTAAAAACCCTTCCAACCACTTCTTCGGTGCGCAGTGAGGGGCTCCGGGATCTCTAGTGGAACGCACCGGAGCACCTCTACACTGTAGAGCACGTCCCGGGGAAGGAGCTTAATCACTCCCCTCCCTGTGTCCTCGCAGTGCAAGGCGTCACAGGCCAGCCGATGTCGCCTTCTACGACAGGCAGGATATACCGTAGTCTTATTCTACGAGCCCGAGCTACGAGCTGGAAAAACGATACCAAAACTAACATGCTCGTTAAGATAAACTCACAGCTTAACCGTTCAATGTTAATAATATTTAAATCTTATTGTTAAACAAAATATACAAAAAATCAGCAGTATTGTGTTTGAACTGAAACTACGAAATGATGAATAATCAAAAATCGATTGTCAGATAGATGATAACAGTTATCAAATTCCCGAGTACGCGTCACGTATCAATATTAACACGGAGGTTATCATCCCTCCTAATCCCAAGGCTGACGAGCTGAAGTGATAACACGCACTCGGCTCACAGGACTAGTAGACACAGGGTTTCCCCTTTGCCCTTTAAAAAAAATGATACGATTAAGGAAGAGCTGGATCTTCTGGCACAAGTATATTTAATACTTAAAAGAAGATCTAAACATTGTATACTTGTTTTATATGTTTTTGTTTTTTGAAAATAAAGATTTTATAATTATTATTATTTATATTATATACAGTAACTGTTGATCTCGACCTTATGGGTCGGTTTTACTGTATCAGGTACGGGCTAATGCCAAGTATCCTGGTCCAAGTGTTTTTTGTATGTTATTGCATGTTAGGTTGCGTGAATGTCTTCGTTATTTTGGAGCGCGAGGGTGGTTGGATTTAAAAAGCGACGGACTATTGAGCATGTGTCTATCACTACTGATTTTAAGGCAAGACTAAGTGTTTTTGGTATGACACCAGTAGATGAAATGATAATGGGAATGTTATTATTTATTATTATTACATATTTTTATTACATTATTATACATATTTTTTATCATTATGTCGGTAAGAACGAAAAAATATTATTCAAATTTTATCATTATTTAATTCGTTATTAAATATAATTTTCAAAAGATACGATATACCAAAAAAAAAATACAGGTCATCCAGGCACTAAGACAATTTAACGGAAACACATTGAATACAACCTTTTTTATTAACTGACTTCAAAACTAGAGGAGGTTCTCAATTCGTCGCACGACAAATGGACGAATAACTCAATATCACGCCAATTCGATTTTTTTTTTTTATATTTTCTAAGCAAGTGCTACGACCCCACCTGATGTTAAGTGGAAATGCAGTCCTGGATGGTAAGGCGCACTAGCTTAGTAAATGCCTATTCACTCTACTCTTGAAAATACCAACATTGTAATCGGAAGGAAAGACAGACGCGGCCAAACTATTCCAGTCCTTTGCTGTACGAAGAATGAAAGACGAAGCAAATCGCTTCGTTCGGGTTTGAGGGATGTTCACAACAAAAGGATGAAATCCCGCAGCGCGTCTAGAAGTCCGATGGTGGAAAGGGGATTTCGATGATTCATTTTTTATTGGGAAGAATATCGTTCAAGGGCAGTTTGATGAGTTTGGTTAGGTTCTCATTAATTCAATTTCGTTAAATACAAAGAGTGCGTTCGATTTGAAGTCGGTATTTGTCGGCGTTTATATTTTCCCTGTATATTGGCGCACTTTACGGTGTCCATGTTCACAGTATACTGACGCATTTATCGTATCAATAATTCTGTGTTTTTGTTGCCGAAACTATTTTGACGGGCAGTGAAGCGAGCAACTACAGTTTCTATTGTTTTGCAAGTTCACGTAAGATTTTAATAAATTATTCAGTTTTTGTTTGCCTTGCTTTTTAACCGGATTATATGTGCACTAAAGACGTATTAATACGTGTGCAACAGCCCTAACAACGATAATTCCGTAGAGACCACATGTAAATAACATGTCATACATAAAGCATTTCGTGTCCGCAGTTGTCGTGGTGTATAAGTCTGTAATATTTCACTCTGTGACTCCTTTTCAGGTTAACAGCGGTCGCGATAACTTATCACAGTTATTGGACATGACATTATTGATTCGCCGATACCACACTTTCTAAAATACAGATTTTTTATTTGAGTCTTATTTTGTACAAAGAGACACGCTACGTATGTTATCAAATAAATAAACAGGATCGAGCAGATTCTTCTGAACGTTACTGGATCTTGTATTGAAGAAGGTAAACGTGGCGCTTTATCAATAAAGAGCCATAGTACTAAAGTAGTACTCTTTCAGCGGGTTGGGAGTTGAACCGAGTATATTTATTTGCACTATTTGACTGGACAAGAAATTAACTATGGATTTGTCTACAGTAGTATTTAACAATACATATGACAGAGTTCTGTGCTCCACAGATTACAGATTTTTACTGTCAATCGACTTTAAAAAAACAGTAAGTTTTTAGTTCATCGGTATTTTTTAATGTTTGAAGAGTTATAGCGCCATCAGTTCTGGAGCGATTTTAAATTTTTTACTTTGTTTCATAGGGGTTTGGTTTCAATTAAATCCAGTAATAATTCTGTTGCCATAGGACCTTGGGTTCCGAAGATATGTTAAGCTTATTGATTGATATATTGGTACAGGCAAGAATATGGAAGATGAAAGAGAATAAACACAGAAACATTAAATTGTATTACATATTAAAATCTATATATATATATATATAATATATATGCGTGCAAGTCTAACTTTCAGGGAAATCTTCCGATTGACCTGGGTAATCCTGAAAAGTTTGGTGTCGTTCGGAGCACTCTTCTTTTTGAACTGTCAAATACAGCTTTTATTTGCTATGACAATATTCTATTCAAGCGTCAATAGCCTAATGGTTTCGGGTACGACCTGCGAATCGTAAGATCGTGGGTTCGAATCCACCATTGGACTATTGCCGTGAACCATGTCCTAGCACAAGCTTAACCTTAGTTGGAATGGTTAATAAGATTGTTAGTCATATTTCTGAAAAAAAAATTGTCGTATGACACAAATTTGTATTGACACATGCGTTGTGTATATTTATGTCATTATGAACCATATTGAAGTATAATAAATCCCTAAATGATAAGAATGATATTGTATTTATTGATATGGTTGTAGGTAATGATCTTTACCCGCTCGAGAAGAGAATGAATACAGAGAGAAATGAATAATTTAATATATTGTGAGAGTTAAATTAAATATTTCATGATGTAAGTTTATTGTTTAAGTGAAATACAGCAAAATGTAGCCCGGCTAAGCGGCCTGCGTACGCTTTAATCTGTCATATTTGTACTCGCGAACTGAACTTCTTCCATCCATTCTTCTCTTCCATCTTGTTATATATGTATATATTACTTTAATAGAACAACATTTACATAAGAAGAGTTGGTGGTTGGTGCCACAACATTCGAATATTCCACAAGTTTTTCATGCAGAATATTCGAGTGCTGTGGCACCAATTATTTATTAATTATCTTTATATGGATTCACAAATATTTTTTATGTATAAGAATAAAAAATCTTAATATATAAAATTAATATCGTTTAATATTTTTTGTTACTTAAAATGTTTATCTTTTAATAAAGCAGATTACCTTGGATTAGCATAATCTTATCATCGCGAGCAATAAACGAATTTACTGCCCGAACTGTTTTTAACGCATATTAATGGTTTTTGTACATTTTGGCAAATAATAATAACAGTTTACAATGCATTTATTGCAAAAATAATTGACTGTAGTGCATATATGTAGTCTAAATGCAATACACACTTTAAAGAGAGACAGTGATAAAAATTCAGAACAATTAACAATGTATAATCCGGATATGCCAGCTCTCGCGTCCGTTTAGTCCATTAACGGAGTAGACAGAGATCAATTTGCTCGTTTTTTGCCAGAATTATTACATCCTATTGCCTGACCTCAAGTTTTATCACGGTGTTTATTATGAGTTCTCTGCTCGATCTTCAATTGGTTTCCCATGTTGACTAGAATTATTCCAGTAATTTAAGTCCATCAAGCAACGACATTATATAGAACAAGTTACGTTTTGAAATGAAAAGATTCCGTGGTAGCTCAGTGTCCGGGCGATTGACTCATTTTGTATAGTACGCTAGCAACCCGAACTCGATTCCCGGTACCGTCGCCAATAAATTTGTTGTTGCAATTTTATCTGCTAATTATTACATCCTATTGCCTGACCTCAAGTTTTATCACGGTGTTTATTATGAGTTCTCTGCTCGATCTTCAATTGGTTTCCCATGTTGACTAGAATTATTCCAGTAATTTAAGTTCATCAAGTAACGACATTATATAGAACAAGTTACGTTTTGAAATGAAAAGATGCCGTGGTAGCTCAGTGTCCGGGCGATTGACTCATTTTGTATAGTACGCTAGCAACCCGAACTCGATTCCCGGTACCGTCGCCAATAAATTTGTTGTTGCAATTTTATGTGTTAATTTACCACGTGCTCTGTGGTAAAGGAGAACTTCCTACATGTCCTAAACAATTTTTCTAAGACTGAAGTCTGCCAATCTGCACTAGAGCTGCGTGAAGCTTATACTCTCTTTACAGAGAAGACCTGTGCCCAACAGTGGGACATGTATATACAAAGCTTGTAACTTCTTTTTAATAGCTTTATATAAATAAAGCTTCAATAATCAAATGGTTTAGTTTGGTTCATGGCTTACGAAACGTAAGACCCGTAAACGTAAGTTTGAATCCATCATTCGACGGGAACCATAGCTAGGAGCTCAAGCTTGTTAATGTTATAATCGTAATAAAAATTACGTTTATCATTCAAAAACACAATACATGCCTTTCGACGAAATAATGATGTATGGCGATCGACACCCAAATTGGACTTAATAAGCTCGGTGTAAAACAGTATCAACTGTGTACCCTGCCAGAGATTAAAAGGACAAGAAAGATATACATTTATATAAATATATATCTCTGGGGTCCACACAAAGAGAGTATATTGAAAATACTTATATCTTCTCTAGCTCTTATTGAATGCTTATATGAATAAATATATTCCTTTATCAATTCAAACATAAAACCTGTACGTAAAGATAAGATGGTATTATCGCAATGAATACTATAATTAAATTACTTTAAATCATTATTTTTTACAATGTCTTTGTTAACTTACCACAATCAATTACATAACGATTATACGATTAATGGCTTAACGCGCTCTTTATCGTACATAATGGCATTTTTTTAAATAATAACCAAAACCGACGTCACTTATACAAGGGTTACTAATAGTTTAGGGTACGGTCTGCGAATCGTAAGGTCGTAGGTTCGATTTTTTTTTTGACGAACTACACAGATTGGCCAGAGAAGCTGGCCTTGACTGCTTCACCGGATTGAGAGGTGGCAGAGCTCTTAGGTCGCTTAGCCTGAACCTCTATCGCTAGTAACTCGACACAAGGGTCCCCGGTGGTAACCTCAGCGGACGGTTACTATGTTACGCATAAGCATTCCGATCCGAGGGCGCCTGAGAGGGCCAAACCACGACTCGGTCGGTTGCTATTTCACGGATAATCTAAGGAACATTCGAAAGCTAAACTAACTTTGAGTGCCACTTCGGGAAGCGTTGGCGCTGGGAGAAGAAGTGGCCGAAGAAACTCCAGCAACGCTCCTAGCATCTAAGGGGTGAGGCCTGCCCATAAAATAGCGGTAACGCGCGAGGATTATTCGCAACCTCCGACGGTCGCGAATGGACGCTTTGAAGATTTGTAAAGATCTAGCCTGTGCAATGGTAATCGCGTCGTCCGGATCGTCAAGAACGTGCCTCGGCCTCCGGGCGACGCGACCGAATTTAGTATAGGAAGGCTTATAAGTGGCGGCACTTACAAGAAGTTTGTTAGAATGTTTGGTGGCAGTCTCGAAAAACCGTCGAGATGCCTGCTTAAAGAATTGGGCTATTGTCGGTAACCCTGTGTCAACGTGGATCGTAGGTTCGAATCCACCATTCGACTATTGACGTGAACCATCTCCTAGCACCAGCTTAAGCTTAATTGGAATGGTGAACAAGAATGTTATTAATATTTAAGAAAAAATTATAACTAACAGAAGGATTTTCCTGTATGTTACCGGAATCTAAGATCCAATGTACGTGAATCTTCCTGAAAATATCCTCTATTAATCCGACTCCAAAAAAGGAGGTTCTCAATCTTTTAATGTTTGTTGTTTGTGATATCTTTCGACTGGGTGAACCAATTTTGATGATTTTATTTGTAAGCCGGTACTTCCCGTGTAGTCTCATTCTAGTCCAATTCTGATAATGGCATCCGTGAATAAAACATTTAAGTCCGAAATTTGCAATGAATAAGTCGATAACACACTGATTTCAATGATATATTTTTTATTGGATTTTCAAGGACAGTTTATTGAGAGTTTGGATAAGTTATGATTTATTCTATTTCGGAAAATTCCTACGATAACTCGGAAATACAAAGAGAGCGTGCACGCGTAATAACGTCGTTTGATTCGATTTGAAGTTGGTTTTTGTTTTAATCTTAAATATACTTGTGAAGATGTGTTAAAACACAGAAGAGCACGTGGCCACCTTCACTTGCATTTGATTAACGGATACAGAAATGGTACCACCGGCACGCTTGACCGCAGCATGGAACCCGAGACGCCGTCGCATCAGCTATTTCCATATTCAATGTAAAACGCAAACGGAAACAGCGGCAGCACAGCGACAACAAATGACTGCACACGAACGCGCTAAACTTGCATATCTAATGCATTCGTGAAGGTGAAGTTGTACAGTGATATATATTAAACCACTGGAAGCGACAGTTCTTTGATAACTCTCAGTTCGGAATTCAAACATAACCGTCCAAGCCGAGGTCAGTAGAGATTCAGGCTAAGCGAACAAAGAGTTCTCAAATCACCTCTCAAATCTAGTGAATTTATTGCGGTCAGCTTTTCAGACCAAAAGTGTCGATCAAAAGGAGCTGAAAGAAAAGATCTAAGTTTTTTTCGGTTATACTCGAGTCAAGTTAGTATCGTGCCAGTATACGTTTGTGTCAATACCTTGCGAAGTAAGTGAATTTCAGACACGTGAAAGTCTACCAAATGCTAAAAGAGGCATGATCTTTACTTCTTTAATAGACACGACAAAATATTCACCGTCTCTCTTTCTCCATTCATCCTTTAATTTCTATCCTTGAGAGTAGACAAACTTTATTAATTCAAAAACTAACTTAAAGTATACGCCTCTTCCGAAATCTTGTAAACGAAACAGTAATACTAATACAAGATCTAAATTACTCCATATACATACATATTTATAATACAATAAAGTATATCAAAAGACAAAATAATAGAGTATAACATAAAAATGGATATGACAAATATGGACGCAGCGGTCGCGGAGAAACTAATAAAAAGTTGTAATACCCGTAGAGGTAGACCTCTTATTAACAAAACAAATTAAACAATTAAAGTAAATTAGAAAAAAGCATGGTCACAAATCTGTGGTTGCCCTTTATTGGAAAAAAAAATCACGACGACGGTCACGAAAAATTTATTCCAGAAAGAAATGTAAAGTCCCTGACTCCTGAGCTAAGTACTATTGGACCTTTTTTTTTTTTTTGTTAACGCGGGGGAATCGAGTTATTAACCATCCTCCGGTACCCTGGGTGGGCCCGGAGGGATGTGTGGGACTCGGCCTGGGCAGCCCATACCCACTAAACCTACCGCGAATGCCATCAGCCGTTATGAGCGGGGTGCCCCGGATCTGTCAGCGACAGGACAAGGTACTATTGGACCTGTGTTTTAGCAGTCAGTGTCTTCTCCCATTTTGAAAACACAATTAAAGCATTAACAATAGTGTATATATATGTGTGCGAGTGTGTGTTTGTGTATGTCTCTCAGCTATATGTATAATTATATTATAATATGTATAATTTAGTTAAAACTTATTAGTCAGGGCATCGAAGTTTGCTATTTTCCAGTTTGCCACGTTTCATTATGAAACGAATCTATTACAGTCATATCAATTATCTTTTCATCATTACCAAATACGTTAAATACTAACACACGATTGTCGTGCCACTGGTACGCGATCAACAAACCAGTGAACTAAATCCGATTATCGTTTATCAAGTCTTTCACAAGTAAGGACTATATACCTTCACTAATATATAATTATCTCACTACAAAACATAATAAAGAACCAATCACAGTAATTTCAGTATGAGTTTCGAATCATTTACAAAGAGCAAAAAAAATCCATTTCGAAATCGGCTCCATAACAATAGAGAAGCATCGTAGAGCGCACTTGGTAGTACATCAACGTAATTACAATGCCATTTCCAGACTCCCTATAGCATTAATACAAAAGCTATGCAGGCCAATGCGACTGCCTACGTAGGAACAAACAGCTTCTATCCGTGGATCGTAATTAGGAAGTATATGTTGTAAGCTCCCACGCACACCCGATACGGTTCTGTGAAATTAATAACAGCTAATAATTTCTGCATCGCCCTCACCTCAACTATAATGCTGTTTAATATTACAAATTCGATCTATAGACCGTAAAGCCCTTATTTGGGGATGAGTGACGTTCCTGTATGTAAATATTAGATGTAATAAGTTATTCTCAATGACAAATATTCATTACCCTTAAGTTCATTGCATCACATCATACAGGTTTTGGTTATAAGTTCAAAGCAAGTGAAGAAGCAGTCTTTCTGAGACCGCTTCTTAGATGAGAATTTGATAGTTGCAATTTTAAGTGCTAATTGACTATGCGCTCGGCGGTGAAGGAAATCATCGTGAGTAAACATCTCAGAAATATCGTGTAGTTCTTGCAGTAAAAGCTAACAAACTACAGTTGATACAGACGATAGGCCTGTTCTGTGTCTCAGATATACGAAAAGTAACTGGCAATGAGAGAAAGAGAGGAAAAAAATGTGCGTGCGCAGTGCTGTCTCTTGCTCCTACAGTGTGATATAGACAATAGGCCTGAACTATGTCTTAAATATACGAAACATAATTGGCTATGAGAGAAAAAGGAGAAAGAAAATGTGGCAGCTGGGATGATTCCGAAAAATTTCTCAGAACATTGGTAAATGCCATAGGGAATGCATAGAGCCCCGACATCGCTTCCAAGACCCAGAAGGTCAAGTCGATCGCAAAGACCCTGATCGTCGATGATTCGAGCAGCTCTACTTTGTTGTTGAAATGGAAAAAGTTATTTATAACAAATTATTAGAAACAGATACTCCAATTTTATAAATTTGCATAGATGTAAAAGTGATTTCCACATTCAAGGTAATGATGGCGAAGTTGTATACGAGATGCAAATACCAGGGTATCATAAACAAGTAGGATGCACGACTCAATGAAGACCGTCGCAGACGGCGACATAAAATTTTACTGCCACTAGCTGGAACACGCAAACCGGGCCCCGAGGGCGAATATAAACGCCTCATTCAAACCGACCACGTTACGATAGTTATGCTCAATTATAAAGCGAGGTAGCGACAACGCTGTCTGTCCGCTTTAGTCAATGTGGATGTATTAATTCGTATAATTATTAGCTTCGTGCATACACTGTTAATCATTAAGATTAACTGAGGTTTGTTGATACATGTTGCCAGGAATCGTAGTAAATTTAAGTATTATCTGTCCTTTCAACCGACTTAAAAAAAGGATTTTGTTGATTCCTTTTTCAAATGAAAGCAGGTCAAATGAAATTTGGTCCAATTCTGGCAATGGCGTCCATGAAAAAACTAAATAAGTCTTAATTTGCATTAAGAATGTGCGGGACAAATGGACGAATAACGCAATATCATGCCAACCGACTTTGATGGTTTTTGTAATTGGAAAGGATGTACTTCAAGGGTAGTTGAAGAGAGCTTGCTAAGGCTCCGATTAATTCTATTAATAACCAGATTATTCACAGAATAATACAAAGATCTCGTAGAATACTGATGTGAAGTGGAGGTTTATACACAATACATACTTACATACTTAAGGTGCCGGCAACCTTAAAGTAACAGCCTATATGTATGTAAGGCCCACTATTAGGCACATGCCTTCACTGTAAATAGAATTCAAAGGCATATTCCACCACGAGGCCCTAGTGCGGATTAACAGACTTCACATATCTCAGAAAATTTTCTCACATATATAGGTTTCCTCACGAAATATTCCTTCACCGCCATGCGCGTGAAATACTCTTTATAATAGATTGGAACGGACATTCAGTCCCTGTAGTGTCTTTTAGTGAGAGATCACTAAAGATCAGATTTTTGCTCCAATAAAAGTATGATTTCCCTGCATATACCATAGCGACAAAATACGTGAATGTGTTGGTAAGACAACTTCAGCATTGAGAGATCAAGCTGATTAGATATAGCAACAGAAACCGGGATGTCGGTATGCAATAAATAGTAATTAACCAAATGTGCGTCAAGGCTGAATTAATATGGGGATTTGCGAGTTAAGGAGCTGTTAGTCTTATGCTCTTTATAGAGTTATAAATTATTTTATATAGCAACTCTTGCGACACTCAATGGATACTGGTCATTCGAGCATTAAATTATCACCATTGAGCAATTGTATAAATAAAGGGCGAATATGAAAGTAGTGTTGTAAAAACAATTAAATATATCAATGAACATTTTCATAAAGAGAGTTTTTTAAAAGGAAAATAGAGTCGTTTATTAAATATATACCTGCCAGCTGTGCCAGCAACTTCGTCTGCGTAGAATTTAACAAAAAAAAATATTTAGTTTATTTTTCTTTTGCATTTTAGTGTTTGTACCGTGGAGGTACTATTACAAATTGTTGACACCTCCAAATAATATCGTTATATTTTAGCCAATTTAAACGAAAACTTAACAAATTAAATACTAAAACCTTCCTAGAGAATCGCTATCAATTGGTGGACACAGCTTGTATCAGTGTAATAGTTTGTGAGTTTATCGTGAACAGACAGTGATGATTATCAGACTTACTGGCCTAATGCTTTCTACTTTTAACTTATGGTCAAAGATTCCCACGAATCACAGATTCTTTTAGCCATCCCAGCTGCTCTTTACTTCTAGGGTCCAGAAATCGGTGGTGAAATATTTCTGAGAGATTTTAGAATATATCTACAAGAAGTCTGTGGTTTAATATAATTTTACTTGAATATTTTAACCATAATAATATTATTTATCTTTAAAAACTGTCAACTGTAACTAATAGATGGAAGTTTAAAATCGGGAGATGACTAAACTCATCCACTTCCAGTATCACATTTCAGCCATCTGACAGCCCTCTACGAAGAAGCCCGGGTTCCAATATGGCGGACGGAAGTGGATGAACACAGACAACACTGCGTTGTTCTCTATATATAGACCTGATTTTAGACGCGTGCGGTGCACAGACTAAACATACTCAGTACTCCAACGATACATACTCACACGAATATAATTGTGTCAACAGCTACCATTAAAAAGCGAAAGAAAAATGTGGTTTAGTATTTATATTAAAGAAGGCAAAATGAGAACCCATTAAATTAATAGATACAAATGAAGCTAGTAAACCGATAAATATATGTGCTTCATATATGTACATACATTATTCATTCTTACACAAAAAAAATCCGTTTTCATTCATTCCGGCACTGGAAATTGAACTCGGAATACTAACATACTATGAAACTTGACACGCTTATCTTTTCATACTTATGTAATAGAAGCGTCAATAGCCTAATAGTTTTAGGTAGGGTCTGCTAATCGTGAGGTCGTAGGTTCGAATCCACCATTCGCATCGGCTTAATCTTAGTTGGAATGATTAACATAAATGTTAGTAATATTTCTGAAAAAGAAATATTTATTGTTGAGCTTTGAATTGTGATTTTCCGTATAACAACACTGTGGCAATTGTAACATAATATGTTCGTAGAAATATAATGTCATTGAACGAAGTTTAATGTGATGCACACACTGGTAAAACATATTGAGGATTTTGTTCATATGGGCATAAAGTTTTGTATCAGGTAATCTCGGGGTACAATATTTCCATGTAGCGGTTAGGACCGGGATCATTTTGTTCATACGATTAATAATACCATGACCGCAGCGGATATCGCTCGATACATTGACTTTTTCTAGACCACAGTGAAATGAATATTCTGCTAAAGAAGCGCGTCTAAAATATCGTTTAATATGTTTACCTACGTATCCGTAAATGAGATATACTTTTTCATTTAAGACTGAGATCCAGTTTTCCTTATTTATATCGAAAAGTCTAGAATAAAACCAAATATATTGTAGAATTATCAATATTTTTGATTAATAATTTTGTGTGCTTGCCCAACATTTTTCAAAACATATTTATCGATCAATTTCATAAAAATCTGACATCGGCTTTTTTCGATTCCGTGAAATTAATAAAATTGGCAAACGAAACTGGCCATGTACAATACCGAATTAGAAAAAAAGAAAACCGTCTACAAACATGGCGGAACAAGTGGCATGAACAAATATAACAAAATCGTCGCGGTTGTTACGAATGCCTTTCCGAAAATCGAGCAGGCGTAAAAATCTCGAACACGAAACGAATCCAATTCACGACCGGACGAGAGCTATAATCTAAAAAAGAAATCACTCGCAGGGAATGGTGCTCACAATGTATATTGTAATAGCATCACGTACGATAATCGATACCATTATGACATACAAAACAGAATTGCACCTTACTATAATCCAATATTTATACGTTCCGTGACTGCAACGCTTCAGATTCCTATGGATTTAATTTCTTTTATCCTTATCATACCACTGGATAAAGGTGAATGGGGAATAGGGATGGTTGTTTATATTACTCGATCTGTCTGTCGTGTTTGCACTCCCTCGCCTCTCGCGACAGGTAAATTCGTCGACAAAAGCAGTGGGAGTCCGTGTTTATTATAAGGAATACCAAAATGCAGGTAGAGATTCATTGTATACGCGCCCCATCTAGGGAATAATAGAGTTTTAGGAAATAGCACAATGAGCGAGTAATTTATGTAGACGGCCATACAATATTTAACATAAATTTCGAGAAAGGTGGATTTTTTTTAAAGGCGCCGTTCAATCGGTGTTTTGGTTTCCATGTTAGTTTCGCTCTTGTGTGCGGTTGTTTTTGTTTGTTTTACGGGCAATTTGCGATTTACGGATTTAAGGAAACAAGGTATATCTCAATCTGCGATGCTATCTCTGGTTATTTGTGGTAGACATTCGGGAATAATTAAGTGCTTCACTCATTACAGTTAACAGGCCCGATGTTAATCTACGCGTAGAATTGGACATAATGAGGTCGACTACCGCATATACTTATGAATATTAAACTCTCAAGGCGAAGCGTGTAAAAATCTGATGCTGTCATAAACTAAGCTTTATCTAAATTCTTGACATCAAATGGCTATCAAATGAGGCACACCTTGTGCAGTAAACATAACTAATTGATCCGTTCAGTGATGTGTATCGTACAAAAAATGGGAGGGGCGTTGAACTTCCTAGTCAGGAACGTCAAATTCAGTTCAATATAAGCGTGATAAAATGAAAACTGAAGCTATCCTATCCTTTAACAACCACGTAGCAGCACGTAATCCTTATGATAATGGCGATAAGTATAATAATTGGACGACAGTAAATATATTCGCAGCATCAGTATGTAGCAATAATGCTGCATTCAAATAAATTGCGATCCTATTCATTGGTGTTGTACTGGGAACGATCTCAATAGACGCCTACCTGCGCCGACACCTGCTGGGCGCTCAGCGGTGTATTACGGTGTCCAAAACGCAAGCGCCACGTGAAATTGTAGGTTTACTTTGCACTTTTATTAAAGGCGGGACAATTAATCTAATGTTACAATGTGAGACGTCTTATTATGTTACTACGACCACCCATATACTATTTAATCACGCACACAGATTGCATAAGATAACTGAACTTTTATCAACCGCCTTCAAAAAGGAGGTGTCAATTTATGTTTTTTTATGCTTCCTTGTTATTTTGATTCTTTTATTTATTTGAAAGCTGGTGCTCCCATTTAAATTTGGTCTAGTTCTGATATTCTTGTGAAAACCATACAAGTTTTAAATTTGCATTAACTATGTGCACGACAAATGGACGAATAACTCAATATCACGCCAACTGATTTCGATGATTAATTTTTTAATGGTAAAAGATGTACTTTAAAGGTAGTTTGATTAGGCTATTTCGTTATATTATTGTTTGAAGGCGGTTTTTGTTTCTACTCATAAATATACTTGTTTGTAAAATTGAGAAAAAAATAATGAGAACTCTTACCTCACTTTCCGTCCAATCGATAAGACTAGACTTCTCCTCCAAAAGGTTCTCGGAGCTTCGTTTCTCGTCCTCACCGTCTCCTTCGTCCTTGAAGACCTTCACCTCATCCGTGGAGCCCAGGTCGTCGCCGCCCGAGCTCGCCGCTGAACTCGAGTGCGCATGAGGCATTTTCAAGAACCCAGCGCCCCAACTTCCATTATCCCATCCTTCAACACCTATTCATTACCACTATCTGTTATCCATGACCACTCACTGCGATTTCATTGTGTTCGTATTTCAAATTTCAAAACTCACTAATTATGGTCCTTTGAGGTGGATAATATTAACGAACATGAGCTAATGTTTCGATTGTTTCACAATAATCTATATTAGGCAACTGTTATATAAACTAAACTAAAATGAGATCACAGATAACTTTTGTCAGGTTGAACTTAAAATTCTAAGGTTGTGTTCCGCTTGACTTTGTGCTGAATTGCATCTGGAAAAAAGAAAAATTACATCATTAGTTATATTTTCTCACCCTTGCTATATTACGGAGACGGTAAATTCGCGATTTTACGCAGTTATATTTTTACGTCCGCGTATTTCGGGTCAAGAAGCTTGTCAAGTGACGTCGACAGCCTCTCTTGGCTTCGGGCCAAGTATCGCTGAGAAAACCCCTCGGGAATAACGCATTGACTATAGAATAAAATCCAAGAGCTTATGCTTTAATTATCTTTAGACCGATTGAAACAATTATAATATTATTACGATTATGTGTGTATTGGGTACTAGACGCAGAACGCCACGACAGGAAATCTCGCCCCAAGTCCTCCTACGACTACACCTACAATATCACCGGTCAGCTATATTGTGCCACTTGCAACCGAGCATTTAAGAGCAAGTTCGGCTTCTCTAGCCATATCAAGGCTCATGCCCGAAGATAGTTAAGGTCGTCGTCACCAGCCACGGTGTGGACAACTATATACTACAAGATATTAATCAATAGTCCAACCAATTACCTAAAATCTATCGCTCTATTTGTTAAAATGTTTTTATGAAAGGAATTATATTTCTAAATCAAACATCTTGTTTGCAACAGACAAGCTCTGATCTCACGTTTTTAATTTAAGTCGTTATACTGTAAAATGAGTTTATCCTGGATTAGATATTTTTTATTTAACTATGACATAATCATGATTAAATAGCATAGCCATATGTTGGCGACCAAACTTACTGAAAGTTATATTGGTTAACATATCATTCCTGGAACTGTATATAACCAAAATAATGTCACAGGTGAGTGATGTCAACTCGGGACTTTTCTGCCTAAATTCAAGAAGAAAAATTCCCTAAAAATATTCCCAAAAAATTACACAACGTACGCAAGTTTCTGGGGGTTAATCTTAGAAAAAATGATACCTGTAACGGTGTAGTGGTACAAGTACTATGACTTTTTATTAAATATGGTATTGTCTTTAAGCAGTTTGTAAAACACGTTATCTATTAAATGCTAGGTGGTAGAATTATATAAAGACTACTAGAATACTTAATCAATGTACTTGGTGGTTGAGACGTATAGAAATAATAAAAGAGGAAAGAATGTATACCACGAAAGTAA
The DNA here is from genome assembly GCA_029286785.1 of Meandrusa payeni. Classification (NCBI taxonomy): domain Eukaryota; kingdom Metazoa; phylum Arthropoda; class Insecta; order Lepidoptera; family Papilionidae; genus Meandrusa; species Meandrusa payeni. The sequence continues at coordinate 6,978,415 of JAGSMX010000029.1, forward strand.
GTAGAATCGGCTGAGGGGGTCCTAGAAGATATATCGACCAGATTGGCGAGTAAGGAGATCTCTTAACTGACGATTATGTCCGCAGATTTAAGCCTTAGTGCAAGTCCGTGGCCTCTGCCTACCCCTCCGGGTGACAGGCGTGAGTGTTTGTATTTGATGCATAGATAGATACAACTTAACCTAAAAGTGGGCAAGGCCTTACCGCTACGACGTACGTTCATAATTCCCTATTCTAGGGAGCTTTTGAACAGTTAGGCTTCCCCTCGCCCCCCCGACCACCGTCTCAACTGAGATCGAGAAGTCGGCGTAGTTAGTCGATAGATTCGTCGTGGCTGACGCTTGTATTAGCCTCGACGTAAAAATAGTTATCCTTAAAAAATCCGTCTTAAACCTAAACGGTACCTATGACCAGGGGAGCAATTGGCCCCTGGGTTGATTACCCAGTTAATGGGGTCAATACCCCCAGACCCATACCTGCGTGGTTCCTTGAACCTACCACCGGTATGAGTGATCTCTTCCGGGCTACAAGGTTGCCCATCTACACCCCCTAAACAAAAACAACAACGACTACCCCTCTATACAAAAACTTGTAAATGCTACTATCAACTGCGAGCATAAGACATTACTTAGACTCATTTATTATTCAGTTAGAGGATGTAGGTGTATGTGGACTAACCGTTTACCGTCAGGTGAAACGTTTGTCACCCTTATTTCTATAAGAAAATGCAAATCGATTTAGAAATGGAGATTATTTGTTTGTCAGACGATAAAGGCACGCACACACGCGCTAACTGCGCGCACGCAATCGCTATGTAGAATGCATTTGTCATAGTTGGTATGTAGTTGAGGTTTGGTGCAATATGAATAATGTCGACCGACACGCCCGGGGAGAGTTATGCATGTCAATGATGCCGTGTTGACTTACGAAGCGCTAGAGCTCTTTGTTTTAATAGGCCCGCTTTAATGAGCGATGCGGTTGGCAACGTAACGTACGAAGGATATCGCTGGAGGGAGCGTAATTTCGCATTTTCCGATGAAAAGCCTCGTGCAAGAAAGAAGTAGAGCATTACCAACAGTTAACGAGGTGAATCATAGAATTTTGTTCGTCTGAAAGTCAACGTAAGTGGTAAAAGTGGCTGAAAATTAGCTAGCAACACGAATGAAATACTTGGTTCGTAGGATAAATTTTCCGTTCAAGAATACAGCGAATTAAGACTTCTGTTGTATACTTTATTGATTACTAATAACAATCTTTATTTGAACCCCAAATACAGATATTGTTTATGGCGTATTACCTTCGTTAGTTCAGCTCAGCTCTTAGGGCGTGAACTTTCTTTTTGATGAACTCACACAGATTAGGCAGAGAAGCTAGTTTTGACTGTTAAACCGGATTTGGCATAGCTCTTAGGCCGGTTAGCCTGAACCTCTATATAACTATCTAAAAAAAAAATTATCAAAATCGGTTATTATCAAAAGTTATCAGAAGGTATGAGGTAACAAACATAAAAAAACATAATATTCCCACTCCCCCATCGTAAACTACAGGCAGATTCATGTTACATTGCTACGTCTATTTACTCAGGTCGAGTTCAATAGTTCAAACGCGACATTAGCATGTCGGTGACGCAAACCCACAAAATAGTCGCCTACCAAAAAGCTCTCAACACAGCTAAAGAAGTTTTCACTGCAAATTTATCATATACCAAGGCACTATGGGAGTTAGTATTTAAATCAATTACTCTCTGACGACTGTATAATCTAGCAACATATCAAAGTTACATTCAAAAACAAAAAGAAGCGATAAACAAATTTGATAGACATATCCCGCAAGGCATCATAGGTCCATTGTCCAATGATGAGTAACACCGGATTACGTTCTGGTGTGTAAAGATTAAAAAATAAAAGAACCGACGACAATAAAATAACTCTACATAATTGACTATTCGAAATAATCACTTGTTTTATTATAATTCTGTTCCTCGCAATAATGTAACTATCCCGCAAATATCGACAATAGTGAAGGCCTCCCACATTGGTGACCCCGACGTGATTGAAACATGGAAGAATAACACTCGGAGTCCAGATTTGTAATGTTTTGTATTTTCTAATTTCTTAACTATATACACAACTTATGTGCTACGTCCTTACTGGCACTAATTAGAAACTAAGTTTGTCGACCAATCAGGAAGGGACACTGATTAATAGTTATTTACCATGAGAGTGAGCGAGAGGTGATTTTCTCTGTCACACATCTTGCGCGTTCCGCACAGAGATAGCGATATGCTGTTTAAGACCCCCGATAGTCGTAAGCAAAAATAAAGGGTCGGTTAAGAAAGTTTGAATATCTCGGAAGACAAAGACGCTAGCTAACTGAAATAAATTGTGCATGATAGACAATTAAATATCCTTAAAATAAAATATAATATTTTATAAATTTATTGATATTTCATTAAAAACATAAACGAAAAAGGATATCTTACGTAAACTTGGATAATAGAGTAATTTTCATTAATTTTTTTATTTAAATTTTAGTACTTAGTGTTGCCTCTATGTGGCATCATGCACAATTTATTATATATACACTGACGATAAATCACTGGTAACTGTTTAAAATGAAAACTATTTTGATGTTAGATTAATCAAAGTTCTTCCATAATTCTTTAAAATCCTGCGAAACAATACAGGACAGCTACATATAATATATATTTTTTTATCAACATGTAAAGTAAAAAGGTTATTGTACCAGGGAAACACAAAAAAATACTCAAATAAATCAGTCTTGTAGCTAGCCTATCTGTTTACGCACCGTATCTCCCGTACCCATACAAATAAGCCTGTAGTAGATAAAACAAAAAATCCTCAATAAGAAACATTCATTCAGACATCACCATAAGATTACTTGATATGTTTAAAAATAAAGCTACGTATAGCACACTTAATTGGAGGTATTAACAGATTCTAAATAGGTATTATTGATAACAAAATTCTTATTATCGTCAATTTAATTTATAATGCGACGTATTTATAGTACATTCAAATAATCAAGACACTTCACGACGTTTTAAATAGAAATGATAACGCATAGCTTGTGATTTAGGAGCTGAATAATTCGAAACTGCTTGGTTTTCAAATTTGGGTATTAATATAAATCAGAACCAAAAGGTAACTGACGCCCACGTGTAACGAACGGAATTCCAAAGAGCTATGAGAAACTGTATCGCGCGGGCTAGTTAATGTTGATATGCATATATCATATCAGGTTTTGTATACGGTTATAATTTTTGGAAATTAGTTTGTCTAAATTTCATGCTAGTTAACAGTTACGGCACATCTAAAAGACGGTGGCATGTACAGACGCTTAGATGACGAAACTCCATTTATACACGAAAATATTTTTATATTTTCAATCGATTTCAAAACAGAGGATGGTCGGTTTTTTTCATGTTTGTTACCGCATAACTTTCGACTGGATGAACCGATTTTGATCGGTTTTTATTTGAAAGCTGGTGCTTACCGTGGCTCCATGTTCATATAACTTTTAAATTTGCATTAAGCATGTGCGCGATAAATGAATGAATAACTTAATATCAGGTCAACCGATTTCAATGATTCAATTTTTATTAGATAGGATGTACTTTTTTTCACTCTCTAGCTCCAACATGGGTTAGGTTAAGGCTTTTCTCAGCCCTGTAGTTCTGGGCTCTCAAGAATAAGACTACGGTATCCCCTGCCTGTCGTACAAGGCGACTAAAAGGGGCCTCGGGTTCACTGGGCGACAAGGGTGGGGGCCTGAGTCGTCCACCAAAGTGGACCCGGGAAGAAGGCGACATCGGCTGGCCCGTGTAGCCTTGCACTATGAGGGCACAGGGGGGGAGGGAGAAACCTCCCCCGGGAAGTGCTCTCTATGAGCACAGTGCAGAGGGGCTCCGGTGCGTTCCACTGGAGATCCCGGAGCTCCTCGTCATGCACCGAGGAAAGGGCCACCGGGGAGGTTTTAGTGATACGCCGCCTTCCCCCCAGAAGGCGGGGTATCTTTCTGAAGATTTCCTCCCCGTAAACAAAAAAAAAAAGGTTAAGGCTTTTCTAATTCCTCTTTCATTCATATCTAAGTACTTATTGATTTCGAAATTTACATATTTCTTATACCTAAACATTATTATTCTTATTATCTATTACATTTATCTTATCTTTACATTCTTCATACTATTCTACCTGATTTTACTTGCATGCTCATTTATTTATTTGTTTTACAGCTTTATTTCTTTTTCTTTTATTATTCACTTCACTTTTGCTTACTTTCTTTTCTTTTTATTTATATTTTTTAAGGATTTGTTGAGGATAAGATGTACTTCAAGGGTAATTGGATGAGAATTTTGTTTGGTTCTGGTTAATTCTATTTCGTAATTCCTACGTTAATGGATTTATAAAGACGGCGTCCGCGCGTAATAGCGTTTGATTCGATTTGAAGTCGGTGTCTGTTTTTACTCGTAAATATACTAGTATTCAATTTATATCGCCAGTTGCCAGTTCTAAGCATCTACTAACATCGCACCAGCAATCATAATCGTTCGACACCCGACACGCCATTAGCATCGAGTAACTTGTACATGCATACAATGCAAACAGATCGCGTACACGACTGGCTATAGGTGTGAATTTTATGTCCACAGACTAACAAATTATGCAGGCTGAGCTGTACAAAGATCGCATATAATCTATACATTAATGCAACATCCTGCCGGATCGATCGTAATTCATGTATGAACGGTTCTTGTCGTGAATGCGCTGGGATTAGACTTGTCACAATGCACAGTGTCTTTAACGTGACCGTTTTCTCTAAGAATCTAGCTCCGAAACACAATGAAGGTTCAATTTTGATTTAGGGACGCGAATCACCTTTTGGTTCACTTAAAATAAAATAAGTTATCTTTTTAGCCGGCGCGGAATCACAAAAAAATCTATCTGGTGTATAGCCATACAGATTTTTTTAGAAAATTGACAACTGCGCATATGTCTCACTTTAAGCAGGTCCTTTTTAACCGGCAAAAAGCGAGGAGGTTCTCATTTTGTATGATTTTTATGTTGTATACCTTATCTTTCGGCTGGGTACACTGGTTTTGATGATTCTTTTTTGTTTGAAAGCTGGCGCTTCCCATGTGACGTCCAAATTGGTCAAATTCTGACAATGGCATCCAAGAGAAAACCGTATAAGTGTTAAATTTCAATCATCTTCATCAAATATGTGCGCCACAAATGGACGAATAACTCAATATCACGATAAACGATTTTGATGATTCATTTTTTATTGAAAAGGATGTACTTTAAGAGTAGTTTGATTGAAGTTTATTATATACGTATTATATTTGTATTGTCTTATTTTTTTTCTTCAGAAATATTAATAACATTCTTGTTAACCATCCCAACTAAGCTTATGCTTGTGCTAGGAGTTGCTTCACGTCAATAGTCGAATGGTGGGATTTGAATCCACGATCTTAGGATTCGCAGACCGTACCCTAAACCATTAGGCTATTGACGCTTGTTGTAGTCTGCTTGTCTTATTGTCCCAAATAAAGAGAGAAACAAAGTTACTAATTGAATGGAAACATATATCAAAGTTATAACAAAACGATTAACACATGAAATATACGCCTGTTAGTTCAGTTAAAGCGCTATCGGTCTTCGTAACTGGTTTCCCGACATCGGAATCGTAGACGAGATACGCCGCGGGGATAGAAACAGGTCGCGTATATTGCCAACTACTTATCTGTGTCACTGCGTATGGCACAGACGGAAGTGTCATAGATATGGTGCTATATGACTACACTATTGTATTTGGTAGTAACCTGTGATGATAGTTGTATGTGTGTCAATAAATAAATATAAAATAGCGAATAAAGAAAGTACAACAATTACACACAAAACAATGAAAGTAATGAAATACGACAAAGACAAATTATCAACTATTACTACAACTACATGATCTGTCCACCATATGCCTACGCAGGATGCTGGAATACTTTGGTCACATTGCCAGAAAAAACAGCAATAACTTAGAAAGGCTAGTTGTGACTGGTAAAATTGACGGGACAAGACCGCGAGGTCGAATCGCGTGGATTGACCAGATCCGCACCACTCTCGGCACGTCGGTTAGCGATACTCTGCGCACGGCTGCAGATAGAGAAAAATGGCGACGGATCGCTAAAAACAAACTGTTCCCACGAGATGGTCACGACCCTCAGCATTGAGGAAACCGACGCGAGGAGGATGACACATGATCTAAGTCCCTCATCCCCATTCCACAATCGGACTTCTAGACGCACTGCGGGATTTCATCCTTTTGTTGTGAACATCCCTCAAACCCGAACGAAGCGCTTTGCTTCGTCTTTCATTCTTCGTACAGTAAAGTTTGCCCGCGTTTATCTTTCCTTCCGATTACAACGTGGGTATTTTAAGACGTGTGACGTTAGAGTGAATGGGCATTTACTAAGCTAGTGCGCCTTACCACCCAGGACTGCATTTCCACTTAACATCAGGTGGGATCGTAGTCAAGCACTTGCTTAGAAAGTATAAAAAATCAATAATAAACCAGCGTTAAAAATACGTTTATAACACTATCCTAGAGCCGTGGTAGTTTAGTATCCGGGAGTGCAACTTCAAACGCGTTGTACGCTAGCAACCCGACTTCGATCCCCAATGCCGAGCTAATTGTTTGCAATTTTAATTGCCGATTCACCACGCGCTCGGCGGTGAAGGAATACATCGTGAGGAAACCTATATGTGTTAGAAAATTTTCTACCGTTTTTTCAACACTTTTTAAAGTTATGCTTCTTAAGGCGCGTTATGAATACGACACTAACGACTTGAAGCTGCAGTGACAAAATTTCAGCTTATATACTTTTTCAAGTGGTCCAATATGTTTGAGGTATATGTTATTTCTTTTATTTATTTTGATACCTTAAGTTAAGTTTCTATAATATTTCTATAAAAAAGTAAAATACAGAAAAATATCATACAAAATACAAAAACATTATAAAAACCTAACCTAGTGTGCGCCACCGGCAATGAAGCAGGGCCCAAACAACCGGTAGTTAGGGCGACATAGAGAGAAACCTCCTGACGATGCGTGCCGTGTCCAGGAGTACTGCCTTCTGTATCTGACCCTTGACCCAGCCATCCAGCGAAAGTCTCTTAAGATAATGATCGAGACTTTTCGCTATGAGACCGTTTGCGGAAACAACTATCGGGACAATGATCGTCGAATCCACATCCCACATGGCGGTCACCTCGTGAGCCAGGTCGAGGTACTTTGTGATTTTCGGCCTTCACAAGGTTCTCGTCATGCGGGATGGTAATATCGACGAGCACCGCCTGTCGCGTTGACCGATCTGTCAGCACAATATCAGGTCTGTGATGACAGACCGGTCCCAATAGAGCGTTGCATGACCGTTTTCGAGAACTGGCGCCGGTGTGTATCTATAGTACGGCACCTCGGACTCCACATATTATTATGTTATTTATTATTTGTTTATTATATTTAATTATTTCAATTTAAATTGAAAGTTATTGACCGGTTGACTATCCTTTTCCTGTCCTTTTATTATTTTATTACAATTAATTAATTGAATGCAATTAAAAACTATTTTTTAATAGTGTCAAAGAACTTCTTCTTCTGGGCTTATATACAATAACTCTACGCACTCATTTATTAATAATTTTAAATTTTTTATTAAGTTACAGAACCATCATAAGTTTTGTAGACCCTGCCATAAAAATCCGAACATAAATGGAAAATAACTCACACTGAGTAATCGAAATATGACGCAATTAATTCGAGATCACACGAGTACATATGAAATGAAATCCAGACACGTATGAAATGTGCAAATAAAAAACAGCTCAGTTATTCACATGAAATATAATCTGCGTATAGAAGCCATTTGTATCCTTCCATTTGGCAACGTGAAGTGGACGAATTTTTCAACGGTAAACGTGTTTTGAGGCAAATTAAGCTCGTTCGTTATTTCCAGGCATTTATGAATATAGTTAGACTGGTTGTTGTGGCAGTATTCCAGAACATTCGATTAACGATATTGGTCGAAGCACTTAAGCTTTAGGCAACTAATGCATTTATACACAATTATAATAATTCAAATACCCATCGTAACGTTTTACGTTAATTGAACAAATCGTATTTACGTACAAAACATAGATGTTATCGAATGTGAAATTATTTAAATGTTCAGTAAATGGAGGAAGACATTAATTCCAGAGATGCAGCTTCCGCTAATTCAGGAGTATTGTAAATTTTTTTAATGCTATTTGCATATTAACGATATTATCATAGAATACGTTGTGATCAGAATGACTTCTATTTGTGACATGTGTAATAAGCCTTCACGTCCTTTGGACTCTAGCAGAGTAGACAGATATAAGGAACAGAAAATTTTGTAAGGCATGCAGCCCTCATAATGGTTTCCTAGAGTAACCGCCAGTGGAGGTCACCTTCGAGGTAGAATAATAGAGGTTAAGGCTAGGCAACCTAAGACTTCTGTCTCCTCTCAAATCCAGTGACACTGATGGTAAAAACCTCACGATGTTTTTACCAGCACAAATATAAATCAATCAAAACTTAACAACAAAGAATTCATGAGTGCCGGTACCGGGAATCGGATTAGATTTGCCGCTATGAAACCTGAGGCAACCGCCCAGAAGTTGAGCTATAAAAGGAAAATAACAGCCCACATGTGTCCCACTATTGGGAGAAGACCTCTGTGAAGAGAATATATAGGCCACGCGGCCATAGTGGGAATTGGCGCACTTCATATGGCACATGGTAAATTAGTAAATAAACAAATTAATTGGTGCCTGTCCCGGGGATCGGACTCGGGTTGCCACTATAATGGTTATTCGTCCACGCAAAAAAACCTAACGGTGACGTAACGCATGACTACACATAAGCGAACAACTCAAATGATTCGTAAATAGGATATAACACGCAAGCAATAAACAGTAAAACTGCAAATGGCAATACGTTAGCCGGGGCTCTTGTAATGGGATCTCGCTTAGGTATCGTTTTTATGGCGGTCTTTACGATTTCGCTATGTGAAACCATCGGACGGACGAGGATTGCACGACGTGTGGCCAACTTTGCTTTCTTTTATTTCAAAGATAAAATTACACAAAAAAAATCTATACATTAAATAAAATTGGAGTGTCTGTCTGTAATATTAAAATAACCGCATTTCACTACATGCATATGAACATATATACGGTATAGATACAAAACTGAATTTTTTTACAATTTTTGTCTGATTGTCTGCTAATCTCTGGTATGGCTGGAAAGATTTTGATGGCACTTTCACTAGCAGATGGCTGACATAATAAGGAGTAACTACGGCTACTTAATTAGAGTAACGCAGCTGGTAAATAAATATATATACCACACTGTTTGGCACAGCTCAATTCTTTTTCACACATTTCATTTTTAAGCGTGTTTTTAAGCGAGTTTAAAAAAAACTGACAATCCCCTTACGGCTAAACTACTGACGACAATCGATTCCCCGAAACGGTTGCGCACAAGCGTAAGGCTAGACTTTTGGTGTTTTACAGAATGCATTACGGGAAGTGTGCTCAGTAATTACATGATAGGGAGGATGATAGGTAGGAGGGGAAAGTATCCCCCTCACCTTCCAGCATCGGACGTCAATGCGCACTCTCAACCTAAACGAAGGGCTTTGCATAATCTTTCATTATTAAAAAGAAAGTCCCAGAATAGTTTGCCCGCGTTCCCTCTGATAACAATGTGGGTTGTTGTTGGCTAGTGCACCTTACCATCCTGGACTGCATTTCCACTTAACACAGGTGGGATCGTGGTCAAGCACTTGCTTAGAATTAAATAATAAAACATGGAATTATATTTTACTTGTCATCTATTTTAATAATATCAGATTAAAATCATTTTAGCTAAGTACTTAATGAAAATGTATGCTAAAATACAGCAATCACTTAGGCTTGTTAAATAAAAAGAGTTACTTTGAATAACATACGTGTTATGTAGGTCTCATACCGTTTATGTAGTACTAAACTGTAGTTATTATAACACCCTGAAGGCCCGACCACGTCCTGCCATATCCTATAACATCAATAACGGTGTGCTGCCAGTGCGGGTGCACTTTTACAAGGAAGAGTGGTTATGCAAGCCACATGAGGGCACGCTCAAGAGCCGCGTGACCTGGCTCATGACATGTAAGTCCCGAAGCGTCGCCGTAGCCGAAATCGGAAGGACATCATTATTATCATCATTATAATTGGTAAAGAGGATTATTTATTAAATATATTATTTAAGCAAGTGGTAACTGGGTATCATATTCGAATTAAATAAATGGACCGGGATAGAACAATCATTATTGTAATATTAATTTATGATTCTCAAGTTACATTTGTATGGGACTGCCATAAATTAAATATTGAATTTGGGATATTTAAATAATTATATAAGAAACATTTTTTTGTGACGACCTACACATGTTGTTGAGAATGACCTTAAATGCCGGATTCAACGGAACCTCTATAACTAGTTATTTGACACATGGGGCTCCCGGTCTGGGGTAACCTCGGCTTGGGCGGATACTACGCTACGCGTAAACATTCTGATGCGAGGGCGCCCGGGAGGGCCAAGCCACGGCTCGGTCGGTTGCTATTTCACTGATAATCTAAGCTAAACTCTAAGACGTAAATAAAGCTAATTATAGGGATTTTATACTTACGGAACAAAGGTAGCCTACATAAGAAAGAAATAGGCCTTCCCTATTGCCTTCCGCCTTCAAGAATAAGTGGTAGAGGACCGGACATCTGTCGAGTCTGTGACGGCAAATGGAAAAGGAAAATCTTGGAATGAAGGCCGCCCGTGTGTCGGGAATTTTGAAGATTTCCCTCGGAATTTATCCCTCAAAATGAACAACTCGTGGTGTTATTAGTAGAGCAAGATGCAAGGTTTTCAAATGTACATACGTGTAATGCATTTTCGTTATGACATAAGCATAAGTTGAAAAAAATACTACAGTTTCGATAGCTGTCCAAGAATATAGGTACAGAGGATTTTAAAAAGGTTTTGTTATTGTAGGTGACAATTCATTTAAAGACAGAAATATTCCGATACAAGTGACAAGTAGTGTGCTAATGCGGTTAATAATTCATTGAATGTTTGAGTCATTCTAGCCGCTTTAAGTATTAGAACGAATACGCAATATGGCAGTGATTCTCAACCACTGTGCCGCGGCACTTTTGTGTGCCGCCAAATTTTGCAAATATATAATAACGTTAATATTATTAAATTAAATCATTTAAAAAGAAAACTATTTTTAACATGAATATATATTATTATTTCGTATATTTAAATTTTTTGTCATAAACTATTTATGCAGTGTGTTGTAGTAAGTAAATAATTTTTATCTTTTTCTTTGTATGCCGCCAAATTTTGCAAATATATTATAATGTTAATATTATTAAATTAAATCATTTAAAAAGAAAACTATTTTTAACATGAATATATATTATTATTTCGTATATTTAAAATTTTTGTCATAAACTATTTATGCAGTGTGTTGTAGTAAGTAAATAATTTTTATCTTTTTGTGCCGCCAAATTTTGAAATCGTTAAATATGTGCGGCAGCAAAAAAAGGTTGAGAATCACTGCTCTATGGTAATGTATGACACGACCGACCGCATGTAATTGGAAAACACTACAGCATTCGTGGCGGAAAGTATTTGCAGAGGTGCTAACTATACTGAGTTAATTGTTAATGCAACAAAATTGTAGTTTTTATTGTACAATTTATCATATTAATTACAACCATCTAGTACTAATCTAGTAACAATAACTTGCAGAGTTTTTATGCCATTATATGTTCGTCACGACAAAATAAGACCTCTTAGAAATACAAGAATTCTGCGGTTCCTCTTTCTACATTTCTTCTTTTAAACTAGCAACACTTTTGGTATCTAGGATACTTACCTACGTTTCTATGCATTTCTATCTATATATAATACTGTACATGTATTTATGTATGTATGTATGTTGTGCATGTATATTATATGTGTATTTATTTCGTTACGTCTCTCATCTATTCTTTGATGATTACACCTGCCAATATATTTCTCTTTCTCGCAGGGTTGACTAGAAGAGAATGCCACAAAGGCATTAAGCCAGCCAGGATTAAATCCATCAATTTGTTTTTATTTAAAGTCGGTTATTGTGTTCAAACGCAAATATACTCGTTGTTTTTTTAAAACGTGTAGTTCGTTTCGTTACAGCCTTTATACATATAATATATATGTCCCATTGTTGAGCGCAGGCCTATGCGACCCTAGTGCGGATTGGCACACTTCACATCCTAAAAAAAATGTTTTCAGACATGTAGGTTTCCTCACGATGTTTTCCTTCACCGCCGAGCACGTGGTAAATCACATAAAATTGCGACCGCAAATTTATAAGTGCTGGCACCGTGGATCGAACCCGGAACTCGGCCCGAACACTGAGCTACCACGGCATCTTTTCATTTTAAAACGTAACTTGTTCTATATAATGTCGTTACTTGATGAACTTAATTCACTGGAATAATTCTAGTCGTGAACGTTTCTCGTACTGTTTTCCCCAGCTCGAAACTTTTACTCATAGAGCACTAAATGGGATACCCATTGAAGATAGAGCAGAGAACTCATGCTAAACACCGTGACAAGTGAGATCGGGCGACGTTAGAAATCGTATGGTTAATATTCAAGTAGCCATTATTCCATTACGATAGGGTTACCAAAAGTATAGATACACCAGGACATAACGATTTGATTTTAAAGCTATATATATATCATTACGATTTCGATGATTCATTTTTTAATGCAAAAAGATGTATTTTAAGGGTAGTTTGATGAGAGCTTGGTCAGCTTCTGATCTATTTTGTAATATTCCTATAATAATTCGGAAATACAAAAAGTGTCCGCGCACAATAGCGTTTCACGTTTTATTACATTTGAAGTCAGTTTGTGTTTTTACGAGTAATTTAAATAACTTCTAATTTTATTGTATAGTTCAACTGCCCAGGTACCAGTATATGAAATGTATTTATTGGAAATTGAGAATCAATTTTTAGTACAAAATCTTACCGTTTCGAAGACATTACAAAATCGATTCCTTAAATCAAATAAATACTTAAATTATCTTTAAAACTGTATTGTTACGATGCCTTAATGCGTCCCGAAACACTTATAAACTATCACTGTAACGATTGATATACGATGCACTTAAATAATCTGCTTATAGACATGTTTGAATGACTCCTCAAGGTCGTTATCGCTGATATCATATTAAGTTAAAGTTACAGCCTTTATATATATAATATATATGTCTCACTGCTGGGCAGAGGCCTTCTCTGTAAAGAGAGTATAAGGGCATAGTCCCCCACGCGTCCCTAATGCGGATTGGCAGACTTCACATGTCGTAGAAAAATTTTCTAAGACATGTAGGTCTCCTCACGATGTCTTCCTTCACCGCCGAGCGCGTGGTTAATCAGCACATAAAATTGCAACAACAAATTTATTGGTGCCGGCACCGGGGATCGAACTCGGGTTGCTAGCGTACTATGCAACTTGAGCCAACCGCACGGACATTGAGCTCTCACGGCGCTGATATCATATTATATCACTATTTTAGCAATATTTTAGGCTAACCTATGATAACTTTGTGCTCTCGAATCTCTGTCTACCAATCTAATAGTTGGAAGATCGAATCCAAGATGGCTAACATATATATCGTTATTTAGATTATAAATATCCCTTACTAATAAATGATAGGACGTTTGATCAGATTTTACTGCAAAATTGCAGAGTGCATAGATGTAGTACTTATATTAAAATACTACATAAAATAATATATTACAAGTAATATTGTTTCCGTTAAAAAATAATGATTTCCATTACAAATTCGTTTAATAAGACAGACTTGTAATTATTTAATAATTATTATACAATTTGACACTTGGTAAATGAATAACAAGGCAGAAGTAAAACGACAGGGATCTCTAAAATTTATGTAAGATGAGTAATTTCAAAGATATTGAGAATTGATTATTAAAAAATTGTAGTCCATACTAGGACAAGTGTCTAATTGTGTCCCGAATCGATTATTGCCACCCTACACTAGCATATAGACGCCGGTGTATTTTATCTATTCGTGTACCAAGGTCCAACCTAAAAGCTGTTAGCATGCAAATTTTAACATCGCCAGTTGCATTGAACGAAATGATGCGAGCGCAAAATCTTATCTGTGCATAATGTTATTTTGTTAACCTTTTTTATTCCTTTTTGTAGGTAGGTTAATAAAGACGACAATATTGTTGACATATGTGTGTATTTAAATAGGATTCCTATTGAATCGATTGTACGCTAATTGAAACAAACACACAACGTGATACCTGGAACAATTTAATCATTTCTTGTATATCTATATTTTGTAATTTCTTTATAACTTCAAGTGAATGCTATTTTTATACCGTTTCGACATAATAATTGTTTTGTTGTTTAACTTCTCTTGTCTCATGTCAGAATAGTAGCTCTGATTAACAATTTCTGAATACATCATTGCCAACAAATCGACATTTTGGATACAATGATTGAATACAAAGGTATCAAACCACAGACCACATATATGTTAATGACTATACAAGTGTTAAATCCAAATTCAATTTAAATGTCATCTTATTACATAAATCATGCATTGTAAACGTTATGACATTGTAATTAAAATATTCCATAACAAATGAGCGAAAAATCAATATGATTCTCAAGTTACTCACGTTTAAATCGTGTGCGATAACGATAGTTCTCTGACAAGAATATATTATTTGTTAACTTTAGTTGATTTAAAATTTTCTATCAACAACGCAGTCGAAAGACCCATATCAACGGGTTCACCTGCAACTCCACTGCACCACATACGCTTAGCCGTAAACTTTTGAGTCAAAAAATACAATTAGCAAAATTTTATACTTTTTAAAGTGCCAATTTTTTTTTCTCGCCAACAATAAATAGTACTTCTACAAATAAAGTTAGTACTAAAGAAACGCATGTGGCTCGCGAGCTGGGATTGCCGAATCCTACACTAAGCGAAAGGGACTTTGACTAGAATAGAATTGGTTGCACTTTTACTTTCAACATTTCCAGTGATCTAAGTGTACATATTAAGTTAATAGCCTGTACTTAGGTAAGGGGCTGGTTGTAACCTATTTCTTTTTTTTATAATGAGCTACACTGATCAGTCATGCGGCCTCTAAGGTCCATTATGTTTTTTGAGCAGTTCTCAAGTCGCTAAACTTAACTAGCTTGAACCTTTTTAGAAAGTATCTCTGTATAAGGATCCCCGGAAAGGGAATCGGCTTTGGAGGACGCGATTCGATACGTTGGTGCTGAGAGAAGTGGCCGAAGAAACCAATTTTCTGTTCGTTTGGTATACGGTCCGCGAATCTTAACCTTGTCCATTCAAACCAATTAGTTTTCCCACTACCACATGTGAACTACAGACATTTTTTTATTAACTAATCAGGAATGTGCGCATGTTACTTAATGATTATCTTTACAGAGCCATAAATAAATTATGATAAACAATTTGATAAAATTTATTAGTTTATTGTTTATGTACTATTTTGTTATAGAATAAGTACTAACTGATAGTAGATTAGAAACAAAATGTTATACTAAGATATGTATTTTTATATAGCTAGAAGTAACGAGATTTTTAACTGCATTGACTGTATTTATCCGCATTCAAACATAACCTATGCTCGTAAAAAATGTTGGAGGACATGTTTATATGCACAAGTTATTTTGTTAAACAGATAAGCTGTCACGTTCTTTGAACCCTTATGTGGTAAACAGAACAACTTTCGATATCCTCTTTTTCCCCCATTTCACCAAGCGTTTTAGTGTTATATGTGACAGCTAATGAGCCCATCTCCATACATCAGACACAAACTATATTTAAAAAACGGCCATGAAACAGCTCGATCGGGATTCAAATCCGCGTCCATCAGATCTTAAATTACACCGCTTAGTCGTTAGGCTATCACTAATCACACCTTCCAAATATGCCGATAAAATCAAAAAATTACATTCTAAAAATTTTAGTACATTCCACTTTTTGGCACAATGACAATTGAATTTTATTTGGTTGGTTTCATAGTGAAATGTCATTGAAAAATAGCAGATGAGTCCGATTCGTTTGTCCCTTTCTCCCATATAAAAAGACGGCTATCACTGTTTATTAAGGAAATATCCATATAGAAATATCTTTTTATTGTTTTGCAACTGCATTCGCACTTTAACCATTGTGACGGGTATTGTGAAATTATAATTTAATATCATGATCGTTTCATCCAGGTGAACAGCGTGGATTAATATCAAATAAATTTATTAACGATAACATACACACCTTGCTATAAGAACCCTTCACGAAGGACCAATTTTATTGCGTAAGTAAACACTTTAAATCAATATGTATGACAGTGGTAGTATAGTTAAAAGCTTTTAAGCATTATGTTAAGTGTTGCTTTTATTTTTAAATTTTACGATTAATAAATTAATAAATAAATTAATTAATAAAGATACTCAGGCTCTTCCCAGAATCCATCCCTGTGGTCAGGGATAACGGTTTTCCATTTGGGTTGTCACATACCTCTCGTCACTTCCACATCTATGTCGTCCTAAACTTTATTATGCTTGTCAGCCACTAAAACTCATCTACGTTCTTTCGTATGTCACCAATCTTGTCGATCTCATATTCACCAAAACGTAATTTTTTGAGAGGGGACCGTGCGATTAGGCCGCCTGGATCTGAAATTCTATTGGAATAAATCTATGTAGTATTTAAATTTGTATTTTTTGTTTGATTTACATTGGGTATTGTTTAACTTATTTTATGGAGATTTTAAAGAACGAGCTTAGAATTCGATTACGAATTTCAGACTGCTTGCTTTGCAGAATTTTTTTTCTCAGTGCCTTTGAAATAACTTCCTAGTTGTTAGGCATTGTTGGAGGGCCAAAAAAACGGTTATGTTTTTAAAATAATTTGCGAGGTAGGCTTAAGGTTAATAGAGTTTGCCTTGTTTTTACTACAGATAAATCTCATAAAAAATTTAAATAATATCGTTTTTCGTCATTAGATAAATAAAGTGTTTAATCGTTTTTATAAATCAGAAGAAAAATTAGATCTAAATTGATACTGTTATATAGGTGAACTATTTTAAAAACGGCAAAAATGGTTCACTTTTTGCATAATGCATATAGGGTTTAAAATTATCTCAAATAGTCGCCCCTGTCACTTCCAAACGGATATACGTCAAATTACCAATAACCCCGCCAGGTTCAGAAAACTATAAATCCATCTATAAAACAATGTAGCCTAACCGTTCGCAGGTGAAAGCAATTATGTACACCAATATAAAGCGAGCAATGGATGGTGGCTTTAGCAATGTACCGTTAATGTTTTACAACAGTGTTATTACGAGACGTGTCGTTACCATTCGTACCGCGTGCACTTCCTGCACACGACAGTTAAGTGCAGTTTTACTGACTTCACACTTGCCCGGGATTATATTCGAGGTGCATGGTTATACAGGGCTCGAGATACCTTCTATTACTAATACATCTTCGGTAGATTTGTCTTTTGGCTGGCCTTTACTGCTTCACCGGATTGAGAGGTGGCATAGCTATTAGGTCGCTTAGCCTGAACCTCTATTAGCTAGTAACTCCCCCGTGAGGAGTAACCTCCGCTTGGACGGTTACTATTTTACGCGTTAGTATTCCGATCCGAGAGTGCCGAACCGCGACTCGGTACGGTAGCTATTTTATTGGCAAAAAACTATTGGGACAATCTAAGCTAAACTAACTTATATGCCACTTGGCATATAAGTTAGTTGGCGCTGGGAAAAGAAGTAGCCGAAGAAATTCCAGCAACGCTCCTAATTCTATAAAGCAGGTAGACGGTTTGTCTTTTTTAATCAGCTGCTATACATATGCAGCGGAAATCAACGGAGTAGGGGAATCTACAGCCAGTGACGTCATGACGTTAGAACGCCACACTTCTCATTACATTTGTAACTTGACTTTGAAATATTGACATAGTTGTATTCTTCTGTTATTTGTTGGCTTTTGTTTTTAACCGACTTCCAATAGCGAGGAGTTTCTCAACTAATCTATATTATTTTTAATGTTTGTGCATCTGTAGCGCCGCCGCTTTTGAACCGATTTTAATGTTTTGTTTGTTTGAATCTATTTTTTAAAGTTAGTTATTTTGTGATAAACCTACCAATGTCTCAATAAAAGCATTATTTCATACGACTTCCCTGCTGTCCCTTAGAATTATTACCTACTGAAATATTTCATGTCAAACAAAAAAAAATCTCTAGTCTTTTCAAAAATGACGGCGTTAAAAGTGCACATAAGTACATTAAAATATGCAGACGAATTGAGAACAGGCAGGCAATATGAAAGTAGATTTTTTACCTTACCATCCAGCACTGCATTTCCACTTAACACCAGGTCAGGCACTTGCTTAGGAAGTTTATAAAAATAAATAAATAAAATTTCTGTAGATAAGCTTACAATGAAATTGAAATATTGTCAAATGATTATATCACACTTTTTGTCACTCTCATACTTCTTGGTATTATCACGACTGGTTTAAACAATTTTTTTTTAATAAGAAAGCAATGACGAAGGACCGTTTAGTGTCAGATTACGAATTCGTCACATGCCTAAGCTGGTGGAGCTTTTACTGTGCGGGTGATTGTGAAGTTTATTGCTCTATAACTAAGATACAATTTCGTATTGGTGAAAATATTGTTATTGAAGACCCAATTTCGTAAGAACACAGTAGCACGCGGTAGTGTCAGGTTGCGCGATGAACCGGCATTTTTGTGTGCATTATTTATAACACAAATGCCTTAAAGTCAGGGTTGACAGGTTAAGTGATTTTTGGGCTCGTAGAATAAGACTACGGTATCCCCTGCCTGTCTGTGACTAAAAGGGGCCTCGGGTTCACTGGGCGACAAGGGTGGGGGACTTTGTCGTCCGCCAAGGTGGACCCGGGAAGAAGGCGACAAGTAAAAACCCCACATAACCGCCGCCTTCCCCACAGAAAGCGGTGTATCTTTCGGAAGATTTCCTCACCGTTAACAAAAAAATGGGGGGGAGTACCTTCACCAGATTGAGAGGTGGCATAGCTCTTAGGTCGCTTAGCCTGAACCTCTATAGCTAGTAACTCGACACAAAGGTTCTCCGGGTAACCTCGGCTTGGACGATGAATATCATGCCGACCCATTTGTGCAACATCAGACACCATTGAAAACTCTGCCACTATTCGATTTTGTTTTTTTTAATCATACTTCATCATCATCAGCCTACAACAGCCTACTGCTGTAAATAGACCTCGCCCACTCTCATCCAGATCCTGCCAGCGGTCACTACATCTAACTTTAAGGCATGCCACTCCGCGTTTGCCTCGTTACTATGAGAATACTTTACATACTACGCGGAGACATAATTGCATTATCAATTAATGACATAATCTTGCCTTTATAATTCATAAACTAAATAAAATATAAAGCAAATCAGCTATGCAACCATAAACCTCTGAAAGGTTTCCACTGTACATCAAACAAGCCAATTAAAGAAACGGTCACAGAGTATAAAAAAGGAACCCAATACAACTCATGCCTCATCTATTGCATTAAACATAGAAGGATAGTCGGGGAAAAAAGTGTTAACATATTATTGATTATTTACATAGTAAAGTGCGTGCATTAAAGAGGCGATGATTTAATTATGCGCGCGGATCTCATCCGACATGCCGTGAATAGCCCGACATAGGTACAGTCGAGGAAAACATCGTTAACGAGAATACATAGAGATTGTTATCTGCGATGCCGTAGGCGTGAACCGCGGACACGCCCACCGTTTAATTATCAGATTATGTTATTCTAATAACTAGCGTAATAAATTATTTGTCATAATAAAAAAGTCATATCAACTCAAGGTATACAATTCGAAAATAATACTGTGGGCTCAATGTCTGTTAAACGCTGTCTGAAGTCCAGTGTCATCGTGTTCGGGCACATATAACTGTCCAAGCCGAGTTTACCCCTCACCGGGGGGACACTTGAGTCGAGTTACTAGCGATAGAGGTCAAGCTAAGCGACCTAAGAGCTATGACACCTCTCAATCCGGTGAAGCAGACCAGCTTCTCTGGCCAATCTGTGTGTTCGATTTTTTTAGGGAGAAATCTTTCTAGAGATACATCCGTCTCGAGGGAAGTGTTAAGGGATTGGGGATCTCCAAATACACGCAGCAGTGTCCCAGAGGAGAGTGTGTCCGTGTCCGAACTGACTAGTATGTGGGCGTTAGAGTTTTTGATGTCATAAATCTTACGTAGAAGGAAATTCTTATGAAGCATCTTGTTGTTATATAAGACTGGAAGCTTTACGCTATTTTACCTAAGACACACCGATCCTACCATCAACCTTTCACCATCATAACATCAACCCGATAAAGTTGTGAATACCTTTGAATCAAAAACAGTGACAATTAGTCTGTAATTAGACATAGACATATTGTTGGCCCAAAATATGAAACTCATCAAAAATACAGTTAAAGAAAAAAAGGACAAATAGGACATAAGATATGATGCCAATATTGGACACCGTCTCAGCGTGTGCCGTCGCAAGATGCGACAGCGCTGATTTTTAGCGATGCCCAAAGTCGTGCGCTCGCAATACTACATTAACATGGAATATATACGGACAATAGACAATAAGAGTGCTATAAATATGATACGTGCATAAATAGTTATGAAATTAATAGATATATTTTATATAATAAAATAATAGATGAACAAATTTTCATAAATAAATATATTATTAAGGTAAAAAAAATAATTAATTAAACGTATAAAGTTTATATTATATAATGAAATATTAAAATATTGGAAACAACACACCGGGATATTGACTACCGGGATATCACGGGGATATTATCTTTTTGTAACTTTAACTTTAACATCAGGTAATTTGAACCTAATTTCATTTAACTTATATGAAATATATATAAGCATCTTTCCCATAGCATGCAATTCACTGCGCCCAAAATACATAGGACTCTGAATGATGAACTATCAATAAAGAGGGAAGGATATTTGGAGCATTCAATAATTCATTGCAGATGTCGACTCTTAATTCAAAATAAGTTTCGAAAATCTGCTGATGATAATCACAAAGCTGTGACAAGCTACACTATTTTTAAGGTCGGTTAAACAGAAAAACATAAATCACTGCTTCGCACCATTGTACCAATGTACGGGCGCAAAAAATATCGCCCGCTGAGAGCGGTATCCGGTACCTAGCCATAGCCGCGGCTGGTGGTCAATTGCTTCACCATCGTTACTATGTTAGTAATATGCTCATAAATTACAGCGTGACTGATGAATAACTCTACTCGATCAGCTGACGAGCTTTATTAGTACAGCATGGTATATAAATTATGTTTGCATCATCTTAATTTTTATATCATAGACTCAGATTCAATTATTTGAATATATATAATACAAGAAATGAAATTAAAGCCAATAAATACCCTAATCGTTTAAATCACGAGCATGATGTGTGCCCTAGGTTCGAATCCACCATTGGATTGAATCCACCAAATGATTGATGAAAGTGAATGGTTCACGGTCCAAGCACAAGCTAAAGCTTAGTTAGAATGGTTAACAGGAATGCTAATAATATTTATGAAATAAAATTGTTTAGTATTATTTTTACAAACAAAAAATAAACATAAAATAAATTTCAAACAGTGGTAGGGTCAAGCGTCCCCAGCCTAATGATTTAGGATCGTTCTACGAATTGTAAGGTAGGATCGAATCCATCATTCGACTATTATTTTTGTTGACTGGGGGGAAATCTTCTACAAGATACTCCGCTTTCTGCAAGGAAGGTGGCGGTGTTGTGAATTTTTTTTCTCAATAAAACCCTTTAGGTGGCCGTCCTCGGTGGGGGTTTCGGGGTCTCCCGTGAATCGCACCGGTGCCCCTCTGCAAACACATCATCCATATCTAGCCATCCACCTCCTAGCATAAGAATAAGCTTATTTTGTGAGTAATATTATGAATAAAGCAATTCATTCAAAATGAAAACAAAAAAAATTAACCACCCTATTTTGCAAGTACCGAATCCGGCTACTTATGAATTCCAAGTTGTAGCTTAGTGGAAA
Source organism: Meandrusa payeni (assembly GCA_029286785.1). Classification (NCBI taxonomy): domain Eukaryota; kingdom Metazoa; phylum Arthropoda; class Insecta; order Lepidoptera; family Papilionidae; genus Meandrusa; species Meandrusa payeni. The sequence goes on from JAGSMX010000029.1 coordinate 7,000,724, forward strand.
ACGTTTTTTCGGAAGACAGTCGTAAACCAAATGGCATTCAAGAAAAACTACTAAACCATACAAGGAATCTAAGAATTCATAAATAAAACGAGATCGTTGACATCGCCGAGTATTTTGCCACTGGCAGATAAACGCACGGCACCATAAGAAAAATAAAACAAAAATACTCCTCGACCTGAGATAGGAATAAATTTTGAATTTCCCATTCGCACTAAATGCGTGAAATAGCAACCGATCGAGTCGTGGTTCGGCCCTCTCGGGCGCCCTCGGAAAGGAATGCGTAACATAGTAACCGTCCACGCCGAGGGTCCTTACCGGGGGAATCCTTGTGTCGAGTTACTAGCGATAGAGGTTCAGTCAAAATCTGTGTAGTTCGTTATTTAAAAAAATGTTTTATACAAAATGATGATCAAATAGATTAAAAATACAGTAAAAATTGGTTTAATAATAATCGATATTATTGATGATTTATTGATCTGTCTACCTACCAAAAATGGTCACTCGATATGTTCGAATTGCCGTTCAAAACAAGTCCAAAAAACAATGAACTCGTTATCCAAAGCCTTCAATTGTCATTAACTAGAATACCGAGTCCTCCGTCTCATAATTGGAACAAAGGACGAAAAAATAAATAGTCTTGAACAATGAAGACATTTACCGATACTTTTTGTTTTATCCTTGAGGCTATTTTTGGGTCAGGTAGCCGAGAGCTTCAGTGACGAAGTTAGAAATTTAAAACTGGAAGAAGCTCAAACAACGAGTTCATTCATTGCAGAACTATTATTTTATGGGGTTTTTATGGGCGACTAGTGCTTGACCACGATCCCACCTGATGTTAAGTGGTAGTTATAGTCGAAAGACGATACGCGCTCTTCATCAGCTGTTATTAGGACCTTTTGGAATTGGATGAATTAATTAAAAAATATCCTAATTTCAATAAAGAAGATGGCTGGATTTTACCACCTGTTTGAAATCATTTGATAAATATATATATATATATATATATAAGAGAAAATGTGTGGCTATGTTCCATATAGGTTCCGAAACGGCTGGACCGATTTCAGTGAAACTTTCAGGGAATCTTCAGATTGACCTGGCGAGTAATCCTGTAAAGTTTGGTGGCGATCGGAGCACTCCTTTTTTTGAACTATCAAATACAGCTTTTATTTACTATGATACTACTACTATATTGTATTTACTGATATGTATATCGGTAGGTAATGATCTTCGCCCGCTCGAGAAGAGAATGAATAATTTAATATATTGTGAGAGTTAAATTAAATAATAATTGATGATGTAAGTTTATTGTTTAAATAAAATAAAGCAAAATCTAGCTCGGAGAAGCGGGCTAGATACACTAGTAGAATCTAAAACTAAACACAAGTCTCACAGTAGGACTTCAATGCGATGTAAGGTTAATCTGTGTAGAGCGGAACAAAACATGACAATTAATTAATCAAGAGTAGGTAAAAAGTATAGATTATCAACAACTATAATAAGGGTTGTCAAACGTTTTAAACCCCTACGTTACAATGACCTCTGTAAAGTGTTTGAAACGGGAATTCATAAATAACATTAAAACGATTCGAGATGAAGATAAAATTTTAATAAATCGCCAATTTATTGATTATGCTATCACTTATCAAATTCATAAACGTCACAATAAAAATGTGAAGACTCGAGTTCTTTGGAGCTGAATATAAAATGACTCATGTAAATAAATCCTAAATCCTAATCGAGGGGGCCAATTGTAATTTACACCACATTTGTTAGCATCCTATTATGGCCAGTAGCGAGCGTCAATTATAGGTCTGGACAGGTTCCGGGCACATATAAACGAGTATAACTCCTGTAACACTTTTATATAGCTGTGCTATTTTATGTGTGTCTTCGACTGTATATAAATAAATAACGAAGCCTTAAATTTCTTATTAATTATTACAAATATATAGTATATGTTTAAAGCTATTTCTTATATTTCTAGATGTATACTCGTATATAAAAATATATTAGTTCGGGGAAAAAGTTCGTTCGCTTTTTTTAAGAAAATTCAAAACATATTTTAATTTAGACATTTATTAGATAGAAAACTACTTTTTATCAAAAAAAAACTGCCACATTATGAGTTTAAAAATATATAACAAAATACCAAGGGAAATGAGAGAATTAGCATTGCAGCGATTTCAGAAGATACTCAAGCAGTGGCTAATTCATAACAGTTTTTATGCTCTTAAAGAATTTTACACGTATAAACCGTAAAGTGACATTAGTGCGTATAGTGTTTTTTTAAGTGTGAAGTGATTTTTAAATTTGTAAAAGGCATAATTTAAATTGTAGATTAGACTAGACTATATTTGTATGCCGGTTAGGCGAAATATGCTAGTGCCTAACTAAAAATTATTCATGATGTCAGTTACCATATTTCCCGCAAATAAACGTTTATTATTATTATTTATTATTACTATAGTTTATTTATATTTAACTAAAGTATGTCGGTACCATTTTATTTTATAACTTTTTGCCATCTTGTAGGTAGGAGCATGATCCCATTGCTATAGAAATTTTGAGACTTCTGATCAAAATACCGCGACAAGTGGTTTTAGCAGTCCTCTCGTGATGTTAACCTGACACTGCCTAAAGATATCTGAAGAGACCGAAACAGGTAGAAATCTAAAGGTCAAGACTACACAGCGGATGCATTAACACCTCCCAGCCAAACTCTCTTAATTTTTGGTGAGTGGCTAAATATGTGTGTGGTCTAGCGTTATCATGATAGAATCCACATCCCTTCAGTTGAATAATTCCGGCCACTTTCTCTCAACTTCTTGCTTTAATCTCATCAGTTGTTCGCAGTAGAATTCAGAATCGATGGTCCTGCCAGGTGGTAACAGTTCTTAATGAATACTGCCCTTCCAATCCCACGACATACACAGCATCACCTTGTTGCGAGTTAATTTCGGTCCGAGGCAGCCCTCACCAGCGGGTACAAATTTGGAGGGGACCATCGTGTTGGCGACCGTCCTCTTTTCCTCTTACCTTCTGTAGTGCCAACGACGACCAGTTTTTTAAGGTTATCATCCCCTCTACTGAGAACAACGAAAGAAGTTTTACTTCAGTCGTGTCGTATTTTTATTGTAGAAACGCACTTATATAGTTCTTATAACTTAGAGAGTAGAGATAAAAATATCGCTAAACTTGCTTATAACCTAGGGCTTCGGTGAAATTTTCTATGACAGGGGAGGACTAGGCTATCCGTATTCGGCAAGCCTGCGGTTTGTGTGACCATCGTATAGTATATTCTTCGCAGGTGAGACTTGACAACAATCCCAAAGGCGTTCTCAAGTTGAAACTAATCCAAGTTACCATAAGATTAGTAATGACAACAGTCACGCTCTATATTAAAAAAAGAAGATAACAAACATACCAACTTTTTTTTTATATTAAAAACTTTACAAGTTACCAAAGCGGTCGCTATCTTGTCGAGTAGGTCTTAACTAAGAGTTATTAAGATTGATTTTCCATCTGTTCGTCGTGAATTGGACGCAAATGTTACGGCGCGGTGAGAACCGGTCCAGAGGTGCGTGAGCTCGTTGGGAAAACGATTATTATTATACGTTGGGTCCGGAGCTTCGGAACACGAAGGGTTGTCCGCGCCTACGTAATCTTTCGAAAGCTTGTTTCGAAACCTTATAGCAGTAGCTGGCCAGGAGTTCATCACCTTTTTTTGCAAACTATTTGCGTTCCAAATATAAACGACCGCCGTATCCAGAGCGAACGAACTATCTCTAAATTTACATACACAATAACGGAATAAAAAGAAAAGACCACAAAACAAATCAGTGACGGTTTATATATTATAATATTACTTTGAAGCGTCAATAGCCTAACGGTTTAGGGTACGGTCTAGTAGGTTCGAATCCACCATTTGACTATTGACTTGAATCATCTCCTAGCATAAGCTTAAGCTTAGTTGGAATGTTTAACAAGAATGTTGCTAGCTTTTTTTAAAAAAAACATTATGATTTTATTTTTTTAGCTACAGTTATATTATGAAGTTCAGGCGTTTATATCCTCTTTACTTCTTTTTTCGTGTCCGTTGTTGCTCGATTGCAGTACAGTAAATCTACGAATATTGTAAACAACATTTTCGAAAAACAAATATGTTCTCAGTGAGACAACTTGAAGGAAGAATTTGTAATAATTTTTGTATACAGTTATTGTTAAAATATGTCTGTTATCTTTTGTTTCTGTGTACAATAAATACATAAACTTTCCATAGGATTTTAGGAGGTATATCTTCAGAACCCAAGTTCTTATGCCTACAAAATTTATCATTTCTAAGCAAATGTATGACCGCGAAAAAGTCAGTGTAATGCATTAAATAGTATACAGAACAACGCATGTATAACAGTTGCCGAAATATATATTAGACAGTCCCCACCCCCTAACTGATAACCAATGAACATTCGCTAGGTTCGGACCCTCCGTCCGCCGCGTCTTTCTCTCTCTCTTCAAATACTTTTACAATATTTATTTTCTTACAATATTTGTAAAATTTCAGACCCTTTCTTTTATTTAATTTATTTATTTAATCCAGGAAAATTAAAAGCTATTTAATACTTCTTAAATAATTAACAGATATATCACTGGTTTAGTAGATAACAAGTTTTCACATAAGTTAGGAAAAAAAGGTATAAAAATGCAAACTTTAGGTAACACAGTATTCGGAAAATCGCATCATGCAGACAAAACTTCACCAAAAATACTTATAAAAAGCTTACATATCGAGGCATCACTGACGTAAAATAGGTTGACATTATTGAAAGGTTATTGAATTCTTTACATGCTCTAATAAAATAGCTATTAAGCATATAGTTTGCATTACTAGGCGGAGCAAAAAATGGGCAGTTGAATCGTAGTCTTCGAGAGGAGATAGAAAAGTGCAACAGTTTTTTTTTTTAAATTGATATATTAGGAAGTTTTGGTGCCTATATTATCTTTGTTCTTCCATAAAAAAAGTTTCCAATACTTACATATAAACCTACCAATATCTCAATCAAAAAATATACGATTTTTAGGAGTTCCCAGGTATCTTTGAAAGCCAACGTCTTATGCCAATAATGCGGAACTAATTGAAACGAAATCCTTTCAAACAAAACAAAATTAGATTAGCTTCATAATGATGACGATATTTTTTTTTATACTTTCTAAGCACGTGCACGATCCCATCTCATGATAAATGGAAATGCAGTCGTGTATGGTAACGCGCACTAGCTTAGTAAATGCCCATCACTCTACTCTTGAAAATACCCACATTTAGAATTATTAACTACACAAACATTAAAAAAATAGATGTATTGAGAACCTACTTTTTTGGAGTCGGTTAAAAAGCAAAGATGGTTTGTATGGTAATTCGCTAGTCAATTATACCACACGTCTTGCGCAGTGTCGTCCGACTGGGCACCATCGCTAATTATTATTATAGCGCCATGTGGGATTCTGTTCAATACTTACACAGTTTTAGAGGAGACGTGTTTAATTATAGCTACTACTATATTCCACCGTCCATTTAACTCGTGTCTACATTTAGACAACACCTACCATGGAGGGTTAACAAGTATACTTACGAATAAAAACAACAACCGACTTCAAATCAAATATATAATACGTAAATATCAGAGTAATTTTTCAACGGCTTACCTCAGTATAATCCCTACCGCTCAAACGCTTTCTTTTATATCCGAAGTATACAGAATACATTCCTTTTTCTTCTTCCACATAAGTACCATATTATCCTTTGAGATGGTGCGTACAACCGCTGTACTAACAATAGCGCGTATCACATGCTATCAAAAACCTAGTCTCTATCTACCCCGCTGAATATATATGTAGAATGAACAACAATCGATGGACAAAACGTATAACAGAGTGGATACCAAGAGATAAAAAGAAAAAGGAAGACTAAGTAAGAGATGGAGAGACATTTTAAAACAGAAACGCGGATCTTGTTGGATGCGATTAGCACATTTTTAGTGAGTAACAGCCTCACATAACTTCCAAAGTCGCCCATGAACATTCACTACACCGCAGAAGCTGCAGCTGCGTTGCCGGCCTTCGAGACAGGAGTACACGGAGTGATACTGCGTGTGACAGTTGATAGAGAGTTTACGTCTATATTCGAGTGATTGATTTGTACCAACGACCTTAAATTTCGCAGACCGTACCCTAAACCTTTATGTTGTTAACGCTTCAAACTAATGTATTCATAGATCTAAGAAATAGGTTTTAGATAATTTACATCAGTTATTTCACTTTATACCGAATCACAAAACGCTAAGTGCATTTGCGAATTAAGCGACTGCAGTAGCTATTTACGACGTCGTCAATCATTCTTCGAGTGATTACTCATTAGCTATTACAACGACAAAGGCAAAGTATGCGATGTGTCAGAAGGACAAGTCACGGTTAGTGTAGCCAAATGCTTCAAGTTTTTGGGAAAATCCTTGCTCAGTGAACCTTATGATTCTAATGAAATTTTATAAGGCCAATTACCATTGTTAGACAAGGAGGTAAAAAACCTCTTTTTTTTGGACGAACTAACACAGTTGGCACAGAGAAGCTGGCCTTTACTGCTTCACCGGATTTGAGAGGTGGCATAGCTCTTAGGTCGCTTAGCCTGAACCTCTATTAGGTGGTAACTCGACACAAGGGTCTCCCCGGTGAGGGGTAACCTCGGCTTGGACGGTTACCATTTACGCGTTAGCAGCCCGATCCGAGGGCGCCCGAGAGGGCCGAACCACGACTCGGTCGGTAGCTATTTCATTAGCGAATTCTATTGGGACAATCTAAGCCAAACTAACTTATATGCCACTTCGGGAAGCTTTAGCGCTGGGAGAAGAAGTGGCCGAAGAAACTCCAGCAACGCTCCTAATCCTATCGAGGGGGTGTGGTTTTCCCATAAAATACTTGTATCGCGCAAGGATTATTCGCAACCTCCGACGGTCGCGGATGGACGCTTTGTAGATTTGTAAAGATCTAGCCTGTGCAACGGTGATCACATCGTCCGGATCGTCGAGAACGTGTCTCGGCCTCCGGACGGCGTGTCTGAATTTACAAGTGGGGACAGTCTTGTAAGTGGCGGCACTCACAAGAAGTTTATTTGAATGTTTGGTGGCAGTCTCGAAAAACCGTCGAGATGCCTGCTTAAAGAATTGGGCTATCGTCGGTAGCCCTGTATCAACGTGTAATTCGCGATTGCGTACGAACCACGGCGCGCCGTGGCTCGTCGCAGAAAACGATTTTGGATTACCTGAAGTCGATCCATCGACTTCAGGTAATCCAAAATCGTCATATCCATATGACGGGGGAGGCATGCGCGAAGACCGGGCTCGCGTACGTCATAACGGGACGTATTACTGCTTTATAGAGTGTCACCTTATTACGAAGGGACATTTTGCTCTTTTTATTGATTAAGTGGACAAGGAGGTTTTAAATACTTCAGTACGAGAAGTCAAAGTCGTATCGCTTGATCCAGTATTATGAGAAGTTTTTATTATTACGCAATAAATAACGGGATCCAACACCAAGAAGAAATCAAATGTTCCAAAAACGTAAGTAATAATTTGTTGGTCTCGTGGAATGAAATAGTCCAATAACTAATACACTCGCTTTATTCAGACATCGTAACGTTGTACAAAGAACTATTTTAACGAATACCATCACAGCTCCGTGTCCTCACAATCTTTACACAAAATTAATTAGAAGTCAGATTTCGATCTAATAAAGTTGAATCATTGTTTACAATGCCAAGTTAATGTGACGATCAACTAAATTATTAATTATGAATTAAAGATACAATAAGGTTCAGGTAATACACTTGTTCATTCAAACAACATTGGAAGTAGTTATTATGCATAATAATTGCTGGGTGTCATGTGTTGCTAGCTAACACGTAACTCTCAGTGCCTTTTAACCCCAACGGCTACCCCGTTACTTACAGAAATTAATACAGATTAAGCTTTTTATACCGGACACAAAATGTTTTAATGTTCTACAATTACTAAACAAATAAGTTCTCACTACTGCTTTTAATATTGGGAGAGAGATCGCCTGTACCATTTACTAAAGCCTTTTTGGTTTACAGGTTGCCCATACTGTATTCAGTTGGTTAAGATTATATATTTGATAACAAATGAGTTAAAAAATTCAGATAGTCTCAAGGCTTTCTCCGTTTTAAACGGTTGAAGGGTGACCGAGATCTTAGTACCCAGTCTAAACCTCTATTAGGATTAATTAAGACTGAAACGATGGGCCCGGTGTGAGATGATGAGTTCACCATCTACATATGGGTTTGATATCTTCAACATTGCGGACAGCGATTATTGTAACTATCTACCCACTAAAACAAGGTTAAAAAGACGTGAGAGCTTATAATTATTTATCTAAAACCGTCGCCATGAAAGCGGCATTATTGAAACGGACTACAGAGAAGGAAAAGGTCTTTATGTTTTGAGTAGACTGAATAGGCATTTACTAAGCTAGTGCGCCTTACCATCCAGGACTGCATTTCCACTTTACATCAGGTGGGATCGTAGTCAAGTACCTACTTACAAAGGAAATAATAAAAAGGCTGTAAAGTTATTAATAACATGTCAATCGATATAAATTACGTATCAATGAGGTTGCCAAGAATTCGGTTAGTATTCTATACTCTAATAGTCAAATTGTAAACCTCTTAGCTATCGCACTAGTGTGGAATGAAAGTTAATGATGGAAGTTCTTGAATGAACTTAATGTAATATTATAGGCTCACATGCAACATCCTAGGCTGCATCTTCGACATCCATCAAGCAAGATTGAAGCTCTTATATAAAAAAAGAATGATCACTAGAGCGTCCCAAATTTATTATACAGCACATGGCGATCCTAGCACTGCCCTTGCCGAAAAAAAGTTCAGAAAAAAGTTGGCGCGCCACATCGATATTTCAACAAACGTTTTTGCCGTTGCCATTGAAATTAACCGACAATTTGCGACTTTATTCCCTATAATTAAGAACTACTTGACAAATTAACAACGGTAAACGACAAGTAAATATGCTTTTCATTTTTGTATTCATTTTCGGATGCAGTGTAGACCACATTCGTTCTTGTCTTTTCTAGGAACGCCTCATTATACCGTCGACTGAGACAAATTTATAACGTTACGCTCCAAATCGCCGGTTATGTTGGATTCACTAATTAAACGTATAAAAGCAAGGCAAGCGTACATGATTAAAACCACAAATACTGTACAAATAAATACACATTTTTTTTTCAATTAGAACAATGTAAAATCTATTGATACTATTGCATCAGTGTGTTAGCTTGTGGTAGCTACTACCACGGCGCAGCCCTGTAGTTCTGGGCTCTCAAGAATAAGACTACGGTATCCCCTGCCTGTCGTACAAGGCGACTAAAAGGGGCCTCGGGTTCACTGGGCGACAAGGGTGGGGGCCTGCGTCGTCCACCAAAGTGGACCCGGGAAGAAGGCGACATCGGCTGGCCCGTGTCGCCTTTCGCTGCGAGGGCACAGGGGAGGAGGGAGTAACCTCCCCCCGGGACGTGCTCTCCTTGAGCACAGTGCAGAGGGGCTCCGGTGCGTTCCACGTGAGATCCCGGAGCCCCTCGTCATGCACCGAGGAAAGGGCCACCGGAGAGGTTTTAGTGGGTAAGATCCCCACATAACCGCCGCCTTCCCCCCAGAAGGCGGGGTATCTTTGTGAAGATTTCCTTCCCGTCAACAAAAAAAAAAAAAAAAAGCTACTACCACGGCGATTTGTTGTTGCATGAATATGCACGTACTGTCAGGGAAAGAAGGCCTTATGCTACATAATCCGAGAAAATACCATCAAATAGTGACCGAGATGAAACTGACAAAGATAGAAAAACGTGTACTTCATTGGACTTTTACACGGCGGGGGTGAATACTTTTTTTAATTTCTTTGATCTTTTTATTTTATGAAATATAATATAACTTTAACATTATTTATCAGCGAAGAACCACGTGGAATGTCGATTGTAAAGTAGCGGTATTTAAGCTTCTTCTTTCATGTCATCAGGTAGGTGAGACCTTTAATTTTAAATTTTCCCAAGGCCGGCAACACAGACATCAAGTAAATTTTTAAATAAAATAGGCCACGTTTTCCGGGGTGATAGATAGGGGTTTCGAATCCCAATCGACTTGTATCATATATATAAACCGTAAAATTTGTTTTATAAACCGACTTCAAAAAAGGAGGAGGTTCTCGATTCTTTTTTTTTGTTTGTTACCGTCTAACTTTGGACTAGGTGAAGCGATTTTAATGATGCGTTTTCTTTTTGATAATTGCACTTATGTGAAAACTATATAATTGTAAAATTTGCATCAAATGGACGAATAACTCAATATGCCAACCGATTTCGATGATTAATTTTTTATTCATGTGTAGTTTGATGGGAGTTTGGTTAGGTTCTGATTAATTCTATTTCCTAATATTCCTACGATAATTCGTATTCGTTCAACGTTTTATTCGATTTTTGTTTTAGCTCGTAAATATACTTGTACACAACGCATCGCCTCTGAGGCTCATTCTACATTGGTTCCTAATTATGTTTATACTAACAACAAAGTCATCAATTAAAGCCCGTACGCGGTAGGGACATAACTTCTAATTACGTGTCAGGTTAGGGCAATAAGAGTAAAGGCAATAGACATCGACAGAAGGCGGCCGCATTCGGTATGCGTCGGGTGCAGACGGCCCAACACGAGCGCATTAGCATTCCCCGCTCTCGCGCTGGTTCTCATAGCGTGCCGCACGCGTTTATACGCGCCTACGTAAAGCGGGCGACTCTATTATATGCCTAGTATTTCGTGTAGAACAACATATATCATAGACAACAAATAGTGTAACAATTGAAGCGTCAATAGCTTACAAAGATACTATCTGCGAAACGTTTACAACGCGCTCGGCGGTGAAGATAAAACATTGTGAGGATACCTACATGTCTTATGATATTTATAAGACATTTGTATGTCTGCTAGTCCGCACCAGGGCTGCGTGGCGCACTATGCTCCTGGCTCACACATCCACCATGTATGTAATTGTAGCAAAATGTACTATGTAATGTGGGAGAGAAATAAATAAAGATATTATTATTATTATTATATATGCTCTTATACTCTCTCCACGGAGAAGGGCTATGCCCAACAGTGGGAGATATATATATATATATATATATAAATATAGACTGTTATTGCGAAACGTAGGCACGTTTCGCAATAACAGTCCTATATATATAGGTCCACCATACGACTATTGACGGGAACCACAAGCTTAAGTTAAGTTGGAATGGTTGACAAGTACTACACTTGAAAACGTGAGAAACCCAAAAGTAATTGTCATCACTTTTATCACGCGAGGCGTGATCAACTAGCTGATAGATATACCAAGTGTATTGTCGTGTACCGAACATTAATTACCCACCATGGTAGCTGGGAGCGTAGGAAATGCGATTAAATGAATAATTCATTGTGTACGGCCGCCGAAATAAGACGACTGGCCGGCCTGTTCTGAGAACGGAACGCGTCCAGTTTTAAGCGCCGGTTAAACGCGTGCGATGTTGGGAATAAAACGCTTGATAATGCCTTAAATATTTAACCGTAGCAATATAACATGTAACTTTCATACATTCAGATCGAGGAATCATAATCATGATTGAATTATTTTGATTTAAACGACTTCAAAAAAAGGAGTTGTTAAATTTGTTGGGTATTTTCTCATGCATCGTAATTTATGAATTTGAATCGATTTTGATTTTGTTTAAAAGTATTTGCTTTCAGTTAGGCTTATGATATGAGTCCACGATATATATCGATATTACATAATTAATCGTGTTTTTTTGTATTTTTTTTGTGGTGCTTAAATGTAAACAAACGATTCGATATATGAAAAATATTGATATATTAAATGTATGGATATATTTATAAAATATATCGCATAGTATCGTTACAACATTACGATATATTATGTAGGTACATTTATCTGATAAAGCGCTGGTGGACATGAACGTCAAAAAAGAGAGTCAATGGTTGAGATACAGACCAGGCTGCCAGCAGAGAGCTATATATACATTGACAGGAGGGTAATGTCGACCCCAACAATTTAGAACAAATGGTAATCCTGTCATGTGGACAGGATCAGTAAAAAGACCAATGTACCTCACAAGTACAAACAAGATAGTAAAAAATAAAAACTAAATAACATCCTTTTTTAAATTCCACGCGGACGAAGTTGAGGTCATAAGTTGTATTTTATATAAAGATAAAATACCTAATAATATTTATAAATTAGATTATATATGTACATACATACCTCTGTTCTTCCATATTTTGTTGAGGATAGTCATAGCAAAGAAGTCATTGAAGAACAGAGGTATTCGACGTACAACCATATTTCCATATTTCTATACGGTGCCGAGACCGGGACTATGAGATGTCGGGATAGTCGTGTGATAGGCGCTTTCGAGATGTGCTGTTGACGAAGGTTGCTCCGTAAACCCTACTACCATAAAAACCAACGAGTCCATACTGAAGTAGCTTAAGATCACACGGCTATCTGAAACATGCCGCCAAAGAGCCATCAGCTTCTTTGGACACATGCGGTCTTCAAAGAAGATGGAGAAGCAGATCATTTTAGGCAAAATGGATGGCAAACGTGCCAGGGAAGGGTTCCTACAAAATGGTCGCAATAATGAATACGGTGGGAGACAGCATGCAGCGTGCGGTCCACTTCGGCTATGACCGCACTCAATGGAGGCTGCTTATACGTGGTTACGATCCTCAGTAGTGAGGGAACGACGGAGAAGATATACATACTAATACATATATATATATATATCGTATTAAAAGAATAGTTGCAGCTGTACGATATATAAAACGCGCATAGAAATAATTATTTATACACTGTGTTATAAATCGAAGCGATAGTTGGATGAGAAACGATTATGAATTTGTAACATTACACATGTCATGTAAATTGAATGATATAACATTTAATTTTATTACATTAAAGGGACCATGTTTTAAATGCGACCCACCTTTTTGTTCGACAGGTGCAATTGAGGACCGTCAAAAAGCTGATATTCTTATTTATCGTGGTACTGGTAACATAAAAAAGAGAAGCAAATGGCATGACAATTATCGACATTGTCCTTCTCGACATTTGTATCGGATGGTATAGTAATTCCTCAGTTTGATCTCTAATTATATGAGATATTCCGAAGTGATGTTTAAAGTAGTTATATTTTAATATAGTTAATTTATATTTAACTAAAGTATGTAAGTACCATTTTGTTTGATAACTTTTTGCCATCTTGCAGGTAGGCACATGATCCCATTGCTATAGAAATTTTGGGACTTGTAAAATACCGCGACAAGTGGTTTTGGCTTTTCTCGTGATGTTGACCTAACACTGTCTAAAGAATTCTGAAGAGACCGAAACCGATCGGGACTATATGGCGGACGCAATAACACCTCCCAGCCAAACTCTCTTAATTTTTGCTGAGTGGTTAAAGATGTGTGAGGTCTAGCGTTATCATGATGAAATGCTTGTTGGCTTTTTACGCAAAAATTTACGACATTATAAGTTTTTTTAAAACAAACCAAGGATTTTTAAAGATTTTAAACCTTATAAACACTACTGGTATAAATGAAAACAGAAAAATTTTACAATACCAACTGAAAAATCAATTGGCGGGCCGGATGAAATGCTTTAACGGGCCAGATTTAGCACGGGGGCCGTAGTTTGCCCACCACTGTTCTACAACGTCAACCCCAATTAGGATATAAAGTAAGCGATGTAATGAATGAATTTTTGTTGTTCAAATTATACATTAACGGTTCAGTAATAATAGGTATATTATTGTTTTTCTTATGTAGGGCTGCTCCCTACACAAGATTTTTTACCAAATTTAATATAAGGTAAAAAGTAACCGAGACTAAGAGGACCGGTGAACCTATTTCGGTATTATAAGACCTTGTGGTAATTACCAGGCATGTGGATTAAGTTAAGTACCGCATAACAGTTAAGTTTATAAGCTTACTCTAATAATAAAACTATCCAAACAATACAAAGAAATATAACCAACAGACTTGCCTCGCAAATATAAAATTTTGTGTAATTTAAGAGAACTTATTACATAGAAGTAAACATCGTCTAATATAATTTTATGACAATGTTTATAAGTGGACGTATTTAAAAGTTGTTTCATAAATTATTATGGCAACTATTTATGTTAACGTAGCAAGTACCGTGATCTCTTTCTACCCCTAGAGTGGCATTTTGTATTTATAAATGTCAGCACATAAACTTCTTTATTTGATTTAAAATAACTACTTCCCTATGTTCAATTATTTTTTTAATAGAAACAGGGCAAAAGAGCGTCAGTTCACCTGATTTTAATTGATCACCGTCGTCTATGAACATTCCCAACAACGGAAGAACAGCAGGTGCGGTGCCGGTCTTTGAGAAATGAATAGTCTCGTTGAATTGAAGTTCCCGAGCCCTGTCAGTTTGGAAACACCACTGGTGATAACTGATCCCAAAAGCTATATATGAGCATTAGCTATATCCATAGAAATTTTCATTGCTGTAGACAATCGGTTTCTCAAAACGTGACATAATAATGTTTGCAGTCCTATTCGGTGATCTTCACTGGTTTGGACTGAATCTCTAATAATTAACATCTAGTAAGGACTCCAGAGAAGTATATATCGACGCTGGAAAACAAAAACGTAGTAACCCACAAAAATGAAATTGTTCACCAGAGCCGAAATATATTTCAACTTTTTTAAAAAAAAATAACTTTCGTGTTTGTGGACTCAGAGAAGTGTCGGTATTAGACACAATATTTATTATTTTTTGCCTAATAAGTATTGTACCACGGCATTAACCTAGAGTTTTCCTAAAAGAACATAGTTCACCGGATCTTGAAAATATTATTTTTGCTATTTTTCATCTAAATGTTACAAGTCATATATAAACCGACGCGTCTTTTTTTTCTGATTCCAACGACGTAAAAAAGTGAAAATGGCCATATATGTCACTGCGTTTTTGCTTTCCAGCGTCGATATGTAAATCACTATATCTGCGTATCATGTGAGTTTAAGCCGTGACGTAGGACATAAGTGAAAAACAATAAAAGATTATATTTAACGGCGAAATTCTGTTCGAAACGTGATACATTATTCAAATTTTTTATATGTTGGATTTTCAGAGTGATTTTTAAGTGCAATTAATTAGTAAACAAGTTTATATAGAATAGAATAATTATATTATAATTACATACCAATTGGGCGAAATATGCTAGTGCATGCTTATAAATTGTCATCTCGTTAGTAACCATATTTCCCGCAAATAAACGATTATTATTGTGTGTATATCTATTTGCCTACTATTGACAGGCCTTATACTAAAATTTACTTATATCCCTAATTTTTTTAGTGCGACTTAAAATGTAAGAGCAAATTTTTTGTATTATAAATAATATTTCAAAATCTTTGCCCCTTTAATAAATCTAATGCGAAAGATCAATGAACGGAATATTAACAATTCCAAAATATTTTCTGTACATATAATTGAACGTCTTTGACTTAAATTGACATAAGTAAAATTATTTAAAATAAAAGAGTATCAAAATGTGTCATGTTATTTATTTAATTTTCAAGTCAATCATTGTTTTAAACGAAAAGAAATTAGATTATTTACCATCAAAATAAAAACAAAACCATTGTGGTATCCAAATTATTTCACGTTTCGTTAACTTTTTAAATAGCCGAATTCAACGCTCATTTTTGGCGGGAATGTTGTACTTGCCAGATTATGGTGAAATTTGAATACGAATTATAAATTAACGGACGTTTTACGATTTTCTTTTGCGATCTAATTTTCTGATACACTTGATAACAAGAATAAGAACATTATTTAATAACAGTAAGTACCAAATAAATTTCTTTTCATATTTCTTTAGTAGAATGCAGTTACGAATTTTATTAAACTCACTATGATTATTTCAAATGATTCGACATGTGATTTGAACCGATATTCGTATTTAAATTTTTGTTGCCACCATAACGGTATGTTAGTTGCACTGCTAAAAAAAAAGTTCACTTGTAGTTTAAAATAGGCCGCTTGCTGTTTGTAATTTTATTTTTAATGTAGGTAAAACAATTTTTTTTCAAGTTCTACTTTATACATTATATTAATTATTTTTATTGCTTGTGTTCATCGGAAATGAACAGAAATTGGTTTTCAAGAATTTAAAAGTACTATTAACGTGAAGTTTGAAAGATGAGTCTGGTTTTTAAGTTGTTGGCAATTGCATTGGTCGCAAATAGATGCAAAGTTCACCGTTCACGCGGCACGATCAGTTCACCGGGAACGATAACGTATTTAATTACATTATAAATTACCCGACACACTTCTCGAGACTGATAACACACGCCGACGGCGCCGAATGCACATAAAACGAAGTGAAATGACGGATGTAAAGAGATGCCCGTGATTCGAACTAGCATATGCGGTATTTAGACGGCGCCCTTTTTTCTCAGCAATGTTATGGTAACAGACCAAGGGCCACCGACCCTTAAAACACTGATGAGCCATAATTAATCAGTCGGCACATACCTAAACACAACGGGCATGGCGCTCTCCACGCGCCGCGAACTCCAAAAACACGTTCAAAAACGCACTACGTTTAACACAACACGCACGTTACATTCTCGTTATCACACACTGTTGTCGCTTGTTGCACTCGCGATGCACGTTATGTGGTACACTCATTATTTTGTTTATCGCCGGCAGTTTTGGTCGGGACCGGGCGGCAAGCGAGAAGCAAACCACAGCCGTCCGAGCGCCGCGAGTCTACTGCAAACAACAATGGTGCGACGCGCGCGAGAACGAACCGACACACACACCGCTACAGACGCTCACCAACACAAAGACGACGCTGTGCACCGACGTGCGCATATAAAAAACCAACGATCGGTATGCAGACGTTCGGTTTGAGCAGGTCCTCGGCTTGACGCTGTTTTCGTCTGCGGTTCGGGGTGGCAAGGAGATATTAAATAATTCCCAAATTTTGGAAAAAAAATATTTCAAAATAAATTTTTATTGTTTTTATTACTATATACGCATTCTATATTTATATACTCATATAACAAATAATTACTAGTAAATAGCTCTAAATTTGGATGTTTGTTTTATAAAGGTAACAAAAAAATAATTATTGAAATACATATTTCGTTATAAATTTAATGTATTCATTAATTATAAATCAATTAAAAAGTAATGTCTTCAACTAAATGTAAAAAGAAATTTCACACTTGTGCAACATTTATTTTTGAGGTGTTACCATTACGCTGATTACTAGTGCTAATACTACTACAGTTTATTATTGCACTATAAATCTATCAACGATTGAACATTTATTGACAGTAATTTTAAATTTACCACATTTTGAGATAAATTTCTGCGTGTGGCAACATTAAAAACAAAAGAACGGCAGTCAGCGAACCTTGAGTGGGCAGGCGATACGATTCGAGCCTGCGCCCGAGTCAGCGCGCCATGTTGCCAGCGGCGAGAATGAGATAACGCACTACAATCATTAATCTATCCCGCTCACCCGCTTGTTAGCGTTATTGCGTGCCGTAACTATACTCGTCAGCGACTGTACCACACACCCACACGCACATATTGTTATCTTACACAAAATTTATAACGAGCAGGTCGGATTTGGTCTCAGCCGCGGACACTCCTAAATTCTTTGCGGAAGGATTTCTTTTTTTCGAATCTTACGCCTTTTGGTCGAGCTTCGGGCAATATTAAATTATACTGGTGGCTAATACGTAGTTTGTTTAGCATTCGCTTCGTTATTTTGGCGGCACTGTATCATTTGCTTGGTGACGGGTGACCGTTAATTACACTCAATTACAGTTGATTTAAAAAATCATGCTTCCAAAATTGAATTATTAAAAAGATGTTACTTATTAGATTTTAAAATAATAACGTATAATACATACAAACATAATTAATGACTTCGGTACAAATAGGATGGGATCCTATTTGTCTTTTAGACAACTATTTATTTTTAACTTCTTGTGTTAATCATAAGTGTTTGCAAAAGCCACATATACGTTTGTCTGCGTTCTAACAGCCGTAAGTTTCTGGCAAAAGAGACAAATCAATTGTAATAGATCGGTTTCGTAGTGACATTAATAAAATAATAAATGCAATATTTTTACTTAGACTTTTATTTTATAAAATCAGGAAAAACATCAAAACAAAATAAAAGTAAGAATTGCTGTTTATAAATTTCTTCATTGAATGTGTTTACCATAGAGTGGTCTAAATGTTTTATTTATTTTCTTGTGTATCTGTGAAAGGTCTATAACCCGTAATTTATTTAAGGTACTACAACATCGTAAGTATATATATTCTACATACATACCTTTCGTTTTTCGTACCTTAATAACAGGTGTCCCAGAATGTAACGATAACATGAGATTCCCTTTCAGAATGTCGATGAAATTGGCCATCTTTTGATAAAACTTGCCCGATCAGCTTAGTAATTTTTTTATAGTAAGAGTAGTCAAATATACTGCAAATTGTAAAATGTTTAAATTTTTCATTTTTAATAAGTTCGAATCTACCATTTAACAATTTATATGAACCATCACTTAGCACAAGTTACTGGGTCCGATAAAGGGATGCGTGACAGACGAAAGGTTAAGCTTATTTGAAATGGTTAACAAGAATGTTAGTAATATTATCGAAGAAAAACTGTTAATTTTTTTTAAATATATTGCTGTTATTAATTCAAAAACCGCCAAAAAAAATACCACATTCCGTTTCCCGTCCAACTGATTTTGCGTGGGCTGATTACGTGAATGGATTTATAAAAGAGATAGGGACAATTTGTCAGTTGCTTTATTGTGTAGATAGCAATAATGTAATCGCGACGTGGGTTGCCATATATTAAAAAAACTAGACCCTGCTGTAATGCCTTTGCCACGGCTCGGTGATCGAAAACATTGACAAGAATTTTTTGAAGACATATCAAGTCTGCTAAGCCGTACGAAGGTCGTGGACTATTCTCTCATACTTTCTGCCCGTGTCTCTTTACAGAGGTGGCCTGAGTCCAGCAGTGGATCATTTATATAGGCTATAACTTGATTTTATTTACTTTTTGTAAATGCTCATCGATTCGACATACAATGTGATTATCACGAGTTCGAATCTCTTTCGGCGTGTACCAATGAATTACAGTTCTACAAAGTTTATACCCGGCGTCTGACGATGGGCTCATTTCCTGTCCCCATATAGGACCTAAAAAGTTTCAGTAATAACCCCCGCTAGAGTTAAAAGAGCTTGAGAGCTTATTTTTATAATTATAAATGCAAATTGATGTTTCATTATAACACCTGAACTATTGACTAAGGTGTGGTTAAGGTTTTCGTATAAAAAAAACTTGAGTTGTTTGTTCGACGATTTAAAACGCGTTTAAATCATTAGCAAATATTTATTTGTGGGCGACGAAAAATTTGTACGTAATTTGTGGATAATTTGGTCAGCAAACAATTATTATTGAGTAATGGCGTTTACCACGATATTATTTTGTATATTGGCGCTCAATTATTTTGTAACGAACGGTAATTCCTGATTAAGTGTCGCAGATAAAATACAGTATCAAATTACTTTTGGCTTCTGATTCTCTTATAACAGACGTCCATATATCTAAACAATAGAAATGATAGAACATCTACTATCTACTAAACAAAAAAAATTATGAGCAAAATTACGATGGACGGCAGCCAGAAAAGCTGATCGCAATAAACACCTGTTTTTCGGGTGGTCTCTTAAGTCGCTTACCCCTACCCAAGAGGGGGTAAGCGACATTTCCTTCTCTTTTGTAAATAATTACATAAGAGAAGGAATATAATAGGTAGAATGATAAACAGCTTAAATGACATAAAATAGCATTATTGCTATTTATGAGAACGTTAGAGTAGGTAAAAGATTGTAAATAAGAAATAAGAAAGATTTGTTAATTATAGGTAAGTATATTTACGAGTAAAAACAAAAACCGACTTCAAATGAAATCAAACGTTATTGCGTTATAAACGCGCGGATGCCCTTTTCTGTATCCGAATTATTGAAAAGAAGACACATACTTGATGCTAATTTAAGATTTTTATGATTTTCTCATGGATGCCATTGTCAGAATTGGACCCAATTTGGGACTACACGGGAAGCACCAGCTTTCAAATAAAAGAGTAAACAAAATCGGTACACTCAGTCGAAATTTATGCGGTACCAAACATAAAAAAAATACACATGAATTGTGAACATACTTATTTTAAAGTCGGTTGAAAATACAATCACAGAATATTAGACCTAGAAATAAATGTAGTTAGAACAAATAACAGAGATAATGATGCCTGTTAATTTAGTGAATGCATTAAAATACATGCAATAGTTTTAATAATTGTTAACAAAAAAAGCCTCTGGCTTGAGCAGGTACTTGACCCGAACGAAACGCTTTGCTTTGTCTTTCATTATCCGTACAGCAAAGGACTGGAATAGTTTGCCCACGTCTGTCTTTCACTCCGATTACAATAAAGAGTAGAGTGAATAGGTATTTACTAAGCTAGTGCGTCTTACCATCCAGGATTGCATCTCCACTTAACATCAGGTGGGATCACATTTGCTTAGAAAGTATGAAAAAAAAATCTTTCTGATTTTACTCCGCCAGAAATTATCGAACCACGACTCGGTAGGTCACTAGAGAATTAAATAGCATCAACAGCACCAACCATCCAACCACCGTCTGGAAGGTAACCTTGCGTGCACCTCTCCACAGACGGAGAAGAAATTCTAAAACTAAATAGCTTAAAAGACGTCGGGAAACGTGGTGGAGGGCAGGACATTGCAATAGTGTAACCTGCAAACCCAGCGCCAACCATCACTGTCTCTCAACTGTCTCGTGGGCACGCTTCGTGGTAAAACCTGGTTTCCTAACCACGGCTGTCACCGGGAGGAGATCGGTTCGCGGTAGCATTCACCATCGGCGATTTTAGTCAGACCTCTTATACAAAGTCCGACGTAATTCGACCGTTTCCCCATCAGCTCTGAATGAATATTTTTTATTTCTTGTGACGAATCTCTCCTCTGTCAACTTCTGACTGGTAAAGGAGCTGACAGCAACAATTTGACACTGGATTTGAGAGGTGGTTGAGCTCTTAGGTCACTTACCCTGAACCCGTATTGGGAGCAACACGGCGCAAGGGCTCCCTGTAAGCGCATTTCCTCACATAAAAAAAACACAAGGGAGGATGGTACTCATTCCATGATGAACTTTCTTCATGCTTCTACATGCTCAAGGTGCCGAAGCAGTTCAAGTTTCTAGACGCAATATAACCCGGCCTGGCAACACATTGTTTGTCAACTACCGGCGTGATGTACCGCCGGGTCGTCACTTTTGTAACATAACGCCACCGTCGCCGCGAGCTATTTATTATAATCACTGTCACCCAACACCTTAGCCGGTCAACCTCACGTGTGCACTGCGAGGAATGTCCATGTCGCACGTACTATGTTATAATATTCTGGCGTCTCCGAGGCACGTATCGTTTATCATTAGGAACAAGTTTAATATAACGGTCTTTTATTACGTAAACGATGATGCTTTATACGCTGGGATCGAATCCCAACTGGCTCGTGTAATTTTATTGAAGCAGACGGGTCACCAGGGTAAACTCGGTGTGTCAAAATGAACGTTCAATGACATTATAGTGGTCGATATTTACTAGGTCTTTCAACCGATTTCAAATAAAGGAATCAATTCGTCTGGACGTTTTTTTTGTCTGTTACCTCATAACTTTGGACTGGGAGAACCGATTTTAATGATTCTTTTCTTATTTGAAAACTGTGAAATTTAAATGCAAATCTAACAATGGCATCTATGAGAATACCAAATAAGTCCTAAATTTGCATTAAATATGTTCACGCCAACCGATTTCGATGATTCGTTTTTTATTGAAAAGGATGTAGTTGAAGGAAAGTCTGATGAGATTTATTAGGTTCTGATCAATTCTATATCGTAATATTTCTATGATAATTCAGAAATACAAAGAGGGTGTCCGCGTGTAATGTTTAACGTTTAATTTGATTTGTTGTCGGTTGTTTGTTTTTTTTTGCTTAAATATGACTTTCCACAAAAATGTACTATTCGGTAAACTTGACTACGATTAAAAAATTCCTTAAATTGCAAAACAAATTCCGTCTACTGCCATCTAGGGTTTCACATGATTTTAAAGTTTTATTTACCAGCGTCTGTGACTGTTTTCCGTTCGACCTAGCAGATGGCGCTGTCATTAAATAAAAATAGGTCTTATTGGGTCGCAGCAGATAATATTAGAACATAAAGAAGAAGTAGATAAAGTTTGAAACAAAAAAAATATTAAACATATGGCTTAAATGTCATTCAACGTTTGAAAACAGAATATAGAAAAGAGCCATCTATCATACTTCTTGGTAATCATTATAACGTCTTGTTGTGTCCATGTTTTGACGATGAATGGCGCTAATGTGCTTTATTTGTGACATAGATCTTGTTTGGCGTTATGCCAATTGCTTTCGGTTATTATCTATGCTGTTTTTATTCTCCAAATGAGTGTGACCAGTCCACAGTTAGCGTTTATTATTATAGATATAGATGTTTTAAGTTATTAAGCATAGAGCCGTCGTAGTAGTCTGGGCGATTGTCACAATTTGCATAAGTACGCTAGCGACGCGAGTTCAATCCCCGGTGCCGATACCAATTAATTTGTTGGATGCAATTTTAGATAAAATAGATACGTACAATAATTTTTTGTGAAATCTACGTGTACGTACGTGGGCAGCCTTTTCGCTAGAAGCGATTTGATATCTCCAGGCATCTCTGTAACAGAAGTAAAATAAATAAATAAATACGGTAGTTAAAAAAGGCAAGAATAATTAAATAACAGCAGGAGTTAGTTATTAAATAACGACTAAACTCTATTTATATTAGAAGCTAGCTGTTCGCGTCCGCTCTGATACAGCACTTCTGTCTATTAATCAAAAAAACTAAGTGATTTCTTTGGCGTTTACGTAATAAAAAAAAGTAAAATTTACATAACACAAATATAGTATAGCAACCTTTACCATCTTCCCGATCACATGTCAAATGTACAATGTCAAAAGTCACTTATCACATGTCACCTAATCTGTCACATGTCACCTATATACTGTCTTTACGGCCTGCGCCCAACAATGCTCAAATATAAATATATAAGCTGTAATTGTAACTTGGAAATCTGAAAAATTGGAGAATCTCCTTTTTTGTAGTCGGTTGATAAATTGATTCAATGCCATCACCGTGTTAATGTTATATTAAAAGGATATTCGTATTACAATAAGGACATCCTATATCCTCATTAAAAAGTTACCTTGATAATAATCTTTTATGAGATATAATAATATATGACATAATAAGTAAAAGGTTAGTCGTACTATTAAATATTTGAATAACGCTCGTTGCATCCGTGGGAAAAATAAAATACACATGCCATATACGTTTCTGTAGTGCATTGGGAATGTTCGCGGATACATATGTGGCATGCTTTTGTGCACAGGGTGGGGGCCATCTCCAACAGCATCCTGAGCATGATCGCTCATAGGCTTGACTGTGTTTATGTAAACAGATGCTGCGCCGTCTCACATGGCGGGTGATAAGGGTAAGGTTTACATAAGCACCAACCCTGTAGTTCTGGGCTCTCAAGAATAAGACTACGGTATCCCCTGCCTGTCGTAGAAGGCGACTAAAAGGGCCCCGGGTCACTGGGCGACAAGGGTGGGGGCCTTTGTCGTCCGCCAAGGTGGACCCGGGAAGAAGGCGACATCGGCTGGCCCGTGTCGCCTTGCACTGCGAGGGCACAGGAGGGGAGGGAGTAACCTCCCTCCGGGAAGTGCTCTCCTTGAGCACATTGCAGAGGGGCTCCGATGCGTTCCACTGGAGATCCCGGAGCCCCTCGCCATGCTCCGAGGAAGGGCCACCGGGGAGGTTTTAGTGGGTAAAAACCCCACATAACCGCCGCCTTCCCCCCAGAAGGCGGGGTATCTTTTTGAAGATGTCCTCCTCGTTATCAAAAAAAAAGGTTTACATAAGCACAGTCAAGCCAGTAGTATAATAAAATTCGGCCTTAATCTTATTGTGTAATTCCGGCTTACAATAGTTTTTTAAGTAGAGTATAAATTGCTAGAATGAATAAATAAATTATTATTATTATATACAAAAGCCTATAAGCTGTAATCATTTCAGTTTCAGGTTTCTTATGTCCGTTATCTTCGTTCCACTGAAAATAATACCCGACCCCGTTTGTAGACACGCTAGAATCTCAACCTAAACCAGCAATAGTTTCATATTAACCTTTTCCTGTCTTTTATCCTTCTTGTTTATCTAGATCTATATGGTTCTGTGTGTATTTCTAAGCCAATTTTGATTTTTTACGACTTTATAAAGGAGGAGGGTCTCAATTCGTCTGTATGTTTGTAATAAGTGGAACCACATGGGAAACACCAGATTTCAAACAAAAAGAGAATCACCAAAATCGGTTCACCCAGTCCATAGTTATAAGGTAACAAATATAAAAAAATACAAAGGAATTCAGAAACTCCTCCTTTTTGAAGTCGGTTGATAAAGGTATTAAGAGCTGTATGTATTTGTCAACATGTCGGCTCACACCAACGACATAAAGGATAACAGGTTCTGCCCGAGACCGCTATTTAATAAAAGGTCGAGGGTCATCGGTTGACGCAGACGAGTTTCGAGCGGTGCAGTTAATAATGGAGCATTCCAGTCTTTAGCAAACATTAATCAATCATTGTACCCGGGAAACACAGAATAATAATGTAGTTTTTTTACAGTAGGAGATGGTGAACCTCCACCAAGAACTGCACATCAAATTTAACAGAATCTGATGGGCTGGCCATGTGCAGAGGTTGGATGAAGCCTGGATACCCAAGGCAGTTACGAAGAGGGATCACCAATATCGAAGAGGTCGAGGAAGACCAAAGCTCCGTTGGTTAGACGGTGCGAATCGAGACGCCAAAGAAATTGGCATTGGTAACTGGAGGAATGGCCACAGATAGACCGATGTGGAGGAAGTTGCTTTATCAAGCCAAGGTCCACAAAGGGCTGTAGAGCTTAAAGAAGATGGAGATGGTGAAAAAGCATACGGTTCACCTGGGCCACCATTACAAGGTGCGGGGAGCAGTGCCATGTAAGCATGTTCATTAAAATTCGACCTAAGGGTCGAATTTTAATATTACGCAACAGCGGTTTGTCTCTTCTTTCATTATGCAGACGGCTAAGGAATGGAACTCTCTGCCGAGGTCAGTCTTTCCGAATTAGTACAATTTGGAGACCTTTAAGGCTCTCGTGTCCACCTAGGCTTCATCTTTGCTTTCCATCAAGCGAGATTGAAGCCAAATGTGAGCCTATTTTACAGTTAAAAAAATATATAAGAAAGAGAATACAGAACTTCGTAATGTAATACTATTATGATATATCGTAAATAAACGACAGCGTTTATTTTCTAGTTTTTTTTCGATTTAAAGTCGTAAAATGAACAAGTATATTGTTCATTATTTCGAAAAAATCTGGGAGACAGTTCACATATACTAATGTTGGTTATGAAAGACTGCTATATGATAATTATCATTGTGTAAAAAGAAATTAAATTATTTTAATTATTAATAATTTTAAAAAAAATAAGATTTATAAATTTTTTATTCTGTTTTTAATTTAGAATAATGTTAAAAACTCGGCAGTGTACCTACTACTTCTCTGATAATGGACATCTTTTATGTATTTTCAAGTCTGCAATTACCACAATTTTGTTTTATTATTGATAAAAATTTAAAGTAATTCTTGAAAGATAAAACAAACTTTTATTTTAAAATATATAAGAATATAATGTAATACAAAAGTTTATCTTTATATAAATATAGGAAAAAAAAACTTTAAGTTGTATCCGATTGTTTAGAAAGTGTAAAAGATGTATCCGAATGTGAGAATGAGGATGAGTGAACGAATGGCGAGTGATTGGGAATGAAGGAGACAAAAAAAAGATGGAGATTACATTACATTACGATTAGGAGTTACAACGTGGACAAACGAAGTGATATAATTAAGATTTAACCGTCCAAGCCGAGGTTAACCCTCACCGGGGGGACCCCTGTGTCGAGTTACTAGCAATAGAGGTTCAGGCTAAGCGACCTAAGAGCTGTGCCACCTCTGAATCCGGTGAAGCAGTCAAGGCCAGCCTCTCTGGCCAATCTGTGTAGTTCGTCATAAAAAAAAAAAATAAGAAAAAATAAAATAAATAAGAAAAAATAAAATAAAATTAAGGTGAAATAAAAGAAGTTTTTCGAGCCACTATTTGTGCGTTATTATTTATTCAGACTGCTTACCCTCCTACATAAATATTTATAAAAAAGAGTATTACCAACCCTATGTAATTAAAATACAAACGAAGTAATTTTTATAATTAACAAATTAGGCTTTGTTTTGCGTTGTTTTATTGTAAGTAGTTAATTTGATTATTATAAATACTAAAAATAAACTCCAATACTAACCTATAATTAATTAATAATTAATTCAAAACGATGTAATACCTCATAATTAACTATTAACCACAAACAAATTATCTTTTCGTGGTTTTATTGTAAGAAGTTGCTATTATTATAATTAAGATAAAAACAAATATTTTGTGGCAAATACAAATGCCAAAATGTTTACTGTATTGATGCTGTGATGTTGGAAGATGACCTACTAAAGAAATTGTATTTGCCCACTTAGAGATGAGATATTTAACCGTATAAAAACCCGGTTCGTCGACAAACAGGTCTAAATGCAGTGTACGTTAACGTTAATTGCTTAGACTAGTTACTTTTAACCTTCAGCTCTGTAGTTCTGGGCTCTCAAGAATAAGACTACGGTATCCCCTGCCTGTCGTAGAAAGCGACTAAAAGGGCCCTTGGGTTTACTGGGCGACAAGTGTGGGTGCCTTTGTCGTCCGCTAAGGTGGATCCGGGAAGAAGGCGACATCGGCTGGCCCGTGTAGCCTTGCACTGCGAGGGCACAGGGGGGGAGGGAGTAACCTCCCCCCCCGTGACGTGCTCTCCTTGAGCACAGTGCAGAGGGGCTCCGGTGCGTTCCACTGGAGATCCAGGAGCCCCTCGTCATGCATCGAGGAAAGGGCCACCGGGGAGGTTTTATTGAGTAAAAACCCCACATAACCGCCGCGTATTCCTGGGCTTATAGAATAAGCCTATGGACAGGGGATCTGTCTGTCGATAAAGGGACATCGGGTTCAAGGGCGATGAGGGTGGGGTCCTCTCAGTCCGCTGCAATGGATCCGGGAAGAAGGCGATACTGGTGGTCCCGTGTCGCCTTGTACTGCGAGGGTGCTGGGGCAGGGAACAGGGCAGACAAGATCCCGGAGCCCCTCGCCATGCACCGAAGAGGAAGAATGCCCCAGAATGCTTGTGAAAATTTCCCGCCGTCAACAAAAAAATGTCACTTTTAACCAGCAATAATATAATTCGATCCAATATGTGTATATATATAACAACGCAAACGGACAGTCGTGAAGACAAGTGGCATTTTACATGGAAGCACTACAAGGCGACGTTGTGACGTGCGACGTAAAGCTCCGACTGCGTGCGCGGTCGAGTTTGAAAGTGGTCAGAACATAGATGCGGAACGTTTGGTAAATTTTACAACTACAATAAGAATTATAATTAAGAAATATATGGTTTATGTCAACTGTCTTCAATTCGATGTTGATGTTTTTTTTTTTTTTTTTCTTTCAATAAAGCGCAACCACAGACTTGTGTACGTGCTCATTTGTAATGTTCTTGAATTGGTTACTTTGTTTTTTTTTTTTTAATAAGAGTGCTACCTCTACAGATACTACATTTTTTTATGCCTGATTTTTGAAGGTAGTGTTGGAGAACACTCTTCACGCGTCGAAGACGCCCCGTTGCATTGTTATAAGTTTCTCCGCGACCGCTGCGTCCCTGTTTCTCATTCAATTTTTAGGTTGTACTCTATTTTTTCTTTTGATGCTGTTGCCCTTGTCACCAGTCTTCCTGTGGCGTCGTCACAGTCATCTGTGTAATAGACACAGCTGACTGTGTGTCTGGATATGGCCACTATAGCATGTTGGACGCTGTCGTGCAGTTGCAGCTGTTTCGTCACTGTTCTGATGACCACCACTGATCCGTACGTGAAGCCTTGGGCCTTTTTTATTTCAAAGCTGGTGTTTTCCGTGTCACATTTAATATTTGGTTATAATAATTTGGTTCAATTTTGATAATGGCTTCCATGAGAAAACCATATAAGTCTTAAATTTGTATTATGTGCGCGACAAATGGTCGAATAAATCAATAACATACCAACCGATTTCGATGATTTATTTTTATTGATAAAAAGGTACTTCAAGATTAGTTTGATGAGGGTTGGTTTAAATTATGATTATTTCTATTTTGTAACATTCCTACGATTATACGGAAATACAAAGAGGGCGTACGTTTGATTCGATGTTAAATTTGCATTAAAATTTTCGAGTGCGGTATTTTTATGTGTGAATTTAATTATAAAGCGGTGATGTACTAGTGACATACTATGAGGCTCTTATTCTTATGTAATCTTCGTTAAGAATTTGTGTAATTTATAACATCGAATTGGATAAGCTGTAGTAATGTTTTATTTAATAAAAAATTGTGACCTTCCTTGCTCAACATCGCACACAACATATTTTATATTTTATCATATTATTAACAGCAATACATCAAGAGCCTTAGAGGTAATATAATAAAGACTTACTGACTTTGTTTAAGAGATTCACTTGTAAAGGGCTTTTCCTCCAGCATAAGTCACTTGTTCTAAACTGTACACTGATTGTCTACAGAGAGAGTTCTCTTCTCTTTATCCTAAATTTATAGTATAAGAATCTCTTTCAAAAAAGAAAGCGGAAACGGACTTTGTTGTCGACGACCGATAAGAATACTATAGTTGACTAAACTAAAGTACTTTTATATTAGTCAGTCTAATAACTTATTCTAATTCAAAAGTATATTTTACAGATTATAATATTAATTTAGGCATTAAAACTAAATTAGCATTTATTCGGACTAACTGCCGTTAAAATAATTAAAATGGTTTTTAAATTGTAATTGTCGGAGCAAAGGCGGTATTTGGAACTCGAACAATTAATAAATACCCCAAAATAAAGTACAAAAATTATATAAGTGACATCTTATTATAGACAGACAACTTTGTCTGTAGTTTGTCTATGGCTTCATTTATTTTTATTATGTTTATTTATTTCGACTTAGCGTACCATGTGATAACGTCACCCACTTGTTATTTTAACTCTGCCAGAGCAATAGAGAGACCTTTTGCGAAATACGAATGCCCTGACTATCTTGATATACCCAACTTCTATTTAATTACTAATAATGACCAGTCTAATTCCGACATAACCTCGCATACGTCAATTTACCTATTTAATTTATAACCCAGTTTAACAATAATGTTTCAACTTTAAGTCGTAAAATTTGTAGGGTATTTTTAAACGTCAGAAAGTAAATTATTATGATATTTTAAGTTTAAAAAATGTTACATACCTCTGGCACCTGCAAGGAGGTGAGAGATAGAGGTGGTTTAACGCACGGGTCTCAGTCGACCGCCAGCCACGCGAACCTCCGAACGACTTTCACTCAACAACAAACGGGTACGTCTCTACAACAACGAACGATATGCATCGAAAATAAACTTCGAAGTGTCAGTGTTGTGAGAATATATAAACTTTAAATTTTTGTACAACACGGTTATGAAATAGTGTCTCGCGATGCTCCAGCCCAGATTATTTAGTCCCGGATGTGTTAGTGACAAAATGGGATTCAAGTACTTTTTCGTGAGGAGCTCCAGCTGTTGGACAATATTCTGTGTCGCGATCCTTCTAAGCGCGACTCTAGTGACATGTCAAGGTAAGGCTCTTTGTGAAGTGGATGGCAGATCACGATCTTTAAAGGTCTCGTCGCCACGATGTATTTAAAATCATATAATACCATTTTCTTATAGACCGAATTGTTTCACAATTTATTAAAAAAACGAAAATGGAATTTAATAAAAATTCCTATTATGTATTCGTAGTAAATAATTGTGTATTTAAATTTAAGACCCTATTGACTAAAATATACACTGAAAAAATTAACAGTCGTCATTTATCACTACAACTTTTGATTTCTCCGAGTTGTCGCTATAAAAGACATCAACGCGCGCGTATCGGATTTATTTCATACTTATTTAAAATGTATACTGTACCTACTAGAAAATTCTAGAGACTTCTAGAATCTTGTTAATCATAAATTTAATATTTGTATATAATATAATGCATGTGCTCTTAATACCAGTTTAACGATAAAAATTCCGTCAGCGTGTTGAAACTAAATGTTTCATTATCGCGCTGGTATTTAGCTTCTGTGGCGAAACTTTAGCCGTGCTCATAATAATATGCTAATGACTTGGAGATGTTTTTAATACAATAAGTAATAATGTCAAGGTGTTGCCTGACGGAAAGATGAGTTTGCTAACACGAGCGGGGAAAGATTTTATATTACGAAAAAAGTTAAGGCCGCTTTTATCGCAAAAATGTTGTAATACTTCTACTAACTTGGATTACGTTATTCAGCCCAAAGGAAACATGCCTATACCTAATAGTTGAGTACCGAGAGGTCCCCTATTAATCATAAAATATTTGCAAGAGATACTTCTACCCATTTGCGGAAAAGCTTTCAAAGTAGCAATAATAGTATTTACTATAATTTTTTTTTTTTTTTTTTTTTTTTTTTTTTTTTTTTTTTTTTTTTTTTTTTTTTTTTTTTTTTTTTTTTTTTTTTTTTTTTTTTTTTTTTTTTTTTTTTTTTAAAAAGCTAGTAATATTTTTTGAAATATTACTAACAATCTTGTTAACCATTCCAACTAAGCTTAAGCTTGTGCTAGGACATGGTTCACGGCAATAGTCGAATGGTGGATTCGAACCCACGACCTTACGATTCGCAGGCCGTACCCTAAACCATTAGGCTATTGACGCTTCGTTGCAGTTGAAGTATTTTTAAATGGGGAAAGGTCTAATGCAATGAATATCTACAACACA
The DNA here is from genome assembly GCA_029286785.1 of Meandrusa payeni. NCBI lineage: Eukaryota > Metazoa > Arthropoda > Insecta > Lepidoptera > Papilionidae > Meandrusa > Meandrusa payeni. The sequence continues at coordinate 7,032,045 of JAGSMX010000029.1, forward strand.
ACAGGGGTTGCAGTTTGCGTTACTAGGTATTTAGTTATGGCAATTAGTAGTTACTGTTGAAGATCCTTATGATGTATTGATTCGAAAAAACATGACGGAACTGATAGAACGGATATGTCATGTTAGAAATTATACTATAAGAAATACTAGAAGAATGACAACCGTTTATATAGTGTGGAAGAAATTTATCTTGCTAAGTAAAGCCAAACAATTTGCCATGATATATGCTACAGAATGGAACTTCGCTTCGTAAGGCGATCGGAAATAACTTGATTCTCGATAGCAGGCCGATCACCATTATAAGCGGTCAAATAGTAGGATTTGCTATTGGGAATGCTCAATAATTGACTCCGGAATTGATGGACTATTTCACGTGAGGTCAATGTTACTCCTTAATTCTTAGGAATTAGTCTATTTTTGACTGGCATTGAGAATTTCATTAAGAGAGAGTTACGCAGCGAGAATGGATTGGACCTAGAGACTAAATAATTCAGTAATCCAACTAAACGACCCCTGGTTAGGTGCTCTCGGGCGCCCTCGTGTCAGAGTGCTATCTTTTATATAGCAACCGCCAAAACCGATGCTTCGTATTGGACCTTGCGCTGAGCTACAAAATACGCTCACGTTTGGCTTATATCTTGATGGAAGGCGAAAATTAAGCCTAGGATGGAACACGTGAGCATATAAGGTTTCTGTACACTCCAGTAGAGGTTTAGACTGGAACGCCAGCCACGCGAACCTCCGAACGACTTTCACTCAACAACAAACGGGTACGTCTCTATAACAACGAACGATATGCATCGAAAATAAACTTCGAAGTGTCAGTGTTGTGAGAATATATAAACTTTAAATTTTTGTACAACACGGTTATGAAATAGTGTCTCGCGATGCTCCAGCCCAGATTATTTAGTCCCGGATGTGTTAGTGACAAAATGGGATTCAAGTACTTTTTCGTGAGGAGCTCCAGCTGTTGGACAATATTCTGTGTCGCGATCCTTCTAAGCGCGACTCTAGTGACATGTCAAGGTAAGGCTCTTTGTGAAGTGGATGGCAGATCACGATCTTTAAAGGTCTCGTCGCCACGATGTATTTAAAATCATATAATACCATTTTCTTATAGACCGAATTGTTTCACAATTTATTAAAAAACGAAAATGGAATTTAATAAAAATTCTATTATGTATTCGTAGTAAATAATTGTGTATTTAAATTTAAGACCCTATTGACTAAAATATACACTGAAAAATGAACAGTCGTCATTTATCACTACAACTTTTGATTTCTCCGAGTTGTCGCTATAAAAGACATCAACGCGCGCGTATCGGATTTATTTCATACTTATTTAAAATGTATACTGTACCTACTAGAAAATTCTAGAGACTTCTAGAATCTTGTTAATCATAAATTTAATATTTGTATATAATATAATGCATGTGCTCTTAATACCAGTTTAACGATAAAAATTCCGTCAGCGTGTTGAAACTAAATGTTTCATTATCGCGCTGGTATTTAGCTTCTGTGGCGAAACTTTAGCCGTGCTCATAATAATATGCTAATGACTTGGAGATGTTTTTAATACAATAAGTAATAATGTCAAGGTGTTGCCTGACGGAAAGATGAGTTTGCTAACACGAGCGGGGAAAGATTTTATATTACGAAAAAAGTTAAGGCCGCTTTTATCGCAAAAATGTTGTAATACTTTTTTTTTTTTTTATTGACGGTGAGGAAATCTTCACAAAGCTACCCCGCCTTCTGGGGGGAAGGCGGCGGTTATGTGGGGTTCTTACCCACTAAAACCTCCCCCGGTGGCCCTTTCCTCGGTGCATGACGAGGGGCTCCGGGATCTCCAGTGGAACGCACCGGAGCCCCTCTGCACTGTGCTCAAGGAGAGCACGTCCCGAGGGGGGAGGTTACTCCCTCCCCCCCTGTGCCCTCGCAGCGGAAGGCGAAACGGGCCAGCCAATGTCGCCTTCTTCCCGGGTTCATTTTTGGTGGACGACTCAGGCCCCCACCCTTGTCGCCCAGTGAACCCGAGGCCCCTTTTAGTCACCTTGTACGACAGGCAGGGGATACCGTAGTCTTATTCTTGAGAGCCCAGAACTACAGGGTTGCAAAATGTTGTAATACTTCTACTAACTTGGATTACGTTATTCAGCCCAAAGGAAACATGCCTATACCTAATAGTTGAGTACCGAGAGGTCCCCTATTAATCATAAAATATTTGCTAGAGATACTTCTACCCATTTGCGGAAAAGCTTTTCAAAGTAGCAATAATAGTATTTACTATAATTTTTTTTTTTAAAGAAAGCTAGTAATATTTCTTATTTTTTTTTTGAGAAATATTACTAACAATCTTGTTAACCATTCCAACTAAGCTTAAGCTTGTGCTAGGACATGGTTCACGGCAATAGTCGAATGGTGGATTCGAACCCACGACCTTACGATTCGCAGGCCGTACCCTAAACCATTAGGCTATTGACGCTTCGTTGCAGTTGAAGTATTTTTAAATGGGGAAAGGTCTAATGCAATGAATATCTACAACACAACAGGGGTTGCAGTTTTGCGTTACTAGGTATTTAGTTATGGCAATTAGTAGTTACTGTTGAAGATCCTTATGATGTATTGATTCGAAAAAACATGACGGAACTGATAGAACGGATATGTCATGTTAGAAATTATACTATAAGAAATACTAGAAGAATGACAACCGTTTATATAGTGTGGAAGAAATTTATCTTGCTAAGTAAAGCCAAACAATTTGCCATGATATATGCTACAGAATGGAACTTCGCTTCGTAAGGCGATCGGAAATAACTTGATTCTCGATAGCTTGAGCCGATCACCATTATAAGCGGTCAAATAGAAGGATTTGCTATTGGGAATGCTCAATAATTGACTCCGGAATTGATGGACTATTTCACGTGAGGTCAATGTTACTCCTTAATTCTTAGGAATTAGTCTATTTTTGACTGGCATTGAGAATTTCATTAAGAGAGAGTTACGCAGCGAGAATGGATTGGACCTAGAGACTAAATAATTCAGTAATCCAACTAAACGACCCCTGGTTAGGTGCTCTCGGGCGCCCTCGTGTCAGAGTGCTATCTTTTATATAGCAACCGCCAAAACCGATGCTTCGTATTGGACCTTGCGCTGAGATTGCGAAGAGATACGCTCACGTTTGGCTTATATCTTGATGGAAGGCGAAAATTAAGCCTAGGATGGAACACGTGAGCATATAAGGTTTCTGTACACTCCAGTAGAGGTTTAGACTGGAACGCCCCAAGATTAGGAGACTATAGGCCTCCTAGTCGATTAGCGTAGGACCTCTAGAAAAAAATTGTAATCAGCGCGATAAGTTCAATAAAGCTTCGCGACAAAAATTCTTATTGTTTTTGTATGTATGAGCTTTATGTTATTAAACCAATTTTCTTCCTCTTCCTAGCTTAATCTCGGCTTGAGCCAGGTTCGGATTTCTTTGATTTTTTCTTAGTCTTTGGATGTTATTAAAGAAATATATGAGTTAAATTCAATTAATTCCAATATCATTAAGACGTTGCATGCATCTCACGAATGTTTGGCCGAATCTCAACAAAAAGAAAAACACAAAGTGACCTCCGCAAACAAATACGCAGTATTATCGTCAAAAACAAGTTATTCAACTTAATAATAATAGTCGATAATAGAACGGAATAATACGAAATGCGTCGTTACTTTACCAAAATGGGATTTATTCATAGGTTTTAGGTTATACACGATGAGAATGTCAAGCGCATATTCTGATCTGTTTATACCGACTGGTTTTACGTGTATGGTTGTAGAAATAAATACTTCGAGCCCTGACCATACGTGGTGGTTAAGTCATTTACGTATTAATTATCGGCAGAAGTTTCGAATGGGCATGTAACTTCGTTTGACCTCACCATCGTGAGCGCTTGTGCAACGCGGGTGAGCGGGCAGTTCGGCAAATGTCACTTGAAGCTCGCTATTTAGTTGCCTTATGTACTGCGAATAAAGCGTGACCATAGACTAAAAGGTTTGTTTTGTAATAGTTCAATAGCCTTATTTTTTATTTTATACCTATTTTCAGTTTACAGTAACGTCTATCACGTTACATTGATTATTCATTATTGAGTCTCTCCAAATTAGTTAATATGAATAAATATTAAAAAATGGCTCCGTGTACTTATGTACGCACGTGACACACTTCGGTTACACTTCTTTGGCATCATTAAAGTAGATTGCATGAGTCATCATTTATAGTCATTCCCATGAACTTACAATTTTTGAAAAAAAGTTATTTTTTATATTTTGATAACCAAAATATTCAGAAGAAATAATTTATATGGCAAAACAACGTTTACGTGGTCGGCTAGAGTCATAAATTATTTGTAATATATTTATTTATCTAATTTTCTCTAATTTACACTGAATTTTATTGATGATAGTTTTCCAGTCCTTTTCATAATTTATTGTAGTTAATTATATAAATAATTATATTAATATTATATAAATAATTAACTACAATAAATTATGAAAAGGACTGGAAAACTATCATCAATAAAAATCAGTTTAAATTCGAAAAAACTAGATAAATAAATATATTTAATAATAATATTTTAATTTATACTAATAAATAATATATACAGATAGTTAATCACAATTATATTGAAGCACTTGAAAAAAGTATATAACACAATTTTTTTCACTTCAGCTTCAACCTGTTGTTGCCATATTTTTTCACAGCGCGACAAGTGTAACTTAATTAAATACATTCTCATTTTTCTTCCACTTTCTCTCTTGTGTCGGTCCCTCATGTCTGAGGATCGTGGTCACCATCAGGATTGCATCTGGAGCGGATGTTTTGCCTCCACCGGCTCCTGTCCAGCGCGTCTCTGACAGCACTGTAAAATTTGGAGGACGACGAGTCTTTTACCTGATCGGACCACCTTGTTGGTGAACGGCCGCAAGATCTTTTTCCTGCGGTGTTCCCAACTACGATCAGTTTTCTTCCACATGACGACGCTATTACGGTACAGACATTAGAAAAAATACGGACAAATTAAGAACTTTTTTGAAGTTGGTTAAAAAGGGCAAAAAAAATGTCGTATTTGTGTACACTTGAGCCCTTTAATATGTCTTTTGTATAGATGGTATCTATATTATACGCTGATTCTAACTTGTAATGCTCGATTTTCAATCTCTCTCTTCTCACGACTTCGAATCTAGTTACAGATCAATTGAGTTAATTTCAATGCAATATTATGATCTACTCACAGATCGAACGTGGACCTCTATTCACGAATGCCCCTCCGGTGTCACGACGTAACGAGTCAGAAGTGAAACGACTTGTTGCGTCAACTTCAATAGATTTTTGTACGTTCGTTTTTTATTGCATATAACTTCGGTGTAATTGTATAGAATTTTAAGTAATGACTTCGTCGATGAATAGATTAATAGACATGATTATACGAAGTTGAGAACTTGTTGAAAAATATAATAACGCAATTGAAGCGTCAATAGCTTAATAATTTAGGGTACGGTCTGCGAAACATAAGGTAAGAAAGAAAGAATGAAAGAAAAAAAATTTATTTATCCATTTAAAAGCACAAACAAAATATACACAGATAAGAATAACATAAGGAATTAAAATAATTAAAAATGCAAGGCGATACAGGTTTACTCTTACTACTAACTTTAGCCGCCGTGCTAGGTCGTAGACCTGTGTTACGGATAGCTAAGGACTACCTGCAAACACTTATCACTATCCTTAAACAACACATCAATACTAAAGATCGCGAAAGGCGAACCCGTGGCTCGTCGCAGAAAACTATTCTGAATTACTTGTAACCTATGGATATGTTTGTTCTCTTAGCTGCAACGCGGCCAGTACATCTGTATGATGCACTCAGCTCCGCAGCATCCTCCACACGTACTTGACCAGGGCGACGTCTCTAAATTAAATTATAGGTGTCGTCTTAAATTTATAGTCTATTACTCGGGTATACGAATAACGAAACTTTCAAGCATGATGCATTTTTTTATCACATTGCTTATAAAAACTTACTTTGCCCAAATCATCAAATAAATGTTGCAAAAGCGTTTATTGCATTAAATTTATTGCAATCAAAGTAACATGTCAAGAGAATTATTCATAAAAGCGGGCCTATTATTTAATTCTTAACTTGAAAACCATTCCGGGAATGTCATTAGCCTACTAAACAACCGAGCATTCAGCATTCCGACAGTCTACCGTAACGCAGACAAAATCTACGGATATCTATAGCAGATTAAAATGAAGACACAACTACCAAAGTGTTCGAAACTGAGAGACGGTTTTCACGCTCTTTAAGATAATCTAGACTTGTTGATGAACTACCGTGACCTACATGACAACGACCCATAAAAGAGTGGGCATAGATAACATATTACCATTTCTCACGGTCACTCACCTGTTATACACAGTCATACAAATGTAAGTGCGTGTAATAAAGCTTTGTATATATAGCTCAGTCGTTAATTTACTGCGTATCTTTTTGGCATCTCTTGTACGTTATTATATCTGTTCTGGAAATTATCGGCTATGTCCAGTAGAGAATGTCCTACGACTGATAATATTCATGATAAAAATATTTCATTGACAATTTACTTTGGACTAGAAAATGGAGTCGATTTTCCGCGCGTCCGAACGGAGCGATTTGAGTCATCGTTCATCGTGCGTACAGCAAAGGAGTGGAACAAGTTGCCGGCGTCAGTCTTTCCGTCCAAGTACGACGTGGGAGCCTTCAAGAGTAGAGTGAATAGGCACTTACTAAACTAGCGCGTACCATCTTTCGACTACGAGTATATCACCATTTAACATCAGACCGTGGTCAAGCACTAGTTTATAAAAGATAAAAAATTGATAATTGTATTTATTTATTTCATATTATGCTACATTATGTATTAATATATATAATAATATATCGTTTTTAATATATAACCTACACTAATATCCACAAAATAATCTTTAACAGTCTTCTTTCACCAAAAAATATGTCCGTGTACTTTATGTACAGGCGTGAGAAATTATACTTCTTTGGCATCATTCAAATTGTTTTTAATGGTTTTTACTTTAAAATAATAAAAGGACTGGAAAAGGATAGTCAACATTGTCAATAAAGTTAAGCTTAAATTTGAAAAATAAATAAATAATTATTAAATAATAATATAATACATAGAGATAGTAAACTTTAATTATATTGTAGCAGTTGAAAAAAATATATAAGCACAATTTTTTCCCTGCAGCTTCAATCTGTTACTGGCATAATTTTCATAACGCGCCTAAAGAAATATCATTTCAAAAATTTAAACAAAAGATAAAGACAAAAATAATATAAACAAGATTAGAAATAAGCAAATGTTAGAAATGTAATAAGAAATAAGTATAAGAAAAGAATAAAAGAATAAGTGTATACTAGAAATAGAAATATTATGTAATGATAATAAGTAAGAGTAGAAATAAATTGTATATAAGTTTTTTTTTTTTTTTTTTTTATAAAAGAAAGCTAGCAATATTTCCTTTTCATAAATATTACTAACATTCTTGTTAACCATTCCAACTAAGCTTAAAAGCTTGTGCTAGGAGATGGTTCACGTCAATAGTCGAATGGTGGATTCGAACCCACGACCTTACGATTCGCAGACCGTAACCTAAACCATTAGGCTATTGACGCTTAAATTTATAAATTTAAATTAATAAATAAGTTGAAAGTAAGAGTGTAATAAATATATAAAGGATGAGAGGAAAGGCATGGGAGAAAAACTGCCCTAACCTATCCACGTTAGGGGGAACTAGAAATAGCATAGGCATACTATATACTATACTTAGATTAAAAAGGACAAGGGGGCAATAAAACTCTGAATATTAGAATATAAGTCAGTAGTTATGCCTATTGTTACAAAAAACAAAGAAAAAAAAAGACAAAAATAAAAGGATAAAACATTAAAGTGATTTTAATACTGTACATATAATTATTTTTTCCTCTCCTTGTTCATACGTTAATGAAAATTTATCAGCCGCGATCAAATTAACAACCATGCGAAGTAAGGAAGTAGCGCAGAGTGTTTATGACCCGTGGTTTCTCACACTCATGCAGTCAATCGATATGTAAGCTTCACATCGGGAGTACTAACCAATAATGCGTCGAAGTTATCTCTTACACTTTACAAGTCGTAGTCGGTCGATTGACATACATCGACAAAGGTGCTACGTAGCAAAGGGCTCGTCGCTACTGATAGAGGGTTATTTATTGTAAATATTTTAAAAACAATATTTACGACCATACACAAAAACCGGTATTAAATAGAATCAAACGTTTAACGATATTAGGCGCGAATGCCCTCTTTGTATTTCCATAATAGAATTAATCGGAACCTAACCAAACTTTCATCAGACAACTTTTAAAGTATACCCTTTCCAAAAAAAAATTGATGATGGAAATCGTTTAGCGTGGTATTGAGTTATTCGTCCATTTGCCACGGAAATACTTTAAACAAAAAAACAAATTTAAGACTTATATGGTTTTCTCATGCCATTGACAGAATTAGATCAAATTGAAATGGAATCGCATAAGGGAAGCACTAGATTATAAAAGGAATCATCAAAATTAGTTCACCCAGTCAAAGGTATGAATTAAAAACATAAAAAAAATACAGACGAATTGAGAACCTTCTCCTTCTTTGCAGTTAGTTGAAAAAACAGTAATAACCTAGTGGTTAAGAGGTTCGAATTATGGTTTACGAATTAATTCGGTTTTTTGAATACAAAAATCACTTGCTAAAGTTTGAGCTCGGTGTATGGTAATGGGATCATATATTACATATGGGACTTATTAAGTTTGGTGAAAAGTGGACAGCGTAAGCAATCTGTGTCTACCCGCTAAAATTATGTAGCATCATTCTTAATTATACTTGTGGCTGTGAATATTTGTCGTTGATTATGGAATGAGCAGCATTTACCACTTAAAACTAGCTAGTAAAAAGTTATTTACGAGAAAAACAAAACCTATATTATATTTACCTATATTATTAATTCCAATAAATATTGTTAAACAAAAGAAATAGAAAAGAAGAGAAGTTGAAATATCATCAACATAAGCCTATGTATAGCTCTTCCACAATGCCATCTACCATCTTTTCCAGTGCAAGTTGCAGTCCTTTCACTACTTTTCACACAGTAGACCGGGGATCGGCAACATTTTAAAAGCCACAAATTTTTTTTCTTGCCAACAAAAAATAATACAAAGCCGCAGCCTCACATCCAAAGAGCCGCTGTTCGCCGACCCCTGCATGAGACTGATTAAACACTTTATTAAGCGTTAGCAAAATGTAGAAAAAAGTTAACGAATAGCGGAGCGACGCTAGAAATGGGACCGCACCATTTCTCGCGGCACAAAAACCTGCCGCTCAGTAGGTCAGTCGACTGGGCGGGACTCGCGATGAGCATGCATACGGATGTCGACTCGATTCAAGACTTACTTCTTAATACTTGGTATAGTATTAGTGTAACGATAAATAAACAAGTATATTTACGAGCAAAAACAAAAACTGAGATCAAATCTCTTTGTATTTCCATAATAGAATTAATCGGAACCTAACCAAACTTTCATCAGACAACTTTTAAAGTATACCCTTTCCAAAAAAAAATTGATGATGGAAATCGTTTAGCGTGGTATTGAGTTATTCGTCCATTTGCCACGGAAATACTTTAAACAAAAAAACAAATTTAAGACTTATATGGTTTTCTCATGCCATTGACAGAATTAGATCAAATTGGTCCCACCACATGAGAAGCACCAGATTATAAAAAAGAATCATCAAAATTAGTTCACATAGTCCAAAGGTATAAATTAAAAAACATAAAAAAAATACAGACGAATTGAGAACCTTCTCCTTCTTTGCAGTTAGTTGAAAAAACAGTAATAACCTAGTGGTTAAGAGGTTCGAATTATGGTTTACGAATTAATTCGGTTTTTTGAATACAAAAATCACTTGCTAAAAGTTTGAGCTCGGTGTATGGTAATGGGATCATATATTACATATGGGACTTATTAAGTTTGGTGAAAAGTGGACAGCGTAAGCAATCTGTGTCTACCCCGCTAAAATTATTTAGCATCATTCTTAATTATACTTGTGGCTGTGAATATTTGTCGTTGATTATGGAATGAGCAGCATTTACCACTTAAAACTAGCTAGTAAAAAGTTATTTACGAGAAAAAACAAATCCTATATTATATTTACCTATATTATTAATTCCAATAAATATTGTTAGACAAAAAGAAGTAGAAAAGAAGAGAGAAGTTGAAATATCATCAACATAAGCCTATGTATAGCTCTTCCACAATGCCATCTACCATCTTTTCCAGTGCAAGTTGCAGTCCTTTCACTACTTTTCACACAGTAGACCGGGGATCGGCAACATTTTAAAAGCCACAAATTTTTTTTCTTGCCAACAAAAAATAATACAAAGCCGCAGCCTCACATCCAAAGAGCCGCTGTTCGCCGACCCCTGCATGAGACTGATTAAACACTTTATTAAGCGTTAGCAAAATGTAGAGAAAAAAGTTAACGAATAGCGGAGCGACGCTAGAAATGGGACCGCACCATTTCTCGCGGCACAAAAACCTGCCGCTCAGTAGGTCAGTCGACTGGGCGGGACTCGCGATGAGCATGCATACGGATGTCGACTCGATTCAAGACTTACTTCTTAATACTTGGTATAGTATTAGTGTAACGATAAATAAACAAGTATATTTACGAGCAAAAACAAAAACTGAGATCAAATCTCTTTGTATTTCCGTAATAGAATTAATCGGAACCTAACCAAACTTTCATTAGACAACTTTTAAAGTATACCCTTTCCAATAAAAAATTGATGATGGAAATTCCTTGGCGTAGTATTGAGTTATTCGTCCAATTGCCACGCAAATACTTTAAACAAAAAAAAAAACAAATTTAAGACTTATATGGTTTACTCATGCCATTGTCAGAATTAGACCAAATTGAAATGGAATCACATGAGAAGCACTAGATTATAAAAGGAATCATCAAAATTAGTTCACCCAGTCCAAGGTATGAATTAAAAACATAAAAAAGAATTAATCAGAACCTAACCAAACTATCATCAAACTAGTCTTGAAGTACATTATTTCAATAAAAATAAATTATAGAAATCAGTTGCGTGATGCTCGATGTGAAGTTAATACTTAGATGGTTTCTTATAGTTCCTGTTGTCAGAATTGGCCCAAATTTAAATGGGAATGCACTGGAAGTACCAGCTTTCAAATCAAAAAGAATCTTCAAAATCGGTTCCAACTTGTCGAACGTTATGAGGTATTGAACATAAAAACAGACGAATTGAGAACTTCCTACTTTTTTGAAGTTGGTTGACATAGCATTCACACCGTTGGGCTAGGAGGTAGGCGGACGTTCGCTGTCTTATAACCAGGCCTCGAAAAGGCCTGTGCACCTACACAAAGAAAAGGGATGAAGAATTTCAACTTCACCCCAACCCAGAGATGAGATCAAAGGAACCAATTCCATCGGAGATGCGGAAGTGCTAACGCGTCCCGTAGTTCTGCCTAAAGGTATCGGGACATAGTGGGTCCTTGCCCCGCGAAGTCGGAGGAGTTTCCACGTATAAAAAGGAGGGTAGATGGAAGCATCTTCGAATAAATGTTCATCGATTTCGAGTATTTACGATGGCGCCTTTCTTTAAAATCTCATCAATGACATCAACTAGGAATATCCACACTTTCCCTTTTTAAATTTGTCTTATCTTCGGTGTTCTTTTCGAGGAATTGTGGTTTATCAGATCTGAGGAATGCCGAGGATTGTTGCATTTCAACGTTATCTACGTCGCTGGCCTTCTTTAAACTTCTCTGTGGGGCCACCGGTGGGCAATTGGGGAACTGTTCAGCTTTCACTCCACCTGTCTTCTCACAAGGCTTTCCTATTCGCTGGAGGCCCGGTTTCCTAACTAGAAGTGCTGCGGGGTCGGGTTGGCGAATGCCAATGCGCATTCGCCCCATCATGACAGAGGACGGCTAACCATGGGAGGTTCTAGTAGGTAGGACGCGCAAATGTTTTCAGATTACAAAATAAACTATCAAAAATTAATATCAAAGACGGTAGAGTAACAATTGTATTGACGACTTCCTGTAACACGCAACGCAAGTCTTGTTTGCTGTCCATTAACAGTTCGTTATGACACAGGGTAATTAGCGATGGTACAAAAGAAACAATGAATCAGTTTACAAGTTGCATAGATTATCCCTCGTATCGGAGCTTTTGAAGCTATTTATTCCGAAGTGAACGGTCATGTATTATCTTGCTTAACCGCACAGCTTGCTTCAATCTCAACACTTGGCATTAGTAGTATGAAATATAATCCACGTAATAAATAAAATAGCATAAAACATATTATGCTAGTTAAGGGGCCTCTCAAATAAGCGGGTCATTTGAGAGGCTCGTCCGTTCACCTCTTGACCATTGCTATATTGATGCAATAACTCAATTTATCGTCATTACTATATCTTGTTCTCTATTTTAGAACTGACGGCTATATTCATGTATTTGTCCCACATTTGTACTGTCAATTTTATATAATCTACAATAATTCTTTTCAATATTTAATTATATAATTTAAACTTTATACGTTTAATTATCATATTGTTTATTTTAGTTTATTTTTGACTTAATAATATATTTATTTATGAATTTTTCATCTATTATTTTATTATATAAAATATATTTTAAATCCATAACTGTTTTATTTATGTATCATATTTATTATACTCTTACTGTCTGTATAAATTCCATATAAAAGTAGTATTGCGCGCACGTCTTTAGGTAGTCCAGGCACCGCTGAAAATCAGCTGTCGCATCCTTGCGACAGCATATGCTGAGACGGTGTCCGATATTGGCATCATATATTTTGTATTATTTGTCCGTGCAACTTTAACTGTGTTTTGCCTATTTTTCATTCTTTTTAATGTGTGTTATATTCAGTCTGTGATGTGTTTTTGTATTGTGATGCCAATAAATAAATGTCTATGTCTAATCTACAATAAACACGTTGTCAGTTGGTAGTGTAAAACTACGGAAGGGATAGATAGACACGATATTTATATCATAAGACGTAGCGTTTCGGAGAAGTTTTCGTTTATTGACTTCATCATCATCATCATCAGCCTGTATCTATCCACTGCTGGAAATAGGCCTTCCCAATGCCTTCCACCACATGCGATCCTCAGCTTTCCGCATCCAGCCACTTCCGGCTATCCTAAAAACGTCGTCGGTCCATCTGGAGGAGGGCGCCCACGCTTCTCCGACGCTCGAGACCATCGCAAGCATTGGTGCCCGGAAGCGACAGGTCTACACCACCGATGGCAGATACCATGTCATGGCGCTGCGCTGCCCATCTCAGGCACACCTCGAGGGTGTGCTGGGCAGAAGTCCACCGCAGCACCACAATCATGGCACCGCTCATCGGCCTGGTGGATCGATTGGTAGTCCCCGAAGCACCCATGCCCCGTGAACACCTGCGTCAGACGGAAGGTGAAGGTTGCGCTTTCTGCGCATCCAACGCTCTAGGACCGGGCGCAGAGCACTCGTCGTACGGATACCGTACGAGTGATGCGCCAGGTCCTCCTCCACCTTCGGCAAAGTGCCACCTCTCTAGCCGACGGATCCGCCGGACCTCTTCTGGCAAGGGTTCTCTCCGAGGCCCTCCTATCCGAGACATAGTCGGACACCTCGGCGAGAACCCCTGCCGGCTCCACGGCGGATCGCCGGCCAGCGAGGTAGCTGCCGCCCACGAGACCGTACGGTACCCCGAATGATTCTGACCGCGACAGCCCGCTGCGCCCTGCGCAGCTGAGACAGGCTGCCGTACCAGGCCTTCACCCGCCCAGATGGGGGCACCGTACGTGGCCATGCTCCGACAGACCCCAGAGTACAGCCTCCTGCACACCGCGCTGGGTCCTCCGAGGTTCGGGAGGAGTCTTCCCAGCGCGGCTGCCGTCCTCAGGACCTTCGGCCCCAACTGTGCGAAGTGGGGTCCGAAGGTCCATCCTCCATCGAGGGTGAGTCCCAGATATTTAATCTGGGAGCTCACCTCACCCTCTCCTCCTATGAGGAGGGTGGCACCCGAAGGGGGTCCTTTACGCCCGTCCTGCGGAAGGGAGGGCTTCGGTCTTCTCCAGCTTGACCCGAAGCCTAACCTCTCTATGCGGCTGACGACGAGGCCTACTCCCACCTCCGCCAGCCGCGCCGCCTCCTTAAACTCCTTTCCCCGGGAATATGCAGGGGTGTCATCTGCATAGCAGATGACACCCATCCCGGGGAGGAGGCGACTCCGCAGGACCCAGTCATAGCCGATGTCCCACAGAATCGGCCCCGACACCGATCCTTGTGGGACACCGCGCTTGGCTTCCCTCCACCTTATGGACCCCCTCCGGTCCTCGAATGCCACCCTCCTGTGGGAGGTAGGCGCCCAACCACCCAGCCTCCTCAGGTACAGGGGCACTTCGAAAGTGCTCCGAGTGCCACCTGTATCACTGAGTGTGGGAGGCTGTTGAAAGTACTGGCGATTCCAGTGACACCGCCAGCACTACCTCTCCCCGACGTCCCGCCTCCTCCGTCACCGCCCGCAGGCGCCTGAGGGCATCGACGGTCGACCGGCGGGCCCGGAACCAGGTGGTACTCCATGGGCTTCGGGCCGGGCCTTCCTCAATATGTCGGACGAGGCGGCGAGCCACGACCCTCTCCAGGGCCTTACCCGCCTCGTCCAGCAACACAACCGGTCGAACCGCCGAAGCCGAGTCCGGGGGCCGACTGTCCTTCGGGAGAAGGCACAGCCGACCCTCCTTCCAGGCCCTCGGGAACTGTCCAGACCGCAGACAGCGGTCAAACAGCTCCCGAAGGCCCTGACCGGAGTGCACGAGGGAAAGGGCCAGAACCTTTCCGTGCACCCCGTCCGGACCCGGTGCCCTCCGCTTACTCTGGAGGCAAGTCAGAATTGCCTCCATTTCAGCCTCCGTGACGGGTGGCGAGACGTCGTTGACGTCCGGCGTCTGCCGAGCCATCCTGGGGAGTATAATTCGCGGGGCGTCGGGGAAAAGTTCCCCGACTATCCTCCCCAGGAGCTCTGGCTGGAGCACTCTGGTGAGAGGGGCCGACTGGGTGCGGAATTTATCCCGCACCCTTTTATACGGCCGGCCCCAAGGGTCTCTATCGAGACCCTCCACCATCTCCAGCCAGGCAGTCTCCTTGGCTCGGCAGATGGCCAGCTGCAGGATCTTCTTTTTCTCCACGTAGACCCTGTACAGCCGACCATCTCTCTCCACATCCTGGGGTCTGCGCCGCCTGCTTCGGGTGTAAGCCCTTCGGGCCCGATTGCAGGCGACGCGGAGGTCGGCAATCTCTGTCGACCACCAGAAGACCGCCCGCCTAGGGGGGCGACGCCCAACGCGGGGCATGGCCGCTCTGCAGACGTTATTTAAAACGTCGCAGAAGCGGCCAGCCGCATCGTCCACCCCCCCTTCTTCGGTCGGCGGGAGGCCCCAGCGGCCGACAATGGCCGCCTCTATTGCCAGTTCCCGGTTGAGCTTGGTGAGCGCCCAACGCGGGAACCGGCTTCGACCCCAATGGTTTACTCATGCCATTGTCAGAATTAGACCAAATTGAAATGGAATCACATGAGAAGCACTAGATTATAAAAAAGAATCATCAAAATTAGTTCACCCAGTCCAAAGGTATGAATTAAAAAACATAAAAAAGAATTAATCAGAACCTAACCAAACTATCATCAAACTAGTCTTGAAGTACATTTTTTCCAATAAAAAATAAATTATCGAAATCAGTTACGTGATGCTTGATGTGAAGTTAATACTTAGATGGTTTTCTTATAGTTCCTGTTGTCAGAATTGGCCCAAATTTAAATGGGAACGCACTGGAAGTACCAGCTTTCAAATCAAAAAGAATCTTCAAAATCGGTTCACCTTGTCGAACGTTATGAGGTATTGAACATAAAAACAGACGAATTGAGAACTTCCTACTTTTTTGAAGTTGGTTGACATAGCATTCACACCGTTGGGCTAGGAGGTAGGCGGACGTTCGCTGTCTTATAACCAGGCCTCGAAAAGGCCTGTGCACCTACACAAAGAAAAGGGATGAAGAATTTCACCTTCACCCCAACCCAGAGATGAGATCAAAGGAACCAATTCCATCGGAGATGCGGAAGTGCTAACGCGTCCCCGTAGTTCTGCCTAAAGGTATCGGGACATAGTGGGTCCTTGCCCCCGCGAGGGCGGAGGCGTTTCCCACGTATAAAAAAGGAGGGTAGATGGAAGCATCTTCGAACAAATGTTCATCGATTTCGAGTATTTATGATGGCGCCTTTCTTTAAAATCTCATCAATGACATCAACTAGGAATATCCACACTTTCCCTTTTTTAAATTTGTCTTATCTTCGGTGTTCTTTTCGAGGAATTGTGGTTTATCAGATCTGAGGAATGCCGAGGGTTGTTGCATTTCCAACGTTATCTACGTCGCTCGCCTTCTTTAAACTTCTCTGTGGCGCCTGGTGGACAGTTGGGGAACTGTCCGGCTTTCACCCCACCTGTCTGCACACAAGGCTTTCCCCATTCGCTGGAGGCCCGGTTTCCCAACTAGAAGTGCTGCCGGGTTGGGTTGGCGAATGCCAATGCGCATTTCGCCCCATCATGACAGAGGACGGCTAACCATGGGAGGTTCTAGTCGGTAGGACGCGCAAATGTTTTCAGATTACAAAAATAAACTATCAAAAAAATTAATATCAAAGACGGTAGAGTAACAATTGTATTGACGACTTCCTGTAACACGCAACGCAAGTCTTGTTTACTGTCCATTAACAGTTCGTTATGACACAGGGTAATTAGCGATGGTACAAAAGAAACAATGAATCAGTTTACAAGTTGCATAGATTATCCCTCGTATCGGAGCTTTTGAAGCTATTTATTCCGAAGTGAACGGTCATGTATTATCTTGCTTAACCGCACAGCTTGCTTCAATCTCAACACTTGGCATTAGTAGTATGAAATATAATCCACGTAATAAATAAAATAGCATAAAACATATTATGCTAGTTAAGGGGCCTCTCAAATAAGCGGGTCATTTGAGAGGCTCGTCCGTTCACCTCTTGACCATTGCTATATTGATGCAATAACTCAATTTATCGTCATTACTATATCTTGTTCTCTATTTTTAGAACTGACGGCTATATTCATGTATTTGTCCCACATTTGTACTGTCAATTTTATATAATCTACAATAATTCTTTTCAATATTTAATTATATAATTTAAACTTTATACGTTTAATTATCATATTATTTATTTTAGTTTATTTTTGACTTAATAATATATTAATTTATGAAATTTTTTCATCTATTATTTTATTGTATAAAATATATTTTAATCTCATAACTGTTTTATTTATGTATCATATTTATTATACTCTTACTGTCTGTATAAATTCCATATAAAAGTAGTATTGCGCGCGCAGTATCCTTGTGGCAGCATATGCTGAGATGGTGTCATATATTGGCATCATATATTTTGTATTATTTGTCCGTGTAACTTTAACTGTGTTTTGTCTATTTTTCATTCTTTTTTAATGTGTGTTATATTCAGTCTGTGATGTGTTTTTGTATTGTGATGCCAATAAATAAATGTCTATGTCTATGTCTAATCTACAATAAACACGTTGTCAGTTGGTAGTGTAAAAACTACGGAAGGGATAGATAGACACGATATTTATATCATAAGACGTAGCGTTTCGGAGAAGTTTTCGTTTATTGACTTCATCATCATCATCATCATCATCATCAGCCTGTATCTATCCACTGCTGGAAATAGGCCTTCCCCAATGCCTTCCACCACATGCGATCCTCAGCTTTCCGCATCCAGCCACTTCCGGCTATCCTAAAAACGTCGTCGGTCCATCTGGAGGGAGGGCGCCCCACGCTTCTCCGACCTATGCGCGGCCTCCATTCCAAGACTTTCCTCCCCCATCTACCGTCGCTGACTCGGCAGATGTGGCCAGCCCACTGCCACTTCAACTTGCTGACTTTAAGAGCTATATCGACTACCTTCGTTCTCCGTCGAATTTCTTCGTTTTATTGACTTATCTGTAGCTTATATTTATTTGGTTAAAAATTAAACAGACTTTTATTACAAATTAGTTACACTCAATAAGTATGTAATTCTATTATTGGTTATCAACCGACTACAAAAAAGGATGAGTTTCTCGATTCGTAAGTGTTTTTTTGTTTGTACCTCATAACTTTCGAGTAGGTTAACCGTACATTTAGATTTTTTTTATATGAAAGCTGGTGGTTATGATCCTATTCTGACAATGGCATGATCAATGAGGAAACCATATAAGTCTGAAACTTGCATTTTATTAATAACGAACTACACGATTGGCCATAGAAGCTGGCCTTGACTGCTTCACCGGGTTGAGAGGTGGCATAACACTTAGGTTGCTTGCTGAACCTCTATCGCTAGTAACTCAACGCAAGGGTCCCCCCGGTGAGGGATAACCTCGGCTTGGACGGTTACTATGTTACGCATAAGCATTCAGATCCGAAAGCGCCCGAGAGGGCCGAACCACGACTTAGTCGGTTGTTATTTCACGGATAATCTAAGGGACATTTAAAAGTTACACTAACTTTGAGTGCCAATTCGGGAAGTGATTGCGCTGGGAGAAGAAGTGGCCGGAGAAACTACAGCAACGCTCCTAATTTCTAAGGGGTAAATACCAATTTATGATAATTCATTTTTGGAAAGGATGTACTTCAATAGTAGTTTGATGAGATTTTGGTTAGGTTCTGATTAATTCAGTTTCATAATATTTAAAGTTGATTTTTGTTCTTATTTAGTATGCTTGGCCACGATCCCACCTGATGCAGGTAATGCGATCCTGTATAGTAAGGTACAACACTAGCTTAGTAAATGTCTATATTAGCTTCCAACTCTAAATTACGAATTTACCGAAAATATACTCAAACACACACATACATACACAAACACACACACACGCGCAGTTCCACGTGTATAATACAATTTCAAAATTATTATAATTAAATTTATATATTTTAAATTAAAAAATCCTATTTAAAATTTGAAACCCAAATTTAAATTGGAGGGTGGGCGTTAATAGCGACACAATAATAAATTATTAATGTTGCTATTATCTTACACGACAATAGAAGATTTTTATTATTATATTATTATTTATTATTCACTTTACTCCAGTTCAAATGGTAACCATAAACGCTATCGCTTCTGTGCAAGCAGCCTTAACTTTCACAATCGCCGATGAGAGGTCAAACGCGATCGCGGCTGTGTGCGTTAGTCACGCGCGTGTGCGTGAATGCGTTTGCGCATCGTGAATGGTGATCCAATGTTATCGACTTTCTAATTTTTCGGTTTGCGCAGTGTCCTAGCCCATGAATGTTTGAGACACGTTATCGTTCCTTCTTCTTTAATTATCGAATGGAATTAAAAGTCAAATATACGAAAAAAAAAGAATAATACGTACACATATGTCCTACTTTTAGGCGCAGTCCTATGTAAAGAGAGTTTAAGGGCATAGTCCACAGCGCGGCTCTAGTGCGGATTGGCAGATTTCACATGCCTTAGAAAATTTTTTTTGACACGTGGGTATGCTCACGACGTTTTCGTGGCTCGTGATAAATCAGCACATAAAATTGCAACAGCAAATTTATTAAAACTCGGGTTGCTAGCGTATTATGCTACTTGAGGCGACCGCCCGGACATTGAGCTGCCACGGCTCTGAAAAAACTGTGTCAAAATGGACAGATAATTTTGATATTTTTTTATTTAATGTGTTACACTTTAGTTTTCCAATGACACAACACTGACACTCCAATTCAGTTTTAATTGTTCCTATTTGTCAACCGAGCGTCTATAGCCTAATGGTTTAGTGTAAATGCGAATCGTAAGGTCGTAAGTTCGAATCCATTATTCGACTAATGATGAGAACTATTTAATACAAGTCTAAGCTTATTTGGAATTGATAATAGGAATGTTAATATATAAATAAAAAATCTAGTACGTAATGTTATCTGGCCTGGACTATAATAAATAATAATAATAATAAAATCTTTATTTGTCTTACTCCCACATGACATAGTACAGTTTTTAACAAGTACAACATAGTACAATTACATAACACGATAGGTGGATGTGGGAGTCAGGAGCTAATACCAAAAACTTGTGTTATGAGTCTCCTGGCTCCCATTGGACAATTAGGCTTAACAAAACAGTTTATACATCTATCTTTGTAGATGTAGGAATTTTTCGAAAATTCGAATTTACTATGCCTTTATACTCTCTCTACAGGGAAGCCCTCTGCCACACTGTGGGACATATATAGACTGTAACTTTTTACTTAAGATGAAGATACAAGTATACATCAATAGTTGATTAGGAGATATGCACCTACGACGTGGGCCCCTGGTCTGTGATTTGCTAGTGACGTTTCAAAATGAAACCGATATTTTATCATTCCATCATTAATAAATACGTCAATTACTAATTCAGATACGATTGTCGTCCTATTGGTAAGCCATAGTGGCCAAAATAAATTTAAGGGCAACTAAAACTAGCAAATTTCGACCACTATGATGCTAATGAATGTTCATTTTGCATACAGTTGGTTTAGTACACTCGGGCCCTTATGTTTCGCAGTTTGTAGTCTAAGCTATTACGCTTAAAAATTAGGTTGTAAAATACATTGAAAAGAATCCGTGTCACGTGAAGCACGCCATCATAATTTGTTCAAATAGCAATTGTCGTGTGCAAATGGTCACGTCAACGCGACAAGTTACGTGTCGGGGAAATGGTATTGTGAAGTAACAGCTATTATCCGGCGGCGGGCGTCTCTCCTTTTCATTATATCACCTGTTTGTAAAGGTTATTACGATAATTCGGCACACATATTTGACTTGTGCCTCTCGTTGTTAGCGACTGCAATCTGCAAATTATATATAATGGCAATATGTCTTTTATTTTTTCCTATTTGATTTATTTAAACTTGTTATATTTTAAACAAAGGTTCCCAAAGGCGGACTTAACTTTTAGTTGTCTTCTTTACTGGTGAACCCTGGGAAAGAGAAAAAATCATATTGTGAGATGAAACAATACAAATATTACCAACAATCACGTTAGCGTAAGTCCTGGCACCAGCCCTGTAGTTCTGGGCTCTCAAGAATAAGACTACGGTATCCCCTGCCTGTCGTACAAGGCGACTAAAAGGGGCCTCGGGTTCACTGGGCGACAAGGGTGGGGGCCTGAGTCGTCCACCAAAGTGGACCCGGGAAGAAGGCGACATCGGCTGGCCCGTGTCGCCTTGCGCTGCGAGGGCACAGGGGGGGAGGGAGTAACCTCCCCCCCCGGGACGTGCTCTCCTTGAGCACAGTGCAGAGGGGCTCCGGTGCGTTCCACTGGAGATCCCGGAGCCCCTCGTCATGCACCGAGGAAAGGGCCACCGGGGAGGTTTTAGTGGGTAAAAACCCCACATAACCGCCGCCTTCCCCCCAGAAGGCGGGGTATCTTTTTGAAGATTTCCTCCCCGTTAACAAAAAAAAAAGTCCTGGCACAGGTTTAAACTTACGGCCTTGCGTTTGCAGTCTGTACCCTTGACCTTTAAACTGTTGACGATTTTTCTATTCTTTCTACATGTTTAAACAACCTTTGTTAATTATTGTTCTAATATACACATGATGAGACATTATAATTACTTTGGTCGAGAGTATCACTACTAACTATAATTTCTTAACATTAAGCTGTCTTAGTAAGTAAACTGTTCACATTGACAATTGAAATTTAAGTAATATAAACAGACAAGGATTCAAACCATCACATTTATTGAATTGTGATGGAACAACTACTAGGCCGAGCCGTGGTAGTTCAGTGTCCGGGCGGTTGGCTCAAGTCGCATAGTACGCTAGCATCCCGAGTTCGATCTCCGGTGCCGGCACCAATAAATTTCTTGTTGCAATTTTATGTGCCGATTGTCCACCCGCTCAGCGGTGAGGAAACCTTCTTAGAAAATTTTTCTAAGGCATGTGAAATCTGCCAATCCGCACTAGGGCCGCGTGGTGGACTATGCCCTTATACTCTCTTTACAGAGAAGGCCTACGCCCAACAGTGGAACATATATATTGTAATATATAAAAGCTGTAAATTTAAATATATAAGGATATATAAATATAATTTAAATAATAAGTTTAAATTTAACTACTAGGCGACAATAATTATTATATATTGATACAAAACGTGTTTTTGAGTAATTAATTCCCACGCAGATATCACACAATATCTGTGTTACCTTGATGTGTTTACCCTTTTTCTTTCTAGAATGCCGTTGTGTAATTACCAATATTAAAGTACAATTAAGCGGATAAGGAAGTGCATGATCACAGGTAGTTTACCTGCGGCGGCAACCGAATAACCGATCAAGGTCATTTTAAGGTTGTTTCTTTCCGTGTCGCGTTTCCGAACGGGGTTCCTGTTCAATTATATTATATAATTGCGTAAATATAACTCATTCGATTAATTCTCAATCAAATTCAATTGAATGGTCGTTAGACTGAATATTATTTTTAAGTTTTTTTTAGTGCGGTTTATGCTTCGCTAAGCATACTAAGTAATAGGCAGCTTTGTTGAACACTTAGGCAATAATGTCCGTAGAATTTTGATTCTAAAGTGAGATTGGCTCTTTTATGAAACTAGATATGGGTCTCAAATCTTGTTAAGCAATCACCGGTGCAGAAATCAAATATACCGCTATATAACATATAATTATATAAAAAATTCCCGGGTGTCTGGTGGTAAGGCGCTCGGGTGCTAAATTCTTTAACTGTGATATAATAAAATATTATATCAGAGTTAAAGTATTTCATTCATTTAATGATAAACAAATATACCTATAATATTTAATATCTCACAATTTGTGTTGTGTTCAATCTGCTGCTAACCCGCTATCTCTATCTCTAATTTCATAGCCGATCGAACGGAGCGATGAGTCACGCTCCCAAGCCAAAAAAACGATGCTCCCTGCCGATCGAACGGAACGATTTCAAGTAACGGAACATTGACTCAAACTTTTTTGGGAATGCCTCCTAAGGTATACCGATTTATAGGACGTTGTTACGTCAAAATATTTACTAATTTGTTTTGATTTTTTCTTATAATTGAACCGACAGCATTTAAATTATGTGTAGATTAAAATATACATGTGGGCCTTAAGGTAATGTAAATACAGAATAGTTATATACGCGTGCAGATGCAGAGATCAATTTAGTAATTAACAAAATTAAGCGTGGATGTACGACGTAGCATCAGACTAGGAAACGTGTAAAATGGTATTGGCAACTACATTCGAGCGCCCGGACACTGAACTACGACGAATCATAAATGTCAGATGACTGACTGCATTTATTGCGGAATTTAGAAAATTCGGGAATACTACAGCTAACATATATGAGTATTAGATATGTGCTTAATAATGTATTAAACATATGTGATTATAATGACTCAAATATCAATTTATGTTCGGTATTGTTGAATACCGACCAAATCATATTTCGCGGTAATATATCTGTCACACGGATGACGGTACGACGATATTTTTTTATTTTTATTTCTCCACACACGCGGGTAATTAGTAAACCCTCGCTGTCGGGCACTATCTGCCCAGACACCTACAAGTTGCAGAACCGTTCAGTGTAGTTAATTTAGCGTACAGGGACGCTGTTAATTATTGGTTCGCGTCGCGTTATTAACGACGTTCTTAATTTGCATTGATTTGAGCCTGCTTACGGGAGCATTGGAATATGGTTGCATCAGCGCATTGACTTTCTGACTCGATATAGACATGACAGAATGAACCAGGAGCCTGCAAGTGAAGCCAGGACATCGAGGTAAGTCATCTCTTATATATCTCAATATTGCGACACGTCAGGGGGCTTGTATCGCGGGATCACGACCCCGTTTTGTACAGCGCAATTAAAAATATTTATGTACCATAGAGTACCCAGGTCGCTTCGCCGGTATAGATTTTGCTTTATTTTATTTAAACAATAAACTTATATCATTAAATATATTATTTAATTTAACTCACAGAATATATTACATTATTCATTTCTCTCCGTATTCATTCTCTTCTCGAGCGGGTGAAGATCATTACATACACCCATGTACATATCAGTAAATACAATACCATTCTTATCATTTTGGGATATATTATACTTTATTATACTTCAATATACTTCATTATGGTTCACAATGACATAAATATACACAAAGCATGTGTCAATACAAATTTGGGTTATAAAACAATAGAATATCATCATAGTAAATAAAAGCTGTAGTTGACAGTTCAAAAAGAGGAGTGCTCTGATCGTCACCAAACTTTACAGGATTACTCGCCAGGTCATCTGAAGATTCCCTGAAAGTTTCAATGAAATCGGTCTAGCCGTTTCGGGGCCTATGTGGAACATACCGACACACTTTCTCTTTTATATATATAGATAACAGTTACACAACAACTGTTACGTACTAGGACAGAATTGAAACATAAATACATGTTTACTTTCAAATGTACATTTTTTATAATAAAAAAATAGTGTTCCTTATTTAACAAATAAGTTAAAGTTAACTATCGTATTACAATAGGCATAAAAGTTTCAAATAAACATAAAATAAAGTTTACAATCAAATATAAAAGGAGGTTACAATTAACTGTATAAGCTCTATCTAAAATGTCTGCGAACAACAACTATATTGTCATAATGCTACGGTTAACTAGACTCCCAAGAACTAATTATGGCAAAAAAACAATTGAATGTGAAGGTGTAAATATCTATAATAAACTTCCTAACGACATAAAAAATATTAAGTCTATATATACTTTTAAGAAAATATTAAAAAAGCATGTCATAAATAATATTTAAAACGGTCATAGTATGACACATCTAGTATGGCCTCAGCGCACCTATTCTCTAAATCTTTGGTCATAAACACGAACACCGTATTTTATAATATTTATTTACAAAATGTAGTTAGTCTTAATCACCTTGCAATGTCCAATAACCGACTATTCAAAACAAAATGTTGATGTTTTAAATAGTCGTATTATTATTTTATAAACATATTCCAAGAACTGTAACGCTTAGCCTAAAATTGTTTGTATATTTTCCTTAAGTAAGTGAATTTTTTGTAATTCTTATTAAGGAAATAAAATCTCTCAAACCGTAACGACCTTGTCCACAAAACAGAGTACACATAGATTAACATAACAACATGTGGGTCGAATACATCTCCTACAGCAACTATTGTTTGCAATCTCGCAAAGATCTCATTCGACAGTTCGACAAGTCGCATAAGTATCATGCATCTTACACTTTGCTTAATCAATTTAATCAACTTAGGACACTGTCTACGAAACTATAGGTCGTATGTTCAAATATTTTTTTTTACTCTTTCTATGCAAATTTTATTTGGGGGTTTTCAAGAGACTTTTGATTAACATTAGCTACCGTCCCATTTTTATTACTTGGGGAGAAGCCTAACGCGTACGCGTCCTCCGAGGAAAGGGCGGATTATATCGGGCTTGTTAATGTGGAAGCCTTCAAGAGTAGAGTGTGTTTGGCAACTCTAAATATTGCCAACATTAAAATAATAAGGTGACGCCAATGTCAATGGTGGCAGCCTTGTAATTAAAAAGAAAAATTTTGACGTCTCCACCGGTAGCCATTGTACCTAACTGTGATTTTGTTTCCGAATAAACCAAAAATCAATATAAAGTGTTTTTCTTGTAATTAGCCCCCAATACCGAGGCAGAAAGCAATCTTTTCTACAGAGTGAATAGGCACTTACTAAACTAGCGCGTGCCATCTTTCGACTATATCACCACGTAACATCAGGTGGGATCGTAGTTAAGCGCTAGTTTAAAAAAAGCTTACACCGACTAAAAACTCCAAGATTTTCCGTCATGGTTGCATGTTGGCATCCCTTTAGTTGGTGTTTGCAACCTACTAAGCGGCATGTCGCCTCAAGTTGTAGAGTACGCTAGCCACCCGAGTTCGATCCCCGGTGCCCGCATCAATAAAGTTTGTTGTTGCGATTTTATGTGCTGATTTACCACGCGCTCAGCGTTGAGGAAAACATCGTGAAAAAACATGTCATAGATTTTTTTTCTAAGGCATGTGAAGTCTGCCAAATCGCACTAGGGCCGCATGACGGAGGATGCCCTTATACTCTCTTTACAGACAAGGCTTGTGCCCTGCAGTAGGACTTATATAAGACTGTAACTTTAACTTTAAGCGGCGAGAACACATGAGGTCTCATGAAATGCATGCTTCCTTGTCCTCTTCTCAGAAGAAAATATAAAAATATAATAGGTACAAAGCGGCTAGGATTAGTGCCCACGACTCTCATTAGGCCATTGTCATTTTTCCTTATTTGCACAACTTTTTCAACATATCTATGTGTATGCAAATCGAAACCGCAACAAATCAAAGTGTGTAAAAACACATGCCGCACGAAACACGCACACATTTCACGATGTTATGACAGGTGTGTGTAATTGTAAGGTGGGTACAAAAAAAATTGCGCTAATCTGTAAGCGTTATTTAACAGATTGTGAAGTGGAAGATGTAATTAAGAGTGATCTTGCGGCATAGCATTCCGTTCGGCTGCGCGGGCGCAGTGGCGCGTGCAGTCTAGTGCGCGCGTGGGAAACATGCAACTTGTGTCGCAACGCCTTTGATAACAGATTAACTTTTATCAAAGGCGTTGCGACACAAGTTTTGAAGCGTCAATAACCTAATGGTTTAAGGGTACCCTAAAGCTGCGAATCGAACTGAGTTCGACTGACTGAATTGAGTTAGACTTGAACCATCTACCGCAAATCTAACCTAATTGGTATGGTTAACAAGAATGTTAATAATTCTTTTTCTTTGTCGTTCCCTCATTTCTTCAGATCTGCCTCCATCGGTTTCGGTCCGAGGCAGCCCTCACCAGCTCGTAGAGATTAGGAGAGGAGATAGCACCTTTTACTTGGTCAGACCATCGTGTTGGCGACCGACCTCTTGTTCTCTTAGATTCTGTATTGCCAACGATGGCCAGCTTTTCAAGGTTGCCATCCCCTCTCCGCATTATATGCCCGAAATATGACAGTACGCGCTGTAGACACGTAGTAGACAACCTGGTCTTTATGGCGAGCTGGGAGAGAATAGATACATTTGTGCGCTTGGCACTCCACGGTATTCGTAGCATTCGCTCTTGCTCGAATTGTCTGTCTCGACTCCATACAGAAATATTGGGAGTATTAATGCTCTAACTAAAGCGTCACAATGGAATCATGTTAATAATATTTGTGGAAAAATAATTGTTAACCTTCTTTTTTAAAAACAATAAAGTTAGCTTGTGTATCTCCTACTATTAGGCATAGGCTTCGCAGTAATGTGAGTACATATTCCACATAGACCATGATTTTATTTTGTGACGATCTTAAAATATCGACCTCTCGAGAGGTGGTATAGCTCTTCCTCTCGTATTCTATCATAGGCTCTTGACATAGGTCATACATCGCTACACAATATAACTATTTCAAACAAAATTGGTCCAGAACAGCGCTGCGTGTGAACAACTCCTCTTTTGAAAGTTGGCTTTTTTTTTTTTTATAATTTCTAAGCAAGTGCTTGACTACGATCCCACCTGATGTTAAGTGGAAATGCAGTCCTGGATGGTAAGGCGCACTAGCTTAGTAACTTCAATAATTCCAGTCCTTTGCTGTACGAAGAATGAAAGACGAAGCAAATCGCTTCGTTCGGGTTTGAGGGATGTTCACAACAAAAGGATGAAATCCCGCAGTGCATCTAGAAGTCCGATGGTGGAAAGGGGATGGGGGAATTAGATCATATAGTTCCTGAGCACACTCTCCAAAATGCAATCTGTAGAAAACCGAAAGGCTAGCTACCTTACGCTGAAAATATATTCTTTTAAGCAACCCGTACGGCACTCTCACGTGAAACTTATTCCGCACATATAGCTGTCGAATCGTGGGCGATAGAATTCGCAAGGGCCCACTTACCGTCTCTCCGCGCAGTCAGGTGGAATTCACTTTCACCGCCGCTCCTAACCGAGTTCCTCGTACGTCGACAAATCTGTCTGTATGCACGGACACACGATCTCCACACTAATGCGCGATTGGAATTTTGAATGTTAAATGTTTATGGTATATGGTCTAACAATTGTTATACACCCCAAAATAGAATGCGATGATAAGTCGGTCAGTGATACGAGTTATGTGCCATCGAGTAATTATAATACTTTATTCAAAAGTTTCTTTACAAAAATACACGAAGTCTCTGACTCCTGAACTAGGAGTTAGACCTGTACCTCCGGAATCAGTGCCCACTCCCACTGCAATACTAAAAATTGATTTACAAATTAAATTAAAAAAGATAAGGTTGAATAAATTTAAATAAATATTAATATTTACATATTGTTGGTTGAATGTATGTGTGTGTAAGAGTGTGATAAGTGTGGTATTTTTATTATAAGTGGAAGCATAATTTCTTCTTTTTGCTTTTAATCAAGCGACTAAGTAATTGGTCGTATAACTCCACTTACTAAGTAAATATAATTACCAGCCTTGATATTGCACTAATGTGCACAAACCTTCACTGTAAAGAGACTATTAGCGTGTAGTCCGTCAAAGAGTCTTTTCTCACTACATGTCTTAGAAAATTTTCTCTTTTTTTTGGACGAACTAACACATTTCGCCAGAGAAGCTGGCCTTTACTGCTTCACCGGTTTGAGAGGTGGCATTGCTCTTAGGTCGCTTTGCCTGAACCTCTATTAGGTAACTTCAACACAAGGGTCCCCCCGGTGAGGGGTATCCTCGGCTTGGACGGTTACTATTTTTACTCGTTAGCAGCGCCCGAGAGGGCCGAACCACGACTCGGTCGGTAGCTATTTTATTGACTCTATTGGGACTAAGCTAAACTAACTTATATGCCATTTCGGGATGCGTTAGCGCTGGGAGAAGTGGCCGAAAAAACTCCAGCAACGCTCCTAATTCTATTAAGGTTTTCCCATAAAATTCTTGTGTCGCGCATGGATTTTTCCCAACCTCCGACGGTCGCGAATGGACGCTTTGTAGATTTGTAAAGATCTAGCCTGTGCTACGGTGATCACGTCGTCCGGATTGTCGAGAACATGTCTCGGCCTCCGGGCGACGTGTCTGAATTTAATTTTTTTTTTTTTATGATATACAACGCGATATATATTATATCGCATTCTTAGGATGTTTTCCTTCATCGCCGAGCATTAGCAGATATAATTTCAACACATAATTTCATTGGTGCCGGAATTTGATGCGCCCTTGAACGCCTAAACATTGAGCTACCACAACCGCGTCAGGAAAGAAAAATGAAAACGCAATTCTTCGGAAAAACTAATATTACTCAAGTGAATCTTTGGAATCTCCGACCAATATGAAACACAGAACAAACTCTTACAAAAAGTGGGTATGCAGGTTATAAATGGTGGAATAAACACGCATTTCCTTTAAGCGGGCGTATTGTTATGTAATATTAAACTCAAATTGACATTACTTTTGGTCCAGATGCAACGAATATTATATCACAGTGACAAAACATTACAGCTCTTGCGCAAAGTCGGCTGCGGCAATTTACAGGAAGTGACTCGAAGTTCAATGATTCGTAAACGTTTAGAATTATATACTAGAAACGTAAACATGCGTTAGATAATTACGTATAAGTTTGCGTTTTTATTTCCCCATTGGTAATTATCGATCGTGATCATCATCATCATCAGCCTGTGTCTATCCACTGCTGGAAATAGGCCTTCTCCAATGCCTTCCACCACATACGATCCTCCGCTTTCCGCATCCAGCCACTTCCGGCTATCCTTCCAAGGTCGTCGGTCCATCTGGAGGGAGGGCGCCCTACGCTTCTCCGACCAATGCGCGGCCTCCATTCCAAGACTTTCCTCCCCCATCTGCCTTCACTGACTCAATATTTATTGTAAACAAGGCTGCTGCAACTCATCAAATAGCATGTAACTAAATAAATAAAAAAAACCTTATTAAAGTGATTCAGTGTAGATTTTTTTAAATCTTCTAAAGTGGACCCATCTTACATTACCCACCCAGTCTTAGATTTTCATAAAGCTACCGATATCTCTAACAACAAGTATTTTTCGTAGTATATTTTTGAAACGCAAGGTTCTATGTTAACAGTATAAGATGAACCTAATTGAAAATAGACCCTTTAAAGCAGAAAAAATTAAAATCGGTTCAAAAACGTAACTCTGTTAGTGTAAAAAACAACCGTCGAATTGTAAACTTTCTAGTTTTTTTGAAGTGGGTTAAAACTGTTCTTAAAAATAGTGATAACATCAAGTTGTATTTTAAGGAATTTTTATTATATTTTCCTGTAATAAAGTCTGCACCATTTTATTATGATCCGGTTCATTTACCTTTCAGGTAAGTCCCTTCACCGGCGCAAGGCAATTGGCATTTCAAACAAGGTATTTAAACACATCAAATACAATACATTTCTCGTAAATAGTGGATAATATCACATGTTGTCTGTTGACGGACCAATGAACCTTGACTGGCGATATTATTGTTTACCGAATTATAATATGACTACTATACTTTATAAAAATAATAACTTAATACTAAAAAAATAAGGTCTCACTTCGTTTTAATCCTAACGAGGTCGACAGGCTATTTTTTAATAATCAATGTTAGGCGAATTGCTGGAGTTCCTTCAGCCACTTCTTCTCCTATCTCTAACGCTTCCTGAATTAGCATTTACTTTTGACATTCATAAATGACTGCGTTGTGAGTGTACACATATTAAAAATAAATACATACGAATTGAGAACTTGCGCACCTCTCCCTTTGAAGTCGGTTAGCAAAAGCAGTCCTTATCGAAGTTAACGAACCCTAAGGTGAATAGTGTCAGAGTGACGAACGGTTGTCGAGATGACGAAACGCACTGCTTTCACCCGCCGTGAAAGTAAACGGACGTGAAGCTGGCCGACGAGCTTGTTTCCTCTTTTTTTAGCCAGTACAAGCTTGTAAACAACTGTTTGAATGTGTCTATCACGATCAAAGTTTTGATCATATGCTTCAGAAACAATACAGTGTTTATGATACGGATGTATTTATTGAGAAGGATACACGATTAGTTGTAGATTACAATGTCAGTATTCAAGAGTAGAGTGAATTCGTCATCATTTCAGCCGTAAAACATCCACTGCTGGACAAAGGCTTCCCCCAACGATTTCCAAAATGACCGGTTGTAAGCGTTCCACATCCAGCTGCGTCCTGCGAACTTTATGAGGTCGTCAGACCACCTTACGGGTGGACCCAACAGCGCTTGCTGGTCCGTGGTCTCCAATCGAGAACTTTTCGGCCCCATCGGCCATCTGTTCTATGCGCTATGTGCCCTGCCCATTGCCACTTCAACTTGCATACCCGGCGAGCTATGTCGGTTACCTTCGTTCGTCTATGGATCGTTCATTTGATCTCGTAGTGATACTCCGAGCATAGCCTCTCCATTGCTCGTTGTGCGACTTTGAGCTTATGAGAGAGCATTTACTTAGCATTTACTTAACATCACGTTGGATCAGTGAAGTATTTGCTTAGAAAGTATTACTCTTTGATATTATAAATAAAATCATCATCGTCACTATTTCAGCCCTAGGATATCCATTGTTGGGTATAGGCCTCCTCCAACAATGGAAATAGGTTGCAGGGATGATTCCAAACAGCACACCTAGTAAATGCTATAAAAATTATGTCTAGTCTTGCGAATGAGTCTGCCGGATTTACTATAGGGTGTGTTCAAGAGAATTGTTCGGAATCATCTTAGCTACTGATATTCATTTCTGCACTAATGGGCATAATTCCAGATTCCATCGACACACATCTTGACGATTGGCACGAGGGTTTCTCGAGTAATTTTCTTCCACGCTTTATCAACCTGTGGTATCATTGTGTGTTTTCGAACCTATACGATTTGGGCAATTTCACGAAATGAGTCTACTCATTTCTCAATTCGGTTTTCTTTGTCAATTCGCTTAAACTCAATGTTACGAAATACCCGTCAAGGTATACTCGTAAACGATGCAGGATGAAAGGAAACAATGACGTTCGCATAAAACAACAATGAACATTGCGCTGAGAAAAAAATATAGTGATCAATTGAATGCGAAATGGAGACGATAATGAAAACATCGCAAGTGTGTGTTTTCAGGGCTATTTTAACAGATCTTAGAGAGCGCGGACATGACAGGGACATGCACCATTGTAGCCTACAGAACTGATTTCGCTAGACATCGATTTTCTATACAATAAGTAACAACAATTATAGATATATTGAGAAAACATTTTCGCTCTCAAATAGTTCCATAATAATGGATATGAAAATATCACTCATTTAATACGATCATTCATTAACAATACTGGTGCTTTCGTATTGCGATAAAGATCCAAGATTTGATGATCCGAGAGAAAATAATTTCTCACTACATCTGTTCATATATACCCGTTACGGTACATTACAAGAATGTAAGGCACTTATTATTGAATGGCTCCAAATCTTCTCGTATGTATATACAGAAGATGTTTTAAAAGCACAATAAAGATGTCTGAGTCACTCACTACTTCATACTCAAACCTGCACACACACACTTTAACACACTCACTTTTGTATACACTAACACACTCGATCAAACTGTTAAACTTACGAATTGTTTTTAAATTTTGGTAAATTTGGAATTTTTTATTTATTTGTTTGGAGATGGGCGATAGCTGCGACACAGTTCTTATCAGTTCTATTATCGAAGTAGCTTGCTTGTACATTTTTGAATTTATGTTTAGCAGTGGATGTTTTACGGCTCAAATGATGATGATGAGTCAACAAACATAAACAATATTAATTGAGGATTTCCTCCTTTTTGAAATCGGTTGCAAATAACATTAAACATAATCACTTAAAGTACTTTTACTTATATATAGACTCTTACTTGAGTAGATTGCTAATCTAGTTTATCTGTTGATGATAGGTACTTAAATGCGCCAAATACCATGCAAGACTTAGTATTAGATTTAGTAACACTTCTTCGAATCGATTTTGATGGAAAAAAGGATTGGCAGTCGTCCATTTAAATTTGTGCTACAACTGCAAATGCGCTAAACGTAAGTGTTGAAATGTATCCAACAAATACCTTTCCTTTACGAATTTTAATTGCCTCGTGCAAGCATTAACGCTGCTGATGGTGAAACCATTCATTCCTTAAAAAGTGTCTGTCGAAATAGGAAACAAAGTTATGGAATACGAGCTGCGCCCCGCGATGTTACCCGCTAATAAAAACGATTTATTTATTTTTATAAAATAAAAGTAGTCTAAGTTACACCTTATTACATCTGCTATCTGCCAGTGAAAGTCTCGTGAAAACCGGTGAAGCCGTTTCAGAGATTAGACGGGACAAACAGACAAAATTTGTAAAAAAATGTTATTTTATTTTTTGTACCGTATATATTCATATGCATGTAGTAATAAGCACTTATTTTAATATTAAATACTGACTCTCCAATTTTTTTTATTTGTATAGATGTCAATTTTTTTTAATATCGGAAAAAAGTTTTTTTTTTTTTTTTATGACAAACTACACAGATTGGCCAGAGAAGCTGGCCTTGACTGCTTCACCGGATTGAGTGGTGGCACAGCTCTTAGGTCGTTTAGCCTGAACCTCTATTTACCATGCGCTCGGCGGTGAGGGAAAACCTATATGTCTTTGAACATTTTTCTAATACATGTGAAGTCCTCCAATCCGAACTACGGTCGCGTGGCGGACTACGCCCTTATACTCTCTTTACAGAGAAGGCCTGTGCCCAGCAGTGGGACATATATATATAAAAAAGGTTGTAAAAAAAGGACATAGATGATTTTATTTTTATAGATGCTTTTGGACAGGTTAAAAATACGTACATCACTGAAGTTTTCATTGTACAGGTGGGTTTGAGATATTGGGTTTATGATGATGCATGTTTTTGGAAAGTAGAAGTACTCTCTAACGATCACAAATACATAACAATCGTAACCTCTGCCTGGTCATGGTTCATGGCGTAGTGGGTTATAAATAATACCATATTTTCATCACTTGGCTATGTATAAATTTGATAAAATCATTAGAACCCCTTGCGACACTGAATATCCACAGTCTGGGACCAGTCAACTGTCCAAAACTTCAACAAAAACTATCGACGAGGATGGGATTCGAACCCACGCGTGCAGAGCACATTGGATTAGCAGTCCAACGCCTTAACCACTCGGCCACCTCGTCATGGCAGCTGTGGTTGCTATTTATAAATTCATATACATAATTCAGTTGACTTGATTGTTAATTTTTTCACTTATAAAATCCTTAATTATAAAGCCCAAAATCATTGCAAGAAGGTTATCGCAATTGTGGTCACGGCTCGATACAAATATAAAACGCAAAAGGTTTGGTAACAGCTGTCAAGTGTTTTGTACATATTTTTAATTGCGACTTGAGTAAGCCAACCAAGTTAGTAAATAGTAAGCAAGAACAGTTGATACTTATGTTACCTAGCAACACATGGCATGGCACCCAGCGATTCTTATGTATAATAACTACTTCCAATGATATCTTAGTGATTTACCTTAACCTTATTGTATCTTTAATTCATAATTAATAATTTAGTTGATCATCATATTAACAAAACAATAATTTAACTTTATTAGTTCGTAATCTGACTTCTAATTAATTTTGTATAAAGATTGTGAAGACGCGCAGTTGTGACGGTATTCGTTAAAATAATTCTTTGTACAACGTTACGCTGTCTCAATTTCTTTCATTCTTTCTAGACCTACATCTATACAAACAGGGAGTTTAGTTTTATAGTATGTTAGATTACCACTATGACGATTTGATTCTATTGACCAAATAGTTATTACTGAATAAGTCAAATCGTCATTCGGTGCGACGTAAACAGTTGAAGGTAAAAGTAGGACATGTATACTGCGGTGGGTCTTATTAACCGAGCTGACGTTCAATTATCGCTCAAGGTCCTTCTGTCGTAACCATTTTGTACAGACCCTTAATCTACTTAATTGTATTGTAAGAATATACGTAGCAACAAAAAAGCTTTAATAACTAGTCAATTACGTATTTTTTTAAAACCTTTTTCTATTGGGGCCAGTATTGTGTGTGTATTCTGGAGGTCCGCATTGAAACGGGGTTATTCTAATTAGAGTACCGGGCGTTGGTAGTTACATATTCGGATAGGTGAAATTCTGGAAATTTCAAGGTATTATAAATAAATACAACAGTGGCAGAGTAATTAGGTCATAAATCTTCGTATGGATAGTGAATTCCTGGCCTACCACCGGGGTCCCCATTCCTGCTTAATCTACTTCACTTTGCCCTTATCTATTACCTTACTTACGGCATCCTCCTCTTTTAAATGGTTCTTAAACATATCCGCCTTCACAACGTCCAGCCAGCGTTTCGAGCCTGCTGCTGGGTCTTGGGCCTTGTAACTTGAAGACTAGGCATTTATTTCCGACATAGTCAGAAGGATTTTGGTATATATGGCTATATCATCGGAGACGACAGATTCTGTAAAACCTCGGTTGACCGGAATCACGTTCAGCATAAAACAGACGTCATATCATAAAGCTAATACACTGCCGAATACTGTAAATAAATAAGGTATTATCTGTATAGGATTAATTATAGTGTGTAGTATGTATTAATATGTATTAGTATTTATTGTATATTATATTTTTTATTGTATGTTATATCTAGTTTATAGATTTATGGGTGCAGTTTTCGCCAATAGACTGCTCTGGCAGTTTGACGAAACAATTTATGTTTTAATATAAATAAATCTATTTAGTAAATAATTTTTTAAAGAAATGTCAGTGATATATACTGTCTGCTATAATTTCTGCTGTAGAAAAAAGGTTTTTTGATTTCACAAATAGTGTTTGTGTTAAAGAGATTTGTTGTCATGATATTCATTGTTAATAGAAACCATTTAGATAGCAAAACAACAATAAAATATTGAATTCTGATAGCAAAGGTCTAAGTTAGTAAATTGTTGCAAGTTATTTGGGATTTAAAGCCGATTGTTTGATCGTTAATGCGACACCAAGCGTCTATAACTGTAAGTCTGTCAGTAGGTCTACAATTAGCGAG
This sequence comes from Meandrusa payeni, assembly GCA_029286785.1. Lineage (NCBI taxonomy): Eukaryota > Metazoa > Arthropoda > Insecta > Lepidoptera > Papilionidae > Meandrusa > Meandrusa payeni. The sequence goes on from JAGSMX010000029.1 coordinate 7,068,427, forward strand.
TTGTTTCCGGTCTAAAACAAAAGGGAAACTTTTATAAACAATCGACCGTGTTGAATGCGTTGTAACACTCCAATTTTGTGAAGCGAAATTCATTGACAATGGCTTCTACGCTTTTGCTTTGCTTAACCTACAAATTTATTGTTTAATAAGATTTATTATATTTTGTATAGAAAATATTTTTTTGATAGAACAATTTTTGAGCGTAATTTCCGATAGAATGTGGCAAAATTACAAGAACATTCGGATTATTTATTACAATTATCACGTAGACAGAGATCACGCCCACTGCCTCTTTTTTAATAGGTCTCAAATCTGTTCGATATACCTCCTTTTACGGCGATCTCTACCGACCACAACAGGAAGTGTCTGCTGTATAAAGTATGTCTCATTATTAAATAATTTATTTATGTGAGTTTGTATGGGAGAAGGGGTAAACCATGTGGATCACTCATTCTCCAGCGAAGTCGCCGCCTAAACACAAACACAAGAGATAGAAAAAGACATGTTATGCTTTTGGGCGTGTAGATCAGATGTACTGGTAAGAGGAAAATCAGACGAAATAATTTAATACTCAAAATTAACGGGTAATATCGGTAAGGGACGTCCTATCGAATATCCACTAGATTGGTGACGTCTTAAAGAAGAGTGACGTCAGAAGTACGCGGAACCATCGAAGATATTCACATATCTGGCACACTATTGTGTAGGTTTTACTTTTTCTCGGCTTATAGCCGGTCTTATGTGTGCATTCCGTCTTGAGACTTCAAGAAAAAGAACGCCACTTCCTAATCGCTATTGTATAAATAGATTTTAATATACGTAACAATAAATCAAACAATATTATTATTTTTTTTTTGTTGACGGGGAGGAAATCTTCACAAAGATACCCCGCCTTCTGGGGGGAAGGCGGCGGTTATGTGGGGTTTTTACCCACTAAAACCTCCCCGGTGGCTCCCTCACCCCCTGTGCCCTTGCAGCGCAAGGCGACACGGGCCAGCCGATGTCGCCTTCTTCCCGGGTCCACTTTGGTGGACGACGCAGGCCCCCACCCTTGTCGCCCAGTGAACCCGGGGCCCCTTTTAGTCGCCTTGTACGACAGGCAGGGGATACCGTAGTCTTATTCTTGAGAGCCCAGAACTACAGGGCTGAAACAATATTATACCTTAACTGTTTGGTTGCTCTGCTGTGTCTAAACTATTACTGTTATATACGTTATCTCCTAGGACTTTGGTTATTAATGTTGATGTGTATGGCCGCCTATTTCTGAAGGAAGCTGATGTTTGTGCGTCAACGTTTTTACTATATGTTATTAAATTTTTTGCTACTACCCCTGTTACACCTATATGCGTATAAATAAAATTAAATAGCCTTTATTGCCTAAAGTTTCTTTACAATAAATAAAAAACGGTTGGCCTACTTACTGCAAACTAAATGAATTTGATAATTCTTACGTTAATAATCGGCAACTGATTGTGGAACGGCTTGTCTATCGGCAGAGGCCTCCTCTAAAGATATGCCCATAATAAATTATTATTATTATAAATGTATAGATATTAATATAATATATAGATAGATTTCCCGCGAAGGTGTGTGAATGAGCAAGAAGACTGTGAAAAATGTTACTGAAAAATCCGTAATCTCCACTGCTATTTACTTTATATATAAAATATCTGAGTTACCTGGTATTTTAAATTACGCCGTAACCGCATGACCTATGTTTCCATAGAAAATACTTGTTATATAACGAACAATACTTTCAAGCTTAATTATAGCTCACGTTACGTTTCTGAGAGATGAGAAAGCGCGTTTGGAAGTCCGTCAAATGTTGCATTAAGCTGCATCATAGTGCACCGGCAACGGGGTCACTTTCTAGCCGACTTGACTTTCCAGCCCTTTCCCTGGTATCTTCAGCTTTCGTAGATAATTGTTTACGTTGTAAGTTGCGTGTCGTTTCGTAAGAACAGTTTATTTCTATTGGAATAGAAAGAAATTAAAAAAAATAAAAAAGCTCTCACGTATTTCAAATGTTAGCGGGGTTGGCAGTAATCACTATTGGAACAAAGACTCCCATATTTGACAAGGTATGCCTTTCTCTTAAGGCAATGAAGGGCGGAATACTCATTGATACAATCCGGCCGGGATTCGAATTATCAATCCTCATATCGAAGTTAGAAGATAGAATACTCAGAATACAGAATACTCAGATAGAAACGCCTTAATAATACAAATTCCTTATGTCCTAGCACATGCCTAAGCTTAATTGGAACATCATCTTCAATTACTGCTTTTTTTCGTAACAGGAAAAAGGTTTTGCTAACAGTGTTTGTGTTAAGAGGTTTATCGTCGCGTCGCATTTTTTATTGTAGTTATTATATTTTATTAAATTGATATAAATTTGACATTTATATGGCAAAACAATGATTATGGGGTCAGCTAGTCAGCAATAAAACATCACTTCAACCAAATCAGTGGCTGACTAAACATCAGACACTCTGCGTTTCTCCAATATCATAGTTATATTACTAAGTTCTTGTAACCTAGATTTTAGTTCTTCTCCTACTTTACTTAAAGACCTTTTTATATAAATTTACGTAGTATTTCTATAGTTTCTATTTTATGTCGGTCTTGCTACAAGTACTGGCAATATATTATTATGGTAATATATTGTATATTTATGAGGTAAACAACATTGCTTGAATAGGAGACAAGTTTTTAGAACCATTTCAAGGTCTCTTCTATTATCGTAATATCATTGCTTACGATTAATTATTTCATAGCTTTTTAGGCATTGAATCAAAATTTTATATTTATTTGAAGATAAATGGTGGAGATTCCCAATTCATCTGTATTTTTAATGCTTTTGTACTCATAGTGTCGTTGTTTATGAATCGATGTTGAATTCACTTCACTTGCAATAGTTTCATTTCAGTTATGTACCATATTATGTTAGTACTCTTAAACGACAACGAGCCTAAAAGTGAAAAAATAATGTTTGATTTTATTTGAAATCGGTTTTTGTTTTTACTCATAAATATACTGGTAATATATAATTGCAGATAGTATACCATAATTTTTTTACGTTTCTCGTTTTTTATGCTCTTTCGATGTACTTCTAAAGTTATAAATACAGCTTGGAGAGAGGTCTGGTAATGTAGCGTTTCCTGCTCTTATAGCTTCCTGTATCATACTAAATACAGTAAAACTGTTAATGGATATATCATTACCGTTTATGGATACAGTAACTTAAGTTAAGTTAAATGTGTTACGTAAAGATTACGACTTTTTATGAGTTATGGATAAGTAATGTTTAAAACTCTTTTAACGGAAAACGATCAAGTCTTTAAAATAGCTGTTTAGAGATTCGTCGGTACTCAAGTAATGTCTGAAAGAGACAGGTGTTAAACGTTACTGAGGAATGTTAATGTATGATTTAATTCATGAAGTCTATGTTGGAAGCAATGACAGTCTAGTCAAGTCTGCCCAACGATTCGACTTGTAATTTGAAATTCTAATCTCAGTCACATTAAATCTCGTATCGTATTTGGAAATAGGAAAGGGTAGTTCTCCTTTACCGAGTTAATTTTACTGTCGACGTTTAGATTTCTCTCTCCACATAAACCAAAGCTATGTAAAATCGAGGAGAGCCGTCTTGCAGTGTCCAGGCGATCGCCTCAAGTTGTATAGTACAATAGATACATCAGTTTGATCCAATGCACCAATAAATTTGTTTATTGCAATTTTAAGTTCTGATTTGTGACCACGTGGTGGTGAAGGAAAACATTGTCAGTGAACCTACATGTGTTAGAAACAAAGATGTTAGCTGGCAACACATGGCACCCAGCGATTGTACAATAACTACCCCTATATATCTCTATATATATATATATATGTTAGTGATTAAATTGAACGTTATTGTATCTTTAATTCATAATTTAGTTGAACATCAAATAAACTTTTTTTTTTTGTTAACGAGGAGGAAATCTTCAGAAAGATACCCCGGCTTCTGGGGGGAAGGCGGCGGTTATGTGGGGTTTTTACCCACTAAAACCTCCCCGGTGGCCCTTCCTCGGTGCATGGTGAGGGGCTCCGGGATCTCCAGTAGAACGCACCGGAGCCCCTCCGCACTGTGCTCATAGAGAGCACTTCCCGGGGGAGGTTACTCCCTCCCCCCCTGTGCCCTCGCAGTGCAAGGCGACACGGGCCAGCCGATGTCGCCTTCTTCCCGGGTCCACCTTGGCGGACGACAAAGGCCCCCACCCTTGTCGCCCAATGAACCCGAGGCCCCTTTTAGTCGCCTTCTACGACAGGCAGGGGATACCGTAGTCTTATTCTTGAGAGCCCAGAACTATAAGGTTGAGAACATCAAATAAACTTGGCATTGTAAACAACAATTTAACTTTATTACTTTGTAATCTGACTTCTAATTAATTTTGTATAAAGATTGCGAGGACGCGCAGTTGTGACGGTATTCGTTAAAATAATTCCTTGTACAACGTTACGCTGTCTCAATAAAGCGAGTATACTAGTCATTGGACTATTTCATTCCACAAAACCCACAAGTTATTACACATGTGAACTCTGCAAATACGCAGTAGGGTCGCGTGGCGTATACTCTTTTATACTCTCTTATATCTTCCTTATACTCTCTTTACAGGAAAGGCCTTTGCCTAACAGTGAGACTATATAGGCTGTAACTTTAACTTTTATGTAATTTATCATCACATTTTAACATATCATTTACATTCTATAAAAGTGAACGCCGCAAAAACTTATCGATCTAATTTAAAGCAAGGAGTAAAGCGTTATTACACGCAATCAATTCAATAGTATCAAGTTCAACATAGATAATAAAATATAAATAACGTTTTTATGTGCATTGCTCTATAGTTCTAAATGTCATTGCATTCCGTCATTAAAAAAAAACGAACATAGATAATTATTTGTGTTTAAAACAAAGTAACTCGTTACAAATGAAGGTAAACTGGTTGCGAAAAAACGTTACATAGACGTTTAGATCTAGTATTTAATATTAGGTCCAAGGTTGTGTATCTCTGAATAGTTGCACTAGATCACGTAATTACACGTTACGTGATTGTTCTAATTGTTTATGGTTTACCACTCTAGTTATTAATTAACAAAACTAAATCTATTTCGTTTTTGAAGGACTTCGATAACTTAATGGAAGCAGCACTATTAAGATTGCTACATATAATGAATAAACTGTACCCCAAATACATATAATATAAAAATCAGTTGACTGTACCAGTGTACAGTATCAGGTGCACTGCGAAGCTGTAAAAAGTTTATTTCAACTACAGCTTAAATGTCATTATTTAAATTCAGACCAGATCATGTACTCTGTAATTTAAGATATCTATTACGTTTTTTACTTCGCATAGCACGTTCAATTTATGTCGTGACAATCGCTTGTTAAACGTCTGTCCCAAGGCGGCGTAGAATGCGGAAGGATTAGAGTTCAACGCGTTCGATTTATAATATCAACTCCGTTCGAGGGACCGATCAACTGATTGAAGTTTAAACTTCTTTACAAAGTCAATTTCGTACGTTTGTAATTGTTTTCAATAACGAACGATCATACTTTGACCTGTGCCCAGCAGTGCGATTTACATATTTAAACTTCAACGTTAACTTACTACTGTATATATACTAATGACATTTACCACACATTTTCATAAACTTTAATTTAGTGAGGTCAGATTTTTTTGTATAATTGTTTCGTGTCCTCAATAAAAGAAAAGAAAAACTGCCGCTTCTGCTTGCATAAGGCTTTCTCGTGTTGGTAGATTGTGCTAATTGAGGTGCACGCTTTAGAAACCGAAAGTTTTTCGAGCAACACAATGGGAATAACTTTTTTGTTAGCGCAACGTGTTCACCCGCGAAATGTGTGAAAAACTGCCAGAATTGACACTTAAAAGAACTAATTATAAAAAAATGAAGTCAAAGAAACCCTAATAAGTTCAAATTAACCTTACATTATGTGAATCATATGCGACGATGGTGAGACAACTTGTGGGTTTGATCGCCGACGTAACTCGTCCTTTCCCCGGAGGACGATTACGCGTCAGGGACGTTCTCACAAGTAAAACAAAAAAAAAGGTTATGTGAATCAAAGGGAAGGCTCAGAGCTGGATGACTCGAAATCACAACCAACTTAACTTGCATCAAGTTTTTTTCATTTCTTACATTACATTATGTGCTTTTAGTAGTTATATACTTGTTTAATTGTTAATAATTAACTTATAGAATTACTTAGAATAAAAGATTCGAACTAGTAGTTCCGTTTACATTTCGTCATTATATAATATTTGACTTCTTCTTCCTTTTACTTCAAAAGGAGTATGTTCTCAATTCGTCTGTAATTTTTTTCATGTTTGTTATCGCATAACTATCGACTGGATGAACCGATTTTGATGATTCTTTTATATTTGAACTTTCATTTGATTATTGCGCTGCCAACAAATGTAATATACGTACAGCTGGAACTAAATCTACTTTCAAACATTTACTATGGAAGCTTTACCTAAGCAAGGAATAGTTTGTCAATTGCTGTCCCTATCCATATATAATTATATATATATGTATCTATTTATTATATGTTAATTATTATGTATAATTATTATGTTTATATATTTAATTTATTTGTAAGTAGGTATGTATATTATATATGCATGCATTTATTATAGTTTTCTTTTATTTATTATTTTCTCATATAGCTTGCGCACCCGTTACTTTGTCTCTTCACAACCCCAAGGTAGACTGGCAGAGAATGCCTACTGGCATTAAGTCCACCTATTTGTACCTTTTTTTGTATTGTGTGCAAATAAAGAATAAATAAATATTTTTTTCTGACAATGGGATCCATGACCAAATAAGTCCTAAATTTGCATCGAGTATGTGAACCACAAATGGACGAATAACTCAATATCACGCAAACGGATTTCGATAAGTATTGGAAAAGATGTACTCTAAGAGTAGTTTCATGAAAGTTTGGTTAAGTTCTGATTAAGTTTGATTTCGTAATATTCCTACGATAATTCGGAAATACAAAAGTAGTTCGCGAGTAATAGCGTTTAAAATTTGTTTCGATTTTAAGTTGGTTTTAGTTTTTACTTGTAAATATACTTGTCTTCGAGACAGATCGTTGTGTAATAAGGGTAACATTTTCAATTGCATAGGAAACGCCAGCTATGTTATATAAGCTCATTCACGTTTACCTTTAACGGAATAACCTTTAGATGCCACAATTGTATTCCGGGATTTCGAAAGAATGCCTCAGACGGTATTCCATTTGCAGATGTTACTGCTGGCGATTGTGTATTATACAGCGTGGGAAATGTTTCTAGACCCCGTTTACAATATAAAGTGTGTCATAAATTAATTTTATTAACCCTTCTTTGTAACATCTTATTTAATCCGACATATCCATCTTATCTGAAGGAAAGTTCTAATTTCCGTGACGTAAACTATCTCTCAGCACATAGTTTAGTTGGAATAGTTAACAAGAATGTTAGTTATATTTGTGAAAAAAATCATAGCATTCTTTTATTTTTTAATCTTTTACGATTCGATTTCGTTAAATTTGCGGTCATCAAAGGATGTTATGTTAAAACCATCCCCGCATGACCAACTTTTAAAGCAACTTCTTTCACTGTCTTAAAAAGACTTTTTCACACCATAAATGTATTTAAATTTCGATTTTTTTTTGAAAACCTAAACAGATTGGCCAGAGAAGCCGGCATTGACTGCTTCACCGGATTGAGAGGTAGCACAGCTCTTGCGTCGCTTAGCTTGAACCTCTAATGCTAGTAAATCGACTCAAGGACCCTCCCGGAGAGGGGTTAACTATGTTACGCGTAAGCATTCCGATCCGAGGGCGCCTGGAAGGGCCGAACCACGACAAAGAGACATTCAAAAATTCAAGTTAAGTTACTTGAGTCCACTTAACTGATTAAATAAATCATATAATTTATTAATACTGTACATTATGTTATTATACTACTTAATAATAGGTTGTCAAATATCTCCCTTCCGCCTTTTGTGTCATGCGGCACCCAAACATGAAGCTTTTTTTTGTATCCAGCCTTCTGCAGATGGTTTAAAATGGTTTGGTGACTATCTCCCATCTCCTGGGCGATGTCACGAGATGCCACATGCCGGTCTAACTCGATGTAGCCCATGATTTGATCGGTATTTGTCGTCACAGGTCTTCCGCCGGCTGGCTTATCCATGGTGTCGTTTTCACCGGCTCTGAATCGTCGAAACCATTCCTCCGTGGTTCGAAGTGATAGAGTACCATCCCCAAAACACCATTAATCTCACGGAACGTTTCTCTAGCGGATTTGCTTTTAACGAAGGAAAACTTTAAAATAGCGCGAATTTCGGCGTTAGTGAACTCCATGTTTACACGTCTATAACTGTTGAACGCAATATCCAAACTAATTATGCATAGCGTTGTTTTGTAGGTTATGTCAAGACCTTTCAAATTATGTATAGTATTGCTAGATACGAGCTCTGTAGCGCTTTGTACATAGCCGCGAAATTCAAAAGACAAAAAGGCGGAAGGGAGATATTTGACAACCTATTATATGACTACGTTATATGTGTATATACTTATTGAAAACTACCGCGACTTCTTTTTTATTCTTCTACGTCCTAAGGTTGCTTAAAAGAGATTTACATTATATATATTATCGCTATCAGCGATAAGGCCGCACAATTGCTTACCGAGTAATGAATTATAAGCATTAAAGAGTAAGCAAAACAAATAAAAGTTACATTAACATATTAATCGATATTTACGCGAATTTTCAAATTCAATATACTCGTATACGAGTATGTATTGGAAACACACGAGAACCGATACTTCCTTGTCCATTATACGTTTATGAATGCAAGTTGTCATATAATTACACGGCGACGTTCAAAGGAACACCGCTAGCTCTGTAACGGCTACTCGGTTAACGGGTATATGCTAATATCGATACTGCTATCGATATAACCACTCGTTAGTTCACATAACAGTAGAAACTCAATGTCAAATTCCTAAGGAGACACTAAAGAGTCTTTGTAATGAAGGAACAATTTTTATCGAATTGGTTGATTGTTTCGTGTAGATTCGATTCAAAGAGTTTTTGTATTGAAATGGTAAGATGTTACTTATTTTTTTTAAGCAGGGTAGATAGTTTATTAGAACATATATGACAGGCAGTGAGTCTATCGCGAAACACGGGTTGCAAATTTTAGCCAGTGATTTTTTGTCAAATTGTTTTTGTGTTTTTGTTGTTTTAATTTTACATGTTTAAATGTATTTTATCATTTTCTTTTAAACCTTAGTTCATTAAATATGGGCACGGGACAAAATGAGGAATACTGCGCGAATGATTGAATGCATGATGGGATAGCCCTCTACGGTAACATTCATCATTGCGAAAGACGACTCACCCTGGGATGTGTTCATTGGGTCTCATTTAAGACGAGCCTGATTTACCAGGCTTGTAAGTCACGCATTTCCTCCTATATAAAAAAAACTATTCAAAATAGCTTTTACTATATGTAAATAAAATGAACTAAAAAGTTTGAATCAAACATGTCCAAACTCAATGGTATTGCGTTATTCAGATTAGCTCTATGTCATAATAATGTTGCATTGCCGTTCAACAATTTTTTTACAGACCGACAGACAACGGGAGAGGTGAAAGTAAATAAAAGCTCATAAAGATATTTTATTCTGTATTTTGATTGATTTCTATTTGCAATTACGTTGAGTAATTTGTACGTACGAATTCGTACACGGGAACTTGTTGGCACGAGCCTAATATTAATAAAAAGGTGTAAAGTTGACAATTCTGAATAAAAAAATTATATTAACTTAATCCTTTTATAATTTTAATTCCAGGAACCAATTGTTTTTTTAACGACGAAGTGTACCTTTTTATACCTATCAATTTTTAAGTAAGAATAAAAATTTTTACGTGAAAACGTTTTTAACGATATCTTTTAATTGCCAAACTCAATTAACAAAAGCCTTCCACTTAAGATTCTGTCACTTGTGGACAAAAGATAAAAGCAACTTTTTGTATTTCGATTAGTCATTTCATGCATTTATACCAATACTCACTTTTTAACTTTTTTTATCTTTATCTTTGACCGTATCGACTTATTCCAAGTACACGTCTTGTACATCGAGTTTACTGTGTACCTTAGTTTTGTAATTTGCTTCTTGTTTGATTTTGGTGTACAATAAAGTTATTTTTTTTTTATGACGAACTACACAGATTGGCCTGAGAAGCTGGCCTTGACTGCTTCACCGGATTGAGAGGTGGCATAGCTCTTAGGTCGCTTAGCCTGAACCTCTATTGCTAGGAAGTCGACACAAGGGTCCCCCCGGTGAGGGGTATGTTACGCGTAAGCATGCCGATCCGAGGGCGCCCGAGAGGGCCGAACCACGACTCGGTCGGTTACTATTTCACGGATAATCAAAGTTATATCTATTGTTGACTGTAGCGTTATATTTTGACAGCGTAACATTGTACAAGTTGTTATTATAGAAAGAAATAGTACCACAATGGCGTGCCCCAACCGTTTTATAATTTTATTTTATATATATACTCGTACTAATACATTTTCACAATTAAAAGTCAGCTTACAAACCAATAAAGTAAAATTATTGTTTACAATGTCAAATTAATATGATGACTAAATAATTAATTATGAATTTGGGATGTAATATTGTAAAGATGAATACTTAAAAATAATTGGGAGTATTTGTAGTACGTCACGTCACAATCGCTAGGCGCCTTTGTGTTGCTAGCTAACAATACCTATCTATGTATGTTAATTTAATATAGGTCTTTCACAGTTATATATTTTTATACTTTCTAAACAAGTTCTTGACCATGATCCCACCTAATCTTAAATATGAATGCGGTCCTGGATTAGTTTAGTTAATGCCTATTCACTCTACTGGACTAGACTAGGGCTAAGCGCTAACGACCGGCCGGTCGTTGGGGTGTCCTGTCGCTGACAGATCCGGGGCACCCCGCTCATAACGGCTGATGGCATTCGCGGAAGGTTTAGTGGGTAGGGACTGCCCAGGCCGAGTCCCACACATCCCTGCGGGCCCACCCAGGGTATCGCCCTCTGAAATTTGGATGGTCGTCGCCCCCCATCGTGCCCTCTCCCTCCCTTAAGCCGGTACTGTTAACACCTGTATGTAGAAAGATGGTCAACGAATTTCCGGTAAAGTGAGTTCAAATCGATTAAGATGTCTGTAGTCTGTATTAGGGTTAATGGCCGTTAGATTTGTGAAACGAACGACTTAATATCATAGATCGTGAATTAGTTTTTCTGTGTTGTCTATTTTCGTATTTGGCGCTAAAAATTTCACTTATAAGTGAAACAAGTCTATGAATGTCACGTCTTCGCCATTTGTTACGAGTCTAATGGCAAGGTCAATGCCAGCTTTCTTGCAAACGTTTCTACGTGACTCAATTTCTGATAAAACAAACTGCATTCTTTTGTATTGATTTAAAATATTAATAAAATAAGGACATGAAGGGAAATAATTCTACTACTAAAGAAGTATATTTACGAATAAAAACCAAAACCGTCTTCAAATCGAATCAAACGTTAAACGATATTATGCGTGGACGCCCTCTTTGTATTTGCGAATTGTCGTAGGAATATTACGAAATAGAATTAATTAGAACCTAAGCAAATTCTCGTCAAACTACATTTAAAGTGCTACCTTTCTAATAAAAAATGAATCGACTATTGACGTGAACCATGTCCTAGCACAAGCTTAAGCTTAGTTGGAATGGTTAACAAGATTGTTAGTAATAGTTTTGAAAAAAAAAATTATCGAAATCAGTTCGCGTTATATTGAGTTCTTCGTCCATTTGTGGCGCACATCCGTAACGCAAATTTAAGGCTTGTTTTGTTCTAAATCGGTTCATCCAGTCGAAAGTTTTGAGGTAATAAACGAAAAAAAAAAACGAATTGAGAATCTTCTCTTTTTTTAAGTCAGTTGTAAAACAAATGCAAGATACAAACAAAATACAAAGATAATAGAAATCTTGACTATAGGCCTCTAGTCTGCTATTTCCCAGTGATATTTCACCAGCCTATTACAATTCAATTGTCACTGTACCAAAAACCGTAATCTACTAATTTCATGATATGTAATTTTCAATTGATTATTTAATGATTACAATGCTGATTTTTTTTTACTGACCCGTCATTAGAATATCCTTCCACCGGCGCGAGGTTTTCGTTTAATTCTGGGACATTCTGTATATATTATGTATATACATATTAATAGATATATAACATATATGTAGATGTATATCGAAACATACTCCTCCTCTGTCTCCTCAACTAGGAAATGCTGTACTATAGGAGACTTATATTTCAATTGTACACTAATCAGACATATTTTTATTTTTTTTATTTTTTTTTTATTTATTTATTTATTTAATAAGGTTTTCCAACAGTAAGTACAATTATACTTTGCTAATTTAATATATCCACAAATACCTTGTAATTGCCTTACTAATTATAGGAAAACACAGCATTCACAAATACATACAACGTAGACAACACTACTTAACTAATTTCTAAATTGAAAAATTTACTAACAAAGGAAATAAATAGTTATGATTTTGTTTTAAAAAGTAAAAAAGTAGAAAAAATAAAGCGTTAAATTTTAAGGCCTAGGTTAGTTACATATTTTTATTATTTTGGTGGAGCAAATATTTTTTTAATCCTATTTACAGACGTTACCGCTACATCAATGTCACTGTAATCCCTGTAAACAGAGTACATCAGTGTGCCTTCAGGTTCGTTCTATGTTAAGGTTTTAGGAAGAGCCTAATATTTTATATTTTATTATTATTATTTTACTTTATATATTATCTATTTATACAATAATACACAACTAAATACTTTATACATACATCGTGCGTGCGTGTGTGTGCGTGTGTATGTGAGTGTGTGTGGCATGCATTTTTTTTAAAGAAAGCAAGCAATATTTCTTTTTTTTTTCAGAAATATTACTAACAATCTGGTTTACCATTCCAACTAAGCTTTAGCTTGTGCTAGGAAATGCTTCACGTCAATAGTCGAATGGTGGATTCAAAACCTACGACCTTACAATTCGCAGACCGCACCCTACACCATTAAGCTATTGATGCTTTTGATTGACGTAATTGCGTCTACTATAGTGTATAGTAATATCTACGAATCGTAAAATGAATATTGCATCCCTTAGCATTATTTACAACACCTAAAAGATATTTTGTCAAGTAAATGCAATATTCGGTCGAGGTGCGTCATTTAAGTCGCAGCGCGGCACGGAGTTGTATAGGTGCGTAAAATTTCTACCACTTGACCTTGATTCGCGAATCGAAAGTGGAGGCAACCGGACCCGGGCTGGCCACGTGTCCGGTGACCGGTAAACTGTGCCTCTTGTCCAACATAATGAGTACAACTTTTATACCAGTCCCAGTAAAACAACATTGAAGGTAGTGTTCATAAATAATTGCATGCGATTAACGCCCGCATTTGATTCGATGTCTGAGATACAAAGATATACATATAGATATATATATATAAATTTTGTAAGAGATGTAAGTTTCCTCACGATGTTTTCCATGGTAAATCAGCACATAAAATTTCTACAACAATTTTTTTGGTGCCGGATATCGAATTCGGGTAGCTAGCGTACTATACAACTTGAGGCAAACGCACGGACTGTAAGCTACCACGGCGCTATAATGTATATAAAATTAGGTACTATCATATAATATTTATTAGAAATTCACGACTCAGACGGCATGTATTGATGATTACGGCTTTTTGTTACTGCATGTTTGTGGATGGATTATTGTTAAATAGTTATTTTTTTTTGACGAACTACACAGATTGATCTGAGAAGCTGGCCTTTACTGTAAAGCTCTTAGGTCGCTTAGCCTGAACCTCTTTGTCTCCTTAGTGAGGGGTAACCTCGGCTTGGACGGTTCCTATGTTACGCGTAAGAATTCCGAACCGAGAGGGGCGAACCACGACTCGGTCGGTTGCTATTTTATGGATAATCTAATAACTAAACTAACTTTGAGCGCCACTTCGGGAAGCGTAAGAGTTTTAAGTTTATTATTATTGTATGCTAGCAGACCCGACAGACTTCGTTCTGTCAAAAAGACTTGGAGTGTGCAAATTTTTTTTCCTACTTAAAATAAGTAGACGGGGGCAAAAAAGACCAAACCAAAGACCAAGATAAGATAAATCCGTTCAGCCGTTCTCGAATTTTAGCGAGCGAACTAACGAACAGCAATTCATTTATATATATACATATATATATACATATATATATATATATGTACACAGCAGGATCATGTTTATGATTTAGCTTAGAAACAAAAGGCGATCATGGTTCCCGTGTCGAATCGCCAGCTAAATTAACAAAACAATTCTGTTGACTTTACGCATAGTTCTCAAAAAACTAACATTTCGCTTTCCACCGGCTTCTCTTTCTATGGACGCCGACGTCTCGGGGGAGCGAGAGACGTGATGATTTCCCGCCGATTTCACTAAAAGGTTACTTTGTTTTGCCGGTGAACGTATATTTTATTGCATTCCGTTGGAGCGCAGTGATTCTCGTTAACTTTCATCGCCGAAACTGTGCCTTTGTGTGTTTCATTTGTTTATTTGTTAACATCAGTTTGTGAATATGATAATATACATATATATATATATGTAAAAAGTATTTTTTTTTAGGTAATATAACTAACATTCTTGTTAACCACTCCAATTAAGCTTAAGCTTGCGCTAGGAGATGGGTCACGTCAATAGTCGAGTGGTGGGATTCGAACCTACGACCTTACGATTCGCAGGCCGTACCCTAAACCTATTAGGCTATCGACGCTTTATATTAGGCTATTTGTATAATACGCACGGTTGTCAGGAATGACATATAGGTACTGTCATGTAAAAGAAGAAGTGAACAAAAAAGAACTGTTTCTTTAAATAAAAAATTTAAGTTGATATAGAAACCTACAGATGGACGACTGATGTCGTTTCTCTTGTTACAGAGCAACACATTTTATTAGTCAACCATTGTAGGAACAAGTTATCTTATATATATATATATAATCAATGATGTTCTAAATACTCCGTAAAAGAGTATTTCAACATTTACAAATAATTTACTTTAGAATATATGTATATTTTAATTGGTTCAATTTAGTAATTAAATTGACATTATTATTTTATTTGGAATTGGGCCAGAGAAGTTGGCTTTGACTGCTTCACCAGATTGAGAGGTAGCATAGCTCTTAGATCGCTTAGCCTGAACCTCTATCGCTAGTAACCTCGGCTTGCACGGTTACTATCGTCAAGAACTTGTCTCGGCCTCTGGGCGACGCGACGGAATTTAGTATAGGAAGGCTTTTAGTGGGTAAAAACCCCCCAGAAGGCAGGGTATTTTTTTGAAGATTTCCTCCGCGTTAACAAAAAAAAGGTCTTCGGAACCCAAGATCCTATCCACAAGATTAATATCAGAACTAGTCCAAATGACTTTCAAACAAACTAAAACAAATTAGAAAAGACAACCCTGCGAGTGCACAAACATAAAATAATACAAAAAAAAAATTGAGAACCTCACCTTTTTTTTGAAGTCGGTTAAATAAGTGACCTCTGAAGGTGACACTAAGCTGTGTAATCAGTATGCATAACCCACAGCGTCCCACTAAACAAATATACAGAAGAAAGTTATCGGCACGCCCGGCATCGACGTATTAACATTGCTAATGGCGCATTCGTCTATCCGTCTGTCCGTCTCAAACACGTTCCGCAACTACTAAAAAGGATTTAGAAAGTTTATATATGAACACTACATCCGGCGAGATTTCCTATATACAATAACTTAGTCGAATGAATTCACTATTTCGGTTTTTGACTATCGAAGAAATTTCGCGAACAAATGACATGACCACAGTCTTTCTTGTGACCATGAGCCCCATAAGGTGTTCGAAATATTCATAATTTTGAAAATAACCGCTTTAAATCAATGAAAGTTGTTTTATTTTATGAAAGGGGTAAAAAAAGGATCATCAAAATCGATTCACTTAAGTTATATGGAAACAAATATAAAAAAATACACACAAATTGAGAACCTCTTCTTTTTGAAGTCGGTTGGTAAAAGAATATTGTGTTTCTGCTATTAGCGACCACCCTCCAAACGAATTGGACGTCTATTCACTCCACTTTTAAAGTACCTACCTTGTAATCGGAGGGAAAGACAGACGCGGGCAATCTGTTCCGGTCCTTTGCTGTACAAATAAGTATTTACGAGTATAATCGTCAATAGCCTAATGGTTTAGGGTAGGGTCTGCGAATCGTAAGTTCGTTGTTTCGAATCCACTATTTGACTATTCACGTGAACCATCTCCTAGCACAAGCTAAAGCTTAGTTGGAATGGTTAACAGGAATGTTAGTAAAATTTGTAAAAAAAAGTATTGTAATCTTTTTTTAAAGAAAAGCGCTTTGTTTGGGCAAAAGGGTGGAATCAATTCTTAACATTATGTTTATTTACACTCAGTATGTACGTGTATCTATATGTTTATAATGACGGAATTTAACCGCAAACCTATAGCACGCTCTTGAGACACATTTCTGTACATCAGTTATCTAGTTCTTAAACTTCGTGGAGAGGTCCAACTGGAAAACGAGACGCAGAGGCAGACCTCTCACGAAATGGGCGGATGATATAATAAGGACGGCAGACACAAATTGGAGAAAAGTAGAATACAATAGAAGAAATTGGACTTTTATTAGTATCTTATGCGTGACAGCTAGATGGTGAATGCTAACGCGACCCCATCTCGCCCATGATGGGGGAGGATGGCTCACCATGGGAGGTTTTAGTCGGTAGGGGTCCTTACACCAAGGCCGAGCCAGACATAACTCGTCTAGTATGAATAAACCCATTTCCTACCATGTAAAAAAAATAGTATGCGTAGAGGGGATGGCAACCTTGAAAAGCTGGTCATCGTTGGCAATACAGAAGGCAAGAGAACAAGAGGCCGGTCGTCAACATGATGGTCTGACCAAGTAAAAGGTGCCACCCCTAATATCTACCAGCTGGTGATGGCTGCCTCGGACAGAAGTTGATGAAGGCAGATTGTCCACTTAAGAGGCTCTAGTGACCACGATTCTCAGAAATAAGGGTACGACAAAGAAGAGAAGAAAGAATGGTTATTTCAAAGGTTGCGCATCAATTATATCGTATTATATCAGTATGCAAAATTGATGATTACTCTCACGCACTCCTTAATTGTTACCCAATAAGGTATATTCATCAATTATTTTATACCTACCGCACTAACTCTTACTTCAAAAGCAGATTTTTGTTACTGAGTCAAAACAATTACCATATCAATCCAGGTCATCTATGCGACGAGACGTCACCACCGCACCCATAAAGCTAAGCATTTGACATCAAAAGCGATAGCTACAGATCTAAAAGACGCGCGTCCGGTGACCGTTCCAGTGCTCTACAAAACAAATGCGTCTTATTAGAGCAACTTTATATTGCGTTGTAGATATCGCGCTAGTTGTACAATCCATTGAAAAACGTTGTATTTCTTTAACGTTTGTACGTACATCCGTCATTTGAATGTGGACATTTCACAATTTATTTTATGAATTCAGTTTAAAATAAGGAAGTTAGCAATTGGTTGAACTTATTTTATATTAACTGTAACACTTTAGTACTGGTTTTTTTGTTTCACCGGATTTGTGAGGTGTGAGAAACAACTCGGCACGAGGGTGCTCGACTTGAAAAGATGCTCTATGCATTCCAGTCCTATCTTAATAATAATTGTTTAAAATCTTGTGGTAATGAATTCAAACTTTAGTAGCCACGTATCAATGAATGTCTTCCGGTTTACTTCGAATAAATAATAATTTGCTTAAGTTTTTCGCCCGGTGTACAAAATGTTTGTTAGCTTTAGAAAAGGCTGACTTCATTTGCTATTAAATTAAAAATATATACATTATTTATTCTAATTAAATTTTAAAATTGGATACATTATTTTACACCGTGAGATGTCAATAAAACGTTTCAATATAATATACACTCGTGAGCAAAAATAAAGGGTCGGTTAAGAAAGTTTGAATATCTCGGAAGATAACGACGCTAGCCGACTGAAATAAATTGTGCACGATAGACAAATAAAAAAATATTTATTTATTATAAAAGTATTTTTCATTAATTTTTTTTTGGATTTTATTATATCGCCACATTGCGGCACTAAGTACTAAAATTTAAATAAAAATAAAATTTAATAAAAAATACTAAAAAATAAAAGAATATTTATTTAATTGTCTTCTTTATCTTCCGCGATATTCAAACTTTTTTAAACGACCCTTTATTTTTGCTCACGGCCATATTTATTTATTGTGCAATATATTATACTTTTTTAAAATCCCACTCGTTTACTCCATATGCTTGTGTAACGGTGGTTCACTTAAGAAGACCATATGCGATGTTTTAACTTACTAGAAGTATAGTGATGTCTCCTTCACTATTGCGGGGCCATCGTATTATCGATAGATGGTGAAATACGAATAATGAAAAACGAAAGCGGACGATTTTGAGAGATGTTCACAAGTATATTTACGTTAAAATAAAAAACCGACTTTCAATACAATAGGAATATTACGAAATACACTTAATTAGAACTTAACCAAACTTGTAGTTCTTTTCTTTTTCTTCTTTTGCACACATTTTTTATGTTTATTATTATTTTAAATTTATCGCTTTAAGAAGTTAATGTACGCAGTATTTACTGTTTGAGACTCATGAAAGGCACTGTCTCCAGAGATACTGGTATACTGCACCTAGTTCAAGTCAGTCAAGTCACGAGTCATCTACAAGGTTCACGTGAACCTCGCAGTTACGGGCCTCGGGGTGTATACCCCATTACCCGGGTTATCAGCGCAGGGGGCGACGGCTCCCCTGGTCGTGGGTACCGTTTAGAACGGATTTTTAGGAATAACTATTTTTACCTCGAAGCTAATCCCTCAAGCGTCAGCCGCGACGAATCTATCTGCCTTCCGACCGCTCCGTCTCGATTGAGACGGAGGTCGAGAGGGGGGCGATGTAGACTCATCATTATTTTAAATAACTATTAAATAACAACCTTAGACTAAATTATTAGATTATAATATAAAATTATTATTATAATTATTTGATTATAATAATAATATAATTATTATATGAACTTATGAATACCTTACCCCATGTGAGACGGCGCAGCATCTGTTTACATAAACACAGTCAAGCCTTTGAGCGATCATGCTCAGGATGTTGTTGGAGCTGGTCCGCACCCTGTGCTCTAGAGATGCACTCCTCTTGCGCATTGTCGCAAAAAAGCATGCCATCTGTGCATCCGCGAGCATCCCCGATGTACTACAAAAACGGGGCAACCCCAACAGAATCCTGAACGCGTTGTTATATTGAACATAGCATTGAGAACCTCCACCTTTTATGAAGTCGGTTGAAGAGGACGAAATTTAACTAGTATTTAAAAAAATGGTGAAATAAAATCATGTTAAGTTAAATTATTATTATGTTAAGTCATAACAGCATTTAGAGTTACGTAACTTTATGTTTGCTGTGAAGTCTATTGTAAGTGAACTTATTAGACTTGTAGTATGTCCTTGTAACATTTCGTGATCACAGTCGATTTCGAATCTTTTGTTCAGATTATATAAAGTGAACTTTCGAATAATTCGCTGTAACCGTTATAGACGGAGTGATTAAAAAATTTAAGACTCTTTTCTCACAGTTAAAAATTTGTACGTTCCAGTTTCATCAGTACATTCCTATCTTAATCTCATATAAATACACACATACATACACACTGAGATGTGTACACTCGTACACACGTACATATGATTATTTTATATTTATTAACTTCGTTAAAAATATGATATGATTAAGGAAAACCTGGATCAAATGGAAAAAAATCACGACTTTTTTTCACATCGATGTCGACAAAATAATATAAGTAAACAACGCAAGCGTCACTAAATAAACACAGAACAATGGGTGATCGCGAGCGCTGTAGCGTATCGAGGTATCGCATCCGAACTTGCTATGAGTTGGTGACCACACTTTTGCCTCGAATTAAGGCGCTCGTCACCAATTTTTGAAAGAAGCTGTCACTAAACGTGGAAATACCATAACATTACTTTATCTTATGTATTCTAGGATATCTATATTTAACACAGAGCTTTTTTCACGAACTATACAGATTGGCCAGGGAAGATGGCCTTGACTGCTTCACTGGATTGAGAGGTGGCATTTCTCTTATATCGGTCGCTGAACCTCTATCGCTTGTAACTCGACACAAGGGTCCCCCCGGTGACTGGTAACCTCGGCTTGGACGGTATGAGCGCGCCCGAGAGGGCCAAACCACGACTCGGTCGGATAATTTAAGGGACATAAAACTAACTTTGAGGACTTCGGAAAGCGTTGGCGCTGGGAGAAGAAGTGGCCGAAGAAACTCCAGCAACGCTCCTAACATCTAAGTGTTGGGGCCTGCCCATAAAATAGCAGTAACGCGCGAGGATTATTCGTAACCTCCGATGGTCGCGAATGGACAAAATTAATCTCCACTTCGTAGGTAATGCTAAGAAAGACACACTGGTTTAAGATTTCAGCTTCAGGCTTTAAGACGTCTTAATAAGAATGTTATAGCATCTAGAATAACGACGAGGTTTTCTTATTGCAGACCTTGCATATTATTCTAACGTCCAGGCCATGCTCCCTAATAGCTTGATTGTCCTTCTGTATGATGTTAAACCCTCCAGGCTAACAAGGCCAAATCCGTAAGGAAACCGAGGCTAACAACATGATATATGATTATGACAGAGCGCCTTAAGTCATTAAATATTTTTACACATTATCGCCGATTTTATCTTTAAATAAAATAAAATTTGTTTAAATGTTTGGTTGAACTTTTAACGATGCTAAGATTCTTTTTGTAGATTGAAGGATTTAATGGCAGTTACTTTTTACACTCGTTCCGCCATTGAATTGATTTATGTAAACTTGTACTTGTGTAAAAATTTACTTGTTTCTTGATCTTGCTTACCTCGTTTACTCGTTTAGTTTGATGTAATCCGGTTTGACGTTACAGCAGTGTCGCCTGTATTTCTCAATGGAAATACACTAATTTTTGTGACGAACCTCAACTGATTGGTCAGAGAAGCTAACAGCTTCACCGGATTTGAGAGGAAGCATAGCTTTTAGACTATATGAAGTCGGGATAGTCGTGTGATAGACGCCTTCGAGATGTGGTGATGGCGAAAGCGGCTCCATATATCGTGGACTGCCATGAGAACCGACGGCTAACTGAAATATGCCGCCAAAGAGCCCTTGGACACGTTTGTAGACCTTCAAAGCACTATCTGAAGAAGCAGATCATTTTAGGCAAAGTGGACTGCAAAGGTGCCCAGGGAAGGGCACCTACAAAACGGTCGCAGGCAATCACGAAGATGGTGGGAGGCAGCATGCAGCATGCGGTCCACTCCGACCTATGACTGCACTCAATGGATGCTGCTTATACGTGGTCACGATCCGAACGAAAAAGAAGACGAATAGCTTCTAGATCGCTTAGCCCGAAACTCTATTGGGTACGACATGGTGCAATGGCCCTTGAGAAGGGTGCACTCATTGCGCCGCCACTTATGACTCAATTTTTTTAACGGTTTGCTTGCAATTAGTATATATATACTCGTATAAACGATATTGCGATTATGACCACAAACATTGAAAAATATATAGTTGAGAACGTTTTCCTTTTTTAAAGAGCGCTGGATTCTCTATTACAGTTCACCTAGTAATCACCTTATAATCCAATTATGATTCCCCATTTTTTGGAGTTTCTTCGGCCACTTCTCCCAACGATTCCCGAAGTGGCACTCACTGTTAGTTTAGCTTTTTAATGGCCCTTAGATTATCCGTGAAATAGCAACCGACCGTGTCGTGGTTCGTCCCTTTCTAGCGCTCTACAATCGGAATGCTTACGCTTAACATAGTAACCGTCCAAGCCGAGGTTACTCCTCACCGGAGGGACCTTTGTGTTGAGTTACCAGCGATATAGGTTCTGGCTAAGCGACCTAAGAGCTATGCCACCTCTCAATCCGGTGAAACAGTCAAGGCCAGCTTCTCTGACCAATGTGTGTAGTTCGTCTTAAAAAAATCCCCATTTATGACTCCGTTGTCTGATAATGTTTTTTTTTTAATTGTGAACTTTATGAGAGAAATAACTATTTTATTAACCGAAGTCAAAAGAGGATGAGGTTCTCATTTTGACTGTATTTTTTATGTTATCTCAGAAGTTTTGACTGGGTGACTGGTTCGATTTATATGCTTCTCGTGTGGTCCCAATTTAATTTCGTTCAATTCTGATATTAGCATCCATGAGATGTCTTATAAAAAAGCGTCCGCATGTTAAATTCAAATGATTTGATTTGAAGTCGGTTTTCCTGTTTAATCGTAAATATACTTGAGAATTATTTTAATATCAATAAAAGTAGGCATGTGTCTTGTTCAGACATTGCTGTTACCCTATGGCACGACAAGTGGTATGTGTTACGCGGTAGCTCCCATGACCCAATGTAGTGTAGTCGGATATAAAAAGTCGTAAATATCCACCATCCGACTTTAAGTCGGGTCGTGGTGGAATCTCATCCAATTAATAATAATGTGGCGACGTATTTTGCATATTTATTGTGTTATTTGTATGCAACATATACTTTTACTAACTAAAGCCGTAAGCAAAAATAAAGGGTCGGTTAAGAAAGTTTGAATATCTCGGAAGATAAAGACGTTAGCTAACTGAAATAAATTGTGCATGATCTTCTTCTTTTATAAGCTCTACAGCCCTTTGTGAGCCTTGGCTTGGTCAAGCAACATCCTCCACCTCGGTCTATCCATGGCCGCAGTCCTCCAGCTTCCTATGCCAATTTCTTTGGCGTCTCGATAGACACCGTCTATCCAGCGGAGCTTTGGTCTTCCCCGACCTCTTCGACCTCCGGGGTCCCTCGTCATAACTGCCTTGGGTATCCTGGCTTCATCCATTCTCTGCACATGACCAGCCCATCTAAGCCTGTTTAATTTGATGTGCCTAGCCACGTGCAGTTCCTGGTAGAGGTCGTAAGGGTAAATTGTGCATGATAGGCAATTATATACCCTTTAAATAAAATAAAATAATAATATTTAATATAAATTTATATATACTTCGTTAAAAAACATAAACTTAAATGAAAAAGAATATCTTACGTAAAGTATTTATAATACAGTATTTCTCATAAAAAATTTTTTTTTTAATACATAAATTTCTATATTCTTCTACCAAATAGTGCTCAACGAGGCTAAAGCTTCTTCGCTTCTAAAAGCTCATAAATTAACTTTTACCGTATTAAATGATGTCAACGTTTTAAAAGCGTTATTAAACATGATATTAATAATTTAAAAATCTATTGAGTATCTAAAAGAGTCGATTCGAACCCGTTTATTGATATCGAAAGGAGTCCAGTTTAGTTTTCTAGGTCAAGCGGAACTTGTACTACTTGTCTAAATTATAGTTGCAGCTATAATGAATAATTTACTGATGTGATATTGAAATTAACGAAATCAATACGACTATAGTTACATATAGACTAAAAGATAATAATAATAAACTTTATATCAATCGACAATGAATGACCTGCAGTTGGGGCGATTGTATCTATCTATTCCTCTATTCTATTTAAAAACAATATAATTTGTCGAAAACTATATTTAAAGACCACTTTTTCGCACAGATTCTTCTGTTTTCTCGGCGATCAACTATATAACAAAATAAAGATTATTCACGACCAGGTTTATGATAATCTCAGCCCTGTCATCATCTCAAGAATAAGACTACGGCATCCCCTGCCTGTCGTAGAAGGCAACTAAAAGGGCCTTGGCTTCACTGTGCGATAAGGGTGGGGACCTTTGTCGTCCGCCAAGGTGGATCCGGGAAGAAGGTGACATCGGCTGGCCCGTTACGCACAAGGGGGAGGGAGTAACCTCCCCCCCCCCCGGATGTGCTCTCCTTGAGCACAGTGCAGAGGGGCTCCGGTGCGTTCCTCTGGAGATCCCGAAGCCCCTCACCATGCACCGAGGAAGGGTTTTGAGGTAACACACGAATTGATAACCACTTCCTTTTTTGAAGTCGGTTGAAAATAGAGCGATTTGCAGTCGGTTTCTGTTTTTACACGTAAATAAACTTTTTGATTATATTTTTGATACGAGTACTACATGTTATGAAATACCTTTAAAGATAAAATGTGTCTTAAGACATCTTAATTTACTAGTCCCAACAAGTACCATTCAACTTTTACAAGACCATGAACCTGTTTACAAATAGCCGGGCGGGTGTTCATTATTGTCCTGCGCCCACACGCCAATTAAATCTTTAAGACTCCTTAATAAGCTATTATTGAGTACAATAAACTAATTCAAAGTACAAATAAGCGTATTCAATTTATACCATTTATAAATTATACTTTTTAATGTTTACACAATTTAATTACCTTTTAAAATAATCTTATCTATGTATAGATCTCATCTGATATAAAAAAACAATGTATAATAATGTATACATGATAATTTTTGCTAAATAATGTTTCTCCTTAAAATCTTGTATACCTTGAAAGACCTCTCCAGTAGTTTTACTCTATTATAGTAAATAAGTTTGACCATTAACATGTGATGTTGGTTTAAGCCATGAATCTGCTCTTGAGAATGACATTTCACTATGAAACCAACCAACTGCCATTGTGATGAAAACCGTAATCTAGTAATTTAATTTTTTGTTAAGTGTTAGCTAGCAACACATGGTTGCAACACACCCAGCGATTGTTATGCATAATAACTACTTCCAATGATATCTTAGTGATTTACCTGAACCTTATTGTATCTTTAATTCATAATTAATAATTTAGTTGATCGTCACATTATCGTGGCATTGTCGACGATCAGGGTCTTTCCGATCGACCCGACCCTCTGAGCCTGCGAAGAGATGTCGGTTCTCTTTGCATCCTGTATCGGATCTGAGTATCTGAGTATCCTGTATCCTGTTCTGAGGAATTGTTCGGAATCATCCCAGAAACCGATTTCCATTACCGCACATCTCGGCATAATTCCAAATTCCACCGCCACCATCTTGATGGTTGGCGTTCCACGACTTTACGTTTTTCGCGTAACTTTCTCCCACGCACTGTCAACTTGTGGAATCAACCGTCACAAGCGGTGTTTCCGAACGTTTCCTATCTCAAAGGTCGGCAACACACCTGCAGCTCCTCTGGTGCTGTGGATGTTCATGGGCGACGGTGATCACTTAAGATCAGGTGAGCCGTATGCTCGTTTGCCACTTTTCATATAAAAAAAAAAATTGTAAACAATAATTTAATTTTATTAGTTCGTAATCTGACTTCTAATTAATTTTGTATTAAGATTGTGAGGACGCGCAGTTGTGACGGTAATCGTTAAAATAATTCTTTGTACAACGTTACATCGTCTGAATAAAGCCAGTGTATTAGTTATTGGACTATTTCATTCCACTAGATCTACAAGTTATTACAGAAGTAATTTTGACTAGGCGGTAAACTACAATAACATTGGAATATCAAACACCTTAGCGATAACGACTGCAGTTAGATTAAGTTAGATTAAACGTGATAAAATCTGTATAAGTAGTTTTATTTAATAAGTTGTATTTGTGCCTTTTGCCATGGAGACCTTGGGCCCTTGGGGTGCGGAAGCTCGTCAGCTATTCAAGGAGATTTCCGCACGCCTCATCGACGCCTCAGGGGATCAAAGGGCTGGCGCGCTTTTCGGCCAAAGGTTGAGCCTGGCCATTCAACGGGGAAATGCCGCTAGCCTCTTGGGCACCCTGCCCTGCGAACTCAGTGATTTGGGGTCTATTTTTTACATAATTTAGTCTTATTTTTAGTTTGGTTTATAGTTCTACCTATTGTTTTTAGTTTTTAAATATTAAAATTATTTTTTTAGTTATCGATAGTGAAGTGGATAATTTTTAGTTTTCAAAGTGAAGTTTTTGATTTAATATTATTTTTTAAGTTAGTATTATCAGTAAGTTTGTATAATTATAGTTAGATTCATGATATAACATTATAGTGGATTAAAAAAAGTTATATTCTTGTAAATATGAGAAGTTAATTTATGTTATCCCGACTCGGAATTTTTTAAGAAATTAATATTTTTGTTTCAGGTAAGCCCGATTGATTTGAAAGCTAATTTCAGCCTATGGGACATAGTAAGTTGAATAGAAATTCATTATTACAACCATTGGTTTAAGATTAAATGTATGCGACGTATGCAGGCGACGAGTCGGGGTGCGCAGGGGACGTTTCAAACGTCTCCTCTCGCTGCCCCCGTAATCCGAAGCGGGGCCAGGATGGGAACCTGGCCCCAGCATGCTTCGGCGTCGTCGGGACTCCTCTGAGTGCCGGAGGAGTCCCCTTTGAGGGTGAAGTCCGGTCTTTGCCGGGACCGGCCGGTCGTTGGGGTGTCCTGTCGCTGACAGATCCGGGACACCCCGCTCATAACGGCTGATGGCATTCGCGGTAGGTTTAGTGGGTAGAGGCTGCCCAGGCCGAGTCCCACACATCCCTCCGGGGCCCACCCAGGGTACCGGAGGATGGTTAATAAAATGATTGCCCCGCGTAAACAAAAAAAAAAAGATTAAATGTATGGATCATTTCCAACGCTAAATAGCTGCAGGGTAACTTCGATCCTGGACAACGTGTAGCATTATCAACCGACTTCAAAAAGGAGGATGTTCTCAATTCGTCTGTATGTTTTTACTTGATAACTTTTGATTGGATGAACCGATTTTGATGATTCTTGTTTTTAGTTAAAAGCTGACAATGACATCTATAAGACAAATATATATGTCTTAAATTTACATTATGTGCGCGACAAATGGACGAATAACTCCTACAGAATGTAGGAGTTAGTTTAGCTTTTGAATGTCTCTTTGATTATCCGTGAAATAGCAACCGACCGAGTCGTGGTTCGGCCCTCTCGGGCGCCCTCGGATCGGCATGCTTACGCGTTACATAGTAACCGTCCAAGCCGAGGTTACCCCTCACCGGGGGGACCCTTGTGTCGAGTTACTAGCAATAGAGGTTCAGGCTAAGCGACCTAAGAGCTATGCCACCTCTCATTCTGGTGAAGCAGTCAAGGCCAGCTTCTCTGGCCAATCTGTGTAGTTCGTCATTAAAAAAAAAGAATGTAGGAAGAGAAGAAAGTAAAGTAAAAGAAATGATGTACATATATACTTCAAAGGCAGTTTGTTTAGGTTCTGATAAATAATATTTCGTAATATTCCTATACGAAATCGAAACCTATTTCGTGGATCTACGACTAATTACTAGCAAAAAACAAAGTGGTATGAAGTTTAAGATAAACAAATCTGTTTTTATGTGTGTTTGTTTGGTGTCTTTGTGTGTGTGCATGTGTTAGGGTAAATGTGTAATATACAAACTATTAATTTAAAATTACTAACTTTCAATATCGTCATAGTAAATAAAATAAGCTTTTCCTTAGTTTGGGAGCCATTGCTTACAAATATTGCGTGGTGGCACGGTTGTTTAAATACTACCGTCTATTTATCTAATTCTATTCGTCTATTTAAACCCAAAAAACCGACCTTCTAAGCTATTGGAGAATGATTGAGAAAGATACTTAATGCTAACTTAAGTCAATTATCATGCAATATCGTCTAATTATAACTATTTATCACTTTTAATGTTCCAAGAACGATTTGAAAAGGTATTAAGAAACTAGAACTGAAGGTCCCGTCCAATGTCACCCCTTAAACGCTCGGCGGTGAAGGAAAACGTCGCGAGGAAACACTTCGTCTACGTCCTAGAATTTTTTAACATGTGTGAAGTCTGGCAATCCGCACTAGGGCTGCATGGCGGACTATGCCCTTAAAATATCTTTACAGAGAAGGCCTGTGCCCAGCAGTGGGACATCCTTTAGGATGTTACTTTAACTTAACTTTACCTTTTTTTTTTTGTTGACGGGGAGGAAATCTTCACAAAGATACCCCGCCTTCTGGGGGGAAGGCGGCGGCTATGTGGGGATCTTACCCACTAAAACCTCCCCGGTCGCCCTTTCCTCGGTGCATGACGAGGGGCTCCGGGATCTCACGTGGAACGCACCGGAGCCCCTCTGCACTGTGCTCAAGGAGAGCACGTCCCTGGGGAGGTTACTCCCTCCTCCCTGTGCCCTCGCAGCGAAAGGCGACACGGGCCAGCCGATGTCGCCTTCTTCCCGGGTCCACTTCGGTGGACGACGCAGGCCCACCCTTGTCGCCCAGTGAACCCGAGGCCCTTTTAGTCGCTTTGTACGACAGGCTGGGGATACTGTAGTCTTATTCTTGGGAGCCCAGAACTACAGGGCTGAACTTAACTTTACCTAGTCTTACATTGTCATAAACCTACTAATATTTCAATCAAAAGATTATTAATAATACATTAATATCAGACTTAATGCTAACTAAGTCAATTATCATGCAATCATAGAAAAACGTCTAATTATAATTATTTATCAATTTTAATGTTTCAAGAACGATTTGAAAAGGTATTAGAAACTAGAACTGAAGGTCCGTCAATGTCACCCTTAAACGCTCGGCGGTGAAGGAAAACGTCGCGAGGAAACACTTCGTCTACGTCCTAGAATTTTTAACATGTGTGAAGTCTGGCAATCCGCACTAGGGCTGCATGGCGGACTATGCCCTTAAAATATCTTTACAGAGAAGGCCTGTGCCCAGCAGTGGGACATATATAAAGGATGTTACTTTAACTTAACTTTACCTAGTCTTACATTGTCATAAACCTACTAATATTTCATTCAAAAATATTATTAATAATACATTAATATCAGACTTAATGCTAACTAAGTCAATTATCATGCAATCATAGAAAAACGTCTAATTATAATTATTTATCAATTTTAATGTTCCAAGAACGATTTGAAAAGGTATTAAGAAACTAGAACTGAAGGTCCCGTCCAATGTCACCCCTTAAACGCTCGGCGGTGAAGGAAAACGTCGCGAGGAAACACTTCGTCTACGTCCTAGAATTTTTTAACATGTGTGAAGTCTGGCAATCCGCACTAGGGCTGCATGGCGGACTATGCCCTTAAAATATCTTTACAGAGAAGGCCTGTGCCCAGCAGTGGGACATCCTTTAGGATGTTACTTTAACTTAACTTTACCTTTTTTTTTTTGTTGACGGGGAGGAAATCTTCACAAAGATACCCCGCCTTCTGGGGGGAAGGCGGCGGCTATGTGGGGATCTTACCCACTAAAACCTCCCCGGTCGCCCTTTCCTCGGTGCATGACGAGGGGCTCCGGGATCTCACGTGGAACGCACCGGAGCCCCTCTGCACTGTGCTCAAGGAGAGCACGTCCCTGGGGGAGGTTACTCCCTCCTCCCCTGTGCCCTCGCAGCGAAAGGCGACACGGGCCAGCCGATGTCGCCTTCTTCCCGGGTCCACTTCGGTGGACGACGCAGGCCCCCACCCTTGTCGCCCAGTGAACCCGAGGCCCCTTTTAGTCGCTTTGTACGACAGGCTGGGGATACTGTAGTCTTATTCTTGAGAGCCCAGAACTACAGGGCTGAACTTAACTTTACCTAGTCTTACATTGTCATAAACCTACTAATATTTCAATCAATAAGATTATTAATAATACATTAATATCAGACTTGATGCTAACGTAAGTCAATTATCATGCAATCATAGAAAAACGTCTAATTATAATTATTTATCAATTTTAATGTTCCAAGAACGATTTGAAAAGGTATTAAGAAACTAGAACTGAAGGTCCCGTCCAATGTCACCCCTTAAATGATACAGAGTATATACGAGATGTCGTTTTCGAGTGTGTACTCGTACTAAAAGGAAACTAGTTTATCTTGATTTTGTAAGTCAAGAACGAATCTTTTTCGATATTTATTTATTTATTTATTAAGATACACCAACAGCATTACACAAGCATACATTGTTGTAATAATCAAGTTTACAAACTAAGTCCAGTTGTGTATGCCAATTACAGGTGTACACAACATTCGCTATAAAGAAACGTAACGATTTTATTATTAATACTTACACAAATATATTATTAAAT
The DNA here is from genome assembly GCA_029286785.1 of Meandrusa payeni. Lineage (NCBI taxonomy): Eukaryota > Metazoa > Arthropoda > Insecta > Lepidoptera > Papilionidae > Meandrusa > Meandrusa payeni. The sequence continues at coordinate 7,098,708 of JAGSMX010000029.1, forward strand.
GATAAAGTAACAGGAATATAACTACTAAATTAATTAAATAAGCCAAAATCACTGCACAATTTTTAACACTAAGGTGCGGAAGATCGATCGATTAAAATTGTAATAATTTATGTATTTAATAAAAAAATATTATAATTCCTCCACGTCATTGCAGTTTTCTGTCTACGCAAAATTGAACATTGACAGAGGTCGAGAGAACTTTGAAAACTTTTTTTAGGAATCTTACAAAAACAAAATAATTATAAAATAACTAAATAGTATTCAAACTTATTCGTTCGGGGCATTCAAGCTGAATTGGTTGTCCTATTAGCAGAATAACGGCGTGACGTTCAAGTACATTTTGGTATACTAGATTGTAGTATAGTAGTGGAATCTGTCAATAATCCGGTGGTGAGGCAGTGTTGGGCGTCGATTGTTTTAATAGATTGGCCCAGTTATGGAGTATGCATCCTTTTTTTTGCTATCAGGGAGGAAATCCTCAAAAAGATACCCCGCCTTCTGGGAAGGAAGGCGGCGGTTAGGTGGGGTTTTTAACCACTAAGACCTCCCAGTGGCCCTTTCCTTTCATGACGAGGGGCTCCGGGATCTCCAGTGGAACGCCCCGGGGCCTCTCTGCACTGTGCTCTTAGGAGAGCACGCGGACGCGGGGGGACGTAACTCCGTCCCCCCCTGTGCACTCGCAGTGCAAGGCGACACGGGCCAGCCGATGTCGCCTTCTTCCCAGGTCCACCTTGACAAAGGCCTCCACCCTTGTCGGCCAGTATGGGTATGCATCCTATAGTAACACTACTAGAGTATGCTTATATGCGTGTAAAACAAAAACCGAATTCAAATGAAATCAAAAGTGACTGATCAAACATTAAACGTTATTACACGAGGACGTTCTCTGTTATCATAGTTAAAATACGAAGTTCAGGTGCCTATATGTGTATTTATTTAAAGAGTACTTACCTAGTCTTCATTCGTCGAGCCGTGGTAGCTCAGTGGTCGCCTCAAGTTACGTATGCTAGCAATCCGAGTTCAATCCCCGGTGCCGGTACCAATAAATTTGTTGTTGCAATTTTATGTGCTTATTTACCACGCGCTCGACGGTAAAGGAAAACATCGTGTGAAGTCTGCCAATTCGCACTAGAATCGCGTGGCGGACTATGCCTTTATACTCTCTTTACAGAGAAGGCCTGTCCCCAGCAGTGGGACATATATAAAGGATGTTACTTTAACTTAACTTTACCTACTCTTACATTATCATAAACTTACTAATATTTCAATCAACAAGTTTATTAATAATACATTAATATCAGACCTAGGAAAACCGAACAATTTAATACGAATAAAAAATCATAAATGACAAATACACAAATATTAAAAAAAACGCAAAAATTGAGAACTTAATCCTTTTAAACTCGTAAAAGAAAGAGAATTAAGGAACTTCGTGGTAGACAAAAATTTGTAATCACTGCCTATACCTCTGGGACACTGGTGTGTATGCATTTATTATTGTGTATTCTTAATATAACAGATCACATCTATCTTACATAACGAACATCATCCGGCCACTACGTTAATGTCATGTGTTACCAGTATTTGCTAACTTCTAAATTGATATGACGGAAACATTACTCTGTAATGAAAAACATATAAAAGTATTTCTTAGTGCATACAAAATTTAGTAAGGTGCTAGTGGTAGCGGTTTTCTGTGATTCAACAATTCTCAGTGACATTGCAAAATAAATAAGCTCTTTTACTCGTTTTGACATGACAACGTCTTATAAAATGATGATACCGGGTGGCATTCACTAAAAATGTAGCGTTACGGTCGTGTCCCGCTGCGCTCGAGACGAGAATAACCGATCGTTCACGATCGATGTACTGCGGGTCCGAATGTGTGTGAGCGCGCCATGAGAGAGAGAGAGAAATAAAATGACCGAACAAGTAAGATAAATAATTAGTAAAAAAGAAAAAAAATGCGACCAGCTCTACTTGGTCCTCCGAAATAATGTTAATTATAATGATAGATAATATATCAAAAACGAAAATTGTTGATCCGTGGCAAGTGCTCATTGTTCTAGGATTCGTTGTAATGAGACCTGGAATTTTTTTTTTTCGATGGAAAGATCTTCAAAAAGATATTCGCGCCTTCTGGGGGAAGGTGGCGGTTATGTGAAATTTTTACCCCTCACTGAGGGGACCCTTGTGTCGAATCTACGACTAGGTTCAGGCGAAGCAAGTTGTGACACTTGTCAATCCGGTGAAACAGTCTAAGTCAGCTTATGTGGCTAATCTGTGTGGGTACGTCACAAAAAAAAATTATGCATAGTTCATTTTAATATTAATAGTAAAATTAAATTAGGTTATGAGGTTACGATTGTGTCGTCCTAAAAAGGATATCTCTTACCGTCTACCTTTACCAAACAAATAACTTTGATCTGGCTTGCGTCACCGCAGAGCTAATTTGACTTTTACATCAATATATTTATTTTTTATATTTATTGTTCAATCAAGGCACAAAGTAACTTAAAAAGAAAATTGTTGTTCGCATGAAGTTCGTTACGATAAAGGTAATAAAACTCAAAAGAAGAAACTCTAACAATACAAACAATGAATGAAGCGTCAATAGCCTAATGGTTTAGGGTACGTCCTGCGAATCGTAAAGTCGTGGGTTCGAATCCACCATTCGACTATTGCCGTGAACATCTCACACATCTCACATCTCCTAGCACAAGCTTAAGCTTAGTTGGAATGGTTAACAAGATTGTTAGTAATATTTTTGAAAAAAAAAATTGCTGGCTTTCTTTTATAGAAAAAAAAGAAGCAAGGAAAACACTGAGAAAAAAGGGTTGAACATCGCTTCACAAGGAAAGCTGGTGATCAGCCGTATGTTCCTTCTCATGTAAAAGAATTAAGCTTGAGGTATATATTTATTAAATAAGTGATAAGCAGTGACTTTATATTTTTACAAGTATATTGACGAGTAAAAACCAAGGCCGACTTAAAATCAAATCAAACGTTAGACACTATTACACGGACGCCCTTTTTGTATTTCTGAATATCGTAGGAATTAAGAAATAGAATGAATAAGAACATAAAGAAACTCTCATCAAACTACCCTTAGATTACATCCTTTCTAATAAAAATGAATCATCGCAATCGGTTTGCATAATATTGTGTTATTTAAGACGAAGACAAAAATAATCATAATTATGAGGTAATAAACAGATGAATTAAGAATCTCCTCCTTTTTTGAAGTCGGTAGAAAATAAGAAAGTATTTAAGAAATTGTTCGTCATTTTACAGTCACTTGTTGCATTGCTTTTTACCCGCTAGCACTGCGACCACGCCCTAGTTACATGTTACACAGAAATTATATATTGCCATATTACATAACGGTATTGGTAACGTTCTATTGCAAATCACCTATGGGTTAATAGGTTAACACTTCCGCGGTACGATCGTTAAACTTACTCGATTAGCTTTCAAGATGAGCTTTAGTTTAACACTTTTTTTAAGCAATAAGTTTAAACTATAAGTTATGTAAATAAGAATGTTATATATAAAAATGTAATTTATAGCAATTATAGCTTTGTTACCAAGCGGATCGACTTACTATCTGATCTTGTGGCTTGTAACGAATTGTTGGTTTTCTGTTTTTTTTAAGTACGAAAATCATTCATCATTTGTTAAAAAATTGTAACCAGTGTTTGGCAATGGGCCCTGTCATATCTAATGTGACATATGGGGCTCCGGTGCGTTTCATTGGACATCCCGGTGCCCTTCACCATACATACAGGAACGGCCACCGGTGGAGGGGCCGGGGGTTCCGAGATGTTAGGGAACTAAAATTGTATGAAAGAATGTTGAATTGGATTGAAATCTAGATAGGTATGCAAGCGACGTATCGGGGTGCGCGCTCTTGCCGCCCCCGTAATCCGAAGCGGGGCCAGAATGGGTACCTGGCCCCAGTTATGCTTCGGCGTCGTCGGGACTTCTCTGAGTGCCGGAGAAGTCCCCTTTTGAGGATGAAGTCCGGTCTTTGCCCGGACCGGCCGGTCGTTGGGGTGTCCTGCCGCTGACAGATCCGGGGCACCCCGCTCATAACGGCTGATGGCATTCGCGGAAGGTTTAGTGGGTAGGGGCAGCCCAGGTCGAGTCCCACACATCCCTCCGAGCCCACCCAGGGTACCGGAGGATGGTCTATAAAAAGATTCCCCCGCGTTAACAAAAAAAAGGTAGGGTAGGTATTGAAGCGTTCGAGATGTGGGCTTATAGGCGCATGAAGGGTATTGGATGGACTTCGAAAGTTACAAATGAGGAGGACTACGATGAGTTAATGAGAAGCGCAAACTATTGCAGACCATCAAGGTAAGAAAAGTGTCGTATCTCGGTCACGTGCTTAGGCATGAGAGATACGACCTTCTTCAACTTATTTTGATGAGTAAAGTCGCTGGAAGTGTTGGTCGTAGAAAGAAGTCATGGCTGCGGAACATAAGAGAGTGGACCGGAATTGCGAGTGCCGCCCAACTGTTTCGCCTCGCAAGAGACCGAAAGAGATATGGTGAACTGACTGTCAACCTCGTTAGTCGGAGAGGCACTTTAGGAAGAAGAAGACAAAGTATTTCACAACGACAACGTAATAAAATTGCGGAAGAAGAAAGATAATGTGGCCTATAGAAATAATAGAGAGGGTAGAAGCGTTGTTTGAATGTTGAATATTTGATCTGTCACGTTTGAGTTGTTTTTAGTTCTTACTCGTAAATATACCTGCAATAAAGTCAGTTAGTATAACGTTATTTTTCGTCAGAAACGTAGAGCTTGTTAGCTTCTGTGGTTTAACAAGTGGAACGTGCTTACAACTGCACTTCCACTTATATTTAAATCGTTAAAATTAATCATGTACGTCCGTAAGTTCTAGAAATGCGAAATACCAAGGCCGTACTGCGGCCAGCAAGGCTGTCCTGTACCGATGCAGTTACATGGAATGAGCTTAGTACAGTCGCGTGCAATGTACAATAATCAAATCGTCACCTTGCTGCATCTAAAATCTATAAATAGTCTTAATATATAATATCTAGAAGCTATGTGCCTACGCACCTGTATGTTGTATAGTTAAAACATAGTTAACAACGTAATGATTTGGTATATATTTTACAAAACCTAAGGTTCAAATCCACGAATCAATGTCATAAGCCGCCACTTAGCTTATTTTCGAACGGTTAAGTAGTTTTTTTTTATATGTATTGTTCGTATTTAATCCTAACCGACCTCGAATGTCGGGGACTTTTCATATCGAACAACTTAGGAACTCGAAGGACCAACTAGAAGAACTCATAACTGTCTGTTTTGGTTTGCTTTACGGCCTTTTAGTCATAAACACACGGCCATTTAGGCATATATCGCGGCCACTTGCCGGACACTTTAAATTAGTTACGTGGATTTGTTGTGATGATTTTTTCTTCTCTTTTTTTACCGTTAAGTTGTTAGAATAGTAACTCTTTGGTACTCAAACTTGCTGGGATTTTATTAAAATCCCTACTCTACCATTGCCGGGGTTTAATGCACCAAATCATTTTGTCATTTTAATCATTTTGTCTTGAGCGTTCCAATAAATTTGTGATCGGTCGACCTTTTTAGATTACATAACGTCCGACCCAGAATCTCAAACATTTCAAATGGTCCGAAATGTATTGGTCAGCAGGTAGAAAAAAAAATGATGTTGCGTGTTATCCTCGTGACTGTACTGGTCCGTTAAGCCGCTTCACATCGAGCATCGTTAGTGCGACGAGTTTGTTTGTGTGGAACTGTTAAGGTGTGTTTTCGTCGGTACATTTGCTTTGAAATTTTTACCGGAATGGTTTTTATCGTGTTATCCAGATTACCATATACTGGTTGAAGTTGTCAAATGTGACAAAATGTAAATAAGGCAGAAGCCACTGGGTATTGGCAGGCTTATGAGTATATAAGCTCATCGTAGAGGGCATACCGGCGCGTTTTTGCTGCTAGAGAAGATATAGATTTTTTCAGATTACAATAGAAGCGTTGCTGGAGTTTTGTGAAAGTCTTGTTAGTGTTCCGATAAAAGCTACCAACCGAGTCGTGGTTCGCTACTCAACACCAGCTACTCCCGTGGTGATCATTTCTTCTTGTGATCCGATTACTCAGAAGTCCATTCACCTGAGAAGTAATAACATACATCATACAGTATCTGCATACCAAATAATGTCCGCGAAATGATCTATCAATTTTCTGTTACTCAATACGGTACGGTAATGAGCGGACCGTAATCGCGACTCGATTTTCCAGATGTCGCTAGTACGCGCGTGCCAAGCGGTACTCGTTTGCTATTTGTGATTGAAGAGTTATAGTCAATGATGAGGTCCGAATGAAGCGATTTGAGTCATCGTTCATCGTGCGTACAGCAAAGGAGTGGAATAAGTTGCCGGCGTCACTCTTTCCGTCCAAGTACGACGTGGGAGCCTTCAAGAGTAGAGTGAATAGGCACTTACTAAACTAGCGCGTATCTTTCGACTATATCACCACTTAACACCAGCTGGGATCATGGTCAAGCGCTAGTTTCTACGCATAAATAAAAAAATAAAATATTTAATTGTGTCATTAAATTTAGCTGCTGTGTATACTATTATAAATAAATAAAATAAATAGATTTCAAAAAGGACTAGGTTCTCAATTCAAATTCAAGTCTGTATTTTTTTTATATTTGTGTCATAGACTGGGTGAACCGATTTTAATGATTCTTTTTTTATTTTTTTTTCATTCCGACCATGACATCCATGAGAAATTCATTTCAGTCTTAAATTTGCATTAAGTATGTGCGCGACAAATTAACTAATAACTCAATAAAGGACATGTTGGAATAATTTGCCACCGCCCGTAAGAGACAGTAAATCTGTAAACACATTTAAAAATAAATTAAAACACCTGATGTTAAAGATACAAAAAGATAATATCCCCGCGACATCGGTGGCTTGTTGTTTCCAATATTTTCAATATTTCATTATATAATTTAAACTTTATACGTTTAATTATCATATTATTTATTTTATTTTTTGACTTAATAATATATTTAAATATGAAATTTTTTTTCATCTATTATTTTATTGTATAAAATATATTTTAATCTCATAACTGTTTTATTTATGTATAATATTTATTATACTCTTATTGTCTGTATAAATTCCATATAAAGGTAGTATTGCGCGCGCACGTCTTTAGGTAGTCTCGGGCACCGCTGAAAATCAGCGCTGTCGGATCCTAGCTACAGCATATGCTGAGACGGTGTCCGATATTGGCGTCATATGCTTTGTATTATTTGTCCGTGTAACTTTAACTGTGTTTTGTTTATTTTTCATTCTTTTTTAATGCGTGTTATATTCTGTCTGTGATGTGTTTTGTATTGTGATGCCAATAAATAAATGTCTATCTATGTTTATATCACGCCAACGATTTCGATGATTTAATTTTTTATTGGAAAGTGCGCGCTTCAAGGGTACTGTGATGAGAGATAAGGTTCTGATTAACTATATTTCGTAATGCCTACCAAATTTCAGAAATAAAATTAGGACGTATACGCGTAATAGCGTTTAACGTTTGATTCGATTTGAAGTCAGTTTTTGTTTTTACTCGTAAATAATAAAAAGTCTTAAAAAATTATACTTTCTAAGCAAGTGCTTGACTACGATCTCACCTGACGTTAAATGGAAATGCAGTCCTGGATGGTAAGGCGCACTAGTTTAGTAAATGCCTATTCACTCTACTCTTGAAAATACCCACATTGTAATCGGAGGGAAAGAAAGACGCGGGCAAACTATTCCAGCCCTTAAAGTTAAAAGATAAAGTTACAGCCTTTATATATATATATAATATATATGTCCCACTGCTGGGCACAGGCCTTCTCTGTAAAGAGGGTATAAGGGCATAGTCCACCACGCGGCCCTAATGCGGATTGGTAGACTTCACATGCCTTAGAAAAATTTTCTAAGACATGTAGGTTTCCTCACGATGTTTTCCTTCACCGCCGAGCGCGTGGTTAATCAGCACATAAAATTGCAACAGCAAATTTATTGGTGCCGGCACCGGGGATCGAACTCGGGTTGCTAGCGTACTATGCAACAAGAGCCAACCGCCTGGACACTGAGCTACCACGGCTCCTTCCAGCCCTTAGCTGTACGAATAATGATAAACTTGTTAAAAAAATGATTTGATTTTTGACTTCATTTATCGGAAATTTTTATGTATTATATTGACTACTACATTTACTATATTGACTTAATTATTCCTGACAAAAAATATTTATTGGAAGTTTGAGGAAGGGAAAGTGTGTAGACTTAGCTAAGAGTGTGGTTTAGTGAAGGATTGTTGAATATTAGATGTTTCTTGTATTTTTTATTGTTTCAAATGAATGGAGTGTTTTATAACGGTCTCTACGAATTTCATGCTTTCAATTCTATCTACAATTTTTTATGATATATTTTTTTAAGTTATTACAAATAAAATTTTACAGTAAAGGGAATATACATATAACTTAACGCTATATACACCGCAATATTGTCACTAGCGCCAAAGTGTCCGTCTTGCGTACCTAAATAACTTTTTAATATACGCTTAATGTTTTTGTGAGTTATACAATTCCTAATATCTGAGGGAATTTATGGAACAGATTTACGATTTCCGACCTTACAGCAAGGTATTACAAGGTATACAATCAACCTTATTATAGATAGAATTCGGTATTCTGTCTTGATATGCGAATTATCGCATTAAGAAATGTCCAGATATTAAACATTATTGTTATAAGAGTAATTCCCATCTGTCGTAATGGTTTAAAGGAATGTCCACTATAAACGGAAACGGGTGCACTAGAACTTTGCAGTGGTATTCCGTACAGTTGTGATAGTGTTTTAATGGTGCGGCAAAAAACATTTTATAGAAGAAACTAATCGCTATATCGGCCTGCATTTTCCACCATTAGAAATTGATCTCGTTATTTGTTTCTTTCAATTACTATCTGTTAATTACTATACTGTTTGAACAAAATGGTCTAACCTGTATAGGATGATGAAATGTGTTTGAGAATATTATAATTTTAAAACAATAGAAACGGTTCGAAGCTTCAATCGTCAAATCGACGCAGACCATAGCCTAATGGTTTAGGCTATGGTCTGCGTCGTGTGCGGTAATGGTAAGATCGCAGGTTCGGATCCACCATTCGACTATTGACGTGAACCACCACCTTTTTTTATGCGGGGGAATTCTTTTTACGGACCATCCTCTGGAACCCTGGGTGGGCCTGGAGGGATGTGTGGGAATCGGTCTGGGCGACCCCTACCCGCTAGACCTTCGGCGAATGCCACGTGAACCATCACTTTTTTATGCGGGGAATTTTTTTACGGACCATCCTCTGGAACCCTGGGTGGGCCTGGAGGGATGTGTGGGAATCGGTCTGGGCGACCTCTACCCGCTAGACCTTCGGCGAATGCCACGTGAACCATCACTTTTTTATGCGGGGAATTTTTTTACGGACCATCGTCCGGAACGTTGAGTGGGCCCGAAAGGATGTGTGGGAATCGGTCTGGGCGACCTCTACCCGCTAGACCTTCGGCGAATGCCACGTGAACCATCACTTTTTTATGCGGGGAATTTTTTTACGGACCATCCTCTGGAACCCTGGGTGGGCCTGGAGGGATGTGTGGGAATCGGTCTGGGCGACCTCTACCCGCTAGACCTTCGGCGAATGCCACGTGAACCATCACTTTTTTATGCGGGGAATTTTTTTACGGACCATCCTCTGGAACCCTGGGTGGGCCTGGAGGGATGTGTGGGAATCGGTCTGGGCGACCTCTACCCGCTAGACCTTCGGCGAATGCCACGTGAACCATCACTTTTTTATGCGGGGAATTTTTTTACGGACCATCCTCTGGAACCCTGGGTGGGCCTGGAGGGATGTGTGGGAATCGGTCTGGGCGACCTCTACCCGCTAGACCTTCGGCGAATGCCACGTGAACCATCACTTTTTTATGCGGGGAATTTTTTTACGGACCATCCTCTGGAACCCTGGGTGGGCTTAGCTTAGAGTGTGGTTTGGTGGTTTAGTGAAGCATTGTTGAATATTAGATGTTTCTTGTATTTTTTATTGTTTCAAATGAATGGAGTGTTTTATAACGGTCTCTACGAATTTCATGCTTTCAATTCTATCTACAATTTTTTATGATATATTTTTTTAAGTTATTACAAATAAAATTTTACAGTAAAGGGAATATACATATAACTTAACGCTATATACACCGCAATATTGTCACTAGCGCCAAAGTGTCCGTCTTGCGTACCTAAATAACTTTTTAATATACGCTTAATGTTTTTGTGAGTTATACAATTCCTAATATCTGAGGGAATTTATGGAACAGATTTACGATTTCCGACCTTACAGCAAGGTATTACAAGGTATACAATCAACCTTATTATAGATAGAATTCGGTATTCTGTCTTGATATGCGAATTATCGCATTAAGAAATGTCCAGATATTAAACATTATTGTTATAAGAGTAATTCCCATCTGTCGTAATGGTTTAAAGGAATGTCCACTATAAACGGAAACGGGTGCACTAGAACTTTGCAGTGGTATTCCGTACAGTTGTGATAGTGTTTTAATGGTGCGGCAAAAAACATTTTATAGAAGAAACTAATCGCTATATCGGCCTGCATTTTCCACCATTAGAAATTGATCTCGTTATTTGTTTCTTTCAATTACTATCTGTTAATTACTATACTGTTTGAACAAAATGGTCTAACCTGTATAGGATGATGAAATGTGTTTGAGAATATTATAATTTTAAAACAATAGAAACGGTTCGAAGCTTCAATCGTCAAATCGACGCAGACCATAGCCTAATGGTTTAGGCTATGGTCTGCGTCGTGTGCGGTAATGGTAAGATCGCAGGTTCGGATCCACCATTCGACTATTGACGTGAACCACCACCTTTTTTTATGCGGGGGAATTCTTTTTACGGACCATCCTCTGGAACCCTGGGTGGGCCTGGAGGGATGTGTGGGAATCGGTCTGGGCGACCCCTACCCGGTAAACCTTCCGCGAAGCTTAACTATTCCAACTAAGCTAGTTGGAATAGTTAACAAGAATTTTAGTAATATTTCCGAAAAGAAAAGTAATATTACTAGCTTTCTTTTTTAAATAAAAAAACAGACTCGATTACACTGCTGGAAATAGGTCTTCCCCAATACCTGACACCAGCGACTTCCTATTATTCTTGTAAAGTCGTCGGTCCATCTGGAGGGAGGGCGCTCTACGCTTCTCCGCCACATGTGCGGCCTTCAATCCAAGACTTTCCTCTCCCATCTTCCGTCACTGACTCGGCAGATGTGGCCGGCCCACTGCCACTTCAACTTACTGACTTGTAGAGCCATGTGGAATATATTCAAAAATAAATTATAATAGTATTTAGTCACAATGAGATACCGAAATATTTCAACAATTGAAGCGTCAATGCCCTAGGATACGATATGCGAAGGTGTATTGGATCACCAATCGACTATTGCCGTGAACCATTTCCTAGCACAAGCTTAAGCTTAGTTGGAATGGTTAATATTTGTGAAAAAAAATATTCTAGCATTCTTTAAAAAAACGCGCGTAATGAACGGAGCGCCTGGAAAACCCAGTGACCTTAAACCATGGAACTACAGACGTCTCGAAGTTTCGTCGAGTCACAAAGTGATTAGACATAGTTAACGGTTCGTAACGGTAACGCCACGTAACCGGCTTACATTACGGTATTGTGACGTGTTACGAATTACGTTCGGCCAGTTACGAGACGCGCAATATTTTGACAAGTGACCGGTGGATTGGGATCAATTGGAGAGATCTAGATTTGACTGGTGTATTTTGTTTTGTAAAACGAAAGTAAACAATCGAGAACACAGTTCAACGGTACATGTAACATGTACAAACACAAATTATCATATTATACTGTGTTTTGTAGGACTGAATAGGAACAACGAGAAAATTGTTCTTTAAGATAATCAGCGTTATTAGTAGTATTTTAAAAGTTATCGCGTCTTATTTCGAAATATACCACTCATTATATATTAGGAGTGTTGCTGGAATTTCTCTGTTCACTTTTGCTCCCAGCGTCAAAGGTTCCCGAAGTGGCATTTACACTTAGTTTGGCTTTCGAATGTCCCTTAGTTTATCCGTGGATCCGCCGATCGAGCCGTGGTTACGTGGTAACTAATAGAGGTTCAGGCTAAGCGACCTAAGAGCTATGCTGCCTCTGAATCCGGTGAAACAGTCAAAGTCAGCTTCTCTGAATAACCTGTGTAGGTTAAAGTTTAAGTTACAGCCTTTATGTATATATATATATATATATATATATGTAAAATATATATGTCCCACTTGTTGGTCGCAGGCCTTCTCTGAAAAGAGAGTATAAGGGCATAGTCCACCACGCAGCCCTAGTACGGATTGGCAGACTTCACATGTCTTAGAAAAAAATTCTAGGACGTGATTTTCCTTCACCGCCGAGCGCGTGACGGTGTGTAGCTTCGTCAAAACATAATTTTCAAAAAACATTCAGATACAAAAATAGGTTATTAACATAAAGGTGTATTCAACTAAAAAGTTTATATAGGTTATTAATACGATTACGATCGCAAAAGTTACGTCGCACGTACGTTTGAAACGAGCTTTTATAAGCTGTAGATTTGAAATTACAGTGAGATTTACTGAAGTTTTGTCCTATATAATTGGCGATCATAATTTTAATAATAAATTCGTATTTTCACAATTTAACAATACTTTATAACTAAGTTGTGCAACTAAGTGTAGTGAAGGGTACGGTTGCTCAAGCTACCAACTTGCTTTGCAACTTTTCGAATTGTAAACTGCCTTAGTGACACATACGTAATGAATTAATATAAGCAAGGCTTACCAGCCGTAAAGGTAAGTATGCGGAACAAGCGTAACTTATCGAAAATTGTATGAATTCTTTCCATAACCGCTACTGACATTACGTACGGTATTTTTCAATTTCATTGCAATTTATTGCATGACAACGGATTGATATCTTTCCGGCAACAAAATTTGTGACGCAAACATTGACTACAAATGACAATGTGAACTCAAACAAACACCTCGATAAACAATAAATATAAATACGCAAATAAATAAGAAGTACATCCTCAACTGCGTGCTTTTTTATTGCCGGGGGGAAATCTTCAACAAGATACTCCGCCTTCTGGTGAGAAGGCGGAGTTATGTGGGGTTCTTACCCCTAAAACTCCCCGGTGGCCCTTCCTCGGTGCATTGTGAAGGGTTCCGGGATCTATAGTGGAACGCACCGGAGCCCCTCTGCACTGAGCACATTCCGGGAGGGGAGGGTAATCCCTCCCCCCCCCCCGGACCATCCGATGTTGCCTTATTCCCGGGTCCACTTCAGAGGACGACAAACTGTCTCCTCGTCGCCCAGTGAACCCGAGACCACTTCTAGTCATCTTCTACGTGTTTTCTTCCATTTACTACGCACTACCTAATTATGTATATATATGTCACACTGTTGGGCACGGGCCTTCTTTGTAAAGACAGTATAAGGGCTCTAAATCTGCAAATATGCACTATGTTGGCAGATTTCACGATGTTTTCCTTCACCGCTGAACGCGTAATAAACCAGCACTTTAAATTACAAGTAACAAATTCATTGGTGCTAGCATTGGGGATTGAACTCGGGTTGTTAGCGTACTTTGAAACTTATGGCGCGTGGACGATGCTCTTATGCTCTCATCGCAGACAAACCCCGTGCCCAATAGTGGGATTTAGGCTGGGCTTATTAAAAGCGATTACCGCATTCGATCGACGATCGTTAAAGTACGAATTGCCAAATACCCGATGTCAATTAGCACATATACAATATACGGGTAATACCAATTAATCTACATGTTGTATAATAATACACCACAGCCTCTTTTGAGCAGGAAACTTTGTTCAGACCAGTCCAAATAGAAAGTAAGGCCGCCCCGAGGTCAGTACTGAACGCAATGCTATTTACAACTCATAATTTACTGTTATATTTGTATTATGATTTACAGAAAAACGAAGTGTATTGAACTATTTCAAACAACAAGTATTTTACTAGTAAATAACGAGACTTTAAATCAAATCAAATGTCACAGATCAATTTTTTTTTGCCGTGATGGATTTTATTTAAAGTTATCTGTGTGAAGCGACAATAGCCTTAGCTTTAGGGTGCAGTCTGCGAATCGTAAGGACGCGAACTATTAACGTAAACCATCTCCTAACACAAGCCTAACCTTATTTGAAATAATTAACAAGAATTTTAATAATATTTTCGAAAAAAAAATATAGTTAGCATTCTTTTTTTTTAGCGATGAGAGTATAACAGCATAAAGAGTACTGACCTAGTCTCATATTGTTATATACGTACCAATATGTCAATCAACAAACATCCAAATGATTTCAGGTCTTCCTTGGTATATCTTCGAAATTCAAGGTCCTATACCAAGAAAAATGATACAGAAAACTATTTATATATCGGGTCATAAATGATGGCGTTGTAAGTGCACAATCATAGAATCAAAAATATCGTCGTCCTTTTCTTTCAGTCGGTAAAAATCTTTTATGCCTAGAAATAAACTTTTGCATCATTCAGTGAAACTAAACGGTCATGACCTCCGGTTGGACTTAGGCGTGTGACATCCCATGCTTATCGCGTTTATATAGGTCACTCAATGAATTATTTTATCTCTGGGCACATTATAAATGAGCAACTAAAATTTAAAAGCAAATCCGGCACGAAGGATCAAACTTGGTTTGCTAGCGTACTTTGCGATTTAAAGCGACCGCCGGGACACTGAGCATCCACTGAGCATTAAAGATTCGAGCTTCACGCTAAACGACCTAAGAGATATACCACCTCTCAATCCGGTGAAGCAGTCAAGGCCAGCTTCTCTGGCCAATCGTGTAGTTCGTCATAAAAAATTATTAAAGGCACGTCAATAACCCCGAGGCGAGAGAAACCAACCTGTCCGAAATCACAATCGAAAACCTGTCCGTCACTAAGATTTTCACCCGACCCCGTTTCGTCGAGACCTTTTTACCGAATTCACAGTTCACTTTCGATTTTGACGTATCACTAGCGACGCCCTCCTTTTTTGTTCGCAGTCGTGAATGATCGCCTGTGTACACTTCGTTACATAATTGAATGTACAAAGGTTTTTCGACTCTACATATATGTAAGAACGTTCTTTTTGAAAGTTCATAGAATATATTTACACATTTTCAATAAGCTATGATAGCCTAGTACAGCGGTCGTACAGGTATTCTTATACTAACATTTTAAATGCAAGTATTATATATTGTTCGATAGAAAAAAAATGTGTCTCTTTAAAAAAATAAAGTTATGTAAATTTCCTCTGGTCTAGTAGCTAAGCGGTTTGACTTGATATCGAGTCGCAGGTTCAAATTACAGTCGGCTTGTACCGATGGTGTTAAAATATTGATGGAAAGCGGACAGCGAAAGATGCCTCTGTCTACCCCGGTATGGTTTAAAGGAAATTAGAGCTTATATTCGCACTAAATAAGACAGAATGTGGTAGAAACATTTTTTTGAGAATTAATTGAGCTGTTTAGGCCCTATGCCTCTACAGGCATTTTTCAATACGACAATGTAATGTGTTAATAACGAACGTTGTACAAATAACCAGATTACTATGTTAATATTTATTTATTTATACGGGTTTTTGAAAGTAGGTAGAGCTCTTAAGTCGCTAATTTAAACCTCTATTGGGACTATCTCTGCACAAGGGCCCAGAGAAGGGACCTTGGCTTGGGCGGTAATTGTTTTAGCATTCCGATTCAAAGGCGTCCGAGAGGGCCCAACCACGACTCGAATAGCTTATATGCAAAAGTATAAAGACAGTGGAATAGTTTTAATATCACTTCTAGATGCGTTGGCACTGGGAAGAAGTGGCCGAAGAAATTCCAGCACTCTGTCATTGATTACTAAATACAAATAGGCAATAATTATAGCATTACTAGCGTACCTAACCTAGATTTTGTTTTTATTTATTTAAACAATAAACTTACATCATTAAATATTTAATTTTACTCTCACAATAAATTAAATTATTCATTTCTCTCCGCATTCATTCTCTTCTCGAGCGGGTGAAGATCATTACCTACACCCATGTACATATCAGTAAATACAATATCATTCTTATCATTTAGGGATTTATTATACATCAATATACTCCATTGTACTTCAATATGATTCATAATGACATAAATATACACAACGGATGTGTCAATACAAATTTGTGTTATAAAACAATAGAATATCATCATAGTAAATAAAAGCTGTATTTGATAGTTCAAAAAGAGAAGTGTTCCGATCGTCAACTTTACACGATTACTCCTCAGGTCAATCTGAAGATTCCCTGAAAGTTTCATTGAAATCGGTTCAGCCGTTCCGGTGCCTATACGGATCAAACACACACATATTCTCTTTTATATATATAGATATGTTTAACTACATACATGTTTAAAAGTTTTTTACAGTGCCGCTTTACTATCAGCAGGTGAGCCAAATGGTGACCCTACTATAATAGTTTAGATGCCTTAAATTATTTAAAAAAAACCATCTGGTATCTTCATCTATAGCTGATGCAAATTAATTCACCATCACGCTGATATAACAATCATTATGTAATATTAAATATATGTTCGGAAGTAATTGGTTATTTATTGATTTAATTAGATCCTCTTCCGGTTATAAAATATGCTACATAAATGTCACCAAGGATTAATGGGTAATTTGACCGTGATGTAGGCCTTGTTATTCTGTCAACATTTACATATAATAATAATAATAATAAATCATTTATTCCTCACCATAATCCACAGTAGTTACTTAAGATAATTATATAATTAAAAACATATACACATTTGGAACATGAGACATAATAACAGAAAGATTATGGTGGATTGACACTTGAACTAGGACGGATCCTGTGTCTCGAGTAATGAACCCTCCACTCCTTTACATTATCAAAGGTAGTGTAGAAAAAGTGTGTGCTTTGATAGAAAATATATTATGGTGCCTCACGTTTCTTCCATATCAAAAACTAGGCCCTTTGCTACGTGCCACAATAACTGGCACACTCTCGTACTATTGACCTGGAATGTTCTGGAAGCCTTTCATTGGTTTCACAGTTAGATACGTGACGTGTAAATGTACGAATTTTTCGGTATTAGTACATTATTATTTACCAGACAATGCTTTTACGAACTACACAGATTGGCCAGAGAAGCTGGCCTAGACTGCTTCACGCAATTGAGAGGTGGAATAGCTCTTAGGTCGCTTAGCCTGGACCTCTATCGCTAGTAACTCGACACAAGGGCGCGTAAATAGCGTTCAACGTTTGTTTCGATCTGTTGTCGGTGTTTGTTTTAACTCCTAAATATTCTTGTGACACAATTATTTAAGCAGGATCCGATCCCGTTGTCTTGCTACTAGACGATACTATAAACATTTTCCTAGTTTAGTACCAGTCATATGCAATACTTGAATACCATAAGTAGTAATTGGTAAAGGAAACAACTCGATATCGTGATTTACATAACGTAAATAAATACATTACCGTTGCCTGTGAAATTAGAACACTTAATTTTTTGCTTCCAAATATTCGACATCAAGCGGTCAGTAGGCGAATTGCCCACACAAAAAATTATGGTAGTTTCTCTCCCTCTCAATAAGGCTCTATGACCCCGTTATAATCGATTCAAATAGTGGCTAATAAATTATATATAATAGTATATATACGGTATAATTAATTATACAAATCTAATAAATATTTATGTAGAAAAAGCAATAATCCAAAGATCAGTAATTAATGTTGTATATGATATACATATCTCTACGTTATAAATAAAAAAAATAAAATGTATTCACCAATACCAATATTGTCTTTTCGTAAGTACAAAAAAAAATAACTTGCTAAAAAAGTTTATGCCCAGCTTATTGCAATGGACTACCTTAATGGAAAACCTGTCACATATTTCAATGGTCACATCATTCTCTTGAAATATGTATTTGGTTTTCATGCTTATCTGAATGATTCATTTTTAATTTAATCTACATAGAAATAAAATTATTTATTTACTATATTTCATGAATATGATTCATTTAAAGAAATAATCGTCACGTAGGTATGTAAAAATCTATCTGTTTGTAAACGAGAAAGTCCGTGTTTGTTACATATAGGCTCCGAAACGGCAAGACCGATTTCAATGAAACGATTGACCTGGCGAGTAATCCTGTAAAGTTTGGTGACGATCGGAGCACTCCTCTTTTGAACTTGTCAAACAAGCAATACGTCGTACTTTTATTTCTGACATTAACTTGAGCCCGATATGTTTATGTGTAAATGATACGAACGAAATTGTATTCACTGATATGCACATGGGTGTAGGTAATTATTTTCACCCTCTCGAGAAGAGAACGAATACGAAGAGAAATGAATAATTTAATATATTGTAAGAGTTGAATTAAATATTTGATGATGTAAGTTTATTGTTTATATAAAATAAAGAAAAATCTAACCCGGCGAAGTACCGGCTGAGTGCGCTAGTCATCTTATAAATATATTCGTAGTAAACTGTCACATTTAAAAACATAAATCATATCAAAATTTCTTATCAATATGTAAATATGTTGTCAGACTAACAAATCGATGTTTCCAACACATTTTCGAGTTGAAAACTATAAAAATGCAAATGATCTTTCACCGATGCCAACGGCCTCTGTTCGAAAGTGTCCTAAAAATTAGCAAAACGATTCTCCATAATCGATTTCATGTACTTGACATTCACATCACCTGCCTTTGTAAAATAATGCAATCGAATTTGAGTCTTACATACAATAAAATAAAGTTTAAATCTCTTCTTTCAATATTTTTTGGCAGGAATGTACCCAGTTGAACAGAATGAAGTTGAACAGAATCGATGCATTCGATATTGCACTTTAAAATGTCGTATTAGAGTGTAAATTGCATTGGAAACATGAAGGTATAAGTTTAATTCACTATGCGACACCGGTCGCGATTCTATAAATTGTGTTTGATCTGTTTTTTTTCCGTCCATTTAAATTTTGAAAACGCGCGAAGTTGTGTCTCGATTTATAAGTGCTTTCTTTTATGTATTACAATTCCTTTTCGTTTATTTAGCACTGGCAACTTTCTTTGACCTTGAATGTTTCGTCACTAGCAACTTTTACTCTACGTATTACGAGATCGGCAATGATTGCAAATGTTATTTTTAGTTTTGAATTGCGATAAATTGTTCAGTGATGTTGCAACTTTTGTGTGCACATGAACAGGTATAATTAGTGACAATATAACGATATCAATCTCTGTCGGTCCTGCGTAAAATTTATCGTATAAATATCGCTTCAAGCCGATATTATTGAACGAGCTAATACCGATATTTAAATCGATATATTTCATCCGATATTTTGAGGTTCAGGCTAAGCGACCTAAGAGCTATGCCACCTCTCAATCCGGTGTAGCAGTAAAGGCCAGCTTCTCTGCGCCAACTGTGTTAGTTCGTCCAAAAAGAAAAAAAAATCCGATAAACCAAATATCGCAAGAACTCCCTTCGTTCTTTTATTTGTATTATATGCTGCCATTGCGTTTAGTGTACTAACATTCTTTACTATACGCGGTGGCAGCATTAGTTCTAAACTTTTTATAATCTGTGCCTGTACGTCTTTAGGTAGTCTGAAAATCAGCGCTGTCACATCCTTGCGACAGCATATGCTGAGACGGTGTCCGATATTGACATCATATGTTTTGTATTATTTGTCCGTGTAACTTTAACTGTGTTTTGTCTATTTTTCATTCTTTTTTAATGTGTGTTATATTCTGTCTGTAATGTGTTTTTGTATTGTGATGCCAATAAATAAATGTCTATGTCTATGTATAGTCTGGTCTGGAATCCGAACCCAGAATCTCTCAGTTACGCGCAAAGAGTAATAGTATAAACAGCAAATGACTGGAATACAATGTGGGTATTTTAAAAAGTAGTGTGAGTAGGCATTTACTAAGTTGCGCCTTGCCATCTAGGACTGCATTTCCACTTAACATCAAGTGGAATTGCATTCAAGCACTTGTGTAAAAGTATGAAACAAAACGCTAATTTCTTTTTATTTCTTGTTACAGGTATTATTTTCAATGTTGGTACTACTGATATTTCCGAGAGCAACAAAAAATTATATCATTTGTGGGTAAGATTTATCAAACAATCAATATTGTTTTGATTACTTAGGTATGTTGGGATTATCATATTCATTCCCCGAAGTGGCACTTAAATTTAAGTGGCTTTATAACTTAAAAAGTTTAGCTTTTGAATGTCCCTTAGATTATTTTTGTAATAGCAACCGACCGAGTCGTAGTTTGGCCCTCTCGGGCGCCTTGGGATCGGAATGCTTACGCGTAACTTAGTAATCATCCAAGCCAAGGTCTAGCTAACTGTCAAGTTACTAGCGATAGAGGTAGATAGGCGATAGATAGGTTAGCGATGTAAGAGCTATGCCACCCCTCAATCCGGTGAAGCAATCAAGGCCAGCTTCTCTGTCACATGGTACCACATATGTTTTTTTTTAATTTTAGTTGGATAAAACTTTAAGTTATAGTTATACGAGTAAAAACTAATACCAACTAAAAATCAAATTAATCTTGACGCTTCTACGATGTCTTATTTCTTAATTATCGTACTTATATTATGAAGTTCTGCCGCCTACATTTTCTTTTTTCTTCCTTTTTCGTGCTCGTTGTCGTTAAGGAGTACATAACTAGTCTTAAATTGTCATAAACCTACCAAAATCTCAATCAACATACTACATACAATCTTTAGGAGTTCCCTGATAAAATCTTGGGATGGCATACATTGTCAACATCCATCATCCACTGCTGGATATAGGCCAACTCCCAAGGATTGCCAAAATGACCGGACGTGAGTGCCTTACATCCAGTTTCGCCCTGCCGATGTCCTACACTACAAACAAAATTGAAATGGGACTTAATTGAAATATGGAAACTTAATTCAAAAACGGTTCATAAGTAACGCTACAAAAGTACAATTAGGAAAACTACTAGAAAAATTTAAGAGCCTTCCCAACCTTCTTTCGAGTCGGTTAAAAAGGGTGTACGATATCTTTAATTGAGATGGATTGCTGCAACAATTAAAAAAAAATTGGAGCGACCTTGCAATTGAATTGAAGTCACAATGCCAACGTCATTGAAAGTTGAACAATAGCAAATAAGATATAGAGCCAGTGTGATTTCATTTGCATAGTATTAACTCATTTCTTTTAGAGGTGAATTATATTTAATCGGCCAGCATAATTGTTGTTTCCTGCTGATAATAGCGGGATAGGTAGAGAGAATTCAAACGTCAGCCCTGTAGTTGTAAAGGGGCCTCGAGTTCATTGAGCAACAAGGGGAGCCTTTGTCGTCCGCCAAAGTGGACCCAGGAAGAAGGCCACATCGGCTGGCCCATGTCTCATTGCACTGCAAGGGCACATGGGTCCAGAGGAAAGGGAGAGGTTAATCCCTCCCTAGGGAACTTAAAATCGAAGCTAGGCTGTCCACCATATGCCTACGCAAGATGCTGGAATACTTTGGTCACATTGCCAGAAAAAACAGCAATAACTTAGAAAGGCTAGTTGTGACTGGTAAAATTGACGGGACAAGACCGCGAGGTCGAAGCCCGACACGTTGGACTGACCAGATCCGCACCACTCTAGGCACGTCGGTTAGCGATGCTCTGCGCACGGCTGCAGATAGAGGAAAATGGCGACGGATCACTAAAACCAAACTGTTCCCACGAGATGGTCACGCCCCTCAGCATTGAGGACACCATTTTATTTAATTATGCCACCTGGTATTTGAAATCTGTTCGACAGATTTTTTGTAATGATTGCTAACAATATTATTTTCTACAAATATAGTCGTGAGCCAAAATAAAGGGTCGGTTAAGAAAGTCTGAATATCTCGGAAGATAAAGACGCTAGCTAACTGAAATAAATTGTGCATGATAGACTGTTAAATATCCTTAAAATAAAATATTTTTATTAATTTATTAAAAAACATGAACTTAAACGAAAAAGGATATCTTACGTAAACTTGGATAATAATAACAGTTATTATATATATATATATATATATATATATATATATATATATATATATACAGTATGTTATCTAAAAAACACATTAAGGGCTTCAATAGAGAAAGCTCTTTAGAATTTCTCCGCGATAAAAGCATATGAGATAAATTTTAATGGACCGTTACTTACATGATCAATGAAAACAAGCATTCCAAATTCAAATTTGTTTTCTACAAAAAAAAAGTTAAGCACACTGGCCCCGTAGAAAGCGATATTCAGTGAAAGTCTATGGTGAAATATTTGAAGAAATTCACATTTGTTTGGATTATTCTCAGCACGCCTAACGTGTTAATTTCGTGTGTATTCACGGTGTAATTGGCGAGTAAGGTTTTGTTACGAATATTTTAAAACATTATACGTAATATAAACCTTAAGTTCTTAGACATAAGTCACAAATTGTAAATGTGCGACTAAGAATTGAATATTTTAAGAACAAATTGTAGGCGTAATTTTCAACGAACTTTAAGAAAGAAGTCTTTTCGATTATAATCCTTATTTACATTCTATTAAGATACACGCACGGTAACGTGTGGTATTTGGCATAGTTTAATTTGTTATTGATAATTTTACTTTTATGAAAACAAAATACGTGCAATAAAAATCAAATTATAATTTACTGTCTAGTTTGTCTGCAGTGAGCAGGAAGTGATTGCTTAAGAATTAAATAATTGTCGTTCGTTCGAAATTCAAATAAATCTCGCAATCTCTTTTAATGAATATTTCTTGTTTGCTTTTGTCACGACAACTTATAATTATAGCGGCCAGTGTACTTACCAGCCGTGGCAGCGAAAGTAAAAGCGTTTATTTCGTATTTTATTTATCTATCTAATCAACACGATCTGCTATCTAGCGTGCGCCGGTTTTTAATTGATTGTAAAGTGTCTTGTAGTGTGCTCAGGAACTACATGATCTAATTCCCCCATCCCGTTTTCCACCATCGGACTTCTAGACGCACTGCGGGATTTCATCCTTTTGTTGTGAACATCCCTCAAACCCGAACGAAGCGATTTGCTACGTCTTTCATTCTTCGTACAGCAATGGGCTGGAATAGTTTGCCCGCGTCTGTCTTTCCTTCCGATTACAATGTGGGTATTTTATTAAGATCTGTATTAAAATTGTTGTAAAATGAAAGTCCAGTGACATTATAGTTGCATCTCCTAGGTGGAGATCAACAGCGTTGGAAGCCCCACCCCTTCGATAGGATAAGGAGTGTTGCTGGAGTTCTCCCCGCGCCAACGCTTCCCGAAGTGGTTGACCAACCAGCTTCTGTCCTCTCGTGCGCCCTCGGATCGAAATGCTTACTCATAACATAGTAACCGTCTAAGCCGAGGTTACCCATCACCGGGGAGACCCTTGTGTCGAGTTACTAGCGATAGAACTTCAGGCTAAGCGATCTAAGAGCTATGCCACCTCTCAATTCGGTGAAGCAGTAAAGGCCAGCCTCTCTCGCCAACTGTGTAGTTCGTCATTAAAAAAAAAGCGTTGGAAGGATTTTGCAAAGAAATCAGTCCATCGTCCTTACAAAGATCGCCTAAGAATCAACAGCGATCAAATACTGATTTGTAGGTAATTACCAATACAACTTTAAAAGTAGATTATATATAACACAGACATATGTTCTATTTTAGGTTATTTTTAATATAATTTCGAACAGTAGTTAATTTAGTTTTTAAGCCTTTTTTTTTAAATCATAATATTTCATAATGTAATTTTAACTAATTTTAAATGTCTGTATCTAGTTAAATTGTGGTATATTCTATAACAAAATGAACAGTTTAACAAACAAAAAAGCGGCAATCACGATTCAACAAAAGAATTTAACAAAAACAATGACATCGACAATATTATATAATGTAAAATACGTTATTTACAAAATGGAGGCAATAATTTTCTAACGCGCACAGCGCTTTTAGTGCTTAAGCTCTTTTTATTATTATACGTACGGATACAATACTGTCATATCGACAGCGCTTGATTGTCGAACACGGCAATGAAACTTCATTTAATTTTTGAAATTAAAATGTGAAGAATCCGTGAAATTCTAGTTAGTGTATTCAATGGCATAAATTAAAATAAGAATAATGAAATATATTATAAATATTTCCAAGGCGAATTGGGATTTATTGTATTTAGAAGTCCCCAAACATTCATAGCCCTGTCAGTAATGAACGGAATTTGAAAGATTTATTTGTAAAAAAAAAGTAAAAAAATTTTGTTGGCATTGAACCTTGGGTTGAATATTAAAATTCAGCAGATTATATAACTAATACGGGTCGAATTTAAAAAAGCGTAGGTGTTTGACCAATGCCGATTATTAATTTGACTTTTAAAATGTTTGGCATATATTATGTTTATTACGCCTGTTATCGCCGATCGCCTCAGTTATAAAAAAGAGATACCAATCTTGTTACGAAGGATCCAGCAAGATGACTAAAAAATCCAGTCATTACAACTACACGAAGGACATACGTGTATATTTTATTTATTTTAAGTGATAATAACAAGTATAATTAGTATATTATTTAGGGCTAAACAATGCGCAGAAGCGACGAAAGTCGGAAGAAACTGATTGTATTTGGAATCACAGGTGGCGTAAAAAGAAATGACCGAAGAATCTCCAGTGGTATTTAAAGTTAGTTATTTGAATGTCTGATAGTCTTTTAGATAAAATATTTTAGGAAAGATAGTCGTTTAGTATTAAAAAGCTACCAATCGTAATAGTCCGATTCTCTCATAATTTAAGATCCAATGTTAATAAAAATAAAATGGTACCTTATGTTTAGTCGCAAAAAAAAATATTTTAGAATTGGTTTATAAAAGACAGAGTTAAAGAGTTGAAAAAAACCCACAAGCTTTGAATTAAATAAAATGTACTTATTAACAAATTGATGCCATCGGAACTATTTGTATATAGTTTATGTATTAGTGTATTTATTGATAATTTATGTAGGTTTATTTAGTGTATGTATAGTTCAGATATAATATTTGTATCTACTCGTATATTATGTGAGTCGTGGTTCGGCCCTCTTGGGCGTCCCTCGGATCGGAATGCTTACGCGTAACATAGTAACCGTCCAAGCCGAGGTTATCCCTCACCGGGGGACCCTAGTTTCGAGTTACTAGCGATAGACGTTCAGGCTAAGCGACCTAAGAGCTATGCCATCTCTCAATCCGGTGAAGCAGTCAAGGCCAGCATTTCTGGCCAATCTGTGTAGTTCGTAATTAAAAAAATCGTTGGAAGAATTTTGCAAAGAAATCAGTCCATCGTCCTTACAAAGATCGCCTAAGAATCAACATCGATCAAATACTGATTTGTAGGTAATTACCAATACAACCTTAAAAGTAGATTATAACAACGGACACTTATATATAACACAGACATATGTTCTATTTTAGGTTATTTTTAATATAATTTCGAACAGTAGTTAATTTAGTTTTTAAGCCTTTTTTTTTAAATCATAATATTTCATAATGTAATTTTAACTAATTTTAAATGTCTGTATCTAGTTAAATTGTGGTATATTCTATAACAAAATGAACAGTTTAACAAACAAAAAAGCGGCAATCACGATTCAACAAAAGAATTTAACAAAAACAATGACATCGACAATATTATATAATGTAAAATACGTTATTTACAAAATGGAGGCAATAATTTTCTAACGCGCACAGCGCTTTTAGTGCTTAAGCTCTTTTTATTATTATACGTACGGATACAATACTGTCATATCGACAGCGCTTGATTGTCGAACACGGCAATGAAACTTCATTTAATTTTTGAAATTAAAATGTGAAGAATCCGTGAAATTCTAGTTAGTGTATTCAATGGCATAAATTAAAATAAGAATAATGAAATATATTATAAATATTTCCAAGGCGAATTGGGATTTATTGTATTTAGAAGTCCCCAAACATTCATAGCCCTGTCAGTAATGAACGGAATTTGAAAGATTTATTTGTAAAAAAAAAGTAAAAAAATTTTGTTGGCATTGAACCTTGGGTTGAATATTAAAATTCAGCAGATTATATAACTAATACGGGTCGAATTTAAAAAAGCGTAGGTGTTTGACCAATGCCGATTATTAATTTGACTTTTAAAATGTTTGGCATATATTATGTTTATTACGCCTGTTATCGCCGATCGCCTCAGTTATAAAAAAGAGATACCAATCTTGTTACGAAGGATCCAGCAAGATGACTAAAAAATCCAGTCATTACAACTACACGAAGGACATACGTGTATATTTTATTTATTTTAAGTGATAATAACAAGTATAATTAGTATATTATTTAGGGCTAAACAATGCGCAGAAGCGACGAAAGTCGGAAGAAACTGATTGTATTTGGAATCACAGGTGGCGTAAAAAGAAATGACCGAAGAATCTCCAGTGGTATTTAAAGTTAGTTATTTGAATGTCTGATAGTCTTTTAGATAAAATATTTTAGGAAAGATAGTCGTTTAGTATTAAAAAGCTACCAATCGTAATAGTCCGATTCTCTCATAATTTAAGATCCAATGTTAATAAAAATAAAATGGTACCTTATGTTTAGTCGCAAAAAAAAATATTTTAGAATTGGTTTATAAAAGACAGAGTTAAAGAGTTGAAAAAAACCCACAAGCTTTGAATTAAATAAAATGTACTTATTAACAAATTGATGCCATCGGAACTATTTGTATATAGTTTATGTATTAGTGTATTTATTGATAATTTATGTAGGTTTATTTAGTGTATGTATAGTTCAGATATAATATTTGTATCTACTCGTATATTATGTGAGTCGTGGTTCGGCCCTCTTGGGCGTCCCTCGGATCGGAATGCTTACGCGTAACATAGTAACCGTCCAAGCCGAGGTTATCCCTCACCGGGGGGACCCTAGTTTCGAGTTACTAGCGATAGACGTTCAGGCTAAGCGACCTAAGAGCTATGCCATCTCTCAATCCGGTGAAGCAGTCAAGGCCAGCATTTCTGGCCAATCTGTGTAGTTCGTAAAAAAGGTTCTAATTAATTCGTTATATTCCTACAATAATGCGTAAATACAAATAGGGCGTCCACGGATAATAGCGTTAACGTTTGATTCGATTGGAAGTTTTTTGTGTTTCTCGTAAATATATTTGTTGGACATCACGTGCTAAATATAATTTTTTCCCATATGAATTATGAACGGAACCATTAATTGTTTACTTACCATATAAGGTGAAATTAATTTCCTGGCCAACGTTAAATACACCGGCCAAAGAAGCTCATCTGGCGCTGATGATGTCAGCATTAGTCATCAAACGCGAAATAAAGCTCAGCGGAACATTGCTGATTAAAAAACTGGACATCCTTGACGATATATGTTTAATAATCGTGTCGTTTTTAAAAACAATATTGTCCATATTTTTTTCAACTCGTATGTTAGGTGTAGATTGACCTTTAAATTTTTACTCGTCAAGGTTATACCAGAAAGCTCTACGTTTATCTTAACTAATGAATTTTTTTTTTAATGAAAAGTGACAAACGAGCATACGGCTCACCTGATATTAAGTGATTACCGTCGACCATGAATATCCACAGCACCAGAGGAGCTGCAGGTGCGTTGCCGACTTTGAGATAGGAGTAGGCTCGTTTCTTGTTCGTTCGGAAACTCTAAGTGGAATTCAAAGCTAAACTTTGAGTGCCACTTCGGGAAGCGTTGGCACTGGTAGAAGAAGTGGCCGAAGAAACTGCAGCAACACTCCTAACATCTAAATGGTTGATATAGGAACGAAAGCACGTTTGTTTGAGTACGTTTTAGTATTTGCAATGACTGTGTCATATCTAATACCAAATAGGTTTCAAAATAGTGTCCGTAGTGTTGTGCAAACGGTCTAGCGAGTACCGGTTCTCAGTATCGATAGGCTTTCAAGACCGGTGGGACACGGTATTATTCATTTAACGACCTTGTCATGGTAATAGGGTGACCAGTGACATAAATATGTCTTAGTTCATTATGAAGTAATTCAAGTATGATTTTAATGCAGTGAAATGTAATTAATGAAAAGGAACCACGAACAGAACAGTGACAATCTTTCAAAACATAGCACATTAAATTTATACGTATACTTTATCCATAATATTCTTTTTTCCAAATAGTTACTATGTATTTAGTATATTCTATTAATATTAGTGTCTCTATCGGATGTGTTCAAATGCAAAAGATTTTTCTGTTCTACTTTACGTTACGCGTAAGCATTCCGATCCGAGGGTGCCCAAGAGGGTCGAACCATGACTAGGCCGGTTGCTATTTCACGGATAATAACTAACTAAACTAACTTTGAGTGCCATTTCGGGAAGCGTTGCCGCTGGGAGAAGTGGCCGAAGAAACTCCAGCAACGCTCCTAACATCCCCTTAGATGTTGGGCCTGCCCATAAAATAGCGGTAACGCGCAAGAATTTTTCGCAAACTCCGACGGTCACAAATAGAAGCTTTGTGGATTTGTAAAGATCTAGCCTGTGCAATGGTTGTCGCGTCGTCCGGATCGTCAAGAACGTGTCTCGGCCTCCGCGCGATGTGACGGAGTTTAGTATTGGAAGGCTAACAAGAAGATTGTTGGAATGTTTGATGGCAGTCTCGTAAATCGTCGAGATGCCTGCTTAAAGACTTGGGCTATTGTCGGTAACTTTTTTTTTGTCAACGGGGAGGAAATCTTCAAAAAGATACCTCGCATTCTGAGGGGAAGGTGGCGGTTATGTGGGGTTTGACCCACTAAAACTTCCCCGGTGGCCCATCCTCGGTGCATGGTGGGGGGCTCCGGGATCTCCACAACGCACTGGAGACCCTCTGCACTGTGCTCAAGGAGAGCACTTCCTGAGGTGGGGAGGACGGGGTTACTCCCTCCCCCCTTGTGCCCTCGCAGTGCAAGGCGACACGGGCCAGCAGATGTTGCCTTCTTCCCGGATCCACCTTGGCGGACGACAAAGGCCCCCATCCTTGTCGCCCATTGAACCCATTGTCAGTAACCCTGTATCAACGTGGGAGCGTCACAGAAAACGATTCTAAATTACTTCTAACTTATGCATATGGATCTCATAGCGGGCATCTATCGCATCCGATTTATGAGATTATATGGAACGATAGATTTGACAGACATAAAATGTTTTAATTTTTTTTTTATGCGTGTTTACTAGCGCTTGACCATGATCCCACCTGGTGTTAAGTGGTGATATAGTCGAAAGATAGTACGCGCTAGTGTAGTAAGTGCCTATTCACTCTACTCTTGAAGGCTCCCACGTCGTACTTGGACGGAAAGACTGACGCCGGCAACTTGTTCCACTCCTTTGCTGTACGCACGATGAACGATGACTCAAATCGCTTCGTTCGGACGCGCGGAACATCGACTATAAAAGGGTGGAGACCTTGAGAAAGAGAAATATGTTTTATTACAAGATACATTTATATCTTAATATCTCCAGCAAATATAAAAGTATTTTATTTGTAGAAGCTAAATAAAACAAGTTTTTTTTATTTTAAAGCATCATTTTTTTTACATTTATTTCACAATAATTATTTAAGAATTATAAAATCTTGCTACACAGAGCGAAAATTTATCAATTCTTAAATCATATATTTTATGCGATAAAGTCAAGACGTGTCCGTACTAATGACAGAAAGATAAAGAAACGCTCGATTGTTTGTTTTAACTCCCAAGAATGCTGAGTCTCGCAACACACAGACCGAAATCTATTATGTCGTAAGCAGTGTCATCAGCTAAGCTGTATTGTGTAAATAATTGCGGTCGACTCCATCACGCTATCATTTCAACTGTGAGAATACATATTTACGAAATTATCACTTTGATGTAAAAAACCGGGGGGCATTATAAGTCTGTATATCAACGGAATTACGCAGCTAGAAGAGCTGAAACTGACATACACACAAATATTAAGCAAGAGAAATTTTTGTATGTATGAAACTTCACCTCGCATGCCTCCTGTTTGGTGTTGTTAACTTTCAAAGGCCTTCTTATTTGTGTAAAAAGCTCACTATGGTTTCGGAGACAAGCCGCTATAACAACCGGCAGCGCTCGCACCAGTTACGTATACAAACCCACAAGTCTATTGTATTCTGTGGTAGTTTTCGATATGCGACGTCAAAATGTTGGAATAACATCCCCCCGCCTATTAGGACGTCTAAAACAATACCTATATTTAAAAATAAATTGAAATGCTTCTTAACTGAGTCTCAACGTAACCACGCCAACATCAACTACGACAAATCGTTTACATATTACACTATATTTATGTTATTTATTATATAATTTGTTTATATATATATGTAAAGAAAGTATAACTATATATTTATATATATAGCTGCTTTTTTAATATATACATTTATGTATTACACTTATGATAGTTTATGTATTGTACACTATATTAATACACAACCGAATGGTGTCCGCCTTAGTCTACACAGGTTTTTTGGCTGAAAATCAGCGCTGTGCTATATGTGTGAGTACAGCACATGCTGAGCCAACCCCTTTTCGGCACAATTTCTATTTTATTCTTTTTTTATGTTGTTTCTGTTTACTTTTGTTTATGTTGTTTTTTGTCTTGTTTTACCTGTTGTTTCTGTGTTCTTGTGTCGAATAAATGTTTTTTTCTTTTCTTTTCTTTCTTTCTTTTCTTCTTATCTAAAACTAATTAGTACTAGCAATCTGGGATTGGATTTTACAGAAAGCAGAAGATGACAAACACGATAAATCACTTAGTTATAGAATATTACGAAATAGAATTTATCTGAACCTATCAAAATTCTCATCAAACTATATTTAAAGATCTTTTCCAATAAAAAATGAATCCTTAAAATCTGTTGGCGTGATATTCAATTATTCGTAAATTTGTTGCGCACATACTTAATGCAAAAGACTTATATGGCTTTCTCATGGGTGCCATTGTCCAACTTTAAGTAATGGACCAATCAGCTTTCAAATAAAAAAGAATCAAAATCGGTACACCCACTCAAAAGTTATGGGGTAAAAATTATAAATAAAATTTAAAAAGTATGTATATACATTAATGTTATATCTTTTTTTTTTCTTTAACGAGGAGGAAATCTTCAAAAGATACCCCGCCTTCTGGGGGGAAGGCAGCGGTTATGCGGGGTTTGGTGTCCCTTCCGCGGTGCATGGTGAGAGGCACCGGGATCTCCAGTGAAACGCACCGGAGCCCCTCTGCCTCTTGTACGACAGGCAGGGGATACCGTAGTCTTATTCTTGAGAGCCCAGAGCTACAGGGCTGAATGTTATATCCTACGGACAAATAAAAATGCTTGAAGCCAATTAATTTTTATATAAGAGAAAAACTTATTAAAACATTTGTAATTCAAATTATACGACATCAATCAAAAATCTTTCGATTCAGTTTATAGAAAAACGTAAGACCAATAAAAGATAAAAACGAAAAAAAAGAATCTCTTACGCCCTTTTAATCAAATATTTTTTTAATGAAACAAAAATCTTTTTCGATGGATTTTGTGTTCTTAAAAACCCGAAAGCACGGCGATTCATTAGTACAAGTGGCGGGGGATTCGAACCCGCGAGTATCTGATTGTGAGTCGAACCGTTAATTCATTAGATGTCGGAGTTTATCACGTTGCATAGCAAACCTTTTCACAAAATTATGAAGTTGTATGTAACTATTGCGAGATAATTGCAGACGATTGGAAAAGCGATAAAATGTTTTCTTAAGGTGTTTAGCGCAAGTAAACAGCCTAAAGTGCACACATGTTAACCACGTGTGCTGTATTTAAGCGGACAGTCCTAGATGGTAGGTTAATTTTGAGTACTGCAGATTGGTAACGAAATTCGCTGCCAAAGTCAACGGATTGTTACCTTAATATATTACTATGACCTTTATTTTTTATAAAATCTCGCCAATCTATATAAAAATAAAATATATAATGCTAAATTAATTTTTTTTTTAGGATTTTTTCACCAACTTAAATCTATCGATCGATACTATCGACCCAAAAATATGTACGGCGAGCGCACGGCAAGATATATCGTGCCTAAGTTTAATGAACTACCCTCGGGCTTGGTAAATGTAACTCGAATGAAACATGAAGCTAAGAGCTTGTGTACACAAGACGGTAACTTCAGTGATAGTGACAAACCACAGCCGTTTATGTAGCATTAAAATTATGTATACTTTATTATAAAATTTCATTGTTTAATAATACTTTTGTGTATTTCTTCTTTAGAGAAAAGAGTACTAGAAATATCGTTTTTTCCACAAATATAACTAACATTCTTGTTTACCATTCCAACTAAGTTTAAGCTCGGAGAAGCGTTTCGCAGATCGTAAACTAAACGTTTGAACTATTGACGCTTTTTTTGTGCAGGGGATCGAATAAGTTTAGTGAAAAGTATATAGCGAACGCCGTCTCTGTCTACTCCGCCAGTGTTCAAAGGACGTGAGAGCTCATTTTTATATATGTATATTTACTACTATAAAATAATTTTATCCCAAAAAAATGTAAAAATGTATGACAACCCTAACAGTATTGCGTAGCTTAGTGCATTGACTCTGTTCGCCTCACCCACTGACTCAGTGACACCTAATTTCTGTCTCATTTGCACTCAAACGCCGCGGCATCGTTCTCTTTCGCACGTGCAACTTTTTACACGACACTTTTCCAGTTACCGGCGGCTAACCGCTTTCGAAAGGGTCTAAACCTTCTATCGGGCTGTCTTTTTCCCTTTAAACTTTCTCTATATATTCTTACAAGGGAAATTCTCATCAAACTATATTTAAAGATCTTTTCCAATAAAAAATGAATCCTTAAAATCTGTTGGCGTGATATTCAATTATTCGTAAATTTGTTGCGCACATACTTAATGCAAAAGACTTATATGGCTTTCTCATGGGTGCCATTGTCCAACTTTAAGTAATGGACCAATCAGCTTTCAAATAAAAAAGAATCAAAATCGGTACACCCACTCAAAAGTTATGGGGTAAAAATTATAAATAAAATTTAAAAAGTATGTATATACATTAATGTTATATCTTTTTTTTTTCTTTAACGAGGAGGAAATCTTCAAAAGATACCCCGCCTTCTGGGGGGAAGGCAGCGGTTATGCGGGGTTTGGTGTCCCTTCCGCGGTGCATGGTGAGAGGCACCGGGATCTCCAGTGAAACGCACCGGAGCCCCTCTGCCTCTTGTACGACAGGCAGGGGATACCGTAGTCTTATTCTTGAGAGCCCAGAGCTACAGGGCTGAATGTTATATCCTACGGACAAATAAAAATGCTTGAAGCCAATTAATTTTTATATAAGAGAAAAACTTATTAAAACATTTGTAATTCAAATTATACGACATCAATCAAAAAATCTTTCGATTCAGTTTATAGAAAAACGTAAGACCAATAAAAGATAAAAACGAAAAAAAAGAATCTCTTACGCCCTTTTAATCAAATATTTTTTTAATGAAACAAAAATCTTTTTCGATGGATTTTGTGTTCTTAAAAACCCGAAAGCACGGCGATTCATTAGTACAAGTGGCGGGGGATTCGAACCCGCGAGTATCTGATTGTGAGTCGAACCGTTAATTCATTAGATGTCGGAGTTTATCACGTTGCATAGCAAACCTTTTCACAAAATTATGAAGTTGTATGTAACTATTGCGAGATAATTGCAGACGATTGGAAAAGCGATAAAATGTTTTCTTAAGGTGTTTAGCGCAAGTAAACAGCTAAAGTGCACACATGTTAACCACGTGTGCTGTATTTAAGCGGACAGTCCTAGATGGTAGGTTAATTTTGAGTACTGCAGATTGGTAACGAAATTCGCTGCCAAAGTCAACGGATTGTTACCTTAATATATTACTATGACCTTTATTTTTTATAAAATCTCGCCAATCTATATAAAAATAAAATATATAATGCTAAATTAATTTTTTTTTTAGGATTTTTTCACCAACTTAAATCTATCGATCGATACTATCGACCCAAAAATATGTACGGCGAGCGCACGGCAAGATATATCGTGCCTAAGTTTAATGAACTACCCTCGGGCTTGGTAAATGTAACTCGAATGAAACATGAAGCTAAGAGCTTGTGTACACAAGACGGTAACTTCAGTGATAGTGACAAACCACAGCCGTTTATGTAGCATTAAAATTATGTATACTTTATTATAAAATTTCATTGTTTAATAATACTTTTGTGTATTTCTTCTTTAGAGAAAAGAGTACTAGAAATATCGTTTTTTCCACAAATATAACTAACATTCTTGTTTACCATTCCAACTAAGTTTAAGCTCGGAGAAGCGTTTCGCAGATCGTAAACTAAACGTTTGAACTATTGACGCTTTTTTGTGCAGGGGATCGAATAAGTTTAGTGAAAAGTATATAGCGAACGCCGTCTCTGTCTACTCCGCCAGTGTTCAAAGGACGTGAGAGCTCATTTTTATATATGTATATTTACTACTATAAAATAATTTTATCCCAAAAAAATGTAAAAATGTATGACAACCCTAACAGTATTGCGTAGCTTAGTGCATTGACTCTGTTCGCCTCACCCACTGACTCAGTGACACCTAATTTCTGTCTCATTTGCACTCAAACGCCGCGGCATCGTTCTCTTTCGCACGTGCAACTTTTTACACGACACTTTTCCAGTTACCGGCGGCTAACCGCTTTCGAAAGGGTCTAAACCTTCTATCGGGCTGTCTTTTTCCCTTTAAACTTTCTCTATATATTCTTACAAGGGAAATTCTCGTCAAATATTTTTTATGCCGAACTACACAGATTGGCCAGAGAAGCTGGTCTTGACTGCTTCACCGGATTGAGAGGTGGCATAGCTCTTAGATCGCTTAGCCTGAACCTCTATCGCTAGTAACTCGACACAAGGGTCCCCCGGTGAGGGGTAACCTCGGCTTGGACGGTTGCTATGTTACGCGTAAGCATTCCGATACGAGGAACTCTCACCGAAAGTAAATTATATATACCCTACTATAGGGCACAGGGCCTTCTCTGTAAAGAGAGTAACGGCATAGTCCGGCACGCGGCTCTAGTGCGGATTGGTAGACTTCACACGTAGGTTTCCTCACGATGTTTTCCTTTGACAATCTTAATTCACATTGTCGCGTACATACCTAATGCTAATTTAAGGCTTATATAGTTTTTCTATGGATTCCATACTCAGAATTGGACCAGGGAAAGGGAAACGAGAGCTTTCATAATCATTTAAATCGGTGCACCCAGTCAAAAGACACAGACAAAACATGCAGACGAATTGAGATCCTCCTCCCTTTTGAAGTCGGTTAAAATTAAGGTCTCTAGCCAGAAGAGGTAGACAGAGACAGCAATTGCTGGTTGGATTTTCATCAACGAAATTTCTGTGGCGATTTGATTCTATAGCACCAGGAAATTATGGATTGTTAGAATGTTGCTGTTGCCTTCATCGAATTGATGTCGGACATTATGTCAATAAATCTAGTGAAACAACTTCTTGGTAAACAAAGACGCAATTAAAAGCTTATAGAATAAAAAGCCATTAAAACTTTCGAATCACAGCTATAACAGCGAAAAGGGAATTTGTATGGCCGAATAATAGAATGATTCACTATTCTTAACACAATGGGTTGTAAAAGTGAAATTAAAGCTTGGTTTAAAGCAAAAAAAATCATAAGTCCATCTGTACAGTTATGTACAAAAAAAAAGCTATGTACAAAAAAACTGACAGTAATTATTAAACGCTCAATTACAGTAACGTTCACAATGTTATAAAAATGCATAACATGTTTTTGCGCGCGACTGTACAACAGAATTTTTGGCGCGAATTGTCTCATGGTTTAAGGGTACGTACTCGCTAGTCTGTGTAATAATTTCAAATCGCCATGGGGTATATATCTTAATACTTCCTTTGCCATTGCTGTGAAATGATAGACTTCACGTATATTTCAATAATATAAATTTTTAATCGTGATAATACAGCATTATAATTTAATCATGATAATGTAGTATTATATGGGGTGTAACTTAAACCTAATAAGTTCAGTGAAAAGCAGATATTAATTGTCATCTCTGTGTACGCCGCTAAGGTTAACAAGATTGAATTTTATTTAATAAAATTCATTTAATTTAAGTCAATAGTGCTCTCATTTTCATGACCATATTTTAGTTTTTTTACAGTAAAACCATACACCAAACGAAATGACATCTATTATATTATTATTTTTTAACAAGTGTTACCCGTTGGTATCAAAAATGCTGGTCATTCTACCATTTCAAATGTAGGACATAACACTTTATTTACTATGCAAGTCATACCATGTATTATGCTAATAATAATAAAGAGTATATTTCCGTGAAGTGATTAACTGAAAAAATTGGCATAAAAGCGGAACGTGTGAAATAATTACTATTTGACAGTTGTACTTGTAATTAAGACCTCTTAAATATAGACTCTTAAACATTAAAGAAAAATATAACCTGTTCCGTGTTTGAAGCCGTTAAAAAGTATACAGACTTAACATGTTTTCTAAGGCATGTGAAGTCTGCCAATTCGCCCTAAGGCCGCGTGGCGGACTATATTCTTGTAGTCTCTTTATAGAATGGGCCTGTGTCCAACAGCGGGACAAAAATAAATACATATAAGCAGTAACTTTAAGTACTAAGAAGAATCCTGTAAAGAAAAAAACACAACTCACTCGATGAATTCTTTAACGACTTTTTTTTAGTAAATTCAATACTTGCAAGTTTTAATTATTATTTGTGGCTTCTAATATGTCATATGTCCGCAGGGTGGGACATAGCTGGGTACAAATTGTTACTTAGTTCTACGTTTTTTACTCAACGTCCACATAGTAAATAGTTCTAATGATGATTTTTATGCTATACTAGCAAACCCAGCCCGTTAAATTATTTATTAAATTATTCATTTCTCTCCGTATTCATTCTTTTCTATTCTCTTCTCGAGCTGTTGGAGATCAATACTTACACCCATGTACATGCAATATACTCCGTTGTACTTCGATATGGTTCATAACGACATAAATATACACAACGCATGTGTCAATACAAATTTGGATTATAAAACAATACAATATCATGATAGTAAATGAAAGCTGTATTTGAAAGTTCAAAAAGAGGAGTGCTCCGATTGTCACTGTTTATAAGATTACTCGCCAGGTGAATTTGAAGATTCCCTGAAAGCTTCATTGGAATCGGTCCAGCCGTTTCGGAGCGTATACGGATCAAACACACACACTTTCTCTTTTATAAAGACAACAAATGTTAACTTGAGATATTTTACCATTTCACCAGATCGACCCGTGACCGGATTCAATTTATAAAAGAATAGTGTCATGGGAATTCGTGCTTTGTAATGCATTACGCATAGCTAAGTGACTTGAGTAGGTCGCTATTTTAATTATCATGGGGTTACATTACGTCTTAATGAGTATAAAGTTTAGTTAAATTAACCTCAACAGCTATCACGTTCTATGTCAGTGTGCCGCCATTAAATATTAGTATAGCGGCTCAATTGACCACACAAATTAGTGTCAACAGTGTGTCCGGCATCGTTTCCATTTGTCTTCTGTGCAACAAGCGATATGTCCGTGTGTACCCAATTTATCGGTATGAATTTGGACTTAATATATTTTTAACCGACTTCATAAATGGGATTAGGTTACCGATCTGTCCTCATCAGCTGGTCATTTATAAACCAATTTTTGATTTTTTTTAACTTAAAAAAATTAATATGTGATTAAAACCCGCTTTTCAACCGACTTAAAAAAAGCAAGAGGTTCTCAATTAATCTGTATATTATATTTTAAGTTTGTCACCTCATAATTCGTTTGGTTTTTCATGTGGTTCATTTGCTATCGCAAATAGAGTAAATGCCCAAGCCGGGGTCCCATCTCAGGGGGCTCTTGGGCCTTGTTACTCCTTATAGAGGTTCTGGCTAAGCGACCTTATAGCTGTGCTATTTCTCTAAAACCCGGTGAAACTGTTAAGGCGGCTGATTAACGTAGTTCATCCCAAAATCGGATATTAAGAAATTGTGTATGCGCGCACTAGCGTTTAATCCGTCAAGTTTGATTCGATCGGTTTTTCTTTTTACAAATATACTTGTAAAAAGTACATTATCTTCATATATATATAAGTACAGTAGATTCGTACTTAACCCCCTCGATAGGATTAGGAGCGTTGCTGGAGTTTCTTCAGCCACTTCTTCTCCCAGCGCTAACGTTTCCCGAAGTGGCATATAAGTTAGTTTAGCTTAGATTGTCCCAATAGATTTTGTTAAAATAAATAGCTACCGACCGAGTCGTGGTTCGGCCCTCTCGGGCGCCCTCGGATCGGACTGCTAACGCGTAATAATGGTAACCGTCCAAGCCGAGGTTACCCCTCACTGCGAGGACCCTTGTGTCGAGTTACCACCTAATAGAGGTTCAGGCTAAGCGATCTAAGAACTGTGCCACCTCTCAAATCCGGTGAAGCAGTAAAGGCCAGCTTCTCGCCTCTCTCTCTCAAAAAAAAATCGTACTTAAATAACATTTCTCTTTTATCATTATAACTATTATTAAGTCGGCAGCTAAAACCTACTAGAATAACAAGTTTCTATTCTATTTCGTAAACAAGTCGACGCATTTCGGGTTTCCTTATTTAATATAAGAAATATTTTCGTTCTGAATCACTTGAAGTGGTTCTTACTAATCGTCTTACAAAACGAAAAACAACTTAATACAACTTGTTTTTTTTAATCAATGCACACATCAACATTTAGAATAAACTTCAAATAAATCATCGTTAAAATAAGATTTCTTACTAAGTTCGTGTCCAGTGCCTACATATCATAAATTATTATGTCCAGGCCGATGTCGGCCATGGCATCTGAATCACTTGAAAGCCATTTTAATTATGACACTTCATTCAGGTTTAAGGACTTAGGTTTTCTCTCCCCGGTTTCTCTTAGCTCCCTCTCGTGTGCTCTTTGATGGCTGGCGTACCCGATCTTGTTGCTAAAAGCACGAGAGCACTTCGCACTGGTCAAGGTTCCACCAACATAATTAAAGTGGATGGACACTAGTTGGCGGATCTTCAGTTTATATCGATTTGTGTCGAGTTTTTCACTCCGCTCAACTTTGAAATTATCAACCTGTTGTCAAGTCGCTTCCACTCGGGACGCAGTGCTACTTTTGTCTCCCACTGTGAGGGCTGTATTTTGCATCTCATATCATATTTACGCTAGAATCTAACCTAACTCTCATAAAACTACTCTTGAAGGACATCCTTTCAAATAAAAAATGAATAATCCAACACTTACATGGTTTTCTCATGAATCCCACTGTCAGAATTGGACCAAATTGACAACAACAATAAATGGGAATTTACGGAAAGCACCGGCTTTCAAATATAAAGAGAATCATCAAATTCGGTTCACCAAGTCAAAAATAATGCGGTAACATAAAGAAAATTACAGACGAATTGAGAACTTTCTCCTTTTTTTTATTTTCTTTATCTATTGGGGACTTTTGCCCTTTTGGGCATGTCAGCCCCATTATACCTTACCTACGCACACACACTTTGGTCGCATGAAGCGAGAAAGAAAGTCATCAATGTTGTATGGGCATAGCCACCAACTTTCTCGCTTCCTCTGAGGTCGGGTCAGACAGCAGCATTAAGAAAACACCTAACACCTATCCTTCTTTTGTCAAGTCAGTTGAAAATACATATGGAACCTAAATGCAAGTAAAAAAAAAGAAAAAATCGAAATTGGGTCATGACTGAAGTCAAGCCGAGACCGAGTCGACACAAGGACACATTTTTTCCGTGCCATCGACACTACATATTGCAAGTAATCGTATATGTCAACAATACGTTGTAAAAACAAGTCACCATCCATCTCGGTTACAGGAACTCCTTGTAAGTCCGTCGCTTCTTCAATGGGTCAGTGCGTGTCGCGAACGTATCCGGCACCTAAGCCCACTGCCACAATTACCGCATACTTGGCGTTGAACTGGTTATATTAACAAGTAAATATGAATGGATATACCTGATTAGATATAGACACTTTATTTTGTAATGAAATCCTGTAGGGCGGGCTTGATAGGATAGGGGTTTTGCTGAGCGACGCATAAATTGACCAAAATCTTTATTAAACCTTAAAATTTATGTAATTATTAATGTACTTACATTAATATACCTATTATATTAAATTCATTTTCTTTATTTTATGTGTTCCTTTCACATTTTATACCTGTTTTGTTTTCTTGTATCGAATAAATGTCTAGTCTATTCTAAATTATACGTGATAACCTAGTTGCCAAACGGTTTCAACTTTCGATCAGATAGCTACTAACGAATTGTCTTTTTTCGGTTTATAATAGAATAACGAAAAAAGCGAATAATATATTCCGGGGACACGTAAAAATACACTGAGGATATTATATGTATTGTCCAGGCGATATTACAAAGGATAAGAACGTCTATAGAAGATTAAAACAAATACCAAGTAAATTGTACACCACACCAAACCGCACCGACCGCAATCACAGACGATGTGCAGGATCGGCCACTATGAGACGACATTTAAGGACATTATTACATATCACCAATAAGTTTTGTAAGTACCACGCAGCAACCTTGCAGTGACTACTTTCAAGATATTGGGGTTAACGTAACGATTACGACACGACCTCGATTTTTGATACAGTTTCAATACTTCTTTCTGTATACAGGGAACTGTATTCTATAGGGTTCCGACTGGGCGCTGAACAGTTCAGCCACCTTTCAGTTCTGTAAAGTTGTAACTGTATAAACATAAATGAAATTTATAACGCGTACTTAGAGTACTTACAGTAAAGTAGTACAATAAAATGATGTGAGAGCTTTTTTATTTAAGTAATTTAATCACGTGACGTTGTGAAAGCGGACATGATAGAGAATAATTTCAAAAGGTGCAGAAGACCGGGAAAAGTTGAAAAGTCTTAGTCGGAAAGCGGACTTTGGTACGGAAATCGCTTGGCAGAAGAAGAATCATGGGACAACGTTACCTTAAGAGAAAAGAGCCGTAGTGGCTCATAATTTGAGCTGATTTCGATCCTTGGTGACAGCAGTAATTAAATGAACAATTTCATTTGAGATTTTAAGAGCTGTTTTACCAATCAACTGCAAACTCCTCTAGTATTTTGGATGCTTATGCGCAATTGTTCAGTGGGTACATCTGTCCGATGAATACGAGAACTAGCGGCCCTGGACACCACAGCTGTCACTATTCTTCCCTCCACACATTGTTTCCTCATTCCCATAGTCGCCAAACCGCCTGCCCAGCGTAGCGACTCAAGGGCAAATTTCTCCATGATCAGACGCCATATAACGCGGCTCCCAATACCCGGCAGCCGTGCTATCCCTGGCCATGGTGGCGGCTGCGACTTTATAAGGATAGCCGGAAGTGCTGGATGCGAAAAGCGGAGGATCATATGTGGTGGAATAGATACAGGCTGATGATGATAATGCGCAATTATGAAGTAAAACGAAATGCTAACAATAATGTGTTTGTTTCAGATACAATCGAAAATGAATACACCGAGGGATCAAGACTAAAAAGAGAAGGAGTCTCGGAAAACAGGGGTGAGTTAAATCTTGTCAGTTTTTTTTATTATTTCTGTAAAAAATGCTGCTTCGCTTCTGTTAAATCTTATGACTGATCCTTATACTTTTGATATGTTATCTTTATTTCTTAGCGTTTATGTTTTGATGCCTCTACGCGCATTCTATCCTTAACTTCTTTAATTTTCTTCTTCAGCTCAAATGTTTGCATATATTTTGATCAAGGTAGAAACATATTGGAATTTCATTTTTTAATTCAGAAACTAATTCTTGAAAATATAGTTTTGATTATGCTATATTCACAAGGTAAGTTATGAAAATTGGTGCCTTTTAAATCAACAACTCCTAAATCTGATCTGCGTGAAGTTGTTTTTAGCTTTTATTACAGTTATACCCAATAAGTTTCTAGCTTGATTTGAATGAAATGTTCGTTGTACCCGATGATTTGTATGTGTCAAGTTGTTTACCCTTTTATTTTTAAAACAAAAAAATTACATAATAATCATCGATACAAGTGTACATTTCTAAAAATTGTACAAATGAGTGCTAACAGAGTTTTAGTGATATGGCTCGTGTATTCTATTAGAATCTATATATCTACTTATATTGCAATATTAATTGTATGTTTTTCTTTCTCTTTCAAATCTAATCCCCGGTCGTGGTCAACGTTTGAACTCAAATGGACCTTGTAAAATAAAACGCACCCTAAACGAATTTATATCCTACCCACGACTCGACATTACGCTGACGATTGACGACAAAGACCTGACAGTGCTGCTCGTAAATGACCAGAAGCGTGACTATAATACGAAGAT
Source organism: Meandrusa payeni (assembly GCA_029286785.1). NCBI lineage: Eukaryota > Metazoa > Arthropoda > Insecta > Lepidoptera > Papilionidae > Meandrusa > Meandrusa payeni. The sequence continues at coordinate 7,141,364 of JAGSMX010000029.1, forward strand.
TGGGAGGTATCATAGCGTCAAACCACTTATTGGATTGTTGACGTCAACAGCCCGGACTTTCATTCAAGATGGCGTGACAACTGAATTTGCAACACAGATTTTAGGAACTACATTAGATAATGGTCGTATATATGCACAACTTCTGACAAAATCGTCACTTGTGCTCTATAATAAGCCATCAAATGTAGACGATCCTTTCGTCGTTCAACCAACACGCGTCCATTCTGCTTTCGATGGACAATGGAACGTCAAGCAAGATTTAGGCATTATAGATCCTGATAAGTTCGTTCTAAAAAATACTGATTATTTAGCACCTAGCAGTAAAATGGACATCGTCTATGCTAGCAAGATCGCTAAAGAACCTTTAACATTTTGGAATCCACCAAGTGCCCCTGAACCACAATTGAATAATAATCAGATAGAAGAGCCCACTGCGCGTAGAGTTCAGGCCTATAACGAAATTCCTAGATATGAAGTGTATAATTATCTTGACGGTCCAGCTATCGAAAGCGAGAAAAAGTTCGAATATATTGTAGAACCATCTCTCTTAGATAATGCAAATACTTTGCACCGCCAAAATAAAGCTTATGAACCTGTTTTTGAGTCTGTTAATATAGATTCTAAAGAACAGACAGAGCCTATTATTGAATCGAAAGTTGTAAAAGTGAAACCTGATTATGATTTACCAACCTTTACAATTAAGAACGAGTTTTCACCAATATTTTACTATATTGATAATGTTGAATCTCGCCAGCCTCCACAACAAACATCTCAACAAACGAAAACACCTAAAAAGTTGTTTGGACAAAAGAGCGAACCAAGGCCAAAAAAAACATTTACTTATGAAGGTTTTGCCGATTTTACAACTGTTGTAGGTGATACTGTCATTGTGTTTACCCCAAATACTGAAACTAGCAGACCCCCTAATCCCGACGAAGTTAATGTTTTTCCCTCAGCTAAGCTGGTTGACAAGTTAGCCACTAAAATAACATTTCTTTCCGCGGATATTCCTGTAGCCACAGCTACATACAAAGCTAATGAGGTTATTGAAGCTACAAAAACAACAACCACTTTTTTTAGCAATGAAGAGGATATAACCGAGCAACCTGTTTACAGTGAAGAAGAAAGCTTGAAGAAAGTTTCGTATGATGTAGATGATAAAACACCCGCTACTGTAAGCGTTCAATATAACAATGGTTTTGATTTTAATTTAGATGTAATTCAACCTTCTGAATCTTCCTTTACAACACCAGAAAGCACCAAAGCTGTAGATGAGTTAGAAATTATACCTATACAGGAATACAACACGCAGGCTACCGAGCCTCTAGCTACAATCCAGCCATCCACAACAATAACAGAAGAATCTAAGGAATCTGTTGTAACAGAAAGTAATATGAAAGAAGTTTTTACGAACTCGGAAGAAGAATCAGATAACACTGCAGCAGAAGTAACTGAAAAAATGGATGATCTAGAAGAAGTAGACGATGACGATGAAGAGGAAAGTACGACTGAAACGGCAGAGCTTATCACTACGACGGAAAGTGGGCATAGTGATGAGTCTTTTGAAGATATTGAAACTACAACAGAAAGTAAACATGACAGACACGAAGAAGTCTATTGTACGGATGGACTGGAAACACAATCAACCATGACAACAGCCTATAAAACTTTAACTTACTTGACAACTTATTTTATACCATTAGAAAACACGGAGACAACAACTTCTGTAGAATCAAATATTGTAGTTACGAGTGATATAGGTTATCTTACAAATATTGTGTGTAAAACAAGTTTGGACATCGAACCTACCTCTGTTTTCTCTGTTGAAGTAAAATCTACTATACAGACTAATTTAGAGACACCAGAAATAATTTCTGAACCTAATATTTTGCCCCCAATACAGTTGGACGTTGTGACCGAAAATCCTAAAACAACACCTATGGAAAAAGAAAGTTTAACAACAACAACAGATGAGGAAACTGCAACTAGTGTTGACGATGAAAAAGACGTTGTAATTGATAACTTAGTCAATGATCAGACTCCTACCTCCACAACTGAACGAGTTTTTACTAGTCACTTTGAAGTGTCTGTAAGTACGGAGAGTACTCCCACTGAAAAGCCCGTTGTTGAATACGATGATGCAAACATTTCTGAAAATGAAATTGATCTTATATATAAGACATTGTACACAACTTACACTTATTTAACAACATTCTTTGGTGACCACACATCTAGCGTAGCGAGTCATAAATCAGTAGTTACAAATATCATTACATCTACTGTTGACCTCTCAAACTTAGATCCATCTTTACTTGGCGCTTTTGGTGAGGATGATATTACACCTACTAACGTAGAAGTTGGACGTCCTACGGAGTCTTTTGCAATAAATAGTATTATTGATTTGGTTAAGAATAAAGATGTCATTGAATCCGTAGAAAATGATGGGATTTATAGTTCTCAAACTCCAACGCCATCTTTAGGTGATGATATTATTGCTAGTATTAAACCTGATGCTGTTAAGACCTATTATACAACATACACATTTTTCACCACGATTTATGTAGGTTCTGATGCGAATGTCTGTAGTAGGAGTGAAATATACACTAATTATGTTGGTCCCGATGAACTGATGCCTACTAAGAGTAATCCGTTAATAGTCGAAAATACGAGGGCTCAATTTGATTTCAGAAACTGTAAGCAAATTAAAAGAGAGCAGGAACCAAATTCTCAAAACATTCCTTTCGACAGTACAAATGTTGATCAAAATAATTCACAAGTTTTGGATGATTCGAAGAGGAGCACAATACAACCGACCCCTATTGAAGTTGATATGTTGCTTAGTATAGAATCAAATCCGTTAGTATCTGAGAACTCGTACGTCACCGATTTTAAGTCATCCTCTTCCAAGGGTGAAAGAAAAATAATAGATAACAATAATATAATATTAGATGATCAAATAAGCTCCGAAAGTAACATAGAGGAGATATTACCTTCCCCTACACTTTTACTACAAACAAGTTACACCACATTTACATATTTTACTACTATGTATATAGGAAAGGATTCGAGTAATGTGAAAAGTCGTTTAGAAACAATAACTGATGTGGTGACAGAAACTATAACTCCAAAAGTCGAAGCAACTCCAGAAGAGGAAAGCAATTTGCCAATTACATATTACACGACATTTACGTATTGGACTACATTATGTAAGGACAAATCAACAACAATTACTAGTCGCGAGGAAATAGTTTCGAATGTTGTAACTCCCGTAGCTCAGTCAACTTCTACAATAAGTCCTATAGATACAACACCGATAGATGTTGATAACGGTATACCGCCTAAAGAATTAGAAGTAGGGTTAAAACCTTCTGCAGTTGACGAGAATTTGGAATCGGATGACGGTAAAGCTACATTCTACACTACTTATACATATTTCACAACCTTTTATGCCGGAAATATATCGCAAATTAGAAGTAGTTTGAAAACTGAAACTAATGTTGTAGAAAATTCACAACTACTTGAAGATAACCAGTTAGGTCGTAAAGTCGGCGGTTCTCCAGCGGACAAAAATCTTATTCAAGATAGTGGTGATAAGCTGAATATTGGAACCTCCTTAATAAAACAAGATATTCAACCAACAAAAATTCCTGATATTTCATCAGTTTCATCAACTATTCTTTTAGGAACATACATTGATAATCTTTATGCTGAAGTTAAACCACCTGAAACTAATAAGGTAGTTCCGGAAGAGAAAAAAATATTGTTTTCACAGGTTGCGGTTATATCCGGGGATTCAACCATTGTAACAAGTGATAACAAAACTTTACAAGACTCTTTAACTACTACCTCAACGTCTACAACAACGACAACAACAACAGAGCAGTCAATAGTTAGTCCTACGTCAGATGTAATAGAAAGTTCTGTTGCAGAAAGTACGACGGAATCTAAACCCGAACAGGAAGAAGAAGAGGAGGACTCAAACTCGCGGAAAAAAGGTCGTCTTACGTTTACTACAAAAAAACCATCCTTTACCCCAGTCATAATACCATTTGCATCAAGAAATCGACCAACATTTAGCCCTAAGCGAGTGCCCTTATTAAGTAGTGCTACTACTATTACGCGTGCTGATTCCACACCTACAATAACTGCAACTCCTACACTAAAGTCGGTCCGGACATCTGGATTTGGTGGTGTTAGCAGAAAGCAATCTGCATCACCTGTGTCTTCAGGTCCTGGGCGAAGATTTTCCGGCCGAAGTAGCGGTGTAAATTTATCTGCGAACGTTCCGTCTGCTTCCAGAGCTAGTGGTTTTGGTAGAACAAGCATTCAACCTTCCTCAAGAAGAACAGGATTTAGATCTAGTTCATTAAGGAGCAATAGTTTGGACTTTGCTAGTAGATCTGCAATTCCAAGAATAAGACCGACAGCTTCATCTAGATTAAGAAATAGTAGACAATCTTCAACATTATTCTACCCACTTAATGAACAAAACGAATCTGAAACATCTATAACTCAAATAGAAGAAAATGTTACAGAGTCTTTGGACGAAGTTACTGAAACTTTACTCAGAACTACGAATAATCCTCTGTTGAAATTTAGAAGACCACCTATAGCTAGACAGCCAGGTACTGCAATTTTGCCACGATCAACTACACCCACCGTAAAGAGAAGTGGTAATCTTCGTGGTAGAACAACGACTACAACAAAGCGCTCCACGAGACGTTCCACATCAAATCCATTATTATCTTTGCGCAGGCAACGACCTAATTCTCTTTTCCCAAGACGAAATCTTTTCAAACAACCGGAACCCGAACCTGAAGAAGAAATTAAGGAAAACGAACAGAAAGTAGAAGACGAAGAAGAGTTATTGGAAGAGGAAGAATTTGAGGAAGACAATGATTATGAATCATCTGACAGAAAAGAACAACAAGTTGCTACTCCATCAACTCTTACTTCAAAGCGAAATAGTATAGTACAAATTAGGCCTTTTGCCTTTAGAAGGAGGTCGAAACGTCAAGTAGATTATGGTAATAGAAAGTATAATAACTTTAGGAGACCTGGGCTTAAGCCTGCGTCAACGCGCCGCCCGGAGCCAGAACCAGAAACAGAAGCTCCCCCACCAGTTACACCGAAACAAAAACCGAGTCGTTACAATGGTCGAAATTCCAAGACTACTACGGTCGCAGCTCCTAAATCATCTTCTAGACAATCTTTCATAGTTCGGGGGGAAAGTCGAACATCGAGTACAACATCTTCTCCGGCTTATAGAAGAGGTAAAGCTAGACCTTCATCAAGAACTACTACTACCCACTCATCTAGACCGAAAGCACCAAGACTATCTAGTAAGAGTTCTGACAGACCCAGGCCAGGTTCATCACGTAGTTCGTCAACAAGTAGATCTCGGACACGCACCACTACAAGTAAAGCATCAAGCAGACAGCGAAGTTCATTTGAAAATCTTAGTGCGGAGAGACATAGACAGGATTCTTACAATAATCTATTGCATGATGGAAAAATTACTATTACGCATCAAATACCTGTCGAGGTAACGGTACCGGTTGTTAACGGCAAGATCACGGAATATAAAAATCTTTTATCAGCTAAGCCCAGTACTGAAACACTATTGTTAAATCAAATTACAGCGTCGACTGGGCCTCTAGGAAATCAACAATTAGTTCTTGCAATAGAATCTACCGAGTTGGCTGACAACGGTGCTACTAAAATAACAAAATTTGTATTGCATGAAACTCCAACGACTACTGTTATTTTTACCCCAACTACAATAAGAGGTCGGAAAACTTCGTATTCACATATTTTACCTAGTACTGTGTATAATGTAGAGCCTGTAGTTCAAACCATAAGCCCTGAGATAAATGCTAATGTTCCATTAGCCAATCTATTACTGTCACAACTCTTGTTGGGAAATCAACAACCTGGTATCAATCCTCTTTTAGCCTTGCAAGGCCAAGCGCTGTTGCAACAGCAACCAGCAGTACAAACACCAGTTACAGAATTTAAAACAAGAACCACTACTTTCGTTACAACAGTGACAGATGCTAGGGAAACTGTATTACCTATTACTTTTAAAGGTAAAGCTATTTTAACAACAATTGTAGATCCCACAACTAATGTTATCACTGCAACAGAATTTGTCACAGAAACCGTTGTAACTACCCCTACTGTATTGGCGCCACCTCCTCAATTGAACTCTCTGTTACTGCCTTTATTACTGCAACAGCAGCAACAGCAACAACAGCAACAACAAATTCTATCTCTATCAACACCTAATCCCCTTCTTGGATTAGCGCAACCAGACCTAAATCTTTTGTCTAATAACAATTTGAATTTAAATAATGATATTTATAGTAACAGTCCTAAGCCCAATATTCTATCAGATCTAAGTAGTAACGAAGACTTTTCAGAAGACATAGAGGAAAGTGAAGGTGAAGATACTCCTCCACCACCGCCCCCACCACCCTCATCTTCTCAAACACGGCATCGACTCAGGACACCTAAACCCAGTCCGCCAAAAATGACTAGTGTAGTTACTTTGTATGTGTCTGGTAAATTTCCTGGTGAATTTAGTACGGTCCTTTCGACTGTTGTTTCAGACGATACGCAAACAGTTCGAAAGCGTGAAGCAATTTACTACGATGACGTTCAGATAACGTCTACTCTCTTACCAACCGTTGATCATCTTTTCAGTTCCCAATTCGATACTTTAGAGAACGCAATCGAGTACGGTGAAACAAATTCCGCACTCGGCATTCAAAGTGAGACGCAAAGCCTTGAAAGTATAGTCGGCAAAATAAGTGATCATATAAGATATGACGCGTCACCAACTTACGTTGTAAAATTGGAAAACCCATCTGTTACCAGGGAAAAAGAACAAAGAACATTAGACGATGTCTCTTGAAGTCCACACTACTGGTTAGGCGTGTAACATAATGGCTCAGTTATTTATTTGTAATGTATCATAGTAAATTAACTATGAATAGTGCCTTATAGATTTAGTTATTTGTACAAGGACTAATGTCAAATACTCTTTTATTTTATAGTCGTTAGGTACGTAATTGTACAAAAGTTAAATGTATTTTTTTTTTCAATTTACTCACCAAAAACGTTTTTTTGTAGCGTTACCAGGTTTCGACTAATATGATAATAAAGTTAATTATATAGGTAACAGTACTGTTTCATCACTGCCTAAGAATAACTAATGACCTTTTTAGATTAGAACTTTGAATGTAATTCTTTTATAATATACGTACTCTTGCTTTCAATTGTAAATTGCGAATTACGACTTAAAATGTTAAATAATAAAACTGAAATAAGATTGAAATAGTTTGTTTTATTTTCTTTCTGGTTATAATAACAATAGTAGTAACAGTAGTAAGCGTAAGTTTAAAAAGATGACAGCTCAAAATATTTCCCGCACTTGACAAACTTTGACGTTATTACGTGGACATATCGTAAAGTTGACGCAATGACAGAATTGATAGTTGACTGATGACGTCACTACTTAGACCGTGGACGGAAGAAGATTCCCGATGACCTCTAAACTAATGGAGGGCTCCAAATCCACATCCCGAGATCATCCAACTGCCTCCAAAGGTGAGTTTAATTTGTATGTTTATTTTTTTTGCTATGGATGTTGTTGAAAACTTTATTTTAACAAAATGGTGAAAAGCTAGAATCACAATCGGCATTATATATATCTAAGAAATCACCATATTTGATGTTTTGAAAGTTCGAAAATGTTTATATAATTGATGAAAAATTTTCTACGTAAGTTATAAATCAAATAAAAACTTTGTTATTGAAATTTGTTTCAATGAAAGTAATATTTTAAAATTACTGGTTTAGTCATTTTATTATTTTTTTTTGCTTCATTTGACTTCGATATTTTTAGTATTAAATTGAGTTTATAATAATTGTGTATGTATTTTACATCAAATTAAATGGTTTTTCTTCTCTTAAAAATAATGTTTTCAAAAGCATCCAATTTAATATTACTACAAATACATTTGTTTGGAAATATTAGAAATAATATTTATATTACGCATGTTTGTATATATTCGAAATATAACTAAAAATTAATATATTAGATTTGTTTAGAAGTAATCTACCGTGAATTGGGTTTTAATGTAATTAGTGTTAGCATATAAATAACATAGACCACATTATATACTAATGCACATACTAAAATAAACCATAGATTTGATGCATGTTTGAATTCGTAGTATATAATATGAACTATAAATAATAGTTCTATTAACGCTGTTGTACATGTGCTTAGGATAGTAATTTATTTATTGTAATTATTTATATCGTTGTGTTATTCTAGAAACTTCAAATTTATTATGGTTATAAATAAAACTAAAAATATTAGACTTATAGAATAATACTAGATTAAGAGCCGTGGTAGCTCAGTGTCCGTGCGGTTGCCTCAAGTTGCGTAGTACGCCACCAACCCGAGTTCGATCTCCGGTGCCGGTACCAATAAATTTGTTGTTGCAATTTTATGTGCTGATTTACCACGCGCTCGGCGGTGAAGGAAAACATCGTGAGGAAACCTACATGTTTTAGAAAAAAATTCTACGGCATGTGAAGTCTGCCAATCCGCATTAGGGCCGCGTGGCGCACTGTGCCCTTATACTCTCTTTACAGAGAAGGCCTGCGCCCAACAGTGGGACATATATAAAAGCTGTAACTTTAACGTTTTAATATTAGACTTAAGTAATTACTATGTATGTAGGCAAAGGTGTAAGACAGGGTTGTAAAGCATCACATGTCAAATCAATTTGTTTATAGGCGATTATTTGAAGACTTTGTAAGAATCTAAAGAAAATTGTGGTCATATGGAGTTGTCTATCAAATGCCTCTTGTATGCTGATCATCATGTTAAACATGCATCATCAACAGACAAGTTGTAGATCTTGATAGTAGCACTAACTCATTGAAAGATACAGGTATAAATTAATTACGTAAGACTAAAGACTAACGTTACAAAAAGATGAAAATTAGACAAGACAGATATTCTTATAAACGTAGAAGGTGATAAGGTAGAGCAGGTGAGACATAATGAAATAACATGAAGAGTGACTACATGAATTATAAATAAGAGAGTCCGCTCGGAAATCGTGAGAGAGACAGAATATATCAGAAAAGGCAGGTCTGGCAATGTATAATTCTACATTGGTGCCCAATGAAATATGAAAAAAGATCAGTCACATGCATTAAGAAACGATTCTGACTAAACGATTCTGCAACTGTTCATGTTACTTGGATAGGATGTTGCTGTCGGAATTGAGAAAGATGAATGAATGTGTATAGAACGGTTGGATGAGAGAGATTAAAAGTCTACAAGTACTAAATAAATGTGACGTTGAAAGTTTTCGAAATCGACTAATAGGTTGTATGAATGTGAAAGAAGCGAAAGAGTCGAGCCATGAGGAATGAAAATCCATAATTTGTGCCTTCTAACGGTATCAGTGTTATTACTATTTAGTTGTTTTAAGGACGAGTGTGTCCACAAATTAGTATGATAAGGCATTTAAATAGAAAATTTGAATGCAATAATATAATATTTGGTAAAAATTTCAGCGTTTAACACAAATGGTATTGTATTTGATAATTCTCCATGGAGACCGGGGAGGGATATGCCGTTAGAAGATAGGGAAATCCCTGAAGATAATGAGAGAAAACTAAAAAATGTTGCAACGCGAATCATGTCGAATGGTGTAGAGGTTTTAGTGAGAGACAAGAGTACGGATAGCAAACATGACCAGGTAATGACTTTCTTAAATCTAAACAATATAAGTGCTAATCAGTGCGACTTTTTTATTAAGATTAAATGTACATTACTCATTACTATTAATCTAACATATAATTCATCAGAATAATTTTCTTTTGTTTTCTCAGCGAAAATTTAAGTTCATTCACATAACATCCATGAAACCACCAAAATTTCACGCCAGCACATCACTATCGCCAAACAAGTCATTAATATCATCAGCCGTCGCCACGGTTGTGAATCATCAGCAGATGCACTCTTTGTTCCCATTAAAACGGCTCATGCAGCATAATTACATAATCAAGACTTGTATGACCACTTACACGTATTTAACGACGGTAGTTCAAAACAAACGAAGTGCAATATCTACCTTCGAAACTATAGTTTCAGTGATCACAACAGAGTCATTGACAAACATGTACGCTTCAGACATATTAGGAGAATTAAAGCCGACAAAAGTAAGATTTTAGCCAATATGGGAACCCTGGTAAACGATTGCCCTGAATGCCGAAACCCATATATTGAAAACCCTTAAATGGTTTACATTAAAAGTATTGTGTTTGAAATGAATATTTAGTATTAATATTTTGCCATTTTAACACTTAATCACAGTACTAACATTCCGACTCTAAGTACTAATTGCGTCAGATTAGTTATTAAAATAATCATATCGTAAAGTTACTACTAACCATAGTATTGTGTACAATAGAGTATGCGTAAGATCCTTTTCATGCATGTTTTCGGAACCCCTTTTGGTTAATTAGATAGTAGGACTATTGACAGATTTCATAAATTATTGGATTGGTTACAATACACTCACTTAGATTCTCCTGAATGTAATACATTTTAATTGTAACGTAAACCCAAATGAGGTTACCTGAATATGCCTTTATGAATGTTGGACGTTGGGCCACCTGGCTAATAGGGAGACACAGAATTATGTTATAGTTTGTCAGGTTATGGTATCTCTCAGATGAGCCGGCCTATTGATCCAACAGTAGAAGCGGCTATGGCGTCTCTACCGCTTCTGGATTTTCTTTTATATTCATAAATTTTATACCCACAAGAAACTAATTTAATACACACATGTCACAGGAAAATCTTACTTAAGGTGCATTCATTATTAACGTTAAATAAGATGAACACATGTGTAGCAAATGTTTCAAATATTATGTATAATATATTGTTGTACGTCTGTGAAAGTCAAAGCCTTAAACTGCACCATGTTAATTATTTCATGATTTTATATAATCTCTTACAATGCAATAAGTTTACTAGTTAATACAATTTTATTTTTCTCCTATTATATATAACAATATAGGGTATTCATTACACTGGAACATTATTTCACTATTTTGTCAACCATTGTAACTTTATAATAATGTAAGTTATATTTTTAGGTAAAGTTCATGGAGGTTAAAACGATACAGCCCTCAACTCCGAGTAATATGTTTGTCAGTAATTTACCAAAAATCGAGAAAAGGTTTGATAGTGAAGAAGATAATATCCATAGTTTTGATCTAATTCAGCCTTCCGAAGTTAGCCAACCACCCTGTTCTACTTCATGCTCATGCAGCAATACAAAGACGGAAAATTTGAAAACTAAGTACACAAACCTAGGATCGGATACAGAAATATACAATACAAAAACATCTATTCACAGTTTTGTTAAAGTAGAAGTTCGTCCAACACAAAAAGAATCCATTGAGAAAAATAGTCAATATAACCCTTATGGTCCTGAAAATAATATTCAAACGGCTCCAACGGATAAAATTGTTGAAAAGTATACAGAAGTTATTAACGATTATTCTGATGAAAAGGATTCAAATTCTATTAAAGAAAGTGATTTGCTTACCAATGAACAAGCTCCGACGCCATCAACCACAGTCAAAATATCTAACAAAGGTCCAGAGAAAAATAAACCTGATAAGTTATTAAAACCAAACAAAAGTAAATTTGTTGTGGCTGATCTATTAAAATTGGGATCTTTAGGTATAAAAGGATTATCCCAATTAGCCCCGGTAATAGAAAAGATGACAGACACCTTTATGAAAAGACAAGATACAAATAAAACAACTACAACAACTACAACGACAACCATCAAGCCGGTGAAACAATTAACACCTTACATAGCAAATAAAAGAGTTGATAGTGATTTAGAGTTCAAACATAATAATTTTCCGATTTATATACCCGTTGATGAAATGGAAACCTCAGAATCTCAGATTGCATTTACTAATGCAACCTTACATCAAAACTTTGCTTGGGCTGCTGAATTAAAACAACCAAAAGTTCATATAGCTCCACCAAAAATAATCCATGAAAGTCCTTTAGTGAATGGGGGCATACCAATTAGTCCAGGAGAAATTATTAATGCAAACAGTGATGTAATTGTTGGGAAGCCTGCTGTTGGAGGGCCGCCGACTTTGGGTGCGAGTGGAATCAAATTACAGAATCCTGTAAACCCACCTCCAATTGACAGTTATATGTCAAATAGTCAACCATACCTAGCAGCGGAAAAATTACCTTTAAACGATCAATCATTGCTATCCACCAACGTTGATGACTCATTTGATTTGAGACCCCCTGATTTGCCAAAAGGGAAATCAAAGCCAAATAGAAATCAGCAAAGGTTGCCTAATCCTAATATTTATAATATTTATTCAAATAATAATAAGGTTCAATCGACTGTATTTAATCAACAAAAAATTACCTCAGAAACTATAAGTGATTCAAATAAAGGAAGTCATGGCAGGCCTGTATTTTTGGATTACATTCCTTCATTTAAAGAAACTGTTAATAAATCGCCTCTTCAGCAACATGTCGATTTTCATCCTCTTGATACAGAAAGCAAAAAAGAAGATGTACTTGATAATAGTCCCAGCTCCTCTGAAATAATAAGTACTAGTATTACAACTGATGGTGAATATGCTGTGTCTATTAGTCCAGATTTAGTAAATAAACCATTTCTGGTTGATATACAACCTTCACGAGTCGCAAATGTCATTATTCCCCATGGAAGTTCAACAGCACTTGTTTTTGCTGGATCATCAGAACCTCATAAAACTGGAGAATACATCGATGATCCTCTACCCTATCCTGAACCAGGCTATTTTGGAAGTTTTAGTATAGATGCACCTCAAATGACTAATGTACACAATGTTGTACCGAACAACAAGCAATTTTTATTAAAGCCTTCTAACCCATCTTTGGACACTTTAAAGCATTTTCCACCTATGCATCAAGAGCATCAATACGGTAGTGATTTAAAAATAAAAATCAATGACAATAAGCGGCCAGATTTAAAAAAGTTACCTCCTCCAGTTAGCAACCAAGAAACACATGTACAAGTTGGTCCGCAGGTTGTTTATAATCCAGATGTATATAAAGCGGGTATTCAAAAATTTAATGCGGTTAGGGGTAATGATAACCCTAAAAGTGGGAAAGAAATAATTGACAAAGAGTATGAAAACTATCTTGCTGTTCCACCTCCACCACCCCCAACGACACATTTCAATCATGAGAATCGTTTAGATAAAAACAAGCCTTACAATCAACGCCCAGTTATCCATACACAACCAATTCAAGATATGAAAGTGTTTTTGAATGTTCAACATCCAGTGCCTAAAATAACAAATAATGATCATAAACCTCCAAAGGTAACATCTGAAGTTTACTTTGCAGCGCAAGCCCCTAGTACTAAGTCAACTTCTATGTATACACTCCAGTTGCCACAAACACCTTCTTTGTACGGAAATAATAATGTGCAAACGAATAAAAATGCCCATTTCCACATTAGTCAGTTTTCGGGTTCAGCATTGGGTGTAGTCTCTGCGCCAAATGTAGAAAATAAATCACAAAATGACGACAGAAAGAATGCAGGTTACTCAGTCAAATATAACGTTGTTCCTAATGTAGGAAGTAACGATAAAACTAGACAACATTTTAGTTTCACTACATCCAAACCAGAGAGTACTTCGTCACAATTAGGACTGTTTAATACTGATATACCTATTGGCACCAATATTGCTATACGAGTTGAAGATGACCCTTCGCGATATGAAGATTTACCTATACAAAGCAATATACAGCCGAAGATTACTTATGATTATCACGGAAGTATGCCTACGGAAGTTTTGCTAGAAAATAATCAATGGAATAAAACAGAAGTCAATAAAGAATTTGTATATGCCTCCCCTACAAATAACGATAATATAGTCGAAGGACATTTAAAGAAAGATGTATATTCTTCTATAGCACCATCGTTAAATAGTCATGCCAATTTTCCAATGATAAACGATTACACTAATTTTAAACATGACTTTGTTACAAAAGATATGAACAAGGTAGATAATGTAAAAGTACCTGGAGATCAACAGAGACCTGCAAAATTAATGCCAAATACACAAACGAATTCTCACGGTTGGTACTCAAGTCTATTCTATAATGAGAAAAACTTGAAAAATATTAATAATATACAACTTGAAGCAACGACTAGGAAAATCATACCTATTTCGAACGATTACAATAAAGATAATGTTCCAGAATTTGGACATAAAATTGCCAGTATAGGAAAACCACCTGTTTGGCAGAACATTCCACATTTTACAAGTAATTTGAACATTGGGAAACCATTTTCAAAAACACGGGAATACATTAAACCAAATTCCAGCATAGCAGCCACTACAGTTAATCCTAATTATAGACCTAATTATTTGCCTTCAAACATAGGCCCTCAACAACCAGCATATGATATACCAATAAGAGATAATAGTCATGAAACTACCACACCTAAAACTGACAAATTAAAACCTAGTAAAAAGAAACCTATTTATGAAGACTCAGAAGAAGTTTATGATGGAGAAGATGCATTTGAAAATGAAAGTGAAACAGATGGAGAAGTAAGTTTGGAGTCCATGAAAGTACCTGTTGTTACTTCTTCTAGCGAAATTGATAATATTTCCCATACCTCTGAAGCAGGACAACATAAGGGACAAGGATTTACCCCTCAAAAAAATATACACGCCAATAAAAATACGAAGCTAGTCGATTTTAATCCGGGTACTCAAACAGAGAAACCATTTGGCTCCTCCAATTCTAGCAAAGGAGTCAAATCTAACGCAATAAAACCCATAGAATTAAGCAAAAATCCTTATATGAAACCTAGACCATTTACAATTAATACCATGATACCACTTGACCACCAGTTACAACAACCACACTGGCAAATAAATCAGATGATAGAAAATTCTACTAATATGTCATCTGAAGAAAACCTAGAATTGAATATAGGTGAAGAAATTAGTACACCACATAAACCAGTAATGGAAACAGCTACTGACACAAAAAAGAAAAATCAGGAAATAGAAAAAGTGAAACCGAAAGACTTTGTGCTAGCAGAACAGCGTAATAACACAAAGGTAGCTAATGAAACCGCAAATATAATTACATCAACAGTGCATATTAAAGATAAAAAACCTTTGATGTTAGAAGTAACGGAAAAAACAAATTTACCAACATTTACAATTACAACTGAGTTAAACAATTCTCAGACAGATGATATTATTAATTTATCACCTCCTCCACCTACCCTTGATTTTAATTTCAAACCTTCTACGAAAGATGAGGTCATAATGGGCATGAGTCCACCGCCACCCAGAACGCCACCTTCAATTAGACTTACACAAAGACCACCTTTAACTTCTCGACCAATTTTACCTCCACGCACACCGCCACCGTATAGAACTTTACCACCCAGAACGTTGCGACCCAATAAAAGGCCTATCAATAAAGAAGAAATATCCACTTATCGGCCTACGTATGATATTATTAATAAGCTGATTCGGCCAAATATTAATCGTGATCAACCTTCTTCGCAGTTACTGCCTCCTCCTATCGATTTGCCATCTAAAACTATCAAAGCTACAGAAATTGAAATACAACCACAGTTAGCTACTTTATCGTCTTTGATTTCTAATGTTGTTTTCCCTACGCCTATTTCAACAAGTTGGATAACATCAACAGGTGTTGATTTTTCATCAAAATTCAATTTTGCTCCAACTTCAATTCATTTCCCACGACCTACAAAACCTTCGAAGATTGTAGAAATATCTGATATAATTGTCTCAGAAAAACCAAATCATTCCCTTTCCTATGAAAGCGATTTCACTGTAGAAAATATTGATGAATCTAGTTTCATCATTCATAAGGATACTAGTGATAAATCAACAGATTCAAAAGAGAATAGCGCTGAAATGGGTCAGTCTTCTACCGAAGATTTCGAGAACAATGTGAACGAAACTGTAATTAAAACATCATACTTCGGAATAACTAATGAATCAACAGATAAATTTAAAGTTATTTCTTCAGGAAACAAAAACAGAACACGTAAACCTTACCCTGTTCGAATTGATGACAAGAAGATAAGCGCTATTAGAAATAAATTATCTTCTAAGCCGACAATTAGCATAACACCAAGCAGAATTTTGAATCGCCCTGAAATTTTATATCCGCCTAGAGTAACCCCAGTGCGAAACGTCGTGAGACCAATTCCATCAAGGCCGATAGTAACTCTAGCAACACCTATTTTAGAAAGTTCAGAATCTTCAATTGTCGATGATTTCATAGGTCCAACAGAAGTTTTGAAACAAACTGATTTGTCGACAATGCTATTACCTGAAGTAGACTCTTTTGTCGAAAATACGAATACCCCTATTTTACCGTTAGCCAGCCAAACTAATAGTTTGAGCAGTCAGCCTTTACATCATGCAGGAAATGAAATAAAAATTTCAGATGACATAATTCCTACTAAAACTGAATTTAAGACTACAATTGTTACTTTGACCAAGACACTGTCTGAGCCACAAAAGACAATTTCTAGTATCGGGTATCTTAATTTAACTCACACTTTAACCGTAACCCACACTAAGACAAGTCTCGTGAGCCAATCAGAAGGTGCTGTAACGCAAACCTTAGTTGTAACAAACACACACACGTCCACTATAGTTGACGTTATAACTAAAGTACAAACAGAAGTGCAACCAACAACTATTGTTGAAACAGTAACAAAACATATACCCGTTCCACAAGTTGAACCTACGCCTGTCCAAGATATAACAAATACAAAAACAGCACTTGATGATATTTCTATGTCATCTGAAGAAAATGATAATTTTATAATAAAAGATGTAGATACAACGGAAAATATTCAAAAGATCGAACATGAGGGAGAAAATGATAATGATACTTTCTTTGTGGTAATGAATAAGTCACAAAACGGAGGAAAATCGCCCCCACTTAACACAGACATCGAAACTGGTGATTATGATGGCATTACAAGAAATGAACAAGTAAACAGTGATGGTGTATCGCAGGTACTATTCGGCGAAATATTACTTGCTGGGACGCCATATTTGGAAACAAATAATGTTGTTCATCCCCCTGGTAAGTTAAAGCAATCCTTTAATTTAACCTTCTTAAACCACCTCACTCACGAGGCGAAGTGTTTATGTTTTATATTAGTTCGTGTTCTGTTCCTTGAACCGAAGCTGTTCTTACCATTGTGATCGTCGACCTAACCTAAATTTAACTTAACTGTTGCTCAGATTTTCCAGAGTTTTTTTTTAAAAAAGAAAGCTAGCAGTATTTCTTCGTTTTTTTAGAAATATTACTTTCTTGTTAACCATTCCAACTAAGCTTAGGCTTGTGCTAGGAGATGGTTCACGTCAATAGTCGAATGGTGGGATTCGAACCCACGACCTTACGATTCGCAGACCGTACTCTAAACCATTAGGTTATTGACGCTTATGCTTAAGATTACCGAACTGTAATTTTTATATTTTTCTAGGATACGGCAAAGAATGTCAACCGGATTGTAAAGCTTCTAGAAATGAGAGATGTCAAAGAATTGACGGAATGATGAAATGCATCTGTCGACCTGGTTTCGCCAGAATGTTCCCTGACAGACCTTGTAAACGTAAGTGGTAAAGGTACACTGATTTAATTTCTTACACATTTTTATATGCTTCATGTTTAAATTGTCATTCTAGCTACGTATACGTACTCTGTGAAATTAGCTCTACGATCTCAAGGTCACGAGCGCCTCCAATTCCATGAAAGTTTATCAGATAACTCGACCAAACAGTATCACTCTTTAGCCGTTGCAACATACGAAGGCATAAATAGAATGGTGATGCAGTCTGATTTAAGAGATGTCTATCACGGAGTGCATATAACGGGATTCTATCCTGTAGAAATAACGCAATCTACGGGAGAGAAGTATCAAGGTGTCATCAATGATTTCTATGTTCAGGTAATTATAATTTTCTGATAATTTTATCATTTAGCGACAAGTCACAAATTTTAATTAAAAAATTATCACGGAGAATCAATGTCATATATTAAAAGTCATATAGTAAAAAATAACCTATTTTTTTTAACGGGGAGGAAATCTTTAAAAAGATAACCCCACCTTCTGGGGGGAAAGCGGCGGTTTGTGGGGTTGGACCCACTAAAACCTCCCCGGTGGCCCTTCCTCGGTGCATGACGAGTGGCTCCGGGATCTCCAGTAGATCGCACCGGAGCAGGGGGGAGGTTACTCCCTCCCCCTCTGTGCCCTCGCGGTGCAAGGCGACACGGGCCAGTCGATGTCGACTTCTTCCCGGGTCCACTTTGGCGGGCGACAGAGGCCCCCTGGTCAACCAGTGAACCCGAGGCCCCTTTTAGTCGCCTTCTACGACAGGCTGGGGATACCGTAGTGAGAGCCCAGAACTACAGGGCTGAGAAAAAAAGAACCTAGGCGACTATGAATTACATCCGCCAGTATGCAATTTGGTACTATTGATATTACATTTTTTTTATTATGAATGTCGATAATTGGTAATATATGATTCAAATATGAAATATACGTTTTTTAAACGATTTATACGTTTATTCTTTCATACGATTTGAAATCAGTATTATGTTAAAGCTGGCAACACCATATTAAAAAGACTAAAGTCAATACACAACTAATTCCATCATGGCGGATGTTTTTGTCATACATTGTAATTTTTTTTTTACCAAAACTATTAGTGACTGCATAGTTTTGTGTTCTTTATAGGGTTAATATAATTATTCGCAACCATAAAACAATTTTTTTACTAAAATTAGTCACGTAAACACAAATAGGTAATTTTATCGAATAGCGACGATTTGGTAAAATTACCTATTTTTTTTTTATAAAAAATTGTTGAAAGCGACCACCAGCACAAAAATTTTATTATATTTATTATTTTATTGTAAATACACTTGTACCGCCCTTAGTCTGTCCTTTATTAGTAAGACATATCTAAAAATTGTACATAAATGTATTCTATCTAATACATATTTATAATTCTATTTTATATTTGAAGCTCTCAGACAATGCCCATGAGAGCCGATTGAAAGAAGTAATTGAGAAATACCTGAGGAACAATAACTACAGTCTCGGAGGAACCGAGGTTTACGCAGCTGGTGAATTAATGGATAAACTGGACGTAAGCGGTAAGATTTTCAATTATATTTGATACGCATAACCGAGGAAGACTTCAAGGAATATACCACCATAAACATAAGGATTAACGCCTTACATTTTGTTTGAAAAGTAGCGGGTTTAGGTATTAAAGTGGAAGATTTTCGATAAAAATTTAAGTCAGCTTGGCGCTTTTTCTGAATCGTAGATGTGATACCAGAAGAATTCCAGAAAGTGGCGGTTTCTTTGGTAGACAGTCCCTGTAAATAAGACTTAAGGCGTCATAGTCGGGAGTTCGAATACCGTACTGCTGTACTCAGGCAGTTTCCATTTATCGGTTTCGTACAAAAGATCACTTACTAAGTACCCCTGTGAGGAGATAGGCTGCCACCTGTCACGAACAGGACCTGATACGGTTGGTGAAAAGTGTAAATCGAATATCATTGTCGTTCTCACTTGAGTTCAAGGGATTTGAGAATAAGCTCGTTATTATATTTCTTGCGGTTTATTCTGCTAATATCCATAACGCAAGGCCGACTTACTCCCAAAAGAGGTTCAGCTTAAGCTGACCTAAGAGCTGTGGCACCTCTCAATTTCCAGTGTAATTTCCCACACTGCACGTTTTTAAACAACAAAAATAGGAAATGGCCATTCAATCTTAATGATACTTATTGCAGATTTCGACGAATGTGTGAGTCAACAGTACCACGATTGCTCCGAGCACGCTCAGTGCTTCAATCTGCGTGGAACATATACCTGCAGCTGCCTGGAGGGTTACGCGGACCTCAGCGTCAATCCTCTATATCCTGGCAGAATTTGCTCCGGTAAGAATTTGGTCTTCTTATTTATTTATTATATGAAGACTGCCAATAACAGACAGAGAAAAACTTTACAATGATTTTATTGTGTAAGCAAAAACATTAATAATAAAAAAAACTACTAACAATTTTTTAACTAAAGAACTTTCGATAGAATGCCCGTCTCATTGCTACAGTTGTAGTATTAAAGATGTCTACTTCTCTCCTTTCCGAATATCTATCAAGCGTGCAATCAGCGCGCCACATTAATTAATTTTGGCGATAGTTAGAAGATGCCAAAGGGAGATGGATAGGAATATGATAGCGTGGTAAATTTCAGTTGGCCAAAGACAATAGAATTACATGACGGATGCGATGAATTCGTAATAGAAAATTATATATTAAATAAAAATATTATTCTAGAATATATTCATTATGCTTCATGAGTAAAGATAATATCTAATTACGAATAAACAGAGTATAATACAAACGTGAAGCAGCGCTGTAATGGTGCAGTATCCCCGCGCTGTAGCCGATTTATGCTGTGATTTGTCGTTTCGCCAAACGGCTTTTGATTCATTGCTCGCACCCAAAATTCCATACATATTTTTATATCGTGCCTCTAATTCTTGGTGCATATGCGACAAAACGAGCTACTTCTTATGTTTCAATTATATTATGTACTAGCGTACCTAGCCCTCAGTTTCTTTAAACAACAAACCTACATCATTAAATATTTAATTTAACTCTCACAATATATTAAATTATTCATTTCTCTCCGTATTCATTCTCTTCTATTCTCGAGCGGGTGAAGATCATTACCTACACCCATATACATATCAGTAAATACAATATCATTCTTATCATTTATACAAAAACATATCGGACTCAAGTCAATGTCAGATATAAAAGTACGACGTATGGCTTGTTTGACATTTCATAAAGAGGAGTGCTCCGATCGTCACCAAACTTTATTATTTTATTTTACTATATATTACTCGCCAGGTCACTCTGTAGAAACACTGAAAGTTTCATTGACATCGATCCAGCCGTTTCGGAGCCTATATGGAACATACCCACACACTTTCTCTTTTATATATATATAGGTATCATGTCTATCCTTTCTGTGATCTTTGATCTTAAGTGTTCATGCGTCTCCCGTCAACATCTACACCACCAGAGGAGCTACAGGTGCTTTGCCAGTCGCCGTTGCAAGTCCTATAGGTTAATGTTGCCGCGTTGATCAATTCACATCAGACGAGCCGTATATTCCTTTAGTCTAATTCCTATAGAATAATCGTTGCTTTGTTTATTTTTCAGCGGAACCCGTTGGCTGTGAACGTTGCAACTATCATGGGGCGTGCTATTCCAGGGACGACCAGAGAGTGCTGTGTGAATGCTTCCAATGGTATGCTGGAAGCAGCTGTCAAATTAATCTGAAAGGTTGGTATTTTTTTTATAGAAACAAATGAGTGTCTAGATATTGACGAAATAGTGAAAAAGGAGATCGAGCTGCTTACTAGATAAATAAATTTAAATAAGTAGCAGTTTAACGGCAGTAGAAGTGTAGTAAATAAGTAGAGAAAACCTAACGGAATACATGCGGTATTCCGTTAGGTTTTCGGTTACAGGCCGGTACTACTGGTAGGTACTTAATTGCTGCCAAATACATTGTGGCAAACGGAATTGAATTTCTATCAATTACATTGTAATTGAAATTGAAATTGAAATTGAAAAAACATTTATTCGGCTCAAGAACACAGAAACAACAGGTAAAACAAGACAAAAAACAACATAAACAAAAGTAAACAGAAACAACATAAAAAAAGAACAAAAAAGAAATTGTGCCGAAAAGGGGTTGGCTCAGCATGTGCTGTGCTCACACATGTAGCACAGCGCTGGTTTTCAGCCAAAAAACCTGTGAAGACTAAGGCGGGCACCATTCGGTTGTGTATTGTACATTATATGTACCCAAACGGAATTGAATTTCAGCAAGCTAATAGAATAGAGGTTACTTCTAATTATCTATGAGACACTGTAAAATGTGATCCATTCTTTCTTGCAGTGGTGTTGATCTCCCTGGTGGTACTTGGTGCGCTATTGACCGTGGTGCTGGCTGCGTGCGCGGTGGTGGCTTGCTCGCGACGCCCGCGCCCTCAACCGAAGAGGTCGATCGTCGCATGTATACAAGGAATGCCGAGTTTGCACCAGGTAGGTCGATGCTTGCTGAAAGGTGACATTGAGCTTTTGTTACTTAAGCAAGGGATCTAGAGAAAACCTTCACTTGGGCCGCTACTCTAGGTATATTATGAACACAATCTTAGATCGCTTCAACAAAACCTCTATTGGTAATACGCAAGGGTCCCCCGGTGATAGGTAATATCAGCTTAGGTGGTTACTTGTGAGGCGGCATTGGTAGCCCAGGAGGTCCGAAGCACGACTTCATTCTAAGCTAGGAAACATCTGTCTACCGGATCAATATATAGTTTATTTCTACGTTGTTTTGTTAATTTCCAGGGAACTGTGCCGTCTAAGCAGAGAGCGGATAGGCGCGCGCTTATAAACGATCGGACGGAGTCTGGAGACGCGTCTAGTATACAGAACGCATCCTTACCCTATCTACCGTCTAAGGTCATTCTTTATTTTATTTATGTTAACATTAACATTGGGCCCCCAAGATTGCTATACTCGTGTAAAAATTACTAAATTAGTTGTCGATTAGATCAGTTGTGCCACTATGGATTTCCGATGACGTACCACTGACACTTCAATAGCGCTTCATTTGTTTGTATTTGGTAAAAATAACATTTCTATCAATTACATCAAAATCCAATTGTCATACAATTATGAATTAATGCAATTATTATTAATTGTTGAGCACTTTTCGCCAAACTTGTTCGGTCTCGTATATGACAGGGGGTGAGTCTAGCGTCATACACCGGGCTCAAAGTTTTAGCAAGTGATTTGAATTGGCAATTCATTGGTACAAGCCGACACTTTTTTGATTCGAACTGTCTACATTAACATCGTAAGTCGAACCGTTTTACCGAATCTTAATTGAATTGCGCGCTCGAGGGCCTGTTAACTGACAGACAAGGCAACCTAATAAGTGATTCATAAATATTGCACAATTTAAATGTTGTTTAATTTTTTTAAACATTTGTGACAGAATATAAAAACTATTATTATATAAAGAGTATGTCGCGTCGCTTTGTGATGAAGTAATTCGATACCACGTTTTTTATTCTAAATTCATGTACTGTTTGTAGCGTCCGTCGACGAGCAAGAAGGTTGTGGGTACGATATCGGAGCCCCCACCACACGCGCCGCCTCCCCCACCGCCCGCACCCGCTGTCATCATACCACGAGCCCGTCTGCACCCACACCATTCCGAGAGGTAAATAAAGTTCACTTATATTTTAAGTGTCTAATCAAGTGCTTAGCCACGATGCAATGATTGATAAGAAATATATAATTAATAATAGCGCCATCTATCTAAACCAGTTGACACTAAAATCTTACGCTTTTATTTATTAACACTTTTTTATTTTTGACGGAGAGCAAATCTTCACAAAGATACCCCGCCTTTTGGGGGGAAGGCGACGGTTATGTGGGAATCTTACCCACTAAAACCTCCCCGGTGGCCCTTTCCTCGGTGCATGACGAGGGGCTCCGCGATCTCACGTGGAACGCACCGGAGCCCCTCTGCACTGTGCTCAAGGAGAGCACGTCCCGGGGGAGGTTACTCCCTCCCCCCCTGTGCCCTCGCAGCGCAAGGTGACACGGGTCAGCCGATGTCGCCTTCTTCCCGGGTCCACCAAACCCTTGTCGCCCAGTGAACCCGAGGCCCCTTTTAGTCGCCTTGTACGACAGGCAGGGGATACCGTAGTCTTATTCTTGAGAGCCCAGAACTACAGAGCTGTTATTTATTATTTATTAACATTAACTTAACATAATATTAACGTTATGGACGATTTCTGCCTGGTAACCATCCACAACGTCCTATAAGGAGTTTCGTTCTGTTATAACCATTAATAGTATGAATACAAAGTCCATTCATTCAGAACCTTTCGAAACGACGCTGTTTTATTAGCGCGGAGCTTAGTTCACTCTACAAATCAAGTATTCGGAGGTCAGAGTTTTATTATTACAAAATAATATGGTGTATACAACAAAGTTTAGAAAGACATTTAGCGAGAAATTAAAAGTAAAAAATTGTTGAATTGTAGCCCTGAATGGTAAACTATAAACATCGCTTTGGTTAAATCAAAATGAGTAACTCTTTCATCCTGGGTTTTCTTTTCAGCCGTGATAACCTCGCGAGGAAGAGGAGTTTGGAGCTGAGCAGCGAGGCAAAGCTGATAAGCTACTTGGAGTCCGGAGCTACGACGAATAATGATGAAGTTTGTATTTTATCCGAAGTAATACTTCTGTAGCTTTTACTAACGCTTCTTTAGGCGTGTTATGAAAAAATGATGACAGCAACAGGTTGAAGCTGCAGTGAAAAAAAAAATTGATCTTATTTTTTAAATAGCTTATGCTTCAATATAATTGAGGTTAACTATTATTATGTATTATTTATTGATATAAATTAAGATATTAGTTACGCGTTGGAGCTATATCCAGCTCTTATTTGTGCACTTCGGATAGCAGAAATGACTTATTGTGAAAAGAAAGCGGTTTCTTGACTTATGGATGACATTACCGAAGATCTATTTAGGGGAAAAAGATTTCATTACTATTCAGAATTGGTACCAATGGTGCCATCTAGCGAGGTCATTTTGCACTCGGCGATGAATATGATTCTCGCGCGTTAACGCTATTATATGGGCAGGCCAGCGTCGCTGGAGCCCAGCGCCAACGCTTTCCGAAGTGGCACTCAAAGTTAGTTTAGTTTTTGAATGTCGCTTAGAATAATCTAAGCGATAACCATGAAATAGCAACTGACCGAATTGTGGTTCGGTCCACTCTTGGATCGGAATGCCTGCACGTAACATAGTAACTGTCTAAGCCGAGGTTACCCTCACCGGGGGGACCCTTGTGTCGAGTTACTAGCGATAGAGGTTCATGATAAGCGACCTAAGAGCTGTGCCATCTCTAAATCCAGTAAAGTAGACAAGGCCAGCTTCTCTGGCCAAGTAGTTGGAAGATCGGTCGGCCACTACGACCGTTTGCTTAATTTTGCTTAGTCACTTGCTTGCGAACTTTCTTCAAACTAAACACGTAACTAATAGCAGGATATTGGCAGTTCTTATTTCACAATATTGTTCTTCTGTCGATCATCGCACTTACAAAAACATCGGACTCTGCAATTTCACTTACTGTTGGCCATCTTAAATGAAATTAATAAAAAATACCAATTACTTACTGTTTGTTTTGCAGATGAGAAGAAAGCACAGTATGGAATCATCATACAGCGCACAAAAAGATCGACACAATAAGCAAGGTAACTTGGGTTATATAACTAACTTTTAAATAAGCTTTACTTGACACTTTTCAACACTAAGGAAGATATTAAACGCTATCCAACACGCTTATTACGGCTGCCATTTGGTGCTAAAGTTTCCAAGTAATTTTTACTAAGAAACTGAACTAATCACTTATTTGAGAGCTTAATTTCGGTAGTAGCGTAGTCTCTATGCAGTTAATCCGTGAAATAGCAACCGACCGAGTCGTGGTTCGGCCCTCTCCGGCGCCCTGAGATCGGAATGCTTATGTGTAACATAGTAACCGTCCAAGCCGAGGTCTCCAGTGTCCTCCTTCCTTCGTGTCGAGTTACTAGCAATAGAGGTTCAGGCTAAGCGACCTAAGAGCTATGCCACCTTTAAATCCGGTGGAGCAGTCGAGGCAAGCTTCTCTGGCCATTCTGTGTAGTTCGTCAAAAAATATCTATGCATTTTCTATTGTATTTAACACAGGAAGTGTTTTGAGGAACCGTTAGGAATTCCAAATTCCATCTAAAATATCTGGAAATCTGGATTTTTGGCGTACACGTGTACCTTACTATTTAAACATATTTTTTTTGCGCACTACTTAATCAATTGCCATATTTCCAAATCGATACAATATAGGGACCTTCAAGAAATGAGCTTATTCCTTCCTCGAAGACCGGCAACGCTCACCTCTGGGGTTGTGAGTATCTAAGACGACGATAACATTTAAGATTAGATGCGTTGTAAGCACGTTTGCTCTTTTTTCTATAAAAAAAAATAGTACCAGAATCGTATAAAATAGAAATTCTTGTAATATCTTTTTCTTTAGAACTTACAATCATGAATTCAGCTTCTTTCTTTGCTTTTTACTATTGTTTCATTTTTTTTTATTTCAGGAGCATTAATTTCAGCTGGCTTCAAAGTGTCCACGACGATCCGGCCGGATGAGTCAGGGATAGAACGGGACGGGAAGGATGATAGGGACGATATGTCGTCAATAAACAAGACGGACATAGACGATCTCTCCAGATTCAACACATTGAGGAAGTCATATAGGTATATTAAGAATTAAGGTAATGTCGTGTCATGTCACAGGCGCCATTATATGCTGAATATCGATGAGAACAGGATATCCACCCATGTTAACTCCCTCTCTTGCTATCGATCCCAAATGGTGGGGTCACTGCCACATATCCACTCTTGCATAAATAAATATTTGAATATGGCTTGAAAAGGATGTTGTCAGTATGGTATGCTAAGATGTATGGATTTCCATCCATCTTAACCGACTTCATAAATGAAGGAGGTTCTCAATGCATCTGTATTTATTATTTACTTCTGTGCTTCATAGCGTTGTCATATATGAATTGATTATGAATTTTATGAATTTTTTGATTGAAAGGATTTGATAACA
Organism: Meandrusa payeni; assembly: GCA_029286785.1. NCBI lineage: Eukaryota > Metazoa > Arthropoda > Insecta > Lepidoptera > Papilionidae > Meandrusa > Meandrusa payeni. Next base: position 7,168,290 of record JAGSMX010000029.1, read on the forward strand.
GTTGGATTCTGTATCAATTTTGTTGGCATAGGAAGTTCGGTTTCAAAGGGAACTCTTAAAAACAAATTAAGGAATATTTGTTGATTGCGATTTTGGTAAGTTTATGTCAGTCTAAAACTAGTCCAGATATTAATGAGCCCAAATGTAGGAAAAAGAAGAGAATCGGGTCAGAATGCTTACGCGTAACATAGTTAACCGTCCAAGCCGAGATTACCCCTCACCGGGGGACCTCAACGAGTTACTAGCGATAGAGGTTCAGGCTAAGCGACCTAAGAGCTATGCAATATCTCAATCCGATGAAGCAGTCCTGGCCAGCTTCCGAGGCCAATCTGTGTAGTTCGGATTAAGAGAGAATTATTGTTTGATCCGTCACGTTTGATTTGAATTCAATGCGATTTTAGTGTTAGTTTTTTTTACTCGTAAATATACTTGTTTATTAGTAATATGTACCAGTAAATAGACGACAAAAAAGCAAACATGGAAACAACAACAAAATGACTTGATAATATATGTAATCATATGTATATGAATGTAAACAAATATGAGTGGGATTCCGTAACGTGCAAAATAATAATTTCTGACTTATCTAGGTCTTCAGATACCAGCGCGTTTAGCATTTCAGTTAGTCAAACGGTACAAATATAAATTTGGTTTATTTAGAAAAGTTTATGAGTTTTATTTATGTATTTCTTTAATGTTCAGCCAAGAAGATTTGTCCGAATGGACGGACGCTGAGAGAAGAATCGGAGAACTGTAAGTAACCCATACTGTATTGTACCCTCACGTTACAAGCCTCAAAGTTAGTTTCGCTTTTGATTGTAACTTAGATTATCCGTGAAATAGCAACCGACCAAGTCGTGGTTCGGACCTCTCGAGGTGCCCTCGGGTCGGAATGCTTACACGTAACATAGTAACCGTCCAAGCCGAGGTTACCCCTCACCGGGAGGACCTTTATGTCGAGTTACTAGCGATAGAGGTTCAGGCTAAGCGACCTAAGAGCTATGCGACTTCTCAATTCGGTGAAGTACTCAAGGCCAGCTAATCTGGCCAATCTGTGTAGTTACAAGTTTCACATCAAAAATGTGAAATAAAACCATTCGTAGAGAACTCAAAAATTTGCGTTTACTTTTATGAAATAACTAACTGACCTGCAAACTTCATGCCGCCAAAAAAACTATTAAAAAAAAATTATAGTTTTTTTTCATAGTAGTTAGTAGTAGAACCTCAAAGAGGTTACGATTTGAAAAGGACAAGATTCTATAATTGACATTTATGGTGTATGTGTTTGAAGTTGTCATGCGTTGTTGTTGAAATGAACGTCTTTCTGTCTCATTCACACACTTTCTGTTAATGTTTTAAAAAATCTGATTTTAATCAAAAAAAAAATATTATATTATATACAAAACTAGTCCTAAAAATAACAAACCCAAAAATTTGGTCCACTAACTCAAAAGTTATGAGCGAACATACAGACATTTTTTTACATATATATTGATAGATGGTGTTATCGTTTCTATTTTATAGTTATATTCATATAGGGTTATACCAAAAAATTGGCTATGATTAATTGTTAGTTAAACAATATTTATATATTTATAGGACATTATCAGAAGCGAGGTCAGTTGGAGGGACTTTGCCTGCGAGCACTGGCAGAGCTGCATCTTCCACTCGCTTGACACATCAGGTAATGTTCCAATATGCACCAGCCACTTGCATGACAGGTGTACTTACATAACGGTCTAGGTTCTACTTTACTATCTCCGTCACCTACCAAACAACGAGCTTAGATTATATTTGATACTATACGCATGAGATAACAATGAACTGATAATTACGCAGTAAAGATAAACTTTTATATACTACGTTATAGAGGTTCAGGCTAAAGGACCTAAGAGCTATGCCATCTCTCAATCCGGTAAAGTAGTCACGGCCATTCATTCATTCAGTCATTTTTTAAGAACAACGCAACCAAGTGGAAATTTTTGAAGTATATTTTTTACACAAAACTTTTTTTTTTTAATTTAATAAATTCCAGTCACAGAAGGTCCTAAATTGTTATCTAGTTCTTTGGCATTGTAACAGTTTGAGCGTTTTATATAGTTATTAAATTATAGTCAAAGATCGTATAGAAAGAATGAATGAGGATGGAAGGAAGAAGAAAATTTACACTGTAGAAGATCCCTAGAAGGAGATAAATTGATCAGATTAGCGTCATATTAAAAAAGGGGCAGATATGCAGTTTATTCAATCGATGATTATGTATACGCGAGAGGTGTGCCAGGATTTTGTCAATTGAAAGTTCGTGATCTCTGCCTACCCCTTTGGTGAATGTGTATATGTATGTATATATTAATTATCCAGTTCGGGATTTATTGAATACGAATCCTAAAAATTACAAAATCAAATAACTTACAAGTTAATCAAAATGTAAAATTAGCTTAATTAGTCGTGGTCAGCTCAGTGTCAGGGCGGTTGACTCAAGTTGCTTAGTACGCTAGAAACTCGAGTTAGAACCAGCGAATATTTTGTTGCAATTTTAAGTGTTGATTTACCACTCGCACGACGGTGAAGGAATAACATGTGTTAAGTGAGGAAACTTACATTTGTTAGAAGATTTTCTACGATATATGAAGTCTGCCAATCCGCATTAGTTCCGCGTGGTGGACTATGCCATTATGCCTTTATAAAAACCTATGCCCAACAGTGGAACATATATATGGTCCACTGTTGGGCCTATATAGGCCGTATCTTTAATTAGCTTCAGCTGTTGAGTAATTGAATGAATGTTACCTTTCATTTCTAATCCAGTAACCAGTGTTTCCAGTAATGGTGTTTCGTAACTGTTATCCAGGAGGCAAACACGATGGCTGAACGTGACTTGGGCTCCACCTTTCTCCTACCGCACGTGCATCTCTATAAACCTGACCTTGTGGGTATTCTGCACATCATTCCCTTTGCACACTCCATCTTAATAGTTTAACGAAATGTAACCATAAAATTAATTTACTAACAACTAAAAAAACTAGTGTAGACCATATGACTGAAGTAAAACTTCTTTAGCTTCTTCTATATTTTTATGTATATTAAACACGAAATATAGCATACCCAGCCCGCTATTTTTAAACAATAAACATCATTAAATAAATAATTTTTCGTACCAATATATTAAATTATTCATTTCTCTCCGTATTCATTATCTTCTCGAGCGAGTGAAGATCATTACCTAAACATATCAGTAACTACAGTATCAATACCATTCTACTTCAGCATGGTTCATAATGACATAAATTTACACAACGCATGTGTCAAAGTTGGGTTATAAAACAATAGAAAATCATTATAGTAAATAGTGCTGTGGCTGTATTTGACAGTTCAAAAAGAGGAGTGCTCCGATCGTCGCCAAACTTTATAGGATTACTCGCCAGGTCAATCTGAAGATTTCCTGAAAGTTTCATTGAAATCGGTCCAGGGGTTTCGGAGCCTATATGGAACATACCGACACTCTTTCTCATTTATATAGATACACAATTGTTCAAGAGAGAAAGGTAATTTGCGTGTTCACTCTCTTGCTCCTATACTATAATACAGACAATAGGAATGCACTGTGTTTTAGATAATATAAAACGGGACACTGTATTTCTATCTTCATTAAATTATATCTTCTCATCTTCCCTTCTCACCAGCATACTCCCCAAGTCAAGCACGCGTAAAGAAGTTTTATTTCAAAAAGTATTATAATTCTAACAAAATATACTATTCTTACTAACTTCTATTACTATACTAACTTACTATTTTCAAGCGACGTTAAAAAAGTAGGAGTTTCTCGATGTTTTTTTATGTTTCTTACCTCACAACTGTCGACTGGGTGAACCAATTTTGATACTTCTTGTTTTATTTGTAAGCTGGTGCTTTCCATGTGTTCCCAATTTGCCACAAAGGCATCCATGAGAAAACCATATAAGTCTTAAATTTGCATTAAGTATGTGTGCGACAAATGTTTGAATAACTCAATATCACGCCAACCGATTTCGATGATTCATTATTTATTGGAAAGGATTTTAATTCAATGGTTGTTTAATGAGAATTTGGTTAGGTTCTGATTAATTCTATTTCGTAATATTTACGATTTGAAGTCGGCTTACGTTTTAAGTCGTAGATATACTTGTTTAATATAATTTTCGTTTTAATATTTTTAGACGAGTGACGTGTCGGAGTTCGACTCCCTGTGACAACACACGCGCAGTGAAGACATCGTTTAAGAAGAAGACTACATGAGTTTTTTCAATGTACAAATATTTATTTGGTGCGTATGTTTTGTGTTTTATTGCATTAATGCATTGAAAGTGGTTGTTTGAGTCAAACGTACTACGAAACTAGGAATAATTTATTTTAATTATTTATTCAAGAATTAGTATATTTAAAAAAATACTTTTATTATTGAAGTTATACTTTTTTTGGCGCGTTTGGGAAAAGGATCGAAGAGACAATGTTGAGCACATTTATTTTTCTACTATCATACTTTACGTCGCTGCTAGCTTTATTTTCACATGGCAACGTCTTATAAAGTGATCAATACTGGATGTCATTCGCGCAAAGTCCCGTTACGCTCGAGCCGAGAGTTCCCGAGTATCGCCCGATGCGGCAAATGACGTTCAATGTTTGTAAGCGGGAGCGCGGTATGAGAGAGATAGAGAACGCAAATTTGTGATTCGATCGCAGTATATTTAAATGCATCTTTCTCACGCCAAAGAAGTATAACTTCTCCTAAGACATAACCATACACATTTTGCTTTGAAAGTCTATTTTACATACATAAAGTTGACGTTTATAAATGCCATAATACATCTAAGCATATTAGTTTTTAAGTGTATGATTGAAAATGATTTGAATGAGAAATCGATTTCAATGTAAATTTTATTAGAATAGCTTCAGTCCGAACGATTTCTTATTTGAAGAGTTTTCATACACCATTTGGTTGTGTCAACAGTGCTTATTTTTTATTTATATTTAAAATAACGTAAATACTATAAAGATTTTCAAGAGATCCACGACACTATTGTGGTCTATGCAATGGATCTGCTTAGAAATGTAACTGATGGTAGAATGCTGTAGACTCGGAAGACGGGATGAAGTGTTGCTTCAAGAGGAAATAGTGTGGCTTTGAATGAATGCTGTAACTTTTATGTCCCTTGACTTGACTTATAGAACTTAGTCCCCGCTGTTGGGTAGACGTCCACGCCATTCGCCAATTCGTTCTGTCTCGGGCTAGTTGTTTTACCCTACCGTGTCAACCCAATCGTCTTCGTTTGCTTAGCACGGCCAGGTTTCCTTGTTCTTTGTGGAATCCACTCCAAGGCTTACCTGGAAATGTGAGTAGAATCCCGACGCATGGTGTGACCAATCCATGACCATTTGCTTGCTTTATTTGCTGACTGATCGGCGATTCTCTACAGCGAGCTAGAAGCGCTTCATTGCGGATTATTTGCGGAAGACTCCTAGAATCTGTCTAAGGCAGCGATTGATGTATCCCATGAGAGAGTGATGATTAACATGACCAAAGAAGTGAAGTGAAACTTCTTTAGCTCCATCTATATATATGTTTATATGTACAGCACATACACGATTGTTCAAGAAAGAAAATGTGTGCGTCCACTACCCTCCCTTGCTCCTACAGTGTAATAACGACCATAGGCCTGCACTGTCTTAGATCAGGGTTCGGCAACATGTGGCTCGCAAGCCACATGTGAGCCACATGATATGAAGCTCTTCAGTACCAACTTTATTAACGCAAGTACATTATATTGTTGGCAAGAAAAAAATCGTTGCTCTTTAAAAACTTTGAAATTTAGTTAATTGTAATTTTTGACTCTTCCAACTCGAAAGGTTGCCGATCCCTGTCTTAGATATATGAAACGTAACTATGAGAAACAAAATGTGTGGTCGTACTTCTCTCTCTTGCCCCTATAGTAATATACGAAACGTAATTCTGTTTCTATCTTCTTTATTAACTTATATCTTTTGTCTTCCCTTCGACTCGCACCATCACATTTTTCGTAACGGATTCACCAGTCTACTCCGCAAGTCAAGCGTGCTTAAAGAATGTTTACTTCAAAAAAACCGTTGTGGCGAAGGGACTGTTTTTACTTTGTCAGAATTGTGCGATTTGAAAGACCATTTTCATTGTTGACAGCTGTATGGGTCAGGTAAAGCAGCTGTGGGTTGAAAGGTTGTAAGCTAGCTTATAGAGTTTTTGGTAGTATTCTTCTCGGTTCTCAGTCTTAATTCTCTATGCCGGTAAATGAAAGCACCAAATCGCCACAAGTCATAGAGTTTCTGATTGGGAATCTCGTTTTGGGCCGTTACTTTTGTAGTGAAGGCATCTTGAATTGAAGGAAGAAGAAAAAAGGAAAAGAAAAGAGGAAGTAAGTAATCCGTGGACCGAGTCATAGTTGTAAATGTTTACTTGTTATTAAATATATGTAACTAGATAAATATTTTTTTATGTTTGAACGTTTTAAAATATTCAACGTGATTTTATAGAGGCTCAAAATGCATTTAAATTTTTAGTCAAGTCCAGAAGGGAATAGGTTGTGTTAAGAAATCACTTGTGAAATATAAACCCAGGTTGTATTTTAAAGTAATAATATTTATGGGTCATACTTTTTGTATGCCTGAATTACCTTGTAACTTAACATAAAAAATTGTTACGAAATTACAGCGTGAAATGGAATTATCGAATATCTTATCTATAAATATCTTGACCTGTTTTGCAACTAGTACCGTAATAGATTGTCTGTGCAAATTTAGTGCCAATATTGTCTAGTGTTTGATGATTAAACGAGTGAGAATTGGAAATTGGGACTGGGATGTACCTTTTTTTAGATATTGTAAATTATTTTAAATTATTCACCGATAACGTTTCAATATTACGGTCTTTGTACAGGAAAATTATTTATTTAAATTATTTTTACGAATCATGACAATCTCTGTATATTGGTGCACTGTAATTCTATTATTCCTACCTATTTATTTGTAAATTAAATTTTATTATACATTATGTTGTTTATTTTCTATTACCTCGCCTAGATTCGTATTCTCAAAGATATTTGTAGATAAAATTATTAAATGAAATAATGAATTAAATATGAATTTTCAACCTTATCGAATTTTATATAAATAACGCCATCTAGTTTTAAAAATTTTAAAATCTACTAATAATAATAATTTATTCAAAAGTTTTTTACAAAAATACACGAAGTTCCTGACTTCCGAGCTAGGAGTTAGATGTATCTCAGGAAGTAGCGCCCTCTCCCTTTGCAATACATCAATCTAATTTACAAATTAAATTAAAAAAGATAACGAAAAAGTAAGGTTCTGTAATTTTCCTCTTGTTTGATTTTGGTGGAGAATAAAGTTATATCATTATATACTGTATAGCCTATTCCCAACAGTGGGACTTATATAGACTAATTTCCAATATCGTTACAAAAAAGTATCAAGTTAGGTGTTAAGAGCAAAAGTGGCCCTGGCCAAATTCTCTTCAAAGGCATTCAACTTAACTTAAGGTAAAATTTGCATAAAATAACATAAAATACGGCCCTGCTTCGTTGCCGGTGACACACACTAGGTTAGGTTTTTGTAATGTTTTTGTATTTTGTATGATATTTTTCTGTATTTTACTTTTTATAGAAATATTATAAAAACTTAACTTAGGGTATCAAAATAAATAAAAGAAATGAGTTGAAATAAAACAACATTTTTTTTAAATATGAGACATAGCGTTTTTATTCAATATTCAATAGTAATTTAGTTTTATCGATAGAATATTCAGCAATATTACAAATACAACGTGAAACAATCCAATAGAGCAACTTAACTGACATTGAAACTTAATACAGCTTAGCGATATTCGCAGAAAGGCGTTCACTTAACACCGATAGTAAGCACATCGACTCATAAAAACAAACTAACTATATTTATAAATACACTAGCAAATGTTACATGTCATCAATCGGGTTCGAGGATAAACTAGCGTATCCAACCCGAGCTACATGTCTAGATCTTATTTTACCACCTTCAGTCTCAAACCAGAAAACTGCAGTTTATACAACTTGCTCCAGTTTCTCCCTCTCTGTCAAGTACTCTCCCATTCATCGTTTCCGTCTTATAACCTGTTCCGATCTCCATTGAAAGTTGTATCTCCACTAAAACTTGTTCTTTACTTGGCATTGATTCATTCTCATTCATCCCGAAATCATTTCCTTATATCCTACGACCAACCATTTGGATGGATGATGTCTAATTTATGAAAGCTTATTAGCTATACTGGCAATTTCTTAATGTTACAAAGATGTAAAAATTGGAATCTATAGCTGTTATTCTAATGACAGATTTGAGTGAACTAGACACACCTAACTTAGATGTTAATATATTAATAAGTAAACAAATACAATCATAATATTTGGAACTGCAATATTGTGTGCAAGAAGGAATCTTTAACGAATATTGTGAAGTTTGAAGACACGTTGACTCGTATGACGGGTAGTTTGTTTTTTCTTCAAATTTGTGAAGATTTTTGCATGGGGCAACACATAATTGATGAAACCGGTGAAGATACTTATAATAATCTAATATACGTTTAAGAAATATAAAATAGCAAGCAGTCTGTTTATCTCTAAATAAAGTTGGCCGTAGCTATCAAGTTGTTGTCTTAATCCTATCCATTTGTAAGTACTACCTAGCTACTTATATGAGAAATTGTGCAAAACTCGAAACCGACCTCATCACATTCAGATTACGTACAAGTAAGCGGGATAGAGAAATATTTCAAAATCAAACTATTCCTCTGTGATTCCAATATCAAAAGTTCAAGGACACGTCTACCCCATCTATACTCATAAAATAGTCGTACTACCACCTCACCAAATCAAGCGACATTTCAAAATTATCAAGCTAAGCGTCTATCTAAAAGTTTAATAGGTCGAAGTAACATGGACTTGCATCGCATAGTGATCGACGCGTAAGTACAAAAATGAGTACCAAAATATTATCCAATATATTGCCGATGTATTGCAAACTATCAAACAATACAAGATTGAATGTTGGCAATAAACGCCAACGTTTGTCGTTAGTAGAATAATTTCATATGTCATAGTTTATAGATTCAATTCTAAAGTTGGTATTTATTTTATGTAAAGAATGTCATTGTAAACGTTTTCGGTAGGTTTAAATGGACGCTCTTTTATTTCTTCAATAGTAAGTCTGTCCTAAACTATTTTACTAACAGTGTGAGTTCATACATCTGTAATAGTCATAATTTGATTATGGTTTTACGATATTTCCGTAATAGACGTCTTAATTTTATTTAAGTACTAATTTTAAGCAGCGTATCGTGCAATCTCTAACGCTTCAAAGCTTACAAAGTCGATTGTTTTTTTACAAACATCAATAGTAGAAATAATAACATTTAAAAGTAAAAGCGAAAAAGTTCTGAGTCTGTGTCAATGTGTCAATCAATGCTAAGCCTTATTTCTTAGCAATTTCTTCGAGGCTTGTAAGAGGAGATTTAGCAATCATTGTGAGAGACCTGAAAAAAATAGCCAAAATTTAGGAATATCTACTAAATTCTAAGTAATTATTGTGGAAACTATGTCTAGGATAACTTCAAGTTGGAAATATGTACTGAAATAATTAGATATGTTGCAGCTATTTTTATTATGGACGGCAGGAATTCTATAACCCCGACCAGAAAGATTTCATCACATACGGCAGTTCTTCAAAATATTCATCGATTACAAACAGCACTAATGAAATAGTTTCTGTATTTGCATCAATTTTTGTTTACAAACACTGTAAATACAATTATTAAATGTGTATTATTAGTTAATCGTAGTGATTGACACTGTAATGATAAACAAGAGAAATAATTTACATGTACATAAATATACTACAATTATTTATAACTAATAATATTCCATAATATTCAATAAACTGATCGGAACAAGAAATAACGGCAACATAATATGTTAAATTGATACTTGCATGAACAAATGTACTAAATGTGACTATCGTTAATATTTATTCTAAACAAAATTTCCACTCAGATATATTCCACACTGATACACTTCTTTTCATGCGATATGTGGAGCAAAAAGCAATTTCAACAAAACCAAATTAAACTCAATTAAAAATAGATATATGATAAATAATAAAAAAAATAAAAGCACCCTTGACCCATAGGATAGGCAAAGATTGCGGCATTTCCATTTTTCATGGACCTGACACTTCTTCCATACATACAGATTGGGCCGTTTCTAATACTTTTAACGCCTTTTATAGTACGTCACCCATACGTAACATAGTAAAACAGTTATAATAAGATCTCCTATGGTATCCCTTGCTTCCATTTTGCACCCACCAAAAACTTTCTTCAACTCTCTTCACCTCTATATTTCAAACTATATCTCTCTTAATCCCAGGCTCCATATTTCTTTCAAGCCACGCTTTTATCTTTAGATAGATTTTAAGTCTCTCAAACAAAATCAAATTTATCACAATTTTTAACGACGCTTATAGTTTCACTTCACTTTTCCACGATTGTATACAGGGGGACATATTCTATTTCCTTTAGCGCAGTTTCTAAACTTGAATTCATCATTGACACTTTCTATTCTTATCTTGATCATCAGCCTCAACAGTCCACTGCTGAGCATAAGCTTCTATAACTTTTATATAATGTATGCCACTGAGCCAGTCTCACCCAGCTCTTGCCAGCCATTCTGCCAAGATCGTCGCTCCATCTAGTCTTAGGGTGCCCCACTCCGCGTTTGCCTTACCGCGGCCTCCACTTAACAAGTAGTTTCACCCAACGGTTATCCGTTCTACAGCTGATATGATAGACCACTTAAATTTGCAAATTCGATGGACTATGTCGATAACATTAGGTCTATATTGTTCCGAATCTGATCCTTCAGAGAGACTCCGATTATATTTTCATATGACAATCATTCGAATAGTATTTCACCGTATTCATAATTATTTTCAATCCTTTTTCTTTCATTGATCCAGTTTTATAAAAATACTTATAAATCATATCATAACAAGAAGCAATATAATATATGATATATTTACATAATAATAGCTCGCAAACTATATCAAACAAGCTGAACTATATAAAAGTGTACCTATTTGTCGGTCTGTTCTCGAGAGTGACTTAAGCAATAGCAGCTGCAATAACAATATCAATCTTTTAGTTGGTACATCTCATTTCAGCCAAAGTTAAAATAGATATGACAAATGAAAAAAAATAAGTAACAAAACAGTTAATTAAGATAAGCGGTAACATAAATTATTATGAGTTATCGAAAATGTATCGTAATATGAAGAAATTGAAGCTGATTTCGATTAAAGTGATTAGGTAGATATAAAATGTTCAATTACCTCCTTTGAGCGGGTATAGGTGGGGAGGGATGTGTAGTTGGTGGCAATGATGCCGGGCAACTTCCTGAGAGCGTCGGTTGTGGACCGTCATCATCTTTTCTATCTCCTGCAAATCAGATATTAAAAATATTTTGATATTGCTGGATCCTATGCAAGTTACCTATATAAGTTACCAAGGTCCTTCATGTTGATTTACCACGCGCTTGGCGGTGAAAGAAAACACGAGGAATCTTTTCTAAGACATGTTAAGTATACCAAACCGCACTAGGACGCGTGGCGGACTATGCCCTTGAGAAGGCCTGCGCCCACCAGTGGGACATTGAAATGCATGTTGCAAGCTTACAACCTGAGGGCGTTACATTCTAGAAAAAACATAAATTGAAGCTAAATAATTAAGTTATTTGGACAAGGGTAATATTTAATCTTAAACATAAAGAAATTTGTTGCCTCTATGTTTCATAAACATTGCTACATCTTATTTGTTTAATGGATTCTAAAACATGTGCCATACATGCTCCATGTGATTCCATCATATCATACATCCATCCTCTCACATCATACATTCATCCTCCATCAATCTATTAAATAGAAAAGGAGTTACAAATATAACTGATCTAAATATAATAATAAAATAGAAAATAAGATATTTAGTTCGCTACAAGGTAGCCATAGATTTTGTTTTGTTAAAATTTAAAACATACCTCTAAGTATGGGTGTGTCTCCAATATAGAAAGTTGGCGCTGGTGCCTCCACAGTAGCTTCTCTTACCGAGCTGTCCGCACTCACTGCACTGAGAGTATCAGTACTGTCAAACATTATTGTACGTTCTTTTGCTTTTGGGACACGGCCATCGGAATCCTACAACATCAAAAAGCAAAATAAATTCACATGTAGTCATCGGCTATCAAATTATAGATTTGAAGCATATCAAATTCAAAAGCCAACAAATATACTTACGAGCGAAAACAAAAACAGAATTCAAATCGAATCTACCGTTAAACGCTAGTACGCCCGGGCGCTTTTTTTGTATTTACCAATTATGGGAAGAATATAATAGAATTAATCAGAAATTAACCAAACTCTGGTCAAACTACCCTCGAAGTTTATCCTTTCCAATAAGAAATGAATCATCTAAATCGGTTGGCGTGATATTAAGTTATCCGTCCATTTGTGGCGCACATACTTGATGCAAAATTAAGACAAATAGTTTTCTCATAGACCCCATAATCAGAATTAGACCAAATTAAATCACACGGGAAGCACAAGCTTTAAAATAAAAAAAAAGAATCATCAAGTGGAAATTGGAATTTTGCCGAGACGTGCGGTAAGAAATCGGTAGCTGGGATGATTCCGAACAATAACTGAGAACAATCCCCGTTGTAAGTTTCCTAAAATATGAGTATAAATATTTTTTATTTACCAATTTTTCGGCGTCAGTATCGGGTTCTTGTACTTCGTAGTCGTGGGAATGTTGCTCACTAGACTGATGTTCCAAGCTTTCCATTTGTACAGCTGTTACGGGTTCCAGTGTATCCAGAGAGGAGACCATAGTGTTCGACCCTAGAGGGCGTACCGCTGTTATCTTTCTGATTAGTATCAAGCTTGGTGTGATAGCAATAAGTTAATATAATAATATGGAATACATTAAATTCTATATATATAGGATTCTGTACCCAGATTTACTAATGAAATAGGACAGTCTATTTTATGAATAAATTGACATAAAAATGTAAAATAAATGCTATCTAAATTCTGGATATGAAACCTTCTTGTCTTGTATTAAGCGAGAATGGTAGCAAGCTTTGATTATAGAGAACGATAAATACAGGATGATTGTAATGTAGAAAATATATTAACGGATGATAAAATATAAGCTCTCAAAACTTTAACCATTATTATAGACATAGCAATCGCTATTCGCATTTTGTTGTGCTTTCATATCACAAACTCAACAGGGTGCACCATGCAAATGCAATCACCGTATTCAAAGTGCAAAAGCTAGGAATGTATTCAAAAACGTTAACATAGAAAAGAGATACACCCATGGTTTATGAATTCACGGTTTGTCTCTCTTTAAGATGTGTGTAGTTGAAATAGTTGCTATTGCCAATTATTTTGAACGCATTCGTTATTAATTTTTTTTTGCAATTAATTGTGACAGCAATAAATTAAATTTTCGTTTATTCCACTTTAAGTAATTTGGATATTTTAGATTCAATAAGTCGACACCAACCGTTTCTCATAAATTATCTTTTTGATAAATTGTATGGACATAAAATTGGCTTTCGGTTGGCAAATACACAATATAATAAAGTAAATGTTCTGTTGAAATATATGTAGCAAGATATATGATAGAATTTAGTTCTCACCTCCAGAAGTGAGACTTCCCGTCATCGGTGTATCTACTTCGTAGTTGAATGTGGCTCTTGTCGCATTTGAACTGGTTGCCTCCAGACTATCGGTGCTACCTAACATTAAATCTGCGCGGGCCCCCCTAAAACCCAACGTGCACGATTATGGTTTTCTATAGATAATAGATTATAGATAAGTAAGCATTTCTTTTATAGCCGTTGTAGCTCAGTGTTTGGGTGTTCATGGCAAGTTGTATTGTGCTTTAGCAATCTATATTTCTAAAGAGATTTTCTTAAGATAAGCGTAGCTCTAACATCTCGTGCGGCAGTCGCCATTAGTCGCGTTTGGCCACGATAAGTATTTGACACATTTGTCAAACCCACGACCCACTATTGGCAACGATAAGTATTTGACACATTTGTCAAAATTTCAAAACGGCAGCCGCCATACTATCATTTTTTTTTAAATATCGGAGAGGAATTTAGCCACTAGGATATCTAAATATAGGATAAGATAATTTTTTTTATATACGAAGATAATTCCAGACCTTATACAATACAAGACTTAAAAAAAATGTACTTGTAATTATCTAACCACTATATTTCATATATATTGTGTTTTTAAAGTGGATAACGCCACATAATACATATAAAAAATCACATTTTATGCGCATTGTTATAAATTTATTATGTAAATATTAAAATTTACATTACTCCAGAAAAGATCCCAGGTGTCTGGGCGCAAGGCGCTCGGACGTCAAATTCGTGACAACGTATCCTAGGTATACACGTAATTCCAACAAAATTGAAGTATTTTTTTCTACTTCACTGAGCACAAATTTGCGTTTTCTATCTCTCTCATACCGCGCTCTCGCTTACACACGTGCACTATCGGCGATTCTCGGCAACTCTCGGCTCGAGAGTAACGACATTTTGCACGATGACATGCAGTATTAATTAATTTATAAGACGTTGTCTCGTCAAAACGATAGTATTTTTATATATTTATGCTGACCTGCTAAAGCTACCAGAAGAACTCAGCTCCTCATCTTGACAACTCCACGAACCGCTGGCGGGATCTGTAAAATGTTTGCCAGAGAAAGATGCAACACTGTGAGCGATCGATCTCCCGGAGGAGGGCGACAGCTCGCGTATGGCACTTCCTTCACGAGAGAAATCTAAGTCTTCCGGTTTCTCCGTAGACGTGATTACAGTTTGATGTGTAACCGTCATAATTTCACCGTCTGTATGCCTTTCCATCACTGTCATTAAACTATCCATTTCTGAAGGTTGAGAAGCCAACGAAGAAGACATTTCTGATCCTAGCGACATGCAGCCGTCATCGTATTGTATCGCTCTTGAAGGAATATCCACAGCACCTTCGTTATCAGTACTCGATACTGTTTCTGATACTTTCTTTCCATCGACAAACCTCTGCTGTATTACTGTAGTTGTTCGTACTACTTCAATTACACCGCCACTTTCTGAAAAGGTTCTTGATATGGCTTTGAGCTGTTGTTGCTGACGTTTAGCTTTTTCTTCTTGATCTAAAATTTTCATCATCTCTTCACAATCTCCTGGTATTGACTCAGCAGAACCATCACTGGGCGCCGCAGCACATACAAATGCTGATGATTTCTTACACTCTTCGACAATTTCAGTTGCCTTGTTTTCTGAGGTTTCGGCTTCAGATTCTGGTACAAAAAATGCACCCCTGTCGTCATATTTTTTCACAGTAATAATCTTTGGTGTCACTTGTTCTTGAATTCTTTGCTCCAGAGCTAATTGTTGGTCGATAAGTTTTCTAATTGCTGCAGAATCGGATAAAAGACGCTGCGATGGACTCCCGTAACTACCAATTTTTTGAGAAGGACTTCCTCCTTTTTGAGATGGGCTTCCAGATTTTTGTCCTGGACTTCCGCCTTTTAACGGTGGACTACTATCAGAGCTACTACTATAAGAACGCTTTTCTTGTTCTAAGAAGCTGCCTGTTGCCACTTTTGGGTCAGCCTGTAGCAGGGCTTCTTTTTGTTTAGCCAAGATTTCTGCCTTCAAAGCTTCTAAACATGCAGATTCCAACCCTTCAAATTCTTTAAGACTTGAAATGGATATATCATCACCTTGACTTCTACTCAGAATATATCGTCTAGGTAGAGAACCGTTCAAAGAGTCTTGGGATGACGATGAGTGCTGCTGATACTGCTCCATTAAAGCTCTTTCAAGGTTCTCAAATTCTTGTAACGAACTAATAGATATGTCATCGTTTTCTCCACGTACTCTGAATCGTATACGTGATGCCATTTCAGATTCAGACAAACTTCCATAGGAGTTCCTGAAGCTACCATAACTCCCAATAGATTCTTTCTGAGAACTCAAACTTCCGATTCTACTGGCATCAAAATCAGTCATTTCTTCTTCTTTTATATCTTCCAGCGGTATTCTTTCGTAATCATATCTTGGGTCTCCTTCGAATTGCATCTGTATCCAACGTTTTCCTGCTTCTATTTCTGCTAATTCTTGAGCTTGTAACTTTTTTTGTTCTATTTCAAATTGCAGTAATTCTTCATCAGATAGCGACCCAGATGCACTACTACTATCTTGCTTTTTGGAAGTTTTTGATAAATACTCTTCAACTTCTTCATCGTGTCTTTTCACATATTTCTGTGATAATATTTTTACACTTTTACCCTCGGGGTCTGTTTCCTGCGCTTCTTTTGCTACCTCTTCTATTACGACAAAATCATCCATTTCACTCGGTTTGTCAACTATTTCGAATTCATCGCTTGTTGGTGATTCCTGTTCCTTTTCAGACGTTTGTAAAGTTTTGTCTTCAGTTGTTACAACCAATTCTGAACGGCTACTCTCAGTTGCAAAATCTGATTTTAATTCAGGTGTTTCAGATATATCGTAAATGTCGTCTAAAACATATTCACGGCCATTTTCCGTAGATAGAGAACTCTGGCTTGGTGCAGATAAAGGTGTCTGTGGAGTTGACATATGTTCATGAGTTTTCAAACTAGACGTAGAACTTTGTTGACTCTCTAAAGTCAGTCCACTGGATTTTTCAACTTTAGTTTTAGGAACTGATGAGTCACTTTTTGATTTAGAAATTTCGTCATATTGCTTTGTTCCGAGAGGTATTATTTCAGTTTCCACGTCAACAAATTCTCTTTGACTTGGTGGTCTTTCTGTTATAGGAAACGGTATTGCACTGATCTCTTGCACAGTTTTTTTAACGCATTCTTCCGTGACTTGACTTCTTTCAAGCAGTTCTTTCGGAATACTTTCTTCTGTCGGAATTACAGTTTTGACAATAGCATCTTCAGCACTGGAGTGCTTTTCTTGTGTTGTAATGTAACCAAATTTACCAATTTCTTCATATTCTAAAGAGCCAACAGGTATGATTTGATTGTCAATATCTACTAATTCTCTTTGCGGTTTGTCAATTTTCATAACATCAAAAGGTATTGCTTCTTCTTTGGATACTAAATCTTTTGCAATAATTTGTTCTTCTATGCCTTCTTCTTTTTCTATTTTTTCTATTTCTGTCTGTGATGGTGATGAGGAAGCATCCACCTTAGAGATTGAGGATGACAACATTTCGTCGGTTTTAAATTGACTAGAAATGGTGGTATCGGAGCCTTCTTTATCTTTAATAGAATCGTCTTCAAATTCAGCACTTTCAGATGTTCCATCTAAAGGAAAGTGTTCTGGAATCATTTCTTTAGGTTGAAACCGCATTTCGTGTGATCTTTTCATTTTCCCCACCGGCTCAATATCATCAGTTTTATTTTGTTCATCATCACCTGATACTTCCTCGTCACTTATTTCCTTTGATTTCTGCACGGAAATCTGCTCCTTTTCTGTTTCATGAAGAAATTGTTCTACGTATGTACTGCTCTCCATTAACTCCTCTCGTAGTTCATTAGCTGAAGGAACAAGAGTTTCAGAAGCATCCGAAATATCAATGCTGGCTACGTGACTAGATCCATCCGAGTCTAAGCTTTTCATACTGTCTCTTGAAGCAAGTGAACTTCCCGCAGTAAAGTAATCCTTTGAAGTCCTAAGTGATTGAGAGGAAACGTCATGACTAGTAAGTGCGGTTTCGAATTCGGTTCCACTTTGAGCTGTCAGCATTACCTCCATATCAGAAGATAAAGGCCTACTTTCCGAGTGTTCGAAGCTATGATAGTGACTTTCACCAGAACTAGACCACCCTTCAAGTTCAGACGCTGAGCGCCTTTCGACCACACCCAACTTACTAGTAATATGTTTATGAACTCGTAATTTTACTTCAGGGCTACCTTTTGAGGATCCATCACGATCAGAAAAGCCAATTTCACTTTCAGTTTCTAAAATTGAATGAGGTCCACTATCTGATTTTATCGATGAGTCCCCTGTGTCTAGTGGTGGGCTAAGTTCTTTAATTTGAACGGTATCTTTTTCTTCTTCTGACGCTATTGTCTCTTCTTGTGAGCTGATTTTATGGGAGGAGCTGTCAGACTTTGTACTCTCTAGTAAAATCTCTTCCTTTTCAATAGCTGTGACCAATTTACTTAAATGGTCATCCGTGTGATGAGGTTCCTCGGTAATAACTTCAGGCCTTTCAGGACTTATTAGTAATTTAAATTGAAACTCGGATGGTGATTGTTTATATTTACTACTACCATCACTTTTTACGCTTATAATTTCTACTTGTGCCGCTTCAAGAGACTGCTTGACTTCATCGATGGTTTTTTCTAAAACTGACAAGTCAGCAAGTGGCTGAGCAGACATCAAGGTGTCATAGTCAACCTTTTCTGTTTCAAGTTTCATTGCATGAAACTCGGCAGAAGAGAGATCAGTGTCATATCCACTGCTACAAATATCTTCTAGACTTTTTTCTTTGATTAATTTTATTTCCTCCTTTTTGTAGTCTGTCCCTGTTAAGTATGCCGAATCTCCTTCCGTGGAGAACTCAGAAGGCTGTAAAGTTTCTGCACTAACTGTAGAGTCCATTGATTTTTGCAAGATTTCACCTTCGTGCGACTCTAGAGATTTAATCATATATTCGGTATCCATGCTTTCACTTGATTTTATCATTACATCTTTAGTAATGGTTGAATCTTCCCATTCTGCTCTTTCTGTTACCAAAACGTTCGATAGCGAATCCATTTTTACGGATTTGACCAATAGATCGCTTTCTATTACTACTGAAGGTTTAATTTCGATAGTAATGTCACTCTTAATGTTTTTATGAGAACTCGATTCATCAAGAGCACGTTTTAGATTAATTGAATACGGTTCGATATCACCCATTACGAAAGAATCTGCTTTGTGCAAAGATACTTCTAACACCTGATCTTGTATTTGTTGTTGTTGTAATTTTACGGGAGATTTAGTTGGCTTATCCTTTTTCGGCGTGTCACCTGTTCTATCATCATGCGGTAAGTCAGGTACGATTTCTGATTCGGAATGAGTATCTTGACTTCCTGTACGACTGAATGAACTCTTTATGGGCGATGTAGATACCTTGATTTCCTTAATAAAGTCGACTTCATACACTTCATCATCTTTTTTAAAATACTTAGATTTACTTTTAGGACTCATTTCAGATGAGTCTTTTCTACCAGCCGAGTCTGTTTTAAAACTTGGTGCATGGGAGGCATCAGAGCTAAGGTCATCATGTTCTTTGCTTTCAATTACTGATTCTTCCTTATGGTGTTGTACTTTTGAACTCACTATTTTTCCTTTTTCAGATATCTCTGTGGTTAAAACAACCTCATCTTTTTCAACTATTTTTAAAGCCGAATCAATAAATGCCGTCCTTGATTTATCTTCAGCTTCTTGAATATCCTCTAATTCACCTGGTTCAGTAAAATATTCCTTACCCCATTGTTCGTGAGACATTTCTCTTTCAGAAATTTTTACTTCTTGCTTTTTCTTCACAGTTTCATCTTTTAGAGCTGTCATTTTCTCTTCAGATTTTGTTTGTCGTCCAGCATAAAGGCCTTGTTCGGTAAATTCTCTTTCCACTTTTATAATATCAGTATCATCCGTACTCTTAAATACAGTTTTTGTTTCTACATCCGATCTCTTCGCAGATGCTTCATGTGCTTTTTCAAGCTTTTTTTCAGAAGTTTCAGTTTGATCCCCATCTTTTTTTACTATAGATTTTTCTTTTGACTCATGTTCTTGACCTCGCAATTCATGAGTTGTTTCAGTTTTTATTATGAATGAATCATCATCTGATGAAGAAACATGTTTAGTTTCAGAATAAAATTCTTGCCCGGATATTTTTCTTGTTTCAGTTTCTTTATGTGTCAGTATAGTGCTAAAGTCTTCTTGAGCTGTCCCAAGCCTAGTCACCATATTAGACATAACAGTTTCAGGATCAATGTTTTGGAATTTAAGTTCCGTACCTTCAACAGTTTTATGAATAGACGAAGAAGACGTAGATGTTTCAATGACGGACTTAGAGTAAAAGTTTTCAGAGGGTATTGATTTATGTGTCTCTTCCATTTTTACAGCAAGTTGTTCTTTTTTTATTTGATCTATTACATCCATGCTCCTTTCGATAGTGCGATCAACAAGTTCAATTGCTCCACTAGTTATGGTTGGTTGATCGACATTTACAAATGACAAGTTATCTGCTAAATGTTTTACAGGCGATTTAGGTCTGGCGGCTTCACTTAGTACTGTCGACGCTTCAGTTAATATTTCTGTAAAGGATAAAATAACAAGTTTGTAATATATTTTTTTGGAACAACATTCTATCTTTAAGATTTCATTCATAAATATTTATACATATATTTATACATATCTATAAATATAAATATTAATAATATATTTATCAATTTGAGTAAGGATAAAATTTATTCAAAGAATTAAAAATAAGATTTTATATACACGTTAAAAACGTGCACGAAGATACTTTAATTTTGTCAAGATTGATATAAAAACGGCTAACGCAAGCTTAATATAAAAATGTGTGAGAAATATGATGAAGAAGGCGATGATAAAAAGTGGCTTAAGCTAACAAACCAAATTGTAAATGAAATGAAAAAGACGTTGAATCAAAGCGAAACGTTACTCAAAGGTGAATAATAGAAAACGTTAAAAGAAAAACGGCGCATTGAATTGATTACAGAGTATTTCTGTAAATAAGTTGAAAGCGACAATATAAGATGATGCGTTGTTTCTGCTGTAGGTTCACTTACCTAAAGCAACGTAAGGGCTCCGCAAGAAAAAAAGTAAAATTTACTGTGCTTGTAAACTTTGGCAAAACATTTGTGAATTTTGCAAATAAAGACAATGTTGATTATTTCCCAAAAAACAATGTTAAATAGCACTATTGGACCTTACATTACACTTTAAACTGTTTGTTTAATACAAATTTGTAATAAATGTTTTATATCCACTACGTGTAGGTGATACATGCTATTTTGGCATAAAATAAACTATGTGGCAAATTATGTTTCACATTGTACTATGTATGAACAAGGAGTAAAGTTTCGCTATGACTACTTGCCACTACTACTGAATTAAGCTTGAGTAGGTTATCCTAGCGCTATTTTGAGAGTTAAAATCGTATACCTGTTTAATTAATTTAAATGTCATCATAAAAGAATAAATATAGATAACACCCAATGCTGTAATACATATTTAATATCTTATTTAATTGTGTTAAGATTTACGTATAGACTTAAGTGACTATACTACAACATAGATGTATACTGACCACTTTGATGGGCTTCTGTTTCACTTAATGCACTATCTCCCGCAGATGAAGCTCGAGGAGACTGTCTATTCGCGTCCAATAACGAAGTTTCGGAACCTGGATATTGTATTTTTATTACCTTGGGGACTTATTTTACGCCAAAATCTATATTTTATCATTCAGGTCCTGGTATATTACAATATAAACTTACAAAAAATTATTGCTTTAAAACCCACTTCATTTTAATGGTGGATATGGTGATGATTTCCACTATTACATGAAAATATGCTACTATTTATACTAATTTATTAACTAGCCTTAAAACTTTAGCGTGCGCCTTTTTACGAATTTGCGTTTAGCTTGACTTTTTTAAACTAATCTAATAGATATATACCTTTTAGTTGCATCCCGATTAGCTTTTCCCCAGCACTGTCATGTGTTTTAGCCTTATCTTTCAATATTAAATCTACTGGAGAGGGGGGCGGCGTTTTAGAGAATTTCGAGGCAAGATCTGTAAGTTAATGCTTTATTACTACTAGTTAGATAAAATAATGAAAAGCTAGCTTCCGCTTACGCTAGCCCCAGAAGAAAAGATATTTATAACCACTTTAAAATCCAGTACAGAAAGAAATACAGTATCTTTGAGCAAATGTTTGCTTATATTATTGACGCACTATGTATAATTAATTTATTTCTAAATAATTTTATATACATATATATATATATACTACCATGTGTTATGTGGCTGGAATCTATTTTTATCAAGGCACCTTGTGATGATATATCTTCTAAAAGGTTTGAGCATCTTCGATTTAGTTCTTTCATATCAGGAATATCATCTTCATGCTGTCTTACATCATCGTCAAACTGTTTCGGTTCATCCTCGACAATTTTTTTAGATTCTTCTTCGCAACTTTTTTGCTCAAATATTAAATGTTGAGACTTATCTTCAATACATTGATCTTGTGGTGCACCGATTTTTTCTAATATTTTTGTTTTATCAAGCGATTCATGTTCACTTAATAATTTACTTTCTGTCAATAAAGAGGTGCTTTGGGAAGAACTTGTAGAAATTTTTATAACCCTTGAAACTGATCTCTCTTCTTCTACAAACTCTTTACTCATTGTTATCCCTTCTGAAGCATCCGATGCTAAAGTTTTAGATACATCAAAGGAAGAATGGTCTTCGGAAAAGGTTTTTTCGTCAATGGACTTCGAAGATTCTTTAACACTCTCAATGGATGCTTTGGAAAAATCTTTTGTTAAGTCCGCAGTAGAATCTTTAGATAATTCATTAGTAGCAAAATCTCGCGAAGTATCTTTGCTATCTATCGAAGACTTAGAATAATCTTTTGTTAAATCCATGGATTTTTTTGATAAATCGGGTGTGTATACTCTTTCGTCTTGCTGTTCTTCTACTTTAAATTCTTCTTTAGCTTCTAAAGAAGTTTTAGATGGATCCTTTACTAAATCAGCCCCACTTATTTTAGAGAAATCCGCTGAAGTTGCATCTTCAACTACAGACTTTTGATCTTCATCTGAAGATTTTGTCAAAGTTGATATCACTGTTGTTACAGAAGATTCAGTAGTAGATTTAGACACTAGTTGCGATCGTAAAATATTTTCTACAAATTGTGTTTTCTTAATAACTTTTCCGGATGATTTTTCGTCTCCTGCATCCTGTATTGTATCACTTTTTGAAGTGCTGGTTTCAGGAAATTCTATTTTGTATTCTTCTTTAGCTAAATCAAATGATTCGGAGACATGTCCAATGCATTTATCTTCGTCTGCAAAATAATCGGACTAAAAGAAAAAAAAAGTTTTCATTGTAGTAAATTTCTATCAATTAATAACGATAATTGGTGATTTTATTTACCTCTTTTTCTGGAAAATCGTCGGCATCGTCAAGTGAATCTGTTCTCAATTTTCTTGTATCAAAACTAGAAGCGGGAATTTTGCCGTCCGTGTCGAAACTCGGTTCTATAATCTCTAACACTTTTGCTTTATCCATATCTTAAACAAAAGATAAATAAAAATACATTAACCAAGACATTACAACTTTTTTAAAGATGAAATAATAAGCGGATTTACCTGACTCTGAATCTGTGTAGATTTGCTCTTCTACTTCCTCCGGAGAACTCTGAACTGAGAAAGTTCTAGTTTGCTTCTTTTTTGGCATTATAACAATTTCACCACTGTCCCTTGACAATGATTTTATTAAACTAGGGCGATCTTTCATAAAATTTTTAGTAGCTTCTTTAGTGCTTTGAGGCACATTTTCTTCTTCTTCCAGATTTTCTTCAGTGGACTCAAGATATCCTTCAACTGTCGTAACAGCTTCTTCTATAATAGAGTCTACAGACACATTTCCACTTAAATCTTGCAGCTCTTGAATTTCATGTTCAGCAATATCTGGTTCTTCAGTAGAAATATCTACATCCTCAGAAGCTTGTTTTATTATAATTTCTATGTTATCTGCCATTTGTTTCATTGCTGAATCAGATTTCTTCAAGCCTTCTTTGACATCACTTTCTTTGACTATATTAGTCGTTTCAAATCTTATTGGTTTAGGAATTTCTTCTTCCATTTCAACTTCTGACTCTGCAATGCGTTCAAGTGAAATAGCAGGACTAATACAAGAATGTCTTCTTTCTTCCTTTTGTGGAACTTTTGCATCATAAGATCGTTTTTCAGATTCCACAATGTCCTTAGTCATTGTCTTAATATCTTTTTCTTTATGTGGACTTCTAGCTGCTGCTACAACGGAACCTTTTTGCAATATTTCATCGATTACAGGTTTGACTTGTTCTTTCGTTATATCCGTTTTGTCGTCAACCGATTCATCAATCGATAACTCTTTTTCAACTTTACTATCTTTGATTTCACTCAAAATATCAAACTTTCCGAGTGTATCTGTCCTAATCTTGCTCACATCAAATTTACTATCCCTAGCAGTAGTTTTAATTTCTGTGTGTCTTGTAATTGACGTTGAAGTTACGTGCTTAGATTTAGTTGTTACATCAATATTATATGTTGATGGTATCTTTTCGTTTTCTGAATGTTTAGTTACTTCAGTAAAAATAACTTCTTTAACAGGGTCAACTATTGTAGTAACCTTTTTAAAAGTGACTTGTGTATTCTCCCCTTTAAGTTGTTCTTCACGCTCTTTAGCCAAGAAATCTTGCATAATGTTTTTATCTAGTATATGTCTGAAATATATTATTTTGATTAAGTTTTTAATTATAATTAAAAGTAATATTTAAAAAAAAATTAAGCCATTATATTTACCCCGCTTCAGAAATATGTGGTAGCTTATGTATGTACTCAGTATGATCTTCAGGAAATCCTTCTACATCATCAAGCGAGTCACCGTGAGTCAACTTTGAAAATTTTGTCGGTGCACTCGATTTAGCTGGAATAAAAGAGATTATTTACAATTTTGGTCATTATGGTATTGAAAAACAAATCGAAAGTGCTAATGTGCATGTTGCACATACCGGGGGATACCACTTTGGCGTCCGATTCCCCCTTATCGTCTATTTTTTCTTTTGGTATATCAACATGAGTTCCTTGTGTAGCTATGTCGTCTTCAGATTCTTCAAAGGTGTAATCCCTTGATTCTGTAAGACTGTGTGCATCAGAGAGCCTCTTTTCTTCTAATCGTAATTCGCCGGCAGATCCTGATCCTGCTGATGTTAATGATTGGCGTTTTTCATCCGCTGTAAATAAAAATAATATAAGCTCCTGTACATCTTTAACCAGACTGGTTTACGGCTAGTGCAAGTGAGCGATTGCTATACCTTATTTATGTAACTTATTTAATCAAAAAAAATTCGGAGCCAAAGCATATTTCTGCATCAGTTAAAAGAATATAAGGCCAGATCGGATCATTAGATGTACAAACGTATATCGGTAAATAACTTGCAAATACTCAACCAAAAATTATAATACAGTTTACAAACTTTTATTAATTTAATATTAAATTCCTTCAATAAAGTATGAATTTTTTTATGTTGTCTCTGGCCTCTACTATTTACTATTTACTGTTACTGTCTTTGATTTAAAAATTATACGATAATATAATATTATTAAATTATTATTTTTTCTTATATATATTTATAACATTGTTATAATATTCTTAAAGGTCTGAACAAAGTTAATTAAATTATAAGTATTCAAATGTTTGCAACATGCAGGTTCAAATCGATTTTAGTTTCCAACCCCACCTTTATCCACGTATTCATCTTTTTGAACATGTGTTTTAATATCTACTTTTTCAATACTCTTTGTTGATTCCTTATATTCTTTTTCCGCTTCCTGTTCTAGTAACTGTTCCCCTTCTTTAGCAGCTTCTTCTTCAGAAGATGTCTTTTTATCAGTAACAGCATCTTCAGATGTTATTCTATCTGAAATGCCCTCTGAAGACTTTCTATCAGATATCTCAACTTCTTTGCTACTCTCAGATGATATTTTGTCAGATGCTTCATCTTTTTCAAATGATTTCTCTATTTCTTCTGCTTCAGTAACAATCATTTGGAATTCTTGTTTTGGCTTAGGTAATGCGATGTCAAGTTGTAAATCACTCAATTTAGTTATGGAAATGGACTCACTTCTAGAATGACGCTTTGGTGCCACCTTTTTGAAAATTACGTCAGTTTCTTCAACTTTATCTGAATCAGAATCTTTTCTATCTCTCTCTAATACCTTTGGGTCAATTTTTATAGCTGTAAATCCTACGCTTTCTTCGAACTTCTCATCGCCAAACCCGCTACCAGAGTCCGCAGTTTCTTCATACTCTGCCCGTTCATCGAAGTCAGACGAAGAAACTTTGGCTTTAATATCTGATTGATCAGATTTCAAAGATTCTGCTTCTGAATGACGTCTGGAATCAGTATGTTCTGAATCTTCCAAGGAGTCCGAATAAATACGTTTCGAGAAGAAACACTCTTGTACAGAGTCATCTTCAGGAACAGTTTCTATAAACTGTCGTGCTTTTGAACTTATGGCTGGCGATTCTTTCGGTGATACCTGGAAAATTAATGTGTTTATGTACATTGTAGATTCAGATTATATAACATTTTAACAATCATTAGGATTAAGTAAATGCTGATAATTATAATTAGACCCACCTTTTCACTGTCTTTAAATGTAACCGATGAGCTTTGTACTGATGTACTAAATTCAGTCTCTGATTTCAAAAATTCTATGGTTTCTTCTCTACCCCTAGCATCACCAATATCAACTACGCTGATTGACAAAACCTTATCTTCGACTTTTGAACTTATATCTGTTAATTCTTTGTCAAGACTTGGCCGGTGCGCTGGACTTGTTCCAATTTGATCTTCTAAATCAGAAAATTGTGAGGCTTCGTCTAAAGAATCACTTCTATGTTTGGAGTACACCTATAAATAAATATATACGGTGAAAAACTGTTCTTTATGTAATTTATTTATAGCAGGCAACAACATAACAATTACCTTAGATTCTGTTTGTGATATAAAACTGACGTCTTTCTCAGTACTTTGTTGTAAGTCAGCTAATGAATCTGCTTTATCTATAGCAGACTGTACAGGAGAATCTTGAGATATCTTACGGCCAATTAAGTCGTGAATATCTGATCCCATTGAATCTGTTTTAGTATACTTGCTTATATCGGATTTAGTGCTTGCTGTGGACTGTTGTGTTTCAACCTTAAATTAATTAAATAGTATATTAGATAGTTTAAATTTAAGATGTAACGAAATTTAGAAAAAAATTGTTAGAGTTTACTTGCAGTAGAAGTGAAAATTTATATTTTGTATTATAGCAACAACGATCCAACAGAAATTAATGTATTGTCGATTTCAACGTTTCTCTCTCTCTTTCTTCTTTATATATATATATATATATATATATATATATATATTCGGGTATATTAAGAGTGTAGTATACAGCATAGTGACTACTCTCCATGGTAAGAAGAATACGTGTACTTGCCCTTATTTAAACAGTGGAACTGTAGGGACCCTACGAACCATAGCGCAAAAAGTTATGTATCGTTCGTGTCTTAAAACCTAAGACAATTATGAAATTATTTATAATATTATAATATATATTGCTACCATAATGCAGATGCGTATTTATTTAAGCGGTGTTATCAGTGATCAGCGGCTCAAGACGTACGCCGCCCACTACGCGTTGCTATTTTTTATTATTTTTATCCATTTTTCTGACAGCCTAAATACCCCATAAATACATTTATAGTCGACTCTTTTACGTTTTATAGAATCCAATTTACACCGTCCTACGGATTTTACGCGATCAAAACGACTTGCACTTTAAGGTAAGGTAAGTGATAGTTACCGTTTCTTTTACTTTATCCTTCACAGATACTTCTTTTTGTTCTATATCTTCAGTAATATCTTCTTCACTAACCTTACTTCTTAATTCTTGAGTTAACTGTTCTTCAAATTTCATTTTCTGAATCAATATTGCTTCAGCAATCTTTTTCTCATCGTCATCATCTGATTTTTGTCTATTTTTATCGAAACTGATTTTTGATTTTAATTTATCTTTTTCTACTTTAACTGTAGTTTGTGATTCAGTTTCAGTTTCAGAGTCCGTTGACTTCTTTAAAAATTCACTATCTTCTTCAGATGAAACTTGTACGAGTGTAGAGTCAGTTCGCATAGCTTTAGGGAATGTTTTAATTTTGTCTTCTTGTTTCGTTTTTGAGTCAAAATGTTGGATAGTTTCTTTAACCGATTTAACAGTTTCAACATGCGTCTCGGTTTCAAATACAACTTTTTGTGTAACTTGTTCATGAGATTCAACACTTGATATTTGTTTCGACTGTTCTCTTACAAATTCTTGAGTATATTCTATACTTTGATCTTGTTCGAGGGTATGTTTTTTTAATGCTTCTTTAGTAAGTTTAATGGTTTTTGTCGTATCAGTTAATGGTTCTTTTGAAATTTTTGACTCAAATGAGCTAATTTTATCTTTTAATGTTGCTTCTGCTACATCTTTTTCTGTGTCAATTACCAGTTCTGGTGATTTATCGCCATCGTCTAATTTTTCTTCAACTCTTGCGCTATCTATTTCTTTTTGGGATATGGTTTCTTTTGTAAAAGAATCCGTTTTAGAGTCTGTTACTCGGTTCGTATCAATAGTTTCAATAGTTGTAGACTTTCTAGGAGTGATGGTGATGTTAGAAAAGTCTCCAGATGGAAATCTCATAGATTCATTTCTCATGTGCCTCTGTAAATGTTTGGGCGTAGGTTTACCTGGTGATAATGGATCAAATTTTCTAAACTGTTCTACGTGTCTCTCGATTTTAACTTCTTCTATTTTAATTTCTATTTCTTCTTTCGGCTCTTCAATTTCGTTTTGATCTTCCATCGCATCTGGTGATGTTTTAGAACGTGTTCTTTCCATTTTTGGCTCTTTTTCTTTTACCTGTGTTTATCAAGTTTTATTTTAATAAGTTGTTACTAACGTAAATAAGTATATTTACCAGTAAAAAAAAAACCAGACTTCAAATGGAATCAAACGTGACGTATTGAACGCGGAGGCCCTCAATTACTTCGGAAATATATTATTTATCATATTTTTTTACCTGTATTCTTAAGTATTCTTGCATATGATTTTAGGACTTCCCTTGTAAAACTTTGGAACCCAAGGTCCTATGCAAACAAAATTCATATGTAACTTATTCAAGACCAAATCACCTCAAGTAAATGTAAATCGAAAACGGTTCATAAATGTCGTTTAGAAATAAAATTATAGATGAATTGAACTTCCTCGCTTTTTTGAAGTCAGTTAAAACAAATAATGTGATCCAACCTGTTGTTCAATATCCTGGAATTTTTTGATATCGGGTTTTATTTGAGTTTTGATCTCAATTATCTCTTCGCGGATTTCTTTCTTCTGCTTTGAAGCGGGAATTTTGCTTGAACTAAGCTTTTTGGTAATTTGTTCTTTCCTCTCAGCCACGCTGCGTTTAACGCCTGTAAAAAAACTCATATAAAAATAGTAACAGGATATAATATGAAGCAAGGGGCTATTAAAGTAATAATTCAATAAAATGTTACAGTATACATTTTACTACGTAAACAAAACAGGATGATGGCGTACAGTTACAAATATTGTATTAATGAATACGTATAAGTAATCTACACTAAATATACCCACAGAAGCTATAAATAAATAAATTAATACATAAAATACGCATATTTCAAATTTCCGACGGTAAAGAGTGTTAATGCTGCGTTAACTGATTGTTAAAAGCATATATACGAGTATATAATACTAGCGGACCCAGCAAACGTTGTTTTGCTTTATTAATTTTTTTTTGTGAATACTTTGGTAGACAAAAAATAAAAAAGAAACTAACTTATTGTATCACCGCATGGGCTATGGATCATATTTCTGTAGCAGTATCAAAAAGCCATTGATCAATTGATCAGTTATAGAGCGGGATGAAAAACGATTTAATTACTAAAATTACTATTAAAATAAGGATTGGTGATAGAAGCACCATCTTTCGACTATATCACCACTTAACACCAGGTGGGATCATGGTCAAGCTAACTTATACTCATAAAAAAAAGCGTTGAAATTTAGGATTGTATGTATTTTAAATGCCACATTATAAAAAAATCAAAGTAAAAATTTTGTCCAAAACATAAAAAAAAATGTTACGGGTGAACAACCCTTATCACTTAGGGATATGAAAAATAGAAAGTAGCTGATTCTCAGACCTACTAAAAATGCATACAAAATTTCATAAAAATCGGTGAAGCCGTTTTGAAAGAGTATGGTAACATTGTGAACAACAAGAGAATTTTATATATTAGATTTAATAGAATATTTGCCTTCATCTTCCTCACTGTCCTCGCTTGGCGTAGGTGTCCTCTCGACTTCACTTTTGTCCATAACAGATTTCTCCTCAGGTGAATATTTAGCTTCATCCTGATCCACTTCAGATTCATTGCGTCTTCTTTCTTCTATTCTCTCCGCTATATGATTGTCATCATAAATGCGTTCTTTCGTTTTGTTGTCCTCTTCGGCTGTACAAATGAAAATGTTGTTCAAAAATATGTACGCACATAAATTGCCACCTTTTACTAACTTATTTCAACACATTCTATGCATTAATAACATGCTTGGCTTCTAAAGTTTCAACGCGCTTTTTAGGATAAGAAACTGGTTTAAAATGATTATGAATTACTTTTTTCGAGGATAATTGATATTAAACTTTTCTTTTTATCTTATTATTAACGGGGTAGACAGTGTTATAGACAAGACAAAGATAAGTTTATTAGGCCCCATGTAAGACATGCGTGTGTCCCCACATGCCGGGAACAGAATTATTATAAATTTTATTGTCTATGTATTATCATTCCGAGTTGAATTTGTTAAGGTATTATTTTAAAGAATCTGATACTTGTTATGGGAAATTCTTATAAACAAAAATAATCATTCTAAATTTAAAGTCATATATACCTTTGTAGGCTTCAATTTCTTCAGAAGCTTGTCTCTCTTGATAGATATTGCGTTGTATGCGTCTTTCGTTTATTACTTCAGACTGTGGGGCTATGATATCGTCTCTGCCAATACGGCATAAGGCTAATTCTAATGAATTATCTGTAAAACATTAAGTAGTTAATTTACAAGTGACACACAGACCGACTTCAAATCAAATAAGTGATGGATTGCACATTAAACACTTTGTCTAAGCTATGTATGTACTCAACAACTACAACAACCGTATGTATTCAACATTCCAACTTTCAATGACTTTGATGCGGTGGGCAAGAACGTTTGAGAAAACGTTTATAAACGATCTAATTTAATTCCGAAGTATCATAGTTATTTTAAGAATTTCTAGCATCTATATTGTTATTGTATCTATATTCCAAGTGACAAAAATTACAGGCGTCTTACCGTCAGTGACGGATTAAACGTCAATACGAATGAACGAACGTCGCACATCTACAAGGTTCAATGGACCTTATCTGCTTCGGTGTAGTGACCCCATTACACGGGTTACGACACAGGGGACTGTTCCCCTGGTCCTGGATACCGTTGACGACGGATTTTGACGAATAAGTATTTTAACATCGAAGATAGTCCCTCAAGCGTTTGCGACAAATGTATCCTCTATGCCGACTTAACTATTCAAAATTTCCCTAGAGAAACGTTTCTGCACAGTGCCGCTATCTTTTATCATTTCACTACACAGAACAAAAACATACCCAAAGCTTTAGTTCCAGATTGAGTCTTCCAAAGTTTTAGCATCAGTTGCGCTTGTTCGGCAGCCGTTATGCGCTTTGCTTGGATCTGGTTGACGGTCGCCACACTGACGCCCAGCTCGTAAGCCAGGGCCACCCAGTCCTTACCCAGCAGATTGCAGATGTCTTCCAATCTGGAAAAATAGTTACAGTAAGATTTCTTCCATTCTTCCAGCCCTGTAGTTCTGGGCTCTCAAGAATAAGACTACGGTATCCCCTGCCTGTCGTACAAGGCGACTAAAAGGGGCCTCGGGTTCACTGGGCGACAAGGGTGGGGGCCTGCGTCGTCCACCAAAGTGGACCCGGGAAGAAGGCGACATCGGCTGGCCCGTGTCGCCTTTCGCTGCGAGGGCACAGGGTAGGAGGGAGTAACCTCCCCCCGGGACGTGCTCTCCTTGAGCACAGTGCAGAGGGGCTCCGGTGCGTTCCACGTGAGATCCCGGAGCCCCTCGTCATGCACCGAGGAAAGGGCCACCGGGGAGGTTTTAGTGGGTAAGATCCCCACATAACCGCCGCCTTCCCCCCAGAAGGCGGGGTATCTTTGTGAAGATTTCCTCCCCGTCAACAAAAAAAAAAAAAAAAGATTTCTTCCATTCTAATTTTAGTCGCAATCGTATGATGCCATTTAAAACATTTTTGCAATAAAATAAGTTTAAAAGGAAAGCTATGGACTCGGTGGATGGGCAGGCTATTAGGTGAAGCAGCTGACACCAATCAGCTCAGTCTTGAGCACTGGCGTAAAGTAGCTAGCCTTTAGGTTTTCTACAGATTGCATTTCGGAGAGTATGCTCACGAACTACATGACCTAATTCCCTATATCATTGGACTTCAAGACGCACTGCAAGATTTCATCATTTTGTTGTGAACATCCCTCAAACCCGAACGAAGCGCTTTGCTTCGTCTTTCATTGTTCGTACAGCAAGGGACTGGAATGATTTACCCGCGTCTGTCTTTCCTTCCGATTACAACGAATAGGCACTTACTAAGCTAGTGCGCCTTACCATCCAGGACTGCATTACCACTTAATATCAGGTGGGATCGTAGTCAAGCATTTGCTTAGAAAGTATTAAACAAAAAATTCTGTTGAAAGGATTATAATATTAGGGCATACATTTGATAGCTGTATTAAGGTCATTCCTGAGACAGAATCTAATTTTTTTAAAAGCAACTTCTTTTCACAAATATTACTAACATTCATGTTAACCATTTCATCTGAGCTTACGAATGGTTGATTCAAACCCACGACATTACGATTTGCAGCCCTACCCTAGACCATTAGGCTATTGACGCTTCAAATTTCCAATGTGATGTTTTTTTTTACCTTGGGTCACTGAGCCTGCGTCTCCATATTAGCTCCTGTTCCTCAGTGCGCTGAGGTACAGCATCTGCTTGTACCGGAGATGTCCTCTCCGTTGGAACATCGTCCGGCACCATGATATTGAGGATTGCAATCTGAAATCATTTAAAGTCACTCTTCTTCAACACTCTTACGTTACTTTTTCAACTAAGATCATTATAAATTTTTGAAGTAAATCTTCTTTAGCGCTTAGCAATCTGGCAAATGCGTTATGAAAAGTGTGATCGGGCGAGGCGAAGGGAAGTTTTGAGGGAGATATCAGTGAAGATAATTTAATTCAAAAATGAACGATAATATAAACGCCTTACAGTTAGTGATGGACTACTAACTACACTACTAACACGCCAGGATGTTTTCTTTTATTTACGAACAATCACAGTACAACCCAGGAGTGTACGATATATATCGATAATACATAAAATGTCGATATATGAACGTAATACATCGCTTAAATCCGATATTACTGAATCACCTAATATCGATATTTATATCGATAACCAAATATCGTAAATATGTTACTACGCTCCATGGCAGTATTACTTTTATAAATTTTTTAATCTTTTTTAGCCTACTTAAATAAAAACAAACGATAGGATATATTGAAAATATTGATATATCGATACAACAATACGATATATTATATCAAAAAATATATCGATATATTTTTTACATGAACATCCCTAGTACAACCATACACATTACAAAGTTCTGTCACATACATTTACACACACACGCATACAGATTCTATTTGATCTATTTTTTTTTCTGTTACCACCCTTATTACAAATCATTTGTATTTGGCTTGAGTAAATTTCATGAAACTTTTTACTTAATCTGGAGATAGGCTTTAATATCTGCAATACAGTGTGTACTACTGCGGATATTATCGCACTAACTGGTACCTATAAACTTTGTCTGTTCCAAGCACAAATATTTAATTTCAAATCCGCTTTTTTTCACATTCGTGCTTTTTGTCATGCGATAAGTTATCATATGATAAGTATTGGAAAGTTCGATGCTATCTTACCGGGGACGGCGAAGGTTCTCCCTTAGGAACCTTAGGGTCCCTCATAAACTGGCAGCGGCAGATCGGCTCCAAGTCTTGAGTTTTAATCATCACCGGGAACGCGACCCGATTCTCGCGGAAGGCGCGGAATGGTATCGAAAGTTGCTCCCCAGACTTCGCCACCGGTACCAGGTTACCACCAAACTCCAGGTGCACTGGTTTCCCTTCATGAACCTGAACAGTTTAATTCAGTATGAATTCTAAAAGATAACAAGTTCGCAACTCGGAAACAGGACCTATACATAGAATAGAATGATTATTGATGACAGGTGTTACAATTTTAATACAGTTAGGCTCAATTTTTTTGTCATTCAAGTGACATTCAAATGTTTATGTTACCTTTCATAAGGCAAGTATCACCTGCAATTTAACATTAGCAAATAACAGTATCTCAAATGCTGTTAACGGTTGCATGTCATGTCTTCCTTCTTCACTATTTCATCGACAATATAATTTCACTTAAGGTGTCCCTACCGATACTGCTTTTCAATTTTCCATGGAATTAAAAAGTATACTTTGTGATATAATTACTTGGAAGTAATGTATCCAAATCTAAATCATCCATATACAAATTCTCATAGACCTTTAAAGAGTAGTTACCCGCACCGAATTCGCAAAGTTTGTTATTATCTATATGACTTTTGAAAATCGATCTGGAACAAAGTAAACATTGCCACAAAATCTTTCAGCCGTTTTGGAGTTTTTTTTATTATATTTAAAGAATAAACTTGCGTCATTAAATATTTTTTTTATCTCCCACAATATACTAAATTATTCATTTCTCTCCGTATTCATTCTTTTCTATTCTCTTCTCGAGCGGGTGTAGATCATTACCTACACTCATGTACATATCGGTAAATACAATATCATTCTTATCATTTAGGGATTTATTATACTTCAATATACTCTATTGTACTTCAATATGGTTCATAATGACACAAACATACAAAACGCATGTGTCAATACACATTTGGGTTATAAAACAATTTTTATAGAATTATTATTAACAATTACTCGCCAGGTCAATCTGCCATACAGCCGTTTCGGAGCCTATAAGGATCAAACCCACACACATTCTCTTTTATATATATAGATGATATTAATTTCAAATTTAAATATATAAAGGGTTTAGCTTCGAACTCGCAAGTTGTTATTAAAGTAATAAAAAAGATACAATAAAGATTTTAAAGCAATGACATTCATAATTACCTCAACGTCCCGACTCTTTGCGACTTGTATGAAGCGTTCGATGCGCTCTAAAGCTTTGTCCTCTTTATCATCTGTGACGCAGAACATGCGCAGCTGTGCCTGACACTCGTCTGTACGTTTCGCGTATACAACGAAACGAGCCATGAATGGCACGTGTATGGCCTCCCTGTGAATTAAATTAGACAAATAGATTCTTTATTTAAGTAGAATCAATAAAAGTAATAACTAAGCTTAAACTAACAGTCAGCAAGGGCGACCTAATCGCTATGAGCGATTTCTACCAACCCTGTAGGACAGGGGAGGTGAAATATATAAATAGTAGGGTAATAATGAAAGTCTAGAAATAAATTACAGCAAGAATAATAATAGATATAACTTTATTAAAGAACTGTACCGTTATTCGAAGCCTTATTATGAGAGTGGCAACACTGCTTTACCCTGATTGGTCGGTTCGGTTATTCCTGTCCCTGTCTGACATACTTCATCCCTTTTCCTCTATCCCCCACCACCAAGGCAGGACACTCGAGGAGTGCTGCGGGAGCTTCATTGGCATCCTGATTTTCGCACTGAGCGGTCGTGTAAAACTAAACCTTAGTTCGTGCTCAAATCAGTTTTTTCTTCTTATATTATTTAGTTAAAAAAAAAAAAAAGTTTAGTTAAAAAAATATGTATACATATATATATATCCGGTCGTTCCTGTCCCCTATTGTTCTACAATGAGGGTAATTATAACCACGGATATAAAGGAAAGCATGCATCCGAGCTCGTCTTCGTCGACTTCTTTTCGCAGTTTACCGCGCAAGAAATTTACAATGAAATTAAAGAAAGAGGAATCACGTCGATTTCTACACGGGCAACGCGTTAGCTAACGTTGCCAAACAAGTAAGTCACATCCAACAATTTTATCGCAAAATTCTTTTTATTTTTATTTTGCGTATGTACCTCTCAACAATGAGGGTAATTATAATAACCTAACCTATAACACAAACAGATTTATGTCCCTCAGTTAGTACGGTTCTTAAAACCTTCTATTGCAAAGTCCGATCCCAGCTTTCTGGATCGTTTAAAATAAGACAGTATTTCGATGCTGATACCTTCTTAAAACCTTCTATTGCAAAGTCCGATCCCAGCTTTCTGGATCGATTAAAATAACATAGTATTTCGATGCTGATACCTTCTTAAAACCTTCTATTGCAAAGTCCGATCCCAGCTTTCTGGATCGATTAAAATAACATAGTATTTCGATGCTGATACCTTCTTAAAACCTTCTATTGCAAAGTCCGATCCCAGCTTTCTGGATCGATTAAAATAACATAGTATTTCGATGCTGATACCTTCTTAAAACCTTCTATTGCAAAGTCCGATCCCAGCTTTCTGGATCGATTAAAATAACATAGTATTTCGATGCTGATACCTTCTTAAAACCTTCTATTGCAAAGTCCGATCCCAGCTTTCTGGATCGTTTAAAATAAGACAGTATTTCGATGCTGATACCTTCTTAAAACCTTCTATTGCAAAGTCCGATCCCAGCTTTCTGGATCGTTTAAAATAAGACAGTATTTCGATGCTGATACCTTCTTAAAACCTTCTATTGCAAAGTCCGATCCCAGCTTTCTGGATCGATTAAAATAACATAGTATTTCGATGCTGATACCTTCTTAAAACCTTCTATTGCAAAGTCCGATCCCAGCTTTCTGGATCGATTAAAATAACATAGTATTTCGATGCTGATACCTTCTTAAAACCTTCTATTGCAAAGTCCGATCCCAGCTTTCTGGATCGTTTAAAATAAGACAGTATTTCGATGCTGATACCTTCTTAAAACCTTCTATTGCAAAGTCCGATCCCAGCTTTCTGGATCGTTTAAAATAAGACAGTATTTCGATGCTGATACCTTCTTAAAACCTTCTATTGCAAAGTCCGATCCCAGCTTTCTGGATCGTTTAAAATAAGACAGTATTTCGATGCTGATACCTTCTTAAAACCTTCTATTGCAAAGTCCGATCCCAGCTTTCTGGATCGTTTAAAATAAGACAGTATTTCGATGCTGATACCTTCTTAAAACCTTCTATTGCAAAGTCCGATCCCAGCTTTCTGGATCGTTTAAAATAAGACAGTATTTCGATGCTGATACCTTCTTAAAACCTTCTATTGCAAAGTCCGATCCCAGCTTTCTGGATCGTTTAAAATAAGACAGTATTTCGATGCTGATACCTTCTTAAAACCTTCTATTGCAAAGTCCGATCCCAGCTTTCTGGATCGTTTAAAATAAGACAGTATTTCGATGCTGATACCTTCTTAAAACCTTCTATTGCAAAGTCCGATCCCAGCTTTCTGGATCGTTTAAAATAAGACAGTATTTCGATGCTGATACCTTCTTAAAACCTTCTATTGCAAAGTCCGATCCCAGCTTTCTGGATCGTTTAAAATAAGACAGTATTTCGATGCTGATACCTTCTTAAAACCTTCTATTGCAAAGTCCGATCCCAGCTTTCTGGATCGTTTAAAATAAGACAGTATTTCGATGCTGATACCTTCTTAAAACCTTCTATTGCAAAGTCCGATCCCAGCTTTCTGGATCGTTTAAAATAAGACAGTATTTCGATGCTGATACCTTCTTAAAACCTTCTATTGCAAAGTCCGATCCCAGCTTTCTGGATCGTTTAAAATAAGACAGTATTTCGATGCTGATACCTTCTTAAAACCTTCTATTGCAAAGTCCGATCCCAGCTTTCTGGATCGTTTAAAATAAGACAGTATTTCGATGCTGATACCTTCTTAAAACCTTCTATTGCAAAGTCCGATCCCAGCTTTCTGGATCGTTTAAAATAAGACAGTATTTCGATGCTGATACCTTCTTAAAACCTTCTATTGCAAAGTCCGATCCCAGCTTTCTGGATCGTTTAAAATAAGACAGTATTTCGATGCTGATACCTTCTTAAAACCTTCTATTGCAAAGTCCGATCCCAGCTTTCTGGATCGTTTAAAATAAGACAGTATTTCGATGCTGATACCTTCTTAAAACCTTCTATTGCAAAGTCCGATCCCAGCTTTCTGGATCGTTTAAAATAAGACAGTATTTCGATGCTGATACCTTCTTAAAACCTTCTATTGCAAAGTCCGATCCCAGCTTTCTGGATCGTTTAAAATAAGACAGTATTTCGATGCTGATACCTTCTTAAAACCTTCTATTGCAAAGTCCGATCCCAGCTTTCTGGATCGTTTAAAATAAGACAGTATTTCGATGCTGATACCTTCTTAAAACCTTCTATTGCAAAGTCCGATCCCAGCTTTCTCAGGATCATTGTAAAACAAATTCATCTTCTCTTACCTATACAATTCCGTAGCCATTTTGGTAGCCTCTTCAATATGACGACAATCAATCAACCAATATCGGGCGGAGACCGTTGTCGTGAACGATACGCAGTCGTTAACAAAGGTCAGTGGTGTGTTCTCGGTAACATCCTCCCAATGCGCGCGATTTGTTCCACCTGACATATTTAATTAATTATAGAAGGAACAAACCTAAAACCTATCAGTAGCACGAAAGCTACGCAAATAAATCACCTCTATAGGAATTGCAAATTTACTAGTAAAGCTATTATTATCAGTGTCTGCAGTCTCCCACTATTAACTGCCCAAAAAAAAATCCGTCTCTGTCTATGCATGCTAAAAGCAGGCTTACAAATTGAATAACATTAGAATAAAATGGATCTACTTTATAAAAATTTAACTACGGTAAAGTAATAGAATACCTATTCAAGGCAAATGTGAACAGATATAAAAAATGTGTCAGAATTGTACACGGTATTCTTAATATTAAAACAATAATGTGAACAGATTTCAAATAAAGAACAATTAACAAAAAAAAAAGAAATTAGGAAAAATAAATGTTTCCAAAACGGCCTATAGCAAACACACAGCAAGCAAAGACAACACATCGCACAAGGAAACAAAATATTCTTGTATTATATTCATCAACAAGAAATGTGATATAAACGCGACACACTGTGTTACTACTACCTGATATCTTAAAATAAGTGCTGTATTAAGACAAAAACAAAACGAAACAATAAATTAAAAGTTCCAAACGAATTTTCAATAATTACATATCTGGTTTTCCAAAAAACAGATCTCTCGAAGGACATTCACTGAAAAAAACTGAAGTACAAACTGACCTAGCTGGTGATGTAGGTAATATAAAAGGAGAAAAAAGATGATGCGAAGAAAATAGGACTGATAGGCCGTTTTGGAAATAAACTTAGATTAGTACAAGCAAATTAAAAGAACTTTAGGAACGGTCACGCAAAAGTATGAAGTGATAATGAAATCGATGAGACACCGCAGCGGAATTCCTAAACTAGTGATGCTTAGAAGAAAAACTTGTGTTCTGTGATAAAAATTGTTGATAATGTGCCATTGTATTTCGACGATTTATCTAAGAGATTATCTCAAAATCCTTCTAAAACAACATTTACCAGTGTACATCAAAGTGCATATTCGATGTCCCAATTGTAGTTATATTATTTATGACATAGAGTGATTGTGTTTGATAAAGCGTTAAAAATTCAGCCCGTGCACGGAGAAACAATGTATGAGAAGCGAGAAATGGAAAAAAAAAAGCATTCAAAAATCGATAAAGTAATCGAGTTAACATGACAATCGAATCAGAACAGAAAGCGCGTTGAATAAACATCTAAAAGATTAATGACGTGTGAAAAGAGAAAAAAAAAAACAGGAAAAAATCCAAATAATATGATAACGTGAAACTAAAACCGAGATCAACCCTGCCTTTAAGTTTACTTGTAAATTCTATATTTTTACCTTCGAGAGATCGTTTGCGAAAAACCCCTGTCGGTGTGCGTCCATTACGTGGTCCGCGTTTAATTTAGTTCCATAAACGGTGAGCGTGCAACACACACAAACACACGAGAACAAAGACAATGTAGACACGAACATAGACACACAGGGACACAACCCTTTAGCTGTCAGTGTATTTGCTATAAGCATATTATATCGCACTACTCGTAGAAGAAAGTCGCAAGTGAAATCACGTCAATATTGTTCAACCGACTTCCAACTTCAAAAAAATTCTCGATTCATCTGTATGTTTGCTATCTCCGAACTTTTGACCCAGGTTGTTGTTTTTTCGAAAGCTGGTGGCTTCCTATTTCAATTTAGTGCAGTTCTGAAGATTACATCCATGAGAAAATCAAATAAGGCTTCAGTTTGGAATAAGTATGTGCGCGACAAATGGACGAAAAAGCCAATATCACACCAACCGATTTCGATGATTCATGTTTTATTGGAAAGGATGTCATCACATCATATCACATCGAGGGTAGTTTGATAAGTGTTTTATTAGTTTCTGATTCATAATATTCGTAAATACGTATTTCGTAATATTCCTACATTAATTTGGAAATACGAGTCCGCGCGTTTATCGATTGATTAGATTTGAAGTACGTTTTTGTTTTTACTCGTAAATATATGTTTATACGTCATTTTATCATAAATTATAACTTTTATCGCGACATAAATTGGAAAAACCGGTTACGTATTTGTTCCATTACAGTTGTTAATTTTATCTATCTAAATCTTGTCGTCAAGAAATACGTAAGTGAAAAAACGAACACGTCTGAATAGTTATTAGTTATTTTAAATTATTTCGATTCAATTCAATATTAATTATTTATTTTTATCATAACTGTATATTAATTTTGTGCATTGAAGTCTGTTAGAACATATTTCTCCTTAAAACTGTTTCTCTACTGTCCTGAAATAAAACATTTTTCCACTTGCGGCTTTTTTTCAAGAATAGTGCGATATTATCCTTTACGTATTCAAATAAATCACTATATTTCTGTAAATCACTTGATTGTATGATGAATAACTACACTATATATTTTCTGATCGACATGCTCATCCCCTTGTCTATGGAGATGGGATATGTTTTCTCTAAAACCGTTAACGTCTTTCAACTACACTATAAATTTACAAAAGAGAAAAAGTTTCTATTGAAATAAATTACTATAAAGATGTCTCCAATCTATTATTACACTATCAATAGTTCAAAATAACTATTTTCTACCGAGGATGTCTGTCAAAATTGTAACTATTCGATAAACGAGTTGACTTTAAGTTATTTGTATATTGTTCTACACTATCGTGTTGTAATGGAAAATAGGTTATACAATGGTAAACGAGAGTATAAGCCTAATTACTTGGAAGCCTGATTTGCCCTACTTTAGGCTGACTTACCTTTTAGCCAAGCTATTTTATAATAGCAAATATAAGCCATAATCCATTGCAACACTTCACAGATTACCATTTAGATATTGGAAATGAAATCCAAAACAATGGACTCAAAATACACAATATAGAGGTTGAAATCGAGTAATTAATTCTTCTCCAATATCCTTAATGATTTGCAAAATAGGTAAAAGGATAAACATGTACCTGATATAGAGCACAGCAGACGAAGAGTAGGGGCTGATGAGGTGCTGTACTGATTGGTCATCCCCTGCGTATGGGGCCGGGGAGCTGGCATACTTAGAGTGATGGCTTTGTGGAACTTTCTTCGTCTGGGTTCTACGGTCACCACTGGGGAGACAGCCACTCCACGACCGAGCAGTTTTGCGGTTAGTTCGGAATCTATGATTTGGGCCTGTTAAGTAAGTATTGTTTAAGATAAATCAATGGATAAGATAATAAAGAAATGCGTTAGATTGTTATAGTTAACATTCGCTAATTATGTGTTAGCTGGCAACACATAATGGGTGTCAACCCAGTGATTGTTATGCATAATAACTACTTCCAATGATATCTTAATGAGTTACCTGAACCTTATTGTATCTTTAATTCATAATTAATAATTTAGTTGATCGTCACATTGACTTGTCCATTGTAAACAATAGTTGTAACTTTATTGGTTCCTAATCAGACTTCTATTTAATATTGTATAAAGATTGTGAGGACGCGCAGTTGTGACGGTATTAGTTATAAATAATTCTTTGTACAACGTTACGCTGTCTCAATAAAGCGAGTGTATTAGTTGTTGGACTATTTTATTCCGCGAGACCTACAAATTATAACATATGTGTTTCATGTTAATAATATCTTACAATCATCATCTTCCATCTTATAACCTCCCACCAACTACGCTCCTCCGCTTTCCACAACCAGCCACTTCCAATGATCCTTATTAGCTCTTCGATCCATTTGGAGTGGCTCAACGCCGCATGAAAGATGTGGCTGGTGGCACTACAACTTGTCGACTTTGATGAGTTACGCTTTTTACGACCTTTGTTCTTCATCCAAATTATTCATATCTATTTCATTCCGTAGAGAAATACTAAACAGAGCCTACGCAATCTTCTTTTTGACTCTTACCTCATGGACTAGCACAATGGTTGCCTGTTGGCCACACGGTATTTTTTTTTAAATGTTACCTTTTTTTTACAAAAATTACGAAGCTTGGTTAATCATTCCAAACAACCTTAAATTTGTGCTAGAAAATGATTTACGTCAATAGTCGAATGTCGGATTCGAAGCCTTAGGTTCCAGACTTTACAATACTCGTATGTTATTAACTTTTTTAACCTTAAATTAATGTCGTAATCTAAATAAATAAAGTAAATTACGTTAATAAACGTAATTACGTAATAAATAAAGTAAGGAATTGTGTACTTTATCAATAGTAAAGTGTTCACTTACTTTATTATTAGTCTATAAAAATCAAGGCTCAAATTAGTTTTTGGTATACATGAAATACTATTAATAAGCTTTATTAAAATCTTCATAATTCATTTATGTACAATGTCTAATAATTTAGAATGAACGTTTTCTTAAGACCAAACGTGGTTTTACACGATGTATCAGTGACTAGACAATTTGGTGCAGATGGTAAATAGAAAAAAATAAACTTACCTTTGGTTATTCTGAATTTTGGAATGCGTCTCGTTTATTGTTTTAAAATAAAATCTTTCAATCACTAATGTGTACGACTCATTAGATTGGGAAAAAAAGGGTAGTGCAAAGCAAACAAGAACATATGAAATCACGGGGAAAGCGTATAAAAGAATAATTTTTAAACACCATACATCAGTATCAAACGTACATCAATGTTTCTCACACATGCGCTTCAAAAAAATTAAAAAAAAGCTTTGAAACACAAAAAAAAAAACTGAGCAAAATAAAAACATTTACGTCATGCAACTCTCACGTTTGGTCTTTAGGAATAAAGCTCATTATCACAAATCAAACAATCATTATTGACAAGACAAAGCACAGCAAATACCCAATAAATTTAGCAATCTTAAAAATACATATACTTAGTACGTCACTCCAACTTACATAAGAACACTAATTTGAATCTTAACACTACAGTTTTACGGTATTATTTTCAAAAACACGCTATGTTTGTATCAATTCCACACATGCTGGATTGTAACCTAAAGACCAACTAGAGATAAAATTATCTTAACACAACGGATACTTTAAAACGCTGTGTGAGAAAGACTCAAGTGATTTCATACATTACAAATTCACTTCGATAAAA
This sequence comes from Meandrusa payeni, assembly GCA_029286785.1. NCBI lineage: Eukaryota > Metazoa > Arthropoda > Insecta > Lepidoptera > Papilionidae > Meandrusa > Meandrusa payeni. The sequence continues at coordinate 7,212,245 of JAGSMX010000029.1, forward strand.
ACAAATTTACATTTCAAATGATTTTAATGAACTTTTACAGGAGAAATTCTATGTACTTTTGAGATATATCTAAATTTATTGGGTAGACATTATCCCTATAGGAGTAACGCATATGATACACTTATATCTAGGTTACAATTATTAAACATTCTTAATCAATATTTATTGTACGATCCGATCCACTTAAGAGCATTAAACATAGCCTTTCGGTTTTCTACAGATTGCATTTTGGAGAGTGTGCTCAGGAACTACATGATCTAGTTCGCCCATCCCCTTTCCACCATCGGACTTCTAGACGCACTGCGGGATTTCATCCTTTTGTTGTGAAAATCCCTCAAACCCGAACGAAGCGATTTGCTTCGTCTTTCATTCTTCGTACAGCGAAGGACTGGAATAGTTTGCCCGCGTCTGTCTTTCCTTCCGATTACAATGTGGGTATTTTCAATATAGTAGAGTGAATAGGCATTTACTAAGCTAGTGCGCCTTACCATCCAGGACTGCATTTCCACTTAACATCAGGTGGGATCGTTGTCAAGCACTTGCTTAGAAATTATAAAAAAAAAAAAAGTTATAGATGTAGTGAGAAATTATTTTCCTTCGGGAAAACTCGGATCTTTATCGGAATTTGATGACACCCGAACTGTTACAGAATGATCGTATTAAATTAGTGACATTTTCATACCATTAATATGGAGCTATTTGAGAGAGCACCATAACTACGAACTTTTCCGAAAAATTACGAAAGAAAATTTTTTCTCTCTATATCTATACCATATATAGAATAAAACTATTTTTACGGGATTTTCTTCCTTTTAGATGACGGAAGATGGCACCCATATTCTGCGTAGGTGGGCTATAATGAGGACTATTTTATTTTTTAATACTTTTAAAGCAAAATCACAATCCTACCTGATGTTTATTAATTAATTAATTTATTTATAATTGTATACATAATAGCTAATTTAATAATACATAGGAGAACATAAAACAAGTAGACACAAAACAGATGTTAAAAGAAAAAAGAAAAAAAGGATGAATCCAGCAGAGATTCTTGAAGTCCGTTGTGGGTGGGGGAATCAGATCAAGTAATTCCTGAGCACACTATCCGAAATGTAATCTGGAGATATCAAAAGGAAAGGCCACTTTACGCCTGTTTTTTTTTTTAATGACGATCTACACAGATTGGCCAGAGAAGCTGGCCTTGACTGCTTCACCGGATTGAGAGGTGGCATTGCTCTTAGGTCGCTTAGCCTGAACCTCTTATGCTAGTAACTCGACTCAAGGGTCCCCCCGGTGAGGGGTAACCTCGGCTTGGACGGTTACTATGTTATGCGTAAGCATGCCGATCCGAGGGCGCCCGAGAGGGCCGAACCACGACTCGGTGGGTTGCCATTTCACGGATAATAAACGCCTGTGTTCAAGACTGAGCAGGTTGGTTTCTGCATCACCAAATAACCTTGAGCTCGAATTTTCACTGAGTCCAAAGCTGCGAGATTAGAATAAATGGTTTTGTTCTAACATTCAACACATATTTTTTATGTATTGATAATATTTTACCAATAATTATTACAGATATATTTACATGTGAACACAAAAACTGATTTCACATCAAATCATTGATGGATTTAACATTAATGGCAATGATACGCAGACGATCTCTTTTAAGACATGGATTTCTCATGGAAGCCATCGTCAGAACTGGACCCAATTGCAGTAACAACCAGCTTTCAAATAAAAAAGAATCATCAAAATCGGTTCACGCAGTCTAAACTTATAAAGTAACAAACATAAATACAGACGAATAGAGAACCTCCTCCTTTGAAGTCTGTTGAAAGTAATGGATCGGATCTTACAACATAGATACATATATCTTAAAAAATTGAAATACGTATACACACGAGATTATTCTTAATATAAATATTAATAAAATTTCACTAGCAAACTGGTAACTATATGTTTCTAAACATCTATTATATATAGATCTATTACATCGTATACACATATACAGTGTTATACATAGTTATATTATCATGTTATTGCTTGATATTAGACTACCTGAGAGCTTAAACCTAATTTTAATGACGACAAGATTTTGTCCCTCTCTATTTGTTAATCAGAAATCAGATTAAAGACACTGAACCATATAAAGCATATTAGTCAAGATTACAACAGCAACTTTTAAAAGTTAGCAAAGCATTAAGCCAACTTCGTTCGAGAGAGTGGAAGAATGAAATCAATGAATGGCTATCTAACATTTAGACAAAATAACTGACCAACAATTAACCATTCATTACCTTCAATTGTTCAAGGTTTTGACGTGATGGTGAAGACTTCAAGACAATATTTAATTTGTTTAAAATATTTAAAGGAGCATTTTCACGTGTATACTTAGAAGTAAAAACAAAAACCGACTTCAAATCGAATCAGGCGTTAATCAAATTTAAGATTTATACAAACTCCTTTTTTGAAGTCGGTTAAAAATAGACTTAAATCATGTTTCAATAAAGCGGACATTTTCAATATCAAACATCTAGAACCAAATTTCAAATGCAAACATTTCGTCCTATTGAGCTTTATATAAAATGCTTCTTAAGCATTTATCGTATCTATTTGTCGATCTATCAATCGTATAACTATCTACCAATAGTAAATAGTTTAGTTTTCCCACGTCTGTCTTTCCTTCCGATTACAATGTGGGTATTTTCAAGAGTAGAGTGAATAGGCATTTACTAAGCTAGTGCGCCTTACCATCCAGGACCGCATTTCCACTTAACATCAGGTGGGATCGTAGTCAAGCACTTGCTTAGAAATTATAAAAAAAAATACTACTATTTCGTTTGTTTTAACTAATTCATTAACTAGGTTCAATAATATTTAAAATCTATTATTATAGGTTACTCGCCTCTATATCTATGATAGTTTAAATTTTCATTCTATCCATTTCTGTTTTTAATCCTAGTGATTATGTGTATTGTTTTATAAGACTTATGACTTCACTTATTGAACAGTACAGTAATACACATTTGACAATCGACCTTAACATACACAATTATCGTTATTGTATGAGTATTGAAATGTATGGTCTAGCAATCTAAATGCGACTTTAAATGCATATAAAACAAAATTTGGCATCGTCTTTTGTACTATTGTTAAGTGACTTACTATAGAACACATTGAGGTCTTAAAAATAGTAAATTTTGGACGAGTGAATTGTATGATTCTAAGTCATTGTTTGTATACACATATTAAATTTATTTATTTATTTATTTATTACACCAACACAATGAACATTTTTAACAAACAATACATAAAATAGTGAAAAGTTGTGAGGTTAATGCCATCGCAGTTATAGACGTAGACTGCAAGCAATTAATTGGCGAGTGACAATGTGAGATAAAAATTATATTCATGATCTCTAAACTTAATGTCATCTTTGGAATAAATCTAGTTTCAAATTAAATTAACTGAAGCAGAATTCATTCAGCTAATTTTATTTATGGACTATGACATAGCAACACTTCATTCTCCCTCTACTTCTATTTGCTTTATTTGTCAACATATTTAGATGGAAACATTGTAATGCTACTAAATTGCATTTAAAAGCAAGATTTTTTTAATAAAGACTTTAAAAATATATCATTACAAATTGGGATTTGTGTGGAATGAATTTTTTAGATGAACTTTAACAAGGAGACGCCATACTACAAAGGCGATTTAAGTGATTTAAATTGATCTCGTAAAATAACATAAAATATTTTAATTTTTCGTAAAAATTTTATAGACAATCTGTTACTAACAATCATTACACAATATTGAAAAACATGCGACATTGGACAAAAAATCGCATGTTATTTCTAGTAATATATTAAATTTATATCACAAAAAGTTCTTGCGAACATATACCAGCTGGAATTACCAATAACAACAGCTATACATAGTGTGACTTGTTAGGTAATCTATTTTTTTTTGCAAAGAGGAATGTGGATTCTTTGATGTTCAGTGGTAATTGAATAGAATGATCATTGGGTGACCCAACAACACACACACAATTTCAATAATTTCATGCATCAAATGCCGATTCAGCAAATGCCGCATCGTTCAATGTGTGTGAGCGGGAGCGCGGTTTGAGAGGGGTAGCGCCGATAGTAAGCGAGTGAGAGCGCGGAGAAATAAAATGACCAAACAAGTGAGATAATCAATTTAAAAATCAGAAAAATTAATGCGACCAGCTCTACTCGGTCGTGCAAAATAATGTAAATTATAATGATAGATAATCAATAACAAAAATATTCATTTTAATTCTGTAATACATGTATATCGTTGGTCCGTGCCAAGTGCTCATTGTTCTAGGTTTTTTTTTTTTTTTTGGACGAACTATCACAGTTGGCACAGAGAAGCTGGCCTTTACTGCTTCACCGGATTTGAGAGGTGGCATAGCTCTTAGGTCGCTTAGCCTGAACCTCTATTTAGGTGGTAACTCGACACAAGGGTCCCCCCGGTGAGGGGTAACCTCGGCTTGGACGGTTACCATTATTACGCGTTAGCAGTCCGATCCGAGGGCGCCCGAGAGGGCCGAACCACGACTCGGTCGGTAGCTATTTTATTAACGAAATCTACTGGGACAATCTAAGCTAAACTAACTTATATGCCACTTCGGGTAGCGTTAGCGCTGGGATTGTTCTAGGATTCGTTGTCACGAATTTAACGTCCGAGCGCCTTGCGCCCACTTAGAATTTTTTTTGTACATTTTCTTGATTATCTGTAACCTTTATTTTTTTTGTAATTGAGACAAAATAATCTTTCAAAAATGTGCCCGTTGTATAGTGAGCTTAGATAACAAAGAAAAAAGTCACATTAGCTTACAATATCTGATACCACCATGGAAAGTATCCAATAAAACATTCTTAAATTATACGTTTTACTATTACACTACCAAATCAAGGAGAACCGTTTCTTTTTAGAAACGTTATTGACGGTGATCTTTTTCAAATTCATATCTTTAACACCCTTGCGTGGTTTGAATAGGTTTACCTGAAGGCCGACTTTAATCTTCTTTGTGAGTGCTCCCTGTGGGAAGACCGCTTGCACCTGAGGCACCACTGAACTGGAGACCATACCACCTGAAATATATATCTATATATATAAAAGAGAAAGTGTGTGGGTATGTTCCACATAGGCTTCGTAACGGCTCGACCGATGTCAATAATACTTTCAGGGAATATTCAGATTGACCTGGCGAGTAATCCTGTTGTGACAGACGATAGTATTAATGACACTTTAAAAAAAATCTAACATCCTGTATACATACCTTCAGGTCCAATGGCGTGAACTTCTTGACGGATACGTGATATGACAGCGAAGTACTGCGGGAAGTCGTGCGTCAAGATACGAGTAACGCGGGGCGCATCCCAACCCTTATCCTCCTCGCTGGTTTCTATTAATAAAAACAATCAGTGTAAGTGAGAAAAAAAATATTTACTATAGTATGTATTACGATTAATAAATTTATAGTGACAACAGGAGTCTCCGTTTTAAGCCGGCTTAGCCCCGCCTCCTAACCATTAATTGGACAGGACATATGAGAAAGCTGTCACAAGGACAAGTTGACGATAGTTATTGAGTAATTTGCAATGTTGTTTAAGTATTTTAAGATGTGCACCTCGGAAAGAACCGCGAATTGTTGCAGACAGTCAAAGGGAGAAATCGCCTACCAGGGTTATGTTTAGCAACATGAAAAATATCATCTCCAAATAATCACGATGACCAACTTTCTCACGACCTACTATTTTCATAACGCGTACGGCTAACCGACGCTTACTATACGTACATGGATACATTAACCTGGTCTTAGAATGAGAGCTAACATCAATGAGAAAATATATACATTGGCAAAGTACCTTCGATCTCCAATGTTTCGTGCAGTATGTCCTGGACTACGTCATCAGTGGCGTCTGCGTTGTGCTCCCGCCAGCTGGTCCCGTTATCGGAGCGTAGGATCACGATCTCGCGTTCCTTTCCACGCAGCGAGGCGTAGTGGGGCACCTCCAGGATTACTGGCCTTTTATTTAAACAAAAATGGTGACAAATAAAATAAACAAATCGTAATATATTTTGGAGATTCAATATGTCTATCTTGTTAAGATAACTCTATTTAATTTTGTATTAGGAGTGGTAGCATAATGTATAAGCGTCCGGGTTTACGACCCCAACTTCTTACATTTGACCAATGTATGGTAGGGCTGCTCAAATCATCGACGATCAGGGTCTTTTCGATTAACATGACCCTCTGGGTCTGCAAAGAGATGTCGGGACTCTTTGTATTCTCCACTCTCCACTCCATCGCATTATCCATGGTGAGTGTTGTGAGGAATTGTTTGAAATCATCCCAGCTAGATTTCCATTACCGCATGACTCGACAGAATTTCAAATTTCATCGACACCATCTTGCGTTTGCAGCGTTCCAGGACTGTACGTTTTTCGCTTAACTTTCTTGCACGTATTGTCAACCTGTCCAAATAACGCGCCGCAAATGGACTGGATTGGCCATACCCTCAGAAGAGATGCTGATCACATTACCAAGCAGGCCTTTGATTGGAATCCGCAAGGAAAGCGCAAGTGCGGCCGTCCTAAACAGACTTGGCGCCGCACGGTTGCAGACGAGACGAAGAACATCGGGAAGACATGGAGTGAGATAAAGCGTGAAGACCAAGATCGAAGGCTATGGTGGATCACTATGGACGCCCACTGCCCCACCTAGGGGATATAGGATGATATATATACGATTTGGGGACCATCAAGAAATGATCCTACTCCTTTCTCAAAGGACGGCAACGCACCTGCAACTCCTCCGGTGCTGTGGATGTTCATGGGTGACGGAAGATTATGTGAGCCGTAAGCTCGTTTGCTCCCTTTTGCAATAAAAAAGAACGATAAAATCAAACAATATTTTTTCCCAATTTACCCTATAAACTTGGCAGTGACTGGGCCCATTTCCAGAACCCTCGCGGCGAGCGCCTCTCCTTCCATCAGAGGCGGCATGTGGTTAATGCGAGATGGTTTTAAATATCTGCAACCAAATTTGATTAGATGAATAACGACGTACGAGTATAACAGGTATGGATCTTTTCACACAAAAGAATCGAGCTCCTGTATAGCGATAGATCTTTAGCTATGACACGGACAAGACCGACAAAGATAATTCGGATATCAGATTCGTCAAGCAACTGGTAATAGTTTGTCCGTGTCTGTCTCTCTCTGCAGTTATAATGTAGGTGTTATTTGAGTGTGTGTGTGAATGGGTATTTAAATTCACCATCCAGGACTACATTTCCACTTAACATCAGATGGGATTAGTCAAGCATTTGCTTAAAAATTATAAACCAAAATTCAAATCGCAAAAATTTCTATATTTTTCTCAAGTTACCTGCAAGTTATTCTCGTAGGTTGTTGGGCGGATAACGGAGGCACTATAACACGTACACCTCCCCCACGGCAACCTCGCATCGCCCCACCACGAGCGTCCACTAGGAACGACACCAGGAAACTGCGAAGTGTTACTTAGTTTGAGTATTGATTTTGAATTAAAATTCCTTTGTCCACCATATTAACATGGAATCTGGAGGGAGGGAAGGAAGGTGGACGCTGTTGTCTCTTCTTTATAGCATCTGTTCCATTCATCAAGAGATTTCATTTTCCACGACGTTCCGTATGAATTATAAAAGTACAATGAAGAATCCTTAACAGACCTTAGGTTAAATAAATTAAACTTTGACTTACTTCTTCCATTGTAACTTCTTCCTGTTGTTTCATATCCCGGATAGCGTGCGCAAGACATGATGATTAAAATAATTGATTAATCTGGAATAATAATGATCATCTTATTTATTATATTTCAACGCATCCAGTCTAAGAGCTATGCAACCTCTTAAAACGTACTTAAGACGTAACGTCAAACTGTAGATCAAGCGTAGTACATTAAAAAAATCTCATAACCTCGAAAGTTGGAAATTTTACGGTAACGATTAATTTTTAGTTGCCTCTAGTTGCCAATCAATCCTCTCAAGGGGATTTCTCACAAAATACTTATTTTGCGCAAAGATTTTTCGCAACCTCCGACGGTCGAGCAATCTAGCCTTTTTTTTGTTAACGGGGAGGAAATCTTCAAAAAGATACCCCGCCTTGTGGCGAGAAGGCGGCGGTTATGTGGGGTTTTTACCCACTAAAACCTCCCCGGTGGCCCTTCCTCGGTGCATGGTGAAGGGCTCTGGGATCTCCAGTAGAACGCACCGGAGTCCCTCTGTGCTCAGGGAGAGCACTTCCCGGGGAGAGCTTACTCCCTCCCCTCCCCCCCCCCTGTGCCCTCGCTGTGCAAGGCGACACGGGCCAGCCGATGTCGCCTTCTTCCCGGGTCCACCTTGGCGGACGTCAAAGGGCCCCACCCTTGTCAACCCGAATGAACCCGAGGCCCCTTTTAGTCGCTTTCTACGACAGGCAGGGGATACCGTAGTCTTATTCTTGAGAGCCCAGAACTACAGGGCTGCTAGCAATCGAGCCTGTGCTAAGAAAACTATAAAAATCGTTTGAATAGCCATTTTTAGTGTTAACTAAGCATTGAAAAAATAATTAAAGTATCACATTAACTGACTTCGGTTGTGTCGGATCCACATTGTAGCAATAGCCTTTAGGAGCTTGCGCCGTGTTGTACCGACTGATACTTTTCACCACCACCTCTTGCTGCGGCTGGTAGGGGATTCCATTTACAGAACCTGCGAACAAAATTAAAATCCCTGTGAAGATCTCGATAACAAATAAAAAACGAGTGACTTTAGACCACACAACTGAAGTAAAACTTCTTTAGCGCCATCTAATACGACGTATATGTCTACGCTGAAAAACAAAAACGTAGTGACCCACAAAAATGAAATTGTTCACCAGAGCCGAAACACATTTCAACTTAAAAAAAAAATTATAACTTTCGTGTTTGTGGACCTAGAGCTGTCGTTTTTGGACACAATATTTATTAATTTTTGCTGAATAAGTATCGTACCGCGGCATTAAGTTAGAGTTTTCCTAAAAGAAAATCGTTATACGGTACAAAAAATAAAAGAGAACCGTCAATCTTGAAAATCCTATTTTCGCTATTTTTCATCTGATTCCAACGACGTAAAAAAGTGAAAATGGTCATATGTGTCTCTTACTACGTTTTTGCTTTCCAGCGTCGATGTATATATTGTAAATATGTATCATATACACACAAAATATAATATATACAAGATTGTTAATGAGAGATAGAAAATTTACGCGCACTGCTCTCTCCTGTTTGGCCTTGACTGCTTCACCGGATTGAGAGGTGGCGTAGCTCTTAGGTCGCTTAGCCTGAACCTCTATCGCAAGTAACTCGACACAAAGGTCCCCGGTGAGGGGTAACTATATTGTGAAGTACTGGTGCCTTTCCTCTTCCACATTCGTGCTCGTAGTCATTATTTAAAATTTACCTAGTTTTTTAATACAACAAATCTACCGATATCACACACAGCTTTCTTCCATAAGATTTAGGGATACTCCTAGTATATCTTCTGGGTTCCAAGGTTTTATGCTAATAGATTCATATGGGACGTACTTAAATCTCCACTTTTCAAGTTAGTTAAAAGGAGTCTTACACTTTAAGTATAGACATTACCTTGAGATATCTCCATGATGTTCTTGTGGCTCATTGCAGATTCTGTTCTTTCATCTTTCGTCACGTCTATTGGCAAGGAGTCGTCTCCCAGGGACTTCATATCATCTGCCGTCAGGTAGCGGTATGGTTGGTCGTTAAGAATCGTATCCTCCCCTGTTAAATTAATAATTTTAAACACTGATAGCAGCCCCTCGAGTGTCGTATGACATTTAAATCAACATTTTGCTAAGAACCGTACTCAGCTCGCTTCCATTTCCTTTATTTTATTTAAACAATAAACTTACATCATTAAATATATAATTTAACTCTCACAATATATTAAAGTATTCATTTCTCTTCTAATGTCTTCTCGAGCTGGTGAAAATTATTATCTACAGCCATGTACAAGTCAGTAAATACAATATCATACCCGTAAATAAAAGCTGTATTTGACAATTCAAAAAGAGGAGTGCTCCGATCGTCAACAAACTTTACAGGATTACTCGCCAGGTCAATTCGAAAGTTTCACTGTAATCGGTCTATCCGTTATATTCGTCGTCGCCTATATGGAATATACCCACACACTTTCTCTTTTATATATATATAGATTATATGATTATACGATATTGATTAATTGATTGAAATGTACAGACATTTTTGTATGAGTGAGATTAAAAAATAACATATTTAAAGCAATATTGAAATGCCTTTGGAAAACGATAGTTACACAACTGAACTAGCAAATTACCAAAAGAAGCAAAAATCAACAGCTGTGATGTCACTGAAAGTTCATTATGAAACAATTACTTTAGCATACTCGGCGGCCAGAATGGTCGCTTAACACTCATAATTTGAAGTTGTCTTCAGATATTTTTATAGTAGGTCAAGTTTAGATCAATGTGGACAGATAGAAGACGCACTGCGGGATTTCATCCTTTTGTTGTGAACATCCCTCAAACCCGAACGAAGCGATTTGCTTCGTCTTTCATTCTTCGTACAGCAAAGGACTGGAATAGTATGCCCGCGTCTGTCTTTCCTTCCGATTACAATGTGGGTATTTTCAAGAGTAGAGTGAATAGGCATTTACTAAGCTAGTGCGCCTTACCATCCAGGACTGCGTTTCCACTTAACATCAGGTGGGATCGTAGTCAAGCACTTGCTTAGAAAGTATAAAAAAAAAAAAAAAAAAAAAAAATCCAAATTTACCAAATTCAATACATTTTATCTAAATCAAATAAAGACTGCATAAGACAAGAATAATTTAGTCCCCTATATTTTTTTTAAAGAAAGCAATAATTCTTTTTTCAGAAATCTTACGAATAATCTCGTTAATCATTCCAACTAAGCTATACCTTGTGCTTTTTTTTTTATGTAACATGAGGCATGACTACTGACTTACATGCTAGAATCAGAGTTTATTGCCCCTTGTCATTTTTTCTCTAAGCATAGTCTGCCTATGCTATTTCTAGTTCCCCCAATGTGGGTGGTTAGGGACGTTATTTATTCTACGCTTTCATTCATCTCTTGATGAGCACTAAAGTTATATTTTTCAAACGCTCTTATCGTCTATCTTATTATTATAAAAATTCTTATTTTTCTATTTTTTATTGCTGTTTTACATTCTTACTAACTCTAATTAGTTTCTTATTCAATACTCTAACTCTACATATAATTCTTATAGTCTTATTTATTTTTATTTATACTATTCTTTACTCTGCTTTTTACATTTTCTTTACTTTACCTTGTGCTAGGAGATGGTTCACGTACATAGTCGAATGTTGGATTCGAACCTACGATCATACGATTCGCAGACCGTACCCTAAACCATTAGGCTATGTGATTTTTTAAAAATATCCCGAACATGCAAAAAGCAAACGCAAAAATAACATCTAACTTGTTAACGTTCTTTTTAACTATTCCAACTAAGCTTAAGCTTATGTTAGCCGATTCACGTCAATAGTCGAATGGATGATTCGAACTTACAACTTCACATTACACGAACCCTAATCAATGGCCTATTGACTTTTACTACAGATGTACAGCTTGTTTTAAGCTTCTTAGATACTAAAGAATCCAAATCCAACGAGACCATTAAAATGAGAAAAGTATCGTTTCCAGATCTTGAGCAAAGTCACTGGCGAAAGAAGTATTGGTCATAGAAGGAAATCCATAGTAGTACGGCCCATCTGCCTTGCGTCGCAAGAGACAGAGAAATTTATAGTGAACTAACTGCCAAACTCCGCTAGTAAGAGATGCACTTTAAGAAGGGGAATTCTCTAGAAGTAGTACCAACCTCCCTCTTCTTCAGAGTCCGACATGAAGGTTTCCAGCATAGTCTCCGGCGCCACAACCTTGTACTTCTCCTGGGAAGCAGCTGTTATAGTGGGATCTGACACTTCCTTGAGCGTCTCCATCACTGTCACGTAGCCCAATTTGGACGCTATATCCAATGGGGTTTGACCGTTCTAGTGGAATAAGAGATTAAAATATATATATAAAGAATCTATCCTAGCTATCATTAATGCCACTTCGGGAAGTATTGTCACTAAGATAGTAATTGGATGAAATACCTTTATAATAAGATTAACTTTTATGTGCCTATATATATTTTATCTTACTGTAATTGTAAAAAGTTAGTTTACTCGTTTCTCCATCATTTGAACCTATGAAGAGACAGAAAAGTTTCTTCATAGTCCAAAATAAATTATCCTTAATTTTACCGTTTTGCAAATCTTTCGCAAAACGTAATTTAAAAACAGGTTCTCTTTAATACAAGCTTTTTCACATTCATGCACACCATCGCATGCACCCACGCACACTATTCTCTCCACAAACACACTCAATCACATACATTATCAATATTTAGTTCATAAGATAAACTCGGAGTTACGACCAAATCTCCTTAATACAGGGACATCAGTCTAGCAGGGAGATGTGTACCGAAAATCAGAAAGATAAATGTATATGTAAAAATTAATATGTATGTACATAAATGTGTATATATATATATATATATATATATATATATATATAGTTAGGGTTCTCGGCTTGTCGTAGAATGGAAGGGGGAAGAGACACAGTAAACATAGTTCGTTTTTCGTTCTGTAGTGAAGGTGACGGGTGAGGAGAGATGGGCTCAGTAGCTGTCACCTATCGCAACATGATAATAGTGTAGCTAAGAGGCAAAAACATGGTGTGCCAGAGGAGGCCCTTGTTCTCTGCATCCGAGGAGTCGCGGAGGGGGAGGAGTGTTGGTGTGTCATTGCCACTACCGCACTGCTGTTGTGACAATGGCGGGAGTGCATGGGGCTGGTCTTCTCTCCCACCTTGGGGATTTAGTCGGCGCAAGCCCGTCATAACCTTACCCCTGGAGGTCGCGTAAGCCTAAAAAGGTGTTTAAAGAGATACTTACGATGGTGGTTGCGTTCGCATCAGCTTTGTGCTCGAGGAGGATGTTCACGATGTTGATGTGCCCCTGCTGAGCGGCATGGTGCAGGGCAGTGTAACTGGATACAATTACTTTCAGTTGTAGACGTCAATAGTGTACTGGCATATGTCATACGAAGCAGGAGGTTGTAGGTTCCGACGAGAATCATTTGTGTTTTTAAAAGAATGCTTACAATATTTTTCTTTTTACAAACAATTGTACCATTGTTACCATTCCATCTAAGCTTAATCTTGTGCCAAAAGATGGTTAACGTCAATAGGCGAATGTTGGATTCGTAGGACGTTACGTTTAACCTAACTATTGGGCTAGACTTCTGCGGGTGCGTAAGGCATTTCCTCCCACGTTAAAAAAAAATATATTAAACCGAATGCGGTGATTGCAGTATTCAACAATTATTGTTATTTTATTATTATATTATATTTATATTATTATTATATTATTATATTATATATTATTATCAATTTTTACATATTTTTTACTTTTATATTTTTATGTACTTATTAAAGTAAATAATACTCACCCATGATTTGTCTGAGCTTTAACTGAGGCTCCGTTCTCAAGCAAGTAACGGACCATGTTGGCCTGTCCATAGTGGCTGGCTATGTGTAAGGGTGTGTAACCCCCTTTGGTGCAGATGTCCAGCTGTAAGATAAATGCAATAAGTGCCTTCGCTATGATCTCTTAAGACAAATTATTAGATCGTACGGGAAAATGTCAAAAGCAAATTGATTGTTTTAAGTAAAGAATAACATTAGCGTATCATGCCCTATTTGTCCGTTTTTTCTTTCTTCAACTGTATCTTTTTAATTTTCTTTCTTTTTAATGTGTGTCATATTTTGTTTGCATATGATGCCAACAAAAAGGAGGTCTATTTCTATGTCTAAAATGAGAAGTCAGAAAATAAATGAATTTCCTCTTCAGACATTTCATCAGATCGTGCAAAATTACTTACGCTGCGGTTTGATTTTAATGAAAATGCTAAAACGAAGACAAAATAAACAAAAGCACTCACACCCGCTACACAGAGCGGTAGGCAGACAGTGCTAATTAACATTTTTATTGTCCTGGTCGGCTTTTACGGCATTGTCTTTTGTTTCTGAACAACACAATAAACAAGCTTAGACATACCAAAAAGTTTCCATATCATAAGCACCTATAAAATATTGGAAGCGTTGCTGGATTTTCGTTGGCCACTTCTTCTCAAAGTGGAATTTAAAGCTAGTTAGCTATTGAACGTCTTGATATATCGAAAAAATCACCGCTCGAGTCGAGATTCGGCTCTCTATGACGCCGTCTGTTCGGAATGCTATCGCTAGTAACCACCATCTTAATCCTAGTTACGCCCTAAAGTGATCGGCTGTTCCACCTCTCGAAAACCCATACGGGGTTTAAGCCGCCTGTTCGATCAGTGTAATAATAATTGTATTGCCCACCTGTCCACCATTTTTCACCAGGAGCTGAGCCACGGGGACTCTGTCCTCTTGAGCTGCGAGGTGTAACCCAGCTAGACCATTCTTGGCCTGTTGATCCACTTCAGCATCATGCTCGAGGAGTAGTGCACACATTTCAGCGTGACCCTGAGAAGACATATTGCTACATCTCTGTCCCTCTTTTGTTACATATCAAAATGATTTACATAATTTTTCCACCTGATGTTAAATGGCAGCCCTGGACTATAACGGCACTATCTTAGTAAATGCCTATTCACTCTACTCTTGAAAATACTCAATAATCGGAGAGAAAGGAGCGCAAACTATTCCAGTCCTTTTCTCTACAAATAATGAATGACGAAGGACAGCGTTCCTTTTTTAAAATCTTTATAATTTGAAAATCAAGGCTTATACTAAAACTTAATAATAAGATTGATTCTCTTGTCAAAATTTACACATCTTTGTGTGTTTTTCATGCAATATATTTTGTATAAAATATATTTTATTAATATTTAAGTTACATTTCACGTTTGGGTCAATGTATGTGTTAGTTTATTTTTTTTAAAACCATCTTAGTACGATGGAAAGAGAATAACAATGAAATCAAACTCCCGGTGGGAATAAAAAGTGGAGAGCTTAGCTAAATGTCGAGCCGGCGACACCTCCCACTGGGCTATGGACTGGAGTGTCTGAGTGGAAGAGCGGTTGAGAAGAAGCTATTTATATGAGCAGACCTGTTGAGCTGCGAGATGCAGTGGCGTGAATCCGGCTTTGGACTCGGCATTGGTCAGCGCTCCGTACTCCAGTAACGTGGCCGCAGTCTCCATCTGGTTCTTGCGGGCCGCTATATGGAGCGGTGTGTGGCCGTTCTTAGCGATCGCCTTTATCGTATATAACAAAAGTTAAACAGATTTTAACACAAATAAGGTATATCTAATATGTAAAATTTTCGTATGAAATTATTTCTACCACAAAAATCGTTTTTTTTTGTGTATGGTATGGGAATAGGACGTAACGTAAACATAAACCTAAGTGATATTTTTTTTGACCACATTTTTTTTTGTGATTTGTCTTTAAAAATTAAACAACACTACATTTTAACCCTTTTAATTCTCCTAAAAAAGGAGACGTCAGAAATTTGGACGGGATAAATCGATTTTGATGGTACTTTTTTCATTTTAAAGCTATTGCTTCCCATGTAGTCCCATTGTAATTTAGTCCAATTCTGAAAATGGCATCCATTAGATATACTTGAAGCTGTTCAAGGAGATTTCCGTACGCCTCATCGACGCCTCAGGGGATCAAAGGGCTGGCGCGCATTTCGGACAAAGGTTGATCCTGGCCATTCAACGGGGAAATGCCGCTAGCCTCTTGGGCACCTTGCCCTGCGAGCGCAGTCATTTGGAGTCGATTTTTTACATTATTTAGTTTTATTTTTAGTTTGGTTTACCTATTATTTATAGTTTTCAAATATTAAAATTATTGTTTTAGTTATCAATAGTGAAGTGGATAATTTTTAGTTTTTAAAGTGAAGTTTTTGATTTAACATTGTATAATAGTTATTGAATAATAATGGAGTGATATAATTTGTTCAGTGTGTGTCGATAATTTATATGTATTAATATCCTAGCAAATTATTTCAAAATACATACTGTATATAATATAATTATGACACATAAATAGACGAATAACTCAAAATCACGCCGACCGAATTCGATTAATCATTTTTTATAGGAAAGGATGTACTTTAAGGGTAATTTGTACTACTGCCCAATTTATTTCAGTTAGCTAGCGTCTTTATCTTCCGAGATATTCAAACTTTCTTAACGGACCATTTAGTTTTTGCTCACGAACGTATATTTGTTTCTACTCAATAAACTTACTTTCGCATCAGCTCCCTTCTCCAGGAGAGTAGTGGCGACCGCTTGCTGGTCGTACTGGGCAGCGATGTGCAAAGGGGTCATACCATTTTTACCAGCTTGATCGGGTGATGCTCCGTGCGCCAAGAGCAAGTTAGCAACCTTGGATGAAAGATATCTATTTTAACTCATGTTGAACAAATCAATATACTTGCGTACGTCATAGAAACAATACATTTTATTGTATTTATACAATATAAGCGGTCCTAAGAGCCGTGGTAGCTCAGTGTCCGGGCGGGAGTTCGATCCCCGGTGTCGGCACCGATAAATTTGTTGTTGCAAATTTATGTGCTGATTTATCACGTGCTCGGCGGAAGGAAAACATCGTGAGGAAACCTACATGTCTTTTGTGTATTTTTGTCTTTTGTCAATTTTTCTAAGCCATATGAAGTCTGCCAATCCGCACTAGCGCTGCGTGGTGGACTATGCCCTTATACTCTCTTTACAGAGAAGGCCTACGTACAACAGTGAGACATATATTATATATATAAAGGCTGTAACTTTAACTTAACTTTAAGCGGTCCTACACTGCGCTTGTGGTCTGCAGGCCCTATCGATCTGTCATCTGTACTACGAACTACGTGCCTTCATTGCCATGTCTAGTGGGCTATGTCGGTTACCTTCTCAAACGGAAATCTTTGGGGGAGGCCTATGTCCATAAATGTTCTACTAATAGACTATCACAATTTTTAATTACCTTATTGAGGATTTATATCTCTATGAGCCACAATAAGCATATTAGAATTTTTTAAGAGGGTATACACTAATGCTTAACCAGGATCGCACCTGATACTAAATGGCGACATAGTTGAAAGATTGAAGGCTCCCACGTCGTACTTGGACGGAAAAACTGGTGGACGGAAAATGGTGAATACAAATGGTAAAAAGATGATATACAATACATATTATAGTGAAATAATCTAATATCTTTAACCGAGCAATCCTTGTATCTCTCGGAAACGGCTACAATAATTTTAATTAAATTTTGCATGCAGGGGATTTCGGGGCCAGCCAGCCCCCAGCCGATCAAACGGAGCGATGATAAGTATACATAGGTAACGGAGAGTTCACGTCGTTACATTAAGTTGAACTTTTTTTCAATTGCCTCATAGAGTATACCGATTTTTAAGACGTTGTCACGTCAAAAGTCGAAAGACCAATAAGGAAGAATCCATGATACCTTTAAATTTCCATATTTTGCGGCTAGATGTAGAGCAGTGAAGCCTTTCTTAGTGGTCGCAGTCAGAGGTGCGTTGTGTTCAATCAGCGCCGCGGCAACCTAACACGAAAATAATTAATAAACAACTTTTGGTACACCACACGGTGAACAATGGTTTACACACGACTTCAAATAGGGGAAAGTCATACGTTTCTTGCGTAACATTATTCCATGCACTTTCAACCTGTGGTGTTAGGAACCTTTACGATTAGGAAACCTTCTATAAACGAGCCCACTCCTTTCTCAAAGGCCGGAACGGAAATACAGCTCCTCCGTTGTTCATGGGCGACGGTGATCACTCAAGATCAGGTGAGCCGTATGCCCGTTAGCCTTATTTTTTATAATGTCGCCTTAATTTTAAAAATTGGCAACGGAATAATCGTAACCGTGTCAGGTGATTTATTACCTGACGTGATTACGACCCTCAGTATTGAGAAAACAGACGCGAGAGAGATTTGATTTGAAGTCGACATCACCACGCAGTAGTACAGAAACCAGAATAAACTTACGTCATGATTGTGCTGTTTGGCTGCAATATGAAGAGCATTATAGTGGTCTGCGGTCATGGCTCTCACGTCGGCTCCGTGCTGCAACAGGAGGACTGCGATGTCCACGTTCCCGAGCCGCGATGCGATGTGGAGAGGAGTCTGTCTCTCACGAGCCTTCGCCTCCACCGCTGCTCCGTTGCGCAGTAGGATCCGGATGATGTCGGTCTGAAGAATTACGTATGGTTTTTTTTTCTTTCTTTATATTTTGGGGACTTTTGGGTATGTCAGCCCTATCATACCCTAACCTAAGTACACACACATTGGTCGCATGAAGCGAGAAAGAAAGCAATCAATGTTGCATGGCCATAGCCACCAGCTTCCTCGCTCCCTCTGAGGTCAGGTCAGACAGCAACATTAAGAAGGCACCTACATGTTGTGCACTCAGTTTAAGGGTATCTATTAATGACTTTATTTCCGCTTCATGTTTAGCACATTCCCCCAATATATGGTGCACATCATCCACCACTTGTCCCGACCTCAATCTGTGCACCGTTGTGATATGCATTCTACTTGATTCTTTCAGGAACCAAGGAAAATGATATTGTCTCTGTATGATTTTATACCATATACCTTTCGCTTATTTCATTCATCAAAATATTCTTTAAAATTTTAGAAACATTTTATTATATAAAAAACTAGAATTTCAACGTTTGATTGGATACTTAGTGAAGATCTTTCTTACTACTTATTAAGTTTTTACGTAAACATTTTTCAATAGAGTACGGTCTACAAAAAGTCAGATTCTGGGATCAATCCCACTGATTTTATTTTCGAAGTGGTCTATCTCCTACCACTAGCTTAAGCTATTTCATATGATCTGTCTCAGAAAAAAAAACAAAGTCTCACATCCTTCAACCTTTGTTTAACGGTGTAGACAGTGACATCAATTGCTATCGATATTTCACCAAACTTATTTGTTCCCTATGTGACAGGCAGTATCTATGGCCGTCGTACCTCACCAAACTTATTTGTTCCCTATGTAACAGGCAGTACCTATTGCCGTCGAACCTCACCAAACTTATATGTTCCCTATGTCACAGGCAGTACCTATTGCCGTCGAAGCTCACCAAACATATTTGTTCCCAATGTGACAAGCAGTACCTATTGCCGTCGAAGCTCACCAAACTTATTTGTTCCCTATGTAACAGGCAGTACCTATTGCCGTCGAAGCTCACCAAACATATTTGTTCCCAACGTGACAAGCAGTACCTATTGCCGTCTAACCTCACCAAACTTATATGTTCCATATGTCACAGGCAGTAGCTATTGCCGTCGAATCTTATTTATTATTCATTATGAACTGCTGTACGAAAGATTATAGAAAATATACACAATGCAATGAAACTGTAAAAGGAAGCGAATATCCTATTCGTTTCAGTATAGTTTGCGAAAGGTAAGGTCGTGGATTCAAAGCCACCATTCGACTATTGACGCTGACTATTTCGACGGTTGAGTGAAACGAAGATGAATTGAGAAGATCTAGATATAATTTTTTTTTTCTATTTAAATGAAAGGATACTATACCTGGTTAGCTCTCGCCGCCAAGTGTAGAGGCGTTTCTCCCCTCACCGTGGGCACGTCAGGGTTGGCTTCGTGCTGCAGAAGGTATATCACGATATTCATGCAGCCCATAAACGCTGCGACGTGGAGCGGCGTCAGACCTGACTCTGTGGTCGCTTGAATACCTGTAATTAATATCCTATAATGTACATATTTGTTTATATTTAATAGTTTGTTACACTTCGTTACATTTTACTTAAAAAGAACAAAGCGGTGTACGAATATTTCACATCATCAATGACATTTGTTTGTATGCGTGTCTAGTCTATCCAATGACAATCTGTTCAATTCCATCATAATTGTTTTTATTTATAGGAAAAGGGGCATAAGTTGACATCTACTTAAGTTACCATGTCTTAGGAGAGTATAGTGTCAAGAGACATGATAGAGTGCAAGATTTTCTCAGCTTTCCACTTCGCTCTACGTGTCCCATCGTATGTGTAGGACAGAGGAACAGTGAAGATATATATTGTCATGTATACACTGGGATAAAAAAATATACTTACTTGCTCCGTATTTGAGAAGCAACTCTACGACTTTGATTCGATTCTTCTTACAAGCTATATGCAAGGGAGTGAATCCGTTCAACGCTCGAGCGTTGGCGTCGGCATTTCTGTGGAGGAAGCGAAATTTAAAAGCGGTTCATAAATGTCGGCGCCATGGGTGTACATATATGTATATTAAATAAAAATACAAACGATAACCTCTTTATTGAAGTCGGTTAAAACAATTTACGGTAGTAACTTATCGAAGAAGTCTCCGTTGTCACGTGCGGTTGGGCTTATTACGACTATATTCCAGCAAGTGGCTGTATTTTGTTGCAACCAGTCGCAATTTGTAGAGGCTGCGTACAAGTGTGTGGAAGGCATTTCTAAAACATTTTCTTTTTGTGTTTTTTTCTTATTTTTAATTTATATTATTTTATTTTATTTGTATATTTATATACCTAATTTTATTTGTATATTAAGTATTATTTAGTTACAGCATTGCATTGGTTCGACTGTAATGATGTTGTAATTTTGTCTAGTAAAGTTTTTTTTCCCAAATCTTATCAGGATTATGAAAAAAAAATATTTTTAAATATTATATAAAGAACCAAAACCGAATAAATTCTAAGTAATCAGATCGTAAAAGAAAACATTCTTTTAAATTGTTTTTGATGAAAGTTACGCTTTACTGACTCCCTAAAATTTAACATACGCCAAAGTAAAAAGTCTAGGTACTGCCTGAATGTATATGAATAAATAAAATTCGAGTATCTGTTTGTTATATTACAATAACCTCTATTTACTACGTACATATAAATTATATACATATACCAAAATAACATTTTCACTGGTAGATAGCTGATGTAATAACTGAAGTAGTTTTTATAGGTAACACTGGCCGCAGTTAGCTATAAGGGTAGCGTTACCTATCTAGTAGCAGCTTCGCTACTTTAGCGTGTCCGCAGTGGGCTGCCACGTGCAATGCTGTGAGGTAGTCCACTGTGACGTCATCGACTGGGGCCCGCCGGGAGAGTAGCACCCTGGCTGCTTCAGCGTGGTCCCCTTGCGCCGCCATATGGAGGGGCGCCAGACCATTCTACACATAATAAAGTAAAAACTCCATAAAATCCGTGAAATTAGGTTTATTCATTGAGTAATGTGAACAGTAGAGTAATATAATTGTAGTACAAATAAATTTCCGCCATTTTTTGTCAAAAACATAATATTAATGATTTAAAACGATTTATTTACTTAACAGAATAGCCAGAGAAGTTGACTTTTTCAGCAGATTAAGAGGTGGCATAGCTCTTAGGTCTAGAGAAATTAACTAAGTTTGTTTTTGTTGACGGGGGGAAATCTTCAACAAGATACCCCGCCTTCTGGGGGGAAGGTGTGGGATTCTTGCCCACATAAACTCCCCCGGTAGCCCTTCTACGGTGCATGGACAAGGGCTCCGGGATCTCCAATGGAACGCACCGGAGCCCCAGGAATAGATCCAGTTTTATTTTCCTATCTGATTGATAGGGAAGGGTCGACAAATTTTGAAAATTTTAAATTCATAGTTTAACAAAATAGTCTTAATTCTAGGAAACTTGGAGCAATTGTGTCATTATTTTTGACTGTCATTCAGTTATAATGTTATTTAGGGTAATGGTTACAAATTTTATATGAACAAAAATCATATAAATTAACCACAATCACCGAAAAATGGTTACAGTTTGACCAAATTTCTAGGTTTTTAGATATATATAGATTTTTTTTCTGATTTTACTCATGATAATTACGATCAATCTTGTCACCCCGTTCCGGCTTGACGTTGAGTTCTGAGACACCCTGTATTATAAGTTTTACTTCCTTCGTGTGCTCTAATGTACACTCGTTGCTTTTGCTTACCTTACTCTTGCTAGTGATGGGCGCGCCTCTATCGAGCAACGTCTCGACAACGCGCTCGTGACCCGAGCGTGCGGCGCAGTGCAGTGGGGTGAGGCCATCCCTAGTGCGGGCCTCTACATTGGCACCGTTGTCGCAAAGCAGTGACACCATATTCTCTTTTCCTGATTAAAACAAAATGTTGATGTTTTTTTATTGTTATTTTGTGAACAACAAAAAAACATCAAATTTGTGCCAGGTATATGGCGATGAGCTTTTGATAATACTTGCCACTATTGTTACCGTACATGTTTTTTGCTGCATGGTGTTACATGATAGGTTTTGATTGTACTTTTGGTCGATATCTGCACTTCTAATTTTAAAAATATCCGATTTTTTCACAATTTTCAGTAAAATTTTTAAAAAAATAATGACATGATTTTTTTTATTATCTTTGTCGACGCTGTCATATAGTCACATACCACTTACCGTTAGACGTTGAATTACTTGACACCCTATATATAAGTGGGTTAGATTATTCCCCATTCACGTCATTGAAAGTTACCTATATTTGTTTGACATCATAGTTAAAAATAAAAGTCAACGCACAAACTAAGATACGATTATATGGGCTTATAACCTACATACGCAGCGTTCCTTCCAACCCTTTGTTTAACTTTACATAATTTCAAAAGGGGTTGTTTCACCCCTCTTGTTTCATTCTATTCACAAAGATTAATTTCGTACGAAAAGTTGATAGATGGCTAAAATATATTTCAGAATTAAACCAGGAAATTCCTAAAAATAGTATAGATTTTTATTATATTAAGAACAAGTGCTTGGCCACGATCCCACCTGATTATATGTGGAAGTGCAGTTCTTGCTACGTGGACTGTATACTGCTTTGTTATCTACTTACCCCATTTTGCAGCGACGTGAAGAGGGCATATATTATGCTTGGCAGCACAATTGACATCCGCACCCTTGGCCAGAAGCAGTCTGGCCACCGCTTCGTTGCCATAATGGGCTGCTATGTGGAGAGGCGTGAAGCCCGACTTTGAAGTCACATCCGGGTTGTGCTCATTCTATAGGTAAAAGTCAATTTTATATTTTTTATTTATCGTTTATTAATATATCGAGATAGGAACCGTGGTAGCTCAGTGGCCGGGCGGTTGCCTTAAGTTGCATAATAAGATGGCAACCCGAGTGCGATCCAAGATGCCGGCACCAATAAATTAGTCGTTACAATTTTGTGCTGATTTACCACGCGCTCGGCGGTAAAGCAAAACATCGTAGCAAAACCTACAAGTCTTAGAATTTTCTAACACCTGTGAATTGTGCCAATTCTCACTAGGGCTGCGTACTACACCTTACACTTATAGAGAAGGCCTGTGTCGAACAATGAGGCCAGGGGAGCAGTCGCCCCCTGCGCTGATAACCCGGGTAATGGGGTAACACCCCGAGGCCCGTACCTGCGAGGTTCCCGGGAACCTAGTAGATGACCAGATGATGATGATGATGAACAATGAGGCATATTATATATAAAGTTTGTAACTTTCACTTTAAAATATATATACTTTAACTTATACTGATAGATAAAGTCGAAAAAGCAAAATAGCCGGAACAAGTGGAGCGTGAAACTTAGGACCTGTCTTACAGATAGTTATCTAAACTATTAGGCTATTGACAAAGACCTCACCTCAAGTAATAAATTAGCCGCCTTCACATCGTCCTTCTTAGCGGCGATGTGCAGAGCTGGCAGACGGACTCTGCCACGAGTGTCAGCTTCGAGCAGAACTGACACCACCTTCTCATGACCCTGCTGCATCGCCACAGCCAGTGGTGTGAAACCATCCTGATGAGTAAACATTTCGTTAATGTCGTAACACAACGTGAGCGTATATTTCCAAAAAAAGTTATTAATGACGACAAAACCCATTTGAAACTAATTATAAATTCTAGGAAACGCTTGGACGCTTTCATTTCCATCATCATTTTTCTATCTCATTTTTTTTTAATGAACTACACCGCTCAGCCAGGCGCTTAGGTCGCTTAGCCTGAATCTCTTCAGAGAGTAACTGGGCAGAACGGCCCCCAGAGAGGCCCTCGGCTTGAGCGGTTACTGTATTCGCAATAAATAGCACACCGATCTGAGGGTGCCCGAGAAGGAACCACGACTAGGTCGATAGCTTTTAACCGTTACTTCCAAAGCATCATAGTTATATTAAGAAGTCTTTTATTATTCGTACAGCAAAGGACTGGAATAGTTTGCCCACGTCTGTCTTTCCCTCCGATTGCAACGTGGGTATTTTCCAGAGTACAGTGAATAGGTATTTACCAAGCTATTGCGCCTTATCATCCAGGACTGCATTTCCACTTTACATCAGGTGGGATCGTAATCAAGCATTTGCTTAAAGTAAAAAAAGGCGCCTTCATTCTATTTCTTCTTTTATATACCCGCTAATAGTACTTTATAATAGTTTTCTTATCATACCCACTAATATTTCAAAAAACGAGCATTTTTCCACACGATTTTCACTGGAAGGAAACCAAAGACTTAATTGAAACAAAATTCCTTGAACCAAAAAGAAATTAAAATCTGTTCGTTAATGACGGCGTTTGAAATATTATTAAGAAAATATTCACGAGCAACATCGTTAATCATTGGAATCGATTTAATGCTAAAAACATCTTTGACAAGTTGAAATATGTTACCTCGGTAGCCAAACTCTGGTTGGCGCCGTTTGCGAGTAAAAATTTGACAACTCCGTCATGGTTCTCTTGAGCGGCCATGTACAAAGGCGTGAAGCCATTTTGAGATTGGATGTTGACCTAGAACAAGATATGGGTTAGTCGTGTCTGCGAAATGGTAAAGAGACACACGATGTTCCATTTTTAAAAACGCTGCGTAAAGAGATTGGGTATATGCAACCTCTATGTTGCCAACATCACAAACAAATTTTATTTTTATTTATTTATATTCAGAACTTTTTATATCTACTTATATTAATTTTGTTTATGCCTGTCGATACCACTTACCAGTGATTCCTCATTCTCCTCTAGTAATGGTAATATATAAAGAGTTTCTGTTTTTCGGATTGTGATGTATAAAGAGCACTATTAAAAATGACTATCTATTATTGTATGCTAAAATATGTGCCTGGTGTGCTCAGCACCTATCGCATGTGTGACCAAACTCGGTAAAAAGCTAAATCTGTTAGTTCCGTCTCTGTCTACCCCTCTTGGTGTTGAAAAGATGTGAAAGAATAATAGTCTGTAATTTATATTTCATGCTCAACTCTAGCAACGGAACGCTGGCGGGAAATTAAATGTTGTAATGTATTAGTTAATATGGAGACCGTCACACAGAGCGGCCGCGCGGGGCGTTCGACTAGCAACTGCGTTCGGCGGAAATACAAATTGGGTGCGATAGGGCTTGACGTAGTCTGTGTTGTATTCTATAAATATTCATTATAGTAGTCACAAGGGGGTCACGTGACGAGACACTTTGCGTCTGACGCGACACAAGGGTTGTTATACATTTACAAAATGAAGGGAGAAAAGTCTTTTTTTTTCTTTTATTATATTACAATTGAGAACCATTATGGTATTTCGCTGAATTCGCTGTCGTGGATTATGCAGCGCCCACGTCATTACTATTAATTTAATAAATTAAATAACTTTTTTGTCAAATTCCACGCGAATGAAGTCGCGGGCTCAGCTATATATACTCTAATCAAAAATAATATTCAATTACGAGCGATGCGCTATTTAGAATATAGTAAATTATACTAGCAATAGATGGCGTTTATTTAAATACAGTGATAGAATATTTAATTTGCTATTAAAATTGCTCTCAACTTTTGCATTTTAACCACAGTAAATGTTGGATACATTTAACCACTAACTAATTAAGAAAAGTAATAAATTCGTTGCAAAAAAGTGAGCAATTTATTTAACATTTTGCAGCGATTGAGCGCGAGGGGTCAACGACACGCAGATGGGCGATCAATTTAAATAATGATTTAGCCGCCATTTTTATTCTTCATGGAATGGAACAATTTGCTTCGAGTATAAAATTGATGGATCGTTAAGTTTGTTCGATTTATGATACTAACCTAGTTCTTTATGTGCGAAACGGTATGTTCCACGTGTTTTTATAATACTTTTATAGTACTTGGAAATGTATTTATGAATTTTTTTATTTATTTAATAAGATACACCAACAGCATTACACAAGCATACATTGTTGTAATAATCAAGTTTACAAACTAAGTCCTGTTGTGTATGCCAATTACAGGTGTACACAACATTCGCTATAGAGAAACGTAACGATTTTATTATTAATACTTACAAAAATATTTTATTAAATAATAAAGTAATAGAAATATCACTACTAAATTAATTAAATTAGCCAAAATCACTGCGCAATTTAATTTTTTCGTCGTTTCGTTTATGTTTTAAAACATTATTATCAATCGTTTTTTCAATTGATAATAATGTATATAGCACATTTAACAATACTGTACTAATTGTTGCTACTGCTTACTAAAGGAAACAGCGGCGAAAATACCTCAATCACTTTAGTACTTCTTTTTTGTACATCTGCAGTATTTCTATATAACTAAAAAACGGGGAGGGTTTTTAGTTATGTGAAAAAACTGCAGAACACTGCGCCCTCGCAGTGCAAGGCGACACGGGCCAACCAATGGCCCATTGAACCCGAGGCTCCTTGTAGTCGCCTTCTACGACAGGCAGAGATACCGCAGTCTTATTCTGCTGCTATTTGCTTATTTTGTAGTTTTTCTACTGTTTATTCAAAAAATTATGATGTTTTGAAATCATCATTTGCCTGTATTTTGTGATACGACAATTCCGCTTTCTGCCGTCGTTATGATCTTTCCTTACATACGAGTGGGTCGGCATAATCGTTGGACCTTGTTTCCCAGACCGTCCCTTAAATCATTAATTAGGCTATTATATTTGTGAACCCAACTATTTATATTAAGTTGACAATTGCGATCCATCTACACATTTGTGGTCGACAGGATCTCTAAAGATTAAGTGAACGGTATGCTTATTTTCCCCTTTCTCTGAAAAGAAACTGCCATACCTGAGCTCCATTCTGCACTAGAAGCTTGACTACAATTTCCTGTCCTGCTAAGGAAGCAATGTGCAGGGCTGTGTTGCCCTTCTTGGTTGCAGCGTCGATAGCTGCACCACGTTGAAGCAGCTCACGAACTACTTCCACGTGTCCATCTTTGGAAGCGAGGTGAATCGCATTGAGGCCGTTCTGTGAAGAAAATGTGTAGTAAGAGATATTTTTGTCCCATAACAATATGTGAACTCATAATGAGATTACATAAACCGACAACTATGTTTTGTATTACAGTACAAATAAACAGTGATTTTTAGAAGTTTCAAGGTAAGTTTATGGATACCACGGTCCTTTTTTTCGTTGATGGGGGAGAGGGGAAAATCTTCAACAAGATATCCCCCGAAGGCGTGGTTATGTGTGGTTCCTTACCCACTAAAACCCTCCGGTGGCCCTTCTTCGGGCCCGGCTTCAGGGCTCTGCACTGTGCTCTTCGAAGATCACGTCCCAGGATTTGGAGTGGGAGGTTAATCCTCCCCGCCTCCCCTGTGCCCTCACAGTGATAGGTGAAACGGGCTAGCCGAAACCGCCTTCTTCCCGGGTTCACTTCGGCGGACGACAAAGTCCCCCCGCCCTTGTTGCCCGGTGAAGCCAAAACCTCTTTGAGTCGCCTTCTACGACAGGATATCGTAGCCTTTTCCTACGAACCCAGAACTATAGGATTGGAGCACAAATACCTATGTCATTGTATCAAAACCTAAATATGGACGTTAAATTGAGTTACTTGAAGATTTCCCCCCATCAACAAAAAAAATGGTATTTGTGCTTCGGCATATTAGTCTATAATATATAGGCATTAAAAACTGTTTCGGCGTGTTGCTGATAACGTTTAAAGTTCACTTAATATGATGGCTTACCACGCGACACTAGTCACGAAATACTGCATCCACATCCGCATTCAACTACTCGTACTCGTACTAATGTTTATTTAGTTCATATATTTTTAATGACATATCCGCATTATGATTGCTAGCTGTCGCAATGGACGTATAATTACTGCAACGCGGGGAAATACAGCGGAAAAACCTATGCCGAAGCATTCTACACCTTCACCCACAAACGCCTTGATCAGCTTAACACATTGTGTAGCTTAGCAATCCGTATTACATAAATTAATACATAATATAGCCGTGAGGAAAAATAAAGGGTCGGTTAAGAAAGTTTGAATATCTCGGAAGATTAAGACGCTAGCTAACTGAAATAAATTGTGCATAATAGACAATTAAATATCCCTAAAATAAAATAAAATATTTTATTAAATAATAAAGTAATAGAAATATCACTACTAAATTAATTAAATTAGCCAAAATCACTGCGCAATTTAATTTTTTCGTCGTTTCGTTTATGTTTTAAAACATTATTATCAATCGTTTTTTCAATTGATAATAATGTATATAGCACATTTAACAATACTGTACTAATTGTTGCTACTGCTTACTAAAGGAAACAGCGGCGAAAATACCTCAATCACTTTAGTACTTCTTTTTTGTACATCTGCAGTATTTCTATATAACTAAAAAACGGGGAGGGTTTTTAGTTATGTGAAAAAACTGCAGAACACTGCGCCCTCGCAGTGCAAGGCGACACGGGCCAACCAATGGCCCATTGAACCCGAGGCTCCTTGTAGTCGCCTTCTACGACAGGCAGAGATACCGCAGTCTTATTCTGCTGCTATTTGCTTATTTTGTAGTTTTTCTACTGTTTATTCAAAAAATTATGATGTTTTGAAATCATCATTTGCCTGTATTTTGTGATACGACAATTCCGCTTTCTGCCGTCGTTATGATCTTTCCTTACATACGAGTGGGTCGGCATAATCGTTGGACCTTGTTTCCCAGACCGTCCCTTAAATCATTAATTAGGCTATTATATTTGTGAACCCAACTATTTATATTAAGTTGACAATTGCGATCCATCTACACATTTGTGGTCGACAGGATCTCTAAAGATTAAGTGAACGGTATGCTTATTTTCCCCTTTCTCTGAAAAGAAACTGCCATACCTGAGCTCCATTCTGCACTAGAAGCTTGACTACAATTTCCTGTCCTGCTAAGGAAGCAATGTGCAGGGCTGTGTTGCCCTTCTTGGTTGCAGCGTCGATAGCTGCACCACGTTGAAGCAGCTCACGAACTACTTCCACGTGTCCATCTTTGGAAGCGAGGTGAATCGCATTGAGGCCGTTCTGTGAAGAAAATGTGTAGTAAGAGATATTTTTGTCCCATAACAATATGTGAACTCATAATGAGATTACATAAACCGACAACTATGTTTTGTATTACAGTACAAATAAACAGTGATTTTTAGAAGTTTCAAGGTAAGTTTATGGATACCACGGTCCTTTTTTTCGTTGATGGGGGAGAGGGGAAAATCTTCAACAAGATATCCCCCGAAGGCGTGGTTATGTGTGGTTCCTTACCCACTAAAACCCTCCGGTGGCCCTTCTTCGGGCCCGGCTTCAGGGCTCTGCACTGTGCTCTTCGAAGATCACGTCCCAGGATTTGGAGTGGGAGGTTAATCCTCCCCGCCTCCCCTGTGCCCTCACAGTGATAGGTGAAACGGGCTAGCCGAAACCGCCTTCTTCCCGGGTTCACTTCGGCGGACGACAAAGTCCCCCCGCCCTTGTTGCCCGGTGAAGCCAAAACCTCTTTGAGTCGCCTTCTACGACAGGATATCGTAGCCTTTTCCTACGAACCCAGAACTATAGGATTGGAGCACAAATACCTATGTCATTGTATCAAAACCTAAATATGGACGTTAAATTGAGTTACTTGAAGATTTCCCCCCATCAACAAAAAAAATGGTATTTGTGCTTCGGCATATTAGTCTATAATATATAGGCATTAAAAACTGTTTCGGCGTGTTGCTGATAACGTTTAAAGTTCACTTAATATGATGGCTTACCACGCGACACTAGTCACGAAATACTGCATCCACATCCGCATTCAACTACTCGTACTAATGTTTATTTAGTTCATATATTTTTAATGACATATCCGCATTATGATTGCTAGCTGTCGCAATGGACGTATAATTACTGCAACGCGGGGAAATACAGCGGAAAAACCTATGCCGAAGCATTCTACACCTTCACCCACAAACGCCTTGATCAGCTTAACACATTGTGTAGCTTAGCAATCCGTATTACATAAATTAATACATAATATAGCCGTGAGCAAAAATAAAGGGTCGGTTAAGAAAGTTTGAATATTTCGGAAGATAAAGACGCTAGCTAACTGAAATAAATTGTGCATGATAGACAATTAAATATCCTTAAAATAAAATAAAATATTTTTATTAATTTATTTATATTTCATTAAAAAACATAAACTTAAACGAAAAAGGATATCTTACGTAAACTTAGATAATACAGTGTTTTTCATTATTTTTTTTTTTTAATTTTAGTACTTAGTGTTGCCTCCATGTGACGATATAATAAAATCCTAATAAAATTTAATGAAAAATATTTTTAGAAATTTCTAAGACATGTGATGTCTGTCGGTGGACTTTGTCCTTATAATCTATATACAGAGAAGGCCTGTGCCCAGCAGTGGAACATATTTAAAGGCTGTAACTAACAACGCGCCACATGATCGATAGGATTGTGGTTAAGAGATATTATTGAAAGTAGAGTAGATATTTTTTAAATTCTGCTGAATACAATTTATTAAATCAATACATAATACTCACTAAAAAGTAATATTTACAATATAAAAGATATTTTACAAAAAATATAATTGTTCCAAACCGTCGTCCCTTGACAGCGTGCCCAGAAGGCTGGTAGCATGTATGGCAATGCTTAGCCTCTGTGCAAGGTATAAGCCAGCAAACTCTGTGCAAGGTATAAGGTATATTTAGGATGTTTACCCTCCCACAGGCGCAGGAGGCCCAGGTTTTAAACCAGGCCTGTCACTGGGGCAAGATGGTGAATGCTAACGCGACCCCATCTTGCCCTATCATAGTGAAGGACTGCTCACCATGGGAGGTTTTAGTCAGTGGGGGCCTCTAGTAGGCCGAGCCCGACATAACTTGCCCGCTTCTGCGACGGGCACGTATGAATAACAGCATTTCCTCCCATGAAAAAAAAGGTATAAGCCAGTCCTCTGATCACCAGATGTTTCGACCAACTTCTTAGCTATCACATTAAAAAGGTGGTTTTAAAGAGTAGATTGACATTTATATATAATGACGCTTTAAATTCAACCTCATATAACACTGTGTGGAAAAGGAAAAGGTAGAAGTTAACGCACACTAACACGACACTATAAGGGTTGTTCACACAGGCCCTTAGTCTTAAAAGAGAAAACAGCACGTGCCCGCACGCTAGTGACGTAGCTGTTAATAAACTATATCACAAACATCAATATATATATTTTTTAAAGTAAATCCGCTCTTGTTTCAATTCGACTTATTTTATTGATGTCCAAACTGGATAATAAACATAAGCAATACATGTGATAGTTAGCAACACATGGCACCAAGCGATTGTAATGCATAATAACTACTTCCAATGATATCTTAGTGATTTAGTTTCTTTTAGCGACTACGACTTAAACGGATCCTTTTTTAACGGTGTAGCAGACAGCAGGATTTGGCAAATTTTACAGTTACAGTTTTAAAATTGCAACATTTCTGAGTGTTTAAGCCAAATTTGTGGCTCCTAATTCTTGCAATAAATAAAGTTTGTCCTAAAGAGCCGCAATACTGTTTCATAGCCTTTATGATATAATTGCAAAAATATGATTCTCTTCCTGTAAGTAAAAAAAATGTAAATGTAAAGGAAAGGAAGGAGTTACATGATTCATTTATTATCGGACATCAAAACGCACGGACATCCCAAAGACTTGGACGAAGCGCTTTACATCGTCTTTCGTTACGCATACCGCACAGGATTTGAAAATGACTTATAATATTTCTCTTCGATCTCAATTTCTACAAAAAGAGTGGAAAAACTACAAAGTGACATTAGTGCGTGATTTTTAAGTGTTAAATTTGTATAAGGGATTATTTAATTTGTAGATTAGTCTAACTAAAAATTATGCATTATGTCAGTTACCATATTTCCCGCAAATAAACGTTTATTGTTATTATTATTAAAAAAAATCACTAACTCATTGAACTGCATCTCGCCTTTAACATTAGTTCCGCGATCAAACACTTGATCAGATTAAAATTGAAATCTAAATTATCGACAACAAATACAGTGACCGGTAACATCACTATCTCACACACACATTGACGCGTATTGTATCCTCAGCATACGGGTACATCGCCACAAGTGATATTTTCAGTGTAAAGTACAGCACTAAAACCAACGACGCAGCGGCGTCTACTAAACAAACACGCTTTATGTCGGGGGATATGGAAGGAAGGAGAACACTTCCCAGTTTATATAACTCCCTGTAGACCTTCACGCAATATCCTCTATTACTTTTCTGCAAAAGGGGACCGAAGTTGGATACGAAATACATTTGCGAAGGCTTCATCCAACGAGATGCGATTGGATAAAGTTACTCTGAAAATAATATAAGTTTTATTGCTAAAGTTGACTTAAGTTATAAATCACATTTTGGTACATAATAATAGTAATAACTTTATTAATATCACAAAAACAAACATGTTACAAATACAGGAGCTCTGTCTCCTGAACTAGGTACAGTGTACCTGTATCTCAAGAGACAGTGCCTTCCAGAGTCACAAACAGTAAGGCCTGCGTACAATAAGTTTTTCATATAAGAGTAAATTAAACGATAATTAATAATTAGAAAAATGTGTGCAATAGGAAAAAAAAAGGGAAAGTACTACTGCAGTCATAGTCGAGAAGTTATGTGAATGTGTAGTGTATGTATGTGTTTGTGTGAGTGAGTGTGTGTTTATCATGAGGTTAGTCATATATTTTCAATTTGGGTGTATAATAATGCTTATGAAATAAAAAAAGAATAAAAAAACGATAAGTTGTTTGAAGCGAGTTCTTAGATGGAGTTGGGAATTTTAAAAAATAAATGGCGATGTAATCTAGTAAAGTACTTTATTCCATACATAATAAATACAAAAAAAATAATTCATATACATATAATATATATACTCCATAATCAATAAAAAATACATCTCAATTCCACTGTATTTTCAAGTGATTTCAAAAAAGGAAGTGTTACTGAATTCGCCTATTTTTATGTTTGTTATCTCATAACTTTCGATTGGGTGAAGAGATTTTGATGATTCTTTTTTTATTTGAATGTCGGTGCTTCTGACAATGGCATTCATGAGAAAACCATATAAATGTTAATTTTGCTTCTAGTATGTGGCGCCACGAATAGACGAATCAATATCACGTGACGAACCACGGCGCACTCGTGGGTCGTCGCAAAAAACAATTTTGGATGACCTGTAACCTATGGATATGTTTACGGGCGGCATGCGCGAAGACCTGGCTCACGTACGTCATAACAGGACGTATTAAGACGACCATTAAAAACGCCTAAAGAATTCTAAAGAGACCGAATCAAGTGGACATCTGAAGGTGCAAAGTCAGGACTTTACGGCGGATGCATTAACACCTCCCAGCCAAATTCCTTTAATTTTTATTGAGTGGCTAAATATGTGTGAGGTCTAGCGTTATCATGATGAAAAACCACACCCCTTCTATTGATTAATTCCGCTTTCTCTCAACTTCGCGTTACATGAGGAGAAAAGCTGACAAGACTCCTAGGTATTTGACTAGGAAAAACAAACTTCTATATAAATCGATTGGCGCTTCCGTTCTGGTAGAGAACGGTAGTGACACGTTAATAAGGAGGTCATTTCCCTTGGCGGAAAGTAATATCCGTTTTCACCATCAAGCAAATTTTATGATTCCATGCTTTCAGTAGATTTATCAGCTGAGGCAATATAACAATCACCAAATTACATACATTGCATATACAAGCTTAATTGAAGCTCGTGTCGCTTGGCTTATTTCCTTGTAATTGAATTACAATGTCAAATTGGATAATAAACAGAAAGAATATCATTTATTCTAACGCATTTGTACTAGAAACTTAATTTGATTGCGAAAAAATCATCTTATGGTATAAGTATCATGTCTGTCCCTTTTGCAGTTTTTTCCATAAAAGGTAACAGAAAATGTTTTCCCATTCATTATATATTAAGGGACATGCTAAAGCTTACTCTGTATAACATCGTCTTCCCAGAAGGCCATGTAACTTATAACCTTTAACCACCAGAACATTTAGCCTCGTCGGGCTATTGGAAATGTATATAGAAAAGAATACTCACAGCATTACTAACGTTGATGTCGACTCCTTGCTCCAGAAGACTGATGATCTTTTCTATCTGCCCGGCTCGCGCAGCACGCAGGAATGCCGTGCTGGCATCCGCCTGCAAAAATAAACCTTACCTTACTGATAATAATAAATAAATACGCTTAATCAGGAGGTCAAACAACTAACAATTTTACATATTTTCCTTTCAAAGTGGTTAAGTATAACTTGTTTTATTTCAATGGAAATAGATAAACGAAGACAGACGATAGTACTAATGACACCTTAGATGATGGGACGGAAAAAAATCGATCCTGATTTAAAAAAATCATATGTTTAAAAAAACAGCAATGAAACACGAAGTCAAAAAAAGCTGATGCTCGAGTCGACGAACGCCGGGACGCGGAAGTCTGTGGCGCGGCACTGATACCGTGCCATTACAGAATTCTTGCCGATTTGGCGCCCTGGCGTTCATTGACCCGAGCTTCAGCTGTTCATTGTTCATTGCTGTTTTTTAAACATATGATTTTTTTTAATCAGGATCGACTTTTTTATTGCTGTTTTTTTATTAATATATTTTTATTAAACTATCGTTTCATTTAACTGCACTAACATGATAGAACGTAAATAATGCTAACAAAATATTTTAATAATATAATTTTTTTACATACATACATTTTAAATTAAATTTGCCAAAAATATTATTGTATATATCACGGAGCATCATATAACATCGAAAACAGAACTTCAGTTGTTTAGAACTGAAATAAAATAATTTGTAAAGAAGAATTCAGTTGAGATTAGAACACACCATCCAAAGTTACTCCCCAAAAACTTTAGGGTACAATAAAATTTAGACATTAAATGAACGAAACAAAGTTTATCTCTGTTTGTTTTAACTTGCCTCGTAAACTTGGTATATTTAGAACAAAGTACGGAAGGAATTTTGTCTCTAAACGGTTTTACGGCAGCTTGTGGAGCCATTTAGCCCTGAATTGTTCCACGGGGTTAGCTCCGGTTTATGTGAATGAATGTAAGTTATCAAAGCTTTTTAAGAAGGGGCAAAGGAGCTTATGGTTCACCCGATGTTGAGTGATCACTGACTCCCACAAACACTTGCTACAGCAGATTGCCAAGCTTTTTGTGGTTAAGTCCTCTAATTGCTCTCATTTTTTTTAATTAGGGAAATAAGGAAGAGGTTATGTCCCTGCTCGACGATTTTAGACGGAACCAATGGAATGGTTGCGCATTCTACCGTGATTCGTCGAGAGGCGAGCCCCCTTTGACCACCAAAACCGAAGCCTAGGCGGTGGACATGGGACAGTTCGCCGTCGTATGACCAGGCGTCGAGAAAGCGTACGCAGTGTTCCAATGCACCATCACAAAGAAAAAGGATAAAGAGAGAGAAAAGAATGAGAGGACGGGAGAGAATGGCGTCACCTCAAACCAGAGATAAGGATCGTAATAGCCAATGGAGCTACGGAAGTGCTAACGGGTCCTCGTAGTTCTGACTAAAGGCATCGAGAGGAACACCGCGAGGTCGTCTTCTCTATTCTGTGCTAGTTCATCACATAAAAATAGTTTATGGTACGGTCTGTGAAACGTTAGGTCGTAGCTTCAAAACTATTATTCCACTACTGACTTGAATTATCTCTTAAATTTAATCGTATATAATGTGCTTAACAAGAATGTTACTATAATTAAAAAAAAACTGTTAAGAAAAAATCCTTACTACACGAATCCAAGTAGTGGGAGGAATACGATGCAATCAAGCATTCTAGGCTGCAGACGAAGCTTACGTAAGCCTATTCCAAGTTGAACGTTAACTTTATAGCCTGTGTTTAGTCTACGGCACGAACGCCATAAATTACGACTACAGTCTACGGCGTAGCTACCGAATAGGTTGTGTCTACGTATAGCTTGGCTTTACGGCGCCGACCTGTTTGTGAATATAATGCGAGTAGTCTGCAATTTATTCATGATTATTTGAATCAAATTATATTTTTATTATTATTATTCATTTATTCAAATAAGTAACTAAGACTCATCATTATTTTAAATAACTATTAAATAACAACCTTACACTAAATTATAAGATTATAATATAAAATTATTATTATTATTATTTGATTATAAAAATAATATAAAAAATATAATATTATATTATACTAACGGCTTGACTATGCTTATGAATACCTTATCCCATGTGAGAGCAGACGGCGCAGCATCTGTTTACATAAACACAGTCAAGCCTTTGAGCGATCATGCTCAGGATGCTGTTGGAGCTGGTCCGCACCCTGCGCGCCAGAGATGCACTCCTCTTGCGCATAGTCGCATGCCATCTGTGCATCCGCAAACATCCCCGATGCACTACAGAAACGGGGCAACCCTAATAGAACCCTGAACGCGTTGTTATATTGAACACGTAGAGGATTTATATGGATTTTCACTGTACAATAAAACATTTTTTTAAACGCCAGTTCTCGAACATGCATCGCTCTATTGGGATCGAGCTGTCGTCACAGACAGGATTATTGTCGCCAATAAACCTGATATTGTGCTGACAGATCAATCAATGCGACAGGCGTGACCTCCTCGTGAAGGCCGAAAGGGAAAAAATCACTAAGTACTTGGGTCACGAGGTGACCGCCATGTGGGATGTGGATTCGACGATCATTGTCCCGATAGTCGGTTTTGCAAACGGTCTTATAGCGAAAAGTCTCGTTCAACATTTTAAGAGACTTTCACTAGATGGCTGGTTCAAGGGTCAGATACAGAAGACAGTACTCCTGGACTCAGGGGGTCTCGACCTGTGTCGCCCTAACCAACGTATGGTTGGTTTTTTTAATAATATTTTTTATTTCGAACCAAAAATTCATTAATGTACAAATTACTTCGATAACAGCCGTAATAGTAAGAACTGTGTCGCAGCTATTGACGCCCATCTAATTAAAAACAAATCATATGTAATTTAGTTTGATCGAGTGTGTATGCGTGAGTGTGTTTGTGTGTACAAATAATCAGATATATAATAATCAGATTGTACGTCGAACCTTAACCTGGAATCAATATCAGTATCAAATATTATGCAACCGACGACTCGTGGTTCGGCCCTCTCGGGCGACATCGGATCGGAATGCTTACGCGTAACATAGTAACCGTCCAAGCCGAGGTTACCTCTCACCGGGGGAACCCTTGTTCAGGCTAAGCGACCTAAGAGCTATGCCACCTCTCAATCCGGTGAAGCAGTCAAGGCCAGCTTCTCAGGCCAATCTGTGTAGTTCGTCATTAAAAATATATCAATTATTTATGACGATGGCAGTGCTCCGTAGAATGGTCCCACATCAATTTCAGTGGATATCTCCCGCATTTTGTCGGGTTATGTAATACAAAAAAATTGTCTAGGTTCAAATATGACATACATAAATTTTGCGAAAGCGTGTCATGAACCTTGCCCACATTACCTCATGGTCACATTACGTGAGTAATAGCTATCAAAGCAAATATTACGTGACCATTATCAATTTAATTATACGAGTACCTGTGGTACTTATAAGCAGTTTGCTGTCATGCATTTTGTTCTCTATATTTTGGCAACAAATAGTCCTTACATGGAAATAGTAATCGAGTAGTAACGTAGTTAACAGTATAAAAGTAAATAGGCAGAGAATCGAATTAGGATTATT
The DNA here is from genome assembly GCA_029286785.1 of Meandrusa payeni. Lineage (NCBI taxonomy): Eukaryota > Metazoa > Arthropoda > Insecta > Lepidoptera > Papilionidae > Meandrusa > Meandrusa payeni. The sequence continues at coordinate 7,250,481 of JAGSMX010000029.1, forward strand.
AACTATTCATTTTTTTTTTGACGAACTACACAGATGGGCCGGACACATAAAATTATGCAACTTTTGTCAGATTTTTTTTAATTTTGGAGTTTCTTCTTAAAACAAGCCTGTTTGGATCTCGTTTGTTACGTGAATTCATGTCCTTTGCTTTTTGAACATTGATTCATTTTTATGGACAAACATACAAATTTCGAATATATATAGTGAAGATAGTTGTAATAATTATAGCACGCTAAAAACCCGAGTTCGATCATTTCAGTTGTTAATTGAAGGTGAGCTTTGAGGCTCGGTGAAGGGACATATCGTTTAGAAAACTAGCATGTCTTTTTTCTAAGGTTATAAAGCATGGTGGACTATGTGGCACCGGACTACCTCTATTCATAGAGTAGGCCGGTGCCACAGTAACACTTTCAGAGACTTTATATGCAAGATACAACTAACGTTTTTAAAAGATTTTTTCGTGACCCACTTGTGAAGAGGTTTTCGAACTACAAGATTTAATATACGTTCCATGACCTGGACGCCATGATCGGTTATTCACAACAAAGAGGAGAATAAAACTGACTGAACTCTTCTTGAACGAGGTCAACGACCACTCCAAGTTCTGCAGCGATTCTTGCAAAGTGTTGCTAAGGCGTTTATGTGTTTAAAGTCAGATTTTTGGTCTTCGTAATGGCAACACATTCAATTCAATTCAATTGTTTTAATTAATGGGGTTGCCATGTAGACTTCGCCAATGTCGAAGTGCGTATGTTAAGCTGCTTTGAAGAGTTTTTTGTTAAAGAGCCGGCTTCGTAAACAGACAAGGATCGAAATTAACGAAGATATAGAGTGGTTACTACTGAGACCATTGACAACTAAGATCACTGTTGATATATTTAAAACAAAAAAGACAATCACAATGGTATATTCATAAGGTAAGTTGGTTAAAAGATAGACACACTAAAATTTTATGTTGGTTTCGTTAATTAATGAACGTAGAATAAAATAAAAGGGGAGTTAACAAGAGAGTGTAGGGATTTGAAGTCTATGGGGCGCGGGATATTATAATAATAATAATAATAATAAAATCTTTATTTTCAAAAACAAAAACATATAAAGCAAGTATACAATGTTTGGATTTTCTTTTAAGTATAAAATATACTTGTGGAAGAAGATCCAGCTCTTCCTTAACCATATCATCTATTTTTTTTTGTTTTATAGTTAGTTTAAAGTAATTATATCTATTTATGTGTGTGTGTGTGTGTGTCAGTGTATGTGAATGTGTGTATTTATGTATTTATATTATATTAATATTATGAGGAAAGAGATCGTAGAGAGAAGTAGACAACTGAAAAAAATGTGATTTGAAGTTCTTTCGTCCAACCCACATTCACAAAGAGAGCTGTCTCTAATATGTAGCTTAGCCAGATGAAGGATTGGGCATGAGTGTACCCCACACGCATGCCCAATCTTAATCACAACACATAATCATATAATTACGCGAATAATACAAAAAGAATGAAACAATTCCACTTCAGCAGACGAGAAAGGCCCCCACCCTTGTCGCCCAGTGAACCAGTAGTCTTATTGAGTCCAGACTACAGGGCTGCAATTGGTTGTAACTATTTTAAGTTTCATCAAAGTCCGCACTTAACGGGCTTTCGTTGCGCAAATATGTCCGCTCCACTTAATAATCACATACATGCGGTCGGATTGCGGTCAGGCGTTGGACTATTTTTTAATCGTGTAATACGTGTAAATCGCATTTGCTTTGCAACTGTCACGCGGCAGCTTAGAAATTGCATCCCATGTATAACTTAGTGACACAATTGTTTTAATACTAATTATTTACGTTTTTGAATCAAAGTATCAAGAGTAACAAAAGTCTCAAGAATGCTTAACACTATTCTTAAAATCTTTTGAATCCTTTTTATTCATTCGCGACCGTCGGAGGTTGCGAATAATCCTCGCGCGTTACCGCTATTTTATGCGCAGGCCCCACCGCTTAGATGTTAGAAGCGTTGCTGGAGTTTCTTCGGCCACTTCTTCTCCCACCGCCAACGCTTCCCGAATTGGCACTCAAAGTTAGTTTAGCTTTTTGCATGTCCCTCAGATTAATCGTGAAATAGCTACCGACCGAGTCGAGGTTCGGCCCTCTCGGGCGCCCTCGGATCGGAATGCTTACGCGTATCATAGTAATAAATAAATAGATAAAAATAAAAAATCAACAAAAATTATAAATAAAAAAACAAATAGATAACTAAGACAAATAAATTTAGAAATAAGTAGTAGAAATATTAGAAACATAAGAAAATGTAAAAAGTAGAAATAAGGAAACTAGAAATTAGTCTTATTTAAAGTAGGTAATTAATGTAAAAGTAAAAATACCCCCAGCCAAACACGCTGGGGAACAAACTTAGTATAATCACCAATAAAAAAAACCGTCCAAGCCGAGGTTACCCCTCACCGGAGGGAACCTTGTGTCGAGTTACTAGCGATAGAGGTTCAGGCTAAGCGACCTAAGAGCTATGCCACCTCTCAATCCGGTGAAGCAGTCAAGGCCAGCTCCTTTGGCCAATCTGTGTAGTTCGCCATAAAAAATCCTTTTTATTTACCCATAAATTAAAAATATTACAGAGAGCTACATGTAGGCTCTCGGTTACATATTTACTTAATATATTTATTTATAAAATGAGGACGTTCATAATTCGTCTGTCTTTTCGAAGTTATGTTTCTTCAGGCACGTTATGAAACGATGATGACAGTAACGGGTTGAAGCTGTAGTGAAACTTGTGCTTATTTACTTTTTAAAATGCTCCAATATAATTGAGGTTAACTACCCGTATGTATTATTAAATGATATAAATTAAAATAATATTATTTAATATAATATAAAAATTAAAACAAAATTTAAAATGCACACACAGCCTACAGACAGCTTAAATGGCGTTGGACAGGACACATGCTAAGAGAAAGTAAAGAGAAATGGACAAGGTTAATAACTGAATGGTACCCAAGAGATAGCAAAAGAAGTAGAGGTAGACAAATTAAAAGATGGGAAGACGAATTTAAAAGAATAGCTGGTCCGCTGTGGAGCCGGTTAGCAAAAGACAGACATTCGTGGAAATCTTTAGAGGAGGCCTTTGTCGACAGACAAGCCATCCACAACCAGTTGCCGAGCATTTAAATTTAGTATTCAAAACTTAGAATTAGGAAATTAATCTAGTTTAGTAAGTAGGCAAACCGTTTTCTACTTTATTATTGTAAAGAAACCTGAAGGCAATAAAGGCTATTTTATTTTATTTTATTTTTATTTAATAATGAACTTTATTGACTGTTGATACTTTTTCAGTCCTTTTATAATTTTATTGTAATAAATCGAATTGTCTGCGAATCTTAACTACGGGCGGTCCATCGAATCCAAAGCGAAGGTAGCTGCTAAGAAGCTTGGAGTCCTATCAAAGGCACGGCGGTACTTCACGCCGGGACAGCTTTTGACTTTGTATAAAGTACAGATCCGGCCATGTGTGGAGTACTGTTGTTATATCTGGGCAGGTGCAGCCAAATACCAACTCGCGGCATTGGATTCGATGGAGAGGCGGGCCAAAAAGTTGATAGGTGACCAAGATCTACACCTAGCCAGTGGCCAGCCTTTCGGTGTTTTACAGATTACATTGGCAGACTTCACAGTCTTAGAAAATTTTCTAAGACATGTAGGTTTCCTCACGATGATTTCCTTCACCGAAGGCGTGGTAACCAGCACATAAAATTGCAACAACAAATTTATTGGTGCCGGCACCGAGGACCGAACTCAGGTTGCTAGCGTACTATGCAACTTGAAGCGACCGCCTGAATACTGACCTACCACGGCTATGTAATATATGTGAGTAATCCATGTGAGCGCTTATTTACTTTATACACGAGCGAAATACAAAACAATTAACTCCACATTTACTCTTGGTTAAGAGTAAATTAAATAACACTGGAACACACTTGAAGATCATTAGGAATGTAATGGTACTATCGATGTTAAGTCCCGGAGAACTTAGAACCACTTGTGTATATTTCAACAAGGCTCCAAATGTAGGGTTCCGGGGAAACAATGGAGGCGTCCTTGTTAGCGAAAAGGGAGTGAGAGGGAACTTATAATGATACTTGGTGTGATCGATAAATGAACAAGTCTTAGGGCGCCGTGAATGGTAGCTGGATCAACCTATCCTAATACTAATGCTACCTTTTTACATCTTTCGACGATAAGCTTTTTAACCGCCTTTAAAAAAGAAGGAGGTTCTCATATAGTTTGTATATTTTTTTATGTTTGTTAGCTTTTTTATTTGCAAGCTGATGTTTCCAGTGTTGTCACATTAATATTTGATACAATTCTGATAACGGCAAATATTCTGCAACTTTACAAGGCGCAAGTACGGCCTCATATGGAATACTGTTCGCATCTCTGGGCCGGGGCTCCCCAATATCAACTTCTTCCGTTTGACCGTGTACAACGTAGAGCTGCTCGAATAGTCGACGATCAGGGTTTTTCCGATCGACTCGACCCTCTGAGTCTGCGAAGAGATGTCGGTTCTCTGCATCCTGTATCGCATTTACAATGGGGAGTGTTCTGAGGAATTGTTCGGAATCATCCCAGCTACCGATTTCCATTACCGCAAATCTCGGCAGAATTCCAAATTCCACCGCCACCATCTTGATGGTTGGCGTTCAACGACTGTACGTTTTTCGCGTAACTTTCTCCCACGCACTGTCAACTTGTGGAATCAACTGTCGCCAGCGGTGTTTCCGAACGTTTACGATTTAGGGACCTTCAAGAAACGAGCCTATTCCTATCTCAAAGGTCGGCAACGCACCTACAGCTCCTCTGGTGCTGTGGATGTTCATGGGCGACGGTGATCACTTAAGATCAGGTGAGCCGTATGCTCGTTTGCCACTTTTCATATTAAAAAAAAAATACATACTTCATAGACAACCATAAAGTGTTAAATTTACATCAAGTATGTGCACCAAAAATGCGAAAGAGCGTCAATAGCCTAATGGTTTAGGGTACGGTCTGCGAATCGTAAGGTCGTGGGTCACTGATGTTGCTGATTTAATTTAAAAATATATAAGAAAATAATAATAACATTTTTTTTTGTATGTAACCTCCATAGGGAGCTATGCCTATGACTTGCCAGTGATGTCAATGTAAAAGGAAAGCGTCATAATTATAATTTGTACCTCGTAATCTTCGTAATCTCTTTCATATAACGAAGCTTAATACATATACACAGAAGGAGCCTGGAATGATGTGGTAGTTAGAGAAAATTTAACAGGAAAATTTTCTCCTTTAGGGGCGGAGATATGAAAAACAATAATATTTATTTTGTTTTAAGAAACCCTCCACTATGGAGGTTTGTTGTGATATCAATGAAAAAGATTTAACATTGATGTCAAATAGAAATATAATAGATGTCATTATTTAATGTTATATACATGGAATAAATTTTAAATGTGGTCTTGAATTACAGAGCAACACGTTATTCCGTTTAAAAACGTATTATAAATATATTAAAATTAAAATATAACTTTTCTAGCGTCAGTTACCGTGTTATGAAGTAGGTGTTAAGTCAAACGAGACGGTGCAGGCCACGCGAATTGTTATTTCACACCCCACACAAGGGGAAGTTACCCTCGAGCGACATTATACTCGTGGAAGTTGGGTGAATGTTTAGGCAAGGTTAGTTTTGAATTCGGTAATGGCTTAGAGAAATAAGAGCACGATTTGTGTAGAGCAAATGAATTTCTTAAACAACTCCACATTTATCTTTTAAAAAAAATATTCCCTCTTCTCTTGAAAACACATTGTTATCGGAAGAAAAGACAGACGCGAGAATTGTTTTTTTTTAATTTATTTACTACATATATTCGTCTACATTCATATAAATTGTTTCGCCTAACTGCCAGGGCAGTTTATTGGCGGAAACTACGCCCATAAATCTATGTATATCCACCATATACACATAAAAACAATCAAAAAGGCGTGTAAAATAAATATTAATACATACTACTACATAATTTTAATTAATCCTATACAGAGAACAAAGGTAGTCGATATAGCTCTTTAAGTCAGCAAGTTAAAGTGGCAGTGGGCTGGCCACATCTGCCGAGTCAGCGACGGTAGATGGGGGAGGAAAGTCTTGGAATAGGTCGGAGCGTGGGGCACCCTCCCTCTAGATGGACCGACGACCTTGTTAGAATAGCCGGAAGTGGCTGGATGCGGAAAGCTGAGGATCGCATGTGGTGTTGGGGAAGGCCTATTTCCAGCAGTGGATAGATACAGGCTGATGACGATGATGATGATGATACATATAAGATCTAATATAATTGCAATATTCGGCAGTTTAGGTACTTAGTAGCTGCGTTTTACATTTTTTCTTATTGTTGTCCTTTTTCAAGTAGTCTTCTCCAAATTCATACTCATTGTATATACGAAGTGAAGCGTTTCATCCGAGTTCTTTTTACTTATAAGATGAATCATCGATCTAATATGTACACTATATACACTTTTCAAGTGTCAGGTCTTTCGATATCATCTCGATTTATCGGTCATTGCGATATATCTAATTGTATTGTATTTAGAGCGATGCCAGCTCGACGACAACTACGGACAGTAATACGAATTTCGCAGGCTTCATACTACCCTCCTATACTCTAGTCTCTATGTCTTTTTTAATTTTTGATTCTGTTTTTCTTTTACTAAATACACAGATTGGCCAGAGAAGGCCTTGTTTGCCTCACCGGATTGAGAGTTGCATAGCTCTCAGGTCGCTTAGCCTGAACCTCTATCGTCAGTAACTCAAAACAAGGGTCCCCCGATGAGGGGTAACCTCGGCTTGGACGGTTACTATGTTACGCGTAAGCCTTCCGATCCGAGGGCGAACAACGACTCTATCGTTCCTTTTTCACGGATAATCTGACATTCAAAATCTGAACTAACTTTGAGTGCCAATTCGGGAAGCGCCGGGAGAAGAAGGGGTGCGGCCTATCCATAAAATAGCGTTAACGCAAGGGGAGTGATTCTGAAGTAAGAGAATGAGTAGTCATCTAGGAGCCTAAACGCGGAAACCATGGGAAATGCAGACTTTCCACTCAAACATGCTTTGTGTAATTCGAATATTGAAATAATAATATATGTGTATAAGGGTTTTTTGTTAACTTTCATTGACTATGGCAATAACGACGTATTTTAGTCGACCACCCTAACTCCACATTCTGGCGACGTTCCAGATTTACTAAGCCCGCCTTTCCCACATAAGCTTCCGTTCATTTGGAACACTTGTGGAGTACACTTTTGTCTAGACTATCTTCCGGTGAAAGATCTGTATCGTCACTAACCAAGAGATAGTTTATATGTTTATAACGCAATAAGGCTCTCGAATGCGCTGCCATCAAATGTACGTACAGCTGGAACTAAGGCTACATTCAAACGCTCTCTCTTAAATCTATACTTAAATGAGGAATAGTTATTAATTTTCCTATTTCTGTCCCTATATCCATCTATATTTGGATCTATGTAGTTGTAGATATATATTGTTAGCTGCCAACACCTGACACCTAGCGATTGTTATACATAATAACTACTTCCAATGATATCTTAATAATTTACCTGAACCTTGAATCTTTAATTTATAATTAATAATTTCGTTGATCGTCACATGAACTTGGCATTGTAAACAATAGTTTAACCTTATTAGTTCCTAATCTGACTTCTAATTAATTTTGTATATAGATTGTGAGGACGCGCAGTTGTGACGTTTGACTCGATATAAATAATTCTTTGTACAACATTACGCTGTCTCAATAAAGCGAGTGTATTAGTTGTTGGACTATTTTATTCTACGAGACCTACAAATTATAACAATATATATATATATTTATTGTTACTTAATAACTATGGTTATGATATGAATTTATCTATATGGTATGTTTATTTATGTATGCTTGTATTTATGTATATATTTATGTTTATACAAATTATATATGCCTACGGCATGAAGAGCCCCGACGTTGCATTTCCGATGCTTTACCTTGGATTCAGGTTAATGCTGACACAAGAGCGTTAGCGTAGTGCCGTGTGAACCATTACCTTGGATTCAGGTTAATGCTGACACAAGAGCGTTAGCGTAGTGCCGCCGGCATGCGATATGGACATTCTGGGATCACACTTCGATCCAATAGGTTTAGTTAGTTATAAGTAATAATTAATTGTAATTTCTTTTTTAAATATACTTTTAATATACATTTTGGTTTTTCGATCCTCCGGCTGCAACGTACGTAATTGGCGCAGTCGGTAGGATACCGCGGGCCGGTTCGCGATAGTAGTTAAAATCAATTACGTTATAATTCGCGAGTCGCCCGGGTGACTATCAAGTCCCGTCGCCGAGTATCTACGAAATATCTACGAAGCAGTTGCAGCCTGGCGGAGAAACCAACCCTCGTTTCGCAGAGAAGAACCAGAAATGATATATATGTAAGTCCACTTGAATCGCTCTCGTGTTGCTTCCTTTTATCCTAGTTTTAATCCTGCTCCAAAATTTATCACCCTAGAGCCCTTAGAGATCGGGAATCTGCATCGCAGCAGACCCGTCAAAGTAGATTAGATAGAGATAGAAATTTAGGATTAGAAACAGATTTGAATACTTCAAATTTATTTAGAATAGAAATGGCTTGCGACCCTGATACAATTTTCAAGGCCTTACGCCCAGTCCCCGAGTTTGATGGGAACCCTAACGTGCTCACCAGGTTCATAAAAATCTGTGACCAACTGGTGGACAAGTATTTAAAAAACGATCCCGCATCCGATTTCAACAACTCATGCTTATTAAATGGCATATTGAATAAAATAACGGGTTCAGCCGCGCGAACAATTAACTCAAACGGCGTCCCAGAAACCTGGCTTGGAATTCGTAATGCTTTGATAAATAACTTTGCAGACCAGAGAGACGAAACCGCTCTTTACAATGACCTGTCTTTAGCTACACAAGGGAACGACACCCCCCAAGAATTCTATGATAAATGCCAAAGCCTTTTTAGTACTATAATGACATATATCTCGTTGCACGAAAACGTGGTTACCACAAGAGAAGCGAAACGCGATCTCTATAAAAAATTAACGATGCAATCATACGTGAGAGGTCTCAAGGAACCTCTGGGGTCTCGCATCCGGTGTATGAGGCCCCCGACTATTGAAAAGGCATTGGAATTTGTCCAAGAGGAGATGAATGTAATGTACCTTCAGCAGAGGAATGACTCCGTTGCTGACCGAAGACATCCACCTTCTCAAACACCTAAGCAGCTACCACCTTATTTCACACCACATAAAGGTTTTAATTCTATCAACCCCACACCGAATTGGCAAACACCTATGCCTATGCAGATGCCCAGACCATTGCCACAACAGCCACAAGGTTGGAGACCAGCATTCCAATTTCCACAACCCCCACAGCGTATGCAACCAACTCGTACGCAGCAAATGTTTCGAGCACCCCCACCTAATTATAATCCCCTAAGTAGTGGATTCAGATTTCCACCACGAATGCCACCTACCAACCAACCTACACAAAACCAAGGTCCTAAACCTATGAGTGGAGTTAGTCATGCCATGGGCAGACCCCTTCCACCGACATTACAGGGACATGATTGGCGAAAATTCGGCAATCCTCCCCCAACCAACTATTTTAAATCCAGACAAGTGAATTTCAATGAGACCAATGACTTCAATGACAGTTACTATTATCCTGACTGTGACTATGACTATTACTATACCGATTACTATGACTACCAGCCCGACCATAATTATTACTATGACCCTCAAGCTGACTTTTATCATTACGACGAAATTCCTAATTGCTCGAATGCTCTAGAGGCAGCTCAACCGTCTTCTACCGCACACGAACAGGATTTTACCAAGGACCGTACCAACAAAGAACCAGAATAGAGTTAAATATTCAATCTAGGAAAGAACTGCCTTACATACAAATATCAGAACCACCATTACTCGTTGACACAGGTGCGAACCAATCATTTATAAGTCCTGAAGCAGTTCATAATTTTTTTTCACATGTACCCAAGAACTATGATCCTTTCGAAGTCACTAACTCACAGATAACAACTATGCATGAACACTCTATAACTATACCACATTTTAAGGAATTTGGCGAACAATCTAACATAAAACTATTCGTCTATAAATTCCACAATCATTTTGACGGACTTATAGGATTAGATCTACTAGAAAACTGTAATATAGATCTTAAAAATAACTTTTTACTAACTGAATACGCTAGCATACCTTTGCACCGTTACCAGTGCAGGAAACCAAACCAACAAGAAACCATACCTGCTCGTTCATCCAAGTTAATCAAAATCCCAATCCATTATCCTGACGGTGATGTTTTTATACCAGAACAGCTCATGTGTAACTGCATAATTCATGAATGTATAACTAACATAACTGACGAAACAGGAATTGTAGAAATAGAAAATATGTCGGACATAGACGTGACCATCTCATTTGACCAACCAACGCGGGTTGAAGTATATAATATCGAGGGCACGGGCCCCCGACAAGACCCTACTCGAGTGAGTAACGTACTTCAGAAACTTAGGACAAACCACCTAAACGTGGAAGAAAAAGCCAACTTAGAAAATTTATGCTCTCGCTACGCCGATGTATTTTATATCGAAGGAGAACCATTGACTTTTTACCAATAAAATTAAACACAACATTAGGACGACTGACGAGCTACCCGTATACACTAAAAGCTACCGATATCCGTACATACATCGACAAGAGGTTAGGGACCAAATTACGAAGATGTTGGACCAAGGTATAATACGACCATCCGACTCTGCATGGAGCTCCCCTATATGGGTAGTCCCAAAGAAAGCCGACGCTTCCGGTAAAAAGAAATGGAGGCTAGTTGTCGACTTTAGAAAATTAAACGACAAGACCATTGACGACAAGTACCCTATTCCTAATATTTCCGATGTTCTTGATAAACTTGGCAGATGTCAATATTTCACCACCTTAGATTTGGCATCGGGATTCTATCAGGTCGAAATGAATCCCAATGATATTTCAAAAACAGCGTTTAATGTAGAGCATGGGCACTTCGAATTCCTCCGAATGCCTATGGGATTGAAGAACTCGCCATCTACCTTCCAGAGGGTGATGGACAATGTCCTCAGAGGTCTTCAAAATGAAATATGCCTTGTATATCTAGATGACATAATAGTTTTAGTACGTCATTACAAGAGCACATGATCAACTTAGAAAAGTATTCAATAGACTACGGGAATCCAACTTTAAAATACAGATGGACAAATCTGAATTTTTACAGCTGGAAACCGCTTACCTTGGACATATAATTAGTAGCGAAGGAATAAAACCCAATCCCGACAAAATTACAGCCATACAAAAATACCCAATACCAAAGACTAGCAAAGAGATAAAACAATTTTTAGGACTGATAGGTTATTACAGAAAATTTATACCCGACTTTGCTCGCATAACAAAACCCATGACTAGATGCTTAAAGAAAACCAATAAAATAACTTTAGATTCAGAATATATAAATTGCTTTGAAAAATGCAAAAGACTTCTGTTAAATGACCCTATTTTACAATACCCGGACTTTGAAAAAGACTTTATTCTAACAACGGACGCTTCAAACGTTGCTTTAGGAGCTGTACTTTCTCAAGGACCTATTGGGTCTGATAAACCTATCTGTTACGCATCCAGGACTCTAAACGACAGTGAGACAAACTATTCCACAATCGAAAAGGAACTACTAGCCATAGTATGGGCTACAAAATACTTTAGACCCTACCTATTCGGACGTAAATTTAAGATCTACACTGACCATAAGCCATTACAATGGATTATGAACTTGAAAGAACCAAACGCACGCCTGACAAGGTGGAGACTCAAACTTAGTGAATACGACTATACAGTAGTTTATAAAAAAGGAAAGTCCAATACTAACGCGGACGCTCTGTCTCGGTTAGAACTTAACAATGAGGAAATAAAATCATTCCTCTCAGAGATTGACTCGCTTGTAGTGCAGCACTCACAAAGACAAGACACGAGCTCGTCAACCGATACTGCACATACTTGTCTCGAAGACACCATTCTTGAAATTCCTATAACCGACGAACCACTAAATAAATTCCACCGACAACTTTGTCTGACTATCGTAGGAGACATAAAACGACGCACGACCGTGACAAAACCATTTGACACGCACACACGAACTTCTGTCCAGATCTCAGAGTCAACCCTAGAACAAGACATTATTAACGCAATTAAGGAATATGTCAACCCAAAAGTAAAAACCGCACTTAAAATTACACCACCATTAGGAATGTATGCCATTTTACCCGTAATCCAAAAACATTTTAGGAGCTCTTCTATGAACTTAGTTTTAGCAAAAACTGAGCTAGAAGATGTTAAAGAATACCTTAGACAACAGGAAATTATCAAGCATTATCATGAGGGAAAAACGAACCATAGAGGTATTAATGAATGCTATCTAGCACTGTCACGCCGTTATTTCTGGCCGAAAATGAGGGAAGAAATAACTAAATTCATAAATGAGTGCACCATCTGCGGTCAAGGTAAGTACGACCGAAGCCCAGTCAAACCCCAATTCAAGATAGTTCCCCCCAGCGAATAGACCATTTGAGATCATCCACATGGACTTATTTACAGTACAAAATGAAAAATACCTAACTTTCATAGACGTCTTTACGAAATACGGACAAGCCTACCACCTTCGCGATGGAACAGCAGTTAGTATACTACAGGCACTGTTACAATATTGCTCTCATCATGGACTTCCCATGACAATCATAACGGACAATGGAACTGAATTTACTAACCAACTATTTTTAGAATTCACTAGACTCCATAAAATAAACCACCACCGTATCCTAGCCCATTCACCTAATGACAATGGTAACATTGAAAGATTTCATTCCACTATCCTAGAACACCTTAGACTTTTAAAACTCCAGCATAAAGATGAACCCATTGTTAATTTAATGCCCTATGCACTAATAGCGTACAACAGTTCTATACACAGCTTTACTAAATGTCGACCATTCGACTTATTAACGGGACACTACGATTCTAGAGACTGTCTCGACATAGATATAACTCAACAGTTATTACAACAGTATATCCAAACACATAGGGAACGAATGGAAAAAGTGTACGAAATAATTAATAGCTCAGCACTAGCGAACCGCACAGCACTTATTGACAACAGGAATAAAAACCGCGAACCAGAGGTAGAATATACACCACAGCAACAAGTTTTTATAAAAAATCCGGTTGCTGCCCGACAAAAAACCGCACCGCGATACACACAAGACACTGTTTTAGCCGATTTGCCTATTCACATATATACATCGAAAAAAACGCGGACCAATAGCGAAATCCCGACTCAAGCGTGTACCTAAGGCAGTAAATTTGTTACAGGATACTGTTACTAGCGACCCTCCGAGGAACCCGACCACAAGAGATAAGACTTGAGACCTTAGACGATGGACCGGGACTACTACCATATAAATTGGGACCGACACGACTTATTACACATTATCATTCATTCATACAACCGATAGACCTCAATGACATTGAGAATAAAATAGATTCCGTACAGACACAACTTGGGACTTTCAAAACTAGACTTGACAATGAGATGTACGCTCTTTACGAATACCAAATCGACTATCTTACTAACAAGCTTGGCAAGGTATCACATCAAATTCAATCCCTAGAACCCATTAGAGTTAAAAGAGGTCTTATAAATGGCCTTGGATCATTAATAAAAAGTGTCACTGGCAATTTAGACCATTCCGATGCCCTAAAATACGACGAGGCTCTAAAAACGTTACAAAATAACGACGAAAAGTATCGTCAGAATTAAATAACCACATAACTCTGTGCAAAGAATGGATGTCTCAGCATAGTAAAGTTATGGAACAATTAACCCTAAACCAAGTAAAAGTAAATGAGACTCTGGAGCTACTCCTAACTAGAGAAGCTTACAGGAATTATAGTCTTGTCCGGTTTGCAAAGTTTGCCCAAATTTTAGGAATTATAACAAACAACGTTGAGGATTTAATGTTAGAAATAATTAGATTAGAAAATATAATGGCTTTTATCCGTACAAAAAAGTACCCATCATTCTATGATAGATGTAGAAGCTCTACAGTCTATGATAAATAAATTGAAGTCGCTTTATAGTCAAGATCAAATCTTAAATTTAGAACTAAGAGAATACTACGACATAATAAAACCAGGTTCTTATTTTATTGAAAAACGTATAGTTATAGTATATAGCTTTCCTATAGTATCCCAAGTCCCCTATGAATTATACAAATTATCCATTGTTCCCAATAAAAAACAACTTGTCATTATACCTCCCTCTCCCCTATATAGCAACAGATGAGAAGTCATTCGTGTACATAGAGGCTGAATGCCCGAAGTACAGCAGCACCTACCTCTGCGAAACGAAGACGAACCAACAGACACAATCGAGACCTGACTGTACCCAGGAACTCATCGTTCATCAAAGCCTGGGAGAGATCTGCCAATTCACTAAGATTTCACTCATCAAGGAGGCCGTGGAAAAATTAGACGACAAACACTACATCCTGTCACTGCCTCAACCAACAAAAGTGCAGCTAGCTTGCGGCAGAAAGGATTTTAACACGTTGCAAGGAAGTTATCTGGTTACTCTCCCTGAGAGCTGTTATTTGCAGACGTCGGAAATAACATTAATTAACGACGGTAACGAGATAAAAGGCCAACCGTTGAAACTAACAAAAGTTCCAAACGATATAACAAACCAGACCGACACCCCTGTTCACATCAAGCTCAATTTAGCAAATTTAGAAGAGATACACAGTATTCAGAATAAAATTCTACAAGAAAGGCCAATACATTTAGAGAAGAATCAATCAGCAGTCGTATATCACACCACCATCCCGCTATACATCTTACTATTGTGTGTATGCGTGATCCTGATCCTCGCAGCAAGTCGCAGGTTCAAACTTTGTAAATCAAAACCAGCAGATGAGCAGAAACACCAGCCATCCCTTAAGGTTCATTCATACGAAGACGTAACTAAGAACGCCCGGAAAGAAGACGAACTCCCGGCAACATTTTCTCTCAAGGTGATCAAATAGTTGCCGTTCTGAAGTGGAGGAATTATATATGCCTACGGCATGAAGAGCCCGACGTTGCATTTCCGATGCTTTACCTTGGATTCAGGTTAATGCTGACACAAGAGCGTTAGCGTAGTGCCGTGTGAACCATTACCTTGGATTCAGGTTAATGCTGACGCAGGAGCGTCAGCCTCGTGCCGCCGGCATGCGATATGGACATTCTGGGATCACACTTCGATCCAATAGGTTTAGTTAGTTATAAGTAATAATTAATTGTAATTTCTTTTTTTTTAAATATACTTTTAATATACATTTTGGTTTTTTTTCGATCCTCCGGCTGCAACGTACGTAATTTACATTTATAATATATTTTATATTTGTCGTATTTTATTTTTTATTTCCTAAGCTTGCACCCGTGACTTTGTTTCTACACAACCTTAAAGTAGACTGGCAGAGAATGCCTTTTGGCATTAAGTCCACCTTTTGTACTCTCTTATTTTGTGCAAATAAAGATTAAATAAATAAATAAATAATTTGTAGGTTCTAGATAACCTTAAAAAATCTCAGGTTTCTGAGCGCAAGGCGCTTGGTGGCAACGAATCCTAGAACAATGACCACTTGGCATGGACTAACAATATACACGTTAAATTATATAATTAATTAAATAACAATTATTAATAAATTTACAATATTTTGCACGACCGAGTAAAGCTGGTTGCATATTTTATTGTTTTTCTTATGTATAAATTATTTCTCTTGTTGGGTCATTTTATTTCTCCGCGCTCTCCCTCACACACATTCAAACACGCAGTACATCGATTGTGAACGATCGGTTACTCTCGGCTCAAGCGCAGCGGGACATGACCGTAACGCTACATTTTTAGTGAAGGCCACCGGATATCATCAATTTATAAGACGTTGTCGCTTAAAAAGGTGAGGAAAAATGATTTATACTGTTATCACAAAGAGAACGAGTCACTTAAGCTTTACGCACATAGTTATATAAATAAAGTTTCCTGTAACCTTAACCCTAGCGAGGAAGACTGAAACCGTAATGTCTATTTACTAATAAATAGAATTAAACAGTAGCCTGCAAGCGGCTAAGACATTTTTTATAAAAAAAAATGTAACAGCATACGTATCGAGATCATCCTCTTTTTTGAAGTCGGTTAAAAATCTAAGAATATATCCCTTCAAATATATCCCTTAAATAGGCAGTGAATTTACGATGCACTGATAGCTCTGGGGTGTACATGATGTATGGACGTCCATAAGCCACCCCACTTGTCGTATCGATTGTTTACGTCATCCCCGGTGACGTCATAGGGGTGGTGGTGGGATGGTGGAGTGGAAAACGTTCGACGTCAAATTAAATATTTATTCAAGCGGACAAACAGTCCTTCAGTTAATTATTTTATTCTGTTCTGTTAGCTCAAACATAGTGATATCTAAATTTATTTATTTCTATTGTACACAATGAACTTAGGTTCGCAATTTTTAGCTAACTTCCGCAGTGGCATTCTCTACCAGTCAACCTTCAGTGAGAAAGAAATACATATTGTCAGGTGTAAAAATAAATAAAAATGGCCTTTATTTTCCCTGACCTTAGTATAATTAACATAAAACTTTCTTTCTTTTTCTTGACGGGGAAGAAATCTTCAGAAAGATACCCCGCCTTCTGGGAGAAGGCGGCGGTTATGGGGTTCTTACCCACTAAAACCTCCCCGGTGGCCCTTTCCTCGTTACATGACAAGGGGCTCCGGGATCTTAACGTGAAACGCACCGAAGCCCCTCTGCACTGCAGCATTCAGCACGTCCCAGGGGGAAGGTTACTCCCTGTGTCCTTACAGCGCAAAGCGACACGGGCCAGCCGATGTCGCCTTCTTCCCGGGTCGGGTGGACGACTCAGGCCCCCACCCTTGTTGCCCAGTGAACCCGAGGCCCCTTTTAGTCGCCTTCTACGACAGGCAGGGGATACCGTAATCTTATTATTGAGAGCCCAGAACTACAGGTTTGGCAGGTGTAATCATCAATAAATCACTTGATAACATCGATAACAAGGGCTTAAGTTTATTTTTATTTTTTCTCTGGCCAATCTGTGTAGTTTGTCACAAAAAATAGCTTCGTTTGGACGCGCGGAACATCGACTATGAAAGGGTGGATACCCGCCGAATGTCTAAACGTCCGAAGGCAGAATGGGAATGAGGGAATTAACTCATGTAATTCCTGTGCACACTCTCCAAAATGTAATCTGTAAAACCGTATTCTACGTTACTACGCATGCGCTAAGGCCGTATCTGCAATGTGGCAATATACATGTAAACTTTCCCGTAACACAGACACGGGCTTGGAAACGCAAGTACATTCATAAAGACAAACGAGCGACAAACACTGCGCTCGACGTTTAGCATCGCTTTTGTTCACAAGCCTTTTCACACGAGTGCTCGACCATCCCACCGCTAAAATGTTCTCTATTCGCTAGAATATTGTGTCTATTATTCCTTGGTAATGATTAATTACACTACCTTCCTACTACTTTACCTACTATCGGCATAGGGGCATAATATATGTTTTTTTTTATTTTATCTGTAGTCTTGATAGCCAGACCACCCCAATATTATTCGTTTAACACCGTTAACTGCGTCCTAAAGATGTAATTATCACACACCTTTTTTATGTTAACGGGGTTAAATTTTCAAAAAAATACCCCGCCTTCTGGGGGCGAAGGCGGCGGTTATGTGGGGTTTTTACCCACTAAAACCCTCCCTGCGGCCCTTCCTCGGTTCATGAAGAGGGGCTCCGGGAGCTCCAGTGGAACGCACCGGAGCCCCTCTGCACTGTGCTCTCGGAGAGCACGTCCCGGGGGGGAGGTAATTCCTGGGGCGTCGCAGTACAAGGCGAGGTCGCCGTCTTCCCGGTACTTCCAACTGCAACTTCCAAACCCTTTCAAACAAAAAAACTTACGAAATCCGGTCATAAGTCACAGTGCGAGTTGAGAACCTTCTCTTTTGAAGTCGGTTAAAAACTTTTCTAATTAATAGATGACAAAAAAGCAGTTTCAAAGCGCATTTCGCTAAAAGGCATGTTTTGTACAAACAAAAAGCTTTCGAGAAAACGATCATTCAGCCCAGCGTTATATTTCACCGAAGCGAAGCTTGTGAAAAGACAAACGCACAACTTTCGTTTCAAAACAAACTTGTGCTTTCAGCTACCATTAAAATTTTTAGATTTCTTTGCCATTTTTTTATTTTGCATAGTCGAGGCTATGCTTGTATGCCGTATGTTTTCAACGAGATTTTGTCTGTACGTAGTCAACACTTAGGTTTCTTTAACACTTTATAAAGCTCAAGCGCGGTCGTGTGTCGAATACTGTTATTGCGTCTAGGCAGGCGCTGCTAAATGCGATTTTTCAGAATTCAGTGTAAAGGCGGTCTTAGATGTCTAAGCCCGCCTTTACACTGATGATTAACTGGTGATGATGACGCTGTAGACAAACTGCTTAGTGCCAGAATGCATTTTGGAGAGTGTGCTCAGGAACTACAAGATTAAATATCCCCATTGGACTTCATAATGCGCTGGTTGATTTCATTCTTTTATTGTAAACAAAAGAAAAAGCTTCGCTTCGTATTTCGCTACTCATGTTGGCTTCACATATGTGATCTAATAAGATTGATGAAAAGCGGACGTCTATATCTGTCTCTATCTACCCCTTTATCTCTAAAGGGGTTAAAGTGCCGTGAGAGATGATTTCTACTTATAAAATAAATGTAAAAAATAATAATATTTATTTTCTTATATGAAACCTCCGTAGACTTCACGACTTGTCAGTGATGTTAAGGAATAAAGAAATAGATAGAATAGTCATTATTTAATGTGTACAATTTCGCAAGGACAGGAATAAACTTTTAATATGGTTTCTTGAATTACAGAGCAACACAAAATTCTTTTTGCTTATACGTCTTATAAAACCACATTACTAGTAACAAGAGAATATGCCATAACTCCGTTTTGAATTTACTGTGTTACTCGGGACTGACGGCAAAACAATATATGTACTATAACCGTAATAACCACAGAGGAAAATGAAAAATATGTGTAAATTACTTATTCCGTATACGTCTTATATAAATATTAAAATTCTTAGATAAAAATCTCTTTTATTACCAAATATTACTAACTAATATTAGAATACTAACCGTAGTTTAATTGTCGATCGTAAATTCATTTATAAGAGCTTATAGATTTTTGTAATCTACGAGGCAATAAAAAATTCACGTAGACCACGGGAGCTTTTGGGTTTTATCGTAGATTTTACGATCTTTATGATGAGATTGTAATATAAGCTGTTATGCGGTAGACATTATGTAGCTGAAAACATAACACTGCTGTGTTTTGTGTGGTCAGTGATGGACTGAAATAAAATTACTCGGAACTAACAATGTATGTGTGCTAAGCGATCTAAGAGCTATGCCACCTCTCAATCAGGTGAAGCTGTTAAGGCAAGCATCTCTGGCCAATCTGTGTAATGGTCATAAAAAAAGCATATAAGTTGTTTTTACGGGTGAAAACAAAAACCGACTTGAAATCGAATCAAACGTTAGACGCTACACGCGTGGGCGATCTCTTTGTATTTCCTAATTATCGTAGCAATGTTACGAAATAGAATTAATGATAACCTAACCAAACTCTCATCAAACTACCCTTTGAAGTACATCCTTTCCAATAAATATGAATCATGGAAATCGGTTAGCGTAATATTGAGTTATTTGTCGCGCACATACTTCATGCGTATATAAGACGTGGTTTTCTCATGAATGCCAGAATTAGACTAACCAAGTAAAAGAAAGCACCAGCTTTCAAAAAAAAAAAGAATAATCAATATCGGTTCACCCACTCCAAAGTTATGCGGTAACAGACATAACATAAATACAGACAATTTAAAAACCTCCCCTTATGAAGTCAGTTGAAAATAGTGAAAGAACGACTCTACATCTCATTTCTTCAGAAGTTTATTTTAAGTATTTCAATTACAATATTTTCAGTATCCAATATAAAGCGGTCATGAGACGATCGTGACGTAGGCGCCAATATCAAAAGGTCAAGTCGTTATCCGAACGAAATTGGATAGCACGTGCTATTGCTGTAGACGCTACTATATGTGGAAATATATTGATTATTCTATTTAGTCGTATTATTGGCTGTGTAAAAGCAAAGACCTATACTGTGTATAATATAATGCGTCATAAAACGCAAAGCATATTGCCTTATCTTAATGATATTGTATTTACTGATATGTACATGGGTGTAGGTACTCTGATGATCTTCACCCACTCGGGAAGAGAGTACAAGAGAATGCATACGGACAGAAATGAATAATTTAATATATTGTGACAGTTAAATTAAATATTTAATGATGTACGTTTATTGGTTTAATAAAATAAAGCAAAATCTAGCCCGGCGAAGCGGGCTAGGTACGCTAGTAAAATATATTATATTAAAATACATAGTTACATTTCTGTCAATTCCACCCCAAGAATATATGAGCAATTACATCAAAGGATAATTCGTAGAGGGGTGCCGTACTACTGAATAATATAGGTAGGTCATTGCACTTGCTACGTGGACATGTTTAGTTAAATTCGCTTTATCATTATAAGGGTTCAACCCTACAGGCAGCGAAGTGGACTAAGCAAGCGGCGAAATCGTAATTTAAAAACTCTTTGATTTCTGTACAAGTTGTAGCTATATATATAAAAGGAATTATATATATGGAAGCTTTTTTATCCCTAACAGGGGTAGTATTTATAAATTTAAAATTAGTTCTAAGTTTTAAATATGACTGGGGGTAAGATTTGTTTTTACTTGAGAATAAAAAAATATATTAATTTTGTTTCAATTGGGATTTTAAAAAGGCAGATTTATACCTGCGGTTGGGTAGGCAGAGTTTACAAATTTTCGTTTTGAATTCGGTAGACCATTTTCAAAACTAACGACATAAACTCTCACGTTTTCATCACCTATTCATTAAATACTTCATTGGTCTCTCTTTTTCCATTCATTCGTTCCACATGACTATACCACTGAATGCCATTTTGAATGTGATGATCTTTATTTAATATACAATGTATAGTTTTTATTTTTTATTTTACTCCCATGCTTAAGCTTATAAAATAAATTCCACATCTTTCTTCCTCGGATAACTTTCTTCCACACACTGTCAACCTTTATCAGCAGCAGGAATCCACTATCACCTTTGGTGTTTCCGAACCATTACGATTTGGGGACCCTCAAGAAATGAGCCTACTCCTATCTCAAAGTCGGCAACGCACCTGCAGGTCGTCTGATGCTGTGGATATTCATGGGCGACGGTGATCACTTAAGATCAGATGAGTCATAACCTCGTTTGCCACTTTTCCTATAAAAAAAAATATTATAGGCAATGGTAATATTACTTGGTCAATAGGGAAGGTAACTATCACTAACATTCTCTTTTCGAGTAGAAATTCTTACGCCTACACGTCCTCACGGCGACTAAAACCACACGGTGGTCGTCATCAGTGCCACCGAGGGGTCGTAGGATCTCCGTAAGGAAAGGAATTAATACCTATGGCTACCCCATGAAGTAAAAAGGCCATGAAAGCATTTTTTCAACTGATAAAAATAGGAACATTTAATTTGTAAAACATCGTGATCTGAGTTTTTTTATTAACCAAAATAAAATTGGGCCTTTTAAGTCTCTTAAGCGCCTTTCATATAGCTTGTGATAGGGCGCGTTTCCCCCTTTATATAACGCAAATGTACCTCCCTTGTATTTTCCCGACCATATAACAAAACTCGCATAATTTAACCGAATTCTCGGTTGAAAGAGCGGTCGTAAACGTAGAGAATAACACTCCAGTCTTGATTGTTGAGCGAAATAGCGTATATTAAACCTCATTCCACCAAGTATACGAGTAAAAACAAAAATCAAATCAAATCAAACGTGATTTATTAAACATTAAACATGTAGTAGACGCACTTTCTCTTATTACCGAAGTAGTTATCTTGCGAAGACATCCTCGCACATTACCGCTAGCGTATGGGCAGGCCCCACCTCTTAGATGTTAGGAGCGTTGCTGGAGTTTCTTCGGCCACTTCTTCTCCCAGCGCCAACGCGTCCCGAAGTGGCACTCAAAGTTAATTTAGCTTTGAATGTCCCTTCGATTATCCGTAATACATACTTGAATCGGAATGATTACGCGTACCATAGTAACCGTCCAAGCCGAGGTTACTTCTCACCGGGGGGACCTTTGTGTCGATGTACTAGCGATAGAGGTTCACGCTAAGCGACCTAAGAGTGACCCGTCTCTCGATCCGGTTAAGCAGTCAAGGCTAACTTCCCTGGCCAATCTGTGTAGTTTGCGTCAAAAAAAAATCTTGCGAAGTTCTAGCGTCTATATACTCTTCCTTCTACCACATTCGTGCTTCGTCATCATTAAATAGTATTTGCCATGTCTTGGATTGTCACAAACCTACCAATGCCTGGATCAATGAGAGCATTCTACTATTTTAGGAGTATATCTTCCGAATCCGAAGAAGGAAAACATGAAACCTACATGAGGTTTCCTCACGATGTTTTCTTTCACCGCCATCCACGTGTTAAATCAACACATAAAATAAGGGCTGGAATAGTTTGCTCGCGTCTCATTCCTTCCGATTACAATGTGGGTATTTTCAAGAGTAGAGTGAATAGGCATTTACTAAGCTAGTGCGCCTTACCATCCAGGATACCATTTCCACTTAACAGTAGTATTGAATAATCAAAATCGAAAATGACAAAATGAGGACCTTCTCTTTTGTTCAAGTTTGTTGTTAAATAAATAACTTAATTCTTACCTTTCTTTTTTTGTTGACGGGGAGGAAATCTTCACAAAGATACCCCGCCTTCTGGGGGGAAGACGGCGGTTATGTGGAAATCTTACCCACTAAAACCTCCCCGGTGGCCCTTTCCTCGGTGCATGACGAGGGGCTCCGGGATCTCACGTGGAACGCACCGGAGCCCCTCTGCACTGTGCTCAAGGAGAGCACGTCCCGGGGGAGGTTACTCCCTCTCCCCCTGCGAGGGCAGCGCAAGGCGACACGAGCCAGCCGATGTCGCCTTCTTCCCGGGTCCACTTTGGTGAACGACGCAGGCCCCCACCTTTGTCGCCCAGTGAACCCGAGGCCCCTTTTAGTCGCCTTGTACGACAGGCAGGGGATACCGTAGTCTTATTCTTGAGAGCCCAGAACTACAGGGCCGGCTTAATTCTTACCTTCCCCATTTGTTCAGAATACATAACGATAAAGACTTGATTAACTAATTTCAATTGCCGAGTGACAAATACAAAATTAGGCGCAGTTATTTTAACGGGTGTGTCAAGGACAGTCATGTTTTAATATTGGTATAACATGGAAACCATTATTGCCCATCAACACAGTATACAAACCTCGATATAGCAACGCCCTAAATTAAAAAATTCTATGTTTATTGCCAAGCCTTTGGATTGATAAGTGGAGCCGCTACGAGCAGCTACTTCTACATTTATAATACATACAACATATAATGCGACTAAATGAGGCTTGTGCGAGGAGATGGTTCACGTCAATAGTCGAATCGTGGATTTGAATCTACGACCTCACGATTCGCAGACCGTCCCCTAAACCATTAGGCTATAGACGCTTCTAGATATAATATGATATAATTATGACCAATCTAGGGTAGATATAACTATTACCCTGTAGTTCTGGGCTCTCAAGAATAAGACTAGGGTATCCCCTGCCTGTCGTAGAAGCCGACTAAAAGGGGCCTCGGTTCAATGGGCGACAAGGGTGGGTGCCTTTGTCGTCCGCCAAGGTGGACCCGGGAAGAAGGCGACATCGGCTGGCGGCGACATCACTGCGAGGGCACAGGGGGGAGGGAGTAGCCTCCTCGTCCGCGCCACAGTGCAGAGGGGTTCCGGTGCGTTCCTCTAGAGATCCCGGAGTCCTCACCATACACCGAGGAAGGGCCACCGGGGAGGTTTCAGCGGGTAAAAACCCTACATAACGACATGTCAATTTATAAAATACGTAAAAATAGTTTTATTCGAATACTAGCCCACTTTTACCCGGCCCGCTTCTCCAGGCTAGATTTTGCTTTATTTTATTTAAACAATAAAGTTACATCATTAAATATTCCATTTAACTTTCACTTTCACAATATATTAAATTATTCATTTCTCTCCGTATTCATTCTCTTCTCAAGCGGGTGAAGATCATTATCTACACCCATATATATATATATCAGTAAATACAATTTCATACTTATAAAACTTTACAAGATTACTTGCCAGGTCAATCTGAAGACTCTCTGAAAGTTTCATTGAAATCGGTCCAGCCGTATCGGAGGCTATATGGAACATACCCACACACTTTCTCTTTTTTATATTTATATGTAACATTCACGTAACATAGATTTAATAATTATCGATGTACTTGTTTGCGTACTGCTATTCGCTGAACTTAATTCCACTGGTCTCTTTGCGCTGTGGTTGGAGCGGTAAGCCGGGATTGCGTTGGAAGCCGTACAGGTGCCACGTGTCAAGGGCGAACGTATAACGAGAAATCGAAACTGTACGCAAGACTATTTCACAAATAGAAATAATTTCTATACAATTAATAATTAAGTTAATTAAGAATGCTTTTTTGTAATGAACCTGTACAAATTAGCCTGAAGCTGGCCTGTACTGTTTCGCCGGATTTTAGAGGTGGCAGAGCTTTTAGGTCGCTAAGCCTGAACCTCTTTTCTCTTTTTGGGTGTAACTCGACTCAAAGGGTGAGGGGTAACCTCGGCTTTGACGGTTAGCAGGCGTTACAATAAAGGTATTTACACTCGAGAGCAAAACTAAAGGTCGGAATACAGGATTTACAATAAAGTAAATAAATTATTACATATATACCCATTACCACTAAAAGAATGAGAACAAGACACATATTACTGAATGGCTCCAAACCCTCTCGTATGAATTTACAGAAGATCTTTTAAAACCATAATAAACAGTCAGAATAACTCACTCCCTTCATACTCGTCCCTACACATAAAGTGACTTTTCAACACACGCAACCTTTTACACACAAACACACTCACACACAAAACGATTAACTAAATTACATTATAAGTTGTTAATTTTACTAAATTTTTATTTGTATTTGTATTTAACTGTTTGGAGAGGGGCGTTAATAGCTGCGACACAGTTTCTACTACTGCGGCTATTATCGAACTGGTTTGTACATGAATTTTTCCTGTATCCTTTTTCGTTTAAGTTTTTTTTTTAAATATAATCTAAATAAATTAATAAAAATATTTTATTTTATTTTAATCTTACGTCTTAATCTTCCGAGATTTTCAAACTTTCTTAATCGACCCTTTATTTTTGCTCATGCCTATAGATTGTACTGTCGGGTACAGGCCTTCCCTGTAAAGAGAGTAACGGGCATTGTCCCCCACGCGACCCAAATGCAGATTGGCAGACTGCACTTAAAATTGCTGCAAACAACTTCATCGGTGCTGGCACCGGGTTGCTAGCGATCGCCTGGAGACTGGGACACTTAATCTAATTATTAAATGTTTTAAGGATTCATAATTTCGGTAACAAAGTTCTTGTTAGATAGTGTTCATAATAGAATAGTACGAGTATTATGATTATAGGATGAAAGGACTTATAGAATCTCTGTTCTGTGCCTTTTTTAGCCACGATTGTTCAAATGATTTAGCGCCTGGAATGCTCGTGTTCCCTCTTAGGAGCAGGTGCGTCAATTCCCATATAATAGTTGTTCAGGCTAAATTCGTAAGTTCAGTAGACACTCCTCAGCCTGGTTAAGCTGCTAACAACGACTGTATTGTTAAATTCACGATTAAGTCCCGCGATCAAAGTCCAAAGAAATCAAATGGAATTGATAAAACTTAAGGATTACATATGATTTAAAACAATCTATAATGTTCTTTTAACCAATTATTTCGTGGGATAGTCAGACATAGCAAACGCTATCCGAGTTCACCAAGTTATTTGGGTCTAATAATTGGTAAGCCCATTACTATACACCGGGCAAAAGCGATTTTATTGTGCGTAAAAAGTACGGACAATCATTGGCACAAGCCCGCATAAGATTGTAAAGCAGAACGTTATCAGGCTATCACCAATTAGACTAAATTTGATAAAAAAAATGTTAAACCAACAAAGGTTATGTAAGCCAAAAAAATCCGGGCGTTTGTCCTTGACACGAGCGCCTGCCGGGACATTGCGGCAAAAGCGCTGTAGCTCATACATACCTGGTTAGGCGTCGCTGTTTCCGTCGTCATCGCGTCTGGAGACGGCAATCTACTGCTCCGGCATGTACAGCGGTCGACCCCCGGCGGAACTGCTCCAGCCGAGCGCTGGTCTCAACTGGCGAGCATCGCCGGCGAATATCGATTGACAGTGTCCTCGCACTCGCGAACCGATTGGAGAGTCTACACCGAAAACCGAGCCACCGCTGGCACACGAGAGGGATTTGAATTTTTCTTTTTTCTTCGAAATAAAAAAGGATTCTAAATTCCAAATGAAAATCGCGTGTCCGCCATTTTCCTTGTCATAACTAAAAAGTCCTTAACACACTTTATCTACTCTAATTAAACTAAACGACAATTAAAGCGATACACTAACATTTTAGAGATATTTATAATCTATTTTAAATTATATTTTTTACTTTTTTTTATCCGAACTAGTTGTTGCGTTTGGGACGTCACCGCTGGGGTGAAGGATTTCGCCGGCTTTGGCCGCGTACAAGCTGCCACTTGGGTGGGGTTCGCTTCTGCGACTGCGCGTTGGCGTCCCTTTGTGTGCGTAATTTGCGTGTATGCCACAATTACGACCGGCATAATATGATCCGCGCCCTCCCCGCCCTGTCTTCAGAACGTGTTGTACAAGGGGAAGTTTTATCGGGAAACAGGGGCCAACGATATCTGGATTCTATTCACAAATACAATCGATAACGCGGCCCGCTCAGATGTTAGGAAATGTCAGACACGGTGTCGGGGTGGACAAAGAGCGCGCAGATACGGTGAAGCTTCTACAAGCTTTTGACGGAATATTGTTTCATTAAACGAAAGAAAGCCGGGATTTATTATCCATTTAATTATAGCTACTGCTTGGACACATTATGCGGTCTTCAAAGCGCTGTCTGGAAAAGCAGATCATTTAAGGCAAAATGGACGGCAAACGCGTTCAGAGAAGGACGCCTACAAAATGGTCGCCATCACACAGACGGTGGAGGCAGCATGCGGCGTGCGGTCCACTCCGCTTATGACCGCAATCAATGGAGGCTGCTTATACGTGGTCACGATCCTCAGTAGTGAGGGAACGAAGAAGAAGAAGACTGATAGGTAGCTGAAGATTTTAAAAAATGAATAATCGAAATCGGTTTACCCAGTTGAAAGTTATGAGGTAACAAACATTAAGAAATACATATAGACGAATTGAGAACTTTCCACTTTTCTTCATATTGCATTCCCGAAGTGGCATATAAATTAGTTAAGCTTAGATTGTCCCAATAGATTTTTTGTTAATAAAATAGCTACCGACCGAGTTGTGGTCCGCCCTCGACTCGGACTGCTAACGCGTAATAATGGTAACCGTCCAAGCCGAGGTTATCCCTCACCGGGGACCCTTGTGTCCACCTAAAAGAGGTTCAGGTTAAGCGATCGAAGCAGTAAAGGCCAGCTTCTCTGGCCAAATGTGTTAGTTCGCCCAAAAAAACTTTATATTGTGTGCAAAGAAAGAATAAATAAATAAATGTAATCCAGTTATTTATTTATTGTTGTTGTTGTCGTATGTTTGTTGAGAGAAATCAGAGACACAATTACTGCTAAGGAAGCAAAATGTTCGGGTAATGAGAATAGACAGAACACTAATTACAACTCAATAGTCATTGTGAGATAAACCGTAATTACGTAATTTTATTTTTGAATATGTAATTTTCTTTTAATGTATAATTATTTGAGATTTATGATTAAAATCTGTCGACAATTTTGGAAGATGAACAGAGATACGAGATTAACAGACAGCAACATATCAAGTAATATTAGAGTGTCAGCGGTATGATTTGAAAAACCAAAGGGGCACAACTGAACTGGCAGTTTACCAAAACAATGAGCAACAATCGACAACTGTAACGTCACTGAAAGTTCATTTTGACACAATTAGTTTAACAAAGGACCTGGAGAACTGATAAGACTGAGTTAAACGTTACAATAGGTTAACGACATTTCAGCCCTGTAGTTCTGGACTCTCAAGAATAAGACTACGGTATCCCCTGCCTGTCGTATAAGGCGACTAAAAGGGGCCTCGGATTCACTGGGTGACAAGGGTGGGGGCCTTTGTCGTCCGCTAATGTGGACCCGGGAAGAAGGCGACATCGGCTGGCCCGTGTAGCCTTGCACTGTGAAGGCACAGGGGGAAAGGAGGTAACCTCGCCCCCCCCCCGGACGTGCTCTCCATGAGCACAGTGCAGAGGGGCTCCGGTGCGTTCCACTAGAGATCCCGGAGCCCCTCGTCATGCACCGAGGAAAGGGCCACCGGGGAGGTTTTAGTGGTTAAGAACCCCACATAACCGAACCGCCGCCTTCCCCTCAGAAGGCGGGGTACCTTTCTGAACATTTCCTCGCCGTCAACAAAAAAAAAAGGTTAACGACATGTAATTTGTTACACTTTTTATGTATTTGTTAACGGAAATGTATGTAATCCGTCATTGTATTCAATTCCTAGGGAATGTATGTAACTCCTAAAATTAGGCTTTGACTTTGATTTAAAACTTTAAAATTTGCCTTTGACTTTTTTTTAATTTGACTTTGGCGTCATTATGAATATTAACAAACGCTAAAAACACTGGTTTTATCGAAGATGAACGTTATAAAGAGTTAATTGAAGAAGTTTCTACGGCAAAAACAACTGCTAGAAAGCCTTCTCGTGATTATTGGTTATTGCGGCGATACGACGTGCTATTATTTTATATAATAATAATGTATATTACAATTATTTTACGGTATGACTGTTACCCGATTGTCTCAATAAGTGTTATAATAAAAAAATATTATTACACATTTCCTAGGATTTGTATACAATTCCTTGATTTCACACATTTCCGGTAATATATATTAATCTGTCTGTTAATACAAAGGTCTGTCGACGTCATTGCGTAAATGTATTGTCACTAAATAATGTATTGAAAATCACCGTCGCTTAGCAACGAAAAACAAAACAAAACTTTAATGAGTGTGATGTTGGAATAAACTTGGTGTGTAAGAAGAAGTTTAACAGCAGTAAAGGTAATTAAAAGAATCAGACATGCAGAAAGAGTAAACGACACAAGTATATTTACAAGTAAAAACAAAATCCGGCAATACACGGACGCTCTATTTTATTTCCTTCCACATTTATGCATCGTTAAGGAGATGTTACCTAGTAAACCCACCAATATCTCAATCATCCTTCCCTGTTATGTCTTCGGAAATCATATCTTGTACCAACAAAATGGGACGGGGACGGGGACGAGGACGGGGAGACTGCGACAGCGACAAGGACATGAAATAAGAAAAAATCATACGTTTAAAGAAATCAGCAATGTAGCGCAAAGTTGCTGATGCTCGGATCAACGAACGCCGGTGCGCGGAGGGGAGGAGGCACCAAAGAAGCGGCAAGAATTCTTTTATGGCGCGGTATTAGCAGCGCCGCCGCCCCTCCAAGCATCAGCTGTCTTTGACTTTGTGTTTCATTGCTGTTTTATTTAAACATAAGTTTTTTTTAAATCAAGATAAATTTTTTTTCGTCCCATCATCAAAGGTGTCATACTATCGTCAGTCTTCGTTTTCGGAAGCGGTCTTCTAATACAGGGTATTTGTAATATCATGAGTAGTTTGACGAGAACCTAACTAAATTCTCATCAAACTACTCATGAAGCATATACATCCTGTCCAATAAAAATTGAATCATCGATATCGGTTGGCGTGATGAGTTAGTTGATATTGATTAGTTAATTTGTACATACTTAATGCAAATTAAAGACTTATACGATTTTCTTATGGATACCAATGTCAGAATTGGACCAAATTACAATGGGACTACATGGGAAGCACCAGCTTTCAAATGAAGAAAGAATCATCAAAATCTTTGTTCAAAGTTATGAGGTAACAACCATAAAAAGAAAACATACAGACGCATTGAAAACGTCCTCCTTTTTTGAAGTCGGTTACAAATCAAAATCCGTCCTGCCAATGTAAGTGCACGGTAACTCATCCTTGGATGTGTGCAACAATGCACACAATTATGCTTACATATCAGTGACCCAGAGTTCCGCATACCGATTTAGAAGAATACTGTTGCGGTATGGTATCGAGCGATCGTTCAATCGCGGACCGCGTTTAACTCGTGCGCATTTAGCCTAAATGAGATCAGTAGGGTTGTCACCTCATTACTTTTTTTTTGTAATAGTGAACATACGGGCATATAACTCACCAGATCTTAAGTGAACCAGGTAGCAACTTGTGTTTAAAATTAATAAAGTGTATTAATAAATAAGTGACGATGTATAAAAAGAAGGAAACTGAAAGGCCCTGACCGGCCTAGCCAGGGGAACAAGAAATAGCATTGGCTAGCGACTATGCTCAGAGCAAATTGACATTTCTGATTTTAATATAATTCAGAAATTGTTATAGCCCTTGTTACATTAAAAAAAAACAGCAACTTATGAGCAAAGTAATATTTTTACGAGTAAAATCAAAAACCGACTTCAAATCTAATGAAACGTTGAACGCTATTAGGCGCGGACGCCCTCTTTGTATTAACGAATTATCGCAGGAATATTACGAAATGGAATCAATCAGAACTTAATCAAATTCTCATCAAACAAACTACTCTTGAAGTACATCCTTTACAATATAAAATGAATCATCAAATTTAATTATCATATTATTTATTTTAGTTTATTTTTAACTCAATAATATTTATGAATTTTTTTCATCTATTATTTTATTGTATAAAATATATTTTAATCTCATAACTGTTTTATTTATGTATCATATTTATTGTACTCTTACTGTCTGTATAAATTCCATATAAAAGTAGTATTGCGCGCGCACGTATTTAGGTAGTCCCGGGCACCGCTGAAAATCAGCGCTGTCGCATCCTTGTGACAGCATATGCTGAGACGGTGTCCGATATTGGCATCATATGTTTTGTATTATTTGTCCGTGTAACTTTAACTGTGTTTTTTCTATTTTTCATTCTTTTTTAATGTGTGTTATATTCAGTCTGTGATGTGTTTTTGTATTGTGATGCCAATAAATAAATGTCTATGTCTATATATGTCCCAGCCTTCTCTGTAAAGAGAGTATAAGGTCATAATCTGCCACGCGGCCCTAGTGCGGATTGGCAGACTTCACAAGTTTTAGAAAAATTTTTTAGGACGTGGTTTTCTCACGATGTTTTCCTTCACCGCCGAGCGCGTGGCAAATCAGCACATAAAATTGCAACAACAAATTTATTGGTACCGCCAGCGGGGATCGAACTCGGGTTGCTAGCGTTCTATGCAACTTGAGCCAACCGCCAGGATACTGAGCTACTATACGGCACTGATGCGGTAAAAACATGCGGACGAATTGAGAACATCCTCCTTGTTTGAAGTCGGTTGAAAATTAATACGAACTAAACGATTTGTAAATACATTTCATACCTACTATTAAGAATTGGGTTATCAAACCTCACTCACCAGGCAAAACGCAGAATAGAAGTGCACGGATTGTTACGAAATTTTATACCATATGATGATATATGAACAAGATATATTGCTTTAATCTGATAATATCGAATCATCTAATATGGATATTTATATCGATATATTCCATTCGATAACCAAATATGGCATCTAGTAATGTTGTATGTTAACCCTACTCACCACGATGACAGCACTAGTTGCAAATTTTATAACCTGTGCCGCGGTTTTTTTTGGGGCTACTTAAATATAAAGATTTATCAAAAGTATCGATATATTATTTGCATGAACATCCCTAACTCTATTCTGCGAGGTCGTGGTACTTCCCTGGTACGAACTAGCAAAAGCCGCTGCAAAGGACCTAAAACTGTAACTAGTTATACAGATTTTTTGCGACAATTGACCTCAAATCTATAAACGTATGCTATTTTTTAAAAAATACTTTTGTTTATAGTCCTAAGTCATCGCTGTGGGGCAGAGGGCATCCACAGTGAGTCGCCATTTTCCTCTGCCTTGGGCTAGGTGTTTTGCCCCGAGCCCCCGATCGCCTGCATGCCAGCCGCTACTGATCGCCGCCGCGTTTGCTTAGGACGGCCACGCTTCCTTGTTCCTGGAGGGATCCACTCCAACGCTTGCCTAGAAATGTGAGTAGGAATCCGACGCAGGGTGTGACCAATCCAAGACCATTTGGGCCGCTTTATTTGCTGGCCGACCGGAGATTCTCTATAGCGTGTCAAAAGCTCTTCATTGCTGATTAAACAAATTAAAAAATATATTTTTAAAGTAGAAAAAAATACAATATTGGTTAATAAACGACGGCGCTTTGAGAACCTTTTCATTTTTTGAAGTCAGTTAAAATTCAGTCACCATTTTCATGAAGCGACAACCCTAGTCCGACGAAATCCCAGCGCTGCATCCGCACACCAATCAACACAGTTAAATTTAGCCAGTCGAAACCGTGATGGCAGGCGTAACGTACCGCTCTCAACATCACCGCGAATCCGGTCCCGGTCTCAGTGATATTCAGTCTCGAAACTCGGTCTGAATGAAATCCTGGTCTCCGCCACAATACACTCGGTCTTCGTATTTGACGCTTTTAATGAAAAAATTAGTATCATTTAAACATGATAATGACGATTGTATGTTTGTTTGTGGTTACCGTGATTGTTTTGTATGAACCGATTGTACGCTTAATGACAACGGAGTTGTAGTAATAAGGTGAGTTTGATAACTTTAACAGCATTTTTTTTAAATTCTAAATTAGATTTAAACTTTCAAGCTAGGGTAGCTTAAGGCTTACAAAATTAGGCCCTTGTCTATCGTAAAGGGCAACTTATGAAATCCGGTGAAAGTGTTGCGGTTGTCAGAATCGAAGTTAAGTATTTATTATATAGATATATTTTAGTAAAATACTAGATCCGGTCGGGTAGTACGTCGATAAATTATAACACTAGCTAAGCTAAGCTATACTTAATAACTACATAACCATAATCTCAGGTACATTACCTATGTATCATGGTAAGTAGGTCTAATAATACAATATATAAAACAAGGTAAATAACAAGAGAGTACTTTTGTACTGAGGCGCTACCGACGAACAACACTTAGCGGCGCTACCGGAGAACAACTCCTCTAACAACTCAAACCTCTAACTGTACCTCTTCTCTTATACTATTGGGAGTCAACAACATGACTCCTCACAAATGCTTTACATATATAATACACATACAACTAATTATTCGTATTTTAACACATATATACAACATAGATAGGAGCCGTGGTAGCTGTCCGGGCGATCGCCCCAAGTTGCATAGTACGCGCTAGCAATCCAAGTTGCCGTTAGTTAGTTGCCGGAATGAATAAATTTGTTCTTGAAATTTTATGTGCTGATTAACCACGCGCGCGGCGGTGAAGGAAAACATCGTGAGGAAACCTACATGTCTTAAAATGGCCCTTATACTCTCTTTACAGAGGAGGCCTGTGCCCAGCAGTGGGTCATATATAAAAGGCTGTAACTAAAACTGCTAAAATACAATATGTGTCAAATAAACGATTCTGTTATAATAAAGAGTTACCGACAAAAGCAATTGACATAAATTTAATCTAAACATTTGATAGTCAAAAGAGTAACTATAATACAATTATCAGACTCGGTCAACTTCTTTTTACAATCAGCATTTATCACATAAAAGGCTACTCAAAGGATCTGTCGGTTAATAAGGGCTCTTGTCGCCGTAAAATTGGACTATGGAAGGCTATAAGGAGTGGTCCCATATATCCTTAGAAAAGCGAGGCAGAAGGTATTTGAGGAATTCCTCCCGTAGGAAGCTTCAGCGAAGTGCAGACGGGCACCAAATGCAACCAATGCACCGAGGATAGCTACTAGAAGGTTTTAATCTGTAAAAATATCACATAACTACCGACATCTCAGCCAGAAAGCGGGATATCTTGTAACGAAGCCCTCTGTACCCCAAATAAAAAGGTAATCATTTTTAAATTTTTAACCTTTTTCCAAACAACTTCAAAAAATGTTCTCAATTCGTCTTTATGTGTGTGTTTTTTTATGTTTGTCAATGCATTACTTTCGACTGGTCGAACCGATTTTGATGATTCTTCTTTTATTTGGAAGCTAGTGCCTTCCGTGTGGTCCAATTATGACAATGAGAGAGAGAAATGAGATGAGAAAAATACATAAGTGTTAAATTTGCATCATGTATGTGCGCCACAAATGGACGAATAACTCAATATCACGCCAACCGGTTTCGATGATTCATTTATTATTGGAAAAAGGTACTTCAAGAGTTGTTTGATGAAAGTTGGGTTAGGTTCTGATTAATCTCGGGGAGGAGGGAGTAACCTCCCCCCGGGACGTGCTCTCCTTGAGCACAGTGCAGAGGGGCTCCGGTGCGTTCCACGTGAGATCCCGGAGCCCCTCGTCATGCACCGAGGAAAGGGCCACCGGGGAGGTTTTAGTGGGTAAGATCCCCACATAACCGCCGCCTTCCCCCCAGAAGGCGGGGTATCTTTGTGAAGATTTCCTCCCCGTCAAAAAAAAAAAAAGGTTCTGATTAATTCTATATCGTATTATTCCTACGATAATTTGGAAATGCTATTTATTAGTATCAGTACAACCGTCCACGCCTAACAGCGTTTATCGTTTGATTCGATTTGAAGTCGGTTCTAGTTTTTGCTCGTAAATATGCTTGTTGTATCTCTGCCTACTATCTGATACTATGTGATAATGCCGTTACAGTTTCACCAGCAAATATACCCTGAGCTACAATCCTGCCATGGCAGTTAACATTAACTACTTGATTAGTTTTTTTTATATTTCCTGAGCGAGTTCTTGACCACGATCCCACCTGATGTTAAGTGGAAATGCAGTCTTGGTAAGTCCAATGGTAATAGGTAGCTTAGTAAACCTATTCACTATACTCTTGAAAAAACCCACATTGTAATCGGAGTGAAAGACAGATGCGGGCAAACTTTTCCAGTACATTGCTGTATATAATATAAGTATATAATGAAAGACGAAGCAAAGCGATTTATTCGACTTTGAGTGATGTTCACAACAAAAGGATGATATCCAGCAGTGCTACTGAAGTCCAATGATGGAAGGGGGATAGTATCACACTCTCCAAAATACATTCTGTAGAACACAGAAAGGCTAGACTCCTTACGCCTATTCTCAAGACTGAACAAATTGGTTAGTAAATTGATTATAAAAATACATTCATTTTGTTTAGATAATGAAACAGGCAAGGTTGTTTAGAATATTCGAGGTCGTCCAGGTTACCACCTCGACGCCTATGTCTGACGTAAAGCAGAACTGTGTTTACATAACTGTGTTCCGGTTTGAAGGTCTCGTTATCCGCGACTCTTGTATTCAATCGCAGTATTTAACCGATCCATGATCAGTTACGCCCTGAGTTACTGACTTGTTGAGGTTCCTTCACGTGGATCCTTTATTAAAATGTCAGGGAACCTCATATAAACTCTCAATACCGACCTAACAATCTGGTAACAGTGCGGTAACAACGGAAATCATTAATTAAAATAAATATTATAAAATATTATATATATATATTTTTTTATGGGGTATAAACTAGTGCTTGACCACGATCCAACCTGTTGTTAAGTGGTGATATAGTCGAAAGATGGTAGTTTACGCTAGTTTACTCTACTCTTGAAGGCTCTCAAATCGTATTTGGACGGAAAGACTGACACCGGCAACTTGTTCCATTCCTTTGCTGTACGCACGATGAACGATGATTCAAACCGCGTCGTTCGGACGCTCGGAACATCGACTTTGAAAGGTGAGTGGAGACCCGCCGAGTGTCTAAACGTCCGAAGGTAGAATGGGGATGGGGGAATTAAATCGTGTAATTCCTGTGCACACTCTCCAAAATGTAATCTGTTAAACACCGAAAGGCTGGCCACCACCTCCACGAAGGCCTTCGCCATAAAGAGAATATAAGGGCATAGTGAACCACGCTGCCTAGTGCGGATTAGCAAACATGAATTTTCTAACACAATTTCTAACACAAAAGCAATTTTCCCCAAGACGTTTTCCTTTTTTTTTGTTAACGGGGACGAAATCTCCAAAAAGATATCCCGCCTTCTGGGGGGAAGGCGGCGGTTATGTGAGATTTTTACCCACTAAAACTTCCCCGGTGGCTCTTTCCTCGGTGCATGGTTAGGGGCTCCGGGATCTCCAGTGGTACGCACCGGAGCCCCTCTGCACTGTGCTCAAGGAGAACACAGTGCAGAGGGGCTGCAGGGGTGCATCCCGGGACTTCTTACTGTTACTTCTTCCCGGGTCCACTTTAGCGGACGACAAAGGCCCCTATCCTCGTGGCCCAGTGAACAAGATGCCCCTTTTAGTCGGCAGGGGATACCGTAATCTTATTCTTGAGAGCCCAGAACTACAGGGCTGACGTTTTCCTTCACCATCCCGCCCGTGGTAAATCAGCCCATGAAATTGCGACAAATTAAATGGTAGCACTGAGAAACGAACTGTGGTTGCTAGCGTACTATTCAACTATTGACGAGCTGCCACGGGTCTGTCTCCTGTACACCCTACCTTAAAAGTGGATGAGATATTTCTTTATTAACTTTAATATTTTAACTTCTATGACGTTCTTCTAGTGAGTCCGGTATCACATTGGCTGATTGTAAAGAGATTCATTCCAGAGCGTGGATTTATTTAATTCCTAGCCCACGCTTTAAAAATATTTACCCATCGCGGAATTCAAAATAGATTTAACACATGTTTCCGTCGTTCACGCCTCAATATTATTCTAAGACTACATAAAAATATCGTTTCATTGATAACGTTACGTAGCCAGACATTCGTAGCAAAGCTGCAAGTTATTTATTTTATAAAAATAATTAATGCTCAAGTATATGTCGGCACATAGACGGTATTCGAACCTCGGTACACGAATAATATAAAAGACATCTTAGTATAGAGTAATCAATTGCAGAGACTAGCTTTGTGGCCTATGTGTCTGTCCATGACCTAATCTATGTTTGATCAGGAATAGGGTATTGAGGCTTGAATGAATAATATTGATATTAAATAAACGTTCGTGTCAGAATTCAATCAAAATCTGTATTTACTTAATTAGACGCGTTATCTTTAAAAAAATCTTTTCTAACAATTCTCAGAGTAATCTAGCTTTCAACGGAGAACTGTGCTTTACGACGCACAACACTGACCCAGAGCTACGTATATAGAGTAATAAAACAACAGAGCGTCTGTTCTCTGTTATCACACAGTCGCCGGCTACAGTGTACAGTCGACAACAACCTATCCTACGCAGAAGTAGTATTGTCGTAGACAATTTTTTTTCTAAAAAAAATCGTCTTGCGTTCTCGACCAGCAGCCAGTGCTCGTTTTCTAAAAGAGAAGACCGGTGAAGG
This sequence comes from Meandrusa payeni, assembly GCA_029286785.1. Classification (NCBI taxonomy): domain Eukaryota; kingdom Metazoa; phylum Arthropoda; class Insecta; order Lepidoptera; family Papilionidae; genus Meandrusa; species Meandrusa payeni. The sequence continues at coordinate 7,288,413 of JAGSMX010000029.1, forward strand.
CTGAAGTGTTATTTATTTACGAGATGAAGAAATGCTAACAACATTCGTTAGTCAGCGGTACGCTATCGAAAAAATATAGTAGGACAACTGTTTAGCAAAAATAGATAGCTATAATAGTTATGGAATCGTCATTGAAGTTTCATCTTCAAACGTAATCCAAATGGTTTAGGGTACGGTCTGCGAATTGTAAGGTCGTAGGTTCAAATCTACCATTCGACTATTGACGCAAACCATCCTTTTTTTATGAGGGGAAAGCGGTGGTAATGTGGGGTTTTTACCCACGAAAATCCGGGTGATGGGCTCCGAGATCTCCATAGGAATGCACCGGAGCCCCTCTGTACTGTGATCTTACGAGAGCACGTCCCGGGGAAAGAGGTTAATCTGAGGAAAAATCTGTGCCCTCGCTGTGCAAGGCGACACGGGCCTGCCGATGTCGCCTTCTTCCCCGGTCCACCTTGGTGGACGACCCACCCTTGTCGCCCAGTGAACCCGAAGCCCCTTTTAGTCGCCTTCTACGACAGGCAGGGGATACCGTAGTCTTATTCTTGAGAGCCCAGAGGTACAAGGCTGCAAAGACACGCACCATCGCGATCATGCAGAACGATCCTTTTTTTTTTGTTAACGCGGGGGAATCTTTTTGTAGACCATCCTCCGGTACCCTGGGTGGGCCCGGAGGGATGTGTGGGACTCGGCCTGGGCAGCCCCTACCCACTAAACCTTCCGCGAATGTCATCAGCCGTTATGAGCGGGGTGCCCCGGATCTGTCAGCGACAGGACACATGCAGAAAGATCCTAACTTACTCGTAATGTCCTAATGTCTTAGTTGGAATAATTAACAAGAATGTAATATTTGTAAAATTACACAATTTAAGGCACTTGTTTTGCATGATCGGTGGATTTAGGTATCCCACTACGTATTCTGATCATCCTTACAGAAGTGGATAAATCTTCTTCTATCTCCTTCAAAACGATCTCATCACCTACCGATGAAATACGTCCATCAGTGGCAGGCTGTCCAGGTACAGAGACATTGTAGATTGATTTATGAGTGTCGGTTGGTTAGGGTAACGCTTTTGAACGCTCTTTGGAGGCAGATATAGAACCGTGTGTTTTAATTAATTGCATACCGCATTTAAAATGTATGTCACATAAATCATTGCACACATTATGATTCTTAAATTAATAACGTGTTCCTAATAATGTGTTGTAAGCTTCCATGTTGTTCGTCTCAGAGATAACCACTTTAAAACACAAACATGTCTTCCTCACGTTTGATCTATAATAACATTCCATGTCGTGTCGCGTTATATGTTTGCTTCACAACCTAATACTTTGTGATGCTACGAACAGTATTACTGACAAACAAAATTATATTAATTACCTCAAGTTTTTCCTCTTATTTTGTTTTAGACCTTCTTCCATTAACTTGACTAAATTGAGTGCGGTTTATGCGTTGCGGTCTTTACGATTTATCTTATGTCTTTTCCAACTATCGTTAACTAAGTGGCAAGTGGTCTTCAGATGATGATTGATGAAATTCGTAATTGGTGGGCGAAGCGAAGAGCGCCTAGATGGACTGACAACCTTGTAAGGATAGCCGATAGTAGCTGAATGCTGAAAACGGAGGATCGTGTATGGTAAAAGCTGATGATGATGATTGGGATGAATTTATGTTATGAAGACTATTAAGTATAAAATTTAGGTTAAAAAACCGTATCACAACAACAACTGACGGATGATTTAACTGACTCATCTGCTGATATAACAACTATAAGAAATAAGGACGTTAATATATATTTTGTTGTGCACTCTGTGTGTGTTCTGTTTATGCACTCATAGCACCGTCATTTAAGAACCAAGTTTTATTTATTTTGTTTGGTTTGCTTTCAATTAGGTCCCAAATTTTTTTTGTTACTATACTCGTAGAACCTCGGGCCAAAGATATACAAGGGACCTCTTAGAAATCGTATGAAAGAATGCTCTTTGATTCAGATATTTGTAGGCCAATCCAAAGGCTAACTACCTAAAACCAGCTAAGTTGGTAACGACAAAGAGTACGAATGTGGCAAGAATGAGAGAGGAAATATAGGCCCTATATCTATAATGTATAAATAGTTTATTTCAGAAATAAAAAAGGGCGACTGCATGTAATAGCTTTTAATGTTAAATCCGTCAAATATGCTTGTTTTTTCTTTCTTTTATTTACAAACATTGTCATTGGAGAATTTCATAAATTCGATTTGTAGCAAAGATTATTATAGAAGGCAACATTTTTAACACATGCAAAATGGTTAAAATATCGCTAAATGGCGTATAGTCTACGAATTTAACCAAGTGGGTGTTAAATGTTAACCCAGAATTCCACACCCAGTAGTTCAAATTATTTATGTCTCGGCTTTGAACCCGTTAACGGTATAAGACGGAAATGTAACAAATGAGGCAGCAATAAAACCCGATCTTGATGTGCTGGAGTGACGTGACGTCATGCGGCTCCAAACCGAACGTACAGTCGGGCGCAAATTTTATTGTCTAACTTAACAATATACGCTAGAATATCTATAGAGACTGACCACAATTGGCACGGGACTAAAACAAAGGGAATTCTTTAGAGGAGGCCTTCACCTTCGCCTGAGGAGGGGTTCTTGGAATATTCCTTACTACAATTTTTATTATTGACATTTCAAGCTAATGTCTCTATTAGCACACTGTTTTTTTTTAAGTATAGTTTATCCTATAACTCTGTACGTTTCTTGCAGGAAATATAAGGGTTTATTATTATTATTCTTTTATTTATTTTAATACCTTAAGTTAAGTTTTTATAATATTTCTATAAAAAGTAAAATACAGAAAAATATCATACAAAATACAAAAACATTATAAAAACCTATCCTAGTGTGTGTCACCGGCAACGAAGCAGAGCCCAAGCAACCGGTGGTTAGGGCGACATAGAGAGAAACCTCCCGACGATGCGTGCCGTGTCCAGGAGTACTGCCTTCTGTACTGACCCTTGACCCAGCCCTCCAGCGAAAGTCTCTTAAGATGTTGATCGAGACTTTTCGCTATGAGACCGTTTGCAGAAACGACTATCTGGACAATGATCGTCGAATCCACATCCCACATGGCGGTCACCTCGTGAGCCAAGTCGAGGTGCTTTGTGATTTTTTGAGAGATGGTAATATCGACGAGCACCGCCTGTCGCGTTGACCGATTATTATTATTATTATTTATCTATAGAGTCGTTCCAAATGTAAAAAGACTTTTGCAATTCTTACACAATTATACTTAAAAGTACAGTTGTAGGCATATTTCTTATGTTCGCCAAACATCATCGCAGATATAATAATAACAAGTGGTCGCCCTTAAGTCAACATTTGACTATAATAGGGATGTTCATACCAAAAATATATCGATATATTTTTCGATAAAATATATCAGGTTGTATCAATGCTACCCGATATATTGTACAAATATATCGATATTTTTCATTTATCGAAATTTGTTTAAAATTAATTAGCGCGTAATTTTAATTATTAGAAAAGTTTTGTACTAATAGAGTACTTGGCGCGTAACTGAGAGGTTCTCGCTTCGGAACCCAGTCCAGATTATTTGATTTGATTTGATTCCACTACCAGTACAGGTTACATGCATAGGTTATAAAATTAAACCAGAAATAAAAGAGAGAATGGAATGTTTGTTTATTTTATTTCTTACGATATTTCGTATATCGGCTGAAATATAGCGATATAAATATCGATATTAGATTCGATAATATCGGATTGAAGCGATATATCGCGTCCATATATCGATATTTTATGTAATATCGATATCTATCGTGCACTCCTAGACTATAACCAAGGATTGAGAACACATAATTCGAAGCTCGTAACTTATTCGGTGAATCCTGAAAGTCACTATTTACCATAGTTACTTAACTGTTGCCAAGCAACCGTATAATATTCGCGTTGTACGTGTATCACACACATAAACTTACAGACACATTTACACATATATATGTCCCACTGTTGGGCGCAGGCCTTCTCTGTAAAGAGAGTTTAAAGGCATAGTCCGCCACGCGGCCCTATGTGCGGATTGGCAGACTTCACATGTAGTAGAAAAATCTTCTAAGACGCGTAGGTTTCCTCACGATGTTTTCCTTCACATAAAATTGCAACAACGAATTTATTGAAACGAACCCAGGTTGCTCTAGCGTACTATACAACTAGAGGCAGCTGCACGAACACTGAGCTACCACGGCTCATCATCAGACGCATGGTAGAGTGTTACTTTTTATTGATTTAATGTATTTTATATGCGTAATTTTTAAAAATGTTAGGATTCTGAACTCTAGCTTCTCTCTCTTCTCCATGCAAATGTTGTCTGGAAGATATAGGAGATATATAGCTCTTAGGAGGTAACAAGACCGCCCGTTCCACATTCAATTATATCGCATTAAATGTAAAACTTAACATACCTGTGTGTGCTTGTGAATTGTTGTGCAATAAAGTATATTGATATTCAAATAAACACTTTACTTATTTCATCTTATGTTTTCTAAAAAAAACAAGTATATTTACGATCTAAAACCGTCTTCAAATCGATTCAAACGTTAAACGCCATTACACGCGGACGCCCTCTTTGTATATCCGAATTATCGTAGGAATATTACGAAATAGAATTAATCAGAATTTCACCAAATTACTCTTGAAGTGCATCCTTTCCAATAAAAATTTAATCATCCTGAAGCGTTGACGTGATATTGAGTTATTCTTTCATTTGTGGCGCACATACTTCATGCAAATTTAAGACTTATAAGGTTTTCTCATGGATGCAATTGTCAGAAGCACCAACATTCAAATAAAAAAAGAATCATCCAAATCGGTTCACCCAGTCGTAACTTGTGAAGTAACAACATAAGAAAAAAATCTTTTTTTTTAAATAATTTCTAAGCAAGTGCTTGACTACGATCCCACCTGATGTTAAGTGGAAATGCAGTCCTAGATGGTAAGGCGCACTAGCTTAGTAAGTGCCTATTCACTCTACTCTTGAAAATACCCACGTTGTAATCGGAAGGAAAGAGAGACGCGGGCAAACTATTCCAGTCCTTTGCTGTACGAAGAATGAAAGACGAAGCAAATCGCTTCGTTAGGGTTTGGGGGATGTTCACAACAAAAGGATGAAATCCCCGCAGTTCGTCTAGAAGTCCGATGGTGGAAAGGGGATGGGGAAATTAGATCATGTAGTTCCTGAGCACACTCTCCAAAATGCAATCTGTAGAAAACCGAAAGGCTAGCTACCTTACGCCTGTGCTCAAGACTGAGCAGATTGGTTTCAGCTGCGTCACCAAATAGCCTCTTAGCCCGCCTCTCCACCGAGTCCAAAGCTGCGAGATGGCATTTAGCTGCGCCTGCCCAAATGTGACAGCAGTATTCTACACACGACCGGACTTGAGCTTTATAAAGTGTTAAAAGCTGTCCCGCAGAGAAGTACGGTTGCACTTTGACCAAGATCCCAAGTTTAAATCGGTTGAAAAAATTATACTGCTACTTAAAAATCACGTTCACATTTAATGGAACAAACATGAACAGCTAGCCTTAATCTATGTCATGGCGAGTCCTAATTCTATTTTTAAATGTTGCCAGTGATGTCGACAAACAGATCTCTCGGTAATCGGCTCTTGAGTTAAACTGCCATGAACGAAGATTATTTCCGATGACGTTTGGTATTTTTGATCAAGATAGAAACCGCGTACAGTACTACTGAACACACTACGCGACATAATCTTTTTCAATATCGATCAATCTTTGACAATTACTACCATCGTTTACGTTTGTTTCAGTACCAGGGTATATTCCACATTCCCTCCTAAAATATGATCCCAACCTAAATATCAACAGACGCAACAAAAGTAAAACTTGTCACATAAATTCTTTTGCTTCTTAGATTCCTACCTATATAATAAAATCAACTAAAAAATGGCTATCTACAACCTACCTAAAGCTAACTGTAAAAAGATCTCATACCTTGGCTACTAAAGCTTGACTAACCTACTAACTACCACAGATAATTAACTAACTGGTTAAATATTCCCAAGATATAAGTTAATTCTTCCCAAGTGCCGCCCAACCTAAATTCATTTATCAAATTCTTCTTCTTAATCATTTATCGCTGAAGGTCTTATCTATTAGGAAGTGTTGTTGGAGATCATTTGATTCACTATCACCTTCCTTCCTGTATTGGCAGGTCTGTGAGCGTTTTAACTACGTCTGACAATCGGGTAGGTAAAAGACCGTTTGCTTTTTCCCCGAACAAATGCATCTATCGATTTCCTCGTTGAAACAGCAATCATTTAATCTATTTAACGGACTTTGCGAAATTAAAAGAAAAAAGTTTCTATTTGGGTTTTTTGCACATTCCTCTAGCTAGTCGAATAAATTTAAACATAAATATAGTCCAATGGACGGAACGATCCGTTACGAGAATAATAAAAAATGAGTTATGGTATTATGTGCTGGAATATTTTTTAGACAAACGTTTCAAACGCTGACGGCTAGCATCTATCATTTTCAATTCTGTCATATCATTAGACTTGCAGCCATATCTTTATTAAGTTTTTGATTAGAATTTCAATTTGACTGTTGTATATTTGTGCTTTGTGGTGTCAGCTATCAGATGGTTTCCGAAACAATACTATTTGAAGAGCATCAAAAAACTGCATCATCCATACCATCATCAAAGTCTGACCTGATTCGCTACGTGAACTGCAGACTAAATAAATAATTAATTTTAAAAAATTAAGAAGATAGAACCGTTGTAGCTCTGTGTCCTGGCGGTCGACTTAAGATGCATATACGCAACCAGAGTTCGATCCCCGGTGCCGGCACCAATAAATTTGCTGTTGCAATTTATGTGGCTATTTACCATGCGCTCGGCGGTGAAGGAAAACATCTTGATGAAACCTGCATATCCTAGAAATGGTTTTTAAAATATGAGAATTATGCCAATTCGAACTATGCCCTTACACTCTCTTTACAGAGAAGGCCTGTGCACCAGCACTGGGACATATATAAAGGCTGTTACTTTAAATAAAGAAGAGTAGGAACTAAAAACAATTTTAGTAATATTTGTGAATAATGTAAGAAATGTTTGCGTGTACTTATATATGCGGGTGGGATATTATATTTCTCTAGGACACATAGTTTTTTATGGCATGCAAATAATTAATTTATATCAATAAATAATACACACGGATAGTTAATCTCAATTATATTGGAGCACTTCTATTGTAGCAATTATATATATGTGTTTTTGTATTAAAATAAATTTGATTACAGACCCACTAAAATCTTTTTTAAGCGGTAAGTTTCTGTCCATACAAAGGTTGGTCTGGAAGAGATCGCTCTTAGCGATAAGACCGCCCATTGCGTATGCAATTACACCGACTAATATGAAAATTGTATAATTGTTATTTCTGTGATGTATTTTGTTTTTAATTATTGCGTAATAAAGTATATTCATTCATTCATTTACTTTAAAAAGTAAATAATTTAACACATTTTTTTCACTGCAGCTGCAACATGTAATTTTTGTGTTACAGTAATACGATTGCATCATACAATTTCACTCTTATCATTTTTTCGTAACGCTCGTAAGCTATTTTTTTTTTTTTTTAAATAGCTAGCAATATTTCTTTTTTATTTATTTTTTCAGAAAAATTACTAATAATCTTGTTAACCATTCCAAGTAAGCTTAAGCTTGTGCTAAGACATGGTTCACGGCAATAGTCAAATGGTGGATTCGAACCCACGACCTTACGATTCGCAGGCCGTACCCTAAACCATTAGGCTATTGACGCTTTTTTTTATATTTTATTATTTTTATTTAAAAGTATAAAACCATAAAATCGATATTTCAGTTATGAAGGTTAATGTCACGTATCTATGGTACTTAATATTCCAACACTGTTGTCCGTGATTGTTTCCGGCCAATGAATAGGACATATGACGTCATTGTTGACACATACCCGACAATAATATGACATTAAAAGCACGGTACATATATGCTCTTAGTGATGAGTCCATTGTGCCCGAACCGGGAATTGAACTCGGGTTAATAGAGCTGAGCTGTGGTAGCTCAGTATCCGTTATTTTAAGTATCAGTTATTTAGGAACGCAAGACGGACACTTTGGCGCTAGTGACAAACCATTGCGGTTTATATAGCGTTAAGTTATATGTATATTTATTCCCTTTACTGTAAAATTTTATTTGTAATAAATCAAAAAAAAACTCTCAGGGCCTCTGTCCAACAGCAAGACATATATATTTAGTCTATAATTTAAACTTTAATTACGTACTATAGCTCTTCAAAAATGGCGCGGTGACTCATGAGGGGAATCATCTACATTTTCATTCTCATCTTAGACGTTAGAAATAAGTGTATGTGTTTTAAAAAAGACTTGGCTTAAAAGTCTTGTTACCAAGCCATAAAATATTCAACAACAAAATTACGTACTATAAATTCATTCATTCATTCAGTTGTTCTATTTCAAAATGCATTAGAAAAACGTTCGCGGAATACTCGGAACGTATGTAATGCAATGAAACTCCACAACACTAAATCAAGACGGAGATATTAGAAAAAAAAAAAACTTAAATAAACAGCCAGCATCGTAAATAGTTATCAGATAATCAAATCTGGCAAGTAACACAACTTCTTTCTGCATACGCGTATGTTATTTGGTCGTGTTTACCCTCTGCAAATAGGCCGAGTTCTAGAAACACGGTATTCGAAATATCTCCCCCACATTCCATCAACCTTGATCGATTCGGTTATTGATGTTGAATGTAACTGGTAGAAATGGAAATTATTGTAGATGTTTATTTGATAACTTTGAATTAAGTACAATGCTATTTACGCGTTAATTTGTCTGACTGTAATATGTCAACAAAGAAACTGAGACATCTTTAAGTAATGCTACTTACGAGGTCATTTATCCGACTGTTTTTTTTTTTATGTAGCAATAGGCATAACTACTGACTTATTCTAAATTCAGAGTTTTATTGCCCCTTGTCCTTTTTAATCTAAGTATAGTAATAGGTTGTCAAATATCTCCCTTCCGCCTTTTTGTCTTTTCAATTTCGCGGCTATGTACAAAGCGCTACAGAGCTCGTATCTAGCAATACTATACATAATTTAAAAGGTCTTGACATAACCTACAAAACGACGCTATGCATAATTAGTTTGGATATTGCGTTCAACAGTTATAGACGTGTAAACATGGAGTTCACTAACGCCGAAATTCGCGCTATTTTAAAGTTTTCCTTCGTTAAAGGCAAATCCGCTAGAGAAACGTTCCGTGAGATTAATGGTGTTTTGGGGATGGTACTCTATCACTTCGAACCACGGAGGAATGGTTTCGACGATTCAGAGCCGGTGAAAACGACACCATGGATAAGCCAGCCGGCGGAAGACCTGTGACGACAAATACCGATCAAATCATGGACTACATCGAGTTAGACCGGCATGTGGCATCTCGTGACATCGCCCAGGAGATGGGAGTTAGTCACCAAACCATTTTAAACCATCTGCAGAAGGCTGGATACAAAAAAAAGCTTGATGTTTGGGTGCCGCATGATTTGACGCAAAAAAACCTTCTGGACCGAATCAACGCCTGCGATATGCTGCTGAAACGGAACGAACTCGACCCATTCTTGAAGCGGATGGTGACTGGCAACGAAAAATGGATCACATACGACAATATCAAGCGAAAACGGTCGTGGTCGAAGGCCGGTGAATCGTCCCAAACAGTGGCCAAGCCGCGAATTTCGGCGTTAGTGAACTCCATGTTTACACGTCTATAACTGTTGAACGCAATATCCAAAGTAATTATGCATAGCGTCGTTTTGTAGGTTATGTCAAGACCTTTCAAATTATGTATAGTATTGCTAGATACGAGCTCTGTAGCGCTTTGTACATAGCCGCGAAATTCAAAAGACAAAAAGGCGGAAGGGAGATATTTGACAACCTATAGTATGCCTATGCTATTTCTAGTTCCCCTAACGTGGATAGTTTAGGGCAGTTTTTCTCTCATGCCTTTCCTCTCATTCATTCATCCTTCTTATTATTATTTATTACAGTCTTATATTCTACTTATTGTTATAATTTTTATTTCTACTTTTAATGTACACTTCTTCTTTTATTTTCTCTTTCTTATACTATTTCTTATTACATTTCTATCTATTTATCCGACTGTTATATTGACTGATCCATTGCTTAGAACCGTGGTAGCCAAGTTAATGTGCAATGCAACTTATAGCCGTGAGCAAAAATAAAGGGTCGGTTAAGTTATAAAAGTTTGAATATCTCAGAATATAAGGACGCTAGCTAACTGAAATAAATTGGGCATGATAGACAATCAAATATCCGTAAAATAAAATAAAATATTTTTATTAATTTATTTATATTTCATTAAAAAACATAAACTTAAACGAAAAAGGACATCTTACGTAAATTTGGATAATACAGTAGTGATTAAATTTTATTTTTATTTAAATTTTAGTACTTAGTGTTGCCTCGATGTGTTTTCGTTAAGCTTATGTTTTTGTTGCTGCTATAGTTTCAACAGATTTTGAGAGGTTAAGCAGAAGGTAAGTGAAATGCTTCAAGAATGTGTCAATAATGTCATTGTTGCTTATATTCTGCCATGTCCGTTGAAGTTCGCTTTACAGAGCGCTTACTGATATATCTAACATTTAGAGTGCTGTAATGACAAATCTTCAAGCATTAAAATTTAAATGTTACATGTGTGAAATGTATTTGAGTTCAAGCGAATGGCGCTGCGCCAGATGTCGTAATTTCTAATTCAAAGTAGAAATGGTTCATTGTAATTTAATGACCACAAGCGGATTGTCAATGTTAAGTTTCAACACTGCGAACTCTAATATACCTTAGTTTAATGGCGGCGGTGGTCGTGCTTAAATAAAACGATTTTCAAATAAAAGCCAAAATAAACAAGTATATTTACGTGTAAACACAAAATAATAATAATAATAAAGCTCATTTATTACCATCCTTTGAAAAAAAAAACATTACATAGAATAATAAGACAAAAGATTTATAGAAAGAAAAAAAAAACAAAGAATAAAATAAAAAATAAAATCTCTTATAAGGAATGGCAAAAGGCAATAGGCTCAGCGTGTACTGCGTGACATAATGTCACACAGTGCTGGTTTTCAGCCTACCCCTACGCGCGCCGCGTCAGAACAGGCCCGCAGCCTGCAGCTAGCTACTAGGTTTTGTGATCGTTCTGTTGTTTCGACAGTAGGAATTTTTTGTACGTTGTTTTAATACCAGTGTCTGATACAGGCATACGCAACGGTGGGGGTAAATCGTTCCATATCTTTGTTGAGGCAAACTTGAAACGTCCCCTGTATCCCGCCGTTCTATATTTAGGTATTGCCAGGAAATTTCCTTTCCTCCGGCGAGTATTGCTGTTGTAGGTGTTGTTGAACCAGTCCAACTCAGTCTATAGGTAGTGTGGTTTTTTATATTTTATTATTTTATGTACACACCAGCAACTTCAAATCGAAAAGAACGTTAAGCGCTGTTTCGCTTGTACGCCCCTTTTTGTAATTCGAATTATCGTCGGAATTTTCAATTCAATACCTAACAAAAATCTCGTGAAACTACTCTTGAAGTATTTTAAATTTTCCAATAAAAAATGAATCATTGAAATCGGTTGGCACATCTATATATATAAAAGAGAAAGTGTGTGGGTATGTTCCATGTAAGCTCCGAAACGGCTGGACCGATTCGAATGAAACTTTCACGGAATCTTCAGATTGACCTGGCAAGTAATCCTATTAGTCCTTACTAATAAAAGTCCCTAGTAATAATATTTGGTGACGATCGGAGCACTCCTCTTTTTGAACTGTCAAACAAGCCATACATCGTACTTTTATTTCGGACGTTAACTTGAGCTCGATATGTTTCTGTATAAATGATAAGATTGATATTGTATTTACTGATGCTGCTGAAATGTACATGGGTATAGGTGACCTTCACCCGCTCGAGAAGAGAATGAATACGGAGAGAAATAAATAATTTAATATATTTTGGGGGTTAAATTAAATATTTAATGATGTACTTAAGTTTATTGTTTAAATAAAATAAAGCAAAATCTAGCCCGGCGTAGCGGTCTGAGCACGCTGGTATCGTAAATAAAAATAATGGACAGTCGTAGAGACTGCCAATAGAAGCGAAGCTTTGGTTATTTTTTTCACGTCAACTGTAGCTTTTGTTATGACGGTATTCGTAAAATCGTGCCAAAAAAAATGTAGGTATGTCGATAAAAATTTCACGACCATTTAACTTGATTATTATGACGTTCTGCCAACGGCTCGATAGCTATAAATTTCCAACTGCCACTTCTCATTTTACAATACTACAAGAAAATTATGTGGCATAAGACGCGATAGCGTTTTATTCTCGTCCAATCATAATATTTTTACAAGTGATCGTCATATTTTCTGCCACTGTCCAGCGCAGTTTTAAAGTACATTTTCTGTAGACGCATTTAAAAGGCATCTGTTATAGAAATAATCTCAACGATTTCATTTATTTTCTCCGAATGTTGCTCGTTGAAATAAAAGAAATTTTACTGATACTTCTTATATATTGCGGGTATTAAGAGCGCTGCAGGAGATTCTTCGGACACTTCTCCAAACGCCAACGCTTTCCGAAATGGTACTTAAAGCTAGTTGAAGTCTGATTATGTTTTGATAAAAGCTACCGACCGAGTCGTAGTTCAGCCATTTAAGCTATTCAAGTAACCGTTTAAGCCAAGGTCTCCCTCTTGGGAGACCTTGCGCTGTATCGCTCCCAGTAGACAGGTTCATCTCTGTGGACAGTCAGCATAGATTCGTCAAAAAAATGAGAATATTTAATAAAACTGATTTTTTTATAGTACGTCCGCGAGTCTGCTAATTGCTAATGACATTCAATCCAAAATATTACAATTCAATTGTCATTATCCAATAAACCGTAATCTACTAATTGGATTTTTTGATGATCATGATTTTTTGATATTGAATAATTGTATGAAATGTCCGACACATTATTGGAAGATATCCTTTTTCTATAAAAAAAATTTGAGACACCTTAGGTAGTCCGTCCAAGTCGATGTTACCCTTCACCGAGGGGACCCTTGTGTCGAGTTACTAGCGATAGAGGTTCAGGCTAAGCGACCAAAGAGCTATGCCACCTCTCAATCCTTTGAAACAGTTAAGTTCAGCTTCTCTCGCCAATCTGTAGTTATAGTTTATCATAAAAAATACCTTAGGCAGAAAGTGAAAGAAAGATTATGAAGGCAATAGGATCTCTTGGCGTTACGTAGGTACAAAGACACGAGGTGATTAGTCTGGCTATAATAGTAAGTTTTTCTTCTTCTGTTTAGCAATTTTCCGTCTTATTACCAGGTTCCGCTGTCTGAGTCTTCCCCATTTTGCCAGGTCTTCAGCATCCTCTGATGATGAGCGCTTTATAAAGGCAAATTTTTGTTTCCAGCTATCAGGTCATGGGACTTCCAAACACGATCAATGAGTCTTCCGAAATTGGCAGCGGCTTGTTCAATGGGAGATGGTTTCTCCGAAGCAAGAGTTTTATCACTTCTGACAAGAGTTCCCAGGTATTTAATATGAGATACTTCTCTAATGGTTTTCCCGTCTAGATGTTATGTTGCATTTGTCATCACATTGCAATCTCGTGGCTGAAAAATTGGATTTTAAGAACGTTAATATTGAGGTCGAACCGTTGAAATGAGATGTGTAACATAGCATAGTATTGGAAATACGCCACACTGACAGACGTGAAGCATATTTTAGATTACAATATCTCTATTACAGGGATTCGTTGCAGTCTGACTTAGCTTTGAGTAACGAAATATTTGAACATGTTTTCTCAGATCGTTTCGACTAGAGCCACAGTGGCTAAAGTCTTATTACCACAATCAAATGTTCTAATTCTACTTTCAACCATTCTTTCGAACCATTACAGACACACAGAAGAGTACCGACTTGAAAAGAGTAGATTTTAAATTCGTCTTTTTGAAGTAAAACTTATTTACGCGCGCTTAGGGAGTAATCAGATGAATCCGTTACGAAAAGAGTAATCGAGCGAGGCAAACGGAAGTTGGGAGGCATATATAAGGTAGTGAAGATAGAAAGAGAGAGAGGGTTACGTTTCGTATATCTAAGGCAGAGTGCAGGCCTATTGTCTGTATATGTATGTATATCACACTGTAGGGGCAAGAGAGAGCAATGTGCGAGAACATTTTTTTTTTTTTGGACGAACTAACACAGTTGGCACAGAGAAGCTGGCCTTTACTGCTTCACCGGACTGAGAACGCGAACATTTTCTTTCTCTCCATTTATATACTATACATATATACATACATAAACATATATGTACATACATATAGATGGAGCTAAGTCGTGCGGTCTAAAGCACACTATTTTTTACTATCATTAATTAACTGAATCTCTTTCATTTGAAATGATTTAGTTTCAATTAAGTACCATTTATATTGTTGCCATAGGACCTTGGAGAAAAATATACCAGAGAATTCCTCAAAATCGTGAGCTAGAATACTTATTTAATAGAGACTAGACTAGAGGACTAGGCATGTACTCCATTACGACCATGAGGACGAATATGGAATAAAATAGAGAATTTAGACGCTATAACTATGATACTTCGTAAAAAAAGAGGGCGTCCGCGCATAGTACCGTTTGACGTTGGATCCGATTCGATTTGAAGTCAGCATTTGTTTGTACTTCTAAATATTTATAGCTGTCGCTTACATTCGCGATTGTTGTCACACGATTAAACTGTGTCACAGTTATATATAGAAACAGCACGAATAATTATGCAACTAGATCTATGGTTATTTTTACTAAGGACTGTAATGAATCGGACAAACAGGCGTATCGTACGTTCGTCTCTCGTCTCGTTCGTTTGTTTCGTTTTTAAATAATCGATTTCTAAAAGGAGTTCAATTCAAGGAGTATCAATACATCTGTATTTTTATGCTTGTCCATTTACAGCGTCATCGTTTATAAAACTATTTGATTTTTTTTTGTTTACAAAGTTTTACTATCAATTGAAGGGTTCAGGAAAAATGCAGGATTTCAGAAATAACAATGGATTTATTACCAGAATTACACAATACTCTAGGTAACAATGCGGTCCTTTCGCAACCGCCCTTCACGATAAAGTGACGCATTTTCTATATGCTACCCACTCACCGGCCAGTGACAGCTATTACGTTGCCATTATACAAATCAAATGTCCTGATATTTAATAAAAATAAATGAAAAAATGAAATGAAATTTTATGTGCTGATTTACCACGCGCTCGGCGGTGACGGAATACATGGTGAGGAAACCTACTTACACACCTTTACTGAAAACATCTTATCTAATCCGAACTATGCCCTTATACTCTCTTTACAGAGAAGGACCGCGCCCAACAGTGGGACACAAATATTTTATATATATAAAGGCTGTAACTTTAACCGCGGGTAACGCCGAGGGACGCAGCTAATATAGAAAAAACTAGATTCTATATTACATGTGAGGTAGTTTTTGAATGTGTTTACATTACACGTCAATTTGATCTCCAACGCCGCGGAATACAAACCGAATGATAAATAGGTACAAATACTTTCAACGGCGACGCTAGCGGTTCGTGGGCGCACCGCAAATTGGAGCCGTTGAAATGTTTGATTGTGAAGTTATTTCTGAACAGGATTTACGGGTGATAATGATCCTGGCTATAATTTAAGAATATATCTCTCCTAACAAACTGATAAAGGTAAATGTAAATGTGGATATATCCACATTTCATTTCTATTTTGTTGATTTAGCAAAAAAGCCATTATTTTGTCTTTATACTATACGATATATACAGGATATTAGGACCGCTAGGAAGACAGGCGATAGTTCTAATGACAACTTTGAGGATGGGACAGAAAAAAATCGATCCTGATCGAGAAACGAATCATCAAAATCGGTTCACCCGAGCGAAAGTTATGAGGTATAAACATAAAAAAGACATACCACGAATTGAGAACCTCCTCCTTTTTTGAAGACGGTAAAAAACTACGTATATGTTCCAGCCCTGAAATTCTAGGCTCGTAGAATAAGGCTACGGTATCCCCTGCCTGTCGTAGATGGCGACTGAAAGACGCTTCGAGTTATCAAGCGACAAGGGTGGGGCTCTTGTCGTCCTCTGCACTAGACACGGGAACCTTGTACTGCGAGGGTGCTTAGGGCGGGATAAAACTACCCCGAGACTTGCTACCAAGCATAGTGCAGTAGCGCTCCGGTGCGTTCCACTGGAGATCCCAGAGACCCTCACCACGGGGTGTTCTCCTTATTATCGGGGTATTTTCTTGAAGATTTCCCTTTAACCAAAAAAACAGGGGTTCCGGCTCAGCGAACTAAGAGCTGTGCCACCTCTTATCAAGTTAAATTCAAAGTCAGCTTCTCAGGCTAATCTATGTAAATTCGTCAAAAAAACCCGAATAATCTGAATATCAGTTTATTGAAAGACGCCTCCGTCAGACTAAATTAAACGCCTATCTAGCGTAACGGACAGATTTATATCCCCATTGACGTGTTGTTATCTCGAAATAGAAAGCTGAAATCCACGTTTACCTGATCTCAATCCGGTCTAAGCCGTAACGGTGGCGGTGAGCTTTAACGTAAGTCACCTGGCACTAGTTCACAACGTACAGAGATGAACATTGATTGGATGCTTCCTGTAATTTCTGTGCTGTTAATCTATAGATTCCAAATATGCTCTTATCACTGAATTTTCACAGTGACAATCGACCATCTACAATTCAATTGTCATTGTGACAGTCAGACTTCATATTCATTAGAAAAAATTTCTAAGACATGTAGGTTTCCTCACGATGTTTTCCTTCACCGCCGACTGTGTGGTAAATCAGCACATAAAATTGCAACAACAAATTTATTGAAACGAACCCAAGTTGCTCTAGCGTACTATACAACTTCAGGCAGCTGCACAGACACTGATCTACCACGGCTCATCATCAGACGCATGGTAGAGAGTAACTTTTTTTTTCCTTAACCGCCGAGCGCATGGTAAATCAACACAAACTTGTAGCAATAAAATTGGTACCAGGAATCGAACGCGGGTTGCTAGCGTACCATGCAACTTGAGCCAACCGCCCGGACACTGAGCTACCACGACTCGTATCATTGGTTAATCGTTATGATTTATTTTATTTATTATATTATTTAGATCAATTGATTAAAATATAACGGCATATTAGAAAGTTGTCATTATGTGTGAAATTACCAAATACTAGTAATTGAAACAATATCCTATTAGGGGCCGTCCATATATTACGTCATTCCAAATTATGGGGGGGAGGGTTGGTCTGCGGATGATGGTAAATGATAGATAGGAGGGGGGGGGGGTGTTTCGAAATTGACGTCATTCTTATTTATTTATAGTTTATTATTTATTATTATTTATATGATAATATTATTTATTTATACTTTAAAAGAATGGGTGAAAACTCCGTGGGAGTTATCCAAAGAAAAGTAAAAATATATTATTAAATTATTAATTTAAAAACAATATATAATATTATTATTCCCTATTTTTTACTTTTATTATATTTTTTAATTTTATTATTTTTACTTTATTTATCAATGATTATTGCCAAAGTAAAAATAATAAAGGTGATTCTATAACCAAGTGTTTTAATTATATAATACCCTATTTTTCTCAAATCTGCAATGTATTAATTTCGTCAAACTGGTAATGACGTCAATTTTGGGAGACGGGGGGAGGGTCATTAAGAAATGACGATAGGATGATTGTAGGGGGGGGGGAGGTCTAAAGTCTGAAAAAATCGATGACGTAATTTATGGACGGCCCCTTACTTGTTACGTATCGATTCGAAACGAAGCATTTAAATGTACCCTTAGTTCCACCTGAGTGTATATATACATATATACACATATACATAATACATTATTATTATATATTAGTTTGTATTTTTCTATTTCAGATATTTCCCCTAACTTTTCGAAGAGAGCGGGCTTCGAAGTCCGGTTTACGGGTGAGTGTTTTTTTCATCATTTTTTTTAAAGAAAGCTAGTAATTTTTCTTTTTTTTCAGAAATGATTACTTACATTCTTGTTAACCATTCCAACTAAGCTTAAGCTTGTGCTAGGCGATAGTGCACGAAAATAGTCGAATGGTGGATTCGAACGTACGATCTTACCATTCGCAGACCGTACCCTAAACCATTAGGCTATTCAATTTCAAATCAAAAAAAAAAATGTCATCAATTTTTTATCTAAGTTTTTTTTTGTATTTGGCATTCGTTATAGTATAAGGTCCTATGTGGCAGGTGCCAAAAAGTATTTTTTATCTAAGATTTGATCCTCCAACCATCAGTGACCGAGTCTGCTAAATCATTTATTTCAAATTGAAGATTCAGTGACATTACTGTTGTAAATTTTTGCTAATTTTGGTAATCTTCAATTTAGTTGTGCTATGGTTTTCCAATGACATGCTACTGTGTCTGCTATGTGTTGTTAATCTCATACATAATTAGATCTTCCAAATTTAAACCAACATTTGAAAACACCATTGTGCATTAGACGGAACAACTGATGTAAAACTTCTTTAGCTACCCGATTTTTTAAGAGAGAAAGAAAATATAGGCTCGCACTGCTCTCTTGCACCTGCAGTGTCATACAGACAATAGGCCTGCAATTTTATCTTAGATTTACGAAACGTTACTCTCTTACTCTTTATCTTCCCCAACTTCCCTTCGCCTCGCCAGATCACATCGTAACGCTCTCACAAACTACCGAAGTCAAGCGTGTGTAAAGAAGTATTATATCAAAAGTTAAATAAGTTAAATGACAGTTTTTAGCACAAAGATAATAGAGTTGTAATAGGTTGTTTTCATAGTGAAAAGTCAATGGTAAATAGTCTAAATCACACCGGAGCAGAGGTCATGAGTCGAGCAACTTGGTTAGACTGACACTGTTCTAATATAAATAGAAGGATATTTCTCAATACGACGTAAAGTATTAACGCGCGCTGTATGTGTTATGCTGAAACCGTTAACGCGATATAACATAAACAGTGGGCATTATAAATAAATAAATGTTATATCTGTAGATTACGGCACGTCGAGATTTTTCGGAAAAGTTCGTATTTATCGTGCTCTCTCAAATAGCTTCTGTACCCATCTTAGAGCCGTAGGGGTAAGTCGCATCATCAGATCAACATATATATATAGAGAGGTAATACGCAATTCACATATTTGCTAGAATTTTAATCATTTATATTTTCAGATTTCAATTGCATTTCTCTCACACGCTCACACGCAGGTTTATACGTTTATATATATATCCCACTGCTGGGCACAGGCTGTCATGGCTAAGGAACATCAGGGAATGGACTGGAATAAAAACAGTCGAAGCACTATTCCGCTTAGCCATGGATAAGGAGAAGTTTAGAAAACTGACTCCCGATGTGAGATGATGGAGAGGCACATGAAGAAGGGCGCAGGCTTTTTCTGTAAATAGATTAAAATGGCTTAATCCGCCACGCGGCCTAGTGCGGATTGGCAGGTTTCACATGTCTTAGAAAAAATTCTAACACGTGTAGGTTTCTTTACTATGTTTTCCTTTACCGCCGAGCGCGTGCTATTTCAGCACTTAATTGCAACTAACCAACTCATCGGTGCCGGCACCGGATCCACTATCATTGAATATGATCTTAACACAACCACGATCCGGAATTTAATGTTTAAAGATATGAATGTGAAAGCGAGATGAATGAAAGAATTACTTTAGACAATATTAGAAATTTAATTAGTGATAAGAATAAGATAGATATATTTTTAAGTTTCTGTTGATATGTAACGAAAAAAATAATTGATAGAAACAAAACTTAATGTAAATAGAAATAAGGAACTTAGAAATTAGTATTATATAAAGTAGATAAATTATAACTTAGTAGTAAACTAATGTAAAGATAAAAATACCCCCAGCCAAACACCCAACCAGGCCTGCCAAAAAAACAACCACGATCAACAACCATAACAAGCTAGTCCACGATCCCACCTGTTGTTACTTGGTGATATAGTCGAAAGATGGTACGCGCTAGTTTAATAAGTGTCTATTCACTCTACTCTTGAAGGCTCCCACGTCGTACTTGGACGGAAAGACTGACGCCGGCAACTTGTTCCACTCGTTTGCTGTACGCGCTATTAATGATGACTCGAATCGCTTCGTTCGGACGCGCGGAACATCGGCTATGAAAGGGTGGAGAGCCGTCGAAAAGAAAAGTCCTATGGTAGAATGGGGATGTGGGAATTAACTGAATCACACATCCAAAATGTAATCTGTAAAACACCGAAAGGCTTGCCACCTTGCGACAGTGCTCAGAACGTTCTAAATTTAGATCTTGGTCACCTATCAACTTTTTGGCCCGCCCTCCATTGAATCCAGCGCCGCGATTATTTGCACCTGCCTAGATATGAGCATACAGTTAGGCATTATATATCATATTATAATACACACAATATATTCACATTTATATATTAGGAGGCTGTTATAACCAGCAAATAGCTGCTATATTATCTAATTCTGAAAATATTGTTTTATATTATTTAGAGCAAATTTTTTAAAAAGTTTTTTATGAGTCTTGCCTTGTCGACAATCCTTTGAAGTTTATTGCTCGTCTAACTAATTATTACACACTATTTTACATATTTTTATTAATTTTTATTTTGTCGTCCTCCAAATTTTACTCTGTCGTAAGTTTTACGCTGGACAGAAGTCGGTAGAGGCAGATCATGCGCTCCAGGTGCCACGATCTTCAAACATGAGGAACCGACACTAAACAGAGATGTTACTAATGCTATTTCAAAAACGACTCTAAAATCTTTACTCTAAAACATTCTCATTAAGAGACAAATATATTTACGTAGCTATAAAAACAAAACCCAACTTCAAATCGAATACGAGACGGCTTAAATATGAAACACTACCATGCACTCTTTGCTTTACAAAGCTTCATAAGTTATATTACGATATTCTGTCTTCTATGAAAAATAATGCATAAATGTACCAGACAAACATAGCCTATAAGGAATTCAATAAAACAATCGTAAACAACAGACGGCACGCAGACAGGCGTCAAACGATGCGACGGAACGTTAGCTCGAAAATGTCCAGGGTGGAACAAACAGAGCTATTTGTTGTCGACGTTTAAAAATATAAGTCTGGTTTTAATGGTGTAAATTCAGTATTTAGTACTACTAATTTTAAATGATCGATAGAACGCCTTAACATGTTTCTAAGTTTGCTTTTAACTTATCAACCAAATCAAGTAGAAAAACACTTAATTCAAAATAATTTAAAAAAGAGTAAGTGTGTGGGTATGTTCCATATAGGCTACGAAACGGCTGAACCGATTTCAATGACACTTTCAGGGAATCTTCAGATTCACCTGGCGAGTAATCCTGTAAAGTTTGGTGACGATCGGAGCACTTCTGTTTTTGAACCGTCAAACAAGCCATATGTCGTACTTTTATTTCTGATATTAACTTAAGCCCGATATATTTTTGTATAAATGATATGAATGATTTTGTAGTTACTGATATGTACATGGGTGTAGGTAATGATCTTCACCCGCTCAAGAAGACAATGAATACGGAGTGAAATTAATAATTTAGTATATTGTGAGAGTTAAATTAAATATTTAATTATGTAAGTTTATTGTTTAAATAAAATAAAGCCAAATTCGAGCGAAGCGGGCTGGGTACGCTGGTTCAAAATGAAAATACAACGTCATTGTCCGCTGAAGTTGAATAT
Source organism: Meandrusa payeni (assembly GCA_029286785.1). Taxonomy (NCBI): domain Eukaryota; kingdom Metazoa; phylum Arthropoda; class Insecta; order Lepidoptera; family Papilionidae; genus Meandrusa; species Meandrusa payeni. The sequence continues at coordinate 7,310,349 of JAGSMX010000029.1, forward strand.
AGAGCAGCTATCATTCAGAGGCGGCGTGCTCTACAACCTGGGCTCGTTTATAATCTACTCTGTGTGTATGTTACTCTACGTTTGTTTTGTGGCGTTTACGTTCCGCTTGCAGATAAATCGCGTTTGAAATCTATAACGGTCACATCGTCTTGTTAATAAAGCGAAAATTCTGGAATCTTTATTTTCATTTGAATACCCATATAATACATATTTTTAACTCACCTGATCTTAAGTGATTTACATTGAAAAATGTCAAATTTACTGTGAGTTACACAACCTCGAATGTATCATCTAATAACTAATTCCCTAACTTTATTTTCGACCTCTCTGCCCCTTGTCAACGCCTGTCGTAGTGTAACTGAAATCTTATGTTAAACTGTCACATATTTTAAGCGTTCTAAAATCAAAACTAGTTTGTATGGATTAGCAGAATAGGGTTCCGTAAACAATGATTTTTTTTCTTTCAATAAAGCGCAACAGACTTATGTCCGTGCTCTTTTGTAATGTTCTTAAATTGGTTGTTTTGGTTTTTTTTTTAATAAGGGTGCTCTACAGTTACTACATTTTTTTTGTTTTTATAATGCCTGATTTTTGAAGGTGTTGTTGGAGAATGCTCTAGTTCTGGTTTGGTGACCGCTGCTTCTCTGTTTCTCATTGCCATTTTTAGGTTATAGTCTATAATTTTCTCGTTTGATGCTGTTGCCCTTGTCACCAGTCTTCCTGTGGCGTCGTCACAGTCATCTGTCTAATAGACACAGCTGACTGTGTGTCTGGATATCGCCACTACATCCTACGTCCTCGGATCGGAATGCTTACGCGTAACATAAAACATGGTAACCGTCCAAGCCGAGGTTACCCCTCACTGGGGAGACCCTGGTGTCGAATTACTAGTGATAAAGGTTGAGGCTAAGCGACCTAAGAGCTATGCCACCTCTCAATCCGGTGAAGCAGTCAAGGCCAGTTTCTCTGGCCAATCTATGTAGTTCGTCAAAAAAAAAACTTTAATCTGCATAAATGTAATAATTTCGTCATAACTAATAAAATTATACGGTACCCTATGCTTCCAGTTGAGAAAGTGTATTTTTATCGCGGCTGAAATAAAAATAAGAATTTTTCGCAGGTGACTAACGTGCTCCAGATTACTGTCAACGCATGTTTATTATTATTTTATTGTATTACTGTACATAATACAGTGCAATGGACGGACAATGTCTTCATTGGGGATATCGTAAATTATTAATGTAATGGTATTTTTTCTTATAGCGGGTTAAAAAAAGTTTGGACTATATAACTAAAAAAGGCAATTCTCGTGATGCCCAGTATTAGCTTGCTTCTTCCTGCGGCCTTTATGATGTTGTTGGAGCAGACCTATGTCCTGAAATGGTGATCATTATGAAGTATAAGCTGTAAGCTTGCTTAAGAAGCTACCACTTTAGTTATTATTTGTGCATCTGGATTACCAACACATTGACACCTTTCAATACATATAATATAGCCGTGAGCAAAAATAAAGGGTCAGTTAAGAAAATATAAATATCTCGGAAGATAAAGACTAGCTAACAGAAATAAATTGTGCATGACAGACTATTAAATATCCTTAAAATAAAAAAAAAAATTTTTTCGCCACATGCAGGCAACACTAAGTACTAAAATTTAAATAAAAATATTTAAATCATAATATTATTTATGTAAAGAAAAATATAATTTTCTTTGTATAAAATTTTGTCAAATGTCAACGACATTATATACATATATATTATATTTAAAAACATACACACTTTATTTTTGCTCACGAGTGTATAATACAATAATGCCAACCTAATGACACTTTTCGTTAGTAGTCAACAAGACAGATTGCAAAAGAGTTGCAAGTATTAAATTACAATTTGCCTACTATAAAATAATTATAACATTCCAAAGACTGTTTACGATTGACCACAATAGTATATTGATAAACAATGTTTGCTGCCATATCATATTTGTAAAACAAATTCCTAAAACGTTATTGTTAGCGGCACTACCCTTAGCGTGTTCTTAACCACCAAAGGTTAGCTGGAAGAAAGTGCTAAGTTCGCCTTTGTATATAAGGTGTATTAAAGAATTTAATATCTGTCATCCGTTCCATACAAGCACAATTACGTCTATATGAAGTTCAGTTCTTTAAGCAGGCATCTCGACGGTTTTTCGAGTTAAAGTTAAGTTAAAGCTAAGCTACAGACGAACAATTTATTTTATGTAGATCAAAATCGACAATACCCCTTACCTCTGAACTATCGACTGGATGAACCGATTTTGATGGTTCTCTCACAATGTTGCCATATGTCCACTGTATGATGATTTGCGCGCTAGATGATTTCGTGTGATCATCGATGAAAGGCAACTTCCCGAAGTGGCATATAAGTTAGTTTAGCTTAGATTGTCCCAATAGATTTAGCTAATAAAATAGCTACCGTCCGAGTCGTGGTTCGGCCCTCTCTGGCGCCCTAGGATCGGACTGCTAACGCATAATAATGGTAAACGTCTAAGCCGAGGTTACCCCTCACCAGGGGGACCCTTGTGTCGAGTTACCAGCTAATAGAAGTTTAGGCTAGGCGACGTAAGAGTCTCTCAATCCGGTGAAGCAGTAAAGGGCAGCCTCTCTCGCTGTGTAGTTCGTCCAAAAAAAATCTATATGAAGCTGGTATCAGACAGTTTTAGCCAATCACCGGATGACACAATACATTCGTACATCTAATGGGAATACCGTTAATAATTGACCTGGATAGAGACGTTTTTAGCACATTACATCATTATCGCATGTTTTGACTTCGCTTCGCTCGATATGTTATTGTTTGCGGCGTTGTACTCAAAATATACCAGTTTTTAAATACACGAACGTACGCGTAAAGCTTGCTTCTGTAATTGCGCCTTGTTAATAATAAAACAAGTATAGGTATTTATGAGTAAAAACAAAAACCCGACGGTAAATCAAATCCAACGTGAGGTGTGAATACTAAATGCAAATACTACGCATAGACTCGCTCTGTTATTTCCGAAGTACGGTATAGTACGAAATTTCTTTCTTCTTCTATGCCTTTTCCCTTTATTTGGGGTTGGCCCTCCTCGTGTTGCGGCGCCAAGACAGACGGTCTTGGGTTGCCCGTACTAGAGGTAGGAGGTTTGGGCTCGTTGCATATCTTTGGCAACGGTTGTCCACCACGTGGCCTGCGGTCGTCCTCTGCCTTTCTTGGTATCTGGGCCCTATGCACAACATGCTTCTGAACCCGCCTCATCACATGCCCATACCACCGCAAACGACTTTCCACCATTTTCTCCACAATGGGTGCAACTGTGAAGAAGCCTCTGTATTCATTTCGAAATTTATCTAGTCTCGTAATTCCCGCTGCCCACCGTAGCATTTTTAATTCATTTGTGTGCATCATTTTTCTTTTTTTCTTTCTTCTTCCACAAAAATAATATTTAAATGACTAAAGCGGGCAAAACGATAATTTTATCAAATGGGGAATGTACCTACCTTATTACGCGGTTATAACAATATTAGGAAAATACTTAGGCAATGGTTGGCGCTGATTTACAACTATATCCGGCTCGAAGGACCAAAAATGCAAACGCGAGATAAGCAATGTGAACGAAATATCTTATAATTTGCAAAATTTGCAAATTTAAAGGACGCAGACTGCGGAGAGACGAGAAATAGCGACAGTTCTTCGGTAAGGGAAGGATGCACAGTACCTTGTGTAGTCCTAATGGAGGCCACCAGTGCAGAAACACCAACAATTTCACTCCGTCATATATAAGTATAGCAGACACCTGCAGCGCGCGCGGTTTTTTCATTCCATTGCCCTTTTTCTATCGAGTCGATGCACCAAGCTCTTGCTGGCACGATAGGTAATTTGCGGGAGAGGGATAGGGAAGGTTTTGCAGACCAAATTAAATGGTGCTGTCTTCAGAGCTCATACTGGCAATTATAAACCAGCGCAACCAATATTTTTTCTAGTTATAGATAAGATATATTACATAGTCTCAGATCTCAATCAACAACCATTATTCCATACGATATTTAGTTTTCTAGAATCTCAGTAAAACCCTGTTTCCTATGCCAAACAAAATTCATATGAGACCTACTTGAAGCCAAATTGAATACATAAACGACGTTGCTACGAGTACACAAACATGACATAGAAATAATGTGCAAAATGAAGAGAGAACCTTTTCTTGAAGTCGGTTAAAGTTACAGCCTTACAGGCATAGTCCGCCACGCGGCCCTAGTGCGGATTTACAGACTTCACAACAAAGTTTCTAGGACATGTAGGTTTCCTCACGATGTTCTCCTTCACTGCCGATCACGTGTTAAATCAGCACATAACACTGCAACAATAAATTTATCAGTGCCGCGACCGGGGATCGAACTCGGGTTGCAACTTGAGGCGACCGCACGGACTCTGAGCTACCACGGTTCACTCGGTTAAAAGAGCTAAAGACGATGACGTCTGTACCGTACAGCAATTATCATGTGTGGGTTCCGTATGCCGTTAAATTATTCCTAATTATACGTAACTGTGCGTTGTTTTGTACTTATGTTCATTAGCACATCGACTGGGAATGTAATCAATGATACGACGACCTCGGCTGTGTATTACTTCTAGTTATGAAATAAGATGCTTTTATTTTGACTTCTCATTTTAGATAGATATTATTTTATTGTACGCCAAAATCAAACAAGATGCAAATTATAAAAACTTAGGCACATTTTATAATTCGCTGAATAAGTAATTCTTATAGTTGAAAGCGATCTCTTACAGATAACCTTTGTATGGACAAGAAATACATGAACAAAACAGGACAATGGCATACAGATACGGATATTATAAATAAACTATACATAATCAATATATAATTCCCACTGCACGACGTGAAAATGACTGCCGTAAAGTGTTGAAAGGTCGTTTGTACGTTAGTCTAAAAAATGGCAAAATAACGCACTGTACTATTTAAGTCAGTAGTCGAGGACTTAACATGTGCGTATGCCAAATAAAGATTTGTGTTTGTGCGCGAGTATCCGATCTTGAATTTAATTTGTGTTTCTTGTACGCGATTTAGGATTCATAGATACCTAATTCGGTAGTCAGAGACTTAACATTTTATTATGTGTATTTATTAATGTCAAATTAAGGTTGGTAATATTTTGCGAGTATCCGAACTTGAATTCAATTTGTGTTTCTTGTACGCGATTTAGGATTCATAGATACCTAATTCGGTAGTCAGAGACTTAACATTTTATTATGTGCATTTATTAATGTCAAATAAAGATTTGTAATATGGTGCGAGTATCCGAAATTTAATATAATATGTGTTCGTGGACGCAATACAGGATTCATAGATACCTAACTTAGTAGTCAGAGACATTTTATTATGTCCATTTGTTTACGTCAAATAAAGATTGGTAATATGATGCGAGTATCCGAACTTGAATTCAATATGCGATGCAGTATTCATAGATACCTAACTCAGTAGTCAGAGACATTTTATTATGTGCATTTATTAATGTCAAATAAAGATTTGTGTTTGTGCGCGAGTATCCGATCTTGAATTTAATTTGTGTTCATAGATACCTAACTCAGTAGTCAGAGACTTAACACTTTATTATGTGCTGATGATGATGATATTAATTTATCCCTAATGGGAAAGGCCAAAGACTTTAGTCCATACAGCCATGAATACGAGAATTTTGGTAGTTTTAAAGGCCGAAGCCACGTCTTCATTGTTCTTGATCGTAAAGCCGAACGCACTTGTATTAAATTTGTGTTGTGTGTTAGGATTCATCGTGCCATTCACTTGTTTGATTGTTCAGCGCTGATATTTTGGCCCCAGTTCAATCACGTGATGAATCATGATCGAGCTTTTGTTCGTAGCTTCTTTCATCTTTATTGTAATAGACCATTAACTATTACTCGTATTATGATACGGATATTATAAATAAACTATACATAATCAATATATAATTCCCACTGCACGACGTGAAAATGACTGCCGTAAAGTGTTGAAAGGTCGTTTGTACGTTAGTCTAAAAAATGGCAAAATAACGCACTGTACTATTTAAGTCAGTAGTCGAGGACTTAACATGTGCGTATGCCAAATAAAGATTTGTGTTTGTGCGCGAGTATCCGATCTTGAATTTAATTTGTGTTCATAGATACCTAATTCGGTAGTCAGAGACTTAACATTTTATTATGTGTATTTATTAATGTCAAATAAAGATTGGTAATATGATGCGAGTATCCGAACTTGAATTCAATATGCGATGCAGTATTCATAGATACCTAACTCAGTAGTCAGAGACTTAACACTTTATTATGTGCTGATGATGATGATATTAATTTATCCCTAATGGGAAAGGCCAAAGACTTTAGTCCATACAGCCATGAATACGAGAATTTTGGTAGTTTTAAAGGCCGAAGCCACGTCTTCATTGTTCTTGATCGTAAAGCCGAACGCACTTGTATTAAATTTGTGTTGTGTGTTAGGATTCATCGTGCCATTCACTTGTTTGATTGTTCAGCGCTGGATATTTTGGCCCCAGTTCAATCACGTGATGAATCATGATCGAGCTTTTGTTCGTAGCTTCTTTCATCTTTATTGTAATAGACCATTAACTATTACTCGTATTATGATACGGATATAAACTAGATTGGCGGCGAAACGGAAGAATGGGACCGTTGCCAATTTTCAATCGAAGAACAAAACCCTTGACGGTACATTCGTCTAATACATGTAAATTTCATTTTTAATCTGTCTTTATTGCTTGTCAAAGATTAAGCGACGACAAATAAAATGAGATGACAAACTTTTGATCGACTTTTTCATTTTTTGTTGAATTTTCAACATAAAATTGAAAGCGAAGGCTGTGTATCAAACCCGTTAGGATTAAAAAGACGTAAATGCTTATTTCTTCTTCTATTATTGCAATAACTACAGACGGGATAGACGTGATACCTATACCATAAAAAGAAACATGTTTCGAAGAAAGTTTTACTATACTATTATACAGGATGTCCTAGAACTCAACGTCAAGCCGAAACGGGGTGACAGGATTGAAGTATGAGAAAAATCATAAAAAAAAATCTATCCCATGCAGTGCATGCAGGGCATTTTTTGAAATGTATTCAAACTGCACCAATTGTTCGGTTATTGTGGGTAATTTTTATTATTTTTGTTCATTCTCATGATGGTTACGATCAATCCTGTCACCCCGTTTCGGCTCGTTGATACTCGTATGGTACCTAATTTTTTTGTCATAAAAATTCGTATCATTCGATCGACATGTAATTAAATCGTTTATTATACTACTTGACACTGTACTGTTTAAATTGTGAAAATGCCGAATAATAAAAGTGTTGAAAGGTCGTTTGTACGTTAGTCTAAAATGGCAAAATAACGCACTGTACTATTTAAGTCAGTAGTCGAGGACTTAACATTTTATTATGTGCATTTATTAATGTCAAATAAAGATTTGTAATATGGTGCGAGTATCCGAACTTGAATTCAATTTGTGTTTCTTGTACGCGATTTAGGATTCATAGATACCTAATTCGGTAGTCAGAGACTTAACATTTTATTATGTGCATTTATTAATGTCAAATAAAGATTTGTAATATGGTGCGAGTATCCGAACTTGAATTCAATATGCGATGCAGTATTCATAGATACCTAATTCAGTAGTCAGAGACATTTTATTATGTGCATTTATTAATGTCAAATAAAGATTGGTAATATGATGCGAGTATCCGAACTTGAATTCAATATGCGATGCAGTATTCATAGATACCTAACTTAGTAGTCAGAGACATTTTATTATGTCCATTTGTTTACGTCAAATAAAGATTGGTAATATGATGCGAGTATCCGAAATTTAATATAATATGTGTTCGTGGACGCAATACAGGATTCATAGATACCTAACTCAGTAGTCAGAGACTTAACATTTTATTATGTGCATTTATTAATGTCAAATAAAGATTGGTAATATGATGCGAGTATCCGAACTTGAATTCAATTTGTGTTTCTTGTACGCGATTTAGGATTCATAGATACCTAACTTAGTAGTCAGAGACATTTTATTATGTGCATTTATTAATGTCAAATAAAGATTGGTAATATGATGCGAGTATCCGAAATTTAATATAATATGTGTTCGTGGACGCAATACAGGATTCATAGATACCTAACTTAGTAGTCAGAGACATTTTATTATGTCCATTTGTTTACGTCAAATAAAGATTTGTAATATGGTGCGAGTATCCGAACTTGAATTCAATTTGTGTTTCTTGTACGCGATTTAGGATTCATAGATACCTAACTCAGTAGTCAGAGACTTAACATTTTATTATGTCCATTTGTTTACGTCAAATAAAGATTTGTAATATGGTGCGAGTATCCGAACTTGAATTCAATATGCGATGCAGTATTCATAGATACCTAACTCAGTAGTCAGAGACTTAACATTTTATTATGTCCATTTGTTTACGTCAAATAAAGATTGGTAATATGATGCGAGTATCCGAAATTTAATATAATATGTGTTCGTGGACGCAATACAGGATTCATAGATACCTAACTTAGTAGTCAGAGACTTAACATTTTATTTCAGTGTTAACTAAGGACTTCGCATCAAAAAACAATAAAAAAGAATTTAACATATTAATAGGAAATAATAATTGCATTGCCTGATTTACTGTGTGTGAATGTATGTATGTATATCCCTGTATGTCCTATTCCTCCTAGTCCATAGTCCTATCATATTATCTTTAATTAACCCGAGTAATGCCATCAGTCAAGGTTTGTATGGTTACATTTTTGAATTTAAATTTTGTTAGGCAAAAGTGGTCTACGCTTGAGAAATGGTTATCATATGTGTTTAACTCTCTGTTTATGAAGGAATATTTTTCATAATTAGTATACGCTGGTGGTAAATAGAAAAGAGCCGTGGTAGCTCACTGTCCGTGCGGTTGGCTCAAGTTGCGTAGTACGCTAGCAACCCGAGTTCGGTCCCCGGTCCCGGCACCAATAAATTTGCTGTTGCAATTTTATGTGCTGATTTACCACGCGCTCGGCGATGAAGGAGAACATCGTGAAACCTACATGTCTTAGAAAATTTTCTACGGCATGTGAAGTCTACCAATCCGCATTAGGTCCGCGTCCATTACCGCACATCTCGGCCAACAAATTCCACCGCCACCATCTTGATGGTTGGCGTTCAACAACTGTACGTTTTTCGCGTAACTTTCTCCCACGCACTGTCAACTTGTGGAATCAAATGTCGACACTGTGTTTCCGAACGTTTACGATTTAGGGACCTTCAAGAAACGAGCCTATTCCTATCTCAAAGGTCGGCAACGCACCTACAGCTCCTCTCGTGGATGTTCATGGGCGACGGTGATCACTTAAGATCAGGTGAGCCGTATGCTCGTTTGCCACTTTTCATATAAAAAAAAATGTATTATAATAGATATTTCGGTCACGTATACAGGATTTAAGCCTTTATAGATTTACAATAATATAAAACATTTTATTTCAGTGTTAACTAAGGACTTCGCATCAAAAAACAATAAAAAAGAATTTAACATATTAATAGGAAATAATAATTGCATTGCCTGATTTACTGTGTGTGAATGTATGTATGTATATCCCTGTATGTCCTATTCCTCCTAGTCCATAGTCCTATCATATTATCTTTAATTAACCCGAGTAATGCCATCAGTCAAGGTTTGTATGGTTACATTTTTGAATTTAAATTTTGTTAGGCAAAAGTGGTCTACGCTTGAGAAATGGTTATCATATGTGTTTAACTCTCTGTTTATGAAGGAATATTTTTCATAATTAGTATACGCTGGTGGTAAATAGAAAAGAGCCGTGGTAGCTCACTGTCCGTGCGGTTGGCTCAAGTTGCGTAGTACGCTAGCAACCCGAGTTCGGTCCCCGGTCCCGGCACCAATAAATTTGCTGTTGCAATTTTATGTGCTGATTTACCACGCGCTCGGCGATGAAGGAGAACATCGTGAGGAAACCTACATGTCTTAGAAAAATTTTCTACGGCATGTGAAGTCTACCAATCCGCATTAGGTCCGCGTCCATTACCGCACATCTCGGCCAACAAATTCCACCGCCACCATCTTGATGGTTGGCGTTCAACAACTGTACGTTTTTCGCGTAACTTTCTCCCACGCACTGTCAACTTGTGGAATCAACTGTCGCCAGCGGTGTTTCCGAACGTTTACGATTTAGGGACCTTCAAGAAACGAGCCTATTCCTATCTCAAAGGTCGGCAACGCACCTACAGCTCCTCTGGTGCTGTGGATGTTCTTGGGCGACGGTGATCACTTAAGATCAGGTGAGCCGTATGCTCGTTTGGCAATTTTCATATTAAAAAAAAATGTATTATAATAGATATTTCGGTCACGTATACAGGATTTAAGCCTTTATAGATTTACAATTATATAAAACATTTTTTTTCAATGTTAACTAAGGACTTCGCATCAAAAAACAATAAAAAAAATTAATCAAATTAATGGGAAATAAAAATTGCATTACCTGATTTACTGTGTGTGAGTGTATGTATGTATATCCCTGTATGTCCTATTCCTCCTAGTCCATAGTCCTATCATATTATCTTTAATTAACCCGAGTAATGCCATCAGTCAAGGTTTGTATGGTTAAATTTTTGAATTTAAATTTTGTTAGGCAAAAGTGGTCTACGCTTGAGAAATGGTTATTATATGTGTTTAACTCTCTGTTTATGAAGGAATAATGTATAATTAGTGTACGCTGGTGGTAAATAGAAAAGAGCCGTGGTAGCTCAGTGTCCGTGCGGTTGGCTCAAGTTGCGTAGTACGCTAGCAACCCGAGCCCGATCCCCGGTGCCGGCACCAATAAATTTGTTGTTGCAATTTTATGTACTGATTTACCACGCGCTCGGCGGTGAAGGAAAACATCGTGAGGAAACCTACATGTCTTAGAAAAATTTTCTACGGCATGTGAAGTCTACCAATCCGCATTAGGTCCGCGTCCATTACCGCACATCTCGGCAGAATTCCAAATTCCACCGCCACCATCTTGATGGTTGGCGTTCAACGACTGTACGTTTTTCGCGTAACTTTCTCCCACGCACTGTCAACTTGTGGAATCAACTGTCGCCAGCGGTGTTTCCGAACGTTTACGATTTAGGGACCTTCAAGAAACGAGCCTATTCCTATCTCAAAGGTCGGCAACGCACCTACAGCTCCTCTGGTGCTGTGGATGTTCATGGGCGACGGTGATCACTTAAGATCAGGTGAGCCGTATGCTCGTTTGCCACTTTTCATATAAAAAAAAAATGCCCTAATACTCTCTTTACAGAGAAGGCCTGTACCCGACAGTGGGACATATATTAAGGCTGTAACTTTTTAACTTTAAATAGAAAAGGTAGTTTCTAGTACGTTTTTTCAGAGTGCGAAAACTCAAAAATTGTTGCAACAACTGTGGAGGACAATCAAGGGTGCCCTTGCATGCATCGTACAGCATCATCATGTCAGCGAAACATCGTTCTTCTAATGTAAGCATTTTATAATGCGAGCATAAGTATAGTCGTCGCTTAAATTTTTCAAATGCTAAATATACTAAATATACAAATAAAAACAAAAAAAATAATAAAATAAACTAAAAGCTGTTACAATTTTTTTTTAATGACGACCTACACAGATTGGCCAGAGAAGCTGGCCTTGACTGCTTCACCGGATTGAGAGGTGGCATAGCTCTTAGGTCGCTTAGCCTGAACCTCTATCGCTAGTAACTCGACACAAGGGTCCTGGTGAGTGGTAACCTCGGCTTGGACGGTTACTATGTTGCGCGTAAGCATTCCGATCCGAGGGCGCCCGAAAGGGCCGAACCACGACTCGGTCGGTAGCTATTTCACGGATAATCTAAGGGACATTCGAAAAGCTAAACTAACTTTGAGTGCCACTTTGAGTTTTAATTTATTTAGTAGACATAATTATAACATCATACCAGCTTATCCAATTCTATATACTTAAGTTATAACATAAAAAAATCTTTAAAATTTACATTAAGTTATTTAAATTAAATTTCAATGTATGTTGTCACACATTTATCACACATATTCCCCTTCAATACATTTATATGCAACTGCAACGAACTTCGGCTAGTTATAATGAATGAATCAACAATTTGTACGTAACGTCCGAACGCAAACATCAAGAAGTAATCTGGTATTTGAACATTTGGCGGCTGTGGCGACCTTTAAAGTCTAAAAAAACAAACAGAGATATATTTCAGGTTACCTAAACAGAGAACTATAGCCTAATACGTAATCGTCGGCTATTATGATCACAAACATACACGAAACGTTATTGTTTGTGTTCGTACCGAAAATACATTAGACGCGAATTAGTTTACCTAACTGCAAAGCTGCGTCAGTAGCCAATTGTACGCTGCATACAAACTGCACTGAGGTGCAAACGCAATACTCTGACAAATCATTGATCAGTGACAAATCAGTGGCGTGTCTTCATATCTAATAGTGAGTTCTGACAGTAAAGCAGAGAAAGCTTAGTTTAGCTATCACTGCTCCAGCCCTGTAGTTTTGGGCTCTCAAGAATAAGACTACGGTATCCCCTGCCTGTCGTGGAAGGCGACTAAAAGGGGCCTCGGGTTCACTGGGCGACAAGGGTGGGTGCCTTTGTCGTCCGCTAAAGTGGACCCGGGAAGAAGGCGACATCGGCTGGCCCGTGTAGCCTTGCACTGCGAGGGCACAGGGGGGGAGGGAGTAACCTCCCCCTCCGGGACGTGCTCTCCTTGAGCACAGTGCAGAGGGGCTCCGGTGCGTTCCACTGGAGATCCCGGAGCCCCTTGTCATGCACCGAGGAAAGGGTCACCGGGAGGTTTTAGTGGGCAAAAACCCCACATAACCGCCGCCTTCCTCGCCCAATAATACCCCGCCTCCCCAGAAGGCGGGGTATCTTTTTGAAGATTTCCTCCCCGTTAACAAAAAAAAAAAAGCTATCACTGCTCTGTCACATTATAACATCGGGACATAATATAAAAATCATCCTACTGACGTCATCTAAATCATTCGCACAGTATTGAATGTTTTGCAACGCAAATATAAGTGCATTTGTAAAGTGCATGCATTATTAATTCATTCTCACAGCCGATGGCGTTGAGGGAAATATACATTTCAGTTAAGACGAATAAGTTGAAACAACTTTCAAACGTAAGATATCAACTGTGAAATCGATTGAGATATGCAAAATTATAAGTGGATATATGCTTATAACTTGTGATATACGCAAATATATAAGTGGTTTTAAATTCTGCGCGCTGTAGTTCTATTTTTAGAGTGCATAGGTATCTGACACACTGAAACGCTAGAACCTTCGAGGAAGTACCTCGCAGAATACCGGATAAAACTTCTGCGTTCCACCTGATGAACGAGATATCGAAGACATAAATCTTTACAATGTAGCAACGCATCTCTAGAAACATACGTGTCTTTGAGATTACGATACGTAAGATATACGATATCTACTCAAGTACGTCGTCGAATACTCAAGTTCTTTGGGCATGTAAGCCGTCGTGGAAACGATTGTTTAGAGCGTCTTGTCGTGCAGGGCAAAGTAGAAGGAAGTAGACCACGAGGTCGCCAATGCGATGGTTGGATCAGGTGCGGAGTATGGTGGGTGCTCCCCTCCACGAATGTGCCCGATTGACGACCAGCAGGCGGAGGTGGCGAGACGTCGTGCGGCGGGTGCTGTCTGCTTCCCAACCCACCGGATCATGATGACCACGACCACTCTGAAAAGAGTGAAGCGACCAAGAAGAAGAAGATATGAGACTTTTTAATACTAAAATAGCCTCATGTTTGGCTTGTATCTCGCTTGATGGAAGGCGAAGATAAAGCCTAGGATGGAGCACGTGAGCCTATAAGATCTGTTCACATTGGACTTAAGGTGTCTAGATTGTACCCGTGAGGACAGTGAGTTAATTGAGACCAAATCCTTTCAAACATAAATCACATCACTCTGAGTAAACACAACATTTAAAAAATAGTACAGACTAATTGAGAACCTGCTCCTTTTTTGAAGTCGGTTAACATTATATATGAAATAAAACCAAATTACGTCGTAAACGTTTTACTTCTATAATTTTTATACATATCATCAGACTCTCAGTAAAAAATCAATCAAAATTCACCTATTCAAAAAGTATCACATAAAAAATATGCTTTAATAATTTAGCCTGCAAGCTTGCCAGTAATAAAATTAATTTATGACTATAGCTATATATACTACAACTATAACAGTGAACTATATAAAGATAAACTTAGGAATAAACTAAGAATTAGCAAAATTAGTACTAATAAGCCTAGAATACGTTATACCTGGTATAAATTCGACGTTTTTGTTCATACAACCGTTATTCCGAAGTTATAACGACGTACAGGGTGTACGTCGTTATGACTTCGGTGTTTAAGTCCAGTATAACATTTAAAATACCACGGTTTGTCTTTGTGTTCGCTCATTTAAAATAACTTATTACGGAATTAAGGGCAATAGAGGAAGTAGAAACAGTAAATGACTTAATAAATATCATTCAGACTCCAAGACATGTTAAAATATTTAAAAGAAGCGAAAACCCTTTTGATTTATATGGCGAACAGTTTCTTTTAAAATATCGGTTTTCTAAAAGTAGTGTAATATTTCTAGATCAATTATTAGGTCTCTTAATATGAACAAGCGTGGAGGTGGATTATCTTCCGATATATTGACAGATACCATAGACTACAAATCGTTTTTAAACAATTTTGTATAGTATCTCTTTGCGCTGTTGCCAACTCGTGCATTTTGACGTAAAGGAAGGATAGATAAACCATAGTTATTCCGGATTTATTTGTCGTGAACTATTCCTAGCTTATTCTTAATTTATTCCTGGTTTAAATAAACTTAGCTGCTAGAAACTTAGAAATTATCCTTTTAAAGAATAGAACCTCTGTAAGTCGAAACGCCATAAAATTTGAGTTTATTCGACTAGTATATGAGTAGAGTTATGGAAGAGCAATTGGGAGTTTAAATAATTTTTATTCGTGATTAATGGAAAGATCATCTATAAGTTAACTATTTATAAAAAAAGTTATATCAAATTAAAAATACATTTTTAAATACAGTAAAAACACGATGACATATCCCCAAAGGAACCATAGCGTCCGTGCCGTCATAATGTTAGTTTTTCATGTAATATAGCTTATAGAGATAATACAATATTTTGATTTTTGATCAGCCGTGAACGGTCTACTGACATATAGAATATATTTATTAACACACACAGATTTGGTTACAATTATAAACATTACACAAATTAAACGAACATCCATGTAACCATTGCAGCACATAATATTGGTACACAGTGACCCCCAAACTAAGCAGACGCTTGTATCTTGGGAGCCAGAGTTGCGTTGTCGAGTTAGCATTTTGCACAAAGTTTTAGTGTTTTTATGTATTATTTAGTTAATAAATGTATATATATACGTATATATATATATATATATATTTACATATATATATGTGTGTTCGCTCATTTAAAATAACTTATTACGGAATTAAGGGCAATAGAGGAAGTAGAAACAGTAAATGACTTAATAAATATCATTCAGACTCCAAGACATGTTAAAATATTTAAAAGAAGCGAAAACCCTTTTGATTTATATGGCGAACAGTTTCTTTTAAAATATCGGTTTTCTAAAAGTAGTGTAATATTTCTAGATCAATTATTAGGTCTCTTAATATGAACAAGCGTGGAGGTGGATTATCTTCCGATATATTGACAGATACCATAGACTACAAATCGTTTTTAAACAATTTTGTATAGTATCTCTTTGCGCTGTTGCCAACTCGTGCATTTTGACGTAAAGGAAGGATAGATAAACCATAGTTATTCCGGATTTATTTGTCGTGAACTATTCCTAGCTTATTCTTAATTTATTCCTGGTTTAAATAAACTTAGCTGCTAGAAACTTAGAAATTATCCTTTTAAAGAATAGAACCTCTGTAAGTCGAAACGCCATAAAATTTGAGTTTATTCGACTAGTATATGAGTAGAGTTATGGAAGAGCAATTGGGAGTTTAAATAATTTTTATTCGTGATTAATGGAAAGATCATCTATAAGTTAACTATTTATAAAAAAAGTTATATCAAATTAAAAATACATTTTTAAATACAGTAAAAACACGATGACATATCCCCAAAGGAACCATAGCGTCCGTGCCGTCATAATGTTAGTTTTTCATGTAATATAGCTTATAGAGATAATACAATATTTTGATTTTTGATCAGCCGTGAACGGTCTACTGACATATAGAATATATTTATTAACACACACAGATTTGGTTACAATTATAAACATTACACAAATTAAACGAACATCCATGTAACCATTGCAGCACATAATATTGGTACACAGTGACCCCCAAACTAAGCAGACGCTTGTATCTTGGGAGCCAGAGTTGCGTTGTCGAGTTAGCATTTTGCACAAAGTTTTAGTGTTTTTATGTATTATTTAGTTAATAAATGTATATATATACGTATATATATATATATATATATTTACATATATATATGTGTGTGTATTTGGCCAAGTATATATATACAGGCGCGTGTGTGGGGTGTGTATAGTGTTCATGGGTGTGTGCGTAGTAATAACTTTATAACTTTATTAATATCACAAAAATCATGTTACATATACAGGAGCTCTGTCTCCTGAACTAGGTACAGTGTACCTGTATCTCAGGAGACAGCGCCTTCCAGAGTCACAAACAGTAAGTCCTGCGTACGATAAGTTTTTAATATAAGTTAAGTAAATTATATGATAATTAATAATTAAAAATATATGAAAAAAAAAAACAAAAATGTGTGCCAAAAAAGGGAAAGAACTACAGTCATAGTCGAGAAGTTATGCGAATGTGTAGTGTGTGTGTTTGTGTGAGTGAGTGTGTGGATATCATGAGGTTAATAATATGATATGATATGTAGTTGTACATGAAATCGTTGTAATATTATGACGTCACAAAAATGGCGACCAAGTCATGTGTCACGTGTCAGCAAATTTGATTAATTTTAAATAAAGTTAAAGTTACAGCCTTTATATATATAATATATATGTCCCACTGCTGGGCAGAGGCCTTCTCTGTAAAGAGAGTATAAGGGCATAGTCCGCCACGCGGCCCTAGTGCGGATTGGCAGACTTCACATGTCGTAGAAAAATTTTCTAAGACATGTAGGTTTCCTCACGATGTTTTCCTTCACCGCCGAGCGCGTGTTTAATCAGCACATAAAATTGCAACAACAAATTTATTGGTGCCGGCACCGGGGATCGAACTCGGGTTGCTAGCGTACTATGCAACTTGAGCCAACCGCACGGACACTGAGCTATCACGGCTCTAATTTTAAATGTTTATAATTAATTAAAAAAAAAAAACGTTTTTCTCATTGAATATCAAAATAATGATAAAGTTTTTTTTTATTCTAATATGTATTCAAATTATATGATTATTTCGACCTACAGAAGGAAGAAAAAAATCGTTACACAGGGTTTACGTGTTAAAAAGAAATTATGTTAATAAATTAACTGATATAAGTTACACACACACTATTTGATATACCACAGATTAATCTAGATTTTATAAAGCATTTCATAATATTGTCTGCTTAATTTAATATTGGAATGGTTAAATATACACATGATTGGTACAACAAAGAAACGTGAAAGATCATTAAGACACGAAGACAAATATCCACCAGTTTGAACAAACTCTGACCCCTTTTTTTTTTTTTGACGAACTACACAGATTGGCCAGAGAAGCTGACCTTGACTGCTTCACCGGATTGAGAGGTGGCAGAGCTCTTAGGTCGCTTAGCCTGAACCTCTATCGCTAGTAACTCGACACAAGGGTCCCCCCGGTGGGGGCTCTGACCCCCTCTAGTCAGAGAAACAAATAGAATTTCCCGGAAAGGGCGAAAACATGTCCTTTCCGGGGAAAACCCTTAAAAAAAAACAAAGAAACGTGAAAAATATATGTACCGTTCAATCTATGAATTTCTTTCAAAAACTATACTTGGAGAGAATGACAACACATTAACTTTCCCATTACCAGGTCCCCTAGTCTGCTATTTGCAAGTGACGTTTCATTATAAAACCAATCTGATACAGTCATACCAATTACGATTCTATTATTCCCAAATTAAATACAGACACACGATTGGCGTACCATCCGTAAACCATAGTGGTACAAATGGACTAAGACAACATTATATATATATATATATATTTATTTTCTTTTATAAAACCTCCATAGTGGAGTCTATGGAGGTTTATTGTGATATCAATGAAATAGATAAGATTTTTTTTTTTAAAGAACGATTGACCAGAGATGCTGGCCTTGACTGCTTCACCGGATTGAGAGGTGGCATTGCTCTTAGGTCGCTTAGCCATAACCTCTATCGCTAGTAACTCGACACAAGGGACCTCGGCTTGGACGGTTCAAGAAGAGAAGATGTCATTATTTAATGTATATAGTTTAGCAAAAGCAGGAATAAGCTTTTCATATGGTCTCTTGAATTACAGAACAACACATAGTTATTCCTGTTTTTTATTGTTATTCCGTATACGTCATATATACAAATATATATATTATAACATAATTTCTTTTAGCACATTGTCAAATTGAACGTTCAGTTTACTAGCAGTTTTTTTTTCTTTCAATAAATCGCAACCATATACTTATGTCCGTCCTCTTTTGTAATATTCTTGAATCGGTTGCTTTGGTTTTTTTTTTATATATATAATGCCTGATTTTGAAGGTGGTGCTGGAGAATGCTTTGGTTCACGCGTCGTAGACGCTCCGTTGCATTGTTATAAGTTTCTCTGCGACCGCTGCGTCCCTGTTCCTCATGGCCATTTTTAGATTGTAGAGTATAATTTTATCATACTTACTAGCAGTTTAGGAAAAATAAATGGCGCGGGGACTCATGGGGAGGATCATCTAACAAACATTTTCATTTTCATCTTAGACGTAAGAAATAAGTGTGTTCTTTTTTTTTTAAAAAAAAAGATAGCTAGTAATATTTCTTTTTTTTTTGAGAAATATTACTAAAAATCTTGTTAGCCATTCCAACTAAGTTTAAGCTTGTGCTAGGAGATGGTTCACATGATGTTTCAGCCCTGTAGTTCTGGGCTCTCAAGAATAAGACTACGGTATCCCCTGCCTGTCGTACAAGGCGACTAAAAGGGGCCTCGGGTTCACTGGGCGACAAGGGTGGGGACCTGCGTCGTCCACCAACCCGGGAAGAAGGCGACATCGGCTGGCCCGTGTCGCCTTGCGCTGCGAGGGCACAGGGGAGGAGGGAGTAACCTTCCCCCGGGACGTGCTCTCCTTGAGCACAGTGCAGAGGGGCTCCCGTGCGTTCCACGTGAGATCCCGGATCCCCTCGTCATGCACCGAGGAAAGGGCCACCTTTGGTTAGGAATTCTAATTTAAAATTTTTACAGCTATTTATCGAATTGTTTTTCGAAAATCGTGATCCATATGTTTTTTCCATCTTCGATTTTGTCTTTGCGTCAATCAAATTTACAAAATGGAAAACTTCAAATATCGCGTTATTTACAAGTACGAATTGCAGAAAGATGTGTATTGTTAGCAATTGCCAACCATGGTGGAAAAGCTAGCTGCTAAGCAACTGAAGCTGGTCAATCACTGCTGCTTCAGGACAACGCTAGACAGATATATTAGAGATTTTATACTACACATTATAATAGAATCAATACCAAATCTACACTATAAATACCTAAGTATAAGCTATGTCTACGACTCTAGAAGTTATATTCAGTTATATTCAATTCTATAAATAAATTCTCATTGCCTTATTAGCCTCAGATGTAACTATGCCGACTTTCAGATTCGATTTTACAGTAGGGCTTAATTTTATCATTTATATTATATTATATTTATATTTATATTTATACCACGACATTTTATCTCTATCCGGGTAGTCCCTACAGTAGCTTATTAGACGTATGTGACTGGTAATACAAACCGAAAGAACGGAATTCATTGGTATAAGACGACTGGTATTGACGGCAAATAATTCTACCGCAGACCGTTAAAGCGCAGAAGGTATCACAGGGGAGTGAAAGGGATGCGGGCGGGAATGGGGAAGCGCTTATTGGCTCCCCTGTGGTACTCTGCCCCGCGCCCCGATATCACACCCCGCTCGCACCTGGTGTACAGTCGCTTTCAAAATTTTATGCTAATTGATTTTTGTTTTCTGTTAAGTTTTAGTATATTTTTATTGACTGTTATGGTTTGTATTATATTATTGTATATAGGCTGGTCCACAGGCTAAAAGTCGCTCAACGAGCTATGGAAAGGGCTATGCTCGGAGACTCTCTGAAGGAACGGATCCTGAATGAGGTGATCGGACAGAGTATGGTGATCGACATAGCACACCGAATTAGCAAATTCAAGTGGCAATGGACCGGCCGTAGGACGGATAACGGTTGGGCGAAACGAGTTCTCGAGTGGAGACCGCAGAGAGCCAAACGCGGAGTGGGACGCCCGGTGTAGCGACAGGCCCTGTAGTTCTGGCCTCTCAAGAATAAGACTACGGTATCCCCTGCCTGTCGTACAAGGCGACTAAAGGGGCCTCGGGTTCACTGGGCGACAAGGGTGGGGACCTGCGTCGTCCACCAAAGTGGACCCGGGAAGAAGGCGACATCGGCTGGCCCGTGTCGACTGGCACTGCGCGGGCACAGGAGAGGAGGGGTATCCGCCCCCTCCCGGGAAGAGCTCTCCTTGAGCACAGTGCAGAGGGGCTCCCGTGCGTTCCACGTGAGATCCCGGATCCCCTCGTCATGCACCGAGGAAAGGGCCACCTTTGGTTAGGAATTCTAATTTAAAATTTTTACAGCTATTTATCGAATTGTTTTTCGAAAATCGTGATCCATATGTTTTTTCCATCTTCGATTTTGTCTTTGCGTCAATCAAATTTACAAAATGGAAAACTTCAAATATCGCGTTATTTACAAGTACGAATTGCAGAAAGATGTGTATTGTTAGCAATTGCCAACCATGGTGGAAAAGCTAGCTGCTAAGCAACTGAAGCTGGTCAATCACTGCTGCTTCAGGACAACGCTAGACAGATATATTAGAGATTTTATACTACACATTATAATAGAATCAATACCAAATCTACACTATAAATACCTAAGTATAAGCTATGTCTACGACTCTAGAAGTTATATTCAGTTATATTCAATTCTATAAATAAATTCTCATTGCCTTATTAGCCTCAGATGTAACTATGCCGACTTTCAGATTCGATTTTACAGTAGGGCTTAATTTTATCATTTATATTATATTATATTTATATTTATATTTATACCACGACATTTTATCTCTATCCGGGTAGTCCCTACAGTAGCTTATTAGACGTATGTGACTGGTAATACAAACCGAAAGAACGGAATTCATTGGTATAAGACGACTGGTATTGACGGCAAATAATTCTACCGCAGACCGTTAAAGCGCAGAAGGTATCACAGGGGAGTGAAAGGGATGCGGGCGGGAATGGGGAAGCGCTTATTGGCTCCCCTGTGGTACTCTGCCCCGCGCCCCGATATCACACCCCGCTCGCACCTGGTGTACAGTCGCTTTCAAAATTTTATGCTAATTGATTTTTGTTTTCTGTTAAGTTTTAGTATATTTTTATTGACTGTTATGGTTTGTATTATATTATTGTATATAGGCTGGTCCACAGGCTAAAAGTCGCTCAACGAGCTATGGAAAGGGCTATGCTCGGAGACTCTCTGAAGGAACGGATCCTGAATGAGGTGATCGGACAGAGTATGGTGATCGACATAGCACACCGAATTAGCAAATTCAAGTGGCAATGGACCGGCCGTAGGACGGATAACGGTTGGGCGAAACGAGTTCTCGAGTGGAGACCGCAGAGAGCCAAACGCGGAGTGGGACGCCCGGTGGAGCGACGAGCCCTGTAGTTCTGGCCTCTCAAGAATAAAACAACGGTATCCCCTGCCTGTCGTAGAAGGCGACTAAAAGGGGCCTCGGGTTCACTGGGCGACAAGGTTGAGAGCCTTTGTCATCCGCCAAGGTGGACCCGGGAAGAAGGCGACATCGGCTGGCCCGTGTCGACTGGCACTGCGCGGGCACAGGAGAGGAGGGGTATCCCCTCCCGGGAAGAGCTCTCCTTAAGCACAGTGCAGAGGGGCTCTGGTGCGTTCCACTGGAGATCCCGGAGCACCTCGTCATGCACCGTGGAAAGGGCCACCGGGGAGGTTTTAGTGGGTAAAAACCCCACATAACCGCCGCCTTTTTGAAGATTTTCTCCCCGTTAACAAAAAAAAAGCTGGAGCGACGATCGTGCTCAGTGACATGCCTTAGAGAAGCCTATGTCCAGCAGTGGACTGATACAGGCTGATGATGATGATCATATAGACATAAAAGTACGAACAAAAACACTATATTCGTAAATTTTAGAATTCACTAATTGCGTGCGCGACTGTACAATGCGCTGCTATCCCTTCCACGTTTCGCTAAGCGCTAGACTTATATGCCGCTAACTATATAATTCGAACCTTTTAAACAAATCTAAGAGCTCATATGGAATGGTTAATCGTCTCTCGTCCATCATTGACAAGCATGTGAGAGTTATCACTGTAAACAGTATTGTATACCAACTCCTGGATCTTCATTCTCAACATCAGCTTCTTCGCCGGTACCAGTTTCCTCACATGCGGTAGTAGACTATTAAAAAAGCCAACATCCTCGTCCTTGGCAGGCTCTGTGGTTTCCGTTCCAGTCGCGCTTCTCTGGGCCTCATCATCGTCATCATAGAAATCCGTCTCCATTATAATCGGCTTCGTATCGAACTCGTCGAAGTCGTCCTCATTGACGCTGACGTCGTTCACCGGCTCTGCGTAGTATGAAGCAGACGGGTCTATGGAGTCGTACTCTTGGGGGTAATGCTCCTCGGTGTTCTCATTGGTCTCGTAATCGTTGAACTGGCTCGTGAGGAACTGGAGCTTGGGCAGGTACTCCCATTCGGAGTCCTGTTTGCGGACTTCTTTCCTCGCTTGGTCCCTCAGGTACTTCCATTTGAGGCGCGCCTCGTCTCCTAGAATTATTAATGTGTTAATGAGTAACAAATATATTTATGACCAAAAACAAAAATCGACTTCAAATCGAATCAAACGTTGAACGCTATAACGTATCAACGCGCTCTTTGTATTTACAGATTATCGCAGAAATATTGCGAAATGGAATTATTCTGAACCTAACCAAGTTCCCATCAAACTACTCTTGTAGTACATCCCTTCCAATAAAAAATGAAAGTTCGAAATCGGTTGGCGTGATATTGAGCCATTCGTCCAAAAAGAATCATCAAAATCGGTTCATCCAGTCCAATGTTATAAAGTAACAAACATAAAAAATACATACAGACAAATTAAGAACCAACTCCTTTTTTAAAGTCGGTTGAAAACAAAAGACGACTCCCGAATCAAATTAAACGCTACTACGCGCGGATTCTTTATTTTTCTTTCGAAGTCATAATCATCAGCTTGTAGCAATCTACTGCTGGAGATAGGCCTTCCCCAGTGCCATAATATACAGTCTTCAGTTCTCTACATCAAGCTACTTCCAGCTATCCTTATTAAGTCCAAAGAGACCCGCAGTAAAGACAGAGTGTACTCTCCCTCCCCTTAGTTGAGCGAGAAGGAAAGGCCTTGATAAAGAACTTGTATGGAGTCAAGAAGGAGCGAGTTGAGACACGGACATATAACCGCGAGGCTGGAGGCGGTGGGTGTATCCTTCTTAGGTCGTTGGTCTGAAGGTGGGCGCCATACGCTTCCCCGAGCCATACAATCCATGCCAAGACTTTCCCCACCCATCTGGTGCCACCGAATCGACATGTGGCCGGCCCACCGCCACTTCAACAGAAGAATGCTTACAATTTTTTTATTTCATTTACCTCTCTTACTCAAAAATAATTGATGCCTCTCATATTGAATATTTCCGTACTAAATTGGCTAAGTCGAAATTCTTCATATCACGAAAAATTTAAAATTCGAAGTTATTGGAGTGCAAATATACAGACAGAGACAAGTCTCGCTGTCTGCTTTTCTCTAAGCTTATTAGGTCTCATATGTGACAGGAGGTGAGCCCAGCGTCATACACCGGGCACAAATTTTTGTGTACTTAAAAACCCATAAAATAGCATTTCATCGGTACAAGCCGACTGGGATTCAAACTAGCGACTGTCAGCTAGAAACGCTAGATACTGGGTTATCGATGCTTCTTTTGTCGTCTCCCTTGAAATTCGACACACAGTTCTGCTATATTAAATAACAGCAAATCTTTGTAACCGTCAGAGTAGAGACAGCAATGGCCATTAACTTATCATGTGCTTAAGTACCATTTTATAATTTAAATAATAGGTATCCAAAATACAGAACCGTACAAGATCAAACCCCGCCGTATTCGAACCAGGCACCGTCAGACGCCTAGCCGCTGAGCTACCGCTGCTTTAATAATATTTCAATTTAATTGTGATTAAACTCAATTATAAAATTCCGCCATCTTTGTTTATGTCAACAATAATAAGCACAAAAAGTTTTCCATAAACAAACGAACGATTGCATTCCTATTAAAAAAATTAAATCTATGAAACGGCGATACAGCATCTCGTCATAAACAAGTCAATACCGGACGCGTCTGCGCAAAGCGAACACAAAACGAGACAATATGGCCGACGCAACGGGCGTTCACCTTCACAAGCGAAGCGAATACGCTCTAACACTCACTAGTCGTCCCGACTTCTGTGGCGACCTCGTTCCAATAGCGCTCAATTTGAAGCGGTTCCTGTGCCCTCTATAGCTCTTGTCCCATAAACACTCGCGGGCCTGGACGGCCGATATGAGCTTGTCCATGTTTTGGACCTCACACCTTTAACTTTAGACTTCATAGCGGAGCGGGTGCGCAGGCAGGAGCGGTGACGGGCACCACGAGCGATGCGCGGCGGCGAACTGAGCGACGCGCCCCGCTACGCTTACCGGCTCGCTCCCGCTCCCGCTCGCTCGTATCGCCGTCCTCTTCGCTCGTGCAGTGCACCGCTACTATGTAACATCTGAATAATTCGACAAACTTTACAAACCTTCATTCCATTGAAGTATTGTTAAGCATTCATTGTTTCCTTTTAAGTAGCGCACCAGGAATGTACAATTTTAACAGCGATAAAAGTGCATGTATTTCCAGCGGGTTTTACATTTCGGTCAGATCAGGGTAGTAGCAATGGTCGGAGTGGAAGCGGACGCCGTTCACTCGCGTCGTGCACCTTAAGGCTCATTTGAACTTATCACTTTAAAATTAAACATTTCTTTTTGAAGGAACGTGTACTCGCGTAGATTGCCTTTAACTTTTAGGCCCAAAGAAAACCTATTAAAGAGTTTGGTAATGTTTTCTTAAGTCTTAAATTCAGTTAGATTACGAATTCAAACCTGCTTCACCTTATTTTTAGTTACTTTGAAATATGTTCATAGTTGTTGTGGATAGGAGAATTAAGAAAACAGCTGTTTTTTTTTAAATGCCACCCAAGTTTCATAAATTTTTTTTGGTAATAAGGCATTTTAGTAGATGTCTCAAAATAATAACATAACATCGTTCACTTTTGCATAATGCACATAGGTTAGAATTATCGCAAATAATCACCTCTATCACCTCATAACGATATAAGTCGAATTACCAATAAATCACTGTAAATGTAAAACATATTTTAAAATACAAACTTACTTGTAACTCCTAATTCTTTCGCAATTTCCTTCCAACTCTCGTCGAGCTTGTACCAATTGTGATGGCCCTTCAGCTGTCTGTTCCATATCAAATCCATGGGACGCACCAATTCTATTAATTTGTTCATGTCCACATCGATTGTCCTTCGCTTGTTCATCAGTAACTTCTTTCTCATGGTATAACCCAGCTTCGGTCTCTTGATGGATTCGTCCAGGGCGTTGAATACCTCGTCCGTGGTGTCGTCTTCTCCTTCCGCCTCCTCGGCCAGGAACTGGTGGTGAATGAAATTCAATTTCTTGAAGTGCGGCCACTCCGACTCGTTGGGATTCTTCTTCATCTCTTTTCTACATTGATCTTTAAGGTTCTTCCATCTTTTTCTACAGTTTATACCTGAAAATTTTCAATGTTTACTTTAATTTAATTTGCACTCAAAAATATTGTCAAAATAGTTTAGACAATATTTTGTTATTTTGTAACATATTTTGAAAAAAAAGAGTTACTAATAAATAGTTGTATTTTACAATTTTTTTTATTTCATTTACCTCTCTTACTCAAAAATAATTGATGCCTCTCATATTGAATATTTCCGTACTAAATTGGCTAAGTCGAAATTCTTCATATCACGAAAAATTTAAAATTCGAAGTTATTGGAGTGCAAATATACAGACAGAGACAAGTCTCGCTGTCTGCTTTTCTCTAAGCTTATTAGGTCTCATATGTGACAGGAGGTGAGCCCAGCGTCATACACCGGGCACAAATTTTTGTGTACTTAAAAACCCATAAAATAGCATTTCATCGGTACAAGCCGACTGGGATTCAAACTAGCGACTGTCAGCTAGAAACGCTAGATACTGGGTTATCGATGCTTCTTTGTCGTCTCCCTTGAAATTCGACACACAGTTCTGCTATATTAAATAACAGCAAATCTTTGTAACCGTCAGAGTAGAGACAGCAATGGCCATTAACTTATCATGTGCTTAAGTACCATTTTATAATTTAAATAATAGGTATCCAAAATACAGAACCGTACAAGATCAAACCCCGCCGTATTCGAACCAGGCACCGTCAGACGCCTAGCCGCTGAGCTACCGCTGCTTTAATAATATTTCAATTTAATTGTGATTAAACTCAATTATAAAATTCCGCCATCTTTGTTTATGTCAACAATAATAAGCACAAAAAGTTTTCCATAAACAAACGAACGATTGCATTCCTATTAAAAAAATTAAATCTATGAAACGGCGATACAGCATCTCGTCATAAACAAGTCAATACCGGACGCGTCTGCGCAAAGCGAACACAAAACGAGACAATATGGCCGACGCAACGGGCGTTCACCTTCACAAGCGAAGCGAATACGCTCTAACACTCACTAGTCGTCCCGACTTCTGTGGCGACCTCGTTCCAATAGCGCTCCAATTTGAAGCGGTTCCTGTGCCCTCTATAGCTCTTGTCCCATAAACACTCGCGGGCCTGGACGGCCGATATGAGCTTGTCCATGTTTTTGGACCTCACACCTTTAACTTTAGACTTCATAGCGGAGCGGGTGCGCAGGCGGGAGCGGTGACGGGCACCACGAGCGATGCGCGGCGGCGAACTGAGCGACGCGCCCCGCTACGCTTACCGGCTCGCTCCCGCTCCCGCTCGCTCGTATCGCCGTCCTCTTCGCTCGTGCAGTGCACCGCTACTATGTAACATCTGAATAATTCGACAAACTTTACAAACCTTCATTCCATTGAAGTATTGTTAAGCATTCATTGTTTCCTTTTAAGTAGCGCACCAGGAATGTACAATTTTAACAGCGATAAAAGTGCATGTATTTCCAGCGGGTTTTACATTTCGGTCAGATCAGGGTAGTAGCAATGGTCGGAGTGGAAGCGGACGCCGTTCACTCGCGTCGTGCACCTTAAGGCTCATTTGAACTTATCACTTTAAAATTAAACATTTCTTTTTGAAGGAACGTGTACTCGCGTAGATTGCCTTTAACTTTTAGGCCCAAAGAAAACCTATTAAAGAGTTTTGGTAATGTTTTCTTAAGTCTTAAGTTAAGCTTAAAATTACAACAAACAAATTAATCGGTGTTGGCACTGGGGATCGAACTCTGAGCGTATTGTGCAACTTGAAGCGGTTGCTCGCACACTAAGCCACCACGGCTCTATACTGTGTTAAGAAATATATGGTTTCTTTGATTGAAAAATTTTAAATAGTATTATGATTTCCGCTTATCACCAAGCATTAGTACCATATATGGAGTGAACCCAGGGGTATGGTAAATTTAAATCTCTTCACTCTAAGGTCGCTCTTTCATGTCTGAGGATCGTGGTCACCATCAGGATTGCATCTAGAGACGATGATATTCCTTCAACGGCTTCTGTCCGTCTTTTTAGAGAACGGCCGCGAGACCTTTTACGTGTTCCTAACCACAATTCGTTCTTCTAGACTTTCGTGGCTTCTGCGCATTGTATGGCCTATAAACGATAGGATTCGTTATTGGCATACGAATCATATGCTTATAAATAAATAAATTATTGAATACTCTTAAATTGGTAAGTGATTTTTTTTTAAGTAAGATACAAAGTAACAGTTAAGATTCAAATCTCCCACCATCGGATCGTCGAACGTGTAGACACGACCTTCGCAGAATCGCGTATAGATTTTCCGCCCTCTACGAGGGCTGCTCTATAGTCAGTACACCCCTCCGCCCGCGACCCGGCGCAACGGCACTGACCCCGTTTTCAGCGAAGTCA
Source organism: Meandrusa payeni (assembly GCA_029286785.1). NCBI lineage: Eukaryota > Metazoa > Arthropoda > Insecta > Lepidoptera > Papilionidae > Meandrusa > Meandrusa payeni. The sequence continues at coordinate 7,339,003 of JAGSMX010000029.1, forward strand.
GTAATCGGTCAGTCGTAGCGCGGGGATGTCACGTCCTGTCCCCGCAAAAATGTCACGGCGTATGAAAGAGACTGAGAACGTGAAACTAGTACGTCTATACCGCGAACACGAATGCCTTTGGAATGTTAAATCCAAAGATTATAAAAACAAAGAGATACGCCAGGAGGCGTTGCGACATATCTCGCACGAAATGGACATAGGGCTGCATGCAGGTGAGATTAAAAACAAAATTAAAACAATAAGGGCGACTTATTATTTGGAATTGGACAAGATACAGAAATCAATGGACGAAGGTGGCAAAGTATACACACCGACCGTGAAATGGTTCGATGCAATGGACTCTTTCATTAGAGATGTGGCGATAAATCGGAAAACGGTAAGTTTATATAATTTTTTTTTTATACTTTCTAAGCACGTGCTTGACTACGATCCCACCTGTTGTTAAGTGGAAATGCAGTCCTGGATGGTAAGGCGCACTAGCTTAGTAAATGCCCATTCATTCTACTCTTGAAAATGCCCACATTGTAATCGGAGGGAAAGACAGACGCGGGAAAACTATTCTAGTCCTTTGCTGTACGAATAAAGACGAAGCAAAGCGCTTCGTTCGGGTTTGAGGTATGTTCTCAACAAAAGGACGAAATCCTGCGGTGCGTCTTGAAGTCCGATGGTGGAACGTGGATGGGGAAATTAGATCATGTAGTTCCTGAGCACACCCAAAATGCAATCTGTAGAAAACCGAAAGGCTACCTTACGCCTGTGCTCAAGACGGAGCAGATTGGTTTCAGCTGCGTCACCAAGTAGCCTCTTAGCCCGCCCTTCCACCGAGTCCAAAGCTGCGAGATGGCATTTAGCAGCGCCTGCACAAATGTGACAGCAGTATTCTACACACGACCGGATTTGAGCTTTATTCGTATATATAATAATGTTTATATAAACTACGATGGACTGCTATGGAGTCCTTGTCTTGTCATAGCCCGTAGAACAGTCGGCCAATAGGTTACAAAAGTTCGCGCTTGGAGACCACGGACCGGCAAGCGCAGCTAGGACTTCCGTAAGGCCAGCCTATTACAACGGGTCCTTTTGGAAAGCGTCGGGGGAATTCTATGTCCAGGAGTAGACTGAAGTGATGCATGACTCTTACTTCCTTTTAACTCTTAGGGAATAGATAGAGGCAGCAATTGCTCTACGATTTTCACATACTACACTCGTGAGCAAAAATAAAGGGTCGGTTAAGAAAGTTTGAATATCTCGGAAGATAAAGTCGCTAGCTAACTGAAGTAAATTGTGCATGAAAGACAATTAAATATCCTTAAAATAAAATATTTTTATAGCTATAGAGGTTCAGGTTCACCTAAGAGCTATGCCACCTCTCAATCCAGTGAAGCATTCACGGCCAGCTTCTCTGGCCAATCTGTGTACTTTGTCAAAAAAAAAGACAACGAGCACAAATGTGGAAGAAGAAAACGAATAGACGCCAGCACTTCGTCTTACTATGATACTATGGCAACAAAGCTCTGCCACCACTCAAGTCCGGTGAACATGCTGTACGTCTAGTTTAGTGCTACTCTTCAACTGTGCTGAATATCCTAACAACTTAAATGTAGCTTTATATATCGACGCTGGAAAACAGTAGCAACCCACAAACATGAAATTGTTCACCAGATCCGAAAAAAATTTCAACTTTTAATAAAAAAAATTATAACTGTCGTGTTTGTGGACCTAGAGCTGTCGTTTTTGGACACGATATTTATTATTTTTTCTGAATAAGTATGAACACGGCATTAACCTAGAGTTCTCCTAAAAGGAAATCGTTTTACGACACAACAAATATCGATTTTGAAAATGCAATTTTCGCAATTTTTCATCTAATTGTCTTATAAATAAATCATTCGACGCGTCTTTTTTTCTGATTCCAACGATGTAAAAAATTTAAAATGGGCATACGTATCACACTACGTTTTTGCTTTCCAGCGTCGATATATAATGATCAGTCTGTAAATATATAGCTTGTGAAAAGTCTAGATCTGCTTGTAAAGCCCAGATAAAGTTACTGCTTGATAGCAAATATCACGAATAGAGTTTTCAATTACTTAATACTTTTTCTTTTATTTTAATTTATTTGTTTTATTTATTTCTCTTTCTATAAATTTCTTTTGTTTCATTTATATTTGTTATCCTGCCGATCGATGTTATTCAAATAACAAATTTGTCCGCAGTGAGACAACTTGAAGGAAGCATTTGTAAAAATTTCTGTCATCTTTTGTTTCTGTTTGTAACCAATAAATAAATAAAATAATATATTTAAACTAGCGTACCCACCCCGCTTCGCCGGGCTAGATTTAAACAATAAACTTACTTAAACTTACCATTAAATATTTAATTAAACTTTTACAATGTAATAAATTATTCAGTTCTCTCCGTATTCATTCTCTTCGATTGTCTTCTCGAGCGGGTGAAGACCATTATTATTACCTACACCCATGTACATATCAATGTACATGGGTGTAGGTAATGATTACTGATGTAATAACAATATCATTCTTATCATTTAGCGATTTATTATACTTCAATATGGTTTATAGTGACATAAATATACACAACGCATGTGTCAATACAAATTTGGGTGATTAAACAATAGAATATCATCATAGTAAGTAAATGATGTTTTTGACATTAAAAAAAAGAGGAGTGCTCCGATCGTCGCCAAACTTTACACTGTTACTCGTCAGGTCAATCTCAAGATTCCCTGAAAGTTTAATTGAAATCGGTCCAGCCGTTTCGGAGCCCATACGGATCAAACCCACACACATTCTCTTTTATATATATAGATTTCGATATAATGAGGCTATATGTAAATGTAGCTAATGGTACATCTATATGTAATTGTTTCAGCCTTTAGGACCGAGAAAGAAATTATATGGAATTAAGCCGAAAACCGAAGAGGCGTCGGACGACAACAATAGAAGTACCACGGTCGCCACTTCTACTCCGAGGATCGCCGGTGACTTTCATTGCTGCAGAACGGAACGTAAGCGATACCTGAACGCTTGCGTTTCCGAAGTCTGCGGCGCCATAAAAAAGTTAAAGGAAACATCGGAGAGCAGGCAACAGGATGAGAACGAATTTGACATCTTCTGCGACAGCCTGGCCATACAGCTGAAGAGAATGCCCTTGAATAGAGCTCTCATTTGCCAAGAGAAGCTCCAGGGCGTCATGACGCAAGAGCGGCTCTGTCAGCTGAGTCAGTCTCGACCCCCAAAATCGTCGTCTTCCTCTGAGAATACACCGATCCTGGCAATCAATGAATGCGACATGCCGTCACCGAAATCTTCACCAACTCACAGTATCCAGCAAATGGAGCCATTTTAAAATCGATATAAATACTCGAAATAGATAGAAGAGTATACTTCCTGTAAATATATATATAGAATATCTTTATACTCATTATCAACAGCGTGCCAGGTCCACAATGGTGGACTTAATGCCTTTTTTTTTGTTCACGCGGGGGAATCGAGTTATTAACCATCCTCCGGTACCCTGGGTGGGCCCGGAGGGATGTGTGGGACTCGGCCTGGGCAGCCCATACCCACTAAACCTACCGCGAATGCCATCAGCCGTTATGAGCGGGGTGCCCCGGATCTGTCAGCGACAGGACACGGACTTAATGCCTTAGCGCAGTGGTCGGCAACCTTTTTACCCAAATAGAGATAACACATAATTGAAATTTATTCAAACAGCCATTGTTTTATCATTGTTGTTGTTAGGAAACCATTTCGATTAAAAATACATTCTAGAGCTTACCATTGACAAATGAGTCCCAGTTTAAATTATCATTTTTTTTTATGGCGAACTACACAGATTGGCCAGAGAAGCTGGCCTTGACTGCTTCACCGGATTGAGAGGTGGCATAGCTCTTAGGTCGCTTAGCCTGAACCTCTATTGCTAGTAACTCGACACAAGGGTCCCCCCGGTGAGGGGTAACCTCGGCTTGGACGGTTACTATGTGACGCGTAAGGATGCCGAAACGAGGGCGCCCGAGAGGGCCAAACCACGACTCGGTCGGTTGCTATTTCACGGATAATCTAAGAGACATTCAAAAGCTAATCTAACTTTGAGTGCCACTTCGGGAAGCGTTGGCGCTGGGAGAAGAAGTCAATTATCAATACATCAATACAAACTAATAAAATTGGAGTGTCTGTTTGTATATATGATACAAATACCAAAATAACTTTTGTTTTACAATTTTTGTCTGTTTGTTTCGGCTAATCTCCGGAACTAATGGACTGATTTTGACGAAACTTTCACTGACAGATAGCTGATGTAATGAGGAGTAACTTCGTTTACTTTTAAACTGCAAATCAGCATAGAGTTACATAAAGTACGATGTCTGTCGGATCAGCTTGTAGTAAATTCTACTCGTCTATTATAAGGCAAGATATTAAGTAATAAAGAAACAATTAATTCTTCGAAGATCCGCAAGCAGCTCGTATGGGGAGGGTTGTCGACCATTGTCTTAGTGGCATTCTCTGCCGACACTGGGTGAGAGAAGATAACATATTGTAAGGTGTATATAGCAATCTAGGTATATAAATAAATCCAAAGAGTATATAATAGGTAATAAATAGTCAAAATATATATATCATTTGACTGTTAGTAACAACGGATTGATCTCTCAAAATATACTTATTAGATGCGATGCGATGAAGAATTTAACATAGTATGATAAAGAAAAGATGGATCTAATTATATCCTACCCACTTTCGCTTCTTAAGTGTTCGAGATTCCATAGGTTTTTTTTTTTTTGTTAACGGGGAGGAAATCTTCAAAAAGATTCCCCGCCTTCTGGGGGGAAGGCGGCGGTTATGTGGGGTTTTTACCCACTAAAACCTCCCGGGTGGCCCTTTCCTCAGTGCATGACGAGGGGCTCCGGGATCTCACGTGGAACGCACCGGAGCCCCTCTGCACTGTGCTCAAGGAGAGCACGTCCCGGGGGGGGGGAGGTTACTCCCTCCCCCCTGTGCCCTCGAGTGTGCAAGGTTAGTGCAAGGCTACACGGGTCCCCTTGTCGCCCAGTGAACCCGAGGCCCCTTTTAGTCGCCTTATACGACAGGCAGGGGATACCGTAGTGTTATTCTTGAGAGCCCAGAACTACAGGGCTGACAGGTATCTTAAGGTGCCTTCTTGGGCGAAGTATCTCATACTTCGAGTGGACAAAGGATCATTTAAGACTCCCGATGGCGAGAGCTACTCATGGCTAACATGAGAATTGTGATTCACTCAATCTCTAAATGTCATTATAACCTCCCTAGGAGGGTTCCTACGAGCTTCATTCCTTTTAGTGTTTTTAAATGTGTATTATAGGTTAAGTATGGTAATAAAGAAACATTTTATCTTCATTTTGTGTTTAATTTATCATAAATTGAAAAGGAATAGGCCGGTGCTAATGATTTTCCGTTATTCCAACTCGTACACACAAAAAGACGTAAGTATACTTGAAAGTGGCCAAGAATCGTGCTCAGTGGCATGCTTTTTTTGTGATGAGTATGGCGGCAGGCTCACTAAATGTCGCATATAAGTCCTGATGGGTTTGGTGAAAAGCGTGCCGAAATAGCACGTAGATGTTTGGATATGAGAAAAGCGAAAGAAGTGTGTCGGGATCGTTTAAAGTGGAGATCAGTGGTCACTGCCTATCCCTCTGGCCTATGTCCTCATCCCTATTTTTATATGTAAATGCTTATCAATTTTTTTTACAAATAACACAAAAGAAGTATTAAAATAATGTTTATTATATTTATTACAATAATACAACAAAATTAAAAGGTATTATAGGTTAGAATTTATAGTTGTAGGTCAGTCGACGGTTATAGACTTATTAATTCGACGGTTTATTGTCTACAATGCCCCATGCTAATGCATCCTTCATTCTAGATTACATTCTAGACACAATTACAGCATCTTAATAAAACAACTAAGGCTAATGATATTTACCAAAATGCAGGTAAATTATATAAAGGTAATTGAAATAAGTTGGTTAAAGTAACTTTCGACTTAATTTGTTTAAATTAATTTTCGACATGTTTAACGACAGCGCCCTCTATTGCGTTAAAAAACAAATTAAGTATATGGTACAGATATGTTACAATAGATGTCGTTTCCACCAATAACCAAGTCGTGAGTGAATTATGTTTCCATCCAGCAAATCTTTCCATCACGGAGATAGGTGGAGTTTGGAATACACGCCTACTCACCTATTGTCGAATGGTTTTTCCAACTCACAAACCTTTACGGTTTTTATGTAATATTATACTATGTTATACAACTCTGATTTTATTACAGAAACAAAAACCAGAATACTTTTTAAGTCACATTTTTCCCTAATCAAATCCTTATGCTGTCATTAATTTAAACCATTATCATGATTCGATACAATGCTACAACTTACTTACAACTTAAAAATACTCTGCAATTTAAATTGTCTTACGTTACAGTGGCGTACACAGCGTACAAGAATTGGTAGTCGTACATTATCTTAAAGTTACGGCCTATATAATATGTATATCCCACTGTTGGGCGCAAGCCTTATCTGTAAAGAGAGTACAAGGGCACAGTATGCCCTGTGCCTCTAGTGCGAGTTGGCAGACTTCACAGAGACAGACAGCTTACGATGTCTTCCACCACCGCCGAGCACGTGGGAAATCAGCACTTAAAATTGCAACAAACAAATTCGTTAACGCCGGCACCGGTTTGTTGTTTTTTTTTCTTTTTTGACGAACTACATAGATTGGCCGAAGAAGCTGGCCTTGACTGCTTCACCGAATTGAGAGGTGGCGTAGCTCTGGGGTTATTAACATACTATGCAACTTGAGACGACTGCCCGGCAATGATCACATTATCTTAGTTTGACTTAACCGTGCTCATAGAACATAAAACGTGATCAAGAAACCTAAGTAAACGCTTAAAACAAACTTGACTTAGTGGCTGACTTTTACCTAATAACTTATGTGAACAGTTATGCTCTACTTTAGAAAATTACCAACGCAATATCGTGACCATTTTACCCATATTGATTCAGCTCCAGTGTTACAAAAAAAATTTACGAGTAAAAACAAAAACCGATTTCAAATCGAATGCACCGTTATATTACGCGAACGCCCTCTTATTTCCAAATTATCGTATAAATCGAAATAGAATTAATCAAGACCTAACTAAAATCACATCAAATGACTCTTGAAATATGTAGATCCTTTTCAATAAAAAAATTAATCATCGAAATCGGTTGGCGTAATATTGAGTTGAGTTCAGCCCTGTAGTTCTGGGCTCTCAAGAACAAGACTAGGATATCCCCTGCCTGTCGTAGAAGGCGACTAAAAGGGGCCTCGGGTTCATTGCGCGACAAGGGTGGGGGCCGTTGTCATCCGCCAAAGTGGACCCGGGAAGAAGGCGACATCGGCTGTCCCGTGTCGCCTTGCACTGCGAGGGCATAGGGGGGGAGGGAATAAACCCCCGGGAAGTGCTCTCCTTCAGCACGGGCTACCGGGGAGGTTTTATTGGGAAAAAACCCCATATAACCGCCACCTTCCCCTCATAAGGCGGGGGTATGTTTTTGAAGATTTCCTCCCCGTATACAAAAACAAAAAAAATATTCAGTTATTCGTCCATCTGTCGTGAACATACTTAATGCCAATTTAAGACTTATATGGTTTTCTCATGGATGGCAATATGTGGTACATCGGAAGCACCAGCTTGAAATAAAAAAAGAATCATCAAAATCGGTTCCAGTCGAAAGCTATGAGGTGACTAACATAAAAAAATATACAGACGAATTGAGAACCCCCTCCTTTTTTGGAGTCGGTTGAAAAATATGTTAGTGACAAGATTACGAGTTTTTAATTAGTAACTGTCTCTGATGTATTTATGTATTTTTGTGTTGCATCTCCTAAGATTTTATAAGAGAACGAAGCGATTTGAGTCATCGTTCATCGTGCGTACAGCAAAGGAGTGGAATAAGTTGCCGGCGTCAGTCTTTCCGTCCAAGTACGACGTGGGAGCCTTCAAGAGTAGAGTGAATAGGGGCTTACTAAACTAGCGCGTACCATCTTTCGACCATATCACCACTTAACACCAGGTGGGATCATGGTTAAGCGCTAGTTTACACGCATAAAAAAAAAGAGAACTAGCGTACCCAGCCCGCTTAGCCGGGCTTGATTTTGCTTTATTTTATTTAAACAATAAACTTCCATCATTAAACGGATACATTCACGGCGCTATAACTTACCTTGAATACTTCAAAATCCTTAGTTATTAATCTTTAATATATTTGTACTTAATATGGTTCATACTGACATAAATATACACATCGCATGCTTCAATACAAATTTAGGTTATAAAACAATAGAATATCATCATAGTAAATAAAAGCTGTATTTGACAGTTCAAAAAGAGGAGTACTCCGGATCGTCACCAAACTTTACAGGATTACTAGCCAGGTCAATCTGAAGATTCCCTTAAATTTTCATTGAAATCAGTCCAGACGGTTCGGAGCGTATATGGAACACATTCATACACTTTCTCTTTTATAAATATAGATTTAAACAAAAATATGTCATAACTGAATGGTTATCTCAACTTGTCTACTAATTTCTTACGCTATATGAAACTACCGCGTTATAAAACAAAGTACAAGCAACGTATATATTGCGTCAAAATATATCGATCGATTAATTCCTAAGCCATTTAAAATCCTCTTAGTACTTTGCGAGTATCAGATTCAATGACTTATGTTCGGTCACGTTCCCGCGCTAGTCCGCTCAGCCACAAATAGGCATAAACAATTTGTTTCCCTCAAGACACCGCCACTGCGCATGAGTCAACTGGAGTGCCACTCGAGGGTCATCAGCCGGTAGGGCTCAGTGTGTTCTTCAAGCTATGCGAGTCAGCATCTCGCCTGATCCAATTATTGGGCTTTTGAATCGCTCCTTAGTGCGCTAGCCGGCCGATGTTTGAATAAGTAAGTGTGTCGATACACCTATATAAAGTTTTTCTCGAGTGTTTTTTTGCTTTGGTTCGCTATTTAGCCATCATTCATAATTCGCGTATTAAATAGCATTAGTAGAAACAAATTTAGATTCTGAAAAAAAATTGAATTGTCAAGAATAATGTCGAACTTATCTGTCAATTGGCCAATTATTAATTATGGAGCACAGATAATAAATATTGTAAGGCTGAGGCAAATATTTTTATGTTTAAACTTCATTCGATGTTTAACAATTTGCGCGCCAAATATGTTACTATTGTGTGTAACTATGTCTTGACATTTTGTTGATGAAAACTTAATGCAATTTAGTACTATAATATTAGGTGCACGTCTTTAGGTAGTCCCGGGCCAGGCTGAAAATCAGCGCTGTCGCATCCTTGCGACAGCATATGCTGAGATGGTGACCCGATGTTGGCATCATATGTTTTGTATTATTTGTCCATGTAACTTTAACTGTGTTTTGTTTATTTTTCATTCGTTTTTTAATGTGTGTTATATTCTGTCTGTGAAGTGTTTTTGTATTGTGATGCCAATAAATAAATGGCTATATCTATGTCTAATATTATCTTAGTTGAAAATTAATTAATTACTTTCAATGTGCAATAGTTAGAGCATGTCTTCAATCATCACTTTACATTACAGTACGTTATAGTTATCTGACATACAATTATTTAAACAATTGAAGTTCGAATTAGAAGAATTAAACCCATAACCTATTTTTTTTTAAAGAAAGCTAGCAATATTTCTTTTTTTTTCATAAATACTAACATTCTTGTTAACCATTCCAACTAAGCTTAAGCTTGTGCTAGGAGATGGTTCACGTCAATAGTCGAATGGTGGATTCGGACCTACGACCTTAAGATTCGCAGACCGTACCCTAAACCATTAGCCTATTGACGCTTAGCGCATTTTAACACTTTTAAAAAACTAATATAGTATTTTATATTAATGAACGTTCTGAATCACGGACACTAAAACAGTGATTTCCGTCCCCATTTAGTTCAAATAAGATCTCACGACAAATGAGATCTCAAGGCCTAATATAAATAAAATAAAATTTCCAACATTTAAAAGCAAGAATATACACAGATACAAAAATACACAGTACACAGGAACATTGACAAATTAGAATCCACTTAAAAATGTAATGTACATTCCAAACATTACAAATTCAACCGCTTAAAAAATAATCATGTAAAATTACTAAATATTAAGATTGAGTATATCTTTTTAAATAAAAGCTGTACAAAATTAATTTAAAAATAAAATAAAATATTTAATTTTTTGATTAACGTTTCGACCATAAAGGTCATGTCTATTCCTTATTCTTCTTTGACAAAGTTTTGTATTAATACAATAGATGGTACAGATTTAGCGAGAAAAGATTTTCCTTCGTCATTTTTTGGAAATTTAAAATTACTAAATATTATTAATATACTAAAACTTTTTTAAATTAAAGCTGTACAAAAAAAAATAGTTTAAAAATAAAATAAAATATTTCGACGTTTCTTTGTATAACGTTTCGTCGATATAGGTCATGTCTGTTCCCTATTATTCTTTGACAAAGTTTTGTTTTAATGCACTAGATGATACAGATATAGTGAGAAAAGATTTTCCTTAGTAATTTTTGGAAAAGTTCGTATTTATCGTGCTCTCTCAAATAGCTTTAGTGACCATCTTAGAGCCGTAGGGATACGTCGCATCAGCAGACCCTTATTATAAATATTCCCTCTAATTTTAATTAGATGTATTTTCAGATTTCGATTGCATCCCTCTCACATGCAGATTACTAACTTAGGTACAAGAGGGACGCTAATGACATAAAATTTAGGCAGGTATTGAGTTTTATTATGGTAAATATTTCCCAATAAGCTTTATTTTGTTGTACTTTTAATTATGTTTTAAAGGGGAGATAATGTTTTGTTTACTAATGACAATAAAACAGTATTTTCTACGTTACAGAAGATGGTTGTAACATGATTATGATTTTAAACTAACATGGTCACGAACTTAACAATTATTACTTAAAAATATCGAGAACTCATTTCGTATAATACACCGGTAATGGTAATGTCCCGTTTTAAGTAATAATTATTATGGTTGTAACATCTCTATATTAAACAATGACATTATTCATTTTGACATTTGACACTAAACAATAAAGTTCCATATTGATGGATATGAAATTGTCACTCATTTAACACGATCATTCGTTGCCAGTTCGAGTGTCATCGTATTCCGATAGAGATCCGAGTTTTCCCGAAGGAAAATAATTTCTCACTACATCTGTATTATAGTGAAAAAGTATTTTATAGTCTGTAGATATATGTCAATTGTTGACACTAATGAGAATGCATTCTTTGCTAGACGCAGTACGAAGTGGGTTATATACACCCATACGGAATCACAGCCTTGAAGATATGTATGTACGTATCTTTGTATATATTAACGTAAACATACTAGAATAGATTGTAAATATAAATATGTAATGCAGGTGTTATATATAAAAAAAAATATTTAACTATCGATAAAAGGAACTTCGTAATTACTTAACTATTGAGTTTAGATAATCTTTTATTATTCTTCACTCTAATAAAAATTCTAAGAACACAGTATATACAATGCTTATTTTGCATTATTTAGTTTTAGTTTTTTTAGTAAATAAACTAGTCCGCATTTTACTATTATTATTACAAAAAATACTAAATAAAATATATACATAAGCAAATTTATGAAGTATACATAGACAGACAAACATCATGAAGGGCTAATTTTAATATTACACTACAGACAATTTCGTTAAAAGATAAGTTTCACGGTACCTTGTATCCCTAGAGGGTAGGCGGAATCACATTCGTTTACCTTTTAAACGTATGCTTCTTGTGTCCCATACGTGGAAGATGGATCACCATTTTCCACCATTTGTAAGTAAACTTACAAATAAACGTGGTATAAAGATAAACTTAGAAATAAACTAAGAATAAGCAAAATTTGTACTAATAAACCAAGAATACGCTATACCTGGTATAACGTTGGCGTTTTTGTTCATACAATCGTTGTTATTGAAGTTATAACGATGTACATCCTTGTTTAAGTCTAGTATAACATTTAAAATACCACGGTTTGTGTTTGTGTTCGCTCATTTAAATTAACTTATAATGGAATTAAGGGCAATGGAGGAAGTAGAAAGAGTATATGACTTAATAAATATCATTCAGACCCCAAGAACAGTAAAAATATTTAAAAGATCGGTAAACCCGTTTGATTTATATGTCGATGAACAGTTTCGATTAAAATATCGGTTTTCTATAAGTGGTATAATATTTCTAGACTATTTATTTGAAAGGTCTCTTACTATGGACAAGAGTGGAAGTGGATTATCTTCTATCTATATATAGAGTATAGAATATTTTTATAACCGCCACACATTGACAGATACATTACTACACTACTACATAGACTGCAATTTTTTTTTAGTATAGTTTCTCTTTGATTGCGCTGTTGCCAACTCGTGCATTTTGACGTAAAGGAAGAATAGATAAACCATAGTTATTCCGGATTTATTTGTGGTAAACTATTCTTGGATTATTCATAATTTATTCCTGGTTTAACTAAACTTAGTATAAGGGTGGAATAAATATATATATAGATTGTACAAGTATATTTACGTGCAAACAAAAACCGACTTTAAATAAAATCAAACGTTATACGCTATTACACGCGGACGCCCTAAATAGCTAGCGTTAGAATTAAACAGAACTTACCCATCAAACTGCTCTTAAAGTACCTTTTCAATAAAAAATGAATCGTCGAAATCGGTTGGCGTGATATTAAGTTATCCGTCCATTTGTGGCGCACATACTTGATGCAAAATTAAGACTTATATGGTTTTCTCATGGATGCCAGAACTGTACGAATGAAATGAAATTGTACCACGTGAAAAGCACCAGCTTTTAAATATGAAAGAATCATCAAAATCGGTTCATCCAGTCGAAAATATGCGGTAACAAACATAAAATACAGACGAATTGAGAATGTCCTCCTTTTGAAGTCTGTTGAAAAGAAGTTACTCCTAATAGAAGCTGTTCACTCTTAAAGCTTGGTCACCTCACAATTTGGTGAAGTTGTAAAAGCTGAGATCTTAAAACGGCATTCAGCTATTTAAAAAAATCAATATCTATAAACAAATAAAAAGGCCGTCCATCACAACGCCTCGATTTGTGTCATAAAACGAGAGATAGTGTGACCAGCCTTGGAAATCTGGTGCAGATTCCAACCAATGATTATACACTCGACCAAAAATAAAGGGTCGCTTAAGAAACTTTGAATATCTCGGAAGATAAAGACGCTAGCTAACTGAAATAAATTGTAACCCGAGTTCGATTCCCGGTGCCGGCACCAATAAATTTGCTGTTGCAATTTTATGTGCTGATTAACCACGCGCTCGGCGGTGAAGGAAAACATCGTGAGGAAACCTACATGTCTTAGAAAATTTTTCTAAGGCATGTGAAGTCTACCAATCCGCACTAGGGCCGCGTGGTGGACTATGCCCTTATACTCTCTTTACAGAGAAGGCCTGTGCCCAGCAGTGGGACATATATATTATATATATAAAGGCTGTAACTTTAACTTTATCATACAAACCAACAAGAACGCTTGGAGATGCAATCATTGGGCGATCAGTTACCACCTTCTATGGAAAAGTTGCCAGCAATATGCGGTTGACTGTGCTTTTAGATATTTCTCAACACACGTCGGCCCTGAGCTCAGATCAGCGTAATGCCGCAGATTGCCGCGGCATTATTCGACAACGCTAAGTAGATGTTATGTGTTGAAGAGCTTAAGCGAGATCATCCATCGCAAGATAAGTTGATATTGGAAAAAAAGCCGTCGTCGATTTTCACGTTAGAAAAAAAGTTACGTCCGCTCTAGACTTCTTAACGAGGCTACACGAGTGGTAGAGTGCGACTTGCGAACCTTGAGACTGGAATGATGCGGCAATTTAATATAGATCTAGTTATTTCTAGCACACCTTTTAATTTTATTTCTCTAGATCAGTGTTAAGTAGTTGTTATGTAGTGATAACTAGCAACACATGGCACCCAGCCATTGATATGCATAATAACTACCAATGATATCTTAGTGATTTACCTGAACCTTATTGTACTCGTATCTTTAATTCATAATTAATAATTTAGTTGAACATCACATAAACTTGCCAACAATAATTTAATTTTATTAGTTTGTAATTTAATTTCTAATTAATTTTGTATAATGATTGTGAGAACGCGCAGATGTGACGGTATTCGTTAAATAATTCTTGGTACAACGTAACGCTCAAAAAAGCGAGTGTACTAGTTATTAAATTATTTCATTCCAAAAAACCTACAAATTATTACACTAGTTAGAACATAGATCCTTTGTAGTTTGTGATTTGCCACTGAAGTTTCAGTATGAAACTGATCTATTAAGGTCATATAAATTATTATTTCATCATTAATAAATACATGATCCATGAGCCGTACTACGGCTCAGCTCAGTGTCCGGGCGGTCACCTCAAGTTGTATAGTACGCTAGTAACCCAAGTTTGTTCCCAGGTGCCGGCATTAAATTCGGCATCAATAAGTTTTAGTTGCAATTTTAAGTGCCGATTTACAACGCGCTCTGCGGTGAGAAAACCTACACGTCTTAGAAAATTTTCTAAGACGTGTGTACTCTGCCAATCCGCACTAGGGCCGTGTGGCGGACTTTGCCTTTATACTCTCTTCACAGAGACGGACTGTGCCCAAAAGTGGGATATATATAATATATAGGCTCAAACATCAAATACTAACACACATTTTGTACATCGTAATTGTACGTCATCAGTAAGCCATAATGGCAACAATGAACTATTAAAAACGAACATAACATTATACAAAATGAACGTTCATTTTGTATAGAATTGGTTTAGCAGACTCGAAGCTCAGGATTTCGTTAGTTTCGAATATAACATAAAATAGAATGGTTAAAAAGAATGTTAGTAAGATTTATTAAAAAAAAAACAATAAAAATAATAATAAATTTATTACAGATCAAGTGCCATACTACAAATATAAACCTTTTTTTTGTTAACGAGGAGGAAATCTTCAAAAAGATACCCCGTACTCTGGGGGGAAGGCGGCGGTAAACCTCCCCGGTGGCCCTTTCCTCGGTGCATGACGAGGGGCTCCGGGATCTCCAGTGGAACGCATCGGAGTCCCTCTGCACTGTGCTCAAGGAGAGCACGTCCCTGGGGGAGGTTACTCCCTCCCCCACTGACAAATATAAACCTGACCCCATCCTTGAAAACCCCAATTATAAGCTAAACTGGGATAGAACTATAATAACAGATAAAACCATTTAAAACAATTGACCAGATATAACTTCATTTGAAAAACAGAACAAAACAGTATAAATCATCGATATTGCAGTATGTAATACACATAATTTATTAACGAACCACTCTGAGAAAATAGCAAAATACAGATCTTTCCATAGAAATCAAAACGCAATGGCTAGTTAATCATGTCCAGCGGGGCCAGGATGGGTACCTGGCCCCAGCATGCTTCGGCGTCGTCGGGACTTCTCTGAGTGCCGGAGAAGTCCCCTTTGAGGATGAAGTCCGGTCTTTGCCGGGACCGGTCGGTCGTTGGAGTGTCCTGTCGCTGACAGATCCGGGGCACCCCGCTCATAACGGCTGATGGCATACGCAGAAGGTTTAGGCCCAGGCCGAGTCCCACACATCCCTCCGGGCCCACCCAGGGTACCGGAGGATGGTCTATAAAAAGACTCCCCCGCGTGAACAAAAAAAAATCATGCCCAAACAGATCCAATAGTGCTACAGCTGTTGTACCAAAAACCCTCCATACAAACTTAAAATTACTTCATATTAATCCATCCACATACCTGCAGTTGCAGGAAGCCGTTATCCTCAATACATGCCGTATAGACATAGACATAGACATTTATTTATTGGCATCACAATACAAAAACACATCACAGACTGAATATAACACACATTAAAAAAGAATGAAAAATAGACAAAACACAGTTAAAGTTACACGGACAAATAATACAAAACATATGATGCCAATATCGGACACCGTCTCAGCATATGCTGTCACAAGGATGCGACAGCGCTGATTTTCAGCGGTGCCCGAGTCTAACTAAAGACGTGCGCGCGCAATACTACTTTTATTTGGAATATTATTATACAGACAGTAAGAGTATAATAAATATGATACATAAATAAAACGGTTATGAGATTAAAATATATTTTATACAATAAAATCATAGATGAAAAAAAATTATCACACGTGAATTTCTTAATTCTGGCCACTATCTAATTATATATTACTTGGCTTCGGCCCGTACCTACATTTTCACCCTCTGGCGTCGCGACCGACATGGGCCATTGGTCCGGCGCCCCCCTCGGAGAGGGTTCCCACAGGGAACGGCGGCGCGTTTGTATTCTACGCGCCGCATTGTAGTAATTGCCTCAGGGGGGGTGCTTCTCACCCCTCCTAGGTAGGGCCCGGAGTACGGGCACGGCCGGGGGTTGCGGAAGAACTGTGGGATGTTATCCCGTGACCCCCACATACATGGTCGTATGGGGGAATACCGTGTGAAGATTTTTAGTCGGTTGGAGCCCGACACTACCGCCGTCGCCGGCCCTTATGGCTTCGGGGTATGCATCCGCATTTTGTTACACACGTAAATAAAAAAAAAAAACCCTCTAAAAAGAGGAGAAACATTAATGTTGGGAACATAATAATAAGCAATAATAATAGCAACGCCAGCAATATTTGCTAGCATTCTTTTTTAAAAAGTAAAGAGAACAACAAATAACTTGTGTTGTCTTCCTTAACCTTAATTTATTAAACAATGAAAACTGCTTTTGATCCTTGAAATCTATTTAAACATTCACTAGTGAATTTTAAAATTTCAAGTCTCAAGATTCATTAGCCGTACTATCTCATACAGTCCCGTATTTCGCTATACAATTTTAGACAAAGCCACTTCCAGTGCTTTGTAGACACGGCAAATTTGCAGTGCAGAGAGGAAACGGACGCTCTATGTTGTGTTTGTGCAATTTCAACTGAGAGCGTACTTCGTTTGTCCCTCGGGCTTCTAGTATGTGACCCAGAGCCCTATTACAATTGTGTCAAAATGTACGTATTAACGTTCAGTGATATCATAGTTGTCGATTTTTGCTTGTCTTGATAACCTGCTAGTTATTTTCCGATTGCGAACCAGTGACACTTAAATGCCGTTTCCATTGTCAGTATTTGGCTATAAGAATCTAAGTTAAGTGACCCTGTAGTTCTGGGCTCTCAAGAATAAGACTACGGTATCCCCTGCCTGTCGTAGAAGGCGACTAAAAGGGGCCTCGGGTTCATTGGGCGACAAGGGTGGGGCCTTTGTCGTCCGCCAAGGTGGACCCGGGAAGAAGGCGACATCGGCTGGCCCGTGTCACCTTGCACTGCGAGGTCACAGGGGGGGGGGGGAGTAACCTCCCCCGGGAAGTGCTCTCTATGAGCACAGTGCAGAGGGGCTTTGGTGCGTTCCACTGGAGATCCCGGAGCCCCTCACCATGCACCGAGGAAGGGCCACCGGGGAGGTTTTAGTGGGTAAAAAAAAAAGTTAAGTGATAGTTAACTTGCAGTACATTTAATGTGTTTATTTTATTATGTTCCCGATTTGTTTAATTTGGTAACTACCAGTTTGGTTTTTTTACGAAGTCAAAACAGAGTGATAACCTACAATCAATTGAAAACTCTAGACAATGTCGAAAAATTCCTAAGAGTATGGTTTTAGTGTTTTAATAAAATGTTTACCACTCGAGTGCTACTAAGTCTGGAACGCTGATTTTTCTTGACTAGCTCCTCATAAGAATTGCTTTCCGTCGGTGCGAGATTATCATTACATTCTGGAACATTCTGTTTACACGATTGTTCAAGTCAGATAGACAAATCCAGTACTGCTTTCCCTTGCTCCGACAGTGTGGCTTGCACTGTGTCTTAGAAATGCGAAACGTAACTGGCTATGTGAGAAAGAAAATGTGTGCTTTCTCACATAGCCAGTCACCTCTCTCTTGTCCCTTCAGTAATATACTCATATCATTCTCTAACTTAATATCTACCTCTCAAATTTCCCCTATCACACTTTTCGTAACCCATCTTATTCCCAAATCAAGCGTGCGTAAGAAAATTTTACTTTAAAAAAATATTTCATAATCGTAAATGTCGCAAAAGGTTATGGTTCATCGATACAATACATAGAAGTGGTGATAAGACTATTCCTACCCAATATCATCGCGGTTCAATCAAAACTTTATCCACTTAACAACTGAAGTGATTTTTATATCGACCACTCGGGCGAGTGGTCCGGGAAACCGGGGGGAACACCCTCCACTTCCCTCCACTGATGGGAGATAAAAAAAATCGGCCAAGTGCTTCCGTCACGATTATTCTAGGTTATCCACAAAGCCTACTTTCCAATTCGATACTTGAATTATTAAATATGGGACGCAGCTCTTAATAATGTTGCGGTACATTAATTTGAAAAATATTATCTTATTAGGCAAAAAGCGTAGGATGGTTTGTGCTTTCTTGTGGGTATATATATCGCGCTTCAAAGTATATTCATTCATTCATTCATACTGTTCCAACAAATTTGATACGGGATCTTAATGAAACAGTTTTTAAATCATAAATAACAACACTAGGAGTCCGAACAAATTGTCGAAGTCGAATAACACGCGCTAACCGATTTTGATGATTTATTTTTTATTATAAATGGATTTAGGTAGATAGATATATAAATTCTTTATTGAATCAATGTATATCCTGTATAAGTATGGCCTTCCCCAATGCCTTCCACCACATACGTTTGGAGGGTGGGCATCCTATGCTCCTCCGGCCTATGCGCGGCCTCCATTCCAAGACTTTCCTCCCCTATCTACCGTCACTAACTACCGTTTTGATTAATTCAATTTCGTAGAAACTTTGGGTCCGTGGGGTCCTAGTGCACACCACCTTTTTAATGTGATAGCTAGCAAAGTTGGTCGACTTATCTGGTAACCAGAGTGCTGGGTTATACTTAGCACAGAAGCTGAGCATTGCCATACAACGTGGCAATGCTACGCTTTCTGGGCACGCTGCCAAGCGATAACGGTTTAGTAAAGTTATATTCTTTGTAAATATTTTGTAAAATATCTATTAAATTGTAAATATTTCGTTTTTAGTTAGTATTATATATTGATTTATATGCCTAAATTAAAATAAATTATTGTAAATAAGGTATTTCGTAATGTTTCTATTTGATTTGAAGTCGGTTTATTTTTACTTAGTGATATACTTGTCGAAATGCCTGTCATATGACACATGTCATGTCACAGTACTTGACGTGAACCGTCGGATGTACGGGGAATATATAGAATACATAGGAATGTAAGGTTTCACAACGCTTGCGGAAACGTCACACAATGTACCTACAGCCCTTGCCTTTGAAATTCAATTCACATAATCCCATTATAAATGCGTTGCTGGTATTTTTTTCTCGCAACCAACGTTTTATATTTCGTAATAATCTAAAAGCATATAGTTCGTTTAACAATATAAAAACATACACACAGAATACAGTACAATATACAGAATGAAATATGGAACGTGATAATGGGTTCGATTCTGCTAAACCAAAGGTGTCAAAACGTTCAGTGACCTCACAATTCGATTTTCATGCGACTTCAAAAAGAAAGAAATTCTCAATTCGTATCTGTTTGTTATCTCATAACTTTCGACTGAGTGATGCAATTTTGATGATTCTTTTATTATTTGAAAGCTAATAATTGCCATGTGGTCTCATTACTGGCCCATTCAATGGCGTCCATGAGAAAACCATATAGGTCTTAAATTTGCATTGAGTATGCGCGCGACAAATAGTCGAATAACTCGAAATCACGCCAATCGATTTCGATGATATATTTTAATTGGGAAGTATGTACTGTAAGGTTTTTTGATGAATGTTTGGTTTATTAGATGGAAAATTTTGTATATTTTTTTTAATTTATTGAACACCAACACAATGAACATTTTTTTACATACAATACATTAAAACGGTGAAAAGTTGTAAAGTTATTTTTTTTTATTTTTTTTTATGACGAACTACACAGATTGGCCATAGAGGCTGGCCTTGACTGCTTCACCGGATTGAGAGGTGGCACAGCTCTTAGGTCGCTTAGCCTGAACCTCTATTGGATTGGAAAAGAAACTGGATATTTTAAATATGTGAATATAGATATAAATGCAGATCTAAAGTGTGTGTAGTGCTGTAGACATTTTGTGGACATTATTATTATTATGTGGATAACGGTGTTGTTTACATATTTATAACTCTTTATACTTAATGTATTTATTATCTTAAGCTTTTAATATGTATTCGTTTGTTGTTCCAATAAATAAAAAAAAAAATAAAAAAAAAAACTCGACACAAGGGTCC
This sequence comes from Meandrusa payeni, assembly GCA_029286785.1. Taxonomy (NCBI): domain Eukaryota; kingdom Metazoa; phylum Arthropoda; class Insecta; order Lepidoptera; family Papilionidae; genus Meandrusa; species Meandrusa payeni. The sequence goes on from JAGSMX010000029.1 coordinate 7,359,557, forward strand.
CCCCCCCCGGTGAGGGGTAACCTCGGCTTGGACGGTTACAATGTTACGCGTAAGCATGCCGATCCGAGGGCGCCCGAGAGGGCCGAACCACGACTCGGCCGGTTGCTATTTCACGGATAATCTAAGAGACATTCAAAAGCTAAACTAACTTTGAGTGCCACTTCGGGAGTTGTAAAGTTAATACCATCGCAGTTATAGGTGAAGACTGCATGCAATTTAATGGCGAATGACAATATTAAATTATAAATAAAAAAACTATTTATAGGTTAATGACTTAAAATATACCAATACTTTGAGAAAAGAGGTCGATATTCTTCGTTTTTGAATATGAATTCAATTCTATAGTAAGTCTATTTAAAGGCGCATTCTTACCTAAGTTCGACCTGAATAAACTTTTTATAATGTGGTATTAAAAAATACATTACATAATAGTCAATAGCCTAATGGTTTAGGATACGGCCTGCGAATCGTAAGGTCGTGGGTTCGAATCCACCATTTGACTATTGCCGTGAACCATGTCCTAGCACAAGCTTAAGCTTAGTTGGAATGGTTAACAAGAAATATTGCTAGCTTTCTTTTTTTTTAAAAAATACCTCTAATTTTCACCCTTCCATAATCTATTTTTAATAGTCAATTTAATCATATAATAATTTTTCATCCCGCTCGACAATTGATCAATTAATCAATGACTGTTTGATACTGCTACATCAAACGTGATACATGGCCTATGTTGTAATCTGATTCAGCTTGCATAACCGATGGAAAATGTTATTTTTTATATTTGGACTACCACGACAAACATTAAAACTAATTTAATGGCAACGGTTGCTCGATCAGCGAGTAATAAATAAAAATTAGGTAAAACTCGTTGCTCGTTTGGCTTTCTTTCATATAAAACTCTTTTATGAAAAATATACTCAAACAACTTTAAAGAAATTCCAGGTGTCTTGCGCTCACGCGCTGACGTTATTACATTTTTTTTTTGGACGAATTAACACAGTTGGCACAGAGAAGCTGGCCTTTACTGCTTCACCGGATTTGAGAGGTGGCATAGCTCTTAGATCGCTTAGCCTGAACCTCTATTAGGTGGTAACTCGACACAAGGGTCCCCCCGGTGAGGGGTAACCTCGGCTTGGACGGTTACCATTATTACGCGTTAGCAGTCCGATCCGAGGGCGCCCGAGAGGGCCGAACCACGACTCGGTCAGTAGCTATTTTATTAACAAAATCTATTGGGACAATCTAAGCTAAACTAACTTATATGCCACTTCGGGAAGCGTTAGCGCTGGGAGAAGAAGTGGTCGAAGAAACTCCAGCAACGCTCCTAATCCTGTCGAGGGGGGTTATTACAACAAAATTGAACTAATTCATCTACTTCACAGATCACAAAGTTGCGTTCTCTATCTCTCTCATACCGCGCTCTCACTTATACACTTTGAACGTGCACTATCGTTTCACATCACTTTTTTTTTTTTTGTTACCGGGGAGGAAATCTTCAAAAAGATACCCCGCCTTCTGGGGGAAAGGCGGCGGTTATGTGGGGTTTTTACCCACTAAAACTTCCCCGGTGGCCCTTTCCTCGGTGCATGACGAGGGGCTCCGGGATCTCCAGTGGAACGCACCGGAGCCCCTCTGCACTGTGCTCAAGGAGAGCACGTCCCGGGGGGGGAGGATTCTCCCTCCCCCCTGTGCCCTCATAGTGCAAGGCTACACGGGCCAGCCGATGTCGCCTTCTTCCCGGGTCCACCTTAGCGGACGACAAAGGCCCCCACCCTTGTCGCCCAGTGAACCCGAGGCCCCTTTTAGTCGCCTTATACGACAGGCAGGGGATACCGTAGTCTTATTCTTGAGAGCCCAGAACTACAGGGCTACCGTTTCACATCACTTATCGTAACGGGACATTTTGCATCTAGTATTCATCAATTTCTAAGACGTTGTCACGTCAATAGTTTCTACCAATGCTATAGTAGCAGTAGAAGCAAATTAAGATTCAACGTGACGGAAAACCTTGACGGAATATAGAACGTTGACTTAATTTGCATAATATAAAGCGGTTAATCAATACAAACACTTGTGATTAATCCAATAAACCCGCTCGTATTAGTTGCGTTGCGGTATGGCCAACGGGTGGAGTCTCTTGTCGTGGAACTTTTTTTTTTACGGGGAGGAAATCTTTAACAGGTTAGTCCCTCCTCCCCTGTGCCCTCGCAGTGCAAGGCAACACGGGCCTGCCGATGTCGCCTTCTTCCCGGGTTCACCATGTCGGGTGACAAAGGCCCTTGTCGCCCAGAGAACCCGAGGCCCCTTTTAGTCGCCTTCTACGACAGGCAGGTGATACCGTAGTCTTATTCTTGAGAGCCCAGAACTACTGGGCCATCTCTGAACGGGATCGGCTCAGATAGTAACAATATACTCAGTACAGCCAATTAAAAGTTTTTACTGGAATAATGTGACCAAGCAACGTAAATAACGAAATAGTGCAATGTTTAGGTCATTTTATTACAGTATTTTTACTTTTTTGAAGGATATTTAATTGTCTATCATGCACAATTTATTTCAGTTAGCTAGCGTCTCTATCTTCCGAGATATTCAAACTTTCATAACCGACCCTTTATTCCGACCGTTTATTTTGCTCACGAGTGTATGTATGGTTCTGGGGTCAATATTCTGAGTTTAGTGGAAGTAATTCATGGTTGTCTGTCTCAAATCTACATTCTACAATATCAAACGACAAGCTTTTCTAAATGATTTTAAGAGTCTTCGAAATAAATATAGCGTCTTATTGAAAGAAAACTCTTTCAATCAAAACAAAATATTTCAAAGTTCATAAATGACGGCGCTATGAGTGCGGTAACATTGAACAATACAGGCAAATTGAGAACGATTTTTTTTGAAGTCAATTAAAATTTTGTTTTTTGTTCAAGGTGTTGTTCGACGCATGGCGACAACGCAGCATCATGTCGGGCATGACGGGAGCGAGCATGCTGCGCACGCGCCGCAAGGATGTCAACGTCAAGCCAAACCGGAAGTAAGTACAAACTGATAGATCTGTAGGCGGAAACTCAAGTTGTTCCCGAAGTGACACTCAAAGTTAGTTTAACTTTTTAATGTCCCTTAGTTTATCCGTGAAATAGCAAACGACCGAGTCCTGGTTTGGTCCTCTCGGGCGCCCTCGGATCGGAATGCTTACGCGTAACATAGTAACCGTCCGAGCCGAGGTTACCCCTCACCGGGGGACCCTTGTGTCGAGTTACTAGCGATAGAGTTTTAGGCTAAGCGATCTAAGAGCTGTGCTACCTCTCAATACGGTGAAGCAGTCAAGGCCAATCTGTTTAGTTCGTTAATGAAAAAAAAATCTCAAGTTACTTCGTTCCCTCTTTGGTGCAACATATTATATTGTTTATTGAACTTTACGTACTGTCAAAAATAATATAGATAAATGATAATTATGTTCGAGAAGGTTCGGAGTTTGATACGAAAGGTAGCACGAGTTTCTTTAACATTGTAAAGGTTTTCGACTTATCGCAGTTCTTCTATATTATAATACGTAACACCTGTAATTCTATTTTTTTTTTCAATAAAGCGTTCTAAGGTACTTTAATTGGTTACTTTGGATTTATTAATAAGGGTGCTACCTCTACAGTTTTTTATTATGTTTTTATAATACCTGATTTTTGAAGGTGGTGCTGGAGAATGCTCTGATTCACGCGCCGTAGACGCCCCGTTGCATTGTTATTAGTTTCTCCGCGACCGCTGCGTCCCTGTTTCTCGTGGCCATTTTTAGGCTGTAGTCTGTAGGCTGTAGTATTATCTCTTTTGATGCGGCCGTTTCCCTTGTCACCAGTCTTCCTATGGCGTCGTCACATTCACCTGTAGTAGTAGTGTAGTAGACACAGCTGACTGTGTGTCTGGATTGTAATCCTCAATTTAAAACGCAAGACGTTTTGTCTTACTTCAAAAGCTACTATAATAGTTCTCTTATTGTGTTAAAGGATTTAAAACTTCACGCGTTCAACAAATTGGAAACGGATCAGACGCACGGGCGCGTTCAAGACACGTGTTTGCGAACGCGACGATTACGAGTGATCACGTTGACGAACAAAAAATGTATTTTTACCTTCAATCTTCAAATCTCTTTTAACTTAATTGCTATCTAGATAGCAATCACTACCCGCAATATGTGCAAAAAAGATTTGAATTTAGTTTAATAGAATTTTCTAAGGTAGTGCTGTGAGCCGTGGTAGCTCAGTGTCCGTTCGGTCGCCTCAAGATGCACAGTACTCTAGTAACACGAGTTCGATCCCCGGTGCCGGCACCAATGAATTTGTTTGTTGCAATTTTAATTGCTGATTTATCACAATGTAAATGAAAATGTAAATTTCAGTATCAGGGTGAATCACACGACCGTTGTCTTCGTTCCACTGATAGTAATTTTCTCCATATTTCTTCCTGTCATACTGATTTTATGCATAAATCTTTTACCTTTAACGCAATAAGACTTTGGAATGCGCTGCCAACAAATATACGTACAGCTGGAACTAAATCTACTTTCAAACATTTACTATGGAAGCTTTACCTAAGCAAGGAATAGTTTGACAATTGCTGTCCCTATCCATCTATAATTATATATATTTGTATCTTATTATCCATCTATAATTATATCCATCTATAATTATATATATTTGTATCTTATTTGTATTTATTATTATATAGAATTATTATGTTTATATATTTAATTTATTTGTAAGTAGGTATGTATATTATATATGCATGCATTTATTATAGTTTTCTTTTATTTATTATTTTCTCAAATAGCTTGCACCCGTTACTTTGTCTCTACACAACCCCAAGGTAGACTGGCAGAGAATGCCTACTGGCATTAAGTCCGCCTATTTGTACCTTTTTATGTATTGTGTGCAAATAAATAATAAATAAAATAAATAAATGTCTTAGAAAAATTTCTAAGACGTGATGACGATGTGAAGTCGGCCAATCTACTAGTCTACTATATTCTCTTTTTATAGAGAAGTCCTGTGCTTAACATTGGGACACCTATATATGTAGGCCGTAACTTTAAGCAAGTACTTGACCACCATCCCATCTGATGTTTAGTGGAAACGAATTCCTCGTTGTTAATGCGCCCAAGAATTACTTTAAAAGGTTAAAGTTTAAGTTACATCGTATATATTCTATATGGGCACAGGCCTTTTAGTTAAGAGTAAGGGCATTGTCCGCCACGCGGCCTTAGTGTGGATTGGCAGACTTCACATTTCTTGAGATGGTGAATGCTAACGCGACCCCATCTCGCCCCTTCACAGCGAAGGACTGCTCACCATGGGAGGTTTTAGTCGGTGGGGCCCTCTAGTAGGCCCAGCCCGTCATAACTTGCCCGCTTCCTCGACGGGCAAGTACGAATAACAGCATTTCCTCCCATGAAATAAAAACACACATTGCTTAGAAATGTTATTAACACATGAAGGTTTCCCCACGATGTTTTCCTTCACCGCCGAGCGGGAGGTTATTAGCACTCTAAATTGCAACAATCGATTTTTGGTGTCGACACGGAAAATCGAACTCGAGTTGCTTGCGTGCTGTGCAACTCGTACCAACCAACGTACTGGGAAGGACGAGTTATGTCCGGCCCTTACCGACCAAACCCACAAGATGTTCCACCATCGTCGCATGTCGCGAGGCTGCGGGATCGCTTGCGCACACAACCGCGGCCCCGCCTGCGAGTAGCCGCTTTACGGCGGCTCCGTCGCGGGGTGGACAAGAATCACCATCTTGGCAAGGCGCGCCGGAACATAAGACTCGCCTTCCTCCACGACCTTCGTAAGCAAGTGATGTACTCCCCCGAGTCCATCACCTGGAGGCATTGGGGAAAGTAAGAAATACCTAAATTGTGTTAACTAGAATTACCATATGACCCACTCTATCCTGCAGGTTGGACCGCAAGTCCTCCCGGGGCATGCTCTACGAGAACGAGGAGCTACGACTACGCACAATCAACATAAATGCAGAAGTAGAAAGAGGTAAATCTCATCACACGCGACCTACAAAATTAGGCACTGGTCGCGAATTTCTTATTTAAGCAATTTGAATGACATGCAAATCGCACCTTATGCATCCAAAACAATCACTGCCACTCATTTTTGATCTCTGTTTAAAGTAAAAACTTCTTTAGCAGTGGTAAGCATTTTTGGTAGAGAAAATTCTTATGGGTTCACGTTACCGACATGCTAATGTTGTTTTTATATTTTTGATACATACACGACCTTGTAGAGCTCGTAATCAGATCTTGTAAGCCTTTAGATATTAGGAGTGTTGCTGGAGTTTCTTCGGCCACTTCTTCTCCCAGCGCCAACGCTTCCCGAAGTGGCACTCAAAGTTAGTTTAGCTTTTTAATATCCCTTAAATGATCCGTAAAATAGCAACCGACCGAGTCGTGGTTCGGCCCTCTCGGGTCAGAATGCTTATGTGTAACACGGTAAACATCCAAGTCGAGGTTACCCCTTGTGTCGAATTACTAGCGATACAGATTCAAGCTAAGCGACCTAAGAGCTATGCTACCTCTCAATATTAGAGTGCCGTTCAAATATCCAAGGAGTCGTTGTTGTAGGATTTTTGATGTGCCGCAATCTAAAACCAACCTTCTGTCACACTCGCCCTTTGCCAAGGATTTCCGCTACATATAACCTTCTTAACACTAAGTCCACGTCGGTTGACATTTTTTCTAATTCACGCAAGGTCTTCCGCACCTTAGTGTTAAAAATTGTGCAGTGATTTTGGCTAATTTAATTAATTTAGTAGTGATATTTCTATTACTTTATCATTTAATAAAATATTTTTGTAAGTATTAATAATAAAATCGTTACGTTTCTTTATAGCGAATGTTGTGTACACCTGTAATTGGCATACACAACAGGACTTAGTTTGTAAACTTGATTATTTCAACAATGTATGCTTGTGTAATGCTGTTGGTGTATCTTATTAAATAAATAAATAAATCCGGTGAAGCAGTCAAGGCCGGCTTGTCTGGCCAATCTGTGTTAAAGCTTATTTGAATAATAAATGAACCATATAAACGTGTATATAATTGATATGATGATATGAATGCCAATTGTTATCATTATTAAATTGATAACCTTATAGTCTTTGAAGTCCGTTAAATATAGTAATGGATAAATATTATATTGTTTGTATCGACAGGTCAATCGGACATTAAAAAACTGAAGAGGGAAAATGAACAGCTGAAGCGGGAGATACTGGCGCTGCGCTATGAGTATGACCGATTGGACAGCATGCTGCGAGAGAGACGCTCCTCGCCTGAACATTCGGACGTACGGACAAGTCTTGTCTATTTATTTATTTATTTATAAATTCCTTATTGTTGTCATATTTCGGGCATGTAATACGTAGACGGCCCACTTCCAATTCAGTTCAAGCATTACTGAAATTGCGAAATTCTAAAAGCCTTCGTGTGAAAAAAGTATTAATTACTAATACAGTTGAAAGTAAGTCAATATTCTTAAAGCTGGGAAGTTAGGAAACCTCTTATATTCTCAAAGTTAGTTTTACAAGAATGTTGTTCAAACTTTCAGCTCATAGCCATGGAATACATGTATGACCAAACAGTACTAAGTGAAAAGATGTGAACAAGAAATTTTCGTCGAAACAAAGTCGACAATTTAAATAAGATATATCTTATTCATTATCGTTTTCTTAGAGGTGAGGGTCGTGACCACCAAGAGAGCTGCTTTTAACGAGCATTCCCCACTCTCTTCTATTTTGGGCCAGGTTGGAGTTTCAGTCTCGTAGCTCATCCAATAGAGTCCGTCTATCTAGTGGGCGCCCTGCCTCTGTTTCTTCTTCCTTCGACGCAGCCAACCAGCAGTAATTTTTCAAGGCTGTCTGTAGCCGAAGAAATCAAGAAGTTGGCAAAAGCAAGTCGTGGAGAGGCCAGTCTTGATGTTCAGCTCATTCAGAATAGACTCATTGGTGTGGCACTCAGTCCATGAGACTCCTAGCATTTTGCGCCAACACCATATTTCAAATGCGTCTATCTTTTCTAAATAACATATAAGGATATATTTGTTAAATATAGACATATACTTTTATTTATTGGCATCACAATACAAAAACACATCACAGACAGAATATAACACACATTAAAAAAGAATGAAAAATAGACAAAACACAGTTAAAGTTATACGGACAAATAATACAAAACGTATGATGCCAATATCGGACACCGTCTCAGCATATGCTGTCGCAAGGATGCGACAGCGCTGATTTTCAGCGGTGCCCGGAACTACCTAAAGACGTGCGCGCGCAATACTACTTTTATATAGAATATGACGTCTATATGTTCTATTATGATTTAATGACTAAGGATTTTAAAAAATATATCACGTAGCGCAGTTGCTACGCAGCCTGCTACGTGTGGCAAGAATGCCGGTAATCTGTCCCCACCCCCCTCTATCTAGCGATGGGGGATTTTTTACTTTCAATAGAGGAATACTTGCATTGATACACCGCTCTATCTTATAACTGTGATAACTAAAACTAAAAAAATTAGTTATTAAAAATGTTGAGTTATGAAAATATTACACTCAGAACTATATAAAGAATACAAAAAAAAACTCATCCGCGTCAAATATGACTAACAAGTGATTTATTTTCGTTGGCAATTTACTTGCAAATCAATAGCGTAATAGTTCAGGGTATGGTCTACGAGTCCACCATTCGACTAATGACATAGCACAAGCTTAAGCTTAGTTGGAATGGTTAACAAGATTGTTAGTAAAATTTGTGAAAAATATATTGCTAGCAATCTTTTAAAAATCAATGACAGACACACATCACAAACATTTAAAAAAAAACAGACGAATCGAGAACCTCCTCCTTTTTGTGAAGTCAGTTAAGATATTGGTTTTATTAGGTAATTCTGGTTTGTGAATAAAGCACAGTATCGCTTGGCAGGACAGCGCGTCGGTGTGCAGCGCGTGCCCGGAGTGCGCCAGTGTGGACGGCTCTGCCCGCGCTGTCGTCTTCCACGACCTCAGCGTAGTCCCTGAGGAGGGCGAAGACGCCAACAAGGTAATCTATATTCTCATTGATCTATTACATTAATGCATTAGTAATTCTTCTCCTTCTTAAAGTGCCTCTCCGACTAGCGAAGGTTAGCAGTCAGTTCACCATATCTCTTTCTGTCTCTTGCGAGGCGAAACAGTTGGGCGGCACTCGCATTTCCGGTCCACTCTTTTATGTTCCGTAGCCATGACTTCTTTCTACGACCAACACTTCTTTTGCCAGCGACTTTGCCCATCAAAAAAACTTGAATAAGGTCATAAGTCTGACCGAGATACGTTTCTTATCTTGATGGTCTGCAATAGTTGGCCCTGCTCGTTGACTCCTCATTTGTCACTTTTGAAGTCCATCCAACATGCGCAGTTGGTAGTTCAGTGTCTCGTAATACGCTAACATCCCGAGTTCGATCCCCGATGATGAATGAATTTGTTTGTTGTAATTTCAAGAGCTCATTTACCACGCGCTCGTCTGTGAAGACAAATGTGAGGAAACCTACAAGCGTTAGAAAATTTTCTAACACATGCGAAATCTGCTTGGCTTTTTAAATTTGTACCTATTACAACGTGATGGGCTCTGTCATTTCGGAGACCTAATAAGCTTGGTGAAACAAGGACTCAAAGCTGTCTCTGTCTACCCGCTAGTGTTGAAAGAACGTGGAAGCTTATATTACATCTAATTCTATAACTCGTGTCTATGTCTCTTCTATTAGATCTCGCTCCTTATTGCAAAACAAGACACAGTTTTCACCATCATGAACAACAGATGTTAAGTTAGTCTTATGGAGAGACACAGAAGTTTAACCAATAAACCCTAAAACCTACACGTCTGTATTCTTCAAGGCTCCCTGCTAACATTATTAATTGCAGCAGTCACTGTACTTGATAACATTTGGTAACTACAGATATCAATGATCGATATATCAAATTTACCTATCATCATTCTGACTTGAAGATTTTATTTTACTCAGATATGTCCCTTGATTGACGAATCTAAACAGATTAGCTGGAGAAGCTTGAATGCTTCACCGGATTGAGAGGTCGCATTGCTCTTAGGTCGCTTAGCCTGATCATCAATCGTACATATCTCGTAGTAAGACTGAGTTACATATATTTGGTACGCTTCCCGAAGTGGCACTCAAAATTAGTGTAGCTTCTGAATGTCCCTTAAATTTTCCGTGAATTAGCAATCGACCGAGTGGTTCGGCCCTCTCGGGCGCCCTCGGATTGGAATGCTTACGCGTAGCATTCTAACCGTCCAAGAAGAGGTTACCCCTCACAGGCGGGACCCTTGTGTCGAGTTACTTTTACTAGTGATATAGGTTCAGGCTAAGCGACCTAAGAGCTATGCCACCTCTCCAATCCGATAAAGCAAGGCTCACCAACCTCAAGGCTCAGAGAAGCTATTCTCTGCCAATCTGTGTAGCCCATATATATATATATATATATATATATATATATATATATATATATATATATATATATTTGATTCATATTGAGTAATGTAAAATCTCTGTTCATGAAAGACGCTCGTATAGAAATAATTAAAGCTATAAAAGAAAACTAGATTCTATTTCGTTTCAATGAACATGTGACGTCCTCGTGGTTGTTGTCGTTTAACTTGCCAATCGAAATAAACAAAAGAATCTAAAAGATCGTTCGAAATTTGAATCATCATGTACAAAATTAAACTCTCGTAAAAGAAGCGGTTCAACGAATTTGACGTATCAATTGTGTACACCTCCGGCGGTCCGAAGTGGTAGGATCATCGCAACAAAAATAGCGTATCCATTAAGAAGCAATACAATCACAGTTAACACAAAATCGCGCTTTCGAATGGTAGAAATGTTGGATAATACTGGACGGCCAGCGTGATGAATCTGGCTGGAGAAAATGAGTCAAGGGCGGCCACGAAGTGTGCATGAAAATAATATAACACCTAGTGTTAAAATTTTATAAATAAACTCAGTTACGTCTCGAGCGGCAGCACGGACTGGCAGCTTGTGAAAAAGTGATTTTAAAAAAAAAATGCGTACCTCGAAACGTTTACGCGACGGTGAAGGTGTTTTATTTTTCTATTTCAAAAGTGCTATTTGTGTAAAAACACACTGTGATTTTGTAAATAAAGCTTTCGGTACATGTGAGCGTTTTTTATGCATGGTTTTAATTATGAAAGTGCTTATGTTATAATGCATTTTAAAAACTAATTACTTATTCCGGACAAAATATACACAACACAACCCTTTAAAAGTATTTGTCTGTTCATTTTAACCGCATGCTAATGTTGTTTTAATTTAATACTTTATTATAATACCAATTGTCTTTTTTGTTGTAAATAGTCTTAATTGGAAGTCGTATTTTTATACATTTTTTATACTATAGGTTATTTCCTAATGGTTCTACGATTATTTGTGTATTTAACCTTTCCGTTGTTACATTTCTGGAGTTATGCAGTCATAAAATTCCGCGTGACAAATCTGGCGAATGACGTTGCGTCGTAATTTAAAAATGACATCTGGGCGAAACGTCAGAACTGGTGTTTTTAGAAAATTCTGTATTTACCTAAATATGTAACAATACCTGTTTAATCAACGAAAATTATGTATTTATCTAAATGCACAAATTTTTTCAACATAAATATGACAGTTTTAAATGCATCTGTTAGACGGCTTGATTTGGACTCTTGGGGGTTTGACGAGGAGAGGGTGCTATTTTTAAAACCACTTTCTTCCACTATTATATATTTATATTATAAATATTGTTACACGTTTCACTTTTATAAACTATTATATACTAGCGGACCCAACAGACTTCGTTCTGTCAAAAAGATTTGGAATGTGGCAAGTTTCTGTTCCTACCTATTTTATAGTCGGCGCAAAAAATTCTCCTGAACAGAACTGTCACCCTGATGATAGGGCGGTGTGTAGGGGTTCAGCTCGGGTGACCAATGTATCTTCGCTTTCACTAACTTTCTGGGACCCACTAAATAACCCCGACAGGGATGTCTGCCAGAGGGCTTCAAAGTAAGAGACGAACTTAGGGATCAAACCTGATTGGAAAATAATCTAAAAGGATAGTGGGAACCTAGAGGATCCTTTCAAATTGACTCTACATTTTAGATAGAAAATGTTTGTATAGGAAATAGAAAAGGGCTATTTTTTAGCTTTTCCCGGCAGTTATTCTAATTTTACACCTACCCTAGACCTCACCTTTTAAACCTTTCCTAGACCTCCACGAACATTTCAAGACCAAGATAAGATAAATCCGTTTAGACGTTCTCGAGTTTTAGCGAGACTTACGAACAGCAATTGATTTTTATATATATATAGACATTTATTCCGAAATGTTTTCGTGTTGATGCCTTGATGAGAAGTCTCATGTTTTTCTCATAGAAGACAATCGTCTATATTATATTTCAATCATTATTCTAATATTCGGATCTTATGAAATCAAATGTGACATGTGTTGACTGCCATTATTACATGCTCAACCTCCAACAGCATCTTTTAAACAAAACAAATTATAACAGAGATTATTTAAAAAATTAGAGCATCGATAGATATATATTATTCATGACGCGCACACACACACCAAAACACACACATACAAATTACATTCATTATGCCTATAATTAAAAAATATTAAGTTCAGGTATAAATAGTTTTTTTTTCTTTATTTTTTGGGGATTTTTGCCCTTAGCATGTCAGCCCCATCATACCCTAACTTAGGTACACACATCGGTCGCATGAAGCGAGAAAGATAGTCATCAATGTTGCATGGCCATAGCCACCAGCTTCATCGCTCCCTCTGAGGTAAGATCAGGTGCACATCATCCACCACTTGGGAAATCTCACACTTCGGAGAGTCAGCCTTCCGCATCCGATGTGCAAAAAATGGGAAGGGCTATCACGTATCGCACAGGAAATTCCTAGTTTAGGTGGCAGCGAAACATAAATTGTATTAATACACATAGCATTTAAAAAAATATAATTAGTATTTCTGTTGTTATTCATAGGTTCAAAACTCCCTATTCTAGAGCTTTCGAATAGTTAGGCTTCCACTCGCCCCTCCTAGACCTCCTCAATCGAGACCGAGAGGTCGGGAGGGCGCAGTTAGTTGATAGATTCGTCGTAGCTGACGCTTGAGGGATAAAAAATCCGTCCTAAACAGTACCTATGACCAGGGGAGCAGTCGCCCCCTGTGTCGATTACCCGGGTAATGGGTAATACCCGTTCCTCGAACCTCGTAGACAAGCCGACTTGACTTCTGTTGTTCTAATTTCGTTATTTAATAAATTCTATTATTGTTCAGTGTAAACGTAATAAATCGATTACGTTAACGTCGACTCGTGACGTTACCCTACATATTACTACTTACATACTGTCGCCAGGGGTGTTTCCGAACGTTTACGATTTAGTGACCTTCAACAAACGAGCCTATTCCTATCTCAAAGGTCGGCAACGCACCTACAGCTCCTCTGGTGCTGTGGATGTTCGTGGGCGACGGTGATCACTTAAGATCAGGTGAGCCGTATGCTCGTTTGCCACTTTTCATATAAAAAAAAAAAAAATTATGTGCAAGGTGTTTGTGAACAAAGCACAAAATAAAATTGTCAAGCTTTGAAGTACGGTGTTTCGATTTGTACCGATATTGTACAATTATTACAATATGATGATTAATGTAACAGCCAATTTTTGTTATTGTTATATTTCTTATACAAATTTCACATCGAATAAATAGGATCTTCTTCCACAATGTTGCAAACAATACTCTTAATATTTTTATCTATATATATAAAAGAGAAAGTGTGTGGGTTTGTTCCATATAGGCTTCGAAACGGGTGGACCGATTTCAATGAAACTTTTAGGGAATCTTCAGATTGACCTGGAGAGTAATCCTGTAAAGTTTGATGACGATCGGAGCACTCCTATTTTTGAACTGTATAATACAGCTTTTATTTACTATGATACTACTACTACTGGTATGATATTATATTTACTGATATATACATGGGTGTAGGTAATGATCTTCACCCGCTCGAGAAGAGAATGAATACGGAGAGAAATTAATTTGAATTTGTGAGAGTTAAATTAAATATTTAATGATGTAAGTTTATTGTTTAAATAATATAAAGCAATATATAGGCCGGCGAAGCGAGCTGGGTACGCTAGTTTACTATTAAGTATAACGTAAGCGGAGTTTATGAATGAATTGGCACGTGCTTACGTATTAGCTAATTATACTGATCTTTTTGTGCATTGTAAACACCACAAAGCGTTTGTAATTCTTATAAACGATGATGTTATTACGCACTTCATTATGTCTACTTACAGCGATGCATCATGGCGTATTATAGCTTTTAATGAGATTTCTTTATAAGATGACATACTTTGTAAATGAGAGATGCTTATTTTTAATTTCAGAGTGGCGTCGAATCTCCATGCACTTGTGAGGACTGTGAGAATGATTCAACAAGGGAACATCGACGAAATCAACAGGACGGTGAAGAAGTTGTAACATCGCAAAATATGGAGCGGCAGAACAATGTGAACACACAACCGAAATTGGAGGAGAACGGACACGAGCGGACAGTTGACGTAATTATTCATGATGCGCCCGATATGCCTAGATTCTTCCAATCAGTGACGTCGTCGCCCTGCCATGTCATCGCGCCACCGCCTCCAGGTTTCGTCATCGCTCCTTACCAACCTCAGCGGTTCCATACAGGAGGTAATGTAGAGGAGCTGTTGGGTGACGTGCAAGCAACTCCATCAATACACACGACTTACATACAACAAAACTCCGTCTTCATGTGCAACACTAGGCAGATACTACAAAGACAATGTTGTTGCCAAAAGGAAAACCCAATTGCTGAACCGGAACCACAGCCAGTTGAGGAGCAACCGAAGTCCTACGTCACGGAGAAGAATATAGAATTAACGTACGATTATCCGAGGTCAACTCCTGTGCCAAGCAGTCCCAGTCCTAAGTCGGGTGAGGAGTTAACGACTACAACGGAAGTGGCCAGCACCGTCGTCTTCGTCGAGAGACGAATCCCGGTGAAACCTAAGAAGTTTGACTTCTTCTTTCGATCACGCTCTGCACCCGTTGGAGAGAACGAAGAGCCGATATACGCCACCGTAAACAAGCTACCGAAAAGATTACGCCGTATGGAGCTTGCTAATCTTGAGAAAGAAGTAGCGTACAAATCAGGCGAGCCAGATTCCTCCGTCAGAACTGAAATGACTCTTAAGACAGACTCAGAGTCCCAGGTGCCACCTCCTGATGACGACACCAGCAGATCGGAAAGAGAGAAATCGACGGTGCCCCAACGACCAGAGTCACCGAAAGCCAAAAAGCGAAAGCGATTCTCCTTGACCTTCAAAAAGAGAGAGAGGAAAAGACGGGATAAGAAGAAGGAAGCTAAAAACGGGACAGCTAAAAACGGACTACCGATTCAAGTGGAGAGTGACAACGAAAGGCTGATTGAAGGGGAAGTGCAAGAGTTAGGGAAGCATAGGCACTGTACTCGCCACCGGCCCAGGAACACCCTGTCCTCTTCCAGCTCTGGCCCGCGATATAAGCGGGATAGTTACCAGGTATTACATGTAATGATGCCAAAGACACGTTGCACGTATGGATGCATTAAGGCCACATTCACCCACAAATCCTGCACATCACAGAGTGCTTCATATCAAGACCAGTCACTAGAAAACAAGACAAAACACTTTATCCAACTTCTAATACTAACTTCTTTATCGTATAACAATAACAAATTATATCTGATTTTACTAAATTACTTATTATTATAAATCTGATGTCCAAAGAAAACACACCACGTTATTGTAAATTATCTGTCATACCAGCCCGTTAATGGTCATTACTTCCATGTTAGATGTCTGATAAAATCAAACAAAAGTTTCATTTGGTATTTCTTTTTCAGGAGATGACCACTTCCCATTCGGAGCACGAGCGCACGAACAGCGTGTGTTCCTCAATGAATTCACTAGGATCAGCGTGTACGCACAAATCGAGGAAACTATCTGCCGCGCCGCAGGACGGGTCGATACCGTGGTGCGGCTGTTGGGGGGCCGGCTGCGTGTGAATTGTTGATTTTAGACTAAACATGTTGCTTAATTGTTCGAAGTGCACAAGAAATATCTTCAATCATCACATTCGGAATACTGCGTCCGTTGGTCACGACTGGTTAAAAACTTTAACTTCATGTTATACAGTTGGGAGAAATGTTAAAGAAACAGTCTTTACCTAATGTGCTGTTTTCAGACACGAGGTGCTTGGATTTTCTGTGAACTCTATCTAAACTATTGGACCATAGCTAGTGAAGTGAACTTAGTTTAGTATTGTAATTAAAAGCTTAAATATATACATAAGGAGTAGGAGACGCGTGTGTAGTTACATATACAGGAGATAAATTAAATATAATACTTACAAACCAGTTCTTATATCGATACAGTTAACTCGGAGTACTCAACAGGGCCAAACAGTATTTCAAGCCGGCTCACCGCCTTAAACTGTATAAGGCACAGGTGCGGCCTCATATGGAATACTGTTCGCATCTCTGGGCCGGGGCTCCCCAATACCAACTTCTTCCGTTTGAACGTGTACAACGTAGAGCTGCTCGAATAGTCGACGATCAGGGTCTTTCCGATCAACTCGACCCTCTGAGTCTGCGAAGAGATGTCGGTTCTCTTTGCATCCTGTATCGCATTTACCATGGGGAGTGTTCTGAGGAATTGTTCGGAATCATCCCAGCTACCGATTTCCATTACCGCACATCTCGGCAGAATTCCAAATTCCACCGCCACCATCTTGATGGTTGGCATTCAACGACTGTACGTTTTTCGCGTAACTTTCTCCCACGCACTGCCAACTTGTGGAATCAACTGTCGCCTGCGGTGTTTCCGAACGTTTACGATTTAGGGACCTTCAAGAAACGAGCCTATTCCTATCTCAAAGGTCGGCAACGCACCTGCAGCTCCTCTGGTGCTGTGGATGTTCATGGGCGACGGTGATCACTTAAGATCAGGTGAGCCGTATGCTCGTTTGCCACTTTTCATATTAAAAAAAAAAATACAATGATCGCGGAATAATGACCTCTTCTTTACGGAATATCACAAAGAAGAATAAATTTCATTTCTCAGTTTTATGTGTTAAACGAGATAAACGAAACACTCAGTTACTATTAACAAACAAATTATATCATGATCCTCTTTGTTTAAACTAAAAACGACAAGCAAATTATTACTGTCTATAAACATTAACACTAGAGAAAATTCGATTGATTTGCTGCCTTATCTTATAACGACGAGGGCACACAAGACATGAATACATGTACTTTAATTTTAAGCAGAGATTCTGTAATTTTATTGGTAATCTTTCTACATACACGTAGTTGTAACAACGTACTTACAGCTAGGTAATTCATCAAGGATATTTAGTTTTTGAATGTCCCTTAGATTATTCGAGAAATAGCAACCTCCCGAGTCGTGGTTCGACCCTCTCGGGAGCCCTCGTATCGGAATACGCGTAACATAGTAATCGTCCAAGCTAAGGTTACCCCTCACCGGGGGGACTCTTGTGTCGAGTTACTAGCGATAGAGGTTCAGGCTAAGCGACCTAAGAGCTATGCCACCTCTCAATCCGGTGAATCAGTCAAGGACAGCTTCTCCGGCCAATCTGTGTTGTTCGTCAAAAAAAATAGAGGATGTTTGTAGATGAATATGGAATGTGGGATCGGTTTCCGTCAGGTGAACTGAAATAGTAAAACATATAAATGACTTAATAATCTTAAAATACAAATAGATTTTTAATAAGAATACAATAAAAAAACTTTTATAACCCAAAATACGAAATTAAAAATTAACAAAAAAAATACAAATGAATAACTTGTGGCTATTTAATCTGTTTCACATCTTTAAGTCTTTGCCTTGTGTCTTTTTAAATTGCTCTCCTACTCTGTATTATTATATTTTTTTTGTATATACTAATGCTTGACCAAAGGATACTTACACAATAGAATCATTTACTTAGGAATGTTTATTATAATAACGGTTCGGCTGTCAAGTGATTTAAGCTAGAATAAAAATCTATTCTAAGGAATTCATAACATGCATCATTCACAAATTTAACCATATGGGAGCAACGTATAACCTTTTAAAGGTTTTTAAAATATCTTATCTCGACTGTGGCGTTATACTTTGACAGCGTAACGTATCAAAGCATAACGTATACAAAGAAATAGCGCCACAATGGTAGGTCCCCACCAAGTCAAATTACAAAACAATAAAGTTAAATTATTGTTTACAATGTCAAATTAATATAATGAATAACTAGAGTAATTAATTATGAATTTTGGATATAATATTGTACAGATGAATCACTTAAATTGGGAGTATTTGTATTACGTCACAACCGCTAGGCGCCTATGTGTTGCCAGCTAACACTTAACTTTTAAATGTTAAACTGGCGACTAGGGAATAAAATTATGCAGAGGTTTCCCGTTGCCTTCTGCCCCAATTTTTTAGAAGTTATTGAGACTTTAAAGCCGCTGTAGCTGGTGTAAGGTATTCAGTAGAGTATATGGATATTCCGCCATTGCTCGGGCGCCAGAGCCTCGTCTGTTATCTAGCAGGCACCACGGAGATCCGTTTAAGTAGACCACCGCCGTCGGTAGTTTAGTGAGAACGACCAACGCGTGCAGGTCAGGTTGACAATTAAAAACTAAACGCCCTACGAGAGTGGACCGGAATTGCGAGTGCCACTCATCTGTTGTTCGCAAGAGACAGAGAGAGATATGGTGAACCGACTGCCAACCTTTGCTAGTAAACAAAGAAAATATCTTAAAATGTCGTTGTTTGACAAAATAAAATCATGTCACTGAATTCGATAACGTATTAGAAAATGACGTTTATATAGGCAATTATATTGTCATTTCTCGTTCTCATTGCCAATCTATTAGAATAATATTCATTGTTTGTAATAACGTTAAATAAACGTTAATAAATAATCATAAAATGGTAGACAAATGTGTTTATATATGCATCTAAGATTTACACAATTGATTGGTCAGTTTATTTAAATCCTTTACGTGTCAAAAGTGTTCAATTTTAAGGTTATTTTAAGAAGGAAAATAATAATTCAATGAAATAAACATAACGAATGATATAGCGTTAGTAATAGATATTTTTAGCTTCAACCAATATACCAAGTTTTTCAAGCTCCATCAATTTCTATATTATAAGATACAATATCTTAGAATTTGATTACCAGAGATATTCTACTTTTTTAGACCAAAAGTAGAACCTACATTTTTATTGGTAGTTACCATATAATAATAAATATAATAATTTCCTATATTATGAAAACATCCGCAGAGTTGACCATAGAGAGTTACACCATAAATCAAATGTGAGACCCATTTTTCTACCTATCCTGCTAAAATTTTACAAGTAAATGGTGCATTTTACAAGTGCACCATTTATGTGTAAAATTTACAGTTAACAGTGGCGTATAAATTATTTAAAATACTGTAGCGAAAAACAAAATAATATTTTTTGACAAACCTTTATGATTTGAAATATGGATATAAAAAATGTAATAGTAACTTTTTTTTTCTAGAATCGTTAGAAAAAATCCATAAAGCAATGAATTGTGTATACTTAGGAAAGTATACAAGTTTGTGAAATTGTTATTAGCGGAATGTGTAAATATTGTAAATGTTATATGATTTCATTTAGATATATATACTCATGTTCAGACACAAATAAATTATAATACACTGATGGTATATTCTACATTCGTTTTTTTTTTAATTGTAATCGGCCTAAAGTTAGTTGAAGTTACAGCCTTTATAGATGTCTCACTGCTGGAGAGATTGGCAGACTTCGCGTCTTAGAAAAATTTTCTATGACATGTAGCACATGAATTGCAACCACTTATATACGGGACTTAATAAGTCTGGTGACAACTCATTGACGTCTTATATTCACGCTACTATTATTCATTGAATAAATGTAATTCTGAGTGTTCGAAATACAACAATAAGAATTAAATACGATAAAACGTATACGTAACTTCTAGGTTTTGTGAGATAGCGTAACGTTGTACAAGGAATCGTTTTAACGAATACGGTGACAACTGCGCGTCCTCACAATCTTTATACAAAATTAATTAGAAGTCAGATTACGAACTTATATAGTTAAATTATTGTTTACAATACCAAGTTAATGTGACGATCAACTAAATTATTAATTATGAATTAAAGATTCAATAAGGTTCAGGTAAATCACTAAGATATCATTGGAAGTAGTTATTATGCACAACAATCGCTGGGTGCCATGTGTTGCCAGCTAACAAACGTTTAAAAAGTAGTTTCACTTGATACTTATTTTTAAATGGGACTGTGTGAGTTTTTCTAAATTAGGTTAGGTTAGGTTATAAATAAATGAAAAGGCTGCATTATTACATAGATGGTTATTTATTATAAAATAGGTATGACACATTCTTTTGAACTGTGTTTACAGTTGAGACGCACATAGCAAAATTGTAATACCGACTGAGCCCCATCTCTCACCTGTTCCATTGCATATACAATATTTGTATTTTTTACACTTTCTAAGCAAATCATTGACCAAAATCCCACCTGTTGTGAAAATGCAGTTAAAGTTACAGCCTTTATATATGTCCCACTGTTGGGCGCAGGCCTTTTCTGTAAAGAGAGTATAAGGGCATAGTCCGCCACGCGGCCCTAATGCGGATTGGCAGACTTCACATGCCGTAGAAAAATTTTCTAAAACATGTAGGTTTTCTCACGATGTTTTCCTTCACCGCCGAGCGCGTGGTAAATCAGCACATAAAATTGCAACAACAAATTTATTGGTGCCGGCACCGGGGATCGAACTCGGGTTGCTAGCGTACTACGCAACTTGAGCCAACCGCACGGACACTGAGCTACCACCGCTCGAAAATGCAGTAATAAATGTCTATTCTGCTCTGCTCTTGAAAACATATATTGTAATCGGAGGGAAAGACGGAAGCGAGAAAACTATTCCAGCCCTTTGCTGTATTAATAATGAAAGACGATAAATAAATATTTCAATAATTGAAGAGGCTGTCTGTTGGACGATTTTGTCTCAATGTACGTGAGGACTAAAAACTTTTTGTATTCAGTAAAGTATATTAAGTTTTGAATTCTATTATATGGTGGATTATGCGCAGAAATTCGACGCAGAACAAAGGTAAGCAACATAGCTTTTTTAAAGTCAACCAGTTGAAGTGGCAATGGGCCGACCACATCTGCCGAGTCAGTGACGGTAGATGGCGGAGGAAAATCTTGGAATGGAGGCCACGCGTGGGTAGGAAAAGCGTAGGGCGCTCTCAAACCAGATGGACCGACGACCTTATAAGGATAACCGGAAGTGGCTGAATGCGAGTGGATCGTGGTGGAAGGCCTATTTCCAGCTGGGGATAGACACAAGCTGTTGATGATGATTATTTTATATAAGTTCTGCGACGCTTCAATCAAAAACGGCAGATTTTGAAGACTGCCGAGAGAGAGAAAGTCGTGAACTTCTACAGATTATTGTGATGGGAAAAGTAGCCGAAAGAGATGTTGTTTGCATAATCTCTGTGGGATAACCATAATGGGTAAAGTGGGTCGTCGACGGCGCATCGCACGCGTCAGTCACGCGCCTCTCGTAGACAACGATGCCCGTGTCCATGCGCACGTACGTAAGAATACGATTTCCTCCACCCGCACTACAATATAGTCCCTACCAATCGTATCCTACATGTCAATCCGGTCCACCACCATCTAGAGACCAGCAAGCCGCACTTACTCTTTCTGACAGAGACGTAGATTCGGTGTCCCATGAAGGTAGCTTATTTAGACTACCCGGGTTATTCCTTGGAACATAATTTTCGCCCACGAGTCTATAATGAGTGAATAGGCACTGTCTAAACTGGCGCGTACCATCTTTCGACTATTTCACCACTTAACATCAGGTGGAATCGTGGTCAAGCACTAGTTTATACCCCATAACAAAATCCCAGGGCGGACGTTACGACAAGCTGCTCGGACTTTAAATTCGTGACGTGTCGTAGGTACACACATTATTACAACAAAATTGAACTATTTTTTCAACTTCACTTACAAATTTGCGTTCTCTATCTCTCACATGCCGCGCTCTCTCTTACACACTTTGAACGATGCGGCATATACCGCCCGGTTCTCTTTAGAGTCTGTGCCCAACAGTGGGATATATAGTCTTGTTGTTGACTGTATAGTCATTGATTACGTCACTTTAAAGCAATTGATGAGGCTTCAGTCGGCTAAGCGTACATTGATTCTACATTAGAACATTCGAGAACCTACAAGAAAAATTTATTAGACGCAAACAAAATACATTCAATTTAATAGAAATCATTAAAAACACCTTCACGTACATGGAAAATGGCACAAAATCCCAAAAAAACATAGGAAAAGGGAAGGCAATTGTGCGAATAGAAGAAAATTAATTTATATATATATATATTGAATACAGTAACAAAGACATGGCTTTTAAAACTCTTTCATATAAAAAAATAATCTCAAACAAATAAATTACCAAAAAAAATGAACGAATGTACAATATTTACATGTATTATTTATATAGAAATTGCATTTAAGTAATAAATTAGAGGAAAAAATGTTGACAAAAAAAAAAGTGTTCTCTTCCTGTGAGATCTACGAAA
Organism: Meandrusa payeni; assembly: GCA_029286785.1. Lineage (NCBI taxonomy): Eukaryota > Metazoa > Arthropoda > Insecta > Lepidoptera > Papilionidae > Meandrusa > Meandrusa payeni. The sequence continues at coordinate 7,382,395 of JAGSMX010000029.1, forward strand.
AGCGAGACTATAGGGAAAGAAATACAAAACGGACAGGTTCATGTCTTTTCCGATTCATATAGTAAAATATAAAAAAACCCCCCCACGCTCCGTTACCCCCGTTGGACATGAGATCCCTTAACCACGCCCACTTTTAATAGTAAAGCGGGTGTAAGAGACCGTGTGTATAATGACAAATATCGTTAAAAACTTACGTTAAATACACCTTAACTACGCTTAATGGAGACATCTAGTGTATTAAATATAATACTTACGAGATATACATCGATCTCACGTCCGCCACACGATCACGGATATACGAAATAAATTAATTTGCAGTACATTGCACTATTTGCAATAATATACACGTACGACACTTATAAATAAAAAAAAACACAATGAAGGAGATACAAGACAGCGATTACATACTCATATACATATATATAAACACGCCAAACACAGAGTAACCGCCCAAAAAGAGGTCCCCATTCGGGGGCCCTTAGGACGCCCTAAAGATGTTCAATGATCATCCAATCTGTGTAGTTCGTGAAAAAAAATTCACAATCACCATATTACTACGACATTCAGTCACATCCCACCAAATTTTCTCATGCAATTTTGATTTTGCGTGCATTATCGAATTTAGAGTTCTACTCACCCAATTCTGATACACATAAAACGTTAATATATTGCTTTTGTTGATATAAATAGTGTGGAAAATGTTTCACGAACCCAAAATAACTTCCTAAAATCAGTCTATGTATAAATACACTAGGCCATTCGCTCTATCTCAGCCCCTTAAGTTCTGGGCTCTCAAGAATAAGACTACAGTATCCCTGTCGCAGAAGGCGACTAAAAGATGCCTCGGGTCCACTGGGCGACAAGAGGGGCCTTTGTCGTCCACCAAGGTGCACCCGGGAAGAAGGCAACTTCGACTGGCCGTGGCTGACTTGGCTCCGAGGAGGGGCCTCCGGGGAGGTTTTAGTGGGTAAAAACCCCACATAACCGCCGCCTTCCCCCCAGAAGGCGGGTTATCTTTTTGATTTCCTCCTCGTTAAAAAAAGGCCATTCGCTCTCAGATTCACGCCTCACTTAACGCTTCTCATAAAAAAAAAACAATTAATACATTCTCTGTGGGACTAACAGAGAATTAAACAATTGTCTATAAAAAAAAGTAAAAAAAATAAGCATTACAATCACAAGCTGCCCTACATACGTCTACAATTAAATATATATATAAAAATAAGTATAAAAAGGCATTTAAAAAAATAAAATCAATTTTATCTCCAAGACCTTGAGATATAACAACAAACATAGAAGATAATTCATAATGCATTTACACCGCTATTTTAAAGTCACCAAATTTTTAGATATTAGATACGAGTTTTTTTTTTCATATCTAAGACACAGCTCAGGGACAATGGTATTCAGTTATCTATTGTCACGTACTAGACCTAATAATTGCGGCTCTGTCTATCCTGTTAAAGAGTTTTTTTTTCTGGTAATTAAAAAATAACAGTGTAATATCAGTTCGAGATGTGGTTATAGATATAGTGAGAAAAGATTTTCCTTCGTATTTTTTCGGAAAAGTTCGTATTTATCGTACTCTCTATAAAGAAAGCTAACAATTTTTTTTTTTTTTCAAAAATATTACTAAAATTCTTGTTAACCATTTCAACTAAGCTTAAGCTTGTACTAGGAGATGGTTCACGTCAACAGTCGAATGGTGGATTCAAACCACGACCTTACAATTCGCAGACCGTACCCTAAACCATTAGGCCAGTGATTCTCAACCTTTTAAATTTGGCGGCACACAAAGAAAAAGATAAAAAATTACTTACTACAACACACTGCATAAACAGTTTATGACAAAAATTTTAAATATACGTTATAATAATATATATTCATGTTAAAAATATTTTTCTTTTTAAATGATTTAATTTAATAAAATTAACATTATTATATATTTGCAAAATTTGGCGGCACACAAAAGTGCTGCGGCACAGTGGTTGAGAATCACTGCATTAGGCTGTTGACGCTTCGAAATATTAATGTTATGAAAATGTCACTCATTTAATACGATCATTTGTGGCGACAGGCATTCGCCATTTACCAAAAAGTATTTTAGACCATAAAATTATTTATATTATATTTGCAATAAGAAAATTTATTATAAAAGACACACGTCAACGTTTTACCTTTCACTTTTTGATCACTTTCTGTCTAGACATTTTCCAAATTGTATATATTTAATGTAACAAATTTATAAAATATAATTTCATCATTCTTCATGATTCTGTGATGATTACTCACGGCCGGCACACTAGAAGACAAAGAACATGTTTAAATTGTAGCGTCAATAGCCTAATGGTTTAGGGTACGGCCTGCGAATCGTAAGGTCGTGGGTTCGAATCCCACCATTCGACTATTGCCGTGAACCATGTCCTAGCACAAGCTTAAGCTTAGTTGGAATGGTTAACAAGATTGTTAGTAAAATTTCTGAAAAAAAAAAGAAATATTGCTAGGTTTCTTTTTTTTTAAAAAAATAATGGGGCGCATTCCACCCGAATGCCACATTTCCCAAATTGGTGAACCCGACGTGATTCTAACGGCAAGATTCGTGCCTGGCCACCCCTAATTGGTGACCTCACGAGAAAACTTTCTTCTTTTTCTTCGTGTAGAAGATTAAAAAAAATTCGAGAAGATTTATTGATAATTGGCGAATGCCAATCGGCAAACATTAATTGATAGTTCGGGTGTCATCGTGTAAAGATCCGAATTTTCCCGAAGGAAAATAGTTTCTCACTACATCTGTAAATCAAGAAAGTTTAATTAAAAACCTTATAATCTTGTGTAAAGTCTAAATTCTGTCTATGGAGATGGTTGGCTATCAATGTATAGATGACACAAACATTTAACAGTCTTACAAATAAAAATGAGTTGTAACATATTTATTCCACCCTTAAACTAAGTTTAGTTAAACCAGGAATAAATTAAGAATAAGCTGAGAATAGTTTACCACAAATAAATCCGGAATAACTATGGTTTATCTATTCTTCCCTTACGTCAAAATGCACGAGTTGGCAACAGCGCTATCAAAGAGAAATCAGACTAAAAAAATAATTGCAGTCTATGTAGTAGTGTAGTAATGTATCTGTCAATGTGTGGCGGTTATAAAAATATTCTATACTCTATATATGGATAGAAGATAATCCACTTCCACGCTTGTCCATAGTAAGAGACCTTTCACAGAAATGGTCTAGAAATGTTATACCACTTTTAGAAAACCGATATTTTAATCGAAACTAATCATCGACATATAAATCAAAAGGGTTTTCCCATCTTTTAAAAATTTTTACTTTTTTTAGAGTCTAAATGATATTAAGTCATTTACTCTTTCTACTTCCTCCATTGCTCTTAATTCCACAATAAGTTAATTTAAATGAGCGAACACAAACACAAATCGTGGTATTTTTAATTGTTATACTGGACTTAAACAAGGGTGTACGTCGTTATAACTTCGGAATAACGATTGTATGAACAAATACGTCAACGTTATACCAGGTAAAACGTATTCTTGGTATATTAGTACAAATTTTGTTTATTCTTAATTTATTCTTAAGTTTATCTTTATACCTCGTTTATTTGTAAGTCTGTAAGTATATAGTTAAGTATTAGACTGGAATTGAATAATATAAAGGCAACATTTGACAATTGTAAAACTCTTCATAAGGCGTTTACAATAAATCATAAACAAATAATACAGCAATAAGCTAATATCAAAAATATAAAAATAAAAATATATTAAAATAAAATTTGATTATATATAGCATCTATTTTAAATATACAGATATAAATTGCGATTCGTATTGGCAGTGAATATAAAATACTATAGACAAGTAACATTTAAAAAAAAATAAGACAATGACTTCTTAAATACATACGAAAATATAGAAAAAATTTTAATTCATTGACTATAAAATATATTTAAAAAAAAAATGGCAATTTACAAATCACACTCTATACCAATGACTGTTGAAACAATTCACAAATACACAATTATCACTCGATTATGTATAAATATTATACGAACCTATTATAGGTTGGGGGAAAAAGTCTTTTCGCATTTTTTTTTAATAATTTCTAAGCAAGTGCTTGACTACGATCCCACCTGATGTTAAGTGGAAATGCAGTCCTGGATGGTAAGGCGCATTAGCTTAGTAAATATCTATTCACTCTACTCTTGAAAATACCCACGTTGTAATCGGAGGGAAAGACAGACGCGGGAAAACTATTCCAGTCCTTGCTGTACGAAGAATGAAAGACGAAGCAAATCGCTTTGTTCGGGTTTGAGGGATGTTCACAACAAAAGGATGAAATCCCGCAGTGCGTCTTGAAGTCCGATGGTGGGACGGGGATGGGGGAATTAGATCATGTAGTTCCTGAGCACACTCTCCGAAATGCAATCTGCAGAAAACCGAAAGGCTAGCTACCTTACGCCTGTGCTCAAGACTGAGCAGATTGGTTTTAGCTGCGACACCAAATAGCCTCTTAGCCCGCCTCTCCGAGTCCAAAGCTATATAGTATGTATGAACTTGTAATAAAATCTCTTTGGCTATACTATTTGTGTCTGGCTGGTTTTGGTATCATTGAAGCTTTAAATTTTAAACAACACAATTCGAAATTCAAATTAAAAAAATGTGTGATTTTCATTTCTTTTCGTACTATCAAGATGAATGAATGTAATGAAGAAATTAGATACATTTTAAAGTTTTACTACAAAAAAGGTAATAATGCAACGCGAGCCGCGAAAAATTCGATGTTTATGGACCTAGTGCAGTGTCTTTGAGAGTAGCACAAATTTGGTTTAAGCGTTTTCAACAGAGGTTCAGGCTAAGCGACCTAAGAGCTATGTCACCTCTCAATCCGGTGAAGCAGTAAAGGTCTGGCCAACTTAGTTTGTCAACGACAGCTGCGATGGTGCGGTCACGTGTCACGCATGGCGGAGGAGCGACTGGCGAAGCGCATATTCTTTTCAGAACTCCAATACGGCAAACGAAAGCACGGGGGTCAATATCTTAGATACAAGGACGTTCTGAAAAGACATCTAAAAAGATGCGATATAAATACGTCGCAGTGGAAAGATATGGCAGCTCAGAGAACTGAGTGGCGGAACCTCATAAGGGAATGGGTGTACGCTTTTGAGCAGAAGCGCAAGTCTGAATTAGACGACAAGCGTGACACCCTGAAGGCCCGACCACGAGCTGCCATATCCTACAACATCAATAACCGTGTGCTTACGTGCTCCCAATGCGGGCGCACTTTTACAAGGATGAGTGGATATGCAAGCCACATGAGGGCACACTCAAGAGCCGCGTGACCTGGCTCATGACATGATAGTCCCGAAGCGTCGCCGTAGCCGAAATCGGCAGGACATCATCATCATCATCAGTTCGTAAAAAAAAGCGTTTTCAATACGGAAATTTTCATGTCAAAGATGCACGTCGCTCTGGTCGCCCTATACTATTTGATCAGAAGTCCCAAAATTTCTATAACAATGGGATCATGTCCCTACCTACAAGATGGCAAAAAGTTATCAAACAAAATGGTAATGGTAAATGCGAAGAAACTTTTCCCCCAACCTAATACTAGCTAGACGGTAATTTTTAGTCCGTGGCAAGACTGTGCAAAGTTCGTCATACTAGCCAAAGTACTCTGGTCCAAGATTTGAACAAACATTCGATCCAATCTTGGTTAAAGTAATTCAAACAATGTCACCTTAATTTAACCGATAGAGCCGAATACAGATTATCAATACGACATAAAATATGAAATGTTGCGAATTTTTATACAAATACACAATAAAACATAATACTAAGCTTTTATTTAATATCAAGCGTATATATATATAATAAAACAATGTTTAAACAAATAAATACAAGCTCTTATATACCTCTTGCACATATATAAAAAGATGTTACACACATATATATATATAAATCACTATACGTTTAATATTAACAATTACATAATAATTACTTCACGACTGAACGGAATGTGCTCGTAAACGGTGTTGTCATTAATTAATACAAATATAATGCTTAGTTATATACTGGCAATACTTAATTTTAAAACTCACGTTTAAATTTGTGCAAAAATTTCAACCTTACTATATGGAAATGCAATTTAGTTTACGTCCATTATCATTGAACTGATCGAATGGAATTACGAACAAATGTATGTACACATTTCCAGTCGAAACACCGTCTTAATTACGAAAGCGCTAAACATCAAAATGCAAGCAACTTGTAAACCGCGCCGTAACCACTAAGCACATTATGATATGACAACACTTGTAAAAATAAACCGCATTTCACGTCACTGGAATACCGGCTGACAATCTCGTAAAACCTAATTTAGAACAACGACAGCAAATGCAAGGGTTAGGGCACAGGGCAGTGTCTGCCAGGGTGTCCCCACGCCCCCGCCGGAGCGCCGGCCGACGAACTGTCACTGACACCGTGACAGTTGCACGACGGGCGGTACGCGAAGCCAAACTTACTGCACTAGGATCCCTCAACGTATAACACCACAAAGGCGGAAGTTCCATAGAAACGTTAGGACCCGCTACTGTGCTCACGTGATGACGTCACCGCGGTCAGCTGACGTCAGACGTCGTCCATCACGAATGCAACATGCATTGTGGGTTCCTAAAGAAAACAAAATTGGATTAATTTTCGTCTTTTTTATTTAAGTGTTTGTTTGTACTTATGACTTTCTGATTGGCACATGCTGGAATTCTAAGCTCCTAGGTGTAGTTCTATCACAGCCCTGTAGTTCTGGGCTCTCAAAAATAAGACCATTGGACTATTGCCGTGAACCATGTCCTAGCACGAGCTTAAGCTTAGTTGGAATGGTTAACAAGATTGTTAGTAATATTTCTGAAAAAAAAAATATTGCTAGCTTTCTTTTTCTAAAAAAAAAAGGAAAAAAATAAATAAAATAAAATGGATATGGAGAAAAATGAATAATTTAAAATACTGTGAGAGTTAAATGAAATAGTTAATGATGTAAGTTTATTGTTAAAATATAACAAAGCTGGCTACGCTAGTATATTATATAAGTAAATAGGCTCTTTCTTCCTTTTAATCCCTTATTTTTAGAAGATTCCACAGAAAGCAATCGCTACCTCCTTTCCGCCAAGCCTATTGTTAGGTCTCATATGTCATAAGTTATGAGTCAACGCCATAAAATGTGTACAAATTTTAGTAATTGTTTTTCTTGTTTATTTGTCCGTAGGAAAGAAAATGAAAATCGGAATCTCTATATATAGTAAAGATCAAACTCTATGTATAGTAGTTACTGGTTTCGTTGTACTTACACACGTTCCTCACACCATAACAAACGCTTCCTGCCCCCTAAACAGAAAGGGATGCTGGTCGATCATGGTCTGCACAATATCCTCGAGGTAGGGCCGCGTCATCTCGAAGCGGCCCATATCCGAGAACTGGACAGGCAACAGTGTCGGCCACCAGCAGATGGCGAGGTTCTTGCTGTCCATCGAGTTCAGTTTCGAGTTGTCGGCGACCCTAAAGAATTTAAAACTATTTAGTCTAGCTTGGATCAGATCACAAATAGTAAAAGGCTGAACGAGTTGTGTTTATGCGATGTGAGTGCGTGTGATTGTGGACAGGATGCAGGGGATCGTCACCATATGCTCTGGTCATGCCCACTGTATTTTACGCGCTAGGCTACTAAATGGTACGTGACACACGTGTCTCGCTCTGGTCTACTTCCGCGATCTGTTCTGCTCGGAGGGCAACTTCCTTAAGTTCAGGGAATTTGCACACGCTTAGCATAAAGGAGGACCCGCTAGAAAAGTCGTCTGGCGCCGTCGAGCGAGCCGTTGTGGTGTTTCGTAGAGCCCCTTAAGGGGGAGAGCTTCGAATGGTGGAGAAAGGCCTTGATAAAGATCTTGTAGAGAGTCAAGAAGGTGCGTGTAGGGCCACACGGCCAGACCACGGCTGCCCTCCCTAACGGCGAGGTTGGTGGGGCCATGGGAGGTGGTGGGTAGGGAAGATCATAAATCGTACTCCGATTGAGTTGGACGAGCTAGAGTTAGTTCGGAATCTTTCTAGCTACTGATGTCCATTACCGTACATGAGTGCAGAATTCTTCTAATCACTATCTAGATGGCTTCATTTCAAGGACTGTACGTTTCTATCTAACTTTATTCCACGCACTTCCAACTTGTGGAATCAGTAGTCACCAACCGCCCGGCGACTGTAGACTGTAGACAGAACCGCATCAATTAAAGGAATCTGGAATTTAGCTGCATGCGGCATAAACCTCCCTCTCAACTTTCAATTCCTAGCTCAATCACACTTTTCGTAACGCATTCAACAGCTCACTCCCCAAATCAAGCGTAAATAAGTTTTACTTCATAAAGTCCACTGACCGTGCGAAGTGGTGCAGCACGTAGTCGAGGGTGGAGCGCGCGACGGGCGTGAGCGCCGTGTTGAGCAGCGAACGCAGCGCCAGCAGCCGCCAGCTGCGGTCCTTCAGCTCCACGCCACCCGCTATGCAGCCCCTCATCGCTGACCACACACATTCAATTACCATCATACTTATATTGACTTCGGTCTGAAGTCCAGTCGACTCACAAACAAATTTTTAACAAAAAAATTACTCTAGTGACCCCCGAAAAAGCTGCCGCGTCGTGGTCCTCCCCTATCGGGTGCCCTTAAATCGGAATGCTTACGCTATTTAAGTTTTTTTTATATAGAAAAAAGGGCAAACGAGCTTACGTTTTGATATTAGTACGTTACGTAGTGATCACCGTCGCCCATGAACATCCACAATACCGGAAAAGCTGCAGGTGCGTCGCCGGCCCTTTGAGAAAAGAATAGTATCGTTTCTTAAGTAAACGCTTAAAGGTATTCCTCCCGGGCCCTTTTGCATTGTTACTCCTAATAGACTGGATAACTATTTTTACTGATTTTGAATTCCTGACGTTTCTAACACTTTACAGCGGTTACTTAAGATTATAAAATTGTATTTTTCACGATAAAATACTATAAATAATATAAGACCGCGCTGTATGACGTTCAAATGCTGACTAAAATTTAAATGATCACACGAGACTGCGCAGTGTCACAATCATGATGACCCAAGTAAAACTATTGTACGGTAATCCAAACAAGCACGGATAGGACTGAGGCGTTTGTTATCTCACTGCCATACGACCTGTTGCAGGTCATCGTCGAACAGCCCTGTAGTTCTGAGCTCATAGAATAAGACTACGGTATCCCCTGCCTGTCGAAGAAGGCGACTAAAGTGGACCCGGGAAGCAGGCGACATCGGCTGGCCCGTGTCGGCCTGAGAGTACACGGCCGGCCCCCCGGACGAAGAGCACAGTGCAGACGGTTTCCGGTGCGTTACTCTGGAGATCCCGGAGCCCACTGTGCACCGAGGTAGGGCCACCGGGGGGGTTTTAGTATGTAAGAACCCCTATAGCCCCGCCTTCAACCAGATACCCCGCCTTCTATGGCGGAAAGATTTCCCCCCGTCAACAAACTAAGCTAAGCGACCTAAGAACCTTCAAATCTGGTACAAATGTTCCAGTCAGCTTCTATAGTCAGCCAGCGTATGTTTGTGAACAACAAACAAATAAGCCTATCACTTCAATTCAATAGATCACCGGCAATATCCTCCAGCTGCGACATGCTTGCCTCATCCAGAAGAGGCGGCAGTTTCTTCGAGAAAAAGTCCTTGAGGGCGGTCGCGACTGCATTCACTGGGATGTCTAGCGAATCTAAATCTATGTTGGGATCTGAAACCAGCACAATGACAAAAAAGTTAAGTAAAAGTAAACAGCCTTTATATTTGTTGCCCACTGCTGGGCGCAGGCCTTCTCTGTAAACAGAATATAAGGTCATAGTCCGCCACGTGGCCCTAGTACGGATTGGCAGACTTCACATGCCTTAGAAAAATTTTGTAAGACATGTAGGTTTCCTCACGATGTTTTCCTTCACCGCCGAGCGCGTGGTGAATCAGCACACAAAATTGCAGCAATAAATTAATTGGTACTGGATCCGAGGATCGAACTCGGGTTGCTAGAGTACTATGCAACTTGAGGCAACCGCCCGGACACTGAGCTACCACGGCTCGGCGTTTAATCCGCTTTGTATAATTCGGTATGTATGTGGTATATGTATGGTAATTTCACAAATAAAATCAACGGTAGCACTTGGTTCCTTGATTTCATAGGGATTGTCGAGTAATACTCAGGCATACCTTCGTAGAATTTACTGAACAGCATATCGACGTGCGCCCTGTTGCCGGGGACACGGTAGAGTCCCTCCGACGCCAGTCCCTCTCTCTCGATAAACTCTATGCACTTCTCCACAAACAGCGGCACTCCGTGAGAACCCTGGAATGAGTGTGACCAAAGATTTGGTATTAGGGCATTTCATATCGTCGTCGATTATGGAACTATTTTGAATTATTTTCTGTATAATAGGGTTTGCAATTCACAAGTTAATTTCGTCATCACAGATAACCAAAAGAACTCCTAAAAATCGTGTAGAAGAATGCTTGTTGAAGATATTGTTAGGTTTAAGATAATCCAAGAAGACCGTCACTTACGTATTAATGTCGCAATCTCTAAAAAGATGGCAAATCTAGGCCTAAGCTTGTCGTTCTTTTGTGAGAGAGCCATATTTAATTATGTTTCACATACCTGCGGACCCCAATTCTGTATTGACGGCGTATTCGCTATTTGCGACGAATTCTTCTTCGAGTCTTTACTTTTGGAGAATTCCTGTAATGAAGATTAAACCCAATTTGAATCACAAGAACTGATATTAATAGTTAGTTAATAATACAAGTTTACAATCTGTTTTACAATGATATTGTAATAGCTGCGGTTGGACATACGATCTGATTATCACTTCATAAACTACATATCCTCACTTCGCAAATACCTAAATTTATTTATTTAATATGATACTCCAACAGCATTACACAAGCATACATTGTTGTAATAATCAAGTTTACAAACTAAGTCCTGTTGTGTATGCCAATTACAGGTGTACACAACATTCGCTATAAAGAAACGTAACGATTTAATTATTAATACTTACAAAAATATTTTATTAAATGATAAAGTAATAGGAATATCACTACTAAATTAATTAAGTTAGCCAAAATCACTGCACAATTTTTAACACTAAGGTGCGGAAGACCTTGCGTGAATTAGAAAAAATGTCAACCGACGTGGACTTAGTGTTAAGAAGGTTATATGTAGCGGAAATCCTTGGCAAGGGCGAGTTTGACAGAAGGTTAGTTTTAGATTGCGGCACATCAGAAATCCTAAATGCCTGAAGACCAAAGTCTTCAATCAGTGCGTCCTCCCCAGCTATAACCTACGGTGCAGACTTGGACTCTAACAGTTGAGCTGATCCACAAGCTGAAGGTCGCACAACGAGCGATAGGAAGAGCTATGCTCGGCATTTCTGTAAGTTTTAAAATCCGAAGAAATTCGGCAGAGAACAAAGGTAGTCGACATAGCTCTTAAAGTCAGCAAGTTGAAGTGGCAGTGGGCCGGCCACATCTGCCGTGTTAGTGACGGTAGGTGGGGAGGAAAGTCTTGGAATGGAGGCCCCGCGTGGGTCGGAGAAGCGTGGAGTACCCTCCCTCTAGATGGACCAACGACCTTATAAGGATAGCCGGAAGTGGCTGGATGCGGAAAGCGGAGGATCGTATGTGGTGGAAGTCATTGGGGAAGGCCTATTTCCAGCATTGGATAGACGCAGGCTGATGATGATGATAGGGCGACCGGTATTAAATGAATATGAAAATGCTTAGTTTACCTTGTGTCTGCGATCGTGCTTGCTGAACGGGTGCGCCCGGCGCCGCGAGTCCGCCGCACTCGACGACGAGTTGTCCTGCGCCGACGATGGATATTCACCAGACAATAGCTACAGACAAACAATTTATTTTATATAGATATAGACAATACCTCCTACCTCTGAACTATCGACAGAGTGAACCGATTTTGATGGCTCTCTCACAATGTTGCCATATGTCCACTGTATGATGATTTATCATATGATAATCGATGAAAGGCAACTTCCCGAAGTGGCATATAAGTTAAAGCTTAGATTGTCCCAATAGATTTTGCTAATAAAATAGCTACCGACCGAGTCGTGGTTCGGCCCTCTAGGGCGCCCTCGGATCGGACTGCTAACGCGTAACATAGTAACCGTCCAAGCTGACGTTACCCCTCACCGAGGGGACCCTTGTGTGGAGTTACTAGCGATAGAGGTTCAAGCTAAGCGACCTAAGAGCTATGCGACCTCTCAATCCGGTGAAGCAGTAAAGGCCAGCTTCTCTGGCCAACTGTGTTAGTTCGTCCAAAAAAAAAAAAGAAAGGCAACTTTGAGAGAGAAAGAAAAATTTCTAAAAATGATCATTGCTAGATATTACTAACCTCGTACGGCATCCGGTCCTGTTGCGTGAAATATGAATGTAGATTTATACATAAGGTACCAACGACAAGAATTTTTTTTTTAATTTTTCAAGAACAATATCTTTTTATTTACAAATATCGCACCCCTCACACTGAACTATTACGTTATTGACACTTCGAAATCCTGTTTCACTAATAATAGCTATTATACAATTGGAAAAGTATGATTTAAACAATTCGTCGATTAATTTAAGACACTTTCTTGTGACATCTAGTGAGCTTCACGTTTAATTTCTTAAAGTGTCTTTTATCCATATAAAAATATTGGTAACAGTAGGCTCTCGCGTAACATAGTAACCGATGTTACCCCTCACCGGGGGGACCCTTGTCTCGAGTTACTAGTGTCCCCTGCCAGTCGTAGAGGCGACTAAAAGGGACCTCGGGTTCACTGAGCGACAAGGGTGGGGGCCTTTGTCGTCTGCTAAGGTGGACCCGGGAACACTGCCCCCCCGGAACGTGCTCTCCTTGAGCACAGTGCAGAGGGGCTCCGGTGCGTTCCACTGGAGATCCCGGAGCCCCTCGTCGTGCACCGAGGGGGTTTTAGTGGGTAAAAACCCCACATAACCGCTGCCTTCCCCCCAGCAGGTGGATCATCTTTTTGAACATTTCCTCCCCGTTAACAAAAAAGAGGTCCCTCCAAATTAGGGTCACGTTACCTTGTGTGTGGGCTCGTGGTGCGGTGGAGGGGGGAGCGGGCGTGGCCGGCGCGCCTCGCCGTCGGAGCTGCCGTCGCTGGAGTCACTCGCGGCGGCTGGAACATTCACGAACCTTGTGTTAGCCAGCAATACATGACACCCAGCGGTTGTTGTGCAGGCCATCCCGCATACTTCCAATGATATCTTAGTGATTTACATGTACCTTATTGTATCTTTAATTCACTTTATATATAAAGAGGAAGTGTGTGGGTATGTTCCATATAGACTCCGAAACGGTTGGACCGATTTCAATGAAACTTTTAGGGAATCTTCAGATTGAGCTGGCGAGTGATCCTGTAATGTGTACCGAAGGACGAAAACTAAGTAAGAAAATGTTTGTAGAATTTGTTATATAATATGTATAATAACATTTGATAATATGTATCCAATATTTTTGTGTGTGTGCATGCCGGTAATTTAAAATGTGTGTGTAAAAAGTAAAATAAATATTTCTTTTCATTTCATTTCATTTCAAAGTTTGGTGACGTTCGCAGCACTCCTCTTTTTGAACTGTCAAACAAGCCATACGTCGTACTTTTATTTCTGACATTAACTTGAGGGCGATATGTTTTTGTATAAATAATAAGAATGATATTGTATTTACTTTTGTATATGGGTATAGGTAATGATCTTCACTCGCTCGTGAAGAGAACGAATACGGATAGAAATGAATAATTTAGTATATTGGAGAGTTAAATTAAATATTTATTGATCTAAGTTTATTGTTTCAATATAATAAAGCAACATCTAGCCCGGCGAAGTGGGCTAGGTACGCTAGTTTCAACTATATCTTGAGATTTATACATTGAAATTTTACATAACAACCGTTCTTAGTAAGCGTTTACATCGTGAATTGAGTCATTATTCCAAATTTCAAAGTACACTGCATAGGTTTAGAAAGATACGCTAATGTATTACTTAAAACTACCATTTCTTTAAATAAATAATCCTTTCTCTTTTGCGAGGCAGACAGAATTAGCAATTAATGTTCGTTTAACGACCTATATACAAGAATTACTAGATTAAAGTATTGAAGTCTTTTGGTAGACTAGAATGGACATACCCTTATCCTCTTGGGGCCGCGCCCGGTATCCGGTGGGCAGTTCCGGTGGTCCGACGAACATGCCCAATTTAGGGACTCTGGGACTTTGTACAGCAACCAGGTTACCTAACGACCTGTGATATAAAAACTTTATTATTATCCCTTTGTTAATGTCGGCGCACAGTTTTTTGTTGACGAACTACACAGTTGAACAAAGAGACTGGCCTTTACTGCTGCACCGGATTGAGGTCGCTTAGCCTGAACCACCGAGGAAGGGCCACCTACCTCCACCCTCGGTGGGTAAGAACCCCACATAACCCCGCCTTCTGGGGAGTATCTTCTTGAAGATTTCCCCCACGTCAACAAAAAAATAAATGGTATTTCGGTGCAGAATAATCAATTACAGAGATTAACTTTGTCTACAGCTGTTGCTATAACTTTGACTACACCCAGGCGCAGGCATTGTTAATCGGGATAGATAGAGATAGTAATTGACAGGCCGACCATGTCCACTCTTGGCGGGAGAAACGGTTTATTTTTTTTAAACGATTTTTACACTGGATGCTTCTTCTAAACCATGAAGGAATTCACACGAAGGTAGTTTACGATAATATGATAATTTATGTAATAAGTTTTGTAACGTTAAATTTAAGAATATAAAGACACTATTGTATTATTAACCTGTAATGATAGATGTACATGTTTCAATGAATAAATAAATACACTTTTTACATGCTACGGCTTTTTTAATGACGAACTACACAGATTGGTCAGAGAAGCTGGCCTCCACTGCTTCACCGTATTGAGAGGTGGCATAGCTCTTAGGTCGCTTAGCCTGAACCTCTATCGCTAGTAACTCGACATAAGGGTCCCCCCGGTCAGTGGTAACCTCGGCTTGGACGGTTAATAGAGAGTAAGACAAAAAAAGAATAATATAATGGAAGATAAGTTAGATAATAATGTTAAATAGAGAATAAGACAGAAATAGTATTATATAAATTAAAGATGAGATAAAATAAATATTAAAGTAAGGAAAATATTGTAATAAGAATAGGAATAAGAGAGAAGAGTATGAGAGAGGGAGAGGATGTAGTATGTCAACAGCCACGACCTACACAAGTCAGGGGAGTCAGAAATGACTGGCAATTTCGGTAACTCGAATAGAGTAATACAAGAATTAACGACTCTGATCCATAAATGACCACATGATCGAAATTGCCTTATCAAAAAAAACTTGACTCGATCGGTTGCTATTTCACAGATGACAAGCTACGGTTCAATTACCTCTTCTTGTAGTGTCGCGGGGCGTGGTGCGCGTTGTGGCGGCGGCGTGCGTGAATACGCGCCGCGCCGCCAGACGCCTCGCTCGAGCCAGAACTGTCCGTCTCGGAGAAGGCTGCAACAAACACTAATCAGGTACCATTGTGGGAGCAATAGAGGCTTTTGGCCCTGTCGCCGACAGATCTGGGGCACTCCACTTATAACGGCTGATGGCATTCGCAAAAGGAACAAAAAAAAACTATAGAGGCTATTGTTGATTTATTTTACGATGACATTTAAAAACCAAAAACAGTTTAGATTTCATAATAAATATTAGTAAATTTTGTCTCACAGTATGTTGATATATTTCGGTGTGACCAGCCGATGTTTATGGACACTGCCTATAGATGTATCGAGGTGAATGTGTTAGACAACACATGACTTTATTTCATTCAAGTAATTTTCATAACATTCAAGGGTCAATAGCCTAATGGTTTAGGGTACGGCCTGCGAATCGTAAGGTCGTGGGTTCGAATCCACCATTCAAACTATTGCCGTGAACCATGTCCTAGCACAAGCTTAAGCTTAGTTGGAATGGTTAACAAGATTGATAGTAATATTTCTGAAAAAAAAAAAAAATATTGCTAGCTTTCTTAAAAAAAAATATGTTATGTTAGCTATACTTTCATTGTAATTAATAGCGTACCCAGCTCGCTTCGTCAGACTAGTTTTTGCTTTATTTTATTTAAACAATAAACTTAGATCATTAAATATTTATTTTAACTCTCACAATATATTAAATTATTCATTCTCTTCTATTCTCTTCTCGAGCTGGTGAAGATCATTATAATGACTCTACTTGAATACTTCAAAATCATTAATTATTATCGTTAATATACTTAAGTATACTTTATTATACTCCATTATACTTCAATATGGTTCATAATGACATAAATATACACAACGCATCTGTCAATACAAATTTGGGTTATAAAACACTATAATATCGTCATAGTAAATGAAAGTTGTATTTGACAGTTCAAAAAGAGAAGTACTCCCGATCGTCACCAAACTTGACACGCTATCCCTCAGGTCTTTTAGATATACATAGGCTGCACTAAAAGTATCGGGAATGGAATATTTCCACTATTCCTGTCATATTAAAATCTTTATAATTGCAAATCCCTTGGTTTTGAAAATCTAATACCATTTATTTATTTAAAAAAAGATTCTCTGGAGCCCCATCCAAAACGATTGCTTCAAAGATTGGTTCCATCGTCAAATGTGTCTAATTTCGCGGAGATTACTTCGAAAAGCAATAAATACATTTTTAAACAGTAATATAGTGTCACTTCCATGATTCCCGAAATTTTCAATGCCGACCTCGTATCATAGCAGTATGAAATGTTAGGTGGACTTGTCTAAGTAAAACTTTTTAACTTTGATTTTAAAAGTATTTATCGTCTGTGATTTCCTAATGGCCACAGGGAGACAAAAATGAGTTAATATAAGTATTTTATATTAAGGATATTTAATTGTCTATCATGCACAATTTATTTCAGTTAACTAGCGTCTTTATCTTCCGAGATATTCAAACTTACTTAACCGACCCTTTATTTTTGCTTACGAGTGTACTTATTTTCAGTGCCGCCCTCGTATAGGCTAATGTTTTTTTTATATAAATTTTATTAATGACTTTTTTGGATTATAGCAAAACGCAATATTAACGACAATAGCGAATTAAGTCACTGCCAAATGATAAATTTGTAATGTTTTTGTGATATTGTCTAATTATATAAAATTACCTCTAAGTTTGGCCTTGCTAATAATTGATTAACTTTATTTATATTCTGTACTATGCCTTTTGTGTGTGTGTGTGTATTTAAAACACAAACGTTAGATTAACCACCATCTTAAATAATTTCCACATTACTTACATGGTTGATGCAATGGAGTTTTCTCATGTCTCCGATGTCTTCTCAGTCTTGTCATCGATGGCGCCTCCATATATTCATTCGTCTCCTTAATCTGAAAAGATTACAGTATGACAGAGGCCCCACAAAGTACAGTTTCTTTTATACGGCGTCTATATTTTACGTTTATTAATAGCGAATGTTGTATATACCGGTAATTGGCATACACAATAAATAATAAATAAATAAATAAAATCTTTATTTAAAACCATAACAAAGTTTATACAGTAAAATTATAGTTTACGACCCTTTCCACTCCAAGGCTGTTTTTGTTTTTATACCACCAACTCCACACTAAAATTACGTTTTTTTACTTTTAGTGTTTTTTGTGTATTTTGAAAAAAAAAAAGATTTTTTCTTATTTAATAAACTTTATTTTATGAGTAATTACATGATAGTATATTAAATTCCTCAATTTTAATCTTTATAATCCCTTTTGGTATGGTATTTTTCGAAACAAATCCCAGGATGAAGCGAAGGTTTTGTCTCACAAGTTTTGCAAAAATTTTGCAGTTTCTTTTCTCCCGCCTTTTATTTTTCGGTTGGAACACACAGCACAATCCTTGTGCTTCCCCCCAGGTTGTAAATAAATAAAGTGAGGGGTTCCATGTTTTCCAAATAGAATATTTAGATATATTTTTTGTAGCTAAAATATTAGCAGCATATTTATTTGTTTCGGATACAATTTTCGTTATTAGTTCATCGGTAAAAAATAATTGAAAAAATTGAAGAGACGCAAAATACTGGAATTTGAGGGCCAGTAACTTTACTGCCTGTTGTAAAATCAATATTTGGATAATAATTATCTTGCTTTGAAACATCGATAAAATTTAATTGAATTATAATATCTTACGATTCTAGAATATGTTTCATTCATTCGTGATTCAAACATTTTAGTAACAAAAATCCATCCTGTTTTAAATTTTTCCGCAAAAAGAGGTATTACACCATGTCGAGTATAATTCGACAGTGGAGCTAGTGGAACAAAATCAGTGTCGAGTGACACTCGACATTGGAGTGGAAAGGGTTAATAAAAAGGATATTGTGTCGCCGCTATTAACGCCCACCGTCCAAACAAATTTTGATTACATATTAAGATTTAAATTTTTTAATTATTATTATGGTTATTATTATTTTTTCCATAGAATAAAATACCTTTGAAATTGAACATAGACAATTGTATAAAATTTAGTGTTTAAATATTTTTTAAGTACATTCGTAGTTTAGACTTAGAAGCCATTTTCTTACTTTTATTTTAGGAGGTAGGACGTAGTTTGTAAACTCGTTTATTACTACAATGTATGCTTGTGTAATGCTGTTGGTGTACCATATTAAATAAATAAATAGTTTCAATGGCTTTTTAAGAAGTGGCACAGCTCTTAAGTCGCTTAGTCTGAACCTCTTTCGAAAGTAACTCGAAGACCCTGAGCCTGAGCTGTTTTACTCTAATCACAGAATCATTCCGATCCTAGTATACCCGAGAGGAATCGCGGTCCAAGGTCAAGGTAGCTTTTATCGTCAAACCATCAAGATATGCAGCTAACTAGTTTAAAAGACATAGAGATATACTTTATTGGCACAAAATGTGAAACACATCAAAAGGACAGAAAGAAATGATATAGGACATGAAATAGCACAGAAGTTATGATCTTCGATTTCACTAACTTTCTGGGACCCACTAAAAAACTCCGACAGGGATGTCTGCCAGAGGGCTTCAAAGTAAGAGACGAACTTAGAGATCAAACGTGATTGGAAAATAATCTAAAAGGACATTGGGAACCTAGAGGATCCTTGCCAATTGACAAAAGATATGATACCAATATTGGATACCGTCTCAGCAAAGTTGCAAAGATGCGAAAGCGCTGATTTTCAGCGGTGCCCAGGACTACCCAAAGTGGTGCGCGCGCAATACTTGATTTACATGGAATATACAGCTTTACACATATCAGTGTGAAAAAATTATTGAATTAAAGACATCTATTGGTTTTTTTTTTGAGATTGTAGATCTAATAACTCATTGCTAATTTAGTCACTGGACTCCTTTGCTAACAAAAAAGCCATCTTGTCGTTAATATATTTATATATTATATAATTGGACTAACGACTAACTAGCAAAGGGCTGGAATAGTGCCCGCGTCTGTCTTTCCCTCCGATTACAATGTGAATATTTTTAAGAGTAGAGTGAATAGGCATTTACTAAGCTAGTGCGCCTTACCATCCAGGACTGCATTTCCACTTAACATCAGGTGGGATCGTAGTCAAGCACTTGCTTAGAAGTTATAAAAAAAAAACGACACGACTCGACAAAGCCTGTAATGGAATTGTTTTACCAAAATTTAACCAGACTTAAATAAAAACACTTATATGTACAAAAAAATTCGACATAGTTAAAACTAACATTCAAAAATTAATTATTTAGCTCAGGCTATCAAATTAAAAAACTTCAACACTAAATAAAATCATAATTTTTTAAAAAAAAAAAAAAGAAAGCTAGCAATATTTCTTTTTTTTTCAGAAATATTACTAACAATCTTGTTAACCATTCCAACAAAGCTTAAGCTTGTGCTAGGACATGGTTCACGGCAATAGTCGAATGGTGAATACCAACCAACGACCTTACGATTCGCAGGCCGTACCCTAAACCATTAGGCTATTGACGCTTACAAATACATTATTAGGCTGAGTAAATATTACGATAAACTTAAAACATTGCAAACAAATTGTTAAATTCTATCGAAAACAAGCTAGGCTTTAAAACAAACATGCATTTCAGATAAAATATGCTTTTAATTCAGAGATGAGTTTATTTATTTAGAGAAAAGTTAAAGTTACAGCCTTTATATATATAATATATATGTCCCACTGCTGGGCACAGGCCTTCTCTGTAAAGAGAGTATAAGGGCATAGACCACCACGCGGCTTTAGTGCGGATTGGTAGACTTCACATGCCTTAGAAAATTTTTCTAAGACATGTAGGTTTCCTCACGATGTTTTCCTTCACCGCCGAGCGCGTGGATAATCAGCACATAAAATTGCAACAGAAAATTTATTGGTGCCGGCACCGGGGATCGAACTCGGGTTGCTAGCGTACTATGCAACAAGAGCCAACCGCCTGGACACTGAGCTACCACGGCTCTAGCTGCTAAGCTGCTCTACTAAGCTTAGAGGAAAGAATGACAGATAATTTGCACGTATATAAGAAAACTTCCTTTGCTGTCTTATAATCTGTATAATAATTTAGCATTGCCATAATAAGACCATATATAATTTTTCATTTTAATTTTCAAATTTCAATGTTCATACAGACTAAACAGTTTGTGATATAATGATAACTACCCGCTTGTGATCAAGTCGTGTTGACTTGAAACACAGTCCTCCAATCTTTACAGAGAAGAGAAGTCTGTGCCCAACAGTAGGCCATATATATAGCTGTAACTTTAATTTTTATATGATACTAGCGGACCCAACAGACTTCGTTCTGTTAAAAAAATTTGGAATGTGTAAATTTTTTGTTCCTAACCATTTTGATAGTCGGGACAACAAACTTCTCCTGAACAGAACTGTCACCCTGATGATAGGGTGTGAGGTTCAGCTCGGGTGACCAAAGTATCTTCGCTTTCACTAACTTTCTGGGACCCACAAAAAAACCCCGACAGGGATGTCTGCCAGAGGGCTTCAAAGTAAGAGACGAACTTAGGGATCAAACCTGATTGGAAAATAATCTAAAAGGACAGTGGGAACTTGGATCCTTTCAAATTGACTCTACATTTTAGTTAGAAAATATTTGTATGGGAAAAAGAAAAGGGCTATTTTTTAAGGTTTTACCAGCAGTTATTCTAATTTTTTACTCACTTTTAAAACCTTCCCTAGACCTCCACGAACATTTCAAGACCAAGATAAGATAAATCCGTTCAGCCGTTCTCGAGTTTTAGCTAGACTAACGAACAGCAATTCTTTTTTATATATATAGAGTTTACAAATAGAAATCAATCAAATTAAAAAAGCCACAGAATCACGCATATAAAATTATTATACTACAAAATTATACTACAATGTAAAAAAACACAATTACATGCAAAATGAACTCTAACTAAAGCAACACAAGATGCGTTATCGCGTGCGGTACCTGCGCGTACTGCGCGTCGAGCTCGGTCTCGGAGCTGACACCGGACGGGTGGTGGTGGTGGGCGGCCGCTGCGCCCGCGTGCGTCCAGCCCGAACGCCCCGACTGCCCGACACACTAACTGGTACCTAGTCCGACTAGCAACCGACGAACCATGTCTCCATTCCAACTTTTGGCACATCAAGTCGTAGGATCTTACGCACCGACGTGACTCCTGATCGGAGTACAATAGTGCCCGTACCAAGGATATTGATAGTGACAATGTCCAGCTCGAAGGACCATTCGTCCCTATGTACGTTGATAGTTACACAGAGTCCGGCTCGAAGGACTATGTGAATACAGAGGCAATAACAGTGAATCGCATTAACAAAATTGTTTATTTTTTTATTATATCTTCTTAACACATGTAAGTTAATTTAGTACACGGAGCGGGACCAATTGTTTTTTTTAAATCCCAAAATACAAAATAAAACCTTTTTGATTCATTACCGTATACCATTATATGTCGAATTAAATTTACTGTACACAACAAATGGCCGTTTTTTTTAAACAGTGGAGGGTCCCCTACTGCACATGTTTTTTTTTAATTTATACTGATCCAAGATATTAGTGTATGGAAGGTGTTTGAAGACATACCTTTCTCTCTCTCGAGTGTGGCGGTCCGATGGTTATGTGCTGAAGGGCTTCGCTGACCATGGTGTAGTTGTTCATATCCAGTTTGCCTGGTTGCTACGTGGTTGAGTAAAAAATACTGTTATATACCAAATTTTGATACTACAATAATACTCTATAATGTTTCAAAATAAATATGGGATTTATTACTTTCGTTCATTAACCTTCTGGAATAAATTAAAAAAAAAATCTACCACAAACCTCAATTATGTGACTCGAATATCATTCAGATCTAAAATTAATAGTAAATACGAAATTGAAACTATTTAAATACAGTAGAACCTCATTAAGTCAACTTACAAGGAAGTTATAGAGTCATAGAGATTTAAGGCTTAACGAGGTTCGACTTAAAGAGGTTCTACTATACTTTGCAAATATCGATTGACAGGCAGTAATAAGCATCAACTAATTGGGACCCATAAACGGGGAAATGAGGATTTTTATTTCTAATTGTTATGTTTTTATATACCTTAAGTGTTTGCGAGTGCCTGGTTCGTTGGGGCGGTGGTTGCGGCCGAGTGCGTCCGGTGGTGAACGCACGGTGCCCGTACCCCGCCGGCTGCCATAAACCTCCCCCGTCTGGATTACATCATTTACTTATCTATACTGATAATTAAGAGATACATAATACATAAAATTGGATGACGTTGTTGGAAGTGTTGAACTCGAGTACTTTTAGACCATTAGTCCCCAAAGACCCGACGGGAGTCTGTTTTGGCGTGACAAAAAAAATGGCGTTTCACAATTCGTAAGGGTCCATGAAATTAGTATCGATAGTGAAGACACTAAAATATTAACTTGACTTCCTTCACCTATCAACATAGGCAGATATTTTAAGAAACTCAGCGAATGTTACATGCATATTAAACAATCATTACGTGTCGTTTCCATAGTCAGATCTAGGTCTTCACATTTTTTTGGTCTATGAGAAAAAGGTCTGGAATATTCTGACTATATCTTATTCAACCCACATCAGAGTTCTTTTAGACCATTAGTTCACAAAGACCCAACGGGAGTCTGTTTTGGCGTGACAAAAAAAATGGCGTTTCATAATTCGTAAGGGTCCATGAAATTAGTATCGATAGTGAAGACACTGAAATATTAACTTGACTTCACCTATCAACGCAGGCAGATATTTTAAGAAACTCAGCGAATGTTACATGCATATTAAACAATCATTACGTGTCGTTTCCATAGTCAGATCGAGGTCTTCACATTTTTTTGGTCTATGAGAAAAAGGTCTGGAATATTCTGACTATATCTTATTCAACCCACATCCGAGTTCTTTTAGACCATTAGTTCACAAAGACCCAACGGGAGTCTGTTTTGGCGTGACAAAAAAAATGGCGTTTCATAATTCATAAGGGTCCATGAAATTAGTATCGATAGTGAAGACACTAAAATATTAACTTGACTTCCTTCACCTATCAACATAGGCAGATATTTTAAGAAACTCAGCGAATGTTACATGCATATAAAACATTCATTACGTGTCGTTTCCATAGTCAGATCTAGGTCTTCACATTTTTTTGGTCTATGAGAAAAAGGTCTGGAATATTCTGACTATATCTTATTCAACCCACATCAGAGTTCTTTTAGACCATTAGTTCACAAAGACCCAACGGGAGTCTGTTTTGGCGTGACAAAAAAAATGGCGTTTCATAATTCATAAGGGTCCATGAAATCAGTATCGATAGTGAACACACTGAAATATTAACTTGACTTCACCTATCAACATAGGCAGATATTTTAAGAAACTCAGCGAATGTTATATGCATATTAAACAATCATTACGTGTCGTTTCCATAGTCAGATCTAGTCTTCACATTTATTTGGTATATGAGAAAAAGGTCTGGAATATTCAGACTATATCTTATTCAACCCACATCAGAGTTCGTGTCGTCTATACCTATGTCGTTATGGGGTGCAGATTTAATAAGAGATCTTGCAAATAATTGTATCAACTTTTGTGTGTTTAAATACGTGAACGTACAATTTCTTTGCAGCTGTTTTGTATCGTGATGCCATATTGAGATTTATCCAATTGTTAAATACCTCATATGCCATGTCAGAGGGCTACCCCCTTTAGCAGGCTATATACCTCATTGGTGACAGCACTTACGAATGTCTTATAATGATTTTTGTCGTTTCCTCATTTCTAAAAGTCGTGGTCATTAGAGCCCCTTAAGTGGACAATCTGCCTCCATCGACTTCGAGGTAACCCTCACCAGCTGGTAGAGATTTGGAGAGGAGATGGCACCTTTTACAGATCAAACCATCGTGTTGGCGACTGGTCTCTTGTTCTCTTGCCTTCTGTATTGCCAAAAATAACAAGCTTTCAAGGTTGCCATCCCCTCTACGCACTATATGCCCGAAATATGACAATACGCGCTGGAGACATGATTTCTCTGGTCTTTATGGCGAGCTTGGAGAGAACAGATACATTTGTGCGCTTGACAGTCCACGGTATTCGTAGCATTCGCCTCCAGCACCACATTCCACTTTCTCTTGGTCGAATTGTCCATGCCTAGACTCCATATTATAATATATAACATACCTTAACCTATTTAAAACATATCAGTATTGTCACAATGGCTAAAATGCAGTGAAATATTGTCAATAAATAGTGTTACTAATTTTCAAATACACTACCGATACAAAATGCCATAGAGGAATAAACTTTTCTATATATATAATAAAATAAAAAAAAAATCATAACTCTTCTATAAAATAAAAATAACATAGTCTACTTTGTTCATGCAAAAATAAACTTTAACGACAACAAACCCAAAAACATTCCTTACAAAAACAAAGGTAATTTTGCACAAAAACAGATATGAGATTTAAGCTTTTTAATTGGCGAAGTATATAGATGGTGGATTTGTATTGCAACGGTAATTGCAATGTACAAAAAGAATATTTCGCCATATTTGTGACGTCACAGTGTCAAAACAATTTCATGACAGTATAGCTATTCATGGCTGATCCAAATTTTTGTTAATTAGGTAATTTTGCAAATATCAGATATGATACTTAAGCTCTTTAATTGGAGAAGTGTATAGATGGAGGATTTGTATTGCAACGGTAATTGCAATATACAAAAAGAATATTTCGCCATATTTGTGACGTCATAATGTTACAACAATTTATAATAATAATAGTAAATTAACATACAGAGATAATGCAGTAAAATTTTGTTTACTGCATTACCTCTGTATGCTGCAATGAGTGGGAACTAGTATTGTGACGTCACGGGCCCTCGGGAGTGTTTTCAGTACTGGATTTAGTTTGCAAAAAAAAATTTGCTCAAATACCCAATTCTAGAGCAAGCATGGGTTTGAAAATGATCTAAAGTTCCTATATCGTGCATTATTACCGATCAAAAGTGTAACTGACTGTACAGGACAAGACAAAATCTATCTACACACAAAATTCAACCTGTCCACTAATGTAATAAGATCTATACTCGCTTGTGGTACAATCACCTGACTCGTGGGTGCTCAGCGAATCCTCGGAGCAGTTGAGATCGGCTGCGTTGTAAGGTTACGTTTAATCTCTTGTTACATATATTTACATTAATTGAACAGCAGTAAGGTTAAGTGATTTAACCATATTTCTTGTCACTCTGTTATCTCCTAGCACAAGCTTAAGTTGGAATCGTTAGCAAGAATGTTAGCAATAAGAATTTTTTTTTAAAAAAAGAAAGCTAGCAATTTTTCTTTTATTTTTTTTTTCAGAAATATTACTAACAATCTTGTTAACCATTCCAACTTTAAGCTTGTGCTAGGACATGGTTCACGGCAATAGTCGAATAGTGGATTCGAACCCACGACGTTACGGTTCGCAGGCCGTACTCTAAACCATTAGGCTATTGACGCTTCGTTATTAGCATTATTATTGTTAGCATTCTTCTTTAAACAAACAAAAAAACAAGTATTCCTTAGAACTGAAGTAAAACTTATTTAGCTCTATCTATACTTCCTACCCCATAGATGTTAGGAGGGTTGATGGAGTTTCTTCGGCTACTACTTCTCTCAGCGCCAACGCTTAAACGTTAACCAAAGCATAAGTGCTATGCCACCTCTCAATCCAGTGAAGCAGTCAAGGCCAGCTTCTCTGGCCAATCTGTGTAGTTCGTCATAAAAAGAACCTAACATATTCTATATCTCATGTGTAAGGGATATACAGACATATGATAATTTCTTAACATTTCTCTACATCACTCAAAAGTTAACTATATAAGCTGTTAGAGAATATTTTAAATATGTGAACCAGAGATATTTTACAGATTCGTTCTGTATAACAAAGAAACTGTAGGTTACTGTTATACAATACTGAAGCGTCAATAGCCTAATAGTTTACAAGCTTCAGTTTAGTTGGAATGGTTAACAAGAACATTAGTAATATGAAAAAAAAAGAAATGCTAGCTTTCTTTAAAAAAAACTATACTTTATAGACCGTATTCCAATCCACTTACGGGACAGATCCGCGTGCATCCTGTGGTCGGGCGGCGCGGGCTCAGGGGGAGTGCTCGGCGGCGGGTACACGCTGAAGCCTGTCACAAAAGTGCATCTTTCCATCAAAAAGTTTAACGAGAAGACATTCAGAAATATTTTGACTCCAACTTGAGCCCGGACACTAAGCTACCACGGCTCATTTGCCCTTACCTTTAAGGAATCCCCTGTTCTTGGAGTTGTTCAATGTGTCGCTATACTCGGAGTCTATGTCGGCGCGCGAGTCCGGCCCGATGAGGAGGTCGAGCGAGTTGGTCAGTTTGTGCTCCATCCTGGATAACGTGGGAATACACATGAAAAATGAATAAAAAAAATTGCCTTTATACGTAGAACCCAACCGACTGCAGGACACGGGAAGTGGAAGGGAAGTTTTTGAAAATTAAAAGTAAAATTTGGGCTACTTGATTTTGGATTATCTCCATCAAGAAAGATGTTGTATTGTATTTGAAAGAGACAAAGGAAGGAATTAACAATCAAAATATATGAAAGAGAAAGTGTATTGTTCCATATAGACTCCGAAATGGCTAGACCAATTTCAATTAAACTTTCAGGAAATCTTCAGATTGATCTGGCTAGTAATCCTGTAAAGTTTGGTGACGATCGGAGCACTCCTATTTTGGAACTGTCAAATACAGCTTTTATTTACTATGATCCCAAGGTAACAAGCATTCATCTGATTTAAGGATAAGGAAGTTAGGCATGAGTATAAACTACTTTAAAATATTGTACTCAACAAAATTTTAAAGCGTCAATAGCCTAATGGTTTAGGGTACGGCCTGCGAATCGTAAGGTCGTGGGTTCAAATCCACCATTGGACTAATGCCGTGAACCATGTCCTAGCACAAGCTTAAGCTTAGTTGGAATGGTTAACAAGATTGTTAGTAATATTTCTGAAAAAAAAAAGAAATATTGCTAGTTTTCTTTCTAAAAAAAATAAATACATAATATTCATGTCACACTATTAGGCGCCAGCCTTCTCTATACATAGAGTATAAGGGCATAGACCACCACACGGCCCTAGTGCGGATTGGCGGACTTCACACTTACAGAATGTGTGTGTGACCAACAGTGACCCGGGAACATACGTGTAATAGTAATAAATGTGTAGTATCTATAAATCTATTCGTTATTGGGGAATGTAAGATATCCAGGTTAGATACGATAATAACCAAACATAAAATGAAAAGAATGATATTTGAATGTGACTTGTGTGAAGATGAAGAGTCAGTCGTACTCACTGAGGATAATCTGAGTGCATAGAATGTGACGATAGTGACTCACTTGTGGTTGAGATGGTGGGAGTGGTGGCGGGGAGGCGGCGCGGGACGCGCGGCCGCCACGTCCGGCAGGTTGTGAGGCTGCTCCATGCGGAACGCGCGCTCGATCTCCCCTTTCCTCTCCCACACCTCTTTGAAGAACGGCGTGTAGAATGCAGCTGCAAATTGTTGGTAAGTACTGCGATTTACTGCGATGTCTGACTGACTATCACTATGGCAGACGCCATGAACCATCTAATACGCTATGGACCGCCATGCGACTATATCTATTAAGTATTTATGACCTTCTTAGATGATGACCTTCTAATTCATAATTATTTTTAAATAGGTGTCATGACTGCTAAGCGAGCAGATTTTAATTGTATTGTTACATTGTATATATACGTATTTACTAGAGATGAAACGGATATCCGGTAACTATCCGGTATCCGGCCTTGTTTTCACTATCCGGCCGGATACCGGATAGTAATCCAGTATCCGGCCGGGTACCGGATAGTATAATTTTAAAAAATCTCATTATTTTACTCAAGGCAAATCAATCATACTCCAATAGGTTATGGACACCGTTTATTTTTTATTTTTATAATCGCTCATCAAAAATGTTTGTTTTATTAATTATTAGTTTAATACTCAAAATTAACAAGTGGCAATTTGTGTTGAATAAATACCAAATTTTCCGCATTTGTTGGTAAGAGGCGACTCCGCTTACGTGCGATCCGAATGCGCCTGAATATATCCGATCTCGTTGACCGCGCCAATATTCAAATCAAACTGATCGCGTCAACGCAATAAAGGGCCGAATATCCGGCGCTCCGGCCTAGTAGCTTGCCGAATATCCGGTATCCGGTATCCGGCCACACTACTATCCGTTTCATCTCTAGTATTTACGTATAAATAATGTATATGAATATATTTATATATAAAGTTTTCAAGATATTTACGTAAAATGGTACTAACATTTGCTTTCAGCGCTAGAGGTGTAGGTGGTGAAATGTGCGCCGAGTCTGTCAGCGGTGGCGTTGCCTTCGGTGATGAGCGCGTGCCCCAGGTCGGTGCCGAAGAACGCGGTCGCTGCCGAGCCGCCTCCGTCCGTCACAGCCACCATTTGTATCGGCAGGTTGGGGATGTTCATAGAGAACGCACTACAATATACAATCATAAGTTAAGACAACACTATCATTTGTTTTGACAAAGGGTCTTATGATAATGGTTATGGTTTTTTATGGGCTATTTTTATCACCTGATGGTAAGAGGTGATAAAGTCGAAAAATGGTCCACGCTAGCTTAGTAAGTGCCTATTCACTCTACTCTTGAAGGCTCCTACGTCGTACTTGGACGGAAAGACTGACGCCGGCAATTTGTTCCACTCCTTTGCAGTACGCACGATGAACGATAACTCAATCGTACGGACGCGCGGAACATCAACTATGAAAAAGTGGAGACCCGCTGAATGTCTTAACATCTGAAGGTAGAATGGGGATGGGAGAATTACCAGGTGCAATTCCTGTGCACACTCTTCAAAATGTAATCTGTAAAACACCGATAGGCTGTCCACCTTGCACCGGTGCTCAAGACTATCTACATGTAGATCTTGGTGATCTATCAACTTGTATATGTGTCTGAAGTCGCATGCTCTCTTTAGAGAGAAGGCATTCGCCCAACAGTGGGATATAGATAGGCTGCTACTGTACTTTGATTTACTTTAATCTGTTATAGGTGACTAATATTTTAAGAGTAGAAGGGAATGGGCAATTTCACTTAGTGCACCTTACAATTCAGGTCTCCAAAATGTAATCTGTAAAACACCGATAGGCTGGCCAGCTTGCACCGGTGCTCAAGACTATCTACATGTAGATCTTGGTCATCTATCAACTTGTATCAACTATTTTCATGGTACGAACGTCGTGAATCACGTGGTTTTACTAATTAACCTGGCAAGAAACTACTATCTAATTTGCTTGATCCGTTAACCCTGTGATATTACATTATCATTTGTTAGTTTAGTTATTTGAATTTAATTGTTTGATACCCTAAAGATCACCTTCCTTTGCCAATATAATATTAATTACTGTACGCTTTGGTTTTATTTTATTATATGTATATCCTAACAGCTTCACTTTAGTAAATATTATATTATTTATCTGTTTCTTTGTTTTCTTTATTTTCTTTTCTTAATTATCAAAAGAAAAATCATTAAGATACGAAAATAAATATTTACTAGCTTGAACAATCTCTGACCTCCACAAGTCAGAGAAGCAAATATAATTTCCCGGAAAGGACGCAAACATGTCTTTTCTGGGGAAAACCTTTTAAAAAAATGCCCATTACCCACTGAAATTTGGCTTATGGTGAAACAAATTACACTTTATCATAAAGAATATATTACTTACTTAAGCGTAGCCAAGCTAGCTTTCCTCTTAGCGGAGTATATGAGTATGAAGCCGTGTATCAACTCCTCCCTGAACTGACTAGCGCCGTGAAAGCTCGATATTATCACCTGAAGATATAAATTCCATTTTATTTTGTGACACAATGCCAGTATATATGTAGCAAAGATAGGAATACTTAACTGGAATAAATTGTGCAAAATTCTTTTTTTTTTTAACTTTTGGCATTGTTCATTGTGTTGGTGTTCAATAAATAAGCCACTTCCTCTTTGTCCTTTATCCTATAACTCAGGTCACCAATGTATAGAAAAAATTTCTCACCAGACTATGTTTCCTAATTACAAATCTAGACTAATCAATGAACAGGTTTCTACTATTAAATGTGGCGTTTTTTAAACAGACAAAACTTACCTCGACTTTCCTCTTCGAATCTCCCAGAAAGGTCTCTATGACTATGGACCTGTCTCCGGTGAGGAAGCAAGCTCTATGCAGCAGTAACGGGCTGAGCACTCTCTCTGGTGAGTATGGATCATCACAAAACATGCACACCATTATTCTGAAATATCAACCCATTTTAAATTATTCTTATAGATATCCATATGGTCTAAAGATAAAGCTCAATTAACGATTTCAGATGGTCTAATCTAACTAATAAGATTTCACTTTTTCGATTTCTTAAGTGGTGGTCTCGACATTCGAGTTGGACCTTGAGCCGTGGTAGCTTTTTTTTTTTATTGATGATTATACTGTGTTTGTTCCCCTGTTCATGATTTACTTACTTTATATAAGACTAATTTCTAATTTCCTTATTTCTACTTTTTACATTTCCTTATGTTTCTAATATTTCTACTAATTTCTATATTTATTTTTCTTAATTATCTATTTGTTTATGTCTTTTTGTATTTATAATTTTTTGTTTGATTTTCTTATTTTTATCTATTTATTTGTTTTATTTCTATTAATAACTTTTAATACAATTTCTTTACAAAATCTTATAAATATTTCTTTTGTATCCTTATTACTAATATTATCTAAATTTATCCTTTCATTCATCTCTCTTTCACACTCATATCTTTTAACATTAAACTCCGGACATTCTATCAAAACATGTAGCACCGACTCGTGCACAGCGGGATCGCAGATGCACTAAGGGCTCTCCTTGCATCGAAACTTATTTAGATATTTTTTTTTTAATTTTTTTTTACATGCGTTCTTTTACAAATTTGGGCTGAGACCTTCTAGTAAGCAAGAAAAATGCTTGTGTCAGAAGATCTCGCTCTTCCATATCAAACTTATTATATTATACAGGTTTTATTAAATATATATTCACACACACACACATATAATAGGTTGTCAAATATCTCCCTTCCGCCTTTTGTCTTTTGAATTTCGCGGCTATGTACAAAGCGCTACAGAGCTCGTATCTAGCAATACTATACATAATTTGAAGGTCTTGACATAACCTACAAAACGACGCTATGCATAATTAGTTTGGATATTGCGTTCAACAGTTATAGACGTGTAAACATGGACTTCACTAACGCCGAAATTCGCGCTATTTTAAAGTTTTCCTTCGTTAAAGGCAAATCCGCTAGAGAAACGTTCCGTGAGATTAATGGTGTTTTGGAGGATGGTACTCTATCACTTCGAACCACGGAGGAATGATTTCGACGATTCAGAGCCGGTGAAAACGACACCATGGATAAGCCAGCCGGCGGAAGACCTGTGACGACAAATACCGATCAAATCATGGACTACATCGAGTTAGACCGGCATGTGGCATCTCGTGACATCGCCAGGAGATGGGAGTTAGTCACCAAACCATTTAAACCATCTGCAGAAGGCTGGATACAAAAAAGCTTGATGTTTGGGTGCCGCATGACACAAAAGGCGGATGGGAGATATTTGACAACCTATTATATATATATATATATATATATATTTATATAATTATTAATTTATTGTTACTATAATATTAGTATAAGTATTTTTAAACATGCAATCATATTCGGAGAACCCTCCGTGCCCCGTCAGAATTTGTAACTAGAGTCGGGAGCCGTGGTAGCTCAGTGTCCGGGCGGTCGTCTCAAGTTGCATGTTTATTAGTTCGTAATATGAATTCTAATTAATTTTGTATAAAGATTGTGACGACGCGCCGTTGGGACGGTGTTCGTTAAAATAATTCCTAGTACAACGTTACGCCATCAGAATAAAGAGAGTTTATTAGTTATTGGACTATTTCATCACAAGACCTACAAGTAATTACACTATATATCCCGTATGGTACGATGGTACAGGTGTCCCCCGTACGTCTTAAGTGTCCCACACATTAACAGTCCCCCGGCCGATATTAGTCTGTCAGTTATCGCAATATTCATTCAACGTCTCACAGGTTTTGAAGTGAGTAAGTGATTAGGCGATATAGACCTTGGACGGCATGCTGTTTGATACGACCAGAGACTGCAGGCGGACTGTTAATGTGTCAAGCCAAACATAATATTGGACCAAATAGAAAATTCAAACAAAAAAATATTCTTACCGTATATCAGAGTCGAAACAGACAATAAGATCTCTGTAGAGATGCGCGTAGCTGGCTTTCTCTCTGTTGGTTCGGATCAGTTCTTGTATAGCGTCTGCTGTTAACGCCTCCGTGCCCAGCTCGTTGACCGTTGCCTCCAAATACGAACAATGTAGACTGAAAACAATTTTATCCTTGCAATCGTTCATCGTGCGTACAGCAAAGGAGTGGAATAAGTTGCCGTCGTCAGTCTTTCTGTCCAAGTACGACGTGGGAGCCTTCAAGAGTATAGGGAATAGGCACTTACTAAACTAGCGCGTACCATCTTTCGACTATATCACCACTTAACACCAGGTGGGATCATGGTCAAGCGCTGGTTACAGGCATAAAAAATCAGCCAGAATACTTCAGAAGTATTATTCATACTTTATTGTAAACACTTTTCACCCCTTATATCTATATGTAAATATAAAAAAGAAAGTGTGTGGGTTTTTCCGTATAGGCTCCGTAACGACTGGACCGATTCCAATGAAACTTTCAGGGAATCTTCAGATTGACCTGGCGAGTAATCCTGTAAAGTTTGGTGACGATGTTTGGAGCACAGCTTTTACTTACTATGATGATATTCTATTGTTTTATAACCCAAATTTGTGTTGACATATGTGTATATTTATGTCATTCTGAACCATGTTGAAGTACAATAAATCCCTTAATGATTAGAATGGTATTGTATTCACTGATATGTACATGGGTGTAGGTAATGATCTTTACCCACTCGAGAAGAGAATAGAAGAGAATGAATATGGAGAGAAATGAATAATTTAATATATTGTGAGAGTTAAATTAAATATTTAATGATGCAAGTTTATTGTTCAAATAAAATAAAGCAAAATCTAGCCCTAGTATCTGGGTATGCTAGTATATTGTAAAATAAAGCATCAACAACCTAATTGTATAAAGTACGGTCTGCAAAACGTAAGGTCGTTATGAATCCACCATTCACCATACACTAGACTAATATTTGTGAAAAAAAGTTGAATTCTTTAAAATAAATATACCTATATGCAGGACATGTTTATAAATTAAGTGAGATAATTATATGTAGGAGGGGGAGCAGTCTTAATAAATAATAACGCACAAATAGTGGCTCGAAAAATTGTTTTATATCACCTTAATTATATCCGCCCGAACGTCACCTCCTAATGTAATGTTATCTCCATCTTTTTTTTTGTCTCTTTCATTCCCAATCGCTCGCCATTCGTTCACTCATTGTCATTCTCACATTCGGATCTTTCATTCTAATCGATCGGATACAACTTAAAGTTTTTTTTTTCCTACATATATAATACATAACATATTAAAAAAGGGCGAGTACGTTTATTAGGTCTCATATGTGACAAGCCGTGTACACACACAAATGATTTAAGCAAGAGTGGAGCCGATTGGGAAATAGAGCAAAAAAAATCTTTTGAACTATTGTCGTGTTAGAGATACAGCAGGCACAGTTGTTTTTTTACATGAATTAGAAAGCATATTAGTATTAGGTAACTTACTTATCGGCTAGATTTTGACCTTCTTCCTGCAACCTGGCAAGTTCCTTCTTATCCATACCTTCGTCTTGAACAAACATCACCACCAATGGAAGACCCTATAACAATACATATATTAACATTGAAAAAATAACACAATTTCCTTACATAGTAAACAAAGTTGCTTTCCTATGTTTGTCTGTTCGCGATAAACTCAAATTCGCACTGGTGGCACACGCACGCTGCATGCCTCCACCCAGAGACTACATGAAGGTGCGAGACCATTTTCCTACAATGATTTGTTTCTCCAGACAATGCATTCAAGGCATGTGTGTCCAAAGTTTAGGGCTCTTTGGTGGCAGATTTCAGAAAGACATATGGTGATCTGAAACTCCTTCAGTATGGACTTGTATACCCCATGACAGTTCACGGTATATGGAGCAACGTGCACCAACACCTACATGGTGGCAGATTTCAGAAAGACATATGGTGATCTGAAACTCCTTCAGTATGGACTTGTATATCCCATGACAGTTCACGGTATATGGAGCAACGTGCACCAACACCTACATGGTGGCAGATTTCAGAAAGACATATGGTGATCTGAAACTCCTTCAGTATGGACTTGTATATCCCATGACAGTTCACGGTATATGGAGCAACGTGCACCAACACCTACATGGTGGCAGATTTCAGAAAGACATATGGTGATCTGAAAGTCCTTCAGTATGGACTTGTATACCCATGACAGTTCACGGTATATTTGCAAGGCGACAAGGGCGAAAAAAAAGTCACTAACCTATAGTTTTCTTTTTATTTAAGTTAACTTTAATTTAAATTTTGGTTTGATTTTACTTTTTCAGTTTTTTTTATTTATAATTTAATATTTACTTTAATTATTATAATATATTTATTTTATTATATGTATATCCTAACAGCTTTACTTTAGTAAATATTATATTATTTATCTGTTTCTTTGTTTTTTTCTTTATTTTCTTTTCTTAATTATCAAAAGAAAAATCATTAAGATACGAAAATAAATACTTACTAGCTTGAACAATCTCTGACCCCTCTAGTCAGAGAGAACAAATAAATTTCCGGAAAGGACGAAAACATGTCCTAACCAGGGAAAACCTTTAAAAAAATGCCCATTACCCACTGAAATTTGGCTTATGGTGAAACAAATTACACTTTATCATAAAGAATATATTACTTACTTAAGAGTAGCCAAGCTGGCTTTCCTCTTGGCAGAGTATATGAGTATGAAGCCGTGTATCAACTCCTCCTCTGAACGGCTAAGCGCCGTGAAAGCTCGATATTATCACCTGAAGATATAAATTCCATTTTATTTTGTGACACAATGACAGTATATGTAGCAAAGATAGGAATGTAGCTGGAATAAATTGTGCAAAATTCTATTTTTTACTTTTTGGCATTGTTCATTGTGTTGTTGTTCAATAAATAAGGCACTTGCTCTTTGTCCTTTATCCTATAACTCAGGTCACCAATGTATAGAAAAATTTCTCACCAGAGAATATTTTCTAATTACAAATCTAGACTTAACTAATCAATGAACAGGTTTCTACTATTAAATGTTGCCTTTTTAAAGAACCAAAACTTACCTCGACTTTCCTCTTTGAATCTCCGAGAAAGGTCTCTATGACTATAGACCTGTCTCGGTGAGGAAGCAAGCTCTATGCAGCAGTAACGGGCTGAGCACTCTCTCTGGTGAGTATGGATCATCACAAAACATGCACACCATTATTCTGAAATATCAACCCATTTTAAATTATTCTTATAGATATCCATATGGTCTAAAGATAAAGCTCAATTAACGATTTCAGATGGTCTAATCTAACTAATAAGATTTCACTTTTTCGATTTCTTAAGTGGTGGTCTCGACATTCGAGTTGGACCTTGAGCCGTGGTAGCTTTTTTTTTTTATTGATGATTATACTGTGTTTGTTCCCCTGTTCATGATTTACTTACTTTATATAAGACTAATTTCTAATTTCCTTATTTCTACTTTTTACATTTCCTTATGTTTCTAATATTTCTACTAATTTCTATATTTATTTTTCTTAATTATCTATTTGTTTATGTCTTTTTGTATTTATAATTTTTTTGTTTGATTTTCTTATTTTTATCTATTTATTTGTTTTATTTCTATTAATAACTTTTAATACAATTTCTTTACAAAATCTTATAAATATTTCTTTTGTATCCTTATTACTAATATTATCTAAATTTATCCTTTCATTCATCTCTCTTTCACACTCATATCTTTTAACATTAAACTCCGGACATTCTATCAAAACATGTAGCACCGACTCGTGCACAGCGGGATCGCAGATGCACTAAGGGCTCTCCTTGCATCGAAACTTATTTAGATATTTTTTTTTTAATTTTTTACATGCGGTCTTTACAAATTTGGGCTGATGGTAAGCAAGAAATATGCTTGTGTCAGAAGATCTCGCTCTTCCATATCAAACTTATTATATTATACAGGTTTTTTTTATTAAATATATATTCACACACACACACATATAATAGGTTGTCAAATATCTCCCTTCCGCCTTTTTGTCTTTTGAATTTCGCGGCTATGTACAAAGCGCTACAGAG
Source organism: Meandrusa payeni (assembly GCA_029286785.1). NCBI lineage: Eukaryota > Metazoa > Arthropoda > Insecta > Lepidoptera > Papilionidae > Meandrusa > Meandrusa payeni. Next base: position 7,419,518 of record JAGSMX010000029.1, read on the forward strand.
CTCGTATCTAGCAATACTATACATAATTTGAAAGGTCTTGACATAACCTACAAAACGACGCTATGCATAATTAGTTTGGATATTGCGTTCAACAGTTATAGACGTGTAAACATGGACTTCACTAACGCCGAAATTCGCGCTATTTTAAAGTTTTCCTTCGTTAAAGGCAAATCCGCTAGAGAAACGTTCCGTGAGATTAATGGTGTTTTGGAGGATGGTACTCTATCACTTCGAACCACGGAGGAATGATTTCGACGATTCAGAGCCGGTGAAAACGACACCATGGATAAGCCAGCCGGCGGAAGACCTGTGACGACAAATACCGATCAAATCATGGACTACATCGAGTTAGACCGGCATGTGGCATCTCGTGACATCGCCCAGGAGATGGGAGTTAGTCACCAAACCATTTTAAACCATCTGCAGAAGGCTGGATACAAAAAAAAGCTTGATGTTTGGGTGCCGCATGACACAAAAGGCGGAAGGGAGACATTTGACAACCTATTATATATATATATATATTTATATAATTATTAATTTATTGTTACTATAATATTAGTATAAGTATTTTTTAAACATGCAATCATATTCGGAGAACCCTCCGTGCCCCGTCAGAATTTGTAACTAGAGTCGGGAGCCGTGGTAGCTCAGTGTCCGGGCGGTCGTCTCAAGTTGCATGTTTATTAGTTCGTAATATGAATTCTAATTAATTTTGTATAAAGATTGTGACGACGCGCCGTTGGGACGGTGTTCGTTAAAATAATTCCTAGTACAACGTTACGCCATCAGAATAAAGAGAGTTTATTAGTTATTGGACTATTTCATCACAAGACCTACAAGTAATTACACTATATATCCCGTATGGTACGATGGTACAGGTGTCCCCCGTACGTCTTAAGTGTCCCACACATTAACAGTCCCCCGGCCGATATTAGTCTGTCAGTTATCGCAATATTCATTCAACGTCTCACAGGTTTTGAAGTGAGTAAGTGATTAGGCGATATAGACCTTGGACGGCATGCTGTTTGATACGACCAGAGACTGCAGGCGGACTGTTAATGTGTCAAGCCAAACATAATATTGGACCAAATAGAAAATTCAAACAAAAAAAATATTCTTACCGTATATCAGAGTCGAAACAGACAATAAGATCTCTGTAGAGATGCGCGTAGCTGGCTTTCTCTCTGTTGGTTCGGATCAGTTCTTGTATAGCGTCTGCTGTTAACGCCTCCGTGCCCAGCTCGTTGACCGTTGCCTCCAAATACGAACAATGTAGACTGAAAACAATTTTATCCTTGCAATCGTTCATCGTGCGTACAGCAAAGGAGTGGAATAAGTTGCCGTCGTCAGTCTTTCTGTCCAAGTACGACGTGGGAGCCTTCAAGAGTATAGGGAATAGGCACTTACTAAACTAGCGCGTACCATCTTTCGACTATATCACCACTTAACACCAGGTGGGATCATGGTCAAGCGCTAGTTTACAGGCATAAAAAAAAATCAGCCAGAATACTTCAGAAGTATTATTCATACTTTATTGTAAACACTTTTCACCCCTTATATCTATATGTAAATATAAAAAAGAAAGTGTGTGGGTTTTTCCGTATAGGCTCCGTAACGACTGGACCGATTCCAATGAAACTTTCAGGGAATCTTCAGATTGACCTGGCGAGTAATCCTGTAAAGTTTGGTTACGATGTTTGGAGCACAGCTTTTATTTACTATGATGATATTCTATTGTTTTATAATCCAAATTTGTATTGACACATGCATTGTGTATATTTATGTCATTATGAACCACATTGAAGATAATACAATAAATACAATAAATACAATAAATACAATAAATACAATAAATACAATAAATACAATAAATACAATAAATCCTAAATGATTAGAATGATATTGTATTCACTGATATGTACATGGGTGTAGGTAACGATCTTTACCCGCTCAAAGAGAATAGATGAGAATGAATACGGAGAGAAATGAATAATTTAATATATTGTGAGAGTTAAATTAAATATTTAATGATGCAAGTTTATTGTTCAAATAAAATAAAGCAAAATCTAGCCCTAGTATCTGGGTATGCTAGTATATTGTAAAATAAAGCATCAACAACCTAATTGTATAAAGTACGGTCTGCAAAACGTAAGGTCGTTATGAATCCACCATTCACCATACACTAGACTAATATTTGTGAAAAAAAGTTGAATTCTTTAAAATAAATATACCTATATGCAGGACATGTTTATAAATTAAGTGAGATAATTATATGTAGGAGGGGGAGCAGTCTTAATAAATAATAACGCACAAATAGTGGCTCGAAAAAATTCTTTTATATCACCTTAATTATATCACTTCGTTTGTCACACCTCCTAATGTAATGTTATCTCCATCTTTTTTTTTGTCTCTTTCATTCCCAATCGCTCGCCATTCGTTCACTCATTGTCATTCTCACATTCGGATCTTTCATTCTAATCGATCGGATACAACTTAAAGTTTTTTTTTTCCTACATATATAATACATAACATATTAAAAAAGGGCGAGTACGTTTATTAGGTCTCATATGTGACAAGCCGTGTACACGCACAAATGATTTAAGCAAGAGTGGAGGAGCCGATTGGGAAATAGAGCAAAAAACTTGATGTTTGGGTGCCGCATGACACAAAAGGCGGATGGGAGATATTTGACAACCTATTATATATATATATATATATATATATTTATATAATTATTAATTTATTGTTACTATAATATTAGTATAAGTATTTTTAAACATGCAATCATATTCGGAGAACCCTCCGTGCCCCGTCAGAATTTGTAACTAGAGTCAGGAGCCGTGGTAGCTCAGTGTCCGTGCGGTCGTCTCAAGTTGCATGTTTATTAGTTCGTAATATGAATTCTAATAATTTTGTATAAAGATTTTTGAGGACGCGCCGTTGGACGGTGTTCGTTAAAATAATTCCTAGTACAACGTTACGCCATCAGAATAAAGAGAGTTTATTAGTTATTGGACTATTTCATCACAAGACCTACAAGTAATTACACTATATATCCCGTATGGTACGATGGTACAGGTGTCCTCGTACGTCTTAACATCACACATTAACAGTCCCCGGCCGATATTAGTCTGTCAGTTATCGCTATATTCATTCAACGTCTCACAGGTTTTGAAGTAAGTGATTAGGCGATATAGACCTTGGACGGCATGCTGTTTGATACGACCAGAGACTGCAGGCGGACTGTTAATGTGTCAAGCCAAACATAATATTGGACCAAATAGAAAATACAAACAAAAAATATTCTTACCGTATATCAGAGTCAGAAACAGACAATAAGATCTCTGTAGAGATGCGCGTAGCTGGCTTTCTCTCTGTTGGTTCGGATCAGTTCTTGTATAGCGTCTGCTGTTAACGCCTCCGTGCCCAGCTCGTTGACCGTTGCCTCCAAATACGAACAATGTAGACTGAAAACAATTTTATCCTTGCAATCGTTCATCGTGCGTACAGCAAAGGAGTGGAATAAGTTGCCGTCGTCAGTCTTTCTGTCCAAGTACGACGTGGGAGCCTTCAAGAGTATAGGGAATAGGCACTTACTAAACTAGCGCGTACCATCTTTCGACTATATCACCACTTAACACCAGGTGGGATCATGGTCAAGCGCTAGTTTACAGGCATAAAAAAAAATCAGCCAGAATACTTCAGAAGTATTATTCATACTTTATTGTAAACACTTTTCACCCCTTATATCTATATGTAAATATAAAAAAGAAAGTGTGTGGGTTTTTCCGTATAGGCTCCGTAACGACTGGACCAATTCAATGAAACTTTCAGGAATCTTCAGATTGACCTGTCGAGTAATCCTGTAAAGTTTGGTGACGATGTTTGGAGCACAGCTTTTATTTACTATGATGATATTCTATTGTTTTATAATCCAAATTTGTATTGACACATGCATTGTGTATATTTATGTCATTATGAACCACATTGAAGATAATACAATAAATACAATAAATCCTAAATGATTAGAATGATATTGTATTCACTGATATGTACATGGGTGTAGGTAATGATCTTCAGCCACTCGATAAGAGAATAGAAGAGAATGAATATGGAGAGAAATGAATAATTTAATATATTGTGAGAGTTAAATTAAATATTTAATGATGCAAGTTTATTGTTCAAATAAAATAAAGCAAAATCTAGCCCTAGTATCTGGGTATGCTAGTATATTGTAAAATAAAGCATCAACAACCTAATTGTATAAAGTACGGTCTGCAAAACGTAAGGTCGTTATGAATCCACCATTCACCATACACTAGACTAATATTTGTGAAAAAAAGTTGAATTCTTTAAAATAAATATACCTATATGCAGGACATGTTTATAAATTAAGTGAGATAATTATATGTAGGAGGGGGAGCAGTCTTAATAAATAATAACGCACAAATAGTGGCTCGAAAAAATTGTTTTATATCACCTTAATTATATCACTTCGTTTGTCCACGTCACAACTCCTAATCGTAATGTAATGTCTCCATCTTTTTTGTCTCTTTCATTCCCAATCGCTCGCCATTCGTTCACTCATTGTCATTCTCACATTCGGATCTTTCATACTTTCTAATCGATCGGATACAACTTAAAGTTTTTCTTTCCTACATATATAATACATAACATATTAAAAAGGACGAGTAAGTTTATTAGGTCTCATATGTGACAAGCCGTGTACACGCACAAATGATTTAAGCAAGAGTGGAGGAGCCGATTGGGAAATAGAGCAAAAAAAACTTTTGAACTATTGTCGTGTTAGAGATACAGCAGGCACAGTTGTTTTACATGAATTAGAAAGCATATTAGTATTAGGTACACTTACTTATCGGCTAGATTTTGACCTTCTTCCTGCAGCCTGGCAAGTTCCTTCTTATCCATACCTTCGTCTTGAACAAACATCACCACCAATGGAAGACCCTATAACAATACATATATTAACATTCAAAAATAACACAATTTCCTTACATAGTAAACAAAGTTGCTTTCCTATGTTTGTCTGTTCATGATGAACTCAAATTCGCACTGGTGGCACACGCACGCTGCATGCCTCCACCCGGAGACTACATGAAGGTGCGAGACCATTTTTCCTACAATGATTTTATTCTTCAGACAATGCTTTCCAGAGCGCAAGTGTCCAAAGTTTAGGGCTCTTTGGTGGCAGATTTCAGAAAGACATATGGTGATCTGAAACTCCTTCAGTATGGACTTGTATACCCCATGACAGTTCACGGTATATGGAGCAACGTGCACCAACACCTACATGGTGGCAGATTTCAGAAAGACATATGGTGATCTGGAAACTCCTTCAGTATTGACTTGTATACCCCATGACAGTTGACGGTATATTGAGCAGCGTGCACCAACACCTACATGGTGGCAGATTTCAGAAAGACATATGGTGATCTGGAAACTCCTTCAGTATTGACTTGTATACCCCATGACAGTTGACGGTATATTGAGCAACGTGCACCAACACCTACATGGTGGCAGATTTCAGAAAGACATATGGTGATCTGAAACTCCTACAGTATGGACTTGTATACCCCATGACAGTTCACGGTATATTGAGCAGCGTGCACCAACACCTACATGGTGGCAGATTTCCAGAAAGACATATGGTGATCTGAAACTCCTTCGAGTATGGACTTGTATACCCCATGACAGTTGACGGTATATTGAGCAGCGTGCACCAACACCTACATGGTGGCAGATTTCAGAAAGACATATGGTGATCTGAAAGTCCTTCAGTATGGACTTGTATACCCCATGACAGTTCACGGTATATGGAGCAACGTGCACCAACACCTACATGGTGGCAGATTTCAGAAAGACATATGGTGATCTGAAAGTCCTTCAGTATGGACTTGTATACCCCATGACAGTTCACGGTATATGGAGCAACGTGCACCAACACCTACATGGTGGCAGATTTCAGAAAGACATATGGTGATCTGAAACTCCTTCAGTATGGACTTGTATATCCCATGACAGTCCACGGTACATGGAGCAACGTGCACCAACACCTACATGGTGTCAGATTTCAGAAAGACATATGGTGATCTGGAAACTCCTTCCAGTATGGACTTGTATATCCATGACAGTTCACGGTATATTGAGCAGCGTGCACCAACACCTACATGGTGGCAGATTTCAGAAAGACATATGGTGATCTGAAACTCCTTCAGTATGGACTTGTATATCCCATGACAGTCCACGGTACATGGAGCAACGTGCACCAACACCTACATCTCCGAGGCTTTCTTACCGCTATCCCGATTTCTCATAGTCTCTCTCATCCTTTCGCCACTAAAGAATATATTTATTAATTTCATTCAATCAAACCTCGGATACTTCTTCATCACAGCATTTCATGGCATATTTTGCTGATGTTTAAGCGGTATTGAAACGGCAATAAAATTATTACTTACTTGAAACGGCAATTTATCTTCTTGCTCTAGACTCGATAGCAAAGTTTTCTCTGCACAATTTCTGATGAATTCGAATGACTCCTGGTCTTGATAAACACAGAAATACCCTGAAAAAATCAGTACAAAGACTATTATAACTAATATTATATTACTAACATTCTTCTTAACCGTACCAACTATGCTTAAGCTTATGCTAGGAGATGGTTCACGTCAAAAGTCGAATGGTGGATTCGAACCCACGACCTTACGATTCGCAGACCGTACTCTAAACCAAAAGGCTATTGAAGCTTAATTAAATTTCTTCTTAATATTATATGAAGAATATTGTGTGAGATAAAGAAACAAAGTTGATCTCACGTCTTTTAATCCTATCGGGGTACAAAGACATACATTTTCACCGATCTTATTAGATCCCACATGTGACAGGTGGTTAACGCATTGCCTACGCCACAAACTTTTAGCACTTCGATATTTCGAGCGTTTGCTCGTAGTAACGTTTGATTTGAATATTTTTTTTACTCATGAATATACTTGTGTATGTTGCAAGCAGTACCGTTGGGTGCGAAGTGGTCATCGGCGTCGGTGTCTGCGGTGTCCGCGTCCGCAAGACGCAGGCGCTGCTGCACGCGCCACGGCTGTCCCTGCACGCACACCCGCCGCGCCGCGTCGCAGCCGGCCAGCAGCCGCGACCCGAACTCCCCCGCCACCCCCTCCATCTTTAACATTTTAAACTATACAACACACTGTTCGGTGAATTAGATTTCTCATCAGTCCCATTCATAACTGTACAGTGACCTTTTTGATGACTTCTCAAAATGAAATCATACAAGATGCCTACTACCTAGGGATTACGGTCTGTATGACGCTTTCCATGAATAGATAATTACCGAGTTATTACTTACCCCAAGTATAATAACATTGATCTGGTTGGAGTCGGTAGTTAAAGCCCAGGGTGCAGCAGGTGGCCCCGCCTGGCACTGGGACTCGCCCGCTGACGTCAGAGATCTGAAAACAATTTTAATATTTACGAGAAAAAACAAAAACCGACATGAAGTTGAATAAAATTGGGACCAGAATTGGGATTAAATGAGAAGCCTTAGCTTTCAGATATAAAAAGAATCAACAAAATCGGTTTACCCAGTCGATAGTTCTGAGGTAACAGATAAATAAAAAAAAAATACAGTCGAATTGAGAACCTCCTCCTTTTTGGAAGTCGGTTAAAAATACATTTATCCTCTCTACTTCACACATATATATTTTATACGGATGTACGGGGTATTGGGTACTTGAAGCCTTGTACAGTACTCACCCAACTCTAGTATTAAGTATGACAGGCAAAGTGGCATCCAGACAGTTGGAGCCGGCGGGACAATGCTCCCGCATGGGGCAGTGCACAAAGCCCAAGTGTTGGAATAGCATCAGCTTCCGGTCTTGCTCCATACGGTCCAGCATTTTATACCTTAAACAAAAAGATAGCACGAGATAATTAAACATAACGCTCTCGCGTCATTTAAACCCTAGCGAGGTAGACATAGCTTTCGCTGTCCGCGACAATCCCATATAAAAAGCACAAATTATTAGCAAGTGATACATGAGTTTAGAATATCGTTATTTCTCTAAGAATTCACTTACGAGAAGTACAAATTTACATATATCTAGTTTTATTTTAGTCTGTGAGCACTAAAATGTACGTGACATACAAAAAGTAAACAAAACAATAACATACTTCCACAAATGTTCTTTGTGAATAATTTTCGTTAAATTACTTCATGATTTTTAAGAATGTGAGATTTAAGCTTATTGAACATGTGTGCCTAGCTCCGTAATTAGTCCTTGGTGCATATAGATAGACATTATTACCTCGCTTAGATATGCGGGTAGTTATGTTACATCGTATTAACCATTCCCTAGTACAAGCCGAGTAACTGAGATTCGAAGCGGTGACCATCAGATAGTAAGTCAAACCTCAAGCCTAAGCCCCAAATTACAAACTGGTATATTTATTGTCGTTGTATATATTCCATGTGTATTTATATAGAAATATTATATTTATTATATTTATATAGAAGTATCTATTTATGTATATGTAAATGTATATTTATTTATTTATATAATAGTTTTAAAACGCTATTTTTAGCGGCACTACCCTTAGCCTGCTCTTAACCACTAAAGGTTAGCTGGAAGAAAATGCTAATTAGCATTAAGTTCGCCTTTGTACATTTTATTTGGTGCAATAAAGGATTTATCTATCTATCTATTTTATCTAAGCCTCTAGGCCATAGGTTCCCTCGTGCCCGCGGGCGCCATTGTGCCCGTGAACAATTATGTGCTCGCCACTATTCGGCACAGACTGTTTTTTTTTCTTAAACATTCATTAAAAATGCTCTTGGTGTATGCAATTTGAATAATAATTTTATTATTTTGAAACATTTTTGTATTATTTATAATATATTATTTATTAATAAATTATGAATATAAGAAAATAAATTATGGTAAAATAAGAAGTTATGGAAGCCACTCGACCGATATTTTAGAATGTGCTCTAGAGTTCGAGAACCCCTGCCCTAGGCTACCACTTGTTTGACAATAAAACAGTAGGAAACTGATTGCTGACATACCTGACACCTCAGCTTCCTTATCTTCAAGAAAAATAATCAAAGACTGCAAAAAATCTAACCTGAAATCATCTTGAAGCACATCGGTGATCTCTTTGATGTCCTCTTGCGTTATAGTTCCGGTGGGAGATATGCTCTTGAAATGGTAGAACAGATCTGCATGCTCCAACAAGAGTTCCTGGAGAGAAGTATTCTATTAGTTGGTATATCATGTATTTTTAGAAAATAACATATTTTGCATGGATAATTTGTCTCTGGTATGGCTTTTTTCTATTGAATGGTTGGATTATTGTTCACTGGTTTATTGAATTTATCTTAAAGCAATCTCTGATGTAAATTTGTGTTGCTGTACGTGGCAGCTAGTTTTGCCTATGATGTTTCAGATGTTTTATCTTTCTTCCATTTCAAAAATGCTAATCTATGATTCTACTTGATGTAGTATATAGATAGATAATCATCCCACAATGGGAGGTCCATTGCCCCACCAACCTCCCGGTTATATGGACCGAAACGCGGGAGGGCACATGTGGCCGTATATCTCGACAGGCCCCTTCTTGACTGCCTACAAGTTCTTTTTCAAGGCCTTTCCTGTTTACAACTCTCTCTTTAAGGGGCTTTACGGCACAATACAACGCTCTCTTGACGGCGCCAGGCGACTTTTTACTAGCCAGTCTCTTGTGCCAAGCGAAAATTCCCTGAACTTGAGGAAGTTGCCCTGCGAGGAGACCAGATCGCGGAAGGAAGACACATGCGTGTCAGACCATTTAGCATTAATCTAGCGCGCAAATCGTCATACAGTGGGCATCACCAGAGCAGATGGTGACGATCGTCTGCATCCTGTCCATAATCACAAGCTAACATCGCATAAACGCATCTCGTACAGCCATTTACGAAATTTTTTAACAGGATAGTAAAAGTTAAAATTACAGCCTATGTATATGGCCCACTGCTGGGCACAGGCCTTCTCTGTAAAGTGGGTAAAATACCATAGTACGGATTGGCATACTTTACATGCTGAAAAAAATTTTAACACTTGTAGTTTTATTACTTAGAATGAATTTCAACACACAATTCCATTGGACCGAACTGGGGTTGCTAGTTTACTACGCAACTTGAGACGACACTGAGCTGTCATGGCTATGATAGTGGAAATAGAAACCAACCTGCAGATTGTGCTTAGCGCGGCGTTGTATCTGCCTCTGGTGCTGATCGTACACCCGCTGCTGCTGCTCCTCGGTGAGCGCCTCGTAGCACTCCCGCCCCATCAGCAGCACGCGCACCTCCGACAGCTGTTTGCCCGGCGTCACGTAACCTGTCTCTTCCAGGAGCCGTTTGAATTGTTGACACCATCTGAAGATTTCATTACCTTTACTCTGCTTTTTGATAAGACGAACGAGTGGTCAATTTGCTATCGGTAATAAAACATACCTGACTGAGGAGTACCTTTTTTTTTTGGAAAAAAGATTCAAAATATAGTGTTAGCTATAAACACATCGATTGTTCTGTATAATAACTACTTCCAATGATATCTTAATGATATATCTATTATCTAATTGATATTGTATGTGTCTACTGTTAGATATATATGATAAAAGTAGCAGCCTTTATATATGTGCCGGGCACAGGCCTTCTCTGTGAAGTGTGTAAGGGCATAGTCCGCCACGCGGCCCTAGTGCGAATTGGCACACTTCACATGTCTTAGAAAAAAAATTCTAGGACATGCACGTTTCTTCATGATGTTTTCCTTCACCGCCGAGAAACAAATTCATTGGTGCCGGGGATCGAACTCGGGTTGCTAGCGTACTATACAACTTGAGGCGACCGCCCGGACGCTGAGCTACCACGGCTCCGGGATATATGATAATTTATGTAAACAATAAGTCCCCCTTAAGGCAATAACACTGAACGAACCTGTTGTCAGGGAGCCAAAGTCTTATAAACAAGATATGTCACGCAGCCAATCATATGATTAATCAAGTTAATTAAGAGACTAACACTAGCGTGGAAGACAGCTTTCGCTATGCTCTTTTCAATAAGCTTCTTAGGCCCATATGTGAGAAGTGGTGAGCCCATCACTACATATCGGGCACATTTTTATCAAGCGAGTTTTTAGTACTTAACAAACTGTCATTCATTGGTACAAGCCGATTGACTTTAGCCAATCGATATTGTGTCAACTGATGGATATATATGATAATGGATTTTAAAATATCTATAAGTCCCCCTTAAGGCGATACACTTAAATAATCTCTTGTCCCAAGGTCCAAGGCCCTTGAGTAGGACAGTATTTTATGTAGTAAAATTTGCACCCCAAACAGTTGTGAGAAAAAGATAGGGCCCCATAGAGATAGGCCTGTGTGAAACAATGTCTCAACATAAAACACTCCACTATCCCAAGCTTGCATTCGGACAATAAAGAAGCTTCTGAGCTTACTCGTAATTCCTCTGCTCCTCCTGCGCCTCGTGAAGGTATGTCTTGAACACGGCGGCCGCTTCGTTCGTCTCCAGTATATCGTACGGTATCTTCTGCGATTGCCCCAACGTCTACGAATCAATTATAAAATATGTATATATAAATAAAAAGAACACTCTCACGTCTTTTAATCATTTTTAGCGGGGTAGACAGAGACACTTCTACTAAACTAAGGTTTGTATGTAAAGATTTTTTTTTTATAATTCACAGAGTCTACGTGGAAAACGGTAATTGATTAAATAGAAAGAAAATTGATGAATTGAGAATTGGACCATACAAAACTTTAAGGAAGATTTTAAGTTCAATTTATGAGGTTGATACCGGACACAAGAAGGTGGAATCAAATTTGTACAATATTACAAAACTTTCCCCGGTGATTGTCCGCAAATGAACAATTACAATATAAATTGTAATTGTTTCTCTTTAAGGGGGGAGATGTAAAGTAAAGATATGAAACCTCTTTACTTAAATTTATTTCTTTTTGTATTTTTATGTCTATGAAATGTGTGACATTTATATATAATAGATAGAATTGAAATACGGACATAAAATGTTGTTTCTCTAAATATTATAAAGAAACGCTATTTAGTCTTTTATTTCAGACAAATATATAGACTTTATTATATGTATATCGACAGTAAAAAGAGGAATTGACTGCAGTATCTCTAAAATTGTCCTAAATTATTTATTGGTCTATTTTACACTGCCTTTTGCTTGTATTTTTTATCGTATTCTAGATTGTTTGATGGTTTGGCTCTGATGTAAAATTGAATATTTCAAGATACAACATTTCCGCTTTCTACCGTCGATATATTTATAATTAAAAGGTATATATGTGGCTCATACCTGATAGCGGACACGCTCGCCAAGACGCAACGTGGTGTCGGTGTTGAGAGGGCTGTCGAGGTCGGAGCCCGAGCCGGAAGCGGAGTCTCGACTACGACCCTCACTGAAGTACACCGGGAAGTCGCGGTGCGATCGCAGCTGCCGCACCACCATCGACCAGTCGCTGAAACCATCATAAACTGAGCGCTCGTATCTATGTAACTTAATTATATGGTAGCTCCGAAATAGTGGCGACCTATACTTTTTTAAGGGATTATGGAAATGTTATATGATCAGAGCCGTTCACAAAAGCCTTCAAGAGGAATCGCTAATGTATTTTTGAATACTTCAGATGTAATTACTGATGGACTTTTATTGTTTAAATAAAATAAAGCAAAATCTAGCCCGGCGAAGCGAGCTGAGTACACTAATTATTAATAAAATAGCTACCGACCGAGTCGTGGTTCGACCCTCTCAGGCACTCTCGGATCGGAATGCTCATTTATGGATCAGAGTCGTTAATTCTTGTATTTTACTCTATTTGAGTTACCAAAATTGCCAGTCATTTCTGGTTCCCCGACTTGTGTAGGTCGTGGCTGTTGACACACTACATCATTTCCCTCTCTCATACTCTTCTCTCTAATTCCTATTCTTATTACAATATTTTCCTTACTTTAATAATATATTAATTTTATCTCATCTTTACTTTATATAATACTATTTTTGTTTTATTCTCTATTTAACATAATAATCTGACTTATCTTCCTTTATATCATTCTTTTTTTGTTAATAGAGAATAAGTTCTCTATTAACCGTCCAAGCCAAGGTTACCACTCACCGGGGGGAACCTTGTGTCGAGTTACTAGCTAATAGAGGTTCAGGCTAAGCAACCTAAGAGCTATGCCACCTCTCAATCCGGTGAAGCAGTCAAGGCCAGCATCTCTGGCCAACTGTGTAGTTCGTCAACCAAAAACATCATAGGTATATGTCGAAATTTTGGCGTTTATATTCCCTATCTTCTTTCACATTCTTTTCTGGTCTGGAATGAAAGATCTAAATCTTACTTCTCTTGTAGATCTTCAGTAGGCAGGTTCATACGGGAGAGGGCTTGGGGCAACTTCGCCAGCTGCTTTCGGAGCTTCTTTGCAGAGCGCTCTTCTTTCAGTCGCCTTATATGACGACGGTACACCACCTGATAATAGATTATGTAATATAAATGGGTTATGTGTCTGGCTCATTCAATCTACATGTAATTTTATGGTATTTTGTCTAATTTTATCCTTTTTTCATACAAATAAAAGTAGATTTTTTGTATATCAAGAAATATTGAAATGAATAAACCTATTCACTTTTATCTACAGTGATAGTAACAGATTTATGATTTCTATTTTCTATAATTTGACACAAAATTATTTTTTCTCCCATATTTATCGAATTTTAACTTTTGCAGATTTTATAAGATATGTACGTACGCAGCTAATGAAACGATTCATCCATCATGTTTTTTTAATACTTTTTAAGTGCTTGACTACAATCCCACCTGATGTTAAATGGCAATGCAATCCTGGACGATAAGGCGCACTAGCTTAGTAAATGCCTATTCGTATCTACTCTTGAAAATATCCACATTGTAATCTGAAGGAAAGACAGATGCGAGCAAACTATTCCAGTCCCTTGCTGTACGAACTATGAAAGATTAAGCAAAGCGGTTTGTTCGGGTTTGAGGGATGTTCACAACAATAGGATGAAATCCTGCAGTGCGTCTTAAAGTCCAATGATGGAACAGGAATGGGAGAATTAGATCATGTAGTTCCTCAATCATAAGAGACTAACACTAGCGTGGTAGACAGAGACAGCTTCCGCTATGGTCTTTTCATTAAGCTTCTTAGGCCACATATAAGGTTGTCAAATATCTCCCTTCCGCTTTTTTGCTCTTTATTCAATGCTTTATAAACAGTGTTACAGTGATCGGATTTAGTTCAAATATGCGCCGTTTTGTTCGATAATCTGTTTCCATCTAGACGGCAACTTCATAATACCTCCCTCGTAGAAGCCCTCCTCCTTATTTGCGAAGAACTTGGACAGCCACTTTTCACAAGCCTCTTTTGAGTTCAACTTTACACCACCAAGGGCGTTCACCATGGACAGGAACAGGTGGTAATCACTTGGCGCTATGTCCGGGCTATATGGTGGATGCGATAAAACCTCCCATCCGAGCTCCCGTAGCTTCTGACGAGTCATCAACGAAGTGTGTAGTCGGGCGTTGTCGTGGTGGAACACTACACCCTTCCTGTTGGCCAATTCTGGACGCTTCTGGTCGATCGCCTGCTTCAAGCGGTCCAGTTGTTCGCAGTAGATGATAGAATTAAGTGTCTGGCCATATGGGAGCAGCTCATAGTGGATGATACCCTTCCAATCCCACCAAACACACAGCAAAACCTTCCTGGCCGTCAATCCCGGCTTGGCCACTGTTTGGGACGATTCACCGGCCTTCGACCACGACCGTTTTCGCTTGATATTGTCGTATGTGATCCATTTTTCGTCGCCAGTCAGCATCCGCTTCAAGAATGGGTCGAGTTCGTTCCGTTTCAGCAGCATATCGCAGGCGTTGATTCGGTCCAGAAGGTTTTTGCGTCAAATCATGCGGCACCCAAACATCAAGCTTTTTTGTATCCAGCCTTCTGCAGATGGTTTAAAATGGTTTGGTGACTAACTCCCATCTCCTGGGCGATGTCACGAGATGCCACATGCCGGTCTAACTCGATGTAGTCCATGATTTGATCGGTATTTGTCGTCACAGGTCTTCCGCCGGCTGGCTTATCCATGGTGTCGTTTTCACCGGCTCTGAATCGTCGAAACCATTCCTCCGTGGTTCGAAGTGATAAAGTACCATCCCCAAAACACCATTAATCTCACGGAACGTTTCTCTAGCGGATTTGCCTTTAACGAAGGAAAACTTTAAAATAGCGCGAATTTCGGCGTTAGTGAACTCCATGTTTACACGTCTATAACTGTTGAACGCAATATCCAAACTAATTATGCATAGCGTCGTTTTGTAGGTTATGTCAAGACCTTTCAAATTATGTATAGTATTGCTAGATACGAGCTCTGTAGCGCTTTGTACATAGCCGCGAAATTCAAAAGACAAAAGGCGGAAGGGAGATATTTGACAAACTATTACATCGGGCACATTTTTATCAAGTGAGTTTTTAGTACATTACAAACCTGCAAATTCATTAGCACAAGCCGACTGAGATACATACCCGTAACCATTAGGTCACTTAGCTACTTCCCTATCCTAATAGCTAAGAGAGTTAATGGTTGGCATCAAGGCTATTATTGCATCATGCAGTTGTATTAATATCTATGCTATATAATATCCTAGATGAATTGTAAGGGGAAAGAGATAATTACCTGAGTTCCATCATTGCCAAACTGCTGTACAAACTTGATCCATTCCGGAAAGTGACTTAATCTCTTGCTAGCTGCCGACCACATTTCCCTGTTGGCAGAATTGTTAAAGAAAATGAGACAATTACAAATACATGATAATAATATTTTTAGAATGCAAATAAACGTCAAAGTTAGGAATGGAAGAAAACATGAGAGCAAGATTAATGATGTTGGTATACAATCAGTCTTTTCATATGAGTACAATATGAACACCTTTAAGTCCAATGTGAACAGACACCTTATAGGCTCAGGTGCTCCATCCTAGGCTTCATCTACGTCTTCCATCAAGTCAGATATAAGCCAAACGTGAGCCTCGTTAGTATTAAAAAAAAATTAAGAATTATGCTAGGGTGAATCTGAAAAACAAGTGTCAGAATTGCACACTTACGGAACAGTGTGACTTCAAAAAGTGTAATACCTTTGTAGTTATATGCCCTTATACTCTTTGAAGATCTATACCCAACAGTGGGACATATGTTCCCAGGACTAACTTGTCCAGGAACTCCCCGCTGTCGAGCGTGGTTGGGTTTGTTAATACTATCTCACTGCACATAG
The DNA here is from genome assembly GCA_029286785.1 of Meandrusa payeni. Taxonomy (NCBI): domain Eukaryota; kingdom Metazoa; phylum Arthropoda; class Insecta; order Lepidoptera; family Papilionidae; genus Meandrusa; species Meandrusa payeni. The sequence continues at coordinate 7,435,918 of JAGSMX010000029.1, forward strand.
ATAAATTTGGTTCCCTCAGTTGGTCTTTATCGAAGCTGACTACAAATGCGAAGAAGTTAACACATAAAGCTGCTTTTTATTTGTTTCAATTTTAATAATATATATTTAACTTCGTTTTTATAACATCAAATTGGATTATCTGTAACGGTGTTATAATTTTTTTTGATTTAAAAAAATAAATAATATTTATGGGCAAAAAAATATTCCTACTTGTGATCCTGTACGTGTATCCGAATCAGCTGTGTGAAGGCTTCCGTCACAAAGTCCAGTGTCTCTCTTCTTATTCTCAAGGCTTCTGCATAGTTTGCCACCTGAAAGTTTACACGTTTATTGGAATGAAATTCAAGATCAATTAATATGGATAATTAATGCAAGTATATAAACTAGAATAGAGAAAAAGAAAGGTAAATAAAGTCATATATTGTATGGAACTATATTACTTATATTGACTAGATTGGCGATGTTTTATCAAGAGAACAGGTAAACAGGTGTGCCGTGATCAGTGGAAGTCCGTGATCTCTGCCTGATGTGGTTTGGTGTGGTGTGTTTCAAGCCTATTATTACAAGTGTGTTGTCTTTGTACAAGTATAAAAGTATAGATTCTGGTCCTTATAACTCAAGCAGGGTAGACAGAGCAATCTTATATATAAAATTCTCGTGTCACAATGTTAGTTACCATACTCCTCTGAAATGGCTTGACCGATTTTTATGAAACTTTGTATGCATATTCTGTATGTCGGAGAATCAGCTACTATTTTTCATATCCCTAAGGGATAAGGGTAATAATAACACTTAATAGTCATTCTGATATTTTAACCATTTTTAATCCCGGTCGATAAGTGGATCAATTGATCGATGGTTGTTGGAGACTGCTACATTTTTTATATTTTAACTACAACAACAATCACTTAAAATAATTTTGATGGCAAAGCAACATTTGCCGGGTCAGCTAGTTTTTTTATATAACTTTCTAAGCAAGTGTTTGAGCACAATCCCACCTGATGTTGTGGAAATACAGTCCTGGATGGTAACGCTAGCTTAATAAATACCAATTAACTCTAACCTTGAAAACGCCCACATTGCAATCAGAGGGTAATACAAAGCTTTAATGAATTTCAATTTGTGACAGGGGATGAGTCCATCGCCGTAAGCCATCACCACAAATTCTAGTATACTAAAGGAAACTTAAAAAAGCTTTACCTTTATTCGCGCCTTGGCCTTGTCAATCATCTGAGCCAGCAGGAAGAAGGCCTGGTCCACGTTGACGTTATCATGGCTGGACGTCTCCACTATTGGTATACTGCCTTTAAACTCCTTCCGCTGGACGAGCCTCTCCGCCTCTCTAACGCCTTGCTCGCAAGCTTCGTCGTTCTTGGCCGTGACGAGAACAACTGGCTTCTTGAGTTTTAGAATGTTCTGGAGTATTGCCGCTGTTATTTCGTTCTGTAAAACAAAAGAGTGGAATGATTATAGAAAAGAAAAAAAGAAAAGAAGCATTTTTTTTCAGAAGTATTACTAACATTCTTTTCAACCATTCCAAGTAAGCTTAAGCTTGCTTAGATGTTTCATGTCAATAGTCGAATGGTGGATTCGAACCTACGACATTACCATTGCCGCACATGACGCAGACCGTTCCCTAAACCATTAGGCTATTGACGCTTCGAATATATCAGCTTTAGACCTCTATAGAAATCATTGACATACCCAGGCGCGAATTTTAGTGCTTATTGTACATAGGCGTATAAACAAGCTCCCACTTCTTTATTTTATAGTAGTTAATGGCATCAATGTATACATCGAAATCTGTAGCTCGTGACAAGATTACGCACCTGCTTCTCCCACGTCCTGCCAGGCACCAGACTCACGTCATAGACGCATAGGAATCCGTCCACCGTCAGCTTGCCGTCTGCCATCAGCCGCTGCTCGTACTCCTTCTCTATTCCCAGCTGGTTCTTGCACACGTACATCAACTTCTCCGCCGACTGTATCTTTGTGGCCACGCACCGCTTCACGTACGGTTCTGTTTTGCCAACTATACGACAAATATCATTGGTAAGCAGAAGAATTGGTATCATTAGATTAATAAGGGAAGCTAAAACTTAGTACCTATTCTTACGAAAAGGGCGTGAACAGAGGAGTATGAAATTTAGTATGTTTATATTTTATATACAAGAGGAGTGCGGAATGCCAATAATGCCTTTTTAAAAATTATTCATACAAAATGAACTGAATTCACACATACACCAGCAGCCTAGCACCTAGCAGCTTTAGACTCGGTAGAAAGGCGGGCTAAGAGGCTATTTGGTGACGTAGCTGAAACTAATCTGCTCAGTCTTGAGCACAGGCGTAAAGTAGCTAGGCCTTTCGGTTTTCTACAGATTGCATTTTGAAGAGTGTGGTCAGGAACTACATGATCTAATTCCCCCATCCCCGTTTCACCATCGGACTTCAAGGCGCATTTTAGGATTTCATCGTTTTGTTGTGAACATCCCTCAAACCCGAACGAAGCCCTTTACTTAATCTTTCATTGTTCGTACTGCAAGGGATTGGATTGCCGGCGTCTGTTTTTCCCTTCGATTACAATGTGTATATTTTCAAGGGTACAGTGAATAGGCATTTACTAAGATAGTGCGCCTCACCATCCAGGATTGCATTTCCACTTAACATCAGATGGGATCGTAGTCAAGTACTTGCTCAGAAAGTATAAACAAAACCTAGATATTATACGGTTAAGTGACTATGATAAATAATGACTGACAGATTCACCGAATAAGTTAGTTAATAACTTTTAGAAATTGTCGTTTCATCCATGTGTACACTAAAGCTACTTCAGTTAGTGAAGTTGCTAAGCAACACTAAGCCAATGAGTGTTTGGTTTGACGTTATAAAAGAAAATCAATTTACGTCGTCAATCATATTACGTCGTACGTTAAAAATTTTATTCATATATAATCTTTTTGTAATTCGTAACTGATCGTGTTTTTTGGAAATTACTTATTTCCAAAAAACACGATTTACCAAAATAAAAATACCGGTCATCCAGGCACTAAAGTAGTGATTATCGTAGACAAATGTTGACATAAATCATGAACTAAATTTGCATGCTTTCTTGTCGACGGTACGGGACCAACAGCAGGGAAGAGAAAGAAGAGAAAGAAAGAGAGTTATGCAGCGTAATTATATGTATATTTTATATATCTATCTGTTATTATGTCTATTGTTTTGTATGTACGTTATGGTGAGGAATAAATGATTATTATTATTACATACAGTTCAAGTGACAAGTTCACAGTTAAATGTACCTTTAAAGGGCTGGAAGCAGGCATCATCTACGAATTCCGTCTGCTCGATAACCTCAAATCGGTACTCCTGCTCATCATTCTCCTTCTGGACTCCACCCCAGTACAGGAAGTGGTCGTTGTTCACCACTCGACCGCTGAAGTCCGACTGCAAGTAATAACGTAGTTTACGATAGCATGAGAGTCAAGACAATATGATGTGCCAGGATCGTACTGGATGAGAATGATGAAACGGGAATGAGTTTTTGTAGTTTAATGTTAGGTATTTATGTATATGATAATGTCTATTTTTAACCATTCTCGTTAACCATTTTAACTAAGTTTAAGCTTGTGCTAGGAGATGGTTCACGCGAATAGTCGAATGGTGGATTCAATCGTACGACCTGTTTTGTACACAGTAACCATAAACCAGCTGTCCCATAAACCGGCAACCCGCGACTCGTGAGCCACATGAGGCTCTTTGGATGTAGAGCTACTACTCTTTAGTACTAACTTTATTTGTGCAAGTAATCAGTATCTAAACAGGCTTGTTTTAGAAGAAACTCCAAAATTAATAAAATATGACAATAGTTGCATAATTTTATGTGTAAAAATATATAACAAGGTTCCAATAGAATTAAAAATGTTAAATAGATCTATATTTAAAACAATATTGTACAAGTGGCTTAATGCTTTAAATATTTATAGTGTTTCCGAATTTCTTTGTTAAAAATGTCTGTTCCCATAGTTAGTAGTATTGACATATATTTCACAAGTTATTGACTTTATATAAAAAAAATACAATAAATTTTAATTTGCATGCTTAATTATAATAAGCGAAACATGTCGGCCTGTCTGTAATTATATGTATAACATCAAATAATACAATGTTTTCAGCAAATAAATAAATGTTATCTTATCTACTTGTAAATTGTAATTTTTTACTCTTCATGCTCCAAAAGGTTGCCGACCCCTGCCCTAAACCTAATAAGGCTATTGAAGCTTCATCTTTATATATATATATATATATATATATTTGTATATATATATATATATATATATATAGCGACTAGCAAATAATCTGTAATAGGTTAACAGAACTAGATTGAGCTTTTAAATTTTGTGTAATTTCGATAAACCTTCTAAATTACAGTTTTATCCCATCTTTCATAGTTAATTTTGATTATAGGGCGATTATCTATTAGGGGCTTTAATCTTTTATATAAGCTGTGATAGCTTAACTAAGCGGTATCTGATAGTCGTGGATTCGAATCCGAATACAACGAATTGCCGTTAAATTGAAATTAATTGCTGCTAATTTGTGCCCGGCATATGGCGATAGGTTTACATAGGTGGAAAACGACCAAAAGCCACATATGTGACCTGCTAAGAATAGTGAATAGTGGACAATAAAAGCTGTCTCTACCTCGCTCGAGTTGAAAGGACTTGAGAGCTTATTTAAATATTTATTCACCATATCTAGAATGACTAATTTGTCTTACCTTTTTATTAACTTCTTGTTTTACTAATAATATAATTTATTTACTAATATATACTTGGAGCCGAACAAAACACCATTAGCAATCTATGAAAATAATCAGACATTTGTATACAATTTTTTTTTACGTACTCGTCATAAAGAAAAAGAAATAATGCCGATTCGAAATTTCTCTCACTGTTATTGATTGTACTTGAGTCAGCGTTTTAACAAATGTCACCAAGCCCTCAAACGAGAGAGCCCTTGACCGCACAGAGTCGAATTGAAATGTTAAAAATAATCTCTTTTTTCTTTTCTGCTGATCACTGTTATATTAATTGTCACCTTTCTCATCCGACTTCAAAACAAAAGGGGGTTCTCAATTCGTCTGTATGTTTCTCACCTCATATCTTTATTTGATAGATGGTGCCATTTCAATTTGGTCCAATTCTGATAATGGCATCCACAAGAAAATCCATATTAAGTTTAAAATTTGCATCAAGTACGAATGACTCAATATCACGACAAACGATATCGATGATTGATTTTTATTGGAAAGGATGTACTTCATACTATTTCGTATTATTCCTACGATAATTTGTAAATACAAAAAGAGCGTCCGCGCGTTAAAGTAACAGCTTTTATAATATATGTCGCACTGCTGGGCACAGGCCTTCTCTGTACTCGTGTGACTTTACGTGTCTTCGAAATTTTTTACAGTAGGTTTCCACACGATCGACTAAAAGGGGCCTCGGGTTCACTGGGCGACAAGGGTGGGGGCCTTTGTCGTCCGCCGAGGTGGACCCTGGAAGAAGGCGACATCGGCTGACCGTGTCAGCTTCAGTGCCTTCCACTGGAACCCGTCGTCATGCAACAAGGAAAGGGCCACCGGGGAGGTTTTAGTGGGTAAAAACCCCACATAACCGCCGCCTTCCCCCCAGAATTCCTCCCCGTTAACAAAAAAAAAGGTTTCCACACGATGTTTCCTTCACCGCCGAGCGCGTGGTAGATCAACACATACTTTCTAGTCGAGGACTGACCTCTCAATTAGACAGAAATAGCGAGGTTTAATTATGTTAAATAATTTGATGATAATAAAAAATTATTGATTAGTTTATGTTAATTAAGTACGATAAAATTATATTGTTAGTTTTATAAAATATTTTTTTTTAATAATTTTCTAATATTCCGGTCAGTTATTTTTTAAACTTTTTTTTTCTTTACGTGCCGTCAAATTTTGAAATTGTTAATAGTGTGCCAGAATAACAACAAAAAGGTTGAGAATCACCGATGTACATAGTGAAATGTTTGTAACTATACTCAATTCCGATGCGCTTCAGTTTGACCGCGCCCTTATGGTAAAAGCGATTTCCGCTCACCTGACTCAGGACGGATATGTGATCGACGTTGTAGTCGTCGGCGTTCGTGCGCACGAAACGATTGCACAGGCACGACTTGCCCACCCCAAGCTGGCCCTTCTCCTTCTCAGTGCCTGTTGGAATTAAGCAAAATTATTACAGTCCCCGGTCAAATGCCCCAAGATGAACCTAAGGCCTTATAAGACATAAACAAATAGATAATTAAGAAAAATAAATATAGAAATAACTAATAGAAATATTAGAAAAAATTAAAGAAATGTAAAAAGTACAAATAAGGAAATTAGAAATTAGTTTTATATAGAGTAGGTAAATTATAAGTAAGTAATTAATGTAAAGGTAAAAATACCCCCAGCCAAACACGCTGGGGAACAAACATAGTAAGAATCGTCAATAAAAAAAAATACCTAGGGCCTTCTAAAAATAGCCAAAAAGAAAACTGAGAATTATACACCTGGCAACTATAACTTACAAAAACATTAAGCCTATATTAAAAAGTTATTTAGGTACGCAAGACGGACACTATGGCGCTAGTGACAAACCATTGCGGTTTATATAGCGTTAAGTTATATGTATACTCCTTTACTGTAAAATTTTATTTGTAATAAATTAAAAAAATAACTAATAATTTTTGTCTTTTTTTTTAATAATTTCTAAGCAAGTGCTTGACTACGATCCCACCTGATGTTAAGTGGAAATGCAGTCCTGGATGGTAAGGCGCACTAGTTTAGTAAATGCCTATTCACTCTACTCTTGAAAATACCCACATTGTAATCGTGTCTACTATTATTATGTACTTAAAATCTATACATATAAATAAAATTGGAGTGTCTTTTTTTAACATTAAAATAACCTATTTACTACATGCATGCCAATGTATATTAAGTACATATACCGACCTTCTTTTCAAAGGGGCCAAAAGCCCTGTGAAAACGCACCATAGTGCTGTCGCGGGCCGCAAATTTAGGTAATGATGTCTAAGGTTTTTGCCATACATACAAATTGTATCAAACAACTGTAAAAGGATTCATCATGTATATTTTGACATATTTTTTTAATTTCCTGACGTTTCAAAATGGTTTAATTACCACCAGATGGAACAACTACAAAGCCCCGTGGGCCGCAGTTTAAGTATAGCTGGACTAAGGATGTTCGTGCAAAAATTATATCGATATATTTTTCGTAATGTTGTATGGATACTATATATTGTATAAATATATACATTCTATAAATCGTAATTTGTTTTATATTTAAGTAGCCCACAGAAACTGCAGCACAGATTATAACATTTACACAACTAACACCACCATCGGAGAGTAAGACTGTAGTAACATACGAAATTAGGTTATCGGAATAAATATATCGACAAGACCATTCGATCATATCGGATTTAAGCGATATTTTATAAAATATCGATATATATCATGCACTCGTAGGCTGATCTAGATTATCATGGCTTAGGTAATAATATTTATTTATTATTTTACAAAATCAACAGCTTATGAATTATAATAAACATGTCGGTCACGTATTCATGATCTAAGCCAAAATAGATTTACAGTATATAAAACATTTTTTTCTAGTGTTAACCAGTAACCACTTCGTATAAAAAAACCATTAAAAAAATTAAACAGAAAATAAAAATTGCATTACCTGATTTACTGTGTGTGAGTGTATGTGTGTATATCCCTGTATGTCCTGTATCACAAATCTTTAATTAACTCGAGTAATGTATCAGTCAAAGTCTGTATGATCTATGAGGTCTGTATGTGATGATGGGTCTATGCCTGAGAAATAGTTATTATATGTTTTTAACACTCTGTTTACGACGGAATATTTTGCATAACTAGTATTCACTGGTGGTAAATAGAACAGATCGGTAGTTCTAGTACGTTTTTGGGAGTACGAAAACTCCAAAATTGCTGCAGCAATTGTGGACAGTCATGGGTCCGCATCGTACAACAGCTTCATGTCAGCGAAACATTTTCGATACAACATTTTATCTACGGTTTTTTTTTTTGAAGAACTACACAGATTGGCCAGAGAAGCTGGCCTTGACTGCTTCACCGGATTGAGAGGTGGCATAGCTCTTAGGTCGCTTAACCTGAACCTCTATCGCTAGTAAATCGACACAAGGGTCCCCGGTGGTAACCTCGGCGGACGGTTACTATGTTACGCGTAAGCATTCCGATCCGAGGGCTGAACCACGACTCGGTCGGTTAACAAAAAAAAGGGACATTCGAAAGCTAAACTAACTTTGAGTGCCACCTCGGGAAGCGTTGGCGCTGGGAGAAGAAGTGGCCGAAGAAACTCCAGCAACGCTCCTAGCATCTAAGGGATGAGGCCTGCCCATTAAATGGCGGTAACGCGCGAGGATTATTCGCAACCTCCGACGGTCGCGAATGGACGCTTTGAAGATTTGTAAAGATCTAGCCTGTGCAATGGTAATCGCGTCGTCCGGATCGTCAAGAACGTGTCTCGGCCTCCGGGCGACGCGACGGAATTTAGTATAGGAAGGCTTATAGAGGTGGCGGCATGCAAAGGAAGTTTGTTAGAATGTTTGGTGGCAGTCTCGAAAAACCGTCGAGATGCCTGTTTATCTACGGATCATACAAAAATACAACTCGACAAAGAATATCCACAAATGACGTCATAGCTTGCAGAATCAAGCCGTAAAAGGTGATATAAAGGTGCCATTTAACTACTCTTATCACCTCTTATCTGTTATACGGCATTGATATTTTCATTATATGGGATCTTGCTTCCTAAAAGGCAATTAATATAATCACGTGAAGACTAACAAACGATTCACACGGTATTTGTTGTGGAAATAATATTAAAGGGTTAACTTGCGCCAAGTTAATGGCCAAAGTCGAGTCTGCTGAACTAATTACGTCAAAATGAACAATTTGCTACTTCAGTTGTGCCACTATTGTTTTCCAATGACGTACCACTCTCAATATTGTTTCAATTGCGTTCCATCGCACACAATGTTACCTTCCAATTCCGTTATTATTATATTCCGATACATTTCATCCATTTAATCAATAGCAAATAATTAAAAACATTGTAAAAATAACATATCAATGAAATAAATACACTCGTAAGCAAAATAAAGGGTCGGTTAAGTAAGTTTGAATATCTCGGAAGATAAAGAACCTTCTTAACTGAAATAAATTGTGCATGATAGACAATTAAATATCCTTAATATAAATAAAATACATTTATTAATTTTATTAATTTTATTAATTTTATTAATTTTATTAATTTTATTAATTTTATTAATTTTATTAATTTTATTAATTTTATTAATTTTATTAATTTTATTAATTTTATTAATTTTATTAATTTTATTAATTTTATTAATTTTATTAATTTTATTAATTTTATTAATTTTATTAATTTTATTAATTTTATTAATTTTATTAATTTTATTAATTTTATTAATTTTATTAATTTTATTAATTTTATTAATTTTATTAATTTTATTAATTTTATTAATTTTATTAATTTTATTAATTTTATTAATTTTATTAATTTTATTAATTTTATTAATTTTATTAATTTTATTAATTTTATTAATTTTATTAATTTTATTAATTTTATTAATTTTATTAATTTTATTAATTTTATTAATTTTATTAATTTTATTAATTTTATTAATTTTATTAATTTTATTAATTTTATTAATTTTATTAATTTTATTAATTTTATTAATTTTATTAATTTTATTAATTTTATTAATTTTATTAATTTTATTAATTTTATTAATTTTATTAATTTTATTAATTTTATTAATTTTATTAATTTTATTAATTTTATTAATTTTATTAATTTTATTAATTTTATTAATTTTATTAATTTTATTAATTTTATTAATTTTATTAATTTTATTAATTTTATTAATTTTATTAATTTTATAAAATATTTTATTTTAAGGATATTTAATTGTCTACCATGCACAATTTATTTCAGTAACCAAGCGTCTTTATCTTCGAGATATTCAAACTTTCTTAACCGACCCTTTATTTTTGCTCACGGCTATAGATTACGATGTTTGACACAATGGCAATTCAAATTGTATAGGTTGGTTTCATAGTTCCTTGCGCGTTACCGCTATTTTATGGGCCGGCCCCTTAGATGTTAGAAGCGTTGCTGGCTACTTTTGAATGTCCCTTGGATTATCCGTGAAATAGCAACCGACCGCACCCTCGGATAGGAATGCTTACGCGTAACATAGTAACCGTCCAAGCCGAGGTTACCCCTCACCGGGGTGACCCTTGTGTCGAGTTACTAGCAATAGAGGTTCAGGCTAAGCGACCTAAGAGCTGTGCCACCTCTCAATCCGGTGAAGCAGTCAAGGCCAGCCTCCCTGGCAAATCTGTGTAGTTCGTCATAAAAAAAAAGGTTTCATAGTGAAATCTATTGCATAGCGGTCTCGGGATAGCAATAGCAAATAGCGTCGTAATTGTTAACAAGTGATCTCTATATCAGGGTTTACTATCTATTCTTCTACTTCCTGCGGCACTGTGTATATAGGTTTCTCTTCGTATATTGTGTAAGATAAATATGGCGGCTTTAAATAGATTCTCAACTATCATATGCGTGGTTTCTTCATGAAGTGTGGTCCCATATCACATGCACGTTCGATTGATAAATACAGCCATTATATTTCAATAGCCTAATGGATTAGGGTACGGTCTGCGAATTGTAAGGTCGTAGGTTCGAATCCACCATTAGACTATTGACGTGAATCATCTCCTAGTACAAGCTTCAACTTAGTTGCAATGAAAAAAAAAAGAAATATTACCACCTTCCTCTTCCAAAAACTACAATCTCACAACAATATTTAACACAGTCGGTAACGAAATTGAATGGTTTCTCTCCCAAGATATTTTTTAGCAAAACTATTTAAATATCGATCAAAAATCGACTTGAAATGGAATCAAACGTTAAAAGTTATTAAGCGCGGTCGCCCTCTTTGTATTTCCGATTTATCGTAGGAATATTACGAAATAGAATTTATCTGAACCTAATCAAACTACCCTAGGATATACTTTAATCCAATAAAAATGATTCATAGAAATCGGTTGGTGTGATATTGAGTTATTCGAATTATTGAAGAGTTTTTGGGAAAAATGGGACCACACTGGAAGCACCAGCATTCAAATTAAAAAAGAATTATCAAAATCGGTTCACCCTATTGAAAGTTATGAGGTAACAAACATAAAAAAATCAGACGAATTAATAAGCGCCTCCTTTTTTGAAGTCGGTTGAAAAAAAATATGAAAACCTCTGATTAGTGAAAGAATGCAACATCCTCTCACATCGCTATTTCTGTTTGCGCAATTTGATCTCAATTGGCTTAAACGCTATGTTCCAACAAGTATGGTATGCCAGGCATTACGTCACAATACTATAATTTACTTCTGCTCATTTGTTACTCGACTATCACGAAAAAAAAATTGTTAATATCAAAAAAAAATTAGTTACTTTATACCTATAAGAATATGCTTTCTTGCAATGACAACCACGAGCCATATAAGTCTCAAATTTTTTAACGATTGATTCGATTTGAAGTTGGTTTTGTTATGTTTTCTGAGCATGCGTTTGACCATGAACCTAATGTTAAGTGGAAATGCAATGGTAATGCTTCCTAACTGAGAAAATGTCCATTAACTTTACTCTTGAAAATACCCACATAGTAATAAGAGGGAATAATGGACACAGGCAAAGTATTTAAGGTATTTTTCTTTTCAATATGAATAATGAAAAACGAAGCAAAGCGCTTCGTCCAGGTTTAAAGAATGTCCACAACAAAATGGTGAAATCCAGCAGTGCATATTTGAAGTCTGATGGTGAAAATGGGCTTGGTAAATTAGATCATGTAATTGTATGTGTGTAATCATGCAATCTGTAGAAAACCGAAAGGTTAGCCACCTAACGCCATCACCAATTTCACTCTTAGCCCTATATCGATTCTGGCACCGATACGGGCCCGCCAATGTCGCTTTTTTCCCAGCTCCACTTCCCCAGACGACAAAGGACCCCACCCTTAGGTTCACTGGAGGTCCCTTTTAGTCAACTGTTACAACGGCAGGGCATACCTTATTCTATGAGCCCAGAACTACAGGGCTGTAAGCCCATAACTGGCACTAATGCTGTCGACCGGGCAAAGTAAATTTTGTAAATCTTCAAAATCTGATGCCATCAATATTGTCAGCATATCTTATATTGTTCAAGGAAAAGTTGTAACATCTTTATTCTTGTACATTCTCATCTTCACTAAAAATACGATGTTTGACACAATGGCAATTCAAATTGTGAAATCATAGTGAAATCTATTGGCATAGCGCTCTCGGGACCCAATAGCAAATAGCATTGTAATTGTTAATAAGTGATCTCTATATCAGGGTTTACTATCTATTCTTCTACTTCCTGCGGCACTGTGCATATAGGATTCTATATAATAATAAAAATATTGTAATATACTATACAATTTTAAGCAGTTTTTAAATCCTTACATTGTCTTTCATTATTTACAGCAACGGCCTGGAATAGTTTGCCCACATCTGTCTTTCCAATTAGTATGCAGGTATTTTCAAGAATAGAGTGAATAGGCATTTACAAGGTTTTACCATCCAAGACTGCATTACCACTATATATTACAACATTATGTGAGATTGTGACCACTTGCTTAAAAAGTATAAAAGTTAAAAAAACTACTATAAGTATACTAAAAACATGTAAAATTGAACAACAACTATACTAATTAATTATATTAAAGACTTTTAACTAGTGTGTGGACTAGAAGCACTTACTAAAGACATGTTTCTGCGCATGGCACCTGGTTAACCACATGTTTACAAGATATAATATAGAGAATGTCTGCAATACTGTTTACAAGACTATCACTAAGACAACATAACTAGACAATTATGAGACTACATATTAAGTTAATATTGTTTTTATTCAATACTAACAATAAATTTAACTAAAAAAAAAAAACTCGCTAAAAATTTGTTTCCAAATTTGTGTCCAAAAGACTCAGCTCCAGTCATATAGAGATAAAAAGTTAAATGGAAAATAATAAAATTCAAGTTGTACACAGACAATTTGACATATATATCCATTCAAATTTTGGGTAAGTAATAAATCTAAGAAGTATTTCTTTCTTACAAATATCCAAACACAACAAATTTTAGATACAGAGATCATTTTCCATTTTTAGAGGTACGGAAGAACAATTCAACTGAAAATATTTTATAGGAACTCCTCAATTATTTTGTCTTATAGAGGGTTAAGATTTTGAATAATGAGGGGCTTAAAGGCAAGGGAACAAAATATTTTTTGTGTAATGAGGTTTTTGCCTTAAAGGTGTTCTGTGTGTGTAAAGGGAAGCAAAATTTTATCTTAATCAGAATTTAGAACTGTTAATCTCTGTGGACCTAAGGAATTCCAGGTGTATGGAAGATATTTTTAAGGACTACACTATCGATCACCTCAGTCACAAGAGCAACATGTCTTCTTACATCGCTATTCTACTTGACCGTGGTGCTTCCCAGGCTCTGCTAATTAATGGGAAATGAATTCCAGATATATGTGTTACCACACTGAGAGTTGGTATGAACACTTTTATAAACATTGTTGTATAAACACTTAAAAATAAATATAAATTATTTTATTGACGAGGGATATTTACCAGAAAGTCCGACGACAGATACGGTCACCAGCTTCCCACCAACATTCTCCGACTTTTTGGCCATTGTGGCAAATTTATCACTCTACTGGTACGTAACTAGATAAAACAATGACACTTACTACGAACATCACAACACCAGTTTCTAGAAATTTTATAACATAGAGAATTGATAATAATGTAAATAGAAGACACGGATTTAAAAGTTTTTCAATAGATCACATTAAATAAATATATCAGATGTTTTATACTGAAACGTGTGAAATTTATTGCTCTTATCAAATTATGTCTATGAAAATAAGACTATTATAAAAATAGGGCATTTGAACCTAATTAGTAAAAAAGAAAGGGGAAATAGCGTTCACAATGATCGCCAGATGTGCCGACATTCAACAAACGCCCAGTTTTATTACATACGTCACAAAACTTTAATTAAGCTTTTAATGTAAATTAATTGGGTAAAAAGGCAATAATAATTTAATAAATCATCAAATGTAAAACGTAATCAGTTAATTTATTGTGTTCACTCTACAGCCCTACACTTGACACACCAAATTACAATACTACACACAATCTTAAACGCATTGTTTGAAATATTAATTTTAAAATATATTTTACATAATTAACGTTACACAGATCCAACAAATTACATTTTTATACACTAAAAGACATTGAATATCTAAATGAAAACGCAATATTCTACACTGACACAACTCGCGTTGCTTTGTACTGAACAGAACAGCCAACATATCAACATAAATTATGCATAGACCATCGGTACTTATTTTTCAGGTTGAATATGTAATATGGCTAAAAGGTCTAATAATTTCTTACGATTATGTAATAAATATATGTTGTATTGTAAATGTTTGTTATAAAAATTTCATATTCTCAGCATAAATATATAAAATTTCTTATAACTTTAACTTTAAGTTAATTTATTTAAAGAATGTGAAGAAAAAGAAAAATTAGTCGAAGTCCGTAATTTCGTAGTGCGTAGGCAAAGTGAGTTCGATTGCTTCTGAATTGTGAATGAGTAAAATTGACTGGGCTACGTTTACTCTTTCATACTCGGAAAACATATACTATTTCCTTAATTTCTTACAATTAGGAATTGAGTGATGGTGTCTAAATTTAATTCGAAAATTAATAATAATTATTTTCTTTAATTCAGAAAATTTTCTGAAGGTCTCTATTAAATATTCTACTGATTTTACTGTATTAACAGAATTTATTTATTATTAAGAATTTTTTTTCTCCTTTTAGACACTAAGGCTAAAAGATACTTTTCTATTCAAATCTTAATACTTTTGTTCTGTGATGTTAGTACTTTCTATTTTAATTTAACTCTATAAAGTCTACTTAGAAAATAAGGAAAACGCACTAAAAAAATATACAATAATAATATAATGCCTGAAACAATATTAGATATGGTTGTGACTTTAATTTTGATTCCGACCGCATTTTGACGTAGATAACTAAAATTATATTTAGCTATTACACATAAAATAATGGTATATAGCAACATTTGAAACCACGGTTTTTGGTTATTCTTTCCTAAATTCTTCATTATAAGGAGTTACAAGTTGCAACACCGAGTTTGACAGCACCATTACGAAAACACAAGCGCATAAATGTCTCTCCGCGATATTTTCTTGAGAAATGACTTCGACAAATGATGGAAAAAACGTGAAACATAATCAATCAAGTGGCCCAAAAGGCAAATTATATTTTATTGAACTTTACAAGGTAAGTCTATCTTTTATAATTAAAGAGTTTTACGGGCAGTATGACGCCGTTGTGATTGTAAGATCACTCTATGGCCGCCATATTTGCAATATAAGAACTCTTGTTTTCGTGTTTTTTAATAGATTTTAACTAATTTTATATGAAATCTGCTCATAACAATTAGTAAATTACTTTATGTAAATACAGGTTAATAATTTTAATGCTGTTCTCTTATTTATAGTATGCTTTTGTTCTCTTACATTTGAAATGATATCAGGCATCTTGAATCATCAGTGATAAAATCTGCCATTCTTCCATTACTTGTAATCACGTACTCCTCAAAATTGTGAAAATATAAACATTATCTACACATACACAATTATTTAAACCGAAATGTCGACTATAATATTATGTTCCACAATTTGTTTTATTATAGAAGAGTGATGAATATTAAATATACCGATCGTTTATTTTTTCTTTATTTATTTGGAATCAAAGGTATGGTTAAATGGATATGTTGAATTTGGATCAACAAAATTAAATGGACATACTTGTTATGTCCCAATTTTCCAGTTTGCATGTTTTTAGCACATCTCTGTCAATTGTATGAAGAAATTTTTTTTATAATATAAATTTTATCGTTTGGCCATTGTTAGTAGTGATTGGGCTATTTTTAATTATCAAATATAAAATTATCTGAGCTTGTATCCTAACTTGCTGTCATCTACAGAATATCTACTTGGTATTAAATACCAAAATGATATTCAATCCTAGAGTCATGCTTAGGTTCTCTCTGAGCTCTGCCACTTCGCAAATCTAGTGAAATTTATTAGAAAAAATGTACAACAATGTAAAACAAAACTTGGTGATTATTTTTGAAATTTGAGAAAAAATCAAATGAGACATTGTAATATTGTATCATGACAAATTAAAACAAAAATTTAATTTACTAATGGTAATAGCTATATTCTATAGCGGTTAGGCTCAGCTAGGCTCATTAGTTCTTGTCGCGTTGTCTTAAAATTTTAAAATATGATATTAAGTTTTTTTTTCAAAACTGGGGTTTGATCATATTGTTGAGGTTATTCCCTGCCATAAAATAATTGTATGTTTCTTACCAACACAATTGAGATTCCTAAAGTTCTTTTTAACATCCAATAAGCTGCTTATATGACCTTAGGGCACTCAGAAAACAGCACAAGCATCCAACATTATTATCCATTGTTGCATCATTGTGGGGTAGCCTTCAATTAAATAACCTACAACTGGCCAAATTCAGATTTAGCAAAATATGTTTTACATCTACCTGACAATGTGATCAATTAACATGTAAACAATTTTCTCTTTTTCATATATCAGTCTGTAAAAACTCTTAATGATAGCTGATTCTTCAGAAAGGGTAACTCTGGAAGTAAATTAGGCCAAAAACTAGTTATAGAATGCCAACCATTAAGATTGTTTGAATTTGATAGAGTTTAAATAAATAAATGTGAAGAAATTCACAAGAATAATTACAAACACTTCCTCAGTACACACAATATATATACAATAAAAGGGGCCAAGAAAAACTTCAGTGCCGACGAATTCATTTCATCATAAAGTAGTTAGATATAGATTAATTGTGCTGCTCTTTGTTGCAAATTAAACTTCTATGTAACCTCATGACTGAGGGACGTGACTATGGTGCGTTGCCCTGGCCACCATTTGTTTTTTTTTTAATAAAGAAAGTTAGCAATATTTCTTTTTTTTTCAGAAATATTACTAACAATCTTGTTAACCATTCCAACTAAGCTTAAGCTAGTGCTAGGACATGGTACACGGCAATAGTCGAATGGTGGATTTGAGCCCACAAACTTATGATTCGCAGGCCGCACCCTAAACCATTAGGCTATTGACGCTTTTCTTTCCAGACATTTCTGTCTTGCGCCTATATTAAATGAAGAAACTTAACCAAAAAACAAAGGGAGCTGTCTCTTACGTGAATTTAAATTGTCATTATTTAATGACAGTCATTAAATTACTACTGAACATGTTAGCCAAACCTGTTAGTTAAAAACAAATTGTAACCTCTAAAATTAACATTAAAATATTAAGTCTAGTGGGTTAGAAAGGTATATGGGATAGTAATTGATATATGCTTTTCACCTAGTCCTTGTGACACAGTGATTTTAACCATTTGTCGATTGGTTCAAAAGTATTTTTATCTGACTTTAATTAAGAGGTTCTCAATTTTTCTTTATATTTTTTTTATGTTTGTTACCGCATTACTCTCGACTGGGTGAACCGTTTTTTATAATGCTAATACTTTCTGTGTGGTCCATTTAAATTTTGGTCTAATTCTGTGAGAAAACCATTTAAGTCTTTGATGATTCATTTTTTATTTGAAAGGATACACTTCAAGAGTAGTTTACTTAGGTTCTGGTTAATTTTATTTCGTAATATTCCTACGATTATTCCGAAATACAAATAGGGCATCCGCGCGTTATAGCGTTTAACGTTTGATTTGAAGTTGATGTTAGTTTTTGCTCATAATGTAAATAGCTAGTTGAGACTGACAAGCGTCATAGGGGACATAGTAAAACTCATCCACAAGGTTATTTTTAATTCACCACATGCTGAGAGAACACCATGACATCATACTTGTAAACATTATTAACACAGAGATGTTATATTCTGTATTTATGATGATAGTGTATTATGTGTGAGCGTCTGGGTAAAATCTTTTTATTATACACTACATAATCAACCTGAAGTATTGGCATACAGAATCTACCAACTTCGAAAAAAGCGTCTCCTTTTTTTCTTCTCAATTTGCCTCTAGTTTTATTTTTATAACGTTTGTGCAGTCAGAATCAGTAATAATTTTGAGTTGGTACCAATGAAATTGTTAATTGCAGTTTACAAGAGTTCAACTATAATATTTATTAAAATAATCCAGGAAAACTTACAGCTATTCAATACTTCTTCTATAATTTACACACACTCAAGAGCCGCGTGACCTAGCTCATGACAGTCCCGAAGCGTCGCCGTAGCCGAAATCGGCAGGACATCAACATCATTATAATTTACAGATATAACACTAGTTTAGCAAATAACAATAATTTTAGGAAAAAAAGTAAAAATATGCACAATTTAGGTAACACAGGATTGGAGAGTCACATCATGGTCCCGGAGAGAAAACTTCGCCAAATATACATAAAACAGCTTACGTTTGAAGGCACCACTTACGTATAATAGATCGACAGTATTGTATTTCTACTATTTTTTGAAGACATCTCTGAACTTGAGGGTGCAAAGATATATAAGAGGATAATATTAACATGACCATAGTTGGCAGTGGAGGAGTGTACCACACTATATTGTTTGAAGTTCAACAATTATGTTAATCAAAGCTGATCATAAAAATTTTAAGATAACACGCCTATCAAAGTGGGAAATGACATTCAATTATTATTATGTAAATAATTTATATCTATAAAAATATTTTATTCTAGTCCGTTTATCATGTTGATATGGCATATTATTCTATTTATTTTATAGATTTACATTACTGAAGTACATTTTCTAGAGCCGTAGTAGCTCAGTGTTTGAATGGTTGGCTCAAGTTGCATAGTATTTTTCCGGTGCGTTCCACTGGAGATCGGAGCCCGTCGTCATCCACCGAGGAAGGGCCACGGGGAGGTTATAGTGGGTAAAACCCCACATAACCGCCGCGTTCCCCAGAAGGCTGGGTATCTTTCTGAAGATTTCCTATTACGGGGTTCAACAAAAAAAGTTGCAAGTAGTATTCTAGCAACCTGAGTTTCATATCCGGTGCGGCACCAATACGGCACATAAATTTGCTGCTCCACACGCTCGGCGGTGAATGAAAACATTGTGAGAAACCTTTACCTTTATTTTGAAACCTTAACTTTTACTAAAGTGTTTTATGATTCAGTTTCATTGTAAAAACAAAATCATTCGCATTTTGCCTTGTCACTTCTTAGAAGGCAAAATATTTCATTCCTTTGTTGTATATTTTACGGAAAGATGAAGCATTATATTTCCTGAGGTATCCATTACATTTATATTTTATATAGGGTATTATGAGACCGATCCTGAAAACGGAGACAGTCAATAGTACTAATAACACCTTTGATGATGGGATGGTAATAAAATTGATCCTGATTAAAAAAATCATATGTTACCACAAAAGTTTTTCTCCTTTCTTCATGTCTTTTGGGCATGTCAGCCCCATCATACCCTTTTTTTTGTTGGCAGGAGAAATCTTTGAAAGATATCCCACCTTCTATGGGAAGGCGGGTTATGTGGGTTCTTACCCACTAAAACCTCCCGGTGGCCCTTACCTCGGTGCACGACGAGGGGCTCCAGGATCTCCAGTGGAACGCACCGGCGCCCCTCTGCACTGTGCTCAAGGAGAGCACGTCCCGGGGAGGTTACTCCCCTGTGCCCTCGCAGCGCAAGGCGACACGGGCCAGCCGATGTCGCCTGCTTCCCGGGTCCACTTTCGTCGCCCAGTGAACCCCAGGCCCCTTTTAGTCATGTATACAACAGGCAGGGGATACCATAGTCTTATTCTTGAGAGCCCAGAACTACAGGGCTGGCCCCATCTAACCCTTACCTAAGTACACACATATTGGTGGCATGAAATGAGAAAGAAAGTCATCAATATTGCATGGCCATAGCCAACAGTTTCCTCGCTTCCTCTGAGGTCATATCAGACAGCAACAGTAAAGGGCACTCACATGTTGCTCCATCAGTTTAAAGCACATTTCTCCATTATCTAGTGCACATCAACACAAAAGTTAATACATATAATAACTAAAATAGAATACTATTCCTCCATTAATATCAATGTGGCTGAGAGTAGGTAAGATGATTTTTGCATCTAGTTTGCATTAAACATGATGCTGTATTTAAATTGTCGATGATGATTGTTTTTTGTTAATGGCGTTTCCATATAGATTTCGCCAATGTCGAAGTGCGTACGTTAAACTGCTGTAAAAGCAGGCTTCGTGACGGACAAGGATCTAAACTATAAGGAAGTATGTGTGGTTACTGCTGAGACAATTCCGCGCTATGCTCACTGTTGATAAGTCTAAAACAATGAAACAAACACAATATATACATAGGGTTAGTTGTTTAAAGACAGACAAACTAAAGTCTAATGTTATTTTGTGAAGGAATGAACATAAAATATAAACAAAAGGAGAGTTAACAAGAGATAGTAGGGATTTGAAGTCTAACGGGCGCGGGATAACATTAGGAAGGAGGTCGTAGAGGAAGCAGATAATAAGGGGCAATTGAAAAAAGGTGATCAGGAGTCCCTTCGTCTAGTCCACATTCACAAAGGAGCTGTCTCTAACGTGAATTTAAATTGTCATTATTTAATGACAGTCATTAAATTACTACTGAACATGTTAGCCAAACCTGTTAGTTAGTTAAAACAAATTGTAACCTCTAAAATTAACATTAAAATATTAAGTCTAGTAGGTTAGAAAGGTGTATGGGATAGTAATAGATATATGCTTTTCACCTAGTCCTTGTGACACAGTGATTTTAACCATTTGTTGATTGGTTCAAAGTATTTTATCTGACTTAAAAAAAATTCTGTATTTTTTATGTTTGTTACCGCATTACTCTCGACTGGGTGAACCGTTTTGATAATGCTAATACTTTCTGTGTGGTCCATTTAAATTTGGTAGCATAATATTTATGAAGGAAAAAAGAAAACTTTCTTCAACCAATTAAAAAAAAACTCATTTCATCTGTTTTTATAATGTTTATGCACTTTTAACGCTCTCATTTGTGAATTGATTTTTTTTTGTTTGAATTGGTTGGTTTTAGTCATGTCTCATACTAATTTTCTAATATTCCTTTAAAGTCGGTTAAAAATGCGTTCCTCAAATAGTACTGTTGTCATTTTATCTTTAACTAACAAGATCTTGTATTGTCTTATATCTTGCTAGTTCATATGACAAATGTTCATTGTGATCTTAGGAGTTGACTGTATGTGTAATGAGTTGTATAAATATGTAATCAGAGTGTAAGCAAAACAAGTTGTAGCGTCAGTAACAAATTCGGCTATAATATGCATACAGTCTACAAAACAACAAAAATTATAACACCATTACAGATAAACCAATGTTATAAAAACTAAGTAAGAACTATATATATATATATATATATATATATATATATATATATATATAAATATATTTTTATTCACTCAATTGACATTCTCACATACTCAAACAAATGTTGTCTTTCACACATTTGAATGAAATAAGTTTTTCTTGCGGGCTGAGGATTTGATAATCTGGCAACCTAGGAAGATACCAATCTCTCACAAAGGAGGTTTAAATATTGTGTAATATAATGTAATTTGATTTATTTTAAAATAAAATGACTTGCAAAGAAAGTTCTCAATTCGTCTGTTTTCCATTCTTATTATTTTTATTAGAACTTTTATAGTTGTAGTTGTTCTAGAATTTACACACACTCAAGAGCCGCGTGACCTGGCTCATGACAGTCCCGAAGCGTCGCCGTAGCCGAAATCGGCAGGACATCAACATCATTATAATTTACAGATATAACACTAGTTTAGCAAATAACAATAATTTTAGGAGTAAAATATGCAAAATTTAGGTAACACAGGATTGAGAGTCACATCATGGTCCCGAGACAAAACTTCGCCACTATACTTAAAAGCTTACATATGGAGGCATCACTTACGTGTAATAGGTTGTCATTATTGTACTACTAACAAAGGTTATTGAATTCGTTACATGCTCTAATAAAATAGCTATTAAGCATAGTGTTTTGATGTCTATTATATATATATATATATTTTTTTTTATTCACTCAATTGACATTCTCACATACTCAAACAAATGTTGTCTTTCACACATTTGAATGAAATAAGTTTTTCTTGCGGGCTGAGGATTTGATAATCTGGCAACCTAGGGAAGATACCAATCTCTCACAAAGAAGGCTTAAATATTGTGTAATATAATGTAATTTGATTTATTTAAAAATAAACTGACTTGCGAAGAAAGTTCTCAATTCGTCTGTTTTCCATTCTTATTATTTTTTATTAGAACTTTTATAGTTGTAGTTGTCCTAGAATCTTAGTCTTGCTAAGTCGACAGTCCGATTGCTATTCTGCTTTACCGGCGTACTGGTGTATGTCGTATTGCCAATTCGTCTGTATTTTTAGCATAGGAACGGGTAATAATGAAACGATTATGAATTTAATTTGTTATCAATTATGTCGCATATGATTTTTGTTGGCATAGAACATTGGATTCCGAAGATATTCCATGGAAGCCCTATATAATAAATATGAAAGCATTCTTGTTGATTGAAATATTGGTAAGTTTATGACAATCTAGGACTACGATTTCGGATCTTCGAGAAACGAGCATACTCCTATTTCAAAGGCCGGCAACACACCTGCACCTCCTCTGCTGCTGTGGATGTATGTTCATGGGCGACGCTGGTCAGTGGTGGCGGCTGTAATGTCGTGTGCCACTTTTTATATAAAAAAAATGACAAATGGATGCCAACTCAATATCACTCCAGACGTTTTCCATGATTATGTATTGGAAAGGTTAGGTTTAGGTTCTGATAAATTCTGTTACGTAATAATCCTAATATAATTCGGAAATACACAGAGGGCGTTTGATTCGATTTGAAGTCTGTTTTTGTTTTTATTCTTAAATATACTTGTAAATCTAGATTTAAATAATCTAGCTTTGCTTCATTTAATCATCCGCATTGTGGTTAACAGACGGAATGGCAAAACCCAGAAAGCAAATCCGACCACGGGAAGTTGGACTCGGCGATCGAAACTCTCATCAAAGAATGCCAAGCGGCGAAGGCGGCCAGAAATGGCCCCGCTCCCTTATGGGAGAGCCGACTCTTGGCGAGGGCCAAGTGGTACAGGAGCGTGCTATCAAATCCTTGGGAGCATTCTGTGCTCAGGTTACTATCAAACCCCACAGGAGAAAAGCCATCAGATCGTGAGGGTGAGTTTCTATTTTTTACCGACTTAAAAAAACACACACACAACTCTTTGTCTATTTAATGTTTAAAATTTTACAGCCTATATATTACCCAGCAACCGTTATTTTGCCATATAAATGATTTCTTGTGAATATTTTGGTAGACAAGATATTAATAATAAGTAACTTATTGTATTACCGCATAGGCTATGGATCATGTTTGATAGACTGGGGTCTAGTCTGAGATGGGAGAAACTGTTAGACCGATTGCCCGTATCTCAAATCTTGCTCACATCTTAAAGCAAAATATCGCTCGCTCGCCGGCTTGTATCTCAAAAGACTCGTATATTAGGGCATTGTTATATCGAGGTGCCGCTATTTATTATTTGATTTACACCTTAACAGTGTTAGAATGGCTGAAGGAGGAGCGCAGCGAGATGTTCACGACGCGACTGCGGCAGCTGGCCACTTCGAAAGCGTGCACCGATATCGCCACAGCACTGGCCACCGCCATTATGGACCGTTGCAGGGCTTCCATCACCGATCAAGAACACACCAAAGGTAAAACTTGCTATAGTCAACGCGCGAGTTGAATGCAGAGCTCGGGAATGCGATGGTGATGTCACCTAAGTATAATTATTGATGACCATATTGAGTGTTTTGATAGATTTAAAGAATTCGAAGAAGTTTACCATTTTAAAGTAGGTTCCTATAATGAAAAAAAGAAAATTTTTATCACACATTTTTATCGTGCTTAGCGATAAATAAAAAATCGTTTTTTTGTAATAGAATTTGATGGGCTTAAATCACTCTGTATTAAAATCAAATAAATAACACGGTATCGCAACGTGATTGCTAACGCGATAACACGGGGAGTGTACAATAACTCACATTTCTACAGGGATGGCGCGCGAGCGTGCGGACAGCGGGGGAAGTAGATCTATCACCCGCCCCGAATGCATTCAACTCGCGCGCTTACTATACTTTCTCTATTCCGTTTGAATACATGCTCACATTTTTGTGAGATCTCATCATCATGAGTAATAAATCTTGCCGACAACGATACGGTCATAAGACAGAATGACAGTGGTAGGGCCACTGCAACGGCAGGAGTGGCACGACCTCGTGGACGTATATATGTGCAGTTGCGTAGGGATGTTCATACAAAAAATATAACGAGATATTTTTCGCATTTTCGCAATTGCACAAAATAAAAGCATAAAAAGGACTTAATGCCAGGAGACATTTTATGTCCGTCTACCTTAGTATGGAGAAATTTCTTAAGATCGAAAATATGCGATATATCCATATTTACCATATATCGTAATTTGTTAATATTAGATTCTTCGATATTACCGCATTAAAGCGATCGCGTTTCTGTATGCATTTTTTTTTGAAATATCGATATTTCCACTCACGATATGCGCTCCTATATTTGCCTTTCGCCTGGTGAGCAAAGTGCTGGCGACCAAGGCGCTTGGTCCGTACTCTGGTCTTTTCCATATTTCTATACGGTGCAGAGACTTGGATTATGAGAAGTCGGGATAGTCGTGTCATAGACGCCTTCGATATGTGATGTTGGCGAAGGCTGCTCCGTATACCTTGGACTGCCATGAGAATCAACGAGTCCATACTGAAGGAGCTTAAGATCTCCACACGGCTATCAGACATTTGTCGACAAAGAGCCCTCAGCTTCTTTGGACACGTCATGCGGTCGAAGCACTGTCTGGAGAAGCAGATCATTTTAGGGA
Organism: Meandrusa payeni; assembly: GCA_029286785.1. NCBI lineage: Eukaryota > Metazoa > Arthropoda > Insecta > Lepidoptera > Papilionidae > Meandrusa > Meandrusa payeni. Next base: position 7,461,233 of record JAGSMX010000029.1, read on the forward strand.
AAATGGTTGCACACGATCATGAAGACGGTGGGAGGTAGCGTGCAGCATGCGGTCCACTCCGCCTACGACCGCACTCAATGGAGGCTTCTTATACGTGCTCACGATCCTAAGCAGTGAGTGAACGAAAAAGAAGAAGAAGTACTCTTTATCGACAACGAGTATAAATGTGGACGAAGACCAGTATTTCGTAATATAACTATGATAAAAGAGAGCGTCCGCACGTAACATTATTTAATGTGACGGACATTTGATTTCATTTCTTGTTGTCTGTTATTGTGCTTACTCAGTCAATTACTTTTCCATAGATTTCGCAAAGATCAAGGAGCCGTCGTTTGGCGACGTTCTAAGGACGGAGGCGGGTTTCACTTCGGAGGTTTGGGAGCTGCTCACAGACTTGGAGTTTGTGCTTCTGTTTAAAGGAGACAATCAGCCGCGGTGCATAGAGCTGGTATGTAAAAATATATTTACTGTATCACAGATCCTCACATCATATGAGCCAACATCATCTGTCTATCTACTGCTAGAAATAGGCCTTCCCCAATGTGGAAGGCATGCATTATATACGATCCTCCGCTTTCCGCATCCAGTCCTTATAGAGTTGTCGAACCCCTACGCCATGCACGGCTTCCTTTCCAAGATTTTTCTCCTTCATCCATCGTCATGGACTGGGCACATGAGGCCGGGTTCTACCACTTCAAATTGCTGGCTTTGAGGGTTATGTATGGCGACTAACCTAGTCGGATCCTAAACGATCTCAATACTGCTTCCCGATGTGCGAGACTGAGCATGAATCTTCACAAGACGGAAGACATGTACAATGATCTAATCCCTCCCAGTTCAGTTAATTTTCTTTTATCTACGCTCAGGCACTTTTGAATGAATGTATGAATGAATATATTTTATTGCACAACAAATGAAAAATACATCATAGAAAAAATTAATTTGAAATTTTCACATTACCGATGTAATTACATACGCAAGCGGCGGTCTTATCGCTAAGTGCGATCTCTTCCAAACAACCCTTGGATGGACAGAAACTTTTGATCAATATAACTATTAAATTGACGGTTGCAGGCCAAGAAGATGACGCTGCGCACTGGTTATAGGCTGGTGGACAGACTGAGCGTCCGGTCGGAGAAGTTTCCGCGGGAGAAGAAGCTGTGGAAGAATGCTAATGAAGTTGCTAAGCTTATTGCTCAGGTATTGCCTTGTTTGTCAATTGGTTTAGTCTTATTGTGACATAAAGTGTCGGCGGACATATACAAAGGATGTATGAGGATCGACGAGAACAGATTGGCGATATATTAAAAAACGGACATTGGACATGCGGAGATGTATGGATGTGAATGAAACGAAATAGGTGTGTCAGAATCGTAATAAGTGTAAGTTCGTGATTTCTGCCTACACCTCTGAATATTGGCGTGAGTGTATTCCGGACACACCTACCACGACTCATATTTTACTATACGGGCGGTCTTCACAAGTCACGTAATACGCTAGCAACCCGAGCTCGTTATTAACCTGAGAGATGTAATTAAATTTGATAATAGGTATCGATTACATTCGACATACGTTCTTTGTCAGGTGATTATAACACGTTGCATGGTGTCGCCGGTGTGCGCGGGCGCCGTGTGCACTGCGCTACAGCGCTGCAGCGTTGTGCTGGCGCGGCTGCTGCCTCCCGCGCGCCTGCCTCCCACCGCCAGCGCGCTCGCTGCCCTCGCCGCCACCGCGGTCCACTTGCACACACTTGCCACAGCCGTCGGGGAACAGGTAGCGCACCACCTATATACTATATACTCTACTATACCCTATCGTTTCCTCAGCGCTGAGGGTCGTCACCAAGAGAGCTCTTAACTAGCAGGTGGGATACCCGCTTGGAGGTTCAGTCTGGTAGCTACTACAAGTCCGTCGATCTAGAGAGCACCCTGTGTCTGCTTCTTCACTCGACGCAGGTTGACAGCGAGCTATGTGGCTGAAGAAAGAAAACATTCAGCGTCAGCTCTTCCATAATAGACTCATTAGTACGCCGCTCAGGCGCCAAACATCTCGAGTGCGTCTATCTTCTCTCTCACACGAGAACTGCATATCCAGGATTCGAAAGCATATAAGAAACTGGAGAAGATGAGGGTTTGTAAAATGCTATTACCCCGACACACCGTCAGCTGTGTCTATTATACCGATGACTGTGACGACGCCACAGGAAGACTGATGACAAGGGCAATGGTCGCATCAAGGGAGAGGATAGTGGACTACAACCTAAAAATGGCCATGAGAAGCAGGGACATAGCGGTCGCGGAGAAGCTAATAGCAATGCAGCGGGGCGTTTGCGACGCGTGAACCGGAGCGATCTCTGGCCACCTCAAAATTCAGGCATTGTATATAAAAAAAAAGGAAAATAGTAACTGTAGAAGTGGCACTCGTTTAATAAATGCAGAGTGAACAATTTAAGTGTATCGGAAAAGAGCACAGACACAGGTCTGTGGTTGCGATCTGACAATAAAATGCTATTACATGATTGATTCCCTCGCATCTACTTTTGCCATCAGACTTCAATTTTATTATTATGTTGTGGACATCCCTCAAACTCGAACTGCTTCTGCTTTTATTATTCGTATTGCAACACTTTAAACATCGTGAGAGCTTACTTTTAATTTGTTAAAACGTATATTGCAGTGTAAAGAAGAGATGAAGCCTTTTGTATGCGAGCTGTACGTGCGTGCCATAACGACTGGGATGAACGAACTGGAGAGGCTCAAAATAAAGACTGAAACGGTATTTATGGCATTTTTAACCGACTTCATTGAAAAGGATTCTTGATTTCAATTACATTAATTCAAGAATCCTTTTCAATAGCCTAATGGTTTAGGGTACGGCCTGCGAAGCGTAAGGTCGTGGGTTCGAATCCACCATTCGACTATTGCCGTGAACCATGTCCTAGCACAAGCTTAAGCTTAGTTGGAATGGTTAACAAGATTTTTAGTAATATTTCTGAAAAAAAAGAAATATTGCTAGTTTTCTACCTTTTTTTAAAAAAAAATAATTGTTTTATTGTAGTGAGAGTTCTATCCCTCATACTCGAACTCAAAGAAGTGTACTAAATTTTTATTTAAATTTGTTTTTGTTCGTTTGTACATTAGTTATTGTTTTTAATAAATATTACAGATATTTAAAAGAACCATCTTAATTTTAGTTCGATTACGAATTTCCGCCGCTTCCTTTGTGATCATTTTTTTGTTCAGTACCTTTGAAATACATTTCCAGTTGTTTTGCATTGTTAAAAAGCTAAGAAACCGGTTATTTTTTCAAAAATTATCAGCCTTGTTTCATAAATAAAAGCATTTTATGTATAATTGTTAGTTTAATATCGAAAAATAACCGTGTTTAATCGTTTTTATAAATCAGAAGTAGAAATTTGATTTTAATAGATACTTTAGGGCAGTGGTGGGCAAACTATGGCCTGCGGGCCAAATTTGGCTCGTTAAAGCATTTCATCTGGCCCGCCAAGACTTTGTTTTGTTAATATTTTTGATGTGTTATTGTAAAATTGTTTCCTTTTTATTTATATCAGTAGTGTTTATAAGGTTTAAAACTACTATATATCTATACTATCTATCTATCTATTTGTGTAATTTGCTTAATTATCTTTTAATTATTTTGTTAAGCAGATTTTATAAATTAAAATATTTTTTTCGGTCAAATTTTGGCCCCTTTTAAAGTATTTTTTACAATTTATGGCCCGCCAACCAAAAAGTTTGCACACCACTGCTTTAGGGATTAAAATTATACCAAAGACTCACAAGTCAAACCTTACGGGATTACGTCGATTTACCAGTACCCCTGTATAAATTTTTAAACGTTTAATTTTTCCACAGCATGCGGAGGCGCGCTCCACAGAACAGATGTTAAGCACATGGTTTACCCAACTGGGCAAGTTATTGTCTAAGAGTACGCGCCTTGACTACGAGTGCGCCCTCACCGCATTCTCTGTTCACCCCTCGCGAACGATGTTCGAGCGTATCATCGCCGCGCCCACATTACCACCCCTTGCTAGTTGCACGGTCAGTAGTGGTTCTACTACATTTATTTAAAGGAGCAAACAAGCTTACGCATCTTAAATGATCGCTGTCGCAACACCGGACGAACTGCAGGTAGAGTGGCCTTTGAGAAAGGACGTCCTTGTCCCGACGTTGTTTCTTAAAGGTCCCCAAATCGTCCAGGTTCGGAAACAACACTGGTGACAGCTGATTCTCTAGGTTTGGTGGAAGAAAGTTACGCCGAAAGTATGTTAACAGTTAAAGTTACAGCCTATATATCGACGCTGGAAAACAAAAACGTAGTAACCCACAAAAATGAAATTGTTCACCAGAGCCGAAAACTTTAAAAAAAAATTATAACTTTCGTGTTTGTGAACCTAGAGCTGTCGTTTTTGGACACAATATTTATTATTTTTTGCTGAATAAGCATTATACTACGGCATAAACCTAGAGTTTTCTTGTAAATAACACATCGTTTTACGGTACAAAAAATAAAAGAAAAATATTTATTTAGAAAATTCGATTCGAAATTTTCGCTATTTTTCATCTAATTGTTACAAGTAAAACGTTTTTTTCTGATTTGAAATCAGAAAAAATGTAAATGAACAATGACGACGACTGAAATGATGTAAAAAAGTGAAAATGGCCATATGTGTCACTTACTACGTTTTTGCTATCCAGTGTCGATATTTATATCCTACTGTTGGGCGCATTACCATGTTATATCAGGTACATTGATTAGCTACTAGATTACCACTGCTTTATTTATAAAGAGATAATGTTTGAAGGAAATAAAACGTGAAGCATTCTTACCTACTTTAAAAAAGGAGTTTCTCATTTCGAGTTAGGTTCGAGTTTTTTTATATTCAGTTTGGTGCATTTATTTTGTTTTAAAGGATTTGGTTTCGATTCCCAAGTAACTTTATGTCTGGCGTATTTGCATTCCAATATGTATCTAAGTATTGTTCTAATTAAGTTTTCTTATATAATTTCACAGGAATCACAAGAGTCGACAGCCGAGGCCAATTCGGAGTTTGGTAGTTGGGCTACAGACAGTCGCACCAAGACGAATTTTGTTAAGACATCGGAAACATTGAACATCAAACAAACACAGCATAATGTAAGTAAGCTTTACAGATTAAGTAAGTAATATTAAGTTATCATATCCTTACTCTTGCCTTCTACTACTTTGAGGGCTTTGGCCACTTCTACGTGCCACTCGCTTCGATCCCTGGCTATCTTTATACATTGCCAAGGTAGTTGCTGTATTCTGCAATGAGCTTTCATTTCATCCTGTAATTTATACATTTATACAAATAAATAAAATTGTAGTGTTTGTTTGTAATATTAAAATAACCATAAATAACGTTTTACATTTATTTTATTTTTATACTTTCAATCTAATGATCTCTAAATCTAAATACTTTAAATCTTGGAAATGCAGTCCTGGATGGTAAGTAAGGTGCACTAGCTTAGTAAATGCCTATTCACTCTATTCTTGAAAATACCAACATTGTAATTGGAGGGAAAGGCCGATGCGTTCAAACTATTCCAGTCCTTTGCTGTATGAATAATGAAGATATACATTACAAACCTAACATTTTGTACATTTTATATCTGTCTGTCTATTTGTTCCCGCTAATCTTTTGAATGGAACTTTCATTGGCAGATAGCTGCAGTAACTAAGCTATTTTAGAAAAATATTCAAGCTTATTAGTATTTGTGTGGTGCACTCAAGTATGGCTTATATGCTTGTAATTAATGATTTTCAGGCAAATGTGCTGTCAACTGCAGTGCTGACGTTGGGCGAAGCCATTGGTTTGGAAGCAGAGCTTTGTCAAGATTTGGCTGTCCTGCTCTCTGGACCGAGGCATAAAACTCTTTCCTGGGATATGAACAGGTGATTTCATATGTAAAGTTACTTAAATTAGTGCTGTAGAAAACGTCATTATAGAGTATTTGTGAGCAAAAGAGATATTAAAGAATAAATGAAGATATAAAATAAATATAAATATATAATTATATATATTTACTAATTTAAAAATCTCAGATAATCTGTTACTTTTTTAAAAAGAGATTCTTGTTAATTGAGCTGCACCAATTGTTGTGCATATTTTCCAGAGATATCCTGTTAGAAAACTGCAAAACGTACATGGAGCGTACACATAGTGGGACTCGAGCCTTGACTACGGAGCTGAAATACCTTAACCTCGATCCTCGTTCCTTCCAACATTTGCCAATGGAAAAGGACGACGAGGACAGCATTTATTATGGAATTGAGAAAGGTAAGTTCGTCTAGAAAATTTGTTACTGGTCAAATCGATTTATTCTTCCACCCACCCGTGACCAAATAGAGTCAGCCTCTCTTCCAGTTGCGGATTAGTTTCGACTTCATATCTTTTCTAACTTAGTCTCTCACATCACCATAATTTACTTCACTACCGCACCGCGAGCGTAAAAACTTAACACTTGTATTGGTGCTGACATCGAGAATAGAAGCAAGCTATTGGTACACAAGAAATAACATACAAAACAAACATACGCGCTAGAATAGCACATTATGACACAATGTTATGATTTAAATTTTAAACTACTTTTACGAGATTTTGTCATTACTTTGTAATGGTATTCCAACATCTTAATAAGGCCAAACATTTGTTAACTAAAGGTTACGAACACTTGGTAGAGAGCCAAGAGACAGCACACATTTGGGAAGATGAAGTCACGGATACAGCAACAGAAGGTTCTTTCTCAAGCGATATGTTCGATTTAGACTCGTCACCGGTTCGGCGGAAAAAGAAAAAATCTAAACGTATTAGATATTCGACTGACGAAGAAATTGATCCACTCGGATCACTTTCTGATATACAATACGAAAAGAAAAAGGAGAGACCACATAGTAAGGAAAGGAGTAAAGAAAAGTTAAAACCAAAGGTAACTGAATCAAGGCAAGGCAAAGAAAGTGAACAAGTAAAAATAAAGTCTGAAAAGAAAGAAAAGAAAAATGAAAGGAAAGAACGCAAGAAAAGGGAAAAAGGTTATGCAGTTTGTGAACCAACAGCTGGTGGTTCTCTTTCAAGGCTTATCGGTATGAAAGTTGCTAGAGTGGAAAACTTACCAGTAAAATTAGAAAATCAAAGCAATGCACATATTAACTGTACTGACCAAAGAAAACTATCCATCGCATCTATTAATTCAGATGGTAGTGAAACCAACGTAGTGTTTGATGGTTTATATTCAATGGACGAAATTGAAGTGCCAGAAAAAAATAATCAGAATTGTGAATTGGCTGCCAATAAAACTACTGTTTTAAACCCAATTCATATTGAAAGCGATGGAAAAACAAAGGATAGTCTCTTGTCTCAGGTAACTGTTATAGAAGCAAAAAATATTCAAAAAACAGTAAATATTACACAAATAAATCCACCTTTACCAAAACCTATTCATGCTAGTCAAAATACCTGCAGTCAGGAGTCAAAAAGTATTGATATTCAGGCCAAAGAAGTTAATGGAGAGTTCAAACAAAATATCAAAAAGTTGATAGAGTTCAGAAGAGTAAAACATCACGCTAATAATGATGTAAAGGTTGTAAGTCAGTTACCAAGTTCCAATGAGAATTATCTTACGGATAACGTTAATGCAGCTTTGCCCCTAAATCCCCTGCAAGATGTTAAAGAATTGAAGATAACGATTCCATCAAATACAAGTTCACAAATAGTACAGTCGAATGCCACGAAGGTTAATATAAACAAAAAACAGTGTGAGCAATTAAATTCACTAGGGAGTGAAGCAAGCAGTCTATTGACCAGTAATAAATCTGTTACCCCCATATCTCCGCATCCTTTTGAAAAGAGTTACGTTGGGAGGGTAGTATTTGGTTTGGCTCAGTATACGGGGTCGATACACGGTCAAAAATTGAAAGAATCAAATCCCGAAAGACAACCTACTGCACAATTTGAAAGCCAACATGCGTATAACACATTCAATAAAAAAACTTCAGATAATGCAAAGGTTATTGCCGACAAGCCAGTTTTAGTTAGAAATAACTTATGTGAGAATAGTACACATTTGAATAGTAATAATAAAATAAATTACAAACATTTCGTCAATGAATTAAAGGCAACTATTAATGCTGGCGCTATAAGAGACAAGCTGGGAAAAGGACAAAATGTATTACAAAATGACACAAACGCGTCCACTTATAAAACATGGACCAACGCTTTCAATGATAAATTTAAGATTCAGTCAGTTTTTACGCCTCAATGTGCCAAAACTCTTATACAGCAAAAGAAAGCTGACGCACCTAATACTTTTTCTCGACTTAGTTATATGCATAAAAACAAGCACAGTGATATAAAACCTAAACATGCAGTATGTCAGACTAAACAAATTAAACCAAAGAAAACATCTACTGAACTAGATAAACAAACCGTGGAACTAAAATTGAACAAGTATCAATACCTCCAAAACAGTGATTTAACGATATCGAGAATTAAAAATGCTACCCAGCCTAGTAAATGTAAAGACAATCCAGCGATACTACGGAAACATCAAAAGTCGTCGTTATGTGGTAAATCATCAACTTTTTCTAAAGAGCATCCACGTTTGGCTAGCATTTTAAGGGCAAATTTAAATAAAATCTCTAATAAGAAAAACTCATTAGATACCTGTGAAGAAATCGTCAACGACGCCCATAAAAATGAACCGCTAGGTGGAACGAATCCAAACACGAAACCAACTTCAACGTCCTCTATGCTAATGGAAAAGGATCAACAAGATATATTACAGCTTTTAAGACAACAAAACAGGCTAAACTCTTCCAGCCCGATATTAAAACCCACAATCAAGTTAAAACACATTGCTTCACTTTCGCCACCCTGTAAACTAGAATGCAGTAACATTACCCTTAATGTACCTTCTGATTTTCGTGATTTTGGTTCTGCAGATGCCACAAGATTAACCGGGTGTGAAGCTTATAGGAATAAATCCCATGAACCTTATGTGGCTGAAAATATTTCAGTTATGACGCAACGTGATTATCTAATATCGCCTGCCATTAAAATACCAACAACCGCAATCAAAATAGTCAATTCTCCTCTACATGCCTTTTCAAAATCGGATGCTTCTGGATGTAAGAAATTATGCGATAGAAAATGTGAAAGTAAAACATTAATAAAAAAGGAGAAATTTACACAAAAACACTCATCTGCTAATTCGATACCAGAACAAGACTGGAAAATGGTAATGGAAGATCTTTTAAAACATAAGACGCCAAGCAGAGGTCCAAATGCTCTTGACATTGCATTAAACAGAGATTCGTTTAATAAACCTAAAAAAGTTGAAAATATTCCTAGTCAGGAAAACTCAGAACTTAAAAGTAAGGGTGGGGACAAAGTAAACGTCATCCGTGAAGATGCCACCAATGTTGAATATAAAAAAGTTATTTCATCAGACTCTTCCTCTAATGCGTCACCAATTCATTCAAATTTACCGAAGAGATTAAATCAGCCAGTTGTGGTACAGAAATCCAATATGTACCACATACCTAAATCATTGTTGCCTAATCAATCAAAGAAAGATACAGCGTCGAATGTTCTTAAAAATCACGATCCTTTTATATCTGGCATTCCCAAATCAGATTATGATCTCTTGGATGAGCTAATGGATGACGATTTGCGTCAAGAGATTGGCGAATTGTTTTCTGACGAAGAATCTTTTAGCTCTACAAACAGAAAAGAAAATCAATCGTCTTTTGATAAGGGTAAAACATTAAGTGTACCTCCTTTCCACAAAAGTTACATTGATTCACTGAGTATATCAAAAGAACAAGAAATGCAATCTACATGCTCAACAAACCAAGATTCTTCTAAATTTGCGAACGACGGAGAAAAAGTATTGAATACCATTTCAATGCAGCTTACAAAATCACGGATGTGTTCTACCGTCATAGATAATCATAATCATTTAATAATTCCATCACATACAAAGGTTACTACAGATGCAAAGGATACAAGAAATATTGTAATCACCGATGCCCATGACATTAGACAAGATAAAAATAGTCTAATTACTGTTGTAAAACAAAATGCAAGTACTTCGCATTCACCTTCCCCGAACAATGGCGTCTACAGGTACAACACAGTACCACAATTGCAAAATGTTCTTGTCGTCAGCTCCGAAGTTGCTTATAATACATACCCTGTAAAAATGCAGATACAAGAAAATCAGTCTACAAACTTGTGTTACATTAATCCGAACGTAGGTAACGTTGCTGTTAATAATACCATTCCTAATATTTCTTTACTGCATACAATTCCGTTTGTAACTCCTTTGGTTAAATCGGAAGTTTTTGGTAAAGCTTCAACAGACTTTGAGCTACAAAATAAGTCGGAACAATCGTCAGTTACTCGCGCTGCGGAAAATCGTAGTGAAGTAAATTTCAATAATTTAACGACATCAAAGCAACAACGCGAGCCTATTGGTTTTCTAAAACATCAGACAAAAAAAATTAATGATACGGTCATAAGTAATTTTCAAAATCGAATGACGGACCAAGACACACGCTCTGAAATTGTAAAAGACTCGATCAAAAACCACGATCGAAATAAATTACCACAAATAGAAGACAATAATAAATTGGTATATATAAAGTCTGGTCAAATGTTATCTTTAAACTCCGAGCCCCATATTGATGTTAATACAAAATTTAAATTTGCCATGAATAATGAAAGACTGAAACAAAAACGCCTGGATATAATGAATAGGCAAGTAAACCACTATAGCAGCATAATGCCAATACCATTGCCTTATTTGTCATTAACCAAAGGAGAAACTAAAATTGAAGAGAATGACAATTTATGTAAAAATTCTGACGAAGAATTAAAACAGAGGCATGATAACGTAGAAATTGCGTTACATTCTGTGGGCAATGTAAAAAAAGTATGTGAGAACATATCTAGTGATAATTATTCAAAACATCAATGTACACGTGTAGAAAACTGCGATGACGGTAAGAATGATCTGAAAACAGATTTGAAAGGATCAGGAAAAAAGGAAAGTAACGATTCTGTTGATTTACCATGTCGTCGAATATTTCTGAGATCTTCAAAGAAAGATAAAATAATTACCTTGAGTCAAAAACCTCAAGTAGTTAAAAGCAAACAGAAACTTAGATTAACTGTTTTAAAACATGAAAATGTACTGAAAGGTATTGATGGTAACAGCCCAAGAACACCTAAAAAGGGAACTAAAGAATCCACTAATGAAGAGTATGATCTAGCTACACATAATTTAATAGATAAAGTAACGGAGAGCATTACTATTGAAGAAAATGTTAAAGTAATCAATAAGGAAAAAAATCATACTGTTTTACGAAAAACTGATAAGATCATCCCAGTTATTAGCACACCGTCTTCGATTGATACACAATTACTTACTAAAAAAGATCAATTAATTGGCTCAGAAAGAATCGGATTAGAAACAAATGGCGAAAACGAAAATTGTACTAATGAAAATATACTAATTCATGTGAATTCCGACTTTGACACAAGCCAAATTAAAGATAATTCAAATGAGCAAACATCTACAAAAAGCGATAACGTCATGTATAGAGATAAATGGCAAAAAGCCATCGTTGAAAATAAAAGTAAAGAACTAAATTATAACACAGATAAAAAAAATACTCAAAAGAATTATATAAATAAATTGCCAGTTGTGAATAAAAGTGATCTGCATGAGGATTGCAAACTTCGAAAACATACAATTGTCAATTACAGTTCTTCTAAAAAACAACACAGTATATGTAATGAGATAAAAGATCTAGATGAAGTAAAATTTAAAGAAATTACTAGTAGTAAAATGCTAAAAGACCCATCGAAAAAGACTTATAGCGTTCGGTTGCCTAACGGTTCAAAGTTTAAAGCCATAATTACCGGGTTAAATGACTTTGACATTAACAGTTCAATTTTACACGGGGAAATAAAATTGATTTTATTAAATAACTATTATAATAATATAAATCTGGCTAATATTAATATCAGCAAAACATGTAAAATATTGCAGCCGTCCACAATGGCGAAAATTACTAAAGAGATAGAAACCATAAATTTAATTAGCGATGATGAAGAAGACTCTCCCATTTTGAAAACAGAATTGGGTACTTTTGTAATTGGTGCTTTAGATAAAGAAGAATTTTCGAAACACGAGAAGAAACTATCAAACAAATGTTATGTGCCATTAACAAGATACACAGTTGAACAACTAACTGCTCTAGGTGGAAATAAGAAAGTCACCATAGACGTAAAGGAAAGTCCTAACTATTCGTTATTAAAGGATACAACATCCAATACAGAAACGTTGGCACATAGCATCAATCTGCTACCTTTATGTATTAAAAATGATTTAGAAGACAACAAACATATACGAGATTTTAACATTAATTGTACTTTAGTAGATAAAACAACTAATCTTTTAAACACACAAAATAGTATTATTAAGCCCTCCGAAATAGCTCTTGACGAAGTTAAATTTGTACTACCGAAGACTTCGTTGGTAGAAATCGAGAAGAACGTGCCGAAAACTGAAAAATGTGTACAAAATTATTTTGTAACCGCTCAAGGACTACCACAAAGCGTTAATCGTTCAGAATGCAGTTTAAAATTAATAAGATGTGACAATTTAGTAAAAGAATACGAAAAATTGAAGGTTATGAAGCAGAAATGTTATGTGAAACTAATTCGTTGCGATAGTGATTTTAACAAAAAAATCAACGGGGCTCATGCGTTCGAGGTCATGGAAACATTTACTAACAAACAAAAACAACCTGAAAAACTTTATAATGACAATATAACAAATATACCACGTGAAGATGGCAGGGATTGCAATTTGGACAATGATTTAATTAATTCCAATAACATAACAATTAAAGACAATGTTAAACTGAAGTCTGGAGAACGAAGTATATCTTGTTCATTATTAAAAAAGATTCCAACATTCGAACGGACAATAAATACTACTAATAAAGAACCTAATATCATAAATAAAGTGAATAATAAAAACGACGATGATCCCATCGAAAACTACGTAAAACATAATATCGATGATATTAAGGTTCAAAATCCTAACTCAAATGACTGCAATATAGATAACAATATTCGTCACAATAATTTGGGAATCAAAAACATAGTCAAGGCGAAGTTGGATCGTCCTATGTCTTGTCCTATATTAGATAATTGTTCTATATACGAAAATGTAACAGATTTAACTAACGAAGCACTGCAAGCCATGAATAACGTGAAAAATTGCAACGATGACGGCCAAAAACCAAACCAAAACATAAATGACTGCATAATTGATAACGAAATATTTCATCAAAATGACTCGCAAAATGAAGACATAGTTAAGCCGAAGTTAGAACGATCTAGTTCTTGTTCTATTTTAGATGATTTTTCATTATGCGAAGACGTCCTAAATTTAACTAATGATGCACCAAAACTCATAGTAACTCAAACTCAATTAAACAATTTTAACGATGACGGCCAAAAACCTACAGAAATATTAACAGTATTTCATAATTGTCACTCTGAATGGTCAATGTCAAAACGAGACTTGTTTTTACAAAGCACAAAGAACCTAGCAGGTTGTATGTACAAAGTTGATTCGAATAATAGATATTCTCAAATTATTGCTGATATTTCAACAGACTTTGAAGACCAAACTAAACATTCTTCCTTTAGAGAAGTAAATAGTACAAAAGTAGTAAACGTTATTCCGTCGCATATTTTTCGAAACTTTCAAGTTGAAAGTCTTAAGAAATTGGTTTTAAATTTTTTTGAATATAAAACAATGCTTTATGCATTACATCCCGCCTTACAAAGGTCTGAAAATACACAAGTTGCGGGTTCCTTGAAAAGAAAGTTATTGTTTATTGACAACTCATCATGCAAAATGCATAAGCACGATCACGAAATACCTTTGCGGGAAACCATAGAGACCAGTACAATTATTGAAGTTAAACCCAAAACAGCCCTTGATAACATATATAAGGTGAAGTCTGAACCAGACTCTGTAAATACGGAAAATGATTCGTCCCTCACGGTTAGTAACAATACCGCCAACACTAGTGAACATAGTTTAATTGAAAATGGTTCGAATTTGACGACAAGTTTGGAAGCCATAGAGACCAGTACAATTATTGAAGTTAAACCCAAAACAGCCCTTGATAACATATATAAGGTGAAGTCTGAACCAGACTCTGTAAATACGGAAAATGATTCGTCCCTCACGGTTAGTAACAATACCGCCAACTCTAGTGAACATAGTTTAATTGAAAATGGTTCGAATTTGACGACAAGTTTGGAAGCTGAAATAACAAACATGAATAAGCAGACGTATTTAGATCCTAAATGTATCGAAAAGGGTCAAAATTTAAGTAATTACCTTGACACGTCTGGCTTAATAAAAGTTGAGAACAAAGAATCTAATTTATTTATTGACGATGATTTTTTCAAATTAAAAGAGGAAGAAATTAATGATTTAAATCCGATCAACATAAATCACGCTACTAATCATTCTGATGCGAAAGGTTTATATAAATCAGAAGATATGTGTGATGTATCCCAAAAATCAGATGCAAAAACAAACATTTCGACCAACCGACATTTTGTTAGTTTAGATCTATCTGAAAATAATACTTTTTACGTAGATATGGATCATGATTATGTCAAAAAAAGAATAAGCCTTAACGATAATAACGATACGGGCTCAGAATCGAATCTTGAATGTAATGTACGAGTCAAACTTGAAAATGATAATGTAATTGAAAATCTAGTAACAGACGAGGAAGAACGTACGTACAACATCTTGCGTAATTTGACACTTTTTTATAAATCAGATTTAGTGTTAAAAGGCATTGAGTACGAAGATCCTATCGCTGGCACCTGTTATATGTTTCCCTTGGAAACAGATGGAATTGATTACGAAAATTATTTTTGTGATGAAAATCGAGGGGAATTAGTTAATGATGGTAACGAAATGCAAAAAAGTTCTCATTCCATAAATTATGATTTTAACGAAGAAAATATATCAATGATCATACCCAAAAAAACGTATTCAAGATTTGACAAGGTTGAAAAGGAACGTTATTTTGACAAATATAGTAAAAAGAATATCAAACTCGAACTCAAATTCCCAGAACGTGAAACGATATTTAGGAATAGCGAAAACATTGATTATGTAGAACAGAAAATATCGGCAGACGATTGTACAGCCTACAAGAAAGAATTTAAATGTCTAATTAATTATCATAGTTCTTTAAAATTTTCTTATTCAAGGCCATTTCATAAAGAATACATCGACGCAACTAGCTTAGTCAAAGCTTGGCCAATAAAAGATTCGTATCATGTACCATCAGCAACAGAGGTTGAAGATATTTTCCAAGATAATTATAAACAAGAATGTGTAATAGATCCTACAAAACAAACTTTAGCAGAAGAATTATCGGCAGATTATAAGGATTTCGAATTGACATCGAATGAAACTGAAGAAAATGATCTCCATACGGGTTTTGGTGAGGAGTCCGGCAGAGTCATACAAAATTTAGAAAAGAAGGATGAATATCCAAAATTTTCGGCTGCGACTCTGTCGGACGTAAAGCAATCTCAGCCGTTTTTACTGTCCGAAGACTATAAGGACCGCGAAAATACTTTTGAGAGGTCTAATTTATCAAGGGAAGATCAACGAAACAAATTAAAACGTTACTTAACTTACATAGAGATAAGAGACAAAGTGCGATCATTTTTTAATAAAACGTCTATGGAATTAAACTGTAAGTGGATGATGGATAATACAAAAGACAAAGATTCACGTAAAGTCAAGGAACAATTCGATTCGCCCAATTATCCGTTTGACTTTAACTCCTATCATTTTTTAGAATCCCGACCTTCGGAAACTATTGTACAAGTTGTTCCAAGTGGTCAGCCGCCAGTAAGTGCTACTGCGCAAAACCCTGCTAGTTGCGGTACTTGCGTGACTCAAGTTTCAGATATTCCTTCACAATATACAGTGGTTAATAGTCCACACAATGATTTACAATCGGATATTAAAACTGAGTATACGGAACTTACAACAGACCTTAGTCTTCCATTAGGTGAGTACAAGCGTCAAAATTATAACAAGGAAAGACAGGAACCCTCTTATATACCAAATAACAACAGAATTGTACAATCTGAATTTGAATTCTGTGCAAAAATTGAACCAAAAGAAGAAAAGTGTGACGATGAAGAAAATAAAAGTCTGGAAAATAAAGATAAAGATTCATACTATCCAAATGTTAAAAATAAATCACTAGAGTCAGATACGCCAGTCTCGTTCTACCATTCTACAAATAAAGAAATCTATAGATCTGAAAGAATTTATCAAAAAGCTCACGCTATGACTGCTGCTTGTATTACAACAGAGAATTATCCAGAAGCGCATCAGTTTGGTGAAGTTTTACCTCTAAAGGTGCCACAAAACCTACATAATACTACAAAAAGTTCAGAAAGTGATTGTTCGAATACTACGTCTATTAATGCGGCGAGCTTACAGGATGCCTTAGCTCACATTCTTCGCCCACAAATGAATCAAACGATTAGTGCAGAAAATAATGACCAGTCAGATAATACATCAGTCACACCACAAGTTTTGCACATCGTTCATGGAAAAAATGGTCCAAGCAATCATGTTACTCACGTTGAAAATATTCAACAGTCTGTTATAAATTCCCCTAATTCTACTCCTGTACTGAATATAGTAAAAAATAAAGATTCAACTGCTAACGAAACTCCAGTGCAACACATGAACACTAACGGAACGCCTGTTCAACTGCAAAACTCTTTAGGCAGCCTATCTTTGGTAGGTACTCGATTACAGCAAGGTGGTAATCGATTTCTTCATATAGTTAACGCTGGAAATCACGAGGTCGCTAATGCTAAACAATTTCTTAAAAAAGTTAATCTGCTAACTAATCTTACAGAAAAGAAGGATGATTATCCAAAATTTTCGGCTGCGACTCTGTCGGACGTAAAGCAATCTCAGCCGTTTTTACAGTCCGAAGGCTATAAGGACCGCGAAAATACTTTTGAGACTTCTAATTTGTCAAGAGATGATCAACGAAACAAATTAAAACGTTACTTCACTTACATAGAGATAAGAAACAAAGTGCGATCATTTTTTAAGAAAACGTCTATGGAATTAAACTATAACTGGAAGATGGATAATGCAAAGGACAAAGATTCACGTAAAGTCAAGGATCAATACGATTCGCCCAATTATCCGTTTGACTTTTACTCATATCATTTTTTTGAACCCCCGCCTTCAGAAACTATTGTACAAGTTGTTCAAATTGGTCAGCAGCCAGTAAGTGCTGCTGCGCAAAACCCTGTTAGTTGCGATCCTCGCGTAACTCAAGTTTCAGATAGTCCTTCACAATGTACAGTGGTTAATAGTCCACACGATGATTTACAAACCGATATTAAAACTGAGTATACGGAACTTACAACAGCAGACCTTAGTCTCCCATTAGGCGAGTACAAGCGTCAAAATTATAACAAAGAAAGACAGGAACCCTCTTATATACCAAATAACAAAGAAATTGTACAATCTGAATTTGAATTCTGTGCAAAAATTGAACCAAAAGAAGAAAAGGGTGATGATGAAGAAAAGAAAAGCCCTGAAAATAAAGATTCTGATTATTCATATGATCAAAATGTTAACAATAAAGCATTTGAGTTAGATACGCCAGCCTCATTGTTTTACGATTCTACTAATAAAGAAATCGAAAGAATTGATCAAATTGCTCACGCTATGAATGCTGCTGGTATTACATCAGAAAATAATCCAGAAGCTCATGAGTTTGGTGATGTTTTACCTCTAAAAGTGCCACAAAACCTCCATAATACTAAGAAAAGTTCAGAAAGTGATTGTTCAAATACTACGTCTATTAACGCCGCGGCCTTACAGCATGCCTTAGCTCAGATTCTTCCCCCACAAATGAATCAAATAATTAGTGCAGAAAATAATGACCAGTCCCATAATACATCAGTCACACCACAAGTTTTGCACATTGTTCATGAAAAAAATGTTACAGGCAATCACGTTACTCACGTTGAGAATGTTCAACAGTCTGTTATAAATTCCCCTAATTCTACTCCTGTACTGAATATAGTAAAAAATAAAGATTCAACTGCTAACGAAACTCCAGTGCAGCACACAAACTCTTTAGGAGGTCCAACTTTTGTAGACACTGGATTACAGCAAGGTGAAAATCAATTTCTTCACATAGTTAACGCTGGAAATCACAAGGATGCTAATGCTAATCAACTTCTTAAACGAGTGAATCTGCTGACTAATCTTGCAAATGTTCAAGGATCAAATGAACAAAACATGTTACAATTTGTATGTAAATCTACCGATGGCAAAGCTATTCAGTTGAACACACACCATCAGAGCAGTATGGTCCTGAGGTTACCGCCTATTGAAAGCCAAAGTTTTCAAGACATCTCGTCAAATCCAGAATATCTTAGTCTCACGCCATCTATAGCTAATAATGCGAATGTCCAAGAAACGACTATGGCTCAACAAGAAATAAACTCCAGATCAGTTTACGAAGAAAATTACGCAAAACTTATCCAAAATACTTCGAATGAGCAATGTAGTCCAGAAAGGACCACAAGCCTCCCAAAATTCAATCAGGCATTTGGCAAGCCAGTATTTCAAGACGAAAATCAGAAAGAAAATGAATTAGATAGCAACACTTCACATTTATCGCCCGTTCACGCCTCCGCAGCTCATCCTGAGTGTGAAACACACGATAATGCCATGAATCTTGATCACATAGGGCAAATTGACAGTCCCCCATTATTAATACGAAAATCGCCTCAAACATCGCAGGCTCAATCTAATCTAGTTCAACAAATAAAGCAGTCCATTGCTCCTATGAACATTCAAACAATGCACGGTGGAGTAATTTATACAAGGCAAATACCTGTAAATATTGGTGGAGGACAAACTATAAATTTAATCACGGTACCCAGTACCGATTTAACTGAAGAGTCTAATCATAAACAAGCCGACGGCAAGTTTCAAATGAATCATAATGATATTATTGAACCATCTATTATTAAAATAATTCCACAAACACAATCTACCCCCAGCTCAGAGGTAGCACCAGAGGAAAGTAATAATAACGTCGGTATTTTAAATGAAAATGGACAAAATGCTCAACCGCAACCAGTCCTAACCCAAATGCGAATTAAATTACCGATGCTAAGTAAAACGCCGCAAATGGTTGCCGGCGCCAGAGTGGTTCGGCCGTCCTTTTTTCAGATTCAAAGAAATGTTATTGGTGGAGTCAACCAACCTGTTTATCAACAGTTAGTACTAACTGCTGCACCGCCGCTAGGTCAACAGACAATTAGGTTGCCACAATCGCAAGTGAACAAGGAAATTAAAATGCCAACAGAAACTCAGTCGACGACGGAAAATCAAATGAGCTCATCAACGCTTGAACAATTAAGAGAATTTGATATGGTACTGGAACAAGTCAAAGAGAGGAGCACAGTGCAGCCTAACTCTATTGCAAATAGCTCCGTGCCAAAACCCCATACTACGGCGACGGAAACCAACGAAGCCGCTTCAATTAAACCCGCAAGTGAGGCTACACAAGTGCTATATTCTATAGGAACAAATCAACATTTCAATGTAGCATATGTAAACAAGAAGTCTACAGCTACGACCCCAACGACGTCGACATTTACCCGATCTCCTAACTCGTCGGTTATAACTGAATCACCCACCTCCTCTACGCCTGTTAAGAGTTCTCAAACAGCACCTACTGTAAAGAGCACTAACGGAACATCAACTCTACAAACCCCGCCAAAATCTTCCAAATCTAGTTCCAGGTCAAGACCAAGGACGAAAGCTTCATCAAATCCTCCCAGCACATTAAAATTTAATAGTAGCAGTTCTAAGTCGTCTTCACAGAAACCTCACGAAGACGAACAGACTACGCAAAGGATCCTGTATATATTGGCTGAATACAGAGAGCAGGTTGAAAATTGTCCGGATAAAAATAAACCGGCGCCTCGCAGACGAACCAATCTACCTTTCACGCCCGGATCATCGAAACGGAAGAAGAGCGGTTCATCGCGATCTGGAGGACGTGACTCGAGTCCCGGAAACGCAGACGATGTTTATCGTAACGCAGGCTCTGAAGACAGCAGCTGCGGAGCGTCACAAGGTGATTGTAACGAGAACAGCTTAGAAACTCAGTCACCGGAACAAAGCCCACGTAAGACTGGAAGAAAATTGTCCTTCGAGAACGAAACACCACCTGCTCAACCAAAGCCGCCGCCGCAACGCAATGTGATCGTCGCGGACGGTCAAATTGCTCTCACTCGGGGAGCACCAGGAAAACCTACCACGGCGCTTCTAATGCCGGCCAATTATATTCTACCAGTTTCGATGCTAAAAGGGGGCCAACAAATCGCTATAGTCACGAACCGTGGACCAAAACTTCTAACAGTCAGCGGTGGCGAAGGTGGAACAACTAGCGCGCTGTTATTGCAACGTCTCATCGGTCCCGCTGGATTGAAACCTATGCTAGCGCGAACTGGGGTGCGCCATATTAGATTGCCGACAACGCTGCACAATCTTCAAGCTTTCAATCTAGCTACAGCTACTGCGGCACCGCCCCCTGACAGCACAGTTTCTCCCGCACCGGCACCCACTCCGGATCTAGTGGAAACGGAAAACAAGGCGCCGGAATCACCTTGGACCGAAAGAGACGATCAAAACCCTAAGCCGGTTCGCAGTTCGAGTCCAGAAGGGAAGCAGCCGTGGACCGTTGCATCGTCAGCCAATCCTAATGATGGCACATACCAAGAACCTGCGCGTACGGAGAACGTAGAGAGGACAGTTCTTGTAAGTTATTTTATCCATATTAAAAGAAAAGTTTTTATATCCATATTTTATGTACTATATAAATATTTTTCCATTAATATTATTCAAAAAAGATGGATGAAGCCTTCACCCAAACAGGGTTCCATATCTGACATAGAACAAAAAATTAGAAATATATACTTTAAAAGCCTTACAAATAAACGTGGTATAAAAATTAACCTTAGGAATAAACTACGAATAAGAAAAATTTGTACTAATAAACCAAGAATACATTATACCTGGTATAACGTTGACGTTTTTGTTCATACAACCGTTATTCCGAAGTTATAACGACGTACACCCATGTTTAAGGCCAGTATTACATTTAAAATACCACGGTTTGTGTTGGCGCATTTGAAATAACTTATTACGGAATTAAGGGCAACAGTAAATGACTTAATAAATATCACTCAGACTCCAAGACATGTTAAAATATTTAAAAGAAGCGAAAACCCTCTTGATTTATTTGGCGATGAACAGTTTCGATTAAAATATCGGTTTTCTAAAAGTAGTGTAATATTTCTAGATCAATTATTTGGAAGGTCCCTTAATATGAACAAGCGTGGAGGTGGATTATCTTCCGATATATTGACAGATACCATAGACTACAAATCGTTTTTAGACAATTTTGTATAGTTTCTCTTTGATTGCGCTGTTGCCAACTCGTGCATTTTGACGTAACTGAAGAATAGATAAACCATAGTTATTCCGGATTTATTTGTGGTGAACTATTAGCTTATTCGTAATTTGTTCCTGGTTTAATTAAACTTAGTACAGAGGAATAAATATGTATTACTCATTTTTATTTGTAAGACTGTAATTATTAAATTAACAAAATAAGGTACTTGTTAGAAAAATGTAGATATGGAAATCAAAAGGCTTCATTATTACAAATATATTCCCATCAATAACATTTGTCCGCTCCCACTCCTAAATCCTACAACAAAGCACCGATCGTAAATCGAATATGACGAACATTTTGAAACTTCAGGAACCGATCCCAGATCGATACAGTCCCGATTTGGAGGCGCAAAGGATCTTTGATAAGATGTTCGACGTAGACTCGAAAAGGTCATACGTCGACGGTACGCAGGACGATTCGCCGCGTTGCGGTTTTGATATAAACACGTCGGATTGCGACGATAAGTGCTACCATCAGGTGACCGTAACGTAGAACGTCTCTGCCCCTACAGAATTAGATCCGCCTCTATACGTAGACATGCACGCCTCGATTTCTTTTGTAAGCTTTCCTCTTCGTTCCGTGTTGATGCCGTTAATGTCATTAATCATTGCGACAACTATACTTGCGATTTCCTTATTAATAGACGGGACATCTAGATATTATAATTTAACTAGAACTATTATAAAAGTGAATTAATTCAATGCGTTCCTTCGTATAATCAAATATAATATGAGATTGGATTTGTTTATTTTGATATGGGAAAAGTGTGGCTTGGAAGAGGATGTTATGATTTGAATAGAGAAAGGAAAGAGACTTTATGACACATTTTTTTTAATTCTCGTAGGTCCTAGGTGAATGTGTGTAAACGAGATTGGTAAGACGCTGTGGAAAGGCGACATGCTTAGAGTCTGCTATTTGTCAATATCTTTATGAAACCAACCTTTTAATTGTTTTTGCCTAAAACGGTATACTAATATAATTTGTTGATATGTAATTTTCAATTGAATTTATGATTGAAATGTGTCGGCATATCGTTAATTCAATAAAAAAATGACATTTATGAATATGACATGTATATGAGTAAAAACAAAAACCGACATCAAATCAAATTAAACTTTTAACTTTATTAATATCGTACCAGCAAACATAATATACAGGAGCTGTGTGTCTCGAACTAGGTATAGTATACCGCAGTCCTGTAGTTCTGGGCTCTCAAGAATAAGACGGTATCCCCTGCCTGTCGTAGGAGGCTGGGGATACCGTAATCGTAGACTAAAAGGGGCCTCGGTTTCACTGGGCGACAAGGGTGGGGGCCTTTGTCGTCCGTTAAAGTGGACCCGGGAAGAGCTCTCCTTGAACACAGTGCAGAGGGAAGGGCCATCGGGGAGGTTTTAGAGGGTAAAACCCCACATAACCGCCGCCTTCCCCCAGAAGGCGGGGTATCTTTTTTAAGATTTCCTCCCCGTTAACAAAAAAAAAGTATAGTGTACCGGTATCTCGGAAGACAGTGCTTTCCATGAGCCACAAACAGTAAGTCTTGCGTACGTTAAGTGCCTACTGCTAACAACGTTTTTATATGGATAAAAGACACTTTCTTATCACATCTAGTGAGCTTCACGTTTAATTTCTTATAGTATTGTTAACAGTAGGCCATAATTTATCCGTGAAAATGCAACTGACCGAGTCGTGGTTCGGCCCTCTCGGGCGCCCTCGGATCGGAATGCTTACGCGTAACATAGAAGACGTCAAGTTGACGTTACCTCTCACCGGGGGGACCCTTGTGTGGAGTTACTAGCGATAGAGGTTCAGGCTAAGCGACCTAAGTGCCATGCCACCTCTCAATCCGGTGAAGCACTCAAGGCCAGCTTCTCTGGCCTATCTGTGTAGTTTGACATTAAAAAAAACAGTAGGCTCTTTTTAGTAATAATCTAATTTTCCGAAAATTTTGAAAAATGTCACTTTTCTATTCAATCGACGATATTAGTAACATGTCATTATGTAAGAGATTAACAAATAGCAACAATAGAATACAAGACAATATTGTGTATAGTGCACAATAGAAATACACTCCCGGACACATCTAACGGCCCAGCTAGTGTTTTAAGTTGTCACGGTCCCTAGCCAAGAATAAATTTTAGGTGTAGCAATAAGTTTTTAAAACAGTTTTGAAGCTGATGTAGTGGTCAACCCTTTGGTATGTTTTTTTAATTTAAAATTTATAATTAAGAAAAATTCCAGTCCATTCTTTTAATAATTAAAAATGAGTAAATAAGCAGTATCGTGAACCGATGATTATTTATGCGATTCAGGTGTATGAATGTGGATGAAACGAAAGAGATGTGCCAGTATCGTACTAAGTCTAATCTATCCCTTTGGATGACGGACGGTGTATAAACGATGTCGCTTCTACCGTACGTCGATGCATCCTCCACTGGCAACGAAGAAGAAATGTTTTCTCTTATTATAGTAAATGTTGTCTTACACTCTTCGGACAGTTGTATCATTTTTATATTTCAAATAACGTGAGTTCAGGGGACTTTTAAAAACATTCTTCCATGTCAAAATGTTTAAATAGCGAAATTGAAATGATTTTATTTGATTTTGCATGTTTCGAAACGAATCGTTGTTTTTTTTTCTTGCCCTCCCATCGTCAAGTAATCCTTGCATTAATTTGTTGCATGAACTCGCATCAATCTTCATCCTATCTCCTTATATACATAGTTGTTGCTCTTATATACCATGTATATTAATTTATATCGCAATTGTTAATCTTTTACGAGTTTGTTTATATAGGTATATATTTATATATTAACTAGGCTTTGACGTTGTCGTAGACATTACAAAACTTCATCTCTGGCGAAAATGATCAATAAAAACTTTTTTAACAGCTTTCCGCTTGAAAATTGTTTTTTTTTAACTAAACGTCATAACGCCTGTGCTAAAAATAAAACAATCATGGTCGTTGGCTATTTTTTTAAACCAGAAATACTCTTGAGTATGGACTTATTTAGATGTTATGTGTAGGTTGTTCAGAAGAGAGATGTTCCTTCTCATCGACAGCATCGTCACAATCACGTGACCAGCGCTGCACTCAGACACAAATATGCAGCATTGGAGCAAGAACTGAGGCTTCAGGTGAGCACCACTAGACGTTTTTTTTTTAAATTCTAAATAGGCTCACGTTTGGCCTCAATCTCGCCTGATGGAAGGCGATGATGAAGCCTAGGATGGAGCACGCGAGGCTATAAGGTGTCTGTTCACATTGGACTTAAAGGTGTCCAGATTGTACCCGTGAGGAAAGACTGAACGCGGCAAAGAGTTCCACTACTTAGCGGTAGCTTTTATTGACGTAAGCATGAAGCGCGAAGTGAAACTTCTTTTATAATTTGAATTAGTGCTTGACTACAAACCCACCTGATGTTAAGTGGTGATTAGTCGAAAGATGGTACGCGTTAGTTTAGTAAGTGCCTGTCCACTCTACTCTTGAAGGCTCTGACGCCGGCAACTTGCTCCATTCGTTTTCTGTACGCACGATGAACGATGACTCGAATCGCTTCGTTCGGAACATCGACTATGAAAGGGTGGAGACATGCCTAATGTAATTCCTGTGCACACTCTCCAAAATGTATTCTGTAAAACATCTCAAAGTTTTATATATATACCTATAATGATTTCGTCGGTCGTCAACTTTATGAGTCGAAATTACAATTTACTAACTTTCAACGTTTTTAAAGAACCAAAAATTTTTCTTCTTGCCAACAATATATAGCAGTTAAAGTTACAGCCTATTCTCTAAAAGTTCGACTGTTGGCCACAGATCTCTGTAGAGACCGTCACGCGGCCCTAGTGCGCTTTGGTATAATTCACGTATCTTAGACATGTAGGTTTCCTCACGATGTTTTCCTTCCGCGTTATAAATCAGCACTTAAAACTGCAACCGCTTTTCACCAAGCTGAGCTGGTGATCCCAGCGCCATATACCCGACACAAAAGCAAGTGGTTTTTTGAGTACAAAAAACCGAAAAAACTGCAATTTATTGGTACAAGCCGACTTCGATACTGCAACCCTCCGATCGTCAAACTCTTCAGCCAATAGGCTATCGGTATATTACTACCTATTATACACCTTAAAAGGTTCCCAAAGGCGGACTTAATCTAGACAAATCTACAATTGGTACATTAGTTTCCACAGTTTTTGGCGTTGCCATCAAGTGTTTTCTGCTTTATATTCATGCTATCATGATGGCGCTTGTTGTAGAAGTCGTTGTCAGAAGAATGCGAGGACTTGGGTGTGGATTCACCTTCGGCCGCGGAACTGTTCCCGGAGGCAGACCTGCTATTCTCCGGCTCCCCGGCCACTGAACCCGCGCAGCCACAAGAACAGAACTTCCATCGTTCGCACACTCGTAAGTATTAGCACGTGAGCCATCGACTATGCTAATTTCATTATGAAACAATCCATTTACAATTCAATTAGCACGTCATTCATTGCAAAATTAGAAGCGTCAATAGCCTAATGGTTAAGGGTACCGTCTACGAATCATAAGGTCGTAGGTTCGATCCCACCATTATCTAAATATTATTTTATGAAAAATAATAGCGGAACTAATATGTGTGTAAAGAAAAATATAATTTTCTTCTTAAAAAATTCTAACGGCAAATGGCATCGTGTCAACAAGACATTTGATCGTTCGATGTAAAATAATTAGTTGTTGTAAAGAAATAACATTAATTGTCGTATCTTTTGTAAAAGAGAAACTCTTCTGTGTTTATTAATTTAAATCCTATCTTAACCTGTGTCCGGGCGGTTGGCTCAAGTTGTACAGTACGCCAGCAACCCGAGTTCGACCCCAGGTGCCGGCATCAATAAATTGGTTGTTGCAATTTTATGTGCTGATTTACAACGCGCTCGGCGGTGAAGGAAAACATCGTGAGGAAAACTACATGTCTTAGAATTTTTTTTTCTAAAACGTGTGAAGTCTGCCAATCCGCTCTAGGACCGCGAGGTGGACTATGCCCTTATACTTTCTTTACAGAGAAGGCCTGCACCCAACAGTGGGACATATCAATTTTATATATTTAAAGGCTATAACGTTAGCTATCTTATTTATGTTTATTATATAAAATAAATTATTATTATTATTTGTACTTCTGTTAATAACTGACATAACCTAAAAGCGGGCAAGAGCCTTCTTGCTAGGGATGTTCATGCAAAAAATATATCGATACATTTTTCGATATAATATATCGTAATGTTGTATGTAATATGGGATATATTGTATAAATATATCGATATTTTCAAGCTTATCGCTTGTTTTTAATTAAGTAGCCCAAAAAAGATTATACAATTTTATACAACTAATACTGCTATCGCGGAGTGTATTAACATATATACGATATTTGGTTATTGAAAATATATCAATATAAATATCGATATTAGGTGATTCGATTATATCGGGTTGAAGTGATATATCGCGTTCATAATTTGACATTTTATGTCATATCAATATATATCGTGCACTCCTACTTCTTGCTACTATCGATTTCGTACCAACAACTGTAGGACAGGAGAGGTAAAATAAATAAATAAATAGTAGGATAATAAGAAAAACAATAAATAAATAACAGCAAGAATTATTTATTTAATTTAAAGTTGTTTTTTCTTAATATATCTATTCAATAAATATTTCTTATCTATTTCAGCTCAACCCATAATAATAAACCAAAGTATGCCCCGGCCCGACACGGAGGACCAAGTCGCCACCGACCACTTACTGCAGCGCAGAGATCTGCAGTACGAGCACCACCAGCTGGCCATGAACCTGGGACTCGATGACGTTGGCATCGTGACGGTCACCGAAGATGGTGCGACCATCACTTTAGACCACGAGGAGTTTGCGAGATCACACCCCAACACCACATTCCACAGGGAGCCAAGTGAAGATGGGGAGGTGAGAATCGAGCCCACTCCATTTGTGTATCATATCACTCTTAGGGGCCAGCAGACAATAACCACCCTCGATATATAAGAAACGGTTGCGTCACTTACCTGCGGGCGAAACGCGGTAGCCTTTCCTTTTTAGAAGGGGCCAAGGAGCACGCGTCAGATCTGATGTTAAGTCAACGTCAGCCACTTGCAGGACGCAAGAGTATACATTCTCTTCAAGCGGGTAATCGGCCTACATATGTTATTTGGAATCTTTTGTTTTCATTTGATTTTTTGAAACATTGTCTTAAACAACTTGTGTTAACAGAGTTAAATGTTTGCAGGTGCACCCTTACACAATATCTGGAATAAGAAGCCGTCACACGACGATATTCCACGCGAGTAGAGCTCCGGCCACAGTGCTCATGGGTCCGCAGACCACTGTTATATCACAAGCGAGCCACGACAGCCCCACATTCAACATAACATCAGATATTCACACGTTGAAAATGTCATCAACTCGCCGGTCATTCATCATCAGCAATTCCATAACCCGCCCACGGTCCTCGTCAAAGATGATGGCCTGACAAGGTACGACACCATCCTAACAGATTCAAGAGAGCTGCACCTCTCTCATACCGCTTCGGCCATCGTGCACTCCGTTGGCAACGCGACCCAAGTGATCCGGAGGGTGGGCTACGATGATGAAAGACGGGCCCCGAGATACCTCATGGACGACACACTGGTTGGTGACGATGCCAGAACGATGACTTACGAGAGCTCAAGGGACGCCGCGTTTGAATCCATCGCCGGTGACGTGGACTATGATAGATCATCACCAGAGCGCCACGCGGAACTGTACTGGGAGTCGAACTCCGCATCAGAGCGGTCAGACGGCCGGCGGCCATTGGACTTCAGCAGCGATAGCGACAAATGCTGCAAGAGTCCGTCGTACGACGAAACCAACTCGACAGATTCGAGCGGTATCGGTTCGCACGTGCGACTTGACTCCGTGATCAAGGACGCGCGAGGGCTGGACCGGAGCGGCAGCGCGGACGGCTCCTCCGCTGACGACACGCACCCTCCGCTCCGCACCTACCCCCCAAAGCGGGTGTACCACGGCGAGATGGGGAGGAGTTTGACAGGGAAAACGAGAGCAGGTGAACGGTTGACTGACAGCCTGGATGGGAGAAGACGCGCGTCTGGCAGGGGAGTGGTGAAGCGCTGCTGCCATTGCTGCACCGGCTCGCCTCTCCCGCCGCGCCCGAAGAAACCTAGGCAAAGGAAACCTGCCCCCATAGATTACTCCATTCATTGACCGATTCATGGTTTATGTCCTGGACCGTGAACCAGACTGAACGATGATCTCATTATGAGGTTTCATTTCTATGTGTAAGTTAAAAGAAAAATTGTTAAACTTGTTTTGTATATACCATTGTGTAGCTCACGCCAGCCGCCATTTTGTTTTCTTCTAGCTTAAGACGTTCATTTTAGGTGTTACTAGTTACTAAGTTGCATTATGTCTGCTAAGTTCAAATCTTTTTATCTCTTGGTGAATTGACGGAGGCGGATTTTTTAAATTGTTAATTATTCTTTTGTAATTCGTGTAACATATATCCATTACGTATATTTAAATGTAATCCTAGGCCAATGTATAAAATATTTCTGTAGGGTATATTAACATTTTTAGGTTAAGTGTTTCCTTTAGCGAGTACAGGCTATACTCAACCGTGATTTGTTTTTCTTAATATTAACCCTTTGATGACTGAATTTCTAGACTCCTTAGTACGTTTGGAGACAATATTTTGTAATCGATTTTTTTTTTAAATACTGTATTATATTCGCATAGGTGTTAAGCGGACTTCCATTGTAATGCACAAATCGATTGACCTTAAGACGATGCGAGCTTTAAGTGGCGTAATTTTTTTTGTAGATTTCATCGTTTCTCGGTCTTTAACCGACCGTCTCCGTGTGCCAAGTTATGGTACCATAGTATGCTTCACTTAACCGGGGTCGGGGGTTCCGTATTGTCACCTACGAGTTAAGTTAGTGTGAATTCTATAACTATAATGTGTAAATAACTACCCGCCTGTACGCTTGGGGGACCGTCTAGTCAATGTACTCTTTTTTTTAGTGTGTTTGACCGGGGTGACCAAGTCATTCATGTTGTTGCAGTATTCAACGCGCTTATGTATATAGAACTGCATTTAGTTAAAGTATATAACTGAACTGTGCGCAATTGTACATAGAGCGGTGGGAGGGTGAGGCAGGGGGGTGGGGGGATGTAGTGAATTTAGGTATGAACAGTCGACTGTTCTCAGGCGGGTTCAGTAAGTTTAAATAGTTCAGTTCTTGTAGACGTTAAGATAGAGGTATTAGGTAATGTTCACATCGACGAGTTCCAGCGTATGGGGTGTTGTTCCCTGTCTGTACTCGGAGATGGAACTATTCAAATCCAGTGTTAGTGAGCGCGTAATTTTAAAGTTTTTGAGACCTATTGATGTGTTTTTTTATTTCCAATCTCTTTCGATTAAAGGGCGACGAGTTTCTCTGTCACTTGTACGCTTAAGATTTTAATTTCTCCCTCGTGTAATCCGGTATGTTGTTGTTGTTGGTCGGGAATATTGTGGACGCGGTGTACCGCGAATGTTATTTCCAGGTAATACAATATTTGCAGTGATATGCGGTTTTTGTTATATTTTTCACTTTTAGATATTTTAAATTTATTGTGTAAATGATACTTAATAAAATTGTGTACTAGGTTTCTTCATTTTTTTTTAATTGTTTCCCATTGTGATAATGTAAACATTATTATTGAAAGTGCTACAGACGAAAATGGTCATTAAAACTTATCAATTAATTATTTGGATTTTATTATAATTGTGTTACTCCTTTTCTATCTCTCTTGCTAGCTTCTGAGCTTTCGTTCTGTACCAGACATCTTGAGAAATCTTTTTTTCGGGGACTATTCCCGTTTCGGGCATGACAGCCAATATTACCTTAACACATGCCGCAAATGGCAATGACACCGGATCCCATAAAGAGAGGAAGAAAGTGGTCAATGTTCATTCACACCCTCTGAGGAGAAATCTCGCTCTGCCTCGTGTATCTCGATACTATATTCTCCCAACCCTGCTATTTTCTTATATCTCCTACTGGCAACACTGGAATCTGGATGACATCGCTTATAGCGATAAGGCCGCCCTTGTCCATATATCTGTTTAGTGTTAAATTAATTTTTTTTTTGTTGACGGGGAGGGAATCGTCAAAGATACCCCGCCTTCTAGTGGGAGGAGTTATATGGGGTTCTTACCCATTAAAATCCCCCCCGTGGCCCTTCTTCGGTGCATGGTAAGGGGCTACGGGAACGCACCACAGCACCAAATTGATTTTGTTGTAATAGGACCTTGGAATTCAAAAGATAGACCAGGCTGTTCCTAAAATCATGTAAAAAAATGCTTGGTAATTGATTGGAATATAAATGAGTTTATGACGATCCAAAACTAGGAAACCCTTAACAATAAGCATGAATGGGGAAGAAGACTATACTTTATATCGTATTTAAATAGTTGACATCACCGTGACCGGTGATGGTGACCTTGACTAACTTCGGGCATGAGCCCTGATATGGCTTGCGAAGCCGTATGTAATTATGAAACCCCTAAAATAATGGAAATAGTGCGCGTAGCAATTATGTTTGATTTGATGACTATTTTTTTAGTAGTTTTATGTTTCAATTCAAGACTTGGTGACAGGTACAGCACGAATGTGGAAGGACAAAAGCCATGGCAGAACTTAAAAATCACTATGTTTTATCTGTGCCCGGTGAATAGAGATACGCCCAGTTCAAGACTTGGTGATTACAGCACGAATGTGGAAGGACAAAAGCCATGGCAGAACTTAAAAATCACTATGTTTTATCTGTGCCCGGTGAATAGAGATACGCCCATTTCAAGACTTGGTAATTACAGCACGAATGTGGAAGGACAAAAGGCATGCCAGAACTTAAAAAATCACTATGTTTTATCTGTGCACGGTTAATAGGGATACATCCAATTCAAGACTTGGTAAGTAGACCACGAATATATAAGAACAAATAGCAGAACGTCGTAATATAACTATGATAGTTCGGAAATAAAAGAAATTGTCTGTGCGTAGTAGCGTTTAATCACTGAATGTAACTTCGAATTGTTTTATTCAATATGAAAGGGTTTGATTCCAATCAGATCCCTTATTAATTTTATGACATGACTTTCGAAGGTGTGCCAGAGAACTCTTCACTAGTTTTATTGAAGTCAAAACTTCTTTAGCGTCATTTTCGTTAGTTTTCACGAAGTTTTCACTATTATACAATGTTCATTATTATCTCAGTTCTCTCTTTGTGTGGTGTTTTTTTCTTTATTAAACTGCGCACCGGGTTTAAAAAATGCGGCACAGCTTTTGGGTCGCTTAGCCTGAACCTTTTTAAAAAGAAACTGGCCGCATGCGCCCTCGAAGGCCTACGCATGGGCTGTTTTTCTATTCGCGTTAGCATCCTAGTCCGAAGGCGCACAAGCAGGCATTCTTTGTGTGTTGATTCAACAGTTTCTTTGATACAAATATTTTTCAAGTATGCCAGAAAAAATCCCTTAATATTCCGCTCCTTATATCTGCATTTTCATTCTCTCGAAACTGGGTGTTACAAATGCATTCTATGCGTTATTTAGTTCATTTGACGTGTGCCCAGTGTTTGCGCGAATACGTCTTTACTTGCACAATCTTGCATTGATATCATTCGGTAACAACCAGAATATTTGGTGACCAGAATATCAATTCCACAGGTTTCAAAGTCCACAGAGTCTACCGGATACACATTAATTATCACCGATGCATTTTCTCTTATCTTTAATGCTTTTCATCACAGCCAACACTTCAATTCTAAACTCCAGCCGCTCGTCCTCATTATATTTAACAACAGTTGGTAAGAGGGAGGCAAAGAATGCTTCATCTTCATTCATAATCCTTGGATCATTCGTCTCATCTATGCCGACAAGACCAAGATCGTCGAACACTGG
Source organism: Meandrusa payeni (assembly GCA_029286785.1). Classification (NCBI taxonomy): domain Eukaryota; kingdom Metazoa; phylum Arthropoda; class Insecta; order Lepidoptera; family Papilionidae; genus Meandrusa; species Meandrusa payeni. Next base: position 7,493,908 of record JAGSMX010000029.1, read on the forward strand.
CGATTTCTTCGGTGACAACACCTCCGTCTCCTCTATGTGTTTAGATCTTTTTCTAGTGTAGTTAGTTCTCACTTTTTCTTCCTTTTCCAATTTGAAGAAGGAGATAGGTATGTCCACGTTGTAGTCAACACCGCAAGCCTCGTCCGGTGTTATTTTAGTGAGAAATTTCAGATGATCGTAAAAGAAGTACTTCTTTTTCGGCTTTCCCATTCTCGTCTTAAGTGTCTTGACAAATGTGTCGCGGATGTTTGTCCATTTATTCAATATGAGCTCACCTGGGGAACCAACGATAATAAATTCATTAAACCAAAAAATATATTTACGAGTAAAAAAATAAAGCGTCTTCAAATCAAATCAATTGATAGAAAATTGTTAAACCCTACTACGCGCGGTAAATCCATGGTAGCTCAGAGTCTTTGCGTAGTAATCGGGTTTCAATCCGAATGAGGTGCCGCCATCGGAGATTTGTTTACGGAATTAAGTGCTGATTTACTTCGTTCGACGGTTAAGGAAGACATCGTGAGGAAACCTATATTTTTATTTATTTTTATTTTTTTATTTTTTTTTGAAAAACGAAAGCTAGCAATATTTTTTTTCCTGAAATATTACTAAAAATCTTGTTAACCATTCCAACTAAGCTTAAGCTTGTGCTAGGACATGGTTCACGGCAATAGTTTGAATAGTGGATTCGAACCCACGACCTTACGATTCGCAGGCCGTACCCTAAACCATTAGGCTATTGACGCTTAAACATATAGCTTATACATGAACTAAGAAAATTTTCTTAGACATGTGAAGTCTGCCAATCCGCACTAAGGCTGCGTGGCAGACTATGCCCTTATACTCTCTTCACAGAGAAGGCCTGTGCCCAACAGTGGGATATGTATTTAAGTTATATTACAGTGTTCTAGAGGCTATGTTCTCTTTCTTGTTAGGTTTAAGAAACTTAATTCTCACTCAAGACATTACAAGTCACTTACATAAGAATAATAAATAAGTAATAAAAGAAAATAAGTTCGCTATCACACGGAGGAAGGAATAGCCTAGCCTAGCTCATTCATTTGCTTGGAAAAGATTGCGGAAAGAATTCATTATGTATACGTATTAAATCTTATAAGACACGCAGATTTCCCCTTGATGCGAGCCCATAGCAACATATACAATTGACCAACATTTTTTTGGTGTCGGTACCGGGGATCGAACTCCGGTTATTAGTGTAGGATTACAACGGCGGTGAATATTTTGTTTGTAATGTAATACACGACTCCTGTATAAAATGCATGTAACGTGTCGTGTTAAAATGGACATGTATAGGAACCACTTTTTTTATGATTAAAAATATTACCAGTTATCCTCTTCTTTTCCGGTGACATTTGTTCGTAACTCTGTTCCAGAGTGCTGAATATCTCTTCCCACGCAGCTCTCCTTTCGACGCGGTCTTTGTAATTTTCCATCGATTTATCCCAAAGGCACGGGCGATCCCGTACACACTGAATGAGCCGTACGACGTCATATTTGAAATCTTTAGGCATTTTCACCGCTATTCATGTGATCTCCACCAAATGTTTAATATAAACAACGGAATATTATCAAAACAACAAACGCAGTTAACACTACCCCGTCTTATACGTCACTAGCAAGCATCAAAATGTCGGATCGGCCAATGTCGTCCCGTCCCTTTCACGTCATAAGCATCAAACAGAGATGGAAGTATACACTTGAGGTCACCGACATCGCGGAGTGTCTCGTGTGCCAGTATCGTCACGATATACGACGAGCTATCGCGTTACTAACCGGCCAGTGTTATACGAGCTTCCCTTCCTTTTTAATACTTCAACGTAAAGGAGGAACGTGAACTTTTTAAGAGTTCACTGTTATTTGGCAAGTTAAAAAGGCGAAAAGTCTCGCTGCACGATTTTCTTTAGACTTATTATTGTTAGCTTAGCGAGTAATAACAAAACCCGACTTCAAATCGAATAAAACGTTGTAACATGCGGACGCCCTCTTTGTATTTCCGAATTATCATAGGAACATAACGAAATAGAATTAATCAGAATCTTATCAAACTACCCTTGAAATTCGTCCTTTCCAAAAAATAATACGTATAATATATAAGAAAGGCAGAGGACGACCACAGGCCATGTGGTGGACAACCGTTGCCAAAGATATACAACGAGCCTAAATAGAGTTACGGACAACCCAAGTCTTGGCGTTGCAACACGAGGAGGGCCGACCCCAAATAAACGGAAAAGGCAAAGAAGAAGAAGAATAGGAAAATGACCACATCTGTCTCGATTGACACGAGATCATGCAAATAAGTTGGAAATACACTTCAGCTGTGGGCAGGCCGGGATCCACCGCTGGGGGCTGGCTATGTAACGTTCGATTTCTAACCCTCAAGGCCTCTAAGTGACCAAAAGGATTCAAGGGAATCGCCTGCTAACGGAGGCGATGGAACAAGGCACGACTGGTATTTTTATGGGGTATAAACTGGTGCTTGACCAGGATAAGTGGTGATTTAGTCGAATGATGGTACGCGCTAGTTTAGTAAGTGCCTATTCATTCTACTCTTGAAGGCCCCTACATCGTACTTGGACGGAAAGACTGACGCTGACAACTTGTTCCAATCATTTGCTGTACGCACGATTCTTTGTAATAATTGATTTATACACTTTTAGAAGCGCCGACTTGAAGCAAACTATATAAATTATAGTCTGTATAACACTATAGTCATTATAATCATATTTTATCTGTATTTTTCTAATCAGTTATTATCATGAAAGAACATACTTATTACGTGGGCAATAAGGTTTAGTATTGTTTGTTGTATATTTTAATCAGAAAACGTCGCTGCAACACGGATCGAACTGCGCGCGCATTTGAAATATGTCACTTAAATTTTGTACGTGAAAAAATTCACTGCGACAACATCTAGGTTATTTTCACTCTTATAATACGTTATATTATAATTTTAAATGAATTTCAAGTAATCAAATCAGTGCGTAAACAAATTATAAATACACTTCCATTTTAATTTCCACTTTAATATGGTGATTTGAGTATCTTTGCCAGTTCGCATCGCAGGTGAGTTTATTTTTACAAATATTGATTTTTACTCTAACTTTTACTTAAATAAAATAAAATAAATCATAAATAAAATTATGCATCAATTAACTAATAAAATAATTAAGAATATATGTCGTCAAATTAACACTAGTTGATTTAAATGGAACGTCAATGATGGGCGTTAATATTTTTAAATTTGATATGTAATATCGTAATAAGATCTCTCTTAAAGCAGTGGCTATTGGAAGAGATAAAATAAATTTACAGATTTAGAAAATAAAGAAGATTATTAGGCGCCAGGTCGAATAAGCAAAAAAATTGAAAAATTAATTACGATAACAATTTATTTAAAACTAGCTGTGTTACCCCCGATTATTTTTTTTTCTAAAATAAAATTAGCCTAAGTTACTCCTTATTACATCAGTAATCTAGCCAGTGAAAGTTCCGTCAAAATCGGTCAAGCCGTTTCAGAGATTTTCCGGAACGAACAGACATAAGAAAATTGTAAAAAGATAATAATTTGTTATCAAATGTATGTAATATGTGTGGTTATTTTAATATTACAAACGGAGACTGCAAAGTGTACTTCTCAAATTCCTACTACAAACATAAAACATATATATATATATATATATATATATATATATACACACTTCGTATTACATACTATGTCTTTTAAACAACCGTTGCGTGTCGGACTCAGTCCTATACATGTACATAATATGTTTCGCAATTGTCTCGTATTATTGATTGAACTTTGCTCGTCCCACAATTGACATCGTCTTATACGTTCTATCTAGATTATCTAGATTTAACAATCCATAAAAGACTGCCAATATTTGTACAAATTATCCAAAGTTGTGGTATCTCGGGATGGTCGCCTTACATGCTAGCAATTTGAGTTCGATCCCCGATTTCAGCACCAATGAAATTGCTTGTTGCAATTTAATTTGCTGGTTTATCACGCGCTCTCTAACACGTTTGAAGTCTGCCAATCCCCATTAGGCCGTGGTAGACCGTGCCCTTATACTATCTTTACAGAGAAGGCCCGTGACAGCATTGGGTGGTAAATACGCTGTTTAGTTTTACATTATACCGTTACCGATTTAAGATATGTTTGTCAATGATTTAGCCCAATGATGCCACGGATGAGGTTTATACTATATACAATATTATATAGGACTAGCTGTGCCCGCGACTTGTAATTAGATATGTCGCTCTTCTCTCCTTTCTTATGAACTAGTGTTATTGTTGAATTCAACCATTGTTATGGAATAGATTCTGTTGTCAGCACGTCGCTGAATCAAAATGTCGATATTGGGACTAGATCTTTTTTGTAATCTATGAGGAACTCGTCAAGCTCAAAGTGCCCCGTCGCGCCACCAGTGTCGCTACCACAATGAATATGCATAGAACACAACAAAAACTACACGCCATCCCACCGCACTTAATTTGTATTCCCGCCGGACCCAACGGCTCATACAGCGCCGCTTGCGCCCGCTCTGTTTGATGTGCTCGTTATTAACCAATACATTACAACTCTCAATTCCAAGTTCCAACCTCCTTTTTTTGAAGTCGGTTAAATAACAAGTAGCCTAAGTTACTCGTCGTTACATAAGGTTTCTGGCAGTGAAAGTCCCGTCAAAATCGGTCCAACCGTTCCAGAGAATAGCCGGAATAAACAGGCAGACAGACACAAAAATTAAAAAAAAATGTTATTTTGATGTATGTACCGTATATACATTCATACGCATGTAGTAAAAGGTGTTATTTTAATGTAAGAAACAGACTCTCCAATTTTTATATATATATATAAGAATATCTTAATCTATACATCTGTATAGATTAAGATTTTCTTTCTTGGGAGTAAACACATTGTATCATTGGAATCGTAAATCAGTAGCATGCCAATGTTTCTTTTAATGAGTTAATTTCAATGACTATTTGTTTCAGACGTTATAATAAATAAGTTCTCGCATCAATTCGCATATATTCAATCGAGATATACATACAAACCGGATATTTATTTCAGAAATTGATTTAAAATATCAGATTAACGTTTTATAATTTTTGCTATTAAAATTTAAACAGGCGTTATCGTTATAAACAATGGTTTTCAATTTCTCTTAAAGTAAACCTTCATTGATTTAATGAAAATCAATAATTTTAAGGTGAATATTCGTATTAATTATTTGTAACATGTTTGCGCAGATATACTAGCGTCCGGACGGCCGGACTTACAGGTTGGTAAACAATTGGAGGACCCCCTTGGACCCAAATTATTATCGAAAGTAAACGATCCGGACGACGCGATTACCATTGCACAGGCTAGATCTCTACAAATCCACAAAGCGACCGTCGGAGGTTGCGAATAATCCTTGCGCGTTACCGCTATTTTATGGGCAAACCCCACCCCTTAGATGTTAGGAGCGTTGCTGGAGTTTCTTCGGCCACTTCTTCTCCCAGCGCCAACGCTTCCCGAAGTGGCACTCAAAGTTAGTTTAGCTTTTGAATGTCTCTTAGATTATCCGTGAAATAGCAACCGACCGAGTCGTAGTTCGGCCCTCTCGGGCGCCCTCGGATCGACATGCTTACGCGTAACATAGTAACCGTCCAAGCCGAGGTTACCCCTCACCGGGGGGACCCTTGTGTCGAGTTACTAGCAATAGAGGTTCAGGCTAAGCGACCTAAGAGCTATGCCACCTCTAAATCCGATGAAGCAGTCAAGGCCAGCTTCTCTGGCCAATCTGTGTAGTTCGTCATAAAAAAATAATCGAAAGTAAATTTTATTGTGTTATAGACACATTGATACATTTGGACAGACAAAGAGCTATTATAGATAATTAATTGCAATCACGCCTATGAACTTAGGAGATTACATTCTGTCCATTGAGATTTCCGAATGTATATCATTGCTTATTTTGTTTGATAATGCAATGTCAAGTAATCCACCAATTACTTCTATGAATAAAGATAACAGTCGAAACATACACCAACAGAGCATATTTTTCATTTTTAAAAGTTTCGAAGCCTCTATTGTGGAGGCCCCAGGGCAGTGGCCCCGGTCGCCCCCTTTTAAATCCTGCCCTACCTAAGTTATTCAATTTAGGTGGGGACGCTAGAAACCTAGTCGATCTATGAATTTGTTTGTTGCAATTATAAGTGCTGATTTACCATAAGCTTGACAGTGATGTAAAATATCGTAAGAAAACGTAAATCTCTAAAATGTTTAAAACATGTGAAGTGTGCCAATCCTCATTTTAGAGAGAAGGCCCGTGACCAACAGCGGGACATAAATATATATAGTGTAACTTCAAATTATTTAAGTGATTCCAGCGCCAATGTGGACGGTGTGTCTACCCGGGTGGGGCGCCGCGGTGGTGGCGGGCACGCTGCTGCTGTACGGCAGCCTGGACGTGGCGTACTTTGCGCGCATGATGTACACCGTGGCGCGCGCCAGGTACTTCCGGAAGAAAGCCTGCATCCTGGAGACCACGGAAGTCTATTGTAAGTTATGCCATTATGCCGAATAACACACCGAAAAAATAAATTTAATATACCGAATAAATTAATCTTGACATTTGTGGGATAGTTACGGTCCAGTCTCTGTAAATAGAACGAAAGAAAGAGACATTTATTTGGTACAAAGAATGTGAAAGATGCTTAAAACTACATAATTACAATTGACTGCACCGAAATTGCCTTTTTCATCTTTAAGTCACGAAGATGAGACCTTATAGCTGGCCTCCATTTTAAGTCAAGAGATCTTCGCGAATGTTGGTTTTCAGGGGAACCTTTAACTTTGAGATAAACGACGCTAAGTAAAATATACATAAAATTTCCTATTATAAAAACAAAAACATAACATCTAAAATAATACAAGGTAATGGGTATCTTAAGGTACTATGAAATATACATAAGTATAATAATAGTATGTCATTGTACCTTATGTATATTACTATTACTAATAGTCTTTTTTTTACTATATTAATTATACGTATTATTATTATACATTACATTATTAGGTAGTTACAGTTATTAATATACAACATGAGGCCCTTGGCTAAATTTTTCGTAACAAACTTTAATAAAGTAAAAACTAACAGCGTAATTATTTATGATGAGGTCGCGTGAGTTCAAAACTATTGACGTGAATAATCTCTTATAACATTATTTATTAAAAATGTTCGAATTTTATTAAAAAAAAATAACAGCACTTCCACTCTCTTGGGCAAATGCCTTCTTTGTTAACAAGTGGCGCCAATTATTAGGGCATTGTCAATCACGTGGCCTTAGTGCGTATTGGCGGACTTCACATGCCTTAGAAATGAGTAAGACATGATGAACAAGTTTAAAAATCTTTTTTTTTAATGGGGTATAAACTAGTGCTTGACCACGATCCCACCTGATGTTAAATCGTGATATAGTCGAAAGATGGTACGCGCTAGTTTAGTAAGTGCCTATTCACTCTACTCTTGAAGGCTCCCACGTCGTACTTGCACGGAAAGACGCCGGCAACTTGTTCCACTCCTTTGCTGTACGCACGATGAACAATAAAAATCGCTTCGATGTCCCACCGAATGTAAACTAAACGTCCGATAGAATGGGGATGAGGGAATCAACTCGTGTAATTGCTGTGCACACTCTCCAAATGTAATCTGTAAGACACCGAAAGTAGTAGCGGTATTTCCGAATCTATACGACAAAGGTCCCCATTTAAGGAACTGGTTTGTTAAATCATTACAAGTTCCTCCGGCGTTGTAGATGTTTTTAAGCGACGGTGACCACTTAAAGCCGTAAGCTCGTTCGAATCATTTACTAGTATAGACTTTGACTCTGCTCTCTTCAGCTTGGTGTCTTCTAAACGACATAGACACGCTTCTCTATCACATGAACAATGCGAGATACCTTCGAGAGCTGGACTTTGCGCGCGCGGACTTCTACGAGCGAACGGGGCTGTACGCCAACATCAGAGCGGCGGGAGGCGCCGTGGTGCAGGCCGCGGCCACTATACGGTACCGCCGATACCTGAAGCCGTTCAGCAGGTTCAAGATTACTTCCAAAGTGAGTTATTACCGTCATACTGCTTAATCATAAAGCTGCGGATATTTACGAGTAAAAATAAAATACTTCAAATCGAATCAAACGTTAAACGATATTACGCTCTTTGTATTTCGCAATTATCGTGGGAATTTTATCAAATACTAGCGTACCCAGCCCGCGTCGCAGGTCTAGATTTTGCTTTAATTTATTTCAACAATAATAAGTTTATTTAATTCATTAAATATTTAATTTAACTCTCACAGTATATTAAATTATTCATTTCTCTCCGTATTCATTCTCTTCTCGAGCGGGTGAAGATCGTTACCTACACCCATGTACATATCTGTAAATACAATATCACTCTTATCATTTATACAAAAACATATCAGGCTTAATGTCAAAAATTACGACGTATGGCTTGTTTGACAGTTCAAAAAGAGGAGTGCTACAATCGTCACCAAATTTTACAGGATTACTCGCCAGGTCAATCTGAAGATTCCCTGAAAGTTTCATTGAAATCGGTCCAGCTGTTTCGGAGCCTATATGGAACATACCCACACACTTTTTCTTTTATGTATATATAGATAATTAATCAGAACCTTATCAAACTCTCATCAAACTACCCTTGAAATGAATCATCTCGTCATCCATTTGTCGCGCACATACGGTGATCACTCACGATTGAGATCAGGTGAGAAAAAAAGTTTTTGGTCAGATCGCGTATATAGTACTTAACGTTACCAGGCTGTATATTGGGACGATAAGACGCTGTTCATGGAGCACCAGTTCGTCGGGGCTGGTGGGTTCGTGCACGCGGTGGCGGTGTGCCGGCAGCGCGTCATCGACACCTCCGCCGCAGCCATCGCCGAGCTGCTGGTGCAGCTGCACTGCGCCGGCTCCTGCCAGCCCACGCCTGACAAGATGCCGCCCGAGGTGGGAAGAGAGTACACTGCATAGTTTTACCACAATCCCACCTGATGTTAATTGGAAACGCAATATTACTCATAAGTCTGCGCCCCGCAGTGTTACTTGCCATTGATAACTATTTTTTTCTAAAATAAAAGCCTTAGTTTTCCTTATTACGTCAGCTATCTGCCAGTAAAGCTCCCGTCAAAATCGGTCTAGCCGTTCCAGAGATAAGCTGGAACAAACGGACCGACAGACAGACAAAAATTGTTATTTTTGTACATGTACCTTATATACATTCATATGCATGAAGCAAAAATCGGTTATTTGAATATAATAAACAGAGTTATTTGTATAGAAGAAAACCTTACACCCACATGACTAGGGGTGTAAGTTGGTGGATGCGTTACGAAAAGGGTGATGGAGGCGAACGGAGCGAGTGATATAAGTTAGTGAATATAAAAAGAGTGAGTAACGTTGACTTTCACCGTTACACATTTTCTTTCTCTCCTCTCAATGTCTAATTGTCTGAGACAATAGGTTTTTGCGTCTCAGAAACGACCATAGTAATTACTGATGTATCGGAATATAATTAATAAAAATAAAACATCTATTCGAAATCATAATTTGTCACTGAAAACCCATAATAAATTAAAAAAAAACAATCTTTGTTGGAAATAATCTTTGTATATATTATACATATAAATTTATATAGATGAACCTAAAGAAGTTTTACTTTAGTCTTTGGTTAGTAAACAAATTTATTAGTGCCGGCAGCGGGGAACTCGGGTTGCTCGGACATTACTGATATGATTTTTTAAATTATATTCCAGCTGGAGCTCTGGGTGCAGAGTAACGAGATCAGCTCTGCCAGACTGCGGGCTCCACAAATTCCTCAGTCCATTTTGCACACATCCCACCCTCTCAGCTGCGGCGAGATGGTTCCCAGTCTTCCAACCGATTGAGACACAGCTCACTGTCCGAGCGAAAGCCTGCGGTCCCGTTCGCGCTCATTGAAACAATCATAAGCGCGAGCGAAATGGAGAATCCGTCGGTATTTCGGGCAGTGATAAAGTCATTCTCTAAAGAGGCGTCGTCGACGGCGGACGTGATGTCGTCGCTTAATAAAATGCTTGATTGCGATTTGAATGCTTCTGATAAACATTTTAGCGTATGCTATATTATATTCGTAGGAATCATTGGAAATCATGGTTAGATAGATGATTTGTATTGAAATGTATTTAATGTGTATCTTATTCTATCGAATCTATCATTTCAAATTCATAAAAAATTGTTATTTGAGAAATGATTTGGTCTTTCATATATACCGTTACGACGAGTGGCCTGCCTCTCAGTTTTTTATCGGGTGCATTTCTCCCTTCCATCACCGAACGACTAGGCGCGGCGAGCAGTTCCACCCTTACGTCGTAGACATTGCATCAATACGCACTAAACGGTTTGCCTCCACCTTCCTTATGCGGACGGCTAAGGAATGGAACTCTCTGCCGCGTTCAGTTTTTCCTCACGGGTACAATCTGGACACCTTTAAGTCCAATGTGAACAGACACCTTGTAGGCTCACGTGCTCCATCCTAAGCTTCATCTTCGCCTTCCATCAAGCAAGATAGAAACCAAACGTGAGCCTATTTATTATAAAAAAAACTTATAAGCAACACTTAGATTTATATATAAAAATATCCCTTACTCTGTATTATTGTAAGATTTATTAAATAAATTTGGCATATTTAAAATTTAGTGTACGGAGTTAATTTCTAGAAGTCTAGAAATCGATTTTGTTTTCTACTCTGTTTGTATGTCTGTGTTTCTTTATTATATTCAGGTATAATCTGAAATCGCCAGTGTTATTCGTTTTATATTATAATATTTCAACAATTTTTTACAGATTATGTGTAAAACTTATTTATCTACTAGTGTTATTTCAATTTTTGACATTAATTACAAAAAAAATAAGCTCTCATATCCTTTTAACCCTAGCGAAGTAGACCGAGACAGTCACTGTCCGCTTTACACTTAGCTTATGAGGTCACTTGTGATGTTTTGTTATTATTATAAAAACAAATGGACAGGGAGTCGAATCGCGACCATTAGATCCGTAGTTTCGATTCACAAACCCAGGAGTCTATCTTTAATTTTTTAAACAATAACCTAAATTTAATCAGAGTATTTAAAAAAGAAACAATGCCTCATGACTTCCTTCTTCTTCTTTTTCGTTCCCTCTCGTTTGCCCAAAATGATCTTCTTCTCCAGACAGTGACATGACCAAAGAATCTGAGGGCTCTTCAGATAGCTGTGTGGAGATCTTAAGCTCCTTCAGTATGGACTCTTTGGCAGTCCACATGACTAGACTAACTAGTCTTATATTCTAGACAAAAATAGATCACATATTTAGTCTTATCCAAAATAAATAAAAATTTACTAAACTAGGATTTATCCAAACCCCATTCAATATTGCTAATTAAGTTCGTCAATTTATTTTTTTACCTGGTAACACTGTATTTATATTTCATATTATTGTTTGGCTTCTTGTTACCGGGCAATTAAAATCTTCAAAAAAACTTGTATTATAATAATTAGCTATTAAAATCATAAGAATGTATGTAATATATAGCAATAGCATTGGTTCTATATTTGCTTCTATGATATTTCTAGGTGACTATATTGGTGTTGTAAGTTAACGATTATCATTTCATAGATTATAAATTATATGCTTTTTGTGGTTAAAATTATATATACTTTTTAAATTAATCATTTTTAGTTCAAGAATTTTAGGTCATAATTGTCTAAAAGGAAAAAAAAAATTGAAAATAATAAATAATTTTAATTTGTTTTTTTTTTGTAGTCGTAGTTTTACGTAACTTGTTAAACGATTAAATCGTCATAAATGTTTAACTAAACTAAACTGTGCTAAATCATTCAGTACACTAACATAATCATTAGAGTCATAAAATTAAGAATTATAATAGCGTGCACAAATACTTTGTTGTTTTTAATTAACGATTAAGCGATATAACACGGCCCTTGACAGTTTTTTGGGCGGGAAAACTCAAATAAAGCGGTCTTTTAAAATTTTTGCTCTAAATCATTTTTCAAGTTTTTTAGATTTAAAAGTTGTAAAAACTATTTCAACTGCATAGGATTTCCAAAATGGAGACGGAACATTTAATTGTACAACAATATTGACAATCTCCGTTGCCAGTTTCGTGATTTAACAGCGACATTTTTACGTATAAAAAATTATAATTTAATATGTTATAACTAATCACATAACAGCTATATTAACATATATAACAGCTATAATAATAGCGTTTAGTTATTAATATAGCTATTTAATAATTAACAGCTTTGATATTATATAATTATTGCCATTTTAGACCGTCGACGCTAAAGTCGTCTAATCTTAAAGTGTAATCTATACATATAAATAAAATTGTAGTGTTTTTACTACATACATGTGAATGTACTCACGATAAATATACCAAAATAACATTTTTTTACAATTTTTGTCTGTATGTTCTCTAATCTCTGGAACAGCTGGCGCGATTTTGACGGGACTTTCAATGACAGATAGTTGATGTAACAAGGAGTAACTGAGGCTATATTTTATTTAACTGACTTCAAAAAAGGTGTGTATGGCACGGCCAGACGAGAATTTGTAAGTGGGTATTTGTTTTACATCGGCACTATCATTATAGTGGATCGATATCGTTTATCTATATTATTATATTATCTGTCTAAAATAATAAAGTTTTATGTGGCTGATTGTTGTTTTACGCGTTCACAATAGATAATAATATAACAGTGTAACTGAAACTGGTGAATGGCTATTTCACACTTTATTTATTTTTATCATCCAACTTCACAAGGAGGAGGTTCTCGCGCCATAGACAACCATCGCTAAAGATTTCGTACTCAAAGGTATAGACAACGCAAGACGGAAGAAGAACCGCAAAACGAAGATCCCCCAATTATTTTTTTTATAAAAAGAAAGTTAGCAATATTTCTTTTATTTCAGAAATATTACTAAATGTTTAATAAGAATGTTAATAAACATTCCAACTACGCTTAAGCTTGTGCTAGAAGATGGTTCACGGCAATAGTCGAATGGTGGACTCGACCTTACGATTCGCAGACCGTATCCTAAACCATTAGACTATCAACGCTTCATAGTAAAATGGTTTAAAGAAATGGATGTATTTCATCCATTTTCCGATTGTACTAACTTGTGTAGGATGATATAACATGATTATCGTCTCGTGGAGAGCAACCGTAGCGTTTATCGCATTTAAAACAATGATTGAATATTTGGCATAGGTACATTTTGTTTACCTGTTTTCGAGGCACGTCCAGAATACTTGAGACGCGTACGTAATCTGTAACCGGGTCACCTGACAGAAATACACGCGTTATGTGAATGCCAGTATCCACTTACGTTGATACGATCTTTATACTCTATGGTATGAACATAGATTATCTGTACATTTTTAAAACGCAACTTTATAAAAATTATCGTCTAAAGACAATGCTTGTGTCATGCCTGTATGGCTGGTAGCTGCTGTGGAGGTTTTTATCACTTAACCAGATTGAAAGTTGACGTTCTTTCATTCCAGCGGGCGCTAAACCTGAATCTCTATTATGTACTATTTAATACAAAGGCGAACCATGACTTTGAATATATTATAGACGTGTCGATTTGTCTCGAGGGTATTCGCCATTGGGCTTATCAGATTACTTTTTTTTTATACTTTCCAAGCAAGTACTTGACTACGATCCCACCTGATGTTAAGTGGAAATGCAGTCCTGGATGGTAAGGCGCTAACTTAGTAAATACCTATTCACTCTACTCTTCAAAATACCCACATTATAATCGGAGGGAAAGACAAACGCGGGCAAACTATTCCAGTCCTTTGTCGCACGAATAATGAAAGACGAAGCAAAGCGCTTCGTTCGGGATTGAGGACTTGCCTCCCAATTCTTCTTTCCTACTTAAAGCTTGACAACACTTATGGCGTTAATAATGTCTATGGTCTATGCTTGTGGGCCGCTTCTCTTTTTACTCTCCCAAAAAAGGGTCGCGGAGTCATCTACAGTTAATTGAACTTAGTAAGTTCTGTGGCTGTGTATTTATTTTACATTCAACTTGTCTCTCTGTTCTCGTTGCTGTCGCTGTGTCACGTGTCTGAGATTTTGGAGGGGAAATGCTGACTTGAAATATTTACCCGAGTTTTGTTTTTAATTTTTGGAAAGTTCGTTCGCATTGTTCATTTTAAAAATCGGATAAAGTTCTTCAGATAATTAGAACATTCGCTATTTATCTGACGTGTAAAATTTTCTATGGCATGCAGGTTTTCTCACGATGTTTTCATTCACCGCCGAGCACGTCAGTACTTAAATTTAAGTTAGTTAAAGTTACACCCTTTATATAAATCCCACTGCTGGGCGCAGGCCTTCTCTGTAAATAGGATATAAGGGTATAGTCCGCCACGCAGCCCTAGTGCGGATTGGCAGACTTTACATGTCTTAGAAATGTCAAAGACATTTAGTTTTCCTTACGATGTTTTCCTTCACTGCCGAGCGCGTGGTGAATCAGCACATAAAATTGCAACAACAAATGTATTGCTGTTTGCTAGCGTACTATGGCATCTTAAAGCACCCGCCCGGCTAAGCTACCATGGCTCTACCAATAAGTCATATCAGTATCCCAATGTTTATTATTATAGGCATGATGGGTTGATGATAAAATAAAATTCGTGTTTAATTGTAATGTACACAATTTATTCATATCGTATAGTGTCTCTTATACAAAGATACAAATTGTAAAATCCTCATTCTCGGTCCGAATAAAATAAATACTTAGAATAACGTTTTCAATTATATCACGTGCCCTATAGGGCATCACCTGGAGTGTAGACACAATACATCTGAAATACTTCCGATCTAGCCTATCTCAGAAATTGATATTGAAATTTTCAAACCATTATTTGTCGACATTAATTTTTAATAGTATCCGTTTAGAAATCGTACGATGGAAAATTTTAACGCTATGCGCTGTACATCTCGAACGAAACTCGCTTCACGATCAGATCGTGGTTTAGTCGGGATCAAATGGTAGGGGTTTTTTTTTATTTGATTGTGAAATCGCCGTTTTTTTTAACAAATGTACAAAAATATCATATTAAATAGCTATTTTAAAGGTAGGTATGTATTGTCAAAGGCACTGGTATTTCTTATTCTGATCAATACTTTTGCATTACAATAAGGATTTAATAAATCTTAAAATTATTTTGCGATTTAATGACAGCATACGAGGATCTTATCTCATAGTTTTTTTTTTGGTTTGGAACTTAACAGGCATTCCGACTGAGAAAGATATATACATTAAAGATTTTTTTATAAATAATCTATAGTTCGGCTTATGTTAACTAACTTATATCTAATACTTAATAATAACTTAAGATTTAGCCATCGATTTTCACTATTGAGTCTTCGAATAGATGAAACAGATCTACTACGCTTATTCATTACATAACATATACATTACACATAGCTCACCACTAAAAATGCATTTTTTTTAAATCTATTACTGAGTAGACAAGTTTTATCTGCTCGAAAAGTCTGCTAACCGAATCGGTAATGTTCTTATTCGTCAGCGAGAACCGTGTCGCGGCCGTATCTAACACCGACGTGTATAACTACTAGGAAGGACAGTTAGGCGAGGCGACTTAGTCGCTAGCAGCTGCGCGTATCATACAAATATAAATCATCTCTTTACAACGTGGTAACTTCGTCTACTAGGGAGGGGAGACAGTTTGTACGAGCAGGTCACTGCGAGCCAGCAAGAAGCGGCCGGCTCAGTGTTCATGCGCGCGCGCCTTGTTCTGGTGCATCATGTTCTTCAGCGTGGCCACTTCGGTGGCGAGCCGCGCCAGCTCCGCCTTCAAGTGGGCATCCTCCTCCTCGGCGAGCCTGTCGACCAGCCTGTCGTCGGGCCGTTGCGGCCTGTAGTCGACACCGAGGGAGATGCCGGAGTCTCTCTCGTCACTCGAACCTTCCCCGTCCCAGGAAGGTGAGGAACGCGGGCCGGGCTCCTGTTTGATGTGTTGGAGTGACAGTAGAGCGCTGGCCACGTCCTTGTCGCCCAGGTGAGTTTTATGGCGAAGTTTGAGAGGGAGTCCGTTGTTCTCCGGGGCATACGGTTCCGTCGTCTCGTCTCCCGAGCCGGACAGAGAGGACAGCTCGTATGGCGAGAGGGCGCGGCGGGAGCGGGACAGGTTGAGCACGGAGCCGGGCGGCTCGTAGTGCGCCGGGTGTGGGTAGTATGCTTCCGGGGCTGGAAGTCTCTCCTGGTAGGGCTCCGGCGCCCGCTGCGGCGGCGGAGATGGCGGCGACGGCGGGGAACAAGCAACCGGTGGCGGTGGCGGCGGCGCAGGTGGGAACAGAGCGCCGGTGGTCAGTTTACTCCTCTTCGTGACGCACAGCACCTGATCGCAGGTCGGCAACGTCGCCAGGACTTGGTCGATACTGATGAGGGTCTCGCCACAGATGCCGTACTTCTCCTTAATGGCATCCAGTTGCGCCTTCAATACGTGGTTCTCCTTGGACAGTTCGACGACGCGCTGTTCAAGCACCATGTCGTTGAAGCGGCGCTTTTCGCGGGAGCGCTTGGCGGCTTCGTTGTTCCGCCGCCTGCGGTCCCAGTAGCCGTCGTCCTTTTTGCTGTCGGGGATGAACTCGCGTTGCTTGCGTTGCCCGAAGAAATCTTTCCGTTTATTATAGTCGTAGTTTGATGGATAGTCATGCGGGTCTCCGGGCGGCCCGTTGGACGGGGGCTGCTCCAGCGGAAAGTGTGGGGAGACGGAAAGGCGTGCGCGGGGCGGCGGCGGCACGCGGGACGGCGAGGGCGCCGGGCCCATTGCTCCAGGCCCGCCGGCGCCTAGCAGCTGCTGCTGGCTCAAGATGAACTCGGCGACCATGTTGCGGCGGACTACGCCTGGTCCGCACGGATCCTCACTGTGGCTCTGTAACAAATGAAACGTAACATCAGTAACGTGCCAAGTTCGCGTTGCCATGTTACAAAACTGGCCGCTTGCAAAAGTGTTTCGTAAGATTCACCGCAGCAGGTTTGCACGTGGATCTTTGTGTAATCGAGTTGCTACATTAACAATTTTTTTTGTACCCTACGGTATTAGCGAAACGTTTTTGAATTGTTTCCTAACCTTACAGAAATCGGGTCACTCCGGATATAGTTTTGAAATCAGCTTCCTTCGGATTACAGCGTTTGTGATGAAAATTATAAAAAGTCAGTACCGCGTGGAAGTAGCGATGCAACTGCTGCAGTTCAGCGTGTGACGGAGAATAAGCAAAAACGTTAGCTGATTGTTTCCTAACACACGTTTAGATTTCGCAAGCCACTCACGTTGCTCCCAGCGTGGCCGCTGAAACTATTACACAGACATTTTACAATATCAGCAATCCTCTAACCACTTATGTCGTTCACCTTTACGTAACAGACCCTAGCGATTTAAATACCTAATCGATTTAAATAAAATCGATTTTGTCTCAACCTATCGATACGAATGACAGGAATTGTAAATCTTAAAAAAACCGTCATTATAATCGACAACCATCCGATAGTATAACAATGAAAGCTTCGTTAATTGCCTATTGTAGTGAAACCATAAACTAGCTAGTCTACCTTTTTCTAAGTGCCGACTGGTGGCATAGAAAAAAAAGTTAAGAGATCACGTGGCTGTACACGAGAGCGGGCGACAACGTGAGAGCTCTTTCTAAAAACTCATTTTATGCTTTTACACGACAATTTGCATGTATTTGTAACTATGTCGATGATCGCGACACGTGACCTTACCGATTTATACGGTCTTATTAATAATTTACTCCTTATGAAATTCGAAAGAGCGCTATTAGTGGGCCGCTGGTGAGTTTTAAAATTTAAAACACATTTGAGCAAGTTCATTGCATCGAAACTTTAACATAAGCTATTCAGATTTTAATTTATTATTTCCGAACGCAAATGAGACTCATTGACGTGGTTTTTTTTAAATTTTAAATGTTAAGTTGTGTTTAACACATAAGAACAGCATACAATAATTTATATTACATAAGCAAAACAATTTTGAATGATTACCCCATGTTTGAAAGTGTGTGTGTTTGATCCGTATAGGCTCCGAAACGGCTGGACCGATTACAATGAAACTTTCAGGGAATCTTCAGATTGACCTGGCGAGTAAGCTTGTAAAGTTTGGTGATCGATCGGAGCACTCCTCTTTTTTAAATATCAAACAAGCCATACGTCGTACTTTTATTTCTGACATTAACTTGAGCCCGATTTACTGATAATGTGATATTTACTGATATTTACACGGGTGTAGGTAATTAACTTCAACCGCTCGAGAAGAGAATGAATACGTAGAGAAAAGAATAATTTAAAATATTGTGAGAGTTAAATTAAATTTTTAATAATGTAAATTTATTGTTTAAATAAAATAAAGCAAAAATCTAGCCTACTAAATAGAAAGTCCGTTAATATTATACTCTTTTTAATCTTCATATCTCTAGCAAATGCCAACAACGGTATTCGTTTCCAGCCAGTTACTCCATCACCGTAACATCATTAAAAAAAAAATTAATAACGCTATTCACGCTATCTACCGCAATCTGTGTAATTTGCCTAACTCCGATCACGGCAGCGGCATAAAGCGTTCGGTGTCACTGGGTCGCTCCAGATGCGCGCGCGCGCCGTTACATTCGACCGTTCGATTACTCGCGCCGACCCTAATTGGCGGGACAACGAAATGTCAACGCTGTGTTTTTTTTTAAATCACTAGTTATGGCATGTTGAAACATGTTGACCGACTTGAAATATATTTTTATTATATAAAAAATATACTTAATATGACTTTTTAAATTGACTAAACAAAAATTTGGAGATAATTACAATTTGTAAAATAAATAATTAACTATTAACGACAGTATGTATATTTTTGTAGCCTCACAATTCGCAGATGTTTTGTATCAATTTATTCGGAAATAAATAAAAAATCTTGCAAAAAGTTAAGTCCGGTGTGTAGAGATGAGCTTATCCCTTATATAATGAGCTCGATGAAAAGCGGATAGCGATTGCTATCTGACTATACCTAGGGTTAAAAGAAAATTTATTCAGAAATAAAAAAAATCTTGCAAAAAGGTAGGGTGTGTAGAGATGAGGTTATCCCTTATATAATGAGCTCGATGAAAAGCGGATAGCGATTGCTATCTGTCTACTATACCTAGGGTTAAAAGAAAATTTATTCAGAAATAAAACAATCTTGCAAAAGTTAAGTCCGGAGTGTAGAGATGAGGTTATCCCTTATATAATGAGCTCGATGAAAAGCGGATAGCGATTGCTATCTGTCTACTATACCTAGGGTTAAAAGAAAATTTATTCAGAAATAAAAACAATCTTGCAAAAAGTACGGTGTGTAGAGATGAACTTATTCCCTGTATAATGAGCTCGATGAAAAGTGGATAGCGATGTGTCTACTACAGCTAGGGTTAAACGCGCGATTTGTATATATATATTTATGACTAAATGAACCTGTACAAACAAATAATCCAAACATACATTCACTAGTTACATTATACAGTTACATCGGCCATTTTTTTCTATCGACAACCGTTACTTTGATATTTCTGTTACACAGTTAGAAGACTCTTTTGAATGGAAGTTTTTTTTCCACTCCATTCCACTGCGTACTCATGATAAGTATATGCGTTTATTTTATGCTAAATTTGACGTGGAAATTTTGAAACGAGACACAATTTTTATGGCCTTCCTTACGGCTAAGTATACATTTTCTAACACACTAACTAACTAACGAACTGACACAGTTGGCCAGAGAATGTGGCCTTTACTGCTTCACCGGATTGAGAGGTGGGGTAGCTCTTAGGTCGCTTAGCCTGAACCTTTTTTTTTTTTGTTGACGGGGAGGAAATCTTCACAAAGATACCCCGCCTTCTGGGGGGAAGGCGGCGGTTATGTGGGGATCTTACCCACTAAAACCTCCCCGGTGGCCCTTTCCCCGGCGCATGATGAGGGGCTCCGGGATCTGCCTGAACGGGCCTGAACCTCTATTAAGTATACACCAGAACATGTCAATTATCTATAAATAACGTATTCTATATTGTATTCGTAATTAATGTTGGATAAGAATATGATAAATAATTATGAAATTATATAGATAGCTATACAATTTGTTTATCTTATTGTGACCTAATTAAGTAATTTATCATCATTAATAAGCTATAATCTGAGTCACTAGCTAAGAGATACGCCGTTATGGCCATTACCATCGTATTCGTAACCAAGTCTATCATTATTTTAACTGGTCTATTTAACCTTTTAAACAATATCGTAGTTGACAGTATTTTTTAAATAATGAAGATTTTTTTGTATATATTACTAACATTCTTGTTAACCATTTCAAATAAGCTTAAGCTAGTGATAGGAGATGGTTGACATCAATAGTTCTCAGATAAATAATAACCGGCTTTTGATCGAGTTTAATATATACGGGATATTCCCTTGGATAGGATTAGGAGCGTTGCTGGAGTTTCTTCGGACACTTCTTCTACCAGCGCCAACACTTCCCGAAAAGGCATATAAGTTTAGCTTAGATTGTCCCATATAGTTTAATTAAGGAAATAGCTACCGACCGAGTCGTGGTTCAGCCCTCTCGGATCGGAATGCTTACGCGTAACATAGTAACCGTCTAAGCCGAGGTTAACCTTCACCGGGGGGACCCTTGTGTCGATTTACTAGCTACTAGGTTCAGCTAAGCGACCTAAGAGCTATATTATCTCTCAATCCGGTGAAGCAGTAAAGGCCTCAGCCTCTCTGGACAACTGTGTAAATAATCTATCCCGTTATTGTATGGTCTATAAAACACAATAATCTACTCGTATAACAATGTATATTTTAGTCTAAAATCTACCTCAGATTTAAAATAAATGGTATATATTCTCAGATTCATAATATATTTCAACGTGTATCACGTTATGTTAAACATAAAAAAAACATTATGTATTATGACCATAGACAACGAGAAAGCATGTACCATCGATCTTTAAAGGGGGCGTCCGTTCCCGCCAACAATCGAGCGGCGTTTGACGCAGACAGTTATGGCTAATCATTTACTTCGTGAACACACCGTTAACCAAAAACTGGGACCGTACGGTACACCAAGAACCGTTTTTGTGTTCATCGCTGGTCTCTAAAACCCGTAATACTGTTATGAAACAACTATTTAGTTTCGTCACCGCGTTTAGAAGCTATTCAAGGTTGGGTTGGGCAATTGGGAATGCGAGATCGCTTGTGTCACTCTAACGTCCAATTTCGCGGTTAAGAAGTGTCTAGACCAAGACGATGTCATTAATTTTTCCATTTCAAAGGCACGATTTAAATTATTGGGTTAGTACCACTATAGCAACACCGTAGCTTTATCAAAGTCTGAAGACTTTATTTGTGACGAACCTACGCCGATCGGCCAAAAACCCGATCGCACCCGTTTCATCGGATTTGAGAGGTGACAGAGCTAAGGCTTAGGTCGCCTAGCCTGAATCTCTATTGGAAGCAATACGGCGCGCGGGCCCTCGGCTTGGTTCAAAGGCGCGTGGCAGGGCCGAAACACGATTCAGTCGGTAGCTTTTATCAGAAGAGTATAGTAATAATACTCATCATTTCATCCGCTGGACATCCACTGCTGGACATAGGCTTCCCCAACGATTCGCAAAAGGATCGGTTCAAATAGTTAACTACCTTTAAAAATCGCTACGGGAAGCATTGGGAGACGTGGCCGAAGAAACTGGAATCCTGCAGACTTTAGAAGGGTCTAGAACGTATCGCCACAACCGGGCTCAAACATTAGAAAAAGTTTTTTTGTTCTCAAAAAACTGAAAAACGGGAAGCCTATAGGTAAAATACGGCCGAGGTTCAATCTCCGACCCTAAGATCAAATGCTTCGCCAGTACGCTACTGTTTCTAAAAATAAATGGAATACAATAAAAATACTCGATTATAATAAAGCGGTCTACTACACGTGTTTACTTACAACCTGATATTTCACAGCACGTGCAGTTCAGGTGCCGCACGGGACTCGTGCGTTTGAACCCGTGCCGCACGGGTCACGTGTTTTATTTCGAGTTAACGTTACTTTTTTTCCCGTTATAATTCAGCAGCCATTATTTTCAATAGCTATTAATAGTTTTCGTTTGTTCTGTCTATTTTTAAATTGTGCACTATAGCGCCATCATTTAAGAATATTTTTACGTTTGATAGGATTTTGTATTATTAGGTCCTAACATATGACACATGAAATTGGCGTTTTATTTGGGAGTAACCTAAAGTCGAATTTTTCAAAATATATATATGTCGGCACGTCGCCATAATTGTGATGAAATGAGTAACCGATGTCACTGGCGTCCACGATGATTTACAGATGACAGATTATGCGCGATGGTTCAACCGCTCTATCCGACCGCCACCGTAGAAGTGTGTCACTTCGCTCAACTGAATGGTAAAACGCCGACAGACGGCGCTAGCGTTCCGTGTTTTTCCCAAATGTCGCCAATGTCGCTAGTGTGCCATTGGTAGCGCTAGTATCGCGTCGGTTACGACATATATTTAATCCAAGTATGTACCATTGCAATTTATGCACTTTTGCCATCTCATAGGTCGTTCATTGATCCCTTTACTAAATAAACCATTCGGACCGGAATTAATAAAATCTTTGAAGGCTGTTTGGACTGCCCCGTCGGAGTTGAATTTTTTCCCTTGCAAGAAGTTATCCAAATTTCGAAAAAATGGTAATCTGTTGGAGCAAGGTCCGGGGAGTACAGTGAATCTTTTAGACATTCCAATTGAAGCTCTTCTTTTTTGGTAACTGTCTGTTATACAGTGTTTGGTCTAGCGCTGTCAGGGTTCAGCTACTGCGATAAGCGTTTCTGCTTATCGTATAAGATCCCCTTTTCATCACAGGCAATAATTCGATTTAAAATCTCTATTATTATGCCAGTTGACTACCTCTTTGGTTTCAAATATCTCTTATATACACATACTTGTTATTTTTTCTCATATGAGATTTGTATGCTGTTTAGTTCATTATGTGTATGACCACGTCTATAATAGTTATGGAATTCCTTGGCTAACGTTTCTTGGATATTGTTAATAATAATTAGGCGTTATCAAACAAGAAATGGATGTCGCGCACTGCCTGACTCATAGAATTTCACAAACACCGATAACGCTGTTTTGATAAGGCATTTTTAAATTCTTACGCAAGCGGCTTAATATTGTTGATATACAATTATTTACTTCACCTAAATGCAGTGATAGCCTAATGATTTAACTGTTCGAATTACGATCTGAAGGTCGTAGACTCAAATATCTGTCGGCTTGTGTGAATGTATTACCGCTTTTTGAAGTGGTTAAGAATGAAGCTGCATTGAAAAGTGCTAATATACCTTTTCAAGGGCTCCAATATAATTGTGATTAACTATCCCTATGTTATTATTTAATATATCATTTAACTTTTCATAATTAAACTGACCTTTATAGACTGGGTTGACTATCCTTTTCCAGTCCCTTTATTATTTTATTGTAATTAATCAATTGCATTCAATAAAAAAACTATTTTTAAAGTTAGCACGTTGAAGTTCAACTTCTTACGAGCGTATAGATGTTGTGAGAAATTATTTTGCCTTTGGGAAAACTCGGATCTTTATCGGAATACGATGACACTCGTACTGTTAATGAATGATCGTATTAAATGAGTGACATTTTCATTTACACTAATATGGAGCTACTTGAGAGAGCACCATAAATACGAACTTTTTCTAAAAATCACGAAGGAAAATAATAATCTATACATAAGTACCGATTTTTTAATTTTTTGTGTATGGCATTGGGCTCACGTAAGGGACCTAATAAGCTCGGCGAAAACTTGATAGTGGAAGCAGCTTCTGTCCTCTTTTGTGATATTTTTATATATATTATGTCGATCCACGCGGACGATTAATGTGCATCGATTTGTCCGTTACAATTGATGTCATGTATTTGTTATTTATTAAACATGTAACAACCATAAAGCGGTAATTAACATTGCAATGTTGATTGAACCAACGATATAACAATAATAGCTAGGGTCTCGATAACGGATTAAAAATCATCTATGCGAACAGTGAATCCAATTCTAACAAACGTTCAACAATACAATGGGATTCATTTGTTGGACATAGGCCTCCCCAACGATTTCCAAAAGGATCGGTTGTAAGCGGCCCACATCCAGCTGCAACCTGCGGCCTTTATGACGTCGTCAGACCAACTTGCGGGTGGACGTCCTACGATGCGATCGAATCGAGAACTTTTCGGCTCCATCGGCCATCTGTTCTACGCGCTATGTGTCCTGCCTATTGCCACTTCAACTTGCTTATCCGGCAAGGTATGTCGGTTACTTTCGTTCGTCTATGGATCTCCTCATTCCTGATATGATCTCGTGTAGATACTCCGAGCATAGCCCTCTCCATAGCTCGTTGTGCGACTTTGAGCTTGCTTATGAGGCCCATAGTGAGAGACCAAATTTTCGTCGCAAAGAAATTTTATGGCATCTATTTTTTCTTTATATATAAATATAATCGATTCCGTACTGAAAACCCTTTATACATATGACCTTCGTGTATCGATAATTGTAATCAGATTTCGTTAACTGACCTAGAACAGTCATTGATATGTATTATTGGTGTTATGGTACTGATAGGGCTACAGTTTTTTCGTCAAAGATTATTACGATAATCCTTTCGAGACATTAGCGGACCAGTAGTAACATTATCTGCTAACCTGCTTCAAATGGTTATAACGACGTCAACGATATGTGAAGAGAAGGGTGAAAGATAAGGGTAGTCCGTTTTATGCCTTCTGGCTATCAGGGCAACTGAAATAATGGTTTAGATTTCTAGGCTCAGTGGATTGGTTGCTTTCTTCAAGCGGAAAGCTGGACGATGCGTATGGACGATCTAGAGGAACTACATAGAGAGCCAGAGAGGCTGGCCTTTACTGCTCACCGGATTAAGAGGTGGCATAGCTCTTAGATCTCTATTAGCTAGTAACTCGACACAAGGGTCCCCCCGGTGAGGGTAACAGCTTGGACGGTTACTAATCGTGCTCAGATGCTCGCGAACGCAGTTTCACGAGCTCTGAAAGAGATGGACACAATCGATAACAGCGCCACGCCCCGTAGTGGTGTCAACCCTAGCCCGGACAGGTCGCATTGCCCGAACGGCGACCTTACCCGGCGTGATTGTCCTACCGTACACGTGCACGCCGGTCACGCGGCACCCCGGCACGTGTCCGTACTTGAACCTCACGTTGCGCGCTTGCGCAATCGAGCACGTTTACTCCTCACTAAACCGTTATATAAACTGCAACGTGACTAGGTGATCTAAGTACGTTAAATTAAATTAATTGCTTTCCTAATGTTGTCGCGGTTCTGTCCTTGATATTAATGTGTAATGTTTAAAGTGCTCGAAAGCCGTTTTATGTACTAAAATTGTTGTTTGTGGGACGCTATGCTGTAACTGATTATAGCTCTACACATCCTGCAATCAATTGCGAGGCGGAAATGATATACAGGGATGATTGGAATGATGGATTTTAACTACCTACACGGCAGAAGTCACAATCATAATAGACTGTACAGACTGCGATATTCTTTGTATGCATTTCTACCAAATATTACTTTGGATAGTCTACTTAAAATATATGTAATCAAAAAGTATAAAAATATATCGACGCTGGAAACAAAAACATAGTAAGCGACACATTTCCATTTACGCCGTTGGAAACAGAAAAAAAACGCGTCGAATGATATATGAATTGTAACAATTACATGAAAAATAGCGAAAATAGGATTTTCAAGATTGACACTTCTCTTTTGTTTTTTGTTCCGTAAAACGTTTTACTTTTAGGAAAACTCTAGGCTAATGCCGTGGTACTATACTTATTCAGCAAAAAATAATAAATATTGTGTCCAAAACCGACAGCTCTAGGTCCACAAACACAAAAGTTATAATTATTTTTTAAAAAAAGTTGAAATATTTTTCGGCTCTGGTGAACATTTTCATTTTTGTGGATTACTACATTTTTGGTTTCCAGCCAGTCCAGTCGATTTTTAATTTCTTAGTAATTAAACTATACATAGAACAAAATTTTAATGTTTATATTACTAATTATTTTACAATCAGAAGTGTGTTATTTGTAATTAACTTAAAAAAACCATCAGACGGTCTTGACCTTCCTTTTAAGCTCATAGACAATAACGGCCATCTTGGAAAAAGTAGAGAAAGTAGTACAACAGTAACTTTCCACACGCTCGCCGTTTATTGCGCGGGAAAAGTAGGGCAGTCCGCCATCTTTGATTTAACATTTTGCCGCCACAACGGAGAGCTAGACAATTCTTAAGCTGTTGAATTACTTTAACATTGAGATTACGATAAATAAAACCTATCTTCAGACATATCGTTACATGATAATACCGCGGGTACGGGTATAAATGCCTATTCGTATAACATTCTTTGTTCATATCCGTTAGTACTTCAGCTATTTAGTATTACTATTTCTGTACTAAAGTTGAGAATTTAAGAAGGACATTATGTCTGGATGCATTTCAACTTTATCTGCTAAAAAATCGTTATACTTGACCGATATTCGACGACGTGTTTTCACATAATTAAACAAACGGGATTCATGCTATTTCGGGGTGGCCTCTTTAGTCCCGCGATAACGGTTTCGTGTCAAGGTTGTGTTTCGTAACAGTTACGTGCGATAAACGCTTAAAATATGTCAAGGTCCCGACAACTTTTCCGGTAAGGGATTTCCCTATCTCATAATAATCTTTCATTAACATAGAGGCCTAGTTGTACGACCTTGTGGACTGAGACTAATTGTTCATTATTAAGAAACGTTTAACCTATTTCCATGCGCCAGATTCGACGGAATTAGCTACATACGTGTTACGTAAGGAAAATCGGTTCGAAGCCGCGTAAATAGGAACGCACTCAACGATTTCTTCCTATAAATGACTCATTGAATTTATCACGAAGTATCCGAAGCGTCGTTAGAAGGAAAAATTTACAAATTTTTATTTATAAATTTACATCTGATAAAAGAACTTACAGCCAATAGTGGCGGCAATAGTCTAATAGTTTGATGTGAAGTCTCTAATATTCCTCTTCGTTTTGGAATGGTAAAAAAATATGAGGAAAATTTGTTTCCTAATAGTATAAATCCGGCATTGGTGCAGAGGATATTATATAACAGTGGTGCAAGGATCAAAGTACTTAAGGTTTTTCATAAGTTTGCGCTTCAGTGAGTGAGATACCATCAAATTTACTCTTCGAATAAGTCCAACAACGCACCTGTCAGTTACAATGAAAGTCTCCTTCGTAAAAACTCCCACTGTTTGTGGTAATACTCTAGGATCTATCGCCTTGGCTTAATAAAGGTGCTATGTATATCCCACTATTGGGTAGAGAAGTATTATGACATAGACTGTCACGTAGCTTTAGTGCGGATTGGTGGATAAACGCATTCTTTAGCGCCGGCACCGGGGATCGAACTCGAGTTGCTAGCGTACTTGCAACTTGAGACGACCGCACACTGAGCCACCAAGGCTAGTGAAATCATTACAAACGAATGTTAGCACGATTGCGTCAGCGTACCATTTTGAAGCGTATCCTCTAAGGAAGTTTAAAAGAGCGATAGATCATGCATTGATCCACTTTGTCGCAATTGGCCGTGTAGACTCACGTGCGCACCACTAACTAGGTTACAGTTACGCGAGTGTTCGAGATAAAAAAAAATAGGTCAAGTTATCTTTGCATGTCCTCGGTCCAATGATATTATCGGCCGCTTTGTTGCGCGTCGAAAAATCGTTTACGTAACCATACTAATGTATATATATATACATTCTTGAAAACAATCCTTTCAGTTGTAACTACGACAACATATACATACATAGAAGTTCTTTCCTTACTGTCAAGCATCTTAAGGAAAGAACCTTTAGGGATGGCGCGTGTGTAGCCACATGGCCAGTCCACGCGTGCTCTGACGTGGCGTGGCGTTTTGGCCCTTATAACGTAAGTTTGGTGGAGCCATGGGTGGTGGTGGGATATGTAACGACGCTGGTAGACCGAAGTTTGCATCATCGTAGCCCAGCTCTTGGGGAACTGAACCTATATTTGAGTAACTCAGCGCAAGAATCACAGAGAGGGACGGCTTTCGTTTCTAGGGCCTCTTGAACAACCTGTCGAAGTTTAAAACAGGAAATGGAGCGTGTGTAACACTTATGATTGGTTTGTGATTCTTCTAGACTTTTCTGGTTAGAATTTCTGCGCTGACTGTTTTACCGGGTTAGTGAGAGGCACAATTCTTAAGTCGCTTAACCTGAACCACTTTAGGCAACTCGGCATAACAGCCCCCGAAAGGGAGGGAACCTCGTCTTGTATGGGCCGTCAGTAACCAATTGTTCACGTAACGCAAATTATTATTCACCGTCATGTAATAGCAAGTCATGATGCATGATTAACCAAATGCATGCATGCTCGACCTTAAAGTCTTTTATACCTTCCGGACAACCTTGCTCCTTAGTTCCTGCATTACGTCACTCTACCGATAGTGCATTTTGTATTGCGTTCATTATCTATTCGATACACCTCTTTGTTCGTTAATTTTTTTTACCTCGTGGAGTACCGATTCGACTCATGTCGATGATTTATTTTAATAATTACTATGTTTTTATTAGATAGGAGCAGTGGTAGAATACTGGCTAAGGGACTTACGATCTGATGGTCGTAGGATCGAATCCCAGTCAGTCGCTTTATATTAATCACCTCTAGAGGGTTAGATAGAGATATAACTTTTTGTACACCAAAATGAAACAAAAAGCATTACATAACTAAGGTACATTTTACAATTTGCTGTACAATGGGCGATAGAGTTAAATCTATCTAATTGACTTAGTGAAAAGCGGACAGCGCGTTTCCTGTCCACCCATTTAGATTTAAAAAGACGTGAGAGCGTACATTTATATTTTTACAATTATTACATACGTTTAGATTACGTTTTATTTTATTTACGGGAAAATATATCGTATATATTTGTTTCTTTTTAAAAGCACGTTACTTATATATCAGCCAGTAACTTTTGATATTCTTTCCCGCTAAACTAAAATTGTTCAATTCTATTTCCCTTTCTTATAATTGTTTTTTATATTAATCTTATCAGTCATGTCACATAAATTTATATATATTTACTTTACCGTTACAATAGGATAGTTTGCGTGTAACGGTTTTAAATCATAAAAACAGATTGGTTCATCGACGTTTATAGAAATGAATTGGAGATTATCTAAACAGTGTTACAACTGTGTGCGTGGACGTTTGTGTGTGTATTGCAGCTCGTTGCGCAACACGCCCTAGGGACGTTGCGTCATACGTAGACCTGACCTTTACGCGATGTATCGATTCCATTGCAAATCGTTCGTTTAAAAATAAGTTTTTTTTTAATAATGTATGGCTTGGTAACGAGACATTTATGCCAATTAAAAAATAAGAATTCGAAACCATAAACTTTTAAATCAACTTTTTAAACGGTGGAAATTGTTTGTTGTTTTTTAGAATAATTTTATTCTGTGATTTAAATGTCTTCGTAAATAAAAATGTAAATTAAATAAATAAATTAGTATTGATAAAGCACAATTTTTTCCTATAATTCGATGTAGTTATCCTTAATTAATTACTGTACAGAGATTAAAAAATATATGTTTCATTCAATCTGCATGTATATATTGTACTATTCCATGTTAATCTCGTCTCTCAAATCTCGATGTATATATTTTTAATTGATACCGAGAATGTATGCAAATATACGCAAATGAAATGTTTAAAATTTGTAACTTATATAGCAGTTACGAAATCTAGTTTCCGCACATCCGCAGGCGAATGCACGCCAGATTGGAACCTTGAACCAGTTGTGTAAGCGACTCACAATGGCTTACGACAGAGCCGAGGTGCCAGGCGCCGCTTGCTACATGACAGCTTACAACCAAGCGCAATACACTAATTAAAACGTATAATTTTGTTCGAAAGGAAATAATAGACATTTACAGACTTCATTTAACGATTAAAAAAAATAAGCACTAAGGCTACATTTCCTTTGTCTTTAACAGATTTATGAAAAATATAAAAACATCTACGTTATTCAAAATAAAAATATCAAGCGAAAATAATCAACGATACCGAACCATACGGAGTAATGACTGTGTAAACAAAGATAATATCGAAAACACATGTAAGGAAGCACATTCACAAACAAAAGATCAAAACAAAGAGTCATTTAAAAGATACATATAGTTCTACGAACTAAATGGTTTAAGCGAAGAAAATTTGGCACGAAACTAAGAGGCATGAGTAAACAGAATTCGAGGCAAGAAGTCAATGACATAACGGAAAAACATTTGACCGAAACCGTGAATTGTTCAAAAAGTCTGACTCACCTCATAAATTAGTCATTGTAATAAAACTTAATTCTTAGGCGTAAATTTAATTATTTAGATTTTCAAATGTTTTATTTTAAAATTATAATTTGAAATGCTCATTTAATCTGGTAACACTAATATTTTTTTCTAATTGTCACATTGTAATTTTTGTGTATGATTTTAAAAAATATCTTTGTTTACAAGTTCCAATCCTATTAATAATTCTAAATTAATAGTATTTTCAATTAAGAAAAAATTGATTACGTCAGGCAGTTAAAAACAATGGCAAAGTTGTTAAAATTGTATACATTTACATTTTATTTACAGTTCTGTTTTTAGAAAAAAAAAGTTTTGTTAAAATGCTGAAATATGGACTTACGAAAATATTTGCGGTAATTGATAGCTCCTTATCCGGAATTATCCAAATAGTGGGAACAATGTCATAATTCACAAACAGGAATGCACAAAAACGTTCACGGCTTAGTTTATGAAATATCGTTCAAAAAGTTATAAACACTCCCACTTTTCACGTCCTAAAAGATTTTTGCCACTATCACAATGTTGTTATGACGAAATATCCACTGCGAATGGTGCTGCGAAGTACTCTAGTCACTTGGTCACGTCTAACCTCTGCGAAGTCTAGAGTGCGACTAAAATTTGTAGAGGGGTCGACCGACTCGCGGCCTGCAGCACGCACACTAGCCAACATTACTGATGTGTGAGTAATTACGTTGGTGTGGGTTGAGTGGAGCTGCGCTTGTGTGCGAATATTTACGTAACTTACCCTGTGTGTAATCACTTTAGCCGGTGCTATTGATTCAATATAGTGTAGTGTCCAATTTTTTTAGCTAATTCGCGATTGAGTCATGTGTTTGTCTCATTTTTGTGTTTCTACGAAATTTGTAATCAATTGATAAGTTAGTTTGGGCAATTTACATGGCGTAATGAATTAACTCTAGTATGGGATTTTATTTCACCGTTTTAGCCGTTTTTTGTTTCAATTTGTAAACTATTTGCTACCAAGTTTACTCGTAACTTGTTTCGACACAGATTGTTAGAATAATTATTATATTCGACATTGATGCACTATAGAAATTGTTTTTATGTTTTATCTCCACAGACGCATTAAGTTACACAATTATCTTTTCTTTGTTTATCATTAGACTACTAAGGCGTTGTGTTATGACTACATATAGACAATCATAGTATTTATGTAATGATATGAATATCTCATATTTATCTCGGTTGTAAGATAGAATAGTAAATCGAAATATATAATTCATATTTAATAAGGAAGTCGTGGTAAACTATACAGTTCGTCGAAGTTGAATTGGTATTTGCGCGTATCGTGAACGCGGCCATTTTTTATTTGACATTGAACGCGTACGCGTTTTTCGCGGGAAACTGGACATGCCTCGACTCATGCTTTAAAATAATATTATGAAGCATGGACAATGAATTTTTCTTTATTTGCACATTACGGAAAACTGTTTATTGGAAATTATTTTTGTTTTGTTTCATTTATATTAATATAAGATTAATAAGATCATAAAGAAGATATATTTATGTATGTTGAATAAATATTTATTAATGTAATATAGCATTATATATAGATTTTTAATCACCAATTTTTGAGTAATTTACGTTATGTTTGTGGTTATGAGGTGACTAAAGTATTTTAAATATCAATTTTTTTGATGAACCTACACATAATGTTTGACACCTTGTCACCTATATCAAAGCAAGCAAATATCAAACTGTTTTACCGGATTGAGAGATGGCATAGCTTTTAGATCGCTTAGCTGCTTAGGCCCTAACCTCTATTCTTAGGAAGCCGACACAAGAGTCCCCTTGGAAGGTTGACGTCGACTCGGTAAGTAACTTTTCCGCGGAATAGTTTAATATCAATAAATGAATCAACGAAATCAGACTTAGTTTTGTAGAAAACACAATTTTTTTTTATTTTGATGCCTATTTAAGTTTTAATCTTTGATGATCTTTTTCACACTGATTTTTTCCAAGTATTTCATTCAGTATTTCCGTTACGAGGATTCTTATCGGTATTATTGTGTAACCACGACTGCTGACAGAGTTGTGGGGAGATTCATGACGTCTACGCGGCCGCGGGGTCAGCGTGGCTTCTGTCACTAGATTAGATTCTCAGCTGAAGTAAATATTTAAGCCACATTTGGTTAATGGCTTAGGGTATGCTTTGCTAAACAGAACCTATATAACACACACCATTTGCCTAATCACTTAGCTTACTTTGAAATGATTATATTTACGAGTAAAAACAAAAAAATTCAAATTGAATCATACTTTATACGCCAATACGCGCGGACGTCATCTTTATATTTATCCGAATTATCGTAGGAATATTAAGAAATAGAATTAATCAGAAACCTAGTCAAACTCTCATCAAATTATAATTAATTATTTTGGCTGGTATAATTGGTTTGGCTGTGGCTTTGGTTGGCTCTCCTTAAGCACAGTGCAGAGGGGCTCCGGTGCGTTCCACTGGAGATCCCGGATCACCATGCACAGAGGAAGGGCCACCGGGGAGGTTTAGTACCCACTAAAACCTCCCCGGTGGCCGGTGGTTTTACCCAAAAACCCCACATAACCGCCGACTTCCCCCCAGAAGTCGGGGTATCTTTTTGAAGATTTCCTCCTCGTTAACAAAAAAAAAAGGCTTTGGTTGGCGTGATATTGAGTTATTCGTCCATTTATCGCACACATGCTTAATACTAATTTAAAACTTATATGGTTTTCTTATGGATGCCATTATCAGAACTGTCTCATACGAGAAGCACTTTTTAAATAAAAAAAGAAAAATCAATATGAGGTAACGAACATAAACACAAAAGAGAAGAATTGAGAATCCTTTTCTTATTTAAAGTCCATTTAAAAACCGGCAACGCACCTGCGGCTTCTCTGGTGTTGTTATAAAGGTTCAGGCTAAGCGACCTAAGAGCTATGCCACGTCTCAATCCGGTGAAGCAGTCAAGCCCAGCTTCTCTGGCCAATCTGTGTAGTTCGTCATTAAAAAAAAAAAAATCTGGTGTTGTCCATGTTCAATCTACGCTCCTATTCCTATATGATAGTAATAATTAAACGACCTAGATATCTTATAAAACATGCAACAGAGAATGAGAGCGAAATTTTTTGTGATGTAAACATTTTATGGTGATAGTATTTTAGCATTTCGGCGAGAGATATATCAGTCTATAAGTGCACAGAGGTATTCATCATCTCTCTCTTTCTCCAAAGGCATGCCACAGCACGATCCTCCGCCACTCTCATCCAGCTTCTGCCAGCCGTCCTGCGAAGATCGTCGCTCCACCTAGTCTTAGAATGTCCCTCTCCGCGTATGCGTCTCCACTCGATAACTCGTTTCGCCCAACGGTTATCCGTTCTACGGCTAACATGTCCTGCCCAATGCCATTTCAATTTGCTAAGTCGATGCGCAAAAAAGTCCCATAAAACACATTAGAATCATGTGCAGTATAAGATTTTAAACAATCGGACCCTGGCCTCGCCACGTAGAAACCTGGTGCTCTGATCAATGAACTAAGGGGTCGTTTATATACAATTTCAATACAAGATCGACAAGGTACACCACTTCTTATAATGTCAAGTTCAAGTAAAAACTTGTTTTTGTCTAACACGACGTTACGTAACACGGAGTATTGATAATCAAAACACAATTGTTTTGCATACAAAAAAAAGGCGCCATCTTGGATAAAAAAAACGTCGCATAAAATATATTAGCATCACGTGCTGGAAAATATTATGTGGTGGCTCAAGGACGGGTTACGCGACCGGTTGTAATACATCAAATGTTATATGGGTTATTCTACACTCGTGTTACGTAACAATGTATAAAGATTATATTTTTATCAAATACTAGCTACATAGCCCGCTTCGCCGGGTTAGATTTAGCTTTATTTTATTAAAACAATAAACTTTCATTATTAAATATTTAAAAAATATTCATTCCTCTCTGTATTCACACTTATGGGCGGCCACCAAGTGTTGGAATAATTTGCCACCGCCCATAAGAGAGAGTAAATCTGTAAACGCATTTAAAAATAAATTAAAACACCTGATGTTAAAGATATAAAAAGATAATATCCCCGCGACATCGGTGGCTTGTTGTTTCCAATATTTTTAATATTTAATTATATAATTTAAACTTTATACGTTTAATTATCATATTATTTATTTTAGTTTATTTTTGACTCAATAATATTTATATATTTTTTTTCATCTATTATTTTATTATTTAAAATATATTTTAATCTCATAACTGTTTTATTTATGTATCATATTTATTATACTCTTACTGTCTGTATAATAATATTCCATATAAAAGTAATATTGCGCGCGCACGTCTTTAGGTAGTCTCGGGCACCGCTGAAAATAAGCGCTGTCGCATCCTTGTGACAGCATATGCTGAGACGGTGTCCGATATTGGCATCATATGTTTTGTATTATTTGTCCGTGTAACTTTAACTGTGTTTTGTCTATTTTTCATTCTTTTTTAATGTGTGTTATATTCAGTCTGTGATGTGTTTTTGTATTGTGATGCCAATAAATAAATGTCTATGTCTATGTTTATTCATTCTCCTCTTGACCGGGTGAAGCCCTACCTACACCCATGTACATATCAGTAAATACAATATCATTTTTATCAATTAAAGATTTATTATACTTCATTCTACTTCAATATGGTTCATAATTACATAAATATACACAACGTGTCAATACAAATTTGGGTTATAAAACAATAGAAAATCATCATAGTAAATAGAAGCTGTATTTGACAGTTCAAAGAGAGTGTAGTGCTCCGATCGTCACCAAACTTTACAGGATTACTCGTCAGGTCAATCTGTAGATACCCTGAAAGTTTTATTGAAATCGGTCCAGCCGTTTCGGAGTCTGTACGGAACAAAACAACACAATATACGTATTAGCCTGTCTGTTTGCGTTCGAAAACGTAATTTACTCGTAAATTATGGAACGAATTGTTTTTTTTCTAGTCATTTTATTATTATGAAAAATGTTTTGTAATTCTGACTTACTAATCAAAATTAAACTTACAATATAACACATACAACTAATATATACAAATAAACTAAAGTTGGTGTCTGTTTGTAATATTAAAATAACGATTTTACTACATGCATATGAATCTAAATACAGTACATATACCAAAATAATATTTTTAACAATTTTTGTCCGTCTATCTGTTCTGTGTCTGTTGCGGATTTTTACTGGCAGATAGCTGATGTAATCAGTTATTAAAAATATAATACAATTTATTTAATAAAGGTAAAGGTGGGGCAAGGCCATCCTTATCGCTATGCAATCTCTTACAGGCAACCCTATAGGACAGGAGGTAAAATAAATAGATAGGGTAGTAAGAAAAGAAAAGAATAAATAAATAATAGTAAAAAATTATTTATAATAAGGGCAGAGATCTATTGATATTAGAAATAAGACAACAGCTCCTAAGACGCACCTTATGCTAGTTCGGTAAATCATAGCAACAAATTATTTATAATAAGGGCAGAGTTCTATTGATATTAGAAATAAGGCAACAGCTCCTAAGACGCACCTTATGCTAGTTCGGTAAATCATAGCAACAAATTATTTATAATATGGGCAGAGTTCTATTGATATTAGAAATAAGACAACAGCTCCTAAGACGCACCTTATGCTAGTTCGGTAAATCATAGCAAAAAATATTTATAATAAGGGCAGTGTTCTATTGATATTATAAATAAGACAACAGCTCCTAAGACGCACCTTATGCTAGTTCGGTAAATAATAGCAAAAAATTATTTATAATAAGCGCAGTGTTCTATTGATATTAGAAATAAGACAACAGCTCCTAAGACGCACCTTATGCTAGTTCGGTAAATAATAGCAAAAAATTATTTATAATAAGGGCAGTGTTCCCATTGATATTAGAAATAGACAACAGCTCCTAAGACGCACCTTATGCTAGTTCGGTAAATAATAGCAAAAAAATATTTATAATAAGGGCAGAGTTCTATTGATATTAGAAATAAGACAACAGCTCCTAAGACGCACCTTATGCTAGTTCGGTAAATCATAGCAAAAAATTATTTATAATAAGGGCAGTGTTCTATTGATATTAGAAATAAGACAACAGCTCCTAAGACGCACCTTATGCTAGTTCGGTAAATAATAGCAAAAAAATATTTATAATAAGGGCAGAGTTCTATTGATATTAGAAATAAGACAACAGCTCCTAAGACGCACCTTAATGAGACAATAATACATTTGATTACGGAATGCCCGATATATGGAAGAGCAAGAAATGATTGCGAAATAGAAATTAACTGTAAAATAAAGTTAGAAAATATAAGTACAATTATAATGGATAAAAAGATTAGGAATAAGTTCATCGATTACTGTAAATATGTGGCGAATGGAGCGATTAATAACAATAAAATAGATTAAGAAATAGATAATTAAACAGTTCACATACATATATATATATACTATATTATATTAATTATACACATATAAATTATTTACTTATACTATAATGTGATACTTGATTTTTGAAAAATAAATAAATGGTGAAATTGATTATAGAAAGGAAAAGAAAGAAAAATAAAGAAAAAAGGTAAATATTACACTTATATATATATATATTATTAACACACATATATATATATATATATATATATATATACAGGGTTACAGGAAAAGTCGTGCTAGATCCGTTAAGGGCGTGGAGTACCCATCATTTCTGACTCATTTCACTATGAAACACCCTACCCTAAACTTAACCCTTTTCGAGATATTCGACTTTTAATTTTTTTATTTAAAATTGCCGATTTTTATCCTAATATTTTTTTTATTTTTTATTTGTGTGTCTTATGATTGTTATTATTACATTTTTACATGTGTAATAAGATGCTTGTGAACATTAAACACTAACATTGTACATAGGTTACTTTAATAGGCCGTAGTAGACAAGTGAAAAGTAAGAAATTAAAAAAGATATTAGAAAGTTTATTTTTCTCTAATGGATATCTAAAAAAAAATTTATGGCAGTTGTTCGGCAGATATGTTTTAAAATATCTACGTTTCATCAGCTATCTAACGAGGTATAACAATCTAGGATTTGTATTACATTTCAAGAGAAAAAAGTATTTGGGTCGCTTCAGGTATTAATCCCAGTCCCAGGTAACGGTCCCGAGCCTATTGTTCTTTAAGTTATGACGTAGGTACCGTATTATTTTTTTCGGCAAAATGGCGGTTTTTAGTTCTTTGGGGTTGACACTTATTGATTGTTTTGATTATCAGTCTGCTTTTGTGCTTCGTACATAGTAGATGTGATATCGTTTTGCTCTTTTCTCGACTTGGCTGTAATACTGGACTGTTTCTTCTAATTTGTGACTACTGTGCTTGTGAACTGGACTCTGATTTGTACTTGTAATACGGAAGTGTTGAAGATGTCGGCCTACACACCTGAGGAATATGCTGATATGCTTATTTGTTACGGATACTGCGATTGTGTGTCTGCGCAAGCTCGCAACGAATACATAATTCGCTACCCCGATCGTCGAGTGCCGGATGTGGCTGTTTTGACAGAGTTTATCGAAGACTTCGAGAAACTGGCTCCGTTTTGAGACGAAATACAGACATGGGAAGACCACGAATTAATGACGACGAAGAACAGGACAATGAGATAGTGCAACGCTTTCGAGCGGATCCTACAACTTCCACTAATATTGTTGCCCGTGATCTGGGACTTTCGCAATGGAGGGTGTGGTTTACAGTACATACTGCTGGCCTATACCCGTACCATTACACGCCGGTACACGCTATTGAAGAAGGAGACCCGCGAGAAGATTGATTTCTGCAGATTTATGCTAAATGCTGACGTAGAAGACCCAGATTTTCTAAGAAATATCTTGTGGACAGATGAATCGAAATTTGATAAAGATGGTATAACCAACTATCACAACGCACATTATTGGGCCCGTAAAGAACTAAGGAATCCCAATAAGAAAAGAGTGAAAGGGTCTCAAAGAAGATTCAGCGTAAATGTGTGAATGGGCATTATCTCCAATCATTTGATTGGACCTTACTTTCTCCCGGACAATCTCAATGGGGAGAGCTACGAAAACTTTTGAGAGGAGTCTTTAATGATTTGCTGGATGATCTGCCACTCAACTTGCTCAGGGACATGTGGTTCCAACAGGATGGCTGCCCTGCCCATTTCAGAAGAAGTGTCAGAGACTGGCTGGACACAAATTATCCAAACAAATGGATAGGACGAGGTGGGCCGTTGCCATGGCCAGCAAGAAGTCCGACCTAACCCCATGGATTTTCATGTGTGGGGCGCATGAAAAGTCTTGTATACAGCGAGCCAAATCCAGTTTCGTATGTAGAAGAACTAAAAGAAAGGATTGTGGATGCAGCAAATAAAATGAGGACAACTTTGACCACTGGAGTAGTGAAGACTGGTCTCCGTAGAAGGATGCGACAATGCATAAGAAACAGAGGCGGCCATGTTGAACATGAACTGTAGAAGAAGAAAAAGTTGTGTGGAAACCTAGGTAATTGAAAAATAACATTTCATGTTTACATACTAGTATTGTTTTATTTTACTGTTTAGGGCTAAGTATTATTTTTCTTCTCCACTGTCGCCTATAAAATTAAGATTTTTCAATGACTTAAAAACCCTAGATTGTTATACCTCGTTAGAT
Source organism: Meandrusa payeni (assembly GCA_029286785.1). Lineage (NCBI taxonomy): Eukaryota > Metazoa > Arthropoda > Insecta > Lepidoptera > Papilionidae > Meandrusa > Meandrusa payeni. The sequence goes on from JAGSMX010000029.1 coordinate 7,533,280, forward strand.
AGCTGATGAAACGTAGATATTTTAAAACATATCTGCCGAACAACTGCCATAAATTTTTTTAGATATCCATTAGAGAAAAATAAACTTTCTAATATCTTTTTAATTTCTTAACTTTCACTTGTCTACTACGGCCTATTTAAGTAACCTATGTACAATATTAATGTTTGATGTTCACAAGCATCTTATTACATATGTAAAAATGTAATAATAACAATCATAATACACACAAATAAAAAATAAAAAAAAATATTAGGATAAAAATCGGCAATATTAAACAAAAAAATTAAAAGTCGAATATCTCGAAAAGGGTTAAGTTTAGGGTAGGGTGTTTCATAGTGAAATGAGTCAGAAATGATGGGTACTCCACGCCCTTAACGGATCTAGCACGACTTTTCCTGTAACCCTGTATATATAAATATCTTAGAATATAGAAATTATCTTAAAGAAACCAATAAGAAAAGAAGATAAAACAATCACCAGTCTAAGCAATCTCTGACCCCCTCTAGTCAGAGAAACAAATAGAATTTCCCGGAAAGGGCGAAAACATGTCCTTTCCGGGGAAAACCTTTAAAAAAAAAAAAAAAGACGCACCTTATGCTAGTTCGGTAAATAATAGCAAAAAAATATTTATAATAAGGGCAGAGTTCTATTGATATTAGAAATAAGACAACAGCTCCTAAGACGCACCTTATGCTAGTTCGGTAAATAATAGCAAAAAATATTTATAATAAGGGCAGTGTTCTATTGATAATAGAAATAAGACAACAGCTCCTAAGACGCACCTTATGCTAGTTCGGTAAATAATAGCAAAAAAATATTTATAATAAGGGCAGTGTTCTATTGATATTAGAAATAAGACAACAGCTCCTAAGACGCACCTTATGCTAGTTCGGTAAATAATAGCAAAAAAATATTTATAATAAGGGCAGAGTTCTATTGATATAAGAAATAAGACAACAGCTCCTAAGACGCACCTTATGCTAGTTCGGTAAATAATAGCAAAAAAATATTTATAATAAGGGCAGAGTTCCCATTGATATTAGAAATAAGACAACAGCCCTAAGACGCACCTTATGCTAGTTCGGTAAATAATAGCAAAAATTATTTATAATAAGGGCAGTGTTCTATTGATATTGAAATAAGACAACAGTTCTAAGACGCACCTTATGCTAGTTCGGTAAATAATAGCAAAAAATATTTATAATAAGGGCAGAGTTCCCATTGATATTAGAAATAAGACAACAGCTCCTAAGACGCACCTTATGCTAGTTCGGTAAATCATAGCAAAAATTATTTATAATAAGGGCAGTGTTCTATTGATATTAGAAATAAGACAACAGCTCCTAAGACGCACCTTATGCTAGTTCGGTAAATAATAGCAAAAAAATATTTATAATAAGGGCAGAGTTCTATTGATATTAGAAATAAGACAACAGCTCCTAAGACGCACCTTAATGAGACAATAATACATTTGATTACGGAATGCCCGATATATGGAAGAGCAAGAAATGATTGCGAAATAGAAATTAACTGTAAAATAAAGTTAGAAAATATAAGTACAATTATAATGGATAAAAAGATTAGGAATAAGTTCATTGATTTCTGTAAATATGTGGCGAATGGAGCGATTAATAACAATAAAATAGATTAAGAAATAGATAATTAAACAGTTCACATACATATATATATATACTATATTATATTAATTATACACATATAAATTATTTACTTATACTATAATGTGATACTTGATTTTTGAAAAATAAATAAATGGTGAAATTGATTATAGAAAGGAAAAGAAAGAAAAATAAAGAAAAAAGGTAAATATTACACTTATATATATATATATTATTAACACACATATATATATATATATATATATATATATATATGTATATATAAATATCTTAGAATATAGAAATTATCTTAAAGAAACCAATAAGAAAAGAAGATAAAACAATCACCAGTCTAAGCAATCTCTGACCCCCTCTAGTCAGAGAAACAAATAGAATTTCCCGGAAAGGGCGAAAACATGTCCTTTCCGGGGAAAACCTTTTAAAAAAAAAAAAAAAAAAAAAGACGCACCTTATGCTAGTTCGGTAAATAATAGCAAAAAAATATTTATAATAGGGCAGAGTTCTATTGATATTAGAAATAAGACAACAGCTCCTAAGACGCACCTTATGCTAGTTCGGTAAATAATAGCAAAAAATTATTTATAATAAGGGCAGTGTTCTATTGATATTAGAAATAAGACAACAGCTCCTAAGACGCACCTTATGCTAGTTCGGTAAATAATAGCAAAAAAATATTTATAATAAGGGCAGAGTTCTATTGATATTAGAAATAAGACAACAGCTCCTAAGACGCACCTTATGCTAGTTCGGTAAATCATAGCAAAAAAATATTTATAATAGGGCAGTGTTCTATTGATATTGAAATAAGACAACAGCTCCTAAGACGCACCTATGCTAGTTCGGTAAATCATAGCAAAAAAATATTTATAATAAGGGCAGAGTTCTATTGATATTAGAAATAAGACAACAGCTCCTAAGACGCACCTTATGCTAGTTCGGTAAATCATAGCAACAAATTATTTATAATAAGGGCAGAGTTCTATTGATATTAGAAATAAGATAACAGCTCCTAAGACGCATCTTATGCTAGTTCGGTAAAATAATTGCAAAAAATATTTATAATAAGGGCAGTGTTCCCATTGATATTAGAAATAAGACAACAGCTCCTAAGACGCATCTTATGCTAGTTCGGTAAAATAATTGCAAAAAATATTTATAATAAGGGCAGTGTTCTATTGATATTAGAAATAAGACAACAGCTCCTAAGACGCACCTTATGCCAGTTCGGTAAATAATAGCAAAAAATATTTATAATAAGGGCAGTGTTCCCATTGATATTAGAAATATGACAACAGCTCCTAAGACGCACCTTTATGCTAGTTCGGTAAATCATAGCAACAAATTATTTATAATAAGCGCAGAGTTCTATTGATATTAGAAATAAGACAACAGCTCCTAAGACGCATCTTATGCTAGTTCGGTAAAATAATTGCAAAAATATTTATAATAAGGGCAGTGTTCTATTGATATTAGAAATATGACAACAGCTCCTAAGACGCATCTTATGCTAGTTCGGTAAAATAATTGCAAAAATATTTATAATAGGGCAGTGTTCTATTGATATTAGAAATAAGACAACAGCTCTAAGACGCACCTTTATGCTAGTTCGGTAAATAATAGCAAAAAATATTTATAATAAGGGCAGTGTTCTATTGATATTAGAAATATGACAACAGCTCTAAGACGCACCTTATGCTAGTTCGGTAAATCATAGCAACAAATTATTTATAATAAGCGCAGAGTTCTATTGATATTAGAAATAAGACAGCAGCTCCTAAGACGCATCTTATGCTAGTTCGGTAAAATAATTGCAAAAATATTTATAATAAGGGCAGTGTTCTATTGATATTAGAAATAAGACAACAGCTCCTAAGACGCATCTTATGCTAGTTCGGTAAAATAATTGCAAAAATATTTATAATAAGGGCAGTGTTCTATTGATATTGAAATAAGACAACAGCTCTAAGACGCACCTTATGCTAGTTCGGTAAAATAATTGCAAAAATATTTATAATAAGGGCAGTGTTCTATTGATATTAGAAATATGACAACAGCTCCTAAGACGCATCTTATGCTAGTTCGGTAAAATAATTGCAAAAATATTTATAATAAGGGCAGTGTTCTATTGATATTAGAAATAAGACAACAGCTCCTAAGACGCATCTTATGCTAGTTCAGTAAATAATAGCAAAAAATATTTATAATAAGGGCAGTGTTCTATTGATATTAGAAATAAGACAACAGCTCTAAGACGCACCTTATGCTAGTTCGGTAAAATAATTGCAAAAATATTTATAATAAGGGCAGTGTTCTATTGATATTAGAAATAATACAACAGCTCCTAAGACGCACCTTATGCTAGTTCGGTAAATAATAGCAAAAAATATTTATAATAAGGGCAGTGTTCTATTGATATTAGAAATAATACAACAGCTCCTAAGACGCACCTTATGCTAGTTCGGTAAATAATAGCAAAAAATATTTATAATAAGGGCAGTGTTCTATTGATATTAGAAATAAGACAACAGCTCCTAAGACGCACCTTATGCTAGTTCGGTAAATAATAGCAAAAAAATATTTATAATAAGGGCAGTGTTCTATTGATATTAGAAATATGACAACAGCTCCTAAGACGCACCTTATGCTAGTTCGGTAAATAATAGCAAAAAAATATTTATAATAAGGGCAGTGTTCTATTGATATTAGAAATAAGACAACAGCTCCTAAGACGCACCTTATGCTAGTTCGGTAAATAATAGCAAAAAAATATTTATAATAAGGGCAGTGTTCTATTGATATTAGAAATATGACAACAGCTCCTATGACGCACCTTATGCTAGTTCGGTAAATAGATAGATGGATAGATATAAATTAATTGTACACTAAAATCAAAACAAAAAGCATTACATTACTAATGTACATTTCAAAATTTGATGTACAAGGGGCGACCTTATCGCTAAGAGCAATCTCTTCCAGGCAACCTGTGTACGGACAGAAAATATTTGAACAAAATAGGACGATGAAGGCGTTCAAATATAAATATTATAACAAATCTATACATATAATAAATATACTAATACATAAAATATATCATAGTTCCGAAGATCCCGTCCAAGTTGAGGTTACCTCACCTCACCTCACCGGGGGGACCCTTATGTCGAGTTACTAGCGATAGGGGTTCAGGCTAAGCGACTCAAGAGCTATGCCACCTCTCAATTCGGTGAAGCAGTCAAGGCCAGCTTCTCTGGCTAATCTGTGTAGTTCGTAATAAAAAAAAACTTAATACCTTCATAAATTTGAGTACACGTCTAACACTTTCAACTGTATGGATCATTTCTGGAAGAGGCTAACGTCTAAGATACAGGCTCGGCCTAGTTTAGACGTTAGAAAATCCAAAAATAGTGTCAATCTAATTTTATCTTATAATCATCGTTTTAAGAATAATCTAAGCATTTTATTTTGTTCAATAAAATATTTTTAATTTTAATTTTTAACTTTGTTCACAAGATGCATTTTACGATGTTGACTCTTGGAAGTCGAACATCACTTGGTAATATGTGATTGTATAGGTTGTCAAATATCTCCCTTCCGCCTTTTTGTCTTTTGAATTTCGCGGCTATGTACAAAGCGCTACAGAGCTCGTATCTAGCAATACTATACATAATTTGAAAGGTCTTGACATAACCTACAAAACGACGCTACGCATAATTAGTTTGGATATTGCGTTCAACAGTTATAGACGTGTAAACATGGAGTTCACTAACGCCGAAATTCGCGCTATTTTAAAGTTTTCCTTCGTTAAAGGCAAATCCGCTAGAGAAACGTTCCGTGAGATTAATGGTGTTTTGGGGATGGTACTCTATCACTTCGAACCACGGAGGAATGGTTTCGACGATTCAGAGCCGGTGAAAACGACACCATGGATAAGCCAGCCGGCGGAAGACCTGTGACGACAAATACCGATCAAATCATGGACTACATCGAGTTAGACCGGCATGTGGCATCTCGTGACATCGCCCAGGAGATGGGAGTTAGTCACCAAACCATTTTAAACCATCTGCAGAAGGCTGGATACAAAAAAAAGCTTGATGTTTGGGTGCCGCATGACACAAAAGGCGGAAGGGAGATATTTGACAACCAATATTTATAACGTACCAATTATATTTTTATTATTATAATTGATGAAATAGACAGTGAATTTTCAGAATCACCTTCAATTCTATGTTATGAAATGAAAAAGAACAAAAAAAATAACAATTTTCGTTATCACAGATATAAATTATACATCAGTCTTGGTTTTATCACAATTTTGTGTATTTGAATACAGTGATTGACAATGGCGGGTCGGATACTGGGACAAAAAACGGGTTACCATATGGCCCATATCGATTTTATTACAGTTTATTACACAAAAACTGTCAAAATACTTGTAAATAATGCATTAAGGATTATGTGTTTGAACGGAAAAATACAGACTCGATATAACACTTCACGTATTTCGGTTCTGTATGTATTGAGTTCCAAATTTAAAAATTACATAAAACCTCTTTTCTTCAAATTTATTAAATTCTAAATTTTAAATTCTAAAACAATGAACACTACGTGACGCGTGATTGGCGCCTATTTCCTTTCTTTGTTCCCATTATTGCTTGTTGACGTTAAGGGTTTACGGAAGTGTGCTAAAGCGTTCCTATAGGAACTACCATTCTTCAGTTCCGAGATAACACCAACTCGGAAGTCCACGGGGCTTTAAACACTGCGGAAGAGCGCAACGGGTGGAAAGCGATCGTAACATAATTCTGGAGGAATACGCCACTATGAGGGAGGTCCGACCAAAGATTGAGAGGAATACAGAAGGGTTTGTTTTTTTTTTTTTTATTGTTAGATTGCAACCACAGAGCCGTGTCCATGCTCTTTTCCAATACACTTAAATTGTTCACTCTGCATTTATTAAAACAGTGCCACTTCTACAGTTACTATTTTCCTTTTTTTTTTATTACAATGCCTGAATTTGGAGGTGGCCAGAGATCGTTCTGGGTTCACGCGTCGCAGACGCCCCGCTGCATTGCTATTAGCTTCTCTGCGACCGCTGTGTCCCTGCTTCTCATGGCCATTTTCAGGTTGTAGTCTACTATCCTCTCCTTTGATGCGGCCACTGCCTTTGTCATCAGTCTTCCTGTGGCGTCGTCACAGTCATCTGTATAATAGACACAGCTGACGGTGTATCGGGATATCGCCACTACAGCATATTGGACGCTGATACAGAGGTGTTTAGTCGATGGGATATCAAGGGCGGATATGTTACTTATAAAAAAAAAGCAAGAATGGATTCTGGACTTAATTTTCAAAACGTTAAATAATAATCTTTGTAAACTCTATGGACGCGCAGAAGTTTTTTTATCTGTGTCGATATTTTGTTCTACAATCTAACTTTATGATCGTATTTGATATTATTCAACAAAAAATAACATAGATTGTGAAGTTTTTTTTTCTCTTCACACTGTTTATCCGAGTTACGTAATCGACTATTAGTTTTGTTGGAATATATTGTTGTTTTTATACTGAAGACATAATACCTTGTATCCTTTGTTTTATCAAATTGAATTACGTAATTATAATTAATGATGGAATATTAGCGGAATAATTCACAATAATAGCAATTATTTATTTTTTTTTTTTTTTCAGAAATATTACTAACAATCTTGTTAACCATTCCAACTAAACTTAAGCTTGTGCTAGGACATGGTTTACGGCAATAGTCGAATGGTGGATTCGAACCCACGACCTTACGATTCGCAGTCCGTACCCTAAACCATTAGGCTATTTCACTTTAAGTAGCAAAACAATTAATGGTGCTTATGTAGTTTTTAAATTAACGTCACAGTTTATTTTCTTTGGTGTGGCCAGTATTTAATTGAAACAGTTCTTATTACGTAATATATCATCACCACTGCTGGAATTGCTGCCTTCCACTATACTCCGTCCACCAGCCCTGTAGTTCTGGGCTCTCAAGAATAAGACTACGGTATCCCCTGCCTGTCGTATAAGGCGACTAAAAGGGGCCTCGGGTTCACTGGGCGACAAGGGTGGAGGCCTTTGTCGTCCGCTAAGGTGGACCCGGGAAGAAGGCGACATCGGCTGGCCCGCGTAGCCTTGCACTATGAGGGCACAGGGGGGGAGGGAGAAACCTCCCCCCCAGGGACGTGCTCTCCTTGAGCACAGTGCAGAGGGGCTCCGGTGCGTTCCACTGGAGATCCCGGAGCCCCTCGTCATGCACCGAGGAAAGGGCCACCGGGGAGGTTTTAGTGGGTAAAAACCCCACATAACCGCCACCTTCCCCCCAGAAGGCGGGGTATCTTCTTGAAGATTTCCTCCCCGTTAACAAAAAAAAAGGTAAAAGAGCCCTGTAGTTCTGGGCTCTCAAGAATAAGACTACGGTATCCCCTGCCTGTCGTATAAGGCGACTAAAAGGGGCCTCGGGTTCACTGTGCGACAAGGGTGGGGGCCTTTGTCTTCCGCTAAGGTGGACCCGGGAAGAAGGCGACATCGGCTGGCCCGTGTAGCCTTGCACTATGAGGGCACAGGGGAGGGAGAAACCTCCCCCGGGACGTGCTCTCCTTGAGCACAGTGCAGAGGGGCTCCGGTGCGTTCCACTGGAGATCCCGGAGCCCCTCGTCATGCACCGAGGAAAGGGCCACTGGGAGGTTTTAGTGGGTAAAACCCCACATAACCGCCACCTTCCCCAGAAGGCGGGGTATCTTTTGAAGATTTCCTCCCCGTTAACAAAAAAATACTCCATCCACCAGCCCTGTAGTTCTGGGCTCTCAAGAATAAGACTACGGTATCCCCTGCCTGTCGTATAAGGCGACTAAAAGGGGCCTCGGGTTCACTGGGCGACAAGGGTGGCGGCCTTTGTCGTCCGCTAAGGTGGACCCGGGAAGAAGGCGACATCGGCTGGCCCGCGTAGCCTTGCACTGTGAGGGCACAGGGGAGGGAGAAACCTCCCCCCCAGGGACGTGCTCTCCTTGAGCACAGTGCAGAGGGGCTCCGGTGCGTTCCACTGGAGATCCCGGAGCCCCTCGTCATGCACCGAGGAAAGGGCCACCGGGGAGGTTTTAGTGGGTAAAAACCCCACATAACCGCCACCTTCCCCCCAGAAGGCGGGGTATCTTTTTGAAGATTTCCTCCCCGTTAACAAAAAAAAAAAAATACTCCATCCACAGATTTCGCATCCACTTCCAGCTATTCAGTCGGTCCATCTGTTTCAATTTCTTTGTTTAGCAAATAGAAATCATAGTTCTCTCAATTGTTTGTTGAAAAATCACTGCGAGGCAAAGAATAAGGTAGCCTTTCGGTTTTTTACAAATTGCATTTTCGAGTGTGTGCTCAGGAATTACATGATCTAATTCCCCATCGGACTTCAAGACTTGCTTTCGTTGTGGACATGCCTCAAACCTGAACAAAGCACTTCGTCATTCATTATTCGTACTGCAAAGGACTGGAATTATTTGCCCGCGTCTGTCTATCCCAGGGGTTCCCAATCTTTTTGTACTATACAGCACATTCTAAAATATCGGTCAAGTGGTGGGCACCACCAATTTTTAATCGACCAACTCCTTCCATAACTTCTCGTTTTCTTAATAAACAATAAAAACAATGTTTTAAAATAATAAAATTATTATTCAAATTGCATACAACCAGAGAAATGTATATACAAAAGGTAGTAATAATTTACACTTTTTCATTAATATTTAAGAAAAAATCAGTCTGTGTCGAATAGTGGCAAGCACATACTAAGTGGGCACGAGTTTGGGAACCTCTGGTCTATCCGAATACAATCTGCTCAGTCTTGAGCACAGGCGTAAGGTAGCTAGCCTTTCGGTTTTCTACAGATTGCATTTTGGAGAGTGTGCTCAGGAACTACATGATCTAATTCCCCCATCCCCTTTCCACCATCATACTTCTAGACGCACTGCGGGATTTCATCCTTTTGTTGTGAACATCCCTCAAACCCGAACGAAGCGATTTGTTTCGTCTTTCATTCTTCGTACAGCAAAGTACTGGAATAGTTTGACAGCGTCTGTCTTTCCCAGGGGTTCCCAATCTTTTGTACTATACAGCACATTCTAAAATATCGGTCAAGTGGTGGGCACCACCAATTTTTAATCGACCAACTCCTTCCATAACTTCTCGTTTTCTTAATAAACAATAAAAACAATGTTTTAAATTAATAAAATTATTATTCAAATTGCATACAACCAGAGAAATGTATTTACAAAAGGTAGTAAAATAATTCGCATTTTTTCATTAATATTTAAGAAAAAATCAGTCTGTGTCGAATAGTGGCGAGCACATACTAAGTGGGCACGAGTTTGGGAACCTCTAGTCTATCCGAATACAATCTGCTCAGTCTTGAGCACAGGCGTAAGGTAGCTAGCCTTTCGGTTTTCTACAGATTGCATTTTGGAGAGTGTGCTCAGGAACTACATGATCTAATTCCCCCATCCCCTTTCCACCATCAGACTTCTAGACGCACTGCGGGATTTCATCCTTTTGTTGTGAACATCCCTCAAACCCGAACGAAGCGATTTGTTTCGTCTTTCATTCTTCGTACAGCAAAGTACTGGAATAGTTTGACAGCGTCTGTCTTTCCTTCCGATTACAATGTGGGTATTTTCAAGAGTAGAGTGAATAGGCATTTACTAAGCTAGTGCGCCTTACCATCCAGGACTGCATTTCCACTTAACATCAGGTGGGATCGGAGTCAAGCACTTGCTTAGAAATTATAAAAAAAATGTGGGTACAATCTTAGGCAGTGTGCTTTACCATCCGTCTGTTCCACATAACATCAGGTGGGATCGTGGTCGGGCACTTGTTTAGAATATTATTTACTACCAAAAATTTTAAAATAACATTTCAGCTATCGCGCGTTAAAAGTCCATTATATATTAAAACCGGTTAGGGTTTATTCCGATACATTATAAGTGGTAGACAGAAATAGCTAATCACGTGTTAAATGCTGATCACAACGTTAGAGCTCACGTGTGGATATAAAATGTTTCTCCACTCTTTTATTATCTGTTGCGTAAAGCGTTAATTGAGACTTGATTCATGATTCAATTAAAACATAGACAAGAGAACGCACATTTGATATAATGTTGATGACGTTATGTGTTCATTGGAATTACCCGATTTAATTTTCTTATTAGAACTTTAAAATGACGTTCAACTTAATGTTGCTGGAGTTTCTTCGGCCACTTCTTCTCCTATCGCTAACGTATCCCGAAGCTTTAGAGCTGACTATCTGAGTGTCTTGCTATAGTAACTGTAGCGGCCTTCTGGTCAAAGACAAAGATTTTTTTTCTTTATTTTTTTAGGTTATTTTGCGCGTTAAGCAAAGACAAATAGAATCTCATAAAGCGAGATAGAAAGTCATTAATGTTGAATGGCCATAGATTCCAGATTCTTCGCTTCCCCTGATACAAATCCACAAAGCGTCCATTCGCGACCGTCGGAGGTTGCGAATAATCCTCGCGCTTTAATGCTATTTTATGGGCAGGCCCCATCCCAGGACACTCAAAGTTAGTTTAGCTTTTGAATATCCCTTAGATTATCCGTGAAATAGAAACCGACCGAGTCGTGTTTCGGGCCTCTAGGGCGCCTTCGGATCGGAATGCTTACGCGTAACATAGTAACCGTTCAAGCCGAGGTTACCCTTAGTTACTAGCGATAGAGGTTCAGGCTAAGCGACCTTAGAGCTACCTCTCAATCCGGTGAAGCAGTCAAGCCCAGCTTCTCTGACCAATCGTGTAGTTAATTCGTCATTTTAAAAAAAGCTTCCTCTGAGATCGGGTCAGACAGTAACATGAATAAGGAACATTAGGAAATTCGATAAAAAGTGGTAAGGGATGCTATACCTAAGGTCATTTTATTATGGGGTTGTAGGTTAGGTCTAGCCCAGTTGTAGAGCATTACTACGTTTGTATACATTACAGGGCTTGTATAAGATCTTAGTACTAGGACTTATTCAACACACCGCTACCGTCTAGTAACAAACAATACGATAAACAAACAATCAAGCATAACAATGCTACAATGTCGCTTGTCATCAGGTCAATAGAATGGAATAGACAAAGATGTTTTATTAAATAAATGTAATTGTGTTATGATTGTTTATGAATAGTCCACATACCGAACATACATTGTTACGGATCGCTAAAGTTATACACTGAAGTGAAACATCTAATTTCTAATTCTAAGCATTGATTCTTCACTGAAATTAAATAAAAAAATGAACAATTACGACAAATCGTTTATATAACACTATATTTATGTTATTTATTATGTAATTTGTTTATATATATATATATATGTATATAACTATATATTTATATATATATGTATCTATAGCTGCTTTTTTTAATATATACATTTATATATAATATTTATGAAAGTTTATGTATTGTACACTATAATAATACACAACCGAATGGTGTCCGCCTTAGTCTTCACAGGTTTTTTGGCTGAAAACCAGCGCTGTGCTACATGTGTGAGCACAGCACATGCTGAGCCAACCCCTTTCGGCACAATTTCTTTTTGTTCTTTTTATGTTGTTTTTGTCTTGTTTTACCTGTTGTTTCTGTGTTCTTGTGCCGAATAAATGTTTTTTCAATTTCAACTTAGTGTAATGAGACACCAGGTAGCACAAAATTCCTTTGGGTAATATAGAAGCAGTACAATTTACAAAGAAAAAAAATGCATAATTTTATAAATATTTTCTGAAGAACTGCTGTACATTAGTCTCGCTAAAACTCGAGAACGGCTGAACGGATTTATCTTATCTTGGTCTTAAAATGTTCGTGGAGGTCTAGGGAAGGTTCAAAAGGTGAGAAAAATTAGAATAACTGCCGGGAAAACCTAAAATATAACCCTTTTCTATTTCCCATACAAATGTTTTTTTCTAAATAAAATGTAGAGTCAATTTGAACTTTAAAGCCCAGCAATAATACATATTTTACATTAAACATACTCTCTGTTGGCTAAGCACTGTAGGTGTGCTCCTAACGTCAAAAAGCTATGTTAAGAAACGGCAATTTGCACTTTATTACCACTGCACAAAGTTTAAATTCAATCATATATATCGCGAACCCGACCAAATTGAATAGTCACAAAATGTAATAGATCATCAGTAGTAATTTCAATTTGGTCGGCTTCGCGATATTATTTCTTATGTTTTAGTTTGGGTTCTCAATCATAAATCAACGGTGTTCAATCAGGTTTGATCCCTAAGTTCGCCTCTTAATTTGAAGTCGGGGTTTTTAGTGGAAAGTTACTAAGATACTTCGGTCACACACACCGCCTTATCATCAGGTCAATAGAATGGAATAGACAAAGATGTTTTATTAAATAAAATGTAATTGTGTTATGATTGTTTATGAATAGTCCACATACCGAACATACATTGTTACGGATCGCTAAAGTTATACACTGAAGTGAAACATCTAATTTCTAATTCTAAGCATTGATTCTTCACTGAAATTAAATAAAAAAATGAACAATTACGACAAATCGTTTATATAACACTATATTTATGTTATTTATTATGTAATTTGTTTATATATATATGTATATAACTATATATTTATATATATATATGTATCTATAGCTGCTTTTTTAATATATACATTTATATATAATATTTATGAAAGTTTATGTATTGTACACTATAATAATACACAACCGAATGGTGTCCGCCTTAGTCTTCACAGGTTTTTTGGCTGAAAACCAGCGCTGTGCTACATGTGTGAGCACAGCACATGCTGAGCCAACCCCTTTTCGGCACAATTTCTTTTTTGTTCTTTTTTTATGTTGTTTCTGTTTACTTTTGTTTATGTTGTTTTTTGTCTTGTTTTACCTGTTGTTTCTGTGTTCTTGTGCCGAATAAATGTTTTTTCAATTTCAACTTAGTGTAATGAGACACCAGGTAGCACAAAATTCCTTCGGGTAATATAGAAGCAGTACAATTTACAAAAAAAAAAATGCATAATTTTATAAATATTTTCTGAAGAACTGCTGTACATTAGTCTCGCTAAAACTCGAGAACGGCTGAACGGATTTATCTTATCTTGGTCTTAAAATGTTCGTGGAGGTCTAGGGAAGGTTCAAAAGGTGATAAAAATTAGAATAACTGCCGGGAAAACCTAAAATATAACCCATTTCTATTTCCCATACAAACGTTTTTTTTCTAAATAAAATGTAGAGTCAATTTGAACTTTAAAGCCCAGCAATAATACATATTTTACATTAAACATACTCTCTGTTGGCTAAGCACTGTAGGTGTGCTCCTAACGTCAAAAAGCTATGTTAAGAAACGGCAATTTGCACTTCATTACCACTGCACAAAGTTTAAATTCAATCATATATATCGCGAACCCGACCAAATTGAATAGTCACAAAATGTAATAGATCATCAGTAGGAATTTCAATTTGATCAGTTTCGTGATATTATTTCTTATGTGTTAGTTTGGGTTCTCAATCATAAATCAACGGTGTTCAATCAAGTTTGATCCCTAAGTTCGCCTCTTAATTTGAAGTGGGGGTTTTTAGTGGGAAAGTTACTAAGATACTTCGGTCACCCGAGCTGAACCCCACACACCGCCTTATCATCAGGGTGACAGTTCTGTTCAGGAGAATTTTTTGCCCCAACTATAAAATTGTAGGTAATAAAAATTGCCACATTGGAAATCTTTTTAACAGAACGAAGTCTGTCGGGTTCGCTAGTTTTAAATATATTTTCTGATTTCTGTTTCGACTATTGATCTCTTAACACAAGTCTAAGCTTATTTAGAATGGTTAATAAAATTAATAATATTTGTGAAAAATATTGTTAGCAATTTCTTTAAAAAAAAATACAAAATGACTTTATGTCGGTTTCATGACGAGCTCTGGTAGCTCAGTGTCCGGGTTATCACCACAAGTTGTATGGTACGCTAGTAATCTCAGGTTGATCCCCAGTGCCGGTACCAATAAATTTGTTGTTGCAATTTTATTTGCTGATTTACCTTATCAACGGTGAAGGAAAACATCGTGAGGAAACCTACATGTCGTAGAACATTTTTCAAAGACATGTGAAGTCTGTCAATCCGCACTAGGGTCGTGTGGCGGACTATGCCCTTATACAAGGGTGGGGGCCTTTGTCGTCTGCCAAGGTGGACCTGAGAAAAAGGCGATATCGGCGGGCTCTGGAGCGTTCCACTGGAGATCCCGGAGCCCCTCGTCATGCACCTAGGAAAGTGCCACGGGGAGGTTTTAGTGGGTAAAAACCCCACATAACGAGGGATTACCCTCCCCCCTGGTATGTGCTCTCCTTGAGCTCCTCACCATGAAAAAGATTCACTACTTAGTTTCAACGTAACTAAAACGATCATGGAGGTCCATTGAATATTGCTTGCCAGGCCTTGCTTATCGTCTAGGTTGTTTGCTACCTGTCGAAAAAAGAACCTAACCCAGACAGATAAGGAACGTCCTTCTTGATTAGGAGGCTTGTCGTTTAATCGCATATCAACTGTATATCACTTGGGATTCCCCTGTAAAATTTAAAAAATTAAATCGCTTATGTGTGTATAATGTTAATGTACTTGTGTATGTATGTGCGTTCCACTAACGATGTAGCTGTACGATGTAAGATGTCATTACGTACGAGATTAGAACAGTTGTAACAATATCGGGGTGTTAGTGGTACGCCATCGGAACACCATAGTAGTACAACTGATTTTTTTTTCGTACGGAAATGCCTATGCATACACGCCTCACGGGACGATGACGTATTCGGACTCGCATTGGGATAAAACCACACGGCGATCGCCATCAGCGCAGCCGAGGGGTCGTGGGATCTCAGTAAGGAACGGAACCACAACTCCTCTGCGCTTTGTTGGGCTAGCCCGTCTCCGTTTGGACCATTACGGTCTCACAAGTCTACGGCCCCCCACGCCGATTCCCCGTAAAACATCGCCGACTTCTGGCTCGTAGTAGGAGTCTTGGTCGGACAGAGTCTTGGTCGTTGCCACCACAGGGCACAACTGAACTAGTATATTACCAAATGTACCGAAAATCGAACAATGTGATGTGTCTTTTTATTTAGGTTTTTATTTTAAAAAGCACTTGACAATTGTCCTAATGTGGGTCCTAAAATGCGTAGTGTATAATAGTCTACAGTCATTACCGTCTTTGTCTTCATTAAAAAAACACCACAAAAAAATGGTAATAGATATGGTTAATCTTTTACATCGTGTAATATATTTCGGTAAGGCTGTCAAAAAGTCTTCATCCTAATTATCTTATAGCAAGAATACGATTTTTTCTATACGATATCACAGACGGTACATAAATTATGAACCATTTCACGGAAACATTAGTTTTATCACATTATCTTGAAACGTCGGTTATTCCCCGGCGTTTGAATTCTTTCAATTTATCTTTTTTTCTATTGGGAGACGTATGCCGTTGTCGGTATGACGCTTTTATGATTCCGTGCTTGATTCTTGACTCATGGTCTAGAAAACATTAAAGTTGCAGCCTATATTTTTATATAGCCGTGAGCAAAAGGTAGGAATAAAGAGTCGGTTAAGAAAGTTTGAATATCTCGGAAGGTAAAGACGCTAGCTAACTGAAATAAATTGTGCATGATAGACAATTAAATATCCTTAAGGATGGCTTTTGTCAGGAGCCGGAAAGAAGGCGATATCGCCGTGTCGCCTTGCACTGTAAAGGCACAAGGCGCGGAAGGGATTAGCCTTCCCCCCGAGACGTGCTCTCCGAAGAGCACAGTGTAGAGGGGCTCCGATGCGTTCCTCTGGAGATCCCGGAGCCCATTATGCTCCGAGGAAGGGCCATCGTGGAGTTTTAGTGGGTTAAAATCCCACATACCGCCTTACCTCCAGAAGCGAGAAAAAAAATGGTAATAGATATGGTTAATCTTTTACATCGTGTAATATATTTCGGTAGGGCTGTCAAAAAGTATTCATCCTAATTATCTTATAGCAACAATACGATTTTTTTTCTATACGATATCACAGACGGTACATAAATTATGAACCATTTCACGGAAACATTAGTTTTATCACATTATCTTGAAACGTCGGTTATTCCCCGGCGTTTGAATTCTTTCAATTTATCTTTTTTTTTATTGGGATACGTATGCCGTTGTCGGTATGCCGCTTTTATGATTCCGTGCTTGATTCTTGACTCATGGCGTAGAAAACATTAAAGTTGCAGCCTATATTTTTATATAGCCGTGAGCAAAAATAAAGGGTCGGAATAAAGAGTCGGTTAAGAAAGTTTGAATATCTCGGAAGGTAAAGACGCTAGTTAACTGAAATAAATTGTGCATGATAGACAATTAAATATCCTAAAGGGTGGCTTTTGTCGGGAGCCGGAAAGAAGGCGATATCGCCGTGTCGCCTTGCACTGTAAGGGCACAAGGCGCGGAAGGGATTAGCCTTCCCCCCGAGACGTGCTCTCCGAAGAGCACAGTGTAGAGGGGCTCCGATGCGTTCCTCTGGAGATCCCGGAGCCTCATTATGCTCCGAGGAAGGGCCATCGTGGAGTTTTAGTGGGTTAAAATCCCGTTTTCAAGAGTAGAGTGAATAGGCATTTACTAAGCTAGTGCGCCTTACCATCCAGGACTGCATTTCCGCTTAACATCAGGTGGGATCGTAGTCAAGCACTTGCTTAGAAATTATAAAAAAAAAACATATCCCCGCCTTACCTCCAGAAGCGAGAAAAAAAAAACGGTAAAGTAACTTCTTAAAAATTACTATATACAGCGTCCAACGCATAGACACTATATCCTTTTTTTTTTGTTGTTTATAGCAACACCGTGATAAGCGCGAGGAATGTGACATCCCTGGCGCGCGTGTTTTGTTTTAAACTTGTCGCGGATGTGTGCACGCGAGCAAGGGTCAATGACGTATGAAATAATTCGGTCAGTTTATTTATATTTATAAACAATTTGCTATATCTCCTAAGGTATTCATTTAATATGCATGGTTTAAAGGGAAAAATTATAATACATAAAATGCTCAAGCCAACTAACGTATTTTATGACGAACTACACAGATTGGCGAGAGAAGCTGGCCTTGACTGCTTCACCGGATTGAGAGGTGGCATAGCTCTTAGGTCGCTTAGCCTGAACCTTTATTGCTAGTAACTCGACACAAGGGTCCCCCCGGTGAGGGGTAACCTCGGCTTGGACGGTTACTATGTTACGCGTAAGCATGCCGATCCGAGGGCGCCCGAGAGGACGGAACCACGACGCGGTCGGTTGCTATTTCACGGATAATCTAAGGGACATTCAAAAACTAAACTAACTTTGAGTTCCACTTTGGGCAAGAAGTGGCAGAAGAAACTCCAGCAACGCTCCTAACATCTAAGGGGTAGTAGCTCTGCCACCTTTCAAATCCGGTGAAACTATTGCGGACAGCTTCACGCCAATAAGCATTAACATTGTATAGTGTCACCAGTGTTTTGTTCTTATATTAGTTCTACGAAACTCATGGAAAAATAAATATTTATTACTTTTTTAAATAGTACGGCGTTTATATCGTTATGTAATATGTAACGTGCGTCATTTTCATGTTACTGGCGACATTAAAGCGTTAAAGAAAAACATAAAAAGATGGCCGCGCGGAGAATCGTGAATTTGGCGCCATAGTGCGGTAGTCATCGCGTTTCGTGCGAATCGGAAGCCATTTCTCGCGTGAATCAAGTGATAGCATTTTACTACGCTCGCTTCTAATTGTATCTATATATACATAATATTCTTTTAACTCTGATGAATCATGGGAAATTAAACGAAAGGAACGTTCGAGTTATGCGAAATGATATGACGTTCGTTATTCCTTGGTGGCAGAGTCGACTAATAAAACCGACTGCACGCAGTGGTACTTGGCAATGATTGTCCGCGAGAGGTTTTGGCTAGCCCAGCAAATCACGGAGGGTTGTGGTTGCATCCTTACGAACACGACCACGGCGGTGCAGGTGGCGACTTATCATGGGGTTTTGTGCAGCAAGTTGTGATCATTTACATTTTTATACAAAACCAAAACCTTAATTGCTCTCCAGTATATCCTTGGTACCAAATGTCCAACGCCAATAAGCATTAACATTGTATAGTGTCACCAGTGTTTTGTTCTTATATTAGTTCTACGAAACTCATGGAAAAATAAATATTTATTACTTTTTTAAATAGTACGGCGTTTATATCGTTATGTAATATGTAACGTGCGTCATTTTCATGTTACTGGCGACATTAAAGCGTTAAAGAAAAACATAAAAAGATGGCCGCGCGGAGAATCGTGAATTTGGCGCCATAGTGCGGTAGTCATCGCGTTTTCGTGCGAATCGGAAGCCATTTCTCGCGTGAATCAAGTGATAGCATTTTACTACGCTCGCTTCTAATTGTATCTATATATACATAATATTCTTTTAACTCTGATGAATCATGGGAAATTAAACGATAATTTTCTCTTTTGATGCCGTTGCCCTTGTCACCAGTCTTCCTGTGGCGTCGTCACAGTCATCTGTCTAATAGACACAGCTGACTGTGTGTCTGGATATCGACATTACAGCTTATACTATAGCTTAACGGTTTGAGGTACGGACCTTTACCTTCTAAGCAAGAGGTGGGTACGGTACGTGGAAATGTTAGTAAATATCTATTCTTCTCTTGAAAATACCCACATTGTAAACGTGTCTTCTTATTCTTCAAATGCCTCTCCAATGCTGGAGGTTGACCGTCAGCTCAGCTAACTTGTTCTTGTCGTGTGCCAAGCGAAATAGTCGTTCGAAGCTGGCAATGCCGGTCCACTCTCTGATGTTACGCAACCACAACTTTGTTCTACGTCCAGCGCGTCTCTTACCTGCTATTTTGGCCATCATAATTAGTTGGAGAAGCTGATATCTTTCGTGTCGCAAGACCTAGGTAGGCGACTGTAATCGTTTAATAAATACATTTTAGGACCCATTTCAAGGTAACCTAGGTTGGAGTAGTTGCGACGGTGAAATAGTATTCTGGTTAGATATTTTCCTAGAGAGTTGTTGTCTCACGGAATGCCAAAGAAAAGGAAGTTGAATAGGATTACGTGAAGAGTTTCATTCATACAATACCCTGGATCGTTTGAATCACGTCTAAATCACGCGTCGAGATAAACGGATCCATCTCTAATGTGCTGTTATCGCGCGGCAAACGTTTAAACAGCGGTGATGTAATTTAAACAATAGCTTTTTTTTTTGTTGTTTATAGCAACACCGTGATAAGCGCGAGGAATGTGACATCCCTGGCGCGCGTGTTTTGTTTTAAACTTGTCGCGGATGTGTGCACGCGAGCAAGGGTCAATGACGTATGAAATAATTCGGTCATTTTATTTATATTTATAAACAATTTGCTATATCTCCTAAGGTATTCATTTAATATGCATGGTTTAAAGGGAAAAATTATAATACATAAAATGCTCAAGCCAACTAACGTATTTTAAACAATGACGAAAAATACCGTATTTGTGTAATTAGCTTTCCAATTACCGCTTTATAATTGCCCAGTTTTTAAAGTATTACTTTGGAAATAGTATGTTGTCTTTAAGAGATAAACACATGATATATATATATATATATATATATATATCATTTCATTCACACAATTCAATAATACATTATTGATTTTTTTTTATGACGAACTACACAGATTGGCGAGAGAAGCTGGCCTTGACTGCTTCACCGGATTGAGAGGTGGCATAGCTCTTAGGTCGCTTAGCCTGAACCTTTATTGCTAGTAACTCGACACAAGGGTCCCCCCGGTGAGGGGTAACCTCGGCTTGGACGGTTACTATGTTACGCGTAAGCATGCCGATCCGAGGGCGCCCGAGAGGACGGAACCACGACGCGGTCGGTTGCTATTTCACGGATAATCTAAGGGACATTCAAAAACTAAACTAACTTTGAGTTCCACTTTGGGCAAGAAGTGGCAGAAGAAACTCCAGCAACGCTCCTAACATCTAAGGGGTAGTAGCTCTGCCACCTTTCAAATCCGGTGAAACTATTGCGGACAGCTTCTCACGCCAATAAGCATTAACATTGTATAGTGTCACCAGTGTTTTGTTCTTATATTAGTTCTACGAAACTCATGGAAAAAATAAATATTTATTACTTTTTTTTAAATAGTACGGCGTTTATATCGTTATGTAATATGTAACGTGCGTCATTTTCATGTTACTGGCGACATTAAAGCGTTAGAAGAAAAACATAAAAAAAAGATGGCCGCGCGGAGAATCGTGAATTTGGCGCCATAGTGCGGTGAGTCATCGTGTTTCGCGCGAATCGGAAGCCATTTCTCGCGTGAATCAAGTGATAGCATTTTACTACGCTCGCTTCTAATTGTATCTATATATACATAATATTCTTTTAACTCTGATGAATCATGGGAAATTAAACGAAAGGAACGTTCGAGTTATGCGAAATGATATGACGTTCGTTATTCCTTGGTGGCAGAGTCGACTAATAAAAACCGACTGCACGCAGTGGTACTGTATGGCAGTGATTGTCCGCGAGAGGTTTTTGGCTAGCCCAGCAAAGCACGGAGGGGTTGTGGTTGCATCCCTTACGGAGCTCCCACGACCACGGCAGTGCGGGTGGCGACTATTGTGGGGTTTTGTGCAGCATGTTGTGATCATTTACATTTTTTATACAAAAAACCAAAACCTTAATTGCTCTCCAGTATATCCTTGGTACCAAATGTCCAACGCCAATAAGCAACATTTTTTTTGCTAACGGGGAGGAAATCTTCAAAAAGATGCCCCGCTTTCTGAAGGCGGCGGTTATGTGGGGTTTTTACCCACTAAAACCTTCCAGATGGCCCTTTCTCGGTGCATAGTGAGGGGCTCCGGGATCTCCAGAGGAACGCACCGGAGCCCCTCTGCACTGCACCCGAGTGGAGGTTACTCCCTCCCCTGTACCCTCGCAGTGCAAGGCGACACGGGCCAGCCAATGTCTCCTTCCCGGGTCCACCTTGGCGGACGACAAAGGACCCTTTTCGTCGCCTTTTACGACAGACAGGGGAACCGTAGTGACTTGAGAGCCCAGAACTACAGGGCTGACGCCAATAAGCACCAAGATAACTTACAAAACGAAGTAAGTACTACACTTACTCTTTCTTTTCTCGCGGTTGGTCATAGTGGTGATCGCTTAGCATCCGATGATCTGACACCTTTGCCTTGTCTTTCACCACGAAGGTCAACGACACCATACCCACTGATAGGTGGCAGGATTTGATCCAGGGTCAACCCAATCATGCTGATATCGTGATTGTGACAAACGTGTCCTTTAAATGGCACATTGAGTCAGCGTCGGCTGTGTTGTTATCGCGATAAGTGACAAATATTTCGTAACGTCGCGTTATTGTGAAATATTCTCTTTGTTTACGTATCAGCATGTGCTGAAATTCCAATAAACCAAAGATAACATATATGAAAACAATTTACGTAATATATTTATTGGTGGCGATATTTTTTTTATTATTTGACGTCTAAAAGGGTCCACCGGTAGGACCCTGGTACCGTGTCGCCTTGCCACTGCGAGTGCTGGGGTGGGAGCAACTTTCCCCGGGACGTGCTTCACAGCACTGCTTATTACACTGGTAACTCAAGCTGCATAGTACGCTAGTAACTCAAGCTGCATAGTACGTTAGTAACTCAAGCTGCTTAGTACGCTAGTAACTCAAGCTGCTTAGTACACTGGTAACTCAAGCTGCATAGTACGCTAGTAACTCAAGCTGCATAGTACGCTAGTTACCCAAGCTGCATAGTACGCTAGTAACCCAAGCTGCTTAGTACGCTAGTAACTCAAGCTGCATAATACGCTAGTAACTCAAGCTGCATAGTACGCTAGTAACCAGCTGCATAGTACGCTAGTAACTCAAGCTGCATAGTACGCTAGTAACTCAAGCTGCTTAGTACACTGGTAACTCAAGCTGTATAGTACGCTAGTAATTCAAGCTGCTTAGTACGCTGGTAACTCAAGCTGCATAATACGCTAGTAACTCAAGCTGCTTAGTACGCTAGTAACTCAAGCTGCTTAGTACGCTAGTAACTCAAGCTGCATAGTACGCTAGTAACTCAAGCTGCATAGTACGCTAGTAACTCAAGCTGCATAGTACGCTAGTAACTCAAGCTGCATAGTACGCTAGTAACTCAAGCTGCATAGTACGCTAGTAACTCAAGCTGCTTAGTACGCTAGTAACTCAAGCTGCTTAGTACACTGGTAACTCAAGCTGCATAGTACGCTAGTAACTCAAGCTGCATAGTACGTTAGTAACTCAAGCTGCTTAGTACGCTAGTAACTCAAGCTGCTTATTACACTGGTAACTCAAGCTGCTTAGTACGCTAGTAACTCAAGCTGCTTAGTACGCTAGTAACTCAAGCTGCATAGTACGCCAGTAACCTGCTGCATAGTACGCTAGTAACCTGCTGCATAGTACGCCAGTAACCTGCTGCATAGTACGCTAGTAACCTGCTGCATAGTACGCTAGTAACCTGCTGCATAGTACGCTAGTAACTCAAGCTGCATAGTACGCCAGTAACCTGCTGCATAGTACGCTAGTAACTCAAGCTGCATAGTACGCTAGTAACTCAAGCTGCATAGTACGCTAGTAACTCAAGCTGCATAGTACGCTAGTAACTCAAGCTGCTTAGTACGCTAGTAACTCAAGCTGCATAGTACGCTAGTAACTCAAGCTGCATAGTACGCTAGTAACCTGCTGCATAGTACGCCAGTAACCTGCTGCATAGTACGCCAGTAACCTGCTGCATAGTACGCCAGTAACCTGCTGCATAGTACGTTAGTAACTCAAGCTGCATGGTACGCTAGTAACTCGCTGCATAGTACGCCAGTAACCTGCTGCATAGTACGCTAGTAACTCAAGCTGCATAGTACGCTAGTAACTCAAGCTGCTTAGTACACTGATAACTCAAGCTGCATAGTACGCTAGTAACTCAAGCTGCATAGTACGCTAGTAACTCAAGCTCGATCCCCGGAATTCTATTATTATTGATTTGTTTTCGAAACCTACAATACGGGTATGCCGGTTGAATTTTTTTGGAGTTTTCCTCGTCTTACTTTGATAACTTTATGATTAATAAATGTATATTGCCACGTTATTAGCAGCACTTGCTTATCAGAATAAGTTGAAAAGTTATTTTTGGGTCGAACAGGTTTTCCCTAAAATATTTCGATAATGGTTACAGAATAATATAATGTCATCTTCTAATGACTCAATAACGATAAGTCAAGATCGTATCTTAGTGCTCAAGTTAGGTCCAGGATTCAGCCGAGGAAAAATTATTACGTCTTTTAACACTGTAAAAGACGGAAACAAGTATATTTAGGAATAGGAGTGCAAGATAGATATCGATATTACAAAAAATACCGATATACGGACGCGATAAATCGCTTCATTCCGATATTATCGATATTTATATCGATATATTTCATCCGATATATGAAATATCGTAGGAAATTAAATAAAAAAGCATTCCATTCTTTCTTTTATTTGTGGTTGACAACTTGAATAAAATAAAACCCTTACTTGCGCTGCCATCGTGAGTGTAGTGTAGTATGTTACTACACTCCTACTCTTTACGATGGCAGGACTCGTCATATAAATTTTATAATCTATTCATGTAGTCTGTACTGCTAACAAAATCAAATCAAATCAAATAGTCTGGACTGATATCCGAAGCGAGAACCTCTCAGTTACGCGCCGACTACTCTATAAGTACAAAACTTTTCTAATATTTTATATTACGCGCTAATTATTTATAAACAAATTTCGATGTATGACAAATATCGATATATTTCATCCGATATATGAAATATCGTAGGAAATTAAATAAAAAGCATTCCATTCTTTCTTTTATTTGTGGTTGACAACTTGAATAAAATAAAACCCTTACTTGCGCTGCCATCGTGAGTGTAGTGTAGTATGTTACTACACTCTACTCTTTACGATGGCAGGACTCGTCATATAAATTTTATAATCTATTCATGTAGTCTGTACTGCTAACAAAATCAAATCAAATAGTCTGGACTGATATCCGAAGCGAGAACCTCTCAGTTACGCGCCGAGTACTCTATAAGTACAAAACTTTTCTAATATTTAATATTAAGTGCTAATTAATTATAAACAAATTTCGATATATGAAATATCGTAGGAAATTAAATAAAAAGCATTCCATTCTTTCTTTTATTTGTGGTTGACAACTTGAATAAAATAAAACCCTTACTTGCGCTGCCATCGTGAGTGTAGTGTAGTATGTTACTACACTCCTACTCTTTACGATGGCAGGACTCGTCATATAAATTTTATAATCTATTCATGTAGTCTGTACTGCTAACAAAATCAAATCAAATCAAATAGTCTGGACTGATATCCGAAGCGAGAACCTCTCAGTTACGCGCCGAGTACTCTATAAGTACAAAACTTTTCTAATATTTAATATTAAGTGCTAATTAATTATAAACAAATTTCGATATATGACAAATATCGATATATTTTTTGTATGAACATCCCTATTTACGAGTAAAAATGCCCTCTTTGTATTTGCGAATTATCGTAAGAATATTACGAAATACATTTTGAAGTACATTAAATGAAAAATTAATCATCGAAATCGTTTGACGTGATATTGAGTCATTCATCCATTTGTCGTGCACATATAAAGCGTCAATAGCCTAATGGTTTAGGGTACGGCCTGCGAATCGTAAGGTCGTGGGTTCGAATCCACCATTGGACTATTGCCGTGAACCATGTCCTAGCACAAGCTTAAGCTTAGTTGGAATGGTTAACAAGATTGTTAGTAATATTTCAGGAAAAAAAAAAGAAATATTGCTAGCTTTCTTTAAAAAAAAAATTTAAAAAAAATCATTAAATTATTTATGTAGATAAATTTAGTGTAGGTTATTGATTATATGTGTATAGATTTGTTATAATATTTGTATTTGAACGCCTTCATCGTCCTGTTTTGTGCATATATTTC
Source organism: Meandrusa payeni (assembly GCA_029286785.1). Taxonomy (NCBI): domain Eukaryota; kingdom Metazoa; phylum Arthropoda; class Insecta; order Lepidoptera; family Papilionidae; genus Meandrusa; species Meandrusa payeni. The sequence continues at coordinate 7,559,000 of JAGSMX010000029.1, forward strand.
CTGTCCATACACAGATTGCCTAAAAGAGATCGCTCTCAGCGATAAGGTCGCCCATTGTACAACGAACTGTAAAATGTACCTTACTTATGTAATGCCTTTTGTTTGATTTCGGTATACAATAAAGTTATATCTATCTATCTATATTTGATGCAAATTGATGACTTATGGTTATTGTCAATTATGCCCTTGTCAATGTCATCTCATCATAAACTAAAACATCATATAAAGCACACTACATACACATACATGAACTTACACACACACCACACATACATCACAGAGACACAACAAACTTTCTCGCAAGTTAACTTTTAATTTAATAATCATAATAAAATTACAGCATTATCATAAGTATGGTGGGGGGGCTGGTGATCTGTCTTACAGGGTACCCTAGTACAGACACCAGTCTTTCACTAATTTAAGAACTACGTAAATTGTAAACGTATAAGTATAATGTACTTTTGTGAAAGATGAATAAATTAATTATTTATTTGTCATTGTCAAAAACCAGGTTTTAAATAAAAAAGAATCATCAAAATCGGTTCACTCAGTTGAAAGTTGTGAAGTTTGTGCTCTGTAAATATGTGCCATCAGATCCGGCCATGTGTGGAGTACTGTTGTCATATCTGGGCAGGTGCAGCCAAATATCAACTCGCGGCACTGGATTCCATGGAGAAGCGGGCCTAAAAGTTGATACGTGACTAAGATCTATACCTAGACAGTCTTGAGCAGCCAGCCTTTCGGTGTTTTACAGATTACATTTTGGAGAGTGTGCACAGGAATTACACGAGTTAATTCCCCCATTCCCGTTCTACCTTCGGACGTTTAGACACTCGGCGGGTCTCCACCCTTTCGTCGTAGTCGATGTTCCGCGCGTCCGAACAGGGCGATTTGAGTCATCGTTCATCGTGCGTACAGCAAAGAAGTGGAACAAATTGCCGGCGTCAGTTTTTTCACCCAAGTACGACGTGGGAGCCTTCAAGAGTACAGTGATGATAGGCACTTGCTAGACTAGCGCGTATCATCTTTCGACTATGTCACCACTTAACACCAGGTGGTCAAGCGCTAGTTTATACCCATAAAAAAAGTTAAGCATTAAAAAAATGGAGTCGAATTGAGAACTCCTATTTCTGAAATCGATTAAAAATAAATATTCTAAACTTTACACATAGTTCCGAAGGTATAACGATAATACTACGTTGCCATTTTTTTTACTGGCAAGGATTTACTCCAACATAATCAGGAAGGAGCAGACTTTTCTTGAAGGTAATGACCAGCTCAACTCAAACTACAGTAGACGTGTCAATAATAAATGGTGACGTCTGATATCACCATATTTGTCTCCCAAACATGCCTTTTATTTGCGTAAAACATGTGTATTGCCAAGGCATTTCGGGGAATCGTCATATGTTTGCCTTTAATACCAGTTGCTGTAAAGCTGTTATGTAAATGAATTACACATATACTCGTATATATATCGGTATTGATGAATGGTCAGCCAGTCCAATAAATTGCCTCAATTGAGTCACACACCAAGAAGGTGAGCCTCTATCTTTCTCTGTTAAGATCTACCTTGAATCCTAGGAATACCACCTTCGTCTTAAGGAAGCTTTAATTCAGATTCAAAGAGATGACAGCTTTCGTCAAAGCCTCCAACACAATTTTATGTAAATATACCATAAGATGCAACAGGTTTCGAGGAAGATTTTAGTATGTAATATTATTGATTGCTCACCTATGTTATATACATATAGTTCGTATAGCCTGTGCAAGCCGGCGGGAGTTCCCCAACTCTCCGCCAGTAGCTACTAAGGTAGTTGGAGAAGGAGGGCGAACTGCCTTCTCCTTGCCCTGCTCGCCTGTACAGGAGCGGCTCCGATGGTGATGCGCTCTCTCTTACCCGCTGTAAGGCCTCCTTCTGCGTCATCACCTCTTCACAGAAGGAGACCGTTTACTACGCTCGGCAGAGAGAGATCCGATCCGACAAACCCAAGCCATACTAGCTTAGTAAATGACTATTCCCTCTACTCTTTACGCGAAGGACTGCCATTTAGCATCACGTGGTCAAAAACTTCTTTTGAACGTTAAAAGCAAACTACCTCGCGGACAAAGTCACCGGTATTGTCTATAATAAATGCTATCGTAATTATATGCATTAAATCTGTATGTATGTGTATGTACGACGTTGGAGGTCACTTGAATATGCTATCCTCCTCACAAGGAACGCACTCGACACAATCAAATAATGCGCCTGTATATTGTCTTCCAAATTGGGATACATAACGTTGGCAACTGCACGCTGACATTGGAGGAGGAAAAATAATATGAACATGTTAATCGAACCCTACACTCTCAAGGATAGGCAGAGATTATGCGATGCCGATGGCTGTCACAGACTATAGAGTAAGAAAGTTACGACTCTCTCTTCCGCCAAATCAGTATACCATTTTTTTTAATTATTATAACATGTCTTATTTTAATTGTAGTTGTGGTCGATAGCACAGTTATGTGCGCTTACAATTAAAAATATACGTCGCCAAAACTAGATTTTTTGTCGTTATCCTTACATAGTATAGAACAAAGTCGCTTCCCGCTTCTGTCTGTCTGTTCAGCCAGTCCAATAAATTGCCTCAATTGAGTCACACACCAAGAAGGTGAGCCTCTATCTTTCTCTGTTAAGATCTACCTTGAATCCTAGGAATACCACCTTCGTCTTATGGAAGCTTTAATTCAGATTCAAAGAGATGTCAGCTTTCGTCAAAGCCTCCAACACAATTTTCTGTAAATATACCATAAGATGCAACAGGTTTCGAGGAAGATTTTAGTATGTAATATTATTGATTGCTCACCTATGTTATATACATATAGTTCGTATAGCCTGTGCAAGCCGGCGGGGAGTTCCCCAACTCTCCGCCAGTAGCCCCACTAAGGTAGTTGGAGAAGGAGGGCGAACTGCCTTCTCCTTGCCCCTGCTCGCCTGTACAGGAGCGGCTCCGATGGTGATGCGCTCTCTCTTAACCGCTGTAAGGCCTCCTTCTGCGTCATCACCTCTTCACAGAAGGAGACCGTTTACTACGCTGGGCAGAGAGAGATCCGATCCGACAAGCCCAAGCCATACTAGCTTAGTAAATGACTATTCCGTCTATTCTTTACGCGAAGGACTGCCATTTAGCATCACGTGGTCAAAAACTTCTTTTAAACGTTAAAAACAAACTACCTCGCGGACAAAGTCACCGGTATTGTCTATAATAAATGCTATCATAATTATATGCATTAAATCTGTATGTATGTGTATGTACGACGTTGGAGGTCACTTGAATATGCTATCCTCCTCACAAGGAACGCACTCGACACAATCACACAAATAATGCGCCTGTATATTGTTTTCCAAATTGGGATACATAACGTTGGCAACTGCACGCTGACATTGGAGGAGGAAAAATAATATGAACATGTTAATCGAACCCTACACTCTCAAGGATAGGCAGAGATTATGCGATGACGATGGCTGTCACTGATTATAGAGTAAGAAAGTTACGACTCTCTCTTCGGCCAAATCAGTATACGACTTTTTTTAATTATTGTAACATGTCTGGTTTTAATTGTAGTCGATACGAGTAGCACAGTTATCTGCACTTACAATTAAAAATATACGTCGCCAAAACTAGATTATTTGTTGTTATCCTTACATAGTATAGAACAAAGTCGCTTCCCGCTGTCTGTCTGTTCGCGATAAACTCAAAACTGTTACACTAATTCTCATGCTGTCCTTACCTTATGGATAGAGCGGTTCTCGAAAAAGATTTTACCATATAATTTATTAAGTTTTCGTGTACATTAGCTAAAATATAACGATATTTCGGAAAACTATAAGCCGTCTGAGGGTTTTCAACGAATACACTGCCTAAGCCCTTTGTGATATGACAAAATAACGAATGATGGAATTGTGTATCTTATACAGGTCTACAGAAAAGTCCGCGATTATTTCTATCTCCTAAGAATAACATACTATATCCATATTATTAAAAATTGGGCAATTATAAAGCGGTAATTGGAAAGCTAATTACACCAATACTGTATTATTTTAAACACGTTAGATGGCTCTAGCATTTTATGAATATTTTTTTGTATACAATGAAAATTATGAATACCTAAGAAGATATAGCAAAATGAAAATAATTTCGTGTCGCCGTGATTCAACCGGACCCGCGTTATCGCCTAAATCTTAAAAACTTAAATAAACGAAATAACTTTTTTGTTAAATTTTGCGCAGACGAAGTCGCGACCACAAGGTCTTTCACAGTCAAGTCAAAAGTCAAAGAATTTTTCACAGTTTTCAGTAAAATGCTTATAGCAAAAAAATAAATGACAGATTTTTTAAAATTATTTTTGCCGATATTTTCATACAATTACAGTAATTAAATATAAATATATTAATAAAAATATTTTATTTTATTTTAAGGATATTTAATTGTCTCTCATGCACAATTTATTTCAGTTAGCTAGCGTCTTTATCTTCCGAGATATTCAAACTTTCTTAACCGACCCTTAATTTTTGCTCACGGCTATATTTGTCGCGTCTACACTTAATGCAAATTTAAGACATTTATGGGTCTCATGGAAGCCACTGTCAGAGTTGGACCAAATTGGACCACACGAGAAGCACCTTTCAAATAAAATAAATTCAAATCGGTTTACCCAGTCGACAGTTCTGAGGTAAAAAACATAAAAATATAAGGTCGAAATGAGACGAAAACGAGTTGATATCTTTTGGAGTCGTTTAATAAGGTTTTCGATCTAGTATATCAATTTCAAACATCGTTGATTCACCTGAAAATGGAAATTACTGTGACGCAAGAGCGAAGAGGCCGCGGACGTCAGAGCACCGGACCTAACTGGTTTTGTACATTTTTTACAATGGCGCCAATTATTTTTTTTTTAGTCAATGATTAATATTACAACTAAATTGCGCAATTTGATATTGAAACGTGTTACAATTGCGTCTATTCATCAATTACAAACAATTTCAACCATATAATATATATGCTCGGAGTATCTCTACGAGATCATATCAGGAATGAGGAGATTCGTAGACAAACGAAGGTAGCTGATATAGCTCGCCGGGTAGGCAAGTTGAAGTGGCAATGGTCGAAAGTCTCCAGACCACGGACTGGCAAGCGCAGCGTTGGACAGCGGTGGCCAGCGATGTGTTATAGATTACATTTTGGAAAGTGTGCACAGGAATTACACTAGTTAATTCCTTTATGACCATTCTACCTGCGGACGTTTAGACATTCGGCGGGTCTCGACCCCTTCATGTTCCGCGCGTCCGAACGAAGTGATTTGAGTCATCGTTCATCGTGCGTACAGCAAAGGAGTGGAACAAGTTGCCGGCGTCAGTTTTTCCGTCCAAGTATGACGTGGGAGCCTTTAAGACTAGAGTGAATAGGCACTTACTAAACTAGCGCGTACCATCTTTCGACTATATCACCACTTAACATCAGGTGAGATCGTGTTTCAAGCACTAGTTTACCTCCATAAAAAATGCATGTAGTGAACGGTGCTTATTTTAATATAACAAACAGACACTACAATTTTATTTATTTGTATAGATATTTTGTGTATATATAACTCCGTATAGTAAGTGCAATAGAGAATGCAGAGATATTTACATCAGTAAGTCCACGCACACACGTCCGTCGGTCACGGGCGATGCATTCAATTGTAGATACGCCTGCAATTATCATCAAAAGCATGACTAAGTGAATAAAACGACTATATAATTACCATAAGCATAGACTAAGTCACTCATCCCCCCCTCAACCCCCTGCCACGTGCCGAGGCACACGTGAATGTAGCGCCGTGATAGACAAGGTTGCATTACGTAACACACAATCAGACGTCTAGGTATAGAAGCAAACCTGTTGAAGACTGACTCTATTGCGACCCGTTTGACCTTACCCAATGATTGTTTTTTTATATTTGTTCAATCTTTAATAAATATATTTGCTTTAATATACCTTAAAGACAAAGACAGAAACAACAGAAGCGTTAATAGCCTAATAATTTAGGCTCTGCAAATCGGAAGGTCCGCACAAGCTTATCCTTGTTAACCATTCTGTTGGTAATGATATGTTACTGACGTGAGAAATAGATAAAAATATTCTTTGAAGCGGGATTGTACAGGGTGGCCCATAAGTCCTTTGATATGAAAAAAAATTATTAAAATAAAACTAATTACATTATGAATTAAATTTTTATTTACAAAAAAAGCTTAAAAAACGGGAATTATTTTTTGAAAATAACATCTTCTAAATGTAATCCGTTGCGATCACGGCACTCTTGCAAACGACGCCTAAAATTGTCGATGACTGCGCGGCACGTCACTGCTGAAATGCTTGTCATTTCTCTGCGGATGTTTTCTTTTAGGGCCTCAATTGACCGCGGGTTTGTGTCGTATACTTTAGCATTAAGGCAGCCCCACAAAGAAAATCCATCGGGGTCAGATCTGGACTACGTGGAGGTCAGGAAATGTCTCCTCTCTTAGAGATCACTTTGCCAGGAAAAGTTGACGGATAACGGGCATAGCAGTGTTAGAGGTGTGAGAAGTGGCCCCATCCTGTTGAAACCACATCCTGGCATTAAAGCCTGAAAAGTTTTGCAATTCTGGTATGAAAAACTCTTCGATCATAGCCACATATCGCTCCGACGTAACAGTAACTGCGCGCCCTCTGCCATCCTCAAAGAAATAAGGCCCTAGGATACCATGGGCTGACATAGCGACCCAAACAGTCACTTTCGGACTATGTAAGGGCTTCTGATGCTTAAGTTTTGGATTGATGGAGCTCCAATAGCGGCAATTTTGTTTACTAACATGCCCGTTAAGATGGAAATGAGCCTCGTCAGAGAACATTATGTTATTGAAGGAAGTAAACCGATTCAACATTTCATTCGCATAATTTTGTCTTAGAATACCGTCAGTTTCCTTTAATTCTTGAACCAACTGAATTTTTGTAAGGGTGCATATGTAAGTCTTTCTTCAAAATCCGTTGTAACGATGTCCTGGATACGTTTAATGCTCTGGTGCGCTTACGAGTTGACTGTGTCGGATTTTCGCGAATAGACTGTGTCACTGTGTCTATGTTTTGTTCCGTACGTTACGTCCTTGGGCGACCCAACCGCGGTTTATCTAACGTCGAACCGGTCTCCTCGAACTTAGCAACCCAGTTCTTAATCGTTTGAAGAGTTGGAGTGTCGTCAAAGTTGTGTAAACCTTTGTGTTCTCGAAATTTACGCCGCGCAACGGTTGCCGAATTGTCGTTTTTTATAAAACTCGCGCACACAAAACGCACGGTCCGCTCCGGTAAAACGTTCCATCGCGACTAAATTCCCAGAAACCGAAGTTACTCCCCCCGCTTCCCCTGCACCGCTCACGCGCGCCCTCTTCGTTTTATTCAAATTTTACTTTTCAAAGGACTTATGGGCCACCCTGTATATCGTGCCAAAATTTGAGATCGTTTTGACTTTTTAAGGCGTGCACAAACAAAGCTAACACATAACTTGACATAAATTAGTAGTATTAGTAGTATTGCACGCACGTCTTTAGGTAGTCCCGGGCACCGCTGAAAATCAGCGCTGTCGCATCCTTGCGACAGCATATGCTGAGACGGTGTCCGATATTGGCATCATATGTTTTGTATTATTTGTCCGTCAATGCTACCAGCCCTCTGGGCACGCTGCCAAGCGATGACGGTTTGGCACAGTTATATTTTTTATAAATGTTTCTTTTTTAGTTAGTATAATAATATAAATAAATGTAATCCATATACCCGTCTGGGAAAAAAGTGGTTTTTACCCGCGTATGTCTTTCACTTCTTTTACAATGTTGGTGTTTTCGAGAAAGGTTTTCAATCAATAGACATTTACCAAGCTACTGCGTCTTATAATACAAGCCTCCATTTCCACTTAACATCGGGTGGGATCATGGCCAAGCACTTGCTTAGAAAGTATAGAAAAATTTACAAATTTATACAAAGGTTGCCTGGAAGAGACGTACTCAGATTCGTGTAATTCATGAGGCCGCCCATTGTTTGACGAGAAACAATTTATTTTTGTGCGATATTTTTAATATTAGATTAATATGCATACAATCAAGATTATATAAATTAATTAAAAATTATTAAACGGCATCGAATTCATTAAATCTTCATTATTAAAAAACTCTAATTAAAATAACAAATCGGGTAAAATTACATTGAAAGTGTAATAAGAAGTTGTATAAGGAAACCGAGAAATTAATTTTTAAACTTTTAACTTTGTAATGCTTCAGATCTTGTGTTCGGCCACGTGCAACGTCAACGTTAGGAATTAATTAGAAATATTTTCAATTTCAATAAATTTCATTACCTTTATATTTATCCAAATATAAAGGTAATGAAATTTAAAAGTATAAGAAACAATTAAGTCCATTAAAAAGTCTCCAAGTTAATGTAAACGGGCTGAAATTGAACACGCGTCCAGCCGCGTGACTCAAGTTGTCGATTTTTAATAAAAATCGACGTCGTATACTCTATACATCTCTATATTTATAGACATAGACATTTATTTATTGGCATCACAATACAAAAACACATCACAGACAGAATATAACACACATTAAAAAATAATGAAAAATAGACAAAACACAGTTAAAGTTACACGGACAAATAATACAAAACATATGATGCCAATATCGGACACCGTCTCAGCATATGCTGTCGCAAGGATGCGACAGCGCTGACTTCAGCGGTGCCCGGGACTATTTAAAGACGTGCGCGCGCAATACTACTTTTAAATGGAATTTATACAGACAATAAGAGTATAATAAATATGATACATAAATAAAACAGTTATGAGATTAAAATATATTTTATACAATAAAATAATAGATGAAAAAATAAAATAAAATAAATAATATGATAATTAAACGTATAAAGTTTAAATTAAATAATAAAATATTGGAAACAACAAGCCACCGATAACGCTGAGATATTATATTTTTGTAACTTTAACATCAGGTGTTTTAATTTATTTTTAAATGCGTTTACAGGTTTACTGTCTCTTATGGGCGGTGGCAAATTATTCCAACTTTAAATAAAATAAAGCAAAATCTAGCCCGGGGAAGCGGGCTGGGTACGCTAGTCGGTTCACAAATTAACGCGCTTAGAGTGCACAAACAATGACAAACTCCTCCTTTTTCGAAGTCGGTTAACAACATGTCCCTATCGCGTTGCGTAACGCCGACCGATATACGTAACTACATGAATTTAATCAGCGCGTGTTTGCGGTCGGTGATGTAATTGTAGGCTAAATAAACGAGATAAGAGCTTCGTAGTTGTGCTCACCCATTTTATTGGTTAAAAGGAAAATAGGTCGCTGGAGTTGCGAACGTGGGGCGATGCACGTATATTGGCTGCTGGAAAAATGTAGTGTTGTTTAATAAACGGCTTCAAATTTCTTTGAATATCGGCATTGCAAACGGTTTTATCGATATTTTTTTGATGTAAAACTTCATTACACACGTTTGAGTTGGGGAGTAGACTGGTGAATGCGTTACGAAAAGTGTGATCGGGCGAGGCGGAGGGAACTTCCCTGAGAGCGAGACATATGTTTTTGTGCGCCACAAATGGATGAATAATTCCATATCACGCCAACCGATTTCAGTGATTGATTTTTTATTTATTTCAAGAGTAGTTAGAGGAATATTTTATCACTATTGACGTGAACCATCTCCCAATACAAGCCTACGTTTATTTGGAATGCTTAACAAGAATGTTCATAATATTCGACAAAACAAATTATTGTTAGCATTCTTTTCTTTTAAAAAAAAGGTTGAGATATAACTTAGTAAAGATAGAAAGAGAGAGAGTGTTTGGATTCGTATATCTAAGACAGAGTTATTGTAGAAGAGCAAGGGAGATTAGTGCGCACTTACGTTTTCTTTTTCTCATGAACAATCGCGTATATTATTATAGTTTGAAAATGTATTTTAAGGCTAACGGTATTAAAGAACTACACCTGCCCACGTTGATCGCAGTAGTGAGTGACCAGACTTACGAGCTATTAGTAAATTTATCGAGTCCTATAAACCCATCAGAACTCGACTTTGATAATTTCTATTTAATAATTTTCTTCTCCCGAGTATTTACCAATTGTATGTTAAAACGTTCATTGTGTTGGTGTTCAATAAAGAAGATTTAATGAATTCGATGCCGTTTAATTATTATTAATTAATTTATATAATCTTGATTATATGCATATTAGATTAAAAATCACTCAAAATAAATTGTTTCTCGTGAACACAGTTAAAGTTACACGGACAAATAATACAAAACATATGATGCCAATATCGGACACCGTCTCAGCATATGCTGTCGCAAGGATGCGACTGCCCTGATTTTCAGCGGTGCCCGGGACTACCTAAAGACGTGCGCGCGCAATACTACTTTTAAATGGAATTTATACAGACAATAAGAGTATAATAAATATGATACATGATAATTAAACGTATAAAGTTTAAATTATATAATTAAATATTGAAAATATTGGAAACAACAAGCCACCGATAACGCTGAGATATTATATTTTTGTAACTTTAACATCAGGTGTTTTAATTTATTTTTAAATGCGTTTACAGGTTTACTGTCTCTTATGGGCGGTGGCAAATTATTCCAACTTTAAATAAAATAAAGCAAAATCTAGCCCGGGGCAGCGGGCTGGGTATGCTAGTCGGTTCACAAATTAACGCGCTTAGAGTGCACAAACAATGACTAACACCACATTTTTTGAAGTCGGTTAACAACATGTCCCTATCGCGTTGCGTAACGCCGACCGATATACGTAACTACATGAATTTAATCAGCGCGTGTTTGCGGTCGGTGATGTAATTGTAGGCTAAATAAACGAGATAAGAGCTTCGTAGTTGTGCTCACCCATTTTATTGGTTAAAAGGAAAATAGGTCGCTGGAGTTGCGAACGTGGGGCGATGCACGTATATTGGCTGCTGGAAAAATGTAGTGTTGTTTAATAAACGGCTTCAAATTTCTTTGAATATCGGCATTGCAAACGGTTTTATCGATATTTTTTTGATGTAAAACTTCATTACACACGTTTGAGTTGGGGAGTAGACTGGTGAATGCGTTACGAAAAGTGTGATCGGGCGAGGCGGAGGGAACTTCCCTGAGAGCGAGACATATGTTTTTGTGCGCCACAAATGGATGAATAATTCCATATCACGCCAACCGATTTCAGTGATTGATTTTTTATTTATTTCAAGAGTAGTTAGAGGAATATTTTATCACTATTGACGTGAACCATCTCCCAATACAAGCCTACGTTTATTTGGAATGCTTAACAAGAATGTTCATAATATTCGACAAAACAAATTATTGTTAGCATTCTTTTCTTTTAAAAAAAAGGTTGAGATATAACTTAGTAAAGATAGAAAGAGAGAGAGTGTTTGGATTCGTATATCTAAGACAGAGTTATTGTAGAAGAGCAAGGGAGATTAGTGCGCACTTACGTTTTCTTTTTCTCATGAACAATCGCGTATATTATTATAGTTTGAAAATGTATTTTAAGGCTAACGGTATTAAAGAACTACACCTGCCCACGTTGATCGCAGTAGTGAGTGACCAGACTTACGAGCTATTAGTAAATTTATCGAGTCCTATAAACCCATCAGAACTCGACTTTGATAATTTCTATTTAATAATTTTTCTTCTCCCGAGTATTTACCAATTGTATGTTAAAACGTTCATTGTGTTGGTGTTCAATAAAGAAGTTTTACTTCAGTCGTGTGGTCTAAAGCACATTCTTTCTTTTAAATTGTAGTAGTGTTTACTTAGTTGATGTAACTTGTAAATAAATAAGTGAGGTTATTTTTTTTTCTTTACATAAATGTTTATTATTATACTAACTAAAGAAGAAATATTTACAATTTAATAGATATTACAAAATATTTACAAAAAATATAACTGTGCCAAACCGTCGTCGCTTAGCAGCGTGCCCAGAAGACTGGTAGCATTGCCACGTTGTATGGCAATGCTAAGCCTCTGTGCTAGGTATAAGCCAGCACTCTGGTCACCAGATGTGTTGACCAACTTCTTAGCTATCACATTAAAAAGGTGGTGTGTACTAGGACCCCACGGACCCAAAGTTTCTACCCCAAACTTTCCGTTCTTCAGAAGATTCTGTGACGGCGCCAAAATATCGACGCACGTGGCGACAAAAAAAAAACAGGTTATTATTCCATAAGAGGTGAGACCATCGCTATACGTATAATACATAATTCGTAGTTACGAGTATTATTCATTAGACATCAGGGCGTGTCCCTAGTTACGCGGATCTCTGCGCTTGTTGTAGCGTCACGTAACGGGCTGCCGTAGACCGTGACGTGACACGTGTCCCGCTCGCCACGTGAATGAAATCACGTTATACACCCGGCGACTTTTCACAACACCGTATAGTTCTATTGTGTTACTTAAGGCCTTTTCAGACGTACAATTATTCCAAATTTGAATTAAAAGTTTTAGATTAATATGTTAACTTAATTTTTTTTAATCACCAGTTATATAAACTGTTTTTATTTTAGTTTGATACCGAGTATTTTGTTATATAAGTAGGCGGGGACTCATGGGGAGGGAGGCGGGGGAAATCATTTTAGACGTAAGAATTAATTGTCTTGTTACCAGGCTATAAAACCATCAACTAAAGTTATATAAATATAGTATGTGTGCCCGCGACTTCGTCCGCGTGGAATTTAACAAGATAGTTATTTAGTTTATTATATGTACATGGGGCATAAGGGCGCTGCATAATCAACGACAGCGGATTCAGCAAAATACCATAATGCGTCTCAAATTTAAAATAATAAGCGAAAAAAGTATTTTTCCCCTATACATTTTGTAAAATTAATACAATCCTTGCGTCGCACAAGCACAAATCACCCCGTCCCGTGACCAATGTGACTCCTACAATGAAAATTCATAGCCCACAACAAAAAGTACACCTCACCCTACCGCACTCAATTGGTATAACGCTTCCGGAAGTCCCTTAGATTATCCGTAAAATAACAACCGACCGAGTCGTGGTCGTCCTCGGATCGGAATGCTTACGCGAAACACAGTAACCGTCCAAGCCGAGGTTACCCCTCACCCTTTGTGTCGAGTTACTAGATAATAGAGGTTCAGGCTAAGCGACCTAAGACCTATGCCACCTCTCATTCCTGTGAAATAGTCTTTTTCTTATATCTTTTGTCGTTTTGTTTTTTTTTTAAATTGTAGTGGTGTTTACTTTGTTGGTGGTACTTGTAAATAAATAAATAAACATAAAACTCACAAACGCACGGTCGTTCTTTAATTCATTCAGATAGCGATGACACAATTTTCAACGCTAACTACTGGAATACGCGGGACTTTTTTTTGTTGTTAAGGCGGCGGTTATGTGGGGCTTTTACCCACTAAAACCCCCCCCCCCCGTGGCCAGTTGGCTGTTGGCCGCGGTGCGTGGTGAGGGGCTCCGGGACCTCAAGAGGAACGCACCGGAGCCCCTCTGCACTGTGCTCTTAGGAGAGCACGTCCCTGGGGAGGAGGTTACTCCCTGTGCCCTCGAAGTGCGGGAAGAAGGCGACATGGGCCAGCGATGTCGCCTTCTTCCCGGGACCACCTTGGCGGACAACAAAAGGACCCTTGTGGCCCAGTGAACCCGAGGCCCCTTTTAATCGCGTTCTACGAACTACATATAGCAATAAGTAGCCTTCGTATATATCTTTTGATGCGATAAAGTATTTATCTATCTATCAAAGTACGTTTCAAACAACTATAAAGCGCATAGCAATTGGAATCGCCAATCCAACATAACTGGCAATTAACTAACAAGATTAGCTTGGTCACGTGCAGGAGCTCTGCACCGACCTTGGCCCTCACCTTATCACGTCCCCGCGACTACAACTACAACAATGTCTGAATATTTGCATTTTTATTGCTCGTGACAAATATATAATGGATTGACTTCTTATTGTAACGGAGATTGCATCTGAATTATGCCGGCTAGAGTCGGTTCAATCAATCTTGCTAATATTGTTATTGCGACGAACCTACTCTTGGGAACGCCCGAGACGACTGCAATAGTTTCAACGGATTTAAGAGGTGGTACAGCTCTTAGAGCCGTGTCCGAACGGTTGGCTAAAGTTGCATAATATGCTAGCAACCCGAGTTCGATCCGGTGAAGGAAAACATCGTGAGGAAACCTACATGTCTTAGAATTTTTTTCTAAGGCATGTGAAGTCTGCCAATGCGCATTAGGGCCGCGTGGTGGACTATGCCCTTAAACTGTCTTTACAAAGAAAGCCTGCGCCCAACAGTAGCCCAACCTCTATTGGACGCAAAATGTAACAGAGGGAATCTCGGCGTTAGCATTACGAATGGAGGGCGCCTTAGAGGGCCGAACCACCACTCAGTCGGCAGCTTTCGGAAAACTATCCACACTATTTTTATATACTTCTATATATATATGGGTGTAGGAAATGATCTTCACCCGCTCGAGATGAGAATAGATACGGAGAGAAATGAATAATTAAATATATTGTGATAGTTAAATTAAATATTTAATTATTTAAGTTTATTGTTTAAATAAAAATAGCACTAACTCACACATTTCGCAAGCCTTATTAAGAAAGTATAACTGTTACACTTTCTAAGCAGGTGCTTGACCATGATCGCATCTAATGTTAAGTGGAAATGCAGTCCTGGATGGTAAGGCGCACTGGCTTAGTAAATGCCTATTCACTCTACTCTTGAAAATACCCACATTGTAATCGGAGGGTAAGACAGACGCGGGCACTATTCCAGTCCTTTACTGTAAATCCGCATCCGTAGTGTAATCGAAGTCCGTCTAACCATCCATGATACATTTTTTTTCTAAACAAGTGCATGACCACGATCCCATATGATGTTAATTGGTCATGCAGTCCTGGACGGTAAGGCGCAATAGCTTAGTAAATGCCTACTCACTCTACTCTTGAAAACACCCACATTGTAATCGGAGGAAAAGACAGACCCGAGCAAGCTATTCCATTCCTAACATTTTTTTTTGTTGACGGGGAGGAAATCTTCACAAAGATACCCCGCCTTCTGAGGGGAAGGCGGCGGTGGCCCTTTCCTCGGTGCATGACGAGGGGCTCCGGGATCTCCAGTGGAACGCACCGGAGCCCCTCTGCACTGTGCTCAAAGAGAGCACGTCCCGGGGAGGAGGTTACTCCCTCCCTTCTGTGCTCTCGCAGCGCAAGGCGACATGGGCCAGCCGATGTCGCCTTCTTCCCGGGACCACTTTGGTGGACGACTCAGGCCCCCACCCTTGTCGCCCAGTGAACCCGAAGCCCCTTTTAGTCGCCTTGTACGACAGGCGGGGGATACCGTAGTCTTATTCTTGAGAGCCCAGAACTACAGGGCTGATTTAATTCCTAACCTAACCTAACCATCCAGGACTGTATTGTTTTTCTAAACAAGTGCTAGACCACTTGTTGAAGACTGAGTGTTAATATTAAATCGCTTCGCAATCGGAATGGCTTATCTTTTATTAAAGAGACACAGTTTACGTACGTGTTATCAAATCAAAGCTAACGCTCGGTGTAATCGTGATATAATACAAGATGGTGTTTTCATATTATCACGTATTTATGTAACACATCGAGGTTCCGCCAATATTTTCCAATGGAATGTCGTTAAATACGTGGTTTTTACACGTATGAATAACGTTCGAACCGAATTGAATAGTTACAAGTACAATTTTATCTAAAAAAAAATGCGACCTAACGAACCCTGGCTCCGTTTTTAATCCAAGATAAAGCTGCTTCGCAAATATAGCGAGTTTTGAATTTATTTGTTTATCTTTCTGTATATAATTTATTTTTGTTACCCTGTCCATGCGTACACAAATTTGTTCTCGAACAACTTGAAGGTAGCATTTGTAATATATTTTGTATGCCGTAATTGTTAAAATATGTCCGTTATCGTTTATTTCCAATAAATAAATAAAACGAAACACTGTTTTAAGTATATTTTTGATATTTTTTAATAAATGACGAATAGCAACCGACTGAGTCGTGGTTCGGAATGCTTACGCGTAACATAGTAACATCGGTGGCATAATTCCTAGGTTCAGGTTAAGCGACCGAGCTATCAATCCGGTGAAGCAGTCAAGACCTTCTCTGGCCGATCAGTGTAGTTCGTCATCAAGTCATACTTCTGCGTTTCGCCTGATAACTGCCGCTCTAAAATCCGAAGATAAAATAATTATTTTATCTTCGGATTTTGATTGTACTGCGGTCTCTAGAATGATCCGTAATGGTGAGCTTACGTAAAGCGGTATTGAATACAGTAAATACGTATTTAGGTAGAACACGAGATCTGACTCACGTTTTCGATTCACGTGACGTACTGGATAACGTTTTGGATACGCGTGAAAGGATCACAATTGAAAATGTGTAGTTTGCGTTATTACAAGTGTATTAGCGAGTAAAAACAAAAACACAAATCAAATCAGTACAGATGTAGTAAGAAATTATTTTATCTTCGGGAAAACTCGGATCTTTATCGGAACACCCGAACTGTCAATGAATGATCGTAGTAAATGAGTGACATTTTCAATTCCATTAAATTGAAGCTATTTGAGAGAGTATGATAAATACGAACTTTTCCTAAAAATTACGAAGAAAAATCATTTCTTCCTAGATAATCCATGAAATAGCAACCGATTGAGCCGTGGTTCGGAATGCTTACGCGTAACATAGTAACATCGGTGGCATAATTCCTAGGTTCAGGTTAAGCGACCGAGCTATCAATCCGGTGAAGCAGTCAAGAACTTCTCTGGCTTATCAGTGTAGTTCGTCATCAAGTCATACTTCTGCGTCTCGTCTGACAACTTAACTGCCGCTCCAAAATCCGAAGATAAAATAATTATTTTATCTTCGGATTTTGATTGTACTGCGGTCTCTAGAATGATCCGTAATGGTGAGCTTACGTAAAGCGGTATTGAATACAGTAAATACGTATTTAGGTAGAACACGAGATCTGACTCACGTTTTCGATTCACGTGACGTACTGGATAACGTTTTGGATACGCGTGAAAGGATCACAATTGAAAATGTGTAGTTTGCGTTATTACAAGTGTGTTAGCGAGTAAAAACAAAAACACAAATCAAATCAGTACAGATGTAGTAAGAAATTATTTTATCTTCGGGAAAACTCGGATCTTTATCGGAACACCCGAACTGTCAATGAATGATCGTAGTAAATGAGTGACATTTTCAATTCCATTAAATTGAAGCTATTTGAGAGAGTATGATAAATACGAACTTTTCCTAAAAATTACGAAGAAAAATCATTTCTTCCTAGATAATCCATGAAATAGCAACCGATTGAGCCGTGGTTCGGAATGCTTACGCGTAACATAGTAACATCGGTGGCATAATTCCTAGGTTCAGGTTAAGCGACCGAGCTATCAATCCGGTGAAGCAGTCGAGGACAGCTTCTCTGGCCCACTTGTGTAGTTCGTCAAAAAAAAACCTTTTGAAGTGAATTCTATGTCGTAATGAGTGTGCCAACGAGTTAGCGACAGTAGAAGCTTGTACAATGGTAGTTTGTTTGTTATATAAATGGTATCAAAAATGTTGCAATCATTATGCGATGAAACTTAACACTACAGGTGAACTGTCAGGGTGTCCATTACCCGCGTATACTGTTTCCATTGTAAGGAATAAAATACAACAACACGCTTTCCGCTCTAATTTCACCTAAAACAACAAAATTATAAAAGCTGATTACCTTGAAATAGCTTGAAATAGACGGAAATGTGTATAATGGCATGTCCATACGAATATACTTTCTAATAATGTCCATTTAACCGACTTAAATATAAAACAATACACTAACTCTCTCATTAAATCACTGACGACTACAGACAAATAACTTAATATTTATGTATACAAATATTTTTTTTTTATAAAGAAAGCTAGCAATATTTCTTTTTTTCCTGAAATATTACTAACAATCTTGTTAACCATTCCAACTAAGCTTAAGCTTTTGCTAGGACATGGTTCACGGTAATAGTCGAACCCACGACCTTACGATTCCCAAGCCGTACCCTAAACCGTTAGGCTATTGACGCTTCGTGTCTATTTGTAATATTGAAATAACCGCTACTTACTACTTGCTTATAATTAATAATAATTATTATTATTAATTTATTCAAAGTAACTAAGACTCATCATTACTTCAAAAAACTACCAAATAACAACCTTAAACTAAATTATAAGATAAAAATATAAAATTATTATTATAACTATTTGATTATGATATAAAATAAAGAAATATAATATTATACTAAAGGCTTAACTATGCTTCTGAATACCTTACCCCATGTGAGACGGCGCAGCATCTGTTTACATAAACACAGTCAAGCCTTTGAGCAATCATGCTCAGGATGCTGTTGGAGCTGGTCCGCACCCTGCGCACCAGAGATGCACTCCTCTTGCGCATTGTCGCAAAAAAGCATGCCATCTGTGCATCCGCGAACATCCCCGATGCACTACAGAAATGGGGCAACCCCAACAGAACCCTGAACGCGTTGTTATATTGAACCCGGAGAGTGTTATAATAAGTGTTATAATAACTTATAATAAGTGCACATATACAGTAGTTCAAAAAATTATTAACAATTTGTCTGTTTGTTCTGGCTAATCTCTGGAACGGCTGAACCGATTTTGATAGGACTTTATCTGGCAGATAGCTGATGTACTCGTAATAAGGAGTAACTTTAGCTAATTTTTTGTTATAAAATTTCGGCATTCGGAAAACTACGCACCATCCTCGCTTCGCAAATACCGCAATGCCTGAAGACTTTAACTACAAGAATTTATTCAATAATTATTTATATTTTTTATACATGCAACACACATACCCGAAAACAAATATTTGCGAGTTGTGAACGACTGATGTGCTTTGACGATACAAAAACACGAATGGACGCTCTGTTACAGTGTCAATGACATTGGGCTTACCTGACCAATGCCTTTAGCCAATAATATATGCTAATAAATTGCATATAATATTTGTATTTTGCCAACTTTGGAGCCTAATGGACTATTGCGTAGTTATGGTCCAGACGGTATGACTCTTATACTGGACGGACTATAGACAGAACGGCCTTCAGTATGGGATGCTACATGCATCGATTCTTTGGCACCGTCAGCATCTTCCAGAATCTTCAGTTGAGGCTGAAGCGGCCGCTGCAACTGCAGAAAACCTCAATCGGCGCAAATATAGTAACCTCGATAGAGGTTTCATATTTGAGCCGTTTGGGGTAGAATCTTTGAGTCCGTGGGGTCCTAGTGCACACCACTTTTTTAATGTGATAGCTAAAAAGTTGGTCGTCACATCTGGTGACCAGAGGGCTGGCTTATACCTTGCACAGAACTAAGCATTGCCATACATCGTGGCAATGCTACCAGCCTTTTGAGCACGCTGCCAAGCGATGACGGTTTGGCACAGTTATATTTTCTGTAAATATTATGTAAAATATCTATTATATTGTAAATATTTCTTTTTTAGTTAGTATGTATGTATTATAATAAATATTAAATTTGGTAATTAAACAAAAAAATATTTATCGTGGTTGATATTTGATTTTTACCAGAAACTCGTGTTAATGTTTAATTTATTTACATTTACAGCGTATATATGCATACTTGTTGTAGGCTTATGTTGCATAGTACGCTAGCAACCAGAGGTTGATTTACCACGCGCCTGGCGGTGAAGGAAAACATCGTGAGGAAACCTACGTGTCTTAGAAAATTGAATAATACATGTGAAGTCTGTCAACTCGCACTAGGGCCGCGTGGCGGATTGTGCCCTTTACTCCCTAATTGAAAAACATTGATGAATTTGAATAAATAAACGAAACGCAGTGATATTAAAAATCATTCTGAACTTAAGTACAGCAAATAAAACAAAACCATTCACGCCAGTCAGTTATAAACAACATTTACATTCTGACATTCATCCTCTCGCACAGATTATGTAACGATATTGTTTTTAAAATCGCAAGACAACTTTTCGGTGACCGAAGCGGATTGCTCAAGGTCGCGCATAAAAGGTGCGCCCCAAAATTGTGGTACAAAAACCCAATAAACACTTATCTGCACGTGAGACGGTCACGTGTAATCAAAATCATTTATGGTGCCTGTATAAATAACAAAACGACTATATTATGATACATCCGGCGACTACTTTAGCGATACTGAATATAAACACGATGGAAACAAAAATATTGCTTTTAAAGGTAAATGACATGGGCCTCTCTCCATACATTGCACGGCCCACTAAACGAAGGACAAAGTTCAAGGACAGTAATGAAAAAATCAGTATGTTCAGATTAAATAACAGACTATATATCCTTTTTATTTTAAACAAATTAAAATCAATATCGTTCATGGGGACACAGAGATACTTAAAAAATGAAATAAGAATTTTAGGTTTTATCAAATGATTTTGCAGTCAATACACACAAGAGATTTCCTTCCGATTACAACGTGGGTATTTTCAAGAGTAGAGTGAATAGGCATTTAAGCTAGTGCGCCTTACCATCCAGGACTGCATTTCCACTTAACATCAGGTGGGATCGTAGTCAAGCACTTGCTTAGAAATTATTTAAAAAAATAGAGAAAAAATCCATTAATTAAAGATGTTAATATAGGTATTTTGCTAGTTTTTTTTGCAATATAATGTTTTTTATAAGAAGATTTAATGTCAGTTGTTTAAAATATAAATATATTTTACCTTTTTTCTCTTCTTCTTCACAATGATACCCCGCTTTCTGGGGGCAAGGCGGCGTTTACTTACCCACTAAAACCTCCCCGGTGGCCCTTTCTTCAGTGCATGACGAGGGGCTCCGGGATCTCGCGTGGAACGCACCAGAGCCCCTCTGCACTGTGCTCCAGGAGAGCACGTCCAGCAGCGCAAGACGACACGGGCCAGCCGATGTCTTCTTCCCGGGTCCACATTGGAGGACAACGCAGGCCCCTTGTCGCCCAGTGAACCCGAGGCCCCTTTTACTCGCCTTGTACGACAGGCAGGGGATACCGTAGTCTTATTCTTGAGAGCCCAGAACTACAAGGCTGAAATATATTTTACCTATGGCAACTCCTTCAATATTATCAATGTAGTGATTAGTAATTAGTCATGTTAATTTCTTTTTATTTATGATTTTAATTATCCCACCATTAAGATACCCTTAAATTTTATGATAAGTGTGTAAAAATGAAATTTGCGATTTTAACTGCTGATTAACCACGCGCTCGGCGATGAAGGAAAACATCGTGAGGAAAACCTACATGTCTTAGAAAATTTAAGTGTCAATAGTCTAATGGTTTAGGGTACAGTCTGCGAATCGTAAGGTCGTGGGTTCGAATCCACCATTCGACTATTGACTTGAACCATTATCTAGCACAAGCTTAAGCTTAGTTGGAATGGTTAACAAGAATGTTAGTAATATTTAAGAAAAAAACAAAGAAATATTTTAAGACATGTGAAGTCTGCCTATCCGCACTAGGGCCGCGTGGCGGACTTTGCCTTATACGCTCTTTCTAGAGAAAGCCTGTGCCCAGCAGTGGAACTTAAATATATAGGCTGTAATATATTCGGGATGCGAAAAGACCCCAATTTAAGAATCTAGTACGACTAGAATGTGAGGTTTGGTTTTTGGGATGGAGTTAATATTGGTAATCCGGAGGCCTTAGTCTATACTCGGTGACATTAAGCACATATTATTCTCGAGATGCCCTCGAGTTATAATACTACCTTGCCAAGTTCCCTTCGCGACAAGTTATTCCAAATAAGGCTCATGGGTCTAAGCCGAGCGCCCTAAGGGCGGCCTCTTAAAATATGCTTAACATCTTCAGCCGTGTAGTCCTGGTCTCATAGAATAAGGCTAACACCTAAAAGGAGCCTCGGATTCACAGGCGACAACGGGCCTTTGTCACCTTGCATTGCGAGGTGGCTGGCGGACGGAGTAACCTCATCGGGACGTACGTAGGTAGCAGAGGGGCTCCGGTGCGTTCCTCTGGAGATATACACCGAAAAGGCAAAAATAAAAATACCTCAATCAAATGAAACTCGCCAAAGAAATTATGTTTTGCCGACATTATGCTTATGTTTATATGGACGACTATTTTTAACAGTCATTAACC
Source organism: Meandrusa payeni (assembly GCA_029286785.1). Classification (NCBI taxonomy): domain Eukaryota; kingdom Metazoa; phylum Arthropoda; class Insecta; order Lepidoptera; family Papilionidae; genus Meandrusa; species Meandrusa payeni. The sequence continues at coordinate 7,581,282 of JAGSMX010000029.1, forward strand.
GAATCGGCGTGACTTTACGAGCTATTGTTCCTTAGTATTAGTAAACACTTAGATAGCGGGCGAAAATGAATGGAGTCGGATCACGTTCCTTGCCATATCGAAGACTTTTGCATGGGCGCACGTGAGAAGACGCGTGGCTCTTTCGAAACTGGTCAATTGTAACAATAATTGTTTATTGTGTACATAATGTTGTAATATTTCCGAATGTTACAAATACATTGTGTTATTATCAATGTCGGATATGGGAAATTGAAAGGGAGTGTCGGCATGGTAACATGTCTTATACATCTGCGTTGTGCTGAAGCAGCAGTGGTCTACGGCGATTGACCAGCTAGCTTGTTTAGCAGCTAGCTTTTCCACCATGGTTTGCAATTGCTGACAATACACATCTGCTGTAATCGTCTGGCCAAATTTAAGATGAATGAACCACCTATGAGATGGCAAAAGTGCATAAATAGCAGTCTACTTTAGCTTACTCCCTTACAAAACGCCTATTTACACCCCGTGATTAATAACTATTACCAGTCAGATTTAGAGGTCTGGATGGGCATAAAAGACGACTGGAAGCCCCAAATTATTTTCTTTGAAATCATTCCTTATTTTGTTTGAAAATGCAATGGCAAGAAATCCTCCAATAAGTTCAATGAATAAAGATAAAACACTCCGGTTGTGCACACTTTTAATTTTTCGAAAAGTGAAGCGAATCGAAGCCTCTATTGTGCCCCGGGATGCCTCCTCTCCCCTAAATCCGGCCCTGAATTTTTTTTTTTTGGCCCTGAATATTGGAACACTACTAACTAGGTGATAATAATAATAACTTCTTTGACTTTGCGTTCCCGGTGGCACACACTTTAGTTAGGTTTTTGTAATGTTTTTGTATTTTGTATGATGTGTTTGTATGATGAGATTTCAAGATCGTTTCTCGTAATGCACTATTAGCTTATCTGAGGTATGCTACTCCCCACGCTGCGGACAACGTGTCCAGTACACGTGCGCAGGCGCACATGCAGTGCGACACGGGCCAACAATGTTTAGAGTTAGATTAGACGTTGCGTAAGTACATCCATAAATATATTATTGTTTTCTAACGTTTGTCCAATGATTGTACACACGGCAAGCGGATATTGTTATCGCTCAGATCCAATTTTATTTTCCGTGAAATAGCAACCGATCAAGTCGTGGTTCGGCACTCTCGGGCGCTCTCAGATCGGAATGTTTACGCGTAACATAGTAACCGCCCGTGTAGAGTTACTAGCGATAGAGGTTCATGCGATCTAAGAGCTATGCCACCTCTCAATCCGGTGAAGCAGTCAAGACCAGCTTCTCTGGCCAATCTGTGGAGTTCGTGTCGAAAAAAAGCGGTATTGTTTGCTTTGATAAAGGTGATGAATTCACAGTAAAAAGAGTACAAAATGGTGGACTTGCCAAAACTTATTCTCTGACAATCTACTTTGGGGTTGTGCAGAGACAAAGTAATGTATGCAAGCTATGTAAGACTAATAACAAAAATGAAAAATATAATATATAAATAATTAAACATACAAATAAATTAAATATATAAATATTACTAAATAGATACGCAACCCGAGGGGTCATTGACACGAGCATCAGCTGGTTTTAACTTTGTGTGTTCATTGCTGGTTATTTACAAGTTATGTATTTTTTATGAAAATATCGTTTATCTTAGCTGTAGTAACATGATGGAGCTTTAGTAATGCTAATATATTTTTTTAAATATGATTTTTTTTTAATCAGGATCGACTTTTTTTCATTCCCATCTTCAAAGGTGTCACTAATTTTATCATCTGTCCTCGTTTTCGGGAGCGTTTCTTAATACCCTGTGTATAAATAGTGTATATCAGGCCTTCTCCTTAACGGTAAGGTAGAATTGACGAAGCCTGGGGGCTATTTTGAAACTGGTTGTACGACTCGGTACTTCTATATCGCATTTATATTTTGATGTTGTGTGGTTGGTATTTCGTTTATTTGCGCAATACCTACATAATATATTTGTTTACCAATGTACATATAACAATTGTGTAATATCGTACAAGTTGGCACTGCAACGTTATGCGTAGATTCATCTTTGGTGCACCTCCGGAAATAGTATCAATTTATTTTTTGGTCTGATGAAATTAAATCATAGGAATCTATAGATGTAGAAAACAAAACAAACTCACGTCGTTGAGCCAGAGGGGTAGGTAGAGATAACATTTCCATTTTCCAACACATGTCTCTAGCTCTGCAAATACTCGTATACATCTATTCTTTATTAGAAAGCCAATGTACTACGTACTTGATAATATATTTTAGACAATCTAATGTTACTTAGTACATTTTCTACTTAAAGACTAACTTAAGTTAAGTATATTTACGAGTTGAAAATACCGACTTCAAATCGACTCAAACGTTAAACGCTATTAGACTAGATAACGCGGACGCCCTTTTTGTTTTTCCAAATTATCGTAAGAACATTATGAAATAAAATTAATTCGAAAATAACCAAACTTTTATCAAGCTACACTTAAAGTATACCCTTTCCATTCAAAAATGAATCATCGAAACCGGTTGGCGTGATTTTGAGTTATTCGTTCATTTTTGGCGCACATAGCGGAAATTTACATGGTTTTCTCATGAATCATTGTTAGAATAGATGACCATGGATGTGATGGATGATCATGGATTAACTAAATGGGACCACATGGGAAGCACCAGCTTTCAAACAAAAAAAAAAAGAATCATCAAGATCGGTTCATCCAGTCCAAAGTTATGTGGTATCAAACATAACAGAGAGCCGTGGTAGCTCAGTGTCCGGGCGGTTGGCTCAAGTTGCATAGTACGCTAGCAACCTGAGTTCGATCCCCGGTGCCGGCACCAATAAATTTGTTGTTGCAATTTTATGTGCTGATTTACCACGCGCTCGGCGGTGAAGGAAAACATCGTGAGGAAACCTACATGTCTTAGAAAATTTTTCTACGACATGTGAAGTCTGCCAATCCGCATTAGGGCCGCGTGGCGGACTATGCCCTTATACTCTCTTTACAGAGAAGGCCTCTGCCCAGCAGTGGGACATATATATTATATATATAAAGGCTGTAACTTTAACTTTAAACATAACAAAAAATTCAGAATTGAGAGAACTTTACCTTTTTTAAAGTCGGTTCAAAATAAGTAATGAGATAGATATAATAAGTGATAAAGGGAAAAACACTTTAATCTTTACATACACGTTCCGTTTTGAGTCCTTCGGACGTCACTTCATGTCCATTATATATCCAATCTAGTCAACGGACATTTGTATAGGATTTCTTTTACCCACTGCCACTCACTTTTGCCTTATTAATTTTGTTCTTCATTCATCCTTTATACATACCTAACAAAGAAGAGTATTATATATTCTAATGCCAAGGCACATTTTTCTTAGCCGCAGATAGCATCACACCATTATTGCCGATTTACAGTAAATTTCTCCATAATGCTAGGAGCGTTGCTGCAGTTTCTTCGGCCACTTCTTCTCCCAGCGCCAACGCTTCCCGAAGTGGCACTCAAAGTTAGTTTAGCTTTTTGAATGTCAGCCCTGTAGTTTTGGGCTCTCAAGAATAAGACTACGGTATCCCCTGCCTGTCGTAGAAGGCGACTAAAAGGGGCCTCGGTTTCACTGGGCGACAAGGGTGGGTGCCTTTGTCGTCCGCTAAAGTGGACCCGGGAAGAAGGCGACATCGGCTGGCCCGTGAAGCCTTGCACTGCGAGGGCACAGGGGGGGAGGGAGTAACCTCCCCCCCCGGGACGTGCTCTCCTTTAGCACAGTGCAGAGGGGCTCCGGTGCGTTCCATTGGAGATCCCGGAGCCCCTCGTCATGCACCGAGGAAAGGGCCACTGGGGAGGTTTTAGTGGGTAAAACCCCACATAACCGCCGCCTTCCCCGGCCAATGCCACCTATCAATCCGGTGAAGGAGTCAAGGACAGGTTCTCTGACCAATCTGTGTAGTTCTTCATTAAAAAAGAAATCCAACTGTTTTTATCCTTGTTAATTTCTCTATATTCCTTCTCCCCTTTTCCTGCTATTTTGTCTATCATTATCACTGATAATAAACTGAACACCAACTGTTATACATCAATATTTATGGCACCTCTATAAAGCTATAAATACCAAAGCATCTATTAAGCCACGAGGTTATAAAACCACTTCCTGTGATATATAATGTGCATGAACTTCTAATGTAATAGGAAAAATCTCTGTGACCCTTATCGCGGTGACCGCTATGAAGGTTGCCCTCGCGAACGAGCGCCATTTCGCATTATAATAATGCCCGTCTTATTTCCTGTAAAACTTTTCATCCTTAATTAAATATAGCATCAATGTATGTATTTTCAATATTTAATTATATAATTTAAACTTTCATATTATTTATTTTAGTTTATTTTTGACTCAATCATATATTTATTTATGAAATTTTTTCATCTATTATTTTATTGTATAAAATATATTTTAATCTCATAACTGTTTTATTTATGTATCATATTTATTATACTCTTACTGTCTGTATAAATTCAATATAAAGGTAGTATTGCGCGCGCACGTCTTTAGGTAGTCTCGGGCACCGCTGAAAATCAGCGCTGTCGCATCATTCCACAGCATATGCTGAGACGGTGTCCGATATTGTCATCATATGTTTTGTATTATTTGTCCGTGTAACTCTGTGTTTTGTCTATTTTTCATTATTTTTTAATGTGTGTTAAATTCTGTCTGTGATGTGTTTTTGTATTGTGATGCCAATAAATAAATGTCTATGTCTATGTATTGAATTACTGACTTTTTGAATCTTTTAACCGACTTCAAGATAAAAGAGGTTATTGTTAAATTATATCTTTAAATAAAATGTACTTATCTGTAACCTTTGTATGTAAATTTTATTTAAATTTTAGTACATAATACTTAGTGTTGCCTCCTTGCACTAGATACTAATATTTGAGTACTAAAAGTGAATAGTACTGTATTATCCAAGTTTACGTAAGATATCCTTTTTCGCTTAAGTTTATGTTTTTAATGAAATGTAAATAAATTACGCCAACCGATTTCGATGATGCATTTTTTGGAAAGGATGTTCTTTAAGGGTAGTTTAATAAAAGTTTGGTTAGGTTCTGATTAATTCTAGTTTTTAATATTCCTACGATAATTCGTAAATACAAAGAGAGCGTCCGCGCGTAAGAGTATTTAAAGTTTGATACGATTCTAAGTCGGTTTTTGTATTTGGTTGTTAATATAACTTGTTAATCGTAAACATAGTTGTTTTATGAGTTCATTTTAATGTTATTAAATAATATTATATGTGAAGAGCAAATTGTTATTCTAGTCAGTTAGGGAAACGATCTCGTACGCTCTAAAGCCTTGATGCAAAAGGAAAAAGTTCAATGTGGGCATAACACTCTAGCTAATAAATAATGTGACCTTTTTGCATGAGGACGCGTCGAGAGGAAATCTGTTTCAAATACGCAATTTATTAATAAACTCTATTTCAATAGACGAGGCCGATATAAAGCTTACTCTGGAATTTATATTTAAATCAGGAAGAATGGAAGGTATATTATGTAAATATATATATATATTTTTATGGGGTATAAACTAGTGCTTGACCACGAACCCACCTGATGTTAAGTGGTGAAGTTAAAAGATGGTACGCGCTAGTTTAGTAAGTGCCTATTCACTCTACTCTTGGAGGCTCCCACGTCGTACTAGGATGGAAAGACTGACGCCGGCAAATTGTTCCTCTACTTTGTTGTGCGTACGATGAACGATGACTCAAATCGCTTCGTTCGGAGGCGCGGAACATCGACTAATAAAGGGTGGAGACCCGCCGAATGTCTAAACGTCCGAAGGTAGAATAGGGATGGGGGAATTAAGTCGTGTAATTCCTGTCCACACTCTCCAAAATGTAATCTGTAAAACACCGGAAGGTTAGCCAACTTGCGCCGGTGCTATATATATATATATATATATATATATCTATTTTCTCTCTCTCTCTCTATATATATATATATATAGAAAATAGAGAATAGAAAAGAGTCTAATATATAGAAAAATTAAATTAGTATACGGTTTTTGGCACGATGGCAATTAAATTGAAATTGGTTAGTTTCATAGTATAACACTGATAACCAAAATAGACATTATCCTAATAAAACTAAGATTTTCTTCGTATGTAAAACAAAAAACTTCCTTATTTGATGTCAATTAACAAGTCATCGGATAGCACATGCATTTCTAAAACAGATAATTAATGACTACACAACACTTGTCAGAGGTTATTGTTGTTGAAGATTTTATGGGCTGGTGACAAGACCATTAAGCCAAGTCTTATTAAACACATACACATAATTCTTATGTTTAAGATGAAAATGTAAGTTAGATGATCCCCTCATCATCCTCATGAGTCCCCACGCCATTTTTTTCCCTAAGCCAGAGATTAAACGAGTATAGTACACAGATATTAATCTGTCAGTGTCAGTATTAACTGTACCATTCAATTTGTGTATAGTAACACGTAAGTAGATAGCGTAGATTCACGTGAAACGGAGATCTGCGACCATAGCCACGTGTCACGCTGTGCGTGCAACTGACACGGTCACGTTTCTGTCTGTTCTCGAAACAACACTAATTTGCTCAATTCACGTGTCACTCTCGTGCAAAAAGATCCGACCCGTCTTCGTAATGGCGACGTTGGTTTGTTTTTTTTCCACTGTTATTTGTCTTTAACATTTTAATTGTTCTTCGTATCTTGATATGTAGATTTAAATACTGAAAATTTTCATAATTTCGTTTTTTTTTCTTTTTTTTTGTTTTCGTTGTTTTTATAATTCCTTTATAATTATCATGAATGTATTTTAAAAGTGCTGATAACCTAATAGGTAAGTTGTCGCTATTTCGGTCGGCTTGTTAAAGTTAAAGTTACGGCCTTTATATATATAATATATGTCCCACTGTTTGGCGCAGGCCTCACTGTGAAGAGAGAATATGTCTGTGAATATGAGAATAGTCATTACGCGCTTACGTCCTCTCTGTATTTACGAAATATCGTAGGGATATAACGAAAACAGAACCTAACCAAATTCTCATCAAACTAACCTCTTTACCTCAAGTAAATAATTTCTAATTAAAATCATTGAAATCGGTTTAGCGTATTATTGTCGCTCACATACTTAATGCAAGTTTAAGACTTAAAAAGTTGACATTAGTACTTAGAGTTCGGTAACAAACTCGGACTAGTTAGTCCTGGTTTAAACCAAGACTTTTTACATTTTTTAATAAGTCGGATATGGTTTTCTCACGGATACCATTCTTAGAATTAGACCAAATTAGAATAGGACCACACTGGAAGCACCGGCTATCAAAAAAAGCATATAGACGAATTGAGAACCAACTCCTTTTTTGAAATTAGTTGAAAAGTTAATGAGCGTAAGTTTTTATATTTTTTTTGTAAATATAGTTGAACTGTAACTAATTACGCCGTTATCGGTACTAGATATGATCATAAAAGTGTGATGCATTTCAAGATTATTAGTGATGCGCTTCCCTATTTACATAAAATATCGACACATGTTTATCAACGTGATGTAGAGTCGTAACAGCGCCTGTGCGATAATCACGCTTTATTACAAATAAAGGCGGCCATACACGTAATTACGTAATTAAAAAAATCTTATATTTATCGGAGTAGACCAAGATTTGATATAGTATATTGAGTCGGTCACTATACAATGTCAACGAATTTTAGCAAGCAACTTCATTGTACTTAAGAAGCCGAAAAATCAGCTTTGGGGATCTTCAATTAAGAGTAGTTTGATGTAAGTTTGGTTCACTTCGATCGCTTGGTCCCCAAGATCGATAAGGCAGTGGGTGCTTTGCACAGACTACTGCCAAATCTTGGGGGCCCCAGGGAGGGAGTCCACCGCCTCTACGGAGGAGTCGTGCGATCCATGGCCCTCTACGGGGCCCCCGTGTGGTGTAGCCGCTTCAAACAAAAAACCCCACATAACCTCCTGCTGGTTTTGAATGGATTAATGTAGAAAATAGTAAAGTAAAAGTAATGTAAAAGTAGAGCCGTGGTAGCTCAGTGTCCGGGCGGTTGGCTCAAGTTGCGTAGTACGCTAGCAACCCGAGTTCGATCCCCGGTGCCGGCACCAATAAATTTGCTGTTGCAATTTTATGTGCTGATTAACCACGCGCTCGGCGGTGAAGGAAAACATCGTGAGGAAACCTTCATGTCCTAGAAAATTTTTCGAAGGTATGTGAAGTCTACCAATCCGCACTAGGGCCGCGTGGTGGACTATGCCCTTATATTCTCTTTACAGAGAAGGCCTGCGCCCAGCAGTGGGACATATATATTATATATATATAAAGGCTGTAACTTTTAACTTTAATGTAAAAAATTAACCGATTAGCTTACGTTTATGGCTTCCTTATTATTGTTGTAGTAATTACGATTACAGTGGCTGTGTTTTGTGTTCGCTCCGAGCGTTAATTAAATTAAAATTTATAACATGAAAATGTTATCTACTGCGTGAATATTATTTTTAGGTTGAGAAACGTGATGTTGGATTCCTCAAGCGTGAACCGCCGCTTGGTACCTGATATTCACGTGATAATAAAATAGAATATTTTCAAAATTATGTCAAATACATTCTTATTATACAGATGTCCCAAAATGTAACGATAACCTGGCACCCGGGGATATACCCTCTCACGAACTAGTTAAAAAAATCAGCGTTCTACACCCTCTAGTACTCGAGTAGCAACCATTTTATTATAACACTAAAACACATTTTTTTTTTGTTAACGAGGAGGAAATCTTCAGAAAGATACCCCGCCTTCTGGGGGGAAGGCGGCGGTTATGTGGGGTTTTTACCCACTAAAACCTCCCCGGTGGCCCTTCCTCGGTGCATGGTGAGGGGCTCCGGGATCTCTAGTGGAACGCACCGGAGCCCCTCTGCACTGTGCTCATAGAGAGCACTTCCCGGGGAGGTTACTCCCTCCCCCCCTGTGCCCTCGCAGTGCAAGGCGACACGGGCCAGCCGATGTCGCCTTCTTCCCGGGTCCACCTTGGCGGACGACAAAGGCCCCCACCCTTGTCGCCCAATGAACTCGAGGCCCCTTTTAGTCGCCTTCTACGACAGGCAGGGGATACCGTAGTCTTATTCTCGAGAGCCCAGAACTACAGGGTTGTAAAACACATACCATCCGAAGAGCATTTTTCGACACTGTGTTTAGGGTTTTTAATTGTTTGTAGGTTTTAATTCTGTTTTGAAGAAATCAAAGTAATTGTTGCCATATTAAACAAATCGGGAAATATGTATGTTTGGAGAAAATTCACTAAATAACATTAATTATGTACTCTAAGTTTACTATCATTTAATTTTGATTACTCGTACTGTAAAAAATACACTTGGCTGTGCAGTCAAGTTATATCGATATCGATTTTATCGTGATTCTGAAATGCTTCATTCAGCAGCTTAAAAAATGTACGATGAAAAATATAGATTACAGTTTTCGGTACATTGACAATTGAATTGTAATCGGTGCTTGTCATAGTGAAAATTCAGTACTAATATCACATGAGACTCTTGTTCTTGAGACATGCTATTGCAAATATTTATTAGTAATACTTACGCAAATGCTGGACTACGATCCCACCTGATTAAGGTGTTAGATGGGAATATAGTTCTGGACGTATGTAACGCATTCATCTCGCTCACCCTCCCCCCTCATAAGGAGTAATGATACAAAAGTATTTTTTTTTATTATTTCTAAGCAAGTGCTTGACTACGATCCCACCTGATGTTAAGTGGAAATGCAGTCCTGTATGCTAAGGCGTACTAGCTTAGTAAATGCCTATTCACTCTACTCTTGAAAATACCCACATTGTAATCGGAAGGAAAGACAGACGCGGGCAGACTATTCCAGTCCTTTGCTGTACGTTGGAAGCTTATTGATGAGGCTAGCGTGCCAGATCCTGTCAAAGGTCTTCGATACATCTAGCAAAACAGCAAGTGCTTCACCCTTGTTCTCTAGAGCTTGGCCAAAGAGATGAGTAAGGTTCAGTCAACTGTCTCTATTACACAGATGACTGTGACGACGCCACAGGAAGACTAGTGACAAGGGCCTAAAAATGACCATGAGCAACAGGGACGCAGCGGTCGCGGAGAAACTAATAACAATGCAACGGGGCGTCTACGACGCGTGAACCAGAGCATTCTCTAATACTACCTTCAAAAATCAGACATTATAAACACAAAAAAAAAATAGTAACTCTAGAGGTAGCACTATTTTTAATAAAACTAAAGTAACCAATTAAAGTACATTACAACAGAGCACGGACACAAGTCTGTGGCTGCACTTTATTTAAAAAAAAGTAAGGTTCACTTAAACAAACTATTTGTTAACTAACGTTTCGTTACAAATATACTAAGCTCGTTACGTAAGTGAAGCACATGGATTCAACTAGCGGCTCGCGTGAGACTTGCGTCAGAGGGGCTGAAGGGACCTCACTCAATTCCACTCTTAAATTGATCTGCAAGTGATAGTTAAACTTAGGATTGCCATAGCAGATAACTTTATCATAGAAATTTTATGCAACGTAGACATACGGCCCCTTCTGTCTAATAAAATCCAAATACAATAACTTTATTGTACAGATTTTGTGCTAAATGTGATGTCTCACATATAAGGAGTCAACTCTCACTAGGGATGTTCATGCCAAAAATATATCTATATTTTTTCGATTTAATATATCGTAAGGTTGTATCGATACTACGCGATATATTGTACAAATATATCGATATTTTTCATTTATCGAAATTGTTTATAATTAATTAGCGCTGAATATTAAATATTAGAAAAGTTTTGTACTAATAGAGTACTCGGCGCGTAACTGTTGCCAGTCCATATTATTTGATCTGATGTGAATCTGCTAGCAGTACATACGACATGTATAGATTATAAAATTTATACGAGTCCTGCCATCGTGAAGAGTAGGAGTGTAGTACATACTACACTGCATTCTTCGTGATGGCAGCGCAAGTAAGGGTTTATTTTTTCAACTTGTCAACCACAAATAAAAAGAATGGAATGCTTTTTTATTTAATTTCTTACGATATTTCGTGTATCGGATAAAATAAATATCGACATTAGATGGTCCGATGATATCAGATTGAAGCGATATATCGCGTCCAAATATCGATATTTTATGTAATATCGATATCTTTCGTGCACTCCTTCTCACTAGAGTTTACTTCGAATATGTCTTACATGCGTGTCGGTTTACCTTGATCATATTTCGTAAGTATATACAAATATATCACAAAGTCTAGACTTCCATAACGTCTGCAGAATGGAAAATAATTTGCGCAGCTGTCAGTCACGTTACGCGGTGCACGTGACAGGATTATTTGCCGCACGTGAGTCGGCCATTTAAAAAAAACAGCTTATTTTTTTTTCTCCAACTCCGCGTTTTATGTGTAATATTACCTTGTTTACGCGTGTTAGTTGCTGACGTAAGACCTAGCCTTCACCCGCGGATGACATAAGAGTAGGACATAAGACCTATGTAAATACCTATAATGATATGACACTAGTCTAGATAATCAGTGGAATGTTTACCTAAATATGGGATAGTTTTCATATTTACCTTTTGTAACATCTATAGTTACAAATAAATACAATTGGAGGGTCTATTTTTAATATTATAATAACCATATTAATGTCTAAACCAAAATAACATTTATCACAATTTTTGTCCGTCTGCCTGTCTGTCTGTACCTGTAAACCTCTGGACTGGCTGGACCGATTTTGACGAGACTTTCACTGACAGTTAGTTGATTTGTTAAAGAGTAACTTAGACAAATTACTATTTAACCAACTTCAAACTGCTTCAAACTTTCTGCGAACACAGAATGGATAGCGGCCAACATAGCATAGTTGCCTCCGATACCAGAGAACAATTCCTGGAATTCTGTGAGCTAGTTATGTTCTTAGCCGCAAAGGCTAACGGCTCAATAGTAGCAAGAAGAAGAACGAAGAAATATCCTTAAAGGGGGAAATATATATATATATATATATATATATATATATATATATGATATATTTATATATATATATATATATATATATATATATATATGATATATTTATATATATATATATTTTACAAAGGGACCAACGTTGTTGCACAGATTTTAGCAACAGGCACATAGGGCCCTAAATGGAGTAAAAAAAACCGACTTCAATAAGGAGGTTATTGGTTATAGTTATAATTTGCGTGATTTGTCTATTATGTGTAAGTTTCTCTAATCTCTGGTGGATATGGACGTTAAAATAATTAGTGAGCGCTTGAGTGCTAGCCAAGAGCTATATACGTTTGCCAACAATTTGGGACAAATGGTAATTCTATAATCATCAATTTGTAAATAGCCCAATGTACCTCCACAGATACAAACACGACGCAGTATGTGAAACGAACATAACAACGAAAGAAAAACCAAATAAATTTTTATTAAATTCTACGCGGACGAAGTCGCGGGCATACCTAGTATACATATACAAATAGAAGAATAGAAGAAGAAGATATTTATACAGCTTAGACTTAAAAAAAGTAAGTGACTCTTGCCTCTCCGATATATAGACTGCTACTTTCATTTTTAACAATAAATAAGTACAGATTTCGCAAAAGTATAATAATTGAAAATACATACAATTGCATATACACATTACATACAACAATTGTCGTACACAATGATTTCATAACGGCCTCGCAGTATAATTTATCGCGACCACTGTTGCAAAGTGGTCCGAGTATTGCACCAATTGGCAAATATTTTAACCTGATTACTTCACGAATGTAATGTTAGCGATTTGCATAATATCAGTTACGCGCGTAGGGCTTGGATTACACAGTATTTTCAGGCGGTCGCCTGAAATCGTGTAGTACGCTGGTACCAATAAATTGGTTTGTGTTTATTGCAATGTTATGTACTGATTTACCACGCGCTTGGCGGTAAATGAAAATATCGCGAGGAAACCTACATGTCTTCGAAAATTTTCTAACACACTTAAAGTCTACAAATCCGCACTAGGACGGTAGTGGACTATGTCCTTATATCTTCACAGAGAAGGTCTGTGCCCAACAGTAGCACATATATGTAATAATGTATACATTAGCTGCCCGAAGTAGCACTCAAAGTTAGTTTAGCTTGTGAATATCCCTTAGATTATCCGTTGCTAGTAGCTGAGGTTACCCCTCACCAGGACCCCTATGTCGAGTTACTAGCGATAGAGGTTCAGGCTAAGCGACCTAAGAGCTATGCCACCTCTCAATCCGGTGAAGCAGTCAAAGCCAGATTCTCTGGCCAATCTGTGTAGTTCGTCATTAAAAATATAAGCTGCAAATTTAACTTTATAGGACCCCACTTCTGATAAAGGATAACTGGCAGAGAACAGCTTCCACTATAGTCGGAGAAATGAGGATTGTTCAGGTGATATGATCGGAATTCTCAAGCAACACTGCACATGCGAAATGTAGTAGATTCCGGATAACTGAGCTAGCAATATTTTTTTCTAGGAAGGAACATATTTCAGGACTTTTTATAGCAATAATGGGCAAACGTATATATAGAGAATAATCGCTTTCCTAAATCGCATGATGCTATAGTGGTATAGCATATTTTCCATGTTTTTATTTTTTATGCTTTCTATGCAAGTGCTTGACTACAATCCCACCTGATGTACTCGTAAAGTGGAAATGCAGTCCTGGATGGTAAGGCGCACTAGCTTAGTAAATGCCTATTCACTCTACTCTTGTAAAAACCCACATTGTAATCGGAAGGAAAGACAGACGCGGGCAAACCATTCCAGTCCTTTGCTGTGCGAAGAATGAAAGACGAAGCAAAGCTCTTCGTTCGGGTTTGAGGGATTTTCACAACAAAAGGATTAAATCCCGCAGTGCGTCTAGAAGTCCGATGGTGGAACGGAATGTAAGTATGTCTACATTACATATATGCATTTCATATATCGGCCTCATTGCTGATTTATTTAAAATTAAAATGAACACAGCTTCCTCAATGTTCCCGGATGTGCGGTTAGCATATTCTGGGAAATTGCCAAACCTGTGAGCAGTTACGGCAATGAGAATCTATAGTCAACAAAGCTATACTAATAAATGTGAAGAGGTTTTCTTTCACTTTACTGCAATAACTACAGAAGCTATCGAAATGATACTTGTACCGTAAGATGCAGCGTATTTTAAGAAACGTTTTAGTAGAAAGTCGTACCAAAATGCTAAATATATTTATTTTCAAACCATTTAAGCTTACGCTAGGCCTAAGAGATGAAAGGCGAAAGATTTATGTGTTGAAGTGAAACCAGAGTATCAACCTTGTCGTTCTGGGCTCGTAGAATAAGGCTACGGTATCCCCTGCCTGTCGTAGAAGGCGACTAAAAGGGGCCTCGGGTTCACTGGGCGACAAGGGTGGGGGCGTCTGTCGTCCGGTAAAGTGGACCCGGGAAGAAGGTGACATCGACTGGCCCGTGTCGCCTTGAACTGCGAGGGCACAGGGGGGAGGGATTAACCTCCCCGGGACGTGCTCTCCCACTGGAGATCCCGGAGTCCCTCACCAAGCACCAGAAGGCTTGGTGAACAACCTTGAACAAGTTTAAGCTTAGTTGGAATGGTTAATAAGAATGTTTTTAAAAAAGTAATTGTTAGCATTTTTTAATACAAAGGAAATTAGAACCACCTTACCCTACACTAGACCTTTGAAGTCGGTCAAAAATATGTTCGTACGTAACTTTAATTTTAAGTTATCGTTACATACAAACACTTAATCGCATATCTACCTCTTACATAACGCTTAAGTTAGTAAAGGAACAAGTTTTCCGAGCGTGCTATTTGCATTGATTGCACATTCTATTACGTTATCGATCTCGGGGCCCATTAAAATCGTCCTTGATCGGTACTTTCCGGTGCCGTTTCGACAGACATCGAGTGGAAATATCGATTCGGGCACTCGAAATCAACGTCCAAGTGTAGGGTACTCATGAAAATTAGTAACGTGGGACTGTTTAAGAACTTATCGTTTACTTACCAAGAAACATAAAAATCTCTTATGTGTATTTACTCGTTTTTCAACCGACTTAAAAAAAGAGGAGGTTTTCAATTCGTGCGAATGGTTTTTTTTATGTTTCTTCATAACTTTCTACTGGGTAAATAGATTTTGATGACTGTTTCTTGAAATTTGATGGTCCAGTTCTTACAGTGCAATCCGTGAGGCAAATTTATGAATAAATATACTAGGTACACAGATATAAATATTTGTTATATTGTATATCTGTGTACCTAGTAATTTGTCTAGAGCTAAAAATTAAAATACCAACTCGCGGCACTGGATTCCATGGAGAGGCGGGCCAAAAGGTTGATAGGTGACCAAGATCTACACCTAGATAGTCTTGAGCACAGGCGCAAGGTGGCCAGCCTTTCGGTGTTTTACAGATTACACTTTGCAGAGTATGCACAGGAATTACACGAGTTAATTCCCCCATCCCCATTCTACCTTCGGACGTTTAGACACTCGGCGGGTCTCCACCCTTTTATAGTCGATGTTCCGCGCGTCCGAACGAAGCGATTTGAGTCATCGTTCATCGTGCGTACAGCAAAGGAGTGGAATAAGTTGCCGGCGTCAGTCTTTCCGTCCTAGTATGACGTGGGAGCCTTCAAGAGTAGAGTGAATAGGCACTTACTAAACTAGCGCGTACTATCTTTCGACTATTTCACCACTTAACACCAGGTGGGTCCATGGTCAAGCGCTAGTTTACACGCATAAAAAAAAAACATACCATTTAAGAGAAATTAGCGCGAACTAACTTGGGGCAATATTCTCCTATAAATAGATTGGTGAGAACTTATAATTCTAGTGTTACCAGCTCAGACAATCGCCAAAAGAATTTGACGTCGACATTTTCTCAAATAAGTTACATAATTTTAAAACTAACATACAACAGGCATTTCATAATATATAGTTTAGGAAATAGTTTTTTGTTATTTTCTGTTTTTCATTATATTTCTAGTAGTTTTTTTTATGATTTTTTAAGACTTTAGTTTACACCTGTAACTGAGGTAACACTTGTCTTTGTTTTTCATAAATCTTTTGAATTTTTGAAACCTGTAATGATGTTTACTTTGTTGGTGTTGTTCGATGATTCATTTTTTATTGGAAAGAATGCATTTCAAGAGTAGTTTTTGAGTAGTTGATGAGCGTTTGGTAAGGTTCTGATTATTTCTATATCGTAAAAATTCGGTAATACAAATTATCCCGTTCGGTATTCCCCCGGTATTTCATGCAATTTTTTTAGCAAGTGTTTCGGTTTAAAAAACCGAAAAATGTCAGTTCTTTAGTGCTGATTGAAGTTCAGTCAGATCTTAAGGAAAACCGCTTAGTTAATGTGACTTCGAGCTTTGTTTTAAATGAAACTTGTCCACTAATCTCCATTAAAGATGGTCACGTTGCTATAGTAACATGATTACGAATGCACCGATTTCTTTATCTTACTAAATCGGAAGGTACCTTTAGCGGGTAATCACCGTTACCGATGATATCGCAATTGACTGCAAACATCAAAATTTCATCATCAAAAACAACAGTTCCAAATCTATTGGGAAATTTAGATGGAGCATGAACTAAAATATAAATATTATTTGTATGAAAATAGTTTTTTAACCGACTTCAAAAAAGAGAGGGTTATCAATTGGTTTGTATTTTTTTTTTACGTTTGTTCCTGAGCCGAATTTGATGATAATTTTTTTGTTTGAAGCCTGGTGTTTCCCGTGTGGATCGGTTTAATTCTGACAATGACATCCATGAGAAAACCATATAAGTCTTACATAATGTGCGCCATAAATTGATGAATAACTCAATGTAACGCCAACCGATTTTGATGATTTATTTTTATTGGAAAGAATCCACTTCAAGAGTAGTTTTTGAGTAGTTGATGAGCGTTTGGTAAGGTTCTGATAATTTCTATATGTAATATTTCGGTAATACAAATTGTCCCGTTCGGTATTCCCCCGGTATTTCGTGCAATTTTTTTAGCGAAAAATGTCAGTTTTTTAGTGCCGATTGTAATTCAGTCAGATCTTAAGGAAAACCGCTTATTTAATGTGACTTCGAGCTTTGTTTTAAATGAACTTGTCCACTAATCTCCATTAAAGATGGTCACGTTGCTATAGTAACATGATTACGAATGCACCGATTTCTTTATCTTACTAAATCGGAAGGTACCTTTAGCGGGTAATCACCGTTACCGATGATATCGCAATTGACTGTAAACATCAAAATTTCATCATCAAAAATAACAGTTCCAAATCTATTGGGAAATTTAGATGGAGCATGAACTAAAATATAAATATTATTTGTAAGAAAATAGTTTTTTAACCGACTTCAAAAAAGAGAGGGTTATCAATTGGTTTGTATTTTTTTTTACGTTTGTTCCTGAGCCGAATTTGATGATAATTTTTTTGTTTGATGCCTGGTGTTTCCCGTGTGGATCGGTTTAATTCTGACAATGACATCCATGAGAAAACCATATAAGTCTTACATAATGTGCGCCATAAATTGATGAATAACTCAATGTAACGCCAACCGATTTTGATAATTCATTTTTGATTGAATATAAGGATTTACTTTAAGAGTAGTTTGATAAAAGTTTGGTTAGGTACTGGTTAATTTTATTTTGTAATATTCTTACACGAATTCGGAAATACAAAGAGGGCGTCCGCTCGTAATAGCTTTTTTTATATGACGAACTACACAGATTGACCAGAGAGGCTGGCCTTGATTGCTTCACTGGATTGAGAGGTGGCACAGCTCTTAGGTCGCTTTGCCTGAACCTTTATTGCTAGTAACTCGACACAAGGGTCCCCCCGGTGAGGGGCAACCTCAGCTTACGGTTACTATGTTACGCGTAAGCATTCCGATCCGAGGGTGCCTGAGAGGGCCGAACCACGACTCGGTCGGTTGCTATTTCACGGATAATATAAGGGACATTCAGAAGCTAGACTAACTTTGAGTGCCACTTCGGGAAGCGTTGGCGCTGGAAGAAGAAGTGGCTGAAGAAACTCCAGCAACGCTCCTAATATCTAAGGGGTGGGGCCTGCTCATAAAATAGCGGTAACGCGCAAGGATTATTCGCAACCTCCGACGGTCGCGAATGGACGTTTTGTGGATTTGTAGACATCTAGCCTGTGCAATGGTAATCGCGTCGTCCGGATCGTCCAGAACGTTTCTCGGCCTCCGGGCGACGCGACGGAATTTATTATAGGAAGGCTTATAAGTGGCGGCACTTACAAGAAGTTTGTTAGAATGTTTGGTGGCAGTCTCGAAAAATCGTTGAGATGCCTGCTTAAACAATTGTCTCGTAATAGCGTTTTATGTTTGATTCGAGTAAAAGTCCGTTTTTGTGTTTGCTCGTAAGTATATTTGGTTTACGAAATTACTATTAAGTAATGTTACCAAATAAATGCATTGTTCACACCAAAACAACACTGAATTCTTATCTCACCTTTAGCTAACGAAATTATAATGACCACCCTGCCAGAATTAGCGGGATATTTGCGACGTGCAACATTATTGGTGTGTCGAAATCCTAGTTCCGTAGATATGTCAACATCGACGCATATACGTATTACCTCACGCCTACATTGTGTATATACATGGAGTGTTATTGTATATACGACCGATTTTATTGCAACCTTTCCAAATGTTTTTTTACTAATATTAAGCTAGCGTGCAATGCACCTATTGCAAGATTTTCACTTCACAATTTCTAAATCGTTTTATTCATTGCCGAATTTCGTGTTTAGTAAGAAATGTTGATTGCTTGATTCACTAGTCTCTTCCACGTTTCTCCTTCCTCTGCTAACTTAATGGTTTTGGTCATTAGCAGGCTTGTGAGCGTCTTAACAGCGTGCTCTCTTTCCGTCCACCTGGCCAACGAATCCAACAACTATGAGCTTTTCTAGACTGTCAGGATTTCTGCGAGCAACGTGTCACACGCTGGAAACAAATTTGACAGCCTTGTGATTACTCCGAGCCCGTTAAGAATGTATAATAATTCGGCGAGCGGTTCAGGAAAAATGCAACACCCCTGAACTCTAGTTGCTAGCGTATTATGCAATTTAGGGCTCTGATATTGATCATAATGTAACGAAATTTTGAGAGATATTTCACTATGCACGAATACCAAATACCACAATTGAATCTTTTAGTTTCAATGGTACGCTATCAGAATCCTATAATGGCACAATTGAACTACTAGAACACCAATAGTAGAAGAAGCCGACAGCTATGATGTCACTGAACGTTCATTTTCAAACAGTTATATTAGCCTAACTTGATGAACAGCATATTTAGCCCTTCTGTCATAAAATGTTCATTTATCACATAGTAAATAGTGCAGGAGCCGTGGTAGCTCTGTGCCAGGCGGTCGACTCAAGTTGCATAGTACGCTAGCAAGCCGAGTTCGATGTCCGGTGCCGGCACCAATAAATTTGTTGCTACAATTTTATGTGCTGATTTACCTCACGCTCGGGGGTGAAGGAAAATATCGTGAGGAAACCTACAGGTCCTAGATTTTTTTTTAAGACATGTGATGTCTGTCAATCCGCACTAGCACTGCGTGGTGGACTATGCTCTTATATTCTCTACAGATATGGCCTATGCCCAGCAGTGGGACATATTTAAGGCATTTAAAAAGTAAACTTTAACTTTTTAAATTAGTGCTGTATTATTTGTAAACGCTCAGTGGCACAGTGAATGACTTGTAGACCTTCCGGAGCTATTTCGCCACAAAGTTAGTTGACCTGTTGCAATCCTGCCATGTTGCAGCTATCATGTTTATTAGGGATTTATAGAAACTGTTGGAATGTTAGATAGTTATTTCTTTGTTAGTTGTTATTTAGAGGTTCAGGCTAAGAGCTCTGCCACTTCTCTAACTCCGCTCTACCTATAATTTCAATAACTTAATGCTTAATTAAGCGTTAAGTTTCTATAACTCTAAGTAAAGTTAATAGGTTAGGCAGAACAGAAAGACAGTTCATCGCTCTGTACGGAGCTTACATTTTAACAAGTGATTTGTTAAAAGCTGGATGGGTTGTATCTACTAGGCTGACTCTATTTTATTTATGTACAATAATTTATTTAGGAAATACTGCATTACATTACCGAATATTATCGAATAGTTACCAAATGTTGTTATATTAGTAATCAGAGTCGGCAACATCGACCTTTTCCCTATCTCTCTCTTTCTTTTCAATCAAAAGTGTACCTTTGGACTGTCGTCGTGCTCGCGATGTTAGCATTGATCAATTTAAAAAAAAAGATAGTCATTTTTTTTCACAAATATTACCAACATTCTTGTTAACAATTCCATCTAAGCTTAAGCTTTTGTTAGGAGATGGTTCACGTTAATAGTCTAATAGTGGATTCGAAACTGCTACCTCGCGTTTCACAAATCGTACCCTAAACCATTAGGTAATGAAGCTTTATATATAGAAGGGTTAAATATAGAAGATGAAAATCAATAAACAGGAGTTAATTCAACTAATTAATATATCAATTTTTTTAGTAACGGTTTCATGTTTCATATAGCTGTAATAACATGATGGAGCGTTCTTGATGCTAATAAAACGCTTTAAAAATATAATTGTTTTTAATCAGATCTTTTTTTCCGTGCTATCATCAAAGATGTGCTTGGTACTATCGTCTGTCTTCGTTTTCGGAAGCGGTCTCTTACCTGTATGTGACCAGCTCTTAGAAGCTGCGTATAAATATATTGACGGGGATATCGAAGTGGACATGCTGTAATGGTTGTAATGTAATGAATCAATTAAAAAATAATAATTAGACTTTATGCATTATGACCTAATGAGAACAGACGCTACAACGTATACAAGAGTCGCCGCTCGTTAGAGTGGGCGACGGTGAAATATCTTATAAAACATGACTAAATTAACTGCATTATACAATAATTACGTTAAACCGTGTCACATTTAAGCACAGAAAATTATTACTTCCAGCATGCCCTTTAACGGTAACACTTGTTGGTATTTGATTGGGTACATGCTGTTCTAAAGTACTAAAAGGGCGTGAGAGCTTAAAAGTTAAAGTTACTGCCTTCATATCCACTCCCCACTGTTCCACATAGGTCTTTTCTGTAAAGAGAGTATAACAGCATTGTCAGCTATTAAGCGTCCATTCTCGATCGTCGGAGGTTGCGACTAACCCTCGTGCGGTACCGTTATTTTATGGCCAGGCACTACCCCTTAGATGTTAGGAGCGTTACTGGAGTTTCTTCGGCCGCTAACGCTTCTCGAAGTGGCACTCAAAGTTAGTTTAGTTTTTGAATGTCCCTTAGATTATCCGTGAATGAAATAGCAACCGACGGAGTCGTAGTTCTACCCTCTCTCTCTCTTTATACGAGTATATATTCTTATATATATATATATATATGTATGTACATATATATATATATTTAATTCCACAATGCAACTCTAGCTCCCAAGATACAAGCGTCTGCTTAGTTTTGGATTACTTATGTAACCAAATGTGTAAATAAAAATGAATTCTATTCCTAAGTGAGTGACTTGGCGCAAGGACCCCCGGTTTTTGGATTAGTTATCTTTACTCGATCGTAACAAATACAACAGCGGACCACCCCATTAGGGTGACAGGGTTGTTGGAGTATATATTTGTATACATAAACGCGTTCGTTCGTAGCGATGTGGAAACGAATCGACGTATAAGTTACGCCACTTCGTGCGATTTCGTGAAATGCAACACGTGTGGAAACGTTCGGGCTACTAATGTTTTACATATTTTTATTACAAATTTGCTTAGAAATTGCCCGCTATTTTGAAATGTTATTTATAAAAAATAGTGTAATAGACTCTACTGCATTTGGTCTAAAGTTATTTCTTTTTTACTTATTTATTTATTAGAAAAAACTTACAGCACCATTACAGCTAAACCAATTCGATGCTGTTATCTACACAAATAATTAATCAATATAAAATTAAAAATAAACTCTCCACAACTGGCGCTATTCCGAAGCATCTCCATCTACTCTCTACAACTGGCGTTATTCCGAAGCATCTCCATTATAGTACCAGAACCCTCCATTTACCACCTAACACATACATCACAATGCAGAAGGCGGTACTCCTCAATACCCGCTGCATAGTTTTTAGCCGATAATTAATTCCTGTCTAGTTACACCAATGGCCCGTGGTACTAGAAATTTGCTAACTCCTTTAAGGGAGAAATAGAGATAGGAGAAAAAATAATTCAAGTGACAACTCAAAAATTCATCACCTCAATATATCTATAGACAGCCTTTGTGAAACTCGGCTGGTCACACTGAAATATGTCAATATGGTGTGGGAGAAAATTAACAATCCTAACAGCGCGACTTGAGAGCATTCGTGGACAAGTTGGTCCTGGAAGTGGTCTCTAGCAACAAAGTAGGGCGGCGACGTATGTGAAGGAACCTATCTGGCGTTCGCAGCTGCAACGCGAGTTAATCTTAACAACAATTCGCAGTTAAAATTTGTGACGACATCTAACTTCGAGTGCGCCGTTTGGGCTCAAAGAGTGACATGAGAAATATTAAAATACAAAACCGTGTATAAATGATAACGCAATTATTTCGGTGGAACGCTTGAACATTGCAACATCGGAAAAAAAATCGCGAAATGACAAGCCGAGCGGTTGCCACAGCCCGTTATCCGCTTGTCTCTGTAACCATAATTATAAAGGCGATTACACAAGGCTTACATAATCGCGCACCAGTTACCGATCTTCACCTTGGCGCGGTGATGTAACCATGTGTCAAGGTCCGGACCGGAGACCGGTGCTGGTGATGCAACGCTCGCGAACGCTTTATACTCTCGCCACGGTTTTGCAATTTTAATGTCAGACGCCATTCTTATTCTATAGCGAGATTAATGAAGCGGTCTTTGCTTATTATTATTGAAAACTTGATTGCAACTACTTTGATTGCAGCATCTAAACAGGAAGCACATATTCCTGGATCCTGATTATCGAAAGGTGGTAGTTAGGTCCACAGGCGATCTGGAAGAAGTCAAGTCATTAACGAAGCGAAAGAGGTCATCGACACTTTATTGCTTACCCAAGATTTTTCAACATAACACAATAGATAATTTCTTCGTTGCGATTTTAAGTTCTGGTTTACCATGCGCTTGGCGGTGAAAGTAAACATCGTGAGGAAATCTACTTGTGTTAGAAATTATTTTCTAACATGTCTGCCAATCCGAAGCGTCAATAGCCTAATGGTTTTGGGTAAGGTCTGCGAATCGTAATGTCGTAGATTCCAATCCACCAATCGACTATTCACGTGAATCATCTCCTAGCATAAGCTTAAGCTTAGTTGGAATGGTCAGCAAGAATGTTAGTAATTCTAACTTTCTTTTTATAAAAAAAAAGAAAATCCGCACTAGGTGTACGTGGTGTACTATGCCCTTATACTCTCTTTACCGAGAAGACCTGTCCCAAGCAGTGGGACACATATACATAGGTTATAATTTACAACTAATATTCAACATATAAATGAAGGCAATTAATAATCTTTTATTATTATTTTGAAGCTACGACATTTTGCAATTTCCACAATTGTTCTCAGAGACGGCGGCCGATTTTAGCAATTCGACCTCTTTGCATAGGTCATAACGAAACGGTTAATCCGATCAATTCTAAAATACTAAATTTAAGTTCCATTTACATACATCATACATCGCTTTTTACTTTAACGAATTACGTAAAACGTGTGTTTCAATTATTAATACTTAGTTATAAATGTTCAGACGTGTTATTTTCTGCTATATATCACTACAAAAACTACAAATAGGTTAGACCATAGCAAGCGTTGTCTTGACGTAGTTTGAAGGAGGTAATCCCTATAGTTTTGGGCTCGTAGAATAAGACTACGGTATCCCATGCCTTTTTTTCTTTTTTGTTAACGGGGAGGAAATCTTCAAAAAGATACCCCGCCTTTGGGGGGAAGGCGGCGGTTATGTGGGGTTTTTACCCACTAAAACCTCCCCGTTGGCCCTTCCTCGGTGTATGGTCATTCCGGGGGCGGGCGGCGGTTACTGTATTCGCGATAGGATTCCGATCCAAGGCCGAAGAACCACGACTCGGTCGGTAGGTATTAGATATATAAATCCTTTATTGCACGATACTGTTTAAGAGTAATGTACATATATGATGTCTCCTTACATCTTTTGTACGCCTACGAATACCAACAACATGAATTTCAGTTGTGTTTAATCACGAGGCAAATGCACATATATCTTCATTCCACCCTGGTGTCCGACGAGGTTCTTATACCATTCTCAGATCATGCCGACACATCCATGCAATACCATGCTGTAGTCTATTTCTGAATCTTTTCTTTATTTCTCAGGACACGTGTCAAAGGTCCGCTCTATAAGCGATTGCTTCAGGCTCGCTTGATTGCTAATGCTTAAGAAATTGACCCTTGCTTTGCTTTGTCTACATCTGTGCCCAGCAGTGTACTGCAGACTGATAATAAAGCCAACAAGTTATCATATCGCTTCCTCAACATTTAGGACTTAGGAATTGACAAATTGTAAAATGATTTGTCAGCACGTTACTAAAACAACATGTAGTAATGTATTTTAGAGCCGTGACATCATTGTTTGGCAAAACTTAACTCAAAACAAATCGTAATTGTTATGTAAACAAATATATTTCTTCAGAAACATAAATTTGCACGAATACGACGTTCATTCGTCTATCCTGGAAACATGAAAAACGTTAACATACAAACCCGCTACAAATAGGGTAAGTAGAATTGACGGAATTCCACTTATACGCGTAATACGATTTTCATGTATCTTCGCATATATAATTGATTGAGGTAACAAGATTACCACGCCTGTAAAATGAAAATTTCAGAGATGTAAATATTTTTCATCTATCAAAAAGTAACTTAAAAAATCAAATCATCTATGTACTTAGTCTAATTTATATCAAATAAATACTAAAATGAATAAGATCGTACTCATGTTTGACGCTTCATAATTGAAGTACTTACCTAACTTAGTAAACTTAACTCGAAAATTGTTCCTGATAATGTACTCGTAGTTATGTACGTGCTGCCTAATTTATCGGTTTTGTGTCAATTTTCTTTTCTATTTTTGTATGGAGTTGTTGTGTATTCTATTATAAAAAATAAAGGCTGTTTCTCACTTTAATTGATATCAATTTGGTCGATATACCGACTTCTATGGACCTTTTTTTTTGTTCACGCGGGGGTATCTTTTTATAGACCATCCTCCGGGCCTACCCTGGGTGGGCCCGGAGGGATGTGTGGGAATCGGCCTGGGCAGCCCCTACCCACTAAACCTTCCGCGAATGCCATCAGCCGTTATGAGCGAGGTGCCCCGGATCTGTCAGCGACAGGACACCCCAACGACCGGCCGGTCCCGGCAAAGACCGTACTTCATCCTCAAAGGGGACTTCTCCGGCACTCAGAGAAGTCCCGACAGAGAAGTTACTCAGAGAAGGTACCCATCCTGGCCCTGTTGATTACGGGCGGCAAGAGGAGGCGTTCGTAACGCCTCTTGCGCACCCCGATACGTCGCCTGGACTTCTGTGGACCTCAACCAACCCCGCCTTATATAATTTTTTTTGCTATTTTGTGTTTCGACCTCGGGCGCCCTCGGATTGTAATGCTTAAGCGTAACATAGTAACCGTTCAATTCCAGGTTACCCCTCATCGGAGGGACACCTTGTGTCGAGTTACTAGCGGTAGAGGTTCGGGCTAAGCGACCAAGAGATATGCCACCTCTCAATCCGGTGAAGAAGTTAAGGCCAGCTTCTCTGGTCAACCAACTGTGTAGTTCGTCATAAAAAGCGTTTGACGTTCGCTTAGGGAGGAAATTAGCTAGCGGTTTTTCTTTTCTAAATGAACTACGCTGTTGCAGGCCTTAACAGTGACACCGGGTTTTTAGAAGTGTCACAGCTCTTAGGCCACTTATCCTGAACCTCTTTAGGGAGTAATTAGACGCATGGGCCTTCGAGAGGGTCACCTTGGCCAGGGCGGTTACTATATTCGCGATAGGATTCCGATCCGAGGCCGAAGAACCACGACTCGGTCAGTAGTTATTAGATATATAAATCCTTTATTGAACGATACTGTTTAAGAGTAATGTACATATATGATGTTTCCTTACATCTTTTGTACGCCTACGAATACCAACAACAGGAACTACAGCTGTGTTTAATCACGAGGCAAAATGCACATATATCTTCATTCCAAGCTGGTGTCCGACGGGGTTCTTATACCGTTCTCAGATCGTGCCGACACATCCATGCAATACCATGCTGTAGTCTATTGCTGAATCTTTTCTTTATTTCTCAGGACACGTGTCAAAGGTCCGCTCTATAAGCGATTGCTTCAGGCTCGCTTGATTGCTAATGCTTAAGAAATTGACCCTTGCTTTGCTTTGTCTACATCTATGCCCAGCAGTGTACTGCAGACTGATAATAAAGCCAACAAGTTATCATATCGCTTCCTCAACATTTAGGACTTAGGAATTGACAAATCGTGAAATTATTTGTCAGCAGGTTACTAAAACAACATGTAGTAATGTATTTTAGAGCCGTGACATCATTGTTTGGCAAAACCTAACACAAAACAAATCGTAATTGTTATGTAAACAAATATATTTCTTCAGAAACATAAATTTGCACGAATACGACGTTCATTCGTCTATCCTGGAAACATGAAAAACGTTAACATACAAACCCGCTACAAATAGGGTAAGTAGAATTGACGGAATTCCACTTATACGCGTAATACGATTTTCATGTATCTTCGCATATATAATTGATTGAGGTAACAAGATTACCACGCCTGTAAAATGAAAATTTCAGAGATGTAAATATTTTTCATCTATCAAAAAGTAACTTAAAAAATCAAATCATCTATGTACTTAGTCTAATTTATTTCAAATAAATACTAAAATTAATAAGATCGTACTCAGGTTTAACGCTTCATAATTGAAGTACTTACCGTAACTTAGTAAACTTAACTCAAAAATTGTTTCTGATAATGTAGTTATGTACTTGTTGCCTAATTTATCGGTTTTGTGTCTAATTTTTTTCAATTTTTGTATGGAGTTGTGTATTCTATTATAAAAAAAATAAGGCTGTTTCTCACTTTAATTAATATCAATTTGGTCGATATACCGAAATCTATGGACCTTTTTTTTTTTTTTGTTCACGCGGGGTTATCTTTTTAAAGACCATCCTCCGGTACCCTGGGTGGGCCCGGAGGGATGTGTGGGACTCGGCCTGGGCAGCCCCTACCCACTAAACCTTCCGCGAATGCCATCAGCCGTTATGAGCGAGGTGTCCCGGATCTGTCAGCGACAGGACACACCAACGACCGGCCGGTCCCGGCAAAGACCGTACTTCATCCTCAAAGGGGACTTCTCCGGCACTCAGAGAAGTCCCGACAGAGAAGTTACTCAGAGAAGGTACCCATCCTGGCCCCGCTTCGGATTACGGGGGCGGCAAGAGGAGGCGTTCGTAACGCCTCTTGCGCACCCCGATACGTCGCCTGGACTTCTGTGGACCTCAACCAACCCCGCCTTATATAATTTTTTTTTGCCATTTTTGTGTTTCGACCCTCGGGCGCCCTCGGATCGAATGATTACGTATAAAAGTAAGCGACGAAGCCGAAGTTAGGTTCCATCCTATTTTTAGGGCTTTCCCGGTATAGTATTATTTATTCGGAATAGTATTATTTAAAAGCAAAAACCAAAACTGACTTCAAATCAAATCAAACGTTAAACGATATTACGCGCGGACGTAAGTTTTTACGTAAGTATTTCCGAATTATCGTAGGAATATAAGGAAATAGAATTAATCAGAACCTAAACAAACTCTCATCAAACTACTCTTGAAGTACATTCTTTTCAATAAAAATAATGAATCATCGATTTTTTTTTTTTATTTTAATGACCAACTACACAGATTGGCCAGAGAAGCTGGCCCTGACTGCTTCACCGGATTGAGAGGTGGCATAGCTCTTAGGTCGCTTAGCCTGAACCTCTATTGTTAGTAACTCCAAACAAGGGCCCCCCGGTGAGGGCTAACCTCGGCTTGGACGGTTAATGAATCATCGAAATCGGTTGGCGTGATTTTGACTTATTAGTCCATTTGTCGCGCACATACTTAATGCAAATTTTGAGACTTGCGTGGTTTTCTCATGATTAAATTGTCAGAATTGGACCAAATTGAACGAGAAATGGGACCACACGGGGAGTACCAGCTTTCAAATAAAAAACGAATCATCAAAATCGGTTTACCCAGTCGAAAGTTATGAAGCAAGCAACATAAAAAACAAACAGACAAATTGAGAATCTCCTCTTTTTTTTGAAGTCGGTGATAAATCAACGTTGATTATGTTAATAGTGCACAAATCTATATACATAAAAGAGAAAGAGTGTGTGTATGTTCTATATAGGTTCCGAAACGGCTGGACCGATTTCAATGAAACTTTCAGGGAATCTTCAGATTGACCTGGTGATGGTTTGGTGACGATCGGAGCACTCCTCTTTTTGAACTATCAAATACAGCTTTTATTTAATATGATAGTCTATTGTTTTATAATCCATTTTTTTATTGACACATGCGTTGTGTATTTTTGTGTCATTCTGAACCATACTGAAGTAAAATGGAGTATATTGCATGTCATGTGTAGGTAATGATGACCCGCCCGAGAAGAGAATAGAAGAGAATGAATAATATAAAATATTGTGAGAGTTAAATTAAATATTTAATGATGTAAGTTTATTGTTTAAATCAAATAAAGCAAAATCTAGCCCGGCGAAGCGGGCTGGGCACGCTAGCATGAAATAAATACACGTATTGAATAAGTC
Source organism: Meandrusa payeni (assembly GCA_029286785.1). Classification (NCBI taxonomy): domain Eukaryota; kingdom Metazoa; phylum Arthropoda; class Insecta; order Lepidoptera; family Papilionidae; genus Meandrusa; species Meandrusa payeni. Next base: position 7,610,312 of record JAGSMX010000029.1, read on the forward strand.
CTGTTTTTTCGTCTTGTTGAAAAAAGCTCCCACGTAAGAAAAGCTTGGCCAAATCCGACCCTAACATTTCGACATACTAGTATCACATCTTTCCTTCAAAATGCACACGCGCAGTTGTTTCGAAACCGCGTCCATTTATAAGTACAAGTCAAATAATTCAATTCGAATTTGTCAATATAATTCTCTACATTATTATCGCGGCTAGCGAAACGTGTCAGCGGGGACCTTGGCATATATTTATGAGTGCTGTCTACTACGTTACATCATCGCCGGCGTGAAGCGTAGTGACCGACGGTTAGATAAAGCGATTGATTAGCGATGTTGGGCAATGCGTTGTAAAAGTGTGGCGTGTTGTGACAAGATAACACTGTATTAAGTGTTAAGGACAGCATCGGTCAGAGCACCCGGGGGCGGAGTGGTTAGAGTACCTGAGAAACCGGGTACGGTCTTGTATCGTAATATCATAGGTTCGAATCCATTCGACTATTGACGTGAAGCATTTCCTAGCACAAGCGTAAAGCATAGTTGGAAGGATTAACAAAATGTTAGTTATATATGTGAAAAAAAAATTGCTACCAATCTTTTAAAAAAAAATACTTCTATTAAGATCTATACACAAAAGAGAAAGAAAATGTGATCAAGCACTGTTCTCTCTTGCTCCTACAGTGTGATACACACAATACTGTACTGTGTCTTAAATATACGAAACGTAAGTCTTTCTCTTCCTATCATCACTTACATATCTCGATCGCACTAACCAGCTTACTCGCCAAGTCAAGCTTACGTTAAGGAATTTTACTTCAAAAATATTTTTTTTTTGTTGACCAACCTTCATAGATTATAGAAGCCAGCTTTTACTGTATTACTGGATTGAGAGGTGGCTTAGCCCTTAGGTCGCTTAACATGAACCTTTCATAGAAACTTGCCACAAAGATTTTACGCGTAAGCATTCCGATCCGAGCGCTACCCGAGACGGCCGAACCACAGCTTGCAACCACGGGACGCAGCGGTCGCGGAGAAACTAGTAACAACGCGTGAACCAGAGCATTCTCCAACACCACCTTCAAAATCAAGTAGCAAAAGTACATTAGAACAGAGCAGGGACACAAGTCTGTGGTTGCGATTTATTAAAAAAAAGAACCACGGCTTGGCCGTCTGTCTATATGACGAGGTTGTTGGAGCCATGCGAGATGGTGGGGAGCGTTGGTGACTTTCGTCATCTCACGTATTGTGTGTACGATAGAATGCGTTGTTGGTATATATGGTATTTTTGATTTCAAAGTGTGGTATAACCAGACTGTCAGGTTTCCCCGCGTCAATAGAAAATTGGTCTGATTAATCTACTATTTTTTCCATAAGAATGACACAGTATCACGCGATATCCTTGAACTAGGGATGTTCATGCAAAAAATATATCGATATATTTTTCGAAATAATATATCCTAATGTTGTATCGATAGTAGAAGATTTTAAATTTATACAACTAATACTACCATCGTGTGGGAATGCAGTAACATATTATATACGATATTTGGCTATCGGATGAAATATATCGATATTGTCGGATTGAAGCGATATATCGCTTTCATATAGACATAGACATATATTTATTGGCATCACAATACAAAACACATCACAGACAGAATATAACACACATTAAAAAAGAATGAAAAATAGACAAAACACAGTTAAAGTTGCACGGACAAATAATAAAAAACATATGATGCCAATATCGGACACCGTCTCGGCATATGCTGTCGCAAGGATGCGACAGCGCTGATTTTCAGCCGTGCCCGGGACTACCTAAAGACGTGCGCGCGCAATACTACTTTTATATGGAATTTATACAGACAATAAGAGTATAATAAATATGATACATAAATAAAACAGTTATGAGATTAAAATATATTTTATACAATAAAATAATAGATGAAAAATTTTCATAAATAAATATATTATTGAGTCAAAAATAAACTAAAATAAATAATATGATAATTAAATGTATAAAGTTTAAATTAAATTTATTTATTATAATTACACCAACACAATGAACATTTTTAACAAGCAATACATAAAACAGTGAAAAGTTGTGAGGTTAATGCCATCGCAGTTATAGGCGTAGACTGCAAGCAATTAATTGGCGAGTGACAATGTTAAGATAAAAATAAAAGAACACAAAAGTAAAAATAAAACTAATTTGAAATTAAAAATTAACTAATAAAAAAAAACTATTTGTAGTTTAGTGAATGTTTATACATACTTATGGAAATATACTAGGAAAAAAGATGTCGATATCGTCCGTTTTTGAAAAAGAGTTGAATTCTGTACTAACTCTATTTAAGGGCGCATTCTTACCTAGGTTCGATCTGAATAAACTGCTTCTCAACAATTGGTATCGTGAAGGTCTAGGTAACCGCGACGGTACAGTAAAAGCTACGGCGGAGAGAAGCTCCGGGGTGTCAAAAATCCATTTGCAACTTTATAGAGGAGAGAGATAATAATAATGAAATATTGGAAATATTGGAAACAACAAGTCACCGATTTATGTAATATCGATATATATCGTGCAGTCCTACCTTGAAAACAGTGATTAAGAGGTAGTAAATATTTTAACGTGTTGCGCAACAAATACGTACTAGACGTGATGAGTCATTGCTCAAGAACATTTAAGCGTACTTTAGTGCGAACTAAATATTAGGTATTAATACACAAATGGATTATATAACTTCCGTATTTAGCCAGCGTATGGTTTCCTGTTATCAACCGAAATCACAATTCTCAATTCGTTACGTATGTTTTTTTTATATATGTGTTATAGATTTTGACGATTTTTTTTATTTGGAAGCTAGGGTCTTCACGTGTCGTTCTATTTGTCCAGTTCTGACAGTGGAATCCATGATAAAACATCACGACAGCTAATTTCTTTGATTCATTTTTTCGAAAACGATGTATTTTAAGAGTAGTTTTTTAAAGTTGGTTAAAAATTACATAGAACATGTTTTTAGTGGGTAAAAAATTACGTAAAGTCCTTTAGCCGTCAGACATGATTGTGACGACGAATTGGCGTCAGGGTAAACGGAACTGATTGCGTAATGGGTGACGGGATTTCTTTTATTATAAACCATGACGTCCTCGTGATACGGACGTATTATTTGATCATATAACATCCGATAGTAAGCCGTGATGGCATAGAGATTAGACGTATTATCTACCATACGGCCGAAGGTTCGAATCTCGGGGAACTTTTAGCGTTAATTTTTGTTTTACAGATTTTTTTGTTGAAGAAAGCTAGCAATATTTTTTTTTTAGAAAACATTACTAACATTCTTGTTAACCGTTCCAACTAAGCTTAGGCTTGTCCTAGGACATGTTTCACGTCTTTTCACGCCTAACGATTCGCAGACCGTACCCTATTCCATTAGGCTATTGACGCTTTATAATTTAAAACAATTATTTTCGGTGTATAGCGATAATCTAGTATAATAAATTTAATAAAAGTTTAATTTAATATTTATCTATTTAATTATCTTTTTACTAACAGTAGTTAATTAGCAACGAATATTACTATCAAACGAGCTCTTACTAAGACCCCCCGGTGCCCCTCTGTGCTAGTGTCATCTACTTACCCGGGTCCTTTGCAGCAAGACAGAGGTCCCTATGCTTGTAGCCTGTGAACTGTGTTTTTTTGTTGACGGGAAGGAGGGGAATCTTCAACAAGGCGGGGTTATGTGCTGTTGTTACTCACTAAAACCTCTCCCGGTGGCCCTTCCTCAGTGCATAGCGAGGGGCTCCGGGATCTCCTATGGAACGCACCGGAGCCCGTCGTATGTGAACCTTAGTTAACGGTGTTACAATAAGTGTAAACAGAAGGCGCTGGTCTCCTTTTGTAAGGCCCAGAAGAAGACCGCCGAACGGGTTCATGGAGATGCCTGTACTTCTGGGGTCGTAGAATAAGACTACGGTATCCCTTGCCTGACGTTGAAGGTGACTAAAAGGGGCCTCGGGTTCACAGGGCGACAAGTCCGCTGAAGTTCAGCGGGAAGAAGGCTACATCGGCTAGCCCGTCGCCTTGCACTGCGACGGCACAGGGAGTTAGGGATTAAAATCCCCCCGGGGACGTGCTCTCCGAGAGTACAGTGCAGAGATCTCGGAGCCACTCATTATGCTCCGATTAAGGGCCACCAGGGGGCTCACAGTGAGTAAGAACCACACATAACCCCGCCTTACCTCCCGTTAAAAAAAGGTGTTACAATAAGTATAAAGAAATATGCAACAGCTTAGTGCCACGTCACACTATGTCTGAGGCTACAGCGATACTTTTCCGTATTTTTAGGCAAGTTACGTAATTAACAATGATCTTATTTCCTGTTATTCCACCGATTGGATTGTGTATTCCGTAACTTTGTTTTGTATATTGCGTTGCGGTGCGACGGTTTTTAACGAACGCCGTTTAAATTAGCATGATTTTATGGTTAATTAAGTTAACATGGTAAGTTCTAATGGTGCTATTCAATCGCCAGATATTTAATTGGCAAGAGAATCTGACCACTTAGCTGCCTGAACCTTTATTGGGCGCAACTCGGCGCAAGGACGTCTAGAGGGACCTCAGCGCTGTAGTTCTGGGCTCGCAGAATAAGACTAGGGTATCCCTTGCCTTTCGTAGAAGGCTACAAAAAGGAGCCTCGGGTGCAATGGACGACAAGGGCCCCCATCCTTTGTCGACCGTCAAAGTGGACCCGGGAAGAAGCCGACATCAGCTAGTCCATGTCGCCTAGCCTCGTGTCCTCACTCCTGGGACGTGCCTTCCGAAAAGCCAAGTGCTGAAGGGCTCCAGTGCCTTCCTCTAGAGATCCCGGAGCCCCTCATCATGGACGGAGGAAGGGCCACCGGGGGTTTTAGTGGTTAGAAACCACACATAACCCCGCCTTGTCCCCAGAAGGCGGAGTATCTTGTTGAAGATTTCCCCCGTCAAAAAAGGACCTCTATAGGGGACTTCAGCTTGGACGGTTACTCGGGTTAACATCTCGAACTGAGGGTGCCCAAGGGTGAGGAAATCTAAAACTGTGAAAATTTTCTAAGACATGTGAAGTCTGCCAATTTGTCTGTAGACTATGCCCTAATTATTTTTTTCACTGTAACGGCTTCAGGGCTTTACATTCTGTTCGGTTTTGGATTCTTTTTTTATTTAAACATTAAATTTTGGTCACCCTCTTATCGCAATTCTGCCATAACCTTGCGACAAATAACATGTAGATTTTGTTTTATTTCCTTAGGCGTAAATCATGAACCGAGTTCCGATGTTTAGTACAAGTTTTATCGTGGTTTCCCGACGTCCTTCGCCGTTGCGTATTATTGGTAAATTACGTTTAGTGTTACGGAAAAAAATTGTTAGTAAAATTAACGTAACTTGTATGTTCTTTAACATAAATATAATATGACATCAACAACAAATGTTTTTAAAGTTACTAGGTAATAGAGGTTCAGGCTAAGCGACCTAAGAGCTATGCCACCTCTCGAAGTGAAGTGTTTGTTCGTCAAAAAAAAAATTACAACGAGTTGATGTTAATGGCGGGAGCCCATTTAGAGCATGTGAGATGTTCGTTTGTCCTACAATAAACAACAAGTTTCTGGCACGTCTCCGCTTATCGTAACGCATGAAACATTATACTCATGACCAAACCACACATACCATCTCATTATAAATTCATCCATACATTATTAAACTCGATACCGACCGTTGCGAACGCTCCGTTTGCCTAACCCAATTCGATATGGCGTTTACATTTACATTACAATTTGAACTTTAAAACAAAACAAAATAAAGTCTGTAATACTTTGTTTTCTTACTTAGGTTTTAGTTTACTGTTACGTAAGACAATTTAAGGTCAACACGGTTGCATAACGCCTGTACATTACTGTGAGAGCGACCAGAATTGAAAGATCCATCTCCTTGTGCCGTAAAACTATTATCTCGTTGTATTTGTAAGGATGCAGAGGGAGTGAGGAGATCAGCCGATCTGGTTGAGATTTGCGTTTAATTTTAGATTGTCGACGTTTCGTAATATAATGTTTTCATACAATTTGTAACAGCTATGGTACTGAGCTTCAAGATAGCTAGCGACCCGAGTTCGATCCCCGGTGCCGGCACCAATGGATTTGTTTGTTGAAATTTTAAGTGACGATTTACTACGTACTCGGCGGTGAAAGAAAGCATCGTGAGGAAATCTACATCTGTTAGAAAATTTTCTTAGACATGTGAGGTCTTTACAGAGAAGGCCTGTGCTCAACAGTGGGACAGATATTTGTAAGCTTCTATACTAACTTACATAGCTATCGAAGGGAGACACAGACTTGGGCATTCTATTCTGATCGTTTACTATACGAATAATACAAGACCATTATTTATTTGGATTAAAAACATTTATTTTTTTCTATACGACATTCAAAAGTTTTTCCAGAACTCAAAATCCTGTAGAAACAAAAATCAATATGAGACATAATTGATAACTTTCAAACAAAATACAAACGAAAGAACCTCTCTATTTGTAGTCGGTTCACAAGGGAATCCATTTTGCGATTACGTTAATAAATGTTTGGCAACGGCACGATTCGATAAAAATGTCAAGAGACTCGGGGGTTTATGTTTTGAAAACAGTGACCTAATCCGAAAACCTTGACAGCAATGCACAGAACCGGAGCGCTGCGATTATGCAAACCTTACATCACTTCTTTCTTACCGCTTAATCAACACATCTCTGACCCGAATACGTACGAGAGAAGACTTGTATGTCACAACGAGCGATCCGAACGAGCGTCATTTTGCGATTAATGCATTTAATTTACACACCTCCAACGCACATGAGACTTTAAGCTTGGTGAATTGCAACAATTGATTTCCTGTCTACCCCGTTAAAAATCCAAAAAGAACGTGACAGTTTATTTATTTGATCTTTAAAGTTAAAGTAGTTGGACTCGACATTCCGACCGCGATGAGAGAAGCCGAGGACAGAGCAGTGTGGAAGCAACTCGTCGACGTCTCAGTAAAAGCGCTTCAGGATAAGCACGACCTTCAGGAATGAAGAATACGATGATGAAGAAGAAGCAAGTTAAAGTTACAATCTTTACATATGTCCCCTGCTGGGTGCAGCAAGAGAGTATAAGGGCATAGTCCGCCACGCGGCCCTAGTGCATTTGCAGACTTCACATGTTTTAGAAAAATATTTCTAAGACATGTAGGTTTCCTCACGATGTATTACTTCACCGCCGAGCGCTGGAAAAGGCTGTACGAGATGCGATTATGCGATGTGAGTGCGTGTGAATGTGGACAGGATGCAGAGGATCGCAACCAAGTGCTGTGGTCGTGCCCACTGTATGATGATTTGCGCGCTAGGCTACTGACCGGTCTGACACGTACGTGTCCGGGTCCGGTCTACTTCCGCGATCTGGTCTCCTTGGAGGGCAACTTCTTCAAGTTCAGGGAATTTGCACACGCCTGGCATAAACGAAGGACCCGTTGAAAAGTCGTCTGGCGCCGTCGAGCGAGCTATTATGTTGCGTGCCGTAGAGCTCCTTAAGGGTTTGAGCTCCGAATGGTGGAGAAAAGCCCTGATAAAGAACTTGTAGGGAGTAAAGAAGGTGCGTGTGGGGCCACACGGCCAGACAACGCGTACCCTCCCGCGTTTCGGCCCATACCGCGAGGTTGGTGGGGCCATGGAAGGTGGTGGGTAGGGTGTTCATCACCGAGCGCGTGGTAAATCAGCACATAAAATTGCAATAGCAAATTTATTGCTGCCGGCAACAGGGAACGCACTCGGGTTGCTAGCGTACTACGCAACTTAAGACTGCCCGGACACAGCTACCACGGTTCTCTTGATTGCACAAAAGGTACAGGGTACAAAAAGGCGGATTTAGGTTGAAATTTATAAAGCGTATTTTGACCTTGTTTAGGCTTAGCTTACTAGATAAGTCTGCATTGAAATTTACAGTCATTGTCACTCTTAAAGGCTCCCACGTCGTACTTCGACGGAAAGACTGACTGAGTATTCAAACAAAAAGTATTATTAAAATCGGTTCACCCAGTCGAAAGTTATGATAGATAAATAAAAATATAATAACGATAAAGGAGATACAGGGATATACACACAATGTACACAGATACACACATAACACTCACACACTGTAACGCAGGTAATGTAAATTTTATTTCCTATTAATTTGTTTAATTTTTTTTATTGTTTTTTTAATGCGAAGTGCTAAGTATTAGTAAACTAAGGATTAGTTGACACTGAAAAAAAATGTTTTATATAATGTAAATTTATAAAGGCTTAGATCGTGACCGAAATATTTATTATGATTCATAAGCTGTTAATTTGTAAAATAATAAATAAATAAATAAACAAAACATACAAATACAATTGAGAATCTCTTCCTTTTTTGTAGGTTAAAAGGTTACTGTATAAGAAAAATTACAATGCTTCGAGAAGAGCAGGCAGTCCCGGATAAGATCGGTATTAATTCCGATTACGCCGGGGAATCCGAAACCGTTAGCAGCGCAGATTGGAGCAATCACGAGACGACAATTGTAAAGCCCTACATTCTTCCCTTGTGGATTAATGTAACATAAGCTCCGACGATTTTTTAATCCTACCGGGGTCGACAGAGACACAAAGACGCAGAGAAACAAGTATATTTACGAGTAATAACCAACTTCGAATCGAATGAAAAGTTAAACGATAATATGCGCACACGCCCTTTTTGTATTTTATAATTAGCGTAGGACAATTATTTAAAAGAATTAATCAGAACCTATTCAAACTCTCATCAAACTACCGTCGAAGTACATCCTTTCCAATAAAAAATGAGTTATACGCACATGCTTAAAGCAAATTTAGGACTTATATGGTTTTCTCCATTTCAGAAATGGGAACACACTGGAAGCACCAGTTTTCAGATAAAAAAGAACCATCAAAATCGGTTCACCCAGTCGAAAGTTATCCAGTAACAAACATAAAAACAGACGAATTGAAAACCTCCTTTTTTTTGAAGTCGGTTTATAAAATAAATAATTTTTCTCTAAGTAGACTATTTATACTTGTTGAAATAATTTTTAAATTTATGTATAAAATCCCGTTTTAACTAAAGAATATAACAGATAGAGCTTCTAAATCCCAATGCCTGTTATCCAACTTTGTAACTTTACATTACCACAAGCACTAGATAAGTAAGAGCTGTTTGGGGGGGAGGGATTAAACCCGCCCCCCTCCGGGACGTGGTCAGCGAGCACAGTGCAGAGGGGCTCCGGTGCGTTCCACTGGAGATCTCGTAGCCCCTTACAATGCACCGAGGAAGGGCAACCATAACTCCGCTTTTCCCCAGAAGTCGGGGTATTTTGTTGCAGATTTCCTTCGCGTCAAAAAAAACAAAAACAGAGTTTTTTTTATACTTTCTAATCAAGTGCTTGACTACTTGCTTCTAACTTGACCAGTTAAGTAATGTGTTCCACTGGAGCAAGCGGTAACGGGCTCCATTCTAGGGCCCGTGGAGGCTGTTGGGCCATCCGTGTCGATGTACCGCTTATCTGTAGGGCGACTAGCACTTCTAAGGAAACCGAGACTGGTCTTGTGACTATGGGCATTTCTCCTTTTTAAACGACGTCAAAAAAAGGAGACTCATTTTCTCTCGTTTTTTACTTATTTTTGCCCTCATAACTTAGAAATTTGTGAACAGGTTTTGATAATGTGGTGGGGTAGAAAAAATGTTTATCGATTGAGATATTGGATGGATCCAATGATCGTCTTTAGCATAGCTTTGTCTTGAAGTCGGTTATTGCTTTAAACCGACTTCAAAAAGGAGGAGGTTCTCACTTCGATTTCTGTATTTTCTTTGTTAAATACTTCAGAACTTTCGACTGGGTGAACCGATAATGGTGATCTATTTATATTAAAGCTGCTTTTTTGATCCAGTTCTGACGATGGCATTCAAGAGAAAAAGATATGTTTTAAATCTGCATTTTGTATGTGCGCGACAAATAGACTAATGATATCACGCCAAACGATTTCAATGATTATTATTATTGGAAAGGATGTATTTCGGAAATACAAAGAGGGCATTCGCGCGTAATATCGTTTAACGTTTGATACGATTTGAAGTTGTTTCTTGTTTTCACTCGTAAATATACTTGCTCGTAATTGAACTTGCGAGAAGTCCCTTCCCTGGTATAGTCACGGACATCAGCGTGGTAACCGTCGCTTGGTTCCCACCGGCTGCTGCACGCGTCGTCTGCTCTCTGACATAATCCGTTTACCCAGTAACGAGCCGGATACTGAATAGGGCTGCCAAAAGTTGAGTTAAAGGAAAACGTGTTTTTAACGTCTCCTAAAATAAATTAGAAACTGCAAGAAAATAGCAGAAAAGGCAGCCTTTAGGAATAAGACTAGCAAGTAAGGAGCTCTAGACACACATTAAAATTAATGTGAGTCGAGAGCCCATCACTGGACTTAAAAAACTAAGTTAGTATTAGGAAAAATTGTTACAAAATAAGATTAGCAATAAGCAAATGTTATAAATATAAGAAATAAATATAAGGTAATAATTAAAGAATAAGTGCACATATTAGAAATAGAAATAAAATAAGTAAAGTAGAAATAAGTTGTTAAAAAGGAGAATGTAAGAGGGTATAATAGATAAGTGAGGAAAGGCATGGGAGTAAAACTGCCCTAACCTATCCATGTTAGGGGAACTAGAAATAGCTTAGGCATTACTACGTCTATACTTAGAGTAAAAAGGACAAGGGGCTATAAAACTCTGAATTTAGAAATAAGTCAGTAGTAATGCCTCATGTTACATTAAAAAAAAAAAAAATAAATTAGAACGAGGGACGTGTCAAGAAGCTATACAATAAAATTAGGCTATTTAATCGGATAGAGAGATACAACATATAGACAGGAACATACAATTAACAATCTATATATATAATATAAAAAAAATGTGTGGGTATGTTCCATATAAGCTCAAATTTGACCTGGCGAGTAATCCTGTAATGGTGATGATCAGAGCACTCCTCTTTTTGACCTGTCAAACAAGCCATACGTCGTACTTTTATTTCTGACATTAACTTGAGCCCGATATGTTTTTGTATAAATGATAAGAATTATATTGTATTTACTGATTTGTACATGGGTGAAGGTAATGATCTACTCCCGCTCGAGAAGAGAATAGAAAAGAATGAATAATTTGATGTATTGTAAGAGTTAAATTAAATATTTAATGATGTAAGTTTATTGTTTAAAAAAAATAAAGCAAAATCTAGACCGGCGAAGCGGGCTGGGTACGCTAGTAATACAATAAATATAACACTAACAAATATATTTACGAGACACACAGAATTTTACAAAAACAAAAACCGAATTCTAATCGAATCAAACGTTAAACGTTATTACATGCACGCCCTCTTTGTGTTAACAAATTATCAGAATACTAATTTCCGATCATTAGATCGTAAATTCCGACAGTCAAAGGGTGGCCTGAGATAATAATTACCAGAGAGATAAAAACACCGCTTTTTTTTTAGATATTAAGACAACCTTTTTTTAAAAAAATTAAAGCTATTATCACTGTACACACTAGTTATTTCTCGCTTGAGCTTCAATGTTGAGCAGAGAAGAAATAAAAAGTAATAATTTTCAGGCGACAGCTTGAATTAACTGGAAATTTGTCTGTTTGTACAGTCCATAGTACTAATTAGACTCAGAAAATATTGTTCAAAGCCTGTGTATATCATCAAAATGAAAGAAGGCACAACCCTAGTATCTCAGAAACACAGGGATGTACACGGCGGATGTTAACCTACTACTATGTAACGGGACTGCAGACGTAATATAATATGGATATACCTTATCTCGTAAACGCTGATGGAAAACAAAAATTGCTCAATAAACTTAATGCGATTTGTATATCTATACTTGATGTATGAGACGAGTGCTAGCCTAGAGGCTAAGCGCTTGACTTAAGTTAGAAAAAAAATCTTTCATTGCACCGAAATATATGTAAAAAGACGACTTTTTTTATATGAAAAGTGGCAAACGAGCATACGGCTCACCTGATCTTAAGTGATCACCGTCGCCCCTGAACATCCACAGCACCAGAGGATCTGTAGGTGCGTTGCCGACTTTTTAGATAGGAATAGGCTCGTTTCTTGAAGGTCCCTAAATCGTAAACGTTCGGAAACACCGCTGGCGACAGTTGATTCCACAAGTTGACAGAGCGTGGGAGAAAGTTACGCAAAAAACGCACAGTCGTTGAACGCCAACCATCAAGATGGTGGCGGTGGAATTTGGAATTCTGCCGAGATTTGCGGTAATGGAAATCGGTAGCTGGGATGATTCTGAACAATTCCCAGAACACTCCCCATGGTAAATGCGATACAGGATGCAAAGAGAACCGACATCTCTTCGCAGACTCAGAGGGTCGAGTCGATCGGAAAGACCCTGATCGTCGACTATTCGAGCAGCTCTACGTTGTACACGGTTAAACTGAAGAAGCTTTCCAGCTTTCTTTTGATGGTTAACAGTATTCCGATCCGAGGGCGCCCGAGAGGGCCGAAGCACGGCTCGGTCAATTGCTATTTCACGAATAATCTAAGGGACATTCAAAAGCTAAACTAACTTTGAGTGTCACTTTAGGAAGCGTTATAATTTATATTTTAACAGTATAGGGTATGTCCACGTTACGTATAACTTAGTATGCCAGCGTAGTGTGTCGCGAGTTGGCATACTGCTCTACATCCACGCGCATTGATAAAAATGCCGAGATAACATTCAATTTTTTTTGTTTACCAATCGCAACTCTATACGGTAAACTGTAATTAATTACATTACACAAATCACAACATTGCTTCTAACTAGCAGCGCCCCGATTAAAAACTATTTTTTCATTTTTTCTAAATAAAACTAGCCTAAATTACTTCTCATTTCATCAGCTATGTGCCAGTGAAAGTCTCGTCACCATCGGTCCAGCCGTCCTAGAGATTAGCCTGAACAAACAGACAATAGTTGTAAAAAAATATTTTGGTATTATTATACCGTATATTATATTGATAGGCATGTAGCAATAAGTGGTTATTTTTAGATTACGAACAGACACTACAATTTTATTTATTTGTATCCAATTTTAGCGACGACTATAAGAGCTTATGCTCGCATTATAAAATGCTTACATTAGAAGATCGAAGATGACTCGCTGACATGATGATGTTGTGCGATGAATGCAAGGGCACCCTTGATTGTCCACAGTTGCTGCAGCAATGTTTGAGTTTTAGTACTCCGAAAAAACGTACTAGAATTACCGACCTTTTATACCACCAGCAAATACTAATTATGCAAAATATTCCGTCGTAAACAGTGAGTTAAACACATATAATAACCATTTCTCAAGCGTAGCCCCTTTTGTCTAACAAAATATTTCAACAAAAAATTCAAAAATTTAATCATATAGACTTAGACTTAACATTACTCGAGTTAATTAAGGATTTGTGATTCAGCCCTGTAGTTCTTGGCTCTTAAGAATAAGACTACGGTATCCCCTGCCTGTCGTACAAGGCGACTAAAAGGGGCCTCGGGTTCACTGGGCGACAATGGTGGGGGCCTGCGAAGAAAAAAGTGAACCCGGGAAGAAGGCGACATCGGCTGGCCCGTGTCGTCTTGCGCTGCGAGGGCACAGGGGGGGAGGCAGTAACCTCCCGGGACAAGCACAGCGCAGAGGGGCTCCGGTGCGTTCCACGTGAGATCCCGAAGCCCCTCGTCATGCACCGAGGAAAGGGCCACCGGGGAGGTTTTAGTGGGTAAGAACCCCACATAACCGCCGCCATCCCTCCAGAAGGTGGGGTATCTTTGTGAAGATTTCCTCCCCGTCAACAACAAAAAAGGATTTGTGATTCAAGACATACAGGGATATACACACATCTTGTACAACAAATTGTAACATTCAAACTTGGAACCATCTCGCAACCATTTCGTTATTCAAATGTTTTAATATTGCAACCATGGCGACGTGTTATTATTGCAATAATTCAAAATGTTTCTCCGAACGGTACTTGCAACGATTTGAAGTCTGATAATTTTAACTGTATAAATTGAACCAAATATTGAATACCTTCGTGTTTAACCCATCGTTTGTCACAGATATGAAGTTGCTTGTATTTGGATTTATTTTGCATGTGAGTATTGAATTTACTTTCGACTTTGTTTCTTGGTTTTTTTATGTAAAATAAGAGGCAAACGAGCAAGACGGATCACCTGATGGTAAGTGATTCACCGCCGCCGACGTCACCAGCGGCGCCAGTGCGTTGCCTACCCTTCAGGTAAGAATATGCTCTTTTCTTGAATAACCCAAGGTCGCAGTTGTTGGGGAAGACCGCTGATGGCAAGGAGTTGCAGATATTTCCTGTGCGTGGCAGAAAACTGTTTTTAAAACGCATTGTTGAACGCCAACCATCCAGATGGTGCGGATGATAGTTCCGGCGAGACGAGAGAGACTTATTGTCTATTTATAAATATAATTGTATTTTTAATTAGGTAAATAAACTAGTGCTTGACTACGATCCCACCTGATGTTAAGTGGTGATATAGTCGAAAGATGGTACGCACTAATTTAGCAAGTGCCTATACACTCTACTCTTGAAAGATCTCGTACTTGGACGGAAAGACTGACGCTAGCAACTTGTTCCACTCCTTTGCAGTGTGCTCGATGAACGATGACTCAAATCGCTTCTTTCGGACGCGCGGAAAATCGACTATGAAAGGCTGGATACCCGTCGAATGTCTAAGCCCGAAGGTAGAATGGGGATGGGGGAATTAACTCGTGTAATTCCTGTACACACTCTCCAAAATGTAATCTGTAAAACACCGAAAGGCTGGCCACCTTGCGCCGATGCTCAAGACTATCTACATGTAGATCTTGGCCACCTATCAACTTGTATATGTGTGTGAAGTCGCATGCTCTCTTTAGAGAGAAGGCATTCGCCCAACAGTGGGATATAGATAGGCTGTTACTGTACTTTGATTTACTTTAAACTGTTATAGGTGACTAATATTTTAAGAGTAGTAGGGAATGGGCAATTTCGCTAAGTTAGTGCACCTTACAATTCAGGTCTGCATTTCCACTTAACATCAGATGGGATTGTGGTCAAGGACTTGCTTTAAAATTATAAAAAAGTACAGATTATTTTTTTTCTTTAATAAAATGTTAGCAAAGTTTTGTCATAAAATGAAACGTTAACTTGTGCTACTTGTGCTAATAAGCTTGTGCTAGAAAATGGTTAACGTCAATAGTGGAATTTTTGATTTAAACTACCGCATGTTTTGCAGATCGTATTCTATACTATTATACTATAGGCACATTATTTCTGTATGCTCAATTTCGTTTAAAATATAAATGATCTCTTATGTGTTTTATCATAAACAGGGTAGGTTGAGCTGATAAACAACATCACAGCTTGATCACTAAATGTGGAAAATACACATATTTTTTTTCAACAAATTGTTTTAGACATTTATTTAACATTTCAGGCGATTGTCACAAAGGCATGGATGGAACCAATGGCATCTATACAAATACAAAATTACGACGGGCCTATATACTTGCATGGGCCTTCATGTAATGATAACGAAGTTTCAAGACATGTACTGCACGTTACCAAGGACAGTTGTTGTAGATCACCGTGTGATATAGAATGCACTTGTGTTAGTAAGCCAACGACGAAGTGCGTTCCAATTAACACTGCGTCTGAGAGTTCGTGTTCCGCTGGAACATTTTACATCGGGACTTATCCGCAGTATTCCAACGTGGGTGTCTGTCCAGCTCCATGTGACACCCAATTTTATTACACAATGGAGGCTCCGAAATGTCCTGGATGTTGCACACGGACTTTGGATTGTGGGTCATATAAACAATGTCCTAGGGATGAAAAATGTCACCATTGTTGTTCTAAATGCATGTAATAAACAAACTGATTCAAGGCTTTTGAAATATATGCATAATTTTTATTTCTTATTTACAGGTTTATTATTAAAATGTTCCATTACTTCAATCATTAACAAAATTATTCATAAATAAAATTATTTTAATTATTAAATTATCTGTTCTTTCATAAGAAAAGGCCAAGCGCTTTTTACCCGGCCTCCGGGGGGAAGGAATTTGTCGGGCATGCACTGACTAAATCACCAAGGTTAAATAAAATCTTAAAAATTCATCCTAGTAATGGATAGATTCGTCGCGGCTGACGCTTGAGGGATTAGCCACGACGCAAAAATAGTTATACCTAAAAAATCCGTGTTAAAACGGTACCCAAGACCAGGGGAGCAGTCGCCCCCTGCGCTGATAACCCGGGTAATGGGGTAATACCCCGAGGCCCGTACCTGCGAGGTTCACGGGAACCAAGCAGATGACCACACACACACACACACACCTTTGTCGAATCATAAATGTAAATTAGTTTTAAAAAAATATTTACTAGAGTTGGATTATATTCAGACTGAACGCCTCCTAATTTAATAAAATTTAATATAATATAAAGCTGAGGGACATACACAAACACAAATTTACACACACACACACACAAATTTATAAAATATTGTTTTCAATTGTTATGCTCATATTTTATTGTGCTTTTCAAATGGGAGAAGACACTGACCCCTGAAAAAACACAGGTCCAATTGAACCTAGCTCAGGAGTCAGGGACTGCTTAAATTTCTTTGTTTAAACATTTTCTTTGGTGACTAATAAAGATTTATTATTATTATTATTATTGTCGCATGTTTGACTAAGGGAACGCTTTCGCACTGCCTGTGCCAGACACCTGTAGTATAAGCTCATCACTTATCGCAAGGCGCACAGAACGACGAAGTAGGACGACTCCTGACGAGACTGGACTCCCCCGTGTCACCTAGACACTTTTTCAACCGATATCAAAAAAAGATGAGATTCTAAATTCGTTTTTATAGTTTATTTTTGTTGGAAAGGATGCACTTTTGCATTGCTAACCTTAGTTTGATAATTCTTACGATTATTTGGAAATACAGGGAGGGTGTCCGCGAGTAATAGCTTTTAACGTTTGATTTTATTTGAAGTAGTTTTTTTGTTTTTACTCGTAAATATACTGTATAATACCTTTTTTTAATTTTTATGTTAACGGGGAGGAAATCTTCAAAAAGATACCCCGCCTTCTGGAGGGGAGGCGGAAATTATGTGGGGTTTTTACCCACTAAAACCTCTCCGGTGGTCCCTTCCTCGGTGCATGGTGAGGGGGGCTCCGGAATCTCCAGAGGAACACATTGGAGTCCCTCTGCACTGTGTTCAGGGAGAGCACTTCCCGGGGGCGGGGGACGTTACTCCCTCCCCCCCTGTGGCTGTGCCCTTGCAATGCAAGGCAACACGGGCCAGCCGATGCCGCCTTCTTCCCGGTTCCACCTTGGCGGATAACAAAGGCCCCCACCATTGTCGCCCAGTGAACCCGAGGCCCCTTTTAGTCGCCTTCTACGACATGCAGGGGATACCGTAGTCTTATTCTCGAAAGCCCAGAACTACAGGGCTGTATACTTGAATAATAGCGACTTAATCTCAAAGAACACCCCTTTAAATACGTATTAAGTGTTTAAAAGTCGAACTATGCTCCACATTACATAATTACACCTGTCAGAACACGTGTTGTTGGTTCGCTCTTCACGACTCTTCACGTAGGTAAATGAAACTTTTTGCAACAAATGCACACATTTTGCAACTCGAATCGCAACTCTCCGACACTCGGCGGCCGTTTGGCAAACTAGTGTTTACCAAGCCAGAGTTTGCCAAACGTTGGTCGTCGGATTGTTCGGCTTTTTACTTGAAAACGCAATTTGTTGTCGTTACACTTAATCCGTTACCAATTAATTGTCCAATGGGATTGCTTGTGGATTGGCATTTTCGAAATTTGAATATGTGTGTTTTGTAATGTTACGTTAGGAGAAGTTTTCGCAAATGTTGCGTAGTATGTCTACTAGTATTCAAAATAACACAGTGATAGCCTAGTGGCAAAACAGTTCATTTGACGATGGTCGCGGGTACGTACAGAACACCGCAGTACGTAGGTACACCTGTCATATGGGGGTTACTAAACTTGGTGAAAAACAGGCAGTGAAAGCGGTCTCTGTTAACCCCGCTAGGTTAAAAGGACGTGAGAACTTTGGTAGATAAAATAAATATCAGTATATTTAGGATTAAAAACAAGAGTAGAACCTAAACAACCCTATCCTATCGAACTAGAGAGGGTTCCCAACGGAGGAATGGCGGCGCGTTTGCTGGGGGGTAGCCTCGTGAGTATGGCTACCCTCCCATAGGCACAGGAGTCCCGGTTTCTGTAACCGGGCCTTCTTCCTTAGGAGACCGCTTCCGAAAACGAAGACAGACGATAGTACTAATGACACCCTTTTTCCTCCTCCTTTTTTAAAGTCGGTTCAAAAACAAAATACAAGAGCGTTATCGTCGTGTAAAATGTCCCCGCAAACGTTAATCCAACATCACGCCATCTATCAGAGCGGCGTAACAACCCGTAACCAGTGAAGTAACTGGTTACGCAAACCTCAAGGATACAGCAACCGAGCAGCGTGGCGGTGGCTTGCGAAACATCAAATGTCGACTTAGGAAAGGAGCGGCTGTCGTGTCAAGGCGTTTCGGAGTAACGCTTGGCACCTTTCGATTTCGTTGGGCAATGGGATCTACCCTGCGAAATGCCAGCTTTAATAATTTGTTACATAAATGACGTCCCGTATCCGACTCGAAGGACCATTTAGACCTTTTTAAATTGACGCCCTGAAAGCTGTTTCTCAATAATCGTTAAAGTTACAGAATATATACATCACTGTTGGGCATAGACCTATGTAAAGAGATTATATGCGCATAATACATGTAGTTTCGATGTTTTCCTTCACCGTCAAGCGCGTAATAAATCAGAACATAAAATAGCAACAAAGAAATTAATTGATGCCAAATAATAAGAGTATTTACGAGTGAAAACATAAACCGACTTCAAATCAGATGTTACGCATTAAATATTAAACGCTGCTATGGGCGGAAGCTGTTATTTCAATTCTGTCATAGTCAAAGTTCTATGGTTTAAATTATTTTCTGCCCCATTCGTGCTCGTTCTTGTTAAGGAATACTCGACTTAGTCTTGAATTGTCATAAACCTGCCATATATTTTTATTATCTTTTATCATTATTAGCTATTCAATTTTGATTTTTAGGAGTTACCTTGTTTATTAAGGAACCCTAGGTTCTATGATAACGAAATTAATATAATATCTAATTTAAACCAAACCCTTTTGAGCAAAAACACTCAACATCGGTTCATAAATAACGGACGAGTGTCGTACAAACTACAATATTACTGTAAAAACATTAAAGAAACGACAGAAAAAACCGACTCCAAATGGAAGTCCCTGACTCCTGAAACACATGTCCAATAGAAGCTTTTTTTTTATTTACGGCGAAGAAATCTTCAAAGAGATACCCCGCCTTCTGGGGAGGAAGGCGTCGGTTATGTGGGGATTTTACCCACTAAAACCTCCTCGGTGGCCCTTCCTCAATGCATGGTGAGGGGCTCCGGGATGTCCAGAGGAACGCACCGGAGCCCCTATGCACTGTGCTCAAGGAATGCATTTCCGGGAGGAGAGGGGGGGAGGCCAGGTTACGGTTACCCCTGTGCCCTCGCAGTGCAAGGCGACAGGGGCCAGCCGATGTCGCCTTCTTCCCGGGTCCACCTTGGCGGACGACAAATACCTCCACCCTTGTCGCCAAGTGAACTCGAGGCCCCTTTAGTCGCCTTCTACGACAGGCAGGAATTACCGTAGGATCAGGTCCAATAGAACCTAGCTCAGAAGTCAGGGACTTCACGTTTCATTGTTGAATCATTTTCTTTGGTGGCCAATAAAGATTTATTTATTTATTAAAAGGTAACAACAAATACCACGTCACATAGTCAAATCATTACAGTAGCACACAAACAGACAAATTTTTCAATTTATAGTTCTTTAGGCGCGTTAAAAAATATAATTTGATGACAGTTGACGTTGCAGTGAAAAAAATTGTATTTATAAACTTTTCCAATATAATTGAGTTTAACTGCTTTTTTAATTTTTCAAATTAAAAAATAAATAAATCAAAACTTAAACTTTATTACGCTCGGACGCCCTCTTTGTGTTTCCAATATATCGTTTGAATTGCTAAATAGAAGTACATCCTTTAGTTAATAAAAATGTATCATCGAAATGGGTTATTCAGTACCAGTATAGTCAGTTATTCGTACATTTGCCGCGCACATAATGCTTATTTATTAAATGATATGATTTTCTCACGATCGCCATTGTCTCAAATGAAATGGAACCACACAGGAAGCATCGGTTTTAAAATTAAAAAGAATCATCCAAATCGATTCACCCAGTCGAAAGTTATGAGATAATAAACATACAGACGAATTGAGAACTTATTTTTTTTGAATACGGTTGAAAAATAACAATTTATTTTATGAGCTGGCTGGGATTCGATCTGGCGACCATCAGATCGCATATCGATGCTGAGCCACTAGGCTATCACTGGTGATATAATAAATGGGTCATTTTTTTAATGAACTTAAAAAGAGAAT
Source organism: Meandrusa payeni (assembly GCA_029286785.1). Lineage (NCBI taxonomy): Eukaryota > Metazoa > Arthropoda > Insecta > Lepidoptera > Papilionidae > Meandrusa > Meandrusa payeni. The sequence continues at coordinate 7,630,983 of JAGSMX010000029.1, forward strand.
GGCTCTGTGGTAACATGGCTGACCTTAGTTGGAGACGGTGTGTGTCGCCAAGAAAATTATGTGTAAAGAAAATATTACCGTAGTTGTGATAAGTAGAAGTTGACCGCATAACTTGGAGGTCATTTCATCTGCATAAGTTACAGCTTATATATATGTCCCACTGTTGGGCACAGGCCTTCTCTTTAAAGATATAAGGGCAAAAAGTTGATAGGTGACCAAGATCTACATTTAGACAGCGCCGGCCTTTCGGTATTTTACAGATTACATTTCGGAGAGTGTGCACAGGAATTGCACGAGTTAATTCCCCCATCCCCATTCTACCTTCGGACGTTTAGACTTTCTGCGAGTTTCCACCCTTTCATAGTTAATGTTCCGCGCATCCGAACGAAGCGATATGAGCCATCGTTCATCGTGCGTACAGCAAAGGAGTGGGACAAGTTGCCGGTTGTAGTTTTAATATTATAATTATCATTTGTAAATCCAAAATAATATATTTACGTTTGCTTGGTATTTATTTGTTTTGTTTGCTCAGTACACAGCCTAGCTATTTATAACTAAGATTTTAAATCTTGTAATATCAACGGGGACACCGTTACGAAACTGCGCCACAGTCCACGAGGCGAAACATTTGTGACCACACCTAATAGTTCTTGTTCAACTGCGACACGTATTACGTGACATAACACGACTAGAAATAAAGTTATTTTGTGTCTGGTTTGCGCAACGCTCACGGTCAAGGTTGCAGCTTGGTTCGCGAACGGAATGCCGCCAGGCTTGCTTAAGCTAGGCGCTCACTTCCGGTGCGTTACTTTACTATTTCCTAGAACTTGAAATCCTGTTATTATTTTTTAAGTAGAAGGAATGTACGTTACATTACAAGTTAATTTACAAAAAATCTGTTAAAATAAAAGTATGTTAAGTTGGAGTAACTTGTTATATCAGCTATCTGCCAGTGAAAGGCCCGTCAGAATCAGTTCTGTCGTTCCAGAAATAAGCTGGAACAAATAGACCGACAGACATGTACCGTATCTACATTCATAAACATGTAAAACGTGATTATTTTAATATTACAAACAGATACCTTCCTTATGCGGACGGCTAAGGAATGGAACTCTCTGCCGCGTTCAGTTTTTCCTCACGGGTACAATCTGGACAATTTTAAGTCCAGACACCTTATAGGCTCACGTGCTCCATCCTAGGCTTCATCTTCGCCTTCCATCAAGCAAGAAAGAAGCCAAACGTGATCCTATTTAGTATAAAAACATAATTTAATCGTATTTATTTGCTTAGACAAAAACATAGAAAATTTGTAAGCGTCTTAGCTAGCGTCAGTGACGGATTAAACGATCATACTGACGGACTTGTTTAAAACTAGTAAAAACACTTAATGAACATCGAACGTTACTCGTATATAAACCCATTTCCGCTTACAAGCAAACAAAAGATTACGACGTTTGAATTACGATCGTTACAAATTGTTACACACTACGACGACCGCATTGTTAGCATTAAGGTAACACAATAAACTGTTCTCCCCATTGCCACCAGCAATGGAACGCCAGCAAGGCGACGTCGAGGTTGTCACTTCCTACAAGGAAACTATAGAATGCTGAATTTCATCAAATCGTAACAAGCTACGATTTCCGGTGTACATGTTTTAGGACGTGTAGAAAAGATGAAGGAGGAAAGAAAGTTCCCATCCTAATCTTAACTCCTTAACCCTTTATTTGACATTTAACTTATAAAAAGTGCGAGCCCTTATGTCTAGTTACTAGCTGATAGAGGTTCAGACTAAGCGACCTAAGAGCTATGCCACCTCTGAATCAGGTGAGGTAGTAAAGGCCAAGCTCTCTGGCCAACTGTGTAGTTCGTCCATAAAAATAATTAAAAAAAATCGAACCCAAACAAGGATGATCGAGGAAAGAGAAACGATGAAAGACTATGTGCACCATCCTAATTCTAAGTTGTGAACACTTTTTTTGACATTCAACTCATTTTATTTTAAAAAAAATGCGAAATTTAAATGCGAAATTGAATTCGTTATTTCTTCGTTCGTTTGTAACGCTTTCACGATCCAACTATTCAAACGATTACCATTAAACTTTGCATTAAAGGAGTAGAAAAACAGATATACTATTTAATTTCGGGTAACACGTATACTTTCGATATAAAAAGGAGCCTCCGTGCCTTGAAACGTTTATCTAATCCGCCAATGATTTGTTTTAGAGTCGTCGAGTTAGTTAAAGTAAAAAAAACATAAAAGTCCAGTTACTAGCTAATAGAAGTTCAGGCTAAGCGACCTAAGAACTATGCCACCTCTCAATCCGGTGAAGCAGTAAAGGCCAGCCTCTCTGGCCAACTGTGTCCATAAAATGAAAAATCGGCGACGCAAACCCGTACCAAACAAAAAGTCTCCCCATTAGTATAGATTGTTAGAAACAGCTCCTGCTAGTTAGCAACACATGGCACCCAGCGATTGTTATGTATAATAACTTTTTTTTTATAATTTCTAAGCAAGTGCTTGACTACGATCACACCTGATGTTAAGTGGAAATGCAGTCCTGGATGGTAAGGCGCACTAGCTTAGTAAATGCCTATTCACTCTACTCTTGATAATACCCACATTGTAATCGGAAGGAAAGACAGACGCGGGCAAACTATTCCAGTCCTTTGCTGTACGAAGAATGAAAGACGAAGCAAATCGCTTCGTTCGGGTTTGAGGATGTTCACAACAAAAGGATGAAATCCCGCAGTGCGTCCAGAAGTCCGATGGTGGAAAGGGGATGGGGGAATTAGATCATGTAGTTCTTGAGCACACTCTCCAAAATGCAATCTGTAGAAAACCGAAAGGCTAGCTACCTTACGCCTGTGCTTAAGACTGAGCAGATTGGTTTCAGTTGCGTCACCAAATAGCCTCTTAGCCCGCCTGTCCACCGAGTCCAAAGCTGCGAGATGGCCCAAATGTGACCACTACTAACTTACTACTTCCAATGATATCTTAGTGATTTTCCTGAACCTTATTATATCTTTAATTCATAATTAATAATTTAATTGATCATTAATTATGAATAAGGCATTAACTTGGCATTGTAACAAATAATTTAACTTTATTAATTCGTAATCTGACTTCTAATTAATATTGTATAAAGATTGGACGCGTCGTTGTGACGGTATTCGTTAAAATAATTCCTTGTACAACGTTAAACCGTCTTAATAAAGTGAGTGTATTAGTAATTGGACTATTTCATTCCACAATACAAGTTATTACACTCTGTATCAATTTAGAATTTAAAATATGTGTCGTCCGGTACAGTCGTGTTAAAAATAGACATGCCGTGATAACAGAGCGGCCAAGTGATTGTGTTTTATTAATAAACAATATGCGCGTATTTATGACGGCCTTATCTCTGAACTTACGCGTGTGAGTGTACGCTACCTCGTCTCTCACTAATACAAATGAATATTATATAATATTTTAAAAAGCTTTTAATTGCATATAAATAATTAATTACAACAAAATAATAAAAACACTAGAAAAGGCTTTCATTTGATTATCAATTGATTGATTTCTATTGACTATCAACACGGTCAATAAAGTACTAGTAAGTAATAGTCACGGTAAATTTGAAAAGTGAAATAAATAAATAATATTTTTATTTATATCAATTAGCGGACGAAGCGCTTTAAAGCAAGTGCTTGACCACAAACTCACTTGATGTTATGTGAAAATGTAGTCTTGGGTGGTTAGGTGTAACTAGACCAGTTAATGCGTATTTACTATACTCTCTAAAACATCCTCACACACACACACTATATAAGAATATCACACGTTAAGATTGAATATTTTTTTTTAAAGAAAGCTAGCGATATTTCTTTTTTTTTTCAGGAATATTACAAACAATCTTGTTAACCAACTAAGCTTAAGCTTGTGCTAGGACATCGTTCACGGCAATAGTCGAATGGTGGATTCGAACCCACGACCTGACGATTCGCAGGCCGTACCCTAAACCATTAGGCTATTGACGCTTCAATCCTTTATTGCACCAAAGAATATGTACAAAGGCAAACTTGATGCTAATAAGCGTTTTCTTCCAGCTAACTTTTAGTGGTTAAGAGCAGGGTAAGGGTAGTACCGCTAAAAATACCGTTTTAAAACTATTATATAGATAAATAAATATACATTTACATATACATAAATAGATACTTCTATATAAATATAATAATATACATACACGTGGAATACATAAACGACAATATATATACCAGTTTGTAATTTACGCACGCTAGGTGGGTTTTTAGTGGGTTAAAACCCCACATAACCGCCGCCTTCCCCCCAGAAGCGGGGTATCTTTCTGAAGATTTCCTCCTCGTCAAAAAGAAAAAAAAACAAAATATTAAGCTTATTCGTCTTGGTGAAGTATTCATTTAGATAAGTATATAAACATGTGGGGAAAATTTGATAGTTTTGTTGTGTGTGTATGTGACTGTGTGTGTGAGCGTGCGTGCGTGTGTGTGTATGAGTATGTAGATGAGTCGTTGTGAGTTTGAATGTCAATGTCTTATAACGACCCCTAAAGCTGTTTATGTTTTTGTTGGTAAATATACTTTAACGAGTAGGAAATCTTCAGAAAGATACCCCGCCTTCTGGGGGGAAGGCGGCGGTCATATGGGGTTTTTACCCACTAAAACCTCCCCGGTGGCTCTTCCTCGGTGCATGGTGAGGGGCTCCGGGATCTCCAGTGGAACGCACCGGAGCCCCTCTGCACTGTGCTCATAGAGAGCACTTCCCGGGGGAGGTTACTCCCTCCCCCCCTGTGCCCTCGCAGTGCAAGGCGACACGGGCCAGCCGATGTCGCCTTCTTCCCGGGTCCACCTTGGCGGACGACAAAGGCCCCCTTGTCACCCAATGAACCCGAGGCCCCTTTTAGTCGCCTTCTACGACAGGCAGGGGATACCGTAGTCTTATTCTTGAGAGCCCAGAACTACAGGGTTGTGGTAAATATACTTGCATGTTATATTAAATAACTCACCATAAGCCACGTTATATACATTAGTACACAACAACAGCAGGTAATTACATAGTCGTTTTCCTCACAGTTCACCTTGCGACTCTTACATCACGCTTACGACTGTACCTTGGGAGAGATACAGGCGCTTCCGATATACGGGCGTGTACACATGACCTTATTTTTGTTCCGGTAGAGTGTCCTTTAACGATTAGGCTGAATGTATACCAACTGCTATGTTCTAATTCATGATCGTTACTCGATCGTTTTTATTTTTTTTAATATATTTTCCAAGCAAAGGCATGCCATTAGATATAATATATATATAATCTATATATATTAAAGAGAAAGTGTGTGGGTATGTTCCATATAGGCTCCGAAACGGTTGGACCTATTTCAATGAAACTTTTAGGGAATCTTCAGATTGACCTGGCGAGTAATCCTGTGAAGTTTGGTGACGATCGGAGCACTCCACTTTTTGAACTATCAAATACATTTATTTACTATAATGATTCTTGGCTTGAGAACATTTGGATGTGCGAAATATTTTATGTTAACTGTCGAACGAGATCATTCAGAATTGTTAATTTTAAAATTTCATGAACACCAGGTAGAGTCATTATAATTATTCCTTATTTGTGATCAAAATTAACAGTTTAAAAATACCTATTGCTTCATAAGTATTTACTAATGCCCTTAATTCACAGATAATTCACATTTATACGTCGCACATTCCCAATTCATACGTCGTACTTTTATTTCTGACATTAACTTGAGCCCGATATGATTTTGTATAAATGATACGAATGATATTGTATTTACTGATATGTACATGGGTCTTCACCCGTTCGAGAAGAGAATAGAAGAGAATGAATAATTTAATATATTGTGAGAGTTAAATTAAATATTTAATGATGTAAGTTTATTATTTAAATAAAATAAAGCAAAATCTATCCCGGAGAAGCGGGCTGGGTACACTAGTATACAAATAAAAATAGAATGATAAAAATGGTTTCACCCAGTCGAAAGTACCAAACATAAAAACATACAGACGAACTGAGAACCACCTTCTATTTTGAAGTCGGTTGAAAATCTGTACTCCGTACCTCCGCATGTAAGATCAGTGTCAGTGTTGAAATATTGCGACACACCCAGAGCGCATTGACCTCATAAGTGACCTATAATACGTGTTTCTCCGAAATCGGTCTACATAGAACCTTCTAGTAGGACCATTCTCTCGTAGGGCGAGGCCCTCGAAAAATAGGTTACATAATCTCTGTTTTCTCAAGGGCTCCGAATCAGTTATTTGCCTATGAAAGGAACATATTACAATTCAATTGCCATTGTGCCAAAAAGCCTAATCTACTAATTTAATTTTCGCGACACGTAATTTTCAATTTTTTGATTGTTTAAGTTAAGTTAACGTTAATGTTACAGCTGCCCACTGTTGGGCACAGGCTTTCTCTGTGAGGAGAGTATAACAGGCAGATTTCACATGTCTAACAAAAATTTCTAAGACATGTAAGTTTCCTCACGATGTTTTCAAATTTGTTTATTGTTTGAAAAATAAATTATTTAAAAATATTAATAAATATTTGTTTAACTGACATGTTCAATTTTTATTAATTAATTTCATACTTCAATTAAATTAGTTTTTAGGTAAATTAGGTCAACAAACATTTGATCCAATACAGCCACATTACTTTCGGCCAATAATTGGCCAAACTCAAGAGCATGTCCAACGAACCGTATCGCAAACACTATATGTGTTCACTATTACCTAAACCGACCGAACAATAGTATATCGAAATAGTTCAAGCGGTTATGCAAGGGACTGTTCGCCGGTGGCGCAATACGACTTAGATACGACGGAACTGGGCCACGTGCCGGCTTACTACGTCGAATTATTTTATTTTTTAAATCCTTTTAAAATATAGCTTACAGTTATATGGCTTAAAACTAAAGGTTTCCTTAGCCTTTTAAAACAAAAACATTAATTTTTTGTCATGTGTTTCACCACGGTACCATTAATATTAAATGGAAATGCAGTCCTGATACGCGCACTAGCTTAGTCAGTGCCTATTCACACTAATCTTGAAATATCAAAATTCATATTTCAGTCCTTTTCTATACGAATAATGAAATTGTATCACAATTACTTGCTAGCTATTGCAGACGTTGTATACCCCTGTTGGTTCAAAAGGACACTAAAGCTATATCTAGTCCATAACGGTTTATATACTGACTTCTTTTGGTAACTCAATTTTGATTGTGACAACGTCTTATAAATTGATAAATAGTAGATGTCATTCGCGCAAAAATCCCGTTACGTTCGAGAGTTTCTGAGAATTGCCGATAGAGAGAGCGTGTTATGAGAGAGATAGAGAACGCAAATTTGTGCTCTGTGAGGTAGAAAAAAGGGTAAGTTCAATAGGATATAATTAGGAAGAGATAAAAGATTAGATAAAATAACATGATTTATCAATATGATTATCATTTCTTAAATAAATGCTTCAATTTTGTTGTAATAACCTGTGTACCTTGGATACGCTGTCACGAATTTAACGTCGGAGCGCCTCGCGTCCAGACACCTGGGATTTTTTTTCCCCAAATATTACCGATATTCTTGTTAACTCTTCCAATAAGCTGAGCTTGTGCTAGGAGATGGTTGATGGTAATAGTCGATTGGTGGATTCAATGCTTGGATTTAACGAATTCATAAATATGAGTAAATGGCAATAAAATCCGTAAAAGTAGTTTTATCTGAGATATGTCAAGTTACTGTGTCTGTTAAGTGAACATGGGATTCGAATCCCAGACGTTTTCTAGAGGTTTTTGTTTTAAAAAAGAAAGCCACCAAAATTTTTTTTTTTCAGAAAATATTACTAACATTCTTGTTAACCATTCAAGTAAGCTTAATCTTTTCATAATGTTTTCTTGCATACAAAAACAGCAATTGTTAAAATTTGTATGTGGCCAGGATCACCTATCACAAAAGTTTCAGAAAAAGATTACGATGAACAGTGGTAGAGGTTATCATATGCAATAATTTTAAACGAATCCTCGGAAAATTTCGCATCATAAATATCCTTTTTCATTTAATATCCTTGTTACAAAAAAGATTGTATGGAAAATTACTTTAGGTAAGTAACTGTAACAACTTGTAGGTTTTGTGGCATGGGGCCTCGGGTTCACTGGGCGACAAGGGTGGGGGCCTGAGTCGTCCACCAAAGTGGACCCGGGAAGAAGGCGACATCGGCTGGCCCGTGGCGCCTTGCGCTGCGAGGGCACAGGGGGGGAGGGAGTAACCTCCCCCCCGGGACGTGCTCTTCTTGAGCACAGTGCAGAGGGGCTCCGGTGCGTTCCACTGGAGATCCAGGAGCCCCTCGTCATGCACCGAGGAAAGGGCCACCGGGGAGGTTTTAGTGGGTAAGAACCCCACATAACCGCCGCCTTCCCCCCAGAAGGCGGGGTATCTGTTGTTCCTCCCCGTCAAAAAAAAAAAAGGTTTTGTGGAATTAAATAGTTCATTATCTAGTACACTCGCTTTATTGAGACAGCGAAACGTTGTACAATTATTTTAACGAATACCGTGACAACTGCGCGTTCTCACAATCTTTATTACAAAATATAATTAGAAGTCAGATTACGAACTAATAAAATTAAGTTACTGTTTATAATGCCAAGTTAATGTTCATCTCATTATTAATTGTGAATTAAAGATACAATAAGGTTCAGATAAATCACTCAGATATCATTGGAAGTATTATTATGCATAGCAATTGCCGGGTGCCATGTGTTGCCAGCTAACATAACCTTTGTTCACCCCATTCGGGCGTTACCGTCGTGAGAGGTTTAATTCATTGGCCATATTGCCTGTTTAATTGATAAAGTGTGCAAGGTGCGTTTCCATAAAGCAGAACGGTCAAAAGAATATTTACCGAATGCTTGACGTATGCACAAATTATTTTTATATAAATTAAATTTGTAAGATCATTCAAACTTTTATTTGTTTCTTAGTCAGTGTTTCATCAGTGTTTTCGTTCGTCTTCAAATCTCAATATGAAAATTAGAATAGAATAGAACAAAACGTTGACGCTGCGAAAAGTAGTCGAATATACAGAGATATAGATAAATATTATTCACAACTTTATTGTACACACACAAAAAAGTAAGCTACTAAGTAAGCATACGCAGTCAATGACTTTAACTTAATTTGTTATTCAAATAGTTTGACATTATTTTTTTTTAAATTTAAACAGGTCAAGTGACGTCAGGGGCAACAATGAACAATTGGATTACTAAGAAAAATTGACCCATTTAAAGAATTGTGTGGCGTAGTCTTTATATTTCACGTGATACCTACTGTGGAATTTTATGGGAGTTTGAATCAAGTATACAATATTTGTTTACCATCGTCAAGATAGTGTGTCGCTACCATACGCTGTCAATGTTTTTAACTTAATTTGTTATTTATTTATTTATTTATTTATTACACCAACACAATGAACATTTTTAACAAGCAATACATAAAACAGTGAAAAGTTGTGAGGTTAATGCCATCGCAGTTATAGGCGTAGACTGCAAGCAATTAATTGGCGAGTGACAATGTTAAGATAAAAATAAAAAGAACACAAAAGTAAAAATAAAACTAAATTTGAAATTAAAAATTAACTAATAAAAAATTTACTTATAAAAAAACTATTTGTAGATTAGTGATTGTTTATACATACTTATACTAGGAAAAAATCTACTATACTAAAATAAAATATACAAGGATTAAATCAATACATAATACTAACTAAAAAAACTACTAACTGACGGTTTGGTCCGTCATCGGTTAGCAGCGTGCCCAGAAGGCTGGTCGCATTGCCACATTGTAAGGCAATGCTTGGCCTCTGTGCAAGGTATATGCCAGCCCTCTGGTCACCAGATGTGTCGACCAACTTGTTAGCTATCACTTTGTTATTTAAATAGTTTGACTTTTTTAATTCAAACAGGTCAAGTGCCTTTGGGTCAAGTAACGTCAGGGGTAACAATTGAACAATTGTATTACACAAAAAATTGACCTATTTATAGAATTGTGTGGCGTACTGTGGAATTTTGAGGGAGATTGAATAAGCACTAAGTGGGCGTAAAATTGTATTGATGTTATCTAGTCAGAGAATTACATAACATTTATTGTAATCCTCGAAGACATAATCCTGACTGCAGCATCTTCCAGCAACCCACGTCTGCACGCGTGCGACTCTAACTGGGTCGCGATGCCGACCTTACGTAACATAACGGAACCATGTTTACTGGATGGAACCAGGAATAATATCTTAAACGAGTTACAAATTTACACAGATAGTGATCGGCGTGAACGGGCATCCAGAATAAACGAATGATTTATGAATGAATACACTATCTATACTCTAAAAGAGCTTGTGGTAGCTCAGTGTCCGGGCGGTTGGCTCAAGTTGCATAGTACGCTAGCAACCCGAGTTCCATCCCCGGTGGAAACAGTGGGACATATATGTTAAATATATAAAGGCTGTTACTCTTACTTAAATATATGAAGGCTCCCTTCAAGAGTAGAGTGAATAAGTTAAAGTAAAGAGTGAGTTGTACATGGACGGAAATACTGACGCTTCTGGGTCTACGCTCTAGCACTGCCATTTAACCTATATTATAAAGTAAGAAATATTTACACCAGGTAATAATGAAGCATGTACTCCTAAAATATGTTGGCATCACGTTCTATTCATCCGTTGTTTCCTTAACTTTATTATGTTTTTCTTTATAATGAGTATATATATCGACAAAGTAAAGCAGAAACGTAGTAAGTGACACATATGGCCATTTTCACTTTTTTACGTCTTTGGAATCAGAAAAAAAAAAAAAACGCGTCTCATGTTATGTGACTTGTAACAATTAGATGAAAAATAGCGTAAAACGATTTTCTTTTAGAAAATTTCTAAGTTAATGACGTGGTACAATACTTGTTTAGCAAAAAATAATAAATATTGTGTCCAAATACGACAACTCTAGGTCCACAAACACGAAAGCTATTTTTAAAAAAAAAAAAAAAAAAAAAAAAAAAAAACTTGAAATTGTTTTTTCGGCTCTGGTGAACAATTTCATTTTTGTGGGTTACTACGTTTTTATATGATGCCAATAAATAAAACGTAAATGTCTATATCATCATTATTTGTAATTATGTCGCATCTAGATAGCAAATATCATTGATCATTGTGAAATATTAATTTACACGCGGCCGAATTCCTAGCGAGCTAACAATCCGCTGATACGATTCTGTGTCGTGCAAATGAAGCGTAATCTTAAGCCAACTCATATTTTCGTAATTGTAGAATAATTATTACATAATAATACGCTTGATTTAACTGTTCAAACATTACACATATTTTTTAGTGGCACAAAATATTAAACATATCAAAAAGACAGAAAAAAAAACAGTTTAAAAAAAAACAACGGACAAATAGGAACATAAGGTATGATGCCATATTGGACACCATCTCAGCATATACCATCGCAAGGATGCGACAGCGCTGCCCAGGGACTACCCAAAGTCGTCCGCAATACTACATTTAAATGGAATTTATACAGACAACAGACATATTCAGAAAAAAACAAAATGTTTATATATTATTGTTATTAATATTATATATACATTAATAACTTAGTTAATAATAATCTATATTTAACTAAGATTAGATGTAATCAGAGAGCCACTTAAAACGTTTTAGAAATGTATTTCTGTCCGTCCAAAGGTTTTCGATAAGACTACCCATTACTCGTGCAATTATATCGTATTATTTGAATATGTAAAATGTATTATTACTGCGATATATTTGTTACTTTTGAGCAGTAAAGTATATTGTATATCCATTCATTTATTAAATCAACTCACAGTCAGCATGAATATTGAAAAATAATACAGTAGTATATGATAACCCCCTGCTATTTTCTAGTCAGTTAAAACATTATCTGGGTGTTTCAAATAGCACGCCTTTTTTTTTTGTTGACGGGGAGGAAATCTTCAGAAAGATACCCCGCCTTCTGGGGGGGAAGGCGGCGGTTATGTGGGGTTCTTACCCACTAAAACCTCCCTGGTGGCCCTTTCCTCGGTGCATGACGAGGGGCTCCGGGATCTCAATGTGGAACGCACCGGAGCCCCTCTGTACTGTGCTCAAGGAGAGCACATCCCGGGGGGGAGGTTACTTCCTCCCACCCTGTGCCCTCGCAGTGCAAGGCGACACCGGCCAGCCGATGTCGCCATCTTCCCGGGTCCACCTTGGTGACGACTCAGGCCCCCACCCTTGTCGCCTTCTACGACAGACAGGGAATACCGTAGTCTTATTCTTGAGAGCCCAGAACTGTCAAATAGCACGCCTAACTCAAGAAGCATCCCTTTTTCGCCCGAGGACGTGTCGGTTGAATTGTTCAAGTAATAGATCACAAACCTTCCCCTCTTACCGCCGGGTAAACTTAAAACAAAGCCCTTCAAGTGTCGACTGAATATAAGTTTTTTTTTTCATCGTTCCCCCAACGTTTGGTACCTTAGGGTCCTTTCTTCTTCTTCCTTGCATTCCTCTTTCCGTACTTCCTCTTTCAATCCCACTCCCACACACTACTCTCTTCCACTCACCTCTCTTACACTCTTACAGTTTCCTACTCTCTTTCATTAATACACAATTTTACAATTTCTAACTCTACTTTCTACATTTTACAATTTCTTACTCTACTACCTACATTTCCAATCTCTTACTCTACTTCCTTATTCTATTTTTATTTTACATATTATTGCTTGTCTTCTATTACATTATTTTAAAGCTTTCCTATTTTTACTAATCCTACTCTGAATATAAGTTGGGATACAGTCTGCGACATTCGAGGTCCTTGGCCCCAACACCAGTATTTTGTGCAGTACTCTCTTAGAAGAATTGTCTCGGTTAGTATTGTTAATTTTAATCAATGAAGATTTTAATTTTTATAGTGTAACTAGCGTGCCCAGTACGATCGCCGGGCTAGTTTTTTTTTTATTTAAACAATAAACTTACATCAGTAAACGGATACATTCGAAGCGCTATAACTTACCTTGAATACTTCAAAATCCTTAATTATTATCTTTAATATACTTCAGTATACTTTATTATACTTCAATATACTCTATTGTACTTCAATATGGTTCATAATGACATAAATATACACAACGCATGTGTCAATACAAATTTGTGTTATAAAACAATAGAATATCATCATAGTAAATAAAAGCTGTATTTGACACTTAAAAAAGAGTCGTCACTAAACTTTAGAGGATTACTCACCAGGTCAATCTGAAGATTCCCTGAAAGTTTCATTCAAATCGGTCCAGCCGTTTCGGAGCCTATATGGATCAAACACACACACATTCTCTTTTATATATATATATCTATAGATTTGTTTATATTTAATATCTAAATGTATGTATTTGTTCTTCGAGTATTGCAAAAAAGTTGCTTGAGATGTTGGTGAGACTTGCTTCGAAAGTCAACGGAACCATATCATAGACATATAAAGACGTGAACAAAACTAACAAAGATGCTGTACAAACAAATTCAGCAGTGCCAGTGTGGTCGCCTAAAAGGGGTTTACATAATCGATGCACAAGATCTGTTACAAATGAAAATAAAATAATTAAAAAGGTGAAAAAAAAAAAGTTTTTATGTAACAGCATTTATGGCCAGACTAGTTATACAGATTAAAAAAAACATTTTTGGGGGATGTAAACTAGTGCTTGATTAGTGTGGTCATATAGTCGAAAGATGGTACGCGATTAGCAAGTGCCTATTCACTCTACTCTTGAAGGCTTCCACGTCGTACTTGGATGGAAAGACTGACACCGGCAACTTGTTCCACTCCTTTGCTGTACGCACGATGAACGATGACTCAAATCGCTCCGTTCGGACGCGCGGAATATCAACTATGAAAAGTTGGAGACCAGCCGAATAGACATTCATAGACATACGTCCGAAGGTAGAATGGAGATGGGGGAATTAACTCGTGTAATTCAAGTGCCGAAAGAATAATACAATTTTTGTCTAAATAAACGAGCCTACTCCTATCTCAAAGGCAGCTGCAGCTCCTCTGGTGCGATGTTCATGGGCGACAGTGATCTCTTAAGATCAGGAGAGCCGTAAACTCGATTGCCCTTTGTCATAAAAAAAGCTGTCTAGGTATCACATATGTCGTTATAGTATTGATAACAAAGAATAAAGAAGAAACACAGATGGTGAATTGGTCGAATGATTCATTTACTTTATTTTTATAATTACATCATCTGTAGACATCTTAACTTAATTACAACGTGACTTGCATAACAATGTTAAACCGACATAATACTCAGTTAGGAGCACAACATACGACTTAAATATAATTGAAGCTTCAACAAACGAAGAATTACATAACGACGTGTGACTCATGGCCGATAATAAGTGGCGTGTCATTGTCACGGGGAGGGGGGAGCCAGACTTGTGGGGGCCTGGGGTGACAGGGGGGAAGCGTCGCGACGCTCGTGAATCAGTGTTCCAGGATTGTGTGCTGGTTTACGCCGGTTTGTGACTGTAACATACAGCAACCATATAACAACATACATAAAATTGTATGGTCTGCCAAAAACAATGCCATAGGTCCTAAAAAACCAATCGAATATTTACTATGAAAGTTTCGTTAGGTTCTGATTAATTTTATTTCGTTATATTCCCACGATAATTCGAAAATACAAAGAGGACGTCCGCTCGTAATAACGTTTAACATTTGATTAGAATTTTGTTATTACTTGTAAATATACTTGTATTTTAGAAAATTTTAATAAATTGATTTTCAATCGAGGGTAACTCCGCAGAGCGCAGCTAGTGTAGAATAAAATCTCTTTTTTTTAAGAAAAGAAAGCTAACATTTCTTTTAAAATATTTCTAACATTCTCGACAACCATTCACACTCGACAGCAAGGTTAAGCGTGTGCTAGGAAATGATTCACGTCAATACTCGAATGGTGGATTCGAACTTACGACCTTACGAATCACAGACCGTACCGTAAACCATTAGGCTATTGACGCTTTGAATTTCTTTGTATAAGACAGCGTGAGACCGTTTATAAAATCACCCAGTGTAATTGATAAGATAGCTCAGCGTGTCGTCCAATTCCCGCGTCACGACCGGGCGCGTTGTATAACAAATCTTTAACATCACGTGTTCCGGGAGGGAATTATGGTAAAACCTGGTTTTACATAGCACGCCCGCTTCACGTGTCCCGCTTTAATATTTATGTTTCATAAGGAGTTACGCGTGCCGGCCGCCGTGTCTACACGTGTCGGTACTCATTGGTGAAGCAACTAACTCGAGTTTGTCACGTTTATAAATTTATATTTGGAGGTCAAGTGTCTGATGAGTAAGCTCGTGGATTCGTTACAAAACGTGTGATAAGAGCTGAAGAGAAGTTTATAGGGTGATATAAGTTAGAGAAGATAGAATACGTTACGTTTCGTATAATACGAGTAAAGACACCGAACAGACCTATTGTCTGTATGAAATTGTAGGTGCCATTGAGACCAGTACGCGTTCACATTTTCGTTCTCTCTTCCTATCCTAGCCAGTGCATGAATGTTCCACTTACAACAACCACATAACAACAAAACAACATAACCACCGCCTTTCCCTTGAAGATTTCCCCCCCCCGTGAACTAAAAAATGAAATGGAATCTTTCTCTATTCTATTCTGAATAATTCTCTTTTGTAATATTCCTTTCTATTTGAAGTCGGTTTCTTGTTTTTTCAATTGTAAATACATTTGTTGCTTATTAATAGTCATAACGGAGGTATGCGGCAGGACAAATAATGTCATATATACATAACTCGTGAAATATCAACTGCGAAAAACAATCACACTTGATATTACGTAATATTTATTAACAACATGATATTTAAAAAAAAAACGAGTTCGAACGCCGGGTATGTTAAATGTCAGAAATATAAAGTAACTGGTAATTATTTTTTTTTTATAGGCAAAAGGGACAAACGTATTCACAAGTTTGCAGTGCAGCAAATTAGGTAAATATTATTCATTTTTCGACAGTTAGTTTGATGGCAATACCCGGTGATTTGTCTATGGCATCAGCCAGCCGTATCTTTGTCTATAGCCTGATCTATGGTCGGGTCGGGAGCAGGGACCCAGAGGCGGGAAAGGCGTTCTTAGCGGAACTTGTCTCAGTTGTCTCAAAGCAGTTAAATCTTTTGGAGTGCTGCCGTAAAGCGGCCTCCTAATACTCTGTATTATATACACCTAGCATATATATATACCTAGTATATGTACACATATACATATATAAAGATGAAGCTACAGATGTTTTACTTCAATCCGTGTAAAGTACATTCGATTCTATTTAAAACCGAGATTTGAACCCTTGACCAGTAGGTGACTAGACCGTCGCTAGCAATTATTGTGTCAATGTTAATGAATTTGTTGTCAAGATATTCTATCCGAGAACAAAGCCATCGGTAAGTTTAAACGAATTCGTGACGATTAAAGTCCACAGTTATTGGAATGGAAGACGAACAAAAAACCATTGCGCAATCGGGCGTCGACTGCAAGGTGACCTCCGCAGTCTGTCCCTACGCCGCCCAAGCGAATACATACATATATATGTTTTGCTATATTTCTTATATATATCTAAGGAAATTAATTAAACAATTTAGAACAGATTATCTTAAATTCGGCCCTGTAGTCCTGGGATTATAGAATAAGGATATGATATCTCCTGCCTTTCGTAAAAGGCAACTAAAAGGGTACTCGGGTTCACGGGCGTCACCAAAACATAATCGGTCCAGCCGTTAGCGAGATTAATCGGAAGAAACAGACATACAGAAAACCTTAAAAACTGTTACTCTGGTATATGTATCGTATATTCATTTATAAGCATATAGTAGAAAGGTTATTTTAATATTACAAACAGATACTCCAATTTTATTTATTTGTATATAGATGTACCCGGACACGCTTGGCTGTGGCAAGTTATAGTTGTACGGGTGAGAAATGAGGAACGAAAAAAAGCATAGATGGAAAGCAAGAGGTCAATATAATTAAGAATATATTACATTTATTAAAGTCAAGTTGAATAATAATTTGAATACATTCTTCGATCTTCATCTTTTGAAGTTATGCATTTTGACTTGCAGAGTAAGCCGGTTAGGAGTGCACGATTTATATCGAAACTACATAATGTATTTAACACTAGCGTACCCAGCCCACTTAAATAAAAACAAACGATAAGATATATTAAAAAAATCGATATATTTAAACAATATAGTCTCGATACAACATTACGATAAATTATATCGAAAAATATATCGATATATTTTTTGAATGAACATCCCTAAAGTCGGTGAGAACGTTACGAAAAGTGTGATCGGTCGACACGAATGGAATTTGAGAGGGAGATATAAGTTAGTGAAGATTGGAAGAGAAGCGGGAGCACATTTCTCTTTCTCTAAAAGCAAGCCTATTGTCTGTCTGTCAACGGAGAGCAATGCGCCCGTTTTAACAACCAATATCATTAGTATTAAATCTCGAATAATTGCCCAGCCCTTTCAAACACATCTAATGGGGAGACCTTCTCACAATGCGAAACGGATTAAGGTCAAAAAAAAAAAGTCTCCCTCCCCACAATAACTCGCAGACTTCTAAAAACCGTCGCCCGACAACGAACGAGACACAAATAATAAACACAGAGCGACAGACGACCTTGCACAACTACACATAACCTACCTCTATTCGGAGCATGTTTTTTTGTTCCTAAACCGGACCGCCAAAAGACTTCCAGACTATTATAGCGTTCTGGGAATCGAAGCCGGGACCAGACGGCGTTAGGATAGGTCACAGTGACTTTGGGGTCACCTTGTTGGCCGTTGACCCGTTGGCCTTCGGTTCTGCATGTTTATTGGCGGCCATCTTGGCGTTGCTATTATGTGATGCACCGTTAGCTTTTGTCCACTCAAATGAAGATAAGATTTTAATTAAAATTTCTTATGATGTCTTACTTTTCATCGCGACCCGAATGAGTTAGGTTTGACCCGTGCAAATCCCGACCGAATCTTGAATTTTTGATGTTGAATTTTTCATAAGTGGCGCACATACTACATGACACAAGGGTTGTATTAATTTACAAAAATGTATAGAGAAAAGTCTTTTTTTTTAATTGTTTTAAATTTGAGAACCATTATGGTATTTCGCTGAATCCGCTGCCATTGATTATACGCCTTTATAAGCCATGAATATTATTTTAATAAACTAAATAACATTTTTGGCAAATTTCACGCGAATGAAGTTGATGGCTCAGCTAGTATGTAAAATAGATTTTTTTTGGATTGAATAGATTGGCCAGAGAAGCTGGCCTTGACTGCTTCACCAGATTAAGAGCTGGATCTTAGGTCGCTTAGCCTGACCCTCTATCATTAGTAATTTGACACAAGGGTTCCCCCGGTGAGAGGCAATTTTAGCTTGGACGGTTACTATGTTACGCGTAAGCATTCCAATCCGAAGGCACCCTAGAGGGCCGAACCACTACTCGGTCGGTGCTATTTCACGGATAATCTAAGGGACATTCGAAAAGCTAAGTAACTTTGAGTGCCACTTCGGGAAGCGTTGGCGCTGTGCTGAGCGTAGGGGTAGCTATAATATAGAGTGATAACTCAGTGTGTTTGTTTATTTATAACTACATTTCTAGAGAGCGTGAGTCGGTAAACGTTTAGGGTAGGTTTTGCTATCCGAAATTATGTTGTAAAACATGTTCCAATTATACGTATAGAGTTATGTGAAGGTGAACGACGCTATGCTAGACCGATGCCGTTCGAAGCGGACGGGAGATGCTGGTAACCTTGCTACGGACATGTGTTAAAGGTGAGAGCATTGTGCCGATTCAAATCTTACTCATAAAAAAAAATTGGCAGTCATAGCGACAGCCTATTGAAGTGAAAACTTATAACTTAGATAGATAGATAGATATAACTTTATTGTACACCAAAAGAAAACAAAAGGCATTACATAAATAAGGTACATTATACAATTCGTTGGCGCAATGGGCGACCTCATCGCTAAGAGCGATCTCTTCTAGGTAACCTGTGTTCCAGAATACATATGAACAAAACAGGATGATGGCGTTGAAATATATAATATTATTATAACAAATACATAGCTACACTGAATATACCTAATTTTTTATGGGTATAAACTAGCGCTTGACCACGATCCCACCTGGTGTTAAGTGGTGATATAGTCAAAATATGGTATGCGCTAGTTTAGTAAGTGCCTATTCACTCTACTCTTGAAGGCTCCGTTCCACTCCTTTGCTGTACGCACGATGAACGATGACACTAATCGCTTCGTTCGGACGCGCGGCATATCGACCTACCTAATATGTTAAATTATTCGCATCGCAACTGTTCATACCCAACCTCCATGTGCCTTCACCAAGCCTAACGCCGGAACACGACAGGAGTCGCTTGACGACGAGGCTTTGCTTGATGGGTGGTAACATTGAAGCCTGGGGCGAACCTACCACCGCGAGTTACTAGTGCACCGTTAGTCAATGTTAAGTCAATAGCGCAATGCTGCCAATGTCCGCTCCCCACGTGGCAACAGGTGTTCGTGTCGGACGAGATGCTAGTTTAATGGGGACCATGGAGGAGGATAGGAGCAATAAATAACTTATCATTAAATATACTAATACATAAAACATACATATATCATAGTTCCAACGAAATTGTTTGGACCTTTTTTTTTGTTCACGCGGGGGAATCTTTTTATAGACCATCCTCCGGTACCCTGGGTGGGCCCGGAGGGATGTGTGGGACTCGGCCTGGGCAGCCCCTACCCACTAAACCTTCCGCGAATGCCATCAGCCGTTATGAGCGGGGTGCCCCGGATCTGTCAGCGACAGGACACCCCAACGACCGGCCGGTCCCGGCAAAGAGCGGACTTCAACTTCAAAGGGGACTTCTCCGGCACTCAGAGAAGTACCGACGACGCCGAAGTATGCTGGGGCCAGGTACCCATCCTGGCCCCGCTTCGGATTACGGGGCGGCAAGAGGAGGCGTTCGTAACGCCTCCTGCGCACCCCGAGACGTCGCCTGAAAATATATTATATTTGTTATTATTATATTGGACCTGTGTTTCAGGAGTCAGTGTCTTCTCCCATTTAAAAACACAATAAAATACAATATGAGCAATAACAATATTTTATAAATTTGTGTTTGTGTATGTCCCTCAGCTTTATATTATATTACATTAGGAGGCTTTCCGTCTGAATATAATTTAACTCTAGTAAATACTTTTTACAAACCAATTTATGTTTATAATTCGATAGAGGATGAATTTTTAAGATTTTAAATAACCTATTATATAAGAAAGTGGCTCTGAAACGCTGCTGTTAACTTGTTTACAGGAATCTAAAAAACATGTTAAGCCTTTTATATCTACAGTATAAGCTAATCTAATCCGCTCCGCTTATCTCCGTGGCATCGGTCTAACGGGACAATCGCAAACAAGTCTAGACGCGATTCCGGGAAGGGAGCAAGACAATGTCGAATGCAACACTAAGTGAATCACGAAGTCACCGTGTTGCGTCACATTATCATTATCATAATTACGGCTTGTTGTAAACACTTCTGATTATAACAATGATTGCGTACCGTTACAATTGTGCACCGAGTATTTTCAACCGACTTAAAAAAAGGAGCGGGTTTTCAATTCGTCTGTATGTACTTTTTTATAGACATAGACATATAAAAAATTAAAATTAAAATATACAGTCAAAAAAAACGGACAAATAGTACATGACAGATGTACAGACAAAATGCCAAAATTGGACACCGTCTCAGCATATGCCGTCGCAAGGATGCAACAGCGCTGCATTTTCAGCGGTGTCCAGCACTACCCTGTAGCGCCCAACACTACATTTAGATGGAATTTATACAGACAACAGACAATAAGAGTACAATAAATATGATTTGTTGATTACGTTTATTTAGGGTACGCCTGTGAATCGTAAGGTCGTAGATTCGAATCCACCATTCGACTATTGACGTGAACCATGTCCTAGCACAAGCTCAAGCTTAGTTGGAATGGTTAACAAGAATGTTAGTAATATTTTCAAAAAAATAAAACAAAAAATATTGCTAGTTTTCTTTAAAAAAAAAATTCCTCTGGGTTAAAAAAATTTTTTTTATTTAAAAAATAGAAGCTCGTGCTACCCGGGTGATCTGATTTAAATTTGGTCCAACTCCGACTATATCTATTAAAACACTAACAGTCTTACAAATAAAAATGAGTTATAACATATTTATTCCACCCTTAAACTAAGTTTAGTTAAACCAGGAATAAATTAAGAATAAGCTGAGAATAGTTTACCACAAATAAATCTGGAATAACTATGGTATATCTATTCTTCCTTTACGTCAAAATGCACGAGTTGGCAACAGCGCAGTCAAAGAGAAACTATACTAAAAAAATAATTGCAGTCTATGTAGTAGTGTAGTAATGTATCTGTCAATGTGTGGCGGTTATAAAAATATTCTATACTCTATATATAGATAGAAGATAATCCACTTCCACGCTTGTCCATAGTAAGAGACCTTTCAAATAAATAGTCTAGAAATATTATACCACTTTTAGAAAACCGATATTTTAATCGAAACTAATCATCGACATATAAATCAAAAGGGTTTTCCCATCTTTTAAATATTTTAACTTTTTTTGGAGTCTGAATGATATTTATTAAGTCATTTACTGTTTCTACTTCCTCCATTGAAATTAAAAACAGTATTTTAAATGTTATACTGGACTGGACACAAGGGTGTACGTCGTTATAACTTCGGAATAACGACTGTATGAACAAATACGTCAACGTTATACCAGGTATAGCGTATTCTTGGTTTATTAGTACAAATTTTGCTTATTCTTAATTTATTCCTATTGTAAGGCTGTAAGTCTTATTTTCGGAAAAGTTTTTAGTAGTTGTCGTACTCTCTCAAATCTAAATATATATAAGAGAATGTGTGTGTTCGATCCGTAAAGGCTCCGAAACGGATGGACCGATTACAACGATACTTTCAGGGAATCTTCAGATTGATCGTCGAATCGTGTAAAGTTTGGTGATCGATCGGAGCCCTTCTCTTTTGTGTTGTCAAATACAGCTTTTATTTACTATGACACTACTACTACGGGTATGATATTGTATTTACTGATATGTACATGGGTGTAGGTAATGATCTTCACCTGCTTGAGAACAGAACAGAACAGAATGAATACGGAGAGAAATTAATAGTTTAATATATTGTGAGAATTAAATTAAATTTTTAATGATGTAAGTTTTGAGTTTTGAGATGTTTGTTTGAAAAAAATTAAGCAAAATCTAGACCGGGTACGCTAGTAGCTTCATATCACTCATTTAATACGATCATTCATTAACAGTCGTACTTCGATAAAGATCCGAGTTTTCTCAAAGGAAAATAATTTCTCATTACATCTGTATGGAAGATGGGACGGCCTTTAGTATGGGATGCCACATGCGTCGATACTTTGGCGCCGTCACATCTTCCAGAATCTTCTGTTGAGGCTGGAGCGGCCGCTGCAACTGCAGAAAACCTCAAGCGGCGCAAATATAGTAACCTCGATACGGGTTTCATATTTGAGCCGTTTGGGGTAGAAACTTTGGGTCCGTGGGGTCCTAGTGCACATCACCTTTTTAATGTGTTAGCTAAGAAGTTGGTCGACACATCTGGTGACCAGAGGGCTGGCTTATACCTTGCAGACAGGCTAAGCATTGGCATACAACGTGGCAATGCTACCAGCCTTCTGGGCACGCTGCCAAGCGATGACGGTTTAGCACAGTTATATTTTTTGTAAATATTTTGTAATATCTTTTAAATTGTAAATATTTCTTTATTAGTTAGTATATATAATACAGCAGGGATGAATAAAAAGCTTCTGTATGTACATATGAAGGGCGTTCCATAAACACGTTAATTGAACTCTAGACTTTTCAGACAGGAAGCTTTAAAAGTTCAAACAGACATATGTTAATAACGGGAAAACCCAAGGAGGTGTTGCGTGACCCCGACCTTCTGATTCATAAGCTTCCCTATTTTCTGACTGGTGAGTCAACTTCAACTTAACATGACGTGCGGTAGATAATGAATTTGTCAATTTCCAATTATAAGTCATCGATGTTATGAGAAAAATTTATATAAAGATTTATACATACTACAATCGTGAGCAAAAATAAAGAGTCGGTTAAGAAAGTTTGAATATCTCGGAAGATAAAGACGCTAAATAACTGAAATAATTATCCTTGCGTGTTACCGCTATTTTATGGGCTACCCCTTAGATGTTAGGAGCGTTGCTGAAGTTTCTTCGGCCACTTCTTCTCCCAGCGCCAACGCTTCCCGAAGTGACACTCAAAGTTAGTTTAGATTTTGAATGTCTCTTAGATTATCCGTGAAATAGCAACCGACCGAGTCGTGGTTTTGCCCTCTCGGGCACCCTAGGATCGGAATGCTTACGCGTAACACAGTAACCGTCCAAGCCGAGGTTACCCCTCACTAGCAATAGAGGTTCAGGCTAAGCGACCTAAGAGCTATGCCACCTCTCAATCCGGTGAAGCAGTCAAGGCCAGCTTCTCTGGCCAATCTGTGTAGTTCGTCATTAAAAGAAAAATAACTGAAATAAATTGTGCATGATAGACAATTAAATATAAAATAAAATGTTTTTATTAATTTATTTATATTTCAATAAAAAAACATAAACTAAGACGAAAAAGGATATCTTACGTAAACTTGGATTATACAGTATAAATATATATATATATATATTATAAATGCGAAAGTTTGGGTAGATGTTTTTTGCTTGATCTGGATTAATTGGCACAAAAATAGAATATCGTCTGGAATCGCCATAACAGGCTACTTTTCATGTGACCGACTTCAAAAAAAGAGGCTATTGAACAGGTACATATTGTAAATTATAAATTAATTAGATAGTCTAGTTGTGTACTAGAAATAATAAAAATTGCGACTGCCGCAAAAGGGGATAATTCGACCTAACAAGGCCCTTTGCTACAGAAATTTTGAATTTTTGAAATTTTTGTAATACCACTGTGTCGAACGTTGTAATTTTCTCAACAAAATACATAACACAAGTATGTATACAAAATTGGAAAGTCACCAACACTGGAATAAAATACAGAATAAATATATTTTTCCATTGGTATCGATTATCCTCCTAATGAATTCTAAAAAGAGCCCATTCGACCGTCGCCGTCGTTCCACTGTCCTTGCTGAACCTTCAAAGGGCCCCAAGGTCCGCGGGTCACCTTCGGTTCAACGACCTTTTGCGTAAGTCTTACGTCACGCCGCAGAAATGCGCGCCGTTCCTGCCCTTACGACGAGATATTCACTCTCTCTCTTTCATCAGAAGAAATCCACGGGTGTGAGGGTGACAGTGTTGGATGCTTACGTCACTCCCTAGCAATAGTCGGATTGTCTTTTTTTCCTTTGCAACTGCAATTAAAATGCATGTCTGAGTGGGAATACTTTGACGCTTTGGCGGGATTGAAGGTATTTTTAATAAGCTCGTTCTTTTAACCCCAGCGGGGTAGACAGAGACGGCATTTGCTATCCGCTTTTCACTAAGCTAAGGAATGTTCATGCCAAAAATATTTCGAAATATTTTCCGATATAATTGAGGTTGTATAAGTGAGGTTGTTGTTGATACTACGCGATATATTGTACAAATATAACGATATTTTTCATATATCGAAATTTGTTTATAATTAATTAGCGCCTTAATATTTAATATTAAAAAAGTTTTGAACTAATAGAGTACTCGGCGCGTAACTGAGAGGTTCTCGCTTCGGATACCAATCCAGACTATTTGATGTGATTTGATTCTGTTAGCAGTACAGACTACATGCATAGATTAAAAAAATTATATAACGAGTCATGCCATAGTGAAGAGTAGGAGTGTAGTAACATACTACACTACACTCTTCGTGATGGCAGCGCAAGTAGGGGTTTTATTTTATGCAAGTTGTCAACCACAAATAAAAGAAAGAATGGAATACTATTTTATTTTTTACGATATTTTGTATATCGGATTATAATTATCGATATTAGATGATTCGATAATATCGGACTAAAGCGAAATATCGCGTCCATTTATCGATTATTTATGTAATATCGATATCTATCGTGCACTCCTAGTGCTCACTGTGTGAGGCATTTTTGGTGCAATTCCGACTATGGGATACATCAGAAAACCATTTAAGCACCACAAATGGAATAACTTAATATCACGCCAATTGATTTCGATAATCGACTTTATATAAAATATTACAATAAATTTTAATTTACATGCTTAATTATAATAAGCGAAACATGTCGGCCTGTCTGTAATTATATGTATAACGTAGACATAGACATTTATTTATTGGCATCACAATACAAAAACACATCACAGACAGAATATATCACACATTAAAAAAGAATGAAAAATAGACACAACCCAGTTAAAGTTACACGGACAAATAATACAAAACATATGATGCCAATATCGGACACCGTCTCAGCATATGCTGTCGCAAGGATGCGACAGCGCTGATTTTCAGCGGTGCCCGGGACTACCTGAAGACGTGCGCGCGCAATACTACTTTCATATGGAATTTATACAGACAGTAAGAGTATAATAAATATGATACATAAATAAAACAGTTATGACATTAAAATATATTTTATACAATAAAATAATAGATTAAAAAATTTCATAAATAAATATATTATTGAGTCAAAAATAAGCTAAAATAAATAATATGATAATTAAACGTATAAATGTAATATTATATAATGAAATATTGAAAATATTGGTAACAACAAGCCACCGATATCACGGGGATATTATCTTTTTGTAACTTTAACATCAGGTGTTTTAATTTATTACATTTATTACATCAAATAATACCATGTTTTCAGCAAATAAATAAATAAATCTTATCTTATCTTCATTTTTATTGGAAAGAATGCACTTCAAGAGTTGTGATGAAAGTTTGGTTAGTTTCTGATCAATTCTATTTCGTAATATTCCTACCATTATCCTACAAAGAATCCGCGCGTAATAGCGTCTATCGTTTGATTATATTTTAAATGTGTTTTTGTTCCTAAATATACTTGTCCTCCTCCAACTCGGGTCGGTTTCCTCAATGCTGAGGGTCGTGACCATCCCGTGGGAACAGTTTGTTTTTAGTGAACCGTCGCCATTTTCCTCTATCTGCAGCCGTGCGCAGAGCATCGCTAACCGACGTGCCGAGAGTGGTCTGGTCAGTCCAACGTGTCGGGCTTCGACCTCGCAGTCTTGTCCCGTCAATTTACCAGTCACAACTAGCCTTTCTAAGTTATTGCTGTTTTTTCGGGCAATGTGACCAAAGTATTCCAGCATCCTGCGTAGATATATGGTGGACAGCCTAGCTTTGATTTTAAGTTCTTTCAGGATGGACACGTTGGTACGATGTGCTGTCCATAGGTTCCGTAACATCCTTCGCCAGCACCACATCTCGAAGGCATCAATGCGATCACGATCGGCTTTCTTCAGGGTCCATTATGTCTCAGCTCCGTAGGTGAATATGGAAAACACAAATGTGCGCACAAGGTAACTCTTTGTTTTTAGTGGTATAGTCCTATCTTTCCATATTTATATATATAAATATACTTGTACATCTATCAATATCTGACTCAATAATCATTAATTTTGCATATATCAATCCAAATAAGTCATAAATTTGCATTAATAATGTGGGCGATAAATTTACGAATAACTAAATATGACGCCAACAGATTTCGATGATTATTTTTGTATTGGATTTGTATGTATTTTAGTTTGATGAGACTTTGCTTAGGTTCTGAATTCTAGTTCTTAATATACCTACGATAATTCTGAAATACAAAGAGGCCGTCCACGTAGGTATTTGTTTTAACTCGTAAATTTACTTGTATGGCATAAAATTATATATTCAATATTCATTATACACCGATATAATAATAGTTCACTACGTTAAATTTCAATTCACTTTGGTTAAACAAAGGAAGACACTTTAGTTATTTAAATTATTTTTTCCTTATTACGCACTTTATTTAACACTGGCAACACATAATTAAAGAAGTGAAATAACATGTATTTCGCACATAAAAACACGTAAGTTACATCTGTTAGTATATAAAAAAACCGTTTTTAAGTACTAAGTACATTTACTTTAAATTGGTAAGTATTTTGTATCAATAGACATAAAAACGGAATTTGGAAATCTGCCGAGTTTTTTTTTTTTGGACGAACTAACACAGTTGGCACAGAGAAGCTGGCCTTTACTGCTTCACCGGATTTGAGAGGTGGCATAGCTCTTAGGTCGCTTAGCCTGAACCTCTCTCTGAAATCTGCCGAGATGAATGATTCTTTTTTTATTTGAAAGTAGGTGCTCCCCGTGTGGAATTTTCTTATTGGAAGTAGTTTGTTTAGGTTCTGATTTCGTAATATTCCTACGATAATTGAGAAATACAAAAAGGACGCCCTTTTTGTGATGCGGGTAATAGGGTTTAACGTTTTGAACCGATTTGAAGTCGGTTTTTGTTTTTACTCGTAAATATACCTGTCAAATATGTATACAAAAGTCGTAGCTACTATACTACCATTGCTATATGCCAACGTTTAGGCGGAAAGACAGATCAGCGTACACAATCGCCGAAGACTTGGCAATGTAGATGTTGGTTTTTAGCTCATCTTAGAAATCTCTTGCCCAAATTAGTTAAGGAATCATTGCGTTAGAGATGGACTTTTCAACCGACTTTAAAAAAGGATACCTTTCGTCTGTGTTTTTCATGTTTTTTTTTGTTTGTAAGCTGGCGCTTAATATTTCAATTTGGTCATGTTCGCCACAAATGGACGAATAACTCAATATGACGCCGACTGATTTCGATGATTTATTTTTTATTGGAAAGGATTTAGTTTCAGAGTACTTTAAGTAAATTTGTTCTTTATATATATTTTTAGTAATAATTCCTTCGACAATTTGGAATACAAACAGGGCCTTCACGCGTAATAGCGTTTAACTTTAGATCCGATTCGAACCCACCATCTGGATAGGATTAGGAGCGTTGTTGTAGTTTCTTCGGCCACTTCTTCTCCCAGCGCCAACGCTTCCCGAAGTGGCATATAAGTTAGTTTAGCTTAGATTATCCCAATTCAGCCCTGTAGTTCTGGGCTCTCAAGAATAAGACTACGGTATCCCCTGCCTGTCGTACAAGGCGACTAAAAGGGGCCTCGGGTTCACTGGGCGACAAGGGTGGGCCTTTGTCTTCCGTTGAAGTGGAACCCGAGAAGAAGGCGTCATCAACTGGCCCGTGTCGCCTTGCGCTGCGAGGGCACAGGGGGAGGGAGTAACCTCCCCATTTGCTACGCACAAATGTCTCAAAAAGAAACTGTAAAATACATATAGATATGTCCTAAAGTGTTTATGCTGTGTGTGGGTGTTTGTGTGTTGTGTGAGTTTGTCTTTTTACTCTCACTAATATTGCCATATATTTATGCATATATATACAAAAATATATTTTAACTATGAACCATATTTATATTAATGGAAAAAACAAAACTATGAAAGAACGTTAGTAAGAGAACGCGTCCTAGCAGCGTTTCACCAACGTCGATTTTTTTGTAGTAGATATTTAATTGTAAAGAAACATTAACAGTATAAATACAACAGTACTAAAACTGTACAAATAATAAGTAAAAAAATGATACTTAATAATAACTACAAAAAATCTCGTGGGTAGAAGGATGCTGCGTAATCCACAGCAGTTGATGCAGCGAGTCTTTAAAAAATCATCATTTAAAACTTCAATCATAAGCATCAATTTTTTTTGGAATCGAGTAGCGTACTATGCATATTATGGCGACCGCTGTACACTGAGCTACCAACACTCATTAAGAAGTTAGTTAAAATTGTGATAACATAATTTTCGTTTCTTATACGATTTTATCTTTCACTCGCAATACTTAATATCGATACGGGTGAAATCGATTTCGACGAAGCCTCGATAAGCAGGTACATCACTGCGCGTGTGGGAAGTCTGGGAGTAGTGCGGTCATTGCTAACCGTTAGACAATGCTATCGCGACAAATATCGATTACCAAATAAAGTCGCCTTCGAAATTCCACAATGTTTACGCGTAAGGCTTGCACAGGCTTATAAATAAAACGCCACACAGTGATAATCTTACTGGGCATCTTATAGACCGATGGACCATAAGGACTATTATGGTCCATCGGTTGATATGTTGTTAATATGACGATAAAGGCCACGTCATTTTAAGCATTTTGTCGTATTTTGTCAGACCAATTTTAAATGAGATCAAAATGGCATCGGGTTCACTGGGCGACAAGGGTGGGCCTTTGTCTTCCGTTGAAGTGGAACCCGAGAAGAAGGCGTCATCAACTGGCCCGTGTCGTGTCATGCAAGGCATGACCCCGCCTGGAGATCGTGAAGCACCTCACCATGCATCGAGGAAGGGCCACCTGGGTAAAAACCCCACATAACCCCGCCTCCTGGCGGCGGTATGCCCCTGGCAGGGTTTACGTAAACAAAAACAAAACACCGGGGCTAGACCCTCTTATGAGAAACGAGTCAAAAAAATCTGCGTTTTACACCCAGTGCGTTCCACTCGAGATCCCGGAGCCCCTTACCATGCACCGATGAAGGGCCAACGGGGGTGTTTTAATGGGAAGAACAGAACCCCTTCCAAAGGGGCTATCTTGTTGAAGATTCCCTCCCCTCCTCCCCGTCGACAAAAAAGGTCGTACGTTTTAAGCAACAGCATGGGCGCGGGGAACTGAAAAGTTTTCAAGTTAACATCCTAACATTATTTTAAGTAAGTAATTTCACTGTAATTTACGCTCGTGTTTTCAAAATCGTCTGCAACATACAATTGGTATGATCGGCTTATAATGTATTTTCATTAAAATTCTCAAGATCAAGTTGTCGTGCGATTTAAATGCAATTAGTTTTTAAATGTTGCAGAAAATTGCCAGTAACGCGTTGCGCAGCTGTCTGGCAGCAATTACACGTTACGATACGACTACGACACGACTATAGATTGTTTATTTATTTTTAAAAGGTTCTTTTTTTAAAACAATTTTCGGACTTAGTTTATACTTTGGGCCTTTTTTGTTATCGCTGGGAGTATCTTTAAAAGAGACGGCGGTTATATGAGATTTCTATGAATTAAAACGACCCCTTCATTATCTGACCTCTGTCCCATCTAACGAGTTATTCAAGAAGTTTTTTAAAAACCGTTCGCAAAACGATTATCGGGACAATGATCGTCGAATCCATATCATCTCATCTCGTGAGCCAAGTCAAGGTACTTAATTTTTTCCCTTTCGGCCTTCACTAGGTTGGTATCGACGAGCACCGCCTGCCGCATTGACGAACGATCTCAGATTTTTGGCGACAATTCACTGAATTTATTATTATTATCGGTGACGATAAGCGTTCAAGCCGATGTTACCCCTCACCGGGGGGACCCTTGTGTCGAGTTACTAGCGATAGAGGTTCAGGCTAAGCGACCTAAGAGCTATGCAGTCAATGTCAGCTTCTCTGGCCAATCTGTGTTGTTCGTCATAAATAAAAAATCGTTGACGAATGTCGTCTCGTGACGTGTAAAGCGGGGGACATTCAGATTATGATGCGGCATAACTGTACCGCCAGGTGCAATGCGGGCCCCAAGTAAAATTAAAAATAGAACAGTTCGGCCGCACAGCGCAACTCAATTTTCGCATGATATTATATGAACGTTTCGAGTTGGTGCAAATTATGGCACATTTTCTTCGATTAAATTTATCTGGAAGTAATGCAAGCCAGGGGTGCTCAGACGGGCGTTCGCCTTTTTGAATTAATTAATGAAATTGACACCTTACTGTTAGCTACTTTGCTCAACTTTGCTCAACATCGCACACAACATATTTTATATTTTATCAAATTATTAACAGCAATACATCAAGAGCCTTAGTGGTAATTTATTTAAGACATACTGACTTTGTTTCAGAGATTCACTTTTAAAGGGCTTTTCCTCCAGCAAAACTCACTTGTTCTAAACTGTACACTAATTGCCTACAGAGAGAGTCCTCTCCTTTTTATCCTAAATTTCTAGTATATGCATCTCTTTTAAAGACGGAAGCGGAAACGGCCTTCGTTGCTAACAACCGATAAAAGTACTTTAGTTGACTAAACTAAAGTATTTTTATATTAGTCAGTCCATTAACTTTATAGATTATAATATTGAGTAGGACCAACTGTCGCTAACACTACCGTATGACTAAAATTGAAGCGTCATTAGCCTAATGGTTTAGGGTACGGTCTGCGAATCGTAAAGTCGTAGGTTCGAATCCACCGTTCGACTATTGACGTGAACCATCACCTAGCACAAGCTTAAGCTTAGTTGTAATGGTTAATAAGAATGTTAGTATTGCTTTCTGAAAAAAAAGAAAGCTTTCTTTTTTTTTAAATATTTAAATGGTCGGTTAAGTAATTGAAAGGAAATAAACTACTAAATAACAGCAGCCAATTAATAAGGCCATGTAAAAATTATGAATTACATGTCAATCGAATGGATGGCATTTATTATTATTTTTATTTATTTTGAATCCTTAGGTTAAGTTTTTATAATATTTCTATAAAAAGTAAAATACACAAGAATATCATACAAAATACAAAAACATTATAAAAACCTAACCTAGTGTGTGCCACCGGCAACGAAGCAGAGCCCAAGCGACCGGTGGTTAGGGCGACATAGAGAGAAACCTCCTGACGATGCCTGCCGTGTCCAGGAGTACTGCCTTCTGTATCTGACCCTTGATCCAGCTATCTAGCGAATTGGGGTGTCCTGTCGCTGACAGATCCGGGGCACCCCGCTCATAACGGCTGATGGCATTCGCGGAAGGTTTAGTGGGTAGGGGCTGAGTCCACACATCCCTCCGGGTCCACCCAGGGTACTGGAGGATGGTCTATAAAAAGATTCCCCCGCGTGAACAAAAAAAAAAAAGCTATCTAGCGAAAGTCTCTTAATATGTTGTTCGAGACTTTTCGCTATGAGACCGTTTGCAGAAACGACTATTATTATTATTCATTTATTCAAATAAATAACTAAGACTGATCATTATTTTAAATAACTATTAAATTACCTTACACTAAATTATAAGATTATAATATAAAATAAAAAATATAATATTATACTAACGGCTTGGCTATGCTTATGAATACCTTACCCCATGTGAGACGGCGCAGCATCTGTTTACATAAACACAGTCAAGCCTTTGAGCGACCATGCTCAGGATGCTGTTAGAGCTGGCCCGCACCCTGCGCACCAGAGATGCACACTTCTTGCGCATTGTCGCAACAAAGCATGCCATCTGTGCATCCGCGAACATCCCCGATGCACTATAGAAACGGGGCAACCCCAACAGAACCCTGAACGCGTTGTTATATTGAATTACATTATATTTATATAATTATATTATACCAGCTTCCTTGGCCAATCTGTGTAGTTGGTCATAAAAAAAATCATTTTGAGTCAATTCTTTTACGTTTATACATATGTTTACATGTATTTTTGTGTGAGTGTGTGTTAATTTATTAAATAACAGTAGATCAGGTACCAGGTTACGATATCCATGTCCATATTTCACCACTACTAGCCAGTGTAACACGATCGATCGCCCCTCACAATGTCAACGTTGCGATAGCTCATGTTAATTGGTGTTGTTAACCATTAGTAGTAGACCAGGTGGAGGCACATTTTATGTTAGTAGGATTACAGAGTAACAGTAGTTCAGAGACAGGTGTTTGTGTGGATACCGGTCCAAAGGCCGTTGCGTTACCTTCACACGACGATAGACTATCGTCTCTATGTTGATATACTTAAGATAAATAATTGTATATACCGTTACATGAATGTTAAACATAAGGTATAGCATAATTACCTCTGTTTTAATTACCAGACGCGACCGCTATAATTATTGACCATTTTTTTTTAAATAGCAGTAGCAATTACCGGGTGGTAGTTGCCATTTTTAACCGACTGCATAAAATAGGAGCAATTCTCAATTCGATTGTATTTTTCAACCGACTTCAAAAAAGTAGGAGGATAAATTTCGACTGGGCGAAACGATTTTGAAGAGTTTTTTTTTTTATTTGAAAGCTGGTTGTCGGTCTACGAGACTAGAAAATGCCGAAACTGGCCTAACATGTGTATAAAAACGATAATCTCTGCATACCCTTCTCTTCTTTTCGCACGCTAGACTTGGGGACTAAGCGTGCGTTACTGCAAGTGTGATCGAGCGAGTCGAAGAAAAGTTGATTGGGAGATATAAGTTAGTGAAGATAGAGAGAGAGGCAAGAAAGAGGTGCGAGCACACATTTTCTTTCTCTCTTGAATTATAGATACTTTACTAATATATACTAATTATATTATATACATTCATAATATAGTCTACTAATACTGTACTAATAGAAGTCTTTTTTCAGACATGTGGTCGAAAGCAGACTCGTTTATTTTTATAGGTGTTAGTGCTAGAAAAATCTAGAAAAAAGAAGATCGAAGAGATCGGGGTAGACCAAAGCTTCGTTGGTTAGACGGTGTCAATCGAGACGCCAAAGAAATTGGCATAGGAACCTGGAGGACTGCGGCCATGGATAGACCGAGGTGGAGGAAGTTGCTTGACCAAGGCTCACAAAGGGCTGTAGAGCTTATAGAAGAAGAAGAAGTGCTAGAACTAACAAATTATTATGTGAGGGAAATAACATTTATGAATGCACTAAAACTTTTTTAATTGATTTGTATTTTTGGGCCTGTTTTATTTCGCGCTCATTAAACTCATCCTACTGTATTTAAAATAGGATTATTTGTCTATGGTTTATTTATACAAGGTAATTGTACCAAATGACCGGGCGTATTATGATTAGAAATGCGTTTAGTCTTTCAGTTTTACATAACAAACATAGTTAGTTTGAAATTTAAACACGAAACCAAATCTAATTTAATCGAATTCGTTACCAGAAGACACAATGGTGTTTAGAATTAAAAGGATATATATCTCGTATTTAAAGAAATATTAAAAATAAAATCACTTTTACAGATTTTTGTAGACTTTTACAGTTTCGAACACTTCTTCTTCTTCTTTGTCGTTCCCACATTCCTGAGGATCGTGGTCACAAGAGCCCCTCAAATGAACAATCTGCCTCCATCGGTTTCGGTCCGACGGCCTTTTACTTGGTCAGACCATCGTGTTGGCGACCGGCCTCTTGTTCTCCTGCCTTCTGTATTGCGAGCGATGACCAGCTTTTCAAGTTTACCATCCCCTCTACGCATTATATACCCGAAATATGACTACGCGCTGTAGCTGAACACTTTACAGTGATCATTTTTAAGCGACTTCAAAAAAAGAGGAGGTTCTACAAGTATTTTTTTTATGTTTTATGCATCAGAATTTTATGGTGAACCGATTTTGATGATTCTTTTTTGATAATCATATATATCTTAAATTTGTCTTATCACTAATATCACGCACCCGATTTCGATGATTCATTTTCCACGGAAAAGATGTACTTCAAGTGTAGTTTGAAGAGAGTTTGAATAGGTTCGGATTAATTCTATTTTGTAATATTTGTACGGTAATTCGGAAATACGGTTAAAGTAAAACCTTTATATATAATTTGAAGCGTCAATAGCCTAATGGTTAAAGGTACGGCCTGCGAATCGTAAGGTCGTGGGTTTCAATCCACCATTCGACTATTGCCGTGAACCATGTCCTAGCACAAGCTTAAGCTTAGTTGGAATGGTTAACAAGATTGTTAGTAATATTTCTGAAAAAAATATTACTAACAATCTCTCTACGATAGGCGTACGCCTTCTCTGCCTAAAGAGCCTGCCCTAGTGCCGATATACAGACTTCACATTTCTTACAAAAAATTTCTAAGAAATGTAGGTTTCCTCACGATGTTTTCCTTCACCGCCGAGCGCGTGGTAAATTAGCACATAAAATTGCAACAACAAACTTATTGGTGCCGGAACCCAGGGATCGTACTTGTGTTGCTAGCGTACTATGCAACTTAAGGCAACCACTCGGACACTGAGCTACCACGGATCGGCTCAGCTAGGTATAATAAGTAATAAGTATATTTACGATTAAAAACAAAAACTTAAAATCGAAGAGGAATATTACGAATTAATTAGAACTAAACCAATCTGTAATCTAAATATCTATGACGAACGACTTATCCAATAAAAATGAATCAAGGAAATCGGCTCACGTGATTTTGAGTTATTCGTCCATTTGTTGCACACGTACTCGATGCAAGTTTTATTCGCGACCGTCGGAGGTTGCGAATAATCCTTGCGCGTTACCGCTATTTTATGGGCAGGCCCCACCCCTTGGATGTTAGGAGCGTTGCTGGAGTTTCTTCGGCCACTTCTTCTCCCAGCGCCAACGCTTCCCGAAGTGGCACTCAAAGTTAGTTTAGCTTTTGAATGTCTCTTAGATTATCTGTGAAATAGCAACCGACCGAGTCGTGGTTCGGCCCTCTCGGGCGCCCTCGGATCGGCATGCTTACGCGTAACATAGTAACCGTCCAAGCCGAGGTTACCCCTCACCGGGGGGACCCTTGTGTCGAGTTACTAGCAATAGAGGTTCAGGCTAAGCGACCTAAGAGCTATGCCACCTCTCAATCCGGTGAAGCAGTCAAGGCCAGCTTCTCTGGCCAATCTGTGTAGTTCGTCAATAAAAAAAAAAAATCGATGCAAGTTTAAGACATATGGTTTTCTCTAGGATGTGACTATGAGTCAGAACTGGAACGCTGGACGCTTCAGCTTTCAAATAAAAAAAGAATCATCAAAATCGCTTCACCCAGTCGGAAGTTATGAGGTGCCAAAACTCCCTTTGTTGAAGTCTGTTAAAAAAAAGTTCGTCCGATCTGCAAGACGGTGTCGCATCTTAATAGAGGAAGGAGGATCACGTTCCAACACACGCCATCGGCTCGTTCAGTCACCTACGATCCTGGGCACGTTCACGACAAGCGTGCGCATAAATGAATCAATTAATACGATATCACTCACCTCTGCACCATTTACATATCGTTACGTAGCTGGCGAAGGTCGTAGCGGCCTGATTTTGAAAAAATTGTGTGTGTGTTAACCTTCGAGCGGGCGCCCTGTGTGTAAAATTTACGATAATCTATAATGCAAATATTATGCTTTAATTGCCATTACACAAATTCAGCATCAGATGATTCTAGCTGTCGTCAACGAATTGCTCGTTGAGGTCTCGCCTCTTCCACGAGATGTTTAGAGAGAAACGGATGATTTTAAAACAATGCTTTTTTTTAACAAATACTAGTGTATGCAGCCCACTTAGCCGGGCTAGATTTTGCTTTATTTTATATAAACAATAAACTTACATCATTAAATATTTAATTTAACTCACACAATATAACATTAAATTATTCATTTCTCTCCATGTTCATTCTCTTCTCGAGCGGGTGAAGATGACGTACACCCATGTACATATCAGTAAATACAATATCATTCTTATCATTTATACAAAAACATATCGGGCTCAAGTTAATATCAGAAATAAAAGTACGACGAATGGCTTTTCAATGAATATGGAGTATTTCATTGTACTTCAATATGGTTAATAATGACATAAATATACACAACGCATGTGTCAATACAAATGTGTGTTATACAACAATAGAATATAATCATAGTAAATGGAAGCTATATTTGACAGTTCAAAAACTCCGATCGTCACCAAACTTTATTCTATTACTCGTCAGG
Source organism: Meandrusa payeni (assembly GCA_029286785.1). NCBI lineage: Eukaryota > Metazoa > Arthropoda > Insecta > Lepidoptera > Papilionidae > Meandrusa > Meandrusa payeni. The sequence goes on from JAGSMX010000029.1 coordinate 7,667,951, forward strand.
TTGATCTGAAGATTCCCTGAAAGTTTCATTGAAATCGGCCCAGCAGTTTCGGAGCCTATACGAATCAAACCCACCCACACATTCTCTTTTATATATATAGAGTGTATACAGTCTCGTTAACCATTCCAACTAAGCTTACACTCGTCCTAGGAGATGGTTCACGTCAATAGTGGAACGGTGGATTATTTTGCAGGCTGAAACCACAAATTTAGAGTGCATTTATCAATATCATTTGTTTGATTTGTTAATAACTAGTTTGATTTCTTACGAGGTCAAAACAGAATTAAAATCTATAAACAATTGAAAATTCTAAACACAATGTCGATAAATTCCATTCAGTATAGCATGATTTAGTGATTTAAGAAAATGGTTACGATACTCGAGTACTACTGGGTGTAGAACGCTGATTTTTTTGACTGGTTTTTCATAAGAGGTTTTACCCCCGGTGTTTTCTTTGTTGATGGGAGGAAATCTTCAACAAGATACAGGCTATCTTGTTGAAGATTTCCTGTTGTAGAAGTCTGGGGGAATTTATTATTAATTATGTGGGGTTTTGTTTGGGTCCTTCCTCGGTGCATGGTGAAGGGGTCTCCAGAGGAACGCATCGGAGTCCCTCTGCACTGCGCTCTTCGGAGACCACGTCCCGGGGGGAGGTAAATCCCTCCCCCCTATGCCCTCGCAGTGCAAGGCGACAGGGGCCAGCCGATGTCGCTTTCTTCTGTCGACCACTTTGGTGGACGACAACGACCACTTTTAGTCGCCTCCTACGATAGGCAGGGAATACCGTAGTCTTATTCCACGAGCCCAGAACTACAGATGCTAAGTTATCGCTACATTGTGGGACATCCGGTATACATGTTTAATATATACACAAAATATATTATATACAAGATTGTTTAAGAGAGAAAGAAAAATACGATACATAACTCCCTTTTTTTTCTATCTTCACTAACTTATATCTTCCTCTCCACTTCCCGATCACACTTTACGTATTGCATTCACCAAGTACTTGTGTACTTACTCCTCAAGTCAAGCGTGCGTAAAGAAGTTTTACTTCAAAAATGTCACAACACTGGCCGGTTAACTAAAACAAACAATTCGACAGTTGACGTCGAATGACATTAGGTATTACACGTAAAGTGCAGTTAGAATTCGTTAATAACGCGACCGTCTCGCCGAATGATTTAGCCGCCTTTGTTGTCTGGCCGCGCAGACAGTTTTGCGTTGTACATTATATTGAAAACATAAATTTCAGACGTAAGCGTCTCTCGTTATACAATGAAAATGAACTTGACGCTCCACACACAGACTCCCAATGTGTGTGTGTCATGATTGTTGTTTTATTTTTAATGACATTATTTTTATCTATCTGTAAGTACATTATTGGAGCCGTGGTAGCGCAGCCCCGATTAGCAGGATCTCTCTGGCTGCGCTAAGCCGTGTTGCCATCACTATAGCGCCAAAATGGTTCATGAGGGCTTCGTCGACCATGAGTCGATCGCATTTCTTTTTCCTCATGCCATTCACTAATATTGAGACCATAGTGCGCACTTTAGTTTTTGCGTCGGCACCTATGTGTTCGGCTAGCTTTTCTCTGAGATCCTTTGCTGCCTCTGTGTGACTACAACGTCCTTATCCGCGCTGAAGTGGTTGACAATCCAGGTTGTTTTGCCGCATCCAGGGACTCCGTTGAATCAAGTGATTTAGGTATCTAAGACATTTGAAGTCTGCCAATCCGCACTAGCGCCGCGTAGCGGACTATGTCCTTATGCTCTCTTTACAGAGACGGCCTGCGCCCAACAGTGGCACATACATTATATATACAAACTTTAACTTAACATTAGTGGCGGTTGCATTTGTCTCTCTCTTAAGTAAAACTCGAAACAAACGTCTTTTTAACTTGTAAGGTTGTACTTCAAAGGCCGTTTCATGAGAGTTTGGTTAAGTTCTGTTTAATACTAACTCTCCATAATTCGGAGATACATTTTTTTTCTTTATGAGATATAAAGTACTTGACCACCACCTCACCTAATGTTAATTGGTGATAAGTCGAAAGATGGTACGCGCTAAAAGGACCCTTACTTACCCTCCTTTTACCGCGCAAAAAAGCGTTTAAAGTTTGATGCGATTTGAAGTAGTTTTTCGTCTTTACTTGTAAATGTATTTCTACTATACATATAAAAAGTTCAAATGGAAAGCGTACCTCCTTAAGTTAAGACTTGGTCAACGCGAATAAACCGATCCGTGCCGTATTACGTAAACGCAAACATGGTTAATGAGAATGGGGCAATAAAACTTCGAACTAGGCTATCTACAGTTCGATGCCCGATAAGGCGGCGCCGGATTGAATCATATTTTTTTCGCGTTCACAGTTTTACAAGATAAGGTTGAATTTTCAATTGTTTATTCGGTACACGTCTAGTTTGCAATCGGGTTATCACGGCATGCCTGGTACTCCAAATTACTGTTTACTCCAGTAATTTTTTTATGATATATGACTGACGAGGTATTACACAAGTTATCTAAACGACAGCCATATTTACATCGTAGACAGACCATTTCAATCGATTGTAATTACTTAAAATATTGTAAATAAATAAGGTATTAAACAGTACAGTTACATGTCCCACTCCTGGGCACAGGCCTTCTCTGTAAAGAGAGTATAAGGGCATAGGCACGCGGCTCTGGTGCCGATTGGCATCCTTCAAATGTCGTAGAAATGTCTAAGACATGTAGGTTTCCTCACGATGTTTTCCTTCACTAAATCAGCTCATAACATTGCAACAAATTTATCGGTGCCGGCACCGGGGATCGAACTCATGTTGCTAGCGTACTGTGCAACTTGAGGCCGCCGCCCGGGCACAGCTACCACGGCTCTATGAATTAATCCTATATAATAAGGTATCATATAATATATATATGTATATATAGGATTAATTATAGTGTATAGTATGTATTAGTATTTATTGGATATTATATGAATAGTTGATATATTTATGGGTGTAGTTTTCGTCAATAAAACTAAACTGCACTGGTAGTTTGGCGAAACAATTTACGAAATTATTTAACGTAAAACTATATCTTACGTAAACTTGGATAATACAGTATTTTTCATTAAATTTTATTTTTATTTAAATTTTAGTACTTACTGTTGCCTCCGTAGTGTAAATAAATTAATAAAAATATTTTATTTTATTAAAAGGATATTTAACTGTCTATCATGTACAATTTATTTCAGTTAGCTAGCGTCTTCATCTTCCGAGATCAAACTTTCTTAACCGATCCTTTATTTTTGCTCACGGCTACAGTTTAATATTACACGATGGAATTTGAGCCTAGGATCTTCAACTGATCCGCACGAGGCAAGCATTATGTGACACATCCGTACGATATCGTTGATTACTACGACAAGTAAAATGTATCAATGTCGTATATAAAGTTATTTAAAACGAACACAAAACACGTGGACTATTTTATTACGCCAAGTAATCCGCGATAAGATTATCAAGCACGTAACATTTCATAAGTAACGGCTATTTTATGTCGTTATCAAGACGCGCTAAATAATGTAACACCGAAATTGAGGTCTACGACGGGTTATCGCCCTTATTGCTAGAGCAGTGCCTTATCAAGTGCTACGACGCTACGGGCAAGGGTCAATGGCATCGTAGACGGCGCGCTACGGGAGTCGTTGCGTTCGAACTTTTTATTGCCAAAAATTAATACACATGGAATCGTAGAATTATTTTATTAACATTTTTAAATACAAATACTTAAGTTCGTCAACTAAAAGGGTAGGCAGAGATCACTGACTTACTATGATCCTGGCAAAACTTTTCGCTTCATTTATATATATACACGTAGGCGCTTAGCTACCACAATTGTCAGTGAATTTGAACCGTCAATAGTCTAATGGTTTAGGGTACGGTCTGGGAACCGTAAGGTCATGGGTTATAGCACAAACTTAAGCTTAGTTGGAATGGTTAACGAGAATGTTAGTAATATTTCTGAACAAGAAATATTGTTAGCTTTCTTTGTACAAAAGAAAGCCTTCACTTTTTTTTTGTATTCATTCCTACCCTCTTTGTAAAGGCTACCATTGTTGACCATAATATCTAGTAGATTTTAATGCGATGAAATGAAGAGACCTCTCCTTATGATATAACGTGTGATTTTCACAAAACTCGGATCTCTATCGGAATACGATGACAACCGTACTGTTAAAGAAATGACTGACATTTTCATATCCATTGATATGGAACTTTACTGTTTACTGTCAAATGTCAAAAAGAATAATGTCATTGTATAATATAGAGATGTTACAACCATAATAATTATTACTTAAAACGGGATATTACCATTACCAGTGTATTATACGAAATGAGTTCCCGATATTTTTAAGTAATAATTGTTAAGTTCGTGACCATGTTAGTTTAAAATCATAATTATGTTACAACCACCTTCTGTAACTTTGAAAATACTGTTTTATTGTCATTAGTAAACAAAACATTATCTCCACTTTAAAACATAACTAAAAGTACAACAAAATAAAGCTTATTGGGAAATCTTTCTAATAATAAAACTCAATGCCTGCCTAAATTTTATTTAATTTTGCCATTAATAGGAAGCTATTTGAGAGAGCACGATAAATACGAACTTTTCTGAAAAATTAAGAAGGAAAATCTACAATATATCTATAGTAACGTTTAATATTTGATCCACGAGATGTTTTCAAGTCTGTTTGTATTTTTACCCGCTACTATCGAGAGTATATTCAACTAATTATATGGTCGTAAATGTAGACGTGACTTGAGACGGTTATTTACTTAGGTTTCGGTAAATAAAAGTTCATGTACCCCATAGCATTGGGCATATGGGCGCCGGTGCGATGGCCAGGTGAATGCACGCGTTCGAGATGCTGAATTTTCTTTCAGACGAGCCCTGATAAGTAAACGAACTTTCCCTTCTCGTCACAGGGACGCATTCTGAATACGAGATCGTATATTTATTTTGTCTATTACGTTCTGTACCATTGACTGCCATTCCTGCGGCACGCGTGTTGACATTGGTGGTATGTGAAAATTATATTGGTAATTTAAACTATTAAGGTAAATAATAATTAAAAAAATCATTTCGTTGTGATTTCAGTCACTACATTAGTTACAAGCCAGGAATCAAACCCACGACCATAAGATAGAAAAAAAGAATTATCAAAATTTAAAAAATACAGTCCAATTGACAACCTCTTTTTTGAGGACGGTTACAAGTTTATTAATATTATAAAAGCCGTGGTAGCTCAGTGTCTGGGCGGTTGGCACAAGTTACAAGCTAGCAGCCCTTTAGTTTTAGGCTCTCAAGAATAACACTACGGTATCCCCTGCCTGTCGTACAAGGCGACTAAAAGGGGCCTCGGGTTCACTGGGCGACAAGGGTGGGGGCCTGAGTCGTCCACCAAAGTGGACCCGGGAAGAAGGCGATATCGACTGGCCCGTGTCGCCTTGCGCTGCGAGGGCACAGGGGGGGCGGGAGTAACCTTAACCCTAAACCATTCAAATTGAGAACCACCTCCTTTCTTGGAGTCAGTTGTTAAAAGGGTTCAAAGACACGTGAGAAATTAAGTATTTTATTTTATTTCTAATATCTTGTTACAAAACATTTAAAGCAGGTAAAATACAGCCCTGCTAGCTTATCAAGGCCCAAACAGCATCCAAATCGATCGGTCACTCAACCCCGCCACCCTATAACGTCTGTCCCAGGCAATAATATATTTCTTAAATTCACACACACACGTAGGTTTCCATTCACACACATCTATATGTACACGGCTGAGGTCTGCGAACCTATTTCCACTTGAAGAGATTCAACATTCAAATGTTATGCAAGTACTTGTTATTCAAACCGTGTTATACGAGACCTTGGCATATCTGAGAGGTCTATGTTGAGGGCCTATTGTTGTCATATAGTTAGTACTTTTGTAATACTTTCCACCGATGTCTGGATAAATTAAACGAATTTATTCTATCATTTGGTGTCAAGACAAATCTTTTCTTACATGGGAGTGTAGACCAGGCCGTGTTCTAATGGTAATATATTTAATATTCCATGTACTACTACTTCTAAAGTAAAAGTTACAGCCTTTATATATGTCCCACTGCTGGGCACATGCCTTCTCTGTAAAGAGAATATAAGGGCATAGTCTACCACGGGCCCTAGAGCGGATTGGTAACATGTAGGTTTTCTTACGATGTTTTCGTTCACCGCCGAGTGCACATAAAATTGCAACAGCAAATTTATTGGTGCCGGCACCAGGGATCTTGAGGCGACCGCCCTGACACTAAGCTACCACGGCTCATAGTCTGGTATTTACCAATGGATTTCACTATGAAACCTACCTACGACAACTCAATTGTTATTATGCGAAAAACAGTAATCTACTAATTAAATTATTTTGATATGTAATCATCAATTTAATTATTTAATAATTTGATAATGATTTTTCGAAATGTAACGGTATATTTGGAAGACTTGATTAAATGGAAACAATTGAAAGTGTCAGTGGTATGTCATTGGAAAACCATAGTGGCACAACTGAATTAGGTAATGACAGATACGTCAAGTATCGACAACTGTGTTGTCACTGAACGTCCATTATGACACAATTCGTTTAGCAGACTCGTGGCCTTCGTCTATATACATTAAAGCGTCCCTTACGCACACAATCACTCGCATTTGCGTCATATTTTTTTATACTCGTCCGAACCACCGAAAAATAGAGAAACGAATATAATGAAATTATAAAACATTTATGCCGTCGCTAAATGACATGCAGGTAATCTCATCTAGTTATTTATATCTATGCAAAACAAAACGTAGGTGCGCTTCGAATTAAATGAAATCATGGCCGAAGTCAACGACCTCTCAAGGCGACACGAAATAAAACCACCTCAAGCGTCATTTTATGCAAAAGAGATTAATGGACATAACCTTCGAATTAGGTTCAACAGATGTCCCACCCAAATGGTGCTCCGAGATATATTGCATTTATCACGCCAATTTGGCCCTTATTAAATTGTGATTAGGTTCAAACTGGTGTTCTTGATGTTGACGGATGCCTTTACACAGAACCTGTGTGAGGCACCGAGATTGCCGGGGAACGAGAGCATCCAATAAACACATGAAATCAAACCATTTTATTTTTATAGTTGAATGCATTGCAAATATAACAAGATAAAGAGCTAACAATCTACAGAACTGTTCGGTAAGTAAAATTTCAAAAAAGTAACCGCCTTTATATATGTCCCACTGCTGGGCACAGTTCTTCTCTGTAAAGAGAATATAAGGGCATAGTCTGCCACGGGCCCTAGATTTTCTTACGATGTTTTCGTTCACCGCCGAGTGCACATAAAATTGCAACAGCAAATTTATTGGTGCCGGCACCAGGGATCTTGAGACGACTGACACTAAGCTACCACGGCTCATAGTCTAGTATTTAGTATATAGTCTGGTATTTACCAATGGATTTCACTATGAAACCTACCTACGACAACTCAATTGTTATTTTGCGAAAAACAGTATTCTACTAATTAAATTATTTTGATATGTAATCATCAATTTAATTATTTAATCATTTGATAATGATTTTTCGAAATGTAACGGTATATTTGGTTAACAAATGGAAACAATTGAAAGTGTCAGTGATACGCCATTGGAAAACCATAGTAGCACAAGTGAATTAGGTAATGACAGATATATGAAGTATCGACAACTGTGTTGTCACTGAACGTCCATTATGACGCAATTGGTTTAGCAGACTCGTGGCCTTGGTCTATATTCATTAAAGCGTCCCTTACGCACACAATCACTCGCATTTGCGTCATATTTTTTTCTACTCGTCCGAACCACCGAAAAATAGAGAAACGAATATAATGAAATTATAAAACATTTATGCCGTCGCTAAATGACATGCAGGTAATCTCATCTAGTTATTTATATCTATGCAAAACAAAACGTAGGTGCGCTTCGAATTAAATGAAATCATGGCCGAAGTCAACGACCTCTCAAGGCGACACGAAATAAAACCACCTCAAGCGTCATTTTATGCAAAAGAGATTAATGGACATAACCTTCGAATTAGGTTCAACAGATGTCCCACCCAAATGGTGCTCCGAGATATATTGCATTTATCACGCCAATTTGGCCCTTATTAAATTGTGATTAGGTTCAAACTGGTGTTCTTGATGTTGACGGATGCCTTTACACAGAACCTGTGTGAGGCACCGAGATTGCCGGGGAACGAGAGCATCCAATAAACACATGAAATCAAACCATTTTATTTTTATAGTTGAATGCATTGCAAATATAACAAGATAAAGAGCTAACAATCTACAGAACTGTTCGGTAAGTAAAATTTCAAAAAAGTAACCGCCTTTATATATGTCCCACTGCTAGGCACAGTTCTTCTCTGTAAAGAGAGTATAAGGGCATAGGCCGCCACGCGGCCCTAGTGCTGATTGGCAGACTTCACATGTCTTAGAAAAATTTCTAAGACATCTAGGTTTCCTCACGAAGTTTTGTTTTATCTTAAACCGCCGAGCACGTGGTAAATCAGCACATAAAATTGCGATAGCAAATTTATTGGTGCCGGCACCGGGGATTGAACTCGGGTTGCTAGCGTGCCATGCAACTTGAGGCGACACTGAGCTACCACGGCTCGATCGTTTTCAACGTAACATGAACTGAATAATACACATATCGGCTTCGAATCCCAATCGACTTGTTTTCAGTTTTTAAGGAGTAAATAAACCTTATAGAACTGCGGTAAAATCTCCATGATAAATTTCACATCAATATTTACTAAAATTTTATCACAGCGTCCCGGTAAACTCCTGGTACAAATTTCCATCCAAAGGTTGTCTGAAAGAGATCACTCAAGTCAGAGGTTCTCAAAAACGTGCCCGCGGGCACCGCGGCGCACGCGGAAATATTCGTATCTGCTCGCTACTATTCGATACAGACTGATTTTTCTTAAACATTAAATTAAAATGTAAATTATTTTTGATTATTATTTATTAGTAAATGAAACATTTTTGTTGTTCATTTAATAATAAATTATGAATATAAGAAAATAAATGATGGGAAAATGAGAAGTTATGGAAGGAGTTGGTCGATTAAAAATAGGTGGTGCCCGCCACTCGACTGATATTTCAGAATGTGCTCTAGAGTACAAAAAGATTGAGAACCACTGCTCTAGGTGATAAGACTGACCATTGCGCATGCAATTATATCGTGTCTTATTGATATGTTAAATTTATTGTTTCCGTGATGAATGTGATACGTAAATATTGTGCAATAAAGAATATTCAATTATCAATCAATATTCTCGTTAAAAGTTATTATATATCGTCTTCTCTATAGAGAGTGTACGCGGCCCTAATGCGGATTATCAGACTTCATATGTTTTAAAAAAATTTCTAAAACAATTTTCCTTACGATGTTTTCCTTCACCGCCGAGCGCGTGGTAATTTTTATATGAAGAACTAATCAGATTGGCCAGAGAAGCTAACCTTGAATGCGTCACCGTATTAAGATGTGGCATAGCTCTTAGGTCGTTTAGCGTGAACCTCTATCGCTAATAATTCGACACAAGTGTCCTCCCGGTGAGGATATGTGGTAAACAGCACTTAAAATTGGAACAAACAATTACTTTGGGGATTGAACTGGGGTTTATAGCGTACTATGCAAATTACAGCGACCGCCCAGAACAATGAACTACCACGGCCTTCCGTTTAAAAATAAGAAATTATGAAAATAACACTCCACGACTGAAGTATAACTTCCTTAGAAGCATCCTCTCTCCTCTCCTCTACAGTAACAAAACGTAACTCTCTTGTTTTTGTATTCATATCACTTCACACATTCACCAGCTTACTCCCCAAGTCGTGAGTAAAGATGTTTTACTACAAAAATATTTATTAATCGTTTATGGCATAATGATATAGTTGCTTATTATTGCATTTGATGTTTACAGTGCATTTTGCATAGCCTCGATATGTGGTGAACGCAAACATTGATAAAGTTGCCGTGTCTGAGCGATGACTAACCCTCTTGCAAGGGTGCAACGGCCGCCCGCCCTTGTGCCGACCGCGCGCCTCTCTTATGTAAAGTTGGTGCACGCTTTCCGCGTCTCCATTGTCCACTCGCATTGTTATTACAAGTGCATATTACGTATATGAATGTGCATTTTAACAGCCAGTTAGTGGTCTCCACGACTGCCTTCTAACCCTCGGTCCCGGGTTCAATTTCTACCGACATGCTAATATTGCATTTATATATTGTCTTGTATGTCATGTATACACGTACGATCGTCGTATTGAATAACAATAATATTTATATATATTTATAGTGATAGGATTTAATTTCTATCGGCAGTCCGTATGAATGCCAATTTTTTTACAAATACTTCCAACTTTTTTTTAATTAAACTATTGGCCTAAATACGTCCCAAAGCACACTACATTCTTTCTTGTGAAATGGAACTCTGCCAATCCGCACGAGAACCGTGTGAAATGAAATTCGACGGAGAACGAAGGTAGTCGATATAGCTCTTAAAGTCAGCAAGTCAAAGTGGCAGTGGGCCGGCCACATCTGCCGAGTCAGTGACGGTAGATGGGGGAGGAAAGTCTTGGAATGGAGGCCGCGCATGGGCCGGAGAAGCGTAGGGCGCCCTCCCTCCAGATGGACCGACGACCTTGTAAGGATGGCCGAAAGCGGCTGTATTGTATGTGGTAAGGCATTTGGGAAGGCCTATATCCAGCAGTGGGTAGACAGGCTGATGATGATGAGATAGATATATACAGGTTGTAACATTAGCTTTCTTACGGAAAAAATCAGAATACTCAATGGCGTTATATAGTATTATTAATAGAAAGGTAAGATATTGCAATGCATTTGATGATATGTAGAAAATATTTTTTTAATCAGTAATTGAATTTCCATGTTATAAGAGGCTGCATTTGAACAGGAAAACGTAAGACATTTCAAAGTTAATTTACCGTACACGCTTTGTTCGGTGTTGTATTGTGATTAACTGATAACGTGATCCTGTCAACAAATTTCTTTACTTGCTGTTATCATTTTTTCATCATCAAAGATCAATCACCTTATATATACGTCGTTGAGATATTAACATTGGCATCCTTGACACAACACTTTAACTCCATAACACTTTGAAACAGACAGATTTACAGATTTTAACTAGGAAAGTTTTTGATTATCATGTGGGTGAGATCGAAAAATATATTCATTTTTTTTCATTTTGTAATTTGCCACAAGAAAATTCACGTCATCCAGATATAATAACGTTATTGAATTACATATAGAATGAGTTTATTTTGTATTTTCTTTCCGATTCTGTGTTGATTGATCTCGTGACGTGTGAAAACGGGAACGCACTTGAATGCGTCTGCGCTGCGAAGTTCGTCAGATCATCGCTGATTTTATCTCATCACAGATGCTAACAAAAGTAAAAGCTCTTAGCATTGCATTACGATGTTTGTATGCCGTGTAATTTACTCTGTGACGCGAGCGCCATTGTGATGCTGGGATTCAATCGCTCGTAAGTTACAAGGGCGAGATCTTATACGGAGGGACAAGGTGCCGAGGTATCGCGGAATTTGGTTTTTCAAATTACATTGCCATTGTCGTCTGAAATTTGTACGATTAGAAGTAATAATTGGAAATGTATCTAGTATATAGTAATATATATAGTATGTAAGTGCATCTAGGACATATGGTAAGGGTAAAATATTCACATATTTGCCGGAAATATTTTTTTTTTATTTTAAAAAGAAAGCAAGCAATATTTCTTTTTTTTTCAGAAATATTACTAACCATCTTGTTAACCATTCCAACTAAGCTTAAGCTTGTGCTAGGACATGGCCGGAGAAGTCCCTTTTGAGGATGAAGTCCGGTCTTTGCCGGGACCGGCCGGACGTTGGGGTGTCCTGTCGCTGATAGGTCCGGGGCACCCCGCTCATAACGGCTGATGGCATTCGTGGAAGGTTTAGTGGGTAGGGCTGCCCAGGCCGAGTCCCACACATCCCTCCGGGCCCACCCAGGGTACCGGAGGATGGTCTATAAAAAGATTCCCCCGCGTGAACAAAAAAAAAAAAGGCCGTACCCAAAACCAGGCTATTGGGGCTTATTTATACTTTATCCATTAATATTTATACTAAACAACAATGTAATCTGGTTAATGCGAAAGATAATCGACTAAATGACACTGGCCGAGCCCTAAGAGGTATATTTTCAGAGGTTCACTCACCCCAGAGGGCAATCGCCAATACGTTTCATAGACCCACGAGGTCGTTATTCTTTTGCTTTGTTTCGAATGTGAATTTGTTTTGTACCTGAAACGTATTTATTATATTTATTTACTAGCGAAGCGAGCTAGAATATGCTTTATTTTATTTAAACAATAAACTTACATTATTAAATATTTAATTTAACTCTCACAATATATTAAATTATTCATTTCTCTCCGTATTCATTCTCTTCTCGAGCGGGTGATTATTACCTACACACAAGTACATATCAGTAAATACAATATCATTCGTATCATTTATACAAAATCATATCGGGCTCAAGTTAATGTCAGAAATAAAAGTACGACGTATGGCTTGGGCGTGGTAAATGTGAATTATCTGTGATTTAAGGGCATTAATAAATACTTATGAAGCAATAGGTATTTTTAAATTGTTAATGTTGATCACAAATAAGGAATAATTATAATGACTCTACCTGATGTTCATGAAATTTCAAAACGAACAATTCAGAGTTATCTCTCAACATCATCAAGTAGTTCACATGATCTCGTTCGACAGTAAACATAAAATACTTCGCACTTCCAAATGTTATCAAGCCAAGTATACCATCATAGTAAATAAAAAGGAGTGCTCCGATCGTCACCAAACTTTATAGGATTACTCGCCAGGTCAATCTGAAGATTCCCTGAAATTTTTAAATTTTTGAATTCAAATTTTGTTAGGCAAAAGGGATCTGCGCTTGCGAAATGGTTATTATAAGTGTAACACTCTATTTACGACGGACTATTAGAAAAAACTGTCCAGCTAATATATATATATATATATATATATATATATATATATATATATATATATATATATATATATATATATATATATATATATATATATATATATATATATTTATATATATATATATATATATATATACATTATAGTCCACACCGTGACCGGTGACGGCGACCATGACTAGCTTTGGGCATGAGCCCTGATATGGCTCGCAAAGGTCATCTGCGCGTGATGAGATTATAGTGAACAAACAGTAGCGCTTCTGTAGATCCACTCTCTCGTTCCCAAACCTCCCAGTATCAGTAGATCGGGTGACCGATACGACTGATGGAGGCAGGGAGTACAGTGACTTGCCAGTGCTCCAGTAAGCATGTGACTTATAGCATAACACAGTATAAGGTCCCTTAGCCGTCTCATACGACACCCACGGGAAGAGTGGGGGTGTTGCTATTCTAAGCTGACACCACATGGCACAGCTGAGAAAAGGTAGTAGATACTATCCTTTTTTCACCTGGATTATAAGGCTTATCGTATATTTGCATATATTTAATTTTTTTTTATCAGAAACCAAATAAGTAAATTTTGCCCTATATTAGAACAAAAAAGACTTCAAATAAAATCAGTGAGAGATTATTATAATAAATAACAATATATATATTATATAACATTCGACCAAGTAGACTGTTAAAGAAGATTTTTTTTTTTATTTTAAAACTAGTGTTTTCCATGTGGTCCCAATCCAATTTGGTACAATTCTGACGATGACAATGAGAAAACCATATGTCTTAAATTTGCATCAAGTATGTGAGCAACAAATGGACGAATAACTTAGTATCACGACAGCCGATTTCGATGATTATTTTTTTATTGGAAAGTGTGTACTTTATGGGTAGTTCAGTGAGAGATTGGTTGAGTTTTAAGCAGTTATATTTCGTAATATACCTAAAATAATTCGTAAATACAAAAAAGGCGTTCGCGCGTATATAATGTGTTTAACGTTTGATTTGATTTGAAGCCGGTTTATGATTTAATTAAACATTTATTTATTTTATTTATTTATTTAATACAGGAAAACTTACAGCTATTTAATGCTTCTTATATAATTTACAGATATATCACTAGTTTAGCAGATAACAAGTTTTCACAAATAAGTTAGGGAAAAAAAACACTAAAGATACGCAAACTTAGGTAACAGGAAGAGGAGGCGTTACGAACGCCTCCTCTTGCCGCCCCCGTAATCCGAAGCGGGGCCAGGATGGGTACCTGGCCCCAGCATGCTTCGGCGTCGTCGGGACTTCTCTGAGTGCCGGAAAAGTCCCCTTTGAGGATGAAGTCCGGTCTTTGCCGGGACCGGCCGGTCATTGGGGTGTCCTGTCCCTGACAGGACACCGGGGCACCCCGCTCATAACGGCTGATGGCATTCGCGGAAGGTTTAGTGGGTAGGGGCTGCCCAGGCCGAGTCCCACACATCCCTCCGGGCCCACCCAGGGTACCGGAGGATGGTCTATAAAAAGATTCCCCCGCGTGAACAAAAAAAAAAGGTAACACAGGATTGGAACAGTATCAAGGTCCAGCAGACAAAATTTCGCTAAATATACTTATAAAAAGCTTACGTACTGAGGCATCACTGACGTGAAATAGGTGGACATTATTGTATTTCTTACAAAAGTTATTGAATTCATTACATGCTCTGATAAAATAGCTATTAAGCCTATAATTTGCATTACTAGGTGAAGTATATAATGGACAGTTGAATCGCAGACTACGAGAAGAGATAGAGAAGTGTAACTTGTTAAGAAGTTTAGGACAATCCATGCGACTTTGAGCAATATACTCATAATAATATTTTTAAATATTTAAAACTATATGGTGAAATATATTCCTTCCTTTAATTGTATTGTGTTTATTTATTTGTTTGCTATATTTTATGTAATGTGAAAATATATGTAATGTATTTGTAAATTGTTTATTATCATTGTTATCATTCTTAGGATATTTGCATCCTGTATCGCATTTACCATGGGGAGTGTTCTGAGGAATTGTTCGGAATCATCCCAGCTACCGATTTCCATTACCGCACATCTCGGCAGAATTCCAAATTCCACCGCCACCATCTTGATGGTTGGCGTTCAACGACTGTACGTTTTTCGTGTAACTTTCTCCCACGCACTGCCAACTTGTGGAATCAACTGTCGCCAGCGGTGTTTCCGAACGTTTACGATTTAGGGACCTTCAAGAAACGAGCCTATTCCTATCTCAAAGGTCGGCAACGCACCTACAGCTCCTCCGGTGCTGTGGATGTTCATGGGCGACGGTGATCACTTAAGATCAGGTGAGCCGTATGCTCGTTTGCCACTTTTCATATAAAAAAAAAATATTTTTTTTTTTTACTTTTAAAGCAAGTACATGACTACGATCCCAAACTAATGTTAATTGGAAACGCAGACCTTGTAAGGCGCACTAGCTTAGTAAATGCCTATTCACTCTACTCTTGAAAATACCCACATTAAAGCTATTCCAGTCCTATGCTATAATACTACCTCGTAATACGAATAATGAAAGACGAAGCAAAGCACTTCCGATTGGTTTTCCGGGATGCCAAAAGGATGAAATCCAGGATCGCGTCTCAAATACCATAGTGGGATTTGGTTCATGTAATTTCTGAGCATAATTTTCAAAATACATTATAAATTTGTATGGAAACATCTCAAATCATTTTCCGCTCATGTTTATTCTGTCATGCATAATATAAGTTATTGTTTGTGTTATAATGGTAAAGAAATTTCTTATAAACATGTTTATTGTAATACGGTGTCATTTTGTTTAGCAATATGACAAAATTACGCAGTAAAGGCAACCGGCCGACTAGTTGCAAAATGTTAGGTATGTATGCGGCATTAATGTTTTATTACAACACACAAACACATGCGTGTGTGCGAAGTTGTGTGTACTTACAGGGAAATGCATATGCACTGTGCATGTGTGTCTTTCGGTTAATCTTATTGCGTAGTTGGGTGAGGAACTTTTTGAATTTCGAACGCAGAATACCTACGCCGCGGGAATCTTGAAGCTACAAGCCGTACAAAGGCGCCGATGTGTGCGTACAGATGATTGCACCGTGTACGTACGAACGTCTGCGCTCCCGTGTGTGAGTGCACCCTTCCCGTCTCGTGCAACGTATTTTTTACATTCAAAAATTTTGATTAAGCTCTTATTTTTGGTAACGTAAAGCTCATATTCGTCTGCATATAAGTTTTGTGGTTGCGATAGATTGTTGGATGGTTGTTATTTTGAATCACATACGACGTGGGGAGCGTGTGCATACTATATGTACTTGTGTGCGTTCACCTTGAAAAGCGCCAGTTCTTTGTGCAATGGGTTATTCGGTTAATGGCATCAAGAAAGTCAATGGCGCGACGCTTTGTACGTAACGTCGGCAGATGCAGGTTCACTTTCGTGCAAACTTAATCAATTAGTGGGTCACTATATTATTTGTATTGTTTTTTTTTATTATTCGCTATTAGATAGGCAGAAGTCATTTATACCATCCATCGTATTTATTACAATCAATTTAATCGTAATGAAATGGCTGTAATTATTTTTTGTTCATCAGCCAGTATCAATTCACTCATTGAAATAGGCCTTCCTCAATGTCTTCGATATCCAGCCAATTCCGGTTGTTCTTACAAGGTATAAATATAGAGATTTAAGCTTCTCAATCTGGCGAAGTCGTTAAAGCTGAAGTTTTTGAGCTTAGAACGGTTAAGGAAAATGACCAGGTGTCCTCTGTGATATAGGTGGTGAGCCCACCAATTTGGCAAGTAGCAAATATATATATTATTATATATATTATATATATAATATAATTCAGCCTAGCGAATTCCCGGGATCCTCTTTCACGACGTCTGCGTAACCCCAGCCGTTTGGAACTACAGAAGCATCTTACACCTTATACAATGAAGTACGTGGGAATCAGATACTTTTAGGAACCATCTAGCCAGGAGGCCATCGTAGTTCAGTGTCCGGGCGGTCGCTTCAAGGTGTTCAGTATGCTAGCAAGCCAAAAGCGATTCCCGGTGCAGGCACCAATGATATTATTTATTGCAAAAACATGGTGACGAAACTGATATGTCTTAGAAAAATTTCTAAGATATGAGAAACCAATAAGCGGACTAAGGCCGCGTGGCAGACTATGCCCCTGTACTCTCATTACAGAGAAAGTCTGTGGACAGTAATGGAACCCATTTAGGCTGTTACTTTACTGGAGGCCTAACATTATATCATTATGTCACTTTAACATTTTATTGAAAAAAATCCCAGGAGTGTTGGCGGAAGGCGCTCGGACGTTAAATTCGTGACAACGTATCCTAGGTACACACGTTATTACAACAAAATTGATTATTTGAAATATTTTTCTACTTTACACTCAGCGCACAGCGCCAACGCTTCTCGGAGTGGCGCTCAAAGTTAGTTTAGCTTTTGGATGTCCCTTAGATTATTCGTGAAATAGTAACCGTCCAAGCCGAGGTTACCCCTCACCGGGGCGACCCTTGTGTCGAGTTACTAACAATAGAGGTTCAGACTTAGCGACTTAAGAGCTATGCCACCTCTCAATCCGGTGAGGCAGTCAAGGCCAGCTTCTCTGGCCAACTGTGTTAGTTCGTCCAAAAAAAAATTCTCTTACATTCTACATACAAATTTGCATTCTCTACCTCTATCATACCGCGCTCTCGCTTACACACTTTGAACGATGCGGTACTTGTCGCGTCGTGCACTATGGGCAAATCTCGGGAACTGTCGGCTCGAACGTAACGGGACATTATGCGCGAATGACATCCAGTATTCATCAATTTATAAGACGTTGTCACGTCAATAATTGATTGAAACTAAAATAAATAATCATAAACGCCTATTCTGCCGACGGCATTACGTCTTAAAATACCCGCGTCCTGCCGCACTCACACGCATCCGCACACATACGCGCCGTGTACGAGCGCGCTCGCGTGTGCGTGACTTGAGGTAGGTCCAGTACCGTTTCGAGAACTAGACTGCGAGCGCTTTTTGCCGATACCCTTGTTGAGGCACTTTATTTTTTTTTTAATTCTTAACGACCAGTGCGTTTCACAATAATTATCGTATACACTAATAAGTATTTATTCAATATAATTTGACAAAATTTTATATTTACAATTTAATAAGTATTTTTCACAATATTTACAAAAATAAAACCAAGCCGTCGTCGCTTAGCAGCGTGCCCAGAAGGCTGGTAGCATTGTCACGTTGTATGGCAATGCTTAGCCTCTGTGCAAGGTAAAAGCCGGCCCTCCCACCACCAGATCTCTCGACCAACTTCTTAGCTGTCACATTAAAAAGGTGGTGTTGACTACGACCCCGACGGACCCAAAGTTTCTACCTCAAACGGCTCAAATATGAAACCCCTATCGAGGTTACTATATTTGCGCCAGCCTCAACAGAAGATTCTGGAAGATGTGACGGTGCCAAAGTATCGACGCACGTGTCATCCCATACCAAAGGATCCATCTTCCAGGGTACAAGAGTCATACCGTCTGGTATCTTAGCAGTACTACGCAATAGAATACGCGCTATTTTAATACATTTTATGAATGTTGACAAATTAAGACAAAAATTTTAGTGATTTTTGTAAAAGTGAAATGTAATTGGTTTTTTTTATGGTTATAAACTAGCGCTTGAACACGATCCTACCTGGTGTCAAGTGGTGATGTAGTCGAAAGAGGATACGCGCTAGTTTAGTAAGTGCCTATTCACTGTACTGTAGAAGGCTCTCACGTCGTACTTGGACAGAAAGACTAACGCTGGCAACTTGTTCCATTCACATCATCATCATTGCTGTACACGGGATGAACGATGACTCAAATCGCTTCGTTCGGACGCGCGGAACATCGACTATGGAGACCCGCCGAGTGTCTAAACGTCCGAAGGTAGAAGTACAAGTCCATGATGATTATAAGATTCGAGCTCAACCCTTCAAAGCATGTGATGTTAGGCCTTACAAGGCCACCCTGCGGACATGCATTGGCGGTCCACGCTTACTAAAAGCTTTAATTAAACTTTTTCCGAAATACATATAAAAAAAAATGTACTTACGTACTAAGCCCTTAAAAGCAGACAAGGATTTTGAGATTATTAAACTTTCTGTGAACGTAAAAAGGACAAATAAATAATAATTATTAAAATACATTAAGCTGAGTTCAACTCTTAAGTATTGCGATAGTTAAAGTTACTAACATGTTAATTGTTAATTGCTTTATTTGTTACTAGAGTTCTGCCCTCCCTTCAGTTCAATATTTCACCTTACAATTGATTTAACAATGTATATCTATAAGTAAAAACCGACTCCAACCGTTAAACGCTATTACATTCGAACGCCCTCTTTGTATTTCCGAACTAGCGAAGGAATATTACGAAATAGAATTCATCAGAATCTAAGCAAACTCTCATTAAAACACCTTTAAAGTACATCGTTCCCAAAAAAAAAATCATCGATTTTTATTATTAATGACGAACTACATAGATTGAAGAATCATTGATTTTTTTTTAATTACGAACTACATAGATTGAAGAATCATCGATTTTTTTATTAATGACGAACTACATAGATTGAAGAATCATCGATTTTTTTATTAATGACGAACTACATAGATTGAAGAATCATCGATTTTTTTAATGACGAACTACACAGATTGGCCAGAGAAGTTGGCTTTGACTGCTTCACCGGATTAAGAGGTGGCATGGCATAGCTGAACCTCTATAGCTAGTAACTCGATACAAGTGTCCCCCCAGTGAGGGGTAACCTCGGCTTGGACGGTTACTATGTTACGCGTAAGCATCCCGATTCGAGGGCGCCCGAGAGGGACTGAATGATCGATATCGGTTAGCTTCATATTGAGATTACTCATTTGTCGCGCACATACCCAAAAAAAATATACACATAAGACTTACTATACGGTTTTCTCATGAATGCTTTTGTCAGATTAACCAAATTTGAAGCACCAGATATCCCGCCTTCTGTGGAAATTCGGTGTATCTTGTTGAAGATTATGTGAGATTTTTACTCACTAAACCCCCACATAATCTGTAACGAAGAGTCATGATCTGGGTATTCTTTGCATCTACATCCTTGGCACTGTTTCCATTTCTTTCGTAATCATAGATTAGACGACAAGGTTTCCGCAAACAGTACAATCTAGGCCACAAGGAAGACAAATATTGATCACATTTTAAACATATGTATTTTTATAGTTGTTTCAAACAGGCACAAAAACCGAATTCAAATCTAATAAACTAAAGGCTATTACGCGCTAACGCTCTCTTTGTATTTCCAAATTATCGTAGGAATATTATGATATAGTAATAATTTATTTATCTATAATAGTATACACAACAGTTAATTAAATCACACAGTTACATAGCAAAATATAAAACAAGTAGACACAAAAGCGATAAATTAGCCAACAGGTGCATAACTACATTATCAGAGACAATTTATGAAGTTAAGTTTATTATGTTAGGTAAGTACTTATACTTATAAATGTCCCGGAAGGCGGCCGACGAGCGGGTCAGGAGGATAGCCCAGAGACTTCCTCCCTCCGCAGGCGGCGAGTCGGGGTGCGCAGGAGGCGATACCAACGCCTCCTATCGCTGCTCCCGAAATCCGAAGCGCTAATGCTTCGGCGTCGCCGGGACTTCTCTAATTGCCGGAAAAGCCCTTTTAGAGGAAGAAGTCCGGTCTTTGCCGGGACCGGCCGGTCGTTGGGGTGCCCTGTTACTGACAGATCCGGGGCAACTCCAATTAAAATGGCATTCGCGGTAGGTGTAGTGGGTAGGGGTCGCCCAGACCGATTTCCACACATCCCTCCGGGCCCACCCAGGGTTCCGGAGGATGGTCCGTAAAAAGGATTCCCTCGCGTAAAAAAAAAGGTAAGTACTTATGTATAAAATATAATTACATTCTTATACACTTTAGTGTTTATTAAAATTAAATTGGACCAAGTATATTGGTGATTTAATTTTTAAATTATTCTTTCTGATAGATGAAAAATATCTACATCATTTTTATCATAATTTGTATGGTGGTATGGAACATAAAATAATCCTGTATTTCTAGTACGTCTCTTAGGAGCAGAAAATGTTATACGTCCTAGTAGTGTGGTCTATATTGTGCAAGAAATCATAAAGCTAACTCATATCTAATAGAAGCCTTTTATTGTACAGTGTTAGTAATTTAAAGTACTTGAAATCCTCTTGGTACGCTCTCTGTGACAGTAATCAAAACCTAACCAAACTTTCATCAAAATACTCTTCAATTACATCCTTGGCCTAGCATGGAAGCTAGTGTTTTAACATCAGATGATGAATGGTGGAGGAATTAGATGTACACAATGACATTTTTGTATCGACTATACCACGCTACTTTCACGCAAGTCGTTAAATACAATAATAAATTTATATTTATGCGTAAACTGTTTACACGAGAAAATCGTTTGCTATCAAGTAATTGCGCAGTAAGAACATTGTAAGCAATCTTCACGCTTTCTCTCTTAATAATAGGATATATTGTTGCTTCATATGTGACAATTGTAATACGCACTTCGTTATCTGTAGTATACTTGTCCTTCGGAATGTGTCCTTTATCCTGTGATAACAGTAATTGTCATTTTGCGAGACAATAATGTAAGTCGTTCGATTTAAAACCAGTTTACTTTAACTAGTCGAAGAAGTCCAAAAATGTTAAATATTCATCTCAATTTTTTAGGTTTAAGATCAACTATAGTTGCTCTTGTCATCAAGAATCAGCCTCGCAAAATGGTGTAAACAGAACTAAGTCAAAAGTGAGTTATGATTACTTGTTTACTTCTTTACTTGCTTCATCTTTCTTTATTCATATGAATTGGAATAATTTGCTCGCGTCTATCTTCCTCTCCGATTACAAGTGAATAGACATTTACTAAGCTATCTTCAGGACTGCATTTATCATGGTTAAAATCTAATTATTGGTTGGTTTTTGTCAATTTTCTATTCGCCTTGTTTTTTCTGATTATGTCCCTACCACCTTTTAAAACCTTAACCGCGGCATTAAAGATGAATGTCGTCGGAACTATGATATATGTATATTTTATGAATGAATATTTTTTATTGATAACTTATTTATGTGTGTATATTTAGTATTATTTAGTAAATGTGTAGTTTAGTTATAATTTTATCTCTATATCAACGTCATGTTCAAATATTTCCTGTCCATATAAAGGATTCCTGGAATAGATCGCTCTTAGCGATTAGGTCGCCCATTGTACCTTAGTTTTGTAATTTGGTCCTTGTTTGATTTTGTTGTACAATAAAGTTAGATCTATTGATTCATTGGAAGACGTCACGAAAACGTGATCTCATTTCCCGTTAATCGAATCAAAAATTAGTAATTGAAATATAACTCTTACCTTCGAAAACTGTACATCGGGACAGAAAAACTCAGACGGGGGCCACGTGAATTAGCCACGTGACCCCGTTAAGCACGTACTGTGAAGCAATCGTGGCAAGGAATTTCAAATGTCTTAATTAACACGTGGATTCACCAAGTACCATACGTGATATGGAGCAATCGTAACATTGGGAATTAAGTGTTTTTAAATTTTAAATGCCCACTGTACACAATGACACAATCGGAAATTATTTGATAAGAAAAATAATGAGACTTGTAAAATGTCGAAGGTACGTTATTTGTATGCTAGTACAATGTATTTGACATTGAAATGAAATTTCTAGTAACACGGTTATCAATAAATATAACTATTATACAAATATAATAAGCTTAGTGTCCGGGCGTTTGCCTCAAGTTGCATATTACGCTAGCAACTCGAGTTCAATTCCCGGTGCGGGCACCAATAAATTTGCTGTTGCAATTTTATGTGCCGATTAACCACGCGCTCGGCGATGAAGGAAAACATCGTGAGGAAACGTACATGTCTTAGAAAATTCTCTACCACATGTGAAGTCTGCCAATCCACCTTCTGGGGGGAAGGCGGCGGTTATGTGGGGTTTTTACCCACTAAAACCTCCCCGGTGGCCCTTTTCTCGGTGCATTTATTTTATTTTGTTTTTTTTTTTTTATTTTATTTTGTTCTATTTTATATACAATTTATGTTTCCCTTGCTTTTAAGCTATTCTTGCTTTGTTAAAATTTTGCTACTGACATCTGTTTGCTTCTAAAAATGGGTTTCTGCAGAATACCAGCGCTGATTTACCCTCCTCGGATAATCAGCATTATGCTGAGCAGTGAACCCGGTCGGTTCGGCGTTGCAACGCATAGCCTTGTGTATCGGACCTTTTGGGTCTTTACTGATATATATATTTATTTTTTATTTTATTTTTTCATTTTTAACTATGCGCTTAACTTGTTGTGTTAATTTGTATATGTGTTGTAATCTGTCTAACCGATTAAATGGCTTATTATTATTATTATTATCTCCAGTGGAACGCACCGGAGCCTCTCTGCACTGTGCTCAAGGAGAGCTCGTCCCCGGGGGGGCAGGAGGAGGAGGGGGGGAAGCATAATCTAGCCCAGGAAAGCGGGCCGGGTACGCTAGTTTATCTAAAAAGAAAGTATCAGTTGTCTCTTAACGGACTGACCAGCGACTGAACTTGACCGTGCGTATTACACAAAGTTAGTGCGCCACTGATTTATACCAAACACGGGCTCGTATATCAAGCATTTTATTGTATCACTGACCTTGCCCACACGATACTGCAGCGCTGCTCGGATGCAATTAATTCATCATTATCAGTTTGTGATGCAATTTAATGGCCGCTATATTTAAAACGGACTCTCGAAGTACAGTCACAAACAACTGCTTACGTACGAATACAATATATTTTATGGACGATGTAACACAATTGGCCAGAGAAGCTGGCCTTGACTGCTTCACCGGATTGAGAGGTGGCATAGCTCTTAGGTCGCTTAGCCTGAACCTCAAACGATATCCGGTAGATTATTTTTTTTTACACTTTCTAAGCAAGTGCTTGACTACGATCCCATTTGATGTTAAGTGGAAATGCAGTCCTGGATAATACAGCGCACCAATATTTATTGCAAAGGATGTTTATCCGTGATATCAGTGACTTGTTGTTTCCAATATTTTTAATATTTCAATATATAATATCCTTTTTTTTTAACTTAATAAAATATTTAATTAGGAAAATATGTTGTTCATCTTTTAGTGTATTGTTTATAACGTACATAAATCTAATAACTATTTGATGTATAATATATATATATATATATTTTTTTATACGTCTGTCTAAATTACATGTTAGTATTGCACGCGCACGACTTTGGATAGTCCTGGGCACCGCTAAGCGCTGTCGCATCCTTGCGAGCATTTACTGACGGTATCCAGTGTTGTCATCATATCCTATATCCTATTTGTCCGTTTTTTCTTTCTTTAACTATATTTTTTGTCTTTTTTAATGTTTCAAATTTTGTTTGTAATGTATTCGAATGGTGTCAATAAAGAAAATGTCCGATGTCTATATGTCTACTTAAAGAGTAGTTTGATGAAAGCTTGGTTAGGTTCTGATTAATTCTATTACGTAATATTTCTACGATATTTTAAAATATAACGAAAATAATAATAATTTATTTATTCAATTAAGTAACTTAGACTCATCATTACATTAAATAAAAACCTTAGACTAAATTAGATTATAATAATAATATAAAAATATAATATAATATTATACTAACGTCTTGACTATGCTTATGAATACCTTACCCCATGTGAGACGGCGCAGCATCTGTTTACATAAACACAATCAAGCCTTTGAGCGATCATGCTCATGATGCTGTTGGAGCTGGTCCGCACCCTGCGCACTAGAGATGCACACCTCTTGCGCATTGTCGCAAAAAAGCATGCCACCTGTGCATCCGCGAACATCCCCGATGCACTACAGAAACGGGGCAACCCCAACAGAACCCTGAACGCGTTGTTATATAGAAACACGGAGAGTGCTCTACGATATTTGAGTATACTTCGCCCACAGACTGCACATGAAGAGGGCATCCGAGCGTAATAGCTTTTAACGTTTGATTTGATTTGAAGTCGGTTTTCGTTTTTCCGTTTAAATAAACTTGTCGAGATACTTTTGATTGCGACTGTACTTGCATATTATCTGTTCTGACATTCCGCGCCCTTGTCTACCTTCATGCAACAAACACATTAGTAATTCCTTATTTACAGACGCAGTAATAAAAACCAAAGAGCCTTGAACGGTTATCAAACAGCGTGACACATTGCGAGAGAACAATAAAATTATCTCTTTATTTCAACGGGCGCGTACCACAAGTTACGAAGATAGTAATCGTTTCCGTGTATCGCATCTTCGTCTTTACGCCTCGGTGATAGTTGTCATATTTACTTGTTGTTAGCGCTTGATTGTGTGTTAACATGATTTTTGAGCGTTAAATTTGCAACGCATTCGGAATAAATATTTTCGATAATACATCATTTATATGAATAAATGTTTCTCTTTGACAACTCTCAGTTCTAACAGATTTGATATACGGCGTCTAAATGTTGGGATAACATCCCCCCACCTATTAGGACATCAAAAACATTACCTATATTCTAAAACAAATTTAAATACGTCCCGAGTTTCAACGTAAGCACGCCAACATCAATTACGACAAATGTTTTATTTAACGCTACGTTTATGTCATTTACAAAGTAATTTGATTTTATATATTAATGTCAACAAAGTAAAATTATTTATATTTGTATATATATATATCTATCTCTAATGTCGGTCCCTCATATCTGAGGATCGTGGTCACCGTCAGGGTTGCACCTAGAGCGGATGATTTGCCTCCACCGGCTTCTGTCCAGAGCGTTTCTTACAGCAGTGTAAAATTTGGAGGACGACGAGTCTCTTAACGGCCGCGAGATCTTTTACCTGCGGTTTTCCCAACTACGATCAGTTTATTTAGACTTTCGTCGCCTCTGCGCATTGTGTCCGAAATACGCCAGGATTCGTAGTCGGCATATGGTAGACAAACGAGTCTTAATTTGTAATTGGGTTAGGATAGATGCATTGGTGTGTTTCGCAGTCCAGGGTATCCTTTACATTATGTATGTTATTATATATTATAGCTGCGGTTATTATATATATATATATAAATGCGTTTTTTTTAAATATATTTTATAAAATAAATAAAAGTGTATACAACACCATATTTATACACAACCGAATCGCGTCCGCCTTAGTTTTCACAGGTTTTTTTTTTGGCTGAAAATCAGCACTGTGCTACAATGTGTGAGCACAGCACATGCTGAGCCAAACCCTTTTCGGCACAATTTCTATTTTCTTTTTTTTAATTTGTTACAATTTTAATTACTGTTGTTTTTGTTGGTTTTCGTCTTGTTTTACCTGTTGTTTCTGTGTTCTTGTGCCGAGTAAATTTCTATTCCATTCTATTACAAATACAACAGGAAAGAAACAGCCGTGGTGGCTCAGTGTCCGTGCTGTCATCTTATATTACATAAAACGTAAACCCGAATGCGGTGAGGGAAATCATCGTAAAGAAACCTTTATGTGTCAGAACATTTTCTAAGACATGTGAAGTCAGTCAATCCGCACATGTGAAGTCAGCTCTACGTGCCGTACTATGCCTGTATACTCTCTTTACAGACAAGGGAGCCTGTGCCCAGCAGTGGGACATATATATTTAGAATGACAATTACAATTTATAAATTCTAGATGTGTAGCTCAGCTATCATCGGTTATTGATTCCTTATATTTTAAATAAATAAATAAAATTGGAGTGTCGGTTTGTAATATCAAAATAACTGTTTTTACTACATGCATACATACATTCCATGGAGAGGCAGGCCAAAATGTTGATAGGTGATCTAAATCTACATTTAGATAGTGGCGAGCCTATCGGTGTTTTACAGATTACATTTTGGAGAGTGTGTACAGGAATTACAAGAGTTAATTCCCCCATCCCCATTCTTCCTTTGAGCGTTTAGACAGTCGGAGGGTCTCCACCCTTTTATAGTCGATCTTTCGCACGTCCGAACGAAATGATTTGAGTCATCGTTCATCGTGCGTACAGCAAAAGAATGGAACAAGTTGCCGGCAGCTTTCCGTCCAAGTACGACGTGGGAGCCTTGAAGAGAAGAGTGAATAAGAACTTACTAAAACAGCGCGTACTATCTTTCGACTATATCACCACTTAACATCAGGTAGGATCGTGGTCAAACACTAGTTTATAACCCAAAAACATTTTTTACAATTTCTGTCTGTATGTGTGTTTGTTTCGGCTAGTCTCTGGAACGTCTGGACCGATTTTACAGGACATTTACTGGCAGATAGCTGATGTAATGAAGAGTAACGTAGGCTTTCATTTTAGAAAAAAAAATAGATTTAATCGCGGGTAATAATTAACCTCGGGGCGCACCTACCTATATAAGACCCATAAATAAATATAACATAATTGTTGTCATATACAACGTTCATTATAAAACAAACAAATAAAACGATACTATTTTTACCAGATAAATGACGCGTCAGCTGACCTAATCTCGGTCGACGGAGGACAATGAGATTTCTCAACACTATGCTAACGTAAGTGCGTTGACGTCTGACTGTATATACGTACCCTTAGTACAGTCAACTCATCAACACACTGTGCCATAAACACAATAAAAAGATAAACAACGTACAGATTTAAAAAAAAACTTGGTTGGATAGCGACTGTCGATAGACGTGATAACATGTAACTTAGAATTTTAGAATTGAAATTTGAAACTTCATTATGTACTAGAGTACCCCGGCCCGCTTTGCCGAGCTAGATTTTGCCTTATTTTATTTAAACAATAAACTAACATCATTAAATATTACATTTAACTCCCACAATATTTTAAATTATTCATTTCTCTTCTCGAGTGGGTGAAGATCATTAGCTACAACCTTGAACATATCAGCAGCATCAGTAAACGGATGCATTTTCTATTACTTACCTTGAATACTTCAAAATCCTTAACTGTTATCTTCAATATACTTCAGTATACTTTATTATAGTTCAAAATACTCCATTGTACTTCAAAACGGTTCATAATGACATAAATATACATAACGCATGTGTCAATACAAATTTGAGTTATAAAACTATAGAATATCATCATAGTAAATAAAAGCTATATTTGACAGTTCAAAAAGTGCTTCGATCATCACCAAACTTTGCGAGATTACTCCAGGTCAATTTGAAGATTTCCTGAAAGTTTCATTGTAATCGGTCCTGTTGTTTCGCAGCCTATATGGAACATACCCACACAATAGCCTAATGGTTTAGGGTACGGCCTGCGAATCGTAAGGTCGTGGGTTCGAATCCACCATTCGACTATTGCCGTGAACCATGTCCTAGCACAAGCTTAAGCTTAGCTGGAATGATTAACAAGATTGTTAGTAATATTTCTGAAAAAAAATATTGCTAACTTTCTTTAAAAAAAACATTTTCTCTTTTAGATTAGTCAAAATTGTCAGTAGCAATATGGTTTTCAAATCGATTGACATTCGAGTAACAATTATATACCTACATGTTTATATGGTTCGATTATTATTCAAATATATTACGGGCTGCACAAGATCGTGCCAATATATAAATACAACATTAGCATTGGCAGCAACGAAGAACTTTTCTCTTTAAAAATGTATCCCTGCGACAGCGAATATATCGTAATGGAATTCAAAATTCATAGATAATAAATAAAAAAGAATCACGCTGCGACCTAGAGAGGAAGGCAAGTATACTAAATTTCGATTTTTCATAAGTAATATGGTGGATATACATTCCTGGGATTTTTGAGCGTTTTCATCCACTTTTTTAATGTTTTCTACAGAAATGGTACGATCACACCTGATGTTAAGTGTAACTGCAGTCCTGGATGGTAAGTCGCACCAGCTTAGGAAACAATTAGCTTAGTAAAATCGGAGGGAAAGACAGACAAGGGCAAACCATTTCAGCCCATTGTTGTACAAATAACTTTTTCGTTCCTTCAGTTATAAATTCTTCATGCCCAAAATCAAAGATAAAGTTAAAGTTAAATAAATTAAAACACCTGATGTTAAAGATACAAAAAGATAATATCCCCGCGATATCGGTGGCTTGTTGTTTCCAATATTTTCAATATTTAATTATATAATTTAAACTTTATACGTTTAATTATCATATTATTTATTTTAGTTTATTTTTGACTCAATAATATTTATATTTTTTTTTCATCTATTATTTTATTGTATAAAATATATTTTAATCTCATAACTGTTTTATTTATGTATCATATTTATTATACTCTTACTGTCTATATAATAATATTCCAAATAAAAGTAGTATTGCGCGCGCACGTCTTTAGGTAGTCGGGCACCGCTGAAAATCAGCGCTGTCGCATCCTTGTGACATCATATGCTGAACGGTGTCCGATATTGGCATCATATGTTTTGTATTATTTGTCCGTGTAACTTTAACTGTGTTTTGTCTATTTTTCATTCTTTTTTAATGTGTGTTATATTCAGTCTGTGATGTGTTTTTGTATTGTGATGCCAATTAATAAATGTCTATGTCTATGTCTAAAAGCACCCGTGAACAATAGGTGTGAGCAGAGACTATTTCTTTTAGACATTTTGACATATACACATTTTTAAAAGGGAAAATTAAAACCGTTTAACCCTTTTATGAAAGCAAATCATGCGAAATGAAATACTTGAAAGTAATAATTATTTTTTAATTACCGTTCAAGGAAGTTCTGCCGAAAATTGCTCACGAGAATAGGAAGTCCTCTAAGTGATTTTCGTGTTATGATTAATTAACGATATAATTGTACTAATTAAATGCTTTCAGATTTTTATGTACAAAAAAAATTGCAAAAAATTTGTACCACTCTGGGTATATGAGTCGCATATGGGTCCAATTAAGTTGGTGAAAACAGACAGTGAAAGCTTTTTTTTTTTTGTTCACGCGGGGGAATCTTTTTATAGACCATCCTCCGGTACCCTGGGTGGGCCCGGAGGGATGTGTGGGACTCGGCCTGGGCAGCCCCTACCCACTAAACCTTCCGCGAATGCCATCAGCCGTTATGAGCGGGGTGCCCCGGATCTGTCAGCGACAGGACACCCCAACGACCGGCCGGTCCCGGCAAAGACCGGACTTCATCCTCAAAGGGGACTTCTCCGGCACTCAGAGAAGTAGTGAAAGCTGTCTCGTTCTACCCCGTCTGGGTTAAACAGACGCTAGTGCTTATATGATTGACTAAAAACATCTACACAAATTAATAAAATTGGATTGTTTGTTTGTAATATTAAATTAACCCTTTTACTACATGCATATGAATGTATATGGTACATATACCAAAAAACGTCTTTTTACAATTTTTGTCTGTCTGTTTTGTTCCGGCTAATCTCTGGAACGGATAAACAGATTTTGATGGGACTTTCACTAGCAGACAGTTAATGTACTAAGGAGAAATTTAGGCTACTTTTTACAGTTTTAAAATGCGGGTAAGGCCCCATGTCGTAGCTAGTTATAATTATAATTGCCGATGGAAACCTTTTCATGGAATGGTTTTCAGCGCTTCATTCTACGCCATTTTCACCGCTTGAAATGCAGAAGAACACAAACACTCACACTCGTCTCAGAGGAGTAGGCAGAGACCATTTTTTTGTTAACGGGGGGAATCTGTTTATAGACCATCCTCTGGTACCCTGGGTGGGCCCAGAGGGATGTGTGGGACTCGGCCTGGGCAGCCCACTAAACCTTCCGCGAATGCCATCAGCCGTTATGAGCGGGGTGCCCCGGATCTGTCAGCGACAGGACAAAAAACAATTTGACCCCGACGTGATTTGAACACGCAACCTTCTGATCTGGAGTCAGACGCGCTACCGTTGCGCCACGGAGTCGCGGACTATTCCTTTTTAATACGTAATCTGGTAATATCCTTCTATGTTTTCAACCAAAGTCCTCATCTAATATACCTATACTTCAAATCGTACTAAGACGAAATTAAACACTTAAAGTAATTAAGTTGCTTTTCGAATTACTTTGAAATAAATACGAAGTCCTCTAAGTTATGAACGACTAGAAAAACTTTCAAAGTCACATGAATGTTTTAACCAAAACTTGGTAGGTATGGCGATTTTTTCGCTTGCCGAAGTTTTTAATTAGTTTTTTTTTGTTTGAAAGGGCACGGGGAAGGAAGCCTTAGAGGATAAAATAGGTCCGACCTTCGGTTACTCAACAAAATCCTTGTAAAAATATTCGTTAAGCTGTTAAGCGTTATTGTTCATTACTCATGAAGATTGAGGTGGAGAGAAATCAAAACTGGATTGATTGGTTGGTATTACATACTATCATGTATGGACGACATTTTGAAGTACAAGTATATTTACGAGTAATAATAACTGACTTCAAACAGAAACAAACGTTAAACGCTATTACGCACAGACGTCCTCTTTGTATTTCCAAATTATCGTAGAAATATTACGAAATAGAATTAATCAGAACCTTTTTTTTTTGTTAACGGGGAGGAAATAACAAAAAGATACCCCGCCTTCTGGGGGGAAGGCGGCGGTTATGTGGGGTTTTTACCCACTAAAACCTCCCCGGTGGCCCTTTCCTCGGTGCATGACGAGGGGCTCCGGGATCTCCGGGGGAACGCACCGGAGCCCCTCTGCACTGTGCTCAAGGAGAGCACGTCCCTGGGGGGGAGGGAGTAACCTCTGTGCCCTCGCAGTGCAAGGCTACACGGACCAGCCGATGTTCTTCCCGGGTCCACTTTAGCGGACGACAAAGGCCCCCACCCTTGTCGCCCAGTGAACCCGAGGCCCCTTTTAGTCGCCTTCTACGACAGGCAGGGTATACCGTAGTCTTATTCTTGAGAGCCCAAAACTACAGGGCTGTAATCAGAACCTAACCTAACCAAACTATTCTTACAGTACACACTTTCCAATAAAAAATGAATCATAGAAATCGGTTAGTGTGATATTGAGTTATTCGTCTATTTGTGGCGCACGTACTTCATGCATTTTTAACACTTATATGGTTTCTTGTCGATGTCTGAATTGGACTAAATTAAAATGACAACCACATGGAAAGCACTAGTTTTGAAACAAAACAAGAATCATCAGAATTGGACCACCCAGTCGAAAGTTTTTGAACTTTTTGAACTCGAATTGAAATTGAATTTGGATTTTTACATACACTTGACTTGGAGCTACGTTGTACTCTGATGAATGCATGAACGAAAGCGACGAAAAGTGACGGGAAGAGGCGAAAGGTAGTTAAGATGGAGATATAAGTTAGCGAAGATAGAAAGATTAAGTGTTACGTTTAGTATATCTAAGACACAGTACATGCCTTTTTGGCCAGAGAAGCGGGCCTTGTCTGCTTCACCGGATTGAGACGTGGCATAGATCTTAGGTCGCTTAGCTTGAACCTCTATCGCTAGTTACTCGACACAAGGGTGAGGGGTAACCTCGGCTTGGACGGTTACTATGTGACGTAAGCATTCTAATGCAAGGGCGCCCGAGAGGGCTGAACCACGGTCGGTCAGTCTGTCGGCTGCTATTTCACGGATAATCTAAGGACATTCAAAAACTAAACTAACTTTGAGTGCAATTTCGGGAAGCGTTCAGGCCTGTATTACACTGTAGGAGCAAGAGAGAGCAGTACGCGCACATTTTTTTTCTCTCTTAAACAATCGTGTATATAGAGTACATTTAAACATATATACCTAGCTAAATAAATTTTATACACACGTACACAAGCAAACATAACATTTTTATATATTTATGTATATATTTTTCATTAACAAAGGAAACAGTAGCCGTGACGGGTGAAGAGCGTCTCCAAATCGGCGTGAGGCCACCTGTTGTTACGAACTGTTTTATCATCGTCCCCTGCTCGACGCCGTGTCACAATAAGTGGGTCATTGTGTTAAGGATACGTGTGTTTACCCGCTTTTATATTATCTGGCCGAGTTTTTATCATTTGCTCTCAGCTTTCGCGGCCGCCGGCGATGTCACGCGAGCAAATATATCAGACGGGTGGCTTAACGCCGAGCAGTGAGGTTGCTTGGGATGTATTTTATGTTTATAGTAAATCACTTCAGCTTTTATAAATCTCCAGCCAGACGAATAAGGTAGATATATATTGTCAGCAATTACAAAACATCGTCAATCGCCGTAGGCCACTGCTGCTGTAGGACAACGCTAGTCCACACACTTTACAACAGACAGTTACCACATTAGAAGAGTTTCAATTGGAATGTCTAAGACATGCACTGTACTCCCCGGACCTTGCTCCAACAGATTACCATTTTTTTCAAAATTCGGATAAACTCCGATGGGGCAGTCAAAAGCGCCTTCAAAGATTTTATTGATTACTGTCCGAATGGTTTTTTTAGTAAAGGAATTAATGAACTACCTATGAGATGGCAAAAGTGCACAATGTATTATATCTCTATATATATATATAAATGAATTGCTGTTCGTTAGTTTTACTAAAACTCGAGAACGGCTGAACGGATTTATCTTATCTTAGTCTTGAAATGTTTGTGGAGGTTTAGGGAAGGTTTAAAAGGTGAGAAAAAATTAGAATAACTACCGAGAAACCCTTAAAAATAGCCCTTTTCTATTTTCCATACAAACGTTTTCTAACTAAAATGAGTCAATTTGAAAGGTTGCCACTGTCCTTTTAGATTTTTTCCCAATCAGATTGGATCCCTAAGTTCGTCTCTTACTTTGAAGCCCTCTGGCAGACCTCCCTGTCGGGGTTTTTAGTGGGTCCCAGAAAGTTCGCGGAAGCTAAGATAGTTTGGTCACCCGAGCTGAACCCCACACACCGCCCTATCATCAGGGTGACAGTTCTGTTCAGGAGAATATTATGCC
Source organism: Meandrusa payeni (assembly GCA_029286785.1). Taxonomy (NCBI): domain Eukaryota; kingdom Metazoa; phylum Arthropoda; class Insecta; order Lepidoptera; family Papilionidae; genus Meandrusa; species Meandrusa payeni. Next base: position 7,702,033 of record JAGSMX010000029.1, read on the forward strand.
CCGACTATAAAATAGGTAGGAACAAAAAATTGCCACATTCCAAATCTTTTTCACAGAACGAAGTCAATTTCAAATGTTAGGACCTAATATGCTTGTAGGCGACTCGCACAACAGTGGTCCTCTTGGACAGCTCAGATGCACACGCATACATACATATGCGCGTGCACTCGCTCTCTCGTTCTGAGAGCTCAGTGGACTGTATATATAAGTTCGGTTCAAGGTTCAGTGGACTGTATTAAAAGGTTCGGAAGTTCGGTTCTACGTTTAATTCACAATATACTAATTACAAACTAAACACATAAAGGTTCACAATAATCAAAACGTTCACGAATAATAAAAGTTCACATCAATAATAAAAGTTCACATCAATAATAAAGTTTCACATATAATAAAAGTTCACAAAGGTTCAGGTTCACTATTTAATAAGGTTCAGTTCACTTACGGTTCAGGGCAACGGTCTTTCACCAGATCACGTTGCGTTCTAATTAATTTGGTTCGTTCAACCAAGGTTCAGAGCACAGTTCAGCTCACAGTAGTTCAACAAAATAATCATCTACTTATAAGGTTCGGTTCAGAGCAACGGTCTGTCTTTAGATCACGTTGCGTTCTAATTAATTTGGTTCGTTCAACCGAGGTTCAGAGCAATTGGTTCAGCTCACAGTTCACACAATTGAGGTTCAGAGCAACCGTCTCACTATGGTTCAATCTAATAATCATCTACTTATAAGTTCGGTTCAAGGTTCAGTGGACTGTATTAAAAGGTTCGGAAGTTCGGTTCTACGTTTAATTCACAATATACTAATTACAAACTAAACGCATAAAGGTTCACAATAATCAAAACGTTCACGAATAATAAAAGTTCACATCAATAATAAAAGTTCACATCAATAATAAAGTTTCACATATAATAAAAGTTCACAAAGGTTCAGGTTCACTATTTAATAAGGTTCAGTTCACTTACGGTTCAGGGCAACGGTCTTTCACCAGATCACGTTGCGTTCTAATTAATTTGGTTCGTTCAACCAAGGTTCAGAGCACAGTTCAGCTCACAGTAGTTCAACAAAATAATCATCTACTTATAAGGTTCGGTTCAGAGCAACGGTCTGTCTTTAGATCACGTTGCGTTCTAATTAATTTGGTTCGTTCAACCAAGGTTCAGAGCAATTGGTTCAGCTCACAGTTCAAACAATTGAGGTTCAGAGCAACCGTCTCACTATGGTTCAATCTAATAATCATCTACTTATAAGGTTCGGTTCAGAGCAACGGTCGTTCTACACGTTGCCTACTATTTAAACGTTCTTTCAATTGAGGTTCAGAGCAACCGTCTCACTATGGTTCAAACTAATAATCATGACAACATTGTTATAAGGTTCGGTTCACTTACTGTTCAGCGCAACGGTCGTTCTACACGTTGCCTACTATTTAAACGTTCTTTCAATTGAGGTTCAGAGCAACCGTCTCACTACGGTTCAAACTAATAATCATGCTTGCAAATTCTATGTACCACCTTAAATATCCAAAGATGGGCTCTACCCCCGCTCCGTCTCACAGTTAAAATATTGATAAAATACAATTAACCGAAGCGGGAATTTAGCAAAGGACGCTTTCCAATAACTTAATTACGCTTTCCAATAACTCTATTACTCTATTCAATTCGGCATTTGTAAAGTAAAACAATGCCTGACGTTGCCATCTGCAACGTTTATAGCTCTAATTGTTTACGATCATCCATAAACCTAACAAATTAGATCAATATGCCCAATAAGCTCTTTATCTTTGATTCTTAATAATTTTATGAGACCTTCGGATCGGTCCTACGCTTTGAACTATTTACAATTTACTGGGAACTTATACATAATCACTTATTTACTAATATTAACTATATAATATTCCCGGGTTCGCTGGTCGGCTGGCCGGTCGTCTACATTCTCCCCCCGCTGAACCTCTTCAGCTCTGGTTGCAAGGGTTAGAGCGACCAGTCGGGTCACAGGTCATCTGAAGACTCTGGTGCACGTTCGGACGTCTGCGCTGCTCACGTCGTCGTCGGGATTGAGTATTCACTCGACATCCCGCGATGGCTACTTTACCACACATTGTGGGGCAGTGCCGGTTCCACGACGATCACGTAATCTCCCGCCAGGATCGAAACCGCCCACCGCAGGAGGTTGGCGCGGTGCGATCGTTGGGAGGTGCTCTCGGACCCAGCGGGCCCAGAAAGGATCAGAGAGCGCCTGAATCTGGCGCCAGGCTTTGCTGTCAGCTTCGACGCAGGGGCCAGCACTGGGTGCCCCCGCGGAGCTGCCCAACAGCAAAACCGAACGAAGCGATTTGCTTCGTCTTTCATTCTTCGTACAGCAAAGGATTGGAATAGTTTGCCCGCGTCTGTCTTTCCTTCCGATTACAATGTGGGTATTTTCAAGAGTAGAGTGAATAGGCATTTACTAAGTTAGTGCGCCTTACCATCCAGGACTGCAGTTCCACTTAACATCAGGTGGGATCGTAGTCAAGCACTTGCTTAGAAATTATTAAAAAAAAAAATAGTACTTGTGTGTTAAAATACGAATAATTAGTTGTTAATATATGTGCTATTAAAACCATAGAGTATTAAATATGTAAAGCATTTGTAAGGAGTCGTGTTGTTGACTCCCAATAAGATCAGTGGTAGAGTTCATAGAGGTGGGAGGTTCAGGCTAAGCGACCTAAGAGCTATGCTACCTATTAATCCGGTGAAGCAGTGAAGGCCAGCGTTAACCAATAAAAAACAGAGGTTTTAGAGCCGCTTAGGGTTGTTTGTCGGTAGCGCCTCAGTACATAAGCTAAGTACTTTCTTGTTAAGTATCTTATTAAGTCTATTTGCTATTGTTATAATGTATCTATGTACTACCTACTTTCTACTGGTAATAAGTATATTATTGGTACACATCAACTATAAATCTTATTCTGACAAGTGCTCGAACATTTAAAAGAATTTGTCCGCTATTTTATGGGCAGGCCTCACCCCTTAGATGCTAGGAGCGTTGCTGGAGTTTCTTCGGCCACTTCTTCTCCCAGCGCCAACGCTTCCCGAAGTGGCACTCAAAGTTAGTTTAGCTTTTGAATGTCTATTAGATTATCCGTGAAATAGCAACCGACCGAGTCGTGGTTCGGCCCTCTCGGGCGCCCTCGGATCGGCATGCTTACGCGTAACATAGTAACCGTTCAAGCCGAGGTTACCCCTCACCGGGGGGCGCTTGTGTGGAGTTACTAGTGATAGAGGTTCAGGCTAAGCGACCTAAGAGCTATGCCACCTCTCAATCCGGTGAAGCAGTCAAGGCCAGCTTCCCTGGCCAATCTGTGTAGTTCGTCAAAAAAAAAAAAGAATCAGATTGTAAAGCTACCCTTTTGAAGTCGACTTATTTAATGTTTATGTCCATAAGAGGCCAGATCAAGCATAACATCAATATATGCTATGTATTTTATTGCAAAACAAAAATAAACCGAACGATTTTAATATGTACAGTCTACTACCGGTCACGCTAAACTATGACCAATGTTAAACGCTTTTAAAGATCAATTCACTGTAGAGATGAATTTGAAAGAACAAATGTTTGTTTGTGATAAAAAAAATCCATGGGTGCAATAATCCTATTTCGCAGTGCATTAACATGAAACCAGTTTACAGAGACACGCGGGACTATACGTAATTATGTATATCGGCCTTCGTACGTTAGCGATTCCGTATGTGTCATGTCAGCGGAAAATTCCCAGACAATATTCTCTTAAAGTTACAGCCTTTATATATGTCCCACTGTTGGGCGCAGGTCTTCTCTGTAAAGAGAGTATAAGGGCATAGTCCGCCACGCGGCCCTAATGCGGATTGGCAGACTTCACACGCCGTAGATAAATTTTCTAAAACATGTAGGTTTCTTCACGATGTTTTCCTTCACCGCCGAGCGCGTGGTAAATCAGCACATAAAATTGCAACGGCAAATTTATTGGTACCGGCACCGGGGATCGAACTCGGGTTGCTAGCGTACTACGCAACTTGAGCTAACCGCACGGACACTGAGCTACCACGGCTCTATGCACTATGTTACATATCAAGGAGTTAAAACCACTGACCGATTGTTCTAAAAAGAATGCTAACAAGTTAATTACGTATATCACTAACATTTTGAAGCGTCTATAGCCTAATGGTTTAGGGTACGGCCTGCGAATCGTAAGGTCGTGGGTTCGAATCCACCATTGGACTATTGCCGTGAACCATGTCCTAGCACAAGCTTAAGCTTAGTTGGAATGGTTAACAAGATTGTTAGTAATATTTCAGGAAAAAAAAAGAAATATTGCTAGCTTTCTTTAAAAAAAAAATAAAAAAAATTCTTGTTAAGTATTTCAAGCTTAAGTTTGTGCTAGGAGATGGTTCACCAGGCATGTAGTTCTGGGCTCGTAGAACAAGGCTACGGTATCCCGTCATATAAGGCGACTGAAAGGAGCCTCGGGTTCACTGAGTGACAAGGATGGGCGCCTTTGTCGTCCGCTGAAGGGCACTCGGGGAGAAGGCGACATCTGCTAGCCCGTGTCGCCTTGCACTACGAGGGCACTGGTTGGTAGGGATTAACCTCCCCTCCCGGGACGTGCTCTCTGAGAGCATAGTGAAGGGGAGCTGCGGTGTGTTCTTCCCTGAGTGCACTTCAGCGGACGACAAAGGCCCTTATCGCCCAGTGAACCCGAGGACCCTTTTTGTCGCCTTCTACGACAGGCAGGGGATACCGAAGCCTGATTCTACAAGCCCAGAACTACAGGACTGGAACTGCTGAACGTACAGGGCTGAAATATATATTATATACTATATCTAGTACCTAACGTTACAATTAATTGTTACAATTACATTGACACGAGCTCTTTTCAGACATACTACTACAGTACAAAAAAATAATTTTTATAAAACATATTATTTTTATTTTCCATTTATGAAATCATTTATATAATATTATTTTCTACCACTAAACGCCATTCTTTAAAAGCTAAATTATACTTTCGTTAATTCTTGCCGAAATGCGTTCAAATAATGACATCGCATTGGACGTTATATCATCTGGCATCGCAGCCATTTCATGAAATCGGCGCGCAAACAACACAACTTTTTAAGACACCGCTAAATGGAATAGATCGATGCCCCGAAAGTGACTCCAAGTCAAAGACCTGATGCACGCTGACCCTGTGACACTTCTGTCCTGATCGTGCGCCGATGCCTTTGACTCCATATATACACTTTTTGTAAAAACAGTTTAGTAAACAAATATATTCAAATACAACCAAAATTGAATTCATTTAAAATCAGTGACGCATTAAAGGTCAAACTACACAGCGAGCGGAGCGTAGCGAAATTTACAGTTATATTGTACTTGTTAAAATAGGGCGTCACACACAGAGCTACAGAGACAAAAACTACGCCATTAATAAGTGTATTAAGTTGACGGCTCTGTGACCGATGCTCTATATTAACTAGTACATTATAACTGCCAATTGGGAAATTACGCTATCGCTACGCCCCGGTCGCTGTGTGGCTTGACTTTAAACAGTTTCAGTTACAGCTTTTTTAATATATATATAATATATTTGTCCCACTGTTAAGCACAGGCCTTCTCTGTAAAAAGAGTATAAGGGCATAGTCCGCCACGCGGCCCTAGTGCGGATTGCCAAACTTCACATGTTAAAAAAAAATTCTAAGACATGTAGGTTTCCTCACGATGTTTTCCTTCACCGCCGAGCGCGTGATAAATCAGCACATAAAATTGCAACAACAAATTCATTGGTGCTAGAACCGGGGATCGAACTCAGGTTGCTAGCGTACTATGCAACTTTTTTTTTTTTTGTCAACAGGGAGGAAATCTTCAAAAAGATACCCCGCCTTCTGGGAGGAAGGCGGCGGTTATGAGTGGTTTTTACCCACTAAAACCTCCCCGGTGGCCCTTTCCTCGGTGCATGACGAGGGGCTCCGGGATCTCCAGTGGAACGCACCGGAGCCCCTCTGCACTGTGCTCAAGGAGAGCACGTCCGGGAGAGGGAAGAGAGGAGTTTAATCTCTCCCTCCTGTGCCTTCGCAGTGCAAGGCGACACGGGTCGATGTCGCTTTCTTTCAGCGGACGACAAAGGCCCTTATCGCCCAGTGAACCCGAGGCCCCTTCTAGTCCCTTTCTACGACAGGCAGGATACCGTAGTCTTATTCTACTAGCCCAGAACTACAATTTAGCTCAAATTAGCGGATTATAAATTTTGGTGTCGATTTTATTTGTTTTTTTTTTCAATTACTTTAAAGTGCTGGGCGGTAACGGTCGAGCCGAGAGTACTGTACATGATTCACCAGCGAGCGATTTCCGCCGCGCTCCGTTCTAATTTTAAAATCGAACCCCCCTTTCCAAAAACGGAATAAAATCCGGCGGCGGGCGGGAACGCATCCTTTTATTATTTTAGAAGCGGCCCGCCGCTACTACGGTCGCCATGTATTTGTAAAAAAGAAGACAATTACTATATTATATTTATACAAATAAGTAAAATTGGACTGTCTGTTTGTATTATTAAAATAACAGCTTTTTGACGGGATAGGCTACTTTAGTTTAACATTTTTTTTAATAAATAGTTTTTAGCGAGTAACACCGTGGGGTGCAGCCAGTTTAATTATAATAAAAGAGACTTTTTTGACCATATGACCATGAGATGCAGCCTTTATAGAAGATTTAAATATATAATGTGCTATAGGCTAAACATTTGGAACCTATTTTTTTAACGTATTTAAATGTGATAACTCACGTCATATAGAAAACTATAAAATCGAAAACAATGGAATCGTTTGCCTACTGAAATTGGGAAGGCTTCGTCAAATATCGTCTTACGTTCGTCGTTTTTTACTGAAATAGTAAAAATAACTCTTATGTATATTAACAGTAAATACTATCTAACTTAATCTCAATCATAACCACACCAACATCAAATTACGACAAATCGTTCATTTAACACATTATTTATGATTTCATATAATTTGTTTACATATGTATATATATATATATATATATATATATATATATATATTTATGTAATTTCATTATCATATTTTATGTACAATATAAAAAAGTCAGTCAGTCAGTCGAGTCATCTACAAGGTTCACGGGAACCTCGCAGGTACGGGCCTCGGGGTGTTACCCCATTACCCGGGTTATCAGCGCAGGGGGCAACTGCTCCCCTGGTCTTGGATACCGTTTTGGAACGGATTTTTTAGGAATAACTAAAAAAAAGTGTAGTGCGCCATATTTATATACAACCAGCCGATTCGGTTGTGTATAAATTTGGCGTTACATACGTTACCGCATTAGTTTTTACAGGTTTTTTGGCTAAAAATCAGCGCTGTGCTGTGTGAGCACAGCACATACTGAGCCAACCCCTCTTGGGCACAAAGTCTATTTGTTATTTTTCACAATTTTATTTACTTTTGCTTATGTTCTTTTTTGTTTTGATTTTACCTGTTGTTTGTGAGTCAATGAGTAATCAATTACAGAGACATACTTTGTCTATGGCTTCAGTTATGTTTCTGTCCATGACCTAAGTCACGTCGGGAGTGTGGGCTTCATGCTGAAGTGAATAATATTCAAATTAAATAGGCTATCCAGACTTGTAATAGTCGTGTTTGTTGTCAGTTGAAGTGACGCAGTTGAAGCAAATAAAAAAAACCATGGTCGCCTTATTCACATCCGACAATGGCTTCGGTTTAACAGATTGACGGTGGAACGCTTCGACTGTTTCATCACAAAGATCACGCGGGCGACGGAAGCTGTAATTTACGAACGTTTATGAAACAACTGTTGGACGTAATACAATAGTGTTCCTTCATATTGCTAAGTATGGTGTTATGAACGATCCGTTTGTCGTTTCCTGCATTCACGCACGCGCTTTGGGATATCGGAAATCTTTGATGAGCGTGGTTTGTGTTTTTGATATTTATTTTACGCTATCACTTCCTCTCTGTTCTGTTTGACGGGACAATAATGCTTTTACTTTTTATAAAAACAAGATTTATAATGATTCAAACTTCTTCTCCTTGAAGTGCCATCTCTATCATCGTCGGCTATCATTAAGGCTATTCTTATTTTTGATGCAGCGGCACCGAACAAGGATCGTGTGCTCATGTTGAACCATGTCCGGTGATTTCTGAGCCACGAAATACGTCTTCTTCCAGGTGGTCGTTTACCCTGGACTTTTCCTTGGATGATGAGTTGGAGTAGTTCGTATTTGTTATTACGCATATGACCAAAGTACTGGAGTTTGCGTTTTTTCACGGTATTAAGGACCTCCGCGTTCTTGCTCACCATTTGCAATACTGTTTTGTTTGGTATCTTATCCGTCCATGATATATTCCAGTAGCTACCATATGAAAAAGGAAACTTCTTTTGTATACGACTTGTACAAAGTATATAAATATTTATTTTATATCGGATCTGTTAACTATATTAATTCTTATAGTTCAGATAAAGATCCATTTTCTACTTCACCAAATGAAGCAAAAATATTACCGTGACTTAAACTTTTTTTTTTAAATAAAGCTGGCTATTTACACAAATATTGCTAACATTCTTGTTAACCGTTCCAACTTAACTAAAGCTTCTGCTAGAAGTTAATGGTTAAGAGGTGACGTGAATGGTGGATTCGTCCTTAAGTTTTGAAGACCGTAGCCTATACCCAAAAAACGGAATATCTCCACTGCAAGTTTTTAACCATACATAATCATTCCTTGTTATCCATGGATTGTTATATACAGACAGACATATCTCTAAAATTAACCAGAACAAATATTTAGGTTCGATAGTTCTGGGTTTCTGCAGAATACCAGCGCTGATTTACCCTCCTCGGATAATCAGCATTATGCTGAACAGTGAACCCGGTCGGTTCGGCGTTGCAACGCATAGCTTTGTGTATCGGATCTTTTGGGTCATTAGTGATATATATATATATATATATATATTTTTTCATTTTAACTGTGCGCTTAACTTGTTGTGTTAATTTGTATATGTGTTGTAATCTGTCTAACCGATTAAATGGCTTATTATTATTATTATTATTATTATTACTTAGTGCAGATACCAGTGTCGATGTAGACGTTAGCCATAGGGTGAATACAGGATGGTCAAAATGGAGGGCTTTATCAGGAGTACTCTGTGATGCTGAATTCCAATACATCTAATGGGTAAAACCTATGAAACGGCAGTAAGCCTAGCCATGTATGGAGCTGAATGTTGGGCTGTCAAAATACCAAGAACAAAAGATGCACACAAACAAAATAAAAATGCTACGGTGGGCTGCTGAAAGTGGGTGGTAGCCTAAAACATTAGGCTATTGAAGCCTTTAACTGATTATGCTATCCGAATTTAAAATGTGGAAATTTATTGGCATAAAGATTATATAATATTATAAGTCTTACAAATAAATAAAATATACTAAATATTAAATATTATACAGGGTATGAGGATATCGCTTCCGAAAAGACACAAGATAGTACTAATGACACCTTGGGACGGAAAGAAATCGATCTTGATAAAATAGTCATATTTTAAAAACGTTTTATTCTAACCTTCAAAATGAATCATCGAAATCAGTTGGCTGGATAAGTTATTCGTCTATATGTCACGCATAAATCAAATTTAAAACATATATGGTCGTTTAAAATTTATAACGTTCGAAAATCCACAACAAGTCGACCGGTGGAAAAGAAAACAATATCGCTTGCCGGCATTTGCAATTCAATAATTTTGTTTTCGAAACGAAGACAAATGATTTTTAATATTTAGGGGAAAACGCAATATTCTTTCGGATGTGCAATTAAAAATAATGAACTGGGACTGAAGTGTGATTTTTACCCGCTAAAACACCCGCGGTGGTCCTTCCTCAGTGCATGGTGAGGGGCTCAGGGATCTCCAGTGGAACGCACCGGAGCCCCTCTGCATTGTGCTCTTCGGAGATCAAGTATCGGTGAGGTTAATCCCTCATAGTAGGCCAAGCCAGCCGATGTCGCCTTCTTCCCGGTTCCAGTTTGGCGGACGACAAAGGCCCCACCCTTGTCGCCCAGTGAACCCGAGGCCCCTTCTAGTCCCTTTCTACGACAGGCAGGGGATACCGTAGTCTTATTCTACTAGCCCAGAACTACAATTTAGCTCAAATTAGCGGATTATAAATTTTGGTGTCGATTTTATTTGTTTTTTTTTTCAATTACTTTAAAGTGCTGGGCGGTAACGGTCGAGCCGAGTACTGTACATGATTCACCAGCGAGCGATTTCCGCCGCGCTCCGTTCTAATTTTAAAATCAGTGACGCATTAAAGGTCAAACTACACAGCGAGCGGAGCGTAGCGTTGGCGTGAAATTTACAGTTATATTGTACTTGTTAAAATAGGGCATCACACACAGAGCTACAGAGACAAAAACTACTCCATTAATAAGTGTATTAAGTTGACGGCTCTGTGAGCGATGCTCTATATTAACTAGTACATTACAACTGCCAATTGGGAAATTACGCTACCGCTACGCCCCGGTCGCTGTGTAGTTTGACTTTAAACAGTTACAGTCTTTTTTATATATATATAATATATTTGTCCCACTGTTAGGCACAGGCCTTCTCTGTAAAAAGAGTATAAGGGCATAGTCCGCCACGCGGCCCTAGTTCGGATTGCCAAACTTCATATGTTAAAAAAAAATTCTAAGACATGTAGGTTTCCTCACGATGTTTTCCTTCACCGCCGAGCGCGTGGTAAATCAGCACATAAAATTGCAACAACAAATTCATTGGTGCTAGAACCGAGGATCGAACTCAGGTTGCTAGCGTACTATGCAACTTGAGCCATCCGGCCGGACACTGAGCTACCACGGGTCTAAACTACCACTGACCTTAAACATTGACTCTTTAAGTTTCGATTTAACGTAGTTCTGCCAGTTCTTTTGCTCTTCTTCCACATTTGTTGTCGTTAAGGCGTACTTACTTTGTCTCGGCTTGTCGTAAACCTACCAAAATCTCAATATCTCAATCAACTTTTTATCAACTATATTGTAAACACGATCATAAAATCAAAATCTAAATTGTTTCATAAATGATGGCGAGCTAACAAACATTATAAATAATATACAGACGAATTGAGAAAGTTCTGTTTAAAAGTTTAAATTAAAAATACGCTTCAAGGAACAGATAACATATTTCATTTTTAAAACTCTATAAGTAATGGTACTGCATTTGATTAATAAACAATTGTAGACTATAAATACTATTTAAAATACTATACTAAATATTAAATATTATACAGGGTTTTAAGATATCGCTTCCGAAAAAGATACACGATAGTACTAACGACACCCTGGGACGGAAAGAAATCAATCTTGATAAAATAGTCATATTTTAAAAGCGTTTTATTCTAACCTTCCAAAAAATGAATCATCGAAATCAGTTGGCTGGATAAGTTATTCGTCTATTTGTCGCGCATAAATCAAATCTAAAATATATATGGTTTTAAACATATTGGTAAGAACTAGACCAAATTGAGAAAGTCCAAAAACAAGAATTATCAAAATCGGTTCACCCTGTCGAAAGTTATGAGGTAACAAATTTTAAAATCCTAATTTTTTGAGGTCGTTTAAAAATTTATAGCGTTCGAAAATCCACAACAAGTCGACCGGTGGAAAAGAAAACAATATCGCTTGCCAGCATTTGCAATTCAATAATTTTGTTTTCGAAACGAAGACAAATGATTTTTAATATTTAGGGGAAAACGCAATATTCTTTCGGATGTGCAATTAAAAATAATGAACTGGGACTGAAGTGAGATTTTTACCCGCTAAAACACCCGCGGTGGTCCTTCCCCAGTGCATGGTGAGGGGCTCAGGGATCTCCAGTGGAACGCACCGGAGCTCCTCTGCATTGTGCTCTTCGGAGATCAAGTATCGGTGAGGTTAATCCCTCATAGTAGGCCAGGCCTGTCGATGTCGCCTTCTTCCCGGGTCCAGTTTGGCGGACGACAAAGGACCCTTGTCGCCCAGTGAACCCGAGGCCCCTTCTAGTCCCTTTCTACGACAGGCAGGGGATACCGTAGTCTTATTCTACGAGCCCAGAACTACAATTTAGCTCAAATTAGCGGATTATAAATTGTTGGTGTTTTTTTTTTCAATTACTTCAGGGCAGTGATGGGCGGTAACGGCCGAGCCGAGTACTGTACATGATTCACCAGCAAGCGATTTCCGCCGCGCTCCGTTCTAATTTTAAAATCGAACCCCCCTTTCCAAAAACGGAATAAAATCCGGCGGCGGGCGGGAACGCATCCTTTTATTATTTTAGAAGCGGCCCGCCGCTACTACGGTCGCCATGTATTTGTAAAAAAGAAGACAATTACTATATTATATTTATACAAATAAATAAATTGGACTGTCTTTTTGTATTATTAAAATAACAGCTTTTTATTTGCATATTAATGTACATGTAAAAAATGTCATTTTGATAACCAAAATAACAATTTTTACAATTTTTGTCTGTCTTTGTACCGGCTCATCTCTGGAACGTCAGCACCGATTTTGACGGGACTTAGGCTACTTTTGTTTTAGATTTTTTTTTTTAATAAATAGTTTTTAGCGGGTAACACCGCGGGGTGCAGCCAGTTTAACTATAATAAAAGAGACTTTTTTGACCATGTGACCATGAGATGCAGCCTTTATAGAAGATTTAAATATATAATGTGTTATAGGCTATACATTTGGAACCTATTTTTTTTAACGTATTTAAATGTGATAACTCACGTCATATAGAAAACTATAAAATCGAAAACAATGGAATCGTTTGCCGACTGAAATTGGGAAGGCTTCGTCAAATATCGTCTTACGTTCGTCGTTTTTTACTGAAATAGTAAAAATAACTCTTATGTATATTAATAGTAAATACTATCTAACTTAATCTCAATCATAACCACACCAACATCAATTACGACAAATCGTTCATTTAACACATTATTTATGATTTCATATAATTTGTTTACATATGTATATATATATTTATGTAATTTCATTAACATATTTTTATGTACAATATAAAAAAAAGTCAGTCAGTCAGTCGAGTCATCTACAAGGTTCACGGGAACCTCGCAGGTACGGGCCTCGGGGTGTTACCCCATTACCCGGGTTATCAGCGCAGGGGGCAACTGCTCCCCTGGTCTTGGGTACCGTTTTGGAACGGATTTTTTAGGAATAACTAAAAAAAAGTGTATGTAACGCCATATTTATATACAACCGGCCGATTCGGTTGTGTATAAATTTAGCGTTACATACGTTACCGCATTAGTTTTTACAGGTTTTTTGGCTGAAAATCAGCGCTGTGCTGTGTGCCAAGAGCCAACCCCTCTTGGGCACAAAGTCTATTTGTTATTTTTCACAATTTTATTTACTTTTTTTTACGTTTGTGAGTCAATGAGTAATCAATTACAGAGACATACTTTGTCTATGGCTTCAGTTATGTTTCTGTCCATGACCTAAGTCACATCGGGAGTGTGGGCTTCATGTTGAAGTGAATAATATTCAAATTAAATAGGCTATCCAGACTTGTAATAGTCGTGTTTGTTGTCAGTTGAAGTGACGCAGTTGAAGCAAATAAAAAAAAACCATGGTCGCCCTATTCACATCCGACAATGGCTTCGGTTTAACAGATTGACGGTGGAGCGCTTCGACTGTTTCATCACAAAGATCACGCGGGCGACGGAAGCTGTAATTTACGAACGTTTATGAAACAACTGTTGGACGTAATACAATAGTGTTCCTTCATATTGCTAAGTATGGTGTTATGAACGATCCGTTTGTCGTTTCCTGCATTCACGCACGCGCTTTGGGATATCGGAAATCTTTGATGAGCGTGGTTTGTGTTTTTGATATTTATTTTACGCTATCACTTCCTCTCTCTTCTGTTTGACGGGACAATAATGCTTTTAGTTTTTATAAAAACAAGATTTATAACGATTCAATCTTCTTCCCCTTGAAGTGCCATCTCCTACCGGAGGTCGGCTATCATTAAGGCTATTCTAATTTTTGATGCAGCGGCACCGAACAAGGATCGTGTGATCATGTTGAACCATGTCGGGTGATTTCTGAGCCACGAAATACGTCTTCTTCTCGGTGGTCGTTTACCCTGGACTTTTCCTTGGATGATGAGTTGGAGTAGTTCGAATTTGTTATTACGCATATGACCAAAGTACTGGAGTTTGCGTTTTTTCACGGTATTAAGGACCTCCGCGTTCTTGCTCACCATTTGCAATACTGTTTTGTTTGGTATCTTATCCGTCCATGATATATTCCAGTAGCTACCATATGAAAAAGGAAACTTCTTTTTGTATACGACTTGTACAAAGTATATTAATATTTATTTTATATCGGATCTGTTAACTATATTAATTCTTATAGTTCAGATAAAGATCCATTTTCTACTTCACCAAATGAAGCAAAAATATTACCGTGACTTAAACTTTTTTTTTTAAATAAAGCTGGCTATTTACACAAATATTGCTAACATTCTTGTTAACCGTTCCAACTTAACTAAAGCTTCTGCTAGAAGTTAATGGTTAAGAGGTGACGTGAATGGTGGATTCGACCTTGTTTTGAAGACCGTAGCCTATACCCAAAAAAAAAACGGAATATCTCCACTGCAAGTTTTTTAACCATACATAATCATTCCTTGTTATCCATGGATTGTTATATACAGACAGACATATCTCTAAAATTAACCAGAACAAATATTTAGGTTCGATAGTTCTGGGTTTCTGCAGAATACCAGCGCTGATTTACCCTCCTCGGATAATCAGCATTATGCTGAGCAGTGAACCCGGTCGGTTCGGCGTTGCAACGCATAGCTTTGTGTATCGGATCTTTTGGGTCATTAGTGATATATATATATATATATATTTTTTCATTTTTAACTGTGCGCTTAACTTGTTGTGTTAATTTGTATATGTGTTGTAATCTGTCTAACCGATTAAATGGCTTATTATTATTATTACTTAGTGCAGATACCAGTGTCGATGTAGACGTTAGCCATAGGGTGAATACAGGATGGTCAAAATGGAGGGCTTTATCAGGAGTACTCTGTGATGCTAGAATTCCAATACATCTAATGGCTAAAACCTATAAAACGGCAGTAAGCCTAGCCATGTATGGAGCTGAATGTTGGGCTGTCAAAAAATACCAAGAACAAAAGATGCACACAAACAAAATAAAAATGCTACGGTGGGCTGCTGAAAGTGGGTGGTAGCCTAAAACATTAGGCTATTGAAGCCTTTAACTGATTATGCTATCCGAATTTAAAATGTGGAAATTTATTGGCATAAAGATTATATAATATTATAAGTCTTACAAATTTTCTCCGCCGTAGCTTTTACTGTACCGTCGCGGTTACCTAGACCTTCACGATACCAATTGTTGAGAAGCAGTTTATTCAGATCGAACCTAGGTAAGAATGCGCCCTTAAATAGAGTTAGTACAGAATTCAACTCTTTTTCAAAAACGGACGATATCGACCTCTTTTTTCCTAGTATAAGTATGTATAAACATTCACTAAACTACAAATAGTTTTTTTTATTAGTTAATTTTTAATTTCAAATTTAGTTTTATTTTTACTTTTGTGTTCTTTTTATTTTTATCTTAATATTGTCACTCGCCAATTAATTGCTTGCAGTCTACGCCTATAACTGCGATGGCATTAACCTCACAACTTTTCACTGTTTTATGTATTGTTTGTTAAAAATGTTCATTGTGTTGGTGTTCAATAAATAAATAAATAAATAAAATATACTAAATATTTTGAAAACCATGACCCACTTAAAAGGCATAAGTGTTGTCTGTCCTTTTCAATGTTTGCTTAGTGTGCCTATCCCCTTTAGGTATATTTATTTACGTCCTTTTCCTTTTGTTGTATACCTACCTCTAACCAGAACTAAGTGTTTAACTTCGTCTTTCGTTATTCGTACAGCAAAGGACTGGAATAGTTTCCCCGTGTCTGTCTTTCCCGCTGATTATAATGTGGGTATTTTCAAGAGTAGAGTGAATATACCATATTGAGGAATGCTTTTCCATTAAACACCAGGCGAGGTCGTGGTCAAGCAGTTGAAAGAGTTACAAAATAAAATATTGACACAAATTGATCAATAAGGAATATTTGTTTCACAAACAATTTAATACGCCATTAAACGCGGTATCAGATGTGTTCTAATTTTAGACCCCAGCTTACTTATAGCTCATTTATTGTTGTGTATGACAAATTACACACACAGTTAAATTATACACTTACAAATTATATTTGCGTTGGTAAGTTAAACAAGCTTTTGTAAGATGGTACGACGTTTATTCATTTACCTCAAAGTGGGCAGGAAGGATTCCGTACACTTGAAATATTATAATTGATTGAACACGAAATTATAAATAAACATATGTTAAAAAATGTGTTCAACTTTTTTTTAAAGAATGGTAACAATAATTTAAGGTAATAAATTACTAACATTCATGTTAACTATTGCAAATGTTTTTTTTGTCGACGTAGCGGAGGAAATCCTCAACAAGTTATGTGGGGTTTTTACCCACTAAAACCTCCGCGATGGCCCTTCCTCGGTGCATGGCGAGGGGCTCCGGGATCTCCAGAGGAAAGCACCGGAGCCCCTCTGCACTGTGCTCTTCGGAGAGCACGTCCGGGAGGGAGAGAGGAGTTTAATCTTTCCCTCCTGTGCCTTCGCAGTGCAAGGCGACACGGGTCGATGTCGCTTTCTTTCAGCGGACGACAAAGGCTCCCACCCTTGTCGCCCAGTGAACACGATGCCAGCAGCCTTATTCTACGGGCCCAGAACTACAGGGCTGAACTATTCCAACTTAGCTTAAACTTGTTCTAGGAAATGGTTCGCCTCAATAGTATAATGGTGGATTCGAACCGTAGGTTACCTTGGGTTTCGCAGTGTTGCTACAAATGATTATTATGTAATTATAATTACATGATAATTATGACATTTTATTATTTATTTGACTTTGGAATGAGTAAGTGCTTTGTGGACAAGTATTTTTTTCAGTTTTTTTTATTAGTTAATTTTAATTTCAAATTTAGTTTTATTTTTACTTTTGTGTTCTTTTTATTTTATCTTAATATTGTCACTCGCCAATTAATTGCTTGCAGTCTACGCCTATAACTGCGATGGCATTAACCTCACAACTTTTCACTGTTTTATGTATTGTTTGTTAAAATGTTCATTGTGTTGGTGTTCAATAAATAAATAAATAAATAAATAAATAAATAAATAAATAAATAAATAAATAAAATATACTGTCTATATTTTGAAAACCATGACCCACTTAAAAGGCATAAGTGTTGTCTGTCCTTTTCAGTGTTTGTGGACCTAGAGCTGTCGTTTTTGGACACAATATTTATTATTTTTGCTGAATAAGTATTTTACCACGGCATTACCCTAGAGTTTTCTTATTATTTACATTGTTTTACGGTACAAAAATAAAATATTGACACAAATTGATCAATAAGGAATATTTGTTTCACAAACAATTTAATACGCCATTAAACGCGGTATCAGATGTGTTCTAATTTTAGACCCCAGCTTACTTATAGCTCATTTATTGTTGTGTATGACAAATTACACACACAGATAAATTATACACTTACAAATTATATTTGCGTTGGTAAGTTAAACAAGCTTTTGTAAGGTGGTACGATGTTTATTCATTTACCTCAAAGTGGGCAGGAAGGATTCCGTACACTTGAAATATTATAATTGATTGAACACGAAATTCCAAATAAACATATGTTAAAAAATGTGTTCAACTTTTTTTTAAAGAATGGTAACAATAATTTAAGGTAATAACCGTCGTCCATGAACATCCACAGCACCAGAGGAGCTGTAGGTGCGTTGCCGACCTTTGAGATATTGTTCATTCCACAAGTTGACAGTGCGTGGGAGAAAGTTACGCGAAAACGTACAGTCGTTGAACGCCAACCATCAAGATGGTGGCGGTGGAATTCTGCCGAGATGTGCGGTAATGGAAATCGGTAGCTGGGATGATTCCGAACAATTACTCAGAACACTCCCCATGGTAAATGCGATACAGGATGCAAAGAGACCGACATCTCTTCGCAGACTCAGAGGGTCGAGCCGATCGGAAAGACCCTGATCGTCGACTATTCGACTATTCATGTTAGTCATGCAGTACCAGGTTGGAACGAAGTTTCTGCGGATAATATAGAAGCAATAATATAATATATAATAAAATAATACAACGTCACTGAAAGACTCCAAGGGATAATGGTATGGGATTTTTTACGAAAATATGATACCATAGCTTTTAATTGCAATGCGGCATTAAAATAATCGCTTTTACAACATGCATACGATAAAATATTACATACAGTATTTACATTCAAATAGCATTTTCAACAATTCTTGTTGATCTGTCAATCTCTCTGTTTGATTGCTAATCTGAGACGGCTGGACCGAATTTGACGGTACTTTCACTGGTAGATAGCTAATGTAATAAGGAAAATTTAAAGCTATTTTTATTGTCATGTCAGTTGAAGTGACGCAGTTGAAGCAAATAAAACCATGGTCGCCCCATTCACATCCGACAATGGCTTCGGTTTAACAGATTGACGGTGGAGCGCTTCGACTGTTTCATCACAAAGATCACGCGGGCGACGGAAGCTGTAATTTACGAACGTTTATGAAACTTGTTCTAGGAAATGGTTCGCCTCAATAGTATAATGGTGGATTCGAACCGTAGGTTATCTTGGGTTTCGTAGAATGTTGCTTCAAATGATTATTATGTAATTATAATTACATAAAAATTATGAGATTTAATTATTTATTTGACTTTGGAATGAGTAAGTGCTTAATGTAAGAATTTGTGGACAAGTAATTTTTTCAGTATTTTTTTATTTACTGTACTGTATTACTGCGTTGTACTCGAGTAGTGTCCACTGAATCTCGACACGAGCGCATCAAAAAGAAACATATATAAATCGAAATGTAAGAACATTCGACGCAGTAAAACAAAAACGTAGTAACCCACAAAAATGAAATTGTTCAACACAGCCGAAAAATATTTCAGCTTTAAAAAAAAATTATAACTTTCGTGTTTGTGGACCTAGAGCTGTCGTTTTTGGACACAATATTTATTATTTTTTTCTAAATAAGTATTTTACCACGGCATTACCCTAGAGTTTTCTTATTATTTACATTGTTTTACGGTACAAAAAATAAAAGAGAAGTAAATGACCATATGTGTCACTTACTACGTTTTCGCTTTCCAGCGTCGATATGTATCATCTCGAAATACATTTTTGTAAAACATAACGCAAACCATTAAATTGAATTTTACTGGATGATAAGGAATTTTGTTTACCGCACGCGGTGGGTCCGATCTCGGTGCATGGACCTGATACTCGGAAACGTTTTCAGGGTCGTGGCAGCAGTCAGTGGCCAGCGCAGCCGGTGACCTTCGCTGCCTCATTCTCTTTAGTAGCGCGGCACAAAGTTTAAATAGAAGCGACACAGCTTTTAAAAAATACTTAATCTTGTCCTACACTACCGTGGATTAGCAACCGACCGAGTCGTGGTTCAGCCCTCTAGGGCGCCCTCGGATCGGAATGCTTACACGTAACGTAGTAACCGTCCGAGACGACGTTACCGGGGACCCTTGTGTCGAGTTACTAGCGATAGAGTTTCAGGCTAAGCGACCGAAGAGCTATGCCACCTCTCTCTGCCCAATCTGTGTAGTTCGTCATAAAAAAATAAAATCTTGTCTTATATCCCGAAAATTCATCTAAACAAATAGCCAACAGCATGACATGTAACCCAGTCTTCTAAATAAATTGTTTTAAAATGATGTGGTGTCATTTTTTTATATATGAAAAGTGGCAAACGAGCATACGGCTCACCTGATCTTAAGTGATCACCGTCGTCCATGAACATCCACAGCACAAGAGGAGCTGTAGGTGCGTTGCCGACCTTTGAGATATTGTTGATTCCACAAGTTGACAGTGCGTGGGAGAAAGTTACGCGAAAAACGTACAGTCGTTGAACGCCAACCATCAAGATGGTGGCGGTGGAATTTGGAATTCTACCGAGATGTGCGGTAATGGAAATCGGTAGCTGGGATGATTCCGAACAATTCCTCAGAACACTCCCCATGGAAAATGCGATACAGCATGCAAAGAGACCGACATCTCTTCGCAGACTCAGAGGGTCGAGCCGATCGGAAAGACCCTGATCGTCGACTATTCGACTATTCATGTTATTCATGCAGTACCAGGTTGGAAAGAAGTTTCTGCGGATAATATAGAAGCAATAATATAATATATAATAAAATAATACAACGTCACTGAAAGACTCCAAGGGATAAATGTATGGGATTTTTTAAGAAAATATGATACCATAGCTTTTAATTTGCAATGCGGCATTAAAATAATCGCTTTTTACAACATGCATGCGATAAAATATTACATACAGTATTTACATTCAAAATAACATTTTCAACTATTCTTGTTGATCTGTCAATCTCTCTGTTTGATTGCTAATCTTTGAGACGGCTGGACCGAATTTGACGGTACTTTCGCTGGTAGATAGCTAATGTAATAAGGAAAAATTTAGGCTATTTTTATTGTCACATGTCAGTTGAAGTGGGCGGGATCAGCTACTAATATATAAACGTTATAAACCGTCTGTCACATCTGTGCTATCTTATCTGTGTCCACGCAGGATGACGCGCCGCGTGTAAATTTAGCGCCGCTCAGGTTCACGGACATGCGCGGGCGCAGACGTCCGCCGCCATCTTGCTTTTGTTGCAACACTGCGGATCGCGATGCATTGTATACGCATCGGATTTGCTCTGCTAGTTTACACCGTTCAACACCTCACTTTTATAACAAGCTTTACCAATAACTGCTGTAATAACGATTTGTACGGAATCTATTTTTGAAATTTGAATTACAAAACAAGTGTATTGATGAGTTAAACTAAAACAGACATGAAATCGAGTAGCAATATTACAAAATAGATTCTTTTTTATGAAGTAAGCTAGCAATATTTTTTTTTTCAGAAAATATTACTAACATTCCTGTTAACCATTCCAACTAAGCTTAAGCGAATTCGAACTTACGACCTTACGATTCGCAGACCGTACCCTAAACCATTAGGCTATTGACGCTTCAAATTATTCAGAACCTTAACAAACTCTCATCAAACTACCCTTGGTACATCCTTTTCAATGAAAAATCATTAAATTAAATCATTTAGCGTGATATGGTGAGTTATTCGTCTGTTTGTCACGCAAGTACTCAATGAAAATATAAGATTTATTTGGTTTTAGTACTTGGACGTATAAGCTGTCCATGTTTCGCTGTCATACATAACTGTTCGTATTGTAGTTTTATACCCATATAAGGGATGATTATGATATCCATTTCATGGAAGCTTACTAAATTAAATAAATAATTTGCGCAAGACGTCACTGTTTATAATTGTTTGAGCATATCATCACAATCGGTAAACACGGCGAAAGTTAAATATTGGACAAGGCAATTAGTGCAACAGGAAAATCAACATGTACTCATTTCTTTGCTAACAATTTCTGCAACAAAGGTTTCATTGTAAGAAAAACGCCACCCATCGTCGACCCTGAGGGGTAGGTAGAGTTTACGGATTTCAATCACGACTCCTTGCTTTTTGGTTTTATGATTGGAGATAATACTTTACAACATAAGTAAACTAATATTATGATACTGTTAATTGCTCTCGTCTTAGGTCTTACCTTTCAGATAACATAAACATTTGGTCCAGGTTTTTTTATTCAATAAAGCGCAACCACAGACATATCTCCGTGCTCTTTTCTTTGTCGTTCCCTCATTTCTGAGGATCGCGGTCACTTGAGACCCTCAAATGAACAATCTGCCTCCATCGGCTTTGATCCGAGGCAGCCCTCACCAGCTAGGAGAGATTAGGAGAAGAGATGACTCCTTTTACTTGATCAGACCATCGTGTTGGCGACCGGTCTCTTGTTCTCTGGTCAACGATAACCAGCTTTTCAAGGATGCCATCCCCTCTACGTATTATATGCCCGAAATATGATAGTACGCGCTGCAGACACGACACATCTCGGATGCTTCTAGTGTACTTTATTTGTTTACTTTGGTTAAGAAGTGCGACTTCTACAGTTACTACATTTTTTTACGCCAGATTTCGGAAGGTGGTGTTGGAGAATGCTCCGGTTCACACGTCTTAGACGCCCCGTTGGATTCTTATTGATTTCTCCGCGATTTGGTCCAGGTTGTCCAAGCCCGGGTTACCCCTCACCGGGGAGACACTAGTGTCTAGTTACAAACCATAGAGGTTCTGATTACGCGACCTAAGAGCTATGCCACCTTTCAATCCGGTGAAGCAGTCAAGGCCAGCTTCTGTGGCCAATCTGTGGAGTTCGTCATAAACAAAAGAAACATTTACAAATCAGTTAAATTACGTAAGTATTAAAATTATATCACTTGTATTTACCATGTTTGCTATTCTTGCAAATTCATACATCTTTGTAGCCCTTATGTTTTACGTACGTAGCCCTTCTCTGAAGTCTAGGACGTCCTCAACGGACATTGAAATTCATTTTTGCAATATATATTTTTCTGTCTCTTCTTTCTTCCATCTGTAGAGGTAAGGTTGGCAGGGACTGTATAGTATAGTATGGTAGTCACTCCTACGTCCATGCGCGAGGGAATTGCGAGAGAGCGACACGGGCTTCGCGATAAACAAGAGGCGCGTGTTCATTTCCATTCCATCATTCATCCTTTCTACACGATCTAACCACAGTAGCATTACTTATCCTGTATCAATCCACTGCTGGCAATAGGCCTTCCTTAATTGGTTCCACAATACACGATCCTCCGGTTTCCGCATCCAGCCACTGCATACCTGCGGCCTTGATAGAAAATCATAAAATCATTTCATGCTTTTTCTGTTATACCCTATATATATATACAATTCCTTTAGATTAAATTTAATTACATTAAAATCGAAGCTAGCCAGTGTATAAACGCTTATTAATAATAGTTAATAAATGGAAATTAAAAAGAAACAGCCTATATAATATATGTCCCACTGCTGGGCACTTTCGTTCTCTGTAAAGACAGTATAACGTAATAGTCTACCATGCGACCTCAGAGCGGATTTCTAAAAAAAATTGCCTCACAATGTTTCCTTCTCCGCCAAATCAACTGTCTGTTGGTGCTGGCACCGGGAATCGAACTCGTATTGCTAGCGTACCATGTAACTTGAGGTGACCGCCCGGACACTAAGCTGCCACGGCTCTTTAAAACGTACTAAAGATGTAACTTAAACTACCAACGAAATACAAAATGTCCAAGTATATAATGATCACGATTACGTCACCAAGCCAAGCATGGGCGGTATTCTAGCAAAAAACTAACACGGTTCTGCAAGCCCCGTAAATAATCGGAAGAGTCTGCAGCTGATCGTAATGACGTCTATAATCGATTAGGTTTCTGGGACAGCCCGTTAACCGAAATTTAATTGGCCAATTTTGACGATCGTCTAACTGCTAGCAGTTATTTCATTGCCTTCACTGATGAAATCACTAAAGACAAAGAGATACATCCTTACTAATAGTGTGAGGTCGTGGGAAATAAATCTAGTTTTATAGCGGTTACTCTTTTTAACCGATTTTAAAAATGGAGAAGGCAGTCTGAATTTTTTATTCACAAATATTCTTGTTAACCATTGCAACTTCGTACTACGTACTTCTCTGCGGGATAGCTTTTAACACTTTATAAAGCTCAAGTTGCTCCCCTCCACGAATGTGCCCAATTGACGGCCAGCAGGCGGAGGCGGCGAGACGTCGTGGGGTGGGTGCTGTCTGCTGCCCAACCCACCGGATCATGATGACCATGACCACTCTGACAAGAGTGAAACGACCAAGAGGAAGAATGCTCAAGTCTGGTCGTGTGTAGAATACTGCTGTCACATTTGGGCAGGCGCTGCTAAATGCCGTCTCGCAGCTTTATACTCGGTGGAAAGGCAGGCTGAGAGGCTATTTGGTGCCGGAGCTGAAACCAATCTGCTTAGTCTTGAGCACAGGCGTAAGGTAGCTAGCCTTTTGGTTTTCTACAGATTGCATTTTGGAGAGTGTGCTCAGGAACTACATGAACTACACACGATAATTCCCCCATCCCCGTTCCATCATCGGACTTCTAGACGCACTGCGGGATTTCATCCTTTTTTTTGTGAACATCCCTCAAACCTGAACGAAGCGCTTAGCTACGTCTTTCATTCTTCGTACAGCAAAGGACTGGAATAGTTTGCCCGCGTCTGTCTTTCCTTCCGATTACAATCCCACATTGTACCACTTTCAAGAGTAGAGTGAATAGGCATTTACTAAGTTAGTGCGCCTTACCATTCAGGACTGCATTTCCACCTAATATCTGGTGGGATTGTAGTCAAGCACTTGCTTAGAAAGTATATAAAAAACTAAGATAAAGCTAGGTGTTAGAAGATGGTTTGTATCAATAGTGCAATGGTCGATTCGAACCTACGACGTTGTATTTCGCAGGATTTAGCTATTGACGTTCTAATATTTGTGCACTCATTTACCATCACTTATGAAACGATTTTAATTTCTTTAAAGGGTTTGGTTTCAATAAGAGTCCCATTTCACATGGATACGCCTTTATTCTACTGGTACTTTCTACCTTATTTGGGTTAGAATACGTGAGAAACTTCCGATGAAAGCTACCGACCGTAATGCTTCTGAATGCAAACTTTATTAGAATAACCAAGTCCAAGCCGAGGTTCCCTTTTGGGGTCCCTTGCCGTGTGGCTCCCAATGGAGGTTCAGGCAAAGCTACCTAAGAGCTCAGCCACCTCTCGAGCCCGATTCAACAGCTTCTCTGGCGTATATGTTTGACACTAAAAAAGTAAGAAATTACATTTTTTTACTAAAACAACTTTCACACCATACAACGGAGGTGGTAAGTACTATCTAGGTAGTTTTGCCAACCAAATTTACTTATTAATTTAGTATATAATATAAATTGGCACTTTACATGTAAGTCTAATTCCTATTAAAGTATAGAAACATTAAACAAGATATGTTTAAATGTGAACTGATAATAAAAACAAAACTACTTCGTCATATACAATTTAATAAACTACTATTTGATATTAACGAACCTCTCAAGGCCACGTCTTATAACAAAATGGCTGCCGATCGCACACATACTTGCTTAATTCACAGACGCTTCTTGAAAAGGTCAACAATTACGCTTAAACGCACAACAAAATGCATATTTGTACAAAACCAGGATCCACTACGCAGAAGTGGGTAACATTGAAAAGTTCGTTGGTATTACATGCACTTCCTGGCTTACCGAGGCCGCTGCGGCGCCGGTCGGCCATCTTGCATTTTTTGACGTTTATTTTTGGCGCGCTTTTGTACTTTAACGAGTTGTTCAGAAATGGTAAGGACGCTTACATATTGTTATTGCACGTGAGAAAAATTGTGTGACATTTTATAAAAAAATAACAACTGTCTCAAACGTGATGTAATTTATCAATTATAAATTATATAATTGTTAAATTACATCACGTTTAACGTTTCACGTTGTTTATGTTACTATTTAACAATTAAATCGATGTTGCAAGTTTAAAATAATTTATTTCTGGGCTTCGTATAAAAGTTAAACTGAAGCGTCATACAATTTATAAAATTGTTTTTATTCAACATAATAGACGTAAGCAACATAGACTACCATTACAAACAAATTTAGATCAAGAAAATTAATAACACCTTAAGATCGTGCCTTAAGACAGGTGCATTACAGAGTCGAATGATCATTTAGTAGGTACGGTGTGGAAAATACTTCCAGAAGTCACCGCTGCACCTCTATACCTGCGCTAATGAACGCCCTTGAATCGGACCATTTCATCAAAGGGTACTTGTTCATCGAACGACGCAAAAAATATTGTATATACACATAAAGTCGGACAAACTTGCTTACATATATAACGACTTTGTCTGATTTTATCATAAAATTTATTGACGAATTAAACGAATGTTTACTTGTTAATACAAAACTATTAAACATTGACAATTATAATTTCACAGAACGTTCATTATGACACAATTTCATTACATTTCATTTGTAGATTTGAATCGAATAAAGTAGATAAGTTTTTTATTGCACATATTACATGTACAGAGACGACTTTAATGGTATTTAGCATTTCTTCCAGCTATCCTTTTTTGGTTAAGAGCAGGCTAGATGAGGTGCTGCAAAAAATATCGTTTTAAGATATAAATATATGTATCGACGCTGTAAAACAAAAATAATAACCCACAAAAATGAAATTGTTCACCAGAGCCGATAAACATTTCAACTTTAAAAAAAAATTATAACTTTCGTGTTTGTGGACTTAGAGCTGCCGTTTTTGGACACAATATTTATTATTTTTTGCTGATTAAGTATTGTACCACGGCATTACACTAGAGTTTTCTTGTTATTTACATCGTTTACAAAACATAAAAAAGTGTTAATTTTGAAAATCCTATTTTTGCTATTTTTTTTATCTAATTGTTACAAGTCATATATCATTCGACGCGTCTTTTTTTTTCTGATTTCAACGATTTAAAAAAGTGAAAATGGCCATTTGTGTCACTCGCTACGTTTTTGCTTTCCAGCGTCGATATATAAAATGAACGATAATGATTATGTGTTTTAGTTTGCCATTTTGACACAATCGTATTAGCAGATTTGAATTTATACTAGAGTAGATAGCTCAATTACTTATCTAATATCTTTGTTTGAGCAATGCTTGTATGTATATAATCTGAATCTCGGAACCGGCTCCAACGATTGTCCCCATGCAGGGGATTTCGGGGTGAAAAATCTGGCTATGGTTTCATTTTTAGAAAAAGCCATTTTTTCTGGGTATAGGGTATACAAAGTATACTTAAGTAGATGGTGTTCCTAAGCAGCAAACAGTAAGTCATAAGTTTAACGTTAGATCACAAAAATGAATTTCAAACAAAATCTATATATATAAAAGAGAAAGTGTGTGGGTATATTCCATATAGGCTCCGAAACGGCTGGACCTATTTTAATAAAACTTTCAGGTAATCTTCAGATTGACCTGGCGAGTAATCCTGTAAAGATTGGTGACGATCGGAGCACTCCTCTTTTTGAACTATCAAACAAACCATACGTCGTACTTCTATTTCTGACAATAACTTGAGCCCGATATGTTTTTGTATGAATGATAAGAACGATATTGTATTTACTGATATGTATATGGGCGTAGGTAATGCTCGAGAAGAGAATAGAACAGAATGAATATGGAGATAAATGAATAATTTAATATATTGTGAGATTTAAATTAAATATTAAATGATGTAAGTTTATTGTTTAAATAAAATAAAGCAAAATCTAACAAAAAGGCTGGGTACGTATGTTATTTATAAAATACGTGTGTCATATGGTTGCTTAGTGATAAATCAATAAAGTAGTCGATATTCACATCAGTCAATGCAATCTTCTTCTTCTTCTTTGTCGTTCCCTCATTTCTGAGGATCGTGGTCACTAGGGCCCCTCAAACGAACAATCTACCTCCATCGGTTTCGGTCCGAGGCAGCCCTCACCAGCTGGTAGAGATTAGGAGAGGAGATGGCACCTTTTACTTGGTCAGACCATCGTGTTGGCGACCGGCCTCTTGTTCTCTTGCCTTCTGTATTGCCAACGATGACCAGCTTTTCAAGGTTGCCATCCCCTCTACGCCAATGCAATGGTGGAATACAAAAGAAATAGATCACAAAGTATCAAACATAAAAATAGTGCAGACAATCGGTTAAGGGCAGGAATCACTAATGGGATCGAAGAGTGAGTTGAATCTAGAGTAAGACCAACAATCTGGAGGTAAATAACTTTGGACTACAAGATTTACGTCAGCAGTTTTTTTTTTATAATGTCGTTAAGATCAAAAATTATTATTCATATTTCGTTCTTACACTTATTTTTTTTTTTTAATGACGAACTACACAGATTGGCCAGAGAAGCTGGCCTTGACTGCTTCACCGGATTGAGAGGTGGCATAGCTCTTAGGTCGCTTAGCCTGAATCTCTATCGCTAGTAACTCGACACAAGGGTGGGGGGGGAAAAATGTTATGTATTTCGCAGTCGGTAGGATTCGAACCTACGCTCCCAAAAGGAATCTGATTTCTAGACAGACGCCTTAACCGCTCGGCCACGACTGCTACAAACACTTAATACATGTACAGAGGCTAGAACGAAATGCTAATTAGCATTTCCTTGCAGCTAACCTTCAGTGGTTAAGACCAGACTAATGATAGTGCCGCTAAAAATAGTGTTTAATTTTATATAGATAAATAATTATAAATTTACATATGCATAGATAAAATTAACGATAATATTTATGTCTAACAGTTTGTCATTTTCACTGTTTGTATAATATGTATTGAGTAGAAATTTTTCTTCAGTACCAGCTTCTTAGGTCATAGGCTCTTAGAAGTTGAAACCGACGTGTGACCACAAAATCACCTGACACAAAGCATCCACCTCTGACTAATGACGCGTTTAAGTCATTCAAAATTAAGCGTAAAATGATAAAAAAAAATTGGCGTGCTTATAAAACCGCCACGATCTAAATTTTCCTCCTTAAGTGAATAACCACGTTCTTACAATGTCCGAGAACGAACACTGACGCAATTATTTACCCGATATACTGAGAAAAAGTAATTAATTGTTGATTAAGGAGTACAGTTGATATTAACAATGACGAAGTCATCTACTACTAAATCTTGTTGAAATATGGGGTGCTGCTTCAAAAACAAAACTTTCCGAACTTCAGATATTGCAAAATAAAATTATAAAAATCCTTTACCGATTCCCTTTCTCGACACCGACTTCTGATCTCTACAAAGCGACGAAAATCATGAATATCAAGCAATTATATAAATACAGTACATGTATTCTCATTAGGAAAATTATAGATAAAACGATTAATACCAACATCTCTTTTACTAAAAATTCTAAAAACGCAGCAACCGACGCGCTAGTTTTCTTGTAATACCAAAAGTTAGAAGGAATTACGGTAAAAGATCAATTTGTTTTGATGGAGCAGAGCTGTATAACAAAATACCAGCACACGTCAAGAGGGTAGACACACTTAGCGCATTCAAAATGCAACTTGTTAAATTCCTTAACGACAGCTAATCGTCCCAAAGCAAATGAATGCGTTAGTTCTTCCATATGCAAGCGAACTTATTGTTTTTATAATATTAGTTATTTTATTGTTCTCATGTAAGTGACCTTTAATGTCTATAGTGAGAATAAAGTTTCTAAAACCTAAAGTCATAATCATATTTTTTAGACGAACTACACAGTTGGCCAGGCTGGCCTTTACAGCTTCACCGAAAGTCGCTTAGCCTGAACCTCTATTAGCTAGTAACTCGACACAAGACACCGTCTGGTGAGGGTAACCTCGGCTTGGATGGTACTATTTTACGCGTTAGCAGTCCGATCCGAGGGCACCCGAGAGGGCCGTACCACGAACCGGTCGGTAGCTATTTTATTAATTAAACTAAATGGGACTATCTAAGCCAAACTAACTTATATGCCACTTTGGGATGCTAAGTTAAAATCATTTTTATTAACTTGAACATATAATTATTAGGTCCCATATCTGACATATCAGAGCATACATACTCCGGGAACCATATTTAGCTAGTGTTTTTTTTTGTATTTACTACTACTACGGGTATTAGAACTCGTGACCCAGATATCCTTGGAAAGCAACCGACCGAGCCGTAGTTTGGCCCTCTCGAGCACACTCGGATCGACTTACTTAATCATAAAAGTAACTGAGGTTACCCCTCACCAGAGGTACAGTCTTGTATCGAGTGCCTAGCATAGAGATTCAGGCTAAACGATCTAAGAGAAACAGTCGCGACCAGCTTCTCTAGCACGAATGCGCCGTTTCGTCAAAGAAATCGTAATAATCAGTCTCTGTCTACCCCACTAGGAGAAGAAAGTCGCGAGAACTTATAAAACGTTCATCAAGATAGTGATTGAAAAATGTAACCGTGTTTATACGAATGCCATGATACATTGTAAGATATATCGGTACCAGGCCATCAGGCTATCGCGGAGGTATCGCTGTAGGCGAGTGCACGCGACGAATGCAAGTCAGATTCTTGGGCCGTAACTGTACGGACAGCTTGCGCGCTCTCGACCTGCCGCAACGCGCCCGCGCTCAAGGGCACGAACAGAGACTTCGTGGAGTCGATATACTAACTAAAAAATATATTAAATTTACTTATAACTTATTTTCCTTACAATGGTTATATTCAGTAACAAAAGAAGATAATTCATCAACGAAGGTGATCATTGGGTACAACATCTTTGGGTACAACGAATGCTCGATTGATCGACGATACGATAAAAGTAATAGTGTTAACAATAAGTCCTAACGACTTTTTCTGCGTGCTTGTAACTTGTTTGCTAGCTTATTTTATGTGCCCAGCAGTGGGATTTACGTAGGCTGTATTTTTAACAAGACATGTCACTGAGGTAATGATAGTTTGCAGGGTGTACAGTACAGATATACAGAGACAGTAATACACTACGGATATAGTGAGAAAAGAATTTCCTTTTCTAATTTTGCGGAAAAGTTCGTATTTATCGTGCTCTCTCAAACAGATTCAGTATCCATCTTACAGCCGTAGGGGTAAGTCGCATCAGTAGACCAACATATATATAGAGTGGTAATACGCAATGCAAATATTCGCTATGGTTTTAATCACATATATTTTCAAATTTCGTTGGATC
Organism: Meandrusa payeni; assembly: GCA_029286785.1. NCBI lineage: Eukaryota > Metazoa > Arthropoda > Insecta > Lepidoptera > Papilionidae > Meandrusa > Meandrusa payeni. The sequence continues at coordinate 7,732,953 of JAGSMX010000029.1, forward strand.
CCTCTCACACGCAGGTTATTTACTTAGGTACGAGAGGGACGTCCATGACATAAAATTGAGGCAGCTATTGTTTATTATTGTAAATATTTCCCAATAAGCTTTATTTTGTTGTACTTTTAATTATGTTTTAAAGTGGAGATAATGTTTTGTTTACTAATGACAATAAAACTGAGTATTTTGATAATTTCAATATCAGGGTGGATCACACGACCGTTGTCTTCGTTCCACTGATAGTAATTTTCTCCATATTTATTCCTGTCATACTGATTTTATGCATAAATCTTTTACCTTTAACGCAATAAGACTTTGGAATGCGCTGCCAACAAATGTACGTACAGCTGGAACTAAATCTACTTTCAAACATTTACTATGGAAGCCTTACCTTTACGTAAGCAAGGAATAGTTTGACAATTGCTGTCCCTATCCATCTATAATTATATATATATGTATTTATATATGTATCTATTTATAATTATATTTAATTATTATGTTTATATATTTAACTTATTTGTAAGTAGGTACATATATTATATATATGCATGCATTTATTTTAGTTTTCTTTTATTTATTATTTTCTCACATAGCTTGCACCCGTTACTTTGTCTCTACACAATCCCAAGGTAGACTGGCAGAGAATGCCTACTGGCATTAAGTCCGCCTATTTGTACCTTTTTTTGTATTGTGTGCAAATAAAGAATAAATAAATAAATAAAACTGAGTATTTTCAGAGTTATAGAAGGTGGTTGTAAAATAATTATAATTTTAAACTAACATGGACACGAACTTAACAATTATTACTTAAAAATATCGGGATCACTGGTAATGGTAATGTCCCGTTTTAAGTAATAATTGATATGGTTGTAACATCTCTATATTATACAATGACATTTTTCATTTTGACATGTGAGACAACAATAAAATTCCATATTAATGGATATGAAAATGTCACTAATTTTATTTCCTTAATAAGAATTACAAAAAATTCACTTACTTAAGGAAAATACACAAATATACAATTTTAGGCTAAGCGTTACTACGTTTATAAAATAATAACAGGTTTAAAACATCCAGGAACAATATCAACATTTTGTTTTGAATAGTGGGTTATTGGACATTGCAAGGTGATTAAGACTAACTACATTTTGTAAATAAATTTTATAAAAGACGGTGTTCATGTTTATGACCAAAGATTTAGCGAATACGTGCGCTGCGGCCATACTAGATGTGTCATACTATGAGCGTCTTAATTATTATTTACATGCTTTTTTAATATTTTCTTAAAAGTATATATAGACTTAATATTTTTTATGTCGTTAGGAAGTTTATTATAGATATTTACACCTTCACATTAGTTCACATAGTTCGGGTGTCATAGTATTCCGATAAAGATACGACTTTTCGTTTTAAGTTTTGTTTAAGAGGATCTCTTTAGATTCTCCTGTTCCAGTCACGAGCTTTGAATAAACAATCGCGGACACACGAATCGGACGTCAAGGCCGGACGTCGTTGTCCGTGGAGCTGCATCGTTAAGTCCACTGTTTCGTTAACGATCCCGGGGAATTTCACTTTCATCCTTATGCATGATAACATCGATAAATGTGTCACAGTGGTGTGTACATCACTAGGGGAGTCACACGTAATCTACGACTTTTACAATGGTTCTCGGAATCTATACTCAGCTTTTTTTTTATGTAACAAAGGCTTGTTCACTACTGATTTATAGAAAATCAGTGTTATTATACCCTTTGTCGTCTTTGCTCTACGTAAGCCGATGGCACTCTCTAGCTCCCCCAACGTGGGTGGTTAGAGATTTTCTAATTCATCTTTCATTGGTGTCTGGGTTATTTTTTAGTCATTAAAAAAAATACTCAGCTTAGTCTTCCTTAGGCTTAGTTTACTTCTAGCCTTAACTAGGCTATCGCCTAATTTTTTTTTATAAAAAGAGGCTTACGTTTGACCTCAATCTAGCATTACGGAATGCGAAGATAAGGCCTGAAATGGTACACATTTGCCTAAAAGGTGTCTGTACACTTGTAAGCTTTAACAATGTCAAGTTTATAGCGTTTCTGATAATTTGACCTCGGCAGGGAGTTGACATTTATATATAGACTAGAATACTGAAACAAAAATGAATAATTAAAAGACATAACCTTTTTTTTTTGTTGACGGGGAGGAAATCTTCAGAAAGATACCCCGCCTTCTGGTGGGTTCTTACCCACTAAAACCTCCCGGTGGCCCTTTCCTCGTTGCATGACGAGGGGCTCCGGGATCTCAACGGGGAACGCACCGGAGCCCCTCTGCACTGTGCTCAAGGAGAGCACGTCCCGGGGGGAGGTTACTCCATCCCCCCCTGTGCCATCACAGCGTAAGGCGACACGGGCCAGCCGATGTCGCCTTCTTCCCGGGTTCACTTTGGTGGACGACGCAGGCCCCCACCCTTGTCGCTCAGTGAACCCGAGGCCCTTGTCGCCTTTTAGTCCCTTGTACGACATGCAGGGGATACCGTAGTCTTATTCTTGAAATCCCAGAATTACAGGGCTGAAAAGACATAACCTACGACAACAATGACGTTGGGATCAAATATCTCATTCCCGTGAAGTATTCCAACAAGGGCCCCGACTCTGCTAAGCCAATTGTGTACAAAATAAAAGTTCATTGGCATCATAGTAGTCGATATTTAATCTTTTATTATTTATTTGTAGTCTTTTAGATTATTGTTGCCGCACTGCTGGTTTACCGATGGCGTTACCACTGGCACGCCAATCCTGTGTATATTTGATAATGATGGAATGATAATTGCTATGAGTGTAATAATCGGTTGCGGAAAACGTCTTTTCGCATTATAGTATGTATGAACTTGTTATAAAATCTCTTTGGCTATACTATTTGTATCTGGCTGGTATCATTTAAAGTTTAAATTTATTAGAACATCATTCCAAATTAAAATTAGGAAAATGTGTGATTTTCACTAGTTTTTTATACTGTCAAGGTGAGTCAATCGAATGAAGAAATTCGATACTTTTTAAAATTTGACTACAAAAAAGGTAAAAATACAAGCAAGTCGCGAAAAATTTCCGATGTTTATGGACCTAGTGCAGTGGAGTGGAAGGGCATTACATCATGAGACATTTTCAAAAATTATCATCGGACATTATTCATTATGAGCTATTATAACCAGGCAGGAAAATTGATTCTGAGCTCTACTGCGAACAACTGATGAGATTAAAGGAAGAAGTTGAGAGAAAGCGGCCGGAATTAATCAACAGAAGGGGTGTAGTGTTTTATTATGATAACGCTAGACATCTCATCTTTAGGCACTCAGCAAAATTTAAGAGAGTTTGGCTGGGAGGTGTTAATGCATCCGCCGTATAGTCCTGACCTTGCTTCAGATTTCCACGTTTCGGTCTCTTCAGAATTCTTTAGGCAGTGGTCAAGTTAACATCACAAGAGCACTGCCAAAACCACTTATAGCGGTATTTTGATCAGGAGTCCCAAAATTTCTATAGCAATGGGATCATGCTCCTTTTTTTTTTATAGTAAATAAGCTCACGTTTGGCTTCAATCTTGCTTGATGGAAGGCGAAGATAAAGCCTAGGATGGAGCACGTGCGCCTATAAGGTGTCTGTTCACATTGGACTTAAAGGTGTCCAAATTGTACCCGTGAGGAAAGACTGAACGCGGCAGAGAGTTCCATTCCTTAGCGGTCCGCATAAGGAAGGTGGAGGCAAACCGCTTCGTGCGTATTGATGGAATGTCTACGACGTAAGGGTGGAACTGCTCGCCGCGCCTAGTCGTTCGGTGATGGAAAGGGGAGGGGGTATTAGGTCATGCAAAACCTCCGCACACTCGCCGAAATGCACCCGATAGAAAACCGAAAGGCAGGCCACTCGTCTACGGTGTGCGAGGTTCTGAAGATTTGCCTCAACGAGCGAGTCACTGCTTATGATCTTCTTCGCTCGGCGCTCCAGCGAATCCAAAGCTTCCAGCTGATACTTAGCAGACCCATCCCAGAGATGGGAACAGTACTCCATGCAGGAGCGAACTTGAGCTTTGTAGAGACTTAGTAGCTGCTCCGACGTGAAGTACCGCCTCACCCTGGAGAGGATACCGAGTTTTCTGGCAGTAGTTTTTGCAATGGACTCAATGTAGCGGCCAAAGTTTAGGTTAGAAGAGAGATCTAAACCTAAGAGCTGAAGATGGTTATTAATCGGAACGGGGACATTCCGGAAAGTCGGAGTCAGTTGGAATGGACTCCGTTTCGCCGAAAAAAGACAAGCCTGTGTTTTAGAGGGATTGAATTCGACCAAATTGGCATCACCCCATTGGGAGACAGCCTCCAAAGTCGAGTTCACCTGATCGATCATTGACTCCCTCAAAGACTGGGTTTTTGATCCAGACTTCGCGTCGGACATGTATCTCACCGAGACCGTGCTGTCATCAGCATACCCAAAGATACCGGGTGTTGCCAACATGTCGTTGATGTGCAGCAGAAAAAGGGCCTACAAGATGGCAAAAAGTTATCAAACAAAATGGTACCCACATACTTTAGTTAAATATAAATAAACTATATTAAAATGTGCTTAGAATTTTCTTGAAAAATGCGATGAAACTTTTTCCCCAATCATCCTATCATATCGGATTAATAATTTTGAAGCGTCAATAGCCTTGTTTGTCAATAGGTTTAGGGTACGGCCTCCACCATTCGACTATTGCCGTGAACCATGTCCTAGCACAAACTTAAGCTTAGTTGGAATGGTTAACAAGATTGTTAGTAATATTTCTGAAAAAAGAGTCACTGGCAAATACCAGACTCGGGGCAAAGACCGAAAGGCAACGAGAAACATCGAGAGTATAATAATAAGATCAAAACACGACGATATTTAAAAAGGTTGTTTATTCAAGGTTAAATCGAATATATATTCTTGTGGACGAAACGTTATGTATTAAAACACCAAACGCTTGTTTTGATCTTTACGTGTCAAATTTGAATAAGTTAAACCTTGTATTACCATATTATTGAATTTTTTTTGCCCACATGAGACTTTGGCAAACGAATTAACATTTGTCTTGAATTTTATAATCTAAAATTGTATTTCTTTATTTTCGCCATTCAAATTTGACCCATCAATGAAAAAATCAATAAAATTCCTGTATATGAAGCGTCAACAGCCTAATGGTTTAGGGTGAGGCCTGCAAATCGTAAGGTCGTGGGTTCGAATCCACCATTCGACTATTGCCGTGAACCATGTCCTAGCACAAACTTAAGCTTAGTTGATATGGTTAACAAGATTGTTAGTAATATTTCTGAAAAAAAAAGTCACTGGCAAATACCAGACTCGGGGCAAAGACCGAAAGGCAACGAGAAACATCGAGAGTATAATAATAAGATCAAAACACGACGATATTTAAAAAGGTTGTTTATTCAAGGTTAAATCGAATATATATTCTTGTGGACGAAACGTTATGTATTAAAACACCAAACGCTTATTTGTTTTGATCTTTACGTGTGAAATTTGAATAAGTTAAACCTTGTATTACCATATTATTGAATTTTTTTTGCCCACATGAGTCTTTGGCAAACGAATTAACATTTGTCTTGAATTTTATAACCTAAAATTGTATTTCTTTATTTTCGCCATTCAAATTTGACCCATCAATGAAAAAATCAATACAATTCCTGTATATGAAGCGTCAATAGCCTAATGGTTTAGGGTACGGCCTGAGAATCGTAAGGTCGTGGGTTCGAATCCACCATTCGACTATTGCCGTGAACCATGTCCTAGCACAAGCTTAAGCTTAGTTGGAATGGTTAACAAGATTGTTAGTAATATTTCAGGAAAAAAAAAGAAATATTACTAGCTTTCTTTTAAAAAAAAAAATCCTACTTCTTTACAAAAGTCTTTGACAGTATAATAGGTAGTTTACAAAATATTGACAAAAAATTTAACTGTGCCAAACCGTCGTCGCTCGGCAGCGTGCCCAGAAGGCTGGTAGCATTGCTACATTGTATAGCAATGCTTAGCCTCTGTGCAAGGTATAAGCCAGCTCTCTGGTAACCAGATGTGTCGACTAACTTCTTAGCTATCACAATATTAAAATTATTTATTGTAAATATTTCTCTATTAGCTAGTATCAATGTTTGATAGCCCTGTAGTTCTGGGCTCTCAAGAATAAAACTACGGTATTCCCTGCCTGTCGTAAAAAGCGACTAAAAGGGGCCTCGGGTTCACTGGGCGACAAGGGTGGGGGCCTTTATCGTCCGCCAAGGTGGACCCGGGAAGAAGACGACATCGGCTGGCCCGTGTCGCCTTGCACTGCGAGGGCACAGGGGAGAGGGAGTAACTTCTCCCCCGGGAAGTTCTCTCCTTGAGCACAGTGCAGAGGGGCTCCGGTGCGTTCCACTGGAGATCCCGGAGCCCCTCACTATGCACCGAGGAAGGGCCACCGGGGAGGTTTTAGTGGGTAAAAACCCCACATAACCGCCGCCTTCCCCCCAGAAGGCGGAGTATCTTTCTGAAGATTTCCTTCTCGTTAACAAAAAAAAAGTATCAGTGTTTGACATAGATGTGAAAAGCATAAAAGGAATTGGACCTAAAAGTGAACCTTGAGGAATCCCAGATAAGAATAAGTGAGGATGCTGATATAGGCTCCAGTATAGATCTAGTGAGTAAAGATTTTCCTTTGTAATTTTTCGAAAAAGTATTTATCCTGCTCTCTCAAATAACTCCAAATGAATGATATGATAAATGTCACTCATTTAATACGATTTTTTTAATGAGGCCTGCCACAGATTGGTCAGAGAAGCTTGCCTTGATTGCTTCACTGGAATCACGGTCGCTTAGCCTTAACCTCTATCGCTAGTAATTCCACAGAAGGGTCCCCCCGTTGAGGGGTAACCTCGGTTTGGACGGCTTGGAGGGCGCCCAAGAGGGCCGAACCACGGTTCGGTCGGTTGCTGCTTCACGTATAATTTAATACGATCAATCATTATATATAAATAAAATTTCCTTGTTTCGTTTTTTTTTATATTTTCTAAGCTAGTGCTAGACCACGATCTCGCCTGATGTTAGGTGGAAATGCAGTCTTGAGTAAGGCGTACTTGGTAAATGCAAATCTACTCTTGAAAACATTTTAATAGGAGGGAAAAACGCGAGCGAAACATTGCCAGTCCTTTAATGCACGAATAATGAAAGACGAAAGCAAAGCGGATTCGGGTTCGAGAGTTTTAATGTGTACATCAAAAGTGTCAATAAAAACTATTCTCGAAACAGCAGACAACCAAAAACTAAGTTATCAGGTCGACAATTCATCACAGCTCGCACCAAGTTTTATTAGGCAATGAAATTCGAGCAAAAATAGTCTTTATGACCATCGCACAAGTATACGTGATTTCGCTATATTCGTCCGTCACAATTACGCTCAAAGCGGCACGATGGGAGGTCAATGAACAATGTTTCAGTGTTTCAGTTAGGCCCCCGAAATTGTGCTAACCTGTGTCATTGACCCCGTGGACGTACATGATTTACGAGTATCTTCGCTTTTTGCCGTTTGAAATTTTCGCAAAAATGTGTGTTGTGATTCTTTCTTTTCATTACAAAGGGAAATCGAGTTTATTTATTTCTTTATATGTAGACCGACAGTAAATTTTACAGAAGAGGTATACATCTATATATAAAAGAAAAAGTGTGTGGGTATGTTCCATATAGGTTCCGAAACGGCTGGACCGATTTCAATGAAACTTTCACTGAATCTGCAGATTGACCTGGCGAGTAATCCTGTAAAGTTTGGTGACGATCGGAGCACTCATCTTTTTGAACTGTCAAATAAAGCTTTTATTTACGCGTCAGTAGCCATATTAAAAGCGTCAATAGCCTAATGGTTTAGGGTACGGCCTGCGAATCGTAAGGTCGTGGGTTCGAATCCGCCATTCGACTATTGCCGTGAACCATGTCCTAGCACAAGCTTAAGCTTAGTTGGAATGGTTAACAAGATTGTTAGTAATATTTCTGAAAAAAAAATTAAAAGAAATATTGCTAAAAAAGAAAAAAAATTTACAATGATGATATTCTATTGTGTTATAACCCAAATTTGTATTGACACATGCGTTATGAATATTTATGTCATTATGAACCATATTGAAGTACAATGGAGTATACTGAATTAATAATTAAGGATTTTGAAGTATTCAAGGTAATTATTTCTGACATTAACTTGAGCCCGATATGTTTTTGTATAAATGATAATAATGATATTGTATTTAGTGATATGTACTTGGGTGTAGGTAATGATCTTCACCCGCTCGAGAAGAGAATGAATACGGAGAGAAATGGATAATTTAATATATTGTGAGAGTTAAATTATTTATTTACCGATGTAAGTTTATTGTTTAAATAAAATAAATCAAACTCTAGGCCGGCGAAGCGGGATAGGTACACTAGTTATATATATATGTATGTATACTGGGCGCAATTTTTAACTATTATGTATTATGAGAGAATTTGTCTATCTAACTAAATATTAAAAATAGTAAATACATCATGCCGTCGATCCGAGGGGTGGGCAGTGGTTGAAAGAACGTGGGTGCTTAAATAGTTTTTTTATTATTTTAAATAGTAATTTCAGTGACTTATTGTCATTAACACATTATTTAAACCTCTTTTCGGAAATCTTACGTGTGACCGTATATACAATACAGTAGACCACGATGTAAAATGTACATTATGTAAATTATGACATTTACACACGAACATATTTGATAGGCGATTATTTAGTAGTGTGAATGAACTTTAAGTACCGTTACGGTCACGTATAACTAAATTAGAATTAAAAATACTAGTCGAGTCATTGATATTACACAAAATTATAGCCAAATAGAAACTCATTCACGTAACCCAGTGGTCGGCAACTAGCCAAAGAACCTAATATGAACGTTAAAACAATTAAAAAAATTATGAGCCAAATGTGCTTGAAAAATATTTAAAGTCAATAATATTTAATTACCTGTCCATCTTTTACCTTAATCAAAAGTTAAACTTGTTCTCGATCTATAGAAGAATTTTAATTTATCTTTTTTTTTAAATGTAACTATGAGCGGCTTGGGAGTCGCACTTTGCCTTTTTTTGTTAACGGGGAGGAAATCTTCAAAGATACCCCGCCTTCTGGGGAAGGCGGCGGTTATGTGGGGTTTTACCCACTAAAACCTCCCCGGTGGCCCTTTCCTCGGTGCATGACGAAGAGCCCGGGATCTCCAGTGGAACGCACCGGAGCCCTCTGCACTGTGCTCAAGGAGGGCACAGGAGGGAGGACGTGCTCTCCTAAGAGCACAGTCCAGAGGGGCTCCGGTGCGTTCCACTGGAGATCCCGGAGCCCCTCACCATACACCGAAGGAGGGCCGCCGGGAAGGTTTTAGTGGGTAAAAACCCCACATAACCGCTGCCTTCCCCCCGAAGGCGGGTTATCTTTTTGAAGATTTCCTCCCCGATAACAAAAAAAAGGCGAAAGTTATGAGGTAACTAACATAAAAACATACGGACGAATTTGGAACCTCCTCCTTCTTTGAAGTCGGTTGACATGTCAGAAGGATATCATTTCAATTCAGTAAAAATGAAATACAGGTTAAAAAGTGACAAAATCCGCTTCCATACTCAAATGACGAACGCGCGGTTACCTAACGCGCGGTGACGTCAAGCAGTGCGAGTTCCGCGCGCTTTCCACACGTTTCCGCCCGCTTTCCCGAGGTCGACGACCGCACGCTGTTTATATATATGACGTATATGACATTGTCAATTTAGTCATCACGTATCACCCAATTATATACTATTAGATAAATACTAATATTATTCTCACTGTTGACCGGGCGGTTGCCTTAAGTTGAATAGTACGCTCAGCCCTGTAATTCTGGGCTCTCAAGAATAAGACTACGGTATGCCTGTCGTACAAGGCGACTAAAGGGGCCTCAGGTTCACTGGGCGACAAGGGTGGGGGCCTTTGTCGCTCGGCTGGCCCGTGTCGCCTTGCACTGCGAGGGCACAGGAGGGAGGGACGTGCTCTCCTAAGAGCACAGTCCAGAGGGGCTCCGGTGCGTTCGTCTGGAGATCCTGGAGCCCCTCACCATAGACCGAAGGAGGTTTTAATGGGTAAAAACCCCACATAACCGCTGCCTTCCCCCCGAAGGCGGGGTATCTTTTTGAAGATTTCCTCCCCGATAACAAAAAAAAAGGCGAAAGTTATGAGGTAACGAACATAAAAACAGACGGACGAATTTGGAACCTCCTCCTTCTTTGAAGTCGGTTGACATGTCAGAAGGATATCATGTCAATTCAGTAAAAATGAAATACAGGTTAAAAAGTGACAAAATCCGCTTCCATACTCAAATGACGAACGCGCGGTTACCTAACGCGCGGTGACGTCAAGCAGTGCGAGTTCCGCGCACTTTCCACACGTTTCCGCCCGCTTTCCCGAGGTCGACGACCGCACGCTGTTTATATATATGACGTATATGACATTGTCAATTTAGTCATCACGTATCACCCAATGATATACTATTAGATAAATACTAATATTATTCTCACTGTTTACCGGGCGGTTGCCTTAAGTTGAATAGTACGCTCAGCCCTGTAATTCTGGGCTCTCAAGAATAAGACTACGGTATGCCTGTCGTACAAGGCGACTAAAAGGGGCCTCGGGTTCACTGGGCGACAAGGGTCTAAGGGTAAAGGGGGCCTGAGTCGTCCACCAAAGTGGACCCGGGAAGAAGGCGACATCGGCTGGCCCGTGTCGCCTTGCGCTGCGAGGGCACAGGGGGGGAGGGAGTAACCTCCCCCCCGGGACGTGCTCTCCTTGAGCACAGTGCAGAGGGGCTCCGGTGCGTTCCACTGGAGATCCCGGAGCCCCTCGTCATGCACCGAGGAAAGGGCCACCGGGGAGGTTTTAGTGGGTAAGAACCCCACATAACCGCCGCCTTCCCCCCAGAAGGCGGGGTATCTTTCTGAAGATTTCCTCCCCGTAAACAAAAAAAAAAAAAGTTGAATAGTACGCTAGCAACCCTACTCTGTTTCCCGACACCAATGAAATTGCTGTAGTTTTAAGAGCTGATATACCATGCGCCTGGCAATGAAGGAAAACAGCGACAGGAAATCTTATGAGTTGGAAAATTTTCTAAGACATGAGAAGTCTGCCAATCCCCACGTCTCGCGTGGCGGACTATGTCCTTATACGTATCATATTATATTATTTTTTTGATGACGCACTACACAGATTGGCCAGAGAAGCTGGCCTTGACTGCTTCACCGGATTGAGAGGTGGCATAGCTCTTAGGTCGCTTAGCCTGAACCTCTATCGCTAGTAACTCGACACAAGGGTCCCCCCGGTGGGGGGTAACCTCGGTTTGGACGGTTACTATGTTACGCGTAAGCATTCCGATCCGAGGGCACCCGAGAGGGCCGAACCACGACTCGGTCAGTAGCTATTTCAAGGATAATCTAAGGGACATTCGAAAGCTAAACTAACTTTGAGTGCCACTTCGGGAAGCGTTGGCGCTGGGAGAAGAAGTGGCCGAAGAAACTCCAGCAACGCTCCTAGCATCTAAGGGGTGGGGCCTGCCCATAAAATAGCGGTAACGCGCGAGGATTATTATTACAGAGAAGATCTGCGACGAATATTGAGACATATATATCGGCTTACACACCGTATATACCGGGCTATTAGTAATTCGAAGTAATACAATCCATTTGTCCTCGAGGAAAATTTTGTGAGGAAAAACATGTAGTGTTAGAAAATTTTCTAAGCAGAAGTCTGCCAATCCGCACTAGGGCTGCGTGGCGGTCTATGTCCTTATACTCTCTTCACAGAAAAGGCATATGCCTAATAGTGGGTCATAAATATTTACATATACACAGTATTTAAAGGGTTATTGGTAAAACCATCCGTTGTGGTGTGTCGTAGAGCCCCTTAAGGGGAGAGCTCCGAATGGAGGAGAAAAGCCTTGATAAAGAACTTGTGGAGCGTCAAGGTGCATGTCACACGGTTTGACCACGCGTACAATCCCGCGTTTCGACCCGTATAACCGCGAGGTTAGTGAGACCATGGGAGGTGTTGGATAGGGTGTATTGGTAATTCGACGTGAAATAATCCATTCCTCCTCGTTGAAAACAAAACATCGTGACTTGTTCTAGAAAATCTTCTAAGAAATGTAAATTTTGTCTGTTTTTCTGTCTGTAACTTTTAATATGTTTTCATTATCAGTCTATCACGCTCTTATGTAATTATATAGACTCTTTAGAGGCCATTTGTGTAACGAAGGTTTGACGTCATAGACAATTCGATTCTTATCTCATTTATGGGCTCCGTGCATCAGAAAATTATTAATCGATCTACGTCAATGACTCGACAATGAAAACACGTGCACGTGAGAAATTATTTAATTATTTAAGGTACTAAAAATCATATATATATATATAAATATATATATAAATCTCACAATAAGTAATAGCACACAAGTATTATGCAAAAAGACACATGAGACTAAAACCGAAAAATATATAACGGAAGTGCCACATGGCAACCGATAGCGTGTCTACTAAGCATGTAGTTCAACTCTCTGATCACAGGAGGCGCTTCCACGTATACTACCCGGCCGCATTCCATATAATTATGGTAACATTTTTCATATTTTCGTTAAAAAAACATTCCGAAAAAAAAAAAAAGTAGGAAAATATATATAAAATAAAATATTTTTTTTTACAAATTGTGTTGCTTCTATGTTATTTGAAGAAACTTCGTTTCTACCTGGGTTTTTTTTGTAGAGGTGAATTAGATCATATCATTCCTGAACAGACTTGCTTGTATCCTGTAAAACACGGTAAAGCTAGCCATCTTTTGCCTGTTTTCAAAACTGAACAGATTTCTAATATTCTATTTCTATGTAAATGTATATATTCGCACGTCTTTATCTATATATTATTATTATTATTTATTATACGTCATGCATGTATATTTGTCTTTATATATCGTTATGTCTCTTATATTGTATTTAATGGTTACACCAAAATGTGTTTCCTTCTCCCTCAGGCTTGAATGGTAGAGAATGGAAAGCATTAAGTCCGACTTTGTGAACATTTTTTTGTTAATGGAGGGAGCGGGTGGGGAGGAAAATTATTCAAAAAGATGACACCGCCTGTCGCATTAGCACTGCGAGGATACCCGGCCTTAGAACGCGGGGTAAATTCGTAGTGACCACGGGATCACCAGTGTCGCCTTCTCCCCGGGTCCACTATAGCGAGCGACGAGGGCCACTTTTCTCTGTGAACCAGAGGCACTTTTTAGTCGCCTTTTACGACTGGCAAGGGTTACCATAGCCTTATTCTGTAAGCCCTAGACTACAGATCTGAACGGGCCTTTGTGAACCTTCAGTGTTGCAATAAGTGTAAATAAATAATCGATTTATTAATATAAGCATGTCAATATGAATAATTAATTATTGTCAGCATGTTGGTTCGGTAAAAAAAGATCAATTGCTTGTAGGAAGACTAAATTAGGCGCGCTGCGGTCATCGAATCTTTTCTGGGCTGCCGGTTCTTTAACCTAATGTTCACGTGATGTCATTCATATAGTTAGCGATGTAATGTGTTCATACCAGGGCCGGAATTAGAGGTCTGAAAGCTCCGAGGCATAAATGACAGAGGCCCCCTTGGTCACAAATTATTTAAAAAAAATAAAATAATAAGAAATGAAATTACCAATTTTGTGGTCGAGATATCAATTAAACAAATTAATATATTTTTTCAACACTAAATAAACACATATAAATATAATTTAAGAAAAGCTTCGTAGCCTTGATTGTCCCGCCAAATCCGGCTCTGGTTCACACAATTAATCGGGCGTGGTCCGTTGTACGGTAATAGCATTTCCAAGTTGTTTTTTAAAGAATCTTCTTCCATTTCATCTGTGTGGGCAGAGGTATCGATCGCTTTTCACCAACCTTATCAGGTCGCATATGCAACAGGTGGTAAGCCCTAGGAAATAATTTGCTATAATTTGTATTAAGGATGGGCTCAGTCACATAGCTAGCTCGCTTGTTAGATATTTAGATAGATCCTTTATCGACGACCAAAATATATATACAAAGTAATACTATTTAGTATTTTCTTCCAGCTAATCTTTGGTGAGAGAAGAGGTGAAAGAGCAGATTAAGGCTAATGCCACCAAATAGCGATAAGAATTTTATATAGATCAATTTACAAACATAATACAGGCTGTCCCGTAATTCTACGTCTAACGGTAATGTGTGTAGTCTATGGGTGGTGGATGGTATAACTCTCTCTCTCTCTCTCTCTAGTTTGGGTCCCTCATGTCTGAGGATGGTGGTCACCATCAGGGTTGCACCTGGAACGGATGACGGCCGCGAGATCTTTTTCCTGCGGTGTTTCCAACTACGATCAGTTTATGAGAGGATGTAAATATAACATAAAGACTTTTTAATAACCAACTTCGTCGTTTTTCCCAAAAAAAAAACATTTTTTTCAAAAGTTTTAGATGAAATGTAGAAGTTGTCATTTTGGAATAAATTTAAAATAGTTTTGAATAATTAGTAAATAGTAATATTTTTTTAAATTACTTGCCACTATGGTCACAACACTTTTTTTACAGCGTGATGTCTGATGAGTAATGATTTTCTTTCAAAAATTTAAAGAATTCTTCTTCTTTGTCGTTCCCTCATTTCTGAGGTCACTAGAGTCCCTCAAGTGAACAATCTGCGTCCATCAGCTTCGGTCCGAGCTCTCGCCAGCTGGTAGAGATTAGGAGAGGAGATGGCACCCTTAGTTACTTGATCAGACCATCGTATTGGCCACCGGCCTCTCGTTCTCTTGCCTTCTGTATTGCCAACGATGACCAGCTTTTCAAGGTTGCCATCCCCCTACGCATTTTGTGCCCGAATTATGACAGTACGCGCCGTAGAGACGTAGTGTGTAATGTATTTAAAGGTGATCATAATTTATTTTTTAATGCGTTTACAGATTTACTGTCTTTATGGGCGGTGGCAAATTATTCCAACACTTGGTGGCCAAGTATCTGAAACTGCCCCGGAACGCAGCAGATCGGTGTAGCGGAATTTGTAAAATGCAGTTTTTAGCTCTAATTAAACAGCTAGTATCTTCATTCCGCCATTTCAACTTTTCGTACAGATATTTAGGCTGTTTATGATTCCAAACAGAAGTGTTGCAAAATGCAAGTCTTTTCTGGGGGACATTCTAAACTCGTTGGAATTGTTTAAGTAAAAGTAAAAAATTTAAATCCTAAAGGTCTGCCTAAATGAAAAGTCTGATTAACTGTCTCGAAATGTATGGTCATTGACATAGATTCATTTCATTCCTCTATAAAGTTGCAAATGGCATTTTTGACACCCCTGAGCTTCTCTCCGCCGTAGCTTTTACTGTACCGTCGCGGTTACCTAGACCTTCGCGATACCAATTGTTGAGAAGCAGTTTATTCAGATCGAACCTAGGTAAGAATGCGCCCTTAAATAGAATTAGTACAGAATTCAACTCTTTTTCAAAAACAGACGATATCGACCTCTTTTTTCCTAGTATAAGTATGTATATATTCACTAAACTACAAATAGTTATTTGTTTTATTAGTTAATTTTTAATTTCAAATTTAGTTTTATTTTTACTTTTGTGTTAATTTTATTTTTATCCTACATTGTCACTCGCCAATTAATTGCTTGCAGTCTACGCCTATAACTGCGATGGCATTAACTTCACAACTTTTCACTGTTTTATGTATTGTTTGTTAAAAATGTTCATTGTGTTGGTGTAATAAATAAATAAATAAATAAATCACAATATGTATATGAATACAATGTGCATTCCAATCATTTAAAGTTACAGCCTTTATATATATAATATATATGTCCCACTGCTGGGCAGAGGCCTTCTCTGTAAAGAGAGTATATAAGGGCACAGTCCGCCACGCGGCCCTAATGCGGATTGGCAGACTTCACATGTCGTAGAAAAATTTTCTAAGACATGTTTCCTCACGATGTTTTCCTTCACCGCCGAGCGCGTGGTTAATCAGCACATAAAATTGCAACAATTTATTGGTGCTGGCACCGGGGATCGAACTCAGGTTGCTAGCGTACTATGCAACTTGAGCCAACCGCCCGGACACTGAGCTACCACGGCTCTGTCCAATTCCAATCATTTACTCACTACTAAATAATCATCAATTAATTAAGCGTTAATAGAATAATGGTTTAGGATACGGTCTGCGAATCGTAAGGCCGTAGCTTCGAATCCGCCATTCGACTAATGACGTGAACCATCTCCTAGCACAAGCTTTAGCTTAGTTAACAAGAATGTTAGTAATATTTCTGAAAAAAAAAATTCTAGCTTTCTGCAATCAAAACTTTAAGAAATCAATTGAAAATTACTTGAAAAAAAGTAATAGATTACGGTTTTTGGCACATTTTGTTGAGTTATACTATCCTAAATGGGATGCATGGAAAATGTTTCACAATCTAAAAATGGGCATGTAACATTTTTTTTACAAACCACAACGTGTATTCTTCCCCTTAACATGTAGGGAACCCTTAACACAGCTTCAGAGCATCGATCTCTAGACGGGCTACTTGCGTCATCCACCCGGGATTAGCAGCAACAAAGCCATGTGTCGGGTTCGATTCTCGATTTAGAAGCTACATTTTTAAATATGATTTATATCTCCGTACATCGTAGCATACCATGATACAACGTTTTGCGCTAGCAATTTGTTTGTGTAAATAATTGAGATTTCATATTTATAAAGTACTCACGTCCTTTAAACCTAGCCGGGGTAGTCAGAGACTTAGAGTGCATCCTTTGCAATAAAAATTGAATCATCTAAATCGGTTGTCGTGATATTGAGTTATTCGTCCATTTGTGGCGTGAACAGTTTCTTCCCTGGCATCTAAAAAAAATGTTTTTAATTGCATGCAAATAATTAATCACAACAAAATAATAAAAGGATTGGGAAAAGATAGTCAGCACAGTCAATAAAAATTAAATTAAATTTGAAAATTTACATAAATAAATATAAATTAAATAATAATTATAATAAATAATATTAAATAAAATTTTAACTTTAATTATATTGGAGCACTTGAAAAGTAAATAAGCACATTTTTTGCTGTAGTTTCACTGGAGCTTCAACCTGTTACTGCCATCATTTTAAAAATTATAACTTCAAAATGACGAATTGGAAACCTCCCCATTTTTTGAAGTCGGTTTCATACTTTTGATTGAGACTAAGCGGAAATGTTGTCCGATGTCACGCAAGGTTCATGGCACCCTCTCACTAGACGGCCCTTCACCCCTGACATTTGACCCCGGGGTTGGTATTGACCTCGAGCCAGTGTCGCGGTTCGTTCATCTATTAATCGTATAATCGAAAAAGCTAAGACATTTGTTTGTTAATGGTTTACATTTTGGTGTCTTTTTTTGAAAGTGATTAATTTACCACGTAATAGAATGTCCCTCCCCTGATTTTATATCTACCTTTTTTTGGTTTCGGGGGGCAATCTTCAACAGGATACCCCATTTTCTGGGAATAACGGCGGTTATGTGAGATAACTCATTCAAATCTCCTCTTTGGTGCATGTTGAGGGGCTCCGAGATCTCTAGCGGGACGCACTGGTGCCCTGCACTGTCCCAAAGCATGCGGGAGGGACCTTAAGTCTACCGACATCAACAACAGCGCAGTTGCTAAAAGTGCCTGCCCTTAAGAACGGAGTAGAGTCAACTCATCTCAGGGTCAAGTCTTATAGATAATGAACAACAGGTAAGCTGTTAGCTGCCGTGTTAGCTCAGTGTTTCGGCAGTCGCCTCAAAGCATAATGTGTCAACCCGAGTTCAGTTCCCGATGCCGCCGCCAGTAAATTTGTTTGTTGCAAATTTAATTCACCACACTCTTGACATGTAAAGTCTGACAATCCGCATTAGAGTCTAGTGCCGGACCTTTATACTCTCTTTACCAAGAAGTCCTCCGCCCAACAGTCGGACATACATTTTTTTTTTATGACGAACTACACAGATCGGCCAGAGAGGCTGGCCTTGACTGCTTCACCCGATTGAGAGGTGGCAGAGCTCTTAGGTCGCTTAGCCTGAACCTCTATTGCTAGTAACTCGACACAAGGGTCCCCCCGGTGAGGGGTAACTTCGACTTGGACGGTTACTATGTTACGCGTAAGCATACCGATCCGAGGGTGCCCGAGAGGGCCCAACCACGACTCAGTCGGTTGCTATTTCACGGATAATCCAAGGGACATTCAAAAGCTAAACTAACTTTGAGTGCTACTTCGGGAAGCGTTGGCGCTGGGAGAAGAAGTGGCCGAAGAAACACCAGCAACGCTCCTAACATCTAAGAGGTGGGGCTGGCCCATAAAATAGCGGTAACGCGCAAGGATGGCGGACATACATATAAAAGCTGTAACTTTTTAACATAACGAGGCCACATCAATCACCTATGTACTTGGTCTAATTTAATTTAAATAAATACTAAAGTGTATATAGAAATGTAATTATGTATATATAAGAATGTAATTATGGTTGACACTTCATAATATAAGTACTTACCAAACATATTTAACTTAACTTTCATAAATTGTCTCCTATAATGTAGTTATGCACGTGTTGGCTAATTTATTTGTTTTGTGTCTAATTGTTTTATATTTTCCTATGTAACTTTTTGATTAAATTAGCTGTTGTGTATACTACAATAACTGATAATACTAATAATAAATAATACTACTAAAGTCATCACAGACAGGACTATTGTTGCCAATAAGCCTAATATTGTGCTGACAGATCGGTCAACGCGACAGGCGGTGCTCGTCGATATTACCATCCCGAATGACGAGAACTTTGTGAAGGCTGAAAGGGAAAAAATCACAAAGTACCTCGACTTAGCTCACGAGGTTACCGCCATGTGGGATGTGGATTCGACGATCATTGTCCCGATAGTCGTTTCTGCAAACGGTCTCATAGCGAAAAGTCTCGATCAACATCTTAAGAGACTTTTGCTGGATGGCTGGGTCGAGGGTCAGATACAGAAGGCAGTTTCTCTCTATGTCGCCCTAACCACCAGTTGTTTGAGCTCAGCTTCGTTGCCGGTGACACACACTAGGTTAGGTTTTTATAATGTTTTTGTATTTTGTATGATATTTTTCTGTATTTTACTTTTTATAGAAATATTATATAAACTTAAGTATCAAAATAAATAAAAGAAATAATTATAAATAAATAAATAATAAATAAAAGCTTGCTATTCTTTATCTTAAAATAAAAATATTGAAATTTAATTTAAATCATGGAAATAACCAAATAACTTAATGACTTAAACATTAAACTCTCTAGTATTCTCTTACATTTTTCATTTCTCTCTCATGTAACTCATATAGTATTACGGTATGTCTGTATGTATATAATTTAAAGTCAATATATCATAATTTTATCTTTTATAATCAACGTTAAAAAAATGTTTAAATTCCAATCTATAACATCGTAGCTGTCAAATAGTTTTATTTCTTTGTATATGATGAATCGATTCAATTTTCTTTACGACCTGGCCGTAACAATAATGACAAAGTAACGCCAATACATTCGCGAACAGTTCATTGATTTTTTAAAAGCAAAGGTCAAAAGATTTAGTTATGCAGACTTGGCATGGCTACAGCTAGGCGCAGGTGAACGACTCATGAATGAACGGCCATTCGACCTCTGTGTTCTAACCTACAATTTTCTTTTTATAAATGACAAATATACAATACATATAAATACTTTTTATTGGTATACTCTTTGGTCGTTAACAATTTTATTTTTATTAGAGTCGCATTATCTAATGGCATTTATTACATATAATTGTATTTCTAACGCGAACAGGATAGACAGAGTAGGCTAACGAGCTTAGACCCTATATTTATAAACCGGGAATATATATATAATATAAATAAAACTAACTACTTATGGCGAGAGCCGTGGTAGCTCAGTGTGCAGGCGGTCGCCTCGAGTTGCGTAGCTGGCAACCCGAATTCGATCCGGTGCCGGCACCAATGAATTTGTTGTTGCATTTTTATGCGCTGATTTACCACGCGCTCGGCGGTGAAAGAAAACTACGTGAGGAAACCTACATTTCTTGGAATTTTTTTTTAAGGCATGTTTCATATATATTATATTTATAAAGGCTTTAACTTTTAACTTACGGCCATGACATTGTTGATAAATATAAGTAAGAATATAACATAAAGTAAATTACATAATGTAGTAGTCTATTCCAATCAATAGTAAATACGAAATATAGTTAGTAAGTAAATAGTTTTTAATTTTTTTATTTTTTTTTGTTCGCGTTTGCGACGCGTGAACCGGTGCGTTCTCTGGCCACCTCCAAATTCAGGCATTATATATATAAAAAAAGGAAATTAGTAACTGTAGAGTGTGGCACTCTATTAATAAATGAAGAGTGAACAATTTAAGTGCATTGGAAAAGATCACGGACACAGATCTGTGGTTGCGATTTAACAATAAGAAAAACTTGCAATATTTCTACTGTTTTAATTATATTGTATGTAAAAATGTTCATTGTTTTGGTGTTCAATAAATAAATTAATAAATTTATAATTTTCTGTCCCTATCTTTCTATATCTATATCTATGTAGTTATATATGTATATATTTATTGTTATTTTTGGGCAAGCGCCTCTAGTATAGATCGGTACACTTGACATGTCTTGGAAAATTTTCTAACCCATGTAGATTTCTTCACGATGTTTTCCTTAACCGAGCGCGTGGTAAATGAGCTCTTATAGTGGCAACAAACACATTTATTGATACGATACGCGAACGAACTCGAGTTGCTAGCAACTTGAGGCGACTGCCCTGACACTGAGCTACCACGATTATTATTATCATATTAGGGATGTTCATGTAAAAAATATATCGATATTTTTTTCGATATAATACGTCGTGAGGTTGTATCGATACTACGCGATACTTTGTACAAATATATCAATATTTTCATATATCGAAATTTGTTTATAATTAATTAGCAGCAAATTTAATATTAGAAAAGTTTTATACTAATAGAGTACTCGGCGCGTAACTCAGAGGTTCTCGCTTCGGAAATCGGTCCAGACTATTTGATTTGATTTGATTCTGCTAGCAATACAGACTACATGCATAGATTATAAAATGTATACAACGAGTCCTGCCATCGTGAAGAGTAGGAGTGTAGTAACATACTACACTACACTCTTCGTGATGGCAGCGCAAGTAAGGGTTTTATTTTATTCAAGTTATCAACTACAAATGTAAAGAAAGAATGGAATGCTTTTTTATTTAATTTCTTACGATATTTCGTATATCGTATGAGATATATCGATATAAATATCGAAATTAGATTTTTCGATAATATCGGATTGTCGATAATATCGATATCTATCGTACACTCCTATATCATATATTGACTTGTAAGTATGTTTATTTGTGTATAGCTTAAGGTGTTACAATAAGTGTAAATAATTATTATATTACCATTATTGCTGGCTGCCAGTGTTAGTGACCTCTAGCGGCGCTAAAAATACATCTTTTATAGCAGATAATTTCACGTCTCCTATCATGTGTGACCCGGATTCCACGCGGACACTGCGATACGATGTTTCCGGATTATTTAACAAAAACAAAACGCCGCCCCCATTCCAATGCCGGGATGATCTATTTAGACGGTTATTTATCTAAATAGTTTAGCGAACAACTTACTAAATAGTGTATTGACAACTATCTAACGTTACCGAACGTCACACGAATTTCTATGGCAATTCTTTTACCTGTATAGCTATAAAACTATGGAATAGTTTGCCGATTGAGGTTAGGGAGGCTTCGTCAACTAATGTCTTTGAATCGCGTTTATCTGAATACTTTTTACTCAAACAATGAAAAATTACAAACTGGTATATATATTGTCGTTTATGTATTCTATGTATATGTGTATTATTATATTTATATTTATGTATATATATATATATAAATGTATATATATTTATCTGTATAATATTATTAAAACGCTATTTTTAGCGGCACTAGTATAACCACTAAAAGTTATCTGGAAAAAATTGCTAAATAGCATTAAGTTCGCCTTTGTACATATTCTTTGGTGCAATAAAGGATTTATCTATCTATCTATCTATGTTTACGGATAAAACAATCGACTTCAAATCAAGTCAAAGTCGACGTATTAAACATTAAACGGTCCTACGCTTAAATTATTACGAAGTTCCTAAATACTATTTCTCCTTCCACATTCGTATTCGTGTAGTTATGGAATAGTTACCTAGTTTTGGATTGTCATAACCCTACCAATATCACAATCAACGGGCAATCTTAACTTTCATAAAAACATTAACACAAAAGCAAATTATTTATTTTTTACTAAAATAAAAGTTACATTAGCTATCTGCCAGTGAAAGTCCCGTCAAAATCGGTCCAGCCGTTCCAGAGATTAACTCGAACAGACAGACAAAAATTGTATGAAATTTTATTTTGTTTTGTATACCGTATATACTACATTCTTATGCATGTAGTAAAAAGCAATTATTTTAATATTACAAACATAAAGTCCAATTTGTTTTATTTGGTTAGATAACTATCGAACTAAATTTAGTGCGATTCATGTTTAAATAATGTACGTGCCATGCACGTTTCTGCTAAACAAATATTACCAATGTAACATTTTATATGTGCACTATTCATACACACACATACATTGGTAGTATTATACCCACGGGTAGATTGGTCGTTAATTCATACGACGCAATATATGACCATAATTGCGATAGATCAAATTCGTATGTTGTGGACGCGGTAGGTCGTCGAACCAGCGGCCGTCGACCTTGTCTCGGCGACCTTGCGCCGGGGGCAACGACTGCCGTATTTTCGGGCCGTTTTTCTCTAAGGAAAATTTCCTATTCTACATGAACCACCCCGCCCCCCGCGTACTTAGGTATCGATGGTGATGGAGGGGATATAGAACGAAATCCAAGGGCCCAAAAACCTGGCGGATTTAGAGGGCAATGGTTCTTTCAGTTTACACCCACGTACGTCACTACATTATTTTTAAAATTCTTCTTTTTTTTTCTATGTTGGTAATAAATAATTAGTTACCAACATTTAAATTGTATGACGTAATTTTAATCGATTTCAAAACGACTAAAGTCCTTTTATTATTTACTAGTCTGTGTCCGCATGGAATTTAACAAAAAAGTTATTTGTTTTATGTAATTATATTTTTTTTTTTTTAAATAAAGTTAGCTCATGTTGCTCCTAATTACACAAGCTATTTGCCAGTAAAAGTCCCTTCAAAATCGGTGCAGCCGTTCCAAAGATTAGCCAGAATAAACAGACACACAAGCAGATAGACAAATATTAAAAAAATTTAGTGCGTTCATTTGCATGTAATGAAAAGCGGTTATTCTAATATTACACACAGACAATTCAATTTGATTTATTTATAAAGATGTTATTAAGCATCAATAGTCTAGTAGTATTGTATATGTTTTGGGTACGGTCTGCGAATCGTAAGGTCGCAGGTTCGAATCCACTGTTCGACTATTGTGAACCTTTTCTTAGTACAAGTTTTAGCGTCCTTGAAATGGTTAACAAGAATTTTAGCAGTCTTTGTGAAAAAAAACCATTGTTAGTTTTATCAAAAAACGTGTTTCTTACAGAATAGATATCACCTGAGATGTGCTCTAGTTTCAATTCCTGTTATGTAAATACTTAATATTATTTTTCCTTATAATTGATTTACGAAGTGGCAATTTGTATAATAGATCATGCAAGTACACTCGTGAGCAATAAAGGGTCAGTTAAGAAATCATTTTATTTTTATTTAAATTTTAGTACTTAGTGTCGTTTTATTACATGGAGGCAAGACTAAGAACTAAAATTTAAATAAAAATAAAATTTGATAAAATTATGTGTAAATATGATATCCTTTTTCGTTTAACTTTATGTTTTTTAATGAAATATAAATTAATTATTAAAAATATTTTATTTTCGTTTAAGGATATTTAATTGTCTATCATGCACAATTTATTTCAGTTAGCTACCGTTTTTATTTTCCGAGATTTTCCAACTTTCTTATCCGATACTTTTTTCGGCCATATATTTACGAGTAAAAACAAAAACCGACTTCAAATCGCATAGGAATATTACGTAATAGAATTAATCTGATCTTAACGAAACTCCCATCAAACTACCCTTAAAGTATATGCTTAATCCAATAAAAAATTAATCATCGAAATGGGTTGGCGTGACATAGAGTTAATCGTCTATATGTCGCGCACATACTTGATTCAAATTTAAGACATGGTTTTTTGGATGCCATTTTCAGAATTGGACCAAATAGTAATGGGATCACACGGGAATATTCAAATAAAAAAAGTATCAAAATGAAAGTTATGAGATAACAAATGGACGAATGGATGCATCTTGGTTCCACCACGACTTCACAGAAATTACAACAGCTTCTTATTTCGCAGTATCAGCTCTTATAATAAAAACTTTTATGATATCGACCTATTTCATAACTCTTCAAAAACGTTTAAAAAAATATCCCAGTTAAATTATTGTAATTATATAAATTTACATACACATATATATATATATATATATATATATATATATATATATATATATATATATATATATATATGTGTATGTATATATATATATATACATACACATATATTTATATATTATATACAGAACAATATACACATACTCGTATATATACAGAATTCCGTTTTCATCTAAATTTTTACCTTTTCACTGGCTTAAACTTGCTGCTTGCTATTAGTGTAAAAAATATTGGATACTCCATCTTAACATTTTAAACTTATTTCGTGTAACTTATAATATATTACATGACTGTTTGTACCAAATTAAATAAGAAAAAAAAAAAATATATTTTAAAAACAGAGGAATTGAGAACCTCCTTCTTTGAAGTCGGTTGAAAATTAAAGACGCAAATCCCGCTCCACACTAATAAAAGTCGTAAATTGCCAAAGTTGAGTTACCGCCACCCTATTTGCCCTCAATACATTGTACTCTACACACACATGCGCAACTCTATTTTCGGCCTACACAGTGCGAATGTGTGCGTCGTGTATGTACAGCGTATCGCTACGTGCGGCGCGCTAGTGTGCGTAATTATATTACAAAGGTCGTCAACCGGCGAATTTTCGGTGGTGTGGACTGTTGCACAATAATTCCACGCCTTGTACGCGCTGTCCAATTTACGCTGACCCACCCTACCTTCTGACTGATGTTGGAAATGGACGCAGAAATATATCACGCTAGGTAGAGTGAGATCATGTTCGACTGGTCGTTCAGCGTTAAAGAAAATGAAAATTTGTTTTGAGAATAAAGCGTTTAATTTTTTTGCCTTCACGACTGTACTGATTTAATGGGATAAGCAGAAGCCGAATCAAGTTTAGTCGTTAAATCTATTCATCAACGCATTTTAAGTCCTTCATACATACAAAGACTAAATACCGAAGAATAGAGTCTGAAGTGATTTTAAAGCTAAATACATATTTTTATAAATTTTTAAACCTTAGGTTAAGTTTTCAAAATATTTATATAAAAAGTAAAATACACAAAAAATCATACAAAGTAGAAAAATATCACAAAAACCTAACTTAGTGTGTTCCACAGCCAACGAAGCAGGGCCCAAGCAACCGGTGGTTACGGCGACACAGAGAGAAACGATTCGTGCCGTGTCCAGGAGTACTGCCTTCTGTATCTGACCCGTGACCCAGCCATCTAGCGAAAGTCTCTTAAGATGTTGATATCCAAAATCTGCAGCCAATAAGTCTTCAGCTTCTGAAGCAGATCATTGTGGGCAAGGACGGAAGACATGCTCAAGGAAGGGCGTCTACAAAATAGTCTCACACAATCATAAGTCCATCCTCATTTACCATCGGACGTTTAGACATTCGGCCGGTTTCCACCTCCATAGTCGATGTTCAGCGCGTTAAAATAAAGCAGTTTGAGTCTTTCATCGTGCGTCAGCAAAAGATTAAGGAAGGAAGTACGTACGTTCGCCTTCAAGAGTAGAGTAAATAGACACTTACTATACTAGCACGTACCATCTCTCCACTATATCACCAATTAACATCAGGTGGGATCATGATCAAGCATTAGTTTAAACCCATAAAAAATGAAGGCGGTAAGAGGCAGCCTACAGCGCCATTTTCTATTTCTAGGTCCCATTTCTACATAGAAAATGTATTTTTTAAAAGATTGTCTATGTTCATAGGTGGCCTAAATAACGTCACAAAGTCGTGTCAACGCGGAGATGCAAACAAAAGTTAGATCATTCTATTATTAAATATGGCAACATTACAGCAGAGATATTTCAGTGTGAACAAATTCCTTGTTCGCCTAACGATAAGTTTTATAAATAATAAACACAGATCGTTGTCACTGGTTTAATGCTGAAAAAAGGATTTTTTTTTTGACGATCTAACACAGTCGGCACAGAGAAGCTGGCATGCTCGGTATTTCTCTCATAAAATCCGAAATGAAGAAATTCTACGTAGAACAAAGGTAGTCGACATAGCTCTTAAAGTCGGCAAGTTGAAGTGGCAGTGGACTGGCCACATCTGCCGAGTCAGTAACGGCAGATGGGGGATGAAAGTCTTGAAATGGAGACAACGCATGGGTCGGAGAAACGTAGGTCTCTCCAGATCGACTGACGACCTTATTAGGATAGCCAGAAGTGAAATGAAAAAAGAAAGCTAGTAATGTTTCTTTTTTTTTCAGAAAACATTCATTACCAACATTCTTATTAACTATTCCAACTAAGCTTAAGCTTGTGCTAGGAGATGGTTAACGACAATAGTCGAATGGTGGATTCGAACCCACGAACTTCTGATTCGCAGACCGGAATAGTCATTATGCTATTGACGCTTCTAATTCACTACTCTCTTCCTTACTCTTTTGGCTTGCGTTGATCATTACACTCAATCACTGGACAATCCATTAGCGAATTTGACCCACAACACAATCCGAGTCGCCCACCGTACCCACTGACTGGGGGTCGTTCAACCCGCTGCTTACGTATCGGAATGATGTTCATCTCGGTTCATTGAACTCTATTGAAAATAAAGCATAATAACGTAACGTAACCACGTGACGCATTGTCTTCTGCTTAGTGACGTTACGTTGCGAAAAATTCCTCGCAACTTGAGTCAGACGCTACCCGTAGTAGTTTATTTCACATCTGTCTGACATGCGCACTGAACGTTCAAAGAAATCATCTTTTTAACCGACTTTAAAAAGACGAAGGTTCCCAATTCGCCAACATTTTTGAAGTGAATTTCTTTACGCAGCCTTGGTTTGGGGGAATAGGGGCTCATTGACTCTTACATATAGGACCCATCGTTTTTTATAAAAGAGTATACTTACAATTAGCAATGTTAATTTAAATAACACAGCAACCTTCTTCCCGGGTCTACTTTAGCGGACGACAAAAGCCCCCTTGTCGCCCAGTGAACCCGAGGCCCCTTTTAGTCGCCTTCAGCGGTGCCTAGGACAACATAAAGTCGTGCGCGCGCAATACTACCTTCACCAATTTATACAGTGTATTAAAAACATATAGTACAATAAATATAATACGTTAATGAGATAAAAAAACACACAGACGAATTGAGAACCTCCTCCTTTTTTGAAGTCGGTTAAAACAGATTGTACGTGCGTGGTAACGTTAAGTATTTAAACCGTCATTTACGGTAAGATTTATACATAGGACCCATGGATAAAAGTTACTTCATGGCTGCACCACTTAAAACGCGACGCGCTTCACTAAGCATTATAGTATAACGTAACTGTTCAAACAAAGTCTGTACAAATAACTTCAATATTATTGTGTAAGTACAGCTGTTAGCGTATTTTTCGTCTACGCAGTAAATTAAATGGTATTCGGACTTACAAGACCTGGGCTCTTTCTTAGGTATGTGAAGTCTGCCAATCCGCACTAGGGCCGCGTGGCAAACTATGCCCTTATACTCTCTTTACAGAGAAGGCCATCAAACAGCGGGACATATATATTATATATATATACATAAAGGCTGTAACTTTTTTTTTTGTTAACGAGGAAGAAATCTTCAAAAAGATATCCCGCCTTCTGGGGAAGGCGGCGGTTATGTGGGGTTTTACCCACTAAAACCTCCTCGCTGGCCCTTCCTCGGTGCATGGTGATGGGCTCCGGGATCTCCAGTGGAACGCATCGGAGCCCCTCTGCACTGTGCTCAAGGAGAGCACTTCCCGGGGGGGAGGTTACTCCCTCCCCTGTGCCGTCACAGTGCAAGGCGACACGGGCAGCCGATGTCGGCTTCTTCCTGGTCTACTTTAGCGGACGACAAAAGCCCCTCTTGTCGCCCAGTGAACCCGAGGCCGAGTCTTATTCTTGAGAGCCCAAAACTACAGGGCTGAAAGGCTGTAACTAATGCGCACCACAAAGGGACGAATAACTCAATATCACGCCAACCGATTCCCATGATTCATTTATAATTAAAAATGATGTACTTCAAAGATAGTTTGATGAGAGTTTGTTTAGGTTATGATTTATTCTATTTCGTGATATTCCTATTCGATCGGTTTTTGTTTTTAATCTTTGTACGTCTTTGCGTTTTGGACGGATTTTGACAAGACATCGTCTTTCTTAAATGTCACTAATCTGGTGTACAGATAGTGTTCAAAATATTTTTTATAACTTTGTATTTCAGTTCCCCAAAAAAAACAACAAAAAAAGTTGCTAAAAATTGTAGTCGATGCATGGGCTGACCCAATACCCCGTTATAAATAATCCCTAAGTCAGCGATTGTTGTGTCTACCCAGGTGAAAAATAGTTTAAAATTAGTTGAGAGGTTGTTTTTAACTGTCAGTTAACCATTCAACTATTTTAGACTTTTGAGTCATAACTTTAAGTAACTTGAACGATTAACTCGTAAACATGCGCAAAATGATGTGAAATTACAGCACTTAACCTCAAAAGACCTGAATAAAGTTCAACTCACAAAAGGAATTGTTGAACAGTGTTTCGCCGAAAATGACTCGATCGTAACCGCATCACATCGTGCTATAATATTTGTAATTATTGAACGTCAATAGCCTAGATTTAGAGCCGGTTTAGTTACCAATTCACCATGCGACTAGACATGAACCATCTTCTAACAGCTTAGGCCCAACAGCAAAATTTATTTTTTTATTTATTTTGATACCTTATGTTAAGTTTTTATAATATTTCTATAAAAAGTAAAATACAGAAAAATATCATACAAAATACAAAAACCTAACCCAGTGTGTGCCGCCGGCAACGAAGCAGAGCTCAAGCAACCGGTGGTTAGGGCGACATAGAGAGAAACCTCCTGACGATGCGTGCCGTGTCCAGGAGTACTGCCTTCTGTATCTGACCCTTGACCCAGCCATCCAGCGAAAGTCTCTTAAGATGTTGATCGAGACTTTTGTTTGACTTTGAGACCGTTTGCGGAAACGACTATCGGGACAATGATCGTCGAATCCACATCCCACATGGCGGTCACCTCGTGAGCCAAGTTGAGGTACTTTGTGATTTTTTCCCTTTCGGTCTTCACAAGGTACTCGTCATGCCGGATGGTAATATGGACGGGCACCGCCTGTCGCGTTGACCGATCTGTCAGCACAATATCAGGCTTATTGGCAACAATAGTCCTGTCTGTGATGACAGATCGATCCCAATAAAGCGTTAATTAAGCGTAAATTTATTTATTATTATTACGTATATATTATTATTTCATATACATTTTTCTTTTTCAGATTTTCAGTACACATCCCTGTTAGATTAATACATAGCCTGTATTGATAGTAACCGTCCAAGCCCTTGTTTCGAGTTACTAGCGATAGAGGTTCAGGCTTAGCGACCTCTCAATCCGGTGAAGCAATCAAGGCCAGCTTCTCTGGCCAATCTGTGTAGGTCGCATAAAAAAAGCCTGTATTAGGGTTATTATCTTAGGAACTAAATATTAATAATTTATGTGATTGAGTATGTTTGTGGAGAGAATAGTGTGCGTTAGTGTATGTGCGAGTGTGTACGTGAGCGCGAAAGACCGTGTATTAATGAAAAAGTGTTTTTTTTTTATATACGAGTATGTTATGCCAAAGTTTTGCAAAACGGAAAAATCGAAGATAATTTATTTCAGACTATTTTTTTTGTTTATAAGGGTTGACTTTCAATTAGGTTCCGTGGTATCCAGCGTTCAAGTGAATACTACTCTTGAACACTGGTTTTGAGACGAATTGTCTGAAAAACGTGATCTCTTTGATGGCAGCACCCTTGTACAGCGATAACTGATTGCGTGGTGTCTGAATCCGAACTTCAACCCTCCACAGCCGACAGGCACACACCCATCTCGGGCCCTGGACGGTCCACAGCCACCAACAGCACCGCAACCACTTGGATGACTAGTTACGGCTACTGAGCCCCCCTGGGACGACAGGAGCGGAGAACCCTTCGAGGGGGAAAATAACTACGAATGTTTCAAGTAATAAATAACCACGCCATAATTTCCTTGGTAGTTAGACGCTATTTGAGGTCCAACACAACATATTGATTAAGCGATGATTTATAATCTGTACATTAAAATCAAATTTGAGTGTCTAATTTGAAAATTACTACATGCATAATAAATAAATTAATAAAAAATAAAAAATAAAAAGCCTTATATTTCTTACTATTTACAAATATATACTAATTTCTCATTATTTACTAGGAGCCCTCGTTTTCGAGGGTCAAGGCCTCCTCCAAACATTTCCAAGTCTCTTTGTCATTTGCGGTTATTGGCCACTGTTTGCCAGCCGCGTGCATAATGTCGTCTGTCCACCGGGCAGCTGGTCTTCCTCTCTTTCTGGTGCCCGATGGACCTTTCCAGGATGTTACCCTGGTGGTCCACCTATTATCTGTCAGTCTGGCTACGTGTCCAGCCCAACGCCACTTAAGCTTTTTGCTTTGGATTAGGGCATCTCTAACTTTTGTTTTTCTCCTAATAATAGAACTACATGCATATTATTCTTTAATATATACGGTAGAATTTTTTGTCTGTTTGCTTTGGCTAATCTCTGAAACGGCTGGACCGATTTTGACGGGACTTTCACTGGCAGACAGCTGATGAAATTAGGAGTAACTTAGGCTATTAAAAGCTATTTACTAAATAATAAATAGTTTTTCATCGCGGTTGAAACCGCGAGGTACAGCTAGTCAATTCTAAAGTTCCAGTTTTCCGTACAAGTCTAAAGTTTGGGAATACCAAATACCAATTGAACGGGTAAAACAACGGCCAATACACTTGGTAATTTAATTTTGATGAAATATTTAATTATTCAAGTATTTTCCTTTTAACTGTCTAACGCAGTGATTTCTGTGCCACTGTGCCGTGGCACTTTTGTGTGCCACCAAATTTTGCAAATATATAATAATGTTAATATTATTAAATTATATCATTTAAAAAGAAAAATATTTTTAACATGAAGTGTCAACCCCTAATTGTTCACAATGCGGGAAAGTTGAGGACGCTTACCACATAATGGTCGAATGTGTCCGGAACGAAGCCGAAAGAGTACTATTCACGGCGAAATTTAACATTGATTTGTCGCAAGTGGGGGTGTGTAATAGAATTCTTGCCTTTCCGGAGTCGGATCAGGCAAGAATGCTATACCACCTTGTTAGAGCGGGCCTGAAACGCAGGTCATAGTCATATTGAGTATTCGTGTTTTGATGTTGTGTGTGGTGTACTTAATATTGTATTGTTTTACTGTTGTGTAAAAATTTATTATAAGATTTTTTTATGAGGGTGATATGATCAATTCTGATCAAACCCTCCATAATAAATTAAAAAAAACATGAATATTTATATAAATTGAATCTAACTACAATTATACAAACTTACTGATAATACTGACTTAAAAAAATAATATTAAATTAAAAGCTTCACTTTAAAAACTAAAAATTATCCACTTCACTATCGATAACAAAAAAAAAATAATTTTAATATTTAAAAACTAAATATAATAGGTAAAAACTATAAACCAAAATAAAAATAAAACTAAATTATGTAAAAAATAGACCCCAAATCACTGCGCTCGTAGGGCAGGGCGCCCAAGAGGCTAGCGGCATTTCCCCGTTGAATGGCCAGGCTCAACCTTTGCCCGAAATGCGCGCCAGCCCTTGGATCCCCTGAGGCGTCGATGAGGCGTGCGGAAATCTCCTTGAATAGCTGACGGGCTTCCGCACCCCAAGGCCCCAAGGTCTCCACGGCAAAAGGCACAAATATATACGGCTCTCCCAAGGCCGCATATTTATGCCTTTTATTAGTTTTTGAATAGTTCGTTTATTTAAATCAAAGAAACAGTGATTTACTAATAGCTAATGATTATAATATATACTAACTAATAAAGAAATATTTACAATTTAAAAGATTTTACAAAATATTTACAAAAAATATAACTGTGCCAAACCGTCACCGCTTGGCAGCGTGCCCAGAAGGCTGGTAGCATTGCCACGTTGTATGGCAATGCTTAGCCTCTGTGCAAGGTATAAGCCAGCCCTCTGGTCACCAGATGTGTCGACCAACATCTTAGCTAACCCATTAAAAAGGTGATGTGCACTAGGACCCCACGGACCCAAAGTTTCTACCCCAAACGGCTCAAATATGAAACCCGTATCGAGGTTACTATATTTGCGCCGCTTGAGGTTTTCTGCAGTTGCAGCGGCCGCTCCAGCCTCAACAGAAGATTCTGGAAGATGTGACGGCGCCAAAGTATCGACGCATGTAGCATCCCATACTAAAGGCCGTCCCATCCATTTTGAATATATATTATTATTTCGTATATTTCGAAATTTTCGTCATAAACTATTTATGCAATGTGTTGTAGTAAGTAAATAATTGTTATCTTTTTCTTTGTGTTCCGCCAAATTATGAAATCGTTAAATATGTACCGCAACAAAGAAAAAGGTTGAGAATCACTGGTCTAACGTTTCACATGTCAATGACGGTAAGACATAGACATCTGCTGCATATCAGCGTAAGCTTCACAGCTGATACAGTGCTTTATGTAACCTGCGTAAAGATAAATGTAATAAAATTCTCATACCTTGGTTACTAATGCTAGATTATAATACCACAGACAATTTACTAAAAATCTCATCATAAAATAAAACATAACATTACTTACGTATAAAAGCATAATATACAAACATTTACATGAACTTACAGACATACACACACATATACAAGGGTATAGGGTAATAAGTTACCCCTTATAACATAAGTTATCTGCGAATGAAAGTCCCGTCAAAATCGGTCCAGACGTTCCAGAGATTAACTGGAATAAACTAAATTGCCAGTGAAGTTGATTTTGATTGCTTCACCGGATTGAGAGGTGGCATAACTCTTAGGTCGGTTAGCCTGAACCTTTATTACTAGTAACGCCACATAAGGGTCACTCCCGGTGGTGTAACTTAGGCTTGGACGGTTTATACAATTCGCGTATGCATTCCGATCCGAAGGCGCCCGAGAGAGCCAAATCGCAGCTTGGTCGTTAGTCACGGAAAAGAATTGATAGTATATACATGTAAATGTCGTAATGTTTATCTGTATTCAACTTAAAATAGATATACATACACACACAGACCTAATAAAACCTTAGAATCGAATTACAGTATATCCAAAGGTTGGTCGGTAAGAGATCGCTCTACACGATAAGACCGCTCATTGTGCATGACATTATATCGTGTTATATGAATAGGTAAAATTTATTATGACTCTCCTATACATTATGAATTGTTGTGCAATAAAGTATCATTCATTCATTCATTCATGTCGTCTATTATAAAGAGAGTAAATGTCTTTAAATTGGAAAGGTTTCTTACCAACAAGTAAATTGCATCGTTAATTTTACAATTCACTAATAACAGGTCTAGCTATGTAATTGCCGTAAATGAAATAAGTTAAAGCATTTTTTCAACCTTTTTTATTTCTGTTATTCAAAGTAATCGATGCATTTTTATTGCTTTATATCCAACTAACGTACCTAGACCGCTTTGCCAGGCTAGATTTACATTATTTTATTTGCGATTTTAACAATAAACTTAAATCATTAACTATTTAATTTAACTCTCACAATATATTAAATTATTAATTTCTCTCCGAATTCATTCTCTTCTCTACTAATCCTCGCGCGTTACCGCTATTTTATGGGCAGGCCCCACCCCTTAGATGCTAAGAGCGTTGCTGATTTCCTCGGCCACTTCTTCTCCTAGCGTCCACGCTTCCCGAAGTGCCACTCAAAGTTAGTTTAGCCTTTTGAATGTCCCTTAGATTATCCGTGAAATAGCAACCGACCGAGTCGTGGTTCGGCCCTCTCGGGCGCCCTCGGATCGGCATGCTTACGCGTAACATAGTAACCGTTCAAGCCGAGGTTATAGAGGTTCAGGCTAAACGACCTAAGAGCTATGCCACCTCTCAATCCGGTGAAGCAGTCAAGGCCAGCTTCTCTGGCCAATCTGTGTAGTTCGTCATAAAAAAAATCTCCATGTACATATCAGCAGCATCAGTAAACGCATACATTCGCAGCGCTATAACTTACCTTGAATACTTCAAAATCCTTTACTGTTATGTTTAATATACTTCAGTATACTTTATTATATATGGTTCATAATGACATAAATATATACAACGCATGTGTCAATACAAATTTGGGTTATAAAACAATTGAATATCATCATAGTAAATAAACAGAAAGTTTAAAAGAGGAGTGCTCCGATCGTCACCAAACTTTACAAGTTTACTCGTCAGGTCAATCTGAAGATTCCCTGAAAGTTTAATTGAAATCGGTCTGGCCGTTTCGGAGAGTTCCTATACGGAAGAAACCTGCACACTTTCTCTTTTATATAATTTAGATTAATTGTCCTTAAAATAACAAATACAAATATGTTAAAATCATTCTATACATTGCAGTAGTTCGAAAGTTATGCGCGTACATACATACATTTCGACGATACATTTTTTTTTATTTATTTATTTAATAAGATACACCTACAGCATTACACTAGCATACATTGTTGTAATAATCAAGTTTACAAACTAAGTCCTGTTGTGTATGCCAATTACAGGTGTACACAACATTCGCTATAAAGAAACGTAACGATTTTATTATTAATACTTACAAAAATATTTTATTAAATGATAAAGTAATAGGAATATAACTACTAAATTAATTAAATTAGGCAAAATCACTGCACAATTTTTAACACTAAGGTGCAGAAGACCTTGCGTGAATTAGAAAAAATGTCAACTGACGTGGACTTAGAGTTAAGGAGGTTATATGTAGCGGAAATCCGTGGCAAGGGCGAGTGTGACAGAAGGTTGGTTTTAGATTGCGGCACATCAAAATCCTACAACAACGACTCCTTGGATATTTGAATGGCACTCTATTGTTGTCAGTACATCAAGCAGCTTTTAATTGTTTTAATTTTATTTATTTATTTAATAAGATACACCAACAGCATTACACTAGCATACATTGTAATAATCAAGTTTACAAACTAAGTCCTGTTGTGTATGCCAATTACAGGTATACACAACATTCGCTATAAAGAAACGTAACGATTTTATTATTAATACTTACAAAAATATTTTATTAAATGATAAAGTAATAGGAATTTAACTACTAAATTAATTAAATTAGCCAAAATCACTGCACAATTTTTAACACTAAGGTACATATATATCGTTGGTATACCCAAATATAATAGGTTGTCAAATATCTCCCTTCCGCCTTTTGTCTTTTGAATTTCGCGGCTATGTACAAAGCGCTACAGAGCTCGTATCTAGCAATACTATACATAATTTGAAAGGTCTTGACATAACCTACAAAACGACGCTATGCATAATTAGTTTGGATATTGCGTTCAACAGTTATAGACGTGTAAACATGGAGTTCACTAACGCCGAAATTCGCGCTATTTTAAAGTTTTCCTTCGTTAAAGGCAAATCCGCTAGAGAAACGTTCCGTGAGATTAATGGTGTTTTGGGGACGGTACTCTATCACTTCGAACCACGGAGGAATGGTTTCGACGATTCAGAGCCGGTGAAAACGACACCATGGATAAGCCAGCCGGCGGAAGACCTGTGACGACAAATACCGATCAAATCATGGACTACATCGAGTTAGACCGGCATGTGGCATCTCGTGACATCGCCCAGGAGATGAGAGTTAGTCACCAAACCATTTTAAACCATCTGCAGAAGGCTGGATACAAAAAAAAGCTTGATGTTTGGGTGCCGCATGATTTGACGCAAAAAAACCTTCTGGACCGAATCAACGCCTGCGATATGCTGCTGAAACGGAACGAACTCGACCCATTCTTGAAGCGGATGGTGACTGGCGACGAAAATGGATCACATACGACAATATCAAGCGAAAACGGTCGTGGTCGAAGGCCGGTGAATCGTCCCAAACAGTGGCCAAGCCGGGATTTCGGCGTTAGTGAACTCCATGTTTACACGTCTATAACTGTTGAACGCAATATCCAAACTAATTATGCATAGCGTCGTTTTGTAGGTTATGTCAAGACCTTTCAAATTATGTATAGTATTGCTAGATACGAGCTCTGTAGCGCTTTGTACATAGCCGCGAAATTCAAAAGACAAAAAGGCGGAAGGGAGATATTTGACAACCTATATATTAGTACTATAATAAAAGGAAAACTATTGTCCAAACTATGTTTATATTTGTAATGGGAGGAAACGAATGAATACTAACATTGTTTACTAAATATGCATTCCTATTGACCTTGTTGGGTGATTGTAAAATTAAAGGAAAAATTTTAACACAAACTAAATTTAAGGAAATAATACGAAAGTGTTTATAATGCACAAGGAAATAACATTAACAAATACACGCGTATATTTTTTAGGTATTATTATTTTGTGCTTTTTTAGTTTTACGTTTTAAAACTGACAAGATGCACAATTTTAGAAACACTAATAAAATCATTAACAGAGAACCATGAACTTGAAGAATCGAGCCTAATCTTTTCACAATGGACGGCAACACATCTGCAGACACCTCCAGTGTTGAATATGTTCATGGACGACGGTGATCACGGGAGAAACCTTCAACCAGAAACCCGGCCTTCTTGGGGGATGTGAGGCTAACTCACTAAAACCCTTCCGGTGACTCTCTTCGGGGCATGGCGAGTGGCTCCGGAATTCCCAGTGGAACGCACCGGAGCCTCTCTGAAGCACGGCCCGGGGCACCCTCGCAGTGCTAAGGCGACACGGGACAACTAGAGTCACCTCCTTGCCGCCCGTGAATCCTATGCCCCTTTTAGTGCCCTTTTACAACAGGCAGGGGATACCATAGCGTTATTACGTTTTAAAAATGACAAGATACACTCAAAATTAATTTTTCAAAAAAGATCTGCACTAACACAGTATTAGAAACCCTAATAAAATCTTTATCAGAAAGCCAAGAACTGGTTATAGTAGAAAATGGATTATGTCTGACGGAGCAGAATTTTTTATAACCTACCTAATGTAGTTAAAGATTGTCATTTTGTGTACTTTTAATTCTAATATAGCCTTAATAGCCTTTAGCAAAAATTGAGGGTCGGAATAAATTTTAGTACTTAGTGTCGCCGCATGGAGGCAACACTATGTACTAAAATTTAATGAGAATGCTTTCTTACGGCGGGTTTCTATATTCAATCTCGATCCGTAAATCGCTATCCGAGATTGATATTTCAATCCATTTTCTGCACTATAACTGGTATATTATTTTTACGGCGTAAAACGGATTATGAGAGATGACTGTCATTTACGACGAATCCATTCTTTTTCAATCACTTCCAAAGCCAAGATCGGATATTGAAATGCGGAATACGGATCGATAGATGGACCAAATAAAATCAGGATCGGAAACAATCTTACGTTGAAGATCGAATATAGAAACCCGCCATTACCCAACTTTACGTAAGATATCCTTTTTCGTATAAGTTTATGTTTTTTTTTAATGAAATATAAATAAATTAATAAAAATATTTTATTTTATCTTAAGGATATTTAATTGTCTATCATGCACAGTTTATTTCAGTTAGCTAGTGTATTTATCTTCTGAGATATTCAAACTTTCTTAAGAGCAAAAATAAGGATACGGTTAACTGACCCTTTATTTTTTCTGTGTAATTTGAGTGTAGTTTCCTGAGAAATCAAAGCTTTAGTTAGAATATTGGCTCTTTAAATAAATTTCAATTTTATATTTACAGATATATTCAGTTATTTTCAACCGACTTCAAAAAAGGAGGAGGTTTTCAATTCCTCTGTATTTTTTTATGTTTGTTACCTCATAACTTTCCGGGAACCTTTGGGTGAACTGATTTAAGTTTCTAAGTTACTTCCCGTGTGGTCTCATTTAATTTGTCCAATTCTTACAATGGGATTCATGAGAAATCATACGTCTTAAATTTGCATCTAGTATGTAGGCCACAAATGGACGGATATCTCAATACGTCAACCGATTTCGATGATTCATATTGCAAAGGGTAAGGTTTGATGAGAATGGTTAGGGGTTCTTAATAATTCTATTTCGTAATATGACTACGATAACTCGGAAGGCGTCTTAGTATTTCCGAATTGATGAAGCGTCAATAGCCTAATGGATTAGGGCACGGCCTGTGAATCGTAAAGTCGTGGGTTCGAATCCACCATTCGACTATTGCCGTAAACCATGTCCTAGCACAAGCTTAAGCTTAGTTGGAATGGTTAACAAGATTGTTAGTAATATTTGTGAAAAAAAAGAAATGTTGCTCGCTTTCTTTTTAAAAAAATAATAATATTTGATTTGATATGAAGTCGTGTTTTGTTTTTGCTCGTAAATAAACTTGTAGATAAAGTGTCATTTACTGGCGTATCATAATTATGGTCGCGACCGGTAATCCTGCTCGCTAGTTTGGCTTGTTTTGGAATGGCTGTTTTGAACCTACGAAATCGTGTCTCTCAGACAAACCACTAGACTATTGACGCGTCATAATTTTCGTAGTAATCCATGTAACAGATAAGATTATAA
This sequence comes from Meandrusa payeni, assembly GCA_029286785.1. Classification (NCBI taxonomy): domain Eukaryota; kingdom Metazoa; phylum Arthropoda; class Insecta; order Lepidoptera; family Papilionidae; genus Meandrusa; species Meandrusa payeni. The sequence continues at coordinate 7,772,143 of JAGSMX010000029.1, forward strand.
CGCAAAAGTATTGACGATTGCGTAAGCTCGCGCATTGTGCTATATATACCATTATCAATAAACGGATTTATACATAAATTTTCTTATCGCAAATAATTTCAAGTGCCAATAATATCTAGTCTGCTTTTAACATCATTTCAATTATTACGTACATTTAAGATTTAAAAATAAATAAGCGTTCACGTCCTTTTCCCCAACTCTGCCTACCCCGCTAGGGTTTTAACGAGGTAGGTAGTATGCTAGCACCAGCAGAACCAGAAATTGTAGTTAAAATTTTAAGTACTGCGAAGGAGAACATCGTGGTTAAACCTGCGCGGTTTACAATTAAATTATACATAGGTGAAGATATCTAAAATCGCAGTATCGTGTGATCGTGTAAATCGCAGCGGTCGTGGAGAAGCTAATAGGAATGCAGCGGGGCGTCTGCGACGCGTGAACCGGAGCGATCTCTGGCCACCTCCAAATTCAGGCATTAGGCGTTAAAAAAAACAAAAAAAAAGGAAAATAGTAACTGTAGAAGTGGCACTCTTTTAATAAATGCAGAGTAAACAATTTAAGTGTATTGGAAAAGAGCACGGACACAGGTCTGTGGTTGCGATCTAAAAGCAATAAAAAAAATCGCAGTAGGGTTTCGTGGCGGACATTACAAAGGCTTAAAATTCTCTCTTTACAGAAAAGGCCTGTGTCTATATTGGCACATGTATAGTGGATACATAATTATATTGTATTTTGGAAATTTTGCTCTGGAATTTCACGATCTAATTCCCTTATCCTCGTTTCACCATCGGACTTCAAGACGCACTGCTGTATTTCATTCTTTTGCTATGGACATATCTCAAATGTAAAGGAAGCGCTTCGTCTTTCATTTTTGGTACAGCAAAGAACTGGAATAGTTTTCCCGCGTCTGTTTTTCTCTCCGATTACAATGCAGGTATTTTCGAGCGTAGAGTGAATAGACATTTTTATTTTAATTATTAATTATTAAGCTAGCGCGCCTTACCATCCAGGACTGCATTTCCACTTAACATCAGATGAAATGATCAAGCTCACACCGTAGAAGCCGAGGTTACCCCTCAACGGGGGGACCCTTGTGTCGAATTATAGACATAGAGGTTCAGGCTAAGCTACCTAAGAGCTATGTCAAAATCTGTGTAGATTGTCAAAAAAAAAAGTCAAGCACTTTGCTTAGAACACAGTCGAATTGAGAACCACCTCCTTTTTGAGGTCGGTGAAAAAAGAATACTTTAAATGAAAATAGAAAAGTTCTAGAACAATTCTGAGCGTGTTACATCACTAAACACAATGTGAACTTTGTACCCATCGCGCTGTGTACATCATTTATGTAACTACACATTTATCTATGCGTGTGATAAGATATCGAGACGGATTAGATCAAATTGCTATTACATATTAAGTGTACATAATAGATGACGTCACCTATATAAAAGGTATAACATATATGTCATAACTCTGGAATGCAATCACGTAGGCCTGGAAATTGGACTTTAAATCGAAAACCAGTCCAAATTGAAAAACAAATTATGTATGTTTATAATAACACTGCTGTAAAGTGTTGGAAATCCACCCGGTATCAAACTAGCTGTGCCCAAGTTGCATAGTACGCTAGCAAGCCGAGTTCGATCCCCGGTGCGGGCACCAATTAATTTGTTCGTTGAAATTTCATGTGCTCATTTACAACGTGCTCGGCGGTGAAGGAATACATCGTGAGGAAACTTGTGTTAGAAATTTTTTGAAAATCCTTATCTTTTTAAAGCACTTAAAGTTTCGGAAATTCGAAATTACCTCGCGTTGAAATCCGTAGAAGTCGTTATATTCTATTAATTATTGAAATTAATTAAACATGAGTATTTTTCACGTAATGAATGGCAATGGAAAGAAATGATTGCTTTCCCTTCCGTTTAAGCCCTTACAAATTGGACTGTGTGTATGGAACATGTACTATTTATTTATTGATACATAATCCAGAGATTTTTCACGTTAAGTATATACTATTAGTAGTGCACGATAAATATGGATTTTACCTAAAATGTCGATATATGAACGCTTCAATCCGATATTATCGAATCACCTAATATCGATATATTTCATCCGATAACCAAATATCATAAGATCACCGCTGAAAATCAACGCTGTCGCATCCTTGCGACAGCATTTGCTGAGACAGTGTTCGATATTGGCATCATATGTTTTGTATTATTTGTGCGTGTAACTTTAACTGTGTTTTGTCTATTTTTCATTTTTTTTAATATGTGTTAAATTCTGTCTGTGATGTGTTTTTTGTATTGTGATGCCAATAAATAAATGTCTATGTCTATGTCTAAATATCATCAAAATGTTACTACACTTCGCGATGGCAGCATGTAGATGGCATAGTCTCGATACAAAATATCGATATATTTTTTGCATAAACATCCCTAATACAGACAATCATTCGTATATAACTATATGTAACTAGATGTACCGGCGTGCGTTGCTACTCCACTAACTAAAATAAATTTGAAGGAAAGACATACATTCGCTGTCCGATTGATTTTCGCGTTTCAATTCAACTGTCACGCCAATATATAAAATTCATTGGAATGATAGTAACGCCATCTGTCAGTACCAACTCAGAAACCTTCGTAGATTCATGCACAACACTTTTTTGAAGATTATCACGTGATCAAATGCATAGTTTACGATTCTATAAAAGACATAGAGACAAACATTCATTTTTTATATTTAAAAACTAGATGACCCCACAAATATTGTTTCTATTAATATAATAACCCGACGATGAACATCTTAACGCAAACACCATTTTAAAAACCGTTTATCTGTTGCGAAAGAAGCAGTCATTGTATATGATTGACATTTATGATATGACGTGTGGTCTGTTTGAAGTTGTCATTCGTTGGCTAAACAATTGGGCGTCATTCCGGTCAACCATCGTAAACTATGCCATAAAGGACATACAGTAAAACATTCATTTTTATGTAATACTAGCGTACCCAGCCCGCTTCGCCGGGCTAGATTTTGTTTCATTTTATTTAAACAATAATCTCATCTCTCCGTTTTGATTCTCTTCTATTCTCTTCTCGAGCGGGTGAAGATTACCTACACCCATGTATTTGATAAATTATTTAGAAGGAAAATTGACGATACACTATATGAAAACATACTTCTTGGTATTGAAAATTTCCCGATAACGAAGCCATAAATAGACAAAGTGCGCATTACAGTTTTGGCATGAGACCAATTAACTAAACATTGTGCAACACGTACCTAGAAGGCTGCGCGTGACGAATCTCCAGCTCTGACCTTGGGGTGACCTCGGATAGGTCATACATGAGCGGACTAAGCTTTTGTAATTGTTTCCTCGATGCGATGATCTTGTTTATAACTATGACGGAGAAAATGACGCCATATTAACCAGGTGTTGTATTACTGGACTGGCGTGTTTTAACCGGTTTTAAAAATGAGGTTCTCAATTCAGTGTCCAATGAAGAACGCTGTATAAATTAATTTACTTAACAAGGTCTATCTTACCACTTGTATCTCAGCTAATTACTGGACTGGAGTGTTTTGCCGACTTCTAAAAAGTAGGTTCTCATTTCTAAAATTATCCCATTCAATATTAAAAGCATATGCGTTTCCGATAGATAGTTATGTACAAGTTAATTTACTTAATACGCACCATATTACTACTTGCACCTCGGCTAATTACTGGTCTGGAGTGATGTAACATTTTTTTTGTTAACGCGGGGGAATCTTTTTATAGATCATCCTCCGGTACCCTGGGTGGGCCCGGAGGGATGTGTGGGACTTGGCCTGGGCAGCCCCTACCCACTAAACCTTCCGCGAATGCCATCAGCCGTTATGAGCGGGGTGCCCCGGATCTGTCAGCGACAGGACACCCCAACGACCGGCTGATCCCGGCAAAGACCGGACTTCATCCTCAAAGGGGACTTCTCCGGCACTCAGAGAAGTCCCGACGACATACTGGGGCCAGGTACCCATCCTGGCCCCGCTTCGGATTACGGGGGCGGCAAGAGGAGGCGTCTGAACGCCTCCTGCGCACCCCGACACGTCGCCTGCGGAGGGAGGGAGCCTCTGCGCTCCCCTCCCTGACCCGCTTGTCAGCCTCCTTCTGGGACATAACCGTCTCACAGAAGGAGGCGACCGCCGTCCAAGACCTGTCGCTCGAGACCATCGCAAGAGCGAGGCTCGGAAGCGACAGGGGGGTGATGTAACTTACTTCAAAAGAGGAGTGTTTTAACCGACTTGAAAAACGAAGTTCTCATTTCGATCAAGATTCCGCTGATGATAGTTTTGTTTAAGTTAATTTATTTAACACGCTCCATCTTACCACTTGCACCGGAGACTTGGCCGGGCGGGCCATCTACCGTGACTCAGATTGTATGAGTGAGCTGGTACTCGTGAAATATATTGATTCACCAATGAGTCAGACTTTCACCGAGTGCGGAGAAATGGTATCGCTGTAAATCTATCGAGACGTGTGTTTATATTAGCTTTATTGATTTTTAACCGACACAAAAAATGAAGCGGGTTTGCTATATGTTCTTCAGCTGATTCCGCCGTCTTTAATGTAATAATTTTTAAACTTTTTTGTTTTGGGTTTGGGTAAGGGTATAAGTAAGGGTAGCAAGTGATGGTAAAGGGTAAAGGATTTGGTTGGTGAACTTTTGTTTAAAAAATAATAAATATAATAATAAATATCTTTCATTATCGTTTATCTCAGAGCTGAGGGTCGTGATCACCAAGAGAGCTGACGAGCACTCCCCACCCTCTTCTAATGTGCGCCAGGTGGGTAGCCTGGCCCTCATTAGTACCTGAACCTGGAGTTTCAGTCTGGTAGCTATTCCAATAGAGTCAATCCATCTAGTGGGCGCCCTGCCTTCTTCCTTAGACGCAGCCAACCAGCAGTATTTTTCAAGGCTATCTGGCTGGCGGAGAGCTATGGGCCGAATAAATCAAGAAGTCGGCGAAAGCAAGTCGTGGAGAGGCGTGTCTCGATGTTCAGCTCATCCAGAATAAACTCATTGGTACATCGCTCAGTCCGTGAGACTCCTAGCATTTCACGCGAACACATTTGAAATGCGTCTATCTTTTCTCTTTTGTTTTGGTAATACAGGTTTTATTTTTAAATAATGATTAATTACGTACTATTGTATTTTCCCCAGCGCCATTGGCCGGTTGCATGTTTTAAATGGGATAATTTCTTGATATTTCTATTTATTTTAATCTTAATGTCTTTCTAAACAAATCAACAAATCTCTTTCTAAATATAGGGCTTACAACGGACTCAGAGAGGCTGAGACACGTTCTCCACAATCCGTACGATGTTATCTCAATAAAAGCGACTAACTCGGTATAGGCAGAAAATCATCAGCCCTGTAGTTTTGGGCTCATAAAACAAGACTGCGTTATCCCTTGCCTGTCGTAGAAGGCGATTAAAAGGCGCCTCGGGTTCACTGTGTGACAACGGTGGGGACTTTGTTGTCCGCCAAAGTGGACCCGGGGAGAAGGCGACATCGGCTAGCCCGTGTCGCCTTGCACTGCCAGGACATAGGAGGAGGACTAACCTCCCCGGGACGTGCTCTCCAAAGAGCACAATGCAGACTCGGGCTCCGGTGCGTTCCTCTGGAGATCCCGGAGCCCCTCACCGTACACCGAGAAAGGGCCATCAAGGGTTGAATCGCGTTAGCGTATCTAGTTTCTTCGGCCACTTCTTATCTCAGTGCTAAGGCTAACCGAAGTGGAATTTAAAGTTAGTATAGCTTGAGAATATCCTAAATACTGCGGGGAAGAACCGACCGAATCGTGATTCCACCCTATCGAATGCTCTCGAATCGAAATACACGATTACAGTTACCTTCACAGGTAAGGTTGGTAATCCTTGCGCCGTGACGCTCCCAATAGAGGTTCAGGCTTAGCGACCCAAGAGCCCCGCCAACTCAACAGTGAAACTGTTGCGGTCAGCTTCTCTGTAAAATGGGCTCGTCACAAAAAAAATCTTTATATAATAAATGACGAATAAGCATGGCTTTTTTTTACTTAAAAGAATACCATAACTTAGTTTTACATAACAAAGCTCCACAACTTTCACCGAGTCACTTTTATCCGCCGCATAGAAATTTTGAGAAAACATTCGAATCCACTTTGGCAAGTTTCATTGACCTGTCGTGATGACGTCATGTAATTGGTCTTCCCGATGACGTCACGGAACATTAAACGCATGTGCAGAGCTTCGCCCTGGTGATTCATAACAACCCCTTTTATGTAAAACGAATTGTAGTTTATTGTACTCTGACTTGTATGGGTTAAGTATTACTTAATTTTTTATAACTTCTAAGCAATTGCTAGGCGACGATTCCATTTGATGTTAAGTGGAACACGGGCTAGCCGATGTCGCCTTCTTCCCGGGTCTACTTTGGCGGACGACAAAGGCTCCACCGTTTTCACACAGTGAACCCGAGGCCCCTTTTAATCGCCTTCTACGACAGGCAGGGGATACCGTAGTCTTGTTTTACGAGCCAAAAACTACAGGGCTAATGCTTTTATGCCTATTCCGAGTTGGTCAGTTTTTATGGAGATAACATCGTACGGATCGTGGAGAACGTGTCTCAGCCTCCCTTAGTCCGTTGTAAGCCCTATATTTAGAAAGAGATTTGTTGATTTGTTGTCTTGGATGGTAAGGCACACTAGTTTAGTAAATGCCTCTTCACTCTATTGGACAAACAAGTGGAAAGCTACAACAATTACGGCAATCGCCAAAGTCGCAGATATTAAAGTAAAAACGCGAACCCTGAAATGGAAATGGATTGGTCACATGATGAGAATAACAACAGAAAAGTGGACGAAAAAGTAACGGAATGGTACCTGAAGGACGGTAAAAGAAGTAGAGGATGGCAGAACAAAAGATGGGAAGACGATCTGCCCAAAGGTTGCCGAAGGACATCTATAAATAGGCAGAGGTGGAGGGAACTGGAGGAGGCCTATGTCGCAAGACAGCCTCACCTCGATGTATAAGTAAATGATTAGTCACATACCGAAAAAAAATAGAATTAAGTATAGTTAGTTTGGTATAATGAAGTATTTGGTTGAGACGGTCATGTCCCACAAGGAGGCTGACGAGCGGGGCAGAGAGGTGAGCGCAGAGGCTCCCTCCCTCCGCAGGCGGCGTATCGGGGTGCGCAGGAAGCGTTATAAGCAACGCTTCCTCTTGCCGCCCCCGTAATCCGAAGCGGGGACAGAATGGGTACCTGGCCCCATGCTTCGGCGTCGTCAGGACTTCTCTGAGTGCCGGAGAAGTCCCCTCTTGAGGATGAAGTCCGGTCTTTGCCGGGACCGGCCGGTCGTTGGGGTGTCCTGTCGCTGACAGATCCGGGTCACCCCGCTCATAACGGCTGATGGCCTTTGCGGAAGGTTTAGTGGTTACGGGCTGCCCAGGCCGAGTCCCACACATCCTTCCGGGCCCAGGATACCGGAGGATGGTCTGTAAAAAGATACCCCCGTGTTAACAAAAAGTATATATGGTTTATAAAGTATATAGTATACTTTTATGTTATTATAACATAAAACTATACACACCGGGACCCGGGAAGAAGGCGACACTAACTGGCCCGTGTCGCCTTGCACTGCGAGGGCATAGGGTTTTACATGGTTTGGCTAAAATTAGGTCCTATATTAATTTTGTGTGTGTTTCTAATGTATCAAAAGTTCATTGAACCCGTGCCATAACCAAAGACGTCGTACAACCGCGTCCGGATCCGGTCAGAAAGTGCGCAAATAGTTTTCGTGGTTTCACCAAACAGAGGGCGCGCGGATCGCATACGTAAACAGCCCATCTGCGTAAACGAGCCGCCGATGTGGGGCGCACCTGTGCATCAGACACATCCAGCAACAACAACTCTCACAACGCAGAAAATGTATTGGACGAAATATACTAACGTGATTAAATTAAGCTCTAAATTACTTTGAGGAACGGACGCGTAGGTACTTAGTACCGCGAATATACAATTCGTGAACTTGCAGAAGATTACCTGGAAAAAAACATCAATTAAAAAAAAATTATAACGCAGCTACCTACTAAGTACCTACGCTGCCGAATATTGTAAATGATATTATATGTATAGCATTTATTATTATTACGTAGTAGTATGTATTAGTATTTATTGTATATGTTTTTTATTGTATTTTATGGGTATATAGTGAATATATTATGGGTGCAGTTTTCGCCAATAAACTGCCCTGGCAGTTTGGCAAAATAATTTATGTAAAAAAAAAAATTCTACACTAAAAGAAAATTTGTCATTCGGAAACAGTAGTCTCTGCAGCCGCTTCTAATGTCACGTAGATATCTATCCTATTATATGACATTGCCGTGAGCAAAAATAAAGGGTCGGTTAAGGAAGTTTGAATATCTCGGAACATAAAGACGTTAGCTAACTGAAATAAATTATACATGATAGACAATTAAATATCCTCAAAATGAAATATTTTTAATAATTTATTTATTTTTCATTATAAAACATAAACTTAAACGAAAAGGTTATCTTACGTAAACTTGAATAATACAGAATTTTTCATTAAGTTTTATTTTTATTTAAATTTCAGTACTTAGTGTCGTCCATGTGGCGATATAATAAAAAATAAGGGAGTTATTGTCTGTGAACAGGAGGCCCATTTTAAACGCCCCTTCTACGACAGGCAAGGATACCATTATTCTATAAGCCCAGGACTAAAGGGCTGTATAAAGTTAAAGTCTAAATTATGTATACAGGCAACTTGTTCCTATGTTATAACTTAGCCGGATGTTTTCCCAGTTTCACCGAACAGATGGCGCGCGGGTCGCATCGTAAATGGATTCTCGGCGCGAAAGTGACTCGCGAGTAGAATCACCAATACATCGCGATGTTGGCAACAATGCTATAAGAAAACACAGGACGTTAATTAGAAAGATGTTATATTAAAGTGTGTATGTTGTTAGCCGTGGTAGCTCTGTTGTCTCAAGTTGAACAGTACGCTAACCCGAGTTCGATCCCCGGTGCCGGCATCAATAAATTTGTTTGTTGTAATTGTAAGTGTTGATTTACCACCCGCTTGGAGGTGATAGAATACATCATGAGGAAACTTACATGTGTATTAGCATTGTCTTTTAAGGGTTAAGCAGTTTGGAATCTTTTTGTGACGAACCTATGCACGTCCGGTCTACTTCCGCAATCTGGTCTCCTCGGAGGGCAACTTCCTCAAATTCAGGGAATTTGTACACGCTTGGCATAAAAGGAGGACCCGTTAAAGTCGTCTGGCGTTATCGAGCGAGCCATTATGTTGCGTGCCGTAGAGCCCCTTAAGGGGTTGAGCTCCGAATGGTGGGGATAGGCCCTGATAAAGAACTTGTAGGAGTCAAGAAGATGCGTGTGGGGCCACACGGCCAGACCACGCGTACCCTCCCGCGTTTCGGCCCATTTAACCGCGAGGTTGACGGAGCCATGCGAGGTGGTGGGTTTCACGAACCTATACACGTCGGCCGGGACTGCATCACCTCAGTGTCGAGTTAAAAGTATCGGGGTAACCTAAGCTAAACTAACTTTAAATACCGCTTCGGAAAGCGTTGCCGTTGGTAAAAGAAGCAGCCGAAGAAACTCCAACAACACTCCTAACATCTAACGGGTGGGGCTTTCCCATGATACGATGGTACCGCGATAATATTATTAGCAACCTCCGACGGTCGCGCTGTGATTCTTTGGAGTTGGGGATCGTTATCGCTTAAGATCAGGATAGCTGTATGCTGTTACCCCTTTCTTCTATGTAAAAAGAAACATATATAATCTCAGTAACTTAATAAAGGTAAAAGCTTAAGAAGGCAGGGAAAAATGGAAGGGACTAGACCACGAGGCAGATAGACAATGTGATAGACGGATCAGGCGGTAGCGAGACGTCGTGCGGCGAGTGCCGTCTACTGGACAACCCACCGGTTCACGATGGCCATGCTCACGAGTGTAATATATTTGCCACGCGGCCCTAGTGCTAATTCCTAACACATGTAGGTTTCCTCAACAAGTTTTTCTTCACCGCCAAGCGTGTGGTAATTTGGATCGCGGATCTGGTGCGGGGTATGGTGGGTGCTCCGCTCCACGAGTGTACCTGACTGACGGCCAGCAGGCGGCGGTGGCGAGACGTCGTGCCGCGAGAGCTATCTATTGCCAAGACCACTCTGACAAGAGTGAGGCGAACAAGAAGAACTTAATAAAGCCTTGTCACCCTCGTTGCGTAGAAGTTGAAGGTCATTGAACGCTCCTACGCGAACAAATAATAAGTGTTACTCTACCAAAATCTGCATGTAGCTATGCAACAAATTTAAATATGGAACACTTCCGCGAATGCTTTTGCAAGCACTTCCTTTCTATTTTAGACCGACTTCAATTAAAGGAGAAGGTAGTCAATTTGTCTGTATATTTTTAAATTTACGCACTTGTATCATCGACATATATGACCCGATGTTGATTTTTAATTATTTTTAGTCTAAAGAGGTTTATTTTCAATTCCTAAATATTGTTTAGTAGAATGTTCATTGATATTAAACGTTAAACACTATTACGCGCATTACAATAAGGATGTCCTCTATGTATTTCCCAATTATCGTAGGAACAATATTCGAAATCACACCAAATTTAAGAAAAAAAAGTTTATTTCGTTTATTCTACGCCCTGTTTGTATCGTGGAGATACTATTACTCATTGATCATACCTCCAACAAATATATTTTAGCTAATTTATACGAAAACTTAATAAATTGTATAGTAATACCTTCCTCGAGAACCACTCAATCCATTGGTGAGCACAGCATGATAATCAGTGTGGTAGTTTTTGAGTTTATCGCGAACAGACAGACAGACAGCGGGAAGCGAATTTGTTTTATACTATATATTGATTTAAGATTTTTTTTCGGTTTATGACGATCGAAGCCTAAGTAATTGCGCCAAAAGGACAACGAATAAGAACGTGGGACAAGAAATAGTATTTTCTTTATTCTTCCACATTCTTGCTGGTGTATATATAATAGATTTTTCATTTTATATATTATGTATTATTTTCAGTGTCGCAGCGTTCAGTTACGAAGCCGAGGCTTGTATGTGTATATAGGTGACTAACATTCACGCACCTGTAATAACACAGAAGATCGGAAGTGTACGTACAGATATATAAACACATACGTAAGTGAACTGTCGGGTGATCGACCGTCTCCTCAAAGGTCGATGTTCGAAGCCGGAAAAATTGATTTTGCATAACACTTCTCTTATGCGGATTCCTAAATGTGACTTCATTAACATAACTTATGATTCTGGCGTGCATGTCAGGGCTTTGTTGTCGTCCTGAGGTGATTGGAAGCCTTTCAACCAACCCTTAAGCATTATTTTTAATCGACAAAATAAGAGGAACGCTTTATATACGACTGTATTATTTATGTTTGTTGCCTCAGAACTGTCGACTAAGTGAACCGATTTGATGTTTCTTTTTTCATTTGTTAGCTTATGCTTCCTGTGTGGTGCCTTTTTAATTTCTTCCAGTTCTAATAATGGCATTCATGAGAAAAGCTTACAAGTTTTAAAAGAGATATACTGCTCATTGTAGCCTTTAATATCACACAACTATAGAGGTTCAGGCTAAGTGACCTAAGAGCTATGCCACCTCTCAATCTGGTGAAGCAGTCAAGGCCGGCTTCTCTGGCCAATCTTTGTAGTTCGTCTATAAAAAAAACATTTTTAATGGTTTGACTTGTAAATATACTGTTTAATGATTAACCCTTTAGAAAGAGTTAGTGCTGGAAAAGGAGACATCTCTATCACATTTACGATTTTTTGAAAAAAAATCTAAATATCTAAGTGATTTAATGGAAAATTACTCTCGACGGTAGAACTTCAAATTCCATAGACACCATCTTGATGAAAAAGTGATATTCCTTTCTCATAGAGTGGCAACGCACTTACAGTTTCTTTGCCATTTTTCCTATAAAAAAACATAAACCCTAGTAACGTTAGACGAAACTCTTGACCGTTTGTTTGCATATTATTACCGACAACATCATGTCTCTACGGCGTGCAAAACAAACAGCGTAAAAAGTATTTGCATAAAGCTTTTCGTTGACAGGTTCCGATATAAACGGTAGACGCAACGCGTGTTGGCGCGAAACATAACCGCGAGGTTGACGACCCGCGTGTGACGCAACAGAAGCGCTTTACGCAACGACCGCACGAGCCTTGAACTACGCGCCGTTTCTAAACGGATCGCGTTTTATATTTAAACTGGCAAGACACTCGCGTTTTCATTTATGTTAAATTTTAAAAAAAAAGTTTTTAAAATTTTATTTTTTTACTGGCCACCGATGTTTATTTTCTATTTTATTTGCTATGGAATAATTTTGGAAGCGCTTTAACGCTGCTCGGATCACACTAATTTTCAAAAATAAATTTCAGTTAGGTCCCATATTTATTTTATCGGTGTAGGACATTGAATTTGTAAGATATACGAAGGGACTCATTAAATAGCGTATACAATAAATGTTGTTTGAATTATTGGCAGTTTTATGACAATCTTAAACTAGGTAATTACTTGTTACGACAAAAATACGAAAGAAGAAGAAAGACACAAAGAGCCCTACGCTTTTTTTCACAATTTTTTTTTAATTATTCTGTTTTTCATTCCTTTATTTTAATCTATACAAATAAATAAAATTGGGGCGTCTGTTTGTAATATTAAAATAACTGCTTTTTACTACAATAATACTAAATACCAAAATAACATTTTTTACACTTTTTGTCTTTCTGTTTGGCTAATATCTGGAACGGCTGGACCGATTTTGACGGGACCTTCGCTGGCAGATAGCTGATGTAATAAGTAATAACTTATGCTTAATAGAGAAAACCGCGGGGCGCAGCTTGTTCTACGTATCTTAAGAATTATTTTTCACTTTTTAGTTTGATGCCAAACTGATTTGATGAGACAATTGAATCATCAAATCAGTTTGGATTTGTTTGTTTAATTGTCGTAAAGTAAGGCAGGCTTAAATGTAATATATATGTCTATTATTGTAATAATAAATAAATAATTATATAATATATATATATAAAAAAGCATGTGTAATATTTTCTTTATTACAAATATAATGTTGATTTATTAGTTTGCTATGGAAGAGCAAGATTGTCAGACACAAGCAAATTTTCATACTTACTAGAAGGCGTCAGCCAAAATTATGCAAATAGACTAGAATATAGAAATAAACATTTTTTTTATTTTTTTTTAAATAAGAATGGAGGACATTCTCGTCACGTTTCGTAACATTCAATACGGTTGCCTGTGTGACCATCGTATTGAATGTGACATGGAATGGACATTTCTACTAGAATTCAAAGTGTAAATCTCTGTATACATGTGCGGGCACGGTGACCGTCACAGCGGCAGACATAAGGCCGGTTACACAACGGTGTCGCGTGATGCAGTCGCGAGCGTGGCCGAGGTGCAGTTCCTGGCGCTGGTTTCCGCGCAGGTTCAAGGCCCGCGTTACGTCAGCTTCCTCGCATTTCTCCTTACGTCACATTCGGTATTCCGCCCGCTATACTGCGACCACACTGTGTATAATATGAGACTTTTTTGAAGTAAAACTTCTTGCACTTGCGCACGCTTGACTTGGGAAGTAAGCTGTTCAATCCGTGACACGGGCGTTACGAAGAGAGAGACGACTACTATTACTACTAGAACCATCACCACAAACTTAAGTTTAGTTGGAATGGTTGACAAGATTATTAGTAAATAAAACTTTTTTATTTATAAAAAAATTTAAAGGGCAGCGAATTTCAGTACAAATTTTCTTATCTTAACGCATTATAGTCATCATTTCTCGTCATAAATATTGGTTAAGACGTACCATAACCTCTACAAGTTGAATTATTCCTAACAAAATCCGCCAAGTCGAAATCTATAATTCGAAACATCTATAACTCGAATAATCCAATGTGTCCAATCTTTTTTAGTATAAAAGCTACATTTACTCACGTTCAAGCCGAGGTTCCTTCGATAAAAGTTCAGTCTAAGTAAAAAAAATCATCTCTCTTTATTCCTATATTGTTTTAAAATTATGTTTCAGCTTTAGCACTAGCGTGATTAACAAAAGGACTGTCCTCGTAAAGTTAAGAGATTTAGACATCCTATTAAAACGCTGCATTGTGTATCGCAACAAAATACTTTCTTCGTTACTAATTGTCGATATATGTCTTCCTCCTTTTTTACAATACTGTAATTGATTGACGGAATTAAAAGAGAATATATTTTAAATCAGTATTATTTATGTAGGATGAGTGAAATGGAACGTAACGCGATGATCGAATAAATGAGCGTGACGAGAAGATAGACCGTATGAACGAGTGCGAAAGGGATGACGAATATGTGACATATGACGCCATTTTTAAAATAACGGAGTAATTAGAGATCAGTCTAGAGAAAAGTCGTGTTGGCATTGTATTTCTCATTTTATATTTTAATGTATTAGTTTGCCTGATTTCCTGATGTTCTTCATTTTGGATCTCAATTCCCACATTTATTTACCACGTATTAATATATACGATAAGCACATATGTATGGATCGACCAGATTAATGATATATCTTAACTAACGATTATATATGCGGGATGTAAGTGGAACGAAGGAGGTAGTGCGCGATCTCTGCCTACCCCTCTGGGTGACTAACGTGAGTTTTTGTAAATACATATTTTACCGTGTCCAAGTATTTGGGGAGAATGCAGCGACGCGCTTGCTGTTCTGTCTGTAGGTATTCCGGGTGGCGATTCTTGTTTTCGTTATTATGGTTGCCTAGCAACGGTTGAATGAACTCGGCAAGGGCATATTTAACCAACTGCCTGTCCCAAAGACATATGGTGTTCCGTTTGTTTTCACACATATATAAATATTGTATCAGTATATTGATATTTTTAATATTACCAACCGAAATTCGTAAACGCTGCGTATAAATATAGTTAAGTACATTATTATTGTAATTATTAATAATAATATATATATAATGCATGTGCCAAATACAATAATAAATAGCCAGTGGTCAAACAGTCGCCAATAACACATATACGTGGCCCCGTGTCTGCTTAACCGATTGTGTACAAAATAAACGATCATTGGCATTATAGTGGTTGATATTTGTTGGTTGCAGTAGTCTTGTAGTTCATTGGTAACGTAGTACCATTGGCACACCAATCGTGTGTGTTAGTAATTGACATATTTTACGTTTCATTATAACCGATCTATTTCAGTCAATTTTTTTTTCAGAATAGCAGAATTAATTCTGAAATAAAAAGAAAAAAAAATGTATTGATTAACAAAACGAACATTGTTTTTTCGATGTTGATTAAAGCGAACGCGTCTTTAAGGATATTATAATTATGTCAACGAACCTTTTTTTTATAACCTCATTAAAGTGACGTAACGTTAAAGCCCGTTACAATTAAAATCGCACGTCGACCGGACGAACGTCACACCTGAGCTCGCTTCCCGCCGTTGCGCAACAGGAAAGCGGGGGTGTGGCGGCGGTCGAGTGAAAGTGCGGTCGTCGCACCCACACCCGCCGCGCGCGCCGCATGCCAATGCGAGACGCACGCGCCCCGAACACCGTATGAGGACGTTACACGCGTTTGAATTTGGAATTCGTCTTAGCGCGAAAACTGACGACTTATTAAAGTAAAATTTCATTACGCACGCTTGACTCGAGAAGTTGAGAGTGATAGGTTAGTGGACATTGAAAGAGCGGGAGAGAGTTATATTTCGTATTTTACTGCAGGGTTTACCATCGTTTCGTGGTTCGGCCCTCTCGGGTGCCCTCGGATCGAAATGCTAACACGCAAAATAGTAACCGTCCAAGCCGAGGTTACCCCTCACCGGGGGGACACTTGTTGTCGATGTTGTCGATGGATGTCGAGTTACTAGCTAATAGAGGTTCAGGCTAAGAGACCTAAGAGCTATGCCACCTCTCTCAATCCGGTGAAGCAGTAAAGGCCAGGCGCTCTGGCCAACTGTGTAGTTCGTCCATAAAAAAAAGACCCAAGCACAGCCTCCGTTAAAATCCGTCCTTTAACTTTAAAAAATAATAAAAAACGTGTATTCATTCGTATATGAATTATATAGACAAATTAAGACTTTCATATGTAGCAGTCGTGGCCGAGCGGTTAAGGCGTCTGACTAGAAATCAGATTCCCTCTGGGAGCGTAGGTTCGAATCCTACCGACTGCGAAATATACAAAATTTTTTAATTTAATTTTTTTTATTTGATTTAAAAATAAATATATGTATATAAATAAGTAAAAAATATTGATAAATGAAAAAGTAAGTTTTTCTTAGAAACATATTTTCTGTATGCTATTTGCCTTTTCTTATATAAAAGTTGTAATAGATATATCTACACATACAAATAATTATGTTGACGCGGTTACTTAATCGGCTAAGTAATCTATATTTACAAAAGATAAAGTGTGTGGGTTTGTTCTATATAGGATCCGAAACGGCTGGACCGATTTCAATGAAACTTTCAGGGATTTTTCAGATTGACCTGGCGAGTAATCCTGTAAAGATTGGGTAACGATCGGAGCACTCGTCTTTTTGAACTGTCAAATACAGCTTCATTTACTATGATGATATTGTATTGTTTTATTACCCAAATTTGTATTGACACATGCGTTGTGTATATTTATGTCATTATGAACTATATTTAATTGATCTTAAAGTTCATTTATTGGTACTAACCGACTGGGATTTGATCCCGCTACCATCAAATCGTTAGTCGAACCGTTTATCCACTAGTAGTATCACTGCAAGTATTGAGATTAAATAGGACAATATTTTAGACACTATCTCGTGCCGTATTAAAGTTTGAAATACATCACTTTTACGTTATTCACAACGTGATAATTTCATTTTCAGGTCAAAGTAATTTGCGTACGTACCTAATTCCATCGTGCTAAAATTAACAAAATCATAATTCACTAATCTCTGGCAACACAGCCAACTGTGACAACTGGATACGAATTTCGGTATGTAGCGACGAAAGCTGTGCGTACACGGACATTTTCTTTTCAATAATTGATTATATTTTTCTTTTTTTTTGTCGAAAGTTGCCAGTGCCAGTTTTATATCAAAACTTAATAGTAAAAATTAAATATTTTATATAACATTTTCCCGTGTGATCACGTTGTTTAAATTTAATGTTAAAGTTACGGCCTTTATATATGTCCCACTGCCTGCACAGGCCTTCTCTGTAAAGAGAGTATAAGGGCGTAATCCGCCACGCGGCCCTAGTGCGGATTTTTTTTTGGCATGACTACTGATTTATTTGCTACTGTTTTATTGCCCCTTGTCCTTTTTGCTCTAAGCATAGTCTGCCTATGCTATGTCTAGTTCCCTCAACGTGGGTTTTTAAGAATATTTTCCATTCTTCTCTTTCTTTCTTCTCTTAATAAAACACACAATAAAGTTATATTTTACACAATTTCTCTTATCATCTATCTTCTATTACTATGTTATCTTTATATTTACTTTTAACATTACAATTTCTTATTCTCTATTTTTACTATTTTAACATTCTTACTCTTACTCTATTTGGTTTTTTATTTTCTAACACTCTCTATTCACTAACTCTATACATACACTATTTATTCTTACAGTCCTAGTGCGGATTGGCATTCTTCACATGTGTTAGAAAAAATTCTAGGACATGTAGTATTATCGTAGTAGTATTTCCTCACGATTTTTTCCTTCACCACCGAGCAGAGCCAGAGGCAAAAATTTATTGGTGCTCCGGTGCGTTAATCTGGTGATACCGAAGCCCCTCACCATGCACCGAGGAAGGGCCCCGTCGGGCTTTTAGTGGGTAAGAACCCCACATAACCCCGCCTTCCTGGCTAGGAACAACTGAAGAAATTGTGATTAGATTAGAATAAGGCTTGACAAAGAATAGAAGATGCTTCTAATCTTTGTCAAGCCCTAATCCTAACCTATTTGACATCATTTTCTGTTTTTCCTTGTATATTTGTGTTAAATTGGTTTAGCAGAGTCAGGGTCCAGCATGTGAATATACAAAGCAATACTGACAGGGCACGGGGATTCTCCGAGCTTGTGTTGTTCAAATTCAAGAAAAAGAGAGTCCCGCGTGCCCCTGTGATCAGGATGCAAACGAATCGATTCTGCACCTGATCACAGAATGCCCGATAAATGGAAGAGCCAGAAACGATTGTGAATTAGATATTAAATATAAGATAAATTTAGATAATATAAGTATAATTATGTTAGATAAGATTAGAAATAAGTTCCTTGATTTTTGTAAATATGTAGCGCTATGTAGTTTTATTGTTATAAATCGCTCTACGATTAATAACAATAAAACTGATTAAGAAATAATAGAAGATTAAACTGTACACACATATATATATATTATATATATTATATTAATTAAACATATATAAATTATTTACTTATATTATTATGTGATATTTTGATCTTTGAAAATAAATGGTGAAATTGATTATAGAAAAGAAAAGAAAGAAAAACAAAGAAAAAAGGTAAATATTATACTTATATATAAACTATTTACATATATATATATATAAATATCTTAGAATATAGAAATTATCTAAAAGAGAATCAATAGGATAAGAAGATAAAATAACCACCAGTCTAAGCAATCTCTGACCCCCACAAGTCAGAGAAACAAATAGAATTTCCCGGAAAGGGCAAAAACATGTCCTTTCCGGGGAAAACCCTTAAAAAATATACAAAGCGAATTAATTTATTGCATTCGCCATTGAAACGCTAGTTAATAGCTCAGTATTCACATAAACAACATCAGAAGGAGGTGACCGCGTTCTGTCGGTGAAATGGGAAAGCGACCTCGAACGCTCTCCGCCGGCTAACGGTACCCCTGTATGTATATATTGTTGCACTGGTATGGAGGCTGTAATTATACTTGCCTTGTTAATATGCTCGATGTTAACACAACATTCAATTACATATTCAATTTGAGAATTGCGAGACTTTTGGAGAGAGTTTCGCTCGACTATATTCAAGGATTTTCGATAGAGAAATTTTTTTTCGTTATATTTACGACGAACAACAAAAACCGACCACTTTGCATTCCAACACTTAACTTTAACTTAACTAAACTCTCATAAAACTACTCTTGAAGTGCGGTCCCGAAGTGGCACTCAAAGTTAGTTTAGCTTTTCGTCTCTTAGATTATCCGTGAAATCGGAATGCTTACGCGTAACATAGTAACCGTCAAGCCGAGGTTACCCCTCACCGGGGACCCTTGTGTCGAGTTACTAGCAATAGAGGTTCAGGCTAAGCGACCTAAGAGCTGTGCCACCTCTCAATTCAGTGAAACAGTCAAGGCCAGCCTCTCTGGCCAATCTGTGTAGTTCGTCATAGAATTACTTGTAACCTATGGATATGTGATATTGTATTTACTGATATGTACATGGGTGTAGGTAATGATCTTCACCAGCTCGAGAAGAGAATGAATATAGAGAGAAATGAATAATTTAATATACTTTGACAGTTAAATTAAATATTTAATGATGTAAGTTTATTGTTTAAATAAAATAAAGCAAAATCTAGCCCGGCGAACCGAGCTAGGTACGCTAGTATGCATATGTATAATGTATACACGATTGTTCAACAGAGAAAGAACAAGTGCGCGCACACAGTTCTCTCTTGCTCCTACAGTGTGATACAGAAAATGGACCTACACTGCCTTTTAGATATACGAATCTATCAACTTCCGTTCACCTCACCCGATCACACATTTCGTAACAAATGGTGAATGCACCAGATTACTCCACAAGTCAAACGTGCGTCAAGAAGTTTTACTTCATAAATACCTTGCAATTGAGATATGTTTAACCGACTTCCTTTAACGTAGTCGGTGTAAAAATATCAGACGATTTATCGAAACTGAATCATTCGAGTCCCCGCATCCGCACAATGAACTAATCACTGACAGAAATCAAGATGGCGGCCACACATCTCAATTAAAGAAAGTATCACAGCAAGACACACGTAACGCCAGTAACTGACCCGTTTGTGATCACCTTTCGCCGGACTTTCACCGCTAGTGTGGCCCACTTGTGCGCCATGGGCTGTTATGTTGGCAGTACCATTATGTCGACCGTGAACCGGCGGCGGCGGAGCGCGGGGAGATGCTTTCTTTTCGTACCTCCATGCAAAACAAATAAATCACGATTCTCATCTTGGCTTGTTCTAATTCAGTAGAACCTTCTAGAATCGGTCGGCATCAATGAATTTGTTTGTTGCAATTTTATGTTATGATTTACCATGCGCTCGACGACGGAAAATAACATCGTGGGAAAACCTGCATGTATTAGAAAATTTTCTATGACATATGAAGTCTGCCCATCCTCGGACTTGAAACCCTTATATTATAGAAACTTATTGTTGTACCTAATACTTGTTGTAACACTTGAAACTTATGTTCAAAAGGCGAACTTAATGTATTAGTAGCATTCTCCACCAGTTAATCCTGGATGATAGAAAAATACATATGGCAGGTATCAGTATTATATAGTATCCCCTGCCTGTAGTAGAAGGCGACTAAAAGGGGCCTCGGGTACACTGAGCGACAAGAGTGGGGGCCTTTGTCATCCGCCGAAGTGGTCTCGGGAAGAACGCGACATCGGCTGACCCGTGTCGCCTTGCACCGTGACACAGACCGGGACGGACGTGCTCTCCGAAGAGAGGCACAGTGCAGAGGGGCTCCGGTGCGTTCCACTGGAGATCCCGGATCCCCTTTCCACTGAGGAAGGGCCACTGGGGGGTTTTAGTGGGTAAGAACCCCACGTAACCTTCTGCCTTCCGCGGAGTATCTTGTTGAAGATTTCCCCCCGTCAACAAAAAAAAGACGTCAACGTAGACGTAGACAAATTGAGCGACTGGTGACTGGCGACAGATCATGTGACACAGGTCAAGTGATATGTGACAGAAATGCCCAGCACAACTCTTTTAATGGCAGGGTTAAAATTTTAGTTTTCATGACCAGTGTATATGTACATATGTGCATTTCGGTGCCCATCACAGCCGGCGGGAACAGCTAGTCTGCTATGATTGGAGCATAGAGAATTTATTATGTTAGTTATATATACATAATTTATAATTATATCATTATTATAATAGTAATAATACTCTAGTAGTTTATTTCCCGTTATCCATATTACTTGTTATTTTTATTATTTCATAATCTGCTTTATTTCTTAAGCTTTGTAATGCGAGCAGCGAGATGATACAATTATGGAAGCGCCGATTTTCCGACCCAAGCTAGGCAATGAAATAAACATTTTTAATTCATTTATCTTTTTATATAAAACGTAGTAATATAAAACGCATTAGATTACAAAAGCACTAGCGCCATCTCTATGTCAACGGATAACCGTACAGAATTGTAACGAGAGAGGCCCGCCGGATGTCCCAGATGCATATCCCGTTAGCCAGAGAAAGTGGCCGCCACGGGCGCACTGCACCGCCTATGCAAATTATGCAATTACTGCGCATTCGAAAATGCTCAGAAAATTGATTGTTGATGAATATTTTATGGCTTGGTAACAAGACTTTTAAGCCAAGTCTTTTTAAAACATACACTTATTTCTTACGTCTAAGATGAAAATGTAAGTTAGACGATACCCCCCATGAGTCCGCAGAAAATTGACACTTCATGTTCACAGATTATTAATGATATTTGATTACTTTAGTTTTACAATATTATCTGTGACAGCTTTCTAAAATTAAAAGAAAAATAGATATTCATTTTGGTAACTTTCGTAAAGTTTATAGTGTTCTTTTTTCAAAGGTTTCTTGTGCAATAAAAAAAAATACATAATTTTAATATTTTTATTTTGTTATTCTATAATCGTGGTTATTGAAACGGCTGTTTTGTAAAAATACAGCTTCATTCTCTAGATCTCGGGCAGCAACAACATTTAAAAATGGATCGCAAAATTGCGATCGTAGAATCAATTAATTAACACAGTTTATCGATGCAATAATTAATCACCGGAGAAATTGAAATAATCTTAACATGTCGCATGTAGCGTATGTCGGGGAAATGCAATTTTCTTATGCAATGGACTCTAATGCAATGCATCTGATGTATAAAATAAACGTTTCTAATATTACATACACACGTTTCAGCTTTCTTCGACATACTCCCGAGTAAAATGCTGCTCGTTTAAAAAAAAAATGTGCTTTCTTTTTCAATGTCGAGCGACGGAGAGGCAATTACAAAATCTCTACGTTAGAACGAGACGGCTGATATTATGTTATTGCGTGCAACACTCGTGTTCGGTAAGTAGCGATGCAAATGTCATTTTTCGCGCCAAACGAATCTGTTTGTTGTTACGTAGTGGTAGAGTTGTTTATTTAATTGTTGTTAACTAGATTTGTTGTGTCGCTCTATAGTCGCACTGTCGACTTGCGTGCGGTGAAATGTGGGACAATCGAAAGCCTTTCTCCGTTCGGTGGTTAGGTATTTTATTCCGTTAGTTTTTTCGCGGCCGCCATTACACCAATATGGCGGGCGAGTGGCATCATTTTTTCGCTTTGTCACGTTAGATCATTCTTGTTAGATGCTGTTGGAAAGCTGTGCGCTGCTTCACGGAATCTGAGTCGCATAACTGTACATTGTGAAGGAGTGAAATGATGTAATTGTAATAGCTGCTTTTGCTTCATGTTTCCGTTGTTTGCTTTTTAATATTTCTTAATGGAAATTACAATAAATTAGCATGATTGTTTTTATAATTAAATAATAAATATATCTGTGTTATTCATAAAACAACTTGACGTATATTGATTACATATTTATCTATACAAATAAAGAAAATTGGAGTGTCTGTTTGTAATTAATAATTTAAAATAAGCATTTTTACTACTTGCATATGAATGTATATGCGGTACATAGCAAAATAACATTTATTTCAATTTTTGTGTGTCTGTTAGGGCTAATCTCTAGAACGGCTGGACCGATTCTGACGGGAATATCACTAGCTGATGTAACAAGTCGACTCCCAGATTAATATTGTTGGTATAGGAGTAACTCAGGCTAATTTTACTTTGGACAACATACAGCCGTACAAATCAACATCTATCGTCACAAAGGAATAGACCACCAACACTTTCACTGAACATGTCAACTGCATCATCTCCTTCTCTTGATTTCATCTTCTATCGAAGATTGGCGACCATCATGGCGATTTGGACCCTCGACACAAAACCTCGAAATAAAGAACGTGTGCTCTTATTGTGTCATTGGCGTAGATTTTAAAGCCAAGATGTTCTTCTCCTTCCCGGATTTCTTTTCCCTTGTATCTTTCCCTGGATTATGAGCGGTAACAAATCGTATTTGGGATTGCGCACTTACCAGCAAAAACAAAATCGAAGAACAAGAAACAACACGTCCCTAACGTCACCTACAATGACGTCACACGTCCCTAAAATGACTGTAACAAATTTATATTATGAACATGACCCCGTTTGTGCTTCGAACTTGACCATTCTTCACGTGTCGTTACGTCTCGAGAAATATCGTTATTATTGTTGAACGCTAGTGAAGCAACTTTTATAGAGTTTTGAATGTTTATTATACATTAACATTATAATAAATATAATAATGTAATCAAATATTAAAATCCCAAATAGTTTTTCTTCATTTGTCGTAACACATTCCTGAGGATCGTGGTCACTAGAGCCTCTCAAGTGAACAATCTGCCTCCATCGGTATCGGTCCGAGGCAGTCCTCACCAGCTGGTAGAGATTAGGAAAGGAGATGGCTCCTTTTACTTGGTCAGACCACCGTGTTGTCGATCGGCCTCTTGTTCTCTTGCTTTCTGTATTGCCAACGATGACCAGCTTTTTAAGGTTGCGAGCCCCTCTACGCATTTAATAAATAGTATATAATATAAATCAATTTAACTTATACTAAAGAAATGTTGGAATGGGAGTCAGGATAGCCGGAGATGGCCGGATGCGGAAAGCAGCAGATCGTATATGGATGGAGATGATGATGATGATTATATATAACTTATTGGACTGGTTAATCACCGGGTCCCGACTATGATGCAAGGGAAATCTATTAAATTCCTAATCCTTTTAGGACACTTAATTGTTAACAAAATAATTACCTACATCATTGTAATTTCAAATTTGTAAGCAAAATTACATTATTTAAAATTATTATGTCATGTGTATGGCAAGATACTCACGGATTTTTAGATTTTTTGTTGTGATGAATGTAGGTCAATGAAGCTGGCTACTAAACACTCACAAGTAACTTTTAGCCAAAAGTTTACTGCGTTTTTTTGTTAACGGGGAGGAAATCTTCAACAAGACCATTACCCCGCTTTCTGAGGAGGGGGAGGTGTCTTAGCGTCAGTCTTAAAACCCAGCGGTCGGAGCCACCGTAGGGTTTTAATGATTCGGTGTATGATGAGAGGCTCCGGAATCTCCAGTGGAACGCACCGGAGCCCCTCTGTCCGTCGCCAGTGAATCCAAGGCCCCTTTCAGTCTCATTTTACGACAGGCAGGGGATACCGTAACCTTATTCTACCTATGTCAAGGAAATTAACATGGGACATAAACTGACACAAAAGTTCAGAAGAATTGTAAACTACAGTTCAACTTAAAATTCAGTAATTTCAACGTCCTTTTTCACGCACATCCCTATGTAAAGAGCAAACTTTCTTCGACACGCGCCGGCAAAGCTAAGTGTCACGCGCCCTCGAAACTCGCTCCAGTTTCCACCGGATTCCCGCGCAATCCGTGCACGACAAAATGGCCGCCGTGGATTTATGACGGCCGCGACAAAAGAAAGTAACATCGAAATATTCAAATTGCAAGATCATCGATGCATTGCATAAGGGAACGGTTGTATAATTTTACTTGTATAATAAAGTATAAGAAGTGGTATGACCTAAGACCCGTATACCACGCATGTATTATTAGCAATATTACATACATACAAACAACAAACAAAAAGTAGTCAATGCTTAAGCTTGTAGTATTCTAAATAGATATTTTCCACTGCTTTTTTTTTTGTTGACGGGGAGGAAATCTTCACAAAGATACCCCGCCTTCTGGGGGGAAGCCGGCGGTTATGTGGGGATCTTACCCACTAAAACCTCCCCGGTGACCCTTTCCTCGGTGCATGACGAGGGGCTCCGGGATCTCACGTGGAACGCACCGGAGCCCGTCTGTACTGTGCTCATGGAGAGCACGTCCCGGGGGGAGGTTACTCCCTCCTCCCCTGTGCCCTCGCAGCGCAAGGCGACACGGGCCAGCCGCAGTCGCCTTCTTCCCGGGTCCACTTTGGTGGACGACTCAGGCCCCCACCCTTGTCGCCCAGTGAACCCGAGGCCCCTTTTAGTCGCCTTGTACGACAGGCAGGGGATGCCGTAGTCTTATTCTTGAGAGCCCAGAACTACAGGGCTGATTTTTCTACCACTTCACTGCTTTTTTTTTTTTGTTGACGGGTAGGAAATCTTCAGAAAGATACCCCGCCTTCTGGGGGGAAGGCGGTGGTTATATGGGGTTCTTACCCACTAAAACCTCCTCGGTGGCCCTTTCCTCGGTGCATGACGAGGGGCTCCGGGATCTCACGTGGAACGCACCGGAGCCCCTCTGCACTGTGCTCAAGGAGAGCACGTCCCGGGGGGAGGTTACTCCCTCCCCCCCTGTGCCCTCGCAGCGCAAGGCGGGCCAGCCGATGACGCCTTCTTCCCGGGTCGACTTTGGTGGACGACGCAGGCCCCCACCCTTGTCGCCCAGTGAACCCGAGGCCCCTTTTAGTCGCCATGTACGACAGGCAGGGGATACCGTCTTATTCTTGAGAGCCCAGAACTACAGGGCTGATTTTTCTACCACTTCACTGCTTTTTTTTTTTTGTTTACGGGGAGGAAATCTTCAGAAAGATACCCCGCCTTCTGGGGGGAAGGCGGTGGTTATATGGGGTTCTTACCCACTAAAACCTCCCCGGTGGCCCTTTCCTCGGTGCATGACGAGGGGCTCCGGGATCTCACGTGGAACGCACCGGAGCCCCTCTGCACTGTGCTCAAGGAAAGCACGTCCCGGAGGGAGGTTACTCCCTCCTTCCCTGTGCCCTCGCAGCGCAAGGCGACACGGGCCAGCCGATGTCGCCTTCTTCCCGGGTCCACTTTGGTGGACGACTCAGGCCCCCACCCTTGTCGCCCAGTGAACCCGAGGCCCCTTTTAGTCGCCTTGTACGACAGGCAGGGGATACCGTAGTCTTATTCTTGAGAGCCCAGAACTACAGGGCTGCGGGCCGGTCTGCAACCGGCCCGCCTGCGCTATCTCGAACGGGATCGGCCCTCTCCCGATCCGTTCTGCGGTCTCCTTCTGGGTCATTACTGACTCGCAGAAGGAGACCAGCGCCTTCCAAACCACTTCACTGCTACCTTAACTTGAACCAAGTCCTAAAACTGCTGGGCTAAACTGTTATGTTCTTCCTGACGTTACTTAGACGTTACTTAGGATGTACTGTGAATATCTTGAAAAATATTTGCTGGAATTGTAATCTCCAATCATAAAATTCAATTTACAATTGAACTTAGTCATTGGGCTATGACAGATTTTTAATTCTTTTTTTTTAATATTAAAAGGGACAGACAAGATCTTAACTGATTACCGTTGCCCTTGAACATCCACAGCACCAAGGGAGCTGCAGGTGAGTTGACGGGCTTTGAGCTAGGAGTAGGCACATATGTCCTGTCGCTGACAGATCCGGGGCGCCCCGCTCATAACGGCTGATGGCATTCGCGGAAGGTTTAGTGGGTAGGGGCTGCCCAGGCCGAGTCCCACACATCCCTCTGGGCCCACCCAGGGTACCGGAGGATGGTCTGTAAAAGATTCCCCGCGTGAACAACAGTCGTGGAACGCCAACCATCAAGGTGCCGATGGAATTTAGAATTCTGCCGAGATGTGCGGTAATGGAAATCGGTAGCTGGGATGATTCCGAACAATTCTTCAGAACACTTCCCCATAGTAAAACGACAAGCCACATATCAATGTCAATCTGAGAAGTCTCAGACCCTGAAAGCCTATTGACGTAACAGCAGTAAAAAAAAGACAAAGAGAGAAGAATTACCTCGAGCAGGTTATGCTCACGGTAGCTCTACCCATCTTTATCTTTTATTTATAATGAGAATGAATAAAAGAATCTTTTTATATGATATTCGAAAGTGTTACAGCATTATTTTTGACCACTTTAAAAGAAAGATCTTTTATAGATTTATGTCATTAATCAAATGGTGGATTTAATCCTACGACTTCTACTTAATATTTGCCAAACTGGTACACTATAACGGAAACTAGACAGAAGAACGAAGTTCAGGCTAAGCGACCTAAGAGCTATGCCACCTCTCAATCCGGTGAAGTAGTCAAAGCCAGCCTCTCTCGCCAACTGTGTAGTTCGTAGTTAAAAAAAAATAGAAGAAAAATAACTAAACGTTACGTTTAAAAGACCGCGAAGAGAGATGCACCGCAAATGTGTAACAGATTATAAAATTTTAAGCCTTAATAATATTAAATAATTCTTTCGCTGTCGCCATTGACATGAAAAGAAAGAAAACAAAAATTATATGTGTGTCCTCATGTTTTGGCAAGATTTATGACATTGTGCCACTTTTGTAGTCAATATTAGTTATTCTTGAAATCAGCCAAGGGAAAATGTGTCAACTACCGAATAACTAGCGACACCTACGTCATATATGTAAATGACGTAATGTCATTTTCAGGACAACACGTGACATACATTTTTAAAATTAGTTCTAGAACTTTAGACATTTATTTGTTAGAATCTAATATTTTGTTACTAAAAAAATGTTTCAATAATTTAAATGAATTTATAAAGTGCAATCGTTAATGTTTTTGTTGGAAAGGATGTACTTCGAGGGTCGTTTGATTCGATTTGAAGTCGCCTGTTGTGTTTGCTCGTAAATATACTCGTTATTTAATTGACTATTAAAAGATATATATATAAGTTTATTCAGCGTGCTAATAACCGGTAAAAGTAGAATTTGGTAAAACGTTAATTTATTGTAAACCTTTGCATCTTAACCCAAATTAAAAAAAAACAACACCAACCCAAAAAACACTACTAATAAGTACTACTCATATTATCTGTACAAAATCATTTCAATGTTTCTTATCTCCCTTTTATTCATCGTTCAAAGCATTTTTAACGCAATTTAAAGTCGGGAATTAACACATGTAAAAAAGTTACTATGGTTCGAAAAACACATTGAATCTCTTCATATTTATATCAAGATAATTCATTCATATTTAAAAACTAAAAATAGTGAGATGAAATATCAATATTACAGATAAAAAATATTAACCTTTGTTGACGGGGAGGAAATCTTCACAAAGATACCCCGCCTTCTGGGGGGAAGGTAGCGGTTATGTGGGATTCTTGCCCACTAAAACCTCCCAGGTGGCCCTTTCCTCGGTGCATGACGAGGGGCTCCGGGATCTCACGTGGAACGCACTGTGCTCAAGGAGAGCACGTCCCGGGGGGAGGTTACTCGCAAGGCGACACGGGCCAGCCGATGTCGCCTTCTTCCCGGGTCTATTTGGTGGACGACGCAGGCCCCCACCCTTGTCGCTCAGTGAACCCGAGACCCATTTTAGTCGCCTTACAGGCAGGGATACCGTCTTATTCTTGAGAGCCCAGAACTACTTTGGCAACCCTACAAAACTCAAATACATAAAATATGGAAAAAGCTCATTTCTGGAATGAATTAGGAATGATACCAACACCACCAGTGATTGCTATATCGTAGAAATTAGACTGAAATCACAGAAAACTTATTCAAAATCTAATATTTGTTAGCAACATATTTTGTAATTATTTGGCGATAATTTCTAATCTGTGCGACGGTTTGACAGCTCTATTAGTCACATGTTTTGACATCCTTTTCTTCTATTTATTTGACCATTATAGACCATTGTTTCCGTAGTATGAAGGTTTTATATTATTGTGAGACGACAAATTTTATATTGATTATTGCTTTCTATACTTCTTATTTACTTGAAATATGCCAAATATCACATTCTATCAGGCACCCATTATGTTTAAATACGGTTACTAAGTTGTCTCTTCACGTAATGCTGCAAGCATAGATTATGCAAGTTATATTTTAAACAGCAGTTCAAAAGACAGACTATACGAAAGGATGACCGATATAGCGAATGACAAACCAGTACAGTTTACTGTTAGAATATTACACCTATGTACCATAGACGTCCAATAATCTTTTTGAGACCGCACGAAATATACTAACGGTAAAGTGTTATTTGTCAACAGTTACCTTTTAGCTGTAATTGTTCACTATCGTGGTAGCCTCATGGCTATGTCAGTTTGATACAACTACACAGATTGGCCACAGAAGCTGACAGCCTTGACTGCTTCACCTGTTGGAGAGGTGGCATAGCTCTTAGGTCGCTTAGCCTGAACCTCTATCGTTAGTAACTCGACACAAGGGTCCCCCCGATGAGAGGTGACCGCGGCTTGGACGGTTACTATGTTACGCGTAAGCATTCCTCTTCATCATTCAACTTTATTTAATACTATCTTTAAAGAGATCTATACATAAAAAGATTAAGATAATTTTTGAAATGAAATGAAGTATTTATTTATATTTTACACACACACACATTTTGCACACATGATGTACATACCCAATTTTTTTTTACATGTTATTTTTCCGTTTCCGATCTTCGTCACACATCTCCCTGCTAGACTAATACATAGCCTGTATTAGGGAGATTAACTCCGAGTTTATCTAAGGAACTAAAACATTAATAATTTATGTGATATTAATAATGTGTGTGAGTGTGTTTGTGGAGAGAATAGTGTGCGTGGGTGCATGCGTGGGTGTATGTGCAAGGGTGTACATAAGCGTGAATGAGCGATATTATTTCAATACATTCTAAAAATATACTATGTCATTTATTAACGAATACAATTATGCTCACATACACAAATTTCTCTCATGTCTATCTTTATGTAGATACATTTCATCGAACCCAATTACAAAATCGCCATAAAAATGGGTCTACATAATAAATAATTGCCACATCCTACGTAACAGTCGATTAAGTAGCTACGTGACTTTGAAATGGCTGCAATATAATTTCTCGTCTCAAAATCAGAAAGCGCGGTAAACCTGCACCGGCTAAAACATTCACCATGACATGTCTGCTATAACGAATACTTTTACGACAAATCCTATACAACGTAATACATTGCGGCTATAGATAGAAAGGCTATAAAATGAGTTGAAATAAAACAGTCATGTATATTGTGAAGAAAGATAGTAGTAATAAGGTTAGGTATCAAACCGGTTACAGAATCGCGGCGAAAATGTCGAGCCAATGTGGGTCACTGCCGCGCGTATAACGGCCCGCGCTCGATGCCCGCCCGCGTAACGTTACGTGTGGGAAATTATTTGAATTTGGAACGCTAACTTTTTTTTTTCACCGCTTTTATCGGAGTGTTGCCATTGTTCTTTTACATTGTATTCGTTTGTGGAGCATATCTGCTATGATTACATTGATGACAAAATTGTACCGTTAACATTGCCAGTTTATATCTACTAATTTGTTTATGACTTATTTTATCATTTAAATTTTACTTATTAGTTTATTATCTTCTATTGTGTTACATATTTCATGAGCAAATTTGATAAATATACGTTCCTAGATTTAAATTATAATTTTACGCGCGTTTTTCCTGGTTTAGTTCAATATGTTGGCAATTCACAATCCGGTTTTGTATGGTGTTTTTCCTGTCAAAAGCGAATAATGATCGCAGTCTGTCTGAGATATTCTACTTATTTTTATGTATTTAAATAAATAATATTATTATATTTAAATAAATAATTTTAATTTGTATACTAAATGTTTGTAAACGAAGTAAAATTATTTGTAGACATGTTTCATAAAATTCATTACGACCAGCCCGTACCATGTTCGCTGATATTCGATCTAACTAGTTAAATCTAGCCCAACGTAGTCTAGACTAACGGTATTTATCAATAAGCACCCACTCAGCCAATGCTAACTTTCCCCAGTTTGAGATCTCTGAGCTGTAACTAATAACTATCAATGTTATTTACTACATCCGACCCTTCTTGATCATATTGTAACAAATACTTTATTTGACGTATACATAGATATTTTCTTTATTGGTATAATTAACAAGCACATTACAAACAAAATATGACACATATTAAAAAATGAATGAAATATAAAAAAATACAGTTAAATACAGCTAAATTAGCCTCCAAAAAACTTGGCGAGTATGCCAAGTTTTAAAAGTGTGAAACACTGTTCGCAGAGCGAGACAGTATTTCACGCATACCCACCGTCTGCAACTTTATAAGGCGCATGTACAGCCTCACACGGAATACTGTTCCCATCTCAATTTATTCCGTTTGACCGTGTACAACGTAGAGCTGCTCGATTCGGTGACGATCAGGGTCTTTCCGATCGACTTGACCCTTTGAATCTGCGAGGAGATGTCGGTTATCTTTGCATTCTCTATCGCATTTATCGTGTGTTCTAAGAAAGTGTTGTTCGCAATTTAATATTTTCTCAAATTCCGACGATGAATACAGTTTGCGGCAACCGACCGGACACAAAGCTACCATGGGAACGAGGAAATTATTAAATATTTCAAAATATTATATATATTCAATAAAAGTTTTTTAAAAGCATCAAGACGTTGACTTCCAAGTGCATAATGCGACGTGCACGGCCGCGGCTTTCACTGCAGTCTGCGCAAACTTCCCGCCGCTTAGACGAATGTCATTAAATCATTATAACATATATACATTACACAGATATAGATATAAAAGTCCAATTATATCAATTAAAAACAAGAATTACAGGTTATTTTTACCACATTCAGATAGAAGTGAAAAATATTTAATTATAATTACTGTTATTCGATTACTTTATTTCAAACTAATTTTGTTTATTTTATATTTAATTAAATAAAATGTCTGGCAGGTGGCAACATATAACCTCTTTTATTGAAATTAAGATGTTTTTTAATTTTTAATAGAATTCATAGAAATATTGTTTTTTTGATAAGCTACAAATATTTAGGAGGTACTAGGCGTCCTACGTTTTAAGTATCGTCAGTAATTTAAAAATAATATCAAACCGCGAGTAGTACTGTAGTTTAATTCAATAAGTAAACTCGTCTTAAAATTAAGACTTTGGTAGATTAAAAATGAGATTAACTATGGCTATACAATAATGTGCGAAGCATATTGTTGAAAAAGCAAATTTCCCGTAACGCATTTCCTTCCCAATTTACAAATAACGACACTGGCTGATGGCAATGCACTCGCGTTTTATTAGAAAAAAAAAAAACGCAACTGTAACATTATTTCCTTCATTAACCGCCGTTTTCCGCTCATGTAATATTGGCGTAAACTTTACAACCAGCTTTCCGTATGCGTAATTGGCAATGGCATTGCATGCGTATACGCAACACCAACACACAGACATAAACTCACACATATTATACAAATCGATGCGTACGTGAAAGTGTGACGTCCCCTCTCTCCGACGCACACTTTTACAAACGCGTACAGATAACGTGAAACTGTTACATGAACGACACACAGAAACAACGGTAAAGACGGGTCGATTGCTTGTGTGTGTTTACAGGTTATAAAATATAGTGTAATTTCATGCAAGTGTGGGTAAAGAAAGGTGTTTAGCTAGGTGAAATGGGCACAGGCCACATGTATTGAGCGATGGCATAGTTAAACGATTTACACGCATGCCCGTCGAGCGATGACAGCTTCAATGACAAGGCAGTAAAGAGTATTTGTTTTATATATTTACAAGTGTCATGGCTGTCATTTTTATTAAAGCAAAGCATCAATTATTAGGACAAATGCATTGCTATTCTACCTAATCGCTAATGTCTAAAAGATATAAACCTGTTGTCTGTTTTAAACAATATAAAACTACATAAACAGCAGTACTCTAGCAACCCGAGTTCGATTCCCTGTGCCGGCACCAACACGCTTGATGGTGGAAGAAAACATCGCGAGGAAACCTATATGTCTTAGAAAATTTTCTAAGACATGTGAAGTCTGCCAATCCGCACCATGGCTGCTTGGCGGTATACTTATACTCTGTTTACAGAGAACGCCTGTGTTTAACAGTGGGAAATACAGTATATATATTATAAGGGCTGTAATTGTAACTTTAACTTTTAATAATTCGTTAAAGCGCCACCTAACATCAGAGAGATGAACTACATGCTCAATAGAAAAAAATCTTACGCCGTTCTTTAACGTTACAGTGGTTTTTTGCCGGGTACTCCTACGTTACGCCCCGTAAGGATCTTCGTTCCAAATAAAATTATTAATATAGAATAATCGACAGTTAGAAATACATAAATGTAAACATAGCTTGCATAAGCTGTCGCGGCTCGACCCAGAACTTGAGAGAAAGGTCTAGGTGCCCTCCCCACCCACCAACTTCACCCGCAGGTGAGACGCCTAAGAACACGTTCGGTATACAACTTCAGTTACATTACGTAAACAATACTTTGACATCTATCGTCTATGTCATGTCAAAAATATAACTAGAAACAACATATATATTTACCACCAAAACCAAAAACCAACTTAAAATAGAATCATTTATTATTATTTATTAATTTATCCCTAATGGAAAAGGCAAAAGACTTTAGTCCATGCAGCCATGTCTTGAAGAGGAGAATTTTGGTAGTTTTAAAGGCCGAAGTCTTCATTGTTCTTGATCGTAAAGACGCCATGCCCATATCCCTGTTACATTGATCAAATCGAATCAAATGTTAAACACTACTATAGATATGGTGAGAAAAGATTTTTCTTCGTAATTCGGAAAAGTTTGTATTTATTGTGCTCTCTCAAATAGCTGGATATGAAAATGTCACTCATTTAATACGACAATTCATTGACAGTTCGGGTGTCATCGTATTCCGAAAGAAATCCGTTTTCCCGATGGAAAATAATTACGCACTACATCTATACGCGCTCTTTGTATTAAAGGACTGGAATATTATGACCGCATTAGTCTTTCCCTCCGATTACAATGTGGGAATTTTCGAGAGTAGAGTGAATAGGCATTTAGTGAGCTGGTGCTCCGTACCATCCAGGACTGCATTGCCACTTAACATCAGGTGGAATCAAGCACTTGCTTAGAAATTATTAAAAAATGCACGACAGAGATTAAAGGGTCTTAAAAAAAAAAAAGAGACAAGAATGGCAACATTGCAGTTACATTGTCGATTATCTACGGTCACGGCATGGTACCTTCTAGACGCTGCAGTTTAGAACAAGTCGGCCCTTTCACCGGCGGAGAGAAAACTGAGAAAAGTTGGCCCGGCGGACTTTCATAATATTATACGAAATTATACCAATACATAGTCAGCTCTACTTTACTTAGCTTTCGTATTCTATGATGCGTTTAAATAAATTATAATATTATAGACGAGATAAGCTGAATAATCCATATATATATAAAATAGAATGTGCTTGTGTTTGATCGTTATAGCCTCCAAAACGGCTGAACCGATTTCAATGAAACTTTTAGGGCATCTTCATATTGACCTGACGAGTAATCGTGTAAAGTTTGGTAACGATCGGAGCACTCCTTTTTTTGAACTGTCAAATACAGCTTTTATTTACTATGATGATATTCTATTGTTTAAAAACCCAAATTTTTATACATGCGTTGTATATATTTATGTCATTATAAACTATATTGAAGTAAACATATTGAAGTATAATTAATCCCCAAAATAATAAGAATGATATTGTATTTACTGATTTGTACATGGGTGTAGGTAATCTTCACCCGCTCGAGAAGAGAATGAATACGGAGAGAAATGTATAATTTAATATATTGTGAGAGTTAAATTAAATATTTAAATATGTAAGTTTATTGTTTAAATAAAATAAAACAAAATCTAGCCCGGCGAAGCGGGCCAGGTACTCTAGTGTGCTATAAAAATGTTATATTAATGAATGGGGAGATACTATTTTCCACCGACTTCAAAAAAGGAGGAGATTCTCAAGTCGTCTATATGTTTGAAACCTTATAACTTTCGACTGGGTGAACCTGATGATGATTTAGATGCTTCTTTTTTGTTTGAAAGCTGTTACTTCCAGTGTGATGGTGTATAACTTACTTCATTACTTCAGAGGAGGAGTTTTTCCGTTCCGCCAAGCCCCTGAGACCTTCTCAATGCGCCAAGGATGGCCATCAGGGGGGTTTTATTAAGAAAACTCACATAACCTAGTCTTCCCCCCGTAGACGTATGTTTGATGCAGTATAAGTGTGTAGTTTTTACAGTAAATGTTAAAATATTATATTTACGAAAAAAACAAAAACCGACTTCATATCGAATCAAACGGTAAACCCTGTCACGCTATCTTTTTATTTCTGAATTATCGTATATGTCGTTTTTAATGTTTGTTACCTCATAACTATGAGGTAACAAACATTAAAAAAACACACACAAACAAATTGAGATACCTCCGCCTTTTTTCAAGTCGTTTAAAATACCGTATTTATTTTGATGTACCTCCTTTTTGAAGTCTATGTCCATATCAACATTTGTTGAATCAGTTGTTACAATATGTCGAATTGACCGGGAATGGATCTCTATAGTAATAGTATAATTTTTTTTTAAAAGTAATTGAAATGGTCATAGGTGTGCGCCGTTGAGGTCGCAGAAGTGCAGCTATGGGCCGAGAAAGCAGGGCCCTACCGCTTTCGCTTCACGGCCTGCTTCCAGCACGCGCCGCCTGCATGCAAGCGCTCGCTCCCAACTACCCACACATAAATACAGATAATAAACTACAACACCATTCATTTATCGATATAGACGTAGACACTATATTTATTGACATTATACAAAAAATACAATTACGAGTAAACAAAACGATTTTTTTTATACTTTCTAAGCAAATGTTATGTTATATGCAAAAGTTATATGGAAATTCAGCCCTGGATGGTAAGGCGCACTAGCTCAGTTAATGCCTATTCATTCTACTCTTGAAGTCACCCACATTATAATCGGAGTGAAAGACAGACGCGGGGAAACTATTCCAGTCCTTTGCTATACGAATAATGAAAAACTAAGCTAATCGCTTTGTTCGGGTTTGAGGGATGTTCACAACAAAAGGATGAAATTCTGCAGTGTGTCTTGAAGTCCGATGGTGAAACGGGGATGGGGGGAATTGAATCATTTAATTAGGACACTCTCCAAAATGCAAACTGTAGAAAACCAAAAGGCTCGCTCGAATCACATCTTTGTTACATTTTAAGTTACACATAATCGGGACTCGAAATCAGTCATCGAAAAAAAATTAATACATATATACAAGATAAAAATAATAATATTTCGCTTTTATAATAATATATATATAAAAAGAGGTTAATAATTTCATTATAGTTATAATAAAAAACGCAAACCGCATCATACATTTAATTTTTTTGTATTAAAACAAAACCTTAAATAGTGCCATCTCTGGCTTATGATACAAACTAAGCTACACAAAAAGTAAGTTTTTTTAAATTTCCCAACAAGATAACAGTAACAGTTTATTTAAAAGAGTAAATTAGCATTCATAAAATAAATGTACTTTATGTGCTATGCTATCAAGTATTATTATTTTTTTAGAACTTTTTATTATCACTCCAAATATAATAGCAATACCAAATTATCTAAAATATTGCTTAGATTTTTAGCCTGGCCACACAAATCAGATCAATCAAGGAAGTGCAGTTGATTCGATTGCCATTAGTATTGTTTTTTTGTTATTTTTATTAAAATAAATGTGATTAAATAAATGGGTCAGCGCCGATTGTATATTACAAAATGATCTGGAGATAAAGTAACTGTAAGTGTTTTTCAGGACTTGAGCAAAACGGCAGGCAGGTGCGACAGCGATACTAAATACCGCATAAAATTTATTTTAATCTAACTTATATCTCATTTAAATAACAATAAGCTTTAAAATAAAGCCTGGCTTGGGGAATTGTTATTGGGAAAGCCGACTGTTAATATTTTATAAGTTACTTGCATTTATGAAAAAGTTCATTTTATATGACCTAGATTCGGTGCCTTTACGGGTTGACCTATTGAATTTGAATGCGGACTTAGCAATGGTGTTATTTTTAGGATACGGCTTTGGAGATAATTCATTTATAGAAGCTATTCTGTAAGATGGGTGACAAAAGTCGTGTGAACCAGTCGAGTTTTTATCCTTTCAGTGAATGGTAAGTTCTTTGTTTAAACTCTGATGTTTTTAAATATTATTTATTCTCGGAATCAATCAAAATTACATTTGAATACAAAAGCAGCTCTAGATAACTATAGTTAAGTTATAGATAATATATTTAAATAAAAACAAAATAAAGTGTCCTCTAAACATTACTGAGACTTATTTGTATCAACTTAATTTATTTTTAAATAAATGTTATTCTTATTTATTTTATCTTATATATGGTCCATTGTTGCAGATGAGGATGTCAACTATATTTCATAACTCACTTATTTAAAATGACTTAGACATAATAAATAATGTCATTTATGCTTAATAGCCCCATTTCATAGTGAAAAATGGTCTATTTTACATTAACATAAACTTGATATTTAGCCAGTACAATTTATCAGTACACATCAAAATAACATAAAAATGAGTGAGACTTAAGCATTCATTGAACACATTCGCCATAAGACAATGGTTACTTTGAAAACAAATATAATTTGATGCGATATGAGATTCAGGCACTAAGTCTCTGTTGCGGGTTGACCGTGACAGGGCTGTGAGGTCCGAGTGACCCGGCAGTGATGAAGAAGCAAAATGTTCGCACTCTATCGTTAATTGTGTGCACATTCACATATTTGCTGGTCGGTGCAGCTGTTTTTGATGCATTGGAGTCTTCTACAGAGAAAAACAGATTTGAAGTTTTACAAGGTATGTAATAATAAACACTAAAATGTTTAAGAACATAATCATTTATTTAATAAAGTTTAGGAACAGTAAGTACAATTATACTATGCTAACTTAATATACCAACAAACACCTTGTAATTGCCTTACTAATTATATGAAAACCTAGCATTCACAAATACATACAACATAAATGTCACTACATAACTAATTTCTAAAAAGAAAAATTTACTAACAAAAGAAATAAATAGTTATGATTTCTCGTTTAAAAAAGTAGAAAAAAAATAAAACGATAAATTTTGAGGCCTAGCTTAGTTACATATTTGCATATTTCTATTATTTTGGCAGAGCAAATAATTTTTTAATCCTATTTACAGACATTACCGCTAAGACATGTTTTTTTATGCCTGTAAACTAGCTTGACCATGATCCCACCTGGTCTTAAGTGGTGACATAGTCGAGAAAGATGAGTGCAGCTAGTTTAGTAAGTGCCTATTCACTCTACTCTTGAAGGCTCCCGTCGTACTTGGGCCTTCATAATTTGTTGTGAACATCCCTCAAATCGAACGAAGCGATTTGCTTCGTCTTTCTTTCTTTGTACAGCAAAGGACTGGAATAGTTTGCCCGCATCTGTCTTTCCTTCAGATTACAATGTGGGTATTTTCAAGAGTGAATAGGCATTTACTAAGCTAGTGCACCTTACCATCCAGGACTGCATTTCCACTTAACATCAGGTGAGATCGTAGTCAAGCACTTGCTTATAAAAAAATTATAATTAAAAGTACCTTATCTAACTTAACTTTCATAAATTGTTTCTGATAATGTAGTTATGCACCTGTTGTCTAATTTATTGACTAGATCTTAGGCACAAATATATATATTATATACTATTATTGTGTTAATATATATATATTATACATATATATATATATATTTTTGTGTGTAATTGTTTTCTATTTTCCTATGTAACTGTTGATTTAATTTAGCTGCAAAAGCTAAATAAATAAAAGGTGGGCAGGCCAATACTTTATTATGTGTATATTATATTTTGTGGAATATTATGCAAAGGCTTACACTACACATTCAATTCGTTGGGCATTCTAGGTCATGGGCGGTGTTTACTTGAAACAGCTAAGCTCGAATATGGGCATGCTTACTTAGCTGTAAAAGAATTAGAGAACTATGAAAATAAATAAAGAAGCTTTTACTCCCTCGTAACAGTTACTGTAGATTGTGGACATCCCTCAAACACAAAGAGTTTTGTCTCATCTTTCATTATTTCTACAGCAAAGGAATGTACTAGTTTGCAAAGCCTTTCCCTCAGATTTACCTTACCATCCAGGACTGCATTTCCACTTAACATCAAGCATAGAAATTATAGAAAAAAAAACTATCTACAACATAAGACAATTCTATTACAGCAATAGAGGGAATGCTGATAAGGAAATACAATTTCTCGGAAGAAGACTTTAGAGTAATGGAGATGGTGGTACTGAAGTCTGAACCACACAAGGCAGGTCAGCAGTGGAAATTCACTGGTGCATTTTATTATGCTACCACTGTACTTACTACCATTGGTGAGTATCTATATCTGAATAGCCTGATAATATGCCGCTTAGGATGCCTAGTAGATAAATTTACATGCGTCGTCAAACTTGACCTATTCAAAATACACCTTGCTAAATTCCTCAACAGTAGCTATTTGTTTCCGAGCAAATTAATGCGTTTGGAAACTTCTTTCGTGTGACAGTGAACTTATTGTTTTATAAGTTATTAATTGTTTATTTACAATATAATAGGTAGTTTACAAAATATTTACAAAAAGTATAACCATGCCAGACCGTTGTCGCTTGGTATCGTGCCCAGAAGGCAGGTAGCATTGCCACGTTGTATGGCAATGCTTAGCCTCTGTGTAAGGTATAAGCCAGGTTTCCGGTCACCAGATATGTCGACCAACTTCTTAGTTATTTATTGTTCTCATTTAAGTGACCAGTAATGTGTCTAAAGTGAGAATAAAGTTTTTGTTTTTATTTTTTTTTGTTTTTAATATTTTGTTGTTTGATATTTGTAATGTTTTGGTATTTGTCAGGTTATGGACATTCAACTCCAGCAACCATCGGTGGCAAGTTGTTCACCATGTTCTATGCAATAGTTGGTATACCACTCGGCCTCATAATGTTCCAGAGTATTGGTGAGCGGGTCAACAGGCTTAGCAGGTGAGTTCTTAATAAATATATAACGACGATGTCCGCGGGTGCTCCTTGTTTTTCAGCTGTCTTGCTCTTCCTCCATTATTTGTAACGTAGATATCAAAATACAATAAAATAAAATAGTCTTAAGCACCGGCGCAAGGTGGCTAGCTTTTCGGTGTTTTATAGAATACATTTTGGAGAGTGTGCACAGGAATTACACGAGTTAATTCCCTCATCCCATTCTACCTTCGGACGTTTAGACATTCGGCGGGTCTCCACCCTTCCATAGTCAATGTTCCGCGCGTCGGAACGAAGCGGTTTGAATCGTTCATCGTGCGTACAGCAACAAGCTTGCAAGACGTGGGAGCTTTCAAGAGTAGAGTGAATAGGCACTTACTAAACTAGCGCGTACCATCTTTCGACTATACCACCACTTAACATCAGGTGGGATCATCAGGAAAAAATACGATATAAAATTATTCAGAACCTAATCAAATTCTCATCAAACTACCATTGAAATACATCCTTTCCAATGAAAAATTAATCATCGAATTCGCTTGACGTGATATTGAGTTATTCGTCCGTTTGTGGCGCACTTACTTATGCGAATTAAAGACTTAATTTGGTTCTCTCAAGGACGTCATTGTCAAAATTGGACCAAATTGGGTCCCCACGGCAAGCACTAGCCTTCAATTGACAAAATGATCACCAAATTTCATTTACCTAGTCCAAAGTTATGAGGTAACAAAATAAAAAACACACAGACGAATTGAGAATCTCCGCCTTTGTTGTTGTTTAAAAAGTGAATAACCAAAGCTGTCTCTCTCTACCGCTAACGGTCAAAGGAGAGTGAGAGCTTATATTTATATATACTGCAGTGCATTTTGTGTAGATATTCTTTGAAGATATTGAATGGAATTTGTTTGCAGTGTAATTATAAAGGCGTTGAAGCGTGCCTACAACTGCAAGCAGACCACAGCATCGGAGGTGGACCTTATTTGCGTGGTCACCACGCTGTCGTCGCTCACCATCGCCGGCGGTGCTGCAGCATTCTCCAGGTTCGAGGGCTG
This sequence comes from Meandrusa payeni, assembly GCA_029286785.1. NCBI lineage: Eukaryota > Metazoa > Arthropoda > Insecta > Lepidoptera > Papilionidae > Meandrusa > Meandrusa payeni. The sequence continues at coordinate 7,813,529 of JAGSMX010000029.1, forward strand.
GAGCTACTTCGATAGTGTTTACTACTGTTTCATAACCCTCACCACTATTGGTAAGTAATACAAGTATATTTTCTAATGGTAGCACCCTTGCAGTGGAAGGTGACATGGGCACGCCGGTGTCGCCTTCTTCCCGTGTCCACTGTAACGGACGAAAAGGCTCCCAAGTCGCGAATGGGCCTGAGGCCCCTTTTAGAGGCCTTCTACGACAGGGGATGCCTTAGCCTTATTCTATGAGCCCAGGACTACAGGGCTGGTGAACCATCACCTAGCCCAAGCTTAATCTTAGTTACATTGGTTAAAAAGAATGTTTGTGAAATTACCATTGAAGTTTTTTTTATAATTTCTAAGCAAGTGCTTGACTACGATCCCATCTGATGTTAAGTGCAGTCCTGGATACTTATGTGGTCCCACTGATGGGCACATGCCTTCTTTGTAAAGAGAGTATAAGGGCATACTCTCCCACGCACACCTGGTGATAGGCAGACTTCATATGTGTCAGAAATAATTCTAGCACACATAGATTTCTTTCACCGCAGAGCGCGTGGTAAATCAGCACATAAAATTGCAACATACAATTTCATTAGTGCCGGTACTGGGGATCGAACTGAGATTGCTAGCGTACTGTGCAACTTCTCATATCACAATAAACACTCTTTCACACTTCACAAATTAAACGTCACTATCTAGGTTTCGGCGACATGGTGGCGCTGCAGAAAGACAACGCGCTGAACCGGAAGCCCTCGTACGTGATGTTCGCACTGATCTTCATCTTGTTCGGGCTGGCGATAGTCGCCGCCTGTCTCAACCTTTTGGTGCTGCGTTTCGTCACCATGAACACGGAAGACGAGAAGCGTGACCAACAGCAAGCGGAGCAGGTGGGTTACCTTGTCTCATCACTTGTAGCGAAGTAAGCTGGTGAATGCGTTTCGAAAGGTGACGAAAGTGTGTGTGAAACGCGAAGAGAAGTAGAGAGGTAGATATAAGTGAAGATAGAAAGAGAGTTAGGTTTTGTATTTTACTGTAGGGCAAAGAGAAAAGTGCAAGCACACATTTTCATTCTCTCCTCTCCGTTACGTTTCGTATCTAAGACACAGTGCAAGCCTATTGTCTGTACTACACTGTAGGAGCAAGAGAGAGCAGTGCGTGCGCATATTTTCTTTCTCTTACAGCCAGTTACGTTTCGTATATCTAAGACACTGTGCAGACGTATTGTCTCTTATCACACTGTAGAAGAAAGAGAGAGCAGTGCGTGCGCACTTTTTCTTTCTCTCTTGAACAATCGCGTAGATATTATATTAAAAAGATTCTGACACATGTCTACCTCAATCATCATCATCCACCCCTCCACCCCTCAATCAATCCAGTGCTGAAAATATGCCTTCCACCAAACACGATCCTCCCTTTTCCGCATCCAACTACTTCCATCTAACTCACCACTTTAATATACATTGTTCCTCAGGCGCAGCAAGTAGCAGTGCGTTTGGAAGGCGACGTTATAACAGCAGACGGCGCTGTACTTCGAGGAGTTGCACGTGGAACTCGCCTTCCAGCACCACTTAGAGATCGTCCAGGTATATTTTATTTTTTGTGATGAACTCTTATTGGCCAGAGAATCTGAACGCAGCAGTTTCCCCGAAGAAGGATCCACCCGACCCAAAATATTAGGTTGGGGAAAAAGTTTCTTCGTATTTTCTTAAGAAAATTCAAAACGTATTTTATTACGTATGAAGCGTCAATAGCCTAATGGTTTAGGGTACGGCCTGCGAATCGTAAGGTCGTGGGTTCGAATCCACCATTCGACTATTGACGTGAACCATGTCCTAGCATAAGCTTAAGTTTAGTTGGAATGGTTAACAAGATTAACAAGAAAAAAAATAGTTTATTTATATTTAACTAAAGTACGCAGGTACCATTTTGTTTGATAACTTTTTGCCATCTTGTAGGTAGGAGCATGATCCCATTATTATAGAAATCTTGGGACTTCTGATCAAAATACCGCGACAAGTGGTTTTGGCAGTCCTCTCGTGATGTTAACCTGACACTTTCTAAAGAATTTTGAAGAGACCGAAACAGGTGGAAATCGGAAGGTGCAAGGTCAGGACTACGCGGCGGATGCATTAACACCTCCCAGCCAAACTCTCTTAATATTTGCTGAGTGGCTAAAGGTGTGTGAGGTCTAGCGTTATCATGATGAAAAACTAACTCCAATTTGGAATTATGTTCTTGAAAATTTAAACTTTCAATGATACGAATTTAGCCAAAGAGATTTTATTACAAGTTCATACATATTTTAATGCGAAAAGACGAGAGTTACTACTATTAGATGGGAGTGGTTAAAGAGTTCTCTTAGTGGATACCGTCAGCGCTGAAGATGGAAGCCCTAGACGCGCCATAACTAATATATTTTGGCTTTACAGAAAAGAGCGTCAGTTAAACAAGTCCTTAATGATGTATTGCCTACCCTTCTGCATCAAGGGCGTGATGCCTTTTATCAACATATATTTGTAAATTTACATTTTTTTTTAATAATTTTATATTAATTTTCAGGTGATACGTCTATGGTACCGCTGTATGTGGACGATGATTATGCCCCGAGTGTCTGCAGCTGCTCTTGCAACTGCTTTTCACGGAACAGGTAACATTACGATTATCACACATTGCCTTTTTTAAGGAAGGCAGGGTTATGTGAGGTTTTTGCTTACTAAAACCCTCCGGTAGCCATTCGGTGCACAGCGAAGGGCTTCGCGGGCTGTGAAGCACGTCCCGGGACAATAGTCCTCGACGAAGATCATTACCTACATATCAGTAAATACAATGTCATTCTTATCATTTATACAAAAACATATCGGGCTCAAGTTAATGTCAGAAATAAAAGTACGACGTATGGCTTGTTTGATAGTTCAAAAAGAGGAGTGCTCCGATCGTAACCAAACTTTACACGATTACCCGCCAGGTCAATCTGAAGATTGCCTCAAAGTTTCATTGAAATCGGTCCAACCGTTTTGGAGCCTATGTGGAACATACCCACACACTTTATCTCTTATATATATATAGATGTATCCATCACATCACAATTTGTTTGCTTTCCAGGTCAATACCATATAGAGATCCATTGTCACCAATACCACCTAGAAATATGAAACAGATAAAATCCAAAAACTACAGGGAATTGGGAGGTTTACCGCGCTACATCGAGAAGTCTTCCTCGAGGAACCGCTCCCAGACGCTACGCCTCAACTCTGCTTCCGGCTACCTCTATATGAACGCGAGAAACGATTTCACCCTGGACCCGGAGGACTTCCGGGAGATCGTCGCTAAGAGACGGGAGCAGCTGCGTCGAGGGGTCATGATGTACGAGATGAGGTGCAATGACGACCACTATCTGAATCCCTACAGGAACAGCCTGAGCACTAGGATGGAGACCAGCCCTCACAGCTCGTCGCTATATTCAATGAACATCCGAACGGAGAATAGAAGCAACGATCCCTTAGTAGACGACTACGATTCTGAAAAGTCAAGTTACGCGAGAAAGAAGCTGATGAGGAACATCGCTAGGAACACGAGCAACAGGCGTGTAGAGAACTATTTCTACGACGACGCAGTACTCCATTTTGACGACGAATACGCGTTCGACGGATCAATTCTCTTCGCGAAAAGGAGAAAATCTATTGAGCCTAATTGGGACGAATTCGCGTGCGTCATGCCCAAGAATACGACGCACGAAGACCAGGTCTCCATCGACGAAAGCTGCGGCTACTATTTGCCAGATGATGATGACCAGCACTACTTCGTCAACGATACCCTCACCTTCAACCTGCCGCCGCACAGGGCTAGTATATAGTGACGTGCCAAGACTTATTGCCAAACTAGTTTTAGTGCTAGATCGATACTAAAAATGAACGGGCCAATTAAATTTAATAAGTTAGGGGGGACTCACAATTTTTCGGTAGTTTCGGATATTTTGAATGGTTATAGCTTTTTTAAGGGTGTCGAGTATGTGATGTGCTTTGCTTATTTGTACATAGTGGTCTCAGGATTGAGGGTTTTGGAGACCAGGATCATGATTTGCACAATTTCTTATGCATACTAGTAGTCCAAATCAACATACTCAAACAGAAAAATTAATAATTTAATCTAAATCTAACATTTGTCATTGCACAAAAACCCCGATTCTGCTATTTCAATGTCATTATGACAACGGTCTATTACAGTCATTAATTATCATTCCATCGTTACCAAACATTTGAAATACTAAAATAAACGATTGTCGTGCCAGTAGTACGCCATCGGTAAACCAAAGTGGCAGCAATTGACTTACAAATGACTAAAACTCCCAGGGCCATTATGATGACATCTTCCAAATATTCCAATACATTGATACAAACAATAATATTATGGCTTTCAGTAGAATGGCAATATGTATGTAATATGGTCGGTTTTATAATGAAACGTCTGTTGCAAAGCAGACGTGGGTCTTAGTTCTATTTAACAAATATTCTTCCATCATTCATTCATTCATTCTTTAATATATATACTAAATAACATCCAGTAAAGAAGATCTATTAAGTCTTCTAGCTAATAGCATATGTACAGTGACCTTATGCCATTTCAATTTCATTCATTCATTCGTGTATTGTATAATAACACAATCTCCAATATACATAATATACTAATAACATAATCTAGTTAAGATGATCAATCAGTGAAGTCTTCGAGCGAACAGCATAAGTCCAATAATCTTATGCCAATCCAACTCCATTCATTCAATTTCAAATATACTTAATATTATATAGTAGCACAATCTAGATAAAATGATCGAAAAGTGAAGTTTTCGAGTGAACATTGTTAATACAATAATCTTATGACACTCCAATATCATTCAATCATTCAATTTCCAATATAAATAATATTCCAAGTAACACAATCCATATATTAAGTTAATCCGTGAAGTCTACCAGCATAATTAACCTTATGCCGTTCCAACTTCATTCATTCATTCGTGTATACAATCTCTAAAAAACTAAATAACATAATCCAATTATGATGATCAATCAGTGAAGTCTACGAGCGAACAGCATAAGTCAACGCCATTCATTCAATCTCCAATATAATTAAAATTATATATATGCATAATCTAGTTAAAATGATCGAACAGCGTTAGTAAAACAATCATACCATTCCAACATCATTCATTCATTCATTCATTCATGTATACAATCTCTAATATAAATAATATACTAGGTAGCATAATCCAGTTAAGATAATAGACCTGTAAAGTCTATCGGCTTAAGTAACAACCTTATTCCACTCCAATAGCTGGAGGCAGTCAGCTCTTTAAAAGAATCCCAGTCTAGAGCTGAACACTTCTTCCACCATAGGCATCCCATTCCATTCGCATCGTCTGCTGTATATCTTGGCATCATATACCAAGTCCTTTCCAGTCCAGGAGCTTGAAGGCGTCTTCCAATGCGGCAGTGAACGGTTTCGGAGATATGACATCTCCCTGTCTTACACCTCTCTTCAATGGAATAGTCTTTGAGCTTTGTTCCTGTACTCGGACTGACATGGTGGCTTTATTATAAAAACACTTCAACACCTCGATATACCGATAGTGGGATAGGAGACCTACCTTCCTTCTTCATTTCTGAAGGTCGTGCTTATCCTGAAGCGCTTTCACCGAGACGTCGACGAGCTGCTTCCACACTGTTCTGTCCTCGGCTTCTCTAATCGCGGTCGGAATGTCGAGTCCAACTATGTTTTTGATTTGGTCAGACCAGCGAGTAGGTATTCGGCCCCGTGATCTTTTGCCCTCGATTTTCCCTACAACAACCATATTTTCTAAATTATCTGGTTGCCTTCGGGCAATATGACCAAAGTAGTTAAGGACTCGCCTGTAGCAGGTAGGTAGACCTACAGGACCTACCTACAGTAGTAGAGACCTACAGGTCTTACAAAATTTTTCTTGCCAATCCGCACTAGGGCCGCGTGGCGGACTATGCCCTTATACTCTCTTAACAGAGAAGGCTTGCGCCCAACAGTGGGACATATATATTTATAAAGGCTGTAACTTTAATTAAGTGATAAAAAAATCAAATCAAATCAACTTTAATTTTTAATTATTTCATAGACATTTCATTTATTGTCATCAACACATTACAAACAGAATATAACGTATATAACACATTTCAAATTGAACAACACAAAAACAAAGGCAGTAAAAACGAGCAATAAGTCGCAATGCTGCCAAAGTGCTGATTTTCAGCAATTGCTCCATTCATATATTCCCGTAGACGAAGCAATTTGTGCCAAAATAATGTGTTCAATTTTTCTTTATCTGATAGGGTTTCCAAATATACTTTTAGGATTTTAAAAAGTTCGTTTTCCAATTTCAAGGTAATTATTCGGGTAAAAAGTTTACTTAAAAGTGTAACTAGTCATTTATACAAGTGATGTTTTGTTATTGTGACTTTCACATAGATAGGGTTGGCAAAATAATTATACATAGAATTATTAATAGAATCTTATGTTCAAATTCTACACGAGCATGCAAATAAGTGGTATAAATAATTTTTTAATCAATTTGTCTGTCACATTGATAGATGCCATTTTTTTTTGTTAACGAGGAGGAAATCTTCAAAAAGATACCCCGCCTTCTGGGGGGGAAGGCGGCGGTTATGTGGGGTTTTTACCCAGTGGAACGCACCGGAGCCCCTCTGCACTGTACTGAAGGAGAGCACTTCCCGGGGGGAGGTTACTGCCTCCCCTCTGCCCTCGCAGTGCAAGGCGACACGGGCCAGCCGATGTCGCCTTCTTCCCGGTCCACCTTGGTGGACGACAAAGGCCCCCACCCTTGTCGCCCAGTGAACCCGAGGCCCCTTTTAGTCGCCTTCTACAACAAGCAGGGGATACCGTAGTCTTATTCTTGAGAGCCCAGAACTACAGGGCTGATTAATAGATGCCAGCCAATCGTGACAAATAGGGTTGTCAAAAATTTAATTTAATTTTTATTGTATGATTTAAGCGATTATAATCGTTATAAAAATTTTAGCTACAAGCAATCAGTTTATAGTTGTTAATAGAACGTAAGAGCTTATTTGTTTTTATTCTCTATTATGCTTAATATTTTTTTAATATTTATTTTGTACGTTGTCAGTATTGTGATAATTTCGATTGTGATATTGATTTTATATTTCATCTGTAATATATGGTGTTTATAAATGATTGTCAGTACTATTTAATCTGTGACAATTTTAAACGCTTGTATTAGACCACTGTTGAAGTTATTACGTATTTATTTTCAACAGACTTCAAAGGGAGGTTCTCAATTCGTCTGTATGTTTTTTATGTTTGTCACCTCATAACCTTCGAGTGGGTGAACCGATTTTGATGATTCATTTTTTATTTGAATCATCAAAATCTGGTGCTTACCATGTATTCCCATTTTGTTTGGTCCAATTCTGACATTGGTATCAATATTGACAATGGGAACCATGAGAGATCGATATTTGTGTTAAATTTGCATCAAGTATGTGCGCCACAAATGGACGAATAAGTCAATATCATTCCAACCGATTTCGATGATTCATTTTTTATTGGAAAGCTGGTGCTTCCCATGTATTCCCATTTTATTTGCTCAAATTCTGACATTGGTATCAATATTGACATTGGGAACCATGAGAGATCGATATATGTGTTAAATTTGCATCAAGTATATTGCGCCACAAATGGACGAATAAGTCAATATCATTCCAACCGATTTCGATGATTCATTTTTATTGGAAGCTGGTGCTTCCCATGTATTCCCATTTTATTTGCTCAAATTCTGACATTGGTATCAATATTGACATTGGGAACCATGAGAGATCGATATATGTGTTAAATTTGCATCAAGTATGTGCATACAAATGGACGAATAAGTCAATATCATTCCAACCGATTTCGATGATTAATTTTTTATTGGAAGCTGGTGCTTCCCATGTATTCCATTTTATTTGCTCAAATTCTGACATTGGTATCAATATTGACAATGGGAACCATGAGAGATCGATATGTGTTAAATTTGCATCAGAGTATGTGCGCCACAAATGGACGAATAAGTCAATATCATTCAACCGATTTCGATGATTCATTTTTATTGGAAGCTGGTGCTTCCCATGTATTCCCATTTTATTTGCTCAAATTCTGACATTGGTATCAATATTGACATTGGGAACCATGAGAGATCGATATATGTGTTAAATTTGCATCAAGTATGTGCGCCACAAATGGACGAATAAGTCAATATCATTCCAACCGATTTCGATGATTAATTTTTTATTGGAAAGCTGGTGCTTCCCATGTATTCCCATTTTATTTGCTCAAATTCTGACATTGGTATCAATATTGACATTGGGAACCATGAGAGATCGATATATGTGTTAAATTTGCATCAAGTATGTGCGCCACAAATGGACGAATAAGTCAATATCATTCCAACCGATTTCGATGATTCATTTTTATTGGAAGCTGGTGCTTCCCATGTATTCCATTTTATTTGCTCAAATTCTGACATTGGTATCAATATTGACATTGGGAACCATGAGAGATCGATATATATGTGTTAAATTTGCATCAAGTATGTGCGCCACAAATGGACGAATAAGTCAATATCATTCCAACCGATTTCGATGATTCATTTTTATTGGAAGCTGGTGCTTCCATGTATTCCCATTTTATTTTGCTCCAAATTCTGACATTGGTATCAATATTGACATTGGGAACCATGAGAGATCGATATATGTGTTAAATTTGCATCAAGTATGTGCGCCACAAATGGACGAATAAGTCAATATCATTCCAACCGATTTCGATGATTCATTTTTATTGGAAAGCTGGTGCTTCCATGTATTCCCATTTTATTTGCTCAAATTCTGACATTGGTATCAATATTGACATTGGGAACCATGAGAGATCGATATATGTGTTAAATTTGCATCAAGTATATTGCGCCACAAATGGACGAATAAGTCAATATCATTCCAACCGATTTCGATGATTCATTTTTTATTGGAAAGCTGGTGCTTCCCATGTATTCCCATTTTATTTGCTCAAATTCTGACATTGGTATCAATATTGACAATGGGAACCATGAGAGATCGATATATGTGTTAAATTTGCATCAAGTATGTGCGCCACAAATGGACGAATAAGTCAATATCATTCCAACCGATTTTTTTTTTTTTTTTTTTTTTTTTTTTTTTTTTTGACGAACTATCACAGTTGGCACAGAGAAGCTGGCCTTTACTGCTTCACCGGATTTGAGAGGTGGCACAGCTCTTAGATCGCTTAGCCTGAACCTCTATTAGGTGGTAACTCGACACAAGGGTCCCCCCGGTGAGGGGTAACCTCGGCTTGGACGGTTACCATTATTACGCGTTAGCAGTCCGATCCGAGGGCGCCCGAGAGGGCCGAACCACGACTCGGTCGGTAGCTATTTTATTAACAAAATCTACTGGGACAATCTAAGCTAAACTAACTTATATGCCACTTCGGGAAGCGTTAGCGCTGGGAGAAGAAGTGGCCGAAGAAACTCCAGCAACGCTCCTAATCCTATCGAGAGGGTGGGGTTTCCCCATGAAGTGCTTGTATCGCGCAAGGATTATTCGCAACCTCCGACGGTCGCGGATGGACGCTTTGTGGCTTTGTAGAGATCTAGCCTGTGCAACGGTGATCACATCGTCCGGATCGTCGAGGACATGTCTCGGCCTCCGGGCGACGCGTCTGAATTACAAGTGGGGATAGCCTTGTAAGTGGCGGCACTCACAAGAAGTTTATTTGAATGTTTGGTGGCAGTCTCGAAAAACCGTCGAGATGCCTGCTTAAAGAATTGGGCTATCGTCGGCAGCCCTGTATCGACATGTAATTCGCGGTTGCGTACGAACCACGGCGCACCCGTGGCTCGTCGCAGAAAACGATTTTGGATAACCTGGAGTCGGTGAATATGACGGGGGGAGGCATGCGCGAAGACCGGGCTCGCGTACGTCATAACGGGACGTATTACTGCTTTGTAGAGTGTCACCTTATTACGAAGGGACATTTTACTCTTTTTATTGATTAAGTGATATAGGCGGCCCATTACGTGGGCAGCCCGGTTCCTAACTCGAGTTACGTGCGGTCCGAAGCTGAGTCTCGGATCCAGAAGTACACCGAGGTATTTAGTTTCGGTGACCCAGGGAATGGGACTACCGAGAAGCTGGATATTGGGGAGAGACGGAGGGCTACGCCTAGCTTGTCTCGAAAAGTACATGGCTGCGCTCTTAGCCGGGTTGATTTCGATCCTCCATTTCCGGAACCAATCCCCTAAGGCATTGGCCGCGGTCTGGAGTTTCTTGAGAATAATTTCGGGGGAACGCCCCGAAGCATATATGCCAGTATCGTCGGCGAAAAGGGCTAGCTCCGCTCTACGTGAGCGCGGGATGTCGTTGGTGTAGAGCGTGTTCCAACCGATTTCGATGATTCATTTTTTATTGGAAAGCTGGTGCTTCCCATGTATTCCCATTTTATTTGCTCAAATTCTGACATTGGTATCAATATTGACATTGGGAACCATGAGAGATCGATATATGTGTTAAATTTGCATCAAGTATGTGCGCCACAAATGGACGAATAAGTCAATATCATTCCAACCGATTTCGATGATTCATTTTTTATTGGAAAGCTGGTGCTTCCCATGTATTCCCATTTTATTTGCTCAAATTCTGACATTGGTATCAATATTGACAATGGGAACCATGAGAGATCGATATTTGTGTTAAATTTGCATCAAGTATGTGCGCCACAAATGGACGAATAAGTCAATATCATTCCAACCGATTTCGATGATTCATTTTTTATTGGAAAGAATGTACTTCAAGAGTATTTTGGTTAGGTTCTGATTAATTCCATTTCGTAATATTCCTACGATAAGGACTAAAAGGGTGTCCGCTCCGTAATAGCGGTTGACGTTTGATTCTATTTGAAGTCGGTTTTTGTTTTTGCTCTGAAATATACTTGTACTATATTAATTTCGGTTATTAACCTGTGTTTTTTATGCCTGTAAACTAGCGCTTGACCATGATCCCACCTGGTGTTAAGAGGTGATATAGTCGAAAGATGGTACGCGCTAGTTTAGTAAGTGCCTATTCACTCTACTCTTGAAGGCTCCCACGTCGTACTTCGAAAGACTGAAGCTGGCAACTTATTCCACTCCTTTGCTGTACGCGCGATGAACGATGACTCAAATCGCTTCGTTCGGACGCGCGGAACATCGACTGTAAAATGTGTAATGGTTAATTTCTTTTTCTGATTGCGTATTATCAAGTTAATTGATGTAATTGTATTGACCATAGACGATAGTATTAAGTACGATCAAAGTATCGTATTAATTATCGTGATTTCGAGATCAATTAAGTGAAAAAATCATCATAACGATATAGGAATTTTTACTTATTCTGTGATAATTTCTCTAGTCTATTCCATGTTACGTTTGCAATGTCTATTTATTTCTAATCTATGTTATTTAAATTTCTAAGCATGTCAATAAGACAACTGTATTCATTTATAATGTGATATAATTTTTCTCTAGATGTTTAAAAATAAACGATTTATAATTACTGATGATATAATCGATATTAAAATCAATGATGAAAATCGAAGATAATAAAGGAATTTAAATAACGATAATTTAGCTGATATTCATAATTGTAATATGATTATTAGGGCTATACACGATATTCATAACGTTAAAGTACATATAGACATAAGGTTAACTTTTTTGTTGGGGTGTCCTGTCCTGTTTTTGGAAGAACTATCACAGTTGGCACAGACACGCTGGCCTTTACTGCTTTACCGGATTTGAGAGGTGGCATAGCTCTTAGGTCGCTTAGCCTGAACCTCGGCCCCGGTTAGGGGTAACCTCGGCTTGGGCGGTTACCATTATTACGCGTTAGCAGTCCGATCCGAGGGCGCCCGAGAGGGCCGAACCACGACTCGGTCGGTAGCTATTTTATTAACGAAATCTATTGGGACAATCTAAGCTAAACTAACTTATATGCCACTTCGGGAAAATCACCCAGGGTACCGGAGGATGGTCTATAAAAAGATTCCCCCGCGTGAACAAAAAAAAAGTTAACTTTTCTCATTAGTACCCTATGTAATTATTTTTTAATTAATTTTTTTTTTAATTCCAACGATAATTCGGAAATACAATAGCGCTCACGCGTAATTAACGTTTGATTCGATTTGAAGTCGGTTTTTTCATTAACCAATACATTAGTTAACTGTTTCATTCGACTAATAAAAAACGTTTCATATCATAATTCATAATGTTGTTATCATGTAACATTCGTATCGTAATCTACATTGTAATTGTATACCGGTATAGTGGTTATATTTGCGTGTCCCGTTGTAAATTATCACGTAATTAAATGAGGTAATTTAATAAAAAAATCAATTACAATGGACGCTGACTGTAATGTAGTAATGTCTAGATATCGTGGTCAACTGTTATTTATAATCTACGAAAACTAAAATAAATCGAATTTGAATAAAAATACGCTCCGTATATAATTGTGTAGTTTTATTACACGAGGCCCGTGGTAGCAATGGTCGCTTCAAGTTACGTAGTACGCTAGCAACCCGAGTTCGATCCCCGGTGCCGGCACCAGTAAATTTGTTGTTGCAATTTTAATTGCAAATTTACGCTATCAATGAAAGAATACATCGTGAAGAAACCTTTTTTTTGTTTACGAGCAGGAAATCTTCAAAAAGATACACCCCGCCTTCTGGGGGGAAGGCGGCGGTTATGTGGGGTTTTACCCACTAAAACCTCCCCGGTGGCCCTTTCCTCGGTGCATGACGAGGGGCTCCGGGATCTCCAGAGGAACGCACCGGAGCCCCTCTGCACTGTGCTCAAGGAGAGCACGTCCCGAGGGGGAGGTTACTCCCTCCCCCCCTCTACCTACCCTCGCAGTGCAAGGCGACACGGGCCAGCCGATATCGCCTTCTTCCCGGGTCCACCTTGGCGGACGACAAAGGCCCCCACCCTTGTCGCCCAGTGAACCCGAGGCCCCTTTTAGTCGCCTTCTACGACAGGCAGGGGATACCGTAGTCTTATTCTTAAGAGCCCAGAACTATAGGGCTGATCGTGAAGAAACCTGCTTATGTTAATTTTCATAGACATATCATAATTGCAGCCGTAAAACTTCCACTGCTGGACATAGGTTTCCCCCAACGATTTCCAAAAGACCGGTTGTAAGCGGCTTGTATCCGCTACGTCCTGCGGCCATTATGAGGTGAGACCACCTTGCGGGTGGTCGTTCTGCGCTAAGCTTGCTTGTCCGTGGTTCTCTGTTCTACGCGCTGTGTGCCCTACCCATTGCCACTTCAACTTGCTTAGCCAGCAAGCTATGTCGGTTACCTTCGTTCGTCTTAGACATGTGAAGTCTGCCAATCGGCACTAGGGCCGCACGGCGGACTATGCCCTTATACTCTCTTTACAGACAAAGCCTGTGACCAACAATGGGACGCATATATAGGCTGTAACTTTAACTTTTAAATGGTCCTAGTATGGATGGATGATGAGTGTCCGATTAGTAGTCACTGATTTGAATTCAGTTTTTGTTTTTACCTGTAATATAGTTATTACAAGTTTGTTAGGATTAAAATAAATCGTATTTTTCGAAAAAAAACGTACTAACAATTCACATTTATTATTTTTCATAAAATTGAAAAAGCGCCATCTAACGGAGAACTGTGTACTAAATCGTGATTAATGAATTGCTGCTGTGGATAGTGATTAGGTAAACACATACAAGATGGCGCTATTTTACATGTTCAAATTGCAAATAAATAACGTCAGCAGTGTGCGGTGTTGTTTCGGACATTTGAATTCGTTCCATAATTCTTTACTTACGTAAACATTAGAACCTGACATATGAAATTAGAGTAATATATTTATGGAAAATATAAAAAACTGTTTTTTTAATGAAATTATATGTTTAAATAATCGAAGTATCATTTAGTACGTTCCATTTTATATGTAGTTCAGTAATTAATGAATCAGTGAAGATGAAACAATCTTTGATCGTTGTTTGGACTGCCTCTAGGCGTCTTAGATTTTTAAAACGCTATTTTTAGCGGCCCTTAGCATGCTCTTAACCTTCAAAGGTTAGTTGGAACAAAATTCTTAATAGCATTAAGTTCGCCTTTTTAAATATTTTATAGCCGGGCGTCATCGGATCGGAATGCTTACACGTAACATAGTAACCGTCCAAGCCGAGGTACCTCTCACCGGGGGGACCCATGTGTCGAGTCACATGCGATAGAGGTTGTGGCTAAGCGACCTAAGAGCTATGCCACCTCTCAATCCGGTGAATCAGTCAAGGCCAGCTTCTCTGGCCAATCTATGTAGTTCGTCATAAAAAAAAAACATTTTTTACAAATCTTGTCTGTCTGTCTGTATGTTCCGGTTAATCTCAGGAACGGCTGGACCGATTTTGACGGGTCTTCCAGTCGTTCCAATCTCGTCAGATGGAATAAAATTGCACAGCTAGCTATAAATATATGGTCTCACGTCTTTTCGATTCTCTTTGAAGTCGCTTACAAATCGATAAAACTGCTGAATTGCCGTTTTATCCGAACCCCAAGCCGACTGGGATTCCAACTTGCGACTGTCCACATTAATTCGATCCTTAGTCCCCTAGGGTATTACTGCTTTTTGCTATAGTTGTCATTATATACGGTATATTATGTGGTCATTCCTATTTAGTCTTGCTCGCCCTTTGATGTTTCTATTTGGCGAGACAAACTCATGAAAAGCGCTCAAAGCGAAAGGAAATTATAAATGGAGCTATTAAAATGTAATTTCAAATGAAAATGAAAACAAAACTGTCTTTCAAATTCGTGGAATCGCAATAAATTGAAGTGGTATAGTTGACGGCAAATAGTTTGCCCGCGTCTGTCTTTCCCTCCGATTACAATGTGGACATTTTCAAGAGTAGAGTGAATAGGCAGTAGTGCATTTCCACTTAACAACAGGTGGGATTGTATCGTGGGCTCTGCTGTGGTACTGTCCCGCCCACCAATACCACACTCCGATCGCTCCTGATATACAGTCGCTTTCCAAATTTTATGTCAATTGTCTTTGTATTAACCACAAGCGGCGCAAATATAGCAACCTCGATAGAGGTTTCATATTTGAGCCGTTTGGGGTAGAAACTTTCAGTCCGTGGGGTCCTAGTGCACACCAACTTTTTAATGCGATAGCTAAGAAGTTGGTTGACACATCTGGTGACCAGAGCTGGCTTATACCTTGCACATAGGCTAAGCATTGCCATACAACGTGGCAATGCTACCAGCCTTCTGGGCACGCTGCCAAGCGATGACGGTTTGGCACAGTTATATTTTTTGTAAATATTATGTAAAATAATTATTATATTGTAAATATTGTTTTAGTTAGTATTATCTGTAAGTTTGTATTATTGTAATGAGATTGTAATAGAACAGATTAATAAAAGTAATAAATTGGCGTAAAAAAGAACAAAACGTTCCCAATTTATTGTCTTTTGTTTTCTGTTATATTATATTTATTTTTTTATTGTCTGTAATAGTTTGTAAATATAGTGAGCAAAAAATAAAGGGTCGCTTAAGAAAGTTCGAATATCTCGGAAGATAAAGACGTTAGCTAACTGAAATGAATTGTAGATAGATAGATAAATCCTTAATTGCACCAAATAAAATGTACAATGGCGAACTTAATGCTATTTAGCATTGTCTTCCAGATAACCTTTAGTGGTTAAGAGCAGGCTAAGGGTGGTGCCGCTAAAAATAGCGTTTTAAAACTATTATATAGATAAATAAATATACATTTACTTACACATAAATAGATACTTCTATATAAATATAATAAAATACATACACATGGAGTATATATAACGACAATAAATACCAGTTTGTAATTTTTCATTGTTTGAGTAGAAAGTATTCAGATACACGCGATTTAAAGACATTAGTTGACGAAGCCTCCTAATCTCATCATCATCATCATCTCGATTGAGCATGAAAGCCGAACTGTACATGATAGACAATTAAATAACCTTAAAATAAAATATTTTTATTAATTTATTTATATTTATTTAAAAACATAAACTTAAACGAAAAAAGATATGTTACGTAAACTTTGATGGTACAGTATTTTTCATAAAATTTTAGTACTTTAGTGTTGCCTCCGTGTGACAAGTAAGACGACTAAGTACTAAAATTTATTGTTGTTCAAACTTTTTCAACCGACCCTTTATTTTTGCTCACGAGTGTAGTTTAAATAAAAACAAAAACACTTTACGCTTAGTTTGTAGAAACGAAGTGAGATTGGAGAATTGAATAATGTGTGCAACTGTACATGAGCAGCTATACCTTCCACGTTTCGCTCAGCGCTTAAGTTATTTGCCGCCAACTGTAGTAGGTTTTTAGTAATTCACTAAGAATTTATTAAATGCTTAAGAGAGAGCACAGCGCCTTATTTTCCTTTGAAAGTGGGCAAAGAGAATGGCAAGAGAAAAATGGGAACGGCGATGGGGGGAAGTTTTAACCCCCTCGGTCGGGTTTTCCTTTGAATAAAGAAAAGTTAAAATTTTCTTAAAACACCCCCGGCACGGGGTGGGCGCTATCTATCTTCGTTTAAGTATTGGCAAAAATGACCTCCCACCCCGTGCCTACCACCCTTTCACACCACATCAGTGTCATTGGTTGGTTTTTTAACGGATTGATGGAGCGATGTGTGTCTGCGTCCTTTGATCGAGGGAACTTTGAACTTGGTGAATCGATTTTGTTTTTTTTTATTTGAAAGCCAGTGTATTTCAATTTCAAAATTTGAAGTACAGTTTTTATTTTTACTCCCACATATACTTGTTTTAACATTGTAATAAGCAATTTCATTGACGAGCTCTGGACCTGGAACAGATTTCCAGGTCGAATATTCACGGCAAGGGATTTCTATGATTCATTTTTATTGGAAAGGATGAACTCTAAGAGTAGTTTGATGATAGTTTGGTTCTGATTAAGTTTGACTTTGTAATATTCCTACGATAATTCGGAAATTCAAAGACCGTCGCGCGTAATGTTTTTTTAATGACGAACTACACAGATTGGCCAGAGACGCTGGCCTGGATTGCTTCACTGGATTGAGAGGTGGCATAGCTCTTAGGTCGCTTAGCCTGAACCTCTATCGCTAGTAAGTCGACACAAGGGTCCCCCGGTTAAATAGCAATAAATGTAATTAAAACTAATAAGTAAAACAAAATAGAAATAATGTCGAACCAGAGGTATATTTTAGAGATACACCAATGGTCAACGGTAAAATAAGAAAAACAAATGTAAATAAATAGAAGATGAGCAAAACATGTAAAATAAAATAGAAAAAGGGCAAAATGTAAAATGTAGAGTAAGAAAAGTAGAGTAAGAGATTGAAAATGTAAAATGTAGAAAAGTAGAGTAAGAGATTGAAAATGTAAAATGTAGGGTAGTAGAGTAAGAGAATGTAACGTAGTATGTAGAAAGTAAGAGTAAGAAATGTAAAGAGCAGGAGAGTATACTGGAAGAAGAAGAGTGGAAAGGATGAATGCAAGAAAGAAGGAATGAAAAGGTCCCTAAGGTGTCAAACGTTGGGAGGACGGTGAAAAAAAAAAAGTCCCCCGGTGAGGGGTAACCTCAGCTTGGACAGTTACTATGTTACGCGTAAGCATTCCGATCCGAGGGCGCTCGAGAGGACCGCCGCGCGTAATAGCATTTTACGTTTGTTTCGATTTGAAGTCGGTTTTTGTTTATAGTCGTAAATTTACACGTACTCGTACATACTATACTAGTCTTTCAGCACATAATTAAACATTTCATACTTTCCTACCCTACAAACAAATAAAACAAAGTGCAGTTTTCGTTCGACCGCGGACCGTACCCTTTACTTGACAGAACTTGGCGCGATTTAAGTTATCCGAAGTGAGAAGTTTTCGATTTTAACTAACGCGAGACAAGAATTTTCACTTCACATGCATCACTTTAAATTATCGCAGCCGTTCGATAGCCAAATGGTGGTGGTAACGATAATTACTAGGTCCTGATTGTGTTAAACCAATTGTCAAATTTAAAGTTCATTGCGATCGCATTGGTCGATAGTCAAGAATGAATGATATCGATTTTTTTTTATGACGAACTACACAGATTGGCCAGAGAAGCTGGCCTTGACTGCTTCACCGGATTGAGAGGTGGCATAGCTCTTAGGACGCTTAGCCTGAACCTCTATTGCTAGTAACTCAACACAAGGGTCCCCCCGGTGAGGGGTAACCTCGGCTTGGACGGTTACTATGTTACGCGTAAGCATTCCGATCCGAGGGCGCCCGAGAGGGCCGAACCACGACTCGGTCGGTTGCTATTTCACGGATAATCTAAGGGACATTCAAAAGCTAAACTAACTTTGAGTGCCACTTCGGGAAGCGTTGGCGCTGGGAGAAGAAGTGGCCGAAGAAACTCCAGCAACGCTCCTAACATCGAAGGGTGGGACCTGCCCATAAAGTAGCGGTAACGCGCGAGGATTATTCGCAACCTCCGACGGTCGCGAATGGACGCTTTGTGGATTTGTAAACATCTAGCCTATATCCTATAATCACGTCGTCCGGATCGTCAAGAACTTGTATCGGCCTCCGGGCGACGCGACCGAATTTAGAATGATATCGATCTCTTTTCTCTAAGTATTGGCATGTTTAAAAATACGTTAACCAATAAATAGTTTTTTTTTTAATTAGTTAAATTTAATTTAAAATTTAGTTTAATTATATTTTTTGTGTTTTTTAGTTACAATTTAATATTGTCAATCGCCATTAAATTGCATGCAGTCTTCACCTATAACTGTGATGGCATTGACTTTACAACTATTTACTGTTTTTATATATTGTATGTTAAAAGTGTTCATTGTGTTGGTGTTCAATAAATAAATATTTGCTAGTTTTCGTAGTCTTACAATTCGTTGGTTCACTATGGTTCACAGTTGGCGTACGACTGGAACGACGACGCCAATCGTGTGTGTTAGTATTTGACTTATTTGGTAATGATGGAATTGATATGACTGTAATAGGTCGCTTTAATTATGAAACTTTACTGGAAAATAGCAGGTTCTAGGCCCTGGTAGTTCAATTGTGTCTCTATGGCGTCCACTGACTCGAATAACAATAGCTTCTATTAGTTATTCTCGTACACAGTGACTTTCAAATAAATCGTTACTTTTTATCAACATTAATCAATCAAATAGTCACAATTTTGTGAGACTTATCGCATACAGTATAAATTAAGTTAAGAAATATGATATTTATATCATTTCTACTCATTCATAATGAAGCGTCAATAGCCTAATGGTTTAGGGTACGGCCTGCGAAACGTAAGGTCGTGGGTTCGAATCCACCATTCGACTATTGCCGTGAACCATGTCCTAGCACAAGCTTAAGCTTAGTTGGAATGGTTAACAAGATTGTTAGTAATATTTCTGAAAAAAAAAGAAGCTAGCTTTCTCTTTAAAAAAAAATCCAAGGCTTATTTGGATCAACTTCTTTGCTGCTTATGGTAATCTAGTAACGTATTTTTGGAAATCTTTGCGGGAGGCCTATATCTATCCTATGGTCCTATGTATCATAGGCTTCCGGTCTGCGAAACATAAGGTCGAAGGTTGAAAATCACAATTCGAATGTAAGCTAAGCATTAACATTCTGACTCACTGACCCCTGAAACACAGGTCCTAGCTCAGGAGTCAGGGACTTCATATTTCTTTGTTTAAACATTTTCTTTGGTGACTAATAAAGATTAATAAAGATTTACTATTCTGGCGGGGCGGGATTCGATTCCGAGCCGACTTGTACTAATGATTATTTGGATTGTAATATATAAAAATAATTTAGTAGATGCCGAACTCGATCCCCGGTGCCGGCACCAATTGCAACGGCAAATTTATATCCTGATTTACCACGCTCGTCGGTGAAGGAAAACATCGTGAGGAAACCTACATGTCTTAGAAAGTTTTTCTAAGGCATGTGAAGTCTGCCAATCCGCACTAGGGCCGCGTGGCAGTCCTGCCCCTTATACTCTCTTTATAGAGAAGGCCTGCACCCAACAGTGGGACATATATTATAAATATACAGGCTGTAACTTTAACTAACTTTAATTGTAAACTCAATTTCTAAATAAGTTTGTCTAGCCGCTACACCAACAATTGTTTGAAATACTAAAGCATAACACAGCGCGCTCGGCGAGGTCCGAGCGGCTGAAAATAATTTTATTTTAACAAAATTGAAACCGGTCTTGAGTATTTCTTGTACAAATTTTAATATCTCGAGGGGGTAGATACAGCTATTTATATTTTTCCTCCCCATCGTTTCTTTTGGCGATTATTATTCTGTGTTCCGATGGGCCGGGGGACGGGTGGAGCCGCCCCTTGGACTCTTTCCTTTTTGCTTCTTAAGTCCATCTTGAGACAGCGCAGAGAAATATCTGGAATAGATATTGATCTATAAATATTTTATCGAGATTAATAAAAAATCTTAACAGATATTAAATGAACAGACGTTTTTAAATAACATAATATTACTTTTAAGGAATAATGATTAAAATAAATCAAATTAAATTTTTTCAAATTAGTTTTATTTCAATGTCAACATTTGAATTAGAGCCGTGAGCAAAAATAAAGGGTCGGTTAAGAAAGTTTGAATATCTCGGAAGATAAAGACGCTAGCTAACTGAAATAAATTGTGCATGATAGACAATTAAATATCCTTAAAATAAAATAAAATATTTTTATTAATTTATTTATATTTCATTAAAACATTTAAACTAAAAATGATATCTTACGTAAACTTGGATAATACAGTATTTTTCATTAAATTTTATTTTTATTTAAATTTTAGTACTTAGTGTTGCCTGCATTTGGCGACCAAATTTGTGAACACGTGTGTATAAAAAATATGTTAATTTATTCTTTATTTAATTACAGAGATAGACAATATAACGGGTACAAGCCACCGGAAAGCAGAAAGGCCTCCACTTTTTTAATACTTTCTAAGCAAGTGCTTGACGACGATCCCACCTGTTGTATACCAAAATCAAACAAGAAACAAATTATTAGGTGTATTTTACAATTCGTTGCACAATGGGTGACCTTATCGCTAAGCGCGATCTCTTCCAGGTAACCTTTGTCTAGACCAGAATTACTAAAACTAAACAGGTACTAAACAAATAAGTTATAAATAACTATACTATACTCCCAACGATATAGATTGGTAATGTCGCGTTAACATGATTTTTAAAGCATAAATTATTATTTCAATACATAAGCAAATCTGTGACGACTCCACGTCTTTAACTATTCTCTGCTTCTGTCACTTACCCCTTTTACTGGAAAAACCGTGGCACCTACCCGGAAGGGGTTCGATATTTAAATATAAGAAGAACACCCCCTTTTTTCAAGGGGGGGCTGCCCTCCGCGCCGCGGATTTATGGATCTGGCCTCGAGATGGCGCGTAATTACTTATCTTTGAGAATACAAATCAATCGGCCTTAAAAACATTCCCGATGACGTTCTGACGTCGAAGGCGTTTGTGCGAGGTACGTCACTAGTCTGGCTATCTTTTATAGAGAATAGGCGTTTATATATATACTATACGTTAGCCCGCTTCATCGGGCTAGATTTTGCTTTATTTTATTTAAACAATAAACTTACATCATTAAATATTTAAATTAACTCTCAAAATATATTAAATTCTTAAATTTTCTCCGTGTTCATTCTCTTCTCGAGCGGGTGAAGATCATTGCACCCATGTACATATCAGCTTCTTTCTTCTTCTAATTCATATTTGACATTTTAGGCAGATTATACGCTATATAATTAACTTCATTCACCAAGTGAAAGAGTCATTCAGTGAAAACAGTCGAAGGGTTAATAGCTTAAAGGTTTAAAGAACTGAAGGTGAAAGAAGCTCTGTGAATCGTGAAGTCGTAGGTTCCAATCCACTACTCGACTATTGACGTAAACCATCTCCCAGCAGAATCTTAAGCTTAGTTGGAATGGTTAACAAGAATGTTAGTAATGTGATACGACACATAAATCTATATATATAAAATAGAAAGTGTGTGGGTATGTTCCATATAGGCCTTAGTCCACCGCCACCATCTTGATGGTTGGCGTTCCACGACTGTACGTTTTTCGCGTAACTTTCTCCCACGCACAATCAACTGTAGCCAGCGTTGTTTCCGAACGTTTACGATTTAAGGACCTTAAAGAAACGAGCCTACTCCTATCTCAAAGGTCGACAACGCACCTGCAGCTCCTCTGGTGCTGTGGATGTTCATGGGCGACGGTGATCACTTAAGATCAAGTGAGCCGTATGCTCGTTTGCCACTTTTCATATAAAAAAAGGCTCCGAAACGGCTGGACCGATTTCAATGAAACTTTCAGAGAATCTTCAGATTGACCTGGCGAGTAATCCTGTAAAAAAAAGCACTTCTCTTTTTGAACAAGCCATACGTCGTACTTTTATTTCTGACATTAACTTGAGCCCGATATGTTTTTGTATAAAAGATAAGAATGATATTGTATTTACTGTTATGTACCATACATGGAAGAGAATCGAAAAGATAGAATACGGAGAGAAATGAATAATTTAATATATTGTGAGAGAGTTAAATTAAATATTTGATGTGAGTTTATTGTTTAAATAAAATAAAGCAAAATCTAGCCTGGGTCTAGGTCTCGGTACGCTCAAATAAAACTTTATTAAGATTGTTAATCTATGTAGATATATCTGACCAATTGATTACTGAAACCACTTACAAAATTAAACAATCTTTAAACACTTATACTTTCACTTACCCAATTGAGACAAGAGGGATGAAGTTACAAGAATGTTTATTGTTCAAATGCTCTACCCGTAGTATATTTGATCATCTCTCAAATGATTCTGAAGGGTGGTTTTATGAATAATGCTTTAAAGCATTCTTTAAATGATACGTTCGGAAACCGCTTCTAGTGTTTAAGACGTTGTGTAATCTCTACGAGACAAATAGGGATTGTGGAAATAAATACTTTATTTTATTTTATTTTTTCTCTTTATTTGGGACAATAAACAATAGCACAATTGATATTATAAAAGACATAATAGAAATAAGATATGTAACTGCACTACCAACAACATTATCCGCAAATTATTATCATTATTATTTTAACGTGCAACACTTGAAAAATAAATGAACTAATAAATACTTATTAACTAAATTAACTAAATAAGCTGTCTTTAATACATTTTCTAAATTTAGTAGTAGGCAATGAAAACAAATCAACATCTGCGAAGTGCTTATTGTATATATCCACCACACGACGGAGACGTGAACGCACACCAGCATTGGAACGACAGGAGTTTAAAGAAAATAAATTATATGTCCTAACCTCTCGCCGATAAACTGTATTGGTTACAACGTAACATAAATTATTTACTAAATAAGAACAGTCAAATTTATTGTTACACAATCCATGTAGAAACATGGTTTGAAGAAGCATGCGCCTTGATTTCAAGGGTAAAATTTTGTGTTTCCTTAATATATCATTGTAAGGAGGACGATTTTTGTGGCACCTGTAGTTCAAGGTTTTCAAAACTTGTTCTGTACTCTTTCGATATCATCAACATATTTGTTGTAAACAGGATCCCAAACCATACAAGCATATTCCAATTGAGGGCGAAGCAAAGAGTTGTAAAGGTGTATATAAGTTGGAGTTTTTAAACTCTCTAGAAGCGTAATATGAAACCGTACATCTTATAAGCTTTATCAATAATGTTTTCAATATGAAGGTTTGAAGGAAGGGAAATTTTTCATCTAGTGTTACTCCAAGATCTCGTAGTGATGTTACTCTATTTATGTACTCATCACATAATTAATAATCACATAATTTATACTCATCACATGATTTTGATACTTTACCTTATATTTTATATCCAGTCCGCTCCCCGGGCTAGATTTTGCTTTATTTTATTTAAACAATAAACTTACATCAGTAAACGGATACATTCCCTGCGCTATAACTTACCTTGAATACTTCAAAATCCTTAATTATTATCTTTAATATATTTCTGTATACTTTATTATACTTATGCTTCAATATACTCCATTCTTCAATATGGTTCATAATGATATAAATATGCACAACGCATATGTTAATACAAATTTGGGTTATAAAACAATAGAATATCATCACGGATCAAACACACACATTCTCTTTTATATATATAGATGCGTGATCCTTTTAGAAAACTCTAGGTTAATGCCGTGGTACAATACTAATTACAGCAAAAAATCATACATATTGTGTCCAAAAACGACAGCTCTAGGTCTAGGTACAAACACGAAAGTTATAATTTTTTTTTAAAAATTGAAATGGTTTTTCGGCTCTGGTGAACAATTTCATTTTCGTGGGTTACTACGTTTTTGTTTTTGTTCGATATATACTATAATATTCTACGGTTTTTGTTTGTCTGTCTGTGTATCTTTTACTGGCAAATAGCTGATGCTGGAAGGAGTAACTTAGGCTAGTTTCCAATTGTCGGTTCGTCAAAAAAAAGAAATCATTTTTTGACAAAGCAACGATTGTCAGGTCAGCTATTTAAAAATAAAGTAATAACCAGTTAAAGATGAGCCTTCAAGATGGCGGAGGGCACAAAAACACAATAGTGAGTGAAATAAAACATCTTATAAGACAGTGTCTGAAGCAGGGCGGGCGGGCATCGCGCGCCACTTTTCTTTCTCTCGCCAAAGCTCTCGACGGGACGACAGAATAACGTAGATAATTAAAGATATCAAATTACAAGGACGAAAAACGACTAATAAATTGATTCCGTTCCAATTAGGCTGAAAATTAGATGTTTATAAATAACAAAGTTTAAATTTTAACTATTTGTTTATATTGTCTAAGATACAGCTATATTTACGGGTAAAAAACACTACCAACTTTAAATAGAATATAAACGTCAAACGCGCGGACGCCCTATTTGTATTTCCGTTGTATCGCAGAAATATTACGAAATCAAACTTTAACAGAACATAACCAAATTATCATCAAACTACCATTAAAGTAGGTACATCCTTTCTAATAAAAATGAATAATCGTTTTTTTTTGTTTTAATGACGAACTACACAGATTGGCCAGAGAAGCTGGCCGTGACTGCTTCACCGGATTGAGAGGTGGCATAGCTCTTAGGTCGTTCAGCCATAAACTCTATCACTAGTAACTCAACACAAGGGCCTCCCCGTGAGGTAACCTCGTTACTTAACCTAATTGCGTCTTTCCGCAAAGTCCATTGTCATAATGGTGGTCCCTATGCGTGACGTTATTCGACATGGACGTTTAGTGGCTGGGTAAAAATTATGTGTTACATCGGCGCGTGAGCCTTTGTCACATACTAAAAGTACACTCTTATTTTGTAATAAAACCACGCCAAACTGACTTTGACAATTTCGTCGGATTGAAAGTTGACATAGCTCTTAGATCACTCTGTTCTGGGCTCGTAGAATAAGGCTACGGTATCACCGCCTGTCATAGAATGCGACTAAAAGGGGCCTCGGATTCACTGGGCGACAAGGATAGGGGCCTTTGTCGTCCGCTAAAGTGGACCCGGGAAGAATGCCCGGCCGATCGGCTGGCCCGTGTCGCCTTGCACTGCGTGGGCACAGGGGCGGGGAGGAATTAACGTCTCCATCTGGACGTGCTCTCCGAGAGCACAGTGCGGAGGGACTCCGGTGCGTTCCACTGGAGATCCCGGAGGCCCTCACCATGCACTGAGGAAGGGCCTCGGGGGAGTTTTAGTGGGCAAGAACCCCACATAACCGCCTGTGAAGATTTCCCCCCCGTCAACAAAAAAAGTTCTTAGATCACTAAGTCTGCACGTCTATAACGCGTAACTCAAGGGAGTAACTCAAACTTCCTCTGTGAGGGATAACCTCGGCTCGGGTGGTTACTTTTTACGCGTTCGCTTTCCTGTGGTCATTGTTCCCAATCTAACTTAAACGCCACTACGGAAAGTGTTAGCGCTGGGAGAACAGTAGCAGAAGAATCTCCAAAGCTACGCAGCACGCTAGCAGCAAAGACTAGGCAAAAAAAACTATTTATCTTTTATATGTAAGAAGCTGTAAGAAATATCCACACTAATCTAGCGTGCTCTCACGAAGCAAGCGAGACTGTTTTTTCTCGTTTTATATTAAAATCGGGCGAGTAAAGGAAATTGTCAGTCAGATAGGAAATTGCCCGCGCCTCCCGCACGCCTTGGTATAGTCGTGACCGGACGTTTTTATAGCCTTACAGAGTCCGATGTTTGATTTCACTTCTTATATATTAAGAGGCTAAAATTAACTTAGAACCGTTTCATTAACCAACTTCGGAAACGGAGGAATTTTTCAATTCAATTGTATTTTTGACTAAATGTTTTTCAACTGTGTTGAGCACTTTTTTGTAGGCGACAATTTTATGAGTTCACGTCACCGACATGCTAATGTTGTATCATCTTGTACAGCCTATAACATATTTAAATGATAAATAAATCATAGAGACATTACTTCCGCTTTGATAATCCAATACTAGTTGAGTGCATAACGATCGTAAATGTGGAAGAAGAAAGAGAATAAATTTGCTAGAACTTCGTAATATAACTACGATGTTCAGGAATAAAAGAGTGCGTCCACATGTTGTAGCGTTTAGTGTTTAATAGGTTTGGTAGATCTGTGTCGAGTTACTAGCTTTAGCATGGATCTCTATCCTGGTGGCGCTACCCCCGGTGAGGTGACCTCGTCTTGGAGTAAGTTCAGGCTAGTCCAGCCCTGTAGTTCTGGGCTTGTAGAATAAGGCTACGGTATCCCCTGCCTGTCGTAGGAGAGGCCTCGGGTTCACTGGGCGACAAGGGGTCGTCCGTTAAAGTGGACCCGGGAAGAAAGCGACATCGGCTGGCCCGTGTCACCTTGCACTGCGAGGGCACAGGGATGGCGGGATTAACCTCCTCCCCGGGACGTGCTCTCCGAAGAACTCAGTGCAGAGGGGCTCCGGTGCGTTCCTCTGGAGCCCCTCACCATGCACTGAGGAAGGGCCATCGGGGAGTTTTAGTGGGCAAGAACCCCACATAACCGCCTGTGAAGATTTCCGTCAACAAAAAAAAAAAAAAAAACAGGTTTTCCTAGTTTAGGTGACAGGACGACAGTATATTAAGTGACATAGCTGTATGTGTGAACAATAAAGACATTATTATTATTATTATTTATTATTATTACTTCCGCTTTGATAATCCAATACTAGTTGAGTGCATAACGACCGTAAATGTGGAAGAAGAAAGAGAATAAATTTGCTAGAACTTCGTAATATAACTACGATGTTCAGGAATAAAAGAGTGCGTCCACATGTTGTAGCGTTTAGTGTTTATTAGGTTTGGTAGACCTGTGTCGAGTTACTAGCTTTAGCATGGATCTCTATCCTGGTGGTGCTACCCCCGGTGAGGTGACCTCGTCTTGGAGTAAGTTCAGGCTAGTCCAGTCCTGTAGTTCTGGGCTTGTAGAATAAGGCTACGGTATCCCCTGCCTGTCGTAGGAGAGGCCTCGGGTTCACTGGGCGACAAGGGGTCGTCCGTTAAAGTGGACCCGGTAAGAAGGCGACATCGGCTGGCCCGTGTCACCTTGCACTGCGAGGGCACAGGGATGGCGGGATTAACCTCCTCCCCCGGGACGTGCTCTCCGAAGAACTCAGTGCAGAGGGGCTCCGGTGCGTTCCTCTGGAGCCCCTCACCATGCACCGAGGAAGGGCTACGGAAACCCCCCCTAGTGGGTAAAAACCCACATAACCCCGCATTCCTCCCAAAAGACGGGGTATCTTGTTTAAGATTTCCCCCCCGGAAACAAAAAAAAAGGTTCAGGCTAAGCGACCTAAGAGCTATGCCACCTCTCAATCCGGAAAAGCAGTCAAGGCCAGCTTCTCTAGCCAATCTGTGTAGTTTGTCTTAAAAAAATCGTTTTTTTAAAGAAGCACACTTGTAGCACACGCAGGAAAATAATACACTTGATATTACAAGTCGAATAGATTTTAACCCGTAATTGGAGCATTGAAATTGCACAAAATGTAGTGAATCTATCAGTCTATTTATCATAGTTACTTAGCCGTTGCCAAGCAACCAAATAACAACTGAACGTGTATGTATAAAACCCATGGTAGTGTGTGTAATGTTTTTTTTTATTGATTTAAAGCATTTTGCGTGCATAATTTAACAAAATTAGCATTCTGCAATCCTACTGCATATAAACTATTTATTCATTTATTTATAAACTCTTTATTGTTTACACTTATGAACTAAAATAAAAAAAAAGAAAATATAATTAAAATACATAAACAATGGGCGGCCTTATCGCTAAAAGCGATCTCTTCCAGGCAACCTTTGCAAGAAGCGGCGGGAGTTTATAAAAAATAGATATACTTAAATACTGATAATAACTATTTACATACAATCATACATATATATATATATATATATATATATATATATATATATATTGTGAAAGAGAAAACGTGTGTAAAAAGTATTACATATAATATATTTACATATATTTCATAACAGTATAAATGATGTTAGGCGGACTTGTCTAAGTACAACTTTTTAACTTTGATTTTAAAAGTATTTATTGCCTGTGATTTCCTAATGTTAGTGTTAGTTATGGTGTTACGAAAATTCACTTATAGAAAAATATGTATTCTGTATTCCCACTGGTATAAAAGCTATATACAGATAGGGTGGTCTATGGGGATCATCTGACTTACATTTTCATATTAGACGAAGAATTAAGTGTTTGTGTTTTAAAAAAGACTTGGCTTAAAGGTCTTGTTGCCAGACCATAAAATCTTTAACAAAAAAAAAGATATATACAGTATGAATGCAGAATACTAAAAATAATACTAATAAAAAATCTTTGATTGACAATTGATTTGATTGAAATTTGATTATAGATAAAATGAAGTTCAAGCGATTTTTGCTTTCTTATGCTTTTTTTTTTATGACGAACTACACAGATTGGCCAGAGAAGCTGGCCTTGACTGCTTCACCGGATTGAGAGGTGGCATAGCTCTTAGGTCGCTTAGCCTGGACCTCTATTGCTAGTAACTCGACACAAGGTTACTATTACGACGGTTATTAGGACGGTTACTATTTTACGTGTAAGGATGCCGATCCGAGGGCGCCCGAGAGGGCCGAACCACCACTCGCTTTCTTATGCATATTATAACAACTCAAGCATGAAAAAGTCCTGCGTTCGGGTAAGTTCAAGTGTTTGAAAATTTAAAAATCGAAGAGCGTGACTTTTTTATATGATCGTCATTAAAATTATCATTAAATCTAAACTACATTTTAATGTTTGTCATAAATCAAAGCACTCACCATCTATTGCATATTATTTTCTCCTCCAATCTTATTGCTGGAGACTACTACCAACCAGTGATCCGGGACCGCGACATCTCTTACAAATTCACCGTTTACGTCAGATAGAAACCGTCGTCGAGAGGGGAGACGGTTCAAGTTATGCTGGTGGTGTATTTATTTTATTTGGAGCGTCATTTCGGCCACGGCTCCCCTTTCTTGAATCTTGTCTGTAGGATGTCCAGGTTTAATTTTCTGAAAATGTACATGATTTTCTTTTAAAATGTGCTTATATGTTTATTTTTGGATTTATTAGGACGAAAACAATAATGTAAAATCATTAACATTTGTTTAATCATTGACAATGTTTTTTTTTAAATGCTTTATATTTTGTCCCCTTATCGTAAGGGAAAAAGAAACGAGTGTGCTTTAGACCACACTGAAGTAATAAAAGTTCTTTACATGATCTAATTCCCCCATCCCCGTTCCACTTCACACACACGAATTGAATTTTGAAGCGTCAATAGCCTAATGGTTTAGGGTACGGCCTGCGAATCGTAAGTTCGTGGGTTCGAATCCACCATGCGACTATTGCCGTGAACCATATCCTAGCACAAGCTTAAGTTTAGTTGGAATGGTTAACAAGATTGTTAGTAATATTTCTGAAAAAAAAAAGAAATATTGCTAGCTTTCTTTAAAAAAAAATTCAAGACGTACTTACTGCAGGATTTCATCATTTTGTTATGAACATCCCGCTTTGCTTCGTCATTCATTGTTCGTACAGCAAGGGACGTGAATAGTTTGCCCGCGTCTGTCTTTCCTTCCGATTACAATGTGGGTATTTTCAAAAGTAGAGTGAATAGGAATTAACTAAGTTAGTACGCCTTACCATCCAAGACTGTATTTCCACTTAACATCAGGTGGGATTGTAGTCAAGCACTTGCTTAAAAATTATAAAAAATGTAGAAAATGTAGATTTATATATATTTATATATATATATGTTTATATATTAATGAAAAAAAATGCATATTTAATAATAAAATGTGTGTCCTCGCACTGCTTTCCCTTGTTGCTACGGTAATATAATTAATTTAGTAGTGATATTCCTATTACTTTATCATTTAATAATATATTTATTTAAGTATTAATAATAAAATCGTTACGTTTCATTATAGCGAATGTTGTGTACACCTGTAATTGGCATACACAACAGGACTTAGTTTGTAAACTTGATTATTACAACAATGTATGCTTGTGTAATGCTGTTGGTGTATCTTATTAAATAAATAAATAAATAAATAAATAAGTAATATACATTCACCAGTCGAGCGTGCGTAAAGAAGTTTTACTTCAAATATTGTATTAAGAATTTTAATTTATTAGACGTTTGTAGGAAGCGGAATCACTTAAGGTCTGCCCCCTTTCTCCAGAAAAAAAACTATAAAATATAAAAATAAAATAATCCAAAATTATCCTGGATTTCCTGGCGTCAGCTACACCCTAACGCCCGGTCCAGTATCCCATCTTTTTGCGAGACTTTCTTCAAATAATTGTATAGATAACGCGGGACAAAGAAACGAACCCCTTTAGCCTGTCAACCGCCCCATCGGGGTGGTGGGTGGCAGGACATTTTTAGCGTCTTCGTCCCTCTTTGATCAGCGTTCTTACGACGCCGTTTAATTATAACAAAAAATTACGTCTGTTTACAATTCATAAAAAAATAATATCAACTTATACCTCAGTTTCAAACGAGATTTTTTTTTCTATCGAAGTGAACGCTCGAGTTATGAATACGAATGAAGTTGTAATTGTTATCTAACTTACTTTTGGGCTACCTACCAGCGTCTATTTCCTCTGCACAATATGACCCTACTATTACTGACATTTTTGCTATTATAGTAGTCCAAAACTTGATAATATGATAGGGTTTAATAATTTAGGAAGGTACAAACTAATTTTAAAAGCAGATAAAATAGATGGATGGATTGCTTTCTAACGTACACTTTCAAGGCACGCCATCTCATTCAACTCATCAAAACGGCGAGAACTTATTTGTACATCTAATAAATGATAACAAGAAATGTTAGCAGAGTGGACAACGTTCCTTTTGTGGTCTAAAAGCTGAGTAGCTTACATATGAGTACCAATCAATTGAGCACTAAAAGTATTTTTAGTTCATAAACTCGGAGTAAGGTACAACATCTCCCTAAACATATAGTATAAACATTCACTAAACTACAAATAGTTTTTTTTTTATTAGTTAATTTTTAATTTCAAATTTAGTTTTATTTTTGTGTTAATTTTATTTTTATCTTACATTGTCACTCGCCAATTAATTGCTTGCAATCTACGCCTATAACTGCGATGGCATTAACTTCACAACTTTTCACTGTTTTATGTATTGTTTGTTAAAAATGTTCATTGTGTTGGTGTAATAAATAAATAAATAAATAAATAAATAAATAAATAAATAAATAAATGGTGCAATTCAAAAAAAAAATACAGGCTATGTATTAGTCTATCAGGGAGATGTGTACCGAAAGACGAAAACGAAGTAAGAAAATGTTAATGGAATATGATAAATAATACGTATGATAATATATGATAATATGTATCTAATATTTTTGTGAGTGTGCATGTCGGTAATATAAAATGTGTGTGTGTGTAAAAAGTAAATAAATAAATATTTCATATTTGAAATTTCATGTATTTCATATTTTTATTTTAAGACCATAGGTTAAGTTTTTACAATATTTATATAAAAAGTAAAATACACAAATTATACACTCCCGGACACATCTATCGGCCCACCTAGTGTTTTAAGTTTTGCCGGTCTCTAGCTAAAAATAAATGTGAGGTGGATTAATAAGTTTTTATGAAGTTTTGAAGCTGATTTTCTACTTTATCAAATTCAGAATTAAGAAAAAAAGGGAAATTCCAGTCCTTAACTGTTTTCAACGGTCCAAGGAAGGTGAAAACTTTCTTTAATTCGCGAAAATTGATTTTTTTTTATTGATGTTTCTGATTATTGGTTCCACAAAAAGGGTATTCTAAACTTTAAGCCAGTTTTGATCGAAAATATGGATCCTCGGCCTAAAATTGCCCCCTGTAGCACTTCTGCAGGCCGGGCACAGCCAAAGAAATGTGAGTGCACAACTGAATTTAACTCGTACTACTGTACGAAGAGTTCATTTACCCATGTATTTTTAGCTAGAGACCGTCAAAACTTAAAACACTAGGTGGGCCGATAGATGTGTCCGGGACCATATTTATTGTTAAAAGAAATGTCTGGTATAAATGAAACAAAACAAATTGAAGAGAAAATCTATAACCATTTCGAGCGGCATGTCATTAACATTCAAATAAGATCATTTCTGCTTACCCCCCTCCTATAATGAAACACCGATCACCCTCTTTTTTTACTCGACCGCGTAAAAAAGAGGTCTTTATGGAGTTCCCCATTGAAAAGAGAGAGACGTAAAACGAACCGTCCGTCGAATTTTAATTTTCTTAGTATTTGAATCTTAATTTTTCGCGGGGTGGTCGTCCCTTCTTGTCTCGCCTGCTACAGAAATGGTACCTTTCTTTCACCCTTTTTTTCCAAAGGGGTGGGTGGGCGGCCTTATCTTGCTGCCATTGTAGACGGATACCTAAGTATTTTAATTTGTTTCTCGCCGGAGGCCTTCTGTCTGTTTTCTTTTTAATTTGCCTTATTTACAATTTAACGAAGGCTGTAGGCATTTCGCGAATTCTATTTACAAAAGTTTCGTAATCAGGCAATGGCCGAAACGACTGTTTTGAATTATTGTACAAATTCAAACATTCACGCTCGTCATCAAGAGGGTTAGGCAGTGGTTATGGTCTTTCACTTAGTACGATCTTAGCGCACGATCCTGCTGGGAACTGAATAGACGCGACTAATTAGAATTTTGTCCGCAGAAAGATATGGTGAAGACTTCAAAACAAAATCCTAACAAATCAAATCAGGCTCAAAATCATTATTCGATTATTTATGTAAATCATCCCCTAGCTCAAGGTCATATATAAAATGGATGAATGACTGGAATGTTAGCAAAATTTGTAAACAGTAAAAAAATTGTTGAGCCGTGGTAGCTAAGTGTCCGGGCGGTTGGCTCAAGTTGCATAGTACGCTAGCAACCCGAGTTCGATCCCCGGTGCCGGCACCAATAAATTTGTTGTTGCAATTTTATGTGCTGATTAACCACGCGCTCGGCGGTGAAGGAAAACATCGTGAGGAAACCTACATGTCTTAGAAAAATTTTCTGCGACATGTGAAGTCTGCCAATCCGCATTAGGGCCGCGTGGCGGACTATGCTCTTATACTCTCTTTACAGAGAAGGCCTCTGCCCAGCAGTGGGACATATATATTATATATATAAAGGCTGTAACTTTAACTTTTTAACTAAAAAAATTGTTCTTCTAAAATTCCATTACACACTCGTCGGTGCTTAGCGGATATCGTATTGCTATTAAATATTGCTCAAAGTCGCATGGATTGTCCTACTTAACAAGCTACGCTTCTCTATCCCTTCTCGTAGTCTGCGATTCAAGTGTCCATTATATAATGGAGTATATACTCCACCGAGTAATGCAAACTATATGCTTAATAGTTATTTTATCAGAGCATGTAATGAATTCAACAACCTTTGTAAAAATTCAATAATGTCGACCTATTTCACGTCAGTGATGCCTCCATACGTAAGCTTTTTATAAGTATATTTAGCGAAATTTTGTCTGCGGGACCTTGATACTCCTTTCCAATATTGTGTTACCTAAGTTTGCGTATCTTTAGTGTTTTTTTTTTCCCTAACTTATTTGTGAAAACTTGTTATCTGCTAATCTAGTGATATATTTGTAAATTATATAAGAAGCATTGAATAGCTATAAGTTTTCCTGTATCAAATAAATAAATAGATAATAAATAAATAAAAATTAAAAAAAAACAATCACGGTCAGGATATATACAAGAAAATGAGAGCTTATTTATTATTATCTTCATAATACTATGAATAATGAATAAATATTATCTCCAGTTAACTTCAATTTATGTTCGTACTACACACCTAGTAGATTTTTTTTTAAAGAAAAAGAGCTGCAGGAAGGTTGCCAGGATTTAAAAACGGAGAAGGCACGTTTCTTGCCCTCAGATCGGAATGCTTACGCGTAAAGTAGCAACCGTCCAAGCCGATGTTATTCCTCACCGGGGGGATCATTACTTCGAGTTTCTAGCGATAGAGGTTCAGGCTAAGCGACCTAAGAACTTCTTCAAGGTCCTTAGCCTACCCCTTTTTCAATCATATAAGTTCGGAAACACGGTGATAGTTCATTCTACAAGTTGATAGTGCGTGGAAGAAGTTACACTAGAAACGTACAATCGTTGAACGCCGACTATTAAGATGGTGGATGGGATTTTGGAATTCTGCCAAGAAGTGCGTTAGGAAAAATAAGTAGCTGGGATCATTCCTAGCAATTCTTCAGAACACTCCCTCTTGGTAAATGCGATAGAGAACGCAAAGAGCCCCGACTTCTCTTCGATGACCCAGAGGGTCAAGTCGATCGCAAAGATCGTCGACGAATCGTTGTACACGGTGACATGGAAGAAGTTGGTATTGGGGAGCCCCGCCCGAGAGGTGCGAACACAATTCCATGTGAAGGCGTACTTGCGCCTTGTAAAGTTACAGAAAGCATACTTAAAAGTTGATTTGTGTCATCAAAGGAAAATAATTATAATATATTTATTTTATATTATATATAAAAACTAAAATCACAAAGATTTATCAATTCTGATTGCTTAATCTACGTCCAGTACCACGTAGGTATAACGAAAGGCGGGCGAAGCTAAAATTGTCTTAATTTTTCATCTCGGCGACCGGCATCGCCCTCGACCTCCCCCCGCCTCGCCGTACCCCTCTGCGATCCCGCTCATAATTGTTTTTAATTTAAGGAGGGAATGAGAAACGGTACTGGTGTTGCTACAAGAAAAATTATACTCGTTCTTTGTAATCTCTTGTCTCATAAAACAAATATAATAACAAGTAAAAACAAACAAAAACCTACTTCTAGTATCTTAGTAATTTTAACTAGAATTAATCAGAACCCAACCAACTCTAATCAAACTACCCGAGAAGTACATCCTTTAAAATAAAAAATGAATAATCGGAATTGGTTGTCCTGGTATTGTGTTTTTCGATCATTTGTCCCGCAAATATTTAAAGCACAAATAAGACTTATAGTCTTCTCATGGATGCCATTATTAGAATGGGTAGCACCAGCTTTCAAAAAAGAATCATCAAAATCACTTAACCCAGTTTAAAGTTATGCGGTAACAAAAATAAAAAAAAACATACAGACGAATTGAGAACCTCCTCCTTTTTTTAAGTCGGTTGAAAAATATTACAATCATTTTAAAAATAAAGTTAGATGCTTTTATTAACTTGATCTGTAAATATCTATATATTCATATAATGGACTGTATCAATGTATTTTTTATTGAATTCATTGTGTCTGATTGTGTTGAAAATTTATTTGCACACGTGTTACAAATAATCCTCGCGCGTTACGGCTATTTTATGGGCAGGCCTCACCCCTTAGATGTCAGGAGCGTTGCTGGAGTTTCTTCGGCCACTTCTTCACCCAGCGCACACGCTTCCCGAAGTGGTATATAAGTTAGTTTAGCTTTTGAATGTCCCTTAAATTATCCGTGAAACAGCAGCCGACCGAGTCGTGGTTCGGCCCTCTCGGCAGCCCTTGTATCGAAATGCTTACGCGTAACTTAGTAACCGTGCAAGCTAAGGTTACCCCTCACCGGGGGGACCCTTGTGTCGAGTTACTAGCGATAGAGGTTCAGGCTAAGCGACCTAAGAGCTATGCCACCTCTCAAAACTTGAACTTGAAACAGTTTAGCTTTAGTTTCTCTAGCCAATCTGTGTAGTTCGTAAAAAAAAAGCACACGTGTGAAGGAGCGGTGATGTTGTTAATTAATTTTTTTATTAGTGTTCACCGTTTTTTTCATTTCTACCCCTATTATATTTAGTGTATTTATAGGTTCTGTTTAAATTATACGTAAATAAAGTAACATTTGTTTGGTCGAACAAACATGCCGGTTAGAGAAGTTGACCGCGACGGCTTCACCGGATTTAAAGGTGGCTAAAGCTCTTAGGTCGCTTAGCCTGAACCTCTATACGTAAAATTAATAGACGCTTACGACATTAAGAAGTCCTGGGCACCGCTGAAAATTACTGAAAATTAGCGCTGATACCCCTTGCGGCAGAAAACGCTAAGACGGTGTCCAACGGCGTTGGCATCTCATGTCAATGTTCGTTATTTCTTTTTTCAATTATTGTATAATTTTTTTTCACTGAGACGTCGACGAGCTGCTTCCACACTGCTCTGTCCTCGGCTTCTCTCATCGCGGTCGGAATGTCGAGTCCAACTATGTTTTTAATTTGGTCAGACCAGCGAGTAGGTGATCGGCCCCGTGATCTTTATAACGTCTCAGTAAAAGCGCTTCAGGATAAGCACGACCTTCAGGAATGAAGAATACGATGAAGAAGAAGATAATTTTTTTAATGTGTATCATATTTTGTAATATGTTCGTATATCAATAAAGAATATGTCAACTGTATGTCTACGAACACGTCTACGTCAACGACTACACCAACGTCTACGTCATCGACTACGTCATCATGTACATCATCGTCTACGTCATCGTCTACGTCATCGTCTACGTCATTGTCTACTCATCGACTACATCATCGTCTACGCCAACGTCTACGCCTACGTCTACGTCTATATTGAAGGGTCACATCTCAATATAGCGATGTTGTTTTAACTCTTAGAAAGTTCCAAGGCTTCTATTACGACTAAATTTTCGATAGAATCTTCGAGAAGGTACCTCAAGTTACAATAGCATCCGTACTTAACAGTACAGAGAGGGCCGAATCATGCCTTGTTCAGTTGCTTCAATCACTAAGCGTTCTTATGATATAGGGTTTGTATTCGCTCAGCAATGAGCTTATATAACGTGACGTCATTCTAGAGATACAAACGGAAGTCAATGAAAATCATACGGTAGGGTTACCGACAAATTGCAAGAAAAGTCACGAAATAAAATAATAAAATGAAACTGAACGAAGCACTCTTATTCAAACGCATAAAATTATGATAACACAAATAATATTTATTGCAAAATTTAAACAGAATAAGGCGCTCAAATTTCGCCGCAGATAATTATTATGGGACGGTAATAAATTAATAGGAGCAGAATATAAAATGTCCGGGTATTGTTAAGACGCCAAATGCAAAGAAAACATTAAAGGAGAATTGAAACATATTTTTGGGAGTTAGGTCCGGAAACGGATGGAGGCAGACAGACACAGTACTGGAATAATGCCAGCCCCCACGCACTAGCACAGAACAATGTACTTTTAAAAAAAACTATTGAAACAAAAACTAAAATTAAATTAAAAAAAATCTTACTAGAAAGGAGAAATTCTTGTAGAGTAAAAATAAATTAACAACATCAGAGCTCCTTCACACGTGTGCTTTTTTTTACGAACTACACAGATTGGCCAGAGAAACTGAAGCTAAACTTTTTTTTTTTATTATCATAAAAAAAAACGGTGAACACTAATAAAAAAGTATAATGTATTAGTAATGCGTAGAAGCGGATTTTTTTTCATTCAAATTGTACAGTTGTCGATATACATAACAGTCGTTACCTAAGGGACGTTTATTATAAAGTTCCAAGTCGCGTTTTTACAAGGGGTCGGCACCCCATTTTATTTTTTATCAGTGCTAAATTATAGGTGCACGGCCTACGAAAGTACCGGACTGTTTATCATTTTGAAAATATTGTATTTACTTTATAGATTGAAATAATCCAAAAAATTGTTTTTAACAATAAACACTAGAGTTGTGATAGCTTAGCGGCTAGCATTTTTTTTAATGACGAACTACACAGATTGGCCAGAGAGGCTGTTCTTGACTGTTTCACCGGATTGAGAGGTGGCACAGCTCTTAGGTCGCTTAGCCTGAACCTCTATTGCTAGTAACTCGACACAAGGGTCCCCCCGGTGAGGGGTAACCTTAGCTTGCACGGTTACTATGTTATGCGTAAGCATTTCGATACAAGGGCTCCCGAGAGGGCCGTACCACGACTCGGTCGGTTGCTGTTTCACAGATAATCTAAGGGACATTCAGAAGCTAAACTAACTTATATGCCGCTTCGGGAAGCGTTGCCGCTGGGTGAAGAAGTGGCCGAAGAAACTCCAGCAACGCTCCTAACATCTAAGGGGTGAGCGGCTAGCATTCGATTTGACTAACTATCGAATATTCGATAATCGTTTGTAGGAATGAGTTTCGTAAGTACAACAAAAAACTTGATTACATACAAGTTTTTTTGTAGCTAATTTTTTTTGGTGTTCTTGTTAATATAAGACGCTTAGTGAAAAGTGGATTTTGGGTTGATATCTTCCTTTAAAAATATAGATCTGTTTCAAATCTTCTATTATTTTCGTTAGTATTATTAGTAGAATATACACATTTAAGACGATTTTATACGTATTAATAAAAATCAAGTATAACGTTGTGTTGTCAAATATAATTATAAATGAAAGAAACCACAATTAAAAACTTTAATTGTGGTTAACTTTAACTCCTGCTTTTCTAAAATGTACAGATTAAAGTTATGACAATTTCTTTTCACATTGTCATCCCTGATAAGTCAGCGCTATGGAGGTTACATACAAAAAAAAAATGTAATTATTTTTTTTTACATGGGCTCACCTCCGGTGAAAGCTCTCTCTATATGCGTGTGTGAGATAATTGTAGTATAGTTGCTCCTTTGACTATCGAATGATTCGTTTCCGATGTTTAGATTATACTCGTATGTCTGTCAAATGCAGTTGCCAGTTACTCTTTGTTTATAACAGTTTCATTTCATTCGACACATATAGTATATATGTGTTAAAATACGAATTATTAGTTATTAATGTATGTACTATTATAACCAAAGAGAATTAAATATGTAAAGCATTGTGAGAAGTCGTATTGTTGACTCCACATAGTATAAGAGCAACGGTACAGTTCAAAGAGTCTCTTAGAGTTGTTCTTCGGTGGCGTCGCTTAGTGTTGTTAGTGTTATTCGTCGGTAGTGCCTCTGTATATAAGTTAAGTACTACTGTTATTTACCTTGTCTTATATATTATACATGTACTATGAGTAAGGTGATATACCTATATTTTGGTGATGTTGTTAATATGTTATTTATTAACTAAAATATATGTGATGTATGTGTTACAATGAATATGAAAGTATCAAAGTTAAATAAAACGATAATACTGATAATAAATATATTATTAACTGCTCCTGATTCTAACACGTGCTTGTTCTTACTACTGTTACTGTGTGCTTTATATACATTAAAATAAACGGTTAAGTTTTTTCTTTTTATTTAGCTTATGAAGACCAATACCTGGGATGAACTCATTCCTATACACTAGTCACAAATTGAAGCCGAAATTTTTTATAAATTAATAAATCCTACGAAGTATTTTCTTACTGGTATCAGAGCGTCAATAGCCTAATGGCTTAGGGTACGGTCTGCGAATCGTAAGGTCGTAGGTTCGAATCCACCATTAGACTATTGACGTGAACCATCTCCTAGCACAAGCTTAAGCTTAGTTGGAATGGTTAACAAGAATGTTGGTAATGTTTTCTGAAAAAAAGGCATATTGCTAGCTTTCTTTAAAAAATATAGTAAATATATAGTAATCTAGACTGGGATTTGCTGTTACTGCTATAAATACAAAATTACAACAGAAAAATAACATGAATAAATATTTATAAGCCAATTGTGTAGTACTTTCGTTACCCCATACCCGATCGGTCTAACCTCCCCAGCAAGGTGGTAACAAAACTTTCAAACTGCGTCCCCCGTGAACGAAAGGGAGAAAAATAAATCTAAATTGGCCCAATCCTTTGAAATCCCCTACTTTTTCTGCCGCCATTTTCGAGAATAATTGCCGCCAAGTAACTTAAGAAAGTTTGGAATTGGACTGACCGTGCGAACTGATTTCAACTCTGTATAGTTGTGATACAAGGTTGCTTTTAGAGAAATTGAATTTTGGTGATTTAAAAGGGTGATTTTAAGAAGTGCATTCGAAGATGTAATAAATGGCATTTCTATTTCTTTGATTCGTTTTAAAAAAAAAGGTTTTTTTTTAACTTTATGTTCGATATTATTCTGCTGTGTACATAAAATAATAAAATATAAAAAACCACACTACCTATATACTAAGTTGGACTGGTTCAACGACGCCTACAACAGCAATACTCGCCGGAGGAAAGGAAATTTCCTGGCAATACCTAAATATAGAACGGCGGGATACAGGGGAAGTATCAAGTTTGCCTCAACAAAGATATGGAACGATTTACCCCCACCGTTTCGTATGCCTGTATCAGACACTGGTATTAAAACAACGTACAAAAAATTCTTACTGTCGATACAACACAACGATCATAAAACCTAAAACAGCTAGCTGCAGGATGAAGTCCGGTCTTTGCCGGGACCGGCCGGTCGTTGGGGTGTCCTGTCGCTGACAGATCCGGGGCACCCCGGTCATAACGGCTGATGGCATTCGCGGAAGGTTTAGTGGGTAGGGGCTGCCCAGGCCGAGTCCCACACATCCCTCCGGGCCCACCCAGGGTACCGGAGGATGGTCTTTAAAAAGATTCCCCCGCGTGAACAAAAAAAAAAGTGTCCGGACGGTTGCTTCAAGTTTGTTCTTCGGTGCCGGCGAGAATAAATTAATTTGTTGTAGTAATTTTATGTGCTGATTTGCCACGCGCTCGGCGATGTAGGAAATCATCGTGAGGAAACCTACATATCTAAGAAAAACAGTCATGTGAAGTCTATCAATCCGCACTAGGGTTACGATTCTATACTATCTTTATAGAGAACTGTGCCCTACAGTGGGACATAAATTTATAATTTATTGGCTGTAACTATTTTACGCCTTCAATCAATTAAACATATATTTATTTAAATAAAATGTAAGTAATGTCCGTAAACTATCATTTTCTTTTAATGCAATTTTCCGCTAATAGCGTCTAACTTCATTGTTGGAACGTGCGCCATCTTTTAAATTCCTTCCACGTCCAGGAAGGACATGCGAGGTATAACAATATTAGAGCTTTATTGGAACTGCGCGTTCCCAACGTGGTACCGGAACTAGACTATTACGTCACATCCGGCGAGCGCGGCCAAGTTCTAAATTAGCGTAATTTTTCACAAAGAGTGCCTACGTGGGAGTAAAGGAAGTCGTGCAGGGAGGGGTGTAATTTGATTCAGGAACTAACGTATCGTAGGAGACTATTTATCTGTCTTTCAATTAAAGTTACAGCCTTTATATATGTCCCAATTCTGGGCACAGACCTTCTCTGTAAAGAGAGTGTAAGGGCGTAGCTGTCATGAAGCCCTAGTACGAATTGGCAGACTTCACATGTCTTAGAATTTTTTCTAGGAAATGTAGGTTTCCTCCGATGTTTTCCTTCACTGCCGAGCGCGTGAGAGATCAGCACATGAAACTGCAACAACAAATTTATTGTCATCATGTATATAAAAT
Organism: Meandrusa payeni; assembly: GCA_029286785.1. NCBI lineage: Eukaryota > Metazoa > Arthropoda > Insecta > Lepidoptera > Papilionidae > Meandrusa > Meandrusa payeni. The sequence goes on from JAGSMX010000029.1 coordinate 7,855,648, forward strand.
GACATGTCTATTCAACATTAATCAATTACACATTATATAAAACCTATTTATATAAAATAAATAAAAACAAAGTCTTCTATCCTATTTACCAGGATAAGCTGTAGTATGCCGCCTGGGAATCGAACGCGCGACCGTCAAATCTTAAGTCCAACCTCTTACCCGATAAACGCCAATAGCCTAATGGTTTAGGGTACGATCTGCGAAACATAAGGTCGTAGGTTCGAATCCACTATTCGACTATTGACGTGAACCATCTCCTGGCACAAGCTTAGGCTGTGTTGGAATAGTTTACAAGAATGTTCCCCTGCCTGTCGTAGATGACTAAATGGGGCCTCGGGTACACTGGGCGACAAGGCTGGGTGCCTTCGTCGTCCGCCAAGGCGACATGACATACACATACACACACACACTTGAGCACAGTGCAGAGGGGCTCCGGTGCGTTCCTCTGGAGATCCCGGAGCCCCTCACCATGCACCGAGGAAGGGCAACCTCCCGGCCACTATTGCTTTCTTAAAATATAAAAACTATCTGATAAAAACGTGACAGGAGTAAAAAGAATTTCTCAAATACGGCAGTAATACTAAGCGACTTAGCAAAACCTCTTTAGACGAGAACTTTTTGCGTAGAAAGAAAGCTGGCAGCCAAAATTGAATATTAAAAGTTAGAAGTAACACTATTAAAATGTTTGCCGCCGCAGACGCGACGTGGATGAAAAATTCGACTTGCCAACACGGACTGTGGGCAAATTAAAAAGTTTGGAACACTTTCGCTCTCAACTTCAAACTATTTCCGCGCCATTTTGGTTAAGCGTTCAACTTTATAAAATCCACTCTGTCATTATGTTAGGTAATTTACTTTGGAGGACATGTTTTTGTTGTACACTGAATTGTGTATTTATTTATTTTTTAACCGATTTCACACATGTTTTCAATTCTCTTGTATATAGCCGTAGCGCCGTCATTAATCTTGAACGTCAAGATAACAATTGATAGCTGGCAACACATGACACCCAGCGATTGTTATGCATAATAACTACTTCCAATGATATCTTAATGATTTACCTGAACCTTATTGTATCTTTAATTCATAATTAATAATTTAGTTGATCGTCACATGAACTTGGCATTGTAAACAATAGTTGTAACTTATTAGTTCCTAATCTGACTTCTAATTAATTTTGTATAAAGATTGTGAGGACGCGCAGTTGTGAAGGTAATCGTTATAAATTATTCTTTCTACAACGTTACGCTGTCTCAATAAAGCGAGTGTATTAGTTGTTGGTCTATTTTATTCCAAGAAACCTACAAATTATAACACAATTTAGTGTATTTACGAGCAAAAACAAAAACCGACTTCAAATCTAACCAAACTTTCATCAAACTACCTTTCCACTAATAAATGTATCATTGAAATCGGTTAGCGTGATATTGAGTCATTCGGCCATACTTGATGCAAACTCACTTAATGGTTTTGTCATGGATGCCATTTCTAGGACCAGATTTCCTGCAACAAAGCACCCGCTTTCAAATAAAAAATTTTTATTAAAATCGGTTCTCCCAGTCCAAAGTTATGAGGTCACATAAAATTTTAACACGCATATAAATTGAGAAGTCCTTTTTGAAGTAGGTTGAAAATGATTTTGATTTTTTTTGTTTTAATTAGGTCTTTAACAATAGTCTTGGTATAGAATGTTTACATTGAAGCCCTGGTAGCTCAGTGCCCGGGTGGGCCCCTCAAGTTACATAGTACGCTAGCAACCCGAGTTCTATCCCTGGTGCCAGCATCAATTAATTTGTTGTTGCAATTTTATGTGCTGATTTACCTCGCACTTGGCGGTGAAGGAAAACATCGTGAGACAACCTACATGTCCTAGAACAAATTTCTAAGACGTGTGAAGTCTGTCAATCCCACAAAGCACTAGGACCGGCGGTCCATTCCGTTATACTCTTTTTACAGAGAAGACCTGTGCCCGGCAGTGGGACATATATAAAGGCTGTAACTTTAACTTTTAACTTGGTATAGAAGTTTGGGTTTCGAAGATTTACCAAAAAAATTCTAAAAATTGTATGGTAGAATGATTGTTGATTCATTGACTTGAAATTTGTTTATACGACAATATAAGACTTGGTTAGCGCGATTTTGCAATAACGAGCACGAATGTAAAAGAGTTTGAAGGAGCGAGAACATCGTAATATAACTTTGATATCGTTCGTTATATAGGTTGTCAAATATCTCCCTTCCGCCTTTTGTGTTTCCGCATTTTTCGTCGCCAGTCACCATCCGCTTCAAGAATGGGTCGAGTTCGTTCCGTTTCAGCAGCATATCGCAGGCGTTGATTCGGTCCAGAAGGTTTTTTTGCGTCAAATCATGCGGCACCCAAACATCAAGCTTTTTTTTTTTGTATCCAGCCTTCTGCAGATGGTTTAAAATGGTTTGGTGACTAACTCCCATCTCCTGGGCGATGTCACGAGATGCCACATGCCGGTCTAACTCGATGTAGTCCATGATTTGATCGGTATTTGTCGTCACAGGTCTTCCGCCGGCTGGCTTATCCATGGTGTCGTTTTCACCGGCTCTGAATCGTCGAAACCATTCCTCCGTGGTTCGAAGTGATAGAGTACCATCCTCCAAAACACCATTAATCTCACGGAACGTTTCTCTAGCGGATTTGCCTTTAACGAAGGAAAACTTTAAAATAGCGCGAATTTCGGCGTTAGTGAACTCCATGTTTACACGTCTATAACTGTTGAACGCAATATCCAAACTAATTATGCATAGCGTCGTTTTGTAGGTTATGTCAAGACCTTTCAAATTATGTATAGTATTGCTAGATACGAGCTCTGTAGCGCTTTGTACATAGCCGCGAAATTCAAAAGACAAAAAGGCGGAAGGGAGATATTTGACAACCTATTATTTGCTTACTAAGTGGCTTTTTGTATTTACTCGTAATTACACTTATAAATCGCCTTATAAACGAAATAAACATACAACCAAATAACAGCGTCTCCTAGACTATGATAAGAAGTATTACATTTATACCAATGTTTTGTATGCAAAAACAAATTCATTTAAGGTCAAGCCACATAGCGAGCGAGGCTTAGCGTTGGCAGTTGTAATATACTAGTTAACATAGAGCATTACACATAGAGTCACCGCGCGCGAAACTCGACTAGGCGCGGTGTCTGGCAGATTGACAGTGGTGGAGCGGGGCGTAGTTATTGTCTCTGGTCTTGTCTAGTGTGTGATGCTGTATATTAACTAGTACATTACAACCTGTTAATTTGACGCCAACGCTTCGCCCCGCTGGCTGTGTAGCTTGACCTTAAGAACAATTCAACTCCTCCCGCAATGTTCTTGCCTTATCATTGTCGTCTATCTTAATTACTTCTAACAAGATTGTCTCTAATCCGGCCTGCATTTCCAACTAGATTTGCTAATCTACCTTGTCTTCACTACTTACTACCAATTGGAGTTAATTTATTTAACTAAATATTATGAAATGAAATTAATCAGAACCTATCTAACTACACTGTCATTACAACTACTCTTAAATCGATCTCGACTCTCTCTAACCTCTCTATCGACTCTTAAATCGATTAATCGATTTGCGTGATATTGAGTTACTCGTACATTTGTCGGGCACATACTTAATGAAAATTGAAGACTTATACCTAGTATTTTTTTTTTGTTTTCTAGTTCCCCTAACGTGGATAGGTTAGGGCAGTTTTTCTCCCATGCCTTTCCTCTCATTCATTCATCCTTCTTGTTAATATTTATGTTTATTACAGTCTAATATTACACTTATTATTATTACACAATTAATTTCTACTTCTATTATACACTACTTCTTTTATTTTTTTTTCTCTTTCTTATAATTATTTCTAGTTTCTGTCATTCTCTTATTCCTAATCTTATTTTTATTACATTTGTCTTATTACTATCTACGCTATTTTTATATAATGCTAGTTGAAGTTCTTATTACTAATACCTATAGTACCTAGTTACTAATTATAACTTTTTATCTAATGGTGGGCTCGCAACTCACATTGTTTTAAATGTGTGTTGGGATGCGCCTTACTTTCTAGGCTGCTTTTTCTGCGATTTGTTTGCAGTAGCTCAGGAATCTTCGACTAACATCCTTTATTTTTTACTATTTGTGGTAGGTTTTCTCTACTAATTTTTATGCCTAAAAGAGTTTCGGTTTCTATTCTTAAACTAGCGTGGATAGGACACTCAGTAAGGAGATGGATAATAGTCTCATTCACGCCATCGTCACAGGCACACGATGGGCTCTCCTTACACCTGAACCTGTTCAGGTATTCGGAGAACCCGCCATGTCCTGTGAAAACTTGTACAAGCCTTGCATCCATCTTCATCTTCCGTACTGTGCGGTATGCGTCGGCGGCATCCGGAAAGAAGATCTTGGTTACACCCGTCGCCGTCGCACCCTCTCGGTACCTCTCGTTCCATTCGTCAATCGACTCCAAACGGATCTGTCTCTTGACAAATGAAACTGGGCATCGATCGTAAACGGGGGCCCTCTTTGTCTTACACCTAGTATAGGTAGTAGGAGACCGCTTCCGAAAACGAAGAATGATGTAGTAATATACTAATGACACATTTGATGACGGGATAGAAAAAAATCGATTGTTATTAAAAAAATCATATTTTTAAAACCGTTTTACTAACTTTACCATGATATTAGTGTAAACTATAGTACTAATGACACCTTTGATGATGGGATTGGAAAGAAAATCAATCCAGATTTTAAAAATATATTTTTAAAAATGTTTTATTAGCATTAGTTATCTCTCCATGATATTAGAATAGTTATACGATAGTAATAATGACACCTTTGATGAAGGGACAATAAAAAACGATTCTGATTTAAAAAAATCAAATGTTTTATAGAAAACACCAATTAGACAAAAAGTCAAAAACAGCTGATGCTCGGGTCAAAGAACGCCAGAGCGCGGAAGGGCGGCTGTTTTTTTTTTAGTTAAGTAAATGTATTTTTTATGACATTATCTTCTCATTTAAGTATACTAATATGATGGAGCATATATAATACTAATAAAACGTTTTAAAAATATGATTGTTTTTTTTTAATAAGGATCTTTTTTTTCCATGTCATCATCAAAAGTGTTATTAGTACTATCGTCTGACTTCATTTTCGGAAGCGGTCTCCTAATTAAATAATATATTAATAAATCTAATATATGTATAATTTATCTATTAATTGGACTAAATGGGACGGAAAACTCGAGCGTTCATTTAAAAAGAATCATCAAAAACGGTTCTCATAGTCGAAAGTTATTGGGAACATAAAAAAAAACACACAGACGAATTGAGAATCCTTTTTTGAAGTCGGTTGATAAAAAAAAGGTCCCCAAGAGATGTACTCCGCGGGTATTAAGAACCAGTTGAATTCAGCGTCTCGCTCATTACGAAGAGATAAAATTTAAATTGCAAAAACCTCCCCCTCGGAAAAAAGGGCTAGTGGGCGTCAAAAAAGCTTCGAGATGCTCTGCGGAGGGCCGCCACCCTCGCAGAATTAATATTTTTCCGCCGTTTGTTTCTTGTTATCAGTAATTTTAAGTACATTTACGCGTTGAGAATTTCTATAAATCGAATCATTGATAGCCTAAAATCTTCCGGTCTTTGGTAACAATCCCACTACGATACATCTGTGTCTACCTACACCTAATATAAGAAGCGGTATCTTAAAAAAAGCTCGCATTTAAACCTTACTAGTGTAAATAGAGTCAGTTTTTCCTGTGCGCTTTTCTCTCAGTTTATTAAGCCCCATATGTCACTGGGGTAAGCTCATCACTATACACAGGGAACAAATTAAAAAATGTATAGCGACTTAAAAAAACGGCAATTGGTAGTGGTAAAGCCTACTGGACCTCCAACCCGTGAGCCGTGACTACTAGATCGTAAACCGAACCTTAGTCAGTAGGTTATGCTTGTAGTAGAGATACCTCTACTACGAGAGTTCGTGAATATGAAGTATTAGGTCAAAAAGTCAATCAAAGTGTAGATTTTCCTATAAATAAAACATGGCGGGAAACTATGAGTATACACGAATAGATTGCAAATGGCGGCCGTTAGACGGTATATTGGCGCGCAAAAGTTCGCGCGTGATGGATGCTACGACTTTAAAATTAGACGATCGCCTGCAGGCAACTAATTGTTGATGATCCGACATCTTAAAGTTATAACGTATCTCGTTACGTTTCATATTTTTAAAATAGTTTATCTATTTTTGAAGTAAAACGCCTTAGTCCGTTCACACCTTGAATTCGCCAATGCCTCTTGGAATCCAGTATATAGTTCACATTCTCAGCGAATAGAAAATGTCCAACGTACATTTAAACGAGATCTTGCGTTCGTCTCGCGTAATACATATCGCAGATGTCCTTAGTGACAGATTAAATTATTTTCATATGCATACTTTGTGTAATCGCCGCAAAATGTTAGATGTAGTTTTTCTTCACAAAGCCATCAATGGCGAAATAAAAAGTAGACTGATACTCGAAAACATTCACATTAGAGTGCCATTCAAATATCCAAGGAGTCGTTGTTGTAGGATTTTTGATGTGCCGCAATCTAAAACCAACTGTCACATAAGCCATTGCCAAGGATTTCCGCTACATATAACCTCCTTAATATTAAGTCCACGTCGGTTGACATTTTTTCTAATTCACGCAAGCTCTTCCGCACCTTAATGTTATAAGTAAGTAATTAGTTTTATCTATTAATCAGTAATTAATTTATTACTGATTTTTCTTTTTCTTTATAATTTATAAAAATACTTTTGTTACTATTACAACAGGACTTAATTTGTAAACTTGATTATTACAACAATGTATGCTTGTGTAATGCTGTTGGTGTATCTTAGTAAATAAACAAATAAATAAAAAACTTCTTTACTTTAGGAGTGAAACCGTTACGAGAGAGTAAAGATTTATTTATTTATTTAATAAGATACACCAACAGCATTACACAATCATACATTGTTGTAATAATCAAGTTTACAAACTAAGTCCTGTTGTGTATGCCAATTACAGGTGTACACAACATTCGGCATAAAGAAACGTAACGATTTTATTATTAATACTTACAAAAATATTTTATTAAATGATAAAGTAATAGGAATATAACTACTAAATTAATTAGATTAAGATAAAGATAGAGAGTTAAGATGAACTACAAAGACTGGCCAGAGAAGCTGGCCTGGACTGCTTCAAACAGAAAGTTACGTATCATATATCTAAGACACAGTGCAGGCCTATTGTCTGTATCACACTGTAGGAGCAAGAGAGAACAGTGTGCGCGCACATTTTCTTTCTCTCATGAACAATAGTGTTTATCTTAGACATAGACATTTATTTTATTGGCATCATAAGCACATTACAAAAAAAATAAAGAAAATTAAAAAAAAACAGTTGAAGAAAGAAAGACGGGATAAATAGGACATGGTGCTAACGTTGGACACTGTTATGCATGTACTGTCGCAACGCTGCCACAGTGCTGATTTTCAGCTGTGTCATGCACGTATTATATATATATATATTTACAAATATACATACATACGTATAGAGAAAGCTAAAGAAGTTTAACCTAAGTCGTGTGGTGTAATCCATACTCGTGTTTTTTCAAATGATGAATTTTGCCGAAATATACTAGTACACTAATATAAATGTAATTGAAGTATGACGATGGCATCAAGTTATATGGCATCAAGTACGCTAGCAACCCGAATCGATCACCGGTGCTGGTAGCAATGAAATTTGTTGCAATTATAACTGCCAATTTACCACGCACTCGGCGGAAAATCATCGTGAGGAAACTTGGACGTGTTAGATTATTTTAATCAACATTGGAACATAAGATTTTTATATACTTTAGCAATGCATACAGAAAAATAATCTTTTAAATAATAAAACCCATTTAAATAATCTATAAGCTTATTAAAATATGTATGCATAGGACAATACACAATTTCATTAAATAAATAGAAATTGAAAAGAGATTATATTCATAAAAGTTATTTTATTAAAAGATAAATTTGATTTATAATCACTTATATTAATTCATGAATCGATTATTATTGGGATTCATATAAATGGGCCGACTTAACGAAGCGTTTACGGCTTTCGCAACGCTTTCGAACCGTTTTCTTAGAATCCGTCATTAAAATTTCCTTCTCTCTCTCCTTAATTAAAAAATCGTGTCGACTGACAAATAAAATCAATTGCGCCCCCTACTACGGTGTGAGTTTTCCGTGGAGTTTTTCTACCAGCTCCTAACCTTTAGTCGATGTCGTAATTATATTTGTTTAATGATTACGAAGTTTTGATGGACTTGGTTAAGCCTTTGCCCATCCCCTGCCAACGGTTCGATACGTAGCTACATTTGAGACAAACAGAAATATATCTAACGTACTATTTGTATATTTTTTTATCTTCAACCGACTTCGAAAAAAAGAGGTTCTCAATTCGACTGTATGTTTTTATGTTTGTACCGCATAACTTTCGACTGGGTGGACCGATTTGGACGATTCGACCGATATTTGAAAGCTGGTACTTTCCTTGTGACCAATTAGGACAGTAGTATCCGTGAGAAAACCATATAAGTCTTAAATTTGCATCAAGTATATGTTCAACAAATGGACGAATAACTCGATCACGTCAACTTAGATGATTCAAATTTTGAGTAGATTGATAAGACTGGTTCGGTTCTGATTAATTCCATACTTAGTATCTAATATCCTTATAATATGTAATATCCATCATAAGTATAGTTAATACAAAGAGGGCGTAATAGCGTTTAACATTTTTTTTTATAAAAAGAAAGCTAGCAATATTTTTTTTTTCAGACAATTGGAATGGTTAACAATTGTTAACCATTCCAACTAAGCTTAAGCTTCTGCTAGGACATGGTTCACGGCGATAGTCCAATGGTGGATTCGAACCCACGACCTTACGATTCGCAGGCCGTACCCTAAACCATTAGGCTATTGACGCTTCTTAAACGACGCTTTAGTTCGATTTGAAATCGGTTTTTGTCTTCTCTTAGATTTACTTGTATTTATTACACACAGTAATACACAAAACTTTTACCAAAAATATTGTTATATATCGGATAGATAGGCGTGTATGCCCATTATAAGCAAGAACAATATCTAGCCGTGACCAAAAGGTCGGTTAAGAAAGTTTGTATATCTCGAAAGATTTAGCTAGCTAACTGAAACGAATTGTGCATAATAGACAATTAAATATCCTTAAAATAAAGTTAAATATTTTTATTAATTTATTTATATTTCATTAAAAACATAAACATAAAAGAAAAAGATATCTTACGTAAACTTGGGTAATACACTATTTTTCAGTAAGTTTTAGTAGGGTTGCCTCCATGTGGTGGCAAAATTTAATGAAAAATACTAAGGGCTAAGGGAAGTGCCGCTAAAATTAATTAAAAAATCTTACATATATAAATATACATTTACATATACATATAAATACATCATATTTTCTAGATTAAGACAAAAATTATTATTTTTATACCTCAATAGTTTAATAGTTCAAGGTACGGTCTTTGATTCGTAACGTGAACAAACCGTGAAAGGTTAACAAGAACTGTGAAAAGTACGGGATATACGACACGAGATTGAAGGTTTGAAATTCATTCAACGTGCGCTGTTCGATGTAAAAAACGCTCGATCTCCCACTATTTTCAAGATCACCCCCGCCGTATTGAGGCCACCCCACGCCACCCTATTAAGACGCCTACTACAGAAAAACCTTTGAATTCAAACAAAAATGTCGGCCAATGGGAGGCGTTGGCAACGGTTAAAAATGTGATCGATTGTGGGGGTGCAATGGCGGATAGACATTTTTATATTCGCCCTCGTTCATCGTGTGAAACTTAAATTATGTAGCATAAATAGCAGTTATAGCCTAGTTATTAACAGCATCACTTAACTGGTGGTTGTAAGTTCGAATTCTTTTCGTTTAAAACAAACAAGTATTTAAAAAAAAATACAAACAAGTATTTTTTTTTAAAAAAAGAAAGCTTGCAATATTCCCTTTTTTTCAGAAAATATTACTAACATTCTCGTTAACCATTCCAACTAAACTTAAGATTTTGCTAGGAGATGATCCTGGTCCCCTTCTGCGACTCCGTAATGACCCAGGAGACCGCCGAACGGGATCGGGAGGGGGCCGATCCCGTTAGGAGATGGTGCAGGCGGGCCGTTGGCAGACCGGCCCGCAGCCCTGTAGTTCTGGGCTCTCAAGAATAAGACTACGGTATCCCCTACCTGTCGTAGAAGGCGACTAACGGGTTCACTGGGCGACAAGGGTGGAGGCCTTTGTCGTCCGCTAAGGTGGACCCGGGAGGAACGCGACATCGGCTGGCCCGTGTCGCCTTGCACTGCGAGGGCACAGGGGGTTTAGTGGGATGAGCTCACCTCCTGTCATATACATGACTTAATAAACTGAGTCAATTGTGACAGACAGAATACGAGAGCTGTCCACTTTTTTTTTCTTTTGAGACGATCATATGCACGTAGGCCGTGATTTTGATTGAGAGGTGGCTAAGCTCTCAGGTCGCTTACTTAGCTTAAACGTCACCACTTTTCAGCTTATTAGGTCTCATATCATTAGTAGGAGCTAACATATTACTACTTTCATTACCAAGGAGACCGAAAAACGGACAGTCATTAGTAGAAGCTTGATTATGTTTCAAACTCAAGACAAGATCGTAAAGCATAGCCTCTAGGCTATAAGATAATATTCATAAGAAATTATTAGTGAGAGCAAATTTTTCTTTTACTGAGTATATTTTTTCTTAATGAATAACGGTGATCAGCCAGGTTGCCTGTACAGTTTCCCGGTTTTTGAGTTGCACAGCTCATAGATCGCTTAGTCAGAACGTCTTAAGGGTAACTCGCAAGGGTCCTCCCAGTGAGGGTAACCTCGGCTTGGACGGTTACTATGTTACGCGTAAGCATTCCGATCCGAGGGTGCTCGAGAGGGCCGAACCAAGGCTCGGTCGGTTGCTATTTCACGGATAATCTAACGGACATTCAAAAGCTAAACTAACTTTGAGTGCCACTTCGGGAACCGATGGCGCTGGGAGAAGAGGTGGCCGAAGAAACTCCAGCAACGCTTCAAACATCTAAGAGGCGGAAACTCTACTCGTGACAGCATTCGACCCCAATAAATGCCTATTTCAAACAACTGCTCGACCACGTTCCTGTCTGATGTTAAGATGACATCTAGCCTAGTAAGACACACTAGCTTAGTAAATTCCTATTCAATCTTCTCTTGAAAACATGTATGTAAATAAAAATGAAATTACTCACCGTGTGATATAATATTTAAATTTGGAACACAAACTTATAACAACTATCCAGCGACATGGTCAAAATTCAACTGATTAGTTAACCCTTTACCAGGTCGGTCAAAAGCTGTCTTACCGGTTATCTTGCCGTAGGGGCTCCGCAAGGGTAGTAAAGGGTGGTGACTGGACATAATGGAAGCAACTTGGTTAAAAAAAAAGGGAACGACCACATTGCGCTAATAATAACGGATCGTATTATAATTTTTGGACCTATTTAAGTATCCAATGGGCTCTATTGTGATTTTTGCGGAACTGACCTAACCGGTTTAGGCGGTTTGTCGGATGTTGCTAGTGATGGGAACGTTTGTTTATCGATATAAATAAAATAACTTTGGTTTTACTATTTCTATAATTGCAAATTGAAATAGATATTTAAAATAATTGTAAAGAGATTTTTTTTTTTTTTTTTTTTTTTTTTTTTTTTTTTTTTTTTTTTTTTTTTTTTTTTTTTTTTTTTTTTTTTTTTTTTTTTTTTTTTTTTTTTTTTTTTTTTTTTTTTTTTTTTTTTTTTTTTTTTTTTTTTTTTTTTTTTTTTTTTTTTTTTTTTTTTTTTTTTTTTTTTTTTTTTTTTTTTTTTTTTTTTTTTTTTTTTTTTTTTTTTTTTTTTTTTTTTTTTTTTTTTTTTTTTTTTTTTTTTTTTTTTTTTTTTTTTTTTTTTTTTTTTTTTTTTTTTTTTTTTTTTTTTTTTTTTTTTTTTTTTTTTTTTTTTTTTTTTTTTTTTTTTTTTTTTTTTTTTTTTTTTTTTTTTTTTTTTTTTTTTTTTTTTTTTTTTTTTTTTTTTTTTTTTTTTTTTTTTTTTTTTTTTTTTTTTTTTTTTTTTTTTTTTTTTTTTTTTTTTTTTTTTTTTTTTTTTTTTTTTTTTTTTTTTTTTTTTTTTTTTTTTTTTTTTTTTTTTTTTTTTTTTTTTTTTTTTTTTTTTTTTTTTTTTTTTTTTTTTTTTTTTTTTTTTTTTTTTTTTTTTTTTTTTTTTTTTTTTTTTTTTTTTTTTTTTTTTTTTTTTTTTTTTTTTTTTTTTTTTTTTTTTTTTTTTTTTTTTTTTTTTTTTTTTTTTTTTTTTTTTTTTTTTTTTTTTTTTTTTTTTTTTTTTTTTTTTTTTTTTTTTTTTTTTTTTTTTTTTTTTTTTTTTTTTTTTTTTTTTTTTTTTTTTTTTTTTTTTTTTTTTTTTTCAGAAAATATTACTAACATTCTTGTTAACCATTCCAACTAAACTTAAACTTTTGCTAGGAGATGGTCCTCGTCTCCTTCTGCGACTCCGTAATGACCCAGGAGACCGCCGAACGGGATCGGGAGAGGGCCGATCCCGTTAGGAGATGGTGCAGGCGGGCCGTTGGCTGACCGGCCCGCAGCCCTGTAATTCTGGGCTCTCAATAATAAGACTACGGTATCCGCTGCCTGTCGTAGAAGGCGACTAACGGGTTCACTGGGCGACAAGGGTGGAGGCCTTTGTCGTCCGCTAAGGTGGACCAGGGAAGAAGGGGACATCGGCTGGCCCGTGTCGCCTTGCACTGCGAGGGCACAGGGGGTTTAGTGGTATGAGCTCACCTCCTGTCATATACATGACTTAATAAACTGAGTCAATAGTGACAGCACTCGTCGGGTAGACAGTGAATACGAGAGCTGTCCACTATTTTTCTTTGTGACGATCATATGCACGTAGGCCGTGATTTTGATTGAGAGGTGGCTAAGCTCTCAGGTCGCTTACTTAGCTTAAACGTCGCCACTTTTCAGCTTATTAGGTCTCATATCATTAGTAGGAGCTATTATTACTACTTTCATTACCAAGGAGACCGAAAACGGACAGTCATTAGTAGAAGCTTGATTATATTTCAAACTCAAGACAAGATCGTAAAGCGTAGCCTCTAGGCTATAAGATAATATTCATAAGAAATTATTAGTGAGAGCAAATTTTTCTTTTACTGAGTATATTTTTTCTTAATGAATAACGGTAATCAGCCAGGTTGCCTGTACAGTTTCCCGGTTTTTGAGTTGCACAGCTCATAGATCGCTTAGTCGGAACGTCTTAAGGGTAACTCGGCGCAAGGGGACCCTGTGAGGATAACCTCGGCTTGGACGGTTACTATGTTACGCGTAAGCATTCCGATCCGAGGGCGCCCGAGAGTGCCGAACCATGGCATGGTCGGTAGCTATTTCACGGATAATCTAACGGACATTCAAAAGCTAAACTAACTTTGAGTGCCACTTCGGGAACCGATGGCGCTGGGAGAAGAGGTGGCCGAAGAAACTCCGGCAACGCTTCTAACATCTAAGAGGCGGAAACTCTACTAGTGATAGCATTCAACCCCAATAAATGCCTATTTCAAATAACTACTCGACCACGTTCCTGTCTGATGTTAAGATGACATATAGCCTAGTAAGACACACTAGCTTAGTAAATTCCTATTCAATCTTCTCTTGAAAACATGTACGTAAATAAAATGAAATTACTCACCGTGTGATATAATATTTAAATTTGGAACACAAACTTATAACAACTATCCAGTGACATGGTCAAAATTCAACTGATTAGTTAACCCTTTACCAGGTCGGTCAAAAGCTGTCTTACCGGTTATCTTGCCGTAGGGGGCTCCGCAAGGGTAGTAAAGGGTGGTGACTGGACATAATGGAAGCAACTTGGTTAAAAAAAAAGGGAACGACCACATTGCGCTAATAATAACGGATCGTATTATAATTTTTGGACCTATTTAAGTATCCAATGGGCTCTATTGTGATTTTTGCGCAACTGACCTAACCGGTTTAGGCGGTTTGTCGGATGTTGCTAGTGATGGGAACGTTTGTTTATCGATATAAATAAAATAACTTTGGTTTTACTATTTCTATAATTGCAAATTGAAATAGATATTTAAAATAATTGTAAAGAGATTTTTTTTAACAAGAATGAGTTAGTGAAAACATTGATAATTTATTCAAATTATTATTTCATGTTAAAATAACATTTGACTTTAAGTTAGAAATGTATATAAAATATTATTTGAGATAATACATTTATTGTAAAATATTGCATGGGAACATTTTATTTTATTGAAATAAAATAAATAAATAAAATAGCCTTTATTTGCTACTACAAATAACATGCACATTAAAAAAAATTACAGGTTTGTAGTAGTCGCCATTAAGGCGTAGGCCTCTCCCAAACCTCTCCATCTTTGCCTATCCCGTGCTATCTGCATCCACTGGGATCCACATATGTCTTTGAAGACATCTCTCCACCTTTTAAATGGTCTTCCTTTTTTTCTCTTTTTTTCCAGTGGTAACCCACTCTGTTAGTCGCTTTGCACACCTATTGTTTTCCATTCTACATATATGTCCTGTCCAGTGCCATTTTAGTAACCTTAGTCTTTTCTGTGCTTCTACAATTTTTGTTCTGTTTTTTTATATATTTTTCGTTACTTATGTTTTCTGATTGTTTTATTCTTAGCATGCTTCTTTCCATTTTACCTTGACATATAGACATTTTATATAGACAATAAATAAATACACAGACATAATAAGTTCAGAAGTATTATATCATTTTAATATGCATTTATAACATGTAGTAGATGTCAAAGCAAAAACCGACTTAAACCGAATCAAACTTTATGCGTATTTGTACGACCGAATTATCGTCGGTATATTGTGAAACAGAATTAATCATTATTTTTTGTTAACGGGGAAGAAATCTTCAAAAAGATACCCTGCCTTCTGGGGGGAAGGCAGCGGTTATGTGGTTGCGGTGGGTTTTTACCCACTAAAACCTACCGGTGGCCCTTTCCTCGGTGCATGACGAGGGGCTCCGGGATCCCCGGTGGAACGCACTGTGCTCAAGGAGAGCACGTCCCGGGGGTGGAGGTTACTAGCTCCCCCCCTGTGCCCTCGCAGTGCAAGGCTACACGGGCCAGCCGATGTCGCCTTCTTCCCGGGTCCTCCTTAGCGGACGACAAACCTTCCAAACCGACCACCCTTGTCAACCAGTGAACCCGAGGCCCCTTTTAGTCGCCTTCTACGACAGGCAGGGGATACCGTAGTCTTATTCTTGAGAGCCCAGAACTACAGGGCTGATAAAATTAATCAGAACTAACCCAACCAAACTCTCATGAAATTACCCTTGATGTACATCCTTTCCAATAAAAAAATAATAATTGGCTTTTTTTAATGACGAACTACACAGATTGGCCAGAAATGTTGGCCTTGACTGTTTCACCGGATTGAGAGATGGCATAGCTCTTAGGTCGCTTAGCCTGAACCTATATTGCTGATTACTTTATTTAATGTAGTTCGTCAATAAAAAAACATTCTGATCTGATAGGGCTCAACGACGTTTCCGTCGGTTGCTATTTCACGGCTATAAATTGGCGTTGATATTGACTTATTCGCCTATTTTTCGCGCAGATACTTAATGCAAATCTAAGAAATATAGTTTTCTCACGGATGCCACTACTACCCGTGTAGACCTAATAAAATTCTTTCGTCTATGTGTAACCCGATAACTTTTTAAAGGTTACCAAAAAAGTATCGATAATCGACATTCACATGATAACTATAGCAGCACTATTACACTGAAGGGCAGCCCTAGAAACGGACAGAGTTGAAAAAGTACAATTAAAAGGCGAAGAATTGTCCGCTATGACAATGGGTCGAATTTGCATACTGGTATGACCGGTTCTCACGGCGCGCTGCAGCCGGCGTGCGATATCTCACCTCTGATGACCTCGTATTGGTTACACTGCACACACATATCGGATCGTAGATTCGATTCCAAATTATTTGTATGATAATTAAATATATTTGAATGAGACTTATGGATTCGCGGCTTAATATTAATTTCAAATTCCTAATGTTTCCAAAAATTTACTGTGTTCGTGGTCACACGGGAGAGGTGGTGGAGGGGGGGGAGATGAGGTTATTTATTTGAGAAGAGGGAAACTCGATTGATTCAGGTGAATTGCCCATCTATTTATACAGGGATGGGCAGGCGAAACATAGAATAATATTTTTTTTTTGTTGACGGGAGATAGGGGAGAGAGGGGAATGTTCAACAGGATACCACACCTTCTGGGGGTAAGTCAGGGTTATGTGAGGCTCTTATACATACATGGCGGTACGGGATCTCTAGTCTAGGAGCAGGGGCTCCAGTGGATCGCAGTGACAGAAAGAGATCATTGATCCTTCGCAGTACTGAAAATCTCCGGATTTGGTTCAACATGAGCACAGAATCCGTGTTGCTGTATCGATAATCAAAGTCGACTCCTATAGGAGATGGTACAAGAAGAAGAATAGCATTATTTCTATAACTAACGCATATTTCTCGTAATACCTTACTAAGATAACAACGAACATGGTAATAATTATTACAGATGACCCTAAATATTTCGGTGACAATAAAAGAGGGCCTTAAGAAAAAAGGTCAAAGTAAAACAGATAGAAGAACGTCTTTGTTATTTAGATAAATTAAATCTTATTATTGAGAAGATGCGAGGGGCATCCTTTGTAATAACATTTGTGTTTTTTTTTATATCTTGGACAAAGCACGAGACATTTAGGGTTGTGGGGATGGGAAAGAATCTTTGAGATGAGTCGTAGTTTTATACGGTCTGTGTGTTGTATTAATATTATTAAATTAATTATTTGTAATAAATTGTGGTCACCGTGTGGCAATGCTTTTGCTTTTTTTTCATTATGAACCTACTCTGCATTTAATTCGAAGTTTCACCGGAATTGAGAGGTAGTACAGCTCGATTACTGAGCCGTGGTAACACAGTGTCCGGGCGGTTGGCTCAAGTTGCATAGTACGCTAGCAACCCGAGTTCGATCCCTGCTGCGGGCACCAATTAATTTGCTGTTTCAATTGTATGTGCTGATTTAACACGCGCTCGGCGGTGAAGGAAAACATCGTGATGAAACCTGCCAATCCGCACTAGGGCCGCGTGGCGGGCTATGCCCTTATACTCTCTTTACAGAGAAGGTCTGTGCCCAGCAGTGGGACATAAATATTAAATATATAAAGGCTGTAACTTTAACATCTCTATTGGGAGTAACAGTAAAGGACCTTGAGAGACGACCTCAGCTTGGACGGTTGGTTACTCTCATCGAGTCAGCATTCCGATCCTAGGGCGCCCGATAGGACCGAACCACGACTCGGACATTCAAAAGCTAAACACTTCTAGAAGCGTTGGCGCTGGATGAAGAAGTGGCCGAAGAAACTCCAGTGTGAAATTGGTTGGCGTGATGTTGAGTTATTCGTCCATTTGTCATGGATGCCACTGTCAGAATTGGACCAAATTGAAAAAGGACCACCCGGGAAGCAGTAACTTGCAAATAAAAAAATCATCAAAATCGGTTCACCCAGTCTAAGTTATTAGGTAATAAATATAAAAGAAACATACAGACGAATCTAGAGTCTTGAAAAAGACCTGTCTGTACTGCGGATTTCTGCTTTGTTTCCGGTATATGTTTGTGAGTGTGACTTAATCGACTTGGTGACAGGGACTGAGTATATAGAAGTAAGTACTTCGTTATTTTCACTCAGCTTATTCATTTTAATACATAATTAAATAATGTTTACTTGCCGGGGCTTTATTTAAATGTAGTTTGTAAAAGTTAGTAGACAAAGTTAATAAATAGTTAAATAGTAAGGTTATAGCGTTGACTATTGACTTACCGTTTTCCGATAAAAGCTAACGGCCAAGCCGAGGTTTCCCCTCACCGGGGGGGACCCTTATAGAGGTTCAAGCTAAGCAACCTAAGAGCTATGCCACCTCTCAGTCCGGTGAACCAGTAAAATCTCTCGCTAATCTGTGTAGTTGTGGAGTAGTCAAAAATCGGAATACTTACGCAATTAGGGCTAACTCAATCTGGTGAAACAGTCAAAGCCAACCAGAGAAATGTCGTTATAGTTTTTGTGCAAAAAATTACACTTTAATATTTTGGATTGATTTTTATTAAAATTTCCATTTGTCAATCCCTAAATTATGCTAGTAAAATTAGGAAAATACAATTTAATAAATGCGCCATCTAGCTTTGAGTAGCATAGATAAATAAGACTCGCCATCTGTTGGCTAAAAGTCTCAACTATATACCGCCATCTATTGATGGAATTAAGTAAAAATATAAGTAGCCCTCTAGTATCTAAAATTTAAATTGTCATCTAGAACGACCCCTAGTGTCGAATAGCACCGCTTAAAGTTTTATTTGATATAAGAATGAAATACTTTATACGTAAAAGGTAATTAAGTAATATAATTATGCCATTAATTTATAATTATTATAACTCGTTTAATAAATGTTTATTATTAAGAAATTATTAAATAATTTATTTGATTTGCAATATTTTCTACTCCATAACAGATGTCGCTATACGTTTGTAAGTACACGTTTAAAAGTTTATGCAGTTATTTGATATTGTAGGGACACTGGCCGTCTTAACGTAATACAAAATTAAGGTCTAAACTAAGCAAAAGAATAAATTAAAAAGTGTGTTAAAAAGTACATACGACTATACTTTGAACTTTTTATTGCTTGAGAACTCCGAAAGGAGACGCTCGACGAATGGGAGGAGAGGTATGTCTCGGGAAATACCGCGAGTGGCACGAAGCTCTTCTTCCCGAGTGCTGCTGCTGCGTACAATATCGTGAGAAACATGGACATTACGCACCACACGACACAATTCATCACTGGACACGGTGGGTTTTCCTCGTATTTGAAGAAATTCAAGTGCGCGGAGAGCTCGTCGTGTGCATGTGGTGATACGGAGGATGTGAGGAAACGGTCTCTCACCTACTGTGTGAGTGCCCAATTTTCGCGAACGATAGGTTTAATATTGAGTAAGAATTGGGTACAGCACTGGTGGAAGAGAACCTTAGCCGAATAATGGCCAGCACAGGGAGAAATAAATTTATCGACTTTAATAATTAAATTACAAAGATCGTAATGACTGAATGTGCAAATTATAGGCTGGTTAATTTACAATTTTAACCGACTCCAAAAAAGGAGGAGGTTCTCAATTTGTCTGTATGTTTATTTTGTTACCTCATAACTTTGGACTGGGTGAATCGATTTTGATGATTCTTTTTTTATTTGAATTCTGGTGATTCCAGTGTAATTCATCCATCCACACATCTATGAGAAAACTCTTAAAATTTCATCAAGTATGTGTGCGACAAATGGACGAATAACTCAATATCACGCCAACCGATTTCAATGATTCATTTATTATTGGAAAGGATGCACTTCAAAGGCAGTTAGATGAGAGCTTGGGTATGACAAATTCTATTTCGTAATATTCTTATGATGATTCAAAAATACAAAGAGGGCGTCTACGCGTAATAGGTTAAAGTTTGATTTGATTTTAAGTCACTTTTTGATTTCGCAATTTTGTTAAATAAGAACTATGAAAGTAAAAGAGAGCGTTCGCGCATAGAAACATTTAAGTTTTTCAGTGTTCAGTTTCAGTCATTTAATGTTTGATTTGAATTCTGCTTATGTCTTCCCGGTAAGGAAAGAAGATGAAGAAAAAATGTCTATATGTCAACGTAAAATGGAAAGAAGCATGCTAAGAATAAAACAATCAGAAAACATAAGTAACGAAAAATATATAAAAAAACAGAACAAAAATTGTAGAAGCACAGATAAGACTAAGGTTACTAAAATGGCACTGGGCAGGACATGTATGTAGAATGGAAAACAATAGGTGGGCAAAGCGACTAACAGAGTGGGTACCACTGGAAAAAAAGGAAGACCATTTAAAAGGTGGAGAAATGTCTTCAAAAACATATGTGGATCCCAGTGGATGCAGATAGCACGGGATAGGCAAAGATGGATAGGTTTGGGAGAGGCCTACGCCTTAATGGCGACTAATACAAACCTGTAAATTAATTTTTTTAATGTACATGTTATTTGTAGTAGCAAATAAAGGCTATTTTATTTTATTTATTTTATTTCGTCTGTCTTTCCTTCCGATTACAATGTGGGTATTTTCAAGAGTAGAGTGAATAGGCATTTACTAAGCTAGTGCGCCTTACCATCCAGGACTGCATTTCCACTTTACATCAGGTGGGATCGTAGTCAAGCACTTGCTTAGAAATTATAAAAAAAAAATGTATGTTTTTCCGAGGTCCAAGTCAATGTTACCCCTCATCAGAGAGGCCCTTGAGTCAAGTTACTAGCAATAGAGGTGAAGCAGTAAATATCAGCTAATCTGTGTAGTTAACAAAAAAAAGGGTATTTGAAAATAATATAAAAAAACTACGTCTCTACAGTAAATCTCGCAACGCCACGCGCATCCCCTCCATCCGGGAACATATTTAACGGCCGTTTTTCCCCGACCATCCGCGTACGGGCCGGCCCGGGAATACAAATGGCCATTTAAGTGTCCGAAGGCATTTTTTTTGCGTCCGGGAAACTGCGGGAGGTTAACAGATTTTTACCAACACATCCCGGGGGTTATTTCGCTGATTAATTCACTGTTACCGCGCCGTGTTAACCCGGTTTTTTTTTAAACCTTTTCCCTTTTTTTTATGGAACCCCGACGCATGTAATTTGTCCGACAATTTGTCCGTTGGAGTGTTGTTTTTATTTTAATATTTTTTTCATCACCTAGTTGACTTTTCGTGTTAATTGAACGGGCCGTATAAAAAAGGGTTCCACTTTTCACACGTCACTCAGGCGATTGGTCGAGTGTTCGCTTATCGTACTTTTTACACAGGCAGTAAATTTTTATCGTTGACGTGTCTGTATTTTTTTTTCAATTGACACGGGAATTTTCACATGAGAGTAATAAATAAATTATTCAGTTATTTATTTATTTTTTTACTTGATCTCTACTTGCATTAAATAAAAGTGTACGAAGAGGCCGGCTTAATGCTGAAAGGTGTTCTCTACAGACTACCTTGGGTTTTTAATTGGGACGTGGAAGGAAATGCGTTATACACACCCGTCAGGTGTAACAGATGCATGTCTGGGCCCTATCTACTAAAATCTCCATCCACGGTGAGTCGGTCGAGTTAAACTATACAATAGGTCAGCCCTGTAGTTCTGGGCTCTCAAGAATAAGACTACGGTATCCCCTGCCTGTCGTACAAGGCGACTAAAAGGGGCCTTGGGTTCACGTGGCGACAAGGGTGGGGGCCTGCGTCGTCCACCAAAGTGGACCCGGGAAGAAGGCGACATTGGCTGGCCCGTGTCGCCTTGCGCTGCGAGGGCACAAGGGGGGAGGGAGTAACCTCCCCCGGGACGTGCTCTCCTTGAGCACAGTGCAGAGGGGCTCTGGTGCGTTCCACTTGAGATCCCGGAGCACCTCGTCATGCACCGAGGAAAGGGCCACCGGGGAGGTTTTAGCGGGTAAGATTTGTGAATATTTCCTCCCCGTCAACAAAAAAAAAAAAAAAAAAAATAGGTTGGTGAAGTCTCTTCGCTTTTTCAACAAAATTCAAACCATATTTTAATATAGTTTATTTATATTTTACTAAAGTATGTAGGTACTATTTTGTTTGATAACTTTATCCATCTTGTAGGAAGGGACATGATCCCATTACTAAAAAAATTTTGGGACTTCTGATCAAAATACCGCGACAAGTGATTTTGGCAGTCCTCTCGTGATGTTAATCGGACACTGCCTAAAGAATTCTGAAGAGACCGAAACAGGTGGAAATCTGAAGGTGCAAGTTCAGGAATACACGGCGGATGCATTAACACCTCCCAGCCAAACTCTCTTAATTTTTTCTGAGTAGCTAAAAATGTGTGAAGTCTAGCGTTATCATGATGAAAAACCACACCCCTTCTGTTGATTAATTACGGCCGCTTTCTCTGAACTTCTTGCTTTAATCTCATCAGTTGTTCGCAGTAGAGTACAGAATCGATGGTCCTGCCTGGTGGTAACAGTTCATAATGAATAATGTCCTTCCGATCCTACCACACACACAGCATCACCTTGTTGCGAGTTAACCCGGGTTACGCCACAGTGAAGCCTGACCAGACTTTGATAACGATCTTTTTCGCACGTTTTTGTCGTACTTGATCTACTTTTCATCACCAGTTATCAGCTTCTTGAAAAATGGTTCGGTTTCATTACGTCGTAATAAAGAATCACAAACGAGTACACGGTTCTTTCATTAACCTCTTTTGGTACCTTAATATCGAGCTTTTTGTGTATTCTGTTTTTTTTCAAATGAGCCAAAACTGTTATGGGGTCAATTCCTTCCTTCCTCAGCTACGTCGTAACTACTAATATACCGATCTTGCTCCACTTTTTCAAAAATGGTATCAATTTTATCCTTTATACATGTCTTAGAAAACTTTTCTAAGATTCCTAATTTTCTGTAGATTTCCTCACGATGTTTTCCTCCATCGCCGAGCGCGTGGTAAATCAGCACATAAAATTGCAACAACAAATTTATAGGTGCCCGGCCCGAACTCGGGTTGCTAAAGTTCTGTACAAGTATAAGCGACCGCCCGGACACTGAGCTACCGCGGCTCTCGGTCAAATAACCCATAATATTTTCTTACCTAAACTTATCACCGGTTCCCTATTCTGGAATCGTTCGAAATATAGTAGCGGTGTAAGACGGTATCGTTTGCAACAATCGGGAGGCAACGGGTGGGTCGCAATGCGGGCCTCACATAAATTTTACTGCTATAATCTCCGCTGCCGCAAGACTCAGTGGGTGGAAATTTTAAGATATACGAATTTTGTAGCGCTAGCAAAATCAATTGAAATTAATTTGATCTCCCCGTTAAAAATAGTAATTACGGTAAAAATTCAATTACCTGCAGAACGCACCATACTGTGGCTCTAATATTGACTCGCTGAAAATCAGCGCAGACGCTTCCTTGGCAATGGCATATGCTGAGACGGTGTCCAATATTGGCACCATATCTTATGTCCTATTTGTCCGTTTTTTCTTTTACCGGGTTTTTTTTATATTATTTTTTCTATTTAATTTTGTTATTTTAATATTTTTCATCACCTAGTTGACTTTTCGTGTTAATTGAACGGGCCGTATAAAAAAGGGTTCCACTTTTCACACGTCACTCAGGCGATTGGTCGAGTGTTCGCTTATCGTACTTTTACACAGGCAGTAAATTTCCATCGTTGACGTGTCTGTATTTTTTTCAATTGACACGGGAATTTTCACATGAGTAATAAATAAATTATTCAGTTATTTATTTATTTTTTACTTGATCTCTACTTGCATTAAATAAAAGTGTACGAAGAGGCCGGCTTAATGCTGAAAGGTGTTCTCTACAGACTACCTTGGGTTTTTAATTGGGACGTGGAAGGAAATGCGTTATACACACCCGTCAGGGGTAACAGATGCATGTCTGGGCCCTATCGACTAAAATCTCCATCCACGGTGAGTCGGTCGAGTTAAACTATACAATAGGTCAGCCCTGTAGTTCTGGGCTCTCAAGAATAAGACTACGGTATCCCCTGCCTGTCGTACAAGGCGACTAAAAGGGCGACAAGGGTGGGGGCCTGCGTCGTCCACCAAAGTGGACCCGGGAAGAAGGCGACATCGGCTGGCCCGTGTCGCTTTGCGCTGCGAGGGCACAAGGGGGGACGGAGTAACCTCCCCCGGGACGTGCTCTCCTTGAGCACAGTGCAGAGGGTCTCTGGTGCGTTCCACTTGAGATCCCGGAGCACCTCGTCATGCACCGAGGAAAGGGCCACCGGGGAGGTTTTAGCGGGTAAGATTTGTGAATATTTCCTCCCCGTCAACAAAAAAAAAATAAAAAAAAATAGGTTGGTGAGGTTTCTTCGCTTTTTCAACAAAATTCAAACCATATTTTAATATAGTTTATTTATATTTTACTAAAGTATGTAGGTACTATTTTGTTTGATAACTTTTTCCATCTTGTAGGAAGGGACATGATCCCATTACTAAAAAAATTTTGGGACTTCTGATCAAAATACCGCGACAAGTGATTTTGGCAGTCCTCTCGTGATGTTAATCGGACACTGCCTAAAGAATTCTGAAGAGACCGAAACAGGTGGAAATCTGAAGGTGCAGGTCAGGACTAAACGGCGGATGCATTAACACCTCCCAGCCAAACTCTCTTAATTTTTCGCTAAAAATGTGTGAAGTCTAGCGTTATCATGATGAAAAACCACACCCCTTCTGTTGATTAATTCCGGCCGCTTTCTCTGAACTTCTTGCTTTAATCTCATCAGTTGTTCGCAGTAGAGTTTAGAATCGATGGTCCTGCCTGGTGGTAACAGTTCATAATGAATAATGTCCTTCCAATCCTATCACACACACAGCATCACCTTGTTGCGAGTTAACCCGGGTTACGCCACAGTCTGTGAAGCCTGACCAGAACGACCTTTTTCGCAATTTCTTGTCGTACTTGATCCACTTTTCATCACCAGTTATCAGCTTCTTGAAAAATGGTTCGGTTTCATTACGTCGTAATAAAGAATCACAAAAGAGTACACGGTTCTTTCAGTAACCTCTTTTGGTACCTTTATATCGAGCTTTTTTGTGTATTGTTTTTTTTCAAATGAGCCAAAACTGTTATGAGGTCAATTCCTTCCGTCTTCAGCTACGTCGTAACTACTGATATGCCGATCTTGCTCCACTTTTTCAAAAATGGTATCAATTTTATCCATTATACATGTCTTAGAAAACTTTTCTAAGATTCCTAATTTTCTGTAGATTTCCTCACGATGTTTCCCTTCACTGCCGAGCGCGTGGTAAATCAGCGCAGACGCATCCTTGGCAATGGCATATGTTGAGACGGTGTCCAATATTGGCACCATATCTTATGTCCTATTTGTCCGTTTTTTCTTTTACCGGGTTTTTTTTATATTATTTTTTCTGTCTTTTTGTGCCAATAAAGAATATGTCTACGTCTATTGATACTTTAATGGTAGGTTACTGATACTTTAAGTTAAATTAGTACAGTAATGTAACAAATATGGCATGTACTTTCTAATAGTTCAATTGATCGAAAGTGTAGTTGAAAGTTTTTAATAATATCTTTTAGATAATGAAGTCCAAATTACAGTTAAGACTGTTTAACGCGGAATGTTTACGGGCAACATAGAAACCATTATCCGTGAAATAGCAACCGACCGAGTCGTGGTTCGGCCCTCTCGAGTGCCCTCGCATCGGAATGCATACGCGTAACATAGTAACCGTCCAAGCCGAGGTTACCCTTCACCCTTGTGTCGAGTTACTAGTGATAGAGGCTAAGTGACCTAAGAACTATGCCACTTTTCAATCCTGTGAAGCAGTCAAGGCCAGCTTCTCTTGTCAATCTGTGTAGTTCGTCAAAAAAAACATAGTTAACGCCCTAACCGAAATTATTCCCCACTGGGGGTCTCGGGTTATTAGCGATAGAGATTTAGGCTTACGAGCTATGATAGCATAGCTCAAGTCCGGTGAAGCGGCAAGTCATCCGTGTGAACTTCAATTATTTTCATTATTTTCATTTACTTACAGTTATTGTAGCAACTTAAACTAATAAGGTTTAGTAATTTCATAAATAGTTCGCGAATAGGCATTTAGTAAGCTAGTGCGCCTTACAAATAGGCATTTAGTAAGCGAGTGCGCCTCACAAATAGGCATTTAGTAAGCGAGTGCGCCTTACAAATAGGCATTTAGTAAGCGAGTGCGCCTTACAAATAGGCATTTAGTAAGCGAGTGCGCCTTACAAATAGGCATTTAGTAAGCGAGTGCGCCTTACAAATAGGCATTTAGTAAGCGAGTGCGCCTTACAAATAGGCATTTAGTAAGCGAGTGCGCCTTACAAATAGGCATTTAGTAAGCGAGTGCGCCTTACAAATAGGCATTTAGTAAGCGAGTGCGCCTTACAAATAGGCATTTAGTAAGCGAGTGCGCCTTACAAATAGGCATTTAGTAAGCGAGTGCGCCTTACAAATAGGCATTTAGTAAGCGAGTGCGCCTTACAAATAGGCATTTAGTAAGCGAGTGCGCCTTACAAATAGGCATTTAGTAAGCGAGTGCGCCTTACAAATAGGCATTTAGTAAGCGAGTGCGCCTTACAAATAGGCATTTAGTAAGCGAGTGCGCCTTACAAATAGGCATTTAGTAAGCGAGTGCGCCTTACAAATAGGCATTTAGTAAGCGAGTGCGCCTTACAAATAGGCATTTAGTAAGCGAGTGCGCCTTACAAATAGGCATTTAGTAAGCGAGTGCGCCTTACAAATAGGCATTTAGTAAGCGAGTGCGCCTTACAAATAGGCATTTAGTAAGCGAGTGCGCCTTACAAATAGGCATTTAGTAAGCGAGTGCGCCTTACAAATAGGCATTTAGTAAGCGAGTGCGCCTTACAAATAGGCATTTAGTAAGCGAGTGCGCCTTACAAATAGGCATTTAGTAAGCGAGTGCGCCTTACAAATAGGCATTTAGTAAGCGAGTGCGCCTTACAAATAGGCATTTAGTAAGCGAGTGCGCCTTACAAATAGGCATTTAGTAAGCGAGTGCGCCTTACAAATAGGCATTTAGTAAGCGAGTGCGCCTTACAAATAGGCATTTAGTAAGCGAGTGCGCCTTACAAATAGGCATTTAGTAAGCGAGTGCGCCTTACAAATAGGCATTTAGTAAGCGAGTGCGCCTTACAAATAGGCATTTAGTAAGCGAGTGCGCCTTACAAATAGGCATATGTTGAGACGGTGTCCAATATTGGCACCATATCTTATGTCCTATTTGTCCGTTTTTTCTTTTACCGGGTTTTTTTTATATTATTTTTTCTGTCTTTTTGTGCCAATAAAGAATATGTCTACGTCTATTGATACTTTAATGGTAGGTTACTGATACTTTAAGTTAAATTAGTACAGTAATGTAACAAATATGGCATGTACTTTCTAATAGTTCAATTGATCGAAAGTGTAGTTGAAAGTTTTTAATAATATCTTTTAGATAATGAAGTCCACATTACAGTTAAGACTGTTTAACGCGGAATGTTTACGGGCAACATAGAAACCATTATCCGTGAAATAGCAACCGACTGAGTCGTGGTTCGGCCCTCTCGAGTGCCCTCGCATCGGAATGCATACGCGTAACATAGTAACCGTCCAAGCCGAGGTTACCCTTCACCCTTGCGTCGAGTTACTAGTGATAGAGGCTAAGTGACCTAAGAACTATGCCACTTTTCAATCCTGTGAAGCAGTCAAGGCCAGCTTCTCTTGTCAATATGTGTAGTTCGTCAAAAAACGCCCTAACCGGAGTTATTCCCCGCTGGGGGTCTCGGGTTATTAGCGATAGAGATTTAGGCTTACGAGCTATGATAGCATAGCTCAAGTCGCCTTGCACTGCGAGGGCACAGGGGGGGGAGGAAATAACCTCCCCCCGGGACGTGCTCTCCTTGAGCACAGTGCAAAGAGGCTCCGGTGCTTTCCTCTGTAGATGGGAAAAAACCCCACATAACCGCCGCCTTCAACCTTAAAGGAAGGGTATCTTTTTAAAGATTTCCTCCCCGTAAACAAAAAAAAAAAGTTTCTTCGCATTTTTCAAGAAAATTCAAACCATATTATAATGTAGTTTATTTATTTTTCTAAAGTATGTAGGTACTATTTTGTTTGATAAGATTTTGTTAATAGTAGCATAGCTCAAGTCCGGTGAAGCGGCAAGTCATCCGTGTGAACTACAATTATTTTCATTATTTTCATTTACTTACAGTTATTGTAGCAACTTAAACTAATAAGGTTTAGTAATTTCATAAATAGTTCGCGAATAGGCATTTAGTAAGCTAGTGCGCCTTACAAATAGGCATTTTAGTAGCGAGTGCGCCTTACAAATAGGCATTTTAGTAGCGAGTGCGCCTTACAAATAGGCATTTTAGTAGCGAGTGCGCCTTACAAATAGGCATTTTAGTAGCGAGTGCGCCTTACAAATAGGCATTTAGTAAGCGAGTGCGCCTTACAAATAGGCATTTAGTAAGCGAGTGCGCCTCACAAATAGGCATTTTAGTAGCGAGTGCGCCTTACAAATATAGGCATTTAGTAAGCGAGTGCGCGCCTTACAAATAGGCATTTTAGTAGCGAGTGCGCCTTACAAATATAGGCATTTTAGTAGCGAGTGCGCCTTACAAATCGGCATTTAGTAAGCGAGTGCGCCTTACAAATAGGCATTTAGTAAGCGAGTGCGCCTTACAAATAGGCATTTAGTAAGCGAGTGCGCCTTACAAATAGGCATTTAGTAAGCGAGTGCGCCTTACAAATAGGCATTTAGTAAGCGAGTGCGCCTTACAAATAAGGACTGCACTTCCAATTGAAGCGTCAATAGCCTAATGGTTTAGGGTACGGCCTGCGAATCGTAAGGTCGTGGGTTCGAATCCACCATACGACTATTGCCGTGAACCATGTCCTTGCACAAGTTTAAGCTTAGTTGGAATGATTAACAACATTGTTAATTCTGAAATAAAAAAAAATCTTTTTTTTGCTAGCCTCCTTTTTTAAAAAAAATTTAAATCAAGTGAGATCATGGTCAATCGCTTGCTTAGAATGCATAAAATTTTTTACACATATTTAACAAAAAAGTAATTATAATATTTATTTTCAGTTTTCGTATTAGCTTTATTTAAAAAATTCTTTGTCTGTTTGTAATATTATATTATATGATATTATATTACATTATAGTACACCACAAGGTACCATAGTACATATACCAAAATAACAATTTACAATTTTTGTCTGTTTATCTGTTTGTCCTGACTAATCTCTATAACGACTGGACTGATTTCGTCGGGACTTACACTGGTAACTTAGTTACAGCCTTCATATATGTCCCACTGTTGGGCACAGGGTATAGTCTGCCACGTGGCCCTAGTGCGGGTTGGCAGACATGTTTTAGAAAAAAATTCTAAGACGTGTAGGTTTCCTCACGATGTTTTCCTTCTCCGTTGAGCGCGTCGCGGAAAATCAGCACTTAAAATTGCAACAACAAATCTATTGGTGCTGGCACCGGGAATCGAACTCGGTTTGCTAGCGTACTATGCAACTTGACACAGGTACCACGACTCGTACTTGCTTCGGCAGTACATATACTAAAATTGGAACGATACAGAGAAGATTAGCATGATTACGGTATCCCCTGCCTGTCGTACAAGGCGACTAAAAGGGGCCTCGGGTTCACTGGGCGACAAGGGTGGGGGCCTGAGTCGTCCACCAAAGTGGACCCGGGAAGAAGGCGACATCGGCTGGCTCGTGTCGCCTTGCGCTGCGAGGGCACAGGGGGGGAGGGAGTAACCTCCCCCCCCCGGGACGTGCTCTCCTTGAGCACAGTGCAGAGGGGCTCCGGTGCGTTCCACTGGAGATCCCGGAGCCCCTCGTCATGCACCGAGGAACGGGCCACCGAGGAGGTTTTAGTGGGTAAGAACCTCACATAACCGCCGCCTTCCCCCCAGAAGGCGGGGTATCTTTCTGAAGATTTCCTCCCCGTCAACAAAAAAAAAAAAAAAAGGTACCACGGCTCAGTGTCCGCGCGACCGTAGTCACTTGTGCGAATTTAATTTCGTAAAAATTGTAAAATATTTTTTCTAGATAGATGACTTTATAGTGGAGTTGTTTGTCAACTGTACCTGTTTCACTAGGTCAACTTCTAACAACGTCTTTGCGTTTAATCAAAGGAAATTTCCAATTAAATTGATTACGATCGGGAGCAACATCCGACCGCTCCCGCCCTAGAATTATCTATATTTATGTTCGCCGGAATGTTTTGTCTGTTCAATTTAAATATTTGTACTTCATAAATCAAATTTGTGTTTCGCGCGCTTCATAACGCCATATTGACGTTGACGTTTATTTGACAGTTTTATTTTTAATCTGTTCAAGGAATATGTAACGTAATTAATCTATTACAGCCTTATAAATAAACGTGGTATAAAAGTGAAATTAAGAATAAGCTAAATTTGTACTAATAAGAATACGTTATACCGTTATACGTTGACGTTTTTGTTCATACAATCGTTATTCCGAAGTTATAACGACGTACACCCTTGTTTAAGTCCAGTATAACATTTAAAATACCACGATTTGTGTTGTTGTGCAATGGAAGAAGTAGAAAGAGTAAATGACCTAATAAATAACATTCAGACTTCAAGACAAGTGAACACATTTAAAAGGAGCGAAAACCCTTTTGATTTATGTGGCGTGTGAACTGTTTCGATTAAAATATCGGTTTTCAAAAATGTTTAATAAAAATAAATGGTATAATATTTCTAGATCAATTATTTGGAAGGTCTCTTAATATGAACAAGCGTGGAGGTGGATTATCTTCCGATATATTGACAGATACCATAGACTACAAATCGTTTTTAGACAATTTTCTAGTTTCTCTTTGGTTGCGTTGTTGCCAACGCATGCATTTTGACGTAACGGAAGCATAGATAAACGATAGTTATTCCGTTTTTATTTGTGGTAAACTTAAGAATAGTTTAGTTTATTCCTAAGTTTATAGACATAGACATTTATTTATTGGCATCACAATACAAAAACACATCACAGACAGAATATAACACACATTAAAAAATAATGAAAAATAGACAAAACACAGTTAAAGTTACACGGACAAATAATACAAAACATATGATGCCAATATCGGACACCGTCTCAGCATATGCTGTCACAAGGATGCGACAGCGCTGATTTTAAGCGGTGCCCGGGACTACCTAAAGACGTGCGCTTCTTTATTCCACGTTTATTTGTAAGGCTGTAAATATTTACGTTTGGCCTATTTGTACACGAGGTTGGCCCTACTGTGTTTTGTTAAAATGATAACTTATTTAGCGCGAGAAAATCTTATGGCTATAACTAAACCATATTAACATGTATAAAGTGTAAGAAATATCTCGTTACACCGGTATTCCGGGCTCTACTTATATTTGTGAGGAAATGGCTATGGGAAAGGACGGGGGTAAGTCGCATGATTTCGATCATACTATGGGAACGCTTTCGGACACTACCGTAGTTCCGACGATGTGCTCTTGACGAACCACATCCCTCGGGCTGATAACATCTTCTGCTTCCCTCGGAGGCCTTTGCAATACTGGACACAGAACCCCATAATTGTAGACTTTCAGCGCCGTACGAACACGACCGCGTCTACCAATTGGTCGTACCGTAGAAATCGTTCCAGGAGTTTCATAGTAAAGGAGATGGAAAACAGTGGGTCCAAATGTAATAAGATGCGATGTGGTTTTAAAAATTAGTTATTTTTTTTATTTAAAAATATAAAATTCTCAATTCTCAATTGGGAAACGAAGAAAAATGAGAAAGATAGTTTTCCTGACGTTATCAAATTCATTAATCGATTATGGAATTACAATCACACATACAATATATACACTGTATTATTTTAAAATTGTAGTTGTAAGATTATGGTATGATTACCCATTTCGTTTACAATAAAATCAATTTTCTTATGACGCCATTTTTACATTATTGATAATTGCTTTCGGGTTAGACACCGAAGGACGCTCACACGTTTGTCAAGGAATTGTTGTTTTGGATTCTACGACCGGCTTGGATTGGATATTATTGACAGGCAATACAAACGTTCTCCAGTAAAAATAACATTAAGGCTTAAAGAATTTAACATCTGTTTAAGTTGTTGTATTTATAGAGATTGTAATATAACTCACTTTTACTAAGATAACTCATCTCTCAGATTGTCAGAAGTCACAAAATTTTCAGTGATAGGCTGTTGAAACCTAAATGTATTAATTTATACCATTTTCATTTCGTTGCTTCTGGGCCCAAGATTGTATGGAATCGTTTCCGTCTCCTTTGCTAGTAAATTTTAATAACATTTTTTTACCATTCCAATACAAACCAGGAGCTCGTTTGAATTGTGGTTTTTAAACTAAGACCTTACACTCTATAGATCAAAATATTATTGCCTGTTGATACTTTAGAGGTCAGATGACGAGTTAGTTTCTTTTTACCATTTATCATATGTCCCTTAATTAAAGCACAGTGTCCGGGCGGTTGACTCAAGTTGCATAGTACGCTAGCAACCCGAGTTCGATCCCCGGTGCTGGCACCATTTAATGGTTGTTGCAATTTTATGTGTTGATTTATCACGCGGTGAAGGTAAACATTGTGAGGAAACCTGCATGTGTTAGAAAAAATCTCTAAGACATGTGTAGTCTGCCGGGCTATGCCCTTATATTCTCTTTACAGAAAAAGTCTGCGATCAACAATGGGACGTATTTTTAATTAGGGGCTGTTACTTGAATTTCTCTTAATAAATCATTTTTTTTTGTTTACGAGGAGGAAACCTTCAAAAAGATACCCCGCCTTCTGGGGAAGGCGATGGTTATGTGTGATTTTTACCCACTAAAACCTCCCCGGTGGCCTTTCCTCGGTGCATGGTGTCGGCTCTGGGATCTCCAGTGGAACGCACTGGAGCCCCTCTGCACTGTGCTCAAGGAGAACACGTCCCGGGGGAGGTTACTCCCTGCCCCCCTGTGCCCTCACAGCGTAAGGCGACACGGGCCAGCCGATGTCGCCTTCTTCCCGGGTCCACAATAGCGGACGACAAAGGCGCTCACCCTTGTCGCCCAGTGAACCCGAGGCCCCTTTTAGTCGCCTTCTACGACAGGCAGAGGATACCGTAGTATTATTCCTGAGAGTTCAGAACTACAGGGCTGTCGCTTAATAAATCCTATGCTAATCAATAATACGAACGTAATAAACACTACGCGTAAAATGTGCCTATAATTCTCTCTTGAATATCTCATAAAGCGCCTACATAATCCCACATAGCAATCTACCAACACAGATACAGTGTACCGACGTAAAACTTCATCATATAAGGAGCTTCCCAAGGCGATATTAATATTAAGATTACACCCTTCGTCCCGGGCAGAGCTGAGTGTCGCGTGATACAGGAAAAAGAGCCTTATGTATGCGCCGTAAAGAGGAGTTTGGGATGGGAGTACTGGGTGGGGTGGCGGCGGTTTGGGTAGACTTGGGGCGAATGTAAAAACCACCCCGCGATCGACTTATATGCTGTATCAAGACACATACGATGCTTTGGTAGAGGGACGTTAATGAAAATTTCCCTAAAAATAAGAAAGGAGTTTATTTTTATTTTAATTCCGGAATTAAAATACGCAAAAGATCCTCTTAAATCTAGGAGGGTAGACTGTAATAGTTATCGCCTTTGATACAAATACGTGTTGCCCTTACAAAGGGTACTATCGGTCATCATAACGCTTGCGCCGCGCGTCATCAACAACTTCTGAATAAGTTGCTGCCAACAGATCGAAACCTTTAAAATACAATATTGTTAACTGTAGAATTAACAAAATATATTAACTCTAAAATAAATATAAAATGACGTCCTAGTTCAAGTGTTATGTCTATTGTTTCATATGTATGTGTATTCCATTTAACGTCAGGTGGGATCGTAGTCAAGCACTTGCTTAGAAATTAAAAAAAAAAAATAATTAATTGATCTTAAGTTTCTACTGTGGATTATGGTGAGGAATAAAAGATTATTATTATTTTAGGTTATAGCAAAGTTTATCTCAGGTATTCGGACCTAACACGGGTTGATACCAAGTGCTAGATTTTTTTTTGACTAATTACACAGATTGGCCAGAGAAGCTGGCCTTGACTGCTTCACCGGATTGGGAGGAGGCATAGCTCTTAGCTCGCTTGGCCTGAACCTTTATCGTTAGTAACTCGACACAAGGATCCCCCCGGTGAGGGGTAACGTCGGCTTTGACGGTTACTATGTTATGCGTAAGCATTCCGATCCGAGGGCGCCCGATTAAGCCTGATTAAGGGCTCACTATCTGTTTTGACGTAGTACATGTCCACCATAAATTCGAAAAGCTATCAAATAACCCAAATTGTAGCTAAGCCAACAACTTAAATAGTAATTTAAACAAATGTAATAAGTTCTACAAATAATTGTTTGTAATAATTAATGTTTTGTATTGGCATGTACTGTATGGGTAGTGACAAGTGTTTGCAGGAAGTCCTTAGCCGTCCGTAACACAGGTCTATGACCTAGCACGGCGGCTAAAGTTATTTGTTTACTTCTTTTTTGAAGTCGGTTGAATAAAAAGTAGCCCATAGTATTCTTGAATATAATCTGTCTCTGTGCCAAATTTCATCCAGATCCGTTCAGTCGTTCCCTAAAACCTATCCCAACCAGGGATACGGATCGGGGTCAGGTTCGCGCATCCTTACCGTGCACGAGGCCCAAGGCCTCACGTACGGATCAGTGGTGGTCATCAGAACAGTGACGAAAAAACTGCAACTGCACGACAGCGTCCAACATGCTGTAGTGGCGATATCCCGATACACCGTCAGCTGTGTCTATTATACAGATGACTGTGACGACGCCACAGGAAGACTGATGACAAAGGCAATGGCCGCATCAAGGGAGAGGATAGTGGACTACAACCTGAAAATGGCCATGAGAAGCAGGGACACAGCGGCATCTGTGACGCGTGAACCCAAAACGATCTCTGGCCACCTCGAAATTCAGGAAATATATATATAAAAAAAAGAATAAGGAAAATAGTGGGTCCAAATGTAATAAGATGCGATGTGGTTTTAAAATTAGTTATTTTTTATTTAAAAATATAAAATTCTCAATTCTCAATTGGGAAACGGAGAAAAATGAGAAAGATAGTTTTCCTGACGTTATCAAATTCATTAATCGATTATGGAATTACAATCACACATATAATATATACACTGTATTATTTTAAAATTGTAGTTGTAAGATTATAGTATGATTACCGATTTCGTTTACAATAAAATAAATTTTCTTATGACGCCATTTTACATTATTGATAATTGCTTCCGGGCTGGACACCGAAGGACGCTCACACGTTTGTCTAGGAATTGTTTTTGGATTTTACGACCGGCTTGGATTGGATATTGTTGACAGGCAATACAAACGTTCTCCAGTAAAAATAACATTAAGGCTTAAAGAATTTAACATCTGTTTAAGTTGTTGTATTTATAGAGATTGTAATATAACTCACTTTTACTAAGATAACTCATCCCTCAGATTGTCAGAAGTCACAAAATTTTCAGTGATAGGCTGTTGAAACCTAAATGTATTAATTTATACCATTTTCATTTCGTTGCATCTGGGCCCAAGATTGTATGGAATCGTTTTCGTCTCCTTTGCTAGTAAATTTTATTAACATTTTTTTACCATTCCAAAACAGACCAGGAGCTCGTTTGAATTGTGGTTTTTAAACTAAGACCTTACACTCTATAGATCAAAATATTATTGTCTGTTGATACTTTAGAGGTCAGATGACGAGTTAGTTTCTTTTTACCATTTATCATATGTTTCCCTTAATTAAAGCACAGTGTCCGGGCGGTTGGCTCAAGTTGCATAGTACGCTAGCAACCCGAGTTCGATCCCCGGTGCTGCCACCAATTATTTGTTGTTGCAATTTTATGTGTTGATTTATCACGCGTTAGGCGGTGAAGGTAAACATTGTGAGGAAACCTGCTTATGTTAGAAAAATTTCTAAGACATGACAACGACACAAAGACACCCTTATGTTCTCTTTACAGAGAAGGTCTGCGCTCAACAATGGGACGTATATTTAATTAGGGGCTGTTACTTGAACTTCCCTTAATAAATCCTTTTTTTTTGTTTACGAGGAGGAAACCTTTACAAAGATACCCCGCCTTCTGGGGAAAGCGGTGGTTATGTGTGATTTTTACCCACTAAAACCTCCCCGGTGGCCTTTCCTCGGTGCATGGTGTCGGCTCCGGGATCTCCAGTGGAACGCACCGGAGCCCCTCTGCACTGTGCTCAAGGAGGCACGTCCTGAGGACGTTACCCTCCCCTTCTGCCCTCACAGCGCAAGGCGACACGGGCCAGCCGATGTCGCCTTCTTCCCAGGTCCACCATAGCGGACGACAAAGGCCCCACCCTTGTGGCCCAGTGAACCCGAGGCCCCTTTTAGTCACCTTCTACGACAGGCAGAGGATACTGTAGTATTATTCTTGAGAGCTCAGCTACTACAGGGCTGTCGCTTAATAAATCCAATGCTAATCAATAATACGAACGTAATAAACACTACGCGTAAAATGTGCCTATAATTCTCTCTTGAATATCTCATAAAGCGCCTACATAATCCCACATAGCAATCTACCAACACAGATACAGTGTACCGACGTAAAACTTCATCATATAAGGAGCTTCCCAAGGCGATATTAATATTAAGATTACACCCTTCGTCCCGGGCAGAGCTGAGTGTCGCGTGATACAGGAAAAAGAGCCTTATGTTTGCGCCGTAAAGAGGAGTTTGGGATGGGAGTACTGGGTGGGGTGGCGGCGGTTTGGGTAGACTTGGGGCGAATGTAAAAACCACCCCGCGATCGACTTATATGCTGTATCAAGACACATACGTTAATGAAAATTTTCCTAAAAATAAGAAAGGAGTTTATTTTTATTTTACTTCCGGAATTAAAATACGCAAAGATCCTCTTAAATCTAGAAGGGTAGACTGTAATAGTTATCGCCTTTGATACAAATACGTGTAGCCTTTACAAAGGGTACTATCGTCATCATGACGCTTGCGCCGCGCGTCATCAACAACTTCTGAATAAGTTGCTGCCAACAGATCGAAACCTTTAAAATACAATATTGTTAACTGTAGATTTAACAAAATATATTAACTCTAAAATAAATATAAAATGACGTCCTACTCGTAGTTCAAGTGTTATGTCTATTGTTTCATATGTACTCGTATGTGTATTCCATTTAACGTCAGGTGGGATCGTAGTCAAGCACTTGCTTAGAAATTAAAAATAATAATAATAATTAAATTTTTAATTGATCTTAAGTTTCTACTGTGGATTATGGTGAGGAATAAATGATTATTATTATTTTAGTAAAAATGTTATTTTGTAACATGTAGTAAAAAGTGGTTATTTTAATATTATAAACAGACACTCAAATTTTGTTTATATGTGTAGGTGTTGCGTGACTTTGGGCCTTAATGACGTAACAGAGGCAAAGAATATGTCAATATATACTATAGTACACAAGCGCAGCCCTGTAGTTCTGGGCTCTCAAGAATAAGACTACGGTATCCTGCCTGTCGTAGAAGGCGACTAAAAGGGCCTCGGGTTCACTGCGCGACAAGGGTGGGGGCCTTTGTCGTCCGCCAAGGTGGACCCGGGAAGAAGGCGACATCGGCTGGCCCGTGTCGCCTTGCACTGCGAGGGCACAGGGGGGAGGAGTTACCTTCCCCGGGAAGTGCTCTCCTTGAGCACAGTGTAGAGGGGCTCCGGTGCGTTCCACTGGAGATCCCGGAGCCTCTTACCATGCACCGAGGAAGGGCCACCGGGGAGGTTTTAGTGGGTAAAAACCCCACATAACCGCCGCCTTCCCGCGATAAAAGATAAAGATACCCAAAAGGCGGGGTATCTTTTTGAAGATTTCCTCCTCGTTAACAAAAAAAAATAGTATAAAAGCAATACGTTCAGTTTCAAATTTTCAAGCGCAATTCAGTTGCGTCCATCTTCCTGTGAGCTGTGAACGCGCCCCCCTAAAATTTTACCTCGCCCGTTCGTTCGCGGGCGCGCGTTCTACTCACGTATAGATATCGTCTTACGTACTAAGACAAAGGTAACATTTATTGGCCGCCTGGTAACGTGTTCACAGACTATTAAAATTTAAGACGCACGCTCACTAGATAATAAGTACGTTAGATCGATCATGTATTTCGTTTCATAGAGGTATACAATCTTGATAAATCTTTTTAGTGTTTCCATCCTTTCAACGAGCAATCTATACAAATAGCTATTAACACTTTATAAAGCTCAAGTCCGGTCGTGTATACCATACTGTTTTCACATTTGGGCAGCCGCTGTTAAATGCTATCTCGGAGCTGTGACTCGGCGGAAAGGCGGGCTAAGAAACCAATCTGCTAAGTCTTGAACACAGGCGTAAGGTAGCTAGCCTTTTTTCTACAGTTTGCATTTTGGAGAGTGTGCTCAGGGACTATATGATCTAATTCCTTCAAGACGGACTGCAGGATTTCATCCTTTTGTTGTGAACATCTCTCAAACCCGAACGAAGCGATTTGCTTCGTCTATCATTATTCGTACAGCAAAGGACTGGAACAGTTTGCCCGCGTCTGTCTTTCCTTCTGATTGGGGGTATTTTCAAGAGTAGAGTGAATAGGCATTTACTAAGCTAGTGCGTCTTACCATCCAGGACTGCAGTTCCACTCAACATCAAGTCAAGCACTTGCTTAGAATTTATAAAAAAATGGAATGTCTGTCTGTACTATTAAAATAGCTGTTGTTTCAACCGACTTTGCCCCCCTCTCGACCTCCGTCTCAATCGAGACCGAGAGGTCGAGAGGGCGTAGAAGATAGATTCGTCGCGGCTGACGCTTGAGGGATTAGCCACGACGCAAAAATAGTTATACCTAAAAAATCCTTGTTAAAACGGTACCCAAGACCAGGGGAACAGTCACCCCCTGCGCTGATAACCCGGGTAATGGGGTAACACCCCGAGGCCCGTACCTGCGAGGTTCCCGGGAACCTTGTAGATGACTCCACACACACACACACAACCGACTTCACAAAAAAATTCGTATGTGTGTTTTTTTATGTTTGTTACCTCACAACTTTCGACTGGCTAGACCGATTTTGATGATTCTTTTTTGATTCGAATTTTGCTTTCCATGTAGTCCCATTTATTTCTCTTTCTGTCATTTCTCCAGTTCTGACAATGGCATTCATGAGAGAACCATTTAAGTCTTAAATTTGCATTGAATGTATGATTTATTATTATTATTATTCATTTATTCAAATAAGCAACAAAGACTCATCATTATTTTAAATAATTATGAAATAACAACCTTAGACTAAATTATAAGATTAAAATATAAAATTATTATTATAATTATTTGATTATAATATAAAATAAAAATATAATATAATATTATACTAAAGGCTTAACTATGCTTATGAATATCTTACCCCATGTGAGATGACGCAGCATCTGTTTACATAAACACAGTCAAACCTTTGAGCAATCATGCTCAGGATGCTGTTGGAGCTGGTCCGCGTTCTGCGCACCAGAGATGCACTCGTCTTGCGCATTGTCGCAAAAAAGCATGCCATCTGTGCATCCGCGAACATCCCCGATGCACTACAGAAACGGGGCAACCCCAACAGAACCCTGAACGCGTTGTTTTATTGAACACGGAGAGCGCTGTACGATATTTGAGTATACTTCGCCCACAGACTGCACGTGTAGAAAGTTGTACAGTAGGCTCGGAAGAGTGTCAGCTTAACATAATAGACTCCATAAGGATGCGATAAATGGAATAGACTACAAGGGTAGTTTCTGATAATATCTATTTCGTAATAATCCTACGATAATTCGGAAATACAAGGAAGAATGTCGGATTTGAAGTCAGTTTTTTTTTGAGTCGTAAATATTCAACTTACCTCTTTTGTCAACGCATCTAATTTGTATCTCAATATTTTAAAAAAAAAACGAAAAATTGCCGTGCTTTACAAAAAATAAGTTAGTAATTACATTAGTAAAGAAATCGACATTGTGCAAGTATTATTATCCTGTTGGCCTCAAATCAATAATTCTTAATCAATCTTCTGCCTAGCGTTTTCCCGGCCTACAGCCAGGGTCCGCTTTCCTACTTTGTCTCCTCTACTTTGCCCGGTCTTCGGCATCCTCGTTTGTTAGGTGGTTCATTAACATGTCTGCTTTAACAACATCCAGCCAGCGTTTCTTGGGCCTGCCACGGGGTCTTCTTAATCAATAATCAACTTAAATTAACCGAAAACTATATCACATATATTGGCGACTAATACTACTATTATTAAAAACATCTTTTTTTGTTAACGGGGAAGAAATCTACAAAAAGATACCCCGCCTTCTGGGGGGAAGGCGGCGGTTATGTGGGGTTTTTACCCACTAAAACCTCCCACGGTGGCCCTTCCTCGGTGCATGGTGAGGGGCTCCGGTGCGTTCCACTGAAGATCCCGGAGCCCCTCTGCACTGTGCTCAAGGTTACTCCCTCCCCCCCTGTGCCCCGCCGTGCAAGGCGACACGGGCCAGCCGATGTCGCCTTCTTCCCGGGTTCACCCTGGCGGACGACAAAAGCCTCCACCCATGTCGCCCAGTAAACCCGAGGCCCCTTTCAGTCGCCTTCTACGACAGGCAGGCGATACCGTAGTCTTCTTCTTGAAAGCCCAGAACTACAGGGCTGCGGGCCGGTCTCATCATCATTTTGGATTACCGAAGTGATGTACAATATTAAAAAAAATTATGAGCAAAGCGCGGCAGATAGTATACTCGTATAAAGACATAAATACGAGTACAGAAGGGGTAGGCTGAAAACCAGCACCGTGTGACGTTATGTCATTGGGTACAAGCTGAGTCTAATACCTTTTGCTATTCTTTAAGTGACCTAGTGATTCTTTAAGTGGTACTAGTGATTTTTTGTTTTTCTTTTCCTTTTTTTTAATCTTAGTTTTATTTTTTTCTATTTAATTTTTGTTATTTATTATAATATCATGTATTAAGGGATGGTAATAAATAAGCTTTATTATTATTATTATCTACTAGCGTACCCAGTCCACTTCGCCGAGCTAGATTCATTCTCTTCTCTAGCGGATGAAGATCATTACCAACACCCATGCACATATCAGCAACATCAGTACACGGATACATTCGCCGCGCTATCACTTACTTCGAATACTTCAAAATCCTTAATGATTATCATTAATATACTTTAGTATATTTCATCATACTTCATTATACTTCAATATACTCAATTGTACTTCAATATGGTTCATAATGATATAAATATACACAACGCATGTGTCAATACAATTTTGGGTTAAAAAACAATAGAATATCATCATTGTAAATGAAAGCTGTATTTGACAGTTCAAAAAGATGAGTGCTCCGATCATCACCAAACTTTACAGGATTACTCGCCAGGTAAATCTGAAGATTCCCTGAAAGTTTCATTGAAATCGGTCCAGCCGTTTGGGATCCTATATGGAACATACCCACACACTTTCTCTTTTATATATATAGATTGTGATCTGGGTACGCTTCTCTCATTTTACTTGGGCTTATTTTTACCTTATTACCATCATATTGGATAATAAAAAAATACATGTCAATCGAACGGATTTGAAATTTAAAAAGTTAAGGTCGCGTAATCAACAATACATCAGAGCTAGTTAGCTATTGTAAAATCAATACACACACAAATCACTCCCATATAGTTTTATTGTACACCAAATTGGTCAGTGAAAAGTAGACAGTAATTGCCGTCTCTGGCTACCCACGTTATAGTGTATATATGGGATAGCTATTTGTCTACTTCAAAGCTCGTTCATTTAGACCTGTTACATAGGTCCAAGACTTAACGTAAAGTGTATTGGACACAACCTAAGTAACACGTAGATTTCTGACCACCCCGTAAACGTAGAAAGGTCGTAATCATATCCCGGAGCTATTATGGCGCCATACATTAAAGGAATCCAGTCCCGAATCTAACATTACAATGCAGGCCGCATCGGCAAAAACGAAAACATAACCCCCATTCTGGCTGAAAATCCCGCGAAATTAAAACTAAATCGCGTGACCCGAATCCGAATCCCTCCCCCGTCGTCCCCCCGCACACTAAAAGCATAAGAGCTATATTTCGAACACAACTACAGGGGCCCAGGTATCGCCAACCCTCGGTAAGAATTCACTTTTGCAAAAATATACGAATAGTTATACGACGCTCGTCGGGCCCCCACTTTACCTCCCCGTGAGGTGGGGGTAAGCAGGAAGTGGGCTGAAGTAGTGGGGTGTTGCTACCGCGGGCGGGGTGTCTCCTAAAAACGGTTAAGTAGCACCCCCATCCCTCTATAACTATTTTATGTGGTCCCCTTAGAAAGACAGCGGAGATGGGGCGGCCGCGATACGAGACTTACGTAGGCACATTGGCGTGGGGAAGTAAAATTTTAATATGTCTAGTCGGTTAAGAATTCATAGATCATTTATAATTAAACTGTAAAATAAGCCTTTTGTTTTGAACGTGCGAAGTGACTCTTAAACCGACTTCAAAAAAGGAGTTTCTCGATTCGACTGTATTTTGATGTCTGTTAAATCAAAATGTCCGACTAGGTGACCCGATTTTGATGATTCTTGTTTTATGTGAAAACTGCTGATTCCCGCGTGGTCCTATTTGGTCCAGTTTTAACAGGATTCGCAACGTAGCATTTAATGTTAAATCTATCAATGATTTGATTTGAAGTCGGTTTTTGTGTGTGAATACGTTTCCGTATAACTTGTTACGTTATACGGAAGCTTCGGTAATCTACACCATTATATAATGCGGGAAGTTATTTTGTATTGTCAGTGTTTACTACAAAAAAACCAGAAGGGATTGATACGACACATACTGTAAAACGAAGCGTGTTTTCGACAAGGTTTTTTTTCTGATTTATTTGGGTTAATAATTAATAAGCCTTAATATTATAAAGAAAATTTTTTCACAAATATTACTAACATTCTTGTTAACTATTCCAATTAAGCTTACTATGCTAGGACATGGTTCACGTCAAAAGTCAAATAGTGGATTCGAACCTACGACCTTATTTTTTGCGAACATTACCTAAGCTAAACCATTTTAAAAAAGAAAGCTAGCAATATTTCGTTTTTTTTTCTCAGAAATATTACTAACAATCTTGTTAACCATTCCAACTAAGCTTAAGCTTGTGCTAGGAGATGGTTCACGGCAATAGTCCAATGGTGGATTCGAACCTACGACCTTACGATTCGCAGGCCGTGCCACCATTAGGCTATTGACGCTTCAATTAGGCTTCATTAGGCTGTGTATGTAGTTAAACTATCAATTATATTAGCAACTAATTCTTCTTTATTATGGTTAAA
The DNA here is from genome assembly GCA_029286785.1 of Meandrusa payeni. Lineage (NCBI taxonomy): Eukaryota > Metazoa > Arthropoda > Insecta > Lepidoptera > Papilionidae > Meandrusa > Meandrusa payeni. Next base: position 7,898,949 of record JAGSMX010000029.1, read on the forward strand.
ATATGCAACGGTGTGACCATTTATAAAAATGTAAATAAAACATATAAGACCTTATCTTACCTGTAGTTTTTTTTTCTTTTCTAATCTAAAATTATCTTAAATGAATGTCAAGATTGACAAGCGAAATATTTTCATGGGAATTATTGTTTTCGAACTACACAGATTGGCGAGAGAAGCTGGCCTTGACTGCTTCACCGGATTGAGAGGTGGCATAGCTAGGTCGCTTAGCCTGAACCTCTATATAATTATATAAATGTATATTATTAAATAGAGCCGCGGTATCTCAGTGTCCGTGCCAACCGCTCAAGTTGCGTAGTACGCTAGCAACCCGAGTTCGATCCCCGGTGCCGGTACCAATAAATTTGTTGTTGCAATTTTATGTGCTGATTTACCACGCGCTCGGCGGTGATGGAAAACATCGTGAGGAAACCTACATGTTTTAGAAAATTTTTCTACGGCATGTGAAGTCTGCCAATCCGCATTAGGGCCGCGTGGCGGACTATGCCCTTATACTCTCTTTACAGAGAAGGCCTGCGCCCAACAGTGGGACATATATAAAGGCTGTAACTAAATATTATTAAATTAAGATATTATGACAGAGTAGAAATTAATTTAAATAGAATTGTGTCACCGACACCTTGCTCATCAACCGAAACGCAGAAATATATAATTATGAATATACACTAGTGAGTAAAAATAATGGGTCGGTTAAGAAAGTTTGAATATGTCGGAAGATAAAGACGCTAGCTTACTGAAATAAATTGTGCATGATAGACAATTTAATATCCTAAAAATAAAATAAAATCTTTTAATTAATTTATTTATATTTCATTAAAAAACAAAAACTTAAACGAAAAAGGATACCTTACGTGAACTTGGACAATACAGTATTTTTTTTAAAAATTTTAGCACTTACTGTCTCCACATGGAGGCAACTTAACCGACCCTTTATTTTTGCTCACGGCTTATTTCCATTTTTTTTTTTTTGTTGACGGGGAGGAAATCTTCAGAAAGATACCCCGCCTTCTGGGGGGAAGGCGGCGGTTATATGGGGTTCTTACCCACTAAAACCTCCCCGGTGGCCCTTTCCTCGGTGCATGATGAGGGGCTCCGGGACCTCCAGTGGAACGCACCGGAGCCCCTCTGCACTGCTCAAGGAGAGCACGTCCCGGGGGGGGGGGAGGTTACTCCCTCCCCCCCTGTGCCCTCGCAGCGCAAGGCGACACGGGCCAGCCGATGTCGCCTTCTTCCCGGGTCCACTTTGGTGGACGACTCAGGCCCCCACCCTTGTCGCCCAGTGAACCCGAGGCCCCTTTTAGTCGCCTTGTACGACAGGCAGGGGATACCGTAGTCTCATTCTTGAGAGCCCAGAACTACAGGGCTGGATTTCCATATTTCTAGCCCAACCGTGGTACCACGTGGGGCCTGGTCAGTTAATTTATTACAATTATAAGTGTTGATTAACCACTGGCTCAGCAGTGAAGGAAAACGTCGTGAGAAAACCTACATTTATGTTAGAAATTAATTTGAAGTCTGCCAATCCGCGCTGATATTATTATAGCCGTTGCAGTGATTCTATTTTTTCATAATAATAATTAAAAAAAAAAACAAGTATAGAATGCCCCGAAAACATACATACTGGTCATTAACACAGTTTATAAATAAAAAAAAAGTATCAAAACATCGCCTGCATTGTTAAAGAAAGAATATAAATAAAGATTACTCACCTGTATGGATTTAAAAAAAGAACAGGTTCTTCATTCTTTGCTCACGACAATAGCGTCTTGAGCGTGAACTTGTTCTCGTTCCACTGATCTATTCGTGGGAATGTCTACATCTTTTTTCTAAACCTGTTGCCATTTGTAAAAAAAAGGGCGCGCGTTTTTATTTGTACTTTTCGATGCAATTAGCTTTTAGAAATTGAATTTTGGCATTTAGGCATGATTAATTTGGTATATCACATTTTAAAGTTTCTTTTTTCAACATTTTAAAAATAATAAATAAATAAAGCTTTATTTTTTAATTCAGCTCTCACCAACTTATAGGTGAACATTTAATTTTAATAAATTTTTCATTTTCATTGTAAAATACATTTATTCTTTCTAAATTTGTTAAGTGGACCAGGTTAATGACGTAGTAGTTACGTATATCAATGACGTAATTACAACGTCATTAATATACAATACAATGGGCACGGCTGTGGTAGCTCAGTGTGAGCCGTGGCAGCTCAGTGTCCGTGCGGTTGGCTCAAGTTGCATAGTACGCTAGCAACCCGAGTTCGATCCCCGGTGCCGGCACCAATAAATTTGTTGTTGCAATTTTATGTGCTGATTAACCACGAGCTCGGCGGTGAAGGAAAACATCGTGAGGAAACCTACATGTCTTAGAAAATTTTTCTACGATATGTGAAGTCTGCCAATCCGCATTAGGGCCGCGTGGCGGACTATGCCCTTATACTCTCTTTACAGAGAAGGCCTCTGCCCAGCAGTGGGACATATATATTATATATATAAAGGCTGTAACTTTAATATACAATATAATTAAATAATTCGAAGCATCAATAGATTACGTATTTGGTTTACGGTACGGTCTGCGAATCGTAAGGTTTTAGGTTCGAATCCACCATTCGACTATTGACGTAAACCATCTCCTAGCACAAGCATGACCTTAGTTGGAATGGTTAACAAGAATGTTAGCAATATTTCTTGAAATATAAATATTCCTAGCTTTTTTTAATATAGTCCTCTTAAAGAAGTAACATGTAGGTGTAAGCGGAAAAATTGACAGAGGTCTTCAGGATTATTCTAGAAATAGGTAATAAAGAATGAATTCCTCGCTTACCTCAGTTTGTGTACCGTTCTTTTTATTAACGTTTATTGATACCTATTTCATTTAATTTTAGAATCTATTGTAGATTACAAAAGAAAAAATAAATACATTTAAAAATAACAGAATTAATAGAAGAATTTTATAATTTAATTTTTAAAAAAGATTTCAATTAATTTTAAATAGATAATTAATTTTTAAGTAATGCTAATAATAAAATTAAGAATATTTATTTAAAAATTATGGTACCGTGTTTAGTAAAATATTTTAGAGTATATAATTTTTTTAAATAATGAATAGATGAAAAAAAGCAACATTTTCGACCAGTTTAAACTACTCGTATTATTCAACAACAAGAACCCAGTTCTTTTTTTAATTCCTTTCGATTGAAAGGTGAAAAAAACATATTTTTAAATGCGAACGAAGAATAGGGTATTCTTAATTCAAATCTCAACTATCAAAACAAGTTTCAACGTAAAGACGAATTGATATATAACAGGTTGGTGAAGGACGATGAAATGTTAGATCGAATTCCCACAGGACTTGTCTACTACGAAAACCTGTCACTTTTATTGAAAAGAGTATGAGAACGAGACATATTTTCCTTGTAAATTGAATTTAGGGTGATAACTAGATTGACAAGTGAACTTTGTGAACAAAAGTTTAGTAAGATATATTGAGCCGCTATAGCTCAGTGTCCGCGCGGTCGAAAACAGTCACAGAGTCGTTGGTGTAGGATTTTTGATGTCAGCCCTGTAATTCTGGGCTCTCAAGAATAAGACTACGGTATCCCCTGCCTGTCGTAGAAGGCGACTAAAAGTGGCCTCGGGTTCACTGGGCGACAAGGGTGCGGGCTTTTGTCGTCCGCTAAGGTGGACCCGGGAAGAAGGTGACACCGGCTGGCCCATGTCGAGGGCACAGAGGGGGAGGGAGTATTCTCCCCCCCGGGTGCTTTCCTCGGGCACAGGGGCTCCGGTGTGTTCCACTGGAGATTCCGGAGCCCCTCGCCATGCATCGAGGAAAGGGCCACCGGGGAAGTTTTAGTGGGTAAAAACTCCACATAACCGCCGCCTTCCCTACAGAAGGCGAGGTATCTTTTTGAAGATTTCCTCTCCGTTAGCAAAAAAAAAGGATTTTTGATGTGCCGAAATCTAGAACGTACTGTCTCGCTATATATAAACTCGTACTATAAGTACTCTAATTGAGAACCTCTCCCCCTTTTTTGATGTCGGTTAAAGAGAATGACTGCAGAAGACAGGTTATTCTCTAACTGTATGTATGTACTGTGTGAAATTCAAAGACAATAACAAACGAACCATTGTATAAAATGCATTGTATCAGTTGGACATTGTCGTAAACATACAATTATATGTCAAATCAGATCCAAGCTGGTTCTAATGTCACGTGGGTCTACAATGTGGAAAAGATGAGCTCAATCCTTCATCTGCATATATATAAAGCGTCAATAGCCTATTGGTTTAGGGTACGGCCTGCGAATCGTAAGGTCGTGGGTTCGAATACACCATTGGACTATTGCCGTGAACCATGTTAAGCACAAGCTTAACCCCTCGACTGGCAGTTGCCATTTGAATATTGATATAGTTTGCTTGAGTGGCAAGCTCCCGTTCCTGCCCAGAACAAAAAGCGCATGTGGCATAGTCTCATTCCGGAAGTAAGGCTTATTATGACAGTCGGAAAGTACATGACTTGGAATTTTGTTCTATTTATATATACATATAAAAAAATATAAAATGTATTGATGTTATTATAATTAAGATTTAAAAAAAATATGACTTAAATGCACATGTTTCATACAAACAATTTCCAATTTCAAAATGACGGCTGCTATATAAGCATTTTTTTAACTCCCATAGCGGGATTTTGAAAGGAACCAGAAAGGTTAAGCTTAGTTGGAATGGTTCAGCCCTGTAGTTTTGGGCTCTCAAGAATAAGACTACGGTATCCCCTGCCTGTCGTAGAAGGCGACTAAAAGGGGCCTCGGGTTCACTGGGCGACAAGGATGGGGGCCTTTGTCGTCCGCTAAGGTGGACCCGGGAAAAAGGCGACATCGGCTGGCCCGTATAGCCTTGTACTATGAGGGCACAGAGGGGGAGGGAGTGACCTCCCCCCCGGGACATGTTCTCCTTGAGCTCCAAAGGGGCTCCGGTGCGTTCCAATGGAGATCCCGGAGCCCCTCGTCATGCACCGAGGAAAGGGCCACCGGGGAGGTTTAGTTGGAATGGTTCAGCCCTGTAGTTTTGGGCTCTCAAGAATAAGACTACGGTATCCCCTGCCTGTCGTAGAAGGCGACTAAAAGGGGCCTCGGGTTCACTGGGCGACAAGGATGGGGGCCTTTGTCGTCCGCTAAGGTGGACCCGGGAAAAAGGCGACATCGGCTGGCCCGTATAGCCTTGTACTATGAGGGCACAGAGGGGGAGGGAGTGACCTCCCCCCCGGGACATGTTCTCCTTGAGCTCCAAAGGGGCTCCGGTGCGTTCCAATGGAGATCCCGGAGCCCCTCGTCATGCACCGAGGAAAGGGCCACCGGGGAGGTTTAGTTGGAATGGTTAGTAATATTTCTGAAAAAAAAAAGAAATATTGCTAGCATTCTTTAAATAAAAATATATATATATATATACAGTTTTCTCTATATTTAGGCATCAAATAGTCCTTATTGTCTTCTTGTTACATGAAAGAGTTTTAATATTCCCGTAGTGGCGCTCAAAATTAGTTTAGTTGACAAACATAAAAAAAAAATACAGACGAATTGAGAACTTCCTCCTCTTTTGAAGTCGGTTGAAAATAACGATATAATAATTTTAAAAATAGAATGAGATACTTTTATTAACTTGATCTGTAAATATTTATCTACTAGCGTACCCAGCCCGCTTCGCCTTCGGTCTAGATTTGCTTTATTTTATTTAAAATATAAAAAATAAACTTACATTATTAAATATTTAATTTAACTCTCACAATATATTAAATTATTCATTTCTCTCCGTATTCTCTTCTCGAGTGGGTGAAGGTCATTACCTACACCCATATACATATCAGTAAATACAATATCATTCTTATCATTTATACAAAAACATATCGGGCTCAAGTTAATGACAAAAATAAAAGTACGACCTATGGCTTGTTTGACAGTTCAAAAAAGAGGATTAAACTTTACAGGATTACTCGCTAGGTCAATCTGAAGATTCCCTGAAAGTTTCATTGAAATCGGTCCAGCCGTTTCAGGGTGTATATGGAACAAAACCACACACTTTCTCTTTTATATATATAGATTAAGTTCACATAATTGTTTTTCGAATTATGTTATAAGTTACCAAAGGTTTAATACCCCTGCGCGGTTGCTTCCACCCATGTAAAAAGCCAACGTCTAAGGCGCACGAGAAGGTCTCCGCGGGGCGGAGGGTGAGGTGGGGGGAGAGCACCGCGGCGCGTATACACCTGAGGTTTGCCTGTGTGCGTGTTGACTGTACGCGTGTGAGTTTATATTTTCATTTCAAATAGTTTTTAAGTTGCACCCGTGTGCGTTAGATTAGGATGTGTGCGTTAGTGGCGTATTGATTCCGCCGCTGTGGCGAAGTTGGCAAGAAATTTATTATCTACAAGATGGGCCCGCAAGTCGAAGTTTACTCTGAATAGAATTTATTGTAATAACATTTGTACCACATTGTTTTACTCTCTTGACGTTCTATTGTGATTAAATATCGGCTTTGAACTGAATGGATAGTTATTGAGAACTACGGATTCATTTATTATAATTAAGATTTAAAAAAATATGACTTAAATGCACATGTTTCATACAAACAATTTCCAATTTCAAAATGACGGCTGCTATATAAGCATTTTTTTAACTCCCATAGCGGGATTTTGAAAGGAACCAGAAAGGTTAAGCTTAGTTGGAATGGTTCAGCCCTGTAGTTTTGGGCTCTCAAGAATAAGACTACGGTATCCCCTGCCTGTCGTAGAAGGCGACTAAAAGGGGCCTCGGGTTCACTGGGCGACAAGGATGGGGGCCTTTGTCGTCCGCTAAGGTGGACCCGGGAAAAAGGCGACATCGGCTGGCCCGTATAGCCTTGCACTATGAGGGCACAGAGGGGAGGGAGTGACCTCCCAGGACATGTTCTCCTTGAGCTCAAAGGGGCTCCGGTGCGTTCAATGGAGATCCCGGAGCCCCTCGTCATGCACCGAGGAAAGGGCCACCGGGAGGTTTAGTTGGAATGGTTAGTAACATTTCTGAAAAAAAAAAAAATACAGACGAATTGAGAACTTCCTCCTCTTTTGAAGTCGGTTGAAAATAACGATATAATAATTTTAAAAATAGAATGAGATACTTTTATTAACTTGATCTGTAAATATTTATCTACTAGCGTACCCAGCCCGCTTCGCCTTCGGGCTAGATTTGCTTTATTTTATTTAAACAATAAACTTACATTATTAAATATTTCATTTAACTCTCACAATATATTAAATTATTCATTTCTATCCGTGTTCTCTTCTCGAGTGGGTGAAGGTCATTACCTATACCCATGTACATATCAGTAAATACAATATCATTCTTGTCATTTATTCAAAAACATATCGGGCTCAAGTTAATGACAAAAATAAAAGTACGACCTATGGCTTGTTTGACAGTTCAAAAAAGAGGATTAAACTTTACAGGATTACTCGCCAGGTCAATTTGAAGATTCCCTGAAAGTTTCATTGAAATCGGTCCAGCCGTTTCAGGGTGTATATGGAACAAAACCACACACTTTCTCTTTTATATATATAGATTAAGTTCACATAATTGTTTTTCGAATTATGTTATAAGTTACCAAAGGTTTAATACCCCTGCGCGGTTGCTTCCACCCATGTAAAAAGCCAACGTCTAAGGCGCACGAGAAGGTCTCCGCGGGGCGGAGGGTGAGGTGGGGGGAAAGCACCGCGGCGCGTATACACCTGAGGTTTGCCTGTGTGCGTGTTGACTGTACGCGTGTGAGTTTATATTTTCATTTCAAATAGTTTTTAAGTTGCACCCGTGTGCGTTAGATTAGCATGTGTGCGTTAGTGGCGTATTGATTCCGCCGCTGTGGCGAAGTTGGCAAGAAATTTATTATCTACAAGATGGGCCCGCAAGTCGAAGTTTACTCTGAATAGAATTTATTGTAATAACATTTGTACCACATTGTTTTACTCTCTTGACGTTCTATTGTGATTAAATATCGGCATTGAACTGAATGGATAGTTATTGAGAACTACGGATTCATTTATTATAATTATAAACGGTTATACTTAAGTAAAACATAGTAAAACTTTCTTAAAAACCATTTTCTCTTTCTCTATCCCAATTGATATGTCGTAAGAATGTTTTTCACATTACATACTATAGACATCACTGGTTTTCTTGGGTTTTAGATGAAGATTAAAACATTAAATCCTCGATTTATACTTTTACGTAAAACATAAAATATTGCTCCTTCTATATGTATACATATAAGTTTATATTTGTATAATATATATAACATATAAACAAAATATAATATACATGTATACGATTGTTCAAGAGACAAAGAAAATGTGCCAGTCCACAGCTCTCTTTTGCTCATATAGTATGATATAAAATATATTAATATATTAAACTTTATACGTTTAATTATCATATTATTCATTTTAGTTTATTTTTGACTCAATAATATTTATAAATTTTTTTCATCTATTATTTTATTGTATAAAATATATTTTAATCTCATAACTGTTGTTATTTATGTATCATATTTATTATACTCTTACTGTCTATATAATAATATTCCATATAAAAGTAGTATTGCGCGCGCACGTCTTAAGGTAGTCCCGGGCACCGCTGAAAATCAGCGCTGTCGCATCCTTGCGACAGCATATGCTGAGATGGTGTCCGATATTGGCGTCATATGTTTTGTATTATTTGTCCGTGTAACTTTAACTGTGTTTTGTCTATTTTTCATTCTTTTTAAATGTGTGTTATATTCTGTCTGTGATGTGTTTTTGTATTGTGATGCCAATAAATAAATGTCTATGTCTATATATACGATATATACGAAATTTATATCTTCCCCTTAATATCCGTTCGCCCCGCTCGATCAAACTTTTCGTAACGCTCCCGCCACGCATTCACTACTTTACTACCCAAGTTAAGCGTTCGTTAGAAGTTTTACTTCAATAATAATTTGACAGACACATTTTAACTATTTATTTTCTTTTAATAGCAGTGATGGACTAATGGCTAAGCGGTACTTTTTAAGTTGTGATGGTCGGGTGTTCCTATCCCAGTGTTCTCTGCTCTTTAAGTCCAAAAAATGTCAATGTCAAGCATATGAATGCTTGTTGCCTGCTATGAATGAAGCGTCAATAGCCTAATGGTTTAGGGTACGGCCTGAGAATCGTAAGGTCGTGGGTTCGAATCCACCATTCGACTATTGCCGTGAACCATGTCCTAGCACAAGTTTAAGCTTAGTTGGAATGGTTAACAAGATTGTTAGTAATATTTCACGATAAAAAAAGAAATATTGCTAGCTTTCTTTTTTTAAAAAAAAATGCTGAAATTTGTGCCTAATAGCTGAAAATTGTGGTGACAGGCTTATCCCCTGTCACATATGAGAACTCAGCTCAGTGAAAAGCGGACATCAACTACTCAATTTTTGTACCCCGATAAAATGGTTTTAGAGGACGGCAGAGCGTACACACAAAGTAAATTTATTTAATGGAAAAAAATGCATTTAAATATCTTCTCCGAAACTTATATTTATATCATGTGTACAATTATTTGATATATGAATGAATGAATAAACTTAATTGCACAACAATTAACAAGTACACACACAATTCATAAATTAGGATATAATTGAATACGCAAATGGTCTTATCGCCAAGAGCCACCTCTTCCAGACATCCTTTGGATGGACAGAAATTTGTTTCTAGAATGTCTTAAGAGGGTCTATGATTTTATCTAATTTTAGATTTTGATTACAATATACAGAGAGTTGAAACCGTTGTACCATTCATAGGACCCAGTGAATCAATGTGTTTTCAAAATCACTACAATTGTGGCCAAAAAAATTACGTAGCATATTGACGGCCTTTTCATTAGGACAAAGTATTTATTCGTGCGTACGTGAAATTTCATAGTAAGCTATTTATTTAACGAATCAAAAAATATCAAATTTATTGGTAACACATCACCATCTTAGAACCACTTAGCCGCTTTCCAAAAATAAACAATTGAAAGAAAAATGCAATTATATATTATTGGTAAATATTTGACATGACATAAAAAATGTTGACGACCCCGCGCTTTTCGCTTGGAGGCTCGTAGTTTGAAAAAGCGAGCGTCTAAGGAGGCGAGGCGCGGCGCGGGGGGACGCCATATTTTAAGATGGCTTCCGAGCGCGAATATCGACGCGCCGCCGCCCGCCCGCGCCGCCCTACCGCCGGCATTTTGTTCGTACTGATTTTGAAATAGTTTTGGCTTTCGGACCCTTTTTTGTAGCGCATTTTATATGCTTTTACTTACTAAAGATATTATATAATACTAGAGTGTTGCTTTATTTTATTTAAACAATAAACTTACATCATTAAATATTTAATTTAACTCACAATAAGTTAAAATATTAATTTCTCTTCTATTCTTTTCTTGAACGGTGACGATCATTACCTACACCTATGTACATATCACAAATCGGGAAGTTAATGTCAGAAATAAAAGTACGACGTACGCTCAAAACTTTACAGAATTACTAGTCAGGTCAATCTGAAGATACCCTGAAAGTTTCATTGAAATCGGTCCAGCCGTTCCTGAGCCTATACGGATCAAACCCGCACACATTCTATTTTATATATATAGACTAGCTGTGCCCGCCACTTCGTCCGCGTGGAATTTAACAAAAAAGTAATTTAGTTTTTTTTTCCATTTTTCAAATTTACTGCGACCTGTTTGTACTCGTGGAGGTACATTAGGCTACAATGACTGAACCAATAACCTCCTTTTTGAAGACGGTTAAATATAAAGTATCCTACGTACTATTTCCACACTATACTAAATGTCTGATCGACGATCCTTCAGAACACTTTGTACATTATTTTCTATTTTACGTGATCCATTTGCACCTGAATACTTGAAATGTAAATTTCAGTATCAGGGTGAATCACACGACCGTTGTCTTCGTTCCACTGATAGTAATTTTCTCCATATTTCTTCCTGTCATACTGATTTTATGCATAAATCTTTTACCTTTAACGCAATAAGACTTTGGAATGCGCTGCCAACAAATGTACGTACAGCTGGAACTAAATCTACTTTCAAACATTTACTATGGAAGCTTTACCTAAGCAAGGAATAGTTTGACAATTGCTGTCCCTATCCATCTATAATTATATATATATGTATCTATTTATTATTATATATAATTATTATGTTTATATATTTAATTTATTTGTAAGTAGGTATGTATATTATATATGCATGCATTTATTATAGTTTTATTTTATATATTATTTTCTCACATAGCTTGCACCCGTTACTTTGTCTCTACACAACCCCAAGGTAGACTGGCAGAGAATGCCTACTGGCATTAAGTCCGCCTATTTGTACCTTTTTGTGCAAATAAAGAATAAATAAATAAATAAATCTCTGTACCAACATTCATTCAACTTTCACGTTTAAAATTTACCAGTGAAAGTACCGTCAAAATCGGTCCAACCTATCCACAGATTATATGGAAAAAACAAACAGAAAAATATTGTAAAAATGTTGTTATGGTATATGTACCGTAAATACATTCATATGCATGTAGTATTTTTTTTTTAATTTTAGTATCACAAACAGACAGTTCAATTTTATTTATATATGTATAGATATATTATAATGGTAAGAAATATAAATAGAAAATGCTAGAAACGGGTATTCAAAAGATGTGAATGTTGTTTAATATGTATTAACTTTTTTTTTACTTTACTTGTTCTGGTACATTAATCTTTAATTTTTTTTTTAAAACCGTAATGATAGGATAGTAGAGTACGTCGTGTTGCTGATTTTAAATAAATAAACAATTATAAATCTAGAAGTAACTCTAAATACGTACATTAATTCTGTACATATTTCATATTCGTTGTATTAAATATGAAACGTTACCCATACATTTATAAGCAATCACGTTCTTTTAATTTATAATTAACGGGGAAGACAGAGACCGGAAATATTCTTTTTACACCAAGTTTAATATCTGTCTATAGACAGTTAACTCTGGCCGCTATTCATTAACCTCCCAAGTAAATTATGTGATAGGTGGTGTACCTATCGTCATACATCCGTCCATAAAATTCGAGGCCCCCATAATTTGTTGTACCGTGTTACCGATTAGAAAAACAGAATTTAACCCCCACTTAATATGTTAACAGAAAAACAATGGAAGCAAATTTAGAATACTTTTATTGATTACTACTAAAGAACTTTTTACAATTTTTAAATAATATATAAGGTGTATGAAAAATAATGTTTAAAAATATCATATTTTTAATCTGTAGCACCAATATTACGATTACAGATACTTGATACTTGATTACGATATGTTTGACATAGAAAAGCAAATTTAGAATATTTTTATTGATTAAAACTAAAGAACTTTTTACAATTTTTAAATAATATATAAGGTGTATGAAAAATAATGTTTAAAAATATCATATTTTTAATCTGTAGCACCAATATTACGATTACAGATACTTGATACTTGATTACGATATGTTTGACATAGAAAAGCAAATTTAGAATTTTTTTATTGATTAAAACTAAAGAACTTTTTACAATTTTAAATAATATATAGGTGTATGAAAAATAATGTTTAAAAATATCATATTTTTAATCTGTAGCACCAATATTACGATTACAGATACTTGATAATTTGATTACGATATGTTTGACATAGAAAACAAATTTAGAATATTTTTATTGATTAAAACTAAAGAACTTTTACAATTTTAAATAATATATAAGGTGTATGAAAATAATGTTTAAAAATATCATATTTTTAATCTGTAGCACCAATATTACGATGACAGATACTTGATACTTGATTACGATATATGTTTGACATAGAAAAGCAAATTTAGAATTTTTTATTGATTAAAACTAAAGAACTTTTACAATTTTAAATAATATATATGTATGAAAATAATGTTTAAAAATATCATATTTTTAATCTGTAGCACCAATATTACGATTACAGATACTTGATACTTGATTACGATATGTTTGACATAGAAAAGCAAATTTAGAATTTTTTATTGATTAAAACTAAAGAACTTTTACAATTTTAAATAATATATATGTATGAAAATAATGTTTAAAAATATCATATTTTTAATCTGTAGCACCAATATTACGATTACAGATACTTGATACTTGATTACGATATGTTTGACATAGAAAAGCAAATTTAGAATATTTTTATTGATTAAAACTAAAGAACTTTTACAATTTTAAATAATATATATGTATGAAAATAATGTTTCAAAATATCATATTTTTAATCTGTAGCACCAATATTACGATTACAGATACTTGATAATTTGATTACGATATGTTTGACATAGAAAAGCAAATTTAGAATATTTTTATCGATTAAAACTAAAGAACTTTTTACAATTTTTAAATAATATATAAGGTGTATGAAAAATAATGTTTAAAAATATCATATTTTTAATCTGTAGCACCAATATTACGATTACTGATACTTGATACTTGATTACGATATGTTTGACATAGAAAATTAAATTATAAAAGAATAACTGGAATTAACAACTAGAGATCAATCAAAACTAAATTAATTATAAATAAATTACATCTAAATTATTGATATATATACATATAGCCCACTGTTGGACATGGGCGTTCTCTGTAAAGAGTGTATAACAGCAAATTCCCCCACGCGGCCGTGGTGAAGATTAACTTCACATGTTTTAAAAAATTCTTACTCTAGTGAGTTATGATTAGATATGATAGACCAGTGAAGATCTTAAATACTATAGGCATAAAAGACAATAATATATCATCTGAATTAAAATGCCTTCAAGTACTACCTAACTTACTTTGCTGACGCTGTTAAATCCATTAACTGTCAATAATTGTATTGCTAACCATTAGGAAAATGACGACCTTGGAGACCTTAGGCACTCCGTATTGCAAAAGAGACTAGCTGTCAACGCCAATGCATCTTTCGTATTATAGTTGTATAACGGCAGAGCAACAAAGATTCTGCATAAAAAAACAGCGATGCCAGTGAAGTTCCCAAAAGGGGTTTTTTAGTTTAAAAAGAATTGTGGAAACAGTTCACAGTGGCGTTTCCCAACCGGTTTAAAAAAAACGAACACACGATCTTTGTAAACAGAGTATAACGGCATAGTTTGATATATGGCCCTATTGCGAATTAGAGGACTTCACATGTCTTCTAAAAATTTCTAACACATGCAGCTATTGTATACTATAGCTACTAAAGCTACCGACCGATATGGTTTTGGTACCCTTGGATCGGAATTCTATCGCGAATAAATTAAGCGTCCAAGCCGAGATCCCATGCGCTTAGTTACTCTCTAAAGCGATTCAGGCTAGCTTCAGCTGTGCTCCAGCTCTCAAAATCCCGTTGAAACTGTATAGACCAGGGATTAGTGTAATTCATTCAAATTTCTCTCTATAGCATGTATTTTGCGAGGTAATTCAAAATCATTTCGTCACAACTTTTGACTGCTGTCTCTTCTTATTAACCGGGAGATTCCGTTGGACACCACTGTCTATGATTGTCTCAATCAGTCTATATTCGTCACACGTATACGGCAAATTATTCCCGTCTATACACACGTTAATCAATCCGCGTGGTTTCCTATCCATTTGTTTCTGATACGTTAGTACACCGAGGAGTTTTGTAACAGAGATATAGCTCAGATCGTTATATGCTAGGTTCAAACATAACAGCGTATTGTTACCGAAACAATACGACGCTTCGTTGTGGACAATTGAATTGGTAGATGAGAATGGATCGTTGAAGGAGCCGTAAGTCATTTGGATCGTTGCTGTTGCTTTATCTAGGAGAGTTGAATCGGAAATATTGAAATTGCTAGCGAATATTTCGTGAACGGAATGCAGGGAACCTTCTCTTTCCGATCTTGTTCTTTTTTTTACGCTACTGGCAACTGAACGTGCACCTCTCTTTTTCACTGTAGTCTTGTCAACATCTCCTTCCTTCAATTCCTTTATTTTGCTAGCTATTAAAATGTTTTTATTTTTAAAATATTCGATATAGCGCGACCTGGACGATAGCACCTCTTCGGGAGTTAAGCAAAATTCCTGTAAACTATCTAATATGTAACTGGCACCGTCGTCAGTTATCTTATTGCCAGATAAATTGAGATATGTTAGATTTCTATTTGATCTTAATGCGTTTGCCAAACATTTTGCACCTGCATCGGTTATTCTGTTTGACGATAAATTGAGTATATACAATGATTTGGAGGCTGGATTTGGGTATGTCAACTTCATAGCTATATTATCTATAGCTACATCTTCTATTTTGCATCTAGATAGAGACAAATTGCGTAAAATTTCACGATCCAACAAGATTTCGAAGTTGACGTTAGTAAGGTAGGTATCGTCGAAGCACACGTCCGTGATGTTCGATACTGGTAAAATCTTTTCAAGTTCGTATATAGCAAGGTAATCAGCCCCTTGGTTGATATTGATACTACTCAACTGAGGATAGAATTTGAGGATCAAACCGATAGTTTTGATTACAATGCGCGGTATGATTGTGTTTTTGTTAAACATGATCTCAACTAAATCATCATTGGTATCGTAGACAGCGATAACATTGATTGCCTCTTCAGCGAAACTGACTTGAGCCATAGCCATCTTGATGTCTTCGGTTCTATCCGACATGCCGTCGGTACGGGAACGCGTTGCTCTTGACTTGCTACGGTTTCTTGGCTTGCTGCGATCGCTGATGCCGGAGTCCAGGTATTCGCCTGAAATAGGTTGTATATTTGCTGTTTAACGACGTTCTTACCCAGTCTTAGATCATAAACCTACCTAAATCTCGAACTACTAGTCATCATTTCGAGTTGTAGGAGTTCTTGATATATCTTCGGAGCTATGTCTACGGCGTGATATTCAATTATTCGTCCATCTGTCGCACACTTTAATGCAAATTTAAGACTTGGTTTTCTCATGGATACCGTTGGCAGAATTAGACCGAATTAACCACACGGGAAGCACAATCTTTCAAAGAAAAAAGAATCATAAAAATCGTTTCATTCAGTCGAAAGTTATATATTTTAACGTAAAGACTAACTTTTTTGAAGTATGTTGAAAATAAATATTGAATCATTCTTCCTTTTAAACAAAAGTATTATTTCCGATTTTCAACCAGACTATTCGATTCTTATTATTAGAGAAATTACTACAAAAATTTAGGCGAATGAAAGGAATTTTTTGTACGTAAGAAATCAAAAAGTCACTCAATGGTGCAAGCCGTGTGGAATTCGAATCCCTGACTACAAGATCGTAGAGGACAACGACAAGTCATATGATTGCATTCTGGTACCTCCACGACTTCACAGAAATTACACGCGCAACAGCTTCTTTTTTCGACCTATCACCTCTTATAATACTTTTATGATATTGACATAACTCTCAAAAGTGTTTAAAAAAATATCGTAGTTAAATTATTGCAATTGTATATTGTAGGATATGCACAAATTTAACCCTCCGGTAGTAACAGACACAAGTCAGTCTGCAATAAACAGTCAGCCTACACACCGCGTCTATTATTTCCATACATTACAGTAGCGACGAGGATGGGAATGTACAATGTCGATCGGAATAGTGAAAGAATTTTGTTTAAGGACAGGCAACTGGTCCGTGGAGCCGTGGTATCTCAGTGTCCGTGCGGTTGGCTCAAGTTGCGTAGTGCGCTAGCAACCCGAGTTCGATCCCCGGTGCCCGGTACCAATAAATTTGTTGTAGCAATTTTATGTGCTGATTTACCACGCGCTCGGCGGTGAAGGAAAACATCGTGAGCAAACCTACATGTTTTAGAAAATTTTTCTACGGCATGTGAAGTCTGCCAATCCGCATTAGGGCCGTGTGGCGGACTATGCCCTTATACTCTCTTTACAGTAAAGGCCTGCGCCTAACAGTGGGACATTAATAAAGGCTGTAACTTTAACTTTTAACTGGTCCCTGTATGTGGAGCGCCTGGAGATGTACTTTATGGCGAACAGAGTACAGGAAGAAAGATTGCTGCCAACGTTAATTGGAAGTATGGGCGTTGAACTGTACGAATTGCTAAGCAATTTGACGAGTCCTACCAAGCCGAGTGAGAAAACGTACGAAGAGGTGGTGACTAAATTAAAAGAACATATGCAGCCAAAACCATCCTTCATGGCGGAGCGCTACCGCTTTAGACAAAGGAGGCAATGCCGGGGGAAACTATAGTGCGGTACATTTCGGAACTAAAGAGGTTGTCTAAACATTGTGAGTTCAACGCGGTACTAGAAGATAATTCGCGTGATCAACTAGTATGTGGGCTGGTCAGTGACGTCATTCATCAGCGTTTGTTTGCGGAGGTTGACCTCAAATGTGCCAATGCAATTAAAATCGCATGTGGCATGGAGGCAGCAGAACGTGACGCTGCGGCGATAGACGGCGCAAATTTATATTTATATATATACATATATATATATATATATACTAGGGAAACTATATATATATATATATATATATATATATATATATATATATATATATATATATATATATATATATATATATATATATATATATATATATATATATATATTTATATATATACATATATATATAGTTTCCCTTTCTTAATTTTACGTATTCTCTGACTTAAACTTGATATTAGTCTAAGAAATATTGGGTACTCCTTGTCAACATTTAAAATTTATTTTGTGTAACGTTTTTTATAGTACAAGACTGTACCAAAATAAATAAAAAAAAACAAAAGATAATAGACTTAACTATTAAATTTTTTGTGGCATCTTTTTTTTAATACTTTTTAAGCTTGTGCTTGACTACGACACCCACCCACCTATTGTTAAATGGAAATGCAGTCGTGGATGGTAACGCGCGCTAGCTTAGTAAATGCCTATTCTATCTAACATCTTACTGGTTTGATGTCTTCTGTATGGGTAATACTTACTTTGGTAAATCTTGCAAACTAATACTGTGTATTCCAATTCCAGCTGATTGCAAGCCCATGGTAGGTAGTTAGGGAAGTCATCTGGCAGTGGACGATTGGCACCAGCTACTGATTCGTCGGCAACACTCGTTCTGTCTCTCTCCATCTGTTCCATTGCGCACACACAAACACTCTAACAAAATTATTTTTTAAATAAAATTCTTATAAATACCCGAAATATGTACTATTACAAATGTTTATCGCAAAAATCACTTTTGATGTATGTGTCAGTGTGACATATTTACGATTTGAATATTTGACGTTCGTACATTTTCGAACGCCGGTTTCATATTTAAAGTTTCACGACAAGTACCGATGTAGTGAGAAATTATTTCCCTTCGGGAAAACTTGGATCTTTATCGGAATACGATGACACCCGAACTTTCAATGAATGATCATAATTAATGTGTGACATTTTCATATCCATTAAGATGGAACTTTATTGTTTACTGTCAAATGTCCGAAGGTAGAATGGGGATGGGGGAGTTAACTCGTGTAATTCCTGTGCACACTCTCCAAAATGTAATCTGTAAAACACCGAAAAGCTGGCCACCTTGCGCCTGTGCTCAAGACTATCTAGGTGTAGATCTTGGTCACCTAACTTTTTGGCCCGCCTCTCCATGGAATCCAGTGCCGCGAGTTGGTATTTGGCTGCACCTGCCCAAATATGACAACAATACTCCACACATGGCCAGATCTGTGCTTTACCTTTGATAGGATTCCAAGCTTCCTAGCAGCTACCTTCGCATTGGATTCGATAAACCGCCCGTAGTTAAGATTCGCAGACAATTCGATTCCTAGTAACTGTAGGCTGTCGGTAGATTCCAGAGATACATTCTGAAAAGTCGGAGCTAATGTTTAAATAAACTTTATGGTAAATGAAGCTGTCCGCAAGTGCTTGGTGTATATAATTCTAGTTAAAGGATGATATAGGAGAACTGTATGTAAATTATAATATTTTAATACATTATCTCGCGTAACGCAAGTAACGACCGCGGTGAGGCCGGGATGAGATTCAAGATGGCGCCGCTGTGAACACTTCTTAGCAGTCGCGGTGGCGAAGACATCTTAGTGTGGAGATGGATTCTTCTATTTCAATTATAATACTTTAACTTTTACGTCCTTTAAACAGATAACGAGTGTGCTTTAGAACACACGACTGAAGTAAAAAATTTTTTGGAAAAAAAATTACAACTTTCATGTTTCTGGACCTAGGGCTGTGGTTTTTGTACACAATTTTTATTATTTTTTGCTAAATAAGTATTTTACCACGGCATTAACCTAGAGTTTTCCTAAAAGAAAATCGTTTTACGGTACAAAAAATAAAAGAGAAAAACTTGAAAATTCAATTTTCGCTAGTTTTCATCTAATTGTTACAAGTCATATATCACCCAGCACCTCCGTCATATTTACCCAGCCCGCTTCGCCAGGCTAGATTTTGCTTTATTTTATTTAAACAATAAACTTACATCATGAAATATTTAATTTAACTCTCACAATATATTAAATTATTAATTTCTCTTTGTATTCATTCTCTCCTATTCTCTTCTTGAGCAGGTGAAGATCATTGCCTACACCCATGTACATGTTAGCAGCATCAGTAAACGGATACAATCGCGGCGCTTTAACTTACCTTGAATACCTCAAAATCCCTAATTTTTATCTTTAATATACTTCAATACACTCCATTGTACTTCAATATGGTTCATAATGACATAAATATACACAACGCATCTGTCAATACAAATTGGGGTTATTAAACAATGGAATGTCAGCATAGTAAATAAAAGCTGTATTTGACAGTTTAAAAAGAGGAGTGCTCCGATCGTCACCAAACTTTACAGGACTACTCGCCAGGTCAATCTAAAGATTCCCTGAAAGTTGCACTGCAATCGATACAGCCGTTTCGGTGCCTATATGGAACATACCATCGAACATACCCACACACTTTCTCTTTTATATATAAAATTCTTATAAATATCCGAAATATGTACTATTACAAATGTTTATCGCAAAAATCACTTTTGATGTATGTGTCAGTGTGACATATTTACGATTTTAATATTTGACGTTCGTACATTTTAGAACGCCGGTTTCATATTTAAAGTTTCACGACAAGTACAGATGTAGTGAGAAATTATTTCCCTTCGGGAAAACTTGGATCTTTATCGGAATACGATGACATCCGAACTTTCAATGATGAATCATATTAAATGTGTGACATTTTCATATTCATTAATATGGAACTTTATTGTTTACTGTCAAATGTCCGAAGGTAGAATGGGGATGGGGAATTAACTCGTGTAATTCACACACACTCTCCAAAATGTAATCTGTAAAACACCGAAAAGCTGGCCACCTTGAGCCTGTGCTCAAGACTATCTAGGTGTAGATCTTGGTCACCTAACTTTTGGCCCACCTCTCCATGGAATCCAGTGCCGCGAGTTGGTATTTGGCTGCACCTGCCCAAATATGACAACAATACTTCACACATGGCCAGATCTGTGCTTTACCTTTGATAGGATTCCAAGCTTCCTAGCAGCTACCTTCGCATTGGATTCGATAAACCGCCCGTAGTTAAGATTCGCAGACAATTCGATTCCTAGTAACTGTAGGCTGTCGGTAGATTCCAGAGATACATTCTGAAAAGTCGGAGCTAATGTTTAAATAAACTTTATGGTAAATAAAGCTGTCCGCAAGTGCTTGGTGTATATAATTCTAGTCAAAGGATGATATAGGAGAACTGTATGTAAATTATAATATTTTAACTTTACGTCCTTTAAACAGATAACGAATGTGCTTTAGAACACACGACTGAAGTAAAAAAAAATTTGAAAAAAAAATTACAACTTTCATGTTTCTGGACCTAGAGCTGTGGTTTTTGGACACGATTTTTATTATTTTTGCTAATTAAGTATTGCACCACGGCATTAACCTAGAGTTTTCTTAAAAGAAAATCGTTTTACGGTAAAAAAAATAAAAGAGAAAAACCTGAAAATTCAATTTTCGCTAGTTTTCATCTAATTGTTACAAGTCATATATCACCCAGCACCTCCGTCATATTTACCCAGCCCGCTTCGCCAGGCTAGATTTTGCTTTATTTTATTTAAACAATAAACTTACATCATGAAATATTTAATTTAACTCTCACAATATATTAAATTATTAATTTATCTTTGTATTTACTTTCTCCTATTCTCTTCTTGAGCGAGTGAAGATCATTACCTACACCCATGTACATGTTAGCAGCATCAGTAAACGGATACAATCGCGGCGCTATAACTTACCTTGAATACTTCAAAATCCTTAATTTTTATCTTTATTATACTTCAATATACTCCATTGTACTTCAATATGGTTCATAATGACATAAATATACACAATGCATGTGTCAATACAAATTTGGGTTATTAAACAACGTAATGTCATCATAGTAAATAAAAGCTGTATTTGACAGTTTAAAAAGAGGAGTGCTCCGATCGTCACCAAACTTTACAGGATTCTCGCCAGGTCAATCTAAAGATTCGCTGTAAGTTGCACTGCAATCGATACAGCCTGAGAGGTTCAGGCTAAGCGACCTAAGAGCTATGCCACCTCTCAATCCGGTGAAGCAGTCAAGGCCAGCTTCTCTGGCCAATCTGTGTAGTTCGTCATAAAAAAAAATCGATACAGCCGTTTCGGTGCCTATATGGAAAATACCATCGAACATACCCACACACTTTCTCTTTTATATATAAATAATTTATATATGACACATTCAAATAAAGAATTCTCAAAATAAAGCTCACTCCATATAACCGAGCAAGCGCAAGGAGTTATAATATCGCTCGTAGTTTTCGCGGGGGTTTCCTTGGAAGTAGTTGGGTGTTGGCGGTTGGGGGGGGGGGATTGAGGTTGTATGGGCGAGGGGGGGGCTGCGTGATAACTCTGTACTTCACCACTTATTTACATAATTACATACAATTCGTGTTGCGTTAGTTAGGTACGAACATATAAGAACATCTCTCTCTAGTATTTTAACGGCTGGACTAGTTAGGCAATACGTGAAATAAGTAGGTATAGTGGCATAGTAGGTCTTGTTGAATGAAAAAGTCCAATAACTAGTACACTCGCTTTATTGAGACACTCCATCTCCACACTCCAGTGCGTTCAACTGGAGATCCCAGAGCCCCTAACCATGCAGGAAGGGCAATGAAGGGAATGGTGAATTCGAACCTTACAGACACTGCCCTAAAAGATTCAGGCGTTTTTTTCTTTTAATGTCTAAACATATAATAAGACAAAGGCATTATTATTGTGTACATGTTAGCCACGGGGCGGTTAGAAATAACCGTGGAACACGAACCGATTACGGAACATCCAATATCAAAATCACGGAACTTGTTCCGTTCCGCGCCGCGTGCACGGAATGCGGGCCGTTCATTTCGCATCTCGCGCGCACGTACTCTCCTTCGTTCGGCTTTCAATCTAACTTTGCCTCCTTGCTTTGGTTTCTTCGAGCTAGGGTTGTCACTTTATGTTTTTTACATTTAAAAAAAATATTATTTAAAAAAGCAGCTCTCACTGTCCACTCACATCTGACAGGTATCGCCCATCGCCATATTTTGGCATATTTTATAGTTACCGCCAACTGTGATATTAATGGAATTCGAATGGTGTCCTAACACCGGGGAAGGGTCGTGGTGAAGCACTTGCTTTGAAAATAATAAAAAAAACTAATACACAAATATAATACATTATGTATTTTATTCTTTGACAATAATATATTTAGTACTATCATAGAAGCCTCGGGTTCACTGGACGACAAGGGTGGGGGCCTTTATCGTCCGCCAAAGTGGACCCGGGATAAAGGCGACATCGGCTGGCCCGTGTCGCCTTGCACTGCGGGGGCACATGGGAAGAGGGATTAAACTCCCCCCGGGACGTGCTCTCCGAGAGCACAATACGGAGGGGCTCCGGTGCGTTCCACTGGAGATCCCGGAGCTCCTCACCATGCACCGAGGAAAGGCCATCGGTATACCAGAATCGTACTGAGTGGAAAACGAGATGTCTCTTTAGCCGTATAGTAGCGATGTTTATGATATTTTAAGCGAAGGCAACCCTAGCGCAAGTTCAAAGGCATTAGGCGAAGTACGTGTCTTCAGTAAAACTACGGCGTTGGAAGGCGGGATGCCTTCTAACTAATAAATCTTATTAAACAAGTTATTAAAGGTTCCGTACATTTTGTGGGACCCGCAATATTGCCACGATTGCCCACTATAATATATTGTACGGTACACGTGTATTCCTTTATTTAATTGCGGATGAAGTAATGTACATTACAGATTTGATAAAAATAACAAAAAGCCATTTACAGGTCTTTACAACTAGAGTACAAGTATATTTACGAGTAAAATCAAAAACCAACTTTAAATCGAATCAAACGTTAGACGCTATAACGTGCGGACGCCCTTTTTGTATTTACAATTTATCGTAATAATATTACGAAACCAAATTTAATCAGAATAAATCCAAACTTTCATTAAACTACTCTTAAAGCCTTACAAATAAACGTGGTATAAAGACAAACAGGAATAAATTAAGAATAAGCAAAATTTGTACTAATATACCAGGAATACGATATACCTGGTATAACGTTGACGTATTTGTTCATACAATCGTTATTCCGAAGTTATAACGACGTACACCCTTGCTTAAGTCCAGTATAACATTTAAAATACCACGATTTGTGTTTGTGTTCGTCTCATTTAAATTAACTTATTATGGAATTAAGGGCAATGGAGGAAGTAGAAACAGTAAATGACTTAATAAATATCATTCAGACTCCAAAACATATTAAAAAGATGGGAAAACCCTTTTGATTTACATTTCGATGATTAGTTTCGATTAAAATATCGGTTTTCTAAAAGTGCTATAATATTTCTAGACCATTTATTTGAAAGGTCTCTTACTATAGACAAGCGTGGAAGTGGATTATCTTCTATCTACAAATAGAGTATAGAATATTTTTATAACCGCCACACATTGACAGATACATTACTACACTACTACATAGACTGCAATTATTTTTATTCCATTAAAAACATTAGACCATTGACGCTTTGTTTTACATATACGAAATCAAAAAAAAAATATCATAAAAAAAGTATAAGCTCTCACTTAAAAGGTCTTTTTATCCTAGCAGAGTAGACGGAGACCGCTGCAGCAGAGCTTATTGGGTCCTAGAAGTGCTAAGAGCGCCAAAAATTGGGAGCAAATTATGATATGTGATGTTTCTGTACTCAAAAACCGAAAAGGTTGGTACCAGCCAACTAGGATTTAATCCCGCGACCATCATATCCTAATTCAAACTGTTCAGCTACTAGGCCATCACTATTTTTCATTTTATCAACATAACAAAAACTTATCCGAGTATATTTTATCTAAAAAATAATGTTCAAGTACTTTGGATAGAAATAAAATAGATATAACTAGGGATCTGAGGGGTGGACAGAGATTATAGAGTCTGTCAACTTTCTTACCTCCACTTTTCCCATATATGTTATTGTCATACTATCACGTAGCTATGAATGTACAGACATAAAACACTACAAACTTATTGATATCCAACTCCTTATAAGTGAGTTAAAAATAAATTTCATTCCGTTACATCTAACTACTCTGTTTAAATAACGTAAGCTTGAATATATTAGAGGCATATACCACAATAATAGTACCACGTTAAACATAATTTTATACGTGGCGACTAGGCCGCGCACCCCCGTCTCCTCCCCTAATATATCCCCCCACAGGATTAACAAGATTCCATTAAAATTATTATGGCGCTGTATTATAGTTGGCGCTTCTTGGCGTTTGTTTATGATGGGTCGACACTATGGCGCAGGAGTTGCTAGTATAACTTGGTAATTATTAAACACTTTGCTTGATGCAGATCTTAAAGTACATGATGTAAATGTACGCCAAGATGTGACGCAGGCGTAGAAGCAGAAGAAGAAGTAGATGTAGATGCAGACGAAGAAGTCGACGTAGACGTATACGTAAAAATAGAAGGAGACGTGGATGTCCATGTAGATGTAGACATGTCCGTTACTAATCGTAAGTCTTCTATAAGTGTACTACTATTAAGAACCTCTTCCTCTTTGAAGTGGTCTCAAAAACAAATTATCATCATCATCAGCCTATATCTATCCACTGCTGGAAATTGGCCTTCCCCAATGCCTTCCACCACATGCGATCGTCAGCTTTCCGCATCCAGCCACTTCCGGCTATCCTAGCAAGGTCGTCGGTCCAAGCGCTTCTCCGACCTATGCGCGGCCTCCACTTTTTCCATATATGTTAATGTCATACTATCACGTAGCTATGAATGTACAGACATAAGACACTACAAACTAATTGATATCCAACTCCTTATAAGTGAGTTAAAATAAATTTCATTCCGTTACATCTAACTACTCTGTTTAAATAACGTAAGCTTGAATATATTAGAGGCATATACCACAATAATAGTACCACGTTAAACATAATTTTATACGTGGCGACTAGACCGCGCACCCCGTCTCCTCCTAATATATCCCCACAGGATTAACAAGATTCCATTAAAATTATTATGGCGCTGTATTATAGTTGGCGCTTCTTGGCGTTGTTTATGATGGGTCGACACTATGGCGCAGGAGTTGCTAGTATAACTTGGTAATTATTAAACACTTTGCTTGATGCAGATCTTAAAGTACATGATGTAAATGTACGCCAAGATGTGACGCAGGCGTAGAAGCAGAAGAAGAAGTAGATGTAGATGCAGACGAAGAAGTCGACGTAGACGTATACGTAAAAATAGAAGGAGACGTGGATGTCCATGTAGATGTAGACATGTCCGTTACTAATCGTAAGTCTTCTATAAGTGTACTACTATTAAGAACCTCTTCCTCTTTGAAGTGGTCTCAAAAACAAATTATCATCATCATCAGCCTATATCTATCCACTGCTGGAAATTGGCCTTCCCCAATGCCTTCCACCACATGCGATCGTCAGCTTTCCGCATCCAGCCACTTCCGGCTATCCTAGCAAGGTCGTCGGTCCAAGCGCTTCTCCGACCTATGCGCGGCCTCCACTTTTTCCATATATGTTATTGTCATACTATCACGTAGCTATGAATGTACAGACATAAAACACTACAAACTTATTGATATCCAAATCCTTATAAGTGAGTTAAAAATAAATTTCATTCCGTTACATCTAACTACTCTGTTTAAATAACGTAAGCTTGAATATATTAGAGGCATATACCACAATAATAGTACCACGTTAAACATAATTTTATACGTGGCGACTAGGCCGCGCACCCCCGTCTCCTCCCCTAATATATCCCCCCACAGGATTAACAAGATTCCATTAAAATTATTATGGCGCTGTATTATAGTTGGCGCTTCTTGGCGTTTGTTTATGATGGGACGACACTATGGCGCAGGAGTTGCTAGTATAACTTGGTAATTATTAAACACTTTGCGTGATGCAGATCTTAAAGTACATAATGTAAATGTACGCCAAGACGTGACGCAGGCGTAGAAGCAGAAGAAGAAGTAGATGTAGATGCAGACGAAGAAGTCGACGTAGACGTATACGTAAAAACAGAAGGAGACGTGGATGTCCATGTAGATGTAGACATGTCCGTTACTAATCGTAAGTCTTCTATAAGTGTACAACTATTAAGAACCTCTTCCTCTTTGAAGTGGTCTCAAAAACAAATTATCATCTTCATCAGCCTATATCTATCCACTGCTGGAAATTGGCCTTCCCCAATGCCTTCCACCACATGCGATCGTCAGCTTTCCGCATCCAGCCACTTCCGGCTATCCTAGCAAGGTCGTCGGTCCAAGCGCTTCTCCGACCTATGCGCGGCCTCCACTGCCACTTCAATTTGCTGACTTTAAGAGCTATATCGACTACCTTCGTTCTCCGTCGAATTTCTTCTTTTCGGATTCTATCCCTTAGAGAAATGCCGAGCATAGCTCTTTCCATCGCTCGTTGTGCGACTTTCAGCTTGTGGACCAGCCCAACGGTCAAAGTCCAAGCCTCCGCACCGTAGGTCATGGCTGGGGGGACGCATTGGTTGGCACACAACCAGTGCGTCCTCCCAAAACAAATCAATTGTTCGTCATTTCAAATAGTAGAGTGAAGAGTGACATTTTAAGTAAGCTCAATACAAATTCGTGGTTACTGTAATACGGTTGTTAACGAATCTCCCCCTGTCTCTTCGGGCACAAGGAAGCCAATTTCAAGAAAACGTTCGAAGAGAATGTCTACACGCGCGGGTATTGAATAGCGCAACCCTATCCAGAGCAAGTGGAAGACGCTGATTGTCAAACCTTGTGAAATTTCCAATCCCGATTTAATTACGGATTTAATATTTTTATGAGTAAAAAGATAAACGGATTATAAATTGAATTAAATGTGACTTAGAATCGAACGTTAAACGCAATGAACGCTCTCTTTTATGTCCGAAGCATAGCGTTACGAAAACAGTATTATTCATGGAGTCATAAAATTTAATGGCGGCTTGACTTCACATGTCTTAGGAAGATTACATATCATTATACCTTCAGACGTTTAGACATTAGGCGGGTCTCCATCCTTTCATAGTCGATGTCCCGCGCGTCCGAACGAGTCGAGTCATCGTTCATCGTGCGTACAGAAAAGGAGTGGAACAAGTTGCCGGCGTCAGTCTTTCCGTCCAAGTACGACAGTCACACGACAATCACTTACTAAACTAGCTCGTACCATCTTTCGACTATATCACCACTTACCCATAAAAAATGTACAAGAAACACATGTAGGTTATCTCAGGATGTTTTCTCCAACGTCGAACAATTCAGCAGTTAGATTTGCATAAAATTGATTCTTAGGTGCCGGCACCGGGGATCGAACTCGGGTTTCTAGCGTACTATGCAGCTTGAGGAGACTGCCCGGGACTGAGCTACCACGGCTCTGTCTGCTATACAGCAAAGTTTGAGAGTCGCTGTTTTAAATAGCTAGATGAGATATCTCAGAGGCAATGAGTTGGATGGTTTACGTTTATCAAGGGCGGTACTTCCAACTGTTTTGTGTAACGAGAAACATCAAGATTATAACTAACATTCAAAACAATCCTAACACTGAGAATGACAAATAGAAGTCTTTTACTACGATTTGTAAACGTCATCTACATCTGAGAAGCTATACGATTGGGGCACCTTCGAGAAACGAGCCTACTCCTATCTCATGTTCCTGGGCGACGGAACTTTGAAAAACAGAAAACAAGAAATTGCAACACACAAGTTCGTGGTGCAATTGGTGCTGGCCCCATGGATTGAACTCAGCTACTTTACTAACTTGCTACTGTACTATGCAATTTGGAGCAACACTGAGTTACCACGCGCTTACACGTCTTAGAAAATCTTCTAAGACATGTAAGGCAATTCGCACTTGCGCCATGCGGTCTATGCCCTTATTTTTACAGAGAAGGACTGTGTCCATATATTTAACTTTATCTTTTTTTAAACGGGGATCTGGGGTAGCACACACTGAGCTATGACGGTTCTTAATAAATTACTTATAAGAATAACTATAACAAATTAATTCCACTTGTTACATAAATTTCTCACAAAACGAGTCCGTAAAATGGATATCGTTTGAATTGAAAACGAGTTATTTTGAATCTTCCACAGCGCATGTTTCGAATGAAAAGGGTAAGAAGCTTTATGAAAAACTTGATTCTTGAGAATCGAATCGAAAACCCCCTTTTTTATTTCTTTCACATCAACCTGTTTCCGTCGCAGTCCAGTTTGGTGACCCCAAAGATCGTGGGATGATCGGTGAAATAAAATTTAAGCGTCAATAGCTTAATTGCTAAGGGTACGGTCTGCGAATCGTAAGGTCAGAAGTTCAAATCCACCATTCGACTATTGACGCGAATTAGCCAGCCTAAGCTTGTTAACATTGATATATAGCTTATGTTATCATTTATTTTTGTATTGTGTGCTCAGCAACTACATGATCTAATTCCCCCATCCCCGTTCCACCATCGGACTTCAAGACACACTGCAGGATTTCATCCTTTTGTTGTGAACATCCCTCAAACCCGAACGAAGCGCTTTGCATCGTCTTTCATTGTTCGTACAGCAAGGGACATTAAAATATATAATCGCTGATTGTAAGTCTTTCCATTAAAAAATGAATCGTCCAAATTGGTCGAGTTACTAGCGATAGAGGTTCAGGCTAAGCGACCTAATAGCTATGCCACCTCTCAATCCAGTGAAGCAGTCAAGGCCAGCTTCTCCGCCCAATCTGTGTAGTTCGTCATAAAAAAAGAACAATATACACTTGTGAGCAAAAATAAAGGGTCGGTTAAGAAAGTTTGAATATCTCGGAAGATAAAGACGCTAGCTAACTGAAATAAATTGTGCATGATAGACAATAAAATATCCTTAAAATGAAATAAAATATTTTTATTAATTTATTTGTTTTTCATTAAAAAAAAACATAAACTTAAAAGAAAAAATTATATCTTACGTAAACTTGGATAATACAGTATTTTTCAATAAATTTTATTTTTAAATAATTAGTGTAGTGTTGCCACATGGACATATTTAATTGTCTATCATGCACAATTTATTTCAGTTAGCTAGCATCTTTATCTTCCGAAATATTCAAAGTTTCTTAACCGACTCTTTATTTTTGCTCACGACTATATTATGTATTTATACAAAATTAATTAGAACCTACGTAACTTCCAAGACATCTCCACCCTCCAACGCCTACCTGCCTACACCCTTTAGCTAAATCACCTGAGTCATTAATTCATTTTAAGACGCCTCGCGCGGTATCCCCTTAGACTCAACATTTGCATATTACAAAGTATGGAAGTTCCCTAACGAACTCTGGGCGAGGGCGCGGGGATGTTGCGGGCGAGGAGCACTTGCGGGGCAGGGGGTGTGTCTAAGGTTGCGGGTGTAAGACGGGGAATTGGGTACAGGGCCGCGCTCGGGGAATTTTTATTTGTACACAAATAAATAAAATTGAAGTGTCTACTTGTAATATTACAACAGTTTTTTACTGCATGCTTATGAATGTGTATACGGTACATATACCAGAAAAACATTTTTTACAATTTTTGTCTCATCTCTGGAACGGCTTTACTGGTCTTGACGGGACTTGCACTGGCAGATAACTGTTGTAATAAGGAGTAACTTAGGTTACTTGTATTTTATAAAATTTAAATAAATAGTTATTAATCGCGGGTAACGCCGCGAGGCGCAGCTAGTATATAGTAACTCTTTGTAAAATCCAAATCTATTTTACTCTTTCATCGAAGCATATTTGGAATGGTTTACAAGAATATAGTATAATTTAATAGTAATATTTGCGAAAAAGAAAATATTGTTAGAAGTTATTTTTAAAGGATTTAAAAAAAAAACTTGTAATAGCTAATCCCAATAAGGCCGCCATTTTTCACTTTTCAATTAAGTCTATTACTTTAAATGATCTAAAATTGATCCATAAAGAATTTATCTATCTATCTATCTATAAAACGGCATATAATGCAGTTACCTGGTATCGCACCAAGTCCGCCCCTGCGCGCCTCGAAAGCGGAGAAAGATGAAGGAAATGAAAATGTACGTCGCAAAAAGGGGGGTTTGCGGCCCCGCCCGAGTAAGAGGAAAGCCCGAAAATTCTATAAAGAGGGGTGAGGGGAGCCGATACCTTTTGTCGACGATAAGGCAGGGCGGGGGCGCAAGGAAAAGGGAAACATAACTCTTACAGAGACGAGTTCTTATCGCTGTAGGCAATTTCCTACGGCAAGGAACTCAGATGCGGGCGTTTGATGTTATGAAAGGTTATTGCGGGCGGCTTCTTTTGATAATAGACCGCCTTCTCTTGAAGATATTTACGTGATTTTTCTAGTAATATATTTACTACAACTATAATAAAAGCTAATGTTTATTTGCTGGAAATATGGTAATTAACACGATGCCAATTTATAAGTAGGCACTAGCATAAAGTTAAAGTTAAAGTTACAGCCTTTATATATATAATATATATGTCCCACTGCTGAGCACAGGCCTTCTCTGTAAAGAGAGTATAAGGGCATAGACCACCACGCGGCCCTAGTGCGGATTGGTAGACTTCACATGCCTTAGAAAAATTTTCTAAGACATGTAGGTTTCCTCACGATGTTTTCCTTCACCGCCGAGGGCGTGGTTAATCAGCACATAAAATTGCAACAGCAAATTTATTGGTGCCGGCACCGGGGATCGAACTCGGGTTGCTAGCGTACTATGCAACAAGAGCCAACCGCCCGGACACTGAGCTACCACGGCTCAGGCACTAGCATAAAGTTAAAGTTACAGCCTTTATATATATAATATATATGTCCCACTGCTGGGCACAGCTAGTATATAGTAACTCTTTGTAAAATCCAAATCTATTTTACTCTTTCATCGAAGCATATTTGGAATGGTTTACAAGAATATAGTATAATTTAATAGTAATATTTGCGAAAAGAAAATATTGTTAGAAGTTATTTTTAAAGGATTAAAAAAACTTGTAATCGCTCATCCCAATAAGGCCGCCATTTTTCACTTTTCAATTAAGTCTATTAAAACGTTCCTAACAAAACCGAATTGATCGTATTTTGACTTATTCTAATTAAGAATAAATTTCACACGCACTTATCCTAAACTGGTACAATCTACAGAAAATACCTGTTCGGAATAACAGGTCTTGTATTCCTTACGACATTTGATTTGCTCGTAGTAAATCCACTAAAGGAAACCGGCATAACTGGTTCGAATATACCCCACGCGTGGGAATCATTTGAATTTTCATTTTGTTTTATTGTAATCAGTCGCGTGTGTTGGCGTGACAGAGAGTGTGTTTTCATAAAATAGGCTACTAGACTATTCAGCCCTGTAGTTCTCAAGAATAAGACTACGGTATCCCCTGCCTGTCGTATAAGGCGACTAAAAGGGGCCTCGGGTTCACTGGGCGACAAGGGTGGGGGCCTTTGTCGTCCGCTAAGGTGGACCCGGGAAGAAGGCGACATCGGCTGGCCCGTGTAGCCTTGCACTATGAGGGCACAGGGGGGGAGGGAGAAACCTCCCCCCCCCCCCGGGACGTGCTCTCCTTGAGCACAGTGCAGAGGGGCTCCGGTGCGTTCCACTGGAGATCCCGGAGCCCCTCGTCATGCACCGAGGAAAGGGCCACCGGGGAGGTTTTAGTGGGTAAAAACCCCACATAACCGCCGCCTTCCCACCAGAAGGCGGGGTATCTTTTTGAAGATTTCCTGAACGTTAACAAAAAAAAGGGCTACTAGACTAATTTAAGAGATAAAATGTCATCTCGCAGCTTTGGACTCGGTGGAGAGGCGGGCTAAGAGGCTATTTGGTGACGCAGCTGAAACCAATCTGCTCAGTCTTGAGCACAGGCGTAAGGTAGCTAGCCTTTCGGTTTTCTATAGATTGCATTTTGGAGAGTGTACTCTAGAACTACATGATCTAATTCCCCCATCCCCTTTCCACCATCGGACTTCTAGACGCACTGCGGGATTTCATCCTTTTGTTGTGAACATCCCTCAAATCCGAACGAAGCGATTTGCGGTAGCGTTGTGACGGTATTCGTTAAAATAATTCCTTGTACAACGTAACGTTGTCTCAATAAAGCGAGTGTATTAGTTATTGGACTATTTTATTCCACAAGAACTGTAAGTTATTACAATTGTTTGAAAGATCCTTTTAAGTATAAAATATATTTGTGCCAGAAGATCCAGGTCTTCCTTAATCATATCATATATATTTTAACTATAAGACTAAGTTACGACGTGTATTATAAAAAAGTTAAATATTGAATGAATGAATGAATGAATATTCTTTATTGCGCAACAATTAAAAACAAAATACATCACAGAAATAGTAAATACAATTTTTACATTAGACAAGGTCATTGCATGCGCAATGGGCGGTCTTATCGCTAAGAGCGATCTCTTCCAGACAACCTATTTAAGGACAGAAACTTTCGTCTAAAAATATTTTAGTGGGTCTGTGATTATATTTATTTTAATACAAAACAACAATATACATATATATATATATATATATATATATATATATATATATATATATATATATATATATATATATAAATATATATATATATAAATATATATATATATAAATATATATATATATATATAAATATATATATATAAATATATATATATATATATAAATATATATATATATATATATATATTCATACAAATACCGTATAAAAAAAAAATATTGTTAACTTAAATACGTTTCAAGTTACTTAAGTACGTTCCCATGACACTTGGCTTCAAAAAGTTCAAGCAGTTATCGTTATTGGAAACGGGAATCATTTTATTGTACGTTAACCCGTTCCGGCCGGTTCTCTGGAATCGTTCCATTTTCAAATGCCATTCCGTGTTCGAATTTCAAAACGAGCCGACTTTTCTGTGTTGAGAACCCGTTTTTTTTAATGAAATTTATTGGTGTGAGAACTTAGACCAGTTTTAAATTTTTTTGTTAATAAAAAAAGAAAGTTTCATTTGTCAATGGTATTGTTGGTATTGTATTTTTTTGATACTTGTGTACTTCAGGTTTGATTTGATTTGAAATTGATTTTTTTACTAAAAAGTATATTTTATATTATTTAAAATTACCATGAACAAAAATAAATGAATTAAATAAATAAATTATTAGTTATAATTTAAAAATATGTAAGTTTGTTTGCATAAAATCAGTATTAGACGTTAAAACGTATATTTTAATAGGAATATATGAAAGCGCTTTACACCGCTTAAGTCGCTGGCAATTCAAATAGGCCCTCATAACTACATCTGTATAAAATAAACACCCCACCTATTCCTCCGAGAAATTCAAATTCCGAACGCCTCTCGCGACCGCCATCTTGCGCAAGACGTCGATATACAAACTAGGAGTCGCATATTTTTTTTCTAGAACGTCTTAAGTTGAACATTTTTACGCCACTATAGCTCTTACGCCGTCATCTTACGCTACTGAATCGCTCGCGGAAAAATGTTGCTCTATTCCTTGCTTCTCTCTATTCCAAAATAACTTACATACTAATTACAACAATCAGAATCAAACTTTAAATCAACGAAATAGAATCGTTATTAGTTTGACCATCATTGTATTTTATAACGTTATAATACGTGAGGGTAAAACTAATAACAATGCTTGTGGTTTGAGTAGTGCATTTCGCGAGGTAATGCAGCTTTTAATGAGATAGAAAGGGATAAATGTACATAAGCTCATGCTACTAAAAAGGTGGGGCCTGAATAGTTGCGCTAGTGGAACAAGTTCGGAAGAAAGTTTGGAAGAGGGAACCGTTTTATTGGATTTTCGCTGCGCGTTTGCGTTCCGTAATGGTAACCGGATGGCCGGCTCG
Source organism: Meandrusa payeni (assembly GCA_029286785.1). Taxonomy (NCBI): domain Eukaryota; kingdom Metazoa; phylum Arthropoda; class Insecta; order Lepidoptera; family Papilionidae; genus Meandrusa; species Meandrusa payeni. The sequence continues at coordinate 7,933,511 of JAGSMX010000029.1, forward strand.
CAATTATAATTTTCAAGATGTCTGCCTTTTTTGATTTTCGAACGTATTCGTGAATCGTTTCATGATTTATTTTTACATTTTTTTATGAAATCACTTGACTGATAATCAAAATAATTCTATAATTTTTTAATATGTTTATTTCTTTAAATTTAGTGACAAGTAAACTTATAAGAGTCTTTTAACAAGAATTTTTACAAGCAAAGACAAAACGACGTCGAACGAAATCGAGTGTCGATTTTTTAAATTATCTAGATTTATTTTTAGTTTGGTATTAGTATATAGTTTATTTAGTAGTGATTTAGTGTTATTTAGTAATTTATTTAGTAGTGAATTTTGAATATTATTTATAGTTTTTAAATATTAAAATTGTTGTTTTAGTTCTAGAAGTAATTGTTGTGTTTGTTCTTTTCTTATTATTTGGGTTATTACTTGACTTTTTGTAGAACAAACTAGTTGTTATTGCTTTTAAACGACGTTAAAAAAAGTTTGAAAATCGAATAGGAATATTACGAAATAGAATTTATCAGAACCTAACCAAATTCTCATCAAACCATCATGAAATACATCCTTTCCTATAAAGAAATTGATACTTAATGCGAATTTTCTCAAGGTTTTCTCATGGATGTCGCTGTCAGATATGAATCGTCAATAGCCTAATGGCTTAGGGCACGGTCTGCGAATCGTAAGGTCGTAGGTTCGAATCCATCATTCGACTATTGACGTGAATCATCTCCTAGCACGAGCGTAAGCTTAGTTAGAATGGTTAACAAGAATGTTAGTAATATTTCTGAAAAATAAAAATTGCTAGCTTATAAAAAGAATTCGTCCAAATCGAAATAGGACCACACTGGAAGCACCCGATTTCAAATAAAAAAAAGAATCATCAAAATCGGTTCATCCAGTCTAAAGTTATGAGGTAACAAACAAACAGACGAATTGAAAATTTCTTCCTCATTTGAAGTCCGTTGAAATATAAGTCACGCTGAATATTTGGGTATTGGATGGACTTCAAAAGTCACTAATGTGGAGGTTCTACGACGAGTCAACGAGAAGCGTCAACTATTGCAGACCATCAAGATAAAAAAAGTGTCGGATCTCGGTCACGTGCTTAGGCACGAGAGATATGACCTTCTTCAACTTATTTTGATGGGCAAAGTCGCTGGCAAAAGAAGTGGTCGTAGGAAGAAGCCATGGCTGCGGAACATAAGAGAGTGGACCTGAATTGCGCCCAAGTGACCTTCGCTAATCGGAGAGGCATTTTCAGAAGAGGAAGATTTGATATGAGTAAATACAAAAATCAACTTCATGTGAAATCAAAGGAAACGATTTTTATTTTGATGATTTTTTCTATTAGAAAATATATAGTCAAAATAACTGTTTTATGTATTGTTTGTTAAAAATGTTCATTGTGTTGGTGTTCAATAAATAAATAAATAAATAGATGGAATGGAAACGATGACGTATCAAACATTAAACGTTACTATACTGGAACGCCCTGTATTATTTGCGAAGTGTTATACTACGAGTATAACTATAAATGTTTATGTATTTACCTTTCACAAATTCAAACATGTAATATATATATATATATATAAACTTATCGTACAGTTTTTTTTAAGCGTTGGACTATTGCCGTGAACCATGTCCTAGCACAAGCTTAAGCTTAGTTGGAATGGTTAACAAGATTGTTAGTAATATTTTTGAAAAAAAAAAGAAACATAGATTGCCTTCTTTTTAAAAAAAATTAAAGAAAAAAATACGGGTTTCATATTTGAACCGTTTGGGGTAGAAACTTTGGGTCCGTGGGGTCCTATTGCACACCATCTTTTTAATGTGTTAGCTATGAAGTTGGTGGACACATCTGGTGACCAGAGGCGATACCTTGCACAGAGGCTAAGCATTGCCATAAAACGTGGCAATGCTACCAGCCTTCTGGGCACGCTGCCAAGCGATGACGGTTTGGCACAGTTATATTTTTTGTAAATATTTTGTAATATCTATTAAATTGTAAATATTTCTTTATTAATAAGTAACTGAGACTCATCATTATTTTAAATAACTATTAAATAACAACCTTAGACTAAATTAGAAGATTATAATATAACATTATTATTATAAAAAAAAGAAAAAAATTAAGTTTTAAGTAGATTCTTAACTAATTGTGAAAGTCTTGTCTATTCTAGGGTACCGTATCAGACAGAATACCAGCCCCCCACCATATTTATAATTTTTCTAAGTTACTTAACGCGTGTGAGATGTGATCCACTTAGATTGAACTCGGGTTGTCTCTGTTAAAAGTTTATCTTCAGAGCTTGTCTGGAGACACACACAGTCGTAAGACGGAGGGTGGACGGGAAATCACATGATCCTCCTTTCATCATCGGACTTTAAAACGCACTGCTGGATTTCATCCTTTTTTATGACGAACTACACAGATTGGCCAGAGAAGATAGCCTTGACTACTTCACCGGACTGTAAGGTGGCATAGCTCTTAGGTCGCTTAACCTGAACCTCTATCTCTAGTAACTTGACACAAGGTTCAATCTCGGGGTAACCTCTGCTTGGACGGTTACTATGTTACGCGTAAACATTCCAATTCGAGGCCGCCCGAAAGAGCCGAACATGGTCGGTTGCTATTTCAAAACGACATTCGAAAGCTAAGCTAACTTCGAGAGCAGTTCGGGAAGCGTTGGCGCTGGGAGAAGAAGTGGCCGAAGAAACTCCAGCAACGCTCCTAACACGTAAGGGGTTGGGCCTGCCCATGAATTAGCGGTAACAGAGCGCGGTATGAGAGAGATAGAGAACGCAAATTTGTGGTCAGTGAAGTAGAAATAGTTCAATTTTGTTGTAATAACCTGTGTACATAGGATATATTGTCATTGGAAGGCGCTGGTGTCAGCGCTGCGAGTCAGTAATGACCCAGAAGGAGACCGCAGAACGGGATCGGGAGAGGGCCGATCCCGTTCGGAGATGGCGCAGGCGGGCCGGTGGCAGACCGGCCCGCAGCCCTGTAGTTCTGGGCTCTCAAGAATAAGACTACGGTATCCCCTGCCTGTCGTATAAGGCGACTAAAAGGGGCCTCGGGTTCACTGGGCGACAAGGGTGGGGGCCTGAGTCGTCCGCTAAGGTGGACCCGGGAAGAAGGCGACATCGGTTTGCCCTGCGAGGGCACAGGGGGGGAGGGAGTAACCTCCCCCCGGGACGTGCTCTCCTCAAGCACAGTGCAGAAGGGCTCCGGTGCGTTCCACTGGAGATCCCGGAGTCCCTCATCACGCACTGAGGAAAGGGCCACCGGGGAGTTTTTAGTGGGTAAAAACCCCACATAACCGCGGCTTTCCCCTCAGAAGGCATTTTTTTGAAGATTTCCTCCGTTAACAAAAAAAAGGATAACTTGGAAATTTACACATAGCAAAAGCAAAAATAAGGACGTGCCCAAGATGAATGGAAAGGAATATGTTAAAAATCAAAAAATACCCCACAATATTATTTGAGGGAAAACAAAAAAGTTACAGACACTCTGATCCAAAGCAAAAAGCTTAAGTTGCGTTGGGCTGGACATATAGCCAGACTGACACACAACAGGGTCCACCTGAACCCTACCAGAATAACATCCTGGAAGGGTTCATAAGTCACCAGAAAGAGAGGAAGACCAGCTGTCCGGTGGACAGACGATATTATACAGGCGGCTGTCTTAGTCTCTAGAGCCGTGGTAGCTCAGTGTCCAGGCGGTTGGCTTGTGTTGTATAGTACGCTAGCAACCTGAGTTCGATCCCCGGTGCCGGCACCAATAAATTTGCTGTTGAAATTTTATGTGCCGATTAACCACGCGCTCGGCGGTGAAGGAAAACATCGTGAGGAAATGAAATAAAAATACATGTCTTAGAAAAAATTTCTAAGGCATGTGAAGTCTACCAATCCGCACTAGGGCCGTGGTGGACTGTGCCCTTATACTCTCTTTACAGAGAAGGCCTGTGCCCAGCAGTGGGACATATATATTATATATATAAAGGCTGTAACTTTAACTTTATTATGTCTTCGGAACCTAAAGTGTTGTGCCAACAAAATTATAATAGAACCAAACTTAAACCAAATTCTATCAAACAACAATTAACTTAAATAAACGCCTTTGATATGATCGTTTCTGTTTGTCCAAGAAGTGCGACTCTTACACTTCTGAACTTGGAGACGTGTAAATGTCATCTTCACGACGTCATTGTACGTGGCCGTCCAGGTAATTGCCGCTCGCAATGTGGTTTGTTGTGACCCGGGTCCGAGGCGACGCACAAGGGAACGAGTGGAGTAGTTCTTATTTATAATTTTAAATTTAAGTTATAAAAACACCGAACTACGTACTACGTACGACAAGATGCTGCAATAACAAGTATATTTCCGAGCAAAAATCAAATCAAATCAAACGTTAAACGCTATTACGCGCCGATGCCCTCTTTGTATTTGTGAATTATCGTAGTAATATTACGAAATAGAATTAATCACAACCTAACCAAATTCTCATCAAATTATTCTTGAAGTTCATCATTTCCAATAAAAAAACAACAATCGAAATCGGTTGGCGTGAGTTATTCGTCCATTTGACGAGCACATACTTAATCCAAATTTAAGACTGTTCTAATCATTTTTTTACACCAGCTACTAATATATCAATACATAATACTAAATAAAAAAGAAATATTTACAATATAATAGATATTTTACAAAATATTTACAACAAATATAACTGTACCAAAACCGTCGTCGCTTGGTAGCGTTCCCAGAAGGCTGGTAGCATTGCCACGTTGTATGGCAATGCTTAGCCTCTGTGCAAGGTATAAGCCAGCCCTCTGGTCACCAGATGTGTCGATCAACTTCTTAGCTATCACATTAAAAAGGTGGTGTGCACTAGGACCCCACGGACAAAAAGTTTCTACCCCAAAAGGCTGAAATATGAAACCTCTATCGAGGTTACTATATTTGCGCTTGAGGTTTTCTGCAGTTGCAGCGGCCGCTCCAGCCTCAACAGAAGATTCTGGAAGATGTGACGGTGCCAAAGTATCGACGCATGTAGCACCCCATACAAAAAGCCGTCCCATCTTCCAGGGTATAAGACTTAAATAGTTTTCTTATGAATACCATTGTGAGAATTGGACCAAATTGGAATGGGACCACATTGGATACATCACCACACGTATCAAATATAGAAAGGAATCATCAGATTCGGTTCCCCCAGTCCACAGTTATGGGGTTGACGAACATAATAATCAGTTATTTTTTACTGTTTTTTTGGCTGAAAATCAGCGCTGTGCTACGTGTGTGAGCACACCACATGCTGAGCTGAGCCTGCCCCTCTTCCGCACAAATTCTGTGTTGAATGTTTTGTCTATTCTATTCTATTTAAAACCCGTGTACTATTTATAGCCATCTTGGAACTCTCAGCAATGGGATATTCAGATAAAAAACCAGTGAAAATAACGAATTTTTATGTTTGTCACCTCATAACTTTGAACTGGGTGAAATTTGCTTGTCTGTACACTTTTAATACGAGCACATAAAGATTAAATAACTAAATATAACTTATTATATAAGGGTCATGCTCAGGCCAGCTCCAACAGCATTTTTTTTTGTTAACGGGGAGGAAATATTCAAAAAGATACCCCGCCTTCTGGGGGGAAGGCGGCGGTTATGTGGGGTTTTTACCCACTAAAACCTCCCCGGTGGCCCTTTCCTCGGTGCATGACGAGGGGCTCCGGGATCTCCAGTGGAACGCACCGGAGCCCCTCTGCACTGTTTCGGTCGATATATCGTTCCGGGGAGGAGTAACCTCCCCGGGACGTGCTCATAGTGCAATAATGCAAGGCTACACGGGCCAGCCGGTGTCGCCTTCTTCCCGGGTCCACCTTAGCGGACGACAAAGGCCCCTTGTCGCCCAGTGAACCCGAGGCCCCTTTAGTCGCCTTGTACGACAGGCAGGGGATACCGTAGTCTTATTCTTGAAAGCCCAGAACTACAGGGCTGAATTAATAATAATTAACAAAAAAGCTCCAACAGCATCCTGAGCGTGATCGCTCAAAGGCTTGACTGTATTTGTGTAAACAGATGCGCCGTCTCACGTGGCGGGACATATGATTATGGTACATTAGCACACAGTCAAGCTAGTAGTGTAACATAATTTAATTTAACCTAAATCTTAAAGTTTTAAGCAAAAAATGTTACTAAAAGATGAGTCTAAGTTACTTTAATGAATAAATAAATAAAATTAAAATTACGATATCAAAGTAGTTTGACAGCAAAAACTTTTTCAATAATTTTAGTTCAAACATGTTCTGTCCACTCTGTCCGGTGTATCACATTGTGCGGGGGTCATTGACCGGTCACTTTGCGTAGCCCGTAGCTTTCGACTGATTGATGTATCCCAACTTAAACAGCCAACAGCTGGACCGTCTGTTACATTTGTGATTTGGTGACGTCACAAATAAACTGAATAGAAAATACTATGATAGTAAAATATGTCATTAGTAGTTTTTTTTTAAACAATGCTAGCAATTTTTTTTTTTAAATGTTACTTACATTCTTGTAAATAATTCTAAGCTTAAGCTTTTCCTATAGGGCTTATTGTTAGTGTTTTATTAGCAAAGGACGGGAATTGTTTATTAATGTGGGTATTTCAAGAGAAGTCAATCAATAATAAGCATTGAAACTCCAGTTTCATCGGCCACTTCTTCTCCCAGCACCAACGCGTCCCGTAGTGCCACTCAAAGTTAGTTTAGCTTTTGAAAGTCCATTAGTAGTTCGTAGTTCGGCCCTATCAAGCGCCTTCGGATCGGAATACTTACGCGTAACATAGTAACCGTCCAAGCCGAGGTCAGCCATCACCGGGGGACCCTTGTGTCGAGTTACTATCGATAGAGGTTCAGGCTAAGTGACCTGAGAGCTATTACACCTCTCAATCCGGTGAAGCAGTCAAGACTAGCTTCTCTGGCCAACCTGTATAGTTCGTCAAAAAAAAATCATTTGTCACCTCGTATGGTTAACAATGATTTTTTGCAAAACAAAGTTTGCCGGGTCTATAAAGTACAAATCTATAAAGTATCTTTTGAAAGGTAGATTTATCAAAGAAGATGTCGAAGAGAGAGCGAAGTGGAAAGTGAAAATACAGCAAGCTGACACCACCATGTGGGACTAATAGCAAAGAAGAGAGAGAGAATCTTTTGAATGATAGGTGGCGCTATTAAATTAGTTTCACTATTTAACACTAGATGGCGTGAAAGACAATTCCTATTGCGGTGACCAGGTGGCGGTAACAACTCTTATTAGAATGCTTATAGTAAAATATTACTAGAGGTAAGAATATTAAATTCCTTTCTGCGCATTCTTGTATGCCAGGCTTATAGTTAGTAAATGTGTGACAATCATTATATTAAAAATAAAAACTAAAAAAAAATCCATTTCTCGGATTTTTAGGTCCAAAAAATTGACCTGATAAAATTTAACTCTCATTATAACTACGGATAGTTTGATACATCTCTAAACTGATAACATACCTCTACAATCTACTTAAAGCAACTGGCTGAGAGGGCCGTACAAATTGGTCGTTCGACTCTCGTGTCTGCTTCTTTAGTTCTGTCATTACAACTACTCAATTCTAACTCAAACTGCAGCCTATATGCTATTTTCTAGTAATATTTCAGGTTAAGCTGACAACTGCTCCAGTGAAATCATTCTTCATTTGCTAAAAGACGTTTGGGCTAACCTATCTCCATCATTATCAATCAATTAAAATCATCTATTATAAATAAAAATAAAACAGACACTACTAAGTCTACAATAAAAAATGATCATAATGGTATAAAGTATAAGAAAATACTGGTAAATAAATACTGCTGCAACTCACCGCTAGATGGTGTTACAAGTTACATTAAATAGAACAAAATGAAGGCAGGGGCATGTTTAGTGCTTCATTAAATATTTATTTATTTATTTTTGCTACATATTATATAAGCATTAGACATGCAAAAGTCGTTACTGACAATCAGGAGTTTCCAACAGTTTTCTTGTTTCTTAATTTCAAATATATAACTTGCTACAAGTCTTACACGGTGTATGGCAATGTCACGTTATTCTGTTTACCAAGATGGATCCTAAATGGAAAGCAACAGTTATCTCTGTTACTACGCTAGGATTTGAAGGCCGTCGTCTGCTCTCCGGGACCCTTGCATGAATGACCATGAACTCGCAACAGGAGTCGTTACACATGACATGACTACGTCAATAGTCGCATTTAATAATAATATGATTTTATTTCAAACCAAAAATTCATGTACAAACCAGTTCGATAATAGCCGCAGTAGTAAAAACTGTGTCGCAGTTATTAACGCCCATCTCCAAACAGTTAAATACAAATACAAATTTAGTAAAATTAAAAACTTATAATGTAATTTAGTTTAATCGTTTTGTGTGTGTGAGTGTGTTTGTGTGTAAAAGGTTGCGTGTGTTGAAGAGTGACTGTATGTGTAGGGATGAGTATGAAGGGAGTGAGTTACTCTGTTTATTATGGTTTTAAAAGATCTTCTGTAAATTCATACGAGAGGGTTTGGAGCCATTCAGTAATATGTGTCTTACATTCTTTTAGTGGTAATGGGTATATATGTAATAATTTATTTACTTTATTGTACAAAAAGGCACTTAGGATGTGAAATTGATGTCTAGCGAAATCTGTTCTGTGGGCCATAATGGTGCAAACCCTGTCATGTCTGCGCTGTGTATTATAAAGTGCAGGTTCGAACTTGAGAAGTGAATGTTTTCGAAGTACTGCGTGCAGATTGAAAAGTTGCCGAACAGTTAATAATTTATAAAAGGAAAAGGCACGATGTATTCCTACCAATATATTTTATTTAAGTATATTTTAGTACAAATTGATGATCACGATTGGCTTCAGATTACAAGATATTCTAGAAAATTCACAATCACATCCACTTCAAGACAATGTCATTGTTAAGAATTGCGTTTGGCTCTTGCACTGACAATATAACAACTTTTAAAACGGCCAACGTCCATTCCATTGTTCGTCCGCGCCTCCGTTCGAATTGACCCCTTGATGTTTTTCAATGATTAAAAATGTTTCTGTTAAATAGTAGCATAACTGGTTTAGTTTCTCATGAAGGAACACTAATAATCAATGCAAGTGATATCCGTGAAATAGCAACCGACCGAGTCGTGGTTCGGCCCTCTCGAGCGCAATCGGATCGGAATGCTTACGTAACATTTTTTTTTTTGTTAACGAGGAGGAAATCATCAGAAAGATACCCCGCCTTCTGGGGGGAAGGCGGCGGTTATGTGGGGTTTTTACCCACTAAAACCTCCCCGGTGGCCCTTCCTCGGTGCATGGTGAGGGGCTCCGGGATCTCCAGTGGAACGCACCGGAGCCCCTCTGCACTGTGCTCATAGAGAGCACTTCCCGGGGGAGGTTACTCCCTCCCCCCCTGTGCCCTCGCAGTGCAAGGCGACACGGGCCAGCCGATGTCGCCTTCTTCCCGGGTCCACCTTGGCGGACGACAAAGGCTCCCACCCTTGTCGCCCAATGAACCCGAGGCCCCTTTTAGTCGCCTTCTACGACCGGCAGGGGATACCGTAGTCTTATTCTTGAGAGCCCAGAACTACAGGGTTGCGGGCCGGTCTGGCCTCGGCCCGCCTGCGCCATCTCCGAACGGGATCAGCCCTCTCCCGTACGTACGTAACATAGTAACCGGCCAAGCCGAGATGACCTTTCACGTGGGTGACCCTTGTCGAGTTACTAGCAATAGTGGTTCAGGCTAAGTGACCTAAGGGCTCTATCACCTCTCAATCCAGTGAAAAAGTCAGCCTCTATGGATAATCTGTGTAGTTCGTCACCAAAATTAGTCATTCGTCACTCGCTCGATTAAACATGAACCTCCAAAACCAAAAAATTTTGACCAGAATTTTTTTTTAGGAAATGGGGCAAACGAACTTACGGCTCATATGATATTAAGTGATATATGATGACGGTAACGAAGAAACATGAGAGATTTGTAATCAAATTAAATGTAAATGAAAAATCAAAAATGATAAATCAAATATAAACTAGCACACAATAATCATTCAACCCCCTGTTTCTCACACTGACCGCTGTCCGGTGTCCGCCGCGACCCCTTGGAACACACCCCATCCCTTAAGAAGACAGTTTGAAGAAAAACTCGTTTCCGTTCCCACACTGGACGTTTGATTCGGTCTATATTTATCAGTTAAGTTTCGATCGGTCAAGAAATAACTTGACGCATGCAAAAAGTTTTCGACACCAACAATTTATACTACGCTAACTTATTATACATAAAGTAACTATTATATTTACAGAAATTAAAATAAGTGTCTTATTTTAAATTAAAGTTAAAATTTTTTTTCCATTTATAAGCCTTTACTGTATTGTGACTCCACTTAACATCTGGTGGGATCGTAGTCAAGTACTTGCTTTGAAAATGTAGAAAAAAAATTATGAGATAGCTTAGTATAAATTGCTTGTGTCGAAGTGTTTAGTGTATTAACGTAAGTGACAAAATATATCGTCATCAAGTGTTGTGTAGTGGCGGTAAAAATAGTGAGAGCTTATAATTCTAATACAGAAGGACAGACGGAGGGAAATTCTATAACGTGTCGTAATAACCTAAAGGCTAAGACCTCGACTTACGATCTGATGGTTCTTTAACAAAAAGATCACTTGCTGAAAATATGTGCCAGTAACATATGTGACTTAATAAGCTTGGTGTTAAGCGGACTGCAAAAGCTGTCCGTGTCTAGGCAGTAGGGTTAAAAGGATATGAGAGCTTTTTTATAGCTTGAAATTCTCTTTAAAAAAGCTATTTACAGCTTTTACTTATGTGAACTGAAAAAGAAAATACATCAAGAAGTTTATAAAAAATATATTGTAGTAAGTATAAAATATTTAATATTAGATTAGGTGGCACTCTATTAATAAATCAAGAGTGAACAATTAAATCGCAACCACGGACACGGGTCTGTGGTTGCAATTTAACAATTAAAAAAATTATATTATTTATTTATTTATTTATTGAACATCAATGAACTATCTTTAACATACAAATAAATAAATAAAAACAATGGTTTAGTTGTTTGTTGTTTGATCGTCAATAACGTAATGGTTTAGGGTACGGCCTGCGAATCGTAAGGTCGTGGGTTCGAATCCACAATTGGACTATTGCCGTGAACCATGTCTTAGCACAAGCTTAAGCTTAGTTGGAATGGTTAACAAGATTGTTAGTAATATTTCTGAAAACAATTTTTTTTCTAGCTTTCTTTTTTTAAAAAAAAAATTAGTTTGTAATTTTTATTAAAAACAACCAACTCACATCAAACTATTCTTAAAGTACATCCTTTCTAATAAAGAATGAATAATCGAATAAACCCCTCTGGGGCGACATCGGATCGGAATGCTTACGCGTAACATAGTAACCGTCCAAGCCGAGGTTACCCTTAGTTAGTAGCGATAGAGGTTCAGGCTAAGCGATCTTAGAGCTATGCCACCTCTCAATCCGGTGAAGCAGTCAAGGCCAGCTTCTCTGGCCAATCTGTGTAGTCCGTCATAAAAAAAAATCGAAATAGCTTGGCGTGATATGACTTATCCGTCTATTTGTGGCGCACATACTTGATGCAAAATTAAGACTTATATGGTTTTCTCATGAATTTCATAGGCAGAATAGCTTTCAGATAAAAAAAAGAATCATCAAAATCGGTTCACTCAGTAGAAGGTTATAAGGTTATTACAAACATACAGACGAATTGAGAACCTATTTTTTCGGAAGTTCTTGAAGTCGGTTACAGATTATAATAAAGAAGAAACTGACTTGATTTCTACAATTAAGAAAACAACTCGAGCTATATAATTGTGCAACGTTACTAGGTGTTAGAACTGGTTGCGCCGGAGACGCCCCGCCGGCCAGGTTGCTAGGTGTGCCCCCATAAATCTTGCCGCTTTAAACGAGAAAACGTAATGAAACGGCCTGCATTTTCTCGAGGCGGCGTCATCAGTCAGGATGGTACAGCGGGCATAGGGTGGTTAATGAAAATTCGGAAAATATTTCTACTATTTATACTTTTTTAACTTGAATTCAAAAAAGGATGAGGTTCTCAATTCGACTCTACTTTTTTAATTTATTACTTCCTCGTGGTTTTGATGATTATTTGGCATCATTATAAAACAATATAAATCTTAAATTTGATTAACGTTTGATTCGATATATTTGTGGGAGTGTATATTATATTTAAATTGTATCTAATTAATTTATAAAAATTCAAAATTTTTGGGGAAAATTATTTTGTGTGTCCACACTTTTTTTTCCGCGAGGAGGTAAAATCCATTATGGACCCTGGGCAGCCCGTACTGCCAAGGAGTGTCCGAGTCTCACGGACTAAAACCCTCCTCCTCCATCACATCAATGTTCCCACCTTGCGGCCTACCATTAATGTTTTTTGTCCTAATTACTCTTTTTATTCTGTGTCTTGTCTCTCATTCTGTTCTTTGTTTTCGTCTTTTTCCTTCTGTGCAATTATCCTATCCACAAACGTATTGATTATCATCCAGTCCTCTTTGCTTCTTATCATTAAGTCAATTATGCTGTCTACCGTCACATTGGTCTTTAATTCAGCCTTCGTATTTTCGCGTTCTCTTGCGAAATGACCGCATTCGAATAGCGTGTGTTCGGCATCATCAATCTTGTCTTCGCAGTACATGCACATTGCGCTCTGACGTTTGCCTATCCTTGTTGTGTATGTCATAAAGACTCCGTGGCCAGTCAAGCATTGTGTCATCCGATAGTTCACCTCTCCGTGCGTTCTGTTTGTTGTGTGTCCACACTGCTCGGGAGCGTGAACAGTGGCGGCGAGCGCATCGACTGCCGTGCGTCAGTTGATCGCTATAATAGAACGCAACTACGCGTCGCTTTTGCTCGCAAACATTTCTTGATAATTCCGCTGTGCCTTCTGCTATCCTGTGCTTACTTCTTAATGCTTGTAACTGTTATGCTATCTAATTTGAAATAAACAGTGAACATTAAGTGCGTGTGTTCGTTATTGCTTCCACGAACCACACCACATATTTTTTTTTTAATTTATTACGAATAAAATTTTACATTAAAGGGAATATACATATAACTTAACGCTATATAAACCGCAATAGTTTGTCACGAGCGCCAAAGTGTCCGTCTTGCGTTCCTAAATAACTTTTTAATATACTCTTAATGTTTTGTGAGTTATACAATTCCTAATATCTGAGGGTAGTTCATTAATTAATCTAGGCACGACGTATATTGCCGTGCGCTCGCCGTACACATTTTTTGCGCCTATCGTATTAAACTGGTTTGACGATATCGACCGTGTGCATATAGGATGTTCCATTTTGGTACAAAGCGTCCATTCGCGACCGTCGGAGGTTGCGAATAATCCTTGCGCGTTACCGCTATTTTAAGGGGTGGGCCCTTAGATGTTAGGAGTGTTGCTGGAGTTTCTTCGGCCACTTCTTCTCCCAGCGCCAACGCTTCCCGAAGTGGCACTCAAAGTTAGTTTAGCTTTTGAATGTCTCCTAGATTATCCGTGAAATAGCAACCGACCGAGTCGTGGTTCGGCCCTCTCGGGCGCCCTCGGATCGGCATGCTTACGCGTAACATAGTAACCGTCCATGCCGAGGTTACCCCCCACCGGAGGACTCTTGTGTCGAGTTACTAGCAATAGAGGTTCAGGCTAAGCGACCTAAGAGCTATGCCACCTCTCAATCCGGTGAAGCAGTCAAGGCCATCTTCTCTGGCCAATCTGTGTAGTTCGTCATAAAAAAAGAAAAAAATCCATTTTGGTTAAAATTTTTTATTAAAGAAATAATCTTTTAACGTGATGTATTTTATTATTGTATAAATAGGTAAGATATTAGTGTTTAAAAAGTTTTTTTTCGTCGTTATGAAATTGTTCTTTAATTTCAGGTGGTATAATTTTTTTAAGTATTTTAACTTGTAGTCTGTATATTTGTTCAAGGTATGATTTATATGTACGGACGTAACTACCTAATCCATATTGTACATAGGATTCCGTCAGGGCGTGATATAGCATTAGCTTAACATTAAATGGTATACGGTCGGTTTTTGTTGTTACTCGTGAATAAACTTGTCTCTTACACTTTTCTCCTATCTAATTCCCTTATCATCGTTCCACCACCTTACTTTAAGAGGCACTGCTCGTTATCATTCTTTTGTTGTGAAAATCCTCCAAGACTGATCGACGTGCTTTGCTTCGCACGAATAGCTTGTCCGTGTATTTTCAAGAGTTGAGTGAATAGGCATTTACTAAGCTAGTGCGCCTTACCATCCAGTTACATTTCCACTTAACATCGGGTGGTATCGTGGTCGAGAACTCGCTTAGAAAGTAATAAAATCTACAGTTACACATCTTATGCAGGTTTCGCGGGCTCGATTCTATTCGAATGTAGATCATAAATAATACACGAATTTCACGAATCTGCAAATCCAGTACAGTTTTCAATTTTGGAGTTAATCGGTCTTGAGAAAGAAAACAAATTCTTAGCGGTAGAGCCCTCTCGGGTGCCCTCAGATCGGTACCTATACTTTTTTATTTATAAAACCCTTTGTCTTTACTCTACGTGAACCGATGTGCCATACTCTGGCTCCCCAACGTGGGTGGTTAGGGATTTTTTTTTATAATTTCTAAGCAAGTGCTTGACTACGATCCCACCTGATGTTAAGTGAAAATGCAGTCCTGGATGGTAAGGCGCACTAGCTTAGTAAATGCCTATTCCTTCTACTCTTGAAAATACCCACATTGTAATCGGAAGGAAAGACAGACGCGGGCAAACTATTCCAGTCCTTTGCTGTACGAAGAATGAAAGACGAAGCAAATCGCTTCGTTCGGGTTTGAGGATGTTCACAACAAAGGATGATGATGATGATCTCTTGTTAATGTTAGTCATACAACAACAATTTTACAATTTCTTATATTTACTTATTTATTACATAATACATACTAATTTTCTTTATGTTACTCTGCATCTTGTTCTACATTACTATATCTTCTTATTCTCTAGGCCTACTTTAACATTTTTCTGTCTCTACTCTACGTCCTATTACTCTATTCTAATTTACAGGCTTTACATATATAATATTCTACTTATATTTAAATTTCTTCTTTTAAGTTTCAGTTATTAATTCTATTTCTATTTCTATTCTTACTCTTACACAGCTTTATCTTTACTATTTTCTTATTATTATTCTAATAATTTGGGCTCGCAACATGGACTGTTGCTTGTCTTCATTAGTCTGTTCGTGTGAAGTCTATCAGATTGGCTCTATGACTACATCTCCCATAAGTATTATCCTCTTTAATCCATGCCTAATTATTCTTCTTAATACAATTATTTTAATTACTTGAGGAACAAAATATTTTTCTCGAACTAATCAAATATTCATCTTTATAATATATTCATATTCACGCAATTGCTTCTAATAACTTTTATTTTCAATTTTCTCTCTCTCTCTCTAGTGTCGGTCCCTCATGTCTGAGGATCATGGTCACCATCAGGGTTGGACCTGGAGCGGATGATTTGCCTCCACCGACTTCTGTCCAGCGCGTCTCTTACAGCATTGTAAAATTTGGAGGACGACGAGTCTTTTACCTGATCGGACCACCTTGTTGGTGAACGGCCGCGAGATCTTTTTCCTGCGGTGTTCCCAACTACGATCAGTTTATCTAGACTTTCGTCGCCTCTGCGCATTGTGTGTCCGAAATGCCAGGATTCGTTGTCGGGATCTTTCTGAAGATTTCCTCCCTGTAAACAAAAAAATAAAAAGGATAGATGTATTGGTGCGTTTCGCAGTCCAGGGTATCCTTAACATACGCCTCCAGCACCACATCTCGAATGCATCGATCCTTTGCTTCTCTCTGGCTGGGATTGTCCACGTTTCCACTCCATACAGGAAGATAGGGAATACCAAGGCACGTATCAATGTCATCTTGGTTTTGATACCAATTCCTCTTTTCTTCCAGACGTTTTTCAATTTTAATTTTTCGTAAAAAATTTCGAAATCTATAATTCAATGCCCTTGGAGTCTCTTTACAGTAAAGGGTTTTTGCACAATGTATAGGCTGTTTTTAGTTCTAATATATAACGATGTTGGTTTTCTAAATACATTTTCTATGTATATTGTCTTTGAATTTTCAGTTGCAGCCATTCCACGACAGAGCGGGATGAACCAAGAGCTAGAAAACAAATTACGAATCATCTGCCCTCCCCTCCACAAGACGCCCCCCACCAAATGACTCACTTAAAGCTAAATTGCTCAGGCGGCAGATTGCCACGTCTAGCAAAATTTCCGTTGGATTTAAATTTGGAACGCAAGCTGTTATTGTAGTGTTCCGGGCTTAATGAAATCGTATCGATTCAATTGCGATGGTCGTATCGATTCTTATTCAATCTTTGTATCGATATAGATTAGATTAGTGAGCTCGGAATGGGATTATGCAGGAGCGCTTCGCGTAGTGTTGTGTTAATTTATTTTGTAATTTATTTCGCCAGTTTCTTGGCAAATGTGTTTCTCAAATGTGGCAACATAAAGATATTTATCTCTATGTTCTATGTTGTAAAATCAACATTGTGATAGGAATATATTTCAGCCTTGTAGTTCTGGGCTCTCACGAAAAAGACTACGGTATCCCCTGCCTGTCGTAGAAGGCGACTAAAAGGGGCCTCGGGTTCACTGGACGACAAGGGTGGGGGCCTTTGTCGTCCGCTATGGTGGACCCGAGAAGAAGGCAATATCGGTTGGCCCGTGTCGCCTTGCACTGCGAGGGCACAGGGGGGAGGGAATAACCTCCCCCCCGGGACGTACTCTCCTTGAGCACAGTGCACAGTGTTCCGGTGCGTTCCTCTGGAGATCCAGGAGCCCCTCGCAATGCACCGAGGAGGTTTTAGTGGGTAAAAACACCACATAACCGCCGCCTTCCGAGAAGATTTCCTCCCTGTAAACAAAAAAAAAGGAATATATTTCAAATTATATAAATTCTTCTAATTCTTAGGGTGGGGATGGGTGACCCTCACAATTCCAGTCCACTGTCTGTTGTTCTGCAGATACGATGTCCTTCTACGACCAACACTTCTTTTGCCATCGACAATGCCCATCAAAAAATATTAAAAAGAAGCAAAACTATTGTGAAAATAGATAATATTTCTTAACAGTAACCTTAACGGTTAATTTTATAATCTTACTAGCGAACCCAGCTCGCTTCGTCGGCCTACATTTTGCTTTATTTTATTTAAACAGTATACTTACATTATTAAATATTTAATTTAATACAAAATATATTAAATTATTCATTTGTCTTCGTATTCATTCTCTTCTATTCTCTTCTCGAGCGGGTGAAGATCATTATCTACACACATATCAGTAAATACAATATCATTCTTTTCAATTAGGGATTTATTATACTTCAATACACTCTATTGTACTTCAATATGGTTCATAATGACATAAATATACACAACGCATGTGTCAATACAAATATGGGTTACAGAACAATAGAATATCATCATAGTAAATTAAAGCTGTATTTGACAGTTCAAAAATAGGAGTGCTCCGACCAAACTTTACAGGATTACTCGCCAGGTCAATCTGAAGATTCCCTGAAAGTTTCATTGAAATCGGTCCAGCTGTTTCGGAACCCATATGGAACATACCCACACACTTTTCTTTTATATATATAGCTTAGCTGACCCCTCAAACGTTATTTTGGTACATAAATTGTTTCTATAAATATAATAACTACAATAAATAACACGACGATAAACCTCATTACACAAACACTATTTGACAAGACATGACGTGTGGTCTGTTTGAAGTTGTCATTCGTTGGCTGAACAATTGGGCGTCATTCCGGTCAACCTAGGTTTTATAAAGTCTCAGCCCTTTAGTTCTGGGCTCTCAAGAAAAAGACTACGGTATCCCCTGCCTGTCGTACAAGGCGACTAAAAGGGGCCTCGGATCACTGGGCGACAAGGGTGGGGGCCTGAGTCGTCCACCAAAGTGAACCCGGGAAGAAGGCGACATTGGCTGGCCCGTTTCGCCTTTCGCTGCGAGGGCACAGGGGGGGAGGGAGTAACCTCCCCTCGGGACGTGCTCTCCTTGAGCACAGTGCAGGGCTCCGGTGCGTTCCACTAGAGATCCCGGAGCCCCTCGTGATGCACCGAGGAAAGGGCCACCGGGGAGGTTTTAGTGGGTAAGAACCCCACATAACCGCCGCCCTAAGCCCCAGAAGGCGGGGTATCTTTCTGAAGATTTCCTCCCCGTGAACAAAAAAAAAAAAAGGTTTAATCTAATTTTAAAGGATAAAATCTAATTTTAATAAAAAATCTTTTTTTATATTACGAATCATTCAATTTGGTGTAGCAATTCATGTAGACAAACATTCATTTTATATATATAGGTGATTAGAATCGACATAAATATAGGTAAAAGCTAAGTCGTTTCTCTTACTCTAGAAGAAACGCGGTGAGTTTTATTTTTACACTATAAAAAAAAGTTGTCTACGTGTATACAGGCAACGCTCCGTTATCATTAACGCAACCGCTGGCCGTAACTCTGCGTCGCCAATCCACGTCTTACCATTTCTTCAGGGTCATTAGTACCAACGACACCCATTCCCGGGCCCATTTAGATAAAATGTCACAGATTTGAACGAAGATTCTCGAACGCCCGCCAACCCCCCGCCTACCTCCCTTCACTCGCGAGTAATGAGTCGCGAAGATTTTCGCAAGGGTGAAAATGTTTATATAGGGTGTGAATTTGAGTTATACAGGTTTCCCCGTGTGATATAGTTCGCCGTTTGATGATGTTTTATTTGGAACGTTTTCAATTGTAAGTTCGTTGGTTTGAGTTGAAAATCGGACATCGTGCCCGGGTTTTCACCGAGACTCTTATAGCCCCGTGCTATTTGCCAAAGATATTTCACTATAAAATAAACATACTATACTTGAATTATCATAATAGGTTGGGGGAAAAGTCTTTTTCTCATTATAGTAAGTACTGAACTTGTAATAAAATCTCTTTGGCTATATTATTTGTATCTGGTTGGTTTCGGTATCATTGAAAGTTTACATTTTAAAGAACATAATTCCAAATTCAAATTAGGAAAATGTGTGATTTTCATTTGTTTTTCGTACTGTCAAAATGAGTGAGTCTAATGAAGAAATTCTATAAATTTTAAAATTTTACTACAAAAAAGGTAAAAATGCAACGCAAGCCGCGAAAAAAATTTTCGATGTTTATCGATCTAAATAATACTTTGTAGTGATATATACAAATGATAAAGTCCGACTCCATTCCTTGTTCGTCTTTGTGTTCATTGTAGTTGTTTTAAACTGACATTGTGTTATTTTATCTTGCAAGGAACCAAGTAAGGGAAAGATAAGATTTATAACAAAATATTGAAATAATTAGTCAGACATATGTACATAAGAAACATCAATAGCCTATTTTTTTTTTTGGACGAAATAACACAGTTGGCACAGAGAAGCTGGCCTTTACTGCTTCACCGGATTTGAGAGGTGGCATAGCTCTTAGGTCGCTTAGCCTGAACCTCTATTTAGGTGGTACCTCGACACAAGGGTCCCCCTGGTGAGGGGTAACCTCGGCTTGGACGGTTACCATTATTACGCGTTAGCAGTCCGATCCGAGGGCGCCCGAGAACCACGACTCGGTCGGTAGCTATTTTATTAACGAAATCTACTGGGACAATCTAAGCTAAACTAACTTATATGCCACTTCGGGAAGCGTTAGCGCTGGGAGAAGAAGTGGCCGAAGAAACTCCAGCAACGCTCCTAATCCTATCGAGAGGGTGGGGTTTCCCCATAAAGTACTTTCAATAGCCTAGTAGTTTAGTTTACGTTCTGCGAAACGTAAGGTCATAGGTTCGAATCCACCATTACACTATTGACATGAACCATAAACAAGAATGTTAGTAATATTTGTGAACAAAAAAATCTTTTAAAAAAAACATACATTGATTTAATTTTAAATCCAAAAAATATATTATACACTAAAACCTATTTTCAAACTGGCTACATTTTATAAGTGTCATGTCTATTACTTTTGTAGTATTTGCAGTAAAAAAAAACTTATTTCCTTTTATTAGTAAAGATTAGAAAGCAACAAATAGACAAGTAGAACTATGAAAACTATCGTACACTTTAAATTGGTAGAATTATAGCGTAGGAAAGAAAGAGCCAACCGCAAGCTGTATCGACCGCGCGCCTCAGCGGCGTTCAAAAACTCCGCCGTACCCTTTTCAATTCGTTTAATAATACTTACAACTAGACTCACACATGCACAAAGCACGCCCGTTCGGAAACCACCCCGCGCCTTGGGGCAATTCTTCAAAGGGTGAAAAAACCACCCCCGACCCAACCCCTAAGTGCCCGCCTTAAAGCGATTCTTAGGGTGAAAAAAGGGGTGGATACTAAGCAGCGAATGAGAATAGCTGCGGATTGGTTTTTTACACTAGTCGTTTTAGAACGTTCGTTCTCTTTTTAAAATTTTGTTTTTTTTTCTTTCTTTGTTGACTTGTTTTTTTATAATGTGCCAAGGACTAAGCGATATGTGTTACTTCGTTTTTCAATATGCTGTTAATAATGCTATTATTATTAACTTAATTATTTAAAAATTATCATCATATCACAGTTGTCTGTAATGGATTGCGATTGATGGAAGTTGTTTTTTAAGTCCACGAAAATGGTTTTGTTGTTGCCTTTTTAAATTGTCTTATGCTATCGGAATCTAAGAGCAAGCTTTTTTGGAATTATTTAAAGTGTTTAGCAGTTCTTTTATTTTTTATTTTGGGAGTAGTTATGTGTTGTTAATTTTTTTCAGATTTTTGAATAATTCTTTTATGTCCGTTGTAAATGTATTGATTGTAGTTTAAGTTATTTGAATTTATTTCATGGTTTATTCTTGTGTTGTTTTTTTAGATTTGATGGAAGGTATTGAAATTGTTTGTAAAACAAATAGTTTTTTTTTTGAGAATAGCTGCAGATTGTTTTTAAAAGTCGTTTTAGAACGTCTATTCTAATTTTTTAAATGCTATTGTTTTTTTTTCTTTCTTTGTTTTTTTAATATAACGTGCCAGTGTGATATACGTACACTTCGTTAAATAAAAAAGAACCGTAGTAGCTCAGTGTTGCCTCAATTTGCGTAGTAGCTATTTGAGTTCGATCACCGATGCCGCCATCGATTAATTTGTTTTTGCAATTGCAGTACTGATTTTCATCTGATCTGATTATTGGCTCGGCGATAAACGAAAACATCGTGAGGAAACTGACATGTCAAACTAAGGCCACGTGGCGGACAATGCCTTTATACTCTTGAGAGAATGCCTGTGCCCAACAGTGGGACGTATATAAATAAATTAAATAATAATAATAATATCTTTATTGTACACCGATATGGTCACTGAAATACTGTCGTCCTGTCTCCTAAACTAGGAAAACCTGTATTAAAGGAAACAGTGCCCACCCATTATGGGTACTGTTGTGCACAAATTGAAGATATATATAATTAATACACGGTGTGTGTGTATGTGTGTACCACAAGTCATAGAATCAGTTTTTCACACTTTTCATAATCGAGATCTTATAGAGATATATATAGGCTATATAGGCTGTAATTTAACTTTACCGCACTGGCAGAATAAGTTTGAAAACAACGATTTATTACTATTAATAAATATAATACAGTTACGTTATCACATTCCCCTCATGCTTAGAAACTAACACTGGTACACCACTAGCGACACACACAAATAAAAAAACACCCCGTCTGTTGAACGCAACGTACACAGACAAAAAACCTTAACTAGTCGCCCCCCTCCACCCGGTCTCCCCCAGGGGGGGACCCTCATATCCTTGTAGAAATTTTGTTTACTTCTCTCTCGGCAAGGAACCGGCAATCCGGGACGCATAGGGTTGCCATTGGCAAATGTTAGATACGATTTTCCAATTTTATATGATATTAATTTTAAAACGACGACGATTAAATTTTTTTATACTTTCTAAGCAAGTACTTGACGATTCCACATCCAGATTTGGATGCCTATTCATTCTATTCTTGAAAACATCCACATTGTAATTAGAAGCAAAGACGACGCGGGCAAACTATTCCAGTCCTTTGCTATACGAATAATGAAAGACGAAGCAAAGCGTTCCTTTTGGATTTTTATGTACAACTATAATCATTTTTTTTGACTAACTACACAGATTGGCCTGGCTGGCCTTTAACTGATTCACTAGATTGAGAGGTGACATAGCTCTTAGGTCGCTTAGCCTGAACCTCTATCGCTAGTAACTCGACCCCAAGGTCCCCCCTGTGAGAGGTAAACTAAAGCATTCCGATCTGAGAGCGTCCGAGCCACGACTCGGTCGATTGCTATTTCACGGAATAATAGTCTAGGGGAAATTCAAAACGATAATCTAGTCTGCCAAAAGGAGATTAGTGTTTTTACTAACCGAATTCTAAAATGTAGAAGATTTTCAATTCGTTATTTTGAACTTTTTTAACCGACTTCGAAAAAGGAGGAGTGCTCCATTCGACTGTACTTTTAACTCAGAACTTTCTACTGGGTGAGCCGATTTTGATGTAATTTTTATATGAAAACTGGGCCTGAACATATGATACGAGTTGAAATCGGTTGAAAAGACATCGTCCGCGCCTTGCAACGTTTGATTTGAAGTTGGTTTCTGTATTTACTACTAAATATAATTGTCTTCATAAAATGTACCACGATAGATATCTGAAGCTATTCATTCATTTGAAAGATATTGTGTATTATTGAAGTCCGCGACGTAGCAGGCAAACTGCAGGAAAGTCGTCTCCGATGGTATGGCCACATATACCGCAAGGCCGTCTGACTATGTCGGCAATAGATGCCTAACCCTCAATGTACAAGGCCCAAGACCCCGTGGCAGGCCCAAGAAACACTGACTGGACGTTGTTAAAGCGGACATGTTAATGAACCACCTAACAAATGAGGATGCCGAAGACCGGGCAAAGTGGAGGAGACTAAGTAGGAAAGCGGACCCTGCCTGTAGCCCGGGAAAACGCTAGGTAGAAGAAGAAGAAGAAGAAATCCAATAATATATAATATGTGTCTAGAAACTGAAAACCCTAGGTATTGGAGGAAGCGTCTAGTCGTCGGGAATAGGAACTCGGCGGATTGGTTTTGCGTTGTAGATTTTATACTGGCTGGTTTTGTTTTCGTTTGCCTTTAAAAATACGACTATCATTTTATAATCTGTGAATGTAATAGTTTCGTTTATCTGTGGGTATGAAAGCGGATAATTCCCATTTGGTCCCACTAAGCATTATGTGCGCGACAAATGGAAGAATAATTACAAATCACGGATATTAGAATTTCGATGATTAATTTTTTATTGGAAAGAATTATTTTGATTTCGTAATATTCCAACGATAATTCATAAATACAAAAAGGGCGTCCGCGTTATAGCGTTTAACGTTAGATTCGATTTGAAGTTGGGTTTTTGTTTTTACTCCTAAATATAGCCGTGAGCAAATATAACGAGTCGGTTAAGAAAGTTTGAATATCTCGGAAGGTAAAGAAAAATGAATTGTGCATAATAGACAATTAAATATCATTAAAATAAAATATTTAAATTAATTTATTTAATATTATTGTCGCTTCCATGTGGCAACACTAAGTACTAAAATTTAAATAAAAATAAAATTTAATGAACTGTATCATCCAAGTTTACGTAAGATATCATTTTTCGTTTATGTTTGTTAATGATTTATAATTTTATGTTTAACATAATGTATTTATATATTATAACTCATTGTTAAGATTCTAAAAATATAATTAAAATGCACATGTTCCAAACAAAAAATCAAAAAAAATGCAGTTTCTATACAACAATGAGTGCTCTAGGGAATTGAAAACAAAAAATATTTGCCAAAATACCAAAATTTACCGGAGCGTGATTTTGCCATTTGAAAGGACAGTATGGAAAACTAGCGAACAAATCAAGAGCAAAATATTTTGCGTAAAATTATAGAAGCCTTTGAAATGTGGACATATCGGAGGATGGCCGTAACCTACATTGAGGTTCTTGTTCCGAAAGCAGAAGAGCATCGAATTGGGCAAAACTCGATCTCGTGCCTTATTCTACTGCAATGTAGGTACCATTGTAATTGGTTATGATTTGCAATATAGCAGGAATAAGGGAAGGAAGGAAGAAGTCATTGCCAAGAAACTTCACGGAATGGACTGGAATAAAAACAGTAGAAGAATAATTCCGTATAGCCATGAATAAGGAGAAGTTGAGAAGACTGACTTCAATGATGGACAGGCATTCAAAAGAAGAAGCGAACAAAAAGTTCTCAAGTGAATTTGGCGTCTTTAGAAATCTCAGTAGAAGGCGCCATGTGAAAACTCGTCTAGCGTATTCGGAACGCGCTCCATTCCAACTAGAATTTCAACGTGCAACGTTCCCAAGTTTGCGAAATTTGAAAATTAAGGCGACTTGGCGCGAATTAAATACAATATGGCGGACGTGGGGAACGCTCAAGTTTGGAATTGAAAATTTAAATGCGTGTAATCAACTTTCGGTAAGTTTGTTAATAATTTACGTGCGATATTTCTCAAGTGTCGGGCGTTTTATGATTTTGCCAGTTCAACTGCTGCGAGCTTTGCTTGTTTCGTAACATGGCGTGGTATTAATTGAAATTTGATTAATGTTTTTGATGTGAGAATCCTTATGCGTTGGTGAAAAAGTGGTACGGCATAACGGTAAACGAACTGGTTATATATCTACGTAAGTATTAGTATATCTTTATAACTAAAAAGGACTTTTTCAAGAGGCCAATTCAGTAACTTCTGTTGTTACATGCGTAGACCAGCACGATTGACACTTTGTTTTTACGAACCTACACATAATCACAGCCAGAGAAGCTAGCTTTGACTGTTTCACCGGATTGAGAGGTGCCGGAGCTTTTACGTCACTTATCCCTGAATCTCTATTCTTAGTAACTCGAAAAAGGGTCCCCCCGTTGAGGGATATCGTCGACTTGGGCGGTTTCTTAATTATGCGTAAGCATTCCGATCCGAGGACGCCGTAGATCTCTCCGATTTTCCGACCGCAAACGTATTATTTTTTAACTTCTAAGTTTTTAGCCTGGTAACAATATATTTAAGCCATATCGTCATGTACGCAAACGATGCATTAAATAAAGAAACTTTTTTCTCAAATGTTTTTTTTAGTGAACACTAGCAGTGTTCAAATGTTTTTGTTGTTCTTTACGCTGCAGAGACTTGGAATCTGACCGTTGGGCTGTTCCGCATACTTAAAGTCGCACAACGAGCGATGGAAAGAGCTATGCTCGGCATTTCTCTAAGGAATAGAATCCGAAACGAAGAAATTCGGCGGAGAACAGCTCTTAGAGTCAGGAAGTTGAAGTGGCAGTGGGTCGGCCACATCTGCCAAGTCAGTGACTGTAGATGGGGGAGAAAAGTCTTGGAATTAGGCCGGAGAAGCGTGATGCGCCCTTTCTCTAGATAGACCGACGAACTTATAAGGATAATCGGAAGTGGCTAGATGCGGAAAGCAGGGGATCATATGTGGTATTGGCAGGCATTGGGGAAGGTCATTTCCAGCAGTGGATGACACAGATGGACACAGGCTGATGATGAAATGTTTTTTTCCCTTAAATATTTTTTTTTATTTCGTGAATTCATGTAGACGCGACTGCAATTCGATAGAAGGGTCCGATAATGGATCAATCAGTTATCTCATGAATGCCATTTTCAGAATTGGACCAAATTGAAATCATGAAAAAATAATCAACCAAATCAGTTCAACCAGTTATGAAGTCAGTCAGAAAGAAAGTCAGTCAGAAAGTTATAAAATAAAAAAAACATACAATTTGAGAGCCACCTCGTTTTTTGAAGTCGGTTGAAAATACGAATGTCTTAAATCTACCGGCGTTTTTAAAAACAGTTTTGTAATTAAAAATAATGTTACCTGAAATAAGCATATCATTCGCCCCGCTCTATTACACGTGGTGTTGCCACTAATGAAAACTCAACTAGGCTAGGGTTAACAAAACAAAACGTATTGGGGCTCGTTCATTTAGACGCTCATTGCCAACAATTTAAATAACAATATTTCTTGAAGAATCAAATTAAGGCGCCTCTATGTTGGGTGAACACCTGTGTTGGAATTTTCATGTCCCAACTCACCTGTAATTACAAAATATATTCAGAACTTGTAACTGGATTTAAATAGTAACGCTAGTGGGGCAGTGATAGGGCGGTGAATTTGTAATATGAAACTATCGATTATCGATGATAAACGCAAAGTTGCGTTATGAAGTATACGAGTAGTAAAATAGTCATCAACGATTTCAAATCAAATCAAAAGTTAAACGCTATTTCGTGTAGACGCCCGTTTATTACCGAATGATCGTAAATCTAAAAAGAATTAATTAGAATCTTACCAAACTCTCATCAAACTACACTCGCAGTACATGCTTTCAAATAAGCGTCAATAGCCTAATGGTTTAGGGTACGGTCTGCGAATCGTAAGGTCGCAGGTTCGAATCCACCATTCGACTATTGACGTGAACCATCTCCTAGCACAAGCTTAAGCTTAGTGGGAATGGTTAACAAGAATGTTAGTAATATTTCTGAAAAAAAAAAGAAATATTGTTAGCTTTATTTTAAAAAAATCCTTTCAAATAAAAACAGAATCATTAAACACTCAGTCGACAGTTTTGAGGTAACAAATATAAAAAAAAATCCAAAAAAAAAAACACAAACAGATGAATTAAGAACCTCCTTCTTTTTTATGTCTCGTAAGGGGCTACATTAAATTAAAAACTTTTTACAAAATTAAGTGAAACTACGAGACTATTCTTGAAAATAATGATTATCGACACAATAATCTTATCTGTGTCGCATCACTAGTGCTTTACAAAGAGACACTAAGAAATTATGTATTCCCCTTAGCGTAGGTTCGGCTCAACTTTATTGAATTTGTTCCGAGCTTCTCGCCTGAGTCGAAATGCAGTACTTTTGTCAGGTGTTCGTGATTTGAATGCCTGCGTCTGCTTATTTTGTTTGAACCCGACGTAACTTACGACGCCATCTTGACTTCGAATTGGTGGGCTTTGTACCTCTTAATAAAGAGGTTATGGAACTTATTTAAATTAGGTGTCCGTATATTACACTCCACTTTGTGGAGAGTGACTGGAAATACTTTCTGCTTAATCTTATATGGTATTTTTAACTTGGGAAACCTATCACGCATGCAGACTCCTCGGGACGGGCAAGTTTTGTCGGACTTGCACCGACTAAAACCTCAAGGTGTTCCACCATCGTGCCAGCCAAGCCTTATCTGGGGAGACAACCCTCTCAAACCCAAGGTCCTACTACAATAAAGTAAAATAGGCCCTAATTTTTTTTTAAATAAAACTAGCAACATTTTTTTTTTCGGATTATATTACTCACATTCTTGTTAACTATTCCAACTAAGCTTATGCTTGTGCTAGGAGGTTCACGTCAATAGTCGAATGGTGGATTCGGACCTACAACCTTACGATTCGCAAACCGTACGCTAAACTATTAGGCTATTGACGCTTTAAATTTAATTTAAAGCAATGATGATTTTTATTTAATAGAATGGGATTAGAAATGACGGTGACACAAACATTAAAGATAACATAAAACAATATAGACGAATTGAGAATCTCATTTTTTAAAGTTAAGTATATTTATGAGTAAAAACTAAAACTCATTTCAAATCGAGTCAAACTACTCTTAAAGTAAATCCTTTCCAATAAAAAAAGAATCATCGAAATCCGTTGCCATGATATTGAGTTACTCGTCTATTTGTGGCACACATACTTGATGCAAAGTTAAGTCTTTTATGGTTTTCTCATGGATCCCACAGTCAAAATTGGACCAAATTTAAATGGGACCACACGGGAAGCCCCATCTTTAAAATAAAAAAAAATCATCAAAATTGGTTCACCCAGTCGAAAGTTATACATTGTGGCATGCTCCGCCACGAGGCCCTAGTCTATTCATAGACTTCACAAGTCTTAGAAACTTTTCCAAGACATACCGGTTTCCTTACAGTTCTCCTTCACCGCTGACTGCGTGGTAAATCGAGATAACATTGCTACGGCAAATTTGTTGGTGCCGGTACGAAGGTTGACCTCAGGTTGCTAGTGTATGTAACTTGAGAAAATTTCCCTCATACTGAGCTATCACGGCTCTACTACGAGTAAAGTAATACTTGTGAAAAAAAAATTGTTACCGTTCATGATAATATACCGTTCGTGATAAATAACACTAAAAAAAAGAGTGTTATTTATCAGTATTTAAGCTTTACAAAACTTACGACGAAATACTTCTATGCGCTTGTACATCGCAGGAATGCGGGGAGAAAATTCAACGACAAAACGTGGAGAGTTCCCGGTATCGTTGAATTTATTGCCCCCCTCCAAGGAGGTTCCCCCGCTGTAGATATAGGCAGCTATAGAAATTAGCTGTCGAATTAATATCCGGCAATTACGTTTCCTTTTCGTGCCCCGAATAGGCTCGCCATTGTGTGTGTTAACAATAGTTTGTGTGTGTATACAATAGGCGAAGAATACAGTTGTGTTTGTTCTATCGACTTCGTTAATGTTGTCTATTAATTTAGTAAACAAATCCACTGAGTTCCTATTTTTAGTTCTAGCTCCCCACTTCCTAGGTCGTGCAAAATGTTTTTTTTAATAAGAGTGCTACCTCTACAGTTACTACATAGTTTTTTTTAATGCCTCATTGTTGAAAGTGGTGTTAGAGAATACTATGGTTCTCTCCGTGCTGCAGTTAGTTTAGATTGGTCTTGCTGATTGGGATTAGATTAGGCATTGTATTTTGCTGTAATGTGTGTTGTTGTGTTTGTGTTTGTGTGTGGGATTTGTGCTGTTTCTTCTGGCTGCTATGCGGAAGGTGGTTTCCGCATAAGCCAGGAAAGCCCTGTAGTTCTGGGCTCTCAAGAATAAGACTACGGTATGGCTGGCCCGTTTCGCCTTCCGCTGCGAGGGCACAGGGGAGGAGTAACCTCCCCGGGACGTGCTCTCCTTGAGCACAGTGCAGAGGGGCTCCGGTGCGTTCCACTGGAGATCCCGGAGCCCCTCGTCATGCACCGAGGAAAGGGCCACCGGGGAGGTTTTAGTGGGTAAGAACCCCACATAACCGCCGCCTTCCCCCCAGAAGGCGGGGTATCTTTCTGAAGATTTCCTCCCCGTAAACAAAAAAAAAAAAGGAAATGCGTCCTTTTGTCGTCGCTGAAAAATGTGTATCAAATGTGACAGATATACACATAGACATTTTGTTAATTAGCGTCATGATATAACAGAAAAAAATAAATACATATTGAAAAGAAAAAAAATAAACAAAAACCAATTTTTTAATTGTATTTTGCGTAATCATGTCCAATTTATTTCAGTTTTTATCTTCGGATATATTCAAACTTTCTTAACCGTTCCTTTATTCCCACCCTATTTTTGCTTACGAGTGTACTAAAAAACAAATTAAAAATAATTTTAACAATAATAAAAAAGAAAGACACGAAGTCATAATGAGGAATAATTACCGGAAAAATATCCTGAAAGGAACGCCGACATCTCGCGCATGCCGCTGGAAAGTCGCTCAGGCATTTCATTTCCGGTCGTTCTCATTTAGCTAACGGTGAATACTTGCACAGACGTAATAACATAATAATCTTGTAGCAGGATTTATCAGCAACTTCAACATGGTCTTGTGTACTACTATTACTATTGTGTAAACTATTAGATCTAGTCTAATAAACTATAGCCGTGATCAAAAATAAAGCGTAGGTTAGAAAGTTTGAATGTCTCGGATGATAAAGACGCTAGTTAACTGAAATAAATTGTGCATGATAGACATTTAACAACATGCATATGAATATATACGGTTGAAGCGTCAATAGCCTAATGGTTTAGGGTACGGAGTGCGAATCGTAAGGTCGTGGGTTCGAATCCACCATTCGACTATTGCCGTGAACCATGTCCTAGCACAAGCTTAAGCTTAGTTGGAATGGTTAACAAGATTGTTAGTAATATTTTCTGAAAAAAAAAGAAATATTGCTAGCTTTCTTTTTCAAAAAAAAAAAAAAATGTCAATTTTTTTTCAATTTTGTTTATCTGTCAGTCAGTTTGTTCTGGCTAATCTCTGGAACGAGTGGACTGGTTTTGACGGGACTTTCACTGGTAAAGTCAAATAATAAGGAGTAACATAGAAGATGTTAACTGAAGCTGCCATTTTTTGTTGTACATTTGCAGTAAATGCCGATAAAAACATAATCATCATCATCAGCCTGTGTCTTTCCACTGCTGGAAATGGCCTTCCCCAATGCCTTCCACCTTATACGATCCCCCGCATTAGCGTAACTAATGAAAACAGTCTCACTATGGTATTCTGTAAAGTCCTAGTACTCACTTAAAATGACGACCCATTCATTTAACTGCGGAAGCTGTAGTGGTATTGCCACTGGTCATTATCGATTAAATTAAGAAAAACTACACTCGAGCGGCTAAACTATCATTAGCTTCGACGTGTTAAATCTATTTCGCGTAAAGCAATTAGTATCGAACCGTGTCTGTAGTAACGTGTGTTCCGAATTCCGGTATTTATCGTACAAACAACAGGGACGTACTTGAGTCGTATTAAATTAAAAGATAAGTTTTTAGTGATATCTTTATCACATTTAGGTATTCTGTAGTTGAAGTCTCTTGGTCATAATGTAACTGAAAGACTATAAGATGGCATGGACAGTTCGTTGCATGTCGTAAAACTACGTCCAACACGCTCTTCCGTGGTGAGGCTACCGTTTAAGTTGTGGTTCACCCTCTCGGGCATCCTCGAACTTTTCTATGACACACCTACCCAGATTAGTCAGAGAAGCTGATTCTGACTTGTGGTGACTAGCATTCGCCATTTACCAAAATTATTTTAGACGATAAAATTATTTATATTATATTTGGAATGAGAAAATTTATTATATAATACACATGTCAACTTTTTCTTGTCACTTACTTTTTGATTACTTTTTGCCTACACATTTTTCCAAATTGTATATTTTTAAAATAACAAATGTATAAAATATAATTTCATTATTCTTCATTTTCTGTGATATTTTTATTTACCGGCAGCACACTAGAAGACCAACGTATTAAGGAGTGGCATAGCTCTTATGTATACCTTCTGATCCTTTCTGGGCCCGCTGGGAGAATACCTCCCAACGATCACACCGCGCCAATCTCTTGCAGTGGGCGGTTTCGATCCAGGCGGGCAACTACATGATCGTCGTGGAACCGGCACTGCCCCACAAAGTGTGGCTGTGGCCATTATGCGGGATTGTCGAGTGAGCTAAAATCTCTTTTTATAATATAACCTCTATTCATAGTAACTCGACACAAGGGTCCCACCGGCGAGGGGTAAATATATGTCACATACATTTAAATCTAAATATTAACCAATATTTTTAACCGACTTCAAAAAAGGAGGAGGTTCTCAATTCGCCTGTGTTTTTGTATGTTTTTTTTTTTATACTAAATAGGCTCACGTTTGGCTTCTATCTTGCTTGATGGAAGGCGAAGATAAAGCCTAGGATGGAACACGTGAGCCTACAAGGTGTCTGTTCACATTAGACTTAAAGGTGTGCAGATTGTACCCGTGAGGAGGAAAGACTGAACGCGAGAGTTCCATTCCTTAGCCGTCCGCATAAGGAAGGTGGAGGCAAACCGCTTCGTGCGTATTGATGGAATGTCTACGACGTAAGGGTGGAACTGCTCGCCGCTGTTTGTTATGTTTCTTACCACTAGTAAAATAATCCCGTGTAGTCCCATTTAATTGGTCCGATTCTGACTCTTAAATTTGCATTAAAAATGTGCGGCAAATGGACTAATTACTCAAAATCACGAGTACCGATTCTGACAGTTTATATTTTATTGGAATGGATAATCCTTTAAAGGTATTTTTATGAGAGTTTGGTTAGGTTGTTATCAATTCTGTTTCGTAATATTCCTACGATAACACAGAAATACAAAGAGAGCGACCACGCGTAATAATGTTTAATATTTTATTCAATTTGCAGTCGGTTCTTGTTTCTACTCGTAAATATACTTGTCTTTTAATACTTATTAGGTTCACACTGTGCGCTTGATCACATGTGTATTTAATTTTTCAACGTGGATTTTTCATTACTTCGAGTACGGATCTGTTGTTCTCAGGTTAGAAAATATAAATAGGGTTTCATATATTTTAGTTCGGGGTCGAAAAGTGTTTTGGAAAGTAGTTGCCGGGGGGCCCTAATTCCTTTAGTTTTACTGCCTTTTTGGGGAGCTTTTTAGCGCACCCGGTCGGCTGTTTTATAAGGGTCACTGTTTGGTTAGGCGGACCTTTTTTACCCGGATAGTTTTCCGACAAACTGTGCGAATTACAATCGGAAAGTTCTTTCAGCGGGGCCGGTCCAACACTAGGGCTGTCTACCGTCGGGATATATTATGAGGGTACGCGTAATATATCTTCTTCTATGTCGTAACCTCATGACTGAGGGACGTGACTATGGTGCGTTGCCCTGGGCACCATTTCTTTGCAGACATTTCTGTCTTGCGCCATTTGGATGGATGATTGTAGGGTAGCTCCCGTAGCGTCCTGAGTTGTGTGTCCATCTTGTAGGAGACCGCGCTCTCGCTCTCTTTCCTTCCACACAGCCAGTAATCATCAGCCTTTCCAGACTGTCTGGGTCTCGCCTGACCGTGTGTCAGAAGAACTTGAGGACTCTCTGCCTGCAGATTGTTGAGAGCCGTATTGTCATATCCAACTCGTTTGTGCGACGTTCCATAATATATAGTACAAGTATATTTACGAGTAAAAATAAAAACCGGCTTCAAATCGAATGAAACGTTAAAAGCTATTACACGTATTTACCATGGAAAGTGTTCTGAGGAATTGTTCGGAATCGTCCCAGTTACCGATTTCCATTGCCGCACATCTTGGAAGAATTCCAAATTCCATCGACACCATTTTGGTGGTCGTCGTTCCATGATTGTCCATTTCTCGCGTAACTTTCTTCCACGTACTATCAATATGTGGATTCAAATGTCTCCAGCGGTGTTTCCGAAACTGTACCATTTGGGGACTTTCAAGAAACGAACCCGTTCCATCCTCAAAAGCCGGCAACGCACCTGCAACTTCTCTGGTGCTGTGGATGTTCTTGGGCACAGATTACTAACGAACAGGTGAGCCGTTAGCTCGTTTGCCACTTTACCTATAAAGAAATGGTCACAGTTATTTTTTATTTAGGCACAACCATAGACTTGTTTTGTTAATAAGATGCTACCTCTACAGTTACTACAATTTTTGTTGCCTGATTTTTGAAGGTGGTGTTGGAGAATGCTCTGGTTACATTGTTATTAGTTTCTCCGCGACCGCTGCGTCCCTGTTTCTCATGCCCATTTTTAGGTTGTAGTCTATTATTTTCTGTTCTGATTATTCTGCCCTTGTCACCACTTTTCCTGTGGCGTCGTCACAGTCGTCTTGTGTAATAGACACAACTGACTGTCACAGTTATGTTACAATGTTCAGGTCTATGTATATGATTTCTTCTTCAACTTCTACTTGTCGTCATGGACTTACATGGTCTTGAATTATAAACCTATCACAATGAACAAGAATTCTTCTATTTGACATTTAGGAGTAATATATCTTCTTAACCTAAAGTCCGGGATTGAAAGAGAATGAATGAGAAGACAATTAATATAATTCGCAGTTTTCAGTCAACCCTAGACGGCGGACTGGTCGTGTTATTCGGAATGTCGTTGCGAGTTTTAACCGATAGTTTCGGCTTTTGTAATATTTTGCTTGATAACGAGGTCTGTAAAGTGTGACGAGGGTCCCTTTTTGTTATTTAAATCCCAGTAACGAATTTTTGTTTTGTTAAAAAAGTTAAATCAGTAACATAATTATTGAAAATATTGTCTTTTATACAATCGATTTGAGTAAGCTACGTAATAAGATCTATTCTTAATGGTTCGTGGTAAATTAACACAAAGTTTTTTTTATAATGACGAACTACACAGATTGGCCAGAGAAGCTGGCCTTGACTGCTTCACCGGATTGAGAGGTGGCATAGCTCTTAAGTCGCTTGGACAGGAACCTCGGCTTGGACGGGTTGCAACGAACAAATTCATTGGTACTGGGGATCGAACTCGGGTTCCTAGCGTGCTATGCAACGCGACCATCTAGATACTGAGTTACTCCGGCTCTGCATACATTATGTCATATAGTTAAGTCATTTTTTCATTTATGCTATATTAAATCGTCCTGACGTGTCCGTATTTTCTCCGCCCATTAACGTTAACTGGAAAATATCGCTCGTAGCGAATCGCTTAGATTAGCTCTTAGGTCTTCCACTGTACAACAATATTAATACAATATACATGTATTCATATAAATCAGTTTTTACAGATTATATTTTGGGGAGTGAGCTGTGTGGACTTCTAGACGCAATGATTTCATCCTTTTGTTGTGGGCATCCCTCTTAAAGCGGAGGAAACGCTTTGCTTTATCTTTCATTATTCGTACAGCAAAGAACTGGAATAGTTTGCCCGCATCTGTCTTTCCCTCCGACAATGTGGGTGTTTTCAAGAGTAGAGTGAATTGGCATCTACAAAGCTAGTGCGCCTTACTATCCAAGACTGTTGCACTTGCTTAGAAAGTATTTAAAAAAAAAATCTCACTCATGTAAAAGATTTGCCCCAAAAATTAATTAACCAAGCCGACAATGAAGTTGAAAAATTGATTAAAGCTCGCGCCGACCGCACTGAGCGTTCTCGGCGCGAGTTAGTTCCGCCGCTACACGGAAACGTCAAAGTTTCGCGAGGGGTGTGGGAGACAGAGGACGAGGGGGGGCTCTCGGGGAGAAAAGGGGGCAAAAATGAGCCACGAGCGCTGAAGACGGATCGGGGAAGTTTAAAATTAGAACTCGCCTGCAGGCCCGGCTCTTATCGTGTAGCTTCCAATGACGAGCGTCTGGAATGTTCGATCACTTCTCTATCTATTATTTTTTTTGCTTTATTTTTACTATTGTTACCTTGACAGACTTCAGAATTAAATCAAATCAAATCATGGCTTTCTACTAATTCAAATATAAGTATAAATATATGTAGGCATACTTAGTATACGTATAATTGTAAAAAGTTTGTTTACTCGTGTCTCCATTATTTTATGTTATTCTATGAAGAGATAGAAAAGTTTCTTCATAGTCTAAAATAAATTATCCTCGATTTTTCCGTTTTGAAAAACTTTGGCACAACAATAATGAAAAAAAATCTCATTAATATACGCTCTTTCACGCTATTTACACACTCGCACATAAACCCTCGCATGCACCCACACACACTATTCAATCCACACTCAATCACACAAATTATTAATATTTAATTCCACGGAGTTAGGTATATCCTAATACAACCTAAGTCTAGCCTAAGTGTACCGAAAATCTGAAAAAGAAAAATGTATATGAAAAAATATTATCTATCGACGATCAAGGTCTTTCCGATCGACTCGACCCTCTGAGTCTGCGAAGAGATGTCGGTTCTCTTTGCATACTGTATCGCATTTACCATGGGGAGTGTTCTGAGGAATTGTTCAGAATCATCCCAGCTACCGATTTCCATTACCGCACATCTCGGCAGAATTCCAAATTCCACCGCCACCACCTTGATGATTGGCGTTTAACGACTGTACGTTTTTCGGGTAACTTTCTCCCACGCACTGTCAACTTGTGGAATCAACTGTCGACACTATGTTTCCGGATATTTACGATTTAGTGACCTTCAAGAAACGAGCCTATTCCTATCTCAAAGGTCGGCAACGCACCTACAGCTCCTCTGGTGCTGTGGATGTTCATGGGTAACGGTGATCACTTAAGATCAGGTGAGCCGTATGCTCGTTTGCCACTTTTCATATATAAAAAAAAATGTAATAAATTTGTGAATGTACATATATTTGTGCAAAATGTGTGTATGTGTAATAAAATAAATAAATATTTCATTTCAATTTCAATTTAGTCATATTTTCCTTTACACTTTATGCGTTCGTCCTGATTTGTTATTATATTTCCTGTCCATACTAAGGTTGCCTGGAAGTTCGACTATTGTGCCTATCAATATATCTATCTATAACTATAGTCTATAATAGATATATCCATGATTTCTTTAACTTTAGACTAACAATAAAGTTGCTTGTGTGGTCAGAGAAACATAAGAATATATGCATAAACAGACAATTCGACAAATGTTTTTCATATTTCATCTTTATGTAATTCGTCGTCTAAATATAATTTTCACAAAAATGCCGAGCAATGCTAGGTCATCCAGGAGCTGCGTACAAGGCGTTTACAAAATACAAACTATTCAACCCTTATCAGACACATCGCGGCCTTAGCTCTCGAAACAAAGCAAGGTAATTGAAAATTCTATCAAAACTTTAGGCAAACGAGCTCCCCGTTTCGCGCTCGAAGTCGAATTGTTCCAGACGTAGTGTTCGAGCACCCTTATTCCACAATCGTAGAACAGTCTTATTTCTTCAAGTGTATAGTGATCATATATTTCTGATTAAGCGGATTTGTTTCCTTTCATTTTCAACTATATAATACATCTAAGGAGGTCTTATATGTGACTAATAAAAATATAACAAAATAAATATATCTACGAAAAAAAAAAACCAACATCAAAATAGAATCAAACTACCTTTAAAGTACATCTTTTCCAAAATGAATCGCTGAAATCAGTTTGCGTGAAGTTGAGATTTTCGTCCATTTGTCGCGCATAAAATAAAAGGTGCTTTATTCGAGCTGCAAATCACAAGAAAACCAAACAAATTGGGGTAATATTACCTTACTTATAGTAATAAATTGATTACAAATTGGTATTCTTAACGTTATTCTAATCTATATATATAAAAGAGAAAGCGTGTGGGTATGTTCCATATCGACTCCGAAACGGCTGGACCGATTTCAATTAATTTCTCAGAGAATCTTCATATTGACCTGGCGAGTAATCCTGTAGTTAGGTGACGATCGGAGCACTCCTCTTTTGAAACTCTCAATTACAGCTTTTATTTACTATGATGATATTCTATTGTTTTATAACCCAAATTTGTATTGACACATGCGTTATATTGCGTGTATATTTATGTCATTATGAATCATATTGAAGTACAATGGAGTATATTGAAGTATAATAAAGTATTATGAAGTATTCAAGGTAAGTTATAGCGCAGTGAATGTTTCCGTTTACTGATGCTGCTGATGAGTGTAGGTAATGTAAAAAATTCTTTACCCTCTCGATAATATTTAATTGTATATTTTAGATAAATTAAATATTTAATGATGTAACTTTATTGTTTAGATAAAATCTATCGCGGGGAAGCGGGCTGGGCACGCTAGTTTCAAATAGTTATATTTTTCCTTAAAGACACTGGCCGCTAAAGAAAACTAACATCTTTTTAATTCATTAATGTCATTTTCTTTTTCTTTTGTGCCAGTTACTAACATGGAATTCTGAGCGAACGTCGTCTCAAGTCGCGCTCGCCAGAAACAACCTAAGCTAATTTAAATTTCTATTAAAACTTGCCACTCGCGGCGCGCTCTGTCAAACGCAATCACAATGTTTTATGTACGACAAAACTCCGCTATATACTCGTAGCTCTCGTGAATGCAACCATTTAGACGCTATCGGTATCGTATAATAGCTCTTATATTAGCTACTAGCGTACCCACCCCTGGGGTTGTAGTGGACTTTTATCAATTTATCCTTGAAGTAGGATGTACTTCATCAGCCCTGTAGTTCTGAGATTGTAGAATAAGACGGCATCCCCTGCCTGTCGTAGAAGGCGGCTAAGAGGGGCGTCGGGTTCACTGGGCGACAAGGGTGGGGGCCTCTATCGTCCGCTAAAGTGGACACGAGAAGAAGGCGACATCGGCTTGCCCGTGTCGCTTTTCCCCCGGGACATGCTCTCCGAGAGCACAGTGCAGTGGGGCTCCGGTGCGTTCCACTGCAGATCCCAGAGCCCCTCATCATGCACCTAGGAAGGGCCACCGGGGGTTTGTAGAATATATTTTTATAGAAATAGAAGGCGGGGTATCTTATTGGAGATTTCCCCCCATTAAAAAAAAAGGAATGTACTTTATGCGTGTCATTGTCAGAATAGGATCAAATTGGAATTGGACCACACTGAAAGCATCAACTTTTAAATAAAAAAAATCATCAAAATTGGTTCACCCGGTCAAAATTTATAAGTTAACAAATATAAAACATACAGACGAATTGAGAACCTCCATCTTTTTTGAAGTTGGTTGAAAATGGAAACGCATTGTTAGAAGTCGGCCAGGATTCGAATATCAAACTGCTACCACCAATAAATCATACGCCCTACAACTAGGCTGCTTCAAATGTGTTACGAATAAGAAATTTCAACTGTTAAGTTACAATTTACGACACGCTTAAGTCGTCGTAGAAATTTACGATTCGTATAAGTAAATAACACAACAGTACGTCAAAACTCCTCCGCCTCCTGCATATCTCAAGTTATGTGCCTTAAACCACATCCGGTGTAACTTTTCATTCCAACCAAGACGCGAGAAATTTACATAAATTTACAAATTTCGCTTCGAAATAAAATATGCTGGCGGGGCTCAAAGTTGCAAGAATTTCCATCCATTGTCTTTCTACGCGCTATGTACCTTGTACGCAAATGTATCTTTTTTGTTGACGGGGGGAAATTTCAACGAGATACTCCGTCTTCTGGGGTGAAGGTTATGTGCGGTTCTTACTCACTAAAACCCAGGGGCGAGAGGCTCTGGTATCTCCAGTTGAACACACTGGAGCTCCTCTGCACAATGCCCTTGATCACATTCCCGGGGAGGTTACTCCCTCTTCCAGAGGGGGTACAAGGCGACAACTGGCCAGGTGATATTGCCTTCTTCCCAGGTCCACTGTGTCAGTCACACAAGAAAAAGGCCTCCACGCTTGTCGACCGTGAACCCGAAGCCCTTTTTAGTCGTCAGGCAGGAGAAACCGTAGCCTTATTCTACGATCCGTAATCCGACTACGGGGCTGACGCACTATGTACCCTGCCCTATTCATTCCAATTCATTCTATCTCGCAATCTTTCTTCCCTGTTATTAGTATGGTGGTGAGGTCAGCTTTCCAGATTTTCGCTTTTCACGTAAATCTGTCCTCGACATCTATGTGGGAAATCTTGCACTCCCTCATGCCTTCCAACACTATATGCTCTCACCTAGTCTCTGGTTCTTAGAGCGAGGACCGTTAGTGCCAGGATGCCTACGTAGTCGGGAGGCCTCTGCTGGCCCATCTCGTCAAAGCCAGCTTCCCTTCTTTCTTTTATACCTTCGTTAATCTTTTTATCTCAGTTGTTTTAATAAAGTTTAAAATAATGAACGTTTTTTACAGATCGGGAATGAATTCTGGATTCAGTCATACGTAAAAACTGTGTTTAAAAGTTAAATGAATTATTTTCGTGAATTTATCCCGTGTGTAAAGTTTGAGAAGCGCTGAAATAGAGTATAGTAGTGGTGGCGGTACACCCACACCCGACGTGGAGGCACGAACCCCGTTTTTCATGTTTAATTTTAACTTTGCGAAACTGGTGTTTTAATAATGCCGGGTCCCGTCTTTCGCGTTCAGAATTTTATGCCCCCCCCACCGTCAACCTTTTCCCGTTTTCCAAATGGGGATTTTCGTTTAATGTCGCTCCCGAGACGCGCCCAGTTACGTTTAGTTTTATTGTGGCTAATTAGTTTTCGTGTTATGTTTTTTGACGTCGCGCAAATTAATGGCGCCCGACCCCGCTCTTGGGGCAGACGTGATCGCTTTCGTGGTAGTATAGTGCTGGAGAATATTTTAATGTTTCACGCTGTGATTTTTAAAATTAATTTTTACACAAGTATATTTAAGAGCAAAACCTAAAATTCGACTTTAAATCAAATCACACATGTAAACGCGGTATTACGCGGATTCCCTTTTATGTATTTTCGAATTACCATAGGAATTTTACCCTGTAGTTCTGGGCTCTCAAGAATAAGACTACAGTATCCCCTGCCTGTCGTAGAAGGCGACTAAAAGGCGCCTCGGGTTCATTGGGCGACAAGGGTGGGGGCCTTTGTCGTCCGCCAAGGTGGACCCGGGAAGAAGGCGACATCGGCTGGTCCGTGTCGCCTTGCACTGCGAGGGTACGGGGGGGGAGGGAGTAACCTCCCCCGGGAAGTGCTCTCTATGAGCACAGTGCGGAGGGGCTCCGGCGCGTTCCACTGGAGATCCCGGAGCCCCTCACCATGCACGGGCCACCGGGGAGGTTTTAGGGGGTAAAAACCCCACATAACCGCCGCCTTCCCCCCAGAAGGCTGGGTATCTTTCTGAAGATTTCCTCCTCGTAAACAAAAAAAAAGGAATTTTACGAAATAGAATTAATCAGAATCTAAACAAGCTCTGCTTATCGTAATAGTGACCTTATCGTACATACTAAATGAACATTTAAGACTTAAACGGTTTTCTTATGGTTGCCACTGTCACTGTCAGAATTAGACCAAACGGGACGCACCGGCTTTCAAATAAAAAAGAATCAATAAAATTGGTTCACCCAGTCGTCCTCCTTATTTTAAAGTAGATTAAATACGAAGCAAAGCATTTCAATTGGTTTTGAGGTAGGTATAGAACAAAAAGATTATCGGTGTATCCAGTAGTCTGATAGGAGAAATAGAGCATGTAATTTTGAGAAGCGCTTTCTCAAAATGCATTCTGAAAAACACAGAAAGGCTGACGACTTTACGCCTGTGTTCAACTGACCAGTTTAGTTTTTGAATGTCCCTTAAACTCTCTGTGAAATAGCAACCTACCGAGTCGTGGTGCCTTCAGGTGCCTTCGGATCGGAATGCTTATGCGTAACATAGTAAGCGTCTAAGCCGAGGTTACCCCTCACCGTGGGGACCCTTATCGAGTTACTTGCGACGTCCAGGCTAAGCGACCTAAGAGCTATGCCACCTCTCAAAGCTGTCACGGCCAGCTTCTCTGTAGCCAATCTGTGTATTTCGTCGAAAAAATGACCAGATTAGTTTCAGCTGCGTCAGCTATTAAGTCCAAAGCTGCGTTTAAGTATTCGTTAGGAACAATAATTAAAATAAATACATTAAAGTCGAAGGGCTCAGAGCAAAGGTGAGGTGAGCCGTGAGCCCTAAAACAAGGAACTGAATATTAAAAGCCCGCGCGCGAGGAACGAACGCCATTAAAATGCGTAATTGCTGGATTAGACCGACCAAGATTCCTCCATTTGCCGCCGTGCCGCCGTTCCGACTGTTATACAGTGTTGGAACCATAGATTAAATAATCATAATATACTAGCGTACCCAGCCCACTTCGCCGGGTTAGATTTGCTTTATTTTATTTAAACAATAAACTTACATCATTAAATATTTAATTCAACTGTCAAAGAATATTAAATTATTTCTCTCCGTATTCATTCTCTTCTCGAGCGGGTGAAGATCATTACCTACACCCATGTACATATCAGTAAATACAATATCATTCTTATCATTTATACAAAAACATATGGGGCTCAACTTAATGTCAGAAATAAAAGTACGATGTATGGCTTGTTTGACACTTAAAAAGAGAGGTGCTCCGATCGTCACCAAACGGTGACGGTGAACACTTAAGATCAGGTGAGGCGTATGCTCGTTTGCCACTTTTCATAAAAAAAAATTATAAGTAGGCGGTAGCATATTTAGCCCAATTGGCATACAAATCTATATTTATAAAAGGGAAAGTGTGTGGGTATGTTCCATATAGGCACCGAAACGGCTGGAGTGATTTCAATGAAACTTTCAGGGAAACTTCATATTGACCTGGCGAGTAATCCTGTAAAAAATTGGTGACAATCGAAGCACTCCTTTTTCGAACTGTCGAACAAGCCATACGTCGTACTTTTATTTCTGACATTAACTTGAGCCCGATATGTTTTTGTATAAATGATAAGAATGATTACTGATATGTACATGGGTGTAGGTAATGATCTTCACCCGCTCGAGAAGAGAATGAATACGGAGAGAAATGAATGATTTAATATATTGTGAGAGTTAAATTAAATATTTAATTATGTAAGTTTATTGTTTAAATAAAATAAAGCAAAATCTAGCCGGGAGAAACTTTCTGGGTACGCTAGTAATAATGTAAAAATTTATTCTCAATAAAAAAACTTTTGTTATACGTCTATTATTTAATCTGTGACGTGTCCGAAACCGGTGTAGCTTAGTATGAACGAGGGCGTTGTATCGCGACGTGCCTCACATACGTCATGAGGTCTGAGGTCTCAAGATTACGCGATTTACATCGGCTTTTTCGTATTTCCGAAGCACGCCTCCACCGTTTTATGCCCCCGAACGGCTCACGAACACGCCTCTGAATTTAAATGGATTAGAAGCAAATACGGTAATTTAAGACAATGAAACACTATCGCACTAAAACGACATGTACATAAATGGGGCGCAAGAAATAAATTCGTATTTTAGATATAAACGTAGATATTTTATTAATTGGCATCAAAATATACTAACACTTTAACCGTGCAAGCCTTTTTTTGTTAACGGGGAGGAAATCTTCAAAAGATACCCCGCCTTCTGGGGTTTAAGACGCAGATTTCCTCACAATGTTTACTTCACCGCCGAGCACGTGGTTATTAGCACATAAAATTGCAACAACAAATTTATTGGTGCTGGCTCTGGGAGCTCTAGAATTAATTACGAAATATATTTATTTTCCCTAAATCGACAGCACTCAAGGTAAATTATCTATATATATAAAGAGAAAGTGTGTGGGTATGTTCTATATAGGCTTCGAAACGGCTATACCGATTTCAATGAAACTTTCAGGGAATCTTCAGATTGACCTGGCGAGTAATCCTGTAAAAAATTGGTGACAATCGAAGCACTCCTTTTTCGAACTGTCAAATAAGCCATACGTCGTACTTTTATTTCTGACATTAACTTGAGCCCGATATGTTTTTATATAAATGATAAGAATGATTACTGATATGTACATGGGTGTAGGTAATGATCTTCACCCGCTCGAGAAGAGAATGAATACGGAGAGAAATGAATAATTTAATATATTGTGAGAGTTAAATTAAATATTTAATTATGTAACTTTATTGTTTAAATAAAATAAAGCAAAATCTAGCCGGGCGAAACTTTCTGGGTACGCTAGTAATTGTATAAAAATTTATTCTCAATAAAAAAAACTTTTGTTATACGTCTATTATTTAATCTGTGACGTGTCCGAAACCGGTGTAGCTTAGTATGAACGAGGGCGTTGTATCGCGACGTGCCTCACATACGTCATGAGGTCTGAGGTCTCAAGATTACGCGATTTACATCGGCTTTTTCGTATTTCCGAAGCACGCCTCCACCGTTTTATGCCCCCGAACGGCTCACGAACACGCCTCTGAATTTAAATGGATTAGAAGCAAATACGGTAATTTAAGACAATGAAACACTATCGCACTAAAACGACATGTACATAAATGGGGCGCAAGAAATAAATTCGTATTTAGATATAAACGTAGATATTTCATTAATTGGCATCAAAATAGACTAACACTTTAACCGTCCAAGCCTTTTTTTTTTGTTAACGGGGAGGAAATCTTCAAAAGATACCCCGCCTTCTGGGGGTTTAAGACGCAGATTTCCTCACAATGTTTACTTCACCGCCGAGCACGTGGTTACTAGCACATAAAATTTCAACAACAAATTTATTGGTGCTGGCTCTGGGAGCTCTAGAATTAATTACGAAATATATTTATTTTCCCTAAATCGACAGCACTCAAGGTAAATTATCTATATATATAAAAGAGAAAGTGTGTGGGTATGTTCTATATAGGCTTCGAAACGGCTATACCGATTTCAATGAAACTTTCAGGGAATCTTCAGATTGACCTGGCGAGTAATCCTGTAAAGTTTGAACTGTCAAACAAGCCATACATCATACTATTATTTCTGACCTTAACTTGAGCCCGTTTTTGTATAAATTATAAGAATTATATTGTATTTACTGATATATATATATATAGGTTTGATAGGTATGTATAGGTAATGATCTTCACCCGCTCGAGAAGGGAATAGAAGAGAATGAATACGAAGAGAAATGAATAATTTAATAATAATAATAGAAAGAATAACAATAAGTTTATTAATATCACAAAAGAATTTTTTATAACAAAGTTTAATAAATTGTGAGAG
This sequence comes from Meandrusa payeni, assembly GCA_029286785.1. Lineage (NCBI taxonomy): Eukaryota > Metazoa > Arthropoda > Insecta > Lepidoptera > Papilionidae > Meandrusa > Meandrusa payeni. Next base: position 7,977,975 of record JAGSMX010000029.1, read on the forward strand.
TTAAATTAAATATTTAATGATGTATGTTTATTATTTAGATAAAATAAAGCAAAATAGAATATTAGTGTACCTAGACCGGCGTAGCGGGCTGGGTACACTAGAATTCTATACAAGCTGCGCCCCGTAGATCTAAAACTATATTTTTTGCTAAAACGTAGTAGCCTAAATTACTTCAAATTACATCAGGTAACTGCCGGTTAAAGTCACATAAACTATTACATTTAAGACATTTGGGATAAAAAAAATGTGCATGGTTCACATCAATAGCCGAATTTTGGATTTGAACCAACGTCCATATGTTCCACCCTTTAGGTTATCGTAGCTTAAAATTCATATTCATTAACATAGGTAAGCACGATTCGTAGACTTTGAGGTACCGATAACGAGAAAACTTGATAACGAAGTGTTGCTAAGTTAGGATAACTTAATCTATATCTATTGGGTATTTTACATTTAAGTCAACGAACCCCATTAATTTTTGAGGTCAGTCTTCTACCATTATGTTTATAAAACATCTGATTTTCTTTAGAAATAAAGATTTATCCAGGGTCATTAAATCTTTGTAGATTTTTCGTAGAATGAAATAAAGTTCGTCAATAGCCTAATGGTTTAGGGTACGGCCTGCGAATCGTAAGGTCGTGGGTTCGAATCCACCATTCGACTATTGCCGTGAACCATGTCCTAGCACAAGCTTAAGCTTAGTTGGAATGGTTAACAAGATTGTTAGTAATATTTCTGAAAAAAAAATTAAATGAATTATTGCTAGCTTTCTTAAAAAAAAAAACAAAAAATGGACTACGCGGAAGTCATAACATCCTTAGGTCATATATAATGTATTTTAAAGTATTTTAGATATAATATAGTATTTTAGTAGTATTATTGTAATTAGATTCATGATATTACATTTTATTATAGTATTGTATTCAGAATATAGTAGTGTATACTAAATTTATAACACAATAATTAGTATTTTTAAATTTTTAAATTAACTCAAAAGAAAAAAATAACGAAAATACGTGTTTATGTGGTTCAAAAATATATATGTCACGTTTCGAAATGAGACTACATAGGGAGCTCCAGCTTTCAAATAAAAAAAAGGTAATCTAGATCGTACTAAATCAAATTAACAAAAATCAGGTCAAATGTTAACACAAATAGAACGTTACTCAAATGTGAATAACATAAAAAAAAACACGGCAAAAAAAATTAATAAGACCATCATAAAAGGGGTTGCAAAAACTTTTCACCACCCCAACCCGATGTGGAGTCGCCACCCCTTAGTCGTACATCTATAAATCTATATGACGTCATTAAGAAAACGTTGCAGAAACTTCTTGGTTATACCTATCCTTGTCGCACTTGCAATTTCTCCTGGATACGCCGTTGTTGGAGAGGGATGAGGTGACGTCTTAAGAGAGGGGGCGAACCACCCGTTCGCTTACAATGGAGAAAAGACGGTAGAAATTAAATAATACTTTGTCGTTTAAATTGAAATTGGGGTGGGAGCCGAGGGTAGTTTGGAAAATTTTCAAGGGGTAGGTAAAAAGGTATCGATTTTAGTTGGAGATTAGGCGGTTCTTCGGCTCGTTATAATTCGAGGAGCTTTTGTTAGACAAAGGAAATGAGACCGCGGTCGGGGAAGATTTCTCTGGTCTGTTAGTTAGTTAAATGTTTTGTTTATCAGGTTCTTGTGCAAAAACATGATGAAATGATTTGCGTTGTTGGCTGTTTATAGTTGTCAATATAGACACGGTATACAAGACGAGACATGGTGACTATACTGGGCTTAGAAATGGTGAACTAACGTTCGGGGTTTGAACTCAGACCAGGTTGTAATAATGTGTAAGCACTTCGTATTCTTAAGAATGATTTATAAGCTCTCATGACTTCATACTCTTTTTTAATGGGGTGGGCAGCGAGTGTTTCCATTTTACAAAGTTCAGTATTATTTTTGTTATCCATTTATGACAGGTGTTGATTTTTTTGTACGTATGAAACCGAACGACGGAACTGCTCCGATTTAAAGCCAAGGAGAGTTATTGCTTCCATCTACCCTGCTTTGTAAAGGTTAAAACGTGAGAGCTTATATCGTTAGCAGGATGCAAGCAATGATGACGAGAGTTGGGTTAGGTTCTGATTAATTTTATTTCGTAATATACTTACGATAATTCGGAAATACGGATGTCGTCCGCGCATTTATCGTTTGATTTGATTTAAATCGGTTTTTGATTTCGTAAATATACTTGTTTTCTGCATCTATTTCTATAACCATGTTTTAAAGTGTTGTTTAAAAATGATTACTTTTGTGGTTGGAACTACTGTAGCGCGCGTAATTAAAACAACAGCACATGCATCTCTCGGGCATTGTTCAACATGCATTTAAATGTTTTCCTACTGCATGAATTTAGTGACTCGACCAGGGATCGAATTCTAGGAAGGTTGATTCAGACCTGTACGCTCCAGCTCTGTAGTTCTGGGCTCTCAAGAATAAGACTACGGTATCCCTGCCTGTCGTACAAGGCGACTAAAAGGGGCCTCAGGTTTACTGGGCGACAAGGGTGGCGGCCTGCGTCGTCTACCAAAGTTAACTTGGGAAGAAGGCGATATCGTCTGGCCCGTGTCGCCTTGCGCTGCGAGGAACAGGGGAGGAATAACCTCCCCGGGACGTGCTCTTCTTGAGCACAGTGCAGAGGGCTCCGGTGCGTTCCACGTGAAATCCGGAGCCCCTCGTCATGCACCGAGGAAAGGGCCACCGGGAAGGTTTTGGTGGGTAAGAATCCCACATAACCGCCGCCTTCCCCAGAAGACGGGGTATCTTTGTGAAGATTTCCTCGCCGTCAACAAAAAAAGACCTGTACGCTCCAGCCCTGTAGTTCTGGGCTCTCAAGAATAAGACTACGGTATCCCTGCCTGTCGTACAAGGCGACTAAAAGGGGCCTCAGGTTTACTGGGCGACAAGGGTGGCGGCCTGCGTCGTCTACCAAAGTTAACTTGGGAAGAAGGCGATATCGTCTGGCCCGTGTCGCCTTGCGCTGCGAGGAACAGGGGAGGAATAACCTCCCCGGGACGTGCTCTTCTTGAGCACAGTGCAGAGGGCTCCGGTGCGTTCCACGTGATAACGGCTCCGCCATTGGAAGAGAGAAACAACAGGTATCACAAATTCACGTCTTAAATTGATTTACATAACTATAATCTAAGTTATCGTTAATTACTCGAGAAACAAAGTAACAATCACTAAGTTAGTTTTTTTTTTATGGCGAACTATACAGATTGGCCAGAGAAGCTGGCCTTGACTGCTTTACCGGATTGATCGGTGGCATAGCTCTTAGGTCGCTTAGCCTGAACCTCTATTGCTATTAACTCGACACAAGGGTCTCCCCGGTGAGGGGTATCCTCGGCTTGGACGGTTACTATGTTACGCGTAAGCATTAAGTTAGGAATTACACAACAGTAAAAAGTAAGTTTATTCAAAATGTTATGCTGAACTTTCCTAATGGTATTGTAATATTATTTAAAATATAAAAACTAGTGTATTGTTGGGACTAACCCCAAAATTGTAAATTTTAATAATAAGTATTAAGACATTTTGTAAAAAATCTAGAAAAAATAAATAAAAATAGAATTAAAAACGAAAGAAAAACAAGAGTCGGTTTTCAAAATAAAAAAAGGTAATCTAGATCGTACTAAATCAAATTAACAAAAATCAGGTCACATGTTAACACAAATAGAACGTTACTCAAATGTGAATGACATGAAAAAAAACACGGCAAAAAAATTTAATAAGACCATCATTAAAGGGGTTGCAAAAAGTTTTCACCACCCCAACCCGATGGGGAGTCGCCACCCCTCAGCCGTACATCTATAAATCTATATGACGTCATTAAGAAAACGTTGCAGAAACTTCTTGGTTATACCTATCCTTGTCGCACTTGCAATTTCTCCTGGATACGCCGTTGTTGGAGAGGGATGAGGTGACGTCTTAAGAGAGGGGGGGCGAACCACCCCGTTCGCTTACAATGGAGAAAAGACGGTAGAAATTAAATAATACTTTGTCGTTTAAATTGAAATTGGGGTGGGAAGCGAGGGTAGTTTGGAAAATTTTCAAGGGGTAGGTAAAAAGGTATCGATTTTAGTTGGAGATTAGGCGGTTCTTCGGCTCGTTATAATTCGAGGAGCTTTTGTTAGACAAAGGAAATGAGACCGCGGTCGGGGAAGATTTCTCTGGTCTGTTAGTTAGTTAAATGTTTTGTTTATCAGGTTCTTGTGCAAAAACATGATGAAATGATTTGCGTTGTTGGCTGTTTATAGTTGTCAATATAGACACGGTATACAAGACGAGACATGGTGACTATACTGGACGTAGAAATGGTGAACTAACGTTCGGGGTTTGAACTCAGACCAGGTTGTAATAATGTGTAAGCACTTCGTATTCTTAAGAATGATTTATAAGCTCTCATGACTTCATACTCTTTTTAATGGGGTGGGCAGAGAAAGTAATAGATGTCTCCTTTTACTGAGTTCAGTATTATTTTTGTTATCCATTTATGACAGGTGTTGATTTTTTTGTACGTATGAAACCGAACGACGGAACTGCTCCGATTTAAAGCCAAGGAGAGTTATTGCTTCCATCTACCCTGCTTTGTAAAGGTTAAAACGTGAGAGCTTATATCGTTAGCAGGATGCAAGCAATGATGACGAGAGTTGGGTTAGGTTCTGATTCATTTTATTTCGTAATATACTTACGATAATTCGGAAATACGGATGTCGTCCGCGCATTTATCGTTTGATTTGATTTAAATCGGTTTTTGATTTCGTATATACGAGTATACTTATTTTCTGCATCTATTTCTATAACCATGTTTTAAAGAGTTGTTTAAAAATGATTACTATTGTGGTTGGAACTATTGAAGCGCGCGTAATTGAAACAACAGGACATGCATCTCTCGGGCATTGTTCAACTTGCATTTAAATGTTTTCCTACTGCATGAATTTGGTGACTCGACCAGGGATCGAATTCTAGGAACGTTGATTCAGACCTGTACGCTCCAGCCCTGTAGTTCTGGGCTCTCAAGAATAAGACTACGGTATCCCCTGCCTGTCGTACAAGGCGACTAAACGGGGCCTCGGGTTCACTGGGCGACAAGGGTGGCGGCCTGCGTCGTCTACCAAAGTTAACCCGGGAAGAAGGCGACATCGGCTGGCCCGTGTCGCCTTGCGCTGCGAGGAACAGGGGAGGAATAACCTCCCCGGGACGTGCTCTTCTTGAGCACAGTGCAGAGGGCTCCGGTGCGTTCCACGTGAAATCCGGAGCCCCTCGTCATGCACCGAGGAAAGGGCCACCGGGAAGGTTTTGGTGGGTAAGAATCCCACATAACCGCCGCCTTCCCCAGAAGACGGGGTATCTTTGTGAAGATTTCCTCGCCGTCAACAAAAAAGGAGCAGATGTTTCACATCAATAGTCGAATTCTTGTTTCGAACCCACGACCTTACGCTTTGAGCTTACTTTAAACCATTGAGCTATTGAAGCGTTTGCTACATGCGTTTTACGTTATCGGCCCATCAGCTCAGTTGGTTAGAGCGTCGTGCTAATAACTCGAAGGTCGCGGGTTCGTATGCTCTCTCGGGCGCCGTCGGTTCGGAATGCTTACGCGTAACATAGTAACCGTCCAAGGCGAAGTTACCCCTCATCGATTGGACTCTTGTGTTGAGTTACTAGCGATAGAGGTTCAGGCTAAGCGTCTTAAGATCATGACACCTCTCAATCCGGTGAAGCAGTCAAGGCCAGCTTCTCTGGCCATCTTCAAAGACCCACCTAAATAATTATAGGTGCATCGACAACCTATACGTATAAAGCGTATACAATCAGTATATTAAATATTTTTAAGCGTACAGTAATTCAACGGTTCTATTCAAAAGTTATAACAATCGTTACAACTTTTAACGTGACGGAACCAGACGTGTGTTAAGTAAAGAATTTGAAAAAAAAACTAGTGTTCGAACCCATCAAAACCCGTCATATATTTGTGTCTATAAATACGAATTCCATTTATAAAAAAGACACGTGTTTCACCAACTAGTTTCCTATTTCAATAAATCGAAAGGGTCAGGGGATCCGGTTCGGGAATGGAATTGTTGGATTTTGTTTGTAAATTTTAAATTTCGAACACATTTGGCTTTTTTTATTGTCATCAGAAAATCCACCAGGGTTGGAACAAGTTATGGCTAATACTAACATTTTAAAGCTTGTTTTATAGGGTGCTTAGAAAGGTAAATTGCAATACTGGTTGGTCATTCAGGTTATAATCACAAACGAAGAACAACAAAAGAACTGAAGCGAATGAAATTGAATTCTACTTTAGTATTTAGATCGATATGTTTTGAGGTCTATTTCGTCCAATCATTAATTTATCAAATCATTTTACCAAATACCATGAATGGTTGGATCAAGGCCGTATCAAATATCGGCGTCTAAGCAAGTGATTGACCAATTGTATACCATTTGTAAACTAGAGCCGTGAGCAAAAAAAAGTTTGAACATCTCGGAAGATAAAGACGCTAGCTAACTGAAATAAATTGTGTATGATAGACAATTTATATTTAAATAAAATAAAATATTTTTATTAATTTATTTATATTTTATTAAAAAACATAAACTTAAAAGAAAAATGATATCTTACGTAAACTTGGATAATACAGTATTTTTCATAAAATTTTATTTTAAATAAAATAAAATATTTTTATTAATTTATTTATATTTCATTAAAAAACATAAACTTAAAAGAAAAATGATATCTTACGTAAACTTGGATAATACAGTATTTTTCATAAAATTTTATTTTTATATAAATTTTTGTATTTATTGTTGGCGACACTAGCTAGTATATGTACAACTAAATGGTGGTGTTAACCATATCTAATAACTATTTATTTACATTTTCTAAAATAAAAGAAGTTACTCCTTATTCTATCAGCTATCTGCCAGTGAAAGTCCCGTCAAAATCAGCCCTGTTGTTCCAGAGATTAGCCGAAACACAGACAGACAAACAAAAATAGTAAAAAATGTTATTATGGTATATGTACCGTATATTACATACTATACAATTTTATTCATTTGTATTATAGATAGAAATAAAACGAATTTACATTCAAAATAATATAACTTCAAGCGGCACAGTTTGGGGCAGAAACTTTGGGTCCGTGGGGTCCTAGTGCACACCTGGTCGACACATCTGATGACCAGAGGGCTGGCTTATACTTAGTGCACACCTGGTCGACACATCTGATGACCAGAGGGCTGGCTTATACTTAGTGCATTCGAACCCACGACCTTACGCTTTGAGCTTACTTTAAACCATTGGGCTATTGACGCTTAAACTAAAAATAAATAAAAAAAATATATACGTCAATTTAAACATCAATTACAAATAACCATTAATATTTATCTAAACAACTGTAAACTATCAAAAAGGTTTATTGAACGAGTCACAGATAAAAGCAAACGTTGAAATTCAAAGATGGAGCGTGGGGTGTTTTATCGGCGCCGTTATCATTCTTTGGCGGAATAAAATTGGCAATACAAAAGCGGGAGGAGGCGACTTACCCCTGACAAAGGCCGGGCAAATAAGCCATTAAAAGCGTTGCGACGGTAGTGAGCTATAAAATCTCTGCTTCTTGCTCCCCCCACCAGGCGGGGGAGTCCCCCCCACGTGCTACGCGATAAACCGCTTTTATGCCGTTCCTTGCAATAATTAAAATCGCACGGCGTTTTCTAAACGAATACGATAAGGGACTTAAGACGTTTGAAAACTTCTACCGTCGTGTAATTTTGGCGGATATCTTGTTGAAGATTTCCCCCCCGTCAACAAAAAAGGGGCAGATGTTTCACATCAATAGTCGAATTCTTGTTTCGAACCCACGACCTTACGCTTTGAGCTTACTTTAAACCATTGGGCTATTGAAGCGTTTGCTACATGTGTCTTACGTTATCGGCCCATCAGCTCAGTTGGTTAGAGCGTCGTGTTAATAACGCGAAGTTTGCGGGTTCGTATGCTCTCTCGGGCGCCGTCGGATCGGAATGCTTACGCGTAACATAGTAACCGTCCAAGGCGAAGTTACCCCTCATCGATGGGACTCTTGTGTTGAGTTACTAGCGATAGAGGTTCAGGCTAAGCGTTTTAAGATCATGACACCTCTCAATCCGGTGAAGGAGTCAAGGCCAGCTTCTCTGGCCATCTTCAAAGACCCACCTTAAGAATTATAGGTGCATCGACAACCTATACGTATAAAGCGTATACAATCAGTATATTAAATATTTTTAAACGCACAGTAATTCAACGGTTCTATTCAAAAGTTGTAACAATCGTTACAACTCTTAACGTGACGGAACCACACGTGTGTTAAGTAAAGAATTTGAAAAAAAAACTAGTGTTCGAACCCATCAAAACCCGTCATATATTTGTGTCTATAAATACGAATTCAATTTATAAAAAAGACACGTGTTTCACCAACTAGTTTCCTATTTCAATAAATCGAAAGGGTAAGGGGATCCGGTTCGGGAATGGAATTGTTGGATTTTGTTTGTAATTTTAAATTTCGAACACATTCGGTTTTTTATTGTCATCAGAAAATCCACCAGGGTTGGAACAAGTTATGGCTAATACTAACATTTTAAAGCTTGTTTTATAGGGTGCTTAGAAAGGTAAATTGCAATACTGGTTGGTCATTCAGGTTATAATCACAAACGAAGAACAACAAAAGAACTGAAGCGAATGAAATTGAATTCTACTTTAGTACTTAGATCGATATGCTTTGAGGTCTATTTCGTCCAATCATTAATTTATCAAATCATTTTACCAAATACCATGAATGGTTGGATCAAGGTATCCAAATATCTCGTCATGCACCGAGGAAAGGGCCACCGGGGAGGTTTTAGTGGGTAAAACCCACATAACCACCGCCTTCCCCAGAAGGCGGGGTATCTTCTTGAAGATTTCCTCCCCGTGAACAAAAAAAAAAAAAGGTATCCAAATATCGGCGTCTAAGCAAATGATTGACCAACTGTATACCATTTGTAAACTATAGCCGTGAGCAAAAAAAAAAGTTTAAATATCTCGGAAGATAAGGACGTTAGCTAACTGAAATAAATTGTGCATGATAGACAATTAATATTTAAATAAAATAAAATATTTTTATTAATTTATTTATATTTCATTAAAAAACATAAACTTAAAAGAAAATTGATATCTTACGTAAAGTTGGATAATACAGTATTTTTCATTAAATTTTATTTTTAAATAAATTTTTGTATTTATTGTTGGCGACACTAGCTAGTATATGTACAACTAAATGGCGGTGTTAACCATATCTAATAACTATTTATTTACATTTTCTAAAATAAAAGAAGTTACTCCTTATTCTATCAGCTATCTGCCAGTGAAAGTCCCGTCAAAATCAGCCCAGCTGTTCCAGAGATTAGCCGAAACACAGACAGACAAACAAAAATAGTAAAAAATGTTATTATGGTATATGTACCGTAAATTACATACTATACAATTTTATTCATTTGTATTATAGATAGAAATAAAACGAATTTACATTAAAAATAATATGACTTCAAGCGGCGCCAATATAGTCACCTCGATAGAGGTTTCATATTTGAGCCGTTTGGGGCAGAAACTTTGGGTCCGTGGAGTCCTAGTGCACACCTGGTCGACACAGATGATGAGACTAAGCATTGCCATACAACGTGGCAATGCTAGCAGCCTTCTGGGCGCGCTGTCAAGCGACGACGGTTTGGCACAGTTAACTTTTTTGTGAATATTTTGTAAAATACTTATTATATTGTAAATATTTCTTTTTTTTAGTAAGTATTATGTATTGTTAAAGTAAAGATAATTTAAGTTAAATACTAATTATATCTTAAATAACTTTAAATAATGGAAAGAAAGAAAAAAAAAATTCGCTGAAAACTAAACACCCATCGTCTCCTAATGAAAATCTCCGTTGAACAGTTCAAAGTTAATTATTAATTAATAAGTAATTAAGTGTTAATTATCTATTAATTAAGTGTTAGCTGGGCTAGTATGTAAGCAGAGGCGGGGGGTACATAGCGTTAATTAACGTGATGATCAAAGCAGACTCGCCGAGCGTCGCTATTGTGCCGACTTCCTGTAACGATGTTCAGATAGAACGGTGTTACTGAGAAATTTAAAAAAACAATTACTGTACAAGTATATTAATAGTAAAAACAACAAGTATATTTACGAGCAAAAACAAAAACCGACTTCAAATCGAATCAAACGTTAAACCTTTTAGAATTTTCAAACTACGGTAGGGATATTACGAAATCAAACTTACTCAGACGTAACTAAAATTTCGTCAAACTACTTTTAAAGTACATACTTTCCAATAAAAAAATAATCGTCGAATTGCGTCGATGTCATCATCATCGTCATTTCAGCCGTAAAACATCCACTGCTGGACATAGGCCTCCCCCAACGATTTCCAAAGGGACCGGTTGTAAGCGGCCCGCATCCAGCTGCGTCCTGCGACCTTTATGAGGTCGTCAGACCACCTTGCGGGTGGACGTCCCGCACTGCGCTTGCTGGTCCGTGGTCTCCAATCGAGAACTTTTCGCCCCATCGGCCATCTGTTCTACGCGCTATGTGCCCTGCCACTTCAACTTGCTTATCCGGCGAGCTATGTCGGTTACCTTCGTTCGTCTATGGATCTCCTCATTGCTGATTTGATCTCGTAGAGATACTCAGAGCATAGCCCTCTCCATAGCTCGTTGTGCGACTTTGAGCTTGCTTATGAGGCCCTTAGTGAGAGACCACGTTTCTGATCCGTATGTCATCACTGGTAACACACACTGGTCGAAGACTTTCGACTTCAAGCATTGAGGTATTTTGCGTCGCACATTTGTGGCGCACATACTTGATGCACATTTAAGATTATGGTTTCCTCATGGATGCCAGTAATTGGACTAAATTTGAATGGGACCATACGGGAAACATCAGCTTTCAAATAAATGATTGATTGAAGTCACACTCTTTTCTATCAGATTTATCAAAGATTTTTACTGTATAAATAATAAAAAATCAATTCAAAATATAGTCCTAAATGCATTTACGACCTTCTCAATGTGTGACGTAGCGACGCGCCATCTTGAACGAAAACACAAAGATGCTGAATGGTAAAATTTTCTCGTGTAATTTTCAACGCTTGTCCCTCCCTCTATCTACCTCCGCTTCTAAAAAGCCACCAGTTTAGCGAGACCTGCATCTTAGAACACATTAAATTATCCAGCTTACCTTAAAAGAGGACGCGGTGGATTATTTTACATTGGACAGTTTGTATTATAAATTTAAAGATGCGGATCACTAAATGATTTACAATTTAATGGAATTCCATTTCAAAGTAATGTAATTATTTGAATACCTATAGTTCAGAGCTTATCACTTACTGTTATATGATGCGATAGGAATCGGTTGGCGCAACCAGGAAGTATCACAACTTTCCAGTATATTATTGTGGATTTATATTTATGCTACACATTTCTAAGAGATTCTAAAAAAAAAATCATCAGCCTGTACTTCTGGAAATGGATCTTCTTCCTCGCCTTCCATAATATGCAATTCTTAGCTTTCCGCATCCAGCCACGTTCATTATACGCCGAATATTGTAAATAAATTATGTATTAGTATTTATTGTATATGCTTTTTTTATTGTATTTTATGTATAGTGGAAAGATTTATGGGTGCAGTTTTCGCAAATAAACTGCTCTGGCAGCGAAACAATTTATGTAAATGTAAACGAATTTATTTAGTAAATATTTTTTAAAAAGTTCGTCAGTCTGAAGGGAGGGCATCATACGGTGCATATATGTGTATGTATCATTTACGTGTGTAAAAAGAAACATTTAAAAATAGAACATTTTTCTTTTTTTTTCCATAAAAAGGAACGTTCCATTTTTAAAAAGTGAAGAAACGTGTTCCACAAGCGCCAATATCGCAGCTAACTCTCTGGTATACATATTAAACAGGGTATGAATTTATAATGTTGGCAGGCGCGGGCGGGCTCGACATCCCGTGCCGCGGGCGCGAGTCCTACAAGAAAATTAGTTATTAAAATTTCACTGACGCTCCGAAATTTATCTCAAGCACTCGATACTACGATTTAAGTTGCTTGATACTTGTGTTACGTAATACATGGAATTTGCGGTGTCGCCACTACACGTCGACTCGAATAAAATTTACCAACGAACATGTTCCCGAAAATCTGAAAGACCAATGTTCTCATTATTTTAAAACCTTAGTTGGGTGATTTTTTGTTCACCGGGTTTGCGAGGTGGCAGAGCTCTTAGGTCGCTTAGAACCTCTATTGGGAGCAACACTGCTCAAGAGCTCTCGAGACGAGAAGAAACACTGCAGCCCTGTAGTTCAAGGCTCATAGAATAAGACTACGGTATCCTGTGCCTGTCGTAGAAGGCGACTAAAAGGGGCCCCGGGTTCGCTGGGCGACAAAGGTGGGGGCCTTTGTCGTCCGCCAAAGTGGACTCGGGAAGAAGGCGGCATCGGCTTCCACAGGGGGGAGGGACTAACCCCCTCGCCCCCACGGGACGTGCTCTCCGAAGAGCACAATGCAGAGGGGCTCCGGTCTCACCATGCACCGAAGAAGGGCCACCGGGAGACTTTTAGTGGGTAAGAACCCCATATGACCCCGCCATACCCCCAAAAGGCGGGGTATCTTGCTGAAGATTTCCCCCCCGTAAGCAAAAAAAAGGTTTTCAGTAGACTATCAAGACATTCAAATAGCTATTATATTGATTTTTTGTATTTATTGCAATATTTGTATAACGCTATAGTCTATCTATCCATCTATCCATTCTATTTATAATCCGGCAACGGTTTGTGTATGTTCATGGGCGACGCTGATCAGTTAAGGACAGGCGAGCCGTAAGCTTCTGCATTTTTTCCTATAAAAAAAACGCTCTCTACCGCTTAAATGTGGTCGTGAGAGCTTCTTAACTAGACCAGCTGTCACTTCGCACCGTTGACCGCTTCTTGATTTTAATTAATCAAATACCCCCATCATATTTGTGGGAAAGAAAACTTGTTTTTCAAGAAATAATACTTGTGTAACAGGTTCGAATAACAATAGACGGGCCCCGATGAGCCGAGACACCGGACAGCGGTCACCGTGGGAAAGGGTAGTTAATTGTAAGGGGTTGATCGAAACGCTTCGAGTTTGATATCTTGTGATACTTTTTGAGTTATGTGTGGCTTATTTTTAGTGATATAAAATTTTATCTTAGTTACGATAATTGCATATATATTTTAATAATGATAAATATATTTAAGGGCAAAAACAAAAACCGATTACAAATCGACGTTACGCTGACAAACGTTAAACGGGACCTTTTTGGAATTACCCGCGGACGCTCTCTTTGTATTTCCGAATTATATTAGGAAAATTACAAAATGGAATTAATCAGAACCTCAACAAAATTTCATAAAATTACTCTTGAGGTACATCCTTTCCAAAAAAAATGAATGATCGATTGTGATATTGAGTTATGCGTACATTTGTCGCGCACATACTTAAGGCAAATTTAAGGCTTCTGTAGTTTTCTCATGGATGCCATCAGAATTGCTCTTACGTTAGCCGTAGCCGGGTAGATAGAGATAGCTTTTGCTGTCCGATCTTCACCAAGCTATTAGGTTACATGAAATAGATGGTGCACCCATCGCCACCAAACGTCACCATAGTCATCAAGTTAGTTTAGCTTTTCGAATATCCCTTAGATTATCCGTGAAATAGCTACCGACCGAGTCGTGGTTCGGACCTCTCGGGCGCCCTCGGATCGGAATGCTTACGCGTAATATAGTAACCGTCCAAGCCGAGGTTACTCTAGGACTCTTGTGTCGAGTTACTAGCGATAGAGGTTCAGGCTAAGCGACCTAAGAGCTATGCCACCTCTCAATCCGATGAAGCAGTCAAGGCCAGCTTCTCTGGCCAATCTGTGTTGTTGGTCATAAAAAAAAAACCATAGTCATGTGACATGATTTAAAATAAATGTAAAATTTTATTTGTTAGTAAACGTTCATAACGATAAAGTATTATAATTATTAGTACATTATTATGGTTACCAGCATAGTTTGCATGCACTTTCAATCCCATTAGTTCCTGTTTATAGTTGGCAGAATACATGCTCGTTAGCCTCTTCTACAAGAAAAAGTGAACTGATTAAGAAATGTCTAAGTCATTTAAAATGTACCCAACGTGTATATCCTTCAGCTTAAATTTGTGATTGTATGCTTATTCCCAATTGACTACTATCAAGAACACGCGACCGCGGTAGAAAACGAAGACGCTGTTAAAGTTTTCCGTGCTACTTTCGCGGCTGTGTAGAAAGTTGTGCCGGGGCTCATTACGGTGGAGAGCGGGGACTCCGCACACTGAGCGTTCCAAACGCCGCGGTTCAAACGCCTAAGGCACACTCGCGAGGTAACTTTTAAATTTTTAATTTCACCTACGAAGAGACTGAAATATTTCTGCATAGCATAAAATAAGTTATCCTCACTCTTATGTACTCACTCGCACATACACTCTCACATGCACCCACGCACACTATTCTTTGCAAGAACACACGAATACCACAAAGCTATATAACGAACTTTAGTCCATAAACTCGGACTTAGGTACAACATCTCCCTAATACAGGCTATATATTAGTCTAGCAGGGAGATGTGTACCGAAGGACGAAAACTAAGTAAGAAAATGTTTGTAGAATTTGTTATATAGTATGTATAATAACATTTGATAATATTTATCCAATATTTTTGTGTGTGTGCATGCTGGTAATTTAAAATGTAAGTGTGTGTAAAAAGTAAAATAAATATTTCATTTTCATTTCATTTCAAATACAGTTAACTTTGAACTTCAATTATTCTTATTGAAATTTAGTCTCGCTGTTTTATAACTGCTGGCGAAGATGTTTCTACTAATAGTGTGTAATGTGTTGTAATGTAGTTAAGGTTATAGCCATGAGCATAAATAATATGAGCAAATTCAAACATTCTTAACCGACCCTTTATTTTTGCTCACGATTGTAATATATGTCCCACAGGAACAGGAACCCGGAGGCGATAGACCACGCCAATCAAGTAAAGGCGTTGGCGACATCTGCGAAGGCGAAGTGTTGAAGTTTTAAGCAATCTCTTTTATAAACTTAGCAAATGTAACAAACAAAAATCCAAATAAAAAAGGCACGGACGATCAGTCCGTGGAAAAGCAGATAAAAAAAATATATATATGTCCCACTGTTGGGTAAAGGGTTTCTCTATAATCATCATTTACACGACATCTTGCGTTCGTCTCGCGTAATACATATCGCAGATATCCTTATAGTGACAGATTAAATTATTTTCATATGCATACTTTGTGTAATCGCCGCAAAATGTTAGATGTAGTTTTTCTTCACAAAGCCATCAATGGAGAAATAAAAAGTAGAGTGGTACTCGAAAACATTCACATTAGAGTGCCATTCAAATATCCAAGGAGTCGTTGTTGTTGGATTTTTGATGTGCCGCAATCTAAAACCAACCTTCTGTCACACTCGCCCTTGCCAAGGATTTCCGCTACATATAACCTTCTTAACACTAAGTCTACGTCGGTTGACATTTTTCTAATTCACGCAAGGTCTTCCGCACCTTAGTGTTAAAAATTGTGCAGTGATTTTGGCTAATTTAATTAATTTAGTAGTTATATTCCTATTACTTTATCATTTAATAAAATATTTTTGTAAGTATTAATAATAAAATCGTTACGTTTCTTTATAGCGAATGTTGTGTACACCTGTAATTGGCATACACAACAGGACTTAGTTTGTAAACTTGATTATTACAACAATGTATGCTTGTGTAATGCTGTTGGTGTATCTTATTAAATAAATAAATAAATAAAGTGAGTACGAAGGCATAGTCTTCCACGCGCCCCTAGTGCGGATTCTTAACACATGTAGGTTTGCTCAAGAAGTTTTCCTTCACCGCCGAGCGTGTGGTAATTTTGTTTTTCTCAATAGTTCAATTCCTATTGACTCTTGACGAGACGAGAGAGTTTTTATTTTGGACTAACTAAAGTAATTTAATTTTTAGACACGTTCTTAAGCATTAAAGGAAACGATTAGGAAACAGAACTACTAACTCGTCTCTCTTCCGTCACTAGTCTTACTAGATTAATTTGTATTGATTTATTTCATAGTCTAGAAAGTTTTCTCCAGCAACCGAAAGACAAATAATTTGAGTAAATCATGTTTGTGGCACGTACAGCCTTCAAATATATACTTCTTATTCATCTGCCTAGTGATTTACTGGCCTTCTACTAGGGTCCACTTTCCAACTTACCCCCACTCTGTCCGGCCTTCGGCATCCTCTTTTGTTAGATTGTTCCATCATCTCCACTTTCATGACATCTAGCCAGCGTTTCTTGAGCTAACCGCGCAATCTTGGGCCTTATACCTAGGTAGACATTTCCGATATAGTCTCGACTTCCGACGAGACGACTTTCCGGCTGTTTGTCTACTACGTCGGAGTACCTTTTAGTTCTTATACTGGCGTTTAAATAAACGCCCCGTACAGCGTGTTTGTTGTGTGTGTAAGCGCCTTGTATTTCCCGTTTCTGTGGCCCGCGGCGTTTATTCAGTATCTTACAGATAAGTTCCTAGTTACGTACGTGTGTATTGACAGCGTTAATATTTATTACCGGCTTTTGTTATCTGTGATATACATAGACTATACAACAACTATAGGCAACTTGCCATGGTTAATATATACATACATCTTGTGATTTAATTGAGAAAGCCTTGTCAGCATCGCTCGCCAGTGCTTTTACCGGCAGCAATGTAATAGTTATATACTAATTTCAAATTATCCACATGTCAATCGAACTTGAGCGAAGCATGGCAAAATAAAAAATTACAAAAAATTCGCCACTCAAAAATAAGAAACATCACTCATGCCACCGATGCCTTAACACACGCTCAAAAGCTAAAATGGAAATGGATAGGACATATAGCAAGGCTGGAAGACGACCGTTGGACCACTAGAGTGACCTCGTGGAGAGGTCCGACTGGAAAACGCTGCAGAGGAAGACCTCTCATGAGATGAGCTGATGATATAATAAGGACGGCTGTCACAAATTGGATAAAAGTAGCCCTAGATAGAAGTAACTGGACTTCTTTGCAGGAGGCCTTCCCGCGGAGGGTAATTGTTAAATAGTTGTGTATAAGTAAAAATATTTTAGATTCACATGTAAAGAAACAAGAAATAAAAGGCTTTTTATTTCTTTATTATACTAATTTTATGTATATATATTTTTTTATTATTATATTCTCAGCGGTAAGGGTAAAATATTAAGACACCATTTCAGGTTTGAGAACTGAGACAAGTCTGGCCGTCTTTGCCCTAAACGTACCATTACAAAAGTTCTCTTCAGTGAATTTATTAACCGTCTATAGCCTAATGTTTTAGGGTATGGTCTGCGAATCGTAAGGTCGTAGGTTCGAATCCACAATTAGACTGTTAACATGACCCACTCTTAGCACAAGTCTCAGCTTAATTAGGAATGGTTAACAAGAATGTTAGAAATCTCTACAAAAAAATGGTAAGCATTTAAAAAAAACTTTTGTATTGATGCCATTAATTCTAATATCTACGACTTAATAGCTAAAAATTCGCATTACGATCTGAAGATCGTGGTCTTCTGAAGAATATTCGTTTATCGATTTTCTTGCATTGACCGGTTTATTTAATTATTTAGCTGTATACTACATGGTAGTTTCTATCCCAAATCAAGTTATTGTCGCTTTAGCGCCCCAGTTAATATTACGATGTTAACATTGGAAAAACCTATTTACTTATAAGGAAAGCATTTAAACTTTGCCAAGTTTACTCCTTTAGCAATATTAGCGCTTTATGTGCAAAATTGTAGCGGCAGTTCAAAATAAATTGGTTCAAGAAAAACACCATGATAGATTGCTTAAGAAACCGAGGCGAGGCGCAACGGTTCGACCCGCCCCTACCCCCCTTCGCGGAGTTTCGTTCATCCACATTAATATAACTTGACTCGTGATAAATTGCCAGTGAACCCAGCCTACATTTTCTTAGACGAATTTTCTTTCTACAGGATGTTCCGAATAGGGGAAATATTTATTTTTAATCGGTCAACCAACAGCATATATACAATGTACATTAAGAAATAGATATGTACCTTAAGCTTATATACGAATATATATACAGATTAGTACAGCGTGCTTAGCTCATTTTGAAATTTATCGTAACGTGAAGATTATTTACGAGTAAAACAAAACTGACTTCAATACGAATCAAACGATAACGTCTATCACGCCCGGGCGGCGTCTTTGTATTTCCGGATTGTCGTAGGAATATTACGAAATAGACTTAATCAGAACCTAACGAAACGCATCAAACTACTAAAGTACACCTTTCCAATAAAAAACGAATCATAAAAATTCGGCTGGCGTGATATTGAATTATACGTCAATTTGTGGCGCATATACTTGAAATTTAAGTTTTGTCATGGATTCCATTATCAGAATGGAAGCAGAAGCTTTCAAATAAAAAAAAATCATCAAAATTGGTTGACGTAGTCCAAATTTATAAGGTATCAAACAAAGATCATTATCTAGAACAGTGGTGATCAAACTTTTTTGTTAGCGGGCCACAAATTGTAAAAAAAAAAATTAAACGGGCCAAAATTTTACCGAAAAAAACTTTTAATTTATTAAATTTTTTTAACAAAAAAATAATGGCTAATTTAGCAAATTACACAAATTGCTGGTGGCAATTTTTTTTGTCTTTTTACGTAAAAATTTACGACGTTATAAGCATTTTTTAAACAAACCAGATATCTTAAAAGGTTGTAAACCTTATAACACTACTGATATAAATAAAAACAGAACAAATTATACAATACCGATTGCAACACATCAAAAATATTAACTCAAAAAACACTTGGCGGGCCGGATGAAACGCTTTAACGGGCCAGATTTGGCCCGCGGGCCGTAGTTTGCCCATATCTAGAACATTCTTTTTAGAAGTCTGTTGAAAATACCTCCAATTCATGCCAGTATTCTGCGAGGTCGTGTCAACCTTGCCACTATTGAATGTTTTATTTTTCGTAAATGATTTTCTGAACAGCCTGTATACAATTTTCAGTCGAGTAATTAACGAGGAAGGAGGCCTTTCCTCTGCAAAAAACCTTCTTCGCACGTTCTTAGCGGCACGTCGGGGGCAGGCGCTCGCACACGCGAATAAAGACACGCACACACACCGATAAACACCTTTATGTAATACTTCGAGTGTGAGTTTGATGGATTAAGGAGCAGAACAGAACAGTTTTTGTTGGTAACCTCGGGGTAAAGTGACATTAAAAATTATTACTTATATGTATAATTATACTTAATTACATGCACGAAATGTTGACATTGCTAACTGGTAAATGTTTAATAGTAACTTTAAACAAATTATTGTACATTTTAATAACATAAAATACATACAACAACAATTACATATTGTAATATCTATAACCTGCCTAAAGCTCTCTAAAGGTTCATTGAATCCAAAGCGAAGGTAGCTGCTAGGAAGCTTGGAGTCCTATCAAAGGTACGGCGGTACTTCACACCGGGACAGCTTTTGACTTTGTATAAAGCACAGATCCGGCCATGTATGTACTGTTGTCATATCTGGGCAGGTGCAGTCAAATACCAACTCGCGGCACTGGATTCCATGGAGAGGCGGGCCAAAAAGTTGATAGGTGACCAAGATCTACACCTAGATAGTCTTGAGCACAGGCGCAAGGTGGCCAGCCTTTCGGTGTTTCACAGATTACACTATGGAGAGTGTGCACAGGAATTACACGAGTTAATTCCCCCATCCCCATTCTACCTTCTGACGTTTAGACACTCGGCGGGTCTCCACCCTTTTTTAGTCGATGTTCCGCGCGTCCGAACGAAGCGATTTGAGTCATCGTTCATCGTGCGTACAGCAAAGGAGTGGAATAAGTTGCCGGCGTCAGTCTTTCCGTCCAAGTACGACGTGGGAGCCTTCAAGAGTAGAGTGAATAGGCACTTACTAAACTAGCGCGTACTATCTTTCGACTATATCACCACTTAACACCAGGTGGGATCATGGTCAAGCGCTAGTTTACACGCATAAAAAAGCTAAGGGTAAAAAGTTCACATACCTTGGCTACTAAAGCTTAATAATACTACAGAAAATTTACTAAAAACTTCTTAATAAAATAAAACAACATATAAAGCATTCTACACACACATACATGAACTTATAGACACCACACACATTCTCTCAGGCGAGTTAATTTTTATTTAATCTTACATTATCAGATTACAGTATCATTATAACTATGGTGGTTGGTGATCTGACTTACAGGGTACCCTAGCATAGACACCAGTCTTTCGCAAATTTAAGAACTATGTAAAACGGTACTCTACAAGTTATATTTGCTGTAAATTTGGAAAAGGTCAATAAATACATTTATAAATATTATTCTTTTATTTATTCTGAGACCTTAAGTTAAGTTTTTATAATATTTATATAAAAAGTTAAATACACAATTAAAATACAAAAACATTATAAAAACCCCTTTTTTTGGGAAGGGAAGGGAAGGCGGCGGTTATGTGGGGTTTTGGCCCTTTCCTCGGTGCATGACGAGGGGCTCCAGGATCTCCAGTGGAACGCACCGGAGCCCCTCTGCACTGTGCTCAAGGAGATCACGTCCGGGGGGGGGAGGTTACTCTCTCCCCCCTGTGCTCTCGCAGTGCAAGGCGACACGGGTCAGCCGATGTCGCCTTCTTCCCGGGTCCACACCCAATAAACGTTGTTTTGTCATAAATTATATTTAGTGTTATGTGGTTTATTGATTAGCAATTGGAAAACACCCTAAGTTGCTTCTTGTTACATCAGCTATCTGGCAGTGAAACTCAAAATGCGTCCAACCGTTCGAGACATTAGCCGGAACAGACAGATAAAAATTGTAAAAACTGTTTTTTTTTTAGTTTTATTCAATACATTTTACACAAGATTACAATATAAATTAAGGAGTTGTCCATATCCTCAACAGTCACTTCTCGCTATTAGTCCAAAATATAGGTAATATTGACAGTGGAGAATCCGTCGTCGTCACGAGTTGTTGTTATCATTGCTTTGGTATATGTACCGTATACACATTTATATAAGAAAAGGTTAGCTAGCGGTTATTTTCATTTTACAAAAATTAGTTTTATTTATTTGTATAGATTATCCAACTGTTAATACAAAATTAAACAATTTAACTATTCAAAATTAAACAACAATTCATCAAGGATAATGCTCAAATGTAGCGAGATTTATATCCCGCGCAAATCCGAGCTGTAATTTAATTATTTACCCATAAAACTCCCGTTCGGTGCTCGTATGTAGAATTATCTCGTAAGGTTATCTCAAAAGTCTTATAAGTGAGAATAATAATAAGTTGGCGGAGTGGGGGGCTTCTGGTGGGGAGGGAAGGTTCGTTAGCGAGCCCTAATGCCGGCAGACATTAATCATTCCTTTCATAAAGAGTGGGGTTCCGTAGATAAATAAGTGTAGTATGTGTTTTCTTAGGGTACCCTTCTTGAGAATTCGGTGGGATCTTATGGATATGACTTACTTTAAAATAAACGCCAATGCTGTTGGATATCATAGCGGTAAATACAACCGGTTCTATGTCATTTGTCACGACACATACATAAAGATTTCGTTTAAGTTATGGGTTTCTACGGTTTCGTCCGAGTCGTCTTTCCAGGTGAAAAAATATTTTATAGTATAGTTAGCCGAAATGTTTTAATTGAATAAGTTTATATTTATTAAAATCTTTTGTTTACCTCTTGAGAAAAAATCCTGAACAAAATTATGGGTATATTTCATTACACTCCATTCCAAATGACCACCACGGATGTTCCTGATTACGCGCTTTCCTGAAATAAATGTTCATGATTGTTGTTCCTAGAACGCACCTGCAGCTTTTATGTTGTAGTGAAAGTGATGGACAACATCCAGATTACGAGAACGTTAAGCTCGTTTACCCTTCTTCTATAAAAAAATATTATTTAGTAAAAATGACTATAATTTTAAATGTTGTAAATAGAAGTTAATGAGCACGTATCCACTGGTTTCCAACGTCATTTCCTCAGCGTAGCAAGGCAGCGTTGCCACATAATTATTCATCTTAAATTGCACACGTATGTATGTGTATGTACCGCGCCGTAGCGGCGTAGCGGCGTAGCTCGGGAAACGGTGTGCGACTCAAATTACAGACCCGACGCTTTGTAAGAAAGCTTCCTCGGTGGGAAAATTTATAAATATATTATTTAGGTGCCCCCTTGTGAGAAGGATTTAATTATCATCACAGAAAACATGTATTTATATATGTATATAATTCTGTATTTTTGCAACCCGCCAATGATGATGTCCACGCCGATTTCGACAACTGTGTGCCTTGTACAAGTATTTTAATTACGACACTGCGTTCAGGTAGGGCTTAGATTTTCTGCCTTCTAGTGTGCTTTTTGGTGACTTACTCAGGTAAGTTTGTTGCTAAAAGCACGAGAGCACTTCGCAGCTTTTATCAACCTGCGTTACTGAATAGAGATTGCCATAAGGCATCACATCCTCTTTTTAACCATTAGCTTGAACTATTACAATAAGTGTAAATAAGTATGTGTCTGTTTTTAATTTTTTTAGCCGACTTTAAAGGAGGGGGTTCTCAATTCGTCTGTATTTTATTTTTTTATGCTTACCTAATAACTTTCGCTTGGCTGGAAGCTGGTGCTTCCAGTGTGGTTCCATTTAAATAGGGTCCAGTTCTGACTGTGGCATCCATTACCATAAACCATAAGGTCTTAAATTTGCATTAAGTATTTGCGCTAAAAATGGACGAATAAGTCAATATCACACCAACCGATTTCGTTGAATTATTTTTGATTGGAAAATATGAACTTTAAAATTAGTTTGATAAGAATAAGGTTCTGATTAATTCATATATATATTCGATTATAATATTTGATTATATGAATTATGATTATATAATATTGATGATTCGATTATATGAACCCAACTTCATATTGAAGTTTGTTTCGATTTGAAGTTGGGTTTTTGTTTTAACTCGTTGAACGATGGTTTCATAAATAATGAACACAGATCGTTGACACTGGTTTAATTTTCAGTTCACAGGGTTTTTTTTTTGACGAACTAAAACAGTTCGCACAGAGAAGCTGACCTTTACTGCTTCACCGGAGAGCTTTGAGAGGTTGCACAGCTTTTAGATTGCTTAGCCTGAACCGCTATTAGGTGGTAACTCGATACAAGGGTCCCCCCGGTGAGGGGTAACCTCGGCTTGGACGGTTACCATTATTAGCAGGCCGATCCGAGTGCGCCCGAGAGGGCTGAACCACGACTCGGTCGGTAGCTATTTTATTAACAAAAATCTATTGGGACAATCTAAGCTAAACTAACTTATATGCCACTTCGGGAGAGTTCACAGGGAAAATGTTACAAGTCTTAAAATACGGCTCTAATACTGTTTTAACGTGTTTCAGTTAACAGCACACAACACAGCGACATCTGTCACATGTAGATTAACAAAATAAAATTATGACATTAAAATTCAAACACTCGTAAAGTATTTGTTCAGTGAGAATTGGAGTCTACGATTAATTTGAATGGAAGAAATCACTATGTTTATTTATATATCGTTCATTGTCTCCTCTCGACATAGTAAGAAAAGGCGTCTCCTAAAGACTGGGACAAATAAGTTAGGATCTGTCAAGCTGTCTTTTTCAGTGCGCCGCACATTGTTGTCTATTGTTATGTAACTTGTTTTTGAAATATCGTGAACACAGTCTGTGGTTTTGTTCTGTATAGTACATAATTTTGCTTATTCACAGCATTTTGATATTATTATAATATATTATACCATATATACTTATATTTAACAGACTGCAAACAAAGGGATTTGCAATTTATTCATAATACTTAGTTTTAAGTCATGATTAAAATCGTCAGTGATTTTGTGATGTAACTGTGTGTGTGTGGTCTGTCGTTTTCGGTAACGGTCTCCTAACAGTTTGTATAATGAGGTAGGAAAGTGTGTCATGCAGTTGGTTTTAATATCCTATTGGAATGATATATGCATTAAAAAATGGCTTATGTATGCGCGTGAGAAGTTTTACTTCTTTCGTATCAATAAAGTTAAATTAAATAAAAAAAAATGAAAAAGTAATTTTTATAATATAAATTAATAATATTTTAATTTACTACGTTCTGGACATATTTCATCAAACAGTTTCGGATGTTTTATGAAAAAAACACCTTCACCAAACTGCATTAAGTGCGTAGTTGTAGAGGACGTGCATCACATACTGGTGGAATGTGTCAGGTACGAACCTCTGTGAGCTGAATTGTTAGCTAAATTTAAGATTATTAGATGTCGGGTTCTGTAACAGTCTTTTTTTTTTTGTTAACGGGGAGGAAATCTTCAAGAAGATACCCCGCCTTCTGGGGAAGGCGGCGGTTATGTGGGGTTTTTACCCACTAAAACCTCCCCGGTGGCCCTTTCCTCGGTGCATGACGAGGGGCTCCGGGATCTCCAGTGGAACGCACCGGAGCCCCTCTGCACTGTGCTCAAGGAGAGCACGTGCCGGGGCGGGAGGTTACTCCCTCCCCCCCTGTGCCCTCATAGTGCAAGGCTACACGGGCCTGTCGATGTCGCCTTCTTCCCGGGTCCACCTTAGCGGACGACAAAGGCCCCCACCCTTGTCGCCCAGTGAACCCGAGGCCCCTTTTAGTCGCCTTATATGACAGGGGATACCGTAGTCTTATTCTTGAGAGCCCAGAACTACAGGGCTGATCTGTAACAGTATCCTACCTTCTCCAGCTATGGAAGAAGCTAGGATACTTTATAAAATTGTAAGACATTATTTTTTAGCAATAAGTAACGCTTTTGTTTCTATAACATCCTTTGTCCTATGAGGACGATATTTCTTATAGAAAAAATCCTTGAAAAAAAATTTTTTTTTTAATTTATATCAATAAATAATACATACGGACAGTTAACTTGAATTATAATTATTACAGTAAATAAAAAGATTATAAGGACATTGTTCTATCTTTAGCGTAGATCATAGAGATAGAACGGTGTAAATCAAAGCCCAAAATTCTTTAAAATAAGTATATTGTCAAAACGATGTTAATAGTATCGCGGTAGTTTGGCAAGTGACTCAGTATCGGTATTGTACCGGTATAGCACTTGTTACACCACATAACGCCTACAATAATCAAACGGTGATCGGCGCGCGCGGTGCGGAATTGCATTACTTTTCCGGCAGGAGCCTGAACAGACATTTTTTTCACTGTAGCTTCAACCTGTTACTGTCATCATTTTTTTATAACGCGCTTAAAGAAGTTTAACTTCAGAAATCCTCTTGAATATACTAAAAAGAAGAATGGAAGAAAATTATAAATATATTGTGCCAATTACTGACTCGTTAAGATTAAAACAGACATGCATTTGACATGTTTACAATAGCACAATACGGCAAGAAAGCGTATACCTCGCACACAGTCGAATATTTAAATAATATGTTAATACAATGTTTGCGTTGCCCCCAAAAACTTAGGCAGGCCCCCCCTTAGCGATATTTCTTCATTCGCCCCCTCCGCCCCTACGTTGCCGGAATGGGGGCCGACTCCACATTTTAATTAAATCCCTCAGCCAAACACGGGTAAGTAAAATACTCCTTGGAATTTTCTTTGTGCTTCTCAGGTGAAAGTGGAAATTTGCGACAAAGCTACAGTAAGGTAACCGTATGATAACGCGTTGGATTTTTTTTAAATTTTAACTACCGTATATTCTAAGTTGTATATATATATTGAATTATCTGTACATATATATTATATTGTATGATCCGCTGTCATAACACTTCGGCTTATTTTCAACCGACTTCAAAAAAGAGGTTAATAATTCATCGTGTTGTTTGTTTTTATGTTTGTAACCTAACGTTGGACTGTGTGAACTGATGATACTTCCCATGTGATTCCATTTCAATTTGGTCCAATTCTGACAATGGCATCTATGAGAAAACCATATAAACATAAATTTGCATTACGTATGTGTGCGACAAATGGACGAATAACTGAATATCACGCTAACCGATTTCGATGATTAATTTTTTATTGAAAAGGACGATTGTAGTTTGATAAGAGTTTGGTTAGGTTCTGATTTAAATTGGGTTTAAAGAATTTATTTCTCATAAGAACATTTTTACAAAGTTCACTGAAAATGAGATATAAGGTAGTTTAATAATATAATTAATGATGTGCCTCTGGGTCGCAGGTAGGTGTCGTCACATGTGTATCATCAAATCTTTTAGCTTGATTTTAAATTGCTGGAAAGTGTCGCACTCCTTTACTTTATTTGGCAGTCTATTATATAACTGTGCTCCTTCGTACAATATCGTTTTCTTTCCGTAATTGGTACGTGGGGTGATTAGGTCGAGCTTATCTTTGTTCCTCAAGTTACGAGTTCTTTCTTTTTTGTGCAATTTTATATTTGTGTGAATTGAATTTGTTATAATTCCTAAGATAATTCGAAAATATAGGGAAGAAAATCAGATTTGAAGTCGATTTTTATTATTACACGAATACTTGTTATTTAATAATTAATTTAACAGATAAGTAATAAGCTCAGTGTTGAGGCAGTATTAGCCTCGCGGTGTTTTACAGTATGTATTTTGTAGAGTATGCTAAGGAATTCCATGTTCTAATCCCCCGTTCCACCACCAAAACGCACTGGATTCTAGGCTTTATGTTGTGACCATCAGACAAACCCGAACGAATCGCTTTGCTTTGTCTTTCATTATTCATGCAGCAAGGACTCGAATAGTTTGCCTTTCTCTCCGATTAAGATATGAATGTTTTCAAGAGTAGAGTGAATAGGCATTTACTAAGCTAGTGCGCTTTAACATCCAGGACTGAATTTCCACTTCTCTCAAATCAAGTGGTGGTAAAACATTTATCGAATGTTATATCAAACAAGAAGCGAATCACTTATTACGTCCTAATCGATAAGTCCACTGGTAAATCACAAAAAACGGTCCCGTACGAACTGATTCCAGTAGACCTGAGGCTTTCCACAATAACCGTTAAATTAACTCGTGCGGTTAAAAAACGGCCCGCTTCAGAGGCGGCAGATTAACGGTGTTACCGGGGGGTAATCAGTGCGCTCATCGGGCCCCGAGCGTATGGCCGATGAAAAAAGCACGTAGCTTAATAAATATAGAGTGAGATTTTTCTCGTTTAATCCTTTCGTCTAATACCTTTAAACGAGCAATCTATATGTGTGGGTACGTTCCATATAGGCTCCGAAATGGCTGGACCGATTTCAATGAAACTTTCAGGGATTCTTCAGATTGACCTGGCGAGTAATCCTGTAATGTTTGGTGACCATCGGAGCACTCCTCTTTTTGAACTGTCAAATACAGCTTTCATTTACTATGATGATATTCTATTGTTTTATAACCCAAATTTGTATTGACACATGCGTTGTGTATATTTATGTCATTATGAACCATATATATAATAGAGTATATTGAAGCATATTAAAGATAATTATTAAGGATTTTGAAGTATTCAAGGTAAGTTATAGTGCCGCGAATATATCCGTTTACTGATTCTGCTGATATATACATAGGTGCAGGTAATGAATCTTCACCCGCTCGAGAAGAGAATAGAAAAGAATGAATACGAAGGAGAGAAATGAATAATTTAATATATAGTGAGAGTTAAATTCAATATTTAATGATGTAAGTTTATTGTTTAAATAAAATAAAGCAAAATCTAATCCGGCAAAGCGGGCTGCGTACGCATGTTATTTGTAAAATACAAGCGTCATATAGTAGTGATGAATCAATGTAGTCGAAATTCACGTCAAACAATGACACAGCACGCGGATAGAGGTCTTATTGGGTTTCAACGAATAATGACAGAACATACAGCAAAATTAGATGACACATTTTGAAACAAGAGGATTGTGATCGAAGAGTTAGTTGAATCTAGAGTTAGACAAGTCATACAATCTGAAGGTAACTTAACTTTTTTGAACTACGGTCATAAGATTTACGGCAGCATTTTTTTTTATTGTGACGGTGAGATCGAGAAATATTTTTCAAAATTCATCATTATGTAATTTGTTTCTAAATATATTAAAAAATACCATGGAAACAGCTCCTAATCATTACCAGCTGGTGAGGGCTGCCTCGGACCGAAGCCGATGGAGGCAGATTGTTCACTTGAGGGGCTCCAGTGACCACGATTCTCAAAAATGAGGGAACGGCAAAGAAGAATAAGACCGTGGAAAGCTCGATCATTCAGGCCCTAAGAAATAAATCGGTGAACTTACCAAAGTCTACTTCTACTTGGCATCATAAATGATTTTGATAAAATAAGTATTAAAAGAGCCGTCTCCATATTTCTCTGACCCTCTCAGCGTTCTTACAATAAATCACGTAATGGCTAGGCGCCACTTAAAAAAACATTTTCCTCTTCACTCCTCCCGCCGTAATGAAGACTCAGTGCCCTCTGTCGGACAACTGTTGCTGTGTCGGGGGATTTTTTGTACGCTTGTTTGTTATATTTTTTATTTTCAACTGGGATTGGCGACGCGAATGAGTTTAAAGAGTGCTTTATTTTTTCATTCGACGCGGCATTTTTATTTTATAATGTTGTCATATTTATGGACTATTTGTTTATAAATAGCCCCTTTTCCTTTAAAAAGACATATATTTATAGGAAGTTTAAATATGTCTCATACATACACACACATTTTTGTTGCGTTACATGTTATTGCGTTATGTTAGCAGCCGCTTCTGGAATTAGCCGAGCAACGAGATGGAACAACTAATTTATAGCTCGAGGCGCTTTTTGATATAAATATATTGCTCGGTCATCCAATTATTTTATATAAATAAATAAATAAAAAATATCCACACACGTATGTATCGACTTTCACGCAAATAAAAATAATAATCTGGTAATTTAGCCCTTGCAGTGTAATGTATTTTTAACCGACTTCAAGAAAGAAGGTTCTAAAACCGTCCGCATTTTTTTGTTCGTGCACTGATAGCGTCGTTATGTATGGATAGCTTAAATTAGGCTGTTTTTGTTAAGTGAGTTTCTTCGGCCACTTCATCACCCAGTGCCAACGCTTCCCGAAGTGACACTCAAAGCTCAAAGTGTGTCCCTGTGAAATAACAACCGACCGAGTCGTGGTTCTGTCCTCTCGGGCGTCCCTCGGATCGAAAAGCTTACGCGTAACATAGTAACCATCCAACACGACGTTACCCCTCACCGGGGGGACCCTTGTGTCGAGTAACTAGCGATATTGGTTCAGGCTAAGCGACCTAAGAGCTATGCCACCTCTCAATCCGGTGAAGCAGTCAAGGCCAGCTTCTTTGGCCAATGTGTGTATTTCGTCACAACAAAACAAACTAGGTGTTTTTAGAGGTTCAGAGTAAATGACCTAAGAGCTATTCTTTCAAAGCACATGCTAGACCACGATCACACCTTTCATTAAAAAAAAGGTTTTACATAATTTGTGTAAATCAGTATCATTTGCGTTATGATTGTATGAAATTATTACGTAAATTATATATTACAATTACTCCAAATAATAGCTTTTTATGCAATTTATTTGAAAGAATCTAATTTTTTGCTACTCACTCACAGATGGCGCTAACTTGTACTTATCTAATAGTTCTAAATTGTTACACGCTCTAAACAGCGCCATCGGGGAATAAATACATTTCGAAAATTGAACAACGATTTTGGTCCCCACCGTATCGAAACATCCTCAAAGCGAAATGAAAAACGTAATAAAAAAGAAATCCTCTGACCCAAATCCAATATCTCGCAAAAACGTCCTCATTTAGCTGCGAAAACAAAACAGGAGAAAAAATCGCCCCCAACCCATCTCACTTACAAGCCAATGAAGCGAGCAAATAAGCGAAAAATCCGCTTCACTGTGGAAAAAAAGATAAATGGAAAAAGAGGCGAAAAAATTTGGAAAAAATGCGGGGGAAGAGCGACACTCGTTGATGTTCAGTCGCGCGACACGTAATTTTAAAAGGTCGGAAAAAAATATTATTGGCGGAGAGAGCTGCTGGGTTCTGCAGGTTTTCAAATATTAATTTAACAATTTTTTTTAATATGGATACAGATATAAGAATCATCGTTCGAATCACAGTCTGGTGATTGACGTTGATTGTCTAACCTAAGTGTTTGCTTTTCAGCTTATTAGGTACCAACTATCACATATGGAACGTAAGAAGTGTCTACCGCTATACCGGACAAAAATTTAAAGCCAGTATAGTTTTTGGTGATAAGAAACCGTAAAATATTCACAAATCGAAACTAATTCAGTAAATCTGTCAGTATTCTTTTAGCTTTTGATTTTGATGTTTTTCCATCCACCAGATCTGGCTAAATGGATGATATTTAGTGACTTCTGTACGAAGCCTCGGCAGGGTATCTGATTAAATATAAATTTTATTATATCTCACATGTCCCTGTATATAACATTTTAAAAGGGGGAAAACAGAAAAACATACTAATACAAAATTCCTTTTCTTTATTTATGTATAAAGTTAAAATTACAGCCTTTATATATGTCCCACTGCTGGGCACTGACCTTCTCTGTAAAGAGTGTATAAGGGCATAGTCCGCCACGCGGCCATAGTGCGGATTGGCAGACGTCACATCTCCACCTATCTTAGAAAAATTCTAAAACCTGACCTCCTCACGATGTTTAAGACAGCACTTAAAATTGCAACAACAAATTTGTTGGTGCTGGTACCGGGGGATCGAACTCGGGTTGCTAGCTTACTATGCAACTTGAGGCGACCGTCCGGACACCGAGCTACCACGGCTCTAAATTATCTCTATATTGATTGTTTTTTAAAGCAAATTTCTTTTTCAGAAATATTACTAACAATCTTGTTAACCATTCCAACTAAGCTTAAGCTTGTGCTAGGACATGGTTCACATCAATAGTCGAATGGTGAATTCGAATCTACGACCTTGCGATTCACAGACGATGTAATTGACGCTTATTACACGATTTAGATGGCATGAAAAAATTATACATCGTTAAGACTCAAGGGTATGGACAGAAATTTGAATGTAAGCAGGCTCGTATCATTGTACTGTAGTAATATAATATGTGCTACGAGACGTAGACGCTAACGAACTCTATTTCTTGCTCTTCCTAGCTATTCTGGATCTTTTTATATAGGAAAAGTGGCAAACGAACTTGCGGCTCGCCTGGTCTTAAGTGATCACCGTCGCCCATGAACATCCACAGCACCAGAGGAGCTGCAGGTGCGTTGCCGACATTTGAGATAGGAGTAAGGTCATTTCTTGAAGGTCAAAGTCATAGTAAAGGTTGGGCAAAACCAGCAGTGATGATTGATTCCACTAGGGTTTCGTAGTACGAGACCATAAACTTCTTGTAAGTGCCGCCACTTATAAGCCTTCCTATAATAAATTCCGTCGCGTCGCCCGGAGGCCGAGACACGTTCTTGACGATCCGGACGACGCGATTACCATTGCACAGGCTAGATCTCTACAAATCCACAAAGCGTCCATTCGCGACCATCGGAGGTTAGAATAATCCTTGCGCGTTACCGCTATTTTATGGGCAGGCCCCACCCTTAGATGTTAGGAGCGTTGCTGCAGTTTCTTCGGCCACTTCTTCTCCCAGCGCCAACGCTTCCCGAAGTGGCACTCAAAGTTAGTTTAGCTTTTGAATGTCTCTTAGATTATCCGTGAAATAGCAACCAACCGAGTCGTGGTTCGGCCCTCTCAGGCGCCCTCGGATCGGCATGCTTACGCGTAACATAGTAACCGTCAAGCCGAGGTTACCCCTCACCAGGGGACCCTTGTGTCGAGTTACTAGCAATAGAGGTTCAGGCTAAGCGACCTAAGAGCTACGCTATCTCTCAAATCCGGTGAAGCAGTCAAGGCCAGCTTCTGTGCTAGATTACGGTTCACGGCAATAGTCCAATGGTGGATTCGAATCTACGACCTTGCGATTCACAGACGATGTAATTGACGCTTATTACACGATTTAGATGGCATGAAAAAATTATACATCGTTAAGACTCAAGGGTATGGACAGAAATTTGAATGTAAGCAGGCTCGTATCAATGTACTGTAGTAATATAATATGTGCTACGAGACGTAGACGCTGACGAACTCTATTTCTTGCTCTTCCTAGCTATTCTGGATCTTTTTATATAGGTAAAGTGGCAAACGAACTTGCGACTCGCCTGATCTTAAGTGATCACCGTCGCTCATGAACATCCACAGCACCGGAGGAGCTGTAGGTGCGTTGCCGACCTTTGAGATAGGAATAGGGTCATTTCTTGAAGGTCAAAGCAATAGTAAAGGTTGGGCAAAACCAGCAGTGATGATTGATTCCACTAGGGTTTCGTAGTACGAGACCATAAACTTCTTGTAAGTGCCGCCACTTATAAGCCTTCCTATAATAAATTCCGTCGCGTCGCCCGGAGGCCGAGACACGTTCTTGACGATCCGGACGACGCGATTACCATTGCACAGGCTAGATCTCTACAAATCAACAAAGCGTCCATTCGCGACCGTCGGAGGTTGCGAATAATCCTTGCGCGTTACCGCTATTTTATGGGCAGGCCCCACCCCTTAGATGTTAGGAGCGTTGCTGCAGTTTCTTCGGCCACTTCTTCTCCCAGCGCCAACGCTTCCCGAAGTGGCACTCAAAGTTAGTTTAGCTTTTGAATGTCTCTTAGATTATCCGTGAAATAGCAACCAACCGAGTCGTGGTTCGGCCCTCTCGGGCGCCCTCGGATCGGCATGCTTACGCGTAACATAGTAACCGTCCAAGCCGAGGTTACCCCTCACCAGGGGGACCCTTGTGTCGAGTTACTAGCAATAGAGGTTCAGGCTAAGCGACCTAAGAGCTATGCCACCTCTCAATCCGGTGAAGCAGTCAAGGCCAGCTTCTCTGGCCAATCTGTGTAGTTCGTCAATAAAAAAAAAAAAATAAAAAAAAAAAAAAACACCAACGGTGATAGTTGATTTCACTTGGGTTTCGTAGTCCGAGACCATTAGGCTATTGACGCTTCTTGTTGTCGTTTTTATTACAGCAATTTTAATTCTATATGCCCTTGACGTACGCAGCAGTACAGGACTGACTACAACGGAAGTAGATGATTATGATAACGTAGCTCTTATCTGTAGCAGTCAAGATTTTTTTTTTAATTTATTTATATATATGTAAAGAAAAATATAATTTTCTTTTTATAAAATAGGATTTAAATTAATAAATAATCACCGCTGAGTTTCTTTTTATAAAAGAAACGACATCTAATGTTATTTATTTACAATATTTATCCCTATTGTACATGAAATATTTTAAAAGTTCAATTGTCTCGTTGACATGATGACATTTGACAACATTTTATAAAAAGAAAATTATATTTATGTATTGGACACCAACACAATGAACATTTTAAAACAAACAATACATAAAACAGTCAAAAGTTGTGAAGTTAATGCCATCGAAGTTATAGGTGTATTGTTTTTCTTAATGACGAACTATACAGATTGGCCAGAGAGGCTGGCCTTGACTGCTTCACTGGATTGAGAGGTGGCACAGCTCTTAGGTGTAGACCGCAAACAATTTCAGGGCGAGTGACAATGTTAAATTATAACTCAAAGAACAAAGACAATTTACAATTAAACTAAATTTGAAATTAAAATTAGATAGTAAAAAAAAACTATTTACAGGTTAGCAATTTTTAAACATACTAATACTTGGAAAAAAGAGAGTTAAATTCTGTTCTAAGTCTATTTAAATGCCCACTCTTACCTAGGTTCGATCTGAATGAACTGCTTCTCAACAATTGGTATCGTGAAGGTCTAGGTAATGACGGTATAGAAAAAGCTACGGCGGAGAGAAGCTCAGGGGTGTCAATAATGCCATTTGCAAGCTTATAGAGGAATGTCAGGTCTAGAATCCGCGAGTGAGTCTATTCTGAAATAAGATGTTGCGATTGAAGCATAATATTAAATTAACAAATTTTATGAACCGAGTTCTCTTAATATAAACGCACGAATAAGTCCTCGGGCAAAAAATTAATCACGCAACCCGCTCAGACGTGAGTAATTTCTACCTTTCACGGCATAAACCCTCTCCACAGACTTTATGGAACATTGTTAATTCCGCTACACCTGCCATTTTTAATATAAAAAGGAGAAAAAAAACAGACACACACATATATGTATAACATTCCTTCAGTCGGCCGGAAAATGGTAAGGCCCCGAAAATAATTACGACTCCGTCCGCAACTCCGATACTTTTCCATTAATATTAAAAACTTTAATGAAAAAAAATATTAAAAGGATCCCTTCAGAAATTTATCCTTTTTTCCATTAGGCGGAGCGGAGGACTGAGGCATCTATGGAGACGCTCGTATTTAATATTTTTTCCAACTAATTAACTAATAATTCTCATTAATCAAATATCTAATAAATATCAATAACTAATAAATCTCAAAATCCCAACTAATTGTTATACCTTTTTTTTTAGTCCCAGCGCTTCCCGAAGTAGCACTCAAAGTTAGTTTTTGAATGTCCCTTAGATTATCCGTGAAATAGTAACCAACCGAGTCGTCCCTCTCGAGCGCCCTCGGATCGGAATGCTTATGCGTAACATAGTAACCGTCCAAGCCGAGGTTACCCCTCACCGGGGGGACCCTTGTCAAAGGTTCAGGCTCCATCCGCTGAAGCAGTCAAGGCCAGCTTCTATGGCCAATCTGTGCAGCTCGTTAAAAAAAACCTTTTTTTTAATTTGAGATAGTCTCACGTTTGGCTTTTCGCTTGATGGAAGAATATATGAAGCCTAGAATGGTAGGAGCCTAAAATGTGTCTGTTTACATTACCCTTGGTGCAACTATATTAACAAGTAAAACACATTATCGAATCAAACTTTGAACGCTAACACGCGGGCACCATCTTTGTAGTTTAGAATTATCGTAGGAATGTTACGAAATAGAATTAATCAGAACCTTTTTTTTTGTTAACGAGGAGGAAAACTTCAAAAAGATACCCCGCGTTCCGGAGGGAAGGCGGCAGATATTTGGGGTTTTTACCCACTAAAATCTCCCCGGTGGCCCTTCCTCGGTGCATGGTGAGGGGCTCCGGGATCTCCAGTGGAATGCACCGGAGCCCCTCTGCACGGTGCTCAAGGAGAGCACTTCCCGGTGGAGGAGGTTACTCCCTCCCTCCCTGTGCCCTCGCAGTGCAAGACGACACGGGCCAACCGATGTCGCCTTGGAATTCCCTATCTTGCCTACTCTTGATTCAATAGCGTGATGCTTTCATTTATTTATAATATGTTCTTACAATCAGTGAAAAATACTAAAAACTCTTTTTAATAATACGCACGGCTACTCCATTGTTTTTAGCATTAGAGGGTACAGTCGGAGGCATAACATAAACATACGTTGTCTCACACAAGTCTAATGTCTTTGATTAACTATTAAAAATTTCCATATGACATGCTTTAAATATAATATATATTATTCTTGTAAAACTAACTAAAGTGGACTGCGAATCCCACTTCTGATCTTAGAAAAACTAACTAAAGTGGACTGCGAATCCCACTTCTGATCTTGTAAAACTAACTAAAGTGGACTGCGAATCCCACTTCTGATGTTGTAAACTACTAGTATATAAACTAAAAAATAAAATCCTCGACGTCAGGTTATCGTAACTTTTATTTAATTCAAATGAAATTTACTGAAGCTACCGTCGGTTCGAAAATACTCTACTACGAGAAGAACCGACAAGAAACTCGTAGGACGTATTCTTTTCAATATAATTGGTTCAGTACAAAAGTAAATAACAAAATTAAAGTCGGGCAGCGAGCCGACACAAATTTACAACGTAAAATAATATCGGAAAGATCTCACCAAGACGACGCCTGGACCGCAAGTGCCCTGAGGTCGGCAAGATCTCCGTTTTTATAGGCCGCGTGTCAGAAACATTTTCCTAATATATTTTTCTACTACCCAACAATTTTCCTATTACCCAACACGGCCTTCCTGCCAGGAGTCCGTCCTCGGACTCCCTTAACTCTAATCTACTTAAACATCTAACAAGGGCATAGATGCCCCGGCACAAGGCTGTGGTCCGACGGTCATTGGATCACGCTGCTCGGCGAGTGTCTGTATCCCAGATGTACCAGGTTGTGGCTCGGCGCTCGCCGACTGTTCGTTCGCTGGTACTACCGGCGACAGCTCTTCGTTATGTGGGTCGACTGCGGTTGAGGTGGACTCCTCCTGTTCTAGCTCCGAGTCTGTGACCGCAAGCAGACACACAGATACCAACATCGACATGAGGTTTGCTCAAAATAATGTAATATGCTCAAAAGATCACATTAAGAGCAAATAAGTTTGTGTAACAAAACAAACTTTATCAAATAGTTTAAAATTGAAAACAGGATTCAACTACAGTGAGAAATGTATTTGCGAACAAATGCTCGCAACCCCGGAAACCAGAAGTGTTTCAATATGAGGTCAACAGTTTTGTCAACTCCCGAGTGATCATGCTCATCATGAAAAACTCTCAGCAAACTGGAGACGATGACCTTTCGGGATGTAGCATAAAAGCCGGGAGGGTTCATCAGTAGGTGAATGTTTCACATAAAGATGTCGTTTTTAACGACGTAGCGATTTGCATCTAATTGTCCGTCAGTCAATTTCTGAATGAGGCCACGCGTCTCCTCATCAGCAGCCTGAGCAATCTGCGCCCAGTTCCGAGGCTTCTGAACTGTACACACATTGACAGGGTTCCGACTGAGATAATCGACGTGTGACATCAGAGTACCCTTTCGATAATCTAACCCGAAATCAAAATCCTGAAGATATACCCACCACCGGATCACTCTAGGTAACAAGTCTTTCTTACGTTGCGTAAGTTTCAACGCGTTACAATCCGTGACCACGGTGAAGTGCACACCAACAAGATAATGCCCTAAAGTGCTGCAAAGCCTTAACCACTGCGAGAGTTTCAAGCTCGTAAGAGTGATATTTACTCTCCACACCTTGGGTGAGCTTAGAAAAGTACGCTACCACTCTCTTGTAGCCACCCTCGTGAACCGGCTCGTCGGTCAACACACAACAATGCAACCACGCGCAACTTGTTGCTCGATACCCCAACCGCGAAAACAACTAGCCAGACCCATAAATTGACAAAACCTGCCCAACAGTCGTCGGCTCAGGTGCGTCTGTCAATGCTTTGACCTTATCAGGGCTCGGCCGTACCTGACCCTGACTTATACTTCGCCCAAGGTACTCGGTTTCCCGTGTAAGAAAAGAACACTTCTTCAAATTAATAGAGAAACCAGCCTCTGTTAAGACTCCAAGCACCTTGCGCAAAAGTACCAAGCCCTGTTCTACGGTTTGACTCAAAATTAAAACATCGTCAATATAGACCAAAACATCCCCCGACTCGATAAATTCGCGAAGGGTTTTCGATATGATGCGTCGATAGACGACAGGCGCATTTGCCAAACCGTATGCATCTTAAGGTATTCGTAATACCCCTCAGGTGTTACAAAACCGGTCAATGGAACTGATTTTTCACAAGTGGTATCCGGTGGAAGCCAGTAGCCATGTCTTAAACATTAAACAATTCCACAATTGAGGACAAAATAAGCACTAAAATAGTCACTAAACGATCACGATTTAACCTAACTGCTAGTTACAACTTAATGATAACGATAAAACAATGACAAAATGAGCAACAACAAAGAATCTACCGCCTTGAACGACAATCGCGAAAAGAATGCGTAAGATCCTCCAAATAAGTCATAACGATCCAAACCAGCTCCAGGACAACTGACCAAGTCAAGTTTCCGAGCTCAAAACAAATCAAACGGCAAAACAACTGAAGACAATTCAGTCAAGGGACCGACCTCAAGACAACGTATCCGATGCACTCCAAGATAAACCGTTGTTCCAAGCCCGAATTCTTCCCCGATAACATGTCCGATGCACTCCAAGACAAATGTTATCCTGGTCCAGAATCCCCTAGAATAACCTGTCCGATGCACTCCAAGACAAATGATTATTCTAGGTCCTGAGCCTAGGGTAAAGTGTCCGATGCACTCCAAGACACTATTACTCCAGGCTTAAGGGCTCAAACCCCAAACAGCGCGCCTAATGTACTCTTTTCCTCATATCAGGAAATTTACATCACAAAATCTCAAGAAAAATAGAGTGAAAAACTCACCATCAAAGAAAACAGAGCACACATCAAACTAAAGAAAATTAAGCCAAGCCGAAATGGGCCCTAAAAAGTACGAATCCCACTTCTGATGTTGTAAAACTAACTAAAGTGGACTGCGAATCCCACTTCTGATGTTAGAAAACTAACTAAAGTGGACTGCGAATCCCACTTCTGATCTTAGAAAAACTAACTAAAGTGGACTGCGAATCCCACTTCTGATGTTGTAAACTACTAGTATATAAACTAAAAAATAAAATCCTCGACGTCAGGTTATCGTAACTTTTATTTAATTCAAATGAAATTTACTGAAGCTACCGTCGGTTCGAAAATACTCTACTACGAGAAGAACCGACAAGAAACTCGTAGGACGTATTCTTTTCAATATAATTGGTTCAGTACAAAAGTAAATAACAAAATTAAAGTCGGGCAGCGAGCCGACACAAATTTACAACGTAAAATAATATCGGAAAGATCTCACCAAGACGACGCCTGGACCGCAAGTGCCCTGAGGTCGGCAAGATCTCCGTTTTATAGGCCGCGTGTCAGAAACATTTTCCTAATATATTTTTCTATTACCCAACAATTTTCCTATTACCCAACATTATATATATAACATAACTTTATTTATTAACCTTTGATATATCTTGACATAGGAAAATTTTGAACGAACTTTCATTGACAAAAGACGAGATATCAATCAAATCAAATAGACATATAACTAATTATATATTTATTAAATAATATGTATGTCCCACTGTTGGGCGCAGGCCTTCTCTGTAAAGATAGTATAAGGACATAGTCACCAAGCGACTCTAGTACGGATTGGGAGACTTCACGTGCCTTAGAAAAATTCTCTAAGACCTCTAGGTTTCGTCACGATGTTTTCCTTCATCGCCGAGCGATTGGTGAATCAGCACATAAAATTGCAACAACAAATTTATTGGTGTCGGCACCGAGGATCGTGCTAGTGTACTATGCAACTTGAGCCAACCGCCCGGACTCTGAACTACCACGACTCACCAGTATAAATATGTTTAAATATCTAAATCAAAATCTATAATAATAAATAAGAAGACATTTTTGTCAGCTTTCAACTGCAAACACTCCTTCGTAAAGGAGGACGTCAGACACATTGACAGACAGGAAAGACGGTGATTACCTCGAAAAGTTAATAATTAATAACTTTTAACGACTGGCAGGATGTAAAAAAAAACCACGGCGTCGGAAGATAAACGGGTTGTTCTAGCATAATGCGCATAGGGCCATGGATGATGGCACATCGTGGCATTCTCCATCCCCTATAACTGAGGCCTAAGCGGCGAACAAGGGGGTTCACGGTTGCGCTCCTGCCAGACGTAGGGGTAACTACACCCCATGTGCGATGAGGCTCGAAATACCGGGCAATATGCAGAATTAGAATCAGGGAATCCAAGCCTGGATTTTGGATTTAAGTAAAGAGAAGAAAAAGAAGCAGCAGGTTACGAAGAAGATCTATTACTATATCTGTTTAATTTGTCTGTAACTCTCTTGTTCGTTATACTTACATGTTTTAAGAACATCTATATTGTACAAACATTTCTATAGAAATCGCTGACAATGTAAACAGAGACAGTCGCTTATTTTGCCGGCCGACTGTACATTAGGATTCGAGCTTTTCTTTTCACTGCAAAAATAAATATTTAAATCCATGGCCGTACCTTGCCCCGCAGTCCGCCAATTACGGGCTGAGGGTAAGCGCCCTCCTCAGATACGGACCAAAGAGGGTGACTTTTTATGTCTTACCTTATGTTTAAGGATTTGAGTTATATATATAGATTTATTGTTAACTCAATGATGCCCTCTGCATTGCCAACATATGTACGTATAACTGTAAGGCTGCTATTATACTGGCTACTATTGCAGTGTGATCAAGGATTAGTTTCATATTTACCTTTACTATCCCTAACGATGTTTATTTTGATCTATATATTTATTATTTTATGGGGTATAAACTGGCGCTTGACCAATATCCCACCTGATGTTAAGTGGTGATATAGTCGAAAGATAGTACGCGCTAGTTTAGTAAGCTTATTCACTCTACTCTTGAAGGCTCCCACGTCGTACTTGGACGGAAAGACATGCCGGCAACTTGTTCCAATCCTTTGCTGTACGCACGACAAACGATGACTCAAATCGCTCGGACGCACGGAACATCGACTATGAAATGGTGGAAACCCGGCGAATGTCTAAGTATGCGACGGTGGAAATGGGGATGGTGGATTTAACTCGTGTAATTCCTGCGCACACTTTCCAAAATGTAATTTACTGTAACTACCATTTTTATGTTTCCCTGGTAATGACCATTATCATCAGCCTGTGTCGTCGGTCCATCTGGAGGGCACCCTACGCTTCTCCGACCCATGCGCCTTGCTGTTTTTAAGAGCTACGTTGTACTATCTCTGTTCTCTGTCCAATGTCTTCGTTTCAGATAAATATATTTTCGTCAATTAATTACAATTGTTACTAGAAATAAATTTGATTATTGAAATAAGTGCTTTACGAAAGTTATTGGATCATAACTCGCATTAAAAATCGTCCACAGATTATATATCAAAGCGATGAAATTCTTAGAATCTTGGTAAACTTTCTAACTTTAACTTGAGAAACATGCCGTTAAATAACATCATTAATAGTAGTTAAAATAGAACCAAGTACAGTGGAGTGTAGTATATCAAGCTTCAAGTGGGATGCAAAACAAAAAAAAATGAATATTTTTTTACTTGTAGATTGTTTTTTTAAATATAAAATTTTGTAGACGTCCTGCAAATGAATTAAAAAGGAAAAATATAGAGTGTAATTTCTTTTTCTTCTTACACTCTTTCATCATTATTAGGTATGACATGTGTGAAAGATGGGTGAGCTCACACAACTGTGACAATTTTTTCCTATTTTTCAACCGACTTCAAAAAAACGAGTTTCGCAATTCGTCTGTAAAGTTTTTTTATGTTTATCATTGGTCAATACTCGGGAGAATAATAGACAAGTTGCACTTCGTATCTCATATATCCGGAGACTGACACAATAAATCGTATCATGACGGTGGCAGACAAACATCCAGGTACCGTCATAACACCTCCCAACCAATTTAATAATAAAACTAACAAAAAAAATAATAACAAAAAATAAGAAAACAATAAATGAAGAAAAAAAAATTAACAGTTATGTTACTGTTAATTTTTTTTTTTTTTATTATCCAAATTCAAGAGATGGACGCGTAGTTAGATGACGCTTCCTTGATTGATACTTGGTAAATACTCGGGAGAGTAATAGACAAGTTGCACTTCGTATCTCATATATTCGAAGACTGACACAATAAATCGTATCATGACGGTGGCAGACAAACATCCAGGTACCGTCATAACAGTCATAACTTTCGTTTTGATGAACAATTTTTTTTTATTTAAATTAATTTCCAAAATCCCGTACCAATTTAGTTCAAATCTGACATAGGCATTTATGAGAAAACCATGTTTTTTTTTTATGACGAACTACACAGATTGGCCAGAGAGGCTGGCCTTGACTGCTTCACCGGATTGAGAGGTGGCACAGCTCTAAGGTCGCTTAGCCTGAACCTCTATTGCTAGTAACTCGACACAAGGGTCCCCCCGGTGAGGGGTAACCTCGGCTTGGACGGTTACTATGTTACGCGTACGCATTCCGATCCGAGGGTGCCCGAGAGGGAAGAACCACGACTCGGTCGGTTGCTATTTCACGGATAATCGAAAACCATATGTCTTTTGCATTAATTATGTGTCATTCGATTTCGATGATTCAATTTTTTATTGAAAATGTTCTTCAAAGGTAGTTTGATAAGAGTTTGGTTAGGTTCTGATTAATTCTATATTATTCCTACTATAATTTAGAAGTACAAAGGCTGACTTCAAGCCCGCCCGGCTTGAAGTCAGTCTTTGTTTTTACTAGTGCCTAATACCTCTTAGAAATTATCTCTTTATTCTATTCTACTTAAGGTCGTAGGTTCGAATCCGCTATGACTTGCCGGACACCGACCTCGAACGAGACTTTTAGTTAATCTAAATAATTGCTTTATCTGTAACCTATTCAAATTAAATAAAGAATACCTAAACACGATACATAAAGTATTATCTCTGAAATTCACTTAGCGGATCCTTTACAAAAACTGCCAACAATCCCCTCCCCAATACACGGGAGAAAAATGCTCTTAGCTCCCCCCGCCCCCTACCCGTGGCTCATCCCCTCCGTCCCCCTTCTCGGGCTAATTTTTGCAAGGGACTGGGCTTTCTTTTACCTGCGCATATGGTGTAGGTAAGCCCTTTTGAAGATTGTTATAGAAAGGATTTTTCGCTTGAGCGGTTTTATTTGAAGGGTTAATTATTTTTAATTTGCTCTCAATATAAATTTGGACAAGTATACTTACAAGCAAAAACAAAAGCCGACTTCGAATAGAATTAAAAGATAAACGCTTTTAAGCATGGGCGCCCTCTTTGTATTTGTGAATTATCGTAGGAATATTACGAAATAGAATTAATCACAACCTAACCAAATTCTCATCAAATTATTCCTGAAGTACATCCTTACCAATAAAAAATTAATCATCGAAAATGGTAACATAGTAACCGTCCAAGGTTACCCCTCACCGGGAGGACCCTTGTGTCGAGTTACTAGCAATAGAGGTTCAGGCTAA
Organism: Meandrusa payeni; assembly: GCA_029286785.1. Taxonomy (NCBI): domain Eukaryota; kingdom Metazoa; phylum Arthropoda; class Insecta; order Lepidoptera; family Papilionidae; genus Meandrusa; species Meandrusa payeni. Next base: position 8,021,121 of record JAGSMX010000029.1, read on the forward strand.
GCGACCTAAGAGCTATGCCACCTCTCAATCCGGTGAAGACAAGGCCAGCTTCTCTGGCCAATCTGTGTAGTTCGTCAAGAAAAAATCGAAATCGGCCTTTGTGCTATTGAGTTATTCGTCCGTTTGTGGCGCACATACTTTTTGCAAATTTAGGTCTTAATATGTAATTTTTCATTGATGCCATTGTCCAAATTGGACCAAATTTTTATAAGACTACACGGGAAGTCACATCTTTCAAATTACAAGTATCATCCAAATCGGTTCACCCAGTCGAAAGTCATGAAGTAATAAACATTGACCCGCGGGCTTGTGTCCCCACCGATCGGCATCCATTCATTTACTGCCCTGGTCTACCGTCTTCTCTCCTAGCCAGGTGTCCTGACCATTGCCATTTTAGTCTCATGATACCACATACCTACGTCTTCGATATTGGTTCTCTGGCGAACTTCGACGTTGGGTACACGGTCCTTCAGAGCAATTCCGAGCATGGCACGCTCCTTTGCCCGTTAGTATTCTATATTGTAATTCATTTCACTCTCTTACACAACAAAGTTATTATTAAGTGCGGTAACTTGACGTACGGCTTACGTAAAACTGTCTCTAACAGCAATAGTTTATCGTTTTATTACGAATTAATTATTATCGCTTTGTAATTAAGTAAATCATTTAACAGATTTAGTCATATCTACATAAATAAATAGGGCGAAGTTTTTTCCTACCCTTTACTATAAAACTAGACTTAATACAAGTCTAGTTTTAAGTCAACTTAGAAAGTACTGTTGTCTTATCACTGTTAAAGTTTTGTTTTGGAAGCCGTGATTGCTCAGTGACCGGGAGGTTTTAAGTCATTGTTTTTGAAGAATGTACACAGACTAGACAGAGCTGACATGCTGACTTTTACAGCCTCATTGGATTGGTCGCTTAGCCTGAACCTCTATTGTTAGTAACTCGACACAAGGGTCCCCCCGGTGAGGGGTAACTTCGGCTTGGACGGTTAGGCTCAGTTCTCGTAATGAAATTGTTTCATTTTCAAGTGCTGATTTACCACGCGCTCGGCGGCGGAAGAACATCGTGAGGGAACATGCGTGTGTTAGAAAATTTGCTAAGAAATGTGAAGTCCGCCATTCCGCTTTAGGACCGCCTGGCAACAGTGGTTACTGTGACAGATGTGTTAGTTATTTACCTAAATAATTTTAGTTATATATATGTTAGTTTTTTAATTAATGTAAACATGCCTATGTACTACGATTTTTGCTCTTGTTTTAATTATAATGAAAAAGCTAGAAAAAAAGGATCCTTTTATAAGCTAATTAAAACGTGTATTTTAACCATTTTGTGATAATTTTTAAGATTAGAATCTATGACGAATAGATTAAATTCAGACTTCTAATAAACTTATAATGATATTTGGTACAGACTATAAAGTAATTGAAGTAAACAAAACGTGGAATCTACCCGTATTCAAATCTCGAATAACCGTTTGGTATTTATACGTTTAAAATTCTACCACATAGACCATTTTACTACTGAAAATAGTATTGCCACTTACATAATGTGTACTTATTTTAGGGCGCGTTGTCAATTAGAGTAAAAGGTAACATTTAACACGAAAAAGTGTAAATACTCAATTTATTACATTGATATAGGGTGTTACTTTTTCTGCCTAGTGTCACCGTCCCTTCGAGATTTGAAGAAAATTCAAAATTTAAATAGCAATTTGTACTAAGGCATCATAAAGCGAAGTTATAATTAATGCTATCAAAGCGCATACGTACTCTGCGGGCGACATAAAAAAGTTATAACGTCGGGGCGCGAGCGAGCAGGTTGCGAGCGGGATGGCATAAAGAAGGGTATATTTTTGTGATAAGGTAGATTTATAGAAATGAGTCTTCGTAGCCGGAGGCCCGCGTTGTCTGCCCTCGCCTCCGAGTGCTAGCTTAGCATGGATACAGACTTTACTCTGCTTTAATAAAGTTACATGCGCGGAACAACGTGCGCGGTCCGGCCATTTGTAATAATAGAAATGAACAAGAATTAAGAATGCATTTTGGAGAGTGTGTTTAAGAAGTTACTACTATCGGACTTAAAGATGAACTGCTGGATTCGTCATTTGTGGTGACCATCGCTCAAACCCGAACGATTTTTGTTTTGGACGAACTACACAGTTGGCCAGAGAGACTGGCTTTACTGCTTCACCGGATTGAAAGGTGGCATAGCTCTTAGGTCGCTTAGCCTGAACCTCTATTAGCTAGTAACTCGACAGAAGGGTCCCACCGGTGAAGGTAACCTCGGCCTGGACGGTTACTATTTTACGCGTTAGCAGTCCGACCCGAGGGTGCCCGAGTGGGCCGAACCACGACTCGGTCGGTAGCTATTTTGTTGGCAAAAGACTGTTGGGACAATCTTAGCTAAACTAACTTATTTGCCACTTCGGGAAGTTTGGCACTGGGAGAGGCAGTGGCAGAAGAAACTCCAGCAACGCTCCTAATCCTATCCTGGGGGTGGGGTTTTCCCATAAAATACTTATATTGCGCAAGGGTTTTTCGCAACCTCTGGCGATCGCGAATGGAGCCTTTGAGTAATACCCGAACGAAGCGCTTTGCTTCGTCTTTCATTCTTCGTACAGCCAGTATAGGATTGGCTTAATTTGCCCGCATCTGTCTTTCCCTCCGATTACAATGTGCGTTTGTATTTCGATTTTGGATCGATTTTTTTCCGTCCCATCATCAAAGGTGTCATTATTACTATAGTCCGTCTTCGTTTTCGGATATTTAGAATTTTAATTGTTTCTTTTAAAGAAAGGTCTGTCTCCATACTACCGCCCCGCCTTCAATCCCTTTGTCTTGCCGCGCGCGCACTCCGTATTTTTTCCCATTACATTTTCATTTTATTTCATATTTCTCCTTTGGGGGGTGGGTAGGGATAATAAAATTTTTCCCTCTTCGCTCGCGTCGCCTTTATTTATGGGGACGGTTAAGGCACCGAATATGTTCTCTTGCATTTAGTAATGAGCCAAATTATTGGGGTTGTTTTTCGTGATTGCCGGTGATTTTTTCCTTTTTCTGCGAGGGATTTCACAACTGTTTGTAGGAGATAAGTGGAGGGTTTGAAGACAATAAAAGTACGATTTAACTGTAGAGAATTTTACGGTAAGAGAGTTATTTTTTATAACACGTTATTATGGAATCTCTTTTAGCTTTCCTTCGTGATAAAAGAGAGTTGTTGTTCAGTTCATTGTTTCATGTATTAATTTAGACTTATTATATATATAGTTAAAGTTACGGCCTATATATATATATATATAAAAGAGAGTGTGTTGGTATGTTACATATAGAAGCGTCAATAGCCTAATGGTTTACGGTACGGTCTGCGAATCGTAAGGTCGTGGTTTCGAATCCACCATTCGACTATTGCCGTGAACCATGTCCTAGCACAAGCTTAAGCTTAGTTGGTATAGTATAATATAAAGAAATATTGCTAGCTTTCTTTTTTTTAAAATATAGGCTCCGAAACGGCTCGACCGATTTCAATGAAACTTTCAGGAAATCTAGATTGACCTGGCTAGTAATCCTGTGAAGTTTGGTGACGATCGGAGCACTCCTCTTTTTGAACGGTTATATACAGCTTTTATTTACTATGATGATATTCTATTGTTTTATAACCCAAATTTGTATTGACACATGCGCTGTGTATATTTATGTCATTATGAACCATATTGAAGTACAATAAAGTATACTGAAGTATATTAATTATTTTCAAAGTTACACAAGGTGGTTGTAACAAAATTATGATAAACTAACATGGTCACTAACTTAAATTTTTTACTTAAAAATATCAGTAACTCATTTCATATACTACTCTGGTAATGATAATGTCCCGTTTTAAGTAATAATTGTTGTACATCTCTATATTATACAATGACATTATTCATTGTGACATTTGACAGTGAACAATAAAGTTCCATATTTTATTTATTTATTCTTTATTTGCACACAATACAAAAAAAAGGTACAAATAGGCGGACTTAGTGCCAGTAGGCTTTCTCTGCCAGTCTACCTTGGAGTGGTGTAGAGACAAAGTAACAGGTGCAAGCTATGTGATAAAATAATAAATAAAAGAAAACTATAATCAATGCATAAAGTTAAAGTTAAAGTTACAGCCTTTATATATATAATATATATGTCCCACTGCTGAACACAGGCCTTCTCTGTAAAGAGAGTATAAGAGCATAGTCCACCACGCAGCCCTGGTGCGGATTGGTAGACTTCACATGCCTTAGAAAAATTTTCTAAGACATGTAGGTTTCCTCACGATGTTTTCCTTCACCGCCGAGCGCGTGGTTAATCAGCACATAAAATTGCAACAGCAAATTTATTTGTGCCGGCACCGGGGATCGAACTCGGGTTGCTAGCGTACTATGCAACAAGAGCCAACCGCCTCGACACTGAGCTACCACGGATCTGTGGTATAATCAATGCATGCATATATAATATACATACCTACTTGCAAATAAATTAAATGTATAAACATAATAATTATATATAATAATAAATAGATACATATATATAATTATAGATGGATAGGGACAGCAATTGTCAAACTATTCCTTGCTTAGGTAAAGCTTCCATAGTAAATGTTTGAAAGTAGATTTAGTTCCAGCTGTACGTACATTTGTTGGCAGCGCATTCCAAAGTCTTATTGCGTTAAAGGTCAAAGATTTATGCGTAAAATCAGTATGACAGGAATAAATATAGAGAAAATTACTATCAGAACGAAGACAACGGTCGTGTGATATAATATTTATATATTTATTTATATTAATGAATGTGAAAATGTGACTCATTTAATGTTTTTTTTTTCAAATCATTGACAGTTCGGGTGTTATCGTATTCCGATAAAGATCCGAGTTTTCCCGAAAGAAAATAGTTTCTCACTATATCTGAACAAAGTGTTTGCTTCACGTACTAATATAATAATTAACTGTAAGAATACTTATTACATAATGTTGACTTTCGTGGCTCTAAGAGACTAAATAAAAACGTCAAATTAATTCTCGGTCAACTGGTAAATGATACAAAAGCACTAATCTCACCATTACGCACATTACGGTTGAAAATGACTCAGCATAAAAAAACATTAATAACCTTTGCTTCCCCCTCGTAGCTCCTTCTGCGCCATTTTCGAGTCCTTCGTTCATTAAAACTGTAGAAAAACACCTCTGCGAGGGTGAAAGAGGGCGCCCCCTGTGGGGTGTCTCCCCCGGGCAGTCTAAAGAAGAAGAAATATGGATCAATAAAGAAATAGCTCGCTGTCCAATAGAGGCCGCGGCGAATACACACACCAGTGCAATGGCCTCGTGCGGACACGAGTCTTACACACATGGGAAGCGGAGGAAAAAGTTCGTCTATGTGTGCGTTACTGCGTTTGTGGGTAGAGGCGAAAAAAGTCTCGATGCGATCGCGAGCGTTTTATTAAAAATTATTACCTTTTAACTTTCGACTAAGTGAACCGATTTCGAAGATTTTTTTATTTGAAAGCTGGCCCAATTCTGACAGTGGTGTCCATCAGAAAACCGTATAATTCTTAAATTTACATTTGTATTTTATAATTGTAAATAGCCCATTGGAACTACACGAGAACAAATAGGACGCAGTACAAGTTTATTTACGGGTAAAAAAAACAATCGACTTCGAATAGAATGAAACTTCAAACGCTGTTACGCGAGGACGCACTCTTTGTATTTCCGATTTATCGTAGGAATATTACGATATCAAACTTAATCGAAACCAAACTCTCATCAAACTACTCTTAAAGTACATCCTTTTCAATAAAAAATGATTGATCGAAATCGATTGGCGTGATATTGAGTTATTCGTCCATTTGTGGCGCACAAACTTGATGCTTTGACTTATATGGTTTTCTCATGGATCCCATTGTCATTTGACCAAATTAATTGGGACTACACGGGGAGCACCAGGTTTCATATAAAAAAACAATCATCAAAATCGGTTCACCCAGATGAAAGTTATGCGGTAACACAATTAAAAAAAAGACTGATAACTTCCTCCTTTTGTAGTCGGTTGAAAATATAAAAAGCTAAATTAACTATTTAACTTTTTGACTTATTGTCAAATTGCACGCGCACAAAGTCGATACAACTAGTTGATATAGTATTTTTTTTTGTTAACGAGGAGGAAATCTTCAAAAAGATACCTCGCCTTTTGGAGGAAAGGCGGCGGTTATGTCGGGTTTTTGCCCACTAAAACCTCCCCAGTGGCACTTCCTCGGTGCATGGTGATCTCAGTGGAACGCACCAGAGCCCCTATGCACTGTGCTCAAGGAGAGCACTTCCGGGGAGGGAGGAGGTTACTCCCTCCCCTTAGCCCTCGCTCCACCTTGGCGGACGACAAAGGCCCCACCCTTGTCGCCTAGTAAACTCGAGGCCCCTTTTAGTCGCCTTCTACGACAGGCAGGGGATAGCGTAGTCTTATTCTTGGGAGCCCAGAACTACAGGGCTAAGTTGATATAGTTTTTTTTTGTTAACGAGGAGGAAATCTTCAAAAAGATACCTCGCCTTCTGGAGGGAAGGCGGCGGTTATGTGGGGCTTTTACCCACTAAAACCTCCCCGGTGGCCCTTCCTCGTGCATGGTGAAGGGCTCCGGGATCTCCAGTGCAGAGCACTTAGCGCGGGGGGGGGAGGTTACTCCCTCCCCCCCTGTACCCTCGCAGTGCAAGGTGACAAGGGCCAGCCGATGTCGCCTTCTTCCCGGGTCCACCTTGGCGGACGACAAAGGCCCCCACCCTTGTCGCCCAGTAAACTCGAAGCCCCTTTTAGTCGCCTTCTACGACAGGCAGGGGATACCGTAGTCTTATTCTTGAGAGCCCAGAACTACAGGGCTGAGTTGATATAGTATATACCAGTAGTACGATATAATTGTACGCGCAATGAGCGCTTCTATATCTAAGAGATATGTTTCTGGTTTGAAGCCGGTAGCTAAAAATGCAAACAGTTATGAAAAGCTCGCCCGGGGAACGGCAATAATTTTATAACTATCTTAATACTAAACTTAGCGGAACGCTTTGTACTGGCTCCCGGTGCCAACGGAGTGTTGCCAAATTTATGCTTTTTGCCAACCAACCGCCTTATCTCCCTTTTAATGTGCTACTGTTATTTTTGCCATTCGGCCGAGCGACTATTATTTTTGGCACTATATACTCTGTACTACTATTACGAGATTTTTAGTCGTACATAATTTTTATAGACTCACGTCTTAAAAGCCGTGGTAACTCAGTGTACGGGCGGTCGCCTGAAGTTGCTAGTACGCGCTAGCAATCCGAGTTTATTCCCCGGAGCCGGCACCAATAAATTTGTTATTGTAAAAAAAAATACCGATTTACCGCTCGGCGGTGAAGGAAAACATCGTGAGGAAACCTACATGTCATAAAAGCATTTTTATAAGACATCTGAAATATGTCAATTCGCACTAGGGTCGCGTGGCGGACTATGCCCTTATACTCTCTTTACAGAAAAGACCTGTATTCAGCAGTGGGACATATATAAAAGGCTGTAACTAACATTCACGCTCGTCACCCTCAGGCCCAAGCAGAGATGGATATAGCCAGTTTCGATCGACATCAAATAAGGTTCTTCATAACTTTCGACTGGATGAAATGATTTTGATGATTCTTTTTTTATTTAAAAGCTGGTGTTTCCAGAATGGTCCAATCCTGACATGGCATTCTTGAGTCAACCATATACGTTTGAAATTTGCATTAAGTATGTGTGCGACAAATTACTCAATATCTCGCCAATCGATTTCGATGATTCTTTTTTTTTATGTTTGTAAACTAGCGCTTGACCATGATCCCACCTGGTGTTAAGTGGTGATACAGTCGAAAGATGGTACGCGCTAGTTTAGTAAGTGCCTATTCACTCTACTCTTGAAGGCTCCCACGTCGTACTTGGACGGAAAGAGCGACGCCGGCAACTTATTCCACTCCTTTGCTGTACGCACGATGAACGATGACTCAAATCGCTTCGTTCGGACGCGCGGAACATCAACTATAAAAGGGTGGAGACCCGCCGAGTGTCTAAACGTCCGAAGGTAGAATGGGGATGGATTCAATTTTAATTGGTTTGGTTAGGTTCTGATTAATTCTATATCGTAATATTCTTATTCGATTTGAAGTCGGTTTTTGTTTTTACTCGTAAATATACTTGTGTGTTTTAAATTACTTGTATACTGAAATACGCAGCTAACTTCCAGATACTATTTCACCACCACTCGGATCGTCTAACATTTTCACAAATGAAATTTATTTATTTATTTATTTAAATCAACAAAAATTATAACACCGTTACAGGTAATACCAATATGATGTTATAAAAACTTGGCCCCGATACAATCATTGGCCCCCTATCACTAAAACGCAAATAATAAGGGACTGAATAAGCGAATCGACCAAAAGAAATATTTAAAAAATTGCGCTATTTATTATGGTTATGTTGGCAATGCTGTTCACGAATCCCCGCAACTGTCATGGCACAGATTGAAATTTTGTAAACAACGTGTGTTTTTAAATGCAATATTAGCAATTGAGTAAGCATATGCATAAATTAAATTAATGCTTAAAAGTTACTTATTGCTATGATTTCCGGTTCTAAGAAACTAATTAACTCTTAGAAATGATCGGTGAGTTAATGTATTTGTGAATGTTATAGTTTACACCAATTTGTGGCCAATAAGTATATCCGACCAAGACATTTTTTTTTTAAGTTCTTACTGACAATGTCATGAGACAATGATATTTTTTTTTAATTCATCGAAATGCTCATAGTATCCATGTTCTGCAAACCTAATCTGACTCGGATTGCCCTTCAATTTGCCCAGAAATGCAATACTTGCTGCTAGTAGCTGCTTAAGGGGGCCAACGACTATAGCCTTTACCCTATATAATAAAGTCTATTTTGTAAAAATTGCAATCAAGCAAAGAGTATTTGACTTGTCATCTTTTCCCGGCCGTACGTTGAATTCAAATCGTAACTTCTCCATTTTCTTAATTTAACGAAAATTTTTATAATAAAGTATATATATTTGTTTGAAATAAAAGACTAAACTGCGTTTCTTTATAATATTTAGAGAAACAATATTTAATGTCCGTATTTCAATTCTATTTTATATATAAATGTCATGACACATTACATTGACATTTTACATTTCAAATTATAAAAATACAAAAAAGAAATAAATTTAAGTAAAGAGGTTTCATATCTTTACTTTACATCTCCCCCCTTAAAGAGAAACAATTACAATTTTTATTGTAATTGTTCATTTGCGGACAATCACCGGTGAAAGTTTTGTAATGTGGTCTACATTTGATTCCATATCTTTACTTTACATATATATTATTAAAATTGCCGCAATCTAAAACCAACCTTCTGTCACACTCACCCTTGCCAAGGATTTCCGCTACATATAACCTTCTTAACACTAAGTCCACGTCGGTTGACATTTTTTCTAATTCACGCAAGGTCTTCCGCACCTTAGTGCTAAAAATTGTGCAGTGATTTAATTAATTTAGTAGTGATATTTCTATTACTTTATCATTTAGTAAAATATTTTTGTAACTATTAATAATAAAATCGTTACGTTTCTATATAGCGAATGTTGTGTACACCTGTTATTGGCATACACAACAGGACTTAGTTTGTAAACTTGATTATTTCAACAATGTATGTGTAATGCTGTTGGTGTATCTTATTAAATAAATAAACAAAATTAAAACAATTAAAAGCTGCTTGATGTACTGACAACAATATATAAATATAATCTTAACTCGTCTCGCCATCCATCTTAGAAACAACAATAGCCCGATCCCCGTTTATACCGTTATAATTTCTTAAGGCTTTTTGCATCATTTAACCAGCGCCAAACAAAACATTAGAGCTACCCTCCACACCAGTTCCACTTGGACCGTGGTTGCCTTAACCATTCCTAATTAAGCTCGGGATTTAAACGTGAGAGCGGGGCGGGGCAGATCGCTGGAAACTGGTAGGTGTTTTATGCTGATATTCTTAAAGAAATGTGACGTCATCTTGTGGAATTAGGAGATTATAACGTTGTCGGAAAATGCTTTCAAAATGTGCAAGAAAATCTCTTTTTTTATTAATTGGGACCTAGGAGGGCCCAAATCACATCAACTGCCATTACCGGAGTGAAAACTAGATTCAGGTACGTTTTACCGACTTCAAAAACGAAAAAGGTTTTCAATTCGTATATTATTTAGAGAAACAACATTTAATGTCCGTATTTCAATTCTATTTTATATATAAATGTCATGACACATTACATTGACATTTTACATTTCAAATTATAAAAATACAAAAAGAAATAAATTTAAGTAAAGAGGTTTCATATCTTTACATCTCCCCTTAAAGAGAAACAATTACAATGTATATTGTAATTGTTCATTTGCGGACAATCACCGGTGAAAGTTTTGTAATGTGGTATACATTAATATTTATACTGCCTTATGTCAATCAATCGTAACTTATTGCATCACTACCTGGGAGGAACCTCTAAAACCCATATAATCAAATTGGAAAAAGCTCAAAGAGCAGTTCTTAAAGTTATCCTTTCGCTACCGTACTCATTTCCCACAAGAGAACTATACAAGAAATGCAACGTTTTATCCATACGCAAACTGTACATTCTTCTGACTGCCATAAAGCAATTGTCCTTGCATTAAAACCTACATAACAATAATAAAAGAATACATAAAGTAAATATGCCTAAATTCAAATCAACTTTTGTTAATAAACATTTCTGTTTTCTTGGACCTTACATATACAATGAAATTAATACAATATTAAATATTAGAGATAAAATTTATATAAAACGAAGCATGAAATTTTAAAGTGGCTTGAAACACTAAATTATGAAGGTTGTGACAATATGTTAAAAGTGGTCAATTGAAAAGCACTCACACACTCACCGACACACATACACACACCCGCGCACAAAAATGATATAATTACAATATTAGATATATAAATAACCATGGGAGGAAGGACTGCCAACTATCGCACAGGAAATTCCTAGTTTAGGTGGCAGTGAAACTTAAATAGAACTAATACTCGCTGTGTAATTAGTAATACTGTTTGTTATAATTTTGTTTTTAATAAAGGATATTTATTTATTTATTTACATTTGATTCCATATCATTACTTTACATATATATTATTAAAATTGCCGCAATCTAAAACCAACCTTCTGTCACACTCGCCCTTGCCAAGTATTTCCGCTACATATAACATCCTTAACACTAAGTCCACGTCGGTTGACATTTTTCTAATTCACGCAAGGTCTTCCGCACCTTAGTGTTGAAAATTGTGCAGTAATTTCGGCTAATTTAATTAATTTAGTAGTGATATTTCTATTACTTTATCATTTAGTAAAATATTTTTGTAACTATTAATAATAAAATCGTTACGTTTCTATATAGCGAATGTTGTGTACACCTGTTATTGGCATACACAACAGGACTTAGTTTGTAAACTTGATTATTTCAACAATGTATGTGTAATGCTGTTGGTGTATCTTATTAAATAAATAAACAAAATTAAAACAATTAAAAGCTGCTTGATGTACTGACAACAATATATAAATATAATCTTAACTCGTCTCGCCATCCATCTTAGAAACAACAATAGCCCGATCCCCGTTTATACCGTTATAATTTCTTAAGGCTTTTTGCATCATTTAACCAGCGCCAAACAAAACATTAGAGCTACCCTCCACACCAGTTCCACTTGGACCGTGGTTGCCTTAACCATTCCTAATTAAGCTCGGGATTTAAACGTGAGAGCGGGGCGGGGCAGATCGCTGGAAACTGGTAGGTGTTTTATGCTGATATTCTTAAAGAAATGTGACGTCATCTTGTGGCATTAGGAGATTATAACGTTGTTGGAAAATGCTTTCAAAATGTGCAAGAAAATCCCTTTTTTTTATTAATTGGGACCTAGAAGGGCCCAAATCACATTCAGTGCCATTACCGAAGTGAAAACTAGATTCAGATACGTTTTACCGACTTCAAAAAAATGAAAAGGTTTTCAATTCGTATATTATTATTTATTATATTATATTATTCTTTTATTATTATTATGTTGTGTAGTCACAGCGCCATCAAATATGAACCGATTTTGATTTTTTTTTTAGTATTAAACGCTTAAGTTATACATATCCTTTTTTTCTTTTATGTTAACGAGGAGGAAAATCTTCAAAAAGATACCCCGCCTCCTGGGTCCCGCCAGGCGGCGGTTATGTGGGTTTTTACCCACTAAAACCTCCCCGGTGGCCCTTCCTCGGTGCATGGTGAGGGGCTCCGGGATCTACAGTGGAACGCACCTGAGCCCCTCTGCACTGTGCTCAAGGAGAGCACTTCCGGGGGGGGGGGGAGGAGGTTACTCCCTCCCCCTCTGCCCTCGCAGTGCAAGGCGACACGGGCCAGCCGATGTCGTATTTTTCCCGGGTCCACCTTGGCGGACGACAAAGCCTCACCCTTGTCACCCAGTGAACCCGAGGCCCCTTTTAGTCGCCTTCTACGACAGGCAGGGGATACCGTAGTCTTATTCTTGATAGCCCAGAACTACAGGGCTGAAGTTATACATATCCTATTCGCACAGTACCGTAGGTATCGAGGAAATATCAAGGAACGCCTAAAAATCGTTTGGAATAATGCTTGTTGATTGGGATATTGGTAGGTTTTTGAGAATCCAAGACTAGGTAAATACTCTATAATGACAACTGCTAGTTGCAGAAAAGGAAAGAGATAATAGACGCCAGAACTTCGTAATATAACAATGTTATTACGACAGTAGTTGCGTTTTATATCTAATTCGTCACTAATATAATGATATACTTATGAATTACCGATTTTAACGAACCCGTGAGAATTGACAACTTGGTAACATGAGTAAACTAGTGTAAAAAACTCCGAGGGAGATAGAGGAATCCTTGGCTTGTGCCAAAGTTTTAGCCACACTAGCTTTAACTTCAGTCTACTCGAGCTAGCTACCTAAGGTTACATCGGTTCCCAGTTTCATACAAAAAACTGTCTATTCTTTGACGTATCGTATCACACATACATAAAGTTGTATGTATAATTTGAGACCTTGAATTGTCAATAATGGTTTGGGACACGGACTGCGACACGTAGGTTCGAGTCCACTAATGGAGTACTGACGTGAACCATCTCTTAGCACAAGCTTGACCTTATTTGGAATGGTTAACAAGAATGTTAGTAATGTGATAAACATTGCTGTTATCTATATATATAATAACAATTGCTATAATTCCTCATGAACGTTCATGGCGCAGGAGTCGGGGGCAGTCAGGAGAGATACAACAATAAGCATAAGTGATTTAATACGCGGTGCCCGAACAATGGAGATGGCTGAAGAAATATGTAAAACCCGGCTGAGGAACCCGAGGCGATGGTCCAGGAACGGATTTGGTGCACATTGTAAAAATGAAGAAAAAAATAATTTATTTAAAGTGCAGTTGGAAAAGACCGTTTTTTTCACTAAGACAGCGTTTAGTACATAAGTGACATAACCTAACCCAAATTCACGTTAAGTGAAGTAAACAAATATTATTAATAGAGCTTAGTTGTCAATACTTTCATGATTGCCTACATAAAAGGAAAGTACCACAAAATGTACCCTATACGAACTAGATTTATACCATGCAGTTTGTCCTTACCTTTATAATTTTAGAGGAATATGTTTGATGAACTAAACTTGATCAATTACTTCCTTTTTTTAAGTGGGTTAAATAAAAGGCCTTAGTATCCTTAGTTACTTCACTATCTGCCAGTGAAAGTCACGTCAAAATCGGTCCAGCCATTCCAAATATTAGCTGGAACAGAAAGACAGACAACATTTTTAAAAAATGTTATTTTGAAATACCCCATATACATTTATATGTATGTAGTAAAATGTGATTATTTTAATGTTACAAACAGACACTCCATATTTATATATATATGGATGTACTCTAACGTTAAGTTTGCTTTGCAAACAATAATAACGATGCGTTTACCAGTTTTCTCTTAAACCAACTTCTTATTTCATAATACCGTGATAATTTATTTAGACGATATATTTAACGGCATTTTTAATGAGTCATAAAACCTCTCACTGACCCGGTTTCTTAAGATAGCCTATAAAACTAAAAGGATATAAGCGTCAATAGCCTAATGGTTTAGGGTACAGTCTGCGAATAGTGGGTTCGAATCTACTATTCGACTATTGACGTAAACCATCTCCTAGCATAAGCTTAAGTTTAGTTTTAATGGTTAACAAGAATGTTAATAATGTTTCTTAAAAAAAAAGCTTTCTGTAAAAAAATAAAAAAAAATAAAATTATTGTCCACCATCAGTTCATAACAATTAAAGTATTTCTCAGATTTAATTAAATAAATAATATATTTCGTTCTTTATATATAACAAAAAATAAAAACTTTAAAGAGAACCGCAGAGTCCGTACCATGGAAATGCTGTCCGTAGCCTGGCGTGGGCGGGGGTGAGGTGGGAGGGGAGACGTCCGACACGGTGCTCCTTTTTACGTTCCAAGTCGTAGCAGAGATTACCAACATTTTTTGACATATCTTGAACGAAATTTAAATGATTAAAGTTAATTTGTAAATTGTACTAGATTATTAATTAAAATTTTAACACTAAGACTAACTATTCTTAACAACTTGAACAAAAAAAACCTATTAATCTCGGAAACGAAAAATGCTAGGTAATGAAATAAATTGAGTTTAGTAGACAATATAATTCTCATTGAATTGAATTTTGTATGACGAACTACACAGATTGGCTAGAGAAGCTAGCCTTGACTGCTTCGCCGGATTGAGAGGTGGCATAGCTCTTAGGTCGCTCAGCCTGCACCTATAGCGCCAGTAACCCGAGGGACCCCCCTGTGAGGGGTAACCTCGGCTTGGACGGTTACTATGTGCGGTTACTTGCGACCTGAAGGCGCTCGAGAACCAAACCACGACTCGATCCGTTGCTATTTCACGGATAATCTAAGGACATTCAAAAACTAAAATACTTTTTGCTACTTGGAGAAGCGTTGGCGTTGGGAGAAGAAGGATATTATGGTTATCAAAGTTCTCAGTTACTGCAAGGTTATGTCATAAAAAAATCAAATTTGAAGCACACTTTCGAAGATATTACTACGAAATTACTACAGTTGATTTTGTTTAAGTGGGTACATAAACCTTATTGATAGTGAAACATTTATTATTCAACCAGTAATCATGTCTTTTACTCTCTTACAACTGAAGAATGCACTATTATACGTATCACAATCGGTACATAGTTACAGAGATAATGATAAACTATTTAAAAAACTAAAAAACACAATATTACTTAAACGTACAAATCGATCCTCCTCCTACTCCTCCTTGCGTTGTTTTCCTCATTGCTCAGGGTCGTGACCTCCACGAATTATGTGTCGGACGATCGCTTTCCACCTGTTGCGGCCTTTGGCGGTGTGAAATGCCTCGTGGATTCTTGTGTTGGTGTTGTTAGCTGATTTGGTCTGTCCAACCCATAGGGCTTCTCCCTCTTGGTCGTCTTCCAAATCGATAATTATCTAAAAATTGGCCAAATGTTTGCAATACCCGCCGCAAGAAGGTGCGAGCGGCGCGTCGCCTCAAGAATGCTACAATTTTCCCGAGTTTTCCATTTCTCGGCGACCCTCCCCCACTCCCCCATTCACCCCCACCCGCTTCTGGGGGAGAGAAAAAAGGAATGGTCTCCGCGTTGCCACGTAACCGCTCGTCAAGATTTTATAACCGCGAACTGGAGTAAAATTTCACTGCGTTATTTATACGATCTATTGCTTTTTGTTTATCTGTAGTCGTAGATTTTTCTTTGTTATGACTTCAAGACTTCCACTTTTATAACGGTAAATAGAATTTATAGGTTTCATACATGTCATTCATTGCTATGTAAAGAAAGCAATATAGCCAGTCCTTTCCTGTACGAAGAATGAAAGACGAAGCAAATCGCTTCATTCGGGTTTGAGGGATGTTCACAACAAAAGGATGAAATCCCGCAGTGGGTCTAGAAGTCCGATGGTGGAAGGGGGATAGGGGAATTAGAACACGTAGTTCCTGAGCACACTCTCCAAAATGCAATCTGTAGATAACCGAAAGGCTAGCTACCTTACGCCTGTGCTCAAGACTGAGCAGATTGGTTTCAGCTACGTCACTAAATAACGTTGGTATAGTGTCTGTAAAAAATATTGATATGAAATAATGCCATTCATAATAATTATCACAATCCATCTCTGTTATATCTGTTCTGGTCTCAAAATCCTTATTTCTAGTAGTACGTATTCTTCTCTCAAACAACTGAAAGACGCAACCATTAAAAATGCATGCAATAGTTTGACTAAAATTTAAATTTCTACCCGCCATCTGAAATATCGCCTCCCGGGGTCTAGTCCGCTCCTGAACTCACATTTTCACTCAAAACAAATCCTCCTGTGTTCTTAAGAAACATAAAAAAATATTTTGAAACAGCCTATATACTACATCAACGATAAACGCGAAAATATATCTTAATATATACATGTTACATTTCAAAATCATTTATCTCGAATTCGAATACGCCGATCGACTTAATAGATTAACGACGTAAGTAAAGAAATAGCATAAGCAAAAATATACTTTACAATTCAAAGGTTAAGGTATAATTTTGGATTAACGGATTACGACTTTCCGTGTAAGTTTGGCGGCGTGTATACAGGCTGCTCTAAGAAAGTGTTGGTGGAGATTGGCAAGTGTTGGTGCCCACCCCACTTCTTTGCTGTGTTAATTTACATTTTAAATTGCACTTACATTTCTGAGCGGCGACTTGGCCTGTTTTGTTGCGTCCTGTTTTAAGAGTAAGGGGGTGGAGAAATGGGGGTATTTTAAACAACCTGTATATAAATAATAACGGGATGAGTAGATGCTTTTAATACAATCACATTGCTTATCTTTTGTGATGGACCTAAAAAAATAGTCAGTGAAGCTGGCCTACACTATTTCATATGAATTGCAGATATGAGAGGTGGGAAAGCTTTGAGGTCAATAGCGTAATGGGTACAGTCTGGGAATCGTAAGGTCGTGGGTCTGTGGAAGATTATTTGGAATTGCGAAAAAAATATTGTTAACATTCTTTTTTAATTAAAACAAAAAAAAATAGCCTGAACCTCTATTTAGGAGTAATTCGACTCAAGAGTTCCTAAGGTTATGCATATATTCTAACGGTTCGTAGATTCGAATATACCAATTGACTAATGCAGTGGACCATAAGCCATCTCCTAGCATAAGTAAGCTAAGTTGGACTGAGAAGACTTACTTAGAAAGGAAACATTGTTAACAGTCATCTAAGTATATTTACGTGTAAAAGGTACGGCGGTACTTCACACCGGGACAGCTTTTGACTTTGTATAAAGCACAGATCCAGCCATGTGTGGAGTATTGTTGTCATATCTGGGCAGGTGCAGCCAAATACCAACACGCGGCACTGGATTCCATGGAGAGGCGGGCCAAAAAGTTGATAGGTGACCAAGATCTACACCTAGATAGTCTTGAGCACAGGCGCAAGGTGGCCAGCCTTTCGGTGTTTTACAGATTACACTTTGGAGAGTGTGCACAGGAATTACACGAGTTAATTCCCCATCCCCATTCTACCTTCGGACGTTTAGACACTCGGCGGGTCTCCACCCTTTACAGTCGATGTTCCGCGCGTCCGAACGAAGCGATTTGAGTCATCGTTCATCGTGCGTACAGCAAAGGAGTGGAATAAGTTGCCGGCGTCAGTCTTTCCATCCAAGTACGACGTGGGAGCCTTCAAGAGTAGAGTGAATAGGCACTTACTAAACTAGCGCGTACTATCTTTCGACTATATCACCACTTAACACCAGGTGGGATCATGGTCAAGCGCTAGTTTACACGCATAAAAAAAAACTGACTTCAAATCGAATAAGTATTTTACAAAAAAATTGGTCAGAAGATAACCAATCTTCTCTTGAAGTACATTGTTTCCAATAAAAAATTAATCATCGAAATCTCGCGATAGTCTATTGTATGTCCAATTGTCCATACCTAATGCAAATTTGAGACTTACATGGTGTTCTCATTGTCAGAACTGAACCAAATGAAATGGGACCACACGCACGAGCTTAAAAAAATCGGTTCACCCAGTCGAAAGTATTCATGTAATGAACATTAAAAAAACATACCAGACGAATTGAGAACCTATTTGAAGTCGGTTGAAAGATAAAAAATATCTGTCTAAAGAATCACTATGGTTAAAATTATTACACAGGATGTTCGTAAGAAATGTATTTTTTGAACAATAAATACCACTTAAATAACAATTTGAAACTATCATATTTTAACCAACCCCTGTTGTCTCATAAAAATCAATTTCCGTTCTAATATGTCTTTGAATAAACAAATATTTCGTCGATATCGTATCGGACAAAAGCTGAAAGTGTGACGAAAGAAATAATTTATACACATTAAATATAGAATTTTGAACTCTAAAACAAAGTTCATAAGAGCTTTATAGAACGTAAATTTAGTTTGGGTAACTTTCAATTTCTAAGACATCGTAGCATTTGTTACGTGGGTAATATTGTGTGTGTGTGAATATATTATTCACTTATTCCAATGCAGTAAGGTATAATTTCGAGCGGCACTATTTGATGATTTCTTCAAGCACGTGGAAAGGAAGCAATTTAAAATTCAATAACTTGGTCCCGATAAATTATTGTTCGACACCTTGTTATGGCTTGTCATAGATTAAAGAACGATTGAAGAATTAAAAGTATAAAATTCCATTAAATGCCTATTCACTTTTATTGTTTAGTAATTGAAATTTGCTAGTAAAAATAATTATTCAATAAAAATGTCATTTTGATTTTGGTGATGGCCCTCAATGAATTTGTTTGTTGCAAGCGCTAATTCAACACGCGCTCGGCGATGAAGGAAAACATCGTGAGGAAACCTACATCTGTTAGAATATATTCTGAGACATGTATCACCCAATCAGCACAAGGGCTGCGTTGTGGACTATGCCCTTATTTCTAGAGGAAATTTTGTGAAGAGAGCATAAGGGCATAGTGTGACTTGTGCCTAATCTTAATAGAATTAGAATATATACCACTATACGCCAGTACTCTGTGAGTTTGTGTGTTGATGGTTCCCTGATCATGCAACAAAAGCCGTTGCTGTTTTAAATTGGCACTTAGAATACAATTGATAGTCTTTTTCATCCATACTCCTTTCTTTCTCCTCCTTGCATCGGTTTTCTCAAAGTATAGGGTCGTGACCATCTCGTGGTAAGAGTCTGTCTCTTTACATCACTTTCTGCTATTTGCAGTCGAGTAGAGCATTGCCAACTGAGGTGCCTAGAGAGGTGCAAATCAGGTCAGTCCAGCGTTCCTTCTTCTTCTTAAGGGCCTCTCCAACTAGCGAAGGTTGGCCAATTCAATTCACTACATTTCTTTCTGTCTCTTGCGAGACGAAACTGATAGTCGACACTAGCATTTCCGGTCCACTCTCTTATGTTCCGCAGCCATAACTTCTTTCTAGAATTAACAATTCTGTTGTCAGTGACATTGCCCATCAAAATAAGTTGAAGAAGGTAAATTCTCGTGCCTAAGCACGTGACCGCGGTAGGAGACTTTGTTATCTTAATTGTCTGGAGTAGTTTGCGCTTTTCGTTGACTCGTCGACGAAAATATCTATTCAATACAGAAGGCCATGAACTATTCAAGGCTTAAAACAGTAGGCAAATACGGAGTTAGAATACAGCCAGTGTTATATGCTTAGAGTGTCGTCTCTTTTTAATGTTTAATCTTTGTAGAACAGCTCCTTGCATGTCGCGTTAACGCGCCATGTGTCAGAGTGGTTTATGTGACGTCACCTGTTGAATGCGGGGACCTTTTTAGCTGTTTATATTGCCCTGATTTTATAGCACCTCATTATTCCACCAAATTCGATACCCTTTCATTTTCTATAGTTACTATAAAATAGATTATTATAAAAAAAAGTTGCGTGAGAAATACTTTTGAAATAAAACTTCTTTTAGGACGCTTTACTTGTAGAGTAAGGTGGTAAATGTCGTTACGAGAAGTGTGACCGGGCGAGGCAAATGGAAGCTGAAAGTGATATAAGTTAGTGAAGATAGAAAGAGAGGTACGTTTCGTAAATTACTGAGGCACGACAGAAAGATGCGAGCACACATTTTTTTCTCTCTTTCTTTCATAGCCAGTTACATTTCTTATACATATCTAAGAAACACTTTCTGTCTCTCTTGTACAATATTTATTAGACATAATATATAAATAAATAAACTAACTTATAGACGGAACTAAAGAAGTCTTACTTCAGACGTGTGGTCACTAAAAAATGCAGAGGAATTTACTGTAACTACTCCCTTTTTTAAAAGTCGGTTATAATACTTATCAATGAAACGGCAACGAACCCAAAACACCAGCATAATAAAGTACCCTCGCCGAAATAGCTAAGGTAGTTCCGCAAACAATTTGCGAGGCAAATTTTTAGTGTGACTCCAGTCCGGATTTCCTTCGCGAAGTCAACTATTCCTCTCGCCGGATAACCGGTGTAAATTTTACATTAGAATTGCCATGTACACCCGGACGTTGTACCGTCAGTTACAATATTCCAACTATTTTAAAAGTTACGCTCTTGGAACTTTTTTGTGTTATACTATAATTTAAATAAATAATCTGTGGAAGTGGGATAAAATAAGTAATTAATAAAAAATAATAATTGACGTGTATGACGTAATGAATTCAAATACTATACTAGTCGGAATTTTGAACTCCATAATTAGGATATAAAATTTGGAATACGTTTGATGTTCGTAGTTTTTTTTGTCTACAAATTTCTATTTCAAGAAACATCAAAAGTTAATATAGTCCTTATTTTTTTATTTCCGGTCAACTCACTGTAAGACAATTTAATGGTATCTGAAACAATAGTTAAAATATAATTATTTTATATTCAAATATTTTTAATTAAGAAAACAAACAATGTATTTATGTTATACATATATTATGTTCAAAATATTCAGAAACATAAAATAAGAAAAATATTTTGTAATTTACAAACGGAAAGACTACTATAATTAATTTTAATTAAAATTATTTGTCCAAACTAGATAGAGAAGATAGAAACAACTTGTTAACAACAAAATAAGATATTTAAATATTTTAAAATTGGTTACAAAAATTAAAAAAGTAAGTAAAGTTATACTTTTATCTAGTTAAAAATCGAGGGAATGCATTTTATCAAATTTAGTTTTGATATAGTAACACAAATTATAAAAGAATTTTGAATTTGTTGATAGCTACTGTCAACTGTCTTATTATATCGTCAAGAATATTCTACATGAAAATTTTTAAATAAAAAATTAGGCAAGGCGACAGTATTGCCTCCGCCTGTACTGCATATCTGGGGAAGGCGGCAATAATTCGCGGGTGTTTTCGCGAATTCTTCCGCCATCGCCCGCGAACCACTTCCGGCGGCGTGCCGCGCGACAGGTGAAACTTTATGTTTATCTCTACCGGCCATAACTGAACCACGTAGATCTGGCACAGTGTTAGTGTAAACGGAATTTGGGTAGAATTAACTAAGGCTATATTAGAGCGAAGTAGATTTACCAGTGAGAACAAAAAACGTCTTCAAAACGAATGTTACACACTGCCGCGTTAAACACTACCACGCGCGGACGCTCTCGTGTATTTTCGAATTCATCATCATCAGTCATCACCATATACGATCCTCCGCTTTCCGCATCCAGCCACTTCCGGCTATCCTTACAAGATTGTCGGTCCATCTGGAGCCCCACGCTTCTGCGGCCCGTGCGCAGAATCATGGGCCGCCCTCCCTCTCTGACCAACCTGTGTTTGGTATTTTGGGTAAACACTTCTGTCGGTGACATATTAAAAAAGAACGATACTAACAAACCAATGACCATATATGAAAGTATGAATGTAAGTAAAATTCCGTAGTCCTACCCTATTCAATCACGGTCGTAACGATTTTATCTATTCGTCATTTGTACGCATTTAAAATACTTATTTAAAAGTCCTGTAAAAAAAAGTTTATTGCGCATAGATTAATAATAGTAATAATTTGGACGAGACACGGGCTATCGCGTATTCCAGCAAACATCTGCCGTGCGACCTTTCACCTCCGTATTACAATGGGACCGTAAGAAAGGGTCACTCGTTGTCCGGAACCGGATCTGAGCGGTGAATACCGCATGCAACCGGTTCCAACCGGCATGGTGAATATGTTGAATCCAAAACGTCAGGACTAAATTTGATTTTAGTGTGTTAAAGTGATTAATTATGTTATATTTTTACGCACAAATATATAAATATATAAATAAAATAAAATATATAACAAAGCCGTGGTAGCCTCATTGTGGGTAGCACGCTAACAAATCGAATGTTAGTAACAATTGTTGTAATTTTAAGTGCTGATTTACCACGCACTTCGTAAGGAAATCTACATATCTCAATTTTTTAAGTCATGTTAAATTGAGCTATGCCACCTCTCAATCCGGTGAAGAAGTCAAGGCCAGCTTCTCTGGCCAATCTGTGCAGTTCGTCATAAAAAAAATTGAAGTCTGTCAATCCGCACTAAGCTTGGTGGACTATACCCTTATACTCTCTTTAAAGAGAAGGCTTGTGCCCAACGGTGGGACAAATATATAGTCTGTCATCATCATCATTATATCAATCTATACCTGGTTATGGCTTCCCCAATGACTTCCACCATATACGATATATAGGTGTAACTTTTTTAAATTCAAAAATTCTTGTCACCCTACAAGCTGACCGCTACTGCAGCTACATTCAAAAGATAGACTAATAATATTTAAAAAAAAGTCACAATGGACGCAGGACATATGGACAGCGGTATAAAGGCACGTATTATTTTTTTTTATTCGAAGTCACGTTTTGGTGAAAATTTTAAACGGCCAGTGACCATATGCGCCGGTAATGAAAGGGTTACTACAAAATAGCTTGTTGTGCCTCCTCAATTGGTTTTTGTTGATAATTATTGACTTGGTTCTTGTTGATTTAAACGCGGTTTTATAGTAAAAAAAAGGTAGATCGGACGTGACGATTTAACGAGCGTGAATATGTTGATGTGTTATACAACATTAACTTTATGAAAGTCTTGTAAATCGATTAAAAAAAAACAAGTGGTCTTTAAACCGACCGACTGAAGTAAAATTTCTTTAGCTCCGTCTATATGTATGTATATGATATATATATACAAAATATAGTATCTAATTATTATACACGATTCAAGAGAGAAAAAACATAAGCGCACGCACTGCTCTCTCTTGGTCCTGCAGTGTGATACGAATAATAGGCCTGCATTATGTCTTAGATATACGAAACGTAACTCTCTATCTTCACTGACACATATCTCGCTCTCAACTTCCATTCACCTTGCTCGATCACACTTTCCATAACTCATTCACCAAAAAGAAGAACTTCAACAAACAATGCATCGATAGTTTAGATTCGACTTTACGACCTTCTGAGCGAGTATGCCAGTTTTACCAATAAGTTCTCAATTTCTACTTAAACATATGCCTGGTATATGGTTTGGTTTAATTTTTATTTGGATAGATTATGCTCGAAGCTCGTATGATTCTTCAACTTCATGTTATGAGAGTTGGCCAAGCTTTTAGGCAGCTCAGCTTTGACTTCTATTTTAAGACCTAAGCACAACGAATTACGTCTGAACCTATACCACAAAGGCTTCCAAAGTACTAAAGGATCTTGTCTTTCTGTAGACTCGACGACATTCAATACAATACATCAATTGACTTCAAATAAGGAGGAGGCAATAATTCGTCTATATCTTTTTTACGTTTGTTTTTTTTTATGACGAACTACACAGATTGGCCAGAGAAGCCTTGGCCTTGACTGCTTTACCGGATTGAGAGGAGGCATAGCTCTTAGGTCGCTTAGCCTGAACCTCTATTGCTAGTAACTCGACACAAGGGTCCCCCCGGTGACGGACGGTTACTATGTTAAGCGTAAGAATTCCGAACTGAGGGCGCCCGAGAGGGCCGAACCACGACTCGGTCGGTTGCTATTTCACGGATAATGTAAGAGACATTCAAAAGCTAAACTAACTTTGAGTGCCACTTCGGGAAGCGTTTTATGTTTGGTACCTCATAACTTTTGACCGAGTGTACCGATTTTTATGATTCTTTATTATTGTGCTTCCCATGTTCCTATTCCATCCTATCTATATTCTATACCAATTCTGACATCGGCGTTCATGAGAAAACCTATGTGCGCCAAAAATGGACGAATAACTCAACGTCACGCCAACCGATTTCGATGATTAATTTTTTATTGGAAAGGATGTACGTTACTAGTAGTTTTATGCGAGTTTGGTTAAGTTAATTCTGATTAGTTCTATTTCGTAATAATTCTACGGTAATTCGTTAATACAAAGAGAGCGTTCGTGCGTAAGCGTCTAACGTTTGATTCGATTTGAAGTCGGTTTTTTTTTGCTTGTAAATATACTTGTTGTGAATTAAAATAGACAGTTGAAGCGAACGATACTTTGTATCAAGGAGTCTCCAATCAGATCGTACCAGTCGGCAATATGCCGAATTTATAAAACAATCGATAAAAACCGGCATCTTTCTGTCGATTGTAATTTTATCGGGTTATCGCGTGGTTGCCGCCACTCGACTTTTACTTACTTCGAAGAATGCAGAGCCGGATTTTAAGTTGCTCCCAGTAATTTTTTTAAGATGTTACTGTACACCAACAGTGGCTTATAGATGAAAAGTTAAGAAAAAGTGGTAAGATGACAACTAATTGGAGTGAATGAGTGAGTGTTCGAAGTCATACATCC
Source organism: Meandrusa payeni (assembly GCA_029286785.1). Lineage (NCBI taxonomy): Eukaryota > Metazoa > Arthropoda > Insecta > Lepidoptera > Papilionidae > Meandrusa > Meandrusa payeni. The sequence continues at coordinate 8,046,124 of JAGSMX010000029.1, forward strand.
CCGCTGTGGAAAAATATAAAAAAAGCAAATAAATAATAAAAAAAGCAACTCCATTCATTAAACAGCGGAAGCTTTTGTAGCGGCCTTGCCAAGGCTGGATTTTTTATGTAAATGTGAGTATAATGTCAACCAATTCTTTTTATATTTTAAATAAAATAATATTAATTAATAGTTTCGAGTCCATACCTGCCGAACTACGTTTTAAAATACGCAAGGGCATGTACTACGAGTAAATGACAGACGCAAAGCGGAATAGTTTATACTGCGGTATTTATTTAAATATCAATTTTGCCAGAGATTTATAACATGCGTACAACGCAGTAGATAGTATTGGTACAATACAAGGTTACAGCTTATATATAAGCACAACTGTTGGACACAGACCTTCTTAGTAAAGAAAGCATAAGAACATGGTCTGAGTAAAATCTCTAAGACATGAATGTTTCCTCACGATGTTTTACTTCACCGCCGAGAACGTGATAAATCAGAATATAAAATCTCAACAAAAATTTAATTGGTGCCACTGGAGATCGAACTAACTACTACCCAACTTATGCAACTTGATTTGACTGGCCAGACACTAAGCTACAACGGTGTTTAGCATAATTGACATTACTTAAATCTATGACAGCAATACAGATATTTTAGTAGCGCAGAAAAACACGTCTGGCTCTAGAAAAAAAATATTTCGCAGAACTGTCAGCCAACTTCTCCTGATAGACGTATTCAAAGAATAAGACAGTCAGCTGTCGAAATAAGGATAGATCCTTTCAACCTGTTTAACAGCAACTGCTGTCTGCTTTTCATGACGCTAATTAGGATCCCATATGTAGCGGACGGTAACAACAATAACAACACCATACACCGGGCACAAAATCTTACTTCTTCTTTCTTCTAGCGAAGGTTGGCAGTTAGTTCATAACTCTCTCTGTCTCTTGTGAGAAACAGATGGGCGGCACTCGCAATGCCATTCCAGTCTCAACCATAATTCTAACAAGCGGGTTTAATTTACAAAAAAACGTGTTATTTAAATACCGATCTACGTACCTCGAATAGAAATTAAAACATGGGTTCGTATCCGTGTTTCTATGCTTTAATCTATTGTAAATTATATTTTATAACAAAAATTGTTATGTCGCTAAAACCAGTCCCGAAAAGCAGCTGCCCATTGAAATCACAACACTTACAAAACATTTAAAAGGATAAGGAAGGGTCAGCAAAACCAGATTGACCAGTCCTATTCGAAAAATAGACAATAACGGGTGCCAGAACTGACCCTTGGGGGACACCGGTCACTTTTTCGCTTTTTGTCCTAAACCGGTATTAAATGAAAAGGGTTATAAATTTGAATATTGTTATTATTATCGCACGTATTTCATTTCAAACGGTGGTCAGTTTCGAAATTGCATTAGACAACATAGGTGTGATGAACAGTGCTAAAGGCATCAGTGAAATTCATGAGTAGAAATAGTTAAAAACGAAACGAATTTAGACTATGATTTACTTATTGTATTACGGATTTAGAATTATCATTATTAAGTTAATAAAGCAAAATGAATTATAAAAAGTGTAAAATGTAAGTGGATTTCCTTCCGCGACGAAGATCCACAGGAAAGCCTGGTAAGGAGAGTATAGTGTCGAGAGAGATGAGGGAGTGCAAGACTTCCCAAATAGATGTCGGGGACAGAGCGACGTGGGAAGGAAAGCTGACTTCATCATGTGGGACAAATAATAGCAAGGAAGAGAGAATGACTGTGAAATAGACAAATGGCGTCACTATAACAGTGAAAGCATATGAAACAATTATACAGAGGTAAGTATTGTACCCAAATGGAAACAAAACAACATTTTCCCACACAACAAAAGAAAGGAAAGAATACATTATCTTATCCGTATCACAAAAAACTGTCCTACAATTATCACCTCCCGTTTTGCTCGGCAAATAGAATTAGGCGTAAATTGGATTAGCCCCTGAATTAACATGGATAATACCCGGTTCTCCGCACTTTTCCTTATTTTTTACCTCTTTTCCCGACCGGTTTTTTCGCCCGCACCGTCCCTCGTTGGTGACGCGGGAAATTTACCCGCCAATTTGCAACGACAAATGTTGCGTTTGTAGAATAACACTTTTATTTTCTTTTAACTTCGTCCCCATGTTCACTTTGACTGTTGAATTTTGGTAATATTAAATGTTTATCGACACATATTTAAGTAAAACAAACAAGAACAATAAGTTTTTAAGGCTTTGTGCTATTGTTTGACTAATTATTAAAAAAAACTGCCTATAACCTACTAGAATACGGTCGCATGTGCTTGGCTTCAAATAGATATAATAATAATATAATAATAATAATAAAGCTCATTTATTACCATCCTTATCCTTTGAAGAAAAAAAATACATTACATAGAATAATAAGATACAAAAAGTCATAGAAAGAAAAAACAAAGAATAAAATCTCTTATAAGGAATGGCAAAAGGCAATAGGCTGAGCGTGTACTGCGTGACATAATGTCACACAGTGCTGGTTTTCAGCCTACCCCTTCGGTACTCGCGCGCCGCGTCAGAACAGGCCTGCAGCCTGCAGCTAGCTGTTTTAGGTTTTGTGATTGTTCTGTTGTATCGACAGTAGGAATTTTTGTACGTTGTTTTAAAGCCAGTGTCTAAAACAGGCATACGCAACGGTGGGGGTAAATCGTTCCATATCTTTGTTGAGCCAAACTTGAACATTCCCCTGTATCCCGCCGTTCTATATTTAGGTATAGATATATAGATAGATATGAGCGACGGTAGTACTTAAGCGCCCCATGCTCGTTCGTCCCTACTTCTATAAAAAATCATTCGCCCCTCTTCCTCTTATATCCTTTCATTCTAGAGGCAACTATAGAATCCGTTCACCGAGAAGAGTTATAATAAACTCTATATTAGGAGTGCACGATAGAAATCGATATTACATAAAACATCGATATATGGACGCGTTATATCGCTTTAATCCGATATTATCGAATCATCTAATATCGATATTTATATCGGTATATTTCATCCGATATACGAAATATCGTAAGATCAAATAATTAGAAAAGCATTCGATTCATTCTTTCATTTGTAGATGACAACTTGAATAAAATAAAACCCTTACTTGCGCTGCCATCACGAAGAGTGTAGTGTAGTATGTTACTACGCTCCTACTCTTCACGATGGCAGGACTCGTTGTATAAATTTTATAATCTATGCATGTAGTCTGTACTGCTAGCAGAATCAAATCAAGTAGTCTGGACTGGTATCCGAAGCGAGAACCTCTCAGTTACGCGCCGAGTGCTCTATTTGTAAAAAAACTTTTCTAATATTTAATATTAAGCGCTAATTAATTATAAACAAATTTCAATATATGAAAAATATCAATATATTTGTACAATATATCGCGTAGTATCGATACAACCTCACGATATATTATATCGGAAAATATATCGATATATTTTTGGCATAAATATCCCTACTCTAAATGTGATAGGTGGTGGACCAAACGACATTATTCGGGTATAGATAGATTTTCGCTTTTATGTAAGTAAAAAGCGGAAAGTCATTGGTACAAAATAGATAACTTCATTGTACACCAAAACCAGAACAAGAAGCCTACAAAGCTAAGCTACATTTACAATTTGTTGAAGCGACCTTATTGTTAAGCAACCTGGACAGAAAATATAGATAGACAAATACTCTTTAATGTTCACATATATATAATAAGTCCAATAAATAAAAACTATACTTAACCTGTAAGTAAGCTAAACTAAGATAGCTCAGTGTCCGGGCGGTTGGCTCAAGTTGCATACGGTAGCAACCCGAGTTCGATCCCCGTTGCCGGCACCAATAAATTTGTTGTTGCAATTTTATGTGCTGATTTACCACGCGCTTGACGGTGAACCAACATGTTTTACAAAAATTTTTCTAAAACAAATGAAGTTTGCCAATTCACACTAAGGGTCACGTGGCTGGACTGGACTATTATTTTTTATTTCAGCTTTATATGTTGGAGGCTTCGGTGACTTGTTTAGGAAATCGGTTGTAGGCACGTCCGATTTCACGACACGACACATGTCTTAAAAAAATTCTAAGGTCTCCCAATCTTTACAGAGAAGGCCTGCGCCCAACGGTGGGATATATATAGACATAGACATATAAAGGCTGTAACTTTATATTTATTCTAAATATATAAACATCCTTATAACTATTTAATTGGTTAAATGTTTTTAAATTCCAGAACTTCCAATTTCCTAATCCATTATGTTCTTAATAATAATATTTCAAGTTAGCCTTCGATTTTACGCCGCATATATATATAAATGAACATAGGTAGTATCTAACTTGCAGTCGTACTAAGATGTAATCGTGTCCTTCTCGTCCTTTTAGGACGATATAAATGTACAGATATTTAAAATATAATCATAAAGAACGATGCTGAATAAAATTTCTCGTTAATTTCAGTCGGTAATTATAAGCGTTATACGTTTTAAACGATTTGAAGGGTGACATTTACAACGATGTAGGGTAAATGGAATATGACTGCAGTGTCTGTAGAGAAAACCAGTTGAATTTTCATAATTCCATTCTAAATGAGCCAAATGCCATCTTACAACTTTGGTCTCGGCGAGCTAAACGGCTATTTGGTGACGCAGCTGAAACCAGCTTGCTCAGTCTTGATCACAGGCGTAAGATAGCGTTTCGGTTTTCTACAGATTGCATTTTGGAGAGTAAGCTCAGGAACAACATGATCTAATTCCCCCATCCCCGTTCCATCGGACTTCAAGACGCACTGCGGGATTTCGTTCTTTTGTTGTGAACATCCTTCAAACCCGACCGAAGCGCTTTGCATCGTCTTTCATTGTTCGTACAGCAAGGAACTGGAATAGTTTGCCCGTGTCTGTCTTTCCTTCCGATTACAACGTGGGTATTTTCAAGAGTTGAGTGAATAGGCATTAACTAAGCTAGTTCGTTCTACCTTCCAGGACTACATTACTACTTAATATCAGGTGGGATCGTAGTCAAGAACTTGCTAAGAAAGTTTAAAAAATCTAAAAATGATACTAACATAAGCAAATACAGTTGAATAGAGAATCTTCTTCTCCTTTGAAGTCATTCAAAAATTACTCTCGGTAAAAATGCTTGAACGATGAAAGGTTTGAAGTGAGAGTTAAAAAAAGTTACAGGTATGTACCAAAGATGGACACATGGCTTCTCTATAAAGAGAGTATTAAGGCATAGTCCACCAGCCCTAGTATGGATTGGCAGACTTCACATGTCTTTGAATTCTTTCTAACACATGTAGTTTCCTCATGATGTTTTCCTTCAGCGCGTGGTGATTAAAATTGCAACAATTTCATTCGTACAGGGGATCGAACTCGAATTGTTAGCGTACTATGCAACTTGAGACCGACACTGACCTACCATTTACAATATGATAGGTACACCAGCTCCCAAGTTCTGAAGGTAGTGTACCTATTATCAATCTATTACTACAATCAATAGTCTTAATCTATCGTTTCCTTAGCGCACCAAGAGAGCTGCTCTATCCAGCATTCTCCACTCTATTCTATTTTCGACAACTGATATTACTCCAATAGAGTCCGTCCATCTAGTGGGCGCTCTGACTCTGGTTCTTCTTCTCTCGAGGCTTTAAAAAGCTTAGAACAAAATAACCAATACAAAAATATATATTACAAATACGGACGGAGTGTCGCGTCTAGAATCGTAATCAACGTACGCCGGGGGTTTAAGAAAAGGGGTCTTTAAAATGTCAAAAGAAGGCGAATTTCCCCGAGGGTGCGCCCACCCCCTTAATTATATCTTTTAATGTAATGTCTAAGTGCATTTTTAGACGGCCCTCTTTACATAAGTTGTATATTGAAGGGGAAAACGCGAGGGTGATTTTTGGGGATTGGAAACAATTACAGCATTTTAGACAAGAAATAATCGTTATAAAGTTAGTTATTTCAATATTTAAAAAATTACAAAATATTGAAATATATTGCACCTTGTGTGAGCCGTGTTAAGGTGGCCGCCTCAATGTGTGGGCTTTTTTATAATGACGAACTACCTAGGACTACGTAGGGAACCTCGCGCTACAACTTTCTCTTCCCGGTCGAAGATCCAGAGGAAGACCCAAGACAAGGTGGGAGAGTGTGGTGTCGAGAGACATGAGGGAGTGCAACATCGCCAAAGACGATGTCGGGGACAGAGCGAAGTGGAAAGCGAAAATCCGGAAAGCTGACCCCACCAGCATGTGGCACCAATAGCAAGGAAGAGAGAGAGAGAACTACACAGATTGGCCAGAGAAGCTGGCCTTGACTGCTTTTCACCGGATTGAGAGGTGGCATAGCTCTTAAGTCGCTTAGCCTGATCCTCTAATTTGTCCGGGTTAACGCCTCTAGTTGTATAGTACTCTAGCAACTCGGATTCGATCCCCGGTGCCGGCACCAATGAAATCGTTTCTTTCTATTTTAAGTGTTGATTTACCACGTGGTCGTCCGTGAAGGAAAACATCGTGAAAAAACCTGCATGTGGTAGAATATATTTTTAATTATTACTTAAAAATAATTTATCGTACAGATAATCTAGTAACGATAAGCGGCCAATGACGTTTGCGTTGCTAATAAAAATAAGAAACATAATACAGGCTGGAAAAGTGTTAATATAAAAGAAACTTTTAATGAGCCGAGTTCAAAATGGAAGCACGATTAGATTCGCCCGCGGAATTTGAATGACGAATTGTAGAGGGTTTTTCTTGCTTCCAAGCAACCAAGTTATCTCGCAGCAACGCTGTAACATTCTACTGTAACCTCAACCGTATTACAAAGGTTATAAGATCGGAATTAAAAATCGTTGTAATTATACAACAGTTAAGAAATCTTGGCAAGGTATCTCCCTGCTGTCTCTAGCAAGGATTTATCGTCTTGCAAGGGGGAAAAGACTGGAGCGTAAAAATAAGAAAGGGTTGTTTTTCCTGGGGGACAAGAGGGAGGCAGGGGGTTTAAGAGATTCAATTTAGGCGGGCGGCATTGGGGCAATTAATTATGCCTTGGGAAATAATGGCTAAGTGAAAAAATGCAGCTCCGTAGACGTTACGGGGATGATCAGAAACTTTGCCGTTAACAATAATGTACATTTCGGACTTATTATCTAGTTTAAAAGTAGACTAGCATACTCAGCCCGCTTCACTCGGCTTTATTTTGCTTTATTTTATTTAAACAATAATCTTACATTATTAAATAATTAATTTAACTCTCACAATATATAAAATTATTTATTTCTCTCCGTATTCATTCTTTTCTCGAGCGGTTGAAGACCATTACCTACACTCATATACATATCAGTAAATATACAGTAATCATTCTTATCATTTATACAAAACATATCGGGCTCAAGTTAATGTCAGAAATAAAAGTACGACGTGTGTCTTATTTGACAGTTCAAAAAGAGGAGTGCTCCGATTATCAACATTTACAGGTCAATCTGATGATTCCCTGAAAGTTTCACTGAAATCGGTCCAGCCGATTCGGAGCCTATACGGATCAAAGACACACACACAAATTCTTTTATATATATAGATTTTTTCCAGTGTTAACCAAGGATCCACTCCACATTAAAAAATAATTAATCAAATTAATAGTAAATAAAAATTGCAAAACCTGCAATACTGCGTGTGGCGAGTGTAAGTGTGTATTTCCGTGTATGTCTCACAAATTTTTAATTAACTCCAGTATTGCCATCAGACGAATTTAATTGAATTAAAACTTTATTGTTTTATTAGTTAACGTAATAAATTCAATCTTCCATTGACCTAAATAGAAGATACGTTAGTGCGTAAATCAAAACGACGTATGTAGCATTCATTGACCCACTCGCGAATATGTGAAGGTTAAGGACCTTTTACATACGTGCTACTTCAATATAACCTCTAAAACTTAATCGTACAGTGTATTCTCGCATTTACAAACTTCAATAGACATGACTGGAGTTATTTACGTACTTGTCTTGTCAAGATATTTTCAATCACAGACGATTCAAATTACAAATATTAGCTTATACGTCCCGAGAATATTACTAACTAATCACTTTGATGAAGTATTTGGGATTTTCTGGAGGAGGTCTTCACTCTTTAATAAGGGATTTTTCTAAAAATTAAAAAAATAAAATGATATTTTATATGTAGTGAATAGTCCCAAATACCTTCGCAAATACCTCAATGCCTGAAGGCAAAAGTCTTCAACCAGTGCGTCCTCCCAGCCATGACCTACGGTGCGGAGACTTGGACTCTGACCGTTGGGCTGGTCCACAAGCTGAAAGTCGCACAACGAGCGATGGAAAGAGCTATGCTCGGCATTTCTCTAAGGGATAGAATCCGAAACGAAGAAATTCGACAGAGAACGAAGGTAGTCGATATAGCTCTTAAAGTCAGTAAGTTGAAGTGGCAGTGGGCTGGCCACATCTGCCGAGTCAGCGACGGTAGATGGGGGAGGAAAGTCTTGGAATGGAGGCCGCGAATAGGTCGGAGAAGCGTGGGGCGCCCTCCCTCCAGATGGACCGACGACCTTTTTAGGATAGCCGGAAGTGATTGGATGCGGAAAGCTGAGGATCGCATGTGGTGGAAGGCATTGGAGAAGGCCTATTTCCAGCAGTGGATAGATACAGGCTGATGATGATGATGATGATGAATAGTCCCAAACGTTACTGCATAATCAATGGCAACACTAATAACCCCACAAATTGGGAGTCATTAAAAAAAAGATTAAAAAATGACACTGAAATATTTATTTTATTGAACTGTCTTATTATAATTTTATTAAATTTGCTCGTGCTGCAATTAGGATATAATTTATGTATAATTGGATTAGTGGTTATGTAAAGACTTCACCTGGTTAAATATGTATTAAAATTGTTATAAAAAATAACTGATCATTTTGATATTATTGCATCATTAATATTAATATAATAAGTATCTTTGGGTATGCAGACGACAGCACAGTTGTAGAGAGTTACCAATTGGGTGCTAACGCCACAAAGGATCAGGTACAGTCCCAAAGGAGAGCCATGGTAGAGCGAATGAATCTCAAACTACAGGAAGTCTCTACTTGGGGCGATGCCAATCTTGTGAGATTCAACGCCGCCAAAACACAGGCGTGTTTCTTTTCCGCTAAAGGAGCCAGTACACCTTGGCTCCTACTTTCCAGGATCTATCTGTGGAATTCACTGATCGTCTTCAGTTATTGGGTAAGAGAGTGTGCTCAGGAACTACATGATCTAATTCCCCATCCCTTTCCACCATCGGACTTCTAGACGCACTGCGGGATTTCATCTTTTGTTGTGAACATCCTCAAACCCGAACGAAGCGATTTGCTTCGTCTTTCATTCTTCGTACAGCAAAGGACTGGAATAGTTTGCCCGCGTCTGTCTTTCCTTCCGATTACAATGTGGGTATTTTCAAGAGTAGAGTGAATAGGCATTTACTAAGCTAGTGCGCCTTACCATCCAGGACTGCATTTCCACTTAACATCAGGTGGGATCGTAGTCAAGCACTTGCTTAGAAATTATATAAAAAAAATAATTGATTTATAATAAATAATTTTAATTTACAATAAAACGCCAAATTTCTGTGACGTGATGCGTGAAATGTTTCATTATCTGTACCAAAAATCATACTTCAAAAGAACGCTCGCGAATTCAAATTTCAAAAAGCAATTTAAATTTAACGCAATCGAACGCGCGAACAAAGAGCTCGAAATCTTAAACCCCCCACCCCGAATATCTATCTACGGAAGGTACGGTATACTTTTATTCTTGAGGGGCCACCGTCCACCCCTTATAAAAGAAGCCATCTTGGGATTGGGTAGGGTGCACCCCTAGGGGGCGGGGGCTTGGGGACTCGGGGGGGAACCACTTTTCTCTCGGCGAAGTGTTGTTTTAATTCTACCAAATATCTTTTCGTGAATACCTCAGGAGAACTTTTGATATAATTTTCTTGGATAATATTTATACGTTTGAGGTGCAAACGGCGGAGTTTTGTGCTTTAAATTGACGATGAATGTGCTTCACGTACAAAATGAATGTTGCCAACATCTCGAGCGTACTTGAGACCTATGCTTACCATTTAAAACATTAACAAATAACAGCAAAATCAAAATAACTAAAAATTAAAAAAAATTCAAATAACAGAATTGTAATTCGATTTGTCTCTGTTCTATTTCCTAAGAATCATAATTTTTCTACGTTCGTTTTCATTGTCTAAGAGTATTTACCTAGTTTAGGATTTTTAAAGGTTTCCTGGTACATCTTTGTACATCTTTCAAAGTCCTATGACTATAAAATTAATAAAGAAACTAGTAGTACAGACGAATTAAAACCTCCTTCATTTTTTAGTGGGTTAAACTATTTTTTTAAAACAAAATAGGCTCACGTTTGGTGGAATGAAGCCTAGGATGGAACACGTGAGCCTAATGTGTCTGTTCACATTGGACTTAAAGGTGTCCAAATTGTACCCGTATGGAAAGAATGAATAATTGAATGAATGAATGAATATACGTTATTGCGTAACGATAAAAATAAATTCATCACAGAAATAATAAATATACAATTTTCACATATATCGATGTAATTGTATACGAAATGGGTGGTCTTATCGCTAAGAGCGATCTTTTCCAGACTACCTTTGTATGGACAGAAACTTAAGTCTAAAATTTTTAGTGGGTCTGTGATTATATTCATACTTATTTTAATACAAAAAAAAACACACTATATATATATATACATAAAATATTAATATTAACAATAATAATACATATCTATAAACACACACCGGCGCCAGTTTTCGACAATGGTCGTGCAACGCTTTACTGGGATCGATCTGTCATCACAGACAGAACTATTGTTGCCAATAAACCTGATACTGTGCTGACAGATCGGTCAACGCGACAGGCGGTGCTCGTCGATAATAATAATAATATAATATAATAATATTTTATTTGCATCCAAAAAAAGTTGAATACATATAAAGGTGAGTCCCTTAACTCCCGAACTAGCGTAAGCTGTATCACAGGAACTAATGTCTTCCCCCGTCATTTTTGTAATCTTAAACATTAAGAAAGGAAACAAAAAGATAAAAAAGTGAGTAACAAAATATAAATAAAGATATTACCATCCCACATGACGAGAACCTCGTGAAGGCCGAAAAGGAAAAATATCACTGAGCATCGACTTGGTTCACGAGGTGACCGCCATGTGGGATGTGCCCGATAGTCGTTTCTGTCATCTTAAGAGACTTTCGCTAGATAGCTGAGTCAAGAGTCAGATACAAAGGGCAGTAACTTCTGGAAACGGCACACATCGTCAGGAGGTTTCTCTCTATGTCGCCCTAACCATCGGTTGTTGTATTTTAAATTGTAAAAACTTAGTATAAGGTCTAAAAATAAATAAAAAATTATACATAAATTAATATGCTAAACATTTAACAGACTCCTAATTATATTTTTCTTTCTGTCACACTCGCCATTGCCAAGGATTTCCGCTACATATAACCTCCTTAACACTAAGTCCACGTCGGTTGACATTTCTTCTAATTCACGCAAGTTCTTCCGCACCTTAGTGTTAAAAATTATGCAATAATTTAATTTGGCTAAATTGGCCAATCAATTTATCACTATTTTTTCTTTTTTATTAGTTAAAATATTTTTGTGACTCCCAATTATTAAATCGTTACGTTTCTTAATAGCAAATGTTGTGTACACCTGTAATTGGCATACACAACAGGACTTAGTTTGTAAATTTGATCATTATTTCAATGCATGTTTGTGTAATACTGTTGGTGTATCTTATTAAATATATTCATAAATAATGATAGTGCCTATGTACTAGGTTCTTAAAAACAGACAAGAATACTAGATAGAGATTCGCATGCAATTAATAACTATTGTAATGCCAAAGAAGTTTAACTTCTCACATTCATACATAAGTATACGCACCCGTTTTATTTTATACATTGGCGCCGGCACGAGGATCGGTCTCGAGCTGCGAACGACACTTACTCTTAATTGTTTTGGAGATGCATTCATGATTCAAAACCAAGTTGACAACTTTGGAGCCATGGTATGACTCTTACACCCTGGAAGATGAGACGGCCTTTAGTATGGGATGCCACGTGCGTTGATACTTTGGCACTGTCACATCTTCCAGATTGCATCTTTTGAGGCTGGAGCGGCCGCTGCAACTGCAGAAAACCTCAAGCGTTACAAATATAGTAACCTCGATAGAGGTTTCTTATTTGAGCCGTTTGTGGTAGAAGGACACCATCTTTTTGAAGTGACAGCTAAGAAGTCGACACATCTGGTGACCAGAGGCGATACCTTGCACAGAGGCTAAGCATTGCCATACAACGTGGCAATGCCACCAGCCTTCTGAGCATGCTGCCAAGCGACGACGGTCTGGCACAGTTAGATTTTTTGTAAATATTTTGTAAAATGCCTATTGTATTGTAAATATTTCTTTTTTTAGTTAGTATTATGTATTGTTTTATATGTACCTACAGTTAAGTTATATTTTCTAGTTTTAGTTTGAAAGTTTAAAAGTAGCATAGAATCAAAAGGCACTTTGCGTATCTGTATTGAAAAGTGATTTCACTTACGTCCACTAGCCGGGGTCCAGGTAAATTTTAATTTCCATGCAAATGTAAGCTTTTAGGATTCAATCTACGCGGGAGTGGTGGCAAATCGCAGTGTATGTACTTAATGAAAATACGACGTAATTCTTTGGTACTAAAGTCGATATAGTTTAAGGCCTTTGTAACGATGTTACAAATGTTACAACTTACTTAACTTTTTTTTTTTGTTGACGGGGAGGAAATCTTCACAAAGATACCCCGCCTTCTGGGGGGAAGGCGGCGGTTATGTGGGGATCTTACCCACTAAAACCTCCCCGGTGGCCCTTTCCTCGGTGCATGACGAGGGGCTCCGGGATCTCCAGTGGAACGCACCGGAGCCCCTCTGCACTGTGCTCAAGGAGAGCACGTCCCGGGGGGAGGTTACTCCCTCCTCCCCTGTGCCCTCGCAGCGAAAGGCGACACGGGCCAGCCGATGTCGCCTTCTTCCCGGGTCCACTTTGGTGGACGACGCAGGCCCTCACCCTTGTCGCCCAGTGAACCCAAGGCCCCTTTTAGTCGCCTTGTACGACAGGTAGGGGATACCGTAGTCTTATTCTTGAGAGCCCAGAACTACAGGGCTGATATCTTACTTAACTTAATTTAACTTAACTTAACTTTAAACATAAAGTGAAACAAAACATTATACATTCGTATAATCGTTGGTTTTAAGGCAAGAGAGAGGGCCGGCCTTTGCTGCTTCACCGGATTGAGAGGTGGCTTTTTATTGTTGTTAGATCGCAACCACAGACCTGTGTCCGTGCTCTTTTCCAATACACTTAAATGGTTCACTCTGCATTTATTAAAATAGTGCCACTTCTATAGTTACTATTTTCCTTTTTTTTCTATATATATATATATATATATATATATTGTTTGGAGGTGTCCAGAGATCGCTCCGGTTCACGCGTCGCAGACGTCCCGTTGCTATTAGCTTCTCCGCGACCGCTGTGTCCCTGCTTCTCATGGCCATTTTTAGGTTGTAGTCCACTATCCTCTCCCTTGATGCGGCCATTGCCCTTGTCATCAGTCTTCCTGTGGCGTCGTCACAGTCATCTGTATAACAGACACAGCTGACGGTGTGTCGGGATATCGCCACTACAGCATGTTGGACGCTGTCGTGCAGTTGCAGTTTTTTCGTCACTGTTCTGAAAGGTGGCTCTTAGGTCGCTTAGCCTGAACCTCTATAGCTAGTAACTCGACACTGGGCTGAATGTGTTACGCGAAGCATTCCGATCCGCGGGTGCCTGAGAGGGGCGAACTATGACTCGGTCGGTCGCTGGTATTATATGGCGTAATATTCCTACAATTATACGGAAATACGAATAGCGCGTCCGCGCGTAATAGTGTTCAACTTTTTTAGCTAAGGTAAATATGGAACTTCGTACTTAATCCTCTGGAGATGGGATCGAACTATCTTAAACTTTTAGAGCTTTTTTTGTCCCAAATAAAATTATTATTATTCTCATTTAACGCCATGTTTTAGCGAAAACAAAGTGTAAAGAATGTGAAAGGAAAGGATTAGGATCTTGGATGCCGTTAGACGGAAATATCCCGAAAGTCGATTATAACTCGGCGAAATTACAGCTGAAAGAATCCGCTAGCTCCGTTCATTGCGAACGTCACCTACCAATGATACTCGAACGAGTCACGCATTATCCTATCGATCCGTATCAAAACCATCTCGGGAAACTGATAGCCCGTGCCTTATTATTCATAACAGTGGCACAGACTTGTGGCTGAAGAGACCAAGACAAAGATGACATTCAAAATATTTCCTATGTTATCATGTACATGTTCACATCGCCAACCCTCGGCTCTTTAAAGGATTTTGAGTTCTTCGAATGGCTATGGCTCTTCTATCAATTATTTTAGGCAAGCACGAGGTAATACTTATTATCTTACCTTGTAAAAGACGAGCGAACTGTCTTAGTTACTCTTATTTAAGCTAAGACTTATTTGACAAACGCCAGCTCAATGACTACAGACCTTCAGCTAAGCAACCTGAGAGCTATGCCACCTCTCAACCCGGTGAAACAATCTAAGCCAGCTACTTCTAAGATTGTACCTTTAACCAACAATTATGTATGCAGAAATGTCAAGATGTGATTGAAACGAAAAGTTTTTATGTTTGTGTTTGTATCTGTAAAAATTCACTTGGGCGATGGACTGAGCCCTTGTCGCAAATGGGACCTAATAAGTATTGGGAATAGCTTATAGCGTAAACTAAACAAAAACAAAAAGGCTATCCGTGAAATAGCACCCCCCGCTGAGGGGTCGGTTGCTATTTCACGGATGTCGAGTAACTAATGATAGAGGTTCAGGCTAAGCGACCTAAGTGCTATGCCACCTCTCAATCCAGCAAAGCAGTCAAGGCCAGCTTCTCTGGTCAATCTGTGTAGTTCGTCATCAAAAAAGAAGGTTAAAAATAAAATCGTCTTTTCGACTCCTACCTGTTTTTAATAGCAAAGTGTTGCGACTACATTATCGTAGGCGTTATAATTTATCACCACCTTTTGTAATTTGTACCTGTCACAGTGTCTTACCGCAATTAAATGTCATATTAATTACTATGGAGTATTCCTTTCCACCGTGGTAGCTCAGTGTCCGGGCGGTTGCCTCAAGTTATGCAAATCCGAGTTCCATCCTAACCAATGATTTTGTTTGTCGCAATTTTAAGTGCTGATTTACCACGCGTTCTGTGGTGAAGGAAAACATCGTGAGGAAACCTACATGATTTAGATTAATTTTCTATGACATGTGATGTCTGTCAATCCGCACTAGGGCCGCAATAATGCGGTAAAATTACAGCTAAAATTACAGCCTTCTCTAAACAGAGTTTATACTCTCTTTAGAGAAGGCTGTAATTTTAGCTCCTCCAATACTCCAAGCCGAGGTTGCCTCCCATCAAGGGGACCCTTGTGTCGAGTTACTAGCAATAGAGGTTCCGGCTAAGTGACTTAAGAACTATGCCACCTCTGATTCCGTTAAAAGTCAGTTTCACAAAAAAAGTAGGTTGTATCGTTATCTCCTTTGCACTTACACTATCCAATAGTAGGTCTTTATCGATTCCATCGCCAGACAATTACAGTTTTTGTTGGAACGCGCCGCTTCGGGAATTTAGAATCGAAAAACGTTAGTAACCCCCCCCGCGCCAACCCGAAAAGCCGGCGGGATCACGTTCCCCGATAACATTACCAAGTTTTCGCATTAGCACAACTTTTATTACACTTATCTTGGAAAAGCTAGGTGTTACACCTTCGCCACATTCGAACTGCTTACTTCTGTGTCACGTCTTTTTTATAACACAAAACAATAACAGATCATTAAGGGAATAACAGACGCGTCGTCAACGTTTCTAAGTTAAGGTTGTCCGCAAAGCTCATTTACTATTGGATACGTGTAATTAAATGTACTTCTAGTATATTTCTTTTTGAAGTAAAAGCTCTCTTGGGTATTAAAATGATTAATGCGTTACAAAAAGTGTGATCGGGCGAAGTGAAGGGTTGAGAGGGAGATATAAATTAGTGAAGATGAAAGATAAAGAGTTACGATTCGTGTGTGTGTACACAGTGCAGATCTAATGTCTGTATCACACTGTAAAAGCAAGAGAGAACAGGGCGTAAATATATGTATATATATATATATTCAGTCTTGTGTGTAAGTACACACGTTTATACTCTACTCGTTATAGGGGGCCACTTTGATAACACTCGACCATTATGATGCCAGAGAATGTTCATCTAGGACACAATTGGTTTAGCAGACACGGAGCCCTCGTGGAAACTCGGTGTTAAATTCTGGACATTTTGAACACAAATATTGATGAGCCGTGGTAGCTCAGTGTCGGGGGGCCGCCTTAAGTTGCATAGTACGCTAACAATCCGAGTATGATCCCCGGTTCCGGCACCAATAAATGTTTCGATGCTGTATGTGCTGATTTACCAGCGCTCGGCGGTAAAGGAAAACATCGTGAGAAAACCTGCATGTCCTAGAACATCTTTCTAAGACATTTGAAGTCCGCACTACGCCCGCGTGGCGGACTATACCCTTTATACTCTCTTTACAGAAGACCTGTGTCCAGTAGTGGCACATATATAAAGGCTGGAACAACTATTGACACTGGTAAGAACCCAGTAAAAATTGGTGGAAGTAACCCGGATAAAATTTATATCCCACAAGACTAAACTTCAATTATTTTTTATATAGCAAAAGGGGAAAACGAGCTTAAAGCTAACCTGATATTCTAATCTAATCTTGATCCTGATCACAATCGCTCACGAACATTCACAGCACCGGAGGAGCTCCATGTACGGTTGAGACAGGAGTAGTTCCTTTCCTCAAGGTCCTCAAATCGTGTAGATGCGTGTCTACAGAAACGAGCGGAAGTTAGCTATATAGTTATATTATTATATAATTTTATCATTAATAATGTTAACAAATGTTTACGAAATTTATTAACATACTTTGTAACCATTCACACACGCGGAGTTGATAAATTAGCCCTTGTTGCTCATCGTCTCGTGAAATCGGACGTGCTTACGTACGTTATGGGCCGCGCAATCTACAACGGATTTCCTAAACAAGTCACCGAAGCCTCCAACATATAAAGCTGACATAAAAAACAGTCCAGTCCAGCCATGTGACCCTAGTGTGGATTGGCAGACTTTACTTGTTTTAGAAAAAAAATTGTAAGACATTTTGGTTCACCGTCAATCGCGTGGTAAGACAGCACATAAAATTGCATCAACAAATTTATTGTTACCGGGACTGGGGATCGAACTCGGGTTGCTAGCATACTGGACAACTTGAGGCAACCGCCCGATCACTGAGCTACCACGGCTCTTATCACAAACCCACTTATAAACCTTTTACAAACAAATTTCTGTTCATACAACGGTTGTCTGGAAGAGTCGCTGTTAGCGATAAAACAAAGAAAATATATAAAAATTTATATATGTATTATTGTCTGTGTTGTATTTATTATTTGTTGTGCAATATAATAATTTGAAACGTCGATAGTCTGATGGCTTAGGGTACGGTCTGCAAATCGTAAGGTCGTATGTTCGAATCTACCATTCGACTATTGAACATGAACTATCTCTAACACAAGCTTAAGCTTTGTTGGAATGGTTAACAAGAATGTTAGTAATATTTTCTGAAGAAAAAAGAAAAATAGCTTTCTTTTTTTTTAAAATATGTTTATTCATTCAATCAAGACCTAGGTAGTAGAACATTTCGCCTTTTGACGGTCTAGTAAATCAAATAGTAAATTCTTAGTCCCGTTTTGTAAGTATTTTAATACTTTGATGTAAACAGTAAGCGCTAGACATTACACTCGAGTCTAGGGTACGTCGAAACGAGCACAATCAGAACAAATGACCGAAGCTAAGTAAGTACGGAGCCGGCAGTTTACGACAATGCCTATAAGAAAACGGGCGTCGCGTTATAAAATTTGCATTCGGCTGGCGGCGGGTAATGCAGGCTTGGGGGGCGGCTAGCAAATGTGGAAGCGGCTTCTTTTTTTTTCTTATTATCTCTAGTAGTATATAGGGCCGTAGACTTTTCTGCTACTAAATAGATAGACCTTTAAGAAGTGAAAAAGTTACAAATGCAGTCTATTCAGTCCACTGTTGGGTACAGGCCTTCTCCGTAACGATAGTATAAGCGCATAGTCCGCCACGTGGCCCTAGTGTGGATTGGCAGACTTCACTTGTCTTAGAAAAATGTTCATAGACATGTAGGTTTCCTCTCGACGTTTTCCTTCACCGCCGAGAGCGTGGTCGTCAGCACATAAAATTTCAACAGCAAGTTCAACAGCAGTTCAATCCCCGGTGCCGGCACCAATAAATGGTGGATTGAACTGTGGTACCACGGCTCAGATTTCACATGTCTTAGAAAATTTTCTAACACAAGTACGACCTTACCACTTTACGCCGTTTCTTCACCGTCGATCGCGTGGTAGATCGCCACTTAAAATTGCAACAAAAAAAATCGTTGGTGCGTGGATCGAACTAAGTTTGCTAACGTACTACGCAACTTGAGGCGACCGCCTGGATACCAACAATATATAACTATAATACATGTGGTTTACTTACGACATTTTTCTTCATCGTCGAGCGCGTGGTAAATCAGCACTTAATATTGCCACCTCAACTTTCTTATCCAGCGAGCTATGTCGGTTACCTTCGTTCGTCTACGGATCTCCTCCTTCCTGATATAATCTCGTAGAGATACTCCGAGCGTAGCAGCTTTACTTATATATAATCTTTCTATTCTAATATTTATGTAACTCTATTATTTATTTCTATTCTTCTTTTAACTCTATACCTCTTTTTATTCTAACATTATTTACTTACTCTATTTTTGGGCTACTCTTTTTAAAGTTACGGATTCCTATTATAAATAAGAACGGCTTAAAATCATTGACCTTGTAAGCCGTTGCCACTGTAATGTAGCCCAGGAGGGGAGTTGTCCAACCTCTCGGAGGCGAGTGGGGGTGAGACTAACAGGAAAAAGGAGGGTAGGAAAATTTCCATTTTCTTACGTCTTTCCATCGCCGCGCGCTCTGCAGCAGTTTTTGATTAACGGACGGCAAGGGGCGAAATTTCATTATGTATTCATCCCCCCCGAAGGCTTATTTACTTGCCGGCTAGGGGGTGGTTATTGTTGTGGTTAAATATAAGCATACAAAAATATTTGCGCTTCTTTCATGGACATTTAATAGAGAATTAGTAGAAGGAAATCATGGCTTCGTAACATCAGAGAGTAGACCGGAATTGCCAGTGCCGTCTATTTGTTTAGTCTCACAAGAGACAGAGAAATAAATATGATTATCTAACTGCTAATGGTTGTACTTTTTTTTATATGAAAAGTGGCAAACGAGCATACGACTCACCTGATCTTAAGTGATCACCGTCGCCCATGAACATCCACAGCACCAGAGGAGCTGTAGGTGCGTTGCCGACCTTTGAGATAGGAATAGACTCGTTTTTGAAGGTCCCTAAATCGTAAACGTTCGGAAACACCGCTGGCGACAGTTGATTCCACAAGTTGACAGTGCGTGATAGAAAGTTACGCGAAAAACGTACAGTCGTTGAACGCCAACCATCAAGATGGTGGCGGTGGAATTTGGAATTCTGCCGAGATGTGTGGAATTTAACAAGAATAGATAATAATTGTATCAATATTTTTAAGATTTTAATATATAATATGTTATATGTTAAATTTTCAATTTCTTTATTTATTAAAATATTATGTACATCTATTATTTTGACTCTGTAAAAATGCCACGCATGAGATTGTGTAGTCCAGGGCACCGCTGAAAATCAGCGCTGTCGCATTCTTGCGACTGCATATGCTGAGATGGAGTCCGATGTTAGCATCGCATGCTATTTGTCTGTTCCTTCCTTTTAATTGTTTATTTTTTTTTATTTTATTATGTGTTATATTTTGTCGGTAATGTTTGAATATTATGATGCCAATTAATAAAATGTCTGTGTGTATGTATTATATCTCATTCAAGGCGGTTAAACTTGAGATAGACATAATTGAGATCGAAGATCCTAGATTACAACGTCCTATACGGTTCATGGTCTATTTTCCTAGACTGATTTTTTATGACGAACTACACAGATTGGCCAGAGAGGCTGGCCTTGTATGCTTCACCGGATTGAGAGGTGGCACAGCTCTTAGGTCGCTTAGCCTGAACCTCTATTGCCAGTAACTCGACACCTGGACTGTTGGACTGTGCCCTTTGCTGAGAATCGTACCTACCTCGTAGGCGATCAATTGACTGCCTCCAAGAGCCCCAGTTTTTTAAAGAGCGTCGCTGGTAGATGCCTCCAGATGTACTAAGATCTGGAGGCATCTACCAGATCCAAGTCTTAGAGCATATGCCGAAAATGTAATCATTATACACACACTTCAACTGTTACACACATTCTATTCGACTTCATACATTGTTTTGCTGTCCAATACGGTAATGGAATAACAAATTCAATATCAAATACGGTGTGTATTGGGAACGTTCGATTCTCTTATATAATTCTTAACAGTCAGGTTTTGTCTCCAATGATCGCTCCAATTTGATCATCCAGCTCTACTTACCATTTGACGCCAAATAAGCTTAGACTTGTGTTAGGTGATGGTTCACGTCATTAGTTGAATAGTGGATTTGTACCCACGACCTTCCGATTCGCAGACAGTATCGTAAACCATTAGAGTATAGACGCTTCATATAATACAATTCTCCGCTTTCCGCATCCAGCCACTTCCGGCTATCGTTATAAGGTCGTCGGTTCATCTGGAGGGAGGACGCCCTACGCTTCTCCGACCCGATCTTCTTGATTATGTACCTATATATATATATATTTAGGGTAAACAAATAATGATATTATAAAATAAATTCGTTCCATTCAATTGATTCTTATTGTTTTATTTCAAATTTTACACGTGGTAAATCAGTTATTTACATATATGTATTTTTTTTTTGGTAACGAGAAGGAAAGCTTCAATACCTATACCCCGTCTTCTGGGGGGAAAGCGGCGGTTATCTGGGGTTTTTACCCACTAAAACCTCCCCGGTGGCCCATCCTCGGTGCATGGTGAGGGGCTCCGGGATCTCCAGTGGAACGCACCGGAGCCCCTCTGCACTGTGCTCAAGGAGAGCACTTCCCGGGGGGGAGGTTACTCCCTCCCCCCTGTGCCCTCGCAGTGCAAGGCGAAGGGCCAGCCGATGTCGCCTTTTCCCGGGTCCACCCTTGTCGCCCAGTGAACCCGAGGCCCCTTTTAGTCGCCTTCTACGACAGGCAGGGGATACCGTAGTCTTATTCTTGAGAGCCCAGAACTACAGGGCTGGAAAAAAAGATAGAACCAAGGTAGCTCAGTGTCCGGGCGGTCGCCTCGAGTCGCATAGTACGCAACCCGAGTTCGATCCCCGGTGTCGGCACTAATAAATTTCTTGTTGCAATTTTATGTGCTGATTTACCACGCGCTCGGCGGTGAAGGAAAACATCGTGAGGAAACCTTCATGTCTTAGAATATTTTTCTAAAACATGTAAAGTCTGCCAATCCGCACTAGGGCCGCGTGGTGTCCTTATACTCACTTCACAGAGAAGGTCTGCGCCCAACAGTGGGACACATATTACATATATAAAGGCTGTAACTTTAACTTTTAAGAGATAGAGTGAAATCTTCTAGAGTAAACTAGATCTTCACATACAAAGCAGCAAAAATAAACCATTGTACTTATAGACACAGACAAAAACACCACTAAGTTTTAAGCACGCTTTATAGGGTTATAAATAAAAAAATAAGCTCTCACGGTCTCTTAACCCTATTTATTACCAGGGTGGCAGACACATGTATAGTTTTATTTGATTATATATTTTAATCACACTTTAATTTTTGTATTTAGAAATAAACATTTTTTGGGTACAAAGAATAAAATATTTACACTTATTTTGGCGTTTTAAGTCAAAATCAAGAGAGACATAAGTTTGATTTCCTGTTTTACCCCTCTTCGGGCTCTTGCTTCAAGTTACCTCCTAGAGATATCAAGTTATCTCCTATAGACTTAACAACTTAAGAGCTGTGCCACCTTCCAAAAAGCCAGTGAAACTGTAATAGATCCTTGGCTTTCCAGCATAGTTCATTTAAAACACAATCATACACCGGAGTGGATATGACTTCGTTTTTGTTTTCATACTTAGGAAAGGAAATCTCATTAGTACGAATCGTAAATATTTTATTTATTTATTAATAATAGGTAATTCTTCTCAAATTATAATAATTATAGGACATAAGCTGATTGATTAACTTTAATTCTTTTCATAATATATTAAGTTTACGCTATCCGACGATAGATGGCGCACTTATCTTGAAATTATTTTATTTCATTAAATATCAAATTAATTTGTGTACTTTTAGTTTGATTATGATTTAATATAATTTTAATTCAAAATGGTAACTTTTATGTAAGAAATTCACTGCAGTGAAATTTTTTATGATGAACTACACAGATTGGCCAGAGAGGCTGGCTTTGACTGCTTCACCGGATTAAGAGGTGGCACAGCTCTTAGGTCGCTTAGCCTGAACCTGTATCTGATTCGTTTTTTAAATAAATATTCAAGATTTTAGAAAGTTAAAACTACTAAAAATTACTAACAATAGATGGCGCTTTTTTATATTATATAGTTTCATTTTGAACCGAAAAGAGGGCAGTGCTCCATTGTAACTGGATTATTATATTGTTGCTTTTACGCAAACCTTTTTAATACATGTAGTATTTGGGTGCAAAAAAGAAATAAAGACAATTTTTTAATTTTTTTTTTGGTTTAAGTTTAGTTTTTGAATGTCCAATCCGTCAAATAGCAACTGACCGAGTCATGGTTCGGCCCTCTCGGGCACCCTCGGATCGGATTGCTTACGCGTAACATAGTAACCGTCAAAGCCAAAGTTACTTGTGTCGAGTTACTAGCGATAGTGGTTCAGGCTAAGCGACCTAAGGGGTACGTCACCTCTCAATCCGGTGAAGCAGTCAAGGCTTACTTCTCTGGCCAATATGTGTAATTTGTCATAAAAAAATGCATTAAAAAATGAGTTTCTGTACTTCCCCAGTCGTGACGACCCATTCGCTGCAGACAGCTGTACAATTACCATTTGCTCATGAGAGCTCTTAAGAAGCTCTTTAGAGTCTGTTCCTCTATTTTAAAGAGCTTAGAACTCCTTGAACATGATTCCACGATTCCAATACGCCCAATAGGGTTGCCAACTAATCTGCCTTGTCATTGTTTTTAATAATCACTAAACTATCTATAACAATCGCACAGCGTGCTAAATCAACTTCATTAGAAACATTGTAAATTCAACACAGCACTATTATTAAAAAGGTGTTAATAAAAACAATCATAGAAATCCAATTATGGTACAAACACACATCAATTTGGAACAATACGCGTAAAGTCCGAATGGGACGCGAATTACGATCACATATTTCTATTAGCGTTTCTCAGAAATTAAACAATGTGGCTGTAATTTCAGCAGAAGTCAGATTAGCAATTTCACGACGAATTAACTTTTACAACGCGCCATTAAATTAGTTAGCATTAAATTATAAAGGATTCGTGCATTTGTTTATCTAGTTGTGGTCCGTCATGCTGGTCGTCAGATAGCTCCTGAATAATGTGCTATTTATATTTAGCAGTTTTGTTAATAATCAATACGCCAGTGCCTCTTGAATCAAACCGTACGTACTCTCTCTCTCGCTTGCTATTGGTCTAAACTCTGTCATATGGGACTTGTTTTGGCCCTCTCGGGCGCCCTCGGATCGGAATGCTTACGCGTAACATCGTAACCGTCCAAGCCGAGGTTACCCCTCACCGGGGGGACCTTTGTGTCGAGTTACTAGCGAAAGAGGTTCGGGCTAAGCGACCTAAGAGTTATGCCACCTCTCAATCCAGTGAAGCAGTCAAGGCCAGCATCTCAGGCCAATCTGTGTAGTTCGTCAAAAAAAATTCAGTGGTTTTTTTTCTCATCGATGATCAAATGGTCGACCGAACTATTAGGCTACTGCTTACCTACTATTGGATATACTTAATAAAATAACGAATGATTATTTTCAGAATATGATATCATAGTTATACCAATTCCAAAAGTAACGAGCAAATTAAAGAGAGAATATGAACCATTATGGCATCCGAGGAATAAACACCGGAAAGAGCTTTACAGGAACGGTGAAGACTTCTTCAAATTGGACCTGGAGGAATATCACGAGCCAACTGATATACCCGACATCGACAATTTTGAATTCAGTCGTAACGACGACAATCCAAAACTGGGTGACTACGACCTGGGTATAAGTTACGGTGATGATAAAATAGTCGGTGGTACTGAAGTCGATATAGATTCGTACCCATATCACGCTGCCTATGGCACCAACTGTGGTGGTGCTATTATAGACAAGAACTGGGTGATCACAGCTGGACATTGCGGGTAAGGGTTCTTCTTACATATTCCAAAACAAATTTGTATCGTATTTCCGTATTACCGTAAGAATATTACGGAATAAAGTTAATGAGATCCTAGCCAAACTTTTATCAAATTACTCATAAAGTACAATCCTTTCCAAAAATCGGTCATAGAAGCTGGCCATGACTGCTTCACCAGATTGAGAGGTGGCATAGCTCTTAGGTCGCTTAGCCTGAACCTCTATCGCTAGTAACTGGACACAAGGGTCCCGGTGAGGGGCAACCTCGACTGGGACGGGTACTATGTTACGCGTAAGCATTCCGAGATTCCTAGAGGGTCGAACCACGACTACTATTCTACGGATTTCACGGATAAATTAAGGGGCATTCAAAAACTAAACTAACTTTGAGTGCCACTTTGGAAGCGTTGGCGCTGGGAGAAGAAGGGGCCGAAGAAACACGCAGACAGACACGCTCTTAACATCAAAGGGGCCTACCCATAAAATAGCGGTGACGCGCACATACTCTCTTTCTTTGCAATCGCTGCCCCGTTGCTGAGGAACGTAACTCCTTTCTCGGCGATTAATTACTTGTCCCCATTCTGGTCCATGGCCCTGTGCTGGCGTCGCTGGTAGATGACTCAGTTCTTCGGAGATCTGGTCCGACCATCTTTTCGGACTTTGGCCTTTTGGTCTTTTTCCTTCGACCTTCCCTTCACTTCTTTCGGACATACTTAACTTCTGACGGACATAATATACTTAATGCAAATTTATTTTATGGTTATGGGTATGGTATTTATGGTTTTCTCATCGAAGCCATTGTCAGAATTGGACCAATGGAACCACATGCCAAGCACTAGCTTCCAAACCAAAAAATCACGAAAATCGGTTTACCCAGTCGAAAGTTATGCGGTAACAAACAAAAATAATATACACACGAATTGGGAACCTTCTCATTGTTTTTCAAGTTGAAAATAAATGTTTTCACGTTTATTTTAGCGTCGGTTTTTTGTTTTATTTCTAAATACACTTGTTTAATATATCGACGCTGGAAAACAAAAACATAGTAACCCACAAAAATGAAATTTTTCATCAGAGCTGAAAAACAATTTAACTTTTAGAAAAAATGTAACTTTCGTGTATGTGGATCTGGAGCTGTCGTTTTTGGACACAATATTAATTAGTTTTTGCTAAATAAGTCATAATCACGGCATTAACCTAGAGTTTTCCTAAAGGAAAATCGTTTTACGGTACAAAAAATAAACAGAAGTGTCAATCTTGAATATCTTATTTTCACTATTTTTCATCTAATTGTTTCAAGTCATATATCATTCGACGCGTCTTTTTTCTGATTCCAATGACGTCAAAACGTGAAAATGGCCATATGTGTCACTTACTAAGTTTTTGCTTTCCAGCTTCGATATGTATGGGCATATTTGCACCAAATTCATGATAACAGCGTGTATTTAATCTTTTTATGATCCGTAGGTCAAAGCCGTACATAAGAGTTGGCTCCAAATACCTGAATCAAGGCAAAAAGATACAAGTGAAACGGAGCTACGTTCACCCACAGTGGCTGGCGAAGACTAAGGAGCATCCGTTCGACTACGACTTCCAACTCCTGCTGCTGGGTGAGACCCTGAAGTTCGATGATCACGTGCAACCGGTCAAGGTTGGCCGCATCGAAGATATGGTCATCGGGAAACTAATATCGGTGACCGGGTGGGGCAACACAGAGGAGAACGTAAGTAACAAGTATATTAGTACAACAAGTAAAAAAAAAATAAAGTGTCAATTGCCTAATGGTTTAGGGTACGGTCTGCGAATCGTAAGGTTGTGGGTTTGAATCGACCATTTGACTATTGACGTGAACCATTTTTTTTTTGTTGTCGGGGAGGAAATCTTCAGAAAGATACCCTGCCTTCTGGGGGGAAGGCGGCGGTTATGTGGGGATCTTACCCACTAAAACCTCCCCGGTGGCCCTTTCCTCGGTGCATGACGAGGGGCTCCGGGATCTCACGTGGAACGCACCGGAGCCCCTCTGCACTGTGCTCAAGGAGAGCACGTCCCGGGGGGAGGTTACTCCCTCCTCCCATGTGCCCTCGCAGCGCAAGGCGACACGGGCCAGCCGATGTCGCCTTCTTCCCGGGTCCACTTTGGTGGACGACGCAGACAAGGGTGGGGCCCTTGTCGCCCAGTGAACCCGAGGCCCCTTTTAGTCGCCTTGTACGACAGGCAGGGGATACCGTAGTCTTATTCTTGAGAGCCCAGAACTACAGGGCTGAACCACTCTTATTCCCTGCTTTTTCATGAGCAGATGATATCCAGTCAAGATGTCGACTTCGATCGCTTCTTACTTCGCCCTTTTAAGAACTTTAATAATAAAAAAGAAGATTAAGGACGGACCCTTGTGTCGGGTTCCTAGCGAAAGAGGTTCAGACTAAGCGACGCAAGAGCTATGCCACCGCTCAAGCCGGTGAACCAGTAAAAGCCAAGCTTATCTGGCCAATCTGTGTAGTTCGTCATAAAAAAATAGTTTGGAACAACGCTTTTGATTGTGATATTGTATTTTTATTCCAATCTAACATAAGGCGAGAACTCCTTAACGGGGACGATTTCGAATGTAGACGAAGAATGGAGACATATGATGCTTTAAATAAAATGGAGCATCTATGCATGACGTAGACGTGGAACTGGACGTAGACAAGACAACCGACCTAACCGACAAACATAGTAACCGTCCGAGCCGAGGTTACGCTTCACCGTGGAGACCCTTGCGTCAAGTTACTAGCAAAAGAGATTCAGGCTAAGCAACCTAAAAGCTATGCCTATGAAGCGAATTCAGCTCCTTTGGCTAATCTGTGTAGTTCGTCACAAAAAAAATACTACTTTTACATGGCACATATAGCTTATCTAAAGCCTATCTAAAGGTTCTCTGGAAGAAAATGCTAAATAGCATTAAGTTCGCTTTTGTACATGTACTTTGTTGCAATAAAAGATTTATCACAATATACATTACAATGACAGGCAAGACAGATAATAAATTATAACCGACATGTATAGATAATTTCTAATACACTATTTTACTAAGAGAGAGTGTGAAATAAGGCGTGTAATTGTAGTGAAAAGAACAACAATATCGATATTGATCGTATTCTGTAACACACTATTTTTATGGCTGAATGCAGTTGTTTTCTTTTACCTTTTTCATTTCTACGACAGGGACAAACACGTCACACACAACACACAATCGTGAAGAAGCCTACTTGGATGGGAGACCACGGATTGGTAGATTTCACAAGCTTTCATCAAACCACCTTTGAAGTACATCCTTTCCAATAAAAATGAATCATCTGATTTCGGACACAGGCTAGATCTTTACAAATCTTCAAAGCGTCCATTCGCGACCGTCGGAGGTTGCGAATAATCCTCGCGCGTTACTGCTATTTTATGGGCAGGCCTCACCCCTTAGATGCTAGGAGCGTTGCTGGAGTTTCTTCGGCCACTTCTTCTCCCAGCGCCAACGCTTCCCGAAGTGGTACTCAAAGTTAGTTTAGCTTTTGAATATCCTGGAAGGCGCTGGTCTCCTTCTACGAGTCAGTAATGGCCCAGAAGGAGACCGCAGAACGGGATCGGGAGAGGGCCGATCCCGTTCGGAGATGGCGCAGGCGGGCCGGTGGCAGACCGGCCCGCAGCCCTGTAGTTCTGGGCTCTCAAGAATAAGACTACGGTATCCCCTGCCTGTCGTACAAGGCGACTAAAAGGGGCCTCGGGTTCACTGGGCGACAAGGGTGGGGGCCTGCGTCGTCCACCAAAGTGGACCCGGGAAGAAGGGGACATCGGCTGGCCCGTGTCGCCTTTTCGCTACGAGGGCACAGGGGAGGAGGGAGTAACCTCCCCCCGGGACGTGCTCTCCTTGAGCACAGTGCAGAGGGGCTCTGGTGCGTTCCACGTGAGATCCCGGAGCCCCTCGTCATGCACCGAGGAAAGGGCCACCGGGGAGGTTTTAGTGGGTAAGATCCCCACATAACCGCCGCCTTCCCCCCAGAAGGCGGGGTATCTTTGTGAAGATTTCCTCCCCGTCAACAAAAAAAAAAAAAAAAAAAAAAAAAAAGCTTTTGAATGTCCCTTAGATTATCCGTGAAATAGCAACCGACCGAGTCGTGGTTCGGCCCTCTCGGGCGCCCTCGGATCGGAATGCTTACGCGTAACATAGTAACCGTCCAAGCCGAGGCTACCCCCCACCTTGTGTCGAGTTACTAGCGATAGAGATTCAGGCTAAGCGACCTAAGAGCTCTGCCACCTCTCAATGCGGTGAAGCAGTCAAGGCCAGCTTCTCTGGCGAATCTGTGTAGTTCGTTATACATTTACATTACACTGATTTCAGTTGGCTTGATATTGAATTATTCGTCCATTGCAATTTTATATTTCATTAAAAAAAACTTAAAGTTAAACGAGAAAAGATATCTTACGTAAACTTGGATCCCAGAAGGCGGGATATCTTTTTAAGATTTCCTCCCCGTTAACAAAAAAAAACGTAAACTTGTATAATACAGTATTTTTCATAAAATTTTATTTTTATTTAAATTTAAGTACGTATGCCCACCCTCCCCACATGGAGGCAATTTTTATTGAAATATAAATAGTTACAGCCTTTATTTACGTCCCACTGCTGGGCGCAGGCCTTCTCTGTGAAGAGAGTATAAGGGCATAGTCCGCCACGCGGCCCTAATGCGGATTGGCAGACTTCACATGCCGTAGAAAAAATTCCTAAGATATGTAGGTTTCCTCACGATGTTTTCCTTCTCCGCCGAGCGCGTGGTAAATCAGCACATAAAATTGCAACAACAAATTTATTGGTACCGGGCACCGGGGATCGAACTCGGGTTGCTAGCGTACTACGCAACTTGAGCCAACCACACTGACACTGAGCTGCCACGACTCGAAATATAAATAAATTAATAAAATATTTTATTTTATTTTAAGGATATTTAATTGTCTATCAAATACAAACTTTCTTAACCGACCCTCTATTTTTGTCCACGGCTATATAATGGACGGATGTACAATACTAACTTATATGTATGTACGAGTACACACTTAGCTGTCCTCAATAAATCTTGTAGAATAGCAGACAAGGCTCGAGCGACTGACTAAGGTACGAGCATCTTAAGCTAAGCCAGCTCTAAGTTATGACGTGCCCGTGACGTCACAGAGGGACGGGCCGCCTCCCGACTAAACATATTTATTTACTGTTAGATAATTACTTTGACATTCAGAAATAAAGCATTATTTTAGAAATTCAAGTTACTTTTCAAGCGACGAGCATCTTAAGCTAAGCCAGCTCTAAGTTATGACGTGCCCGTGACGTCACAGAGGGACGGGCCGCCTCCCGACTAAACATATTTATTTACTGTTAGATAATTACTTTGACATTCAGAAATAAAGTATTATTTTGGAAATTCAAGTTACTTTTTCAAGCGACGAGCATCTTAAGCTAAACCAGCTCTAAGTTATGACGTGCCCGTGACGTCACAGAGGGACGGGCCGCCTCCCGACTAAACATATTTATTTACTGTTAGATAATTACTTTGACATTCAGAAATAAAGTATTATTTTGGAAATTCAAGTTACTTTTTCAAGCGACGAGCATCTTAAGCTAAGCCAGCTCTAAGTTATGACGTGCCCGTGACGTCACAGAGGGACGGGCCGCCTCCCGACTAAACATATTTATTTACTGTTAGATAATTACTTTGACATTCAGAAATAAAGTATTATTTTGGAAATTCAAGTTACTTTTTCAACCGATTTCAAAAAAGATCGTCAATTCGTATAACCGTCAAATATTTAACCTTATAACTTTCGACTGGGTGAACCGATTTGTTTTTTTTTATTCGAAAGCTGTTGCTTCCAGTGTGCAATCCGAGTTCATTGTCAAATGGCATCCACGAGAAAACCATATAAGTCTTATATTTGCATTAACTATGTACGCGAAAAATGCCCGAATAACTCAAAATCACGCCAACCAATTTCTATGATTCATTTTTTATAAAGGATTTACTTCAAACTTAGTTTGATAAGATTTCGGCTAGGTTCTAATTCAATTCTATTTCGTAATATTCCCACGATAATTCGGTAATACAAAAAGAGCGTTCGCGCGTTTTAGCGTTTAACGTTTGGTAGGATTTGATGGTTTTCTGTTATCACTCGTAAACATACTTGTATAACGTTTAATCATGATCTCACTGTTAAGTGGAAATGCAGTCCTCGATGGTACCTCACTTAGTAAATGCTCTTTCAATCTGCTTTTGAAAAAACCAACATTGTAATGGGATACGTGGGCAAAGTACTTCAGTATTTTGCTTTACGAATAATGTAAGACGATGTAATACGGTTAGTTCGGGTTTGAGGGATGTCCAAAAGGATGAAATACAGCAGTGCGTCTTGTAGTCCGATGGTGGAAGGGCGATGGGGGAATTAAATCGTGAAATTCCTGAGCACACACTGAAAAGCATTCTGTGCCGCTAGCTAAACCTATTTTTTTATTCTAATGTTACGCAGTTACCAGTGAAACTGAGACTGTACTGTTTGTTACTGGATTTAATAGGTGGCAAAGATCGCTAAGCCTGAACCATTTTTCGCCCTCCCCCACCTCCCCGGTTTGGACGGTTACTCTAAGCGTAACCATTCCAGTTCGATGGCACCCGTGAGGGCGGGCACCGCGACTCGACAGGTAGCGGTAGCTTTACCACGGAGAAGCTAAACAACAAACAAATAATGTGATTTCAAATTTCTGAAATTTCTATCAATTTACTTGGGCATTTTTTTAACAAGCTCTAGGCTCATCTGATCCTAAGATCACCGTCGTCCATGAACATCCATAGCACCAGAGGAGCTGCAGGCGCGTTGCCGGCCTTTGAGATAGCAGTAGGACTCGTTTCTTGATTGTCCCTAAATCGTAAAGGTTCGGAAACACCGCTGGTGACAGTTGATTCCACAGGTTACAGTGAAAGTTACGCGAGAAACGTACAGTCGGGAAACGCCAACCATCAAGATCGTGTCGATGGAATTTGGACTTCTACCGAGATGTGCGGTAATGGAAATAGGTAGCTGGAGTGATTGCGAACAATTCCTCAGAACACTCCCCGTGGTAAATACGATACAGAATGCAAAGAGTCTCGACATATCTTCGCAGACCCAGAGGATCAAGTCGATCGCAAAGACCCTGATCGTAGATGATCCCAGCAGCTCCACGTTTTACATGGCCAAATGGAAGGAGCTGGTATTGGTAGTTATTAGAGGCATAATTCCAAAAATCGTTAATGTCTGCAATTTCTGTACTCTAAGTTCCATTTATAACTTTATTTCAAACGGATCGTAAACAGCTAACCATATAAAACTAATTTCCTTTCAGGGACCGTACTCGCCGACTCTGCAAGCTGTAAGGGTACCGATAATATCCAAACTGCAGTGCCAGGATGTTCCCTTCCCGTACTTCAGAGGCAGCCTTACATCAAGAATGTTCTGTGCCGGCTTCCCGGAAGGGAAAAAGGACGCGTGCCAGGTACTGAAAGAATAAAGTTGCTATCAAGTTAAATCAACTATTATATCACTTAGCACCTATACAGATAGAAAACACAAATAATTTTATTGACCTAAGTACATAACACTGTTTAACAAAGAATACCCCTATAGTTAAATAATTAAACTTATTTCTATACATTTTCTAAGGTCTAAACTAAGCCGAGCCTAGCGACCGACGCTAGCTTCTTCCAATGTATTATTTGAACAAATAAAAGTAGTTTTTTTTTTATGACGACCTACACAGATTGGTTAGAAAAGCTGGCCTTGACTCCTTCACCGGATTGAGAGGTGGCATAGCTCTTAGGTCGCTTAGCCTGAACCTCTATCGCTAGTAACTCGACGCAAGGGTCCCCCCGGTGAGGGGAAACCCCGGCTTGGACGGTTAGTATGTTACGCGTACGCATTCCGATCCGAGGGCGCCCGAGAGAGCCGAACCACGACTCGGTCGGTTGCCATTTCACGGGTAATCTAAGAGACATTCAAAAGCTGAACTAACTTTGAGTGCCACTTCGAGAAGCGTTAACGCTAGGAGAAGAAGTGGCTGAAGAAATTCGCGAATGGACGATTTGTGGATTTGTAGAGATCTAGCCTGTGCAATGGTAATCGCGTGGTCCGGATCGTCAAGAACGTGTAACAGCCTCCGGGCGACGCGACGGAATTTATTATAGGAAGGCTTATAGGTGGCGGCACTTACAAGAAGTTTGTTAGAATGTTTGGTGGCAGTCTCGAAAAACCGTCGAGATGCCTGCTTAAAGAATTGATAAAAGTAGTGTGCTAGCACTGTTATAGTTGCGGGAGATAAGTCTAGCACGGAGCGAAATGTGGAAGGCATAGTTTACAGTTGTGCACATAATTGCGTGCATGTATACAAATTACACATAAATTAATAAAATAAAACAAAACAAAAGTCAATTAACTTAAAATTAGAAGCGACTGTGTAGTAGGAGCGAGCGGGGTGTGGTATCGGTGCGCGGGGCGGAGTATGACTGAAGAACGGAGGAGAACTGGCGAAATATTATGACGCTATACAGATGTAATAATTAACCAACTTCATAAAAGGTGGTTGTCAATTCGTCCGTATATAATATTTTTGTTTGTGCACACATATCTCTCTAGAGCTCTATGACATGGGGACCTCGGCTTGACCAGTTACTATAATCGCGTTAACAATCCTAACCGAGGGGGCCACGACTCGGTTGGTAGCTTTTTTAAGGAAGTGCGTTTACTCATTTGCATCCGCCAGAGGTAGCTAGGGCATTATGTCGGGCTCGGCATACTAGAGGCTACCGACTAAAACCTCCCACGGTGAGCCGGCCTGAGCCCGGTGACAGGACCAATCAGGAATCTGGGTCTCCTGCGCCTGTGGAGAGCCGTGCTAACAAAGCTACTTTTCCATACGGGTACTATCAGGACATTCAAATAGTTAAGTTAACCACAATTTCAGGGTGATTCCGGCGGACCGGCGGTATCGAACGAACGTCTTCTGGGCATGGTCTCTTTCGGCTACGGCTGCGCCACCCCCGGCTCCTACGGAGTCTACAGTAAGGTTGCGAAAGTGAGACCCTGGATTGAAGAAATTACCGGATTAACACTGGATTAAACATAATAAAACTTTTTGGATTATCGTTGTTTCTTACCTAATTTAATTGTCTGCAAAACTTAAGGTCACCAGGCTTTGACTAATTCGACTATTGACTCCACCGCCTCCCATGGCCCCACCAACCTCGCGGTTATATGGGAGGGCACGCGTGGTTTGTCGGTGTGATCCCACCTGTGACCTTCTTGACTCTGTACAAGTTCTTTATCAGGGCCTTTCTCCAGACTATCGACTATTGACCAGCAATCCTCATGACTTTGTCTGGAATTAATCCATAAACTAACAAAGGTGTCCTACCTTGCTGCCTCATCAGAAACTGATTAAACAATAGACCACAGAGACAGACAGAAGAATATACTCATAGTTATGAAATCGTTTTTCTAGAACATTCTTAACTTCTTATCTTTAGGAAACGGGACAAACAAGCTTTCGGCTCACCTGATCTTAAGTGAATAACGTCGCCCATGAACATCCACAGCACAGTAGAGGTGCTGCGTTGGCGGCCATTGACATAGGAGTAGGCTTTTCTCCAACCTTCATAACTGGGGCCTAGGCTTCGAACCGGGCGGTTACAAGACCTCGAGGTGACGCGCGCAGTATTCCCGTTGCGCTCCTGCCAGACGTAGGGGTAACTCCATTCAGACCACAGACTTCACATGTTTTAGAAAAAAATTCTAGGACATGTAGGTTTCCTCACGATGTTTGCCTTCACCGCCGAGCGCGTGGTAAATCAGCACAGAAAATTGCAACAACAACTTTATTGGTAACGGCACCGGGGATCGAACTCGGGTTGCTAGCGTTCTATGCAACTTGAGCCAACCGCCCGGACACTGAGCTACCACGGCTCATACTTTGTTAACATATATATAAACTAATTACATAATAACTAACATAAATGCAGTGTTAAATAAACGATTTGTCGTAGTTGATGGTACTACAGATAGTAAACACGATAGAGAATGCTATTGGCTTATCTCCAGCATGGGAAGTTCTGCATCTGAAATAATGATGATTCAGAGTGAAAGGTTATCACCAACAGGTGAACAGTGTGATCATTTTGTTAATCAAATTGATTAACAAAATAAAATTGGTATCCAAAATTATAATTAAAATATGCAATCATTACACGCTTGAATCATAAAATATGATTACGCGATTCTATTTCCTACACCAGTTTATTGTTTGTACAGAATTCTACTTGATCAAAGGGTAAGTTAGACTATTGTTTTTTAACCGACTTCAAAAAAGGGGGAGGTTCTCAATTCGTCTGTATTTTTTTTATGTTTGTTACGTCATAACTTTCGACTCGGTAAACCGATTTTGGTGATTCTTATTTTATTTGAAAGCTGGTACTTGCAATATAGGTCCATGAGACCTTAAACTATAGGCTTAAATTCGCATCAAGTATGTGTAAGTATGTGCGCTCTCTCTTATTCCTCCTCATTTCTGAGGATCGTGGTCACTAGAGCCCCTCAAATGAACAATCTGCCTCCATCGGTTTCGGTCCGAGGCAGCCCTCACCAGCTGGTAGAGATTAGGAGAGGAGATGGCACCTTTTACTTGGTCAGACCATCGTGTTGGCGACCGGTCTCTTGTTCTCTTGCCTTCTGTATTGCCAACGATGACCAGCTTTTAAGATTGCCATCCCTCTACGCATTATATGCCCGAAATATGACAGTACGGGCTGTAGACACGTAGTCGACAATCTGGTCTTTATGCCGAGGTGGGAGAGAACCACCATACGGTCGATTGTGCTAAATTGTGTTTCCAGGCTAATAAATAATAATATTTTAATTAATATCAATAAGTAATACATAAGGATAGTTAACCTCAATTATATAGGAACACTTGAAAAAGTTTATTTCACTGCAGCTTTAACCTATTACAGTCATAATTATTTCATAACGCCCCTAAAGAAGTGTAACTTCAAAATATAAAATTACATAAGAATTGAGAACTTCTTTTTTCATTTTTGAAGCCGATTTAAAAGGAAATATCGTTTAAAACTTAAATTATTTTTTTGTAAATTTGGCTATGTATGTATTGTAGAATTTTAAGAGGTCATGACATCAGTATTAATGCGGCTCCGTACCAGGTCAACTACGGAGACATCTGTGGCGGCGTTCTGGTACACCAGCTGTGGGCCTTGACTGTAGCGCATTGCGGGTAATTGAATATAATTCAAATTATTTAAATCATCATCGTCATCAACTATAGCCAGTGGAACTCCACTCCTAAATACGGGTCAAGTCAAGTTACGTCACAGCAAGCTATTGTGCCATGGTTCACTTACTGACTTACTGTCTCACATGTTGACTAAATATAACATCAACTTTCATTTGTAAAAAATGAATGTTTGTCTGTATGTACGCGCATAATATGATTGATTGAACATGATTATTATTTTTAGAACAAATTTTGTTTATAAAATAAAATATTTTTTTTATTAAAATCAAATCTCTAAATTCTCATTAAAGAAAAGTGAGTGAATGAGACAGAAAGACGTTCCGTTTTTCGGCCAACGGATTGCCACTTCAAACAGACCATACGTCATATCATAAATGTCAATTATTGAATCCCGTCCAGATCAAATCGAAATCTCTTAGGTTCTCCTACTAACTACTATAAAAAAAAGCGATACGATGTTTGCCGGATCAGCTAGTAGGTATTACAAAATACTAATATATATATATATATATTTATATATATATACCCATGGTAGATCAGGGCGGTTGCCTCAAGTTGCAAAGTACGCTAGCAACCCGATTGGAAACCTACATGTCTTAGAAAAATTGTCTAAGGCATGCGAAGTCCACCAATCCACGCTAGGGTTGCATGGCGGACTATGCCCTTGTAGTCTCTTTATAGAGAAGGCCTGTGCCCAGCTGTATATATACAGAAAAGCTATAATTTTTTTATTAGACGTTCAGGCTAAGCGACCGCTTGCCTCTCAATCCTGTGAAGCAGTAAAGGCCAGCTTCTTTGGCCAACCTGTGTAGATCGTTAAAAAAAATCTCTTTTTTTAAAACTTTAACTGTATTAATATAATTGATCTATCGTTTGCCTGCGTCTCTCTTTTCCTCCGATTACAATGTAGGTGTTTTGGAGAATAGAATGATCAGGCATTTACTAAGCTAATGCATCCAGGACTGCATTGTCACTATGTTAAATGTGATCAGATGGGACCGCAGTAAAGATCTTGCTTAGAAACTATAAAAAAACAATGCAATTTTAATCTGAAGCTTTGATTGTTAAAAATATTATATAAATTTATTTTATTGGAAAGCTTATTTTAATAAGAATCTTGTAGTGAAATATCAAATCTGCCGGTACCACGCACACGATTTTGCAATTTCAAGCGTGTACCAGTTTGGAAGAGAAAGTCTAGAACATTTTATCTTTGGGCTAGAAACTTTTAGCGGTATTACGTAGCTGGCTGAAACTTATGCGAATAGACATCGTACGTACACTTCCTCTGCTGATACGATATCTCAAGTATTCAATTAATGCAACGCAAATATATAGTTTATTGTTTGATTTTAAATCTACCGGATAGAAAATAGCAGTTATAGCCTAGCTAAGGAGTTCAACTTCGAATCCAAGTTGTCTTGTACCAAAGAATTATAAATTTATATATAGCTTATAAATTTGTGCCCAGTGTTTGATCTCGAAAGCGGACATTGAAAGCTGTGTCTGTCTACCCTACTAGAGTTAAAAGGAAATAGGTATAAGAGATGTAGATAGATAGATAAATCCTTTATTGCACCAAAGAATATGTACAAAGGCGAACTTAATACTAATTAGCAATTTTCTTCCAGTGCCGCTAAAAATAGGGTTTAAAAACTATTAAATAGATAAATAAATATATATTTACATATCCATAAATAGATACTTCAATATAAATATAAATAATATACATACACATAGAATATATATAACAACAATAAATATACCAGTTTGTAATTTTTCATTGCTTGAGTAAAAGTTCAGATACACGCGACTTAAAGACATTAGTTGACGAAGCCTCCTAATCTCAATCGGCAAACTATGCCATAGTTTTATTGCTGTACAGGTAAAAGAATTGCCATAGACATTCGTGTGACATTCGGGGAACGTTAAAATTTGCTATACGACGAGCTGTTTAAGTACGAAGCGCTCACGAAGATATTCTGGAGACCAAGCGTTATGAATTATGTTATATAACATGGTAAGTGTGTGTACATCTCGCCTGTTGCGGATGTTGAGCCACTTCAGCTGAGCCCGATAGTGTGATACATGGTGATATTTACGTATTCCGAAGATAAACCTTCTTCTTCTATAAGCTCTACAGCCCTTTGTGAGCCTTGGCTTGGTCAAGCCTCCTCCACCTCGGTCTATCCTTGGCCGCAGTCCTCCAGGTTCCTATGCCAATTTCTTTGGCGTCTCGATTGACACCAACTATCCAGCGGAGCTTTGGTCTTCCCCGACCTCTTCGACCTTCGGGGTCCCTCGACATAACTGCCCTGGGTATCCTGGCTTCATCCATTCTCTGCACATGACCAGCCCATCTAAGCCTGTTTAATTTTAATGTGCCCAGCCACGTACAGTTCCCGGTAGAGATCATAAAGCTCCTGGTTATAACGGCTCCGCCATTGGTTGTTCTCGCACACAGTGCCAAAGATACGCCTCAGGATTCGTCTCTCAAACACTAACAGCGCGTTCTCATTCCCTCCGGCCTTATAACGGTTTTGTAGAGTAGCAGTTTCATTTTACGGAGTAGAAGTTTCGATCGCAGATATTTCAGAAGGCCGAAGTAGCATTTATTTGCCGCCAGAATACGTCTTTTGATTTCTGCAGATATGTCGTTATACTTCGTTACCATTGAAGCCAGTTAAACAAAGCTGTCTACTGCTGCCAAGGTGTTGTTTCCTATGGTTGCAGTTTTTCCGTTAGTAGAAGATAAACCTTATACATAGATTAAGTAATCGCTCAAGTTTATCGAGAATTGTTTCATTGACAATATAGCAAACATCAGCATAGTCTATGATGGACAGCAACAGAGAGTTAACTAAAGTAATCCTAGTAGTAGTAAATGGGATCACGCCTTTTTATGGTACAGAGTTCTAAAGCTCACCCCTCCGACGAATGAGTATCTGCACGCGTTTTCTATCAATTTACTAAACAAGTATTTTTAAGTGTAAACCCAAAAACCGACTTCAAATAAAATCACTGACGGATTCAAATTTAATGCGTCAACGTGCTTGCGAACTCTTTTAAGACTCATATGGTTTTCTCAGAGATACCTGGCGTAGGGGATACCGTGATCAAGAAGGCGGTTCCCCAGGACGAGACTCTTCCATTGCACTGCGGCAGAGTTGACTCCTGCGATTATCCCTTATGCGGATAACTCGGACGCATGGTTTTCTCAGAGATGTCACTGTCAGAACCGGATCAAAATGAAATCGTATCACCCGGGAAGCAATATCTTTAAATAAAATAGAATCATACAAATCGGTTCACCCAGTCCAAAGTTATAAGGTAACAAACATTAAAAAAACAAACACAAGAATTAAAAACTTACTCCTTATTTGAAGTCGGTTAAAAAAACACGAGAGAAAATGTGGCAGTGTCGGTTGGGGAAACCCAATCTGTCACTTTCTCTTTATAATTAGTTTTAGTTCTTAAAAATATCTCAATAATGTTTCTTAGTACAGATAAATCCTTCATCAGAGTCGGAAGTAAGCGTCGAATGGGTGGGCCAATGGTTGCTATACGACGTCATTTAATTCATCCGAAATATAGAGATGAGCATTTGTTCGACTTTGACGTACAGCTGCTACAGTTGCGAAGGAGGCTGCATTTTAGCGAGACGATATCGAGGATCAAGTTAAGTGACGGTGAATGTGGAGACAGCATTGTCATCACTGGATGGGGTTATCCCGTTGAAAAGGTAAAGATAAACGCGCTTCGTATCGGATTTGTGTTTCCAAAATGTAAATTAGTTAAACAAAAATAATTTCAAAAAAAATCAAAAGAACACTTCAAATCAAACCAGTGACGGATTAAACAAATCTGAAGCTTGTCAGAGAAGCGTATGGTGCTCCAGATGGACCGACGACCTTATAACGATAGCCGGAAGTGGCTGGATGCGGAAAGCGGAGGGCGGAGGAAGCGGACGGTAACTATGTAACGAGTAAGCATTCCGATCCGAGGGCGCCTGAGAGGGCCAAACCGACTCGGTCGGTTGCTATTTCACGGATAATCTAAGGGATATTCAAAAGCTAAACTAACTTTGAGTGCCACTTCGGGAAGGGTTGGCGTTGGGAGAAGAAGTGATCACAATTCAGCCACAACAGATCACAATTTCAGCCCTGTAGTTCTGGGCTCTCAAGAATAAGACTACGGTATCCCCTGCCTGTCGTATAAGGCGACTAAAGGGGCCTCGGGTTCACTGGGCGACAAGGGTGGGGCCTTTGTCGTCCGCTAAGGTAGACCCGGGAAGAAGGCGACATCGGCTGGCCCGTGTCGCCTTGCGCTGCGAGGGCACAGAGGGGGAGTAACCTCCCGGTGCGTTCCACTGGAGATCCCGGAGCCGTGCCGTCATGCACCGAGGAAAGGGCCACCGGGGAGGTTTTAGTGGGTAAGAACCTCACATAACCGCCGCCTTCCCCCCAGAAGGCGGGGTATCTTTCTGAAGATTTCCTCCCCGTCAACGAAAAAAAAAGTTAACAAGAATGTTAGTATAATACTTCTGAAAAAAGAATAAGAAATACAGCTAGCTCTTTCTTAAAAAAAAACGGTTCAGGCTAAGCGACCAAGAGTTTTACCACCTTTTAAATCTGGAGAAAATATTGCGGTCAACTTTTCTGGCCAAACAGTGTAGATTCCCAAAAAAAATTGCTTCTACAAAGATCTAGGAAGAGATTGTGAATTTCCATTTTGTACTTAACTCTATTTGCACATCTAAATGGTTCTGTATGTTAAGGCATATCTAGTCCTATCCCCCGCCGTAGTGTTTGCAGGTTAAGCTGACAAAAAGTAACTTCTTTAGGGAGACTACAAGGACATTCTTCAGCAAGTAAGGGTGCCTGTTGTGCCAGTCTCTGAGTGCCAACAGATGAAAGAGTTCTGGTATAACCACACACTGACAGCTCGGATGTTCTGCGCTGGTGGGCGAGACGGTGATGCATGCCAGGTAATGCTGCAGCTGGAATCGTCATTATTTAAAACTGGAGAGGCATAACTACATATCTACGTAATGGATCTTAGTATACCTTTAAGCACAAATAGCATAATTATCATCTTTAAAAAAGGACGAGGTTTTCAATCCATCTATGAGGTCTATGTTTATTTATGTTAGTTACCTCATAACTGTGAACTGGGTGAGCCGATTTTGATGATTTTTTCATTTGAAAGCTGGCGCTTCCCATGTGGTACCAATTTTTCCAATTCTGAAAATGGAATCCATGAGAAAACCAAATAAGTCTTAAATTTGCATTAAGCGCGACAAATTGACGAATAACTCAACATCATACCTTTGATTATCTGTGAAATAGCAACCGACCGAGTCGTGGTTCGGCCCTCTCGGGCACCCTCAGATCGGAATGCTTACGCGTAACATAGAGGTTCAGGCTAAGCGACCTAAGAGCTATGCCACCTCTCAATCCGGTGAAGCAGTCGAGGCCAGCTTCTCTGGCCAATCTGTGTAGTTCGTCAAAAAAAATCAACATCATACCAAACAATTTCAATTCATTTTTTATATTGAAAGAATTTACTTGGGTTTTTTGATAAGAGCTTGGTTAAGTTCTCAAATGCTACGATAATTTGGAAATACAAAGAAGATGGATTTGAAGTCCGTTTTTATTTTTACTGTTAAATACTTGTAATTTATACATTATGAAATTGCAAATTTTAATATTATGACTTTATGACTGCCAATTTTTTTTATATTGATAAGTTGAAGCATACATTTATTGACGTAATCTATCTGTTAAAACCGACTTACTTGGCGGTTCCAACAAGAATGTTAATTATAAAAAAATATTAGCATCATTTCAAAGGAATGTATTCTGTCAATTCTGTTTGTCCTCGTGAGTTCAGGTGTGATTTGTGTCTGTGTGTACCAGGGCGACAGTGGCGGCGCGGCGGTGTCGTACGGCAAACTGGTCGGCCTCTCGTCCTTCGGCTTTGGCTGTGGAAGAAATGTACCAGGAGTATATACCAACGTATCTAATCCACAGATTATAGCATGGATACTACGATATGTTAAGTATAACGATTCACGACAGAATATAAGTTAATTTAACAGAATTAAATAAAAAAATATTTCAGATTTTTTTTTGACGAACTGCACAGGCCAGAGAAGCTGGCCTTGACTGCTTCACCGGATTGAGAGGTGGCATAGCTCTTAGGTCGCTTAGCCTGAACCTCTATCGCTAGTAACTCGACACAAGGGTCCCCCCGTTGAGGGAACCTCGGCTTGGACGGTTACTATGTTACGCGTAAGCATTCCGATCCGAGGTCGCCCGAGAGAACCGAACACGGTCGGTCGGTTCCTATTTCATTACCCGTGAAGTGTAGGACATTCAAAAACTGTTTCTTTCAGATGCATCATTACTTTATACTGTTAAAATAAATTTAGACAAGTATTTACGAACAAAAACAAAAACCAACTTCAAATTAAATTAAACGATATTACGCGAGGACGCCCTCTTTGTATTTCTGAATTATCGTAGGAATATTACGAAAGAAAATTACTCAGAATCAAACCAAACTATAATCAAACTACTCTTAAAGTTACAGTTGTTAAAGTACGTCCTTTTCGACGAAGATGAGACGGCCTTTAGTATGGGATGCTACATGCGTCCATACTTTGGCACCAGCCCTTCTACCAGAATCTTCTGTTGAGGCTGTAGCGGCCGCTGCAACTGCAGAAAACCGCAAGCGCAAATATAGTAACCTCGATAGAGGTTTCATATTTGAGCCGTTTGGAGTAGAAACTTTAGGTCCGTGGGGTCCTATTGCACACAACCTTTTTAATGTGATAGCTAAGAAGTCGGTCGACACATCTGGTGACCAGAGCTGGCTTATACCTTGCACAGAGGCTAA
This sequence comes from Meandrusa payeni, assembly GCA_029286785.1. Taxonomy (NCBI): domain Eukaryota; kingdom Metazoa; phylum Arthropoda; class Insecta; order Lepidoptera; family Papilionidae; genus Meandrusa; species Meandrusa payeni. The sequence continues at coordinate 8,089,037 of JAGSMX010000029.1, forward strand.
GCATTGCCATACGACGTGACAATGCTACCAGCCTTCTAGGCACGCTGCCAAGTGACGACGGTTTGGCACAGTTATATTTTTTGTAAACTTTTTATATAATACCTATTATATTGTAAATATTTCTTTTCATAGTTAGTATTATCTGTAAGTTTGTATGTACTATATTCTATACTGTTTTTTTAGACTTGAATTAAAAGGGTTGAAAAAGGACTACCAATGATAGGTTTTCTCACAAAAGAAGGTCTAAAAACAATGATAAAAATACATTTTCTAAAAAGGAAGGATTGTTTGATGGATTTATCGCCTCCGAAACCTCACGAATAGTAAATGTCATCAAAGTCGTTAGCTATTTCCGAGATTTTTTCTCTGTCTTTCTCCCTTTCTCGTTTAAAGGTATTAGTTAATGTTTATAATCGTTATTTTTTTTATATGAAATCAGTTAAAAAGTGGAATAGCTATACCAAACGCAGATACACAATACCAACGCAATATCGTTAAAAGAGGGTTTCTGACAGACACCGTTCCAACTGCGTATCGAAAGCCTGCGATGAAATATCCTGATGGAAAAATCCCCGGAAAATATTTCCCATTTTACCAAAGCTCCCCCTCTTTACACCCCCAATATACCCGAAGCGCACTACCCTACCGTTGTATTTAATATACATAAAACACGCCTATGTATACGGCTTGTTAATGTAATTATCTGGCTTCAATTTTGTATAAAACCGCGCCTGTGCGCTCGCGGACGCGTATGTCTGTGTTTCGTGTGCGCACGTAACGCACGCATTACGAATGTGTGCGTTTATTTTATCTACGCCGTATATTGATGCAGGGGGGTAGGAGGGTTGACTCCACCACCCCAGGGGGTGATGACGATGACGAGTCTGCGCAGTGCTGGCGCTTGACTATTCCACCCCACCGGAATGACTATAGACATGATTAACACAAGTGATTTTACCACGAATTGCCCGTTATTACGCCCTATTGATATACAACCGCACTCAAGCTTATACGTACGGGAATGTTCTAGAAGGTATGGTGACGTCATCAGAACAGCTTCTAAATAAAGAATAGATTGTAAGGTTCTATAACTGGTTATAAAATGGACCTTATTTCTAAATAGATAGGGGTTAGATTTTGTGGTTAAACTTGTTGCTTTTTTACAACTGTTAAAGCGCAATGCACGAGGCTTTATCTTCATTTGAGCTTTATTGTGCAATATCCGAGCGGCGATAGTGTTGTGTTCGTGGTCGGACTCAAAACGGAACCATCCAGGGTTCGAAGTTTAACTGTTGCAATGATTTTTTTGTTAAAGAATGGAATGAAGCAATTCACCTGATGTTATGTATTCTTGACTTCCGTATTCAAGTACTAGAGAGAATGCAAGTGCGTCAACAAAAATTTAATAATTTATTTATTTATAAAAATATTTTGTTCATCTATTTATTATTTATCATTTTATTGTATTATATAAAAGGAAAAAAAATATAAACTAGTATATATGTTGTCGTTTATGTATTCTGTATGTAATAAATTTATTAATATAACTTTATTAATATCACAAAAACAAACATGTTACATATACAGGAGCTCTGTCTCCTGAACTAGGTACAGTGTACCTGTATCTCAGGAGACAGTGCCTTCCAGAGTCACAAACAGTAAGTCCTGCGTACAATAAGTTTTTAATATAAGTTGAGTAAATTATACGATAGTTAATTATTAAAAATATATGAAAAAAAACACAAAAATGTGTGCAAAAAGAAAAAGGAAAGGTATATATATATTAAAATATTTATTTTGAAGTATCTATGAAGTTATCTATATGATATTTGTAAAACGCTATTTTTAGCGGCACTATCCTTAGCCTGCTCTTAACCACTAAAGATTATCTGGAAGGAAATGGTAAATGGCATTAAGTTCGCCTTTGTACATTTTCTTTGGTGCAATAAAGGATTTATCTATCTATCTATCCATTAAAAACACACAGATGAATTGAGAATCTCCCCCTTTTTTGAATTCGTTTAGAAAAGGAATACAGACTGTTAGTAAGATTAAATTAATATTAGAAAGAGATGTACAATAGGCATATAATTTCTTGAGCATAGACGGGATAAATTTAGGCTGTAACTAAAGTAACTTGGCTTTTATGATCTTTACAAATCTACAAAGCGTCCATTCGCGATCGTCGGAGGTTGCGAAAAATCCTTGCGCGATATAAGTATTTTATGGGAAAACCCACCCCTTGATAAGATTAGGAGCGTTGCTGGAGTTTCTTCGGCCACTTCTTCTCCCAGCGCTAACGCTTCCCGAAGTGGCATATAAGTTAGTTTAGCTTAGATTGTCCCAATAAATTTTGTTATTAAAATAGCTACCGACCACTTGGTCGGTAGCTATTTTACCACGACTTCGTGGTACGGCCCTCTCGGGCGCCCTCGGATCGGACTGCTAACGCGTAATAATGATAACCGTGCAAGCCGAGGTTACCCCTCACTGGGGGGACACTTGTGTCGAGTTACAACCTAATAGAGGTTTAGGCTAAGCGATCTAAGAGCTGTGCCACCTCTCAAATCTGGTGAAGCAGTAAAGGCCAGCTTCTCTGTGCCAATTGTGTTAGTTCTTACTTGGCTTTAGTATAAAGGCAGAAGTGACCGCGAAACAATTTACACTATAGATGCATTTGATCCAAATGAAAATTACTGGAATAAATTGGGAAGCGCATTCATGATGCAGCGATCGTACGCAGTATATTTTTACGTATCTGGTTATGTTCTGACCGGGCTTAATAACGGTGCATCACGGACTAAGTACAGTCAGCTTAAAAATTCATCTGGGCCGTAACTGTACGGAAATTAACGACGAAATGTAATTTGCATTTAATTTTCATACTCTTGTTCGACTCGATGTTTATTGTGTTTTAATTTTTTGTAACAATTATATACAGGATGTTAGGAGACCGCTTTCGAAAACGAATACAGAATCAATTCTGATTTTAAAAATTCATCTGGGCCGTAACTGTATGGAAATTAATGACGAAATGTAATTTGCATTTAATTTTCATACTCTTGTTCGACTCGATGTTTATTGTGTTTTAATTTTTTATAACAATTATATACAGGATGTTAGGAGACCGCTTTCGAAAACGAATACAGAATCAATTCTGATAAAAAATCAAAACGATTTATTAGCATTATTTACGCACCATCATGTTAGTATAGCCAAATGAAACAATAGTCATAAAAAATACTTTATTAAAAAAAAACAGCAATGAAAAACAAAGTCAAAAACAGCTGATTACACTCACACAGACTATAAATAGCTTACTTTGTTCATCGAAAGATAGACATGACAGATAAACAAATTCGCCCGAAAACAGTTCCAGACTTAAATTCAACCGAAAGCCTAGTGCTGGACGGAGGGACCCTTGTGTCGAGTTACTAGCGATAGAGATTCAGGCTAAGATATCTAAGAGCTATACCACCTCTCAATCCGGTGAAGCTGTAAAGGCCAGCTTCTTTGCCAACTAAAAAACCTAGTACTGTTGTGAACCAAAGTCACAATGTATCAAAATAGCCTAATCCCGACTCCAGGGCCCTACTCTGGCTAATCTGTGTGTTCCTTTTTGTAGTCGGTATATAATCATAAAACAAATCCTCGCGCGTTACCGTTATTTTATGGGCAGGCCCCACCCGTTAGATGTTAGGAGCGTTGCTGGAGTTTCTTCGGCCACTTCTTCTCCCAGCGCCAACGCTTCCCGAAATAGCACTCAAAGTTAGTTTATCTTTTTAATGTCCCTTCGATATAGTAACCATCCAAGCTACCCCTAAACAGGAGGATCCTAGTGTCGAGTTACTAGCGATAGAGGTTCAGGCTAAGCGACCTAAGAGCTACGCCACCTCTCAATCCGGTGAAGCAGTCAAGGCCAGCTTCTATGGTCAATCTGTGTAGATCGTCATAACAAAAAAATAATCATAAAACAATCAAAAACTCCGATTGAAATTATTAAATTACTGTTTTGTCATAATGACAATTGTATTGTAGTTGGTCAGTCGTCATAGTGAAAATTCAGCGACAACAGCATATGATCGGGGCTCAGTACAGTCAACAGCGCGTCGTTTTCGTACGCTGACTGTACCGTGCGGGCCGTGTGTTCATAATGGCACGTAGAATTTGCGAACGCTCCCTTAATCGCGCGGATTACTCGATAATATAGAAATGTACGGACATCGGGCGCCGGTGCGGGGCACATCATATTCGAACAAGAGCCGGACTTAGTCTGTCTGGGAAATGTTATTTTTAGTGTATTTAATGTAAAATGCCTACGTCCTACCAACATAAAATCTAAATATATAAATATATATATATAATAAATAAATATATATATATATATATATATATATATATATATATATATATATATATATATATATATATATATATATATATATAAATATATATATATATATATATAAAAGAAAATGTGTGTAGTTTTGAACCGTATAGGCTCCGAAACGGCTTGACCGATTTCAATGAAATTTCCAAGGAATCTTCGAATTGACCTGACGAGTAATCGTGTAAAGTTTGGCGACGATCGGAGCACTCCTCTTCTTGATCTGTCAAATACAGATTTTATTTACTATGATGATATTCGATTGTTTTATAACTCAAATTTGTATTGACACATGCGTTGTCTATATTTATGTCATTAGGAAACATATTGAAGTACAATGGAGTATATTGAAGTATACCAAAAGAAGCAAAACTAGGTAAAATTGATAACTATAATGTCACTAAATGGTTAAAGTTAAAATGAGAGACTATATATATATATGTCCCACAGGCTTTCTTTGTAAAGAGAGTATAAGGACATAGTCTTCCACGCAGCACTAGTGTGGATTCACAGCAGACTTCACTTGCCTTAGAATATTTTCTAGGATATGTAGGTTGGGTTTTTTTTTACCTTTATTTTTTAAAAAAGAAAGCTAGCAATAATTCTTTTTTTTTCAGAAATATTACTAACAATCTTGTTAACCATTCCAACTAAGCTTAAGCTTGTGCTAGGACATGGTTCACGGCAATAATCGAATGGTGGATTCGAACCCACGACTTTACGATTCGCAGGCCGTACCCTAAACCATTAGGCTATTGACGCTTCCTCTCGATGTTTCTTTCACCGCCGAACGCGTGGCTTATTAATTAAAATGGCACCAAACAAGTTCATTGGTGTCGGCACCGGGTCCTACATAAGACCTGGTGATTCCGCTGCTTCGTATGTTAAATATAAAAAAAAGTGCTTTACTAATATCAAGACCATATAATTAATTTCGAAATAGCCTTTACTAATCAGCCATTGGGTTTATATGATGAAAACAAAGTACACAGCGATATCATGTACGCATAATATTATGCCTAAATTTCTATACCCATTCTAATTTATAACGCACCAAATGAATTCTGTAATAAGCAAATAGTTTATTCTAACCACACACACGCACACTTACGCATATTTGTAATTTCAAAATTGAATTCCTCGGCTGGTGCAACCCATAACGTGTATTGCCTGCAGAGCGTAGAGTAAGTTTTATAATAAACATACAAAATCATTATTTGATGATTCCGAGGTGCACGGGAATCATTGGGATGGGGCGGGTGGTGTGGTGGCAGGGGGAACCCACACCCCGGTGCCAGTGGGTGGTTCGAGCCGATGCAGCAGCAATGCAACCTTCCGGCATCAGTGCGGCCAGCGAGCCGGGAACCGACGCGTGTTTAACACCTACGCATCGCGTTTAAAAACCTGAACGCGGTTTCATTATAATAATAGAGAAAAAGAAATCTCGTCAAAAATCCACCAAAGAAATTCAAAACGGCGTAAAATTCAAAATTTTGAAAAAAAAAAACTCAACAATCTACGGAAATTCATAGACCATTTTTGGTTATAAAAATTTCGGGGAATAAAAAGCCGCGCATGCGTTTCGGATTTCTACCGCCGCTCGCTCACACTCAGGAGATAGTTTTATGCAATAGACTCTATTCAGTTTTTCCACATAATCATAGTAGTATTTAAGTGACAGTTTGTAACCGGATAATATTCAGCAACACTTGAACTCTTAGAATTAACATCACCGTTTTAATTTTCTGAACTATAAACTAGTGTTAAGGCAACCGACCGGCGGCTTGACTCGGATCGATCGTGTCAGGGCTAAATCAACATCATCGAGACATCCGGGAGAAGCAGCCGAAGAATAAGAAGATCAAGAAGAAGAAAAAAGTTCATGGAACCACCACAACGAAGTCCATGGCGTTACAGATGCAAAGAACCGTAAATTAAATGCGCAAGAGGTTAAAGAAAGCCAAGATTTCATAACAAAGGGAATCTAGCGGCAAACAAATAACCGACAGCGCCATTTGACGATAAAGAAACACGTTTTTTCGCAATAGAACAAGTTTTACGTTTATATCAACCGTTATTATCAGGAATCAATAGAAAAGAGAATTTAACAATTTCAGTTTTTTAAGTACACTTTAAACAACACTGGTTATTTTTGGAACTTTTCGATTGATTTATATTGATTTTTATATACAGACTCTCCATATTTATCTAGTGAAAGTAATTTAGTGACAAACTCTGGAACTAAACGTTAAGGCTAAGTGATATTTGAGACTTTTGGCAAGTAAGTTTCGGTAAAGTTTCGACCAATTTCATCTACCAGTTCCGAATTTATGGCAGATGAAAACAAACTAAACGAAATAAACGAAAAAAAAACTCGTGCCTTAAATTGGCCTTAAATTAATATTAAAAAGGTAAGATAAAATTAATCCAAAAATTTACACAAAAAAAAAACAAATCTAAATTATCAAGTTTACCTACCTGTTGAAACGACTTCTAGATTTCTTTAATAGTACAAAATTAAAAAAAGAAAATTAACATTAAGAATTAGTTAAAAGTTCTTTTGTTATTTATATACTTAGAAACGATTTAAGAATTAAATCGTACGGGCTTAAAACAAAAGGGCTAGATATACAATATAAAGACAATAACACAACTACGACAGAGAAGGAGAAAATACTAGAACTGGAGACTCGGAGAGTATTTAAGAAAATACTCTATAAAAATACAAGAAAGAAACAAGAGCATCTCAGAAGACAATAAAGGTAAGAAATCTTATTTACTTGTTATGATAATTTAAAATGTTAAAGATAATTTAAGCCATGTTATGCATACTACAGTAATAATCGGTGAATTTTATAACCTGATCTAGTCGTCTCGCTCACACTAATACAACTTCGCATAGGATGGAATATTCAATTTTATTAAAATTTGTTAACATTTCTTTTCTTAGTTAAAGATATCACAACTAATGTTACTAATATGATGTTATAAGATGAAATTAAAAAAAATGCATTTCCGATGCTGGCAGTCAGATTCGTAGGCGTGCCCGAATGCGACGCAATCAAGAAGTACACGTATTGTCCACTTTTACTGTGACCGGTCACACGTGATCTGGTACATACTATGATAGTATCCAATGCCAAGAATGGAGTAGAAACATTCGCTTCTAACTTTCGTTTTCTCCAAGTCAAGTTCAGGTTTTGCCGATGATTTGGCGGACGCCTGCTTTGCGCATGTCCAAGTCATCGCAGTCATTGCCCAGCCAAATTATTGATTGCGGCCATGTCGGAAAACTACCGGCTGGGAGGGTGGCGCGAGGGGGTAGTCATTTACCAATGTGATAGTTTTCACAACGCTCAATTATGTAGGAAGGTGGGGTGGTGGGTGAAAAAATCTGTATATCAAAATGGCGGATTTCGGCGGATTTTGTATTAAATTCTATCGACAGCAATGCTGTGCCAGGAATTTATGGGCGTATGCTTTTACGGAATTTTGATTGGATTTATTTTAAGGGCTTTCGCTACGCATTTTGAAATTAAAGTATATCTGTTCTTTGACGCATCGTTTAATGATCTATGTTATTTGATGCGTTAACGATTATGACATTGATATTTGGGAAATTTTAATTTCGTGTTGGAACACTCACGAATAATGCTGTCCTACGCATATAACTCGCAGATGTATAAAAGTCTAGAAGGGCCTTGCTTACTTTAGTACTATTTTAATCTTTTGGAAATCTTGAGGTTTTTGGTAATTGACTTTTAAGAAAATTATTTTGGATCTTCTAGCCGTCTTGAAATTGATAAAGAAGTTCTTCACTACAATGATGAAATATGGTCTTAGAAACTTTCAACTTCTTTTATTAAAATATCTTACGGATTTCTCAATTAGATTTCTGTAAAATATACTTTGTGAAGCGTTAATAGCCTAATGGTTTAGGAAATGGTCTGCAATACGGTAAGGTCGTAGGTTTGAATCCTATATTCGACTATTGAAGTGAACCATCTCCTAGCACAAGCTTAAGCTTAGTTGGAAAAAGATACTTCTTCTATTACTATTAAGCTCTCATCATCATGCTCTGACTTCATCATCTTCATCATCAGCCTGTGTCTATCCACTGCTGGCCTATTCGTATTTAGCATTCCCTAATACCTTCTAGCTCATATGGTCCTCCGCTTTCCGCTTCCAGATCTCCAACACTCTCTCATCGGCCGTAACAACCTCAAATTATTGTTGAGTACTATACTCGGACCATTGGGCTGGTCCAATGAGCTAAAAAGTCACACAACAAGCTACGGAAAAAGCTATGCTTACTATGAATCCGAAACTGTAGTCGGACGTAGGTCTTAAAGCAAATTGAAGTCTATGTCATTTTCTTGATTTTATCGTTTATCTCTTTACACCAAGTGTTGCCATTATAAAACTTTTTACAAGTAACTCGGCGAGATATGTAATTAGTACCCTTTCGTAATAGAATTGCCATAAAGGTAAGAAAAAGTCGAAGGAATTACATTTTTTCTCTCCTCATTCCAAGACGAGATGTAATCTAGAAACCGCTGTTAAGTTTATGATTAATATGCATAAGTCTCGTGATAAAGAATCAAAAAGAATGTCATAGGAAACTATGTGTATATTTATTTACGAGTAGCTAACAATTTCTTTTTTAATTTTAATGACCAATTACTTCTAAAGGAAAAATTACTTATTGAATACGGATTTTATTGGGTTTTTCAATTCCCGTCGTTTCGAATACCTAACAGCGGTCATGGTCACAAGTCTCTACTTGCTTCAGAATAGAATAGATTAGAATAAACATTTATTCGACACAAGATTAGAGAAAGAACAGGTAAAACAAGACAAAAAAGAACATAAACAAATGTAATTGAAATTGTGAAAAATTAATAAAAAGAACAGAATATAACTTGTGCCGGAAAGGGGTTGACTCAGCATCAGCGCTGATTTTCAGCCAACAAACATGTAAAAACTAATGCCGACGCGATTCGGTAGTGTATAAATATGGCGTTTCACACACTTTTATATAAATTATATAGAAACATATTTATATATATATATCTATATAGTATATATATATACAAATAACATAAATGACATCATAAATAATGTGTTAAATAAATTATTTGTCTAAATTGATGTTGCCGCGCCACGTTGAGATTCAGTTAGGAAGTATTTCAGGTCACTCTGGTCTTAAAAGAACAAAAATATTATTATTTTCTCGTTGAATACATTTCATAGACACTTAGACTCGTATACAGGCACATAAAGTTACTTTTTACATACGACTCTATGGTTATCGAGATAGCGGCGATGGATCGGTCATGGCTTCCCGAAAAGTGGCAATGAACCGACCGACTGATAAGTCACTGCCAATTTTTTTCCTCATTGGTACACAAAATACAAACACTCTATACACAAATCACAAAGCTATTATAACTCCTTTATTGTACCAAAGTATATGTACAAAGGCGAACTTAATGCTATTTAGCTAACCTTTAGTGGTTAAGAGCGGACTAAGGTTAGTGCCGCTGAAAATAGCGTTTTAAAAAATAATATTTATATACATTTACATAGATATACATACGTCTATATAATAATATAGATAAACATGGAATACATGAGGGACAATACATATCCGGAGAAGTCCCCTTTGAGGATGAAGTCCGGTCTTTGCCGGGACCGGCCGGTCGTTGGGGTGTCCTGTCGCTGACAGATCCGGGGCACCCCGCTCATAACGGCTGATGGCATTCGCGGAAGGTTTAGTGGGTAGGGGCTGCCCAGGCCGAGTCCCACACATCCCTCCGGGCCCACCCAGGGTACCGGAGGATGGTATATAAAAAGATTCCCCCGCGTGAACAAAAAAAAGGGACAATAGATCTACCACTTTGAGTTTTTATTGTTTGAGTAGAAAGTATTGAGATATACGCCATTTAAAGACATTAGTTGACGAAGCCTCCATAATATCAATCGGCAAACTATTCCATAGTTTTGTAGCTGTACAGGTAAAAGAATTGCCATAAACATTCGTGTGACATTCGGGGAACGTTAGAAATTTACTTTTGAGACAACCTTTACAATACAGTTAACGACATATAATTGCAATTTGTCCGTCATCCGAAGTCGCCGATGTTCCATGTGAAAAGGCGGAAGAAGAGTTAACAAGAGTGTGCAAAGCGGTCATGAAAAGGAGTTGTAAGCAAATATTTACACAGGGACGGTGTTCCAAAGGTCTGCTCTTACGAGTAGCATTGCCAGCGCACAGCTTGTTTTGCGCGCTCGGAATGTGACGTTTGCAAGCAGTGAAGAATGTATTCGTAGTAAAAACCTCGTGTCAGCTTCGTACTGCGATGGCGTTGAATGTTGCTCTACTTGAGCCATACTAGCCAATACATTACACCGGCAGGACCCTTGTGTCGAGTTCTATGTCTGGTGAACAAAATAAAAAAAATATCTATATTTCCATGTTTAAAATAAAATACAAAATTGGCAACCATACATATTGCCGATAGAAGTGAAAATTTATCTATATATATAAAAAAGAATGTGTGTGTGCTTGATGATATAGGCTCCGAAACGGCTGGACCGATTTCAATGAAACTTCTCATTGACATTCAGGGAATCTTCTTTATTAACCTGACGAGTAATCGTGTAAAGTTTGGTGACGATTTGAGCACTCTTCTTTTTGAACTGTCAAATTTCGGAGCTTTGAGAGCTCGGAGAATGACACATGAGTTGTGTATATTTATGTCATTATGAACCACATTGAAGTACAATGGAATGTATTTAAGTATAATAAATCCCTAAATTATAAGAATGATATTGTATATACTGATATGTACATGGGTGTAGGTATTGATCTACATCTTTTTTTTCTTTTTTTTATATGAAAAGTGGCAAACGAGCATACGGATCACCTGATCTTAAGTGATCACCGTCGCCCATGAACATCCACAGCACCAGAGGAGCTGTAGGTGCGTTGCCGACCTTTGAGATAGGAATAGGCTCGTTTCTTGAAGGTCCCTAAATCGTAAACGTTCGGAAACACCGCTGGCGACAGTTGATTCCACAAGAATAGGAGCGAATGAATACGGGGTATTTAATATATTGTGAGAGTTAAATTACATATTTATTGATGTAAGTTTTGTTTTTAAAAATATTATTTATATACATTTACATAGATATACATACGTCTATATAATAATATAGATAAACATGGAATAAATGAGGGACAATACCCTAGGGACAATAGAAGTCCCTTTGAGGATGAAGTCCGGTCTTTGCCGGGACCGGCCGGTCGTTGGGGTGTCCTGTCGCTGACACCCCGCTCATAACGGCTGATGGCATTCGCGGAAGGTTTAGTGGGTAGGGGCTGCCCAGGCCGAGTCCACACATCCTCCGGGGCCACCCAGGGTGCCGGAGGATGGTCTATAAAAAGATTCCCCGCGTGAACAAAAAAAGGGACAATACATATACCAGTTTGAGTTTTATTGTTTGAGTAGAAAGAGATATACACCATTTAAAACATTAGTTGACGAAGCCTCCTAATATCAATCGGCAAACTATTCCATAGTTTTGTAGCTGTACATGTAAAAGAATTGCCATAAACATTCGTGTGACATTCGGGGAACGTTAGAAATTTACTTTTGAGACAACCTTTACAATACAGTTAACGACATATAATTGCAATTTGTCCGTCATCCGAAGTCGTCGATGTTCCATGTGAAAAGGCGGAAGAAGAGTTAACAAGAGTGTGCAAAGCGGTCATGAAAAGGAGTTGTAAGCAAATATTTACACAGGGACGGTGTTCCAAAGGTCTGCTCTTACGAGTAGCATTGCTGGCGCACAGCTTGTTTTGCGCGCTCGGAATGTGACGTTTGCAAGCAGTGAAGAATGTATTCGTAGTAAAAACCTCGTGTCAGCTTCGTACTGCGATGGCGTTGAATGTTGCTCTACTTGAGCCATACTAGCCAATACATTACACCGGCAGGACCGTTGTGTCGAGTTCTATGTCTGGTGAACAAAATAAAAAAAATCTATATTTGCATGTTTAAAATGAAATACAAAATTGGCAACCATTCATATTGCCGATAGACGTGAAAATTTATCTATATATTATATATATATATATATATTATATTATAAAAGAATGTGTGTGTGCTTGATCCATATAGGCTACGAAACGGCTGGACCGATTTCAATGAAACTTCTCATCGAAATTCAGGGAATCTTCAGATTGACCTGAGGAGTAATCGTGTAAAGTTTGGTGATGATCGGAGCACTCTTCTTTTGAACTGTCAAATTTCGGAGCTTTGAGAGCTCGGAGAATGACACATGCGTTGTGTCTATTTATGTCATTATGAACCACATTGAAGTACAATGGAATGTATTTAAGTATAATAAATCACTAAATTATAAGATTGATATTGTATATACTGATATGTACATGGGTGTAGGTATTGATCTTCATCTTTTTTTTTATATGAAAAGTGGCAAACGAGCATACGGATCACCTGATCTTAAGTGATCACCGTCGCCCATGAACATCCACAGCACCAGAGGAGCTGTAGGTGCGTTGCCGACCTTTGAGATAGGAATAGGCTCGTTTCTTGAAGGTCCCTAAATCGTAAACGTTCGGAAACACCGCTGGCGACAGTTGATTCCACAAGAATAGGAGCGAATGGATACGGGGTATTTAATATATTGTGAGAGTTAAATTACATATTTATTGATGTAAGTTTATTTTTAAAATATAATAAAGCAAAATCTAGCCTGGGTACGCTAGTAGCATATAATTTTAGTATTAAAATTTGAAATATCATAATGTTTAAATTAAAATTTACTAACATTAATTTTGAGAAATCCGAACAACAAATAGATACATGTTTATTTGATTTACATTTCAAATATATAAAGGACTGTATAAGATTGTGAAAATAATGTTACCACAACAAGTTAAATACTATAACAAGATCTAAATTTAGACAGTCTTGAACACCGGTGTGAAGTGGCTAGCCTTTCGCTGTGTTACAGATTACATTTTGTAGGAGTGTGCACAGGAATTACACGAGTTAATTCCCCCATCCCCATTCTACCTATTCTACCTTCGGACGGATTTCCTACCTTCGTTCCTACGTTCTTACTTACTGGGACTACCTTAGGATATTCAACCGGTCTCCCCTTTCATAATCGATGTTCCGCGCGTCCGAACGAAGCGATTTGAGTCATCGTTCATCGTGCCTACAGCAAAGGAGTGGAACAAGTTGCCAGCTTCAGTCTTTCTAAGTACGACGTGGCAGCCTTCAAGAGTAGAGTGAATAGGCACTTACTAAATTAGCGCGTCTTAAACCATCTTTCGACTATATCACCACTTAACATCAGGTGGGATCGTGGTCAAGCACTAGTTTATACCACTTAAGAAAAATATTAGCATGTCGGTGACGCGAACCCATAAGATTTCACTTCAAAAATATTTTGTAAATAGAGCAACATTCCGACTGGACTATCCATAGAACGCATCGCGTCAATTTTCTAACACCATTAAGTGCTAGTGATGTTTTTGTCAAAGAAAAATGCGTCTTATTACATTACGCCGCTCATATGTCGTGATGCAGTGTGTTTTGTACGCATTTGCAGTATCGATAGGCTAAACACAGCGGCGCTCGTGACATTTGGTTTTCACGCAAGTGTTGCGCGCCGCTTCCGGTGTGTGATCGTAATGGGCCACTGTTATATGCAAACGTTTTCTTTTGTTGATGGACTATAGATTCCGTTACGTCATTTATATTACAGACTTATGTTTACTGGAATATTTACATATTCCCTACTACGTCAGTCGCCATTTTCAACCGACTTCGAAAAAGGAGAAGGTTTTAAATTCGTCTGACTGTTATTTTTTTCTTTTTTATGTTTGTTAGCTCATAACTTTCGACTGGGTGAACCGATTTTGATGATTCTTTTTTTATTTGAAAGCTGAATTTTCCTTTGTGATACAGTTCAGACAATGGCATCCATGAGAGAACCATCTTTGTCGTAAATTTGGACAAATATGTGCGCGCCAAACGGACGAATATCACAATATTACGCCAACCGATTTCGATAATTCATTTTTATTGGAAAGAATGTACTGGATAGTTTAGTTGAGATTTGGGTTAGGCCCTATATAATATATGGATAATTCGGAAATACAAAGAGGGCGTATGCTCGTAATAGTTGGAATATTATTCTGTTTTAAAAAGGTAGACATAATATATTAATATAATAGTTATGTTATGATTCAAGTTAATATTTCTCGTATAAAAAAATTAAAAAAATTGCGTGTGTAGTTTTCCAGAATATTCGAATTCTCTGTATAGACTACTATTGACCCCACAAACGTTGTTACCATATTGACTGTTTCTCTCAATATAATAACAAAATAAATAACACGACCATAAACCTCTTACCGCAAACACCATTTGAAAAACCGTTTTTCTGCTACGAAAGAAGCATTTATTGTATATGACTGGAAAAAAAAATGGCGCGGGGACTCATAGGGGATCATCTGACTTACATATTACCATTTTCATCATAGACGTAAGAAATAAGAGTATTTGTTTTAAAAAAGACTTGGCTTATAGGTCGTGTTACCAAGCCATAAAATATTCATTAACAATGTATATGACTGACATTTTTGATATGACGTGCGGTCTGTTTGAAGTTGGCATTCGTGAGGTGAACAACTGGACGTCATTTCAGTCAAGCGAGGTTTTTAAATCTTGATTTTAAAAACTTTTATTGTACATAAAAACCTTGTCATAAACATAACAATCATAAAAAATAATCATCCAATTTGGTGCAGTAGTTCGTTATGCGCGTACGTACAGACAAATTCATTTGTATATTTAAAGATAATTTGGTAATAAACATTGGTAATATTTTGTAGGTCTTGTGGAATAAAATAGTCCAATAACTAATCCACTCGCTTATTTCAGACGACGTAACGTTGTACAAAGAATTATTTTAACGAATACCGTCACAACAGCGCGTCCTCACAATCTTTATACAAAATTATTTAGAAGTCAGATTAGTAACTAATAAAGTTAAATTATTGTTTACAATGCCAAGTTAATATGATGATCAACTAAATTATTAATTATGAATTAAAGATACAATAAGGTTCAGGTAAATGATTAAGATATCATTGGAAGTAGTTATTATGCATAACAATCGCTGGGTGTCATGTGTTGCTAGATAACATATTTGAATTTATAACTGTTCTGTTTACGATTCTTGTTTCGAGTTGAATTGTGAAGGAGCCGTCGTTCTCAACGTCTCAGTTATGCGGCGAAAGGACTTAAGTTCGATACCCGCGGAGGGTCAAGCTTACGAAAAACAAACCTTAAATGTCAGCGGAGGTCCTTGCGGCGTTGCCAATCGTTTATTCGTTTATATCTTGAAAAACCTATATTTAGATGTGTAAACTTATTAGAATTGTTAATGGTTAATAGATTACCGTTATTTTATTTGAAGCGTCAATAGCCTAATGGTTTAGGGTACGGCCTGCGAATCGTAAGGTCGTGGGTTCGAATACATCATTCGACTATTGCTGTGAACCATGTTCTAGCACAAGATTAAGCTTAGTTGGAATGGTTAACAAGATTGTTAGTAATATTTCTCAAAAAAATAAGAAATATTACTGGCTTTCTTTTAAAAGAAAAAAAAAAGAAAAAAATTTTAGGTGCAAAAAGGAGCAGGTTCTTAATTCGTCTATATGTTTGTTACCTCATAACTTTCGACTGGGTGAACCGATTTTGATGGTATTTTTTTTATTTGAAAGCTGGTGTTTCCCATGTGGTCCCATTCTGATAATGGCATCCATAAAAAAACTAAATAAGTCTTAAATATTCATCAAGTATGTTTGCGACAAATGGACAAATAACTTAATATCACGCCAACTTTTGATGATTCATTTTTTACTGGAAAGGATGTACTTCAAGAGTTAAATTAGATTTTGGTTAGGTTATATCATGGAGCCGTGGTAACTTAGTGTCCGGGCGGTTGGCTCAAGTTGCATAGTACGCTAGCAACCTGAGTTCGATCCCCGGTGCCGGCACCAATAATAATATGTGCTGTATTTACCACGCGCTCGGCGGTGAAGGAACACATCGTGAGGAAACCTACATGTCTTAAAAAAAATTCTAAGGCATGTGAAGTCTGCCAATCTGCACTAGGTGTGCATGGCAGATTATGCCCTTATACTCTCTTTACAGAGAAGGTAAAGTGTGTGTGTGTATGTGCCCAACTGTGGGACATACATAATATTTATATATATAAAGGTTGTCACTTTAAATTTAACTTAACTTTAGGTTATCATTAATATTGTTTTGTAATATTCCCACGATAATTCGGAAATAAAAGTCAGGCTTTAATAACGTTTAGCGGTTGATTCGATTTGAAGTCGGTTTTTGTTTTTACTCGTAAATTTACTTAAAAACTATTAAAAAAGTATAACTTCAAAAAATAAAAATAATAAAATGATTTAAAAATAAAACACCTCTAAATGTTTTATGGACACTACACGTTAAAGACATTTTCATATATTTTAAAATTATAATTACAAGTTACGACATTCAATAAAAGACATGTATTATGAAGGGATTACACAACACAAAAAGACTGGGCTTTGAAGTGAACTTTTAAACTGATGCAGAAATAAGACGTTACCAGGCAATGCTTTCCGTATAGTGAGTCTAAAATAGTTTCGCAGGTCATTCATGTTAGGAACGTTCCATCGTAAAACTACATATCTCTTATATTTTAATTTTTTATTTTTAAAATGCGATCCTTTTAAAGTGTAGACTGTTTTGTTTTGTACAGTATAAAAACTTTGGCCGCGTTGAGCACTTTTTAGTAGAAAATCTTAAGGGTTCGCCTTACCGACATGTTAATGTTGTATTTATATCTTGTCATGAGCTGTACAGCCCGTAATATATTTGAATAATAACTTAACCAAATAAATATACATAATTTATGCTCGGAGTGACAATAGATGTGACTAGTATATTTATTTATATTTGTACTGGGCATGGTCGGGTACAGCAGGCTGCAGGTGAGGAGAGACGTCGCACTGGTTAAATATGTGTGGAGGGTGCTGCGAGGCTGGGTTCATCACCCAGAAGTGCTAGCCGCGCTACAGTTGCGGACGCCTGACAGTTACTTGTACATGCGCCGTCGTCCGCCATTGTTCCTACTGCCTGTCTCCAGGACTAACTTGTCCAGGAACTCTCTGCTGTCTCGCGCAGTTGGGTTTGTTTATACCATCTCACTGCACATTGATATATTTTGCTGCACAGAGTCTGTTTATCGAAGCTGCCTACAAATGCGTAGATGTTTGACTCTATTATATTTATATATTATTGTCAATACATAGAGCAGCTTTTTATTTGTTTTAAATTTTAATAATATATATTTAACTAAGTTTGTATAACATAATATTGGTATTATCTGAAACGGTGTTATAATTTTTGTTGATTTAAATAAATAAATAAATTAGCAAAAACCAAAACCGACATTAAATCGAATCAAACGTTAAACGCTATTACGCTCGGTCGCCCTCTTTGTATTTCCGAATTATCGTAGGAATATTACGAAATAGAATTAACAAGAACCTAACCAAACTCACATCAAACAACTCTTGTTTTAAA
Source organism: Meandrusa payeni (assembly GCA_029286785.1). Classification (NCBI taxonomy): domain Eukaryota; kingdom Metazoa; phylum Arthropoda; class Insecta; order Lepidoptera; family Papilionidae; genus Meandrusa; species Meandrusa payeni. The sequence continues at coordinate 8,107,121 of JAGSMX010000029.1, forward strand.
AAATGAATCAGTGAAATCGGTTGACGTGATTTTGAGTTATTCGTCCATTTGTGGCACACATTTACACTTATATTTAAATTAAATTTACACTTATATGGTTTTCTCACGGATAACATTGTCAGAATTGGTCGAAATTTCTATGAGGTCTCATATTACAAGGGAAGCACTAGCTTTCTAATAAAAAAGAATCATCAAAATCCATGCGGTAACAAACATAAAACAAAAACAAAAAATACAGATGAATTACATGCCTCTTCCTTTTGAAGTCGGTTGTAAAAAGGACCCCACGGGAAGCACCGGCTTTCAAATAAAAAAAAAGAATCATTAAAAGCAATTCGCCCAGTAGAAAGTTACGCAGCAAAAAGAAAAAGACGAATTAAGGACTCTTTCCTCTCGGATCCTTTTGTAAAGTGGTTTGAAAATTATAGATAAGAAAGAAAATAGATTTTTAAAAACTCTCTCAGTACAAATTTCAACAAATGAGTTGTGTTTAACGAAAAAATAAAAACAATTGTTTTTAGAGTTATACGCCTTTACATCTGGACTGTGCGAATAGGCTATAGATCGTAGTAGAGAGACTAACGGCCGCAGAGCTGGTACACTTGGACATTCCCGCATTCTTACCGCGCTTGTATTAATTAATAGGAATTCGGACTTGCAGCGTAAGCCACGCGGAAAGATCAGCTGGTCTAAGGCAGGATATCTTAAGGAAATGTGTCCTAGTTTTACATTGGTCATATGGACTACATAGATGATTTAATAGGGAACTTGTGCTAATAAGCGTCACGCGTTTTTAACCCTAACAGGGTAAATAGAAACAGTAATCGCTGTCTGCTTTTCATCACGCCTTTTTGGTCTTATATGTGACAGGATATATGGCTGAAAAACTCTCTCAAGTAACTCACTAAAGAGAGTATTGGGTGGCTCTTTTCCATGAACGCGTGGTAAATCAGCACTTAAAATTTCAATAAACAAATTCGGGCTGCTAGTGTACTGTGCAACAAGAGGCGACCTCCCGGATTTAACTATAGTAGTTCCGTATTAAAAGAAAGCCGCAGTAGGTAGCATTTAGGTTCAAGATAATTTAACTAACAAAAACAGATGTATAAGGATAGAAATAAGACCATAGAGATAAATCATAGATTGGAGTAAGAAAAACCTGAAGAATTCATATCTCTAATAAAAAGAGTATACTTGTTACACTTTTTATTTAGAAGTCGGTTATTGTTACAATGACCGACTTCAAATCGAATCAAACCTTAAACGCTATTACGCGCGGACGCCCCTTTTATATTTCCGAATTACCGTAAGAGTATTACGGAAACAAACTTAATCATAACATAACCAAGCTTTCATCAAACTATTCTTAAAGTTCTTTCTTACCAATAAAAAAATGATTCATTGAAATTCGTAGACGTGATATTGAAGTTACTCGTTCTTCTGTGGCATACATTTTTGATGCAAATTTATGACTTGTATGGTTTTCTCCTGGATCCCATTGTCAGAATTGGATCATTATGGGACCACAAGGGAAGCACTAGCTTTTAAATAAAATACGAATGAATTGGAAGTACGAGGTCCTTTTGAAGTCGGTTATAGAACACGTAAAGAAGTTGTATAGACAGGATAATAGTTGATTAAAGAAAGAAGATTGGAACAAGTCCCTGACCAAGAATGTCAGGGGAATAAGAAATGACGTAGGAAAATTTTTAACAGTTCATAAATCCCGGTGTAACAGTTGCCGCCAGCTTCCCTGGCGACGCAGTGTAGCTTTATTAAGAAATAAACAAACGAGCGTGCTTTAAACCATATGACTTAGGTAAAACTTCTTTAACTCCATCTATATTTATGTATATATATGTATAATATAACCTCCTTAACACTAAGTCCACGTCGGTTGACATTTTTTCTAATTCACGCAAGGTCTTCCGCACCTTAGTGTTAAAAATTGGGCAGTAATTTGGCTAATTTAATTAATTTAGTAGTGATATTTCTATTACTTTATCATTTAATAAAATATTTTTGTAACTATTAATACTAAAATCGTTACGTTTCTTTATAGCGAATGTTGTGTACCCCTTTTTTTTTTTTTTGTTAACGCGGGGGAATCCAGTTATTAACCATCCTCCGGTACCCTGGGTGGGCCCTGAGGGATGTGTGGGACTCGGCCTGGGCAGCCCATACCCACTAAACCTACCGCGAATGCCATCAGCCGTTATGAGCGGGGTGTCCCGGATCTGTCAGCGACAGGACACCCCAACGACCGGCCGGTCTTGGTGGTCCGGCAAGACCGGACTTCACCCTCAAAGGGGACTCCTCCGGCACTCAGAGAAGTCCCGACGACGCCGAAGCATGCTGGGGCCAGGTTCCCATCCTGACCCCGCTTCGGATTACGGGGGCAGCGAGAGGAGACGTTTGAAACGTCCCCTGCGCACCCCGACTCATCGCCTGCGGAAGGAGGGAGCCCCACAGCTCCCCTCCCTGACCCGCTCGTCAGCCTTTCTGGGACATGACTGTCTCGCAGAAGGAGGCGACCGCCGACCAAGACCTGTCACTCCGTACCATCGCAAGTGCGAGGCTCGGAAGTGACAGGAATGTTGTGTACACCTGTAATTGGCATACACAACAGGACTTAGTTTGTAAACTTGATTATTACAACAATGTATGCTTGTGTAATGCTGTTGGTGTATCTTATTAAATAAATAAATAAATACACAAAATAAATTATGTACGTTATATTCAAGAGAAAGAAAATGTGCGCACGCTCTCTCTTGCTCCTACAGTGTGATACAGACAATAGACCTGCTCCGTGTCTTAGATATACAAAACATAACTCTCTCTCTTCCTATCTTTTTCTCATCTTACACTAATTTATACCTCCCTCTCAACATCACACTTTTCGTATCGCATTCACAAGCGTGCGTGAACAAGTTTTACTTCAAAAATAAACAAAAATAATTATTCAGTTCAATTATAGCATAGATTGTAGATTTCCGTTTTAAATATACCTTAGCCTTAGTAGATTTTTTTTTAATAATAAATCTTTATTAGTCACCAAAGAAAATGTTTAAACAAAGAAATATGAAGTCCCTGACTCCTGAGCTAGGTTCAATTGGACCTTGTCCTGTCGCTGACAGATCCGGGACACCCGCTCATAACGGCTGATGGCATTCGCGGTAGGTTTAGTGGGTATGGGCTGCCCACGCCGAGTCCCACATCCCTCGGGCCCACCCAGGGTACCGGAGGATGGTTAATAACTCGATTCCCCGCGTTAACAAAAAAAAAAAAGGTTCAATTGGACCTGTGTTTCAGGGTCAGTGTCTTCTCCCATATGAAAAGCACAATAAAATACAATAAAATATGAGCATAACAAATGAAAACAATATTTTATAAATTTGTGTTTGTGTATGTCCCTCAGCTTTATATTATATTAAATTTTATTAAATTAGGAGGCGTTCAGTCTGAAAATAATCCAATTCAAGTAAATATTTTTTACAAACTTTTATTTAAAGATTTCGAGTCTTAATTCTCGATTACACTTCAATACTTTCCACACCAAACGGGAAACGCATTGATAGTACACCGTACTAAGTATACATAGCCTGGTGAAGGGAGACGCCGTTAAAACTCGATCTGCATGCTACTGAAATGTTTGCGACTACACTATTTAAAGCCTAAAACATCAGCATAGTATTGCATGTATAAAACCATCTGAGCAAGCAACGTTTCTTCTCTTTCACATCTGTGATATCGCTTCACCAGTTACTTCAGAACTGCTCAAAGAGTTCCCTAAACTTTTTTGTGTCGTAGACCCCTTGCCATGTTTTTCCGTGTTGAGTAGACCCCTACTTACCTGATATTGATTTCCTGTAAATTTCTAACTGTAGTGAAGTTTAGTGTTAAAAACTTAAAGTAAAAACACATGTTAATTTATACATTTATTAATTGAATTTAAATTAAAACTACTCAAAATAAAATTTTGTATCTGTTATGTAAAATATATGTAACATTAAATAAACTATAAATAAAATAACATAAGCAATAAGTCAATATTTTTAGTGAGAAATAGGTAAATAGGTACTATCAGTGTATGTGTTGACCACCAAATTTTTTTCGCTGACGTAGACCCCTTGCAGGTTATCATAGACCCCAAGGGGCGATATAGACCACTTTGGGAATCACTGGTTTAACTGCCTGAAGACAAGTAGATAAGACAAAAGGCATTTGGTATACGACAATCCAACCTGCGTTGAGTCGTTCCCCATTGTTTGTCCATTGTCAACTAGCAAAAAATGATATTTTAACAGCTCGTTCTGGGCCATATTCCATTCAATAGTTTCACATGCTTTATGAAAAAACTTCATCAAATTGCATGGATTGCGCACTTATAGAGGACGTGAATCACGTACTGGTGGAATGTGTCAAGAACGAAGCTCTGAGAGTTGAATTGTTAGCTGAATTTAAGATTAGCCGCAGAGATGTTGGGTTTTGTAACAGTATCCTAGCTTTTCCAGCTATGGAACATCTTTTGTCCTATGAGAATGAAATTTTCTAATAGGAATAATCTTCGTAAATAAAACAAAAAGTAGACAAACTCCGTTAGGAGCGCCATTCCCTTCGTGTCAAGTGATCAGGCCACAGACAAAGTACACCAGTATTGCCATTAAATCGAATGACACATGTATAAACACGCGTTTCGCAAACCGTACACACACCTGGGATCGTGGTCGCGCCTAGTGCTTTAGAGGGGCAAAAGTAAGTACATGACCACGATCCCAGGTGATCTTAAGTGGAAACGCACTCATGCACCAGATTAGCAAATGCCTATTCACTCTTTAAAACGCACACATTGTAATTGGAGACAAAGACGGACGCAAACTATTCCACTCCAAAGACCTTTGTTCGAAAGACTAAGACTTAAGTCTTAGCGTGCCTGTTCATCGAGAAATTAGTATTTTTTGAGTTATCAGTATTTTTCTTATTTATTGTTTTTTAAGGTAAAAACGTCATCGCTATGAAAACTAAATATTTGTAGAGAAAAAATAACTTTTCTATCAGCGACAAAACATTTACAAGAGTATCGCAGCCGATTTCGAAACGGCAAATTAAAATTACAGTCTCTAAAACGAAGCTAATCCCTTTCACAAAGCGCGATTCGCGCCATCCCAATAATTATACCGCAATATATCGCGCTAACGGCGAAGATTTCTACCATTTGCAGTGTCCTAGAAACGAACCTACGCCCACAGACACCAACCATTTCTTTCTATACCTAATACCACTATACCTAACTAAAATTCATAGTGAAATAAGTATAAGAACTAGCTTCTAAAAAACTAAACAGCACAATTAACATAACCCGTAAAAGATTACCATTCAATTTTTAACTTTAGCATCACGAAATAAGCTTCATTTTCGTTCGTTTGGTTTGGTGGTTATTGCACTTTATGTATAAGCAGCCTCTCGGCTGTGCAGGCCAATGCACGATGCATACAACTAATAGTGTTGCGTCTTTCGTTGCAATAGCTTATAGTGATGCGCCGTAGCGGATCCTGCTATAACGTTTTTCGTTAATCATAATTATATTATTTTGGCTTAGATTAAATAAAGTAAATCACCAAATGAACTCAAAAGTAAACTTGCACAGTCAATATTTATAATAAATTAGTTAATTCTGTCTATACCAATATTTTATGCAACTTTATGTGTTAAATGGTAATGAATTTAATTAATTAATTAACATTTAAACGATGTATAACTTATGTCTTCGTTACTATAACTATTTTAACGTTTTGATTAGTTTATTTGATACAAATAGCAGACAACGAGAAATAATTTGTTATGTTAAATAGCGTGTTTTATAGCTGGTATCTTAAGGCGCTCAATATAGGCTAAAACATATTATTATATGCAAGACGTTTCTTGTACTACGCGAAAACTAGGGTTGCACATTGTATTTTTTTTAATATTTGAAAATAGATTTGTACTGTTAGTTTTTGAATCTTTAATATTATTTATTAGAATATACTAAGTGAGTAATTTTAATTATATTGAATCATGCAATAAATGCAATATATAATATGATTATGAAGTTTATACTAAAGAGGTTTTAAAATTATATCAATTATTAATTAAGATAAAACCATAAACCAGCAGCGAGTATCAATAACGCAGTGTAGAAAAGAGACAACAATGTATTTCTTAGTGAGTGGCTGAAACGTTCGCAGTCTAGACTTAGATTCTAAGCCCTAGCGCAGCCCTACGCCCCGCAGGCAAATATGAACGAATGTAAGTTGACTTAGAATAAGTATGTTCTGCAATCGAGAGTCGGCCAGTGTTAGATCATAATGTGTTGAAACTGCATGTGCGCGCAACACTATAGCCGTTAAACAATGAAAATGTATCGGCAATTTTCGAAAATCACGAATTAAGGCAGTCCTGTGCCCCGGAATAACGAAATATTTCGATGGGAGCGCGCGAACGATCTTCGAATTTCGAACAGTGCCACGCGATTCGCATTCGCCCACCGAAAATGTGACAGCTATTTTAAATTCAACTCTTTTTTTTTTAATCTGTTACAACGTAATTTTTTCATATGTGACTAAAGTTTTATCGGTAATAACTTTAAAAGTATAATAAAAAAAATGTAATGCGTCAACATTCGCAGTTCCGTGAAATTGGAAAAATGTAATAAGTGAGTTATGCAATAAAAGAAATAAAAAAAAATGGACGTAATTCTTTGATAAGGATTTTGGCGCGCAATTCCTTGTCGCGGCGTTCACCGGTTTAAAAAAAAAGTTGAAGAAAACCATTTACAATAATGTGATTAACTTCTTTGGACTTTTCAAGTGCTGGACAGATAATAAGCAGGTTAGTTTGTGGTATTTTATTTTAAATTGATCATAATTATTAAGAATATACCAATATTAATGAAAATTATTTAACTTGTTTTTCGATTTAGTTTCTTTTAATTCATACACAATTAAATAAAATTTTTAGAATGATTTTCTAAAATTATTCCATCATCATTTCGTATAATATAATTTATACGAAATGATAAAGATATTTTATTTTATTTAAATAGATTTAAAATACGGCAAGAACATTTCGGCGGTAAGGCCACATTTTTTAATAAAAATAAAAATAAGAAAGTAATTGAAAACAAAGCTATTGTTTTGTTCATAGAAACCACCGAATTATTATTAGACGGAACTTTTTAAAGTTTTATAAACTTCATTAATTTATAAATCGCATTTATAAAAAAATTGTATGATGTGGAACTATTTTTTTTACTCTAATAGTATCGTGAATAAATTGTTAGTATTTCTGTAAATTATTAAAATAATACGTAGTAAGAGTATTTTGTATTATACTAATCTTAAAATTATATCTTTCGCCATTACATGTATTTCGGAACTTAAAATAGAACATTTAATAAAGTGACCATTAAATAAACTGTTGTGTGGAATAAAATGCTTGTATATATATTTGATAATGTTATAAATAAATAAATACACTTTTACATAAATAAGGTAAGTTGTTTTATGCTTATGTATGTTGTTACATATATATTTGTATGTAGTTGAAAAAAAAACATCGGCTTTTTACCACCTCATTCATCCGATGAAATGCAAAAGTATCCCTATATCATGTCGGTATTTTGTAAAACCATAACCAACATCGTCGTAAGAGTGAGAAACTTAAGTACAAAAAAATAGCCTACTGGTTTAGGTTCTCAACTCACAACAATAGCCTGCGCAGGTAAGGTCGTAGGTTCGAATTCACAATTCGAGTACTCAAGTCAACCTAGCACAAAGTTAAGCTTGGTCGGAATGGGTAACACATAACATTCATTAGCTTTCTTTTAAAAAAAATGACATTTTTTATGACGACACAAGTTGACGAGCCGTGGCAGCTAAGTGTCCGGGGTGTCGCTTCAAGTTGCAAGGTACGCTGGCAACCTGAGTTCGATCCCTGCTGCCGGCACCAATTAATTTGTTGTTGCGATTTTATGTGCTGATTTACCACGGGCTTGGCGGTGAACGAAAACATGGTGAGGAAATCTACATGTTCTAGAAAATTTTTCTAAGACATGTGAAGTCTGCCAATCCGCACTAGGGCCGCGTGGCAGACTATGCCCTTATACTCTCTTTACAGAGAAGGCCTGTGCCCAGCAGTGGGACATATATAAAGACTGTTACATTCCCCCTTCCTTTAACACAAGTTGGCCAGAGAAACTGTCCTTTACAAATACGATAGTTCAGTGAAGTATAATGCGTTATAAAACCCTCGTGGCTAAAAGAGGTGCGTGCTCCTAACGAGATATCCATTGTTACGGCACGACGCTTCCGCAGAGGTCCCGTTTTATTTCTAAAATGAGGCGAATAGAATCAAATCACTAGCAAATGTTTGCTGCGTGTACGCGTGGATGTCCAAGAAGCAAGAAGCGTGTAAGGAACATGCATATTGGAAGCCTGTCATTTTTATTTACCTATTTCTTGCTGTTAATAGTTGTCTACTTTCACTCCCATTATTTAAACAGGATGTAACGATACTAAAATAAAGTCAATAGACTGTACAGATGCACATTCGAACATTATATTTACGAGTAAAGACAAAAATGTGTCATAAATTCAATCTGCTCAAACGAAAATATATACAAACGTCTGACCGTCAGTTACCGATTAAAAGATGCATGCATGAACAGTCTCCTTTATTTCCGAAATATCAGTTAACAAGTGCTTAACTTTTTCATCATCATCATCATCATTTCAGCCGTAAAACATCCACTGCTGGACATAGGCCTCCCCCAACGATTTCCAAAAGGACCGGTTGTAAGCGGCCCGCATCCAGCTGCGTCCTGCGACCTTTATGAGGTCGTCAGACTACCTTGCGGGTAGACGTCCCACACTGCGCTTGCTGGTCCGTGGTCTCCAATCGAGAACTTTTAGGCCCCATCGGCCATCTGTTCTGCGCGCTATGTGCCCTGCCCATTGCCACTTCAACTTGGTTATCCGGCGAGCTATGTCGGTTACCTTCGTTAACTTTTTAGATTGTCATAAAAACACACAAAACCGCAACCCAACATTAACATTTTTGCATAGCAGTTTCCTGGTATTTTTACTGCCAAGGTCCTTTTTTTTAACGGGGGGAAATTTTCAACAACATACCGCAACATAACCCCGTTGTGTGAAGCTCTTAATCATTAAAAACTTATGGCTAGGCCCCACCCCTTAGATGTAAGGAGCATTGCTGGAGTTTCTTCGGCTATTTCTTCTCCCAGCGCTTCCCGAAGTGGCAATCAAAGTTAGTTTAGTTTTTGAATGTCCCGTGGTTCGGCCCTCTCGGGCGCCCTCACTCCAAGCAGAGGTTACCCTTCACCCGGGACCCTTGTGTCGGGAAACTAGCGATAGAGGCTCAGGCTAAGCGACCTAAGTGCTATAACCTCTCATTCTGGTGAAGCAATCAAGGCCAGCTTCTCTGGCCAATCTATGTGGTTCGTCAAAAAATCTATAAAACCCTAGTGGCCCTCTTCAGTACATGGCGAGGGGCTCCGAGATCTAAATTAGAACGCACTAGAGCCCCTCTGGACTATGCTCCATGTATATAAGCACGACCCGGGAAGGTAACCTCTTGCTACCTGCTACTCAATCTGAAGCAGTGATACTCCTGTGTCTAAGTGTTCAATACCTGATCTAACCGTCAGGGATTCGATTCTCAATCTCTCTGCAGCAATGAATTCCCATTTTGCCCTATTGAATACAAAAACTTACTTTGCCTACCTATCACATAATATTAGAATGTCTTAATAGTCTTCCGATAAAAGCTATTGAACGATCCTCTGGAGCGCCATCGTTTCCGAATGCTCTCGCGAGATTAACCGTCCAAGCCGAGGTCCTCTCTCGGAGACCTTTGCGCTGTGTTGTTCCCAATAGAGGTTCAAGCTAAGCGACCTTAGAGCTCTGCCACCTTTCTAATCTGGTGGAACTGTTGCGGTCAGCTTGGCTACCGCAGTTTCATCAAAAAATCTTATGACTGGTATATTATGAGATCTAATCTCTTTTAACTCTTGGGAAAACTGTGCGACAAGCTATCTATTTTTGACTCTTCATCAGCTCAGATACTTGTGTGAAGTTCTTGCCATAGCTACCTTACTAATCACTCAGAAGACACTGAACTGAGAGAACTCTATCGTAACATAAAAGCTCGGACCGTTAATGTTTTATTGGCAAGTAAATATTCCAATAATCTCGGGAATGTAATTAACTGTCGGGTTAGATTTTACTTCGGAACTGTTAACTTTAACTTACTTTCTTATTCATTACAAGTTTTATTGAGCTCAAATTAACGTCTAAGTGAAAGAATGTTACGTCTATCACACGTCTCTTAAACCTAACGGGGTAGACATAGACAGCTCAAAATGAGTGTGCTTTAGTCCACAGGACAGAAGTAAAACTTCTTGAGGTCTATCTATATGAATGTATACCCAGCCCTCTTCGCGAGGCTAGATTTTGTTCTATTTTATTTAAACAATAAACTTATATCATTATGTATTAAATTATCAATATTCAATTTAACTATCACAATATATTAAATTATTCATTTCTCTCCGTATTCATTCTCTTCTATTTTCTTCTTGAGCGGGAGGGGATCATTATCTACGCCCATGTAGATATCAGTAAATACTATATCACTCTTATCATTTATACAAAAACATATCGGGCACAAGTTAATGCCAGAAATAAAAGTACGACGTATGGATTGTTTGACAGTTCAAAAGGAAGATCGGATCGTTACGCGTAACATAGTAACTGTCAAGGTTACCCCTCAGCAAAGGGACCCTTGTGTCTGGTTACTAGCTATAGAGGCTCAGGCTAAGCGACCTAAGAGCTATGCCACCTCTCAATCCGGTGAAGCAGTCAAGGCTAGCTTAAAAAATCCTAACAAAAATACTTAAATGTTAGAACTCCAACAGTGTTATCTAAAATCTAGAACAGTTTCGTTCGAAATGTTGTTTTCCCTTGATATTTGTTTCATATTGACAAGATATAAGTGGAAAAATCTAAAAGTCTAATGAAAAATGTATGCAAATAAAGGCACTCACACACGTGAACGTGCGTCCTCCTTACGTAATGCGATTTTAAAGGCAATAAGTTGTTTTGTGTACGTACGGGGCATATATTACAAACGCCTCGGCGACCGTTTCCATTGTCTTGTTTTGTTTAACGCACAATTTTCTATAGCAAAAATAAAGGGTCGGTTAAGAATGTTTGAATATCTCAGAGGATAACGACGCTAGCTTAGTGAAATAATTTGTGAATGATAGATAATTAAATATACTTATAATATTTTATTAATTTATTTATATAAATCAAATATTTTATTAATTTATTTATCTTACGTAAACTTTGATAATACAGTATTTTACATTTAATTTTAAGTACTTGCTGTTGCTTCCATGTGGCGCATCATACACAATTTATTTCAGTGGTCTAGTGTCTTTATCTTCAGATATATTCAAACTTTCTTAACCGACCCTTTATTTTTGTTCACAAGTGTACTTTATTATCTCCATGTTTGTATTTTGTTTGATGAATGGTTTAAGAGAGACGTAGGACATTCATGGCTCGCCTAGATAAGGCCTACCAAGGGATATTAAGAGTACGTGATATGAGTGATCATGTCTCCCGAAGTGACACTTAAAGCTAGATACTAACATCTTGATACTTTTTCGATAAAAGCGACCGACAAAGCAGTGGTTCGGCACTCTCGGACGCCCTCGAATGCTATCGTATAGAGTAACCGCCTAAGCCAAAGTCCTCTCTTGGAGAGCGCCTGGTTACTCTCAAAATAGGTTCAGGCTAGGCGACCTAAGAGCTGTGCCACCTCTCCAAAAACCCGACTCAAATAGGACACATAGGAAGACCCTTTTGATTAAAAATTGAATTGAAAACAAATAATTTTATAAAAAATAACAGCGCTATTATAGCGATCATGAAAATACACACACCGACGAATTGAGAACCTACTCCATTTTTGAAGTTAGTTAAAAATAATCAACTTTCTTTTGATCATGGCTGGTTGAGAAAACAATTGCTTTCTCAACCTAAGAATGCTAACAATATTTTTTTTTACAAATATTACTAACAATCTTGTTAACCATTACAATTAACCTTAAGCTTGTGCTAGGAGATAGTTCACGTCGATAGATGATTGGTGGTTTCGAAACTACGAATTTCCGTTTCGCAGTTAACCATTAAGCTACTGTCGCTTTTTAAATTTTCGGTCTAGTTGCTAGACAGCAATCGGCCATTAAAACAAGTACGTCACGTCAAATTGACCTCCGTACAATGGGAACGCAGCCTACGGATCGACTGGCGCAACTTATGTGCGGATTTACATAAATTTCAATAAAAAACTAGCCGAGAACACTTGGGTGGAAAAATGTTGCCACACTACCGGCAACTAATATAATTATTTAGATACTTTGTTTTTTTAATATTTCACGGCAATATAAATGTGTGTGGCATTCAACGGTGTTTTCCGATCTTACAATAAATAATACAAGCTTCCCCACCACTGCGCAAATTTAAGATAAAATATGTTGGTATTAAACGTCATAACAATACAAATATATGCCTGTCCAATTGCGTCTCTGTAAATGATTGGAACAAATAAATAAAATATACTGAAGTTTTAATACAAAGCGAATTTACAAAGCATCTTCTTAAATAGATAGACACTCCAATACGGCAAACGAAAGCACGGGGTCAATATCTTAGATACAAGGACGTTCTGAAAAGACATCTAAAAGCGATATAAATACGTCGCAGTGGAAGGATATGGCAGCTCAGCGAACTGAGTGGCGCAACCTCATAAGGGTGTACGCTTTTGAGCAGAAGCGCAGGTCTGAATTAGACGACAAGCGTGACACCCTGAAGGCCCGACCACCAGCTGCCATATCCTATAACATCAATAACGGTGTGCTTACGTGCTCCCAATGCGGGCGCACTTTTACAAGGAACAGTGGTTATGCAAGCCACATGAGGGCACACTCAAGAGCCGCGTGACCTGGCTCATCACATGTCATTCCGGAAGCGTCGCCGTAGCCGAAATCAGCAGGACATCATCATCAGACACTATTTAGATATTTATACATATTTATACATATCCGAACCGTAAAAGCCGTGGTAGCTCAGTGTCCGGGCGGTCGCCTCAAGTTGCATAGTACGGTAACAACCCGAGTTCGATCCCCGGTGCCGGCACCAATAAATTTGATGTTGCAATTTTATGTTTAAAATAGAATAGACATTTATTCGACACAAGAATAACATAAAACATAAACATCAGGTACTATAAGACAAAAAAAAAGTAATTAAAATGTTAAAAATAAAAAAAAGAACAAAATTGACCTTGTGCCGAAAAGGGGTTGACTCAGCATGTGCTCACACATGTAGCACAGCGCTGGTTTTCAGTCAAAAAACTTGTGAAAAATAAGGCGGACACGAATCGTTCTGTTTGATTGGAAATGTTCTGATTTACCACGCGCTCGGCGGTGTAGGAAAACATCGCGAGGAAACCTACATGTCCTAGAAAAAAATATCTAAGACATGCGAAGTCTACCAACCTGTAACTTCAACTAAAGATTAGTTAAACTCTATATTGTTAATTGGTCTATATATTTTTTAATAAATTATCCTCGCGCTCATGTACTCACTCGCACATACCCCCTCACATGCACCCACGCATACTATTCTTTACACAAACACACGACTATCACATTAGTTATATAACAAACTTTAGTTCATAATAAACTCGGAGTTAGGTACAACATCCCTAATACAGGCTATGTATTACTCTAACAGGGAGATGTGTACCGAAGGCCGAAAACGAAATAAGAAAATGTTTATAGAATATGGTACATAATATGATATGATAATATGTATCAAATATTTTTTGTGTATGTGCATGTCGGTAAATAAAATGTGTGTGTGTGTAAAAAGTTAATAAATAAATATTTCATTTCATTCAAAAATATTTCAAATATATATTTTTTAATGTAACTCATAACTCTGCCATTTTTTTATTACAGTTTTCTATCTTTCATTCCATTATAATTTTATCGTTATAGGACCTTCGGTTCCATTGATGAACCAGTGAATACGTAATATTTTGTAACATGTTTGTTAATTGAGTTATTAGGTTTATATCAATCCAAGACGTGGTAAATACAAATGTAGAAGAAAAAAGAGAATTCAGATTTTTATAATATAACTAATATAATTGGAAAATAAAAACGAGTTCATAGTTGCATTTAATCCGTCACAAATCTCTGTCACAATCATTGTGACCACATTTTTTACTATTTGAATTTGAAGTCGGTTTTTTGGATTTTAAACGACTTCAAAAAAGGAATAGGTTTTCAATGTGTTACCTGTTTTGATTGGGTGAACCTATTTTGATCATTCTTACATATTTTAAAGCTAGTGCTTCGCACGTGGTCTTACTTTAATTTGGTCTAATTCTGACCAAATTAAAATAGCACCATATGCAACAACATAGCCTTAAAAATAAAATCCACTAACTGGTAAAATATCCCATTTAAGTTGTAACTACGTGGAGCTTTTATTTCCCTACTCTATGTAAATGACGCGATTTCACTTAACCGCTTTTAATAGCGGCAAAGTACGGTTAGAGTCCTTCAATCACATCTTATGTTACGGTTAAGTTAGAAAAATATGCAGACCCGTTAAGCTCGACATGGCGGCCTGCCGACTGCACCGTGAAAATGTTAAATTATATTAAATCATAGTGCGCCCCGTACGTTCTTAAATGTTAATAGGGAAAACTAGTGATGCGATATCACTATATCGATATTTATAATGTCATATACATACTTAATATAACAGTAGTTATTTAAAAAAAAGTATATTTACGAGTAAAAATAAAACCTTTTTTTGTTTGTTAACGGGGACGAAATTTTCAAAAAAAATACCCCAGTAAAACCTTCCCGGTGGCCCTTCCTCGGTGCATGATGAGGGGCTCTGGGATCTCCAGTGGAACGCACCTGCACTGTGCTCAAGGAGAGCACTTCCCGGGGAAGGACACGGGCCGGCCGATGTCGCCCAGTGAATTCGAGGCCCCTTATAGTCGCCTTCTACGACAAGCAGGGGATACCGTAGTCTTATTCTTGATAGCCCAGAACTACAGGGCTGAAAAATATAAACCTACTTCAAATCGAATAGTATTACGAAATAGGATTAATCAGAACTTAATCAAACTATTATCAAACTAACTGTGAAGTAAATCCTTTTCTATAAAAACAATCAACAAAATTGGTTCACCCAGTCGAAAGTTATGAGGTAACAAACATGGAAAAACAAACAAACGAATTAAAAACCGGCTCCGTTTTTAACCTACTTAAGAAAGGAGCAGTTTCTAATCTGTATATAAAAAAGAGAAAGTCTGTGGGTATGTTCCATTTAGGCTCCGAAACAGCTGGTCCGATTACAATGAAACTTTCAGGGAATCTTCAGATTGACCTGGCGAGTTATCCTGTAAGTTTGGTGACGATCGGAGCATTCCTCTTTTTGAACTATTAAACAAACCAAACGTCGTAGTTTTATTTCTGTCATTAACATGAGCCCGATATGTTTTGTATAGATGATAAGAATGATATTGTATTTACTGAT
This sequence comes from Meandrusa payeni, assembly GCA_029286785.1. Classification (NCBI taxonomy): domain Eukaryota; kingdom Metazoa; phylum Arthropoda; class Insecta; order Lepidoptera; family Papilionidae; genus Meandrusa; species Meandrusa payeni. The sequence continues at coordinate 8,122,813 of JAGSMX010000029.1, forward strand.
ATGTACATGGGTGTGGTAATGATCTTCACCCGCTCGAGAAGAGAATGAATACGGAGAGAAGTTAGTAATTTAATATATTGTGAGAGTTAAATTTAATTTTTAATTATGTAAGTTTATTGTTTAAATAAAATAAAGCAAAGTAAATAAATATAAACGAATGTCCTTTGTTTTTACATTGAGGTGTATTTTGTTTTTTGATATATCTTGTCATGTATTTTTGATGAATATTTTATGGCTTGGTAACAAGACTTTTAAGCCAAGTCTTTTTTAAAACACACACACTTATTTCTTACGTCTAAGATGAAAATGATAAAATGTAAGTTAGATGATCACCCCCATGAGTCCCCGCGCCATTTTTTTTCTCTTGTCTTGTATTAGCCGAAGAAAAATAGATTATAAAACAGTAAAAAAGCTCTTATGTTCTTTTAACCCTTGTGGGGTGAAAGATAGAGATTTCTCTGTCCGTCTTATACTAAGCTCATTCGGTACCACATGTGTCAGACGGTGAGACCATTGCCATTAGGCACAATTTAAATTCCGCGCAATACATTTATTACTCATTGATGGGTTATTTTGCGTATATATCAATTATTTATTTATTTATTATCTTAAAAAATCAATAGCTTATGAATTATAATAAATATTTCGGTCACGTATTCAAGATCTAAGCCTCTATAGATTTACATTTATAAAGATATTTTAAAAATATTTGAAAGAATTTATAAAAATATTTACATGCACATCGCATTAAAAAAACAATAAAAAAAAGAATTAAACATATTAATAGGTAAATTAAAAGTGTATGTGTGTATATCCGTGTATATATCACAATTTTTTAATTAACTTCAGTAATGTCATCACTGTATAATAAAATTTTTGAAATTAAATTTTGTTAGGCAAAAGTGGTCTACGTTTGAGAAATGGTTATTATTTGTGTTTTGTAATAAATATAATTTTGACGTTCTTCCTGTCACGTCAGCGGTGTCAGACAAATTTTTCGTTCACCTCCAGCCATTAAACAAATCCACGTTAAAAATGTAATCGACATTGTTGTGGTTGCAATGAAACTTTTGGTCAAATACAGAAGGTGCCAATTAACCCTACTAAGAGGGCGTAATGGTCTAATCTATGACTATAGCCAATAGTTTTGTAATATACCTCAGTGGTAGGCTATTGTGACGTTTTTCTTGTAATTGGAGTGTTTTAACCGTTTATTATCCAAACACTGGCCATTGTTCGTGTCATGTTTTCGAAACAACCGTTACTAGGACTGGTTGTGTGTTTAAATTTTATATGAACTAGTGCTTAGACCTTAGGTACCCTATCTAGGTTTTTATGTACATTCGCGCACAGAGAGCTCTGTTAACATGACACAGTTGTTAGTTTAAATTAAATAATAACACATATTTTTAATATACAGTGGTACATACGAGCTTAATTCATTCCGTAACCTTCGTAATGCTCGTATATCAATTTACTCGTATCTCAAAGCAAATTTTCCTCATTGAAATTAATTGAAATACCATTGCTATTAATGTTTTTAAAATATACAAAAAGCAAAAAACGCGAACCCCACTTATCAAAAAATGCTTCAAAAACAGGTGAAACGAGCACGCAGACTGAGGACATTTTTTTGGTAACCCTGGGAGACACTTTGTGGATTTGTAAAGATCTAGCCTATGCAATGGTATTCGCGTCGTCCGGATCGTCAAGAACGTGTCTCTTTGTTTATAAAGCGGATTTTGTTTTCACTAGTAAACATAATTTGTGAAAAATAAATCGACCAACACGCAGCTCGATCTGAGTGCATTTGAAAGATTTATTTTAGAGTTGATTCAGACCTTGTACAAAGATAGCGCAGGTGTGGACCAAGGCAATGAGTTTCCAGGATTTATTTTTGTCGATTTCTTCAAGGTTCATTCCATAATGTGTAGTATCGAGTGAGACGTCTTGGAGAATGCCAGCAGCATCCATTGATGATTGACATTAACGGTTACTGCGTACTATCTTCTGTCTGTGGACAATTCGTAAGTAGGTTCTAGAATGTTACGCCCAATCGGCATGCAAATATTTATTCCTAATCTGATTACATTACTATTTTATATAAACTTTTTTAAAACGAAAGGCAGTATGTCATAGAGCCCCTTAAGGGGGACAGCTCCGAATGATGGCCACACAGGAGGTTAGACCACGTGTACCTTACCGCGTTTCGGCACTTATAACCGCGAGGTTGGTGGCGATCACTGCGCGTTGCCTTTCTCCTGATTCCACTATAGCAACGAGCGCCCCTATCCTTGTTGCTCGTGAAGCAAAGGCCGCATATATTCGTCCCTTTATCTATAAGCCTAGGACTACAGAGCTGACCTCTATCGCAAAGTGGCACAGTATATTTTTTATTAATTATTGGACGAGTTTAAATAGATAGCGGCGTAAAAGATAAACGTAGCAACGCCACGGCCGGAGCCCTAGCTATAAATAAATCCGACGCATACGCAGCGATAAACTAAAAGATTGCAAGTTTGTTTTCTTTACCTAAACGGCGTGCAACACACGGGCCATGCGTGTGCACACGTGGCCCGTGCGTGTGCGCGTGGATGCACGGTGCAGTGCTGGATGCATCGCATAAACCAATGTTTGGCCGCGGTGCCAAAAAACACAAAGGAAAGGGCGGGCTCTAACAGTCTTGACACTTGAAAAACATTGTTAATATATTTTACTAATGGTATATACTGGTGACCGATATACGGATAACCTCGTACCGGGGAGAAAGATCTTATGACCATCTTTTGTTTAACCTGTCTCTACAGCTTAGTGGTTTTTCATAGTACTATCACTTACAGTAAACTTAGAGTACATTTATCAACGATATTTAGTTATATTTCATCAAAAATACATTTGTTCCATTATTGATTTGGCAACAAATAGTTTGGCTTCTTACGAGGTCAAAACAGAATGAAAACCTACAAACTACAATTTGGAAACTCTTAACACAATGTCAAAAACTTCTACTCGTAGTATGTTATTAGTGTTTTAATAAAATGGTTGATTTCCTATTCGAGTACTACAGGTTTTTTTTTTTGATTGATTTTTATTACTATATTTGTTCCCCAGCATGTTTGGCTGGGGGTATTTCTCTTTACGTTAGTTTACTTCTTATAATTTATATTCCTTATATAATACTATTGAGTACTACAGGTTTTTTTTAAGGGTTTTCCCCGGAAAGGACATGTTTTTGCCCTTTCCGGGAAATTCTATTTGTTTCTCTGACTTGTGGGGGTCAGAGATTGCTTAGACTGGTGGTTATTTTATCTTCTTATCCTATTGATTCTCTTTTAGATAATTTCTATATTCTAAGATATATATATATATATATGTGTACAGTTTAATCATCTTTTTCTTAATCAGTTTTATTGTTATGAGTACTAAAGGTTAACAATTAGATGGGCTACTTCTACTTTTATTAATTACATTTTCATAACTCTGTACATTTCTTGCAGGAAATAAAAGGCTTTATTATTATTATTATATATATATAAGTATCATATTTACTTTTTTCTTTGTTTTTCTTTCTTTTCTTTTCTATAATCAATTTCACCATTTATTTTTCCATAGATCAAAAATATCACATAATAATATAAGTAAATAATTTATATGTATAATTAATATAATATATATATATGTGTACAGTTCAATCATCTTTTTCTTAATCAGTTTTATTGTTATGAGTACTAACGGTTAACAATTAGATGGGCTACTTCTACTTTTATTGATTTATTTTCATTTTCAATACGACACGACATTTTATTAATCCCATCTGGGTCAATAAAGAATTTTGCTTATTAGTTCCTATATCAAAAATTATCGGGTTGAGTTTACCGCCATGCACCTGGCACAAATTTTGGCAACTTAAAAAAAAATATAAACCAATACTCGAACTTACAAACAACAATTACATTGGTGCCGGCCCCGAGGATCGAACTCTGCTGCAATTGTACTATGCAACTTAAGGCGACCGGACTCTAATGTACAACAGAATAGAATAAACATTTATTCGACACAAGAACACAGAAGCAACAGGTAAAACAAGGCAAAAAACAACATAAACAAAAGTAATTAAAATTGTGAAAAAAAAAGAAGCTCACATATGTAGCGCTGCGCTGATTTTCAGCCAAAAACTAAGGGAAAACTAAGGCGGACACGATTCTGTTAGGTATAAATACGTGGTGTACGACGGCTCTTTTAATTTAGACACAATATAAGTACGTGCTATAGAGAATTTTATTATTTTTCTTCGTCGGTATCACTCTTGATAGAGTCGTGGTCATCACTATTAACTTCAGTAGCAACCTTCACCTTCACAACACGCCGCTACTTCTCTCAGATGGACCCGTGCATATATGTACTGGAGATGAGCCATTTACTATAGCTTTTATCTTGTCAGTTCACAGGCGATCGTCCTGGCGACCTTCAAACTGTATCACGCTTAAAATTTATTTCGTCTAGTATCAAGTGTTATAAGCTGCGCTATACAAGGGATAAAAACTCACAGCCGCAAAAATAGATCGGGCGAAAAATGAACATAACCGTGTATTTGAAGCCGCGACCGCCAATCCCGGCCTGCGTGTGTGTGTTTGTGCACCCACGTACACAAGTGTGCGTTACCGGTCTCTATCACCTCTTAGTCGTGGCGCATAGTGAGTCAGGCGAGAAAATTGCTTCATTTCAATCCCTTAATACAAGTAGAAATAGCGGAAATAATATGACTTTTCTAATTTATTTTTTTACTTCTACCTTCAAATTAAATCATTGATACAACGTGCGGACGATCAACCGACTTCGAAAAAGGAGGTTGTCATTTCGTTTATGTGTGTTGCCTAATAACTTTCGACTAAGGGAACCGATTTTGATGACAATGAGAAAACGATAAATTCTTAAATTTGCATTAAGTATGTGTACTACACATAACAAGTTGGCAAGACGACGGTACCAGTAGAGTGACCTCGTGGAGAGGTCCGACTGGAAAACATCGCAGAGGAAGATCTCTCACGAGATGGGCGGATGATATAATAAGGACGGCTGGCACAAATTTTGGCAACTTAAAAAAATATAAACCAATACTCGAACTTACAAACAACAACTACATTGGTGCCGGCACCGAGGATCGAACTCTGTTGAAATTGTACTATGCAATTTAAGGGTACCGGACTCTAATATACAACAGAATAGAATAAACATTTATTCGACTAAAGAACACAGAAGCAACAGGTAAAACAAGGCAAAAAACAACATAAACAAAAGTAATTAAAATTGTGAAAAATAAAAGAAGCTCACATATGTAGCACAGCGCTGATTTTCAGCCAAAAACCTGGGAAAACTAAGGTGGACACGATTCTGTTGTGTATTAATACGTGGTGTACGACGGCTCTTTTAATTTAGACACAATATAAGTACGTGCTATAGAAAATTTTATTCTTTTTCTTCGTCGGTATCACTCTTGATAGAGTCGTGGTCATCACTCTTCACTTCAGTGGCAACCTTCACCTTCACAACACGCCGCTACTTCTCTCAGATGGACCCGTGCATATATGTACTGGAGATGAGCCATTTACTATAGCTTTTATCTTGTCAGTTCACAGGCGATCGTCCTGGCGACCTTCAAACTGTATCACGCTTAAAATTAATTTCGTCTAGTATCAAGTGTTATAAGCTGCGCTATACAAGGGATAAAAACTCACAGCCGCAAAATAGATCGGGCGAAAAATGAACATAACCGTGTATTTGAAGCCGCGACCGCCAATCCCGGCCTGCGTGTGTGTGTTTGTGCACCCACGTGCACAAGTGTGCGTTACCGGTCTCTATCACCTCTTAGTCGTGGCACATAGTGAGTCAGGCGAGAAAATTGCTTCATTTCAATCCCTTAATACAAGTAGAAATAGCGGAAATAATATGACTTTTCTAATTTATTTTTTAACTTCTACTTTTAAAATAAATCATTGATGAATTTACCATTAAACGATACAACGTGCGGACGATCAACCGACTTCAAAAAAGGAGGTTATCATTTCGTTTATGTCTGTTGCCTAATAACTTTCGACTAAGGTAACCGATTTTGATGACAATGAGAAAACGATAAATTCTTAAATTTGCATTAAGTATGTGTACTACACATAACAAGATAGCAAGACGACGGTACCAGTAGAGTGACCTCGTGGAGAGGTCCGAATGGACAACGCCGCAGAGGAAGACCTCTCACGAGATGGGCGGATGATTTATTAAGCACGGCTGGCATTTGATCAAAGTAGCCCTAGATAGAAGTAACTGGACTTCTTTGGAAGAGGCCTTCACCCGCGGAGGGATTACTGTATAGTTATATATTTTGTTTTACACTTCTCTGATCAAAACAAACCTGGACCTACAATCCCCCTTGGTAAAAACACATTGTCAGACAAGGTACAAACACAGCAACTAGACCAATCTGTACAGGCGGCTTCAGAGACCACAATTGAGGGGCAAAATTCATCTGGGTCCTCAGCAACTGAGTCCCCGCTAGTTTTAAGCGACACCAACTCCTCGTCACATGCGTCTCCGGACTTTGTGAATAGGCTTCCAAGGAAGCGTCATCTAACTACGCGTCCATCTTTTGAATTTGATTAATAAAAAAAAAAAACAGTTATGTTACTGTTAATTTTTTTTTTCTTTCTCTTTTTTTTTCTTCTTTTATTGTATTCTTATTTTCTGTTATTATTTATTTTTTGTTAGTTTTATTATTGAATTGTTTGGGAGGTGTTATGACGGTACCTGCATGTTTGTCTGGCACCGTCATTATACGAATTATTGTGTCAGTCTCCGAATATATGTGATACGAAGTGCAACCTATCTATTATTCTCCCGAGTATTTACCAGTTCAGTTTACAACAAAATGGTAAAAGTTAATTAAAAAAACCGTCTACGATAGCGTTGCTCAGTTCAAATTTGAGATTATCTGGTATTCGCGGGAAGCTTAATAGATCTTCGTTTGTCTGAGTGTTGTTTTAAGTCTTAACCTCTTGATTGTAAAAAGTTTAATTGTCAGTGCTGTGTACTAACATTATGTCATATGTATAAGATAAATTTCCTTTGTACTATTACTAATTGTGTGATAGATACATATGACATTTAGTACCTCAAATAAATAAATAAGTAAAAAAATTTTAGATTCACATGTAAAAAACAAAGACTTTTTTTTTTATTTATATGTGCGCTACAAATGGACAAATAGATATCACGTCTCATCGATTCTTCCTTGATTCATATTTTATTGAAAAAGGATGTATTTCAAGAATGGTCTGATTAAAGTTTGGTTAGATTCTGATTAATTTAATTTTGTAATATTTCTACGATCATTCTGAAATACGAAGAGGTCGTTCGCGTGTTATAACGTTTAACGTTTTCGATTTGAATTTACTCGTAAATATACTTGAACTAAAGAAGCGAACGAGCATGCAGATTACCTGATCTTCAGTGATTCTTCCGTAAATACCTATTAAAGAGTTTGCAAGGATTATTAACATAGTATAAAGAGTTGTGTTGCCAGCACCTCGTTCACCAGGTGAAACGCAGACAAAGAAACACACTTCACGTATTCTGCGAGTTCGTAGCATTTCCCCGATCGTGCTAACACAGAAAAAATAGCTGTTGTACGGTAGATTTTCTTATAATGGAATTTTAACGTAATTTATTAGAATTCTTACTAACGGTACATTTCAAATCGAGCTATAAGATGATTACCAAACAATATCTTTTATCTCTGTGATACTATTTTATTTTTGGTAAAGGAGTAAACGAGCTTACGGCTCAGCTAATCCTAAGATATCCGTCGCCCATAAACATCCACAGCATCAGAGGAGCTGCAGGTGCGTTGTCGGCCTTTGAGAAAGGAGCAGGCTCGTTTATTAAATGGCCCCAAATCGTAGACGTTCAGAAGCACCTATGGTGACAGTTGATTCCAAATGTTGGTAGTGCGTGGAAAAACTACACTCGTGGGTCAATTAAGAAAGTTTGAATTTCTCGGAACTAAAATAAATTGTGTAAAATTTCATTAAAACATTATCTAATTTTTTAAATATTAACTTGGATAACGCAGTATTTTTCCAGGAACTCCGCTGTTGCGCACGTCTGGGGTTTTTAATACCAAAGGACTGCCCGCGTCTGTCTTTCCTTTCGATTACAATGTGGGTATTTTCAAGAGTAGAGTGAATAGGCATTTACTAAGCAAGTGCGCCTTACCATCCAGGACTGCATTTCCACTTAACATCAAGTGGGATCGTAGTTCAAGCACTTGCTTAGAAATTATAAAAAAAAAATATCACTGAAAATAATTTTGTTGCATTTAGTCGGCCTTTATAGAAGCTGCTTGTAAATTTTGAGTCATCGTTCATCGTGCGTACAGCAAAGGAGTTGCTGGCGTCAGTCTTTCCGTCCAAGTACGAGGTGGGAGCCTTCAAGAGTAGAGTGAATAGGCACTTACTAAACTAGCGCGTCCTATCTTTCGACTATATCACCACTTAACATCAGGTGGGATCGTGGTCAAGCACGTTATACTTCTTCTTGGTCGCTTCACTCTTGTCAGAGTGGTCGTGGTCATCATGATCCCGTGGGTCGGGCAGCAAACAGCACCCGCCGCACGACGTCTCGCCACCTCCGCCTGCTGGTCGTCAATCGGGCACATTCGTGGAGGGGGGCACCCGCCATACTCCGCACCTGATCCAACCATCGCATCGGCGATCTACCTTGTGGTCTGCTTCCCTCTACTTTGCCCTGCACGACAAGACGCTCTAAACAATCGTTTCCACGACGGCTTACATGCCAAAAGAACTTGAGTATTCGCCTACGTACTTGAGTAGATAGACGCTCGTTGATACCCAGCTCTTCAAGTATGGAGACATTTGTTCGGAATTCGCAAGCACGTTATACCTCATAAAATAAAAAGGGGCTTAACTCTAAATTATATAAGTACTTAGTTTTTTGTAACATCAAATCGGTTTATCTGAAACGGTGTTATATATTTGTTGTTTTAAATAAATAAATCTATCTAAATGTCTTACATTTTTTTTGTTTTAAGTGTAGAACAATCGACAATAAGAGCCGTGGTAGCTTAATGTCCGGGCGGTAGCCTCAAGTTGCATAGTAGGCTAGCAACCCGAGTTCGATCCCCGGTGCTGGCACCAATAAATTTGTTGTTGCAATTTTATGTTCTGATTTACCATGCGCTCAACGGTGAAGGAAAACATCGTGAGGAAACTAGTACACGTCTTAGAAAATTTTTCTATGACATGTGAAGTCTGCTAGGGCCACGTGGCGGACTATGCCCTTATACTCTCTTTATAGAAAAGGCCTATGCCCAACAGTGGGGCATATATCAAGGCTGGAACTAAGTGTACAACAAAGATACGATGATCTAGTCTAAGGTGCGTTTGTCGGCAAAAAAATGTGATGAAATTCAATTTAGCAAAGTGAATCGTCGATGCGAGATCTGTGTTGCATTTGCAAGACGCATCGGGAATCCACACGCGTTATTTTTAACAAAGCAACCTTGAATTTTAGTGGATATTTTTGTATTGCACCCACTGCACTTGGCTCCGCTGTAAGCAAATTACATTTTGATTGTAAAAACGACTATATGCAAAAACCAAAAACCGACTTCAAATACAATCAGTGACGTCACAAACATTAAACGCTTCTTTACTAACGCGTAATTATTCTCTTTTCAACCGACTTCATAAAAGCAAAATTTACTGTACCGTCGCGGTTACCTATCCTTCACGATACCAATTGTTGAGAAGCAGTTTATTCAGATCGAACCTAGGTAAGAATGCGCCCTTAAATAGAATTAGTATAGAATTCAACTCTTGAAGACAATTCAACCAGGGAAGAGGGCGACATCGGCTGGCCCGTGTCGCCTTGCGCTGCGAGGGCACAGAGGGGGGGAGAAGGGAGTAACCTAACCCCGGGACGTGCTCTCCTTGAGCACAGTGCAGAGGGGCTCCGGTGCGTTCCACGTGAGATCCCGGAGCCCCTCGTCATGCACCGAGGAAAGGGCCACCGGGGAGGTTTTAGTGGGTAAGAACCCCACATAACCGCCGCCTTCCCCCCAGAAGGCGGGGTATCTTTGTGAAGATTTCTTCACGTCAACAAAAAAAAAATCTTCTATACTATTTTTATGAGTGCCTTGGTATATCTTCGGAGCGCTAACGCCATTAAAAATAACATAAGACCTAATAAATTTATTTTATAATCGTCAAAAGCTTGATGGTCTAGGGTACGGTCTGCGAAACGTAACTTAAGGTTCGAATCCAACATTAAATTAATGACGGTGAACCATCTCCTGGCACATGCTTGAGCTTGATTGGAACTTTTAACAAGAATGTTAGTACTAATTGTTTTAAATTTATTGTTAACATTATTTTTTAGAAAAATAATTAAAAAGTAAGGCATATCAAACAAAAAGAATTACAGACGAATTAAGAAACTCCTTTTCTTGAAGTCGGTTAATAACTGTATTCATATATATATATATAGCTTACGTAGTCATTGCCATGCAAGCATCTTGTAGTGACGACGGTTTTGGTACAGTTATATTTTTTGTAAAATACCTATTATATTGTAAATATTTCTTTTTTTAGTTTGTATTATGTATTGATCTATATGTGTAATTAAGTTATATTTTCTAGTTATAGGGTCTATTAAAACTAAATATTTCAATTTCGTAAAATTCTTTGTTATAACTAACAGAGCTTCAACATTTCATACGATTTCAGGTGTTCCGTAGTATATAGAAATTAATTTGAAAATTACTCGTTTAAATTATTCTTACAACGTAAAAATATTTCTAGCGATCACGTATCTATCGATCTAAGTATTTGCATATTTGCGTTTTCGTATTCGTCCAACGAATAGGAGTGGCCGAACCGACACGCCTAGGAATAAATAAAATTCGAAAATAGAACGAGCTTCCTGCGATTCGGATTCTAAATTTAAATTTAAAAATGGCCGGCGTTCCATCCGGCGGCGCGGGCGATTTTGTGCATAAAACTGCATCGCGCACATTAACCGATCTAAACATCAAAAATAGAATTCGCTAGCATAATGTGGCGTGCACACTAGCTTGAGTTCCGACGAAAAATTAATATCTATTAATTATTTTTTTAATTAAGCCACCATCTATTATTTCCCATCGTCATATGTATTGAGCACAGGCGCAAGGTGGACAGCCCTTCGGTGTTTTACAGATTACACTTTGGAGAGTGTGCACAGGAATTACACGAGTTAATTCCCCCATCCCCATTCTACCTTCGGACGTTTAGACACTCGGCGGGTCTCCACCCTTTTATAGTTGATGTTCCGCGCGTCCGAACGAAGCGATTTGAGTCATCGTTCATCGTGCGTACAGCAAAGGAGTGGAATAAGTTGCCGGCGTCAGTCTTTCCGTCCAAGTACGACGTGGGAGCCTTCAAGAGTGAATAGGCACTTACTAAACTAGCGCGTACCATCTTTCGACTATATCACCACTTAACACCAGGTGGGATCATGGTCAAGCGCTAGTTTATATGCATAAAAAGTATTGAATTAAAAATAATTTTAATATTATATCGAGTTATTTCTTATAAATAAAGACTTCTTTTGCGAGATAAAATTTCATAAACTTTTTAAATTTTTGTATAGCTTTTATATTTGACGTGAAAACTGTAAGCAAGATTGTCTACTACACATTTACACTTACTACAGTTGGTCGTACTTACAAATTATATTAATATTATAACTGAACTAACTCTTGTGTAGAGTAACTAACGAAAGAGGTTCAGGCTAAGCGATCTAAGAGCTATAAAAGTTACAGTTAAAGTTGCAGCCTCTATATATGTCCCACTGTTGGGCACATCCTCTGTAAAGAGTATAAGGGCATAGTCCGCCACGCGGCCCTAGTGCGAATTGTCAAACTTCACATGTCGTAGAAAAATTTTCTGAGGTTTCGTCACAACTTCTTAGTTGGTAGTACTGAAAAATTATATTCGAAACGTTCTCGAAAACAGTTGTTTTTAGTTAGAAAAATTAAATTTTACTAAAATAATAAATAATATATAAGATTAATTAGCTTACTAAAATTATTATTATTTTTTTCTCTATATTGTGGCAACAAACAGTCTTTATTGTCTATTATGTTACATTATATATTTTTTTTACAAGTTCTTATCGACCAACAGTGCCGACAATGATTAGTTTATTGTAATTTACAATTTGCATCTGCGTACAAACTAGAAGAAGCAAACAGAATCGAGTCAGGACAATTTACTTACAATTAAATTATTGAACCTAATAAATGAGTTGCTAAAAATATCCACTTCTGAAGTTAAGTCCTCCACGTTGCAGAAATTGTCATTGTAGTAGTGCAAACTTCTGGTGAGGAAACGATTATATTAATTTAATAGTTGTAAGTCATGATTTTAATTTTAATATTTTTTTATTATTAATTTTCCCTAAATTATTTCACACTATCTAATCAAAACCAATTTTATTTACTTCATCGCGGGATATTTTTTTATTTTTAATAATTCAAAATTCCTAGCGCTTGACGAAATTACTAATAAATATACCCAAAGCTATCTTTCACTAACCTAAAACATAACTTTTTTTTTTTGTTTATGGGGTGGAAATCTTCAGAAAGATACCCCGCCTTCCAGGGGGAAGGCGGCGGTTATGTGAGGTTCTTACCCACTATAACTAAAACCCCCCCGGTGGCCCTTTCCTCGGTGCATGACCCCTCGCTCCGGGATCTCACGTGGAACGCAGCGGAGTGCACTGTGCTCAAGGAGAGCACGTCTCGAGGGGGGGGGAGGTTACTCCCTCCCCCCCTGTGCCCTGGCAGCGCAAGGCGATATGGGCCAGCCGATGTCGCCTTCTTCCCGGGTCCACTTTGGTGGACGACGCAGGCCAACACCCTTGTCGCCCAGTTAACCCGAGGCCCCTTTTAGTCGCCTTGTACGACAGTCAGGGGATACCGTAGTCTTATTCTTGAGAGCCCAGAACTACAGGACTGATCTTTTACTAACCTAAAACATCATAACCTTTTCCAATATTCATGTAAATGTAAGTGCAATATTGTATGGACTCGGCACACAACTTAGTTGGCGGTACTTAAAAAAATTCTAGACGTTAAACGCGTGAAGCAAGTCAAGTGACGTCCTGCGCTCATGCGCTTTTACCTGCGTCGTATTCAATCAATCGTCTCTCTCACATTTGCATAAATAATGTATGTCTAATACTTTATTTAATATTTGCATTAGGAAGTGCGTACTGTTAGCTTTCGAACATCGAACTAGAAGGAAACAAACGTCTGTTCGAATATGGAATTACAATACATCTGATTGTATTATGCAATATTGTCGTGTGTTCTAAATATATGCCTATGGGAACGATATTAATACGGAATTCATTAAAATTCAATGCAATATTTTACGATTCTTTTAACATCATAGAACATTCTGGAACAATCATTTTAATGTACCGTTTATCTATGATATTAGAGATACTTTGAATCTCTCTTCTAATCTAAATTTGGCCACTACATTGAGTCCATTGCAAAAATTACTGCCAGAATTCTCGGTATCCTCTCCAGGGTGAGGCGGCACTTCACGTCGGAGCAGCTTAGTCTTTACAAAGCTCAAGTTCGCTCCTGCATGGAGTACTGTTCCCATCTCTGGGATGGGTCTGCTTAGTATCAGCTGGAAGTTTAGGACTCGTTGGAGCGCCGAGCGAAGAAGACTCACTCGTTGAACCAAATCTTCAGAGCCTCGTACACCGTAGACAAGTGGCCTGCCTCTTAGTTTTTTATCGGGTGCAGTTCGGCGAGTGTGCGGAGATTTTACATGACCTAGTACCCTCCTCCCCTTTCTATCACCTAACGACAAGATGCGGTGAGCAGTTCCACCCTTAAGTCGTAGAAATCCCATCGATAGGCACGAAGCGGTTTGCCTCCACCTTCCTTATGAGGACTAAGAAATGGAACCCTTTAAGTCCAATGTGAACAGCCACCTTATAGGCTCGCGTGCTCCATCCTAGCCTTCCAGCAAGCGAGATAGAAGCCAAACGTGAACCTATTTAGTAGAACTAGATTTATTAAAACCGTGGATCCATTTTCTTATATATGTTATAAAGGATTGTTTGAAGTCTTCAGAAGTCAGAAGACACGGTTTTCAATCCTGTCACGGTCAAACTATACTCGTATATATTTATTACTGACCTTTTTCTTCTCAATTGCTCTCCCATTATTGAGGATTTTGACTCATTTTTAGGCGATCAATCTTTAAGAGAATTCGTCTGACCACCTTCTTGGACTTCGGCCTCAAGCACATATATACCCCACTATTGTTCTAGGCTTTTCTATAATGAGTATGAGGGCATAGTCTTCTACGCGGCCCTAGTACGTAGAGGCAGGTACCGCCGAGCGCGTGGTAAATTTAAACGTAAAATTACAACAAACAAAATCACCGGGAATCGAACTCGGGTAGCTGTGTAAATGAGGCGACCGCCATATTGACCACAGATCAGGTTTTCACGATATTTTCTTAAAATTTGTAGTCTCTTTGCTAACTAGCCAACTAGTAACGACGCAAAATAATAGCTAAGCCGGGAAAATATGATTACTCTTACAAGATCTAGATCCTAGATCTAGAAGCGGCCGCGGTATAACTTGAAGCGAATTCGAAACCAGTTACGCCACGATCAATGGATCGATTCATCATTTATGATTTCACAAGGATTAATTGCCTTCGTTCCTTCACAGACAATAAAAAGTACGTATATTTCTAAACCATTTGTAATAGTAATTGTAATTTGAGACGTAAATAGCCTGATGGTTTAGGGCACGGTCTGCGAATCGTAATTGGTAAATTCTTATTCCATCTCCTAACACAAGCCTAAGCTTATTTGGAATGGTTAATAAGATTGTTAATAATATATGTCAAAGACCAGTTTCAAAGGTTTTTACAACTGGCTTTCAGACTTTAACTCAAAAATCAAATAGACTAGATGCATTGAGAACTTCCTCCTTTTTGAAGTTGGTTGAAAATATTTAAAGATGAAGGGAAAGACAATATTGACGCATGATTCTCCTCCGCTTCAGTGTACGATTTCACCAGTTACTTCTGAAGAATTTCGAAGGGTGTTAATGCTTTACGACAACTGTGTCAAACTCCACTACGAGCGTCATTCCCCGCTCAATCCGACTATAGATCAGGCCATAGACAAAGCATCAGTATTGCCATTAAACTGAATGTTGACGCAGGAATAATATCGTTTACCTAACATGATTATGGTAGTGAGAGACGGATTATTATCGCTGCTAACTCTTTTTCTCCCGATAGGGTTAAAATCACGTCTATCACTTATAGTATAACTAGCGTACACAGCCCGCTTCGTTATATTACATTTAAAAATAAGCTTCATTATATATTTAATTTAACTCTCACATCATATTAAGTTATTCATTTCTCTCCGTATTCCTTCTCTTCTATTCACTTCTACGTAAATACAATATTCTTATCATTTATACAAAAATATATCGGTCTCAATTGAATGTCAGAAATAAACGAACGTACGACGATCAAACTTACAGGATTACTCGCCACGTCAATCTGAAGATTCCCTGAAAGTTTCATTGTTATCGGAGCCTAAACGGGACAAACCCACACACATTCTCTTTTATATATATAGACTAATGGTCTACACATTCGAACATTTCTCAGAATTAAGTACCCTTTTTTTATCGACCAACCTACATTGATATGCCAAATTTCAATGCGGTGGTACAAATTTACTCCAATACACTTGTATACCAATTCTGTAACACTTCCGGCTTGGATGGTAAGTATTAAAAAGTGTATAACGGATTACGTAATTTCTCCAATGGGATAAATGTGACCGATAGATTACGTAAGAGTTTCTCGGACGGTGTGCACGCACCCTTAGGACGCCAGATTGCCTTCTTTCAACCAGTTTAAATAAACATTCGCGATAATACGCAGCTCTTTTGAATGCATCCTATGTTTTACGTCAGATGCACTCTAGTACAGTTTTACAGTCGAAGACGTTTATGCCTATGTAGTGGTGAGAAACAACATGGCAGCCTAAATGTCAGATTATATGCATTAAATACAAAATACACAATGAATTTAGATCGAGAACACTGATATCCTAGTGGCTCAGTGGTGCGACTTGCGATCTAATGGTTAGGAATTTGAATCGCTGAAAATTTCGGTCACAAACGCAGTCACATAAAAAAAGCTGAGTCAGTGTCTAATCCGTTAGGTTTGAAAGGTGAAGTGAAAGTGAGAGATTTCGTATTCAGTTCGAAAGTTCAGTTAATTCATAAAGACCAAAGAGAGATGTAATGGCACCTCTCTTCTTAGCAACGTATCAATAAAGCAGTCATGTATGTTTTAATTTATCAGCCCTGTAGTTCTGGGCTCGTAGAATAAGACTACGGTATCCCCTGCCTGTGGTAGAAGGGGAATAAAAGGGGCCTCGGGTTCACCGGGCGACAAGGATGGGGGCCTTTGTCATCCGCCAAGTTGGACCCGGGAAGAAGACGACATCGGCTGGCTGTCGCCTTGCACTGCGAGGGCACAGGGGAGAGGGAGTAACCCTCGGGAAGTGCTCTCCTTGTGCACAGTGCAGAGGGGCTCCGGTGCGTTCCACTGGAGATCCCGGAGCCTTCTTTCTCGGGGAGGTTTTAGTGAGTAAAACCCCACATTACCGCCGCCTTGCTCCCAGAAGGCGGGGTATCTTTTTGAACATTTCCTCCCCGTTAACAAAAATAAATGTTTTAATTTATATAAATGTAAATAATCATAACACATTGTATACACGTTTATATATATATTTTTTAAGAACGCTAGCAATATTTATTTATTTTTTCAGAAATATTACTAACAATCTTGTTAACCATTCCAACTAAGCTTAAGCTTGTGCTAGGACATGGTTCACGGCAATAGTCGAATGGTGGATTCGAACCCACGACCTTACGATTGGCAGACCGTACCCTAAAACATTACGCATTAGACGCTTCAAATTGCACATATTTGTGTTGTTATTTTGCATTTGTAAATATTTGCGAGTTTCCTTGCTCAAATCGCACACAACAATTAGTATTGATAGATTTTTAATATAAAATAAAATTTTATAGTTTTCGAAACATCAAGAGTTTTAGAGGTAATTTAATAAATACTTACCGACTTTGTTTCAGAGGTTAACTTGTAAAGGGCTTTTAACACACGTAACACACACTGATCGTCTACAGAGAGAGTTCTCTCATTTTTATTCTAAATTTATAGTATGGCATCTCTTTCAGAAACGGAAGCAGAAATGAACTTGGTTGCCGTCGACCGATAAAAGTACTTAAGTTGACTAGCAACTAAACATATTATTAGTCAGTCCATTAACTTATTCTAATCAAAAAGTATGTTTTACCGATTTTAATATTTATTTATGCATTAGATCTAAATTAGCATTTAGTAGGACTAACTGTCGCTAACATATTAGTGTCAAAATTATTAATTATATTAAATTAAAGCGTATGTTTGTACGCATATATATAAGGAACATATAATGTACTTTATACATATCAGCACCATAACGATCGCTTCTATAGTTACCGCGAACTGTACACGTCTTCCAATAAAACCGTTAATGGACGACGTCGTATTATGCAAAGAAATGTTTACGTACAGAACTTTGATTGTTCACCGTTTGATCTTCGGATAGGCTGCTGGTTTGTACCTTGTGTGTCTTGTATTTGTAAACAGATTACGCTGCTGCTACGCCCTTCCATGAGGATGTTAAATCTATGATGATGGATCCTTTAGCATTATCGCATTATCACGGGAAATGTTTGGAATAATTCGATTACCTTAATTTAAATTTTTAATCGTCAATAGCCTAATAGTTTAGGGTACGTCTGCAAACGCAGCTTGGAATACACCACTTTAGAGTTTATAGTCCAGGCGGTTGACTCTAGTTACATAGTACGCTGGCACCAATGGTGGCACCAATAAATTTGTATTTTTCAATTTTATGTGCTGATCACGCGATCGACTTTGAAAGAAAACATCGTGAGGAAACTTATTAATTAGGATATTTAGAAATTAATTAGATGGACTTGGCAGCGGTATCACCAGGTCTTAAGAAGCTCAGTAATCTAAGTTCGATTCCCGGTTCTGGCACCAATGAATTTATTGGCGGTGAAGGGAACATCGAGAGGAAACCTACATGACATTTGAAGTCTGCCAATCCGCATTAAGGCCACGTGGCGGACTATGCCCTAATACTCTTCAGAGAAGTTCTTTGTCTTGTATTATCTTTATCTTATATTTTAACTCGAGTTCTTATAAAATATAAAAGTTTCTAATACAAGGACGTTTTAGTCTTTATTAATACTTGACCCCTACTATTTATTTATTGCCTAATTTTAGATTAAGTTAAGATTAATTGATTTTAATATTATAAGGCCGGCCATATGTTAGATGGTCCGACGAAATCGTAACAGTGGATGGTTGAGAATGGCATGAAACTGTCAAAAACGGAAAAAGGTGGAACTCTATGTAGGAGGCTTTTACCCGAAGGGGTCCGTACAATCTTATACTTAATTTTAATTACGATACTAACTAAAAAGAGAAAGATTTACTTAAAATAGGTAATTAACAAAAAATATAACTGTGCCAAACCGTCGTCGTTTCAGCGTGCCCAGAAGGCTGGTAGCATTGCCACGTTGTATAGCAATGCTTAGCCTCTGTGCAAGGTATAAGCCAGCCCTCTAGTCACCAGATGTGTCGACCAGTCTTAGCTATCACATTAAAAATGGTGCGCACTAGGACGATTTTCATTTTTATTCTGCCTTGACACTTAATTTTGATTTTATAGTAAATAATAAAGCTATGTAATTATTTTATTGTTTACAATGTGAACAATAAGTTAATCAAAGTTAGATTTAAATCAATTATAATGTAAAATTGGTCACAGGCAAAGTACAGGGAAGACGACCAAGAGGGAGGTGCGCTGGACAGACTAAATCAGCAACAACACCAACACGAGAGTCTACATTACACACCGCCAAAGACCGGAACAGGTGGAAAGCGATCGTACGCCACATAATTCTTCAACAATGAGGAAAACGGCGCAAGGAGGAGGAGGTGCGCTGGACAGACTAAATCAGCAACAACACCAACACGAGTGTCTACATTACACACCGCCAAAGACCGGAACAGGTGGAAAGCGATCGTACGCCACATAATTCGTGGAGGTCACGACCCTCAGCAATGAGGAAAACGGCGCAAGGAGGAGGAGGATAATGTAAAAAAGTAAATGTGAAAAGTGGGCGTATTTTTGTTAAATAAAATCAAATGGGAATAGTTACATCACTACGTGTAGTACAATGATAGATAGGACCTAAATACCTAGGAATATTTATGTGATTCCCTCAGGAGATGCCGGTCACGAACGTCATTAATTTATCCTGCGTAGGCGCAGCGGCGATGTTGAATTCAAAGTGGATTTTATTATTTTATAATGGCGTTGATTTTAATTTATTAGATAATGTTCTGTAGTAGTTTTTACGTACGTACTACATGTTTAACGTTTTAGACAGTGAGATTTCATTGTCCGCTTTTCACCGACTTTATATGTAGCCTATCTCCATAACCCAATCACATTTTACTGAGTACACTACAGGTACGATAAATCAAATCAACACACCCATACTTAATGCCAATTTAAGACTTATATGGTTTTCTCATGGATGCCATTATCAGAATTGGGAACCAAATAAATGCGACCACACTGGAAGCACCAGCTTTAAAATAAAAAGAATCAACAAAATCGATTCAACCAATCGAAAGTTAATAAATATATTTATATATTATACGATATATATATATTTATATATATATATATATATATTTATATATATATATTTATATATATACGAGTAAAACAAAACAGACTTCAAATCGTATTAACCGTTAATACGCGCGGATGTTTGTATTACCGAATTATCGTAAGAATTTTACGAAAACAAACTTAATAAGAACCTACTATCTGTCGTGCATATACTTGATGCAAATTTAAGACTTATATGGTTTTCTCATGGATGCCATTATCAGAATTGGGAACCAAATAAATGGGACCACACTGGAAGCACCAGCTTTAAAATAAAAGAATCGACAAAATCGATTCAACCAATCGAAAGTTAATAAATATATTTATATATATACAGTAAAACAAAACAGACTTCAAATCGTATTAACCGTTAATACGCGCGGATGTTTGTATTACCGAATTATCGTAAGAATTTTACGAAAACAAACTTAATAAGAACCTACTATCTGTCGTGCATATACTTGATGCAAATTTAAGACTTATATGGTTTTCTCATGGATGCCATTATCAGAATTGGGAACCAAATAAATGGGACCACACTGGAAGCACCAGCTTTAAAATAAAAGAATCAACAAAATCGATTCAACCAATCGAAAGTTAATAAATATATTTATATATATATATTTATATATATACAGTAAAACAAAACAGACTTCAAATCGTATTAACCGTTAATACGCGCGGATGTTTGTATTACCGAATTATCGTAAGAATTTTACGAAAACAAACTTAATAAGAACCTACTATCTGTCGTGCATATACTTGATGCAAATTTAAGACTTATATGGTTTTCTCATGGATGCCATTATCAGAATTGGGAACCAAATAAATGCGACCACACTGGAAGCACCAGCTTTAAAATAAAAAGAATCAACAAAATCGATTCAACCAATCGAAAGTTAATAAATATATTTATATATTATACGATATATATATATTTATATATATAGATATACGTATATATATTTATATATATACGAGTAAAAACAAAAACAGACTTCAAATCGTATTAAACGTTAATACGCGCGGATGTTTGTATTACCGAATTATCGTAAGAATTTTACGAAAACAAACTTAATAAGAACCTACTATCTGTCGTGCATATACTTGATGCAAATTTAAGACTTGGGTAAATCTAATACATGGGTGTCATTGTCAGAATTGGACCAAATTTAAATAGTACCACACCAAGCACCAAATAAGTTTTCAAATAAAAAAAGAATCAACCAAATCGGCTCACCCAAAAAAGACACTATTACAGATGAATTGGAAACCTCCTTTTTTAAAGTCGGTCGAAAAGCCTAATTAATACCTCAACATATTTTCTAAATTATTCAAATTTTAGGACTTAACTAGTTTACCTTCAAAACCCAAGGTCTATCTGTCAACGTTATTGAATTGACTTCTAAACAAATTAAAAAAACAATTGAAAATCTTGTCATAAACGTCGGAGCTATAAGTGATACATACAAATAGAGAGGAATTGAAGAAATCCTCTTTTTGTGAAGTCGGTTAAAATAAATATTATTTGATATGAAATTGTATTGTTGAACAAGGGGAGAGTTCTAGTAATCAAATTGTATGTTACTGCATGTTTCAAATCGAAATCTACAAATGAATAGCGAACTGAAAGTTAGATCGAATTCAGCAGAGCTACAAGACAGTTAGCTCAGTGTCCGGGCGGTTGGCTCATGTTGCATAGTACGGTCTTTGCCTGGACCGGCCGGTCGTTGGGGCGTCCTGTCGCTGACAGATCCGGGGCACCCCGCTCATAACGGCTGATGGCATTCGCGGAAGGTTTAGTGGGTAGGGGCTGCCCAGGCCGAGTCCCACACATCCCTCCGGGCCCACCCAGGGTATCGGAGGATGGTCTATAAAAAGATTCCCCCGCGTGAACAAAAAAATGTTGCATAGTACGCTAGAGTTCAATCCCCGGTGTGGGCACCAATAAATTTGTTGTTGCTATTTTATGTGCTCGGCGATGAAGGAAAACATCGTGAGGAAACCTACATGTCTTACAATTTTTTTCTAAGACATGTGATGCCTGCCTATCCGCACTAGAGCCGCGTGGTGGACTGTGCCCTTATACTGTCTTTACAGAGAAGGGAAGTGCCCAGCAGTGGGACATATATATTATAATATAAAGGCTGCAACTTTAACTTTTAGTATAACAAGACAGTTCTAGTTCTTTCTATAAGTATGCGAAACGAGTAAGCAACTGTACTGACGCATTTTCTACAAAACAAAATGGCTCCCGACGCCTAATAATGCCATTGTCTCGAACCGGTAGAATTTCGGTTGCAAAATATTCGCCTTCGCCGGCTGAGTCACTCGATCATTGCGTGGAGTGGGGGGAAGTAGGCACTAGAATTAGGTACGCTTAGAAAACCTGTTGGAACTTTAGGTTTTATACCGTTGAAAATGAATTTCTTGAACGGTGTTGAGTTTCTTTAACATATATACAGAGTTATTAGTAATTCGACGTATTTATAATTGTAATTACGACTATTTGCCATTTTAATGCCTGTATGCATTATGCAAGAGTGAACCATTTTTGATTTAACAAACTTTATACAAAAAATGTCAAAACATTTTTTTAAAAAAGTATCAATTTAAATCCATCTATCTATATTAAAACAAGTATCGTTCCAAATTTAAATTAAAAAAGTACTAGTTTAATTCAAACGATATTATTTCGATTTTTTTGGAAATTTATCTCGTCTGAAAGGCCTTAAAAATATATATATATATGTATTTATAGAGAAAAATTATGAAACTTTTTTTTTTATTAACGAGGAGGAAATCTTCACCGAGGCCCCTTTTAGTCGCCTTCTACGACAGGCAGGGGATACCGTAGTATTATTCTTGAGAGCCCAGAACTACAGGGTTGCGGGCCGGTCTGCCGCCAGCCCGCCTGCGCCATCTCCGAACGGGGTCGGCCCTCTCACGATCCCGTTCTGCGGTCTCCTTCTGGGTCATTACTGACTCGCAGAAGGAGACCAGCGCCTTCCATTTAGGGCTGATCATAACTAACCTTTTTTTTTTTTTTGTTGACGGGGAGGAAATCTTCACAAAGATACCCCGCCTTCTGGGGGGAAGGCGGCGGTTATGTGGGGATCTTACCCACTAAAACCTCCCCGGTGGCCCTTTCCTCGGTGCATGACGAGGGGCTCCGGGATCTCACGTGGAACGCACCGGAGCCCCTCTGCACTGTGCTCAAGGAGAGCACGTCCCGGGGGGAGGTTACTCCCTCCTCCCTGTGCCCTCGCAGCGAAAGGCGATACGGGCCAGCCGATGTCGCCTTCTTCCCGGGTCCACTTTGGTGGACGACGCAGGCCCCCACCCTTGTCGCCCAGTGAACCCGAGGCCCCTTTTAGTCGCCTTGTACGACAGGCAGGGGATACCGTAGTCTTATTCTTGAGAGCCCAGAACTACAGGGTTGCGGGCCGGTCTGCCCCCGGCCCGCCTGCGCCATCTCCGAACGGGATCGGCCCTCTCCCGATCCCGTTCTGCGGTCTCCTTCTGGGTCATTACTGACTCGCAGAAGGAGACCAGCGCCTTCCATTTAGAGCTGATCATAACTAACCTAACCTAACCACTTTTTATTAAGGTCATCGTATCCCACATGTGTCAGGTAGAGAGGCTACTGTCCTACTTCAAAAAGCATTCAAAAAGAAAGATTTCCTCATTTCGACTCGATGTTTTATGTGTTCACTTACAGTTTCGTCGTTTATAAATCGATTTTGAATTGGATTTCTGGTGGTAAATTTTAACAAGTGATTATTTTCTTCTCAAGAAACCAACAGGCGATGGATCTTGCAAGTTGGATTCCAGCCCCCAAAGATCGTAACGTTGGCTTAGCTAATACGGCACCTATAAATCGTGCAATGAAAAAATCGGAATAGCTAACTTTGCAGTAGTTTCGTTGAGAGACTCAACGTAGGTCGAGTAACACGATATGTTAGAGAAAAAACAGGTTAGGCAAGGCCTGTTGTGCCTGGCCGCATCGCAACATTATTATATTTCTTTTCAACTACCTACTTGCGTTGCCTCTACTGCAATACTTTCAAGTATCATTAAACAATTTAAAGAAACTTTACTCTCACTTAAAGGAATGAAAAGCTGCTTACATCACAATAATAATCAAAGTAACAATTAAAAACGTCTATAGCATAACGGTTTACGGTACGGTTTGCGAATCGTAAGGTCGCAGGTTTGAAGCCACCATTCGACTATTGATGTGAATTACTGCTAGCACGAGCATAAGCTTAATAAAATGAAATAAAGTTAAACGTTAAAGTTACAGCCTATATTTAATATATATAATATTAATCTCTGTCGGGTGCAGGCCTTCTCTGTAAAGAGAGTACAAGGGCACGATCCGCCACGCGGCTCTAGTGCGGATTAGGAGACTTCACATGTCTTAGAAATATTTTCTAAGTAACATGTAGGTTTCCTTACGATGTTTTCTTTCACCGCCGAGCGCGTGGTAAATCAGCACATATATTTTTTTAATAATTTCTAAGCAAGTGCTTGACTACGATCTCACCTGATGTTAAGTGGAAATACAGTCCTGGATGGTAAGGCGCACTAGCTTAGTAAATGCCTATTCACTCTACTCTTGAAAATACCCACTTTGTAATCGGAAGGAAAAGACAGACGCGGGCAAACTATTCCAGTCCTTTGCTGTACGAAGAATGAAAGACGAAGCAAATCGCTTCGTTCGGGTTTGAGGATGTAGAACATAAAATTGCAACAACAAATTTATTGGTGCCGACACCGCGGATCGAACTCGGGTTGCTAGCGTACCGTGCAACTTGAGCCAAACGCCCGGACACTGAGCTACCACGCCTCTTTTTTACTATTATTTTTTCTCTTAAAAAATTAATAGTAAACATTTAAACGACTTAAAATCGAATCAAACGTTAAACGCTATTAAGGACGAAATAGAATTAATCAGGACCAAACCAAACTCTTATCAATCTACCTTTGAAATAATTCCTTTCCAATAAAAATGAATCATCGAAATCGGTTGGCGTGATATTGAGATAATTCATCCATTTCTCGTGCACATACATAAAATTTAGGACTTTTATTGTGTTCATATGGATACCATTACCGGAACTGAAATGGGACTTTTGCAGGCACCAACTTTCAAATGAAAAACCATCAAAATCGGTTCAATTCAAATTCAAATACCTGCTCCTGCCGACGCACCTCTCCCGCATCCAGGGTCGGCCCGGGCCCGCCGTCGACGGCCCGGACGCGCGTGTAAACGCGCGCGTCCAGCTCCGCCAAGCGCTCCGAGCGGCGGGAACCGAGCCAGGATAGCGGCCGCCTCGTAAGATACCGTACGGTATCCTCGTGCAATCCGAATGGCCATCTTGCGCTGCAGGCTAAGGAGCTTAGCTCTGCAGCGCCGGACGCCCGTGAAGCGGTTACACCACACGGGCGCCCCGTAGAGGGCCATGGATCGCACGAGACCTCCGTAGAGGCGGCGGACTCCTTCCCTGGGGCCCCCAAGATTAGGCAGCAGTCTATGCAGAGCACCCACTACCCTATCGATCTTGGGGACCAAGCGGTCGAAGTGCACTTCGAAGCCCCAGCGACTGTCCAGCGTGAGGCCGAGATATTTCATCGTCGACCCCACCCGGACCTGCACGTCACGATCATAACTAACCTAACCTAACCACTTTTTATTAAGGTCATCGTATCCCACATGTGTCAGGTAGAGAGGCTACTGTCCTACTTCAAAAAAGCATTCAAAAAAGAAAGATTTCCTCATTTCGACTCGATTTTTTTATGTGTTCACTTACAGCTTCGTCGTTTATGAATCGATTTTAAATTGGATTTCTGGTGGTAAATTTTAACAAGTGATTATTTTCTTCTCAAGAAACCAACAGGCGATGGATCTTGCAAGTTGGATTCCAGCCCCCAAAGATCGTAACGTTGGCTTAGCTAATACGGCACCTATAAATCGTGCAATGGAAAAATCGGAATAGCTAACTTTGCAGTAGTTTCGTTGAGAGACTCAACGTAGGTCGAGTAACACGATATGTTAGAGAAAAAACAGGTTAGGCAAGGCCTGTTGTGCCTGGCCGCATCGTAACGTTATTATATTTCTTTTCAACTACCTACTTGCGTTGCTTCTACTGCAATGCTTTCAAGTATCATTAAACAATTTAAAGTTAAAGAAACTTTACTCTCACTTAAAGTAATGAATTACTTACATGACAATAATAATCAAAGTATCAATTGTAAACGTCTATAGCATAAAGGTTTACGGTACGGTTTGTGAATCGTAAGGTCGTAGGTTTGAATCCACCATTCGACTATTGATGTGCATTACTGCTAGCACGAGCATAAGCTTAGTTGGAATGATTAACAAGAATGATAGTAATATTTGTAAAAAATAAAATAAAGTTAAACGTTAAAGTTACAGCCTATATATAATATTAATGTCTGTTGGGCGCAGGCCTTCTCTGTAAAGAGAGTACAAGGGCACGATCCGCCACGCGGCTCTAGTGCGGATTGGCAAACTTCATATGTTTTAGAATTTTTTTCTAAGTAACATGTAGGTTTCCTTACGATGTTTTCGTTCACCGCCGAGCGCGTGGTAAATCAGCACATATATTTTTTTTTAATAATTTCTAAGCAAGTGCTTGACTACGATCCCACCTTATGTTAATTGGAAATGCAGTCCTGGATGGTAAGGCGCACTAGCTTAGTAAATGCCTATTCACTCTACTCTTGAAAATACCCAAGTTGTAATCGGAAAGAAAGACAGACGCGGGCAAACTATTCCAGTCCTTTGCTGTACGAAGAATGAAAGACGAAGCAAATCGCTTCGTTCGGGTTTGAGGGATGTAGAACATAAAATTGCAACAGCAAATTTATTGGTGCCGACACCGCGGATCGAACTCGGGTTGCTAGCGTACCATGCAACTTGAGCCAACCGCCCGGACGCTGAGCTACCACGCCTCTTTTTTTACTATTAATTTTTTCTCTTAAAAAAATGAATAGTAAAAATTACATTAAACGACTGAAATCTAATCAAACGTTAAACGCTATTAAGGACGAAATAGAATTAATCAGGACGCAACCAAACTCTTATCAATCTACCTTTGAAATAATTCCTTTCCAATAAAAAATTAATCATCGAAATCGGTTGGCGTGATATTGGGATAATTCATCCATTTCTCGTGCACATACATAAAATTTAGGACTTTTATTGTGTTCATATGGATACCATTACCGGAACTGAAATGGGACTTTACGGAAGCACCAGCTTTCAAATAGAAAAGACCATCAAAATCGGTTCAATTCAAATTCAAATACCTGCACATAATTTGTGTACGAGTAGAGACATAAAGCGACTTTTTTTTAAAATGAAAAGCGGCAAACGAGCATACGGCTCACCTGATCTTAAGTGATCACCGTCGCCCATGAACATCCACAGCACCAGAGGAGCTGTAGATGCGTTGCCGACTATTGAGATAGGAATAGGCTCGTTTCTTAAAGGTCCCTAAATCGTAAACGTTCGGAAACACCGCTGGCGACAGTTGATTCCACAAGTTGACTTCAAATAGAATAGGAATATTACGTTAAAGAATTAATCAGAACCTAACCAAACTACTGTAATCATTTGTAGGTCGTACTTACCATTACACTCGCTTGATTCAGACAGCAAAACGTTAAAAAGAATTATTTTAACGAATACCGGCACATCTCCGCGTCCTTTCAATTTTAATACAAAATTAATTAAAAGTCAGATTACGAACTAAGCAAGTTAAATTATCGTTTACAATGCCTAGTTAATATGATGATCAACTAAATTATTAATTATGAATATAAGATACAATAAGGTTCAGGTACATCACTAAGATATCATTGGAAGTAGTTATGAATAACATCGCAAGCCATGTGTTGCTAGCTAACACTACGTTTGAAGTACATTTTTTCCAATAAAAAATAAATCACCGAAATCGATAAGGGTGATATTATGTTATTCGTCCATTTGTGGCGCACGTACTTGATGCAAATTTATTTATTTGTCATGGATCCTATTGTCAGAATTCGACATAATTTATGGGACAAATGGAACCACACTGAAATCACCAGCTATCAAACTAAAAAAAGAATCATCAAAAACGGTTCACCCAGTCGAAATTAATGAAGACACAAACTTAAAAAAATACATACATACGAATTGACCGGAGGCCCTTTTGTAAAGTGGTTGGAAAATCAATTAAAAGTATGTAATATTAATAGAACCGTTATAAGAACTAACAATGTATATCTTATATTATGTAGAGCTTCGCTTTAAATCTCTAGCGACGTGGGAAAATGACGTTTATTCTTTAAGTTATAGAAGTCACATTTCCGCTTAGTATTCTAATGAATCTGTCAAGTCGTGATTTAGAACCGTAGAGGAGACTTTTTAATTGATGCTTTTTCTCGGCATGTTTATAGCGAGGCAGTTAAGGGGAAGCAGTGCCAATTAAATTTTAATTGAATTTTCTACATGTGTATTTATTATTATATGCTAAGTGGACAAGCTTAGTAGAATTGCTTCTATTAGGCTATAACCACGACATAGTGTAGCCAAGATCGTCATCATTGAGTCATAATCATGTTCTAGGGCAGTGGTGTGCAATCTTTTTGGTTGGCGGGCCACAAATTGTAAGAAATACTTTAAAAGGGGCCAAAATTTGACCGAAAAAAATATTTATGAAATCTACTTAACAAAAAAATTAAAAGCAAAGTACAGAAATGGTTGATGGCCGTTTTTTTTTTGGCTTTTTACGTAAAAATTTACGACGTTATAATGTTTTTTTAAACAAACCGAGAATTTTTAATGGTTTTAAACCTTATAAACACTACTGATATAAATAAAACAGAAACAATTTTACAATAACACATCAAAAATATTAACAAAACAAAGTCTCGGCGGGCCGGATGAAATGCTTTAAGGGGCAGATTTGGTCCGCGGGCTGTAGTTTGCCCACCACTGTTCTAGGGCATCAGTAGTCTAATAGTCTAAAGCTATTGTTTGTTACCGCTATTTAATTGGCAGGCACCCCTTAGATGTTAGGAGCGTTGCTAGAGTTTCTTCGGCCACTTCTTCTCCTAGCGCCAACGCTTCCCGAAGTGGCACTCAAAGTTAGTTAAGCTTTTCAATGTCCCTTAGATTATCCGTGAAATAGCAACCGACTGAGTCGTGGTTCGGCCCTCTCAGGCGCCCTCGGAACGGAATGCTTACGCGTAACATAGTAACCGTCCAAGGCGAGGTTACCCCTCACTGGGGGACCCTTGTGTCGAGTTAGTAGTAATAGATTCAGGCTAAGCGACCTTAGAGCTATGCCACCTCTCAATTCGGTGAAGCAGTCAAGGCCAGCTTCTCTGGTCAGTCTGTGTTAATATAATTTTATTTTATTAAAATTAGATCTTAGAAAATTGAGTAAATGAGACAGAATGCCGTTCTTCAACGAATGACAACTTCAAACAGACCACTCGACATATTAAATCAAAAATGTCAGTCATGTACAATTACTGCTTCTTTCGCAACAAAAAAACGGTTTTACAAATGGTGTTTGTGTTAAGAGATTTATGTCTGTGTTATTTATTGTTATTATTATATTAAAGTTAAAAGTTACAGCCTTTATATATATAATATATGTCCCACTGCTGGGCAGAGGCCTTCTCTGTAAAGAGAGTATAAGGGCATAGTCCGCCTAGCGGGCCTAATGCGGATTGGCAGACTTCACATGTCGTAGAAAAGTTTTCTAAGACATGTAGGTTTCCTCACAATGTTTTCCTTCACCGCCGAGCGCGTGGTTAATCAGCACATAAAATTGCAACACAAATTTTTGGTGCCGGCACCGAGGATCGAACTCGGGTTGCTAGCGTACTATGCAACAAGAGCCAACCGCCCGGACATTGAGCTACCACGGCTCCTGTTTATTGTATTAATAGATTTATTATATTAATATATCTATTAATACAATTATTATATTTTTATATTTAGATACAAAATACGGCAAAACTACCTTTTCGGGGTTAGCTAATTTAAATAATAAAAAAACATTTTTTTTAATCGAGACAAGTCAATTCTTTTATTCCGATAACACTGTATACACTTCAGGTAGCCTAATGCGGCGATAGACTTAAGGGATCGCGGAGGCGACTGGAGATAGAGTTGTACAGTCATTGGCGCGTGGCGACGCGTCACCACACCATATTAGATGTTACATATTATCATGTAGCGTGACAAACTTAGGTCTAAGAATTTTGTATCTATTTTCCAACTTAGAAAATGAGTTAACTATCGGACTGGAGTTTAAAGTTTACTTTTAGAGAATTATAATTGTAGTGTTATACAAATAATACATTAGTGGAGTAGGTCATGAAAACAATTATTTAAAGAAAACACAACTGTATTCAATTTTTTTCATATATATATATACATATATATATATATGTATAGTATATATAGAGTGCTTCACCCTGGTCTGTCGCCATGTTGCATACAGTGTCATACACAGAATGCTACCATAATTGCAAGTAAGTACTGTGCCTTTAATAATGTTTTAACTAACACGTTACTAGTCCGCGCCGGATCCCGTCGCGTTTCGCTATCGGCCAATTTTTACGATGGCACTTCTAGATATTGCTTTCTAACTCTACAACTAATTGGGTACTGGTCATGCATCAACTTGTTACTTGGTTAGTTATAATAATAAGTTCTCATATCCTTTTAACCTTAGCGGCTTTCTCTGTCCACTTTTTCCTAATACGTCCTATATGGGTCAAATGAGAACTCATCCCAGATTGCAAGTATTTTATACTAACAAAAACGCATCAATAACCCAATAGTTTTTGGGTACGGTCTGCCAATTTTAAGATCGTAGGTTCGAATCCAACATTCGCCTATTGACGTGAACCATCTCCTAAAACAAGCTTACGCTTAGTTGGAATGGTTAATAAAAATGGTAGTAACATTTATTAAAAAAGAAATATTGTTAGCTTTCTTCAAAAAAACTAATAAATTTACGATTAAAAATAATAACCGACTTCAAATCGAATTAAAAGTTAACCGCTATGGACGACATCTTTGTATGTCTGAAATATAATTAATCAGGACCCGACCGAACTCTTCAAACCTTCCAAATCTTGAACCCGATCAAACTACCCTTGAAGTTCACCCTTTCCAATAAAAAAATAATCATCGAAATCGGTTGGCGTGATATTGAGTTAGTCGTCCATTTGTCGCGCACATACTTGATCCAAATTTAAGACGTTTATGGTGTTCGTATGTGTGTCGTTTTTTAATTATTGTTTATGTGAATAAAAACAGACTATTATTATAACATAAATAAATAATTCTATAAAATAAATAAAGTGCAAAGTGGCATGGTAAGAATGATCCCTTAGGAGCTAAAAAAAACTATTCAATACATAACAACATAATGCTTTTACGTAATAATTGCATTACATCTTACCGATATTTTAATTGTAACGTATACCATATTTATTATTGAACTTAAGAAAAAGATAGAGCGAATTCCACTTGCCTGTATCAAAGTGGTCTAATCCTCGAGAACATGCAACATGCGAGCCGAATTATAAATGG
This sequence comes from Meandrusa payeni, assembly GCA_029286785.1. NCBI lineage: Eukaryota > Metazoa > Arthropoda > Insecta > Lepidoptera > Papilionidae > Meandrusa > Meandrusa payeni. The sequence goes on from JAGSMX010000029.1 coordinate 8,154,407, forward strand.
AAACGTGTAAGTTTAAAACAGGAAGAAATTTTCCAAGTGACCAGAGCGATCCTAGCGGCGACGCACGGAACTAAAACGCGAACGACCGCCAACTCTTTCCGCGCGCTTTCTTTTCACCCCCTCTCACTCTAGCGCTGACCTTTTTCGGACGCGAGAGAGGGATGGCGAGAAAAAAATGGCGGAACGCACATGTGCTTGCGCGCTCTTTTTCGTCTTGTTTTTCGCAGTTCGTTCCCCTCGTGTATTCGCGGTGCGAATAGGGCTGACAGATATTTACTAATACATCACTTTAAATATGGGTTATTGATTTTCGTTCGTTAACATTCTAATTTAAAAAAAAACGAGTTTAATGTATGTAACGCATAAATTAATAATTTTCAATACCAGATTAACACATTTGTACCATACGTTTGATAAACACAATGGATGAAATAAAATTTATATTCGACCGCCATCTTGCCGTGCGTCCGTAGTCCGTAATAATGCGCATTTTTCACAGTAGTTCAGACGTCACTGACCTGAAATGGAAATACATTTCATTGAGTCACTTAGCAATACACAATTTTACCAACGTGATTCATCATTTTATTGGATCGGTAATCTTTTTAATTATTATTGGACACAAGAAATTATTGTCTTTGTCCTAATTTATTTTTATTTTTAATAGATATGTTCGAAAAACGTCTGAAATTATAAAATTAGATTAAAACTTATAATATCTGTGATTTCATTTTCATATTATATTTATGTTAACTATTTGTTGTTTTCTTATTATTTATGTTATTAATTGAATTCACATCTAACTAATTGAGTTTTTATAGTTTATATTTAACAGAACCCTGTTTATATTTATTAAAATATAAAAATATATTATAGCTTAATATATTTATGGAAACAGTTCAATTATATATCTATGTATATACGCATTTATTTTGATATTTCGATATATGTGTGATCTTTTGATTTACAATTACACCTGCCATATGTTAACGTAATTAACCTTTGTGAAATTTAAGATAAATCTTAGTCTCCGGGAGGTTGCCTGAAGTTGCATTGTAGCAACCCGAGTTCGATTTTAAGTGTCCAATTCGTCACCTGCCTCTATTTTCAACCGACTTCAAAAAAGGAGGTTGTCTTCAATTCTTCTGTATGTATTTTTTATGTTTGTTACCTCACAACTTTCGACTGAGTGAACCCATGGCGGTGCTTCCATTTCAATTCGGTCCGTATGTGTCAATGGCATTCACGAGAAAACTACATAAGTTCTAAATTTGTATGAAGTATGTGCGCCTCAAATGGACGAATAACTCAAAATTACGCCAACCGATTTCGACGATTAATTTTTTTATTGGAAAGTAATTACTTCGATAGTAATTTGATGAGAGTTTGTTTAGGTTCTGATTAATTCTATTTCGTAATATTCCTACGATAATTCGGAAATACAAAGAGAGCGTTTATAATAGCGTTTAACGTTTGATTCAATTTTAAGTCTTTTTTTGCTCGTAATATATAGTAGAGACAGGTATGTCTGACAGCCCTGTTTGTTGCCGACTTTTTTACTTGAACCTTTTTTGTCCCTTTGCCTTCTTGTGTGTCCGTTGGGCTAGGTCGCGTGCGTAGGCGCTGATTTATTTTTCCCGCCAAGATCCGTATACACTGATTTTCTAATGCACCGTCTGACTTTATGGCCATCTTTGTGTCTAGCTCGTGATTTAATATTGGTCACATCGTAATGTCTTTATGTGTGAACACTACTCACACACAACTCTTTGGTATATTTATACTTATAGTAACACCTTAGATTGCGATATCGATTACGATATCCCCTGCCTGTCGCAGAAGGCGATTAAAACGGGCCTCGGGTTCACTGGGCGACAAGGGTCTTTACAAGTGCAAGACGACATCGGCAGGCCATTGGAGAAGCTGATATCTTTCGTGTCTCAAGACATGACCTAGGTAGGCGACTTTCTCCGTCTGACGGTCTGCAGCAATTCGCGGTTCTCTCCAACATCCCTCAAAGCTGTTGTTAACATCCCTCAAACACGAACGCGCTTTGCTTCGTCTTTCATTATTCGTAAGAAGAACTGAAATACATTGCTCTCGTCTGTTTCTCCCTTCGAATACAATGTGTTTCAAGAGAAAAGTGAATAGGCATTTACTAAGCTAGTGCGCTTAATCCAGGACTGCATTTCCATTAAACATCAGGTGGGATCGTAGTCAAGTACTTCCTTAGAAAGTTTAATTAAAGAAAAGCTCTTCAAGTTTCGATTACTTAGAGGGGATAGACAGTATCTATTGCTCTTCACAGAACTGTTTTACAAGATGTACCACTGTAAACCCTTAGCTGCAGTTATCGCGTTGAAGGCACGACGAAATCGGTTTAATTAAAGGAGTCAATTAATAAAGGAATTTTCTAATCAGCGAATGCTGTAAAAAGATTTATCTGCGCTCCACCGTTAGCGACCTCTAGCGGCCAGTAATTGGTCTATCCCAGTATCGATAAAATGTAACGTAACGGTCAACATTTTAAATGACCGTTGTTAATTACAATCTGATTGATCGATAGTTAATAAAACGTTTTAAAGCTCGATTACATTATTAATAATATTCAATTAATAAAATAAGCTTTTATTAATTTTAAACCGACTTCAAAAAGGTTTTTTTTTATTGACGAACTACACATATTGGCCAGAGAGCCTTGACTGCTTCATCGGATTGAGAGGTGGGATCGCTTAGCTTGAATCTCTTTCAAAAAGGAGTTTCTCTATTTGTCTGTATGATTATTTTTTGGCTTCTATCTCGCTTGATGGAAGGCGAAGATTAAGTCTGGGATGGAACACGTGAGCCTATAAGGTGTCTGTTCACATTGGACAATTTTTGTCACATCATAACTTTCGAGTGGGTTAAACAATTTTGATCATCATCACGTGGTCCCATATTTGACAATGGTATCAATGAGAAAACCATATAAGTCGTAAATTTACATCAAGTATATGCTTCACAAATTGACGAAGAACACAAAATAACGCCAACCGATTTCTATGATTCATTTTTTTATTTAAAGGATGCACTTGAATGGTAGTTTGATGAGAGTTTGGTTAGATTCTGAATAATTCTATTTCGTAATATTCCTATTCGATTTGAAGTCGAGTTTTGTTTACCCAAAATTGCTGTATCAAAATAGTCCAAATTATTTAGTAGCTAAATAACATTCTCTATGGTAAATTTTAAATTAATATGTATAGATATTTCGACTGTCATTTCTTTATTTCGATTTTCGAATTTCAATGATAATGTGAAAGAACTTTTGATCGTAGTGATTTTCTATTTCATAACATAAATGTTTCATATTTATAAAAAAAGGAAAAAGATTGTCGTTGATCGCTTTAAAATATTTTATTAAATACCATTAACCAATTTAAATTATTTTAGAAATGGAATGAGGAATATTTTTTAATTTATTTTTTAAAATTACTCGGATTAGTATTACCGACCGTCGTAATCAAAGTTTCGTTCTATTTTTGAAATTGTAACTTTCGATCGATATATTGTTTTAGACGTTTTGGCGTGTAGAAAAATGATGACACCTGTAATAAGCTCTAACGTCCTTTCAACAAAAGACTCAAGACTGGCTGTTAGCCCTTCGCCATACATTCATGACTTTTAACTATCAAGATAACGATTTATTATGCGTAAGAAACATAAAACGAAGACAGAAAGCAAATATTTAGGCTATCACTTCCTTAACTACTTACTCTCTCTCTCTTTTTCAGCCTCTTGCCACCCACTGCTGAGTGTAGGCCTCTTCCATAGAACTCCACTCTTTGCGGTCTTGTGCTTTCTGCATTCAACCCTTGCCAGCCACCTTTCTTAGGTCGTCCGTCGATCGTGCCGGTGGTCTGCCCACATTTCTGTGCCCAGTTCGAGGTCTCCATTCTAGGACCTTTCTCCCCCACCTGTTATCAAATCTACTTACTATTATCATTAAAAATATTAGAATACCTACAAGTAAAATGAAGAAAGTTTGGGAAAAAGAAAATATTTACCATTTTGAGTAATTCAAACGACACGTGTCTTTGACATTTTTGGAATATTTCCAAACTTTTCTTAGTCCATTTTCCTCTGATAATCCTCTCTCTGTAAAGTGAAAGATATATTTTTGACTTTCATTCGCGAAATTGACATCATATTGTTTCTTATGCCCGCAGGGTAGAACATGGGCAGATGCAAATTATTAGTTAACTAAATATTTAACACCTTCAAAGCGTCAATAGACCAATGGTTTAGGGTACGGTCTGCGAATCGAGTGGTCGTGGGTTCGAATCCACCATTCGACTATTAACGTAAACCATCTCCTTTCTTTAACGGGAGGGAAATCTTCAACAAGACTCCGCTTTCTGGTGGGGAAAGCAGGGTTATGTTCTTCATCGGTGCATGGTGAGGGGCTTCGGGATCTCCAGTGGAACTATGCTCGAAGAGCATGTCGCGAGGGAAGTTAATCCCTCCCCCAGCGCCCTCGCAGTGCAAGGCGATAAGGGTCAACCGATGTCGCCTTCTTCGTGGGTCGACTTTAGCGGACGAAAAAGGTCCCCACCCGTCGCCCCGTGAACTTCAGGCCCCTATAAGTCGGGTTCTACGACTGGCAGGGGATACCGTAGTCTTATTCTACGAGCCCAGAACTACAGGGATAAAATCATCAGCACAAGCTTAAGCTTAGTTGAAATGGTTAACAAGAATGTTAGTAATATTTTTGAAAAGAAGTTCTGGAAACCATTACGCTAGAGGCTCAGACTGATCGCCCCAGTGTCACTTACTACGTTTTTGCCTTCCAGCGTCGATATATAAAAATTAATGTTTGTCTGTACGTCCTGTATGGAATCGTAAATTATGCATTTGATTATGTGATGATTTTCACCAAAGTTTTGTGCATGAGTCCACGAAGGTTTCTGAGTTGGTACTGACAGATGGCGCCACTATCATTGCAATGTATTTCATACAAACTGTCGTGATAGTTGAATTGCAACAAAAACAACAAACGAACGACGAATGTCCTCCAATAATTGTGTAATTTCTTTCTTTGAAATTTCTTTTAGTTAAATTTAGCTTATATTTATTATAAACATAGTGAAATAGGACAGAAATTCAAAATACTTACCAAGTAATTTTGAGTCCATTCCAATGTTATAATGCTACACACAGATAAACCAAGGAATGCATACATATCTCTCAAAAACACTACAAAGATATAAATAGTTTATTATGTCTAGCAGTATAGATAACACGATTTCCAACAACAGAGTGAATCTCACAGAATGCCATTATCTAAAATTATAAATATATTAATTCTAGATTAAAATTCGAATTAAAAAGTAGCTTATTATAAAGATACGATTAATTAAAGTTGATATTTGAAAATGGAACAAATTGTAAAGTCAAAATTAACACGCACTTCAGAAGTCGCACACTGAACAGCACAGATTATGCACAGTGCAGCGCTGTGTCTAGCCGAAGCAGTCCATTATCTAGACCCTCACAAAGGAACACTATGATTAATACACGTACAAAACTCATACTAAGTGGAGAGGCAATGATAACGCTACGGCAAATAATAAATACTTGTCGGTCATGCAGTTTATTTATAAGATGTCCGTTATCCATAGTCATGACATTAATTGAAAATAATCAACAACTTAATTGAAGTAAAACTTCTTTGCACCAGTTTAAGCCGGTGAATGCGTCACGAAAAGTGCGATGGGCGAAGCGAAGGGAAGTTGAAAAGGAGATATAAGTTTGTGAAGATAGAACGAAAGAGAGTTACGCTTCGTAAATCTAAAACACAATGCAGGCCTATTGTCTGTTACACACTGTTACACTGCAGGAGCGACAAAGAGCATTGCGTGCGCACATTTTTGTCTATCTTGAACAATCACGTATACATATACATATTTAAATATATACATACAGTGGAAACTAAAAAAGCTTTACATCAGTCGTGATGATGATCTAAACGTTCAAAAGGACACATCACCTTCTTATAGGAAAGCAAGAATATGTGATATGTCTGCTCCCTAAAACTATATCGCTAGCCAACCTCGGCGCAATAGGATAGGTTGAATCTCCAGCGAAACGCATCAGTGCCTCTCTGCTACCTACTCATTTTTTTATTAACTGGGGAAATCTTCAAGAAGATACCCCGCCTTCTGAGGGGAAGGCAGGGTTATGTGAGGTTTTTCATTATTAAAACCCCACCGGTGGCCTTTCCTTGGTGCATGATGAGGGATCTCCAGTAGAATGCATTGGAGCCCCGATGCTATACAGTACGTTTCGGGAGGTTGATCACTTCCTCAGCATCCTCGCAGTGCAAGGCGGCACGGGCCAGCCGATGTCACCTTCTTCCCGGATCTACTGCAGCGGACGACATGGCCTCCACCCTTGTCGCCCCTGAAGCCGTGAAGCTCCTTTTAGTCGCCTTCTACGACAGGCAGGGGATACCGTAGCTTTATCATATGAGCCCAGAACTACAGAGCTGAAGTGCGTCTACGCTATCTTTATTGAAAATTGCGCCTAGTAATTGATAACATTTTTTTTAATTGAACCCTAAACTTCGGACGTGACACAGAATTTTATATCTGATAGGGCACGTAAGTTATCAAGCTAAACTAAGTTTAGCTGATACAAGATGACAAGAAATTTACATTTGACAGAAGATATTTTCAAAATATGTAGTAGCATAACATCCGATTTAACCATGCAATTGTTGACATTTTGTCTTGTGTAGAATAGATGTTTAGATCGTGTAGATAGATGCGTAAATATTCCAGTTAAATGAATAACTTAGAGACGTATAGGTTAACTCAATAACTTGTTAACAATTTTATCACAAATTATTAACATTCTTGCTAACCATTCCAAATAAACTTAGGCTTGTGTAAGATGGTTCACGTCGCTGGATTCCAACCTGCGACCTTACGATTCGCAGACCGTACCCTGGGGTATACATTATTAATTAGCAACCATTGCGAAGGATGGTATTTTGCGATTTACCCATCGAATCATTGCAGATTTTATTTATGAATACTAACAAATTATTTTCCAATATTCTTATTAAAGTGCCACCATATTTGTCTGCTTCTTTCGAGGCGAAACAAATGGGCGACTATATTCTTGTTAACCACTCCAAATAGGCTTAAGCTCGTGCTACAAGATGGTACACGTCATTATTCGAATGGTGTGCCTGAATACATAATACATTATTAAGTACTCAATCAATGAATAACACATGTCAATATAAAGCTCTTTTAATGTGTTAACTAGACTATGAATACGGGACTAAAGCTTTTTTTCCGAGCGAGAAGGCGGGGTTATCGCGGAAAAGTTGAGAATTTTTCAAAATTTTATCTACGTACGCAGTGCAGCTGATAAGGCGCACACAAGCGTAACTAGTGATGTACTCACTGTGGGCATAACGAGTGCTATTTTATTGATTTAGCATGCATCAGAACCGAGACAAAGCTATTTTAATAGAAATCCTTCTTACATATCCTAAACACCTAAGCGTATTTCAGAAAAGGCAGTGGTATTTGTGATTTGATTATAAATGTGAATATGTGTTTCTGGCTCTCTCCTATCTCTCTCTCTCTGTGTGAATCGAAGATTCAAATATTGTGAACACTTTCTTTCCTCTTAGCAAATTCTATTTTTTAAATTTCAATTTTAATAAATTACAAGTGTACCCAGCCCGCTTCGCCTATACACAACGCATGTGTCAATACAAATTTGGGTTATAAAACAATTGAGCATCTTAGTAAATAAAAGCTGTATTTGATAGTTCAAAAAGAGGAATGCTCGGATCGTCACCAAACTTTGCAGGATTCTCACCAGGTCAATCTGAAGATTTCGTGAAAGTTTCATTGAAATCGGTCCAGCCGTTTCGGAGCCTATATAGAACATACCCACACACTTTCTCTTTTATATATATATAGATTTAGAGGTGAAGATCTTTTTTCCATTTCATAGTTTACAACGTCGTCGACATGACACGACCAACGTCACATTTTATGCGTGACAAAATTGCAACTACACTATCCATGTTCATAATTTCGTTTTTTATTTTTTCCGTTCAGGTGTTTCATGCAATGCGTATTAATTTTTTAACTGACTTCAAATAGGAATATTACGAAATAGAATTAATCAGAACCTAAACAAACTCTCATCAAACTACCATTCAAGTTACATCCTTTCCAATAAAAAATGAACACCGATGGCTGGCATGATATTAAGTTATATGTCATAAGTCACGCACATACTTAATCCAAATTTAAGACTTGCATAAATGGTTTTCTCATGGATACTATATAACTTTCGACTGGGTGAACCGATTTTGATGTTTCTTTTTTCATTTGAAAGCTATAAGAAAAACCATATGTCTTAAAAGATATCGCACGTTTTAGCTTTTGCCATAGCTCTTAGGTCGCTTACGGGTTCGGTTACGGTACGTAGTCTGAACCTCTATCGCTAGTAACTCGACACAAGGGTCCACCTGGTGAGGGGTAACCTCGGCTTGGACGGTTACTATGTTACGCGTAAGCATTCCGGTCCGAGGGCGCCCGAGAGGGCCGAACCTCGACTTGGTCGGTAGCTATTTCACGACATTCAAAAAGCTATGTTTTTATTTGTATTACCTCTTACATTCATTCACACCATACATGTCTTATTGTATGTTGTGAATGATTTTTTTTTAATAATAATATGATTTGATTTTGATGTTAAATCCATCAATGATTTTATTTGATTGCGGTTTTTGTGTTTACACGTAAATATTTAGGCATTCATTTTACACTGATTTTTTTTCATTTTATTATCATTTCTTAATCTTTCTAAGAGTCATACGTCTAATTACCACATATTCTGCATTTCGTCCGCCGTTGGCATGAAGACGTTTGTGTTATTGTGTTATTATTAAAAATTTAAGTGACATGTTTATAGAGAGGCCTATGTCCAGCAAAGGACTGTTGCCAGCTAATGAGTATTTGATTTGAATTTACGATAGTTAAATGAATTTTTCGAAGGATGTCATGTCATACAGAGATCCTGTCAACAAAAATATTGACGAATTGAGAACACTTTTGGGTTCTGTTTCGCTTAAAAATTACCTATGTTAGACATGGTTAGTAATGCTTAAGAATTCTGAGGTTAAAGTTGTTGTGAACAACCCTCAAACCCGAACGAAGCGCTTTGCTTCATCTTTCATTATTCGTACAGCAGAGAACTGGAATAGTTTGCCCGCGTCTGTCTTTCTTTCCGCGTCTTACCATCCAGGATTGCATTTCCACGTCTTATCATCCTGGATTGCATTTCCATTTAACATCAGGTGGGATCGTGGTCGAGCACTTGCTTAGAAAGGATTAAAAAACCTTTACTCTACCTTTATCACATGTGGTATCTTATTAGTTCTGTGTCTGTATACTCCGCTAGTATTAAAAGGATATGAGAGATTATATAAATATACATACATCAGTACAATATCGGTAAACATATGTAGGAAAAATATAAATCTAACATCAATCTAAAATCACACAACTTTGGTTTTAACAGAAGGTTGTCAACAGAAGTAAAGCTTCTTTAACTTCATCTGTATGTATGTATATATACGAGTATATATATAATATTTACATAAATTGTAATATATACACGGTTGTTTAAGAGAGAAAAAAAAATGTGCGCACGTATTAGTTTCTGTTGTTTCTACAGTGTAATAGAGAAAATAGGCTTGTACTACCTTCTTCACTATTTTATATCTCGCTCTCAACTTCCGTTTGCCTCAGGTCACACTTTTGGTTACGCATTCACCAGCTTACTCCCCAAGTCAAGCGTGCGTAAAGAAGTTTTCCTCCAAAATACGTATTAGCTACTGTATTAGAGCGTGTAATGCATTCAATAATCCTTGTAAGAATTATAATAATGTCGACGTATTCTATATCACTAATGCCACCATTCAACAGTTTAACATTACGTTAAAAAATGACGGGAAAATCCCGAAATGCAGCTTAAGCTACAGGAGTGGAAGGGCTTACATTTAAATGTATTGAACTTTCTTTTGATGCAAATAAACTATTTTATTATTAACGCTGTTAGAAAAAGTTTTCGTTTCTCCCTTAAAGGGTTGAGCAGGTTTCTAGTAACACTGGTCACTGGCCAAGTGTTACGAAGAGATGATGAATGTCCGGTGAAATAGTAACCGTCCAAGCCGAGGTCACCCCTCACCGGGGACCCTTGTGTCGACTAGCGATAGAGGTTCAGGCTAAGCGACCTAAGAGCTATGCCACCTCTCAATCCAGTGAAACAGTCATAAGGCCAGCTTCTCTGGCCAATCTAGTCGTAAAAAAACCAAGAGATGACGAAGGGAAGAGAAAAAAGAAAAGTTACAAAAAGTTACCTTATACAAGATTACATTAATTTTTGCATTGTCACTTATTATATGTTGAAATGAACACCAGTATGATCATTGTTTTGCAAATATTCTATTCTATTCTGGATTGTGTAAATTAAATTTTTGATAAAAACTTGTCACCTGGTAATTAGTGACCTTATAAATTATATAATAGTTGCTTATAGCTATACGTTTTCCTAACAAATAAATAGTGAATTACACGTCGTTTTCGAAAATACATTAGTGGCTAAAAAATTGGTAGCTTAGTGATTAGACATTTGACTCATAAACTGCCTTTATGAGGTCGCCGGACCTTGCGAGTGGTTCCTACAATAAACTGTATACATTAGTCTATATAATTATATGTTTATTAAATATAATTTAGTTCAATCTATTGATTTCTCACGATAATAAATTAACGTCGGTTCAAATATGGTGCGTGGTTATTTTAAAATTCAAATATCTCAGTCAACCTTTGATTATATTGTCTAATCAGTTTTTCAAATTAGATTTATAACTTTCAAATTAGAATTGCAATAGCCACTTATTACATCCTTGTTTTGAAAACTTAAAAAAGTTATCATGGTAATTTTGACAAATTATTAATGTTTGGATTTTCATATAAGCTATACTTATTATTAGTACAGGGTGTACACGACGTACTTTAAAAGTGGGCATTTTTATGGGTATAAACTAGTGCTTGACCACTATCCCACCTGATGTTAAGAGGTGATATAGGCGAAAAATGGTACGCGCTAGTTTAGTATAACTTTGAAGGCTCCCACGTCGCACAAGGATCCCAATCCTATAACTTGGTACAACCACTAGGTGGCGCAGTGAGCGTCCACAGTGATCCTCCATCGCGTTCGATCTTGGCCTTCACACTTTATCTCACTCCATGTCTTCCCGACGTTCTTCGCCTCTTCGGCAACTGTGCGGCGCCAGGTCTGTTTAGAACGACCGCGCTTGCGCTTTCCTTGCGGATTCCAATCAAGGACCCACTTGGGTCCCAAATGGTAGTGAGTTTTTTTCAACCGACCTTAAAAACGAGGTGGTTCTCAAATCATTTGTATGTTTTTATGTTTGTTACGTCATAACTTTCGACTGTATGAACCGATTTGTAAGATTCTCTTTTTATCTAGAAGCCAGTGTTTCTCGTGTGGAATTATGCCAATGGCATCCATGTAAATACCATATAAGTCTTAAAATTAGTATTAAGTATGTGCGCGACAAATGGACGAATAACTCAATACCACGCCAACCGATTTCGATGTTTCATTTTTTATTGGAAAGGATGCACTTCAAGGGTAGTTTGATGACAGTTTGGTTAGGTTCTCATTAATACAAATATGTCTTATAGGTCCGTTACGTCCTCGCGTAATGGTGTTTAAAATCTGATTCTATTTGGAGTCGGTTTTCGTTTTTGTTAAATATAAAGGGAACTACAGCTTGGACGGTTAAGGTTATGCTCATATATATATATATATGAACCCGAATCTCGGAAACGGCTCCAAAGATTTTCATATTTTACATGCAGTGGGTTCCGGGGTCGATAGATCGATCTGGCTAGGTTTTATTTTTAGAACAGCCCTGTAGTTCTGGGCTCTCAAGAATAAGACTACGGTATCCCCTGCCTGTCGTAGAAGGCGACTAAAAGGGCCTCAGGTTCACTAGGCGACAAGGGTGGGGGCCTTTGTCGTCCGCCAAGGTGGACCCGGGAAGAAGGCGACATCGGCTGGCCCGAGTCGTGTGTAGGGAGTAAAAAGGAGGAAATCTCAAAAGATATCCTTCTCCCACATAACCGCCGCCTTCCCCAGAAGGCGGCGGTTATGTGGGGAAAGGAAGAAGGGTATCTTTTGAGATTTCCTCCTCGTTAACAAAAAACAAAAGGTTTTATTTTTAGAAAATGTCGTGTGAGAATCGCTCGTTTAAAGATATGAGATTAAAATAAAAGTGTTGTGTAATTTTTATTTGTTTTTTTTTAATGACGAACTACACAGATTGGCCACAGAAGCTGGCCTTGACCGCTTCCCCGGATTGACAGGTGACATAGCTCTTAGGTCGCTTAGCCTGAACCTCTATCGCTAGTAAGTCGACACAAGAGTACCCCCGGTGAGGGGTAACCTCGACTCGGTCGGTAGCTATTTCACGACATTCAAAAAGCTATGTTTTTATTTGTATACATGTCTTCTTGTATGGTGTGAATGAATGTAAGAGGGTGGTGAGTTACGACTAGAACTATCATAATAATTGTTTATTGTATCATATTTAATTTTAAATATGAATTGAATAATGATATCGTTTTATTTATTTTGTTGTACAAAAAAGGTTCTAAGTGATCGAAATAATTTTTCACAAAGAAAAGCTTCAGGTTATTTATCCATAACCGTTCAAAGAAGCTAAACGTAACGTCTAGCCGAGTTATTTGGTCTGACATTTTATTGTGCACAAGGGCACATCCCTATTATAAAGTAGACCAAGGAACTCTCTGGTCACTCCGAATGGTCATAAATCGGTAAAATCGGCATTTTAATTTATGTTTTATTCCTTTTATAATAAAGTTCGCATTAATTAACCGTGAACGTGTACTGAGGCTCTAAGTGTGTGTGCAAAAATGTAATTTTTTAGTTATAAAAATGATAATGAGCGATATGTTTTAAACGGAAATTTTATAAGTTGTCGCTGCGCCAGGCGGTTGTTTTTTCGCTTGTTCGAGGTAAAAATTTTCCACTATTACGTAATGCTTCTATTTTCAAACGTTCTTATTCTTTTTCTTCTAATATTTACAAGTGTAAAGGTCAGTTTTTTGCGTGTTTTTATTAAATTCACGGCAGTGTTTTGTAAACTTTTTGGTGTTTACACAACCTAAATTTGTTGTCATGAATTCTTTTCTATTGTTTAAAGTTATTTTTGAAGTCTATTTAATTTATTTCTTTAATTCTACTAATTATGATCATTTTTAAATTTCGATTTTTAATATTATCACAACATATTTACTGATAGTTCTAAATACTTATTAGTTTTATGTCGGCCATATTGGATTAAAAAAATTCGTTTATTTTTAATCTTATAAGAATATTAATTACAGTTTTATCTTGTGTCCAGTAGATGTCGCTTATAGTTTATCTTTAATATGCTTCTCTACTTACAATGTAATATTATTTTGTGTCTAATTTCCGATTTTATCACGGATTTTACCTTATCAGTACTTGTATATTGAAATATGAACCAGTACTTATGTTTTTCTTTTAATCTAAGAAAAAACATAATATTCCAACAGTAATTAGGGTTCTTAAATTTAACTATTGATTGAAAATTCATTTAAGAAGTGAAAGTTTTACCTCTTATTGTGTTGATGGATGTGTAATGAATCCTATTAGGGTTTCTAAAATTAACCTCACCCCTAATAAGATTAATGTAAAACGGATGTCAAGTACAGAGATATAATGTCACAATATTTTCTTAATTTACGTAAAGTTTGACATTGTTTTATATATATATATATATTACAAATATAATAAATATTCTTGTTAACCATTCTATTAAGTTTAAGCTTTAGCTAGGAGACGGTTCACGCTAATAATCGAATGGTAGCTTACGTTTCGCAGACAGTATCCTTAACTATTAACGCTTCTACATTTACCCAATATAAATAAGCTCTCACAAGTTAAATCTATGCGGATTAAATAGTGATAGAAGTTTATTACACCCTAAAACGTGATGAAATGGGAAAAAAATATTTACGCAAATATTTTTTGTACTTGAAAAAAGAAATGTATGCCATTATAGATTTATACTAGAATTTGAACTATTTAGATCCCCAAACCCTATTAACCCCATAGATACGAGTAAAAGGTAGGAAAAAAAACCAGTTTATAATTTTGATTTCGTATACATTTTTTTGGTTTAAAAAAATATTATTACAAATTCTTTCCATTCGATTCACATGTAATTCTGTTGTTTATAATCCAATACACTTAAATTGTTCACTCTGCATTTATTAAAAGAGTGCCACTTCTACAGTAACTAGTTAGTTACTGGCACTCTGGAGAACTGACACAAACTGGCAGTTATATATATATATATATATAATGCCTGAATTTGGAGGTGGCCAGAGATCGCATCGGTTCACGCGTTGCAGACGCCCCGCTGCATTGCTATTAGCTTCTCCGCGACCGCTGTGTCCCTGCTTTTCATGGCCATTTTTAGGTTGCAGTCCACTATCCTCTCACTTGATGCGGCCATTGCCTTTATCATCAGTCCAAGCCGAGGTTACCGCTCACCGGGGGGACTCTAGAGTTTCTAGCAATAGAGGGTCAGGCTAAGGGACCTGAGAGCTATGCCACCTCTCAATCCGGTGAAGCAGTATAGGCCAGCTTCACTGGCCAATCTGTGTAGTTTGTCTTAAAAAAAATCATCGGAATATAACTTAAAGCTCAAATGAAATTGTACAACAGTTTCCAATGATTAAATTAAGAAAAAAAAATTATATTCCATCACTATAAAATTAAACGGTGTTAACAGAGTTGAAAACCTTATAATCATAAATATTTTGTCCGTACAACATCGTCGACATAATTGGCGCAAAAAATTCACCCCACAGACTAAAAAAAACCATGATCCCTCAATGAGAAGTCGCTCGCACAAAAACTGTGGAAAAAAAAGTAGGGGCGGCACGCGCACCACCAATTAACTCGTTCCTTTTTCAAACATAAAAGTTTTTTTTTATTGGTTCACTCTAACGGAAAGGGGCGGTTTTTTATGTCAATCCATTTTGTAAGCACGGCCTAAACTAATTTGACGCCACCACGGAACGTTGGGCCCATGTATGGCATACAAATAAAATTTTCAATAGACTGACGAAATAAACTTACGAGTACATTAAATTAATGACCTGGCTTTGCTCGGCTTTTTTTTGATAAATCGTGATAATGGAAATTAATTTTAGATATGAATTTCATGGTCATGAAATATGTATAATACTCTTCGATCTTACAGACATAATAACTTTTTTTTTGTACCTTCTTGGTCATTTTTAAATAAGCTAAAACGGTTTAGATGCATCGATAATGTTTTTCTCATAAAAGGAACTAAAAAAAAATGGTACTGGAGACATCTAAGGGTTTTCATTCTCTAACGCTACGGATATAGTGACAGTTTCTAAAAATGTATCCTAGCTCCTAAATTAATTGATTTATAGTCCCCGAAATTATAAGCATACTAAATTTTAGAAAATCGTTGCAGCCGTTACCGAGATTAAGATTATTTATATGGTATAATATATATAATACAAGATGCTCATTTAAAGGTATTAGATATAGAATAACAAAAAACTAAATATGAACTCACACGTCCTATTAATTCAAGCGGGTAGACAGAGACTTTTGCTCACCAATTTTTACGAAACTTATAAATAATATTAATTTAATTAAATTACTAAGTATCAATAACCTTATGGTTTAGGATACGGTTTGCGAAACATTAGATCGTAAGTTTGAATCCACCAGTCGACTATTAACGTGAACTATCTATAATACAAACTTTTAAGCTATGAATAGTTAAGAAAAATGTTAGTAATAATTGTAAAAAACAATTGTTAATAAAAAATTTAATGAACCAATAAGAGAGCAAGGCAGAAATGATGAAAATAAAAAACTTTAGAACGATAATTTAGTCCAAAAATAGTTACGACATTGACATAATGAAAAAACATAAAAAAACCCAATGTGTGAATAAATTCACACCAATAGTCCGTAACGGTAGTTGAATATCAATTGACACAAAACATTTACCCCGGGGCAATGGAACAAAAAACCCCAACAAAAATACCCCTTGCCGAAACATCGCGTGTCAAAATCCAACAACGTTTAATGTTAAAAAATGCATGTTTTTATTCTACAAATGTTTGGTAGTCCAACATTTAGTAGTCCTGGGCAATGCTGAAAATCAGCGCTGTGGCAGCTTTGCAGCACATGCAAGAGGTTGTGCCAGGTTGGCATCATGCGTGCTCAATATTCGTCGGGCCGGATCTCTCTCTGCCGTGCGTTGTGAATGCAATGTTTGACGGGGAGACAGGCAGTCTATGGTCTCCTTCTGCGAACAGGTTATGACACAGAAGGAGACCTCGGTGCGGGCAAGGAAGAAAACCTCTTTATCTAATCCGCTCCGGTGCGGACTAAGTGGAGCAAAGACAAGGCAGTTAACCCGCCTTCTTCAACCTCCTTAGTGGGACCGTCGCTTTGCATCGGCCCCACTCGTCTGGAGGGGTAGCTTTTTGAGCACGGGTACCCAGCATAGGTGCCGGAAGCCCGGATTTCCTAACTGTGCCCGCCGCCGGGGCGAGTTGGTGAAATGCTAACGCGACTTATTACTTCCTAATATATATATATATATATATATAAATATATATACCTTTTATGTAATTTTAAACTAACTAAAAATATATATTTCGACTGTATTGTAATTCGGACTGTTTAAGAAAGCAACCACGAGGCATTCAGGTTTCTGGTACAGTGTAAGAGGTGGTGGTATGCCGTATCACACGCAGCCAGTTGTTATCGATCACACAAACGCAAACAGACGGACAAGCGCGCCTCTGTACCGCGGGCCCGTATCGTTCACTTGTCACGGAATAGTACCATCAATAATGTTTCACGTTAACTGGCTAACTAACTATGGAGTAAACAACATATTTACAAGTATATTTACGAGTAAAAACAAAAACTTAATTCTGTTTTCAACTTCAAATGTTAAAAAGGAATCATCCAATCGGTTTGAACATTTAAAAGTCTGTTGAACATATAATAATAATAATAAGTAACTCGTATATGGAAGCTGGACAAGACGTAGATAGTACCAATAGTACTCTCCACAACTGGCGTTATACCCAAACATCGCTACCACAGTCTTAAAACCCTTCAGCTATCCCCCAACGCATACATAACAACGCAGAAAGCGGTACTGCTTAATACCTGCCGCATAGTCCGCAAATTTCTAGCTGATAGTTATTTTTTTTTTGTTTTTTAAACTTTTCTCTTCTAGTAACACTTGGTCAGTAGCCCGTGCTACTAGAAACCTGCTCACCCCTTTAAGGGAGAAACGAAAACTTTGTAACACAAAAATAATAGTAAATCACGCACCAACTTGCATTAAGTTTTCCAATCTTTCTTCTTGTTTCTCTCTCTAGTTTGTCCACATCCTAAGCTTCCACGAATGGCACTTCGGCCTACTTCGCCTGAAAGTGTTGCAATAACTTTATTAGGCCATTTGTTTCTTTATCTAGCATTTTCTCTGTAACTAGGGCTTATAAAAATGTTGCTATGTGTGCGCAAGTAAGCCTTATTAATGTTGTATAAGGACAAATAACTAAGACCTTAACAAAACTGACACAAATGCATAAACAATATTCAAAGTGACGATAAGTTATCTTCACATTATTTATGTCTTTTAAGATAATAATTATACATTGCTGACATAGAAGTAAAGTGGTGACTGAAAATGAAATTTAAAATTTATAACTATATAACCGAATAGACAGTCCAAATAGAAGTCCCCACAATGATTAAACGCCTGTTATCACAGCATTATCAATCAATACCGTCGGAACTATGATATATGAATATCTTATGTATTAGTATTTTTTTATGATGAACTACACAGATTGGCCAGAGAAGCTGGCCTTGACCGTATTTAGAGGTAGCATCACTCTTATGTCGCTTAGCCTGAACCTCTATCGCTAGTAACTCGACACAAGGGTCCCTCGACTTGGGCGGTTACAATGTTACGCGTTAATACTGATATTAACGGATCAGGTGTACCAAATAAGAACAGCCCAAAACTGAGTGACAATTTGCCTTTCAGTACAATACGTCCTTAATAATTTGGTATTTGAGGTAAAAACTAAAGAAGCGGTCTCCGGTTAAATTATCCAACCCTTTACGATGCTCCCAAAAATCATTAAAAATAGGTCGCGGTTCGTGAACGCGCGGTCATTACGAACCCCTATTACAACTTTTTCATCGTCGAACTCGTTTTATTCCGTCTTCGGTGTTGCCATAAAAAGAAAAATTATTTTATTTATTCCTAAAGTCTCTGTATGTTTATTAGCACATTATTCTTTGCCAGAACCAAAATTACATCAAACTACTTTTGTAGTACATCCTTTAACATGTAAATTGAATCATCGAAATCGGTTGGCGTGAATCGATTGAGTAATTAGTCCATTAATGGCGCACATATTTGATTTTTTATGACGAACTACACAGAATGCCAGAGAAGCTGGCCTTGACTGCTTCACCAGATTGAGAGATGGCATAGCTCTTTGGTCGCTAGTAACTCAACACAAGGGTCCCCCCCCATGAGATCAAACCGAAAGCTATATATATATGTATCTATATAAGATTCTTAAATCGTTAGTTTTATAGCCTGCTCTTAACCACCAAAGGTTTGCTGGAATTCTAAAGAGCATTAATTTCGCCTTTGTTTCGACAATTATTTTAGTCATTTGATAGTCATCTATCTAAAGCTGGAGATATCCAAAAAGCAATTTGTTAATTTGGTAACACATAAGTCACCCACCAGAGCCGTGGTAGCTCAGTGTCCAGGCGGTTGGCTCTTGTTGCATAGTACGCTAGCAACCCGAGTTCGATCCCCGGTGCCGGCACCAATAAATTTGCTGTTGCAATTTTATGTGCTGATTAACCACGCGCTCGGCGGTGAAGGAAAACATCGTGAGGAAACCTACATGTCTTAGAAAAATTTTCTAAGGCATGTGAAGTCTACCAATCCGCACTAGGGCCGCGTGGTGGACTATGCCCTTATACTCTCTTTACAGAGAAGGCCTGTGCCCAGCAGTGGGACATATATATTATATACATAAAGGCTGTAACTTTAAAACTTTAAAAGTCACCCACACAAAGATTTGTCGGATTGTAGTGTATGGGACGAAAGAAATTAAAACAAAAAAATCCTACTAATATTATAAAAGCTAAAATTTGTAAGAATGTATGTTTGTATGTACGCAAAAAAATATTGAATGGATTTTGATGAAACTTAACAATAATATATTTTACACATCAGAGTAACACATTGGCTATAACATAAAGATCTGGTGTCAATTATAACGAAAAGTAGGAAGAAGTCTTCCATCTGCGACCTATTATGGCGTGCAAAAACCGTTGGAGTTACACGGATATAACGTATTATGGAAATGTTTTTCTTAAATCTATATATAAAAGAGAAAGTGTGTGGGTATGTATGGATTCGAAACGGCTGGACCGATTTGACCGATCGGAGCATTCGTCTTTTTGAACTGTCAAACAAGCTATACGTCGTACTTTTATTTCTGACATTAACTTGAGCCCGATGTTTTTGTATAAATGATAAGAATGATATTGTATTTACTGATATGTACATGGGTGCAGGTGCTATACCCGCTCGAGAAGAGAATAGAAGAGAAATGAATAATTTAATATTTTGTGAGAGAAATAAGTTTATGGTTTAAATAAAATAAAGCAAAATCTAGCCCGCGACAGCATATATTTTATGTGTAAACCATTTCAGAATTGTAAATAATAATTGAATCGTACAAAAGTAAACATCGTTTCATCTCAGTTCCCATAGACAACAATATGTTATAGAACAATACCGTAGAAAAAACGTCACGAAACCGGTCCGTATTGAGAACGACAAAAAATTAAAAAATCACTCTGTTATTAGTGCCCTTGTGAAGCTATCCGCTAGGTGTTCCGTCAAACGGCACATTTGCATATAGTGAAGGGTCAAATGGACCTTTTGTTCACTTTTTTGCGATACTTAAAGCGGAACAGATTCTTTGATAAACTTTTTGTCAAGTGTTCTGTTACATACAGTTGCTATTGTGCATAATGTTTCATGGCTTAACTCGATGTTTGATAGAGAATATCCATTTCAGATAAATACAATTTATTACTCACATTAAATACGTACAGGCAATATAGTAACACGTATATTTACCAGTAAAAACAAATTAGTAGGAATATTACGAAACTACCCTTGATATTTTTGACGAACTACACAGATTGGCCATAGAGCTGGCCACCTTGGCTGCTCCACCGGATTAAATAAATAAAACTTATATTTCATCAAAAACTTAACTAAAATTTACAGATCTCTTAAATCTATGCAAATTATATCTTTGCAGGTATTTTTTTTATTAATGTTTGCCTAGTGTTGCATTTTTATATATTATTTGATTGAGAGGTGGCCTTTTTTTTGTTTACGCGGGGGAATCTGTTTATAGACCATCCTCCGGTACCCTGGGTGGGGCCGGAGGGATGTGTGGGACTCGGCCTGGGCAGCCCATACCCACTAAACCTACCGCGAATGCCATCAGCCGTTATGAGCGGGGTGTCCCGGATCTGTCAGCGACAGGACACCCCAACGACCGGCCGGTCCCGGCAAAGACCGGACTTCATCCTCAAAGGGGACTTCTCCGGCACTCTGAGAAGTCCCGACGAAGCCGAAGCGTGCTGCTCCGCTTCGGATTACGGGGCGGCAAGAGGAGGCGTTGGTTTTAACGCCTCCTGCGCACCCCGATACACCGCCTGCGGAGGGAGGAAGCCTCGGCGCTAACCTCCCTGACCCACTCGTCAGCCTCCTTCTGGGACATGACCGTTTCACAGAAGAAGGCGACCGCCGACCAAGACCTGTCGCTCGAGACCATCGTAAGAGCGAGGCTCGGAAGCGACAGGTCTACGAGAGGTGGCATAGCCTGAACCTCTATAGTTAGTCTAAGTTATAAGGCGTAGGCATTCCGATCCACCGAACGAACCACGACTCGGTCGGTTGCTATTTCACGGATAATCTAAGAGACATTCAAAAACTAAACTCACTTCGAGTGCCACTTCGGGAGACTACCCTTGAAGTATATACTTTCCAATAAAAATGAATCATCGAAATCGATGGGCTTGATTTTGAGATAAACGTCCGTTTGTCGCGCACATAATTTATGCTAATTTAAGATTCTAATCATTCCCTCATGGGATGATCCTAAAATGACACCACCAGCCTGGTAAGCACCAGCTTCCAAATAAAAATTCATCAAAATCGGTTCATGACATTTTATACTTCAAATACAGGACACACAGAGATATACACAACACATACACACACAATATCGCAGGTAATGCATTTTATTTTCTATCAATTTGTTAATGCGAACTGCATCCTTGGTTAAGACTGGAAGAAAAAATATTTTTATATAACGTAACACTACAAAGGCTTAGATCTTGAATACGTGACCGAAATATTTATTATAATTCATAAGCTGTTTATTTTGTAAAATAATTAATAAGTAAATGAAATTTTTTTTATGCGTGTAAACTAGCGCTTGACCATGATCCCACCTGATGTTAAGTGGTGATATAGTCGAAAGATGGTACGCGCTAGTTTAGTAAGTGCCTATTCACTCTACTCTTGAAGGCTCCTGACGCCGGCAACTTATTCCACTCCTTTGCTGTACGCACGATGAACGATGACTCAAATCGCTTCGTTCGGACGCGCGGAACATCAACTATAAAAGGGTGGAGACCCGCCGAGTGTCTAAACGTCCGAAGGTAGAATGGGGATGGGGGAATTAACTCATGTAATTCCTGTGCACACTCTCTAAAATGTAATCTATAAAACACCGAAAGGCTGGCCATCTTGCGCCTGTGCTCAAGACTATCTAGGTGTAGATCTTGGTCACCTATCAAATTTTTGGCCCGCCTCTCCATGGAATCCAGTGCCGCGAGTTGGTATTTGGCTGCACCTGCCCAGATATGACAACAGTACTCCACACATGTTATCCTCAAGGATTATAATTCTAGATGCAATATAAAAGGATATAATACTTGTAACAATAGGTGTCTGGGCAGCTGTCGTCTCGGACACGGCGCCATATTTCATTTTCTTTTTATCGCAACAATATTAATAATATTGCATACGTACCACAGGGCACAGGCGTCCGCCATTGTGTGGAACTATTAGAGCGTACCTTTACACGCTGGTTCATTGGTTATTTAATCATTTAGCTGATTATATAAATAAAAAAATCAGCGCTAATATTATTAAACCCTAAGGGGATATAGTATCTAGCTAACCGAGCATATTCAGTCACATATGTGACAGGTATACCATATACACTGGTCACAAGTTAAGTGCTGTTTTTGTGCATAGACACATGAATAGATTTAACCGTCAATAGCCTAATGGTTTAGAGAATGGTTGCAAATCGGTCGTAGACTACCGAAGTGAATCATCTCCCTTTTTTACCGACTTCAAAAAAGAAGAAGGTTCTCAAATCGTCTGTACGTATTTATATATATTTGTTACCGAATAACTTTCGACTGGGTGAACCGATTTTGATGATTCTTTTTTTATTAAAAAGCTGATAGTTGGACGACATTTTATAAGTTAAAAAAGACAAGCTTATAAGTCTTAAATTTGCATTGAGTGGAAGACAAATGGACGAATAACTCATTATCACGCCAACCGATTTCGATGATTCATTTCCAAAAAAGATGTACTTCAAAGGCAGCTTAATGAGAGTTTGTTTAGGTCCAGAATATTTCGTAATATTCCCACGATAATTTGGAAATACAAAGTTCAAGCGCGTAATAACGTTTGATTCAATTTGAAGTCTGTTAACAATAATTAGTTAATAACTAATTTAAAGAAACTCCTGTTATACGTAAATACGCACAGAGTCTGTCGGTCAATATCCATCGATTTAGAAATAGTTGTTGTTACAATGATATGTGTGTTGTGTTTATTTGCTGAAAAGTATACGGACAAATAGGGTGAGGTAGAATCTAACAATATTTAAAACAAAGCAGTTTTAATGTTATTCTCGGATCGTTTTTAAAAATGATCGGAAGTTGAATTTTACGCCCATTATGAAGGTACCCCTTAAAGCGTGGGGTCAACGGGTGAGCCGGTACACCGCATTGTTCGTAACGGATATTATTATCGTATCACGCATGTCTGCGCGTCTGTCTTCCCTTCAAGGTATGCGGTAATGAGATTTTTAATATTGTAATCTTTGAATTTATAACCCTATACCGAGTGTATCTGGTTACGTATTTATTGACACTTATTGTAACACTTAGACTAAGGTTCACAAAAGACTTATTGCCTCAATTGTATTCTTTACCAATTAACCCTGGATGAGAGAAATATATTTGTATGGATTGTATGTATTAAGACAAATACTATACATTCGCGAATAGAGTAACCACTCAAGCTTATCTACAGCTGGAAATAAGCTTTTCCAATGGCTTCCACTAACCATAACACTCCGGTTTTCGCATCCAGCCACTTCTAGCATTTATGTATTAATATGGTACAATAATAAGATATTATTGCTTGGGCAATCTTTTCTCTCTTCCTATCTGTGGATGGACAGAAATTTGTATTAAATGTTTTCTGCAAAGTTACCTTTTAAGGGATTTTTGAATTTTCTTGTGGCGAACTACAAAGAAGCCGGTGAATTTGGCATTGACTGCTTCACCGGATTGAGACGTGACATAGCTCTTACGTCGCTTAGGCTGAACCTCTATTGCTAGTAACTTGACACAAGGGTCCACCCGGTGAGGGGTAACTTCGGCTTGGACGGTTACTATGTCACGCGTAAGCATTCTGATCTGGCGGAGAGGGCCGAACCATGACTCGGTCGGTTGCTATTACACGGATAAGCTATACTGATTTGAAAGAAAGGAAACATTCTTATCTTGACATTCCGCAACACTACGCCATTGGTGGCAGCTGGATTTCACACGATCATTGTGTAATCGAATAGTCCTAGAGTACTAACAATTTTGTGGCGGGAAGGCGGCGGTTATGTGGGGTTCTTACCCACTAAAACCTCCCTGTGGCCCCCACCCTTGTCGCCCAGTGAACCCGAGGCCACTTTTAGTCGCCTTGTACGACAGGCAGGGGATACCGTAGTCTTATTCTTGAGAGCCCAGAACTACAGTGCTGATGACCATTAACCTTAACGTAATTAATCAACTTGAACGAATAGTATTCGATCATTTCAGAATCACCTTGCTTCGAAATCAAGGAAGCAGTTGATGATAGTGCTTAAAACTTATTAACCGTATTCCAATATCCGTACCATACTATACACCAAGAAAATCCATTACCAAGACCTTCTCTGATCCCACTTGTCGCACAACCATCGCTAGATAGTCGCTCCTGCCCCGTTTGTGTCTAGTTAGCAATAGAGTTCATCTAAGCAACCTAGGAACTATGCCACCTTTCAATTCGGTGAAGCAGTCAAGGCCAGCTTCTCTGGCTAATCTGTGTAGTTCGTTACGAAAAAAACCCTGCGCCGCATTCTTGACGCATACAATACTTTACAAGTTTCCCAGCCTGATGTTGATATATTTTTCGATTACTGTCACAAATTTAAATGCTAAGTTAGCAAATACTTAGCATTACATATTAGCTAGCAAATTTTTAAGTACTTGCTCGTCCACACCGCATTAAAATTTTTGTTTCTTTTTATTACAACCTTTTCACGTAACTTTCTTCCATGCACTGTCAACCTGTGCAATCAACTGTCACCAGCGGTGTTTCCGTGTACGATTTGGGAACCGAGAGAAAGGAGCCTACTTCTATCTCAGAGATCGGCAACGTACGTGCAGCTCCTTTGGTGCTGTGGATGTTCATGGGCGACGGTGATCACTTAAGATCAGGAGAGCCGTAAGCTCGTTTGTCACTTATCAAATATAAAAAAATCTTTATTTCACACGCTGTTGATCTGTGAATAAATTAGATTTTATTTTTAGATTACAAATTTATGTTATCTACTGAACACATAATCTATACGCTGTTGGTTGACCAATTGTAAATAAATAATTATTATCTTACTGTTCTTAGCAACTCTTTATAAGTAGCTAATAACATTCAGTCCATTAGCTAGATTTAAAACAAATAAGAGGGATAGAGCCGTGGTAGCTCAGTGTCCAGGCGGTTGGCTCTTGTTGCATAGTACGCTAGCAACCCGAGTTCGATCCCCGGTGCCGGCACCAATAAATTTGCTGTTGCAATTTAATGTGCTGATTAACCACGCGCTCGGCGGTGAAGGAAAACATCGTGAGGAAACCTACATGTCTTAGAAAATTTTTCTAAGGCATGTGAAGTCTACCAATCCGCACTAGGGCCGCGTGGTGGACTATGCTCTTATACTCTCTTTACAGAGAAGGCCTGTGCCCAGCAGTGGGACATATATATTATATATATAAAGGCTGTAACTTTAAGAGGGATAGTAATGAAAAATGAAAAACGTCACTCGTGAAAAGTACTGGTAGAGACATCTAGTTTTTGAAAGGGCAAAGAAAATTCAAATTGTGACCTCTTCCAGTTTCTCAACTGTAGAGATGTTTGCTTTATCTATATCGTTCAATGAAGTTATTCACTGTGAAAAATCTTGTTGAAAACTTGAAGCATAATATAGGTTTGTTAATAAAATATATTAATAAGCATATTTATTATAATTTATTACCAAAAATAAGTATTTTTTCATTTTTTCTATGTTATTCTTAAGTTAAGTTAAGCGTCAATAGCTTTATGGTTTAGGGTACGATCTACAAATCGTAAGGTCGTAGGTTCAGATGCACCGTTCAACTATTGACGTGAATAATCTCTTAGCACAAGCTTAAGCTTACTTGGAATGGTTAACAAGAATGTTGTACTATCTCTACAAAAAGGGTTTATTTAAAAAAAAATACACAAACTATTTTTACATGAATTTCATGCAGTCTTTTTTATAGACTGCATGTCTTTCAATTCGAACATGAATCAAGTCCTCTATTCGTTGCATATGTATTATTAACAGATTAAAAACTGCTTATACTGCAAATCTAATTCGTTTTAATCTTAGATGACGGGAAAACATGCCTGTATAATTTTTAACCCTCCGCTAGAGGTCGCATTTGTCATAGTCGGGGTCAGTATTGTTAATTTTTCTACAGCATAGACCTGTAAGATCACAACAGTTCCAAGTCCTCGCTCAGTACTTGAGCTTTTAGTAAAAATAATCCTGCGTTATATCACTGAGATGTCAACGTTCTGTCTCTTCGTAAAAATGTCGGCAACGACCTTGCTTTTCTTCTGAAATCATCACTTAAAATTAAGTGAAATACATTCGTGTCTTCTATGAAAATATATATGTAAGAATTATACGTAATGTTTCTTTAAAGAAGAATAGACATAGACATAGATTGGCATCAGTTAATGTTTCTCATGGGTCGTCCACGGGCGCCCCCTACCGGCGTACAACTAACCATGTGACCACAGACCGTAAAAAGTTTCCTAGTCACACCCACGTCGTTAGACCACGCCTGTTCATTATCATACCTAACAATTGTCTATGCGTTTAACTCGCGATTTTAGATAATGACCTAGCCATGCACCACGCAAATCCAGACCTAATTATATAGGCTATTATAAGCAGAATGCGGTGATTTTCCCTTGCTGCCGGCTAATAGGAAATAATTAAAAATGGAACAGAACTTATTCAATGACAGGATGTCTTAATTTTCATATATTATGTGTTGTAATTTGAAGTCATGACATATTAAAATAGTTTTAAATATTTTGTAAATCGCCAATTTGGATTATTTTATTAAAATACTATTTTATTAAAATTTATGGAAATACTGGAATTATTAAAATATAATACACATTTAATCTAAATACATTTATTAAATACCGTTTGCAGGCAAATGTATATTAAATATAATATACCTTTTGTAATATAAAAACGTAATAACAGTTTAACATAATAATTTTTCTAAGTAATAAATAGATTTTGCCTAGAAAATGAGATATTTTCTAGGCAAGGGATGCGAGGCGTAGAGAGCTTTCGTAGCAAGCTACGCCATCTGCCGTGGGGTAGCGAGAGGGTTGATTTACGTAAAGAGGGCGGAAGATGGCAAGAAAATTAAACTACGACTTTAGATAAAGTTCTTAGGTAATTATAATTTTATACAGACAAGTAAAGAAAATTTGTTAAGTATTCCCCGTTTTATTAAATCTGAAGTAAAATATAGAATGATTTTTGAACATTTTTACAAATACTTTACGTAAATAATTCATTTATTAATGAGAAACACGTTAAGGAAATTCGGTGTAAGTATATGCATACAGCATAGCGGGTTTAGGTAAAAATAGAAAAAATCTTGGCCCAAACGGCCGTTGGCTAAGCCACGCGAGTTAAGCTCCGCCTGAACAAGAAAAAAATTCAATAGCACAGAGGCGTTACGGAAGTATTTAAAAACTCATCATGAAACAGCAACATACGTAACTCTGTAGTGCGAGCGAGACGGCAGATATTAAGAAAAAATTGTAAAGAAAGCCAATTCTTTTTCATTTCCTCCCTCACTAATAGGGGCTTAGAAAAAAAATTGTGTGCTCTACTCGTCCTTCTCTAGCGTATTGGGGTGGGATGCGAGCGCGCCCGGCGGAGCGAGAGGGGCGACCCTTCGCGCCCTTTTAAATAGTTCTTATTTGGTCCGTGGTCCGAGCGGTCCGGCGGCCGGGCCGGGAGACGTGCGAGTGGCGGCGGCGCGCGGACGGTCGGCGGCTGACCGCCGGCCGCTACGTCTTTTCCTTGACCGCTCACATTTTTCCGCGGAAAAAACGCGGGGCGCACGCGCCCGGCGCCGGTGGGGATGTTCTTCGCGACGTCTAAGGCGGCGGGGGCGGCGCCGCGTCTTGCTAGTTGGAGCGGCGTCTTCGCGTGGCGCGCGCGTCCGCCCCACCCCGCAAGAAAGCGTCGCGACGCGCAAGTTTTCCACCAAGAAGTTAGTCGTCGCCCGCCCGCGTCTCAAGGAGGTCTCGCCTTCCGCTTTCCATCCCGCCCGCGTAAATAAAGTAAAGGCCGTCGCGTCTAACGCTCTCCCCGCTTGCAGGTCCGGCGCCCGACGGCCGGAGTACCAGCGCGACACGTCGCATGTGCTCCTTGTGACCATACACCCGAAACTGGAATTAATGTTGAAATACTTCAATGAGAACATATCCCTAGCGCTCCAGGAGAGGTACAGGGACCTCCATGACTACCGGAAGACGGAACCGGTAGAGGAGGGATCACCGAGGGAGGCTAAAGTACCGAAAATAGCGGAGGAGGGCGAAGCGGTCGGCGGCGAAGGCGCTTACGAGGCGGGCGCCGCGCCGCCGTACCCTAGACTCCTGGAGGCGCCCAAGGAGGAGGACAATTTCGTCACAAACTGGCTGCAGAACTCCTTTAAGATGACGGCAGCTGACGGCAACGAGGCCTCGGCGGGAGGCAGCGCTCTTGACCTCCGCGCTGCCCCGCTGTCCCTGCACATACCAGCGCTGCAGGCCGAGGCGCAGCGTCAGTTCAAGATGCAGGACTTTTGGAACCGGAGCCGCCCGGTCACACCAGCTCAGGAACAGGCCGAAGCCCTGAACCAGCCGGGCCCGGCACCACAGACGCCGCAGCCAGCTGCGACTCCTGATCATAAGATTATGGCCGAGAAGCTGGTTAGTGAAATTCAGGTGAGTTTCTTTTATTTACATTTACTTTTTTTTCCGTTAGTGAATAATTCCTTAGGTAATAATAAAATATATTTACTTTATCTAGGATATCGTCGAAAAAGCTAAATTCACCAAAATAAAGAACATAGAACAATTATTTTTCCAAAACAAAATCAAATGTAATTCAAATTGAATTCACCTTATAAAACGTTCCGACGGTCGTGTATCTTCAATCAAAACAATTCTCCCAAAGTTAGTTGGAAAGTGTCAAAAAAATTATTTAAAATAAAATAAATTTAATTGCTATAGGTTTCTCTGCGTATCAAATACAATTCCGATTTTTACAAAATAATTAAAACACACAAAATTTGTCCGCAGGTAAAATTAATACTTTATTAATTTCGATAGTTCAACCGTGTGCCTACTTCGGGTCATGTAAATCGACTGACCCCTCTGAGGTCTCAAGAAACCCGTTTCAAATACGGAACGATCCCTTCTTCCTTAAAAAAGATACAAGAAAGCAAGACAACATATTGTGTACCTTTTGTTACGCAAAGAAAGGGTTAAGGGCCTCGCGTCGAACTTATTATTAAATCGTTTTTGTCCTTACTTCGCATCCGGTTTTACAAAGGATATGTAAATTACGATAATCAATGATAATTCTATTATTTCGGTATTAGCTTGTGATCAACTTGTCGACAGTGTTTTTCAATTTCTTTTCTAATATCGTTTATATTTGTTTTGGACCATATGTCATTTGATTACGGAAACTTATCCGGTGATGTTCCTTCATAACTTATTAGATAAATAATTTTAATATTGTTTTTAATAAGAAAAAGGTTTTATTTAAAACGCATAGACCATTTTATTTTTAATATTTAAATTATTTGCCTATTTTTAAAATGTATATGTAATGACAAAATAAATCGTTATAAGCTAATATTTTAATAATAGGAATTGTGTAGTCTTAAATATTAATATGTAAATAAATAAATGCAAAATAATTCCGAGGCATTATTACAATACAATGTCTAAGTCCGGCGTTCGAAATTCAAATGAATTAGAATTGTATTTAAAAAATAAATGCAAGATTTTTTTTTTAATTTAAAACAAACGGATTGAAGACGATAGAACATTACTTTTTAAATTAGTTTTGGACTCGGCTCACCTTGCATTTGTCTTTTTTCCCACGGAAAGGATTAGGGCTTCATTGTGATTTAATTTTTTTTTCTACTTTTGCCGCGCTTTGTTTCACGGAAGGGGTGTTGACAGTTATTTGTTGCGAATCTGTTCTCATTCTTTTTTTTTGTTTTAAAATTCTGTTAAAACGGAAACCGGTTTTGATATCCTGTTTTGCATTCATCGGGGTTTTTTTCCCCCGTAAATAAAGGTTTAACGGTTTGACGAATTTGAGTGCAAGCGCCTATTGTGGTTTCGAATTTTTTTTCTGCGTATAGTTAATTAAAAATTGATTTATTATTTTTTCCGCGGCGTAAAATTATTTAAAGACACTTATGCTTTTTTAGTTTGTTCGTCCTTGAAATAAATAAAAATATTATGATACAATAAAAATAAATTTAATGAAATTTTACATCGATAAATCAAATAATATTGTATGTATGTATTTTAGGTGTAATATTAGAAATGATTTGAATTTTCTTTACCGTGTTAATAAATTTAAAGGTCGGGAAGAATTTTAAATCACATACAGATATTTCCATTCTTTTGTTTTACTTCATTAGATACTTTTGTCCTGTTTATTTATAATAAGTTATAAATTGAACTTAATAATAAACTATAAGAAGATATACAAAACAAACTTAATCGACTTAATATTTTTTTTTATATTTTCTAAGCAAGTGCTTGACTACGATCCCACCTGATGTTAAGTGGAAATCCAGTCCTGGATGGTAAGGCGCACTAGCTTAGTAAATGCCTATTCATTCTACTCTTGAAAATACATTGTAATCGGAAGGAAAGACAGACGCGGGCAAACTATTCCAGTCCTTTGCTGTACGAAGAATGAAATAATACTGTAGGATTCATCTCTAATAGACGGATGCGTGAACAATGAAGATTTACAAATATATGTATATATATATGTATAATGTAATAGAATAAAGACACTTTTTAATGTTAGGCATAAACTTCTAAACACTTCAAGGTCAAACTCAATATGAATTGAACTCTAATTCATTGCGGTATTTGTATGTATATGTATGTATATGTATGTATATTTATACCACAATTTTGGTAAGATATTTAGGTGTAATCTTACTCGTACTATGTCCGTTAGGAGAAATTTTTCATAAATACATTAAGTAAAACCGTGATGTAATCTGTACAATCTGACCTGTCGGAGATCACCAATGAATCTTCCGTTCGGCTTATATGTATGTATCCGAAATACGACGATGGGCTAACTCTAGTTAAATTACAGGCCTAATAAGCGCTTCATATTGATACAGGGTTACCGACAATAGCCCAATTCTTTAAGCATTTCGACGGCTTTTCGAGACTGCCACCAAACATTCTAACAAACTTCTTGTAAGTGCCGCCACTTATAAACCTTTATTAAATTCCGTCGCGTTTACCATTGCACAGGCTAGATCTCTACAAATCCGCGTCACGTAAAAAAAAAAGCGTCCATTCACGACCGTCGGAGCTTGAGAATAATCCTCGCGCGCTACCGGTATTTTATAGGCAGGCTCCACCCTTAGATGTTAGGAGCGTTGCTGGAGTTTCTTCGGCCACTTCTTCTCCCAGCGGCAACGCTTGCCAAAGTAGCACTCAAAGTTAGTTTAGCTTTGAAGTCCCTAAGATTATCCACGGACGCCCTTCAATCGGAATGCTTACACATAACATAGTAACCGCCCAAGCCGAGGTTACCCCTTACCGTGGGGACCCTTCGAGTCGAGTTTTC
This sequence comes from Meandrusa payeni, assembly GCA_029286785.1. Classification (NCBI taxonomy): domain Eukaryota; kingdom Metazoa; phylum Arthropoda; class Insecta; order Lepidoptera; family Papilionidae; genus Meandrusa; species Meandrusa payeni. The sequence continues at coordinate 8,186,281 of JAGSMX010000029.1, forward strand.
CGAGTTACTAGCGATAGAGGTTCAGGCTAAGCGAGCTAAGAGCTATGCCACTTCCTAATCCGGTGAAGCAGTCAAGGCCAGCTGCTCTGGAGAATCTGTGTCATTATATTTAAAAACCTAATAAGCTAGGTGAAAAGCGAACACGGATTTTAACTTGACCACCAAGGGTTGAAAGAAATGACACTCCTTTGTTGTACCCACGACGAACGATGACTCAAATCGCTTTCGGACGCGCGAAACATCTTCTATGAAAGGTTGGAGACACGTCGAATGTCTAAACGTGTGAATGTAGAATGGAGATGTGGGAATTAACTCGTGTAATTCCCGTGCACACTCTCCAAAATATAATCTGTATCTACCTAATTTGTCATTAATCGACTAGGGATGTTGTATTTATAATGAAATAACTAATATCGATGTGTTTCTCTTTCACGCTCTCCGTTATTTGGATTAGCAACAGCAACAATCTCCATCCGCAGACTCCACAATGAGCGAGAGATCCCTCGTACCATTTGCACTGGTAAATTTACTGTCATCACTCAATAATATCGATGTAAATAATTTTTAATTCACCTCTATATGTATTTTGTATTGTTTTGTTTTCAAATATTACAACTGGCACTCGTTGTTTGTAGTTTAATTTAAGAAGGATTATTGGTACTTACGTAGTAACGACATTTCGATCTAATTTAATCGATAAATTGTATTCAATTATCTCATACGCATTATAACTTTTAAGGCAGAATCGATAAAATGTGATCTGTGGTGATAAATGATGTGGTTTAGACGTCTGAAGTAAAACTTCTTAATCACCACCTAAATGTAGATTTAGGCTTAAAGAAAGTTTATTCATAAAACATTAAAAGTGTGTGGGTATGTTCCATTTAGGCTCCGAAACGGCTGAACTGATTTCAATGAAACTTTGAGGATATCTTCAGATTCACCTGGCGAGTAATCCTATAAAGTTTGGCGACGATCGGAGCACTCCTCTTTTTGAACTGTCATACAAGCCATACGTCGTACTTTTATTTTGACATTAACTTGAGCCCGAAATGTTTTTGTATAAATGATAAGAATGATATTGTATTTACTGATATGTACATGGGTGTAGGTAATGACCTTCACTCGCTCGAGATGAGAATAGAAGTGAATGAATACGGAGAGAAATTAATAATTTAATATATTGTGAGAGTTAAATGGAATATTTAATGATGTAAGTTTATTGTTGTAATAAAATAAAGCAAAGTCTAGCCCGCATCTAGGCTGCATACGCTAGTAAACAAATAAAGGAAATAATAAGTTTCGCCATCACTAAGTAAGGAATTACCTGACGCATTCATTAGGAAAAGATTAAACAGTGGTGAGGAATTTAGCAAGGTCAATTTTGAATACGCTAATTGTATATGTATACCTTTTTGACGTATGTAATTTGTTGTATGTATATATATATATATATATATAATAAGCTGCTACGGTGTGACACAATAGACCTTTACTGTGTCTTTGATATGCGGAACGTAACTGGCTATGAGAGAAAGACATAAGTGTGTGTACAGAAGTTTTACTTCAGACAACCTAACGGTCAAGCTTAAACTTCTAACCTATTTTTCGATGTTTGTCATCAACCATTGAGGAGCTACGTTACCTCCTTAATGTCGTTATGGTAGTTTGTTATAACTGTCACAGAACATGTGCCTTAAAAGTGCCGTTGCATATGAAATAATATTAAATTTAAAAACATTAGACTTAACTTAGCTGCTTTAGCGTTACCAAGTATTCAAGTATTTTTGTGCCTGGTGCTTTTTTCTTTTATAAAGGTAGGTCTTATGTTTGCACTGGCTGGTTGTAATTCAAAGTTAAAATAACCGCGTTGCATGGCTTAAATTTTTTTTTACCGCTATTTTGAAATTTCATAATTGTTTTCTTTAGTAATACATATAGTACGATTATTCACAACCTGTATTTGTACCCTAATGAAGTAGGAATTACAGGCTTCCATCTAGTTTTCTTGCTGTTACATAACTTACCAATCTAGTCAATACAGTTGCCAACGCAATTTAAAAAAAGAATTGACAAATATTTTTAATGTCTTAATGTCGGTGACGGAGAAAATGCTTGGACACTGTACTGTACTTTTATTCTAAAGTTATGATTTCATTCATGCACGTTTTTAGTTAAGGAATAATTATTAACCGACTTCAAAAAAGCCGTGGTAGCTCAGCGTCCGGGCGGTTGGCTCTTGTTGCATAGTACGCTAGCAACCCGAGTTCAATCCCCGGCGCCGGCACCAATAAATTTGTTGTTGCAATTTTATGTGCTGATTAACCACGCGCTCGGCGGTGAAGGAAAACATCGTGAGGAAACCATACATGTCTTAGAAAATTTTTCTAAGGCATGTGAAGTCTGCCAATCCGCACTAGGGCCGCGTGGTGGACTATGCCCTTATACTTTCTTTACAGAGAAGGCCTGCGCCCAGCAGTGGGACATATATATTATATATATTTAAAGGCTGTAACTTTCAAAAAAGACGACGTTCTCAATACGTCTGAATGTTTTATGTTTGTTATATAACTTTGGACGATGTGAAGTCATTTTAATGATTCTTTTTGTGTGTGGTCCTATTTAAATTGGGTCCAATTCTGACATTGAGAACCATGAGAGATCGATATATGTGTTAAATTTTCATCAAGTATGTGCGCCACAAATGGACGAATAACACAATAACACGTCAACCGATTTAGATGATTCATTTTTTATTGGAAACGATGAACTTTAAGATGATTCGATGATTGGTTGTGTTCTGATTAAATTTGATTTCGTATTATTCTTACGATAAATCGAAAATACAAAATGGACGTCGTATAACGTTAACGTTTGATTCTATTTGAAGTCGGTTTTTGTTTTTGCTAGTAAATTTACTTGTTAAGTCTTTTAATGTCATGAGCCTACCAATTTCACAATCAACAAGTGTATTTCTATAGTATTTTTAGGAGTTCCCTGGACATCTACGGAACGCAAAGAACAATACCAATATCATTAATACGATACCTTATTAAGCCTTTTCTAACAGTAAGAGCGTCAATAGCCTAATGGTTTAGGTCTGCGAAGTAAGGTCGTAGGTTCGAAACCCACCATTCGACTATTGCTGTGAACCATCTCCTAGCACAAGCATAAGCTTAGTTGGAATGGTTAACAAGAATGTTAGTAATATTTCTGATAGCTTTCTTTTTTTTTTAAATATGTTCAATGGAGAGGCATAAGTATAAAAATAGTTGAAGTAAAACTCCTCCTTTTTTGAAGTCGGTTAACATCTCACGCCCTTAGTTAGAACAGTGGTTAACTTTTCGAATCATTCTTGCCAGTATTTTTTAAGACATTAATGGTGTTGGTTTTTCCACATGCAGCCCCAGCAGCAGTCGCCGACCGGAGAGGTTCCCCTGGGAGACCGTAACAGCATGTTGCCCTTCGCATTGGTAAATTTCCTGAATAGCCTCAATATTGATGTAATTATTTTTATCTTTCTTTCACTACCTTCCTTTTTCCAACTACGGAAACTCATTATTATATAACATTTATTAAAAGATATATTACAAAACAAACTTGGCATAGAGGGGGGGCAGAGAAAACGAATTGCTATTATATACGGACTATAAAATACATATATATATTATGTACCACAGTAAAGATAAAAGGTCATAGTACGCCACGCAGCCCTGATGTGGTTTAGTGTAATCGAATTTAAAAATGGGAACCTTGGTAGCTCAGAATCCGAGCTTCAAATTGTAAAGGACGCTAGCAACCCGAGCTCGATCCCCGGTGCAGACACCAATTAATTATTTTACGACACCATATCTTAGAAAATTTTTAATTTTTCTAAGACACGTGAAGTCTATCAATCCGCACTTATACAGAGAAGGCCTACATCCAGCAGTGGGATATATGTGTATTTATAATCTGTAACTACGAGTATAACGATCCTGACATATCTATTTGATTTGATTGAATTTCGTAATTACGAAGCCGCGTAGTTATACCAATTGCTAAATATTAACGTTGATTTAATGAGTTTCCTTAGTAATAGTTTATTTAAATGTTGAGCTTTATAAACTTATATCTACCCAACCCTTGTTTTTTGTTAACGCGGGGGAATTCTACCGTATTCTATTTAACTATATTCTATTTAACCGTCCTCCGGTACCCTGGGCAGCCCCTACACACTAAACCTTCCCCAAATGCCATCACCCCAACGACCGGCCGGTCCCGGCAAAGACCGGACTTCATCCTCAAAAGGGGACTGCTCCGGCACTCAGAGAAGTCCCGACGACGCCGAAGAATAACTGGGGCCAGGTACCCATTCTGGCCCCGCTTCGGATTACGGAGGCGGCAAGTGGAGGCGTTGGTTATAACGCCTCCTGCGCACCCCGGTACGCCGCCTGCGGAGGGAGGAAGCCTCTGCGCTCACCTCCCTGACCCGCTTGTCAGACTCCTTCTGGGACATGACCGTCTCACAGAAGGAGGCGACCGCCGTCCAAGCCCTGTCACTCGAGACCACCAATAATATAATAATAAAGCCTTTTATTTCTCGCAAGAAATGTACAGAGTTATAGAGACTAAAAAAGTTAAAAATACTAATATGCTAATTAGAGGGTAACTTAAAATCTAAATAATAAAAAAGTGTAGTCGTTTTGGATTTTTTGAATGATATTGTATTTACTGGTATGTACATGGGTGTATGTAATGGTCTTTAAAAGAAATGAATAAATTTAATGATGTAAGTTTATTGTTTAGATAAAATAAAGCAGAATCTAGCCCGGCGATGCGGGGTGGGTACGCTAGTACATTATAAAGCTCAATATTCGCTTGCTTTTTCTTTCCCATACAAAAGATTATTTTGCAATGTTTTTATTTTTTTTTTAATTGTAGATTAGTATATTTACCATATGATCCTAACTCGATGGTGTTTTTAACAATTAGCTTAGCTTAACATTAACAGCTTAATGGTTAAGCGTTTCAATTTCCTCTCATGGTCAGTGGTTCAATTCCTAGCTGTACAAATGAAAACCCGTTTTTACAGTTTTATACGTACAGATAAAGGACTTGTTGAATTTTTTACCCCGTTTATTTTTAAGTTAATTTTTTACCTGTCATTTGTGTCGTAATGATGTCCAACATTTGTTTGGTGATAAGCCGACAGGCATTGCAGTCTATTTTACAATATTATTTGTCTAAAATTCTTACAATTGTATCTTCTTCTCCTACCGTTACCGGGTCTGCTTTCCTATTAGTCTACTCCACTCTGCCCGGTCTTCCGCATCCTCATTTAATTTATTACACCCCTAAATAAATGTCGTGGAGCTTATTTTCTATTTGTCCTTCGTATCTACCATTACATTGTTTCCATTCCTCTGTCTCCTCTCTCTCGTATTTCCACTTTTTACATTTTCAACCGACATCATAAAAGGAGGTTCTCAACTCGTCTCTATGTTTTTGTTTTTTTTTGTTACCTCCGAACTGTCGATTATTCTTTTTTATTCAAAAGCTGGTTCTACCAGTGTGCTCAATTTGGTCCATTTCTGACATTGGCATCTAGATAACTATACAAATGTTATTCCTACTATCGAACTAATTATTGTATATTCGACTGTATAAATTCCATGTAAAGGTAGTATTGCGCGCGCACGACGATGTCGCATCCTTGCGACGGAATATGCTGAGACGGTGTCAGATATTGGCATCATGTCTTATGTCCTATTTGTCTTTAAATGTATTTTTTGTCTTATTAAATTTGTTTCATATTTTGTGCCAATAAAGAACATGTCTATAATTCGGAAATGCAAAGGGAGCGTCCGCGCGTAATAGCGTTTGACGTTTGATTCGATTTGAAGTCGGTTTTTGTTTTTGCTCGTAAATATACTTCTATAACTTATTCCCCTTTACTTGTATTCAAGTTGTGTGATTACTTAAAGTTGAATGTCATGTTAATGATGATCTCATTCCCTTTAGCAACAAGCACGTTCGGGGCAGAGCATCAGCGAGCGGACGCTGGAGGAGTGCTGGTCAACACTACAGCGAGTGAGTTGGCACCTGTTTCAATGCGTATTGTTATCTTCCAAGGTCAGGGGAATATGTGGCGGATGTTATATCGATGCGGACGTTATTCAGACTAAATCTAAAGTTAAAGTAATCCTCGACAAACCATCTTGATGGTTGGCATTCCACGACTGTACGTTTTTCGAGTACTTTCTTATACGTACTATTATACAGTGGAACCAACCTGTACGGTTTGGTAACCTTCAAGAAACGAGCCTTTCTCTTCCTCTCTACGAACACAGATTAGTCAGATACTTTGACTGTTTCACCGGATTGAGAGATATATCTAAGAGATGATCGCTTACCGTGAACCTCAAAGTCGTTTTGCGTATACAAGTAACAGCCTATATATGTCCCACTGCTGGGCATAGGCGTCCGTAAAGTGTTAGGGCATAACACTAGTGTAGATTGGCAAACTTCACATGTCATCAAAATTTTTTTCAAGATTTCCTAACTTCCTTCGTTACTGTTTGTCTAATAGTAATTCAATGACCGAAACACATTAGTCTGTCACTACTGTGTTTCGTATGATGACCACTTGCAATCCAGCTGAACTGTGTGAGCTCATATTAACAAAGAAGATAAATAGACTCTAGTTTAAAATAAAAACTCTCTAGTCCTTTTAAATCTTGTAGGGTAGACACAGCTGACTTGCAGACCTTGCTGTTAGTTATTCACTTTATTAGGTTCCAAATTCAACAGGTGGTCAAGTTATCTTAATGATAACTTTATTAACCCAGATGAGATTCAAATCCCCACAGGTCAGATTGAATGTCAAAAGCTTAGGATATCTGAAGTTCTTGGCATGCCTCAATATAGTAAAACTTGAAAAAATATTAAGTAAGTTATCTTTTTTACCGCGGTTTGTTTTGTTTGCAATTGTAAACGCCGTCACCGATATAACAAGCTTAAGCATAAACCCCACAAAAATGGGTATTGGTTACTAACCGATAACTATTAGGTTAAGTTTTATTATTTAAGATTAATTTAACAACAATTGTCAGATTCGCCTTTTCCTGTTACCGATAGCATTAAAATGCAATGAATTGTTCGCGCGTAAAGAGATTTTATCGACGGGTCCAACGGCGGGTGGTAAAGATGCTACGCTGGGGTCTTTTAATGCAATGTGGAACCTTTAATACGTATCTAGGTTCAATCTATACGTTGAATATTCATTGTGTCTGATAGTTAAACAGAATTAAAAGTTTTTGCATGTCTCCTTTTCCATTGATCAGTAGATTTACATATCTACTAATAACGTGAATCAATCAAAATCTTCTTAAATAAATCACTTCGAAAGTTTGAGTAATAGGGAATTATTTAAGAACGTAAGAAGTAGTTTACTTTTGCGTAAACAAACAAATGGGGGTTGAGATAACGAAAAGAAAGACATTACGTAGAGGAAGGTGTCAGAATCGAAGTTATATATTTATTATATAGATATATTTTAGTAAAATAACAGATCCGATAGATACTACATAGATACATTATAACACTAGCAGGTAGACTCAATAAATACATAATCATAATCTCAGTTACATTACCTAGATTATGGTAAGTAGGTCGGGCAGTATATAATAATAGACAATATATAAAACAAGGTAAATAACGAGAGAGTACCTAAAAGTTCTCGATTGTCAATCATGGACCGGCACGTCTACCCGCTAGGGTCTGACGACTTCATAAAGGACGAAGCTGAATTCAAGCCGCTTACAACCGGTGTTCTTGGAAATAATTGGAAGAAGCCTATATAGCCAGCAGTGGATGGCTGAAATTGTGATGATGATATTTGAAAGACTAATTATTATATTATTTATTGGCATTATAATACCTATTGATAAACAGTGACAATCCATTGCTATATAAAAAAGAGCGTGCTTTACACAACATACACATAAGTAAAGCTTCTTGAGGTCATAATATATATTTATATATTTTTAATATATACACGTTTTAGTTGCAACTAAAACGATGGGAGGATGACATTAAAATATTGCGGGCCCCTTATGGACCAGAAGAGCGCAAAATAGATCCGAATGGAAATATTTAGAGGAGGCCTATGTCCGAGGACAAGCTGACGAATAAAAGACCGATTATTATTATTATTATAATATATACACGATTGTTCAAGAGAGAATTAAAATGAGTGCTAGCACCTCTATCTCTTCTTCTTTTAGAAGTGACATCTGCTACCGGAGGCCGGCTATATTTAACTGTACCGATCCACTTGATGGTCTACTGCAACCGCAGCCGCCCAGGCACAGAGGAGTACTTATTTACTGGCGGCACTTGCTCACCATGTCACAGAATCTATCACTGGGTGTTTTGTAGCACTTGTACCAATTCTAAATATAAAACGTAATAGCTGATGTAATCAGGAGTAACTTTTTTTTATTTTAAATAAACAATTTTTAATAGCGGGTAACACCGCGGGGTGCAACTAGTTGAATAATATTTCACGAGCGTTTTGTAGTGTTGTACACAACTGCGTGCAGATGTTCCGACCAGGTACTTCCTGGACACGGCGCACGTCATACGGCACCTTGTATGCAGATGCTTGTTTTGCCGCCAAAATAAAAGCAAGGAAGGTGCGATCACAGATTATATAAAACACTATCACGCCTGCGGGCTGTACACCGACCGTCTTGCGTCTTTACTAGAAATTAAAACGTTTTTAAGAAATGTCTATTAGAACAATTATTTCTTCAAATCAAATCCAACGTTAAACGCAATTACGCGCTGACACCCTCTTTGTATTTCCGAATGATCGTTAGAAGATTACGAAAATGACCTTTGAAATACATCCTTCCAATGCGAAAAGAATCATCGAAATCTGTTGGCGTTATATTGAGTTATTCGCCCTTATGTCGCGCTATATGCGACAAATACAACACAAATTTAAGACTTATATGGTTTTCTCTTGGATACCACTGTCAAATTTGGACCACACTGGAAGCACCAGGTTTCAAATTTTAGCTACTGTTAGCCCTGCTTAGTGCTAATTTGGTTATAAGGCATAAAAAATATTATAATCAATAAAATATACTTATGAATTAGAATGAGTTAATGTGCTGACTAATATTAAAGTACTTTAGTTGACTAGGTCGGCAGCCATGTCCGTTTCCGCTTTCGTTTTTGAAAGAGATATATACCTATACTAGAAATAAGGATAAAAAGTGGAGGACTGTAAACGATCTATGCTCAGTTTAGAATAAGGGTGTTATGATAGAGGAAAAGTCCTTCACAAGTGAACCTTTGAAACAGTCAGTAAGTCTTTATGAAATTACCTCTAAAACTCTTGATGTGTTCCTAAAATCTGTCAATAATAACTGTTGTGTGCGATGTTGAGCAAGGAAGCTCACACAAATAAAAAAAGATTCATCAACGTCGGTTCAACCTGTCGAAAGATATGAGTATCAAACATTAAAAAGAAACATTAGAAAGGCGCAAGTACGGCCTCACATGGAATACTGTTCGCATCTCTGGGCCGGGGCTCCCCAATACCAACTTCTTCCGTTTGACCGTGTACAACGTAGAGCTGCTCGAATAGTCGACGATCTTTCCGATCGACTTGACCCTCTGAGTCTGCGAAGAGATGTCAGTTCTCTTTGCATCCTGTATCGCATTTACCATGGGGAATGTTCTGAGGAATTGTTCGGAATCATCCCAGCTACCGATATCCATTACCGCATATCTCGGCAGAATTCCAAATTCCACCGCCACCATCTTGATGGTTGGCGTTCAACAACTGTACGTTTTTCGCGTAACTTTCTCCCACGCACTGTCGACTTGTGGAATCAACTGTCGCCAGCGGTGTTTCGAACGTTTACGATTTTGGGACCTTCAAGAAACGAGCCTATTCCTATATCAAAGGTCGGCAACGCACCTACAGCTCCTCTGGTGCTGTGGATGTTCATGGGCGACGGTGATCACTTAAGATCCAGTGAATACGGCTCGTTTGCCACTTTTCATATAAATAAAAAAAACATACTGAAGAATTGAGAACCTCGTCCTATTTCGACGTCGGTTGACAAAAGACGCGGGATTACCCTGTATACTAATCTCGAATAACCATTTAGCCTTTTAAACGTTTACTTTGTGCCATATAGGCCCTTTTACTACTGCAAAAAACTATATATCTAAATCCTATATATATTAAATGGTATTTACGCAAAAAAGCTGAAAATGCTCAAATTGTTGCACATATACGGTGAACCATTCGATATGTCTAGACCCCCACCGGGGGGACCCTTGTGTCGAGTTACTAGCAATAGAGGTTCAGGCTAAGCGACCTAAGAGCTATGCCACCTCTCAATCCGGTGAAGCAGTCAAGACCAGCTTCTATGGCCAATCTGTGTAGTTCGTCATTAAAAAAAAAGATATGTCTAGTGTATACTATACATTTCAGACGTAAAACATCCACCGCAGGACATATGCTATAATATACATAGACGCCAGACTAATCTATATATACAAAAGAGAAAGTGTGTGGGTATGTTCCATATAGGCGCCGAAACGGCTGAACCGATTTCAATGAAACTTTCAGGGAATCTTCAGATTGACGTGGAGAGTAATCTTGTAAAGTTTGGTGACGATCGGAGCACTCCTCTTTTTGAACATTCAAACAAGCCATACGTCGTCTTTTGATTTCTGACATTAACTTGAGCCAGATATATTTTTTATAAATAAGAATGATATTGTATTTACTGATATGTACATGGGTGTAGGTAATCTTAACCCGCTCGAGAAGAGAATGAATACGGAGTGAAATGAATAATTTAAAATATTGTGAGAGTTAAATTAAATATTTAATGATGTAACTTTATTGTTTAAATAAAATAACGCAAAATCTATCCAGGCGAAGCGGGCTGGGTACGCTAGTAATTTACATTAAACTCTTGTTAAACAATGTCGTACAAATTAAGCAGTGTGTTAGGAGAAACGTTATTAACAGAGCTTTATTGTATGTGGCGTCCATTTTGAAAGTACAGGTGGTTAAAAAAAAAAATCGCCGCCGTACGTCGGACGTTAAACGGAAAAGTGCACTCGGGTAAAATAAAAACTCAACTCCGTACGGCGTAGCACTTGATCTTTCGGCGATGAACCGAACAGCGGCATGAATGGAGTGGACTTAGTGGCAAAAACATTTTTTTTATATTTAAAATTTTTCACACATTTGGATCGAGTTAAAAAAATAGATTACCATTATACTATTTTGTTACATTTTTCTTATGAATTATATGCTCAAAATAAAAATTAACTTTTATGTTTGTATTCAGTGCATTTCTAATATATATAATAAGACGTTTATGAATACGTTTTATTTAATCATGCCTTTATAGAGAGAGATAACAATCGCTATTACCACTTTTTACACAAGCCAGCTATGATTTAAACTTCGGCCAGAAGGAATCGAAATCCTAGCCACTAGGCAAATTACGACTGCACTTAAATCTATTAAAAAAAACTACTAAATCAATGACAATTGACCCACAATCCAACTTTATCATACAAAAATGTCTAAATCTCTAACACCTATAACTACTATAACATGATAAAATTATTAGTAAATTGGTACAGAAGCACGGAAATAAATTATACCGCATAAGTGAATTATAATACACATCGTTCTGTCTACAGATAAAAGTGGTTTAACGAAGTTAATGTCTATCCGTAAACGACGAGCATGTGTACATAGATGTATGAAACTATATGTCATCTATGTCACTTCTTCTCCCAGCGCCAACGCTTCCCGAAGTGGCACTCAAAGTTAGTTTAGCTTTTGAATGTCCCATAGATTATCCGTGAAATAGCAACCGACCGAGTCGTGGTTCGGTAAAGGGAAAATCGACAATATTCTAAATATATATATATATATATATATATATATATATATATATATATATATATATATATATATATATATATATATATATATATATATATATATATAAGCTTTACAAGCTGCCCCTGAGTGAAATATCGTCTGAAAAAAACTAGGTTTTTGCGGCATATTTACGTAGAACTAAACTAAAAAAACTTGAACAGCTGTCACAGTTGTTTTTACACCAAGCTCAATAAGTCTCATAGGTGACAAATGGTAAGTCCATCCTCATGCGCAGAGCACAAATTTATATTAAATGAATTCGAGCCGCTCAGCCACTCAGATTTCATCTTCCCATTAACTTAATTAAATAACAAATAAATAAACACTTATCAACGTATAATTTTTTTCAGTACGATACTACTCCAATCCAACTATGTGCTAACAAAAAGTACTTGATGCGGGTTGTCGAAAAAAATCGTTTTAACATTTGCATGTCGATCCGCAATGAATTTATAGTTATTGCCGTGGGATTTATTGCTGGCGTTGCTTTCCGCAAAAAAAAATCCGCGGGAAAATGACCGCCGCTCGAATTTTAAATTCAAATCGCAATTGTTTTTTCTTCGTTCCGAAATTGAAACAATTTTGACGTCCGCCGCCGGGACATGTGTTTTTAGTTCGTTTCTTTTTTCGCCTTCATTCCGTATTCGCGGTACGCCTTGTTTTGTATGGGGATGGTACATTTTTAAATTTAGAACTTTAAACTCTGAACGTATTATTCCAAAGGGACGATCAGACGTAGAACAAAGTAAACGTTTTATTAAGTATTGTATTTCAAAGTGTAATCTATATTGTCAATAAATTACGTCACAAGTATATTTACTAGTAAATAAAACGACTTCAAATCGAATTATTAATAATTAAGAGTATTCTTTTAATTCCCCTAACGTGTTCAATCTTATGGCCAGCATTCCTCACCTTCTCACTCTGTTCATCTCTATCTATTCTTCTTCTTGAAGTGCAATCTCTAAGTATTTACAGCCTTACTATATTAATTTTTGATGCAGCGGCACGGAAAAAGGATCTTGTGCTCATGTTGTACCATGTCCGGAGATTTCTGAGTCACCAAATACGTCTTCTTCCAGGAGGTCGTTTACCCTGGATTTTTCCTTGGATGAGTTGGAGTAGTTCGTATTTGTTATTACGCATTATATGACCAAAGTACTGGAGCTTCTCTATCTATAATGTTTTCCTTATTATCTATTTCCTCTCATTTTTAATTAAGAGTATTTATCGGAATCGGAATCAAACTAAACTCATCAAATTACCCTCACCATACCCATCAAGAAATTGAGTTATACGTACATTTGTCGCGCAAATACCTAATGCGAAATTCAATACTAATTTGGTTTTCTCAGAACTGGACTAAATTGAAATGGGACTACACGGCCTTTAAGCATGCTATCAATTATGAAAATCGGTTTACCAAGTCGTAGATTCGGAGGTGATATAACAAACATATATACGAATTTGAGTTCAGAGAATCTCGTCCTTTTTTGTGGGTGGTTGAAAATGTTTTAAAAACCTGATACGGGATCACAGTACATCACTAGTGATGAGATATGTCTTAGTTTTTTTCTTAATCAATTTTTTTGTTACGGCGCATGTAAATCAATTGTCTTGTCTTACTTTCTCTGTCGGCCTCTTTGTTATAAATATTATCAAAACATATTTAACGATGCACCGACCAGTTTCAACCGAGTTCAAAGGAGAAGGTTATCAATTGGATTGTGTTCTTTGTATGTTTGTAACGTCGTAACTCCTTTTTTTTTTGTTAACGAGGAGGAAATCTTCAGAAAGATACCCCGCCTTCTGGGGGGAAGGCGGCGGAAGGGGGGGTTTTTTACCCACTAAAACCTCCCCGGTGGCCCTTCCTCGGTGCATGGTGAGGGGCTCCGGGATCTCCAGTGGAACGCACCGGAGCCCCTCTGCACTGTGCTCATAGAGAGCACTTCCCGGGGGAGGTTACTCTCTCCCCCCCTGTGCCCTCGCAGTGCAAGGCGACACGGGCCAGCCGATGTCGCCTTCTTCCCGGGTCCACCTTGGCGGACGACAAAGGCCCCCACCCTTGTCGCCCAATGAACCCGAGGCCCCTTTTAGTCGCCTTCTACGACAGGCAGGGGATACCGTAGTCTTATTCTTGAGAGCCCAGAACTACAGGGTTAAACGTCGTAACTCCTGTCGTTTATAAATCAATTTAAGAAGTCTTTGGTGCATTGTCGGTCAAAACAAAACTTATGGTGCCTTAACCTTCGTGAGGTTAGTGTTTTATAACTGGCACAAAACCAATTCTGCTATTAAAGTGCTGATGATGGTATTATTTGGCGATCAATCGCTTGTGCCCAGCTAACGGGAAAGTAACAATTCACAAGGGATTAATTTCAATCGACTTTAAAAAAGGACGAGGTTCTCAATTCGTCTGTATGCATTTTTTAAGTTTGTTACCTTATAGCTTTAGACTGGGTGATCCGATTTTGATGATTCTTTTTTCATTTGAAAGCCGATGCTTCCCATGTGGAACAATTTAGTCCAATTCTGACATTGGTATCCATGAGAAAACCATATTAGTCTTCAATTTGCATTAAGTAAATGCAAGATAAATGGACGATTTAACTCAATATCACGCTACCCAATTTTGATGATGCATTTTTATTTGAAAGAATGTATTTCGAAAGTAGTTTGATAAGAGTTTGGTTAGGTTTTGATTGATTCTATTTCATAATATTCTACGATAATTCGGAAATACAAAGAATAAAGTCGAATTTGGTTTTTACGTGTTAATACACATGTTATAGTTTATTAAACTTGGTACAAACAGGTTAGGAATTATCGGATCTTAAATAAAAAACAAAACCTATAAGCTAGAACTACTTTAAGAAACGGTCACGAGTACCTCAGGTACGACCACATTTTTTTGCAGTTAACACCATTAAAGAAAGCGTTATTAAAACACAAACACTGAAAAAGTTAGCGAAATTGTTATTCTTTTAACTGTAACATCTTGTAAAAGTAGTCAAACGGGTTGTAGGGTGAGAAAAGGGGGTCGCTGTAATTATGAAAAGTGTCCAAAGGGGTGGGGGTGGGAAAAATTGTGCGGGACGTTTAAAAAAGTGGTTTAATGACCGAACAGCTTTTAAAGTTAATAGGTTTTGAAAGATTGTCCTTCGTGCCCTGATAGTCTTTGGTAACGAGCTTTTGAACTGATGCTGTTAAATTTTTAAAAGTGCTTTTATGAGATATAGAACTGAACGATAGTAGACTGAAAAAAAATCTAATGATTTCTGTATAGAAGGACGTACCAATCTTATGTTTTAGCTTGACATGACACCCTGATAGACGACAATTTCAGGCAGGTAAACTCACGCTTTTAATATAGCCGTGAGCAAAACTAAAGGGTCGGTTAAGAAAGTTTGAATATCTCGGAAGATAAAGACGCTAGCTAACTGAAATAAATTGTGCATGATAGACAATTAAATATCTTAAAATAAAATAAAATATTTTTATTAATTTATTTATATTTCAGTGTAGATATAAAAAAAAATGATTATGTAAGAATGTATAGATGGCAACTTGTTACTCTTTCACGCAATAACTACTGAATGGATTTTGAAGAAAGTTTATAATAATATAGCTTACACATCAGAATAACACATAGGCTATAATTTATGAACATGCTAGCTGATCCGGCAAACTTAGTACCGCCTTATTTTTTGAAAGTAGTTAGTAGTACTCTGTTTCTGCTGCATATAAACGATCTGCTGAAACCCGGTATCTTTGGGTATGCAGACGACAGCACAGTTGTTGAGAGTTACCCATTGGGTGCTAACGCCACAAAGGATCAGGTACAGTCCCAAAGGAGAGCCATGGTAGAGCGAATGAATCTCAAATGCCATCTCGCAGCTTTGGATTCGGTGGAGAGACGGGCTAAGAGGCTATTTGGTGACGCAGCTGAAACCAATCTGCTCAGTCTTGAGCACAGGCGTAAGGTAGCTAGCCTTTCGGTTTTCTACAGATTGCATTTTGGAGAGTGTGCTCAGGAACTACATGATTTAATTCCCCCATCCCCTTTCCACCATCGGACTTCCAGACGCACTGCGGGATTTCATCCTTTTGTTGTGAACATCCCTCAAACCCGAAAGAAGCGATTTGTTTCGTCTTTCATTCTTCGTACAGCAAAGGACTGGAATAGTTTGCCCGCGTCTGTCTTTCCTTCCGATTACAATGTGGGTATTTTCAAGATAAATGGACGATTTAACTCAATATCACGCTACCCAATTTTGATGACGCATTTTTATTTGAAAGAATGTACTTCGAAAGTAGTTCGATAAGAGTTTGATTAGGTTTTGATTGATTCTATTTCATAATATTCTACGATAATTCGGAAATACAAAGAAGAAAGTCGAATTTGGTTTTACGTGTTAATACACATGTTATAGTTTATTAAACTTGATACAAACAGGTTAGAAATTATAGGATCTTAAATAAAAAACAAAACCCATAAGCTAGAACTACTTTAAGAAACGGTCACGAGTATCTCAGGTACGACCACATTTTTTTTGCAGTTAACACCATTAAAGAAAGCGTTATTAAAACACAAACACTGAAAAAGTTAGCGAAATTGTTATTCTTTTAACTGTAACATCTTGTAAAAGTAGTCAAACGGGTTGTAGGGTGAGAAAAGGGGGTCGCTGTAATTATGAAAAGTGTCCAAAGGGGGTGGGGGTGGGAAAAATTGTGCGGGGACGTTTAAAAAAAAGTGGTTTAATGACCGAACAGCTTTTAAAGTTAATAGGTTTTGAAAGATTGTCCTTCGTGCCCTGATAGTCTTTGGTAACGAGCTTTTGAACTGATGCTGTTAAGTTTTTAAAAGTGCTTTTATGAAATATAGAACCGGACGATAGTAGACTGACAAAAAAATCTAATAATCTCTATATAGAAGGACGTACCAATCTTATGTTTTAGCTTGACATGACACCCTGATAGACGACAATTTCAGGCAGGTAAACTCACGCTTTTAATATAGCCGTGAGCAAAACTAAACGGTCGGTTATGAAAGTTTGATTATCTCGGAAGATAAAGACGCTAGCTAACTGAAATATATTGTGCACGATAGACAATTAAATATCTTTAAAATAAAATAAAATATTTTTATTAATTTATTTATATTTCAGTGTAGATATAAAAAAAATGATTATGTTAGAATGTACAGATATAGGCAACTTGTTACTCTTTCACGCAATAACTACTGAATGGATTTTGAAGAAACTTTATAATAATATAGCTTACACATCAGAATAACACATAGGCTATAATTTATAAACATGCTAGCTGATCCGGTAAACTTAGTACCGCCTTATTTTTTGATAGTACTTAGTAGGAGAACCAATGAGGTTTCGATTTGAACCGGACGGGATCCTATGATTGACCTTTAAGATATTACGTATGGTCTGTTTGAATTACTGAACGACATTCACTCAATTTGACTCATTGACTCAATTTGATAAGATCTGTATATAATAAAAAAAATATTTTATGTTATTGTACACTAGAGTACCCAGCCCGCTACGCCGAGCTAGATTTAGTTTATTTTATTTAAACAATAAACTTACATCATTAAATATTTAATTTAACTCTCACAAAATATTAAATTATTCATTTCACTACGTATTCATTCTATTCTCGAGCTGGTGAAGATCATTACCTACACCCATGTACATATCAGTAAATACAATATCATTCGTATCATTTATACAAAAACATATCGGCCTCAAGTTAATGTCAGAAATAAAAGTACGACGTATGGCTTGTTTGACAGTTCAAAAAGAGGAGTGCTCCGATCGTCACGAAACTTTACAGTCATACTAACTCTTACGACATACAACTTTACATAGATAAATAATACTTAATGGAAAACGTTTAATAATTAAACAAAAAATTAAATAATAAATATGTCGTCAGTTATAATTGAAGCCAAAGTGAAACGATGACGAATCGAAGTGGTATGAAATAAACGAAGAAAAATATAAATTAATTCTTTGATCATAACTATGAATAGGGCACGCTCAAGCGGTGTCCGGGCGTTGCTTCTGCTTGTTTTTTCGCCGCCATAACTCACCGCTGGAAGGAAACGGGCGGCTATTTTTTTTTGGGCGAAACTTGAAAATTTATTTTGCAATTAGCGACTGCGCCACTCCTAACGCGGCAACATTATTAGAAAACTTTAACATTGCTCTTGTAAAATGTTATTTTTTCGGACACCTGCCTTGAGGTTTAACGGTTAACCAACAGGGACGTAAAACGAGTTACGACCAAAGTTGTTACACAGCTTATAAAACTGAGTGTTATAACGTTATAGAATTTTTATAGTTGGTTGCTGTTGTTAGCTTATACAATATTACCAGATTGAAAGGTTGTCGTGCTGGGATATTATGAGGCACATACCGTTAGGGTCCTAAGAAGAAACCTAATTTTTTTTTTCTTAACGCGGGGAAATCTTCAACAAGATATCCCGCCTTCTAGGGTAAAGGCGGGGTTATGTGAGGTTCTTATCCACTAAAACTCCACCGGTGGAACATCCTCGGTGCTCGGGGATCTCCAGTGGAACGCACCGCAGCCCTTTTGCACTATGCTCAGAAGAGCACTTCCCGGGGAGGATAACCCCTCCCTCAGACCCTCTTAGTGCAAGGCGACCTTCTTCCCGGGTCCACTTTAACGGACGACCCTTGTCACCCGTGAACCCGAGGCCCCTTTTAGTGTCTTCTACAATAGGCAGGGTATATCGTAGCCTTATTCTATGAGCTCAGAACTACAGAGCTGTAGATGCTGTAGTGGAAGAAAGAACCTAAACTTATCCCATCTCAGAGCGTGATATCGTTTTTTTATGACGAACTATACAGATTGGCCTGGGAAGCTGGGACTGCTTCACATAACTCTTTGGTCGCTTAGCCTGAACCTCTATCGCTATTAACTCGACACAAGGGTCCCTCGGGTATGTTACATGGAATAGGCACACGTTTGACCTCATTCTCGCTTGTAAATTCGTTAGTACTTAGATCATATTTGCCCCTTTTCTTTTAAAAAATACATATCTTTCCTTGTAATACTATAGGTCTGGTAGAGATTTATGTAAAATTAATGAACGACCAATTTAAAAGGAAGAGAAACGTTTAAAATATGAAAAATGGTTGATTAGCGGAGCGCGATGTCGACATGACAACGGTCCGAGGTTGAATTCTCACAAACACTACAAATTGGCGGGAAAACAGCGCCCTCTGGGGACCGGTGGAGTAAGGGAAAAACTCGGCAAAAATTAGATTTCTTCAATATACAGCGCTCAATTGTTTTGATACTTGCGTGCATTCTAATACTGTTCTTTTTCTTCACATGGTATTTATACAGAGTATAATAAAAATTATTTAATACAATAAATATAATATGTGTTAGATTTTTGTATATTAAAACAATATTTTGATAAATAAATATATCATTTAAATTTAAAAAAATAAATAAAACATCTAAATTTGATATTATATATTGTAATATTAAAAATATTGGAAATATCTTGAGCTGCCATCTCATACTGGAGGTCGGTTTTTTCTTTATAAATTTTTTTCCTCGTTCCCCCACGGGTTAGGGCCCTTATCAAGGTTGGTTATTATTGAGGCAGTTTCAATCTAATCGAATTACCATTAATATATTCGATTTTTATTGACGAAACTATTGGCTGTAAAAGTTGAGCGCAACAATTTCACCAGATTTGCCAAATTTGAATTCCTAAGTCTCAAGTATGATAAAGTATCAAGATATCACAGCGTACTCGATGCCGAGCTAATGGTCCGTGCTACACAGTAAAAAAGGCGTCGACGACGGTGGAAGATAAAAATTAGCTGAAATTAAAACAGTCTAACGAAGGCCATTCTGCTCCTTACCTCCTTGCCCCGGCAGCCAACTAATTCTTCATTTATTTTCTTGCTCTTAGCAAATGTTACTTCGCCTATTAAATTTATAATAAGTATCTTAGAAAATGGAACAAGCCATTTTGGCGATATATAGCAAAAATCGTATCTACAGGCTGTACAAGATAAGGACAATTTCAACATTTTTTTTTTCAATTTATTACATAGGGTTTGACCAAAGGGATCATATCACCCTCTTAAAAATCTTGGAATGAATTTTCACATAATACGATATTACATACACATCAAAACAAGAATTATAAATATAAGTATTTTTACCTGCTTTCAGGCCCGCTCTACCGAGGTGGTGTAGTATAGGATTCTTGCTACATCCAACTGCGGAAAGGCAAGAATGCTATTACACACATCCACATTCGACAAATTGATAGTAAATTTCGCCGTGAAAGGTTGTCTTCAACTTTAGTTCCGGACACACTCGACGATAATGTGATAAGCTAGAAGATAAAGTTGAGGATAACTTTCCCGCATTCCATGCATTTAGCGTTTTTTTATGACGAACTTCACAGATTAACCAGAGAAGCTTTAGCTCTTAGCTAGTCTGAACCTCTATTACTAATAACTCGACACAAGGGTCCCCCCGGTGAAGGGTAACCTCGGCTTGCGACGGTTAAATTTAGGGGTTGACACCTATAACGGCTGATGGCATTCGCAGAAGGTTTATTGGGTAGGGGTCGCCCAGACCGATTCCCACACTTCCCTCCGGGCCCACCCAGGGTTTCGGAGGATGGTCCATAAAAAGGATTCCCCCGCGTTAAAAAAAAAGGAGTTGACCACCTATGGCAAATGGGCAATGACACAATGACAAAATATGAATACATCATTAGCGTGTCGGTGACGAGAACTTAGAAGATTTTCCCGTACCAAAAAGTGGTCAAAACGGATAAAAAAAGTCACTTCAAAAATCCAGAAGGCTATTGACACTTATAATTTAAATAACAATTTAATAAACAGTACGTTTGTTTGTTTATTACATCTAATAACTAAAATTATCTCCCGGTAATGTTTCCGTAAGTATTAAATTGATATACGCAATAGCAGGGTGCAAACATATATACGATATTTGTGGCAAGATCGTAACTGGCCATTAAGCGAACCCTTAATTTAGTACATTTGCCGCTCGGTTGAGTCCTAAGTAGTCAAGTATAGCCTAACGTAGCTAAAAAGAACCATGATGTCACGATTATTTGTTATAACCGCATAATGGATCGGTTAAATCATTTCATGCTGTTGTGATCGCAGCTGTTGATAACATTTTATATGACTGCTTGTCCAATTTTCAACTGACTTCAAAAGTGGAGGTTCTCAATTCGTTACTTTTCTATTTTTTTCAACCGACTTCAAAAAGGAAGGTTAATTATTCGTCTATTTAGTTCTTTATGTTTGTTACCTCATAATTTTCGACTGGGTGGTAAAAGCTGGTGCTTCCAGTGTCGTCCACAATTCTGACTATGGGGTCCATGAGAAAACCATATACGTTTTAAATGTTAATTAAGTATATGCGCGACAAACAGACGACTAACTATATATCACGTCAACCGATTTCGATGATTCATTTTTAATTAGAAAGTATGTATTTCAAGGGTTGTTTGATGACAGTTTGGTAAGGTAATACAAAGTGTGTCTATGTGTAATTGCGTTTAACTCGCGTTTGATTCGATTTAAATTGGGTTTTTTTATCGTAAATATATACTTGTGTTTTTAAGTCTAAAAAAAGGTTAAACAAAGGTAGGTATCAAGACTTTATTGCTCATTAAAGACATTATATACACTGACAATGAAATTATAAAAAAAAATACGTAATAATATGGGACTTAAGCGATCGACCTCGATCAGTCATATTGTCAGTTAGCATTTTTTAAATGAAGAAGTGTGTACGTACAGTTGCTTTAAATTTAAAATATTTGTTATTTTATAAAGTTTTTTTTCTTTATTTATTGGGGACTTGTCACACATCGGTCGCATGAAGCGAGAAAGAAAGTCGTCAATGTTGTATGGCCATAGCAACTAGCTTCCTCGCTCCCTCCGAGGTCGGGTCAGACAGCAGCATTAAGGAAACACCCACATGTTGCTCCCTCAGTGTTAGACTATCTATTAATGACTTTCTTTCCGCTTTATGTTTGGACATTCCCCATTATGTGGTGCACATCATCCAGTACTTGGCAAATGTCACAGATCCGATTTGCTAAAAATTTTGCAGGAAAATATTCCGACCTCAATTTGTGCACCGTGCAACCTTCTACATGTTTCCTTCAGGAACCAAGGCAAATAAGGAGGTCAATATGCGTGCGCTCAAATTATCCAATTTTACTTTAAATAGGTTTAAATAAGTCAAGTGGATCGAGAGCTGATCTCTAGGAACGAAAAGAATAGAATAGAAAGACCACCATGATTCTACCTTATATCAAAGAAAATCGTTTTTACAAGAGAACATCGACTACTGCAAATCATAAGAACTATAAAAAAATCCACCTCAGTGAGAGCTACGATGAAAAACTACTATATATCCGTCCCTTTTGCGCACATCCTATCTTTTTTACAGGCGATATATGTCTTGATACTTGACATAAATTTTAAAAAAAATATTAAATATCATTTTAACTTTGAATTCTATGTAAAGTCACACACCGAACGATGGAAAAAGTTATGCTTGGAATTACACTAGGGGACAGAATTCGTGTCGTATGTCGAACCGATAGCCTTGTTCACCTTACAATCTGATCCAGTCAACTTGTATCAGTTGACTTATCTACTTTTCTTCTCCTGGCTTGAGCCACGGTTGGGCTTCTTTGATCATTTGCTAGAAGTTATATCCCTCCGTTCATATCCGGTTAGTGCATTTTAGGACATCCTCGCAACCGTGTTTCAGGAATCCATAAGGTTCCTAAGGCGACATCGGCTGGCCCGTGTCACCTGCGTGGGCACATCGGGGAGGGATTCACCTCCGGCACGTGCTCTCCGAAGAGCACAGTGCAGAGGGGATCCGGTGCATTCCTCTGGAGATCTCAGAGATCTAACCATGCACCGAGAAAGGTCCAACGGGGCGTTTTAGTGGGTAAACATCCCACATAGTCCCCTTATATCTTGTTTAAGATTTTCCCCCGTCAACAAAAAAAGCACTTGATTCCAATATTAACAACAATTAACAAAAATCCTTAGACTGCTATTTGCAGTGGTTCATCTAACATTTCGTCCATACTGAAGAATAAAATCCGAAGTGATTTTAAAGACAACAAATATACTTACGAGTAAAAACAATCTTTGTATTTTCAAATAATCATAGAAATACTACGAAATAGAATTAATGAGAACCTAACTAGACTCTCATCAAACTTGAAGTACTGCCCAATAAAAAATGAATAATCGAAACCTGTTTTACCCCTTACCGGGGGGACCTTTGTGTCGAGTTACTAGCAATAGAGGTTCAGGCTAAGCGACCTAAGAGCTGTGCCACCTCTCAATCCGGTGAAGCAGTCAAGGACAGCTACTCTGGCCAATCTGTGTAGTTCGTCATTAAAAAAAAATCGAAATCTGTCGGCGTGATATTGAGTTATTCGACCATTTGTCGCGCACATACCTAATGCGAATTAGAACCCATATGATTTCCTCAGAACGGAACCAAATTGAAATGAGACAACACTGAAAGCACCAGCTTTCAAATAAACAAAAAATCATCTAAATCGATTCAGCCACTCCAAAGTTATGAGGTAACAAACATAAAAACGTACAGTCGAATTGACAATTTCCTCCTTTTTTGAAGTCGGTTGAAAATATATTTATATTATTAATAATATTCCTTATAAAAGCATTCAAGATCTATATATCTGTGTTTTTATTTATTTTTGTGTCATTTTTGGTTTCTGAGATATTAGAAAAAACGTTTAATCCGTAACGGACGATATTCTGGGTTTTGAAATATTGAATCCTGCGCCATATTTGCGCTATCAAATTAAAACATACGATTGCACGGCAAAGAGAAACACGATAAATACACGGACACCTATATAAAACATTTTTAAACGACCATTCAATTCTGTCTCAACATCCTCCCGCATATTTAACGTCTATAATTAATTATTTCATAAAGATAAGCTATCAATATTTAAAAAAAAGAACACATAATTCCACTAAAAGATGATATTATGCAACGAATGTATCAAGAATATTGAAGTCGGTCGCAAAATGCATGTCTCAAACTAAGGAACCTCGCGGATACAGTCCACTATAATAAAAAGTTAGCAAGTACGTACACATAAGTGTATTACGATGGTACTTACGTCTACACAACTATAGTACTTATAAACAGAACGCCTACGAGCCACGGGCCGACTGCACAGCGATTTTTTGCACCACACTGACATTTGAAAAATACATTTTGACGAAAACGGACACATTTTTTGTTGGCGGGAACTTGTGCACAGATTAAACACGCCCTTGGTACTAATTTCGCGTGCAGAATGCAAGTGCAACTCGGAAAGTGACGTAATAAGAAAGTTTCCGAACGTGTGCGAGGAGGATTTTATACCGTTTTTAACGAAGTTGAAGTGAAGTGCTTTTAGTTCTAATATCGAGTGAGATGCGTGACACTAATCAAGTTCGTTCGGAAATTGTTTCGGTGGGATATCGATGCAGGTTGAGTGAAACTTTTTTTTAATCTACTCTTTCACTGGCTGTTTATAAATTTACAATGTAGTTTACTTTTTTTTGTAAAGTTTGACAGTTGTTTTTTTAATTAACGAATTTTGCGCTAATAATTTAATATGTAGTTGTTGTTATTCAGCCAACGTTTAGATAATAATATTTGTAATAAATAGTTATTAGATTATAGTATTTATAAGGCTATGCTTTCTTAAGTATCCTAGAGAAAGTGATCACAAAATGCATCTCGCTAAAAGCCAGAATGAAATTTGCATATTTCTGCAATCATTGGATAATCTTTACGATCTTGGATGAGAGCGTGGTAATTAAATCTTCATAATCAAATAAACAATTTATCTCTTTCTTTTTATTAAAAAAACAAGTGACACGGTTAATTTATTGATTTCAACTTTCACGACAATGAGAAACGGGAGGTCATGCTCGCATGCGGCTTAGCTGATGTTCAGCGATCACTGCCAGATAGAGACAGGAGTTGGACTGGACATTTATCTGGTAAGAGAACTATCCAGTGCCCTCGGGTCAGAATGCTCTTCTGTCGTCGGGTCAGAGTACCAACATCCCAACACCTCCCATGACCCAAACCCGCAGTAATATGGGCATGCGTGGTCTGGCTGTCTGCTCGACACGCACCTTCTTCACTCCCTCCAAGTTCTTAAGACCTTTCCTTCTTGCTCAACTCTCTTATGAGGCTTGATATCATTTAGAATTGGTGGAATTGCGTGAACACAGTAACGGCCTAAGCCGAAGTCGCTATCGGACCTACGTTGAGTTAACCCGATTGGAGCTTAAGTAAACGAGCACCTGTCAAAAGTTGACACTGTAACGGCCTCCAGGAGTCTAAGTTTGCTATTTGCGAGTGACGTTTTGTGTAAAAAACCGACCTATTATCATTCCATCTATAGTGATTACGTCACATATTAACATACATACGATTGGCGTGCTAATGAACTAAAAGTAAATCTACTAATAATTGCAAATTTCTACTACTATAATGCCAATGAACGTTCATTTGTGAACAATTGGTTTATCAGACTCGGGCCCCGGAAGTTCAGTCTAGATAATTCCAAAAACCCCCCCATTTCCGCCGGTTTTCTGCGACCTTGTGGTATTGCTATACACGACACTCCAACAGAAGAAGCCGTGATAATGTCTTTTCTAACAAGTATATTTACGAAAAAAAAACCCCAGCTTCAAATGGAATCCCTCAAACTATCTCTCATCAAACTATCATTGAAGAATATCCTTTCCAAAAAAAATGAATCATCAAAATCGATTGGCGTGATAATGAGTTATTTTTTTAAAATTTAAGATGTTTATTTTTCTCATAGATGCCACTGTCAGAACTAGGCCAAATTAAATGGGAGCACACGGAAAGCACCAGCTTTCAAATAAACAAAGAATTATCAGCATCGGTTCACCCAGTCGAAAGACTAAATAAGAACCAATTCCCTTTTTCTCTATCGAAAAAACCTTATAATTTTGGTATGTACCATTAATATGGTATTCTTTTTCCTTGGTTAAAGCTACCGTTCGAATCGTGGTTCGGACTGGTTTACTAACGCCTCTAGAGTAACCGTCGAGGTTAACCCTCACTGAGGGACAGATTTTAACAAAGACTTTTAAAACTTGTGTATATATGAAATCTATGATTTTATCTCCGGGTATCCGCGGGACCTCGGTATAGGCCGTTACCCGGCCTATCGCTCCTGTCTTGAGGTTAACGTACGTAACCTTCAGGACACTGTCTCCTATCTCTTATTTAATAAAGACAATACAGAATGAACATATAAATATAATATGTATATATAATAATTACTATATATAAGAACTGTATAGCTTACTGTCTAGGCGGCTCAAGTTGCATAGTGCGCTAGCAACCCGAGTTCGATCCCCGGTGCCGGTACTTACGAGCTGTTTGTTGCGATTTAAAGTGATGATTTACCACGAACTCGGAGATGAAGGAAAAAGATCGAGTTAAAAATTTTCCAAGACATGTGAAGTCTACCAGAGCCGCTATGCCTTTAGACTCTTTCCAGAGAATACCTGTGCCCAATAGTGGGATATGTTGTAACTTTAAATCTTTTTATTTTTACCAACTAAATATCATTTATAGTATTGGAATATAGTGTATAGAGGTATAAACTACTGCCAGGACTTCACTCTATAACCTAGCTCGAGTTACTCCTAATCAATTATATAATTTTTTTTAAGGCTAGCGTAAGACTATGTGACAGCGTATGAGCCTATCGTCATACGCATGATACAAATTAATATGATTTTTTTGTTAATACGAGAGCGAAAGAGACTCATTGGCACAAGTTATCTATCTATATATATAAAAGACGAGTAATTGTGTGATCGAATGTGAAACGAGTTTGGTGACATTAACTTGAGCCCGATATGTTTTTCTATAAATGATAAGAATAATAAATAATAAATAAATAATAAATCATTTATTCCTCACCATAATCACAGTAGTTACTTAAGATAATTATATAATTAAAAACATATACACATTTGGAACAAGAGACATAATAACAGGAAGAATGAAATTGTATTTACTGATATGTATAAATGGTGTAGATAATCTTCAACCGCTCGAGAAGAGAATAGAAGAGTATGAATACGGAGAGAAATTAATAATTTAATATATTGTGGGAGTTAAATTAAATATTTAATGATGTAAGTTTATTGTTTAAATAAAACAACGCAAAATCTAGCACGGCGAAGCGGGCTGGGTACGGTAGTTATAAAATAAAATTTGTTTAACATAACATTTATGCATTATCAGAAGCGCGTATATCGCCATGCTTTATTTAAAAAAAAATAAACCACTTTTGTTTTCCTCCTGTTAACCTTGTATTAAAAATAACGAGGATTTTGTGAGGATTTTGTTTAAGCTTGGTAAATGTATATATTACACATTATATATGTATATTTATTGAGTATATAATAGGTGGTTATTTTTCTTTTTAACCATTTTTCGATGACATAAGTGTAGCTGTTGCGTAATAGATTTTAGAGCAAAAAATGTGACGTCAATATTGTGAGACTTTATTAGTTATATTATATGAATATAATCTAAATGTCCCACTGCTGGGCACAGGCCTTCTATGTAAAGAGAGTATAAGGGCATAGTCCGCCACGCGGCCCTACGTGGTATGTGACAGACTTCCTTAGAAAAAAATCCTAATACGTGTAGATTTCCTCACGATGTTTTCCTTCATTTCGTTTAATGATGTCTGATTTTTATATCGTAATTAACGTTTATTATTTTAATTTACAATTATAAGACACATACGAGTTATTTCATGTTCTTTTAGTCTTAGAAAGGTATACAGCGATACATCACGACAAGGCTCATATGTGACAAATACCGAGAATTAATGAGTCTTATACTAGCTAAGCTAATAAAAAATAACAGTTATGATGTTATTTGGAATCCTGTATTCCGTGTGGTTAAATTTTA
The DNA here is from genome assembly GCA_029286785.1 of Meandrusa payeni. Lineage (NCBI taxonomy): Eukaryota > Metazoa > Arthropoda > Insecta > Lepidoptera > Papilionidae > Meandrusa > Meandrusa payeni. The sequence goes on from JAGSMX010000029.1 coordinate 8,214,356, forward strand.
TTTTAAAAGCGTGCAAGATTTGGTGAAATAATCTGTTATTTTCAGTTAATTTATCCTGTTTTGTTACACAACTAAATTGCTAGTGGAAAAAAATATATATTTTTTTATCAATTTTATTTATGCAATATCGGAAGTCTGCTCTCATGACCGTTGTCTCCAATACGATCGAATATATTAATTATAATGAAGACTAATAATTTATTTGTCTGTGGTTGTCCATAAATTTGCATAAAAAATGCAATTAAATAATTTGAAAACAATTTATTTAAAATAACAGCAATTTACTTAAAACAATAAAATACACCATATTTATTTTTATTTTAATAAATTTTAATTCCGATTTTAAAATCAAAAGAATAAACTGGATAATTTTAAACACAGATAAGAAAAATATAAAGTCTATCATTTAAATTGTAACAGACTTTTTTTTAAATCATTTATTCATCATTGTAAGCTGCCAGTGAACATGATTTTTAAATAAAGAACAGAATTGTATTATAACAATGAGAAAGTTGCATTTTATAACTATTCCGCTTCGAGCGCTTTGTGTTGCGCACTTTGTTCCGATTTTAAAAATAAACTTCTTTTGTCTGTCAGAGCGTTTCTCAAGGCTCGGCATTTAAGGTCAACATATTAAAAATATAATAATGACATCGGAGTTCAACATTTTGCGTCAATGTACGTTTAGTTAGCCATAAATCATTATCCAATGTGAATCCAATGAATGCCTTCCTCGTCTACTTCTAAAATCCGATGATATACACAAAAAAAATAATATTTCAAATTCTAATACAACCATACATGATCTATTCCAATCATTTTCGTTCCACCAGTTCATCCTTTTGTTGTGCACATCCCTCAAACCTGAAAGAACCGCTATCTGTGTCATTGTTCGTACAGCAAAGGGCTGGAATAGTTTGCCCACGTCTGTCTTTCCTTCTAATTACAATGTGGGTATTTTTAAGAGTAGAGTGACTAGGCATTTACTAAGCTAGTGCGTCTTACCATCCAGGACTGCATTCCCACTTAGCATCAGTTGGGATCGTGGTCAAACAGGTGTAAAGTAAAAAAAAATCTAAATGTCTTAAGAAAATTATTTTACCATTGTTAATACCCCAATTATTATATAACGGTGAAATGTTTACATTCATCTTGGAAGTTCTCGGTTAAACACGGCAAACTTTCAATACCTATTAGGCTATTAAAGGTAACAGTTGAAAGCCGTAAAAAATAATTGGTTTGTTTGCTGGGATGCGTTAACTCGATCGGTCAGTCGCAAGAACTCCAAGCCTATATGTGAAACATATAACACTGTGGTTATATGTATTGTCTGAACGTCTTTAGATAGTAACTCGGCGCTAAAGATAGGAACATATATTTACGTGTAAACTTGAAAACTGCCTTCAAATCAAATTGATTGGATAAGACATGTATGCCATTCAGCACTGGACCTAAATGGAACTACACGAAGTGAAAAAAAAAAATTAAATCCGTCAGTCGAGAGTTTTTAATGTTGGTTAAAAAGATTCACGACAAATATAGTTATGAGTAGAAACATAAACCGACCTCAAATCGAGTAGGAATTAATCAGAACCTTTTTTTTTGTTTTCGGGGGAGGAAATCTTAAAAAAAGACACCCCGCCTTCTGGGGGGAAGGCGGCGGTTATGTGGGGTTTTAACCCGCTAAAACCTCCCCGGTGGCCCTTTTCTCGGTGCATGACGAGGGGCTCCGGGCTCTCCAGTGGAACGCACCGGAGCCCCTCTGCACTGTGCTCAAGGAGAGTACGTCCCAGGGGGAAGTTACTCCGTCCTCCCCTGTGCCCTCACAGTGCAAGGCAACACGCGCCAGCCGATGTCGCCTTCTTCGCGGGTCCACCTTAGCAGACGACAAAGGCCCCCACCCGAGGTCCCTTTTAGTCGCCTTCTACGACAGGCAGGGGATACCGTAGTCTTATTCTTGAGAGCCCAAAACAACATGGCTGAAATCATCAGAACCTTACTCTCATCAAACTACTCTTAAAGTACATCCTTTCCAATAAAAAAGTGAATCATAAAAATCTGCGTGATATTTAGTTATTCGTCCCTTTGTCACGCGTATGCTTAATGTAAATTGAATCTATATATATGAAAGAGAAAGTGTGTAGGTATGTTTCATATAGGCTCCGAAACGGCTGGACCGATTTCTATTAAACTTTCACGGAATCTTCAGATTGACCTGGCGAGTAATCCTGTAAAGTTTGGTGTCGATCGGAGCACTCCTCTTATTGAACTGTCTAACAAGCTATACGTCGTACTGTTATTTCTGACATTAACTTGAGCCTGATATGTTTTTATATAAATGATAAGAATGATATTGTATTTACTGATATGTACATGGGTGTAGGGTGTACCTTCACCCGCTCGAGAAGAGAATGAATACAGAGAGAAATTAATAATTTAATATGTTGTGAGAGTTAAATTAAATATTTTAATGATGTAAATTTATTGTTAAAAATAAAGTAAAGTAAAATCTAGCACGGCGAAGCGGACTGGGTACGCTGGTACTTTTATAGTTTCCACATGGATGCCATTATCAGAATTGGACCAGCTTTCAAATAAAAAAAAAGAATCATCGAAATCGGTCCACCCAGTCGAAACTTCTGAGGTAGCGATACAAACGAATTGAGAACTTCCTTTTTTGAAGTCGGTTAAAGAATTTTAAATCACCTATACGATCATTCAACAATCCATTTTACATTCAAATAACTCAATAAACGGCGACATAAAACGCCACAAAAAAAAATCGTATTACGTAAGACTTGAGCACGCACACAGCGCGGCACCGTTGTCGTAGGTCAAGTCTCCACGCACACGCGGCCGGTACAAAAACACAGAGAGAGCAACGCACGCAGGCATACGGTATCGGTTTTCGCGAACATAACGATTTTTCAATACGTACGTGTAATATAAACCATTGCTCACATTTCTCATTCTAATTGGGCTACCGTTTCGCTTAGCACGGATTATGGGAACGTTGAAATCGTATCGTATAATATCCCGTAACCTACTTAAAAATAACTGTATATCTTATGTATTAAATTCTCATGTCACAATGTTAGTTTACCGTCCTCTGAAATGGTGAACGAAATTTTGTATGTATTTTCAGTAGGTTTGAGAATCGGGTACTATCTATTTTCATATCCCTATGTGATAATGATGGTGGACCCCAAAAGTTCTATTTTTATATATTTAATAGATATAGAAGATAATTTTTTTTTATGATTTGGCATTAAAAATACATACATCTCCAAATTTTGAACCTTCTACCATCAACACTCATTTTTTTTATTTTATATCGATATTAGTACAATAGTAATTGGTGGTCGATACCTAATCAACTGATAAATTACTATATTCACTTAAAATCCGTTAGTATAATATTATATAATATTTGTTATTTTATATTATAATTTAGTGTAAGGTTGTTATTTAATAGTTTTTTAAAATATTGATGAGTCTTAGTTACTTATTTGAATAAATGAATAATTATTATTATTTATCTGGTAAAGAAACGTTTACTGGGTCCGATAATAAAGGTCCGATAATAACAACATATTTATTCATATTCCATCCATATTTATACAAATAACTGAATAGCATTTTTACGGGTTTTTTTTTATGACGAACTACACAGATTGGCCAGAGAAGCTGGCCTTGACTGCATCACCGGATTGAGAGGCTCTTAAGTCACTTAGCTTGAACCTCTATTGTAACTCGGCACAAGGGTCCACCTGGTGAGGGGTAACCTCGGCTTGGACGGTTACTATGTTACGTGTAAGCATTCCGATCCGAGGGCGTCCGAAAGGGCCGTTTTTATGGGGTGTACTCTAGCGCTTGACCACGATCCCACCTGATGTTAAGTGGTGATATAGTCGAACATGGGCATCATTACATTTGGATCTATAATCGATATCGATGATCATTTCGATAGATTTTTTACTATTGTTGATTGACGAGGAAAAGCTTTAATCAAATTTAAGACTTATATAGTTTTCTTAATTAATCTCATCGTGAGAATTGGACGATTAGTAATCACACGGGAAGCATCTTAAAATAAAATAAATAATATTTATTAATTTATTTATATTTCATTAAAAAACATAAATTTAAACGAAAAAACGATATCTTACGTAAACTTGGACAATACGATAATCATAACATTTTATTTTTATTTAAATTTTAGTACTTAGTATTGCCTCTGTAATATAATATTATATATGGATATAATATAATAGGATATTTAATTGTCTATCATGCTCAATTTATTTCAGTTAGCTAGCGTCTTTATCTACCGAGATATTCAAACTTTCTTAACCGACCCTTTATTTTTGCTCACTAGTGTTTAAAAGCCGGCTCGTGATTATTTGGATTCGATTTGAAGTCCGTTTTTACACTTAAATATACTTGTTTCCAATAAACCGAGAATAGAATTCGCTAAAGCTCAACCTAAAAAGAGAATAATATTTCTTCCGTTTGTCTAAACTCGTTGCGCACGCGTCGGACGCGCGTGTGTGCGTCGCGCTGTGTTGCGCGCGTGTGCGTCCCGTACACACGTAGCGACCTACTAACGCGCGTGTGTGCGCGTCATGCGTACGGACAAACTCTTGACTTAGGTTAGGGAGGTGAGCGACCTCTCTCGTTTCGCGCAGAGTCCATTTTATTTTTATTACGACCGAACACGTGGACGGCCGATAGATACCGCGCTTTTATTACATTATCTGCCGGCTTACATCAATAATTCGGATGTTTTAAACTATATATGCAGGCCTTATAGCCTTCGATCCCCGGTGATCCCTTATTTTAAGTGTACATGTTACAAAAAAATTCTAAGACATGTCATGACATTCTGTCAATCTGCATTAGGGCCGCCTGGCGGATTATGCCGTTACTCGCATAACAGAGATAACAGAGAACGCATGCGCCCAATAGCGGGATATATAAGCTGTAACTTTTAAGTGCAGGCAGGAAATAGACATAAAAACTACATTTGGAGACCAGGTAGGAGGTCTCGACAGTTTGAGCGCTTTTGGGTCGCTTAGTCTAAACCTAAGGGCGTAAGGGTGCTATAGCATTCCGTCTGGCGTTGAGAGGGCTTCACCACGACTAGGTCGGCTTTTATAGGATACAGTCAAATGGCTATCCTGTAAGTGCTATTTTGGGAAGCGTTGGCTGCGAAAGAAGTAACAGCATAGGGATGAGATTTGTACGTTTACGAACAAGTTCCATTTGAAGAATTTACAAAAAACATGGACTTAAAACTTTCGAGTATTAGTGTTAATTGTTAGATTTTTTATAATTGTTATATTTTTTATAATTCTTTTTTATTTTATCTTTTTATTTTTGTTTTTGTAATTAATAGAATTTTTTTTTGTTAGTAGATAATTTTCTCCTTTTTCCTATTTGTCTATTTCTGTTTGCTGGTTTAAATAAATGGCTTAAATGGTTAAATGGTAAATATTAATTATTAGAAACGTAACAGCAAATTTGGAAGATGTCTTTATTTATGATATTAACAAAAAGCAAAAATATTAGTGTCCGTGGCACGCCATTGGAATACCGAAGTAGCACAACTGAACTAGCAGATTTCTAAATCATGCAATCATTGATAACTGTGATGTCACTGAATGTTCATTTTGACACTATTAGGTTAGCAGACTCGATTGACATGTCATTCAATTGTTTATTATTCAATTTGACATTTTGATAAATCAATTATTAGGTAAATGGTTACCTAGTAAAATTATACAAAACTGAATATTTTAATTGCTAAAATAACTATCACTTAATTATACAATTTACACACAATGTAGTTACTCGGGGATTTATTAACCGAAAAGGAAATAACTTAAAAATATACAAACCATTGCGTAGGGTATTGTCGTGAAAATGTTGGACTTAGAACCACTAGATGTAACATGTATAGATTGATATAGCTTTATTGTACACCAAAATCAAACAAGATTTTTTTATAACTACACAGATTGGCCAGAGAAGCTGGCCTTGACTGCTACCGGATTGAGAGGTGGCGTAGCTCTTAGGTCGCTTAGCCTGAACCTTTATCGCTAGTAACGCAAGGGTTTCCCCCGGTGAGGGGTAACCTCGGCTTGGGCGGTAAGCATTACGATCCGAGGGCGCCCAAGAGAGCAAATGTAAGAAGAACCAAATTATAAAGCTAAGGTACATTTACAATTTGTTGTAGAAGCGACCTTATCGCTAAGAGCAATCTCATGCAGGCAACCTTTGTATTGACAGGAAATATATGAACTAAACAGGACGATTATGTATATATGATGATGATGATCCAGGTCGATTTTGGCCATGGCGACTGTGTCACTGGACAAGCATTTTAATTACGACTTCGTTCAGGTAGTAGGGCTTAGGTTTTCTGCCCTCTCGTGTGCTCTTTGGTGGCTAGCGTACCTGAGTTTGTTGTAGAGCATTTCGCACAGGTCAAGGTTCCACCAACATAATTATAGTGATGGACACTAGTTTGAGGTTTTATTCAGATACTGCCGCGTATACATACAAATATAACTAATCTATACATGAAGACATTAATTTAAAAGGACAATTACTTACAGGTAACCACAAAATATACCCACATAAGTAAGTTATCGATAAATATACTAATATATAAGTAATATATATATACATCATCGTTTCGACGATATTGATTCATAACGTAGAGTTGACTTTTTAAAGGCAGGTAGAGTTATACCAAGTCGAACAGAATTAGGAAGGGTAGTAGCCGGAAAAATTAATTAATTCCTACAAAAATTTAAGTTCTGAATAGGGGTTTAAATTTTTAAACCATCTCGATCTTCCAAGCACTTCCGATTTGTGGAAACACAGCTGGCGATAGCTGTGTTTCCGACACGAACCTTGAAGAGACAATCCTATTCGTTCCTCAAAGGCCTGCAACCACAGCTTCTCTGGTGTTGTTGAGCTCGTTTACCCCTATTCCAATAAACGAGCATGATTGAAAAAGAAAAAAAAGGTTACATCCAGCGTTATTTCCAATGTAGCGTAGCGCCTTGTGGCATAACGTAATCGATGTAAAAATGCAAGTTCGTCGGCTTTGATCGTGACCTGCGCGCGCGCATGAATACTGTATGAACGTAACTTTGTTTTAAAATTACAATGCGCCCGGCCTGGACGCGTTGGGAAGGGAAAAAAGGAGAGATTTGCTAATGCTCCGACATGATAGACCACGGGAGTAAACTATTACAGATTCTTTTATAAAATCATATTTCAATAATATATATCTTGTTCTTAAAATGCCTTCCCGGCTAGCGATGGTCGGCAGACACTTCACCATATTTCTCATGTGGGTCTTGCGAAGCGAAATAGATGGACAGCACTCGGAATTCCGGTCCACTCTGAGATTACGCAGTACACCACATAAAGTTAAAGTTAAAGTTACAGCCTTTATATATATAATATATATGTCCCACTGCTGGGCAGAGGCCTTCTCTGTAAAGAGAGTATAAGGGCATAGTCCGCCACGCGGCCCTAATGCGGATTGGCAGACTTCACATGTCGTAGAAAAATTTTCTAAGACATGTAGGTTTCCTCACGATGTTTTCCTTCACCGCCGAGCGCGTGGTTAATCAGCACATAAAATTGCAACAACAAATTTATTGGTGCCGGCACCGGGGATCGAACTCGGGTTGCTAGCGTACTATGCAACTTGAGGCGACCGCACGAACACTGAGCTACCACGGCTCAACGGTATACCACATATACATATATATATCAGGTCTCACGTCTTTTTGACAGCAGGGAAGACCTATTGAGGTCCCAACGGTACAACGGCCCCCTTCTCTGTAAAGAAAGTATAAGGACATAGTCCACTACGAAACGCTACATGTATGTTTCCTTACGATGTTTTCCTTCACCGTCGAGCGCGTGCTAAATGCATATAAAATTGCAAAGAACATTAATTGATTCTGGCACTGGGGATCGAACTTAGTTTATAAGCGTACTATGCAACTTAAGGTGACCTCCCGGATTAAAAAGACTATTAAACTCGTATAATATTGTATAATCTATATAACTGTATAATCATGATATATCTAAATACAGTTAGATATATCATGTATTGGAATTTGTTAAACAAGTTCATAAGGATCGTATTTGTTTGCATTCATAGAATAGTCCTCGAAGCTACCAGGGTATAAGAAAGTACTAGAGTAAAATTAAACACGGTATCTGATGTACGGGTCAATGTACTGTGCGTCGACGCAATACCTACCATCCGCTATCACTGCGTCTTTGTTTTTCTTATCAAGTAGCCCTGAAGGTGCGTTCGCCCTTTATTTTTAAGGTCTAAGATGTTTACGTTATATTAACGACGTATTTTATCACCGACAAGTTCAGGACCTTGAAATTTATGTATACAATTTACTGATAAAGCGCGAGGAAATATCAATGTCTCTTCACATTACGCACACTTAAATCTTCTAGGATTCAGTCCGAACAAAGAAACGAAGTACAGTTGTTAGCATAAAGAGTCCTAGCTTTTAGAGCGCTCAGTCTGAACCTCTATTATCCTACAGTGTGGCAGTCGGCATTTTGATTATATCAGCATGAATGTCACGCTGCTCCTGCCCACCAAAACAAACAGCGCGTGTAGTCCCGCTCCGGGAGTATACATTTTTTAACACCAATTCGAAAAGATCTCACTTGGAATACTGTTCTATTTTAATACCGTAGACATAAGGTATTTATGGTTATGTTATTAAGCAACATTATTAAAAAGTATTTGCCCACGTATACTCAAATTTTAAAATGGCGGTCACCATATAAGTATATTCTTTTCACATCCGGAGCGGGATTTCGCCAGTTGTAGGGTTATGAGTAACTAATTTCAAGGTTCCCCGAGATCGGAATGCGGTGAATAGTTATAAAAAAAATCTTAATTTATGCATTGAAATGGAACATGCCTTTTTTGCGTTTTAGTACTAGATATTTCTTCTTTAAGGCAGCACATTATATGTTATCATATAGTCTCTTGACCTCTCACAACTTCCACGTAGCGCTCTTATGCTTTTAAGTGTTGATGCCTTGGTATCTATCTAATCTACCATCATATAACCAAAGGAAAATCATACCTTAAAATTGTCTTAACTTTCCCTTCATTGGGACTAATTTTTATTACTCATGGCAACATTAAAATACAAAACGTCATTCCACAGCATTCTCAATAAGCTAATGATTCTATAAGGATTTCTTACACGCTGCGCTAGTAACAAAATTGCATAACTCAATAAAAATGCGCAACGCGTAGTCATTTCTCCGATAAAACACTAACATATTGCATCATCATACAACAGTCCAAACAATTTTCTATCCGTTCATCACGCATTTATTTGATTTTGAACTTTAACACATTTTATTTAAGATGATATCAGCATAGGATGTGTGATATTTGATACAATTAACTTATTCGCCGTTGTACAAATCGCAACACTAGTAGATTTTTATTGTTACATTTGAAAGTGTGTGTATTGAAATTGAGCATAGTGTAATGAACAAAAGTTTTTTTTTAATGTAGTAATCATGCATGCGTTTTAATTACACTGTACAAAAAAAAACGTTAACTTTAAATCAAATGTCATTTTTGGTGGGTAAACAAAATTCAATAGTCCGCCATTTTATATTTCGTTATTACGAAAATATAAATTACATAATACATATATTAAAAAATACGTTAATTTTATGTCAAATGTTTTTTTTTATGGCTTGATAACAAGACCTTTAAGCCAAGTCTTTTTTAAAACACATACACTTATTTCTTACGTCTAAGATAAAAATGAAAATGTAAGTTAGATGATCCCCTGAATCCCCGCAATGTCAAATGTTATGTTTTGGCGGGTAAAGAAAATTCAATAGTCCGCCATTTTATATTTAGATATTACGAAAATATAAATTAATAGCATTTTAACTACACTGTACAAAAAATACGTTAATTTTATGTTTAGGTAACAGACAGAGACAGACAAAATTCAATAGTCCTCCATTTTATATTTTATTATTATGAAAATATAAATTCATAGCATTTTAATTACACTGTACAAAAAAAACGTTAATGTCAAATGTCAAGTTTTGGCGGGTAAACAACAATGCGTTTTCAATAGTCCGCCATTTTATATATTGTTACTAGAAAAACATTTGCCGTTAGATGCGTAGGTAACATTCTTTCCCTACAACTACGTTATTCTATCTGTTGTTAGTAATAACATGACGCATCAAAATGTGTCTTGTGATAATTTTTACAGCGTACACTCACTATCATAGTGCGCGTGCCGTCTTGTATCCGATCGTGTAATGGTGTGTGTGATATCGCGGAAAGAAATGAGGTTATCTGAATGCGTTGTCATAGCGGCCACGAGCGCGATCCGACGACGAGTTGAGAATCTTTTAGACATTACATTTGTTATTATCTGTATAAATTGTGCAATGGCGGAACTTATCTGTAGAAAAAATAACGCAAGATCAACGTACCGTTACTGACCTATGACAACATACAGCGTACACATGTGGGCGTCATTTCGTGTGTAAGGCTACGAATTACACATTTAGTATTCTACTAAAATGCAGTGATTCCTGGCTTGTCCAAATGCAATTTTATTAGTGCATAAATATCATTTTATAAGATTTTGCGTGTCGCATGGGGATGGACTAACTCGTCACGTAAGGGAGGTAATGTGCATAGTGAAAAGCGGATTGTTTTCTCGTTTACCACGGTGGGTTAGAAAGGCGTGATGAGAGCTTATGTTTATTTTGTTTTAAAGACCGGTTTTATTTTAAAGTTCTGAATTAGAACAGAAATACGGTGCATGGTGAGTGGTAAATTCGATGATTTGAACGGGCATTCATTGCAACCAGAGGAACTGAGATTAAACTCCTATTACCTAACAACACATTTTGTAATATGTTCTCAGTCGACATACAAATATCATTGTATTTATTACCAATATATTAATGAGATATGCAGAAAGGAAAAATGTTTTTTTAGATAAAGAAATGTAAATATATATATATATAAAAGAGAAAGTGCGTGGATTTGATCCGTATAGGCTCTGAAACGGTTGGACCGATTTCAATGAAACTTTCAGGGAATCTTCAGATTAACCTGGCGAGTAATCCCGTAAAGTTTGGTGACGATTGGAGCACTCCTCTTTTTGAACTGTTTATTTAATATGATGATATCGTTTGGTATCGTTTTATAACCTAAATTTGTATTGACACATGCTTTATGTATGTTTATGTCATTATGAACCATATTGAAGTACAATGGAGTATATTGCATGTGCATGGGTGTAGGTGATAATCTTCACCCGCTGGAGAAGAGAAAAGAAGAAAATGAACACGGAGAGAATTGAATAATTTGATATATAATGATGTAAGTTTATTATTCAAATAAAATAAAGCAACATCTAGCTCGGCGAATCGGGCTGGGTATGCTAGTTAACTATATAGATAAATAAAAGAAATATAACAATAAACTTAATAGAAATATTTAAAAAGATTTTATATAAAGAACACAATATTAATTGTTAATGCCACTGGCAACTTTAATATTTTATAATCTGTTCTGTTTTTTTTTTCTTTCTATCCACGCCGCTCATTTCACACACACACGCGCGTAGAGCCAACTCGCGCACACACGCTTGTAGTTTGTTGACATAGGTCAGTGTCGGAACGCTTTGCCCGCGTTTATTACACTTTTTATTCTCTCCCGCGCTCTCTCTGGGAGCTTTGCTTGCAGATTATATGCAAAGGAATTCCTTTCCTGTGACTCCTTAGAATGCCAATAAAATATATGCTTTTTTTGTCTGTGATAGAGAGAGCGGTGGACGAAAATTAACTTTTTTTTTCTATAACGACGTTAGAAAGCGGACATGTCGTTTCTAGAAATATGGGATTTTATTAGCTTATTATTAAAAACTATTTCAGTAATTCATAATTAAATAAACAGCAGAAAAATAGAAAAAAATCGAAGTTGTTTATTTTTTTTCGTGTAATGCAGAAACCATAATTCCATAGCAATAAGTCAAATAAGACAATTTCCGATATAATCAATCATTTTTGCAATATAGAACTAAATATGATTTAAAAAAAACCCGTACGGAGCGCTTTGCTTCATCTTTCATTATTCGTACAGCAAACGTCTTGAATAGTACATTGTAATAATGTACTTTTTACTTAACTTATTCCCGTAGCGGGATTTTGCCACTTGAAGATTTTTCATTGAAAGTTTATTACAAACCAAAGAGCTTAAAATATAACGTCAGCTTTTTTCTAAGCATAAAGTACGGCACCCCGTAGGCGGTAGATCGAGATAGGCATATCTAAACTAGACTTGGGCCGTCTCGCTCGCACATTCCGTATTATGCTCAATCTAGCCTACATTCCTAGCGTGCCTAAATTGCGACTACTTACCCATGTCTGCCACACCGAGCCATTGTTACTATCTTTTACACCAACTTGTCATATTCACACAAAAATGACATATATACAAATAAATAGAATTGGATTATCTGTTTGTAATATTAAAATAACCGCTTTTCAAACGGATTCAAAAGAGTAAAAAATATGATTAAAAACAAAAATCGACTTAAAATCGAATCAAACATTAAACACACGCGGACGCCCTTTTTGTATTTCCGAATTATCGTAGGAATATTACGAAATCCAACATAAGAACTTAACGAAAGTTTGACTTATATGGTTTTCTCATGGATCCCATCGTCAGAATTGGACCAAATTTAAACCCTTACACCACCACACGTACAACTCGACACTCAAGGAAAAATCCAGGGTAAACGACCACCTGGTAGAAGACGTATTTCGTGGTTTAGAATTCTCCGGACATGGTTCAACATGAGCACACATCCTTGTTCCGTTTCGCTGCATCAAAAATTGTAAAGCCTGAATGATACCCGACCTCCGGTAGGAGATGACACTTAAAGAAGAAGAACCACGACAAAATTAAAAAAATACAGACGAATTGAAAACCTTTTGAAGTCAGTTGAAAAGGATTAATCATATACAATTACTGCTTCTTTCGCAACAGAAAGAACGGTTTTTCAAATAGTGTTTGTGTTAAGAGGTTTATCTTTGTGTTATTTAATGTTGTTATTATATGTATAGTAATAATATTTATGGCAAAACGATTTGTTTTTTTAATATGAAAAGTGGCAAACGAGCATACGGCTCACCTGATCTTTAGTGATCACCGTCGCCCATGAACATCCACAGCACCAGAGGAGTTGTAGGTGCGTTGCCGACCTTTGAGATAGGAATAGGCTCGTTTCTTGAAGGTCCCTAAATCGTAAACGTTCGGAAACACCGCTGGTGACAGTTGATTCCACAAGTAGACAGTGCGTGGGAGAAAGTTACGCGAAAAACGTACAGTCGTTGAACGCCAACCATCAAGATGGTGGCGGTGGAATTTGGAATTCTGCCGAGATGTGCGGTAATGGAAATCGGTAGACTCAGAACACTCCCCATGGTAAATGCAATACAGGATGCAAAGAGAACCGACATCTCTTCGCAGACTCAGAGGGTCGAGTCGATTGGAAAGACCCTGATCGTCGACTATTCGAGCAGCTCTACGGGGTCAGCTAGTAATTATATAAAACTACTAGACTAACCAAAGTACAATACATGTGTGAAAATACATCTTAAACTATTCGTGATATTACATAAGTACAAATGTATTAATGTGCTCTGTCCATTTCAAATTTTCATATCTTTTAAAAATAACCTACAGTTTTACGTCAGTTCCCGCCATTTTCAATCGGCCATCTTTTATTGCAACTAATCATTATATCAAACAGTGTCGTGATAAATACTTGAATAAACTCGTTCTTTTCCCAAGGCCAATGCAAGGCCCCCGGTGATAAGAAGACCATGTAAATATGATTTATTTGATGAAACAACAAACTATTATGTATGTCTATGAATGATTTTTACGCCTTATAAAAGATTTATGTAACAAAAGAGAGGTGTAAGAACTGTATAAGGGCATAGTCCGCCACGCGGCCCTTACGGATTGGAAGACGTTACATGTCTTAGATCTTCTAACACATAAGTTTCCTCATGATGATTTCACTTAAAATTGCATCAAACGAATTCATTGATGCCGGCATCGAGGGTCGAATTGCTAGCGTACTATGTAACTTGAGACGACCATCCGGATACTGAACTACACTCCCCACGACATTCCGTCTATATATATATATTTTAAAAGAATTCTAGCAGTTTTTTTTTCACAAATATAACTAATAAGAACCATTTCAACTAAGCTAAAACTTGTTTTAGGCTCCCGAAGTGGCACTCAAAGTTAGTTTAGCTTTTTAAATGTCCTTTAGATTTTCCGTGAAATACTACCTACCGAGTCGTGGTTCGGCCCTCTCGGGCACCCTCGGATCGGAATGCTTACGCGTAACATAGTATCCGTCCAAGCCGATGTTACCCCTCACCAGGGGGACCCTTGTCTCGGGTTACTACCGATAGAGGTTCAGGTTAAGCGGCCTAAGAGCTATGCCACCTCTCAAACCGGTGAAGCAGTCAAGGCCAGCTTCTTTGGCCAATCTGTGTAGTTCGTCAAAAAAAAAACTTGTTTTAGGAGATTGGTCACTTAAATAATCGAATGGTAGATTCGAACCTACGACGCTACGATTCGCAGACTGTACCCTAAACCTTTTGGCTATTGACGCTTCAAATGTATATAATATCTGTTTAATTACTTAAATATTTTGTGGTCATTTCTGATCATCTAAAATGAAAATAAGACGTGGCCATGAAAGAGAGTTACCGCGGGCGTTATGGCCGCACACGTCACACTGTTTACACTTGTAAAGAGCGAGGTTGCTTTCAAATAAAGGGAAACGATACCGATACCAATGACTAATGGTCGCCTTGAATCCATAAGTGCTTTGTGTAAAAAGAAACGTTCTTAATCAATAGCTTGAACACGTGATTGTTATATTTCAATAATAATTTCAAATAATGACTTTGTCATGATTTAACAAATGTCAAATCGGGTGAAACTTCCCACAAAAAAGTCACGATTCAATGTTTGACAACAGGGCCCTGAGACTGCTAAGCCAATTGTGTACAAAATGAACGTTCATTGGCATCATAATGGACGATAAGTGACAGTTTCCAATCGACTTCATAAAGAAATAAGTTCACAATTCGTCTGTATGTTTTTTCTTTTATGTTTCCCTTGTGGTCCTCATAAATTTTGACTTCGGCTTCTTGTATCGTCCAATTCTGACAATGGCGTCCATGATAAAACAGTATATACAGTAAGGTATTTACGAGTAAAAAAAAGACCGACTTCAAATCGAATAAGACTAATAGGAGAATTAATCAGAACCTAAACTTTCTCTCGTCCAACTAACCTTGTAGTACATCTTTTATAATAAAAAATAAATTATCAAAATCAGTTGGCGTGATATTGAGTTATGCGTCCATTTGTGGCGCACACATTATAAGACTTACGAGTATATGGAATTCTTATAGTTGCCTTTGTCTGAACCAAATTGAAGCGACAGTTTTTAAATAAAAAAAGACTCATCAAAATCGCTTCAACCAGTCGAAAGTAATGAGATAACAAACATTAAAAATACAATATGAGAACCTCCTTCTTCCTTTGTTGTCATCATCATCATTTCAGCCGTAAAACATCCACTGCTGGACATAAACCAACGATTTCCAAAAGGACCGGATGTAAACGGAAGCTGGATGTGTCCAGCAGCGTCCTGCGGCCTTTATGAGGTCGTCAGACCAGCTAGCGGGTGGACGTCCTATGCAGCGCTTGCTGGTCCGTGGTCTCCAATTGAGAACTTTTCGGCCCCATCGACTATCTGTTCTGCGCGCTATGTGCCCTGCCCATTGCCACTTCAACTTGCTTATCTGGCCAGCTATGTCGGTTACATTCGTTCATCTACGGATCTCCTCATTCCTGACATGATCTCGTAGAGATACTCCGAGCATAGCCCTCTCTGTGAACTGATTTGATATTGAGCTTGCTTATGAGATCACGTTTCTACCTTTTTTGTAGTCGGTTAAAAATTAACATTTGTCGCATGTGCGTTTAATTGACAATTGTTGGTACAAGGGCTTGAAGTAACACGTCAACTTGTAATGACAAACGCAGCGCTCCCCATTTTTTTTAATAACACACTCGGGCACAAAATGACCGCATACACGGGAAGTGATAAGTTGCTAATTGTCACTTTGACACCTGTTACGGTTCGACTTTATTAAATGAAACACTTGACTGGATTCCAATTTGCATTTGCGTGAGAAACGTCGCAACGCGATTGACTTTTTGCATAGACCAACTTGCTTACTTACTCGTATCAATCTATAATAAATGGTTATAGGTTTGTTTGAAGTAAAACTTGGGGTCACTCACTTGTGAATGCGTTAGAAAAAATGTGATGGGGAGACGGAGGAAAATTGAGAAGGAGATATAAGTTATTGAAATCGAAAAAGAGGCCTATTGTGTGTATCACACTGTGTAGGAGCAAGAGAGAGAGCAGTGCGCCCGCACATTTTCTTTCTCTCTTGAACAATCGTGTTTATATTATATCTTGTGTATATATTGTACATATATATTTATATAGATACATACATGTAGATAGTGCTAAAGAAGTTCTGTATCTCTCTCTCTCTCTCTTTTTATCTTCACTAACTTATATCTTCTTCTCAGTCCCCTTTCTCTCGTCCGATCACACTTTTCGTAACACTCACTTAACGCTTTCACCAGCTTACTCCCCAAGTCAAGCGTGCGTAAAGAAGTTTTACTTCGAAAGTTGTTATCGATGCAATTTGTTCACGATCCCAGAGGAACGCGACAGTATCGCGAACTTGACTCGATTTTTTTCTGGGCCAAGTTTATTTATAATCTGTGGCGGCGTCTCGAATCTTTTTTTTTTTACCGCTCTTTTTATGGATGTTTATTCACGCGCGAAAAAATGTGGAACGTGAACTTGCTCTCATTAAACGATGTTAATTTCTTTTACATTCCTGCAAACAGTTCGTAATACTGAATTATCCCCACCCCTTAGATGTTAGGAGCGTTACTGGAGTTTCTTCGGCCACTTCTTTTCCCAGCGCCAAAACTTCCCGAAGTGCTCAAAGTTAGTTTACCTTTGAATGTCCCTTAGATTATCCGTGAAATAGCAACCGATCGAGTCGTGGTTCGGCCCTCTCGGGCGCCTTCGGATCGGAATGCTTACGCGTAACATAATAACCGTCTAATTTTTTTTTAATAAACTCTCACGTCCTTTTAAACCTAGTGGGGTAAACAGAAATAAAAATACTCTTAACTATAAATATTTGTATAGGACATCGTACGTACATTTTAGTTTCAGAATACCTGAACTATACAATACAAAGGCATATTGTTGCTTCAATCTTTAAATGTTCCTTAACTTATCCGTGTAAAAGCAACAGACGTGATTCGGCCCTCTAGAACTCGGAACGGAATGCTCACGCATAACATGTAACCGTCCAAGCCGAGGTTACCCCTTACCGGGGGACTCTTGTGCCGAGTTACTAGCAATAGAGGTTCAGGTTAAGCGACCTAAGAGCTGTACCACCTCTCAATCCGGTGAAGCAGTCAAGGCCAGTTTCTCTAGCCAATTTGTGCAGTTCGTCATTAAAAAAAAGAATGATTTTTATGTATATATAAATAAAACTTAAAGCAACAGTCTACAATGTCTCACTGTTGGGCACAGACCCATGTAAAGAGAGTATAATAGCATAATTTGCCACGCGATCTTAGTGCGGATTGGCAGACATCACATGGGTTAGAAATTGTTTCTAAAACATGTATGTTTACTCACGATGTTTTCCTTCACCGCCTTAAAACTGCAATGCCAATTCATTGTTACGAACCGACTGGGTTCGAAGTTCGAACCCACGAACTTGTGAGTCATATCGTTTAGCTACTAGGCTATATATAAATATACAAAACATTACATGTATGGAATTTATTCAACAAGATTACAGTAAGCTATACATGGGAGTAGAATACAATATAATATATAAAACGCTTGGCTCATGTGATTACCCCCGCGTGGGATGATTGCCCACTGACCCACGTTGTGGGCGTGCAGGAATAACTAACGCAATAATGTTTTAGGTTAAACTTTGTCGGACTTTTCTCCCGTAGCATTTTGTAGTGTGAACATTGCTTGCGGAGCGTGGCACAGGCTTAACGCTCAAATAGCTTGAAGCTATATCAACCGCGAGATGCATTTACAGCTTTACACATAAAAAGCTCTTGCGTTCAACCGATTTCAAAAAAGAAGTTTTTCAATTTGTCTGTTTTTTATTTTTGTTATCTCAGAACTTCCGATTTGGTGAACCGATTTTGATAATCTTTTTTAACTTGAAAGCTACCAGTGACTATATAAGTCATAAAATTGCATTAAGAACGTGCGCGACAAATGGATTTATAATGCAAAATCACGCAAACCGATTTCGATAAATAATTTTAAATTGGAAAATGTAATTCAAGAGTAGTTAGAGAGTTTAGTTAAATTCTGATTAATTCTGTTTCGTAATATTCTTACGACAATTCGGAAATATAAATTGAGGTCCCCTTTCGGAGGCCAATCCAAGTTTATGACAATCGAAAACAACAGCAAGAACTGAAACTTTAAATACGATAAGCACGAATGTACGGGGGGGAGGAAGTAACCTCCACCCCGGGAAGTGCTCTCCTTGAGCACAGTGCAGAGGGGCTCCGGTGCGTTCCACTGGAGATCCCGAAGTCCCTCACCATGCACCGAGGAAGGGCCACCGGGGAGGATTTAGTAGGTAAAAATCCCACTTAATCGCCGCCTTCCCCCCAGAAGGCGGGGTATCTTTCTGAAGATTTCCTATTCGTTAACTAAAAAAGAAAAGCACGAATGTAAAGGAAGCAAGATAATATAGATGCTAGAGCTTCACAAAATAACCATAATAGTTAAAAACAAAAACCGACTTCAAATCGAAACAAACGCTAAACGCTTTTACGCGCGGACGATCTCTTTATATTTACGATGTATCTTAGGAATATAACGAAATAAAATTATTCAGAACGTAACCAAACTTTCATCAAACTACTCTTAAAGTAGTTACAGAATACAATTATTTAAAATCACACAACTACACACTTACTGTACTTACACTCTAATTAGGAAAATTATAATAAATTCAATTCACGCAAATATAAAATTGCATAAAAAAGAAAGAACTCGTTACTTGAGGAACAAAGATAAGCTCGACCTAATCACCCCACGTACCAATTACGGAAAGAAAACGATATTGTACGAAGGAGCACAGTTATACAATAGCCTGCCAAATAAAGTAAAGGAGTGCGACACTTTCCAGCAATTTAAAAACAAACTAAAAGAATTGTCACACTTTTTTTATGACGAACTACACAGATTGGCCAGAGAAGCTGGCCTTGACTGCTTCACCGGATTGAGAGGTGGCATAGCTCTTAGGTCGCTTAGCCTGAACCTCTATTGCTAGTAACTCGACACAAGGGTCCCCGGTGGGGTAAGTCACACATGTGACGACACCTACCTGCGACCCAGAGGTACATCATTATCATATATTTAAGTACCTTGTATCTCATTTTAAGTGAACTTTTATGTTCTTATGAGAAATAAATTCTTTAAACCCAAAGTAATAACAATAATATGATTTTATTTCAAACCAAAAATTCATGTGCAAACCAGTTCGATAATAGCCGCAGTAGTAAAAAACTGTGTCGCAGCTATTAACGCCTATCTCCAAACAGTTAAATACAAATACAAATTTAGTAAAATTAACAACTTATAATGTAATTTAGTTTAATCGTTTTGTGTGTGTGAGTGTGTTTGTGTGTAAAAGGTTGCGTGTGTTGAATAGTGACGTAGAAAGTACATCCTTTTTAATAAAAATGAATCATCGAAATCGGTTGGCGTGATTTTCAGTTATTCGTCCATTTGCCGCGCACATACTTGGTGCATATTTAAGATTTAAATGGTTATGGTCTCTCAGATACAATTGTCCAGAATGGGACCACATGGGAATTACTTGATAAAAGAAAGCTCCTGTGCGTAATAGCGTTTAATCCGTCATTAATTGTAAGATATTTACAGTAAAGATTTTAGCCGTGGTAGCTCAGTATCCGGGCGGTCGTCTCAAGTTGCATAATACGCTAGCAACCCGAGTTTGATCCCCGGTGCCGGTACTAATAAATTTGTTGGTGCAATTTCATTTGCTGATTTGCCACGCGCCTTAGCGCCTACGATGAAGGAAAACGTCGTGAGGAAAACTACATGTCTTAGAAAATTTTTCGAAGACATGTGAAGTTTGCCAATTCGCACTAGGTGTGTGTGGCGGACTATGCCCTTATACTCTCTTTATAGAGAATGCCTGCGCCCAGCAGTGGGATATATATATAAAGGCTGTAGCTTTATCTTTAGAAATTTGATTTGAAGTTGGTTTTTGTTTTTTATTCGTAAATATTAAACCTTGTATGCTTGAAACATCTATACTGAAATAGGGGGAAAAGACAGATACAGGTAACGTATTTGGACGTTTGCTTGCTCGTCAGTTAATCTTTACTACCAATTAGTCTCGTTAATAAATATTGGGACGTTCCCAACACTCGAAATTATGTTTAAAAACATTTGTATAACAGGAAATATCTATTCTATAGAGTTTTAAATAGTTGTTCTTACAGCCGCCTATGTATATAATATATATCCCACTGTTGAGCACAGGACGAGTCTAATTAGTCTTTATATAATATCAATATTTTAATACAAATATAACTAACATTCTTGTTAACCATTCCAACTAAACCTAAGCTTGTGCTTGATGGCTTTACGCTAATAGTCGGATTCGAGCCGCGTTCTTTCGCAAACCGTACCCTAATCCATTGGGCTATTGGGCGAGATTTTTTAATACGCATTCTTCACGATGTTTCCTTCACCATTCATTGTTGCCGGCATCGGGGATCGAACTTGGGCTGTTAACGTAACAACTATTGCATAATTAACAAATATAAAAAAAAACAAGCATAAACATAAGTCGCTTATAAATCTTTTATAAAGGGTTGGAGTAATATTTCTTAATAGAGCGATAATGGCCGCTCCCGGAACAATTTAGGGAAAAATTATGGACTATGCATATTTCATTCGCTTTTTTATACCGCTGAGGCGCTTCATTTTTTATGTCGCTAATTACCGCTCGAGGGGTTCCTTCTACGTGTCCGTTTCGCTGGCAACACCATCTGATATTTTATAACATTTCATTTTATATTGCTGTCTACTATTTTGGTATACTAAGTCTAATAAATTGTTCGATAGCAAATAGCTACCCGATATTGTTTAACCAATTGTGTACACAAATAAAAAAATATTAAAAAATTAAACGTGATTACCCGCGGACTTACACTTTGTATTTCCGAATTATCGTAGAAATAATACGAAATATAAATTATCAAAACCTTTTTTTTTTTTTTTGTTTACGGGGAGGAAATCTTCACAAAGATACCCCGCCTTCTGGGGGGAAGGCGACGGTTATGTGGGGATCTTATCCACTAAAACCTCCCCGGTGGCCCTTTCCTCGGTGCATGACGAGGGGCTCCGGGATCTCACGTGGAACGCACCGGAGCCCCTCTGCACTGTGCTCAAGGAGAGCACGTCCCGGGGGGAGGTTACTCCCTCCTCCCCTGTGCCCTCGCAGCGAAAGGCGACACGGGCCAGCCGATGTCGCCTTCTTCCCGGGTCCACTTTGGTGGACGACGCAGGCCCCCACCCTTGTCGCCCAGTGAACCCGAGGCCCCTTTTAGTCGCCTTGTACGACAGGCAGGGGATACCGTAGTCTTATTCTTGAGAGCCCAGAACTACAGGGCTGCTTACAAATTATCAAAACCTAACCAAACTCACATTAAAGTACCCTTCAAGTACATCCTTTCCAATAAATAATGAATCATTCCAATTTGTGAACATTTATGACGCACACTTGGTGTGGGTTTTCTCATGGATCCCATTGTCAGAATTGGACCAAAATTAAATGGGACCACACGGGTAGAAACCAGCTTTCAAATAAAAAAAGAATCATCAAAATTCGTTCACCCAGTCGAGAGTTATAACAAACATAAAAAAAATACAGTTGAATTGAGAACAACCCATTTTGAAGTCGATTGAAAATCACGTTTATTTTAATTATATATTTAGTATGACAGTTGAACAATGATGCCACAATAACAACAGCAGTATATTGAAAAAAACTACAGGCCTATGAAAATCTTATAGTTACCAGAATTGTTTCATAATCGTACCAAACATTACAACCATTAATCTATAATGTCTTTTCAATAATTTAAACATATTGTAAAGGCACATTTATTATCAGTTGTTCCGGGATGCTCACAAGCGACTCTAAATTTAAACAAATTGCAAGCTACTTGAGCTAAGAGCGTATTTAATCATCGATAGCCACAATAACTAACGCTAAAAGACCTTCCGGGAATGGAACCTTAGACCCCGCCATCATACCGTATCAAAGGCATAAATTCTTTGCAATTTCTTCGTTGCGTGATCGAAATGTCTAGTTCCACTTTCTAACACGCGTGAAAGGGCTACACTGTTGGCCAATATTACTCGGTCAGTACGTTTTTTATTTATATTTTTAAAAGAACGCTAACATTTTTTTTTTCAATTAAATTATTAATATTCTTGTTAACCATTCTAAATATCCATTGGAGGAAGGAAAGCCACCTATCGCACAGGAAATTCCTAGTTTAGGTGGCAGCGGGACACAAATTGTATTAATACTAAAAATTGTAATTAGTATTACTGTTATAATTTTTGTTATTTAATAAAGAATATTATTATTATTACATTATTAAGCTTAAGCTTGTGTTAGGAGATGGTTCACTTTATTATTCACGCCATTAGGCTATTGGCGCTTCATATATTTCGTACAAGTATAATTACGAGTGTACAAAAACTGACTTTAAATCGATTCAAACGTTAATATGCGTGGACACCTATGTATTTCGGAGTTTTCTTGGAAATATTACGAATTAGTATTAATCAGAACCTAACCAAACTCTCGTCAAACTACCCTTGAAGTACATCCTTTCTAATAAAAATGAATCATCGAAATCAGTTGACGTGATATTGAGTAATTAGTCTATTGCCAGAATACAACCTAATTAAACTGGTAGGACTAGCTGTCAAATAAAAATAGAATCATGAAAAACAGTTCACCTAGTCGAAAATTATGAAAAGTAAATAAATAAATGGAGAACGTCGGTCGAAAATTAGACATTTTAGTTTTTTTTTTATATTCCATAAAATTCAATTCTTCTTTGCAATCAATATTTACTATGTTTTAATGTTTTAAATCAGCTATGGCATTACTTTTTATGGAGGATAGTTATGTGTTGAGAATGTTTTGGATTTTCAAAGAAAAGAAATGTCTGGAAAGGACCAATCAGTATCATTTGTATGGTAATTGAAGACTTTCTTTTTAAAGATGTTTGTATTTATTCTATCTTAAATCGTCGCTAGTGTAAAATAAACAACAGGAAGCGATAAAAGCAAAGCAGGATAAAATACAATATTTACAGCAATTAGAGCAGTAGATTCGACTGTAAATATGCTAGTATTAATAAATCTCGGCATGGTTTTCCTGTTGTCACACTGAAAAATTAATTTAATTATTTCTAAACGTACACGTGATAAAAACTTTATTTTTCATGTGTTGTTTTTGTTCGTATTTTCCTTCCCCTAAAATCTTCATTATATTCCGGGAACCCGGTGACTACGGACGTACAATTTGTCGGTTAATTTGTATTTGTGTTATTCGGTTTTGAAATGTTGGTGAAAAACATGTGGGGATATAATTTGTTTCCAAATACGAGATTCCTTCCAGAGGTAATTTCTTTATTTGTAAAATTGTTGAGTTGATAATAAATTTGTTGATTTTGGATGAAATAAATTTTACATCCCTTAATAATTACCTAAAGAAAAAACAAATAAATAATTAAATTAAGAAACATAGAGAAACGATACTTCTATCATAATACAGTTATAGTGTAAGAAGTGCGTTGTCGGCCTTTGAGATAGGATTAGGCCCGTTTCTTGAAGGTCCCAAATCGTAAACAAAAAAAAAATGAAGACAGTTCCATAAGTTGTTAGTCGTAAAATCTGAATTTTGTGGCGATGGAATTTTGAATTTTTCCATCCTCCTGAATCCTAATTTTTTTTAATAAACTCTCACGTCCTTTTAAACCTAGTGGGGTAAACAGAAATAAAAATACTCTTAACTATAAATATTTGTATAAGACATCGTACGTACATTTTAGTTTCAGAATACCTGAACTATACAATACAGCTTATCCGTGTAGAAGCAACAGACGTGATTCGGCCCTCTAAGGCGCTCTCGGAACGAAATGCTCACGCATAACATGTAACCGTCCAAGCCGAGGTTACCCCTCAACGGGGGGGACCCTTGTGTCGAGTTACTAAGGATAGAGGTTCAGGCTAAGCGATCTAAGAGCTATGCCACCTGTCAATTCGGTCAAAGCCTTCTTCTCTGGCTAATCTTTCACAAGTTCGTCAAAAAAAGAATCTTCTTATGACGTTAATACTTATGTATAGAAGCAAAAAATATTTTAACTAGACATAATAAGGGAAAAAAATTTACTAAAAAAAATAGTTAAAGTGTGTATACTTTTTCGTGGCCCGCATTATACAGTTGCGTGTCCAAAGCAGTTTCTTTGCAATCGCACAGAACGAAGGGTTTTCAATAAATATAACCGCATATATAAACTGTACGGAGTCGAGATTGCGCTAAGATTAAATTATACATTAATGACAGGCACTATAAAACTATATGTAATGGAATTTACGTTATTTATTAGTAACGATGCAATGCTGTGCACTAGTATCGATTTGGATTATCGATAGAGTATCGATTTTTTTTATGACGAACTAAACAGATTGGCCAGAAAGGCTGACCTTGACTGCTTCACCGGATTGAGAGGTGGCACAGCTCTTAGGTCGCTTAGCCTGAACCTCTATTGCTAGTAACTCGACACAAGGGTCCCCCCGGTGAGGGGTAACCTCGGCTTGGACGGTTACTATGTTACGCGTAAGCATTCCGATCCGAGGGTGCTCGAGAGGGCCGAACCACGACTCGGTCGTTTGCTATTTCACGGATAATCTAAGGGGCATTCAAAAGCTAAACTAACTTTGAGTGCCACTTCGGGAAGCGTTGGCGCTGGGAGAAGAAGTGGCCGAAGAAACTCCAGCAACGCTCCTAACATAGAGTATCGATAATATCATCTCTACTAACGTAACCATCCATTAGATGTTAGGAGCGTTGCTGGAGTTTCATCGGCCATTTGTTCTCCTAGCGACAACGCTTTCAACAGTTGCACTTAAAATTAGTGAAGCTTTCCAAACTCCCTTAGCTTATATGTGAAATAGCAACCGACCGATTCGGGGTCCGACCCTCCAAGCCGAGGTCAACCGTCGAGTTACTAGCGATAGAGGTTCAGGCTAAGCGACCTAAGAGTTATGCAACCTCTCCATCCGATGAAATATTCAAAGCTTCTATAACCTGTGAAGGTTCGTCGCAAAAAATCTTTGTCTTTTTCGTGAGTTGTATATAACAATGTGTAGCAATGCTGATGCACAAATCCGCTGACGTACCAAGATCTACAATTAGTTCGTAAGATGGAGAAAGAGAAGATATAGGAAACCGAAAATCATTGGTAAAACTTCTTATTAGTGGTGTAGACCAGACAGCCGATTGTCTGTTTCTTCTTCTTAATCGTTTCCTCAGAGCTAAGGGTCGTGACCACCAAGAGAGCTGCTTTTAACGAGCATTCCCCACTCCCTTCAATTATGGGCTTTCCAATTTCCTTTTTCTTCCCTCAACGCAGCCAACCAGTAGTAATTTTTTAAGGCTGTCAAAGCCTAAATTTAAAGGCATTTTCGATCGTAAAGTTTTTTTTGCTTTCAATTGACTGTCATATTATTTTTTTTACTAAATAACATTGTTCCTAAGATTAAAGTATGGAAAGATACTTAGCATTATATATAACCAGCTGCGCCTCGCGGTGTTATCAACGTTTAAAAATATTTCATTTCTAAAATAAAAAACGCCTTAGTAACACAGATGTAGATCAGATATTTGACAGTGAAAGTCCCGTCACAATCTGTCCAGCCGTTGCAGATATTAGTCGGAACAAACAGAGATACATAAATTGTAAAAAAAGACACTCCAATTTTGTTTCTATAGATTAGGGTATACCCTAGAGTCAACGTTCGCCACTAGAGCCAAAAATTCCCCGAAACAAACACCGCAAGACGCCAACTCTAATCGTATATCGATAACGCGATGTGAGTAATGCACTGCTATAAATAATATAAAGTCCCTATAATTCCGCCTTATCTGACTTACGGTTTGAAAGCAATTTCTTTGCCATGGCGAAATTATAGTACGCTTGGCGCGAAACTTAACACCATACAGCCCATATAATGTGGACTTCACACGTACCCGCCGGAGATATCGCGTACGGGCCGTGTTCCTTACTTCATGTGACATATTACATGATTTTTTAAACACGAAATTACCATTAAAATAAAAAAAAATGCCAATATAGTCTCAACTAGGAACACGTCAAGTAATTTAATTGTCCTCAATCGCCTATCCTACTAATATTATGAACGCGAAGATTTCAAAGAATGTATCGATGTGTGTGAAGTGTTACTCTTTCACGCAAAAACTACTGAATGGATTTTTTGTAACACATAGGCTATATATATACATATAAAAGAGAATGTGTGTGGGTATGTTCCATATAGGCTCCGAAACAGCTGGACCGATTTCAATGAAACTTTCAGGGAATCTTCAGATTGACCTGGGGAGTATTCCTGCAAAGTTTAGTGATCGGTCGATCGGAGCACTCCTCTTTTTGAACTGTCGAACAAGCTATACGTCGTACTTTTATTTCTAACATTAACTTGAGGCTGATATGTTTTTGTATAAATGATAAAAATGATATTGTATTTACTGATATGTACATGGGTGTAGGTAATGAACTTCACCCGATCGAGAAGAGAATGAATGCCGAGATAAATAATTTAATATAATGTGAGAGTAAAATTAAATATGTAATGATTTAAGCTTATTGTTTAAATAAAATAAAGCAAAATCTAGCCCGGAAAAGCGGGCTGGGTACGCTAGTAATTAATAAAGACACTAACTAAAATAATTTTTAAGGAAAAACGTTACGCAAATTTTTGGGGAAATTCGCTGTTCGTTTGCTGTTTTCGTTTCAATTGAACTGTCAATATATGAAATTCATTGGAATGATAGTGGTACCATCTCAGAAACCTTCCTAGATTCATGCACAACACTTTGTTGAAGATCATAACATGATCAATATGCATTTGATTTGATTTGTTTACGATTCCATAAAGGACATACAGAAAAACATTAATTTATATATATATATATATATATATGAATGTTTGTATGTATATATATATATAGTGATAGTGAGTAGGAAAAATATCTTCCATTTGCGAGCTATTCTGGCATGTGCCGCAACAACCGTTTAAAAAAGTTACACAGATATAACGTACGATGGACATGTTTATCTTAAATAGACCTACAAAAAAACCAGCGACAGCATATCTGTCTTTTATTTGTAAGCCTTTATCACCAAAATAGTGAAATAAAAATACAATATAAATTGATAATTTATTTCTATTGCACATTTGTTTGTCGTTCCGCCCTCTCGGGCACCCACGGATCGGAATGCTTACGCGTAACATAGTAACCGTCCAAGCCGAGGTTACCCCTCACCCTTGTGTCGAGTTACTAGCAATAGAGGTTTAGGCTAAGCGACCTAAGAGCTGTGCCACCTCTCAATACGGTGAAGCAGTCAAGGCCAGCCTCTCTGGCCAATCTGTGTAGTTCGTCATTAAAAAAATGCTTGAATAGTTATGGCGATGAACAACAGAGTTCGTGATGTTATAGTGCGACATGGTTACTATGAGAATATAATTTTAAGTAATTATTACGAGTTTCCTGGTATATCCGCGGTAACCAAGTTTAGGTTAAACTTACAAACGCTACAATAATTTCCAAATCTGTACCTAAATGACGGAGCTACAGTGACAGCTGAGAGCATAAACAGTAAATATTTATTTATTTATTGGAGACAAATAGAAACAAAAGATAACAGACATATTTTAACAATTACGGTATACAAAAATTATTACAAATGCTTCCTTCAAGTTGTTTCATTTAGAATAAATTTGTTTATCGATAATCATCGATACAGTACAGCAGCAGCATCGTGTTAGCATCGTGTTAGCATGGGCAGGATAACAAATACTAATGATTGATACAAGAGTAAATGATAAAAAAGAAAAATAAACAAAAGAAAACATAGCAAATAAATAAATATAAAATATAAAGTAAATTGAAAACTATTCGCTATGAATATAATATAATATATAATATAAAATAGTAGCAACAGTTTAGACACAGCAGACCAACCAAACAGTTAGTGGGTATAATATTATATGTATTTATTATTATTTATATTACTATATATCTATATAATAGCAATTGGGAAGTGGCATTCTTTTTCTTGAAATCTCAAGACGGAATGCACACATAAGACCGGCTATAAGCCGAGAAAAAGGGCAACCTACACACTATAATAATATATTTGCTATGAAACAGTGACTTTATCTGGGCTTTATTTAATTTAAATTGATAACAATGCAACCTTCTTTTTTGATGAAGTCGGTGAACAAATAAAACAAAGACATTATAAAGAGTACAGAATGATTGAAAATTTGTTTCAGCTTCCTAAACTTGATATAAACCCGCCATTGAATTGTCGATGATGTTTCTATGATTCTTGTTAATTATAAACCGTTGTTAATTTATAATAAGGTTTAATTTAATCTGACAATTGTTGTTGAATAGTATAAGTAACACCATTTACGCAATTAATCTAAATAAGCTCTCACGTTCTTTTCTCTAGCGGGTTTGACAGCCTTCTTTGTCCGCTTTACACTAAGCTTAGGTCCCATATGTGATAGGTAGTGAGTCCAGTACAAATGAACAACATATTCCAAATTGCAAAACCAGCCAAGCGGCTTCTACAGTTTCACCAGATTTTTGAGAAGTGGTACAGTTCTTAGCTTAAACCTCTTTAGGGAGTAACTAGGCGCAAGGACCTCGGCTTGGGCGGTCTATTCGCGATAGCATGCCGATGCGAGGGCGCCGAGAGGACCGAACCATTGCTCGGTCTGTAGCTTTTATTGGAAAAGTATCGTGACATTCAATAGTTAACTTTATGTGCTATTTCGTGAAGCTGTCCAATGGTACGCCATTGGAAAACCATAGAGGCAGAACTGAATTGTCCAATGACTACAAGTTTATTTACGAGCAAAAATAAAATCCAATTTTTAAATAGCATCAAAATTTCGATTGTTTCAGATCTTCATGCACAAGAACGCAATGCAAATGCACGCCCGAGAGCTCCAAAGGGGTCTGGGTGGTGAAGTGAAGCCGCACCAGTGCCAGCAGTGCCTCAAGTCGTTCAGCTCCAACCACCAGCTCGTGCAGCACATCAGGGTTCACACCGGCGAGAAGCCGTACAAGTGCTCGTACTGCGACCGCCGATTTAAGCAACTCAGCCACGTTCAACAGCATACGCGACTGCATACAGGTAAGTCGCTTTTTAATGTTGCCAGGTATATCCTTTTTTCATCTTAAATCCACATATATCGTGTTGTTCACTAAAAGCACCACATTGACCCTTCCTCAGTGCATGGCCGCTCTGCATTACGGTCTGAAAGCGCTTCCCGGGGATGGTTACTCTCTTGCAGCGCTAAGCAACACCTGCCAGCCGATATAATCTTCTTCGCGACTTTATCTGGGTCCACTTTGGCCCTATACTAATTAGCCAGGAGGCTTTAAAATTAAGAATATTCCTGAAGACAAAGTAAGGATTCATTCATTCGCATGGAAAAGTTGTGTGCTTAGTGCAACCTCCTTGACGTTTGAGAGTATTTTGTAGTATGGTTGTGCTCTTTCTTAAAATATCGTTTCAAAAGTTACTGTGATGTACTAAAAAGGAAACCTAATGCCAAAAGACAATCTCTGACATTCTACCTTAGGGTTTTATACAGTTTCATTAAGGGTGGACGCTTGTAAAAACATTTCTTTACGGAGAATAATTACAGATATTTACTTTTTTTATTATTATTTCTAAGCAAGTGCTTAACTACGATCCCACCTGATGTTAAGTGGAAATGCAGTCCTGGATGGTAAGGCGCACTAGCTTAGTAAATGCCTATTCACTCTACTCTTGAAAATACCCACATTGTAATCGGAAGAAAAGACAGACGCGGGCAAACTATTCCAGTCCTTTGCTGTACGAAGAATGAAAGTCGAAGCAAATCGCTTTGTTCGGGTTTGAAGGATGTTCACAACAAAAGGATGAAATAGGGGAATTAGATTATATAATTCCTGAGCAAACTCTCCAAATTGCAATCTGTAGAAAACCGAAAGGCTAGCTACCTTACGCCTTTGCTCAAGACTGAGCAGATTGGTTTCAACTGCGTCACCAAATAGCCTCTTAGCCAACCTCGTATACACAACGCATGTGTCAATACGAATTTGTGTTATAAAACATAGTACATAAAAGCTGTATTTGACAGTTCAAAAAGTAGATTGCTCCGATCACCGCTCACCAAACTTTACAGGATTACTTGCCAGGTCAATTTGAAGATCCTCTGAAAGTTTCATTGAAATCGGATCGTTTCGGAGCCTATATAGAACATACCCACACATTTTCTCTGTCATTCTCTCTTTCTTTTTAGCATTTAATTTTTATGCAATGGAACAAATGCTTTGCATAAATATGAAACGAAACATAATGACTACTTACGTATAAAGTATTTTTTAATAACCATAAAATTGCCACATTTTTATCTATACCTGTTACTATAAATAAGCCAACGTATGTTTTAATTATTAATTTACATGCATAAGTGATTTTATATTTTCCTGCTTCAAATTCAAATTGAACAAATGTTATGCAGTAAACACATAAAACGAGACTTATAAGGTAAATTTAATAGACAATTATTGTCATCGTATGATGCAAGCGTTATTTATTTGTTTAATAAAAAGAATAAACTTTGTTGTCAGTTATAACAAAATTCCAAATTCAAATCCAACGGAGCGCTATAAAAGGGATTCGCGCGGTGAAATAGTTGCATTTCGAAATTAGCAGCGGAACATGCTGGAACAACTTTTATAATTAAAACTACGTAACACCATTGGCCGGAGTTTCCACGGAAAAAATAAGTACGTGAAAAGTGGGGAAAAAAAATTCGTCCAATGGTCGTTTGCCCCGCGGCCGGTCGGCCAATCGCCTCGCCGCTCGCGCGAACGTAAATATACGTGGTTTAGAAAAAAAAATTCACGTGTTTTTTCCACGTTGTATCTAGCCAATGGGCGGCGCCGTCGGCTGATTCTTATGCGCATCGTAATTCCATCGTTTTCTCGCATTTTTTTTCTTACCTATGGCAACACAACATTTATGTACTTCCTGAACGCTAAGCGATCGTTTCATGTTGTTTAATCTGGTTTATGTTTTATTCATGGCGACATTTAGATTTATCTATTTGTCTCATTTTATTATCATATCTATTAAAGACGACCTAAGCATTTGTCAGCCTTTAAACAGATAGGTCTACGGGTCTGGATGGATCTTTATTTGCACCAAATAAAATTGTACAAAAAGGCATTCTCTGCCTTATGGTGGTCTACCTTGCCTTGGGATGCAAACTTAGTAAAAATATTACTATGGATTTGTGGGTTGAAAAAGAAGTCTCCCAATAATCATCATCAATTATTATAATACATCCACATACACACACACACATCACACACATTCTCACACCAGTATTAATTTTTAATTTAATATAACATAATAAAATTACAGTATTATTATAACTATGGCGGGGGGCTGGTGATCTGTCTTACAGAGTACCCTACTATAGACCAACCAGTCTTTCATAAATTTAAGAACTATGTAAAACGGTTCTATAAGATATATTTGCTGTAAATTTGTAAAAGATCAATAATTACATTGATTATTATTATTTCTATTTGGTTGTTCAAATAAACTTCAAAATAAAACAAACTTTTTGTCATAAACTGTAAAACTAACGATGTAAATCTAAATAACATTTTAACTGGATTAAACCAATAGAAATGTTGCTCTATTGAATAAAAAAGTTAGGACCCGTCACTCCGCTCGGCCAGTGGCATGTTTAGTGTGGACACTGGCAGGTAGCAATTACAATAATTAAAAAATTCATTATTCCGTCAGGCCGCGTTTATCGGGCATGGACTATGAATATTTAATTAGTACTGGCAACACTTCGTTGGTTAACGTGGTGTCATTGTGTTTTATGCTTGCAAAAATATTTTTTTTTATTAATAATTGAGCTACTTAACGAACATGTAGTTTTTTTATAGTAGAAGTAGTAATAGACATAGACATTTATTTATTGGCATCACAATACAAAAACACATCACAGACAGAATATAACACACATTAAAAAAGAATGAAAAATAGACAAAACACAGTTAAAGTTACACGGACAAATAATACAAAACATATGATGCCAATATCGGACACCGTCTCAGCATATGCTGTCGCAAGTTCGCGCTGATTTTCAGCGGTAGTAAACGAGCATACAGCTAAAACAGTTCGACTCGTTATGTTACATCATCTAGTTTCCTATTTAAATGGTCGGGACCCTTGAGCTATGTTATCATTTCGGCTGAAAGTGCATATTAGTATCTGTGATACATACAATCCCAGAAGTGGCACTCAAAGTTAGTTTTTGAATGCCCCTTAGATTATCCGTGAAATAGCAGACCGAGTCGTGGTTCGGCCATCTCGGGCGCCCTCGGATGGCGATTACGCGTAACATAGTAACCGTACAAGCCGAAGTCACCCACCACCGTGGGGACCCTTGTGTCGAGTTGCAAGGGATAGAGATTCAGGCGACCTAAGAGCTATGCCACCTCTCAATCCGGTGAAGCAGTTAAGGCTTCTCCGGCCAACCTGTGTAGTTCGTCAAAAAACACAGCTTTGAGGAATTCCTTGATCGGTTCTGACCTTCCTATAAACATTTCTTTCATCCGTAATGATTCTCAAGTAATAGTCATAAATTTATCTTTTTCTGTCCCTATCTATCTATACCTAGATGTATATATCTATTTATAGGTATTTTTGCTTATGTTATTGTATTTGCCTTTGTCTTGCAGCCGTTACTTTCTCTCTAGACAACCCCAAGGTAGACTGGTTTAAAGATTTAAAACAATTTTTGGAACTAAGTCCGCATTTTTGTACACTTTTATTGTTTGAAAATAAATAAATTCATATATTTTATAATGGAAACGATTATATAGATTTCAGCTTATCTAGAAAGCGGTTAACCGTTCTTCTACGCTGCACTTTTAATGAGGCAAACCCATCATTAAACACGTGTACTATAATTACTTTGGCAACACAGGCTTTCCTTAAACGCCCTATAATGAAATACTGTGGCTTGAATGCCTCATGTCAAAAAACGGTGCGTTAAATTATTATTACATAGTTAAATCTGAGGAAAAATATATTCTATAGTTTCCGAATACAATGTCATTCGCGGTCTTATCAGTGTCTTTACTAGCACGTATTATTTACGTACCTTTGGTATTTAAGGTAATTAAAAATTAAATAAAAATTTTGTGAACGTATAAAATATTATAAAGTTAGTAAAAGCATATATATATATATATATATATATATATATATATATATATATATATATATATATATATATATATATACACACAAGCTATGCCCCGCAATGTTACTTGCGATTTAAAACTATTTATTAGAATATTGCTTACTTCGTATTACATTAGCTATCTAGTCATTGAAAATCCCGCCAAAATCGGTCCAGTCGTTCTAGAGATTAACCGGACAAACAGATATATGGACAAAAATTCTAAAAAATGTTATTTCTTTTTATATTCAGTATATACATGCATTAGTATACATGTAGTAAAAAGCGGTTATTTTAATATTACAAACAGTTTAGACACTCCAATTTATCTTTGTATGAATCTGTCACAATATTACTGTCACCCACTTTACTCTCGTTTGAGTTCAAAACAAATAAGATATAATTGAATCACTTAAAGCAACACAAATTGTCACTCTATATTAATTAAGAAATGAAAAGAGAAAGCCGTTAAAAGAAAAATAAAGTTACCAATTTGAATATAGAATACAAGTACCATTCCATTCCATTCCAATTCACGCAACTTCGCATAAACAGGACTGGCCGAATGGAAAAACTCGAAGCGATTGGTGTTTTTGTTTTCCCGCCAATTATTTCGACGAGTTTGCATAACAATGGGACAAAAAACGCCTTAGATTGTAAAGGCCTTTTCTCCGGCCGCTCTCGATTTGTTTAACGGTGGAATAGGAAACGCGATAAAGGCGAGCAATCGGCTCGTTTTCTGCACTGTTCTGTGTTTCTCAGTGGAATGTTTCTTCATTGTATCGTTATTTTATTTGCGTGAGTTGGGAAAATGTTAATTTTTGCTATGGCAACACACGGCCACGTTTATCGTTTGTATTATTATGTTAATAATATAGAATTACTTAAGAATTCGATGTCGAATTTTGTTGGAATAAAACTTTATTTTAATTCTATTTATTAAATTTGAAAACCAATCATTATTATATATATAAAATTCATATTTATTGTCTTTTTTATTGAATTATTAATTAGAATTACTGTAGAATTTCATATGAATTTATATATTGTTATTAATTTAATTATTTGAGATATTTGAAAACAATTATTAGTATGAATTTAAAATTCCAGTTATAACAAAATTTTGTTTTTCTTTATAGATTTAATTTTGTTTATTTGTTTTTCTTTTAAATTGAACAAAACTTTTACGGATTTAAATCACTTAGTACACATTCATTATGTAGAGTTCATTTTGTTTTTTTATTTTCTTTTTAAATGGAATAATTGTTTTATTGTTTTATATCGGCTAATTTAACGTTTATTATTGAGGTTTGATTTATTTACGTTTATTATAATTTACAGCATTTATTGTAACGGGGTGAAGAAGGAAGACGGAGTGTTCGAAATTTAATAGTAGTTTTATTCAAATTATTTTTAAAGTAAGTTTAAAACGATATTGATAAACCTTAATAAAATATGAGTATTCTATACATCTCGTATATTAAGTCTGAAAAGCTTACCTATCTAAAATGTACTACATAATCTAACCCGCCCCACCGCATAGTCCCACGGGAACTGCGATTTCTTTCGCCCGGACAGAATTTTCCATTAAAAATTTTTGGCGAAAATGATAAGATGGATTACGTACTCGAATTACATGTTCCCTCAGGAGTTTTACCTCGTCGTCCCCTCTCATTTTTGAGGTTATTTTATGGGGATGAAAATCGCTGTAACTAACGTTGACTTTAAAAACAACATGGCGTATTATATTAATGAAATTCCATCCGAGATATCGAACCCGCGACTCGCGACTTCATTCTATCTCAACTGATCCGTACCGGTTTGACTTACCGTCAGAATGCATTTCGGTTCACTTTGGAAATAAAAAAAAAAACTATAATGTTAAAAATCCAATGTAATCTATATATCTATACGATCGGTTAAATAAAATCTACTTTTTAATTAACCGACTTCAAAAAGGAGGTTATTGGTATAGTTATAATGCGTGTGATTTGTCTTTTATTTGGTAGTTTTTCGAAATTCCGGTGGACATATACATCGAACTGGAGAGTGAGTGAGATTGACTTTATCAGATTAGGCTGCGAGCAGAGAGCTATATACAGTTGTAGGTTTCCGAACCGATGACAATTTTATCCCAACAATTTAGGACAAATGGTAATACTGCCCTTAACCAATTGGTAAATAGCCCAATATACCACAAGCAGGACGCAGTAAAATTCAAAAACGAAAAAAAAACTTAATATCTTTTTTGTTAAATACCACGCGAAGTCGTCAGCACAGACTAGAATAATTTCTTACATTTGTATGTCTGTCTGTCTGTTTATTCCGGATAATCTCTGGAACGGCTGGACACATTTCCACGGGACTATTACTGACAGATAGCTAGTGTTATAAGGGGTAAATAATTTTTTTTCGCGGCCATCTTCGCTAGGGGCCTTTGGTTACTAAGATACTAGGAATACGTAAAGTACAAAGCGTTAACGTTTCGCGTTGTATTAATCCGTTCGGATATTGCATTACTTTAATTTGAAGGAAATGCATGCCCGGCGGCGCGCTGCGGTTTGCATTTCTGTATGTGCCAGTATTACTAGCCTCCTTTTACTAAAACATCTCCGGCGTTCGAATTTTAAATTTTTCTTTTTCTTAGTTTATGGCGTTTCAAAGAGGTTTTTTGTTCTCGGTTATTATCTATATAATGAAATGAATAAAATTTCGTATAATGTTTATTTGTAATTTTAAAATAATCGCGTTTTACAACATGCGTACGAATATACGGTACATATGACAGTGTAATTTTTTTTACAATTTTTGTCTGTTTTTTTTTGTTTGTTTAATGTTGACGGTACTTTCACTGGCTAATAGCTGATGTAATAAGGAGTAACTTAGGCTATTTAGGCTTTTATTTTAGAAAAAGATATATTCATAGTTACAGACTATTGTTTTCGTGCAATGCAATGACGATGAATGCTGTAGAGAAAATTATTGTCATATGTATCATCGACCAGCATAGCGTAAGTTTGTCTTCGTAAGCTTCAGCCTTGCTTTACTTTACAAGTTTATTTGCGAGTAAAAACATTAGCGACGAAAAAGAATTAATCTTTAAAATAAAAAATTAACCATCGAAATCGGTTGGCGAGATATAATTTAAGACATAAGGTAAGAAAATCTTATCAGTCAGAACGGAACAAAATTGGAATAGACGGGAAGAAGCAGCGTTGAAATAAAAAAAAATAATCATCAGAATCGATTTACCAAGTCGAAATACAGACGAATTATCTCCTTCTTTTTTGAAGTCAGAAGAAAGACACCAACCCCACGAACACACCCTCAAACTTAAGAGTAAACTCGGCGCCGCAAGTAACAACAAATACACGTTGCAAACGCAAGTCATCCGCATTAGCGTGGCACACTCATTGCCACAACTCATTACTAAGTTCATTTAAAATCCACTTTTTACCTACCCACGCGCTCGGCGGCTTGAACATGTAAATGAGCGTACTCGCGGGCCGTCAGCATCATCGTTCCAGCGTCGCGGCGTCGCAATGATTCTATTGATTTCCACCAGGGCGGGAGGGGTGACCCCACCGCCCGGCCCCATCCCGTGCCCACGAGATGGACCCCGGCCCCCTATATACCCACATAAGTGTGCGATACTGTAAATACTTGCCGCGCATCAGCCCCCCAAATGGCGGGAAACGCTGCACAACTATTTGATAAACGCGTTCCGCTTACCGAACGTACACATATATAACACGTGATCACAATGACGTCTGTATCCGATTCGAGTCTTGCAACTGGCCGAATGGCATAAATGGCATAAGAAGAAATACATAAAGCTTTCACAGACTTAATAAAGGCGCGAATACTTAGAACATGCTAAACCAACCGGCACAAGGTCTTTGTGAAGTTAAAACTTCGAGTAGGCTGGTGAATGAGTGACGAGAGCGTTACGGAATGTGTTATCGGGCGACGCGTACGGAAATTGAGAGGAAATATTAGTTAGTGAAGATAGAAAGAGAGTTACATTTCGTAAATTACAGTAGCGGCAAGAGAGACTATGTGCGCGTGCACATTTTCTTTGTCTTGAACAATTGTGTATATATTGTACTTAAAAGTTAAAGTTACAGCCTTTATATATATCCCACTGTTGGGCGCAGGCCTTCTCTACAAAGAGAGTATAAGGGCATAGTCCGCCACGCACACCTAGTGCGAATTGGAAAATGTTTTCGTTCACCGCCGAGCGCGTGGTAAATCAGCACATAAAATTGCAACAACAAATTTATTGGTGCCGGCACCGGGGATCGAAGTCGGGTTCCTAGTGTACTACGCAACTTGAGCCAACCGCACGGACACTGAGCTACCACGGCTCATATATTCTACTTACATACATATTATATACATACATATAGATGGAGCTAAAGAAGTTTTACTTCAGTTGTATGGTCTAAAGAACACTCTCCTTTTTCTATCAATTCAGTTAATTTTCATTTATTTTGTTTATATTGTTTTTGTTTTACATTTTAATTAAATTGTTCTATTCTATTATATCTATATATCACAGACAAATTTTACATGGACATTATATTCCATAGTTTACAACTGCCAGAACAAATAAAAGAAAATTTACGAAGATATCAGAACTAAAGTAGGCGTAATAAAATCAGACGACCATGACTAAATTATAGCTACGAGCTTCCCCGAGCCTGGCTGGCAAAATGCTACAGACTTCACAAACATTCTAGTCTTTATAATCGTAAATAGAAGTTTCTAGAAAAAAAAACGATTTATTGTTCTACTTACATAACCACAAACTTTTGGGCGTCTTCGTTATTTCGCTTACAAAAATAGATTTATCCTTATTTACTTTGACTAAGCAATTCTCGGTCAGCAAAGGTAAAATAACATGTAAAATACAAACACTCACGCCCGTTATTTAGAGGGGATAGGCACAAATCACGGCGCTCTCTATCGACTCCACTACTAAATAAATAATGTTTGTTTCTCTCTCTCAGAAAGTACGTAAGAGCTTTACTTTTTAACCGACTTCAAATAAGGTTTTCAATTCGAGAAAACTAGAATAATTCAATATCACGCTAACCGATTTCGATGATTATTTTTGTATTGTAAAGGGGTAGTTTGACGAGAGTTAGGTTCTGATTAATTCTATTTCGTAATATTCCTACCATAATTCGTAAATGAAAGAGAGCGTCCGCGCGTAATAACGTTAAACGGTTGATTTGAAGTCTAGTTATTTATTTATAATATACTTGTTAATGTAGTCTGTTCACTGTTCTCTCCATGGGAACAGTGTGCCGGCAAGTTGTTCCAATCCTTTGCTATACGTATTATGAACGATGAAGCAAATCTCTTCGGATGTTCGTTGTCGCCACAACAAAAGCATGCCATCCGCCAGTCCGTCTATACATCCGATGGTGGCAAGTGGATGGGGGGATTAGATTCTGCAATATATTATACAGTTGTGCCCCCACACTAATTTACCCTTTGTGTTAGAGCATAGTCCGTCACGTAGCCTAGAAACTGTCGTATATAACTGCGCCTAGATCTAAATGATTTTGTATGATAGAAATATACCAACTCTTCACACAAGGGATGAGCAAGCCGCGGCTCGAATGGAGATTTTGTGCGGCCGGCCAGAGGTTTTCAATTTTTGTGTTAACTTTTTTTTTATATATATGAAATGTGGCAAACGAGCACACGGCTCACCTGGTTTTAAGTGATCACCGTCGCCCATGAACATCCACAGCATCAGAGGAGCTGTAGGTGCGTTGCCGACCTTTGAAATAGGAATAAGCTCGTTTCTTGAAGGTCCCTAAATCGTAAATGTTCGGAAACACCGCTGGCGACAGTTGATTCCACAAGTTGTTAATCTATATATATATATAAAAGAAAGTGTGTGGGTATGTCCCATATAGGCTCCAATATCAATGAAACTTACAGAGAATTTACAGATTGATCTGTCGAGCAATCCTGTAAAGTTTGATGACGATCGAAGCACTCTTTTTGAACTGTCCAACAAGCCATACGTCGTACTTTAATTTCTGATATTGAGCCCGATATGTTTTAGTATAAATCATAAGAATGATATTGTATTTACTGATATGAACATGGGTGTAGGTAATGATCTTCAACCGCTCTAGAAGAGAATGAATACGGAGAGAATTGAATAATTTAAAATATTGTGAGAGTTAAATTAAATATTTAATGATGTAAGTTTATTGTTTAAATAAAATAAAGCAAAATCTAGCCCGGCGAAGCGGCCTGGGTACGGTAGTTTTTTTTTTATAATTTCTAAGCAAGTGCTTGACTACGATCCCACCTGATGTTAAGTGGAAATGCAGTCCTGAATGGTAAGGCGCACTAGCTTAGTAAATGTCTATTTACTCTACTCTTGAAAATACCCACATTGTAATCGGAAGGAAAGACAGACGCGGGCAAACTATTCCAGTCCTTTGCTGTACGAAGAATGAAAGACGAAGCAAATCGCTTCGTTCGGGTTTGAGGGATGTTCACAACAAAAGGATGAAATCCCGTAGTGCGTCTAGAAGTCCGATGGTGGAAAGGGGATGGGGGAATTAGATCATGTAGTTCCTGAGCACACTCTCCAAAATGCAAGGTAGTACATAAATAATTTCCTAATCAAGCTTCAAATAAAATATAAAACTATTCGAGGACATAATCAATACAAATTCAATCGAAGTTTTTTTTTCTAAAACAACAAATTTAGATACAATTTCAATAACGGGACATTTTAAAGATGGTTATTAAAAAACAAAGTTTGCCAACACTTTCCAAAGGGACGACGCAGCCAAGTAAATTAGTGAAATATTTCCCTCGGACAGGGTGTCTTTGTTCGTAGCGTTCCGAATTTTTCACCTTCTACCTTCGACTTCGCTCACTTTAATATTGAGTTGGGAAGCTACCGAGTGGAAAAGATCTCGGCGAAACTTCGAGGTCCACCTGCGCCTTTTTTATCATGACCTCTTAACTAGAGGCGGCATCACAGAAATCATATCTACGTTCGAGAGAACTTTTAACGGGTTTTTGTTTTAAAATTAATTGCCAGTTTTCTTTAAGATTGTCATTTTGTAAGACATATTCGTAATTTACATTTTATTATAATGATTTTTTTAAATGCTAACAATTTTTTCAACCGACTTAAAAAAAGGGGATCCTTCATTCTTCTCTGTTTTTTTTATGTTTGATACCCTCGACTGGAAGAACCGATTTTGATGATTCTTTTTTATTGCAAAGGATGCACTTCAAGATGTAAAGTTAAAGTTAAAGTTACAGTTTAAATATTTAATATATATGTCCCACTGTTGGGCGCAGGCCTTCTCTGTAAAGAGAGTATAAGAGCATAGTCACATGGCTTAGAATTTTTTCGAAGACATGTAGGTTTCCTCACGATGTTTTCCTTCACCGCCGAGCGCGTGGTAAATGAGAACGAAAAATTACAACAATAAATTTATTGCTGCCGAGCACCGGGGATCGAACTCGGGTACTATGTGCGTACAACTTGAGCCAAACGCCCGGACACTGAGCTACCACGACTTCAAGGGTATTTATGATTTATTCTATTTCGTAATATCCCTACGATAATTCGTAAATACAAGGAGGGTGTCTCCGCGTCATTTACCGTTTGGTTCGATTTTTTTTTGCTCGTAAATATACTTGTAATAATCACAAATAAACATTTCTCAAGATTTAGCTTGTGCTAGGATGGTCCACGTCGATGGTGGACTGGTGGATTCAAACCATAAATAATCTATAACTTCTACATAAGCTTCGGGTATAT
The DNA here is from genome assembly GCA_029286785.1 of Meandrusa payeni. Classification (NCBI taxonomy): domain Eukaryota; kingdom Metazoa; phylum Arthropoda; class Insecta; order Lepidoptera; family Papilionidae; genus Meandrusa; species Meandrusa payeni. The sequence continues at coordinate 8,256,131 of JAGSMX010000029.1, forward strand.
AAATTTACTGTTAAGAGTAATTTCTATCGGAAAAACAAATAAAAGGGATGTCCAATGAAAACAGAAGTAATTTCCATGATTGGTTCTACTCCCAGTTATCTTTTTCTGACCTTTTTTCATTTTCCATTGCGTCTTTGTGCCGCCCTACAGAAAAGAGGGCAAAATATAGCAGACGCAGTCACTCTTGGTCATTGAAAAAATAAATATAATAGAAAAAAAAATAATTATTCCACACAACAACACTAAAGGCATAACAAGACAAAAAAACAAAGGAACAAACGTAATTAAAATAAAGAAAAAAAACCATATCGTGTGAAGAGGGGTTGGTTCAGCATATCCTGTGCACAAACATGCAGCACAGCACTGATTTTAAAAAAAAACTGGGAGAACTAACGAAAGACGGTCGCCATTTTATATGTTTTTTTTTAAGTCCAAAAAATGCACGAGCTAATTGTACCCGGACAATGGGACTATCACATATATGACCTAATAAGTTGGCTTTTTTGTGACGAACAACACAGATTAGTCATAGAAAATGATTTTTAGTGCTTCGCCGGATTTAAGAGATGGCGTAGCTCTTAGGATGCTTAGCCTGAACCTCTAAAATTTTTTATACTTTCTAAGCAAGTGGATGTCCACGATCCTACCTGATGTTAAATGGGAATGCATTTCTTGGATGGTAAGGTAGCTTAATAAATGATTATTTACTCTACTCTTAAAAATACCCACATAGCAATCGAAAGGAAAGAACGAAGAATGAAAGACAAAGCAAAACGCTCCGTTCGGGTTTGAGACTAAAAAATTGATAATCTACTCGTATATATATTTATATAAAAGAGAAAGTGTGTAGGTATGTTCCATTTAGGCTCCTAAACCTTTTGACCTGGCGAGTAATCCTGTAAAGTTTGGTGACGATCGGAGCACTCCTCTTTTTGAACTGTCAAATTTTATTTACTGTGATAATATTCTATTGTATATAGTCCAAATTTGTATTGACACATGCGTTGTGTATATTGATGTCATTATGTATACTGAAGTATATTAATGATAATAACTAAGGATTTTGAAGTATTCAAAGTAATAGCGCAGCAAATGTATCCGTTTACTGATCCTGCTGATATGTACATGGGTGTAGGTAATCTCCACCCGCTCGGAGAGAGAATGAATACGGAGAGAAATAAATAATTTAATATATTGTGAGAGTTAAATTAAATATTTAATGATTTAAATTTATTATTTACATAAAATAAACCAAAAATCTAGGCCGGCGGAGTGGGCTGGGTACGCTAGTCCTCCTCCTCGCGTCGGTTTCCTCAATGCTGAGGGTCGTGACCATCTCGTGGGAACAGTTTGTTTTTAGTGATCCGTCGCCATTTTCCTCTATCTGCAGCCGTGCGGAGAGCATCGCTAACCGACGTGCCTAGAGTGGTGCGGATCTGGTCAGTCCAGCGTGTCAGGCTTCGACGTCGCGGTCTTGTCCCGTCAATTTTACCAGTCACTACTAGGCTTTCTAAGTTATTGCCTATTTTTCTGGGGGTACGCTAGTACGAAATAGAAAGTATCAAGACAATTGGGTCGTATTACAAAAGGAGCTTGTTTACAGAAGCCGAGATGGAAAAAAGGATGTTTCGCGCGATCGGTTTTTATTTGATTTGCGCCGTGTTTGCGTTTAAATTAGACCGCGCTGCTACCTTTGCAACAAGGTTAGACGGTAGTGGGTAAATTGCTGTCGCACCGTTACACACGCACCTTCACTCAATTTCAAATGCTCAATGAATGAATGAATAAATACACTTACAACATAAAAACACTTTCTCATTAATACACGCTCTGTCACGCTCATGTTTTTCACGCACACTATTATCTCCACAAAATATATTTTATGACAAAACAACGTTTTTGGGTGTGGAACAAACCTTTTTTTTTGTTTTTTTTTTTTATATATATAATGCCTGAATTTGGAGGTGGCCAGAGATCGTTTGGGTTCACGCGTCGCAGACCGCTGTGTCCCTGCTTCTAATGGCCATTTTTAGGTTGTAGTCCACTATCCTCTCCCTCGATGAGGCCATTGCCTTTGTCATCAGTCTCCCTGTGGCGTCGTCACAGTCATCTGTATAATAGACACAGCTGACGGTGTGTCAGGATATCGCCACTACAGCATGTTGGACGCTGTCGTGCAGTTGCAGTTTTTTCGTCACTGTTCTGATGACCACCACTGATCCGTACGTGAGGCCTTGGGCCTCGTGCACGGTAAGGATGCGATATACTTGTGTTTCTACCGTGTCGATGGCATTAAAGAAAATGTCTATGTCTGCTAGCAAGCAATCAAAATCTGCTTTAATATGAAAACAGCTCTTGAAGCGCTTTGTACGTCACATGTAGGACACACGAAATTGAAATTTCTATTCTATTTCTACCCTCGAACTTGGCGATGAAAACTTTGGCAAAACTTTTTTCAAAATTTATTCTCTCGAATTGTTTTTCAATAAAGTGAACGTAAACGATAAGACATTAACCCTTGCTTTTTCAGAAAGGGTTTTCACCAAGCCGTAAGTTATCTTTCAATTAGCGTCAAGGTTTGAAGCCCTTCTTGATATTTGTAACAAGTTGAGTTTAAATATAACTTAATAACCTTAACTAAAACTTATATATTCATTATTAACTTGTTAAAATATATATATTTTACAATAACAATTGATTTAACAATAGCCTAATGGTAACGGCTTGCGAACCGTAAGGTCATAGTTTCGAATCCACTATTCGACTATTGACGTGAACAATCACCAACAAGCTTAAACATAGTTGAAAATTCAAATTTCTAAATTAACTTAATGTTAGTAAAATTTAAAAAAATATATTTTGTTCGCATACTTTTATTAACAAAAGTAAAAAAAAACTTATGTACGTAAGAAAATTTTAAAGTCATTAACAAATAAAATCGTAAATACGCACGCGTTAAACGTGTGTAACAACACTTAAGAGTTATAAACTCTCTTCTCTGTTAAAGTTAAAGTTAAAGTAACAGCCTTTATATATATAATATATGTCCCACTGCTGGGCACAGGCCTTCTCTGTAAAGAGAGTATAAGGGCATAGTCCACCACGCGGCCCTAGTGCGGATTGGTAGACTTCACATGCCTTAGAAAAATTTTCGAAGACATGTAGGTTTCCTCACGATGTTTTCCTTCACCGCCGAGCGCGTGGTTAATCAGCACATAAAATTGCAACAACAAATTTATTGGTGCCGGAACCGGGGATCGAGCTCGGGTTGCTAGCGTACTATGCAACAAGAGCCAACCGCCCGGACACTGAGCTACCACGGCTCTGTAATGAGAGTTTGATGATTTGATGAGTAATGAGAGTATATCTTCTCTGTAAAGAGAGTATAGTCCGCGCGGCCCTAGTGCGGATTATCAGACTTCCCTTAGATTTTTTTTATCGCATATGTCTTAGAATGCTTTCCTTCGCCGCATTAAATTGTACAGGTACGGTATTACGTAATCGGTCCATTTTTAATATTTTCTTTACACTGTAAACATCTTACCTAACAATTGTAACGCAAAAGCGTATCTATAGACTATTCATCTACCCTATAGATAGAAACGGACCACTCAATTGCTCGAATAGTAATGGGAATGGAATCACAACCCTCCTACCGAACCCCCCGGGCCACAGATGTCGCTGCGACGATTTTTGAGCCAAAATGAGCTTTTGCCTAATTTATTTTTTGCCGCCTTCTTTTACCCGAGTAAATATTGACATGTCACGTTGTCAAAATGTGGACATTACCCTTATACTTACGTCTAAAAGTTATTTTAAACTACATTAAAACTGATTAAGTATTATTATATATGTATATGCAGTAATATGTGATTGTGCCTTCGTCAACTAATGCCTTTAAATTGCATGTATTTGAAAACATTCCATTCTAACAGTGTAAATAAGTTAGTTAAAGTAACAGCCTTTATATATGTCCCACTGCTGGGTACAGGCCTTCTCTGTAAAGAGAGTATAAGGGTCCGTCACGCGGCCCTTGTGCGGATTGGCAGACTTTACAGGTCTTAGAAAAAAATTCTAGAACCTGTAGGTTTCTGTGTACGGTGTTCTCCTTTTTTTATAGTAAATAGGCTCACGTTTGGCTTCTATCTTGCTTGATGGAAGGCGAAGCCTAGGATGGAGCAAGTGAGCCTATAAGGTGTCTGTTCACATTGGACTTAAAGGTGTCCAGATTGTACCCGTGAGGAAAGACTGAACGCGGCAGAGAGTTCCATTCCTTCCGACGTAGCCGTCCGTCCGCATAAGGAAGGTGGAGGCAAACCGCTTCGTGCGTATTGATGGAATCTACGACGTAAGGGTGGTAAATTAACACATAAAATTGCAACAAACAAATTTATTGGTGACGGCACCGGGGATTGAACTCAGGTTGCTAGCGTACTATGCAACTTGACGCGACCGCGCGGACACTGACCTACCACGGTTCTCACACATACGTAATCTTCGGTAAATCGCTTATGCATTAACTGGATCTTTCACTTTAAATCTTTAATAATCTCATGTTACAGGCGTTCTACGTAAAACGTGCGTGTAATTTGATTATTATTAAATTGATGTGAATGCAAGTAATCTATTCTTAAATTACGTATTCATAAACAGCAGAAAACTAGGCGATTATTATACGTCATACATATGGCAGGGAACTTATGGATTGATATCTGTCTCGTGATGCAAGATCCATTTCCATCCAAGACAGCATTTAACATCAGATGGCATCATGGTCAAGCACCTGTTTAAAGTATTAAAAAACGTACAAAAAAAACATAAATCTAAACACTTTTAGGTCCTAATAAGCATAGTGAAAAGCGAACAGTGATTTGTGTCCGTCTATATGGATTTAATCTATATATATATAATCTAAAAATAATTTAAAAATATATATTTTTTTGTTAACGGGGAGGAAATCTTCAAAAAGATACCCCGCTCTCTAGGGGGAAGGAGGCGGTTATGTGGGGGTTAAAAACCCACTAAAAACTCTCCGATGGCCCTTCCATCGCAGTGCAAGGCGACACGGGCCAGCCGATGTCGCCTCCTTCCCGGGTCCACCTTGGTTGACGACAAAGGCACAGTGACACCCTTGTCGCACAGTGAACCCGAGGCCCCTTTTGGTCATCTTCTACGACAGGCAGGGAATACCGTAGTCCTATTCTGAGAGCCCAGAACTACAGGGCTGAATTAAAAAAAAAATAATACCTAAGAATATTTATAGTTAACGTCTTGTCCATACAAATCGAAATCTGAGAAGACGATATTCTTCGTAGGTATCTCAGTTTTTTGCCCCGGAACCGGACGTTCGGCCGGGTGATTAGGAAATTATATTGGGGACCAGAATTTCTTCCGTACATTTTTTATATAGACGCCGCGTCGGGGCGCGATCGGTTATTAAATCGGACTTACCGTCTCCCTCTCTTTAATTGTCTCACTTTTTTTTTTCCACCGCCCTCCAACAATTTCAATTAACGTGAGGTGTCAAAACTTTGGCCATTTTTAAACGTCACTGATAAAACGTGACACAGCGTTCGCAATATCTGCGGTGATTATACTATCGCGAATAGAGTGACCTAGCTCAGGTTCCCTCTCGGAGGCCCTTGTACCTAAACCAGCCTACCAACCTAGCGACCAAAGTACTGTGCCACCTCTCAAAAACACGGTGAAACGTTAATTGAACTGATTATTAAGAGAATTTGTTTACACTATTTTTTCTAAACCGATACATTCCTAAATAACCTTTGATTCAGATCGTAACTTCAGACTAACCAGTGCTTATCCACATAATTGTATTGAGGCGCAGTTTGAAACTTTGATTTATCTTATTATTAATAAGGTAGATGCTACATTTACATGTGAAAAATAAAAAAACACTCACACCACGATCCACTAACAAGATGTTAACATTATACAAGCCTTTCAGTTCATTGGTGCCACTAAGGCTTACCGATGGCGTACCAATAGCACGCTAATCATGTGTGTGTGTTTGTTTGACGTATTTGGTAATGATGGAATGAAAATTTGTGACTTTAATCGGTTTCATAATGAAATGACAACGGCAAATAGCAAGTCGTTAATCTAACACTGTTTTAAAACTATGAAAACGTAAATTACTCACGAATGTTCCCTTAATATAAGCAAAAACAATGCTATAAAATAAAGGGTAATAATTATTACAATTATAAAATTAAGATTCATTAAAATTCGCTCGAAAAAAAAAATAAAGAACACAAAGAGCTAAAACAAAAATAATAAAACGTTAATTCGATGAAAACAAAATCACAAACGAACCGCGAAGAGAGAACAAAAATTGGAACAATGTAATCAAAGAAAAGCGAAAAAAAAAATCAAAAGGGCCGCGATGCGTCGGAAAGAAAGTAACGACAACACTCGGCGTCTCCAATTCACTTTTATTAAAGTAATACAAAGAATAAAATTAATTGGTGATATTAATTATATGCCACTTTGTTTTTTATTCTTTTAGGCCTACGAGGCCGCGGTCCCCTTGGAAACTATTGTTCTACCATATGCTTCTTTTTAGGGTTGAGTGAGATTATTTTTAACTGACAAACAATTATTCAACTCTCTAGTATTGTACTAAAAACACATGTCCACCTAACATCATTTATACTGTTACGATATATAAGTAAATATATTACATGTAATACTTTTTACACACGTTTTGTCTCTTCATAATATATATATTATATATATATTTATACCTATATTATATGTATGTATATATGTTTGTATGTAAATATTTATTATTAGTATTTAAGTATCTATCTACTTTTATAAACTCCAGCCGCTTCTTTTATTATTCCTCTCCATCCAAAGGTCGCCTGGAAGAGATCGCTTTTAGCGATAAGGCCGCCCATTGTTTATGTATTTTAATTATATTTTCTTTTTTTTTTATTTTAGTTCATAAGTGTAAACAATAAAGAGTTTATAAATAAATAAATAAATAAATAAAAACACAAACATAAAAAAAATGAAAAATAAACTTGTATAAAGACAAAAAACAACGATAGCCGTTGCTTTATTATGTTATTTTATTCCCTAAAATCTCTTTATGTACTTGCACTCTATTACAAAATACAAATATATATATATATATATATATATATATATAAAAGAGAAAGTGTGTGGGTATGTTCCATTGAGGCGAAACGGCTTGACCGATGTCAATGAAACTTTCAGCGTATCTTCAGATTGACCTGGCGAGTAATCCTGTAAAGTTTGTTGACGATCAGAGCACTCCTCAAACACAACTTTTATTTACTATGATAATATTCTATTGTTTAGTCGTACGTCGTACTTTTATTTCTCATATTAACTCGAACCCGATATGTTTTTGTATAAATGATATACATATGGGGTAATGATCTTCCCCCGGGAAGTGCTCTCCTTGAGCACAGTGCAGAGGGGCTCCGGTGAGTTCCACTGGAGATCCCGAAGTCCCGAGGTTTTAGTGGGTAAAAACCCCACATAACCGCTTCCCAACAGAAGGCAGGGTATCTTTTTGAAGATTTCCACCTCGATAACAAAAAAAAATAATGACCTTCACCCGCTCGAGAAGAGAATGATGATGATGAGAAATACGGAGAAAAATGAATAATTTAATATATTGTGAGAGTTGAATTAAATATTTAATGATGTAAGTTTATTGTTTAAATAAAATAAAGCACAATCTAGCACAGCGGACTGGATACGCTAGTACAATATAATTTGCTTTATACATTAGATATAACCTAAAAATTGTCTTCTGCCAAAAAGCTTTTATGATTTATAAAAATCAAAATGTTTTCATATTATATCCATTCGTCATCAAAAATTAAGTATTAAATACATTTACAATTTGATATTAATTTTAAAACTCTTTAAAATTAATATCATATATTATTTTTGCGCATATTTTTCTATGATTTATTATAATTGTACAAATGTTTGTTGTCCTGAATAAAGAGAAAAAAAAAAGATTAAATAAATGTCGTAATCCAAACGCCATATTTTTAATCTGTGGTATTAATGTATTGCGTATCGAGGGCGACATTTGTAAGACAAAGATGGTGAATTTTGCATCACAATTAACATAGTATGACGAGAGACACGAGCGAGACAATGACGCAGTAGAAAAACGTGTTTCCTGCTTTCAATGCGTCCATTTTAAATATGAAATAAGTTCACTTGCCATTTAAATGGAGATATCTTATTGACTTAGGCACAAGGCGTGCGATAATGGGGACAGAGTGTTTCAGAATAAATATCTACCACTAACAGATTCTAATGGCTTTGGTTCAGCTTCAAATATATTTATAAATATATCCTTTTATACAACTACAAGGCTCGATTATTAGAGCATTAATATTACCAATCTTACTGTACGGAGTAAGATCACAAAGTCACAATTCGAGAGAAAGACAGAGAATAGATGCATCCGAGATGTGGTGCTGGAGACGAATGCTACGAATGTGGACTTGCAAGCGCACAAATGTGTCTTTTTCTCCCAACTCGCCATAAAGACCAGACTGTCCACTGCGTGTCCACAGCGCGAACTTTCGTATTTCGTGCATATAATGCGTAGAGGGATGGCAACCTTGAAAAGCTGATTATCGTTGGCAATACAGAAGGTAAGAGAACAAGAGGCCGATCGCCAACGTGATGGTCTGACCAAGTAAAAGGTGCCATCTCTTCTCCTAATCTCTACCTGGTGAAGGAAGCCGATGGAGGCGGACTGTCCACTGACCACGATCCTGAGAAATGTGGGACCGACAAATAAGAATACAACTAGCCTGTGAATTCCTTACTCACCAGAGTCCTAATCTTTAAAAGAAACTAAATAGAAAATAGCACTAAAACTATAAAGAACAAACTTAGGCATGTATCTATGTTATACTGGCGTAGCCAGCCTACTTTGCCGTGCTAGATTTTGCTTTATTTCATTTAAAAAATAAACTTACATCATTACATATTTAATTTAACTCTCACAATATATTAAATTATTCATTTCTCTCCGTATTCATTCTCTTCTATTCTCTTCTCGAGCGGGTGATGATCATTACCTACACCCATGTACATATATAGTATATATAGTAAATACAATATCATGCCGTAATAGTAGTATCATAGTAAATAAAAGCTGTAGACAGTCTGAAAAGAGGAGTGCTCCGATCGTCACCGTACTTTACAGGATTACACGCCAGGTCAATCTGAAGATTCTCTGAAAGTTTCATTGAAATCGGTCCAGCAGTTTCGGATCCTATAGGGAACAAACCCACACACTTTCTCTTTTATACATATAGTTGGCTTCAAATCGCGTGTATCTGAATACTTTCTACTAAAACAATGAAAAATTACAAAACTGGTATATATATATTGTCGTTTATGTATTCCATGTAAATGTATATTTATATATCTATTTAATTTTTTAAAAACGCTATTTTTAGCGACACTACCCTTAACCTGCTCTTAACTACCAAAGATTAGCTGAAAGAAAATGCTTCAGTTCGCCTTTGTACATATACTATATGTACATGGAAGAAAGACTTAAATAACTTATAACTCAAAAGTATAGAGCGACCTAAGAAGCAAACAGAACCGAGTCCAATACCGAGATCAATTAAATAATTCATAATATCTACCATCCCTTGTTACTCGATGGCGGTTTTAAATAATAACATATATTTATTATAAGAAATCTTAATATGTCACTTAATAAAAAATAAACAACAAAATTCTGCAAAATATAACACGATTAAAGTACCAGCAACAGATGTGTTCCATTTATCTGCTCCCAAATAAAGTCGTTTTTTTCTTAACGCAATCACCGAAAATTCGGAACGGATGCGTCGATATGTATCGTTGTGATTTTTTACCGGTTTTTTGGGAACATCTGAACGTAACAGGTGGAGAGCGTAAGATCTTTATTGAACATTAAAACGGAAATAATGCCCCGTGTATCCCATGAATTATCGTTCTTACTTATAAAAACAATGACATTTACGAAGTAAAAGTGAACAAAGTTCGATATAAACGTTTTATTTAACACTATCTAAAAAAGTGCTCGACTATGATCCCATCTGATGTAACGTTGAAAGAAATTCTATATTGAGAAATAGCTTAGTAAAGAAATATCTACTCGGATCGCAATGCTTACGCGTAACATAGTAACCGTCCAAGCAGAGGTTACCCCTCACTGGGGGGACCCTTGTGTCGAGTTACTAGCAATAGAGGTTCAGCCTAAGCGACCTAAAAGCGGTGCCACCTCTCAATCCGGTGAAGCAGTCAAGGCCGGCCTCTCTGGCCAATCTGTGTAGTTCGTCATTAAAAAAAAAATCTTGTCTTGAAAACACTTACATCGAATATTCCATAAAGAATTGAAAACAATGTTTTCAATCACTTTACGAGTTTTTTAAGTTACTAACATATCAACAATTATTCTATTAAAAAAACATACAAAATAATTTATTACGTAAATTAAATGCTACTTTAGAAGACTTCGACTAAAGGTCGCATTAAAAAGTAAATTTATTATTTAACAAATTAAAAATGTCACAAAAAGCGAATACGCGCCAAATGTTCAATACAATTGGAGCGAGAATAAATAGAACAATCTAGATTGGCGTAAACACGCACTCTTTTAAAAGAATACTTTTATTAATAGAAATTAAAACACGATTACGTCCCATAATTATTTTAAATCGAATTTTAAAAACGTCCAAATTATCTTATTAATAGAAATGACAAATGTATTTCTGTTTCAGTGTATAAAATTAAATTATATTTCATTCACTTACTTTTAATTTGTGATAAATATTTCAAAAAATTTCTGGCCAACATAACAAACGTAAATTGTTGTTTCTTTTCTCCAAATTTATTCAAACTCAGAACTTGCCACTTAATCTGTCTTCTTTATTCTAAAAGCCGTTTCTTTAATTAGCAACAAAGAACGGCGTTGCGTGTTGCTTTTACATTTTTTTTAATTTAATTACGTCTTTCTTTTAAAAGACAAAGGACATAATGTGTTCAGCCATTATGATTTGTTTGTGGGACGGATTTGCAATTCTTTTGTTTTACTAAAAATTCTTAAAGAAATATTTTTGTGTTTGTTTTTTCGCATAATACTAATAATATCAAAAGCAAGTAAAATGAATCTGTAAGTAAGCTGCGTCAATACTTCCTGAAATGGCATTTTGAAGTTATTAAGCTATTTGAAAGTCTTATAAATCTCCCGATCGCAAGTTATTAGATTAATGGAAAACCAAAACCGACTTCAAATCGAATCAAACGTTAAACGTTATAATGCACGGACGTCCTCTTTGTATTTCCGAATTATCGTAGGAATAGAATTAATCAGAACCTCATCAAACTACTCTAAAAGTACATTCTTTCCAATTAAAAATGAATCATCGAAATCGTCATTATTTTTTTATCATATTGCGTTATTCGTCCATTTGTCGCGCACATACTTAATCCAAATTTAAGACGTTTTCGTACGACATAAATTGAATGGGACCACATGGGAAAGAATCCTCAAAACCAGTCCATAATCATGAGGTAACAAATATAAAAACATACAGAATTGAGAACATCCTTTTTTGAAGTGGTTTAAATATTAAAAGCTAACGACCGAGTCATGGCCCGCCCCAGACCGAGATTATAACGCCATTTATGCTAAGCCACCTAGGCTAGAAAAAAGCTAAGCAATCCAAGAGCCACCACTCAAATTACGCCGTAACTATTCTACATCACTGACGAACAGAGTAAGTTCGTACTGTTAGGCGGCCGTCGCTGGATCTCTTTTAAAAAAAACTACTATGTGGCACACACGACTTCATTTTGTAACAATAAAGATCTGACCCCCGAATCCTTTTTGGAAAGAACTGAGATCCGCGAGGACTTAGACTGCTTTGAATATATGTAGAAACTGTACAAGTTAGCAAAAGAATGTACTTTGTGCTATTAAGGGTTATAACAAAGGTTCAAAAAAAAACAAAATTGGGAAGTCAACGCAACTTAAAGCGATTTCTCGCCTGATGCCTAGATAACTAGATCTATTATGTTATTATAAGTATCAGGAGTTGTATCAGAGAGACCAGATGCGAGCTAACGGTCCCCGGCGGTGCGATACCGCACAAACTGGTTGCTTCAGTTAAAATATCTACACATAGATACAAGTATTATCCGTTCGAATTTCGTTGCGTGCGGATAACTCTGACCTTTGCGTCATGGCAGGGTTACTTATATCTCGATTATCTTAAATAAATCGAAATAATTTCATTTACGACATAAAATGTCTTTGTCTAAAATGTCATTTTTTGTACACTACCTGCTGCTGGTTATTACGGGACAGCTCTTGAGTCGTTTAGCCTGAAGCTCTTTAGGGGTTATCTAGGCACAAGGGCCCGAGAAAAAACCTCGGCTTGGTGGTTACTTTATTAGCCACGACTTGATCGATAGCTTTTGTCAGTACACTATTAAGAAATCCAAAAAAGCTTAGGCACAGTATGCTAGCAAGCCGATTTCGTTCCTGGATTCATGTATTAAATTGTTCGTTGCAATTTTAAATGCCGAATCACCCAGCTACTACAAAGCTAGAATACTGGCATGTATTTCTTTTTCATATTTTATTATTTACAAAAAAATTGTTATCTATAATAATCAGATTAATATATCCAAACCTGGACCTAATTGAAATTATAATATTTAAAACCACGATGTTATTATATACAAAAAGAATTTTAAATTTCGAACGCTTCTTTGAACACGCTTCAATGGTGGAAGTTGTATTATTAATGATCGATAATCTAAGATAATTACCGATTGAGAATTAACCTTTGCCCCTTAGACGTCTGTCGAAAAATTCGCGCCAAAGTTTTTTCACTTAATTTAAACTCAAAGGATACTCGAGATAATTGCTCTCCGCGCGGGCTCCTTTCACTGAGATCTCAAGAATCGAACCCATTTCCGAACGAAAGTAATTTTCTACATTTTCCCCCCCATTTTTTGGCATTCACCATAAGGTCGCGTCGGCCATTGTGAGCAAAGAATTGGTGATTAAAATTCAATTTTCGAACAATCGACGCGTTAGCCGGGATGAGACGTTGCTGCATTTTAATTGGATGAATTTTTCGACGATAATTATATCAGAACTATGAAGAAATTGAAGTGATATTTAAATAAAATATAAATTATTTGTTAATGGAATGTAAGAATAAAAAAAAATCGCGACGCCATTTTGAAAATCGTTTCCTACGTATACCGTTCGCATTTAAAACACAAACGTCCCTCTCACAATCAATTCAATTTTTACGAGAGGGAGTGAGATAAACATAATTTTCAACTTATAGATAAATACGATACGACAATAATTGAAATGAAATGTATAAAATCATAAAATAAAACGGTATCAAAATAATAATTCAATGCACCGAATTGAATCCATCTGCATCAGTTACGCGTGCCGGTCAGAAATTAAAAAAAAAAAGGAAACCGTAACGTCAAAATGACTTCACAAACATAGGGTTGGCACAATAAAAAGAATCCCGGAAGATATTCTTCCTTATACCTGCGAACAAAACAATAGCGTAGGGTTGCCATTAGCATAATAATACTTGCGTACTATTATTTTCGGCATATTGGCTAACAAATGCCCATTATGGACTTGGGGCAGCTGCAGGCCATTTTTTTTCGGGGGTCATTGTCCAACGGAATGCGTTGTTTTGTTTAACATGTCATAGGTCACAACCCTAGAGCGTTGCAGTTGTGAAATATTACAAATTATTATTAACAATAATTATTATAAATAAAATAACACGGAATAGTGTTTTAAAATTTTTGTTTTTATAATAAGTCGTAATTAGAGTTTAAATGGATTCGATAATAATAATTCTTTATGAAACATATACATGTTACAATATACCAGATAAATATAGATTATCTCATTTCAGAAAATAGTGCATATCGTGTGTCCTATGTGTATGCATTTATGATTGTATTTTGGAGAGTGTGCTCAGGGACTACATGATCTAATTCCACAATTGGACTTCAAGACACATTGCTGGATTTCATCCTTTTGTTGTGAACATCCCTCCCGAACGAAGCGTCCTGCTTCGGCTTTCATTATTCATACAGCACTGGACTGGAATAGTTTGCCCGATAGTCTTTCCTTCCGATTACAATGTGGGTATTATCAAGAGTAGAGTGAATAGGCATTTACTAAGCTAGTGCGCCTTACCATCCAGGACTGCATTTACACTTAACGTCACGTGGGATCGTACTTGCTTAGAAAGTATGAAGAAATGTGTATGTATGGGTGTATGTGAATGCATATTTATTCTTATATATCATTATTTATAGTTTGAGTATTGGCTTGCAATGAATTTTATATATAAATTCCATTTAATTTTCCCTTTAAATTTCTCTTGGTGACAAATAGATCTGTTATAAATAAAATTGCAATCAAAACAAAGCACGCCATAGCATTTGCTAATGATACTTCGAGCTGATTTTGAGTAGATAATTGGAACAAAAATACAAAAAAAAAACAAAAACACTATGACACAGGGCCAACAGTTCAGTCCAAATACGTGACCAAAATCAATGTAGAGTTGACTGCGTAGGGTATTTAAAATCAAAATCAAATCACGATTAAATCTATAAAATTAGTATTATTTCAATGGCAATATATATGTGACGGAAAACGGTCTTTATATCATAGACTGTAACTTTTAAAATATTTATATACATATATATTTAATTATTGCAAAATGATGTACATTGATCAAATAGTTTTTGTAATTCAAGTTCAAGTACAGATATTATAACAAATCTATATATGTAATCAATAACCTGGACTAAATATATCTACATTAGAATAGAATAGAATAGAATATTTATTTACTAACACAGATTTGGTTACACTTATAAGCATTTCACAAACCAAACGAACATACATGTAACCATTGCAGCACATATTACTGGTATGCAGTGACCCCCAAACTAAGCAGACGCTTGTATCTTGGGAGCCAGAGTTGCGCTGTGGAGTTAGCATTATTGCACAAAGTAGTAGTTTTTTCATAATTTAATTAATAACTTTATATATACGTATGTATATATGTATATGTGTGTTTGGCCAGGTATATATATACATGCGTAGTGTATTATTAATGTAAATTTTATTAAAACTACATTAAAGCTTTATGGGACATAAATAAATCCTCGGTGAAATTATGCAAGCCTTTGTGTCGAGTTACTAGCGATAGAGGTTCAGACTATGAGAACTAAGAGCTATGCCACCTCTCAATCCGGTGAAGCAGTCAAGGCCAGCTTCTCTGGTCAATCTGTGTAATCGTTAAAAAATCCAGCTAATGATACACGCTATAGTCACATCAACTAAGATGATTCCACTTAACATTATGTGGGATTGTAGTCAAGTATTTGCAAGTAAATTTAAAAAAGAGAAACGAATTGGAAAGGAACCGAATAGAACAATAATTATAGATAGTAATAAAAGGACACTAAAATAATAGAAACTGTACCAACCCTTCGTGTAGGAAAAAAAAACAACAGGTAATCAAAGGGTAGAAGCTCACGTCACGTTTAATACTTTATGAAAGGAGACACAAAAAGCGAGGGGTCGATTCGAAATAGAGCAAGTATAAATAAGTTTCAAATCGTTGTAGCTAAACGCAACAGACACGCACGGACAGTTCTAATGGAAAATTAGTTAACATTATAATGGAACTTTCTAGATTATTTCGAATTTATACAAGCAAAAAGTATTTTTATACTTTCTAAGCAAGTGCTGGACTACGATCCCACCTAATGTTAAGTAGAAATGCAGTCCTGGTAAGGCGCACTAGCTCGGTAACTCTACTCTTGATACTTACATTGTAATCGGAAGGAAAGAAAGACGCGGGCAAACTATTCCAGTCCTTTTCTGTACGAATAATGAAAGACGAAGCAAAGCGCTTCGTTCGGATGTGTTTAAAATTTCCCACATATTCTATACTAGCTTTTTATGTTTGCTTTAAATATTTTGTAAACAACAGAGTAAAATTTGTTGAACGGCCGCGAGATCTTTTACCTGCAATGTTCCCAACTACGATCAGTATTTCTAGACTCTCCTCCTACTCCCATTTACACTCACCTCGATATCACACAGGTAATACAGTCGTTGACTAAAGAAATGTAACACTTACCCAATTCGTAACAATTGTATCCCGTCAAACAATAAAGCACCGAAGAAGACACTAAGAAGACACACAGAATAAATAACACTAAGATAAATCTCTTAACACAAACACTATTTGAAAAACCGTTTTTTCTGTTGCGAAAGAAGCAGTAATTGTATATGATTGACATTTATGATATGACGTGTGGTCTGTTTGAAGTTGAACAACTAAACGTAATTCTGTCCCATTCACTCTTATTAAATGGGGTTTTATAAAATCAGATTTCAATAAAGAAAAATTTGTCCTAAAAATAACAAACACAAGAAAGAACGAATCATCCAATTTGGTGCAGTTGTTAGAAAGTTATGCACAGACATACACTTAGGTAATTCATATTAATTTATTTAGATAGCGGATTGTGGAATGCTAATTATATTAATTATAGTAAAATTATGCGTGCATATTGCATTAAATCAATAAAAAAAACATTACACACGCTACCATGCGCTTAACAAATATAGTTATATGGTTGCTTAGCAACGGTTAAGTATCTATGATGTGTCCCGTCGCTGACAGATCCTGGGCACCCCGCTCATAACAGCTGATGGCATTCGCGGTAGGTTTAGTGGGTATGGGCTGCTCAGGCCGGGTCCCACACATCCCTCCGGGCCTACCCAGGGTACCGGAGGATGGTCTATAAACAGATTCCTCAGCGTTAACAAAAAAAAAGTATCTATGATAAATAATTACATACTATTTATATAGATAGTATTTTCAATGCTCCCATTTCTGGGTAACAGTCGAATTTCGACTATAGGGCGAGCACTATAAAAATATAGTGGTCGTCATCATAATATATAATTTTTATTAAATTGTATAGGAGCTGTTCGCTTTTTACAAAGGTTATTAGGTCCCAGGCGTCATACATGTGGTGATCCCACCATTCATCCGGCACAAAATTTTAGCAAGTGACTAAAATAGCAGCTATATATCATTGTTGGGCAATACAAGTCATATCCGTCTGCCGATTTTAGTGCGGATTGACAAACAATATACAAGAATTGATTTCCAGACATGCAGGTTTTTTCACGGTACCTTCACTGCCTACTACGTAGTTACCGTCTATATGTCCCATTGTTACAGACCTCTATAAAGAGAGAGTGAGGGTTTAGTCCGCCACGTCTACCGTGGATGACTTCACATGGGTTAGAAAATTACCTAACACATGTAGGTTTTCCTCACGATGTTTTCCTTCACAAACAAATTAATTGGTGCCGGCACCAGGTATCGAACTGGGGTCGCTAGTGCACTACATAACTAACTACGAATACATTGAGCTATTGAGAAGTAAAAAAACGTAAACTAAAAATTTTTTGTAATAAATTTACAAAAACGTTGAAACGAACACAAAGTTTGAATCGTCGAAACGTTCATAAATGTTTTATTAAAATAGATTCAGACTATACTTTTTGTAGAATTTAAAACTGCGCCGTCGGATGGGAATGAATAAAAATAATCGCGCTAAAAACCCGGGGACTGATTCCTCCGCCAACCTCCTTACTGTTCACACGATCTTAAGATGAATAGGGTTGCCACTGCGAAAATTTGAGTTATATTATCGCAGTGGCAACCTGTGTAAATTACAGTACTTACATATATATAGGAATAAAACAAACAACTCATATTAGCGATAGTTTTTGGGATTTTTCTTAAATAGTTTCTAAGCAAGTGCTTGAACACGATCCCATCTGATGTTAAGTGGAAATGCAGTCCTGGATCGTAAGACCCATATTGTAATTGGAGGATCGTGTCTACAGCGTGTACTGTCATATTTCGGGCATATAATGCGTAGAGAGGATGGCAACCTTGAAACGATGGGAATACAGAAGGCAAGAGCACAAGAGGCCGGTCGCCAACGCGATGGTCTGACCTCCTATACTAATCTCTACCAGATGGTGAGGGCTGTCTCGGATCGAAGCCGATGGAGACAGATTGTTCACTTGAGGGGCTCAAGTGACCACGATCCTCTGAAATGTGGGAACGACAAAGAAAAAGAGTTGGAGGGAAAGAAAGCGGGCAAACTATTCCAGTCACTTGTTGTACGAACCAAAAGACGAAGCAAAGCTTCGCCGCCCTTGTACTCTCTTTACAGAGAAGGCATGTTTCTTATAGTAGACATTTATAGGCTGTAAGTAATCATCTTAGAATGATTACAGACTGCTCTGTTTAAAGTTCTTGGGTGAAGTAAAAAAAATCAACGGGTTTTTTTTTCCTTATTTTTTCGAGACTTTTGCCCTTTTGGGGATGTCAGCCCCATCATACTCTAAACTACGCACACACACCTTGGTCGCATGAAGCGAGAAAGAAAGTCATCAATGTTGTATGGCCATAGCCACAAGCTTCCTTGCTCCCTCTGAGGTCTTGTCAGACAGCAGCATTAAGAAAACCCCCACATGTTGCTCCCTCAGTTTTAGACTATGTATTAATGACTTTCTTTCCGCTCCATGTTTGGCACATTCCCCAATATGTGGTGTACATCGTCCACCACTCGTGACTCGGCCTCCGCATCCGATGTGCAAAAATTTTGCCGGAAAATGTCCCGACCTTAATCTGTGCGCTGTTGCGATATACTTCCTACTAGTTTCCTTCAGGAACCAAGGCAAATCACACAGAGTCGACCGAGGAGGTCTATTTTATACCAAATACCTTTCTGCTGACTTCTTTCATCGAATAATCAACGGGTTACACGACTAAGAGTTGAGTACTAAGCGAGAAAGTCGTTAGCGGCAACCATAGCGCCCGCCACCGGGAACTTCGGGAAAACTTGCCAACTATAGTTTTATTCTTCTTCTTGCATTTTTCTCCAGCAGAAAACGGGGAAATATTTTTTTTTGCTTCCCATTACGACCGCCCGCTCGTTGAATATTTTTGCTACCCACTCGAAATCTTGTACCCTTTTCAGGAGTTGAATACCTATCTTTCTTTTACACCACTGTTCAGAACATAGGTGCAATGGAGTAGATTGTTTGAGTTAGAAGTTTTTTTTTTATAAAATGAAAATTATAAAGCCATACTCTATGCTGTTTTTTACAAATGCAGTTCTGGCTAGTAGGTACACTAAATTAGTAAATGCTTATCTTCAATGTACTCTTGAAAATAACTATATCTGTCAAACTATTCTAGTCCTTTGCTGTACGATGAATGACAAAGTGCTTCGCTAACAGAACTAAATATTAAGAAGTCCCTTTCTTAAAATGGTCCTATCGGCTTACAAAACATCATATGCAATCATTTATGATACCAAGGATATTTACGAACGAACATGAAAGCAAATTTATTTTAATCGGACAGCCTTGGAAAGCTAATCTTGGTTGGCTGTGTCGAAAGAAGTAGCAGAAGCAGAACGCCCACTAGGTGGACGAACTCTATTGCAGTAGTTACTGGACTGAAACTCATGGCAGCTATCCACCTGATCCAAAATAGAAGAGAGTTAAGCTGGTTAAAAGCAGCTCTCTAGGTGGTCACGACCTTCAGAATTTTCTTGAAGTTGATTAATAAAATGCATACAAATTAATTAGACCTCTTTTAAAAAAGAATGGTGGCATATTTTTCTCACAAATACTACTAACGTTCTAGTTAATCATTCCAACTAAACTTAAGCTTATGTTAGGAGATAGTTCAAGTAAATAGTTGAATGATGGATTCGAACCTACAACCTTATGTTTCACAAACTATACCCTAATTATTTAGGTTATTGTCGCTTTAAAGTTAGTTCCGAAATCCTCACATAACAACATACAAGTTTTAAATCTGGTTTTTAAATAAATACTATGAATACTTTATGGTTTTCTGTTTGCTATTGATTTAAACATAAGATTTCATTCTATAAGATTACAATTGTAACAAATTCTAAGAATAAAGAATTCAACTTGATAACTCCAAAGATTTCTTAGTCGCTGCGAACTCCTTAAGTTTTTATTTGACCACTGAAGCATTCCCGAGATAGCGACGCGGTGAAAATTAAAAAAAAAATACCGCTTGAGAAAGAAATAAAGAATAACGGGAGGATGAAACTTCTTCTTGAAACGTGAGAAGGCACTGGCGAGGAAGTAACACTTCCAGGATTTGTTTAACTTCTTTTTAACCTACTTCAAATATGAGGTTTTCAATTCGACTGTACTTTTTATGTTTATTAACTTAGAACTTTTGATTGGGAGCACCGATTTTGATTATTCTTTCTTTATTTGAAAGTTTTTTTTGCCCCAAATTTAATTTGAAGTCGGTTTTTACTTGTAAATATACTCGTATAAAACTGCATTGGAAATTCGACAACTTAACGCTTTCACGGTACGCCATTTTCCAACGTGCGATTTATTAAATTCAACAAAATGGCCGCCCGTAATGTGCGTACATTTACGAGAACGTCAATACCGACAAATTTCGCCCGCCCGATGCAGGTGGAATACTATTATATTTTTTTCATGCCCACTGACCACCCCAAAATAGTTGGGGGCGAGAGGGGAATAGTTGGGTGGGAATGCGTGACCTCAACCCCACCCCTGTACACGCCACCCCATTACACCCCAGCGAGGTCGGCGGGGGAGGGTTGGGTGGATAAGGGGAGATGCACTTACCATGTGTGCACGCAAATTCATGCCCAATAATTTAAATTTCCGATTGGTATGATTAATTCAAAATTAATGTTATGTATTTGCGAGGCACGATATAAGTCGGCCATTACGGCGGGAAACTGTTTAACGTATATTATGTGATATCACACCGCGCTATCGGCAACCATTTTGAGGTTGCTTTGCACAGATAAATGTCAATTCGTTTTTTTCGCAGGTAATAAAGTAGAATTTTGTTTCTATTTAAAAAATTTGCTCTACATACGTAAAGAATAATGATAATACAAAAAAAAGCCACTTTGAATCACACGTGACTTTTCAAAGAAATTTGATTTTATTTCATAAGTATTATAGTTATATAACGAGCAAGCTACGCCCGTTGTTACCCGCGATTAAAAACTTTAAATTTTTCTAAAATAAATCTAGCCTAAGTTACTTACTTCATCTATCTGCCAGTGACAGTCCCGACAATCGGTCGGGCCGATCCAGAGATTGGCTGTAACAAACAGACAAAAAATTTTATACTTTCTAAGTGCTCGTCCACGATCCAACTTGATGTTAAGTGGAAATGCAGTCCTGGATGCTAAGGCGCACTAGCTTAGTAAATGCCTTCACTCTACTCTTAAAAAAACATTGTAATCAGAAGGACAACTTGCTGTACGAACAATGAAAGAATCAAAGCGCTTCTTTCGGGTTTGAGTTCACAACTAAAGATGAAATCCTGTAGTGAGTCTTGAAGTCCGATGATGTGGGAATTAGATGAAATCGAAGCAAACGTTAAACGCTATTACGCGCGGACGCCCTTTTTGTATTTCCGAATTATCGTAGTAATATTACGAAATCAAACTTACTAAACTTTCTTCTAACTACTCTTGAAGAATCATCCTTTTCAATATAAAATGAATTATCGAAATCCTATGGCGTGTATACATTTGTGGCACACATAATGTAAATTTAAGACATATAGTTTTGTCATGGATCCCATTGTCAGAATGGGACCATAAATAGCAATACACGAAAGCACCAGTTTTCAAATAAAACGAATCAACATAATAGGTTAATTCAGGACAAAATTATGCGGTAACTGACATTTAAAAAAATACAGACGAATTTCTTTTGAAGTCGAAAAAAAGCGGACAGCGAAAACTGTCTATTGATACCCGGCTACGATTAAAAGGACATGAGAGCTTATGATACTATTATTTAAGAAAATAATTCTATTGTACAAAAATATTAGTTCTAGATAAGTAATCAATATTATATTGTATGCTATAAACCTCCAAAGCATTTTATGGTATAAAAATCATGTTTACCTAGATTCAATTAATTTCGGTTAGTCTAATATAAAACGTAACTATTGATTCATCTTCAAAGTGAAATCACACGCGTTATTGACTGGGAAAACATGCGGTAAATATCCGAATACAAGTCAAAATGGCGTAAGTCTGCGTTCCAAATTCAAAAATAAATGCGCAACATGCGCGCGATGTCGGATCGTTGTGTTTTAAAATCGACAACACGTACTGCGCTGTGGATATTTCATTTTTATTTTTTGTTAAATTTTCTTGTTATTAATTTAATAATTAAATTAACATTTTGTATTAAACAGTTTATTAAAATTTGTTATAAATTGAATGATAAAATATCGTTTTGTAAATGAGTTGTAGAAATATGCAATTTGAATTTTTTCATTGTTATACAAAATTCTTTAAATAATTTTTATCTGTAAACGAAATCGGGTTACAACGATTCAAGAATGCACAAGACCTACGCGTAGTCGAAAGCCTAGCGCGCTTGGTTACAGCTGGGAAGTACTTTTGTATGTAAATCGAATGCGTAGGCTCAGACCCTTTGTAAGCTCTGAACCTAGTTTTCGATAGATACAGTTGGTTGCGTTTAAATGTGCTAATGTTGTAAGCTGTATTTTTTTTACAATAAACGCAATAGACTATACAATTCTGCCAGTGTCATTGTTGACTAAATACTTTTTTTTAACTATAAGTGATAATTAGTGATATTAAGGTTTTTTTATTAGACATTTGGTCTTTTCAGGATATATTTCACTTATTTTATTTTTGGTTTTAAGAAAAAATAATAATAAATAAAAATAAAATATTATAAAATAAAATAATTTATTTTATAATATTTTATTTTCACTCGGAAGTTTTTAAAAAACCATTCTTATATTGCTAGGTTATGATGATGATGAAATTATGTATATATTGCATCGTTACTTTTAATAAACCGATGTTGCCCGCGCAACAATTTTAACGTATACTAGTGAAATAATTACAAATTAAAATACGCTCTTTCAGTATAAAATACCATGCAAATTAACACACGATAAATGTTCTCAGAATCCGCTCAGATAGCATCCTTTAGCCGTTGAACATCGTTCGAACTGTGCTAAGGCAAACGCCTTTCCCTTCCCTACATTTATTCATAGAGAAATAACAAAAATAGCCATACAACAACGTCCAATTTACGTTAAACTACTCCGTCCCCCTCCCGTTCTTCGCTTTTGTACGCACGCGGGGATATTGCGCTCTGAGCCCGAGGTCGAAGTATACTGGATGACTTAGCGCGTAGGTTGTATAGCTCGAAAAATGGTTGTCTGGCCACAATAGTATAAGGAACGGTGAACCCGGAAGAAATATTTTCTATGGGTAAGATTTAATCTGTTGTCCAGTTGGATCTCACAGATAATTCTATTGCTTATCGGTTTTGTTTTTAATGTGTGTAATTATAAGTTTCTTAATAGTTAACATCAGATATTACAAATGATAATATTTATAAAAATCAAAACATTACAGATAATACACATTTTAGTCATGTCAGTTTCTTTTTAAATATTACTTTTTAAAAAGAGTTATATAAAATGAAAATAAAGAAATTAAAGGAAAAATCAATATTACAAATTCGTTTCTATTCTATTAATTTATCTAACAACGAGTCTATTATTTATTTAAATATCATTAATTTAAACACATATTTTCCTTGCTAAATCGTCATTCAAGCATCATGTTACAAATTGCCAATTCGTCATAATTTAAAGAATGAAAATTATTAATTAGAAATTTTTGAAAAAGATTGTTCATCATTTAAAATATTTGTTATTTAAATAATGAACAATCTTTTGTTTCATATTCGATCACAATGACATTTTAGAAAATGTCATTAAATGACGATCTATCGTCGAAAAAAAAAACTTCGACTTATACTTATGCGTCTTATAGTTTTTCTTATTTTGTACATTTGTTAATGGCTGAATTTTTGACATTTTACAAAAATAAAAAGAAGTAAAAATTGTTGAAGATTAGAATCGCTTATGAGGTACAGATAATAAATTGCCACAGTATATTGCCTGCACTTTTACCCAACTGGCCCAATAAAACGCATGCGATATTTAGTATCAATAAATATGAGTATGGTACCGTTACTGCCCGATTAGCTATAGTAGACGCGGATGGCAATATTTCTATGCGATTCGCTATGTCAATGACGGCGATGGCAATATATCTATCTGGTTGCATTTAGATAGGGTCGCCATTTGCATTAGATTCTTTGGATGCCCACTTGAATATTTGAATAATGTTATTGTCTTAACTCGTGTTTCTTTTATAATACGAATTGCTTTTTTAATATTAATTTAAAGATACAATAAATATATTTATTGGTGACATTACTTTAAATACGTCTTTTAAAATACAATTAAAATATAAAAATTAAATGGAACAAAATTAATTATTATACCTTACGTCAAAAAGTGAAGTAAAGTGTAAAATTACAAAATATTTTTACACCTCAAGATTAAGACAAAATTTAATAGCTCAGTGATTTTTGTTTTGTTTAATAATAAATGTGTGAAGAATTGTTATAAGAATTTAGATTTTTTTTGACGAATTACACAGATTGGCCAGAGAAGCAGGCCTTGACTGCCTCACCGGATTCAGAGGTGGCGCAGCTCTTAGGTCGCTTAGCCTGAACCTCTTAAAAAATATTATTAGAATTTAGATTGAAATGTCTCCTTGTTATAAGGAAGTAGAACGGATGGATGGAGAAAGAGAAACGAATGTCAATACGAACAACGATGTTAGAGGTTGTCTATTGTACAGATTGGTGACATAGTGAAAAAGTCCGCCTATGTCAGAACCGTGAGAAATGGAATTCGTAATCTGTGCCTACACTTCTGCTTCGAAAGTGGTTTGTTTTCATTTTTATAAAGAATTAACCGAAAACTGGAAGTCTCATCTAAGATAAGAAATACGTCACTTTTCAATGCGTGGAAAACAGTTGCGGTCAGCTTATCTGACTAATCTGTGTAGGTTTGTCACAAAAAAGAAACGTCATTGGTGCTATTTTTTGTGACTAAATTAGAGAATGTATCTGTACAAGCCGCACAGAATACGAACCTCCGACCTTTAGATGCTGGTTTTCAAAGTACTTCCACTATATAGTAAAAGGCTTAAATGACTTACTATGACAGATAATGTTGCTATTATAAAGTAACAAAAACACCACACAATATTACTTTTATGTTTTGTAGTAAACATTCACTATCATATCATATTCCATATTACATGTTTTATGATGCCAAATTACCGCATGTTTATTATTTCGAAATGATTATATTAAATTCTATATTACATGTACAGAGGTAAATATCTTTTGATATTACTAATATACCAGTTAAATTGTCATTATAAATATTTACCTATAAATTTTACATTTAACTTATCGTTATCCGTTCTAAAAGATTTCCTAAATGGTAACCCTAATCTAGGAAATAATTCTACAATATCTTTCCTTACAAACGCACGCGTATGTACGCATTCTTCGCACACATGCAAATGCGCGCACACAGGCGCACAGAGACTATGCAGAAAAGATAGCTATACATTACACGGCGGTTAGTGTGGGACCGGGCGCCTGTGTGCGTAGGTGCATTGACCTATGCATTTGCTTCCAGTACAGGCTAAAAGTATGCGTTCACTTTATTATGGTTTTATTTTTAAAATGTTACTCCGGTCATCGCTTTCTTTCGTGTTGGGTTAGGTCGCGAATTTGTTACTGGCAACTACCTATATGGGTTATGCGGCTTCTGGAACGTTCGGTGACGTAAGAATCAGTGTTCGATATTTGAAATTCGATTTTTGGCATACAAAACGTAACTTTTATTTCGATACGATAATTTAGTGCAATCTTTTATTTTGTTTTTATACTCTTTACAATTCCATTTTATTACTATTGTGTTTCTTATGCAATGTAAGATTTTAATTACACAATAAAAGAAATAATAGCCGCTAAGCGTCTCTTTCGATCTGACGGACGAGGGTTTGAATCCTTATGCTTTTTTGTATGAGTGTTCCGTGTAGTGTTTCCACTAATCTTTGTTTCATCTTTGTTATTCTAAAAGTCACTCACGTCATGCTTGCGATGGAGCATATTTCCAGATTTCTCAACAGTTTGAGTCAGACAGTCACATTGGAAATACTTTTTCAATAATTTCCATTTCCAGTTATCAACAACAACTAAATTACTGTCAAAAGAATAAGACATTTAGTCCATCTGGCAACATATAAACAGTGCTTCAAATTTAAAACACTAGATGGCCCACCCCTTATATGCAATGGCTTAAATTTTTTCCAGGAGAACGGCCATACAAATGCCACCTACCGGACTGCGGGCGCGCTTTCATCCAGCTGTCCAATCTCCAGCAGCACCTGCGGAATCACGACGCACAGGTGGAGCGCGCCAAAAACCGCCCCTTCCATTGCAATATCTGTGGCAAGGGTTTTGCCACCGAAAGCAGTCTACGCACACATACAGCAAAGGTTAGCGACAAGGGATATTTCGGAAAAAACATCATATACATGTATATGAATCGATTAACCATTATAAGCTGAAATAATTTTAACCACTGCTGAACATCTAGAATTAAAATCAGTGCTAGAGTTAACCAATCTTCTAAGTTCCTTAAAATCATATATCTGAGGTAATCAATTAAGTAAGACTTGTAAGAGCTAGGAAACCTCTCAATCCAGTGAGACTAGTACAGCCTAATTAACAATGATTAAATATTTTTTGTAATTTTTGTGAAGATCCTGATTGGTCACAGAAGCCAACTGCAACAGTTTCACCGGTTTTGGAAGGTAGCAGAGCTCTTAGGTCGCTTAGCCTGGACCTCTATTGGAAGGACGGGTTGGTTTGGACGATTATTCTAATCGCCTAAGCATGAAGGTTGCAAAAAAAACCTCAAAATGTGATCAGACGCAAACAAAGGTGTGCTGTTATGCACACAAATCCAATCAGACAGCTACTGGTCTACTTTCAAACAAGATTTTGGAGAAAGTGATTCAAACTATTACATTAGCGTTATCAAATTTCCATATAATTACCATAGCATTATGAAATGTTTTACTAGAGAAAAAATTATTTCGCTCACAATTTATTCGAGTTCAGTTGTAATTGTTTCCGTGTTGTTTTGGCATTCGATTTGGTTATTAAATGATTGTAATTCATTATGCTATGATTAAAAGGAGCTGAGCGAAATACGAAAATCGAAGACAATGCTAGCCGGAACCTCGGCGGCAATATCAAATGTATGTTATATTTAATTTTAACTGATCTCAGTTTTGATTTTTTAAGCTTAAATATATACATCGATTAAATAACTCTTAAAGATTTTCGCTGCAGCCTTTGAAATTAGAGACATCATATTACATAACTAAAACATCGACGTTTTTCTATTCTTTAGATTTCACTTTGGCAAAATTTCTTAAGTTTTTTTCCTCAAAATTTTATCGTTATAATTTTCATTTTTACTGTGAACGTGTGCTAATCTTTCGCCTATCCGCATCGCCACCGGGTGCTGAACAGGAGCTTCAGCTGCACCTTGGTGTTTTGCAGCAACACGCGGCCCTAATGATCGGTGGCGCAACAGCTACACCCTGTCCGATTTGCCACAAAGTCGTTTTCGGAGGCGAAGCCCTCGTTGAACACATGAAGAACACCCACAAGGATCCCAACGCATCCGGCGTTGCGAGTAAGTGTCCCGACGCTCGGATAACTTATTACAATCACGCCGGGATGTTTTGCAATTGCAATTCGGGCGGTTAATTGCAAAAGAAGCTTCATAGATTGCAATTCGGGAGGATAATTGCAAAAGAAGCTTCATCTATTTTAAATAGATAACGTTTCTTTTCTCATTATGGATAATATAAAGTAATAATTGATTTAAGTAATCTCTTTTGTGGTGAGCGTTGTAATCAATTTAGTTGCTATTTAAAAAATAGAATCGTTGTTTTTTTAAGGCATTCTAAACAGAAGAGATTTATAGTCTTTAAGTCGCGTCACTGGAAGTTTTAGCACTTAAAATGTTGTTGGGACAGAAACATTTGTTACTTTTAAAGAATTATTTAACATTGTAAAAATAAAACTTCCAGCTGGCGTAAAGCCATGAGGGGTGTTGGTTTTTCTTAAATCAACGGTAAAAAAAAAACAAAAGTATCGTTTCCATAAATCTTAGCGTTAAGTTTATAGAGTAAGCTTGGAAACCATTCGAGGGGGAGGTCGTATTGTTCTAGAATTAGTAGGGTAGAGTGTTTTGCAAACATTTCTTGCTTCCAACGACAGATTCCTCGGATGGCGTTCCAACTTTATTATCATAACATGTTTTGTTTATCTTAAAGCTAATGTTTTCGACGTTTCGCAAATTATAGCGGCCGTGTTGATGTGATTGTTTTGTTCGATTTGTTTTTACTATTCCACCATTACCAATCAAAACAATTTGCAGCATAGATAAGCAGCAGCCTAATGAATTTGCTCAAGAAACTGATTTGTTATTTTTTAAGCTAACATCTTATTTAGTAAGTCGACGATTTCTTGCAACTAACATAACTAACTGTTTTTTTTTCTCTCCTCCCCACCCCTTAACCCACTAACCTGCCCATTCCTGGTGAAAATGGTAGGTCCACCCGCCACTTCACCGTACCCAGCGCAAGCTAAACCAATTGATCCTTATATAGCGAAGCGGCGGACTGCCAATCATCCGTGTCCTGTGTGCGGGAAGCATTACGTCAACGAGGGCTCCCTGAGGAAACATCTGGCTTGCCATCCGGAGACTCAGCTCACCAGTAGCCTTCGTATGTGGCCCTGTTCTGTGTGCCAGGCCGTCTTCACACATGAAAATGGTAACTACAAATATGCCAAATGGTGTTTTCTTCATTAAAGAAACCTAACAAAACGGACGCAGATTGCTGCCTCTGTCTATCCCACTAAAGAAAAGGGTTAATTAATTACCTAATTTATAATTTACACAGATTAAAAAGGATTGACAAATTATAGTGGGGTCACAAATTATTTTCTAATTCCCCCACCCCCGTTCTACCGTCGGACTTCAAGACGCACGGCTGGATTTCATCCTTTTGTTGTGAACAAAGTTAAAAAAAACTGAGGGCTTCGCACCTTTGGAATGGTCTACCACGTGATATTCACTAGATGAAGTCACTTGCTGTTTTAAATCTAAGCTGTATGACCATCTTCTCAGTAAACTTGCTCGCTGAATTGACTTTTTTCCTTATCTATTGTATATGTATATATATATGTATATATATATATGTAGGTATAATGTTCGTTTTGTAATATTTAAGTTAATATTTTTGTCTGTATTATTCTTTTGTATCTTATTACTTATTGTAAACTTGGGGTATTAAACAATCTATCTACCTATCTATATAATCACAACCGATTAAACAAATAATTTCCACCATTTTACAGGACTACTATCTCACATGGAGCATATGAGAATGGAACCAAAACATCAGTTCGCTGCTCAATACGTGTTATCGAGAGCGGCGGCTGAACGCAGGGAACGGGACATCCTGGCCGCAGTCTCCGCCTCCGCCGGCGGCTCTGGTCTCCTGAACCTCGCACCTCCGTCCCCACCCATTCCGACTCATCATCGAACGGCCGCCTGTCCTCCTCGGCCGGTTCTGAAGCGGGAGCGACAGTGAACAAACTAACAGACCTTCTCAGATCTAACAACGGCCAGGCCTACGGAGATGAAAGAGTCGCAGCTATAGCGGCCGCCGCTGCCAACATGATGGCACAACCTGGCGAAGGAGCGAACGCGGTACAAGTGGCCGCGGCCAATCTAGTATCGGCAATGAGACAGCAGCTCGCGAGGGAACCGCCACCGGAGACGCCGGCTCCAAACGAAGCGGCACTTCGCATGCAACAGGCGGAAGCCTTGCTAAGAAGTCAAGCGGAAGCTCTAAGGCTAGCGGTATCTCAAGCGGCCGCCGCGCACAATGAAGCCCCTAGTCCGTTGAGACATAACGGCGGCTTTCCCAACCAAGCCAACGACGCCAGCGGACAGCTGTCACCGGAGCTTGTCGAGGCGTTCCGGATCGCGCAGGAACAGAGATTGGAGCAGGCGTTGAGGCTGCACGATCCGAGGATGCTCGGTTTCAATATTCCATCACCGCAACAAGTTGCTCAGCAAGCGGCACAGCAAGCTGTTGCTGCGCAGCAGGCTGCCCAAGCACAAGCCCAAGCGCAAGCTCAAGCGCAAGCAGTCCAGCACATGCAGCAATCCTCGCTGCACATGGCCCAGGCGCAGGCGCAAGCCGCCCAACAGGCCGCGCAACAAGCTGTCCATCTCCAACAAAATCCTCAACCATGAAAATTCACCTATTACTAATCCGACGCAATTTCGTTTCTACATTATACACAAAAAAAAACCGTTCAGTATACAAATCTAATTAAAAAAAAAAGTTATATTTTCGGATACCAAATTTCCTTTTTCCCGAAGAGCGAAGCGAAATCGCCTCTGATTGGTAATTGATTTGCGTTTTCTTGCAACAGTAAGATTTCGGAATTCCAAAATGATTATGTTTTTATCGAGCCGTTCGGAATATATACAATGTTTGTCTATTAGTATTTTAGATAGGAATAACTGCTTAGGGAACGTATAGTCAGGGAAATTTTTGTGTAAATATAAATAAAAAAAATATATATCATAATGAATAGTTGAATGAACAAAACAAATCGGAACATGAAACTCGCCGGAACAAGTTAAATAAATGAGACTGTGACAAATAAATTGTGTGCAATCTTCTATCGTTTATTCGTTTGGTTATTATTGAGTGTTTATTATTGAGATATATTTATTTTTACTAGCTTAGACTACAGATCGGTGTTTCTTAGCTTTGTAGGAACTTTTGGATGTGCCAAACTGTTTTAGCACGTTTCTATCGCGTTACGCGAACACTTTGCAATACTTAGTTTCTATAAGTCTTTATAGTATATAATTTTTAATTGTTTTTATACTTTTCACGCAATAACACGTCTTATGCTAGTCACGTTTAGATCGCACAAATATTCTATTTTTTTTTCTATATATACATATATGAAAATTCAAAATTATATTTTACCTCTTTTTGGTATCACGATATATGTTAATTTATTTTAAAATAAACGCCATATTAGTACTAAAAGTGTAAATACTGTAGGCATATGAAAGTTTTCGTTTTTAACATATTATATTATTTTATATTATATTTTCGATAAAGCAATTATTTACAGAAAGCGATGAGATGTTATATACAGTATGTTTTATTTTCACAGAAGACTGCCGTCAGTTTCGTTTGTAAATAATTTAAAAAGAGACGAAATGAGACAACAATGTTGAACGATTTTTAGATCGTTATTATGTTCAGGTCACCGTAACATAACCGAACAGAGGTCAGTCGAAATACCATTTGATAATTCGACAAACAATACATAAACATGAAATACAAACACAAGACATTCTTCACCATTGAATGTTCCAATAGCCCATAAAATTTATTTTAATTTCAAACTAAACCAAAAACCAGCAATAGCCCGATTGATCATTTACCCAATGATCACATTAAAGCATCACGCTTTACTAAATAACACAAACAGCACTTACGCTGCAAGTGTTGCCATTACAATAGTCCCATAGTTCACCAAAATTGCACAATTGCAACGGCGTATTGCAAAACGCGTTGCAATTTTGCAATTTCCTAGTAAGAATGTCAAGTGTTGCCGAATAATAATTCTTTTAATATTATCATCATGTATTATAAATAAGTGACAAAATGTGCGTATAATTTCGTACCCGCGACTCTATACGCACAGATTGTAATTATACGTATAATCATAAAATAGGTAAGGTAATAGTAAGCTGATTTAACGTACGTAATTATTTCATTCTTGTATTAATATTGGTATCAACGGAGTACAGTGACGATCACACCACTGCTTATTTCGTGGTGTGGGATGTCACTTGCCAAATGATATCAATGTAAGTAGAAAAAAAAACAATGCAATAGCCCAAAAAATCGTTATTATTTACGTCGTTCGGTTGTGGGAAGGAGTTTTTAATTTGATATTTTGTTCTCGTTATCGTATTTTGTTTTTGAAATACAAAACTTTTCGGCGGATTTCTCTTATGATTTGGTGTGAAAACGGCCAGGTGTCGCGAATTACCCGATGAAGGTTGATTTTTTCTAGGAAACGTGAATATATCAGATTTATTATACCGCACAAAACAAAACGCAAATAAATTCGACTGACAAAAATTTTATCAATGAAACACAAAACGGAAAATGTTTTTTTGATACACAATAAAAACCACAAATAATTAACTATTTATGTAAAAAAAATCTCCTGATAAATTTAATATATTAATAAATTTAATATAACAACAAAAGAAGTTCCTATGAATATTGTATAAATGGTGTATTGTTTTAAATTTAGGTCATAGTAGAAGGAAAAAAATTTATGGACGTTTGGTATTTTTAAAGTTATAATTAATGAAAAAAAAAAACATCGTGTTAGGGAACTAGACTCGGTGGGTTTTCGAGTTGTACAAAAGAGAAAAAGCACGGATCATGTATCCTAACATTAGATTTTTAGAGCGAAAGTTACGTTTCCAAGAAAGTGTCCAATACGACACATCTACATAACTGGCGCGTCACTAACGTAGTTTTAATGATATTTGTATAAATTATAAATCAAATTGACTATTTTCGACGGTACGGAAATTTTACTATAGGACGTTTTGAATTGAAACACACACAAAATTATATAGGAAACCAATGTATAGAAGTGGCGTGTCGTTATGTAGGCGTTATTGTCTTTTCTGTGATCATCGAAATGGAATAGTTAATAAAACAAACAGATCGTGTCTGAGAAGTTATCTTTAAGTTTTTGACGATTACATTTTTTAACGTTGAAGAAAAATCAAAAAAATTTTTTCTACATTTATTTTATGATAAAAAAAAAACATTTCGTAGATAAGCTGTGTACATTTAACACTATTACAAAGCCTAAATAATTTAATCAGCGATTACAGAATCGCTTCAGTATGAACTTAAGGGAAGATTTTGTCATTCCAATTGAATGATAAGATATTTCTGTCAGTTCGTCTTTTAGTATCAATAGAACTGGTTTATGTTGACGATATTAATGGAAATGCACTGTTGGCCCGTTTCCGTTGAGAAATGGTTGTGACACTGTAATGTTGTATTATTATTAGCCATTTACAATTTATAATTAATGATTGATTGTTTTCATTAGTTATGTTATGAAACTATAACGTTAGTTATACCATCTCTCGGAATAAATTAAAATAATTTAAAACAAATTGTGAGTTAATGATTTAATGTTAGAAATTAATTATTAAATTTGTTTAGATTTCATATTGTTCTTACATTAATTCGTGGAATAAGGAATTTAATGATTTATTTTTTCAAGATTGTATAAATCAAAAATGGTATTTAAAGAAAATCATAATTGTTTTGACGATTTAAGGAAAATTCGAGGTGAATTTTTTTTGATAAAATTATTTGGAATTCATATTGGAAATAAAATTTAAAATCACAAACATCATAAATTATTAGTCAGTGTTAAAATTCCCTGACAAAAATGATTTCACAATAAACTTGCGATTACATTACATTCTTTATTTCGAGTTATATAAATCCTGCAAAACTTTTACAATTTTATTGCAAAATTACAATTAATTGAAAAATCGATTTTTCACGTGTTTACAATTTTACAAATTCATTGTAAAAGTTTTGTTGTGAAATTGTTAAGTTTTCGATAATAACTTGCTGTTGATTTGAATTTAAGCATCCTAATTGAATGTTATTGTTTTCATTTTGACGCTTTGTCGTTTCTGTTGTTTGTATTGGCTTGTTTTATGATATATTTAGTCAAATATACAAGTTAATTCGTAATTATAAGTGTAGTCAAGATAGCCAGGTTTTCAATTCATAATTCACATAGTAGCTATTACATGTATCTTATATTGTAAGTTAGTATAATTAATGTAATGTAATTCGGGGCTCTTTTATAAAATTAGGCACAATCTCGTAATAAAAGACAGTTGTATTTTTTATAAACGGGTCCGTAGTGAACATAGACTAAGTCTTTTGTATTGATTGACGAAAAATAATAATTGCTTAGTCTATGTTACCTAAGTAGTGAACAACGAAAAAAAAAACCATAAATGCAAAAAAAAATATGTGTATTTACGCAAATGTCATAGATAGTGCGATCTATAATCGATGTTTTACTAAGGACGCCTTCAGTCCGAATGATGTGTCACAACCATTTTAAAATGTAAACATCTTTTGTTATATAAAAACCGCTAACCGAGACAATATTTGGAATTATACTAAGAAATGATTTAAGTAAACACTCCACCTGAACTATGAAAACAAAAAATTAACTTTTTCTATTAATAATTTTTCTAAAAATTTATACATCTGATTCGAATTCAAAATTAGCTGACAGTGCATTAATTTTTTGTCTATATTATTGTACGCCTAACCTCTGTAATGTCACATAGGCACTTTGCGTTGTTACAAAAATATTGCACTATGATTTTACAAAAAAAAATATCCGAAATAGTGCAAGAATATTATTGCAATTTTGTGTACATTTTTAGAATCGTTTACAAACTTGAATATTTCTAACAAAAATGTAATTTTTTCAAATTTTATTACAACAATTTAATTCGTTTTTCAAATTGTTATATTCTAGTCTTTGTTTACTTTACACGCTTTTGTAAAATTTTCTTATACTATAATTGTGATAGTGTCGTGATTGGTTCATTTGAACAACCAAATCAAAATTGTATAATAATTGGTGAACACTTGAAAAATGTAAATTAACAATATCATTGGAAACGATTTTGTGTAAAAAGAAAAAAAAAATTCAAAATTAAGGTAATTAAAATATTTCGACGTAAAAATTGTAAAATTCATTTTAGACACTAGATTAAATACGATTAGGTAGAGGTCAAAATTGATGTTTGGCAAGTCTTATGTAAACAATTATAAATAACACAATGTATATAATTTTAGAGATGTGACGTGATATTATTAATACGCAGGGAGACGGTTCAAGCTGTCATGTTTGTTCTAAAGTAGATTCTACTGTCACGTAATAAGGTTAAAGACAGCTTGGACTGTGATCTATAGCTAATCAATGGTCAGACGAGGGTTTCCGATAGGTGTACGCATTTTGACAGATCGCTTCCCGCGCTTTAAGCGTGACGTCATCAAAATATTTTTTTCAATATAATTTTTCCGTTTTCCGGATTCTTATGCACAAAGTATCGTTTATTAATATAAATTGCAACGACAATTTGCCTGTGAATGTCAAAAAATGTGAAATTCTAACATCCCAGAAATAAAAAAAATAATAATAAACAAATAAAATAAAATAAAATTCTTGAATAATTTAAAGTAAAACGGCCAAAATAATTAAATTAAATTGTACCAAAACAATATATTTGTAATTATAACCGTAGTATAACAAATTTATTTTCTCTTAAATTTGTTTAAAAATATAAAATAAATCAATAAACATTTATCCGGAAACCCCCGCCACAGTGCGAAATGAACCTTACTGTACGGAAATACATTTTGAAATGAAATAACATAGATTGTAACAGAAACACGACAGATCAATGTTCTTGTTTTTAGTTGGTAATTTTTGTATAGAGTTATTTACCCATTATAAGTTTTAATTAATTTAATAATTAATAATTAGATTTATATATCGATGCCATGTTTTATTTTTACTAATTATTTCAGAGTTAGAAGCTGTAATGTGTTTATTGAATATTATATTTTTTATAAAAGTTATTTTCTTTTGTACTTGATACGTAGTCAAATCGTATGAAATGCTATGTAATTAGAAGTTAAGTTATAGCGTTGAGTTATTTTAAGCGATATATTTTTTTTTAATTCTACTGTTTATCGAACAAACGAATTAACACATTAATTTTTTATAAATGATGGTTTTAATTTTAACAACGGGAAATGCTTATTGTGTCATTAAAATGAGAATAGTAACTATTATCGCCGAAACGGTTACCTATAATTATTTTAAAAAAATAAAAAAAATGATCATTTATACCAGCGTTTTTTTTAACACTATTAACTAGATGACCCAACAGTTTTGTCATAATTTTTTGATTTTTTTTGTGACGAACGTCTGTATTGACTGTCAATTGGCCTGGCTTTCCAATAGGAAATTAATTTAAGTTATTCCTTATAAAATCAACTATCTGCGAGAAACTACTATAGATATATTATAAGAATCAGTCCAGCCGTTCCGGAGATTAGCCGGAATAAATTAATAAAAATTGTAAAAAAATGAATTTTTCGTATATATACGGTACTCCAACTTTATTAATTGGTATAGATAACGTATTGCAATAAGCGGTCTTAATGCCATGAAGTATTCAATATGGGTCAATTAACACGTTAAACAAAAATATACCGAAATTTCCAATTGAACAAAAGAAACTCCCAAATTCTGGTATAAGACGATAGGCTCAAACCCTGACACATTTGGGACTTAAGGTCAACTGGCTGTTACACCGTAACGAGCGTTTAATTAGTAAATAAAACAAGGTGTTTATTTATTATTCTTGCAAAATACTCTAATAAGAAAATAAATCTGTAAGGCATTTGCGCCATCTAGCGGTGAATGGATAGAACAGTTATAACGTATTAATCGCCGCTATTATTTAAAGTTAATTGGAGATCACTTGAGAATGATAAATGTATGAAATTATGCACTCCCATACAATTCTCCCAGAGACGTGAATTTGGTTTCAACTCTCTGCAACGGCTGCGGAAGGACTCTTGCGTTTAAGAAGTTCTTTTATCATAGTCTGAGGCAGAGAAAATTTATGGTCTTATATCTAAATAGATATAGAAATAATATGACATATAAAACCTGTGCTAAAGATAAAACTAAGTTTGTCAACAATTTTCTTAAATTACCTTTGACTTTTCTTTAGATTGTGTTATAAAATTAAAAAAAATTATAAAGTTATTTACCATGTTAATTCATATTGAAGCCTGCCATCTAGCATGTACAATAAAAACTAAGACAAAAATCCCTTTTTAATTTATCCTTAATACTGCCATCTTGTGTAATTGTATTCAACTATCTGTAGTCTCTAAAGTCAAGTATTTCACATTAGTTAATACGAGTTTAATATAGATGTCACTATTTTATAATTTGGTATTGTATTTTTCGATAAGATCTTACTGAATTTTAAAGTCTTTTAGGAATTTTAAGGTGTTAATATAACATTTTTGAATTTCACATTATTTTGTTTATAAGCATTCTAAACATATTTTTTTTTCAAATTTAGTACCAAAAATTCGAAATGATTCTTAGACTTTTGCATAGATGGCGCCTTATGCTCTGTGCGTCCGTATTTTCTAACCGACTTCAAAAAAAACGACGAGAAAAAGAAGACATTTATGAATGTTTTCCCTTCATCCTGGATCTTGGTATATATCGATACCTACAACCCCTTTTAGCCGAAAATTCGAAAAATTCGGCCACGGCGTCTATTGTTGCACGAAAGTGAAGTACCACTATCGCCCTAAATAACGTGGATATACCACAATATCGCGTTTCAACACTTCGTAATTGACTTCTTGATAGAATAGAAGTTCGGAAAGCCACCACAATTTTATATTTAGGCGGTAGGATCACAAAAGAATGAGCCGGACGGTCTTTCACCTAGGAAAGTCACTTAGCAACCAGCCTCACATTAATTACAGCCTATATATTTATATCCTACTCTGAAACCGTCCGAGCTTTGGTAACTCCTCACCGGGGAGACCCTTGTGTCGAGTTACTAGCGATAGATAGACAGGCTAAGCGACTTAAGAGCTATGCCACCTCTCAATCCGGTGAAGCAGTCAAGGCCAGCTTCTCTGATCAATCTGTGTAGTTCGTAATAAAGAAAAACCTTGTCTATAGAGTATAAGAGGATATATTTTTTTTAATGACGAACTACACAGATTGGCCAGAGAAGCTGGCCTTGACTGCTTCACCGGATTGAGAGGTGGCATAGCTCTTAGGTCGGTAAGCCTGAACCTCTAAAAAGAAATACGCCCAATGTGGGGCCAAGGGCATAGTCCGCCACGCGGCCCTATTGCGGATTGGCAGACTTCACATTTCTGAGAAAAATTTCTAACATAAGTAGGTTTCCTCATGACTTAAAATTGCTAAACATATTTATTGGTGCCGGCACCGGGGATCGCACTCGGGTTGCTAGCGTACGTAATAGAAGGCCGAGACACTGAGCTAACACTGATCTACCTTATGTTAAATTAGTCTAATTCGTAAGTCGGTAATGCACCGCAGTAAATCGAGTGAACATTATCGGGTTCATTCCCGGCGCTCGGTAAGGCAACGGCTTGACAATTAATAAAATGGCGGGTATTCCAGTGCTTGTAGTACGGGAGTCTCCAACTGCCGCCCTTTTCGCGATAATTAATATAATATTAAAATAAATCGCTCGCCGAGCTCCGAGTAAAAAGAGCGCCGATACGTGCGTTGAGCTGACGGCGAGCGCTGCTAACTTGGCAGGCTGGCGTAGTATGGAAAAGGATTTTTTTAAGTCAATAATAATAATATAGTTTATTTGCATCAAAAAAAAAGTTGAATACATATAAAGGTGAGTCTCTTAACTCCCGAACTAGCGTAAGCTGTATCTCAGGAGCTAATGTCTTCCCCCGTCAGTTTTTGTAATCTTAAACATTAAGAAAGGAAAAAAAAAGATAAA
This sequence comes from Meandrusa payeni, assembly GCA_029286785.1. Lineage (NCBI taxonomy): Eukaryota > Metazoa > Arthropoda > Insecta > Lepidoptera > Papilionidae > Meandrusa > Meandrusa payeni. The sequence goes on from JAGSMX010000029.1 coordinate 8,295,118, forward strand.
AAAGTGAGTAACAAAATATAAATAATTAGTTGAAAATAAAATCTGTTTTTAAATGTATTTGTGTGTATGTGCGAGTATGTGTGTGTGTGTTACTGTGTTTGCACAGTAAACAAACTATCAATTTATAATTATTAATTTTTCAGTTGCTTCATAATTAGACTGTTTAAGCCATGTAAGTACTGTCTTTTTAAATGTATTATTTGCATAATTTCTCACATTGTGTTCTTTTTTACGAATTTAGTAAAGGTATGGAGCTAAGGACATCGAAACGTTTTTGTGCAAAGGAATTTTTCACTCTGGGCACAGGACATTTATTAAGGCGTTATATTTCTTTAGCTTTGAGCAAACTTTCGTAAAAGAAAATCTGGGGATGCGTCACCGACATGCTAATATTGTTTTTATCATGATCTCGTACAGCCCGGTATATAATATAATATAATATATAATTGAATAATAAATAAAACATTTAATCAATCAATCAATCAGCCCGTATCTTCCCACTGGTGGGTAAAACCGCCCTTTTTTCGCACCATTCACTTCGATCCTGTGCTGCCCGAAACCATTGCGGCCCCGCAGCAATGACTACATCGTTCCACCAGCGGGCTGGTGGTCTGCTCACTGATCGTCGCTGTCTTGTCCACTATTTGGTTACTGCCCTGGTCCACCGACCGTCTTCTCTCCTAGCCAGATGTCCCGCCTATTGCCATTTTAGTCTCATGATCCGCATACCCCATACCATAATAAATAAATATGTAAATAATTGTTGCTCGGAGTGTCAATAAATCAAACAAGCTTGGTGTTGATAATTTTAATTGAAACAATATGAAATCTTGATACTGAGCTACTAAATGATACAATGCATAGATAGATAGTTAGATAAATCCGTTATTGCACCAAAGTATATGTACAAAGGCGAACTTAATGCTATTTAGCATTTTCTTCCAGCTAAGCTTTAGTGGTTAAGAGCAGGCTAAGGGTAGTGACGCTAAAAATAGCGTTTTAAAACTATTATATACATAAATAAATGAATATATGTATTCTTAGAAAATAGATCAGAAGAGGCTTTTTTTTTTTTAAAAAATATATCGGATTCTTAATCGCAAATCAATTTAATAAGTCAACACAAAATTTAAACAATTTCACAATTGAGAACAAAATAAACACTAAAATAATCACTAAACAATCACGATCTAACTTACTGCTAACGATAAAACAATGACAAAATGAGCAACGACAAAGAATCTACCGCCTGGAACGACAATCACGAAAAGAATACGCAAGATCCCCCCTCTCCTGTCATTTATATCGTCTATTTATAAGGTGTCCCCTGCCACTACCCTCATATCTTCCTACAGTATACATACATAAACGACAATAAATATACCAGTTTGTAATTTTCCATTGTTTGAGTAAAAAGTATTCAGATACACGCGATTTAAAGACATTAGTTGACGACGCCTCCCTAATAAATGTATAATGTACATAAAGAATACATTTGGGCAGTGTTTGCTTAAAATCAGTTTTAGCGCGCGTCTCTAGCGTGAAATGAGTAAAATTAAGTCAATAGGATATCTATCTAGATGTACTAGCTCATTTATCTGGCTCGCTTTATAAATGGATCCCGCTGCACACGACCCCTTAGACTGCGTGTTGTATATAATAAATGACTTACCACCTCGTAGTCCTGGTCTCTGCTTGCAGGCATACACTCTGTCAAGTCTCACTCGAGTCAGTACGTCAGTCGAATTTGAACAACCGAACAATGCACTGATGCAATCGTATTGCAACGCTCACCGTATTTAAAACGTAATTTATGGAGATCCTTAAAACGCGCCGCGAACGGATATTTATCAGCGAGTCCGTACGCTAAATAAATATACCAAACGGTCCAACAACGGGTAGGCGACTGGACAGACGGTCCTCTCCGCACACATGCGAACCGTCCGACAGCGAAGTTTTGGCAACTACCCACGTGTGCGGAGAAAACAAAAATAAAAAAAATTCACCTTACCGTCATCCGTATCTATACATATAAATAAAATTGGAATGTCTGTTATTAACATTAAAATAACTCCTTTTTACTACATGCATATGAATGTAAATACGGTACATATACTAAAATAGCATTTTATAAAATTTTTGTCTGTCTGTTGTCTGTTTGTTCCAGCCAATCTCTGGAACGGCTCGACCGATTTTGACGGTACTTTCATTAGCAGATAGCTGATGTAACAAGGAGTAACTAAGGGTACTTTTTATTTAACCGACTTAAAAAAGGTTATTGTTTAGATTATGTGGTATTTCCACAATTCTATATTTAGGCGATAGCATCACATAAGAGTGAGCCGGACGGTCACTTAGCAACCAGCCTCACATTAATTACAGCCTATATATTTATATCCTACTCTGAAACCGTCCAAGCTTTGGTAACTCCTCACCGGGGTGACCCTTGTGTCGAGTTACTAGCGATAGAGGTACAGGCTAAGCGACTTAAGAGCTATGCCACCTCTCAATCCGGTCCTGTTGTCTGTTTGTTCCAGCTAATCTCTGGAACGGCTCGACCGATTTTGACGGTAATTTCATTGGCAGATAGCTGATGTAAGAAGGAGTAACTTAGGGTACTTTTTATTTAACCGACTTAAAAAGGTTATTGTTCAGGTAAATACTGTATATTATTAATTAGTTGGATAGTTTAATTTATCCCACCAATTCCTATAAAATTATTAAGGTAAACAGCGATCGGAGCGTAGATGCAACGGAGCGCTGGCGGGAAATTAAGAGTTGAAATGTATTAGTTAATATGGAGAACATCACACAGAGGCGACGCGCGCTGCTCTACTAGCCGACTAGCCGCTGCTTCCGGGAATACATATTGAGTGCAGTGGGGCTGTAGTTTGTGTTGTGATCTATAAGTATTGATTGTAGTAGTCACACAGGTGACACATCTAATAGAAGCCTTCTATTGTACAGTATTTGTCATTTAAAATACTTACAATCCTCTTGGTAAGAACTACGCTCTCCGTGACGTTTTAAATTGAGAATTTTCCCACATTTCTTTTGAACAAGTTCAATATTATCGATTTTGTTGTGAACAGTAAAGCTAGGTAGTTATGTTACCGCGAAATTTTAATTTAAAGAAGCCACCTCTATAGTAAGTAGGCGAGGCGACGTTCGCGTGTAGCGCTTATCACTAAGAATACGTTAACTACAATTTTTTCCCCGGCTTTTTCACATCGTCCATATGTAATTTTCATTCCACGTTGCCGCTTTTTCACAACTCAGGGGCGCTACACATCGCCTTTTTTTTGTATTATTATTTTTCTCCCTTTTTTATATCATCCGTTAATTCGTTTCGTATTCTGCGCTGAATCGAATTTCACGAATATGCCATTTATTAGTTTTTGCTTTGTTTGCGCGCTCGTCGTATGTTTATATTTTTTTAACATACGACGTTGCACTTTCTGCGCGGATGTTAAAGGTGTCTCTCTCGCTTGTGCACGTGATGTCGCGAGAGTTGTCTCGTGACACTGGCACGCTTGTGTCAAAAACAGTTTATCCAAAACGTCCAGTTTAATACCGCTATTTTATGGGCACACCCCACACTTTAGATGTTGGAGCGTTTCTGGAGTTCCTTTGTCCACTTTCCCAGCGCCAACGCTTCTCGAAGTGGCACTCTAAGTTAGTCTAGCTTTTGAATGTCCCTTAGATTATCCGTGAAATAGCAACCGACCGAGTCGTGGTTCGGCCCTCTCGGGCGCCTTCGGCTTGGAATGCTTACGCGTAATGTAACCGTCCATGCCGAGGTTACCCGGGGGGACCCTTGTGTCGAGTTACTAGCGATAGAGGTTCAGGCTAAGCGACCTAAGAGCTATGCCACCTCTCAATCCGGTGAAACTCCAGCCAGCTTTTCTGGCCAATCTGTGTAGTTCCACTTAACATCTGGTGGGATTATGGTCGAGCAATTGCTTAGAAAGTAAAAGTAGAATAAAAAATAATGAATTAGACCTTAAACTGTACTACGCGCGGGTTCTCTCTTTTATTTTTGATTGATAATTGTATTACGGATTTAACCTCTCTTTCTTCTTCCACATTCTTACCTATTTATCTGGTCTTAGATTTTTAGATTCCTATTTATCTAGTGTTATAAACAATCAAAACCAATATCACAATTAACTTGTTTAAGAGTGCTTATTGCGTGCGATTTTTAGGAATTCTGTGATATATCTTCGAAACCCAAAGTACAATGAAAACAAAATCTATATGGAATGTAATTGAATACCTACCAAAGAAAGAAGAATCAAGAAAAACACTAAACCTGTTCCTAAATAACTGCGTTATGGGAGCACGAACAAACATAAGAATTGATAACTAACCTTTTCTGAAGTTGGTTAAAAGTAAAGTATTCTTCTTTCTTCGGTTCATCTTTAATTTCTGATTGTGGTGTATAGGAAGAAGTGTTGATCGTTCGACCTTCAATCTTCTTCCACGTAACTATCCCAGGTGGTCTGTGAGTCTAATGATTGTCTTTAAAAAAGGAACAGCACTCATATTTCCCACTCTTGGGCACAGGCGTCTGTAAAGAGGTATTGAAGGCATACAGCCACGCGGTGCCAGTGTGGCTAATCGGATTTCACATGTCTTAAAACTATCTTAAAGCATGTAGATACACTCACGATATTTTGTTTCACTGTCGAACGCGTGGTAACGTAACACTTAAAATTTATAAAAGTAAATTAGAGATTATAGAGGTATATTATAATACACTTATAAATAAACTAGTCCTTGACCACGATCCCAACGGATGTTAAGTGGTGATATAGTCGACGCTGGTACGCGCTAGTTTAGTAAGTGCCTATTCAATCTACTCTCGAAGGCTCCCACGTCGTACTTGGACGGAAAGACTGACCACCGGCAACTTGCTCCACTCCTTTGCTGTACGCACGATGAACGATGTCTCAAATCGCTTCGTTCGGACGCGACATCGACTATACAATGGGTATTGTGAACTGCGGGTTGCTACCGTACTTGAGGTACTTGAGGCCACGGACCACAGTAAATAAACCGCGGTAGAAGTTGAATCAGTTAGAAGAATAACTCGAGCAGCTTAGTGCATATATATATTGCAAGTAATTAGAATTATAAACAGCCTTTTTGGTGAAGAGTCTACACAGATTGGGAGGTGGCATAGCTCTTAGGTCGCTTGGCTGGGACCTCTATTGCTAGTAACTCGAGGGGTAGAATATCATGTCTTTTAGCCCTTTTCAAAATTGTTAAGTCCCATATATGTGGTAGTATATTATTTCTGTGAACCATTTCACGATTTATTTCTTCGAGCTACGAAAACTATTTCCAAATAATAACAAATGTGACAATATTTAATTAAATATCTAAAAACAAAAGCATATGTACAGTATTATAGAAATTTAAAATATGTGATTCATTTATAAAAAAAAATTGATAAAAAAATCTAACACAAACAAAGGTTGACGACGTCTGATTTTTTTTCCACGCCCAGACATCCACGCTCGATGGTTTCCTAACAAATAAGCGTATTGCCATCGACTATTAAAATCTCCACGCTAATTAACGCTAGAAAAAAACCCAACCCCATTGATGCTCTACACACGATTACCTACTTTATATTACACATTATAAGAGAGAAGATTGCTTAAGAAGCATATCGGTACTTACGTTGTATTTGTGTAATAGGCGCGAAGTCTTAAAGGGCATTGACATTGTTTTAATTTTTTCCTTTTATATAGATTTAATTATATGGCTTTCTACAGTAGCAGTATTTCAAAGGAAGAAAACTTAAAAAGTTTTTATATTAATTATATAGAAATACTAAAGACGCCTTTTCACAAAGACTTAATGTGTTAGTAGGATTGTTTACATGTAAAGTCTGATAATCCGCACTAGGTGAGCGCACCCTTGTACTCTCTTTACATAGAATGCCTTTGCCCAACAGTGGGTCTAACTATGGGTCATATATAACTTTAAGACTGGGTATCAGTTCATATGACAATTATGTGATTACGCTCCCCTCTGAAAATGACGGCTGTAAAATGTTATTAAAAAAAAATTACAAGTATTTTTACGAGCAAACAAAAACCGACTTTAAATCGAATCAAACGTTAAACGCTATTACGCGCGAACGCTCTCTTTATATTTCCGAATTATTGTAAGAATATTACAAAATGAAATTAATCAGAATCTAACCACCATATTAAACTTGTGTCAAGCTACTGTTAAACTACAGCATTTCTAATAAAAAAGTTAATCATCGAAATATGTTGTAATGCAAATTTAAGACATATATGGTTTTCTTATGGATACCATATCGTAAGCACTAGCTTTCAACCATAATAGTAACAACCTTTATATAAGTCCCACTATTGGGCTCTGGCCTTCTCTGTAAATAGAGTATTAGGGCATAGTCCGCCACGCCCTAGTGTAGGGCACTAGAGTTTACATGTCTTAGAAAAAATCTGGGCCATGTAGGTTTCCTGACGATGTTTTCCTTCACCGCCGAGCGCGTGGTAAATCAGTACAAAAATTGCAACAACACATTTATTGGTGCCGGCACCGAGGATGGAACTCGGGTTGCTAGGGTATTATGCAACTTGAGCCAAAATAATACCAACCAACTCTAACCAAAATAAGAAACATTAAAATCAGTTCACCCAGACGAAAGTTATGAGCTCTCTTTTTTTTTCAGCCTCTTGCCACCCACTGCTGAGTGTAGGCCTCTTCCATAGAACTCCACTCTTTGCGGTCTTGTGTTTTCTGCATCCAACCCACCAGCCACCATTCTTATGTCGTCCGTCCATCGTGCCGGTGGTTTGCCCACATTTCTGTGCCCAGTTCGAGTCTCCATTCTAGGACCTTTCTCCCCCACCTGTTGTCAAATCTACGGCATATGTGGCCCGCCCACTTCCACTTTCTTTTAGCGACTGCTACTGCTATGTCGGTCAACTTTGTCCTTCTACGTATCTCAACATTGTTGATCCTATAACGGAGGGAAATTCCCAACATAGCCCGCTCCATGGCTCTTTGTGTGACCTGCAGTCTGTTCATAGACTGGTTTGTGAGCGTCCAGGTCTCGGCCCCATATACCATGAGTTATGAGCTAACAGACATAAACAAAAATACAGACGAATTGAGAACAACCTCCATTTTTGAAGACGGTTAAAAACGCGATATAATCTGTAAAAAGTGAAAATAACTTTCACTCTAATAAACGTCAAATAGAGAATTTCTATTTAAAATTCACTTTAGTCTGTCATTATGTACCGATACGATAGAAGCGTGTTTCGTATTAATTCTAAGCGCAATGGCTGCGTTCGATGGAGACTCCAATGTCAGCGAGACTCTAAAAATCTTTGACAGTCTGACAGAGTGACAGATGCACGCGATGTCAGTGCCAAGTCACATGTCAGTATGTTCGTTGAAACATCTCAGATGGCGGAAAGATGCTAAAACGCGCGCCCAATGATACGTGAAAATCATGTACGCAACTATACTTATGAATAAAAACAAAAAAAAACACGATTTCAAATCAAATCAAACGTGACCGATTAAACGTTAAACGCTAGCTCTCTTTTCAGGCTCTCATGAATAAGACTACGGTATCCCCTGCCTGTCGTAGAAGGCGACTAAAAGGGGCCTCGGGTTCACTGGGCGACAAGGGTGGGGGCTTTTGTCGTCCGCTAAAGAGGACCAGGAAGAAGGCGACATCGGCTGGCCCGTGTCGCCTTGCACTGCGAGGGCACAAGGGTGGAGGGAGTAACCTCCCGGGAAGTGCTCTCTATGAGCACAGTGCAGAGGGGCTCCGGTGCGTTCCACTGGAGAACCATGTACCGAGGAAGGGCCACCGGGGAGTTTTACTGAAGATTTCCTCCTCGTTAACAAAAAAAAAAAGCTCTCTTTTCAACCGGCTTCAAAAAAGGAGGATGCTCTCCATTCGTCTGTATTTTTTTTGTTTGTTACAGCATAACTTACGACTGGGTGAGCCGAATTAATTATTCTTTTTTTAATCTGAAAGCTGTTGGTCCAATTCATAACAACCATATAAGTCTTATTGCATTTACTATGTGCGCCATGAATGGACGAATAACTATAATATCGCACCAACCGATTTCAGTGATTCATTTTTGATTGGAAAGGATGTACTTCAAGAATATTTTGATGAGAGTTTGGTTAGATTCTGATTAATTCTATTACGGAATATACCTACGATAATTCATAAATACAAAGAGGGCGTCCACGCGTAATAGCGTTTATAGTTTGATTAGATTTGAAGTCAGTTTTTTTTGCTCGTAAATAACTGGTATATCCGAAGTGTTGTTCCCTCCATTTTTCTCTACGTATACCTTTGACTTCAAAATAAATGAGGTGAGAATGCTTCTTGGTTTATGATAATCCGAGACTGAGTACTAAAACGAGTACCAATGTGAAAAGCGGGTATACGCTTCAGACTTCGACATAAAGTCCTGAGTACTGCTGAAGGCAACCATGTCACAGCATATACTGAAACAGCGTCCAAGGTTGCTATCACGTCTTCCGTTTATTTCTTCAACTGTATAGTTTTTTTATGTTTTGTACTTCGTTTACTAATGTATTTTTATGATGCCAATAAAGATGTTGTATAGACATACTATATGATACATGGGAAATAAAACAGGGTTGTCCGCGCGTAATTGCGTTTAACGTTTGATTATATTAAAATTATAAGTTTATGGCAGCATCGCCAGCAAACAGTAGCCTGGTAAAGATTAAAAAAAAATAAAAGCTCACTGCAACAACTGGCAACACCTCGGGCGTGTTGTTAATTGCGCGCGAAATTCTTTGTCTTTTTTTTATCTATAACAGCCGTATCATCGGACACGCTCCGCAGGTTTGGGACCTGATCACATCGACATATCACGTAACAACGAAAGGTCGCGTGGAAATGAGTCCAAGATGTTAGTTTTTTTTAGTTAAGCACTGCTATTAGCATTTTATCAGTTAATTAAAAAAATGTATTAAAACACTTTTTTCATTAATATGTAAAACTGTTGCGGAATTGTTCGCGTGTGTTATCAGATAGCAGTTTAGTCTTCATCGTTATAGCGCGATGGGGGTTGGACTTTAAATGGTAGAACCTGATAATTATAATCGTTGTAACTGTTTTATTTATAGATTGATGCGCTTGGGTATACTCTTCTAGTCTTGGATTATCATAAACCTAACTATATCACAATCATAATCCATTCTTTCTGCGTCCTACCGCGGCCGTCAGAGGTTCTTAATAAAAACGTTTGTCTTAACTTATTGCAATTCTACCGTTTTCCCACTTCTCCCAACACCACCGCTTCTCGAAGTTAGTAAGTATTTATTGTATAAGATAGTTTTATGGGTGCAGATTTCGTCAATAAACTGTTCTGGCAGTTTGGAGAAACTATTTATTTGTAATTTAATATACTTAGAAAAAATCTGCGTCGAATCATTATCTCCTTCCTATTCTTTTATTCTCTTTTTTTTACTCTTTATTCCATTCCTCCTCCTTCCTCCTTCGGCTGGTAGACGTGTAATGACTGTGACTAAAGTGACAATATTTGCATTAATTGCAATTAGAAAATCGAAAATTGAATATTAAGTTGGTGGCACGAAATAAATTACCTTTGCTGTTAACTTAAAACTAAACAATTGCCACTTTTCGGTTTTTTAAGTACAAAATCATTAGCTTAAAATATGTGCACGTTGTATAGTGATTGATTCAGCACTTATCACGTATGTGACCTAATAAACTTAAAGTGGACAGCGAAAGCTCTTTTTGTCTACCTCGCTTTGGTAAAAAAGATATGAGAGCTTATTTTTTGTTACTGTTACTGTTAAATATTTTTTACATACTTCTAAGTTCATCGACTACACAAAGTGGTTGTGCTTTTATGAAAATTATAGAAAAATGTATTATATTTTACGCACTTGCTCAGTGCGTATGACTGATGATACAGTGATAATGCAAGTAACGAAATGAGTATATGCAGTAACCATTAAAATTATTATCGAAATATATAAAGTGAACAATGTAATGTGTATATTATTTATCTGTCTATCGAAATGAATCATTTAATATGCAATTTTATTATTTCGCCTAACTGTACTTAAGCCCTTTACTGTAAGCAGGTGATTATACAACGCACGACTGATATAGTTGCATTAAAAATAAGATCTTGCAAAGTTTGGCTTGGTATAACAGAATTTATTATATATATATATATACTTTATATTATATATATATATATTTATAATATTATATTTATTCTCAATTTTTTTTAAAGTATTAGTTAAATCTAAAAAAAAAAATACCAATATTAGTTACTATTGTACGGAAATGTTAATTTCTACCTAGAGTTAATCTACTTTGGGCACATTATCAAAATGTGAATTTGTATAATAGGTTAGGGAAAAAGTCTTTTCGCATTACAGTATGTATGAACTTGTAATAAAATCTCTATGGCTGTACTATTTGAATCGGGCTGTTTTTGGTATCATTTTAAGTTAAAATTTTAAAGAACATAATTCCAAATTCAAATTAGGAAAATGTGTGATTTTCATTTGTTTTTCGTTTCGTAAGCGTCAATAGCCTAATGGTTTAGAGTACGGTCTGCCAATCGTAAGGTCGTAGGTTCGAATCCACCATTCGACTATTGATGTGAACCATTTCCTAGCACAAGCTTAAGCTTAGTCGGAATGGTTAACAAGAATGTTAGTTAGCTTTCTTAAAAAAAAGTTTCCGTTACCTTTCTTTCTATTGTTAATATGAGTGAATCTAATGAAGAAATTCGATACATTTTAAAATTTTACTACAAAAAAGGTATTACGAGGGGACTGCCAAAACCAATTGTCGTGGTATTTTGATCAGAAGTTCCAACATTTCTATAGCATTGGTATAATATTCCTACCTACAAGATGGCAAAAAGCTATCAAACAAAATCGTACCTACATATTTTAGTTAAATATAAATAAACTACATTAAAAAATGTTTATGTAATGTTTATAAATGCGAAGAAACTTTTTCCCCCACCTATTATATAGTATATAGTAAACGACAAAGTATTGTGAACACAAATACTAATAAATGTATAGATGAAGGGAAAGAAAATAATAACTCACGCGCTTCTCCCCGTTTCCGCTCCTAACCCGACCATAGATCAGGCAATAGACAGGATGTCTAAGACCATAGACAAAGCGCAAGTATTGCCATTATACTGAGTGTTGCTCCTTGAATAATTTTGTTTACTTCACAAAAGTTATACTTTGGAACAGTATTATTCATAACAGTTCATCTCATGAGTTCTTTATGTAAAGAATTATATTATATAGAAATATTGAAAATACGATTTTAATTAAATCTGATGACAATTCACATTCTATATTAAAAAATATAGTACTTCAATGCACGTATGTTTAGCGTACAATTAATATTGAATACACGCACTTCCAGCTTCTGTAATCTGAAATTTACATTTTGATCTCTCTCACCAACGCAAACGGTTCTTTATTGATTGGTATCTTTATAATAACTACATTTACTATCTCACCGAGTATCATTCGACATGACAGTTATCATTTTATTTATTGTAATTAAAAAAAAAACTCTCACTTCTTTTTAACACTAGACGGTAAGTTTTATGCACGTAAGTATCCGAAATACAGAAACTTGTTAGGCTAAATTGAATGCAAAACCGCGAGCTTCAGATAGTTAACGGCACAGATCTCACGAAGTGGCAATGGAAGGTTTTTGAATGTTTTGTTTTTTGACCAAAGTAGTGTATTTACTAGTAAAAACAAAATCGACTTCATATCCTAATTAAACGTTAAACACTATTACACTTGGACGCATTCGCTGTATTCACGAATTATCGTAGAAATATAAAAAATATAATTAATCAGAATCTTTCCAAAAAAAAATGCATTATCGAAATTGGTTGGCGTGGTATTGAATTATTCGTACATTTGGAGCGAAAATCTAAGCACTTAATGCAATTTTAAGACATTTTCTAATAGATCCCATTGTCAGAATTGGACCAAACTTAAACGGGACCACACGGAAAGCACCAGCTTTCAAGGAAAGAATCATTATAATCAGATTACCCAGTCGAAAGTTATAAGGTAACGTAAAGTTTGTCGACAATTTGGTAACGTTCTGATTAGGATAACCCTTTAGTTCTGGGTTCGTAGAATAAGACTACGGTATCCCCTGCCTGTTGTAGAAGGCGACTAAAAGGGGCTTCGGGTTCAATGCCACAAGGGTGGGGGCCTTTGTCGTCCTCCAAAGTTGACCCGGGAAGAAGGTGACATCGGCCAGCCCGTGTCGTCTTTCACTACGGCTCACCCTTGTGATTGCGGGATTAACACCACAGTACAGACGGGCTCCGGTGCGTTGCACTGGAGATCCTGGAGACCCTCACCATCCGCATATCTTATCTTGTAGAAGATTCCCCCTCCCTCTCTCTTGACAAAAAAAAGGTTCTGATTAGTACACAAATAGGGCATTCACGCGTAATAACGTTTAACGTTTGATTTGATTTGAAGTCGGTTTTGTTTCTGCTCGTAAATCTACTTGTTATCTCTGTCTACCCGAAGTAAAGCTAAAATATTATATAACTCAACCGAGAGAATGTCAAGACTTCGACCGCCACGTTTATTCTATTTCTTTCTCAATTCCTCATCTCAAGTGCCGTCGACTTTTTTGCAACGGCCTTGATGTTACGTCAGTCACGGTTCATTTAACATCTGAAGATCCTACTGCTAATTTGCCCATTCTATCGTGGAAAAAAAATCTACGTAGCTTGTCCCGGTTCTGGGAAACTAGGAAGTCTCTGAATCCAATGCATCGGTGATTGGGCTCAACGTATGTGTGCTCGAGCTATAATTATACTTCTTAGAAAGTGGATTTTCTCATACCAGCCTACGTTTCTAGTACTTCGTCTATTGTTTATTAGCAAGGTGGTTAATGGAACATAGAGTAGATAGACGACAGAGGCTGTTGCTGTTGGAAGTTGATAAAAAAGTAGTTTGTATTGGTAGCGTAAAATCTAAGCTGTCTAGCTAGGTTAAGATCATAAAGTCAATCGACGTGTGTTCAAGAGACAACAAGAAAATGTGCAACCGCACTGCTCTCTCTTGCTTTTACAGTGTGATACAGACAATAGGCCTGCATTATGTTTTAGATATATAATATTTATTTTTTAAAAGATAATATTTTTAAATTCAATTCGGCTTGCTAAGTCCCTACCTGCTTTTAAAAATTTGCTAGCGCAACATTATCAATCAGTTTCGTCGTAACTATGATATGTGTATATTTTATGTATTAGTATATTTATGTATGTATATTTAGTGTAGGTTGTTAATTATATGTATAGATTTGTTATCATATTTGTATTTGAACGCCATCGTCCTGTTTTGTTCATATGTTTCCTGTCCATACACAGGTTGCCTGGAAGAGATCGCTCTCAGCGATTAGATCGCCCATTGTACAACGAACTGTTTTGGTGTACAATAAAGTTATATCTATCTATCTTGTTTCTAATGTCTACATTTACAAACAAATTAGCACTAACATATCATTTGCAAAGATGTTACAGATGAATTAACGCAGTAATCGGCGAGCAAGTGTACTTGTTCTGCCAAAAGTACAAACTATGGTTCAAAAAACATTACATACAGAGCACAACTTTACAACAAGTTGCCTAATTACAAAGGCGCGAGTATAATACCAACCCTCCCCGACACACTATAACTGGTATACACCCAGACGGAAAAAGAATCCCTTTCCAACCAGGGATACGGATCGGGGTCAGCTTCGCGCATCCTTACCGTGCACGAGGCCCAAGGCCTCACGTACGGATCAGTGGTGGTCATCAGAACAGTGACGAAAAAACTGCAACCGCACGACAGCGTCCAACATGCTGTAGTGGCGATATCCCGACACACCATCAGCTGTGTCTATTATACAGATGACTGTGACGACGCCACAGGAAGACTGATGACGAAAGCAATGGCCGCATCAAGGGAGAGGATAGTGGACTACAACCTGAAAATGGCCATGAGAAGCAGGGACACAGCGGTCGCGGAGAAGCTAATAGCAATGCAGCGGGGCGTCTGCGACGCGTGAACCCGAAACGATCTCTGGCCACCTCCAAATTCAGGCAATATATATAAAAAAAAGGAAAATAGTAACTGTAGAAGTGGCACTCTTTTAACAAATGCAGAGTAAACAATTTAAGTGTATTGGAAAAGAGCACGGACACAGGTCTGTGGTTGCAATCTAAGAATAAAAAAAAAACAAGTTGCCTCCTGCTATTAAAAATGTGATCTCATTTAATATATATATATATATATATATATATATCCTTGTTAGCACAGCATATTTTGGTAAACTGTGTTAAAATGAGCAATTAATGAATACAGGCGACTAGTTATAGTTATGTTATAAGTTAATATAATTCTCATGTAAGTGACTTTGTAAATTGTTTTTTTGAGAATAAAAATCTTTACACCTTAGATATATTTCATTATAGCTGTGTATCATTTCTGCTTATTGCCTACTCTGTGTTATTGTGTTTAACTCGAGTGTTGGTTAATTAGAATCCATGAAGTTGTTTAAGAATTACATTATGATATCGTTAGAGGCAAATTATTTTGAAGTGTAGATCATAATGGTGTAATAAAGGACTAACTTGTGTTTAATGTCCCCATACACATTTGAAGCGTTAATAGCCTACCTAATGGTTTAGGGTATGATCTACGAATGATAAGGTCGTATCCAGCATTCGACTATTGACGTAAACCATGTCCTAACACAAGCTTTGGCTTTCCTTAGAAAAACACAATGATATTGAATTGATAATTGACGATGAAATAAATGATATGATGGTAAAATTATAAACATTGTTTTTTTATGTAAATTATTAAGATTTAGTTGTATGTTTTTGTTTATGTTGTTGTCCAATTACAATGCGGGTATTTTCAAGAGTAGAGTGAATAGGCATTTACTAAGCTAGTGCGCCTTACCATCCAGGACTGCATTTCCACTTAACATCAGGTGGAATCGTAGTCAAGCACTTGCTTAGAAATTATAAAAAAAACGCTAAATATATTTAGACTTTAACGTCAATAGAATTTTGGTGCTATTTGTTGCTGTCGTGCTTAAAGAAGTGTTCCAAAAATTACCATTACAAATCAATCAATTAATCTACAATCTACAAGAAAATTACATAAAGTTATAGCTTTTAAATGTATACAATATATGTCCCACTGTTGGGCGCAGGCATTCTCTGTAAAGAGAGTATAAGGGGGCACAGACGTCACGCTCACCTAGTGCGGATTGGCAGGCTTTTCATGTCTAAGGATTTTTTTCTAAGACATGTAGGTTTCCTCACGATGTTTTCCTTCACCGCCGAGTGCGTGGTAAATCAGGTTGCTAGCGTACTATGCAAAAATGGTACCCAAAACAGTAATCTACTAAAGATTACTGTCTTGGGTACCATCTCAATTGCATTGCAATAGGTTGGTTATGACAATGTCATTATCAAATTGCAGAATCGAGATTTTTATCTTAAGCTAAGAGACGTGCAAAGGTCAAATGGTGGGTTTAATCCGTAGATTTGAGTATATAACTAGAAGGTTATGTACGTAATTGTCGTTAGCAACAGTCTGCGGCTGCACAGTGTAATTAACCGTAGAGCTTAATAGACAAATATATCTCACTCATCATGTTAGACGGTTTCAGTTGAGTGACGCATTGTATATGCGTGCATAGCATACACTGCATAATTCTGCATTGGTGTGCTTTAAATGGTTGTTTTCGTAACGTTTTGCGTTATGATCCGAAGCGGGGATGGCTTGCGTATCGTTTGAATGGAGCTGTCATTGATTATTTTATTTTATGATATATTTTAATTTTATATTTCTTTGCAACAGAGCAAGGGTTTTCAATTCGTCTGTATTTTTTTCGTGTAATTATTTCACTACTAGACTGTTCTTAGGTCGCCTGAACCTCTCTTGGGAGGAACTCTGCGCAAGTACCCTCCGATAGGAGACCTGATATTGGGCAGTTGCTCTAATCGCGGATATTGGGATATGAACTATTTTAAAAGGAGTGTGCTTTAGACGACACGACTGAAATATTTTTTTTTAAATTTAAATATTTTTTTAAAATGAAAAGTGGCAAATGAGCATACGGCTCATCTGATCTTAAGTGGTCACCGTCGCTCATGAACATTCACCATCAGAAGAGCTGCAGGTGCGTCGCTGGCCTTTGAGATAGGAGTAGGCTCGTTTCTTGAAGGTCCCCAAATCGTAAAGGTTCGGAAACACCGCTGGTGACATTTCATTTCACAGGTTGACAGTGCGTAGAAGAAAGTTACGCGAGAAACGTACAGTCATATTTTATATATATGTAAAGAGAATGTATCTTTTAAAAATATCTCATAAAACGACATGTCGTTTTCTTATTATAATAGATTTAATAATAAAACTCAGTTGCTTCTAGAGTAACAGAAACGACATTTAAAACTTACGTACACCTAGGTATTATATAGATATTATATAAATTTTAATAACTATATTAACAGTTAGGTGACAGAATAGGTATTGATAAAGTTAGAAAAAAAATGTGCACTGCTCTCTCTTCCTGCAGTGTAATGCCGACAATAGGCCTGCGCTGTTTTAGATATACGAAACGTAGCTGAGAGAAGGAGAGAAAGAAAATGTGTGCTCGCACCACTCTCTTTTACCCCTATAGCAATATATGAAACGTATCTCTCTCTCAATTTCCATTCGCCTTGCCCGATCACACTTTTCGTCACACATTCACCAGCGTCCAGAAGCTATATATCAAAAATCGTACAGAAATAAGGTTCATCATTGTAAAGTTACCTGAGATACAATTAACATTCAGTAGTCTTTATATATTTAGCTCGTAGGAGAGTCCACGCCACTCCTGTCCTGATACGCTATCACACGAACGGCGAGCGGAAACGTTGACATTTGTTATAAAAGTTATGCAATTTTAATTCCTTCGCTCGTGCAAAAAACCAGGTGCTCCGCCGCGATAAAGGTCAGGTGTGGTCGACCGACACCTCCAGCGGAGCAGCAACGGCTGGAAATATCTAACAAATGTGTTGCGCTTCAAACGATAGCCGTCACATGTTTAATTGTTGGCTTAATTACGCTGCTGTGTTATTTTATTGCCTTGTTATTTTTAACCGACTTCAAAAAGGATGTAGGATCTCAATTCGACTGTATTTTTTATGTTTGGTTATCGTAGAACTTTCGACTGCAGCGGTGTAGTTCTGGGCTCGTAGAATAAGACTACGGTATCCCCTGCCTGTCGTAGAAGGCGACTAAAAGAGTCCTTGGGTTTACAGGGCGACAAGAGGCCTTTGTCGCCCGCCAAGGAATACCAAGAGGACTTTCGAAGTCCATCCAATACCCAAAATGCGCATATAAGTTCACATCTCGAACGCTTCAATACATTTCCCAAGATCGTTCTTCAAAGTTCATGCCTCGCATCTATAAAGAAGGATGGGCCATATGTTTTTCTTTTTATAAGAAAAGTGGCATACGAGCATACGGCTCGCCTGATCTTAAGTGATCACCGTCGCCCATGAACATCCACAGCACCAGAGAAGCCGCAGGTGCGTTGCCGACCCTTAAGATAGGAATAGGCTCGTTTCTTGAAGGTCCCTAAATTGTAAACGTTCGGAAACACCGCTGGCGACAGTTGATTCCACAAGTTGAAAGACTTTTTTGTAACATTTTAGTATTCATTGTTATTCATTGTGATTACAATTTAAACGTTCATTACGAGAAATTACTCTCTAAAAAGTCGAATGTATCAATGTCAGGTACGTGCGTAAGGTAGAAGCGTTTAGAATTAACATTCGCGTTAGCACGATACGGCAACAGATCACGAAGGAGATCCAAGTTAGGCATCTCCACTCGTCGCTGCACTCGGCATAATCGCATACAAATAAAATACAATCACTTTATGTATTGTTGTTTACGATTTTCTCTCAGTTAATTTAATACTCGACTAGCGTACCCAGCCCGCTTCGCCGGGCTACATTTTGCTTTATTTTATTTAAACAATAAACTTACATCATTAAATATTTAATTTAACTCTCACAATATATTAAATTATTAATTTCTCTCTGTATTCATTCTCTTCTCGGGCGGGTGAAGTTCATTACCTGCACCCATGTATATATCAGTAAATACAATATCATTCTTATCATTTATACAAAACATATCATTCTCAAGTTAATGTCAGAAATAAAAGTACGACGTATGGCTTGTTGAACAGTTCAAAAAAAGGATTGCTCTGATCGTCACCAAACTTTACAGGATTACTCGCCAGTTTAATTTCAAGATTCTCTTAAAGTTTCATTAAAATTGGTCCAGCCTTTTCGGAGCCTGTATGGAACACTTTTGGATGGACCTTTATTTTTGCAAATGGTTATATTTTTCTTAAGTTATTCTTCTTGGGCACATTGTCACGCACAAAATCCGACATGAGCACGGCAAACGGCAAGTATTTTAAACACAAATATTAATAGATGTAGAGAAAGACAAAATGACTCATACACTTCTCCTCCGCTTCAGTTCCACTGCGGCACTACCGTGGGTAGAAAAAGAACGGTTTAACTGCTTGAAGTTACAGCCTTTATATATGTCCCACTGCTGGGCACAGGCCTTCTCTGTAAAGAGAGTATAAGGGCATAGTCCGCCACGCCTAGTGCGGATTGGCAGACTTCACATGCCTTACAAAATTTTCTAAGACATGTAGGTTTCCTCACGATGTTTTCCTTCACCGCCGAGCGCGTGGTAAATCAGCACATAAAATTGCAACAGTAAATTTATTGGTAACTGAAGACAACTGCCTTTCTGCTCCGCTAGGAGTGCCATTTTATTCTCTGTGTTTATGCTCCGAGCTCGACCATAGATTAGGCCACAGATTGACGCACGGCTGGCTGAGGTCATAGACACTGCGCCAGTATTGACAATAAACCTAATGTTGCCCCACGAATACAATCGTTATCTAATAGTATCAAATATTGTATTGTATTGCTTGATTGACTTAGTACAAATCTCTCTCCAAAGTTCTCTCCTTATTAAATTCAAAGCCCAGCATCGCAGTAAATTGTCTAACAAGACTATAAACACAAAAGCGGTTGCATGGGGACACAATTCTCACGTGACTACACAATGGCGATCAGAAAAAGCATCGATTCCCACAAAATGGCGAACTTTCGCTCCGACGGCAATCTCCTAGGTCGTTTATATAACCAACGCCCATACGAGACAATGTAGAATTTTCTTTTTCAATCTTGTTACTCCGCATACGACAAACGGTACGTACGTGGAGAAATAATTACGTTGGTTTCTTCTAGAACTTCGAGAACACTGCCTTTCAAAGGATATTACATCCTTTATTTGGTTACAAACATAAGAAGATTACCATGAGAAGCGGGCATTTAGTGTTTTAGAGATGCCAAAGCTCTTGGGTCACTTATCCTGAACCTCTATTGCTTAACGTAACGTGAACGTAAGTAACTTGACTCAAGTGCGGGTCGATGTAGCCTTTTTCCCGGGTCCACTTTAGCGGACGACAAAGGCCAGTCGGTCAGGGCCCGACATAACTCGTCCTTCCTCCGGGAAGTTATACGCGTAGTTGCATAGTACGCTAGCAAGATGAGAGTAGAGTTAGATCCCCGGTGCCGGCACCAAGAAACTTGTTGTTGCAATTTTATGTGCTGTTTTACCACACGCACAGCGGCGAAGGATAACATCGTGAGGAAACCTACATGTCTTAGAACATTGTTCTTAGACATGTGAAGTCTGCCAATCCGCACTAGAGCCGCGTGGCGGACTTTGCCCTTATCATGACAGAGAAGGGATGCGCCCAGCTGTAACATAAATATTATATACTGAATTCCGTCCAGCAAGTTCAAGATCTTTACAAATCTACAAAGCGTCCATTCGCGACCGTCGGAGGTTGCGAAAAATCCTTGCGCGATACAAGTATTTTATGGGAAAACCCTACCCCCTCAATAGGATTAGGAGCGTTGCTGGAGTTTCTTCGGCCACTTCTTCTCTCAGCGCTAACGTTTCCCGGAGTGGCAGCTTAGATTGTCGCAATAGATTATTGTTAATAAAATACCTTTTTTTTTTGTTAACGAGGAGGAAATCTTCAGAAAGATACCCCGCCTTCTGGGGGGGAAGGCGGCGGTAATGTGGGGTTTTTACCCACTAAAACCTCCCCGGTGGCCCTTCCTCGGTGCATGGTGAGGGGCTCCGGGATCTCCAGTGGAACGCACCGGAGCCCCTCTGCACTGTGCTCATAGAGAGCATTTCCCGGGGGAGGTTATTCCCTCCCCCCCTATGCCCTCGCAGTGCAAGGCGACACGGGCAGTTAATAAAATATTTTTATATATATTATTATTTTATTTTATTTTTGTTAATAAAATACCTACCGACCGAGCTGTGGTTCGGCCCTCTCGGGCGCTCTCGGATCGGACTGCTAACGCGTAATAATGGTAGCCCTTGTGTCGAGTTACCACCTAATAGAGGTTCAGGCTATGCGACCTAAGAGCTATGCCACCTCTTAATCCGGTGAAGCAGTAAAGCCAGCTTCTCTGTGCCAACTGTGTTAGTTAGCACAGAGAAGAGTTATTTTTTTTTTAATAGTATTATATAAAGTCGAATGCATTAAAACGATCAAACAAAACATAGCAATATTATAAAAACTAGATACAGTCGATGTAAATACTATCATAGCATGGATGCATAGAAACGTGTCGTATTGAAATTCCAGCAGACGAAGCCGGAGCTAAATAGCTAGTCGGGTATTTATAATTATCATTTTGACATTAATTATGTATTGTAACTGTAATTAAGCAAAGAACTAACGTACGCCAACTTAATTACTGGTAGCATCGCAGCCAATGAAAACATAAAGTTACATTGTACGCCTGAGACGCAAGTTATGTACATGAAGTTAAACTTCTTTGCGCACGATTGACTTGTTGGAGAGTAAGCTGGTGAATGCGTTACGGAAAGGATGATCGAGCGAATTGGAAGGGAAGTTGCGAGGGAGAAAGATATAAGTTAGTTAAAATAGAAAGAGTTTCGTTTCGTATATTTTCTTGTTTTTTTTTTTTCAAAAATATAACTACCATTCTTGTTAACCATTCCAACTAAGCTTAAGCTTGTGCTAGGAGATGGTTCACGTCAATAGTCTAATGGTGGATTCGAACCTACGACCTTACGTTTCGAGATATTCAAACTTTCTTAACCGACCATTTATTTTTGTTTACGGCTATAGATATTTATATAGTTATATATTTATGTATTTATTGTTACGTATAATAGTTATGGTTATCTTTTTAACTTTTTAAATGTATATGTATGTATGTTTATTAATGTGTGTACACCTATAATTTTCTCTAAGCGTGTACCCGCTAATTTTTCTCAACTTAACTCCAAGGTAGATTGATAAAGAATGCCTTTTGACTTTTTTTTTATGATGAACTACACAGATTGACCAGAGAAGCTGGCCTTGACTGCTTCACCGGATTGAGAGGTGGTATAGCTCTAAGGTCGCTTAGCCTGAACCTCTATCGCTAGTAACTCGACACAAGGGTCGAGGTGGGGGTAACCTCGGCTTGGACGGCTACTATGTTACGAGCATAAAGTAGGGTTCGATATTTTAAATCACCCACCTTACAGTCCAGGCCTGGCCCCGAGTGATAATTATCTTTTCCCAAAACGAAAAAATAATTGCGGGGTAAGAAATTTTCCAACGATGATGAAGTCAAGGAGGCAGTTTCGGCGTATTTTGAAGACAAAGATGAAACATTTTTATGAGGGTATAAATAAATTAATAGAAAGATCTGAAAAATTTATCCGTCTTGCAAGTGAATATATTGAAAAGGAAAAATAATTTGGTTTTATTTGGACCCTTTGCACCCCATTCCGCGAATATAAAACGCTACATTACATTCAGGTCCGAGGGCGCCTGAGAGGGCTGAACCACGACTCGGTCGGTAGCTATTTCACGGATAATCTAAGGGACATTCAAAGCTAAGCTAACTTTGAGTGCCACTTCGGGAATCGTTGGCGTTGGGAGAAGAAGTGGCCGAAGAAACTCCAGCAACGCTCCTAACATCTAAGGGGTAAGGCCTGCCCATAAAATAGCGATAACGCGTGAGGAAACCTTTTGACATTCAGTCTACCTTGTAAACGTTTATTTTGTGCAGTAGGTTGATCAGCCCTGTAGTTCTGGGCTCTCAAGAATAAGACTACGGTATCCCCTGCCTGTCGTAGGAGGCGACTAAAAGGGGCCTCGGGTTCACTGGGCGACAAGGGTCCACTTTGGTCCACTTTGGTGGACGACTCAGGCCCCTGAGTCGTCCACCAAAGTGGACCTGGAAGAAGGCGACACCGGCTGGCCCGTGTCGCCTTGCGCTGCGAGGGCACAGGGGAGGGAGAACCTCCCCGGGACGTGCTCTCCTTGAGCACAGTGCAGAGGGGCTCCGGTGCGTTCCACTGGAGATCCCGGAGCCCCTCGTCATGCACCGAGGAAAGGGCCACCGGGAAGGTTTTAGTGGGTAAGAACCCCACATAACCGCCGCCGCATACCCCGCCCCAGAAGGCGGGGTATCTTCTTGAAGATTTCCTCCCCGTAAACAAAAAAAAAAAAAAAAAAAAAAAGGTTTATTTTGTGCAAATAAATATTAAATAAATAAAGTGGATGTATTCAAAATGGCTGTATTTTTTTACTTATAGCGAATTTGATGTATTGAAGTTACACTTATTAAGGCGCGTTATAAAAAAATGATGACAGTAACAGTTTGAAGGTGCAGTGAAAATAATTGTCCTTATATCCTTTTTCAAGTGCTACAAAATAATTGAAGTTAATTATCCGTATGTATTATTTATAGGTATATAAATTAAAAAATATCATTTAATATAATATATAATTATTTATAATGTTTTTCAAATTTAAATTGAACTTTACTGATTATAGATAAATAAAAAAAAATTAAAATCTTTATTTTCAAAACCAGATGATATAAAACATAATTATATTGTGTTTGGATCTTCTTTTAAGTGTAACATATACTTGTGTCAGAAGATACAGCTCTTACTTAATCGTATCATTTTTTTAATATCTAGATATGTGAGTTTTATAACACTGTCAACTCTTGTGCAGATACCAGACTTCTACAAGAATATTTTAACCGCTTGGTTGCTTGGTGTGACTCTAATTATATGGATTTCAATATTTCGAAATATTGCATGCGGTTCTCAAGAAATAAAAATAACGCATTGACTACTAGTTACAAAATAAAATCACAAAACAAAGCGAGAGTACAAACAATAAGAGACTTGGGAGTCCTGCTTGATACTAAACATTTTCTTATTTCATTTTCGTCCTGCGGTACACATCTCCCTGCTAGATTAATACATAGCCTGTATTAGGGAGATGTTGTACCTAACTCCGAGTTTATTATGAACTAAATTTTGTTATATATCTTATGTGGTAGTCGTGTGTTTTTGCAAAGAATGGTGTACGTGGGTGTATGTGCGGCTATATGTACATGAGCGTGAGGATATAAACTACTAACTATAGACGTGAACCATCTCCTAACTTGTCACGAGTCACAATATTTAAAAAAAAATTGTTAGCAATCTTTAAAAAAAATATAAAATAATAAATAATAATAATAATGACAACAAGTGCAAATGTCAGAGAGAGAGAGAGACAAGATAAGTGGTAGAAGTTCGTGATTTGACTATTACACTTCGGAAAAAGAAAGCGTCCGCGCGTAGTACTCGTAGCACTTAACGATAAACTGTTTGCCAAGGGTGGGGGCCTTTGTCGTCCGCTAAGGTGGACCCGGGAAGAAATCGACATCGGCTGGCCCGTGTCGCCTTGCAATTGTAGTAACCTCCCCCCCGGTACGTGCTCTCCTTGAGCACAGTGCAGAGGGGCTCCGGCGCGTTCCACTGGAGATCCAGGAGCCCCTCGTCATGCACCGAGGAAAGAGCCACCGGGAAGGTTTTAGTGGGTAAAACGCCCCACATAACCGCCGCCTTACCCCCAGAAGGCGGGGTATCTTTTTGAAGATTTCCTCCCCGTTAACAAAAAAAAAAAGAATTCTTTGCTACAGATAAAATATCTATGTTCCCACAATCACGTCCATTCTGAAATTATTCAGCACAAGCTCTGTGCATAAATATTGAGAATCGTCATTAGTCCATCGGCAGATCAGTGTATCCCTTTCTCGCAGCACAACAATAAACAAAGACAAAAAGCTTTCTGCGATCCTTCTTACAATAATAACCAGTCCGAGGCGATCTCTCTCGGACCTTATGCGTTGGGTGTTTTAGAGATGTATATTGGATAAAGTGGATCTTACTGTGTTGGATGATTGTGTTTCGTCTCTTTCTATCTTGGAACGTATGTGATAAAATGAGCGTTTGGTGAGGAGGCCCTTTTTGCTGATAGTCTGCGCGGCTAGGCGGCATATTTCAGGAGAACACAGAATGGTACGGAGACGCCGTAATGTAAATTACTAATTAATTACGAATATTTTTATTTAAAATAATGACAACAACTCATTATGTGTTTTTTTAAACAAATGTCATTCTCTATGTTTTTTAATTTTCAACAATTTTGGAACGACATTTACTCAAAATGAAACTATCGCATAAATTATTTCAACTATGTTATATTTCTAACATACCGCAAGATCTAACTAGATTGATATTTTTAATTAATTGAAATCAATTAATGATTTTAGAGAGCTGAATGATTTCGACTGATTACTGCAACAATTGACATGAACCATCTCAAGCACAAGCTCAAGCTTAGTTGGAATGGTTAACAATAATATTAATAACGCTCCCCGAAAAAAAAAAGATATTTTGCTAGGTTTCTTTAAAAAGAAATTAATTAGGATGAAAATTACACAGATAATCATGATGCAGTCTGGAAGCAATAAGATTTAGAAAAATGACTATTATATTCCTTTTTAAAATTGCTAATATATTAGGGTATGATATACTACATATATACAAACCTATACACGTCCACAGACAACATGTCACAGGAGCAGAAGCAAGCATTAGCTTATACTGTTGCACGTGTAAATCGGGTAAGTACTACAATCTTACAAAACACCAGCGCTGAACATATTTACTAGAAAGTTATGTTAGCTAAATGTAACTGGATATGCTCATCCCTTCCTTTCACCTGCTCCCATCTCCCCTTCCGGTTCTCCTCTTTTTTATCCACACACATACAACTTATATAGTTAAGCGCTTGCTTTTTTGTATGCTTTTAAACAAAAAAATAAAAATGTTTGTGATAACAACCCGCTCCATAGCCGCCTCTGCGCTACGCAGATGACGGGCGGCATCGCGCGGTCAGTTTTTGCCCGTCATCCGAACTGGACGTCCCAAGTTCAAATTTGAAAATTGGAACTCGGCCCGTTCGATATTTGAAATTTCAAATTTAGCATAAAATGCCGGCCTTCGGGAATCCGAGGCTCTGATTGTTTGTTAATTTAATTATTGACTCAAAACTAAATGCGGGACAAAAAACGTTTACGAGCGAACCCGCCGTATCAAGTATGATCGATTGTATAATACTGTGCAGTTTGAACGATGTGTTTTTCGAATAAGAAATTAATATTAAATTTTAGGGCGTGTTAATTATGTTTGATAATTACGTTTTTACTTTCATTTATTTCGTTATCTGTATTCTTAACTAATTTAGAGGCTAAGCGACCTAAGAGCTACGCCATCTCTCAATCCGGTGAAGCAGTCAACGCCAGCTTCTCTGGCCAATCTGTGTAGATTGAAACGTCAAAAAGCATTGACTCATCATCATCATGGGAGTGGGGATCATCTACCTTACATTTTAGCATTTTCATCGACGTAAGAAATAAGTGTGTGTTTTAAAAAAGACTAGGCTTAAAGGTCTTGTTACCAAGCCATAAAATATTCATCAACAACATAGAGGTTCAGGCTAAGCGACCTAAGAGCTACGCCACCTCTCAATCCTGTGAAGCAGTCAAGGCCAGTTTCTCTGGCCAATCTGTGTAGTTCGTCAAAAAATCTTAACTAATGGACGAATTAGGTTACAGTATATTCTAAACTATGTCTAGAAATAAATTTCCATATTTTAAAATCGATAAAAATTGATTACGCGCTCGGCGGTGAAGGAAAACATCGTGTCTTAGAAAATTTTTCTAAGGCACTTGAAGTCTGCCAATCCGCACTAGGTCCGCGTGGCGGACTATGCCCTTATACTCTCTTTACAGAGAAGGCCTGTGCCCAGCAGTGGGACATATATAAAAGGCTGTAACTAACTAACAAAATATTGACCATGACCTCACCTGATTGTAAATAAAAATGCCATCCTGGATGTTAAGGTGTAGTTACCTTAGTAAATGCTTATTCACTCTCCTCTTGTAAACACCAACATCGCCGTGCACCTTAATACGGAGTCTCCCGGAAATAGCGCAGAAAGGACAGCCATGGAACTAAGAATATACCTTAAAATAGATATTGGAAATATCAGTTCTCGTGAGAGACAAGGGAGTAAAAAAACAGCTTTTTGGAATTTTGCAGAAAGTATTTGTATTTTTAAGATACAGGACAGAAATTAGACTGACAGGACGAGTCCATCCAACACGTACACGTGCGTTTCTGCAGCACTGGTGCCACGGTGGAACTCGTACTGGTTAATAGCGCGGTATTTTAAGTGTTCCATTTTGTAAACTGAGTGACGCAAAGAAAAAAACCAAAGATGGAAAAAACATAAGGATTATTTGAAAATGGAATTCCTAACCAAAGTGGAAATATTTGAGATCGAAGTGGCCAGTACGACAAAACGCTAATTTCATAGGTAAGGAGCTAATAGGGTTAAGGCTATAGTCGTTGGCCCCCTTAAGCATCTACTAGCAGCAAGTATTGCATTTCTGGGCAAATTGAAGGGCAATCCGGTCTTTGCCGGCACCGGCCGGTCGTTGGGGTGTCCTGTCGCTGACAGATCCGGGGCACCCCGCTCATAACGGCTGATGGCATTCGCGGAAGGTTTAGTGGGTAGGGGCTGCCCAGGCCATGTCCCACACATCCCTACGGGCCCACCTAGGGTACCGGAGGATGGTCTATAACAAGATTCCCCCGCGTGAACAAAAAAAAAAGGTTTGCAGAACAAATTTCGATAATTTAAAAATAATATATCATTGTCTCATGACATTGTCAGTAAGAACTTAAAAAAAAATGTCTTGGTCGGATATAGTTATTGGCCACAGTCAAATTGGTGTAAGCTATAACATTCACAAATACATTAACTCACCGATCATTTCTAAGAGTTAATTAGTTTCTTAGAACCGGAAATGGTAGTAATCATAGCAATAAGTAACTTTTAAGCATTAATTTAATTTATGCATATGCTTACCCAATTGCTAATATTGCATTTAAAAATACACGTTGTTTACAAAATTTCAATCTGTGCCATGACAGTTGCGGGGATTCGTGAACAGCATTGCCAACATAACCATAATAAATAGCGCAATATTTAAATATTTCTTTTGGTCGATTCGCTTATTCAGTCCCTTGTTATTTGCGTTTTAGTGATAGGGGTCCAATGACTGCCTCGGAGCCAACAACTGTAGCCTTTAACATACGTGAAGAAAGACCCAACAGTTGGAAAATAAAAATGATATTAGATAAATAAATAAAATGTATATGTCTTTGTATCTGTCGTTATCGTATTTCTAAAATTATGATTCAATGCCTACGTATGTACGATATCGTTCGGTTATCTAAGATCAGTCGTAGACCTTAGATATGTAGGAAATTATTATTTATTTTTTATTAGCGTACCCAGTCCGCTTCGCCGGTCTAGATTTTGCTTTATTTTATTTAAACAATAAACTGACATCATTAAATATTTAATTTAACTCCCACAATTTATTAAATTATTCATTTCTCTCCGTATTCATTCTCTTCTCCAGCTGGTGAACATCATTACCTACACCCATGTACATATAAGTAAATACAATATCATTCTTCTTCTACTTCAAAATCCATGATTATTGTCTTTAATATACTTCAGTATACTTTATTATACTTCAATACACTCTATTGTACTTCAATATGGTTCATAATGACATAAATATACACAACGCATGTGTCAATGCAAATTTGGGTTAGGTTAGGTTAGAAATTTTTATTTATCCATATAAAAACACAAAAAAATATACACAGATAAGAATAACATATCGAATTAATATAAATAGAAATGCAAGGCAATATAGCGTTACCACTAACTTTAGCCGCCGTACTAGGTCATAGACCTGTGTTACGGACAGCTAAGCTACTTCCTGCAAACACTTGTCACTATATCATAGTAAATAAAAGCTGTTGACAGTTCAAAAAGAGGAGTACTCCGATCGTCACCAAACTTTACACGATTACTCGCCAGATCAATCTGAAGATTCCCTGAAAGTTTCATTGAAATCGGTCCAGCCGTTTCGGAGCCTATATGGAACATACCCACACTCTACAAAAACTAAAAAGTTTCTTCATAGTATAAAATAAATTATCCTCACTCTCATATACTCACTCGCACATACACTCTCACATGCACCCACGCACACTATTCTTTGCAAAAACACACGACTATCACATAAGTTATATAACAAACCTTAGTTCATAATAAACTCGGAGTTAGGTACAACATCTCCCTAATACAGGCTATGTATCAGTCTAGCAGGGAGATGTGTACCGAAGGACCGAAGTAGGAAAATGTTTATGGAATATGATACATAAAATATATGATAATATGTATGTAATATTTTTGTGAGTGTGCATGTCAGTACATAAAATGTGTGTGTGTGTAAAAAGTTAATAAATAACTATTTTATTTCATTTTTTTCATTTCATTTCACTCTTTCTCTTTTATATATATGGTAATGTTTGTTATTATGTAGCAGAATACATATTTCCTAAACATAATGCGCTACGAAACCCGATCGAAAATTAGGAGACTTTTATAATAAATACAACTACTTTTACGGATTTTCAACCGACTTTAAAAAAGGAGGATAGTTCTCAATTCGTCTGTACGTTTTTGTTTATGTTTGTTGCCGCATAACTTTCGACTGGGTGAACCGATTTTGACGATTCTTTTATTATTTGAAAGCTAGTGATTCGTATGTAGTCCTATTTAAATTTGATACAATTCTGTCAATGGCATCCATGATAAAACCATAGACGTCTTAATGCATCAAGTATGTGTGGCACAAGCAGATAACTCAATATCACGCCAACCGATCTAGACGATTCATTGTTTTATTGGAAATAATATACTTTAAGAGTAGTTTGATCACACATTGGTATATTCTGATTAATTCGGAAATACAAAGGGAGCGTCAGATTTAAAATCGGTTTTTGTTTTTGGTCGTAAATATACTTGTGTCGCAGTTAAATCTTTTCTATTATCTTACAGTTTTAATGTCATTACTGAGAGCTCTTGACAATTTTGAACTGTTTGATAACTATGACAAGAGATGTCAAGCGCCTCATTATTAATTCCCTGTGACAATGAAGCTATAAAATTTATTTATTTATTTAAATCAACAAAAATTATAACACCGTTACAGATAATACCAGTACCAATATGACGTTATAAAAACTTAGTTAATATATATTATTAAAATTAAAACAAATAAAAAGCTGCTTTATGTATTGACAATAATATATAAATATAATAGAGTCAAACACCTTCTACGCATTTGTAGGCAGCTTCGATAAACACAGACTCTGTGCAACAAAATATATCAATGTGCAGTGAGATGGTATTAACAAACCCAACCGCGACAGCGGAGAGTTCCTGGATAAGTTGGTCCTGGAGACAGGCAGTAGGAACAATGGTGGACGACGGCGCATGTACACGTAACTGTCAGGCGTCCGTGTAGCGCGGCCAGCACTTCTGGGTGATGAACCCAGTCCCGCAGCACCCTCCACACATATTTAACTAGTGCGACGTCTCTCCTCACCTGCAGCCTGCTGTACCCGACCATGCCCAGTACAAATCGGGTACATCAGTAAGCAAGGATACACCCCGTACTGCTATAATAAAATGAAAAGTCGGAAATGCAAAATAATAAATATAAAAATAGTAAATTTAAAAAATAAGATTAAACCAATTCGTTTATAAAAATATATGTAAATAAATATAAAAAGGGATGACGTGTACACTGACAAGTCACACGTAGCATTCTTCTCAAAGACCGCACCTCTACGGCATTGTTTTAAACGCTTTAAGCTTTAAATAAGCTTCTTAAAGTTGCAGCCTTTATATATAATATGTCCCACTGTTGGGTGCCTTCTCTGTAAAGAGAGTACAAGGGCATAGCTCGCCACGCGGCCCTACTGCGGATTGGCAGGCTAGAATTTTATTCTAAGATATGTAGTTTTCCTCACGATGTTTTCTTTCACGGCCGAGCGCGTGGTAAATCAACACAAAATTGCAACAACGAATTTAAGCAATGAAATGAATAATTTAATATATTGTGAGAGTTAAATTAAATATTTAATGATGTAAGTTTATTGTTTAAATAAAATAAAGTAAAATCTAGCGCGGCGAAGCGGGTTGGGTACGCTAGTATTAAAATAAAATAGATTGACGTGTACTCGTATATAATATTTCTATAAAAATATAATGATGAAATATTAGACATAAAAGGCTAGGAGAGAAGACGGATGGAAGACCAGGGCAGTAATCGAATGGTGGCCAAGACAGGGACGCCGATCAGTGGGAACACCAGCCCGCTGGTCATATCGTCAGGGCAGCGGGACCGCAATGGATTCGGACAGCACAGGATCGAAAATCTGATTGATTGATTGAATACAATGACAAATTGTGATGTTTTTGTAATGTAGTTGTTACAGAAGTTATTTTTTATTTAAAAGCCTTTCTCCTTTGACAGTGAGCTAAAATTATGGCATTAGATATTGTAATTATTAAAATTTGAGATTTATATACAGTACTCGCAAAGCCCAGTCACCATATCAGATTGTCCTCTGACAGAGGCCCACCTGGGCTGCTTCCATGTTTTTAGCAAACTAATTTTCACCATCCCCGAGGCAAGTTATATTCCCATCTCCCTACTTGCCTTCTTTGTGTTTTCCCGTTTCTAGGATACTATTCTATAATGATGATTATTATTAAAGTAATATTGTGTATAGAAAACACATCGGAAGCGTATTTTCCATTGTTAAAGTCTGTTTCAATCGATAACTGATGTGTTGGCGGCCATTTTGTTTATAGATTCAAGTCTTTGAATGGTGTTTTATTAACTTATAAATAAAGAAACACCTGTTTTACAGATTACATTTTTTAGTGCACACTGCACAGGAATTACTCGTGTTAATTCTTCTGTACCCAATCTACCTTCGGACGTTTAGACACTCGGCGTACAGCAAAGGAGTGGAACAAGTTGCTGGCGTCAGTCTTTCAGTCCAAGTGCGTGGGAGCCTTCAAGACTAGAGTGAATAGGCACTTACTAAACTAGCGCGTGCCATCTTTCAACTATATCACCACTTAACATCAGGTGGAATCGTGGTCAAGCACTAATTTACACCTCAAAACAAATCTTGTAAATAGTTAAAATACTAAAAATTCTTAAATTTGTGTTATAAGTAGGTTTTTGGTGATACGTACACCGTGATACATTTATACTTGCATAGGAACGGGAGGGCAAACCAGAGGGCGACTTATTTAAACCCCACGTCTGCTATTGCCGCTGAATACAACTATGGTCCCCCAGGTTATGATAACAAAGTTACAATACCTAAATATGTTTCTGGTAGTAAATAGTCAAGATAAACTATAAATACAACATAAGCATGTCGGTGAAACGAACCCATAAGATTTTTCTTTACCAAAGAATGCTCAATGCCTCAAAATGGTTTTACTTCCAACATTCTTATGTCTGTTTTCTGTCATAGTATTACTCTAATACAAAACGGAAATCCACCATGAGCTATATAATTTTAAAGGGATCTTATAAAAATAAAAATATTAATTGACCTCTAATATTTACGCGAACATAAGTTGTTGAATAAAAATAATTTTACGGATTTTAATCGTATATTTGACATGGGATGTCAAATACCTCAGCCACAAGAAAACGTTTTTAATTTAATAAACGGTCAATCGAGTATTAAAATGTCATCATACCATCTAAATAATTCAAATTAAAAGTATTTATTTTCAAATATTTCTAAATAATAATTTTATTTTTGCTTAATAATGCCAATAAATAAACAACATTTTCTATCTTAAATTAAATTATTAAAATTAAATTTATAATCTTAATGTGATAGCAAAGAGGTTGGTCGACACATCTAGTGACCAGAGGGCTAGCTTATATCTTGCACAGAGGGTAAGCGTTGCCATACAACGTGGCAATGCTACCAGCCTTCTGGGCGCGATGCCAAGCGACGACAGTTTGGTACAGTTATATTTTTTGTAAATATTTTGTTGTCTATTATATTGTAAAAATTTCTCTTTTTAGTTATATTATTATAATGCATTGCTTTATATGTAGTTTAATTATATTATAAAATTAAATCGTTTCTAATTTAAAATGATATTATATTTAATTGTTTTAAAATTTAAATTTGTTAATAAACATTTCTGTTTTCTTGGACCTTACATATACAACAAAATTAATACAATATTAAATATTAGAGATAAAAATTTAAATAAAACCAAGCATGAAATTTTAAAGTGGCCTGAAACACTAAATTATGAAGGTTGTGAGAATATGTTAAAAGTGGTCAATTGAAAAGCACTCTTACATTCACCGACACACATACACACAAGCACACACACGCTCGCACATAAAAAATATGATATAATTACACTATTAGATATATAAATAACCATGGGAGGAAGGACTGCCACCTATCGCACAGGAAATCCCTAGTTTAGGTGGTAGTGAAAC
Organism: Meandrusa payeni; assembly: GCA_029286785.1. NCBI lineage: Eukaryota > Metazoa > Arthropoda > Insecta > Lepidoptera > Papilionidae > Meandrusa > Meandrusa payeni. The sequence goes on from JAGSMX010000029.1 coordinate 8,328,201, forward strand.
ATAAATAGAACTAATACTCGCAGTATAAATAGTGTAATTAGTAATACTGTTTGTTATAATTTTGTTAATTAATAAAGGATATTTATTATTATATTTTAATATTACATTTTATGTATTATTATTTAGTGAATACGAATTGAATTTAGAACAAAAGCAATAATATTATATTGCACAATATACACAGTCCGGTTTTTTAATTTAATAAAACAGTGACACGGCTAAGTAAAAGCTCGCAGACATAATCACAACATCCGAGTAATGGAATGCAAAAACCCGTATCGCTAAAATCATCCTTAAACAACCTCAAAGATACGAGATAGTAAGGCGAATTTAACAGCACACCATTCTATAGATCATGCTGCGAGAAAAAATGCAACGGAGACAATGCACTCGAGGCAAAAACCGGCAGGATCGCATAATATATGACTCGGCTCCGATATATACGCAGCCGCCACTATACCAAGTTGGTGTACTTAAGTAAAACTTAAGCCACACCTACGCCAGCACGCCCACAATACGAGCGGGCGTCTCTTTCCACCCAACTGAACAGCATATACCCCTCTCGCACAGATGCACAACGCCTACGATGTTTCAGTTCCAAGTTTTTAGTTGCCGCAAAGACATCGCGCGCGGTCGTCGGCTCATACACACCGGCGGTCGAATAAACGCGGCGGGGGAAAAAACGCCGGTGGGAAAAAAGTGATTCGATTTTTTTTTTCCCGTTGCTATGAGTGCTTGTGACGTTTTTTTGGCAACGATCCTCGATAACCTTATCAGTGGCTCTAATGACACGTAACAGCTTCGGTGTTTCCGTCTCGCTTGCACGATAACCTTTTTTTTTCCTACGACGCGTTTTTATCTAGTGATGTGCTTGTGTAGTGCCCATATATGTTTTGTGCTATGAAGGTAATTATCAATAATCGATATGGCAAATTGATTTATTTATCATAGGCATTGGTTATAGGAAAGTATCGCATAACAGCGGGAAATTGAATTAATAATTTAAAATAAGATTAATATTTCATTTACGACTCGATAAATCATTTAAATTAATGAAGCTAACAAATTGTGTTCCATTTATGCAATTATAAATACAAATATTTATCGATTTATTTGCAATTTGTCGTACGTGACGTGACAACATTTACGAACGAAACTCGTTCCATTGTAACTGGCAATAAGCGGTGAAAAAAAAAACAAAAAATATTTAAACCCCTATACGGCGAATGGAATCCGCGAATGTATTTACAAATTGGGCTTAACTTAATTGGACTTAAAATAAAAATAAAAATGTTCGAAGAGTGAGTCGTAGGTTTTAAAAGCAATTTACACAATTATCTTAAATATAACTGTTACTTATTTTGAACATGGACTAGAAAGAGACAACACTTGCGTTACGATTTTCAACTAGTTTATTACAATCTATATGACTTGTTATCAAGGGAGCTCATTTCCATACAAATCTCAGTATATTTTTTTGTACTTAAATATTTACGAGTAAAAAAAAAACAGATTTGAAATCGAATCAAACTTTACATATTACGCGCGGACGCTTTGTATTTCAGGATGAGCTCATCACCCTAAATCTAAACACTACACACAAATTTTTAGCAGGTTATTGTACTTAAATATTTACAATTAAAAATCAAAAACCGAAATCGAAATCTTTAAAAGCTATTACGTGTGGAGGCTCTCTTTATATTTCCGAATTATCGTAGGAAGTACATTTTTTCCGATAAAAAAATTATTATCGGTTGTTAGCCAACCGATTTTGATGATAATTTTTGCAAATAATAAAAAAATTAAATTATAAAATCTTTATATGTTTTGCTCCCACACAACACATTACATTTTTGATAAAAATTACATACTTGGATGTGGGAGTCAGGAGCTCAAACTAAGTAACTTGTGTTATGAGTCTCCTGGCTCAGACGGGCTTAGACGATTAGGCATAACAAAGAGTTTATGTATTACCTTTGTAGATGTAGGAATTTTTCTGTATCCTCATAATTAATTTCCAATAGCCATTCAAATTTAAGACTTATAGGGTTTTCTTATAGATGCCATTGTCAGAATTCATCAGAATAATTCAATCTGAACCATACGAAGCACTAGCTATCAAATAAAAAAAGAATGATCAAAATTGGTTCATCCAGTCAAAAGTTATGAGGTGACAATCTTGGTGAATTGAGAATCACCTCGTTTTTTGAAGTCGGTCCAGAACTTAAACCAGATACTTATTGGTATCCTCACTCTCATGTTGGTTTCTTCAATGCTGTGTCGTGACCTCCTGATGGGAACAATCGGATCCGTCGCTACGTTCTGTTATCTGCAACAGTTGTCGAAGCATTGCTAACCGAGGTCCCGAAAGTGGTTCGGATATGATCAGTCCAACGTTACAAGCTGTCAATATTTCTTCTGGCAATGAGACCAAATCATCACATTAACTTGGCATTGTAAACAATAATTTAACTTTTTATTAGTTCGTAATCTGACTTCTAATTAATTTTGTATATTGTGAGGACACGCAGTTGTGACGGTATACGGTTAAAATAATTCCTTGTAGAACGTTACGTCGTCTCAATAAAGTGAGTACTAGTTATTGGACATTTCATTCCACAAGACCTACAAGTGACTACGCGTATCTTAGAACAATTGCACAGATTTTTTATTTTCACCGCCGACCTCACTATCAATTACCGCTTAGGAATGCATAACAATAAAAATATTAGCTCACAGGGGTTGGCAGTACAGTTTCCATTTTTACAATCCTGGCACACCTCTCTCCCATCTTGTAACAATTGTTAAGTCGCATTTCTTTAGAAAGTCACAAATGTTTTACTTCACCGCCGAGCGCGTGGTACACATAACATTTCAACAAATAATTTTATTGGTACCGGCACCTCGAAAAAGGGCATTAAATGTTGTTTCTTCAAATATTAAAATCTAAACGCAGCTAAGCTTTTCAATTCACATAAAATAAAGAAATAGAGATAGACTTAATTATAAAAACAACTTTATAATATTATTTACGCAAAAAACATTTACACAATAATAATTAAAACATGGAATAAAACTACTTTACGGATTTTATTATTATTGTTATATTAAAATATCAAGACATTGATAATTTCGAAATTATATTTATTAAATGCTTCGAAATTTAATTACAAATAATATTATTAAAGTTTTAATGTAAATATTAGCACATTTCTTTACTCAAGTATTATTACCGTTAGCCTTAATTTCCATTTTTCTTTTTTTTTAAATAAAAAACTAATTTGCCAGCCAGTTGATTTATAAATAGTGACACTTTTATAAATGTTTCATTTATTTAATTGGTTGTTTATTTTATCTTTGTCTTTAAATACAGTTATTATAGTTGCAAAAACAACTAATTTTTAAAATGGATCTATTATTAGATCAATGTTTTTAATAGTTCAACCTATTATAAGCATTAAAACATTTAGTAAAAGATTGTTTAATCTAATCAAAGAACATTATTTTTCCCTAATTAAGGTTCATTTTAATACTACAATTCAACTCAAACACTAAAATTTTGTGCAAAATGCAAAATCCACAATGCGACTCTGGCTCCCAAGGTACAAGCGTCTGCTTAGTTTAGGAGTCACTGTGTACAAATGATATGTGCTACAATGGTTATAAGATGTTTGTTTTATTTGTGTAATGTTTATAATTGTAACCAAATCTGTGTGTTAATAAATAAATATTCTATATTCTAATTGGCATCATACTTAAAAAACGTTTTCTGCTAATTTTGTAATGTTTGAAAATTCATCTGTTGTTCGAAACGTGACGCCATATTTGAAAGTTATTTTTGTTTACGAGATTACCAAATACAAATGAAACAATAAAAGTTTAAGTTACAGGTTTTATATATGTCCCACTGCTGGGCGGAGGCCTTCTCTGTAAAGAGAGTATAAGGGCATAGTCCGTCACGCACACCTAGTGCGTATTGGCAGACTTCATATGTCAGAAAAAATTTCTAAGACATGTAGGTTTCCTCACGTTTCCTTCACCGCCGAGTTCGTAAATCAGCACATAAAATTGCAACAACAAATTTATTGGTGTCGCCACCGGGGATCGTACTCGGGTTGCTAGAGTACTATGCAACTTGAGGCGACCGTTTGGACACTGAGCTATCACGACTCTTGTTGTATGAAGCAAACGAATTATTTTTGTAGAGAAACGTCCCGTGTCCAGATTGTAAGTAGTACAATGGTACCAGGCTAACAGAACATACAATAACGTCTGCAAATTGTAAATTAGCATTTAATAAAAGAAACAAATACATTGATGCCGGCACTGGAGAATCAAATCGGGTTGGTTTCTCATTATGTAACCACTGCCCTATCTCAGCGATGAAGGAAAGCTATGATGAAACCTGTATGTTTTTCTGTTTTCTACAGTGGAACTACATGATCTATTTCCCGCATCTCCGTTCCACATCGGTCTTTTTTTTTTTTATTATTCATTTGTTCAAATAAGTAACTTAGACTCATTATTATTTTAAATAACTATTAAATAACTTGTAAAGAGGAACAAAACCAGCATCTAAGGAGCTCTCTACATGATTGTAGAGCAAGAGTTGTAGAGAGCCCAAACATAGAATAAAGTAGAGTATAAGGAAATGTATAAAATAGTAAGTAAATAAAATGTAATAAAAGAGGAAAATATAGATAATAAGAGTAACAGAATTGTATAATAAAAAGAAGTCAAAAAGAAAAATTTAATAGAGTAAAAGTGTAAGAATAAAATAGTAATATTAATAGAAAATAATAATAAGTGCAACAGTAAAAGTAAAATAATATAGAAATAGAAGATAGACAATAAGAGTGACTGTAAAGTATATTTCTTTGTGTGTGTGTTAACAAGAGATGGAAGAAAGTGATGAGTGAAAACATCCCTAACCACCCACGTTGGGGGAACTAGCTATAGCATAGGCAGACTATGCTCAGAGAAAAATATGACAAGGGGCAATAAACTCTGATTTCTAGCAAATAAGTCAGTAGTCCTGCCTCATGCCACAAAAAAAAAAAAAACTATTAAATAACAACGTAAGACTAAATTATAAGATTATAATATAAAATTATTATTATAATTATTTAATTATAATATAAAACAATAATATAATATATATATATATATTGTTGTTTTATATATACTAAAGGCTTGACTATGCTTATGAATACCTTACCCCAAGTGAGACGGCGCAGCATCTGTTTACATAAACACAGTCAAGCCTTTGAGCGATCATGGTCAGGATGCTGTCGGAGCTGGTCCGCACCCTGCGCACCAGAGATGCACTCCTCTTGCGCATTGTTGCAAAAAAGCATGCCATCTGTGCATCCGCGAACATCCCCGATGCACTACAGAAACAACAACCCCAACAGAACCCTGAACGCGTTGTTATATTGAACACGGAGAGCGCTGTACGATATTTGAGTATACTTCGCCCACAGAAGAAAGACGCACTTCAGGATTTCATCCTTTTGTGAACATCCCTCAAACCCGAATGAAGCGCTTTGCTTCATCTTTCATTGTTCGTACATCAAAGGACTGGAATAGTTTGCCCGATAGTCTTTCCTTCTGATTACAATGTGTTCAAAAGTAGAATGTAGGCATTTACTAAGCTACTCGTAGTGCGCTTTACCATCCAGGACTGCATTTCCACTTAACATCAGGTGGGATCGTAGTCAAGCATTTTCTTAGATAGTATAAAAAAATGTATGAGATCTTTTTTTAAGACAACTCCGCCGACTATGCCGTTATACTCTCAATACAGGTCTGTACCCAACAGTGGGACATATATACAATAATACATATGTAAAAAAATAACGGACTGCGAACGCGTAACAAAGTAACCGTCCAAGCCGAGGTTACCCCTCACTGGGGACCCTTGTGTCGAGTTACTAGCAATAGAGGTTCAGGCTAAGCGACCTAAGAGCTGTGCCATCTCTCAATCCGGTGAAGCAGTAAATGCCAGCCTCTCTGGGCAACTGTGTTAGTTAGTTAGATTAAAAATAGCAAATGTCCGTAACGAAAACGTATTTATAATGTGCAAGTCTAAAAATTGTTCTTTATTTTACACTGACATCGGTTGCAGGTTCACTTCGGTCCAATCTGAGCAATTATCTATGGTATTCGTGGATTGCGACTCGTCGATTCGTGATCGTTAAGACAAATTTGTATTCAAAGACGCGCGCGCACGTTAATTTAAAAAAACTATTTAATTATTTCACAAAATAACTCATAAATATTTGTTAATTCGTAAAATAAACGAAGAACATCTTTAGTATTACATATATATATATATATATATTTTATTACATTTGTAGCACACATTATGCTGCGCTGGATGTGTGACGTTACGCGATTAGATCGTATAAGTAACGAACACATCCGGGGCAGCCTTGGAGTCCGCGACGTAGCAGATAAACTGCAGGAAAGTCGTCTCCGATGGTATGGCCACATATACCGCAGGCCGTCTGACTATGTCGGCAATAGATGCCTAGCCCTCAATGTACAAGGCCCAAGACCCCGTGGCAGGCCCAAGAAACGCTGGCTGGACGTCGTTAAAGCGGACATGTTAGTGAACCACCTAACGAATGAGGATGCCGAAGACCGGGCAAAGTGGAGGAGACTAAGTATGAAAGCGGACCCTGGCTGTAGGCCGGGAAAACGCTAGGCAGAAGAAGAAGACACTTGTAGCACACATATATAATGCAAATTTCACACTTATATGATTTTCTCATGCATGCCATTGTCAGAATTGAACCAAATGGGGCCACATGGGACGCACCGGCTTTCAAACAAAAAAAGAATTGTCAAAATCGGTTACAAAACCTAATGCTAGTCAAATATATATAAACATAGATATATCCTTACATATTAAACAGTTAGCTGTAGCGTTTATATTCTTCACGGTTAATTTGAGACGATGAATGCAGTTCATTTTAACTGCCTGACCTAATGTGTACGTAGTTTAGTTAAATTTCATTATTACAAGAAACGGGCAAACGGTTGACCTTTTTTTTGTTAACGGGGAGGAAATCTTCTAAAAGATACCCCGCCTTCTGGAGGGAAGGCGGCTGTATGGGGTTTTTACCCACTAAAACCTCCCCGGTGGCCCTTGCTCGGTGCATGGTGAGGGGCTCCGGGATCTCCAGTGGAACGCACCGGAGCCCTTCTGCATTGTACTGAAGGAGAGTATTTACCGAGGGGGAGAAGGGAAGGTTACTCCCTCCCCCCACTATGCCCTCCCTCACAGTGCAAGGCGACACGGAACAGTCGCCTTCTTCCCGTGTCCACCTTGGCGGACGACAAAGCCCTCACTCTTAATTATTATAAGATATTCAAACTTTCTTAACCGACCCTTTATTTTTGTCCACGTCTATATTATGTTAACTATTAGTTATGTACCACAAAAATAAACGGTGCGTGGGCGCACGCATCTACAATACAGCAGAGGATAATGTCGAAGGAAAAAAACCATCCATCAACAATACGGTAAATCAACAGAACAACATTAATTGATATAAAGTCGAGTTAGAAACTAAACAACGTGACGCAACAACGGTTGCAACAAACTTTTGTTGTAGAAATGTACCTGACTGATATCCCTAATGAATATTCGATACTAAACGATTGTGCAAAAAAACACACACACACGACGTTTCGTTTTCAAATATCACTCGACGTTTTATTTGAAAACGAAACGGTTTTTTTCCCAGTTGTACGTCAAGTGTGCACGCATATCGTTTTATAGCGTAAGTTATATAAGAAAAGAAACGATAGAAAAAGATATGTGTGGTATTTTATATTCAGTTAAATGATTGTATTTCGAACATTTTTATGTGATAAATGGAAAAATCGATCGTTGGTCTTTTTTGCAATAATTTAACTTAAAAAGCGTCAATTGACTAATGGTTTAGCTGGGAAATTTAAGGTCGTAGATTCGAATCCACTAGAGCTATGCCACCTCTCAATCCGGTGAAGCAGTCAAGGCCAGCTTTTCTGGCCAATCTGTGTAGTTCGTTTCATTATAAAAATAAAAATCGAATCCACCATACGACTTTTGAAGTGAAACATCTGTCAACAAAGTTAGGAGATTTTGTAAAAAAAATTGTTAGCAATGAATTTCAAATTAAATCAAATACCTATCGAAAACACGTCGCCATCTCACGGACAAACTAGAAAAATAATCCGATCGCCCGTGACGTCATAATATTAGTTTGCATATTTGATAGGAAACAGTTTTAACATTATGACGTCACCAATCACAATGGCGACGGTCATGGCGTGGTTGATTTTTATTCAAATGTTATAAATTTTTGTTTATATATATATTTTAAAGTTTTTAAAATTTTTACATCTGGTTACTATATGTAAAAAAAATCTAATTTAGACCTTCTTCGGCCACTTCTTCTCCCAGCGCTAACGCGAAGTGGCACTCAAAGTTAGTTTAGCTTTTCGAATGTCCCTTAGATTATCCGTGAAATAGCAACCGACCGAGTCGTGGTTCGGCCCTCTCGGGCGCCCTCGGATCGGAATGCTTACGCGTAACATAGTAACCGTCCAAGCCGAGGTTACCCCTCACCGGGGGGAGGGTCGAGTTACTAGCAATAGAGGTTCAGGCTATGCGACCTAAGAGCTGTGCCACCTCTCAATCCGGTGAAGCAGTCAAGGCCAGCCTCTCCGGCCAATCTGTGTAGTTCGTTTCATTAAAAAATAAAAATCGAATCCACCATACGACTATTGAAGTGAAACATCAAGTTAGGAGATTTTGTAAAAAAAATTGTTAGCAATAAATTTAAAATTAAATCAAATATCGAAAACACGTCGCCATCTCACGGACAAACTAGAAAAATAATCCGATCGCCCGTGACGTCATAATATTAGTTTGCATAGTTGATAGGAAACAGTTCTAACATTATGACGTCACCAATCACAATCCGAAACCGTGGCGTGGTTGATTTTTATTCAAATGTTATAAATTTTTGTTTATATATATTTTTTAAAGTTTTTAAAATTTTTACATCTGTTTACTATAAGTAAAAAAAATCTAATTTAGACCTTCTTCGGCCACTTCTTCTCCCAGCGCTAACGCGAAGTGGCACTCAAAGTTAGTTTAGCTTTTCGAATGTCCCTTAGATTATCCGTGAAATAGCAACCGACCGAGTCGTGGTTCAGGCCCCTCGGATCGGAATGCTTACGCGTAACATAGTAACCGTCAAGCCGAGGTTACCCCTCACCGGGGACCCTTGTGTCGAGTTACTAGCAATAGAGGTTCAGGCTAAGCGACCTAAGAGCTGTGCCACCTCTCAATCCGGTGAAGCAGTCAAGGCCAGCTTCTCTGGCCAATCTGTGTAGTTCGTTTCATTATAAAAATAAAAATCGAATCCACCATACGACTTTTGAAGTGAAACATCTGTCAACAAAGTTAGGAGATTTTGTAAAAAATTGTTAGCAATGAATTTCAAATTAAATCAAATACCTATCGAAAACACGTCGCCATCTCACGGACAAACTAGAAAAATAATCCGATCGCCCGTGACGTCATAATATTAGTTTGCATAGTTGATAGGAAACAGTTCTAACATTATGACGTCACCAATCACAATCCGAAACCGTGGCGTGGTTGATTTTTATTCAAATGTTATAAATTTTTGTTTATATATATATTTTAAAGTTTTTAAAATTTTTACATCTGGTTACTATATGTAAAAAAAATCTAATTTAGACCTTCTTCGGCCACTTCTTCTCCCAGCGCTAACGCTTCCCGAAGTGGCATATAAGTTAGTTTAGCTTTTGAATGTCCCTTGGATTATCCGTGAAATAGCAACCGACCGAGTCGTGGTTCAGGCCCCTCGGATCGGAATGCGTAACATAGTAACCGTCCAAGCCGAGGTTACCCCTCACCGGGGGACCCTTGTGTCGAGTTACTAGCAATAGAGGTTCAGGCTAAGCGACCTAAGAGCTGTGCCACCTCTCAATCCGGTGAAGCAGTCAAGGCCAGCCTCTCTAGCCAATCTGTGTAGTTCGTCATAAAAAAAAAACTAAATTAGAATTCGACAAAAAAAATTAAAAACTTCACGTTATTAAGTCTGCGCTGCCCGACAGTGCTTTTAATTTTTTAAACTGTTTACTTTAGTGTAATAAGTGTTAGCGACAGTTGGTCCTACTAATTGCCGATTTAGTTTTAAATATTAAAATCTATAAAGTTAATAGACTGACTAATATAGAAGTACTTTAGTTTAGTCAACTAAAGTACTTTTATCGGTTGTCGGCAACCAAGGCAGTTTCCGCTTCTGTCTTTGAAAGAGAAACATATACTAGAAATTTAGGATAAAAAGGAGAGGACTCTCTCTGTAGACAGTTAGTGTACAGTTTAGAACAAGTGAGTTATGCTGGAGGAAAAGCCCTTTAAAAGTGAATCTCTGAAACAAAGTCAGTAAGTCTTTAATAAATTACCTCTAAGGCTCTTCATGTATTGCTGTTAATAATATGATAAAATATGCTGTGTGCGATGTTGATCAAAGTAGCTCACATATGGTACACCAAAATTCAATATTTTGTACCATATAGTCTTATGACATCAAATATATCTGAAAGTAAATTTACAACAAATTGGTAAATTCGAAATCCTTATATTTATTTAATAATTTTTTTACCCATAGTTGTGCCCTAATATCAATTGTTCTAAATTCTGCGTTCCTCTAGTAAAAAAGGTTGCTCAACCCTGGTTCGATTAGGCGACTCGCATTAACGTCGACCACCTATGGTCCCCTTGTTTTGAAATCCTATATCTAAAAGGTTTAAGTCCTATCTTTATTAACTACGTCAAAATGTTCAGTAACTTCTTAGTAATCTAGTTAGTCCCGGCGCTATTGGTAGTTTAGTTGTGTTATGGTTTTATGAAGAAGCGAAGAAGTGCCAAATACCATTTCTGCCAACTCTAGATTGAGTGCTTTTTACAAATTAATTAACGCGCACTATTAATTAACAACGCCCCATAAATAGTTTGCGCGAAACGAATTTCGCGTTTTCAACTATAGCAATATAGAAATGCCTACATCTGGTAGAAATGGCCGTCCAATACCGAAATTTTCTACGAAAATCCAAGTAGGCGGAGCTCCCAGTAGGCGTGCCCCCGGGGCGTGGCTTAGCGGTCATTGAACCCCGACTGTATGATATGTATGACTATGGCATATACACGTTAGCACCGGTTATGGTGCCTTAGTACCTTGATTTGCAATTCAGCGATATAGTTAGTTGTGAGTTATTTCAACTCGACTGAGCCGGTTTTGTTTTAGGGTAGTTGGTTACTTATTTGAATATATACACGCCTTTTAATTGTTTAGTGGTAAACAGGGCATTCCTTGCAGCAGAATACAAGTGTATTTACGAGTAATACATAGGAATATTAAAAAATATGAATCACAACCTAACCAAACTCTCATCAAAACTACCTTTGAAGTACATCCTTTCCGATCAAAAATGAATCATCAAATATTGCGTGATATTGAGTTATTGGTTTAGTTGTCGAGCACATACTTAATGCAAGTTTAAGACTTATATGGTTTTCTCATGGATCCCATTATCAGAATTAGACCAAATTGAAATGGGACCACATGGGAAGCATAAGGTTACAAATCTAAAAAGAATCATACAAATCGTTTCACCCAGTCCAAAGTTATGACAAACATAAAAAAACACACGAATTGAGAACCTCTTCTTTGTTTATAGTTTATTTTATTTTCAGGATATTTAATTGTCTGTCATACACAATTTATTTCAGTTAGCTAGCGTCTTTATCTTATGAGATATTCAAGCTTTCTCAACCGATCCTTGGTTTTTGCTCACGGTTATATTTATAATTACTCCCGCTTTCTCCTTGGCTTCAGCGTCACGGCGTCACTGCTCACATCAGAAGACAAGTGAACCAAGCTCTCAAAATCAAATGAATACCATAGGAGATATAGGCAAATCAAAGTAATTTACAATGAAATTAATATCGTGTCGACCTGATTCAATAGAGCGCCCGTTCGCGTTCGCGCCAAAATTTTAACAAAATATTTTTGCAAAATTTCACGCAGATGAAGTCGCGCGACACAGCTAGTTCTATTATAACGTAAATATAAGATTCACCAGATGAAATTTACAATCGCTGAATTCATCAATACTGTTAACTATAGCGGATGTTATTCAATGACAATTTCATTATCTCCAACAGTACTTTGTCTTCTGAATAAGCCGACATTAATCTGTTAATGTGTTTATAATGATAGGTCACTTTGTTATTCATGACAAATTACATCACTTGAGTGTTATGTCCCCCTGGTACACGACCGCGGTGGTATTTCCTGATTGTTACCAATGCGTCGGCGCTCGTATTCATCCGAATTCCTGGAGACCTACCCTTAGATTGTCTTAAATCTACCAGTATTTCAATCATCATGCATTCTTTTATATATTTTTAGAAGTTCCTAGTATAACTTCCGAAGTTCGACAAAATTAAAACGATATCTCACTGAAGGCAATCCTTTTCAAACGATATGAAATAATTAAAACCAGTTTGTTTTTCTTTATTTTTTGGGGACTTTTGCCCTTTTGGGCATGTCAGTCCCATCATAGTCCTACCTAAGTACACACACATCGGTCGCATGAAGCGAGAAAGAACGTCATCAATGTTGCATGGCCATAGCCACTAGCTTCCTCGCTCCCTCTGAGGTCGGTTTAGACAGCAACTTTATGAAGGCACCCACATGTTGCTCCCTCAGTTTTAGGCTATCTATTAATGACTTTCTTTCCCCTATTATATGGTGCACATCATCCGCCACTGGGCAAATCTCACAGTTCGGTGAAGCAACCTTCCTCATCCGATATGCAAAAAACTTTGCAAGGAAATGTCCCGACATCAATCTGTGCACAGATAATCGGTTTGTAAATGGCGTTATAAATGCAGAAATATTATATTAATACGAACAAATCGGAACCTCCGCCTTTTTCTAATATATCTTTTCATATGGGACCTAAAAGTTTGGTGAAAAGTTGACAGAGAAATTCACTAGGGTTAAAATGATGTGATTATTTCATTGTTCTTAAAAGCTTAAAGAAAGCATTTAGAAGGCTAAAAAATTTCATAGTGTTGTTTGTTGTTTCAGATGCCGCTAAGAAAATTGCAAAACAAACGGATTCACGTCAATAAGCAATCAATACGCGCAGACAAAAATATATATATCATTAAATGTACTTAGTGCAATATTTATTTAATTTATACACAGATTTAAAATCAGTTCTAAATAAAACGGGTTCAATTTAATTGATGTTTTGGTGCTTTTTGTTGTATTTATTAAAAGAAATTAAATTATAATTGATTAATTTGTGTCGCAGTGTGACGAAATATAATATTAGATTGGAATATATTTAAAATCGTATTTGCACAAAACAAAAAAACAATTTTAAATAATATAACTACGTTTAAATAAAGTGTTAAAAGCTTATAAATAATAATTATAAAAAACTAAAATTATTTATGACTAAAATTGGGTATAAATTTAGTAGTGAAGTGAACATGTACTACAAAGTACAGTCGCGATGAAAAACCGTGTTTTGTGACTAGAATGTGTACAATTGTGTATGTTGAACATTGTACGGGAATGTGGTATTTATGAGTGACTGTTGCGAACAAAACTGCGGTATGTACACCACGTGGTACAGTCGCGGTGAGAGCGGCATGCACCACCACCAAATGGGGCAGTTGTACCATCACGGTCCCCCCATGATAAAGACTGAGGCCGGCGTCAATAGTGACTGCATGATGGCGGTAGACTACGCTCCCCCTATCAAGGTAAGACTTAGATGTTTCTAGAAAGTTAAATGATTTTAAAAACATTTTCTTCCTCGTTCTAATACTGCTGGGGACATAAATGCAATCATATGCGGAGTGGACAGCATGCTGCATGCTGTTTCGTACGGGCTTTGTGATTGTATGAGACCACTTTACAGGGGCTGTTCCGTGACAACGAGAGTCCTGTCTCTGCGATCTTCAAAGCATTGTCTGGAGAAGCATATCGTTTAGATAAAATGGACTGCAAACGACAAGTTAGGGAATGACCTTACAAACTTATCTAATATGTTCAATAAAACAACTCAGAATTTCACATGAAGTACAAAGTTTTTTAAATGATAACGAAGGATGTGGTTTCAGCACGAGCAAAAACCATTACTATCTAATGATTACTATATACTGTCTAATGATAAAAGCATCACTCAAAATTAGTTACTCAAACAACAGTAATTGTTTCTTATACCTTAACTTAGACGACACAATAATGAAACAGGTCATATATCATAATACATATCATGTTATTACAAAAGATGCACATGTGATAGCATCCGAGAATCTCGATGAATTCGACCATCATTTGATGAAACTTGCCTTGCTCAGCTTAGTGTATTATCTTTACAGTACGAGTAATCAAAGTTAAGTAAACATAGAGTACATTAATCAATGATATTTACTTATTTTTCTGTAAAAAAACATTTGTTCCTAATTAATTTGATTCGCCAACAATTTTTCACCTTGATTTCTTTCGCCTAGTTAGGCCTTACGAGGCCAAACAGAAATAAAACCTACAAAAATTGGAAACTCTAAACAAAATGTGGAAAAAGTTCACTCCGGATTATGTTTTTAGTAATTTAATAAAATTGATAATAGTCGAGTACTAACTGTATGTAGAATGCTTACTTTTTTACAGGTTCTTTCTATAATATATAATGTATATAAATCTGTATATTATTATTATTGTTTAACCGAATTATCGAATATTGAAATATTCGCTTAATATTTAAGAAAGTGCCGAATATCACCTACCAAATAATGTATAAATTGTTTTATTTCGGAACGAATTTCCATTACTCTGACAAGCAATTTGCATCTATCGAAATCAATCTAACTAACATGTTTATCAAACAATCCCATCACCCATTCATTCGTTCATGAATGGAGCGGTGTCATTCACCGATCAGACGTCCAAAGTCAATAGATAACTAGCTGATTATTCACGTAGCCGAGACGTGACCGTTTTTACCTAACCGCAGCCTCTGGCGCATGGACCCAATAGGAAGTCAATCAAAAATAAAAGCGGTCCAAAAAGTGCGCCTAGAGTAACACCGCGCGATGCCGTACCATGGATAATCGTGGCCATCCGTGCGTGGAGGACAAAATGCTCTTGGAGCAGGTTGTTTGGTTTTTTATATGGATTGTGTCTGGCGAGGTCGGGCACGGGCGTCCTCGTGTCTCCGGCTGGTTTCTAATGAATCGAGCGGAATAAGATTTCGGATTTTATACTAGCTTTTGATTTGATAAACATTGGAAAGTGTGGAAATGTGTTGAGAGAGAAAAAAATATTTTTAAGAAATGTGCACCTTATATCCAGGTTACAATTAATGAATTAAAAAATAAATTGTTGATTTTTTATTATTGATAAAATGACCACAATCGTATATTTAGAAGCTAATTATAATATTAGATTAATTTTTTTTAAACGTCGATTGTAATCGCATGTAGAAATTTGTGTTGTATGTTCAAATCCACCATTCCACTATTGACGTAAGTCTCCTCACAAGTTAACCTTACTAATGGTTAACATGGATGTCAATAATATTTATTAAAAACTAGGTTAGGCATTCTTAGACCTACGCCATATATTTGAGGTCAAGCAGCGTAGAATCATCGCAAAAACTAGCGTAGCCTAGAGTCCAAGCCAAATTTCCTCTAACCTAAATGCCTTTAAAAGCCTTCATACTAATAATAGCAATGATCGATAAAAACTATTGTTTCGTAAATTATTCACTAACAAAAAGTCTTAGGCCCGAGTCTGCAAACTTTATATTAACAAACTGGGACATAACCCTAAACTAGTTAAGACACAATTTTTTTTATACTTTCTAAGTATGTGCTTGACTACCTGATGTTAAGTGAAAATGTATTCCTGGATGGTAAGGTACACTAACTTAGTAAATGCCTATTCACTCTACTCTTGAAAATACCCTCAAATCGGTGGGAAAGACTGACGCGGGCAAACGGGCGCGGGTCCCTTGCTGTTCGAACAATGAAAGACGAAGCAAAGCGCTTCGTTCGGGTTTGATCACAACAAAAGGATGAAATCCTGAAGTGCGAAATCTAAATATGAAATCTTATCTGTGGAATTAGATCATGTTACTGAGCATACTCTCTAAAATGCAATCTGTAGAAAACCGAAACAATAGATTTTTTATTAACAATTAATGTAATTATTTAAATTCTTGTTGTAACGGGATGTATTCAATGCCTTAATATATATAATATTCAATATTTAAAGAGATCATTTGTATTCACAACTTCATGGCAGATGAATTGCTTGGTCAACGTTTTTTCTAGGTGAATGTGGAAGAAAATACTGTAAATATTATAAACGTGAATGTTCTCAAATCTTTCAACCAAAAACTACTGAATGATGTAGTCCATATCCTATTTATGATTATATTTTGCATAATTCACACTATATCTTAATAAATTATACTCTATGTAAGATTCTCTTAACCGACCCTTTACTCCGACCCTTTATTTTTGCTCACGGCTATATTAACGTATCTCATCTCTGTGCCTGATGCTACGTGTCGCATATACGCGTTTTGTTAGTAGATTAGGGTTATTGGCACTATGACAATAGAGTTGTTATAACTTGGTTTCATGGTGAAATATCATTGGCAAATCACAGACTCGAGGCCCTGTCATTTATAACAATCTAGCGGGTATCAAAAGAATTTAGCACGCCTCTCATTACGGATGTCTTCGTGACGTCGAATCCCGACACGGTTACGTCTGCGGATGTCTCGAGCGCTCGTCTATTGTTTTTGCATATCGCCTCTCGTGACGTACCATCAAGTTGTGCCGCGATCATTGTGAGAATACGCTGTCATTATTCTATTTGGTTACAATCTGTCACTGTTTGTAATATCTCTGACACTAAAGGTTTTTGCTGCCGGTCTGCTGTTTACAGACGGAAGTTGTCTGTGAGACCGATTCGTATGTTTCTTCGTATTATTTATCAAGTGTCAAAATGCATAACTAATTTTTACATAACTTATTTTTAATTTTATAAAAAAGCTAGCAATATTAAACATTAAACGCGCGGACGCCTTCTTTATTTGTATTTCCGAATCTGTAATAATGTTACGAAATATAATTAATCAGAACCTAACCATTCAAACAAACGAACTACCCTTGAAGTGCATCCTTTCTAATAAAAAAATAATCATCGAGATCAGTTCGTCGTGATATTGAGTTATTCGTTATATCGCGTACACACTTAACGCAAATTTAAGATTTATATGCCACCTCTCAATACTTCACCGGATTGAGAGGTGGCATAGTTCATAGGTCGCTTAGCCTGAACCTCTATCGCTAGTAACTCGACACAAGGGTCCCCCCGGTGAGGGGTATCCCCGGCTTGGACGGTTACTATGTTACGCGTAAACATTCCGATCCGAGGGCGCCCGACAATCTAGGGGACATTCAAAAACTTGAGTTTTGCCTCGCAAGAGATAGAGAGAATTTGACATTTGCTAGTCGGAGAGGCACTTTAAAAAGAAGAAGAATATTTGTCAATCATTTGCCATTGTCATCTTAGATCATAGCCGGTCGTTTAATCTTCAATTAAAGTACATCCAATTAACGTTTTATAATTTTTATGAGACATTGACTTGACTCAGTTAATTCTCAAGCGTAACTAATTAATTTCAAAATTTGTTGACGATAACAAAAGCAATTCCGTCAGACGATTTATCCCGGAGGATCATGATCTAGGGAAAATGATCAGTACTGTGGCAGGGTAACGACATCCCGGGGCTGTGACGTCATTAATCAAATGCCCGTACACACTAGGGTGGTTACTGGTTAACCGCAAAACCGGGTAAATGAAAATAAATCGGTGAATAGTATGTGTGGTTTGATACTATCTCCAATACCTAATTTGCGTTATTATATATCTAAGCAATAAAATAGAGCCGTAGTATCTTAGTATCTCAAGTTACATAGTACACTAACCCGAGTTCGATCCCCGGTGCCGGCAATTGAATTTGTTTGATGCAATTTTAAGTGTTGATTTATTTATATCCTATATGTTATACAAATATGTCAATATGGCCGCTTGCCATACTATGCCTTTATATTCTTTTTACAGAGAAAGCCTGTGCCCAATAGTGGGACATACTTATATAGGGGTGTAAATTTAACTGTTTTATTTATACCAATACATTTTTTTTATAGTAATATGATTTTATTTCAAACCAAAAATTCATGTACAAACCAGTTCTATAATAGCCGCAGTAGTAATAACTGTGTCGCAGCTATTAACGTCCATCTCCAAACAGTTAAATACAAATACAAATTTAGTAAAATTAACAACTTATAATGTAATTTAGTTTAATCGTTTTGTGCGCGTGAGTGTGTTTGTGTGTAAAAGGTTGCGTGTGTTGAAGAGTGACTGTATGTGTAGGGATGAGTCTGAAGGGAGTGAGTTACTCTGACTGTTTATTAAGGTTTTAAAATCGCAGCGAATTTTGAATAGAACCGTTTGAATAGCAATCTACTTATATATATAAAAGAAAGCGTGTTACCGAAACGGCTTAACCAATTTCAATGAAACTTTCAGAAAATCTTCAGATTGACCTGGCGAGTAATCCTGTAAAGTTTGGTGACGATCAAAGCACTGCTCTTTTTGAACTGTTCAATAAGCCATACGACGTTTTTTTATTTCTGACATTAACTTGAGCCCGATTGTTTTTGTATAAATGATAAGAATGATATTGAATTTACTGATATGTACATGGGTGTAGGTAATGATCTTCACGAGAATAGAAGAGAATGATAGTAGAGAAAAGAATAATTTATTTTATTGTGAGAGTTAAATTAAATATTTAATGATATAAGTTTATTGTTTAAATAAAATAAAGCAAAATCTAGCCTGACGAAGCGGGCTGGGTACGCCAGTATAATATATAATACAATAACAATATATAAGGATGAAATAACGACAAAATAGTCCGTGAAGTTTTAGTTGGTTATTTGATTCATATATCTCAAGAATCTCATAATACTGGGAAAATGAAAGTGCCTGAATACTGGACTCTATTTGAGATCTTAATGTCATTTTAATCAAATGAGACACAAGTTTTTTTTTACGATACCAATTATAAAGACCCTATTCAACATTTTTTTGTGCGGGTCCTTATGTATGCGCGTAATACTACTTCTTTGCCATCATTAAAAAATAGTTTTTAATTACAATCAAATAATACAAAGACTGGAAAAGAATACACAGTCAATAAGGTTCCATATAAATTTGAAAAATTAAATATATAAATAAAAATATTTTAAATTATACACATAGATAGTTAACTTCACTTATATTGGAACACTTCAAAAAGTATATAAGCACAATTTATTTCACTGCAGCTTCAATCTGTACAGTCATATTTTTTTCATAACACGAATAAAGAACTTTAACTTCAAAAATATTTGTTATAGTTACCACGTTATACACTTGAACAGTAATAAAGACGTTAAGACAAACGTCCTGAATGATTCGCTGGATTATTTTGCTTTCTCCCGATGTCCCGGGGAAATTGTGCGTAGTCGCCGAATTGTGACATCTCAACTAATTGTGTCCAACATTTTTTAAATAACAAGTATATTTTCGAGCAAAAACAAGAACCGACTTCAAATCGAATCGATAAACGCTATTACGCGCGGACGCCCTCTTTGTATTTTTCAATTATTTTAAGGATATTACGAAATAGAAATAATCATAACATAAACAGAGTCGTGGTAGCTCAGTGTCCGGGCGGCCGCCTCAAGTTGCATAGTACGCTAGCAACCCGGTGCCGGCACAAATAAATTTGCTGTTGCAATTTTATGTGCTGATTTACCACGCGCTCAGCGGTGAAGGAAAACATCGTAAGGAAACCTACATGTCTTAGAAATTTTTTAAAACTGAAGTTTGCCAATCCGCACTAGAGTCGCCACGTGCATGGTGGACCGTGCCCTTATACTCTCTTTACAGAGAAGGCCTGTGCCCAGCAGTGGGACTTATATAAAGGCAACTACTCTTAAAGTTCATCCTGTCTAATAAAACATGAATCATCGAAATCGGTTGGCGTGGTGTGACGTGAATTATTCGTCCATTTCGTCGCACATACTTGCATGCAAATTTAAGAGTCATACGGTTTCCTAATGGACGCCATTGTCACAATTGTACCAAATTGAAATAATCACCAATAGATTCACCCAGTGGAAAGTTATGAAGTTAAAAAACAATCAGACGAATTGAGAACCTATTTTAAGACGGCTGAAATTTGTAGACGCTGATTGGTAGAACTTATTACATGTAACGTTCATAACTTAGCAATGCAAAATGGCGCAAGTTAAGTTACTTATTAATGTCAACTGCAGCCCGACGACCCTGCTCCCCACAACGGCGTCTTAAGACCCCTTCACACCGACGCATCGCGGACAATTAATTTAAAAGACAAACCCTGTTCTTTCAACCGCACGCTTCCATCATTAATATGTGAAACTTCTTACGGGGTTTCTATGTCGCTGTCATTCTCCGAGTGATAAATTCACTTTATTTCCTTGGAATTTTGATAAAGAGTAGCAGTTCTTTAAAAGACAAGTATATTTACGAGAAAAAATAAAAGGCGACTTCAAATCGAATCAATCGTTACACGATATTACGCGCGGGCGACCTCTTTGTCTCTCTCTTCCTTGCTATTGGTCTCACGTGGTGGTGAGGTTAGCTTTCCGGATTTTCGCTTTCCACTTCGCTCTATCCCCGATCGTCTTTGGTGATGTTGCATTCCCTCTCGATACTACACTCTACCACCTTGTAGTCTTCCGTGGATCTTCGATCGGGAAGGGAAAGTTTCAGCGCGAGGTTCCCTACCTAGTCGGGGGGCCTCCTCTTAACTTGTCCATACCATAGCATCTTGTCGACAATATCGCGTACACCTAGGCTTCCTAGCACAAATTGGTTGCGAATTTTGTCACGCCTGGTTACGCCATACATCCATCTCAGTATTTTGATTTCAGCAACTTGGATGGTATGCGGGTGACCTCTTTGATTTTCGAATTATCGTAGGAATATTACGAGATAGAATTAATAACAACCTAACAAAATTCTCATCAAATTACCACTGAAGGTACATCCTTTAAAATAAAAATGAATCATCGAAATCGGTCGGCGCCATTTTAGGTTATTCGTCCATTTGTCGCGGTCTTATGCACTGGTGAGCAAAAATAAAGGGTCGGTTAAGAAAGTTTGAATATCTCGGAAGATAAAAACGCTAGCTAACTGAAATAAACTAACTAAAAAATAAAATTTTATTGTTAATTTATTTATATTTCATTAAAAACATAGACTTAAACGAAAAAGGATTTCTTACGTAAACTTTGATAACAGTATTTTCATTAAATTTTAGTACTTAGTGTCGCCATGGAGGCAAATTTAAAAAAAAATTAAATATTTATTTTATTTTAAGGATATTTAATTGTCTATCATGCACAATTTATTTCAATTAGCTAGTGTCAAGGCTAGCTACCTTACGCCTGTGCTCAAGACTGAGCAGAATGTTTTCAGCTGCATCATCAAATAGCCTCTTAGCCCGCCTCTCCACCGAGTCCAAAGCTGCGAGATGGCATTTAGCAGCGCCTGCCCAAATGTGACAGCAGTATTCTACACACGACCGGACTTGAGCTTTATAAAGTGTAAGAGTACGGTTGCACTTTGACCAAGATCCCAAGTTTTTTTGCAGCTATCTTAGCCTTAGACTCGATGAATCCATAGTTAAGGGTCGATGAAATTTCAATACACAATATGTATATTAGTACTCTTAAGCCAGAACCGTTATGAAAAATACTCTTACCACATAGTTTAAGAGGGGAACGTACCTCGTGAAAGTCCTCTGACACCACTCGGAAAATAGGTTATAAGGTTAAAGTGGGAGCTTTGTTGTTTGTAACACAAAAGTCACAGGTTGAAGCTGCAATGAAAAAATTGTTCTTATTTACTTTTCAAGTGCTCCAATATAATTGTGGTTATCTATCCGTTTGTATTATTTATTTATATAAATTAAAATATTGTTATTTTAAGTAATCTTTAAAAGGGAGCAGAACAACGAGGCATACTAAAAATAAGACATTTTATGACGAACTACACAGAATGGCTAGAGAAGCTGGCCTTGACTGCTTCACCGTATTCTTTTTTTTAAAGAAAGCTAGCAATATTTCTTTTTTTTTCAGAAATATTACTAACAACAGACCGTACCATAAACCATTAGGCTATTGACGCTTCAATTGACGTATTGAGAGGTGGCATAGCTCTTAGGTCGCTTAACCTGATCCTCTATCGCTAGTAACTCGACACAAGAGTCCCCCCGCTGAGAGGTACCCTCAGCTTGGACGGTTACTATGTTACGCGTAAGCATTCCGATCCGAGAGCGCCAGAGAGGACCAAATAACGTTTTCTTGACAAATACTGTGCTCACTGCACGCAATTCATAGAGTTGATTCGAAAAGTTGCATCACTATAGCAAAAAAGTTTTTTATCAAATTTAAATTGAATCATATTAATTGTGTCATTTTATTATTTTATTGTAATTAATTGTTTGTATCTAATTAAAAATATTTTAATCACACCAAAGAAGTTTACCGTTCTCACGCGTACATAAGTATGAGTACCCATTTTTTTTTATAACTGTCACAGAACTGTTTCTAGTCTAAAAATATTGATGCATATGAAATAATAATAAATTTAAAACAATTTATCGATTAAATAATCGATTTGAAATGGCGTTAATACGTATGTACTTAAGTTTTTGCCTGATTATTGACGGTTAGAACGAGTAGTCAGTAAATAAAACAGTTTAATCTAAACTAATACCATAATTTAGTTAATGAAGCGTCAATAGCCTAATGGTTTAGGGTACGGCTTGCGAATCGTAAGGTCGTGGGTTCGAATCCACCATTGGACTATTGCCGTGAACCATGTCCTAGCATAAGCTTAAGCTTAGTTGGAATGGATAACAAGATTGTTTCAGCCCTGTAATTCTGGGCTCTCAAGAATAAGACTACGGTATCCCCTGCCTGTCGTATAAGGCGACTGAAAGGGGCCTCGAGTTCACTGGGCGACGCGACATCGGCTAGCCCGTGTAGCCTTGCACTATGAGGGCACAGGGGGAGGAGTAATCCCCAGCCCGGGACGTGCTCTCCTTGAGCACAGTGTAGAGGGCTCCGGTGTGTTCCACTGGAGATCTCGGAGCCCCTCGTCATGCACCGAGGAAAGGGCCACCGGGAAGGTTTTAGTGGGTAAAAACCCCACATAACCGCCGCCTTCCCCCCAGAAGGCGGGGTATCATTTTGAAGATTTCCTCCCCGTTAAAAAAAAAAAGGATAACAAGATTGTTAG
Source organism: Meandrusa payeni (assembly GCA_029286785.1). Classification (NCBI taxonomy): domain Eukaryota; kingdom Metazoa; phylum Arthropoda; class Insecta; order Lepidoptera; family Papilionidae; genus Meandrusa; species Meandrusa payeni. Next base: position 8,351,735 of record JAGSMX010000029.1, read on the forward strand.
TAATATTTCTGAAAAAAAATATTGCGAGCTTTATTTTTAAAAAAAAAAAATGTTTGTCTTTAAAGAGAAAACTTCAGGCTTATCCAATAACGACTAATTCGCATTCTTCATTCACATTAGAGCTATATCAATATCCAACTCCATTTCGAGTGATATTATCATACGTGATTAAATCTAGACTAAGTTGCCAGCTCGTAAAAATGTCACAGAATCATGTCATAGTTTTAAAGTATTGCCATCTAAATAATTAATCAACGAATAAATCCTATTTTATCGTGCGACAAAAAGTGAATGTGATCCAATTTCAACTGTTTTTTTGCCCGAACAAATAGCGCGCATTTTCTGAATCACAATTCAAATGCGGTAAATTATTGTGTCTATATGCGTTTGTTGCTTGGAATATATTTCGTTAAAGGGTACTTAATATCTATATGAAATTTGATATATGTGTTCAGACCTCATTTTAAACTGAAAACATCTTACGCTGCATTTAACACTTTTCAACTGAATTCAAGAAAAATTCTCAATTTTTCTGTATGTTTTATGTTTGTTACCTCATAACTTTCGACTGTGTAAAGCGATTTTCATAATTCTTTTTTATTTGAAAGCTGGTGCTTCCCGTGTGATCCAAATACAGGGACATAGGCATCCATGAGAAATCATTTTTTTATAATTTCTAAGCAAGTGCTTGACTACGATCCCACCTGATGTTAAGTGGAAATGCAGTCCTCGATGGTAAGGCGCACTAGCTTAGTAAATGCCTATTCACTCTACTCTTGAAAATACCCACATTGTAATCGGAAGGAAAGACAGACGCGGGCAAACTATTCCAGTCCTTTGCTGTACGAAGAATGAAAGACGAAGCAAATCGCTTCGTTCGGGTTTGAGGGATGTTCACAACAAAAGGATGAAATCCCGCAGTGCGCCTAGAAGTCCGATGGTGGAAAGGGGATGGAGGAATCTATATAGGTCTTTAGCATTAAGTGCGTGCGCCGAAGATTAGTGGAAGGTAAATTGTTTGTAGAAGTCACTCAAAGGTACCTTACCAAGCAATACCGAGAGAAGCGATTATTATTCGCTAATAGATATGTTAATTGGACGGTACGAGAATGGAAAAAAGTGTTATTTTCAGATGAAACAAAAATAAATACGGTAAATTCCGATGGAAAGCGCTATGTTAGACGTCCCGTAAACAATACTTTGGTTTATAAATACACAAGGACGATGGCGGTAACATTAAAGTTTGGGGTGTTTTTCCGGATGTGAAGATTGAAGGAACAATCGATCAGAGGCAATACAAAAATATTATATTTATTAACGCACGCAATGATCATAATGAATCTTGAATGATCAGTTGTCTGCAACCTGTATCGTTCAGCATGATAATGACCAATAAAGTCAAATGTTTCCTTAGAGAAAAGCGTATATCTGTTTTAGACTGGCCAGTAAATAGTCCGGTTTTAAAGCCGATAGAAAATCTTTGGTATATTGTTAAAAAGAAAGTCCCAAACGAACATAACACTAGTCAAAGTCTATGAAGCATTTGTTGAAGCATGGAATTCAATCTCCCTAGAAAAACGTTTGGAATTGAATCAATGCCACGTGGTAGCAGTGCTGTTGAAAATAAGGGATACACCACTAAATATTAATTATTACTATTAGATTGTGGACAATAGCTGTTTCGTAAATAAGAATACTAATCACTAATATTTAAAAAATGAACCTTTCATTCCTTAAAACCGATTTAAATGTTTGTCTGGGCAGCTTTCGGGAAGCTTCTAGAGACTAGTCGAAAGTCTTCGACCAGTGTGTGTTACCAGTGATGACATACGGAACAGAAACGTGGTCTCTCACTATGGGCCTCATAAGCAAGCTCAAAGTCGCACAACGAGCTATGGAATGGGCTATGCTCAGAGTATCTCTACGAGATCAAATCAGGAATGAGAAGATCCGTAGACGAACGAAGGTAACCGACATAGCTCGCCGGTTAAGCAAGTTGAAGTGGCAATGGGCAGGGCGCATAGCGCTTAGAACAGATGGCCGATGGGGCCGAAAAGTTCTCGATTGGAGACCACGGACCAGCAAGCGCATCGTGGGACGTCCACCCGCAAGGTGGTCTGACGACCTCATAAAGGACAGCGCAGCTGGATGCGGGCCGCTTACAACCGGTCCTTTTGGAAATCGTTGGGGGACGCCTATGTCCAGCAGTGGATGTTTTACGGCTGAAATGATGATAATGATGATGAAATATAATATAATATTAAAACTGTACTTGTGTAGGATCGTTGAACATATTGTTGTCCTATCTATTGGATCTTAGATTATCTGTGAAATAGCTACCGACCGAGTCGTGGTTCGGCCCTCTCGGGCGCCCTCGGATCGGAATGCTTACGCGAAACATAGTAACCGTCCAAGCCGAGGTTACCCCCCACCGGGGGGACCCTTATGTCGAGTTATTAGCGATAGAGGTTCAGGCTAAGCGACCTAAGAGCTATGCCACCTCTCAATCCGGTGAAGCAGTCAAGGCCAGCTTCTCTGGCCAATCTGTTTAGTTCGTAATTAAAAAAAAATCTATTTGCTTAATTTCAAAAAACAAACGATTGCGGTGAAATATGTTAGATAATGTCAAGGACGTTGCTAGTATTATACGACCACCACTGTAAATATATAATATGATCCTAACAATTTTTTTTTCAAAATTAGTACAATAGTTGAATAGTGGATTTTAAATTACGACTTTACGATTCCAAATCGTACCCCAACCCATTAGGATATTGACGTTTCAGATACGATTAAGTAGTTTTATTGAATAATTTATCATTTATCGTACCTTAAAACCAATGCACAGACAAACACACAAAGCGTCCGTTAAGTGTTCACTTCTTAGTATCAATTTCACGTAAAAACTCCGTCGCCATTTCTAGATGGCGTATGCCGGCCGCCTTTTGTGGCGTTGGTGGGCAAAAGCATTATATTAATTAGCGAATTCCCCTCACAAGTGACACCACTCATAATTTTTATTAAGTTATGCTGTTAAATGTGTTATGTTTTGTGTTATTGGCGTTTAGCGAGGCGTGACGAGACTTCGTAATATGGAAGGTTAACTACGTTGACATGTCATTTTTTGTTTATGAAACACACATGGTCACTGTAACACAAAAGTGACAGGTTGAAGTTATACTTCTTTAGGTGCGTTATGAAAAAATGATCACAGTAACAGGTTGAAGCTGCATTGAAAAATTGTGCATATATACTTTTTCAAGTGCTCTAAAATAATTTAGGTCAACTATTCGTATGTATTTATTTATTAATATAATTAAAATATATTTATATTTAACTAGTGTGCCTAGTTCGGGCTAGATTTTGCTTCATTTAATTTAAAAAATAAACTTACATCAATAAATATTTAATTTAACTCTCACAATATATTAAATTATCTATATATCATTTCTCTCCATATTCATTCACTTCTCGAGCGGGGAAGATCATTTCCTACACCCGTGTACATATCAGTAAATACCATATCATTCTTATCATTTATTCAAAAACATATCGGGCTCAAGTTAATGTCAGAAATAAAAGTACGACGGCTTGTTTGACAGTCCAAAAAGATGAGTGCTCCGATCATCACCAAACTTTACAAGATTAATTGTCAGGTTCATCTGAAGATTCCCTGAAAGTTTTATTGAAATCGGTCCAGCCCTTTCGGAGTTTTTATATATATAGATATAATATTTATTTATTAAAGATACGTAAAAACCTTGTCCAATATATTTACTGATGTCCAGCCCGAAAGCACAATTTAGCACAATCGACCCTATGGTGGAAGGAAGAACTGCTCCGGGTAAAATAAAACGGTAACGCCAAAATAATGTAAGAAATTCCTGTACAAACAGACTTTACAGTTACACATAATAGATCAGCACATCTCATAACAGACACAGCGGTTAGTCGAGTACAACGCGCGATTGCTCTGTGTGATGCGATCCATAATAACTAATACATTACAACTCTCACTTTCCAGTTCTAACCTCCTTTTTTGAATTCGGTTAAATAAAAAAGTTACATAAGTTGCTCCTTGTTGCATCAACTATGTGCCGGTGAAAGTCCCGCCATACTCGGGAAAGCCGTTTCAGAGATTAGCCGGACACAATAGACAGATATTGTAATATATGTTAGTTTGGTAAAAATACAGTATATACATTCATATGCATGTTGTAAAAAGGTAGTTATTTTAACGTTTCAAACAGACACTCCAATTTTATTTAGATGTATAGATTATAACTTGATTATTAAAATGCAAGCAATCATGTTACAAAATACAGGAGCTCTGTCTCTTGAGCTAGGTATAGTGTACCTGCAGCCCTGTAGTTCTGGGCTCTCAAGAATAAGACTACGGTGTCCCCTGCCTGTCGTAGAAGGCGACTAAAAGGGGCATCGGGTTCACTGGGCGACAAGGGTGGGGGCCTTTGTCGTCCGCTAAGGTGGACCCGGGAAGGCGACATCGGCTGGCCCGTGTAGCCTTGCACTGCGTGTGCACAGGGGGGAGGGCGCAACCTCCCCCCACGAGACGTGCTCTCCTCGAGCACAGTGCAGGGCTCCGGTGCGTTCCACTGGAGATCCCGGAGCCCCTCGTCATGTACCGAGGAAAGGGCCACCGGGGAGGTTTTAGTGGGTAAAAACCCCACATAACCGCCGCCTTCCCCCCAGAAGGCGGGGTATCTTTTTTGAAGATTTCCTCTCCGTTAACAAAAAAAAAAGGTATATCAGGTGACAGTGTAAATCACCTTTCATGTGTAAATCATCAGTAAATCCTACGGACATTAACTTTTAAAGTATTAAATAAAAAATAATAATAATAAAAAAAGTGTGCAAAAGGAAAAGAACTACAGTCAAAGACGAGAAATGATGTGAATGTGTAGTGTAGTGTGTGTGTGTTTGGGTAAGTGAGTGTGTGTTTGTCTATTTATTACAAACTATTAGTTAACCTCAATTATACTTAGCACTAGAAAAAGTAGCACAATTATTTTCACTGCAATTTTAACTTGTTACCAGACCACGCCGCTACACCTCCCTGATAGCCGCCTTCCTCGTTCACTGATGATAAGCTATTTACTGCCGCATTTATTTGTCCAGTCCTCCTAATAGACGATCTTCCTAGTGGCCTTGTACCCTCAACCTCTCCTTTGGTATATAGGGACCTATGGGTAACTTCAAAAAGGTGGTATTTAACACAAAAAAGAGATGCCCAAATTGTTGCGTTAAGCAATACCGGGACCGGTCGATATACGAGTGGGGTAAACTCGTAAGATATACAGACGCGTCCGTCAAGGCGTGCCGTACATCGAGTTCAGGGCCGCAAAAAAGCGTAGAAGCGATTTTTCACCATCCTCAGTGACACCCCCGCCGCTGCCACCCCTAGTTCGTTCTCCATCAGTTGTTTTGACGATACAGGGGTCAATGCACGGCATTTAACTTAACAAATCTTGAATGCACGAAAGATGTAATTATTCAGTACTAGTGAGAAAACATTTTCCTTTATAATTTTTCGGAAAGTTTGTATTTATCGTCTCTCAAATAGTTTCAGTGCCCATCTTAGAGCCGTAGGGCTAAGTCGTGTCATCAAACCAACATATATTTAGAGTGGTAATACGCAATTCAAATATTCCATATAGTTTTAATCATATATATGCATCGAGGAATGCCCCTCAACATGCATCGAGGAATGGGTTCTGGGCTCTCAAGAATAAGACTACAGTGTTCCTGCCTGTCGTAGAAAGCGACTAAAGGGGCCTCGGGTTCACTGGGCGACAAGGGTGGGGCCTTTGTCATCCGCTAAGGTGGACCCGGGAAGAAGGCGACATCGGCTGGCCCGTGTAGCCTTGCACTGCGTGTGCACAGGGGGAGGCGCAACCTCCCCACGGGACGTGCTCTCCTCGAGCACAGTGCAGGGCTCCGGTGCGTTCCACTGGAGATCCTGGAGCCGTTCGTCATGTACCGAGGAAAGGGCCACCGGGGAGGTTTTAGTGGGTAAAACCCCCATAAACGCCGCCTTCCCCAGAGGCGGGGTATCTTTGAAGATTTCCTCTCCGTTAACAAAAAAAAAGGTATATCAGGTGACAGTGTAAATCACCTTTCATGTGTAAATCATCAGTAAATCCTACGTACTTTAACTTTTAAAGTATTAACTAAAAATAATAATAAAAAAAAGTGTGCAAAAGGAAAAGAACTACAGTCAAAGACGAGAAATGATGTGAATGTGTAGTGTAGTGTGTGTGTGTTTGGGTAAGTGAGTGTGTGTTTTTCTATCTATTACAAACTATTAGTTAACCTCAATTATACTTAGCACTTGAAAATGTAGCACAATTATTTTCACTGCAGTTTTAACTTGTTACCAGACCACGCCGCTACACCTCCCTGATAGCCGCCTTCGTCGTTCACTGATGATAAGTGTTAGCTAGCAACACCTGACACCCAGCGATTGTTATACATAATAACTACTTCCAATGATATCTTAATAATTTACCTGAACCTTATTGTATCTTTAATTCATAATTAATAATTTAGTTGATCGTCACATGAACTTGGCATTGTAAACAATAGTTTAACCTTATTAGTTCCTAATCTGACTTCTAATTAATTTTGTAAAAAGATGGCGAGGACATACCAGTTGTGACGTTTGACTCGATATAAATAATTCTTTGTACAACGTTACGCTGTCTCAATAAAGCGAGTGTATTAGTTGTTGGACTATTTTATTCTACGAGACCTACAGATTATAACATAAGCTATTTACTGCCGCATTTATTTGTTTAGTCCACCTCATAGTGCCCTTGTACCCTCAACCTCTCCTTTGGTATATAGGGACCTATGGGTAACTTCAAAAAGGTGGTATTTAACACAAAAAAGAGATGCCCAAATTGTTGCGTCAAGCAATACCGGGACCGGTCGATATACCAGTGGGGTAAACTCGTAAGATATACAGACGCGTCCGTCAAGGCGTGCCGTACATCGAGTTCAGGGCCGCAAAAAAGCGTAGAAGCGATTTTTCACCATCCTCAGTGACACCCCCGCCGCTGCCACCCCTAGTTCGTTCTCCATCAGTTGTTTTGACGATACAGGGGTCAATGCGCAACATTTAATAACAAATCTTGAATGCACGAAAGATGTAATTATTCAGTACTAGTGAAAACATTTTCCTTTATAATTTTTCGGAAAAGTTTGTATTTATCGTCTCTCAAATAGTTTCAGTGCCCATCTTAGAGCCGTAGGGCTAAGTCGTATCATCAAACCAACATATATATAGAGTGGTAATACGCAATTCAAATATTCGATATAGTTTTAATCATATATATGCATTGAGGAATGCCCCTCAACATGCATCGAGGAATGGGTTCTGGGCTCTCAAGAATAAGACTACAGTGTTCCCTGCCTGTCGTAGAAAGCGACTAAAAGGGGCCTCGGGTTCACTGGGCGACAAGGGTGAGGGCCTTTGTCATCCGCTAAGGTGGACCCGGGAAGAAGGCGACATCGGCTAGCCCGTGTAGCCTTGCACTGCGTGTGCACAGGGGGGGAGGTAATGACCTCCACCCACGGGACGTGCTCTCCTCGAGCACAGTGCAGAGGGGCTCCGGTGCGTTCCACTGGAGATCCTGGAGCCGTTCGTCATGTACCGAGGAAAGGGCCACCGGGGAGGTTTTAGTGGGTAAAAACCCCCCATAAACGCCGCCTTCCCCCCAGAAGGCGGGGTATCTTTTTGAAGATTTCCTCCTCGTTAAAAAAAAAATATATATTACCGAGTAAAAACAAAAACCCGACTTCAAATAAAATAGGTATTTTATTATTAAGAAATAGAATTAATTAGAACCTAACCAAACTCCTATCAAACTACCTTTAAAATACATCGGTAAACGAAATTCTATTATTTAGGTCGCTTAGCCTGAACTTCTGTCGCTAGTAACTCGACACAAGGGTCCCCCCGGTGAGGGGTAACCTTGGCTTTTGGACGGTTACAATGCTACGCGTAAGCATTCCGATCCGACAGGACCGAACTACGACGTACATTTCCGTAGTATTTCAAGACATAAAATAGAACACTTATCACTGGTGTGTCACGCCACCCAGCGAAGAGGACGAACAAGTTTGGACTACCCCAACATCGTAGCCATATGTATATAAAATAATATGGTACATTTTCGAGTATATAAAATTTACCTACAACTAACGCCATCTGTTGATAAAGCTCGAAAACATTTTTTCACGTAGCATGTTTCAAGTCCGACGATCTGAAGCACTACAGACTAGACAGCGAGAGGGCGTAACTTCCTACATAAATTGCGATAGCTCTTTCATTGCGTGTGAATTCAAGTCCTATCTTAAAAGGAGATATCTAACAAATACTAATTTAAAAGTTTTGCTTAAATTCTGGGATTCTACATAGTAGAGAGTATAAGGGAATACTGCGTCACGAGACACTAGTGCGGCAAACCTTATATGTCTTAGAAAATTTTCTAATACGTGTAGATTTCCTCAGTCTTGAGCACAGGCGTAAGGTAGCTAGCCTTTCGGTTTTCTACAGATTGCATTTTGGAGAGTGTGCTCAGGAACTACATGATCTAATTCCCCCATCCCCATTCCACCATCGGACTTCTAGCACTGCGGGATTTCATCCTTTTGTTGTGAACATCCCTCAAACCCGAACGAAGCGATTTGCTTCGTCTTTCATTCTTCGTACAGCAAAGGACTGGAATAGTTTGCCCGCGTCTGTCTTCCCTTCCGATTACAACGTGGGTACTTTCAAGAGTAGAGTGAATAGGCATTTACTAAGCTAGTGCGCCTTACCATCCAGCACTGCATTTCCACTTAACATCAGGTGGGATCGTAGTCAAGCACTTGCTTAGAAATTATAAAAAAAAAAAAAAAAAATTCCTCCACCACAGAGCGGGTGATAAATCAACACATAAAATTTCATCAAACAAATTCATTGATGGCAGCAATGGGAATCGAACTCGGGTTGCTAGCGTACAATGCGCTTTGAGACGATCGCCTGGACACTGAGCTATCACGGCCGTTCAAATAGTACATCATTGTACTAAAAACGAAATAACAGATATGACTAGTAGTCGCCCTAAAATCGAAAACACACATAATTCGCAGCTGCAGTGAAAATTGTGCTTATATACTTTTCAAGTGCTCTTATATAATTGAGGTTAACTATTTGTATGTATTTATTTATTAATATAATTAAAATATATTTATATTTAACTAGTGTGCCTAGTTCGGGCTAGATTTTGCTATTTAAAAATAAACTTACATCAATAAATATTTAATTTAACTCTCACAATATATTAAATTATTCATTTCTCTCAGTATTCATTCACTTCTCGAGCGGGTGAAGATCATTACCTACCATATCAGTGAATACAATATCATTTATTCAAAAACGGGCTCAAGTTAATGTCAGAAATAAAAGTACGACGGCTTGTTTGACAGTCCAAAAAGATGAGTGCTCCGATCATCACCAAACTTTACAAGATTAATTGTCAGGTTCATCTGAAGATTCCCTGAAAGTTTTATTGAAATCGGTCCAGCCCTTTCGGAGTTTTTATATATATATATATATATATATATATATATATATATATATATATATATATATATATATATATATATATATATATATATATATATATATATATATATATATATATATATATATATATATATTTATTTATTAAAGATACATAAAACCTTGTCCAATATATTTACTGATGTCCAGCCCGAAAGCACAATTTAGCACAATCGACCCTATGGTGGAAGGAAGAACTGCTCCGGGTAAAATAAAACGGTAACGCCAAAATAATGTAAGAAATTCCTGTACAAACAGACTTTACAGTTACACATAATAGATCAGCACATCTCATAACAGACACAGCGGTTAGTCGAGTACAACGCGCGATTGCTCTGTGTGATGCGATCCATAATAACTAATACATTACAACTCTCACTTTCCAGTTCTATCTAACCTCCTTTTTGAATTCGGTTAAATAAAAAAGTAACATAAGTTGCTCCTTCTTGCATCAATTATGTGCCGGTGAAAGTCCCGCCATACTCGGGAAAGCCGTTCCAGAAATTAGCCGGACACAATAGACAGATATTGTAATATATGTTAGTTTGGTAAAAATACAGTACATACATTCATATGCATGCACAGACACTCCAATTTTATTTAGATGTATAGATTATAACTTGATTATTAATATGCAAGCAAACATGTTACAAAATACAGGAGCTCTGTCTCTTGAGCTAGGTACCTGCAGCCCTGTAGTTCTGGGCTATCAAGAATAAGACTACGGTGTCCCCTGCCTGTCGTAGAAGGCGACTAAAAGGGGCCTCGGGTTCACTGGGCGACAAGGGTGGGGGCCTTTGTCGTCCGCTAAGGTGGACCCGGGAAGAAGGCGACATCGGCTGGCCCGTGTAGCCTTGCATTGCGTATGCACAACGGGGAGGGCGTAACCTCCACGGGACGTGCTCTCCTCGAGCACAGTGCAGGGCTCCGGTGCGTTCCACTGGAGATCCCGGAGCCCCTCGTCATGCACCGAGGAAAGGGCCACCGGGGAGGTTTTAGTGGGTAAAACCCCACATAACCGCCGCCTTCCCCAGAAGGCGGGGTATCTTTGAAGATTTCCTCCCCGTTAACAAAAAAGGTATATCAGGTGACAGTGTAAATCACCTTTCATGTGTAAATCATCAGTAAATCCTACGGACATTAACTTTTAAAGTATTAAATAAAAAATAATAATAATAAAAAAAGTGTGCAAAAGGAAAAGAACTACAGTCAAAGACGAGAAATGATGTGAATGTGTAGTGTAGTGTGTGTGTGTGTTTGGGTGAGTGAGTGTGTGTTTTTCTATCTATTACAAACTATTAGTTAACCTCAATTATACTTAGCACTTGAAAATGTAGCACAATTATTTTCACTGCAGTTTTAACTTGTTACCAGACCACGCCGCTACACCTCCCCTGATAGCCGCCTTCGTCGTTCACTGATGATAAGTGTTAGCTAGCAACACCTGACACCCAGCGATTGTTATACATAATAACTACTTCCAATGATATCTTAATAATTTACCTGAACCTTATTGTATCTTTAATTCATAATTAATAATTTAGTTGATCGTCACATGAACTTGGCATTGTAAACAATAGTTTAACCTTATTAGTTCCTAATCTGACTTCTAATTAATTTTGTAAAAAAGATGGCGAGGACGCGCAGTTGTGACGTTTGACTCGATATAAATAATTCTTTGTACAACGTTACGCTGTCTCAATAAAGCGAGTGTATTAGTTGTTGGACTATTTTATTCTACGAGACCTACAGATTATAACATAAGCTATTTACTGCCGCATTTATTTGTTTAGTCCACCTCATAGTGCCCTTGTACCCTCAACCTCTCCTTTGGTATATAGGGACCTATGGGTAACTTCAAAAAGGTGGTATTTAACACAAAAAAGAGATGCCCAAATTGTTGCGTCAAGCAATACCGGGACCGGTCGATATACCAGTGGGGTAAACTCGTAAGATATACAGACGCGTCCGTCAAGGCGTGCCGTACATCGAGTTCAGGGCCGCAAAAAAGCGTAGAAGCGATTTTTCACCATCCTCAGTGACACCCCCGCCGCTGCCACCCCTAGTTCGTTCTCCATCAGTTGTTTTGACGATACAGGGGTCAATGCACGGCATTTAACTTAACAAATCTTGAATGCACGAAAGATGTAATTATTCAGTACTAGTGAGAAAACATTTTCCTTTATAATTTTTCGGAAAAGTTTGAATTTATCGTCTCTCAAATAGTTTCAGTGCCCATCTTAGAGCCGTAGGGCTAAGTCGTGTCATCAAACCAACATATATTTAGAGTGGTAATACGCAATTCAAATATTCCATATAGTTTTAATCATATATATGCATCGAGGAATTGCCACCGGGGAGGTTTTAGTGGGTAAAAACCCCCCATAACCCGCCGCCTTCCCCCCAGAAGGCGGGGTATCTTTTTGAAGATTTCCTCCCCGTTAAAAAAAAATTATATATTACCGAGTAAAAACAAAAACCCGACTTCAAATAAAATAGGTATTTTATTATTAAGAAATAGAATTAATTAGAACCTAACCAAACTCCTATCAAACTACCTTTAAAATACATCGGTAAACGAAATTCTATTATTTAGGTCGCTTAGCCTGAACTTCTGTCGCTAGTAACTCGACACAAGGGTCCCCCCGGTGAGGGGTAACCTTGGCTTGGACGGTTACAATGTTACGCGTAAGCATTCCGATCCGACAGGACCGAACTACGACGTACATTTCCGTAGTATTTCAAGACTTAAAATAGACTTATCACTAGTGTGTCACGCCACCCAGCGAAGAGGACGAACAAGTTTGGACTACCCCAATATCGTAGCCATATGTATATAATATATATGGTACATTTTCGAGTATTTAAAATTTACCTACAACTAACGCCATCTGTTGATAAAGCTCGAAAACATTTTTTCACGTAGCATGTTTCAAGTCCGACGATCTGAAGCACTACAGACTAGACAGCGAGAGGGCGTAACTTCCTACATAAATTGGGATAGCTCTTTCATTGCGTGTGAATTCAAGTCCTATCTTAAAAGGAGATATCTAAAAAATATTAATTTAAAAGTTTTGCTTAAATTCTGGGACTCTACATAGAAGAGAGTATAAGGGAATACTGCGTCACGAGACACTAGTGCGGCAAACCTTATATGTCTTAGAAAATTTTCTAATACATGTAGATTTCCTCAGTCTTGAGCACAGGCGTAAGGTAGCTAGCCCTTCGGTTTTCTACAGATTGCTTTTTGGAGAGTGTGCTCAGGAACTACATGATCTAATTCCCCCATCCCCTTTCCACGATCGGACTTCTAGACGCACTGCGGAATTTCATCCTTTTGTTGTGAACATCCCTCAAACCAGAACGAAGCGATTTGCTTCGTCTTTCATTCTTCGTACAGCAAAGGACTGGAATAGTTTGCCCGCGTCTGTCTTCCCTTCCGATTACAACGTGGGTACTTTCAAGAGTAGAGTGAATAGGCATTTACTAAGCTAGTGCGCCTTACCATCCAGCACTGCATTTCCACTTAACATCAGGTGGGATCGTAGTCAAGCACTTGCTTAGAAATTATAAAAAAAAAAAAATTCCTCCACCACAGAGCGGGTGATAAATCAACACATAAAATTTCATCAAACAAATTCATTGATGGCAGCAATGGGAATCGAACTCGGGTTGCTAGCGTACAATGCGCTTTGAGACGATCGCCTGGACACTGAGCTATCACGGCCGTTCAAATAGTACATCATTGTACTAAAAACGAAATAACAGATATGACTAGTAGTCGCCCTAAAATCGAAAACACACATAATTCGCAGCTCGTAACTTCTTCGGATAATCTGTCGGTCATTATTTATCATAAATACTTAACCGTTGCTAAGCAACAGTATAATATATGTGTATTAAATGCATGATAGTGCATGTATTAACTTATAGGTCTTGTGAAATGAAATAGTCTAATGAAATAACTAAAATACTCGCTTTATTCATAACATTATATCAATTATTTTAACGATTTTTTTTTTATATGAAAAGTGGCAAACGAGCATACGGCTCACCTGATCTTAAGTGATCACCGTCGCCCATGAACATCCACAGCACCAGAGGAGCTGCAAGTACGTTGCCGACCTTTGAGATAGGAATAGGCTCGTTTCCTAAAAGTCCTTAAATCGTAAACGTTCGGAAACACCGCTGGCGACAGTTGATTCCACAAGTTGGCAGTGCGTGGGAGAAAGTTACGCGAAAAACGTACAGTCGTTGAACGCCAACCATCAAGATGGTGGCGGTGGAATTTGGAATTCTGCCGAGATGTGCGGTAATGGAAATCGGTAGCTGGTATGATTCCGAACAATTCCTCAGAACACTCCCCATGGTAAATGGGATACAGGATGCAAAGAGAACCGACATCTCTTCGCAGACTCAGAGAGTCGAGTCGATCGGAAAGACCCTGATTGTCGACTATTCGAGCAGCTCTACGTTGTACACGGTCAAACGGAAGAAGTTGGTATTGGGGAGCCCCGGCCCAGAGATGCGAACAGTATTCCATATGAGGCCGCACCTGTCCTCAAAATCTTTATACAAAATTAATTAGAAGTCAGTTAAGTTACTAATAAAGTGTTAGCTGGCAGCACATGACAGCCAGCGATTGTTGTGCATAATAACTACTGCCAACGATAACTTTATTAGTTCCTAATCTGACTTCTAATTAATTTTGTGTAAAGATTGTAAGACAGCAGTTGTGACGGTAATCGTTATAAATAATTCTTTGTACAACGTTACGCTGTCGCAATAAAGCCAGTGTATTAATTGTTGGACTATTTTATTTTACGAGACCTACAAATTATAACGAAAGTTAAATTATTGTTTACAATGCCAAGTTAATATAACGATCAACTAAATTATTAATTATGAATTAAAGATACAATAAGGTATAATCAGGTAAATCATTAAGATATCAGAAGTAGTTATTATGCATAACAATCGCTGGGTGTTATGTGTTGCCAGCTAATATGTATGTAATATATTTTTTTATTGTTTTAATGCTTTTTGTATGCATAATTTTTTTCAAGCTATCATTCTGCATTCCTTCTCTATAAAACTATTATCACAGCCCCGGATTCAACCGCGTCGAATTTCACAAAAAAATTATTTATTTTATTAAAATAATATTGTGGCGTTAATGATGGTGGATGGCGTAATATGATGGCGTATAAGGGCGCTGCATAATCAACGGTAACGGCAGCGGATACGAAAGCGAAATTCTTCTCAACATAAAATAAATGGTTCTCAAATACAAAACGCTTTTCTCCACACATTTTTGTAAATAAATACAACCCTTGTGTCGCATCAGACGCAAAGTGCCCCGTCGCGTCACCCCCAGTGTGATCACTACAATGAATATTTATAGAACACAACAAACTACGCACCGCACTGCCCCATCGCACTGAATCTGTACTCCCGCCGGACGCAACGGCTAGCCCAGCGCCGCGCGCGTGGGCTCTGTGTGACGCTCTCCATTAATTTGCTTCAATCCACTCTGAATTTCCCGCCAGCGCTCGCTCTTTAAAATTTTAGAGGAATTGATGTGATGGTACTAAACATCTATACTATCCAACTTATTAATAATTTACAGTATGTACCTCATCAATAGTCTCCTTTTTTGAAGTCGGTTAAATAAAAAGCCTAAGTTACTTCTTGTTACATCAGCTATCTATCAATGAAAGTCCCGTCAAAATCGGGCCAGCCGTTCCAGAGATTAGCGGGTACAAACACACAGAAAAAATTGTAAAAAATTTCGGTATATCTACCGTATCGTGTATACCATTCATGGTTATTTTAATGTTAAAAACAGATACTCCAATTTTATTTATATATAAATATGAGTCAGAAATTTCATACTTCCCCTTGCGGGCAATCTTCGAAGCGGTACAAAGTTTTTGCATTCTGTGTTTTATATAACGATTTCGAGCGTTTTGAGATCGCAATGACGTGAGTAACCCAACCCAAGAAGATCATTTCTCATCAACTCTTAATTCCCAGTAGTTTCACTTAACAACAAGCTTTGCAGTCTCCGGATCTTCGATAAAACCACCATGTATCTAGACTTGACTTACGAGGTGACCGCCATGTGTGATGTGGATTCGACGATGAATTGCCGAGTCGTTCTTGCGAAAGGCATTATAGCGAAAAGTCTCGATCAACAAATCATCATATCATAAACATAATCATCAACGGATCATACAAAGGGCAGTACTTCTGGACACGGCACGCATCGTCAGGAGGTTTGTCTATGTCGCCTTAACCACTCGTTGCTTGGGCACTGCTTTGCTACCGTTGAGATACTGGTTTAAGTTTTTATAGTGTTTTTATTTTTTATATTGTCCTTACATACTTTTAATAATAATATTGTAAAAACTTAACCTAGGAGTTAAAAATAACAGCCCTGTAGTTCTGGGCTCTCAAAAATAAGACTACGGTATCTCCTGCCTGTCGTAGAAGGCGACTAAAAGGGGCCTCGACTTCACTGGGCGACAAGGGTGGGGGCCTTTGTCGTCCGTTAAGGTGGACCCGGGAAGAAGGCGACTTCGGCACGCCCGTGTCACCTTGCACTGTGAGGACACAGGCGGGGGGGAGTAACCTCTCCCCGGGATGTGCTCTCCTAAGAGCACGGTGCAGAGGGGCTTAGGTGCGTTCCTCTGGAGATCCCGGAGCCCCTCATCATGCACCGAGGAAAGGCCACTGGAGAGTAAGAATATACAAACTCTTTTTATTATACATTTTTAAGAAATGTGCCGACTGTAAAAGAACATATTTAGAAATTAAATAAAATACTCTTCGAACATTTGAGGAAGAAATCATCGTAATTTTATCGAATATACATGACAAATTTGAGTAAAAAATTATGTTAAAGAATAAATAATTATACTAACCCTAAAGTGAACTCGAAACTTGATGGCCACTAGTATCTTTAGCGAAAAAATTACAAATATAATTAAAATTACGAAAAACATCCGTTGTGATATTAGTTGTGGCATTCCTCGACCTCCGCAAGTCATGCCATTACTTCTCGTCCATGCCAAGCAAATATAACACGTTACTTATAACATAATAACAAAGAAACAAATTGGAATTACTCCAAACACAATAAACTAAAGGAAAATTAACACATACTATCAAAAAACACCGCTCAAAATGAACACTTGCAAATTAAAATCACTTTAAAGGTATTATTATTCATATAGAAAAATACACTAATATAATTATATCAAATCTTTCCACCATTTATGTCATCCCAATGGAGTCCTTAGAACATTAACAAACGTCTGACAAGGTTAGGAAACAATTTTATTGACGACAGCCACTCACAGCGCCGACTTGAGCGCGGCCAAAATGGAAACTAATTACACGATAACCCTTCCGTTTTAAGTTGCCACGTACGGTCTATACAGACAGCGTACAATCGCGACGTTTCAATTTGCAATGGTTGTACTTACCCCTTTACTGCGCATGTTTCCATACATAAGTAGGTAAGGGAAAAAAACACAAATTTATACCGGGTAAATTTTAAACCTATACTTTTTTTTCACTCCAGCATTTTTATGTCGATCCTTTGTGTGTGTGCGTCGTGCCAGTTTTAATTACGTATCGACTTAATTTGCTAGCGACCCTCGCTGCTCTAGGGTATGTTTTAGGTTTTTGTTATAAATAACATCGTTTTGGATTAGTTTCACGAGTGATTTGTTTATTTCCGACCTGTGTTTACACGGATTTTTCTGTTGTATGTATAGTTTCGAGTTTTGGGGGGAAAATTTCGTAGTGTTGAAGACTTTCGTGTTAACAATGGTGACGTAAAATATCATTCAGGTAAGTGACATTAAAATAGTTATCAAAGAAACGTAATTACGTTATTAATAAATTGTAGTATAGTTTTTAGATTATTCTATGTCAGTTTATAAAGTATAGTAAAACAAAAATATTTCTTGTGACAGCCACCTGTTGAATATTTAATTGTATAGTGTAGCTTGATTGTTGTTGATGATTATTTGATGGCTTGGTAACAAGAACTTTAAGCCAAGTCTTTTTTAAACACACACACTTATTTCTTACGTCTAAGATGAAAATGAAAATGTAAGTTAGATGATACCCCCCATGAGTCGCCGCGCCACTTTTTTTTTTCGTTATGGTGTAGCTGTATAGATATAGTGTAGCTGTATAATGTAGCTGCAGAATGTAGTGTGTTCAAAGATCACAGGTAACATATTTTAAAGCTTGTTAAATTTTTATTATTTTTTAAAATTATATGATTTCGTAAATTACGTGTTTTTTTAAGTGTTTTATAAATTCAAGTGTGAATACACGAAAATATGTCTACTAAATAATAATTGTATGAATGTTTTATTTGTTATTGTCCCAAGTTAAAAAGTGTTTGCGAAAAACCTAACCAGGCGTAGTCTGTCTAGGTCTACAATTAGTGTCTTGGAAGCGATAATAGATGGCGTTAACATTTTATTTAGATTAAAGGCATTGACTGATGAAAACGGATGTTTTAAAAATGGCAAGCATCAATTATATTTTTAGGTTTCGTTTGAAATAATTTCTTGTTAAGTAAAATTTTAACTTGAAGTCTTGAAGCTTTCTTATTAAGTAGCACAAGTTGGTTTTCTTCCCCCTAGATGTCTTTGAAACGATTTTAGACATACTAGGCTTAATCTCGTGGTATCCGACAGATGGCAGACAAAAGAGGATGAAAATTTCAAACTGTAGTATCTACATATTTCTAGACTGTTGAACAACCGTAAACACCAATTACTAATCTTATCACATGACTATCAAGGATCAAATTAGACACCCGAATGTTGATAAGACACAATGACTAAGAGAATCTTGGTATTATTAAAATAGTATTTCACACCTGCCCACCGTCTGCAACTTTACAAGGCCCATGTACGGCCTCACATGGAATACTGTTCGCATCCTTGGGCCGGGGTTCCCGATGCCAAAAAAAACATTTGACGGTGTACAACGTAGAGCTGCTCGAATCATCGACGGTTAGAGTCTCTCCGATGACACTCTGGCCCTGCGAAGAGATGTCGGGGCTCTTTGCATTATCTATCAAGAAGCAGCGTTCTGAGGAATTGTTTGGAATGATCTCAGCTACCGATTTCAATGACTGCACATTTCGGCTGAATTCCAATTGCCATCGACAACACCTTGATGGTTGGCATTCAACGACTGCACGTTTCTCGCGTAACAATCTGTGGTATCAACTGTTCCTAACGGTGTTTCCGGATCTTTACGATTCAGGAACGAGTGTACTCCTTTCTTTAAGGTGTTGGTGTCTCCGGTGCTATGGATGTTCATGGGCGACGGTGATCACTTAAGAGCAGGTGAGCCATAAGGTCGTTTGCTCGTCCTATAAAAAAACTCAAGCGGGGTTCAACGTTGATTTATTAATTTGAAAAACCGACCTAGGGATAACAAGCTATGCCACCTGTCAATCCGGTGAAGCAGTCGAGGCCAGCTTCTCTGGCCAATCTGTGTAGTTCGTCATAAAAAAAAGGATTCATTAGAACCTAACTAAATTCTGATCAATCTACCCTCAAAGTATATAGTTACCAATAAAACATCAATCATCGAAATCGGTTGACGTAATATGGAGTTATTCGTCCATTCGTCCATTCGTCTATTCGTCGCGCACAAACTTAATGTAAATTAAGGACTCATATGGTAATCTCATGGAAACCATTGTCCGAATTGGTTCACTCAGTCCAAAGTTATGACGGTTATTCTTATGGAAGAAAAAATCATACAGATTTTTTTTTTTTTATAATTTCTAAGCAAGTGCTTGACTACGATCCCACCTGATGTTAAGTGGAAATGCAGTCCTGGATGGTAAGGCGCACTAGCTTAGTAAATGCCTATTCACTCTACTCTTGAAAATACACACATTGTAATCGGAAGGAAAGACAGACGCGGGCAAACTATTCCAGTCCTTTGCTGTACGAAGAAAGAAAGACGAAGCAAATCGCTTCGTTCGGGTTTGAGGGATGTTCACAACAAAAGGATGAAATCCCGCAGTGCGTCTAGAAGTCCGATGGTGGAAAGGGGATGGGGGAATTAGATCATGTAGTTCCTGAGCACACTCTCCAAAATGCAATCTGTAGAAAACCGAAAGGCTACCTACCTTACGCCTGTGCTCAAGACTCAGCAGATTGGTTTCAGCTGCGTCACCAAATAGCCTCTTTTTTTGAAGTCGGTTGGAAAGGGGGTTAAGAAATGAACTTGACATAGACATAGACATAAAAGTAGACGTAAACGTCGACGTAGACGTTGACGTAGACGTAGACGTAGACGCAGACGTAGACGTAGACGTAGACGTAGACGTAAACGTAGACGTTGACGTTGACGTAGACGTAGACGTAGACGTAGACGTAGACGTAGACATTTATTTATTTATTGGCATCACAATACAAAAACACATCACAGACAGAATATAACACACATTAAAAAATAATGAAAAATAGACAAAACACAGTTAAAGTTACACGGACAAATAATACAAAACATATGACGCTAATATCGGACACCGTCTCAGCATATGCTGTCACAAGGATGCGACAGCGCTGATTTTCAGCGGTGCCCGGGACTACCTAAAGACGTGCGCGCGCAATACTACTTTTATATGGAATTTATACAGACAATAAGAGTATAATAAATATGATACATGAATAAAACAGTTAAGAGATTAATTGACAGCTTATAATTTTTATTTACAATAAAAAAAATTGTAATTTAATTACACGAAACAATATAAAAAAGGATCATTGGTTTACCAAAGTTTGTTTACATATCGGTATCCCACGAAGTCTTGTGTTATTTATTGCCAATATAATGACCTGGCAACTTTACAATGCCATAAATGGTTCGTTTCGTGCCCAACAGTGTATTTTATGCGCTCACGCCCTGATTGTAAAAATCCTTTGCATTTTAAGGGTTAACTCGCATAATTTTGATGTGGACCGAAGTAATGTATTATAGTGCTTTGTTACGAATGTCTGGCCTTCAATCATTTTCGTTACTTACACTTTGGAATATTTAGAATAGGCCTTAAAATAAACAAATGAACAGGCTATAAATGTCCCACTGTTGGGCAGAAGCGTGTAGCAAGATAAGAGCGTAGTCCCCACCCGGCATTAGCGCGGATAGACAGACTTCACATGTCTGAAATAATTTCCTTCCACACTTTCAAACTATGCTTAAGTTTGTGCTAGGTTCATGACAATACTCGATTTTTTTTATATACTAAATAGGCTCATCTTTGGCTTCTATCTTGCTTGATGGAAGGCGAAGATGAAGCCTAGGATGGAGCACGTGAGCCTATAAGGTGTCTGTTCACGTTGGACTTAAAGGTGTCCAGATTGTACCCGTGAGGAAAGACTGAACGCGGCAGAGAGTTCCATTCCTTAGCCGTCCGCATAAGGAAGGTGGCTGCAAACCGCTTCGTGCGTATTGATGGTATGTCTACGACGTAAGGCTAGATCTACTCGCCGCGCCTAGTTGTTCGGTGATGGAAAGGGGAGGGGGATATTAGGTCATGCAAAACCTCCGCACACTCGCCGAAATGCACCCGATAAAAAACTGAGAGGCAGGCCACTCGTCTACCGTGACCGTCTACTGGCTCTGAAGATTTGCCTCAACGAGCGAGTCACTGCCTATGATCTTCTTCGCTCGGCGCTCCAACGAGTCTAAAGCTTTCAGCTGATACTTAGCAGACCCATCCCAGAGATGGGAACAGTACTCCATGCAGGAGCGAATCGAATGATGGATTCGAACCTACTACCTTACATTTCACAGACCGCACCCCAAACTTTTCAATGAAGCGTAACCATAGACTTGTGTCCGTGTTCTTTTCTAATGTACTTTAATTGTTTACTTTATTTTGTTAATAACAGTGCTACCTCTACAGTGACTACATTTTTTTTTATTTTTATAACGCCTAGTTTTTGAAGGTGGTGTTGGATAATGCTCTGGTTTCGTCGCAGACGCCAGCATTGTTATTAGTTTCTCCGCGACCGCTGCGTCCTTGTTTCTCATGGCCATTTTTAGGTTGTAGAATATTATTTTCTCTTTTGGTGACCGTTGCCCTTGTCACCGGTCTTTCTGTGGCGTCGTCACAGAAAGACTTTGTAATAGATACAGCTGACTGTAATCCAAACTATTGACAACTCTAATTACTTTAGCCTTTCAAACCGAGGGCGCCCAAAAGGGCCGAACTCGGGCCGTAGCTTTAAAATGAGGTCTATATACGTTCAAATTGCTATCTCTAAATACCACTTCGGGAAGCGTTAGCGCTTCGAGAAAATATACTAGATATATGCTTTATCTAGTAAAGTATAATTTAAAAGTCTGCCAAGTCCATGCTGGCATAAAGCCTGTCACGTTGGACACAATCGCCGCCGTCGTAAAGGCATCAAACTATCATATCTACAAGAGGGTGGGCGGAGTGGGCGCGCCCTGCCTTTACAATTTAAACAAACAACTGTCCGAGCTCTTGTCTGCTGTGACTCAAGGGTCATAAGTCACACGCTCCCGACCGCGGGGAGACTTTTGACTTGCAAGGAATACTCGTAACTTTGTAATTCTTTACAGTATAAGAGCCCAGTCCGCCACGCATACCTAGTGCCCGCAAACTTCACACGTGTTAGAATATTTTCTAGCACATGCACGTTTCCTCGCGATGTTTTCCTTCAACGCCGAGCGCGTGGTAAATCAGTACATACAATTACAAACAAATTTATTTGTGCCTGCACTGGAGATCGAACCCGGTTCGCTAGCGTATTACGCAGCTTTAGGCTTTAGGAATCATCGAATAATCCTCAATAAACACACTCAAACCAAACATCTGTTATACAGTTCCTCACCAACTAAGGATTCCACAAGGAGTAGCTGTTTCGTTTCAAAATTTCAAACGACGATAAATACCCATGAGACCAATCGAGCTCCCAATCCATAATCCACCTCATAAAATTGTCCAATTTTCCACCGCATCAGAATCAAAGATTAAATGTCATGAAACAATCTTGCTGCCGAACCATACAACATGTCAAAGATTATCAGAAAAGAGAGGCGTTAACACATTTAGGAGTCACATAGAGCATATTGTAAACAAAATAATAAATAGCGAAGATACAGACATCTAGCGTTCAATCATAAACATCTCGCACAACTATACAGCAGCGAAAATTCAAACAAACTCCATCCACCGCAAAACACATGTGTGACATGTGAACCATAACAAAATAAAGAAAGCGGGGCGTCTGCGACGCGTGAACCGGAGCCATCTCTGGCCACCTCCAAATTCAGGCATTATATATATATATATATATATAAAAAAGAAAAATAGTAACTGTAGAGGTGGCACTCTTTTAATAAATGCAGAGTGAACAATTTAAGTGTATTGGATAAAAGCACGGACACAGGTCTGTGGTTGCGATCTAACAATAATAAAAAAAAATTGTAAGAAGAGAATAAGAGAGAAAGAGAGTAAATAGTGAGGGCATTCTACAGAACCAGACTAATTAAAAGAGAGTGTCTCTAACCAGATCTCTATCTCTGCCTAATAAGACAATTGCAATTCCAAGCACACAACAGCACACGTGACTCTCTAAAAATATCCTATCGTAATACTTTAATAGAAGTATTCCCACTAACTCCTTGCGCGTTACCGCTATTTTATGAGCAGGCCCCACCCCTTAGATGTTAGGAGCGTTGCTGGAGTTTCTTCGGCCACTTCTTCTCCCAGCGCCAACGCTTCCCGAAGTGGCATATAAGTTAGTTTAGCTTTTGAATGTCTCTTAGATTATCCGTGAAATAGCAACCGACCGAGTCGTGGTTCGGCCCTCTCAGGCGCCCTCGGATCGGCATGCTTACGCGTAACATAGTAACCGTCCAAGCCGAGGTTACCCCTCACCGGGGGGACCCTTGTGTCGAGTTACTAGCAATAGAGGTTCAGGCTAAGCGACTTAAGAGCTATGCCACCTCTCAATCCGGTGAAGCAGTCAAGGCCAGCTCCTCTGGCCAATCTGTGTAGTTCGTCATAAAAAAATCCCACTAAGTTTCTGGTTAAGTACAGGGATTTTTTTATGGCTTAATTTTTCTAATTAATTTCATTACAATACTTTGTACGGTATGTAAATGAAGTATCAATTTGGCATTCGTCTATCCGATGTGCTCGTCGTCACCGCTCGATGCATTTTAACGTATTCGCACAAATCGATCTGCCTAGTAAATAGGCGCGTCCGGTGATAAATTTTACTCGCCTCATTGAATGAGTACTAGGAATCACTTATATTATGTTCTATCACGATATCTAATGATCGTTAATGGTAGTTGATTATACAGAGATTCTCGCTTCATGTACTGACCATTGTGTAGTCGGTAATATTTAAATTTAGTTATCAGAAGCTTGGATATAACAGTACCGCTCGCGTTTCTTCATATCAATAGGTTTACAATAAGCTTACATTATTATATTTTTAATTTAACTCTCACAATATATTAAATTATTCATTTCTCTCCGTATTCATTCACTTCTCGAGCGGGTGAAGATCATTTCCTAAACCCATGTACATATCAGTAAATACAATATCATTCTTATCATTTATACAAAAACATATCGGGCTCCAGTTAATGTCAGAAATTAACTAACGACTAAACTTACCCTTTTTGAACTATCAAACAAGCGTATGGCTTGTTTGATAGTTCAAAAGAGGAGTGCTCCTATCGTCACCAGACTTTACAGGATTACTCGCCAGGGCAATCTGAAGATTCCCTGAAAGTTTCATTGAAATCGGTCCAGCCGTTTCGGAGCCTATGAGCAACATACATACTTTTTCTTTTGTGTATGTAGACATAGACATAGACATTTTATTTATTGGCATCATAATACACAAACACAATACAGACAAAATATAACACACATTAAAACGTGTATTTAAACATATTTAAACTTCCGGTAGATACAGGGCTACCAATGATAGCCCAATTCTTGAAGAAGGCGGCGGTACTCGACGGTCTTACGAAACTGCCACCAAACACTTAATTTTATGTAAGTACCCCCACTTACAAAACATTTTTAACTTACTATGTCTGTCTTTCTACAGGACCAGACGGATAAAAGAGAGTGTCTCTAACTAGAACACAAAAGTGTGAGTCTATCAAAGCATTCTCATGTTTGTATAGAGCGTTGCTACTTGTATAACGACATCAGTCAACTGGCACCGAGCAAATAATCCTAATAAAGATCGGCCGCCATCAAATTAGATATTTAAAAGAAGCGTCTTAATGATACCGAAATTCGTTCCGCCGCCGATCCGCGCCAGCTTCCGCCCGTGATTTGAATTTGGAATCTTTTTTTCTTCCTCTCGTATCGGGCGCAACTTTATCGTTATTTTTTTTCACCAGCCGGTAATGGTTTTTGTGTTTCTTAGCTTTTTTCACCGTCTCTCCGGCCAACGTTATTGTTTTCGGAACTTATGAGAGCTAATGATGATTGTTCGGCGTAATACGGTGCACAGATAATGAATTGGTCGTGTTTTGTTCGGCGGCAATTCGTCGCGAATCGATGTTTTTTCGCGAGAATCGGAGAGAACGAAAGCGAACGGATTTCGTGTACCTTGTATTTGTGTGATTTGATTTAAGATTCATCAAGTTTTATTAATCCAAATCGATTACTTGTCTATAATATACATCACAGAAAGAAAACGTGTTAATAATGTCATAACTCAATCTATTGTTCGAAAATCCTCTGCCTGACAATAGCTTGGCTAACTTACTGTTTATCTATTTAATAAGGTAAACAACATTTTAAGCGTCTTCACTGTTCCACTACAAAAGCAAGGCAGGCAAACAAGTTTATTTACAACACAAAAACTGACTTCAAATCAAATCAAACATTAAACATTATTACGATGGGCATCACCAGCTTTCAAATAAAAAAAGAATCATCAAAAAATCCAGTCCAAAGTTATATATAAAAAATAATAGCGCATCAATAGCCTAATGGTTTAGGGTACGGCCTGCGACTCGTAAGGTCGTGGGTTCGAATCCACCATTCGACTATTGCCGTGAATCATGTCCTAGCACAAGCTTAAGCTTAGTTGGAATGGTTAACAAGATTGTTAGTAATATTTCTGAAAAAAAAATAATAAAAGAAATATAGCTAGCTTTCTTTTTAATTTCAATAATAATATTTATTTTATTTTTTAATTCGTACTAAACCTCTATAGTGAAGTCTATGGAGGTTTGTTGGGATCTAAATGAAAAAGATTTTTGAGTGACGTCAAATAGATATAGACTAGATGTCATTATTTAATTTATAACATATAGTTTCGCAAAAACAGGAATAAAAACATAGTTATTCTTGTTTTTTTATTGATATTCCGAATTTGTCTTATATATAGACGAATTGAGAACCTCCTCCTTTTAGAAGTCGGTTGAAAAATGACTTTTGTCGCTTGCTTATTTACAAATATGAGACTAAATACTTGCAGTTTAAATTACACACTCATTAATACACATAAATTCGGTCATACGGCATGTTAAAAATTAGTTAAAGTAACAGCCTTTATTTTTATAATATATATGTCCCACTGTTGGGCGCAGGCCTTCTCTGTAAAGAGTGTGTAAGGGCATAGTACACCACGCTGCCCTAATGCGGATTGGCAGACTTCACATGCCTTAGAAAACTTGAGACATGTAGGTTTCCTCACGATGTTTCCCTTCACCGCTGAGCGTGTGGTAAATCAGCACATACGGCATATACCACACCTATATTAAATGTATTTTATTAATTACCATATAACTTGCCTTCACTTATAGCTAAAATAGGGGACACTGATTATTGAGTCAGGGAATTCATAATATAAATACATAATACAAAAGCGGACAGAAAAGATATCTCTGTCAAAGGCGTAAGGTAGCTAACCTTTCGGTTTTCTACAGATTGTATTTTGGAGAGTGTGCTCAGTGTGATCTAATTCCTACATCCCCTTTCCACCATCGGACTTCTAGACGCACTGCGGGATTTCATCCTTTTGTTGTGGACATCCCTCAAACCCGAACAAAGCGATTTGCTTCGTCTTTCGTTCTTCGTACAGCAAAGGACTGGAATAGTTTGCCCGCGTCTGTCTTTCCCTCCGATTACAATGTGGGTATTATCAAGAGTAGAGTGAATAGGCATTTACTAAGCTAGTGCGCCTTACCATCCAGGACTGCATTTCCACTTAACATCAGGTGGGATCGTAGTCAAGCACTTGCTTAGAAATTACAAAAAAAAAACCCTATTTACGAGAAAAAACAAAAAATAACTTCAAATCAAATTAAACGTTGAACGTAATGTAGTTCCGAATGATGCTAGGAATATTACGAAATAGAATCAGAAACTAACCCAACTCTCATAAAACTACCCTTTATAAAAAATAGATCTTCGAAATCGGTAGGCGTGATGATGAGTTATTCGTCTTCTTGTCATCTTGTCGCGCACATATTTAATGCAAATTTAAAACGTAAATGATTTTCTCATGGATGCCATTATCATAATTGGACCAAATTAAAATGAGATCACACGGGAAGCACCAGCTGTCAAATAAAAAAGAATCAAAATCGCTTCACTCAGTAGAAAGTTATGAGTTAACAGATTAGGTTGTATGTTTTAGAAACATACAAACGGATTGAGAACGCCCACCTTTTTTGAAGTCGGTTGAAATGAATGTCACAATTAATTACTTTTTAAAGCAATCTGAGCTACTGAATATCACCAATCTCCGCTGGAAATGAGAGGAGCGGTCAAATTAAGGTTTTGAATTTTTTTTTTTCAGTAGCCACCATTTGATTGCGAGGCGTAACGAGCGATCATCCGGTTCCCGACGAGATTGTGGTCGCCCTCGGCCACCACTAACGATATTGCCTTAAGATGGCCATTGTGATCAGATGGAAATGAGATTGTTATACTTTCGGGGAGATGCTCAGCCTCCCGCCACGGAATATAACAATGTTGTACACGTAGAATTATAGATATTTTTTTCTTTATTTGTTGGGACTTTTCGGCATGTCAGCCCTATCATTCCCTTTTTCCCTTTTTGTTTACGGGGAGGAATTCTTCAAAAAGTTACCCCGCGTTCTGGGGTGAAGGCGGTGGTTATGTTTGACCCACTAAACCACCACCATGCCTCGTCATGGTGGTGGTTTAGTGGGCTCCGGGATCTCCAGAGGGGCGCAACTGGACCCCCTCTGCACTGTGCTCAAGGGCTCTCCTTGTCCCGAGGGAGTAGGTTATTCCCTCCCCTTCCTGTGCCCTCGCAGTGCAAGGCGACACGGGCCAGCCGATGTCGCCTTCTTCCTGGGTCCATCATAGCGGACGACAAAGGCCCTCACCCTTGTCCCCGAACCCGAGGTCCCTTTTAGTCGCCTTCTACGACAGGCATGGGATACCGTAGTCTTATTATTGAGAGCCCAGAACTACAGGGCTGAAGCTCTATCGTACCCTTACCTAAGTACACACACATCGATCGCATGAAGCAAAAAAGAAAGTCATCAATGTCGTATGGCCATAGCCAGCTTCCTCGCTCCCTCTGATGTAATTATAGAAATGTAATCTAACATGCAAGTATAGTAAAGATTGAAATGTCTGTAATTCAGTTTATCCAAATTTCTTTATTTTAAACGAAATGAAAGACTTAGCTGTGTTTGTTTATAAATTTTACGCAATAAATCAAATGTCTTTATTGCATATTGTATCTTTTTTTAGAATTACTGACAATCGAGTGTGATCAGGAATTACAAGATCTTATGCCCACCTCGCCGTTCCACCGACGGACTTAAAGACGTATTGCTGGATTTCATTCTTTTGTTGTGAACATCCCTCAAACCCGAACATTGCTTCGTCATTCATGATTTGTACAGTAATGGAATAGAATAGCGCGTGTCTTTCCCTCCGATTATAAAGTGGTTCAAGAGTAGAGTGAATAGGCATTTACTAAGCTAATGCGCTAACAAGAATGATGAAAGGATGAGAGGAAAGGCATGGGAGAACTGGAGGCGTTAGGGGAACTGGAAATAGCATAGGCATACTATATACTATACTTAGATTAAAAGGACAAGGGGCAAAAAACTCTGAATTTAAAATATAAGCCAGTAGTTATGCCTTTTGTTACAAAAAAAGCTAATGCGCTTTACCATCTAGAACTGTGACATTAAAAGAACTTGTGACATTTGAAATTCTATATTTTTTAAATTTTAAAAATTATATAAAAATACAAAATCTCTGTATTTAATATTGATACTATGAGATTAAGTTTATTTGAACATTTTATATATTTTATTACTTATAATATTAATTGTAAGTTAACCATTTCAAACAAAAAAGTACTAATTTAAAATCGGATACGGCGGCGCTATGGTGCACGAAAATAAAAAAAAAAGTTAGAATTGATAATCTCCTAGATTTTTGTAGTCGGTTAAAAATTAAATCGATTACTGATTAAACATTGTAAACGCTTCTCCGAAACCTTAACGCAGTCTGATCGGTTACATCCTGCACAGATTACACTGAGCTTGTAATAGCTGGTAAATGGCTGTAGAATTTATAAACTCTACTCAGGAAGAATACCGTCGACTTCCATTGCCTTTTGTGATTATCATATTTAGAACACTCTCCCAACTTACTTCCTGTTTGGAGATAATTCAACCTTTTAAACTCTCTTTTAAGGCGGTAGACAGAGAGAGCAAGTGCTGACATGTCACCAGGTTTATTTTATATATGTGACGGCTGTCACCTCCTCAATGCCTGAAGACAAAAACTCCTTAATCAATGCATCCGTCCAGATATGAACCAACAATACATCAACACGTCCACAAACTTAAAGTCGCACAACGAGCGATGGAAAGAGCTATCCTCGGTATTTCTCTAAGGGATAGAATCCGAAAGGAAGACATTCCAAGGACAAAAAAGGTAGTCGACATAGCTCTTAAAGTCAACAAGTAGCAGTGGGCGCATCTGCCGAGTCTGTGATAGTAGACGCCGCACATGGATCAGAGAAGCGTATGGTGCCCTCCAGATGTACCGACGAGCCTATAGGGATGCGAAAAACGGAAGATCGTGTATTGTTATTAACAGCTGCGATGATTCGGAACAATTCCTCAGAACATATGGGAAATGTGATTGAGAATGCAAAGAGATGCAAAGAGCCCCGACATCTCATCACAGAGGGGAAGAAGGCGACATCGGCTGGCCCGTGTAGCCTTGCACTATGAGGGCACAGGGGGGAGGGAGAATCCTCCCCCCCCCGGGACGTGCTCTCCTTGAGCACAGTGCAGAGGGGCTCCGGTGCGTTCCACTGGAGATCCCGGAGCCCCTCGTCATGCACCAAGGAAAGGGCCACCGGGGAGGTTTTAGTGGGTAAAAACCCCACATAACCGCCGCCTTCCCCCCAGAAGGCGGGGTATCTTTTTGAAGATTTCCTCCCCGTTAACAAAAAAAAAAAAAAAAAAAGGCTCAGAGGGTCAAGTTGGGAGAATGATAATCGTGGACAATTAGATCTCAACGATGTACAACTCAATTGGAAGGAGTTTATATATTTTTTTAATGCTAGTCTACAGTTTTCCATAACTAGGTATTGAATCCGTAGATTTAGTTCCTTCTCGAGTATCTAGGAAATGTTACCGGATAAATTTTATAACGAACGATCCGACTATGAAATACCTTTCGTACATAGATATGGGAATATTCTATACCATAAAGAAGTTCTCTAATGCATTATCCCAAACTGTAAGTTATACGTGAAGAGATAGCGCGTAGCATTAGCAGAGAAAAAGGAAATTTAATAAAATATAAATTTCTAACCGTCTCTTGTGATGCGAATAACATTAGTGAGACATTAAACAGCATTTATAAGCGTATTAAGGCTTAGAATTTGAATTGGAATAGGTAGAGTAACAGCCTATAAAGTACTACACTTTAAAAATTTAGAATTTCAAATGTCACGAGTTCTTTTAATACTTTCTAAGCAAGTGCTCGACCACGATCCCACCTGTGGATCTTGCTGGACTAAGTGGAAATACAGTCCTGGATGGTAAGGCGCACTAGCTTAGTAAATGCCTATTCGAAACAGAAACAGGGACCCAGCGGTCGCGGTGAAAGTAATAATAATGCAACGGGGCGTCTACCAGAGCATTCTCAAATCTGTATTAAAAAAAATGAGGTATTTGCTTTTTTAGTATTTTTATCTTTCTATAACTTAGAAAAGGTGACACTTTTACCAGGGTCATATTTTTTGTCTAGTAGTTGACCCCTTAAGCTATCATCCTTTTAGCTGTAAATATAACCAGCAAAGGAGTGGAACAAGTTGCCGGCGTCAGTCTTTCCGTCCAAGTACGACGTGGGAGCCTTCAAGAGTAGAGTGAACCACTTAACATCAGGTGAGATCGTGGTCAAGCAATATTTTAAAGCCAATAAAAAAATTAAAGCTTAATAAACTGTTCCGTTCGGAAAGATGAGGTCGTCGAAAATTTCAAAATTTTTGAAGGCCGGGAACACAGCTGTCTCTCCTCTGATGTATGTAGGCAGCTGTGAAGTTATGTACCCATTCTCCAATTTAAAAAAAAAACCTGGTACAATGTACCACTATAAGTTAGGATTCGTGCTACATTTTGTTCCGTCTCGTGGCACGGCTCTACACAGTTTGTAATATATAAGAAATGTTGATAAGGTCTTACGATTTCGTAGCGATGCTGGAAATCCTCTGAAATAAATTCATAGAATATTTTATTTTCTGACCGTACACGATTTTCCATTTACAAAGCGGGCCAAAATAACGGGCGCGGTAAATAATAACTTTTGTCAATAAAGAAATATCAATGCAGTGTTGGTCCAGAATAATGCATGGCAATAGAAATTGGTCAGATTGTTGATATCAGAAACAACATGAGTGTGATGATGAGGGATTAGCCTCCCTCCCGGGACGTGCTCTTGAGAACATAGTGCAGAGGGGCTCCGGTGCGTTCCACTGGAGATCCCGGAACCTGTAAATGCACCGAGAAAGGGTGACCGGGAAGGTTTTTAGTGGGTAAAAATCCCACATAACCCCAGCTGTGAAGGCGGGGTAACTTGCTGAAGATTTCCCTCCCGTCAAATAAATATAAGGTCGGCTTTCTGTGATCTTCTCCTCAATTTGGCTCTTTCTTTGGAATCCTATTTAGTTGGAATCATTGCATAGAATAGAACAGAATATAGATTGATTTGATATAAGAACACAGAAACAACAGGTAAAACAAGACAAAAAACAACAACAACAAAATTAATTAAAATTGTGAAAAAAAAAAAAGAACAAAATTAACCTTGTGCCATATGCTGTGCTCACACACATGTAGCACAGCGCTGGTTTTAAGCCAAAAAACCTGTGAAAACTAATGCAGACACGAATCGGTTGTGTATAAATAAGGTTTTACATACACTTTTATTTATATTATACACAAATATATATAATAAAAAAAACGCAGATGTATATATATGTTATATGAATATATTTATACTTTGTTTACATATATACATATAAACAAATTACATAATAAATAACATAAATTACATCATTAATAATTTGTTAAATAAATGATTGCCTTTTCAACATATTAATAAGTTACAATATATTATAATTTATAGTTTTTAAATATTAAAATTATTGTTTTAGTTGTAGACGTATTTGTTATTGTAAATATTTCCCAATAAGTTAATATTAATTAAGTTAGTAAATATATTTTGTAGGAAAATATATTACATTTTCCATGTACAATTGTAAAACGTACCATTTTAATTGAATTTATTTTTCTTTACAATTTTCATACCCGCAACTGTATCTTCAAGCTTTCGTACTGTAAGGGCGTAAGAACGATATGAGCTCGGCCCGCTGTACCGTGCTTGTATGTACATGTTTATATGTGAGGGTTAACGTGGACGTTAGAATAAATATGCTTTACTGGAAAAGCCAGCTTTTTTTAACCTTTTAATTTGGGTTAGGTAGGTAGGTTCGAATCCACCATTCAGCTACTGACTTGAACCATCTCATAGGACAAGTATAAGCTTAGTTAAAATGGTTAATTAGAATGTTAGTAATATTTCTGAATAAAAAATAAATATCGCTAGCATTCTTAAAAGTTCCCTTTGACATCAAATAAGCTTAATTTGACTTACGAATTAAGCTAAGTTAGAGTCTCTCACTGTCTACTAACATCGTCTACTGTAATGATTACATGCTGTTTACATACTCCGGGTTAATTAGTGAATTGTTTACAACTTAACCAAATGTCCTAATAAGTATTTTTCTATAATTCAAACGACTTCAAAAAAGGATGATTTTAATGACGAACTACGAAGCTAGGCCTTGACTGCTACACCGGATTGAAAGGTGGCATAGCTCTTAGGTCGCTTAGCCTGAACCTCTATTAGCTAGTAACTCGACACAAGACCCCGGTCAAGGGTAACCTCCGCTCGATCGGTTGCTATTTCACGGATAATCTAAGGGACATTCAAATGCTAAACTAACTTTGAGGGCCCTTTCGGGAAGAAGGATGAAGTTCTCAATTCGTCTGTATGTTTTTGTACGTTTGTTACTTCATAACTTTGGACGTTGATGATTATTTCTTGGATTATTTTCTTTGATTTTTATTAATTCTGTTTCTTAATATTCCTACGATAATTCATAAATACATAGAGGTCGTCCGCGCGTAATAGCGTTTGACATTTGATTCGATTTGAAGTCGGTTTTGTTTTTGCTCGTAAATATATTTTGTAGGAAAATATATTACATTTTCCATGTACAATTGTAAAACGTACCATTTTAATTGAATTGATTTTTCTTTACAATTTTCATACCCGCAACTGTATCTTCAAGCTTTCGTACTGTAAGGGCGTAAGAACGATATGAGCTCGGCCCGCTGTACCGTGCTTGCATGTACATGTTTATATGTGAGGGTTAACGTGGACGTTAGAATAAATATGCTTTACTGGAAAAGCCAGCTTTTTTTAACCTTTTAATTTAGGTTAGGTAGTTAGGTTCGAATCCACCATTCAGCTACTGACTTGAACCATCTCATAGGACAAGTATAAGCTTAGTTAAAATGGTTAACTAGAATGTTAGTAATATTTCTGAAGAAAAAATAAATATCGCTAGCATTCTTAAAACGTTCCCTTTGACATCAAATAAGCTTAATTTGCTAAAGCTAAGTTAGAGTCTCTCACTGTCTACTAATATCGTCTACTGTAATGATTACATGCTGTTTACATACTCCGGTTTAATTAGTGAATTGTTTACAACTTAACCAAATGTCCTAATAAGTATTTTTCTATAATTCAAACGACTTCAAAACAGGGTAATTTTAATGACGAACTACACAGATTGGCCAGAGAAGCTGGCCTTGACTGCTGCACCGGATTGACAGGTGGCATAGCTCTTAGGTCGCTTAGCCTGAACCTCTATTAGCTAGTAACTCGACACAAGACCCCGGTCAAGGGTAACCTCCGCTCGATCGGTTGCTATTTCACGGATAATCTAAGGGACATTCAAATGCTAAACTAACTTTGAGGGCCCTTTCAGGAAGAAGGATGAAGTTCTCAATTCGTCTGTATGTTTTTGTACGTTTGTTACTTCATAACTTTGGACGTTGATGATTATTTTCTTTGATTTTTATTAATTCTGTTTCTTAATATTCCTACGATAATTCATAAATACATAGAGGTCGTCCGCGCGTAATAGCGTTTGACATTTGATTCGATTTGAAGTCGGTTTTTGTTTTTGCTGGTAAATATACTTTTTCTATGTTAAAATTAAACATAATACGACCACAGCAATACCGCACGCAGATAAACAATAACATGATTAAGGTCATATAGTTGTAAGACGCGTCATTAAAGTAAATAAAATTGGCTATTAAATAAATTATCTAATTTTGGATTCTGAATCTAATTTTGAAACTATTAGGATCGGAGTATTCCTCACCAGGGGGACGATTGTTTCGAGTAACCAGCAATAGAGGTTCAGACTAAGCATCATTATCACGGGTCGTCTACTAGGTTCAAGGGAACCTCGCAGGTACGGGCTTCGGGGTATCGACCCCATTACCCAGGTAATCAGCGCAGGGGGCGACTGCTCCCCTGGTCGTGGGTACCGTTTAAGACGGATTTTTTAGGACTAACTATTTTTACGTCGAGGCTAATCCCTCAACGTCAGCCGCGACGAATCTATTTGCTACGCCCTCCTGACCTCTTGGTCTCGATTGAGACAGAGGTCGAGAGGGGGGCGATTTAGGCCTAACTGTTAATAAGCTAAAAGCTCCCTAGTAGAAGAGGGGAATTTGAGCCTACTATGGCTAAGCGACCTAAGAGCTATGCCACCTCTCGATCCGGCGAAACAGTCAAAGTTAGCTTCTCTGGCTGAAAAATTCACCTTTAATTACTTTTTTTTTAATGCTAATAATATTTTTTTACCAATATTACTAACTTTGTTATTAACCATTCCAACTAATCTTGTGGTTGCGGTTCACGTCAATAGCCGAATGGTTGAAAACCAACTAAACCATTTTGCAAACTTTTATGAGTGTTGGTTGTCACTTAAAATTACGTGAAATCAAAAGCAAAACTGTAATAATAGGTCTATTCTAGTCTAGTTCTGATTTCTAACATCAACGGCAATGCTTCATACGAGAAGGTGCATACGCGCACACTAAGAAAACATCGTCTATAGATTCGGTCTAGAAATAGTTCATACAGAAATCTGTGCAGACGAAATTTATACAAATAAATAAAATTTGAATGTCTGTTTGTAATATTAAAATAACCGCCTTTTACTTCATGCATATGAATGTATATACGGTACATATACTAAAATAATATTTTAATAATTTTTAATTTTTGTCTGTCTGTTTGTAATGGCTAATCTGTGATACAGCTGGACCAATTTTGACAGGAGTTTCACTGGTTAATAGTTAATAATAATCTCCTCCGACTATCTTGTATCTCCATGTCCGCTTTTACCAAGCTCATAAATGACAGATTCCATACAGAGATCACAAATTTTGGCACATAATATACTTTAAAAATGAAATTTATTATTACCAGTTATTCGAACTTACGACTTCAATCGTAACTCCACTTACCTAGAGATACTAAGATCCTAGATATTTCTTTCTACATGGGCACAACGTAAAACATCGTATATAGTCAATAAGTAAAATGTTCAAGTAATGTTGAAAATTTGTACACTAGACGTTTTCTTTAAAAAAGAGACTGGTATTGTTAATGTTACCAGTTAGTCCTACTAAATGTTAATTTACTTTTAATACATAAATAAATATTATAGTCTGTTAAAAATACTTATGAATTAGAATAAATTAATGGACTGACTAAAATAAAAGTACTTTAGTTGACTAGGTCGGTAAATGAGTCCGATGGTGTTACGATAGTCCGCCTCCGTTTTTTAAAAGAGATGCCTATTCTAGTAATTTTGGATAAAAAGGGGAGAACTCTCTCTGTAGACAATCAGTGACACACAGTTTAGAATAATTGTGTTATGCTGGAGGGAAAGCCCTTTATAAGTAAAACTCCAATCAGTAGTCTTTATTAAATCTATATATATAAAAGAGAAAGTGTGTGGGTATGTTCCATATAGGCTCCGAAACGGCTGGACCGATTTCAATGAAACTTTCAGGGAATATTCAGATTGACCTGGCGATATTCCTGTAAAGTTTGGTGACGATCGGAGCACTCCACTTTTTGAACTGTCAAATACAGCTTTTATTTACTGTCATGATATTCTATTGTCTTATAACTTAAATTTGTATTGACACATGCATTATGTATATTTATGTCATTATGAACCATATTGAAGTATAGTGAAATATAATAAAGGATTTTGAAGTAGGAAGAAGAATGATATTGTATTTACTGAAATGTACATGGGTGTAGGTAATGATCTTCACCCGCTGGAGAAGAGAATGAATAAGGAGAGAAATGAATAATTTAATATATTGCGAGATAAATTAAAGATAAGAGAGATAGATATATTATAATAGATATAGATAAATTAAGATAAGAGAGATAAATTAAATATTTAATGATGTAAGTTTATTGTTTTAATAAAATAAAACAAAATCTAGGCTCGGAACGCTACTTACCTCTAAAACTCTTGATGTTTTTGTTAAAATCTGTCAATGATGTGAGCGATGTTAAGCACGTAAGCCCACAGTAGAAAATTTTGTTGTAAATGTTACTTTAATATCGTTGTTAACCATCCCAGGTAAGCTTAAGCTTGAGCTATTCATGTCAATATTCCTTGTCTTTTACTCTTCTTAGGAGCACACTAAATTATTCTATTAAAGTAAATCTATCTAGTCGAAAGTCTACTCCATTCCATTCCCAAGCTTCGAACACACAATAGCAGGTCACGCACACAGAGACATCTCACCTGTGTGCGGACTCGTCTTGAGAATAATATATTTTTGTTGCTTTTATTTTTTTTATACTGCGAGTATTTTATATTTTTCCTATGTGTACACGTACGCTAGACATGTGCAGTTTGGACAGTTTTTTTCCTGCGTCTCATTCCCCCGCTCGCCGGTGGGTTTTTCAAGTTTTTGTGTTCGTATTATATTTCTGGAAATGAAAAATTGAAACGTCTCCCGCTTCATAATTCATACGTGACCTTTGCGTTTAGATCGTGCAAATCTTTGCGAGTGTTTTTAACTTGTACACAACGTACAATTTTTTTATGTTAAAGTTGAATCGTTTATTTAGTATAAGTTATATCTAGTGTTAGCTTAGTTCAAGGTTCACATATGACTCATCGTCAGTGGATGAGTGCTCGATGAAGGCGGCCATTATAGAAGGGTGGCAGTGTGGTGTGAAGTTCACCACCAACAGCTAAAGTGATGACCACGACTCTGTCAAGGGTGATACTGACGAAGAAGGATAATTTTAAATAAATAAATATGTCCCACTGTTAGACGCAGGCGTTATTTTTAGAGTATGAGGTCACAGTCGGGCCTAAAGCGGATTGGCAGACATCACATGTGTTAGAAAATTTTCTACATCATGTAATTATTTCCCCCATCCCCATTCTACCATCGGACGTTTAGACACTCGTCGGGTCTCCACTCTTTCATAGTTGATATTCCGCGCGTCCGAACGAAGCCATTTGAGTCATCGTCCATAGTGCGCACAGCAAAGGAGTGGAACAAGTTGCCGGTGTTAGTCTTTCCGTCCAAGTATGACGTGGGAGCCTTCAAGAGTAGAGTGAATAGGCACTTACTAAACTAGCGAGTACCATCTTTCGACTATATCACCACTTAACACCAGGTGGGATCGCGGTCAAGCGCTAGTTTATACCCATAAAAAAAATTGTCACCATCGCCGAGCACTTGAATCAGTACTTAAAATTGCCACAAACAAATGTATTGATAATTATAATTACCGGCATTATTTTAATGTTGGCATTGTTTAAAACATCCTCATCTCGCAAACACCTTACATGCCTGAAGACGAAATTCTTCAATCAATGCATACACTACGAACGGTGCAGAGCCTTGGACTCTGACCATTGGTCACGCGCTAAAACTCGCACGAGCGATGGAAAGAGCTATGCTAGCCTTTTCTCTAAGGGATAGAACCCCGAAGGAATTCGAAGGAGTTCACGCTTGCCGAAGTGGCACTCAAAGTTTAGTTTAGTCCTTAGATTATCCGTGAAATAGCAATCGACTGATACGTGTTTCGGCCCTCTCAGACGCCCTTGGATCGGAATACTTACGCGTAACATAGTAACCGTCCAAGCTAAGGTTACCCCTCACCGGGGGCACCATTGTGTCGAGTTACTAGCGATAGAGATTCAGTCTGAGTAACCTCTCTTTTTTTTTTTTGTTGACGGGGAGGAAATCTTCACAAAGATACCCCGCCTTCTGGGGAGAAGGCGGCGGCTATGTGGGGATCTTACCCACTAAAACCTCCCCGGTGGCCCTTTCCTCGGTGCATGACGAGGGGCTCCGGGATCTCACGTGGAACGCACCGGAGCCCCTCTGCACTGTGCTCAAGGAGAGCACGTCCCGGGGAGGTTACCCTCCTCCCTGTGCCCTCGCAGCGAAAGGCGACACGGGCCAGCCGATGTCGCCTTCTTCCCGGGTTCACTTTGGTGGACGACGCAGGCCCCACCCTTGTCGCCCAGTGAACCCGAGGCCCTTTAGTCGCCTTGTACGACAGGCAAGGGATACCGTAGTCTTATTCTTGAGAGCCTAGAACTACAGGGCTGGAGTAACCTCTCTACCCAACTTGTATAGTTCAACAATAAGTAACAAAAATGGAAGGAGAACTATAGTAGTAGACAATAGCTCTTACAGTCAGCAACTTGAAGTGGCAGTGGGCCTGCCATATCAGCCGAGTGAGTGAAGGTAGATGTGGGAGAATAGTTTTGGAAGGCCTATTTCCAGAGTGAATAGACACTTACTGATGATGATGGTGATTTTAACGGTGAATCAGAAATCTAACGTCGTACTTCACTGGGCGTAAGAAATTCAAGATAACGTTTCCCATTTTTATTTTCGTTACGAAATCGGTGGAATATTTGTTTGCTCGTGTGCCAGGAAGATGTTTAGGAAATATTAAAACGGAATCTATGAGCCGAGAAATGGCTTTACAGTTTCGAAGTTTTGGAATTTTTACATTGAAGGCTATTATACAAATAAGTGAAACCGAAAGATACACGCCGTTGAAATGCGTTCAAATGTTAGCTAGCAACACATGACACCCAGCGATTGTTATGTATAATAACTACGTCCAATGATATCTTAGTGATTTACCTGAACCTTACTGTATCTTAATTCATAATTAACAATTAGTAGATCATCATATTAACTTGCATTGTAAACAATAATTTAACTTTATTAGTTCGTAATCTGACTTCTAATTGATTTTGTACAAGAATAGTGAGGTCGCGCTGTTGTGACGGTATCTGTTAAAATAATTCCTTGTACAACGTCACGCTGTCTCGATAAAGCGAGTGTTCTAGTTATTGGACTATTTCATTCCACAAGTATGTTAGGCGTGACTCCTAGAAACAGGTGAAAGAATCTCGATTGGCGACAAGGGTGAGGCCTTTGTCATCCGTCAAAGTGGACCTAGGAAAAAGGCGACATCGGCTGGACCGTGTCGCCTTGCACTGCGAAGGCACAGGGGCGGAGGGATTGACCTCTCCGAAGAGCACGTACCCCTCTATTCCCCCGCAGTGCAAGGCGACTTGTTGTATCTTGACTTGTATCATGTTGAAGATTCCCCTCCCCCCCCGTAACAAAAAAAACGTTACTTGTACGTTATTTCCGTTTACGTACGACTTACGTCGCCGGCACACCCGCTTGCAATCGGTCTTTTTGGAAAATTTAGGTAGGCCTACACCCCCAGGGGATCTCTAATGGCTGGCATGTACTCGTATGTGCTTGCTCGAACAAAACGTCGTCATTTATTATTTGAGATCATATTTTACTTCCTCTAGAAAAACTCAACTGGGTTCATCAGCCAGAAGTGCTGGCCGCGCTACAGTTGCGGACGCCTGACAATTACGTGTGCATGCGCCGTAGTCCGCCATTGTACCTACTGCCTGTCTCCAGGACTAACTTGTCCAGGAACTCTCCGCTGTCGCGGTTGTGTTTGTTAATACCATCACACTGCACATTGATATACGAGTATTTTGTTGCACAGAGTCCGTGTTTATCGAAGCTGCCTACAAATGCGTAGAAGGTGTTTGACTCTATCATATTTATATATTATTGTCAATACATAAAGCAGCTTTTTATTTATTTTAATTTTAATAATATATATTTAACTAAATTTTTATAACATCTTATTGGTAATATCTGTAACGGTGTTATAATTTTTGTTGATTTAAATAAATAAATAAACTCTATACAACTTCAGATTATAAATAAAAATATTTGACTTCAACACACTTGGATTTTCAATGTAGCCGCTTCAACAATCCCCGTCCAAAAGCATAAGGACATATTAATTTTGATAATGACATTCAATTACTTGGCACGCAGACGTCGCTGCCAAGTGCGCCACTGGCGTTAAAATTGCCTATACGTCAATTTTGCATACATCGCGCGTCTCCGCGTTTTTTGGCAACAATTTTTGCTTACAACTGTACTCCTTACTCAGCCAAGTTTAATATTTTTTTATTGTACACACTTCACACATTATTATGTCGTCCAAGGCAATTAATGTCCGACACATTACGGATTTTTTACGTTTATTAAAAAGTTCTGATATACAATAAAAGAAAAACAAATGTTTTAGAAGAACCGTGGTAGCTCAGTGTCCGGGCGGTCGCCTCAAGTTGCACAGTACTTTAGCAACCCGACTTCAATCCCCGGTGCCGGCAACAATAAGTTTGTTGTTGCAATTCTATGTGCTGATTTACTACGTGTGTCTTAGAAAACACGCGCGTGGTAGACTTCTTCTTCTTCTTCGTATTCTCATTTATCGTCGTGGTTATCTTGAAGTGACAGACTGAACAGTGTCCAAAATGTTAAAAAATTTAACAGTGTTAGAAAATTTTTCTAAGACATGTGAAGTCAGGCAATCCGTACGAGGGCCGCGTGGCGGGTTATGCCCAGGCATGTGCCCAGCAGTGGGACTTATATAAAGGCTGTAACTTTAAATGATTAATAAGAAATTACAATATGAAATACAAAAGTTGTATTATTTTACTGTTAAATAACTTTACACCATAAAATGCCCTCTCAACTAACCAATACATCAAGTTATTTTCAACCGACTTCAAAAAAGAAGTGGGTTCTCAATCTGTCTGTATTTTTTTTGTTACTTGGGACGGGATGAACAGATTTCGATGATTCTTGTTTTATTTGAAATCTGGCGCTTCCCATGTTAAGTTAAATTATATGTCCATAAGAAAACTATATGTCTCAAATTTAATTTGATTTATTTTTGTTTTCACTCGTAAATACACACGTTCTTGATCAAAGTCCTTCGTTTTGTTTATAAATTCTAGGTTTTTTTTTTCACGTTTTTACGTCGCATTTATTTTAAATTTATACAGTATTATTTGGATGAAGAAAATTGGCATACGGTGTGCATATGTAGATATATCACGGCATTACCGGAAGTGACACGAGCAGTAATGGCGGTTGCGTTCCAGATTTTATTTTTTCTATTTTATTTGTTTGTATACGCTACAATAGTCTAGTGGTGAAGCGGTTTGACTTAAAGTCTGCGATTCGAGCCCCGACCGGCTTGCAATAATCGTAAGAATTTTCTTCTTCTTTTGTCCAGCCCTTTGTGGGCTCCTCGGTCTATCCATGGCCGCAGTCCTCCAGGTTCCTATGCCAATTTCTTTGGCCTCTCTATTGACACCGTGTAACCAACGAAGCTTTAGTCTTCCCCGACCTCTTCGACCTTAGGGGTCCCTCGTGCCTCGCCTTGGGTGTCCTGGCTTCATCCATTCTCTGCACATGATCAGCCCATCTAAATCTGTTTAATTTGATGTGCCCAGCCACGTGCAGAGAGTGCGTCCTGGTAGAGGTCGTATAGCTCCTGGTTATAATGGCTCCGCCATTCGCATTTATAGTATATCAACCAAGAATTTTATGAAATAAAATTAATCAGAACTAACCAAACATTCATCAAACTACTGTTACAAGTACATCGTTTCCAATAAAATATTAATGGTCGAAATCGGTTAGCATGTAATTTGTTTTTGTCCATTTGTGGCGCATATACTTGATGCAAATTTAACACTTTTTGACTTTTGTATACCATTGTCAGAATTGGACCAAAATTTGGAAAATAAAATAAAAAATTTATTAATTTATTTATATTTCATTAGTTTAAACGATAAAGGAAATCTTACGTAAAGTTGTATTTTTTTAATGACGAACTACACAGATTGGCCAGAGAAGCTGGCCTTGACTGCTTCACCGGATTGAGAGGTGGCATAGCTCTTAGGTCGCTTAGCCTGAACCTCTATCGCTAGTAACTCGACACAAGGGTCCCCCGGTGGGGGTAACCTCGGCTTGGACGGTTACTATGTTACGCGTAAGCATTCCGATCCGAGGGCGCCCGAGAGGGCCGAACCACGACTCGGTCGGTAGCTATTTCACGGATAATCTAAGGGACATTCGAAAAGCTAAACTAACTTTGAGTGCCACTTCGGGAAGCGTTGGCGCTGGGAGAAGTGGCCGAAGAAATTCCAGCAACGCTCCTAACATCTAAGGGGTGAGAAAAGTTGGATAACACAGATAGTACTTAGTGTTGCCTCCATGTAGCGTGTTTTTTAATGAAACAAAAATTAATTTAAAAAAATATTTTATTTTATTTTAAGGATATTAAATTGTCTATCATTCACAATTTATTTCAGTTAGCTAGTGTCTTTAACCTCCGAGATATTCAAACTTTCTCAACCGACCCTTTATTTTTGCTCACCAGTGTAAATTATATACACAGTGTTTTTTGGTTCTTTGTTTCAGAGAACTTTTAAAGGGCTTTTCCTCCAGCATAACTCACTTGTTCTAAACTGTACACTAACTGTCTACAGAGAGTCCTCTCCTTTTATCCTAAATTTCTAGTATATGAATCTCTTTCAAAGACGGAAGCGGGAACTGCCTTGGTTGCCGACAACCGATAAAAGTACTTTAGTTGATTAAACTAAAGTACTTTTATATTAGTCAGTCCACTAACTTTATAGATTATAATATTTAAAACTAAATCGACATTCAGTAGGACCAACTGTCGCTAACAATTGAATGAATGAGAGATGCGAGGGAGAGTAATATTTTAGTTTATGCTTAAGTTGATAATCGATAAAACGACATTTACTAAAAATATGTATCCTAGATAGATAGATTTATCTCGCCCGAAACACCCTGCATACAAAATTTCATGAGTAACGTTGGAGCCGTTTTCGAGATTCAAATTATGTATTAGAATTAGATTATATTAGTTTGAACAAACGCCAACGTAAAGTTCGATGTTTGTTTACTTAGTAGACAAAAGAACATCGTCTACTACTAGCGTTATCGGTATACGTTATACGTAGTTATTGATTTACCGGTAGGTCGGTCGGCGTGACCTTGAATCTAAATGTAGGAAAATAGACGTACGGCATTTCACCCCATTCATTTATACTTTATGTTAGTTACTCTACTAACATTAAATAAAAACTGGGGTAACCAGACTTATACAATCATGATGCAGATGGATTATTATTATTATTACAAAACGGGGTATACAGAGACGGCTTCCGCTTAAAATATATTTGACACATGTATATTTAATGTCAGATTGTATGTCATTGTCTTTTCTAACACATGCAGGTTTCCTCACGATGTTTTCCGTCACCACCGGGCGCGTGTGCAATCAACACTTAAAAATCGTGACAATTTTGGTGCCGGCATTTGGGATCGAACTGGGTTTACTAGCGTACGTAACTAAAGTATTTTTTTGGGGGGAGGTCGCGGTTATGTGGACTTTTTACCCCCTAAAAACCCTCCCGGTGGAAAAATTCCTCGGTGCTTGTGGGGGGCCCCCCGGAATCTCTAGAGGAACGCACCTGAGCCCCTTTGCACTGTACTCTTCGGAGAGGTCGATCCCTTCCCCCTGTGCCCTCGCGATGCTAGGTTATACGGGCCAGCCGATGTCGCCTTCTTCCCGGCTCCACTTTGGCGGACGACAAAGGCAGGGGGCCTATGTCGCTCAGTGAACCTGAGGCATCTTTGTCGCCTTCTACGACAGTCAAGGGAAACCGTAGCCTAGAACTGACTGACTGACTTGACGGGGAGGAAAAAGACCTCCCGCGGTGGCCCTTTTATCGGTGCATGACGAGGTGCCCCGGGATCTCAACGTGGAATGCACCGGAGCCCCTCTGCACTGTGCTCTAGGAAAGCACGTCCCGGGATGGGAGGTTACTCCCTCCCCTGTGCCCTCGCAGCGCAAAGC
Organism: Meandrusa payeni; assembly: GCA_029286785.1. Taxonomy (NCBI): domain Eukaryota; kingdom Metazoa; phylum Arthropoda; class Insecta; order Lepidoptera; family Papilionidae; genus Meandrusa; species Meandrusa payeni. Next base: position 8,396,398 of record JAGSMX010000029.1, read on the forward strand.
GACACTGGCCAGCCGATGTCGCCTTCTTCTCGGAGCCACTTTGGTGCACGGCGCAGGCCCTCACCCTTGTCGCCCAGTGAACCTGAGGCATATTAGTCGCCTTCTACGACAGTCAAGGGAAACCGTAGCCTAGAACTGGAATCCTTTTTTTTGTTGACGGGGAGGAAAAAGACCCCGGTGGCCCTTTTATCGGTGCATGACGAGGGCCTCCGGGATCTCAACGTGGAACGCACCGGAGCCCCTCTGAACTATGCTCAAGGAAAGCACGTCCCGGGATGGGAGGTTACTCCCTCCCCGGTGCCCTCGCAGCGCAAAGCGACACGAGCCAGCCGATGTCGCCTTGTTCCCGGGTCCACTTTGGCGGACGACAATGGCAGGGGCCTATGTCGCTCAGTGAACCTGAGGCATATTAGTCGCCTTCTACGACAGTCAAGGGAAACCGTAGCCTAGAACTGGAATCCTTTTTTTTGTTGACGGGGAGGAAAAAGACCCCGGTGGCCCTTTTATCGGTGCATGACGAGGGCCTCCGGGATCTCAACGTGGAACGCACCGGAGCCCCTCTGAACTATGCTCAAGGAAAGCACGTCCCGGGATGGGAGGTTACTCCCTCCCCTGTGCCCTCGCGATGCTAGATTATACGGGCCAGCCGATGTCGCCTTCTTCCCGGGTCCACTTTGGCGGACGACAAAGGCAGGGGGCCTATGTCGCTCAGTGAACCTGAGGCATCTTAGTCGCCTTCTACGACAATCAAGGGAAACCGTAGCCTAGAACTGGAATCTTTTTTTTTTGTTGACGGGGAGGAAAAAGACCTCCTCGGTGGCCCTTTTATCGGTGCATGACGAGGGGCCCCGGGATCTCAACGTGGAATGCACCGGAGCCCCTCTGCACTGTGCTCAAGGAGAGCACATCCCGGGGGGGGAAGAGGTTACTCCCTCCCCCCCCTGTGCCCTCGCAGCGCAAAGCGACACTGGCCAGCCGATGTCGCCTTCTTCTCGGAGCCACTTTGGTGCACGACGCAGGCCCTCACCCTTGTCGCCCAGTGAACCCGAGGCCCCTTTTAGTCGCCTTGTACGACAGGCAGGGTATACCGTAGTCTTATTCTTGAGAGCCCAGAACTACAGGTCTGCATTATGCAATTTCCCAATCCTGTGTTATCCATACTAAATTCATGTGAATACTTATATGTATAAATAATATAATAGTATTGTATAGTCTTAAGTTTTCTTGGATTAATAAAATAAACCAATTACCGGCAATAAAGAAAATTGAAAATAGAAAAAAAAACAAATGGAAAAACATAAATAGCTATAGCATCAGGTGAAAGGATTCTGAGTCAACAAGAATGCAAATAAATCATTACTATAGTTATTTTATAATGTTATATTAGATGTATATACTGTTACGAGCTCTAATGAGTCGTATGGCTTCGAACCTACGACCTTAAGTACCTTACGACGTTCCGATAACCCATCACTATATACCATTAGCTTCAAATCCAGGCTCCAGCTTATATTTTCCATCATAAACCAGCCATAATCATATAAAGAGGGCATTGAAGCGAGCAATTTTTCAGCACACGTACGGTACTCGGTGCTTCAATAAAAAAAAAACTTAAAAAAAAATAAAGAAAAACCATAAAAGCTGCCGTCTTGCGATGCGTTATCATTTTTATATGTTCACCCCCCTCAACCCTTTCAAGAACCCCCCCTCACCCACTAGATGCAAGCTCACACACACACTGAAATACATCTATAAATGGGTTAAAGAAAAATGTGTCTACCTGAAAACGTACGATGCATGCATTTTTTTATTCCTCTTACATTTTCTTTTCCATCCGCGATTCTCATATCGCCGATATAAAACTGAAAAATACATTAAAAATGAACACGGCAAAAACACCCATATCTCCAATGAACAAGGCTCCAATTCCCGGGAACATAATTGCAAAAACAGCTCACCTATACATGCGAGCTTCACCCACATACACATGGAAAAGAGACGTTTAGAAAAAAAAATACAGCGCACACATATAAATTGCATGCAGTTCGAAAGGGATGCACTCAGAGTCATAAAATACACCCACAGAGACAGAATGTACACACACAGCCGCACCACGTCTCGCGTCTCGATACACAGACACGTGTGACGATATCGCGTCGCACTCACACACGGGCGGCGTCGAAGAAAAGTTTCTATGTGGTTGCGAAAATGCTTTTCCTTGCAGCAACCTCTCGGGAAGAGTTTCATAGCGAATACCTCGCGGTAAAGACATCTAGACGTTCCTCTAAAAATTCCGTGCTTCTATAGAATAAATAATAAAAAAATAAAACAATTTCGGCTCTATAAAAGGGCCGCTCGAAAATTTTTCAATCCGAAAATAGTTTACTAATCGATCGAACACGCTGGCCGAAATTCAAAAGGCATTCTTCACCCGTTTCGCGGCGTAAAAACGCGCTCGGAAGCCCGTAAAGTAGACAAAAAAGCGGCAAAAGAAATAGTTGTGGTATTACGGGAGTCATTTTTACCGCGAGATAACTTGGTGATTGTCCGTGAACGAACATTAATTTATAATTGAAAGTTTTGATTGCAGTCGCTGCCGCTAATGACTCACGAGACACGTGCCCGGCCGTTAGTGATTTAAATGTGTGCGTTAATGAATTCGCGTCTGTGTGCGTCAACAGTCGGACTTTCCGTAAAGATTGTATATGATAACGCCGTGTTGCGTGTCACGCAAAAATACTCGTGATTACGAAATTTCATTCACATATCACAGTGGTTTTAATGTTGTGCTTTCACGACAGTCAAGGGAAACCGTAGCCTAGAACTGGAATCCTTTTTTTTTTTTTTTATAGGTTTTGGCTTCAATATCCCACATGTATTGAGATAAAAACGTTTAAGTCAGCATTTTGATGCAAAAGAGGATTTGCTGCTGTAGATAAATACTTTATTGCTCACATGTTTCAATAAGTACTTAACTTAATTATAGTAAAAATTAAAAAAATATTATAGCTCTCACTTGTACAGTTTTGTTAGCAATTTTGTTCTAAAATTGAATTCATCAAATCAACTACAAATTAAGAAATATATATTTTATTTTCGATAATTTTGTTGAAACTTTTAAAATGGCCTGTTAGTGATATAGTTTATTTTTTTATTAATTGTTTTAATTGCTCAATATCTGTGTTTTGTTTTCATTTGATAAATATATCTTATTGATATATTGGACTGTCAAAAAGACACGTTTGTAATTTAATAATTCCAAAAGTTATTCATTACTTAGTGATTAGAAAGGAAGGAAATTGCAATAGCATTGCAAGAATAGCATAGACTAACGATTATACTTTGAGCAAACTGAGAAAGGGTTTTAAAACTCTTGATTTTAATATAACTCAGCAGTTAAATAGCCTTTGTAAAAAACATTCAGTGATTAATTGTAGTTAATTTGTTGGCTTTGTGACGTAGTTAATTTATGGTACGTTTATCAGTAAAATTAAAAAAATATTATAGCTCTCACTTGTACAGTTTTGTTAGCAATTTTGTTCTAAAATTGAATTCATCAAATCAACTACAAATTAAGAAATATATATTTTATTTTCGATAATTTTGTTGAAACTTTTAAAATGGCCTGTTAATTTTAATTTTCTTTTATAGTGGACATAGATTATACAACTATTTTTTTATTTAATTTGTTGGCTTTGTGACGTAGTTAATTTATGGTACGTTTATCAGTAAAATTAAAAAAAAATATTATAGCTCTCACTTGTACAGTTTTGTTAGCAATTTTTGTTCTAAAATTGAATTCATCAAATCAACTACAAATTAAGAAATATATATTTTATTTTCGATAATTTTGTTGAAACTTTTTTAAAATGGCCTGTTAGTGGTATAGTTTATTTTTTTATTAATTGTTTTAATTGCACAATATCTGTGTTTTGTTTTCATTTGATAAATATATCTTATTGATGTATTGGATTGTCAAAAAAGACACGTTTGTAATTTAATAATTCCAATGAGACAGAGTTATGAAAGTAGGTCGCCAATTCTTATTCTTTGTAAAAATACTATTACATTTTTAATCTGTTATATAGATGCGTCGGAAACTATTACACGATATTTTTTTTTGCTTATTTTAAATTCCATAGACTGTTGAAAATCTAAATTTAAATTATAACGATATTTCTGCTAAATAATATGTTTAAACAATGATAGAACAGTGGTTATGTGTTATCGATTTACAATATGAAAGTTTGAGGCTACCAATTCCATGCTTGTACCAACGTATTTCTTAAGTTAATCTGTTGTAGTACAGCGATATAGACTTGAGCATTAATAAGCTAGATAGAAACCGGAGATAAAAACAGCGGTTCATATTTTAACCTCAGTCGAATCACTAAGAAGCGAGAGCTTATTTTTTAATATTAATTTCAAAAATAATTCCAAAAGTTATTCATTACTTAGTGATTAGAAAGGAAGGAAATTGCAATAGCATTGCAAGAATAGCATAGACTAACGATTATACTTTGAGCAAACTGAGAAAGGGTTTTAAAACTCTTGATTTTAATATAACTCAGCAGTTAAATAGCCTTTGTAAAAAACATTCAGTGATTAATTGTAGTTAATTTATGGTACGTTTATCAGTAAAATTAAAAAAAATATATTATAGCTCTCACTTGTACAGTTTTGTTAGCAATTTTTGTTCTAAAATTGAATTCATCATATCAACTACAAATGAAGAAATATTTATTTTATTTTCGATAATTTGTTGATAAAAAAGTTTCACTTTTTTAAAATGGCCTGTTAGTGATATAGTTTATTATTTTTATGTTTATTAATTGTTTTAATTGCTCAATATCTGTGTTTTGTATTGTTTTTGTTTTCATTTGATAAATATATCTTATTTATATATTGGATTGTCAAAAAAGACACGTTTGTAATTTAATAATAATTCCAATGGGACAGAGGTATAAAAGTAGGTTGCCAATTCTTATTCTTTGTAAAAATACTATTACATTTTTAATCTGTTATATAGATGCGTCGGAAACTATTACACGATTATTTTTTTCTTAATTTAAATTCCGTAGACTGTTGAAAATTTAAATTTAAATTATATCGATATTTCTGCTAAATAATATGTTTAAACAATGATAGAACAGTGGTTATGTGTTATCGATTTACAATATGAAAGTTTGAGGCTACCAATTCCATGCTTGTACCAACGTATTTCTTAAGTTAATCTGTTGTAGTACAGCGATATAGACTTGAGCATTAATAAGCTAGATAGAAACCGGAGATAAAAACAGCGGTTCATATCTTAACCTCAGTTGAATCACTAAGAAGCGAGAGTTTATTTTTTAATATTAATTTCAAAAATAATTCCAAAAGTTATTCATTACTTAGTGATTAGAAAGGAAGGAAATTGCAATAGCATTGCAAGAATAGCATAGACTAACGATTATACTTTGAGCAAACTGAGAAAGGGTTTTAAAACTCTTGATTTTAAAATAACTCAGCAGTTAAATAGCCTTTGTAAAAAAAACATTCAGTGATTAATTGTAGTTAATTTGTTAGCTAAAAAATGTAAAACGTAAAAAAATATTTCATTGAAATTTTTCCTTACTTCTAATGAAACTAGAACTAGATTTTTTTTTTATAGGTTTTTGGCTTCAATATCCCACATGTATTGAGATAAAAACGTTTAAGTCAGCATTTTGATGCAAAAGAGGATTTGCTGCTGTAGATAAATACTTTATTGCTCACATGTTTCAATAAGTACTTAACTTAACTATAGTAAAAATTAAACTTAACCTAAAGCTACCAGAGGCGGCTTTATTGCTGTGAGCTCTTTAAGGCAACCCTGTAGGATATGAGAGGTAAAATTAGTAGATAGTAGGGTCATAAGAAAGGTCAATAATAAATAACAGCAATAATTATTTATAATAAGGACAGAGCTCTATTTATAATATAACTAAATTTTTTAAATCTATCTCTTATAAATTCGACAGGCAAAGCCCTTTAGTGTCAATATAACCAAGCTAAAGAGTTTTCTTCCCTTGCAAGCATATTTTCAGTATGATTGGGGAACTGCCAAGACCTGAAAGACCGGTGTGATGTTATATATACCTGTGTTTCGCCAGGTAATAGAAAATTAACACTTCTTCAGTCAATGTTCTTATTATTCGAGTCCTGTTGACTGTGTTCATATGTCATACGTTCGTTTTTCCGTTCTGTTAAAGAAAAACAATGCATAGATATCTTAACTCTTGGCCCCTAGTCTGCTATTTGCCAATGACATTTCACTATGAAACCAACCTATTACGATTAACCCTAAACACGGCAATGTATAGCATAATATGCATGTAAAGTACAGATATAAAATCTATTTAGTTAAATTTATTCTTTAATTGTATTTTATAGTAATTATTCAAATGCTTAATGTCACAATTGTCAGTGTCGTGACATTTATAATTATAGAAGAGATGGAGTTGGAATAAGGACTGTTTTTTAGAATGGTAACAATATTTTTTTTTCGCAAATATATTTAAAATTCTTGTTAACAAACAAATAAGCCTAGGCTTGTTAGTACGTACGTTACTTACTTAGTACGTGTACGTTACGTACTTAGTACGTATAGCACTGTATAGAATAGTGCACATCTTGTTTTTCCAATATACGTATTTTTATCACGTGTATTCATATCACGATTTTTTAATGTATTTTTTGATATTTTTTGAATATACATTTTTTTTACTGTTCTTCAAAAAACAATCTTGCTACGATAAGGGTTAATGTACCGTAATGTACTAATTTTAATTTATTTACATGTAATTTTCAATTGATTTTTGGATAACTTCATGATTATTTCATATTGATTTATTGATTTAAATGTATTGGCATATGGAAGACGTCGTTATGTACGAGATTAATACATAGCAACAATTGAAACAATTGAAACCCAAATGAATACCATAGCAGATTACCAAAACTAAAAAAGAACCGACAATTGTGTTCTCACTTAACCTTCATTGTGACACAATTGGTTTAGCATCACGCAATAGATTATTTTCCATTTAAAATCAACTTCGATTGAGTGCTTGACAAAATGTAAATCACAAATCAGTTAACAAATTCATTCAATTCATTCGAACAAAAAGTTTATTTACAAAAACAATCGGAATGTTAACTATAAAGTTTATTGAAATTAATCAATCGATAAATCAATTACTTTATTGGTTATAATCATTATGTAAACAAATACGTGATTTCTTATTAATGATAAACTGATTTATAATTGGCAATGATTATTTATAAGTTTAACTTCAATATGGAACGTATAATTAACTGAACTGCGCTAACTTAAGTAACCAGTTGAGTTACTTACATTGAAATCAAGGTTGACAAATGTGAAGAGAGATTAACAGTCTTAGCCACCTCAGTAATGTTTTGCCTTTCGATTCAGTCCTCTTTTTTTCTCCTGGTGGTCCACTTTCCAATGCCAAGACCATCTCAGATTTGTCTTCCTTCTCGGTGATTTCTGTAGCGGCTTTCTCTTGCTATTAGCCTTATGTGTCCTGTCTTCCATCTAATCCACTTGTCCTGCCTACGACAGGCGCTGTGACTTGATGCATCGATTAATCGTCTTCTGTGTCAATCTATCGATCTCGTGATTCATCTGACAGCGATTTCTTTCGAAGGCTGCCAGTTTCTGCTGTTCTTTCACTGGCAGCATGTCTCGCATCCATAGGAGATTAATCAGTACTACACATTGTTTTGTATTAGATAAATACGAGATATGTTATGTACTCCTGATAGAAAAAGTTAGAGATTACTATCCATTTTTCACGCTTCTACACCACACCTCTGTCGCTTCATGAACATCCACACATCTTTGGGTACTTATACGTCGGTCCTGAGTCTGCACGTTTTTTCAAGTGAAACTTTTTACGCTCGATTTGAAGTTGGTGAATGGAAATTGAAAAGGATATATAAGTTAGTGAAAATAGAAAAAGAGAGTTACGTTTCGTGTATTACTGTAGGAGCTAGAAGAAGCAGTGCGCGCGCACATTTTTTGTCTAGTACAATCGTAGATGTACTATACGTACATAAACATATCTTTATACAGACATACAGATGGAGGTAATGAAGTTATACTTCAGTCGTGTGGGCTAAGAACACTCGTTTTTTTTATGTCACCAATCTGTTCGATATACATACATCTAGAGTCAGCAACCTTTTGTGTGGGATGAGCCAATAACTGTAATTTACAAAATTTGTATATAAAGGTCATTTTAATATTACATTTCCTTTTACATGTAATTCCAAATTGATTATATTATGAAAGTTCAAAGCCGACGGTGATCATTTAAAATCAGGTGAGCCGTAAGCTTGCCTATTTTCCTATAAAAAAATTGATTATATAAATTTTCAAAAACTAACAGAACAATATTATGCATGTATAGTATCATATTATATTTGAAGCATCAATAGCCTGCTTTAGGGTACGGTCTGTGAACGTAATTTCGTAGTTTCGAATCCACCATTCGACTATTGACATTTGACCATTGACGTGAACCAACTCCTTTTTTTGTTTACGCGGGGGAATCCTTTATGGACCATCCTCCAGAACCCTGGTTTGTGTGGGAATCGGTCTGGGCGACATCTACTCAATGAACCTTCCACGAATCCGTTATAAGTGGAGTGCCCCGGATCTGTCAGCGACAGGGCACCCCGACGATCGGCGGGTCCCGGCGAATACCGGACTTCTTCTTCTAAAGGGGACTTCTCCGGCAGACGTGAACCAACTCCTAGCACAAGCTTAAGCTTAGGTGGAATCGTGAAAAAAATTGCTAGCAATCTTTTTTTTAAACAATAATTATTTTATAATCTTTCTATTCACATATTCATATGTGTGTGTCTTTGTTAAAAACGTTCTTTATCTTTTAATACTGTTTCAATTAGTGTTGCTTAGTATTCATTTGTCGTCTATTTCGATACCTATTTTGATACCAACCGTTACAAGTATATCATCCAGTCTAAAAATATAGAAGGTCAATGAATATTTTCGTTCCGTCGACCTAAATCCACGGATATCCGGATCTATTGATTTTAATTTCACTTCATTTATTTAGAAGCATAACTGTAGATAGTATTCCGTCCGAAGATAACTTTCTGCCTCATAAAAGTCTAAGGTGGAAGCTTTCAGTTATTTCTTATAAAAATTTTAACCATTCGCCTTGAAATGGGAATGCTTCCAAGTTATTTCGTAATGTACTTCCGATATTACTATGTTTTTCTTCCGATAGAATGTAATAAAGACGTAGTTTTGCAGTACACATACGATATTTATATCAACGTTATCGATTTAAGTTAGATATATCAGGACGTCTGGCGAAAGACTAGTCATGTATCCGATTCATCACCAATGGAAAAGCTAATTTGTTGATGAACTATTTAGCTACGTCATGCAGACAGAATGGTGTCCGCCTTAGTCTTCACAGGTTTTTTGGCTGAAAACCAGCGCTGTGCTACATGTGTGAGCACAGCACATGCTGAGCCAACCCCTTTTCGGCACAATTTCTTTTTGTTTTTCTTTTTATGTTGTTTCTGTTTACTTTTGTTTATGTTGTTTTTTGTCTTGTTTTACCTGTTGTTTCTGTGTTCTTGTGCCGAATAAATGTTTTTTCAATTTCAATTTCAATGACTGTTCCTATTTACTGTTAATCAGTTAAATATGAATCCTTTTGAGAGACATCTAAGTTTGCACCCATTACTTTGTTTCTACACAACCATAAGTCAGGAGTAGACTGGCACAGAATGACTTATGGAATTAAGTCCAGAATTTGTACAATTTGTCAAATAAAAAATAGATAAATCTATGTCTTCCTGTAATCATAATTTGCCTTATATGATCGGTCTACCGTCATTTTCTTTAACGTTAATCTAAAGAAAAGTTTTTAGAATAAATCTTTGACATACTTCTAAATAATATAGCGACGTTTTATTGACTTTAATTGACATTTATCGAAATCTATTTTCAGCTAAGATAATTAAATTAATGACATTTTTAAGGAGGATTAACTAGCTTTAAATGTATGATCTCCTGAGATAAAGCACTATAGATTCTTTAAATTTAGACTTATGATTAATGACGTAAAGTTAGACCAATTAGGAAGAAGGAATCAAATCAAAACAAAGCTTGCATATTCTTTCCACCCTAACAAGGAAGACGGAGGTAGCTATCGTCTGCTATATGCTATTTGCTGTCTCACCATCGATGGTGAGCCTACGTCATACATTCGGGAAAAAAAATCATTAGTAAAAGCCTAAAGAGCGAATTTCCGTCTGTAATATTGTAAAATCGAGTACTTAGAAAATAGGTTACCGATTTATAATTAATAAATTAAAGCTTCATTGTTTCGGCAAAAAGAGATCGATCGTGTTATTAAAGATTTAATAATAAATTTTTAAAAAAAGGAAACTGTTATGTCGGTACATGTATGTTTGTCTGGCACCGTCATGATATGATTTATTGTGTCAGTCTCCGGATATATGAGATACGAAGTGCAACTTGTCTATTATTCTCCCGAGTATTTACCAACTAGAACCAACAAGCACATTGTATAATGTGAGGATAAATCTTCAAGTTAAAAAGTAACGTAACCGCGAAACGGGTGAAGTTAAATGAATAAGATAAAATGTTTTACGCAAACTTTAACTCGACGTCAAATTTATTTTACAGTTACGGTCCAGCCACCTCATAACCCAACGATAGTTCCTAACAATACCTAAATAACTTTAGCAATGGAGAAATATTTATTGTTATAAGATATATATTTTATAGAAGTAGTATTAAACATTAGTGATATAGATATATATTAGTAAAGTGACCAACATAGTGCCAATAACATGTCAGTGAAATTGTCAAACTCCAATCTATTCATGAAGAAACAAACGAATTTCGCAATGAAGAGAGAATTCGATGAATTTAACGACGACAACGATAACAAAGATCAGATAGACAGTAACGCTTCAAGCGATGCAAACTCTGAAATAAGTGATCTTGAGAATAACGGTCTCAATGATGAAGCTAGCAACACTGCCTTAGATTACACAGAAAATACTTTAGGCTTGAATCCAGTAGCTGATTTTATAAAGAAAGAGCTCCTGCCCGATTTCGGATTCACCAATCCGTTCAGAAATCAGAATTTCGCCTTCAAAGATGGATTTCAAACCGCCCGCTCTCCATTCCTACTACCTACACAGCTGTATAAGAGCTTCTTGGCAAATTTGGGTAAAAGAAGAAGAAACGTTCCAGAATGCTACTCCTTGTATCCGAGAAACATGCTGTTTTCAAATGGATTTCCCGCAGAACTGTCCGATGATGAAAACAACGCGGATGGCACTTCCGATTCACCCGATGAGGTAATTGTTCTTTAATTAACGGTTCATTAACCCTTATTGTGGCAAGATTGTTTTTGAAGAAAGGAAAAAAATGTATATCCAAAAATATCAAAAATAAATTTAAAAATCGTGATATGAACATACGTATTATGGACGCTACGTACACTATTCTAATATATTCAGTGCTACATGTACAGTGATTATCGCATTATTAGGAATGTATTTGTATACACGAAACTAAAGACAGCGTTTCTGTAGAATATTTAGAGAAACAACATTTAATGTCCTTATTCCATCTCTATCTCTTTTAAATAAATGTCACGACATTGATAATTGTGACATTAAACATTTGAGTAATTATTATAAAATACAATTAAAGAATAGATTTAAGTAAAGAGATCTTATATCTTTCCTTTACTTGCATATTATGCTATACATTGTCATGTTTAGGGTTAACGAGTTGAATATTGATATTACATACGAAGCTCTATTTTGAATAGGAAATCTTTTGTAGATTATATAGTAACGTAAGTATTTTCAATGGTTTAGCAAATTTAATATCTTATTGTTATGATCTTTCTTATAAATTTTCTGATGATTTTGTTACGGTTTATCATGTTTTGTTAACGTATTCGTCTCCGTCTCTCTCTACGATCGGTCCATGTGTGTGGATAACGAACAATGCACTATACTTCCTTCATCTTTCATTATTCGTACAGCAAAGGACTGAAACAGTTTGTCCGTGTTAATAAATTTTTTAATCGGGTATAAAGTAGTACTTGACCTCGATCCCACCTGATGTTAAGCGCTGGTTCTGCTTGCTGCTATTCTCTCCAACTACGATGTGGGTGTTTTTAAGAGTAGAGTGAATAGGCATTTATTAAGCTTGTGTGCTTTCCCATCCAGGATTGCATTTCCACTTAACATCAGGTGGCATCGAGGTCAAAAGCTTAGAAAGTATAAAAATAAAATCTTTAATCCGAAAAACAGAAATATTTATTTACTTTTTTAAATGGCTGTAAAAGAGTTTAAAAAAGGATTAATAGAAATACAGTTATATGTACAGGGAGAGTTATTGCATTGAGAAAACTTTATTACCGGGAATCATTTTGCAGTCGCGTTACTTCTGCAGCCGTAAAGGTCTTGAAATGGGGACATCGTATATCTTTAACTCTACTGGCGACTCCGTTTATTGGAATAATGTTTTTTTTTATTTATATTTTAGCTTCTGAATCCTTAACAAATATTAAAAATTTAAGAATTTATATTGTAATTTACAATTCTATTTTGAAATTAAAACACTTCTTTTTGCCGTAACGATACTCGTATTACTAGGTCTGCATAAACTATAATGGAACACAATAAAACCATTTACCATCCGAATACAACAATACCTTGAAAATAAGACTTTAAAATTGTTTCTCTAGGTTTGCACCTTCACATATGTCCGATATCTATTGAAAGAGTACCAGGGGACAATAAGTTCTTAGGATATAAGCAATTTAAAAATGACGATGCAGATATAGTTTGAGTTTTATAGCTTAGCTCAAGAAGATTCCACGGATTGTAGTAAAGTTTTTTTTATTACTGAAAAGAAAGATACGAACGAGACACGCGTAAGACGTATACTATACAGTATAGAAAATGTTTGGAATAATAAAAAAACAAATATACTTTAGAACACACGACTGAATTAAAACTTGTTATAACATATACTAACTAATAAAGAAATATTTACAATTTAAAAGATATTACAAAATATTTACAAAAAATATAACTGTGCCAAACCGTCATCGCTTGGCAGCGTGCCCAGAAGGCTGGTAGCATTGCCACGTTGTATGGCAATGCTTAACCTCTGTGCAAGGTATAAGCCAGCCCTCTGGTCACCAGATGTGTCGACCAACTTCTTAGCTAACACATTAAAAGGTGATGTGCACTAGTTTAGTTCCATATATATGAATAATACACTCGAACTCTTAAGAAAGAATTGATTCTTTTTTTAATGACGAACTACACAGATTGGCCAGAGAAGCTGGCCTTGACTGCTTCACCGGATTGAGAGGTGGCACAGCTCTTAGGTCGCTTAGCCTGAACCTCTATTGCTAGTAACTCGACACAAGGGTCCCCGGTGGTAACCTCGGCTTGGACGGTTACCATGTTACGCGTAAGCATTCCGATCCGGGGGCGCCCGAGAAGGCACGACTCGGTCGGTAGCTATTTCACGGATAATCTAAGGGAGAATGAATTGAATAACTCGGAAGATAAAGACGCTAGGTAACTGAAATAAATTGTGCATGAAAATAAATTAAATATCTTTAAAATAAAATAAAATATTTTTATTAATTTATTTATATTTCATTAAACATAAATATAAACGAAACGGGATATCTTACGTAAACTTGGATTATACAGTATTTTTCATAAAATTTTATTTGTATGTAAATTTCAGTACGTTTTACATGTGAACAATCGTTTTCACACTCGTGTGTCAGAATCGAAGTTATATATTTATATATAGATATATTTTAGTAAAATAAGAGATCCGGTCGGGCAGTACATAATAATACACAATATATAAAACAACGTAGATAACCAGAGAGTACTTAGCTTATGTACGGAGGCGTTACCGACGAACAACGCTAATAACACTCTATACACTAACAACACAACACAGCAGAACAACTCTAAAACCTCTGAACTGTACCACTGCTCTTTTTTTTTGCTACCGGGGAGGAAATCTTCAAAAAGATACCCAGCTTTCTGAGGGGAAGGCGGCGGTTATGTGGGGTTTTTACCCACTAAAACCTCCCCGGTGGCCCTTTCCTCGGTGCATGACGAGGGGCTCCGGAATCTCTGGTGGAACGCACTGGAGCCCCTCTGCACTGTGCTCAAGGAGAGCACAGGGGGGGAGGTTACTCCCTCCCCCCCTGTGCCCTCCCAGTGCAAGGCTACACGTGTCAGCAGATGTCGCCTTCTTCCCGGGTCCATCTTAGCGGACGACAAAGGCCCCCACCCTTGTCGCCCAGTGAACCCGAGGCCCCTTTACTCGCCTTATACGACAGGCAGGGGATACCGTAGTCTTATTCTTGGGAGCCCAGAACTACAGGGCTGAATATTTGCTATTTAATTTAACTTGAGCCGTTGTAGCTCTGAGTCCGGGCGGCTGCCTCAAGTTACAAGGTCAATTCGAGAAAAGAAACGTAAATTGTGTTAACAACAGTAACACGAGCTTTTGTTCCAGAAGGCGGGTGCATCGTCAGCGTTTGTGTGGAGTGGAGGGGGGGTTTCTGGTGGTGGGGGGCAGGAGCAAGCAGCCGCGCAGCCTGCCGCCGTGCCCACTGGTGAGCTTCTTACTGTATAAACAACAGCGATAGTAGGACAAAAGACGAAATACTTTAGACCAAGGCGACTGAAGTTAAACTTCTTTACGTTCATCTATATGTATTTAATATGTATGTTTATATATGTAACATAAACACGATTGTTCAAGAGAAAGGAAATTAGCGCGCACTGCTCTCTCTTGCCCCTACAGAATATGAAACGTAACTCACTCTTTCTATCTTCACTAACCTATAACTCCCACTCAACTTTCATTCGCCTCGCCACTCTTTTCGTAATCACCAGCTTACTCTCCAAGGCAAACGTGCTTAAAGAATTTTTACTTCAAAAATCCAACATTGGTAGGGCTACTGCAAATTTCATAATCATCATCATTTCAGTCGTAGAACCTAAACTGTTAAAAGAGCCCTTCCTCGACGTTTTCCAAAAGTACCGGTTGTAAGCCGCTAGCATCCAACTACGTCTTACGGTCTTTATGAGGTCATCAGACACCTTGCGGGTGGACGTCCTACGCTTTGCTTGCCGGTCCGTGGTCTCCAATCGAGAACTTTTCAGCTCCACACCCCGAGCAAGGCACATAGTCAGAGACCATGATTCTGTGCTATATGCCATTACTGCAATATATACAAATTAGAGCAAAGAAAACTGTTAAACGCGCTCAAAGTTGCTGAAGCATTTTTATATTTTTGTTTGTGCCAGATAATCTAATAACACTGTCAGATAACACATTTTCTATGTTCCAAGAAATTGTTCGTACTCATCCCAAATACCGATTTTACCGGAAACTCAACAGAGAAATCTTACAAACCAGATATCTAATTTATTTAAACGAGCAATTCTTGTGTATATATATCTGAATCTCGGAAACGGCTCCTCCGATTGTCTTGAAAATTTGTATGCAGGGAGTGTCGGGGACGAAAAATCTTTTATATAATATTTTTTTTTAGAAAATGTCTTTTTATCCGAGTTATTATTACTTCATTAGATGGCGTTGCTTAGCAACAGTGAGTCATAGAGTGCTTGGTTTGACGTAAGACCAAGAAAATCAATGATTTACATGAATAATTTATAAAATTCATGTGTAATATGGTTGATTACTGATAAATCAATAAAGTAGTCGATATTCACGTCAAAAAATGACACAGCGCACGGAGAGAGGTCTTATCGGGTTTCAAGGGACAGTGACAGAACATACGGAAGAATTAGATCACAAATTATGAAACAAAAATATGGTGCAGTCACTCGATAAGGCTAAGAATCACAATATAAAAAACGAAGGTCATCCAGGTAACTAAGAACAAAAAACGTAACACCATTTATAGGTCTCCAACAAGAGTTAAATTAGTAAACAGACGGTAGGAACACATTCCATCGCCGCCATCTTGATGGCTGACGTTCCAAGCTTTTCATGTAGCTTTCTTCAACACACATCTCCTCCTGTGTTGTCGCTTATATGACATGTGGCCCACATATCATTTTTCTTAAGAAGATTGCTAGCAATATTTTCTTTGTCATAATCATTCCAATTAAGCTTAGCTTAGGTTTACGTACGTTACGTAGAAAAAGACCTCGAAGCGGACAAGAGACAAACCTCCCTATCTGACCCGCTCCGGCACAGACAAAGAGCTTCAAGGAGAAGGCAGTCCGCCCACCTTCACTAACCACCTTAGTGGGACCACTAGGGGGCAGTTAGGGAACTCTCTGCCGGCTTGCACCGGCCCCACCCGTCTGGGGATAGCGTTGTAAGCATGGCTACCCTCAACAGGCGCAGGAGGCCGGGTTTTCTTAACTAGGCCTGTCGCCAGGGCAAGATGGTGAAATGCTGATGCGACCCCATCTCGCCCCTTCATGGCGCGGGCCGGCTCATTGTGGGGCGGTCGGCTCGACATAACGCACAGCCGCTACACCTGGCGGAAGCGTATAAGTTAACGCATGTCCTCCCACCAAAATCAATAATCTAATTGTGGATTAGAATCTACGATTTCGCAGGCCATACCCTAAGCCATTAGGCTATTGACGCATACCATTGATAAACAGATGAGCCGTAATGTCGTTCGTAAGGTCGTTTGGCTCTTTTTCTACATAATATTGTTTGGTGCAGGCACGTCCGGCGGCGGCGGCGCGCAAGGCCTTGTGCACTGGATGTCCGTCATGGCGGAGCACATGGGGGGAGGTCACCACGACCCCTCACACTACGCACTGCCACCATGGAACAATGGCGGTATGGACGTGAGTACACAGCTTTTATAATTAATGGTTTGCAATTTGACGGTGTCGTGTTATCTTTCTTAATCATTATCAAAGTATACGTCCACCGGATTCCGAGACAACAGTCGGTCAGGCTAGGGTGATACAATCCAAGCGTCCTAACTCAAAATTGAGATTAGAAACGCTTCGTCGTATATACTTTCTATTCAAACAAAATGACAAACTGATTTTCAAATTTAAATTAAATATCGTATATTTTACCATGTATATTACTTAATTCATATTGACGTATTTAAATGTAGTGTTTTTAAGTATATACGATTCCGCGCTACCCTTAACCACCAAAGGTTACCTGAAAAAAAATATAAATAGCTTTAGGTTCGCCTTTGTACATATCTTTCGGTGCAATAAAGGTTTTATCTGTCTATGTATTTTTCGAGTTAAGTATTTCCAATACATTCTTAGTATCGTCACAGTTTTTCACAGATTCATCCCCAACTATTAATTGTAATGTTGCTAGCTATAATTGGCGGCAGATAACTCTAGCGTCGAGCGAAACGTGGAAGGGATAGCTGCGCATATGTACAGTCGCGCACGCAATTATTTATTTATAATTTTTACAAAATTAGCACATGAAATATAATAAATATTTAGGTCACATATTCAAGATCTAAGCCTTTATAGATTTACATTATATAAAACTTTTTTTTTTCAATGTTAACTAAGGATGCACTTCGCATTAAAAAAACAATAAAAAAATATTTTTTTTTTCATTAAACAAATTTATAGGAAATTAAAATTGCCTTACTGTGTGTGAGTGTATGTGTGTACGTATGTATATCCCTGTGTGTCCTGTATCTAATTTTTTAATTTAAATTTTCTTTAGTCAGTAGGGGTATTTTTTTTCTTTACAAATTACAAATGAAGAGTTTTTGTTTGTACTTTTTATATTGGCATATAAACTATTTAAAATAACGTAAACATTAAATAGACAAAAATACAATACAATATAACACAACTAAATAACATAAAAACAAACTTTAACAGTTGATAAAAAAAAATCTAAAATTAAAAGTCAATTAAAATAAAATTTAGAACGCGACTGTACAACAGGAGCGAGCGGGGTATGGTATCGGTGCGCGGGGCAGAGTACCACAGAACAGCCAATAAGCGCTTGCGCATGTCCGCCCGCGCCCCCTTCACTACCCTGTGATACCATGTTTTCGTCTTCTGCGCATCTGGTCAGCGCGAGTATTATTTGCAGCTAACTATACTTCTGCTAGTGGCAACACTACCTGAAGTGCTCATAAAGCTTTCAGTTGTAGAATTTCTAGTAATCGGACAGAAGCAACTAACTGAGCGATACGGACCCAACAGGTTTTTTTTATATGAAAAGTGGCAAACGAGCATACGGCTCACCTGATCTTAAGTGATCACCGTCGCCCATGAACATCCACAGCACCAGAGGAGTTGCAGGTGCGTTGCCGACCTTTGAGATAGGAATAGGCTCGTTTCTTGAAGGTCCCTAAATCGTAAACGTTCGGAAACACCGCTGGCGACAGTTGATTCCACAAGTTGACAGTGCTTGGGAGAAAATTACGCGAAAAACGTATAGTCGGCGGTGGAATTTGGAATTCTGCTGAGATGTGCGGTAATGGAAATCGGTAGCTGGGATGATTCCGAACAATTCCTCAGAACACTCCCCATGGTAAATTCGATACAGGATGCAAAGAGAATTCAGGTTAGGTTCTTATAAGAGGTTCTAATAGAATTCAAATTTAAAAATACAGTTATATTGGTCCACTATTGGATTTAGTATTAGGAATGTTACGTAATTATCAAATAAGATTCGTAAGGATGCTAAATTTAAATGAGTATCACTTTTAATAGAAGTTATTTTAATAGAGATCAGTTTTAATTATCTTATTAGATTTCGGGAAAAGGACATATTTAAAGAATTCTCTCAAAGAAGAGTTTCTTATTAGGTCCCTATAAATATATATAATAAGACATGGTAATTTTTCTTTATTTCTAGTGTTATGAGGGAATCTTTTCCGTTATAAACCAATCAAATCAGAAAATGTGTAAATTCAATTTGAGTTATTTTTATTTTTAAACGAGGTGAGGTGATCATGATTAATTCGGTGCATCCGATAAATCTCTTTAAAGTATAAACATAAGACAAAATAAAGGATATTTCTATAGTATTAATAATATATAGAAACGCAGCAACGTACAAATAAGCTCTCACGTCCTTTTAACCCGAGCGGGGTAGAAAGGTTTTGCTGTCCGCTTACGTACCGTGGTGAGCCTAACGCTATACACCGGGGACAAAGTTTTAGCAAGTGATTATTTGTACTTAAAAAGACAATTAATTGGTTTCAAACCCGACCATCAGATCCGTTAGTTATTCTTCTTCTTCTTCTTGGTCGCCTCACTCTTTTCATAGAAGGCCTGTGCCCAGCAGTGGCACATATATAAAGGCTGTAACTTTAGTCCATTTATGCTCATATACTCAATGCAAATTTAAGATGTGGCCAAATAATAAAATAAAGTTTGTGAATTTCAAATTTAATAAAATAATACAACACGGGAAGCAGAAGTTTTCATATGAAAAAAATCATTAAAGTCGTTTCACCCAGTCGAAAGTTATACGGTAACAAACAAACAAAAAACAGACGAATTCAGACCATCCCCCTTTTTGGAAGTCGGTTAAAAAATAACAGACATAAATAATTAAGTTGAATTTTATGAGAAAAGTTAAAAAGCATAGATGCGAAGCTATCCCTTACTTGTATTTATAAAAAGTGTCATTAAAAAAAATCAGAAAATACCATCACGCTCGAAATACCTCAAGGTGGTGAATTCATACACACTGTTTATTTTGCAATCGATAAGAAAACGTGTTTCCACATCCTTTATAGTTACACACCTGCCTGTTATGTTATTTGTGTAACTTACTTCAGTTAATTCTAATTCAGTTATTAACTAACTAGGCAATTAAGCCGCTGGCGTGTTTGAAATCCTCGAAGGCATAAAACGTAGCTGTGGGATTTAGACATAAAATCTATTTGAACATATGAAAATAGAATTTTACACCATTAATTATTGCAATCAATTGAACGTAGGAAAATAAAATTCTATAACATTCTTACGAGCAAAAAGCTGTATCTCGTAGAATTATTTATATTGGACAAGAAACTGTGAAACAATTACTATGTGTTTCTAACTGTGCCCGCGTCTTTGTCAGCGTTGAATAGTCACTTTTAGTAGATTTTTTTTGCATAGGAAATGTGGCAAATAGCTCGAGTGGTCACCGTTGGCCATGAATATCCACAGCAACGGAGGAGCTGCAGGTGCGTTGCCGTCATTTGAGATAGGAGTATGCTCATCTCTTGAACGTCCCCAAATCGTCTCGGTTTCGGAAACACCGATTGACATACATATATACAATAAACCTTTACGTCTACGTCCACGTCTGCGTCTACAACTACGTCTACCTGTACATCTACGTTTACGTCTACGTCTACGTCTACGTCTGCGTCTACAACTATGTCTACCTCTACATCTACGTCCACGTCTGCGTCTACAACTACGTCTACCTGTACATCTACGTTTACGTTTACATTTTCGTTTACATTTAAGTCTACGGCTGCGTTTACGTCTATATTTACTATTACGTCTACGGTTATAGCTATGTCTACGTCTAAGTCTACATCTACTATTACGTTTACTGTTATGTCTACGTATACGTTTGCATCTCGCAGCTTTGGGCTCGGTGGAGAGGCGGGCTAAGAGGCTTCTTGGTGACGCAGCTGAAACCAATCTGCTTAGTAACGTAGCTAGCCTTTCGGTTTTCTACAGATTGCATTTTGGAGAGTATGCTCAAGAACTACATGATCTAATTTCCCCACCCCTTTCCACCATCGCACTGCGGGATTTCATGCTTTTGTTGTGAACATCCCTCAAACCCGAACGAAGCGATTTGCTTCGTTTTTCATTCTTCGTACAGCAAAGGACTGGAATAGTTTGCCCGCGTCTGTCTATACTTCCGATTACAATGTGGGTATTTTCAAGAGTAGAGTGAATAGGCATTTACTAAGCTAGTGCGCCTTACCACCCAGGCCAAGCACTTGCTTAGAAATTATAAAAAAAATCTATTCTGTCCACCCGATAAATCTTCCTAAAGTATAAACATAAGACAAAATAAAGGATATTTCTATAGTATTAATGATATATAGAAACGCAGCAACGTACAAATAAGCTCTCACGTCCTTTTAACCCGAGCGGGGTAGAAAGGTTTTGCTGTCCGCTTACGTACCGTGATAAGTCTAACGCTATACACACACAAAATCTTAGCAAGTGATTATTTGTACTTAAAAAACGACAATTAATTGGTTTCAAACCCACGACCATCAGATCCGTTAGTTCTTCTTCTTCTTCTTGGTCGCCTCACTCTTATCAGAGAGGTCGTGGCCATCATGATCCTGTGGGTTGGGCAGCAGATAGCACTAGGTCTCTTCATAGAGAAGGCCTGTGCCCAGCAGTGGCACATATATAAAGGCTGTAACTTTAGTCCATTTGTGCTCATATACTCAATGCAAATTTAAGATGTGGCCAAATAATAAAATAATGTTTGTGGATTTCTTTAATAAAATAATACAACACGGGAAGCAGAAGTTTTCATATAAAAATAATCATTAAATTCGATTCACCCAGACGAAAGTTATGCGGTAACAAACAAACAAAAATATAGACGAATTCAGACCCTCCCCCTTTTTGGAAGTCGGTTAAAAAATAACAGACATCATAAATAATTAAGTTGGATTTTATGAGAAAAGCTAAAAAGCATCGATGCGAAGCTAACCCTTACTTGTATTTATAAAAAGTGTCATGAAAAAAAATTGAAAAATACCATCACGGTCGAAATACTTCAAGGTGGTGAATTCATACAAACTGTTTATATTGCAATCGATAAGAAAACGTGTTTCCACGTCCTTTATAGTTACTTTATACACACCTGCCTGTTATGTTATTTATGTAACTTACTTCAGTTAATTCTAATTCAGTTATTAACTAACGAGGCAATTAAACCGCTGGCGTGTTTGAAATCCTCGAAGGCATAAAACGTAGCTGTGGGATTTAGACATAAAATCTATTTGAACATATGAAAATAGAATTTTACACCATTAATTATTGCAATCAATTGAACGTAGGAAAATAAAATTCTATAACATTCTTACGAGCAAAAAGCTGTATCTCGTAGAATTCTTTATGGTGGGCAAGAAACTGTGAAACAATTACTATGTGTTTCTAACTGTGCCCGCGACTTTGTCCGCGTTGAATAGTCACTTTTAGTAGATTTTTTTTGGATCACCGTCGGCCATGAATATCCACAGCAACGGAGCAGCTACAGGTGCGTTGCCGTCATTTGAGATAGGAGTATGCTCATCTCTTAAACGTTCCCAAATTGTCTCGGTTTCGGAAACACCGCTTGACATACATATATACAATAAAGCTTGACGTCTACGTCCACGTCTACGTTTACGTTTTCGTTTACACTTAAGTCTGCGCCTGCGTTTACGTCTACATTTACTATTACGTCTACGGCTATAGCTATGTATACGTTTACGTCTTCGTTTACACTTACGTCTACATGTGCGTTTATGTCTACGTATACGTTTGCATCTAACTTGTACTACTTCGTACTACGTCTACGTCTACGTTTATGTTTACGTTTACGGCTTACATTACACTGTCACCTGGCATCACCTGGGACATGTCTTCTGTCACAAGTTCTAACTCCTTACAGAACACGGAATGGGTCCTCCTCACCCTAACCAATGATGACAAAAATGGCTATTGAGCCATGTTATAACATGGAAACCAAAATATGTAGGACATTTTTATAAGTTTTGCCCAGTCAAAAAACGTCTAACCTAAAACATGATTCCTAAATTTTATTTTAAAATTACAATTTTCGTTTTATTTCCATTGGGTATTGTTTTCAATTAATTTTATCGAAATATTTAAGAACAAGCTCAGGTTCGAGACTAAAGAACTGTTGATTATAACATTTCGTCATACGACTTATCGCAGATTTTATAAAATATACAATGTTCATTTTCGATAAAAATTATATAAATCTGAAGCCTCAAGGTGAATGAAATCGGAAGTATAAATCCGAATTACAGCCGACATGATGACAGTGGAAGGAACTGCTCGCCTAAGAATTATGTACAGCATTTGATCAGCATTTATTACGTCCATCAATGTCATGTTAACAATGTTTCAATCGTTAGCAGGATAGAGACGATTATATAGTTAGACACTTCGGCTTAAATTCGTATAAGAAAAATTTCACACTTAAGCACAATATTCAACAAAATCATTTCTACGGATTTTATCGCGTTTACTACGTGAACACTTTACGGCAGGCATTTTCACCAACGGATGGACTAAGAAGTTATATAATCATTGAAACATTATGTTCTAGATAGATAGATGGATAGATAAATTATTTATTGTAAATATTTTATGTACAAAGGCCAACTATTGTCTACTTAATGTCTTTTCTCTCAGCTAACCTTTGGTGGTTAAGAGGTAAGGGGTAATGACGCTACAAATAGAGTTTTAAGAATCTTTTATAAATAAATAAACATTCATATACATATGCATACACAGATAACGTCTGTATATGTCAATATACATATATATAAAATAAATAAATCAAAATATACCAGTTCATTATTTACACTATTTAAGTAGAACGTATTCAGATATGTTAAAATATAATTTAAATTCGATTTAAAGGCATTAGTTGACGAAGCCTCCTAAATATCCTAATCTCAATCGTCAAGCTATTCCAAAGTTTAATACGCTTATGTCATAGTTATTATAGGTTATTCTGGGTTCAGCCTTGTAGTTCTTGACTCGTAGAATAAGGTTACGGTATCCCCTGCCTGTCGTAGAAGGCGACTAAAAGGGGCCTTGGGTTCACTGGGCGACAACGCCTTTGTCGTCCGCTGAAGTGGTCCCGGGAAGAAGGCGTCATCGGCTGGCCCGTGTCGCTCACCCCTCCGGGACGTGCTCTCCGAAGAGCACAGTGCAGTGGGGCTCCGGTGCGTTCCACTGAAGATGAAGCGTGGAGTCCCTCACCATGCACCGAGGAAGGGCCACCGGGGGGTTTTAACTTAACATAAAATGCTGAGATGCTAAAACATCTGTGTAAAAAATGATCGTACATTGGAATCATAGCGGTTGACATTTGCTACTCTTAGTTCATTAGTGCCAGTCCACCGGCATGCCAGCAGTATGTGTATTTAACGTATTTGGTAATGGTAGAATTATAATTGATACGACTGTAATAGCTTTTTCGCAAGGCAAGATTTTATAGGTACAGTTTTCGCCAATAACCTACTCTGGCACTTTGACAAAACAATGAAAATAAATAAAACAAATAAATTAAAAAATGTTGGAGCAAGGTCTTGGAAGTACGGTGGATGTTTTAGACATTCCAATTGAAGCTCTTCTCATTTGGTAACTGTAGCTGGCCCGAAGTGGCACCGTGAAATAGCAACCGCCCGAGTCGTGGTTCGGGCCTCTCGGACGCCCTCGGATCGGAATGCTTACGCGTAACATAGTAACCGTCCAACCCGAAGTTACCACTCACCGGGGCACCCTTGTGTCAAGTTACTAGCGACAAAGGTTCAGGCTAAGTGACCTAAGAGCTATGCCACCTCTCAATCCGGTAAAGCAGCCAATGCAAGCCTCTCTGGCCAATCTGTGTAGTTTGTCATAAAAACTCTAGCGTTGTTCTTAGCAGCAGTGGCATACGGTAATCGACCAGCCTCGGTTTTAGCAGCTAGCTTTACCATCCGTTGGTTGCAATTGGTTTTGTCAGCAATTGCAATCCATGGTTTGCAATTGCTGACAATACACTTTTGTCGCAATCGTCTGGCCAGATTTAAGAAAGCTAAAGTGAACAACCGGTACTAGTCCACCAAACGCTCACAAGTGACAGCAGTTGTTTAGCAGCTAGCTTTTCGAACCTACGACTTACTGTTTCGCAGACCGTACCATAAATCGTTACACGATTGACATTTCTATTAGCAATGCTTACCGCATAATCACTTAAAGCAACGTGTCATTGATTCAGCAGAATTCCTCTCATCTTATCAGCATTATCAGAGGACAATTTTTACGTCAATCAGAGCGCGCGCGAAATTTCACATCGTAACGCGTTAGATTCCACGTGTGAATTAACTTTCGGTGAAGTTATCACGGATTTTTTATCATAACGTAGTTTTTAAAAATGCTAACAATTTTTTCATAAATATTTCAAAATTCTTGTTAACTATTAGATGAGTCGCCTTAGAGTGTAATAGTGGATTCGAACATACGACGTTACGTTTCGCAGACCAAACCCTAAACCATTAGGCTATTGACGCTTCTGCTTGAGTTGAATGTGTTAATTTCTTGTTTAATATTGATAGATAGACAAATACTTTGTTGCAACAAAATATATGTAAATTAAATGGCATTTTTAAGAGTAGACTAGGGGTAGAGCCGCTAGAACAGCGTTGTTACCCGCGATTAAGAACAATTTATTTAACCATTTAAGTTCCTAACTTGCTCCTAATAACATCAGATGCATACATTCAAATGCATGTATTAAAAGCAGTTATTTTAATATTACAAACAGACATTACAATTTTATTTATTTGTATACATAAATAAATGTACATAAACATACACAGATACGTAACGCGCACGTCTTTAGATAGTCCGGGCACCGCTGAAAATCAGCGCTGTCGGATCCTAGCGACAGCATAGCTGAGACGGTGTCCGATATTGGCGTCATATGTCTTGTATTATTTGTCCGTGTAACTTTAACTGTTTTTTGTCTATTTTTCATTCTTTTTTAATGTGTTTTATATTCAGTCTGTGATGTGTTTTGTATTGTGATGCCAATAAATAAATGTCTATGTCTAAATATATTTAAATAATACTCAAGAGCCGCGTGACCTGGCTCATGACATGACAGTCCCGAAGCGTCGCCGTAGCCGAAATCGGCTGGACATCATCATCATCATACTTCGTATGATTTTTTTTTATTTTACTTTTTATATAAATATAAGATGGATACGGAATAAGAATAAAAAAACAAGAATAACTGTTGCTCTGTAATTCAAGAAATCACATTAGAAGTTTATTCCTGCTTTTGATAAATTATATAAATTAAATGATGACATCTTCAATTCTATTTGTATTTGACATCACTGTTCCTTTTTCATTGATATCGCAACAAACCTCCATAGACTTCACAATGGAGGTTTCGTACAATAAAATAAATATTATTATTTTTTTACATAAATATTGTAAAAACTTAACCTAAGGTCTAAAAATAAATAATAACAATATACAGTATAAATAAAGAATAATATATATACCACTTTGAATATTTTTATAAATTTAAAACTAAACTTAAACGTAACTTTAAAATTAGCAGTTATCATCCCTTATTCACACGTCAAAGAACTATAGGATATATTTGATAGAGAAAAAAACGGAATAGCTGCATTACAATGCCTCATTGATATATCAAAACACAATAAAAGAGACAGAGGTGTCGGCAGAGATCGACTTATTTGAGTTACGAGGAAAAAATTGCCAATATACCCACTGTACGGGACCCGACTAATGATATTTTGATGTCTGCAGAGGTCCCGTACAATAATGAAATAATAAAAAGACAAAGAAAAAAACGTACGACTGCTGTGCGGGGAGAAATGTTACCGGCTCTGCTTTTTGAGGGACAAAAGATCCACGGGAAATATTTGATCAATTGTTTCATATAGGATAGGGCCCCGAATCTGCTATTTGCCATCGGTATTTCACTGTGAAACAAATATTTATTTTTATTTATTACAAAAAGTTACAACATCATTACAGTGGAACCAAGGCGATGCTGTAACTAAATAATACTTACAAAAAAACATTTAAAAAAATTAGGAAAAAAAAACACATTTTTTTTTAAATGCTTTGCTTCTTAACAAATTGAGACTGGTTGCAACAAAAACATCGATGAGCTGCGATATAGTATTAAAAAACCCAATCGCGCGTGTCAAGGGAGTTCTTCGATAAGTCCTGGAGACACGTGGTAACGGATGACGACGGCGTATGTAGATGGCCCAGACGCTCTTAGCTGCAACGCGGCCATCTGGAGTACATCTGGGTGATGCACCCAGCCCCGCAGCACTCTCCACACGTACTTGACCAGAGCGACGTCTCCCCTCACTTGCAGCCTGCTGTACCCGACCATGCTCAGCACAAAATATACTTGGGTACATCAGCGGAAAGCAAGGGTACACGCCGTACTGTTCGAAATATAAAAATCTACAAAACTTATTTTGTATTTTTCCACCATACGACTGAACATGCAATACAATTCAATTTAATCCTCGGTAGTATAGTGGTAAGTAACCCCGCCTGTCACGCGGGAGACCGGGGTTCGATTCCCCGCCGGGGAGACTTTTTTACCCCCACCGGGGGGACCCTTGTGTCGAGTTACTAGCAATCGAGGTTCAGGTTAAGCGACCTAAGAGCTATGCCATCTCTCAATCCGGTGAAGCAGTCAAGGCCAGCTTCTCTGGCCAATCTGTTTTCCTCTATATTTTTCCTTTTTTCCTTACAATTCAATTGTCATTGTAACAAAAAAACGCATTCTAATTATTTTTTTTTAAATATACCTTTTAATTGAATTTTGTGATTATCTGCCAAGCGCGTTGTAAATCAGGACATAAATGAAAAATAATTAATAGCACCAATCAAATTCCTTGGCGCAGGCACCAATGAATTTGTTTGGTGCTCGGCTTGCTAGCGTACTATGCAACTGAAACTTAATTATGTACAAAATGAACGTTCATTGGCATCTTAGTGGTCGATATTTGCTATTTTTGTAGGCTTTTAGTTCATTGATGGCACTATGGTTTACCGATGACCACTCCAATCGTCTGTGTGTTAGTCGTATTTGGTGAAAATAGATGATAATTGATACGTCGTCATACGTCTAACAAAATGTTTATGCAGCATAGAGTTATAAAATAACAAATGACTGCTTCTCGAATATCACTTCGTAGACCATTACAAAGATGGCAGATCTCCACTATATTTTTCTCACAGAAACCAAATGCACACAATCATTCAAGCGACATAAACGTATTAATCTCACAATACAGATTAACCGACTGTCTAACATCTGTAACTACTTAATTGCAGTACGTCAAAATCAATTATGCATATAAGATTATTTGAATAAGACGTATGCTCGAATCATTTGTCATAATCTCTCTGAGAAACAAAATCATCCATTGTTTCGCCGACCCTAACTATCTTTTCTATAATAAAATTTGAAAGAATAATATCGTGGCATAACCATTGCTCGGTTAGTACAAAAAAAGGACTAATATCACAGACGTAACGCAGCAATGGAATCATTATCAATTTTTTTAAGGGGGGTACGTTTGTGGAATCCATTTGTTAGGGTTGAAAGATTTTACGGTTGATTTCGCACGAATTTCATGCTTTATATTCGATATTAATTATATTTCGTACCAGGTGCAGTAGGGTTGTCTCGGATTTTGAATATTCACGCCTCTATAATTTGAAGGTAGCCAGAGGCAATTTGTCAGTTACAATCTAATACTCGTCGTTATATTATTATTAATCATATGCTCAAATCTTAGATGTTCGTTTTCTAACGAACATCTTCTGGAGCGCTGTCGTGAAAGCCCGATCGACCTCCAAATAAGGCGCCGTAAATGGAACTGAACCCTCCGAAGAGATGCCGATCACATTCCCAAGCAGGCCCTTGATTGGAATCCGCAAGGAAAGCGCAAGCGCGGCCGTCCTAAACAGACGTGGCACCGCACAGTTGCAGACGAGGCGAAGAACATAGGGAAGACATGGAGCGAGATAAAGCATGAAGCCCAAGATCGAACGCGATGGAGGTTCACTGTGGACGCCCTCTGCCCCACCTAGGGGACTACAGTACACTATATATACATATATATATATATATTATATTATGTATATATATATATATATTTATATATATATATGTATATGTATATATATGTATATATCAAATCCTAGAGATGAAAAACGGTTTAAATTTAGATTTAGGTATTAAATCCCAACAGAAACCGGTCCCAAAGAAAAGATCCAACAGGACTTACATAAACTGTTTTTTTCTGCCTCTTCTTCTCCTTCTTCTTCAATGAAAATGACCGATGTAAAGTGTTCGAAAAACTGGAATTTGAAATTCATTAGATTTGATCATGATTAAATTCGTTTTATTCAATGAGGAATATAAATGAAAGAATCGAGGTCGCTGGTCTCCATTCGAGATCCTTTCCTCCCATCGGTCATTTGTTCTACACGCTATATGCTCTGCCCATTGCTACTTCAAGTTGCAGGCCCCGAGTCTGCTAAGCCAATTGTGTACATAATTAATGTTCATTGGCATCTTTTAGTGGTTTACCGATGGCGTATCACTTGCACGCCCGTTGTGTATGTTTTAATTTTTCATGTATTTGGTAATGATAGAATTTTAATTGATTGACTGTGATAAATCGGTTTAATTTTGAAAAGTCCTTGGCAAATAGTAAATAGGGTAAATACACTCGGGGCATTCATTTTGATATCATCTCGTAAAGATAATCCGAGCATAGCAAGACGCTTACAACCGGTCGTTTTGTAAGTCGTTTAGGAAGTTCTATGTCCAGCAATGGATGTCCTATAGCCGAAATAATAATGAATACGCGAGTAAATATTACAAGCAGTCAGAATATAGTACAGTATAGTTTACCTTGACAATTCGTAGCATCATGTTTAGATATATGATAGAACAACACCAAATTGCTTGAACTATCACGCCACTCTGCAGTCAACCGTTGAATTAACTCGCACATCGAATTAATAACGCCGTCCAATACATTAGGGGCCCACGTTTTCGCCTCATTCACCAGAAACAATCGCCGGCCACAATGGCAGGACTGAGCTGCGAACATCTATGTGGTGACGGTAGCCACAATTTTGACAGCCCGGAGACCGGTCCGAGAAGATTAATGGTTGGTCTACTCATCGCCGTAATGACGCCCCCTCCGCTCCGTCTAATGACATCCAGTGTAGGGTGACCATAAGAGTCGACTTCTTTAAGCGGAAACTTTCCTTCAGACGTCTATTTGTTAATAATATATATTGCTCAGCTATTTATAATACAAATAAGGTATAAAAGCCGTTATGACTATCACGGCGGCTTGAAAACTTTTTCGTTATATTATATTGTTAGATATTTAAATAATAAACGGCAATCTATAGATTTTTGCATTAAAATATAGGATTTATCATATTTTTGTATTTATTATCAAACAATTTATACATGATAAAGAATATACTTCTTAACGCCATCAAACCGTAGTGGTTTGTCCAGGCGTTACACATTCGCCATAACTTAATAAAGAGTTTTGTTATAGTTTAAAATAGATAACGGAAAAAAGGAGTTATATAAATAAGAGAAAAAAAAATAATAATAAGAATTTGTGGAGTGAATATAATGATTGACGGTGGGTTCATTTTTATTTTAACATTTCTAACTTCACGTCAAGTCAAACTCGGTTGGTTATTACAATGGTTTAATTATTATAACCTGTACTTTTTCCACGTGCTAAATGGAGAAAATTGACTGACTCATTTGAAATTTACTGTTTTATATTTTTTATCATTTTAATATTTATTCCTTATTTTCTTTAGAATCTTCTCTTTCTTTGGATTTTTTTTAGTTTTTCCTTGGGGAATTTTTCTTTAAGTATCACTTCAATTTCTCGTGGTAAAATGTTTTAAATGTCCGATAGCAATAAGATATAGAAATTTTCTTTATCGGCATTATACAAACACATTACAAACAAAGTATTACATTAAAAAAAAAGAAAAAACAAAATACAGTAACAAAGAAAGTAAGAAGAAGCTTTTTTCGTAGTATTTTTTTCTTTTAAACTGTAACTATAATTGTGTTAAGGCGAATGTGCAACGTCTGGACAAACCACTGCGGGTTGTTAAGGCGAAGAATGAAACATTTTTGTATTTATTGTTGTAATAAATCTAAATATATAAAAGAAAAAGTGTGTGGAATTGTTCCGTATAGGCTCCGAAACAGCGGGACCGATTTCAATGAAACTTTCAGGGAATCTTCAGATTGACCTGGCGAATAATCCTGTTTGATGACGATCGGAGAACGTGTCTTAGTATGATTAACAATTGATCTGACTGTAATACAATGGTTTTATAATTAAACGTCACTGGCAATAGCAGAGTCGGCACTACCTAATGCAGTATCAAATAAATCTCAATTTAAATATGTTTCAAGTACAAATATCCCGCGGACGTTTGGTCACCCTAAAAGCATCCTTGCTTAATGTCTTTGCCGTAGCGAAAAAAAAGGCGGGCATGTTTATCTTGGGCGAGAGGCAGCGTCGTTGCGAATTGTCTGCCCCCGTGTGTTTCGGCCCTAATCGATTTCACTCCGAGCCCGTCTAATTTGGCGGATTAATCGCGAACACCCTAGTGTGCCGCTAATTTCATTGTTTATTGTAAGCGGCCATGCTTTGTGCCCGCCATCTCTTAATGACATATTTTTTTATGGTACTGGTGGCCAATATCTAAAGATAATTAAAAGTGTTGATGTATATTTATGCTATATGTTACACACTTAATGAAAGGCATTTCACAAATCTTATAACTTTTAATTATTACACCCGATACCATGAATATCGTTTACGTTTTTACGATCCTTGTGTCTAGTTACTAGCGATAGAGGTTCAGGCTAAGCTACCTAAGAGCTATGCCACCTCTCATGGGTGAAGCAGTCAAGGCCAGCTTCTCTGGCCAATCTGTGTAATTCGTCAAAAAAAATTTCGACCACCATGTTTGATATAAAAGACGTTGGAGAGTTATTGGAAAAGAAACACATAGTAGGGTAGTAGGAAATACCATTTTTTTCTTTTCCCCTGTAACCGTTAAGTTATCCAGACAAAAGTTTGTGTGGTAATAGTAGAAAAGTTTTCGAAAGTTTATGGCAACTTTATACGGTGCAATTTATTGAAGACTCGGCAAATTCGTACGGGGAATTCCGAGCCTGTGAGGTCCATGAGACTCCTGGGGATAGGAACATAAATAAGCACGGTGGAATTTCCAACTTTTTCCCGCAACGTCCTCATGTTAAATTCTGTATCTGTAACTATTACAATGTCCATAGATATAGATGACTTTTTTTAATTTCCACGAAAAAAACTAAATCGGAAAGACTTAGTAACTCGAATGTCACTGGAAAATCAATAATTTAAAAACCTACCCATCTGTGTCATGTTATTTTATTGTTATATTTAAATGGTAGCGTAGTGACCTCGATTGCGTGACCCGTTTCCAGCTAAGCACAGCCGCCTTCATGCTCTTTTATTACTATACAAATAGAATGTGTCTGTCCGCTATAATATATCAGACAGTTAATAAATATAGTATAAAATTGTGCATGTGTTAAAGTTACAGCCTATATATTATATAGGTGTCCCAGAACTCAACGTCAAGCCGAAACGGGGTGATAGATTTGATCGTAAACATCATAAGAAAAATCATAAAAAATCTATTCTATGCTTTGAAAATTATAAGAAAAACCTAGAAATTTGGTCAAACTGTAACCATTTTTCGGTTATTGAGATTATTTTTTATTATTTTTGTTCATTTAATCTTTGGTTATATAACATATCTGAATGACAGTCTAAAATAATGACACAATTATCCCAAGTTTCCTAGCGTTAAAACTAATTTGTTAAACTGTGAATTAAAAATTGTCAAAATTTGTTGTCGACTTTGAAAGGCCCTCCTTTAAAAAAATATACTGGAGTGCCTTGGCAAGTGGCATAAAAGTTGGCGCGTCCTGATTGTATTTATTATTGTGCTTTCAAAATGGGAGAAGACACTGCCTGCTGTAACACAGGTCCAATAGTACCTAGCTCAGAAGTCAGGGACTTGATATTTCATTCTAGAATATTTTTTGGTGACCGATAAAGATTTATTTATTATTATTATTTATTCGATTTGAAGATGGTTTTTTTTAGTAATTTAATAAATAATTTCTGAACCATCGATTACGCTCCTTTGATTGTATTGTATTTTAAAATGTTATAAATATAGTGTCGATACAATATTATGATGTACAATACAATAGGGACTTTATAACGTAGCGTATTATTGGGGAAATAAATTTCTTCCTTAAGAATTATTTGTTAAGGGGTGAGAGGGTAAGGTGCACCGAGAGTTAGTAGGGTTAAATACTTGAAAGGGACACCGTACCGAAATCGTAGCTTAACCAACTTGATCCTTTTGCGTAAACGGTTTAGTAAAATAAGAACAAATCAAGAATTTTTGGTTATTATTCAGTCAGCAAAAAGACAATCTTAGGTTAAAATTTACTATTAGACTATTAACGTGAACTACCTAGCTTATATCTGAATGTTTACTTTTCTTAGGCTGAAAGGGAAAATTGGTTAAAAGGGAAGGAGTGCCAGGACCTAAGTACTAAATGGAAATCCGTGATATCTGCCTACCACAGAGCGCATACATTGAGCACGAAATAGAATTCACTAAGTACATGACAAATTCAATCTATTTGTGTTTTTTTTTATGACGAACTACACAGATTGGCCAGAGAAGCTGGCCTTGACTGCTTCACCGGATTGAGACGTGGCATAGCTCTTAGGTCGCTTAGCCTGAACCTCTATTGCTAGTAACTCGACACAAGGGTCCCCCCGGTGAGGGGTGACCTCGGCTTGGACGGTTACTATGTTACACGTAAGCATTCCGATCCGAGGGCCCAAGCACGACTCGGTCGGTTGCTATTTCACGGATAATCTAAGAGACATTCAAAAGCTAAACTAACTTTTAGTGCCACTTCGGGAAGCGTTGGCGCTGGGAGAAGAAGTGTCCCAAGAAACTCCAGTAACGCTCCTAACATCTTAGGGGTGGGGCCTGTCCATAAAATAGTAACGCGCAAGGATTATTCGCAATCTCCGACGGTCGCGAATGGACGCTTTGTGGATTTGTAAAGATCTAGCCCGTGTATTTGTGGTTACACAAGGAATCATGCAGTTGTATGTAATTAAAATCAAATTATACTTTATACAATCCTACAAAAAAGTATCATACAGTTCAAATAATATAATAACTATCTATTTTATATATGGACACTATTCTTAACAGTTTTAGTATATTTATAATTCTGGAAACAATTATTCTCAAAGTATCAAGATGTCTATAACCGCATACAAACTCGTAAATAACTCGGCCTGTCATTCGACTCCCATACGATGACAACATAATTTCAAATATCGAAGGGTTATTTAACCGCTACATTTTTTTTTTCTAACAGTATCTGTCGTCAAAGGAAACTTCTTGTGGGGATTTTTTTTAATTAAGAAGATTTACTAACTTATCCATTGTGAGCTTCTTTACATACTTTTTTTAAGCTAAAGATAAAGCCGACTCTTGAATAGTCAAAGGTTTTTTTCTTCTTCTTTTGTCGCGGATTATGTCTTTAAGAAAAAAATCTCACTATGAGCTTATACACAAAGCTGTGGCCGCTGAGACGAGTATGTGTAATAAATACAATTAGATTTTTTATCTGACGAATCTACGCTGTTTGGCCAGTGAAACTGATAGCAATATTTTCATTGTGATCTCTTCTTAGCCTAAACGTCAATTAAAAGTAACACGGTGCAAGGGCCCGCTGACCGAACCGAGTCTAGGACGGTAGCTTTTATCGGAAGACTAAAGTTAGATGTCATCAAAAGGGGTAAGCAGCGATATTTTGTGCATAATAGTGACGAATTCCTTACACTTCTTCGATTTCAATACTTATTTAGCGTTACGTATGCGAGTGGTAGCTCAGTGTCCGGCCCCGAGCGCACTCAAGTTGCATAGTACGCTAGCAACCCGAGTTCGATCCCCGATGCGGGCGCCAAGTAATTTGTTGTTGCAATTTTAAGTGCCGATTTACCACACGCTATGCGGTGAAAGGAAGACTTCAGACTTCACATGTGTTAGAAAATTATCTAACACATGTGAAGTCTGCCAATCCGCACTAGGGACGCGTGGCGGACTATGCCCTTATACTCGCTTTACTGAGAAGGCCTGTGGCCAGCTTTGGGACATATACAGTTATTTATATATAGACTGTAACTTTTTACTTTTATTTATCCTGTATATCCTAGAGCAGAGGCGGGCAAAATTTTTGGTTGGCGGGCCGCAAATTGTAAAAAAAAACTTAAACGGGCCAAAATTTGACCGAAAATTATGATTTATAAAAAAGGTTTATAAAATTTATTTAAATTTATTTATTTACAATTAAAGGCTAATTTCGATAATTACCCAAATTGCTGGTGGCAATTATTATAATATAATTTTGCCTTTTTACGTAAAAATTTACGACTTAAGATTTTTTTTTAAACTAACCAAGAATTTTGAAAGGTTTTAAACCTTGTAAATACTACTGATATAAATAAAAAGAGAAAAAAAATTACAATACCATTTGCAACACATTAAAAGTATTAACTCAAATACTCTTAGCGGGCCGAATGAAAGGCTTTAACGGGCCAGATTTGGCCTGCGGGCCGTAGTTTGCCCACCACTGTCCTAGAGCTTCTTACTAACAGAGTTCTTAAGTCTGTCGCCAATCCGGACGGTATACTACACTACGTTTGTGTCGGAAATTCTCAAAATGACTTCATTTATCTCACGCCCTTTTAACATATCTAAACGGAGTAGACAGACAGCCATCGTTATGTCACTTTTTACCAAGCTTATTAGTTTCCGTATGTGTATGACACTATCCATATGATAGTGTGACAATCGCCATTTTGATT
Source organism: Meandrusa payeni (assembly GCA_029286785.1). NCBI lineage: Eukaryota > Metazoa > Arthropoda > Insecta > Lepidoptera > Papilionidae > Meandrusa > Meandrusa payeni. The sequence goes on from JAGSMX010000029.1 coordinate 8,432,319, forward strand.
ATTTCTGCTTGAGTTCCAAACTCCCGTTCCTACCCGCCAAAACTAACCGCGCGTGTGGCATAGTTATGTATAGCAAACTTTTTTAACAACAGTTGGAAAATATATGAATTGGAATTTTGTTTTATAGACATGGGGCATTTATAGTAGTTATGCCTCATCATTATTAATATTTACAAAATGTAACTTAAATGCACATGTTTCAAACAAAAAAAATACATTTTTAATCTGCAATGAATACTCTAGGGAACTGGCAACTAGAAGTATTTGCCACATTTACCAAAATTTCAAATATAGTGGGCGTTGTACAACTCTCTTTACTCCCGGAGCAGGACTTTTCCACTTGAAGGGTACTAATATCTATGTTATTTTAAGTAAATAAATATATTAATTGGAGTCTCAATGTACTCTATCTACTTTTGATCATTAAAAAGAGAGTTTTTCATTACATCAGTAAATTTCACCGTACCAAATAACTTTAGTCTCGTAAACAAACGGTATGGACCACATAAACAACCAATTGCTTAGAAAATGCTACCTAATAATTACCCAAGTAAGACAACGTGCCGGTTATCTACGTCGAATACTTTTTCAAGTGTTTACGATTAACCTAAATATACGTTTAAGTCTACGTGAAACTTTTAAATAGAATTCACGGATTTAATCGATCGATACTGTAAGACCGAGCCTTTAATCGAACGAGTTTTCCGGAAGGAAAATAATTTCTGGCTAAATCTGTATCTAGAAAACTGTCTGAAACTTTTTATTTAAAAACCTAGATGCTTTTAATTATGTTTTGATTTAGGATACTAGCGTACCCAGCCCTAGCTAGATTTTGCTCTATTTTATGCAAACGATAAACTTACATCATTAAATATTTAATTTATCTCTCGCAATATATTAAATTATTCATTTCTCTTCTCGAGCGGGTGAAGATCATTATCTACACCCATGTACAAGCAATATACTCTATTGTACTTCAATTTGGTTCATAATGACAAATATACACAACGTATGTATCAATTTAAATTTGCGTTATAAAACAATAGAAAATCATCGTAATAAATAACAGCTGTATTTGACAGTTCAAAAAGTCACCAAACTTTACATGATTACTGTACAGGTCAATCGGAAGATTCCCTGAAAGTTTCATTGAGATCGGTCCACCCATTTCGGAACCTATGTGGAACATACCCACACACTTTCTCTTTTATAAATATAGATTATAAGAATGAGACTCTAACTTAACCTATTACATTCTTCTTCTAAAAAAAAAATTAGTAAGTTTTTTTGTAATAAAACTGAAAAAACAATTGACTGGTACAAGTTAAGATTCGAACTTCCAAAGATTAATCACAAAATTAGCGAAAACTTTTAATATCATATGGTAATTAACGTGTATACTTAAATATACTTACGAAAGCACATTAAATATTTATTAAACCGGAATATATTTTCGACGTAGCAAGCCCGTCACTTACTCTCCCACGTAGCCATCCATCTTTAAGCTAAGACAGACCGACTCATGCTCGGCGACTCATCGCGTTAATTTGTTTCTGTGTGTACGCGGACTTTAGCTAACATTTTGATTAAACGTGCTTGTATATATGTGATACTTATACTCTATTTATTATAGAAACAACGTATCACGAGTGAAAACAAAGACCGACTTCAAATCGAATCATGAATTGATTTCAATACAATTGTTTTTGTTGATGGCGTTTCCAAATAGATTTCGCCAATGTCGAAGTGTACGCACTTAAACGTGAAACTGCTGAAAATAGCTAGCTAAATAACATTTAGTTAAATTATTTCGCCAAACTGCCAGGGCAGTTTATTGGCGAAAACTGCACTCATAAATCTATACACTATATACCATTATTACCCATAAAATACGAGTACAGTAAAGGAAGCAAATACAATAAATAGTAATACATACTACTACACAATAATAATTAATCCTATACATATAATATATAATTTATTTACAATATTCGGCAGCGTAGGTACTTAGTAGCTGCGTTTTAAATTTTTTCTTACTGTTGTTTTTCTGCAGGTAGTTCTGCAAGTTCATACTCATTGTATATTCGCGTTACTAAGTACCTACGCATCCGTTCCCCAAAATAGTTTATCGCGCTTGGTTCTTCGTAAATATTACGTGCTGTTTTTCTTAAATTTCCATAAACATATTTTTTAACAAGAAAATCATTTAAATCATTTGTCTTGTTCTCAGTTGCTACTAAATATTTATTTTTTTGTTCAGAATTCCACTGTATTTAAATAATAAATTGTAATAACTTTTCTGTTTACATTTCTTTTTAACATTTTTACGGACTAATAATTTAACAAATCTTAGTTGTAGATCTTGTATCCTATCCATGTAGGTTTTGAAGGTGCGCCCGTAGGCAGACAGACCGTAGCTAATCACTGAGTCAACTAGAGCGTGGTACGGCATACGTAAAGTGCTTTTATCAATTATATTTTTGATATAGACGAGTTTATATAATATACTCTTTAATTTATTACACACTAATTCTGTATGTAAATTGTGTATGTATAAGAAAATTATATTTTTTTTACTAAAATCAGATTTTATAAAACCTCAATGAAGTACAATGAAGTATATTGAAGTATAATGGAGTATTATAAATCCCTAAATGATAAGATTGATTTTGTATTTACTGATATGTACATGGGTATAAGTGATCTTTACCCGCTCGAGAAGAGAATGAATACGGAGAGGAATGAGTAATTTAATGAGTTAAATTAAATATAAATACTGATGTAAGTTTATTATTTAAGTAAAATAAAGCAAAATCTAGCCCGGCGAAGTGAGCTGGGTACGCTAGTTTTTCATAAAAATTTTCACCACAGACGCAATCTAACGGCAGACGTTGAAGATGACAAAAATTTTTTTTAAATTTTCAAGCGCCTTATTCCTGCGCCGTCGACACCCCCTGATAATCCGGACGCTGCGGTATCCGTCACAAAAGGCGGCTATAATCTCTAACCGCGCGGATATCCGTCAATGTCAGGCGCAGAGCGACCGCTACACACGATCGTTATCAGGTTTGAACGTTAGTGTGATTTTGTTGTGATGGTATCAAAACATTTGATAGTTTTTTTTTTATTCGATTTATGATACATCGGCTATGTTTACGAACCTATACGATTAGGAGTTCGTTGATGTGCACCACATAATGATGGAATGTGCTAAACATGAAGCGGAAAAAGTCATTTATAGATGAAATGTGGGTGCTTTTTTAATGCTGCTGTCTGACCCGACCTCAGAGGGAGCGAGCAAATTGGTGGCTATGGCCATACAACATTGATCACTCTCTTTCTCGCTTCATGCGATCGCTGTGTGTGTGCTTAGGTTAGGGTATGATGGGGCTCCAGCCCTGTGGCTCTGGGCTCGTAGAATAAGACTACGGTATCCCCTGCCTGTCGACAAGGGTGGGGGCCTTTGTCGTCCGCCGAGGTAGACCCGGGAAGAAGGCGACATCAGCTGGCCCGCGTCGCCTTGCACTACGAGGGCACTGGGGGGGAGGGAGTAATCTCCCCCCGGGACGTACTCTCTACAGTGCTGAGGGGCTCCGGTGCGTTCTTCTGAAGATCTCGGAGCCCCTCACCATGCACCGAAGAAGAGCCACCGGGGGGGTTTTAGTGGGTAAAAGCCCCATATAACCACCGCCTTCCCCCCAGAAGGCGGAGTATCTTGTTGAAGATTTACCCCGTTAACAAAAAAACCCTCTGGTATTAATAATTGTTGCTGTCAAATGATGACTGATCCACGCAGAATAAGTCTTGTAGTAATATTTTATATGTTTGAATATAAACTCCACTCACGTTAGTTTGTTTAGGATATAGTTCCGTTGTATGCAATTCGAGCTGAAGGATGCTGAATAAAGTTTGCAAATTATCGTCATGGGGCAGACGGGGAGGCGCTTCGGTTATACCTCTGCGCCGGATATGCGCATGTTATAAATCTACTTTACGGGTATTGATGTTTTTATATCTATCCTGTACGTAGCTGCTTGATTTGAATTCTAGGTAGTCTAAGAAGTTTAATTTTTCCGATTATTTATCGCTATTAATGTATAATGTATTGGATATTATAATATTCAAGCATTAATAACCTAACGGCTTAGCGTACAGCGTCTGCGAATCGTTAGGTCGTAGGTACGAATCCACCATTCGACTATGTGACGTGAACTAACTTCTATCGGTTTTTTTCAATCAATCAGCCCGTATCTTCCCACTGTTGGGTTCTCTATGGCCTCCCTTTTTTCACGCCATTCACTTCGATCCTGTGTTGCCCGAAACCGTTTCGGCTCCGCTGACCTAACGATATCATCCGACTACCGGGCTGGTCTGTCCACTGATCGGCGTCCCTGTCTTAGCCACCATTCTGTTACTACCCTGGTCAACCGATCGTCTTCTCTCCTATCCAGATGTCCCGCCCATTGCCGTTTTAGTCTCATTATCTCTTCTCGGTTTTTTAGGTACAAAAAATTACTTTGAATGAGTAACATATGATGTCAATATTAGAAGTTAGTGAGAGTTTATTAGTAAAAATGTAGTCATAAAGTCGGTAAAGATAGATAGAATAAATATCAACTATTTGAATAACACAAAGATATATCAAAACAATGCATTTCACTATGTGCCAGTTAGGAATACGTAAAAAATAATTCAATGTGAAATGCGGATTTGCGAGAGCGTCCCGCTTTTAACATTAATGACATCTAAGCCGGGGGGTGAGGAGGCGTCATCCTGCGAGTGACGCTGACAGATGTGTGCCAGGGATGCAGAGATACGGGGAGGAAGGACGCCTCCTTGACGCAAAGGGACGGACAGTGACACCAATATTAACTTATATAAAATTAAATTATATTATTTTAACAGCGGCTTAAACGACGACTAGGTATGTATTTATTACGAGTAAGTGTGCTATGGAAAGGGCTATGCTAGGCTTTCTTCCACAACCCGAAACGATCAAATTTGACAAGTATATTTACGAATAAAAACCAAAACCGACTATAAATCGCCCTCATTATATTTCCTAACTATAGTAGGAATACATAGGCTGCACTAAAAGTATCGGGAATGGAATATTTCCACTATTCCTGTCATATTAAAATCTTTTTAATTGCAAACCCCTTGGTTTTGAAAATTGACCTGAGCCCTAATGATTTCTATACTTTCCCTAAAATTAAGAATAAATTGCTTGGTCAGAGATTTTCATCATCTGAAAAAGCTGTGGACGCTTACAAAACGGCCATTTTGGAGACCGAAACTTCCGAATGGAATGGTTGCTTCAATGTTGGTTCCATCGTATGACAAAATTTGTCAAATTTTGCGGAGATTACTTCGAAAAGCAATAAATATATTTTTTAAATAGAAATGTTGTGTCACTTCCTTGATTCCCGAAATTTTCAGTGCCGCCCTTGTATTACGAAATAAAATTAATGAAAATCAATAAAAAAGGCTAATCATCGAAATCGGTTGGCTTTTATTTTATGACGAACTACACAGATTGGCCAGAGAAGCTGGCCTTGACTGCTTCACCGGATTGAGAGGTGGCATAGCTCTTAGGTCGCTTAGCCTGAACCTCTATTGCTACTAACTCGACACAAGGGTCCCCCCGGTGAAGCAGTTGGCGTGATTTTGAGTTATTCGCCCATTTGTCGCGCATATACATAATGAAATTAAAAACTCGTATGGTTTTCTCATGGATACCATTGTGAGAATTGGACCAAATTGAAATGGAAGCACACTGCAAGCACCAGCTTTCAAATAGAAAATTATAAGGGAACAAACATTAAAAAAACTGAACAGACGAATTGAGAACTATTTTGAAGTCAGTTGGAAATGGTAATCTATAATCTCCGCCTACCCCTCTCAGACAGCAGCGTTAGCGTCCAGGTTACGTAACCCATGCTCCAAGTCTACGTTGCTAAATTAAACGTACTTGCGACAGCTAAGGGATCTATGTTAAGATAACGCTTTGACCGCATCGCTAGTAAGCTCCGATCAATCAACCAGTGATTTGATACATGTACACATTGCTAACAGTTACTAATACTTACTAAGGAAAATTAAAAAAAACTGACTTTATTTCATTATCAAATATCTCATCATTCGAGATGTGGTGCTGGAGGCAAATGCTACGAATACAGTGGACTGCCAAGCGCACAAATGTATCTATTCTGGATAGCAACCTTAATAAGCTGGTCATCGTTGGCAATACAGAAAGCAAGAGAACAAGAGGCCGGTCGCCAAGACGATAGTCTGACCAAGTGAAAGGTGCCATCTCCTCTCCTAATCTCTACCAGCTGGTGAGGGCTGCCTCGGACCGAAACCGGTGGAGGCAGAATGTTCTTTTGAGGGGCTCTAGTGACCACGATCCTCAGAAATGAGGAAACGACAAAGAAGAAGGAGATCTAAATATGTTGTATGTAACATTGTAACCGTCCAAGCCGAGGTTAACCCTCACCAAGGTGACCTTATGTTACGTTACTAGCTATAGAGGTTCAGGCTAAACGACCTAAGAGCTTTGCCGAAAACGAAACAGTCAAAGCCAGCTTCCTCCCCTTATCAGGGTAGGTTCGGCAGAAAAATTGACATAGCTTCTTAAATTCAGCCATTTGAAATGGCAGTGGGCACATGTGCCGAGTGACGGCAGATGTGGAGGAATGTCCTGGAATGGAGACCGTGCATGGGTCGGAGAAGCGTAGGGTGCCCTCTCTCCAGATGGACCGACGACCTTATAAAGATAGCCGGAAATAGCTGGATGTGGAAAGTGGGGGATCGTATACCATGTAGAATATAGGAAGGCATTGGGGAAGGCCTAATTCCAGCACTGGATGGACCACCGGCTAATGACGATTGACACTAATAATGCCAATATAAATCTTTTAAAAAACTTGCCTCAGTGAACATGGTGTGTACGAGCACATAGATAATTCCACACTTCCGTCCCCAGTACGTCGCCGGTCCCCGGGTGACAAATGGAAGGACACCGTAAATTGAGTTTGTATGCCCCGAGACGTTTAATCATCATTTTCCCTGCATCTTGCATCCGATCTTAGTGTAAAATCAATGGAGTAACAATAAATAATATATAACAATCGTAATGATCAATACGTTACCCCAGATACGAGAATAATATAGAACAGTGTATCTCAGTTTTCGGGCGGTCGCCTCCAGTTGCATAGTACACTAGAAACCCGAGTTCGATCCCCAGCGCTGGCACCAAGTGTGCCGATTTACCACGCGCCCTGCTTTTTTTTTAATGTCGAACTTCACAGATTAGCCAGAGAAGCTGGCCTTGACTGCTTCACCGGATTGAGAGGTAGCATAGCTCTTAGGTCGCTTAGCATGAACCTCTATCGCTAGTAACTGGACTCAAGGGTCCCCACGTTGAGGGGTAACCTCGGACGGTTACTATGTTACGCGTAAGCATTCCGATCCGAGGCCGAACCACGACTGTTGTTGCTATTTCACGGATAATAGCCGGCCGCGACCAGCAGGGGAAATATCGTGAGAAAAGGCGTAGATTCGAATCCATCATTCGTCGATTGATGTGAACCATCTCAAATCAAATTAATGCAAATTTAAGACTTACATGGCTGTCTTATGTCTTTGATTTTCATTATCAGGACTGGACGAAATTGAAACCACACGGGAAGCACCAAGCTTTCAATTAAAAACCGTGATAACCGCTCCACCCAGTCGAAAAAAAAATACACTCGAATTGAGAAACGACTCTTTATTTGAAGTCGGTTAAACTTACACAATGCTACAAGTTTTAAAAAGAGCCAACGAGTGCTCTGTAGTACATGAAACAAGCTTATATCAGAATTCAAGCGGCGTAACAACTTCATATAGTCTTTGTCTTGTCACAAATACTTTGTGTCCATTTCTAAATGTAAACCATTTCTCACTATAACTTCCAAGGCGGAATTTCCTAATAGTAAAACAGTAGTTGTATATTGGTAAAAACATTGGTAGCTTTTGTAAATTTTATTTTGTATATAATATATATTGGATCATATACACCCGTGAGCAAAAATAAAGGGTCGGTTAAGAAAGTTTGAATATCTCGGAAGAAAAAGACGCTATAAGGATAATTTAGTATTTTTCATTAACCCTAAACATAGCAAAATATAGTATAATATGCATGTAAAGTAAAGATATAAAATCTCTTTCTTAAATTGATTCTTTAATTGTATTTTATAATAACTATTCAAATGTTTAATGTCACAATTGTCAGTGTCGTGACATTTATAATTATAAAAGAGATGGAGTTGGAATAAGGACATTAAATGTTGTTTCTCTAAATATTCTAATTATTGAGATGTAACGGACAGTGAGAGAACATACAGTAGAATTACATCGTAAAATTTGAAACAAAAAGATGGTGCTGTTAGTCGGTTATGGCTAAGAATCACTATATAAAAAACCTAGCAAAGCTCGGCCATCCAGGTACTTATATTGGTTCGACGTTTCGACAGTTCGCTAACATGCCAACATAGTAACATCGCAACTCAGGTTCCCGCATAAAAATTGCTCTGTTATTGATTACCTATACAATGTTATTTCTAGACCCGACATAATATTTTACTACCCGAGACGTGCTGGAGCGAGTGTGTGTCACGCACACGTTGGAAACCTCGCACACACGTGCGGCATAAGAAAAATACTCCGTGTCGCGTTTTTCTTGAGAACTATTGTTATACGGAGTAGTTTTACACTTAAATATATTCGAGACCCTATTATTTTAAACCGACTTTAAAAAAGGAGGAGGTTACCAATCCGATTGTATTTTTTATGTGAACCGATTTTCATGATCTATGTTTTTAAGAGCTCATGTTACCTATTTCTATTTGGTCCAGATCTGGTAGTGGCATCCATGAGAAAACCATTTAAGTCTTAAACGAGATCCTCCGCACATTGTAGCCTTTAATGTGATGCCTTGAATGTATCAATAGCCTACAGTCTGCGAATCGTAAGGTCGTGGGTTCGAATCCACCATTCAACTATTGACGTGAAATCCAAATCCTAGCACAAGCAAAAGCTTAATTGGAATGGTTAACAAGAATATTAGTAATATCTACGAAAAGATATTTTGCTAACTTTTTAAAAATATACATAATACAGCGTAAATAACCGTTGCTGTAGGTACAAAATAGTCATCGGAGCAAATTTTGCATCCAGTCGAAGTCGGTTAAAGCTATGAAAATTATACATTATTTGACAATACTGTTAATAAACTTTGAGTATATATAAGCCATGGGCTATCCCTTCGACTGCAAAGTTACTGTGGAGCTTGGAATCCCATTCAGCTTCTACCTATAACTTTCCGTTATACGGACGTAGAAAAAAAAATTTGAAACCACACTAAATATATTACGCGAAAGTCGACATGAAACCTAATAATAACCGTCAAATTTCGATATCTATTTTAGAATCAAAATTTAAGATTTAAAAATAAATATGATTACGTCGTCTCCATAGCTCTTCGTAACCGCGTTCACATACATGCACGTCTCTGCGTCACACGTGAGTAACCCCGTCCCACTCACTCATCACACGTGGGAAAAGGACAAAGTACAAGTTTAGGACTAACATTTTATATGTTGGCCGGGTCATGGATATAAAAATCGTTTTTCCAACATATATATAGGGGTATATGTAGGTATGTTTGCGCCATACCAGTGTAACGGCGTCGTATAAGGCATTAGAAATCCTCAATAATATAGAATTATTGCTATTGTTCTAGCCTCTTAAGGATTATGTGAGCGTTTCTGTACGTTTGTGTGGTTGTTATCTACAAACTTAGTTTAAAAACAATAATTGTCTTTCCAACCGACTTTTAAAAGACAAATAACAATTCGTTTTTTTTCAACCGACTTCAAAAAAGGATATTATCAATTTATCTGTGTTTTTGCTCACCCAAAACTTTCGACTGGACGAACCGATTTTGAAAATTCTTTTATTTGAAAGATACCCATTTAAATTTGGTCCAAATAAATAACTATACAAATCTTAAATTTGATCTATGTATGTGCGCGATAAATGGACAAATAACTCAAGGAAACCAACCGATTTCGATTCGAATTTTAGATTGGAAAAATAAAAACCGACTTCGAATAGAATCAAACGTTGAACGCTATTACGCGCGGACGCCCTTTTTGTATTTCCCAATTATAGTAGTAATATTACGACATCAAACATAGTCAGAAACTAACAAAACTCTCATGAAGCTACTCTTAGGGTACATCGAAATCCGTTGGCGTAATATTGAGTTATTCATTTATTTATGGTGCACATATTTTTTTTTTGGACGAACTAACACATTTGGCCAGAGAGGCTGGCCTTTACTGTTTCACCGGATTGAGAGATGGCATAGGTCTTAGCTCGCTCCCCTGCCTTTCGTACAAGGCGACTAAAAGGGGCCTCGGGTTCACTGGGCAACAAGGGTTGGGGCCTGCGTCGTCCACCAAAGTGGACCCGGGAAGAAGGCGACATCGGCTGGCCCGTGTCGCCTTCGGGCTGCGAGGGCACAGGGGGAGGGAGTAACCTCCCCGGGACGTGCTCTCCTTGAGCACAGTGCAGAGGGGCTCGGGTGCGTTCCACGTTACAGTCCAGAGTTACTAGCTAATAGAGGTTCAGGCTAAGCGAGCTAAGACCTTTTTTTTTTTTTTGTTGACGGGGAGAAATCTTCACAAAGATACCCCGCCTTCTGGGAAGGCGGCGGTTATGTGGGGTTCTTACCTACTAAAACCTCCTGGTGGCCCTTTCCTCGGTGCATGACGAGGGGCTCCGGGATCTCCAGTAGAACGCACCGGCGCCCCTCTGCACTGTGCTCAAGGAGAGCACTTCCCGGAGGAATCTCTCCCTCTCATCTTCCCGGGTCCACTTTGGTGGACGACTCAGGCCCACCCGTGTCGCCCAGTGAACCCGAGGCCCCTTTTAGTCGCCTTGTACGACAGGCAGGGGATAGCGTAGTTTTATTCTTGAGAGCCCAGAACTACAGGGCTGAAAAGACACAATCTAAGCTAAAATTATTTGCCAATTCGGGAAGCGTTGGCGCTGGGAGAAGATGTGGCCGAAGAAAATCCAGCAACGCTTCTAATCCTATCCAGGGATGCACACAACTGCTTACTGCTTATTTAGCACTTATATGGTTTTCTCATGGATCTCAGCTTTCAAATCAAAATCATCATGCGGACGATTTGAACTTTCTTCTTGAAGTCGGTTGATAGAATCTCGCTCATCTCAATTCGTATGTAATTATAAAAACCTGATAAGAGTTTAACATTGTTTATTTGTCCAACAGCACTGCCAACAAAAAGATGGTCTGGAATACGCCGCGTGGTCTCGTCCACGGGGTACCATGGCTATCAAGCAGGGGTACGAGGTGAGCGATGCCGGAGTAGATGTCGATACCTTTTTGCCTGTACAGAATTCACTGTCCACATAGATTCTTATTTCATATGATACGCTTCTTTCAGTTGGCAGTTCCTCACATAGATTTTATAGTAGTAGATGCTTGATTTTTTGATGTAGAACTTCTTTACGCACGCTTAAAATGGTGAGTAAGGTTGTGAGAACGTTACGAAACGTGTGCAGGGCGGATGGAAGTTGAGAGGGAGATATAAGTTAGTGAAGATAGAAAGAGAGAGTTATGTTTTGTACATCCAAAACACAGTGTAGGCCTATTCTCTGTATCACACTGTAGGAGTAAGAGAGAGCAGTATATATATATTTGTGTATATGTTATACATATATACATGCATATATATTAGACATGTAAATAATACATACTTATGAATAGAGCTAAGGAAGATTTCCTTTTTTAAAGTAGATGCTTGATTTTTTGTCATTTATGCACCCCTCCTTTAGTATTCCTGTCGACCCTGCTTCTTTTACATACGCAATTAACTTCGATTAAAATTCTTTTTGTTTTAAATATCACAGAGCTTTACTGTCAATGTGGCGTCAATGTTTTGTATGCTGTATGTCATATCTGTTTTTAGCTTATGGTTCTGTCCGTTCACCATTCGACTATTTTTTATTGACCAACTACACAGATTAGCCAGAGAAGCTGGCCTTGACTGCTTCACCGGATAGAGAGGTTGTATAGCTCTTAGGTCGCTTAGCCTGAACATCTATCGCTAGTAACCCGACACAAGGGTCTTCCCGGTGGGGTAACCTCGGCTTGGACGGTTACTATGTTACGCGTAAGCATTCCGATCCGAGGGCGCCTCTACTTTTTGCTCTGATTATGACGTCACCTGTGAGACACCTGTTAACGACGACAAAACGACCTCCATCAAAATCTGTCCTGGGCTCCAGGTTCAGACACTCTTTGCCTCAACGTAGTAAGTAAATCTCGTTAAAAGGCGTTCAATAATGGTTGTAATTTATTTTAAACGTTTCATATAATAGCTGGCATGATAAGCGAAGCATTATGCAGTGTTTTTCCATGCATAACGTTTAATCGATTATCATAATTATAATCAATATAACCGACCACAAAAGTCTAATGTAATGCAAATGTTCTTTTATAGATATTTGCTTAAGAGCAGCGAATCAAACTGTTATTTATCGTTTATTTAATACTTTATTTATAATGGTTATATATATTATATTTGAAGCGTCAATAGCCTAATGGTTTAGGGTACGGCTTGCGAATCGTAAGGTCGTGGGTTCGAATCCACCATTGGACTATTGCCGTGAACCATGTCCTAGCACAAGCTAAGGCTTAGTTGGAATGGTTAACAAGATTGTTAGTAATATTTCTGAAAAACAAAAAAAAAAGAAATATTGCTAAAAATATATATATATATATATTTATATATATATATATATATATAATTTCATTGATAAAGTATGTATATTATTTACAATAAATAATAACAATGTAAATAGTATTTTAATAAAAATAAATAAAATTGAAAAAATATAAGGGTTATATTTTAAAATATTAAAAATACTGGAGACAGCTCGCTATCGATATCACGGGAATATTTTATCTTTGAAGCTGGTAAGTCCTTGTTTATGCTGGCCTAGTAGCTGGTAAGTATAGAAGGGCACAGGGCGGAGGGAGTAACCTCCCCCCGAGACGTGCTTGTGGGGTTCTTACCCACTAAAACCTCCCCGGTGGCCCTTTCCTCGGTGCAGTGCAGAGGGGCTCCGGCACGTTCCACGTTGAGATCCCGGAGCCCCTCATCATGCACCGAGGAAAGGGCCACCGGGGAGGTTTTAGTGGGTAAAAACCTCACATAACCGCCGCCTTCTATATCTTGTATCTCTCTGAAGATTTCCTCCCCGTCAAAAAAAAGAGAGTTATAGAGGTTGGCAGCCCTCGGCCACTATGATACCAATGAAAGTTCATTTTGTACACAATAGGTTAAGCAGACTAGAGGCGCTGGCTATAACCGCTTCTGTTATATAATTTAATAGTATATGGTATATGACGATATAATACCGTTCTATACCTTCTGTAGAGGGTCGTTAAAAATTATCAAAGTTATACAGCCGCAGTTATAGCTCGCCAATAAAAACTCTATTTATTACAATTCTTTTAAAGTACCATCGGAACAAAGCCAATAAGACATATTGTATACGCATTGATAAACATAAAATCTGTGTAGTTCGTCAAAAAAAAAAGGGTAAAAATTGAAGAAAACCAATTTTAATGATTTTATTACGATTACAACTTAACCGATTTCAAAAAGTATTTTCTCAAGTCGTCTGTATTAATATAATTCTCACGTCCTTTGAGCTCTATCGGGGTAGACAGAGGTGGCTTTTGCTGTCTGCTTTTTAAGTTTATTAGGTCCCATACATGACAAGGGCCAAGTCACTTTTGTTCTTAAAAAACCTAGAAAACGGCTATTTATTGGTACAAGACCACCACTATAAGTTCGTTATGTCGATCCACTTAGTTACTAGGATATATCTATATATTAAAAGAGAAAGTGTGTGGGTATGTTCCATATAGGCTCTGAAACGTCTGGACCGATTTCAATGAAACTTTCAGGGAATCTTCAGATTGACCTGGCGAGTAATCCTGTAAAGTTTGGTGGCGATTGGAGCACTTCTCTTTCTGAACTATCAAATAAAGCTTTTATATAATACTACTACTAAAGGTATGATGATATTGTATTTACTGATATGTATATGGGTGTAGATAATGATCTTCACTCGTTCGAGATGAGAATAGAAGAGAATGAATACGGAGAGAATTGAATAATTTAATATATTGTAAGAGTTAAATTAAATATTTAATTATGTAAGTTTATTGTTAAATAAAATAAAGCAAAATCCTTCTACGCTTAGTATAAATTTATTAGTAATATTATACTTTTAGTGATGTATGTTTATTTTCTTTCTAAGCAAATGCTTGACCACGATCCCATTTTATGTTAAATGGATATGCATTCCTACATGATTTTAAGCTAGCTAGCAGTCAATCACAAGTCTTACAAACAGTTAAACAAGTATATTTATATAAGTAGGAATATTACGATATAGCATTAATCAGAATCTAACCAAACTCTCCTTTACAGTAAAAAATGAATATTCGAAATCTGTTGGCGTCGTATTGAGTTATTCGTCCATTTGTCACGCACATACATAATTAAAATTTAAGACTTATATGGTTTTAACATGGACGCCACTGTCAGAAATTAAATGGCACCATACTGGAAACAGCAGCTTTCAAATAAAAAAGGAATCATCAAAATCAGTTCAGCCAGTCGAAAGTTATGAGCTAACAAAAAAAATAAAGCAGACGTATTGAGAACCTCCTCTTTTGAAGTCGGTTAAAAGAGATACTTATCATCGTCATGCAGGTATATATTCGTATAGAGCAACTTTATCTAACCCTAAAATATCCTAAAGTGGGTCGGCAAAACACGTCCATCCACCAAGTTCCTGGTAGTTTACGTCAAAACTCGCTATTAGCGACGATAGATGGCGGTGTATTAAACTATTTCTCCACATCTCCCGGACGTCTACGTAAGATATTTTCCTTTTACGACACAGTATAAAAGCATTTCGTTGAATATCGCAAGATTTACGATTTATTACGTAATGTTCTAAGGTTAGGAAAGTCTTTGTTCGTTACGTACCTATATACTTGGAGACGGTCGTTATAAATTTATTCGATAACTTAAACAATATAATGTAAATGTATAATGATACATTCGACAACCCTGAAGCTTCTTTAAGTAAAACTGTCTTTTTTAGAAAATAATCTTAAAGATTATATAGATTAGATTAGATCTTAAGTGATCACCGTCGCCTATGAACATCCACAGCACCAGAGGAGCTGTAGGTGCATTGCGGGCCTTTGAGATAGGATTAGGGTAGATTCTTGAAGGCCCCCAAATCGTAAAGGTTCCGAAACACAGCTGGTGACAGTTGATTCCTCAGGTTGATAGTGCGTGGAAGAAAGTTACGCGACCAACGTACAGTCGTGGAACGCAAACCATCTAGATGGTGTCGATGGAATTTGCGGGAATGGTAATCGGTAGCTGGGATAATTCCAAACAATTAGAACACTCCCTATGGTAAATGGGATAGAGCTATTCGACACAGACTGATTTTTTCTTAAACATTTATATAAAAATTCGCAGTCTAGATTTAGCTTTATTTTATTTAAACAATAAACTTACATCACTAAATATTTAATTTTACTCTCACAATATATTAAATTAAACATTTCTCTCCGTATTCATTCTCTTCTCGAGCAGGTGAAGACCATTACCTACACCCATGTACATATCAGTAATTTTTTTTTTATCCATACAAAAACGTATCGGGCTGAAGTTAATGTCAGAAATAAAAGTATGACGTATGGCTTGTTTGATAGTTCAAAAAGAGGAGTGCTCCGATCGTAACCAAACTTTACAGGATTACTCGGCAGGTCAATCTGAAAATTCCCTGAAAGTTTCATTGAAATCGGTCTAGCCTTTTTGGAGCCTATAGGGAACATACCCACACACTTTCTCTTTTATATATATTTCTGTTTTATATTATATAGATGTGAATTATCACTACGTTTTGTTAATACATTTCTCTGGGTGTATGCAATTTCAATAATAATTTTATTATTTATTTTTAATTTTATTTATTATTTATTAAAAATATGAATGTAAGAAAATAAATGATGGGAAAGAGAGAAGTTATGGAAGGATTTTCGATTAAAAATAGTGCCTACCACTCGGCGGATAATATAGAATGTGCTCTAGAGTACACAAGGTTGGGAACCACTGGGATAGAGAATAAAAGAGCCCCGACATATTTGCGCAGAGAGAGATCCAACCTAGAGGGTCATTTCGATCGGAAAGACCTAGTAGCTCTATGTTGTTGAAAGACATAAAATAATCTAATCAATAAAAACCAATAACAAGTCACGCGTGTTCTACGCCGAGTGCGAATTTTAAGTAAATGGGATTTCAAATTTGCAAGCAAACGTAACGAGTTGAAACCGTAACCATAAATCAAAACTATAGCAACCCTCCCCGGCGATCACCGCTCGTTGAGAATTAATTTGGAACAGATAACGCCCTCTACCTACATGATGCGAAATTTAATTTGAATGTTCACATCCGCAGTTTGATGGTAGATTTGTTTTATATCAATAGATATGATATCTACATAATATATATAAAGAGAAAGTGTGTGATACCGGACCGATTTCACTGAAACTTTCAGGGAATCTTCAGATTGACCTGGCGAGTAATCCTGTAAAGTTTGGTGACGATTGGAGCACTTCTCTTTCTGAACTATCAAATAAAGCTTTTATATAATACTACTACTAAAGGTATGATGATATTGTATTTACTGATATGTATATGGGTGTAGATAATGATCTTCACTCGCTCGAGATGAGAATAGAAGAGAATGAATACGGAGAGAATTGAATAATTTAATATATTGTGAGAGTTAAATTAAATATTTAATTATGTAAGTTTATTGTTAAATAAAATAAAGCAAAATCCTTCTACGCTTAGTATAAATTTATTAGTAATATTATACTTTTAGTGATGTATGTTTATTTTCTTTCTAAGCAAATGCTTGACCACGATCCCATTTTATGTTAAATGGATATGCATTTCTCTCATGATATACAGCTAGCTAGCAGGCAATTACAAGTCTTACAAACCGATAAACAAGTATATTTATATAAGTAGGAATATTACGAAATAGCATTAATCAGAATCTAACCAAACTCTCATCAAACTACCTTTGAAGTCCTTTACAGTAAAAAAATGAATAATCGAAATCTGTTGGCGTCATATTGAGTTATTCGTCCATTTGTCACGCACATACATAATTAAAATTTAAGACTTATATGGTTTTAACATGGACGCCACTGTCAGAAATTAAATGGCACCATACTGGAAACAGCAGCTTTCAAATAAAAAGGAATCATTAAAATCGGTTCAGCCAGTCGAAAGTTATGAGCTAACAAAAAATAAAACAGACGTATTGAGAACCTCCTCTTTTGAAGTCGGTTAAAGAGATACTTATCATCGTCATGCAGGTATATATTCGTATAGAGCAACTTTATCTAACCTAAAATATCCTAAAGTGGGTCGGCAAAACACGTCCATCCACCAAGTTCCTGGTAGTTTACGTCAAAACTCGCTATTAGCGACGATAGATGGCGGTGTATTAAACTATTTCTCCACATCGCCCGGACGTCTACGTAAGATATTTTCCTTTTACGACACAGTATAAAAGCATTTCGTTGAATATCGCAAGATTTACGATTTATTACGTAATGTTCTAAGGTTAGGAAAGTCTTTGTTCGTTACGTACCTATATACTTGGAGACGGTCGTTATAAATTTATTCGATAGCAAACAATATAATGTAAATGTATAATGATACATTCGACAACCCTGAAGCTTCTTTAAGTAAAACTGTCTTTTTTAGAAAATAATCTTAAAGATTATATAGATTAGATTAGATCTTAAGTGATCACCGTCGCCTATGAACATCCACAGCACCAGAGGAGCTGTAGGTGCATTGCGGGCCTTTGAGATAGGAGTAGGGTAGTTTCTTGAAGGCCCCCAAATCGTAAAGGTTCGGAAACACCGCTGGTGACAGTTGATTCCTCAGGTTGATAGTGCGTGGAAGAAAGTTACGCGACCAACGCTTAGTCGTGGAACGCAAACCATCTAGATGGTGTCGATGGAATTTGCGGGAATGGTAATCGGTAGCTGGGATAATTCCAAAGAATTCTTTAGAACACTCCCCCATGGATTTTTTTCTTAAACATTTATAAAAAATTTCGCGGTCTAGATTTAGCTTTATTTTACAATAAACTTACATCACTAAATATTTAATTTAACTCTCACAATATATTAAATTAAACATTTCTCTCCGTATTCATTCTCTTCTCGAGCAGGTGAAGACCATTACCTACACCCATGTACATATCAGTAATTTTTTTTTTATCCATACAAAAACGTATCGGGCTGAAGTTAATGTCAGAAATAAAAGTATGACGTATGGCTTGTTTGATAGTTCAAAAAGAGGAGTGCTCCGATCGTAACCAAACTTTACAGGATTACTCGGCAGGTCAATCTGAAAATTCCCTGAAAGTTTCATTGAAATCGGTCTAGCCTTTTTGGAGCCTATAGGGAACATACCCACACACTTTCTCTTTTATATATATAGATGTGAATTATCACTACGTTTTGTAAATACATTTCTCTGGGTGTATGCAATTTCAATAATTATTTTATTATTTATATTTTTATTTTATTTATCATTTATTAAAAAATATGAATATAAGAAAATAAATGATGGGAAAGGGAGAAGTTATGGAAGGATTTTGGATTCAAAATAGTGCCTACCACTCCTGATAATTTAGAATGTGCTCTAGTGTAAAAAAAAGGTTGCGAACCACTGGGATAGAGAATAAAAAGAGCCCCGACATATTTGCGCAGAGAGATCCAACCTAGAGGGTCATTTCGATCGGAAAGACCTAGTAGCTCTACGTTGTTGAAAGACATAAAATAATCTAATCAATAAAAACCAATAACAAGTTACGCGTGTTCTACGCCGGGTGCGAATTTTAAGTAAATGAGATTTCAAATTTGCAAGCAAACGTAACGAGTTGAAACCGTAACCATAAATCAAAAACTATAGCAACCCTCCCCCGGCGATCACCGCTCGTTGAGAATTAATTTGGAACAGATAACGCCCTCTACCTACATGATGCGAAATTTAATTTGAATGTTCACATCCGCAGTTTGATGGTAGATTTGTTTAATATCAATGGATATGATATCTACATATATAAAAGAGAAAGTGTGTGGGTATGATCCATATAGGTTCCGTAACGGCAGGACCGACCTCAATGAAATTTTCAGGGAATCTTCAGATTGACCTATACAGTAATCATGTAAAGGTTGGTGACTTTTTGAACTGTCAAATACAGCTTTTCTTTACTATGATGATTTTCTATTGTTTTATAATCCAAATTTGTTTTGACACAACGTTGTGTATATTTATGCCATTATGAACCACATAAAAGTACAATGGAGTATTTTGAAGTATTCAAGGTAAGTTATAGCGCCGCGAATATATCCGTTTATTGATGCTGCTGATTTGTACATTTATTATTATTATTATTATTTATTATTTATTAAAAATATGAATGTAAGAAAATAAATGATGGGAAAGAGAGAAGTTATGGAAGGATTTTCGATTAAAAATAGTGCCTACCACTCGGCGGATAATATAGAATGTGCTCTAGAATACACAAAGGTTGGGAACCACTGGGATAGAGAATAAAAAGAGCCCCGACATATTTGCGCAGAGAGAGATCCAAACTAGAGGGTTATTTCGATCGGAAAGATCTGGGAGCTCTACGTTGTTGAAAGACATAAAATAATCTAATCAATAAAAAAACCAATAACAAGTCACGCGTGTTCTACGCCGGGTGCGAATTTTAAGTAAATGAGATTTCAAATTTGCAAGCAAACGTAACGAGTTGAAACCGTAACCATAAATCAAAAACTATAGCAACCCTCCCCCGGCGATCACCGCTCGTTGAGAATTAATTTGGAACAGATAACGCCCTCTACCTACATGATGCGAAATTTAATTTGAATGTTCACATCCGCAGTTTGATGGTAGATTTGTTTAATATCAATAGATATGATATCTACATAATATATATAAAGAGAAAGTGTGTGATACCGGACCGATTTCACTGAAACTTTCAGGGAATCTTCAGATTGACCTGGCGAGTAATCCTATAGTAGTTTGGTGACGATCAGACACTCCTCTTTTTGATCTGTCAAATACAGCTTTTCTTTACTATGATGATTTTCTATTGTTTTATAACACAAATTTGTATAAACACATGCGTCGTGTATATTTATGCCATTATGAACCATATTGAAGTACAATGGAGTATTTTGAAGTATTCAAGGTACTCGTAAGTTATAGCGCCGCGAATGTAACCGTTTATTGATGCTGCTGATATTTACATGGCTGTAGGTAATGATCTCTACCCGATCTATATCTAATAGAACAGGATAACGAAAAGAAATGAATAATCTAATATTATTTATTTATTATTTATTAAAAAATATGAATATAAGAAAATAAATGATGGGAAAGGGAGAAGTTATGGAAGGATTTTGGATTCAAAATAGTGCCTACCACTCCTGATAATTTAGAATGTGCTCTAGTGTAAAAAAAGGTTGCGAACCACTGGGATAGAGAATAAAAAGAGCCCCGACATATTTGCGCAGAGAGATCCAACCTAGAGGGTCATTTCGATCGGAAAGACCTAGTAGCTCTACGTTGTTGAAAGACATAAAATAATCTAATCAATAAAAAAACCAATAACAAGTTACGCGTGTTCTACGCCGGGTGCGAATTTTAAGTAAATGAGATTTCAAATTTGCAAGCAAACGTAACGAGTTGAAACCGTAACCATAAATCAAAAACTATAGCAACCCTCCCCCGGCGATCACCGCTCGTTGAGAATTAATTTGGAACAGATAACGCCCTCTACCTACATGATGCGAAATTTAATTTGAATGTTCACATCCGCAGTTTGATGGTAGATTTGTTTAATATCAATAGATATGATATCTACATAATATATATAAAGAGAAAGTGTGTGATACCGGACCGATTTCACTGAAACTTTCAGGGAATCTTCAGATTGACCTGGCGAGTAATCCTATAGTAGTTTGGTGACGATCAGACACTCCTCTTTTTGATCTGTCAAATACAGCTTTTATTTACTATGATGATTTTCTATTGTTTTATAACACAAATTTGTATAAACACATGCGTCGTGTATATTTATGTCATTATGAACCATATTGAAGTACAATGGAGTATATTAAAGTATAATGAAGTACAATAAAGTATACCGAAGTATATTAATGATAATAATTAAGGATTTTGAAGTATTCAAGGTAAGGTATAGCGCCGCGAATGTAACCGTTTATTGATGCTGCTGATATTTACATGGCTGTAGGTAATGATCTCTACCCGATCTATATCTAATAGAACAGGATAACGAAGAGAAATGAATAATCTAATATTATTTTATTGTTTAAATAAAATAAAGCAAAATCTAGCTCGGCGAAGCGGGCTGGGTACGCTAGTCCATTATATAAGGGTCAAGCTCAAAATTGGTTCAACTTGATATATTTTTTCATGCTTTAACTGATGTTTCTACTGCCTGTCTCCAGGACTAACTTGTACAGGAACTCTCCGCTGTCGGCCCCGGTTGAGTTTGTTAATACCATCTCACTGCACATAGATATAATATAAACTGCTGACGATCCGGACGACGCGATTACCATTGCACAGGCTAGATCTCTACAAATCCACAAAGCGTCCATTCGCGACCGTCTGATAATCCTTGCGCGTTACCGCCATTTTATGGGCAGGTCCCATCCCTTAGATGTTAGGAGCATTGCTGGAGTTTCTTCGGCCACTTTTTCTCCCAACGCCAACGCTTCCCGAAGTGGCACTCAAAGTTAGTTTAGCTTTTGAATGTCTCTTAGATTATCCGTGAAATAGCAACCGACCGAGTCGTGGTTCGGCCCTCTCGGGCGCCCTCGGATCGGAATGCTTACGCGTAACATAGTAACCGTCCAAGCCGAAGTTACCACTCACCGGGAAGACCTTCTGTCGAGTTATTAGCAATAGAGGTTCAGGCTAAGCGACCTAAGAGCTATGCCACCTCTCAATCCGGTGAAGCAGTCAAGGCCAGCTTCTCTGGCCAATCTGTGTAGTTCATCATAACAATAAATAAAAATATTGATATATACTCGTGAGCAAAAATAAAGGGTTAGTGAAGAAAGAATTGAATAACTCGAAAGGCTAACTGTAATAAATTGTGCATGATAGACAAATTATCCTTAAAATAAAATAAAATGTTTTTATTAATTAATTTATATTTCATTAAAAACATAAACGAAAAAGGATATCTTACGTAAACTTGTAAAATAAAGTATTTTTAATTAAATTTTAGTACTTAGTGTCAAAATTATGTGTTTTTCATTAAAAACAAAAGGTTAATACTTACATAATGCCACAAGTTTTTAAAAAGATTATATCAGAATTCAAGCGGCGTAACAACTTCATATAGTCTTTGTCTTGTCACAAATACTTTGTGTCCATTTCAAAATGTAAACCATTTCTCACTATAACTTCCAAGGCGGAATTTCCTAATAGTAAAACAGTAGTTGTATATTGGTAAAAACATTGGTAGCTTTTGTAATTTTTTTGTATATATTTTGGATCATATACACCCGTGAGCAAAAATAAAGGGTCGGTTAAGAAAGTTTGAATATCTCGGAAGATAAAGACGCTATAAGAATAATACAGTATTTTTCATTAAATTTTATTTGGATTTTATTATATCGCCACATGCAGGCAACACTAAGTACTAAAATTAGAAAAAAAAAATATAATAAAAACAACTGTATTATCCAATTTTACGTAAGATATCCTTTTTCGATAAAGTTTATGTTTTTTAATGAAATATAAATAAATTAATATAAATATTTTATTTTATTTTAAGGATATTTAATTGTCTATCATACACAATTTATTTCAGTTAGCTAGCGTCTTTATCTTTCGAGATATTCAGATTTTCTTAACCGACCCTTGAATTTTTGCTCACGGCTATTTTTATTTATTTGTTGCCAGTGCATCAAGCTGCTCTTTATCTGTTTTTTTTTAAATAGATGGTACTTACTAAGTTTTTAAAACATCAAATTGGTTTATCAGTAACAAGTTTTAAGTTTTTGATACTGCGTCAGATGTGTTAGTTGTTCTAGCAGTCATCAGTTAAAAGTTAAGTTGTATAGTTGTTACTTTTTAATGAATATAAGATTTTTGTTCTTATTTTAATTATAATAAAAAAAAAACTAGTAAAAAGGTCACAGTGACACTTTAATCTTTTGAAGCGTCAATAGCCTAATGGTTTAGGGTAGGGTCTGCGAATCGTAAGGTCGTAGGTTCGAATCCACCATTCGACTATCTCCTAGCACAAGATTAAGTACAGTAAAATTAATTCAGGTAAAGGGCTGGAAATGTATTTAAAATTAAAATATAATGACGACAAAACCTTTTATAATTTAAGAAAACTGTTTTACCGCATTTGCGGTAAATAAAATTATAATGCTTTATTTCAAGTCGGTAAACAAGACTAAAAACTAACTAGATTTGGGGTGACGTTTCGTTAATTTAGTTAAGGAGTAAGTCCGAGATAAATTAATAACGCACGAGCGGTGCCGGCGGCGTGCTCGATGAGTTATGGCTGTTACTCCTTTGACCGCATTAAAATATTACTTCTCGACTGCCCTTCGACTTCGTCTCACTCCAGATGGGGGAACTACACAGTTGCTATCACGATTCGTTAACAATTTCAACGCCTTAACGGATGATGTCAGAGAGCATTTTTCAAATCGACTTCAAAACATGTCTGTATTTGTTTTATGTTAATTACCTCATAACTTCCGACTGGGTGTATCGATTTTGGTGAATGTCTTTCATTTGGAAGCTGGTACTTTCCGTATGGTCCCATATTAAATTGGTCAAGTTCTGACAACTGGATCCATGTAAATCTTAAATTTGCATTCAACAAAGTCACGTTAACCGATTTCGATGATTCTTTTCTTATTGGAAGGGATGTTCTTCGAAGGTAGTTTGGGGAGAGTTTGGTTAGATTTTCGATTTAAAGTCGGTTTTTGGGTTTTACTCGTAAATAAACTTGTTAAAGGTGCATCTTATAATCATCCAATCATCTCCTACCGCCGTGTTAATGTTTTACTATTGTTCAAATCGGTTAAAATTATTAACCGACTTCAAATAAGGAGAAGAATAACAATTCGTCTGCACTTTTATCAATGTTAGCGCATTTATATATACCGATTTTAGTTTCTTTTTGTTTCGAACCATTTCATTTCAAGTCTCAGATAAATTAAGAGATATATAAATGATCCTCGCGTCGGTTTCCTCAATGCTGAGGGTCGTGACCATCTCGTGGGAACAGCTTGTTTTTAGTGATCCGTCGCCATTTTCCTCTATCTGCAGACGTGCGCAGAGCAAGGATAACCGACGTGCCGAGAGTGGTGCGGATCTGGTCAGTCCAACGTGTCGGGCTTCGACCTCGCGGTCTTGTCCCGTCAATTTTACCAGTCACATCTAGCCTTTCTAAGTTATTGCTGTTTTTTCTGGCAATGTGACCAAAGTATTCCAGCATCCTGCGTAGGCATATGGTGGACAGCCTAGCTTTGATTTTAAGTTCTCTCAGGATGGACACGTTGGTACGATGTGCTGTCTATGGGATCCGTAACATTTTCGCCAGCACCACATCTCGAAGGCATCAATGCGATCACGATCGGCTTTCTTCAGGGTCCATGTCTCAGGTCCGTAGGTGAATCTGGAAAACACAAGAGGTAGAAAAAATTCTCAACAGCCCAGATATATAATTGAGCCCTACCCATTACTAGCGGACGTACCTTATTAAGATAACTAACTTAGCCGCAGCATCCTTCCGAATGATTTAACAGGGCCTTATCGCATCCAACCGGTGGCTAACTGACCATTGTTAGTTCAACCCTTTATCGCGGAACTATTTATTTGCGAGTGTAACCCCCGGCCAAATGATTTGTTACACCACTGTCGCAAGTTAGCTTTTGCTAATGATTTACAACGTGTCGACCGCTTGGCCTTCTAATGAAATTAATCAAAGAACATTTTACACTAATAACTGATCAAATTTAATTTCTTGTTATATTATTCTTGAATTAAACTTACTTTTTATCCGTGAAATAGCAACCGACCGAGTCGTGGTTCAGCCCTCTCGGGCGCCCTCGGATCGGCATGCTTACGTAACATAGTAACCGTCCAAGCCGAGGTTACCCCTCACCGGGGGGACCCTTGTGTTGAGTTACTAGCAATAGAGGTTCAGGCTAAGCGACCTAAGAGCTATGCCACCTCTCAATCCGGTGAAGCAGTCAAGGCCAGCTTCTCTGGCCAATCTGTGTAGTTCGTCATAAAAAAAAAATTAAACTTACAGTCTATATATATGACCCATCGTAGCATTTCTCTGTAAAGAGAGTATAACGGCATAGTCCGTCACACGGTCCTAATGCGAATTGACAGACTTAACACGCTATAGAAATGTTTATAATAAATGTAGGCTTCCTCACGATGTTAATATCCACGCGATTCTTATTAAAAATACCAATCAACCACTACCACTACCACTCACGTTGTTGACCGAGAGGGATAGGCATATTTCACGTTTCTATCACATCGACTCATACTCATTACAAGCTACTAGATTGTGGAATGCCCTTCCTAATTCCATTCGACTTACTAAATCCCTACCTGCTTTTAAAAATCTGTCAACGCGACATTATCAATCAATATTTTCGGAACTGTGATATCTGTATATTTTATGTATTACAATATTTAATGATAGGTATATTTAGTTTATGTTATTGAATATATGTATAGATTTGTTATAATATTTGTATTTGAACGTTATCGTCCAATTTAGTTCATATAGTTCCTGTCCATACACAGGTTGCCTGGAAGAGATCGCTCTTAGCGATAAGGTCGCCCATTTTAAAACAAATTGTAAAAAGTACTTAGTAATGTATTTCTTGTTTGTTTTTTATTTACAATAAAGTTATCTCTTATAGCAAAAGAGTTTAAATTCCCGTAATGGCATTGCTGAAGACGCCATCTATTGGACGTTAGTATTACTCGCTACACATTGTAAATATGTGTGAATGACTTATATGAAAACTTAAGTTTTAATTTTTCCATCCCGAATACAGATTATAAGTTATAACAGTCGGCATAGAGTTATAAATGCACACACACCCATACAACTGCTGGAATTGGTAGCAACACCCAGTCTTTCTGATCGACTTGACTCTCTGGGTCTCTTTGCATTCTCTATTGCATTCACCACGGAGAGTGTTCTGAGGAATTGTTCGGAATCATCCCAGCTACCGGTTTCCATTACCGTACATCACAGAACCGTAATTTCAAATTCCATTGACATCTTGATGATTGGCGTTCCGTAACTGTATGACGAGAAACGATTCTATTCTTTTCTCAAACGTCAGCAACGCACCATGCAGCTCTTCCAAGGGCGACGGTGATCACTTAAGACCAGGTTTCTGAAACACAAAGACGCCCTAAAATCCTCAAAACGTCGATAATTTTCATCTTGGCTTTCATGGATGTTCTTCTACACTTCATCTCTTATGATTGCTATCAATTCAAATATCTGAATCAATCAGATTACCTGTAACCGAATAAGAATGGTAACCTAATGGTTTAGGGTACGGTCTGCGAATCGTAATGTCGACGATTTGAATCCACCATTCGACTATTAACGTGACCCAACTCCTGGCACAAGCTTAAGCTAGTTGAAATGGTTAACAAGAAGGTTAGTAATATTTATGAAAAAAAAGAAATATTTCTAGCTTTCTTTTCAAAAAAATAAAAGTACAGTCCGTTAATTAAGCTAGACTTGTTGTTCAGGCGTTAAGTAACTTATCATTGTTTCAATTAACTGAGTTGACCTATTAATGTTAATGACGTAAACATTCTCTATGTTTCAGGCCAAGATGAGTACTGGAGACGGTTCGGTCGGTGGTCACCAGAAGGCAGACGACCGACTAGGTCACCACCAATCCATGAGTCAGATGTTGTACGGCGCCGGGCTAGGGCCGGGCCGGTCAGGTCAGTGTCCAATATTATCTTAAGTTATCAGAAAATACTTAAAGTTATAGCCTATACAGTGCTACCTTGATATGCAAATGCCGTAATATACGAGCCGCGCGATATTTTACTTTGAAATGAGACCAAGATTTGGGATACGAGATTTCGCTCACTACACCGCTCAGATTTTTTCGAACTTTCTTTTATTTCGAATCATTTTTGATAAATTGAGTTCGCGTTTTTTTGCTTTTTGTACGTTTACAACCGGGAACTCCCCCTGGAAGTGCTCTCTATGAGCACAGTGCAGAGGGGCTCCGGTGCGTTCCACTGGAGATCCCGGAGCCCCTCACCATGCACCGAGGAAGGGCCACCGGGGAGGTTTTAGTGGGTAAAAACCCCACATAACCGCCGCCTTCCCCCCAGAAGGCGGGGTATCTTTCTGAAGATTTCCTCCTCGTTAACAAAAAAAAAAAAAACGTTTACAAAAGATTTGTGGCAATGGCATTTGAATTAATTTCAATGGAGAAAATTGCTTTGAGATTCGCAATTTTACATACGAGTAAGGTTACGTAACTCAGGTATGTAACATATGTATGTCCCACTGTTGGGCACAGGTCTTCTCTGTCAAGACAGTATAAGGGCATCGTGCGGCCCTAGTGCAGATTGGCAGACTTCACATGTCTTATAAATTCTATAACACAAATTCCTCACGATGTTTACCTTCACCGCCGAGCGCGTAGTAAATCAGCACTTAAAATTGCAACAAACAAATTTATTACTACAGGTATCGAGGATCAAACTCGGGTTTCTAGGCTGTGCGACTTTAGGCGATCGCCCAGACACTACGCTGCCGCAGCTCTTGATAAGATATAGCTTTATTGTTGCCCAAGACGCCGCTACAGTTCCACCGGTTTTTCGAACTCTTGGGAATCTTAAAGAAATAAGCTCTCACGTCATATCAAACCATTTCAAGCGGGGTAGACAGAGACAGTAATCGATGCACGTTGTTCACTAAGCTTAATACTTTCCGTTTGTCACCAATTTTGTGATTTAATGTCTATGGTCTTTTTAATGATTTAATGCATTTTCTAACCTTAATTTTAGAGAAATATTAGCATTCTGAACTCCTGTATATACATTTACTTTATAAGTGTGGACAATTTCATGTTACACCGTCCGCAGAATTGTCGTAAGAAGGGGTACAATACTAGTGACGTAGGACGTGACTCACCAAACATTTCCAACTCGCCCCTCCCTTCCAGGGTCATCATCTTCGTCTCCAGTGGGCGCGAACGCTGGAAGTGGCTTGTTGGTGGTCCCGCAACCACTGGGCAAGGGGCCCACCAAACTGCAGCCGCTACACGCCCACGCGAGGAAGTACCACTGCAAGATGTGTCCGCAGGTAAGCTTTGAATAACTTTATCGTGTTTAAGACCTGATTTGGCATCTATGATCTAATTCCCCCATAACAGTTCAACTATCGGGATTCAATACGCACTGCAAGATTTCAACCCTTTGTTGTTAACCAAAACGGAGCGCTATAATTCATTTTTCACTATTCGTACAGCAACTGACTGGAATATTTTGCCCGCGTCCGTCTTTCCTTCCGATTACAATGTGGGTATTTTCAAGAGTAGGCATGACTGATGAATAGGCATTTACTAAGCTAGTGCGCCTTACCATCCAGGACTGCATTTCCACTTAATATATAGGTTGTCAAATATCTCCCTTCCGCCTTTTTGTCTTTTGAATTTCGCGGCTATGTACAAAGCGCTACAGAGCTCGTATCTAGCAATACTATACATAATTTGAAAGGTCTTGACATAACCTACAAAACGACGCTATGCATAATTAGTTTGGATATTGCGTTCAACAGTTATAGACGTGTAAACATGGAGTTCACTAACGCCGAAATTCGCGCTATTTTAAAGTTTTCCTTCGTTAAAGGCAAATCCGCTAGAGAAACGTTCCGTGAGATTAATGGTGTTTTGGGGGATGGTACTCTATCACTTCGAACAGGAGATGGGAGTTAGTCACCAAACCATTTTAAACCATCTGCAGAAGGCTGGATACAAAAAAAGCTTGATGTTTGGGTGCCGCATGACACAAAAGGCGGAAGGGAGATATTTGACAACCTTATATCAGATGGGATCGTGGTCAAGCACTTAAAAACACAAGCTTAAAAAGTATAAAAAAACTTAGCCACACACTCAACTTAAAAGAATCTATCTATCTATTTGACTATAATTATTTGTTATCAAACTATTTTAAAATTGATTTGATTTTAGCATGGATAAAATTAGAACTTATAATAAGTTTTATAAGCTTAAGTAGATGAACTTATACTAGTAGTGATAAAATAGTGGCAAGTACAGAAAAACAAATGCTAAAATTTGTACCGGGTGTATGGTAATGGGCTCACCAACTTTAACATAATAAGCTTCGTGAAAAGAGGACAGCGACCTGCCTCTGTCTATCCCGCTAGAGTGAAAAGGATTTTCAAGATAACTCTTATAATTTTTCTGTGTGTGCTCATAGACATCACAAAGGGCTATCAAAGCAATTCTAAAATCTGTCTCGAAGGACCAAAGATGGCCGCTGTAACGGACCGGCGACAAAACGATACTGAAATAGCGACGTCAGCTATCGCGCATCAAAATTCAATTCGTCAACTGTGTCGTGTAGCATCCACAAAAAAAATTGTATTAACCAGTTTAATATTCAACGCTTTTATTTATATGTACAAGAACGATATGTATAAGTAGTAATTTATTCTTATAATTAATTTGCACATGGTCCAATTAAAAAAAAAAATCATCATTAGATTATCTTCGTGTGATTGCCATAAGTGTTATAGACATAGACATAGACATTTATTTATTGGCATCACAATACAAAAACACATCACAGACTGAATATAACACACATTAAAAAAGAATAAAAAATAGACAAAACACAGTTAAAGTTACACGGACAAATAATACAAAATATATGATGCCAATATCGGACACCGTCTCAGCATATGCTGTCACAAGGATGCGACAGCCCGGGACTACCTAAAGACGTGCGCACGCAATACTACTTTTATATAGAATATTATTATACAGACAGTAAGAGTATAATAAATATGATACATAAATTATTGAATAATTTAATTATTTGTCCCAATGTTAAACCGCATACATTCATTATTCTCATAAACGCCAGATTTAATCTCTGTGATTAAGAAAACAAGTACATTTACGAGATTAAAACAAAAACCGATTTCAAGTCGAATCAAACTTAATAATTCGTTTCCCTCTTCCGGGCCTTTTTAACTTTGAAATAGTATTGAAAATTGAATGGAACCTGCTGTGTCTACCCCGTTAGGGTTAAAAGGTAAAAGTAAAAGGATGTGAGATATTATTATTAAATACATGTTATCGTTATATAATTGTATTTTATTGGAGTAACAGAGTTATTCAGAAGAATGCAATTTAGAACAAAATAATCTACCTACCTGTGCAACTAACCTCAGGGTTAAAAAAATGTATTATTGATAGAATGCTGCGAATAGTAACAGCCTTTATATATGTCCCACTGCTGGGCACAGGCTTTCTCTGTAAAGAAAGTATAAGGGTAAGGTCCGCCACGCGGCCCCAGTGCGTATTGGCAGTCTTCACATGTCTTAGAAAATTTAGGTTTCCTCACGTTGTTTCCTTCACCGCCGAGCACGTGGTATCAGCACATAAAATTGCAACAACAAATTCATTGATGCCGGCACCGGCAACAAGTTGACATGCAATTTTTTTTTTTTTTGTTGACGGGGAGGAAATTTTCACAAAGATACCCCGCCTTCTGGGGGGAAGGCGGCGGTTATGTGGGGTTCTTACCCACTAAAACTCCCCGGTGGCCCTTTCCTCGGTACATGACGAGGGGCTCCGGGATCGTCAGTGGAACGCACCGGAGCCCCTCTGCACTGTGCTCAAGGAGAGCATGTCCCGGGGGGAGGTTACTCCCTCCCCCCCTGTGCCCTCGCAGTGCAAGGCGACACGGGCCAGCCGATGTCGCCTTCTTCCCGGGTCCACTTTGGTGGACGACTCAGGCCCTCACCCTTGTCGCCCAGTGAACCCGAGGCTCCTTTTAGTCGCCTTGTACGACAGGTAGGGGATACCGTAGTCTTATTCTTGAGAGCCCAGAACTACAGGGCTGAACAACTTGACATGCAACTTGAGTCAACCGCACTGAGCTACCACGGCTCTAATACTGCGGCTACACTGCGAATTTACGCCTATTATTAAATACAGTTATTTTTTTTTCGTATAACCGGCTTGTTTAGTCATAGACAGACATTTATTTATTGGCATCACAATACAAAACACATCACAGACAAAACACAGTTAAAGTTACACGGACAAATAATACAAAACATATGATGCCAATAACGGACACCGTCTCAGCATATGCTGGTGCAAGGATGCGACAGCGCTGATTTTCAGCGGTGCCCGGGACTACCTAAAGACGTGCGCGCGCAATACTACTTTTATATGGAATTTATACAGACAATAAGAGTATAATATATATGATACATAAATAAAACAGTTATGAGATTAAATTATATTCATACAATAAAATAATAGATGAAAAATTTCGTAAATAAATATATTATTGAGTCAAAATTTGTATAATTAATATCATTTCAATACCTCTTCAACATTCGGTGTAACATTGAACAAGATTTATTTGCCGACCGTACAGTTAGCGTGACGGCCCTGCACAAGCTGTAATTATTTCTCTATCGTGAGTTGTTTTTGCGGGTTCATAATGCGTTTAGCGGTGGAACAACGCATCGTGTAATTAAAAACTCAAAAATTATCATAATATCGTTTAATTTTATACTTTACTTGGTAAACGTTCATGAAGCGAACGCACGACTCGACTCCTTTTACGGTAACATTTTTGTGCCTTAGACGAGTTTTACATGGGTGGGTGAGTTTCACATCGAACGTATTCCTAATTCAAAGTTTTCTTTTTTTTTTCTTTATACTAATGTTAATCGGCCAGTGTGTGCATTTTTTTTTAATTTAACTTGAAAAATACATCTATAACAGATTATAATGACGGGATCATTTATTTATTATTTATTTGTAGAAAATAAAAAAATTTATAACAGTTATATTTAGGAGTAAAAACACTTCAAATCCGACTTTCTTCTTTGTATTTCCAAATGATCCTAGGAATATTACAAAATAGAATTAATCAGAACCAAATCAGCCTAACTTTGAAGAAAATCCTTTACAATAATAAATAAAAAAAAAAATTGTGGCGCGCATACTTGATGCAAATTTAAGACTTATAAAACATCATGGACCCCATTGTCAAAATTGGACATAAATTGGGAAGCACTAGCTTTTTTAAATAAAAAAAGACCGGCAACGCACCTGCAGCTGTGGATGTTCATGGGCGACGGTGATCACTAATGATCAGGTGAGCAGTAAGCTCGTTTTCCACTTTTTAAAATAAAATAAAAACATTAAAAAACATCAAAACAGTCCTATTGAGAACCTCCTTCATTTGAAGCCGGTTGAAAATATATATATATATAAACCCACACGTTTTCTGTTTTATATATATATATATATATCAGTTTTATATATATATAAAAACAGAAAACGTGTGGGTTTGTTCCATATGAGCTCCGGAACGGCTGGACCGATTTTAATAAAACTTTTAGGAATCTTCAGATTTACCTGGCGAGTAATCTTTTGGTGACGATCGGAGCACTCTTCTTTTTGAACTGTCAAATACAGCTTTTATTTACTATGATGAAATTCTATTGTTTTATAACCCATATTTGTATTGACACATGCTTTGTGTATATTTATGTCATTGTGAACCATATTGAAGTACAAAATACTCCATGTATTTTGAAGTATAACAAATCCCTAAATTATAAGAACGATATTGTATTTACTGATCATGGGTGTTGGTAATGATCATCACCCGCTCGAGAAGAGAATGAATATGTAGAGAAATGAATAATTTAATATACTTTGACAGTTAAATTAAATATTTAATGATGTAAGTTTATTGTTTAAATAAAATAAAGCAAAATCTAGCCTGGCGAAGCGGGGGCTAGTATACAATAAATTATTGACTGCCTTCATAGTCAGCTACAATCATTAACCATTAAGGGTCGTCCATGTTTTTGTCTGCCTATTACCTTAAAAAGCCACCAAACATTCCCCGCCTGTCCGTTTTCTAATTAAAAAATAAAAATCAATTGATATACATATATAAAAGTTTACGAGCCCGAAATCGAAAGCTCCGATACGAATTCCGCATCGTTTACTACGCGAAATCACGGAGCTTTCTAATCAAAACGCGGCGCGCTGGGGAATGTCATCGCAAAAATTCTGGAAGCCGTCGCGAGGCGGTGAGGAGAGACGGACAGACGGACGGCTAAACAAAAAGTCGCATCGGCTAATACTTATTGCGTTTGTGTAAATTTTCGCATTCTCCGGCGGGGACGTTACGCTTTAGGGTTTCGCCGATTCGCATCTGTACAACATTTCGAATTTAAAAAAAATATATAGCATAAAGCTCATCTGATAGTTATAATATTAATAATAGCTATAATGTCAAGTAGCAGTGAATCGTTACTAACACTTTCAACCGACTTCAAAAAAGGGGTTCAATTCGTCTATATATTTCTTGTCTTATTTGAAAGCTGGTGTTATAATCTGTAGCGTCCGTCTAATTAGGAAGTATACCAATACTGCATGGCATTTTCGAAGATATAAGACACCACGGCGCTCCTAGAAATAGTGTAGAATTTTTTTGTTGACTTAGACATTGGTACTTGTATCAATCCAAGACTAAGTATTCGTAATATAACTAAA
Source organism: Meandrusa payeni (assembly GCA_029286785.1). Classification (NCBI taxonomy): domain Eukaryota; kingdom Metazoa; phylum Arthropoda; class Insecta; order Lepidoptera; family Papilionidae; genus Meandrusa; species Meandrusa payeni. The sequence goes on from JAGSMX010000029.1 coordinate 8,466,463, forward strand.
CTTAGTACACTTAAATCGTATAAATTTACGTTCAATTTTGCCAAATACTTGTCGGATTTTTCGATTTATTACGTATAAAAAGTCTCTTGCTTCACATTTGAGTCTAATATATAGCGACAGGCTCACCACATGTCGTACATGGGACCTAATAATCTTGATGAATATCAAAGTGAGAGCTTATTTTATTGAAATTATTAAGTTCATCTTGAGATTCCAAATATAAAGACGATTATTACAGAAGCATCCTCACCAATACCATCAGATAAAACAATAATTGTTAATTATGTGATGCACCCAAATTAATACATAAAAATAACAACAATATAATCCCGATACCACGTACCCGTTGATATCCGAACGGGCAAAAAGTTTCTCGTCCCTCCGAAAGGCGCGCCGGGATCGTTTGAAATGACCGCCCGACGCCAAAATGTTTGAACTGGGCGACTCAAATAAAAGAACCCATTGTACCGTCTTAACTTTTTAACAGTTTATTGCAGTAAGGGCATAGCATAGTGGTCAGTTACAAGCTTTATTAACCGACTTAAAAAGGGTGGTTCTTAATTCGATTGCGTTTTTTCTCTCCGCACCAGATTTCTCTATACCGTCGCGGTTACTTAGACCATTACGATACCAGTTGTTGAGAAGTAGTGTATAAAAGTCGAACCTAGGTAAAATATGCTTTTTTATGACGAACTACACAGATTGGCCAGAGAAGCTGGCCTTGACTGCTTCACCGACCTAAGCGACCTAAGAGCTATGCCACCAGCATAGCTAGTAACTCGACAAAAGAGTACCCCCGGTGAAGGGTAACCTCAGCTTGGACGATTACTATGTTACGCGTAAGCATTCCGATCCGAGGGCTCCCGAGAAGGCCGAACCACGACTCGGTCGGTTGCTATTTCACGGATAATGTAAGGGACATTAAAAAGTAAACTAACTTTGAGTGCCACTTCGGAAAGCGTTGGCGCTTGGAGAAGAAGTCGCCGAAGAAACTCGATCAACTTTCCTAACATCTAAGGGCCTGCCCATAAAATAATGTAACGTACTTATAGATGTACTAGAGAATCTAACACATTATTAAAATCTGGTGATATCGATCTCCATGCAACTATTCCACTGTTTTTATACATATAGTAAAAATGATAAGAATCTAAGAATAAAACAGACAGATAAAATAAGTAACGAAATCATAAAAAACAAAACAAAAATTGTAGAACTACAGAAAAGAGTAAGATTGCTCAAATGGCACTGGGCAGGACATGTATGTAGGATTAATAACAATAGGTGGACAAAACGACAGAGTGGGTACCATTGGAAAAAAAGAGAAAACAAGGAACACCATGTAAAAGATAGAGAGATGTCTTCAAAGACATACGACCAATGGATGCAGATAGCACGGAATAGGCATAGATGGAGAGGTTTAGGAGAGGCCTACGCCGCAGTGGCGACTACTACTAACCTACTACTTTTTTTTGTTCACGCGGGGGAATCTTTTTACAGACCCTCCGGTACCCTGGGTGGGCCCGGAGGGATGTGTGGGACTCGGCCTGGGCAGCCCCTACCCACTAAACCTTCCGCGAATGCCATCAGCCGTTATGAGCGGGGTGCCCCGGATCTGTCAGCAACAGGACACCCCAACGACCGGCCGGTCCCGGCAAAGACCGGACTTCATCCTCAAAGGGGACTTCTCCGGCACTCAGAGAAGTCCCGACGACGCCGAAGCATGCTGGGGCCAGGTACCCATCCTGGCCCCGCTTCGGATTACGGGGGCGGCAAGAGGAGGCGTTCATAACGCCTCCTGCGCACCCCGATACGTCGCCTGCGGAGGGGGGGAGCCTCTGCGCTCCCCTCCCTGACCCGCTCGTCAGCCTCCTTCTGGGACATGACCGTCTCACAGAAGGAGGCGACCGCCGTCCAAGACCTGTCGCTCGAGACCATCGCAAGAGCGAGGCTCGGAAGCGACAGGTCTACACCACCGATGGCAGATACCATGTCATGGCGCTGCGCTGCCCATCTCGGGCACACCTCAAGGGCGTGCTGGGCAGAGTCCACCGCAGACTAACCTACTACTATGTAGTAGCAAATAAAGGCTATTTCAATTATTTTATTTTTATATTAAAAATTAAATGCTCATTGTGATCGTGTGTGTGCGTGCGTGTGGATGTAGATGTGTGGTTGTGAGTTTGTATATTAAACAGTTGTTTGGCTTGTAAATTTCACCATTCGGTGCGTTACGAGCTACAAATTAAGTGTGATTTCAATGTTCCAATTCCTGGGTTAAAATCGAATTTAGGGCAACTCTTACAACGACTGTGAATTGTCTCAAATAAAGAAAAAAAATGTGCCAAAGTCTAATGTTTCTCAAATTCTGCGCGACATCTGTCGGCAGAGTCCAGACCGATGACCGGAAATGGATGTGATTTTCGTTTCGTGAAAAATCGACGCCCATAAGTGTCCATTCAACTTACCGCCACATTGCATAAAACGCGTTATGCATTTTCAACTCTACTATAAAAGCTATAAAGTGGTTTATCGTACATCTTCAAATTGTCCGTTCGAATACATTACCGATTTTCATAGAGCGCCGGCAAATTTATATTTGCTAACCGTATATGTGTTATGGTTTCTAGTTTAAGGTTGTTTTTTCTATGATTCAGTTATTGGCTCAAAGTTGCCGGCGAATGCTGGGTGCTTCATGTAATGATAGGAATTTGCTTGATCGTTTGCGGAGTGGTGTGTGTTATTGGGCACATTTAGTTTTGCTAAAGTACTCGGGGGTGTTAATATTAGGGGTGAATAGAGACAGTAAAATGATATATGCTTTACCATATCCCGGTTTGAGGTACGTCAAGGCGAGTTACAAGAGCACGTTAAGTTACAACTTATGTAGCTTTCTAAAGAGAATAAGTGCGGATTGGCAGACTTCACATTTCTTAGAAAATATTCTAGCAAATGTAGGCGTCTTGTAGTTTTCCTTCAACACCGAGCGCGTAGTAAATCGGCACTTAAAATTGCAACTAACAATTTCATTGGTGCCGGCACCGGGGTATTTTTTTTATGACGAACTACACAGATTGGCCAGAGAAACTGGCCTTGAATGCTTCAACGTATTGAGAAGTGGCATAGCTCTTAGGTCGCTTAGCCTAAACCTCTGGCGCAAGTAACTCAACCCAAAGGTGCCCCCTGTGAGGGGTTTTCTCGGCTTGCGCGATTAATGAAGATTGAAAATTTTTGGAGAGACATTCAAAACCTAAACTAACGTGCCACTTCGGGAAGCTGGGAGAAGAAGTGGCCGAAGAAGCTCCAGCGACATTCCTAACATCTAAGGGTTAGGGCCTACCCATAAAATAGCGGTAACGCGCGAGGATTATTCGCAAACTCCGACGGCTGTGAATGGACGCTTTATGAATTCGTGAAGATCTAGCCCGTGCAATGGTAGTCCGGATCGTCGACAATGTGTCTCGACCTCCGGGCGACACGACGGAAGTTTACTCTTACGTTAATTTTCAGCGTTAATTTGATTTAAATTAGGCTTTACTTTTAACTTCGAAGTATACTTGTTTGTACGCCACGATTCACCGCCGTTGGGCCATTAAAACTGCGTTTAATGAAGCGACAGTCCATGCGCATGCAACGACACGCGTCGCAGGCAGGTGCGCGAAGCGTCCGCTCGCTTCCTTGCAATTACAACTTGACAACGCACAATCGACATTATTCTTAAGGCCATGAAAATTAATATTTATTTTATTTATGATAAGAAATAAAAGTCAACGAACAAAGAACTTAGTACATAGCCAGTGCCATTTGAGTGCAATTTTTTGTGCCAGAAACAACTGCTGTTACAGTTTCACTATGTCTAAGAGGTGTCCGAGCTCTTATGGCGCTACAGGCTGGACCTCTATTTGAGTAATTTAGAATAGGATTCTTTTTGCACCTGGGCTTGTGCCGTTACTGTAGCGCGTTATCGATGGCTGAAAGTTGGTATTTTTCATTGTCACTGAATCTTTTTTAATACTTTCTAAGCAAGTGCTTGAAGTTAAAGTTACAGCTTTTATATATGTCCCTCTGCTGGGCACAGACCTTCTCTGTAAAGAGAGTATTAGGGCATAGTCCGCCACGCGGCCCTAGTGCGAATTGATCTTAGAAAAAAATTCTAAGACATGTCAAGTCTGCCTCGATCTTTGGTCTAAATACGATTCACAATCTGGACTCAAACAAACACACCCTTCTTTATCCACTCAGTCGGCTTTGTAAGTGCGTACAATCGCGTTTTTAACGGCTCTACCGCACATGCGTTAGACAGAGCGTGCAACTTTGCGTTTTCACAGTTTCGCGCTTATCGAGACAAGCTTTGTAGTTAATTTAAAGCGCTTTATTAACTTGACGTGCAAAAAGGCAGCGCTGTTACGCTATAAATATAGTGAACTTATAAAACGGCGGAAGTGGTTAATTACGTAGTTAGTACTCGACAAATGTGACGGACGAAGTCTGCCATTATATTTATTACATTAGTTGGAGAAAGGTATAATTTTATAACTAAGTAGCTTCAATAAAATTTTATATTATAACAAAAGTATTTTCTTTCTTCAACAAAAAAGTAAAACGACTTCTTATTTTCGCTTCCCGAAGTGTGTTTATTTAAATTAAATTAGACTAAGTACATAGGTGATTTTATTTTTAAAGTGAAGTGAAGTGAAGTGAAGTGAAGTAAACTTTTTGATGGATGACAAATATGTACATCACAGAATTTTTAATTGATTTTTTATGACAAACTGCACATATTATTAGTATTGAGAGGTGGCATAGCTCTTAGGTCGCTTAACCTAAACCTCTATCGCTAGTAACTCGACACGAGGGTCCCCCCGGTGAGGGTTAACCTCGGCTTGGACGGTTAGTCGCGTAAGTATTCCTATCCGAGGTTGCCCGAGAGGGCCGAACCACGACTCGGTCGGTTGCTATTTCACGGATAATCTAAGGGACATTCAAAAGCTAAACTAACTTTGAGTGCCACTTCGGGAGTTTTGTCCAATGATTTCACTTCAATGTACATGCGGGGTAATCTTGTTTATAAGAGCTTCAAATTGCCACAAGTTGCATAGCACACTAGCAATCCGAGTTTGATCCCGGGTGCCGGCACCAATGAATTTACGATTGCAATTTTTATGTCCTGATTAACCACGCGCTCGGTGGTAAAGGACAACATCGTAAGGAAACCTACATGACTTAGAAATTTTTTAAAATATGTGAAGTCTGCCAATTCGCACTAAAGTCGCGTGTCTGGCTGTGCCCTTATAATCTCTTTACATAGAAGGCCCAACAGTGGGACGTATACAAAAGCTGTAACTTTAAAGGCTGTAAATTAATTGTTAAAGATGTAACTTCTGAGTATGTTAATTACACAAATATCATTCCCGACGTAAGACCTCTGTCAGACAAAATGGAAACCCGCGCGGTTGAGATATCCGGGCGACCGCAGACCACAGCGTCTTGGGTCGCATTAATTCCACGTCGTTTTGGTATATCATGTTTGTTTTGACTTACGCGAGCCGACATCCGAACAAGTTACTCTCTAAGTTATGAACAAGTGAAGCTTAGATCTTAATGCACAATGTCATAAACCGTTGATCAGATTATAATGATCCTGCGAAATGGAACAAACACGAATCTTTTACAAGAAGTATATTTACTATTAAAAGCAAAAACCGACTTCAAATCAAAACAAACGCTCAACGCTATTACGCGCGGGCGCCCTTGTATTTCCGAATTATAGTAGGAATGTTACGGAATCAAACTTAATTAGAACGTAACCAATTCATCAAACTAATCTTAAGGTACATCCCTTCCAATAAAAAATGAATCATCGAAATCGGTTGGCTTGATATTGAGTTATTCGTCCATTTGTGGCGCACATACTTGATGCAAATTTAAGACATATAGTTTTCTCATGGATACCATTCTCAGAATTGGATCCCCAATTGAGACCAAGCACCAGTTTTCAAATAAAAAAAGAATCATCAAAATCGGTTCCAACAAAATTATGTATAAACGTTCAGGCTAGGCGACCTAATAGCTATGCCAACTCTCAATCCGGTGAAGCAGTCAAGGTCTTCTCTGGCCAATCTGTGTGGTTTGTCAATAAAAAAACAAATTTATGCGGTAACAAACATAAAAAATAGACTAATTGTTATCTTCCTCCTTTTGAAGTGGGTTGAAAGAAACGCTTACAGTTCACATTTCATACATTGGAATGTTAACCATTCCAAATATGATTGTGCTAGGAGATTCTTTACGTTTTAGTCTCGTAGTTCTGGGCTTTCAGAATATAGTTATGGTATCCTCTACCTATCGTAAAAGGCGATTAAAAGGGGCCTCTGGGGTCACTGATGTTCCCGTGATCACTGAGAGAGTGTTAGGAGATGGAGTAACCTCCACCGGGACGTGTTCTAGAGCACAGTGCAGAGGGGCTCCCGTGCTTTCCACTAAAGATCTCTGAGCCCCTCACCATGTATCGAAGAGGGCTATCGTGAGGGTTTTAATAAGTAAGAGCCTCATATAACATGGATTCCGGCCATCAATAAATAATAATAAAGTTAGTTTTAAAGTGTCGTAGCTTCACATTCAAAGAGCCCCTAGGTTGTCGACCCCTAACGTAAACCTTTAGGCTATTGACGATATGACAAATAACAAATAACATATTAATTTAGTAAGAAGGCATATCTATTGTCAGTCCCTCATGTCTGAGGATCGTGGTCACCGTTAGAGTTGCACCTGGAGCGGATGATCTGCCTCCACCTTCTGCCCAGCGCGTCTCTTACAGCAGAGTAAAATTTGGATGACGAGTATTTAACTTAATTGGTCCATCTTGTAGATAGAAGTATAGATATCTTTAATTGATTTTTTTTTATGACGAACTACACAGATTGGCCAGAGAGGCTGGCCTTGACTGCTTCACCAGATTGAGAGGTGGCACAGCTCTTAGGTCGCTTAGCCTGAATCTCTATGGCTAGTAACTCGACACAAGGGTCCCCCCGGTGAGGGGTAACCTCGGCTTGGACGGTTACTATGTTACGGGTAAGCATTCCGATCCGAGGGTGCCCGAGAGGGCCGAACCACGACTCGGTCGGTTGCTATTTCACGGATAATAAACTTTATTTGATTTCATCTCACAATATTACACCAATAGCCCAACAGGGTATGCAGGGATTGCGGATTTCCATTCCTGACACCTTTAATGAGTGAATGAATGAATATGCTTTATTGCGCAACAATTAAAAAAAATACATCAGAAAAATAAATATACAATTTTCACATTAGTCGATGAAATTGCATGCGCAATGGACGGTCTTATCGTTAGCGATCTCTTCCAGACAACCTTTGTATGGACAGAAACTTGCGTCTAAAAAAGATTTACATAATACGAAATATGAGTGAATAAATTGAAGATATTTAGGCAATCTTTTTACCTAAAATAATAACAGCGAATATTAAACGGTTTATATGTGGTGTAAACGCACAGAAGTTATTTGTGTAAGCCTTTCCAAGTTACGTTGCGATACAACCATAAGAGGATTAGTGGTCACCAAGAAAACAGGTTGAACCCCCAAGCAGAATTCTTGCCACTGTACCTACTCACTTGAAGATTTTGAAATTAATCTTTACCACCTCTGTGAAATTTCTCAAGTACATTTAGGAGTAAAATTACGATTTGTCACGATGTTTTTCTTCGTTGCCAAACGCGTGGCCTTGTCATCAGTCTTCTTGTGGCGTCATCACAGTCATCTGTATAATAGACCCAGCTGACGGTGTTTCGGGATATCGCCACTACAGCATGTTGGACGCTGTCGTGCAGTTGCAGTTTTCTCGTCACTGTTCTGATGACCACCACTGATCCGTACGTGAGTCCTTGGGCCTCGTGCACGGTAAGGATGCGCGAACCTGCCCCCGATCCGTATCCCTGGTTGGAAAGGGATTCTTTTTCCGTCTGGGTGTATACCAGGAATAATGTGTCGGGGAGGGTTGGTATTATATTCGCGCCTTTGTAATTAGCTCCTTTCAGAGAGTGCATATGCGAAAGTGAGAGTGCATATGTGAAATTTAGCATTCAGGAGGTTTCGAGGATAAATCGATCTAGCTAGGTTTCATTTTTAGAAAATGTCGTTTTATCCGGGCATAAGGTATTCACAGTATACTTCAGTAGATGGCGTTGCTAAGCAACAAACAGAAAAATCAATTTCTATCAATATTATTTATAAACGTGTGTTTCGTCAAAAATAAGATATAGCGCGTGGAAACGTTTTATTGGGTTACAACAGACAATGGTAGAACATACAGATGAAATAGATCACAAAGTTTGAAACAAAAGACAACAGTCACTCAGTTAAGATTAGGAATCTACGATCTTCTAGGATCGAAAAGCGAGTCCTGTTCTTTAACTGTCATGATTTTTAAACATAATTACATTCGAACGATAAATAGATAACAGATATTAATTTATTCCAGACAGGTTTTTAAACCACCAAAAAGGATATTTTTAAGAAAGTATACGAGTATCTAAGTCGTAGGATTGCATTCCAGACATGCGCCAGACCCTTTAAGTACGTGCAAAAAATAGAAAAGGGTGCATGCAGGTTAAACACACGATCTGAATGACAATGCATTTGTTCACTAATATGCGTTGTGGTGCGAAGCAGTCTTTGTGATGACGCCTTAAGGAAGATAATCCATCATTATAATAAATTTTAGTGATGGCTTTGCGTTATCGACAAACTGATATTTAAATAGTGTTGATGGTAATAACGATATTTTAGTATATAGTTATTTGTCATATGTGTACTAATACTCACTCCCTTAATAGTTCTCACTAAATTTCTATTGAACTTCCATCGTCTTGATGGTTGGCGTTCCATCACTGTACCTTTCTAGTGTAATTAACTGCCACGCACTGTCAACCAGCGGTGTTTTACGATTTAATGACCTTCAAGAAACGAGTCTACTCCTATCACTATATCCTTACAAAGGCCGGCAACACATCTGCAGCTTCTCTGTGGATGTTTGCGAGCGACGATTATCACTTAAGATTAGGTGAGCCGTAATCTGATTTGCCCCTTTTCGTATAAAAAAACTCACGCCTTGATTTAGAGAGGACGAAAGTCTAGAAAAACTGATCGTAGTTGGGAATAACGCAGGTAAAAGATCTTCAATCGTTCATCAACAAGGTGGTCCGATCAGGTCAAAATCAAAGGCTCGTCGTCATCCAAATTTTACTCTGTAAGAGACGCGAGTTGGTGGAGGCAAATCATCCGCTCCAGATGCAACCCTGATGGTGACCACAATCCTGAGACATGAGGGACCGACACTAGAGAGAGAGAGAAGCAAGCTTGACTACGATCCCTGAACCTGATGTTGTATGGAAATGCAGTCCTAGATAGTAAGGCGCTCTTACTTAGTAAATGCCTTTTTCTAGATCTCTTTGATTGCTCAACTTATATTGCCTTGTTTATCTTAATTTGTCTTACTCCCACAATATATAATATAGTTTTTATTAGTAGTATATGCGATAGGGTTAATAAGTTGCTTTATCTGATGTATATCGATATCGATGAAATGCTAATCGCAACCCTTTCGCTACTAGGCATAAATCAAAATAGCAGATTGATGGTATTATGTCAACATGCACAATCACAATGTAGATTACTTTACATAATAATTCTAATGCTTGTCAATTATTGAATAAAACATTAGACAGTAATAAGGGCAGATGGCTTGCACAATTTGTATGTGAGAACGAAGCTGGGCATCCGTAATGGTGCTTATAGTAATTTGTCATTGCTAAATGTTGGCAATACTGAAAGAGTTTTATGGAAATTATAGGGATTAGAAAACGACGCACTCCTTGCGGTAGGCTCGGTATACCGTGAGACCGTTTATGTTAACTTCCACATATAATACTAGCGTACCCAGCACGCTTCGCCGGGCTAGATTTTGCATTATTTTAATTAAACAATAAACTTACATCATTAAATAATAAATATAACCCTCCCAATATATTAAATTATTAACGGCGTTCTCTTCTCTTCTCGAGCGGGTGATTATCATTACCTAGACCCATGTACATTTCAGCAGCATCAGTAAACGTATACATTCGCGGCGCCATAACTTACCTTGAATACTTCAAATTCCTTCATTATTATCTTTAATATGCTTCAGTATACTTTATTATACTTCAATATACTCCATTGTACTTCAATTTAGTTCATAATTACATAAATATACACAACGCATGTGTCAATACAAATTTGGGTTATAAAACAATAGAATATCATAATAGTAAATGAAAGCTGTATTAGACAGTTCAAAAGAGGAGTGCTCCTATTGTCACCAAACTTTACAGGATTACTCGTCCAGGTCAATCTGAAGATTCCTGAAAATTTCATTGAAGTCGGTCCAGCGGTTTTGGAGCCAATATGGGACATACCCACACACTTTCTCTTTTAAATAGATATAATAGTGAACACGTTTTACGTAAGGCATACTGATCGTTGGAAAGAGGTCACATACATTATAAAAATCAATTACAGAATTCGAAACCGAATTCTCCGGAATATTACTTATTAATTTGCAAGACCTTCATTTGTAGTTTTAATATGCTTAAAAGCTTAAGTTTTTTCTAAAATTTGTGAAGTGTTTAGTGCTGTGAGTAATAAAAAATATCAGTATATTTTTTTCACGTGATTAGTTTGGTCCCAAATTAAGTTTCTTAGTATCTACTTAGTCATCTTCATTGCTGAAGGTCTAGCATAAAGTGTTGATCGCTCGCTTGACTGTTAACTTCCACGTGTCCCTGTCCTCGGTAGGAGCTTTGGTAGAGTTTTGGTAATAGTGAGCGACCGCGTGCTCTTTTTCCGTCCACATGGTCAACAACCATTATTAGCTTTGTTAGCATATAACCTTCGATTACGAAGGAAGGAATACCTGTACGTATGGAAGCATGTTTGATGGGTGAGATATTAGTAGGATTACGACAATCTAAGGCTTTAAGTTGTCAATGACATGGAGTTACAAAATTTAAGAAGAAAGAGCAAAATAGGCGCGAGAATTGTAATATTTGATTTAATTTGCTGTCAGTTTTTGTTTTCAATCGTACTTATACTTCATCACCGCGTCATTACTGTTAGTGTCTTTTTTGTTACTTAATGTGAAGAAAAATCGAAATCTCATTGGTACTAACCAGCTCAGACATGAGCCTAAAATCGGTTAACAGATGATGGCACTAACAGTGGACAAATAATAACATTTAAAAGAAAAAGAATGCTTACAGTATTGTTTATTGCTATCAATTTTTTTCAAGAAATTTCCCTAAAACAAAAAAAAAACGTACGTATCTTTAATTTTCGCAGTTCGTATCCTAAGCCTAATATTTTCTTAACCTAAGGCTATTGATGCATCAAATTTAAAATACAGATAAATAGAGAACCTCTATTTTGAAGTCGTTTAATTTAATTTATTTGGTGACGCAGCTGAAACCAATCTGCTCAGTCTTGAGCACAGGCGTAAGGTAGCTGGCCTTTCGGTTTTCTACAGATTGCATTTTGGAGAGTGTGCTCAGGAACTACATGATCTAATTCCCCCATCCCCTTTCCACCTTCGGACTTCTAGACGCACTGCGGGATTTCATCCTTTTATTGTGAACATCCCTCAAACCGATTTGCTTCGTCTTTCATTCTTCGTACAGCAAAGGACTGGAATAGTTTGCCCGCGTCTGTCTTTCCTTCCGATTACAATGTGTATTTTCAAGAGTGGAGTGAATAGGCATTTACTAAGCTAGTGCGCCTTACCATCCAGGACTGCATTTCCACTTAACATCAGGTGGGATCGTAGTCAAACACTTGCTTAGAAATTATTAAAAAATGGAAGAAACACGTAAATATAAGAAGTTTCAAAAAAAAAATAAAATAATATGAATATTCCACCGCGCCACAAGTAAATATTACAATCAAATAAAAGGCCCGAAACGGTAACTAGAGGTACTTAAATCCTTTTGCACCCAATACAATAGATCAATACCCAATAATCTCATAATAGCCGGAATTACTGAAGGGTGGCACCGGCCTCCGATACGGCCCATTGAAACCAATCGAAGGGTTAAGATTTGCTCTTTGAAGATTACTCAAAAGCCGATTTCTCGTATTATTTATTGCAAAGTAACTAACTGAGGATTTTTTAAGTTAATTAATGAGAATAATAAACTCGTGAGCACATACAGGCAACACTAAGTACTAAAATTTTAATAAAAATAAAATTTAATGAAAAATACTGTATTCTCCAAGTTTACGTAAGACATCGTTTTTCGTTTAAGTTTATATTATTAAAGAAATATAAATAAATTAATAATAAAAAACATTTTAAGGATATTTAATTGTCTATCATGCACAATTTATTTCAGTTAGCTAGCGTCTTTATCTTCCGAGATATTCAAACTTTCTATACCGACCCTTTAGTTTTGCTCACGGCTTTAATTACTTACGCACCTCGTCGTATTTAAACCCCATCACGATCCCACCTGATGTTAAGTGGATCTACCTGATCTACTTTCAAAATGTACTATGGCAGCTTTACCTAAGCAAGGAATAGTTTGACAATTGCTGTCCCTATCCATCTATAATTATATATATATATTTATATACATATATATATATACATATATATATATACATATATATATACATATTTATATATAATTATAGATGATCTATTTATTTTTATATATTTAATTTATTTGTAAGTAGGTATATATATTATATACGCATGCATTTATTATAGTTTTCTTTTATTTATTATTTTCTCACATAGCTTGCACCCGTTACTTTGTCTCTACACAACCCCAAGGTAGACTGGCATTAAGTCCGCCTATTTGTACCTTTTTTTGTATTGTGTGCAAATAAAGAATAAATAAATAAATAAATGCAGTCATGGATGTTAAGGTGCAATACCTTTTTTTTTTTTTGTTAACGCGGGGGATACGAGTTATTAACCATCCTCCGGTACCCTGGGTGGGCCCGGAGGGATGTGTGGGACTCGGCCAGGGCAGCCCATACCCACGAAACCTACCGCGAATGCCATCAGCCGTTATGAGCGGGGTGCCCCGGATCTGTCAGCGACAGGACACCCCAACGACCGGCCGGTCTCGGCAAGACCGGACTTCACCCTCGAAGGGGACTCCTCCGGCACTCAGAGAAGTCCCGACGACGCCGAAGCATGCTGGGGCCAGGTTCCCATCCTGGCCCCGCTTCGGATTACGGGGGCAGCGAGAGGAGGCGTTTGAAACGCCTCCTGCGCACCCCGACTCGTCGCCTGCGGAGGGAGGGAGCCCCACGGCTCCCCTCCCTGACCCGCTCGTCGGCCTCCTTTTGGGACATGACTGTCTCGCAGAAGGAGGCGACCGCCGACCAAGACCTGTCGCTCCGTACCATCGCAAGTGCGAGGCTCGGAAGCGACAGGTCTACTCCACCGATGGCGGATGCCAAGTCGCAACGCTGCGCTGCCCATCTCGGGCACACCTCCAGAGTGTGCTGGGCAGAGTCCACCGCAGCGCCACAATCATGGCACCGCTCATCAGCCTCCCGTCGGGCCGTCCGACACAGGTAGTCCCCGAAGCAGCCATGCCCCGTAAGGTGCAATACCTAGCTTACTACTAAGTAGTAACAATATATTTTAAATTGTTTGTTAATGGAAATGTTACTAAAAACATTTAACACTTAGGGCCTGGTATGGCTGTATATGTAGGTACGAAAACGACGAAAAACTAAGTACAAATAAAAAAAAAATTAATAATAAAAATTATAGGAATACAGAAGGAAAACGATTGACATAATATTTTTTTTTTGTTAGAGTTTGTTACGTGTACTCTGCTCTTGAATACACTCATTAATTGTAGGGAAAGACTGACGCGGGAAAATTATTCCAATCTTTTTCTGTACAAATAATTAAAGACTAAAAAAGCGCTTCAAGTCCGGGTACTTATAAAGTGCTTCAAATTTGAGGAATAATATTATAAGTGTATTTACTTCATATTAGAGCCGTGGTAGCTCAGTGTCAGGGCCTCACGTTGCACAGTACGTTAGCAACCCGAGTTCGATCCCCGGTACCGGCACCAATAAATTTGTTGTTGCAATTTTATGTGCTGATTTACCACGCGCTCGACGGTGACGGAAAACATCGTGAGAAAACCTACATGTCCTAGAAAAAATTTCTAAGACATGTTAGTCTGCCAATCCGCACTAGGTGTGCATAGTCCTATGCCCTTATACTCTCTTTACAGAGAAGGCCTGCGCTCAGCAGTGGGACATATATAAAGGCTGTAACTTTAACTTGTACTTAATATTTTTTTCGACTACAATATGATGTAAACGATATTGAAAACAACACCGACCGTGTGGAAATCATTATTGTGCACGTAAACCTGATGTAAAATCATTCATCAAACATTTCATAGTTGAAATATAATGACAAAAAATGTGGTAAACGACATGAAAACACTATTAAGTCTAAACGCCACAATTACCGAGAAACTTTTTTTCTACGTTCACTCGCTGTCCGCAACGTTGGCTAAGGCAAAAAGTGTATCCAGTTTCAAACTAAATCATTGTATAGATTGTTACTAGCGCACGCGTCAATGTCAACTATTGTTATCGATTGAAAATCAATAGCTGTTATGATTTCTGCTGCTCTACCCTAGCTACTTTTTCCATTGATGAAATACAATATTATATTTGAAAGGGTTAGATTGAGTGTGCGCGTGTACGATTTTTTAAAAGAGCAATCACATCATTGTTGGTAACTTGTCACGCCCTTAAAATGAGTTTGGACCCTAATTTGTAAAAATAAACGCAAATAAAAATTTTAATTACCAATTCGAGCAGTCTTCAACGCCCTAGTTTTCAAAATTATCTAAAATTAATTAACTAATTTAAAAAAAAAGTTAAAAAAAGTTCTAATAGCGAATATGTTGTATTGTGTAAATGTGTCTATGTGTTCTACTGTGTAAATTGACATACACAATTGAACATAGTTTTAAGTATACATTATTAATGTTTGTGTGTGTTGGTGTACCTTAAATAAATAAACCATTATAGGATTTTGTGCAAAATTATTAAACAAAAACCATTTATTTTAAAACAATGCGACCATTTTCTTATTCACAATATCACTAACATTAAAGTTAGACACATTAAAATCCTTACTTCCCGAAGTGGTACTCAGAGTTAGTTTAGCTTTTGAATGTCTCTTAGATTATCCGTGAAATAGCAACCGAGCGAATCGTGGTGCGGCCCTCTCGGGCGCCCTCGGATCGGAATGCTTACGCGTAACATAGTAACCGTCCAAG
Source organism: Meandrusa payeni (assembly GCA_029286785.1). Lineage (NCBI taxonomy): Eukaryota > Metazoa > Arthropoda > Insecta > Lepidoptera > Papilionidae > Meandrusa > Meandrusa payeni. The sequence goes on from JAGSMX010000029.1 coordinate 8,481,845, forward strand.
CCGAGGTTACCCCTCACCCTTGTGTCGAGTTACTAACAATAGAGGTTCAGGCTAAGCGACCTAGTAGTTCGTCATAAAAAAAAAATAAAAAAAAACATTAAAATCCGCCGAGCAAAAATCTCGGCACAAAAAAAATCGGCACATCAAATTTGCAACCAGCGTACCATGCAACTTGAGCCAACCGCCCGGACACTGAGCTAACTCTAACATTAGCTCATTACTAACATTCTTGTTAACCGTTTCAACTAAGCTATATGCTATATCGTCGAACGGTGGATACGAACTTAACCTTATGTTTATACTATACCTTAAAACAGGGGTCGGCATCCTGCGGCTCGCGACACACAAGCGGCTTTTTGGATTTAAGTTAGGGCTCTCTAGTACTTTATTTATGTAAGTAATTACTTAAAAAATTGTAGCTCTTTAAAACACCTGCCCTAAACCATTTGGCTAATGACGCATTGACCATCCAAGACAGCATTTTCATTTAGCATCATTGTGGTCGAGCACTTCCTTAGACAGTAAAAAGTGTAATTGAATAAACTGTGTCTTATTTCCATGTTATTCTAAAAATTGGCTTCTAATTCTAAATTACGAATTTACCGAAAAATACTCAAACACTTAAATTTTTAACAAATAACTCAGCAGACTCAACGCAGTCCCACATATTTAATATAATTTCAAAATTATTATATTTAAAATTAAAAAAAAACCTATTTAAAAATTGGAACCAAAACTTTGATTGGAAGGTGGGCGTTAATAGCAGTGACACAATAACCTATTATTAATGTTGCTATTATCGAACACGACAATTGTACTATTTCAAACTTTGTTATGATTTTTAAATAAAGATTTTTATTAATTATTATATTTTTATTATTCAAATCTTTTACATATTTAATTAAAGCTTATGAACAAAATTAAACCGGATAAAAATCCGTTAAATAATTTTATTTCTATAGTTAAAGATAATGGCTTAACCGTTAGTCGAAAACTGTTTAATAACTCACAAATAATAACGTACCTAATTATTACTATAACAATTTTGTCCCCATATTCTCACGAATCTTTTTTTAATTGAACCCAAGCAGATGTTTTGTTCCACCAAAAGATATAAGGAATCGATGATAAAAAACGTCCCACTGCTAAATATTCGTCAAACAAAGAAAATCAAGGATGACGTGCACCAAAACCGGAATTCAATTAGGGATACAAAAGAAATTGTTTGCGGGGACAAAGTTCTTGTTCCTCATTGCTTTAATTATTCACCTTACGTTATGTTCTTGAACGTACCCGAAGCAATCCTCTCACACGATAGCAAAACCATCACTAATAATACTCACAATTCTCATACATAGGCTATACAAAAAAAACCTGACCCCAAAAGAATTCTTAAGCGAAATTAAAAATTCCGCTGTCTCTAAGATAAAGGCCAAAGTAAACACACATTCAGAAAGATAGTCTTAGACTTTAATATGCAAAGTAACATGCAAAACGCAAAGAGGAAGGGTGACCAAACAGGCTATGCAAATCTCCGTGCGAAGTTAAAAGCGAGAAACAAATACGTATAAAAACCGCCTGTATGAGAGAGCGATAAACATAAAAACAATTTTTGCATTGTCTAGTTTTGCATGCATATATTAAAAAACGTGTAGGGCCAAATATCGTCCCTTGGGGCACACTTTTCTCACAATCTATGTTCCGTATGCAAATAGGTGATACTGCGTAATCTTTTATTTTAATGGCATCTTATTGTGTTAAACCTATTCAGACTTTGTGGGGTGAATAGGAACAGAAAGGTGGAAAGCAAAAAATTAATGATTCGACGTATGCAAATGCGCTTCTTTACCTTGTATGGTGGGAATGCGCATTTTTCGATAGAACCAAAAAAAGAAATTCGTTAGCGACGGCCGTTATTTTTTTTAAACTCGAATGGTTTATTATTATTTTCGAATATTTGTCAGCTCTTTAATTAAAAGCTGGTTTTACCTATATTTACGGATCATAACCAAGTAAATGTAGGGTGTGTTTTGTGTTTATGTTGTGGGTGTGTTGATATTGTATCCTATTTGAGTGTCCTTTATTTTCATGAACTTTTAATAATTCTACAGGTATTCAGAATAACTTTTTGGAGAGTTATGTAAAGGCTTCTTTTAAATCTATAAGTTTGAGGCTATGACGTGGGATAATACCTGTTGTGGAAATCACTATAGACACTTTGTAAACTTTTTGCTGTCTCCAGATTCTGGTTATTTCGACTTTTTTATTATTATTTCTTCTATGTATTTTGATAACTTAAGTTAAGTTTTTATAATATTTCTATAAAAATAAAATACAGAAAAATATAATACAAAAACATTATAAAAACCTAACCTAGTGTGTGCCACCGGCAACGAAGCAGACCTCAAGCAACCGGTGGCTAGGGCGACATAGAGAGAGACCTCCTGACGATGCGTGCCGTGTCCAGGAGTACTGCCTTCTGTATCTGACCCTTGACCCAGCCATCCAGCGAAAGTCTCTTAAGATAATGATCAAGACTTTTCGCTGTTTTTTTGCTATGAGACCGTTTTATTATTATTATAATAAGACTTTCGGATAGTAATAATTTATTTATCATTGTCCAAGTTTAGAGCACTTCGACCCATATAGAATAGAATAGACGAAAAAAATTGTAGAAACAAAACAATGAAACAGAGTAGTAAACAGAACGTAAAAAACAGAGTAAAAAAAGTTGAGTACTACTACTATTTACTATTTTACTACTAGTAGTACTATTTTAGTAGAAGTAAATAAAATTTACACTGTTGTGTGAAAGTAACATTTAGAACAGCGTCTAGCATATCGTTATGGAATGTGTAATGTCCGATACTTTTCAACGTATTTCAAAAAGGAGAAGTTCTCAATTCGTCTGTATTGTTTTATGTATTAGCTCATCATTTTCGACTGGGTCTGGGACTGGAAGCGATTTTGATGATTCTTTCTTTTAAAAGCTCATTTAAATTTTGTTCAATTCTGACAATGGGATCCATGAAAAAACCATATAAGTTATAAATTAACATTAAGTAAAAACGCGACAAATGGACGAATATCCAATATCATCACAAACGATTTCGATGATTCATTTTTTATTGGAAAGGACGTACCTACATGAATAGTTTGATAAAAGTTTGGTTAAATTCTGATTAATTTAATTTTATAATATTGTTACGATAATTCCGAAGTACAAAGAGAGCGTCCACGTAATAGCGTTTAACGTTTAATTCGATTTGAAGGCGGCTTTTTTTCCCGTAAATATACTTATGGGACAAGAATCAATCTTGCATCAAGCATGTTATAAGACTCGTGTTTTTTTTAAAGAGGCAGTAATGATAAATACAGAGGTTACCCCTCACCGGGGGGACCCTGGTGTCGAGTTACCATCTAATAGAGGTTCAGGCTAAGCGATCTAAGAGCTGTGCCACCTCTCAAATCCGGTGAAGCAGTAAAGGCCAGCTTCTCTGTGCCAACTGTGTTAGTTCGTTAAAAAAAAAATGCAGAATTTTGTTTACCTGTCCTACCGCTTCCAATACCTCTTAATTTGTTAAAATTTGGACTGATTTTTGACAAACTAGATTGACCAGAGAAGCTGGCCTTGACTGCTGCACCGGATTGAGAGGTCGCATAGCTCTTACGTCGCCTCTATCGCTAGTAACTCGACACAAAGGTCCCCACGGTGAGGGGTAACCTCTGCTTAAACGGTTAATATGTTACGTGTAAGCATTCCGATCCAATTGCAATTGTGCTCAAGTATTACATGATTTAATCATCACCCTTCAACTACTGCTGGATTTCATCCTTTTATTGTGGACATCCCTCAAACTCTAACGAAGCGCTTCTTCTTTCATTATTCGCACAGCAAAATACTGCAATAGTTTGCCCGCGTCTGTCTCTCCCTCTCAGCAATGTTGGTGTTTACAAGAGTAGAATTAATAGGTAATTACTAAGCTAGAGCGCCTTACCATCCAGGACTGCATTTAAATTTATTGTCATGTGATATTGTGGTCAAGCTCTTGCTTGGAATGTATCAAAAAAGATTGTAGACTAGACTATCAATGATTCCATAAATTTGCTAAGTCAAGTATGTAAAACAATATCGTATTGATTCGTAAAATATATAATTGATTATTTTTTAATTAAATTGACCTATTTCATTTATTTTCTTTTTCAGGTAAGTCTCCGAAGATTATGCAACGCTCTCACAGTAAGTTTTGTGCAATCTTCTCAAATTTTACTAGTACATTATATTCATATCACCGTTAGTTTGCAAAATATAAATAAACATTAATCTATGCATTCAACAACCATCGATTTTTAACTTACCGACATCTATTGACGAAATTTGGAAACTTAACATTAGTTCTACCACTTACAAATAGATGGCCGTAGCGTAACATTATATGCGTTTATTCTTCTGTTGGATTTATATATTTGAGATATCTTAATTTCGCCAATGCACGAAGTTTAATAAATTCAAATAATATTTTCAACTAATTAATATTATAATAATCGACTAATATCTTGTCTATACAAATAAATAAAATCGGAGCGTCTATTAGTAATTTTCAAATACCCGCTGTTTACTACATGTATTTGAATGTATTTACGGTACATAAACCAAGTAACATTTACATTACTAATACATTTACAAGTTTTGTCTGATAAACAGACGTCTATCTGTTTGTTCCGAAGAATCTCTGGAACGGCTGGACTGATTTTGAAGGGACTTGCACAGGCAGATAGCTTATGAGATAAGGCGTAACTTAAGCTTGGCTTATAAAATAAAAATGCAAAAACGAAATAAGTGTGTTGTTAAATTCCACGCGAATGAATTCAAACGGTTAGTTCAAAATATGTTTGATTAAATACGTGACCTAAAACTTTATTGCCAGATAGGTGAAAAGACGTTTAAATAAATGTTAATATTTTAAGCTTTAGTGGTAAAAAAATGAAAATTTTCTCATTAACATAATCTATTATAAACGTATAACACTTTAATTCGTAACTATTTTGATGTTAGTAGCCTTTTAGTGCTTTTAATAAATATAATTAGCTTCCCAATTTCTAACACGCTGTTAAACATCAAAAGCAACACAAAATATTTCGTTGGCGCTGTGCAGACGTAGTTACGCACACAATCTCACGCAGCATCTTTGCTAATGTACACATAGACAGACTATACACACACCAGCGTAACACTATGAAGAATGACTCGCGAGCCATGTGGTAGTCAACAACGAGTATTTTGACGAATTCCGAATAGGCAATGTGCGTTTAATCGGCATGTGTTGGTCTAAATTATTAATATATTAATACTGCCTATCCACTGCTGGAAATAGGCATTCCATCATATACGATCCTCCACGTTCCGTATCCAGCCACTTCCAGTTATAAGATCGATCCATCTGAAGGAAAGGCGCTCTGCACTTCTCCGATCCATGTGCGGCCTCCATTCCAAGATTTTTCTCCTCCATTTGTGCCACTGACTCGGCAAATGTGACAGGCCCACTGCCACTTTAACTTGCTGACTTGACTTTAAGAGCTATGTCTCTACTATTGTTCTCCTTCGAAATATTTCGTTTCAGGTAATTTGGTTAAAAACAGTAAACTTTCGTTTTTAGGACTGTTCACGTGAGCCACGATATAAGTTTTCAATCAAGTGTTGGAATGGTTAAAAATAATGGGAGTTAATGTCTTGTTTAAGTTATATATACGTAGTATTATATTATATATAGTACTGTTTATACATAGTATTTACATATTTTCAAGACATTAATATGCTCTATACATATCTCATTACTCCGGGATCTCCAGATGAACGCACCGGAGCCCCTCTGTACTGTGCTCAAGGGGAGTACATCCCGGGGAGGGAGGGGAGGTTATTCCCTCCCCCCCTGTGCCTTCGCAGTGCAAGCCGACACGGGCCAGCCGATGTCGCCTTCTTCCCGGGTCCTCCATAGCGGACGACAAAGGCCCCCACCCTTGTTGCCCAGTGAACCCGAGGCCCCTTTTAGTCGCCTTCTACGACAGGCAGGGGATACCGTAGACTTATTCTTGAGAGCCGAGAGAGAGAACTACAGGGCAGAATAATGAAAATACAGGGCAAAATAATAATATGCACACTAGTTCATGGCAGCAGTAAGTAATGTTATTGCACCTACTGCTAGCTTATCTTACATGTGTAACACTCAAGTGCCTGGCTCTTAAAGCCTTGGGTTCTGATTTCAACTGGGGCGTACCAAGACCTCGCAGAATACCGGCGTCAAGTGGAGGTATTTTATAACAAATCCTCTGTGACCACCAGCCCTGTATAGTGCAGGAATCATCAGTAATTTATATTTTTATAGGAAAAAGGGCAAACGCTCAAAAACATCCACTACACCGCAGATGCATTGCCGCCCTTTAAGAAAGTAATAGGCTCGTTTCTCGAGAGTCCTCGAATCATATAGATTCGGAAACAACTCAGGTGACCGTTGGTTTACACTTTCATAGTACGTGAACGTACGCGAAAAACATAGTCGTATAAGGCCAATCATTATCAAACCATCAAAGCCAGCGATTAAATTCCCAAGGTTAGTTTTATTTTAGCTCAATACTGTTTAGTAATTATAACACAGTATTGGTGTCTATTGGTTTAAAATTATGCGCCCAACGTTTACGCTCCAGTGACAATACAAATCCCATAGTTATACAAATATCGCATCATAGCATAGCGAGAGACGTAAATCGATTACAATTTAAAACAATGTAAATCGTTAATTTAGCCTAAATTAATCTAATATAAACGGGTCGACGCAATCTTTGATCGTGAGTAAAACAGTTTTCATCATTGTCTTTTACATTTAACATTGCGTGAATTGTTAATAACACGCAACATAAATTGTTGAATTAAAGATGAATGTAAAATTTATTGATGCGAAAAATGATATTTAACAGACAATGTTGCCGGCGACACGCACATTCGTGCCTCCGATGACGCTGCGCTTGCGCACAGTTGCCGAGGCATACGGAAGGGGGAGGCGTGGGGGGAGAAACCTGATTTTCGGTCTATGTTGACCTTGTGGCCGACACGTATTACATCACAATGTTTTATAATGCCTTATTTTGTACAAGGGGACGCGCTATTTTCGATCTTAAGCAATCGAGTTAAGGCTTTAAATGTGATCTTGTATTTTAATAGCGCTTATACCGTTTGTAGTTTGTGTGTATAGTCTGACGCGCGGTAGACGTGTATTGCTACCTACTTCGGAGGTTTTTCCGGCTCAGCCTTTCCGCGTTTGCGTTACCACTTTACGTGTTGTTTGAATTTTCGTTTGGTGTTTGTTTTGATGTTTGATTCGTCTACGGACGGGATTCCCCGGTTTACTTTAATTCACTTACTTATCAGCCAGTATACAAGTGAATTAGAATTTATTTTATAACGATATTAAAGACGTTACTGCGTGTCTGTATAAACTATAAGAAACAACATTCAATGTCCTTTATTTTGTTTTATTTTCACCTTAAATAGAATTATCGAGAGACACGATACACAGGTACCTTGATATATCTACGAGCCCTAATATACGAATTAAATACATGGTATTTTGCTTTGAGATGAGAGCAAAATTTTGAGAAACAAAATCGCACACTACACCGTTCTGCCAGTTTTTTTATTTGAAAAGTGGCAAATGAGCTTACGGCTCACCTGAACTTAAGTGATCACCGTCGCCCATCCACAGCATCAGAGGAGCTGCAGGTGGGTTGCCGACCTTTGAGGTAGGAGTAGGCTCGTAGGTACCTCAGACTACACCTCAGTCTGTGTGCTTGAAATTAAAAGAAATAAATTAAATATTTATTATTTATTTATTTATAATGAGAAAAGTTTCTTTGAAATAATAAGATTTTTTATTGGAAATGATGTACTTCAAGGATAGTTTGCTGAGAGTTCGGTTAGGTTCTGATTAATTCTATTTTGTAATACTCCTACTATGATTTGATCGGTATTTGTCGTCACAGGTCTTCCGCCGGCTGGCTTATTCATGGTGTCGTTTTCACCGGCTCTGAATCGTCGAAACCATTCCTCCGTGGTTCGAAGTGATAGAGTACCATCCCCCAAAACACCATTAATCTCACGGAACGTTTCTCTAGCGGATTTGCCTTTAACGAAGGAAAACTTTAAAATAGCGCGAATTTCGGCGTTAGTGAACTCCATGTTTACACGTCTATAACTGTTGAACGCAATATCCAAACTAATTATGCATAACGTCGTTTTGTAGGTTATGTCAAGACCTTTCAAATTATGTATAGTATTGCTAGATACGAGCTCTGTAGCGCTTTGTACATAGCCGCGAAATTCAAAAGACAAAAAGGCGGAAGGGAAATATTTGACAACCTATTATAATTGGGAAATACAAAACGTCGTTCACACGCAGTAGCGTTTAACGTTTGATTCGATTTGAAATCGGTTTTTGTATTTACTAGTAAATATAACTTGTCAAGAAATTGTACAAATATTTATTTTTTTAAGTAACAAAAAAAAATTGCTAATAATTAGTGCCCGGTTAATGGCGATGAGCAATAAGTTTGGTGAAAACGGACGACTTAATCTATCTCTGTCTATCACGTGTGCATCTAGAGATAAGATTCATCAGAAGACACTAGACGGATGTATTTCGTCTAGATTGTCGCTATTGTTATAATTTGTAGGTCTCGTAGAATAAAATAGTCCAACAACTAATACACTCGCTTTATTGAGACAGCGTAACGTTGTACAAAGAATTATTTATAACAAATACCGTCACAACTGCGCGTCCTCACAATCTTTATACAAAATTAATTAGAAGTCAGATTAGGAACTAATAAGGTTAAACTATTGTTTACAATGCCAAGTTCACGTGACGATCAACTAAATTATTAATTATGAATTAAAGATACAATAAGGTTCAGGTAAATCACCAAGATATCATTGGAAGTAGTTATTATGCATAACGATCGCTTGGTGTCATGTGTTGCCAGCTAACACTATATAATATAAGGGACAGACAAGGAGTAGTGCTAACCGATGATTACGTGTCCGACGTATAGCTGTATATGAAGCGAAAGATGTGTCAGGATCGTGCTAAGAGGAAGTCCGTGATCTCTGCCTAACCCTCCTGAAGCGGGCGTGTTTGTAAATAAACTATGAATGAAATGTGTATGGAAATGTTAACAACTGTGCCCCTGTAAGGTGATTTTTATTTCATAACCTTGAATGGCGAACGCTTCTCGTTCTTTGTAACAGCTCGTTGACAGAAAGCTGAGTGTTGGCTATCGTCTGGCGCTGTCGTTAAGGCAGGTCGGAGGCCTTGAATTCTAAATCGGCTTATGATATGCTTCTACTAATGCCCGCTGGGGCCACTTCGAGACGTTCAATTCACACTATATTTAGCATCGCCTATTCACAGAGCGTGCGTTTGTATATTTATGGATCTGTATAACTGGCTTATTTAGTGAAAACAAAAAAAGCGCTAGTGCTTTAAACTACACGACTGAAGTACAAATACAAATACTTTATTCAAAAAATTTCCTTACAAATACACGAACTCCCTGACTCCTGAACTAGGAGTTAAACCTGTATCTCAGGAATCAGTACCCTCTCCCACTGCCATACATCAATTTCAATTTCAAATTTAATTAAACAAACATAAAAACATATATTCAACAAACAACAACAACAAATATTCAGATATATCTATTTGTACTTTCTAAGCAAGTACTTGACTACCATCCGACCTGATGTTAAGTGGAAATGCAATCCTGGTTGCGCACTAACTTAAACAGCCGAAGCGTCAATAGCCTAATGGTTTAGGGTACGGTATGCGAATCGTAAGGTCGTAGGTTCGAATCCACCATTCGACTATTGACGTGAACCATCTCCTAGCACAAGCCTAAGCTTAGTTGGAATGGTTAACAACAATGTTAGTAATATTTTCTAAAATAAAAAAGGAAATATTGCTAGCTTTCTTTAAAAAAAGTCTATTAACACTACTCTTGTAAATACTGTGGGTATTTAGAATGAAAGACAGACGTGGGCAAACTATTCCAGTCCCTAGCTGTACGAAGATGATTGTTTAAGAAGGAAAGAAATATTCGCGATCGCGCGCAATATTCTCTCTTACTCCTACAGTGTCATCCAGACCTGTAGTGTGTCTTAACTGGCTATGAGAGAAAGAGAAAAAGAAAATTGGTGCACTTTTCGTAACGCTCACCACCTTGTGTAGTATTACGAGTGAACGTTATTGTGTATCCGATGTTTCTTTGGCTCCTTGAAGTAATTAAAGCAACTCATCTAGTTCTGCCCCTCTGTTCTCGTCGCTTTCGGGTAAAAATTTATTTTTTCTTCTACAAAACTATATAGATTATTGAGAAGCTGATTTTGACTACGCACCGGATTGGCATGGCTCTTAAGTCGCTTAGTCTGAACCTCTAATCGATTCCAGGTTAGAATCATGAATATCAGTCCCAGCACTGACAGGGACCGCGCTGAGTTATTCTAATAGAGGCGCCCTTTAAGCGTCCTTACAGCTTGGCCTTTGGAACTAACGGCCTTATAGCCCACCAGCGTACCTTCTAGCCCAAGAAATCTCTAAGTGATATAGTTAGTTCAAATTACATTAGTACCTTCTTCATTTCAATCATTTCACCATATTTGTCTCTGTGTCTTGTGAGACGAAACAGATGGATGGTACTCGTAACTCCAGTCCACTGTCCTTCTATGACCACGTCTTTTGCCAGCGACTTTACCCATCAAGTTTGTTACCTAGTAACCGAAATAGATTCGTCTTGGTCGACTACGGAGAGATGGAGCGAGATAGCGGCTAAGTAATTCCATGGAAACAGGTTCCCGATTCGTTGTTTTTTTTTTATTCAAAATCACCGCCGCAATTAAACTATAGCCAACTATAACCGGTTTCACGTTTAGATTTATTTCGCACGGGTTAATATTCGTGTTCATTATGTTTTGATTTACTTGACGCCCGTTAATTTCAACGGTGGAGTGTTTGTATCTATACGGAGTCTAATTAAATAACTCATCTCCTTTTGTAGTAGCTACATAAAACGATAATATCTTTTGAGTTATTCAAAATAACTATGCTCATAAGCTCGTGACCAAAAATTGTAAAGAATATTGGAAATTATCTTCGAGAGGCATCGGAAAAGTCAAGGAATACTGAAGGAAGCCTGTGTCTATCTAGCTGGAAATAGACTTTCCCCAATGCTTTCCACTAGTATGCTCTAGTTTAGTAAGTGCCTATTCACTCTACTGTTCTCCATTGAATTTTTTCGTTTCGTATTCTATTTTTCTTAGAGAAATACAGAGTTATGCGACTTTAAGTTTGTTGATATTGGAATAAGTTAATGATTATTGCTATGTACTGTCACGGATTCGAATTCAGGCCTTTCACATCCAAAGTCGAACCACTTAGAAATTGAAGCATGAATAGCCTAATAGTTTAGGGTACGTTCTGCGAATCGTAAGGTCCTGGGTGCGAATCCACCATTCGACTATTGACGTAAAACATTTCCTAGCACTAGCTTAAGCTCAGTTGGAATGTTTAACAAGAATGTTAGTAATATTTATGAAAAAAAATATTTTTTAAAAAATAATTGTTTTGTTCACACTATCATTAACTAGGGTCGCTTAGTCTGAGACTCTTTAGGGAGAAACTTGTCGCAAGGCCCCCGAGAGGTGACTCTATTCGCGGTAGCATTTCTCTTCATGTCCCTCAAGGTTGGCAGTCAGTCTTATAAACTTCTCCGACTGTTTTTATTCCCGTCAATTCCCTGATGTTTCTTAGCCATGAGTTCTCCTTCTTCCCACTCCTCTTTTTCCTGTTATTTTGCATTTTAGCATTTTACTTAATCGTTATGTTACAAGTCCAAGAATTATGGTAACCCTGTTCGTAGCGGACGTAGGAATTAAACGTAAAAAACGTAAACTTTCGTTTATCATATTCACACAAGCCGACAAAAAGCTACAATTCGTTACATTGTCGTCTTTTTTCTAATCCGTGCGTTTTTTTTGTTTCACAAAACTCCGAGTAAAAACGTCACACGGCGGCGGTAAGGTTTTTTTTCGCATAAAACAGTAGGTCAGTGTGTCTCGATTTGTCCTTTGACTGGGCTGTGGACGATTCATGTTCAAATTCGTCCATTCTGACTCACGTCGGCTGATCAATGTAAGTTTATTGGCTAATTTTACCGACTTAATATATTCAAGTTAATTTTATATTCTCAACGGTTAAGTCTTTATTTGGTTTTATGTTTTTTTTTGTCTTTAAGTCATATTTATATAGAAGGCTAGCTGCGTACCGCGGTGTTACTCGCGGTTAAAAACAATTTATTTAAGTTTTTCTAAAAAATAGTCTAAGTTACTAATTATTACATCAGGTATGTGACAGTGAGAGACCCGACAAAATTGGTCGACCTGTCGCGGAGATTAACCGGAACAAACACACAGGCAGACGGACGGACAGAAATGGTACCAATATGTACCGTTTATACTTTTATCCGTGAAATAGCAACCGACCGAGACGTGGTTCGGCCCTCTCGGGCGCCCCCTCGGATCGGAATGCTTACGCGTAACATAATAACCGTCCTCCCCGGTAGCCCTTTACTCGGTGCATGACGAGGGGCTCCGGGATCTCCAGTGGAACGCACCGGAGCCCCTCTGCACTGTGCTCAAGGAGAGCGAGGTGGGGGAGGTTACTCCTCCCCCCCCTGTGCCCTCATAGTAGGCCAGCCGATGTCGCCTTCTTCCCGGGTCCACCTTAGCGGACGACAAAGGCCCCCACCCTTGTCGCCCAGTGAACCCGAGGCCCCTTTAAGTCGCCTTATACGACAGGCAGGGGATACCGTAGTCTTATTCTTGAGAGCCCAGAACTACAGGGCTGAACATAATAACCGTCCAAGCCGAGGGTACCCTTCACCGGGGGGACCCTTGTGTCGAGTTACTAGCGATAGAGGTTCAGGCTAAGCGACCTAAGAGCTATGCCACCTCTCAATCCGGTGAAGCAGTTAAGACCAGCTTCTCTAGCTAATCTATGTAGTTCGTCACCATTTATACAATAATATGCATGTATTAAAAAGTTTTTTGAATATTACAGACAGACACTCTAATTTTTTTATTTTTTTTTATTTTTTTTTTTTTTTTTTTTAAAAAAGAAAGCTAGTAATATTTCTTATTTTTTTTTTTGAGAAATATTACTAACAATCTTGTTAACCATCTTAATTTTATATTCAAAACGTTTAGGGCTATATTTGGTGTTATGATTTTTTTTCTTTAAGTCTTTTGACCACGGTTGGTCTTTAAAACCACGATCCCACCTGATGTTAAATTTAATGTTCTTTAAGTCGAAAGATGGTACGCACTACTCTTGAAGGCTCTCAGGTCGTCCTTGGACAACCTGAGAGACAAGACTGACTCCGGCAAATTGTTCCACTCCTTTGCTGTACGCATGATGAACGATGACTCAAATCGCTTCGAACGCGCGGAACACCGACTATGAAAGGGTAGAGACCCGCCGAATGTCTATGAATGTTAGTAGTATTTGTGGAACAATTATGCTAGCAATATTTTTTTGTGATATAAGTTATTGAAGATAGAAAGAGAGAGTTACGTTTCGTAAATACTGCAGGGGCACAATAATCCTGTATGTATTAAACATATAATGGAACCTAAAAAAGTTTCGTCGTGTAGTCTAAAACGAAAATCACGTTGTACTTTTATACATATGTATAAATACATTTATTATCTCGCGGGAAAAGGCAGTGCACAGGCCAGGAGACATCTGCGCGAAAGGTGTAAACCCTAATGAGATAGCGAAAGCTAGACCCGGGATCAGGTTTTTAAATAATTGCCTGTGTGACTTGCTTATTAACCATTAGGAAAACTACTTGTCGATGGACGCTCAGAGCAAAAGATCAATTCATAGTATGATTTTTTTTTATTATTCACTTAACTTATAACCGACAAATATTTCTACGTGCTTGGTTAAATTAGGACGCCAACCAGCATATGGCTCATCCTATTCACGTCAGTTTACTCAGTGCTTAACGGTTGTGACCATCTCGGAGGAACAGCCTGTCGTTGGTGATCAGTGCAGTGTGTTGGGCTTCGATCTCTAGGTCTTGTCCCGTCGACTTGATCTTGTGACAACTAGCGTTTCCAAGATGTCACTTTTTCCAAAATACTGCACGATCCTGCTTAGACATATGTTGCTACAATGTGCCGTCCATGGAATCCGTAACATAAGTCTCACCAGATGTTAAATTATCAACATCAGCAACTTTCAGAAGTATTTGAGGAAATCGAGTGGAGGGGAGGACATAGACCTGTCACCGTACGTAACGAAAAAGGCGACAGCTGTAAAAACTGGAAATTATGGTCAAAGTGTAGTTTTAGGCTTTTTAAATCTTAAGTCCGCTCGGGTGTGTCACATTTAGGGAAGCGCTGTTAAATGCCTTCTCGCAGCTTTGGATTTGCAACAGGCATGAAGGCAGAAAAATATCTTGTACATATATGTAGATTATACTCTGGAAGAGCACATAAGCTATTATTTATTTAACCGACTTCAAAAAAGCAGGTTATTGATCAAGTACAAATCGCGAGTATTACTGCAAGGCGCAGCTAGTAATTAATAGTATAAAAAAAGGTATTATTTGTAGCTTCTCGGTGTCCAACAATTAAATATCGATATTCTATTTCAAAGATTAGTCGTCGGAAAACATTACCCTCCAGCACTTCTGTATTACGACTTGCAAAAATATTGATAAAAAAATCAATAATATTTTCTATAACTCGGCTGAAAATACACGTTTTTTGTTCTTATCTCGAAGCGACAACAAATCGAACTTCGCATATTAGCGAGTATGGACATTTCAATGTGTACAACTATGATAAAAATACTCTAGTTACAAATATAATTACGAGTAAAAACATGAACCGACATCAAATAGAATTAAACGTTAAACGCTATTACGGACGCTTTCTTTCTATTTCCGAATGATCATAGGAATTTGTATTGACACATGCGTTGTGTATATTTATGTCATTATGAACCATATTGAAGTATAATTGAGTATACCAAAGAGTATTAAAGATTTTGAAGTAGAGTGAAGAATGATCAGCCCTGTAGTTCTGGGCTCTTAAGAATAAGACTACGATATCCCGTGCCTGTCGTAGAAGGCGACTAAAAGGGGCCTCGGGTTCACTGGGCGACAAGGGTGGGGACCTTTGTCGTCCGCCAAAGTGGACCCGGGAAGAAGGCGACATCGGCTGGCCCGTGTCGCCTTGCACTGCGATGGCAGAGGGCGGGAGGAAGTAACCTCCCCCCTCGGGACGTGCTCTCCTTGAGCACAGTGCAGAGGGGCTCCGGTGCGTTCCTCTGGAGATCCCGGAGCCCCTCGTCATGCACCGAGGAAAGGGCCACCGGGGAGGTTTTAGTGGGTAAAAACCCCACATAACCGCCGCCTTCCCCCCAGAAGGCGGGGTATCTTTTTGAAGATTTCCTCCTCGTAAACAAAAAAAAAGTACATGGGTGTAGATAATGATTTTCACCCGCTCGAGAAGAGAATGAATACGGAGAGAAATGAATAATTTAATATATTGTGAGAGTTAAATTAAATATTTAATGATGTAAGTTTATTGTTTAAATAAAATAAAGCAAAATCTAGCCCGGGCTGGGTACACTAGTGCTTAATATTAATCGGAAGATATTAACTAACCCCGGCTTGTCTCATGATTTCATATAAGTGTTTATCACCCGACTGTACCCACCACAGGCGTTATGAATATGAATCAAAGTTTTTGTCGGTTCAATCAAAGTGATTGACGCGTAGGCATTAGTAGTAATACGTGCTTCCATGCTAGGTAATACGGTGCCCACACTGTTACATATTTCTGGGACAGATTTTTATCATTCTGCGTACTAAAGGGTGTCGAGGATAATTAGTGTAAAATGTAGGAATGGTCTGACCGCGTGTTAGGCACGTAGGACATTCTCAATATCATTATAAACCTTCCTAGGTTTTCATATTACGCAACACTCACGTCTTTCACCCAGACGGTAGCCTTTTTTATTTTAATGACGAACTACACAGATTGGCCAGAGAAGCTGGCCTTGACTGCTTCATCGGATTGAGAGTGGCCTAGCTCTTAGGTCGCTTAGCCTGAACATCTATCGCTAGTAACTCGACACAAGGGTCCCCCCGGTGAGGGTAACATCGGCTTACTAGTAGAAAGCCACGCATACAAGCATCTACGCATACATAACCGTTGGTTATACACTCTCTCTTGTTCCTTTTTGAAGCTGCCTTTGATGCCTTACCGACAGTGTGATCGGGCGAGTCGAGTGGAAGTTGAGAAGGAGATATAAGTTAGTGAATATAGAATTAGAGAGAGTTACATTTAATTTAATTTAGTCAGTGCAGGACAACAGAGCGCGCACATTTTCTTTCTCTCTTGAACAACCGTGACATACATCACCGTTCCTTAAAATTTGGCGCCCTGGGCCATTTGCGGTCATGTTAAGTGATGATTTACCACGCGCTCGGTGAAGGAAAAGTTCGTGAGGAAATCTGTACGTCTTAGAAAATTTTCTATCACATGTGAAATCTGCAAGTCCGTACTAGAGCCGCAAAGCGGACTAATGCCCTTATACTCTCTTTACAGAGAAGGTCTGTGTTCCACACTATTCTGTAACTAACTTTCTTATCAGTTTGGTCCCAATTAAGGTGTCAGGTATAACATTTCAATCAATTAACTAACATGGTCGCCCTATTAACAGGTTTTTGGGCAAGCACAGGTCGGGCCTGACCTCACGATCTGTGCACGTACTTGTGGAGGAAAATAATTCTAAATAATACTCTCAGCCATCAAGCATCTGTCATCATCAGCTGGGAGCAACTGTCACACCGTAGCGTAACGTGCTCGCCACCGATCGCATGCGTTCTTGGATTTACAGTACAAAAAGTCAGTGTGTGATAAATTCCCACCAGAGCTTTGAGAGCATTAGGACATAGTCCACACACATATTTCTTACGAACATATAATTTTTCATATACACTTCTTTTTTAGATTTTGAGTACAGATCTCTAGACAATTCAATAGTCTGTATATGTATTAGGAGATATTGTGCCTAACTCCTAGTTAATTTTACGACCTAAATATTGATAATTTTTAAGTGATTGAACATACACGATGTTGAAAGGATAGTGTACGTGGGTATGGGCGAGTGTGAGTGAGCGTGTATAAATATGATCATAGTTTTTACGTTATGCCAAAATCTTACAGGATAATTCAATTTATGAAGAAACTTTTCCTTATAGGTAAAATTATGGAGCTATTGAGAATTCTATGTATCTCTAAGTGATAAGGAATAAGGATGAACGAAAGAGATAGACATAACTCACCATGTAAGCAAGTGGCAATGGGCAAGGCACATAGAGCGTAGAACAGATAGCTGATGAAGCTGAAAAGTTGCCTTCGATGGGAGATCATGGACCGGCAAGCGCAGCGTAGGACGTCCACACGTAAGATGATATGACGACTTCATAAAGGCCGCAGGACACGGCTGGATATAGGGCCTATGTCCAGCAGTAAAATTTCTACGGCTAAAATGATGATTTGCTGATAAGCCAGATTTACTGGCCGTAACAGTTTCATAGGATTTGAGAGGTAGCAGGACTCGTAGGTCACTTAGCCTAAGTACTATTACAAGTCGGTGTAAGGGCCCTTAAAAGAAGAGCGGATACTCTAAGCGCATCAGTATTCCTGGCGTCCGGGAGGGTCGAATTATTGTATACTTGTTACTGTATATAAAGCGATTCGGTGTGATCGACGGCCCAGTAATAGTTCTCCAAACATTTCCACAGCTTAAGTCTCGGCGCGCTCAAATCATAAGCATCGGTTAGTTTGTAATTCGATGTTATGACATCATCGGGCAAATTACAACGGACAAACAAATATACGTCTCGTTTAACATAAGTTGGTTGCGATAATTGCGTCGTATATTGACTACCGGATTCGAGCTCCAGCTTGCAGAATGTTCCTAATACCCTACATGATAAGACCGATAGTTATCCGTGAAATAGCAAACGGCCGAGTCGGGGTTCGGCCCTCTCGGACGCTCACGGATCGGAATACTTACGCGTGACATAATAGCCGTCGAAGCTGATGTTACCCCTCACCGGGGAGACCTAGCGATAGAGGTTCAGGTAGGAGCAGTTCACCTAAGAGCTATGTCACCACTCAATCCGGTGAAGCAGTCAAGGCTTCTCTGGCCAATCTGTGTAGTTCGTCATTAAAAATAAAAAAGGCTGTCTACCGTCTGGGTGAAAGACGTGAGTGTCGTGTAATATGAAAACCTTGGAAAGCTTATAATGATATTGAGAATGTTCTACGTGCACGTGGTCAGACAATTCCAGCTTCTCTGACCAATGTGTGTAGTTCGTCATATGAAAATAGTTTAACCGGATCAGCCGTCTACTACGAACTTTAAACCGACTAGCTGTGCTATTAAGAACTATTTTTTTTGTCTAAAGTAATAATAAAAAGTAGCCAAGTTATGCATTATTACATTAGCAAAATCGGTCTAGCATTTCCAGAGATTAACCGGAACAAACAGACAAAAATTAAAAAAAAAGTTATTTTAGTATATGTACCGTTTTTTTTTTATGACGAACTACACAGATTGGCCGGAGCAGCTGGCCTTGACTGCTTCACCGGATTGAGAGGTGGCATAGCTCTTAGGTCGCTTAGCCTGAACCTCTATTGCTAGTAACTCGACTCAAGGGTCCCCCCGGTGAGGGGTAACCTCGGCTTGGACGGTTACTAGCATATGTACCGTATATACATTCATTTGCATGTAGTAAGGGGTATTTTAATATTACAGACTCCTTTTGTTTATTTGTATTGATTAATGAAGTCTACAATTGAAAAATCATAATTCATCTGATTAACATTGTTCATCTCCTGGCCTAGACTTTTGGCTGCGTTCGAAATTAGATCTTAATACAAAAAAACAACTAAATGCCAATGAACGCTTGATTTCCTTGTTCAAACTTTATGGACGGATATAAACAATGAACTATAATATTTTCGAGAAATCGTCCGAAAGGAAACCGGGGTCTCATAAAGACGTGCATATATAAATAAATTAATAGCATTTAAACGTGAATTTGATCATTAATTTTGTAATTTAAATTGGACTAATAAATCCAAACTTATAATTTTTTTAAACCCCAACCCCACATACCGATACATGCTCTTCCTAACGATTTTTTTTTAAATGACGAACTACACAGATTGGCCAGAGAAGCTGGCCTTGACTGCTTCACCGGATTGAGAGGTGGCATAGCTCTTAGATCGCTTAGCCTGAACCTTTATCGCTAGTAACTCGACACAAGGGTCACCCCGGTGTGGGGTGACCTCGGCTTGACGGTTACTATGTTACGCGTAAGCATTCCGATCCGAGGGTGCCCGAGAGGGCCGAACCACGACTCGGTCGGTTGCTATTTCACGGATAATCTAAGGGACATACAAAAGCTAAACTAACTTTGAGCGCCACTTCGGGAAGCTTTGGCGCTGGGTGAAGAAGTGGCCGAAGAAACTCCAGCAACGCTCTTAACATCTAAGAGGTGGGGCTGCCGCAAAGAAACAAACAAAAAAACGCGCAAGGATTATTTTTCTAACGAATAAAAGTTACAAATAACCTCAACCCCGAGCATTCTATTGGTTCTGAAAGTATTAAACTGTAATCGATCGGTTTCATTATGAAGCTTCACTGTCAAATAGCAGATTTGGGTCCCAGTTTTGGACAGAACTTTAATATGTCTTGAAATACAAAAGTACCAGGCTTGATAAAATACTCAACGTTTATATGCGAGGAAGCCTGGGTGTACGCGACATTGCCGACAAGATGCAGGAGAGTTACGTTAACAGGAGTTAACAGAGAGGACACGTTAACAGGAGGCCCCCCGACTACGAAGGGAACCTGGCGTTACAGCCCTCCCTCCCCGGACAAAGCTCCAGAGTAAGACCCAAGACAAGGTGGGATACTGTAGTGTCGAGAGACATGAGGGACTGCAAGATTTCCCAAGATGATGTCGGGGGCAGAGCGAAGTGGAAAGCGAAAAACAGGAAAGCTGACTCCACCACCACACAAATGTGTGGGACAAATAGCAAGGAAGAAAGAGAGTATTACAAAAGTATCTACTGTTCGTTATAAATGCGGGCATTTGTACCACAGTGAAGAAACAATCGACACGAATTACATTATAGAAACATTACCCTCATAATATGTTAGCGTAGAATTAAATAGCGGTGATAGTACAAAGACTTGCTTATTGTTGCCAAGGAACATACGATCTGAGTTAAAATTATATTGTTAGTTTGTTAAGTTAGTAGTAAGTGAACTGAAACGAACAACTATATCTAACATGACGATAGCCTCGCGGATGAACTGAAAATAATTTTATCTACGTATATATAGATTGATTGCCGTAGTAGCTCAGTGTCCGGGCGGTTCATTCCCCGGTGCCGGCATCAATAAATTTGCTGTTGCAATTTTATGTGCTGATTTACCACGTGCTCGGCGGTGATGGGAAACATCGTGAGGAAACCTACATGTCTTAGAAAAAAAATTTACTTTGGACTATGCCCTTATACTCTCTCCACAGAGAAGGCCGGCGCCCAACAGTGGGACATATATCTAATATATATAAAGGCTGTAACTTTAGAGGGCCCAACCACGACTCGGTCGGTTGCTATGCCACGGATAATGTAAGGGACATTCAATAACTAAACCCAGAAGTATATAATGTGAAGCATTGGCGCTGGAAGCAGTGGCCGAAGAAAGTACTTACTTGCTTATAAATTAGTTGAACAAAGAAACTGAACTCTTGTCTACTCTTGTATTGCGCGTTGATCGTGATTATTGTGCAATTCTACAGTTCTTACGTCGATACGTTAAAATATATAAGCAATAAATGGATATCTTCTCGCTTTTGAGTTTCTATACGACATTAGATTTTTTCATGCAAGCCTTAGGAGTAGGAACACTCAAAACCAAAATCAATGCATTAATTTTGAAGCGACATTGACCTTTACATATATGTACACATAAAGTTTGCTTTACCGTGCAAGTAGAGGATGATTTGTACAACCTTTGTTTTAGATTAGTAATTTATACATTGAAATTAGTAATTAACTGGCGTTACTTACGACGTCTCACAAAAACATGATTTATCTTCAAAGTAAACAGACTGGCATCTGTAGTTTCAGAACGGGCTCGCCTGAGAAGGTCGCCGGGGCGTCAATGAATATTTATAAAGAATAAAGCAAGTAGAATTTTACTAAGAAAAATATTTAATATCTTAAACTAAGATTGAAAGAACATACAGCACTGTTCAAGTCTACTTATTATATTTTGGACCTGGATGACCGGTATTTTTTTTAAAATAATATATATATATAACTGAAAATGTGTGGGTATGTTCCATAGCGTCAATTGCCTAATGGTTTAGGGTACAGCCTGCGAATCGTAAGGTCGTGGGTTCGAATCCACCATTGGACTATTGCCGTGAACCATGTCCTACCACAAGCTTAAGCTTAGTTGGAATGGTTAACAAGATTGTTAGTAATATTTCTGAAAAACAAATGAAAGAAATATTGCTAGCTATCTTGAAAAAAATATATAGGCTCCGAAATGGCTGGACCGATTTCAATGAAACATGGAATCTTCAGATTGACCTGACGAGTAATCCTGTAAAGTTTGGTGACGATCGGAACACTCCTCTTTTTGAACTGTCAAATACAGCTTTTATTTACTATGATGATATTCTATTGTTTTATAACACAAATTTGTATTGACACATGCGTCGTGTATATTTATGTCATTATGAACCATATTGAAGTGCAATGGAGTATATTGAAGTATAATGAAGTATACTGAAGTAAATTAAAGATAATAATTAGGGATTTTGAAGTATTTATGATAAGTTATAGCGCCGCGAATTTATCCGTTTACTGATGCTGCTGATATGTACATAGGTATAGGTAATGATCTTTACCCGCAAGAGAATGAATACGGAAAGAAATGAATAATTTAATATATTGTGAGAGTTAAATTAAATATTTAATGATGTAAGTTTATTGTTTAAATAAAATAAAGCAAAAGCTAGCCCGGCGAAGCAGGCTGGGTACTCTAGTTATATTTTAAAACGAATTACGTAATATATATATTAATTTATGAATAATATTTTTCAATCTTGCCGACATAATAATAAAAAAATTGCCGTAAATTTTGTAAACGTAGTTCAAAAGTTAAATTACCTTCAGATTGTTTGACTCGTCTAGGTTCAACTTGCTCTTCAATCATTCCTGGGTTTAACCGAGTGAGTGCACCATCTTTTTGATTCAAACTTTGTGATCTATTTCTTCTGTATGTTCTACCATTGTCTGTTGCAACCCAATAAAACCTATCTCTATGCAGTACATCTTTGTTCTGACGTGAATATCGACTCGCATATAGGGGTTAAGATTATCGTAAATAGTCACCCCTATCACTTCGTAACGGAAATACGTTGAATTACTAATAACCCTTTATATTAT
Organism: Meandrusa payeni; assembly: GCA_029286785.1. Classification (NCBI taxonomy): domain Eukaryota; kingdom Metazoa; phylum Arthropoda; class Insecta; order Lepidoptera; family Papilionidae; genus Meandrusa; species Meandrusa payeni. The sequence continues at coordinate 8,504,514 of JAGSMX010000029.1, forward strand.
ATAATACTGTGTATATATATATGATATATATTCGTATGTATAAATGATGTTCATGTATATGCGTATATACTCGTAGCTTAATATTTCATTAAGTCTCTTATCTTTTTCCTTGGTTAGTTACACTTACTTAGTTACACCTGCTTATTTCTTTTTCTTTTTCACCCAGGGCTGTTTAGTAGAGAATGCCACTAAGGAATTCAATCTTTTGTGAGCCTTAGTTTAATTTATTTAATCAATTTTTATATAATAAAAAAACACAAAAAGTAAAATTGAACTAAATTTGAAATTAAAATTACCTATGCAAAAAGAAATAATAGGAAAAACAAGTATATTTACGAGTAAAAACAAAAACCGACTTCAAATCGAAGTAAACGTTACTACGCGCGGACTCTCTTTCCGTCTTATAGTAGGAATATTACGAAATCAAACATAATCAGGTATTCTACGCAGTATCTAATCCGTCACTGATTTGGATTTGAACGGTCGTTTTTACTCGAAAAATAACTTGCGTATTATAAATTCGAACTAATTTATTTAAAGTTCTACATACGGAGATGTTTAGGTGAAAATCCATTTAAATTTTCAAGTTCTGTGTCAATTTAGTGTGTTGATATACTACGTCCACGCACCAGAACGTATACAACTAGAGGACATACCGCTTTTTATCACAGAAAACCGCTTCAATTTACAATTTTTTCAGCTAAATTAACTCAGCTAGTTCAGCTTTCTTAAATTAGCCAGACGATTACGGCAGATGTGTATTGTCAGTCGCAAACCATGATGGTAAAGCTAGCTGCTAAACAATCGAGGCTGCTCAATCACCGATGATGATTTTTTTTATTGATGACGAACTTCACCGATTGGCAAATATAGCCCTAAACGTTTTGAATAAAAAATTAACTTGAATACTTTGGTCAAATCTATAAAAATGCAAAAAAATAAAATTAGAGTGTCTGTCTGTAATATTCAAAAAACTTTTTACTATTTGCATATTATTGTATAAATGGTGACGAACTACACAGATTAGCTAGAGAAGCTGGCCTTGACTTCTTCACCGGATTGAGAGGTGGCATTGCTCTTAGGTCGCTTAGCCTCAACCTCTATTGCTAGTAACTCGACACAAAGGTCCCCCTGGTGAGGAGTAACCACGGCTTGGACAGTTACTATGTTACGCGTAAGCTTTCCGATCCGAGGGCTACACCGATGATGATGTATAATAGTTTTCTATCGCTTTGTTAATTTTTAAATTAGTCATGTCCACACAAATATTACGTTCCCGAACCTCAATAAATGAAATACTGTCGGGGCGTCGGCGGAGCTAGACAAGTGTACAGCAGATGTGGGCTGCGCGCGTTGACATTCCACCATCCTTACCTAATTATTTGCTGTACATCTCGATGAAGACGCGCGATAGGAAGCTGCGTTGAATGAGATAAAAACTTTTGGCGTAGTTTATGTGAACTTTTAAGTAAAACTTCTTTACGCACTTGATTTTAGGAGTAAGCTGCTGAATGCATTACGAAAAGTGTGACAAGGCGAGGTGAATGACAGTTTCGTATATCTTAGACAGTGCAGGATGTTTCTGTCTATCATACTGTAGGAGCAAGAGATAGAGAACAGTTTGGTAATCTCGTTTTTTTTTTGACGAACTAACACAGTTGGCACAGAGAAGCTGGCCTTTACTGCTTCACCGGATTTGAGAGGTGGCACAACTCTTAGATCGCTTAGCCTGAACCTCTATTAACTAACTCGACATAAGGGTCCCCCCGGTGAGGGGTAACCTCGGCTTGGACGGTTACCATTATTACGCGTTAGCAGTCCGATCCGAGGGCGCCCGAGAGGGCCGAACCACGACTCGATGGGTACGATAATCTCGTACGTAATGACATCTTTAAATAGTTATTTATTTGCTGTTTGAGTTTAATCCGGTTGGTTTGATTTGAATTCGATTTGAGTATAAATAATTTATTATTTTAGTATATAAAAATATTATATAAATATTCATTAAGAGTCGTCGTTTAACTTCGGAATTGTGTGTTCTAAAAGATCACAAATGTGTTCTAAATTTGAAACCGCTATAACGAGGCCATAAACCGTAAAACTTTTTAAAAATTTTCCCATAGATTCTCCAAAACCGTATCGCCGATCCCCTGAGATGGGAAAAAAATCATAGAAACACCTGTTACTCCTTCGCATCCGTTGCTACCATAGACTTCTAAATAAATAGAAGGTAATGAAAATATATTTCCTAAGAACTAAGATTAATACGTTCGTGATCGAATTGATACTTTAGAGATGTGGTGCTGGTGAAAGATTTTAGAGGTTCCATAGGTCGTACCAGCGTGCCCGTGTCCGTATGTGAACTTAATATCAAAACTAGACTGTGTACCTTCCTGCGCAGGATCTTACAATACTTTGGTCACATTGCAAGAAGAAACAGTGACAACTTTGGCAAGTTGGCTGTCACAGGCAAAATTGACGGGACAAGACCTAGAGGTCGAATCCCACAACGTTGTACTGCCCAGATCTGTACCACTATCGGCACCTCGGCTAGTTAGCAATGCTCTACACACGGCTGTAGATAGGAGAAATTGGCGAAAATCGTGTGTTAATATTTTTCTTAATCGACCTGAATATGTAATAATAATTATATGTTCCATTTAGCGCTACCCAGAGCTGACGACGTGGTCGTAGAAAGCTTTGTAGCTCCTATGAGATTTTTTATTATATTTTTTTTTGCTTCCGGGCCTGACCGTCTGGATTTTTGAAGGTAAAGTTACAGCTTTGGTATTTATGTCCAACTTTTGGACCCAAACCTTCTCCGTAAAGAAAGCATAGTTCTAACACGATGTTTTCACTCAAAATTCAAATAAATCAACACTTAAAATTGCTACAAACAATTTCATTGATAGCGGCACCGGGGATCGAACTCGGCGGGTTCCTAGACTATTATGCATCTTGAGGCATTCTCTCTTACACTGAGCTACGGCGATATTTTAAATGTCACAACGTCAGTTCGACTCTAGCGCATTAATAACTCTATGGTATATGCACCATCTCTTTCGCGCGCAACATGGCCGCGGCCATCTGTCAAAATTTACATTTCATACTCATTATGGCGGCGGAAAATAAAATCAGTCACTGAACACGGTTTTATAATTAAGACTGAGTGATTACCATTAATAATAAACACTTACAATAAAGTCGAGGATGTTGCGTAGATCTTAATCACGGCTTTGGAGGTCTCCGGTGAATCCGAAATGATAAAAACAAAATTTTATATTTTCCACAATCGTAAATTAAAGGTAATAATTTAAATTACAACTTGGAGCAATTATCCCCTATTAATTATGCTCCAATATTTGTTAGCGTAGCACTGATAGCCTAGTGAATACGCAGTTCGGCTCACGACCTGAGTCGCGAGTTCGACTCCCATTCGGCTTGTACCAATGAAATTATGGTGAAAAATGTATGGCGATGAACGTCAGATATGATCGTGGTCAAGCCCTTGCTTAGAAAGTATAAAAAATGCGAATGAAACCACCAGATTTCATGTAACTATGATATTTTGGAGTAAAGAGAGCGTCCGCGCGTGTTTGTTTTTAATTTATCTTTTTTTTTATGACGAACTACACAGATTGGCCAGAGAGGCTGGCCTTGACTGCTTCACCGGATTGAGAGGTGGCACAGCTCTTAGGTCGCTTAGCCTGAACCTCTATTGCTAGTAACTCGACACAAGGGTCCCCCCGGTGAGGGGTAACCTCGGCTTGGACGGTTACTATGTTACGCGTAAGCATTCCGATCCGAGGGTGCCCGAGAGGGCCGAACCACGACTCGGTCGGTTGCTATTTCACGGATAATCCAAGGGACATTCAAAAGCTAAACTAACTTTGAGTGCCACTTCGGGAGACTAATTTATCAGTCACAAGATGCTTTACGTGCCTACGCCGTATGCATGTTCCTAATTAAATTTGTCTCATACCCTCGCATTTTACCTTTACGGCATATTATTTATATCAACAAATGGAAATAATATATACTTTATTTGTACAAATAACTTAAAAACTAGTGTAATTCCTACAAATAATTGTTTGTAATGACTATTGTTTAGTATTGGCGTGTAGTGTAAGGGTAGTCACAAGTGTTTGCAGGAAGTTCTTAGCTGTCCTTAGGTCTATAATCTAGCACAGCGGCTAAAATTAGTGTTAAGAGTAAAGCTAATTGCCTTGCATTTGTACTTATATTAATTCGATATGTTATTCTTATCAATGTATATTTTGTTTGTGTTCTTTCTACGTGCATATTTACGTAGATTTAATTTAGAAACGGTTTTTTTTTCTACTCATTAATTTACTTGTTTTAATAATATCTTCTACGTCATCTGCATACACATACCCGGCTTCCCGTGGGATTGCAGATTTAGTTGGTGCTTCAAATCTTTCCCCATCTACCTGATGGCAGGCTTAATAACTCCTGGTAACACGCTCGCCACCTGCTACACTGTTTGCGTTCAATAATACCGTTACGAAGATTATTCTGAAAGATAATTGGAGTAAAACTTCTCTACGCCCGTTTGACTTGGGGAGTAAGCTGGTGAATGTGTTACTATAAGCGTGATCGGGCGACGCGCACGCAAGTTAAGAGGGAGATATAAGTGCAATAAAGAGAGAGAGAGATGCGAGTACACATTTTCTTTTCTCATAGGCAGTTACGATTCGCATATCTAAGACACAGTGTAGGCCTATTGTCCGTATCACGCTGCAGTTAGAGAGGACAGGTTTTTATCTGTCGCTTGCCTAACACTAGTATGTTTAACGAAAGTTAAATCTTAAGAGAAAAAACAATGAAATAAAAACTTTTATAACGTCAGTTATAACTTTAAAATAAAAAAAAATATATAAAAAGAAGAAAAAAAATCTTAAGTCCGCTGTGATATATGATTTTGTGTATTCAAACGATTTTGTCAACCACCTCCAAAGAAGAATGAGATTTCTCTATTCGTTTGTTTGAATGTTTGTGACCTATTAATTCCGTCATCCGTCAATCCGTCATGGATTTTGGGTTTCGAAACCTGGGAACTGTTAAACTGTTTCCAAACTAAAGTTAAGTGACCAATATTAATATAAAAATTTAAATACATAAAAATACCATAGAAAATATAAAAACATTGTGAAAACCTTATTTTTGACGGAAGGGAAAACTTCAACAAGGCGGGGAGCCTTCTGGGGAGAAGATGGAGTTATATGGGGTTCTTACCCACCATAAACTCTCCGGTGGCCCTTCCTCGGTGCATTGTGAGGGGCTCTGGAATCTCCAGTGGAACGCACCGGAGCCGTTCTGCATTGTGATCACTGAGCACGTACCAGAGGGGAGTTAATCCCTCCCCCTTTGTGCCCTTGCAGTGCAAGGCGACACGGGCCAGCAGGAATACCGTAGCCTTATTCTTCGAGCCCAGAATTACAGGGCTGAAGAGCCCATTGTGAAAACCTAACCCAGTGGGCCACCGGCAACGAAGCAGGTCCCAAGTAACCTCCTGACGATGCGTGCCGTGTCCAGGAGTGCTTTCTATATCTGACCCTTGACCCAGCCATCTAGCGAAAGTCTCTTATGATGTTGATCGAGACTTTTCGCTATGAGACCGTTTGCAGAAAACCACATGGCGGTCACCTTGCCAAGTCGAGTACTTTGTAATTTTTTCCCTTTCGGCCTTCACAAGGTTTTCGCATGTTAGTATTATTATTAAATAACTGCGCTGCTATGGTAGGTATAAAAATACGTACGCTAAAGGACAGTGTAATTTTTTTACAAAAAGTTTAAATTTTTTAAACCCAAAACTTTCCCGTTGCGACCTAGCCCGTGACTCGTTCAAAGATCACTGACCATCGGCCGACCTGGCGTTATGCAATCCAAACCAAAAATAAACATAACAAAAAAGGAACAATGACTTAACACTCCCGTGGAAGGGCAAAAAGTTATAACGGGTTCTTTAGTACGAACGGGTCGCATCCAAAAAATATTTCAACTTTTTTTTTCATTTCGAAACAGAAGCAAAAACGCACGAACAAAAAGTCTACAATGAGCGTTTTTGCAAATACGAGAACTTTTTCCATAGCACGCGTTCGAATTTTAAACTCTGTTTTTGTGCTTGATTGTTTGTTTTTGTGACAATGTAACGTTGGGTTAGGTCGTGGTGGAATTTGCATTACGTTCTTTTTCGTTTGGAAAAGACGCAGTCCTCTAGAACTACAATTAAATTTACGTATAAACACAAAAAACAGACTTCAAAGCAAATCATCGATGGATTTAACACAAACAACGTGCGGACGATCTCTTTTAAGACGTTTTTCTCATTATGGATTCTTGCTTTGGATGCCATAGTCAGTCAGAACTGGACCCAAAATGATGCCACTCGGAAAGCACAATCAAATAAACATGTATATTTACTAGCAAAAACAAAAACCGACTTCAAATCCGAATTAAACATTATTAATTTCGCTCGCTCTCATTGTATTTCCTAATTATCGCAGGAATATTTAGAAATAGAATTAATCAGAACCTAAGTAAGCTTTAATCAAACCACTCTTATCAATTCTCATCAAAGTCACCTTTCCCATAGTAAAATAATCATCGATCATCATTGGCGTGATATTGTGTTATTCGTCCATTTGTGTCGCACATACGTGATGCAAATTTAACACATACAGTTTTCTCATGACTGCCATCGTCAGAACTGGACAAAATTTGAAATGGGAACACACTAGCTATTAAATAAAAAACGTCAAAATCGCTTCACCCAGTCGAAAATTCTCAGGTAATAAACAAAAAAAAATACATTCGAATTGAGAACCTCCTCTTTTTTTGAAGTCGGTTAAAATGTAACAGGTATATTTTAAGAGGCTGTTCGAAAAATGTAACAGCTTGTATATATTCAACTGTTGGGAATTCATTTCGCCGTCATCTGAGCCGTGGTAGCTCAGTGTCCGGGCGGTCGGCTCAAGTTGCATAGTATGCTAGCAACCCGACTTCGATCCCTGGTGCCGGCACCAAGAAATTTACTGTTGCAATTTTATGTGCTGATTTACCACGCGCTCGGCGGTGAAGGAAAACATCGTGAGGAAACCTACATATCTTAGAAAAATTTTCTAAGGCAAGTGAAGTCTGGCAATCCGCACTAGGGCCTCGTGGTGAACAATGATCTTAAACTCTCTTTACAGAGAAAGTCTGCGCCCAACAGTGGGACATGTATATAATATATAAAATCTAATATAAATAAAGGCTGTACCTTTTACTTAACTAAATCATTAGTACAACATATCTCTAAGGGATAGAATCCGATACGAAGATATTCGTGCAAGAACAAGTCGACAAGTTCAAGTGGCAGCGGGCCGGTCACATCTGTCAAGCCAGCGACGGCAGATGGGGGCGGAAAGACTTGGAATAGACTTTTGGCTCGAGAGGCGTAAGGCGCCTTCGACCTTATAAGGATAGCCGAAGCTGGATGTGACATGGATTGGTGATAATAATTATAATGACTTAGAAAAAATATTTTTTTGACGGACTACATAGATTGGCCAGAGAGGCCTTAACAGCTTCTGCTTGAGATGTGGCATAGCTCTTAGATCGCTTAGCCTGAACCTCTATCGCTAGTAACTCGACTAAGGGTACCCGGTGAGGGGTAACCTCGGCTTGGACCGTTACTATGTTACGCGTAAGCATTCCGAGGGCGCCCGAGAAGGCCGAACCAGGACTCGGTCGGTTGCTATTTCACAGATAATCCTTAGAAAAAGTACTATGCATAAAAATAAGCAAGGTTTGTCTCAACTTGTTTTACCACCTAGCTAACCAGCTAACCACGTGGTAAATGAGTACCAACGCCGAAGATCGAACATTGCGACCCAAGTCTGCTATTATAACTATGTCGAAATGAACGTTCATTCATCGTTCATAACGTCATTGTCGATTTTCAATAGATTTATCGCCAGTCTTAATCGTGTCACTATGATCGATGATATATCACTGAGATTCGAATATTTTTCCAATTTTTTAAAAAGTTAACTCCTTATTACATCAGCTATCTGCCAGAGAAAGTCCCGTCAATATCGATCCAGAGTTTAGCCGGAACAAACAGACCGACAAAATTTTTTTTTTTTTAAAAAAACAAAGCTAGCAATATTTTTTTCCAGATATATTACTAACAATCTTGTTAACCATTCCAACTAAGCTTAAGCTTGTGCTAGGACATGGTTCACGGCAATAGTCCAATGGTGGATTCGAACCCACGACCTTACGATTCGCAGGCCGTACCCTAAACCATTAGGCTATTAACGCTTCAAATTTGTTATATATGTATCGTATATACATTCATATGCATGTAGTAAAAACTATCTAAAAAGTAACTTATTTTAATATTACAAGCAGACATTTCAATTTTATATATTTATTTTGATAATCGATTATCTAAGGTTTTTTTCTTGTATTAACTTTAAGCGTGGTATTGATTTGAAGTCCGTTTTTGTTTGTTAATATAATTGTCTCGAAATACATTGGTATGTGCAGTAATCACATTAAAATGGTCCGCGACATTCGCACGGGGGTGGCTGGCGCCAAAATCTGGAATTCCCGTTAGGGGTTGTTTTTGCTACACTCGTAGGTGACGAACGAAAGATAAAAGCCGTAACGTTTCTAAAATTTTCAATACTTATAAGTGGCACTTAACAGACGCATCCGGTATCGAACGAACATGGCCAAATACTCCCTTAAGTAAAGCGATTTTTTTATCTATAAAGCAATAATAAGATTTATTATTGCTATTAATTTTAATTTATTTGTATATATGTATGTCTTATTTATGATTACATTTTTTTCGCAAGTTTTCTTTTTATTTCATACTAGCTGCGCCCCTCTGTGTTACCAGCGATTAAAACTGTAAATTAAAAGTAGCGTAAGTTACTATTTACATCAGCTATCTGCCAGAGAAAGTCCCGTCAATATCGATCCAGAGTTTAAATGGAATAAACAGATAGACAACAAATAATATTTTGGTATATACAGTTTTTACTCCAAATTTTCAAGTCATAAGACGTGGTGGACTTAATCCGGTGAAGGATCAGATCATCATGGAAGTCCAGATGTAACCCTGATGGTGACCAGGATCCTCAAACCGATCGACACTATAGAGAAATCGAATATTGCACTAAAAATCCAAACCGTGCGAGCATCGTAAAATGTCGAGAAATCACAAAATGCGATTCTACAGAATACGGTGTAAGTCGAGACATTGTTGGAAGCGATAAATCTCTGAGAGTGTGTGCAAGAAGGTGCGTTTGGGTGAGTGTGTGTGTTAGTTAATATGCGCATAGGCACCAATGTGCACTGTTTCACTGTTGCATGCTGCATTCCCACCCCCGCTATACGAGCGGATCGACTACTCTTGATACTTTTGTTAATTTAATAACGATTGAATTAATTTTTTTTTTAAAAGGAGCGCTGGCAATATTTTTTTCACACAAATATTAACATTCTTGTTAACCATTCCAAATATATCGTTCACGTCAATAGTCAAATTGTGGATTCGAACCCACGACCTTACAATTCGCATAACCGTACACTTATCCGTTAAGCTATTGATTTAAGAATTTATATGATGTAAGTAAATATGTACTCAATTAACTACATGATAAAATAACTATATTTATAGTAGGATGTTTGCTGTCTGAGTGGTACGCTCTGTTCATAACAAAGTCACCAATTCGTGTAAGTTACTAGATTTATTAACATAGAAGGTCTCCCGTTTAGGTATTCAATTAATTTTTTTACTTAATTAAGTTGATTGTATCATTATTTGAGAAATAAATATTCATAAACCGTATTTAGTAAAACTAACTTTACTGGTTCTATTGCGTACAATTTAACGTTTTAATGACTTAATTTTATAATTCGCAATGATTCCAGTAATTTATAGGTTCATCTTATTACTTTAAGGGCAATAATTAATTATTGTCCTTAAAGTAATAAGATGGTTATACATATATTAATTATTGTGTAAAAGATATATATTATAAGCTCTCAAATCACTTAAATAGGGTGATAGACGACAGTACTTTTTATATTGAATTTGAGTTAGGTTGATTTAATCGTCATTTTTAGTACGTAAAGTATTCACGTCTAACTACACTCGTCTACACATCCGAAAAATAGATTCCTCATTGGTAACAACCTTGCTATTGTTTAAACCTCCGACCGTGAGTAAGGCGTGTGCCGATTTTATTATTCTCATTTGTTCAATGATTCCTGAAACGTGTGTAATAAAATCAAAGTATCAAGAAGTCTTGCTCCTAGTTATGCAGTAACAAATCGTAGGAGTATGCACAGGGTGGGTCGCATAAAAGGACCTTTTTTTTTAACATCCACCAAATATTTTTTCTACCTGAGATCCCGAAAATTCTACCTGATGTTGTGCGCGCGCGCAGATTCTAACATTTTTAAATTTCAAACGTTACAAAAAAATTCGTATCGTCTCCGAGCTAGTATTGTGAGGGGGGTTTTTGCTAGATTTTTTATAGGAATTTCACTTGCTCTAAAACGTAAGGTGTTTGTGGGTTTTTGCCGTGTTTATTGATTTTTTTTCTTTTTATTTTGACCGGCTTAAAGGGGTGCGTAAATGATGACTTTTACACGTGTTTTTTTTCTTGCAATGGGAACATATTTTTTAGAATATGGGGCAAATGAGCAAGCGACTTCCAGGGTGTTATCATGTTCATATAATGCCTTTTAGAAAAGAGTAAGGCCTAAGAATTTTCGAGTATTTCAGTCAGCCAGGAGAAAAGTCGATACATGACTGTGTTTCGGTTAGCTAGTATTATTATCTGTGAAATAGCAACCGAGTCGTGATTCGGCCCTCTTGGGCGCCCTCGGAGCGAAATGCTTACGCCTAACATAGTAATGAAGCCGAGGTTACCCCTCACCGGGGGGAACCCTTGTGTCGAGTTACTAGCGATAGAGGTTCAGGCTAAGCGATCTAAGAGCTATGCTACCTCTCAATCCGGTAAAGCAGTCAAACTTCTCTGGCGACAAATGGACGAATAACTGAATATCACGTCAACCGATTTCGATTTTTCATTTTATATTGGAAAGGATGTATTATTCTTACGATGATTCTGAAATAGAAAAAGGGCGTCCGCGTGTAATAGCGTTTAACGTTTGATTCGATTTAAAGTCGGTTTTGTTCGTAAATATACTTTTCACTTACTAATACCACACTCTAAACTTCCATTCGCTTCACCAGATCACACTTTTCGTAACGCTAACTTAATCCTCAAGTCACTTGTGCGTAAAGAAGCTTTACTTTAATCTGTACTAACGAATTAAGAACGTCATTATCTTGAAGTCGGTTAAAATTTGTACAGAACGTAAATAGATTGAGACAAGTTGGTTACACGGCCTCGGCGATAATTGTTGAGAGAATCTACACCTTGTCGTTACTCGTTTTCGAGCACTCGATTTCAGTGTCAAGTAGAGTACAAAGTTTCGTACATTACACGGTACACGAATCGAGTATACAATTACCTTACAGAACTTCCCGTATATCGAGGTTTAGGCTTATTGATTTTTGTTGTCGTTTTCACTTTCGAGTTGCTTACCAAAGCCTTGTACTCCGATCTGGGTATAGTAATGAATCATGTGCCAAAAACTGAGTCTGGCTTCTTTAGTGATTCTTTGGCTGTGAAGGCATAATAGGAAGAAATGAATATTCGAGAGAAGTCACTTGCTATTTTTAAGTCTAAGCTGCATAACCGCCTTCTCAGCAAAGTCACTAGTTAAAAAGCTAAATTGATTTTGCCTATTTATGTTATATCTATATATATATATATATATACTGTGTACTGTGTGTAATACTGTAGGTCCTTTTTAGAATTTTAAACTATGCATAGAGCCGTGGTAGTTCAGTGTCCCGGCGGTTGCCTCATTGCATAGTACGCAGCTAAGAGGCAGGGAATACCGTAGCTATATTGTACAAGCCCCGAACTACAGGGCTAAACGTGAACCATCTCCTAACACAAGCTTAAGCTTAGTTGGAATGTTTAACAAAAATGCTAGTAATATTCTTACAACCGGTCCTTTGGAAATCGTTGGGGAGGCCTATGTCCAGCAGTGGATGTTTTACGGCTGAAATGATGATGATGATGATTCTGAAAAAAAAAATTGAAAACTTTCTTTTTTTTTAAATAATAGTGGCAACTTGGTAAATCTAGTTGCCTCAAGCAAGTTGACAAGACCACCGATGGTCCGCACCACCGCTTCATTGAGATCTCAGCTCAGTCTCATTATCTATTATGTTAACTTCTGCATAATAATAAAATGAAATGTATCTCCTGTGTTCATCATCAAATTCTATTCTATACATTACGAAAAAAGTCATGGAGTTCGTAATATTTCTAATTCAATTAAATCACTTTCAGTAATAACAACCTAAGTTACACGCTTTATATGTCCCACTGTTGGGCATAGGCCTTCTCTATACAGATAGTATAAGGGCATAGTCCGCCACGCGGACCTAGTCCGGCAGACTTCACATATCTTTCTAAGACATGTGGTTTTCCTCACGATGTTTTCCTTAACCGCCGAGCGCGTTGTAAATCAGAACTTAAAATTGCAGTAAAAAAATGTATTGGTGCCGGCAGATCGAACTTGGGTTGCTAGCATACTATGCAACTTTGTGGATCACTAAGCTACCAAGGCTAGTAATAACTAATTGAATGTAATTAAAATCCCACGCCTAGCGTACCGCGTTGCAGCATTTGAACACTGAGTAGTCGGACTTGTTTTTGCCGTAACGAAAGTCACGGTCATTGCCTAATAAACCGATACCTACCTTGTATCAGGCACTTGATCTAACACCGCTCTGATCTTGTAATGAACATTATTTTAAAACGATCTCTTTGTTAATTGTTTCAAAAGCAACGTGGTTTTCAACAACAATGTTCAATTGAGGTTTATCTGATATATAGATTAGCCAGAGAATCTGCTTTGACTGCTTCACCGTATTAACAGGTGGCACAGCTCTTAGATCGCTTAGCACGAATCTCTATTATAATAACTTGATACAAGGGCCACCCGGTGAGGGGTAACCTCCTCCTGAACGGTTACTTACGCGTAACAGTTATTTTCTTCAATTAATAATTACGATCAGAGGGCATACGAGAGGCTTACCACGGCTCGGTTGATTGCTTTCATTATCATAATCATTTTAGCCGTAAAACATCCACTGCTGGACATAGACCTCCCCCCAACGATTTCCAAAAGGACCGGTAGTAAGCGGCTTGCATACGCTATGTTATGGGCTACAAGTCTGGGGGCCTTTGTCATCCGCTACAGTGGACTTGAGAAAAAGGCGACACGGGTGGTCCGGTGTCGCCTTAGCACTGTGTGCTGTGGGAGGGAGTAGTCTCTGGACGTGCTTAACAGCACAGTGCAGAAGGGCTCCGGTGCGTTCCACCGGAGATCCCGGAGCCCCTCGCCATCCACCGAAAAGGGTCACCGGGGGTTTTAGTGAGTAAGAACTTCACATAACATCTTGGAGGTATCTTGTTGAAGATTCCCCGTCAGCACACAAAACTAACTTTGAGTGCCACTTCAGGAAAAGTTGGCGAAGGATCCTAACATCTAATGGATGAGACCTGCCCTTTTATCAAGAACCAGACTTCATCGCCAAATGTTTCTCAAACTGAAATAAATACATAACAAATGTAATTAGGTTTTCCCAAATGATAATACCAACTCTATCCACCTGATCCATTATGTCTGACAAATACGTACGAGTTTGGGTACAGACACACAGTAATTACAGTGTTCGCAACACTAAACAGAAAAAAACATCAGCCGGTGTGAATGAGGCTGCAGTGAGCGAACATCATTCAAGGTCACGGAGACTGACATGTAAAGATTTGAAGAGATGACGCGAGCCGACATCATTACAATTATTTGATTTACAAAAAAATATTATTCCAAGAAATATTTCGTTTTAACCGACTTCAAAAAAGGAGGTTTCCAATTCATCCAACTATAAATGTCATTAAACTTTATCTTTTTTTTGTTAACGAGGGGGAATCTTTAACGAGATACCCAGCCTTCTCCCCTTCTCCCCGGCGGTTCTTTGTGAGGTTTTTACTCACTAGAGCCCCGGTGGTCCTTCCTCGGTGCATGGCGAGGGGCTCCGAGATCTCCAGTGGAACGCACCGGAGCCCCTCTGCACTATGCTTACTAGCACCTCCCATAGCACCTTCTTCCTCAACTTCTGATACTACTATTTAGATGTATTAGTATTTTGTATTATTTTAATTTATTTATAGTGTATTATAATCAATCTCTCTTTAGTACATTAAAAACAGAATGTAAAAACCTAAAGGGCGAAAGGGTCAATGTATTACACGTTGTCCAAAACATCGGCCAACGATTACATCATTTCAAATAAATCCAAGTTTGTCAAACAATACAAAATGTTAGCTTGATAAAGATTATCCGTGAAATAGCAACCGACCGAATTGTGGTTCGGCCCTCTCGGGCGCCCTCGGATCGAAATGCTTACGCGTAACAAAGTAACCGTCCAAGCCGAGTTACCTCTCACCAGGGGACCCTTAGCAATAGAGGTTCAGGCTAAGCGACCTAAGAGATATGCAGGTGGCATATCTCTTAGGTCGCTCAATCCGGTGGAGCAGTCAAGGCCAGCTTCTCTGGCCAATCTGTGTAGTTCGTCATTATAAAAAAAGCTTGGAAAAATTATATATAACTAAATTTCTTTACATGTTTAACTATTAATTTAAAATAACATAATTGAAATACACTAAAATTAATTTAAATAAGCAAACAGACTATATACTTTTATCTATATATAGATGCACAGATGATAAAACGCTTTTAAAATCGACGATTATGTAATCTCGACTTGTTATCATGGTGTTATAAATAGAACGAAATAACACTTAATTATATTTGCATGGCCCGAGACGTTGTAATTTATTCTAATTTATTTTAATGAAATATACGAGAGTGCTTAGAACTGCCTGTGGCAGCATTCAAATGAAACAAGTACATTTCCGACTAAAACATTTTCCGAATGTCACACGAATCTCTATGGCAATTCTTTTACCTGTACAGCTATAAAACTATGGAATAGCTTGCCGATTGAGATTAGGGAGGCCTCGTCAACTAATGTCTTTAAATCGTGTGTATCTGAATACTTTCTACTCAAACAATGAAAAATTACAAACTGGTATATTTATTGTCGTTATATATATTTCATGTGTATGTATTTTATTATATTTATATAGAAGTATCTATTTATGTATATTTATTTTTCAATATAATAGTTTTAAAACACTATTTTTAGCGGCACTACCTTTAGCCTGCTCTTAACCACTAAAGGTTATCTGGAAGAAAATGCTAAATAGCATTAAGTTCGCCTTTGTACATATTCTTTGGTGCAATAAAGGATTTATCTATCTAAAAACAAAGACGTGATATCGAATCAAAGTTGACGCATCAAACATTGAACGCTTCTACGCCAACGCTTTTATCAACCGACTTCAAAAAGGATGTGGTTCTCAATTCGTATGCATGTTATGTTTGTTAGCTCATGACTTTGGTCTGGGTGTACCGATTTGTATGATTCTTATTTCTCTTGAATACTTAAATATTTATCAGTTTTAGGTATATTTTTGTATGTATAATTACATTATACAAATTTTTATACACATGCACTTACAAACACATTCATACACACACATGACACTCAACAATTACAAATATATTTATGTATATATACCTTCTTCTTCTCTGTCCAATGCTTCTCCAATGGTTTTGAAAGTTTTGTGCACATCCGTTGGGTTCAGGCCTGGTGATCCATCTCATAGGTATTCCTAGTTAAGTAGTCCTAGTAGTCAAGAATAAGACTACGGTATCCCCTGCCTGTCGTAGAAGCGACTAAAAGGGGCCTCGGGTTCATTGGGCGACAAGGGTGAGGGTCTTTGTCGTTTGTCGTCCGCCAAGGTGGACCCGGGAAGAAGACGACATCGGCTGGCCCGTGTCGCCTTGCACTGCGAGGGCACAGGGTGGGAGGGAGTAACCTCCCCCGGGAAGTGCTGATCCCGGAGCAGCTCACCATGCACCAAGGAAGGGCCACCGGTGAGGTTTTAGTGGGTAAAAAAACCCTACATAACCGCCGCCTTCCCCCCAGAAGGCGGGGTATCTTTCTGAAGATTTCCTCCTCGTTAACAAAAAAAAAAAAGGTATGGACAGCAGTCCCTTGCTCATTGCTTGTTGCTATTGAAATTATTGTGGGATAATAAAAATGTTGGTTTGTTTGTTTTGTGTTGTCTGTTATTTCATTTGAAACCCGGTGCTTTCTCGTTTAAATTTGGCCATGTTCTCACAAGGCCATGAGATAACCAAGTGTCTTAAATTTGCATCAAGTATGTGCGGTACAAATGGACGAATTACTAAATATCTCGATCGCCAATTGAATGATGAACTTTTTATTGAAAAGGATGTACCTTTAGGGTAGTTTGACGAGAGTTTGGTAAGGTCCTGATTAATTCTATTTCATAATATTTCATACTATTCTATGTGAACTAGTCAATATTTTGATATCGATTAATTATTTTGCTACCTCTCTACCCCGCAAGGATCAAAAGGAAAAGGAAATTGGAGCTTTTTGACATGTACCTCGATATGTATTTTTGTTGGACGAACTACACAGATTGGCCAGAGAGGCTGGCCTTTTCCTTTTTTCATCGTTCCCCCAACGTTTGGTACCTTAAGGTCCTTTCTTCTTCTTCTTCCTTGCATTCCCCTTTCCGTACTTCCTCTTCCAATCCCACTCCCACACACTACTCTCTTCCACTCACCTCTCTTACAGATTCCTACTCTATTTCATTATTACACGTTTTTACAATTTCTAACTTTACTATCTACATTTTACAATTTCTTACTTCTACTACCTTTTACATTTTTTCTTACTCTACTTCCTACATTTCCTTTCTCTTACTCTACTTCCTTATTCTATTTTCTCACTCTATATTTCCTTACTTTACATGTACTTTTCTTATTCTACATTTACATTTTGCCCTTTTTTTTTTTGAGAGGCTGGCCTTTACTGCTTCACCGGATTGAGAGGTGGCATAGCTCTTAAGTCGCTTAGCCTAAATCTCTATCCCCTCGATGAGGTGTAACATCGGCTTGGACGGTTACTATGTTACGCGTGAGCATTTCGATTCGAGGGCGCCTTGATGAACACAAAAATCACCAATAATAATTTAATTCTATACATAGTTCTAACAAACTGTCGCGTACAATGCAGGTTAATCAGGGACTTATAAAGTGCTGGTACAAAGACGCACAACGATATTGAATAAAAAAAACCGCACCGCGCATCGTGGGAGATTTTTTTTTATGCGCAAAAAGTTCTTTTTTCTCTAAAAAAAGGGGACGGAGTCCCTTTGTCGTACTTCAGGTGGCTTTTTCGTTCGTATTGAATAGTAGATTTTTACTCCCGTTGCGTAATAAAATTATTTTTTTCGACCGACTTCAAAAAGGCTGATAATTCTTCTATTTTTTTTGTATGTTATTTTACAACTTTCGACTGCATGCACCATGTCGTCCTTTTTGTTAACGCGGGGGAATCGAGTTATTAACCATCCTCCGGTACCCTGGGTGGGCCCGGAGGGATGTGTGGGACTCGGCCTGGGCAGCCCATACCCACTAAACCTACCGCGAATGCCATCAGCCGTTATGAGCGGGGTGTCCCGGATCTGTCAGCGACAGGACAACCATGTCGTCCTATTTCTATTCGGTCCAATTCTGATAATGGGGTAACACGACGGGTGTAGCTAGTGATTTGTAAATAAAATGCTTACATTATGTATCTCCGTTGAATTTCTTGATAGGATTAGTTTATAGATATATATGAAAATATACAGATAAAATCAAAAATTTTTATACAAAATAAGTTTTGCGAAAATACTCCCAAGCCAGCCTCTCAGGACTTGTTTTGTGAATCTCTGAGACGACCTGGCCTATTAATGTGTAGATAAATAATGCACGCATTTTAAATAAGGCGCCTTGACGTTATTTAAAAAAAAATTATAATTTCAAATCAGTTTATTTTTGTTTTAGACTGTTAATAACTAACCTACCGTCATCTGATTGGAAACATATTCAAATACAATCTAAACTATCATAATGTATTGGAATGCTTTAAGTGACTAATTTAGTACCGGTAGCACACTCTAGCAGAGTGATATAATTTAAAAAAAAAACTATAACGTTATTTTAACCTTTTCACAGAGCTTATTAGGTTATGGTCTATGTAAGCCCTGTAGTTCTTGGCTCTCAAGAATAAGACTACGGTATCCCCTGCCTGTCATAGAAGGCGACTAAAAGGGGCCCCGGGTTCAATTGGCGACAAGGGTGGGGGCCTTTGTCCTCCGCCAAAGTGGACCCGGAAAGAAGGCGACATCAGCAGACCCGTGTCGCCTTGCACTGCAAGGGCACAGGGAGGAAGGGAGTAACCTCCCCCCCGGAATGTGCTCTACTAGAGCACGGTGCAGAGAGGCTCCGGTGCGTTCCTCTGGAGATCTCGGAGCCACTCACCATGCACCGAGGAAGGGCCGCCGGGGAGATTTTAGTGGGTAAAAACCCCTCATAACTTGTTGTAGATTTCCGCCCCGTTAACAAAAAAAAATGTTATATTCTATTTAAATAAAGTAATGCCATGCCGCCCTAGTGCGGATTGGCAGACTTCACATGACTTTTTTCTAAGACATGTAGGTTTCCTCACGATGCTTTCCTTCAACGCTGAGCGCGTGGTTAATCAGCAATCAAATCGGTGCTGGCACCGGGGATTGAACTCTGGTAGCGTACTATGCAATTTGCGCCAACCGCCCGGACACTGAGCTACCGCGGCTCTATTTACAGAGAAGCTTGCACCCTTGGGCAAGCTTGCAAGCTTGGGTATATATATATATATATATTAAAACCAAAAAACACCTTGCGTAATCGGTTTACAATTGACAGCTTTTGTAAAATCACAGTGGAGTTTATGACTTTTGTAATTTTAAAAACAAATTGGCAATCATAGTGACCGAAAGAATTGTCAACTTATAACATAGATTTTTAGTATTAAAATTTGAAATTTCACAATGTTTAAATTAAAATGATCAACATCAATCTAGTTTACTAATTGACACTTCGAGCTACAATTATGTACATGTTTATTTATTATCCAAATACATAACAAGCTGTACGAGATTATGACATAATATAAATAGAACATTAGCATGTCGGTGAGGCGAACCCATTAGATTTTATACTAAAAAGTGCGCTAAGCAGATAAAGAAGTATTCACTGCAAAATTAAAGACGATTGAGGACGATTTTTAAGTCGGTTATAAGTTAGACTAATACTGTCAAAGTAACCCTCTCGGGCGCCCTCGGATCGAAATGCTTACGCGTAACATAGTAATCGTCCAAGCCGAGGTTATCCCTCACACTGCACTGTGTTCAAGGAGAGCACGTCCCGGGGGGAGGTTACTCCCTCCACGTTGTGCCCTCGCAGCGCAAGGAGACACGGGCCAGCCGATGTCGCCTTCTCCCGGGTCCACCTTAGCGGACAACAAAGGCCCCCACCCTTGTCGCCCAGTGAACCCGAGGCCCCTTTTAGTCGCCTTGTACGACAGGCAGGGGATACCGTAGTCTTATGCCATCTTTAAATTCGGTGAAGCAGTCAAGGCCAGCTTCTGGTGGCCAATCTGTGTAGTTCGCCTTAAAAAAAATCATTATAAGTAAATTTAAATACCACCTAAATCCGTTCATTATCTGTGCGTCCTTTTGTTAAATACTTAAGACTCCACACAGTCCGCCGTAAAAGTCACTAAATCTAAATCTACGGGAAATACATTTTCATATGCCATAGCAAAATTCTATACGTACCCTATTAATTTGTGAACGTCATAAAAACATTTATAACACAAGCGAAAATAGTTACAATGCCACTTGTGTTAGCAATTAAAATTCTTTGAACAATTAAAGTGCAGTAAGATATTAATTCTTAAGGGATGGCATTCAAGATGTTGCAAACAACAAACGCTGCCGAAACGTCTTAAGTTGTGTATACTGCAAAGGAAAATAATTTATAACATCTAGCAATAAGGTAGATAATTGATTGACCGGATAGGTAACAATAGGACAACTTGCCGATGTTATTGGGGCAGGTAAAGAAATTTGAACATTTTAAGGGATGAAGGGAAAAAAAACCAAGGGTCGGTTTTAAGATACAAAAGATGGTGTCGACGTCACGCTGAGCGATAGATGGACTGCGGATGCAGTTTTAGATTTCTCTGTTGATTTCCAAAATGGCTCCGGAGACTGTTAATTGAATATGACCACTTATAAGATTCAAACGGAGATTGCTTCGGCCATTTTAAATCCATACTTAACTGTAAAATAGTTACATTTGCTGTCGGTCTTCTAAATTTTTTTTATAACTGGCACGCAAATTTATTACACTATAAAGTTAAGTTAGGGTAGCTTTAGAATGTCCCTTGACTTATCCGTAGACATGCAAAAACGGCCCCCTATTTGTATTTCCGAATTATGTTAGGAATATCAAGAAATAGAATTAACCAGAAGCTGACCAAACTCTTCTAGTAGATCCTTTCTTATAAAAAATGAATCATCTAAATCGGTTGGCGTGATATTGAGTAATTCGACCATTTGTGGCGCACATACTTGATGAAAATTTAACACATATGGTTTCTTCATGGATGCCATTATCAGAATTTGACCAAATTGACTACATGGGAATCCGTGAGATAGTAACCGAGTCGTGCTTCGGCCCTTTCGGGCGCCCTCGGATAGGAATGCTTACATGTAACATAGTAACCGTCCAAGCGGTAGTTACCCCTCACCGGGTCCCCCTTGTGTCGAGTTACTTGCGATAGAGGTTCAGGCTAAGTGACCTAAAAGATATGTCACGTCTCAATCCGGTGAAGCAGTCAAGGCCAGCTTCTTTGGCCAATCTGTGTAGTTCGTCATAAAAAAAATTCAAACGAAATAGTATCATGAAAAGCGGTTCACCCAGTTGAAAGTAAGGTAAAAAACATTAAAAAAAACGTACAAATAAATTGACTCCTTTTTTTGAAGTCGGCTGAAAAGCGACCAGTCTCGGCCCTCTCGGGCGCCCCCGGAATGCTTACACGTATATAAAGTAATCGCCTTAGCTGAAGTTACTCCTATCAGAAGACCCTTATTGACATAGACATATTCTCTTTTGGCATCGGTCGTTACAAACAATCATACATTACAAACAAAATATGAAACATTAAAAAAAGACAAAAAAAACAATTAAAGGAAGAAATGATGCCAATATTGGACACCGTCTCAGCATATGCCGTCGCAAGAATGCCAGCGCTGATTTTCAGCGGTGCCCAGGACTACCCAAAGTCGTGTGCGCGCATTATTAAGTTAAAATGCAATTTATACAAACGAATAAAAAGAAATATATATATATATATATAATACAACAAATATGAAGCGTCAATAGCCTAATGGTTTAGGGTACGGTTTGCGAATCGTAATGTCGTAGGTTCGAATCCACCATTCGACTATTGACGTGAACCAGTTCCTAGCATAAGCTTAAGCTTAGTTGGAATGGTTAACAAGAATGTTAGTAATATTTATGAAAAAAATATTTCCAGCTTTATTACATACATACATTACAATCATATATATATATATATACATATATATATATATATAATGCGTGCGTTTAGTTACTAAGAATAGAGGTTCAGGTAAAGCGACCTAACAAACAAGTCAATGCAGTATAGCAGACAAGGGAGGAGGGAGTAACCTCCCCCCGCGACGTGCTCTCCTTGAGCACAGTGCAGAGGGGCTCCGGTGCGTTCCACGTGAGATCCCGGAGTCCCTCGTCATGCACCGAGGAAAGGGCCACCGGGTAGGTTTTAGTGGGTAAGAACCCCACATAACCGACTTCCCCCCAGAAGGCGGGCTATCTTTGTGAAGATTTCCTCCCCGTCAACAAAAAAAAAAAGTATAGCAGATAAAGACAGATTTACTGACTAATCTATGTAGGTTCGTCAAAAAAAATTACATTGGAAAAAAATTTAAAACTTTTTTCCAATATAATTTAAATAGTTATTATACGTATTAAAAGATTTTAATAAGCATTATAGCTATTTTAATTGATATGATTAATTAGCATAATTAAATATAATTGTGTGTTTATTTAGTTAATTATACCGGGTTTATAACCAGTAGAAGTGATAAAAATATAAAAACGATTTGATAAAAAAAAATCTAAAAATTTTATGACCTAAGTAGAAATTCTAGTTTGCTTAAAATATAAAATGTAATAAAATAAAATTATTCAAAACTAGTTTTTGAGAATCCTCCTTTTGGTTCATTTGGTTTTCAATTTTTTGAAAAATATGTTTAATTAAAAAATGAATTGGTATTTCTTTATTATAAATGAACATAATTATAACCAAATTACCTTTTGCCATTGGTTAATTATTCTTTGAGCAATTATAATTGTATTTTCTTGTTTTTTTGTTCATAATTTATTAATTTTTATACCAAAAAATAATAATTTATAAGTTTTATTTTAATAATTATGTTGTAAACGTTTTGACTTGCGTTACAAGGAAATAAATTATTGTCATTACTTGATTCAATTTTTTTTTAACGAACTACACAGATTGGCCAGAGAAGCTAGCCTTGATTGCTTCACCGGATTGAAAGGTGGCATAGCTCTTAGGTCGCTTAGCCTGAACCGCTATCGCTAGTAACTCGACACAAGGGTCTCCCCGGCTTGGACGGTTACTATGTTACGCGTAAGTATTCCGATCCGAGAGCGCCCGAGAGGGCCGAACCACGACTCGAGCGGTAGCTATTTCACGGATATTCTAAGGGACATTCAAAAAACTAAACTAACTTTGAGTGCCACTTCGGGAACTGTTGGCGCTGGGAGAAGAAGTGGCCGAAGAAACTCCAGCAACGCTCCTAGCATCTAAAGGGTGGGGCCTGCCTGGACATTATCATTGTTATCCAAGTTATTTCAACTACACCTGTGAGCAAAAATAGAGGGTCGGTTAAGAAAGTTTGAATATCTCGAAAGATAAAGACGCTAGCTAACTGAAATAAATTGTGCATGATAGACAATTAAATATACTTAAAATAAAATAAATTCAGATTAAGTAAGGATTGCTATGATCAAGCATGTTCTAGACTTCACCTTCTTCCATTGCACACTCGTCGGTGCGTAGCGGAGATCGTATTGTTATCAAATATTTTTGCTCAAAGTCGCATGGATTGTCTTGAACTACTTAACAAGTTACACTTTTCTCGTAGTCTGCGATTCAACTGTCCAATAAATACTCCACCTAGTAATGCTAACTATATGCTTAATAGCTATTTTATCAGAGCATGTAATTAATTCAATAACCTTTGTAAGAAATACAATAATGTCGACCTATTTCTCGTCAGTGATCCCTCCATACGTAAGCTTTTTACAAGAATATTTAGTGAAATTTTGTCTACGGGACCTTGATACTGTTTTCCAATCTCTGTGTTACCTAAGTATGCCTATGTCTAAATCAACAGAGAAAGTGTTTTTTTTTCTCTAACTTATTTGTGAAAACTTGTTATCTGCTATACTAGTGATATATATGTAAATTATACAAGAAGCATTGAATAGCTGTAAGTTTTCCTGTATTAAATAAATAAATAAAATATTTTTATTAATTTATTTAGATTTAGACGATAACATAAACTTAAACGGAAAAGGATATATTACGTAAACTTGATAATACAGTATTTTTCACATAATACAAAATGTTAGTAGTTAGTGTCGCCACATGGAGGCGACACACCCTTGCGTCGAGTCCCTACCGATAGATGTTCAGGCTAAGCGACCAAGAGCTATGCCACCTCTCAATCCGGTGAAGCAGTCACGGCCACCTTCTCTGGCCAATCTGTGTAGTTCGTCAAAAAACAAAAAAAAAATGGAGGCAACACAAAGTAATAAATTTCTTAACCGACCCTTTATTTTTGCTCACGGGTATATATATACCTTACTTACTTTTGTTAATTTAAATTACATTTGTACCCTTAAATAAATGAATATTCCTCAATTATAGTAACTTTTACAGAATAATATAACGACATCTGCGTAAAACAATCTCTACTGAATAAACAAGACCTACAAAAACGACCGGGGAAACACATTGCAGTAATAAAGCCTCAATCGCAGATAGAAAAACTTAATTTACAATTCTGATATATCCATCGTCTTTATGTATTGGTGATAGAGTTGATTTTGCCAGTGGCACGTGTGTTCGATAAGTTTTTTACGTAATCTAAAAAAAAAGGCGCCCACATCTTCCGACAGGAAGAGGAACTTATTTGATTATAATAAACATTAGACGATCGATGAAGAGAAAAAATAAAAGACCAGGTGCACCAGTGTTTTGTTTTTCTGTCCAATTCAACCTCTTTTGTTTGTCTTGTTATATCCGATCTTTGGACGCGGCACCCTTTCGTTTTTACGCTAAATTTTTTTTTTACTCAACACACGAAATCATACATTTGTGAGGTGGCCAAAGAAAACATAAACTGTCTATAAAAAAATGCAACAAAAAAGTCCACTTTAAAAGTGAAAGTTATAGTGTTTTAAGCGAAGGAAATTGTCTATGGTTTTTTTTTATTAATAACTTTTTAGTGGCAGGCTAAAAAATGCTATATAGCTCTGTAAATTCTACTCTCAGGGCTGAATTTTAGGTGAAAGGAGACCCCCACAATGGAGGCTTCATTAACGCTTATCTCTAGATAGTTCTTGTTTTTAATTATATTTATATATATGTTAAATTTATGAGACGACTAAGGGACCTTATACTGCGATATGCCAAAAGTCACATGCTTACTGGAGCACTGGCAAGTCACTGACCTCCTGCCTCCATCAGTCGTATCGGTCACCCGATCCACTGATACTGGGAGGTTTGGGAACGAGAGAGTGGATCTACAGAAGCGCAACTGTTTGTTCACTATAATCTCATCACGCGCAGATGACCTTTGCGAGCCATATCAGGGCTCATGCCTGAAGCTACACTTTTTAATATATAAAAAATGATATTTGTTAAATGTTGAAAAAATCTGTTACTTGGTTTTACAATAAGATGTTTAATTAAAATCTCGACTAAAAACTTAGTCATTTTATTTGGAAAATAATTTGTGGCCAAGGGGGGCCCCAACTTTTTCCATTCCCTTTCCCCCGGGGCCTACAGACCTCTAAATCCGATACGGTCTGCACCTCGAAGCGATTCTGATTTTTATTGTCAGCCCTTCTAAAGCATTGGGTCGAGTTATATCCAAATACAGGTTCAGGCTTAGCGATCTAAGAGCTATGCCACCTCTCAAATTCGCCAGTTTTCACTGACTGATCTGTATAAAAATAGAAAATAAACATTACAAAAAATACCAATGAATCTAGAACTTCGTCTTAATTGTCAATTTAGTTAATTTAACATTAAAATATAAGCATAGCAGACGTTCATTTAAATGTTATGATTCATTCTTTTTATTATCAGCTGACTGAGCCGCGGTTCAAAGTCAGATTGAGAGACAAAACTTGCTCTTAACTAGAATCCGGTTCCGAACATTCGCGTGATGGATGGTCGGGGACCTGCACGCGCCTTACAGCCCACCAATAAAGCATTTTTCATTCCATACCTACCAATTTGTTAATAATACATGTATTACATTGCTTGCTTAAAATCATTTACGACGACCATCCTCCTACAAGTGCAGTTATGGTAATGGAAGTTAAAATTCAACCGTGACATTCGTTGCGATTTGTTTAGTGTAGTGATGAGCAATAGATCGTGTAAATCAAAATGGCGGTCTCCCAAAATACAGGTTTCCGTGATGATGGAGCGTTGGAAATTAGTTAGGAACGTTAGGAAGTTGTGTTGTAATCACGTGAAACGTTTGCCCCTTGCATTGCTTACGCCCTGTTTATCAAAATAATCATTTGTGTTTAAGGAACTTTGAAGTCAAGGAATATCTAGATTTATGTATTAATAGAGAATAATTATCTAGTTTTGTTGCTGGCAGGTTACATATAATAAAAAATAAACATACATTTTAAATTCTCTTTCATTCGTCCTTGGAGTTTCACGGTCGTAGCTACACTTCCCGCCCCCCTAACAGTGGAACACTATAAACATTGCCGCATTGACGTGAGGGTTTGACAATTCTATGAATAGATTTTTTCACATTCGCCGCGATCACCTGTTTCGGGTACGGAAGCAGGATGTCGAATGGTATGACGATTGAACGAGATTACGTATTCACATTTAAATGTGGGACTCAGGTGTGGTGTTTAGAAAGAAGCAAGTGGAAATGTTCTTTAGACCTGACTGGAGTGAAACTTCTTTAGATGCATCTATATGTATGTATATACATAAGTTTATATATGTATGATCGCACTTTTCTTACTTAAAAGTTAAAGTTACAGCCTTTATATGTACTATATGTCCCACTGTTGGGCATTGGCCTTCTCCATACAGAGAGTATAAGGGCACAGTCCGCCTATGGGACCTTGTTCGGATTGGCAGACTTCAATGTCTTAGAAAATTTTGTAATAAATGTAAGTTTCCTCACGATGTTTTCCTTCAACCCCGAACGCGTCGTAAATCAGCATATAAAATTACAACTTCAAAATTAAAGGCACCGGACATCGAACTCGGGTTGCTAGCGTATTATGCAACTAGAGACGACTGCCCGTACGAGCTACCACGGCTCTACCTTTCTCCTTTCTCACTCGTCGCTACAATATACAAAACGTCTCTCTTTATACCTTCACTAACTAAAATAAAGTTGAGAAGCGAGAAAGCGGAAGTTAAGAGTGAGCTTCATTCGTCTCGCCTTATTCGATCACATGTTTTCGTAACACATTCACCACTTTACTCATTTCAATAAGTTCAATAAGTTTTAATTAGCGTACGGACTACGTATCATAGGGTAATAGGCTCGAATCCATCATTCGAATATTGACGTGAACCATCTCCTAGCACAAGGTTAAGCGTAGTTGGAATGGTTAACAAGAATGTTAGTAATATTTGTAAAAAAAACGTTTTTCTTTTATTTTAAATCTAGATTAAGTCATCAAATCATTGACCTATTGATTGCATACGTTTATATTACAAGCGTGCCGGACATTTAGTAAAGATATACAAAAATAATAATTATCCTTTCACTCTTTTAATTATTGCAAGCAATTTTCATTTCGTTCGACCTTGAAGTTTAGGTTTTTGTTTGTTAGAACAATAACAAAGAAAAAAAACACACCACGTTAAAAATCGAAAACGTTTAAAAAGAGCCCAGGAGCTATAGAAAATCTTTTATAGGTAGCCAGTTCTATTTTTTATTATGACTGGCCGGTTTATGATATTTCGAGTTAAAAACGAAAGTTTCACAAAAGCGCCGCCATGATTGTATTGTTTTATTTATGTTTGACTTTATGGTGACCCTCTATTGTGTCGTCATAGGCTGCCGAAAGCGCACCCGAAGCATTGATAAAAGTAAAACAAAAAAGTTATTAATATTATTGTACCCGGAAAAGATAAAGGCGGTAGTCTTCAAAAATATTAACTTGAACTTTTAATTTTATTTGAATACCTAAAACAAGCTTATCCCGATACCTATGTAAATAAATAATATATATACTGGCCTTTTTTTCTTTTTTTATATATAAAGGGGGACTTTTGCCCTTTTGGGCATGTCAGCCCCATCATACCCTAACCTATGCACACACATCTATTAATGACTTCATGTTTGGCACATTCCCCCATTATGTGGTGTACATCATCCACCACTTGCACAGTTCGGTGACTCAACCTTCCGCATCCGATGTGCAAAAAATTTTGCAGGGAAATGTCCCGACCTGAATGACAAATGACTTGCCAAGCGCTTGGCGGTGATAGAAAACGTCGTGATTTCTTTTCTACCTACCAGGCCAGAATTGTTGACCTCAACAGTTTCGCCGGATTTGAGGGATGGCAGAGCTCTTGAGGAGGTGACCTCGGCTTGGACGGTCACTCTAGTGGCGTTTGCATTCCCGAAAGGGTCTGAGAGGGCCGAACCACGACTCGGTCAGCAGCTTTTATCGGAAGACTGTCAAGACATTTCAGTAGCTTTTTTAACTAACTTTAAATGCTACCTCGGGAAGCGTTGGCGCTGGGAGAAGAAGTGGCCGAATAAACTCCAGCAATGCTTCTACCATCTAACGGGAAATATTGTGAGGAAACCTGCTTGTCTTCTTTTAGAAATTTTAATGTGAAGTCTGCTTATTAGGACCTTGGGATCTTAACTGGGACAGCGCGTATACTTTAAAAAAGCCTCTGCCCAACATAAATAGGCTGTTACAATAAAATGACGTCATATGTCATTGATAAATTAAATTACTCTGTCGTTTTTAACCGACTTCAGAAATAGAGAAGGTTATCAATTGATCTGTATCGCTTATGGGGTTGTTATTTATAAACTGATCTAGGATTTTTTGCAATATATTGCGTATGTTTGGTATTATAAGTATACTAGTGTACCCAGCCGCTTCGCCGGTCTAGATTTAGCTCTTTTTATTTAAAAATAAACTTACATCATTAAATATTTAATTTTATTCTCACAATATAATATGAATATAATATATGAAGCGTCAATAGCCTAATGGTTTAGGGTACGGCATGCGAATCGTAAGGTCGTGGGTTCGAATCCACCATTCGACTATTGATGTGAACCATCTCCTAGCACAAGCTTAAGCTTAGTTGGATTGTTTAACAAGATTGTTAGTAATATTTCAAAAAAAGTAATAAAAGAAATATTGATTATATATATATATATATATATATAATTAATTTCTCCCCGTATTCATTATCTTCTCGAGCGGGTGAAGATCATTACCTACACCCATATCAATAAATACAATATCATTCTTATAATTTATACAAAAACATATCGGGCTCAAGTTAATATCAGAAATAAAAGTACAACGTATGGCTTGTTTGACAGTTCAAAAAGAGGAGTGCTCCGATCACCAAATACAGGATTACACGCCAGGTCAATGTGAAGATTCGCTGAAAGTTTCATTGAAATCGGTCCAGCCGTTTCGGAGCCTATACGGAACATACCCACACACAAACACCGACTTCAAATCGATATATCAATATAACCAAATGGAACTATTCACAAACTAATCAAACTGTTATTAAATTACTCTTCAACTACATCCTAGCTATCAAATAAAAAAACAATCATCAAAATCAATTTACTCAGTTATGAGGTAACAATCACAATGAAAAGCATACAGTCGAATTGAGCACCTCCTCATTTTTCGAAGTCGGTTGAAATGTTTAAAAAGTGTAGATATTTTTTTGTTATAACATATTAATGTTTTTAAAGCTGGTGTATGTATTTAACATATATAATTAACCTGAATGCATTCAATAGACCACCCCTATTATGGACGGACAGACATCTGCTCGTATAGTTTATTGTTCCTTGCACGATGTGCGTATAATTACGTGTTATATTTACTTTATCCTCTACTAAAATAAGGCCCCTAGATACATTCGTATTTTATACAAAGTTAAAAAGTTGTTTTAAAACATTAATATTTGTAAAAAAAATACCATTTTTATAAGTTTTTTTTAATGACGAATTACACAAATTGGCCAGAAAAGCCGGCCTTGACTGCTTCACCGGAATGAGAGGTGGCTAGCTGGCTGGTGGATAGCTTTTTTTTTTATTGTTAGATTGCAACCACAGACCTGTGTCCGTGCTCTTTTTCAATACACTTAAATTGTTCACTCTGCATTTGTTAAAAGAGTGCCACTTCTACAGTTACTATTTTTCTTTTTTTTTATATATACAATGCCTGAATATGGAGGTGGCCAGAGATCGCCCCGGATCACGCATCGCAGACGCCCCGCTGCATTGCTATTAACTTCTCCGCGACCGCTGTGTCCCTGCTTCTCATGAACATTTTCAGGTTGTAGTCCACTATCCTCTCCCTTGATGCGGCCATTGCCTTTGTCATCAGTCTTCCTGTGGCGTCGTCACAGTCATCTGTATATTAGACACAGCGCAGTGGCTTAGCCTGAACCTCTTTTAGCTAATAACTCGACACAAGGGTCCTCCCGGTGAGGGGTCAACATTGCTATAATCAGTCTGTCTATTTGTTGCGGCTAATCTCTGGAACGACTGGACCGATTTTGACTGGATTAATCGCAGTTAACAAAAATTGTATGCAGTGTTTTAAGAATATATATTTATATACGGCGTCAATAGCCTAATGGTTTAGGGTATAGCTGCGAATCGTACGGTCGTGGGTTCGAATCCACCATTAAAGTATTGTCATGAGCCTTAGCTTATTTGGATTGGTTAATAACATTTGTGAAAAAAAAATTGATAGCAATCTTTAAAAAAAAACAACAATGTACGTGCTTGTAAACCTATATTAATGGGACCTAACAGAGAAAAGATGTATTTCAGGACCACAAAAAATAGAAATTTGTAAACTATTCGTGCCCTTCTAAATCTAATTAATAGAAACGGTTAGATTTGTGCAATGAAGTAATGAAGAGAAACAGTCGCGGGGCAAGAGCGGGGGCTCCGCCACTGCATACCATTAAGCACCCTCATTTACGTCTGGTCAATGACAGCCCTGTTTTAATCAATAACTTCTTTTTCGCGCGGCGTCCTTGGTTTTTTTTCCCCGGCGCGACTTTTTCTGCGCGCATTTCGTTTGTTATGTGTCAATCGCTCCGCGCTGTTTTCGACATCGCATCGCGTCTTAGGAACGTTACCTAATTCACGTCGATTCTGCAAAAAGCTCAACAAAAAAGGCAAAAGCTCGCCCAAAAAATCGTCTACCGAACAATATCTCGTATCGCCGCTCTTGTAGCCATTTTAATTATTATTTAATACCAAGGGACGAGCACGTGGCGACGCGCGCCGTCCCGCTCCCCCGCGGAGGCTGTACGCGGCCGCCGTTCGCCGTCCCCCTCGCACCGAGCCCACTTACACACATAAAAATCGTGAATAATAAAAAAATGTGTACACATTTTTTTCGCTTAACCACCGCTTGAATGTGTGCGTACGGCCTCACGCCGCCGGAGCGGGACGGAGCTATCGGGCCGAGCGACGAGGAAGGCTCCCCACTCCGATTTTTTAAGCTCCGCTGTCGATGTTGGCGTCCGTGTGTTTTTTTTCATTTTATGTGTTAGTGTACCCCTCGCTCGGTGTAGTTCACTTTTTCTACTATAGATCTGAATTTCAGTCTCGTTTTTGCCGCGTCGCTCTAAAGGCGGCCGAGCGGGCGTTTTGTATTGCATTTTTGTTGCCGACGCGAGTGGCCGGGCCGGCACTTCGCCGCTTGTTCTAGAGGCCGGCATCTTGTACTAGCACATGTCGTCTTGAGATATCCTGACGCTAGCGCTGCAACCGGGTGCACGCGAAACGCCGAGTGGGAAAAGGACGGCGCGCTACATCACGTGTGGACGTTATACCCACAACTATATTATAATTATATAGCACACTAAAATATTGAAGCACAAAAAAATCCGGCAATTTGGATCCTAGTAACGAGGGGCCGGCATTCATAATTTTACCTCGGGGTCAACTGTACGGCTCCGGAGTTTTTTCCTCGCCGGCTTTTTTAAATGTTTATTTTCGCGAAGCACGTGGATTTTTTGAGACATTTTTGCGGTACACCCGCGGACTGCCTTTCGGACGTGTTGTGACGCCAGTGTTACCTTGTTATGTGATATATTTTTAGTGACATTTAGATAGGAACAAACTGTGATTTATTATGGTGATATGTAGTTGGTGATTTTGAAGATAATTGTATAGTGACAGGTATGTTATTATATTTTTTTAATTGTTTATAATTAAATTTAACGGCTGATCTGAGTTCGTGAAGGACGCAGGAGACGAGGGGGAGGGCTTAATTTTACGTAAGTTTCTCCCCTTCTAAGACAAATGTTGTAATTGCGAGGCGAATGGGCGGACGTCTGTCAAAGTCGACCTTGAATTATGCCCAGACTATAAATACGGAAATATTTTCGTGCAGTGTGCGTGATGATGCTTGCTTTAAGATTATTTTAATGCTTCTCGTTCCTTTTGCCCTTGCATCTTTGAACTCTTTTGTTTGTCAATACTAGAAGCATTAATATTTTTTTAATTTCATAACCAACTTTAAATTCACAAATTTAATATTTTATGCTACATATAATTTATTTTTAAAATACAAAAATGAAAAAAATAAATTTTAATTTTGTATTTACAATAATATTATTAAATTGTTACATATGAAAATTTAAAGTACAATTTTATTTCCCTTTCGTTTATTTCTTTAACACTAAAATGTTCAAAATGTTGTCTATCGATTTTACGACAGGTTTTAATTACCTAACATAAATAAAAAAAAGTTTGCAAAATGATTCTAAAATTTAATAAATTCTTGATGCGTATAAAGAATGTAACATTTCCGATATTACACTCTCGACTCTATTGAATATATGTTA
The DNA here is from genome assembly GCA_029286785.1 of Meandrusa payeni. Taxonomy (NCBI): domain Eukaryota; kingdom Metazoa; phylum Arthropoda; class Insecta; order Lepidoptera; family Papilionidae; genus Meandrusa; species Meandrusa payeni. The sequence goes on from JAGSMX010000029.1 coordinate 8,537,167, forward strand.
GGAAAAATTGACATTTACCAAATTATAATTACAAAAATTGTAAATATCCAGTAAATTGTACAATCAGTGTATTTAGATTTTTTTTTATTTTATTATTTTACGAAATAAAAATGGAACTATTATTTTTATGATTCTAATTATATGACCCAAGCCACTTCCCTCATCTAAACTTGTACATGACTATAAATCTTTCGTGAGGTCCAAGTATTATCCATCACCAAATTATTTATATGAACTTCATTTCCATGAACCCTCTGGTAACCTTATTGTGTTTGACATAAGATGCATTTTTGAAAGACAACATACTTTGCCATGAGCAATGTAATTTTGTTGGCAGTTCTGTATGCGCAATTATAATCTATGACAGCCGTGTATGTTGACTGGATAGTACAATCATTGACACAATTGTAATAAAAAAAAAACTGGATTGTATTTCTATTCCAAATTTATTAATGTTAATTAACATGTAAAAATAATTAATTAAATTAAAAGTATGAAATAATAATCTCAGCTTTGTTACATTTGCAAAGCTAAAAATATATTTTATAGACATTCTTTACATAATTATGTAATTTATATTTACGGCCTATGGAGCCTAGGCCAACAGTGGCGAATAACATAATTATGCACGGATCGTTAATATAATTTAGTGTGGCCGTCTGTACGACAACGCGATTAGCGGAGCGTATTCACAGCGGCATGTGGGCTACAGGCTAGATCATTGACACAGGCTAGTCGTCACCTGCTAACATCGGCAAAAAAACCGACAACTTTTTTACCGACCAAATCTAGTTTAGAATGAACAAACGTTCCATCGATTAAATTTCAATTAACATTTTTCCACTCAATTGTACAAGCATAGACAACATTTTGAACATTTTCGAATTTTAATTTTGCGATAAACAATTTAATTAATTAAGACTAATACGTTTGTTTTACAGAGCATTTGAAAAACGGGCGATCTCGAATAATTCCATGACAAATAAAACAACGGATGCGAGAAAGATAAAACAGATACAATATATTTTTATAAGATAGTGCCAAATACCAATTAGATACGATACTGTTATATAATTTAGATAGAATTTTTAATAATCCATACAAGATGATGGAAGGTAGGACAATCGATTACCGACCGGACGGCGGTGGTCTGGACTATCACAACTCGCCCTTAATGGCTGAAATACCAATAGACAATTATTCTCATATACACAGAAGCATAGAGCATCTAAGATCAATAGGCGTGCCGCCTCCACTGGACCACCATAGACATCTAGCGACCAATCTAACAGATCTAAGACGATACGAACATCCAGACGACATACCAGAAATCAAGCCATCAGTTCTCAGACTATCGGAATTCAAAAATGGCCTGCAGGATATAAGAATTCACAACGATCAAGAGAACGACGTCCATAGACAAATGACGCCACAAGACGACGGCCCCAAAGGTTACAGCGCACCATCGACACCACTCTCCGAAAATGGCGGGCAAAGTCTACCCGAGGAAAAGGTTAGAACAATTATTATTCAACATATCAATCATCCTTGAATACTTCGGAAGTTCTTCTGAAATATTTACTCTGGCGTTAAATCACGACTCGTTTTGTTCCGCGTATCATTTATCCACTAATGAACTGAAGTCACATTGATTTGTTGAAATTTTTCATTGTTGCGCCATATTGTCTTTGTGGTCTTGAAGTAATGGATACATACCTACTTAAATATATTTGAATTTCAATTCTTATTGCTCGCACTCGAGAGTGCTTGTGAGTACTGCCAAATACAGCTCGCCTTTTCGAGTAGCACTTATTAAAATAGTGTTTGCATAGCGTTCGATAAGACTTCCTTGTCGTTTAAAGTCATAGTTTAGTAAAACTTGTCGTTGAATTTTTTAAATTGAAGCCCCGTTTTGTTGACATTAGAATGATCAAATCATATATCAATATCAGAAGCTACAACAGCCTAATGGTTTAGGTAACGGTCTGCTAAACGTAAGATCGCAGGTTCGACTCCATCTTTGACTATTAACGTGAACCTCCTAGCACAAACTTAAGCTTAGTTGGAATGTTTAACAAGATTGTTTGTAATACGTAATGTAGTTCACTGCCTTTTAACGGTAGCGGAGTAGACAGTATTCTGTGGTAAGCACATCGATTTACAAGAAACTGCTTTTCTAAAGGCACAACACAATTCATTGATACAAGCCGGCTCGGATTTGAATCAGCGACAATCGAAATACAGTCGGACAACTTAGCTCCAGGGTATTACTGCTTTCTGATTTTCTAATATGATCTAAAATGTGTTCTGTTCTTACTAGATTTTTTTATTAATTATTTTTTAATTTTTAGTTGATTCTACTCTTGCTATTAATGATTTTACCATAGCTCTATTTTGTCACCGTTGGTGTAAATGCTTTCTTATTTCCAAGGTGATCTATTTTAGAATTCAAATTGATTTTTTAAAAAAAATCTAATTAATCATTTTGGAAATTTATTTTAATCCTTTTTGTACAAATCTAAATTAAACGTTTTTCGAATACGAATTATTTCAATATTCAAATCATAGTTAAATCATAAAATTATACTTATACGTTTATATATAAGTTTTAAGTTACTTTACCACTTAGGTCACTTGCACCTTACTAGCCAGTTTCTTGCTAAGTAAATAGAGTTAACGATCGCTACCTGATATGTACCAGATTATCAACTACTAACTAATTTTCACAGTACCATTGGTACGCCATCGGATGTCATAGTTGCAAACCTGACCAAAATCAACTATGATATCACTAAACGTTAATTTTTAAACACTTAAACCAAATAAATAGACGTTTTGAACGTATTTCAACGTCTGATAAACTTTCGATTCAAGCCAGTCGACTCGTGGTTTGACCTTCACGGACGCCTTCTATTGGGATACACGTTTTTTTTTTCTTCTTTTTTTTTTAAAGGTTTTCCCCCGGATAGGACATGTTTTGCCCTTTCCGGGAGATTCTATTTGTTTCTCTGACTTGTGGGGGTCAGAGATTGCACAAACTGGTAGGTATCTATCTTCTTATTTTAATGATCTTCTTAATAATTTCTAAATTCTAAGTATATATATATGTATATGTAAATAATATACATATGTAAGTACAGTATTTATCTTTTTTATTTCTTTTTCTTTATTTTTCTTTTCTGTACACAATTTCTTCATTTATTTTCAAAAATCAGAATCACATAATAATAATACACATAATAGGTAAATTTATACATTTATAATTAATATAATATATTGGGATATACGTTCAGTCTCTTGCGCTTTGTTGCTCCCAATAGAGGGTCAGACTTAGCGATCTTAGAGCTCCGCCAATCTGGCGAAATTGTTGCGGTCAGCTTAGCTTCTCTGGTCAACCAGTGGAGGTTTATCACAAATTAATTTGACTTAACATTCATAGTCAAGCTTTGCCTGTAAATAAATAAAATAAAATTCGGCAAACGTCTAAACGAAAGCCTCTAATGACTCATCAAAACCTCAAACCTCAAAAGCAACGTCTGCCTCATTGCATTTGATGAGTGCGGATGCGCCTTGGCTCGAAGCAAGGTCAGCAGACGGGTCGTACAAAGGTTGTATAGGACGACGCCTATTGTTTGTACTCTCGCATTTAATACATAGTTGCTGGTTGAGTTTTTCGTTAACGAATCCGCCTTCCGGGGGGCGATATGAATCTGAATTAATTCTTCATTGCCCCTCATTAATTTGCGCTGTTCAAGTGAATTTTATTTTGCGATTTTATCATTTATTTCCACGTGAGATTAATTTAATGTATGTATTCATATTTAAATCATAACCGCCATTGTTATTTCACGTTTATTATTCATAAGCCGAATCGCGAAAACTGAATAAAATTTTGTCTTCCAACTTCGTAATAGTTATATGTTTAACTTATTCCTTTGTTTCTAATTGGAAATATAAAATATACATATTTAGAATTAATTAGAAACAATACCTCATTGTACTTATTACTTACATTACGAAGTCTCTGAACGCCATGGTTTGGTCACATGATGAAGGACCTTTATCAAAGAAATGTGTATAAATTTACACAACACACCCATCTCTCGCATACTTCGTTTATATCATCTTTCATCCTTCCACGTACATACAGCACAGCGAAACCCAGGAGACTACGATTATGTATGCGCAGTTGAATGTAAATGAAGGGAAGGAGATATGCCAATTGTACTTATTAAAGTCTTATCTCTGCCTACTCATTTGGGTAAAGAAGCGAAGTAATCCAATTGGAGCAACAGATTAAAGGTTCCATGATATCTAGAATTTCACATAAATATTACTAAACTCTTGTTAACCATTCTAACTAAGAATAATTTTGTGCTAGGAGATAGTTAACGTCAATAGTCGAATATTGGTCGTCTGAGCCTGACGCTTAAATATACCAATATATCGATAAGCAAACCTTTTTCTACACGATTTTTAGGAATTTCTTATTATATCTCCAAGACCCAAGATCATATATCAACAAAATTAATTAGCTATGAGTCACCAAATATAAAAAAATACAGATGACTTGAACATAAAACTTATTCATGAAGTCGGTTCAAAATTACAATGGGACCGAATTGAAAGTAAAGCCTTTCTAATAAAACCCATAAGCTCAAGTAACTACGCAAGAAACTATGTAATAATATACGGGTAACTACGAGTATAACTATACGGATGTCTAGAGGCAACCTCTTGTATATCGTATGCGTCAAGTTTACATAATATTGTAATGTGGCTTATATTATCAGGGGCCTTGTAACGTTTTGGCGGTCTACCGGGTCACGGAGTAATCTTATCGGCATATATTTATTAATGGGCATCGTTGCGGCGTATTGGAAAATTTACATAGCGTCTTCAAATCATGTCGTGTTAGTTGTGCGTGTATGAGACATACAACGTGGTGTAAGGTTGATGGTGGGAGCGACCTTATTGCAGGACTATGCATATATATCCCACTTTGCAACAAACAATTTCAAAGGTGCCGGTTCCGGTGATCGAAGTCGGGTCGCTTGGAAGTTGAGCTGGCACGGCTAGTATTCTCACTAGATGTCCGGTTGACAATCTAAACTAAATTAATGATCATTATGCCAATATGTGTAGATTTACAGATATCATTCATTAGGTAATAGATTACCAAACAATAACAATTGAAACAGTATTCGAATCTCATCGAAAAACATAGAGGAACAAATGAATTGTATTACCATAACTAGCAAAAATCTAGGACTGATGTCATTGAATATTCATTTTGATAGAATTGGTATCAAAATGAATATAGAACAAGCCAGGGAACCGAATAACAGATAGCAAGTTATACCTTGTTCTCTAGAAACACAGTGTGATTAAATAGTGTATTTAGCTTGATCTGGCTACCGTCTTTTGTAATAAAAAATTTAAACTCTAACTATATCTATACAGATTTAATTTTGAAGATGAACTTGGTAACAAAATTTCGCCAAACGCATTACAAGCAGATGAATTTGCTTATTGATATTAGATTTATTTGCAATGTGACAATATATTGGCCGAGCTAGCTGTGCTCTTATCACGTAGTCAAGGAATGGTCTGTCAAGGCCAGATGATGGTTTATGTAGAATATTATTGTATCGTTCCGTTTACTACACAGTCACTATCGATTTACGATATTGATTTCAAGGTTTATCATTTTCGTTTATCTTGCCCTCACCTCATATTTTAGTGATCGATGTTAGCTTTTCTGCTAGCTTTTTAAGCACCATGTGTGACGAGCGGTGGGCTCATTCTCACACTTTAAACAACTATTTTTTACAAGCCTGTAGCTTCGGAAAGTCGAATACTTAACCGTGGCTATCATTGCTTGCAGAGCAATAGAGGTCCTAAACTAAGATCATTGATTGAAAGCTCCGGACCACGGCGCCCTCAGTACTGTTATTAGGTATTCTTAATAAAGGTTTCGGCCCGAGTCTACTTTTGCCAGTGTCGTTTCTTTATGCAACTGATATATTGCAGTCGTATCATTTATCATTCCATCATTACCAAATACATCAAAAAATCATACACACAAAAGTATTATGCCAGTTGAGTGCAATCGGTAAACCATAGCGGAACTTATAAAAAAGGCTGTTTTAGTTAACATAGACCATTATGATGCCAATGAACGTTCATTTTTGTTCAATTGCTTTTGCAGATTTAAGGTTCTGGATACAATGAGAGCTTCCTCACTCTTCGACCCGTTTTGATTAATTAATAAAATAGTTACCGACCGAGTCGTGTTTCGGCCCTACCGCGCGCCTACGAATCGGACTGCTAACGCGTAAAATAGTAACCGTCCAAGCCGAGGTTACCTCGCACCGGGAGGCCCTTGTGTCGAGTTACTAGCTAATAGAGGTTCAGGCTAAGCGATATGTCACTTCTCAATCCGGTGTAGCAGTAAAGGCCAGCCTCTCTGATCAACTGTGTAGTTCGCCCTAGCACAATCCTGTTGGATATACCGAATGTCATTCACAGTTGGCTAATGTTCCAGATATTTTTGATAAAAAATTCTTACAACACCTCTGCTCATGGGTTATGCAATTGGCATATTAGCACACAGGGACGTTGTTGCGTATCTGGCGCAAACTCTTAATCCCGAATCTGAATCCGAATTTCAATTCGCCAGCAACCTTCAAACTCTATTAGCACAAATTTGAATCTGGCCCGTTTGTGATCAAATAATACATAATATTCAAATTTCCGACTCACTGGGTCGCTGCCTGTACACCTGAGAGCGTAAAAAAAACTTGTATTGTCGTTGTACGTACCATGTTTTTCGCCATGATGAAAACAGTTTCATCAGTCTTTGGAGTAAAGATATTTTTATGCTTTCGTTTTAAATTTTTAATTCAATGTTCACGAATAATTGTATGTTTTCGATCGACTACGAAATAGGAGGTTCTCAATTCGTTCGTTCATTGAAATATTATTGCAGTGCTGTAGTATCATCAAGGTCAGTACATTAGGTCAAACTAAGCAGTCTCAAAAGGCCATATATTACGAGTGAAAAATAAAAACTGACTTCAAATCAATCATGAAAGATCGAATTTTAAACATTACTACGTGCAGACGCTCCGTTTTATTTCCGAAATAAGATAGATGTAAGACTATGTTTGATTTATCTGATAATCTTCCGTCCCTTTCCTTTTGCCTGTTGGAGCACTTTACGAATATGACAAATCTGTATTAGTAATTACATCCTATAAGATTTCCACACAGGCCTTCTCTGTAAGGAAAGTATTAAGGCATAGTGTAGACGCACTTAACATGTCTTAGAAAATTTTCTAACACGTGTTCTCTCAACGTTTTCCTTTACGGACGTGCGCGTGGTAAGCTTAAAATTGCGACCTAACATAATGACCTACGATCCATTACTATAGATATGCTTTAATAAAACTAATTTAAGGCAAGGGTTTCTGCAAGGGACCTACTTTGCATGCGGTAGCATCTAGATCTGTCTTTGTCAAAGTGATAATGTCCCCTTGAAGGCGTTTGAAACCTAGAGAGGTTAAGTGGCCCAGAAAAAATGGTGCGCATTTATATTTATGTGGGTTAGGGGGGCGATGTATTATTTCATTTACATTATATAGTATTTTTAAGTTTCACTAAAATTAAAACCCACCTGATGTTAAACTTAAAATACTTAACATAGATTTCGTAGGATACACAATCAATCATACTTACCTGGCGTAGGGGATACCGTGATCAGGAAGGCGGTTCCCCCAGGGCGAGATTCTTCCATTGCACTGCGGCAGAGTTGACCCCTGCGATTATCCCTTATGTGGATAACTCGAACGCATTATTTTTGATAGTATGGGGACTGCGTACGCGCCGTCCCTTTTGTGGTGGACTCTGCCCAGCACACCTTGGAGGTGTGCCCGAGATGGGCAGCACAGCGTCACGACTTGGCATCCGCCATCGGTGGAGTAGACCTGTCGCTTCCGAGCCTCGCACTTGCGATGGTAAGGAGCAACAGGTCTTGGTCGGCGGTCGCCTCCTTCTGCGAGACAGTCATGTCTCAGAAGGAGGCCGACGAGCGGGTCAGGGAGGGGAGCCGTGGGGCCCTCCTTCCGCAGGCGACGAATCGGGGTGCGCAGGAGACGTTTCATACGTCTCCTTTCGCCGCCCCCGTAATCCGAAGCGGGGTCAGGATGGGAACCTGGCCCCAGCATGCTTCGGCGTCGTCGGGACTTCTCTGAGTGCCGGAGGAGTCCCCTTCGAGGGTGAAGTCCGGTCTTGCCGAGACCGGCCGGTCGTTGGGGTGTCCTGTCGCTGACAGATCCGGGACACCCCGCTCATAACGGCTGATGGCATTCGCGGTAGGTTTAGTGGGTATGGGCTGCCCAGGCCGAGTCCCACACATCCCTCCGGGCCCACCCAGGGTACCGGAGGATGGTTAATAACTCGATTCCCCCGCGTTAACAAAAAAAAAAAAAAAGGATACAGGATATAGGAGCAATTTTACCTGAATTACATTGCACCAGAAATTATTTTAAACATTAGGAAAAAAACTACCATGCAGAGTTTTAGGGGTGTATAAATATGGGGGGCGCTGAAAAATAATTGATTTTCAAAGGAAGAAATGTTTGATAATCACTGATCTAGATGTATCTAGTTGTATGGCCAAACATCTTGATCAGTTTATCAAGTCGATTTACAATGAACTAGTGAACCAACAGCCATTGTAGATTCTTTATCTATTCCAATTGAACCAAGGCTGACACATTTGACTCTGAAATCTATATAATTTCGGCATTTGTCTGCATCGGATACCTTGAATTAATACTTTATTTATTTAAAGTGGACACTGTCATTGTTTTGTTAATCTGTATACATCGAGATTCGTGAGTGTTTTAGTTTTCGAGTCCATTACAATACCCTGACAAATTGTTTTTAACTAAAATACATCTGTCCAGTGACACGTCCACTAGTGTGAAAATAAATTATATTGTGTATACCACAAAGTTGTAAATGGGATAATATTAAATCTTAGAAAATATATACGTATATTTTTGAAGTTAAACTTCCTTACGCACGTTACATTTAGGAGTATGCTGGTGAATTAAAATTGAAATTACTGATAGAAGGCAGGTAGATATAAGTGAAGATAGAAAGAGAAAGAGTTATGTTTCTTATATGTATGACACAGTGCTACTATTATCTGTATCACACTGTAGGAGAAAGTGAGAGGACTACGCGAACACATTTTCTTTCTCTCTTGAACAATCGTTTATGTAACATATTTTGTGTATGTATATATATACATATGGATACTTCACTCGTGTGGTTTTGAGGCACCTAGTAGGTTTATCGTATTGAGAAGTGGCATAACTCTTAGGTCGCTTAGCCTGAACCTCCACGTTTAGTATTTGACGCAACGGTCCCTCCAGTGAGGTGTGTAACAGTATATAATTTTGGTACACAATCTAAGTAGGGTTTCTCAAATCTTATTTATTTTTTAATATTTGTGTACTGTAACTTTGAAAGATTTTTTTTGTTTCAAAATTTGCTTTGCTTTCGATTACATAGGATTAGATTTTGTTCGCATTGGACCTTGGGTTCCTAATTATTACTATATTAGAGTTGATTGAGATATTGGTAAGTCTACGACAATTTAAGATAGTATAAAAAAAGTATTGAATTTTAAAATACTCTGTAACGACAACGACCACAATAGAATATAGGCCCCAGATCTTGGTAATATAACTATGATACTTAGGTAAAACGTTAAGTTACGTAGAAGCGTATAACCCACTTTTGACGGTAAGACGGTTTACGTGTAATTGCATTATTAGCGTAGATTCGAAATCGGATTTTGTTTTTTAGTCGTAAATATATTTGTTCATCTTGTTACAATGAATCTTTGTGATAAAATGTAGTTACTATATAAAATTAGGCATTATCAATCTACGGTCCGCGTCTAATCTATCGATAGTAAAAAACACAATCTCGATTCCCGCGCGAAACGCCCGCGCTCGGCGTCGGTCGAGAAACCGAATTCGATTCAAGGCCGCATTCTTTCAAACCATCCATTGTCAATGTCGCTGCCTAACGCATCGCCAGGGTTGCCAGGAATGTCCAAATTGTTACCGGATATTGTTCCCGGTTCACTAAAACACGATAAATTTAAGTTAAAAATGTTTATATATCCTTGATAATTTATTTAATTTATGTTTAGTGTTAATTTGACGCATCTTTTTTCTTATTTGACATAAATATAGCATTCGCTAACCTCGTATTTGACATGTTGTTTTATTTGCCGTTTACTAAAATGAAAATCGGTAGTACAACAATTTTTTTCAGAGAAAAAGAAACCGTAAGTCATCAATGATATGACATATATTGTAATACATTTGTTTTATTATTACATTGAAAAGTTTTTAAATAAACGTCAACATTTAAATCTTCTAAATTTTTATAGTTGACTGCCAGTGTTATCCGAACGGATTTACAATATAAAATATATCCTGGCCATAAAATTTAAAAACAAAATCGGATTGAGAATAAGCACAATTTTTAGAGCCGAGTCTGAAATTCTATTATAAATATTTTGCGTAACTGCCCTAGTTGAGAACCTCGGCGTTGACTGAACGTAAAAACACTGGCCAAATTTGTTTGCGATTTGAGTGAAAGAAATTATAAATTTAAATACGAAAATAAATTCCGAAAAAGATTGCACAATATTAAACGCAGTAAAAATTAAGAAAAGTTCGTTTGAAAAACTAAAATTGATATTGAAATACATATTTTAAATTACATTACAATTGTAGTGATAACCTAGTGGCTATATAATGGACCTAAGATCTGATGGTCGCGGGTTGAAATCTCAGTCGGTTTTTGGTCTTTAGGTACTTGATAAAAATAGTGACCTGTCATTTATGGACTATCTCTATCGGGCGGTCTCTGTCTACCCCGCTGGGTTTAAAAACATATTTATAAATATGTATTTACTTTCTAATGTAAATGAAATGTATAGACAAGAAAAAAAATTAAAGTGTTCTTAAATTTTATCTTTATTTACATAATTCACTTTTATATTTAAAAAAATAAAAATAAACTTATAAACGATTATAGTCAACACAAAACATGTGAGTTTTCCAGCGAGCGTTACGTAACGTAAGCCATTTCGTTTATAAATACCATAATAACTTGACCTACGTTTGCTTACGAAACCATATACACGTTTAAAATGGCTGATTCACGTTCAGAACGCAAATGTCAAATATAATAAGAACCAGTTTGTCAATATAAAGTGTTACTTTTACAAGTTCAACGTATACTGGACGTGTATCCCACTATATCGAGGTCTTCCGCTCAATAAATTAAGTGTTACGCTAGAGTTCAATATAAAAAAGTTCTCCATGTGACCGCACTTCAAACGGTCAATGTCAACATACAGCGTGTACCAGATTTGTCATTTGAATATTTTTTGCATTGTTTTCGCATCAATTATATTGATTTAATAAAAAAGAACACTTTATTATAAGGTCGTTGACTTTTAAAATAGAAAAAAGTGCTTTCGTTCCTTGATATTGAAAAATGGTTGACCGAACCACTTTTTTGTACAAATTTAATTATTGAGATGATAAACGTACCTTGAGCTTAGACAATGCATTTTGGAGATTGTGCTCAGGAATTACATGAACTAATTGCCCAATCCTGGTCCACCATAAGACTCCAAGTGCTTTGTCTTTCATTATTCGTACAGCAAAGGGCTGGAATAGTTTGCCTGCGTTTGTCTTTCCCTCCGATTACAATGTGGTTGTTTTTAAGATAAGAGTGAATAGGCATTTACTAAGCTAGTCTGCCTTAATATCCAGAACCATACATTTCCACTTAACGTCAGGTGGGAAGCACTTGTTTAGAAAGTATAAAATAATCATCATCATCATCATCAGCCTGTATCTATCCACTGCTGGTAATAGGCCTTCCCCAATGCCTTCCACCTCATACGATCCTCCGCTTTCTGCATCCAGCCACTTCCGGCTATCCTTACAAGGTCGTTGGTCCATCTGGAGGGAGGGCGCCCTACGCTTCTTCGACCCATGCGCGGCCTCCATTCCAAGACTTTCCTCCCCATCTGCCGTCACTGACTCGGCAGATGTGGCCGGCCAACTGCCACTTCAGCTTGCTGACTTTAAGAGCTATGTCGACTACCTTTGTTCTCCTCCGAATAAAATAATAGACCTAGCTATTTAGTAGTATGAGAAGTTTAATGAGAGTTTGTTAAGTTCTGATTACTCCTATTTAGTAATTTTCATGCGATAATCGTCCAGGCGTAATAGCGTTTACCATTTGATCCGATTTGAAGTCCATTAATTTTCTTGCTCGTAATATTTTTATATTGGTAGGCTTATAATTCGAATAGACTACGTTAGTACCTAACTTAACCCCTTAACTTAAGAAATATAATTTAGACTCTAGGACATGCGTCCTATTCAACCGTGTTAACAGAAAAGCGTCAATAGCTTAATGATAAAGTCGTAGATTCGAATACACCATTCGACTATTGTAACGTGAACTATTTAAAGCACAAGCTTAAGCTTAGTTGGAATTAATATATTTGTGAAATAAATATTGTTAGCATTTAAAAAAAATATTCTCTCTATGCAAACTCGGCCAGACACACAAAGACAACGTATACACGCAATTAAATATGATTTTTAATAATAGCCAAAGAAAACAAGTCATTATAGCATCGACTAATAATAATCTGTAGGCGACTCGCCACATCTTGATCCGTTCCGTTTCTTGGAACGCACCACCAAATTATATATCGCGTGTGCGCTTAACGTGCGAGCGAAACGCGCCCCAATCACAACGCATTACAATCCATTTTCTCTTACCATGTTAAGCACGAACAAATTTACACAGTAATTTTGATTGACACCAACCATTACGAGTGAGTTAGGCATTGCGTCATCAAGTAACTACGGACATGTTTCATTTTTTTTTCGGGTTGCCACAATGTTATTTTTGTATAGAGACAAATTAGTTTACACGCAATTATAGACTCTATTAATATATTAAGAAAGTTCTACATTATTTTCACAGTTACAATTTTAATGTTGTTTTGCCTAAGGCCCATAGTAACCTTTACGTTTGTACGAGTATAATTCTTTGTTTCTATGCTACGTTTGTAAGTATATATTTACAACATTATTTTAATGTTGTAGTAATTATTATATTCGTATTTATTTAAAATTATTTTGTGCGAATATAACTTACACAAATCCTTAATAATAAACAAATTGCAATAATATTTCACTGTATAATAATAATAAAATTTAATAAACGTAACATACGTTTGGAAGGATGATATTTGCAAGATTATTTTAATGTTGTAATAATTATTTTATTCGTAAGCAACATTTCTACACATTATTTTAAATGGCAACATTTAAATTTCATTTCAAGGAATTATTATTTAAATTATATTTTTTTGTTATTAAGGATTTGAGTAAGTTATAGCATCGATAATCTGTAATGGTATTTTAATTTGATTTATATATTATATATATATAAAACAAATTTTTCGTTTTCGGATTTTAAGAGTAAAAAATCACTCAGTAAAAATTTGCGCCTAGTCTAGGAATAGGCTCTACTCTGTCACATATGTGTCCAAATAACTGCTAAATTTGTCTCAGTCTTCCCCGCTCGGGTTAAAAAAACTTGAGAGACTTTTTATCTTAAAGTTAAAAATTAATTAATTTTTAACCTTATATATTAATTAATCAGTAATTTTAACAAGTCGAATCAAATTGAAATACGATTATATTTATTTGTTTGTTATGGAAAATATTTCTATTAATGCATAATGATGACCCTCGCAGGGCAAGGCGGCACGAGACTACCAGTGTCGCCTTCCCACGTCCACTGTAGCGGACGACAAAGGCCCCCACCCTTATCGCCTGTGGATCCTTGTCGCTTGTAGTCGCCTTCTATAACAGGCAGGGAATACCATAGCCTTATTCTATAAGCCTAGGATTACAGGACTGAGAGGCCGTCCATCTAGACCGTTCCTGTCTCTGCTTCCTCGTCCCTCGACAACCAGAATTAGTTGTTCAAGACTGTCTGGCGGAGAGCTATGTGGTCGAGGAATTCAACAAGTGGTACTCCTGTACTGTGCTCTTGTACCCTCGCTTAAAACAAGGAGTAAAACGACAACAAAACTTTTTTAGGTCTCAAATCAAAGTACCTATCATCGTAATTTTTGTTACCACGTTACACGTTAATTCAGCTGGTCGGTGGAACGAATGAACGAACAAGGCATACTTCCATGTTTAACCGGATGTGAAATAGGTACTAGTGTTAGTTGCCAACGGTAGCGTAGCTCAGTGGTTGTCTGGTTGAGGTTTGATGGTTTGACTCCTTAAATTTGAAACCAATTTCAAGAGAAATAAAAATTAAGAAGAAAGATATAATAGATATCTATATACGTTGTGCTTGTATGTGTATTTCTTTTTTTTTATGACGAAAAACACAGATTGGCCAAAGAAGCTGGCCTTTAGCGGATTGAGAGGTGGCATAGCTCTTAGGTCGCTTAGCCTGAACCTCTATCGCAAGTATCTCGACACAAGTGTCCCCCCGGTGAGGAGTAACTTTGGACGGTAACTTTGTTACGCGTAAGCATTCCGATCCGAGGACGCTCTAGAGGGCAGAAACACGACTCGGTCGGTCGCTATTTCACGGATAATCTAAGGCACACTGAGACCGGCACTAAGGCATTAAGTCTATCATTGTGAATTTTAGTTTAAGGTAAATAGGTTTAAAAAAAATAATTAATTAAAAGATGGCGTCTGTGCATACCTATATACTGCATAAATAATTTTTTTACAACGACGTTATTTAACCGTTGAACTGTATTTTGACATCCGATGTTATTAAGTATTGACTGCGCTATGATTCAATACAGACAAATTGAAAAATTTCTTTTTTTTAATCGGTTAAAAAAGATAGCACCGAATGTAATTTTCCTCCTTCTCTCTCTCGTTTCGTATTCAACTTACGAACATGAGGAAACCACCGGACAGAGATTACCAGGTCCAAGGTTCGAGTACACAACGTAAATTGTAAATAACCATGAGGATAAAACTAAATTACACTATTCTCGATGCGGTCACGCGATACAACTATCTCCCGTAAGATAATTACGCTCTGGCCTAAGGCCCGCCACACGCATCATCTACAAATTTCTGGACACCCATTATGGTATACTAAGAAATACCGTGCCTGAAATAAACTTGACTTGAAAAAATGTCTTTATTCTTAACTGACTACGAGAAAGAAAGACGTTCTTAACTTGTCTGTATTTTTAACCGACTTCAAAAAGGAGGTTCTCAATATCCTTCACCGACTAAGAGAAAGAAGGACGTTCTTAACTTGTCTGGTCTATTAACCGACTTCTAAACTGAGTATTTTCTTAATACGTCTGTATTTTCTTAACCGACTACGGATAAAGAGAGTAGGTTTTCCATTTGTCTGTACTTTAACCGACTTCAAAAAGGATGTGGTTTTCAATTCATCTGTTTTTATTTTGTGCATTTATGAACGCCTACCGACGACTATGTCTTTTTTATTAGAAAGAGTTTATATATTAAGTTTATACTTTTGTTAGAGAGAGATTAAGTGACATATTAGATAGAACTGATAATAGAATTAAAAAAACATTTTTTTTTTGACGGGGAGGAAATCTTCAGAAAGATACCCCGCCTTCTGGCGGCGGTAGTGTGGGGTTCTTACCCACTAAAACCTCCCCGGTGGCCCTTTCCTCGGTGTATGACGAGAGGCTCCGGGATCTCAACGTGGAACGCACCGGAGCCCCTTTGCACTGTCCTCAAGGAGAGCACGTCCCGAGGGGGAGATTACTCCCTCCCCCCCTGTGCCCTCGCAGCTCAAGGCGACACGGGCCAGCCGATGTCGCCTTCTTCCCGGGTCCGACTCAAGCCCCCACCCTTGTCGCCCAGTGAACCCGAGGCCCCTTTTAGTCGCCTTGTACGACAGGCAGGGGATACCGTAGAATAAAAAAAAACCTAGACCAATTAGTATAACCAGCTGGGAATGGAACCATCGACCATGGGATCGTTATGCAAAACGCTTAACCCTTATGCTGACTATTCCCACCCTGTTTCCCCTTAAAAGAAGAAAATCTAAAGCGAAGAACTGTAGGTTAAAGTTAAATTTAACACGTTACAATGCCGAAAAATTAATTTCTGTTTAGTTAATAACAACTCCGCGAAACGTAATAAAAACTTCGTCGCGCATGCTTTGCTTTAATTCGGGTTTTCCTTTTCTTAACGAGTGCGAAGATAATGTACCGTGAAATATAATTGTACGAATAACAACAGAGACTTGGGAGATTACATGGTTTTCTTTATATGGGAGAAGACGTCTTAACTCAACTAAAGTTAAGTGAAACCGCTGCCTATAAGCATCCACTAAACAGGTATAATGAAACCACTAAGAGCTCTAGGGCTAAAAACTGTAATTTACTAATTGTATAATACATAATTTTCAATTTAATTATATACATGTAACTAGAGTACCCAGCCCGCTTCGCCGGGCTATATTTTGCTTTATTTTTTTTAAACGAGAAACTTTTTTTTTTTTGTTAACGAGGAGGAAATCTTGAGAAAGATACCCCGCCTTCTGGGGGGAAGGCGGCGGTTATGTGGGGTTTTTACCCACTAAAACCTCCCCGATGGCCCTTCCTCGGTGCATGGTGAGGGGCTCCGGGATCTCCAGTGGAACGCACCGGAGCCCCTCTGCACTGTGCTCATAGAGAGCACTTCCCGGGAGAGGTTACTCCCTTCCCCCCTGTGCCCTCGCAGTGCAAGGCGACACGGGCCAGCCGATGTCGCCTTCTTCCCGGAAACGAGAAACTTACATCATTAAATATTTAATTTAACCGAATTCATTCTCTTCTCGAGCGGGTGAAGAGAATACAGAGAATGATTTCGGAGAATACATATCAGCATCATCAGTATACGGATACTTCAAAATCCTCAATTATTATTTTTAATATACTTCAATATACTTTATTATACATGACATGACTTATACAATAGAATATCATCAATTTACACAACGCATGTGTCAATATAGATTCGGGTTATAAATCAATAGAATATCATTATAGTAAATAAAAGCTGTATTTGACAGTTCAAAAAGAGGAGTGCTCCGATCGTCACCAAACTTTACAAGATTACTCGTCAGGTCAATATAAAGATTCCCTAAAAGTTTCAATTAAATCGGTCCAGCCGTTTCAAAGGTTATACGGATCAAACCCACACACTATCTCTCTCTCTCTCTATATATATATATAAATATATATATATAAATATATATATATATATATGTGTATATATATATATATTTACTTAAATTCTAAATCTACGAGCTTGTATAGTAATTTTTAGTTTTGACAAAAACAGATAAACTGAAGACCCGCCAACTAGTGTCCATATTGGATGGACACAAGAAAGCGGAATTATGTTGGTACCTTGACCTATGCGAAGTGCTCTTGTACTTTTAGCAACAAGCTCTGGTACGTCAGCCACCAAAGAGCACACGAGAGGGCAGAAAACCTAAGCCCTACTACCTGAACAAAGTCGTAATTAAAATGCTTGTGCGGTGACACAGTCGCCATGGTCTAAATCG
The DNA here is from genome assembly GCA_029286785.1 of Meandrusa payeni. Classification (NCBI taxonomy): domain Eukaryota; kingdom Metazoa; phylum Arthropoda; class Insecta; order Lepidoptera; family Papilionidae; genus Meandrusa; species Meandrusa payeni. The sequence continues at coordinate 8,554,882 of JAGSMX010000029.1, forward strand.
GCCTGGACATCATCATCATCATAGTAATTCTTATTAAGCATTGGGCGATGGTGTGTGTAAGGTTATTAAAAATATTTTTTTGTGTACACAATGACGGAAATAAATGCTAAGGAGGGTAGTATTAAAAAAGGTTACCAGAAAATTACTGTCGATAACAATGATTAAACTCTTATCGGGTATGAAGATCTGAAACAATGTAATTTTTTGATACAATATAAACTTGTTTTTTTAACCGACTTCAAAAATGGAGTGGGTTCTCAATTCGTCTTGTTTTTTTTTATTTACTTCATAACTTTCAACTGGGTGAACCGATTTTGATGATTCTTTTTTTGTTTGAAAGCTAAGCACTTCTCATGTTGTCTAATTCTAACCATATAAGTGTTAAATTTCCATCAACAATGTCACGGCAATGTATTTCGATTATTCATTTTTTATTAGCAAGCAACTTCTAAGATAGTTTGATGTAAGCTTGGTTAAATTCTGATTAAATCTGTTTTATAATAATCCTAAGATAATTCGCAAATACAACCACGGCGTCCAATTGCGTTTAACTTTTTTTTTTTATGACGAACTACACAGATTGGCCAGAGAGGCTGGCCTTGACTGCTTCACCGGATTGAGAGGTGGCACAGCTCTTAGTTCGCTTAGCCTGAACCTCTATTGCTAGTAACTCGACACAAGGGTCCCCCCGGTGAGGGGTAACCTCGGCTTGGACGGTTACTATGTTACGCGTAAGCATGCGCGATCCGAGGGCGCCCGAGAGGGCCGAACCACGACTCGGTCGGTTGCTATTTCACGGATAATCTAAGGGACATTCGAAAGCTAAACTAACTTTGAGTGCCACTTCGGGAAGCGTTGCGTTTAACGTTTGATTTTTTAACGAATTGAAGTCGGTTTTTTGTTTTTGCTTTGATATAGTACTACGTAGATATACTAGATCTCGTTACGGTACTGTATAGTAACATCTATTAGAATACTTATTTGTCACTCTTGAAGATATATCCTTACGTCTTATAAGTAGAATCATTAAATTAGTGATTGTAAAGTCAAGGTATAAACGTATATAGCCTTGAAGACATTTAGTCGAATCTCACATCACAAGAAAATAGGAAGTTAACACATCGACTATTATTCTTTATTATCTGTTACATCATTTGGAAGTGTCAATTCTTTTTAATTAATTAAAAATGAAATAACTTATAGGTATAGAGACATTAAAAACAAAATTTGAAACATATTAAAAAAGACAAAAAAATACAGTTAAAGATACGGACCAATAGGATATAGGATATGATGTCATCATTAGACACCGTCTAGTATATGCTGACACACGGATGCGCACTGATTTTCGGCGGTGCCCAGGACTACTAAGAGTCGTGCGAATTTAAAGAAATATAATAGAAATAGAATAGAATAGAAATAGAAAAAACATTTATTCGGCACAAGAACACAGAAACAACAGGTAAAACAACAGGTAAAACAAGACAAAAAACAACATAAACAAAAGTAAACTGAAACAATATAAAAAAAACAACAAAATCGAAATTGTGCCGACAAGGGGTTGGCTCAGCATGTGCTGTGCTCACACATGTAGCACAGCGCTGGTTTTCAGCCAAAAAACCTGTGTAGCCTAAGGCGGACACCATTCGGTTGTGTGTTAATATAGTGTACAATACATAAACTTTCATAAATATTATACATAAATGTATATATTAAAAAAAGCAGCTATAGATACATATATATATATATATATATATATTCAAATATAATACGTGTTTAAATAGTTACTATATTTTATACTTCTAGGTTACTTACAGACAGAGATTATTATTGTTTTTATTTATCACGTATGGTTTTTTATCTAAGAAACCGAATAATGGAAAGTCAAAACCTAGTAAAGCTATTAAGTCACCATTCCATATTAACAAGCTTAGTGTGCTCTGGACCTAATTCGTACTCTTCATTTATAAAGGTCGTTCTTATCTTGAAGCGCCTTTACTGTTAATCGTCGACGAGCTGCCTCCACACCGCTTTGTCCTCGGCTTTTTTCAAGGCGATGGGAATGTCTATGTTTTGGATTTGATCAGACCAGCGGGTGATCGGCCCCGTGATCTTATGCCCTTGACTATCCCTATAACAACTATTTTCTCCAAATTATCTGATTGCCTTCGGGCAATGTGGCCAATGTAGCTGAGGACTTGCCGGTAGCAGGTAGTGGACAGTCTAGTTGTGATCTTAAGTTGGCAAAGAATAGATTTGTTTTCTTTTTGCTGTCTTTGGTAACATTCTCTCTCTATATATAAATATATATATATATATATGTATCTATGCAAATATATGTACATACATGTTTGTACAAGAAAGAAAGAAAATGTGCGCGCGCGCTGCTTTCTCTTGCCTTTACAGTAACACGATACGAAACTGTCTCTTTCTATCTTCATTAACTTATATATCTATATATTCCCTCTCAAATTCTCTTCGTCTCGCCCGATCACACTTTTCGAAACGCATTCACAAGCTTACTCCAAATCAAGCCTGCGAAAAGAAGTTTTATATCATTAATAGATTTTGTATTAAATTTGACAATTCAAATAAATCCAACTTCTCCATATTCCGTGGGAATTTAAGAAACTTATTCTTGAAAGATTCGTAACTCAAGTAACTGCCGCCATCTTAATTGTACGTACAAAATGCATGTCACGTTCTCTTAAGGATGTGTTTTGTCTATTATCGAAGTGCGCCATCTATTGCATTATTTGCAAAATGAGCATCTATTTTTAAAATTGACGTCCCGTTTACTAATTGAAGCCTTAAAACTATTTAATTATATTAAATAAACAATGTTCTACTATAATTATCACTTCACTACGAATGCTATAATAGCGAAGCAGCATTGATAGTCGCGAGTTCGAATCCAGGTCGACTTACCAATGAATTGCCGTTTTTTTTAAGTACACGAAAATCACTTCAGTGGTACCTATACTTAGTTTGGGTAATTATTGTTGATTTTCGTTAATGTTGCCATGTTGTGTAGACATATATCCTTCAGATTTTTTTATTGGAAAGCTCCTAGTACATTACAACTACTGTATTATAGGACAGCTATTGCGATATCTGTTTACCCCGTTTTTAACGTACGCTAAAAAAGAAAACAGGTTTTGGCGCACCCAACTTGAATATTTTATTTTTGATTGTAAATAATTTTAAACTAAAATAACCCAGTCAGATTTAGAACATGCGTCGGAAAGAATACAAGTAGATGACAGAAACTGGTGACATTTTCTCTAGAATCGCCTTCATGTCTTTGAGGAAGGCAAATTAATTATCGCACCGAATTACGCAAGAAAAGTTTGTCGAATACGAATAAAAGTAACGGGCACACCCACTAATAGGGTGGCCATATTGTATAAAAGTCCGGTCATTGAAAATAATTCGTATCTTTATATCACATATATATCGCAAATATATGTATATTACATAAGACACGGGCGCCGAGCTATATGCCAGGAACGTTTCATAATGAAACCGCTCTATTACAATCATAATGTAAAATTTGTGTTCAGGCTCCTGCCGGAAAAGTAATGCAATTCCGTACCGCGCGCGCCGATCACCGTTTAATTATTGTAGGCGTTATGTGGTGTAACAAGTGCTATACCGGTACAATACCGATACTGGGTCACTTGCCAAACTACCGCGATACTATTAACATCGTTTTGACAATATACTTATTTTAAAGAATTTTGGGCTTTGATTTACACCGTTCTATACGCTAAAGATAGAACAATTTGCCTAATGGTTTAGGATACGGTCTGCGAAACAAAAGGTCGTATGTTCGAATCCTCCATTCGACTATTGACGTAAACATAGTAACCGTCCAAGCCGAGGTTACCCCTCACCGAGGGGACCCTTGTGTCGAGTTACTAGCAATAGAGGTTCAGGCTAAGCGACCTAAGAGCTATGCCACCTCTCAATCCGGTGAAGCAGTCAAGGCCAGCTTCTCTGGCCAATCTGTGTAGTTCGTCATCGTCATCTACTAGCACAAACTTAAGCTAAGTTGGAATGGTTAACAAGAATGTTAGTAATATTTGTGAAAAAAAAATAATGCTATCAATCCTGTCAAATATGTCAAATACTAACACGCACACAAATGACGTGGTGGGCTAGCGGTAAACCATAGTATCACCAATGAACTAAAACTCTAACTACAATACTTGCATACCGACCATGATACGTTCATTTACGCAATTAGCGTAGCTCGGGGTCTAGGTGGGAGACGGTTTTGGACAGCTGGCTGACAGGCGATGGATGAGAGCGGCCGAGGATCGTGCTCCGTGGAATTCTTTTGGAGAGGCCTATGTCCAGCAGATACAAATAGCACAGACGATTTTAAAAAAGGAGTTACTCGTTCGACTCACCATCGGTTAGCCTGGAATGTACCAATGAATTTTGAAAATTTTATTGTGTCAAAAATATTGTATACGCCCATCCTTCTGTTGCGATAAATACAACCGAGACTCGAGTTTGCTGAACCAATTGTATACATAATGAACATTCAGTGGCATGCTAGTGGTCGATACTTGCTTGTCACATATGTTAATATTTAACATATTTGGTAATGATATATTGATAATTATTTTGATTATAATAGGTTCATTATCAAACGACACTAACAAATAGCAGAATCAGCCTTAAATCAATCTAATAAACTGCCAAAATCTAAATACGAATAGAAGTTTTAGAATACATCTAAAAGTTTTTTGAAACTGTTGTATTGTAGTTGTGAAACGTTTATGTGTATTAGTTCGTCACATACAAATAAATCTTTTGTGTTAATCGACAATCTGGGACTGTCCACTTTACACCTGTATGCATGGAGTTCTTCCACCATGGCTTGGTGGGCCGGCACGGCAGACGCAGTGACGTCACGCGGGCGCATTTAGCGCGACCTTGCGCCGACTCAATGCCAGGCAGAAATTAGGCAGCGCAGTACATCCACGTGCAATCCTCACCGCGCACACGTCACGCACAACTATTAATATACTCTGAGAATAAATACAACAATTTAAAAACTTCAATAGCCGTATTGTTTAGAGTACGGTCTCCGAAACTAAGAGTGGCAGCTCCACTATTCGACTATTAACGTGAACCATCTCTTTGCACAAGCTTGAGCTTAGTTGGAATGGTTAACAAGAATATTAGTAATATTGGAAAAAAAATCTTAAAAACCCATACACTTTGCATTTATTTTTAACCGACTTCAAAACAAAGAGGAAGCTCATAAAAAATCTTTTTTTTTCTTGTCCAACAATTATGAATTATTTCACTTTCATTACGTACATGGCCTGGAAAAGTTCGCGTCTGTCTTTCCTTCCGAATACAATGTGGGTATTTTCAAGAGTACAGTGAATAGGCATTTACTAAGTTAGTGCACCTTACCATCCAGGACTGTATTTCCACTTAACATCAGATGGGATCGTGTCAACCACTACGAAAGTATAAAAAAAAATCCCAGGTATCTGAGCAGGCAAGGCGCTCGGACGTTAAATACGTGACAACGTATCCTAGGTCCACAAGTTATTCCAACAAAATTTAAGTATTTTTTTCTACTTCATTGAGCACAAATTAACGTTCTATATCTTTCTCATACCGCGATACTTACACACTTTGAACGATGTACTATCGGCCAATTTGTCGGCAATTCTCGGGAACTCTCGGCTCGAACGTAACGGGACATTTTGCACTAATGACATCCAGTATTCATCAATTTATAAGACGATGTCACGTCATAATATGACTGCAATGAACTGAATAAGTTTGGAGCTGCGAATTGTGTGTTATTTTAATGTTCAAATTCCAGATTAAAGTTGAATTTCGAATGTTTATGATACTTTGAAAAGAGCGTTTAATATTTGATTTGATGTAGGCTTTTGTTTTCATTTTAAACAGAGGCATGCACGTATTAATCTGCGTCGAATCGCCTCATTCCTTGCTCTCAAGTACCAAGCTAAATCTCGTACATACGAGGGTTTGGTCATTTGGAGCGCTGAGCGATGACTAGTGGTTTCTGCTAATATCCTGCACTTGCCACTTCCGCGCCCAAATTAATTACCATCGGGAGGGTTCTGCACGCACACTATAAATAATAATTTTCGAGGGTCCGCATAATTGTTTCTTGAAGAATGGTGGAGTTGTAGGGTTACGTAAATTTATTTGTATTTATTAAAAAATTTCGAAAACTTGAAAATTTTTAGATTTTTACATATAAAGTAAACTAAAATCATCTCTTTCCTGAAATTCATTTTTTTATATTATTTGTCAAAATTTAAATTTTAAAAATTTCAAATGTTAGTGTCTTGACATAAATAAAAAATACGGAAAGACTTCATTATATACATTTATATAGGTAGGTATAGATGCCTAGATAAATGAACAGAGCAAATCATGCAAAGAGTATATGACAGAATTATCAGGTCAGGTAGACCTGACGACTATGTAAATGATAAAAAAATATTTTTGGTAACGAACTTATCCTGATTGGAAATTCAAAAATTTTCCTAGTTACTCTTTAATTACATCACCTATTTCCCAGTGAAAGTCACGTCATAATCGGTCCAGCCGTTCCTGAGATTATCCGGAACAAACGGACATAAATAGAAGACAATTCTATTGCGGTATACGTACCGTATATACTTCGCATGTAGTAGAAAGTTTTTTTCAATATTACAATCAGATTCTCCATTTTTTTATTGATGTGTATGTATAATATGTACACATGAGCTAAGCTTAAAGTGTTATATGATATCTGTCTTTAACTAAATACGACTTATTTAAAGCTCTTTTAAATCATCGCCACTGTACTGTGAACGAGACATCAAAGATAAAGTTTGACTGGAAATAACAAAAGATCTTTGCATTGTATACCGTCACAAATATTACAATTCAGATCATAGTGTTATTAATTCCTCTAATAGCGAAATTTGTCATTTTCTTTGGTCACAAACGGATTAAATATGAACCCTCCGGTGTCCCGCAATTTGCATAGATAAGGAAAATCGCTCCTTAGACTATGCGGCGCCTTATCTAGAAGTTACGTTAGATTTATTGTCTACGATACTCATCTATTGGTTAGGACGGACCACCGTCTAATAACATATTTAAGGTTTGAGTGTACTATTTTGGCACATATAATGCCAGGAGGATTCCCATTTGGTCTGGTCATACCCACTGTATACTAATCTATGCGTTAGACTGTTAAATGGCCTGTCACGTGCGTGTCCGGGTTTGATCTACTCCTATCTGGTCGCCTCGGAGGGCAACTTTTAGATCTTGTATGTGACATATGTTTAGCCAAACGCTATTCTTAGAAATTATTTATTTTTTTTTCTTGGAGGAGGAGGAAATCCTCGTGGATACTGTCTGGAATGTACCACAAGGTAAGCCCGACTCCACTGGAATACGTTCCTGTGTCCTACGGACTGAAACCTCCTCGCGCTCCGGCAGCCCTTCCTTAAACCGCTTCGAATTACTTAAGGAAGGCCTGTTTATGTGAAGACATTTAAGTATTGCCTGTCCATTTTATCTCTTTCGCGTTTACTTGTTGGAGAAACGTACTGTTTCGATCCTAGTATTCCTTGGTCTCTCACTATGGGCCTCATAAGCAAGCTCAAAGTTGCACAACGAGCTATGGAGAGGGCTATGCTCAGAGTATCTACGAGATCATATCAGAAATGAGGTGATCCGTAGACGAACGAAGGTAACCGATATAGCTCGCCGGATAAGCAAGTTGAAGTGGCAATGGACAGGGCACATAGCGCGTAGAACAGATGGCCGATGGGGCCGAAAAGTTCTTGATTGGAGACCACGGACCAGCAAGCGCAGTGTGGGAAGTCCACCCGCAAGGTGGTCTGACGACCTCATAAAGGTCGCAGGACCCAGCTGGATGCGGGTCGCTTATAACCGGTTCCTTTGGAAATCGTTGGGGGACGCCTATACGGCTGAAATGATGATGATGACGATGATTCCTTGCTCTTTAGCATTGTAGCTATAAAGTTACTGCCGTTGAGGTCTTTATAATAATCGTTTCGCTCTTTAGTGAAACTTTATCGTATGTTTTTTTCTATTTCATTTTTTTTTCCACCAAAGCCGGCTGTAAAGTCGAGCGCTCATCCATTCGGGTATCACTGCTATATTAAAATTAGTTGGGCAAATATTAGTCAATACACGAACGGGTATCTTGATTGGCTTCCCCACAGGTGTGGCGAATTGTCAAGATGTTCGTATATGGGTCATATGGTCAATAAGACCACCCCACGCAACGGATGCGCAATTATATGGGAGAGTACACAATGTTTAAACGTCTGGTAGACTGCGCGTCCCATTACGATTTTGCAAGGTTTCCCACGGGTGTTGTTTTAGGCCCTATGTTGTTCCTGATTCATGTATATTAATTAACTTCCAAACTATCAAATCGATTCAATTCTTTCAAATGCTTAAAGCATTTGTACAGAATACAATAGGTTATGATTTCTTTCAATATTGTCAGATTTGTTCTGCCGTTTTGAAATGATTCATCGATAAACTTTGAATTGTTCTACAGTTCAAACGGGTAAATAAAGATTTTTACACATTATTAAATCAAGTTCATTGACTTCTCATAATTCCAGTTCCATTAGTTTTCCAAAAATATCAACTAGTTTTTAAATAGTATACATTATTAAATATGTATGTATTTTTAATTTGTCTACAGCTAGAATTAGAATACATTAAAAAAAATGTCTACTTTATCAGCGTATCAACTTCAAATACATAAATATCCTCCTTCTTATGCATTCTGCAATAAAAGTCGACGTCTAAATGTATTTAAATGTTTTCAACATAAATAAATTGCGTAGGTGTGTTTGGAATTTATGTCCGGACTTGTGATAAATATGTGAGGCTATTTATATTTGTGAAAAAATAAAGATTTCTTTATGAAATTAGTGCAACATTATTTTACTTGCATATTCCTAAATGATTACACGCATTAAGCGCTTTAAGCGCTGTATTGAAAAGGGTTACCAGTGCTAAGATAAACTTATTATTGGCTATAGTTCAACCATTTTTTTTTATCTTAAAAAAAATTAAGTCACTAATTATACAATATTTGAAGAATGAGAAGCGCTTGAAGCATTGTTTACTGAAAAAGATTACCATTGCTATATAAACTTTTGAATGTATGAATGAATGAATATTCTTTATTGCGCAACAATTAAAAACAAAATACATCACAGAAATAGTAACTACAATTTTCACATTGGACAAGGTCATTGCATGCGGTCTTAACGCTAAGAGCGATCTCTTCCAGACAATCTTTGTATGGACAGAAACTTTCGTCTAAAATTATTTTAGTGGGTCTGTGATTATATTTATTTTAATACAAAACAACAATACACTTATATATAAACATACGCATTTATCAATATTTACACATACTATTAATAATAATAATATTAAAATAAATATGCTTAACATACAACAAATACCTAAGTATATATATATAAATACCGTATAAAAAAATATATATTTATAAAGATAGATAGTGCCTATGTAGGTGTACTAGGTTCTTAAAAGCTGTCAAGGATTCTGTGCATCTTATGCGTTACTTTTCATCATGGTTATGTAAAAAAAATACATTTTCGTTTTTCTTTCATAAAAAACATAGACGGGCATTAAATGACGGAATAAATTAAATAAAATTATGTCGTGCTAAAAACGCTTGAACTTTAAAAACAAGGAATTTAGTTTTTTATGATTGTTTACATAATGTTGGTCGCTGTAATTACTTCCTCTTAATTCAAACGCGGGTAGACAGAGATAACAATCACATGCTTTTCAATGACCTTATCTATGATATATGATGATGATGATATATAATGAGGAGAGACGTCGCACTGATTAAATATGTGTGGAGGGTGCTGCGGGGCTGGCTTCATCACCCAGAAGTGCTGGCCGCGCTACAGTTGCGGACGCCTGACAATTACGTGTGCATGCGCCGTCGTCCGCCATTGTTCCTACTACCTGTCTCCAGGACCAACTTATCCAGGAACTCTCCGCTGTCGCGCGCGGTTGGGTTTGTTAATACCATCACACTGCACATTGATATATTTTGTTGCACAGAGTCTGTTTATCGAAGCTGCCTACAAATGCGTAGAAGGTGTTTGACTTTATTATATTTATATATTATTGTCAATACATAAAGCAGCTTGTGGCAGAAGCAACATGTAAGAGGATTTAAACCAATCACCAAAGAAGAGATTTCGGGGCTCCGCAATTTTTTTTTTACATGACGAACTACACAGATCGGCCAGAGAAGCTGGCCTTGACTGCTTCACCCGATTGAAAGGTGGCATTGCTCTTCGGTCGCTTAGCCTGAACCTCATCGCTAGTAACTAGACAACGGTCCCCCCGGCGTCCGAGAGGGCCGAACCACGACTCGGTCGGAAATCATTCCAGCCACCGATGTCCATTACCGCACCTCGCGGCAGTATTCCAAATTCCACCAACACGTTCGCGTAACACCCACAAGCTTCACGCATCATTAACTAGTGAAATCAATCGTCACTAGCGGTGTTACCGAACCTTTACGATTTTCAGACCTTCAGAAAACAAGCCTAATCTTTTCCACACAGCAGGTGTTGTGGATGTGCGAAGGCGATGACTTAAGATCTATTTAACCGTAAGCTCGTTTGCCCCATTTTTCCTATAAAGGGCATAAATTTGGACAATTGTTTTGTGTGTTAGAAATCGGAAAACGGAAATCTCATCGTTACAAGCTCGTCGATATTCGCAGCCCAAAACAATCACTATTATCGCTAGTAATTTTTTGTGTAAAATCATCAATAGCAAACGACAAAGTTGAGGGATTCACTAATTGACGATTCTGCATTAATCGTATAAAGCGCTTGAAATGCTTGATTTACATTAAATCATTTCTGGCGCTTGTTAAATAATAATTTACACATTATTATTTAATATTTCTGGCTATTTATTGATAATTTATGTTTGTTTAAAAAAAATATCAACGGAAATAATGCTCTAAAAATACTTAACAACGTTGTTTTTGCTAATTTTAAACTAATGTCTCGTGAAATATTAAGTCAAATGATATGCTTTTTTATGGTATATTAATAAACAGTAATGAATTCATTTAAAATATAAATTTACATTCAGTTTCTAATTATATATTTTATTATATATAAAGCGTCAATAGCCTAATGGTTTAGGGTACGGCCTGCGAATCGTAAGGCCGTGGGTTCGAATCCACCATTGGACTATTGCCGTGAACCATGTCCTAGCACAAGCTTAAGCTTAGTTGGAATAGTTAACAAGATTGTTAGTAATATTTCTGAAAAAAGAAATATTGCTAGCTTTCTTTAAAAACAAAACTCTCATCAAATTATTGTTGAAGGTTGTCGTGATATTGAGTTATTCGTCCATTTGTGGCGCACATACTTGATGAAAATTTAAGACTAATTTGTTTTCTCATGATTGCTATTGTCAGAATTGGACCAAAATGGGACCACACGGAAAACACTAGCTTTCAGATATATAAAAAGGAGTTATCAAAATATATACTTAGATAAGTCTTTTCTTCACATGACCTAGTCAAAAGTATAAGGTAACATACATAACAAAAACATACGGTGAATTGAGAAGCTCCTGCTTTTTTGTAGTCGGTTGAAACTACGGTTTACGTCACTACTAAATATAGTTTTTTTTTTAAATGTCAATTCTATATTGCCATTACTATTGTAGATATTTTATTATTCTATTATAAGTGCGTAATCTTCAAACAGGATACGAATACACATTTAAAATTCGAACAGGATGTAAGATTTAAGAGGGATGCTGTGCGACCTGCCCCACGACCCTGCAGGTGATATACCATACGGTTTGCGCAAACATAAATCGTTTACACGAAAATGACTTTTAATCACCATCGCACAAGGTTCAGATTAATCGCACGGTTTAAATTAGTTCCCAGAGGATCCGTGGGAAAGAAAAGTTTACCCAAATGCGGAAACTTTTTTTTTTCTACTCATTGTGACGATTCTATAGTGTTGTGCAATGCTTTTGTAATGATTGATTTATTGCGTATCGATATAGGCTTCCTTTTGTCGTTCAGTCCTCGCGTGTTTGTGATGTTCTGGAATCTTCTATTTAGTACTCCATGGGAATGAAGAGCGAGGAATAGGGTGTTATAGTTTGTGCGTGTGCGAGATTTTATGCGCATTTTCAATTCATTGGCCGAGATATGAAAAATAAATTGGGTCATTTGTACTTATTTTCAGTAAATATTCCTAAACGGATATCGAATTCAGTTGATTCATCAAATTAGACGCATATCGAATTTTTAAAATGAAGATTTTTATATAATGTAAAGTTAATCTTACGTAGATAATAATAGATAAAGCCTCTATTACACCGAAATTTATATACACAGGCGAATGTAATGCTATTTAGCATCTTTTTTCTGCTACCTTTTAGTGGTTGATTGATGAATATTTTATGGCTTGGTAACAAGACCCTTAAGTCAAGTCAAAACACACACACTTATTTCTTACGTCTAAGATGAAAATGAAAATGTAAGTTAGATGATCCCCCCCATGAGTCCCCGCGCCATTTTTTTTTCTTTCTACCCTTTAGTGGCATAGCAGTCTAAGCTTAGTGTCGATAAATAAATATACATTTTATTACATAAATTACACACATACCCAGACACGTCATTATAAATATATAATAATATAGAAAACATCAGTGATTTTTAACGAGCTATACAGATTGGCCAGAGAAGTTGATCCTGAGAGAAAGAATTAATCATACAAATGATTTGATATTAATTTTAATGTTTAATTATTTTAAATGTTTTCCTGTCTATTTCGCCTAAACGTTAACATGTTTTAGGACGAAAGCTTTTTTTTTTGTCAGCGGGGAGGAAATCTTCAAAAAGATACCCCGCCTTCTGGAAGGAAAGCGGTGGTTATGTGGGGTTTGACCCACTAAAACCTTCCCGGTGGCCCTTCCTCGTTACATGACGAGGGGCTCCGTGATCTCCAGTGGAACGCACCGGAGCCCCTCTGCACCGTGCTCTAGTAAGGCACATCCCGGGGAGGAGGTTACTCCCTTCCCCACTGTGCCCTCGCGGTGCAAGCCGACACGGGCCAGCCAGCAGTGAATCCGAGGCCCCTTTTAGTCGCCTTCTACGACAGGCAGGGGATACGGTAGTCTTATTCTCGAGAGCCCAGAACTACAGGGCTGGGACAAAAGCTACTAACCAAATAATGCTTTGGCGCTTTCGGGCATTCTTGGATCCTTCGTAGAGTCTGATTCTTCTCTTAAGCGTTCTAAGTCACTCTTGAGGTCTATTTTAAACGATATAAGAGCAATGTACCAATTGCTGCCTATTGAATTGAAGTTGTAATGACCTCATAAAAATCTAAATATATGCAGCGTAAACTTAGAACAAAATGCACAATTCGGTTCTGACCGGTGCACCTCATATAATGGGATGGACAATGTAAATTACGATCACAATACATCTCAGCGTAACGGTCATCTCTACCCCATATCTCACCCCTTGTTTATAGCGAGGGGCTGTAATCTCGCGGCATCTACGGGACAATACGACGGCCCGTGATTTTACAACCCTTGTTTGTCCGAAATGCAGTTTCGGACTTCCCTTTGATGTAGTTTTATAATGATTTCTTATATTTAGGCGAGTTAAATCATTTTACTTATAAGATCGATTATCGTCGGTCGATCTGTAGGGAAAGCAAAGGATCATATACGGTGGAAGTCATTGGGAAGGTCTATTTCCAGCAGTGGATTGATACAGGCTGATGATTATGGTGATGAAATAATTCTCCTCTATTTTTCTATTTCTCCATCTAGCGGATTGTCTAGAACACCGTCAGCTATTACAAAAAAAGTGATCATGTACCAATTCCTACACTCTCTCGCAATCTCCAGTCAGCATGCTTTCGCTTAGAGTAACGTCCCAAGACGAGATCTCACGTAGACCCTTCCGCTAAGTTAATTATTTATTCGGCGTAAGCGCTCCACGAGCTCTAACTGTCAATCCTGTGAAGCTGTAAAAGTCTACCAAAGAATCTAAGGTCCATATGCCAACATAATTAATATGGGAGTCAATCTAAACCAAACTCTTTCAATCAATTCATTTTAAATTTGTTCAGAAACGACATAGACGACGCAGTCAGAGCAGTATATTAAAAAAAATACAGACCAATTGACAACCTCCTTTTTTTGGTAGTCGGTTAAATCGGAAGTCAACGTGTATTTCAATTAAACAATGAACGGTCTCCAAGACAACGGCATTACAACGATTGGGTACACAGCGGCTGTCCCACCAGCCTTACTCAATCTGGACAGTTAGCCAGTTCACAAGAAGTCGTTAGCGTAAGAGAAACTGGTGGCATACCATCATGCAACGATTATGTTCTTTTCAAACGCGTCCATGACGGTAGTGTTTCCGTAACTACCGGCTCCGTTATCTATGTCATAGGGATTTCAGTTAAATTGTACTTTAGTACAAGTATAGTAACGAGCAAAAACCAAAATCAACTTAAAATCATATCAAACGTCAAACGCGCGAACGCCCTCATTGTGTTTCCGAATCATCGTACGAATATTACGAAATAGAATTAATTAGAATGTAACCTGTAGTGTTTTGCAAATAATGAATTAGGTATTAGAATATTTTAATAAAAAAATTTTTTCAACTTTTTATAATCTCCTATTTTCTTTATATGTGTGGAGTCCTCATCTCTAAAGCTCCCCCCTCACAGCTCACATCGTACCACAGATTATTATCTTATACAGAGTATTATGCTACATCTATCCCTTCCCGAAGTGGCACTCAAAGTTAGTTTAGCTTTTGAATGTCCCTTGAATTATCCGTGAAATAGCAACCGACCGAATCGTGGTTCGGCCCTCTCGGGCGCCCTCGGATCGGAATGCTTACGCGTAACATAGTAGCTGTCCAAGCCGAGGTTACCCCTCACCGGGGGGGACCCTTGTGTCGAGTTACTAGCAATAGAGGTTCAGGCTAAGCGATGTAAGAGCTGTGCCACCTCTCAATCCGGTGAAGCAGTCAAGGCCAGCCTCTCTGGCCAACCTATTTTCCAAAAAAAACATCTATCCCTTTTTATATAAAAAAATTAACTTATTTAAACTAACAAAAAAACGTATTATACTGCATAACTAAACTCTCATCAAATAAGTTTGAAGTTGTACCTTGAAGTTTTACATCCTTTCCAACAAAAATGAACTATCGAAATCGGTTGGCGAGATATTGAATTATTTGTCTATCTGTGGCGCACATACTTGATGCAAATTTAAGACTTAAATGGTTTCCTCATGGATACCATCGGCAGAATTGGACCAAATAAGTCAAAAATGAGACCAAAATAATAAATCAAAATTGCTTTACCCAGTCGAAGGTTATGAGGTAACAAACATAAAAAAAGCATACAGACGAATTGAGAACCTCCTTCTTTTTTGTAGTGGACTATTCTTGTAGGAAACATCGTCAGGGAAAAATTCTACCAATTCGCAATACGGCTATTTTTTAACACAGTTGGCACAGAGAAGCTGACCTTTACTGCTTCACCGGATTTGAGAGGTGGCACAGCTCTTAGATCGCTTAGCCTGAACCTCTATTAGGTGGTAACTCGACACAAGGGTCCCCGGTGAGGGGTAACCTCAGCTTGACGGTTACCGTTATTACGCGTTAGCAGTCCGATCCGAGGGCGCCCGAGAGGGCCGAACCACGACTCGGTCGGTAGCTATTTTATTAACAAAAATCTATGGGGACAATCTAAGCTAAACTAACTTATATGCAACTTCGGGAAGCGTTAGCGCTGGGAGAAAAAGTGGCCGAAGCAATACAGCGTAGCGGACTATGACCATATACTCTCTTTACAGAGAAAACCTGTGCCCAACAGTAGGACATAGACATAGGCTAGAACTTAAAATTTTAAAAGAGTGTAAGTGCTTAAGCGGCTTGGCTTCCTCTTATACCAATGGACTGCTAATTTAATGTATAAGTATATAAATAATTTTAAAATTACATTTTGAAAAATTTGTACTCAGTATCTGGCAATTCATCCCCATGTCTATTATAGAACCTAATAAGCTAGTTAAGACAGCAATAGATGTCTGCTCCGCTACGATTAAAATAACTTGAGAGCGTTATTCCAAAGTTTTTTAAAGCTACTCAAAATTTGACATTTGCAACTATTTTAATCGATTTTTTCCACTAGTATCATATAATTACTATAACACATATATCGTTGTATTAACGTTGTATATTCATTCTAAACGACACCTGGATCTAGAAGGGCTCTGGTCTTACGGCTGACATTTCCGTGAAACCTGTCATTCTGACATTTACACCCGATCCTTATCGGAATGTAATACAGTCTGTAGTTTACAATATTCATTATAAATACTACGATAAAATCTTAGATTGGTACACTAATTTGATCCTTATTGATGCGGCGTGGAAAAGGGTTAAGTGATGTAACAGACGTATCGATGGTTGGAGTGAAATTTCGTTCACCTGCCGTATTGCATCATGTCCCTCACCATTCATATGTGACCATAGACTTCGTAATCTATAGAACTCGTCGAAAATATGAGAATATAATATGAGATAGACAAAAAAAATCTTTATCTTCTATAATGGGATACTTGTTTAGATAATTGGATCTTGTTACCTAGTAGTAGACCTAGTTACTAGCAATAGAGGTTCGGGCTAAGCGACCTAAGAGCTATTGCACCTCTCAATCCGGTGAAGCAGTCAAGGCCAGCTTCTGTGGCCAATCTGTGTAGTTCGTCATGAAGTAAAATAGATAATTAACGCTTTAGTATATCAAAAATATATAACAGTTTTGTGGTGAGACGTCCTAAACAAACGTAACTTTTAGGAAAAACATTGGCAACTTGACTAGAATGATTTTTAACATACCTGATAAGTCCACTCTTGGTGCGCGTGAACTGTGCTTCAAATAAATTAATGTTTTAAAAACAAATAAATATATATTAATCATATCTATTATACGTGGCTACTTCTCTACCAGACACGTATGAATAAAACCTTTTCCTGCCAAGGAAAAACTGTAAGGTAACACGTCCCATAAACCTACATTGTAGTGATCTGATATATGTTCCCTTTCGTGAACTTTATTTAAATCGTAGTTAACTCAAAAATAACACGCTTCACACACAACCACACATAGTCACGTCAAATAATTCAAAAGGAACTGATATTTTATTGTATAAAATATTACTTAAAAAATATCTAATAAGCTTCAGACGTTATGATATATCCAAATCATATTTTAACTATTCCTAAAACAATTTAGAAACCGACCCGCGCTTTCAATGACTTTTTCTTCCTTATTTTATCTTTTTATTTCTGTTTCCTTTTATAATGTTATAATAAGATATACCTTTTGCCTTCGTCTGTTTAATTAGTGTTTGTCATCTACAGAGATGACCGAAATATTAAAGTCTTATGTAAGTGAATTGTATATTCTTATGAGAAATAAAGATTCTAAAACCCGAAAATAGATTACTTATGATTGTGTTGTAAATGGTTCTTCCATTGACACCGACTTCTAAAACATAGGTCTAGCAGTCTTATGCATTTGTCGAGTCGAGATTACTATTATTAGCTTAAATGAGTTATCCGTTTTTAGTTAACGTTAACTGTTTCACTAAGACCAGTTATGTTTCGTATTAAAAACGTAAACGTAAATAAACGACAATATTTCGTAGAAATACCTTAGAAAATATTCAACCGTATTCTTTAAAGAGAATCGTGATAAATAAAAATCCTCTCAAAAACGACGCAAAAATATAAAATAAAACATGGCGTGAAATTGGTTTCCTTATTCTATGGCCGTCCACAACCGCCTACGGAACAGTTGCAATAACTCTTTAGTACGCCAAAACTGGTATTAAGCGCGACAGAGAGAGTTGCACCACCAGCATACGAGGGAGAGGGATGAAACTGCCCATTTCCTGTGCACTCGACACTTAGTGGTAGGGTGACCATACTTCACTGTTTTACGATTTATAGTTTATAGCTGATAGCTAGCGTTAATCTTTCATCGATAATTCAATACATATGATCTTTTACATTCTAAGCAAGAACTTGATCAAGGTCCCACCTGGTGTTAATTTGAAATAGAGTCCTGGATGCTAAAGCGCACTAGCTTAGTGAATGGTCTTTTCCCATTCCATTCTACTCTTAAAGTCACCCACATTGTAATCGAAGGGCATGCACAGACGCGGGCATACAATTCCAGTCGTTTTTTGTAACAATAACGAAAGCGCAAAGCGCTTTATTAAATATTATATTAAACCAAGCATGAAATTTTAAAGTGGCTTGAAACACTAAATTATGAAGGTTGTGAGAATTTGTTAAAAATGGTCAATTGAAAAGCACTCACACATTGCCCGACACACACACACAAACCCGCGCGCACACAAGCACACACACACACATGCACATAAAAAAATTTGTGCATGTGTGTCTATATATATATATAATCTCGGAAACAGCTGCATACAGAGGTTCAGGCTAAGCGACCTAAGAGCTATGCCACCTCTCTATTCGGTGAAGCATGAAGCAGTAAGTGCCAGCCTCTCTGGCCAACTGTGCTAGTTAGTGCAAAAAAAAAAAACAGCTGTAACAATTTTCGTTAACAGGTTCAGCGCGTTACGGGAAGCATTTTGTCGTAACTGAGATTCAGCATGTGCGTCAGCTATTCGTTCTTGTTTTACACCAAGTGCTGAGGCAGATTTTTATATTCCCATGGTCGGCTATAGCTTTTCCAGTTATTCTTGCTTCAAACGTATTCATTTAATTTTGGTATGCAGAATGTTTCGGTGGCAATAAATCTATCTAGCTAGGATTTTTTTTACAAAATGTCGTTCTGTTATCTCATTGTGATGACTGCCGGTTTAAGGTATAAGACAGATAAGTCACTGGTGCATAGCAAACTCGGGACCCATGTGTGGGTTAGTGAAAAATTTCGTATTTAACAATATCCTAAACGGTTTGTACTGTTACACAAATTTTAAAATTAAAAAAAAATTGCACGTAAGCAGCATGAAACCCCATCGCCCTGGGAGCACATTCACAAGCGAGGAGAATGTTCAAAATATCGTAGATTATAAAGATAACCACGTATACTGGTAAATCAATACCATTATCTCGAAACCACTATAAAATTGAGCCACGCCGAACATAGGATGGTGTTTTCTGCAAAACTACCCTCCACTCCCAATATATTTACAGTCTTATATCCTTAAAAATAAGTTTTAAATTAACTTAACAATGATTTCCAGTTCAAGTTACACAATTACACATATAAAGACAATAAATATTGATCTTTAGCGTAGTTATTATAAGGTACAATTTCTATTAAATATAAGACCACTACTGTATTGAACGGTTTGTCGAAATTAGACCTCTGTTTGTTGTATGTTAAGGTTCATTATTCACTGTCACGTAGACGTAATTTAAGACGTTTTTGTTTATACAACGCAGATGCTCCCGCGCATCTCACGGCAGCGGGCGGAAATCTTAATGGATCCTGGAACCCGAACTAACGATGGGATCCATCGATCCAATATTGCGTGTAATTAGGAATGTACAGACAGGAATTTCGAAATATATAATATCCAAATATATTTTATAATCAAAACATTTATACATTAAGATGTTTGTTAAGAATGGACAAGGCTTTTTAAAAATGATCTAAATCACTTTCAATGTATTCGTGGGACTTTACGTGCATAAAAGAATTATTAAGGGGGAAGTTATACAAAGATGCCCCGCTTTCTGGGGAAAGTTCTACTCACTAAAACCTCCCGGTGGCTTCACTGTCTCGAAGCGCGTCCTACGGAAGTTCTTTCCCCAGCACCCTCGTATTGCGTTATTCCTTGCGTCATCATTTACGCACAAAACCGAAAACAAATGATAATAGATACGTAATAAACAATAATAGAAATATTATCAAACGGCTCTAGTTCGAATTTGCGAACTTCACATATTTTAGAATATTTTGTGACACATAAGAAGGTTTTTTCACTACTTTTTCTTTCACCACCAAGCGCGTGGTAAATCAACACTTAAAATTCATTGGTGCCAGCACCGGGGATCGAACTCGGGTTCCTGGAAGCTAATAGGGCTCTTAAGATATATTTATAATTAATTTCTTTCAATTGGCGTGTCTATCTCAGCATAGCTCTACGTGTCATTACGCTGGCATATTTGCTCAGGCGCACTCATCCCGCCAGCATCATCAACTAGAAGCTGAAAATCACACGCCATCCATAACTTGCGTCATAATAATCTGACATTCTTTCATATCCTTTTTTTTATTGGTTTACATTTAATGGACTCGTGGCTACTGTTCTAGTATGTACTTATTTATATATAGTACGTAATTGTACCACAAGTATATTATTACCAAATCTGGGGAAAATCGACAATTATGATGTCACAGAACGGCCCCAATTGTCGTTACATCATTGACAAATACGTTATTTTTTTTTATAATGAACCTTTTTATAATGAATCAGTGGACTAATTGACTGAAGAAGACCTTAATACAATAGTTTTTGAGAGCTGGCATAGCTCTTAGGTCGCTTAGCTTGGACCACTATTGGGAGTAACACGACGCAAGGGTCCCCAAGAGGGGACTTTAGCCTGAGAGGGATACTCTAAATGCGTTAGCCTTCCGAGGGCGCCTATGAGGGCATACGTCAAATATAATACCAACAAATTCACGATTGGCGTGACTACCATGATGCGAATGAACGTTCATTTTGTGCACAATTGGTTTAGCCGACCCAGGGTATTTCCGAACGTTTACGATTTAGGGACCTTCAAGAAACGAGCCTATTCCTATCTCAAAGGTCGGCAACACACCTACAGCTCCTCTGGTGCTGTGGATGTTCATGGGCGACGGTGATCACTTAAGATCAGGTGAGCCGTATGCTCGTTTGCCACTTTTCATATAAAAAAAAACCTAATATTGTATGGAAGCATGTTTGTCGATTGAGATGTTGGTACTCTACGACCAATTTTGTACAAAATGGATGGGTGGATACAAAAGGAATGGATGGACGGTCATTGTCATTATAGTGGTGTATATTAGCTGGTTTTAGTATCTTCTAGTCAATTGGTGTTACTATAATTTACCAACGGCGTACCACTGGCACGTATGTTCGTATTAGTCGTATTTGATATCGATGCAATGATAATTGATATGACCGCAATTTATCGGTTTTCAACCGAATTTAGAAACAGAGGAGGTTCTCAATTCATTTGTTTTTTTTTTTATAATTCGTTTGAAAGCCAGTACTTCCCGTCTGGTCCCATATCAATTTGGTCCAGGTCTGACAATAGCATCCTTGATTTCTCTCTGGTTTTCACCATATAAGTAGTAATAAGACTGGATTTTAAGTGGATTTTTGTTTCACTCATAATACTTATTGTTGCGCAAATTTGAACACACTTTGGTAGATTTGAAGCTCCCACATTTGTCGGTATATTGCTCCCAATTTCACTGGTTCCGTGCGCAGTGTAGTAACAGATTTAAATGGTGGCTTGCATCATTCCGCCATCTTAGAAATGGCCGTAAAAATATCAATTTCTTGGTAGGCGACAGCGCGACGTGACACCCGGCTCGGGGGGCGTTAGACACGGCCCGCGATCAAATTTAACGTTCAGAAATGAATTTCTACGCCCAAATCCGCGCTGCCCGTTCAATGCCAATATTAAACGGGTTTTTTTTTCCATTCCACAGCACGATTTCCAACTTTTTTACACGTCGCTTGGGTGACAAAAGCGAGGTGAAAAAAACTATCGCGCTCGTTCAAAAAAGGTTTGTGACATCTGCGCCCGCCGTGGACCGTATTGGAAGGGATGAGAGATCAATTCCCAATGACACGGTTGCGAGATAATCGGTGTCCGAAATGGGTCTTGGTCGTTCGCTTCTTTACTTTAAAGTTAGGAAAAACTGTTACTTTGAAATGGTGTTTTTATATTGGCACGTGTCCGACGCGCGCTGAGCCCCGAACTAATTTGAATATTGAGTGTTTTATCATAGACAGATTCGGTGCATTGCTTTTAATAAATCAATATTAAAATTATTATTACACAATACACTGTAATCATAATATTTATTTCATATAACTTAATCACACAAGTTTATTAGCAATAATATATCTTATTTTTTAAGCGACTTATGGAGTTATTTGGCGAATGCGTTACGTAAAGTGTAATCAGGCGGTGAAGGAAAACATCGTAAGGAAACCTACATGTCTTAGAAAATTTTCTAAGACATGTGAAGTCTGCCAATCCGCACTAGAGCTGCGTTGCGGACTATGCCCTTATACTCTCTTTACAGAGAAGGTCTACGCCTAACAGTGGGACAAATTATTTATAACTGTAACTTTAACTTTAATCGGGCAAGGCGAGTAGAATTTGAGAGGGAGATATTATTTATTGCAGATGGAAAGAGAATACTGTAATGGCAAGAAAGAGAGGTGCGAACACACATTTCCTTTATCTATTTCTCTTATAGCCAGTTACGTTTCGTATATCTAAGTCACTGCAGGCGTATGTATCGCAGTAGGAGTGGCTTGAAAGTCTTTTATTCAGATCCATCCATCCTTTGAAGGCTAGAGGTTCAGGCTAAGCGACCTAAGAGCTATGCCACCTCTCAATCCGGTGAACCAGCCAAGGCCAGCTTCTCTTTTTTTTTGATGAACTACACAGATGTTGAGTTGAGCTTCTAAGATATTTTTTGAGTTCTTGATTGAGCTATTAGTAGAATTATGACCAAGACAAGATCAGAATTGTAATGAAGACAAGTACTAGGTATTTACCTATGAAATTGCCGTTCTCAGTATTTTGATTGGCTGTGAATACTAAATTCGAATTAATTTTATTATAAAACATGACTTTTGTGGAGTCTTTTGTTTATTGATAAGCTTTGTATTTTCATTACGTTGATCGTTTTTCGTCATATTTGAAATAACATGTATTGCGCATTAAATATCCTAGAAATTGTGACGCTTTCGTAACAATACTATTAACGTGAGCGTCAAATATCTCTTTTAGCCATGACTATACTAAAATCTCTTAACGCCATGGGGTGTTAGATTTTTGATGCAGCAATTACAATGATTTGGGTATAATTTATTTGCAATACAATAATGTTCAGCCGTGGTAGCTCAGTGTCCAGGCGGTTGGCTCTTGTTGCATAGTACGCTAGCAACCCGAGTTCGATCCCCACCGGTGCCGGCACCAATAAATTTGCTGTTGCAATTTTATGTGCTGATTAACCACGCGCTCGGCGGTGAAGGAAAACATCGTGAGGAAACCTACATGTCTTAGAAAATTTTCTAAGGCATGTGAAGTCTACCAATCCGCACTAAGGCCGCGTGGTGGACTATGCCCTTATACTCTCTTTACAGAGAAGGCCTGTGCCCAGCAGTGGGACATATATATTATATATATAAAGGCTGAAACTTTAATTTTCAGAGTTATGCGAATCTATGCAAGTTAATAAAGAAACATTTTAACAACCACCTAGCTTACAGTGGCACCTAAGGCGAGACAACCCTGGTCCCTAATTTCGGGACAAGCCTGGTCCCTAGTTTCAGGCAAGCCAGCCAAACGCGTCACTATGCGCTCAGCCGAAGGCGTTACCAATGCTTTAAAAATCGTGTAGTTATGGAACATGAGTTCCGACGTTAACAATGTTTACGGTAGTACCTATAATTAAGTTTACTCATTATATAATATCATATTTACTGTTTGTTTCTAACCCAATCGTCAATCACGACGGTCAACCTGATCGAAAATCCCTTGTACAGTATTAACCACGCCCCCTTTGTATAATATATTAAACAGCAACTGATATCGACTTGAAATTAATTTTCTGCATAAATTAAATCTACGATACACTGGGGTGCAACGAATGTTCGCCGAACATCAGCATTGACGTGTAATAACGTCTATATCAAATTTTTTATTTCATAACAACTGATTAAAGCAAGTCTACGAAGCGCAAAGACGTAGGTTCGAATCCACCATTCGGCTATTGACATGAACTATCTCCTTTTTTTTGTTGACGGCGAGGAAATTTATGTGTAAAGCTTACTAAAACCTTTAATCCATTATTACTCCCTATTCTCCACCCACATCTGTTGGCCCTCTTTGGTGCATGGTGAGAGCTCTCTGCCCTGTGCTCTGAACCACGTCCCAGGAGGAGGTAAGGCAGTACGGGGCCACTAATGTTGCCTTCTTCCCGGGCCAACTGTAGCGGCCCCAAAGGCCCCGATCCTTGTTGCCCGTGGACCCGTCGCCCCTTTTAGTCGCCTTCTACGACAGGCAGAGGATACCGTAACGAGCCCAGAACGACGGGGCTGGACGTGAAACATCTCCTAGCACAAGATTAAGTTTAGTTGAAATGGTTAACAAGAATGTTAGCATTTTTATATTAAAAAAATAATACGTGGAACCTCTCTCTAAGATCTCTTCGCTATGGTTTTCAAAATATAGGTTTAGGATAGACTAAAACACTGTGCAATATGATGATATCGTAAATGCCTTAAAGCAAACAACGGATATTAAACAAAAATGTTAGAGGTGAAAGTTTATTTATTTATTTATTAAGATACACCAACAGCATTACACAAGCATACATTGTTGTAATAATCAAGTTTACAAACTAAGTCCTGTTGTGTATGCCAATTACAGGTGTACACAACATTCACTATAAAGAAACGTAACGATTTTATTATTAATACAAAAATATTTTATTAAATGATAAAGTAATAGGAATATAACTACTAAAATAATTAAATAAGCCAAAATCACTGCACAATTTTTAACACTAAGGTGCGGAAGACCTTGCGTGAATTAGAGAAGAAGAAGAGAAGTTCATTTAAAATCTGCGTAGTGGATTACACTAGATTTAAATTAGATTATCTATGTATAAAAAAATGACCTAGGTCTTCAAGGTGGCTATATTAAATGAACATAAATAAATAAATGCTGTATAGCTTACAGTGTGTAACAAGCCTATAACTCAATTACTGCATTAACATAATTTAAGATTAATTCCCCCAGCTTCCGCATTAACACGTCAACTATATGATTCAATAAACGTACCTCGGACAGCCAACCGAATGAATTCCGATCGGCCGCGGTATACGCCGATGTCTGATTGATAACATTTGATTTTCGACTTTTTCAATCCCAAAATAAACTTGAACTTAATATTATGCATATAAAAATGATAAATAAAAATCCAGGGGGGATAATTGTATATAACGGAATTCCATATTTCAACTGCCTTGCACTCCTGTCTCACTTTTTAAACATTTTAACATTGTTAGCAACAGTTAGCCTCACTAAAACTTTAGTTTTAATGCATAAATAAATATTATAATCTGTAAAATATAACTTATGAAATACAATAAGTTAATGGACTGACTAATTCAAAACTACTTTAGTTGACTAAGTCGGCAACCGAGTCTGTTTTTGCTTTCGTTTTTAAAAGAGATGCCAATACTCGAAAGGATTTAGGATTAAAAGGGAAGGACTCTTTCTGTAGACGATCAGTGCACAGTTTAAAATAAGTGAGTTATGCTAGAGAAGTCAGTAATTCTTTATTAAATCTATATATTGAGAAAGTGTGTGGGTATGTTCCATATAGGCTCGGAAACGGCTGCACCGATTCCAATGAAACTTTCAGGGAATCTTCAGATTGACCTGGCGAGTAATAAATTTGGTGACGATCGATCCTCTTTTTGAACGGTCAGACAAGCCATGCGTCGTAATTTTATTTCTGACATTGACTTGAGCCCGATGTGTTTTGTATAAATTATAAGAATGATATTGTATTTATTGATATGTACATGGGTGTAGGAAATGATCTTCACCCGCCCGAGAAGAGAATGAATACGGAGAGAAATGAATAAATTAATGTATTGTGAGAGTTAGTGTAGAGATTTAATAATGTAAGTTTATTGTTTAAATAAAATAAAGGAAAAATCTAGCCCGGCGAAGCGGGCTGGGTACGCTAGTTACCTCTTAAACTCTTGATGTTTTGCTAAAATCTGTCAATAATAACTGTTGTATGAATGTTGAGAAAGGAAGCTCACAATTTATACTTCACAAAAAGCTCACGTCCCTTTTAAACCTTAACGAAGTAGAAAGGACATTCCCTATCCGAATTGTAAAGAGTTTATTAGGTCTCTAGTTTAGTAAGTGATTTTTTTTAAGACATAAGCCTATTGGGATTCGAACCTTCTGCCTTCAGATCGTAAGTGGAGAGACCTTAAATTTTATTTGAGAGGTTTTAAGTTTGTGTTTGGCGGTACTGTTTGACGTCAAGATAGCAATAACGAAATAATATTTCGAGTGCAATTATAATCTGTGCTCAGATTAGCGCCAAAGTATCGCAACGCTGGCCGATTATAATCGCGAATTGCATTTTCGAATTATGAATATTGTAACGTTTCGATGTCAAGAAAAAATAAAAGTCGGAACACTTGCCGGTGTCGAATCATGAGATTTAGTAACATTGCCGCTTGATTTCTCGCTGTTTACCTAGATTACTCGGTTTTTTATCTCCGTTGCGCCATTTTAACGCATGGCCGCGTACGACATTGGCGCGGCGTTTTTTGCCGCCAAAATGTAACGGAGGTCGCTGTGAAAAACTTCAAGAGCGACCATTTTCTATGATATAATTATGTGTCACTACAAAACACTGTTGCTTTATCTCTTACCAATTGATATCTGCACCTTCTACAGGGTGTACGAAAATAACTCATTGTATTAATATTATTTTATTATTTAACTAGCGTACCCACCCCGCTTCGCCCGGCTAGATTTTGTTTTATGTTATTTAAACAATAAATTAACATAATTAAATTTTTGATTTAACTCACACAATATATTAAATTATTCATTTCTCTTCTCGAGCGCGTGAAGATCATTACCTACACCCCTGTACATATCAGCAGAATCAGTAAACGGATATATTCGCGGCGCTTTAACTTACCTTATATACTTCAAAATCCTTATTTATTATCTTATTATACTTTAGTATATTATTAAGGATTAAGAGATGGCTCACCAGCCCTGTAGATCTAGGCTCGTAGAATAAGACTACGGTATCCCCTGCCTGTCGTAAAAGGCGACTAAAAGGGGCCTCGTGTTCACTGGGCGACAAGGGTGGGGGCCTTTGTAGTCCGCCAAAGTGGACCCGGGAAGAAGGCGACAGTGCAGAGGGGCTCCGGTGCGTTTCTCTGGAGATCCCGGAGCCCCTCACCATGCACCGAGGAAGGGCAGTGGGTAAAACCACATTTCCCCGCCTTCCTCCAACAAAAAAAAGGAGATGGCCCACGTCAACAGTCGAACGATTCTCAGACCATTAGGCTATTAACGCATCTTTCATCGTTACATTATAACAATCAGGGAACACTGAACTCTATAGCATGGCTGCATTTCGATATTCAATAGAATCGATTCGAATTAATTAATGGCATTATACATAGGGGCGTTAAACCGTTTTTAATGTTTTTAATTGTTCAATTAACAACATTCATTAATTACATTTTGACCAGTTTAATATTTAAATAGCATGATTGATTTTAATTAAGGTCGTGTCTACGTTTACGGAGATTGCTCACTTACCGATTTAAATTTTCGTAATATAACAATCAAGCATCGATAGACCAGATTCATATCGAAGTATTGACCCGGGAAAAGAAAAAAAATCATGTAAATTTGGTAGGTTTTTGAAATAAAACTTCTTTACGCACGCTTGACTTGGGAAGTTAACTGTTGAATGTGTTGCGAAAACTGTGATCAGAGGTGAAGGGAAGTCGAGAATGTGGAGAAGGACGTGATAGAGCTTATCTTTCTATTATTTTTTATTTTATAAAGTAACAGAGGCGTTAGCAACCTCTATTTCTATGTGTGCCCCACTGTTGGGCACAGGCATCGTCACTAAAATGAGTATTATAGGTAGCCAGTATTGAGACCACACAACTAAAGATAAATTTGTTTAGCTCCATCTTTATGGATGCATGAGAAAAATAATGTGTGCTCTCAATATTATTGTAGGTGGAAAGAGATCTTCACCTACAATAATATACGAAACGCTTAAGCTCTATCTAAGCACTAAATTATATATCCCTCTCAACTTCGCCTCGCCCGATGCCACTTTTCGTAACGCATTCACCATCTCACCCCTAAATTCGAGCGTGCGCAAAGCTTACAACAAGCTGTGCCATCTCCTCATCCATAGAAGTTCAAGCTGAGAGCTAATAAAAGCATGTTATACATTATTACAAAATAAACAGCGCATTCCGACAACCCAACCGTAGTATCAGCTTCTAACGTATGCGTCTAAAGCCGAAACCTATGAAGAACACGGTGATAAGAAAGGCAGTCGCGCGTGAAATTGGTAATTAATAATATGCAAATATACGATTTAAGTCGCCACCGTCTGCTAACGTGTCTGACGGCTCTAGATAATTAGGCAACCGTACTTTTTTTTTTTTTATTTATTTAATACATTCTACAAATAAAATTTACACTATAAAGCGCATCCCAAAAACCTATCCCAGGTTTGTCTGGATGCTCACCATTCAGTCCTCGTCTATTTTTATAGTAATAGTGGTTTAAAAGAAAATACCGCACACGAGCCGTTGCGAGCATCCTTTGCAAACGAACGCACACACCCATCGTAAGCGAAGACGCCTCAATGCGTGTGAGCGCTCGATACAGGCTGCTCTTAATATAAATATATATTTTTTTTACACATGTTATAAAAAAATATTTTTTTAAAACAGTTTTAATGTTTTTGTTGTCAATGTCCTTCCTCGTTTGTACTATCATGCCTCCAGAAATGTAGCCCAATTGCATTATTATAATAATAAATACTAACATTTTAAAAATCGTATTATATTCAGTATTATATGAATACTCAACAGTCGCCTTAAAATTCGCTATAATTTTAATACTATTCAAATATATATCAACGTTAAGCTTGAAAACAATTCAAAAAATGACTTTAAAACTACATTATGACTGACTTTTAAATGACTTGTAAGTCGTAGGGAATATATAATGATTATTCTATATACTAATGTAAGATAATAATACTTATTTAGTTTAAAAAAAAAACATTTTTACAGTTTTGGAACACTTTTGACGCTTCTTGTACATACATGTATTTTTGCATACAGTATGTTCATTGGTTTTAAAATAAAAAGTTAATTTACTGTTATATTTTAAAAAAACTTTTGACATAATTATGTCATAACGCTTTACTTTTAAATTATTTACTTTCTTCATCACTTTTCAACCGACTTCAAAAAGGCGGAAGTTCTCAATTCGTCTTTACGTTTTTCTTGTTTGTTTTTCGGCCGATGAATTTATCCGTTTTTTTTTTTTTGTATTTAATATATTTAATTGCATCATTTCCATATCATATGGTACCACGGTTAAGACTTAAAACTTCCTTTCTCAAAATCCCCCGTCCGCTTTGTCTGACATGTGAATGACACAAAAGGGTTCGATGTTCAAACTCTAGAATTCAACGGAGGTTGAGTAATTCAATTTTACATTGAGAAAGGCCATTTGATATTCACGATTAATAAACATTTATTGCTTTTATAATATTTATTATACTTTTATGAGAATATTTTTAATTTATTTGTCACAAGATGAATTTATTTATTATAAACATAACTAATAAAGAAATATTTACAATTTAATAGATATTACAAAATATTTACAAAAAATATAACTGTGCCAAACCGTCATCGCTTGGCAGCTTAGCTTTAGCTAATCTGTGCAAGGTATAAGCCAGCCCTCTGGTCACCAGATGTGTCGACCAACTTCTTAGCTGACACATTAAAAAGGTGGGGTCCTAGTGCACACCGCACTAGGACCCAAAGTTTCTACCCCAAACGCCTCAAATATGAAACCCGTATCGAGGTTACTATATTTGCGCCGCTTGAGGTTTTCTGCAGTTGCAGCGGCCGCTCCAGCCCCAACAGAAGATTCGGAAGATGTGACGGCGCCAAAGTATCGACGCATGTGGCATCTTCCAGGGTATGAGAGTCATACCGTCTGGTCTCTTACCATCACTACGCAATAGTCCATATGGCTCCAAAGTTGATGGAACATTAGCGGTGGTAAGAGCCCGACGGATGATGTCGTTGAGGTTGGAGTGATTTCGCCACAGCGACAACGATGTGGCATAAAACATGCAGCGCTCAGCCTAATACATACTGCCAATCGGAACGACGTGGAATCCATTAAGATCCCAGTGTTATTAAATTTGATTAAAATAATTTAATGTTATTAATTTTTAACTTTTATTAAATCTATATAAATATAATATAATATAATAAACATAATAAAAAAGTGTGTAGTTTTGGAATCAACCATTCAACTATTGACTTGAACCATCTCCTAGCACAGGCTTATTTTTACTTGAAATTGTTAACAAGAATGTTAGTAATATTTGTGAATTAAATTATTATAGCCATCTTAAAAAAAATTGCCTTTTACCAAATTTAAAAGTTATTACAAAAGTATAAAGCACATTTTTTGTTGCAAGTGCGGGGTAGACAGTTACCACGTTCTCTGTCTACTCCGCTTTGAAAAGCAAGAGACCAATAAAGGCGCTCAGATCCTTTACTCGATTTTTAAACATAAATATGTACAAATACTTGTCAACTACGGGCCTTTTTAAACCTAACGGGGTAAATTTCATTAGGTTTGTCAAGAAAGCTTTCCATTTAGTGTTCCGACAAAAGAATCTTGGTTCCTTATTGGGATAGCTATCGCTCCTAGAATAACGGCACAAGCGGAGGATCTCTCAAGGGGTACGGTAAGTTGTTGACTAGGTTCAGATTTAACCAACATTAGACCTGGGGATTCTGAAAATCAGTTCGTTTCAGAACTAATTATTTAGAGTATAAGTAAGGAACGCCACAGGTCTAATGTTAGTCTATCACCACACACAGACTTTGTAGTTAAAAAAACTGAAAATCTGAAATTTTACATGTTATCACTGCTATATTATCTTTAATTCGGGACATTATTATCAACAAGCAAGCGTTGCTAGATCGCATGCTGTTACCAACATTGATAATAGGAACTCTTAGAGCGTTCAATCTGAACCTAGTCAACAACTTACCGTACATCCTTGAGAAATTCTCCGCTTGTGCCGTCATTCTAGGAGCTGTAGCTATCCCAATCATGAACCAAGATGCTTTAGTCGGAACACTCAATGGAAAGCTTTGAAACGAACCTGCACTGTCGATTAGGGAAGCTGGCCGCTACAGTATCAACAGAATTGGCCACAGCACTTACGTTGCTTCTCCTTCAGCTGATATGACCCCTAGGTTAGGTTATGCCACATGTCACACGTCGTATTTATAAGGAGTTCCTTCCTTAGTCTATGTTTTTTTGTGGCATGAGGCAGGACTACTGACTTATTTGCTAGAAATCAGAGTTTATTGCCTCTTGTCATATTTTTCTCTGAGCATAGTCTGCCCATGCTATAGCTAGTTCCCCAACGTGGGTGGTTAGGGATGTTTTCACTCATCACTTTCTTCCATCTCTTGTTAACACACACACAAAGAAATATACTTTACAGTCAGTCTTATTGTCTATCTTCTATTTCTATATTATTTTACTTTTACTGTTGCACTTATTATTATTTTCTATTATTATTACTATTTTATTCTTACACTTTTACTCTATTACATTTTTCTTTAGTCTATGTAAGAATCACTTCCTGGTCCAAGTATTGTCCAGAGTGTTTGATTTAGTCTACGGATAGCGTGTTGCAATTATGGTTTAAGTTGGCATTGAAAGTAGGTACAGTTAGCCTGCTCTTAACTGGAACATTGGTCTTAAATAGAAATGATTCAAACCATTAAATTCGTTTTCGGTCGCCCACGATCACACTCGATGTTAAATGGGAATGCAGTCCTGGATGGTAAGGTAGCGTAGTAAAATATTATTTACTCTACTCTTGAAAACACCCACATAGCAATGGAAGGGAAAGACAGACACAGGCAAACTATTCCAGTCCTTTATTTTACCTATAATGAAAGACTCAAAGCAAAGCGTTTCGTTCGGGTTAGAGGGATGTTCACAACATAAGATGAAAAGATAAAGATGGAGGAACGGGATGGGTATATATCGTGAGCACACTCTATATATATTTTATTATTAATTATAGCATCATCAATCTTGACAGATATATTCTAATTATATATCTGGGCAAGAGACACAAGCAAATTACACATCGTGTTATGTAAGTTTTTTTCTATTAAAATATCTTAAACCGGTCGCCTATTCTCGATCTCGTACATTTAGTCGGAAACATGTGTAGTAGTCAATTAGAGCATAAAATTAGAGCCTGCAATGGAAGTGATGCCTTATTCCGAGTTTACATTAAAAAAAAAACTGGTACGGGACTATCTAGCCTTGCATTTTCTTTAGCTTTTTGCAGAAATGGAAAAAGAGTACCCCAGTCAGCTTAAGCTGGATGACTGAGATATATTTACAAAAAAGGATTTGTAATGAAATGAAAAACGTTAGCAGCAGAATTTTTATCGTTTACGTCCTGTCTAATTGGATTGAAAAAATTGCGCAATCATTAACGATTGATTTAATTAATTTATAGCTGTACTAAACAACCATTAAATAATTAAATATATATTTCCTAAATTCGTAATTCGTAAGTTCAAGCGTCAATAGCCTAATGGTTTTAGGGTACGGACTGCGACTCGTAAGGTCGTGGGTTCGTATCCGCCATTCGACTATTGCCGTGAACCATGTCCTAGCACAAGCTTAAGCTTAGTTGGAATGGTTAACAAGATTGTTAGTAATATTTCTGAAAAAAAAGAAATATTGCTAGCTTTCTTTAAAAAAAAAGTATATTAGTATTTTCTTGATTTCATCTTTGGAGTGTTTGAATTGAATATACGTAATAGTTCTTGCATGCAAAAATGCAAAAGAACCTTCATTGTATCTCTACCTTTATTCAATTTCAATTTCTTATTCATCTCTAACTAACGGCCTAGTTATCGTTTATCGTTCTTAACGATCTCTTTAATCTCCTGGACCTGCGAAAATTGTTGCGAAAGATTGTTAACAATTATGTTAATTTGAAATAAGTAACCGCCCAATAGAGGTTCAGGATAAGCGACCTTAAATCCCGCCTTTCAAATCAGATTAATCTGTTGTGTTTAACTTCTCTGGTCTATCAGCGTCGTTTCGTCGGGAAAAAAAAGAAAGTAACGAGCATACTTTTATAATGTATGTACTGCAATAACTCACCAAGTTAAAGTTAAAAATATTCCAATGTGAAAAGATCACAAAAAATCTAAAAATACGAGTAATCCATTTGAAACCTCACCCTAGCAAAATGCTTTCGCAAATTAATCTCTGTCTCGCAAAAACTACGCCTTATTAGAGAAAATCCCCGCAGCCCCCAGGACATACCCTAATATGGTTAGATAAACCTTCCTATGCCCGCGATTAATAATAATTTTAGGTCAACAAAAACCCAGTAGCGGCCGCCGGTTTTTGTCGCCCTCGCTGTTTTTACCCGTAAGAAAATGTTGCTTTAGATTTTAAGTAATTAATGTTTGCTATCTACATTCTTATTCACGTTGTTAAGACACAACGCGCTAAATACATTGGATTTTATTAGACAAATTGCCAATATTTCTTCGTATTTGCTTGTAGAATTTTTATTTTGTACCGTCTTCATAATGACATCTTAAAGCTTTTATTTAACCAATAGATAATTTTTCTTTTATAGGACTGTAATTAATTTTAACCGAATTCAGGAAGGTCTTGTGCTAGGAGATGGTGCACGTCAATAGTCGTATATCAGAACCTGCATTACATTTCGTAGACGCTATCTCATACAAATGTCTATCTTTCTCATATATATACATACATTATGAATACTTGAAAATAAATAACCTTGGCCTTATGAAGAAATTATTCGAAACGCGATTATTGTAGATATTTATCGGACCCATTTATATCTATTTACATACGTGCAATCGTTAATGTATTTTTAGACTCATTAACTTAAAAACACTGAATTGAAAATAAAACATTTAGTGTTACTTAATTCTGAGAGAAATAAAAATAAAATACACTAATATGCAGATAGTGAGTTGGGTCAGTGCAATTTTTCGCAGCTTTATAGGGGTCGCTAAAATATGCCACTGTGGATAGACCCTTCTTACTGACCGCATTAATCCTATGACCCCTTCTGTCACATTCGCGACAAACTCCTGGGCACCTTGTCTAATCTTGACACTGAGAAGTGGGTACTTTACAAATTCTTTTAAACAAGGTCTAATTTGATTACAAAACATTTCATAGTTACTGTATTATATAACGTTCTTTATGAATCTAAAAGTAGATATTCTAAAATAGTCGCTTTATTTTTTCTTAATCTTTTATTTATTTTCTAAAGTTCATGTTTTATGTTCATATTTTCATTCTAGTAGAATGGAACACATTCCGAATTGTTTATCTGTACTATTTGTACCTTTTATTATCCAATTGGCATACGGGAGTCAAAATTTAACGAAATTAACCAGGTACCGGGTGGTGATAGACGTGGGAGGAAAAAGACCATATCGGATCCGTCGGACTTTCGGATCCCGAAAAGCGCCAGCGACCCAACAGAGTGGGGTCTTCTGGCCTCCTCCGACCATGAGGTTGGTGGGAAATCGAAATCAGACGTTGAGACAATCTACAATGACTGAATAAATATTGCCTTAAATTATGTTTGATTGACATGTCGTTTACATTATTTGAACCTTTATCTAATGAATAAATTTTCATAAAATAAACGACAACCCAGATTGTCTTAACTGTCTTGTATCCTTCGTGTTTATTTGTCAATTCGTTTTTAGCGTTTCCTTGTTTCGTTATCTTTTTTTTCTTGTGCTTTTTATGTTTTTATTTGATCCATTTTAATTTATTCGTAACCTGCATCCATTATAATTAATGTAATTAGATTAACTGTTCCTTTATTCGATGTTTTATCGTTATATCGTGTTGTAGAATTAAAACGCTTATTTTAGGAAAGTTACACGTATTATGTGCTTGAATTATCTGAATCACGTGAAACTATTTCTCGTGTACGCAAAGGTTGTCTCTAATACTTCGATTTAACACAGATTCCTTTTCGGTGAATCGATCCTTCACGAAGTCCTATTAAAAGTCAGCCACCACCTCGAATTTCCAGCCTCATGCCATTAAGTAGTGCTCCAAACTTTAATTATGTTCAGGCTGTGTCCAATCGCGTTCGTGTCTCACATTTTCTGTCAAGTCACTCAACGTGCTACCGAATCTTATAGCTCTTGTAAACATATACACTTCGAATCAACCCTTATTCAAATGGCATTGTCACCTCTAACAGCATCCAATCTAAGTTGAAAATCGCCTGTGGGCGCAATCTTAGTTTCTTTATAATTCTGTTTCCTGGTAAGCAGAATTCGACGAGCGACATCGATAAACGATGATGTAATTTGAGCTCTGTTTGCTATTACATGAAGTGTAATATCGTTTGATTACTATTATAAAATTGGATTGTGACGTTGAAATTGAGTCATGTTCCGTTGGTCATAGAATCCGGTGCCCGAAGGAACGTGGCCCCAAGTTTCATTGTTGGATGTTGAATAAAATCTATCGGTAGGATGACGAGCCGGTTTCAACTCAGAAACTAATTTGGAATAACACAATGAATATCACTGAAACAGCCTTTTGAACGTGCGGTGAGTGCCGGCGTGCCTTAATAGACGAGCTTTGTTGGCACGTGTAGGTTATACCTAGACAAATTCGGTTACAATGTCTATCGAATCAGTTATGCAATAAAGGCTTCATTGCTTACACGCAATACGTAATAAAATAGCGTGCACACATTTCACGGATGTTAGCTGCATTATAAATTGCCTTGGCATTGACTTAGCACTCACAATATTCGGTAGCGTATACATAAGTATGATTATTTTGATCGCTCGGATGATTTTAAGGAAGTAATGCTAATTAAGGCTCTTTACAATTGCCGCGAAGTTGTATCCTGCCTTTATGTCGGTTCCTCTCTTGAACATATAAAAAACAAACGTTGTTTCACTGAGAACGAGCACAATTTGTTCCAGTTGCCCTCGGATGTCGTCCAAGGGCGAATTCGCGTTCTGATGAGTGTGATGATGAATTTTAAGCAGGTTATGTTGAATGTAGTTTGCGTACTCCTTTATAATTGAGCGTGTGTGATAGAAACAATATCTTAATGGTTTTACGTTGTGGGATGTTGTTTGTATTGTGTTGGTATTTCTATGACTGTGCATGTTAATTTCGTTTTTTAGACACCCGATTTTGTTTTGATACCGCTAATGTATATTTAATTTTATGTAACTACTTTCATCTGTTAATAAACTTTTATAATACTTTATTTAGTAACATTTTCTAAAGTATCATAAACGTACAGTGTCGGTGTCCCATCCAAATAGTATTTTGTTTTAAATATAAAACTAATTTCTTATCTCTCTTTATTCCAGGTGTTCGGCTCGAAAGCGGATCTGCAACTTCACACGCAAATACATTTACGCGAGGCGAAACCTTACCGCTGCACTCAATGTCCGAAGGCGTTCGCAAATTCGTCGTACCTGGCCCAGCACTCGCGCATCCATCTCGGGATAAAACCGTACCGCTGCGAGATCTGCCAGCGCAAGTTCACCCAGCTGTCTCACCTACAGCAGCACATCCGCACCCACACAGGTGACAAGCCGTACAGGTGTACACAGATCGGGTGCACCAAGGCGTTCTCGCAACTGTCAAACCTCCAGAGCCACAGCCGCTGTCACCAAACCGATAAACCCTTCAAATGCAACTCGTGCTACAAATGCTTCACACACGAGAAAGATCTGCTTGAGCACATTCCAAAACATAAAGAATCGAAGCACCTCAAGACGCACATTTGTCAGTATTGCGGCAAGAGCTACACACAAGAGACTTATTTAAGTAAACACATGAACAAACATGCCGAGAGGGCTGATAAGCGGCCGCCGATTTCCGCATTGGGTCTCAGCGGTCTGAACAGATCTTTAGCGGCGGCAGCGCCTACTGCTACTCCGTTTGGCGAGCATCCCTATTGGCCGAAAGTGAGTCCTGACTCAGCAGCGCACATGTCGGACGAGAGTGGGTATCACCAGCAACGCGAGAACGACGACCACCACGAGCAACAACTGCAGCAGCAGAGAGCGCTGTTCGCACAACACGACGGACAGGAAGATCGCATCCAGCCTCCAGTGTCGTCTGCTGCGAATTCCGCTTTCACGCCGATAAATTCAATGGCACCTCACCTCAACGGCCTGTCGCATCACAGCGCTCTACCCACGCGACCTTATCTATACGACCCTCTACATTTCCAGCAAGGTAAACAACAGCCGAACTCCTTCCCTAATCAGCTTATATCACTTCACCAAATTCGGAATTACGCCCATCAGCCTTCAGCACTGCTGCCGGCTGAACACATCCTGCCCCACTCCCTAGCGCACAAAGACAAACAGTAATATCCAACTTGCCGTTAATCCTGTAGGTGTCCCTACACTATAGTACTTATGATGGTATTACTAGTATTTAAAAAATATATGAAATATTATTGAAAAAAAATTTAGAATCTCTCTGTCTCGAGCACTGGTATTATGAATGTATGAAATACAAGAACTCAAGGTTCTGTCGTTAGTGAGAGACGAATTCATGTTTTTAGACTTAAATCAAAAATTGTGTATGAATACTCGGAGTTTTGTCGATTAGATGACGATTATAATCGGGACTAAATTGTGATTTCAATTATTAGAAACGTTTTTATGCCATTTATTGAATAGTTCTTTGTGCAAATCTAACATATTATATACATCATTTGTTATTAATTATTCAAAAGGTTCAAGGAAATGAAATCATTGTCTAGAACTTATCAGAAAATGGTATAATTAATATTTAAAGCCTTTTGACAAATAAAAAAAACTATTAAGCATAATTCAAATAGCTTTACAAGGCATGATAAGTTATGTGTCCGGTTATTGTGAACGATTTTTTTTGGATGTTTATATAATTATATTTTTATAGCGGCACCTTTATTGTGATCGTGTCAATGTTGGTTCGATGTTATAAAATTCAGAGTTCCTGACGTTTACTGTTATCGATAATTTGAATATTCCACTTAAAATCACTGTCTTATGTCTTTTGTTTTTCACTTTTGTTGCATTTCATTGCCAAGTAATTGTCTATTGCTGCTAGCAGATCTGTCGTCTCATCACATTTGCACTCAGTTCCTACTTAGATCGAATAATTTTTAAGCTTTATTCTGTATCACTCGTTATATCATTTGGTACCAACAGTTCTAGAAAATGTAGTCTTCCTTCAAAAGCGACATTGTCATATTAAAATCTTTCTTTGCTATTCTGAAGGTCGAATATATTTTTTATTATCATTTGTATTATATATGTATAATCCGACAATGAGTGGCCAAAATCATATGTTCTTTATATCTTCTGGGAAAGCGCACGTTTGTACATATTGTGTAAATATGAAAAAAAAAACATTTTTGGGGAAATTTGAAACTTATTGACAACGTTTATTATTTCAATTTAAGTCTTCAAAGCTTGTGCTCAATTTTATTAGACGTAAGAATTTCGTCTCGTCTGGACCCAATTTACTATGCGGTGTTTTATGTTCCGTTCACTTCAAGGATTTCTTCTTTACATACCTGCATTAGGGAAGTGATCCTAGAATTGAAAATATATTAAACTGATTTGTAACTAAATTGTACTTAAAGTAAATGTTTCCGTTGACGGTTGATTTAATTTTGAAGTATACGAAAACTTTTTTTTGTTGATTATGTCTAAATGTGTCGAGGTTTAGAGAAAATTGTGATAGGAAACGGATGTGGGAGAAATATTCGGATGTCCTTTCTAAATTACTTTGCTATTTTTTTAGGTTTAAAATTTGTTAGGTTGTGGTTATATGTGATCCGGACTTGGGTTCCGTAAGTTAGAAAGCCGTCTGTCGAATCGTCACAAAGTTAGCCAAATGCTAATTTATAAGTTGTCGTATAACGTATATTGTTTTTACATTGTGGTTCACTCGGCAATATAATTATCTTCCGAATTGTTAGCGTAATGTCAGGAGGAGTCCTTTATTTTATAGTTATGACGATCATGACAAGCCAAGATTTTATCCAAATTTCTTTTTCTTTCGGTTTTAAGGGAATTAGAATCGCCAATATCTCTCTATTGTAAGTAGAAATGTGATATTGTAATTTGATTTTTTTTTTTAAGTTAAGTGTAAACTTATTGCTATGTTTAAATACATATTTTTGTAAGTAATTTTTCGTTTTTAAATATAGTTTCGCTTTATCTAGCGTTCTCGTTTAAGATTTATAGATCAAAGTGAACGGATTTTTTTTTGTTACTTAAAATCAATTAAAAATTAATTACAACTATGCCAAGAACTAAGATTTCTTTTATTTGATAACCCCTTTCTACCTCCCCTAATACTTAGTAACTTTAGATTTGGACGAAGATGACAAGTTGCAGACGGGGCACGAAACTGACGTGCCTTGGAACATGCAATGCTGGAAATATATTACTTACATTTTTACGATTATAAGAAGATTGCCCTGTAACAGAAATAGGTACTGTGTATTACCAACAGTGTATGATTGAAAGAGGGTTGGACGTAGGTGCATTGGTGTAGCGTTACATGGCCACATTTAGGAGCAGTTTTTGTACAACAAAGAAACCAAAACCATTATTTAAGAAGACTCATTGGCAATAATTAACAATGCCGCAGAGCCTATTTCTATTAAGTTATAACAGTGTGAAGTTGTAAATGACCAATCTTTAAAGGCTCAGAAAAGAAAATGTAAAAAATGATAATATCATTGCATCGGACTGTTAGAGACATCTATTGGTTAGTATTGAAACTAGCCGCCGCTGTAATTTATCTACATGTATTAACTTATTAAAATGTCATAAATGTTTTAATTGTAAATTTATATTCTACAGCGAATGTATATAAAAAAAACTCGCCACAAAGAACAATTTAAGAAGCGACATCTATTGATAGAAATTGGTAACAGGCTTTCTGCCTGCCTGTCAATCTTGCGTTTTTCTATCGAAAATACTTAGATTAGAGAGCTGTTGGTTTTGTTAGTGTCTATACTACTTCGTTTCTTTAAACCTCTTCGTTCAATTGGTATAGGCTGAGATCCAAAAACTTAAAACTTTGTATGTATGTACATATCTATTAATGGTATTTTAGTATATTTTTACTTATTATAAACTCCTATCGCTTTTTATTTCTCTCCATCATAATGTTGCCTGTAGGACATCACTTTGCGTTAAGACCGGACATTGCTAACGATTAACCATTTGTATTTGTGCATTTAAAGTTACAGTAGTAATAGTAAACAATATACAGTAAATAAAGAAATAAATTTACATAAAGATGAATATTGGTGGCAGTAGAAATGTCATTGTCGTCAAGACCCTGCGGAAATTCACGTGGTGCTAGGGGATAGAAAGACGTTAGACCTTATGACGAACTACACAGATTGCAGAGGCGGAAATTCGTAATCGAATTGTACTTAACTAGCTTAGAAGTATGTGTACAGAAACCTATAACTAAAATCTTTAAACGAGTAATACTTGTATGTATATTTATATATAATATCTGATCCTCGGGAACGGCTCCACCGAATTCATGAAATTTTGAATGCGATTTCTGGGGCGATAAATCGATCGAATTACTAGGTGTTTTTTTGACGAACTACACAGATTGGTCAGAGAAGCTGGCCTTGACTGCTTCACCGGATTGAGAGGTGGCGTAGCTCACAGGTCGCTTAGCCTGAACCTCTATCGCTAGTAACTCGACACAAGGGTCCCCCCGGTATTTTACTTGATCTAAGAGTATCGATAATTGAAAGGACTTTTATCTAAATCTGTGAAAGTGGATTCTGTTATCCAAAAGCATATAGCGAAATAACGGTTAAATAAAAGAACATTTAATAAACTTTTCTCTTTATTTAGTTAACAGTCGCAAAATATAATAAATAAATACTTATAATAGGTATTTACAATAATACGGGATCCCTCACGCTACCTACGCAGGTAAAATCCATACAAACCATACAAAAATTAGAAAGCGTTTTTAATATATTCTTAATAAAATATATGAAAGATACTATCTGTGAAGCATGGCTACGGACAGATGTTAGACTTTTCGCAATGAGTTAGATTTATGATGAATGGGATAAGAAAATTCTATCAATCGTCAAGCCTCCGTTCCAAAAATGATCGAACTTGTGAAAATCTCTTCTGTAATGATTTTTTTAAAAAAATCATAGAAGTGACCTCTGATAATAAAGTGAGACAAATTCGAACACTTTTAGAACTACGGAAAGTATCTTTAGACTTAAAATTAATGGGGAATATTCATTTTTGGCTAATACTTTATATGTATTGTCATTTAGTCGCCCTAAATACTAAACGAGAATCATATAACAGTTAGTTTTAAACGACGTGTTAGATAAAATACTAGTTGTAGACGTCACAACAGCTAAAATAGAATAGACAGAAGGCACAAAAAAGGAAGAATACAAAATATTGATAAAAGTACAAACACAAATCACAAAAGTAAAATATATAATGAAAAATGGATTCGGTATCGATATTCAATTCCGAAAAGTATTATGTGTGAATTTACTTTCAATTGATGTTCCTGATTAAATAAATTCATAGCTGCATAATCGAACCCCACAAGCTTTTCCCCTGGTAGTAGTAAATGTTAGCTATGGGATAAAATCCGGAAGATGGGAAGCAAAATCTTTTTTCTACCCCAAATGAATCTAATCGTTGAGGAAAGCGTATACAGCAGTATATATCCTACAACTGAAATGGAGATGAACGATGAT
Source organism: Meandrusa payeni (assembly GCA_029286785.1). NCBI lineage: Eukaryota > Metazoa > Arthropoda > Insecta > Lepidoptera > Papilionidae > Meandrusa > Meandrusa payeni. Next base: position 8,597,022 of record JAGSMX010000029.1, read on the forward strand.
GCTCAATCTCAATACATGCAAGAAATAATTTCAGAACTTGTCAACGAGTTGAATTCTGTACCTACAAAAAATGTTAATGATAATCAATTTTATACGAGTCAATTTTAAAAATACATTCGAAAGTGTCTCGAAAGTGTCAATTGAAATCTTGACAAAAATCCTTTCATTGACTAGAAACACAATTCTCAAACAGATAAAGCGTCTTAACACATTATTCCATCTTTCCCACTCATAGATATTAAAAAAACCACACAGTTCTTGAATAACAGTGTACTTACAGTATACAATTCACATTTGGAAAACTATGTGTACTCAAGTCGACAGCATGCTTATCAATAAACTAAATTAAAAAATCAAATCAAAAGACTATAAAATAACAGCACAATATTTGACGTATACATTACAAAGAATCCAAAACATTTGTCATGTTGACAGGATGTGTCTTGCATAGATTTAGATATTAGTAGACTCAAAGATGTTTTGTCGACATTAAACTTTAAGGCTGAAATTTATAAAGCTTAGCTTTGCTCAGGCTTAACCAACCAAAGAGCGAGTTCAGTGAAATCTCAGCATTCGAAAGTCATTCACGCTAATAAAACGTTCCTATTGGCATAATGTGTTCTGATTCAAACATTTTATTTATAAAAAACAAGCTCCATTATGTTTTTAATGTCTATTTTTTCTTCATCTCGACTCGTTTTCTCTTCAAAAACCCATTATATAATTTGTAACCTTCAGAAAAGAAACAATAAACCAACCACAGTCAAGTTTCAAGCGTAGTAATTACGTTCATTATTTTGTAAATTTAGAATTATGTAAGTATTCGGTAAGTCAACGATTTTCATGACGTACACTTTTAAGCATTTGCTCAGCGTAAGCCCAGCAAACGACTATAATTTTAATGCAGGCTTAGCTAAGCCTGAGTTGTTTCAAAGTATGCTTTATATATTTCATCCTAAAAGAACAATAAATCTATGAAGACCACGCTGTCACATAGCTTCGGTTTTAAACCTCCACCTTGTAGGGAGATCCGGGGATATGCTCGTCTCCCCACTTGACGATGACGATGTACTCTCCCCTATCCCTGACCACGTACCAGCACTCGTAGTTGTTCTTACCCTTATGCTTCAGCTGGACCTCGTCGCAAGGACCCTTGGGGCCGTAGATGCCGACATATAGTATGTTGTTACCTGTGGATTTGTTTAAATTAATATTTAGTTATATTTAATATTTAATGGCAGGTAGTATAAACCAGTGCGATCGACTACAGAATATACTATAAAATAGAGACCTCTGAGACTACTCTCCGTTTCACGTTAGAATAGCTCACAGCATCTTGAAGTCTCATCTTGGTGGTGTTTTATTATTATTATTAAGTTAAGAGGAGACAAATCTAAATACTTACCGGCATCACCGGCGTGTACGGTGAACTGATTGTGTTTGTTAAGATATGCTTTCTTCAGGCCCATGCCCTTGCTGGTGACTTTAGTGGCGTCGGATTTGAAGTGAGGCAGCACTGGGCCTTGCTTTTGAGCGGCCTTGGATACTTTCTGTACGGTCTCCACGGTCACTGACGAAGTCTCCTGAGCACCGATCTCCGCCAAGTTCTCACCTGAAAGATAAATGGTATCATTGGATACAGTTGTTAGCATAAGATAACGCTGGAGTTAAACTTTTTTGATTTGCCGAGTGAGCAAGTGAATGCGGTACGAAAAGTGTGGCCGAAAAAAGTTGAGAGAGAGATATTAGTTAGTGAAGATAGAGACAGTTATGTTTATTCATATATACGTATATCTAAGACACTGTGCAACTATTATTGGTATCACAATGTAGGAGCAAGAGAGAGCAATGCGCGCGCAATTTTCTTTCTCTCTTGAACAATGGTTATACATATATATATATATATATGTATATATATATATATATATAAATATATATAAATACATACATATTGATGGAGCTAAAGAAGTTTTACTTTAAGTAGTATATAAAGCACATATAGTTTTTTTCACTTTACACAAATATTACCACAAAATTAGCTCTAAATTTAATATAATATCTACCTTGAAATTGTGAAGACTTAGTTTATGTCCATCGTAACGATATATACTGGGTAAGCTTAGCAAATAAGGTAAATAAGCTCCCACTTAGCAGTCGCTGTCCTCTTTATTTCTTTTTAAATCTATTATTGTTAGATTTCTAAAGCTTTCTTTTTTTTTAATATAATTAACATTCATGTTAACCATTTTAACTAAACTTAAGCTTGTGCTAGGAGATAGTTCACTTCAATAGTCGAATGGTGGATTCGAGCCCACGACCTTAAAATTCGCAGACCGTACTAGTATTGACGCTTCGCTATTTTCAATCGTATTAGATCTCATATTTGCAGACCAGACCTAAGGCTTTAACCTACCAGTGGCTTCAACTTTGAACGGTGACCCAACGATGTGATGTCCATTATACTTGATACTCATGTAGTAGAAGCCTGGTGACAGCGGGGTGTAGCGTACCTGGAGAAGGTCAAAGGTCAACCCAAAATTTTATTATACTAAATTTTTAACCGTACAAGTGGCAAAATCCCGCTCCGGGAGAAAACACAAGTATATTTACGATAATAAAAACTGCAAACTGCATACTACAAATCGATTCAAATGTTAAACGCTATTACACGTGGACACCCACTTTGTATTTCGGAGTTGTCGTAGGAATATTACGAAATATAATTAATCAGATACTAACAAAATTCTCATCAAATCAATCAAAAATGAATCATCGAAATCGGTTGGTGTGATATTTGTTAGAATTTGACCAAATTTGTGACCACATGGTAAGCACCAGCTTTCAAATCAACAAAACAATCATCAAATGCGGTTCATCTAGGGCCAAATTGTGAGGTAAACAACGTTGCCATTTTAAAATTTTGGTATATGTGTCATATACGGCCAATACTACATACACTAGGGTACTCATTGTAGAGTAAAATTGTTAAAATATAATGATTATTATTAGAGTCAGATATTTCCCAACTGTTATTAAAAAAGGTTTACTCCCGGAGCGGGACTATGCCATACGCGTTTGTTTTTTGCGGTCAGGAAGAAGTTTTACCATTCAAGCAGAAATAATCAAAATGGCGACTGCCGCACTGGGGGCTCGGAGCTCAGGAGCCATGGTAGCTCAGCGCCCGGGCAATCGCCTCAAGATGCGTAGTACGCTAGCAACCCGAGTTCGATCCTCAGTGCCGGAATGAATGGACTACGCCCTTATACTCTCTTTACAGTAAAGGTCTGTGTATAGATTGTAACAAGTGTCATCCTTATCGGAAACAGACATGTAAAAACAAGTGGTTTAATTGGGTGTATGGGCTATAATGCGAACCTTATAGCCTTCCTCCACATCGGTACAGTCCATGGCAACCCTGGAGGGACCGTCCATGGTCACGGCAAGGATGCCAGCGCCGGCGTTGCAGGTGTCGATGATCAGATCGGTCTTTGCGCCTGTGAGTTAACAATAAATAGACACGTGACAAAGATAAAACGGAAACATTAATGAAAATAATTTTGGCAAATGTGGCAATATGTATTTTCCAAAAAAAGATTTTTTTTTACTAGTATTCTTGTTAACCATTTTAACTAAGCTTAAGCTTGTGCTAGGAGACGGTTCAAGTCAATGGTGGCTCAAACCTACGACCTTACGTTTTGTAGATACGAGTAAGATAAGATATATTTATTTGCTGAAAACACTGTATCAATTGATGTTATATATATCATAACAAACAGGCCGACATGTTTCGCTTATTATAACTAAGCATGCCAATTAAAATGTCACTAATTATGAATTACGTAAGTCTAATATAACTATTAGGCTATTGACGATTTGAATATGATCTTTAGCTACATCACACTGTCTTCTGAAATGTTATCATCATCATCATCATCATTTCAGCCTTACCGGTAGCCGTAGTGGATGTTCCATTGCTGGACAAAGGCCTCACCTAATGCTTTCTATAAGGACCGGTTATTGCTTGCATCCGGATGCGTCCCGCCGTCTTTATGAGGTTATGGTCGTTATACTCCAAGCAAGTTGAAGTGACTGATAGGGGCTCGGAAGCTCTCGGTTCGAGATCGGGGATTGGCATGAGCAGCGTAGCACATTCACCCACTAAGTAATATATATTTAAAAAAACGGTATACCAGTCTTTACAGCACCAAGACCAGGTCCGTGAGCGTGAACTGCTGCAGGGTCGGCGTCGTCCTTCCCAACCTGGATGTTTATTTAACAATAAGTATCGGCACTTCTTATGATATTGACAATTAATAATAGTTAATTTTCACAATTTTTCTTACAAATCTGTGCCACTTGAGTTTGTCTAAAATCTAATAATATATTTAAAAAGAAAGAATCAAATAAAATGTCGTTTCTTTGGTAATTGACACAAATACAAATCCATTATGACACAAGTTCTTTCTAAGAGTAAATACTAGTATAATTGCAGACGTTAGGGATTCCATGGCCAGCACATTCATGGTACCAACGTCTCCTCCTAATTGAACTCAACGCCCAAGCTAGCCAAAGCTTGAACCTTGATATTAAAATAGTTAACAGGATTAAATTAAATCCTTGCATTGATAACACGGGAAAAGTAGGGATGTTCATGCAAAAGAAAACATAAATCGATATATTTTTGATATAATAAATCGTAATATTGTATCGATACTATGCGATATATTCTGTGTATGGTATCGTTTGCTTTTATAGAAGTAAACAAAAAATAAATAAATTAATAGTACTACATTCGCGGAGAGTAGGAGTGTAGTAACATACATATTTGGTTATCGGATGAAGTATATCGATAATATCGGATTGAAGCGATATATCGCGTGATTACTTTTTTTTATGGGGTGTAAACTAGTGCTTGACCACGATCCCACCCACCATGTTAAGTGGTGATATAGTCGCATGATGGTACACGCTAGTTTAGTAAGCGTCTATTCACTCTACTCTTGAAGGCTCCCACGTCGTACTTGCACGGAAAGACTGACGCCGGCAACTTGTTTTACCCCTTTGCTGTATGTACGATGAACGGTGACTCAAATCGCTTCGTTCGGACCCGCGGAACATCGACTATGAAAGGGTGGAGACTTGCCGAATGTCTAAACGTCCGAAGGTAGAATGGGGATGGGGAAATTAACTCGTGTAATTCCTGTGATCACTCTCCAAAATGTAATCTGTAAAACACTGAAAGGCTGGCCACATTGCACTGGTGCTCAAAACTAAAACTACTTCTAGGATAAAGTAACCCAGAGACTAAGGTGAACCTTACAGAAGACTGTATATGTATGTATACTTTGGTATGTTGAACGTAAATCAATTGTCGTTACCTTGATCCTAAGCGGTGAGGCGGGGATGTGGACTCCGTTGAACTTGACGTTAATGTTGTGGACTCCGTTCTCTCGGGGCATGAACCTGATGGAGTACTGGTCACCGTCGATGTTCTGGATGAAGCAATCGTCGGTCTTTCCCGACGGGGAGATTACCTAAGAGCAAACATAACTTAAGAAAGAATTCTATAACAATCCAGATTACCGTTTCGTTTCACCTCGGTACCTTTGTTTGAGCAAATGGATTTGACAAAACAACTGTCGGAAATCGTATAAATCAGAACCAAAAATCCTATGCCAACAAAATGAATATTGGATTTTATGAAAATCTGCTTCTTTTTTAAAATAGGTTGAAAATAAAAATCTTGACGGCACTGTATGAGTGAATGAGTATTATTAATGAGAAGCTATTTGAGTGTACAAAGTTTAAAAATAATACAGACGAATTAGGTATCTTCTGTTTGATTTTTTTTTATGACGAACCACTCAGATTGGCCAGAGAAGCTGGCTTTGACTGCTTCACCGGATTGAGAGGTGACATAGCTCTTAGGTCGCTTAGCCTGAACCTCTATTGCTAGTAACTCGACACAAGGGTCCCCCCGGTGAGGGGTAACCTCTGCTTGGACGGTTACTATGTTACGCGTAAGCATGCCGATCCGAAGGCGCCCGAGAGGGCCGAACCACGACTCGGTCGATTGCTATTTCACGGATATTCTAAGAGACATTCAAAAGCTAAACTAACTTTGAGTGATACTTCGGGAAGCGTTAGCGTTGGGAGAAGAAGTGGCCGAAGAAACTTCAGCAACGCTCCTAACATCTAAGGGGGGACTGTTTGAATATGGTGTCTAAAGCTTGGATTCTACAGAGAGAAAGCTGAGACATTAATTTTTATAACACATCGCGAAACTTCTGCCCGTATTCATCTTGTTGGCGAACTGATATCAAATATTAAGAGGGCTTGTGATTTATCCGCGGCGGGGCGGTCACGCGCGCCCGGTCAGTTTTATTACGATTTTTTTGGATGGAAACTTCGGGGGTAAGAAAACCATGTGTTCACAGTTGATTTATTGCTTTTTTAGTTATTTAACATCGCCTTTCAGAATTCAGAGCTCTGTTTTCTTAGTTCACACGGTGAAACCATTCGAAGGAGCGTCAGTAGCGTAATGGTTTAGGGCAGTGGTCGGCAAAGTAATTAGCCAAAGAGCCATGGGTGCCAAATCTGCTAGTTTAGTAATTGTTAAAATTTTAATTACCTATCTATCTAATTATACATGTTCTCGATTTATAGAAGAATTTTAATTTATCAAAGTAAAATGTAATTTTTTCTTCCTAAGTTTTTTTGAATGAAATATGTAATATGAAATAAATTATTGCGTCTTTCGTAGATATTTGTTCCAGAGCCGAACTTAAGGATCCAAGAGGCGGTTCTGGAGAAATACTTGTTTAGGGTACGGTCTGCGAAACGTAGTTATGAATACACCATTCGACTATTGACGTGAACCATCTCTAGCACAAACTTAAGCTTAGTTGGAATGGTTAATATTATTGGAAAAAATAATATTTATGAAAAAAATATTGTTAGCATTCAGCTTTTTGGGAAACACTCTTTCATGCAGAGATACAGAAACGCTTTCTTAGATACAGTTACGACTTTTTTGACGAACTACACAGTTGGCCAGAAGCTGGCCTTGGCTGTTCATCGAATTGAGAGGTGGCATAGCTCTTAGATCGCTTAGCCTGAACCTCTATTGCTAGTAACTCGACACAAGGGTCCCCGGTGAGGGGTAACCTCTGCTTGGACGGTTACTATGTTACGCGTAAGCATGCCGATCCGAAGGCGCCCGAGAGGGCCGAACCACGACTCGGTCGATTGCTATTTCACGGATATTCTAAGAGACATTCAAAAGCTAAACTAACTTTGAGTGATACTTCGGGAAGCGTTAGCGTTGGGAGAAGAAGTGGCCGAAGAAACTTCAGCAACGCTCCTAACATCTAAGGGGGGACTGTTTGAATATGGTGTCTAAAGCTTGGATTCTACAGAGAGAAAGCTGAGACATTAATTTTTATAACACATCGCGAAACTTCTGCCCGTATTCATCTTGTTGGCGAACTGATATCAAATATTAAGAGGGCTTGTGATTTATCCGCGGCGGGGCGGTCACGCGCGCCCGGTCAGTTTTATTACGATTTTTTTGGATGGAAACTTCGGGGGTAAGAAAACCATGTGTTCACAGTTGATTTATTGCTTTTTAGTTATTTAACATCGCCTTTCAGAATTCAGAGCTCTGTTTTCTTAGTTCATACGGTGAAACCATTCAAAGGAGCGTCAGTAGCGTAATGGTTTTGGGCAGTGGTCGGCAAAGTAATTAGCCAAAGAGCCAAAAATGAATATTACAATAAAAGAATGCCATAGGTGCTAAATCTGCTCGTTTAGTAAACTTTTGTTAAAATTTTAATAACCTATCTATCTAATTATACATGTTCTCGATTTATAGAAGAATTTTAATTTATCAAAGTAAGATGTAATTTTTTCTTCCTAAGTTTTTGAATGAAATATGTAATATGAAATAAATTATTGCGTCTTTCGTAGATATTTGTTCCAGAGCCGAACTTAAGGAGCCAAAGAGGCGACTCTGGAGAATCACTTGTTTAGGGTACGGTCTGCGAAACGTAGTTTTATTCCACCATTCGACTATTGACGTGAACCATCTCTAGCACAAGCTTAAGCTTAGTTGGAATGGTTAATATTATTGGAAAAAATAATATTTATGAAAAAAATATTGTTAGCATTCAGCTTTTTGGGAAACACTGTTTCATGCAGAGATACAGAAACGCTTTCTTAGATACAGTTACGACTTTTTTTGACGAACTACACAGTTGGCCAGAAGCTGGCCTTGGCTGTTTCACCGAATTGAGAGGTGGCATAGCTAGGTCGTTTAGCCTAAACCTCTATCGCAAGTAACTCGACACAAAGGTCCTCCCGTTTAACCTCGGCTTGGACGGTTACTATGTTACGCCTATGCATTGCGATCCGAGGGCGCCCAACAGGGCTGAACGACGACTCGTTCGATTGCTTTTTCACGGATAATCTAAGGGACATTCAAAAGCAAAATAACTTTTAGTGCCACTTCGGGAAGTGTTGGCAAATTCAAAACTCCATCAACGCTCCTAACATCTAAGGGGTGGGGTCAACTCGTAAAATAGCGGTAACGCGCGAGGATCCCGTTACGATTCGCGTCATAAAGGTATTGGCTATTTCATGGATATGAAAATAATTATATTATTTGTATTTGATACTGATTTACAAAAAAGAATCTTTCCATCATGCCCTAAAAGGTACCAAACAACACCATGGGAATCAAAAATTTCATAAATTCTGTATATAAAAGTTACCGTTTATCGATGGAACGTTTTTCATTCGCAACCATCGATCATAAAGCGGAACAGACGGACGCGGCCACTGTCATGTTCACACGATAAATCAAATTGACCCCTCCGTCTCACTGGATATTGGGATACATATTGTCCGCGTGTGATTCGCAAGGCGGATCACTGCGCATTTGAATCCCACATAGAACGACCAGAGAATGTACGGTGTAACGTGATCTATTAGACAGTTGTTTTTTTTAAGCCAGAGCTTCATGAAGCCACGGGATTGAGAGGTGGATTTCTCTTTTTTATGAGTAACTTAGCTTGAAGTAATATAGGCCTCCCCATTTAAGATAGTTACATCCTTTATATATGTCCCACTCTTGGGCACAGGCTTTCTCTGTACAGAGAGTATAAGGCCATAGTCCGCCACGCGGCCCTAGTGCGGGTTTTTTTTCAAACATATGTTTTACGATGTTTTTCTTCACCGCCGAGAGCGTGGCAAATCAGAACATAAAATTGCAACAACAAATTTAGTTGCCGGTGGTGGCATCGTAGATCGTTGCTAGCGTACTACGCTTAAGGCAACCGCCAGGACACTGAGCCTTTGAGATAGGATTTATTAGACTAATAATCCTCGCGCGTTACCGCTATCTCTTAGATGCTAGGAGCGTTGCTGGAGTTTCTTCGGCCACTTCTTCTCCCAGCGCCAACGCTTCCCGAAGTGGCACTCAAAGTTAGTTTAGCTTTTGAATGTCCCTTCAGCCCTGTAGTTCTGGGCTCTCAAGAATAAGACTACGGTATCCCCTGCCTGTCGTACAAGGCGACTAAAGGGGCCTCGGGTTCACTGGGCGACAAGGGTGGGGGCCTGCGTCGTCCACCAAAGTGGACCGGGAAGAAGGCGACATCGGCTGGCCCGTGTCGCCTTGCGCTGCGAGGGCACAGGGGAGGAGGGAGTAACCTCCCCCCGGGACGTGCTCTCCTTGAGCACAGTGCAGAGGGGCTCCGGTGAGTTCCACTGGAGATCCCGGAGCCCCTCGTCATGCACCGAGGAAAGGGCCACCGGGGAGGTTTTAGTGGGTAAGATCCCCACATAACCGCCGCCTTCCCCCCAGAAGGCGGGGTATCTTTGTGAAGATTTCCTCCCCGTCAACAAAAAAAAAAAAAAGCTTTTGAATGTCCCTTAGATTATCCGTGAAATAGCTACCGACCGAGTCGTGGTTCGGCCCTCTCGGGCGCCCTCGGATCGGAATGCTTACGCGTAACATAGTAACCGTCCAAGCCGAGGTTACCCCCGGGGGGACCCTTGTGTCGAGTTACTAGCGATAGAGGTTCAGGCTAAGCGACCTGAGAGCTATGCCACCTCTCAATCCGGTGAAGCAGTCAAGGCCAGCTTCTCTGGCCAATCTGTGTAGTTCGTCATTGTCAAGCCTATTTGGTAGGGTGTAAGCATTCTGTGTCGAGGATGTAGATGTTTTAAAACAAATCAGTGTTAAAATACAACACAAACGCACTAAAAGAATTGTAATTTGCTTTTTTGTAATTTGCTTAGATCGCTTATTACCGACGAACTTGAATACGTATTAGAGTATTTATACATCTCGTACCGCGATGTGTGTACCCCTTTAATATAATTTATCAACTGAACATGAGAAAATGAGAATAATTAAGACTATTATTATTAAAGGTTAACTTCTTTCTGCACGCTTGGGCAGCGCTGGTGAATGCGTTATGAAAAGTGTGATTGAATGTCAAACTAAACTAAACTAGTGAAGATAGAAAGAGACGGAGTTACGTTTTGTATATCTAAGATACGGTGCAGGCCTATTGTCTAGAAGAGCTATGCCTCCTCTCAATCAGGTGAAGCAGTAAAAGTCTCAGACTAATCTGTGTAGTTTCACAGTCACAATTTTTTTTTTATCAAATTGTATGTAGGCATGCCTTTTGGTAGTCCTGGGCACCGCTGAAAATCTGCGCTGTCGCATTCTTGCGACGGCATATGCTGAGACGGTGTCCTATATTGGCATCATCTTATGTCCTATTTGTCCGTTTCTTCTTTAACTGTATTTTTTTTCTGTCTTTTCGATGTGTTGCATATTTTCTGCCGATAAAGATTATGTCTATGTGTATGTCAAAATAAAATTGACTGTTTCACACTGTAGAGGCAAGATATTGCAGTGCGCGCGCCCATTTTCTTTCTACATTGAACAATCGTGTAATACTTCAGGAGTGTGGTTTTAGATCACACGACTGACGTAAAACTTCTTCTCGTTTTTTTCTTTAAATTCTTGTTAATAGTTACTAGTGTAATATATTCAGACCACTCACCCGACCATCAAGACTGCCCTTGGCACCGTTAAGCCTGATGTAGAACTGAGTGGGCTTGTCCACTTGCGCCGAGTCTGGGAACTGGGCAACTTCCAGCAGATGCGCATCGCCCACCGCTGGGGAGATGTACACCTTGAACGGCGAGTCCGGGATGTGTTGCTCGTTGAACTTGAGGCCGATGCGGTATTCACCTGGCAAAAAATATTACTGTGAAACTCATCGGCATTATCGGCCAATTAGATTCCGAAATACGTGAAACTAATCGAACTAGAATTCGAATAATGAGAAATCTAATGTCTTTAAGAGAGCAATTCTTCGAGCAAATCTAAATCTCGGAAACGGCTGCAACGTTTTCGTGTAATTCAGTATTCTAGAGGTTTCGGGGACGATAAATCGATCTAGCTAGGATTCACTTTTAGAAAATCTTGTTTTATCTATGTTTTCAGACAATGAAAACCCTTCGAATGCAAATGCCTCCAGTCCGATTATTGGTAGTCCTTTATTTAACAGATCTGATACGAATCTAAGTATTAAAAAAAAACACGCAGACTGTAATACGGTACATTAGTAAATAAATCGATATTTTGTATTATATATTATTTTCTATTGTAACTATTAATTATGAAATCGTTACGTTTCTTTATAGCGAATGTTGTGTACACCTGTAATTGGCATACACAACAGGACTTAGTTTGTAAACTTGATTATTACAACAATGTATGCTTGTGTAATGCTGTTGGTGTATCTTATTAAATAAATAAATAGATATTGTGCAAATTTATTTATTCTCCTTTAACTCTTTCTCTATTCAACTAAAACATAAATGGAAAAATATGACTCTCTTCCTGACATCTATTGACGAGTTGCATGCAGTTGGTAAAACTGGGCAATGTGAATTTTAAATAAGGAAAATTATCTTACTAGAATTTAAATGCCAAAAATATACAGTTGGCCATTTAGAATCCGAATAATAGAAAAATCCATAGAATAAATAAATAATTATATACGAGTTTGTAATTTTCATTATAACATAGGTTGCCAACGCATCGGTTAACTTTAACGTTGTTTTAAAAGAATGGCGGCCATATTTTTTTTTTCAAATATTACTGACTTTTTGTCAACCATTCCACCTATGCTTAAGCTTTGTGCTAGGAGATAGTTGATTCAGCCCTGTAGTTCTGGTCCCGGTAATACTACGGTATCCCTTGCCTGTCGTAGGAGGCGACTAAAAGGGGCCTCGGGTTCACTGGGCGCCAATGGTGGGGCCTTTGTCGTCCGCTAAAGTGGACCGGGAAGAAAGCGACGTCGGCTGGCCCGTGTCGCCTTGCATTGCGACGGCACGGGGGGAGGCTCTCCGAAGAGATCAGTGCAGAGGCTGCGGTGCGTTCTTCTGGAGATCCTGGAGCCCCTCATTATGCACGAGAAATGGCCACGGGAAGGGGAGGGGTTAATGGGCTAAAATCCCGCCTTCCCTTTGTCAGGAAATTCCATCCAATCAATGGTCGATTGGATGGAATTTCCTTCTCTCTTAGTATAGCGAGTACAGAGATTGCTAAATGATCAACCGCACGTTCGTATGTCTTTTCTGCCTTAAAATATAACTGGTACAATCAAGAGATATCAATTTATATTAAAATACAAACAGGATAATATCATAGTGACGAAACTAATTGGAACGTCTCCTTACGGCCCGTCGATATCAGAACGTCGCAACATTTCAACTAAGCCTTATCCCTCACAGAATCCCGACAAATGCAACAATAAATTTACCCGCTGCCCTAAAAACCCGACGAAAGAGGACGAAAAACGAAATTTGAATTGCACGAAAAAAGACACAGTCGCGGAGACGTCACTCAATCTGAATAAAGAACTAACGAAGCCCGCAATAATTCTTCCCGTGCCAAGTCTGAGGGGAAATTTAAATTTTTAACATGGCTTTTTTTTAATAAACAAGTCGCTTCGCGGTGGCCGTACTGTTGTTTCGGATACATTTACATTCGAATATCTCTTGTGGCTCACGTTTTTGTCGATTGTTGACGAAAAGGAAAAAAAAAAGGTTGTTTTTGGTTTTTACAACAAGGTTCGACGACAATCGGAACTACTTTGCTGGCCAGTGATACATTGCAATTATCGTTGAACAATAAAAAATAGTTTTCATATGTGTAATCCAATTTTTTTTCCATCTTTCGTTTTTTTTTGCGTCACTTAGTTCACAAAACTGAAAATATCGCGTTATTTACGAGTACGAGTTCCGCCGTGACACCAGTGCTGCAGAAACGGCTCCAAGGATGAATGATGTGTATGGCGGTGGTGTCGCAAAAGAAAACACAGTGCGTTCGAAAACACAATCGTGTCGTGTGTATCGAACAGACGAATAATTTATTACGTGACTGCACCATCTTTTTGTTACAAAATTTGAGATCTATTTCTTCTATATATTCTACCATTGTCTGTTTGCAACCTATATGACATACGTATCTCCGCGGCTTTGACGTTTACCCAAATATCGACTACTTGTTCTATCACTAAGCAATCAAATGACACACGTGTTTTATGAACAAGTAAACAATTGATTTTCTAGGTCTAACGTCAAACCATAACTCATTGCCATACTGTTTGACGCCATTTAAAGTTACAATTTTAAATAAATAATATATATCTTCCAATGTTGGGCGCAGGCCTGCTCTGTAAAGAGTGTATCCTTATACATAGTCTTGCATAGTCCACGAGGCCCTAGTGCGGATTGTCAGACTACACATGCCTTAGAAAAATTTTCTAAGACATGTAGGTTTCCTCACGATGTTTTCCTTCACCGCCGAACGCGTGGTAAATTAGCACTTAAAATTACAACAAAATTTATTGGTGCCCGCACCGGTGATAGAACTCGGGTTGCTAGCATACTATGCAACTTGAGCCGACCGCCCTGACACTGACCTACCACGGCTCCATTTATCGAAGTATATTTTGTATCATCTTCTTCATGTGCCTCTTCATCACTGAAGGTCGGCAGTCAGTATTCTAAACTTCTCCTTATCCATGGCTAAGTGGAATACTGCTTCGACTGTTTCATTCCAATCCATTCCCTGATGTTCCTTAGCCAGGACTTTTTCATTCTTCCCACCCCTCTTTTTCCTGCTATTATTATATTTTGTATAAATAATACGTAATAGCGTTTGATTCGATTTGAAGTCGATTGGTTTCGCAGACCGAGGACACTGAGGGGTGGTTCACCGACAAAAAGTATGGTCAAATGTTAATAAAAATCATATACCGAAATAAAAACGGAAGTACAGTGATCTAAAAACCGCAAAAACTTTCGTCAAAAATAAGCATACAATAACAACGGAATACTTAACGTTTTAACTTTATCTAACTAAAACTTAAGTCATTATACGTCAGGAATAACTTAGAAATTTCTAATCTCGATACACTTATGAAGTATCCGGCGATAAAAAGGACCGCTTCTTTGTCGGATGCTGCGAAAATTTTTTTGTCAACTCAAACACAATGGATCTCGGGACAAATTCGGTTTAGGGCTCGCATTCTTTGCCTCTGGTGTTTAAGAGTCATTTTAATTGACTGCCCGTTGGATATAATCGTCGGTAAAAAAAAAGTTTTGAAACTCCCCAAAGGGAGCCAACGCGCTATGATGGAATGTTGGCATGGACGGGTTTCTGACTGAGAGATTCCGACCTCGGAACACAGTGAAAGTCAATTTTGACGATTGATCGTTTTGATTGTTCGATGAAAGTTTAACTTCACAAGAGATGAGAGAAGAGAAGAGAAAGAAAGAGTTAATTAAGCGGTGTCGACTGTTACTTTACAGTTCACTGGAGATTCAGCCTCGTCTAATTTATTTAGCAACTGTCCAATCAAGTAAAAAACAATAGAATCGCATGTAGTTGTAATGGAATGAATTTGTAATAGATAATTATTTAATATTATCTATTACAAATTCAAATATAAATTTAAACGAGTAATTCTTGTAAATACAGGTATCCAGTAATTAACGAATAACCTTATAATAAGTCCTGGTAAAAGTAATGGCCATTCAGAAAAAAATAGAAAACATTAAAAATAACAAGTGGCTCAAAAGAAAAAACCATTTAAAAGTTGATCGGTGTTTACTGTTACCCTATTTTACATTTGTGTACACTACGGCCACAAATTAAAGTATTCTATCCGTTTCTTATTGTTTTAATAATCTTTTTTTCTTCAAGAATCTTCAAGAAGACGACTTCGACGGGGGATGGCGGGGTTATGTGGAATTTTTACCCACTAAAACTCCCTCGGTGCATGGTGAGGGGCTCCGGGATCTCCAGAGGAACGCACCGTAGCCCCTCTGCAATGTGCGAGCACGTCCCGGGGGGGAGAGGTTAATCCCTCCCTGTGCCCTCGCAGTGCAAGGCGACACAGGCCACCCTTATCGCCCAATGAACCCGAGGCCCCTTTTAGTCGCTTTCTGCGACAGGCAGGGGATACCGTAGTATTATTCTACGAGCCCAGACCTGCAGGGCTGGATAGCTGTTATAAAAATATGTTATGTTCTGTAGTAAAATTCAGCGAACGGTAATCCAGGTACTAATTTTTTAAACCATGAAAAATGATGTGATATAATAATATAACTTAATTGCTGTGGATTTCGAAAAATAAATCAACCATATTAGCGACCCGTCCACGCTACGCAGGTCAAATTATTTCTCGCGAAAGTTGTATAATTGTGTAATTGTCTAGAGACGTTGTTTATACTGTCATGAAAACTTTCAAAGGATGACAATTCTAACAGACATTGTGATACTAAATTCGAATGCAAATAACACATCTGCAAATCAAATATGGACCCCCTAACGACTTAAACTGTCATTAAGGGCAGCTGTTGGCTTCGTTAATTGTTTCAAACTGCACTATAATTATGCTAAATATTATAAAATAGCTCTGATATTGTTCATTTTATGTCCATTACTTATACGTACAGGGCATAAATTTATCTATTTATACATTTATAATTTCAGTCATTTTGTGCTGTTATTAAAGTATATACCTATATCTACACCGTGACCGGTGATGGCGACCTTAACTAGTTTCGTGAACCCTGATATGACTTGCGAATCCGAGCTCTTGTTTGCCTTGGTCACAAGTGGCACAATATAGCTGACCGGTGTCATTGTAGGTGTAGTTATAAGAGTTCGGGACATCTCTAATTGCCGGAGAAGTCCCCATTAGAGGATGAAATCCGGACTCTGCCAGGCGGGTCGCTGGGGTACCCTGTCGCTGACATATCCGGGGCACTCCACTTATAACGGCTGATGGCATTCGCGGAAGGTTTAGCGGGTAGGGCCCAGGCCTAGTCCCACACATCCCTTCGGGCCCACCAAGGGCACTGGGGGACCGTGAAAGCATTTCCCCGCGTGAACAAAAAAAAAAGTGTTGTAGGTCGTCTAGGTCAACGAGACGGGTCTTTTCAAAATCTTTCACAACAAAAAAATTATAATGCACCTGTGGTTCACATCACATGTTGTATATTTCATAAGCTGGAGATTTTGTATAAATAATAAATAAAAACTTCCTAACTAATCCCCTAGATGGCAGGCATGTGTTTAATTTAATATTCAATGATACAGACAAACTGCAGCATTGCCATTGGAGAGATTTGATTTTATAAACCTTATTGTTTCCGATAATCACCTATATAAATCCACCTGAATTGATTTCGTCCAAGAACTTTGTGAGCGCGGCGTATTTCATGCAAGAACATATCGTAAATTCCAACAGTCCGCGGCAATACGACATCGCGACAGCCATTATCACTTGCGAAAAAAAAAACAAAAAGAACACAAGACTCTGTGGTCATTTGCGGGGGGGAGGAAAAAAAGAAAACAAATTTAAAAAATCGAACTGTCAAAATGGTTCGCAGTAAATTTTGCCGCCGGTGCGCGCGAGACGGCCGCCATTGGATGTCCGCGAGGAAGGCGTGGTCGGGTGAGTAGCAAGTTGATTTATTTATGAAGTGCATTTTATTCTGCAACGCATGTTGGGCCAACTGTGCCAACACCAAACGTGTGCCTATGGAAGCAGCGGGGATCGTTGATACACATCTCGAAGGTAAGTCGGTAAATTTAAAATGAATCTTACGCGTTGTTTAAAGGAGATATAAATTTCGGTACTTAACATTTTTACCACGCGCTCAGCGGTGATGGAAAACATCGTGAGGAAACCTACATGTCTTACAAAAAAATTTCTAGGGCATGTGAAGTCTGCCAATCCGCACTAGGGACGTGTGGCTATGCCCTTATTCTCACTTTACAGAGAAGGCCTGCGCCCAACAGTGGGACATATATATAAAGGCTGTAACTTTAATTTTTAACTTAACATGTATATTCTAGTAGGTATCTGTAAGAGAGGTGAGTGGAAGAGAGTAGTGTGTGGGAGTGGGATTGGAAGAGGAAGTACGGAAAGGGGAATGCAAGGAAGAAGAAGAAGAAAGGACCCTAAGGTACCAAACGTTGGGGGAACGATGAAAAAAAAAAAAAACATGTATATTCTTAGATCAAAAAACCGACTTCACAATCATCTTCTGTTGCCTCTTCATCACTGAAGGTCGGCATTCAGTGTTTTAAACTAAGCGCAGTAGATCTCCCACTGTTATTCCAGTTCATTGCCTAATATTCCTTAGCCATTTCCTTCTATTTTACCCATCATAATTAGTTGCAGCAGGTGGTACCTATCATGACTTGTATGGTTGATGATGGTCTCGATAAGAGATCGGCTACTATGTGTGTGTATGTGTTTGTGTACGATGTGTGTATGTCCTGTTATCACAAATCTTTAATTAACCCGAGTAATACCATCAGTCAAAGTGTGTCTGTCTGATTAAATTTTTGAATTTAAATTTTTTTAGGCAAAAGAGGTCTGTGCTTGAGAAATGGTTAGAGACTAACAATTTAAAACGACTTGTACATTTCAGAGCCTATTGTAACCTAGTAATGGGATTGGTTCAAACATCTGTATATTGGCGTCATAAATCACTAGACATGCTTGCACGTTTGTCGCCATAGTTCCAACGCGTGGAGATTTTTTGCTGTTGTTTGTATGTTTTTCGCCCGCTACGTGTCTACTGGGTGGAGGTCGATTTGAATTGGTAATCCAGATCCAGTTTCATGTTCAAGTTTTAAATTTCACTTGGGGGTTGGAAGTACTTCCCCTAAATAGTGGTTAATATGCAGCATCTAACAGAGATAGGGTGAGACTGAGTTCTTTCTTTCCTAAGGCGTTTCCTAGGCAATGCATCTGCTAGATCTTTATAAATCCACAAAGCGTCCATTCGTTACCGTCGAAGGCTGCGAATAATCCTCGCGCGTTACCGCTATTTTATGGGCAGGCTCCAGCAACGCTCCTAACATCTAAGGGGTGGGCCCTTAGAAAGTAGCACTCAAAGTTTATCTGTGAAACAGCAATCGACCGAGTCGTGGTTCGGCCCTTTCGGGAGCAAGTAGTAAAGTAACCGTCCAAGAGAGGTTACCCCTTGTGTCGAGTTACTAGCAATAAAGGTTCAGGCTAAGCGACCTAAGAGCTATGGCACCTCTCAATCCGGTGAAGCAGTCAAGACTGTATTTCATTTCAACTGACATCGAAAAAGGAGCAGGTTCTCAATTCGTCTGTATTTTTTTATGTTTGTTACTTCATAACTTTCGACTGGCTGGACCGATTTTAATTATTCTTTATTTATTTGAAAGCTGGTGTCTTCCATTTTAATTGGTTCAATTTTAATTTGTGTAACCATATGTCGTCATGTCGTGCACATATGCTGATCGTGCATACGTGCACGACAAATGGACGAAAAATTCAATATCACGCCACCCATTCAGATTTCAGTTATTCATTTTTTATTGATATGTACTTCAAGGGTAGTTTAATAAGAGTTTGTATAGGTTTTGATTAATTAAATGTCGTAATATTCCGATTCGATTTGAGGTAGATTTTCGTAAATTATACATAGACATATTCTTTATTGGCTCAAAATATGAAACACATCAGAAAGAAGAAACGGACAAATGGGACATAAGATATGATGCCAATATTGGACACCGTCACAGCGTATGCCGTCGCAAGGATGCGACAGCGCTGATTTTCAGCGGTGCCCAGAACGACCCAAAGTCGTATTACACGTATTATTCATTTGTCACTTTATAAATAACTTGTAATACTAATTATTTGTTAAGGTTGAGATAAGACAATAATACATAGAGGAAGTAGTACTTTCAAGCTTCTTAAAGAATCATATCGGAAAACAAAAGTTTCTTACCTGGCTCGTCGACCTTGTACGATACATCGCAGGAGCCGTCCTTCCTGTCCTTGAAGTCGATCTCGGCTTTGCTGGGACCCTCAAGCGAGATGGCTAGCTGACCAGCCCCAGCCTCACGGGTCCACACGTTGAACTCATTGTAGCGCCCGGCCTCGCCCCTCTCCAAGCCAGCGCCTCC
The DNA here is from genome assembly GCA_029286785.1 of Meandrusa payeni. Classification (NCBI taxonomy): domain Eukaryota; kingdom Metazoa; phylum Arthropoda; class Insecta; order Lepidoptera; family Papilionidae; genus Meandrusa; species Meandrusa payeni. Next base: position 8,616,577 of record JAGSMX010000029.1, read on the forward strand.
CGCTTTCACCAAATGGGCTCCAGAATCGCGCAGGGGTCCAACGGTGAACTGGAACGGCGATCCTGGAAATAGATAATAGATGAATAATCAGTGCCTGAATTCCGTACCAATAACAGTACCAGTACCATTACTAGTACCAATACTTGTACCAGTACCAATACCAGTATAGGCTATACTTTGAGAACTTGGCATCAAGCGACGTCTATTATCTCTGGTACAGTCTCGTATCATCACTTTTTTTGGTCACTTATTCCGGCGAGGGGAGGTGGCTATTTAAAGACTTGTGTTCCAAGGAAAAGTTAAGGATACCAGGTAATGAGGTCCTCTTCATAGAGTTCATCATCAGTGAACCCACCAATCGCTCCCCGAAATTTGCCGCCACGGGCCTTCGCCCCATTCCGCCCTCCTTCGAACACTGGCGTTGTGAATAATGAAGCTGTACAAAGAAGTAACTGGATGATCGAGCTTTGCTCGGTAATTTTTTTGGCAAATTGTGCCTTTTGAACATAATGTTTAGATACGAATTTTATAATGATGGAACATGAAATCGATGTTACCGACAAGACTCAAGTACATAAATGGTTTTCTTGGAATAACTTTAAACCAACACTCCATTGCGCGTATTAGAAACGTTTACGAATTATCTTGAGCTCTAGCTTAGTTCACACTGCGTGAAGGACTATAAAATAAATTCGAATGCTGAGATTTAAACTTACGCAAGATTGGCCTAAGCTAAGCCTGAGCAAAGTCAATGGACGCTTTATAAATTTCAACCTTAGTGTTCCTTGACAACGCCATCTATCGACGTAGCTGTAGTGTATTTCGGCAAAGGTATATATGTAAATCGAAAATATTATGTTTTATTGTAATTAAACTTACCGGGTATATGAATCTCCCTGTATTTAACGGAGACGGTGTGCACGCCCAGCTCCTTAGGAACAAAGTGTACGGAGTACAGGCCGTCCTCCACTTCCTGGATCTCAGCGTCTTCGGAGACGCCGCCGGGGCTCGTGACGGTGGCCGCGAGGTCGAACGAAGTAATACCTGGGGAGCAGAAAATGGTAATTCGTAAATAATAAAGTAAGTGAATACGTACTTACAACACTTATGGAGTATGTGCCCTCTCCAAGACCCTCGCGCCAAATCATTAAACAGGTAAGTGACCTAAGAACCATATCACCTCTCAAAATCGGTCAAAACCATCAAGCAGCGTAAGATCTCGTGCCTAGGCCATATCCTGAGGCATGATAGGTACCACCTGATGCAATTGGTTATGACGGGCAAAATAGAGGGGAACGAAGAAAAGTCATGGCTAAGAAACATCGGGAAATGGAGTGGAATATAAACACTCACTGAGAACTATTCCGCTTAGCCATAAATAAGGAGAAGTTTAGAAGACTGACTGTCGTCCTTCAGTGATGGAGAGGCACATGAACAAGAAGGAGAGTGTGAGCAGCCTCCGTTTGGTGCGGTCACGTGAGGAGTGTACCGCACGCTGCAAGCTGCCTCCTACCATCTTCGTGATTGTGTGAGACCGTTTTGTAGGCGCTAAAGCACATCTGCTGTCCATTTCAACTACAATGCCTCTCCCGACAGTATTTAGAAGGCCACATAATGTTTTCTCAGAATCTGGGAGTTCTTTGGCGGCAGATCTTAGGCTCATCCGATATGGACTCGGATAAAACACGACATAAAAACATACAAAGGTAGTCGACGTAGCTCTTAAAGTCCGCAAGTTGAAGTGGCAGTGGATCAGCCACATCTGCAGAGTCAGTGACGGTAGATGGGGGAGGAAAATCTTGGAATGGAGGCCGCGTATACGCCGGAGAAGCGTGGGACGCCTTCACTCCAGATGGACCGACGATAGATAGATAAGGATAGACGGAAGTGACTGGCTGCGGAAAACGGATGATCGTTTGTAGTGGTAGGCATTGAGGAAGGCCTACTTCCAGCAGTGGATAGACGTAGGCTGATGATGATGCAAACATACTATTTATAGTCATTCAATACAAAACTTACCGGGCATCTTGAATGTGAGCTTGCAGTTGGTGCCGACTTCGGTGAGAGGTGCCGGGTCTCGTTGTCTCTGGATCTTCTCTCTCTGTCTGTTGCTTCCTTCCCCACTAACCTGGTTAGCGAAAATAATTGAAATTTAATATTCTCCTTTCTCAATGCCTATTAAGTGCGATGAGTCTACAATATACTGTGATTCGGTATGTATATCTGACGCGCTGTCAGAGCAATCGCTAAGGTGTCGCGAACGACTTCGGCCAAACTTTTATTTGTTCGCCATAAAATTCTAACATTGTCCTCGTTAGTAATTTACCAGGTGGCGCTGTTTTCATGAGGCATAACCTCAGCGATTTTAAAACTCGAAAAGAATTGGGCGGTTCCTACAAAGCGAACACCCGCGGGGCTAATAAATTAGCCCTTGTTACTCATCGTCTCGCGAAATCGGACAAGATGACGCACGTCACGGGCCCCGCGATCTACAATCGACTCCCTAAGCATGTAACTGAAGCTCCCAGTCTAGCAATGTTTAAAAATAGGTTGAAGTCATGGCTGGTTGAGAGGGCATTTTACAGTGTGGAGGAATTAACAAATGAAATTACAAATTAAAATCACTTTATTGCTTCGATGTACAATTTTTTCATTATTTTTTTTTAATTTAATAATCTAATGTAATTTGTAATACTAATAATTTGTAATAATTTGTAGTAAATAATTGACTTCTAATTTATAATGTTACCAATAAAATCTGAATCTGAATATATACTCGTATGTTTACCAGTAAAAACAAAAACCGATTCCATTGGAATCAAACGTTAAACGTTAGTACGCGTTCACGGTATCTTTGTATTTCCGTATTATCGTAGGAATATTACTAAACTCTCATCAAACTACCCTCGAAGTACATCTTTTCCAATAAAAAATGAATTATCGAAATCGGTTGGCGTGATATTTATTTTATTTATTTATTTATTTATTTATTAAGATACACCAACAGCATTACACAAGCATACATTGTTGTAATAATCAAGTTTACAAACTAAGTCCTGTTGTGTATGCCAATTACAGGTGTACACAACATTCGCTATAAAGAAACGTAACGATTTTATTATTAATACTTACAAAAATATTTTATTAAATGATAAAGTAACAGGAATATAACTACTAAATTAATTAAATTAGCCAAAATCACTGCACAATTTTTAACACTAAGGTGCGGAAGAGCTTGCGTGAATTAGAAAAAATGTCAACCGACGTGGACTTAGTGTTAAGAAGGTTATATGTAGCGGAAATCCTTGGCAAGAGCGAGTGTGACAGAAGGTTGGCAGAAGTTATTCGTACATTTGTGTCGCACACACTTGATGCAAATGTCACACTTATATGATTTTTTCATTGATGCCATAGTCTGAAATGGGCCAATTGAAATTTAAATCCTAATCGGAAGTGCAAACCTGCTTTCGTGTGTGTCAACGTTTCACATATTTGGTAACGATGGAATCATAATTAAGGATAATTAGGACTGCACTAGATTTGGTTTCGTAATGAAACGTCACTCGAGGCCCAGAAGGCTTTTTTGTTGACGGGGGAGGGGAGGAATCTTCTTGAAGTATTATTTATTTAGTAAATATTTTTCGTAACGCGCCCCTAAAGAAGAATGACTTCAAAATCTTTATTATACTACAAAAGCAATCAATAAACAAATACAGTAAAAATAAAGACGACTTCAAATCAAATTTAACTTCAAGGACTGATTTTTTTTTTTAGCACAGAGAAGCTGGCCTTTACTGCACCGGATTGAGAGGTGGCATAGCTCTTAGATCGCTTAGCCTGAACCTCTATTAGGTGGTAACTCGACACAAGGGTCCCCTGGTGAGGGGTAACCTCGGACGGTCACCATTAATACGCGTTAGCAGTCCGATCTGAGGGCGCCCGAGAGGGCCGAACCACAACTCGGTCGGTAGCTATTTTATTAACAAAATCTATTGGGATAATCTAAGCTAAACTAACTGATATGCCACTTCGGGAAGGACTGAATATTAACCGTTCTCTTTTATTACTGAAATATTATTTTTTTTCTTCCAATTTTGTATTCGTTATCGTTAAGAAGTACTGACCTTTTTTTGTTGACGAGGGGGAAATCTTCAACAAGATACAAGATGATATTTGAGATTTTTACTCACCAAAACCTCCCAAGTGGCCCTTTCTCGGTGCATGATGAGGGACTCCGGGATTTCCAGAGGAACGCACTGGAGCTCCTCTGCACTTTGCTATACGGAAAGCACGTCCCGGGGGGGTGAGGAGGTTAATCCCTCCCTCCCTGTGCCCACGCAGTGCAAGGCGACGCGGGTCCACCGATGTCGCCTTGTGAACCAGGCCCCTTTCAGTCGCCTTTACGACAGACAGGGGATACCGTAGTCTTCTTCTACGAGCCCAGAACTACAGGGCTGAGGGGGCTTTACCCCAAGAAGGCGCGGTATCTTATGAATATTTTCACGAAAAAAGTACCTTAACAGTGAAGGGTGATCCCTCGACGTGGTGGTCGGCGAACTTCAAGTTGACGATGTAATAGCCGGGCTCCGTTGGCTTGTAGCTGATGGCCAGAACACCGTCCTTACTGTCAGCACACTGGATCTCAGCTTTACTGGGTCCTGACATATATTTGTATCACTCAGTTTGGGCGCCAATAATATTTTACTATAGCTGGATGCGGAAAGCGGATCCTATGTATTCGTTCCCTATCCTTGCTCGTACCTCAAAGCATTTTTCCCCATTGAAATTGATTGAAATGCCATCGCCACAAATGTTTTCAACTTATCAAAAATGCTTCGAAAACGTGGGAAACAAGCATACATACTAAGGTCTAGTCTGAAATGGGAGAAACTGACAGAGTGGGGTAGTGTACAGTTTCTAGTATCTCAAATCTTGCTTTCGTATCAAAGCAAAATATCGCTCGCTCGTATTTCATAACAATATCGAGATACGACTGTCATGTGAAATATAGGAGCTAATAAGCTTTATGACATGTGAACTGCGAAAGCCATCTCTCTCTACCCCGCTAGGGTTAAAAGGACATGAGTAATTGTAATATTGAATACCTTCAATGGAGAGGGACAGACCACCGTAGCCAGCATTCCTCGTGTCGACGCTGAAGGTGTTCTCGCTGTGAGTTTTGCCTTCCTTCAGGGCTGTGCCGGACACCTGAAAAATACATGCATCCTGTAGAACAGAGGTTCCCAACTTCACCACCATGGCGCACGCGGAAAGATTCGTATGTGCTCGCCATTATTCGATACAGACTGATTTTTTTCTTAAACAATTGAAAATGTGAATTATTAATACGTTTTGTAAATACATTTCTCTTTGTGTATGAAATTTGAATAATAATTTTATTATTTTAATCATTTTTGTTGATTATTTATTAATAAATTAGGAATATAAGAAAATTATGATGGGAAAATGAGAATTTATGGAGGAAGTTAGTCGATTAAAAATAGGTGTAGCCCGCCACTCGACCGAAACTTTACAATGTGCTCTAGAGTACAAAAAGATTGGGAACCCCTGCTGTAGAATATTCCAAAAAAGTACACACAGGCCTGTAAACAGAGTATATGTCAGCTAGCAACACAACACCCAGCGATTATTATGTATAATAACTACTTCCAATGATATCTTAGTGATTTACCTGAACCTTATTGTATCTATAATTCATAATTAATAATCATATTAATAAGGCGAAATAAAAAATAATTTAATTTTATTAGTTCGTAATCTGACTTCCAATTAATTTTGTATAAAGCCGTTGAGGACGCGCCATTGTGATGCGCGGTATTTGTTAAAATAATTCCTTTAACAACGTTACGTTGTCTGAATAAAACGTGAGTGTATTACATACAATATCTCTAATGGCCCCACGAACCTCACAGTTAAATGTAGCGAAACGAGAAATTCCGTACCAACGTGACTCCTTACCAGTTCTTTGTCATGGCCTTTCCTAAATACTGAACTCTCCCGCCTAAGGGATTTCACAACGTATATACTTAAGTGCGGCTCTTCTCTTGTGCCAAGATTGTAAGAAGAGTATAGGAACATAGTCCACCAAACTGCTGTAGTGCGGATTGGCGGAATTCTCTAAGACATGTAGGTTTCCTCACGATGTTTTCTTTCACCGCCGAGTACTTGATAAATCAGTTAACAATTACTTTGGTACCGGAGATCGAACTCCGGTTGCTAGCCTTCTGGTTTTTTTAAATCACATGCATCTTAACACTTCCTATTAAAACAGTGTAAACTAGTATGTATATATATGTAAATGTATTTTTATATATCTATATATACATTTTATTCGTAATAGAGGGACCAGAGCGACGTACATCTTGGACATCAAAATTTCCGGATTGAAAACGCTTAAACCAAATTTGTGCTATTCCCACAGACACTGCACTAGGTCCACAAAATTTTCATTAGATTCACGTCGTATTCATTAGATTCACTCATCTTAACAGTACGAAAAACAAATGAAAATCATACATTTTCCTAATTTGAATTTGGAATTATGTTCTTTTAAATTTATACTTTCAATGATACCAAAACCGGCCAGATACAAATAGTATAGCCAATGAGATTTCATTGCAAATTCATACATACTATAATGTGAAAAGACTTTTCCCCCAACCTATTATGATTCCGAAAACGCTATTATTAGAGGCACTTTCCTTAGCCTGCTCTTAACCACCAAAGGTTAGCTGGAAGATAATGCTAAATAGTATTAAGTTGGCTTTTGTACATATATTTTATAGTATTGTACATATTTTATATATATATATATATATATATATATATTTATATATATATATATATGTTTTGCAAGGTTGGAACTGAATCTGTATCACCTACCTTTACTTTTTTCGCATCACCGACTTCCTGGTCCAGCACTGTGATGTTGAACGGTGAGTTCTGGATGTGCACACCCATCTTCTTAACAGATACAACGTGTTGGCCAGCTTCGCGCGGGGTGAAGCTGATACCGATGTTGCCGGACGGAAGCCGCTTAAGGAAGCATGGCTCTTCGAGACCAGAAGGTGCCTGAAGGCGGAAATTTAAAGTAAGTTATTAAAAACTTGAGATTGAAACAATTTAAATTTCGAACACAAAACTCCCTCGCTAATTAATCCTTCCTTCCATGACTTTCTATATACTCTTACATCATCATTTTAGCGGTAGAATATCCACTGGTGGACATAGCCTTCTTCCAACGATTTCCAAAATCACTGGTAGTAAGCAACTTGCATGCCAGCTGTCTTTATCGTCAGACCAGCTTGCGTGTGGACGACCTACGCTACACTTGCTAGTCCGTGGTCTCTAATCGAGATCTATTCAGCCCCATCGGTCAAATTTTAAAAACGTTTTATTACTGTTATTTACGCTCCATCTTTTAACATAGTATAGTTAAATGAAACGATAGTGTCATATAAAATATATTACTTTACTAAAAAAACAGCAATGAAACACAAAGTTTAAATTAGGGCTTACAACGCCGCGCCGCCGCTAGTCCGCGTCCCGACGTTCAATGACCCGAGCGTCAGCTGTCTTTGACTTTGTGTTTCATTGCTGTTTTCTTTAAACATAAGATATTTTCCCGTTCCATCTTCAAAAGTGTCTTTAGTGCCATCGCCTGTCTTCGTTCCCGGAAGCGGTGTTCTTAAACCCTGTACAATAAACAACATAGAAACACTCTAATAGTATGTTTTAAAGTGATATTACCTGGATGGAGGCGTTGAGGCTGCGAATGTCATTATCGCTGACTTTGCCAGGCAGGGTGACCTCACTGCAACTGCCCACGGATATCTGGTTCCTTTTACGGCCTTCACCAGTCACCTGAAGATTGCAAATACTACAAATATCTATACAATACGGGGACCTTCAAGAAACGTGTCTTCTCCTTTCTTACAGGCCGGCAATGCACCTATTACTCCGGTGGTGGTTTATAGGCAATGGTGATGACATAAGATCAGGTGAGCTCTTTTACTATAAAAAAAAATAAAAAATAGAAAATGGTGATTTAAAGTTAATTATTGTCCTTTTTTCATCAACAGTGATCTTCGCGGTGAACTGTCTCAGCAGTAACCACTCTAAATCTTTGTTTGTTTTGATCCCTGTCCGTCTACGAAGCCCGCTATTTTCAGCAGTTTAACATACGCACATTGACATTGGCAAAATCTGTATAGAAACGCCATCAACAAAAACAATTTAATTGAATTGGTCTTAACTAACTCTCTTATAACTATTTTATACATACTGGTAACTAATAACTAATAATACAGTTAAAAATATATTTAAAAAAACTATAATGTTACTTAAAACCTTCGTTAACTTTTCATTCAGTGCTTTAATAATTTTCAACAAGTTCTTAAGATAATTTAATAATTTTTTCTTTACCTTGGCAGTGAACGGTGATCCCTTAATATGCTTGTCCCCAAACCTGACTGAGACCTTGTACTCTCCGGGAGCGGTGGGCAGGAAGGATACCGCAACGGTCCCATCTTTGTTGTCGTGGCAAGTTATCTGGAAGTTTTTATAGAATTGCTTAAGCGTAATGGGTTGATAGCAAATAAAATGGATCATCATTTCAGCCGTAGGGCATCCACTGCTGCACATAGGCCTTCCCCAATGATTTCTAAGCGGCTCGCATATAGCTGCGTTCTGCAGTTTTTGAGGTCCTCGGAGCTTGCGGGTGGACGTCCAATGCTGCGCCTGCTGGTCCGTGGTCTCCAATCAAGAACTTTTACCAGGAACCAGTTTATATTGTTTACACAAGGCACAACATTTAGAAATATTTTGTACCCCTAATATCCCAGCGTGTGCCATGAGCCTAATGGTTTAGGGTACGGTCTGAGAATCTTAAGGTCATATGTTCTAATCCATCATTCGATTATATACGTGAACTCCTAGTACAAGCTTAAGCTCATTTGGAATGTTTAACAAAAATGTTAGTAATATTTATGAAAAAAATATGTTACTAGCATTCTTACGTACAGCTGGAAGTAAGGCTACATTCCTTTGGAATTTATAAACTAAACTAAACAAGTAATAGTCACAAATTTACCTTTTTTTGTCTCTATCCATCTATATGTAGATCTATGTACTTAAATATGTAACTATATAATGTTTATGATTATGTTTTTAATTTATTGATACATATACTTAAGTATGTATATTTACAATGTATATTATATTATATTTACTTTTTTGTTCTATAAAGCAGCAATCTATACTTTGTTTCTACACAATCTTAAGGAAGATTGGCAAAGAATGCCTTCTGGCATTGAGTCCGCCTTTTTGTACACTTGTATTTTTTACAAGTTTAAATAAAAAATAAATTTAATCTGTAATCTGAGGGGAAGACAGGCGCGTTTAATTTACCCTAACTATGTACTGTACTTGTAATAAGGGCGAAACGCAGTTTGATCGGGTCTGATCTGGCCGGAAGTCCGGAAAAAACAATGGATCCTTAAGAATCGCTGTTGATGTCTTCTAGGTCTACTAACACCGGGAGAGTTACCTCAGCTTTGCTAGGTCCTTCCACTGCCATCGACAGACCGCCGGAGCCGGCGCCCTTGGTGCTGATGGTGAACTGGCTGGGTTCACCGCTCACGCCACTGATAAGTCCCGGACCGTAAGCCGTGACGTACCCAGACGCGATCGAGTCCACGTGGAACTTGTACGGAGACCCTGCCATAGGAAACATAGATGCAATATTATTAAGCATTAATATATAACGAATGTAATTACAGTAGACCCTTTGTGTTGGCGTCAAAAAATCATTTTTTGAAACGCTGCAAAGTTCTTAGCTCGTTTAGCCAGAACCTCTTTAGAAAAAGGCTCTCGAGATGGGACCTCGGCTAGGACGGTTATTCTAATCAAATTTGCAATCCAAACCTAGGGCGCCCAAGAGGGCCAATAGCTCAATACCAATCGGTCGATCTAGTGAATCGAAAAATGATTTCTTACCCATCTTCAAATAGAGGTGGTTCTTATTTCGTCTATATTTTTAAATTTTTGTACACTGTTGGACCCGCTGGACTTCTAAAGATAACCAGAGAATAATATGGAAGCATGATTGTTGATTGAAATATTGGTAGGTTTGTGTCAATCTCGCAGCCCTGTAGTTCTGGGCTCTCAAGAATAAGACTACGGTATCCCCTGCCTGTCGTACAAGGCGACTAAAAGGGGCCTCGGGTTCACTGGGCGACAAGGGTGGGGGCCTGAGTCGTCCACCAAAGTGGACCCGGGAAGAAGGCGACATCGGCTGGCCCGTGTCGCCTTGCGCTGCGAGGGCACAGGAGGGGAGGGAGTAACCTCCCCCGGGACGTGCTCTCCTTGAGCACAGTGCAGAGGGGCTCCGGTGCGTTCCACTGGAGATCCCGGAGCCCCTCGTCATGCACCGAGGAAAGGGCCACCGGGAGGTTTTAGTGGGTAAGAACCCCACATAACCGCCGCCTTCCCCCCAGAAGGCGGGGTATCTTTCTGAAGATTTCCTCCCCGTTAACAAAAAAAAAAAAAAAAGGTTTGTGGCAATCTAAGACTAGTTAAGTACTCCTGAAGGACAACGACTTCGTCGGACCAAAACTTCGTAACATATGTTTGAGTCATATTTTTTAATTTATGTTTAAGTTGATTATCGATAAAACCACAATGTCGAAAAAATACAGCATACTAAATGTCACGGAAATCGTTGGAACCGTTTGTTAGATTGGGACACACGAGATACAAGAGTTGCTCGTTTAAAAGTATTAGATTTACTGACCTTGGACATGTTCTCCGTTGTACTTGACATAGAGTTCATGCACGCCCTCCTCGCGCGGGTCGTACTTGATACTGACGGTACCGTCACGGTTATCCTCGATGACGGGCTGGTCCACGTGGCCGCTCGGCATTCTCACTTCAGCTGGAAGAGTTATTTCATCTATAAACCTTGATTTATTTTAATTTCTCTTTCCCTCAACGTGTCGGGTTATCATTCTTTTATTTTTCTTTCGATTTTGTAACATTCATTTGTCCTTACTCCCATGTCATCCTATTGTCATTTGAAGAATGCAAATAGTTTTTATGGGGTATAAACAAGTGCTTGACCACGATCCCACCTGATGTTAAGTGGTGATATAGTCGAATGGTGGTACGCGGTAGTTTAGTAAGTGCCTATTTAATCTACTCTTGAAGGCTCCCACGTCGTACTTGGACGAAGTTATATTCAAAGAGATACTGATATGTTATCAAGGATGCCAGGCGATGTTGCCGCTCATCGGGGGTAATCTTCTGTCGAATTACTAGCAATAGAGGTTCAGGCTAAGCGACGGCATAGATCTTATGTGCCACCTTTCAATCCGGTGAAGCAAAAGTCACTTAATTTGGTTGTGAAAAAGAACAACATTTCCGGCAGGCCACGGAAGTTGTAAGCGTCGATGTAGTATTTAATTAATATTTAGTTAATATTTAATATTATTTATTTTATAAAATCCACAGTTCATTAAAAACTAATATATTTATTTAAATTTCCTAAAAAGTAGCCTCTATGACTCCTTATTACATTCGCTATCTACCAGTGAAAGTCCCGTGAAATCACTCTAACCGTTCCAAAGATTAGCTGGAACAAACAGACACACACATAGACAGAAATTATAACACATTATTTTTTATTAAACGAACTGCACAGGACGGTCGCTTCAAGTTGCATGGTACGCTAGCAACCCGAGTTCGATCCCCGGTGTCGGCACCAATAAATTTGTTATTGCAATTCTATGTGCGAATTTATCACGCGTGCGGCGGTGAGAGAAAACATGGTGAGGAGACATGTGAAATCTGCTACTCCGCATTAGGTGTCCGTGGCGGACTATACCCCTATACTCTCTTTATAGAGAAGGCCTGTGCCCAACAGTAGGACATATATAAAGGCTGTTACTACTTATACTTGCACTAAATTCTGGTAAATCTATCTAATCTATCGATAGTATTTGGCTCTCTGGTAAACAGGTTTGCCAAACCGTGGTTTAAATACATAGTCATTGTTTATTTTCACGGCAGTTTTCAGTAATTCAATTCAGTAGAAGTTCTATGATGTGATAAGTCGAGAATCTGCCGTGCAGATGCTGTAGTTAATTGAATTTTGATGTGGGTAATTTTAAATTAAACCATAATGTGTCGTAAACACATGTGCAATTGATTGCGCATTACTTTTCATGACAGATGAACCATTAGCGTAAAAAATCTATTTATTAAATAAACTTGTCTAAATAACTCCATACCAGTAAAATTTTTGGATGCTAGCTGTCTTTTTCTGTTTCAGATAATATTACTATAAACTATTTCAGTGTTGTCCATTTCCACTTGCTAAATATTTCTTTAAGGAACGATGACTACATTTTTTTCATAAATATTAATAACATTCTTGACCATTCCAACCTTACCCTGTGCTAAATGTTCACGTCAATAGTCGAATAGTGGATACAAACTCCTTACTATTTGCAAAGCGTATTCTTAACCATTAGGTTATTGACGCTTCCAGTATTTCTTTAAACTTGGTTTTTATGCACGGCTCAAGCTAGTCTATGAAGAGTGCTCTACAATTGAATTTTTAACACATTCAATGCTGCTTCCATTGTAAGATGCATCCCTGTGTGCCGTTTTTAATAATGACTAGTAGTACTGTCGCCATACATTTTTAGTAATTATTAATTGTAATTATGATCCAATTATTTTAGAAAAAATAATAATTTCACAGCGCTGTGTACTAGACCTACGGAGCTATAAGCTATTGCGTCTTTTTCATTCTGTGATGTTTTTTTTTGGACGAACTAACACAGTTGGCCAGAGAAGCTGGCCTTTACTGCTTCACCGGATTGACAGGTGGCATAGCTCTTAGGTCGCTTAACCTGAACCTCTATATGGTATGGTATGGTAGTAACTTCGATACAAGGGTCCCCGATGAGGAGGTTGGACGGTTACTATTTGTACGCGTTAGCAGTTCGATCCAAGGGCACCCGAAAGGGCCGAACCACGACCCGGTCGGTAGCTATTTTATTGACTCTATTGGGACAATCTAAGCTAAACTAACTATATGCCACTTCGGGAAACGTTAGCGCTGGGAGAAGAAGTGGCCGAAGAAACTCCAGCAACGCTACTAATCTTATCAAGGGGGTGGGGTTGTCCCATAAAATACTTGTGTCGCGCAAGGATTTTTTGCAACCTCCGACGGCTGCGAATGGACGCTTTGGTGATGTTTTATTATGCTTTTAGAATTTATACTCGGTCGTATACATCGTCACGGCGCCGTGTTTTAAATAACTAAATGTGTTAAACTACTCTTCTACAATTAAATCTTATTTTTTTTCATTTAACGTTTTAAATCAGTCTAAGTATAATCTTTTAATCAAGTTTAAGACGTGCACTTTTGGAAATCTCAAATGTTCATTCTTTGAGGCATGTTTTGTTATTATATAACATCGTTAGAGCCTCAATGGCAGACGTACGATTAGGATAACACAATTAATGAATATTAGACAAACCTTTTCTAGTATCGATGTGGAATATAGTGACAAAGTTCAAAGGAGTGTAACTGAGACCAAGGCCGGTTTTGTTGAATGTGATCTTGTGAGCTTCCGCGTAGACTATAGGAGCTGCTTCTTTGTCGATTTCAGACACTGAAAAGTACTTAAGACGGCTGTCCAGGTACAATGTAGAGAACTCGTTCCAATTGATTTCTTTCTCGCTGCCACCAACGATTGAATTCCACAGTCCACTCATAAACGCCATTTATTCACTTTCTTCGAAACTCTTTAATACACGGAGATATTGTAGTGTTTGAATTGTAAAGTGTGCCGTTATGTTTTGACATTTTTTTAATTCTAGGTGTATACTACCTTGATCTTGAACACAGACAGACATTTGATTGAAGGTTTTAATTTGAAAAAAAAATATTGACCCAACCCTTCTTAAAGGCTTATAACTTCACAGGTTGCTAAATAGTTAGATGTGTAGGAACCTTCTAGAAGGCAAGGTATCTTTGAAGATATCCGACTCAATATAAATAATGGTATACTAAAACTTTTAAGCTCTGACATAGTTGTATAAAACAATTTATGACTGCTATAGATTAGTCTATTTTATTGATTTTAGCAGAACATTCTGGAAAATGTCGTGCTCTGTGATGGCCGGAAATGTTTATCAAATTTCCAAGCCAACCCAGCCGACGTACGCGCCCGCTTTCAATAAATTTTTCAATTTGATGATATGACATTACGTGAGAATCGTAAAAATATTTTTCAACCTGGGCGTCAGTTATAAAGTTGACGTATTAAAAATATACACACAGATCGACAGAGATGCGCGTCCGCTAGCATATTTATGTCACCCCAAACCCATACTCGATTATGAATCCTAAACTTCTTATTATTTACGACAGTCACCACTAGCTTGCGTAGTTTGGCTTACGATCTACTCACTAGGCTATCATAGCTCTTTTACAGTAAAACATAATTATTAGTAATCATGGAAGTACCTATAATATAAGTATTACAAGATTCAAGATTTATTTATTAGCGACAGTTCTACTAAATGCTAATCTAGTTTTAATGCATAAATTATAAAATATATATAATAAGTTAATGGACTGACTAATATAAAAGTACTGTTGTTATTCAACTAAAGTACTTTTATCGGTCATCGGCAACCAAGTTCGTTTCCGCTTCCGTTTTTGAAAGAGATACCTACGCTAGAAATTTAGGATAAAAAGGAGAGGACTTTCTCTGTAGACAATCAGTGCACAGTTTAGAATAAGTGAGTTATGCTAGAGGAATAACCCTTTACAAGTGGACCTCTGAAACTTTTCTGAAAGTCTTTATTAAATTACCTCTGAAACTCTTGATGTTTTGCTAAAATCTGTCGATAATATGATAATATATAATGTACAAGAGGTATGCACATGCCATATAACGGTTACAAATTTAACACAAGCCAGCAGGGAATCTTATCTCGTCCAACGCTTGGTTGTTAGCTAAACATACGATTTGTTTCCTAATAATCTATCATACAGTCACAGTAGCAATGCTGTAATTTTCAAAGGATTAAACATTTAATAGGCTACTTAGTTACACTATATTGCTTCATTATCTAGCCGACATCTTTCATAAACATATCAAACGGGAATGCGCATTAACCCCGCTTTTACAGGCTTACTTCCAAACCAACAATTATATAGAACGCCACTCAGCGTTCATGTTTGTGACTCCTTCAATGGCGGCCATTTCCAGATTCTAAATTTGAATTTGGAATAATATTTACGATTTATTTTCAAGCCAAACATCACGGGTAAATCCAGATTAAGGAATGGATATATCAAAGACTTTTCCGCATACCAAAATAAGTTCAGCTTGAGAAGCGGACTTTTGGATAATGCCCTATTTACTCTGGTTCATTAAATCTTTGAAAAACAGCAGTGCACGGACGGACGCCACAAGTAACCCAAGGAACCCGAGTTCGAAACCAGTGCCGGCACCAATGAATTTGTTTGTTACAATTTAAATGCTAATTTACCGCAGGGCTGCGTGGCGGACTATTGCATTTATAAGTTATTTATTTCTTTACAGAAAAGTCCTATGCCATATATAGGCTGTTAATTGACACTGTCAAACATAAAAGTGTAGTTCCAAGCCCGCCGTTCGACTAAAAACGTGAACTATCTCTCACACTAACTTTAGCTCATTTGGAATGGTTAGCAAGAATGTCAGTAACATTTACAACAAAATGTTCAAGCATTTTTTTAAAGAATCTCACCTCAAAGAGATAAAATATTAGTTGAGTTTCAAGCATTTTCCAAGTAACAATAATCAAACTGAATTAAAAAGCAAACAATCGGCCTTTTGAACGTGACTCCTAGACACTATTAAAATACCAGATACCGCGAAACAGTGTAAATATAGCTAGGACAACGATAAATCACGTAAATTCTTAAAGACAAACGTTAAAAACGTCTTCGTAACCCATTCAGAATACATCAAAGGAGCAGAAATATACACGCAAGAGGTTTGATTTAAGAATATCAATATTTTGTCGGAAAGCACACCGGATCGCGTCTCCATAATTTGCAAAGTCAGATCAGAAAACATTGACGAATCTGCATCAAATCTATTTCAAAACACATTAACATCTATACCGAAGTTTGGTGGAAAATTATTAAATAATATCTAGCATACTGATATCACATATATGGCCATGAGTATATAGGAATAAAACTACAGTAATCATTTAAAGTATTCGAAAGTCGTTGGGAAAAAAAGATTACTGTAGAGCGTTTGAGAGATTCAATACATCTGTAATATTAAGAAAATTCTTTAATGCAACGATATAAGCTTTTTTTTATTGTCTGGTATTTATTACCATCATTATGCCCACGTTGGTAACCAATATAGTATTTAAATTACAAATATCACTTGTATAATAAATTATTATACGTTAGGACTGCATCAGGGTAGCATTTTGAGACCTTTGCTTTTATTATTTTTGGTTGACAACATAGTATAAACGGTCTATTATTTCCCAGTAATAATGTTTCTAACCTTGTCATTTCCAGCTGTGAAACATCAGCATTTTAATGAACCATCCAAACCGTTACACAACATTTCTTTCGTCACCTTAGCATATTATTGTAACATCCCAAATTTCCCTGTAAATGCAATTAGCCGGTGTGAGACAGAATGAGTTAATTTTTTAAAAAAGGTAAATCACTTATTTGCATAGCTAAGGAAAACCAATCGTCAGTTACTTAAACACGGACTAGAATTTTTTTCCAATCACACACACATCCTTTCACCCTGGCGGGGTAGACAAAGACAACTTTCGCTGGTCGTATTCAATTACATCTCCAAGCTCACAAATCAATAAGACAAAAAACGGCAATTCATTGTAAAAAGTTTTCTGGGATTCGTAAGTGGAACCGTTTAGCCACTAGACTAGCGCAGCTGTTATTGTCACTATCATTTTCATATCTCATTCAATCACACCTAAAGGAGTTAAGTCAAGAGAACAATATGGTTTCCAAGATGGGCCTTTATATCGGGCTCTAATAAATTTAAACTCCCTGTATGAATCAGATGATGAGTGCTACAATATTATTCGAAATGTATGTCAAACCATAAACTCTTGTATTCAGCAAATCTGCACGCAGATTCCTAGCAAATCCAGTAATAACGCATGTGGATTTATCCTAACTGATGCATTCCTCAGGATCGCAGCAAATTTGTTATCGTTCAATATAATCTTACCCTCCATTGTATCCTGGATAAAGGATATTTCGAATAAAATAAATTTTATATGCTGTACGTAATGCGGGCTCCTAGCAACAACATTTGTGTAACTTATAATAGAACGAAGTACAAGAACAATCACTTGCTAAAAATTTGTGCCTTAAGTATGATGTAGGCTCGCCACCTAACCGGTATTCTAAAACATTTTAGGCGCGGCTTCGCCCATAGGCCCAATCGGCCTCTAATAATGAATTGCAGATTTGTTAGTTTTTACAGTACAAAAATTACTTGTTAAAAGTTTTGACAAATTACAAACATAATATGAAATTACAAAGAAACAAAACGGACAATAAGACTTGATGCCAACCATGGATGGCATGTGCTGTAGCAAGACTGCCACACTGATCCTGGGCACTGCTGATTTTCAGCAGTGCCCAGGATCAGTGGGACTTAAGTCATACATAAGACATTAAGGACTTCTTAATGTCCTTAATGTCTTATGACTGACTTATATAATGTCGTTAACATCCTTTTTCCATGCCCTTTGCCCGTTTCAGGCATGTCACTCCATGGCACCCTAAAAAATATTTACGGTACTTAATAGGTTTGGTTAAAAGTGGACTGTTTTGTCTACCCCGCTAGGGTTAAAGGAGCTTCTTGGTTTTCATATATACTATCAATAAATATACCTACATAAATAATATACATACGATGCGAGACGTTAAGAAGACAAGGTAAAATCTTTTAAATAAACCATCAGAATTAATGTTATTTAGACGTCACTTTACCAGTAATTTGGCTTCATTCCACGGCAATATTTTTTTTAATTTCATTGCATTATTGAGTTGAAAATTATTCTGATGAGATCTGCTATTATTTACGAGTACAGTTCGTGTTTCATTAGACGGTGATATAAGTGAATAGATTATCATTTGTGATGGTTTTGTTATTAGGCTGAGGCAATAATGCTAACTTCTTTACGACTCTCGACTTGGGGAGTAAGCTGGTTGCGAAAAGTGTGATCGAGCAAGACGAAGGGGAATTGAGGGTGAGATATAAGTTAGCGAAGACAGAAAGAGAGAGAGTTGCGATTCGTAAATCTAAGATAATGTATATAGTGAAAGTTTCGTTTTCGTTTTATGATATAAAAAAGTCCATCATAAATTAAAATAATTGTACAATTAATGGTGACGGGCTTTCTCTGTATTGACAGACTTCAAAAAGGAGGTGTATCTCAATTGATCCTCTATTTTTGAATAGTTCTACACTCCTATTAACCCCATCATTTATGAACCGATTTTTACGATTACAGGGGTAGGCAAAATCCACGGACTCCGTACTAAGTGTACGATCCTGGTCAGCCTCTTTCGCTTCATATTTTCTTTAACATTTATGCATACATAATCGTCGCTTAAGGTTACTCCTTACCTGCTAACATAGTTAGCATAAAGGATAGGATAATTAACATAAGTGTCAATATAGATAAAATGGACCCGGGAAGAAGGCGACATCAGCTGGCTCGTGTCGCACTGCAAGGACACAGTTGTTTGTAATAAATGGATGTGCTCTCCGTAGAGCACAGTGCAGAGGGGCTCCGGTGCGTTCCTCTGGAGATCCGGGAGCCTCTCACCGTGAACCTAGGAAGGGCCACTGTTTTAGTTGGTAAAAACCCCACATAACCCCGCTTTCCTCCCCGGAAGCGGGATATCTTTTGGAAGATTTCCTCCCCGTTAACAAAAAAAAAGTTAAAAAAGTTATAGTGCCGCGAATGTATCCATTTACTGATGCTGCTGATATGTAGATAGGTGTATTCTCTTCACCCGCTCGAAAATATAATAGAATAGAATGAATACGGAGAGAAATGAATAATTTAATATATTGTGAGAGTTAAGTTAAATATTTAATAATGTAAGTTTATTGTTTAAAGCATAATCTGGGTACGCTAGTTCCTAATATTATAGAAATCTTGGAACTAATACACAATCATCAAAGTTGCTAAATAAATATGTAGTCTAGAGAAGTAAACGTTTCTGGCACCAAGATGAAGAGACCTAATTGGGTCACGTTTGTGTATCTCCTGGCAATTAATTCGTTTAATATGACCTATATTTCATAATAATGTGGCTGCAATCAAAATTATTTCAGTACTCAAACTAAATGCACTGCGAGATAAACCGGGAAATTGGGTGATCTATTCCAAGATTGTGAACTTCTCGTTCGCTCTAGTCTTGAATTCACTGGGTTTTAGATAGATAGACTCTTTATTGCTCACTTCTTAAACAGGACCCGGATGACCGAGCTTTACTCGGTATTTTTTGTTTATCAAATTTTTTGGCAATTACATTTAGATCTAAATAAGTAAATCTTGTAAACGTTTGTGTAAAAAGTTAAATTACCTCCGAATTGTATAGCGTTTTTTTTATATTAACGAGGAGGAAATCTTATACAATATTTTTGTTTCAAGCTTTGTGAACTATTTCTTCTGTATGTTCTACCATTGTCTGTTGTAACCCAATAAAACCTATCTCCATGTGCTATGTCTTTTATGGCGTGGATATCGACTACTTTATTGATTCACTAAGCAACAATATGACACTCGTATTTTATAAATAACTAGCTTACCCAGCCCGCTTCGCCGGGGTTGATTTTGCTTTATTTTATTTAAACAATAAACTTACATCATTAAATATTTAATTTAACTCTCACAATATATTAAATTATTCATTTTTCTCCGTATTCATTATATTCTCGAGTGGGTGAAGATTATTAACTACACCCATATACATATCAGTAAATATAATACCATTCTTATCATTGTTTGAAAATTCAAAAAGAGGAGTGCTCTGATCGTCACCAAACTATACAGGATTACTGGCCAGGTCAATCTGAAGATTCCCTGAAAGTTACATAGAAATCGGTCAAACTCATTGACTTACTGTTGGTCAGCGCCAACGTTTTCCGAATTGTTATTTAAAGCTCGTTAGCTATTTGAAATATTCATAACAGCTACTGGCCGAGTCTTAGTTGGGGCGCACTCAGATCGGAATGCTAACGCAGTTAGAATAACCGTCCAAGGTCTGGGTCTGGAGGGTCCTTGCGTCGTGTTTCTCTTTATGAAGGTTTAGGATAAGCGACCTAAGAGCTCTACTCTCTCTCAATCTGGTGAAACAGTTGCGGCCAGCTTCTCCGGCCAATTAGCGTGGATTCGTAACAAAAAAAAATATAAAGATAGTTAACTGTTGTGATTAATGAGATTATTATCAGATTATTTACGACTTTTAACGTAAATTTATATCACTGGCTGAAAACTATTAAGCGAATGAAAAGAAAAAGTAATTTATGAAGATAAACATAGGTTTTTTCCATTCAAATCTTGCAATCGATTAATTAAATTCTTTTTTTATACGGCCAGTATAGATGTAATCCCGTGTCGCGCGTTCTCTAGTTAGATTGGCACAGAGTACGAATATTCTACATTTTGTTTATCTTCACTGGATTCTCTTCCCACGATTTTACGACGTTTTGACATCCGCCCATATCGGTTTATCGCCTCAAATCGTCCCGTGCGTCTGACTCATGTATAATAGTAAAATTTTCAGATGGGTTTTGTTAAAAGTGCGATGAAATTTACAACACTGTTGCTAGACAACGCACTATATAAATGTATTCATTTTTTTTTTATTCTTAAAACAGGCAAACGTATTGAAAGCCAGGATTCCTTTACAATATCGACGCGTTTTGTAGTTACTTATTAAGATTACGATATATCGACACAATTAAACGTAAAAAGAATATATATTTTTAATTACTAGTGACAGAAGGATAATTAATTGACTGTACATAATTTTGTTATAATGGCACTCCACTAACGGTACTGTATTTTTTTCTTAGTCTTGAGAAGTTTTACACTACTTACAGCAATAAACTTTTTATATAAAGAGGGTGGTAAGTGTTTTATGATGTATATGAACTCCGTTTCATATAATTTCCAGACGTAAAAATATATACATTATAAAAGTATTACTAATCTAAAAAATATATATAATTTTTTAAATAAAAATTGCACGTCGAGTAATCAATATTATCAATGGAGCAACATTCAGATTAATGGCAATATTGGTGCTTTATATATGACCTCAGCCAATGTTTGTTTATAGCTAGATCTATGGTTATATACACTAAGATTCCTTGTTTACGATCGAATCATAGGTGCGTTTCGCAGTCGTTAGGATCCGCTGCCATTGTCACATCTCGAATGCATTGATACTTCGTCTCTCTCTCTGGCCGGGATTGTCCACGTTTATATTATATTTCATCCACTTAGGTAATGCCAGTGTTCCTATCAGTCTAATCTTGGTTTTGATACCAATTCTACTTTTCTTCTAGATGTTAGAATCTTTTGTCGCTCTATGCAAACTTGTGTCCAGATAGTACGTGAGAATACTTAAAAGTAAATTACACGTAGAAACACCGCACTTTGTTTGTAACGCTGTAATTTATGTATATAAAAAATGATTGCATTTTTTATATACATAAATTACAGCGTTCCGTTTTTTAAAACGAAACAGTGAGTGCCACTGTGCATAATATTTTGGTTGGATACCTTTAATTTTCGGTGTGTCAAATTATTTAGCGACTCCTGCAATAAAAACGCATACAATCTTGCAACGGTTTTATCGCCAATTTTTATTTTCGTATCAGCGAAACCGCGGCAGTGCGTCAGAACATTTTACATAGCTTGTTTGTGTCCTAACGA
Source organism: Meandrusa payeni (assembly GCA_029286785.1). Lineage (NCBI taxonomy): Eukaryota > Metazoa > Arthropoda > Insecta > Lepidoptera > Papilionidae > Meandrusa > Meandrusa payeni. The sequence continues at coordinate 8,638,636 of JAGSMX010000029.1, forward strand.
CGTCACCCAATCTATTTCTATTGAATTTAATAAAATATTTAAACGTAATATCATTTGAATACAAGTTGAAACGTGTTATTCGATTTATAAAATCACTCAAATGATATTCGTCTAGACGCCGGCATTGATGTTTGATTGAAATCCCACTCGCTACGAAGAATCTGGGAAACGGAAATGATAAATTATTAGATACTTTGCTGATCGGCTAGCATTCAGTTTCACATGGTTTTGAAGAGTTGTACCGAGAGGGATCTTGAGTGTGACCCTTTTTTTGTTGACAGGGGTAGGGTAGGAGGGGAATCTTCAACAAGAAACCCCGCTTTCTAATGGAAAGGCGATGTTATATTAAGCTATTACTCACTAATACCCCCCTGCTGGACCTCTTCGGCATATGGCGAGAGGCTCCGTGATCTCCAGTCTAACGCACCCCCACGAGCCCCTGTGCACTGTGCTCTGAAGCAGGCCCCGGAGGAGGCTCTGAAGCAGGCCCCGGAGGAGGCTACTCGCTCCCCAGTACTCTCGCAGTGCTAAAGCGACACGGTACCACCAGTGTCGCCTTAGCACTGCGAGAGTTCGTTGAAAAGAAACCAGAATAGTAAGCATATGGCAGATGCGTTAAAAAAATTTAATATGCACCACGTGTAGGAATATGAGTCAAACTCAAGTGCGAGAGCTTTAATTGAGAATCGAAAATAGTCTCTTATTAAACGGACCTGAAATATGTGACAGTAATCTTTGTCATAAAAGAAAGTGGGTAATTTAAAAATTTTACAGTCGTAAAGATTCAAAGTGAAGAATTATCCGATGACGTGTTGGAAACATAAAAAAAAAATACTTCAATCTTATGCAAGCGGTGTAGGTGTAGCGTAGTTGTTGAACGTTCGACTTAAGATTTCACGACCGGGGCTTGAAACAAGGCTTAATAAATTTAAAAAAGCCCACTGAACCCTTTTCGGCACATGGCGAGAGGCTCCGGGATCTTCAGTGTAACGCACCCCCACGAGCCCTGTGCTGCACTGTAGGAGGTTACTCCCTCCCCAGCTAAGGCGACACGGGACCAACAGTGTAACGGATGAAATGAAAGATACACGAGAGAGAACCACACCACACAAAAGGTAGCACTATTTCTAACCAAACAAAGCAAACAAATAGAGAACATCAGAAAAGAGCACGGAAACAAATCTGTGATTGCTCATTATTGAATATAAACATATCAGAGCTGTCAATAGATTTTCTCCTACGTATGTTGTATATTTAGGGGGAAACCACAGCTCAATCTCAATGTGGGTGCTTTTGGAGTGGAGTGAATAGGCATTTACTAATTTAGTGCGTATCACCATCCAGGAATTAAAAAAAGCTTAAAAAAATCCTTGGCAATACATTCATAGCTTGTACATACTCGTCTATGTAACTAAGGAAATCGGTGATAAGTTATTTTCCATTGCAAGCTCTACTTAATTACATAAAACCTTCGAGGTTTTTATATTATTTACCGACTTCAAATAAGGAAATGAAACCGTTGATTTAGTAGGGAAGCATTTCATTTACATTGATGATTTTTTATTACGACTACAGTAAAGGAATAGCTTGCCCGCGTCTGTCTTTCTCTCCGATTACAATGTGGGTATTTTCAAGAGTAGAATGGATAGGCATTACCTTAGTGCGTCTTACCATCCAGGACTGCATTTCGTCTTAAACATCAGATGGGATCGTAGCACTTGCTTAGAAAGTTTAAAAAAAACTTATTACTTTAAGCACGTTTATCTGTGACTATCGTTAACGACCAGATTTTTGACGTAATTGAGAACGGTGACATACAAAATTTATTACATTCAGCGAAATGGCGTATAATTTGTTTCTTCCTCTTTACAAGAGGAAACCACGAACGTGAAGTTTGTTATAAAATTATTTGATCCAACATAACCGAATAAATAAGCTCGTTTAATTATAATTCCCCGGGATATGTCGTGATATGTAACCATAACATCTGCGACTTACGTCTATACAGGGGGATACTAAAAGTGCTTTCATAAAAGACAATTCAAAACATGTTCATGTCAAGGATTATGTTTCTTTATAAAGATAAAATAGCCTTTATTTCCTTTCAAGTTTTTGTACAATAAATAAAAAACGGTTTGCCTACTTACTAAATTAAATTAATTTGATAATTCTAATTTTAATACTCGGCAACTGGATGTGGAACGGCTTGTCTATGGAAAAGATCTCCTCTCAAGATTTCCACGTATGTCCAATTGCAACATAATGGGTGGGTACTGTTTCCTAAAACACAGGTTTTCCTAGTTTAGGAGACAGGACGACAGTATATTTAGTGACATAGCTGTATGTGTGACCAATAAAGGTGTTATTATTATTACTATGTCTATCTTTTGCTAACCGGCTCCACAGCGGACCAGCTATTCTTTTAAATATGTCTTCCCATCTTTAACAAAGATAGTTGTGTGTAAAAGTCTTCAAAGCTTTCCAATGAGTTTCCGTTTTATGTTATGTATAAGTGTATTTACGAGTAAAAACAATAACCGACTTCAAATCGAATCAACGCCCTTTTCGTATTTCCAAATTATCGTAGGAATATTACAAAATCAAACTTAATCAGTAATTACATCCTTTCCAATAAAGAAATAATCATCGAAATCCCTTGCCGTGGTATTGAGTTATTCGTCCATTTGTAGCACACATACTTGATGTAAATTCAAGACTTCTATGGTTTTCTTATGGATCCCATTGTCAGAATTGGACCAAATTTAAATGGGACGACACAGGAAGCACCAGCTTTCAAATAAACAAAATCATCAAAATCGGTTAATCCAAATAAAATTATAAAAATCCTTTACCGATTCCCTTCCTTGACACCGACTTCTGATCTCTACAAAGCGACGAAAATAATGAATATCAAGCAATTATATAAATATAGTACATGTATTCTCATTAGGAAAATTATAGATAAAACAATTAATACCAACATCTCTTTTACTAAAAATACTAAAAAACGCAGCAACCGACGCGCTAGTTTTCTTGTAATACCAAAAGTTAGAATGAATTACGGCAAAAGATCGATTTGTTTTGAAGGAGTACAGCTGTATAACAAAATACCGGCACACGTCAAGAGGGTAGACACACTTAGCGCATTCAAAATGCAACTTGTTAAATTCCTTAACGACAGCTAATCGTCCCAAAGCAAATGAATGCGTTAGTTCTTCCATATGACAGCGAACTTATTGCTTTTATAATATATGTTATTTTATTGTTCTCATGTAAGTGACCTTTAATGTCAATAGTGAGAATAAAGTTTCTAAAACCTAATCCAGTCCAAAGTTATGCAGTAACAGACACTAAAAAAACATACAGACGAATTGAGACCTTGATCCTTTTTTGGAGACAGTTGAAAATAAAATAAATGAGGAACTTACATGCGTGATAATAAATGAAAAACGTTAGATTACATGATATAAAATTCTAATCAAGGTTGACATTTACAGCTAAACGCTTCTAGCGGTATCAGAAAAAGAATTTCAAGTCTCAATTGTTGTTCCATAATATTATTCGATAATTCAACATACGGTATTCCGACAATCTGAATATTCTAAAACTACAATAGTTTGCACTTACACCGAGTAGGAAGTGTCATAGCGTATTATATTAATGCGAATTCAAGTCCAAAAGGTCGCGGTTAATTTTACAGATTGAAGATAAAACTAGAAGTGGAGATAGCCTTGACAGTGGCGAGCAGTGGACTGCTTCTAAAATACCAGTTAAGAAATCTACTTGTTATATTTATCTTATAGTTTCAAAGGAAATGCCACTATTTTGACCACTATCCCAACGGCTGTTATGTGGAAATGCAGGATGGAATTCCTGGATAGCAATTTGCACTAACTTTGTAAATGCCTTTTCACTCTATTCATGATACACATTATGATCGAAGTTAAAGAAAGACGAGGGCAAACTATTCCAGTGATATACGAATAACGAAAGACGAAGCAAAGCGCTTCGTTCGGGTTTTACGGATGGTCACAACAAAAGGATGAAATCCAGCAATGCGTTTTGAAGTCCGATGGAGAAACTGGGTTAGGGAGATTAGATCATGTAATTTTCGAGCACACTATTTCTCTATTTCCGCCGGATTTTCAAGTAGTTAACAAAGTCACACACAACATTGCTATAGTTGAAAGTGCACTGCTGAGCAGGCCTTTTCTGTAAAGAGTATAAGGGCATATTCCACCACTTGCCTTAGAAAATTCTAGCACATAAATACATTCGCATCATCAGTTTATATGAGTAAGCCCTAGGTATTTTTCATAATTTCGTGTTTCATAATCGAGTGTTTCCCGGATTTAAGAATAAGCTATGCCCAATCGAGTGAAACAGCCGAAACAAATTCATTGGGTTTTGAGAGATGGCACAGCTCTTAGATCGTTTAGCCTAAACCTTTTTTTTCACTTTATTTGGGACAATAAACAATAGTACAATTGAAATTATAAGAGACTTAATACTACTAAAATATGTTGCTGCATTACTAGCGACATTATCCATCAATTAATTATCACTATTATTTTAACGTGCAACACTTTCGTGTGACAATTTATATGCATTTAAATTTATTTTATTTAAGGGCCTTCGCTTGGACCTTGACGTAAGCGATTACTCTAATCGCGGAAACTTTCCGAGCCAGAAGGGACTATCAATACATTCAAACAGCGAAGTAGCTATAAAAGCCGTTACACTTCAATTAATTCTAATTGTCACTACAGTCTGTCATCTGTCTTTTGTGACGGTACGGAATTGAAGGTTAGGTCAGCGGCATTCCGTTCTCCAGTAATATTTGGCCAGCGTTGAATTGAGTGGGATAGATTATACGGTCCTTGTGGTGACGGTCAAAATAATGACATGTCTTTATAACTCAATATGACACATTAGCGTCATTTAACCGTACCCTTTGAATTAATAATCGCTCGCCCTTGCCAAGGATTTCCGCTACATATAACCTTCTTAACACTAAGTCCACGTCGGTTGACATTTTTTCTAATTCACGAAAGGTCTTCCGCACCTTAGTGTTAAAAATTGTGCAGTAATTTTGGCTAATTTAATTAATTTAGTACTGATATTTCTATTACTTTATGAATTATTAAAATATTTTTGTAACTATTAATAATAAAATCGTTACGTTTCTTTATAGCGAATGTTGTGTACACCTGTAATTGGCATACACAACAGGACTTAGTTTGTAAACTTGATTATTACAACAATGTATGCTTGTGTAATGCTGTTGGTGTATCTTATTAAATAAATAAATAAATAATAAGATTCATTATGAGCGGTTTATTTGAAAGACGGAAAACGTCAGGTGGTGTAGGCAGCGATGTTATATAAGCACACGAGCTTCTTATAGCATGACACTAGTGCAATAAATTGTCTTTATGTTCTGATAATGGGAATGTTAAGACTACAGAAATTTCAATGGAGCGATAACTTTTATGTGTTTAATCTTCTTTATCAACCGACTTCAAAACGAGGAGGTTCACGTCGTCTGTACGGCTTCTTACGTTTCGTCCGCATAACTTTCGATACATACATATATATATATACGATACTACATAACTCGACGAAACCGAATTTTGATAATTCGTTTTTCATTTGGAAACTGCTGCTTCCATTGTTTCAATTTGGTTGTTCTAATTCTGACAATGGCATTAGTGAGACACGAGAACATCATATAAGTGTAATGGAAGGTTAACTCAATATCACGCCAACCGATTTCAATGATTGATTATTTATGGGAAAGGATGTACTTCAAGAGTAGTTTGGTTAGGTTCTGATTGTATTTCATAATATTCCTATTCGTTTTGGAGTCGGTTTTGGTTTTTACTTGTAAATATTTATTTGATTTGGTAAACCTGAAAAATATGATGTAACATTGCGAAAATTAGAGGAAATATTTGTTAGGGCACGGCCTAGTGTTATAGAATAAGCGTCGTAACAAGAAAAATAAATCACTAGTTAAAATTACACCTTGAAATTAAGGATGTCATTTATAAACAAATTTTAAATCGGACCTTGCATTGCGAATGAAGAATGTAGGTCCATTGAGAAACTTGTAGGTTTATGACAATTGAAGACTAGGTAGGTACACGAAAACGAGCACGGATTTTTTTTTATAAGAGGCAAACGAGCAAGACGGGTCGCCTGCTGGTAAGTGATTCACCGCCGCCCATGTCACCAGCGGCGCCAGTGCGTTGCCTACCCTTCAGGTAAGAATGTGGAAACTCAAAAATATTATAGGTGCGAGAACTTCATAATATAATTATAATACTTGTGAAATAAAAAAGAACGTCCGTGCGTAGCAGTAGCATTTAATCCTTTACTAATGGTAGTTCATTTTCAGTATAGATGTTATATGAAGGAGGATTTTTGATAAATAGATAAGAATTAGAGATCTGTTTGAATGGAAATCACACAAACACGCAAAGTCGTGTCAAAAATAAACTACATACAAACTGAAAAATCATCATACATAACTCAATGACTTTATCACACTTAAGGAATCGTAAAATTAATATGGACATTGGTTTATTTAACAATTATTTTAAAACATCCTGTATCGCAGTATATATCAGCCGTATAGTGTTTTGCGCAAGCGACGCCCGCAGACCGATTTTAAATCTGGAAACTGGAACAGATTCGCTAGAGATACACAACTTCTGAATGCACAAACAAAGATTTAGTCATTTGTTTACAACCAATGTAACTCGTCGTTTATAAACATGAATCGCAAAACATCCTAAGAACAAGTATATTTAGGAGTAGAAACAAAAATCGACTTCAAATCAAATAGGAATATTACGAAATAGAATTGATCAGAATCTAACCAAACTCTCATCAAACTACCCATGAAGTACATTCTTTCCAATAAATAATGAATCATCGAAATCTGTTGGCGTGATATTAAGTTATTCGTCGTGGGGCATATACTTGATACAAATTTAAGACTGATATGGTTTTCTCATAGAGACCATTGTCAGAACTGGACTAAATGGAAATGGGACCTCACGGGTCGGTTAACTCAGTCGAAACTTGCGAGTTACAAAACTAACAAACATATAAAAATATAGATAAATTGAGAACCTTCTCGTTTTTTAAAGTTGGTTGAGAAAACAAGCATAAACAACAAACATGCCGTTGACACAATGAAAAATTCTAAATGCATCCAAGAGCTAGAAATAATTGAAAACTGAAGAACTAACACGATATCCATAAATCATAGACAAGATAGCGTATCGACTAATGACAACGAAATACTCCACGCGTCAGTGAACCAGTAACAGATTAAACAACCGTTACAATACGTAAATTATTTTTCAGCCACTACGTAACATCCGATACGAATAGCGAACCTAACAGAAATAATCGGGGTCGTTCATAGTCGCTGAGCCGTTACGAGAGGGAATGACGGCCAAGAATTTCAAACGCCGCCAGCATCCGTTGGAAATTTAGGATGATATTGCCGCCAAGTACGCGGCTTTCCTCCATTTAAAATTGCTACAAAGTTAACTAGACTTCAGGGTAATGACGTCCATCCCAATAATATGTTATATAAGGAACAATGAAGGACAATTTGACATTTACGTGCAAAGTTAGGAATTAAACAAAAGATTCCTTCTTCAGAGCCTCGTACACCGTAGACGAGTAGCCTGCCTCTCAGTTTTTTATCGGGTGCATTTCGGCGAGTGTGCGGACGTTTTGCATGACCTGATACCCCCCTCCCCTTTTCATCACCGAACGACTACACTACACGCGGCGAGCAGTTCTACCGTAGACACTCCATCAATACGCATGAAACGGTTTGCCTCCACCTTCCTTATGCGGACGGCTAAGGAATGGAACTCTCTGCCGCGTTCAGTCTTTCCTCACGGGTACAATCTGGACACCTTTAAGTCCAATGTGAACAGACACCTTATAGACTCACGTGCTCCATCCTAGGCTTCGTCTTCGCCTTCCATCAAGCAAGATAGAAGCCAAACGTGAGCCTATTTAGTATAAAAAAAAATTACAGTAGTCCAGTACAGCTACGCCACCTTTCCATCCGGCGTAGCAGTAAAAGTCAGCTTCTCTGGCTAATATAGGTTCGTCAAAAAAAAACAAAAAAAGGCAATTTCACAATTACGTGCATAGATATGAATTATTATCTAGCTATCTTCTGCGGCTAGGTCTTATTACACCAAACTTTGCTTCAGTTGTCCTTTCTATTTTATTTATTTATTCTTAATTACCACAAAAAAGTATATAAAAAGGAGGATTTAATGCGAAAAGGTATTCGCCGCCTGTCTACTTTGGGGTTGTGTAGAGACAAAGTAACGGGTTAAAGCTTAGAGGAAAAATATACATAAATACATCTATAGATTCAAATGTAACTGGTAATGTAGCTATAGTCTCCAACTATTTAGAGGTATGTAATTTACTGGAATTATAAACTTATGACTTAATTTTTTGTCATTTATACTCATAGCGCCATTATTTATAAGCCGATATTCAATTTATTTATGTTTACAGGGGTAACTGTCTGATGTGCAGACAAAAAATTTCATCGGTTGGCGTAATATGAAGTTATTCGTCCATTTTGTGTACATACGGATACCATTGTATATTCTTCAAAAGAACACAATGTGAGAAATTATACAAATAATAAATTTAAAAAGACAGTACTTACATGGCTTAACCAGTAAAGTTATGAAGCAATTGAAAGATTAATGATTACAAATTGGTAGTTTGTTTACTGTGCAAACACAGTAAAACACACACACACACATACTCACACATGCACACAAATACATTTAAAAACAGATTTTATTTTCAACTATTTATTTACATTTTGTTACTCACTTTTTTATCTTTTTTTTTCCTTTCTCAATGTTTAAGATTGAAAAAGTGACGGGGGAAGACATTAGCTTCTGAGGTACAGCTTACGCTAGTTCGGGAGTTAAGGGACCTTTATATGTATTCAACTTTATTTTTTGATGCAAATAAACTATATTATTATTATTATTATTGTCAGTACTGGGCCGAATGGAATAGGACCACACGGATTTGTTCACTCAGTCGAAACTTATGAGGTACAAACAACACAATACAAAAGTTTTATAGCTGATATTCATATCTATATTTGTTTAAAAGGATTTTGTTATCTAGCAACACATGGCACCCAACGATTGTTATGCATAATAACTACTTCCAATGATATCTTAGTGATTTACCTTAACCTTATTGTATCTTTAATTCATAATTAATCATTTAGTTGAACATCACATTAACTTGGCATTGTAAACAATAATTTGACTTTATTAATTTGTAATCTGACTTCTAATTAATTTTGTATAAAAAATTGTAAGGACGCGCAGTTGTGAAGGTATTCGTTAAAATAATTCTTTGTACAACGTTACTATGTCTAAATAAAGCGAGTGTATTATTTATTGGACTATTTTATTCCACAAGATCTACAAGTTATTACTTTGTTTTCAATTAGGTAGACCTTGGATATAGAATATATATCAGGGAACTCCTAAAATCATATGGAAGAATGCTCTTCGATAGTGATATTAGTAGCTCTATGACAATCAAAGAAAAAAGATGGAGCGTCAATAGCCTAATGGTTTAGGGTACGGTCTGCGAAAATTAAGGTGTGAACCATCTCCTAGCACAAGCTTAATCTTAGACGGTATGGTTGACAATAATGTTAACAATACAAATATACGTACGTATGTTAATAATAATATTCGAACAAATGTTGTTAGCACTCTGTAAAAAAAATTTAAAAAAGTACACTTAAACAACGAACGGCATAAGTATGAAAAAATATACACCAGAACTTAGTAATAAATCATTTCGGAAATAAAATAGAGCGTTACACGTTTGATCCGTCAGAGATTTTATTGTAGTATTTGTAGGGTTATGTTTTTAACCGATTTAAAAAAGGAGGAGTTCTCAATTCGACTGTAATTTTTTTACCTTTGAACTTTCGTTCTTTTAAAAGCTGATGCTGTCCGTGTGGTCCAATCCAATTCGGTCCAGTTCTGACAATGGTATTAATGACCATTAATGACCAAACCGTATATGTCTTACATTTGCATTAAGTATGTGATCCAATTCCCCCATCCCGTTTCCACCATCGGACTTCTAGACGCACTGCGGGATTTCATCCTTTTGTTGTGAACATCCCTCAAACCCGAACGAAGCGATTTGCTTCGTCTTTCATTCTTCGTACAGGAAAGGACTCGAATAGTTTGCCCGCGTCTGTCTTTCCTTCCGATTACAATATGGGTATTTTCAAGAGTAGAGTGAATAGGTATTTACTAAACTAGTGCGCCTTACCATCCAGGACTGCATTTCCACTTAACATCAGGTGGGATCGTAGTCAAGCACTTGCTTAGAAATTAAAAAACAATAACGAATAACTCAATATCACGCCAACCGACTTCGATGATTCATTTCTTATTAGAAAGGATGTACTTCAAGGCGGTTTCGTTAGGTTCTGATTAATTCCATTTCGTAATATACCTACCTATCAATCGAAAATACAAACGAAGGCGTCCGCGCTAATTATCGTTTAAATGCTAACGTTAACGTTTAATGCTTCGATTTGAAGTCGGTTATTGTTTTTAGTCGTAAATATACTTGTTGTTTATACCTTCAATTGTTAGTAGTCACTTTGAATATTATATTTTTTTTTATGACGAACTACACAGATTGGCCAGAGAGGCTGGCCTTGACAACTTCATCGGATTGAGAGGTGGCACAGCTCTTAGGTCGCTTAGCCTGCACCTCTATTGCTAGTAACTCGATACAAAGGTCCCCCCGGTGAGGGGTAACTTCGGCTTGGACGGTTACTATGTTACGCGTAAGCATTCCGATCCGAGGGTGCCCGAGAGGACCGAACCACGACTCGGTCGGTTGCTATTTCACGGATAAATGAATATTATAATGAGACCAAAGCTACCTCCGGCAATGGACTCTATTTAACAATGATAGTGAAATAATGTATTTTTTCTGGCATACAGAATTCTTTATTACACCGTACGAATTGAAGGAATTTAAAAATGATTTCGAAACGTTCATCCAAAAGGAATGCTGAGAATGCCATCGGTTTTAAAGCGCTAAATATCTTATCAAGAGCTATTAAAGTTTGCAATGATTTATAACATTGTTGATAGACAAATTGTCTTCAACAAGAATCAACTTTGTTTATAACTAATAGTGTTGTTTATTCGAAAGCAATATTTCATTGTTCACGTCATGATTAATCAGTATATTTCTAGATTCTGAGATATTTTTTTTGAATTGTGACGAGACGTGTAGAATGCTATGTGATAGAACAGCCAAATAACATTATAGCAAAATAAATGATATGCAACAACGAGCCGTATTAGCTAAATGTCCAGGCGGTTGCCTCAAGCTGTATGATTCTATATTCGCTCCTAAAATATTGATTCCCGTCCGAATGTTTTTTTTAGTAAAGGGATCAATGAACTACCTATGAGATAGCCAAAGTGCATGAATAGCAATGGTACATACTTTGATTAAATAAATGATATATATATATTTTTTTGACTTTAGGTTACTCCCTTACAAAACACCACTTCCATGTATATTCAGGTTCTTTTTTTTTGTTAACGAGGAGGTAATCTTCAGAAAGATACCCCGCCTTCTGGGGGGAAGGCGGCGGTTATGTGAGGTTTTTACCCAATAAAACCTCCCCGGTGGCCCTTCCTCGGTGCATGGTGAGGGGCTCCGGGATCTCCAGTGGAACGCACCGGAGCCCCTCTACACTGTGCTCAAGGAGAGCACATCCCGGGGGGGAGGTTAATCCCTCCCCTCCTGTGCCCTCGCAGTGCAAGGCGACACGGGCCAGCCGATGTCGCCTTCTTCCCGGGTCCACCTCGGCGGACGACAAAGGCCCCCACCCTTGTCGCCCAGTGAACCCGAGGCCCCTTTTAGTCGCCTTCTACGACAGGCAGGGGATACCGTAGTCTTATTCTTGAGAGCCCAGAACTACAGGGCTGATGTTCAGGTCCTAGACCTAATACGAGTACTTATGAAGAATAAGTTTAAAAATATTATTAGCAGATAATTAGAGAATTGTGGGCAGACCACCGGCACGATGGATGGACGACCTAAGAAAGGTGGCTGGCAAGGGTTGGATGCAGAAAGCACAAGACCGCAAAGAGTAGAGTTCTATGGAAGAGGCCTACACTCAGCAGTGGGTGGCAAGAGGCTGAAAAAGAGAGAGAGAGAGATTTATATTTTTGGATTCTTTAGTAAGATATGTAAGGTATTTATTGTTATTGTTTATTTTATACGTCAGAAACCGAATCTCTCATATACTCTCCCTTCTCTATAACATTCTATTTACACCGTCATATCCATGTTATCTGATAAAACGTTTTCAACTCCTTCACGGTTCAAATTCGTTGAATTTGCGATCATCAAAGAATCTCATGGTTAAAACATCTCCGCATGACACCAACTTTTACAGCAACTCATTTACCGTACGCGCTGTCCGTCTGTGAAGCCATTAGAAAATCTCAGGCTAAATATACATTCAAAATCAAAGTTTTTTACTTAGACAAGTCTACCTAACATCATTTATACTGTTTTGTCTTTATACAATATATTATATGTTTGTATTAAATATTTATTATTAGTATTTAAGTAAATCTACTAATTATAAACTCCCACCCATCTTTCTATTATTCCTATCCATCCAAAGGTTGCCTGGAAGAGATTGCTCTTAGCGATGAGGCCGCCAATTGTTTATGTATTGTGTCTTTTTTTATTTATTTTGTAAGTGTAAACAATAAACAGTTTATAAATTAAATAAAATTAATAAAACTGAAACTCATATACAGATACGAGTCAGCTGGGCATCGAATTCGCGATTGTACGTTAAAGCTCAACGCCTAGTCACTAGTCAACACTTATTTTGAAGTATCAATAAATAACAGTACTATGGCTAACCGGGTAATTTGCTATACAACACATTGGAATGAATTTATGTTATGAAAGTAATGAAGTATTAAAGTTATGAAAACGTGTCACATTAGACCTGTCACAATAAATGTCACATCAGTTGATATCGTGAGTGCAAGAACATTTTCGTACCATAAACCTGTTGCCAAAAATCGAAAAAATGCGTTTTATACTTCGATATAAAATTTCATTTTTCACTCCGTTTATATATTTTCATTATATATTTTTTAAAGGAAAACTTCTATACGAACGCTTGACTTGTAAAGAAAGCTGGTGAATGCGTTACGAATAGTGAGATCGGGTGAGGCTAATGGAAGTTGAGAGGAATGTAAAAGTTAGTGAAGGTAGAAAGAGAAAACGTTACCTTTCGTATATAAAAGACACAGAGTAGGCCTACTAAAACAAAAACAAAAAAAAATATAAACATATAAACATACACAAAGAAGCTTTACTTCAGTCGGGTAGTCTAAAGAACAATCTTTTTTTCTTTGAAAAGGTCCCCGAACTCTTCGAACGAGTTGAAATCTATATTTTGAGTAACTCAGCGCAATAACATGTCCACCATACCAGAAAGGACTCTCAGCGTTACAGTATGCTGTGATCTTGTTACTTTAAGAGGGTCCTACGTGATGAATTACTATGAAGTTGACCACAGGAGAGTTAATGAGCAAAAATCTCACCTAACCCCCGCCTTCTAGGAGTGAGGTTATCTTTCGAAAATCTCCCTAAGCAATAGAAAAAAAAGGGGCGCATATGCACCTAAGTTGTGCGAGAGAGTCCAACCACGGATTGCTGAAAGGTCCATCGAATGACATAAATTAAATTTAGTAGAGTAATTAAGCTTTTAAGCTCTGTATCATTTTATGGTACCTGCTTGTTCAACTTAATTATACTGCATCAGAAGCTCCCCAATAAGCATTATGTTACTGGGATACGATTATCGATGGACGTGTTCCTTTTGTGTGACTTGTGACTTAGTATTTTTTGTCAATGATCATAATCGCTCTCAAACATCCACACCACAAGAGGAATTGCAGATGCGGTTTCTGTTAAGAAAGGAGAAGGCATTCCGGTCCATGATCCTGTGGAGGGCATCGCTGGTAGATGACTCCAGTTCATTGGAGATCTGGTCCGACCATCTTTTAAGACTTCGGCGTTCAGCCTCTTGGCCTTTTTCTCAAAACCGTATTAGAAATCGCCGGTGACATATGATTACACAGATCGGTAGAACGAGAAAGGAAATGAGAGGATAAATTATACATATACACGTTATGTATATTTACACCATAACGAGCGCTGGGGTCAAACTAAGGTCATATTCTTGAACTACTAAATTTTAAACGAGCTCCCGGTTTCTGTATTCTAAAAGTTAAGTTTATCAGGTAAAATGTCTTTTTCCTTATACTTCAACTGAATAATGAAAGATATGACAGCTGTCACAAGATTTATCATTATCATCATAAGTACGTAACGGACTGAAAAGCATGTCTATTATAGTGATTTATTTTATTTTTATATAAAACTAAATATACCCTGCGAACGTTACTACGCCACTAATTAAAATAATTATGAAGGAAAGACATTTCACAATTATTGGAGGAAATTCGCTGTTCATTTGTTGTTTTTATTGCAATTCAATTGTCACAGCAGTTTGTATGAAAATCATTTTAATGATAGTGGCGCTATCTATCAGTACCAACTCAAAAACCTTCGTAGACTCATGCAAAATACTGCTGAAGAACATCACATGATCAAATGTATAGTTTACGATTCCATAAAGGACATAGAGACAAACATTAATTTTCGTAAATATAGATTTAAAACAAAACAAAAAATATATATAAACATATAAACATACACAAAGAAGCTTTACTTCAGTCGGGTAGTCTAAAGAACAATCTTTTTTTCTTTGAAAAGGTCCCCGAACTCTTCGAACTCAAATCTATATTTTGAGTAACTCAGCGCAATAACACCTTCACCATACCAGAAAGGACTCTCAGCGTTACAGTATGCAGTGATCTTGTTACTTAAGGAGGGTCCTATATGATGAATTACTATGAAGTTGACCACAGGAGAGTTAATGAGCAAAAATCTCACCTAACCCCCGCCTTCTAGGAGTGAGGTTATCTTTCAAAAATTTCCTAAGCAATAGAAAAAAAAAGGGGCGCATATGCACCTAAGTTGTGCGAGAGAGTCCAACCACGGATTGCATAAAGGTCCATCGAATGACATCATATAAATATAGTAGAGTAATTAAGCTTTTAAGCTCTGTATCATTTTATGGTACTGCTTGTTCAACTTAATTATACTGCATCAGAAGCTCCCAATAAGCATTATGTTACTGGGATACGATTATCGATGGACGTGCTACTTTTGTGTGACTTGTGACTTAGTATTCTTGTCAATGATCACAATCGCTCTCAAACATCCACACCACAAGAGGAATTGCAGATGCGGTGTCTGTTAAGAAAGGAGAAGGCATTCCGGTCCATGATCCTGTGGAGGGCATCGCTGGTAGATGACTCCAGTTCATTGGAGATCTGGTCCGACCATCTTTTAAGACTTCGGCGTTCAACCTCTTGGCCTTTTTCTCAAAACCGTATCGCCGGTGACATATGATTACACAGGTCGGTAGAGCGAGAAAGGAAATGAGAGGATAAATTATACATATACACGTTATGTAATACATCATAACAAGCGCTGGGGTCAAACTAAGGTCATATTCTTGAACTACTAAATTTGAAACGAGCTCCCGGTTTCTGTATTCTAAAAGTCAAGTTTATCAGGTAAAATGTCTTTTTCCTTATACTTCAATTGAATAATGTAAGATATGACAGCTGTCACAAGATTTATCATTATCATCAAAAGTACGTAACGGACTGAAAAGCATGTCTATAATAGTGATTTATTTTACTTTTATTTAAAACTAAATATACCCTGCGAAAGTTGCTACGCCACTAATTAAAATAATTATGAAGGAAAGACATTTCACAATTATTGGAGGAAATTCGCTGTTCATTTGTTGTTTTTATTGCAATTCAATTGTCACAGCAGTTTGTATGAAAATCATTTTATTGATAGTGGCGCTATCTATCAGTACCAACTCAAAAACCTTCGTAGACTCATGCAAAATACTGCTGAAGAACATCACATGATCAAATGCTTAGTTTACGATTCCATAAAGGACATAGAGACAAAATTTAATTTTCGTAAATATAGATTTAAAACCACGTCGATATCGAGTTTCATTTACACAATCTTTTAAATTACAAACGTACATATCAACAATCTTTATTAATCGAGATGGGATTAATTTGAAATATTGATCTTAATATTTAAATTTAGAACATCTAAAACAAACATGAATATATTTTATAATATTAGCAACGCTGAACTTATGAGCTGCGGTGAAAAATAGGCGAATGCCTCTATGACCGGCCGTTGTGAAATGTTAAATTCTCCTAATGATATAATTTCAGATATAGCTGCACGGTGTGGGCGTCATTAATATGCTTTTGGCATAAAAAGAAATTCAATATAAACTTTCATACTACCCCACTATGTTTATTTCATTAAAAAATTTCGTTAAAAAGTAGAATTACGTAATCGAAAAAATATTATAAGGTAAATTTTTTACATTACATATTTATACGGTCTACGTCAATGGTATGGTCTGACAAAGGTCAGGTCGTACAATCAATTCGAACTCCGATTGTAGTGAATCATCTCTTAGCACAAGCTTAAATTTATTTGAAATGGTTAACAATACTGTTAGGATTTTTAGCCTAAAATTTGTTTGCTTCTTTTAAAAAAAATAATTCCAATGATGTCACTTTCAATAAAACAATAGAATTAATAATAGATAAATAATTCATGATTTTTAAAAGATATAACTAAATATTTACTATCAAACGTCTGTCTGATCTATTGTTTGCTACGAACAATACAATCGAACGTGTTATGCGTCTACGAAAGCTTTGAATACGTAGCACATTCGTAGCAACTATCTACACTAGTAAATCGTCTCTTTTTTTTTAATTTGTACACCTTTTTATTAGCTTGTGTAGTGTTAAGTGTATTCCTAAAATATTAATTAAAAAAAACTATAAAAGCTCGTACTCCCGCCATTTCGATTTTTAAAACACCAACCGTTAAATTTGAATTTTACCGAACACTGGTATAACACTTCACACTGGCCACTTTTATTTTATTTTTAAAATTTCGGGGGACTCCAGAGCACCGCACAGCAGTGCGCGCGACTTATGACTAGGCAGTCGCGCTCCGTCGCGTAGTAACATCCAAGTAAGTTTTTATTTATATATTATTATAATTACGTTTATTTTCAACTTTTCAACACGTGCTATTTCCGTTGAGTAATGTTGTTTTGTGTAGGTCCAGCTGTCACGCTGTTTTCCAAACCTTTGTCCTACCAATTCGTCGTTGATAGAAGTTTCCTTCGAAAATATATTATTTTCACTGAAATACCATTGGAATTTCACGACAACGTATGATATATTCGTGTATACCACTCTTCACAGGTGATTGAATCTCTCGTCTGCTGTTTTTTAAACTATTACACGATTCAAGTGGGTAGAAACAAATACCGATATCAACGATCCGAAGAGTAATTTTGTACAA
The DNA here is from genome assembly GCA_029286785.1 of Meandrusa payeni. NCBI lineage: Eukaryota > Metazoa > Arthropoda > Insecta > Lepidoptera > Papilionidae > Meandrusa > Meandrusa payeni. The sequence continues at coordinate 8,656,309 of JAGSMX010000029.1, forward strand.
CTGGAGAATTCCAGTGCCAATTTCAAGCAATATATTTAATCTATGACAGCGCTAAAAAAATGACAGCTTTTGAATTGAAGTATCTCAAAGCCACATTCTTGCGAGTTTGATGTTTAGATTTATTTTGAGAGATCTCTTTAGAGGCATTCCATTATAAATCTAGTCTAAGGTTAAAATAATAACTAAGTCTATTTATTGCATTTTATTTTTCAATACCGAAAACTAGATCTGGCGTACACTGTTTCTGCACCTTTCATTTTAAATGGACTTCGTTTTTATTTTACTACTGAATGACAACAGGCAACATAGAATCGTGCATAGAAACACTTATGCGCTTGTCATATTAATGCCCTTAGTGGTCTTATTAGACTAATAATTTAGAAGAACGTAGAATTTGCGCAATAGCTTTTTTTACGAAAATCCTGCGCTGCCGGTCAAGAAAGTTGGCCAGTATAGTGTAATTATTGAATTTGAGACGGGGCACTACTCTTTGGTCACTTAGTCCGAAGGTCTGACCGTGAAAGCGTTCCGAGCCTAGGGCGTCCAAACTAATACAACACTTCGATGGTCAACCTTTTATCAGAAGCTATTAAGACTTTTACATAATATTAAATGTCACTTCGAGAAGCGTTGGCGCTGGGAGAAGACTCCCTGCATAGTGGCTGAATGAACCCCAGCAATGGTCCTATACTCTTTCTTTATAAGCTAAAAATCACATTGACAATGGATGGAATTTGAATATATACATACTTGTAACGCCCTGCACGGGCATAAAATAATTTTTGGTAGACATTTCAAAATATTCATTTAGGCTACAAAAACTTTTGATAATAAAGAAACAATTTTGAACTGTTTCTTCAACAATCCTGTGATTAATTACGGGGAAATTCCCTGTAAAGTGTTTCAAATCGGTTTTTGTTTTAACTTGTACTTGAGTATAATATTAGTGGAAGTTCAAGCTAAGCGACTAACGGCTAATTTATGAGCTTTAGCCACTGCAGACCTGTGTAGGTACGGCAAGAAAAAAAGAATATTAGCAATAGAAAAAAATACAAATTGTTAACAATGAGCGTTTAGGTAGATTTATGATTAAATTGGTAACGTATAAACGAGTGGCGCCATCTCGTGAAGGGGTCCAAGACTGCGTCAATGCCATAAAAATTGTCAACAGTGAAATCAAATTGATTTATGGGTTCACGACGATATCGCCAGGAAATAAAGGCGTTGGTATAAATATGTATGCCTACTCAAAATATTTATTATTTGAACCACTTGCGCAGTTTCAGTCAAATGAAAATATTGCACTGATTTATCTTTGGCATATTTTACGACAAATTTATTGAGCGCAGTTTAAAAATCTAGACTGTCCCGAGCTAAAAGTGAAAGTCGTTCCGTTAAAAACAAACAACTGATTAAAAATAATTTTTGGTAGACATTTTAAAATATTCATTTAGGCTACAAAAACTTTTGATAATAAAAAAACAATTTCAACTGTTTCTTCAACAATCCTGTGATTAATAACGGGGAAATTCCCTGTAAAATGTATCAAATCGGTTTTTATTTTAACTTGTACTTGAGTATAATATTAGTAGAAGTTCAAGCTAAGCGACTAACGGCTAATTTATGAGCTTTAGCCACTGCAGACCTGTGTAGGTACGGCAAGAAAATAAGAATATTAGCAATAGAAAAAAAAAGATAAATTGTTAACAATGAGCGTTTAGGTAGATTTATGATTAAATTGGTAACGTATAAAAGAGTGGCGCCATCTCGTGAGGGGGTCCAAGACTGCGTCAATGCCATAAAAATTGTCAACAGTGAAATCAAATTGATTTATGGGTTCACGACGATATCGCCAGGAAATAAAGGCGTTGGTATAAATATGTATGCCTACTCAAAATATTTATTATTTGAACCACTTGCGCAGTTTCAGTCAAATGAAAATATTGCACTGATTTATCTTTGGCATATTTTACGACAAATTTATTGAGCGCAGTTTAAAAATCTAGACTGTCCCGAGCTAAAAGTGAAAGTCGTTCCGTTAAAAACAAACAACTGATTAAAAATAGTTTCACTTTTTTGTGAAGAACTACACACAGATTATGACAAGCTGACTTTTACTGATTCCCGTGATTGAGAGGTGGCATATGGACGATTAGCCTGAACCTCTATTGCTAGTAACTCGACACAACAGTCCACCCGGTGAGGGGCAACCTTGGCTTGGACGGTCACTATGTTCAGCCCTGTAGTTCTGGGCTCTCAAGAATAAGACTACGGTATCCCCTGCCTGTCGTATAAGGCGACTTAAAGGGGCCTCGGGTTTACTGGGCGACAAGGGTGGGGGCCTTTGTCGTCCGCTAAGGTGGACCCGGGAAGAAGGCGACATCGGCCCGACATCGGCTGTAGTCTTGCACTATGAGGGGAGGGAGTAACCTCCCCAGGACGTCCTCTCCTTGAGCACAGTGCAGAGGGGCCCCGGTGCGTTCCACTGGAGATCCCGGAGCCCCTCGTCATGCACCGAGGAAAGGGCCACCGGGGAGGTTTTAGTGGGTAAAAACCCCACATAACCGCCGCCTTCCCCCCAGAAGGCGGGGTATCTTTTTGAAGATTTCCTCCCCGTTAACAAAAAAAAAAAAGGACGGTTACTATGTTACGCGTAAGCATTTCGATAGCGCCCGAGAGAGCCGTACTATGTTTCATGTCTCGGTCGGTTACTAATTCATAGATATCTAAGGGACATTCAAAAGCTATTAGTTTTCCATTATCTTCTTCTTCTTAAGGCCAAGTAGTGGAGGCTTTTTTAAATCTTCCTTCTTTTAACTATTCTGATTGCAAGTGTTTGAAAATTAATTTATAAGATTACGTTACAAACATGTCAAACTAGACTGAACACATGATTTGCGCGCCAGTGGTACTACGAAAACTACGAAATATCGACCACTGTGATATCAATGAATGTGTTGCACAGTTGATTTCGTAGACTAGGTCTATATAGGACTATCTTCGCTGGTAGACTGGCGTTGAATGAGAGGCGCCGAAGATCGTTGCTTTTGGAGAGGCCTATGTTCAGCCGTGGACTGCTACAGGCTGATGGTGATAATAATGCTGCTTGTCTTTACTGTGTTTTTGATACGACGCCTTGCACTGCAGTCCGTAGTTATAAATAACTACGGACTGCAGTGCAAGATGCCTTGGGTAGCAATCATCAAGTCAACTGGATCCGTTTTGTTCTAAATTAATGCGCGGAATGCTTGAAATAACAACGCAATCAACCTTGTTAATCGATGTTCACTCGACACACGAGATTTTGTTAAATCACCTCGCGAATGTTTGGGACAAATCCAAATGGGGGCTGGAGCAAAATTTGGCTACTGGTGAACATATATCAAAGATAGAGAAGGAAAAAGACGGTGACAATTATTGTACTGAGATTATACTATGATTTTTATTTACAAATATGATAATAAATTCATCGAATGTGTATAGATGTGCAAGGAAGTAAGGAATTAAGTCAAATGCGTAATATCGACGTTGAATAAATATGCATATCAATAAAAAATCACACCATCGACGCCGATGGCTAGGCATTACGGAGTTTGATGACTGGTGGTTTTTTTTTGATAAACTTATACATGTCGGTTAGAGAAGATAGCCGCGACTGCTTCAACGGATTGAGAGGTGGCTGAGGCTCTTAGGTAGCTTAGCCTGAACCTCTATGAATTGTAACTCGACACAAGGGTCCAAAGCTCGGTTTGGGCGGTTACTTTTACACAGAAGGTGCCCGGTAGGGCCGGACTAGAGCCCGGATGGTTGCTTTCCAAGGATAACTATTTGATTTTGTTGGATATTGAAGACAAACAACCTGATGGTGACATACTAAGGAAGGGTTTTTAACAATTTTAGAAATCGACCAGCGTGTATAATTGGCAAAAGTGAGAGAAATGTATTGCAACACATTTATGTGCAAAATGGAAATCCGTTTACTTAAGTCAGGCATAGCGTGGATTATGCTCCAACACTCTCTTAAAAGCAATAAAAAACAAGAAATGTAATGGCACATACACAATTTTTTATTGAAGAGAGAGAGAAACGAGCTTGCGATTCACCTGAGTCTTAATTTGCCAGTGAAGTTTCATTGTCAAACCGATTTATTCCACCGTTACCAAATACGTCAAACACAACGTACAACTGGCCAGTGTTACGCCATCGGTAAACAGTAGTGGCATCAATGAACCAGACTACAAAATCGGCCACTATGATGCTAGTGACCGTTCATTTCGTACAATATTGTGAGTGACCGAAGATCACGCTTGTATTTTAAATCTTATCGACTAAATTATATGAAATTTCATAAACTTTCGACAAACGATTCTTCAAGAATCGCATTATTCAGTAATTTTATCAATCTCATTGTATCCAAGTATATCCAGGGATATACTTGATTTCGTCATTCAATCCGTCCATCTAGCCAGATGTTAATACCTTGGCTGTCACACTGGTAATTCTGTAACGCCCCACCTGCTGTCGATGCGCTGTGCCAAATATTGCTCACTGCATATTTCCAGTTGCAAATTACTGGAGGCTAATTTATTTTAATTTGTATTTGGCGCTTTTAGAGGAATAACAAATAATATAACTAACCTCGTCTCGATTGGTTTCGTCAAAATTTGTTAGCATTGCTAGTAACAATAGTTGGGATATTACAAGTACGGCCCCGAGTAGTGGTTGCGTTCTTTACGGAGATCCCACCACCCCTTAGCAGTGTTGATGGCGACCACCATGGGGTTTTAGTAGGTGGAATAGCACGTCATCGTCCCGCGATCCCGGAGTGCCTGTATGCGTAGGCTCCGTAAAAAAGGGGGATACTTTTTTTTTCAATGAAGCGTAACCACAGACTTGTGTCCGTGTTCTATTCTAATGTACTTTAATTGTTTACTTTGTTTTGTCGATAAGAGTACCTCTACAGTTACTACAATTTTTTAATGCCTAATTTTTAATGTGGTGTTGAAGAATGCTATGGTTCACGTGTCGTAGACATTGCTTTGTTATTAGTTTCTCCGCGACCGCTGCGTTCCTGTTTCTCATGGCCATTTTTAGATTGTACTCTATTTTTTTTGTGATGTGACGGTTGCCCTTGTCACCAGTCTTCCTGTGGAATCGTCATAGTCCTCTGTGTAATAGACACAGCTGACGCCAAACGGGGATACTATAGCAGCTTCTATTAGGTCGTCATGATCGGGAAAGTACTAAGATGAGAATACGGGTGTGAAGTGGGGGTACATTTTAATTGCCACTAAAAACAGCACGGCTTCGAACGTGGTATTTATTTACGAATTGGAGGAAAGGCGACGTCCACATTACATGCTCGTTCGCCACTTCGTCCATAAAAGAAAAAGCACCTTATTAAATTAGGGTAGATATTTTAAAGAAAGAAAAATACTACAATAGCTTGGCTTTCTGCCAACACCTTTTCCCCAATCCATATTGACTGTCTGTGTCGACGTGAAAAAACAATAAAAAATTGTACGTGACATTTAAAAACAATATTAATCACGTAAAACATTAACGTTATTATTAATGCAAATGTATGGAGGAATGACCTATTGGCTAAGCTGTTCGATTTATCACCTGATGATGATAAATTCAAATGCCATTTTCAACCGACTTCAAAAAAGGAGGGAGTTCTCAATTCTAAAAATATATGCTTTTTAATAATTACCTCATAACATTGGACTGGGTGAATCGATTTGGATGCTTCCTTTTTTATTTGAAAACTGGTTATGGGAAAACCATACAAGTCACATGTCACAAATGTACGAGTAAGAATAATTCAATAACATGCTAACCGATTCCGTTCGTAATTTTTTTAAATTGGAGAGAATATACTTCCAGGACAGTTTGATAAGAGATTGGTTACGTTCTGATTAATTCTATTTCGTAATATTGCTGCAATAATTCGAAAATACAAAGAGGGCGGCCGCGCGTAATAACGTTTGACGTTCGATTTGAAGTCGGTTTTTGTTTTTATACGTAAATATACTTGTTCGGAAATGCGGAAAGCGAAAGCTATATCTGTCTACCCCGCCAGGGGAAAGATGATCAGAAAAATCAAGAGGATGTTCATTGCTCTAACATAATGATTCAGAGTTATTAACAACAAAAAAGGCTGCCCGGAAGCGCCGGTAGATGGCGCTATGACTCAACCAACAGACGTGCGGGGAATGCGCACTTTTTTCGCCAATTTGACCAAGTGCCAAATAAAAATGCACGATGTTAAAGAGTAATGTATTGCGGTCGCATGTTCTTATCAATCTTACGGGCGTTGACTGTTAACGTCACTAAATTTGGACGAACCTTTATGACCTAAGCTTATTAACCAGAAAAGACTGCAACGGATTCACTGCCATAATTCTTAAGTAGATTTGTCTAAACCTAAGGTTCCAGCCCCTTCCAGGAATCCTTGTAAGGTTGTTTGTCTATATGGCAGAACCACCTTACGCTTCTACGATAGGCAATCTCCACTCGAGGAATTATCTCCCCTGTCTACCTTTTCAAGCCACAACGATTTCTTTTCAACCGACTTCAAAATAGGAGGAGGATCCCAATTCATTTATTTATAATATAATTTCATTTACAATATAATTTGGACCAATTCAACACACAATATAAATTTGAAGCGTCAATAGCCTAATGGTTTAGGGTACGGTCTGCAAATCGTAAGGTCGTGGGTTCGAATCCACCACTGGACTATTGCCGTGAACCATGTCTTAGCACAAGCTTAAGCTTAGTTGGAATGGTTAACAAGATTGTTAGTAATATTTCTAAAAAAAAAGAAATATTGCTCGTTTTCTTTTTAAAAAAAAATCCCGCAATGGCCTCTATGAAAAAAACTATGCTAATATTTGCATTAAGTATGTGCGTCACAAACGGACGAATAACTCATTATCTCGCTAATCGATTTCCATAAATATTTTTTGATTGGAAAGGATGTACTTCAAGAGTAGTTTGATGAGAGTTTGTTTAGGTTCTGATTAATTCTATTCTGTAATTCCTACGATAATTTATAAGGGCAAAGGGTTCTAGGGCGTTCGCGCGTAATAGCGTTTAACGTTTGCTTTGATATTTGAAGTCGGTTTTTGTTTTTACTCGTAAATATACATTTTTGTTTTTACTGTAATTTCGTTCTTATTTTATTTATGTAATAAAGATTCTGAAGTTATACTCCTCTAGGCGCGTTAGGAAAATATGATGAGAGTTCCAGGTTAAAGTTGTAACGAAAAAAATTGTTTAATAAACTTTTTCATGTGCTCCAATATAATTGTCCCTATCCCTATATAATAGTCCACACCGTGACCGGTGACGGCGACCTTGACTAGCTTCGGGCATGAGCCCTGATATGGCTTGCGAAGCCGAACTTGCTCTTAAATGCTCGGTTGCAAGTAGCACAATATAGCTGACCGGTGATATTATAGGTGTAGTTGTAGGAGGACTTGGGGCGAGATTTCCTTTCACGGCGTTTTGCGTCTAGATCAGCGAGACGATGCTGAGTGGAAATGCAGTCCTGTATGGTAAGGTAACATCTACCTACCTACCCTCAAGCTTATAACGGGACTAAGTTTCTAAAATTATTCTCATCTGATGAATCACACGAAAATCGGAAAATTCAAACGCGTCTAGTTGGATCCACGGCTCGCCCACCGCGTCGGATTATTTACAACTTTCACGCGGCTCTTGGCACAACCCCGCGTCACTAAACCGAAATATATTATACGTAGGATTTTTATAAACTGTATTTTATTAACAGCTATGGGCTCGCCACCTGTCACGTAGGTTCAAATTATTATCGTTGAAGAGTGGACTTACAGTAATCACCCAACTAATCGACATAACCACCCCATTGTGGTAAAATGATCGTCAATGTGAATGTTATCTTTTGAACCGACTTTTTTTAATGGGGTATAAACTAGCTCCTGACTTTAAAGTGGTGGGGTCGTGAACACTTCAAAATATGAGCCGTATCAAATATCTCAGTATCAAGGTGGTAGAGTGAAGTTGCTTAGTGCTTAGCAAGTGATAAAACAACACTTAAATTCTAACAAATTCATTGGTGTCAGCACCGGGGATCTAACTGGGGTTGCTAGGGTACTATGCTACTAGAGGCGACCGCCTGGACACTGAGCTAACACGGCTCTTTTACTATACCGTACCCGCAAATAAAGGCTGTTCCCACGAGGTGGTCACGACTCTCAGCATTGAGGAAGTCAACTCGAAGAAGAAGACCCCGAAATAAATATGCTGACATTTTTTTAAATTCTATTATTATTGTAGTAGTGTGTATTATTTTAAAAGGGCAAAAGGAATATTAGGTCGTTTCTTTCTGTGTGTGTAATTGTATATACAAAAATCTTTAATTATTTTTTAAATAATATTTATTGTAACATCATAAACTAAGGTTCACAAAGGCGGACTTAAGATCTAAGTGGCATTCTCCACCAGTCAACGTTTCATTGCAATTAAATTGCGATTGTGTCACAAAACACCTACTAAAAGCTGTCGTAAAAATATTAAACGGTAATTATCTTTGTCAGCCGACTGATCTTTATGGAATAATTTCGAGAATAAATAAGAAACATTGTAACATAAAGTTTGTATACAACGGAGACGTTATATCGAGGCTAGCGTCTGCGTTGATACATTCCGAAAGCCTCTCTCGTCTTTCATTCCGAAATACAATGTTACTTTGAACCCATTAGCCGGAATGTGTTGGGTCTTTTTTAAGACCTAACTACACGAGTGTGATAATGGACTCTCGTGACACTATGAATCAGAAATAAACATCACAGAGTAAGAGCAGTTATATGGCTACAGTCTATTTAATATGCCACTTCCTTTGCTATTAAAAAATGAACGTACTATTTTGAACTGATCGAGGCCGATTTATAGCGTCATTGTGATATGTGTTCAACATGTTCATGCCAAATTGTTGCATGCTTTGTTTATTCTACCCAATTGTCCATTCTATAAATTCAAAGGACTCTTGAAGTAGATAAACGAGCATACGGCTCACCTGATCTTAAGTGATCACCGTCGCCCATGAACATCCACAGCACCAGAGGAGCTGTAGGTACGTTGCCGACCTTTGAGATAGGAATAGGCTCGTTTCTTGAAGGTCCCGAAATCGTAAACGTTCGAAAACACCGCTGGCGACAGTTGCTTCTACAAGTTGACAGTGCGTGCATAGAAATATGCCCCTAATCTGCTACACCAATTGTGTACAGAATTAACGTTCAATTGACATCATAGTGAAAATGTCAGTGAAAATTAACAAATATATTTACGAGTAAAAACAAAAATTGACTTCAAATAGAATAGGAATTGATCAATCTAACCCAATTCTCATTATATTTCTCTCGAATACATCCTTTCCAATAAAAATGACTTATTTGTCCATAAGTGGTGAATAAATTTGATACAAATTTTAGACTTACATGGTTTCCTCATGAATGCCATTGTCAGAAGTGGACCAAATTGAAATGAGGCCACTCGGGAAGCATCAGCCTTCAAATAAAAAAAGAATCATCAAAATCTGTTCACTCAATGTTTTTTATGAGATAACAAACATATTTTTTTTCTATACGGTATTTGTATGAATATATATTTATATACATATACTTAGGTATTTGTTGTACGTTTAGCATATCTATTTATATATTATTATTATTAATAGTGTATATATTGATAAATGCGCATTAAAATAAATATAATCACAGACCCACTAAAATATTTTTAGACGAAAGTTTCTGTCCATACAAAGGTTGTCTGGAAAAGATCGCTCTTAACGATAAGACCGCCCATTGCGCATGCAATGACCTTGTCCAATGTGAAAATTGTATTTACTATTTCTGTGATGTATTTTGTTTTTAATTGTTGCGCAATAAAGAATATTCATTCATTCATTCATTCATTCAAAAAAAGAAAAAAATACAAAATTGAGAACTCCTTTTTTGAAGTCAGTTTAAAAATTAATGAAAAGTCAAAGTATCTATATATACTCGTATAAAAAATAGAATGAACATACCCACATTTTCCATATAGGCTTTGAAAACGCTGGACCGATTTCAATGAAACTTTCAGGGAATCTTCAGATTGCCCTGGCGAGTAATCCTGTAAAGTTTGGTGACGATCGGAGCACTCCTATTTTGAATTGTCAAATATAGCTTTTATTTACTATGATATTCTATTGTTTTGTAACACAAATTTGTATTGACACATGCGTTGTGTATATTTACGTCATTATGAACCATATTGAAGTATATTAAAGATAATAATTAAGATTTTGAAGTATTCAAGTTAAGTTATAGCGCCAATCAGTTTACTGATGCTGCTGGTATGTACATGGGTGTACGTATTTACGTAACTATGTAACGATCTTCGCTTGAGAAGAGAATGAATACGGAGAGAAATGAATAATTTAATATATTGTTAGAGTTACATTATTTAATTATGTAATTTTATTGTTTAAATAAAATAAAACAAAAATCTAGCCCGGCGAAGCGGCTGGGCACGCTAGTAAAAGAAAAATATACTTTAGTATGACGAAAACAAACGAGTCAGGTATCAGTAATTTTCAACTACTATTAGTTGTCAGTAATAACCCTTTCAAATCGTGATTCAGAATTGATAAGTGGAAAAAATATCTTCAACACTCTGTCTTCGTCTCCCGTCTGAATGTGAGGGTATAGGTACGTATTCTCCGTGTTGACAAGGCCGCCCATGTCTGTCATATTTCATACGACGTGTGGAGGAGCGAGCGCTGACGTGTTCTGTTTGCGTGTAAGCTGTACCGTCCGCCGTCGCCAGTAAATCAGAGCTCTTTATGTCGACACACCACATTCCGTGTTTCGCGTTCCGTTATTAAAGATTCGAAAGCAACAATTTTACAGCTCTGTCCAGCCAAATTGTTGGTTGATTGTTGTACAGATTTAACACACACGAAACTTGTGTTTTGGTTAGCGTTATATTTAACTTGCCTAAAAACTATTTGCATTGCAAATTTTGCAAAATTGCAATTGCTTTTGTTTTGTCTGACGACCCTACACAGATAAGCCAGAGAAGCTGACCTTTACTGCTTCACCGGATTGAGAGGTAGGATAGTTCATAGGTCGCTTAGTCTGAATCTCTATAACGGTCCCCCCGGTAGAGGGTAACTTCGGCTTGGACGGTTACTATGGTACGCGTAAGCATTCCGAGGACGCCAAAGAGGACCGAACCACAGTAACTAGCAACCGACTGTTAATAGTTCACGGGTTAAATAAATTAATATAATTTATATAAATAAAAGCTTATTTGAACACAGGCCTTATCTGTAAAGAGCGTATTGGTACATGTCTTAGAAAGGCATGTGCCCAACAGTGGGACATTACAGGCTGTAACTTTAACTTTTGTTAACTTTCAAGGTATATATAATAATTTATTTATACTATGTGTGTATATATATGTACATTATTATATTTAGATAAAATTCTAAAAGGTTAGCTGGAAAAAATGCTAAATAGCGTTAAGTACTATCACACATAAGTCAGAATAAGCTCCGTGATAAACGGATAGGTAATACTATCTCAGTCTACCCCCGGTATATTTAAACGCATTAGACATTTTTTTGTATTATTTATCTTCATAATATATATAATATTCAATACTCTTCGCCAAATACGTGGTTTATGTGAGTAATAGCCTGACAGACAACCGACATAATAGCCTTGAGACTACAGATAAAGTAAATTAAAAAATATCTCGTAATGTTTAGTCTAGGAAACGGTCTGAGTAATCCAAATTATTAATAACAAATTTTGTAAACATAAGCTAAAGTATCGCCACCAAAATACACCCTTAATTGCACCGAAGAGGTCAATTCGACGATTTGAAAGATAAAATGGCGTAGGCATGTCACAACGACGCAACATCCACAATATTGCTCTTATTATCTCAATATAAACAAATTCCGGCACCTGCCGCCATAAAATATAACGCAAATTTGCGTCATTCATGAATCCAATACCTACTCGAATCGCGATCCGAGCACACATTTTTATAATCTATTTTTAAATGTGAATGTATTTAGGGATGGGAGGAATGGACAAATCGAATGTATTTTCTAGTAAATTTCACTCTGGAATACGTATGAACTAATAAACTACTCGATTTACATATGGGCAAATTTGAAAATGTCTTTATCCATTCTTATTTTAAATCATGTTGAGTTACTTAATAGGAATAAAACGGCTTAAGGAATTAAATAAATAAAACACTACAAATGAAAATGATTTTAGCAAAGGGAAAATCCTTTTTAAATTAAAATTATGGATTTGAAGCATGGTTGCACTGGATACAAAAAAATTGCTTTGTGTTAAGCGCCATCTTTTGATGATTTGCAACAGCTTTTAGATATTCATACTATTTTGCCAAACCACAATTCGCATAATAGATGGCGCTCTACCAAAATGGGGGGAGTATGAAGCGACAAAAATAATGCACAAAAATTAATAACACACGGACGGACGCACAAATGACAAGAAAAATATCTAAGCTTTGGACATTGGACAAATGACATCATTCGTTTGATATATTAAGGGGGTATTTCGACGTACCCATGACGTGACTCCTTAAATCGTATACTGGAAAAGACGGTGGACAAAAATCTGTGAACATTTTGAACTCTTTCAATATTTTAAACATTGTTTTATTATAAATTATAAACTTGAAACAACAGCAAGACTTTTATCACTGACCATTACTATTCATAACTTTTACTAAATAAAAAATATTTTATCAATCAACCAGCTCGTATCTTACCACTGCTGGGTATAGACCACCCATTTTTGACGCCATTCACTTCGATCCTGTGCTGACCGAAATCATTGCGGCCCCGCTGCCCTGACGATGTCATCCGACCAGCGAGCTGGTGGTCTGCCGACTGATCGGCGTCCCTGTGTTGGCCACCATTCGGTTACTGCCCTAGTCCACCGACCGTCTTCTCTCCTAGCCAGGTGTCCCGACTATTGCCAGTTTAGTCTCATATCTCGTAATGGCGCGCTCCATTGCTTGTTGTGCTACTTTAATTTTGTGCTGATTTTCAGTCAAAATGGACAGGACACATTGGTTATACACCTTGGTCTTGAGGAATTGTGGGAGTTTGGACTTAAAGTCGTATACGTCTTTCGATCTCTGCTGCCTGAACACTAATGTCAAAGAATAAACGATGTCCAAGATAGACGTAATCATTCACCAGTTCGACCTGGTCCTTACCCACAATTATGTTGGATACACGTGAATATTTTAAAAAGAAAAATTTTGTGTGAATATTTTGGAAAACGAACCTATAAAGGAGACGGCTCATTTCTGCCCCAAGTCGTTTCAAGTTTATGTACTTAATTTACCCCGGAGACCTAAAAAGTTATTTAATTAAAATAACATATTATTAAATAATGCAAACTGTACATTCGATACAAGATTCAGATTAGAAAATTAAAGGAAATATCACTAGATTATTGAAAAAGGTGTAAGTCCCCTTGCTTGACTTGTTAAAATGAGACTTGACTTGATTTTTCCAGTTTCATAGAAACTCCGATTCCCCTTTTGCAGACACTTAAATTCATCTCAAAATGAGCACAGTAAGTCGCCAAGTAATGAATTTACAACCTACTTTTAGTAGAAGTAAATAATCACGTTCTTGATTACCTACTTGGGGCGTTATTTTTTTCAATGTTTTAGTTGATATCTTTCAAGCCCTTGCAGAATAAAAACATTAACGGTTCCTCAATAGATATTAAAACTCCTATACAACTATCCAATTTTGGTCTAGTCTCCTGCACTTTTGCTGTGCGGCAAATGTCCATGGCCAATGGGCCGTCTCCTTTTTCCGTCCAATTGGTTATAAAACAAAATACATGTATTTTTTTATACAATTTTAAAGATAGTAAATTAACGATTAAAACTTACCTTCTAAGAACTGTCTTGTGGGTAAACGGAGGGAGACTTTAAGTGACGATGCGTATGCTGAATCTATGTACCAACCAGGGTCACGATGTTCACCCAGCCTCCTAGCGCTGCCTCTGCAAATAAGAAGAAAAATAGTGTTAGCTAACAACACATGACACTCAGCGATTGTTATGTATAATATCTACTTCCAATGATATCTTAGTGATTTACCTAAACCTTATTGTATCTTTAATTCATAATAATATAGTTGTTTATCATATTAACTTGGCATTTGACTTCTAATTAATGTTGTATAAAGATTGTGAGGACGCGCAGTTGTGACGGTATTCGTTAAAATAATTTCTTGTACAACGTTACGCCGTCTGAATAAAGCGAGTATATTAGTTATTGGACTATTTCATTGCACAAGAACCTACAAGTTATTACAATACTTATTAAATAAAGACAAAATGTTACTTAAGTGGTGCTACTACAATAACGATAATATGGTAACGAACTATGTCGAACAACTAGTCTCACGCAAATTATACTTTCGACGGACAAAAAATGCGTAGGTTCTCATTCTGAATATTTTTTATGTTCATTTACACATAACTTTCGACTTCGTGACCCGATTTTGATGGTTTTTTTTTTGTTTGAACGCTTGTGCTTCCCATGTTGACCTATTTACTAATTTAATTTGATCTAATACTGATAATGATTATGAGAAAACCATATAAGTTTGCATCAAGTAGGTGCGCCACAAATGGACGAATAACTCAATATCACGCCAACCGATTTCAATGATTCACTTTTATTGGAAAGGATGTACTTTAAAAGTATTTTGATGAAAGTTTGGTTAGGTTCTGATTAATTCTATTTCGTAATATTAATAGGATAATACATACGTCCTCGCGTAATAGCTGATTAGATTAGAAGTTGGTTGTTGTTTTTGCTCGTAAATATACTTATATTTAAGGAACTTAATTAAAACACAATTAAGATATAATAAACACTTGTATCTGGGTAAGATTTAACAGAGCTTCGTCGTCTTATAGTTGCCTTTTCATAGTTTATCCCAATATAAGTGTAAAAAGTTACTTTACTCGTTTCTCCATAATTTCACCTACGAAGAGACTGAAAAATTTCTTCATAGTGTAAAATAAATTATCCTCACTCTCATGTACTCACTTGCACATACACTCTCACATGCACCCACGCACACTATTCTTTGCACAAACACACGACTACCACATAAGCTATATAAAAAACTTTATTTCATAACTTTAGTTCATAAACTCGGAGTTAGGTACAACATCTCCCTAATACAGGCTATGTATTAGTCTAGCAGGAGATGTGTAACGAAGGACCGAAGTAGGAAAATGTTTATAGAATATGTTATATAATATGTATGATGATAATATATGATAATATGTATGTAATATTTTTGTGTATGTGCATGTCGGTAATATAAAATGTGTATGTGTGTAAAAAGTAAAATAAATATTTCATTTCATTTTCTTATCCCGTATGAAAACTGTCCGCCCAAATATGCTGCATATCTCCATATAATTGTTCCCTTACCCTCCCAACATCATAAAGCAGTTGTGACATCACGAGGTAGGGGAAGTGATTGGCTCAGCCTTGTAGTTCTGGGCTCTCAAGAATAAGACTACGGTATCCCCTGCCTGTCGTATAAGGCGACTAAAAGGGGCCTCGGGTTCACTGGGTGACAAGGGTGGGGGCCTTTGTCGTCCGCTAAGGTGGACCCGGGAAGAAGGCGACATCGGCTGGCCCGTGTTGCACTATGAGGACACAGGGGGGGAGGGAGTAACCCCCTCCCCCCCGGGACGTGCTCTCCTTGAGCACAGTGCAGAGGGGCTCCGGTGCATTCCACTGGAGATCCCGGAGCCCCTCGTCATGCACCGAGGAAAGGGTCACCGGGGAGGTTTTAGTGGGTAAAAACCCCACATAACCACCGCCTTCCCCCCAGAAGGCGGGGTATCTTCTTGAAGATTTCCTCCCCGTTAACAAAAAAAAAGGGGAAGTGATTGGCTATGGCTTTGGCTTGGCTATGGCTTTCACTTAGCCACTGGCGTGACACTATATAAGAGACGGCATACTTCACACTTTGACGCGTCCTTTAACTTAAGAAAACACCGAATGTGCTTTAAACTACACGACTAAAGTAAAACTTCTTTAGCTTTATATATATGTATTATTTGTATATGTTTATAGATATACATATATCCATTTTCTACAAATATTTAAATTTATCATGGTTCATTGATAAATTAATATTTCTAATAATATTTCGATTAGAATTTTCATTTATAGAAATTATTTTCATTATCGGATCATCAGTACTTGGTTGATGCGTGGTGCTATGAGAGATTGAAAGAAAGAAAATGTAGGCTCGCACCTCTCTCTTTTGCCGCTACAGTATTATACGAAACATATCTCTATCTCACACTAACTTATATCTCCCTATCAACTTCTGTCTGCCTCGCTCGATTACACCTTTCGTAGCGCTCATGCCACGCATTTACCAGCTTTACTCCCCAAGTCAAGCCTGCGTAAAGTTCTGCTTGAATAATAATTGTCCATATTCCAGAAAATATAATAATAACAGGACAGCTAAATGCTATATATATATAAATATAAATATATATATATATATATAATAAATGAAGATAAATTTAAAACTGATCGTCATTATAAAATGTCCAACCAACAATTGATTATTGTTACGTTTTTGTTTATCTTTGATATGATTTTCCATGTGTATCTCAATTTGTGTTTTCTCGACTAGGTGATGAAGTTTTTCGGCTTGTAAGACCTCTTGTCTCTGTCTTAATATTCCTTTTCATACCGACAACCACAGTGAAGAACGTCCACCAAGATGGTCTGACGACCTCAAAAAGGCTGCGGGATGCTTTTTTATGACGAACTACACAGATTGGCTAGAGAAGCTGGCCTTGTCCGCTTCGTCGCTTAGCCAGAACCTCTATCGCTAGTAACTCGACACAAGGTTCCCGCCGGTGAGGGGTTCGGTTTGGGCGGTTACTATGTTACGCGTAAGCATTCAGAGCCGAGGGTTCCCGAGAGGGCTGTACCACGGCTCGGTCGGTTGCTATTTAACGGATAATCTAAGAGACATTAAAAACTCAGTGTTGAGTGCAACTTCGGGAAACGTTGGCGCTGGGAGAAGTGGCCGAAGAAACTCCACCAACGCTCCTAACAGCTAAGGGGGTAACTGCCAATGGTAGAAGAAAGTTTAAAAAGTACGGATATTATTATAATAAGTTAAAAAACGATTAGAAATACGAATTCGGGTAATATCATAGTCTTTTAATTTTTTTTTTAAATTGGTAAGAAAACGTTATTTGAAAAACTATGAAACAATTTTTTGCACAAAGTGACTTATTAGAAGACGGCATAATGACACAGAGAGGTTATGTAGAATCAAAACAACACAAATGTATGGCATATCAGAGTTGAAGTTTAGCGAGCGTGCAAGAAACTGTAATATATTTACCCGGCGTCCATTTTGAATATCATCTACAGCGACACAGAATAAAGTTTATTCAGAATAAAATTCGCTAAACGACGACATTCAAAATAAAAACTACATGTTTCCTTCGTACATATGTCAAACTAAACTATTTTCGTACAGCCAAGTTCACGTTGTTCGGCTGAAACATAAATACCTCTCTCAATCACTGAAATTGTAACCACCCTAGTGTGTAGTAGACAAACCGTGGGATTTGGATATAATGAAAATGAAAATCGATTTCGTAACGCCATTCACAGCTAGATGGCGCTTTGATATTATTGTATTTTTTCATAGAGAATATCGCTAGATGTCGTTTTAAATAATTTATACATTATAATTTTTATGATTGCTTTTGTGATTGACTTTAATAATTGTAATATATTTGCAATTATATTGACTTCTTCCCTTCTATGCTTTGTTTTGTTCTTCATTTCTTACCGACGCAGCCGTGATGTGCCACGGCAAAGCGTGTCAGCGTCTCTACAGCACTTTGTAGGGCTACGATCAGAAGCCACAATCCTCTAATTTACTGTGTTCCGATTCAATTTAAGATTAAGGGGAAATTTCAGCTATAAAATAGCTAATGAAAATGAAATTGGTTGCCTTAGCCTTTCCATCGTAAATCGGCTGAGTGTTAAGAAAATATTTATAGAGATAAATCTGTTTGCATTGCAAAAGTACTTGGCTCGGTACATGTGTTGTTGTTTCGACAGCTGGGAAAGATTGAGACGCTGGAAATTGAGATTCTCGGAACCGTAAAATCAACCGATGTTACTCGACACAGTTAAAACACGATTTACGGGTTAACATCTCAATCTCTAACCGATTTTAATTCAAGGTTCATTCACAGTTAAAGTCTTTTTCTTCTTAAAGAGAGTACAAGGTATAGTCCACCACACGGTCGTAGTGATGACTGCCTTAACATATTATATATAAAAATAATTTCTAAGACGTAGGTTTCCTTCACCACCGAGCGTTGTTTTTAATCAGTATTAAAATTACAACAACAAATCCATTGGTGCCGGCACCGGGAATCGAACTCGCGTTGCTAGCGTACTATGAACTACAACTTGAGGCAAACTGAGCCACCACTGCTCTAAATAGTATACAGATATAGACTGTAACTTTAACTTGATTATTTTAGTCAGTTATCATAGATAGATAAATAGATAAATCCTTTTTTGCACCAAATAAAATGTACAAAGGCGAACTTAATGCTAATTAGCATTTTAAGCTAACCTTTAGTGGTTAAGAGCAGGCTAAGGGTAGTGCCGCTAAAAAAAAGTTTTAAAACTATTATATAAATAAATAAATATACATTAACATATACATAAATAGATACTTCTATATAAATATAATAATATACATACACATGGAATATATATAACGACAATAAATATACCAGTTTGTAATTTTTCATTGTTTGAGTAGAAAGTATTCAGATACACGCGATTTAAAGACATTGTAACCGTCCAAGCCGAGGTTACCCCTTACCGGGGGGACCCTTGTGTCGAGTTACTAGCAATAGAGGTTCAGGCTAAGCGACCTAAGAGCTATGCCACCTCTCAATCCGGTGAAACAGTCAAGGCCAGCTTCTCTGGCCAATCTGTGTAGTTCGTCATAAAAAAAAAAATTAAAGACATTAGTTGACGAAGCCTCCCTAATCTCAATCGGCAAACTATTCCATAGTTTTATAGCTGTACAGGTAAAAGAATTGCCATAGAAATTCGTCATATTGGTAAATAGAAATGTAATACGCGCTACCCATAGATAGATAGATAAATCCTTTATTTCGCCAAAATACATGTACAAAGGCGAACTTAATGCTATTTAGCATTGTCTTCCAGGTAACCTTTAATGGTTAAGGGCAGGCTAAGCCGCTAAAAATAGCGTTTTAAAAATATTATATAGAAAAATATATATACATTTATATATACATAAATAAATACTTCCACATAAATTAATTAATGTAGAACAGATGGCCGATGGGGCCGAAAAGTTCTCGATTGGAGACCACGGACCAGCAAGCGCAGTGTGGGACGTCCACTCCGCAAGGTGGTCTGACGACCTCATAAAGGACAGCGCAGCTGGATGCGGGCCGCTTACAACCGGTCCTTTTGGAAATCGTTGGGGGAGGCCTATGTCCAGCAGTGGATGTCTTACGGCTGAAATGATGATGATGATGAAATTAATTTATATAATAATTTATATTTATTTATTTATTTATTCTTTATTTGCACACAATACAAAAAAGGTACAAATAGGCGGACTTAATGGCAAAAGGCATTCTCTGCCAGTCTACTTTAGGGTTGTGTAGCGGGTGCAAGCTATGTGAGAAAATAATAAATAAAAGAAAACTATAATAAATACATGTATATATAATATACATACCTACTTACAAATAAATATAATTATAGATGGATAGGGACAGCAATTGTCAAACTATTCGAAGCTTAGGTAAAGCTTCCATAGTAAATGTTTGAAGATTTAGTTCCAGCATACATACACATGGAATATATAAACGACTATATATACCAGTTTGTAATTTTTTGTGTTTGAGTAGAAAGTATTCAGATACACGCGATTTATAGCCTTTTTTTATGACTAACTACACAGATTGGCCAGAGAATATGGCATAGCTCTTAGGTCGCTTAGCCTGAACCTCTATTGCTAGTAACTCGACACAAGGGTCCCCGGTGAGGGGTAACCTCGGCTTGGACGGTTACTATGTTACGCGTAAGCATGCCGATCCGAGGGCCGAACCACGACTCGGTCGGTTGCTATTTCACGGATAAAAAAGTATTTCTAATAATTTATAGCCATTAATCATAACTAGTACTAGTTAGCGACACATGGCAACCAGCGATTGTTATGTAGAATAACTACTTTCATTGTCCTTATGTATCTTTAATTCATAATAAATAATTTAGTTGATCATCATATTAACTTGGTATTGTTAATAACAATTCACTTTATTAGTTTGTAATCTGATTAATTTTGTATAAGAATTGTGAGGACGCGCAGTTGTGACGGTATTCGTTAAAATAATTAGAATTGAATAGAATAGAATAGAATATTTATTTATTAACACAGATTTGGTTACACTTATAAACATTACACAAACCAAACGAACATACATGTAACCATTGCAGCACATATTGTTGGTACACAGTGACCCCCAAACTAAGCAAACGCTTGTATCTTGGGAGCCAGAGTTGCGCTGTGGAGTTAGCATTATTGCACAAAGTATTAGTTTTTTTATAATTTAATTAATAAATTTATATATATATATATATATATATATATATATATATGTGTGTTTGGCCAAGTATATATATACAGGCGCGTGTGTGGGGTGTTTAGTGTTCATGAGTGTGTGCGTAGTTGTGTATATGATCGTGTATGTGTTATATATTTGTTTGTTTGTGATTCTTTGTACAATGTTACATCGTCTGAATACAGCGAGTGTATTAGTTATTGGAACATTTCATTCCAATAGACCTACAAATTATTACACTAAACTGTTCTTCTCGGATTTTTTTAAATACAAAATCTTATTCACAACTCTTTATGCAAGCTATGCGATTATAACTAAAACTGTTTAATGCGATATTTTTTATAACGTAAAATAATAAATTTCGTTTTAATATTCCAGTTTATAGCAATGTAATAATTTTAAAAATAACCTAACCAAAATTTCCCGTTATACTCATAAAACCTAAGCGGATGTGCGTATATTGTTGTAATATTGTTAGGAATTGTTTTTAGAAAACCTTGGTCGACTGGATTCGTTGCTAATTTGTAACAACATGTTGCACGTCTACTATACTGGCCCAGATTCTTTAAGCAGGCATCTCGACGTTTGTCGAGACTACCACCAAACATTCTAACAAACTTCTTGAAGTGCCGCTACTTATAAGCCTTTCTTTCTCTACTAAATTACGTGGCGTCGACGCGATTACCACTTTTATTTTTTTTTAATTACGAACTACACAGATTGGCCAGAGAAACTGGCCTTGACTGCTTCACCGGATTGAGAGGTGGCATAGCTCTTAGGTCGCTTAGCCTGAACCTCTATTGCTAGTAACTAGACACAAGGGTCCCCCCGGTGGGGGGTAACCTCGGTTTGGACGGTTACTATGTTACGCGAGCTATTTCACGGATAATCTAAGGGACATTCGAAAAGCTAAACTAACTTTGAGTGCCACTTCGGGAAGCGTTGAAGCGAAGAAGTGGCCGAAGAAACTCCAGCAACGCTCCTAGCATCTAAGGGGTGGGGCCTGCCCATAAAATAACGGTAACGCGCGAGGATTACTCGCAACCTCCGACGGTCGCGAATGAAATTACCATTGCACTGGTTAGATCTTTACAAATCTACAAAGCGTCCATTCGCGGCCGTCGGAGAATAATCCTCACGCGTTACCGCTATATTATGGGTAGGTACCCCTTATATATTAAGAGCGTTGCTGGAGTTTCTTCAACGACAGAGGCAGGCTGGCTGAGGTCATAGACAAAATGCCAGTATTGCCTGTATGACTCTAATGTTGTCCCACGAATAATATTGTTACCTAACAATATATATACAAGAATTGCTCGTTTAATGAAATTAGATTATATTGCATTAAAATCAATTTGATTATTTATATCCCCCGTCTACGGAATTCAATCTAATGGACGTTGAGAAATCATTTTAAACACAAAACGTTCTTCGTATTTGATGAAACAAATGTTTTTGAATACTCTAAAACATCTGTTGCTAATCTATTATTGTAAAAATATGTGTGCGAAGTGATGTTGGCAGATATAACAAATCTCAATGTGTGGTCGAGATTGTAATACTATTTTAACAATAAACTGAATAGCACTGCACTTTTTTTCTTTATTGGAGAAGGGGCTAACTGATGTCCGATATTTGCCAATGATATTCCACTATGAAACCAATTTATTAGAGGTTCAGGCGATCTAAGATGCCATATCTCAATCCAGTTCATCCAAAACAGCCTCCCTAGTTGATCTGGGTAGGTTCGTCAAAGAAAAATAGACTTTCGTACTCGTTAGTGAGTACTTATGTAGTATTGGATTGTTATAACCTTTACGGCTACAAACACAATGTCATTTAAAATCACAACCACACATCTACTCGTACATACTCATACACACACTACAAATTTATCTAATGGCTACAAATATTCCTCTTTTTTTTTTATAATTTCTAAGCAAGTGCTTGACTACGATCCCACCTGATATTAAGTGGAAATGCAGTCCTGGATGGTAAGGCGCACTAGCTTAGTAAATGCCTATTCACTCTACTCTTGAAAATACACACATTGTAATCGGAAGGAAAGACAGACGTCCTCCACATGTTTTTATACTTCTGTTATAATTATAGGTTTTGTGAAATGAAATAGTCCAGTATCTAGTACACTCGCTCTATTCAGACAACGTAACGTTGTACAAGGAATCATTTAAACGAATGCTTTGAGAACTGTTTGTCCACAACATCTTCTTTTAACAAAAATCAATTGGAAGTCATATTACGAACTAATAAAGTTAAATTATTTTTACAATGCCAAGTTAATGTGATGATCAACTAATTTATTAATTATAAATTAAAGATACAATAAGGTTCAGGTAAATCACTAAGATATCATTGGAAGTAGTTATTATGCATAACAATCGCTGGGTGCCATGTGTTGCCAGCTAACACTTCTCTAAATTAATATTTTGCCATGACTAAATAGTTTAATATTGTGTTTTTAAGTAGTTATGTATACTTCTGATTATGTAAAGGGGTGGAGGGTTGATTACTTGAGACATTTATTCGTCCTAGTTCAAGTGTCAATCCACCATAATCTAACTCGTGTAACGTCTATTATTTCAAATATATGTGTATTTAATTTTATAATTTATCTTAAGTTACTACTGTGGATTATGGTGAGGAGTTATTGATTATGATAAATCTACCTATATCCCAAACAACAAACATGATTCTATACGATTTTTAAAACGTACCTTTTTTTTTGCTAACGGGGAGGAAATCTTCAAAACAACCCCGCCTTCTGGGGGGTTTTTACCCACTAAAACTAAAACCGATAGCCCTTTCCTCGGTGCATGACGAGTGCAACGCACCGGAGCCCCTCTGCAATGTGCTCAAGGAGAGCACGTCCCAGGGGGGGGAGGTTATTCCCCCCGCCCCTGTGCCCTCACAGTGCAAGACTACACGGGCCAGCCGATGTCGCCTTCTTCCCGGATCCACCTTAGCGGACGACAAAGGCCGCCACCCTTGTCGCCCAGTGAACCCGAGGCCCCTTTTAGTCGCCTTATACGACAGGCAGGGGATACCATAGTCTTCTTATTCTTGAGAGCCCAGAACTACAGGGCTGAAAACTTAGCAGTCCTTACCTGGTCTACCTGGGTGTCTAACCCATGTTCCAATGCCAACATAACTAACATGGGAACTAATTGAAAATAAACCCTTTGAAAGAATAAGATAAAATCATAATAATAGAAATAGAGAATAGAGAAGGAATTTAAATAATAAATGATAAATAGGAATAAGAAATACCTGTAAATTTGAACCAGAAACCTATGTGCAGAATTTTAACACCAATAAAAAATAACAATAGAGTTCGATTAAAAATGAAAGATCGCAAGGATAACGATAGCCTGACGCTACTTCCGGCGAATCGAACAGGCCAGAGAGAAAAAACAGCTCTGGAGAACAGTAAAAAAAACTCTTTGAAAAAATTCAAATACGTTCAAAAGTAGTGGAGCTATTAGTGATCAAACTTATTTATTTTTTGACTCGGTTAAAAAATATCGATTGAATCTGCAGTCTTCTGTTTCATATAATTACTTTCTTTTACGATTGTTTTCGTCGGATCAATGTTTAATGCACAATCGCTAATACATGCTGCGTAATGAATGCGTGCCAACAAGTTACTACAAAATAACAACAATAAAATAAAGATAAAGTTAACGATTTATCTTTATCTTATTGTTGTTATTTTGTAGTAACTTGTTGGCACGCATTCATTACGCAATTAACATTGCAAATAATTATAAGACAATACGACCTTGCGTGTATATGAAAACAAGCTTCTGATGTGTATGGCAATTTAAAACATCAATTGATTTTAATCTTACAAAAGAATCACGTGGATGAGAGATAGCGTAGGATTTTATAGTCCAGCCCTGTAGTTCTGGGCACGTAGAATAAGGCTACGGTATCCCCTGCCTGTCGTACAAGGCGACTAAAAGGGGCCTCGGGTTCACTGGGCTACAAGGGTGGGGGCCTGCGTCGTCCACCAAGGTGGACCCGGGAAGAAGGCGACATCGGCTGGCCCGTGCAGCCTTGCACTGGACGTGCTCTCCTTGAGCACAGTGCAGAGGGGCTCCGGTGCGTTCCATTGGAGAACCCGGAGCCCCTCGTCATGCACCGAGGAAAGGGCCACCGGGGAGGTTTTAGTGGGTAAAAACCCCACATAACCGCCGCCTTCCCCCCAGAAGACAGGTTATCTTTTTGAAGATTTCCTCCCATTTAACTTAAAAAAAAAGACAAAGCAGACCAACCAAACAGGGTATATTATTATATGTATGTAGGATTGTTTATCCATGTGTCTATATAAAAGCTATGTGGCTATATGTATCTATAATGTATTGATTGGGAAGTGGCATTCTTTTTCTTGAAGTCTCAAGACGGAATGCACACACACACCGGCTAAAAGCTGAGAAAAAGGGTTTTTATTATTTCCTTTTCCAGTCCTTGTATTATATTATTGTAATTAATTATTTTCATGCAATTAAGAACTATATTTTAATGATGATACAGAAGTATAACTTCTAACGCGCGTACATAGTACTTGTAGCACCATCATTTATCCTCAAAGTTAGTTTAGCCTTTCGAATGTCCCTTAGATTATCCGTGAAATAGCAACCGACCGAGTCGTGGTTCATCTCGGGCGCTAACGGATCGGAATGCTTACGCGTAACATAGTAACCGTGCTTGTCGGTAGCAAAGAATATGGAACACACACGCAGCTATAATACTCATTGTGGTAGGCGCAACAGGGCTAGTAGCTAAATTTTAATAAGATATTGTGAAGACCTTGACAAATAAACATCAGCATCCTACAGAATCAGGCGGCCATACACACATCAACAATAACAAAGTCCTAAGAGATGACATATACAATAGCAATAGTTTAAACAAAGCAGACCACAGCCCTGTAGTTCTAGGCTCTCAAGAATAAGACTACGGTATCCCCTGCCTGTCGTTTAAGGCGACTAAAAGGGGCCTCGGGTTCACTGGGCGACAAGGGTGGAGGCCTTTGTCGTCCGCTAAGGTGGACCCGGGAAGAAGGCGACATCGGCTGGCCCGTGTAGCCTTGCACTGTGAAGGCCCCGGGACGTGCTCTCCTTGAGCACAGTGCAGAGGGGCTCCGGTGCGTTCCATTGGAGAACCGGGAGCCCCTCGTCATGCACCGAGGAAAGGGCCACCGGGGAGGTTTTAGTGGGTAAAAACCCCACATAACCGCCGCCTTCCCCCCAGAAGACAGGTTATCTTTTTGAAGATTTCCTCCCATTTAACTTAAAAAAAAAGACAAAGCAGACCAACCAAACAGGGTATATTATTATATGTATGTAGGATTGTTTATCCATGTGTCTATATAAAAGCTATGTGGCTATATGTATCTATAATGTATTAATTGGGAAGTGGCATTCTTTTTCTTGAAGTCTCAAGACGGAATGCACACACACACCGGCTAAAAGCTGAGAAAAAGGGTTTTTATTATTTCCTTTTCCAGTCCTTGTATTATATTATTGTAATTAATTATTTTCATGCAATTAAAAACTATATTTTAATCATGATACAGAAGTATAACTTCTAACGCGCGTACATAGTACTTGTAGCACCATCATTTATCCTCAAAGTTAGTTTAGCCTTTCGAATGTCCCTTAGATTATCCGTGAAATAGCAACCGACCGAGTCGTGGTTCGGCCCTCTCGGGCGCTAACGGATCGGAATGCTTACGCGTAACATAGTAACCGTGCTTGTCGGTAGCAAAGAGTATGGAACACACACGCAGCTATAATACCCATTGTGGTAGCCGCAACAGGGCTAGTAGCTAAATTTTAATAAGATATTGTGAAGACCTTGACAAATAAACATCAGCATCCTACAGAATCAGGCGGCCATACACACATCAACAATAACAAAGTCCTAAGAGATGTCATAGTTTAAACAAAGCAGACCACAGCCCTGTAGTTCTAGGCTCTCAAGAATAAGACTACGGTATCCCCTGCCTGTCGTTTAAGGCGACTAAAAGGGGCCTCGGGTTCACTGGGCGATAAGGGTGGAGGCCTTTGTCGTCCGCTAAGGTGGACCCGGGAAGAAGGCGACATCGGCTGACCCGTGTAGCCTTGCACTGTGAAGGCCCCCGGGACGTGCTCTCCTTGAGCACAGTGCAGAGGGGCTCCGGTGCGTTCCACTGGAGATCCGGGAGCCCCTCGTCATGCACCGAGGAAAGGGTCACCGGGGAGGTTTTAGTGGGTAAAAACCCCACATAACCGCCGCCTTCCCCCCAGAAGGCGGGTTATCTTTTTGAAGATTTCCTCCCAGTTAACATGAAAAAAAGACAAAGCAGACCAACCAAACAGTTAGGGTATTATTATTTTTATGTAGGATTGTTTATCCATGTGTCTATATAAAAGCTATGTGGCTATATGTATCTATATTGTAGTGATTGGGAAGTGGCATTCTTTTTCTTGAAGTCTCAAGACGGAATGCACACACACACCGG
This sequence comes from Meandrusa payeni, assembly GCA_029286785.1. Lineage (NCBI taxonomy): Eukaryota > Metazoa > Arthropoda > Insecta > Lepidoptera > Papilionidae > Meandrusa > Meandrusa payeni. Next base: position 8,683,642 of record JAGSMX010000029.1, read on the forward strand.
CTAAAAGCTGAGAAAAAGGGTTTTATTATATTTTATTTATTACTATTATAATATATATAATATGTATACTATTATAATATATATAATATGTATATATAAATACAGTAGAATAATTATAGTATAAAATAAGTAGTTAGGCCTGTAGTAGAGATAGGAAAATTGAAAAGTGTAAAATAGAGAGTAAGGAATAGAGTAATGTAGAGTAAAGAAGTGAAAAATGTGTAACGTAGAATGTAATGTAGAGTGTAAATGTAGTAATTGTAATAAAACTGTAATATAAGATAAATGTAAAGTATGTATGTATGACTAACAACTAACATGGAGAAGAATGGAAGTAGAACTAGAAAATCCCTAACCACCCATGTTGGGGGAGCTAGAGTATGGCACATCGGATAACGTAGATTAAAGACAAAGGGTTTTACAGTTCTGAAACAGATCACATTTCAGCAGCCAAAAGCCGGTGTGACATTTAAAAAAAAAAACATAGTAACCGTCCAAGCCGAGGCTACCCCCCACCGGGAGGACCCTTGTGTCGAGTTACTAGCGATAGAGGTTCAGGCTAAGCGACCTAAGAGCTATGCCACCTCTCAATCCGGTGAAGCAGTCAAGACCATCTTCTCTAGCCAATCTGTGTAGTTCGTCATTAAAAAAAATAGTTTATTCGAATTTAAATTTTTGTTTTATTTAAAAGCTGTTTGCTTATAATTAAATCAAATACATAAAAATCGTCGATGTTTTGTGTATTTGGCATGGCCTTTGAGTTCTATTCGAATTAAGAAATAATTAACAATGTTCATAACGATTTTAAAACAGAATAGAATAGAATATTTATTTATTAACACAGATTTTGGCTACATTTAAAAACATTACACAAACCAAACGAACAGACATGTAACCATAGCAGCACATATTGTTGGTACACAGTGACCCCCAAACTAAGCAAACGCTTGTATCTTGGGGGCCAGAGTTGCGCTGTGGAGTTAGCATTATTGCACAAAGTAAGAAAACTATTTTTTTTATAATTTAATTAATAAATTTATATATATATATATATATATATGTGTGTGTTTGGCCTATTATATATATACAGGCGCGTGTGTGGGGTGTTTAGTGTTCATGAGTGTATGTACAATTATATAAATCAATGTTAACAAATACAGTCCAATATATTTCTATGTTAATGGCAAATCGATCAATACAGCAATGCTAACGGATTTAGAGCGCAATAAATTTTAACATTACAGTTAGTTTCTAATGTTTATGCTTCGCTGAACAATTAATGTCCTCTGGGGAAACGTTTATTGGTCGTTATAAATCATATTTCTATATCGTAAACAATTCTTTTGATGCCTATGTTATATATTTGTCAGTGACTGTTTGTCTGTAAGTCGTACCGCGTACCCACGAGTGGGTAAACGGGTTGACTATCGTTAAGTAAACACATTGCCATATATACATATAGACAGATAGATATAATGCGTTATCCTTTAAACCTTAACGAAGCACTTTGCTTCGACTTTTATTATTCGTCCACCAACGGGATGGAATAGTTTGCCCACGTCTGTCTTTCCTTCCGATTACAATTTGGGTGTTTTCAAGAGTATGTGAATACACATTTATTAAGATAATGCGCCTTACCGTCCAGGATTGCATATCATATGGGGAAGCGTAACAGTGTCAGAACGTATGCATTAACCTCTCATATGCCGCCGTCAACAATGGTTAACAGCACGTGTGCACTCTTTTTTTCCTCAATGTTGAGAGTCGTGCCCATGTCGTAGAAACAGATAATAATAATAATTAAAATATAATCAAGACCGGTAACCTATAACAACTATGACAGAGGTTGTCCCACGTGGGAAGCACCAGCATTCAAATAAAAAAAGATTCATCAAAATTGATTCATCCAGTCGAAAGTTATAAGGTAACAACCATTAAAAAAAAACAAAATACAGACGAATTGAGAACCTTTTTTGAATTCGGTTGAAAAAAGGGCAACACCGTGTCTAGTAGCGTTTAATGTTTAATCATCAGTTTAATTTGAAGTCGGTTTTGTTCTTACTCCAAAATATATTTATTTTATAGTTTCTTTTAGATGTCATTAACATAATATTAGACGTAGACGTATTCTTTATTGGCACAAACAATGAAACAAATCAAAAAGACAGAAAAAAAAAAAAAAAAAAACGGACAAATAGTACATAAGATATGATGCCAATATTGGACACCGTCTCAGCATATGCTGTGTGTGGATGCGATAGCGCTGATTTTCAGCGGACTTTGCCCAGGACTACCCAAATTCGTTCGCGCTCAATACTACATATACATGGAATTTATACAAACAATAAGTTTATAGTACAATAAATATGATATGTGTATAAATAGTTATGAGATTAATATATATTATATACAATAAAATAATAGATTAATAAATATTATGAATGTTGTTTGTGGTCAAACTATAATTTTATTTATTAACATAAAACAGTTACGTACATTACACTTTCTACGCTCTCTTTGCATACCAGATATCGATGATTAACAAAAGACGCAGTTAATCACTTCAGTGCTTGTCAACACTGGTACTGAGCAACGCGCCTGCCAACGCGAAGCGGGTGGACAGGTGCTATGCGCGTTGGCAATGCGCCCACACGACGGGCAACCTGATCTATTGTCTTTGGCGTGTCTTTCTATGCCTACACTTATTGATACAACTTAATGTTTAATTATCTAATTAAATTGCTCCGTTGGGGTGATGCTGTGTAATCCTTACGATCTTTCTTTCATCGCCGGACGTGCGGTAAATCGACACGTAAAAGTTATAAACAATTTCATTACCAACTGCAACTACCGCCAGTTTGCACCGGCCCTACTCGTCCTTGTAAGCGCAGCCACCCCTTCCATAAGGGCAGGAGACCCGTTGCTTAAACCAGGTCTGTCGCTAGGGCGAGATGGTGGATCGTTATGGCGAAGGACGACTCACCATGTGAGGTTTTAGTCGGTAGGGGCCTTTTCTTTTTTTTTGTTGACGGGGAGGAAATCTTCACAAAGATACCTCGCCTTCTGGGGGGAAGGCGGCGGTTATGTGGGGTTCTTACCCACTAAAACCTTCCCGATGCCCCTTTCCTCGGTGCATGACGAGGGGCTCCGGCATCTCACGTGGAACGCACCGGAGCCCCTATGCACTGTGCTCAAGGAGAGCACGTCCCGGGGGGGAGGTTACTCCCTCCCCCCCTGTGCCCTGGCAGCGCAAGGCGACACGGGCCAGCCGATGTCGTCTTCTTCCCGGGTCCACTTTGGTGGCCGACTCAGGCCCCCACCCTTGTCGCCTTGTACGACAGGCAGGGTCGGTAGGGGCCTGTTCTAGGTCGAGCATGACACTTTACCGTATGAATAGCGTAAAGCGTAGACATAGCATTTCCATGTAAAAAAACTGCATAGCGCGCTGCCATTACACCCTGGGTCCACGTGGTGGACTACGTAGTTATACTCTCTCCAAATAAGACCCCAACAGAGGTATATATAAAGGCATTTACTTTTGTGGATATATACGCCCTTTTATGTCCCACTGTTGGCACGCTTTGATATCAAATAATAGTATTAAAATGATAGCCTTTATTCAGGTAGTATTTTGTAAATGAATATATAGGTATATTGTATTTTAGTCTCCAATATTATTCCTATCTCTCTTCAAAATCCTCTTCCAACTTCTTCCATTCATCTGTTCTTGCTAGACCAAGTGTTCTATTCATCTTCCTATCGTTCCATTTGTATACTACGGTTTTCTTTTACCGTCCTTAGGGTAACAGCAATTGAATTTGCTCCATTTGAATGACATTAAAAATATTGTCAGTCAAAATAAATTATATTACCATGTTTTTTTATTACGTCACTTGGAGAACCCATTTACAATGTAATAAAATTATGCTAAAGAATCTTCAAATAATGTACGTCATAACTAAAAAATCTTGGCCCTGAATCGAAATCCAAAGTTCAAGGGAATCTAACGACCTTTTCCCTAGAGGTACCTTGCCCCAATGACCTTACAACTCACGGGCCTCGCTTCGACTTCAAGGGTAGTCCTTGGGAATAGAGGTCGACACAGCGCCCGCGTTCTAATTTTCTACAATCTTCCGCCTGAGACCTCGACCCAAGGAAACGTCCTTGTGAGGTCAGGGTTTGCAAGGTCGACCTTGGCACAAGGACATGTCTTGATCGGTGTATTTCAACCCTTTCATTATTTCGTTTAGCTTTTAATTTAAAACGGCAAGATGGTCGGATAGATATTTTTAACGTCACTGTTTAATAAATAATTGACAGTTACATATTAAAACAATCGAAACCACAAAAGATTTAAATAATTAGCGTTATAATTATAAACAAAAAATTTCAAGCTTGACTTTAACGAAAATAAAATGGCGTCGTCACATACTCCGTTTTACGTTTAACGACTCTATGACAGTTGACAGCTCCGTTCGTGTTAATTTGCTAATGACAACGTCCGCCATATTGTCTTTAGGGTTCGACATCGACAAGTTTTTGACAAATAATTAACATTTTATTTGGACAAGTTATATAGTAAAAAGTGGTTATTTTAATATTACAAACCATTTTTCTCTACTCCAGTTTTATTTGTGTATAGATATGAATACGGATTTTTTATCACAATGTCGGGGGTCTTAAACAGCGTATCGCTGTCTCTGTGCGGAGCGCGCGAGATGTGTGACAGAGAGGGTCACCTCTCGCTCACTCTCGTTGCAAATGGCTGTTGCTCAATGTCCCTTCCTGATTGGTCGACAAACTTAGTTTATAATTAGTACCAGTAAGGACGTAGCACATAAGTTTGTATATATAGTTAAGAGATTAGAAATTACATGACATTACAAATCTGGACTCCGAGTGTTATTCTTCCCGCAAATATCAACAAGAGTGGAGGCCTCCCACATTGGTGACCCCGACGTGATCTGGAGTCAGACCGACGTGATTGAAACATGGAAGATCAACATACAAGATTCGAATTTTTAACGAAGCAAATTGAAAAACTTACGCTTGAAATTGCCGAAATACGCTCCCGTTCGCAGCATAATGATCAGCGCCGTCCCTTTCGCTGGCGCTCACGCTCACGTTCGCAGTCCAGTACGCGACGCAGTTCATCAGTGAAGCCTGGGGATCCTACATGGGAATGCAAATACCATTTCCGGTTTGGCGACAAAGCGATACGTTGCGAGTCACCGTGCTGTCGCCGAAATAAGAAGTCGGAAAACTAACGTCGACATCGACTGTGGCGAGCGTCGATGTCTCCCATACAAGCAATCGCCTATGTGTACACGATCGCGACACTCGGGAACGTTTCCTCGTGGACACAGGCGCCGACATTTCCGTACTGGCAGCGACAAATAAGACAAGAAACAGCCGAGATAGCGCTTTCCAACTTTTTGCCGCAAATAATACGCCCATAAAAACGTATGGTGAGAAAACGATTAGGCTGAACCTTGGCCTTCGTCGAAGCTTCACGTGGACCTTCATCATTGCAGATGTCAAGACTTCGATATTAGGAGCTGACTTTCTTCGCCATTTTCAACTGCTTGTGGACCTGCATAAGAAAAGGTTAGTCGATATGGTGACAGAACTATCGATAAATGCCATCGAGATCTCTACACCTTCCGAAGCCATCCACCTTATCAATTCCAGTCAAGATTACCATGGCATATTGAAGACTTATCCTAACGTACTTCGGCCCATGTCACTGAAGCAGCCACCGAAACACAACGTAGTTCATTACATCGAAACAACCGGCCCACCGTTGTTTGCACGCGCGCGCCCTGCCGCCCGACAAATACAAAGCGGCCAAAGAAGAATTCGAGCGCATGATGGAGATGGGTATATGCCAGCCATCAAAGAGTCCTTGGGCGAGCCCGCTCCATGTTGTTAAGAAAAAAGATGGAGGAATACGAATTTGCGGAGATTACAGACGCCTTAACGCAGTTACACAACCGGACCGGTACCCTATACCTCGCATTCAAGACTTCACGTATCAGCTGAAAGACATGAAATTATTCTCCAAAATCGATATCAAGACTGCATATTACTGGATACCTATAAATAAAGAAGACGCAAAGAAGACCGCCGTAATCACACCTTTCGGCCTATTCGAATTCAACTGCATGACGTTTGGTCTCAAAAATGGAAGCCAATCTTATCAAAGATTCATGCATGAGGTCCTACGAGGTATTAGCGGATGCTTTTGCTACATAGACGACATCCTGCTCTTTTCAAAATGTGAAGAATCGCATAAAAGCTGCTTCACGAAATATTAAAACGCCTCGAAATACGGTGTCTCGATCAACGTAGACAAGTGCGAGTTTGGAAAGAATACGATCAACTTCCTAGGCTACGAAGTTACAGCAGAGGAATAAGACCTCCTCAAGAACGTACAGACGCCATATCTACATACCCCAAGCCGAAAACCATCATCGAGCTACGACGTTTCTTAGGCATGCTAAATTTCTACCGTGATTGCCTACCTCACCAAGCCGACTTACAACACGATCTAAACAAGTATTTACATAACAGAAAAAACGACAAGACGCCAATCAGATGGACGCCTGAAGCCGAAAACGCTTTTGAAAAAATGCCGCCAAAGCATCTCAGAAGCCACAACACTAGCGTACCCGTCTGTCGGAAACAAACTTGTCATCATGACCGACGCCTCAGATCATAGTCTAGGCGCCGTACTGCAACAAAAGACTCAAGTTTGGAAACCACTGGCATTCTTTTCGAAAACTATGAGTGCTACTCAACGCCGCTACAGCGTGTATGATCGCGAGCTATTAGCGATCTACTCAGCTGTAAAACATTTTCGTCGATTAATAGAAGGCTCCGAAGTCACCATCTACACCGATCACAAGCCTCTTACGTATGCACTGACAAAGACAGCGAGTAACAGCGACAGCCCGCGCCGTGAACGTCAACTCAGCTACATCAGCCAATTCTGCTCAAAATCGAGTATCTAAAAGGCGAAGAGAACCCAGTCGCCGACGCATTGTCGTGCATAGAGGAAATACAATGCCCAACTGCAATCGACTTCGCTCAATTGTCTATCGACCAAAGCAACGACGAAGAACTAAAGAAGTTAAAAGTACAACCGAACTTAAAATTCGCCGATCTAACCCTACCTGGAATGAGCCGTCCAATCACGTGTGAGCTGTCCACAACAACGCCACGCCCATTTTTACCCAAGGCATATCGTTACGCCGCTTTCAAAGCGCAACACGAACTGTGCCATCCAGGCGTAAGAACGACAAGAAAGCAGATGACCACCAAATTCTTCTGGCCAGCGATGAGTAAAGAAGTGGCAAGTTGGACGAAAGCCTGCACAGAATGTCAGCGCGCTAAAGTACATCGCCACGTCGTAACGCCGCTATCTACATTTCCGCCATCGCAACGCTTCGAACATATACACATAGACATAGTCGGCCCCCTACAACCATCCAACGGTTATCGATACTGCATCACTATTATCGATAGATGCACGAAATGGCCCGAAGCGATTCCCGTGCAAGACATAACCGCAGAGACAGTCGCTAAAGCGCTTTACGAACAGTGGATAACACGCTTCGGTTGTCCGTTAAGAATATCAACCGATCAAGGCCGCCAGTTCGAATCATCATTGTTCAACACATTATTAAAAAGTTTGGAATAAACAGAATTCGAACCACCGCATTCCATCCTCAATCTAACGGTCAAATAGAGATGGCATAGAACTATGAAGGCCGCGCTCATGGCTCGTGGCGCGTCTATAACATGGAGTGAAGACTTACCTACAGTAATGTTGGGGCTACGCAGCGCTATACGAGACGACAACAATTTCAGCCCCGCGCTTATGACCTATGGTACAAATCTGAGGATACCGTCCGATTTCTTCGTGCCTACTCAGCCGAAATATGACGACGCAGATTTTCTACGGCATCTAACAGAAGCGATGACGTCATTAACGCCTACAACACGTCCGCAACAAACGTCACAGCGACCATTCGTCTACAAAGATCTCTCAAAGTGCTCACATGTATTCGTCCGCAATGACACCGTGCGGTCACCACTCACACCACCGTACGACGGACCATACGAAGTTTTAAAGCGACACGAAAATATTTCAAAATTCAACTTCCAACGCGAACTTCAGTAATATCGCTGGACAGATTGAAGCCCGCATATACAATTGAGAGTGAAACAGACAAGGAAGAGGTACCTGCAACTAGAAACACAGCAACATCAAGTAACACGCTCGCTACCAGCCATCCCTACGTAACAAGATCGGGCCGCGTCGTAAAGAAGAGCGTACGCTTCGCTTGAGGGAGTGATGTCGGGGTCTTACACAGCGTATCGCTGTCTCTGTGCGGAGCGCGCGAGATGTGTGACAGAGAGGGTCACCTCTCGCTCACTCTCGTTGCAAATGGCTGTTGCTCAATGTCCCTTCCTGATTGGTCGACAAACTTAGTTTATAATTAGTACCAGTAAGGACGTAGCACATAAGTTTGTATATATAGTTAAGAGATCAGAAATTACATGACGTTACAAATCTGGACTCCGAGTGTTATTCTTCCCGCAAATATCAACAAGAGTGGAGGCCTCCCACAACAATTATAAAATTGATAACACTTCTTTTGAAGTTATATTCTAGGCGCTCTATGGAATATAATATCTATTGTATGAGTGTAATTAACACTCATACTAGATCAAAAACACTTTGAAAGGCTTTGTGATCTAAAATAGTTAAGGAACAAATTTGTAGATATTTCTCAGTTGCAGGAAGACTGAAGCGGTTTCTGTATTTCTATGAATAGGTGGGCACGATAGAGGAAAGTATCAAGACTTTGTATGACCACCATGAAATGGAAGTGCGTTACACCCAACTATTTAAGTGGCTGGGCACCTAACTTTTGCCGTGTCGTCTTATAAATTGATGATAGCGGGTGGCTGTCACTAAAATGTATCGTTACGGTCGTGTCCCGCTGCGTTTGAACCGAGAGTAACCGGTCATTCACGATCGTGTGCTGCGTGTCTGAATGTGTGTGAGCGAGAGCGCAGAGAAATAAAATGACCGAACCAGTAAAATAAATAATTTATAAATAAGAAAAAAAATGCGACCAACTCTACTAGGTCGTGCGTAATATGTAAATTATAATGTTAGATAATAAATCAAAAATAAAAAATACATGTGTATTGTTAGACGATGCCAAGTGCTCATTGTTCTAGGATTCGTCGTCACGAATTTAACGTCCGAGTGCCTTGCGGCCAGACACCTGGGATTTTTTTTAAAGCTGTTAATCTACGATGACCACCACCACTATAAAATATAACTACAGAACCCTCCGGTAAATCGATTGTATTACTCTGTAGCTTTCTTCATTTTACTTGTTTCATCAATTCATTTGTCACTGCTGAAATACCAATTGAGATAGCGGTACGAGAAAATCGTGAAGTGAATTGATGTGATTTTGATTGACAACTCTCCTGTGCGATTAATGTGCTCGTTGCGAGCCAGAAAAATCGTTACAGTTGTCCCAACAACTCAACAGTTTCCTTTGGCAGTTTTTTTTTATTACAACCTCATTCTCTCTCTCTCTTTGTGACCACACACCCACAGTGGGTGAGTGAATGCGTGTGTGAATATGCCAATTGTATCTATGTACTACTACTAAACTACTCAGTATCATCCTCCACGATCGTATGTCCCTCAGTTGAGCATAAGTCTGCCCACTAAAGAGGCAATGCATTGTCAGCAACGCGGTCTCAAAATTGATTAACAGACTACACAACTATTATTTTTTAATTTATTTATTTATTAAATATATATTATATTACTACTTTAGTTTATTCAGGTCAAACTTAGGTAAGAATGCGCCTTTATATAGACTTACTATAGAATTCAAAAAAGAAGGATATCGACCTCTTTTTTTAAAGTATTGGTATATTTAAAAAGTCACTTATAAATAGTTTTTTTTATTAAATAACTTTAATTTAAAATTTAAATTATTTATTTCGTATTATTAATTATATTGTCGTATAATTAATTAATAATTATAATGTCACTCGCCATTAAATTGCAAGCAGTCTTCACCTTTAACTGCGATGACATTAACTTTACAACTTTTAACTGTTTTTATATATTGTATGTTAAAAAAGTTTATTGTGTTGGTATCAATAAATAAATAAATAAATGACTTGCTGCTATTTACTGTGTAACAGCATTGTTAACAGTATATATATGTCAATACATTTAATTTCATGAATATTAATAAAACAATAATATTATTATAAAGATTTGAATTGGAACTAAAAAATATTGCATAAAAAGGAATAAATTAAAAGTAAAAACTTTTTGGATTCTACTGCGGTGGACCCATTGGCCAGGGCAGCCATTCGCATGCAAGTATTAGAACAATTCTGTATTCATTGAAAAAAAAGTTCATTGGTGTCGTCATTCTAAGTTCTGGCCAACTGAACGTAATTCGGTGGCCAAGTGTAGTCAGAGTTTATTACTGTATTGAAAACATCACTACCGTCGTTTCTAGGTAGATTAAGAATATTCACAAGAAACAAATACGTCATATTAAAATTTGTTATTCCTTCCAAAATAATATTAAATTAACTGTAAATGCAGTATTTATTTTATTTTCCTTAGTAAATATAAATGTTACCAGGCCATAATATTTTCACAAAAAAAGGGGAAAAAGTTAATGAGTAATGAATTTTAAGCCATACATATGCTGCTTTGTTTTACCAACTTAACTGTCGTTTAAACTACATTTATAAATGAACGATTATATTTAACTAGCCCTTTTTAATTAGAACTATGACCTGAACAACATTAAAAAAAACCGCGATTAAAACAGATGAGAAAAAAAGAATATAGAACAATACTGGCCGTTTTTCAGTAATAAAAAAGAAAAAAGCAACGTAGCCTATGAAAATGACAACTTACCGCCAAAACAACTGGATTAGGCACGAGTTTAAGCACTAGATAAGTCACTAAACTAAACTACAGCTAAGTGCAACTAAACTAAACGTCTACACGATCCTAGTTGTAGTATAGTTTTAAAATATCATATCACAGTGGCGACGTACCGCCATAGCGTTCCCGTCTATAAATACAGCTCGGGATGTTAGACGAAAATTCAAAGTTTACACGCTTTATGGGAAACGAAAGCTTTTATAATTAATCCGTGAGTCAGTTTACATAGAGAATTCCAAAAGAAAGAGACAATGGCAAACTTTTTATGAGAGAAGGAGCAATACTTACTAATAGGGTCTAGAGTCTGCTATTTGCCTATGACGTTTAATTATAAAACCGATATATTACAGTCATATATATCATTCCATCATTACCAAACACGTCTAATACTAAAAACACACGATTGGCGTGCCAGTGGTACGCCATTAGTAAACTGCAGCTGCACCAACGAAATAAAAGACTATTAATACTACCCAATATCCACCACTATGATGACAATGAACGTTCACAAACATCTACACAACCGAATAGAGATAGGTTTTTTTCTTTCTTTGTTTTCTGTGGACTTTTGCCTTTTTGGGCATGTCTGCCGAAAAGTCCTTAACCTAAGTACACACACAGGTCGCATGAAGCGAGAAAGAAAGTCATCAATTTTGAATGGCCAGCTTCGTCGCTCCCTCTGAGGTCGGGTCAGACAACAACATTAAACAGGCACAGATTTTTATTTTATAACGGACTACACAGATTAGTCAAAGAAGCAGAGCACTAAGGTCGAGTAGCCTGAACCTCTGTTGCTAGTAACAACTAGGTTCAGGCTACGCGAACACACGAGGATACCCCAGTGAGGGGTAACCTCGGCTTGGGCGGTTATGTTACGCGTCAGCATTCGGATCCGAGGGCGCCTGAGAGGGCCGAACCACGGTGTGGTTAGTTGCTATTTCTATGATATCTAAGGGATAACATAACAAAAGCTAAACTAGCTTTAAGTGCCACTTCGGAAAAGTTGGAGTTACTACATATTAAAACTGCAAAAAGCCGACAAAAATGTATAATTAAAGGTTGACGCACTTTCGAGCTTGCAAATGCTCTGCACAAAGTGATCTTGAGATTCCGCGTATATGTGTAAAATTTTCTAATAAATCTATTTACAGGTGTATTTTAGCCACTTTAGGCCACTGTAAGCACTTCTGCCGGTGTCCATGTTTTACGAAATAGCAATTAAAGCTATTGAACGTTGATAGTTTTCCGATAAAAGTTTTTTTATTTTTCACTATATGTTTAGTTTAGTTATAATACAGGGTGGCCCATAAGTCCTTTGAAAAGTAAAATTTGAATAAAACGAAGAGGGCGCGCGTGAGCGGTGCAGGGGAAGCGGGGGGAGTAACTTCGGTTTCTGGGAATTTAGTCGCGATGGAACGTTTTACCGGAGCGGACCGTGCGTTTTGTGTGCGCGAGTTTTATAAAACGACAATTCGGCAACCGTTGCGCGGCGTAAATTTCGAGAACACAAAGGTTTACACAACTTTGACGACACTCCAACTCTTCAAACGATTAAGAACTGGGTTGCTAAGTTCGAGGAGACCGGTTCGACGTTAGATAAACCGCGGTTGGGTCGCCCAAGGACGTAACGTACGGAACAAAACATAGACACAGTGACACAGTCTATTCGCGAAAATCCGACACAGTCAACTCGTAACCGCACCAGAGCATTAAACGTATCCAGGACATCGTTACAACGGATTTTGAAGAAAGACTTACATATGCACCCTTACAAAATTCAGTTGGTTCAAGAATTAAAGGAAACTGACGGTATTCTAAGACAAAATTATGCGAATGAAATGTTGAATCGGTTTACTTCCTTCAATAACATAATGTTCTCTGACGAGGCTCATTTCCATCTTAACGGGCATGTTAGTAAACAAAATTGCCGCTATTGGAGCTCCATCAATCCAAAACTTAAGCATCAGAAGCCCTTACATAGTCCGAAAGTGACTGTTTGGGTCGCTATGTCAGCCCATGGTATCCTAGGGCCTTATTTCTTTGAGGATGGCAGAGGGCGCGCAGTTACGCGTCGGAGCGATATGTGGCTATGATCGAAGAGTTTTTCATACCAGAATTGCAAAACTTTTCAGGCTTTAATGCCAGGATGTGGTTTCAACAGGATGGGGCCACTTCTCACACCTCTAACACTGCTATGCCCGTTATCCGTCAACTTTTTCCTGGCAAAGTGATCTCTAAGAGAGGAGACATTTCCTGACCTCCACGTAGTCCAGATCTGACCCCGATGGATTTTCTTTGTGGGGCTGCCTTAATGCTAAAGTATACGACACAAACCCGCGGTCAATTGAGGCCCTAAAAGAAAACATCCGCAGAGAAATGACAAGCATTTCAGCAGTGACGTGCCGCGCAGTCATCGTCAATTTTAGGCGTCGTTTGCAAGAGTGCCGTGATCGCAACGGATTACATTTAGAAGATGTTATTTTCAAAAATAATTCCCGTTTTTAAGCTTTTTTGTAAATAAAAATTTAATTCATAATGTAATTAGTTTTATTTTAATAATTTTTTTCATATCAAAGGACTTATGGGCCACCCTGTATATGCCGTCGACCGCTTTCCTCGTTCATATATTTCCTCTCCATACAAAGGTTGACTGTAAGAGATCGCTCTAGCGATAAGGGTACAGCATGAAATTGTAAAATGTACCTTATTTCTATAATACTAGATTGTGTTCGTGTTTGATTGTGTGAACAATATAGCAATAACTATCTATCTTCGAAAATTTAATCCGAAACCATACATCAATATAATAATCAAAGTGAAATAAGCTAAGACATATCATGAATATTTTTTAGTCTAAAATTCATCTGATTTTTTTTCAAATTCGAATTCAGAAATAGTAACATGGAAGAAACTTCGTAGCATTTATAACTCAATGCATTACGATAATGTAAACAAAGACCTCTTAGAAACATCTTACTGTATCTTTAATTGTAAATATGAAAACAATTTTGTAATCATTCTAAACTCGAATTGTAAACAGTTTTAACACCATCAAATAGTATTTATACGAAATATGTTTACGTAATGGTTATTAAAATATGCATAACTAGTTATAAATAAATTCATTTATGTAATAACATCGTTTGATCTTCATATCAAAGTAATGTAACCACAAACAATTCGACGACTTCGATACTGATAGATCTGTGATTAAGTTTTTTTTTTATTAATTCAAAGCAAGTGTTATAATCTGTAGGTCTCGTAGAATAAAATAGTCCAACAACTAATACATTCGCTTTATTGAGACAGCGTAACGTTGTATAAAGAATTATTTATATCGAGTCAAACGTCACAACTGCGCGTCCTCACCATCTTTTTACCAAATTAATTAGAAGTCAGATTAGGAACTAATAAAGTTAAACTATTGTTTACAATGCCAAGTTCATGTGACGATCAACTAAATTATTAATTATGAATTAAAGATACAATAAGGTTCAGGTAAATCATTAAGATATCATTGGAAGTAGTTATTATGTATAACAATCGCTGGGTGTCAGGTGTTGCCAGCTAACACAAGTGCTTGACGATAATCCCAACGTTAAGCAGAAATGCAGTCCTGAACGGTAAGGCGAATTGGAAGTTTAGTAAATTCACTCTACTCTTGAAAACAACTAGATTGTAATCGGAGGGAAAGACTTGGAAAACTATTCCAGCCTTTTGCTATACAAACAATTATAGACAGTATTGTACTGTACAGTACATAGTACCGAGTCTTTTAAACCTATTGTGTACAAAATGAACGTTCATTGGCATCGCAGCGGTCGATAATTTCTAGTTTTGGTAGTGTTACAGTACGTAGGTTTTACCAATGGCGTACCACTGGCATGCCAATCGTGTGTGTGTTAGCATTGGATGTATTTGATAATTGATACTATAATAGACCGGTTTCATTATGAAACATTATTTGAAGATAGCAGACTCGGGGCCCAAGTCGGTTGAAAAACGGAAATTCATTGGCGGGCATTCTAATTGTCAGTGTACGCCGGCTAGAATTCCAACATCTTAGTGTTTGCCTATTGTGTAACAATGTACTTTCAACCGGCTTCAAAAAAGGTGGAGGTTCTGGAGGTGTGTATTTTTTTTTGTTACCTACCATAACACATTACGAACATAAGTTGATAAGATTTTTTAAATAAAGGTGGTGCTTCCAGTGTGATCCCAGTTTGGTACAATTCTGACATTGGCATCCATGAGTAAACCGTAGAAGTTTTAAATTTTCATCAAGCCTGTGCACCACAAATGGACGAATAACTCAATATCACGCCAACCGATTTCGATGATTCATTTTTTATTGGAAAGGATGTAATTCGAGAATAATTTGGTGAGAGTTTGGTTCTGATTAATTCTATTTCGTTATATTCCTATTCTATTTGGAGTCGATTTTTGTTATTACCCGTAGATATACTTTTGTAACGGTGTATCATAAATATCCCTCTAGAGGGGATGGCAATCTTGAAAAGCTGGTCATCGTTGGCAATACAGAAGGCAAGAGAACAAGAGACCGGTCGCCAACACGATGGTCTGATCAAGTAAAAGGTGCCATCTCCTCTCCTAATCTCTACCAGTTGGTGAGGGCTGCCTCGGACCGAAACCGATGGAGGCAGATTGTTCATTTGAGGGGCTCTAGTGACCACGATCCTCAGAAATGAGGGAACGAGAAAGAAGAAGATCATAAATATTGTTCACGCCTATAACCAATCATATTGCTGTTGGCGTGTAATAAAATATATAAAATTTACTTTACATATTAAATATGTTTACACTAAATGATTATCCTCATGATGCCTATCTATTATATCTATTATATTGTAATAAATGTCATATGAAGTTGTGTTTTATCTTTGCTTTCTGCCAAGCCTGCGCGCATGTCTAGATTAAGACTCCTACGTGTTTGGATGAATCACGCTATTAGGTGTATATGTCTATAGAATAAACATAATCAATTTATTCATGTATCATATTTATTATACTCTTATTGTCTGTATAAATTTCATATAAAAGTAGTATAGCGCGCGCACGTCTTTAGGTCTTTAGGTAGTCCCGGGCACCGCTGAAAATCAGCGCTGTCGCATCCTTGCGACAGTATATGCTGAGATGGTGTCCGATATTGGCATCATATGTTTTGTATTATTTGTCCGTGTAACTTTAACTGTGTTTTGTCTATTTTTCATTCTTTTTTAATGTGTGTTATATTCTGTCTGTGATGTGTTTTCTATTGTGATGCCAATAAATATTTTCATTTCTATGTTATGTCTATTAAATAAAGTTTGGCTCCAAACTTGTCGATTTTTGTGGGGAAATGCCTACGCATAGTTTATCTCGCAGGGGCGAGAAAAGGGTATGTCAGACTCGCACCGATTAAAACCCCAAGTGTCCTACTTACCTCCGGCACCTTTAGCCAGAACCACGGGAACGTTTGCGCACATAGAGTCGAGGTACCCTTACGTCTGGCAGGAGCCCAACTGGAAAACTGCGCGCGTCACCCCGAGGATGGTAACCTAGGCCTTGTAGGCCTTAGTTATGGGGGACGGAGAAAAGCAATATGTGCTCTCCTCCGTCATCTGGGTCGTTAGGTACAAGCTTTTCGAAATAATTTAACACTGGCAACATTGAGATTTTACTGAGACGCCTTCTTTGTATTTCGGAATTATTGCAGAAATATTACAAAATAAAATTATTTTTCAAAAAAAGAGAATCATCAAATCGATTCACCCAGTTCAAAATTATGAGCTCAACAAACATAAAAAATAAAAATAAAATATTCAGATGAATTGAGATTCCTCTCTTTTTCGAAGTCGGTTGATAAGTACCTTATCCTTTGATATTTGTAACATCTTGTCAGGTCGTCATTTCTCCTTGGCCTCCAATCCAAAGCTTTCCTTTCCCATCAGCCGTGTCTATAACGGCATGAGTGGAAAAAAAAATATTCTAAATCGATTAACAAATGACAACGCTGTAAGTGCACAAACAATTAAAAATACAGACAAATTGAGAACTGCCTTTTTGATTTTTTTCGAATTCGGTTAAGAAACCAAATCATTTCACTATTCACTAATGAGTCAAGATTCTCCAGTTTTCATCTCTTCCGTTGATTAGTATTTCCGCCGCCCACAGCTAGTCGCCTCTATAGGTCGACATGTGTTTCTCATCTCGACCGGGAATCGAATGACGGCGATGTGCGAAAGAAATACATGCTTGTGTAAATACGATTTAAAAAAAATTCTACCACTTCTGAAGTACTCTGAACTGAGAACATATACGTGGCTGTGCAAGACGCTTCTGCATTCTGGTCGCTCTTCTCTATGCTTCTTGCTCTTATCAGAGTAGTCGTGGTCATCATGATGCGGTAATTGGCAGTAGACGGCACTCGTCACACAACGTCTCGCGGTCTGCTGACTGTAAATCGGTCACATTCGTAACACCCATCATACCTTGTACTTGATCCGTCTATCGTTTTGTGGATCAACCTTGTGGTCTAATGTCGTCCACTCCGCACGATAAAACGCTCTTACGAGTCGTTTCCACGTCGGCTTTTTTTTGGACGAACTAATACAGTTGGCCAGAGAGGCTGGCCTTTACTGCTTTACCGTATCGAGAGGTGGCTAGTAACTCCACAAAAGGGTACCCCCGGTGAGGGCCGAACCATGACTCGGTCGGTAGCTATTTTATTAGCAAAAGACTATTGAGAATTGAGACAATCAGACAATAAACTAAACTAACTAACCACGTCGGCTGCCCAAAGAATTTTAATGTACGCCTACGCAGTTGTGTAAGTAAGCTTATTGATACCAAGCTTCAAGGATAGAGGCATTTGTTGGCTCCCCTGACTGCCTTAGTAGCATTCTCTACTTGCGACTCTAAGTGCGAACGAGAAAAATATTGGTATATATTATCTAGTTGTTCACTGGGCAACAAGGGTGGGGCCTTTGTCGCCCGCCAAAGTGGATCAGGGAAGAGGGTGACATGGCCCGTGTCGCCTTGCACTGCGAGGGCTCAGGGGAGGAGGGATTAACATCCCCCCCTGGACTTGCTCCTGCAAAGAGCCTAGCGCAGAGGGACTTCGGTGCGTTTCTCTGGAGATCCCGGAGCCCCTCACCATGCACCGAGGAAGAGCCACCGGGGGGTTTAGAACCCCACATGACACCGCCTTCCGTCCCGTCAACAAAAAAAATATTATGTAGGTGTATTACAATCGAACACGCTGTTAGCTTTTCTCTAAAGTGTTTCCATCTATTTTCAGTCTATGTCACGTGATTTCATCTAAATTTCTTTCTACTCTGACGTCTTAAGGTTTAATCGTTTACATGACACGTGATTTATAAAATTGACGTGACGGTGTCTCATGGCATATATTTTATAAATATAAAAGGTGGGTTCGTGGATATATGATAGCGATATATGACAGCGTTTTCCTTGTATGCGAAGTCAACTCATAGACACAGAAAGTTTCGCTATGCGCATTTCAAGCTCGTTAGCTCCCATACATTTTAATTTCAAACCGTTCTATTTTTCACGCGAAATAATGCCGTCAGGTGGGTATCGTTAAAAGTGATTAAGGTAATAAATAAACTAAAAAAAACTCATACCATTTGGCAGCCCACGTGCCAAACTATGCAGCGGGCCTGTAAATCTATTAGAGATATTGACAATGGGATGACCGCATATGAGAATGAATCGATTTATCTCGATTTTTTAAAAGAATGCTTACAATTTTTTTTTCACAAATATTATCAACATTCTTGTTAACTTGTCTTGGGGTATGATTCACGTCAATAGTCGAATGGTGGATTTGAACCCACGACCTTACGACCAGACTATACCTATGGGCTCTTATGTATATCTCTTATATATATGCACCGAGTGCATGGTGAGGGGCTCCGCGATCTCCAGTGAAACGCGCCGGTGGGGCACCTGCACTGTGCTCAAGGAGAGCACATCCCGTGGGGGGAGGTTACTCCCCCTGTCCTCTCGTAGTGCAAGGCGACATAGGCCAGCCGATGTCGTCTTCTTCCCGAGTCCACCTTGGCGGACGATAAAAGCTCCCACCCTTGTCGCCCTGTGAACCCTCGCACTATACCTAAACTATTATTTTACTTATGCAATTAAAAGCTATTTATTTTTTTTTTCTAAAAATAAATGTAGCGTAAGTTACTCATTATTACATCAGCTAACTGCCAATGATGGTCCCTTCAAAATCTATCCAGCCATTCTAGAGATAATCCGGTACAAACAGATAATAATTGCATCATCATGTGCATGTAATAAAAAGTAATTTTAATATTACAAACAGACACATTTTATTTATTTGTATAGATAAATATAATACGTGTATAAATAGTTAATAGACTTATGTATAATAGAATAGATGTACATAATATTTTAATAGGCACTGTAATTTGTATTCGGAGGCGAACTGCTGGGCTATGATGAATAAACAAAATCTAGAATCTGGCGTCCACTTTACATGGATATACGTTTTGATACCACTAGAGATGTAACGATAGTTTGTTTAAATAAAAAACAAATTTCACGTATCGATTACCGAATAGTGTAGTGAGGCGAATAGTTCATTAAATCGGACAAATACGAACGACACGCATTTCCCCGCGTGCCAGTGTCGCGTTACTACAAGTGGGCGCGTGCAACCCAGGGCTGTATTCAGCGTGCACTTTATATTTTAAATAAAATAACAATGAGAAATGATATTAGTCCTGGTAACTTAATTTGAAATTACGTATTAATAGAGGGTCGTTGTGTTGTCTAAATTTCTGTTTGGTCGTTTGCCACTTCTTCTATAAGGAAATTCGCTTGAGGCCTGAACTGTTTCATAGTTTTTTCAGTAATATGTCCTTACATCCCTAGCGAGGTAGACAGAGATACCAATCTTTATTCATTTTCCACGCTTATTATCTACTGGGCACAACATTTTGGCAATGTTTTTTTTAAACTAATCCGAACGAACACTAAGTCAGATGGAACCCAAAACATCGTAAAGTCGAATTATATGCATAAAGGTTTTGAAGCGTCAATAAAAATCCCGCATGACGAGAACCTTGTGAAGGCCGAAAGGGAAAAAATCACTAAGGACCTCGACTTGGCTCACGAGGTGACCACCATGTGGGATGTGGATTCGACGATCATTGTCCTGATAGTCGTTTATGTAAACGATCTTAAAGCGAAAAGTCTCGATCAACATCTTAAGAGACTTTCGCTAGACGGCTGGGTCAAGGGTCAGATACAGAAGGCAGTACTCCTGGACACAGCACGCATCGTCAGGAGGTTTCTCTCTATGTCGCCCTAACCACCGGTTGCTTGGGCCCTACTTCATTGCCGGTGGCACACACTAGGATAGGTTTTTATAATGTTTTTGTATTTTGTATGATATTTTTGTGTATTTTACTTTTTATATAAATATAATAATGTCTTTATTATTATTTGAAATAAAGACAAAACTATTTTTATTTATAATATTTAGAGAAACAACATTTAATGTCCGTATTCCAATTCTATCTTTTATATAAATGACACATTATTTTACAGTGACATTTTACATTTCAAATTATAAAAATACAAAAATAAAATAAATATAAGTAAATAGGTTTTATATCTTTACTTTACATAAATATTATAAAAATTTTACCCAAGGCTTCAAAATAAATAAAAATATAATAATAATTTATTTATTCAATACTTGATTGAACTTAGACTCATCATTACATTATACTATTTTTAGAATTTACAACAGAACAATACAATAACTATTAAATAATAACTTTAGACTAAATTAGATTATATAATATTATACTGTCAATGGTTTAAGGAAGGCGAAACTTAGGTTCGACTATAGACGTGAACACAAGCTTAAGTTTATTTAGAAAGGTTAACATATAGTTAGCAATCTTAAAAAAAGACAAAATTTATAATTAACGTCAGAACTGGTCCTGTCCAAGCTGACCATTTGTAAGTCAAAAGTCATTTTTTTCTAATATCCCCGGCGGAGTCCACACGCTAGTCCGACTCTGCTCTAGCTCTCTGGCTATAAAAGCACGATATAAATACACACCGCGGCCAGCGCATTAATTAAGACGCAGGGAATTCTTAACGGGATCAACGGGATATTTTCGTTGGCCAACATTTTTCGATCGAAACGAAAGCTACAATGAAAATATTCACTAAAGCAAATATCTCTCGACTGAAACTTTATGAAACGAAATGCACTAAATAGACTGCGTGTACTTCTGTTTCTTGCTTTATTATTATGGTCGGCTTTTAAATCTTTCAACCCCAACACAACAGATATTTCAATCTGACAATTTGTTATCAGATTGAAATATCTGTACAAAAAATAATCTCTCATATTCTTTCAACTATAATGGGGTAGACAAAGACAGCCATCGCCATCCGCCTTTCAAAATGCTTATGGATTCATTTGGTCCAATAGGTAGCAGAGCATGTGCCTATGATTATACAACAGGTATACATTTAACGACTAATTTTTAACTTTTTTTTTTGATAAAGGGGGGAATCTTTAACAATATACACCGTCTTCTGAGGAAAGGATATTACCAACTAAAACCCACCCGATAGCCCTTCCTCGGTTCATGGTGAGAGGCTCCGGGATCTCCGGAACCCAACGGAGCCCCTCTGCACTATGCTCGGTGAGCACATCCCGGAGAGGCTAATCCTTTCCCTAGCGTCCTCGCAGTGCAAGGCGACACGGACCAGCCAATGTCGCCTTCTTCCCGGTCCACTTTGGCGGAACCCTTGTCGCCTAGTGAACCCGAGTCCCCTTTTTGTAGCTTTCTCTGACAGGCAGGGGATACCGCAGCCTTACTTTACTGAATGATGATGGAATTTTTAACTTACTTTAAGTGGCTAACCAACAGAAAAATGATACGCATAAACTCATTGGCTGAAGTCAGCCTGGAATCCAACATCCGACAGTCTGATCATAAGTCTAACTTGGCAAACCAGTGGATCAACATAATAAAATATAAAAATAATCCAACAACAAAAAAATCCTTCTCCGATCAAAAAACAACACAACAAGATCAACAAACAAAAATTAATCGACTTGTAGACCATAACGACAGCAACGAGCTTAATATAAGAAAAGCAATAGCTCTTAATGATGTCGGTCTTATGATGCATATCAGAGCTAAGCTCTAAATCAAAACGTCTTACAAGGAAGTAGACGAGACAGCTCCCGATCCCTGATATTCTAATTGGAAGCACCGATCATTTATAACTTTCGCCTATTAGCGATAACATTATATCTACGTCTCGTGACGTCATTCGTTTTATAATGTACGTATTTTTGACGTTTTAGACAATCTTGAACGAAGGAATATAAAATAACATTTATTTCTACCAAGAATTAATTTTATTAGACAATGGACTCCACTAGGTTTTTGTGATTAATACAATTTAATCTAAAACCAAGTACACCCCTGCAACTATCTAAATTGCAAGGGATATTTTACGGAACAAAAATCTCGGAAAAAAAAATAAAAAATAATTAACTTTTGTGAAAAGAGGAAGTCAGTACTAGATTTTAACAGAACTTCAGTTCTTCCATGACTAGAAAACACTTGAAACGCCGTGAATCTAAATCAAATTTAGATTTTATAAAAATAGTTTTTAAAAGGCAATTTTATTAAGATCTTGTGATGTACTAAAATTGAGATAAAAAAAAGCTTATTTTAAATTTCTTAATCTTATTTGCTTCCAAATAAGATTAAGCTTGTGCTAAGATATGGTTCACATTGATAATCGAATGGTGCATCTTTGAATAAGGCTTTCGTTCTAAAAGGTAACAAACATAGAAAATATACAGTATAACTTTGAAGTCGCTTGAAAAACACCTGTCATTTTGGATAACTTTTTTTTAACGTGGGAGGAAATGCGTTTATCCATACTCGCCCGCGAACCAGATATACCGGAGCTCGGCCTACAAGAGCCCCTACCGAGTAAAACCTCCCACGGTAAGCCATCCCCCGCCATGAAGGGCGAGATGAGGTCAGAGGTTCAGGCTAAGCAACCTAAGAGCTATGCCACCTCGCAATCCGGTGAAGCAGTAAAGGCCAGCCTCCCTGGCCAACTAATTTCATCCCTAAAAAAACGGAGATGGAATCGCGTTAGCATTCACCATCTAAATCGTCATTCTAGTTAACTATGTCAATTAAAATTAACTAGGAGATAGTTCGCGTCAATAGTCAAATTGTAGATCCCTGAATTAAGCTCGGTTTGAGAAAATAAAACCCAATTAAAATTAACAATAGCTGGCACGGTAGACCACTGCCATTCCAAAAGGCCAAGTGCACAAGGGTGTCGTCTAGTGGCACTTCTATTTGGCAACAATCCCAGGTTAATCCTGTCGGGTTTTGATATGTTTACAGCTAATTAAAATGAAATATCTCCGCTCTTACAGATTAGACGAAGGATTAGGAAGCTGTATGGGCAATAGGCCAGCTGCAAAGCTCAACAACTATTTAATAGTTACTGGGAATTCGAGATTGTTCGACACAGGTACCTCACTCCGTCTCGTATTCCTTCGTTCGTCTTTCTGACGTCGTTCCGTTCAACTTTGAGGTTTTGAAGTGAAACTTAATTACGCACGCTTGGCTTGGGGAGTAAGCTGATGACAGCGTTACGAAAAGTGTGATGGGGCGAGGCGAACTGAGAGATATAAGTTAATGAAGATAGAAAGCGATAGAAAGTTACGTTTCGTTTACCTAAGACACAGAGCAAGACTATTGTAAATATCAAACTGTTGGAGCATTTTGCTCATAAACCACGCCACTTTTTTTATTTTAATCTTAAGTAAAGGAGTATTCAACGAAGAGCGATACCATTAATCTTATATATAAAATTCTCGTGTCACAATGTTAGTTAACGTACTCCTCCGAAAAGGGTAGACAGATTTTTATAAAATTTTAAATGGATATTTAGTAGGTCTGAGAATCGAATACTATCTATTTTTCATATCCTAAGCAATAATAGTAGACTACCCCTAACGTTATTTTTTTATTTTTTGGATAAAATTGTATTTTTTTTTATAAAATATAACATTAAAAACTACAAACAACCCTACATTTTCACCTCTATCACTAACCACTGTTTTTTAATAGTCATTTTAGTAATTTAATCATTTTTAATCTTACTCGATAAGTGATCAATGACTGAACCATCCTTGGTCTATGATGTAATCTGAATCGTTTGTCACTTTGCATGGCCGATGGAAAATGTAATTTCTTGACTATCACAACTATAACTAAAAATAATGATGACAAAATAGCGTTTGCCGGGTCAGCTAGTTAAATATAAAAAATAGCCTTTATTTGCTGCTACCAAAAATGAACTAAGACTTAATATGTTAAAGGAAGTTAAAAAACAACGCAGTTATATACGTGTCTGTGGTGAAGGTCTCTTTGAAACATCTCCATTTATGTCTATGCCATGACTTTGAAGATATCTCTCCATCTTTTACTTGGTTTCCATTTCGTCTTATTCTAGTTATTGGTATACAGTCTTGCAATTTACTAGTGTATTTTGAAATTTTGTCAGAATCGGAGCAAACCATTCATCATTACATGTCAGAGAAATAATTAAAACTATTACTAGCTCTTTGGTTACGCTATTTCATAAAATATTACTCGTATAAATTATGCTATTGCGTGGTAGTCCACGAAAAGGGACTTAAGGTCTGTCTTCATCTGATCATGATAGAAGAAAATGTGGCGGAAGAATTAAGGCTTCCATTTCTTTTTTATCTACGAACCAATTTTTAGCCTTATGATCGTTAGTTGAACTTTTAACCTCAACAAAGCTGTACAATTTTATCGTTTTTAAAATAAATAAAATTATTACTTTATATTCGAAACCGAATCCGTCTCATTTCGGTTAACAGTGTAGATGATTGTTATTGTAAATATACTTAATGTTTTAAAATATAGCTTCCCAGCTCAACAGATGATAAATTAGATGTAACTATCAAATAATTCTTAAATACCACACAATTTCTCTTGTAAAATCTAAATAAAGCCAGTGTGAGTAGACTTTAAAAAATTCAAACGAAAAAAATGATTTATTATCTGTTGCTATTAAAAATAGCTACTCTGACACATCGTTATAAATATATTACACACTTTTTCTATTTTATAATAGCATTAACGCTATTAAAACTACAAAAAAGTTTATACTATGATACGTCTGCTATAAGATATAGCGTGTCTCGATGAAGTCTTATAATAGATGTAATAGGTATTAAGGTAAGTTCACAAAAAGGATAGTAAATACTAGAATTATATCAATCGAATTACATGAATTTGTAGTAGAATTTTATTATTTATTAAAAGTGTTGAAAAAAACCTCTATTTTATCTGTATCGCAGTAGATCAACCGTGTGTTATTTCTATAGCAATGGCAGGTAGGCGGCGACAGAAATCTCTGTTCACTTATTTGACCACATACGTGATAGGTGTTGAGCCCATCGATATGCATAGGACACATTTCAGTAATTTTTTTTTAAGTTAGAAAACTAGGTCATAAGATGATATAACCAAGGTTTTGTTGTCCTACATACAAAAGAATCTCGAAGACCCGCTGTCACTTTTCTAAGACTAAGTCGATTATCTGCTCTTAAACTGTGCCTCTTTCCCAATTTGCTTGATTGATATCGGCCTCGACCTTCTACTGATAAGAGAGGTAGTGCCATTGCTACGGCTTATGCTGTTGCACGAATGGGTCGACACTATTTGATAATTACTTCGACCGCGACTTCGCAAGAATACCGGTGTAGAGTGAAGGTAAAAAAAAGGTAGGTTCGTGTTATAAGGTTGGCAACGCACCTGCAATATGTATGTATGTGCCTGTATGTCTTTGCCTTCCGATTGGTGTTCCGTATGCCTCTGCCATCTTATCCAATGAAAAAAGTGACTCATTTGATCTACAAAAAGGGCTTGGGAATTCTTTTTGTATATTAAAAACGTGTAACTTATATAATTCAAACTACAACGGCTCTTTTCGTACAACAGTATAATAAAATATTTATAGAAAACGATGAAAATACTAGGAATTAGCGTTACGTACTTCTATAATAAACAACATTTAAGCTAATCCGAAAATAGCAGGATTTCGCTACACTTATAACGCATGTTGACACACTCCGCGTTTGACTGACCGTATTAAATTCACTATATTCTAATAACAACTTATACGAAATGATTACAAATTAATTTACATGTAAATTAAATAATACATTTATTTAATTGAATTATATTGCAATGTATTGTTTAGTTTCTCTCAACTAATAAAATAAAAATAACAACACATGTAATTAATCTTGTTAAAAAATAATAGTTATTTACAACAATAAATAACAGTTCTTTATTGTTGTAAATAATTAAGATGAATGAATATTGTTGTTTATTTAATCAATTACACTATTTTGTTGAGGTTTAATATTTCAAAGAGTTAACTTTTCTCAAATTGACTAACTAAGATCGTAGGTTCTATATATCTCCTAGTACAAGTACTACATTGATTAACCATTTTTAGAATGAATTATTTTTTTTAATTATTGACAGTACTATCGCATATATTTAATAAATCATTATTCTAAATTACCTTACAGCCTCGTCGAAATTGTTTATTTATAAAAACCACTCACAAAGTACGTGATTAACACTAGTTTGTTTAAATTTCACTTACTTTTGTGCAAACTCCCGCCGCCGAAATTAAAGATGGCGACTTCTTAACCACGTAAGCGCGCGAAATGCGAAGATGCGTCGTGCGAGCGTCTAACGATTCCGCCGCTATAACACGCCACGCGAATACACGCGTTATATGAATTTTATTCAATTTATACGTTTAGTTCTCAGCTGAGGTAATTTTTGTCGCACAGTCTGTGCAACGGAATAATCGTGACTAAGGCGACGTCACGTGATCTATGTAAATTTCAGGTTGATCGGTGGAAAACGTAATTCTGGAACGCGCCTATAGCGATGGCTTTACAATTTGCATTGAAACTGAAATTAGTTGAGGACTGTTAGTGGGCGTGTAATGGTTGCAAAATTCCATTCTATTGGTATCATTAATATATTTTTATATTTCAACGAAGTCCCATCAGGCGGCCAAAAATCCGATGGTTTTGTTTCGAAATTTGAAAATTAGAACGATGGATTTGACCTAAAAACTAATATCGAATCGTTGAATATTGTTTGATTAATTTACAAAAACATTTTGTTTTGTATTCCGTAAATTCTTCCATGTTTTTAACTGACTTAAAGGATGAGGTTTAGTCTGGTTGTCATAGCACGGTCAAATATGGACAATGAATTAGGTGCCAGGTTAATTTTGTTACCAGAGAACTGCTTAAAATTGTATGCAAGTATACTTTTTTTCTTTACTTTTTAGGGATTTTTTGCCTTTTTGAGCATGTCAGCCCCATCATACCCTAACCTAAGTACATACATATCGGTCGCATGAAGCGATAAAGATAGTCATCAATGTTGCATGGCTTATACAGCTTATAATTATCTTGTGAATATTACTTGATACATACTTTTCAATAAAAAATGAATAATCGAAATCGATGTTATCGATAAAGAGTTTGCGAAATATTGAGCTATTCTCCCATTTGTCGCGCAAATACTTAATACAAATTTAACATTATATGGTTTTCTCATGGGATTTGACTACATGCCCAAAAAAAAAGAAAAAAAACGATAATTATATATCCACGCTTCATAACGTTGTTACTATTTGAAGTCGGTTTTTGTTTTCAATCGTATATACCTATATTTATCCAATCCATAAAACTTCATTCTAATCACAATTTTTTTTAATGACGAACTACACAGATTGGCCAGAGAAGCTGGCCTTGACAGCTCACCGGATTGAGAGGTGGCATAGCTCAAGAATTGGGCTATTGTCGGTAACCCTGTATCAACATGGAGCTCGCGATTACGTACGAACCACGGCGCACCCGTGACTCGTCGCTGAAAACGATTCTGAATTACTTGTAACCTACCCTCGCGTACGTCATAACGGGACATATAACTGCTTTGTAAAGTGTCACCTTTTACGGAGGGACATTTTACTTTTCTTATTAATGAGGTGATATAGGCGACCCATAACGTAGGCCGCCCGGTTCCTAACTTGGTCTACGTGAGGGCCGAAGCTGAGTTTGAGATCTAATACGACACCAAGGTATTTGGTTTGTGTAACCCATGGAATAGGGATACCTAGAAGTTGGACGCAACGAGGTGGAGACTGAAGGCGCCTCGTGCCTAATCACAATTACGCTTACCTCTCTTCGTCCAATCCAATCCACATCCCACATGGCGGTCTCGTCGTAAGCCAAGTCAAAGCTAAACAATACACTATTATTATTAAAATTGTCTAACCAAATTGTAACATGAAAGAGTTTCCATTTAATACTGTTTAAAAATAATTATGAAATAAAAACACGTTTCCAAATTTGAATCGGGGCCGGAGGGCGGATATGCATACGATGTGAATCACTTTTCAATTCATCATCGCTGATCGCGCGTTAAAAGCTTCCAGTGGAACATCTGCGTGGGACGTGATCATTGAAATTTGAATGTTAAGTGTTTAGTGTATTATCATCCGACTTCAAAACAACAGGAGGTTCTCAATTCGTCTTTATGTTTTTTGTTTTTGTTTGTTGCCTCATAACTTTGGCCCGGGTGAACCGATTTTGATGTTTTTTGGAAATGGAGAGCGTCCGCGCGTGATAGCGTTCAACGTTTGATTCGATTTAAAGTCGATTATTGTTTTTGCTCGTAAATACACCTTGGTAATCATCAAGTCTATTTATTAAAAAATCCATGTTAAAGTTACAAGCCAGTTGTCCAGTTACATTACAGTTGTTGGAGGATTCCATGCTATTGCATTTTCAAACAAAATAAGCAATGATTTTGTCGTCCACTTCGTCTTTTATGCCCCGGACCACGAGGCCTCTAAATACGGCTCATTGTGTTTAGTAGCATTTAATGTTTTATCGGTTTTGTTTTTACTCGTATAATACTGTTTATTATAATGAATCCAAATTCGTACTGTCGTAACATCTTTAGCCAGGTAACATCAACTGTCTGCTGAAAGTACTCGAGCTCGTATACCCTTAAACTTATGTGGGGGTAATTGGGGCTCAGTTTTATTTGTTGATGTAGCAGTATTTTTAAACATAAAGCCTTTTCCACTTGCGAACAGTATAAGCTTGAAAATAAAAGATTAAATTATTTACATTCTTAAATTAATTAAAAATCATTACATAACTGTTTTATATATACTATTCACTTTTGTTATATTTTTGTTGTTGTAAAGGCTAATGATTAATATTACAGTAAACCTCAGAGATATGTTTTACGTTAAAAATAATCTTGGATTAAAATCTTGTTAGAAAGCCATAAATCTTTAAAAACAATTAAAACTGTCAAAATAAACACAGACGCGTCGCCCGGAGGCCGAGACATGTCCTCGACGATCCGGACGATGTGATCACCGTTGCACAGGCTAGATCTCTACAAAGCCACAAAGCGTCCATCCGCGACCGTCGGAGGTTGCGAATAATCCTCGCGCGATACAAGCACTTCATGGGGAAACCCCACCCTCTCGATAGGATTAGGAGCGTTGCTGGAGTTTCTTCGGCCACTTCTTCTCCCAGCGCTAACGCTTCCCGAAGTGGCATATAAGTTAGTTTAGCTTAGATTGTCCCAGTAGAATTTGTTAATAAAATAGCTACCGACCGAGTCGTGGTTCGGCCCTCTTGGGCGCCCTCGGATCGGACTGCTAACGCGTAATAATGGTAACCGTCAAGCCGAGGTTACCCCTCACCGGGGACCCTTGTGTCGAGTTACCACCTAATATAGAGGTTCAGGCTAAGCGATCTAAGAGCTGTGCCACCTCTCGAATCCGGTGAAGCAGTAAAGGCCAGCTTCTCTGTGCCAACTGTGATAGTTCGTCAAAAAAAAAAAAAAAAAAAACAAAACAAAATAAACAATAATAAAATAAAAAAAATAAAAAATATAGATTACAAATGCCCGATGGGACGTTGTGAAATTTGTTTTGCTTGTTGTTCCATTTATTCGAAACATCTAAACAGCATAAATTAAATTGGAATTATATTGGTTAAAAAAAATTAAATTTGTTAAAGTCTTATCGAGATCAGAGTCATCTTTTGCCAAAGATCTGAATGAAATGAAAATTTACATGATTGGCATGTTGTTACTTTTCGGCGCTAGATGGTAATATTTCAAAAGCAAACTAACTCAAAGATTAAAAGATTCAGTACAATTTAATTTAACAACATAAAATCTTTTTAAATCTGATGTGTTATTTTAATTCAGTCTAAATATATAAAAAAGAGAAGTACCATTTTTATCACAGATTATAAATTTTCACATTCATCCCTATACCACCACAGAAATAAAACCAAAACATACACAGTCCGATGTTCGTATATTGTCTATACACATAGGCATAGTTTCAAAGAAAACAGCTGTATGGACGCTGCGCACTGCGCTAGACATCCTACTCACTCACTTGTTGCACCTACTTTCAAAAAGTTGAGAATTTACCTGTTTATGTGAGAAAGTGAACTTGTTAATGCGTCTTATTAGCATACATAAGTGTCGAGTTCAGCTTGCGTTATCTAATTTACCGTTACCAAAGTCGTGGGGACGCTAAATATGCGTGTTGTTTTTAACGTTTTAATTCGTTATGATGCACCTGCAGTGCGCATACATAGTTTGTCGATTATCGCGGCATCGACATGCCATAACGTATTAAGTGCATCCCCATGATGAGACTCATTGACAAACTAACGACAATCCACTTAGATTAACTACGTGGATCGATTTGTCGTCGGACAGGTAAAAAATACACGATCTGAGGAGTCACCAGGTCCCAAAATGACTCATAAGTGGTCATTGGCTTGCCCGCATGCCACTATTGTTTTGTTTTTATGGTACGTCTTTTATTTCGATGAGTAAAGTGCAAAGAATGTGAGACTAAAGTTATCTTGATTATTTTTCTATTATTCAAGTTCTATTTGCAAAAATAATCATACGAATTAGTTGGCAGGAACAATTACAATAAAAAATATCACAATAAAATGTTCAAGTGTTAGTTTTCAAGATCAAAAGCTATGGCTCAGAGTTCTGTAGACTCGGATAGATTGTCTTCTGCTGGGATCTCAACTCACAGCTCGGGAACGGCGGGAACAGCCGGCGGTTCTGTAGTTGGTGTAAGACCTGGGGAACCTGGACACAAGAGAGAAGACGAAGATGATTATAATCTGGGACCACTTCCTCCTATGTGGGAAAAGGCCTTTACACCTTCTGGAGAGAGGTATTTCATTGAGTGAGTAACTTGATATATTGTTTATTAATTAAAATTATAGCCCAATGGCCTTTTTCTCTCTTTTATATAATTGTAACTGGACAGTTATTAATTCAAATAATACTGTCTCATTACATTGGAAATTATATTAAACAACTAGTAAAGGGACAGTTTGTGTTCCATTGCAATAGTAATAAGTTTTTCTATATTTACTAATAAAGTATGTGAGATATATATCTATTTTATTAGATGGAATCTATATATAGTTTTGCTATTTAGTTACTCAATATTCTGTACACATTTTGACATTTTTGTAATTTATATAACACTATATTTATTATGTAATTTGTTTATATATATATGTATATAACTATATATTTATATATATATATATATATATGTATCTATAGCTGCTTTTTAATATATACATTTATATATAATATTTATGAAAGTTTATGTATTGTACACTATAATAATACACAACCGAATGGTGTCCTTAGTCTTCACAGGTTTTTGGCTGAAAACCAGCTGTGCTACATGTGTGAGCACAGCACATGCTGAGCCAACCCCTTTCGGCACAATTTCTTTTTGTTCTTTTTTATGTTGTTTCTGTTTACTTTTGTTTATGTTGTTTTTGTCTTGTTTTACCTGTTGTTTCTGTGTTCTTGAGCGAATAAATGTTTTTCAATTTCAATTTCAATAATTCTATTTTTCATAAAATCATAATTTTTTTATAATTTCAAAGCAAGTGCTTGACTATGATCCCACCTGATGTTAAGTGGAAATGGTTGGTCCTGGTTGGTAAGGTGCACTAGCTTAGTAAATTCACTGTACTCTTGAAAATACCCACATTGTAATCGGAAGGAAAGACAGATGCGGGCTAACTATTCCAGTCCTTTGCTGTACGTAAGAATGAAAGACAAAGCAAATTAGCAAATATAATAAATTAGCAATATAGAAAATTGTTATGGTAATGGCATAAAACACAAGAGTCTACAAAAAAACAGATATTCTGAAAAAGTGTGTTAATATAATCAGTATTGGAGATAACCATTGTTTTTTGCATCTTGTCCAATTTCGAATCTACAAAATAATACATGAATTAACCCCTTGGAAATGGATTAATTAAAAGAGTTCAGCAAGAAATCATGGAGAATTCAGAAAAAGTGCGGATGGAAAAAAAATCTGGCACGTAAACAATAAAAGTTCCCTTTGGGATTTTGACCTTAATGTGTAAGGGTTTAGGGGGGAAAGGCAAAGAAAATTATAATTTTATTAATTACTGTAATTTTGTCATTCAACGATTTTTGGGCTTTGATATTTATCAAACCAATAGTTGTTAGGAAAATTAATAGAAAATATTGCTGACAAGTTTGTGATTGAGAAATTTACTAGCAAACATTCCAATGCAGCTCAAAGGATGGACATTTTTGAAAAAGAATGTGAACATTTTTAGATATTTGAGGAAAAAGAAATTGAAGTTCTAAGGTTTTTTATGGATAAGAGTTGTATGGATTGGTACAGTTCAATGATTATCAAGTTAACTATGAATGCGAAATGGTCTCAATGGAGAGAAACATTTTCTAAGTCATTTGCCAACAAAGGGTGGAATTTGGTCACATATGCATTATTGTATAAATATAAGGAAGTTTCCCTATTGGATTACGCTATTAAAACGGAAAAGCTTTTACTGCATATGAGGAGGTCAATTGATACTGGTACACTGGTAGACCTCATCGCAGCTGGTTTGCCGGAATACATATTAAACAAAATTGATCGAGAACAGTTGATAGATACAGTTCAGTTATTCAATGAAGTAAGCAAGTATGAGCACATGGACAATAGGAGAACATGCGTACCAAAGAAAAAGTATAGGAACTTGTGGATAGGTTCTAGAGATGAAAACCAGAAGCCATGTAAAATTTGTTAATCGTTAAACAAAGGCACTCGTTATCACGCTGGCTGCATGCTGGTTTAGGACAAAGGACGATGATAGAGTGAAAAGAAACTTTATTAAACATGTAAATAATGCACTAATAGAAGCTGAATTAAATGAATCTATTAAAAAAAAAGAATAATACCACCATTGATAAATGTCACACTACTAATAAATAATAAAGTTGAAATAAATGCAGTTTATGATTCCGGTTTAGTTGTTTCTATTATTAACTCTAAGCTCTTACAACTAAAAGGGCAAAGAAACAATTTGAAAGAAGAGAACTTAGTAACAAGTGGTGGTTTTAAAAGAACAGATGGTTTGACAAAGCTAAAAATTAAGATTTTTGATAAACAAGAGACTGTGGATATATGTATTATAGATGAACAATACTTCAAACATGATTTTCTGCTTGGTCTGTATTTAATTAAAAGCATTCAAGCTAACTCAAGATGAAAACTTACAAATAAGTCAGAAACTAGGTACAGATAAAGAAAATAAAAAGTTTTAGTAATGAAGATTAATTTATTAATTGAAGACCTAGTGATAAAAACTAGAAATTTTAAATTTTTCTCAGCTGGATATAGCTAGATATACTCAGCATTTTGGTCAATTCCACTACGGATTGAGGACAGGAAGAAAACAGGATTCCATAACCCAGGAGGGACATTTTCAATGGACCTGTCCCCTTCGGATTAAAGACCTCACCAGCAATCTTCCAAAGAATTTTGAGCATCATACTGAGGAAACATAAGCTTACAGATTTTGCAGTAAACTATATTGACTTGTTTGGAAATACAAGTATGTCACTTGTATTTTCAAAAACGTTTGCTGAGCATATTGAAAATTTAACGAAATTGCTAGAAGCAATTAAAACAGAAAGTTTTAGATTGAAGTTTACAAAGTACACATTTGCACCTGATTCAGTAAAATATTTGGGTCATATAATTCAAAACAACTCGGTTAAACCAGTGAAAAACAACTTGATCTCAATAAGAAATTTTCCTGTTATTATGCCTATTTCATTTCAAGGTGGTTTGTAATACAGAGATAACATATCTCTGGCTGGCCCATTACAATAAGACGTATTATAGTTTTTTTATTTCTTGCATTAGTTTTATTATTTATTATTTATTATTTTTAGAAGTCTAGAGTAAATATTTTTTGTAAGTTCTAAATTTAGATTCATTGTTAGGCTAGTAACTGAAGTCAGTTTCCTGTGGCTTCTCATAAAGTACACTTCATACAATTTACCTGTGGTTGTACAACCTAAAT
The DNA here is from genome assembly GCA_029286785.1 of Meandrusa payeni. Taxonomy (NCBI): domain Eukaryota; kingdom Metazoa; phylum Arthropoda; class Insecta; order Lepidoptera; family Papilionidae; genus Meandrusa; species Meandrusa payeni. The sequence goes on from JAGSMX010000029.1 coordinate 8,718,291, forward strand.
GTAAATTAATATTGTTACATCTGTAGGTTGTGATAAAGACAAGAGAAAGACGATAATATATCTTAAGTATATGTGTTCGTTAGAAAAAATGTGCTTGTGTTATAATAGGAAATTGAAACGGTAAGAGATATGTGTTTCTTTCTGGTCTGAATATGTCTATTTCTTTATGTTTTGGCCGCTTGGACATGAGCAAAGGATGTGTTGACAGAGATAAATTAAAATTGCCAGTAATTGTTCTTCTAGAACATTATTATAATCAATATTAAAAATTAAAAGGTCTTGTTCAACAATAAGATGAAAGTCTTGTTAATGAATATACAAAAAAAAGAGGAAGTAAAAAATCGCTTATAATGGATAAATTTATGAAGATATTTAATTCTAATTGGAACATTTTGGTTGACTGCATTCTGTTTCGTCTTGTTCCCCATTTTATTTCATTTTATATACAATTTATTTTACCCTCGTGTTTTACTTGTTTTTACGTTATCCGTACTTTGTTAAAATTCTGCTACTGACATTTGTTTGTTTCTTAAAATGGGTTACTGCAGAATACCAGCGCTGATTTACCCTCCTCGGATAATCAGCATAATGCTGAGCAGTGAAGCCGTCGATTCGGCGTTGCAGCGCATAGCCTTGTGTATCGGACCTTTTGGGTCTTTAGTAATATATATATATATATATATATTTTCATTTTTAACTGTGTGCTTAACTTGTTGTGTTAATTTGTATATGTATTGTAATCTGTCTAACCGGTTTAATTGCTTATTATTATTATTAATATGAATTACTTTCTGCTGTTTAAATCCCAAATCAGACAAATTGATGTTGACGGTTTAGGAAAGTGGCAGTCAGGTGAATGCCTCCATTTGTTATTATTACGCGTGGTCTTCATTCTTCTAGCGTGACTTGTGACGCCGTCGGTAAAATTATCACAGAATATAAGATTGCAATTATATTTTATAAATTTGTTTCACCTAAAAATATACACTTTAGAAAAGCCATGGTGAAAGAAAAAAACATTGACATCGTGTTTATTACACTTTTTTTTTTTTGAATAATTTTGTCGTCTAAAATACTTTTTGTCTAATTGGCGAATGCCAGTCGCCACAAAAGCATAAGCCAGGATATGGTTGTTGCTCAGCATTGTAGTAGAGTTACACAGCAGATTTGACTGTTGAATTCTAAATTTAAGTTGTAGGTTCATAATATATATTTTATGAAAAAAAAAAATTAACTTTTCCTTCGAAATAGCATATGATAGGTGTGAATCCCAAGAAGATCATTAGAAAGCCATAAGCTATATAGTACTTGTTCCCTGGACTCTGGATACGGTTCCCAGCGGTGAAGGGATATGAAGTAAAATTTTTCCAAGACATGTGGAGCCTGCCAATCCGTACTAGGTGTTGTGTTGTTGTGGCGATCTGTGCCATACACTCTTTAGAGAGAAGGCTTGTGCCCAACAGTGAGACAAATGTATGTCTGTAACTTTAACTTTTCTTCAGTCACAACACCGGCACATCACATTGGCTCGACCCCAGGCTCGCGAGGGTCCGGAAGCATTCGCTAGGAGAATGTGGGGAGGACGAGCTACCCTACGGCTGGGAGAGGGTCACTGACGAACGCTACGGTTCCTACTACGTGGATCACATCAACAGGCGCACTCAATACGAGAACCCTGTACTCCAGGCTAGGAGGTTAAGAGGTGAGTTAACAGTAAGTCCTCCCAACGAGCACATACACTATGGTACTCAGAAAACAAGTATATTTACGAGTAAAAACAAAATCCAACCTCAAATAGTATAGTAATATAATTAATCAGAACCTAACTAAAGTTAAAGTTAGCATTTAAAAATTAATAAAAAAAAAATAATATCATTTTTTTTAAAGGTTTTTGTTTATGAGGGTAGATTGATCGTTATTAAGTTAAGTTTGTCCATTTGTCGAGCACATACTTAATGCAAATTTAAGACTTATATGGTTTTCTCATGGATGAGATTGTCAGAATGAGACCAAATTCAAATGGGGCCACAAGGATAGCGCCAGCTTTCGAATGAAAATCATCAAAATCGGTTCTCAAAGTCTAAAGCTACGAGGTAATATGGCGACTTGCATTCGCCAGCCACCAAAAGTATTTTAGATGATAAAATTATTCAAATTGTACTTGGAAAGAAAATTAGACATTTTTCCAAATTGTATATTTCTAATACATTTTGTTACATTAGAAATAAATACATCGGAAAAGTCTAAACAAAAAGTTGATCCAAAAGTTGGTGAAAAATGTTGACGATATGTCTTGTATAAAATTTTCTCATTCCAAATACAATTTGAATAATTTTATCATCTAAAATACTTTTTGGTGGCTGGCGAATGCAAGTCGCCACAGTTGCTAAGTGGTGAATCCATAAAGTAGTCGATATTCACGTCAGAAAAAGATACAGCGTGTGAAGATAGGTTTTATTACAACAGATAATGGTAGAACGTACAGAAGAAATAGATCACAAAATTTGAAATTCGTATCGTATTCGTAAAATATACCTTGTTGTGATGAAATGTTCTAGAACTTGAACACATGAATTTTTTTTTAAAGGTTTTGTTTATGAGGGTAGATTGATCGTTATTAAGTTAAGTTTGTCCATTTGTCGAGCACATACTTAATGCAAATTTAAGACTTATATGGTTTTCTCATGGGTGAGATTGTCAGAATGAGACCAAATTCAAATGGGGCCACAAGGATAGCGCCAGCTTTCGAATGAAAATCATCAAAATCGGTTCTCAAAGTCTAAAGCTACGAGGTAATGTGGCGACTTGCATTCGCCAGCCACCAAAAGTATTTTAGATGATAAAATTATTCAAATTGTACTTGGAAAGAAAATTAGACATTTTTCCAAATTGTATATTTCTAATACATTTTGTTACATTAGAAATATATACAATCGGAAAAGTCTAAGCAAAAGTGGAATGAAAAATGTTGACATGTGTCTTATAAAAATTTTCTGATTCCAAATCCAATATAAATAGTTTTGTCGTCTAAAATCCTCTTTGGTAGTTGGCGAATGCAAGTCGCTACAGTTGCTAAGTGATGAATCCATAAAGTAGTCGATATTCACGTCAGAAAAAGATACAGCGTGTGAAGATAGGTTTTATTACAACAGATAATGGTAGAACATACAGAAGAAATAGATCACAAAATTTGAAATTCGTATCGTATTCGTAAATATAATTACCAAAAGACATGATTTACAAAAAAAATAACGAGAAAAACCCCATCATCCAAGTCATATAACTATAATACTTAGAAAATAAAGGGGGTGGGCGCGAATAATGGCATTTAACGTTTTTCATTTCATTACGAGTCAGTTTTTATTTTTACTCGTAAATATACCTTGTTGTGATGAAATGTTCTAGAACTTGAACACATGAATTTTTTTTTAAAGGTTTTGTTTATGAGGGTAGATTGATCGTTATTAAGTTAAGTTTGTCCATTTGTCGAGCACATACTTAATGCAAATTTAAGACTTATATGGTTTTCTCATGGGTGAGATTGTCAGAATGAGACCAAATTCAAATGGGGCCACAAGGATAGCGCCAGCTTTCGAATGAAAATCATCAAAATCGGTTCTCAAAGTCTAAAGCTACGAGGTAATGTGGCGACTTGCATTCGCCAGCCACCAAAAAGTATTTTAGATGATAAAATTATTCAAATTGTACTTGGAAAGAAAATTAGACATTTTTCCAAATTGTATATTTCTAATACATTTTGTTACATTAGAAATATATACAATCGGAAAGTCTAAGCAAAAAGTGGAATGAAAAATGTTGACATGTGTCTTATAAAAATTTTCTGATTCCAAATCCAATATAAATAGTTTTGTCGTCTAAAATCCTCTTTGGTAGTTGGCGAATGCAAGTCGCTACAGTTGCTAAGTGGTGAATCCATAAAGTAGTCGATATTCACGTCAGAAAAAGATACAGCGTGTGAAGATAGGTTTTATTACAACAGATAATGGTAGAACGTACAGAAGAAATAGATCACAAAATTTGAAATTCGTATCGTATTCGTAAATATAATTACCAAAAAGACATGATTTACAAAAAGAAATAACGAGAAAAACCCCATCATCCAAGTCATATAACTATAACACTTAGAAAATAAAGGGGGTGGGCGCGAATAATGGCATTTAACGTTTTTCATTTCATTACGAGTCAGTTTTTATTTTTACTCGTAAATATACCTTGTTGTGATGAAATGTTCTAGAACTTGAACACATGAATTTTTTTTTTTTTGGTGGCTGGCGAATGCAAGTCGCCACAGTAACAAGCAAAAAAACCTTACAGAGGGATTGAGAACTTCCTCCATTTATGAAGTCGGTTGAAAGGGGAATATACGCACCAGGACTTGGTAATATATACGAGTAATTCTTGTATATTTATAAATACATAAAATGTAAATCACGGCAACGTTTTTACTGATTTCCATGAAATTTTGAATGCAAGAGGTTTCGGGGGCGATAAATCGAATTAGCTATGTTTCATTTTTAGAAAATGTCGTTTTTATGGGAATATATAAGTTGTACTGCAGCTGATGGCATTGCTAAGCAACAAACAGTTCAATGAGTTTGACGTTAGACCAACAAAATCAATTACAATTAAAATGATATAAAAATACGTGTGTCATATGGTTGATTTGGGTAATCACGTCGGGGTCACCAATTTAGGTAATGTGGCATTAGTGCGGAATGCCATCCCATTATTATTTTTGCACGTGATCTTGACCTTCTAATGTGCCGCCGGTAAATAAAAATTTCACAGAAATGATGAGGAATACGGAAATTATATTTTATACATTTTGTTACATTAGAAATATATACAATCGGAAAGTCTAAGCAAAAAGTGGAATGAAAAATGTTGACATGTGTCTTATAAAAATTTTCTGATTCCAAATCCAATATAAATAGTTTTGTCGTCTAAAATCCTCTTTGGTAGTTGGCGAATGCAAGTCGCTACAGTTGCTAAGTGGTGAATCCATAAAGTAGTCGATATTCACGTCAGAAAAAGATACAGCGTGTGAAGATAGGTTTTATTACAACAGATAATGGTAGAACATACAGAAGAAATAGATCACAAAATTTGAAATTCGTATCGTATTCGATAATTACCAAAAACATGATTTACAAAAAAGAAATAACGAGAAAAACCCCATCATCCAAGTCATATAACTATAATACTTAGAAAATAAAGGGGGTGGGCGCGAATAATGGCATTTAACGTTTTTCATTTCATTACGAGTCAGTTTTTATTTTTACTCGTAAATATACCTTGTTGTGATGAAATGTTCTAGAACTTGAACACATGAATTTTTTTTTTTTAAAAAAAGAAAGCTAGCAATATTTCTTTTTTTTTTTCATAAATATTACTAACAATCTTGTAAACCATTCCAACTAAGCTTAAGCTTGTGCTAGGACATGGTTCACGGCAATAGTCGAATGGTAGATTCGAACCCACGACCTTACGTTTCGCAGGCCGTAACCTAAACCATTAGGCTATTGACGCTTCAAACGAATATTAGTACGTATTTCTATCGATACTATTTCTTTGATATTCCATATAATTGTATCACTCATTCTTACTTCCTACATGACGCACATCTACCGGCCTTGTAAACTCTTTATATGAAGCCCTGCTTGAGTAAGCACGAGAAACAAAGATTGACCATTGCAATTCACTCGCAAAAAGCTAAAATTAACTCTATATCTTCTTATACACGGTACAAATTACTTTGCTTCTAATAACACTTTCTAGTTAGAACCATATACGTTGTTTCATCTGTTTCAATCAGGGGTCTCCAAATTGGTTGATTGAAAGGTTGGACTGACTTTTGTGTGGTAATAAGCGTCGATAGCCTATTGGTTTAGGGTACGGCTAATCGTAACGTCGTAGGTTTTCATTCGATTATTGACGTGAACCATCTCCTAGCACAAGCTTAAGCTTAGTTGGAATGGTTAACAAGAATGATAGTAATATTATCTGAAAAAAAATATTGCTAGCTTTCTTTAAAAAAAACAAAATTTGAACTTGAGGGCGACATGAAGAAAAGTTGAGAGGGAGATACAGGTTAGTGAAGATAGGTTAGATTAGATATTATATCAGCCCTGTAGCTCTGGGCTCTCAAGAATAAGACTACGGTATCCCCTGCCTGTCGTACAAGGCGACTAAAAGGGGCCTCGGGTTCACTGGGCGACAAGGGTGGGGGCCTGAGTCGTCCACCAAAGTGGACCCGGGAAGAAGGCGACATCAGCTGGCCCGTGTCGCCTTGCGCTGCGAGGGCACAGGGGGGAGGGAGTAACCTCCCCCCCGGGACGTGCTCTCTTTGAGCACAGTGCAGAGGGGCTCCGGTGCGTTCCACTGGAGATCCCGGAGCCCCTCGTCATGCACCGAGGAAAGGGCCACCGGGGAGGTTTTAGTGGGTAAGAACCCCACATAACCGCCGCCTTCCCCCCAGAAGGCGGGGTATCTTTCTGAAGATTTCCTCCCCGTCAACAAAGAAAAAAAAAAAAAAGATTAGATATTATATATACACAATTGTACAAGTGACAAAGAAAATGTGCGCGCGCACTGCTGCTCTCTTTGTTCCTACAGTGTGATATACACAATAGGCTTACACTGTGTCTTAGATATACGAAACGTAACGCTCTCTTCCTATCTTCACTAACCTGTATCTCCCTCTCAACTTCCATTCGTCTCGCCTGATAACACTTTTTGTAAAGCATTTACCTCACTCCCAAGCGTGGGTAAAGTAGTTTTACTTCAAAGCAATTATAACATTGTAATATTTTTAGCGGAAAAGTTAGCGGCTGAAAACGGGGGAGGCAGCCAGACGAACGGTCCTCCTCCCACCGGGGAGCTGCGAGGGGAGAGATTCACTCTCACGCTAACTAAAGGCACTCAGGTATAAAAATCAATCGGTCGTTAATAATCGTTTAATGATCTGTGGACAATACGCGGGCCATACTTTCTCCTCATATAATGTCCGTTTCCATATTTTACATAAGTTGTTTTATTGTGTTTTGTTTTCACGTCGATATATTTGTTTGATGACGTGATAGTTATCAGTGTCTAGGTACAGTCGGCGCCGTAAATATAGATGTGACCAATGAAAAAAAAATATGTTGATTCAATTATGATTTTAAATTTTCAAGGATTTTGTGTACCTTACTTTGAGGTATGCATGCAGCTGTGCAGGAATAAATAAACAAATGGATTAATGTACGTTAGTTTATATGGTAGTTTACCACGTGCTCGGCGGTGAAAGAAAACATCGTGAGGAAACCTACATGTCTTAGAAAATTTCTTGTCTAATAATTAGTCTGCCAATCCGCACTAGTGTCGCGTGGCGGACTATGCCCTTATACTCTCTTTACAGAGAAGCCCTGCGGCCCAGCAGTGAGACATATATATTATATAAAGGCTGTAACTTTATCGAATCGTAAGGACGTAGGTTCGAATCCACTATTCGAGTATTGAAGTAAACCATCTTCTAGCACAAACTTAAGCTTAGTTGGAATGGTTAACAAGAATGAAAAAATACTAAACAAATAATATTTATGAAAAATATAGTTAGTAATACGACATTGCCGACAAGATGCAGGAGAGTAGGCTGCGATGGTACAGGCACGTTAAGAGGAGGCCTCTCCACTACGTAGGGAACCTGGCGCTACAGCTCTCCCCGGACGAAAATCCAGAGGAAGACCCAAGACAAGGTGGGAGACTGTAGTGTCGAGAGACATGAGGGACTGCAAGATTTCCCAAGGCGATGTCCGGGACAGAGTGAAGTGAAAAGCGAAGAGCAGCTCACCCCACCGTCATGTGCGACCAATAGCAAAGAAGAGAATACGAAAAAAAATTTGTACAAAAAGAACATTTTTTTTAATGTCATATGATTAAAAATAAGCTGCCTTAACAAAGGAATAATCCGATAGTGGACTGTGGTGTTGACAATGATTAGATGACTGAACCTCTATGCCTCAAATCTGGAGTGTGAATGTTTTTTTTATTAGGAAAAGGGGCAAAGATGCTGCTTACGGCTCACCTGATCTTAAGTGATCACTGTCGCCTATTCACAACACCGGAGGAACTGCAGTTGTCAAGCCTTTGAGATAGGAGTAGATTCGATTCTCGAAGGCCCTCAAGTCGTATCGGTTGGGAAACACCGCTGGTGACATTTGACACCATAAGTTGGAAGTATTCAATGCATATTTTCTACAGATAACAGAACCCGTTTTCAAAACCTTGTCATGTTTATGTTGTACATAATAATATCTATTTCAGGGTCTTGGCTTTACGTTAATCGGAGCTGAAGGTATACCAGAAACGGAAGGTTACCTGCAAATCCGCAGTATCGTTCCGCACAGTCCAGCCTGGATAGATGGTAAGGAACGGACGAATTTTTTTTTGAAAATGTATGAATGGATCGGCGGAGAGTAAACTAGATCTTTTAGCTACTAAACTACCATCATTATGTATATATTTTTTAATCTAGGTGCTCTCCGGCCTGGAGATGTGGTGGTGGGTGTGGGCAACCGTGGGGTCCGTGGACTGTCCCACGCGCAGGTGGCTCAAATCTTCCAATCCATCACCCCTGGCACTGACGTCATCTTGCATCTCGTTCGAGGTTTGTATTTAACAACCACATCGCATTAAAAAAGCGCTTTCGCTCTCCTTTTACCAAGCTTATTAGATCCCATATGTGATTTATGAGCACATCGCCATACACCGGGCACGAACTTTTAGCAAGAGATTATTTGTACTTAAAAAAACCGAAAAGCTAACTAGGATTCAAAGCCGCTGCCAAAAAAGAAGCATATGCGTAAATATAAAAATGCCGTATGTAAAATAATTCTTATCAATTAATTATTTAGTAAATTATAAGCATTTATTTTTGAAATGCGTTAGCCTTCCCACATATACACTGGTTCTCTGTCTACCCTGTATGGTTTAAAAAGTCAAGCTTATCCGAAATGGTTAAAATAAATATCACATGCATAGCTGCATTATAACTTACATGGCTAAGTTATAATTTAATTATTCCATATGCTACAAATTATACTTGTATTGTAAATAAAGAATATGAACGATATTTACTTTTAGGATATCCTCTCTCTTTCGATTCGGAAGACCCTAACACCCGTGTTCTCAGCACGTTGGCAGTTGATGCTACAACTCCGGCCACCTCTGATGCTGTCGCCATGCAGCAGCTCACCAGGGCCTTGAGGACGAGGTAAATTTACAGTCTATATATATGTCCCACAATTGTGCACAGACATGCAGGTTTCCTTACGATAGCCCTGTAGTTCTGGGCTCGTAGAATAAGACTACGGTATCTCCTGCCTGTCGTAGAAGGCGACTAAAAGGGGCTTCGGGTTCACTAGGCGGCAAGAGTGCAGAGTGGACCCGGGAAGAAGGTACTGCGAGGGCAGATGAAAATTTGAAGATTGATTGATTGAAGATTTCCCCCCCGTCATCAAAAAAAAAGGTTTCCTTACGATATTTTCAACAACAATTCTGTTGTCGCCGGCAACTCAAGTTGCTAGTGTGCTATCGTGAGGCGACCGCCCGTACACTGAGCTACCAAGGCTCTGAGGAAATCAGATTTAAAAAAAAGATATTTTGTGTGTGTCCTATGTCCAGAAGCATCAACTGATAAAAATTAATAATTTGTGTTCAAACGTCTCAGACTAGATGGGATGAATGTAGAAATCTATCCTGCCATATAGTTGTAATTTTTAACAGACTTCAAAATAGGTTTTATGTAGTTTCGGAACGATTATTGACTTTTTTAAAGGGTATGGTTAGTATAACTAAAATACATTGGCAATAAAAGTGAGCGTTAGCGCGCAGTAGTTTAATGTTTAATCTATCACATTTAATCAGTAGATTTTTGTTTTTTTTTCAGATTCAACCTTGACTCTCCGAACAGCACTGAACCACTGGCAGGTCACGACGAGACAGACAACTCTCCAGTGACCCCACACAGCCCGGGCCAGAGGAGACTGATGTCCCGCTCCTTCGACCTTGATGAACTGGCAACCACAAATGAATCCAGCGCAGTACCACCGCGCTGCCCGTCTGCTGATCATCTACTAACTCTTGCAACAGGTAATATTTCACATTAAAAAGATCCAACAAGCCATTCGTCGCGGAACTAGGTCTAGTCTTTGTTTTGGCGTCTATGTTCACTTTCTTCTATTACATTTGTATTCATGGTTAAGGAGTCCATATGTAGTCTTAGATAGATAAACGTGCTGTCAAATCCTTTAAGAGGAGTTGAGCAAGATGTAAAGAACTTGTAGGGTGGTAAGAAGGTGCATGTGAAGCCTCCCAGCCAGATGTGGGATCATAGTTTTAAATTGGTATAAATGTACCAATATCTCAATCAATAATATATCTATCAATCAAATAATAATTGTATATTATATGTATATTCAAGAGATAAAGAAAATGTCCGTGCGCAGTGCTCTCTTGCTCCTTCAGTATGATGCAGACAATACGCCTTCACTGTGTCCATGTACGTTTCGAATATTCGAAACATAACTGGCTAAGAGAGAAAGAAAATGTATGGTCGCACATATCACTCTTGCCCCTGTAGTAATATACAAAACTCAACGTATATACATATACATACTTATATCTCCCTCTCAACTTCTATTCGCTTCGCCAGATCACACTTTTAGTAGCGCATGCACCTGCTTACTCGCCAAGTCGAGCGTGCATAAAGAAGTTTTACTTCGAAAATATACAGACGATTGAGAACGGGTCAAGATTGTATTTTTAAAAATGACTTATGCATATCATAACCAGTATATATTGATACAGATCATCAGCATCGCAACAACAATGATACCAGCAGCGAGCCAGGTAGAGAGCTAGTGCTCACGTTGCGGAGAGGTGCTGCTGGGTTTGGCTTCACTATAGCCGACAGTGTGCACGGACAGAAAGTCAAAAAGGTATGGTAACTGTTAACTTCTTGTTAATTAAAAAAAAAAATCCAACTTTCAGCATTTACAACCATAACCATCAGAGTCGAAAGGGAAAATACTCGAAAGGATCCTTTACACAATGATTAGATGATTTGACCTAAAGCTTTATAGTATTTTTTCACATGGGAGGAAATTATTTTGTTCATAAAGCGTGTAAGTTATATCGAGGTTGGCCTACAAATAACCCTGTCGACTTAAACCTCCTCCCCGGTGGCCCTTTCGTCGGTGCATGACGAGGGGCTCCGGGATCTCACGTGGAACGCACCGGAGCCCCTCTGCACTGTGCTCAAGGAGAGCACGTCCCGAGGGGAGGTTACTCCCTCCTCCCCTGTGCCCTCGCAGCGAAAAGCGACACGGGCCAGCCGATGTCGCCTTCTTCCCGGGTCCGCTTTGGTGGACGACGCAGGCATGACGACTTAAACCTCCTATGCTAACCGTCCTCCATCACGATGTAATAGACTAGTGAGAAAAACCAGGTCTTCTGTGTCTGTGGAGGGATAAAGGAATTGAAACTGGTAAAGACCGGCGGCGAATTCTCCAACTTGTTGATGGTGGCCCACTTAATGTCTATTAACCAACTAATTTCAAGTTATAATTTGTTAGCAAAATTGGTCAAAGGTGCTTCTGACACACACTCCTCATTATGCAACTTTTAAACCAATCATTCAGGCATACTGTTTAGTTAAGTATGTTAGTAATGTTAAGTTTGTTATCTCTCATGTAGGTTCTGGACAGAAGTCGATGCGCGGGGTTACGGGAAGGCGATCTACTGCTGCAAATTGGTGATAACGACGTCAGGCACGCGCCTCATCAGCACGTGGTTCAAGTAAGTGGATCACTGTTAAATTAACTTGCAGGGTACTGAGTTAACAAATCCATCTTACATACAATCAACATGAACATAGAGACAATATATTTTATGTGTTAACATCTTTCTTCTTTCAGTCATGTTCCTCTTCTTTAAACAACTTTTAACATAGTAACCGAGGGGTAACCGTAAGCCGAGGTTACCCTAACCAGGTAACCCTCGTGTCGAGTTGCTAACAATAGAGGTTTAGGCTAAGCGACCTAAGAGCTATGCCACCTCTCGATCCGGTGAAGCAGTCAAAACCAGCTTTTCTAGCCAAGCTGTGTAGTTCGTCATTAAAAACGGTCATGGTCTTCGATATCATAGACCTTACGATGGTACGCCATCTCTCCCTGTTCCGTTCCGTTTATATTGATAAACAGGAAATAAATTTAAACAACGAGAATTACAAAAAAAAATCAGAATAACCTTGTAAAAAAAGGTTTTCTTTTAAAATGGGAAATTTAATTGAAAATCTTTCTTTTTATAACCTATTTTGGAAATTTTCTATAATTCAACAGATTAAAAAAATGTTATATCTACGTAATTAACAGGTATTAAAAGACTGTCCCGCATTGCATGAGACGACGTTACGTGTATGGAGACGTAATACAGCGACGCGTGCGCCCCGCAGCCGCTCCGCCACGCGACTTCAGCCGACCTCTTGTAAGTAGACATAGATATTTTATTTATTTGCATGATATACAAACACATTACAAACAAAATATTCCACTCATTAAATTACTAATTTACTCCTATATATATATATAAAAGAGAAAGTGTGTGGGTATGTTCCATATAGGCTGCGAAACGGCTGGACCATTGGTCCATTCATTTGGGAAAAAAATATTGTTAACATTCATTGTAAAGAATTTTTTTAAATAAATTTGTTTATATAGCGTCTGCAAATAATAACCCGCTGGGCAGAAGCAAGACGCCCACAGCCGAACAGCTACGCTCCCCAGCGCTTCACACCCAAGACAACCTGCGGGACAGACTTAACGGGATGAATACAGGTGAGATTTATTTCACCTGTACTAATGCTGCAGGAAGGCAGGCCATGTATGGATGGCACTGTGATTAAATCTAATTTTTAACCTTCAAAAGAGGTGAAAAAAATTTTTCTCAATTCATCTATGTTTTTAATGTTTTTCATAATTTTCGCCTGAAATTATTTGGTTTTCAATTAAGACCCATCTGAATTTGCTTGCATAAGACAATACAAAGCAAGTGTATTAGATCATTTGTAACATACAGTGCATTACCCATTTTCCGTCTGATAGTGCCTTAGAAGCATTCTCTATCAGTCAACCATTGGTGAGACAGAAAGACTTTTGGTAGGTGTGATCCTAAATGAAATAATAAGAGACATAACAAAATATTAAGAAAAATATAAATACATGTATAATATACACGCCGCAATACCGAGCTAACTGGTAGCTTATTATTTTGTTCAACAGAAGCAACGTACGCAGTACCTGAGCACAAATCGCGTGAAGCGAGAGAATCCTTGATGGACCGCCGGCGACGGAGTAGCACTCCGGGAGCCCGTCTCACCCTCCCCGTAGTCACGCCCTGGACTGAACCACAAAACAACCAATGGCAGGAGCAGGAAACTTGGATCGATAACTCGAATAATATAAGGAATTGGGCGGAGAACGCGCAGAAATGGGACGAGAACGGACAAAAGTGGGACGAGAATGCGCAGAAGTGGGATGAGGGGCCATCTAATGGTAATGTTTGGGAGGGCAACGGAGAGAGGTGGGGGAACGGGAATTGGGGCGAAGTCCCGACGCCCACAGTCCACGTTGATATGAATGCAGCATATTGGAGAGGGAATGCGAGTGTTGCTGATAGCAGTGATAATGGAGGTTAGTCTCTTTGGAATGTCTTATTAACAATCTCTGTCTTCAATATTTTTAGTAATATTCTATACAGAAACATATTTACGAGTATGTAGAGAGTAGTATTTTTTATTTTCGAAGTATCACAGTTGTATTACTAAGTCCAGGTGCCTGGTATTTCTTTGGAATCCAAAGACATACACCAACAAAATGAATATTATTATATTTAACCGTCCAAGCCGTGATTACCGGGGCGACCCTTGTGTCGAATTGCTAGCGATAGAGATTCAGGCTACCAGCGACCTAAAAGCTATTCCACCACTCAATCCGGTGAAGCAGTCAAGGCCAGCTTCTCTGGCCAATCTGTGTCGTCAATTAAAAAAAATATATTTTATATATAAATTTAAAGCAAACTCATACGAAAATATCACTCCGTACACAATTTAATGAGTGCATAAACATTGAAAAAATGCAGTTGGTGCCCTTCCTAACTTTTTAAAGTCGGTAAATATATTCCATAATAATTGAGCATGTTCCATATTCAATCTACATTAGGTTTTCCAGAGGATGGTATGTTGCACTCTCCCACCACAGCTGCCATCGGAGGCCTCTCGCGACAGTCGCCATCTACCAGCAGGATAAGGCCGCACTCCCCTTCCAACTCTACAGGTAAAAAATATTTACTAGACTTAACAAAATGCTATAAAATATTTTGAATTCAACTCAGATAATAATACTGTAATCCCTTGTAAAATTATTAATTCAAAAATAACGTTTACATTTAATTTTACCATTTATTAACCGTTAACCATTCCCTCCGTTTGCAGGCCGCCTTCGAAGTCATTCACCTTCCAACAACAGCGCGACGGAGAGACTCCTCACCAACTCACCTTCGACTCATCTGCAAAGTCAATCGCCTTCGAATAACTCCTCAAACAGCAGGATCAAGGGGTCTCCTCTAAGGTTACACAGTTTTATTTTGCTTTAACCTAAATAGGCAGATATTCAGCAAATAGCGAGTCAGTGCAAGGACAAAGCTATAATAAATAATTTGTACACCATTGTTCACAATGGAGTTTTTTTTATGCATGTAAACTAGCGCTTGACCATGATCCCACCTGGTGTTAAGTGGTGATACAGTCGAAAGATAGTACGCGCTAGTTTAGTAAGTGCCTATTCACTCTACTCTTGAAGGCTCCCACGTCGTACTTGGACGGAAAGACTGACGCCGGCAACTTATTCCACTCCTTTGCTGTACGCACGATGAACGTACAAATGTACAAATTATTTATTACAGTGCTCTCCATAATCACATTTAGATAATTCATTTTAAAGAACTTAAAAACTTTTTAATTACCTTTCATTCTTCACTATAAATCACCGCTTGTGTTTTTACTATCAGACAAAATATTCATTTTTATTATTTTATGTGGGTAACACATAAAAGACATCAATTTGTCGTCTCCTGATGGCTCAAGGGGCGGGCTAGACTGACGTACAACAATATCTATTTTCTTAACGCGAACGTACTATTTGCAGCAGGCATATTTTGGGTAAACATGAAAAGTGCCACGCTTTAAATTAACGATCTGTGGAATATGCCGTGGTCTACGTCCTACCCATTAAACCTCCCTTGGTGAGCCTTCCTCCACCATGATGGTACTAGATAGGCGGCAATGCACCAAAAAAAATCTTTTTTTTTAATTGCTAAGAATATTGTTTTCACAAATATTATTAACATTTTTGCTAACCATTCCAAAAAGCGTCAATAGCCTAATGTTTTTAGGGTACGCTCTGCGAATCATAAGTTCGAATCCACCATTCGACTATTGACGTCAATCTCCTAGCACAAGCATAAGGTTAGTTGGAATGGTTAACAAGAATGTTAGTAATATTTCTGAAAAAATTGTTGTGCTAGGAGATGGTTCATGTAAACACTTAATGGTGGATTCGTATCCACGACCTCACGATTCGCAGACCGTACCCTAAACCATTTGACCATTGACGCCTAATAATGATATATGTTGATCAGGCTAAGGGATAACTCTCCGTCCAGGCACATGCATTCTCCCGTCTCCCGGCGCTCCCCTTCCTGCTACGAGGGCGACGCGCTGGCGCAACCCAACAGCGTTTACGTTGCAAATTACCCGCAGGTAAACTAACAGCTAATATATAACGTAATAGTTTTTAACCGACTACTAAAAAGGTCTCAATTCGTCTGTATATTTGAAGTAAAAATTCCTTATGCACTCTTGACTTCAGAAGTAAGCTGACTTCGTTTATATTGTCACTGGTACTTTCGCTACGGAAGATATACCAGGGAACTACTACGGAACTCGTACGGAACAATGCTTGGTGATGTATATGATGATTGGTTAAAGACATAAATGTGAAAGAAGAAAGATAATTTAAACACTAGAACTTCTGATTGAGAGTCGTAATTATACTTCTATGTAATTTGGTTCATGAACAGGTGGAAGCTGGTGGTTCCATTGACCCTGAAGCGGATGTACTGGTTCGCCTGGCCAGGGGCAGCGCTGGCTTCGGGTTCCGTATCGTGGGCGGCACTGAGGACGGCAGCCGCGTCGCCGTTGGATATGTTGTACCAGGTAATTTTAGTATAGAATAATATAACTCCGTATACCGTTTGGATTAAAACACTCAAATAGAATAAAATAACTGACATGGACATAAACATTTTTAATAAAAAATAATTTAAGAATAATAAATAGGTACAAAAGTTTCTTTTGTGTAAAGTTGCATTTTACTAGGTTAGATAATAAACATTAACATTAACACCGTTTTTTAAATACGACATCCGTCCGTAAATACATCGTTTTCGTACATACGTTACAGTCGTTTCGGTGATACCCGAAATATATTTACAAGAATTGATCATTTAAAATCAGTTCACCATATTTCTCTTTAATAAGTAAATATGTATATTTACAAATTTTCTAATTTTAAAAAGCCACAAAAAATTTCTTCCCACCAATAAATAGTACTTGCATAAATAAAGTTTGTGAAAGAACCGCATGATCATATTATCAGGGCGAGATGGTTTATTAAAAAAGGTTGTCTTTCAACAGCATCTTGTTAATAACGTTTACGAGGTTATCAAGTCTTGTATTTTAATGTTTACTCTCAAACAAATATCTATATATAAATCTAGGTGGTCCAGCTGATGGGCTGCTGCGTCCTGGAGATTTGCTGACGTCCGTGGACGGCATACCGCTAGCCGGGGCCACTCATGCCAGAGCTGTCGCCTATGTGTCACAGGCTTCGTCTAGAGGACATGTGAGTAACATCATTTCTCCCAAATTTAGCAACTGTTGGATAGACTAACGTTTTAAGGTATGGTCTGCGGAATGTAAGGTCGTAAGTTCGAATCCACTTAAACTTATATTACTTAAACTTACATTAAATGATTTACATTCTCAATTAATTGAATTAGTCATTCTCCTACGTTTTATCAGATTGACGTTTGTGTGTGTGGTACTACATGGTGATATGGTACATTAAAATAACATCATTCTTTCACTCATTTTTCATGCTATCCTTTTCTTTCATCAATCTCTCTTCTCTTGTTTGTTTACAATTAATTCTCTATTATCTACAATTAACTAATTTTTATCTACTAAAACTAACAAAATTTATTATTCTCTTATATGTAATAAAACTGCGAGGTGTGAGTCTAAACTGATTTATTATGCAAGTACCGTCAACATTACATCTTTCCCCTAATAGAAACAGACTGTGCTAATATTACAATAACAGCAAACACCAAACCAAATCAACAAGCAATCATGAACATAAAAATAATAAAACTTAAACCATTAGACTTAATTAACTTAAATAAACATTTTTTTTTTTTTTTTTTACTAAGAAAGGACTTATACATATATATATATTATTATTTTTTCGTTTTTTATACATATATATTTTGTATACAATAGAGAAACGTTCTCTAGTGGCACGGTCGTGTACGAAGACGTCCATGCCACGTAGATTCAACACCCGCCGGTCCCGAAGGGTCCTCTGCATTACCCATTTCCTTCCCTACGCAGGGAGGGGAGGGAGCAGAAGTGTCTTTGCTTACACTAATCAAATGACGCCTGTTACGTCTGTATACCTTACCATAAGAGTCGGTAAGAAAATACGAGCGTGGCTGCTTAGCTGGCGACTGCACGTGCATACTGCGGCGTCGGGACCCGTCCACCACTACAACTTCGTCCCCCGGCCGCAGAGACGGCTGTTCGCGTGAGTGACGATCGTAATATAGCTTATTTCTAAAGCGGTCACTTACTATTTTGTTATTGTCATCTGTATTGTTTCTATCGGGTTTTAATTTATTCACGTGCGATGGCAGTCGAGTTCGTAATCTACGCCCCATTAGCAATTGAGATGGGGAACCTATACCGTTACGAGGCGTCGATCGTAAATTAAGAAGTCCAAGGTAGAAGTCGGATTGCGTCAGTTCTGACTTTTTTAGAATATTTTTAACCGTTTGAACGGCCCTCGCTGAGGCCGTTCGACTGGGGATAGTTGGGTGAACTTGTCGTGTGTAGAAAACCCCACTCGGTACTAAATTTAGCAAATTCTCTGACGAGTACGCGGGTCCATTGTCAGTGACCAATTCAGTCGGAACTCCATATCTAGCAAAATGACTTTTCATTGCATTAACCACCGCTTTCGAATTGATATCTGACAATATATCGACTTCTATAAAGTTAGAAAAATAATCAACTAAAACCAAGTAATATTTTTACCATATTGACAGATATCTGATCCGACCTTCGCCCATGGCAATGACGGTACATAGTGCGGTATCATTGGCTCCCGTGGCGACGTGCGAGCGTGCACGCACAGGCGCGGCACGCGCGCACCGCCCGCTCCACGTCGCGTGACATACCGCACCAAAACATTACGTCGCGCGCGCGCCTCTTACAGCGGTCGATTCCTGCGCCCCTCGTGCACTCGATGGATCATATCGTGGCGAAGGGCTCTCGGGATATATACTCGATCGTCCTTAAATATAACTCCGTCTATATACTCTAGAGTTTCTCGATGCGCCCAGTGATTACGAACCGCCGGTGCAACTTCACATTTGTCGACCGGCCATCCCTTTCGTATGTACATTATTAAAGTGCGACATTCGTCATCGTTGGCCGTAGCCTCTTTAATCGTCCGCAGCCTCCTGACTAAAATTAGCGCTCTCGATCATAAAGCAGGACTGATGCTCCAGATCCGTTGAAATTCTGTCATCC
This sequence comes from Meandrusa payeni, assembly GCA_029286785.1. Taxonomy (NCBI): domain Eukaryota; kingdom Metazoa; phylum Arthropoda; class Insecta; order Lepidoptera; family Papilionidae; genus Meandrusa; species Meandrusa payeni. Next base: position 8,737,282 of record JAGSMX010000029.1, read on the forward strand.
ATAAGTTCAGGCAGCGCCGCTCGCGACAGTGCATCGGCGACGTACATATACTTACCCGGTTTATATACTACGTCAAACCGGTATCCTTGTATCCTCAACATCATACGTTGTAGACGTGCAGGTACCCCACTTAACGGTTTTTTAAACAGGGACTCGAGGGGCTTGTGATCAGTCTCAACGGTAACATCCTCCTCCCAAAACGTATTGGTGATACCGTTCCAAAGCGAATACTATAGCCAACATCTCCTTTCAATTTGGGCATATCGTCGCTGGGTGTCAGTGAGCGTGAGCGAGGCGAACTCCACGGGCGGCTGGCCTGCAGCAGCACGGCGCCCAGCGCCTGCGCGCTCGCGTCGACCGACACCAGCACTGGCTCGTCGCTCGAGTACAACGCTAGCACTGGGCTACTACACAGCGAAGCTTTTAGTTGTTGTATGATGTTGTCGCGGTTACTATCCCAAGTCCAAGTAACATTTTTTAGTAAACATCGTAACGGGGCCACGGTTTCTGAGTAATGGGGTATAAATTTTGATACATAATTTACCAATCCTAGAAATCTTTCTAACGAGGGTCTATCCGTTGGTATGGGCATATTCCGAATTGCTTTAACTTTATCTTCGTCGATATGCATTCCTCAGCACTGAATGTGTGACCGAGGTACGTCACCCGCTCGACACGAAATTGACATTTCTTACGATTAAATTTTATACCGACGTCGCGAGCCCTGTCTAGAAGTCGTTGTAGTCTTAGGTCGTGTTCCTCCACGGTCGATCCCCAACAAATCACATCATCGACAAAGGAATCGACCCCTTCAAGGTCTTCGAGAAGTTGACGTACCTTCGCGTGAAACACTTCAGGAGCAGAATTAATGCCATACGGTAAACGTAGAAATTGATATCTACCGAACGGTGTACCGAACGTACATAGGTCGGCGCTCTCGTCGTCAATTTCCACCATCCAGAACCCCGAGTTGGCGTCTAATTTACTGAAATATCGAGCCCCTTGTAATTTTGATGCTATCTCCGTCAATGTAGGTAACGGATAATGCGCACGTCTAATGGCCTCATTAAGCGGCCGAGGATCTAAACAGACCCGCAAATCACCATCTTTTTTGGCAGCTAGCACAATGCCGTTCACCCAGGCAGTCGGATGTGAAACCTTTCGTATGACGCCTAAATCGACCATTTTATTTAAATTATCTAACAATTTGTCACGGATACCGAGCGGGATCTTTCTAACGGGACAAATGGATGGGTTAGCATCTTTTTCAAGACGAATTTTATATTTTCCCGGTAATTTCCCTAGGCCAGTAAACAAATCATCATAATTATCTATATTCAATGAGTACACACGTTTAATCAAACCGAGTTCTTCGCAGGTATATTTACCTAGAACGTTTTGGCAATCATTCAAAGTTATAACAAATTTGATCTGATATGGTTTATTTTATACAACATATAGACATATACCACATAAATAATACATATATAACACATATAAAACACATATAAAACATATACAACATATACCACATAAAGATATATAGCTGCCACAGAACGACTGTGCTCTAATATGACACGGTTCTATATCATGCAAATTCAAGCCCAAGTTTTTGTAAACATTCATAGAAATTACATTTAAATCAGAACCTGTATCTATTTTGAAGGTAACACACTTCCCGTTAAGTAAACATAATTGTTGATACCACTTACTGTTACGATGTATTGGACTAGAACACGCATCTAACGTTGATACGAAATACGGTGTGTCGTCACCGTCGCCGTTGTCATTCTCACGCAGTTCGTACACTTTATTTAATCGCACCATACACATTTTCTTGAAATGTCCGCGCCGGCGACACCCGTAACACCACGCGTTCCTGGCGGGCAGCGCCCGCCGCCGTCGCAGCGCCCCAGGCCGCACGCGCCGCAGGGCCGCGCCGCCTGCTGCTCCCCGCGCCGCCCTCGCTCGGCGGGACGTCCGCCGCCTCTCGCACCGCGCAGCGTGTCCACGGCCAACGGCTCACTGCCGCTGCCGCTCGATCTCGTTGTCTCGATCTGCCTGTTCTCCTCGGACGACATTTCGTGAGCTTGGCATATTTTCACGGCACCATTCAAAGTCAGATCGTCAGTCCTCAATAGTCGGTCACGGACGGAGCAGTCCGTGATGCCACACGATCCGATCTCTTATCAAGCCGTCTTCTAGATGCTCGAATTTACAATGCTGGCTGAGCAATCTCAAAGCCGTCACATAGTCGTCAATCTTTTCCCCTCGCTCCTGACTTCTGGTGAAGAACTTAAAACGGGCCATTGTTGTATTTTGTTTCGTTGCAAAGTGATCATCGAATTTTCGTATGATTTCTGTGATATCATCTTTATCTTCATCCTTAGTAAACTTGAATGTGGTGTATATATCGTATCCATCAGAGCCAATTAAATTGATTAACAGACTGGCTTGTATTTTCGACGGTTCCTTATAAACGCCCGAAGCCTTTAAAAATATAAAAAATTGCTTCTGCCATTTGCGCCACGCGTCAGCGCGGTTAACCGGGCCACCTTGTAAACACAATTCCGATGGAGGTCTTGCATGCTCCATTGTGATAAATACACTATATGTTGCACTTACACTGTCAACAACTTAAAAATTCACTAATTGCCGACAAAACAACAATATTTTAATTAAATTTTGTCCACCGCTGTCACCATGTAATAAAACTGCGAGGTGTGAGTCTAAAACTGATTATGATTATGCAAGTACCGTCAACATTACATTATATATTCCAGGTGACTCTAGGAGTGAGACACAACAGAGCTGACATCCAGCCACTGGGTTTGCCTGCTATGGTGGCCCCACATGCCCACCAGCCCTTACTTACGTAAGTTTTTATTTAACAAGCATATTTACGAACAAAAACGGACTTCAAATCGAGTGTGGCAGATAAAACATTGAATGGTGTTAAGCGGGAACGTTCTGTTTTATTTTCGAAGTATCATAGTATTATTACTAATTTTTGGCGCCTATAATCTCTTTCTCCCTCATTCACCCTCCTTTTCGTTAAGGAGTAATTATCTAATCTTAGATTGTTATAAATGTATCATAGAATTCTTCCACACGATTTTAGGAGTATATTGTATATATTAAGAATTAATACAGGACACAATTACGGCGCAAACATACACAATAAATAATAATAAAAAATACAGACGACTTGAGAACCTTCTCAGTGTCTGGGCGGTCGCCTGAACTGAAGCGGCATAATACGCTAGCAACACTAGTTCAATCTCCAGTGCCGTCACTATTTAAATTGTTTGCTGCAATTGGAACCCAAAAAACCGGACATTTATAAGCTGTAACTTTAATTTATTTTGATCCTACGAGCTTTCTTGTGTGGGACAATTCTAATAATATTTTATTAAAAAGATTATTAATTCTGCGGGATTACCAAGCGAGGCCGCTCATATATTACGCGTAAGCAATATATTTACACCTTCTGTTCACCCCTATGTGCTGTAAGTCTTAATGCGCGCTAGTCACTGCTTGCTCCATCATAGTCCATCAGTTCATACTTAGTCCATCCATCTTAGCTAGGTTCAGTATATTGGGATAAAGATAAAACGATGTGTACTACAAACGCGCAGTACCAAGTTTGCTATTTACCAATGACATTTCACTATGAAACTAACATATTACAATTCAATTGCAACAGTGCTCTAATATTAATTTTTTGACATGTAATTTACTTTGATTTGAATTTTTTGATTAATTGATTGAAATGTGTCAGCATATTTGGAACACTACATTATTTACGAGGTGGACAAGCAACAATTGAAACAGTATTGGAATGTCAGTGGCACGTCATTGAAAAAACCATAGTGGCACAACTGAATTAACCAAAACCAGAAAAAATCAGTCAACTGTGTTTCATGTTGGTATTCCTTCAATTGAGTTAACGCTTGCTATTAATACATTAAACTCCATCATATATCCATTTCTTATTGTATCATAAGTCAGAAGTGTTAATTTATATAAGATCCTAGCGTGCCCAGCCCGCTACCGCTTTAAATTTTGTTTTATTTTATTTAAACAGTAGACTTACATCAATCAATATTTAATTTAATTCTAACAATATATTAAATTATTCATTTCTCTCAGTATTAATTCTCTTCTCGAGAGGGTGAAGATTACCTACACCCATGTACATATCAGTAAATACAATACCATTCTTATCATTTATACAAAAACATATCGGGCTCAAGTTAATGTCAGAAATAAAAGTACGACGTATGGTTCAAAAAGAGGAGTGCTCTGATCGTCACCAAACTTTACAGGATTACACGCCAGGTCAATCTGAAGATTCCCTGAATGTTTCATTGAAATAGGTCCAGCCGTTTCGGAGCCTATATGGAACATACCTACACACTTTCTCTTTTATATATATATATATATATATTTAGATAGTTTTTGCAAAGTACTGTACAATAAATAAATGTTATTTTTAGCGCCGACCCATCTGCCCACCACATGCCGCCAGCGTCATATAATATCCTGCATCCATCGCCGATGTATCCGCCGGCCTTGCCTATGTGAGTATGATTCTTATACAAGAAAAAACAATTTAACGTACTCCACGTTACATTTGATTCGTACGTACGCTCTCTTTTATTGCCGAAGTAACACAGTAATTAAACGATGTACTGGCCGCTTATATTGTTTTTCTTATTATACAATAATGCTTGTTCTCGTTAAGGAGTAGTCTCGGATTGTTATAAACTTACCAATTTCTCAATCACCAATCGTCGGTTACCTTTGTCCATCTACGGGATCTATTAATTCCTAATATAGTTGCTAAACTTTTGTCTTGTAAATTGTATTTAATTAGAAAACCCAAACAAAATTTTGTATTACTTAAGATATTGAATGATATAATATTATGTTATTTTGCAAAAAAAAAAGCCGCATGCTGATTTTAGACTGTACTAATTACTTTTTGTCATATTGTGTTCTCTTTCCTCAGTATACTTCTTTTTTGTAGTCATTGGAAAACTAATAACCACACGACAGTTATCTTATATATATATATATATGTATATATATATATGTATATATATATATATATATATATATATATATATATATATAACTGTTAGAATGTTGTTTTTATTGGAGAAGGGGTCAAGGAAGGCTCACCTGATCTCAAACAATCCTTAAGGGTTTGCAATATATCACAGTATTGGACATTGGAGTGCTTCTACATCACTGGAATGAGTGAATTGGTACAAATTATAACTACTGACATTTCATGCACGTATCAAAGTACGTGTAATATCACAATGCTACAGTATTATAACCGGATTCAAAGTTCAACCTCTCGAGAAGAATACGTAAAGAAACTCTTAGCTCTCGCGTCCTTATAATCCTAGCGGGGTAGACAGTGACAGCTTTCTCTGTCAACATTTCACAAAACTTAACAAAGTGTATAGGTCCTTTTGCGACAGATGGTAAGCCCATTCCCATACACCGGGCATGAATTTTTAGCAAATGATTTATTTGTACTAAAACAGATAAAAAGCAATTGATAGAAACAAGCTGATTTTATTTAATACTAAATAGGCTCACGTTTGGTTTCCATCTCGCTCGATGAAAGGCGAAAATGAAGCCTAGGATGGAGCACGTAGGCTTATAAGGTGTCTGTTCACATTGGACTTAAAGGTGTCCAGATTGTACCTGTATGGAAAAACTGATTCGAACTGACCCATCAGATAGTAAAACCGCTTAGCCATTATGCAATCACAAGTAGTACTTTCTATGATAATTACGTAAAAATAGTAGTAACTAACTTATGGCAACTTTTAATTTTCATATTATACCGATATATCTAAATCCCAGGTCAGCTGATACCCAATTCACCAGCGGCGCGCTGCGGTCGTCTCCACGTTGGCGATACCATAATCGCCATCAACAGGCTGCCAGTCCGCAATCTCCCGCACCCGGAAGTGGTGGCGCTTATCAAGCGGTCCGGGGCAGCGGTGACCCTCACCGTCCTGCCATCGCAGCCGCATAATTGCTGACGGGAGGAGTGGAAATTGGTTTGATAGATCGTCGATGATAACGATTACCATTACGTAAATTTTGGTGAGTTTTATTTTAATGCGGTATGTTAATAGTGCCGATAGCTCAGTATCTGGACGGTTGGCCCAAGTTGCATTGTACGCTCAGCCCTGTAGTTCTGGACTCTCAAGAACTACTACGGTATCCCCTGCCTGTCATAGAAGGCGACTAAAAGGGGCCTCGGGTGGGGGCCTTTGTCGTCCGGTATGGTGGACCTGGGAAGACATCGGCTGGCCCGTGTCTCTTGAAAATACCCACATTGTAATCGGGGGGAAAGACAGACGCGGGCAAACTATTCCATTCACTTGCTGTACGGACAGTGAAATACGGGTTCTAAGGAGCCACAATATCATATGTTATTCACTGTTCCCATTGGCAACCTTTTTCAATAGTAAAGGCAAACTAGCTTACAGGTCACCTACTTCAGTGATCACCGTCGACCATATGCATCCACAGCAGAGGACCTGGACGCAAATATTTTAATGAGATTTTTTCTTTCTCAGGTACCTTGCCCTTAATAATTCTACCAGGGAGCAATAAAATATAGTAAAGTAGTACAGGTGACCACAGTGTACATAACTTGCCAGTATTGTGGTAGCTTGTCAATTGACAATAAATAATTTATTTAGACTAGATGATCAGTGAACTTACATTAAGATGCAATAGCTTTAACTAATTGTTGGATTGTAATTTTAGTTTATTTTATGCTTTACTTAGATGTACGTACATCTAATTGAATTTAAAATAGAATGCAGGATAACAATAAATAACACATGGATAAAACTTCTCGGTGAAGACATTTACTAGTTTAATACAGTCGGCTCGAAGGACCATTTGCTTTAGATTGAGAGGTGGGCTTAGCCCTTAAAAGATTACATCATTATACGAATTTTGTACTTTGATATTTCGACAAGCATATTTTAACTGAAAACTGATTTCAAATCCTATAGGATCCTATCTATAACCATATTTGAGACCTTATTCAATGCAAATTATTTCAAACTAAACAAAATTAATTGGTTCAAAAATAACTTATGATGTCATTTTAAAAAAATGCATTTCAGATGCGAGCTATTTTAATTCAATTGTGTTACTGGTCATTGGATAGGTCAAATATAAGGTCCAGGGATCCAGGTTGCTATAAAGAGCGAGAAACTTAAAACAGGAATGGAGTATTGTACCATTATCAAGTATATAAAATTATATTTAGAAATTTCTAACAAAGTATACATGGGAATTGTAAAAAGTAAGCTGTCATCACCGTATTGCTCCAATGGAGATGGAGTTCCAAAAAGTGGTTCAACCAATCGCATACTTAGTTCTTGAATCTTCAAGTAATTGTTTACTTTGACCAATAAAATAAGTGGCTCACTACTTATCATATTGGAGGAAAATGTGACATATAGTTAGTTGTACCTCAAACCGTTACGGTGATGAGAGCTTATTCTTAAAAGAAATAACTTATGGCAACTTTTAATTTTCATATTATACCGATATATCTAAATCCCAGGTCAGCTGATACCCAATTCACCAGCGGCGCGCTGCGGTCGTCTCCACGTTGGCGATACCATAATCGCCATCAACAGGCTGCCAGTCCGCAATCTCCCGCACCCGGAAGTGGTGGCGCTGATCAAGCGGTCCGGGGCAGCGGTGACCCTCACCGTCCTGCCATCGCAGCCGCATAATTGCTGAGGGGAGGAGTGGAAATTGGTTTGATAGATCGTCGATGATAACGATCAACTGCTTACCATTACGTAAATTTTGGTGAGTTTTATTTTAATGCGGTATGTTGATAGTGCCGATAGCTCAGTATCTGGACGGTTGGCCCAAGTTGCATAGTACGCTCAGCCCTGTAGTTCTGGACTCTCAAGAACTACTACGGTATCCCCTGCCTGTCATAGAAGGCGACTAAAAGGGGCCATACATTGTAATCGGAGGGAAAGACAGACGCGGGCTAACTATTCCAGTCACTTGCTGTACGGACAATGAAAGACGAGGTCTATGGAGCCACAATATCATATGTTATTCACTGTTCCCATTGGCAACCTTTTTCAATAGTAAAGGCAAACGAGCCTACAGGTCACCTAATTCAGTGATCACCGTCGACCATATGCATCCACAGCAGAGGACGCAAATATTTTAATGAGATTTTTTTCTTTCTCAGGTACCTTGCCCTTAATAATTCTACCAGGGAGCAATAAAATTCAGTAAAGTAGTACAGGTGACCACAGTGTACATAAATTGCCAGTATTGTGGTACCTCGTCAATTGACAATAAATAATTTATTTAGACTAGATGATCAGTGAACTTACATTAAGATGCAATAGCTTTAACTAATTGTTGGATTGTAATTTTAGTTTATTTTATGCTTTACTTAGATGTGCGTACATCTAATTGAATTTAAAATAGAATGCAGGATAACAATAAATAACACATGGATAAAACTTCTTAGTGAAGACATTTACTAGTTTAATACAGTCGACTCGAAGGACCATTTGCTTTAGATTGAGAGGTGGGCGTAGCCCTCAAAAGATAACATCATTATACGAATTTTGTACATTGATATTTCGACAAGCATATTTTAACTGAAAACTGATTTCAAATCCTATAGGATCCTATACCCATATTTGGGACCTTATTCAATACAAATTATTTCAAACTAAACAAAATTAATTGGTTCAAAAATGACTTATGATGTTATTTTAAAAAAATGCATTTCAGGTGCGAGCTATTTTAATTCAAATGTGTTACTGGTCATTGGATAGGTCAAATATAAGGTCCAGGGATCCAGGTTGCTATAAAGAGCGAGAAACTTAAAACAGGAATACCCTGTACCAAGTATTTAAAATTATATTTAGAAATTTCTAACATAGTATACATGGGAATTGTAAAAAGTAAGCTGTCATCACCGTATTGCTCCAATGGAGATGGAGTTCCAAAAAGTGGTTCAACCAATCGCATACTTAGTTCTTGAATCTTCAAGTAATTGTTTACTTTGACCAATAAAATAAGTGGCTCACTACTTATCATATTGGAGGAAAATGTGACATATAGTTAGTTGTACCTCAAACCGTTACGGTGATGAGAGCTTATTCTTAAAAAGAAATAACGTACATTTTAGTACAACATTATACATTGTCATTAGTGTAACATAACTACAGACAGGTAAGTGGAAAACAGTTCTACTTAATTGGGATTTTTATTTGGATCTTTTACAACTGTTAGTAGTATAACTGTTTCTTCCAATGATTTGACAAAGTGGGTATTTGAATTTAATGAACGTCATCACACAGACAACTAAATTTATAGTATTTTTGTGTCTTTCATTTTAACACACGGAGACACAACGCCACACTCCATTGTAGGCCATAACCTATATTTAAAGTATATTAAGTCTAATGAAATACACAATTATTATGTAATGAAATAAATACATAAGCAATTATACGAGTGTTATATTGTACAAGAAAACGTTATAAATGTAACCCTTACGGGGTAGACAGAGGCAGTTTTCTCTTCTGATGGTCGCAAGTTCAAATCTCTGTCGACTTGTACTAATAAATTTTCGTTTTTCTGTACAAGAAACTCACTTGCGAAAAATTTGTGCCCAGTATATGGCGATAGGCCCACCACCTCGAGTTATATAGGACCTAATAAGCCTGATAAAAACAATTTAAATTATCGGCCAAACTATCATTATATTCTAATGCAATATAATATATTAGAGCTTTAAAATGAAATGCAAAAATTAACTTTAGTACACAGCGTTAAGGTAACTCATTGCTATATGAATTTCATTCAGAAATATCCGTCCAAATTGTATTGACCTTGATATATATAGCTACAGAACGAAAGCTTTTGAACATTTTTAAAATATGACGTCATTTTGAAAATTGCAAATTATGTAATTACAGTATAGTATATTATAGGTCACTGAAACGTTTATGAGTGAGAATATATCAGGAGACATAGCTACGTTTTCGCTCATGGCGTCTGTGTGACGTTAATTTTAATGATATTAAAGGTACATATATAAGTGAATGGATTTGTTAAAAAAAAATTGTTTTATATTTAGTCACAAGTTAAGTAATCGATAAGTTAGTAGTTAAGGTATGAATTTCGTAGAAGATTATTGTGTACATTACAAGGAAGATATATTTTTGTAAGTCCATTTAATTAGTTTGTAACGAATTTTGTAACTCTCGAATTACTAATGTTAGAATGATTCAGTGCAGTTGTAAATTCGAGGATATTATTGCATTTGTAACAATAAATACAAACGTAAAGGATTTTGAAATTAGCAGCGACAGCCTAGTGGCTTCGACTATGATCGATTTCCATTTTTAAGTACAAAAAAATCACTTACTAAAAATGTATGCCCGGTGGTAACCAACTGTAACATTTGGTATTTAATAGATTTGATGACAAGCGAAAGCTGTTTAAGGACATGATTTTTTTAACAAAAACCCGGGCTAAAATTCACATATAAATAAGGGATTTTTTACTTCCTTTTCTTATGACGAACTACAGAAATTGGCCAGAGAAGCTGGCCTTGACTGTTTCACGGAATTGAGAGGTGGCATAGCTCTTAGGTCGCTTAGCCTGAACCTCTATCGCTAGTACCTCGACACAAGGTTCCCTTCGGTGAGGTGTAACCTCGGCTTGGACGGTTACTAGTTTTACTTCCTATGTGAAAATAGATTAGTTTTCGCGTTAGGTTTATTGCCATTACATAATCCGCCCATTTGTCAGTCATACTGATTTAAAACATTTTTTTTTCACAAAAAACCGAACCGATTTGTAACTGTGACTATGAAGCGTCAATAGCCTAATGGTTTTGGGTACGGCCTGCGAATCGTAAGGTCGTAGGTTCGAATCCATTGGACTATTGCCGTGGACCATGTCCTAGCACAAGCTTAAGCTAAAAAAAGGAAAAAGAAATATTGCTAGCTTTCTTTAAAAAAAACAAAAAACAAAACTGTTTTAGGATTTTCCTGATATATCTTTGGAACCTAAGTTATCACGTGAAGATGTCTCGAAATGTTTAATATATGACGGTAGATGAGAAAAAATCATTTAAATTGATAATCACGTACATTAGAAGTCTGTTAAATAAGGGCCCAATGTCTAGCGATAGGAAAAAAAGAAAATCTCCACATATGGAATTTTATTATATAGTAGACTGCAGGACTGGTTTTAATAAATAACAAATGCATTAATATTCCTTACGGCGTTACCAATTAGGTCTTAACAACAGTATTCCTTGAGTATGTATTGATTAAAGTTTTAGCATTAAAAATCCAACAATAATTGCAACATGTCTTCAATTCTATATCATGGCTGCTATATAGATTTCGACGTTTCTGATAAAATTATGTCTTGGGATTCTCTGTAAGCAGAGATTTTTTTTGGTAACGCCTTTAAATTTGCTGATCGTTGTGGAAAAGTCGTAACTTACCTTTAAGTAACTTTTTTTATTGATGGGGGGGGGTAATCTGTCATATATATCTATCTATCTTTTTGAAGATTTATGTGGGGTTCTTACCCGCGGTGGCCCTTCCTCGGTGCATACTGAAGGGCCGGGATCTCCAGAGGAACGCACCGGAGCCTCCGCACTGTGCTCTTCGGAGAGCACGTCCGGAGGGGGAGGTTAATCCCTCCTCCCTAGGGCCGTCGCAGTGCAAAGCGACACGGGCCAGCCGATGTCGCCTTCAACCCGAGGCCCCTTTTAGTCACCTTCTACAATACCGTACCGTATACCGTAGTCTTATTCTACGAGCCCAAAACTACAAAGCTGAACATTAAGTAACTGTGTCTAGCTGACAAAAGTTGTAATTAATTAACTTGTCATCTGTTGGGTGCTCCAGTATGTTGTAGGTTCCGTCTTCACCCTTTGCACAAGTTATTGCCAAAGACATTTCAATGTGAAACCAAAATATTACAGTTAAATGTCATTCGACTAACAACTGCAACACAGCTGAATTAACAAATTACCAAAACTAAGTAAAATCGGCGACTGTGATGTCACGGAACCATCATTTTGACACAATTGGTTAAGACTAGAGCCCTGGTCAACGGTACAACTTGTGCAAAGTGAAAGACCAAAAAATTTTTTTATAATTTTTGTAAAATATGTCACAAATTTTTGGTAGCCACTCTAATAATTATTCATATGTGTATATCGGAATAGACTCAACAATTATAACGTTTTAAGAAATTATTAATAATATTTATAGTTATGGTTTATTTTTTAATATAATAGAAAAACAGCCATGATGTGATTGATTTGTCACTAAACAACCTTAGTTTTTTTATAAAAATAATAGAATAAACTCAATTTTCTTTATCTTTTTTTCCACAGTTGAAACGTGATAAAAAACTATTTCATATATCAATTTATTTTGACGTTAATATGGATTAGTTTATTGATTTGTAACTAAGCAAGCAATTGACATCTTAAGATTAAATAATACATTTTATAAAATTAAGTTTATTCTGATATTCGTGTAAATATAGGAAATTATTATTTTTTTATTATGAAATTATTGTACAGTTAAGACATTTCCACATCGACACGATCAGCAGCGACTGCAGATAATGTATTATACGCGGACCACCGAGTGAACAAACTTAAGGTAATAACTTTTAAGGTTTTATGAATAAAATTATTTTTAAGTATAATTCGGTTGAATTAACATGGCGCGCGGCTTGATGGAATCGTCTTGTACGCTAAAGGTATTCAAATTTGCAGCTTGTTGAAAATTACGCAAATTGATTTGTATTACACCATTTTTTTTTTCTAAACGTGGCGTCAATAAATACGCAAGTAAATTTACGAAGCCTTGGTCAGTGTGAATACTGTATTAAGTGGTTTCTTGTTAGTCATAATAATAGTACGGATGGATTATTGTCAGTAACGTATGTGTTTCGAAAAATATAATTTTTGAACAATTTTTTTTGTCGAACTACACAGAATCTGGCTTTGCTCACTGCTTCACCGGATTGAGAGGTGGCACAGCTCTTAGGTCGCTTAGTCGGAACCTCTATCGTTAGTAACTCGTCACAAGGGTCTCCCCGGTGAGGGGTAACCTCCGCTGAGACGGTTTTCGAGGATAATCTAAGGTCATTCAAAAGCTAAACTAACTTTGAGTGCCTTTAGTATGTAGAGTGTATTTAGATCAAATATGTGCAATCTGCATATTAATTTTGTCTATTAGTCCTTTGAAAATATTCGTTGGCCTAAAGATCTTGTTACGGGACCATAAAGTCTTCAAAAAAAATATATTTTCTATGACTTCACATTTCACCGCCAAAACGCGATAAAATCTTCAAAAAGAAATCACTACAAAACTTTTTTTTAAACTTTGTGTTTTTACTTACGTTTTATTTTCATCGATAATGGGGTATTTTATCTGCCGGAATGATGGTACACATTTGCATGATGAAACTTTTATGTAAATAAAGAAATAAAACTAAGATGTGAAAACAAAAAATTTAAAAATGGGCTTGACTATTGATTGTAACGTGAAATAAAGCCATAAATTCCAAAAAAAAAAAACAGTTGCATGACATTCCCGCCAAGCGCCATACTAAATCGTATGTTATAAGTAAACGCAATAATGTAGTGCCTTTAGACGCACGGACGTCGTCTTGCCTTATATCCAATGCCTAGTAATTTACACAACAACATTCCATCCAAAGATGAACTTTGAAAACTTAAGGTGTCTCCATTGGTACGTTGTAAAATGGAATTGAAAAACGCTTGTTTCTGTAAGTCTTATTTTATCTCTTTTTCTTTCTTTAATATTATATTCAAGTCATGAGACAAAAGTATGCATACTGTTCATGTTAAGAATTCAACATCAAAAATTTCTCTTAAAAGCATAACATAAAAAAAATTATACTATCTGCGCCAAAATGCCGTAAATGACGTAAACTATTTTTTTTATCTTAAAAAAGTCTTAGTTACTAGGAGAGTTAGTAGTTATTAGGAGAATTGAAAAAATGGCGCGGGGACTTATACCCCCCGTATCAGCTAACTTTCATTTCCATCTTAGACGTAAGAAATAAGTGTATGTGTTATAAAAAAGACTTGGCTTAAAGGTCTTGTTACCAAGCCATAAAACATTCATCATCATACTTCTTATTACATCTATCTGAAGAATTTGTTGCGTCAAAATCGATCCAACCGTTCCAGAGATTAGCCGGAACAAACGACTGACAAAAATTGTAAAAAAAGATTATTTTACTATATGTATCGTATTTATATTCATATGCATTTATTTTAATATAACAAACGGACACTCCATTTTATTTGTTTGTATAGATTTGTTAGTGCGTGAAATTAAATATGTGATACGCACTTTACAGGTAAATAAAACATTTTTGTGTATACTACCACTTTTTTAGTTACTTTTGTCTCATGCTTGCCGTAAATAGTGTTGTATTTCCATCTCTGTTTCACATTAACACTTAATACATTGTTTTGGTGTAGTTGTCACTAGTTTTCGTAACGATTGTTAGAATTTGTTTTACTTAGGTTATAAGTATAACACAGTAGCTGACTTGCTAGGACTAATGTTTGTATACCGGTTTTTGTTGTGTTAAAGCAATGGTTATTTAGCAATATTATATTGTTTAAGTGGGTTCATGAATACAGGTTTATACCCTTAAATATATTTTCATTAAAAAAATTACAATTGATTTTGTATTTTCCCTTTGCAAATTACAAGGTTCGAAATCGGTCGTATGTATTAGTAAATTTAGATTAGATTTTTTATTTTTGATTATTGATTTATTTATAAAATTAAATTAATCGACTTGAAAAAATTAAGTTTTATACTGTTTATATTTTGGAGAGCGTGCTCAGGAACTACATGATCTAATTCCCCCACCCCTGCCACCATCAGACTTCATCAGGATTTCATCCTTTTGTTGTGAACATTCTTCAAACCCTCGAAGCGTTTTACTTCGTCTTTCATTATTCGTACAGAAAAAGACTGGATTAGTTTGCTCGCGTCTGTCTTTCCTTCCGATTACAACGTGGGTATTTTCAAGAGTAGCGTGAGTAGGCATTTACTAAGCAAGTGCGCTTTGCCATCCATGACTGCATTTCCACTTAACATCAGGTGTGATCGTAGTCAATCACTTGCTTAGAAAGCTTAAAAAAAGTTATTTTTTTTTATATTTGCACTCATAACACCGTCAATTATTAATTTATTTTGAATATTTCTACTTTGAAAGAAATTTTGTTGTCAATTGATTTTATTTTGACCTTATTTTCAAAAGATTTTTTTTTATTTTATTTATTTATTAAAAAAAACTTACAGCACCATTACAGCTAAATCAATTCGGTGCTGTAATCTACACAAATAATAATAATTAACATCACTTAATTCAATTCATACACAACATAGAATATCATTTAGTTCAAGTGACAACTTAAACATTCATCATCTCGATATATCTATAGGCAGCCTCTGTGAACCCCGGCTGGTCACACTGAAATATATCAATTTGCTGTGAGAGAAAATTAACAATCCTAACAGCGCGTGACATGGGAGCATTCGTGGACAGGTTGGTCCTGGAAGTAGGCTCTAGCAACAACGCAGGACGGCGACGCATGTGAATTTATCTGGCACCCGCAACTGCAACGCGGCCAGCATATCCGGGACGTACTAAAAATCGTGTAGAAGTGTGCTTGTTGTAGTGATATTTTGCCACGTAAGTAGTAAAGATAATATAGCCACCAGTATTTCGTAATCTACTCGCACTATGATACTGCGGAAATAAAAAGTGTCCGTGAAGAAGCGTTTATTGTTTATTTTGAAGTCGTTTTGTTTTACTCGTATACATAATAAAGTTACGATTTCAACACAAAGTTAGTACTTTACTGACTTAATTCTAACAGGTATAGCATTATCGGCGGCTGTGAACGAGGATCTTGTTACACTCATTATCCAATTGGTGTAGCGGTCAACCCTGGTGAATACGTCCGGTAAGGCTCCCATGCCGCACTGGTGGTGGGCGGCCAGGCCTACCACCACCCTGTCGATGACCATGGGGGCGCCAGAGTCGCCGATGCAAGTACCAGCTGCGCCCTCTGCGGTAGCGCATATGACGGCTGGAAATAAACATAACTCAGCCGAAGCTTCCAATTTATGCTATAATCCAAATTAGTTTCGAGTGCTTTAGTTGATCACAAGACTGAAGTAAAACTTCTTTAGGGTTCATCTATATATATGTTTATATTTTATATAGGCACAAAATATAATCTATATATGATGATTGTCCAAGAGAAAAAATGTGTACGCGCCCTGCTTTCTCTTGCCCCTACAGTGTGATACAGATAATAGGCCTGCACTGATTTTAGATTTATGATACTTAATTCTCTCTCTTGCTATCTTCACTAACTTATATTTCCCTCTCAACTTCCGAACAACCGTTCGCCTCGCCCTGTCACACTTTTCGTAACGCATTCACTACCTTACTCAGCAAGACAAGCATGCGTAAATGATTTTAATAATTAATTACTTTAAAAAAATGGGTGCGTATACTTAAACGCGCGTGAGAAGATCATTAAAAATAGCGTGCAAATAATTACAATGACTGGAAAAGGATTTGTGCCCCGATGAGCTCATTTCATGTCACATTGGGAACCTAATAAGACAGCTTTCTGTCTTTGCACTCCGTTAAGGTTAAAAGGAGAACATGTAGAGAATCAAATCAAATACATACAGTCGTCGATTGTGACGGAATTTTGGGTTCCGTAACTAGCTGTGCATTGGTTCAGCGACACTGTGCTTTGATAGATCTTCCTTAGCATTTGCTGCGGCGGCCCGATCAGCTGAAACGCAAACATTATGATACGCTAACATATTTTCCTTTTAAAATACCCACGCTAGTGGTTGCCTCCCTCTTGTTGTCTTCCCTGTACTTTACCCGTGACCGGGAGTGTTTCCAGTTTATTTTTTTCCTGGTTATATGAACGAAGAATTCGCAAATCCTACGGATGCAAATTGTTGAATAGACGAACAATTTGTGCGTTGGATTGTCCAAGGTACTCGTAACATTCAATCCGAGATGTGTCGCTTAAGGATCCAGGTTTCTGAAATCATTTAACCAAAGGCACTTACCGACATTAGCCCCCAGCTGGCGACTCTTACTGGCTGACCGGCTGGTATGTTGGTGTTCTGAGGGGGCAGATACATAATGTTGATATTGCCGGAGAGCGGCATGGGGGAGGTTAGTACGACGACTGCGATGTCTGCGGTGAGGGGCTCCGCTCTAAAGGAAGGGTGCGTGATGACCCGGCTGATGCGGGTCACGGTGCCGCCGAACAAACTGAAGGTGGACCCGCCGCGGACCTCGAACATATTGAGGTCTGCACCACTGGAAACAAACTATTGCTTAAAACAACCTACTTGCAAGTCAAACTATGATAAAAATTAAATCATTCGTCATCATCTTTCAGCCGTAGAACATCCACTGCTGGACATAGGCCTACCCCAACGATTTCCAATAGGACCGATTATAAGCGAACAAATATTGAAATATGGTTCCGAAGATATACCAGGAACCAGAAAAAAGGCAATATAGCACCAGAACTTCATAATATAATTAAGATAGTTTAGAATTACAAGTATATTTACAAACAAAACCGACTTCAAATCGAATCAAACGCTACTATGCGCGGACGCCCTCTTTTTATTTCTAAATTATCGTAAGAATATTACGAAATAGAATTAATCAGAACCTAACCAAACTCTTATCAAACTACCCTTGAAGTACTTTTACCTTTCTAATAAAAAATGAATAATCGTAATCGGTTTGGTTGATATTGAGTTATTCGTCCATTTGTCGCGCACATACTTGATACAGATTTAAGACTTACATGGTGATGGGCGCCATTGTCAGAACTGAACCAAATTCGGGACCACAGGGGAAGTATCAGCTTCCAAATAATAAAATTGGATCACTCAGTCGAAAGTTACAAACAAAAAAAATATAGTCGAAAAGGGAACCTTCTCCTCTTTTGAAGTGAGTTGAAAAGAGCGTTCACGCGTAGTACCATTTGATCCGTCACTGTGGTATTTTAATCTTGTCGTATATGTTTTGTTATATAAGCCTTGCTTATTTCTTACCTGAAGCATAAGGCCGATGTCAACACGTGCCACGAGGAGATGAGCCCACCCGTGCAACGCTGCACGATGACGCTCACGCTTGGGAAGTGGTATACCAGAGCGATGGTGTGGGGGAACTCCTGTATGGTGGCTGCAGCACCACCGACAATTCTTGTCTCGGATGCTCCTGAGACTATCATTATATACGTTAAGATTAAATATGTATAATAAGTCTTTTTAGTCCTAACCGGGTAGAAGACGAAGGCTGTCCGCTTTTTACTAAGCTTATTAGGGCTCATATGTGACAGGTTGTTAGCCAAAATTTGTTTGATTTTGAGTGATTTTTTTATACCTAAAAGACTGAAAAGCCGCAATTCATTGGAAGAAGCCGCCTGCGATTCGACCTCGCGACTATCAGATCGCAAGGTGAAGCTCTTAGCAACGAGGCTAATTCTGCTACGTTTTTTATGGCTGAATAATATGTTTGTTTTAGAGTTATTGCTTCTACAATTTCACAGAATTAAGAAGGGCCGATCTCTTAAAAAAAAATCTCGTGGTTAAGAATCATAGTGTGGACCAGATTTGCCAGCGTGAATCAACTATATCGCTGGGCACACGAAAGAGATAAATTCGCTGAGCTGACGGATGTCTCTAAGAGTACTAGCATTAGAATAAAAACAAGATATCTAGAGCGCTAGGCCTGAACCTTTGTTATTAGTAACAGCGCAAGGGCTTAGGGGCGAACCTTGGCTTCAACGGTTACTCTATTCAAATTTATTAATATTTAATTATACTTACCAGCACAGACGAAAGCCAACGCAAGGCACAGTATCTTGAACGCCATGGTTCTCTGCATACACCACTTCACTTCGCAAAGGTGCACAACCGTATGTATATATAAATATTTATTACATTTATGATCCTTTCATATCTTAAATTCACTTGTGCAGTTACAGGCTGTTACCAAATGACACGGCAAAAATATATTATTGTTCGTTTTCTGTAACACACATAAAAATATAAGTTTTTCCATTCATACTGTATTTTTTATAATGTTTGTTTAGTCATTTCTGGACTGGACTTTTTCTTTTTTATCCTATTAACCATATTCATTTTGTTGGCATAGGGCTTTAAGTTGATATATATACCAGGAAACCCAAAAAATGTTATGAAAGTATGATTGTGGATTAAGATTTTCGGAGGTTTATGAATAAATGATAAGGATTTTCCATACCACTGACAGCCCCTGGTAGCTCAATGTCCGGGCTCAAGTTGCATAGTACGCTAGCAACCCGACTTCGATCCCCGGTGCCGGCACCAATAAATTTGCTGTTGCAATTTTATGTGCTGATTTACCTCGCGCTCGGCGGTGAAGGAAAACATCGTGGGGAAACCTACATGTCCTAGAAATTTACTAATAAAAATCCGCACTAGGGTTACGTGGCGGACTATACGTGGCTCTCTTTACAGAGAAGACCTGTGCCCAGCAGTGGGACATATATAAAGGCTGTAACTTTCAATATTGTTTCAATTGTTAGTTTTGTTAATCTTGTACGTAATGACACCTTCCAAATTTGCCGATACCTATCAATCTAATAATCAATGATCAAAAAATTCAATTGAAAATTATATATTAAAAACTCATATTGATAAATTACGGTTGTTATTTGATATTTCACTATGAAAGCAACTTTAAATGTCATTGGTAAATAACAGAGTCGGGTCCCTGAACTAGTATAGATCATCGTTACCGCAAACGTTGACAACTATGAAGGCCCTTAATATTTTAATACAATAATTACAGCAGACTGGGGACGCAAAAGTAGGCATATATACATACAAAAATCTAATAACTATTTATACACGTATCACCTTTTTAATGTGATAGCTAAGAAGTTGGTCGACACATCTAGTGACCAGAGAGCTGGTGTATACCTTGCACAGAGGCTAAGCATTGCCATACAACGTGGCAATACTACCCTTCTGGGAACGCTGCCAAGCGATGACGGTTTCGCACAGTTATATTTTTTGTAAAATACCTATTATATTGTAAATATTTCTTTTTTAGTTAATATTATCTGTTAGTTTTTATTATTTCAATTGTAATACACATATATTATATATTTTTTTCTTTTTATTCGACTGTATAAATGCCATATAAAGGTAGTATTGCACGCACGTCTTTGGGTAGTCTAGGGGACCGCTGAAAATCAGCACTGTCGCAACCTTGCGACAGCATATGCTGAGCGGGTGTCCACTGTTGGCAACATGTCCCTATCCTTTTGTTCTTTCCTTCTTTAACCATATATTTTTTTGTCTTTTTTAATATGTTTCATATTTTGTTTGTAATGTATTCGAATGATGCCAATAAAGAAGGCACTCCATTTGTAATTTGAAATTTATCTATAAATTTTAATAATTGTCCACTAAGCCCCTCGGTATCAGAGAAACGGGTATTAAATGATTATTGATATTGATTTATATCCGCCAGAATACAATTGTGTCATAAATATGATATTAAAAATGTCAATAGGCAACCTATGGAACGTAGCAACAACACAATCAATAACTATGTTTGTGACGAGCTACACAGATTAGCCAGAGAAGCCAACATTGCTTCACCGGGTTGAGAGTTGACATACCTCTTAGAATGATTAGCCTGAACCTCTATTCATAGTAACCCGACATAAGGGTCCTCCCGTTGAGGAATAACCTCGGCTTGGACGGGTACTATGTTACGCGTGAGCATTCTGACCCGAGGGCGCCTGAGAAGGCCGTAACACGGACTTTCACACGGATAAAGCATGGAACATTCAAAAGCTAAACTAACTTTGAGTGCCAATTCGGGCAACGTTGCCGACTTTAATAGTGGCCGAAGAAACTCCAGCAACGTTCCTAATATCTAAGAGTGACATCAATTACTGAATACGGGCCCTCGTCCGGGACCATTCCTTCTTTTGTATTCTTACCTTATTTATAACACCCCAGTTTTACGAAAGGAAAAGATTATTAATTCTTCTGTAATTTTTAACCAACATCAAAAATGGAGGTTTGTTATATGGACACATAGTGCTGCCATTTATGAACCGATCGGTTTTGAAAGGATTTGGTTTCAATTAGGTCCCACGGCATAGCACCTTGGGTTCCGAAGATACACCAGGTAACTTCTCAAAGTCATATGGGAAAAATACTTGTTGATTGAGATATTGGTAGGTTTATATTTAGGTTTTAATATATGACCTACGACTTTAGGTTTCAAAATAAAACGTTGCAAAACTGCTTATATTTCCAAATTTATTAACTTTCTTATACATAATAATTTATATAATTTTTTACAGATTTATCAAACAGATTTTCAATAAACTTCATTTTATAAGTTTATAACTTTACAATGCAGACTTGACCTGAACAGGGATAAAATTGTCGACAGCATTGGAAGGGGGGACTGCAACGCTGACGATCCAATTGGTGAAGCGGTCGATCCTGGTGAACACGTCTGGGAATTCGTCCGTGGCGCACTCGTGGAAGTACGAGGAGATGCCCACCACCACCTGGTCGATTACCATGGGAGCGCCGGAGTCTCCGCGGCAAGTGCCCACCGCGCCTTGCTCAGATGCACAGATTACGTCTGGAAATAGAGTTTAACCAAATGTTTTAATTGACATTGTAATTAATTCTTACATACGGGATATTTTTTTGACAAATCTATACAGTAAAGCCAGTGAAGCTGATTTTTACTGCTTCACCGGCTTGAGACCCGATTGAGAGATGTGTATAGGTCTTATGTCGCTAAGCCTGGACCTCTATCGCTAGTAACTTGAGACAAGGGTCCCCCCGGTGAGGGGAACCTCAGCTTGGACGGTTACTATGTAACACCACGACACGGTCGGTTGCTATACACGGATCAGTTAATAATCACGGATAAGTTAAGGGACATTCTAAAGGTCTACGCTAAGCTTTGATGTTTACCATAGGATATGCTTTTTCTTAAGAATGCTACATTCTTGTAAAGTATTCTAAATTAGCTTAGGCTCGTGCTAGGAGACGGTTCACGTCGATAGTCGAATGGTGGATTCGAACCCACGACCTCAAGATTCGCGGACCGTACCCTTAAGTATTAGAATATTGACGCTTTGGATTTTTTTTTAAAGCAACTCTTGTGTCTTTAAGAGTAAAGCCATTATTTCTGTTATTATTTAGTTATCTATTGTATATAAATAATGTGTATTTATAAATATATATATATATACATATATATATATATATATACACTAAATAGATTCATATTACAACTATACTTATAGTAACCGTCCGAGGTTATCCTTCATTGGGGGGACCCTTGTGTCGAGTTACTAGCGATAGAGGTTCAGGCTAAGCGACCTAAGAGCTATGCCACCTCTTAATTCGGTGAAGCAGTCAAGGCTAGCTTCTCTGGCCAATCTGTGTAGTTCGTCATAAAAAAAATACAATAAAAATACATATTATACAATAAATTCTAATACATTATAATTCATTCTATACATATAATACCTTATTCTTACTATTTTTGTATTACTGTTTTTTTTTTATTTCTTATTACTGTCCTTGTTAGCTAATTTTGTATGATATGAACATTAGAATAAGTATTTATGAAAAGAAAACTGCATATGGCTGTAATTTGTTTTATAAATATATAAGACGAATTCGGACTATCAATAACAAACAAGAATAACTATGTGTTGGTCTGTATTTCAAGGGAACCACATTAAAAGTTTATTCCTGTTTTTCCTAAACAATGTTATATAAATTAAATAATGACATCTAGTCTATTTCTCTTTTACATCACTGATATATCATTTTTCAATTATGTCACAACAAACCTCCGTAGACTTCACTATGGAGGTTTCGTACAAATATTTACGAACGAATATTTTTTTACATCTCCCTCCCCCCTTTCCCCAAAGGACAAAATTTTCACAGTTAAATTCCACATCATTCCAGGGTCCTCTTATTCCTGTGTATATGGAATAAGCTTCGTAATATGAAAGAGATTGATGATTCTATTTTCCTGTCTCCCTTTCGGATTAAGGACCTCATCAGCAATCTTCCAAAGAATTTTGAGTAACATATTGAGGAAACATAAGCTTACAGATTTTGTGTATATACATATAAATATATATATATATAACGCTTTTGGTTTTGTTGAAAGTAAGTAGGTACATATCGACCACTATTCAAAGCTATGAGGATAAACAAGATCCTAAAATAGCTTCTACATCACACAATTTCAAAAGCAATTGAAATTCCATCGGACGATAGTATTAATATTGCGTGAAACACATCAAATACTGACTGTCGTTGATGCCGACTGTGTTTTCGTTGGCGTAGCTCTCCTGGCACTGGATCAGTGGCACCTTTCTCAAGTAGATCTTCTTCAGAGTTTCCAGTTGTGGACCCGCCATCTGAAACACGGCAAATTACAAATTAAAATCATTTTATTTCTTTGATGTACTATTTTTTCTGTTCAATCATCTAATTTAATTGGTAAACATCGATTTGTAATGTATTATAATCTGAATCTATATGCCTTACGCACATGTCAGAATCGAAGTTATAAATTTATTATATAGATATATTTTAGTAAAATAAGAGATCCGGTCGAGCAGTACATAATAATACACAATATATAACACAACGTAAATAACCAGAGAGTACGTAGCTTATATACAGAGGCGGTCAACACTAACAACACAACCCAGCAGAACAACTCTATAGCCTCTGAACTGTACTACTGCTCTTATACTATTGTGAGGAGTCAACAACATGATTCCTCACAAATCCTTTACATATTTAATACCCTTTGGTTTTAACAGCACATACATTAACAACTAGTTATTCGTATTATAACACACATATACATAACAAGTAAGGCCCTAGGATACCATGGGCTGACATAGCGGCCCAAACAGTCACTTTCGGACTATGTAGGGGCTTCTGATGCTTAAGTTTTGGATTGATGGGGCTCCAATAGCGGCAATTTTGTTTACTGACATGCCCGTTAAGATGGAAATGAGCCTCGTCAGAGAACATTATGTTATTGAAGAAAGTAAACCGATTCAACATTTTATAATTTTGTCTTTAATACCGTCAGTTTCCTTTAATTCTTGAACCAACTGAATTTTGTAAGGGTGCATATGTAAATCTTTCTTCAAAATCCGTTGTAACGATGTCCTGGACACGTTTAATGCTCTGGCGCGCTTACGAGTTGACTGTGTCGGATTTTCGCGAACAGACTGTGTCACTGTGTCTATGTTTTGTTCCGTACGTGACGTCCTTGGGCGACCCAACCGCGGTTTATCTAACGTCGAACCGGTCTCCTCGAACTTAGCAACCCAGTTCTTAATCGTTTGAAGAGTTGGAGTGCCGTCAAAGTTGTGTAAACCTTTGTGTTCTCGAAATTTACGCCGCGCAACGGTTGCCGAATTGTCGTTTTTATAAAACTCGCGCACACAAAACGCACGGTCCGCTCCGGTAAAACGCTCCATCGCGACTAAATTCCCAGAGACCGAAGTTACTCCCCCCCCGCTTCCCCTGCACCGCTCACGTGCGCCCTGTTCGTTTTATTCAAATTTCACTTTTCAAAGGACTTATGGGCCACCTGTACTATATGTGTCGAAAAACGAATCTGTTATAAATATATAGTAACTGGTAAATGCATTTGACATATAATCTAAACAAAATGTTTGCTTCTTATGCAAATGTAATCATTTTTCTTCGTTAAACTAAATAGAAGGCATCTAAAAATAGTACTCAGAAATGGTTTGATGAAACTTGGTCACTTTGAAACGGAAAATATATTAAAATTAAATAATAAGCTATATTTTACAAGCACCCTTACACACAAGCACACTCACAAACGCAATATCTAAATACTCATACACACACGCAGGCACATTCACACACACATGACTCAAATATTCCTGTCCACATGTTTATATACTTCCCTAAATGAATACCTTGCCATAACGAAATAGCTTAAAATTGTGTCCATAATTAGCTATGTACACTACTTTTGATAATGTAATGGTGTGGAGGGTTGATTACTTGAGACACAGGATCTGTCCTAGTTCAAGTTTCAATCCACCATAATATATCTGTTATTATGTCTCTTGTTTCATATGTATTTGTATTTAATTTTATAATTTATCTTAAGTTATTTATATATAAAAATAAAGTTTGTATGTACACGCATAACTTCCGAACAACTGCGCCAAATTGGATAAAATTGAATTTGGTGTTTTTGTTAATATGTTCAACGTCGTTTTATTTATTGTTGTAAATATATTCGTATACGTAAATTATGGTATTACAGCGTATGCGGGGTCAGCTATAGATTAAATAAAATATAATGATAATGAACTCACCGATTCAAAACCCCAGCTAACAATCTTGACGGTCTGTCCGTCGGGGATGTAGGTGCTCTGGGGCGGGAGGAACAGGATGTTGATGGTACTGGAGATGCCTAGCGGAGTTGCCAGCTCAGTGACTGCGATGTCTGCGAGACGGGGCGTCTCTTGATAATCTGGGTGTTTGATCACTTGGCGGATGGCAACTGCGGAACCGCCGGACATGCTGTTGGTGGAGCCCGCGCGGATGGTGAACAGCTCGATGTTGGCTCCACTGGAAACGAATTATTCAATGTATTCTAGTTGACATGTTCTTGGTCGTATGTAGTATGAAGTGTTGATTGCTTCATTGACGATAATATTTCATGTTTCTTTGATTATTGGGCTGAATAATGAATTATATATGAATAACAAATGTTTTTTTTTTAATATATAATCTAAATCTCGGAAACGGCTCCAAGTATTTTCATGCAATTTTGTATGCAGGAAATTTCAGGATTTTTTTTTTAATGACGAACTACACAGATTGGCCAGAGAAGCTGGCCTTGACTGCTTCACCGGATTGAGAGGTGGCATAGCTCTTAGGTCGCTTAGCCTGAACCTCTATTGCTAGTAACTCGACACAAGGGTCCCCCCGGTGAGGGGTAACCTCGGCTTGGACGGTTACTATGTTACGCGTAAGCATGCCGATCCGAGGGCGCCCGAGAGGGCCGAACCACGACTCGGTCGGTTGCTATTTCACGGATAGGTATTTCAGGAGAGATAAAACGATCTAACTAGGTTTCATTTTTAGAAAATGTCGTTTAACCGCGTATAGGGTATACACACTATACTTCAGTAGATGGCGTTGCTAAGGAACACACAATAGGTTAACGACTAGACCAAGAAAATTAATTTCAAACAAAATTATTTATGAAATGCGTGTGTCATATGGTTGCTTAGTCACGAATCAATAAAGTAGTCGACAATCACGTCAAAAGAAAGATAAGGGTTCCCACAGATAATAGTAGAATATACAGAAGAAACTGATCACAAAGATGTGCAGTCACTCTGTTAAAGCTAAGAATTACTAACGATATCGAAGAGCCAGATGAATCTAGAAATAGATGAGCCATACAATCTGGACTTAATTTGACTTTTTTGAACTACGTTTACAAGATTTACGGCGGCATTTTTGTTTTATTTTGTCGGTAATATCGAAAAATGTTATTTGAATTTCATCATTATGTATAATTCGTATATTTATTGTATATATATTCCTATATATGCAAGGAAATAGAGCAAAGCTCGGTCCATCCAGATCGTAGAAGTATAAACTTACGTGTAACAGAAGGCCGTCGTCAGCACGTGGAACGAGGAAACTAGCGCGCCCACGCATCTTTGGATGGTGATACCGGCGCCAGGATAACGATAGTTCAGCGCCACGATGTAGGGGAACTCCTCAATTGTGGTGTGGATGCCACCCACAATCCTGCTCTCAGGTGCTGCCGTAGCTGTTAAACAGAAATAGAAAAGTTTCAGTATCTCCATTTTCTCCATTGTTCCTTTATTTCTGTCAAAAGAGTCACACTGATTATTTTAAGGTTCTATTTTACACACGATTTATATATTATTATTACTATATTTCTGTAAATTTAAAAACATCTAAATGAATACAAAATGAATGTTTGTTTGTCCTATATATTTAATCGTAAACTAGGCATTTGATTGTGTGATGTTCTCCAGCAAAGTATAATGCATGAGTCTATGAAGGTTTTTGAGCTGGTACTGACAGATAGCACTACTACCATTCCAATGAATTTCATATATTGCCTTGACAGTTGAAACGAAAACAGCAAATGTTCTCCAATATTTGTGTTACGTCTTTCTTTCAAATTTATTTTAGTCAGTGGCGTAGCAAAGGGCGTACAGTACAGCTAGTATATATATATATATATGTATTTTTGGGTTGGGTCCCTACCATTGTAGATTTTTTAATTTTAAAAGCTAACAATATTTCATTAAACACTTTTAACTAGGAGCTACTAGTCCAAAACACCCTAGGAGAAGTTTTTTGTGTCGCCACTTGCAACTATATTAGAGGAAAATCTGCCCGTGATGCGTCGGTAACGTTATACTCGTAAGTTAAAAAATTAGATCCACTCCAGAATACTCTGGAATACAACTAGATTCACTTACCAGCACAGACAAGGGCCAGCGCGACACACAGTATCTTGAAGGCCATGGTTCTCTCTAGGCACCAAACAACGGCAGGTGACAATCGAAGATTTACTTAACCGTATATATATTTAGTACTTGGAATCTATATCTTAAGATCAGACGATGCTAAGATATAGGCTGTTATAAAATGCAAACAAATAAAACTATCATATTGATCTCAATCTAGTATTCAAACTTTGTGTCTGATATGTTTTGGAGGTGACAACGTCTTATAAATTGATGAATACTGGATGTCATTCGCGCAACATGTCCCGTTACGCTCGAGCTGAAAATTGCCGATAGTGCAGATACCTGGGATTTTTTTAAATCTTATTTTTGAAATCCCGCCGTATCGAATACTGCATGTCATTCGCGCAACATGTCCCGTTACGCTCGAGCTGAAAATTGCCGATAGTGCAGATACCTGGGATTTTTTTAAATCTTATTTTTGAAATCCCGACGTATCGAATACTGGATGTCATTCACGCAAAATGTCCCGTTACACTCGAGCTGAGAATTGCCGATAGTGCAGGTACCTGGGATTTTTTTAATCTTATTTTTGAAATCCCGACGTATCGAATACTGGATGTCATTCACGCAAAATGTCCCGTTACACTCGAGCTGAGAATTGCCGATAGTGCAGGTACCTGGGATTTTTTTAATCTTATTTTTGAAATCCCGACGTATCGAATACTGGATGTCATTCGCTAGAGTTGAGCGTTACCGACAATTGCCGATAGTGCAGAGGGATTTTTTTTATCTTATTTTTGAAATCCCGACGTTTCGAACACTACAGCGGCCATTTTATCGGAGTGAGAGCTGATGCGTTTGACATCACACTTCATATTTGTAGGTCTGGTCTTATTTATTTTTCTTATTATTATTTCATAATTAAGTGCCCTATTGTCAAAAAGATTGAATACACAACTATATATGTATTACAAACGCACCAGCGATAGGTATATAACGGTGACACATAAATTTGATGCCTTTTCATAGTTTATTTCAATATAAGTTACTTTACTCGTTTCTTCATAATTTCACCTACGAACAGACTGAAAAGTTTCTTCATAGTATAAAATAAATTATCCTCACGCTCATGTACTCACTCGCACATACACTCTCACATGCACCCACGCACACTATTCTGTGCACAAACACACGACTATCACATAAGTTATATAACAAACTTTAGTTCATAATAAACTCGGAGTTAGGTACAACATCTCCCTAATACAGGCTATGTATTAGTCTAGCAGGGAGATGTGTACCGAAGGACCGAAGTAGGAGTAGTTTATGGAATATGATATGTGCGATGGTTGGATCAGGTGCGGAGTATGGTGGGTGCTCCCCTCCACGAATGTACCCGACTGACGACCAGCCGGCGGAGGTGGCGGGACGTCGTGCGGCGGGTGCTATCTGCTGCCCAACCCACCGGATCATGATGACCACGACCACTCTGACAAGAGTGAAGCGACGAAGAAGAATCTATGATAAAATGTATCTAATATTTTTGTGTATGTCCATGTCGGTATGTTAATGTGTGTGTTTGTGTGTGTGTAAAAAGTAAATAAACAAATATTTCATTTACTTTCAAAAAATTAAGTGTAAAAAAATTAATTTGAGACATATATGTTTAGACATTTAAATAAAATTGGAGAGTCTGTTTGTTTTAAAAAAAACTATTTTTTGCTATATACATGTATATACAATATATTGTATGTCTGTATGTTCTGGCTAAACTCTGGAACAGCTGGACCATATTTGACGGGACTTACACGGTCAGATAGCTGAAGTTATGAGTAATAACTAAGGATACTATTTATTTAACCGACTTCAAAAAGGTGTTTATTGGTTTAATCATAAAATGTGTGATTTGTCTATTATCTGTTGGGTATATACAAACGAGACGCAGTTTAATGCAACTAAATAACTTTTTTTTGCGAAATTCCACGAAGACGAAGTCGCGGGCAGAGATGATTTTGAATAATTTCTCCACACTTTGAGTGAGGATGAATGAAACCTGTTTGCTATTTACTTCTTCTTGGACATGTAATTAAAAAAGTCACCCCATAGCTAACATGTAATTTACCTATATAGATAAACTGTTATTTGCTAATCTCACGTACGCGCTATCGGCTGTTATAACGATTACTGCAATTGATTAATTTCTGCTAGTATTAAATTATATAATCGTTCTAAATATGGATAGACCATTTTCACTTAAAAGATAAAAGTGAAAGACACAACATCAGTGACGCTTTGTAGCGTCTTTCAAACGGATTGTAAGGACTTACTAAAGCATTTAAAACCAAAGATAAGGCTTGAAATAAAATTTAAAATAATTATTTAATAAAAGTACCCAGCATCCGTCAAAGCCTAGGAGCACACAGATTTAGCAAATGATTTTTTTGTATTTATAAATGGCAATTTATTGGTACATGGAATTCGAACCCTCGACCAGTAGAACGTAAGTCGAACTGCTAAGCCTTTAGGCTACGCGGGTAGGATTTTTAGGATTTCCATGGTATATCTTCGGAGTCCAATATCTTATGGTAACATAATTAATATGTGACCAAATTAAAACAAAACCTTACCCAATGAAATTATATTTTCAAATTGGTTCATAAATGACGTTCCTAATGCACGTTCCTAGTGCACAAACATTAAAAAACGAAATATAGAGGAGTTAAGAACCACGTCCATTTTTGTAGCTGATTAAAAAAAATGATTCTCGGGAACTCTTGCTCTAAGTTATTCTTCATAGGATTTCGGAATGAACGAATTATCCGCACGGCCGCCATTGATGTCAGTAATACCTACGGTCAATCATAGACATGACAAAATGGCACAAACGGAAAAATACCTCACAGAACGGCAACGATGCATTAAGCACGATCTCCCCTTTTTTATACGCAAAGCCACAGAAGCAGCTGGGTGTTCGTATGGTACGTGCATGCATCGCGCTATACTGCCTGCCACCGCCCTTCTTAATAGCCGAGTTTTAGAGTGGAACAGACCAATGCACGCACAATACCACTTGGCGAGAGAGGGAGTAGTCACAGAAGATACTCGTTTTAAAATGTGTCCACAACTGTTATAATTTTATGCCTTCCATCATGGTATTTCAAAGGCACTAGTCTCGGAGACCCTTGCACAGGGTTTCATAAAATAGAAGTTTAGGCTGAGCGCTCGCTACGAGCTACCACCGACATTCAGCCATAAACAGAACAGATCTGATTTATGAAAGAGATGGAAGAGAGAAATTTATTCAGGTCGAAAAATAATTTTGAATTTTATTTTGTACCCTTTACTCACCAATTACAATTCGTTCTGTATGTGTATTTTACAGAAATTAAAAGAAAAAATGCTGTTTATTAATAAAATAAAGCCATCATGTTAAAGCTATATGCTTAACAATTATTTATAATCATTGTGTTCTTAGCACATTATTGTCCCAAATCAGCTACTTATTTATTGCATGTCAAAACGTATTGTACGATTTAAATGGTCTACAGATAATTCATATTTTGGTCGGTAGAAAAATGCTGTTTTTGGCGTTACCCAAATACGGTGTAATTGTTGTCAGTGTGTTGGCTGCATAAATATTAATATCGACCACGAATTAAAGTCATACTAGTCTAGTGTCAAATTATTTGGGCGGCAATTGAAATATTCGGGCTGCAATTAAAATTATGTGACAGCAATCTCTCCTCGTCCCTTTTTTAGTTTTCATTCTTTGTAGTTACTAGCTAGCGGCTAGATCAAGTTTTTTTTCATCTATTACTATCTTTGACCTTGCCTTTGATTATAAATTACCTTTAGTAAATTAAGAAAGAATCAAAATCCTCGTTGTACCTTTAAAACGCCGAAAGTTAATGAATTCTGTAGACTTGTTATATAAATGGTACTTTACATAATTCCCGCCATAAAGTATAATTCAGACGCAGGTAAACTGTTATTGCCATTATAGAAAACATTCTCTGTAATAGTTGGAATATACATCATGCATTAAGTTATATATTTATAAAATTTTCAGAATTATCAAATAGCTTTCCAAATTATATATAATAGTTAGATATTTCTTGTACTTTTACTTCTGCAAAATTTATAATATATGAATAAATTATTATTTATATACAAAAGTATTTACATTTTATTATTATATTTCATCTAAAAAAAATCATGTGAACAAAAGAAAATAATTAAGGTTAATAAATAATAGTCCTGCATGATAAATTTGTCTTTTAAATCTAACTATATTTATAACATTATCATGTATGGGTAACAGCACAATAAAAATTTTCCTATCTATGACTTTCTAAATAAATTTATTAAGGTTATGAATACACATGATAATTATGTATTAAGAATTATTCGGTTATTTCACGGGTAAATAAAATGATGTAATGGTATCACTACGAAGTGGCGCGCCTTAGTGCGACACGGGTGTTCGGAAGGGAGACCATCACGTATGAATTGTCGTGTGTCATCAAGTCAAAGTTTACATGTTTTAATGTATTATCGCTATAATTCCTTATAATTATCAAGAGTTAGCATTTGTGTGATTATGTGTTATCATCGCATGTGTTCCCGAGGTGTATGATAAGGGTAAGCTGACTGTTTATTCACTTGATCATGTCAGACGGTGGTACAAAAAACTATATCACGTTGTTCTTATTAGAATTTGTTTAAATATCTTGAAATTTTGTTCGTTCTAAATGATTAATATTAATTTAACCGTTTTTGGCTTATAAAGTTTGCATAAATTGTCTGTTTAACAGATAATTTCTTTTGACATTGATAATAAGTTACAATCAACAGTTTTACGTTTGTACCGTAGACCGGTTTAAGAAGTTTAAAGATTGTTTTACTACATGGAATGTTACTGAAACCTTAAAAATGTTGTCATGTCATTTGAAATCAAATAAAACGGTAATATTTACATGCACAATCGTTATAAATTTATTGCAAATATAATTTAATTTGAATCCTCTTGTATATTAAGGACGAAAAGACTACCTTCATTATTCCTAATTATTTTAAGCAATTTGTAAGGTTCTATTATTTACTATCACACTTATTTAATTTTTGTTAATTAAAAATAAATTCAATTGATTAATTATTGAAAATAATAATTACAATAACTAACCTAACTTAGCACCTGGAAAGTATAAGGTGACCTTCAAAATAATAAAACAGTAAAAAATTTAAGTTATATAAATTAATATGTAATATTAAAAATGAACTTAAAAAATAATCAATCAATGCTATAACAGTTCAACATCACATTTTTGACAGCAAATAACCACATAAAAATTACTAAATGTTTACAGTGTATGATATTTCTTATTATATTTCTTGATTGTTATGTAAGTATTAGTGTACCAAATTACACAATTATTCTATTATACATCCTCTATATGTATATACATGTTCATGACCTTTGTATAGATTATTAAATTGTAATAATAATTATTATTATTTATATATTCATTCAAGTAACTTAGACTCATGTCTCAGTAACATTTTTAGCTTAAAAAACTATTGTTAGGTATTTCACAATGCGGATGAAGTCCGGTCTTTGCCGGGACCGGCCGGTCGTTGGGGTGTCCTGTCGCTGACAGATCCGGGGCACCCCGCTCATAACGGCTGATGGCATTCGCGGAAGGTTTAGTGGGTAGGGGCTGCCCAGGCCGAGACCCACACATCCCTCCAGGCCCACCCAGGGTACTGGAGGATGGTCTATAAAAAGATTCCCCTCGTGAACAAAAAAAAGGTATTTCACAATAAGATTTAGGCTAAATTAAATTATATTATTCTACTGGCTTGACTATGCTTATGTATTCCTTACCCTTTTTTTTATATGTAAAGTGGCAAACGAGCATACGGCTCACCTGATCTTAAGTGATCACCGTCGTCCATGAACATCCACAGCACCAGAGGAGCTGTAGGTGCGTTGCCAACCTTTGAGATAGGAATAGGCTCGTTTCTTGAAAGTCCCTAAATCGTAAACGTTCGGAAAAACCGCTGGCGAAAGTTGATTCCAGAAGTTGATCTTATCACCCACCATGTGAGAAGGCGCAGCATTTGTTCACATAAACACAGTCAAGCTTTTGAGTGATCATGCTCAGGATGCTGTTGGAGCTGGCCTGCACACTGTGCACCAAACAGTGCACACTTCTTGTGCATGGACACAAAAAAGCATGCCAACTGTGCTGTGAACATCCCTGATGCACTACAGTTTGGTTTATTCACACTTTGGTGACAGAAATATTGTATAAATATAAGCAATTTAAATAAAAAGTGAAAACAATTCCCTTTATCTATTGGAGTAGGCAATAATTATTATTAATTGAATCAATTTTGTACCATCCTAAACACTCCATTTGCTCATGGTTTATGCTTATAGTTTAGCCCATTTTAGTTGCCTTTTGTAATGGCAAAGGCTACCATAGCCTAAGTTTATAAATCTAAGATTACAGGACTGAGTTGAGACTAACCTAGCCAACCAGTACACTGCCCATGCGGAAACCTGAACGGAAATTGTGTAAATTGTATTACCCTTAATGGTGCAGCCTTTCTAAATAAAAAAAAAATTGTTACCAATTGATTTCAATATAATACATTAAATTTTCAGGCTTATGTTAGATATAGACTTATCTACAATATAGGTCTATGGTATTAAAAAATTGTGGCATAAGGCAATGAAGGCATGTGAAGTCTGTCAATCAGCAGAATGTAGCCGCATACCGGACTGTCCCCTCATAATTCTTAACAGGAATGTCCTAGGACTGATAGTGGCACATTTATAAATTCTTACTTCAGTTTGCTATATTCTTAATATGAAACAGGCTTGCAATTAACTCATTTGGATCAATGATATTTGGGAGTGTGAGATTAATCTTGTGATATTTTATTGCATTTGCGATTAAAGGTTATTTGGTCTGCATTTAATCTGAGTTCTCTCAAATTTGTATCAACCAAATGTTGGTCTATTGTTATCCTTTGATGTTAGGGATTCGAGAGTCAGAAGTATAATTATTAAACAAGGTATGTGCATTCATTTTTTTAAAGACATCCAGCAACCGCCTAATACGAAGTTATGTACGTGAATAAGACTTGGGACCTGATATAAAAAATCGATAGCTTGTTTGTCCTTCTTCTATTTTAATAAATTGTTACCCCGTGTGTTCGTGTTTTCGATCATTAAAGTACGATCGCATTTTAAATAATCGTACACATGTGTCCAATTACCGAATATGTCAAACGTTGGACAAATGTACCGGCGCACAATCATGGCCGACAGCGACGGCTCAATCGCAGTGCCCGGGATCCAATCCTAATTGGTCTAATGAGTGCAGTATATGCGCGTACGCCGTCTGTTCGGTCTAATTAATTGTTTCCACCGCGCTAACGAGCCGGTTCCCATGAGATATCCACTTTTGCGTTGTGAATTGAACGTAGTTATCGGTTTTTAGATTTTTTCTTAATTATCTATTTATTTTTTTGCGTTATTGAAGTTACGGCCTGTATATTTCAGTCGTTCAGTCTTTCCTCACGGGTACAATCTGGACACCTTTAAATCCAATGTGAACAGACACCTTATAGGCTCACGTGCTCCCATCCTAGGCTTCATCTTCGCCTTCCATCAAGCAAGATAGAAGTCAAACGTGTGCCTATTTAGTATAAAAAAAAAATATATCATGGTTGATCGAGCGTACAGCATAGGAGTGGAACAAGTACAACTTGGGAGCCTTAAAGAGTAGAGTGAATAGGCACTTTCTAAACTTGCGTGTATCACCACTCGTGGTCAAAAAACTTTATACGCCATAAAAAATATATTTATGCCCTACTGATGGGCGCAAGGCTTCTCTGTAAACAGATTGGCAGTAGTCTGCCACGCGGTCCTTTGCGGATTGGCAGACTTTACGTGTCTTAGGAAAGTTTCTAACACATTTAGGTTTCATCACGACCTTTTTCTTCACTTCCGAGCTCGTGGTAAATCAACACATAAAATTGAAACAATCAACTGTGTCCGCGGGGTCCCCTCAAGTTGAATAGTACGCTAGGAACCCGAGTTTCATCACCAGTCCCGGTTGGGAAAGTTTAAGATGTATTAATTTCATTGTTCATAATCTCAAGCTGCAACGTCATCGTCACCCTTGCCAACGTGATAGCATAATACAGTGTTGTCATTAAAACATCTAGGCGTACAAATCACACACGGAGGAGTGGACGAAGATTCAATGAACGCGCCTGACGGATATTAAACTGCGAAACTAAATGAAATCTGTTATGAATAGACGTGTTCGGCTTTTGCGTCTATTCTATTCGATATATTTAGATCTATGAAATTTGTCGATACCGTGGACACCTTAATGGAATCTTTTCGATTTTTTTTTATCACACACACACCACACACTTTCTTTTTTGCATGTTAATTCTTAAGTTAATATTAATAATAAAATTACAGAACTATCAATAATACAAATAAGTATGGTGGGGGGCTGGTAATCTGTCTTACAGGGTACCCTAGTTCAGACACCAGTCTTTCACAAATTTAAGATCTACGTAAACTGTAAACGTATAAGTAAACTGTGCATTTAAATTTGTGAAAGATGAATAAATAAATTTATTATTTATTATTATATATGAAAAGAGGCAAACGAGCTCACGGCCACCAGATCTTAAGCGATTACCGTTGCCCATAAGGCATCCACAGCATCGGAGGATCTGCAGGTGTGTTGCCGCCGGTCTTTGAGATAGGAGTTGGCTCGTTTCTTGTAGATCCCCATATCGTGGCGTTGAAAAAAGATACGCATAAGTTAATCATGATGGTGTCGATGGATTTTGGATTTCTCCCGACATGTGCGGTGCGATAATCTTCATTTATGTTGAAGAGATTAACAAGTGAAAAGCTACGCTGATGTTAACTTGCTATCGATTTAAAAGACCAGCTGATGCCCGCAATCTACTCCGCATGCTTATTTTTCAACCGACTTTAAAAAAGGAGGAGGTTCTCAATTGGTCTGTATGTTCTTTTGCTATTTCGACTGGGTGAACTGATTTTGATGATTCTAATTTTTTATTTAAAATATTGTGCTTCCCGTGTGTTCCTTTTAATTTAATCCAATTCTTACAATCCATGAGCAAACTATATGTTTTAAATTTGCATCAAGTTAGGCTATGACCGGGATTCCGCGCAACACACGCTCGCCGTATGCACCGCGCAGACCGGCCCGCAGCCTTGTAGTTCTAGGCTTGTAGAATAAGGCTACGGTGTCCACTGCCTATCGTAGAAGACGACGAAAAGGGCCTCGGATTCACTGGGCAACAAAGATGGGGGCCTTTGTCTTGCCAAAAGTGGACCCGGGAAGAGAGCTACATCGGCTGGCCCGTGTCGGACGGAGAGCATCCGAGAGCACAGTTCAGAGGGAAGGATTCGGTTGCAGTTCCAATGGAGATCCCGGAGATCCTCACCACGCACCGAGGAAGGGGCATTCATAGTACGAGCACGAGAGTATTATACTGAGGTATTTAAGAAATAAAAGAGAGCGTCCTTTCGCAGTACCCTTTAATCTTCATGTGTATATGTAGTCGATTTAATGTAAAGTCTGTTTTTATTTTAATTTCTTAACGCTTGCTACTAATGGAATAAGTTGAATAACGTTATGAATTATTAAAAAATTAATCACAGCTTGAATTGGGCAACCCTCAAGGGTAGCTGCGGACGCAGTTGCTGGCTCCAATTACTAGCTTCGTCCGTGCTAATGACGTCGCTCCCTGGAGATTTATCGCGCTTACATACAGAGTAACACGTACTCAGTCGGAATACACTTGAATTACACTCACTACGCCTTGTGGTTATGAACCGTGGATGAGAGAGAAAAACGTTTATAGATATTTATATACATATATGTGTATATTAGCTGAGCCGGGAATCGTTGTTTTCAACCGACTTCAAATAGAATCAAACGTTACGCGCGGACGCCGATTATTACGAAATAGAATTAATCAGAACCTAATCGAACTCTCATCAAACTACCCTTGAAGTACATCCTTTCTAAAAAAATGAATCATCAAAATAGGTTGGCGTGATATTGAGTTATCCGTCCGTTTGTGTAACACATACTTGATGCAAATTTAAGACTTATATGATTTTCTTATGGATCCCATTGCCAGAATTGGACCAAATTTTAATATGACCACACAGAAAGTTTTCAAATAAAACTATAACAAAATAAAAAAAACAGACGAAATAAGAATCTCCTCCTTTTTTTAAGTTTTTTTTTTAAGAGGTTTAAAGTTATCACTATTATAAATTCCCTCCATTCGTTAGACATGTGATTCTATAGTGCTTATTGACAAAAGTCGAAGTAACTCTAGTATTTTATATAAGAACAAAAAAAGCTATATTGAAACTGGGTAAGAAGCGTATAATGACGAAACTCTGATAATAGCAGTCTCATAGCGGCGCATAGTAATTGGCTTAACGAGCCATTGCTCTGCATACGTGGTCTCCTCCGGCGCGCTAGGGTCGCTACGCGTCATAATTTTTTTGGACATATGTAGAAAGTTACATTGAAGATAGGTTTAAACACACAAAAATGTTGTATTTAAGTTTTTCTGGTAGACTGGTAGACAAAAGAAGGAAAAAGATAATAGATATAATTAATTTAATAGTTTCAATGTTACCGTGAGAATGATTTATCTTTGTCGCGACACTTCTTATTTCTTTCTCCTCGACGACGGATTTCCCCGTTATGAACCGTTGCTGCCAAGGAGAGTCCGACTCTCACAAACTATAATTCCTCCACCATATAAATGTTACCACCTTGCGGCCTATCATTGATGTTTTTTTTTTGTCCTGCGTAACCCTTATTTTATTCCCTTAATGAATTTAGGATACACCTGTTTCAAGCCTTTTCATTAGAAAATCTTCTTTACGGGCCTTCTCATTTCCCACCCCTAGAAATAAATGAAAAAAAAATGACTGGGCTTTAGACCATACGACTGAAGTAAAACTTCTTGAGCTCCATCAATTCACATGTATATAATATGTGTGTTTATGTATGTATAAATTATACACACACAATATAATATATACACGATTTTTCAAGAGTGAAAGAAAATCTTTTCCTTCACTCTTGAAACATCGGTGGTTCCGGTGCGTTCCCCTGGAGATGCCGGAGCCCCTCACCATGCACCGAGGAATGGCCACCATGGTTTTTAGTGTGTTAAAATCCCACATAACCCCGCCTTCCCCCCGAAGGCGGGCTATCTTCTTGAAGATTTCCCTCCCGTCGACAAAAAAAAAGTTTTTAATAACATCGGTTATGCACTTACTTACGTGGTCGCCCTACATTTAAATACATATACCAGTTAAATATCCGACCGCGAAAACTTCTTGACTACAGCTGTGCTGTCATATTTGCCTGCGCCGTGTATCCGCGGAGGAAGTGGCCAAGGTTGGTTTTAATTACGTAATCAAATTAGGTTACCTACTTAACTATTATTGAATTTTATGAAAACTTAAGCGTGTCATCGATGTCACCCGTGACATGTCTATCGTCGTTGTGTTACGACACCTTACGTCGTTGAAGAGTTAGGGTATCGTTGCTACCTTTTTTTTTGTTTACGCGGGGAATCCTTTTTACGGACCATCCTCCGGAACCCTGGGTGGGCCTAGAGGGATGTGTGGTAGTCAGTCTGGGCGACCCACTAAACCTTCTGCGAATGCCATCTGCCGTTATAAGTGGAGTGCCTCGGATCTGTCAGCAACAGGGCAGTATCGTTGCTACCTTACTCGACATTATAATTTCCCTTCGTCTCACGTGTGTGTCTCATCTCCAACTCTGTATTATATATATATAGTATAATAGAGTCTCAATAGTACAGCTAAACCATAGCGACACAAGTACAACTGAACAAGCTTACCGAAAATAGCCAACTGATATCATAACGTTCATTTTGATACAATTGTGTACAGGGCAGCATAGGGGTTTTTATTTGATAGTTTTATTAATATTTTGGTACTGGTACGCTAATCATGTGTGTGTTGGTATTTGATGTTTTGTAATCATAAAATGATAATTAATATAACTGTAATAGATCGGTTTCATTATGAAACTCCTCTAGCAGATAGCAGACTTGGGGCCGAGTTGAGTTGCAATCTAGGTTTGACACTTTATCCCCCAAAAAAATGTGTACGACACTAAAGTATCTAGTTTACCGTATACTTATGTAGTATAAAATGAAGTCGCTACCCGCTGTCTGTCTGTTCGCGATAAAGTCAAAAACTACTACACTGATTTTCAAGCTGTTCTCACCAATGCGATTCTCGATGATGATTTTATTATATCATTAAGTTTTTGTATACTAAAATGATATAAAATATAATTTTAGCTAATGTATACGAAACGATATTTCGGGAAAACATGTCTTCTGAGATTTTCAACGACAACGCTGCCTAAACCCTTTGAGATATAACAAAATAATAATATATAGTGGAATTGTGTATCTTATATAGGTCTACAGGAAAGATTGCAATGGCATATGTCTATCTCTTAACGATAACATACTATATTCATATTAACACTATAAATTGGGCAATTTTAAAGCGGTAATTCGAAAGCTAATTACACAAGTACGGTATTATTCCTTATTATTTTAATACATTAGTTGCCTTGAGCATTTTATTAATATCTTTTACTCCTTTTACACCATGCAAATTAAAGTAATATCTTAGGACATAGTTTAGCTTTTGAATGTCCCTTGGATTATCCGTGAAATAGCAACCGACCGAATCGTGGTTCGGCCCTCTCGGGCACCCTCGGATCGGAATGCTTACGCATAACATAGTAACCGTCCAAGCCGAGGTTACCCCTCACCGGGGGGACCCTTGTATCGAGTTACTAGCAATAGAGGTTCAGGCTAAGCGACCTAAAAGCTGTGCCACCTCTCAATCCGGTGAAGCAGTCAAGGCCAGCCTCTCTGGCCAATCTGTGTAGTTCGTCATTAAAAAAAAATCTTAGGACATACAGCTAAATTACAATAATGCACAATAAAATTAATTTCGTGACGCCTTGATACAAAAATGCACTGTGACTTCAAGTTCGCGCTTAAATCCTAAAACCTAAATAAACCAAATCATTTATATGTTAAATTCCACGCGAACGAAGTCGCGGGTATAGCTAGTGTTATTTAAATAAAAACAATGACTGCGCGTAAGCGTATTAACATGTTTATGTACACGTGTCAGAAACAAAGGCTGATCTCAATGGACCGTATGCAATTTCAACGGTCAAGCGAAGTCCATTGTTTCTTATTGTAATTAGGTGTTCTGTTACATGTAACCTCCCCACATTGAAGCACCGTCACGGTGGACAACTGTAGATTCAGTTGCTTTAGTGAGATAAGCAATTACAGGGTCGGAGGGTACCCATCTAAGATAATAGAATAAACGTTTATTTGGTCACACATGTATCTATATATATAAAAGAGAAAGTATGTGGGTTTGTTCTGTATAGGCTCTAAAACGGCTTGACCGAATTCAATGAAACTATCAGGGACTCTTCAGATTGACAGGGCGAGAAATCCTGTAGATATATAATAATGTAGATATATAGTTTGGTGACAATCGGAGCACTCCTCTTTTTGAACTGTCAAATACAGCTTTTATTTACTACTGTAATCTCCTTACCCATTCGTTATCGTGACAGAATGGTTTTCAACGCGAAGCTACCAATAATTTTATACGTAATATCAGCGAAAAGCGGCCGTCCGTTTGTTTAGTGGATAACAAGGCATGTGTGAGCATTGAGTCATTTTTACTTCGTTCTTTACATGTTTAGGGCCATAAGAACGGCGGGAAAAGGACCGCATAACAATTAATATATATACTATGATTTTGGCTTAACAAACCCAAGTCCGAAACCTGACAGCGTGAGAATTTGAATTCGTTTTTTCGTACTGTTATTGGCATGTTAGAATGAGTTTACCTTTAATAGAAAAGGAAGAATAGGGAATAGAAGAGATAAGTCGGAACAAGGTGTTGGGTGAAATGAAAAAGCATTTACAAACGGTTTGTTTTTACTATAGCGCGCCGTTGAGATCGAGGCATAAGGAAGTAATTAAATTTATTTATTTTAAAGAGATAACTAGCGTGTTTAATGGCCACACGCGTATTTAGTTTATTTGTACATTTTTACGATCGGACAAGCGTCAGATGTCCAGATATCACGACGATCATAAGCTGGATTCTAGGCGTCTATTTGATGGTTGTCAAGGTCGCCGAGTTATTAGCACAAAGATTCTGTTCCCAGTGAGCTGAGCTCGGAAATGAGACCTACACGAAACGAGAATGTAAACGCTATAACAGATGTAACAAACTGGGTCTTCGCTTATAAATGGCTGGAGTACCTTCTTTTTACAATTCCTATGAAAGAGAGAAATTAATTGATCATAAAAATAATATTAAAAGATCATA
Source organism: Meandrusa payeni (assembly GCA_029286785.1). Classification (NCBI taxonomy): domain Eukaryota; kingdom Metazoa; phylum Arthropoda; class Insecta; order Lepidoptera; family Papilionidae; genus Meandrusa; species Meandrusa payeni. Next base: position 8,779,587 of record JAGSMX010000029.1, read on the forward strand.
TGGGACTATTTCTTCTGAATCATCCCTGAAATGCATTGGAATTGATATGTCTCTCATATGTTGTCTTTCACACACATCTTGTGAGATATTCCGGGGATGAAGGGAATCGAAAGCTTTTTCCTTTTTTAAAGCAAATGTGTGCTTTATACCGCATGACTGAAATAAAAGTTCTTATAATTTGATGTTTTTTTTTGTTGAAAACTATATCTACGTTATAGACATAGACATAGACATTTATTTATTGGCATCACAATACAAAAACACATCACAGACTGAATATAACACACATTAAAAATAAATGAAAAATAGACAAAACACAGTTAAAGTTACACGGATAAATAATACAAAACATATGATGCCAATATCGGACACCGTCTCAGCATATGCTGTCACAAGGATGCGACAGCGCTAATTTTCAGCGGTGCCCGGGACTACCTAAAGACGTGACGCAATACTACTTTTATATGGAATATTATTATACAGACAGTAAGAGTATAATAAATATGATACATAAATAAAACAGTTATGAGATTAAAATATATTTTATACAATAAAATAATAGATTAAAAAATTATAAATATTATTGAGAGATATTATTAATATTATATACCACGATATGTAAAGACAGCAGATGTCTTTCCGTAGATCTTATAACCTAATACTCGAGGAAGTTTTAAAAGCTTCCTGTCGTGTTAAATGGGATGCGGAGATAAAAATTTATACGAGAATTTTCCTTTTAAGACCGTCGTAAAAGCTAGTACGTTTCGTGCTTGCTACGGGCTCACATAACTTAGCGATAAGTGTTGTTTTTAACCGACTTTAAAAAAAGGTATATATATTCATAAAATATGTCATTTATGAAACGATTTAAAAAGGATGTGGTGTCAATTTTTTCTAATACCTTGGGTTCCAAAGATGGAACAATTGTGAAAAGAGAATGTGCGCGTGCACTGCTCTCTATTGATCCTGCAGTGTGATACAGATAATAGAAATACCCCTGCACAGTGTCTTAGATATACGAAACGTACTGACTATAAGAAGAAGAATGTTATGTGTGCTCTCATCTCTCTGTTTCTATCTTTACTAACATATCCTCTCAACTTCCGTTCGTCTCGCGCGATCAAACTTTTCGTAACGGTCTATTACTACCCAAATCTGGCGTGCGTAAAAAGTTTTACTTCATAAATAACTATATTGTTAAGAGCGTCACCCTCTACAATGACACAAAGTCATTACGTTCTGTTTAAATGACTGTGTACGGTTACGAAGCGGGCTGCTATGATTTATGCCGGCTATCATTTATATATGGCGGACACCTTTTCATGGAGACGATGCTTCCGTGATGCTAGCGATCTTCAGTGCGCGTCTGACAATCCGACACGTCGGTTAAGATGTCATGTGTTTGTGTCAGTGTTACTTTATGGTAACTATGAAAATAAGGCAATCTATATATGTAAAAGAGAAAGTGTGTGGGTTTGTTCCGTATAGGCTCCGAAACGGCTGGACCTATTTTAATGAAACTTTCAGGGAATCTTTAGATCCACCTGCCCGAGTAATCCTGTAAAGTTTGGTGACGATCGGAGCACTCCTCTTTTTGAAATGTCAAATACAGCTTTTATTTACTATGATGATATTCTATTGTTGTATAACACAAATTTTTATTGACACATGCGTTGTGTATATTTATGTTATTATGAACCATATTGAAGTACAATGGAGTTTATTAAAGTTTAATAAATCTATTAATGATAAGAATGATATTGTATTTATTGATATGTACATGGGTGTATGTAATGATCTTCACCCGCTCGAGAAAAGAATAGAATGAATACGGAGAGAAATGAATAATTTAATATATTGTGAGAGTTAAATTTAATATTAAATGATGTAATTTTATTGTTTAAATAAAATAAAGCAAAATCTAGGCCGGCGAAGCGGGCTGGGTGGGCTAGTTATAAATAATATTTTTAGAATATTCCTCGCGAGTATAAGCGAGGAATTTCTCCCCTGGAACTTGTTTCATCTCGTTCCGTCAGAGATCCATTATTGGTTTACAGTCTAATTTCAACGAGGCGTCCGCTAGTAACATTAAAACGCCATGTTCATTAATCTGTGGCCATTATTGTTCCTTATCGCTTGTCAAGGACGAGCTCGCATTTTCCTGTACGACGCTGCGGTTTATCATTCACTGTGGCAATCGACTGTTCGACTCCCTATTTAACTGACATTTTAAAAAATAGTTTCTCAATTCGTCTGTATTTTTTAAATTTTTGTGTACCAATCAATATAATATTAATTATTGTACCAACAAAATGGTCCGATCTAAAGACTCGTCGTCCTCCGAATTTTCTACGGTCGTAAGACGCGCTGGACAAAAGCCGACGGAGGCAGGTGCAGCCCTGATGCTGACCACGATTCTCAGACATGAAGAACTGACTTTAAGAGAGTATAATTCTTGCACCGTCATGACCGTTTATGGAACGATTTTGATTTTTTTTGGTTCGGTTACGATAGGATCTCATTTTAACTTTGTTAGCATATAACTTTGGGTTCCGTAGATATACGTAGTAACTACTACAAATATTATGGAAAAAATTGTATTAATTGAAAGAAGGAAAACTATATTAACTCCATATTTTCGTGTTTGTAGTTACCTCTTTGGGAGTAACTAGGTGCCTCTATACGCGATAGCATTCCAAGACGGTCAAAATAACAAGTATATTTACGAATTTACCAGAAAGGGACTTCAAAACGGAACAGACGTTAAACGCTATCACTCGTGGACGCTCTCTCTATATTTCCAAATTATCGTAGGACTATTACGTATTAGCATTAACCAAAACTTAACCAATACTCTCATCAAACTCCCCATCAAACATCCTTTCTAATAAAAAATGGATCATCGAAATCGCTTGGCGTGTGTTAGCTGGCAACACATGACACCCAGCGATTGTTATACATAATAACTACTTCTAATGATATCTAAATGATTTACCTGAACCTTATTGTATCTTTAATTCATAATTAATAATTTAGTTGATCGTCACATGAACTTGGCATTGTAGACAATAGTTTAACTTTATTAGTTCCTAATCTGACTTCTAATTAATTTTGTGTAAAGATTGTGAGGATGTGCAGTGGTGACGTTACTCGTTATAAATAATTCTTGTACAACGTTACGCTGTCTCAATAAAGAAAGTGTATTAGTTGCTGGACTATTTTATTCTACGAGACCTACAAATTATAACACGTGTTATCGGCGTGTTATTCGTCCATTTGTCGCGCACATACTTATTGCAAATTAAGACTTGTATGGTTTCCTCATTAACGTCATCGTCAGATTTGGACCAAATTGGAAAGCAAAAATAAAAAAAAAAAACATATAGACCAATGGATAACTTCTCCTTTTTTGAAGTTCGTTAAAAAAGGAAAAAGGAGGGCGTCCTCGTTTAATAGTGTTTAACGTTTGTTACGATTTGAAGTCGGTTATTAGTTTTTACAGGTAAATATAATTGTCGCAAGTTGGTAAACATAATCTCTAAACGTAAGCACTCCATTGCTACAGAGCAAAAATAGGTACGGCGCAATTTACGTTCAACGAACAAGGTAACTGGGTTAACCAAATAAGACTCAAAGGGTGACCTATGTCCAACGTGGATAAATATGTAAAGTAGGGGTGTGCCTTATGATATATGTTAATTATTTTGTTGACATTGACATATATTGACAACAAAAGAACTTAAAAAAACTACAAATTTAACGAACTTAAAAAATTGATTATAACTTATATATAACTAACTACCTAAGCAAGGAATAGTTTGACAATTGCTGTCCCTATCCATCTATAATTATATATATATTTATTTATATATGTATCTATTTATTATTATTATAATTATTATGTGTATATATTAAATTTATTTGTATATTATATATGCATGCATTTATTATAGTTTTCTTTTATTTATTATTTTCTCACATAGCTTGCACCCGTTACTTTGTCTCTACACAACCCCAAGGTAGACTGGCAGAGAATGCATACTGGCATTAAGTCCGCCTATTTGTACCTTTTTTGTATTGTGTCCAAATAAAGAAACAAATAAATAACTTAATTATACAATTAGAACGATACATAATACTAACTAAAATATATATTTACAATATAATATTATTATATATTATTCTTTTGTTTATTTATTTATTTAATAGTATACACAACAGCTAATTTAATCACAAATTCACATAGGAAAATATAAGACAAGTGGACACAAAATTAGTATATTAGCCAACAGGTGCATAACTTTATCAGAAACGATTTATGAAAGTTAAGTTTACTAAGATAGTACTTAAAGTATATAAATTGTTTTTTTTATATTACTAACATTCATGTTAATCATTACAACTAAGTTTTAGCTTGTTCTAAGACAGAGTTAGGAATATGCGGCTTTGACATCCTATGTATGGCTCTTTTTCACAAATTTTGTTGCATTTCTCCGACTTTACGACTATTTAGGTTAAAGTGGCTCTTTAACTGAAGTCTAAACAATTGAAAATTAGACCAAGAAAATTAATTTCAATGAAAATTATTCATAAAATACGTGTTGCTGCTTAGTGACGAATCAATAAAGTAGTCGATATTCACGTCAGAAAAAAAATATAGCAGGAAGATATTAGGTATTTTAGGATTGCAGCAGACAACGAAAGGACATATAATAGATCTATTTGATCATTAAGTTTGAAATAAAAAGATGTTACAGTCACTCGGTTAAGGCTAGGAAATACTAAGAGATTCGAAGAGCGTGTTGAATCTAGAGTTATACGAACTACCAAACAAGAATACCGATCAATCCTCGCTCATCATCGATCATTAATAAGTACTTATATTGTGGTACATAGTCAAATTTAGTGTATCGACAAAAATCCTGTCTCTTGTACCTATCATATGGTACCTAATTATCGACATAAATAACATCCCTACGTCGGTTTCACACGGGTCACTACGCTGTCCCTCTCGGGGATTAAACATGTACGCCTCAGGAGACACGACTATGTTTAGCCAAAGGCCTATACGCTCGATTAAGTATACGAAGCCACCGCTCATATCGATTATCCTCTATCCGATCCTCACAGAATCTAGTATCAGATAATGCTCGTCATATAGTAGCCGACTGTGTCGCTCAAGAATTAGTGGTTCGAAATTTTTACACCACCCGCATACACGCTCGGGGGTTGTTTTATGCCTTTGTTAAGTCCCAGTTTTGTGTTGAAGTTTAGGTACGTATGCTTTATTATAATTTGTTGCCAATGTACTAACAATTTAGATATTTTTAACTGACTTCAAAAAATGAGGTGGTTCTCTCAATTTGACTATTTTTTTGTTACCTCAGAATTAAAAGTAAGAGTATAGTGATTGGACGAGGATAATGGAAGTTGAAAGGAGATATAACACATTTTCTGTCTGTCATAGCCAGTAATGTTTCGTATCTATCACAGTGCCTATTGTCTGTATCACACTGTAGGGACAAGAGAGCATTGCTAAATGTAGTTAAAGAAGTTTTACTGCAATCATGTGGTCAAAGAACACTCGTTTTTATTTAATATAACTCGATCATATTTCTACAAAGTAATTTTAAACCAATAATTTTGATAACTCATCATGTCCGCTATAATGTTATTACACAATTTTGATAGCGTAAAATAATTTCATTTCGCGGGACATAATCCTATTTTATTTTAATTAGATGAAATTCCTCTTAGCGCTATATTTGGTACAAGTGGATGGGCCACTCGGTCCGGGGTCGGCTCTGAAAGTATCATGGATATTAATTTCCTGAATATTAAATCAATCCCCTCTTATTTGAAAAGCAATTTGGGATTTTATACTCTTCTGTTTTAGCTATATTTTATAAATACATGTACCTATTCTACTTTACCCGGTGGGTGGTCTTTTCCTAGCAGTGCTATAATAAATCATTATTAAGGGAATATACATTTATTTATTTAAATTTGTTATTTAAATTAAATTGACTTATTCTTATCTTACAAATATATTTACGAGCAAAGTCAAAAATGGACGTTCTTTGTATTACCGTATTATCGTAGGTATATAACGAAATAGAATTAATTACAACCTAACCAAATTACTCTTGAAATCGATTGGCGTAATATGACCATTGGAGGTGCAGATACTTGATGCAAATTCAAGACTTATATGGCTTTATCATGAACGGCATTATCACACTTGAATCAAACTTAAATGGGACCCCATGGAAAGCATCGGCTTTAAAATGAAAAAAGAATCATCAAAATCGGTTCAGTCGAAAGTTAAAAATATACAGGCGAATTGAGAACCTCCTCCATTTTTGAAGTCGGTTGAAAATAGAAAATAATTCAGTTTCGCATGGAAATACTTAACCAGTGAACGAAACATTCCCATATCAAATCACAATACAAATTGATTTATCTCAGAAACAACAGCTTCCGCCCTTCAAAAGAAACCTCAGTAACGTGTATGCGGGGGCTATACTATATAACTATAAAGTGAAGATTAAACAAATTAGTCTATGATACTTTCAGATGGTTACAAGTGAAAATCGAAGGACAGTATGTTACTGTGTCATAGCTATTGTCTTTTTGGGGTTCGGTTACTATTTTATAGACCTTAGCCGTGTTTGGTACAAGTTAGTGTTGCATTTGTTCTACGTAGTGTGCGATTTGTTGAAACTGTTGATGAAGCTGGTCGAGTTGTATTGAAGATTATATGGTGATCGCTGGGTAAGTTGTGCGTATTATGTTAATACCAAACTTGGTACTAAATGAAAAATATTCTTTTGAATCCTTAATTGTCTTAGTCAATATTTTTCCCATTTTTGTAATAGTTTTTGTTTTAATTTTCCATTGGTTAAAAGCTGTAGTACGAAAGCTCAGAATCCATTCGGTCCCCTCAAGTTTCATAGTACGCTAGCAATCCGAGTTGAACAATAAATATTATATTGCTATAATTATAAACGCTTACGCGTATAATAGTGACCTTCCAAACCCAGGTTACCCTTCACCGGGGACCCTTGTGTCGAGTTACTAACAATAGAGGTTCAGGCTAAGCGACCTAAGAACTATGCCACCTCTCAATCCCGTGAAGCAGTCAAGGCCAGCTTCTCTGGCCAATCTGTGTCGTTCTTCATTAAAAAAATATAAGAAAACATCGTAACGAAATCGTAATACAAGCTGTGTATTAGAAAAATAAATTAAGACGTGAATTCGGCCGATTCTCACTAGGCCCGCGTGACAGACTATACCCTAAAACTCTCTTTGCAGAGAAGTGTGCCCAACAGCGGAAAATTTCTAGGGTGTTTACTAAACAGGACCAAGATTTTAGAGAGATTAGAAAATTATATTTAAGCCGATACAAAATTATTTTTATTTAAAAACTAGTTGCGCCCCGCGGTGTTACCTTATCAACGATTAAAAACTATTTGTTTAAGTTTTTCTAAAGTAGCTAATATTACCCCTTATTACATCAGATATCTGCCAGTGAAAGTCCCGTCAAAATCAATCCAGAGATTAACCGCAACAGTCAGATAGACAGATAAAAATTGTAAAAAATGTTATTATGGTATTTGTACCGTAAATACATTCATATGCATGTAGTGAAAAACGGTTATTTTAATGTTAAACAGACACTCCAATTGATTTGTGTGCTTAGATAATCGATTTTGAACAAGTTACAACACTTTAAACAAATATAGTGTAATAATTGGATTTATCACAAAAGTATCTGGTGTGTAACCGTCTTAACAATGTGTACTTGAAAGTCACGAGCCACTTCCAGCAACAAACAATAGATCAATGGGATTATTTCCAGCGAGGCGCGTTACATCAAGGCTGGTTATGATATGTTTAGGCGGCGCGAACGTTCCGGGAAGGTGTGAGCAGTGATTGGACAGGTTGTTTGTTTTGGATGAAGCTAACGATTGTGATGTTGAACATCTATCGGTTATTGTTTTTACAGGAGTAAGGCTCCCTTCTCATTGGACGAAGCATGCAGTAAATAGACTAATCAAACTGTTTTGTTTCTGATGGCCAGGACACACGGGGCATAAAAGTCGATTGTAAAACCCTTGGCCACAAATTATTTTCTGAAAAAATTACCAATTTTTATTCGAGATTAAATTAAACAATTGATTTTAAAACCAAGTAATAAATTATTTCAACATTTATCAAACATATTTAATTATAATTTAAAAAAAGCCTCAAGGTCTCTATTGTGGAGGTTCCGAGGCAATGGTCCCGGATGGTACCCCCATAAATCCGGCCCTGCTTTATGGCTCTGTGACCAGATTCCTTAATCACTTTAGATAAAAATATTTTAATCCCCACAGCAAAGTATTAAAATAGTGTCTCAGAAATACGTGTCTTGAAGAAAATGAGTTGCGATACGTATATAATAGATATGTCTATTTAACATTCCTGCCGTCCCCTCTTTTTATGCACACATAAATTATTGCATGGAAACGAACCTTTATTCACTACATTACCATGATAATGCGAAGGCGTTGTTACGCTGTGTTTATCCCAGTTACTTTAAACAAAATGTTTGATGGTATATCTTACATAAATAAATAGTACTATCTTATCGGAACAAGCACAACAAACAAGGAACATTGAGGGTTTCAATTCTAATAACATCGGAACATGGAAATATGCTGAACTGTACTTATCTGGGAGGAAATGGATTGAAAACATTAAGTTAATAGTAGTACGTAAGTAGTACGTAAGTACATATATGATAGATAGATAGATAGATAGATAAATTCTTTCTTGCACCAAAGAATATATACAATGGCGAATTTAATGCTAATTAGCATTTTCTACCTTTAGTGGTTAAGAGCAGGCTAAGGGTAGTGACGCTAAAAATAGCGTTTTAAAAATATTATATACATAAATAAATATACGTTTACATATACATAAATATATACTTCTATATAAATATAATAATATACATACACATGGAATATATATAACGACAATAAATATACCAGGTTGTAATTTTTCATTGTTTGAGTAGAAAGTATTCAGATCAGATACATGCGATTTAAACACATTAGTTGACGAAGCCTCCCTAATCTCAATCGGCAAACTATTCCATAGTTTTATAGCAGTACAGGTAAAAGAATTGCCATAGAAATTCGTGTGACATTCGGGGAATGTTAAAAATTTGTTATAGAAGGTTCGCGTTTGACGAGCGACGAACTGTTTGAGTACGAAGCGCTCACGAAGATATTCTGAAGACCAAGCGTTATAAATTATGTTATATAACATGGTAAGTGTGTGTACATCTCGCCTGTTGCGGATGTTGAGCCACTTCAGCTGAGCCATATCAGAGAGAGAGAGTCATATTTACGTATTCCGAAGATAAACCTTATACATACATGATGCATTAAAGAATTTATCTATCTATCTATCTATGTATTATAATAAAATACAAAGTATCAATTGATATTATATCAAGCGTCAATAGCCTAATGGTTTAGGGGACGGTCTGCGACTGTTAGGTTGAGTCCAGTACGAAGTGAACCATCTCGTAAGCCCTGTAGTTCTGGGCTCTCAAGAATAAGACTACGGTATCCCCTGCCTGTCTGTCGTAGAAGGAGACAAAAAGGGGCCTCGGGTTCACTGAGCGACAAGGGTGGGGGCCTTTGTCGTCCGCTAAAGTGGACCCGGGAAGAAGGCGACTTTGGCTGGCCCGTGTTGCCTTGCACTGCGAGGGCGGATGGAGTAGCCTCCCACCCTGTGCTTTTTTAGGTTTTAGTGGGAACCATCTCCTAGCACAAGCTTATTTTGAATGGTTAACTAGAATGTTAGATTGGTTTAGGTTTTTTTTTAATCAGGATTGATTTTTTTATCCATCCCATCATCAAAGGTGTCACTAGTACTATCAGTAGTAGTATATGTGTCTTCGTTTCCGGGAGCGGTCACCTAACAACCTGTATTATTTAGTATAGCTCTTAAAGCATGTTGCGAATGAAAATTTGTTTCTGGTTTTCTAGATCGATAATTAGACCATGTTTAAAAAAGACCCAAAAGGGTTTTTGTTTTTTTTTTTTAAATGTTTGTTAAATGTATATTGTCAAACGCTATCCGCTTCGTCGAGGCTGCTTAGTAAGAATTATTATGTTCACATTTGTTTGTTTATTAATCGAAATTCTATAATAATTTTATCATTTGTTGTTAGGTGTTGTTGCATGGTGGGGCTGAGGAGACGGCATCATGGGGGACAGCTTCCTACACCTCGGGGACATCGTCTCCCTGTTCGCGGAGGGCAGCGTTTCAGGCTTTCTCAGTACTTTAGGGTGAGTACACAAACTTACCATACGATGTTTTTCTTTACCACGCGCTCGGCGGTGAAAAACTAACATGTGTTAGAAAATTTTCTATGACACGTGAAGTCTGCTAATTTTCTCTAGAGCCGCGTGGCGGACTACGCCTTAACACTTGACAGAGAAGGCCTGTGCCCAACAGTGGGACTGTAACTTTAACACAAACTTACCTAACACGTACGTACGTACATGGAATATCCCTAATAGCAACTTCTTCAATTTAACACGTGTACAAGGTAGAGCTGCTCGAATTATCGACGAATACAGATCTCTCCGATCGACTTGACACTTGGTCTGCGAAGAGATGTTGGGGCTCTTTGCATTCTCTATCGCATTTACCACGAGTGAGTGTTCTGAAGAATTGTTTGGAATCCCAGGTACCGAGTTTCATCAGCTCTGTTGTATATGGTCATGGGTGACGTTGATCACTTAAGATCCCCTTTTCCTAAAAAAAATATTTTAGAAATATAAGCTAAGAAACAAGATGTGTGTAGTAGTATATATGTGTATGTATAAAAACTAAAAAATATTTCACCAGGTTGGTAGATGACAGATGCGTCGTTTGTCCGGAAGCCGGCGATCTGGCTGATCCACCCAAAAAGTTCCGGGGTAAGATGCACAGCGTTTGGAGCATGGTGATACCGAAATACATACTTCGAACTTACCTTCTCATCATGTAAATTCATACACTCCATCTACATCCATACCTTTGACATCTAAATTCACTTTAAAACGACCATAAAAAAAGCTCTCAATTCTTCTGTAATTTAATTTTAATAAACTTTTTTTATGGACGAAATACACCGTTGGCCAGAGAGGCTGGTTATTACTGCTTCACCGGATTGAGAGGTGACATAGCTCTTAGGTCGCTTAGCCTGAACCTCTAATTTTAATGTTTATGCAATCATAGCCTTAACGTTATTTGATTTTTTTTTGTTTGAAAGGATTTGGTTTCAATTAGATCCCATACGATTTGTTATTTTATACGTCCCTTGGTTCCAATCAGTGGGCAGACCACCAGCCAACTGGTCGAATGACATCGTCAGGGCAACGGGGCTGCAATGGTTTCGGGCACCACAGGATCGAAGTGAATGGCGCATGAAAAGCGAGGCCTATACCCAGCAGTGGGAAGATACGGGCTGATTGATTGATTGGTTTCAAATCTATACCGCGGCTCTCCTAAAAATCGTATGAAAAAATTTTTACTTGTATTTAATTAAACTGTCGTAAATTTATGTTTTAATTGTATTGGTTGTAACTATTCGAATAAAAGTTTCCCGGTTCATAAAATATCCATTTCTCCAGATTGCCTGTTCAAGATATGCCCGATGAACCGCTACTCCGCTCAAAAGCAGTTCTGGAACACTGCCAAGCAATCAGCGAATGCCAACGCCGACACCGATACGGGTCTGCTGAAGAGGTTACATGTAAGTCTATTGCATTATTATATAACATTAATCCCTTCAATTTGACACAACCCGACATCCCGAGTTAGATGCTCAGGGCCGGCGGCAGTTATCTTGGTGATTTACAGTGGAAAATATCGTGAGGAAACTTACATATGTTAGAACATTTTTAACACATGCGAAGTCCAACAGTGGGATATATTATAGGCTGAATTTTAACTAAGATAAGAACTGGTCCAGATGTAGTTCTAACAGTGACCAGATACGAGGGACCGACCTTGAGAGAGAAGGCATTCTTTACTATCACCAATCTTCATATATCAAGCTACTTACATATATATATATGTAAAAAATATCAATTAATATTAAAAAAAAACCGATCCGATTGATACCGTTCATTAATTACAGATTATTCTCTCAATCCAGTCAGAGTCAGTAATTATATAAAAGATTTTTTTTTAGCGCTTGATCACAATCCCATCTGATCTGATGATAATTGATGATATAATCGAGAGATGGTATGCGCTAGTATACAATTATATATATAGGTGTAACTAACCATTTTTCAGTTCATGACTTTGTCCTCTAGAGCACATAATAAGTGCACATAACATCGGTCGTTACAATAATAATAATAATAACTTTATTCATATCACAAATACAAATGGCTTCCAACAATACCTTAACATGTTAAATTATAAAAAGTAGGCACAACAAGAGAACAGATGAACATACAAACACACATACATACCAGTCAAACACATACACATCTTTCTTTTTTCTTCACAATAGTCAGTTAGGATCATCAAGAGCTTCATGTTTCTTCTCGTCTCCACTTTATCCCACGTTATTTCAACAATGATGAACGAAGCTGTTTATTTTATAAATTGAAAGTATTAGCGTTGTTTGTCTTTTAATGATTCTTTGAACGTTGATTGATCTATCGAATCTTATTTATACGGAGCACGATTGACGGACCAATAACTCATTTGAACTAATCGTGGACTTTGAAACATAAATAATATCTAATGGCGTTGAAGACTTATTTTGCTATTCTTTCAGCGAATAGAAATAGCTCGAAATGCCCCACTTTTAACAATATTTTTCGATAACAGTATGATTCGTGAGCTGTCGAAATTGAATTGTTCTATGATGATTGAGAGGCCGAAGTTGTTGTTAAATATTTAACTTTATCTTGTTGTGGGAGTTGTTGTTATGCATCCTTTTTTTATTTATTTTTTGTTGACGGGGAGGAAATCTTCACAAAGATACCCCGCCTTCTGGTGGGAAGGCGGCGGTTATGTGGGGATCTTACCCACTAAAACCTCCCCGGTGGCCCTTTCCTCGGTGCATGACGAGGGGCTCCGGGATCTCACGTGGAACGCACCGGAGCCCCTCTGCACTGTGCTCAAGGAGAGCACGTCCCGGGGGGAGGTTACTCGCTCCTCCCTTGTGCCCTCGCAGCGCAAGGCGACACGGGCCAGCCGATGTCGCCTTCTTCCCGGGTCCACTTTGGTTGATGACGCAGGCCCCCACCCTTGTCGCCCAGTGAACCCGAGGCCCCTTTTAGTCGCCTTGTACGACAGGCAGAGGATACCGTAGTCTTATTCTTGAGAGCCCAATAATCAATAAACCCTAATAATCAAGCAACTCAATAGAGGTTCAGGCTAATACACCTAAGAGCTCTGCTACTTCTACCATCTCTACCATCCAGTGAGACTGTCAGCTTCTCGCTAGATCCCTCCGATGCTCTCTTACTTTTGCTATTGGTCCCACGTGGTAATGGGGTCAGCATTCTATTTCGCTATATCCCCGACATCGTCTTGGAAAATCTTGCACTCCCTCATGACTCTCGGCTTGGGTCTGCTTCTGGAAGAAGACCGAGGAGGCAAAGTTGTAGTGTTAGGTTCCTTCAACGCCTAGCACTTCAAATTGCAACAAACAATTCCATTAGTGCCAGCATCGGGCATTGAACTCGAGTTACTGTCTGCTACGTGTCCGGGCGTGACACTGTGCTACCACGGCTTTCAAATCTTGATTAGTGTTAATCTCTTTAGGAAATTTGGCGGACGTGTTACATGTGAACGTTGCATCGTTTTCGGCTGTTGTGCAGCTAAATAGCGGATGTTAACGTGTAATTTTATTACACTGCAATTCCTCCACCGTGCCACAGCGCAATTGATTCATAACCCACTTGCGAGCAGTCCAGAAGTTTCCGACTGTTTATTTTCATTCACTATTAGCAGAATTGTAAGGAAAACTTATGCAGGAATATTTATTTATATATTAACCAGAGATTCGACCCCATTTCACTTTTTTTAATTAATAACTGATTTTAAGTTATAGCTTTTGTATATATGTCCCACTGTAAGGCAGAGGCCTTATCTGTACAGAGAGTATAAGGACATAGCCCGCGGCCCCAGTGCGGATTGGAAGACTTCAAAAGTCTTAGAAAATTTTCTTGGAATAAAGGCATGTGAAGGACAAGTCTAGAAAATTATAATAATAAATGCTTTATTATTTTTATTTCGTTAAAATTAAAATAAAGTTATTGCATTATTACTAACACATGCAGGTTTCCTCACGATGTTTTCCTTCACCACCGAACGAGTGGTAAATCAAATAAATAACAATCCGTCTGTGTTTAATATTACGATAACCGCTTTTACTACACGTATGTGAATACTCGTATATACGTTACATTTACCAATATACCATTTTTTTAAATTTGTGTATGTCTGTTTGTTAATTTCGGCTAATCTCTGGAACGGCGGGTCCTATTTTGACGGTACTTTCAATGGCAGATAGATGTTGTAATAAGTGGCATTTTAGACTACTTTTTATGATAGAAAAAATGTAAAAAATAAGTAGTATATAAATATTTTCTTTTAAAAAAGCTAGCAATATTTCTTTTTTTTTCAGAAATATTACTAACAATCTTGTTAACCATTCCAAGTAAGCTTTAGCTTGTCCTAGGACATGGTTCACGGCAATAGTCCAATGGTGGATTCGAACCCACGACCTTACGATTCGCAGGCTGTACCCTAAGCCATTAGGCTATTGACGTTTCCAAAATGAATTTAAAATTTTGGAATACAAGGGGTACAATAGAGTAAAAGGTCATACTTTTTAATCGTGGTTAATATCGCCGGGCGCAGCTAGTAAAGAATTTAATATATTAATTTAGTTAGCGTTCCTAACCTTCCCTTCAGATGGACCGCTGTCCTTATAAGGATCGGAAGTGACTGGATGCGGAAAGCGGAGGATCGTATGTTCTAGAAGGCATTGGGGAAGGCCTACTTCTAGCAGTGGAACATGATGATGATGATTATTATTTAGTTATTTTCTTAAGTAAGAAAGATCAAACAGAAATAACTTTACACAGCGACGCAGGGATTACATAATCTACACACCTGAAATACACCGTAACATCTTTATAAATTACGCAACGAGAAAAATGGTTCGGCGAGATGAAACGCTTTATCTCGGTGACTAATGGACCCATTATGGAGATAATATGCATTCACTGCCATTCACTGTGATACACGACTGCTATAATCGTTCCGGTTTAACGTATAAATTCTTGACTTGTGATTGAAGTGACAGCCTATAATTCCCACTGTTGGGCACAGGCCTTCTCTGTAAAAAGATTATAATTACACAGTCCGCAATGACAAACTTCACAGAAAATTTTCTATGACATAGACATATTGTTCATTGGCACAAAATAAACACATCATAAAGACAGAAAAAAAATAAAAAAAAATACAGTTAAAGAAAAAACGGACAAATAGTACAAAAGACATTATGCCAATACTGGACACCGTCTCAGCATATGTTGTCGCAAGGATGCGACAGCGCTGGTTTCAGCGGTGCCCAGGACTACCCAAAGTCGTGCACGCGCAATACTACATTTATATGGAATTTATACAGACAACAAACAAATAGAGTACAATAAATATGATACATGTATATATAGTTATTAATATATATTATTTACAATAAAATAATAAATAAACAAATAATAAATATATTATTAAGTTAAAATAAATAAATTACATGCAGGTTTCCTCACGATGTTTTCCTTCACCGTCGAGCGCGTGGTAAATCAGATCTTAAAGTCGTAAACCACTATCATAAAGTTTTCAACAGACTTCAAAAAAAGGAAGTTCTCAATTCGACTCTGTTTTTTTTATGTTTGTTACCTCATAACTTTCGACTGGATTAATCGATTTCGATTATTCTTTTTTATTTTAAAGCTTGTGCTTCCCGTGTGGGCCCTGACGGATCCATGAGAAAACCATAAGTCTTAAATTTGAATCAAACATGCGCTAGGGATGTTCATGTCAAAAATATATCGATATATTTTACGATATAATATATGGTGAGGTTGTATCGATATGACGCGATATATTGTTCAAATATATCGAAATTTGTTTATAATTAATTGGAGCTTAATATTAAATATTAGAAAAGTTTTGTACTAATAGAGTACTCGGCGCGTAATCGAGAGGTTCTCGCTTCGGATAGCAGTCCAGACTATTTCATTTGATTCTGCTAGCAGTACACACTACATGCATAGATTAAAAAATTTATACAACGAGTCCTGCCATCGTAAAGAGTAGGAGTGTAGTAACATACTACACTACACCGTTCGTGATGGCAGCGCAACTAATGGTTTTATTTTATTCAAGTTGTCAACCATAAATAAAAGAAAGAATGGAAAGCTTTTTATTTAATTTCTTACGATATTTCGTATATCCGATGAAATATATCTATATTAGATGATTCGATAATATCGGATTGAAGCGATATATCGGCTCCATTTATCGATATTTTATGTAATATCGATATATATCGTGCACTCCTATATGCGCCTCACAAATGGACGAATAACTGAATATCACGCCAACCGACTTCGATGCTTCATTTTTTTTTATTGAAGAGGTTGTACTTTAAGAGTTTGTAGTCTGTTCTATGAGAGCCTGGTTTCCGTGTGGTCCCATTTAAATATTTATTTATTTATCATATTCATATATACCAGTTCTGACAATGGCATCCATGAATCATTTAAGTCTTAAGTTTGATTAAAATTTTTCGATTTTAAGTTGATGTGTGTTTTAAATCGTAAATATACGTTTCTAGAAGAGAAATATAGAAATGATATCTAGTAAATTGAAATAGACTAATATCAAGTACAAAGTGTAAATAGTGTGGAGTCGTAAGTCCGTCTTGTTGCACTAGGAACTTAGATAAGAAATGCCCTCTCGTGAAATGCGATGCCCTTACACCGAGCCATGTGATTTATTACTTATCAATTGCGCCTCGCGGTATTACCCGTGATAAAAAAGTATTATTTTTTTTTAATCAAAGTTGCTCAAGTTGCTCCTTATTACATGAGCTATCTGTCAGTGAAAGTCCCGTCAAAATTCCAGCCGTTTCAGAGATTAGCTGCAAGAAACAGATAGACAAAAATAATAAAGAAAAGTTATTTTAGTATATGTATCATTATATACTTACATTAATATACATGTAGTAAAAAGCGGTTATTTTAATATTACAAACAGACACTCCAATTTTATTTATGTGCATAAATATACATCGTGACAGGGGTCGTTTGGATGAATCAATTGCGAAGCGTCAATAGCCTAATGGTTTAGGGTACGGCCTGCGAATCGTAAGGTCGTGGGTTCGAATCCACCATTCGACTATTGCCGTGAACCATGTCCTAGCACAAGCTTAAGCTTAGTTGGAATGGTTAAGAAGATTGTTAGTAATATTTCTGAAAAAAATAAATAAAAGAAATATTGCTAGCTTTCTTTTATTGCACTTTTTTGGTTATTGGTTTTGTTAAGAACTATAAAAGTAATCCAAGAAAACTGTTGATATCGCGGCTCCTTTTTAGACTTGCAAAGCAAGTGCTTTACCATGATCCCACCTGATGATAAGTGGAAATGCAGTTCTAGACGGAAATAAATATAATTGGAAAACAAGAATAACTTTGTATTGCTCTGTAATCAAAGAAACCACAGGTTATTCCTGCTTTAGCTAAACTGTACTGTTGGAGGTTATATATATTAATAATGGCAGGCAACACTTGTCATATTTCAATATTAAAAAAATTGAATAATAAAACGAATGTTTTCTATAACATGAGACGTCTCATCGACACATCAACACGAAAACATCTCGGAATAAATATGTTATAAAAGTGAAACGTGCAGCAATATATATATTATATATCAAGAAAGTGTTTTAAAAATAGCACCCGCTCATCAAAACCCCCAGAGTCCAGCCACAAACCCTCCAACATGTACAAATTTGGTACAAATTAAATAATGACATATTCTATTCTATTTCTTTTTCATTCACATCACTGACAAGTCACGGAGTCTATGGAGGTTTAATACAAAAAATAATGTTAATATTTTTTACAAATTTAAAAATATAGTTTTAGATTAAAAATGGAAAAAGCTTCTAAAATACAACTTTAATACAAAAGTGGAATAAATTGCCGGCGTCAGTCTTTCCGTCCAAGTACGACGTGGGAGCCTCCAAGAGTAGAATGAATAGGCACTTACTAAACTAGCGCGTACCATCTTTCGACTATATCACCACTTAACACCAGGTGGGATCATGGTCTAGCGCTAGTTTACACGCATAAAAAAAGATACTTTTATGACATTAATTGAATTTAATAACAAAATAACACATTTATAAATTAATCAAGTTGTAACATAAAATGGCGGCTGTCTACACACAGGACAAGTAACTAACAATGGAAGGTAAAATAGCTAAATGGCTCACGACACCGCCGTCTATAGAAAGATCTAACCGTCACGACAGCTGACAAGCAAATGTGTCTGGTGACGGATCAACGTTTCTAACGTATCGGATTTAAAATAATAAATTAATTAAATTGGCGATATCCCGACACACCGTCAGCTGCGTCTATTACACAGATGACTGTGACGACGCCAAGTACTAAAATTTAAATAAAAATAAAATGTAACGAAAATACTGAATACTGTATTATCCAAGTTTACGTAAGAAATCCTTTTTCGTTTAAATTTATGTATTTTAACGATTGCACAATTTATTTCAGTTAGCTAGCGTCTTTATCTTCCGAGATATTCAAACTTTCTTCACCGACCCTCTATTTTTGCATACGAGTGTGTAATTTAATTTTTTCTAAAATTAACTTTATTTATGCAATTACTATTTATTGTTAGCAAGAAAAAAATTGTAGCTCTTTGAAAGCATTGAAATTGTGTAAATTGTAACTTTTGACTCTTCCGACTCAAAAGGTTGCCAGCCGACCCCTGCTTAAATCCAAATAATCTAGGGGTAAAAATAGGGTTTAAGCTACTCGAGATTTTTCATTCCAAGAGTTGAGGAAGCGTCAGTTACGTAACACGTAACAAAACGTATATTCTCTTCCAGCATGCCGCAGAAATAGAGAAGAAGCAGAATGAGCTGGAAAACAAGAAGCTGCTAGGGACTGTCGTGCAGTACGGCAGCGTCATACAGCTGCTGCACGTCAAGTCCAACAAGTACCTTACGGTAGGTACTCATACTATCCAGCCCTGTAGTTCTGGGTTCGTAGAATAAGACTGTTAAGACTGTGGTATCCCTTGCCTGTCGTAGAAGGCGACTAAAAGGGGCCTCGGGTTCACTAGGGGACGAGGGTGGAGGCCTTTTCGTCCGCCAAAGAGGACCCTGGAAGAAGGCGATATCAGCTAGCCCGTGTCGCCTTGCACCTCCCCGCACCCCCCTCACCCCTCCGTCAACAAAACTCATACTGTCAGCCCTGTAGTCCTGTGCTAATAGAATTATGTTATGGTATCCTCTGCCTATTGTAAAAGGCTAAATGCTAAACTAAAATCTAAAATAGCCCTTGTTGCTGTACAAGTGGCTTCATGCTTCTGCCCAGTGCTGCCACCGGGACGTTCCGCTGGAGATCCCATAGCCCCTCATAAAGCACCGAGGTCGGTCACCGGAGAAGTTTTAGATAGAATTAGGTCGAGGAGCCCTCTATCGGTCGTAAAAGGCAATGCAACCGATGGAGCCTGGTGGGCAGCCACAGATAAGCTTGGTTGCCTCTATCGATACTCAAAGACGTGGTCGAACTTGCGCAGTCCAAAGTCAGATAAGATAATGACGTAGCTGTTTGTTTACGTTGCAGGTAAACAAGCGGCTGCCCGCGTTGCTGGAGAAAAACGCGATGCGGGTACATTTAGACGCCAATGGAAACGAGGGCTCGTGGTTTTATGTAATGCCTTTCTATAAACTGCGCTCGACTGGTGAGTATAGCTACTACAGCCCAGCAGATTCCGAAGTGTAAATAAAACTTTCTCCTCGTTAAAGTGTCTTTACTTATTAATTAATTTATTTATTTAATATTTATTTGCACAAAAATATAAATGTACCTAATGGCAAACTTAATGCCAGAAGGCATTCTCTGCCAGTTTACCTTAGGGTTGTGTAGAAACAAAATCACGGTTGCAACCGTAGAGAAAAAGTAATATTAGATAAATATATTATATACTAGCGTACCCAGCCCGCTTCGCCAGGATAGATTTTGCTTTATTTTATTTAAAAAATAAACTTACATCATTAAATAGTTAATTTAACTCTCACAATATATTAAATTATTCATTTCTTTCCGTATTCATTCTCTTCTCGGGCGGGTGAAGATCATTACTTATACCCATATACATATCAGTAAATACAATATCATACCCGTAGTAGTAGAATCATAGTAAATAAAATATTTATTTGACAGTTCAAAAAGAGAAGTACTCCGATCGTCATTAAACCTTACAGGATTACTCGACAGGTCAATCTGAAGATTCCCTGAAAGTTTCATTGTAATCGGTTCAGCTGTTTCGCAGCCTATATATGTATAAACATAAATATATACATGAATACAAGCAAACATAAACATACCATATAGATAAATTTATAGCGTAACCATAATTATTATAAGTTACAATAAATATATATACAACTACATAGATCCAAATATATATATAGATATAGGGACAGAAATAGGCAAATTTAGAACTATTCCTCATTTAAGTATAGATTTAAGTGAGAGCGTTTGAATGGAGCTTTTGTTCCATTAATCGACTAGAAACTTAATAACTGGTATTTTCAACCGACTTCAACAAAAGGAGAAGGGTTTCAATTCGTATATATGTTTTCGTGGTGCACACCACCTTTTTTTTAAAAAAAAAGAAAGCTAGCAATATATTTTTTTTTGGAACCATTCAGTAAAGTTAAAGTAAAGTTACAGCCTTTATATATGTCCCACTGCTGGGCACGGGCCTTCTCCGTAAAGAGAGTATAAGGGCATAGTCCGCCACGCGGCCCTAGTGCGGATTGGCAGACTTCACATGCCTTAGAAAATTTTCTAAGACATGTAGGTTTCCTCACGATGTTTTCCGTCACCGCCGAGCGTGTGGTAAATCAGCACATAAAATTGCAACAACAAATTTATTGGTGCCGGCACCGGGGATCGAACTCGGGTTGCTAGCGTACTACGCAACTTGAGCCAACCGCCCGGACACTGAGCTACCACGGCTCTTTAACCATTCAGTAATTGTTTGTAATTCGCAGGAGACAATGTGGTGGTGGGCGATAAAGTGATAATGAACCCGGTAAATGCGGGCCAACAAGTCCTACACGTGTCATCCAACCACGAGCTGCCGGACAACGTGGGCTGCATGGAGGTGAGCTCACCCACCGTCTGTGTACAACTGATACATTAATCTATTAGTAGCAATTGATCTTACTGCTTCGTGTTCTTGACGCTCTTTATATATTTTTCATACAGTCAGGTTACAAGTATATTTACGAGCAAATATAAATGCAGACCTCACATTGAATCAAACGTAATCAAATTGAATATTTATATAGGTTTCTCATGGACGCCATTGTCAAAAATGCACCAATGAAAGTTCTGTACCTCCCTTTTCGAAGTCGGTTAAAAATTGATTCGTTTTTCAAGTCGAATATTTTGTGTGCCTTTTGAAACAGTTTTGAGACTGTTAGTAATATTTCTCAAAAAAAAAAAAGAAATTTTGTTACATTTCTTTTAAAAAATATATTATAAATTTTCCACACTAGCGTAGCGCACACCAGCCGTGTAGCGGACTTTGCTCTTATTCTCTTTACACAGAAGGCCTGTGCCCAACAGTGGGACATTACGGGTGTGACTTCCCCTCAGGGTGATTATTATTGCTTGCAAACAACTTCTATTTCTTTCTGTCTATGTAATCTTTTTAGATTGTTTATTTTCTCTATTTATTGTTTATCTGTACTAGCATTACGTACTTCTAAAAACGACGTCGCGAACGTGTCGAAATCTGGAACTTAAACAGGTATGGTCCCATACCTAGAGAGAAAAGGAGATTTGAATGCTAGAGTATCCATGTCAATCGCTAAATTAGTATTGCGAGTTATGCTATGGTAATTATGTGTTGATCTTAGAAAGATTCTACACCCATTTGAAACTTTTCTAGAAATATTTAGTAGATTAATACCGCCTTCCTAGATCCATATTATAGATTGGTCATTATCAACACTAATAGATTCCGTGTAGTAGAAAGGGATACACCAACATTTTTCGCTATATAATCCGTTCGCGTTAAGAAAATATTAACAATAGTACAAATAAAATAGTAACAAATTAACAATTATATTTACGAGCAAAATAAACCGACTTCAAATCAAACGTTAAACGCTATTATGCGCGGACGCTCTTTTTGTATTTCCGAGTTATCGTTGGAATATAACGAAATAGAGTAAGAACCAACTCTTGAAGTACATCCTTACCAATAAAAACATGTATTATCGAAATTAGTAAGTTTGATATTGAGTTATTCGCCTATTTGAGGCTAACAAACTTGATACAAATTCAGGACTTATATGGTTTTCTCAATGCCACTATGATTACTAATAAAGAACAAATTGAAATGAGAAGCATCAGCCTTCAAATAAGAAAAGAATCATCAAAATCGGTCCACCCAGTCGAATGTTATGTGCTAACAATCATAAAAACACAGACGAATTGAGAACCTCCTCCTTTTTTGAAGTCGGTTAAAAAACTAAGTTCACAGTGACACGTTGACAGCAAATCTTTTGTCTTTTGTGGGTACCTAAATGGTCACTATTGTCTTAACGCAAACGGAGTATCCACCCTTATCCCTTGGCGTAACACAAATATATTCTAAAACCTAGACCTAGAAGAGACTTGTTATATTAGACTTATTTAGAATCATGTCCATGCGTTTCTATTGCCAGGTTAACGTCGTGAACTCATCGACTTCATGGAAGGTTACTCTATTCCTCGAGCACAAGGAGAACCAGGAGGAGATCCTGAAAGGTGGGGACGTGGTGCGGCTGTTTCACGCCGAGCAGGAGAAGTTCCTCACTATGGACGAATATCAGAAACGGCAGCATGTGTTCCTCCGCACCACGGGAAGGTCCAGCGCGACCGCAGCTACTAGTAGCAAAGCGCTGTGGGAGATTGAGGTAACTACTCTTATAGTATAAGTATTATAGAGATAACATTTCAAAAGTCAGGAGAAATTGAATGCAGTTGGGAACTGGCAAAAAATCTCGTGGACGTTCATCAACAAGGTTTTGATTAAGGACACACTGAATAGGCAGGACAAGACCCGGTTTACGCCCGGGCCTACCTCCAGGGTGGGATGGTGAAGTGCTAACGGGCACTCATCACCATCATGGGGGACGCTGGCTCACCGTGGGAGGTTTTAGTCGGGAAGAGCTTCTTCTAGGCTCGGCGGGAATGCGTTTCCTCGCACGTTTTTAAAAAGGTCTATTAACAATTGTTTCCCCAGGTGGTGCAACACGACCCGTGCCGCGGCGGCGCCGGCCATTGGAACTCGATATTCAGGTTCAAGCACCTCGCCACTGGACACTACCTCGCCGCCGAGGCCTGTTTAAAAGCAACGTTGGTACTTTGACCGCTCTAGCTTATTAAAACATATTAATTGCTTTTATTGAAGTCCTCAGTACATTTCTGTGAAAATATGCTGTCTTTTGGATTACGAAAGTCTGTCGACGTCGTCTGGTACAATTGTAAGGTTTAATTGCAGCGAGGCGGCGCTGGAAAGTGGCGAACCCGCGTACCAGCTGGTATCGGTGCCGCACTCCTCAGAGATCGCCACGCTGTTCGAGTTAGATCCCACCACCATGACGCATTCCGACGCAGCCGTGCCGCAGAGCAGCTACGTAAGGTTCGTTTATACGTTCGTACGTTCAATAATACATTCATTATTATTCATCCGTACCTAATTTGTGGAAGCAATGGATCACTCAGTACTAAAAATAAAATACTGCGAAATCCGAAAGTAAATCATTAATTTGGTGTTCATTAATTTAAATTTAAAATCATTATACTTAGAGCTATAGTCAATTAGCTGTTAGTCCGAAGGCTTTTAGTATTTAACCCGATTGCCATGTGGCTGAGCCGTTAGTCCTTGTACGAGAAATATTATGCTAGGGCTCCAGAAGGGAATTTAGGCTTGGGCGTTACTTCAGGTTCAATAACACAAACACCTAACGCCTTTCTTTCCAAAAGTTACTAACTTAATGTAATTTTAACATTTTTTTATAAAAATTCACTGATTTTTATCCTTCTGACTAATGGTCCTTCGAGCTGGATGTGAGCTCTTTGTATGAACAATATACATCATGTTACCAATGTAAAATTTTGATGCAGATTACAGCACTTATGCACGCACACATGGGTGCACTCAACATCCATACCCATTGACAAGGAAGAGGAAAAACCTGTCATGTCGAAGGTAATAATTGTATTTACGTTAATGAAAAAAGTTAAAAACTAAATATGATTTTATTAATATGTATAATACTTTATTGCACATCACATTAACAACCATACATGGAATTTGAATTAATGACAAGGTATACATGTGACGCCCTGCAAGGGCATAGCAATAAAACGGGGTAGTAGTAATTATTTAACATTGTACAATATTAACGCAAAAAACAGTGGTAATTACTGCATACTTACATACGGTAAATACTTACATTTGCTGACATTCCAAAATATTCATTTTTAAGTTTAAAATATTTCAACTGTTTGTTAAACATCGTACAAACATCATTTGTTGTCCATATTTCTTATCGGATTAGGAAGTTGATTGTAAATTTGGATGGTCATATAGTGGGGGCTAGATGTGAGGTCTTTTAATTTTTTAATTAATCTTATTTTTTAATTCATTTTATTTTTATTATTCAAATTTATTTAAACTTTATTTATTAAAATAAACATAACATATACTAACTAATAAAGAAATATCTACAATTTAATATATATTACAAAATATTTACAAAAAATATAACTGTGCCAAACCGTCATCGTTTGGCAGCGCGCCCAGAAGGCTGGTAGCATTGCCACGTTGTATAGCAATGCTTAGCCTCTGTGCAAGGTATAAGCCAGCCCTCTGGTCACCAGATGTGTCGACCAACTTCTTAGCTAGCACATTAAAAAGTACCCAAAGTTTATTATTATTAATCTTATATATTTGACAATAAAGCATCATCAGCCTAATGGTTTAGGTTACGGTCTGCGAATGGCAAGGTCGAAGGTTCGAATCCACCATTCAACTATTGACGTGAACCATGTCCTAGCACAAGCTTAAGCTTAGTTGGAATGGTTAACAAGAATGTTAGTAATATTTATGAAAAAAAAAGAAATATTGCTAGCTTAATTTAAGAAAAAAAATTTAAATACAAGATAACTTATTTTAGCTTCTTGTTTTTTATGCTTTCATCATGTTTAAAGCTTATGTGTTAGCCTAGTTTGTGATTGGCGTCTGGTATGATCGGAATGTGAACTGCGTGGCTCCAAGGGTTGTCAGACCGCACGGACGGGGGTCCCTTGCAGAATTTCATCACAAAAAAGGCCTTTGGTGTTATGGACATTAATGTCTGCGGATAATTCCATAGCTAAGATTATGGGAGTCATAAGCTCCTTTAAAAGCTTCACTTTTCCTGTAAACATAAGATCTGAGATAAGTGAGACAGAGAGAGATGATCAGAGTATTTTTGTACCATTTTGACATCTTTTATTCGTGTATCAGGTTGGATGCTCTGTAGTAAAGGAAGATAAAGAGGCATTCGCCTTAATATCAGTGTCGCCCAGCGAAGTGAGGGATCTGGACTTCGCCAACGACGCGTGCAAAGTGCTATCGGCCTTGTCGACCAAACTTCACCACGGCAATATAGAGCATAACGAGATGAAGTAAGTGCTATATTACATTGTACACATTGATGTCTTAGTTATATTAAGCGCCAATAGCCTAATAGTATAGGGTATGGTCTGCGAAACGTAGTCGTAGATTCGAATCCACCTTTCTACTATTGACGTGAACTATCTCCTAGCACAAGCTTAAGCTTAGTTGGAATGGTTAGCAAGAATGTTAGTAATATTTCTGAAAAAAAAAGAAATATTGCTAGCTTAATTTAAGAAAAAATATTTTAAATCACAAGATAAAATAATACTTATTTTAGCTTTTTGTTTTTTTATGCTTTCAGCATGTTTAATGCTTATGTGTTAGCCTAGTTTATGATTGGCGTCTGGTATGGTCGGAACGTGAACTGCTTGGCTACAAGGGTTGTCAGCCCGCACGGACGGGGATCCCTTGCAGGATTTCACCACAAAAAAGGCCTCTGGTGTTATGGACATTAATGTCTGCGGATAATTCCATAGCTAAGATTATGGGAGTCATAAGCTCCTTTAAAAGCTTCACTTTTCCTGTAAACATAAGATCTGAGATAAGTGAGACAGAGAGAGATGATCAGAGTATTTTTGTACCATTTTGACATCTTTTATTCGTGTATCAGGTTGGATGCTCTGTAGTAAAGGAAGATAAAGAGGCGTTCGCCTTGATATCAGTGTCGCCCAGCGAAGTGAGGGATCTGGACTTCGCCAACGACGCGTGCAAAGTGCTATCGGCCTTGTCGACCAAACTTCACCACGGCAATATAGAGCATAACGAGATGAAGTAAGTGCTATATTACATTGTACACATTGATGTCTTAGTTATATTAAGCGCCAATAGCCTAATGGTATAGGGTATTGTCTGCGAATCGTAAAGTCGTAGGTTCGAATCCACTATTCTATTATTGACGTGAACCATATCCGAGCACAAGCTTAAGCTTAGTTGGAATGGTTAACAAGAATGTTAGTAATATTTCTGGAAAAAAAAAAGAAATATTGCTAGCTTTCTTTCTAAAAATAAAAAAAAAAATAATTAAAGAAAGAAGAAAAATGTTAGCGCTCAAGTCCGCTTTTTACTAAGCTTATTAGGTCTCACACATGACAGATTGTAATCCCATCACTATATACCGGGCACAAAGGTGGCGAGTGATTTTTTTGTACGTAGGAATCCGATTCGATATCATTGCTATAAACTGTATATATATACGAGTATATATATGTAAAAAAATAATAATATTTATTTTATTTTTTAATTTGTATTTTATATTTTAATTTGTACGAAACCTCCATAGTTAAGTTTATGGAGGTTTGCTGTGACATAATTGAAAAAGATATATCAGTGATGTAAAATAGAAACAGAATAGATGTCATCATTTAATTTATATAACATTGTTTAGTAAAACAGGAATAAACTTTTAATGTGGTTTCCTTGAAATACAGACCAACACATGTGTATATATGTACTCTGTAGTTCATTTGTATAATTCCTAATTCCACTAGCTGCCTTCCGCTATTCTTTTCTAAAATAAAAGTAAGCCTCCTTTTTAAATATATCTGCCAGTAAAATCCCATCAAATCAGTCCAGCCGTTCCAGAGATCCGCCGATACAAACAGACAGACAAAATTTAAAAATGTCATTTTGGTATTTGTACCGTTTATACATTTTTATGCATGTAGTAAAAAGCGGTTATTTTAATTTTAACAGACACTGCAATTTTATTTATTTGCAAAGATAATCCACTTTATAGTATTATAGTCCGCAGTGAATCTCGGTCTTTCATTAATTTATACATATTTTTCTTATTTAAACCTTGTTTTGCTTATAACCTATTCGAAAAATATTCATTCACAGAGCCTTAACATGTCTCCTGCAAGACATCGTATACTTCATAGCGGGCTTCGAGAACGAGCCCAACAAATCCAAAGCCTTGGACCTGGTTGTAGAAAATCCCAACCGCGACCGGCAGAAGTTGCTACGCGAACAGTACATACTGCGACAGCTCTTCAAAATTCTACAGGTACAATGTTATACAATCACATATCGCCCTTCATTATACAAAGTTCAGGCTTCATCTCCTACTTCTGACTTTCCTTATTTACAAGCTGAATTAATGAATGATGTATTGGCTAATTTACTTCTTTACAATCATTTTGCAAGATATTATATGATACTAACACAACATAATAATATTAAATAATTCAGTTAAAATTTGACAAAATAAACAAATAAAAATTTATTTATTTAATCTTTATTTACACACAAGAAAAAGGTACAAATAGGCGGACTTTATGCCAGAAGACATTCTCTGCCAGTCCAACTAAGGGTTGTGTAGAGACAAAGTAACAGTGCAAGCTATGTCAAAAATAATAAAAGCATAAATGTATGCATATAAAGTACATATACCTACATTTAACTTAAATATAGAAACATAATTATTATATATATAATAATAAATATATACATATGTATACACTACACTTGTCAGTAAAGTAATGACCTAAATATGGCCCACTGTTGGGCATAGGCTTTGTCTTTGAAGATAAGGTACAGGGCCACTCCACTGACTACACATGGCTAAGATAATTTATATTCATATAGGATTGGATATATAATAGATATTTCTTAATAATTTTCAGGGTCCATTCCAAGAGACGGCAGATGGGGAGCCGTTCCTGAAGATAGAGGAGCTGTACGACCCGCGCTACGCTCCCTACAAGTGCATCTTCCGTCTCTGCTACCGGATACTGAGGCTCAGCCAACAGGACTACAGGAAAAATCAAGTAGGTTTAAAAAAATACTCACTAAAGCCGGTCAAGTTATCCCACGTCAAGTCTGAAGATAAGAAAAGATAGTTTTATTTCATAACAATTAGATTATAATTTAAGAAGTGGTAGGTCGATATATGAGTGCCCTAATATACGACTGTTGAGATACGAGCCGCCGAGCGAGTGATATTTTGCTTTGAGATGAGACCATTATTTGAGATACGAGGAATCGCCCTCTGTAACAGTTTCTCTCACCTCAGACTAGACCTCAGTCTGTGTGCTTGTTTCCCTCGTTTTCGAAGCGTTTTTGGTAAGTTGAATTTGCCTTGCTGCACAATTCAAAAAAAATTAAACTCGTATGTCGAGGTACCACTGTATAATGCTTCTTATTCTTCTTGTAGTGCCATCTCCTACGCGAGATCGGCTATAATTAAGGATATTTTAAATTTTGATGCAGCGGCACAGAACAAGGATCGTGTGCTCATGTTGAACCATGCCCGGAGATTTCTGAGGCTCGAAACCCGTCTTCTACCAAATGGTCGATTACCCTGGATTTTTCCTTGTTATGAGTTGGAATAGTTCGTATTTGTTATTACGCATCACATGACCAAAGTACTTATCGTACGACTGTTTAACGGTATACACAAAAGCGATAGTATACCCAATGATTAGATATATTCAATCTTCGTAACTCTCCCAAAAATTAGTAATGCGACTTAGTGTAATGACTATAAAGCTTGTGTTGGAAAAACCTCGTACTTCCTTTGGTTAGACAAAATAAATTATCCCTTATTATGAGGGAGAGACAGAGACAAAACAGAAATAAAAAACGGCTACCTTTCTATCCGTTGCATCTGTTGCATTTTTTCTTGGCTGATTTTCTATGATTTTTGTTTTACTTATGTAATTTTTGTATAGGAATACATTGCGAAACACTTCGGCTTCATGCAGAAGCAAATCGGTTACGACATCCTCGCCGAGGACACGATCACGGCGCTGCTGCACAACAACAGGAAACTACTAGAGAAGCACATCACCGCCTCGGAGATCGAGACCTTCGTCGGTGGGTACAAGTGATAGAGATAGAGATCATCGATAAATCATTGCTACCGTGCATTATACTGAAAATATAAATTTTACGACGGACGCGAGAGAAACTCGAAACTTTATTATGTAACATTTTTGATTTGTTACGTAATAAATATATAATATGTATACAGGGTTGTTGGTAATTTGCCGTATTCCCGTTAAGAGGTGACAGGGGTAACTGTTTGCAATCATTTTAAACCACATATGCATTATGCAAAAGTTAACAATTTTTGAGTTATCATGTTTTTTGGCTTTTTCAAAATCAAAAATGTATTAAAAAGAAGTATCATTAGGTTAAAATATTATTGGTCCTAATTTAAAAATGCGACACGAGAAACTATATTGTTTCATTAATTTTTAAGAACTTTTTTACACAAATATGCCTTAAACAAAAAAAAATATGAAAATTGGCTTGCAAATTAATTTTTAAAAACATAATCGTTTTCTTAGCTTAGCTCAGATGCATGACAACTAGGAACTTCAAAGAAACTTCCAAAAAAATATTATCATAGAGAAAGTAATAATTATCACAAAAAACCCTGTCACCTTCTAACGGGAATACGCTGAGTTACCAATAGTAATTCAGTATACGATGGTGTTGATAAGAAGCGGATTAATGTCCCCGAATGTAATCATTGTCTACATCATATATATCTATCTGTTACATTCTCCTTGCAGGACTCGTACGTAAGAACATGAAGACGTGGCAGTCCCGCTTCCTGGACTACTTGAGCGACCTGTGCATATCCAATAAGAAGGCCATCGCGGTCACACAGGAACTGATATGCAAGAGTGTGCTGTGTGCCAACAACGCTGATATACTCATTGAGACTAGGTGAGACCTTTCACTGATTCCATTGACTCTAGGCTCACCATTAAATGTTATGAGTTTCTTCGGCTACTTCTTCTCCACGCCCACGAAGTGCCACTTAAAATTAATTAGCTTTTGAATGTCTCTGAATTTATCGATGTAAAAGCAACCGGACGTGGGTCGACCCTCTAACACGTCGTCGATCGGAATTCTTTCGCGTAACATAGTAACCGTCCAAGCCGAGGTTACCCCTCACTGGGTTAAGGGGACCCTGACGCTGTGGCTAAGTGACCAAAGAGCTACGCCACCTCTCAATCCGGTGAAGCAGGTGAAAGTTGCCTTCAAAAATAAATTGACTGTAGGTTGAAGTAACATATTCTCACTTAAGACATTACAAGTCACTAACATGAGAATAATAAAGAAATCAATCCAGAACCAGTGGTGAGAATTTTTGTCCGGTGAATTGTGAATGCGCTAAGTGTGTACTAATGTGACTCTCATGGTGTTAACAAGTTAACTGAACCCATTTTACACCCGATTTTAATTAATTCATACATAAAATTTATTAATTCTAAACTATAAACATATTTATCTATAAATGTTTCTGTATATTCATAATTCGTCCACTGACAAGACATTTTCGAAGCTCAGTTTTAACCAGCAAATTGCTGAGCTTTGAATATCACCAATACGACTTAGTTATACTTTGAGTTTAGTATCTTTCGTACAAAAAAATCACGTACTAAAATTTGTACCCGGTGTAAGGCGATGGGTTCACCACGTGTCACGTGCGAGAATTAATAATCTTGGTGAACTGTCAAAACAACGTGAGAAGTTATTTTATTAAATTATATTAATACGTTATGTTTTTAGATTGGTTTCAACAAAATACGAGCGCTCTCCCGAAATCGATGACACGGGAAACAAGTATACTGTCGAAGATGAGGTGATGCTGCTATGGAATAATAAAAAAGTCAGTATTTAACATTAAAAATTAGTATTTACCTATGTTAAACGGAACATGATTTCAGAAATATCATACATATATTATATGTATTTATTAAAACACACATATATTACGAGGAGCCCAATTTGTCTGACAAAGAAATGCATGGCATCGAGCATAGTGAACGCCATGCTTGATGGACAGAGATCGTGGCAGACTATGGTCTTCTTTTGTGAAAACATTTTGACTCGTAAGGAGATTTCAGACGACAAGAGGAAAAGAGAAGGGGGTTTGCCTGCCTTTTCCAAATTCCTTAGTGGGGCCACTGCTAGACGGTTTAATCCAGTTATAGTCGACCCTGATATTATTTGCCCTATCCTCGACGGGCACGTATGAATAAAAGCATTTTCTCCCATTCAAAAAAATAGCATAGCATACCTAGCCTCCGAGAGTTGGCTATGTTGATTCACGTTTAGTTACTTGAGAGGCAGTTATAGATAGGAAACAAAACCTGTCACTTTTTGAAGTAACTCAATCTGTTCTAACATAATGTATTGCAGTGTTCCCGGCTCCTGTCTGAGCTAGCGACAGAGGCGCGCTTGGAGCCGCGCAGTGAGGCCGCGGCTGTTCTGGATTACTATCGCCACCAGCTCGACCTTTTCTCGAACATGTGCCTCAACAGGCAGTACCTGGCGCTCAACAGCTTATCATCGCAGCTGCACATTAATTTAATACTCAGGTAAATAAAGACACGGGGGCCATATTTTCAACTACCTCGTTATGCTAATTGAAGCTGTGATGTGTTTTGAAGGTAGAATTTCAAATCATACTAAGACATTTTTAAATTAAACAACAAGATATATCTAAATTGTAATACAAGGAGACCATGACAATCATATGGACTTCATCCTTTTGTTGTAAACATTCCGTCAAATGACTTAAAAAAATCATGACTTCTACGACAAATTATTTTTATAATCTTTTTTGATTGTAACTATTCTTTTTAAAATTGTATAAACAAGAGATAAGCAGGTTTCTATTCAATTTTATAAAGTTTTAAAAATAATTTGTCCTAGAAGTCATATAATTTTTTTATGAGGTATAAACTAGTGCTTGACCATGATCCCATCTGATGTTAAGTGGTGATATAGTCGAAAGATGGTATGCGCTAGTTTAGTAAGTATCTATTCATTCTACTCTTAAAGAATCCCACGTCGTACTTGGACAACGGCAACTTGTTCCACTCCTTTACTGCACGATCAAATTGCTTCATTCCGACGCGCGGAACATCGACTATGAAAGGGTGGAGACCTCCCTGAATGCTGAAAAATTTATGGATATGTAACTTTTGCGCTGATGCTATCATTTATACTCTCTGCCGCGTTCAGTCATTCCTCACGGGTACAATCTGGACACCTTTAAGTCCAATGTGAACAGACACCTTATAGGCTCACGTGCTCCATCCTAGGCTTTATCCTCGCCTTCCATCAAGAAAGATAGAAGCCAAACGTGAGCCTATTTACTATAAAAAAAAGAAAAAAAAGTGCTGCCACGTGCTCAGCAGGGACAGGTAGAAAGTGCTTCAAGAAGTCACGACGTCCGAGCTCCGAGAGGACTGAATATTGGACAACCGTCTTCAATTAATTTATTTATCTATTAACGTACATTGCACGTCCTTAGGGGGTATTAATTCTAGAGTAATAAAGGCAGCTGCTGATTCCAGGTATAGATTACTGGTATTTAGAGTACTTGATCTGTAAATGTTCTGGTTGCAGGTGTATGTCGAACGCGTCGCTGTCCCAGGAGCTGCGCGCGTCCTTCTGTCGCCTGATGCTGCACCTGCATGTAGACCGAGACCCGCAGGAGCCCGTCACGCCCGTCAAGTACGCACGCCTCTGGAGCGACGTGTGCGACCGGATCCACGTGCACGAGTTAGTATCTACATAAACATTAACTATGTCGATCATGCTCTGAACAAGCCCTTGCGTGATTTGCGTATCAAGCTGAGAAATAACGATTTGAAATCTCCGTTATTGCTAAACGTCAATTGTTAGAATTTTTTTCTAGTAAAACGGGCAAACGCTGAGGCACCTGATCTTGAGTGGTTACCGTCGCCCATAACATTCAGAACATCAGAGGAACAGGAGAATTGCCGGCCTTTGAGAATGGAGTAGGCTCATTTCTTGAATGTCTCCAAAACGTACTGGGTCGCTCCTGGCGACAGTTGGTTTTTTAGGGTGATAGTGTGTCGACATTCTTCAACGCAATGTGCATCCAAAAAACGTACCATGGAATGATCAACCCTTAAGATGGTGTTTACGGTGCCGTCTACAATTCATATGGTAGTACGTTCAAACCTACCATTCAAATGTTAGTAGATAGAGATGAGTTTCTCTTTTACAAAAGAATCGACATGTAATGTTATTACTTTACAATAGTTAAATCCGTATTATACTATTTTAAATTTAAAAAGTTAGTAGAATATTAAATTTTAACTACTAAAGTATTATTTTATATAGATCAAATGGCTCGTTGACACGATGACATTTGACGTTAGAGTTTTTATTATTGCACCAAAATACATATACAAAGGCGAAGTGCTTAGGGTTTTGTGCTATTCAACAATTTCTTACAACTAACCTTCAGTGAGTAAGAGTTAAAATCATGTAGTTAAGAATCTTATACAACGTTTATTTAAATATAATAAAATACATATACATGTTATAAATAAACTATAGTCGTGAACTATCTCCTAAAACAAGTTTAAGCTTTTTTATAATAGTTAACAAGAATGGTAGCATTATTATAAAAAAAGTATTTTTTACTTACATGACTATTATATGTACATTCTAAACTGCTCGTGTTACGTTGTTTTCAGTTACCAGTGCGTAAAGGGCGGCCCTGACGCCACCCGGGAGAAGGTGAAAGCGCAGTTCGCCTCCACCATCCGTTTCGTGGAGAATTACCTATGCAAAGTAGTCACCAGCACCTGGTACTTCAGCGACCACGACCAGAACAAGCTCACCTTTGAAGTGGTCAAACTGGCCAGAGAGTTAATATACTTTGGATTCTATAGGTCAGTTTAATTTATTAAAGATTTGTGATACAGGCAGATAAAAAGGCATATACACACACGTACACACATGCACGTACATCAACCCACATATTCCAAAACCAAATTAACATGCACTAAAAATATAAAAAATCTTGTTAAATTGAAATGGGACAGCATTCAAATAAAGAAGAATTATCAAAATTATCTTTTTGAAATATAGACATAGACATTTATTTATTGGCATCACAATACAAAAGCACATCACAGACTGAATATAACACACATTAAAAAAGAATGAAAAATAGACAAAACACAGTTAAAGTTACACGGACAAATAATACAAAACATATGATGCCAATATCGGACACCGTCTCAGCACATGCTGTCACAAGGATGCGACAGCGCTGATTTTCAGCGGTGCCCGGGACTACCTAAAGATGTGCGCGCGCGATACTACTTTTATATGGAATATTACTATACAGACAGTAAGAGATATATTAACGAGCAAAATAAAAACCCGACTTCAAATCGAATCAAACGTTAACCGCGATTACGCGCAAACGCCCCCTTTGTATATCTGAATTATAGTAGGAAAATTACGAAATAGGAGTAATCAGAACCTAACCAAGCTGTCATCAAACTAGTCTTGAAGTACACCCTTTCCAATAAAAACTGAATCATCGAAAGATTTCGATGATTAATTTAATCAGACCAGATGTTGGCGTGATGTTAAGTTTTTCGTCTATTTGTCCCGCACATTCTTAATAAAAAATTAAGACTTATATGGTTTTCTGAATACAGGAATATAGGGACCATATGGGAAGTACCAGAGTTCAAATAATAAAATAATCATCAAAATCAGTTCACCCAGTCGAAAGGTCTGAGATAACAAACATAAAAAATATATTCATATAAATTGAGTCTCCTCTTTTGAAGTCGGTTAACAGCAAAAAAAATTGACCATTCACCTACCGTATATTTAACTCCCCAGCTTTAGCGACCTGCTACGCCTAACGAAGACATTACTTAGCATCCTGGATTGTGTCACCGCTATGGACCTGCTCAACGAGACCAGCGCCCTCTCTGGGGAGGTTGAGTGTAAGTTATAACAAGCTTTCTCGTCCGTTCTCTGTATTAGGGTTCACAGAGATAGCGTTATTTTTCGTACAGTCTTTAAAATTAAGACATTCTGTATATATGAAAACACAATAAGTATAAGAAGATTCAATCCACGTTTCAACGGACTACAAGACACGCTTGATTTCCTTGTTTTTGTTTCATTATTTTTGTTGTGGACATCCCTCTAACCTGAACGAAGTGCTTCGCTTTCGAAGGGAAACCAAACGAAACATTTCGTTTGGTATCCCTTTTACTATGTGAGTATTTTCAAGATAAGAGTGAATAGGTATTTACTAAGTTAATGCGTCTTACCATCCAGGACTGAATTTCCACTTAACATCTGGTGGGATCAAGCAGTAAGCGTATTCAAGCACTTGTTTAGAAAGTATTAAAAATATATATAGTTACATATTTATATGTTTTGCAAAAATCCTAATAGTCTGTAAAACGTAGGGTCGTATGTTCGAATCCACCATTTGACTATTGACGTGAACCATCTCCTAGCACAAGCTTAAATTTGGTTGGAATGGTTAACAATTATGTTTAATTTTTTTTTTTATATGAAAGTGGCAAACGAGCATTTTTTTTTTTTTTTTTTATAATTTCTAAGCAAGTGCTTGACTACGATCCCACCTGATGTTAAGTGGAAATGCAGTCCTGGATGGTAAGGCGCACTAGCTGAGTAAATGCCTATTCACTCTACTCTTGAAAATACCCACATTGTAATCGGAAGGAAAGACAGACGCGGGCAAACTATTCCAGTCCTTTGCTGTACGAAGAATGAAAGACGAAGCAAATCGCTTCGTTCGGGTTTGAGGATGTTCACAACAAAAGGATGAAATCCCGCAGTGCGTCTAGAAGTCCGATGGTGGAAAGGGATGGGGAATTAGATCATGTAGTTCCTGAGCACACTCTCCAAAATGCAATCTGTAGAAAACCGAAAGGCTAGCTACCTTACGCCTGTGCTCAAGACTGAGCAGATTGGTTTCAGCTGCGTCACCAAATAGCCTCTTAGCCCGCCTCTCCACCGAATCCAAAGCTGCGAGATGGCATTTAGCTGCGCCTGCCCAAATGTGACAGCAGTATTCTACACACGACCGGACTTGAGCTTTATAAAGTGTTAAAAGCTGTCCCGCAGAGAAGTACGGTTGCACTTTGACCAAGATCCCAAGTTTTTTTGCAGCTATCTTAGCCTTAGACTCGATGAATCGTCCGTAGTTTAGGGTCGGTGAGATTACAATACCCAATAACTGAAGACGATCAGTGAATTCCACAGATAGATCCTGGAAAGTAGGAGCCAAGGTGTACTGGCTCCTTTTAGCGGAAAAGAAACACGCCTGTGTTTTGGCTCACCTGATCTTAAGTGATCACCGTCGCCCATGAACATCCACAGCACCAGAGGAGCTGTAGGTGCATTGCCGACCTTTCAGATAGGAATAGGCTCGTTTCTTGAAGGTCCCTAAATCGTAAACGTTCGGAAACACCGCTGGCGACAGTTGATTCCACAAGTTGACAGTGCGTGGGAGAAAGTTACGCGAAAAATAAACTTTTTGTCTATAAATAAGTCACTATTTTATCGATATGTAATTTTCCTAATTGAATTATGTTTTCTATTATGGGAAGTATAAAATTTCTTTAAACTTTTTTTACATACATACATATATATATATCACATACATACATATTTTATTACACACAATATATGTTTGTTTAAATATACTTATCTGCAATTTTTAACGAATTGAATTCGTTTAAATTTTCGCATGCAGCTCAAGAAATGGAGTTACAAAAGCGTAAGTTATATCAGCACTCTATCAGGTTTTATATTAATAGTGTAAAAAAATTACAGACAGTTTATACCCTTCCACTCCACACGTGGATTACTTACCAGACAATTCCACTTTATAATGATGGCCTTAACATTGCTAAATCTAAATTATTTTAAACACGTATGTTTTTAAACGACCAAAAACCTTGATAGTGAGGTAGGCAAGTTTTTATAGGCCGCGCCGCCGCCAATCCGCTCCCCGTCGTTTTGTATAACCCTTAATGATATGGACACAAGGTCCACTCAGCACCTTTCCAAACGACGCAGTTTTATTCCATTGTCAAGTCAGCACCTTTACTCACTAGTACAGTTTTTACATTATATTCGAAGCGGTCTCATTCAGAACCAAGTGTGTGCCACGAAGTAGATTTTTTTTTAAATATTAATTTAGCGACGGCCGCCTAACAGTTTGTTGACCCGAGCATTAGCTGTTTTGTTTGATTTGGTGTTTCATTGCTGGTTTTTTTTTAGTAAAGTAATATAAATTTATGAAATTGTCGTTTCATTTAGCTATTCTAAAATGATGGAACGTAAATAATTCTAATAAAACATTTCAAGCATATGTTTTTTTTTAATCAGGACCAAAAACGGTTTTCGTCCCTTCATCAAAGTCTGCCTTCCCCCCTGGAAGTCTAGGACTCTTATACCCTGGAAGATAGGGCGGCCTTTAGTATGAAATGGCTACATGCGTCGATACTTTGGCACCGTCACATCTTCCAGAATCTTCTGTTGAGGCTGTAGCGGCCGCTGCAACTGCAGAAAACCTCAAGCGGCGCATATATACTCGATAGATCTTTTTTTTAAACCGTTTGGGGTAGAAACTTTGGGTCCGCGGGGTCCTAGTGCACATCACCTTTTTAATGTGATAGCAAAGAAGTTAGTCGACACATCTGGTGACCAGACGGCTAGCTTGTATCTTGTACAGAGGCTAAGCATTGCCATACAACATGGCAATGCTACTAGCCTTCTGGACACACTGCCAAGCGACAACGGTCTGGTACAGTTATATTTTGTAAAATACTATTATATTGTAAATATTTCTTTTATTTTAAATTAGATAACCATGTCATTAACTTGCAATTTGTTGCCGCAGCTGAAGGTGGGGTGCTGCGTAGCATAGGTGATATGGGCGCCGTAATGACCTCGATCACGTTGGGCTCGGTCACCCGCAATGTAAGTACTGCACTAAAAACTACAAATAATAAACTACAATTTGCCTTATTACTCAAATAATGAAAGTTTTTTACTGTCTAAGCAAGTACTTGACTACTATCCCACCTTTTTGTGTAACGGAACACAGGTTGGCTAGAGAAGCTGACGTTTACTGTTATACCGGTTCGAGAGACCTACGATCCCACTTGATGTTAAGCGACTTATATAAACATATTATAAATCACTAGCGTACCCAGCCTGCTCCGTTGGACTAGATTTTGCTTTATTTTATTTAAACAATAAACTATTACATCATTAAATATCTAATTTAACTCACACAATATATTAAATTATTCATTTCTCTACATATTCATACTCTTCTCAAACGGGTGAAGATCATTACCTCCACCCATGTGGATATCAGTAAATACAATATCATCCTTATCATTTATGCAAAATCATATCGGGCTCAAGTTGATGACAGAAATAAAACTACGACGTATGGCTTGACCGTTCAAAAAGAGGAGAGCTCTGATCGTTACCAAACTTTACACGATTACTCGCTAGGTCAATTTGAAGATTCCCTGAAAGTTATATTGAAATTGGTCCCGCCGTTTCGGAGCCTATAACGAACAAACCCACACACTTTCACTTTTAAATATATATAGATTTCTAGTATGAGTATTGAACTGAGTGTTTTATCCAGGTGGTGGGCAGCGGCAATGGCAGCGGGGTGCAGCGCAGCCCGTCGGCGCTGGCGTTGGCACGCAAACATCCCCTCGTCATGG
This sequence comes from Meandrusa payeni, assembly GCA_029286785.1. Lineage (NCBI taxonomy): Eukaryota > Metazoa > Arthropoda > Insecta > Lepidoptera > Papilionidae > Meandrusa > Meandrusa payeni. The sequence continues at coordinate 8,819,201 of JAGSMX010000029.1, forward strand.
ACACCAAGCTCAAGATAATTGAAATACTACAGGTTTATAATATACATATAATATATAATTATTTGATATATCACATATTGTTACCTACGTCTAAAAACAGTTAAGTTGGGTATCTTTAAACATTAGACTTAAGACTAAAACTTACATAGACATTTCCATTATTAGCACCATATGCAAACACATCACAAAAAAATATGAATCTTATTAAAAGAGAAGGAAAATAATTAAAAAAAGGTTATAAAAGGGCCAAGCGGGCAAATAGGACATGATGTCAATATTCGATATCGTTTCAGCATGTGCTGCGGCAAGTTTTAAAGCACGTGAAAAAACCGAGTAAACCTCAATTCATTGGTACAAACCGACTGGGATTCGAACCCGCAACCGTCAATCGAACCGCTTAGCCACTAAGCTATCACTGCTCTTATTTTTTTTATAACCCTAATTATTGTGCTTATAAAGAAAAACAGTAAGTGCTTCAATTTTTTTAAAAAAAAAGAAAGCTAGCAATTTTTTTTTCAGGATAGTATTACTAACATTTTTGTTAATCATTCTAAAGCTTAAGCTTGTGCTAGGTGATGGTTCACGTCAATAGTAGAGTGGTGGATTCGAACATTACGATTCGCAGACCATACCCTAAACCATTACGCTATTGACGCTTATTACGTTGTTGAAGTTTTTCTTTTTTTTATTGCAGTTTATTTTAGACGTTAGACTCGACTACCGCATCAGCTGTTTGCTATCCATCTTCAAGAAGGAGTTCGAGCAGGCCGCTGAGAGGCAGGCCGAGAGCCTGGGCAGAGCTGATGTGGAAGCCATCGGGTTACAAGCCGAGGGGATTTTCAGCTGTCGGTTAGTTCACATCGTTATCTGTGACATCGGGCAGGATTACTAGTGAAAAAGTAATAATCATTTAAATTGGAACATAACTTATCACCATGTGTCGGATTATATTTTTATTCTTGCCGGGGCAAGATGGTGACTGCTAACCTAACCTTATCTCTGTCTATCGCGGCAAGAGTCTCACCACGGGACGTCAATCAGTCAGCCTCTGCTGAAATGGGAAGTACAGTAATCCGCCTATAACACGGTAGATTCGTTCCGCGTTATAGGAAAACGCGTTGTAAGAGTATTCTACGTATAACGGGTTATGTATATGCAAATGATTCACGTTTTACTTTTCTCATATAATATAATTATAAATATCACAGTACAGAAATATAACGTGGGTAATCCCCGCGATACTTGTTTTTTATTTATTTTTTATTACGCACTACAATTGGCCAGAGAAGTTGGCTAATCTGTGTAGTTCTATAGTAACTATAGTTAGTTACTATGTTACGCGTAAGCATTCCGATCCAAGGGTGTCACACGACTCGGTCGGTTGCTATTTCACGGATAATCTAAGGGACATTCAAAGCTAAACTACTTACCAGGGCTCGACTCATTACATATCATAAAACGTTCACTATTAACAGTATTATAAGTGGATTAAATTAGTGATAATTAAATGAATACTGATGGAAAATTTACTGTTGTAACTAACTCATGTCGTAAATAAGTACTGTGTTATTTGTGTTAGTAATAAGAATAGATTCTTAACACATTCGTCCCAAGGAGGATTTGTATACAAAGCTCGTCTTAAATTGCAATTAAAACTGCAGTTAAAGTTAAAAATAAACACTTTGTATGAGTCCCACTGTTGGACACAGGCCTTCTCTGTAAAGAGAAGGATTGGCAGACTTCACATATCTTAGAAAATTTTTGAGACGTGTAGGTTTCCTCAAATATTTCCATCACCGCCGAGCGCGTGGCAAATCAGCATATAAAATTGCAACAACAAATTGTTGCCTGCACCGGAGATCGAACTCGGGACACTGAGCTACCACGGCTCTTAAAAACTGCACTGCCGGCGTACAACTCTATTTTATTTCAACTATGTAGCTTTTATTTAGTGTTAACGCCTAAGTATCTCTACAGGTCCTCTATGTAATGTTATGCTATAACTACTGTATGTCTTACACGATATTAAAATTACTTCAGATTAATCTCTTGTATGAACGTACACTATTTTTCTTTCTGTTACTACACTATTTAGTAATAACACCACATCATGACATCACGATTTTGGTTTTAGAATCATATTAATTTATCGCAAACGATAAGATTTTTTCTTTAAGACCGCACCATGTAATTTTTTCAATGCAATAATTATTGTGTAGATGACATTTTCAGGCCTAGATTATAGATTGATAGATTATTTAATATGCCATTTTATCTTTTTTAAAAACAAGGAAGGACTACCCCTAGTAAATAGGTAAATCTGTGAGAAAAAAAAAATATTTAATTTTTTAACTAAATCATACCCACACAAAAATTTCGTTCCAGAATGATCGTGAAAGAGAGTTCCAAAGGTGGATTTAATGCCTTAATGGCATTTTATATAGTCAACCCTGGGTGGTGGAGAACTGAAAAACATAATGGCAGATGTAATCATCAAGGATAATATGTCTCTTATATAACGAAATATTAAGATAAATACATCTACAAGTACATAATAATATATACATTCGAGTATACAAGTATTAAGATAGATAACTTAGGTTAAAAAATACATGCAATTTACTTAAAAAAATAACTGATCTGCCGAGCTAATCCGATGATTGTCTGAAAAAATTTAGTTCAGACATCTCAAGTCTACTCTCCTAGTAGATATCAAATGTGATTCACATTGTATATAATCCTTTAATAAGACCTAAACAAAATGATTTTTTATTTCAACATCAAAATCAAGGAAACAATGTCTTTGAAAGTATAGCACACGTAACAATTGTCCATGCTAATATTGTATCGTGTAATATGGTGATGGTACATTAACGCGGGGTGCTTGTGGTGGGAATACATTTAAATCAATTTCTTTTCTGAATTGTATCTTATATTTCAGAGCGATACAGACTGTGCCTGACAACTGCCTTCCAAAAAATGTAGATTTGTTAGTAAGATGAACTATACAATGCATGATCCGAGTGATAGCTAGTGCATTTAATAGCATGGGGCTTCGCACTAATTGCGACATAAAACTATGCCTGTTTAAAATGCTTCCTAACCCTAACAATAAAAAATCCTAACAAAGAATGTTAACAGCTAGCAAAGTGTCATATTTGTTACTCAAGATTATTCTATAGCGACTTGTTTATAAACACTTGGTTACTACATGTTGTCGGTACGAGTGTATACGTTGATGTGTTCGTGGTTTGCGTGCGCACGTACGTACGTGTCTGTGTTGACGTTTTAAAAAAATTAGACCCGGTGTTTGCACATTGGTCATTTTTTTGGTCACGTTTTGCTTCTTTTAGTGCTATTTTATTTCACACTAAGCTTTCTAGATCTTGCTCTTTTCCGTTATATAAGTGTCTATTTATTTTGTAAAGAAAAAACATTAAATTATTTACACTTTTTTGTTTTCATGTTCAATGGAATGCAGCCATCATGTAATGTTATTATTTTATTCACAAAATATATGGACTGTTATAGTTTCGTTCAACAGTTAAAGCAATATACACATTACTCTATTAAAAATAAGGTTTTAAATCTAGGGACGGCCTGGACCTTGACGAATGCGGAGGGCGAATGGTGCTGAGGGTCTTGCTGCAACTTTGCTCGCAAGGCGCGTCAGCAGCGCTTGTCTCTGGGGCCCTGGCTTTACTTTTCCGACACTTCAGCCAGAGACAAGAAGTACTTGCCGCTTTCAAACAGGTATGCTTAAAAATACCTATAAAAACATAAAATCCAAGTCTTATTATACCGGACGAGGTTGACAACAATAGCTATGTTTATTCGGTCTCTAATTTGACAGGGGGTAAGGCTATCGCCATAAAAACACAAAACACAAAGTTTTATTATGAAACGCATTGTTTCAAACGGGCGTGGATTCGACTCCGATAGGATCAAAACTTGACAATCAAATCAAGACCAGACCTATATGAACTATGACAAACGATGTGAAAACCCCTCAATCTCGCCGTCCACCACCCAAAAATGAACGCTGCAAAGTGTTCAAAGCGTCGGGAATTTAAAAATAAGATTAAAACTCAATAAAATTCGTAAAAAAAAATATTTATGTTAACTTATGACTTACTGTTAACTTACTAATAACTTAATGTATAAATAGACTAACGTGCAGCGTGCGTGATTTTGCTTTATTTTATTTAAACAATAAACTTACATCATTACTCTCACAATATATTAATTTATTCATTTCTCTCCGTATTCATCATACTCTTCTATTCTCTTCTCGAGCGGGTGAAGATCATTTCCTACACCCGTGTACATATCAGTAAATACAATATCATTCTTATCATTTATACAAAAACATATCGGGCTCAAGTTAATGTCAGAAATGAAAGTATGGCTTGTTTGACAGTTCAAAGAGAGGAGTGCTCCGACCGTCATCAAACTTTACAGGATTACTCGCCAGGTCAATCTGTAGATTCCCTGAAAGTTAAATCAGTCCAACCGTTTCGGAGCCTGTATAGAACAAACCCACACACTTTCTCTTTTATATATATACTTTAGGTAATTTGAGATAAAACTGTACTAGTACTCTATCTCTTACTCTTCCGAGCAAAGTTTCCTGCAGGCTGGTGCTAATAGTGGTATAAATCTGTAAGGTCCACAAATGAGCTCTCGTGTCTTTAATACTACAGTAATAAATCAAATCTAACTTTTCCATAGGTACAACTATTAGTATCAGACGCGGACGTAGAATCCTACAAGCAGATCAAAGCGGACCTGGACGTGCTGAGGCAGAGCGTCGAGAAGTCTGAGCTCTGGGTCTTCAATAAAGGCCGCGCCGGCGCTCTAGACGACCATAATGGTAACATAACCATTGCTACACGCCGTGCGACCACATCTAGCTTACAAGTTCTGTCCTATTCATGATAGGATTTTGCTGGACTGCCGTCGCTAACGTTATTCGAGATGGCAATAACGCTATGAAATTCTTAAAAGACGACTGAAAAAACTAATCGTATCTCAATATAGTTCTCTTGTATCTTAATAGAGCCATAAGCTGACCTTAACTGCTTCACCGGATTATGAGGTGGCATAGCTCTCAAGTCACAGCCTGAACCTCTATAAGCTAGTAACACAAGAGTCCTCTCGGTGAGAATTAACCTCAGGTTGGACAGTTACTATGTTACGCATTCCGATCCGAGGCCGTCCGACAGGGCCAAAGCTAGGTCCGTTGTTTTACGGATAGAACACGGGGTTTTCATCCTGACAGCAATGGCCTTAACTCACCCGTCTATCTGTAACTGGCCCTCAGTGTTGAGTCAGTAATAGATTTGTTGACTTTATCTTACAGATTTGAAAGGGACAGTGGGTCCCGGTGGCGCCGTGTTGGAGCGCAATGCGTCACTGACAACGTGCTCGACACGTCACGTACCACCAAGTACGATCACATGCACGAGTATGAGAAGATCAAAGAGGTAAGATGGAACCTTGAATTTATTCTGGTCATCTCACAAAAACGAACGAAACGATTTGCTTCATCTTTCATTATTCGTACAGCAAAGTACTGGAATAGTTTGTCGGCGTCTGTCTTTTCCGCCGATAACAATGTGGATATTTTCAAGAGTAGAGTGAATAGGCATTTACTAAGCTAGTGCGTCTTACCATACAGGGCTAAATTTCCACATAATCAGGTGGAATTGTGGTCAAGCACTCGCTCAGAAAGTATAAAAACATTCTTGAACTAGACATTATTTTTTTTTTAAATCGACTTCAAAAATAGGACGAGGATAAATTTCTCTGTATTTTTTTACTGTTTGTGAACTACTAGCGCCCTCGATTTATAAACTTTTGAATCGTTTCATCGATTTCCATTTGTTTTTGTCTATTCTATATCTATTATATATTTTTTTAAACTTGGTGAATCAGTTCTAACGTAAAATAAGGCGAAACGAAATGAGGATATCTAGTATTCGAATTAGATAAATGATAAGTTAACTCGTGAGTCTACATACGTCTTTTAAATTATAGAACTTCGTCAATGACAACTACGTCACTTAAGACTTAATTTTTTTTGTTAACCATTCCAGCTAAGCTTACGCTTGTACTAAGAGATGGTTCACGTAAATAGAATGTAGTAGTCTTCTCAGTATGCTTCACTTACGAAAAGACGTATAACGATCGTTCTAAATTTCAAAGTTTCAAACTTGAGAATGTGTACATATTCATTTTTATACAGATTCTCGAGCGCATGATCAAGTACTGCACGCAGGGCAACAGCGGCGCCGGCGACACGGGCCGGCCGCGCCGCCACGAGCAGCGGCTTCTGCGCAACATCGGCGTGCACAACATCGTGCTGGACCTGCTGCAGGTATTTATCGTTTTATTGATAAATATGTATATTGTGTTTTTTCTGTATTAAAATAAATATAAATATAAAATCTTTCCAGAGGCAAGTTTTCTAAAGGTTGTCTGGAAGAGATCGCTCTTAGCTATAAGACCGCCCATTGCGCATTCAATTATATCGACAAATGTGAAAATTGTATATTTATTATTTCTGTGATGTTTTTTGTTAATTGTTGCGTAATAAAGTATTCATTAATTTAAACAATTTTTTTACTCATTGAGAATAAGAAATTCATTTAATAAACCGTTATAAGTATAATGGATTTCAACGCGGCTTTACCTTATTTTTTGGAACGAAGTTCCCTACGGCAGGCTTTTAGCTACCGAACTAAAAAAAATGTAAGACTAAAACCGTAAGAAAAATATATAACGGAAGTGCTATAGTCGTATACACGGCGGCCGATAGCGCGTGATTATTAAACATGTAGTTCAACTCTCTGACCACAGATGGCGCTTTAATGATTTATTATTAAGTGTTATTTAATCATTTATCTAATTTTATATTGTCGAAAAAAATAAAGAGACATGTTTTTTTATTTTACTTAAAAATTTGAATTACTATTGGTTTTGTTTGATTTCTTTTATGTTTTTTTTGTTATTTTCGTAAATACTAAATTACATAATTACTTTTATGTACTTAAATAAAAACCAATCAGTAAAATTTTAGAAAATCCAGAACATTTACATCAAATAAAGCAACATTATTTTGCAAATTGTGTTGCTTCTATATTATGACACCTCATCCTCATCTTAATTCCCAACGCTTCGAATACTTTACATCGGTTATGATCACGGTTGAGGGAAAAGGGGGTTACTGAGGCGTTTGAATTGACACATTTGCTTAAGCGAACACAAGGTACTATTTGCTAACATTTCTTATATCCTTACAGGTGCCTCACGACGAGGATGACGCGGCTATGGACGAGCTTCTAGCGCTGGCACATGAGTTTTTACAGAGATTCTGTCACGGCAACCAGCAGAATCAAGCCATACTGCACAAACATCTAGATCTTTTTCTTAATGCAGGGGTATGTTTATAATTTATTACTCATATTAAAAAAAAAAGCTTGTTTGCTGGGACTGTCTTCAATGAAAATGAAATTTTGGTAACTGTCATTATTTTATCGCTCTAAATTTAAGTTCCAAAAGCTTAATTGTGATTTACTTCACCTCTGGATTTAATCTAGCAATCGTTTTTTTTTTTTACTTATAGTATCCTGATTGGGGTCTGTCATAACAGTAAAAAAATTATCAAAGATAGTAGCGAGGTTTCTTATTGCCGACGTTGTAATACCACCAGATTCGTGAAGCACAAACGGTGTGCGCGATCTTCGAAGAGAATCCAGCGCTTTGTGCTCACGAGGGCAACGAGAAGGTGGCCGCGCACTTCGTGCACTGCATCGAGACGCGCGGACGTCGCCCCGCCTACTTACACTTCCTGCGTACAATAGTGCGCGCCGCGGGACAGCATATACGCCGCAGCCAAGATCTCGTCATGCAAGAGGTGAGTGTAGAATCTACACACTGTCGATCTAGTTTTGAATACATGGCCATGCACCTTCAAACACTTGCAACATTGTATAGTACGTATCCAATGAAAGAGAACGTAGCGGGGAAGTGAATAGGAAAGAAGGATTTGGTATCCGGTACCTCACCACCCAGTGGAACGCAAAAGGCAAAAGTGACCTCCGTACCTTAGAGTTCATTGGCCACATGTCTCATTGGTGCAACAGTAAAACATAAGATCGTACAAACCCAATATCTGAGTACCAAATTATTATTTCATCTTCTACCTTCAGATGGTGAATTCAGGCGAAGATGTACTTGTCTTTTACAATGACAAAGTGTCCTTCAACTACTTCATACAAATGATGCGCCAGTACAAGCAGACGAACGAGATGCCTGAAGCCTTAAGGTAAACCAATTGTAACGTTCGCCACGTCAACCTTCGTTTTGATGTTTTCATTTGTCATACAGAAACACATACAATGAATGTGGTCCATATTTCTTTCTATTTATTCAATTTACCAGTAGGTCTCTATAATACGTTAATCAGACTTCTGTTTTGCGTAGAATTACGACTTAGGTCAGCATTGTTAATTGCACAATTTTGTTTTTTTTTGTTCTTCATAGAAAAAGCGTGTAAGCCTAGCAGTAGAAAATATGTAATATGTTACTAGTATTTTATAAAAGTGCGGCTTATGTACAGCGAATTATTGATCAGTATACATATAATTATATTCCTTAACTATACAAATAAAACAATACATATAATAGGTATTTTACAATTTTTTTTAAAATGTATTTTACAATATTTGCAAAAAAATATAACTGTGCCAAACCGACGTCGCTTGGCAGCGTGCCCAGAAGGCTGGTTGTATGGCAATGCTTAGCCTTGTACAGAAGGTATAAGCCATTTATGTCACTTAATTGCAGTTAGACAATCTCCCTTTCAAGACGTTCTTTAGCTACATACAATATGTGTACGTAGCGTACATGTGACACACGCACGCGCATTTACATGTACTTGTGGTGTAATTCCTAGTAAGCTAGCTAATTTATTTTAAAGTCGATTCAGAACAGGGCGTACTATTTGTTCTGCCACTTGTTGTTTTTAACACAATAAAGATACAAATAAAAGATTTTATTTATGGCAAAGTATTTAATGTATGTTGTAGGTACCACATCCAGTTGGTGAAGCTGCTGACGTGCTGCACGCTCGGCAAGAACGTATACACTGAGATTAAGTGTCACAGTCTACTGCCGCTGGACGACATCGTGGCCATGATTACACACTCTGATTGCATTCCTGAGGTACTGCCAAGTTTTTGATCTGAAGCATATCTCAGCATTAAGCTCCATTAATTATTGATACAATGTCATAATTAATTAACTAAAACAGGTGAAAGAAGCGTACGTGGGCTTCCTGAACCACTGCTACATCGACACAGAGGTGGAGATGAAGGAGATCTACTCCAGCAACTATATGTGGGACCTGTTCGAGCGCTCCTTCCTGCAGGACATGCAGGCGATACTCCACAACGATGCTGCTGCCTATGCGATGCCGAGTAATCTTGTTTTTATTTCAATTGACCGTAAAATCGATAGTGAAATACGCACGGACGGTGAAGACGCGTGGATTTTGAAGTTTAAGAGTGATGGTAATCTGTGATCTCGAGATTTTTCTCACTTTTTTAAAGATATGAAGTTTTGGTATGGTCACCAGATATTCAGATACCACCAATTAGCATTATAACTAGTAGTCATAATGAGTTATTAACTCAATTCAATGTTGACATGATGTTCAACGGTACAGTTAGACGAGGGTGGAGAAACACCAGCCCTGCATCCATTATAAAACCATACAAGTGTTAAATTTGCATCAAGTTTGTCCGCCGCAAATGGACAAATAAATCAATATCACACCAATCGATTTCTAGGATTCATTTTTTATTGAAATACATTGTTGAAATTCGGTTAGGTTCTGATTAATTCTATTTCGTAATATTCCTACGATAATTCGGAAATACAAAGAGGGCGTCCGGGAAAGAGCTACTTTGAAAATGCGCGTTTTCACAGGCACGTCGACGGACAACGTGTTCTCGCCGCAGAAGTCCTCTGCGGGCAGCACGCAGCGCGCGTGGGCCAACTACGTGACCGACGTGCTCGTGCACACTATTTGTACTTTCTTCAACTCGCCTTTTAGTGACCAGAGCACAACTGTCCAGGTAAGGGCCGAGACATCGAAAGCTTTGACGAGGATTCTTCATGAAGGGATGTAACCACTTTTTGTGATACTGTATTGGTGAAAGACGACCAGAGCCTTAGATCACAAGACTACGCGGTTGCCATGACACTAGCGCTTTTAGTCGCGGAAAAAGATGCAGAGGCCCTGGTAACGACCCCTTCCATTATCCATCGACATTTCAGTAGACACGAGACCAACATAACCAACTTGTCGAATCATTTATCACCAGCGGTATTTTCAAACCAATTCAATGGACTTGGAGACCGACCGACGGACAAGTTGTTGGAGGGTTCTCTCTTAGTTAGTTCTTGACTCTGGGGTTGACGAGGGGCTATTCTAAAACACTCTCTTGATATTATATATATTATAAACATTTCACTATTATAACATATTTATTCCGAGATGTTTTCCTGTTGCTGTCTAGATGAGAAGTCCTTTTATCACAAACTGAAGACAATCGTCTGTTATTACATTTTTTTTAATCATCGTTCCAATATTCGAAACTGTCACTTCATATTTGACAAGGGTTGGCTGCCATTACTTACATATTCAACCTCCAACACAAGTTATAGTATGTAGTATAGCATAGCGCTTGAAAATAACTGGTTATTGTATTTCATTAATACATGTGTATAAAAATTGTTTGTCGTACGAAGTTATATGTGTAATCATGGTCCAACTTTCTCTTCTGTCTGTGTATATAGACTGTTGTAAATTTTTGGCTTTTTTGCTCAGATAAATATAAAAATTATGATTACGCTCTCATTGGATTTACCGAAAAGTAAGTACATTTTGTCTCTACAACACAACTTCAATCAATCTTTTTAGAGAAAAACTGCATCATTTATAATTTCGAGACTTAAGAGTAGAAAAGAGACGCCGTTCCTTTCTATCACTCCAAACTTAAAATCATTATTGGAGATTTTGGAAAAAAATAATGTTTTATTAAACAAATGGATTTTTATAATGGTAATATTTAAATATTACCATTAGTTAATATTTAAAGCAAAAAAAATAAAGAAAAATGAGGTAAAAAAATTCAAAAGAATACGCCACGATTGATGACATCATAATGTTCAAACAATTTCAAGACATGTCCAACGTACACATCAAATCGAAAGTCAAAATACTGAATTATGTATGCATGCTGTAATAAGTGAGACTTTATGACGTCACTGGCGTGGGTTGAGCTTAGTGCGGCGTCTGCGTCCGCACGCAATTATAACATATTTATTTATTTATTTTATTTAAAAAGATACACCAACAGCATTACACAAGCATACATTGTTGTAATAATCAAGTTTACAAACTAAGTCCTGTTGTGTGTGCCAATTACAGGTGTACACAACATTCGCTATAAAGAAACGTATCAGTACATCATTTAATCCCGTCCATCTCTCTTAACTAATTCGCATACGCAATAATAATACCAGAGCAGATAGAACAGAAATGGTAAATAACACTGTGTATTAATTCTGTAGACTCGGCAGTCGATCTTCGTGAAGCTGCTGCAGACGACGTTCCGCATCTACCAGTGCCCGTGGCTCACTCCGCCACAGAAGCTCAACGTCGAGAAGTGCATACGTACGCTAAGTGAAGTCGGTGAGTTGAAACCATTTTGAAAACTAGAGTAGTAGAGAAGTAGCGTGTCTTTGAGAAAAGAGTGCGCGCGCTTCTTTAAGGTTCCCATGTTTAACAGTTTCGGAAACATGATTGGTGACGTATTTAATATAGCATTGGGGCTATCGAGACTACATGAGATGTATTATATGAACAAAACGGGTAGTAACCTTTAAGAAGAGCCTACGGCTAGGATATTCCTGACCAACAACATGTATGAGCACATAGTACAGAGGTAATATGGTACCTACCCACCACCTCCCATGGCCCCACCAACCTCGCGGTTATATGGGCCGAAACGTGGGACAGTACGCGTGGCCTAGCCGTGTGGCCCCACACGCACCTTCTTAACTTCCTACAAGTTCTTTATCAGGACCTTTCTTCACCATTCAGAGCTCAACCCCTTAAGGGGTTTTACGGCACACAACATATTGTACAGAGGTAAATGGATATGTCTCTTATATCTATTCTTTCCTAACTTCATGTTTCAGCTAAAAGCCGGAGCATAGCCATACCGTTGGAGTTAGAAGCCAAGATACAGACGGTGTTTGAAAAAGCGGCCGCCCTATCCCGTCAGACTAGCAAATGGCTCCAAGCGTCCAAGACCTCAAAGTTGGAGAAGATGGCATCACAGGTGAATGCTATTTTATTATCGTTTACAAATAGTTTTACTTATTAATGTAATTTCATAACATTGAAGTTTAAACTTATTTAATCTCTCTGTCTCTCTTCTTTGCTATTGGTCCCACATGATGGTGGGGTCCGACATCATGTTGGGAAATCTTGCACTCCCTCATGACTCTCAGCACTACTCTCTCTCTCTCTCCTGCCTCGTCTACGTCCCCCACGCAGTCGGGAGGCGACCTCTTTACCTGCCTTATACTATATAAACTTATTTAATATATTCGGTGCATTAAAAGTACTCAATTTGACTTCAATTACACAATCCTCACTACTTTTGCCATCTGCCTTTCAAGATGGCGACCCTAGTAGTATATACAACTAGTTCTATGTGGGTAGATTCTTTAGTTTACACTTAGATGATTAAGTATACAAAATCATATTCTTAGTGCTGTAATGTTTTCTATATAAAGTGTAAGAATACAATACTAACATACTTATATTATATATATATAACTAACTTGAAATAAAAAATTATATCATATAATTTCCTCTTTAAACTTATAAGTATCAACTACCCGCCATAGACGATCAAGTTAGTGCGGATTTACAACACTCACCGGGGGGACCCTTCATCCTTCAGCGATCTAAGAGCTATGCAACCTCTCAATGCGGTGAAGCAGTCAAGGCCAGCTCGTCAAAAAAATCGGATTTACTTTTATCGGAGATGGAGATCTAGGAAGTAAAAGAAGATTCACATATGATTTATACTATATACAAACGTACTTAACGTAACGTAGTTACTATATAAAAACACAACTAAATATTCTTACTTCTTGGACAGATAGTTTCGCACTTAGCACTGCGTGCTGTTTCTATATGTAACGTAAAAAAGTTCACATAATACTGCGTTATCGTATCATTGCATAAATAGAATGGAGGTCTGTGCGGATTCACTTGAATATTCAAATTGATATATCTATATATATATGTAAAGAAAAAGTGTGTATGTTCCATATAGGCTCCGAAACGGCTGGACCTATTTCTATGAAACATTTAGAGAATCTTCAGATTGACCTGGCGAGTAATGCTGTAAAGTTTGGTGACGATCGGATCACTCCTCTTTGAACTGTCAAACAAGCCATACGTCGTACTTTTATTTCTGACATTAACTTGAGAATGATATGTTTCTGTTAAATGATAAGAATGATATTGTATTTACTGATATATACATGGGTGCAGGTAATGATCTTCACCTGCTCGAGAAGAGAATTAATACGGATAGAAATTAATAATTTAATATATTGAGAGAGTTAAATAAAATATTTTTATATTTATAATGATATAAGTTTATTGTTTAAATAAAATAGAGAAAAATCTAGCCCAGTGAAGGGGGTACTGGGTACACTAGTTACCTATACAAAATCTTATTTGCCATTGTTCTGTTTATACTATAGCTATATAAAATATTTCTCTCACGTCTTGCATTCATCTTCCTTACAATTTCTCTAACAAACTAATTAACTATCGCTGTGTATAAAGACCTACTTCAATAACGTTTCTTTGTACTTTTGAACTGAAAGGAGGAACCATTGGAACAGCCCGACAACACAGATGCAACGAGGAACGAAGTGAGTTTGAGTGTACCAAATTGTCACGGTGACGTTTCTGTCAATTTGACGTTATCCAATTTTTATTTTTTGTGTACTTAATGGTGTCCTTATATGCCTATATGTATTATTATTTTGCTCAATCATTCTGTCTCGTTTATGATTTATTGTTTAATTGTAAATCGTTCTGCAAACATATAACTAACTCAATTTTCTTAATATAGATTAACTTCATCATTTTTAACTTCTTGTGAGATTGATTCTGGTTACCTGACATTTGAGTTACATTGTTATCTAATACATTGTATAGTATTGGGTTTGACTAAATATCTTTTTATACAAACTGTGCAACATGAAGTTACGCACATTAATTATTTTCTAACTAGTGAACGTTTCTCATAGCATCTTATTTAATCAATGATATAAAAAAAATTTAAGATTATAATGCGTTACGATACGTTACGTTATAATAGGTTACGTTACGTGAGGCGTGGTCTCTCGTGGAACCGCCCCATTCGCGCTTAATTGTAGTTGCACTATGGCTGTTTGATTATGTAAAGGCGCTTATAAATTTTTGTTCAATTTTAGATATGTTATGTATATTTACATACAGCAAATATTCATTGGTATGGCAATAGCTGACTTGGTGGTTCCTAACCGCGGCACACAGAGCAGGCAAATTCTACACGCTTTCCACCGAGCTTAATGTTAATATATGTTATTATCGCACTGGGCACAAATTTTAGCAAGTGTTTGACATTTGGAATTTTTTTAATGAAAATGAATAAATTTACGTGCGATAAAATAACTTTGCGTAGACCATTGAAACGGTAACAGGCTTGATACTTGTCTAGGATTCATTTATCCATTATCTCTTTATCTTTTTATTTGTTATACTAATATCAAGTTTAAGCCAGATAAAACGTAAACATTAAGATAGGGAAACAGACAGGAAAACAGAATAGATTATATATATATAAATATATACACATTACAATAATTTAAATTGGAGATTTTTTTTAACGTATTATCTATATGTAATGTATAATTTAGCATCAATAGCCTAATTGTTTGTGGTATGGCCTATGAAATTTAAGGTCATAGGTTCAAACCCACCTTTTTAATAATGTTATTTGCATTTTAAAATAAAATGTTAATAGGTTAAAAGTGATGATAGATGTTAAATTTAGAACTGATTATTTAATGATTATAGAGATAACCATGTAGAGATTGTTATTTTATTGGTTAAACTGTTCCGTACAGTCGAACCTGCAAAACGACCGGTCAGTGATGGAGGGGCTCCAGGAGATCGTGTCTCTGTTGGAGGAACAGCTGCGACCGCTGCTGCAGGCTGAGCAGTCGCTGCTCGTCGACATCCTGTACAAGCCGCACCGCCTCTTCACCAGCCCAGGCGAGTTGGCGCATCCAGACACCAGCGGGATATTCATATCGAGGTTATAAGAAATTTATTTCTCAAAAATAATAAACAATATTCACTAAATTATTTGAGAAAAACAAAAACTCACAATATCACTGTTTAAAATTACTTTCTTAAGACTGTTGGAGAACTTAAGTTAAAAGTAGTTGTTTAACAAATATGACTTAAGACAATTTTTAAAACTATACTGTATTTACTAAAATAGAGGAACGGTTTTTGACATGCTGAAGCAGCTTGTTGTACAGCTGGGCTCCCTCTTATTGTAATTTTTTACCGTATGATGTTCCAATCACAGGCAACAGTATGTCATATTTACGTCGTGTGGTATTTTTTTTTTTAAAGAAATCTAGCAATATTTCTTTTTTTTTCAGAAATATTACTAACAATCTTGTTAACCATTCCAACTAAGCTTATGTTAGGACATGGTTCACGGCAATAGTCCAATGGTGGATTCGAACCCACGACCTTACGATTCGCAGGCCGTACCCTAAACCATTAGGCTATTGACGCTTCAACCCTGTAGTTCTGGGCTCTCAAGAATAAGACTACGGTATCCCCTGCCTGTCGTAGAAGGCGACTAAAAGGGGCCTCGGGTTCACTGGGTGACAAGGGTGGGGCCTTTGTCGTCCGCCAAAGTGGACCCGGGAAGAAGGTGACATCGGCTGGCCCGTGTCACCTTGCACTGCGAGGGCACAGGGGGGGAGTAACCTCCCCCCCCCGGGAAGTGCTCTCCTTGAGCACAGTGCAGAGGGGCTCCGGTGCGTTCCACTGGAGATCCCGGAGCCCCGCACCATGCACCGAGGAAGGGCCACCGGGGGGTTTTAGTGGGTTAAAACCTCACATAACCACCTCCTTCTCCCCAGAAGTCGGGGTATCTTTTTGAAGATTTCCTCCCCGTTAACAAAAAAAAAGGCTATTGACGCTTCGAAAATTTATACGACGAGTACATTGTACTCTGATCCCCATTTTTTAGAGAAAAAAGGGCAATCGAGTTTACGGCTCACCTGATCTTAAGTAATCATCGTCGCCCATGAACATCGACAGCACCAGAGGAGCTGTAGCTGCGTTGCCGGCCTTTGAGATAGGATCCCTAAATCTTAGTTTCGGAAACACCGCTGGTGGACACAGTTAGTTCCACAGGTCGTCATTATGTGGTTTCCCAAATAAGTTACTCGAGAAAAGTACAGTCCTGGAACGCCAACCATCAAGATGGTGTCGACGGTATTTGGAATTCTGCCGAGATGTGCGATAATGGAAATCGGTAGCTGGAATGATTCCGAACAATTCCTCAGAACAATTCCCGTGGTAAAAACGATAACAAATACATTACACGCGCAAAAACAAAAAAGTAAATCAACAGTGTATATCTTTTTTCAATGTCGGGCACAGGACTTCTCCGTGTAGACACTATAATGGCATAGTCCGCTTTCCGTCTCTAGTTCGAAATGACTTTTCTCTTATAGAAGTTTTCTGAATTTTTCCTTCACCGCCGGGCACGAGGACAATTATAAGACATAGACATATTCTTTATTGCCATCATTTGAATACATTACTAACAAAATATGAAACATTTTAAAAAATACTTGCAAGGATGCGACAGCGCTGATTGGCAGCGGTGCCCTGAACTACTCAAAGTAGTGCGCGCGCGATACTACGTTTACATGGAATTTATACAGTATAATAATATAGTTATTAGATTTATGTATATTATATATAGTAAAATAATAGATGAACAAAATATTTTCATAAATAATTACTATAATTACTAGAACATTTAAAAATCACTACTAAATGCAATTTTACACAAATTTATTGGCGCCTATGCAACTTGAGGCGACCGCCCGAACACAGCGTGGCTCTACACATGCTCATATAAATCACTGTTAATACAGTAATAAATATCAACGTACAGACATGCAGAATCCGGTTACTTTACCATTGCGGTGGACGGACTTTTCGTTCTTAAAAGCTCGTTATCCGTTACTTTATCTGTGATTACCAAAGGTTGTTAGAGTTACAATAGATAGCAGCTCAATTTTAACCTTAATTAATATACGATTTAACGTGTTCCAGATTGATACGACACACAGAGAAACTTCTAGAAGAAAAAGAGGAAAAGTTGTGCGTGAAAGTGCTACGGACACTCCGAGAAATGATGGCCGTGGACCCAGAATACGGTGAAAAAGTACTGATCTTTTAAATCTGATTATGTTAAATCGAGCTTACGGCTAATCTGATCTTAGGTGACCCACGAACATCTAAAACATAGAAGCCGCAGGTGCTTTTGAAAAAGTTGTAGCTTCGTTTTTTGACTTTTGCCGCCAGTTACTCCCTAAAGAGGTTCAGGATAAGTGACGACAAAAACCCGAAAAAAGTGTGAACCAATATATTTTACAAGTGAACTGTGTATTTCGCAGGGTAACCAGTTGCGCAACAAACTACTGTCTCAGTACTTCGTTAACAGGAAATCGGAGCCAAAGATACAGCCGCCGCAGCTCTCACCCGCCGTCACACACGGACCCGGTGGTAAACATACAAATTATTTACAACCACTAATAACAAGGGAGTTGATTGGTAACTAACGTACAAAATATGGCCTATATGGCCTTACTACCTGTTACATATAGGACTTAATAAACTTGATAGAAACCGGACAGTGACCGGACATGAAAAAATATTAGTAAAATGCTCACTCGCTTAGTGACACGCTCTATTCCTACTAACACTATAATGTGTAAAATTTTTATCAATCAACACCTTGTATCATGCTGAATCTAGTTACATGCTAAGTTCTAGTAAATAATCCGTACTAAATGGATCTAACAGCACTTACATTCTATAGAAATGCATAGCACATAGATATATTATATAGATTATATAGAATTTAGTCATTATTCATGGAAATTATGAATATATCTGCAAAACCAAAGGAATTTGCTACAACCGCTGTTCGAGCGCACCACTGCGACATCTCATCATGCTCAGATCAGAGAGTAGACTGGAAATACAAATATAACCTTGAACTCGGTCGAGAGTTCAACGTTATATTCCACTTTAAATCATTTATAAATTTAGTTTGTTTATGAAAGGATCGGCTAGGTTATTTATTTGTATAGTTTAGAACTGTATTTGTTGTTTTGACTGCATGCGACGCAGCCACACCACATCAGCCGAAACCAGGTGGGTTCATATGTTGTTAAATGCTTCGTTCTTCACGCATGCGTACCTAAAGCTGATCCGTATACGCACGCATAGCACGCGTCCGTACGTTAAACATTACCTTCACCTCTTCACCTCTGTATTCCAATATACACTATGAAATATTCTACCCGCTACATATGATTACTATTTTAAGCTGAATAGCATTGATGATCTACAGGTTAATCGTGGAAACAAATAATTTGTTAGGAACTTTGTAAGTTTATCTGGACTTTGTAACCCTGCGGTAAGACTGCGGCTATTACTTGTTCTGGGCGAGGCAGTCTTCCCTTGGGACGTGCTTCGGCGCTGTACAGAGGAGTGCGTTGCGCTAGACATCCCAGAGCTCATCATAAGGCATCGGAAATAGCCACCAGAACTGAAGATATCCCCTTAATTTAAGAAAAAACAAGGTTATTACTTGTTACCCATTAAGAATATACATATAATAGGTAAATAAGGTGATTTTTATAAGAGATATATTTTTTTCATTATGCACTTTTACCCTTGTTCAATGTTCTTTGATTGTTATTTATGGTAAGACGATATGTCCACCACATGTAGCATGAGATTTTGAGTTTTGCGACTTTAAATAGTATATCCAATCAATTCTGTATTTTTTTTTTACTTGTGTTCTATGTTTGTTAAAAGAAATTTTTATTATCTTTTTAATTAAAGTTTTTTTTAAAAAAAAAGAATGCAAACAATTATTTTTTTTAAATATTACTAACATAATAACAACTAAACATTAACCATTGCAACTAAGCTTGTGATGGTTCACGTCAATAGGTGAATGGTGGATAATTTCCTACGACCTAACGTTTATAAAATATTATATTTCAAATTGAACATCAGTAATTTCTGGCAATTTCCGGTGTAAAGGTAATTTATTCTGCTAGCTCCAATGAAACATATCTGATACAGCCAAGGTGCTGCTCCGCACGGGACAGACGCTGTCACAGGTGCAGGCGCACCTGGACCGCGAGGGCGCCTCCGACCTGGTGGTGGAGCTGGTCATCAACAGCACCAACCGACCTGCCATCTTCCTAGAGGCAATACAACTCGGTAATATTAACACTCAACTAATTCTTTTTATAATATAAAATTGAAATCGAATCAACCCAAAGTTATGGACATTTAATTATTACGAACTGCAGTATTTTTATCGCCCAAAAATCTACTCTTAAAAAAACTACAAAAGTTTGGTAGAAACCAATATTATATGTCATATAAGCTCTCACGTCTTTTAAACCTAGTGGGGTAGACAGAGACAGCTTTCGCTGTCCGCTTTTAACCAAGCTCATTAGGTGACAGATTAGGGACTGACAGGACATCGAGCATAAATTGTAAATGTTTTTTTTGGACCTTAAAAATCCAAAACGACATTAGATTGGTACATGCCGACTGAGATTCGAAACCGCGCCCATTAGCATGGCGCGTAGCCACTGGGCTGTCAATGCTTAAATTAATAATACTAGTAATTATTTTGTTTCGTTATCATTTTATCTAAAACGCGAGAAACATTTTTATAACCAGTTACTTTTTTAACCGACATCAATAAAGGAGGTTTTCAATTCATATGTATTTTTTTTATATTCGTCTAATCATAACTCCTACATTTCTAAACCGATTTAGAATTTTTTTGTTTGTAAGGTTTTACTTTCAACCAGACTCCATGTTAATTTTGCTGGCATAAGTTATTGAGTTATTAGATTTAACAGAAACAGCACTAACAATTGTGTATAATTATGTTTCTTAATTGAGATATTGGTAGGTTTATGATAATCTAAGATTAGGTAAGTACTCCTTATCTACAATGAGCACGAATGTGGAAGAAGAAAGAAAAGATTGTAAATAAAAGAGAGCGTAAATGCGAAGTAACATTAACATGTAATCTGATTACTAATTTGATTTTTGTTTTAACTCGTTGCTTTACAGGTATCGCTCTCTTGGAAGGCGGTAACCCTATCATTCAACACAGCATCTTCACGAAGTTGCAAAACGGCGAGATATCCCAAGCGTTCTTAAAGGCAAGTTTTTCTTTTATATATATATATATATATATATATATATATATATATATATATATATATATATATATATATATATATATTTCAACCTTCTTTAGCAACATAGACAATAATCGTCTCCCGCTTGTAACCAGGTTTTTTAGGTCTCATAAAAGACACGGAAGACGTAAAATTTATTGATACAATTTTGTTTTTTTACTTTCAATGCATGTGCTTGATCACGATTATACCTAAAGTTGAGTTCGCACAAGCTTAGTAATGCTTAATATGCGTTTTTGTATTTATTATTTTAAAAAAATATATTAGATTCTAGACTCCTCTATATCTCTTATATCGTTAACGAGCAATTCTTGTATACACATAAATATATAAACTCAATCTGGTAAACGGCTCCATCGATTTTCAATAAATTTCGTATGCAGGAAGTTTCGGAATCAATACATAGATGGAATTTTTTTTTAGAAAATGTCGTTTTATTCGTGGATACCCTATTATTAGTTAGTCGATCGTGCTAAGACGTTAGACAAATCCTGTTACATAATTTATTTACTCGTAAAAAAACAAGGGCGGAATACACAGAAGAATTAGATCACAAATTTTGAAAGAATAAGATGATGCAGTTACTCGATTAAGGCTACATTAAAAACGAGCAAAGCTCAGTCATTCACGTACTAAAGCATATAAGTGTGTACAATTCCTTACTTCTATTGCACTGCAATTGTAGGAAGGGGTATAAAGTGTTTGCTTCACGTATTAATACAATAATATAATTGGCAGGTGTTCTACGACAAGATGCGCGAAGCCCAGCAAGAGATCCGCTCGCTGGCGACGAGCAGTACTGCCACGAGCAGCTCCGACAAACGTTCCAGCACCAGTGACAAGCAGAAGCCTGCCGTCACGGAAGGTGATTTGGTTTTTTTTTCTTTATTTAATCGGTACTTGCCCATTTGGGCATGTCAGGCCCCTCATACCCTAAACTACGCACACACACATTAGTCGCATGAAGCGAGAAAGAAAATCATCAATGTTGTATGGCCATAGCCACCAGCTTCCTTGCTCCCTCTGAGGTCGGGTCGCACAGCAGCATTAAGTGATTTGGTTAATTATGGCGTAATAACAAGGTAGTCAGCCTACAGCCGAAGGGTTCAGAAATAAACATTCTTAAGCTTACAAAAAATAAATATAAATTAAATACGAATAAATAATTTCTTACGTTATTTCAACCCTAGCAGGGTAGACAGAGATAGCTGTACTATGTCTTGACATGTCAAACTCCTTAAAACTCGGAAGACAGGAGCTCCCTTTCTCGTAATCATGACCTCTTGTTCCGCGACAATGTATGTAGTAAGCAAGGTCTTTACTTGAGGCTATTTTTTTTAACCAGTATGGGGTAAACAGTGATAGAAAAAAAATCGCTTTGTGAATTGTGCTTGGTAAATGGAAATAACTCAGCAACATCGATCACACACATGGTGAAATGCGGACAGCTATTGTCTCTGTCTGCCTCAAGGTTTAAAGGACGTGAGATGTTTATATATCGAAATGAAATCTTTTAGAGGACTGAACCTACATCACACCTTCATATTCCAGGAAAAGTGACACCCGGGCCAATAGTGGTAGGCGAAGACATGGATGACGAGATCACCACCGCCTGCGGCTCTGCCGTGCACGCCTACTCCGATATACACACCATGTCACACGGTAAATTAATGTCTACCTAATGGTCATGTTATGATTTACTTTGAACGGACAATTAAAAACTGTTGTAGAGGCCATTGGCAAAAAAGTAAAGTACATACACACAGTATTATATACAGTAAAAGTTAATATTTAATATAAAGTGCTATGGATTCTGTTCATTAAAAAATGATTTGGTAATTATTAAAAATTAGAATCCAACTTCACAGGAACTACAGTCCTGGAGGAGATAATGTCAGAGAAGAAGCGAGAAGCGGGAAACTCGGACGTGCTGCCGCCAAAAGTGGCCGTCATGAGACCCATACTGCGCTTCTTGCAACTGCTCTGCGAGAACCACAACCCTGATTTACAGGTAACGAAGATTTAATGATAGGTAATTAAATTCATTTTTCATTTCAAACATGGTGTGTTGAACACAAAATGAGACTTTTCTGCAAGGCTGAAGGTATCAGCCTCATTTTGTGCACCTGATGTGATGAAAAAGCGTGTTTTTAAGTGACACTTCAATATCTCAAGGTCTGAGATCTTTCTTAATGTACTGCTTTTTAATACTCCACGCACTTTACAGTTCTCATAAAAAAATTGTACATGACACTTTCTTAACATTTAGGTGAAACCCAAAAAGTAACGATATAAATACTATATATATATATAGGCTATAAATTTTTGTTCACCCCTATTTAATTCATTAACATTAAAATCTTTTATTCCCAGAACCTTTTGCGAAACCAAAACAACAAATCTAACTACAACCTAGTATCGGAGACGCTGATGTTCCTGGACTGCATCTGCGGCTCCACTACGGGGGGACTGGGCCTGCTCGGTCTGTACATAAACGAGGGTAACGTGGCGCTCATCAACCAGACCCTCGAAACACTTACCGAGTACTGCCAAGGTAAATACGGAGAACAACAAGTAAATAGTTTTTGGGACTATTAAGGACTAGTCTAGTGACATTGACTACTATTTTTTATAATAAACTTTTCAGGCCCATGCCACGAGAATCAAAACTGCATAGCGACGCACGAAAGCAACGGACTGGACATAATAACGGCGCTCATCTTGAACGATATTAACCCACTGGGCAAGACACGCATGGACCTGGTCCTGGAGCTGAAGAACAACGCCTCCAAGCTCTTGCTTGCCATCATGGAGTCGCGTAACGACTCCGAGAACAACGCTGAACGTATCCTGTACAACATGAACCCTGAGCAGCTGGTAACACTATATATTACTATAAATATATGTATCGTACATTAGTTACATGACACCTCTATTAAAGTCTTGTGTATCGCTTAGGATTTCATAGCTTAAGAAAGCTGTTAAGAAATATCATTTATATTTACTAGATATGTTAAAGTAAACAATTTAGTTTATTGTTTGGTCCTTCGTGTCAACTTACAAAATTTTAACAACATTTGATTTACAAAAGTTTTTCTTCTTGCGTAATATTTATATCAAAGTAACGACAATCTGTTTGCAGGTTGATGTTGCGTGCTCAGCCTTCAACCAGGAGCATGCAATGGACGCGGACTCCGAATCAGAAGACGACGCTCCCGTGCAAGGAGTCTCTCCGAAAGAAGTTAGAATTGCATTTCTCAGATAAAACACCTAACTGATGACTTTATATACCCTGTTATTAGTACGCATGTGTCTTTTCTCCTTGTACTTTGAGTAGGCCATTTTTTTTTTTTTTTTTGACGAACTATCACAGTTGGCACAGAGAAGCTGGCCTTTACTGCTTCACCGGATTTGAGAGGTGGTACAGCTCTTAGATCTCTTAGCCTGAACCTCTAATGAGTAGGCCATATTATTATAACCTATATATATTTCGTATCGTGTACAACACTCAAACGTGGTACCGCCAGTGGCGAGCTTGGTATTATTGTGACATAATCTTAAACAAGTGACAGTATCCAGCCCTCTTTTTTATGGAGTTTAGGATATTTTTTACATCAATAACCTCAGGAATCGCGACAATTAGTTTTTCAAATCTCAACTTAGCCCCCTCTGTGACACAGCACTGATGTAGCCATGTTGGAGCTATATGATCTACCAATTAAAATCCCTACTTGCCCTTTTTTTCAATAAAGCGCAACCATAGAATTGTGTCCGTGCTCTTTTCCAATGTACCTTGTTTCCTTTGTTTTGTTTATGAGAGTGCTACCTCGACAGTTACTACAATTTTTTTATAATGCCTGATTTTTGAAGGTGGTATTGGAGAATGCTCTGCTTCCCTGCCTTATTTTTTTGTTATCGAGGAGGAAGTCTACAAAAAGATACCCCGCCTCCTGGGGAAAAGGCGGCGGTTATGTGGGGTTTTACCCACTAAAACCTCCCCGGCGGCCCGTCCTCGGCATGGTGAGGGGCTTCGGCATCTCCAGAGGAACGCATTGGAGCCCCTCTGCACCATGCTCTTCATCATGCTCTTGCGATAGCACGTCCCGGGAGGGAGGTTACTCCCTCCCTCCTGTGCCCCCGCAGTGCAAGGCGACACAGGCCAGCCAATTCGCCTTCTTCCCAGGTCCACCTTGGCGGACGACACAGACCTTTGTCGCCCAGTGAACCCGAGGTCCCTTTTAGTCGTCTTCTACAACAGGCAGGGGATACCGTAGTCTTATTCTACGAGCCCAGAGCTACAAGGCTGCTGCTTCCCTATCCTTACGTTCCTCGAGATGTCGAATGGTGGTTAAATTTAATGTTTGTAAAGGTGGGCCACAACATCTACATCCTTTGCCACCAGCTGGCGGGTCACAACAAGGATCTGGCGACGCTCGTCAGGGCTACGCCCACGGGTGTGAATGCGCCCGCGTTGCAGTACTACCGCACACACACGGCTCAAATAGAGGTACGATTCTCCATAGTTTTATGTTCTTTTGAGTAAAGCCGGCACATTGGCACTCTGCCTACCACAGTAGTGCCATATTTATGTGCACTAACAATATACAACTAGCGTTCCGCTCCCGTTACGCTTGTGTTTCGATGTTGAATTGCATAATAAACTATAGAATGTCATGTCAATCAAACGTATTTGCAGTAATAATCATTCTTTTTTACACTAAAAATATAGATTGCAGATGAATCTATATATATAATAGAGAAAGTGTGTGGGTATGTTTCATATAGGCTCTGAAACGGCTGGACCGATTTTTATTAAACTTTCAGGGAATCTTCAAATTGACCTGGCGAGTAATCCTGTATAGTTTTAGTGACTCCTTTCACTCCTCTTTTTGAACTGTCAAATACAGTTTTCATTTACGGTAGTTATTTTTTATATTTATTCTACGGGTATAATATTGTATTTACTGATTTGTACATGGGTGTAGGTAATGATCTTCACCTGCTCGAGAAGAGAATAGAAGAGACTGAATACGGAGAGAAATGAATAATATAATATATTGTGAGAGTTAAATATTTAATGATGTTAATTTATTGTTTAAATAAATTAAAGCAAAATCTAGCCCGACGAAGCGGGCTGGGTACGCTAGTTTTAAATACGTTAAAACGTAATGAACATTTTAAAAATATTTGTTCTTGTACGTAAATTGTTCTTTCTTTCTTCCATACATCATACACTTACGTCCACGTCTTGTATGTGCAGATAGTGCGCACGGACCGCAGCATGGAGCAGATCGTGTTCCCCATCCCGGAGATCTGCGAGTACCTGCCGGCCGACAGCAAGCACCGCGTGCTGCAGAGCGCGGAGCGCGACGACCAGGGCAGCAAGGTCGCCGACTTCTTCGCGCGCCTCGACAACCTCTTCCACGAGATGAAGTGGCAGAAGAAACTGCGCGGTGAGACTCGTCTTCTATAGATCTCAGATACATTAACGATTTAAATTATCCTTAAACTAAATAGAAGGCAACTGAAAATAATAATCGAAAAGGTTCGATGAAACGGAAAATATATTAAAAATTAAATCATTAGCAATATTCTACATACAAGTTAATACCTAAATATTAATCAGTTTCGGCATATTTTATAGGTAAAAAATAATAAACACATTCACACACACACACACATGACACGTAGCAAAAATTATATATCTATATTCCTTCTTTAATATATATATATATATATTTATGTATATATATATAAGGTATATATATATATATACATACTCCTTCTCTCTCCAATAGTTTTAAAAGTTTTGTTAAAATCCGTGGGGTTTAGGCCTGGTGATCCATCACACAGGCTCGTTCCTATTTTGGACACCAGTCATATTTGTAATTTAAGTAAGTTGTTATTGAAATTATTGTGGGAAAATAAAAATGTTTGTTTGTTTATTCTACAAGTACCAATAACACACAAACACAATGTCTAAGAAACTCACACCCACGCATCTACATACTCATACACGTACATACAGTCACACACACACACACTACAAATCTATCAAATATTCCTCCACATGTTTATATACTTATCTAAATTAGTACTTCACCTAGACGAAATAGCCTAATAGTGTGTTTTAATTAGCTATGCTACTTTTGATAATGTAATGGGGTGGAGGGATGATTACTTGAGACACAGGACCCGTCGAGGTTCAGGCTAAGCGACCTAAGAGCTATGCCACCTCTCAAATCCAGTGAAGCTGTAAAGGCCAGCTTCTCTGTGCCAACTGTGATAGTTGGAACCTAAGGACCCGTCCTAGTTCAAGTGTCAATCCACCACAATCTTTCTGTTATTATGTCTCTTGTTCCAAATGTGTATACGTTTTTAATTATATAATTATCTTAAGTAACTACTGTGGATTATGGTATCCGTTTCGATTCCAACGATTTGAATCCCAAAGCTTTCGAACAAAAAATACAGTTGAAAAGAATGACGTAAAATACGCTATAAGTATGAGGCCTTTGTCCAGCAGTGGACTGTTACAGGATGTTGATGATGAAGCCTGGGTGTTGCATTGCAGATAAGATGCAGGTGAGTAGGCTGCGATAATATGAGAAAACATCTCTTCCTGTTCGAAAATACATACAAAGACCTAAGACAAGGTGGGAGAGTCTAGATAGTGTCGAGAAACATGAGAGATTTCCCTAGATGATGTCGGGTACAGAGCAAAATGGAAAGCCAAAAATCTTGAAATAATGTGGGAATCATGAATGTAGGAAGAGAAAGAGAGAGAGCGAAATAGAGTAATGTATGCACGATACAGGTTTAGCACAAAAGCTCTTGTAAACATTAAGGTTAAATTTTATCTTTTGTATACTTTTCTTTGGCAGGGCAACCGTTCCTGTTCTGGGTGTCATCGTATATGTCGCTGTGGAGCAACATATTGTTCAACTTCGCCGTTCTTATCAACGTTATCGTTGCATTCTTCTACCCCTTCCAAGACGAAGATCTAAGTGAGTCTATCTGCCAATTTTAAACGTCACTGTAAGCCAACTGTATTGATGTTTTTAGAGCTAATGTAAGTGCGTCAATTTGGGAAAACCCCCTTGACCACTATATAAGCCTAAGCTTGTGCTAGGAGTCCACCACAATAATCGAATAGTGGCTTTCTAATTACGACGTTTCGCAGGCAGTCGGCTAACTCTTGAAAGAAAAAGCCAAATATGGACAATTTTTAGAGACAATTGGGAGCAAAATTTTTTTGTTTAGTAAACTTTTATTACACACTAAATAGTACACTAAATAAAACTAAATTTCGTACTAAATAAATATTTATTAATGCGAACAATGTTCTTGTATCTCCTTGGAAAGTTTAAGTAAATCAAGTTTGTATGTCAGAAGAGTCGCACTTTAGCAGCCAAGGTGCCACAAGCGGCTCCAGAGCCGCACTTTGCAAACCACTGCCCTAAACCATTAGTCTATTGCCGCTTACGACAATTGTGTTTTTATTGGAGACGCACCTGATCGTAATTGACCCCGCAAACACTTCTAAAGGAATTGCAGGTGCGTTGCTAACCTATTATTGTGAGTTAGGTACCCTGGCACCTTATTTATTTGATGATTCTTTTTTTATTTGAATGCTAGTATTAAATTTGGTCTAATTCTGTCAATGAGAAAACCGCATAAGACTTAAATTTGCATTAATTATGAAATTGATGTGCTTCAGGAGTAATTTGATGAAAGTTTGGTTAGGTTCTGATTTATTTTATTTCGTAATGTTCTTACAATAATTCGGAAATACAAAGAGGGCGTCTGCGCGTAATAGCGTTGAACGTGCGATTCGATTTGAAGTCGGTTTTTGTTTTTGCTCGTAATTAATGCACCTTGGTATGACACCAGGTCGTGGTACTCGCCCTATCAGAACAGTAGAAACCGTTGCAGAAGCGACTGTCACTTGTTCAATGTTAATACTTATCAATAATGATGAGCAGAGCTGGGGCAGCACCTATCGCTGGTGGTGTGGTGCGTGTCGCTGGCGGCGGGCACGCTGGTGACGCTGCTGCCGCGCTCGTCGGGCGCACGCGCGCTACTCGCCAGTGGGATCGTGCGTCTCATATACTCCGCGGGCCCCGAGCCCACCCTCTGGGCGCTCGGGATGCTCACTGTGAGTCACATACACACATACACAAAATGGCAACAACAAATTCCATTTCGATTGTCGCACACATTTATAGTTTCGTTCATATATTTTTTTAAATAAATAAAGTACCTCGGAAATAATATTTAGATACGAATTACTTAATGATGAAATACGAATAATATTTGCCGATCTTAATTAATAATAAAAAAATATTGGTAATTTTCAGCGGCCGCTCTCAATTTGTTACTTACGCTCTCGTGAAACATCATAAGCAATTTCTTCTCTTTTCTTTCTCTAATGTTAGTCAAGCTTTTCGAGCGTATTTCTTTAGCAGCACATGTGGAACGGAGGAAACCTGAGTATTATAGACAAATAGAATGACATGAAATCACCCAGATACACGTATACGCGACTAAAACGATTTTTTCCAAAAAGGAATAGCATATACATAGCTAAATCGTTTTATCGCCCCCGGAAACCCTTGTATCAAATTTCATGAAAATCCTTGGAACAGTTTCCGAGATTCAGACTATACTGAGAAGCTTGTTTAAAGGAATTTGATTAATATATAGCTTGGAGTTGTCTTTTTTAAATGGTATAGTTTTTTATATATTTGTTTTGTAATTAATTAACTTGACAGATAGTCGTGAAGGGCATCCACCTGGTTAGCATTATGGGCAACCAAGGCACGTTGTCCAAGTCGACGCGGAACGTGATCACCGACCCCGAGCTGCTGTACCACAGCGTCTACCTCGGATTTTGTTTCCTCGGCATCTGCTGCCATCCCTTCTTCTTCTCTGTGCTGGTGAGCTCATATTCAAATCAACTTACTGTAAAGGGAAGAAAATAACTTGAGATATCATTTTCTTATCTATTTAAAAGTATATGATATAGTTATTATATCCACCCATTTTTGCTAAACATCTATGAAGATTAACTTATTATTTATACTTCACACAATTTTATTTGCACACAGTAAAAAGTGTATAAAAAGGCGGACTTAATGTCAAAAAGCATTCTCTGTCATAGACTAACCTCAGAGTTTTATAGAGGAAAAGTAACATTATGGCATTATGGCTTTATTTTTGTACAATTCTTGCAAATAAAGAATAAATAAATATAACAACGTTCTTTTCCAAGGCAAAGCTACCATTCTCCGTTCAGTCCTCTCGGACACTCTCCAGCTGGAGTGCTAATGCTTCTATAGTAACCATCCAAGTCTAGGTTACCCTTCACCGGCGACCTTTAAGAGGCGACCCTTAAGTTTTTTTTTTTTTTATTGTTAACGAGGTGGAAATCTTCAGAAAGATACCCCGCCTTCTGGGGGGAAGGCGGCGGTTATGTGTATTTTTACCCACTAAAACCTCCCCGGTGGCCCTTCCTCGGTGCATGGTGAGGGGCTCCGGGATCTCCAGTGGAACGCACCGGAGCCCCTCTGCACTGTGCTCATAGAGAGCACTTCCCGGGGGAGGTTACTCCCGACTACGACACGGGCCAGCCGATGTCGCCTTCTTCCCGGTCCACCTTGGCGGACGACAAAGGCCCCCACCCTTGTCGCCCAATGAACCCGAGGCCCCTTTTAGTCGCCTTCTACGACAGGCAGGGGATACCGTAGTCTTATTCTTGAGAGCCCAGAACTACAGGGTTGCGGGCCGGTCTTCCCCCGGCCCGCCTGCGCCATCTCCGAACGGGATCGGCCCTCTCCCGATCCCGATCGGCGGTCTCCTTCTGTGAGTCAGTAATGACGCAGAAGGAGACCGCCTTCCATTTGGATTTCCCCGCCAGTGCAGCCGCTACTGTCGCTGGCGGGGAGAGGTCTTGCCCGATCTGCTGGACCAGGATCCGTCGCTCCGCCTCCCATGCGGGGCACACGGCTAGCGTGTGCTGCGCGGAATCCCGGTCACAGCCACAGTGGTGGCATTGCGCGGTCGGTTCGCGCCCTATCCTGTTCAGGTACTCACCGAAGCACCCGTGCCCGGTGAGTACCTGCGTCAGGCGGTACGTGACGTACATCTCCTTCTTCCGTACCCTTAAGTTACTCCCGTACAATCGTTCAGATGTAGTGAACTAAGAGCTTTGCCACATCTCATATCTGGTGAAACAGTGCTGGTAGAAAGTTTACGAAAAAACGAACTATTACAATTATATCAATTATCATACCATCGTTATAAAATACCAGTCCAGTATACTAGTTTTATATCGACCACTATAATACCAATGAATGTCCATTTTGTACACACTACTTTTACTGACTAATCTCTTCGTTTTAAATAAATCGTCGCATGTAACCTTTCCCGGGAAGGTTTGGGAGCGGGGAGTACAAGTTGCAAGTTGTTGCAGCTCCTGGATATCGTGTACCGCGAGGAGACGCTGTTGAACGTGATGCGATCAGTGACCCGCAACGGCCGGTCCATCTTGCTGACGGCCGTGCTGGCGCTGGTGCTGGTCTACATGTTCTCCATCGTAGGCTACATGTTCTTCCGAGACCATTTCCTGCTCAACGTCGACCGACTGGACGGTGATTGTTGCATACATACATACTATCTTCATATTTAGTGACACACACATTCAAATTAAAATGCTCATGTTCTTTAACACCAAGCACCGAGCTTAACAGGTCACATATGTGTCAGGTGATGAGCCTATCAACATGCTCCGAGAGTAAAAATTTAACAAGTGAATTTTTTAAACGTACTTAATTTTAAAAATACTACTGATCGCCCTAAAGTTATTATTATGAATTAAACCCAGGAATTGGAGCGTTGAAGTAACATAATTCGCAACTAACGTAACGTATACGGTGAATGGATGAATGGAGGGCCTGCTTATTTGTTTGACAGGGCAACCTAGTACAGATACCAGTCTTTCACAAAGGACACTTAAATAATGTGTTATACATAACGTAATTTAATATGTTAACATTGTGAAAGTGAAATAAAAACTATTATTATTATTTTTTATAATATAATGTTTGTATGGCAGAGGACGATGACCCTCGGTTCGAAGAGCGGTGCGGCAGCGAGCCGGCCGCCAAGTACCAGCGCGCGGCGCGCTTCGTGTCCGTGGGCGGCGAGCTGCGGGAACGGAGCTGCGACTCGCTCATCATGTGCATCGTCACCACGCTCAACCAGGGGCTTCGGAACGGCGGCGGCATCGGCGACATACTGCGCGCGCCCGCCAGCTTCGTATGTAACACTTCAACTACTTCAATTTGTGGAGGCATTATCCCGATTTCTGAAGTTATACCTCATGAGGCGCCCTATGAAAATATTACGACAGTGAAATTTTAAGATTCGAGCACTTCACTGTGACAGAAAAGTAACAGGTCGAACGTTTTTTGTAGTAGTGTCAACTGGTTTAGATAGATGGCACTATTATTAATATATTAGTGTACTATTCGAAAATAAAGCAGTTTATATCATTTAAATTTACGCATGTCGTTCCACTGGCTTTAAAACTGCTATTAACCGACTTCAAAAAACGAGGAGGGTTTCAATTCGTTTGTTTTAATAATACCAAAGAAGTATAACATCTGACGTGTGCACTTAAGTACACGCGCCCATTTGTTTTTGTTTGAAAGGGTTTGCTTTCAATTAGATTCCATATTACCTTGTATTCCGAAGATGGATATGATACCAGGGAACTGATGAATGTTTTTTGATTGCCTTTGAAGAGACTTCGAATAGTCGTAGCTCGGTGTCCCAGCGGATACATAGCTGGCAACCAGAATTCAATTGGTATCTTAAAATGTGTGTTGTGTGGGCAGGAGCCGTTATTCGTGGCGCGCGTGGTGTACGATCTACTGTTCTTCTTCGTCGTGATCATCATCGTGCTGAACCTCATCTTCGGTGTGATCATCGACACCTTCGCCGACCTGCGCAGCGAGAAGCAGCAGAAAGAGCTTATTCTGAAGAACACATGTTTCATATGTGGTGAGACATCTTTTTTATATTAAAGCGAAGATTTTGAAAAGAATACATTGAACATTTATTCGACACTAGAACACAGAAACAACAGGTAAAACAAGACAAAAGTAATTAAAATTGTGAAAAGTTAAAAATGAGCAAAATAGAAATTGTGCTGAAGAGGGGTTGGCTCAGCATAGTGCTGTGCTCACACATGTAGCACAGCGCTGATTTTCAGCCAAAAATACCTGTGAAAACTAAAGCATACATACAGTGTATTGTTACATACACTTTTATTTATATTATATATACATATATTTAAAAATAGCAGCTATATATATATATATTTAGAATTTTGAAGCGTCAATAGCCTAATGGTTTAGGGTACGACCTGCGAATCGTAAGGTCGTGGGTTCGAATCCACCATTCGACTATTGCCGTGAACCATGTCCTAGCACAAGCTTAAGCTTAGTTGGAATGGTTAACAAGATTGTTAGTAATATTTCTGAAAAAAAAAAAATATATATATAGTTACACTTTCTTTACATATATATACTTATAAACAACTTACATAATAAATAACATAAATGTATTGTTAAATAAACGATTTGTCGTAATTGATGTTGGCGTGCTTACGTAGAGATTCAGTTAGGAAGTTATTTTAATGTTTATATACTAATAATATTGATCAACACACAGATAGAGATCTAGTTTTTTTGCGGGGCCTTAATGCCTGCAGAAGCCCGCCCTCGGGACGAAGAGTTAAAACCGATCATTAATGATTTAGCAAACGATGTTCGATACTACAACATTTCTAGTTGGAAGGAAGTCAAGTCCCACTTTGTACCAATGAATGGTCGTTTTTCAGTTGTTTGACAAAAACAAATCAATTATAAAAAATGTGTGCCCAGTGTATTGCGATGTGATCACCACCTGTCACATGACAATATTTTAATGACATGACAACATGGAATACTGACCCTAGTCGAGTATTTGAGGACCAGTTAATCGGTAGAAACGGAGAGATATTAAGCTACTAATTTTTCAACCGAATTCAAAAAAGGAACAGGTTGTCAGTACGTCCGTATGTATTTTATGGTGCTTCCAATGTGGTTTATTTCTCATAAAAAAATCTATGAAAACACCATATAAATCTTAAATTTTGTAATTAAGTATTTACATGACAAATGGGCGAATAACTCCATACCACGATTTTATTGGAAACTTCAAAGGTAGTTTGATTAAAGTATGTTTAGATTCTTATTAATTCTATTTTTGTAATATTCCCACGATAACTCGTATATACAAAGAGGGCGTCCGGGCTTAGTAAGTTTTTATTTCGATTTAATGTCGGTTTTTATTTTTACTCGTTAATATACTTATCTTTCATTAATAGTATACATTTTATGGTCCTTCGAGTCAGATATATATAATCTATTTTACATTCTTTCCTTACTTTTACAGGGTTGAACAGGTCAGCCTTTGACAACAAGACCGTCTCATTCGAGGAGCACATCAAGAGCGAGCACAACATGTGGCATTACCTTTACTTCATGGTGCTCGTGAGGGTCAAAGACCCCACTGAGTTCACCGGGCCCGAGAGCTACGTGCATTCTATGATAAAGGTATTCACATCTACGGAAAGAAAAATTGTTAAAACAGTAAAAATGTCTAAGGGATTGCGGTGTAAACATTGTTTTCATGTCATCCAAGTTCACCTTGTATAGAACTATTGAACATGACGTAAGGTTTTCATCGCTTGTATTTTTATTTATTTATTTTAAGAACAAAAAGCTAGAAATATATTTTTCATATTATTAACATTCATCCTACCCACCACCTCCCATGGCCCCACCAACCTCGCCTTATATGGGCCGAAACGCGGGAGGGTACGCGTGGTCTGGCCGTGTGGCCTCACACGCACCTTCTTAACTTCCTACAAGTTCTTTATCAGGGCCTTTCTCCACCATTCGGAGCTCAACCCCTTAAGGGGCTCTACGGCACGCAACATAATGGCTCGCTCGACGGCGCCAGACGACTTTTAACGGGTTCTTCGTTTATGCCAAGCGTGTGCAAATTCCCTGAACTTGAGGAAGTTGCCCTCCGAGGAGATTATTAACATTATTGATATTATTAACATTCTTGTTAACCATTCTGACTAAGCTTAAGCTTGTGCTAGGAGATGGTTCACGTCACGTCATGCACTTGCAGCACTTTTTTTTAAATCGCTGATCAGTTTGCGATGTTGATGTCGGCAGTTTCACCGGGCTTTAAGACGTGGTCGAGGTTGTAGGTAGCTTAGCCTACATAGGAGCTAGGAGAGGGAGTAGCCTCCCCGGGACGTCACGGCACAGTGCAAAGAGGCACCGGTGCGTTCCACGGGAGATCCCGGAGTCCCTCACCATGTACCGAGGTCACTGTCCCCAGTGAGTAAAAATCTCACATCATCGTCGCCTTCCCCCCAGAAGACTTGTTATGTGATTCTCCCTTCACCCTCAACAAGAAAAGGTAACCTCACCCTAAATCTCAATTGGGAGCCACTCGGGCCACCAATCGAGTCTCGATCGGTATCTTTTATTTTATAATACTTTTATATGTTGGAACAGTCGAATAACCTGGAGTGGTTCCCGCGACTCCGTGCGCTGTCGCTGGTGGGCGGCGGAGAGGGCGAGGGCGGGGAGTTGGAGCTGCGCGCGTTGCAGGCGCAGCTGGAGCGTGCGCAGATGGCCGTGCACACGCTCACCGACCTGCTCACCGAGCTGCGCGACCAGGTATACCCACTACATACGCGACTGTGGACCTAGAGCTGTCGTTTTTGGACACAATATTTATTATGTTTTGATAAATAAGTATTGTACTACGGCATTAATCTAGAGTTTTCCTAAATGAAAATCGTTTTACAGTACAAAAAATAAAAGAGTCAATTTTGAAAATCCTGTTTTCGTTATTTTTCATGTAATTGTTACAAGTCATTTATCATTCGACGCGTCTTTTTTTTCTGATTCCAACGACGTTAAAAAGTGAAAATGGCCATATGTGTCACTACGTTTTTGCCTTCCAGCGTCGATATAATATGAAGAGAGTTTTGAAATAGCCCCTCGCCAACCCCAGAGTTAATAGAAATTATTTTTAGTGGCACTACCATCTGCCCGCTCTTAACTACTGAAGGTTAGCTTGAAAAAATGCTAAATAAGTTCGCTTTATATGCAATAAAGGACTTATGTATCCATCTACTAGTGGTGATACAAGCTTATATACATATTGTATTTTACAATAGACATATTTGCTATGTTTACTTCTTCAGATGACAGAGCAAAGGAAGCAGAAGCAACGCATCGGCCTTCTCAACTCCACGTCCGCGTACTTACAGAATCTGCAGATGAATCTACCAGCGTGATCTAGCAACGCCGATGCACTCGAACTGTCTAACACACGATTTAAATTACAGTAGATACATTGATAACAACAGAATGTATTAAGTCTACCGCGTACGCACAATCGACTTTATTTTCATAGATTCACGATACGAATTTCCACACAACAATGACACACGACTTTCATAGAAACTGTATGAAACTATACGTAAAGGAGTTTAAATAACATGTAACATTTACTAACCAATACTAACGGAATTGAAGGCAGAGTAATGAAAAAATTAAGGACAGGTCAGAGAACTGCCACGATCTGTGAGAATCAATCCGACCATCAATTACTCTAATAACATAACAAGCAATAATGCGCAGATAATTATTTACAGTTATCAGCTTAAGACATAGTCCTACAGCGAGTAGAAATTAACATTGACAAGTATTTGACATAGCATGTCGTTTTGCTTTTAGTGTCTATGGTAAATATATATATATTTAGTGCTTAAATCGAGCAGGAATACTACCAGTTGTCACTAAGTAAATTTTCTAGCATTAAGCTGAGAATAGACAGCGCGAATTAATTTAGATGATAACGTTGCGCCAAAAGAAGTATACGGATGAATTAAAAGTGTTGCCATTGAAATTAAAATGTTTGTTTTAGTGGCAACACCTAATTATTATAACTAAGAACAAAAAAAATTCGTCTTTTAATCGTAATTGGAGGGGTTTTCTTCTTTACTGTTTAATCTGATAGTTACTTCGATACTTATTTTCACTATATTGTTATATAAAATCTAGATTTTTTTTTTAAATTGTTGTTCTATTAAAGATCTATATTTAGCTCTATCTATACTGTTTTATGAATTTACAATAAATCTATTATTATAATGTTCTCGCGTTTTTTAAGAGGCAAATGTTTTTTCCTTATTCGAATTTTATAGGTCCTCCTTTAAATACGTGCAATATAAGATAGCTCAAATCCGTTACCTATTTACTATATCTAGATAAGATCGAATAAAAATCTTTTAAAGATCTGAAATTTGTGTCTTTAATATTAGTTGGTGTTATATACAGACTGTAACTACACTGGCAATAACGAAAAATATATGTTGTTTTGTATATTGCAACAAAGCCTTAACGGATTTAGTGTATTTGCAGCCTTCTAGATAATTATTAGATTTGTTGGGTGATAACGTCTGTACGTGTGTATTATATTAAGTTAATATTGTGACTGGTAACAATGGTTGTTCTCGAATATTCTCTTCTCTAGTGCGACGTTGACAGTTTAATGGCGGGAAACCATCGACAAGATGGCGGATTTCGCAACTACTAGTTGTTGTAGTTTGTCTTATTACATAAACTTTATTCAGTTATTAATTAGAGAAAAAAACAAAGAATCTCTTTGAATAGAGAGCTAAAGGAGCTCTTTTTCATTATTTATTAGTTATTTCTGTATCTATATATTATATCTACACAACATATTGTTACCGTATATAGTATAATTTACAGCCCTGGTAGCTCAGTGCGCCTCTAGTTGCATATTACGTTAGCAACCCGATTTCGATCCCCGGTACCGGCACCAATAAATTTGCTGTTGCAATTTTATGTGCTGATTCACTACGCGCTCGGCGGTGAAGGAAAACATCGTGAGGAAACCTACATGTCCTAGAATTTTTTCTAAGACTGTGAAGTCTGCCTTGGACCTTTTAATCTCTTTACAGAGAAGGCCTGCGCCCAAAAGGCTGTAACTTTAACTTAACTTATAGTGTAATTTTGTTGTTATGAAGTCATTTTTTTGTAAGCGTAATTCGATTTTTTCGGCATTTCAAATTTATTTGGTACTTAAAATATTTTCGATTTTTTCTTAAAAAACCTTTTTTTTGGATAGCAATAGAAACGAATTAAGTTGGAATACGTTTTACAAATAGAATCACTCGCTAAATATTTTTGCCCGGTATTTGATCACCTGTCACATATTCTCATGTGACAGTCCTAACAATAGACCCGGTGAAAAATGGAGAGCGAAAGATGTCTCTGCCTACCCTGTAAGGGATAAGAGGACGTGGGAGCTTTTTTTTTCAAATTTTGGAGTAAACTGAATATATGAACAAATGAACTTCACTTTTTTTTTATTTTTCCAGTCACTGCTTTTTAATTACTAACATTCCGACATGTCCGTATTTTATTTGTTATATTATAATATTAGTTAAAATCGGTTTTATTTTTAAAGGGATTTGGAAGCTTATTTATATTAATCTTTCAAAAGATTGTAGTTTATCTCATATCTTCTTTTAACAAAATTCTTACTTAACATAAGTTTAATATATTTGTTTAAACATATCTCCCTATTACTACATG
Organism: Meandrusa payeni; assembly: GCA_029286785.1. NCBI lineage: Eukaryota > Metazoa > Arthropoda > Insecta > Lepidoptera > Papilionidae > Meandrusa > Meandrusa payeni. The sequence goes on from JAGSMX010000029.1 coordinate 8,857,684, forward strand.
TTTGTTTTATATGATTTTTCAAGTATATACATTCCTAGTTTTCTTTACGAAGTGCATTACTTAAAACTTTCTAGAGATTTACTTTATACCACGTCAGTCACTTAAAGCATGACAGCTTTGTGATACTAACATAAATTGCTAGTGTATTCTTATAAACTTACTCGGAGAAGGAAGCTTTTTTCGCCACGTTACTTATGTTACACTACTTTTGAATTACGTGAAAGGCAAAAGCGATTAACTAAAATTACTAAAAGAACAGGTATAAATTTTAAATCCCATTTATAAAGTACACAATGACGTGGAATGTTCTCGAACATTTTGCCAGCAATGAATCTTTATATATATATATATATACATAGTTAATAAGTTTACTTCAACATTTTATCAAATCTAAGTAGCAGATATTAAGATTATATATTGTACCTTTTATTGTGATGGAGCTCGTTGTGATGGCTGCAATAAAGTGTTTTCTTTGTTAGAAAAAAAATAAAAAATGGCACAAATATTTGCGTTTTATTTTTATTGTGCAGAAAATTATCACCTTCGTAAAAGATTTATCGACACCATAACATCATAAAATTATATAAAATTTATACAAACTCAATATGCCAGACCCTCTGTGGTCATAGTACATAGTTGAAGCAGTCAAAGCCAGTGTTAGCTGGCAACATCTGACACCCAGCGATTATTATACATAATAACTACTTCCAATGATATCTTAGTGATTTACCTGAACCTTATTGTATCTTTAATTCATAATTTGGTTGATCGTCACATGAACTTGGCATTGTAAACAATAATTTAACCTTATTAGTTCCTAATCTGACTTCTAATTATTTTTGTATAAAGATTGTGAGGACGCGCAGTTGTCACGGTATTCGTTATAAATAATTCTTTGTACAACGTTACGCTGTCTCAATAAAGCGAGTGTATTAGTTGTTGGACTATTTTATTCTACGAGACCTACAGATTATAACACCAGCTTCTCTACACTAAAAAACATAGTACAATAAGTCTAGTTTTTTTTTGACGCTTCACCGGATTGAGAAGTGGCTCTTAGGTGGCTTAGCGTGAACCTCTATCGCTAGTAACTCGACACAAGAGTCCCCCCGGTGAAGGGTAACCTCGGTTTGGACGGTTACTATGTTACACGTAAGCATTCCGATCCGAGGGCGCCCGAGAAGGCAGAGCCACGACTCGGTCGGTTGCTATTTCACGGATAATCTAAGAGACATTCAAAAGCTAAACAAACGTTGGCGCTGGGAGAAGAAGTAAACCCGAAGAAACTCCAGCAACGCTCCCAACATCCAAGGGGTTGGACCTGCCCATAAAACAGCGGCAACGCGCAAGGATTATGAAGTACCTACTAGTCGACAAAATACAATAAAATGTATGAAAAACGAGCTATACATAGGATGCCAATGAGCCGCAAGTATCTCTATATCTGTGTCTGACTTAGACCGCATCATTTACCTAAGTAATAACCTAATAAGAACGGAACGAAGCGCTACATGCATTGGCTTCCACTTCACACGGATCCGCAATATATAGATTAAATGAAATTTGGTTTAAGACTGATAGCGATAATACTATCTATCTATCGATGATAAAATCATCGCCGCTTGTGTATATCATTGTATTGCGACAGTCGACATGTGGTTCCTGGTATTCAACGCTTTTATCGCAGCCTGTGAGTAAATTTAATGACTATTTATGAAGTATGTCAGTTGTAATATTTAATTAAATTAAATATACAACATACAATTATTTCATGTGTACAGAATTTATATTGTGCAGCGACAGTCTTTGTTCAAGAGACAATGTTTTTTTTTATTAACAAGAAAAAGAAATCAGTCTCGATTGTTTATTTTTAAACGCTGGTATCTGTTTGTGTATTTCTTGCTCGAATGTGTTTTGAATCGTAGTTATTTTCATAGTTTTGTTAACCGAGAGCTTTCTCAATTCGTGTATATTTTTTTATTTTTGTGTATTCATGTTGATTGAGATATCGGTAGGTTTATGGCAATCCAAGACTAGACAGGTACAAATAGGTCAGAATATTACTTCGGAAATAAAAGATGGCGTCCGAGGGTTGTTACGTTTAATGTTTGAATTTATTACAAGTTGGAAAAAAAGGATCAATCGAGCTTTGAACAGCACTTGTAATTGCAATTATGAACATCACTGCTGCGGTGAGCCACCATAGCTTAATAGTAAATCTTAATACGCAAATGAGTAATGTCTTTGGACAGCTGTCGGCGAGGAGCTGACCATCAGAACTGCGGACTTAAGCGGGAATCTCCCCGGCTCCAGAATCATCGGGGGAAGTCCCACGGTCATAGAAAAGCATCCCTACACAGTACAGGTACGCATGACATACTATCGCGCGTCTGATAAGCCACAAAAGTAGAAGCGTCAATAGCCTTATAGTTTAAGAGTACCGTTTGCGAAACGTAATGTTCTTATACAAGCTTAAGCTATTTATTTATATCAAGCTTAAGCTTACATTGAATGGTTAACAAGACTAATAGCATTTGCTAGCATTCTTTTTAAAAAGATTGCTATGTGACAGTGAAATATGACAGCGGAAGTTGATTGCAACAACATGGGTCAGATTAATACAGTAAAACTGTGGTCATTTAAAAGTATTTAGTTATCGTTCATCGTTACCAAATACAATGATTAGTGTGTGTGTGTGGTGAGCCATTGGAGAACATAGTGCCGCCAATGAATTGGGACTACTAAAACTAGCTAATTTCGACCACTATGATGCTAATGAAAGGCCATTTTATTTACAATTGGTTTAGCAGACTCTGAGCTGAGGTTAAAGAACTCTTGTCTTTTGATGATATTTCAAACATATAGGAAAAAAATAAGTTTGTGTCGTCTATATGTATGTTTATATAAATATAATACACACACAAAATATAATATATACACAATTGTATAAGAGAGAAAGAAAATGTGTGCGCCCACTGCTGTCTCTTGCTCCTACAATGTGATACAGACAATAGAAGTGCACTGTATCTTAGTTATACGAAAGGTATATATAAGAAATAATTTAGTATATATAATATATATGTATAGGTAATATAAGAAAGGGTTATATTTCTCTCTCTCTGCTTCCCTTCACCTCGTCCGATCACGCACGAAAAACGCATTCACCAGTATATTCCCCAAATCAAACGTGCGTAAAGTTACTTCAAAAATCGATGAAGGAAGAGTGAGAAAATTTATGCAGCTGAAGTGAGTGTTAGAGTTAAGGGTCCCCCAAAAAGGAAGTATATGTAGACTAGATTGGCTACGTACAGGAAATATCTAAGGAGTATATTAACTTCCGTGACTTTTGCCTTCACTGGGTGGATGTAATGTTACTCCGGAGCTAACCTGAATACGTAACCTTATTACATTAATTATAAAGTTGCTTTTTGCTCGCGTGAAATTGAGTTATTCCTCGACGAGGATGACACCATTAATGATTCATACTATCGCGATTGTCGTACACTCACCAATAGAGATATGATTTCTCAATCTTTTATTACCATTCTTATGAATTAAGAGCAGTGATAAGTGGTAAGTGTTCGTTATAGGAACTGATGGTTCCCAACCGGCTTCCTCTTCCAAACCACGACAAGTCCACGAAGTTTTAAAGTCTTCAGTGTCCGGAGTTTAATGTTAAAAGACAGGAGTGTGAAAGCGAGATGAATGAAAGAATTACTTTAGATAATATTAGAAATTTAATTAGCAATAAGGATACGAAAGAAATATAAGATTTTGTAAAGAAATTGCAATAAAAGTGATTAATAGAAACAAAACAAATAAATAGATAGAATAGAATATTTATTTATTAACACAGATTTGGCTACATTTAAAAACATTACACAAACCAAACGAACAGACATGTAACCATAGCAGCACATATTGTTGGTACACAGTGATCCCCAAACTAAGCAAACGCTTGTATCTTGGGAGCCAGAGTTGCGCTGTGGAGTTAGCATTATTGCACAAAGTAAAAAACTATTTTTTATAATTTAATTAATAAATTTATATAAATAATACATTTATATAAAGATAAAAATAAGAGAATAAAACAAACAATTATTAATAACAATAAGACATAAAGAAATAGATAATTAAGAAAAATAAATATAGAAATAAGGAAATTAGAAATTAGTTGTATATAAAGTAGGTAATTAATTTAAAGGTAAAAATACCCCACAGCCAAACACGCTGGGGAACAAACATTGTAAGAATCATCAATAAAAAAAAAAGTCTTCAGTGCCTTAGTTATGAGAAAATATGTAACTGTACTACCAACAACATTATCTGCTAATTATTATCATTATTATTTTAACATGCAACACTTTAAAACAAAAACACTTTATCAACAAAATTTAAATTAAAGAAAAGATATTAAAATAAATACTTACAAACTAACTAAATAAGCTGTCTTTAATACATTTTCTAAATTCGGAAGTAGGCAGTGATAACAAATCAACATCTGCGAAGTACTTTTTGTATATATTCACCACACGAGAGGTGAACGTGTGAGATTATTGTAGTATAGTTGCTCCTTTGACTATCGAATGATTCGTTTCTGATGTTTAGATTATATGTCTGTCAAATGCAGTTGCCAGTTACTCTTTATTTATAACAGTTTCATTTCATTCGACACATATAGTATATATGTGTTTAAATACGAATAATTAGTTATTAATGTATGTGCTAGTACAAACAAAGAGTGTTAAATATATAAAGCATTGTGAGAAGTCGTGTTGTTGACTCCACATATTATAAGAGCAACGGTACAGTTTAAAGAGTCTCTTAGAGTTGTTCTTCGGTGGCGTCGCTTAAGTGTTGTTAGTGTTATTCGTCGGTAGTGCCTCTGTATATAAGTTAAGTACTGCTGTTATTTACCTTGTCTTATATATTGTACATGTACTATGAGTAAGGTGATATACCTATATTTATGGTGATGATGTTAATATGTTATTTATTTACTAAAATATATCTGATGTATGTGTTACAATGAATATGAAAGTATCAAATTTAAATAAAACGATAATACTAATAATAAGTATATTATTAACTGCTCCTGATTCTAACAAACGCATACCAGCATTGGAACGACAGTAGTTTAAAGAAAATAAATTATATGCCCTCGCCTCTCGCCGATAAACTGTTCTGGGTACAACGTAACATAAATTATTTACTAAATAAGAACAATCAAATTTATTGTTACAAAATACAAATAGAAACATGGTTTGAAGAAGCATGCGCCTTGATTTCAAGGGTAAAATTTTGTGTTCCGTTAATATATTTTTTTTAGTAATATGATTTTATTTCAAACCAAAAATCCATGTACAAACCAGTTCGATATTAGCCACAGTAGTAAAAACAGTTAAATACAAATACAAATTTAGTAAAATTAAAAACTTATAATGTAATTTAGTTTAATCGTTTAGTGTGTGTGCGTGTGTTTGTCTGTAAAAGGTTGCGTGTGTTGAAGAGTGACTGTATGTGTAGGGATGAGTATGAAGGGAGTGAGTTACTCTGACTGTTTATTATGGTTTTAAAAGATCTTCTGTAAAGTCATACGAGAGGTTTTGGAGCCATTCAGTAATATGTGTCTTACATTCTTTTAGTGGTAATGGGTATATATGTAATAATTTATTTACTTTATTGTACAAAAAGGCACTCAGGACGTAAAATTGATGTCTAGCGAAATCAGTTCTGTGGGCCACAATGGTACAAACCCTGTCATGTCTGCACGGCATATTATATAGTGCAGGTTCGAACTTAAGAAGCGAATGTTTTCGAAGTACTGCGTCCAGAATGAAAAGTTGACGAACAGTTAATAATTTATAAAAGGAATACAGTTCACTAGTTGGGAAGCGGATGGGTCTAAATGAAATGATTTTTAATACACATCTCTGTGTTCTTTCAAGACGCAGGAGCATAGTTTTATGAGACCACCACCGCCCCAGACGGTGATGCAGTATGTCAAGGTTGATTGGACTATTTAATTTGATTTTGATTATCATTGTAAGGAGTACGATTTTTGTGGCACCTGTAGTTCAAAGTTTTAAGTAAACTTGTTTATTACTAACGTATGTGTATGTAATGGTGTCCCTTATTAAATAAAAAAACGCACACTGCTTTAGAGCACTCGACTGAAGTAAAACTTCTTTATCTCCATCTATATGTATGTACACTCGTGAGCAAAAATAAAGGGTCGATTAAGAAAGTTTGAATATCTCGGAAGATAAAGACGCTAGCTAACTAATAATAGATAATTAAAAATAAATGACAAAAAAAATGTGTGCAAAAGGAAAAAAAAGGATAGAACTACAGTCATAGTCGAGAAGTTAGGCGAATGTGTGTGTTGTTTGTCTCAGTGAGTGTGTGTTTGTCAAATTGTACTTCAAGAGTAATTTGAATAAAGTTTGGTTCTGATTAAGTTTATTTCGTAATATTTTTAAAACAATTCGGATATAATACAAAGAGGGTGTTATAATTTGTAGGTCTTGTAGAATAAAATAGTCCAACAACTAATACACTCGCTTTATTGAGACAGCGTTACGTTGTACAAAAGAATTATTTATATCGAGTAAAAACGTCACAACTGCGCGTCCTCGCCATCTTTATACAAATTTAATTAGAAGTCAGATTAGGAACTAATAAGGTTAAACTATTGTTTACAATGCCAAGTTCATGTGACGATCAACTAAATTATTAATTATGAATTAAAGATACAATAAGGTTCAGGTAAATTATAAAGGTAAATTAAAAAAAGATATCATTGGAAATAGTTATTATGTATAACAATCGCTGGGTGTCACCAGCTAACAAGGGCGACCGCGCGTAATAACGTTTATTCTATTTGAAGTCGGTTATTGTTTCTACTCGTAAATATGCTTGTGTTTGTATGTAGTGGTAGGTAGGTAGTAGGTATGTGTGTATGTACTGGTAGCAATTACTTACTCTAATTATATATTAACTTACTATTAACAAGGATACATCTTTCTTTATCATACGAGCAGAGCTATTCGTATTTCTAATGGTAACTAATGGCAAACTGTACCAACCGCTGCCACATAACTCTATCTTAAATACAATTGTTTCAGATACTGTACGGTAGCAGTAATCAGCTGATGTGCGGCGGTTCTCTCATTACACGACGTCACGTGCTATCCGCGGGCCACTGCTTTGTCAATGAGTAAGTCAATCTTTATTAAGAGATACCTAAATATGGGTGATATCACAAATTACACAACTAAATTAACGAGTGAAAACAAAACCGACTTCAAATCTGTTTGTCTTTCGACTTATTTTCTTCCTACTATAATTTGAAAATACGAAATATTATTAATCAGAACCTAACCAAACTCTCTATCAAACTACCCTTGAGCTTTATCATTTCCAATAAATAATAAATCGTCGAAATCGAATATATTTATTACATACTTATTCTAAAACTAAAAATCGGTTCACTCAGTCCGAAGTTATAAGGTAACAAACAGTAAAGAAAATGCTGACGCATTGTGAACCTCCTCTTTTTTTGAAGTCGGTTGGAAAGACTAATCCGTTGCCTAATAAGGTAAATAAACCATATATTTTATGCAGCTGGATAAATTATATTGCTTTTAAAGATGATTTCTTCAAATCAAAACAGTGAAAGAAATATTTTTTCATAACTATTCAATCTCTCAATGATCTCAAATCGTCTGCATTTTTCTTTAAATTGTATGCATTTCATATACGCATCGATTTTAAATTTTGTTTAAATGGATTGGGTTTTAATTAGGACCAGCCCTGTAGTTCTGGGCTCTCAAGAATAAGACTACGGTATCCCCTGCCTGTCGTACAAGGCGACTAAAAGGGGCCTCGGGTTCATTGGGCGACAAGGGGGCCTTTGTCGTCCGCTAAGGTGGACCTGGAAAGAAGGTGACATCGGCTGGCCCTAAAAGGGTTTTAATTAGGTGCTGTGTTATTTTTGTTGCCAAAGGGTTTGAAAGATATACGACAGGACTAAGCGTCCTATGTTAGAATTTTTTAATGTACTAATTAAATATTGTTTTTTACTCTTCTTTTGACTCACTGGATTGAGAGGTGGCATAGTTAGGTCGCTTAGCCTGAACCTCTATCGCTATTAACTCGACACAGGGGTACCCACGGTGAGGGGTAACCTCGGCTTGGACGGTTATTACGTTGCGCGTAAGCATTCCGATCCGAGAGCGCCCGAGAGGGTCGAACCACGACTCGGTCGGTTGCTATTTCACGGTTAATCGATTGAATATTTGTATGTTTATGACAAGACTAGTTATTACACTATAGTGACAACATAATTATAGATGACCGTTTTATTATAGAAGAAATAACACTGTAAATTATTAAATGCAAGAGTGATACGCGTTGTGATTATTTCGTAATTTCCACAGCAACGGTCAACTCGTCAGCCCAACCAACTTCAAAGTGCGGGTGGGCTCCACGTACTTGAATACTGGTAAGTAAATATAGAATATATTACTAATATAACTTGTGCAGTTTCAGTTTTATATGAAATAAGTTAAAGTATCTTTTTTCAAACTTTTGTATTTATGTTCATGTACCTTTGTATCTATACCAATATAATCGATGCATCTTTGCAACGAAATGGTAGTTTATTGATGCCCGTCTGGTAAAAATCTGCAGGACGGGAGGCAACTATCTCTTCAAAGGCATTTTGTTCTGCCTCCCGGGCATTGATTTTTGGCCATTACTGAAAAAAGGCATAAGGACGCCCTTACTTAGGTTAAATTAAGTTATTCCTTTAATTGATTGTACTAAATTAAAAAACATAAGCTGTATTATATATACTAACTAATAAAGAAATATTTACAATTTAAAAGATATTACAAAATATTTACAAAAAATATAACTGTGCCAAACCGTCATCGCTTGGCAGCGTGCCCAGAAGGCTGGTAGCATTGCCACGTTGTATGGCAATGCTTAGCCTCTGTGCTTATTTTAAAAAATGAGCAATAAAGAATCTATCTAAATAATTAATTTCTATGTTTTTCTGTAAGGCGGTGCGATCCACTCGGTGTCAACAATAATCGTGCACGAGTTGTACAACAACATCCCGCGCGACAATGACGTGGCGGTGCTGGTACTCAGCACCAGCGTCTCACTCTCCTCCAAAGTCAACACTACGGCGATCCCACTGCCCAATGCCGTGGTGCCGGACAACGCCACTGTGGTGCACGTCGGCTGGGGCAGGACTAATGTAAGATCTCATAAAAGTACATAGTATATAAGACCGTCGCTACCGTTTTCATGAAAAATCTTCCATACGCTTGCTTGATTTGGGGAGTAAGCTGGTGAATGCGTTATGAAAATGTGTGATCGGGCGAGGTGAAGGGAAATTGAGAGGGAGATATAAGTTAGTGAAGATAGAGAGTTATCTAAGACTATCTAAGACACAGTGCTACTAATGTCTGTGCATATTTTCTTTCTCTCTTAAACAATCGTGTATATATTATATTTTTTGTACATACTATTCATGTACATACATACATATATACATACAGATGGAGCTAAAGAAACTTATACCTTAGGCGCGTGGTCTAAAGGACACTCGTTGTTTGTACACAAAACTAAAAAAAACACAACCAAAAAAGACCACGTTTTTTTGAGAATAAAATAATCTTTTTTTCACCAACAATACCGTAAACCAAGGATACCCGAAGGTCGATACCGGTTTCTTAGGAGTCGACATAAACGGAAACTGATTTTGGTGTCGATGAGGTCTAAAAATTGACCCCTATTAAGTTTTTTTAAATTTTATCAATACAATTTTACAATAAGGAAATGATTCATAATTAAATGCTATATACACCGGAGTTGTTTGTCAACAGCGCTAAAGTCATCTTGCGTACTAAATGTGCTTAATATTTTTTGTGTAATACATTTTATTAAACCTATAAAGTGATAGGATTTTAAAGTAATTTGGCTTTATCTGAGGTATCAATTCATTTTGGAAAAGGGGTCTATATTCCTAGGAATCCGTCCAAGTGTTTAATTCTTATAGGAACAGGCTTTCATAAATAACTTGTGATCAATCCACCCACAGGCGGATATACCGCAAGCGTCTGATGTCCTCAAGGAGGTGGAAATATTCAAGGTCAATAGAAACGAATGTTCCCTACGCTACCGGCACTTGGAGATCTTGAGCGGTCAGCCCTTCCCCGTGACCAACAACATGCTGTGCGCAGGAGTGTTAGATGTCGGAGGTGAGGCTCCACAATGATCTCTTATTTACTATCATAAACACTTCATCCATATCTCATACATTCGCCGCAAACCAGACAGCCTTAAGCTTCTTCTTGAGCATAATTCTGGTTGACTGCGACGAAGGGTTACTAGATTGACGGACTCTCTTGGAGTAGTTACCCGACTGTGACTCTGGGTTTTTTTTTGTGATGAACGACACAGATTTTACAGAGAAGCTTTGACTGCTTCACCGGATTGAGAGGTGGCATAGCACTTAGGTCGCTTAGCCTGAACCTGTAAAGACTCCAGGCTAACCATCTGGCCCAAAATAGAGTAGAGTTAGGACTTTTAAACTAATTTTTTTTATTGGGTATAAACTAGTGCTTGACCACGATCCCACCTGATGTTAAGTGATATAGTCGAAAGATGGTACGCACTAGTTTAGTAAGTGCCTATTCATTCTACTCTTGAAGGCTTCTGTTGTACTTGAACGGAAAGACTGACGCCGGCAACTTGTTCCACTCCTTTGCTGTACGCACGATGAACGATGACTCAAATGGCTTCGTTCGGACGTGCGAAACATCGACTATGAAGACCCGCCGTATGTCTAAACGTCCGAAGGTAGAATGGGGATATTAACGAAACACCAAACGGTTAGCCATCTTCCGCCGGCGCTCAGATTATCTAAATGTAGATCTTGGTCACTGAACTCGGAAATCTTCAAGACGTGGATATTTTCTTAAATAGGTTACGTAAGTTTTAAACATACATACAACAGACATTTTATAATATATAGGTTTTGTATATAGTCCTGTCATTGTTACTTCTGTTTTTTATCATTTGTCTGGTTATTTAAAGCTGTAGTATACACCTGTAACACTTTGTTTTTTTTTTATATCAAGTTAGTTGTTAAAAGTAGTTATTATGCATAAAAATGGACGAAGTTGTCAGTTTATCTGAATTTTTAATGGTTATAAGTTCCATACTAATTTAGCGGGGAACCTAAAATTTGTATCTTCTACCAGGTAAGGACGCGTGCCAGGGCGACAGCGGCGGCCCTCTCATGTACCGGGACGTATTGGTGGGTATCACATCATGGGGTTATGGCTGCGCACAGCCCTACTTCCCCGGCGTGAGCGCTCGCGTCTCTTCCTACACCGACTGGATAAATAGGACAGTGAGTATTTTAACCGACTTGAAAAAAGGAGGTGGTTCTCAATTCGTCTTTATTTTTTAAGTATAAGTTCTTTACCCACGCTTGAGGAATGAGCTGGTGAATGCGTTACGAAGTGATCGGGAGGGGTGAAGGGAAGTTGAGAAGGAGATATGAATTAGTAAAGATAGATAGAGAGTTACGTTTCGTATATGTACTGAGCACTGTACGAGCAAGAGAGCAGTGCGCCCGTACATTTTCTTTCTCTGTTTAACAATATACACATACCTACATATAGATGCAAATCTTAGTTGAGTATTAGTATGAACTATAGTAGTATACTATTAGTATGACCAATATAGCCGTAATTTATGAACAGATTTCGAATATGTATTTTTTTTTAAAGAAAGCTAGCAATATTTCTTTTATTTATTTTTTCAGAAATATTACTAACAATCTTGTTAACCATTCCAACTAAGCTTAAGCTTGTGCTAGGACATGGTTCACGTCAATAGTCGAATGGTGGATTCGAACCCACGACCTTACGATTCGCAGGCCGTACCCTAAACCATTAGGCTATTGACGCTTCCAAACCGTTGGTTTAACGGATTTGGTTTTTGGTCAAATATCAATTTTGCTAGCATAGAAGATTAGGATTATTTACGACATCCTTGATGTAATAACTTATTTTGAGATTTGGAATAAGAGGTTTTGTGGAATGATATAGTCCAATAACTAGTACACTCGCTTTATTAATACAGAGTAACGTTGTACAAGGAATTATTCTAACGAATGCCGTGACAACTGCTCGTCCGCGCCATCTTTTAAAAAAAAATATAAGTCAGATTGCGAACTAATAAAGTTAAGTTATTGCTTACAATGCAAAGCGATGAACAACTAAATTTTGAAAATTAATTTTGAATTAAAGATACAATAAGGTAAGTATCATTGGAATTTCAGCCCTGTAGTTCTGGGCTCTCAAGAATAACGCTACGGTATCCCCTGCCTGTCGTACAAGGCGACTAAAAGGGGCCTCGGGTTCACTGGGCGACCAAAGTGGACCCGGGAAGAAGGCGACATTGGCTGGCCCATGTCGCCTTGCGCTGCGAGGGAGTGAACCTTCCCCCGGGACGTGCTCTCCTTGAGCACAGTGCAGGGGGGCTCCGGTGCATTGTTCCACGTGAGATCCCGGAGCCCCTCGTCATGCACCGAGGAAAGAGCCACCGGGGAGCTTTTATTGGGTAAGAACCCTACATAACCGCTGCCTTCCCCCCAGAAGAAAAGGAAATCTTTTTGAAGATTTCCTCCCCGTCAACAAAAAAAAAGATATCATTAGAAGTAGTTATTATGCATAACAATCGCTGGGTGGCATGTGTTGCCAGCTAACACTAGATTCTGGCTAAAAGATTATTCCAGATCACTTCTCCACAGGTGGTGAAATACAACGATGCGTACCGACTGAGTGTGAGTGCGCTGACGCTGTTTTTATCCAGTACTTTGGTAAGTAAACTAAATGTTTAGTTTTAAATTCATAATTTTTTTGACGAACTAGACAGATTAGCCAGAGAAGCTGGCCTTGACTGCTTCACCGGATTGATGTGGCATAGCTAACGACCTAAGAGCTAGTGAGGGGTAACCTCGGCTTTGACGGTTACGCGTAAGCATTCCGTTCCGAGGGCGCCCGAGAGAGCCGAACCACGACTCGGTCGGTTGCTATTTCACGGATAATCTAAGGGACATTCAAAAAACTAAACTAACTTTGAGTGCCACTTCGGGAAGCGTAAAAATGTATTTTGTCAACAAACATATCAGTATGTAATCTTATTGAAGGATTCATTCTACGCTCTAGAACGAAATTAGATGTAAACTGATTTTGGGGGTCGCGGTCACAAGTTCTTATTTAAAATTTTCAAGATGCTGTTTAATTTAAGTATATAATAATAATAATAAAATCTTTATTTTCAAAAACAAAAACATATAAAGCAAGTATACAAAGTTTGGATCTTCTTTTAAGTATAAAATATACTTGTGCCAGAAGATCCAGCTCTTCCTTAACCATATCATATTTTTTTTTTGTTTTATAGTTAGTTAGTATAAAGTAATTATAAGTATGTATGTGTGTGTGAATGTGTGTATTTATGTGAGATTACAATGAAAATGTACAAAAAGATATTATTGAAACTGGTATCGTAATATTGCCTCCGTATCCTCATAGTCCAAACTTTCCAGCCACTTTAGTAAAGATGCTTTACAGTGGTGCCAGTTTAAAGCATTAATTTGTAAGTTCTTGTTTATATGTTTATAAACATAGCTTGATAGCTTTCTATATTGGAAACTGGCAAAACTTGTGTTTACTTTGTGAGTAGGAATTCCAACATCTCTTCTCCGACTGTCTATATTGCTCCGGTCAGTATAACACGATTTATGTATTTTTAAAAGCATATATAAAATATATAATTTTCTCACCGTTAGTAGGCCACATAGATTATATAAATTCTCTGTGGAGAATCTATAAGGCTTAAAGTACATAACTTTAAGTAACGCCCGCTGAGCTCTTTCTAACTCTAAAAACTTGTTTTTGGAAGCACCGCCCCATACAGGAATACAGTATGATATTATTGATTGTGCTAATGAAGTATAAATACGATTAAGAAGATGTTTTGAAGCAACGTGCCTGAGAAGCTTAAAACCCATATTAATTTCCTGAGCCTGCCTGAGACCAATATGATTATGCCAGGATAGTCGCTGGTCTATTATGACACCTAGGTATCTAATTGTGCTTTTGTGGATAGTAGGACAGGAACATACGTTATTTTGCCATTACATTTGTGTAGTTTTATAGTAAAATCTGGGTCAGGTTGCGAACGATTATAAATGGCAAAGCAAATGTAATTTGTCTTTTCAGCATTAAGGGAAAGTAAGTTAACGTTAAGCCATTGAGTGATATAGACTAGACCTTCCTGAGCTACTCTGCGAACTTCGTCCCAAGATGTACCACTAAATATTGCTGTATCATCAGCATAAGAAATAATTTGAGCCCCCATGAGTCTTAAACTACATAAGTCGTTTATATATAAGAGAAACAATGTAGGGCCCAAGACACTACCCTGTGGGACGCCGTAGGTTACCTGAGAGAAGTCACTAAGGTATGGTCCAATTTTCACCTGTTGTTGCCGATCACACAAGAAATCTCGTAATAATTTGAGTGGCACTCCAGTAATATCAATGTTTTCTAGCTTGTGAATAAGTATGGGGACAGATATCGAAGGCTTTCTTCAGATCCAAAAAGACTGTTAAACTCCTGTTACCTTTATCAAGTTGTTCAACTAATAAAGAACTCAGAACTATAATGGCATCTTCAGTAGACTTTTCCTGTCTAAAACCATATTAAGAGTCTGACAATATGTTAAATTTGTTTATGTAGTTTAATAACCTTTTATTAATTAATTTTTCTAGTATTTTGGACAGGGAAGGGAGAAGCGATATTGGTCTATAATTATTGATATCGTCCTTGTCGCCACTCTTATACACCGGAGTTACCACAGCTTGCTTTAATATAGAGGGAAAGCCACCATTTTCAAAGCAAAGGTTAGCTAGATAACAAATAATCGGAGTGAGTTCGTTTATAGCGAACTTGAGAAATTTAGTTGGAATATTGTCCCAGCCAGGAGCGCTACTTGTTTTAAGGTTCATAATGGTATTGAATTCAACGCGCAATTTCTTCATTGTCAAGTTCTTGCATAGAATTAATTGGGTCATTCATTTAGAAAAATATGATAAATCTAGGTGCAACTTGAATATGCTTAAATTTAAGTAAGCAACGACTAATAAAATTATAAATTAGGCTCGAGGTGACAGCAATATTAGGATTTGTATAGTGTAAATCTGTAAGTGTAAGAGTAAAAGCTATAAATAGGTGGACACAATTGTGTCGTGAGTGGGTGTAATACATTTTCTTAATATTATGTAATATACTAGGCATAGTCTTGCAGGAGCTGCTGGACCTGTGCTTCGGATTTAATTAATATAATGGATGAATTTTCATCTTTTCCTAAGTAGACTTTTCCATACGCAGTCCAACAAAATTTATATTTCTTGGATTTAACAAGATCACGGGAGAGGAAATGAAGACGGGAACCTTTCGCAGTCAACTGCTCTGAAACAAAAATCGGCGTGTCCTCTTCCGTCCGGAATCCGAGATGTTTAGCGCACAACTTCGATTTATGTATAATGTTGAATGCTTTGCTCATTTTTAGTATCTCACTTTTAATAATCGTTGATGATGTTTCAACTATAACAGGTAATTTCAGTGTATCCTTATTTCCTCTGATATAAGATGATATATATGTCTTTGATATCAGTTGAGTTTATATCGCAACCTATATTTTTCCCAAGACATCTGATCATTTCAATAAGATCATCCCTGGTTTCATTGTTTTTTTTCGGTACGTTTTTTATTTCGAAATTTGTTTTCCTGCTGACAATTTTCAAATCTTCAATCTTCCAAAATGGTTATATATTTTCTTTCTTCCTTTATTTTTGTTTTCCAAGTTTTCAATTTTCTTTTTAAATTCTTCATTTTGTGCAGTAAGAAATGTGATAGAACTTTCTATGTTTTGGTTAGAATGTTGAATTTCTTTTAAAGTAGCCGTAATTTAAGTTCCTGTTTTTGAAATGCAGTGAACGAAGATATCATCTTCCTGATCTCTTGTTTGAAATTACTTAAATCTGAAGTAGCATCACCATCTCGTTTGCGCCTGTTTCGGGATACGACAGGAATTGGTTATATTTTGTCTTTTTGTGGTAACTGACAGATGTCACTCTCCGAAAATGATTTGTCCATTTTTCTGTCAGACTTCCCTTTCACTTTTGAATAGCAATATCTTAGAAAGAAATTCGATTTTATAGGTATTCTTGATGCGCAGGAGCGTATAAGTGAATCAAGACAAAATTACACTTACGATGTACGGAATAGTGTCCAAATAGCTTTGACACTGTAATAAAAGGCGGAGTTCGACCAACTGACGCATTGAGTGGGCGTTGCTAGTAAAGGAACCGGTGAGATAGAACATATAACGTACTGACACACAACAAAAGTACCAGGGCAGCATATAGATTCGAACGTTTTTCAACTTGTTTAACTCCTACTAAGTGCTGTTGTCCTATTATTGAACACGAAATACTTTCACGAAAATGTAAAAATTAAGTAACAGACACCACTAAATACACGTTCACACCTTGCAACGGTCCGGGGGGAAGAGGGATACAAACACAATATATACAAACACACCCGTCAGAAGGGGTAGGCAGAGTTTACGAATTTCCAGGTTTCATTCACATCCGCGCATACTTAATTGTAGATTAAGGTTACTCCTTACCAGCCATACTTGCCTTCTAAGATTGACTAATATTCTAGTAGGCAGTCTATTTTGTTAAATTTTGATAAATCTTCAGAAAGATACCCCGCCTTCTGGGGGGAAGGCGGCGGTTATGTGGGGTTCTTACCCACTAAAACCTCCCCGGTGGCCCTTTCCTCGGTGCATGACGAGGGGCTCCGGGATCTCAACGTGGAACGGGAAGGTTACTCCCTCCCCCCTGTGCCCTCGCAGTCGCCTCCTTCCCGGGTCCACTTTGATGGACGACGCAGGCCCCCACCCTTGTCGCCTAGTGAACCCAAGGCCCCTTTTAGTCGCCTTATACAGGCAGGGGATACCGTAGTCTTATTCTTGAGAGCCCAGAACTACAGGGCTGGGCTGTCAAAACCTTAACCAACCACAACGTATTTAAAATCTGAATATATTTCTTTCTACACAGCACCGGTGTTCTGCTAGGTCTGCGTACTTGATATAATAAAAGCCGTGTCGTGTGTCCGTAAATAAAAGTCGCGGCCGAGATATCACATATGAATATTTATTTAGGAGTAATGATATAGATATAGTATATGTTACACGTTACAATAAATATAAGGTACTTGGTGAGTCGCTACACATGTCATAACTGCGCGGCCGCGCGCACCGACACGAGCACCACCTGCCGGCAGCACGCTGCAACAACAACAATCAATTTTCATTTACAACATAATAGCAATATTTGAAATTTGATGTGTACAAAAATTTAAAAAAATAATATTATATTTTTAACTTTGTTATTGTAAAATTTAAAAATATGCTGTGTGTATTTGTAATATATTTTTTCTGTACATTCATATAACCACGCTCCAATCAAAATTGGTAAAAATCTAAATCTGAACTTTATTTTAAATGATCTTTTACAAGACAATCTTTTTACAAGATCTAAATAAATTGCTCATGAATGACATTCTGGTATTTATAGAGTTTTTAAATATATGTGTATAAAACGTAACTTTAAAACTACTGAGCCTTGAAGAATAAAATTAAGTTCTCTCTTCCTTTATCACTTCTCACCTCATAATTGTGAATAAAAAAACAACCCATTTTACATGTGCAGGTCGCGTTTACTAACCTCTGTCAGTGAGCACGTCGTCCAGCAGCACGTCCGCCAGCAGCCCGCCCGCCGCCACGCCCGCCACACAGCGCGGCCCGCCCACCGCCCCGCCCCTCACTGTGCCCCCCTCCCGCCACGGCTGCCCCTCTATGTCAGCGGTTCGCCACTTGTTCAGCTCCTCTGTCACTGATATGCTCTCAGATGTTTCCTACAGGACAATGTAATGTCTTAATGATTTGGATTAAGTTTCAAATTGTTACCCTACGTGACATTAAATATTTATAATCCTATAATAACAAAACAGACAAACAAACTTCAGAGACAGCGAATCAAACATTCAAGTCAACGTCACTTGCAGAACGTCCAGAGTACAAAAGCTATTTGTTGGACGATTTGTAACCAATCTTTTACTTATAATTTGTCGACAATATACTGGTTCAGACCTTCGTTAAATCAAACGTCAATAGTTTAGTGAAAGGTGTGAGAAATATGGCCATAGCATCAATCAATCATAATCAGCAATCTCCATTCAACTATTGACTTGATCCATCTCCTAGCATAAGCTAATTTTTTTTCAAATTACCTCCTGAACGATTTCTTGCGAATATCGACCCTCAACAAAGCCCTCGAAAGCAGTGTCCCGCTCCAAGTCCAAGGTGCGACTAATAACGGTACAAGTCATGTCGCGCCCTGGATCCAGTATCAGGAAGCTGCGCTCCCGGTCTTCGGATACCTCTTCTGCGCTCTCTTTTACTTCACCCTGGAAAGGGATTAATTATTCCATACAATTTTAATTTATAAAATAATGTACAGTAAAGAGAGTCACAATTTAAAATAGAATAATTTGGGATAAAGCGCAAATACTAAGTATTTTTTAAGATAAGATAACGTAAATATAAATAAATAATAGTTTTTTATTGTTCTCTTTGATTGAGTTACTTTATTTTGAAGGTAGATTAAATTTATGCACGCACCTGCAGCGGCGCGGGGTCGAGCACTGTGGCCACGCGACCGCTGAGCGCGTCCGTTAGTACGTAGCAGCGCGCACGCGCCGCATCCGTGAGCACGTACGTGTCTGTGGACTCGGACCCGCCCTCCTCGCACCACGACGTGTTGTCACACGACATGTCGTCCGCTCCGCTCTCGCCGAAGCCGTGCGACGCGTCTTTCACTGTAACAAACAAACCTTTTTTGAGTTATTTATCGTCAGCAGGCGAAGCAGGTCCTTATGAATGACGAGCGAAGAAGGACGTAAGACGGGGTGACAGGAGGAGACCAACGCCTCGCACTGTGTTCTCCCTGCTAAGGCAGCCACTACTGTGACTAACGGTGAGGAGATCCATCACTCGGATTCGATCTGATCTACCTGATCGCACATTCCCGTAGACGCGGCGTACTCCTTCCCTGTGGGCCCCCAAGATTAGATAGGACTTTATGCAGTAGCTAGTAGAAGTACACACTATCTTCCCGATCTGAGGGCCCAGGCGATCGAAGCCCCCACGACCCTCCAGGATAAGGCCGAATATTAAATCGCCGACCCCAGCCTGACCTGCACGTCATCTACGCGAGCCGACCAACTGGGTGGGTGATCGGGAGCTTATGGAAACAGTGCTTCGGCAGTGGATGTAGGACACGATGCCTGTTACCTGAACGAGCCGTATGCTCTTGTATCTATCCCCGTCAGCCAGAGTTAAGGTGCAGAGCAAAGGAAACGACACATGCCGAGAAGGAAGGAAGATCGGCCCTTATGACGGCGGTCAGCTACTTACCATGCAATTGGGCGGGGGTCGGCAGACGCGGCAACAACCGGCACAGTGAGTATCCGCGACACGGCGCAGCGCGTGACACGCGGTAGCGACGCCTAGCGCCCTCCCACTCCTCGCCCAGCTCTACAACAGGTTGGGCTTGCTTAAGGGTCCGACCACGCATATCTGAACCCTTATAAAGTAACGCCGTGGTGGTCTACAATGAAACCAATATAACGCTATCCGTGCCGCGATAGGCATTATGCTTTTTATTTAACATGTTTAATTCTAATTAGGATGAAATTAGTATCGAATATAAAGTTATTTGTATTTAATACATGTTGCATTATAATATGTTAAAAAAGTACAGTAGTTTTCCATTGAAAAGTTTTTTGAACAAATAACTTCCATGATAATTACAGAAAATATACATCTAAGAAGAGACTACTGAATACAACTACTGGTAGAAGTAGTAGATGTTTCCACGGAAACGAGGAGGACAAGAGCAGAAGGGACTGGGGGGGATATTGGTGTTTTTTTTGACTGAAGCGAAGAGAATAAAGCTGTTAAAAGCGATGAAATATTCTACTGAAGAGCAAAAGTTAGCACAGATCAGGACTGGGCCATTCATGAATATATCCCTGCCGATATATTTTTTGTGCAGCCCTTTCCTTTCTTAATCGTTAAAATATGGGCAAGATTGAATAGGGGTAACGTAGACGAACTGATCGTTTACGTAAACACATGTAACATAAAATATTCAATTCTAGAATAAAAATAAACATCCCAAAGGAAATGTTCTATGTGCTGGAAGAACGTGCTCGTGTGTCCGTGAAGGCGTGCTAGCTAAGTTGAATTGTCTAATGCTATTTTTATACGTGAATTTTTATCTTGAATTATATAGATTTAACTAGTTGACTTTTCCTGACTGCATTAGAAGGCATTGTCGTGTCATTTATTAGTATAAGCAAGGTTACCGAAAGCAAAATAGAGAGACGGAGAAATTAATAGAGCGATGGTTCAAGTCTAGATTTCTATCCGAGAACTCTTCTATGATTTTCTGTCATAATAGATATTGAGATTTGAGCAATCGGATAGAAATTTTCTTGCTCTTAATAGATGAAAGAAGGCAAACAGCTCACCTGATGTCAAATTGATCATTTGAACCGTAACCCATAAACATTTACAATACTAAAATTTATATGACTCTAATAATTCTTGCATACCCATTATCATAGGATTAAGTCATCCCCATTTTATTCTTTAGCTAGTTATAGCTAGCTCCAGTATGTTGTTTTATATTCTATGGAGCGAATAATTAAGAAAATACTTTAATATATATTTACCTTCGTATGTATTACCAGCACCGTCGTTAATATTGTCCGACATCATTTCGTGCTCCTCGGCACTATGCTCTATGAAGACATCCTGCGAATGTAAAGTGATTTATTTGGAGTGGCGGTAAAGTGTGCTTTATTGCATCTAAGTATTTGTACAAAGGCGAACTTAATGAGCCAGCTAACCTTCGGTGATTAAGAGCAGGCTAAGTATAGTGGCGCTAAACATAGCGTTTTAGGAATCATAAATAGATAAATACAAATACATGATATTATAATAAACGATAATATATTACAAAAATATCAGTTTGTTATTTTTACTCTCAAAGAGCAGAAAGTATTCAGATACAAGCGTTTTAAAGATATTATAGTTGACGAAGCCTGCGGAGAGTAGAAAGAGATGCTGTGATGTTACTTGGCTAATGAGATCTATTCAGTAAAACAGGACGAGGGCATACAGGTACAAATATTGTAACTATACATATAAGGAAAAATATACACAAATTATACCCGCATAAATTTACCGAGATCAAATGTCCAATTAGATATAATATACAAATATCATAGTTCCGACACGATATTGAAAATGCTGCGATAACAGGTTTTTAAAAGCTGGTAGAGGACTTAGCAAGACGACAGAATTAGGAAGGACAGTCCACAGTCTAGTAGCCAATAGGCATAGTAGGCAATGTCAACGATTTTCCAACTAGTATGTATTTGTACGAGGGTGCGTTTTTAAGTTCGCGGAATGAGAGGGATGGAGGGGGGTGATTATGCTCATTAGGACCGTAACGTGTTCAGTGACTCATAATTAGTATACATACGAGCTTTCATTGTTATAAGATAACTAGTCTTTGAGTTATCGTCAACCAAGCAACATAATCCGGAGTGAAAAGTGAAAAATGGAAAAAATTGAATATCGTGCCGTTATAAAGTTCCTTACCAAGCAAGGAAAATCAGTTCCGACTATACTAAATGAGATGTCATCGGTTTACGGTGACTCTTGCCCTGGAAAAACAATGGTTTACAAGTGGCACAGTTTATTCAAACAAGGAAGAGAATAACTTGAAGACGACCCGAGGCCGGGCAGGAGCGTTGAGGTGACCACGCCAGAGCTTATCCAAAAAGTCGAAAAAATTGTACTCGACGATGCTCGGCTAAAGAAGAAACAGATCGCAGAAATGGTTGGAGTATCGGATACAACCATTTTTAAAATTCTGCACGACCACCTTGGCATGACTAAGGTCAGTGCAAGATGGGTGCCGAGAATGCTCACGCCGCCGCAAAAACAACAGCGCGTAGAGTGTTCACGCGCATTTTTGGACCTCTGCAATGAAGACAAGGATGGTTTTTTGAGTCGAATTGTTACTGGAGACGAAACTTGGGTTCATCATTATGAATCTGAGTCGAAACAAGACTCCATGCAGTGGCACAAAAAGGGCACAGCACCCCCCAAGAAATTTTAAGTGTCGCAGTCAGCTGGAAAACTCATGGCTACGGTCTTTTGGGACGCAGAGGGAATTTTGCTGATCGATTATAAAGATAAAGGTTTTTCTATAACCGGAGAATACTACGCTTCGATATTGGAGCGATTAAAAGAAGCTATTAGCGAAAAAGGACGGGGAAAATTGACGAGAGGTGTGCTTCTTTTGCACGACAACGCGCCCGTCCACAAGAGCCGCGTTGCATTGGCTGCCCTGCATAAAGTAGGGTTCGATATTTTAAATCACCCACCCTACAGTCCAGATCTGGCCCCGAGTGATTATTGTCTTTTCCCAAAAATGAAAAAAGAACTGCGGGGTAAGAAATTTTCCACCGATGATGAAGTCAAGGAGGCAGTTTCGGCGTATTTTGAAGACAAAGATGAAACATTTTTTTATGAGTGTATAAATAAATTAATAGAAAGATCTGAAAAATGTATCCGTCTTGCAGATGAATATATTGAAAAGGAAAAATAATTTGGTTTTTTTATTTGGACCCTTTGCCCCCCATTCCGCGAATATAAAAACGCGCCCTCGTATATGTACATAATGTAGAAGCTGTTGTCTCACCAATTATACGTAAGTATAAGTTGAAATCAACCAAGTTTCCTCGCTTTAAAAACATATCAAAAGAATGGAATCTACTGTACGTACATATCTCAATGAACGGTAGGGACTTCTTACCATCAGACAAAAGTTATGGGAAATTTAGCTCACCTTAGGTGGCGGGTGTTTGTAGTGGAGACTGATCTTGCTGAGCTCGTGATCCAGATGCGCCAGGCGGGAGGCGTGACCGCCCTCGGCTGACGGCCCCGCCAACTCGGAACCCTCGCCGCCTTCGGTGCCCATTACTTCGCTTCCATCCACCTGGGATAGAAAACACGCAAAATCAATTAACGCAACACATTTGTGTGACGCTGATATATTAATATGTTACAAACATTCAACACCCAGAGGGTCAGGCACAAATTCACGGACTTCGACTTATAGCACACCGCTTTCGCTTCATTCACATTCATACATTCACGCATAAATAATCGCTGGATATAAGTACTGCATACCTTTTTGTTCACGCGGGGGAATCTTTTTATACACCATCCTCCGGTACCCTGGGTGGGCCCGGAGGGATGTGTGGGACTCGGCCTGGGCAGCCCCTACCCACTAAACCTTCCGCGAATGCCACCAGCCGTTATGAGCGGGGTGCCCCGGATCTGTCAGCGACAGGACACCCCAACGACCGGCCGGTCCCGGCAAAGGCCGGACTTCATCCTCAGAGGGGACTTCTCCGGTATTCAGAGAAGTCCCGACGACGCCGAAGCATGCTGGGGCCAGGTACCCATCCGGGCCCCGCTCGTCAGCCTCCTTTTGGGACATGACCGTCTCACCAAGTACTGCATACCTTAACAGCCGCCTTTAACGACGTTAATCTTGCTCTTATGTCGTTTGTGTCTTACCAAGAATTCTTATTTACTTTTAAAATGAATGATTAGGCAAAGATCGAAAGACATGTATCTTCCAGAAAAAAAAATCGACGAATCAATAAAAGAAAACGTTCAATACATATATTTGTAAGATTTGTTTTAAAATATAGCCCCTTTGAAAAGTTATTAACAAGACTATTAACGATGTCAGCATTACAAAGGGGCAGGCAGAAGTTACTGATTTCGATTTTGCCTGAGGCAAGTGTGATATTTCTGAAATACAATTGTTGCAAATATTTACCCTATGCGGTGGCATGGCGTGCATGGCTCGCTGAGTTGGCGATAGCATCGGACTGTACTCCAGCGGAGACTGCGGGGACACGGGGCCCTGGAACAACCAACACGACCGATTTATGTTATTTAATTCTTTCTATTATTATATATACTATACTGTTAAATTTATTATAATATTTAGAGTTAAAGACACAGCCTAAATATAAATGTCCCACTTCTGAGCACGACCTTCTCTGTGAAGAGAGTATAAGGGCATAGTCCACCACGAGGCACTAGCGCAGATTGGCAGACTTCACATGTCTTAGATTTTTTTTGCATTGGTGCCGGCACCGAGGATCAAACTCGGGTTGTTAGCGTACTGCGCAATTTGATGCGACCGCTCGGACACTGAGCTAACACGCACATAAATATAATTAAATAAAAAAACTATGTTTTATTTAAGACTGGTGCACTTTAGAGGTTCAGGCTAAGCGACCTAAGAGCTATGCCACCTCTCAATCCGGTGAAGCAGTCGAGGCCAGCCTCTCTGGCTGTGTAGTTCGTCATTTAAAAAAATGCTGTACTTAGTCTACATGTATTTCTATAGGTTCGGTGAATTTATTTTCCAATTAAACACAATAAAATTTTCTTAATGTTTTTAAACTCGTAATCTGAATACTACGAGTTTAAGAAAAATATAGACGAATTGAGAATCTCTCCCATTAACTTCAAAAAGAAGTTTATTAATAATAGGAGAATCAACTTACGCTATTTGATATTGCGGATAGTTTCTGCTGCAGCGACAGTATGTACTCGTAGGATTGGCTTTTGTTGGGCGTGCTGGGCTGCGACGAGCTGGTCGAGTTCACGTTAGTCATGCCTGGTGGATTATTATTATTTAATAAAACAATAATAAAAAGAAAGCATACATTGGCACCTAATGAGCTGGGTGAAAAGCGAACAAGGAAAGGTCAGTATACAGTGTCATTTTGCCTAAAATGTACATTTTATGGCTATTCTCTTATCCATTTATACTATAAAAATTGTGATAAAGGTTGTCCGCCAGTTTACATTACCACTGTTACAACAAATAAAAAACTTATTATATACACATTTCAACTTTACTTATTACCATTAAATTGTTTATTAGAACTTTTAACTACATTCGTTAAGGAAGAAACAAGAACTCACCCGCTCCATCAACGTCCACCGCCCGTCGCGCGATGGCGTGGTGGGCATGGTGTGGGTGGTGTGCGTGGTGCACGTTGCGATGCAGCTGGCCCGCCCCCACCAGCGACAGCGCGGGCCCGTTCAGACCAAACTTTTGACCGCCCATGAGATTCTGTCCGCCAACGCCTAAGTTTTGTGTCGCTAGACCTGTCAAGTTTATATTAATTTTAAGCAGACAGAACAATTATTTCGAGAGCCTATAGATCTCATTACAAATCATTTCATCTCCAGGATCTTCGATTTTTTTTCCTGACAATACTCCACGTACGTAAAAGGGATTGAACTCGGATTGTTGCGTACTATGCAAATTAAGACAAGCACCATGGCTTAGTCACAGATACATTCACATAAATATAGATAAATTCCGATTTATTTCCAAAGATATTTTCTTTATATAACGGAATTTATCTATCATCAATCGTACACACGTTTAAACATTTAAATAAATAAGGTTAAAATAAAAAGGGAAAGAAATTTAATGACTGATGCAATAGAAGCTACCGATATAATGGCTAATGTCGAAAACGACATTATACATAAAATAAAAAATGGTTACCTAAGTTCTGTCCAAGATTCTGCCCCATGAGGTTCTGATTGAGTGCGAGGTTCTGCGTGGCGAGCCCGATGGCCTGGTGCTGCAGCATGGGCGCGGTCAGGCCGGCAGCCAGCGGCGCGCCCAGCCCCAATCCCAGGCCGAACCCACCGCCCAGCGCCGGTGCGCCCAGTTGGCACACCGAGTTCTGAAGCACTTGCTGTTGAACTGTACGAACATCGCACATATTAGGATGTTTTTGTTATCACCGTTGCAAGTGAACATGAAATAGACACATTCTTATACGTTTCGAGAAATTGTTTTCATTTAGTTTTATCATTTTAAAGTTATTCAAAACGTTAAAAACGATCCATTTTCAAACATTCCAGACATTAAAGACAATGGTTTCATTCAATGACAAGTACGTCGCACCACGTACATTCCAGTGGTATATTCAACATCCAAGTTGCTTTCAATTATCGTACCCTACAAAGTTATCGTTGGTCCTTCGAGTCGGATTGCAATTTTATAGTATGTAAATGTACGATTAAGTAATACTAGTAAATATATTTTATTATTACCTTGACTAGTTGCAGTGTTTGTATAATCGACAAATAAACGACATGGAACAGGCGACAGTTTAATTCCCGCAGCGTAGGACCTTATCAACAACTAATTTAATTCCATTGAGTAAGAACCTGATAATCTATCAGTACATAGCACTATATATAGCTATATAGCTTCGTAAATGTTAACTAGCAAGGCTATATTGGTGCTGTTAGTGCATTATTTTAAATAACATTAGGATTTGCATGCGTTATACTAATGATGACTAAGGTATTTAGTCTCGATTCTAGACTAATAAGTTTTATGTTACTTTTTATTGTAAAAACTACGGATAGGATACACGTGACACTTGTCACAGGATGCTTAGTTTTTCAGGGAATGCGGTGTTTTAGTTTATGATATATTGTCAATTACTCATATGGGATCTATATTTTTTCAGTTTAAAATTTTTCTAACAAAAATTAGTTCTTTTAATTATTGACATGAAATTCTAGTATCTACTATCAAATCTAACACAAATAAGCTCTCGCAACACGGGTGTATCTCGAGTATTGGTATAAAAACTAACATATACTCGTAGCAGTGATATCTGATTTTTCCGTAAATTTCTGAATAATCCGAAAATTGTAACTGGTTTACAGTGGTTGGCCGTCTTTCGCATATAGGACTTAAAGAACTAGCTGAAAAGCGAATAGCGATTTCTGCCTGTAACTACCCCGCCAAAGAAAATGGCTACAAGGACTGAGTATAAGCTTTACGGTGATGTCCACTTACCATTCGAAAAACTAGTGGTGCGCAAGTTTTTCAGGGCAATATTATGAGGACTCCTTCGACTAAACTAACCAATTTGGACCAAAAGTAGATATAAAAGTGGCACTGCTCTTCAAAAACCAAGGTTCACAAAATATCACCATTTAATATACGGAAAGAGGTTGGCAGTGTCACGTTCAGCAGTGGATTGGAAAAGAGTTGGATATAATTTTGACATATGTATAGCCGAATTGAACATAAGATGGTGGTGATGGTTACCTATGAAATCGTTCGCAGTTGCCAGCATGGGCTGGTAGTACTTCTGGGGCTGGTAGTGAGCGGGAAACCGCGCGCCCGCCGCGACGCACACTGCGCACAAATGTTACTCACAAACTTACGCACAGACAAAGCTTCGCATAGAGTTACTGATTAAAGAATTAACATTAATGCAACAAGTAGAATGGACATTTGTTTTTAAATTACACACAAATACGACTGAAAAGCGTTTCGACAGGTCAAATTTACAAGGGAGTGATGCTACGCTCCTCGTGATGTGAACGTTTGTGGAGGACTAAACAGATAACGTTTACAGTCTCTGTCTACCGTGCTAGGACTTGGGAGCTAATTTTTGTCCGTGTTCAATTATCATTAGTGTATTCATATCCTTATAATAAAGGTCAGTTTCCCTACCTACATGAGCAAAAGGTCATACGAGATACGGGACACATGAGATATGAGAAATGAAAATGGAATAATCGGGTAAATATCTTTTAACGCACAGATAAAACTTAAGTAACTTGTATTAAAATGTCCATTCTACAAAAAAGTAATCAAAGCGATTATAAAAAAGGCAAAGATTAAGCACAAAAAAACAAAACATATCAGTGTAAGTTCCTGACAAGTTAAATAAAATTACAACATAAAAAGAATTAAGATTTTTTTTTAAAGTCAGCATACAAAAGACATGAAACAATTACTAAGGGTTTTCATCCAAAGCTAAGTAAGCATGCAATAGCAATTAGTTTAAAACCTGTCATATAACTTCTGTAAGGCACTGCATAATCATTTTTTGTCTTTTTTCTTCTGTCCTTCATTTAAATCAGCTAGAACTATGAAAATATGTTTCCGTTAGACCACCCTGTATATTCCTTGATACTTTATTTCCGAATTAAAAACGAATTGAGAGAGTATATAATATTTTTCAAACCCACATTATATACTAATGTGTTTTTCAATTGTAAAGTTTTCTTAGTACACATTTGTTAACACTTCTCTTGAAAACACCCCACATTGTCACTGGAGTAATGAAGATTTTCTAAGAAAATATCAATAAACATAGAATTTCTTATCTTAGACTTACAATGCGTTGTCAAGTGACAAATTTTAAAAGCTTATAGACTAGTGTATTCAATAGCTGAAAATACCTGGCTGTGCGTTACTGAGCAAGTTGTTATGCAGGGCCAACTCGGGCTGAGGGTACTGCGGCTGGTTGAGCAGGCCGAGGAGATTGGGGCCTGTGAGGTTCTGCTGCTGACTGGAATGGCAAGATGGTTTGATTGGAATTAGTAATGAAATGATTTTGAGATAAATGAAATATATGTAGGTACAGCAATAGATTTTAAATAGAGAGGAATGTTCACCAAATCAAAAAAGTAGGTTAATATGCAAAACTAACGTTTGGATTATCACAAACACGAACTCAATTACGGAGGACAATTAAGACGTTCGTTATCGTATTCGGTGTCTCATGTGTCAGGGGATACGTACATTGTCACACAAAATTTGGTGAGTGATTTTTTGTGTAATTAAAAAACGAAGAACTACTTGGTACAAGCCACATGTGATTTAAACTCCTTTCAATCAGGTAAAGCGTTCAAGGCCAGCTTCTCTGGCCAATCTGTGTAGTCGTCATTAACAAAAAACTCCTAACCATCAGGTTGCCTATCTACTACTGACCACATAGTCTTCAAATCTTTAAGATCACGTCAGGGTCTCTAAAGGTTTAATATTTTGATAATGGTAAAATGTAAACTCACTTCATAATATTCTGCTTCAACAACATCCTCTGTATATTTTCAGCATTGGGTAACGTATCGCTAAGGCCGGGAGTAGGTGTGAGCGTGGGCTGGGAGTAAGGCAGGCGGCTCAGACCCACGGGATCGCCCAGCGCTGGTGCCAATCCTCCTAAACCCATTGCGAGTCCCAATTCCGCGCCCACTCCCATCGGAGTGCCAACTTGACTCAATCCGAGCAACGGTGTGTCTGTAGCTATTTGTAATGGCGTACTCAAATTTGTTAAATTGGCCTGTAGCGGCCCACTAAGCAAGTTGGGATTGATGATGGCGTTTTGGAAAGGCAGCGCTTGCGGTATTGCAGCCTGTATGTTGGTGACGATCGGTGTTGTAATGGGCGGTGCCGTGGTTTGGGGCAACGGCGCGCTTATAGGAATCTCGGGCTTGGCTTCCACTCGGTGCTCTGTGACGGTATGAGGTGGGTGCATCTGTGAAGCGACTGAATACTGGTGTGTAGGAACATAGTTTTCTTGAGGAATGACTTGTGAGGCCGGCTGTACGATCTGCTCCTCCGGCAGCCCGTTGACTTGAGGGTCGACTCTGCGGGGTTCTTTGGCAACTTCAGAGTAAAGTTTCGGCTTGTCTGGCCCGGCTTTGTCCTCGGCTGCCTCCTCGCCGCGGTCCACAACGGGGCTGACTAGAAATCTTGATATCTTACGAGCGGGTTTTTGCGTTTTCTTTTCGCCGTTTGTTGATTCTGTGCTGCCAGAGCGCTCTGGTGCCATTGATCCGCCGTCTGATTGATTGGAACCTGAATGAGGTTTATAATGGTACATTTATATTTTATGTAATTTAAATTACATATATTCTGAAACATATGAAGACAAACTCTATCATTTTTAACTTCAATTTTATCTATTTATCTTCAAAATGCTTCTTTCCTTTCACTAATTTCTCAATTTAAATTTATAAAAGGTAATGAAAGAGGCAGTGTTAATAAGAAAGGCAATGGTAAACACAAACGCACCTATAGAAGACGCCGTGCTTATCTTCCTTGACGCTATGTCAGCAGGCAGGTGAGCCGGCACGGCGGGTGGGAGTGCGGGCGTAGGTGTGGGCCCCGGCGTGGGCGTGGGCATTGGCTCCGCGGGTGTTGGAGTTGGAGCATCGGGCGTGGGTTCGTCATCCCCCAGCTCTGCGAGCGCGATGCTGTCTTGACTCGCTGTGGGCGTGGTGCACTCAGAGTTGTCCTGGTTCGAATCCGTTAAGTTTTCCTCGCGCTCAGTCGTCTCCGAGTCATAGTCAGTCTGTAAAGATTGTTTTTAAATAAACCTCTATATATCATCGAAATATTTATTATCGAGGGCATAAAATAAAAACGAGACAATCACTAACATTTACCACAAGTAAGCACAATCGACTTCCATTAATCCTAGTAAAGCATATATTAGACTGAACGCTCGTTCAAGTAGGAGAGGACCGTGAAATCATTTAGTATATCTATTAGCCGATTATGGCAATGAAAACAAACTTGTATATATGTAAATGGTGTATCATGACAAATAAACGTAAATAAAACAAGTATATTTACGAGTTACAAAAGCAGACTTCAAATCAAATCAGTTACGGATTAAACAATAAAGTGTACTACGCGCGGACACTGTTATTTTCAAAGTAGCATAGCTATATTACGACATTCTGTTCTTCTGTCACCTTCATGCTTGTTGTCGTAACGTAGTACGGACCTACCTTATTATTCTTCTATTGTTAACTATAACCTTTTACGCATATATCTTCTGAACTAAAAGACCTATCGTAACAAACTTTGATACTCAAAATTGGTTCATAAATTACAGTGCCATGAGGAGTGTACATACATTAAAATACATAGTACATCTTAGAAGTAGTTTAAAAGTACCATTCGTGATCGTAAGTCTAAAACACTTATAATACGTCACCTTATCCATGTTAAGACGCAATGCGGCGTGGTGAGCTGGACTGAGCACGGGCGTGGATGCTGGGTCGCTGAGCAGCTGCTGCACGATATCGCGGATCAGCTCCGTGAATGTCAAGCTTTGCCACTCCGGCAACAAGTTGTTGGACACCTGCAATATCGAACAGAAACCATATCATCATCACTTCAGCCGCAGATCATCCACTGGTCATAGGCCTCCCGCTACGATTTCCACAAGGACCGTTTGTACGCTTGCAGCTGTGACCGTTGAGGTCGTGAGACGTCCTACGCTTTGTGCGCCGGTTCCTGACCTCCAATCGAGAACTTTTTGGCCCCGCTTCAAGTTGCTAACACGGTGAGCTATGTACCTTCGTTCGTTTACGGATCTCCTCATTCCTGATATGATCTCGTAGAGATACTAAAATCTAGAGTCTTATATCGCAAAGCACAACAAGCCATGGAGAAGGCTATCCTCCTCATAGCTTGTTGAGCTTACTTAAGAAACTCATATTGAAATTTACAGCCCACAATATTGCATTAGAAAACCAATGTATATACACGATTACAATAAGACTTTTTTTAAGCGAAGCGATAAATCTCAAGTTAAATGGACCTTTTGGTGTTTCTTGCTTGTGAAAATTAGTTCTTATTAACCATTTTTCAAGTATAATAATAAATAATAACAAACTACTACGTTTTATTAGCAGAATATGCTTTTAAATTTGTCAATGGGTCGTTAGTAATCAGAATTTCCTTACAAGGTTACTAGCTATCTCCTCGGGGTTGACATCGGTGACGTCGAACTTGAATGTGACAGTTTTGGACTTGGATTCGAGCTGGCACTCCACCACGGTGGCCGCTTCGTTCACCTCCAGCACCGTCAACTTGGGCAGTTTGTCCTTCTCACGGGAGCGCTTCTTGGAGCCGCGTGATTTCTTCTCGCTCGCGATGGGCGAAGGATTGCTGTGCCGATGTTAACTGCAATGAGGAATTACAACGATGATTAAAATTTGATCACTGAACTGTCTACCCCGCTTCCGAGGTATCGCTATTCGCTAGCCATGGCTATACAATGAGTGAAATTTTTAAGTGATTTTTTGTGTCAGTGCCGGTTGGGATTCGATCCCTGACCGTCAGATGGTAAGTCGAATGCTTACCTACTAGGCTATCACATCAGCAGAAATGATCTTTATATGAATCTAACTAACCTTCTTGTTGCGACTCCCCTAATTTCTCATCCACGGAGCTTAAATCTGGAGGCCTGATCGCTTCTGGATGAGTAGACCCTGATGGAAATTCTGTCAGCGGTGTTAGGAACTGTTCTTTCTGACCTCCATTGATTAAATGTCCGTTTTCTGACTGATCAGGGTGGATGTTCAATTGCTGCGGTATCGATTCCTGTGTTTGGCCGGAGGTCTGGATCGATGTTTGAACAGAAGGTTGGATTAATGGTTGAACAGACGATTGGACAGATTGTTGAATAGATGACTGAACGGGGGGTTGGACAGATTGCTGGAGAGCTGGCTGAATAGGAGCTGGAGCAGTTGACTGCACAGAGGGTTGGATTGATTGTTGGGCAGAAGGCTGAATTGATTGCTGAACAGACGGTTGAACAGATTGTTGCGTAGATGGCTGAACAGGTTGTTGCATTTGTGGTTGTATAGATTGTTGGATTGATGGTTGAATAGTTTGTTGGACAGGCGGTTGTACAGATTGTTGGACAGGCGGTTGTACAGATTGTTGGACAGGCGGTTGTACAGATTGTTGGACAGGCGGTTGAACAGATTGTTGGACAGATTGCTGCATTGATTGCTGGACAGTTTGCTGCATTGATTGTTGGGCAGATGGTTGTTGCACAGGCTGCATAGACATTTGAGGAGTGGAATCGTGCCCTTGAGGTGCATTCTGTTGCACAGACGCAGCAACCGAAGACGGTATCGTGGACTCCACTTGGTAGGAAACATTCTGCATGGTCTGTACAGGTTGACTTTGATGTTGGTACATTTGCAGAGGGTTGACAGAGTAATTCTGCACCGGAGTGCCTTCATGACTAGATATCTGCCTTTCACTCTGCTGAACCACATTGAAATTCTGCGTCAATATGTTATGAGGAAGAGATTGTCCTTGAAGAGGATGCATTTGGGGGTGATAATGTTCATCCTTTTTCTGCATTTGCATATCTAGGTACTGGTTTTGATACTGTTGCATTTGATCTACCGACATTTGAGGTTGTAGTGGAGGTGGCTGCTGATATTGATCGGGCACTAAAGTTTGTTGTTGGTCGTGAACATCGGCAGTGCTTATCTGACTTTGCTCAGAGCCTTGCCGTTGGTAAACCGGACGTTGAGCTCGCAACATCTCCTCAACCTTCTGCTGTTGCTGCCCCATCAACTGTTGCTTTTGAGCTAATAGAGCTAAATTCTGCTGATCAATAATGTTTTGCTGCGTTTGTATTTGACGCTCCTGCTGAGCAAGGTATTGTTGCTGATGAAAAATTGTGTTTCTAAAATGCTGTGGAGATAGTGTCTGCCCAGGCATATGCAGCTGTTGTTGCGTTAGCATCTGTTGTTGGAATACTAATTGTTGCTGTGCCAGCATTTGCTTCTGCATGTTTAATTGTTGCTGGGCTTGTACCATTTGTTGCTGGGCATGTGCTACTTGCTGCTGTTGTGCTAAAATGGCGGGATCAACTGCGGCCGACAGTATATTAGGTTGAATAAAATGTTGCTGATTCTGTTGGAAGTTGAGATTTTGACTAGCTTGTTGTTGCATTTGAGATCCTAGTAAATTGTTAATCTTCTGGTGGAAGGCGTCGTGGTCTTGCTGCGCTGGCGGTGCAGGTACATCTACGCTCTCGGTGGTAGGCTGTTGACTGATGGAGGGAGTTTGCTGTGTTTGTTGAGGCTGTTGTACTATTTGCTGTTGTTCAGACTCCGATTCCTTTCTGGATTGTAGAGTATCTGGTCTCTGTATAATCTGTGCGAGGATGTTTTGTAAATTTTGTAAGGACGGGTCGAGAACTTGGCTGGAAACGAGATTCGGCTGTGGGCCAGTTATGACGGGGTCTTGTGCCGTCAGCTGCTCCTCCAATTGTTTCTGCTGTATGACTGCCGCTTGATGCCTCATTATGTTTTGTTGCTGCTGTATAATATGTTGTTGTAATGCTTGGTTCTGATTACTGATCTCAAATTGGGTGTTAAGAAGGCTAGTATGCTGCAATTGTTGTTGTGAAGACACCGGCTCAAGCTGTGTTTGTTGTTCCATAAACTGACTCTGGACATTTTGTTCTAACATTTGTTGGTTTAAGAGATTGTGCTCCATGAGGGCCTGTTGCTGTTTGATATTCTGTTCGAGTGAGGAGAGCGAGGGAGATATCCGGGCCTGCATGAGATTATGCTGCAGGA
Source organism: Meandrusa payeni (assembly GCA_029286785.1). Taxonomy (NCBI): domain Eukaryota; kingdom Metazoa; phylum Arthropoda; class Insecta; order Lepidoptera; family Papilionidae; genus Meandrusa; species Meandrusa payeni. Next base: position 8,892,262 of record JAGSMX010000029.1, read on the forward strand.
TCTTCATGGCTGTTTCTTCATTGCTTATCTGTTGATACTGTTGTTGTAAGATCTGTTGTTGAGTTTGAAGAAACTGCGACTGTTGGTCTAGCCTGCAAAATACACGTTTATTTACGAAGCGAAATTAAATAAATTCGGTTTTAGGAAGACATCTATGGTAAGTACGTACTGAACGCCTGCTAAAGCTGGCTGAGATCCCACTCCATTCAGAAGGCCAGCTTTCACTGGATCCACGGGACTTGCTTGCTGCTGGTTATGGAACATTTTCACCTGAAAAAGAGAAAGTTTCCTACATTTACCATAAAACAAAACGAAATATCATTGGGACGACTGGCATCGACCTCCACAGATCAAATCATAAGTTGACCGCTAATCCGCTACGTTATCTTCTGATTTAAGTGTTTTAGTTCCTACATAATTATAACCGTTACTACCTCAAAGGTTATTCGACAACTGAGTGGTTGCGATATGGACGAAACTTTAAACTTTAACGCTGAACTTTTATTATGCCTAATATTCTTCATTCAACAGACAAACATATAAACAAACAGCCGACACTGACCTGTTCAAGAATTAACTGCTGGCGGTTCTGCTCATTGATCAGCTCTTGATTGAACAGCATCTGGGCTTTCTTCTCGCTCCTCTCTCTATTGAATAAATAAACTTATTATTTGGAATTCTTTACAAAACATTTAAAAGATTACGTAACTGTAATCTTTTAAATGTTTATACATCTTATAAATGTGTACCAGCTGTTTCAGCTCACTTCCTTTGTCCAGATAGGACAGCAAAAGTAGCCCAAGTTACTCTTTATTACATTAGCTATCTGCCAGTGAAAGTCCCGCCAAACTCGGTCAAGCCGTTCCAGAGATTAGCCGGAACAAACAGACAAAATATTTAAAAAATGTTATTTTCATAAATGTACCGTATATACATTCATATGCATATAGTAAAAAGCGGTTATTTTAATAATACAAACGGAAACTAGTAATTTATTTATTTGCATAGATAAATAAATAATACTATGCAATAAAAACACTCAAGCACGTCACCCAAACGGCAGGGATGACTTCCACTTTGTATGATCTTGGGACCTCTATCGCTTCATTCACATTTATGTAAACGTTTCCTTCAAAAAAATCTATATACAATTAAAACACTTTTTATCACATAACAGTACAAAATTAAATTTAATAGTAAAAGTATTGTCTTTTTGACGAACCTAAATTGATTGCCCAGAGAAGTAGACGGCAACAGTTTCGCCGTATTTAAGAGGTGGCAAAGCTCGTATTAGGAGCAACACGGCGCAAGGGCCCCTGAGAGAGGACCCCGGCTTGAATGGTCACTCTGATCGCGTTAGCAATCCGTAGTGAGGGTGCCCGAGAGGACCGAACCACGACCCGGTCGGTAGCGTTTATCGGACGACTAGTTATTGTCTACTTAAAATACAACTGAAGGAAAAAGGCCCGTGTAAGACTAAGCGACTATACACACAGGTGAGGTTTAAGATTACAACGCATAAATAAACGTAACGGCGGGCTGGTGTCAGTAAACAAAGAACATATTGTACTGACGCCCGCAGAACTTGACGAACAAAGCATTCGAACGAACATTCAACTTTTAAACAGTCTATTTCGAACTGAGTGCGTCGGATACGTCAACAGGCAAGCATATTTCTGCTTTAAGTTTATTTTTGTTTAAAAGTGACGGGACGAGTTTGAAGTTCAACATAGTGTCGATACCGTAACATAAATAGCAACCGACCGAGTCGTGGTTACCCCTCACCGGGGGGACCCTTGTGTCGAGTTACTAGCGATAGAGGTTCAGGCTAAGAGACCTAAGAGCTGTGCCACCTCTCAATCCGGTGAAGCAGTCAAGGCCAGCTTCTCTGGCCAATCTGTGTATAACTTGTAGGTCTTGTGGAATGAAATAGTCTAATAACTAATACAATCGCTTCATTCAGACGGCGTAACGTTGTACAAGGAATTATTTTAACGAATACCGTTCAACGGCGCGTCTACACAATCTATATACAAAATTAATAAGAAGTCGTAAGAGTACAAACTAATAGAGTTAAGTTATGGTCACCAACTTGACGCTATTTTTGGCCAGTACTCTGGCAAGGCGGCATTTTGAGGATGCTATCTCGTCCATGGTGACGGATGTTGTAAAAGCTCCGAGGTATTAAACAAACCTAGATACAACGGCCTCGAATCTGCTACTTGCCAATGAAGAAGATATAATAAGGTTCAGGTAAATCAATAAGATATTATTGTATAATAACAATCGCCGAGTCCGTGTCCTTGTCCGAGAGAGAGAACAAGAGCCGTGGTAGCTCAGGGTCCGTCCGGTTGGCTCACGTTGCGTAGTATGCTAGCAACCCGAATTCGATCCCCGTGCTACCAATAAATTTGTTGTTGCAAATTTATGTGCTGATTTACCACGCGCTCGGCGGTGAAGGAAAACATCGTGAGGAAACCTACATTTCTACGGCATGTGAAGTCTGCCAATCCGCATTAGGGCCGCGTGGCGGACTATGCCCTTATACTCTCTTCACAGAGAAGGCCTGCGCCCAACAGTGGGACATACATAAAAGCTGTAACTTTAACTTAATCGCCGAGTGCTATGATGCTAGCTAACAAGTATTACTATATTTACGAGTAAAAACAAAAATCTACTTCAAATCAAACGTCACGGATCAAATATTCTACACTACGCAGAGATGCTTTATTTTATATCAGAATTATCTTAACTATATTACGAAGTTGTAGCATCGTTGTCGTTATCCAGTACGTAATCTTGGACCGTCTTCTTCCAACACATCAATCAATAAGCATTATGCTTTTATTTCATTAACTTATCTATATACTTAATATGATCATTTAACTTTTTTTTGGATTTGAAGCTATGGTTACATGTTTACGTATTACCGTTAATAACCTTAAGGCTTTCACACTTTTACGTGGTCGAGAAACAGCTAAAACCCGTTAAATTGCACTCACAAATCTATATATATAAAAGAGAATGTGTGTGGTTTGATTTGTATAGGCTCCAAAACGTCTGGACCGATTACAATGAAACTTTCAGGTAATCTTCAGATTGACCTGACGAGTAATCGTGTAAAGTTTGGTTACAAACGGAGCACTCCTCCTTTTGAACTGTCAAACACGCCAATAGAGGTTCAGGCTAAGCGACCTAACAGCTGTGCCACCTCTCAATCCGGTGAAGCAGTCAAGGCCAGTTTCTCTGGCCAATCTGTGTAGTTCGTCATAAAAAAAAATGTCAAACAAGCCATACGTCGTACTTTTATTTCTGACATTAATTTGAGGCCGATATGTTTTTGTATAAATGATAAGAATGATATTGTATTTACTGATATGTACTGGGTGTAGGTAATGAACTTCACCCGTTCGAGGAGAGAATGAATATAGAGAGAAATGAATAATTTTATAATGTTGAGAGAGTTAAATTAAATATTAAAATCATGTAAGTTTATTGTTTGAATAACATAAAGTACGACGGTACGCTAGTAAATTATAAAATCTTAATTACCTGAACGGGTTTTCGGCAAATCAGATCCATGAAAGAAAAAATTTAAAATAACGTGGAACAACAAAAATATTTCACAAATTAAAAACAAAACGCAATTCTCTTCAACTATTTCTTCAATAAATTATACCACTTATTTTGATCAAAGAGAACGTATCATTTCAATCTTACATATCTTCCGAAAGTCTTTAGTATTTACTTGTCGGTAAATTGCCTTTGTTAGCTTGAAGGCTTTCACAGTTCGATTATGTTAGATTGAAATAATTAAATTCGACGTAAATATAATAACATTGCCCAAGTGTGATTATAAACCAACAACTCTCATTCGAAAGCAAGCGGCACTGAGTCAAATTACATCACTATAGTCTCATAATACGACCTCGACGAGGCATCGTATTTCATCGACTTTGCACAAAAAATAACGCACGTTTCGAATACTTCTTTTAAATGTTACTATTAATCCGTGTTTAACTATGAATATGCTTCATCACATATTTATTCAGTCCGTCCGTTCGGATATCAAATAGTAGCCTTCGCAAGGGGAAACCGCATTTAATCGAAAATATAATTAGAGACTATAATTGCTTAAACAGTAGATCCAAAGTCACGCGAAGTCGGAGCGAACTGAAGGGCAAATGGTGTTATCATCCAACTTACTGTAACCACGGTAACATCCGAATAAACAATGAACTACCTGCATATACTGGTTAGATATTTTCCTGCCAGCAATATCATATATACTTAGACCAAGAAGTATTACACCACCGGTATAATATAATAGTTTATCGGATCGAGTGGTAAGGTCGGCAGAGCTAGTCCTTAGAGGTCCCAGATCTCTTGTACTTGTTGAAGAGAAAATTCAATAAAAGATTGAATTTTCTCTTCAAAAACTAATTACAAATCAATTTTTATTAGGTCCAAAAGCTAATTTGATTGATTGAAATGCCTAAATTAATTTAATTACATGCAGGATACCTAGAATACTTTGGTAAAATTGGCCAGAAAAAACAATGACAACTTGGAAAAGCTAGTTGACATAGGAATTTTTTTCTTTGACAAGAAAGCTAGCAATTTTTCTTTTTTTTTTAGAAAATATTACTAACATTCTTGTTAACCATCCCAACTAAGCTAAGGCTTGTGCTAGGAGATGGTTCACGTCAATAATCGAATGGTGGGTTCGAACCAACGACCTTAAGATTCGCAGGCCGTACCCTAAACCATTAGGCTATTGACGCTTCAAATTCGATAATAAGGCCTGAAGGTCGTAATCCAACTCGCTGGACTGACCAAATCCGCACCACTGTCATCACCTCGGTTAGCAATGCTCCCTCAGTCATCTTATCTATCCTTATCCTATTACCTTATCCGACGAACTTTGGCTTAGGAAACCGACGCGAGGAGACGGGAGATGGAAATGTAACGGCAAATTTGGAAGATGAAATTACATACGAAAAAACCAATTACTAACAATTTAGACAATATTTGAGTATCAATGGCATATCATCGGAAAACCATTGCGACAACTGAATTAGGAGATTACCAAAATTGCCATTCATTTTCACACAATTGTAGTGCAGACTTGGGGCCCAGATTGGCAATATATATGTACGTATGAATACTAATGAAGTGAGTGAAAGACGTGTGTCATGTTCGCTTTTTGTGTAAATTTATAAGCACAAAGCGACACACAAACACATCGTTATTTCTCTGTTTGTCTACAAAATTGATTACAAACGCAGACATACAAACTATATTCAGAATATTATTCTGCATATATTTCGGAACACTCGTGCCCCAACCAGGTAAAGTACGTTTGTCACGCGAATTTCGCGCTCGACTACGACTGTCACAGATCGCTGTCAAGCTGACGTTTACCCGTACCGGTGACACTGACAGGGTAAAATGTACGGGACACGCGATATAAACGCTTTACAACTGTCATGAGTCTAAATTTGTTCGTATCATACACTCCGATAAGGACTCGACACGACTGACGTATTTAAATGCGGATATCTGTAGGTAAATTTAGTCAGCGTCGACAAACCACATGCGACAAATGATAAATTTTAATTACAAGACATGTATTGTTAATCAAAATCGTACTTTACCTGTAAAATCCTTGGAATGTGTACTAAAGATTAAATAGAGGAAAAAAGTAGGATCGTATCCAATTACTTGAAAGGCCGCGAAAGGTTTCTTCTAAACTAAGTACATTTATTTACTGACAAGTGACGACACTACACCAATGTGACGGGTACAGACAATTTTAGTTTGAAAAATATAACTTAGACACTTTTCCCGTAGAATACTTCGAGAATAACACAACAATCTTATGTTTTATATACGGTATCGAATTGATAAGTGAAATTTATCACAGGCAACACATATATTTGAAAAAAAAAATCACCAAAACTATACACTAAACTACAGAATATCACAGAAAAACCAGTCTAATAGACGTACAATAAAGTTGTAGCACAAATGGGCAACATCGTTAGCATAGCGTGGCTTCACTAGTGTGTTGAGTGCACAACTCGACGCGGCGTCACACCAATTAATGGCGGGCAATGAAACGTAAGTTCGTACAATTACGACAACGCGCGGAATGTCGACGGAATGCACAACATTTAAATGAACATAAAATTATCTACCATTTTTTTATTTTCAGTTGTCATTGTGCAAACGTGTTCGGCAACCGCATCCGGCGATACTTTGAAATATAACTATATATAGATAGCAAATTGAATTCTAAAATAGTAAAAGAAATAATAATCATGAAATCTAATGTTTCCTTCTTTGTAAATATGTGCGTAAAACGTACAGTTGTGGAATGCTGACTTATTTACGTGTAAACAAAAACCGATCTCTTGAAGCACCTGTATCTACGCCCTTCTCTCATTCGGGAAAGTTCCAACTGGAGATCTAATTTCTATTAATCTTTACTCGGCCTTCTCGGGCGCCCTCGGATCGGAATGCTTACGCGTAACATAGTAACCGTCCAAGCAGAGGTTACCTCACTCGGGGGACCCTTGTGTCGAGTTACTAGCAATAGAGGTTCAGGCTAAGCGGCCTAAGAGCTATGCCACCTCTCAATCCGGTGAAGCAGTCATGGCCAGCTTCTCTGGCCAATCTGTGTAGTTCGTCATTAAAAAAATCCTTTAAGGGAAAAAATATTGTTCTTCTCGCTGCCGACTTAATGTTGAAAACGACCAATTTTTTTACGCATATTTCAACACGTTATCGCCATCGACATGATGCCGACAAAGATTAAAATGAAAGTATTTTATTATGTTGATCTAAATCAGATAACACAGAATGACTGAATTCCTATTTTTAAGATAAGTGAAAATTTGACACGTATTACAAGTACGTATTTACGAGTAAAAACAAAAACCAACTTCAACGAATCGAAACAAACTTTGAACGCTATTAGGCGCGGTCGGCCTCTTTGTATTTCCAAATTATCGTAAGAATATTATGAAATAGAATTAATCAGAACCTAACCAACCTCTCATCAATTCAATATGAGTTATTCGTTCATTTGTAGCCGACAATGCAAATTTAAGACTTATATGGTTTTCTAATGGAGGCCCATTATCAGGGTTACACCAAATTGAAATGGGACCACACTGGAACCATAAGCTTTCAAATAAAAAAAATAATTCTATCAAAATTGGTTCACCGTGTCGAAATTTACGAGGTTTTTAAAAGAAGAACATAGAGACGAATTGTAGGTCAGTTGAAAAGATTTCGTAATGCTTAATATATAAAATGAAATACCGGAATCGGATCGAACTCCGGTTGCTAACTATATAACTTCAGTTGAGACGACTGCCATAGACTAAGCTATCACGGCTCTCCAGTCAAGTGACCTTGATCAAAATCGACTACACAAAAGTCGTCGACACGAGTTCGAAGACACCGAATTATATTTGCATACGAATCGCAACGTGATGCCGTCAATAACTTTGTATTATTAGAAAAATTTGATTAATAATAGAGCCGTGGTAGCTCAGTGTTCGGGCGGTCGCCTCAAGTTGCGTGGTATGCTATCAAACCCGAGTTCGATCCCTGGTGCCGACACCAAAAAATTTGTTTGCAATTTTATGTGCTGATTTAACGCGCGCTCGTCCGTGAAGGAAAACATCGTGAGGAAACCTACTGTCCTAGAATTTTTTTCTAAGACATGTGAAAGCTGCCAAGCCGCGCTAGAGACGCGTGGCGGACTATATGGTTTTATACTCTCTTTACAGAGAAGGCCTGTGCTCAGCGGTGGGACATATAAGGCTGTTACTGTTAGAAATATTCGATTCAGGGCCGGTCGCGTACACAACGTAAGCGTCGATACATGGCCGTGCTACGAATTTATTATGTTAATAGCGTTCGTATGGAATTATAATGTATATAAATAAAGTACAAGAGGTAACTGTACTGATATATAACTGCAGTATATCGCTACATGTGTTCCGGTAAACCTTGTCCCAATACAAAAGACCCGATAAGTAATCCATAGGCGTTTACTAAGCTAATGAGCGTTTACAATACAAAACTGAATTTCTACTTAACGTCAGGTGAAAGAAAATTGTAAGTTATATCGGATATAACTTAAAATAATAATTTCAAGTCACAATCAACTTACAGCGGCACAATATAGCAGATGATAAAATCCAAATCGAAGTTTGTACGTAAATACACTGAAAAATGACATTTTTCATTTCACACTACCAATCTTGAAAACTTTCAAAAAATCACAAATAAATTGAAAAACTCTTAAAGCGTTGTCAGAAATACTACAACGGAGCAACACGCTTGGCAGGAACATGGTCGCAACTATCCCTACTTGCCACTTGCTCGACCACGCGAATTTATTATCGCCGGCCGGCATAGGGACGGGGCCGTGTCATTATCGATAATCGATATCGAAAAATATATTATTACCGTACTATCCTTACAGAAAGAATAGATGTAGTGAGTTAATTATATGTAGATAGATAAATCCTTTATTGCACCGAAATATTTGTACAAATAATGCTATTTAGCATTTTCTTCCAGCTAACCTTTGGTGACTAAGAGCAGGCTAAGGGTAGTGCCACTAAATATAGCGTGAAAGGAGTCGAATATAGATATATAAATATACATATAACGTCTATATACATATAATAATATACATAGTACATGTCCACTACATGTAAACTTTTCTAACTAATTTCTGGCAATTCAAAGGTTGTCTGGAAAAGTTCGTTCTTAGCGGTAAGACCGCATATAGCTATATAGTATTAAATCAATATGTGAAATGTTTTATTACTTATTGCTGTACTCGTTACTTATTGAGTAAAAAAAATATTCATTTATTCGAATTACTATGTAACTGTCAGTGTTCGTCAATTAATTTGCTAAATAATTTGCGGCCTATGGCGAGGGTCTCATCTCGGCTCATAAGACCAAATAAGCACCCAAGTTTCAGTTTTACTCCACTTTTAGAATTAGCTTAAAATATATATTTTTTTAATTTTTGCATTTTGTTCCAGTAAACATTTAAGGGTTAGAGTTTACCCACTTTCTATATTAGGCACTAATTAAAAGAAATACAATACAAAATCATTGAAAGAACTGAGTAAATTCTCTTCAAGATAAATTGAAATGGTACTTTTCAATGACAGGAAGTTCTCTAGCAATAACGCTTGTCAAAGCTAAATACGGTTGCATACTTCTTGGTAAAGTCTCTCTTAATTATGAATTATACGTTGACTTCACCGAAGTGGGGACACGGATGATTTTAAAATATTATCGATATTCGATGTTTAAAACATATGCCCATCACTAAGTAATTAATCGTTTAATGCTTCTGTATCTGCATGCATAGATAGATAAGCTAATCGATCATTTTAAAGGTCGCATATTGTGCATTAATTGGCAACGATCGAGCATCTGAATCAATAAATCTACTATATACATCGATTAGCGTTGCTCGCATTTTTTATTAGCTACAAAAACTCCTAACACAAATATCTTTCCATCCAAAGATTGTTTAGAAGAGATCGCTCTAAGCAATAAGACCATCCATTGTACATGCAATTATATTGTATCAAAAATAATATGTAAAAAGTATTGTTCTTATAATGCACGTGGTAATTGTTGTGCAATTAATTAATAAATTCATAGCGGATTTTACACTCGATGTTCTATGCAAGAGGTAGCCGATCTTTAAGCATTAAGGAAGACTTTGTACAAATAAAGAAAACTGTACGCATTATACGAAAGGATTATTGCAATTTTACAGTAGTCAGTTTCGACTCGATTGAGGAATTAGAACATTTAATTTTGGTTTAGCGTCTGCGAATCGTAAGGTCGTAGATTCGAATCCAATATTCGACTATTGACGTGAACCATGTCCTAGCACAAGCTTAAGCTTAGTTGGAATAGTTAACAAGAATGTTAGTAATATTTCTAAAAAAAAAGAAATAAATATTGCAAATTTCTTTAAAAAATCGTAATTGTTAATAATTATTAGTAAATAATACAGATTATGACAGAAAATGACTGACATTAGGACTTTAAAAACACCTCAGTGCTCCCTGTGACGAAAGGCAATTCTATCTAGAGCAACCCAGCCCACCTCTACAGTATAGACAACAAATTACTTGTTTTATTCGAAAAAAAATTAATTTACATGTTTGAAATTCAATTGACTTGTTAGTACGTGCTGATTTTAAGAGGAGGCCTCCCGCCTACATAGAGAATTTGGCACTACAACTTTCCCTCCCTGGTCGACAATCATGAGGAAGACCCAAGACAAGGTGGGAGAGAGAGTACAGTGCGGAACGACATGAGGGACCCTACCACCAAGTGAGAGAATTGCAAGGAAATAATAGAGAGCATGTACTGACCGGTTGAGCGAGATGAGCTGCGACTTGAGCAGCTTGAAGACGATGCGCGCGTCCTCCTCCATGATGAGACCGGCTTTGGCCATCTCGTTGGCCACCTCCTCGCAATCGTCGTGTTCCATGTCGAATTCAAACTGGATCGCCTCGTTCTCCTTGTGAGTGTAAGACCTAGGAATCAAATAATATTTTATAGATATGCTGAAACATGTTTATGGACAGATACTATTTCCATGTGTAAATATTTTATTACCATAAGTCACTAACCGTTTCTTTGGATCGATAATCTTGAGCCGGAATTGTATCTTGGTAATGTCGGAGGAGGTGACGAGGTCGCGGCCAACTATCTCCAGCCGCAGCCCGATGTCCTCGCCGAAGAATTCGTGGTTGAGAAGATCTTTGACTTTAGGCCTAACAAGAGCAACATATTGCTACATACAGAAATACTTTTAATTTAAACCCTTAACAATACAATATCAGATATCTTTAATGTTTTTGGAGAGCAGGGCTTTCTAATCAGGACATACATGACAAATGGCAATTGATCAGTTCAAAAGCATGCAATAGTTACTAGGTGTAAGGCAGACCATACACCTGCATAAAGAGTGCATGGCTCCCAAGACAACTAGCTTCGGTTATGCTGATATTCTATTCGGAGGAATCCTGATTAGTGGGGGCAGAACTATGGTCAGTTGTATCAAACGGAGTAGGAAAACACGTTGAAAAATTTATTATCTTAGGGTGTACACTGAGGCAGATGACATGGAACTACGCCTTGCTCGCTTTAAGCTACGTGAATTGCCATTAAAATTGTAGGCCACTCCGGATTGGTCTTATCAAGAATCTTCATAGAAATCTACATTCGGTAGTGAATTTGTAATAAGTTGATTGAGTAAAAATCACTTTAGTATGTTATTTGGTATGGTATCAGCTAGCAATACCATAAATAAGCTCTCAAGTCCCTTCATAGATATCGCGATCCAGTTTAACGCAGCTTACTAATTCCCATATGCGATAAAGAGTAAATCGCCACTTTATTGGCTATATATTTGAAGTGAAGTTTTTGTCCGTATGAAACCGAAACATATAAACTCGTTGGTAATAACCGAGTTTCGAACCCTGCGTGTTTGTCATATTGCGAGTAAAACTTGTAACCACTAGATGTGTGACTCTTTGGATGTGAAGCTGCGGCTTTTTAGAACCAACTTTATTTATGCAAGTACTCTATATTGTTGGCAAAATAAATTGTGGCTATTAAAAAACATCGAAATTTTGATAATTGTAATTTTTGACTCTTTCAAATCAAAAGGTACAGGGTACCTTAGTAGACTAGACTATCAATAACTAATTTCTTGTTTACGATAAGAATCATTGTATTGGTATATGTTAAATGAACGTGATTAATACCGGTCTGTTTTATTCGGCTTGATGCATGACTCGATGATATCTCTGACTTCCGGTATGGTCACCTTCTCCAGGCTCTGCGGTTTAACTCCCTAGAGAAAAAGAAAATTGTTTATAATATTTATACACCAAAGATATCATCGAGTACCGACAGGAAGTAAAAATTTTATAACCACCGTTAAGTGATCACCACCACCCATGAATAACTATAACACCAGCGGCTTTACAGGTCATCATCCTTTGGTACATATATACCTAGTAGTTATGTGTGACGCCCTCCAAGTTAGGTTATAGGTTTAAGCTTGCCATTTGATGACGCGGCGACAAATTAATGACGTCAATAATAAAAAGCCTATGTAAAAAAATATATAAATTTAAATAGCAAGAACTTGATAGGACGTCCGAAAGAGATCACTCTTGGCGACAAGACCGCCCATTGTGTATGCAATTAATATCGTATCATAATATATACGTAAAATTTATTGTATCAGTGATGTTAGATAATTGTTGTGCAATAAAGCAAATTGAAGTGGCAAACCGCTGAAAATCAGCGCTGTCGCATCCTTGTGACAGCATATGCTGAGACGGAGTCCGATATTGGCATCAAATGTTTTGTATTATTTGTCCGTGTAACTATATTCAGTCTGAGATGTGTTTTTGTATTGTGATGCCAATAAATAAATGTCTATGTCTATGTCAAAAGGAATGGGTCGATCTTAACTGCAGAACGGATAACCGTTAACAGTTTCCGTGGCTTATTATACTTATACGAGGTGGAGCGACGAACTACACAGGACAGCTGGCAGGGTCTGGTTGAGAGTGGTCGAGAATCGTGCTCAGTGGCATTCTTTGGTAGTTATGTTAGCTAGCAACACATGGCAACCAACAATTGTTATGCATAATAACTACTTCCAATGATATCTTATTGATTTACCTGAACCTTATTGTATCTTTAATTCATAATTAATAATTTAGTTGAACATCACAGTAACTTGTCATTGTAAACAATAATTTAACCTAATTACTTTGTAATTTGACTTCTAATTAATTTTGTATACATTGTAAGGACGCGCAGTTATTCTTTGTATATATAGTTATTGGACTATTTCCTTTCACAAACACCTACAAGTTATTACACCTATGTCCAGCTGTGTGGACAGTGGACTGTTACATTCAACATACCGAGACGACTTTCTTGTAGATCTGCGCCGGCCCGCTGCACTCGCTGTAAGGGTACTCGCCGGTGGCCATCTCCAGCATGCACATGCCGAACGCGTACACGTCCACCGACTCGTCGTAGTGCTCCTCGTACATCTCGGGCGCCATGAACTCCGGTGTGCCTGAACAACCATATTTATACTGCTACACTACATTTCTTATATTTAAACTAGTATACCAATAGACAAAATTGGAGAAAAGGGAAGACCAAATAAGAGATGGAAAGATGTGAAAACAGAAATGTGGAGCTTGTTGGATGCGAGTAGCACAGGAAAGAAATATTTGGAAAGATTTAGGCGAGGCCTACGCCGCAGAGGCGACTACTACTACAAACGCAATTAGGATTTAATTAAAAAAAAATTGGAACGTATTAGAATTATAATCGAATTACAGAACTATTTATATTTAAGTTTAGTTGTAGTAGTATAATAAAGGCTATTTTTATATATATAAAATGCAAAGCAAATAGCTATCTATATTTATTAAAGACATAATTAATTCAAAAACTACAATCGAAATACGCTAAAATTCGAAAAATTGTAAATGTCTTAGAGTCAACAAAGGATTAAAGACACGATTAACGAAACTATTTGATTAATTTCCGAACTAATATATTCCAACGTCTACATTTCACATTCGTACTCGTTGTTATTATACGAATTCGATATGGTTTAGGGTACGGTCGTGGGTTCGAATCCAACATTCGACTATTGACGTGAACTCCTTTTTTTTTGTTGACGGGGAGGAAATCTTCACAAAGATACCCCGCCTTCTGGGGGGAAGGCGGCGGTTATGTGGGGATCTTACCCACTAAAACCTCCCCGGTGGCCCTTTCCTCGGTGCATGACGAGGGGCTCCGGGATCTCACGTGGAACGCACCGGAGCCCCTCTGCACTGTGCTCAAGGAGAGCACGTCCCGGGGGGAGGTTACTCCCTCCTCCCTGTGCCCTCGCAGCGCAAGGCGACACGGGCCAGCCGATGTCGCCTTCTTCCCGGGTCCACTTTGGTGGACGACGCAGGCCCCCTTGTCGCCCAGTGAACCCGAGGCCCCTTTCAGTCGCCTTGTACGACAGGCAGGGGATACCGTAGTCTTATTCTTGAGAGCCCAGAACTACAGGGCTGGGCTGACGTGAACTCCTAGCACAAGGTAACGCTTAGTTGGAATGGTTAACAAGAATTAGTAGTAATTTTTTACCAACAATATCTCTTAGATATACTAATATCTTAGTATATCTGTATATTAGTATATCTTCTAACAATATTAGTTAGTAATATTTCTGAAAAAAGCAAGAAATATTGCTAGCTTTCTTTAAAGGATCAGGATTATCATAATCTATCAATATCTCAATCAGTAAATATTTTTCTTTTCTTATTTTACGAGTTCTTTGGTGGATATTTTCCATATAATTAAATCCATTTTAAGATAGCCTTAAAACTACCCCCTTTCAAAAAAACATGAAATTTATAAACAATGGTTTTATAGGGGTAACAAACATACAAAAAATTACAACTGAATTGAATGAACCTCTTTTTAAATTCAGTTAGGCAGGTTCTCGAAAGAACATGTCACAAAACCAAAAGGACTTACCAATAACGGACTTGGCAAAACTCCTGTTTTTCAATGTAGCAAGTCCGAGGTCACCAATTTTCACGCTGCCAGTGGTACCAGTTATAAAAATGTTGTCGCATTTCAGATCTCTGTACAAAACAAAAATAAAGATCAATGTGTGTGCTTTTAAGAATAGAGAATAGGCATTAATATTTACTAAGCTAATTCGCCATACAAGATTTTCACTTAACATCAGGTTGGATCATGGTCAAACACTTGCTTGGGATAAATATAAAAAAAAATTATATATGCAAAATGTTTCTTAAAGTTAGAGCCTATATATATATATATGTCCTATATAATATATATGATCCACTCTTGGGTATAAGCCTATAAGAGCATTGTCCGCCTCGCGGCCCTAAAGCGGACATTTTCTAAGGAGTGTTTCCAAATGTTTCTTACCTATGAATAATAGGCGGCGTCCTAGAATGAAGAAAATTCAAGCCCTTGAGGATTTGGCGACACCAAGACTTCAGGACTTTAGGATTAATCTTCTTGAATCTTCGCAGATAACTGCAATAAAATATAAAACCCATATATTGAAAATTATAACTACAAAAATGTCTACAGTACAATATTATTAAAATTATTTAAAAAATTTCAATCTTCAAAAGTAAAGAAAATTGTGCCTATTAAACTGATAAAATATTGACTAGAGCATCATTGTCTTACAGAGTCAACAGAGAAATCTTTCGCTGTCCACATTTCACTAAACTTATTAGTTACCATGGTCCAGCCCAGATAGCGAGCCCATCACCCTATACTGGGCACGGTTGAATTCTGTTTTCCTATTGTTACCTCACTACCTGCATCTCTAGGGTAGTTCTTAAGAGGGTTACATTATGTAGAACTTACTTTATGGGTCAACTGAATACAATGTTAATACAAGTATCAGCTACTCACGCTTTCAGAGTGCCAGAGAGCATAAGTTCCGTGATGAGGACAATATTCTTCTTCTTGGCGACGGTGCCCTCCCAGTAGTTGTAGAATCGCACGATGTTAGGATGTTGCAGCTTCTTCAGCATGTCTGCCTCCTCGCGGAAACGCAACCGCTCCGTTTTGTTAAGCTTTTTTTCCTGTTTAAAGATAAATCAAATGATTAATTCTGATGGGGTAATCGAAAGTGTAGAAAAATTAAATAGTCTAAATTCACTTTTCACTGGAACTTTTTTTTACTTAGCAAATGTTTGTTCATTCATAAGTGCCCTCTGGTCTAGTTATGCCGGGCTCAGCCTAAAAGAGGCCCCTACCAACTAAAACCTCCCATGCGATGTCCTCCGCCATGGTGGAGCGAGATGGGGTCCACCGATAATGATCATCACTTTCCATCATCATCATAAGGTTATTGCTTCACGCTGCCCTGTTTCGATTTCTTAGGATACTTTGCATACTTGTTAATGACGTCAACTTTGTTTGTTAGTTATACATCGTCTTTTAGCTCTACAGACCTTTGTGGGCCTTGGCTTGGTCATGCAACTTCGTCCATCTCTGTATCCGTGGCAACAGTCGTACAATTAAGTTGTATTACTCCGATTTCTTTGGCGTTCCCACGCGGAGCTTTGGTCTACCTCGGCATCTTCGACTGTAAGTATCCTTCGTCATAGTCCATCATAACAGCCTTGTTAGTTACACACTGATATGATAAATTTACTTAGCGTGGAGAAATGACAACATACCAGCAACTCACACCACGCCACGGCAACACCAGTCTGTGTGTCTAATCCATGGTACACAGTTTTGAAGGATCCTCTCCCCACCTCTTTGTCATATTTGAAGAACCTGAAACAATAAAGATACAAAAGCTAAGTCTAATGTACTTTTTGTTTTTTTTACAAAACTATATTGGCCATAGAAGTGGAAGACATTTTCACAGGATTTGAGTGGTGGCAGTTCTCCTAGTTCACTTAGCCCGTATTGGGATCAAAACCCTTGGCTTGGACGTGTAGGCGCCCGAGAGAGCTATGTATTATTATAAAAAAAAATCAATCATACCTGCCACATGGTGACACGCCAATCGGTTCTTCTTCATCTTCCTTATCCTGTTTCTGCTTATCCTTCTCCAGTTCCAGTTTATCATAGATAGGGCCGTACACCAAGCCTGCAACATGAATACAATGCATGAGAAAGAAAAATAAACAATATTTAGATAAAGTAGTACTACATACAGGACAAGCAAATATCTCTCAGTAAAGAAGTCATGTTTCTCCTAACGACTTATCAATAGTGACAATATCATCTACTTTTGACGGTAGAATATCAATGAATCATGCTCGTTAGTTAGTAATACACGATAAAGAAAATGGGAGCACAAATGATTCAATCGAAGATATTAGTGTATGTATGCATAGGAAGAGCCGTGATAGCTCAGTGTCCGGGCGGTTGGCTCAAGTTGCATCACTGGGCGACAAGGGTGGGGGGCCTGCGTCGTCCACCAAAGTGGACCCGGGAAGAAGGCGGCATCGGCTGGCCCGTGTCGTCTTGCGCTGCGAGGGCACAAGGGGGGAGGGAGGTTACTCCCTTCCCCCTCGTGCCTGTGCCCTCACAGCGCTCTCCTTGAGCACAGTGCAGAGGGGCTTCGGTGCGTTCCACGTGAGATCCCGAAGCCCCACGTCATGCACCGAGGAAAGGGCCACCGGGGAGGTTTTAGTGGGTAAGAACTCCACATAACCGTCGCCTTCCCCTCAGAAGGCGGGGTGCCTTTGTGAAGATTTCCGTCAACAAAAAAAAAATGTTACATAGTACGCTAGTAACCCGAGTTCGATCCCTGGTGCCGGCGCCAATAAATTTGCTATAGCAATTTTATGTGCTGATTATATTATCACGCACTCGGCGGTGAATGAGAACATCGTGAGGAAACCTACATGTCTTACAAATTTTTTCTAAGACATGTGAAGTCTGCCAATCCGCACCAGGGCCCCGTGGCTAACTATGCGCTTATACTCTCTTTACAGAGAAGGCCTGCGCCCAACAGTGGGACATATATATTACATATATAAAGGCTGCTGTAACTGTCACTGTATGTCTAGGAATTTACGTAAAACTAATACACTGTTACCCGGCTACGTCGATGACTGTTAGAAAACCGCTCTCGTTTTATTCATGATATAAAACAATAGAATTACATGTCAATCGAATGGAACGAAATTGTAATAGAAAACTATTATTTTTAAGGTTTAGCTCAGTATCCGGGCGGTTGTTTCAAGTTGTTTTAGGTGACATAATCTGTATATATATATAAAAGAGAAAGCGTGTGAGTATGTTCTTATAGTTCTTATTGTTCTATGTAAACTTTCAAAGAATCTTCAGATTAACCTGGCGAGTAATCCTGTAAAGTTTGGTACTGTATAGCTTTTATGTACTACTTGATAATATTCTATTGTTTTATAACCCAAATTTATATTGACAAATGTGTATATTTATGTCATTATGAACCATATTGAAGTATAATAAAGTATACTACAGTATATTAAAGTCAAGTACAAAATATTTTATGTTTACTGTTGAACGAGAAAATTTATTCAAGGTCAAAGGTCAAAAAATGGGTTTTCGCGTTTTTCAGCAAAACGGTAAGTTTTATCATAAAAATACCTCAGACAAAAATTATAGATCATAAAATTATCTACAAAACATTTATTAATACTTTTTTTCTACGAGCCACCGTTTTTGAGATATAAGGATTCAAAAAGTTGTAATAGTTGTAATCGTCATAATATGCACACGTTTCCTCGCCACCTATGTGGTAGTGCACTTAGCGGGTTTTCTCAAGGTTACAATGGCGTATAAATTAAGGGACTGGGTTTCATTTTAGCTGATATTCTTGTAGTTATAACTTATGTATATTTTACATTAGTATGTATGTAAGTTACAATGGCCGATAGGAAAATATTTTAACATATATTACAACTATAGAGATGTATGTATACGTGGCATACTCATGCATGCTTTCAAATTTTGTTTTTAATGATATTTTAAACAATCTTACCGATTTTCAACTTAGTGGGAATTTAGGTAACTTTACTCTTATTTTTTTGGTCTAATTTAACCGGACTAAAAATCTGTGATCAGATACGCGCCAAAAATCAATATCGATTCTTTGAAGTACATCGACGACATAGAACAGTGGTGGAGCTGTCTCAAAGACTCGTCACCGCATTTGTCAAGCTATTTGAATTTTTTTAATTTTTTTAAAAAAGAAAGCTAGCAATATTTCTTTTTTTATTTCCTAAAAAATATTACTAACATTCTTGTTAACCATTCCAACTAAGCTAAGGCTTGTGCTAGGAGATGGTTCACGTCAATAGTCTAATGGTGGATTCGAACCTACGACCTTACGATTCGCAGACCGTACCCTAAACCATTAGGCTATTGACGCTTCATGTAACCGTAAGCTTTGTGGTAACAAATAAATAAGGTCACCATTTTGTTGTTCTTGGGGCTGTTCTCCTCCCGTATCATCAGCATGCGGGAGACCCTTCTCGGTTGCTGTTGCTATCTCTATGTTCTCTTCCTGCAAGTACACGTGATATGTTAAAACAAATATATTTACAAATCACATGTATTACGAAGTCCTGGCACCTATATTTGTTCTTACACATTTGTGTTCGTTACTTACTGATAGTCTTAGATTGACATTAGTCTACCAATATCTGTCTCAATGATCAATATTCCATACAATTTAAGAGTTTTCTGGTATATCCTCGGAACTGAAGTTCTTAACTGAACAAAATGTATCAATTAACAGGGTATTACGTATCAATATTCAGCACAAATTTTTCGAAAGTGATTTTTTGAATTTAAACAATCACCAATTCGTTGGTACAAGGCCGAGTGGGATTCGAACTCGCTTAACTAATAAATTATCGATTATAACAGGCTCTGCGATATTTAAAGAACGCACGTGTGGCTTTTTTGCACTGATCAAATATGCAAGTTTAAAAATAGCTAACTCTTAGTACCCTGGTCTACCAAGCACCTGAAGGTCCCTTTTAGTCGTCTTTTACGAGAATAGTATTACGTACTAGTACAAGCCCTGTAGTTCTAGGCAACTGTATCCCCTGCCTGTCGTAGAAGGCCATTAAAAGGGGCCTCGGGTTTACTGGGCGACAAGAGTGGGGTCATCTGCTTAAGTGGACCCGGGAAGAAGGCGGCATCGGCTGGCCCGTGTCGTCTTACACTGCGAGGGCACAGGAGGAGAGGAATTAACCTCCACACGAAACGTGCTCTGCGAGAGCACAGTGCGGAGAGGCTCCGTTGCTTTTTCTTCTACCAATGCTTGCCGAAGTGGCATTTAAAGTTAGTTTAGCTCTCAATGTCCTTGGAAAACAACCGACTGAATCGAGGTCCAGCCCTCTCGGGCACCGTCGGATCGGAATGCTTACGCATAAAAGTAACCGCGAAAGCCGATGTTGCCCCTCACCGGCGGACCTCTCCTCTCAACCCGGTAAAGCAGTCGCGGCCAGTCTCTCTGGCCGTCATGCATAGGTTCGTCAAAAAAACAATCACCCAATCAATTGGTAAATACGAAATATATGTTTACGGAAAAAGGTTCCATAATACAAACCTTCACCGTCATAATTTAACATAATTTTTATCAGACATTTTGAACATTAATGTAATACGTATTAGAGATTCACAATTCACTAGACTAAACGACAGAGACACCTGACTGTATATAGTCCAACGTGGAGGGGACGTTTATTAGACACGTTAAAATGTAATACGAAATCACATCTCGAGGGCGACAAGTCATATCGCTCACTTCCTTTGGGCACGCTGTTGTTGCAAAATTGCCCTATTCGAATTCATGGAAGGTAAGTATCACGTATGCAGATTTACGGGTCAGGTTTGTTTATCACTGATAACGTCTACATATACCTCCACCAAGATTTTTTAAATAATGCTTTTTACTATAAACATTATATGGTTAATAAGTTACATCGCCACAAAAGAGCAAATTTTTTTTTGGCTGAAATTCAACGCTGTTACACCTTTAAGCACAGCATATGTTGAGAATACCCCGTTTTCGGTATAGAGTTATTTTGTTTTGAGCCTTATTTGAAGCGTAAATAGCCTAATAGTTTAGAGTACGGTCTACGAATCGTAAGGTGGTGGATTCGACTATTGACGTGAACCATCTCCTAGCACAAGCTTAAGCTTAGTTGGAATGGTTAACAAGAATCTTAGTAATATTTATGAAAAAAAAGAAATATTGCTAGCTTTCTTTTTTTAAAAAAATATACCTTCTAATGTCAATCAAACGTCATCATTTTATCATCACTTTCATCAATACTGTCATCAGAGTCACCATCGCAGTCATTACGGTCTCCGTGCTTGCGATAACGATAACAATCTTATCGTCGTAGCCATTATAGTAACTTTGATAAGAAGCTTCTATATGATCGCTATGAGATGGCTTATCCGTTTTCGTAGCAACATTAGGTAGTTGTAGGTAGCGGACGTAGCATCTATCTATCACTGACCCATGCAAACTACGGGTCACTAAATATCACTTCCAAAACAAGTAAAAATTGTACCTATCTTGCTTGTCTGTCTTCCCCGCAATGGTTAATATTATATTTTAATATATAATATTACCCAATAGTTGAAACGATATTTCCTTACGACAGATTTAGAAGGGATAGGGGTTTTGCTGCGCTATCGAAGTGAATGTGAGACTAAAACCGTAAGAAAAATATATAACGGAAGAGCTATAGTCGTATACACGGCGGCCGAAAGCGTGACAATTAAGCATATATGTAGTTCAACTCTCTGATCACAGGTGGCGCTTTAATTAATTATTTATAAGTATTAGTTATGTAATTTGATATTATTAAAATATTTTTTTTTTTTAAGATTTGTTATTTTCTAAACTACTAGATGTCCTAAATACTTTTATGTAAAACCAACCATTAAATTAAAAAATAAAATGTATAAAATTAGGCAAATATTTTTATTTTCAAAATGTGTTGTTTCTATATTAGGAACTCCGTTCCTACTTGGTGTACCACGACACAACATAATTTTATTAATAATTATTATTTTATATATTTTAATTAAATGTGATTTGTATTGAATTATATGAGAAATACATTATATACATTTAAAAGATCTATCTAGAACTTACCAGATCCTGTTCAGAGATGAAGGCGTCGTCTTCCAGCCGGGCGACGAGTTTGTTGCCGCTGTCGTCGAGCTCGGGATCACAAAGCGCTCCCTGACCCGAGCTGCGACGCCGGAACCCGCCCACCCCACTACGGGCTGGTTCGCCTGCAACACAATCAATACTCTCATATATAAAACTACATGCACCTCCATAGGTACTGATCACTTAAATGAGCCGTAAATTCGTTATAGTTGGCGGCAAATAATTCTAGCTGTGACCGTTAATACGCAGAAGTCAAAAATAAAGTGTTATTGCCTCTCTAGTAACTAAAACTTCCCAGGGTGGGGCGAGATGGGGTCGCGTTAACATTCACCATTTCGCCCCGGCGCCCAGACCCAGTTAGGTAGACTGCGGCTGTGGAGGAGGGTAGCCGTGCTCACAAAGCTACCCCCTGGTGGGTGGGGCTGGTGGTGGTGGAATTAGGGAATTCTTCGCCAGCGGTCCCACTAAGGAGGTTGGAGCAGGCGGGCGGATATTGTGCATACCACCCAAAACTGGTAACGAGATATTCCAACTAGTCCTAAGGGATGACGTCTTATTTAGAATGGATGTCTATAGGTCTCAATATCACTTACTATTAGGTGAACTCATGTGCTAACCTATGGTTAAAGGTAGAGTGAAGGACTAGTTAAATAAGGTTGGTACTCACGACGCTGGTGGTGAGGGAGTTAAGCATATCGAAGGTGGTGCTTTGCTGCGTGTGGATGATAGCGAGCGCGTTGTACGGCCGCTGGCCGAGCACCGGCGCCTTCATCACGCCCATTCCTTCGCTGCCCATCACCACCTTCACAAAACAACATAACTCCTTAGGGCCTAAGCACACGGCGTATTTTTAATAAGCAGAGAACTGGCAGATGATTCGCGTATACGCGATCCCAACGAGATTCGAACGCTACCTTGTAACCTAAGCACACGGGACTAGCGTCTAACGTGCATATAGTCGTTTAATGCAGGCGAACGTCATCAATGCAAATGCCACCATTCAGCTTTTTTTTTATATGAAAAGTGGCAAACGAGCATACGCCTCACCTGATCTTAAGTGATCACCGTCGCCCATGAACATCCATAGCACCAGAGGAGCTGCAGGTTGCGTTGCCGGCCTTTGAGATAGGAGTAGTCTCGTTTCTTGAAGGTCCCCAAATCGTAAACGTTTGGCAACATCTACAGGCCGAAAACATGAGTTGCTAATACGAGCATCGTCTGCGTGTTCAAAATACGCCGTGTGCTTAGGCCCTTACATACATTTAATTTGACTATGGATTGCACCTCCCAACAGTTTCAAGGGCTGTAAAAACAAATCTTTCCGAAAACTTATTGTTCAATGGTTAACTAAAACGTAATAATATTATAGCTGCACCAATACCTCTATTACAAGAAATAAGAGTCTTCGACGAGTAACAATCACAGCGGAAGGTAGTTCTGTTATTATTGTCATTCAGGTTGAGTACATCTTATCCAATCACTTCCACTATACCTTGAAGGTCTTCTCCTTGCCGTGCACCGTCTTCTCCTTGGCCGGTAGCACCGTGGAGTCCAGGTGGTGAGACGGCTGCGAGATCTGGTGGCCGTGCCCGTGCAGGCCCGATGTCATCTGGCGAGCAAAGGCAACCTTCAGTTAAACCAGCTTACAATCAACATCTAGAGTCGCTCTCCAGTCTATATAGTAAAAAATAAGCTCTCAAGTCTTTTTAAAAATAGTAGAGTAAGCACAGGCAACTTTTGCTGTCCGCTTTTTACCACGTGACACAGAGTGGGCCGATAGCCATTCACCGGACACAAAATTCAAGTATACTATGCAATAATATTGTACAAGCCGACTGGGATTCCAACTGGTGACCTTTAGAACGTAAGTCGTCGTTATAAAGAGCAATTTTTAAATAAATAATTACCTTTTTGTGTGTGTGTTATCTATATTATTATGTGTGAGTAAAACTTTAGTAAATTTTTGAAATAAATTAATAAAGAACTGAAACTCTATACATTATGTATTAAATTGAAGAAATAGACGGCTACACTAATAATAAGCGGCTAACTATAAATTTTTACATATTTAAAGATGCGAAAACTTAATCTGAAATAAAAAAAATATATGTCAACTATAATTAAAGAGTGTCGCTTTCAAACTGAATAAGCATACGTTTTTAATTACTTGTCATACAGTGTATCAGTGAACCTTTAAAATAATTTAATCAAAACACAGCCACAGACAACGTAACTATAAAAGCGCGCGAAATTACCGCGCATCCATTCCAAAACAAACAACGCATCCGCAACAGATAAACGTAAACGCGTTCGGATACGCACCCGGTTCGCGGGTACGGGCGACGGCGCTGGCGTCGCTGCCGGCGCAATCTGTACTGGACAAGGATCGTGATAACGGCCAGACTTATCGCCTCTGATGTAACTACATTCCGCACTGACAGAAAAGGTCGCGCGCTCAAATTACGCGTTACGTTTAAAGTAATTAGATACCATCGCATGATTTTGGGACATGAGTTGGCGAATTTTAGAACCATTGTACCTCCTTGTCACCAATCTAACCTTTTAGATGTCCATCTGTTGTGAAGGGATCAAAAAGGAGTGGAAACTGATGACACATATAAATGGTCAAACAAGGATACTGCTTACTAATATTCAGTGACCACTGTTGCCCATGAAAGCACAATACACCAGAGAAGTTTTCTGTCATTTTTTAACATAAGACCTTTGCCTACTTCATTTACCAGACGCGACGCTGTACAAATATGTATAAATATCACTTCGTCACGCCGCCTTACTTGTGTAATTACGGTATGGTATGGTATCTCCAATCAGCAAAAGTCCGCATAGGGTTTATGAATGGACACAGAACACCACTGTTAAGTTAGTGCTACTTATTCCCCAACTTTCTTTGCCACTCAATTTTGCGTTGATATGTCTGGCTTTTTTTAAACACTTAACATTTAGGGATTCGCTTTACCTCTTTTATACACTTGGACTTGGGGACCTTTTTTTTGGTAACGGGGGAGAAAATCTTCAACAAGATACCCCGAGGTCACATAACCCCACTAAAACCTCCGAGAGGCTCCGGGATCTACAGAGGAACACACCGTAGCCCCTCTGCACTGTGAAGGTTGGACTTGGGGACCTACAACAACCGAATCTACTCTTTTCTGAAAGAATGGCAACACGCTTGCAGCTCCTCTGGTGTTGTATATATTCATTGACGATGGTTATCAACTATGATCAGGCGATTGTCTCTAAAAAGAGAAGCTAGAATGACGTCTTCCATAAAAACTAACCATATTGTACCGTAGCTAGTTTTTAAGAAGTGACCTATATAAAAGAACTAGTCGCTGTTCGGCATTCCGGCCCATAGTAGGCAATTGCGCGGTTAAGAGCCTTTTGTCCGTGCTCCTACGACGATACCCCGGCGGTAGAATTGGATCTCGCTGCGCACTCTCGCCTGCAAATAGTTTGATAGCTTCGACAATTGGAATAAATTAGTGCCGAGAGTTAGCGCATCAGGAAGTGGTGACTACGACAATACAATGCGCGCAGTGGGCACAGATTATCCTGTATTGACCACGTTTAAGTGGACTGTTCGTATCCGTTCCGCACGGCGGTTAACATGAGGACTAATAAGGGACTTATCCTGTTCTATAATTGCATCTTTGTCGAAGTTAATTTTAGTTCGATAACTTAATGACTGTTTCTTTATCAGCGATGATATCATCAATGACAAGATTTTACCCTGCAGGAAACTCGCCTGTAATCCCTGACTTTAAACGCAAAAAAATGGCCTACAAGTATAATTACTATTACGCGCGGGTAAAAACAAAAGCCGACTTCTATTACGCAGGAATGCCCACTTTGTATTTCCGTAGAAATAATATAAACTAGAATTAATCAGACCCTAACCAAAACTCTCATTAAACTACCCTTGAAGTACATCCTTTCCAATAAAAATGAATCATCAAAATCGGTTGGCGTGATACTGAGTTATTCGTCTATTTTCCGCGCACGTACTTAATGCAAATTTAAAGATTTATATAATTTTCTCATAAATGCCATCGCCTGAATTAGACGACAACCAAATCGAAGTAGGAACACACAGGAAGCATCAGTTTACAAATAAAAAAAAGAATCATCAAAATCGGTTCACCCAGGACAAGGTTCTGAGGTAACAAATATAAAAAAATACAGTCGAATTAAGAATTTCCTCTATTCCTCTCCTCCCTTTTTTGAAGTCAGTTAAAAATAAACAAAACTTACCGGTTTGATTTCAAGTTTGTGATTTTGTAAAAAAATAATAATTTAAGAACTAGTTTCCATAATTAGCCGAGGTCGTTTAACATACAACTTTACCATGGAAGGTAAATCTAACATGTTATACAAAACAAAGGATAAAGTTTATTATTCCATTTTTTTAATTTTTTTTTTAAAAAAAGCTAGTAAAATTTTTTTTCAGAAAATATTTCTAACATTCTTGTTAACCATTCCAACTAAGCTAGGAGATGGTTCACGTCAATAGTCGAATGGTGGATTCGAACCTACAACCTTACGATTCGCAGACCATACCGTAAACAATCAGGCTATTGACGCTTATTTATTTATTATTGCAAAGGGCAATGTCCTAATTAAAAATAACACGCCGAGTTTCGCCATAACGTGAACATTTCATTATCCTGGTTGTCATTTTCATAGAATGCCTATAAATGTTGAATATGTTTACAATAATCGAGGGTTCAAAAAGGAGTGGAAACTGATGACACATATAAATGGTCAAACAAGGATACTGCTTACTTAGCCCTGTAGTTCTGGGCTCTCAAGAATAATACTACGGTATCCCCTGCCAGTCGTACAAGGCGACTAAAAGGGGCCTCGGGTTCACTGGGCGACAAGGTCGGGGCCTGAGTCGTCCACCAAAGTGAACCCGGGAAGAAGGCGACATTGGCTGGCCCATGTCGCCTTCCGCTGCACGAGGGCACAGGGGGAGGGTAACCTCCCCGACGTGCGCCGTAGGTTCAAATTCCCCTATTCTAGGAGATTTTGAACTCATGAGCCCTCGACCTCCGTCTCAATCGAGACCGAGAGGTCGAGAGGGCGTAGAAGATAGATTCGTCGCGGCTGACGCTTGAGGGATTAGCCCGACGTAAAAAATAGTTATTCCTAAAAATCCGTTCCAAAACGGTACCCAAGACCAGGGCAGTTGCCCCTGCGCTGATAACCGGGTAATGGGGTAACACCCGAGGCCCGTACCTGCGAGTTCCCGTGAACCTTGTAGATGACTCGACTTGACTTGACCAAAGTGAACCCGGGAAGAAGGCGACATTGGCTGGCCCGTGTCGCCTTCCGCTGCTACGGGGGGTAACCTCCCCTCGGGACGTGCTCTCCTTGAGCACAGTGCAGAGGGGCTCCGGTGCGTTCCGCTGGAGATCCCGGAGCCCTACGTCATGCACCGAGGATAGGGCCACCGGGGAGGTTTTAGTGGGTACGAACCCCACATAACCGCCGCCTTCCTACTATACTACTTACTACTTCCTACTAATATTCAGTGACCTCTGTTGCCCATGAAAGCACAATACACCAGAGAAGTTGTCTGTCATTTTTTCACATAAGACCTTTGCCTACTTCATTTACTAGACGAGACGCGAATTTCGATGATTAATTTTTTACTGGAAAGGATGTACTTCAAGTGTAGTTTGATGAAAGTTTTGGTTAGGTTCCGATTCTATTACGTAATATTCCTACGATAAGTGAATACAAAAAGTGCTTCCGCGCGTAATAACGTTTAACTTTTGAATCGATTTGAAATCGGTTTATGGTTGTTATGGTTTTACTCGTAATTATAATTGTTAATTAAAAAGAATGCTAACAAACTTTCACGAAATTTATAAACTTTCTTTGGATGTTATCTCATCATCTTTTCTGGAGATGGTATATAGATTTAAATAAGTGAATAACGGAAAGATATGTATGAATCTACGAGATCTTATGTTTTTAAACCACACTTAAAAACATTATGCTATTTATGTAACTATGTCTAATTTATCAAATCAAAATCTTGAATATGCTGATAGAGATGTACGTAATACGTCAGTTGTTTTTTTTATTTTCGCCGTTGGAAATTCTACATTCTACGCTGCTGCAATCACGGGCACCGCATTGCTATTTCGGGATGCTGATAAACAGCAAAGATATTAAGATATTTTCTGAATATTTATGACGATGGAAAAAAAACTATTGGCAGAAATTTTGATCAGCTCAAACTAAGACATCAAAATTAAAATAGCAACCATAAACTATAGTAAATAGTATACATAACTCAATGCCGAGTGCAGAATTTTCACTCGACTGTTTGGTAGAAATATTAAATGGCAATTATTATTAGAAAAAAAGCCACGATATAAGCTAATTCTTCATTGATGATAAGTCGGCAATGTTTGACAATGAATATTTGAAATATAAAATATAGCGCCCTTTTTTTTACGTATTTAAAGCCGAGCCGAAAAGAGTTCTTTTAATATCTTTGGCTGGGATTAAGCTACAATCTTGACAATTTAAAGTCTAAAACTTTTTCAACCGACTTCTAAGAGAAGGTTCGTTATTCGCTCGTCTAGGGCTTACTCAAAGCTGACGTTAGCTTCGTTAGCCTTATTTTGACTTTATCAAAATTATCACGCTTTAAAATTTATTAACACGTTACAAGTTACAGCCTATATATGTATGTGAATATACATATACTACAGGGCGTAGTCCGCCACGCGGCACTAGTGCGGATTAGCAGATTTCACATGCCTTAGAAAAATTACTAAGATATTTTCTGAATATTTATGACGATGGAAAAAAAACTATTGGCAGAAATTTTGATCAGCTCAAACTAAGACATCAAAATTAAAATAGCAACCATAAACTATGGTAATAACTCAATGCCGAGTGCAGAATTTTCACTCGACTGTTTGGTAGGAATATTAAATGGCTATTTTTATTAAAAAAAAATAGCCACGATATGAGCTAATTCTTCATTGATGATAAATCGGCAATGTTTGACAATGAATATTTAAAATATAAAATATAGCGCCCTTTTTTTACGTATTTAAAGCCGAGCCGAAAAGAGTTCTTTTAATATCTTTGGCTGGGATTAAGCTACAATCTTGACAATTTAAAGTCTAAAACTTTTTCAACCGACTTCTAAGAGAAGGTTCGTTATTCGCTCGTCTAGGGCTTACTCAAAGTTGACGTTAGCTTCGTTAGCCTTATTTTGACCTTATCAAAATTATCACGCTTTAAAATTTATTAACACGTTACAAGTTACAGCCTATATATGTATGTGAATATACATACTCTGCGGATTAGCAGATTTTACATGCCTTAGAAAAATTACTAAGATATTTTCTTTCACCGCCGATCACGTGTTAAAATCAGTACATTTTTTTTGTAAATTTCTAAGCAAGTGCTTGACTACGATCCCACCTGATGTTAAGTGGAAATGCAGTCCTGGATGGTAAGGCGCTTATTCACTCTACTCTTGAAAATACCCACATTGTAATCGGAAGGAAAGACAGACGCGGACAAACTATTCCAGTGCTTTGCTGTACGAAGAATGAAAGACGAAGCAAATCGCTTCGTTCGGGTTTTAGGGATGTTCACAATAAAAGGATGAAATCCCGCAGTGCGTCTAGAAGTCCGATGGTGGAAAGGGGATGGGGGAATTAGATCATGTAGTTCCTGAGCACACTCTCCAAAATGCAATCTGTAGAAAACCGAAAGGTTAGCTACATGAAATTGCAACGACAAATTTATTTATTGAGCAGAGAGAGGGCAGAACTAACAGATGTAAACATGTAGGAGATATAAAATAGGTCTTAGTTAAGAGCCTTGTGGGACGCTACCTTGTAAGACTTCACATACTGTGATCACATAGAGGGATTAATCCTGCTTATATCACTGCATTTTTAATGTCGCTGCGTAATATTCTCCGCAACTTGAATAACTAACAAAGAAGTATGACAATGGAAGCTTAGTAGCGGCACGAAGTTTCAAGGGTCTAATTGAGAGATGATGAGTGTTATCGTCTTACAATACGGTACAAATTTTATTTTATTTTTTTTAGGTACAAGAATTTGTTTGATCATTTATAATCCAAAAGGAAACTCATTGGTAGATGCCTACTGGGATGAAAACTTTGGAACGGGCCGAAAACAATCTAATCCTATTTCCCTACAGACGAGTTTATAACATATATACCGTACGTGTGTTAGTACGTAGCCGGCCTTGTAGTCCCCTGCGGATAGACGGAAGATTAATAATGCAAAATTGAGGGCAATGTCGTTATGGAACGCCCTAGAAGAAAGGGCATCGTCCAGATTCGGTGACATGTACTAATGAATGCGAAATTAAGAGCATGTATGTTAGAGAACCAGTTCATTGATGAAAATTCCGTTATCATTACACATTAAAAAACAACTTCTCATATTTACGTCGAACTCATGGAATTATGGCAATTCAATTTTATTTTTAAGCGGTGATACGCATCAAACGCCTTAGTAAAATCCGTAAAAATCTATAAATATAAAAGAGAGAGTGTGTGGATATGTTCCATATAGGCTTAACGGCTGGACTGATGTCAATGAAACTTTCAGGCTATCTTCAGATTGACCTGACGAGTAATCCTGTAAAGTTTGATGACGATCGGAGCACTCCTCTTTTTGAACTGTCAAATGAGCCTTACGTCGTTACTTTTATTTCTGACATTAACTTGAACCCGATATGTTTTTGTATAAATTATCATAATTGTATTGTACATGTACATGGGTGTAGGTAATAATCTTCACCCGCTCGAGAATAGAAGAGAATGAATACGGAGAGAAATTAATAATTTAATATATTTAGAGAGTTAAATTGAATATCTTACATCATTAAGTTTATTGTTTAAATAAAATAAGCAAAATTTACAAACTTATTGAAAACATTAGCCGTGAGAACTTATTGATGTCGTATTTCTATAAGTTATCTTGTTTCTAATAGTATTGGCATATATCCTTGTTTATTTAAACAATTTCAACATTTAATTTGTCACACTGCAAGATTGTTAATTATCTGTTGACTTGTTATATTTGCTCTAATATTTTTTCCATCGCAGTATGTTTGCACCATGTGCAGGCTACGCGTGTCCAGGAAAAGATCCTAGTGTTTATTCTAGTTGTTATGTTTCTGAGAATAATGATCGCCACGACTAAATGTAATCTATGAAAAAATGACACTTTAGTTCTTAGATTATTTTTTTAATATGCTTTCTAAGCAAGTGCTTGACTACAATCCCACCTGATGCTAAGTGGAAATGCAGTCCTGGATGGTAAGGCGCAGTAACTAATTCCTATTCATTCTACTCTTGAAAATACCCACATTGTAATCGGAGGGAAAGACAGATGCGGGCCAACTATTCCTTTGCTGTACGAATAGTGAAAGATGAAGCAAAGCGCTTCGTTCGGGTTTGAAGGATGGTCACAACAAAAGGATGAAATCCTGCAGTGCGTCTTGAAGTCCGATGGTGGAACGGAGGATGAGAAATTAGATAATGTAGTCATGATTACTGATGAAGATATTTTTTTTGGATCGATTTAGGGCACTTCTGGTTACAATCAATGACGCCAGAGCCCCGAGTCTGCTAAACCAATTGTAAACAAAACCAACGTTCATTGGCATCATAGTAGCCGATATTTGGTACTTAGTACACCTATCGGAAGTTACGTTGGACTTTCACCCACTATATAATGTTCCATCAACGTTACATGATGGCTAAGGGAACACTGTCATAGATATGCACGTTGAATTTAATATATTTACGAGAAAAAACCAAAAGCGTCTTCAAATCGAATCAAACGTTTAACGCTATTACGCGTGGACGCCCTATTTCTGTCCAAATTATCGTAGGAATATTACGAAATAGAATTAATAAGAACCTAAACAAACTTGCATCAAAATCAAGTATATCCTTTCCAATAAAAATAGTTTTTTTTTTAATGACGAATTACACAGATTGGCCAGTGTATAAAACCGATATCGGTTGCCTTGTTACATGTACATAATAAAAATAAATAAAATAAAAAAGCCTTGTATTTCTTGTTTTACATATGAAACAAAAATATTTTTTACTTATATATACTATTATATAAGGTTGTCAAATATCTCCCTTGCGCCTTTTGTGTTTTGAATTTCGCGGCTATGTACAAAGCGCTACAGAGCTCGTATCTAGCAATACTATACATAATTTGAAAGGTCTTGACATAACCTACAAAACGACGCTGTGCATAATTTATAAGTTTGGATATTGCGTTCAACAGTTATAGACGTGTAAACATGGAGTTCACTAACGCCGAAATTCGCGCTATTTTAAAGTTTTCCTTCGTCAAAGGCAAATCCGCTAGAGAAACGTTCCGTGAGATTAATGGTGTTTTGGGGATGGTACTCTATCACTTCGAACCACGAAGGAATGGTTTCGACGATTCAGAGCCGGTGAAAACGACACCATGGATAAGCCAGCCGGCGGAAGACCTGTGACGACAAATACCGATCAAATCATGGACTACATCGAGTTAGACCGGCATGTGGCATCTCGTGACATCGCCCAGGAGATGGGAGTTAGTCACCAAACCATTTTAAACCATCTGCAGAAGGCTGGATACAAAAAGCGATATTTGGGTGCCGCATGATTTGACGCAAAACACCTTCTGGACCGAATCAACGCCTGCGATATGGTGCTGAAACGGAACGAACTCGACCCATTCTTGAAGCGGATGGTGACTGGCGACGAAAATGGATCACATACGACAATATCAAGCGAAAACGGTCGTGGTCGAAGGCCGGTGAATCGTCCCAAACAGTGGCCAAACCGGGATTGACGGCCAGGAAGGTTTTGCTGTGTGTTTGGTGGGATTGGAAGGAATCATCCACTATGAGCTGCTCCCATATGGCCAGACACTTAATTCTATCATCTACTGCGATCAACTGGACCGCTTGAAGCAGGCGATCGACCAGAAGCGTCCAGAATTGGCCAACAGGAAGGGTGTAGTGTTCCACCACGACAACGCCCGACCACACACTTCGTTGATGACTCGTCAGAAGCTACGGGAGCTCGGATGGGAGGTTTTATCGCATCCACCATATAGCCCGGACATAGCGCCAAGTGATTACCACCTGTTCCTGTCCATGGTGAACGCCCTTGGTGGTGTAAAGTTGAACTCAAAAGAGGCTTGTGAAAGTGGCTGTCAAGTTCTTCGCAAATAAGGAGGAGGGCTTCTACGAGGGAGGTATTATGAAGTTGCCGTCTAGATGGAAACAGATTATCGAACAAAACGGCGCATATTTGAACTAAATCCGATCACTGTAACACTGTTTATAAAGCATTGAATAAAGAGCAAAAAAGCGGAAGGGAGATATTTGACTTATATATATATACTATAATATATATAGTATATATATATTACTAGTAGTAACAAGGAAAGTTTACGCGGAGTGGCCGCGGGTGAAGGCCTCCTCCAAAGAACTTAATGTAAATTTAAGACTTAGATGGTTTTCTCATGGCTGCTATAGTCAGAACTGCACCAAATTAAATGGCAACACAAGGGAAGCATCAGCTTTGGAATAAAAAAGAATCATCAAAATTGGTTCACCCGACGAAAGTTATGAGATAACAAACAAAAAAAACAAACACAAATTGATAACTTTCTCTGAAGTCGGTTGAAAATCAACTGCAGCAGCAAAATCAATTAGCACGACGCAAGCGAAGTCGCGACACAAGCAGATGTGAATACATTTTTATTAGATCATCTATTGACAGTTGAAGTACGGAGGCTGATTTGTTTGGTCAGCAAATTCGAATCGAGACGGCATTAGCACTATCTCGTTTGCAACATGAATGTTTAGCGTTTTTTTTTTATTTGTGCTTGTTCTCTAGACTGTTTGCGTGACAAAGTGTATTGATATGTGAATTAATACACGCTACATAATTGCGTTTGAGTAGTTTCTTATTTGAAAATGTATTGAAACTAACAAGAACTTTAATATTAAACACACGAGTAAAAACAAGTAAAGTTAAATCGAACATTATCTTACGGTTCAAATATTAAACGATCATTTATATATATAAAGAGAGTCCTGTTAGTTACACTATTTATAACTCAAGAACAGCTTTACCGATATGGCTGAAATTAGTAAGGAGGTAGCTTAGAGCCAGGAGACGGACATAGGATACTGTTTATTCCGTTCGACAGCGTTCCCGTGTGACTTGACATAAAACATCAGTCACTATAAAACGTGGTATAACAAAAACGAATCAGTCTTGGAATAACAAAACGCAAATGACAGCTATGTAATGGACGTATAGATGACAATTTGATTTTGTAATAAATCAATATTAAAACTATTTCTATTAAATGAAAAATAATCATAATGTAATGATGGAGCCATTGCCTACCTCAAAAGCTAAGTAATTTTGTCTATGAATAAATGGTTGAAAATTTACGTTTTGAAATAGACATAGACATTTATTTATTGGCATCACAATACAAAACAAATCACAAACAGAATATAACACACATTAAAAGAATGAAAAATAATCATAATGTAATGATGGAGCCATTGCCTACCTCAAAAGCTAAGTAATTTTGTCTATGAATAAATGGTTGAAAATTTACGTTTTGAAATAGACATAGACATTTATTTATTGGCATCACAATACAAAACAAATCACAAACAGAATATAACACACATTAAAAGAATGAAAAATAGACAAAACACAGTTAAAGTAACACGGTCAAATAATACTAAACATATGACGCCAATATCGGACACCGTCTCAGCATATGCTGTCGCAAAGGATACGACAGCGCTGATTTTCAGCAGTTCAGGACTACCTAAAGTAGTAGTAGCCGTATAGGCTCCCAAACGGCTGGAACGATCTCAATGAAACTTTCAGGCTATCTTCAGATTGACCTGGCAGTAATCGTGTAAAGTTTGGTGACGATTTGGGTACTCCGCGTTTTGAAATGTCAAATACAGCTTTCATTTACTATGATTATATTCTATTGTTTGTCACCCAAATTTGTTTGACACATGCGTTGTGTATATTTATGTCATTATGTACCTTATTGAAGTACAATGGAGTATATTGAAGTGCAATGAAGTATTATAAATCCTAAATGATAAGGCGCAGTAACTAATTCCTATTCATTCACAAAGACAGATGCGGGCCAACTATTCGCTGCTGTACGAATAGTGAAGATGAAACAAAGCGCTTCGTTCGGGTTTGAAGGATGGTCACAACAAAAGGATGAAATCCTGCAGTGCGTCTTGAAGTCCGATGGTGGAACGGAGGAGGGGAAATTAGATAATGTAGTCATGATTACTGACGAAGATATTTTTTTTGGATCGATTTAGGGCACTTCTGGTTACAATCAATGACACCAGAGCTCCGAGTCTGCTAAACCAATTGTAAACAAAACCAACGTTCATTGGCATCATAGTAGCCGATATTTGGTACTTAGTACACCTATCGGAAGTTACGTTGGACTTTCACCCACTATATAATGTTCCATCAACGTCACATGATGGCTAAGGGAACACTCACGTAGATATGCACGTTGAATTTAAAATATTTACGAGCAAAAACAAAAAGCGTCTTCAAATTGAATCAAACGTTTAACGCTATTACGCGTGGACGCCCCCTATTTCTGTCCAAATTATCGTAGGAATATTACGAAATAGAATTAATAAGAACCTAAACAAACTTGCATCAAAATCAAGTATATCCTTTCCAATAAAAATAGTTTTTTTTTTAATGACGAACTACACAGATTGGCCAGTGCATAAAAATCGATATCGGTTGCCTTGTTACATGTACATAATAAAATTTATACAACTATTGCTGCCATCGCTGATTCGATAATATCGGATTGAAGCGATATATCGCGTTCATATATCGATATATTATGCAATATCGATATATTATGCAATATCGATATATTATGCAATATCGATATATTATGCAATATCGATATATTATGCAATATCGATATATTATGCAATATCGATATATTATGCAATATCGATATATTATGCAATATCGATATATTATGCAATATCGATATATTATGCAATATCGATATATTATGCAATATCGATATATTATGCAATATCGATATATTATGCAATATCGATATATTATGCAATATCGATATATTATGCAATATCGATATATTATGCAATATCGATATATTATGCAATATCGATATATTATGCAATATCGATATATTATGCAATATCGATATATTATGCAATATCGATATATTATGCAATATCGATATATTATGCAATATCGATATATTATGCAATATCGATATATTATGCAATATCGATATATTATGCAATATCGATATATTATGCAATATCGATATATTATGCAATATCGATATATTATGCAATATCGATATATTATGCAATATCGATATATTATGCAATATCGATATATTATGCAATATCGATATATTATGCAATATCGATATATTATGCAATATCGATATATTATGCAATATCGATATATTATGCAATATCGATATATTATGCAATATCGATATATTATGCAATATCGATATATTATGCAATATCGATATATTATGCAATATCGATATATTATGCAATATCGATATATTATGCAATATCGATATATTATGCAATATCGATATATTATGCAATATCGATATATTATGCAATATCGATATATTATGCAATATCGATATATTATGCAATATCGATATATTATGCAATATCGATATATTATGCAATATCGATATATTATGCAATATCGATATATTATGCAATATCGATATATTATGCAATATCGATATATTATGCAATATCGATATATTATGCAATATCGATATATTATGCAATATCGATATATTATGCAATATCGATATATTATGCAATATCGATATATTATGCAATATCGATATATTATGCAATATCGATATATTATGCAATATCGATATATTATGCAATATCGATATATTATGCAATATCGATATATTATGCAATATCGATATATTATGCAATATCGATATATTATGCAATATCGATATATTATGCAATATCGATATATTATGCAATATCGATATATTATGCAATATCGATATATTATGCAATATCGATATATTATGCAATATCGATATATTATGCAATATCGATATATTATGCAATATCGATATATTATGCAATATCGATATATTATGCAATATCGATATATTATGCAATATCGATATATTATGCAATATCGATATATTATGCAATATCGATATATTATGCAATATCGATATATTATGCAATATCGATATATTATGCAATATCGATATATTATGCAATATCGATATATTATGCAATATCGATATATTATGCAATATCGATATATTATGCAATATCGATATATTATGCAATATCGATATATTATGCAATATCGATATATTATGCAATATCGATATATTATGCAATATCGATATATTATGCAATATCGATATATTATGCAATATCGATATATTATGCAATATCGATATATTATGCAATATCGATATATTATGCAATATCGATATATTATGCAATATCGATATATTATGCAATATCGATATATTATGCAATATCGATATATTATGCAATATCGATATATTATGCAATATCGATATATTATGCAATATCGATATATTATGCAATATCGATATATTATGCAATATCGATATATTATGCAATATCGATATATTATGCAATATCGATATATTATGCAATATCGATATATTATGCAATATCGATATATTATGCAATATCGATATATTATGCAATATCGATATATTATGCAATATCGATATATTATGCAATATCGATATATTATGCAATATCGATATATTATGCAATATCGATATATTATGCAATATCGATATATTATGCAATATCGATATATTATGCAATATCGATATATTATGCAATATCGATATATTATGCAATATCGATATATTATGCAATATCGATATATTATGCAATATCGATATATTATGCAATATCGATATATTATGCAATATCGATATATTATGCAATATCGATATATTATGCAATATCGATATATTATGCAATATCGATATATTATGCAATATCGATATATTATGCAATATCGATATATTATGCAATATCGATATATTATGCAATATCGATATATTATGCAATATCGATATATTATGCAATATCGATATATTATGCAATATCGATATATTATGCAATATCGATATATTATGCAATATCGATATATTATGCAATATCGATATATTATGCAATATCGATATATTATGCAATATCGATATATTATGCAATATCGATATATTATGCAATATCGATATATTATGCAATATCGATATATTATGCAATATCGATATATTATGCAATATCGATATATTATGCAATATCGATATATTATGCAATATCGATATATTATGCAATATCGATATATTATGCAATATCGATATATTATGCAATATCGATATATTATGCAATATCGATATATTATGCAATATCGATATATTATGCAATATCGATATATTATGCAATATCGATATATTATGCAATATCGATATATTATGCAATATCGATATATTATGCAATATCGATATATTATGCAATATCGATATATTATGCAATATCGATATATTATGCAATATCGATATATTATGCAATATCGATATATTATGCAATATCGATATATTATGCAATATCGATATATTATGCAATATCGATATATTATGCAATATCGATATATTATGCAATATCGATATATTATGCAATATCGATATATTATGCAAATAATAAATTTAAAAGACAGTACTTACATGGCTTAAACAGTCTAATTTTGAAGCAATTGAAAAATTAATAATTATAAATTGATAGTTTGTTTACTGTGCAAACACAGTTACACACACACATACTCACACATACACACAAATACATTTTAAAACAGATTTTTATTGTAAACTATTTATTTATATTTTGTTACTCACTTTTTATCTTTTTTTCCTTTCTTAATGTTTAAGATTACAAAATGACGGGGAAGACATTAGCTCCTGAGATACGAAGCTTACACTTCAGTTTGGGAGTTAAGGAACTCACCTTTATATGTATTCAACTTTTTTAAGGCAAATAAACTATATTATTATTATTATAGTTACGAGTATTTTACTACATTCAGGGTAACGAAGCGAACCTTAAGGTAACGATTGTGGTCTATCTTCATTGGCCGAGCCCGTCCACGGTATGTATATTATTTATTCCGTCTTGACAGTACCCTGCGTGTGGACGACATAAAACGTCGGTCACTATAAAACGTGGTATAACAAAAACAATCAGTCTTGGAATAACAAAACGCAAATGACAGCTATGTAATGGACGTATAGATGACAATTTGATTTTGTAATAAATCAATATTAAAACTATTTCTATTAAATGAAAAATAATCATAATGTAATGATGGAGCCATTGCCTACCTCAAAAGCTAAGTAATTTTGTCTATGAATAAATGGTTGAAAATTTACGTTTTGAAATAGACATAGACATTTATTTATTGGCATCACAATACAAAACAAATCACAAACAGAATATAACACACATTAAAAGAATGAAAAATAGACAAAACACAGTTAAAGTAACACGGTCAAATAATACTAAACATATGACGCCAATATCGGACACCGTCTCAGCATATGCTGTCGCAAGGATGCGACAGCGCTGATTTTCAGCGGTTCCGGACTACCTAAAGTAGTAGTAGCCGTATAGGCTCCCAAACGGCTGGAACGATCTCAATGAAACTTTCAGGGAATCGTCAGATTGACCTGGCGAGTAATCGTGTAAAGTTTGGTGACGATTTGGGTACTCCGCGTTTTGAAATGTCAAATACAGCTTTCATTTTACTATGATTATATTCTATTGTTTTGTCACCCAAATTTGTTTGACACATGCGTTGTGTATATTTATGTCATTATGTACCTTATTGAAGTACAATGGAGTATATTGAAGTGCAATGAAGTATTATAAATCCTAAATGATAATAATAATATTGTATTTACTGATATGTACATGGATGTAGGTAATGATCATCATCCGCTCGAGAAGAGAATTAATACGGAGAGTTAAATTAAATATTTAATGATGTAAGTTTATTGTTCAAATCAAATCTAGCACGGCAAAGCGGGCTGGGTACGCTAGTAGTTAATATATAGTGTAGTTATAGCCGCTAAAACCTATCTCCTTGTTGTTGAGAGAGCCCAGCGTGCTGTACTAAAAATGACGATGCACCTTCCATACAGATGTCCAACAACAGATGTTTACGATTAACTAACATTTTATCGGTAAGAAAAGCATTTGTATATGAATTGTTAATGAGATACCACAAGCAAATTGTCCAACCTTGTCTGCCACACTAAAACGTCTTACTAAATGTCCTGTGCTTAGAGTGAAAGATTCCTTTGCACAAAAACGTTTCGATGTCTTAGCTCCATACCTTTACAATATTCTTCAAAAAGAACACAATGTGAGAAATTACACAAATAATAAATTTAAAAAGACAGTACTTACATGGCTTAAACAGTCTAATTATGAAGCAATTGAAAAATTAATAATTATAAATTGATAGTTTGTTTACTGTGCAAACACAGTAACACACACACACACACGTACACACAAATACATTTAATACAGATTTTATTTTCAACTATTTATTTATATTTTGTTACTCACTTTTTTATCTTTTTTCCTTTTTAAATGTTTAAGATTACAAAAATGACGGGGGAAGACATTAGCTCCTGAGATACAGCTTACGCTAGTTCGGGAGTTAAGG
The DNA here is from genome assembly GCA_029286785.1 of Meandrusa payeni. NCBI lineage: Eukaryota > Metazoa > Arthropoda > Insecta > Lepidoptera > Papilionidae > Meandrusa > Meandrusa payeni. Next base: position 8,932,986 of record JAGSMX010000029.1, read on the forward strand.
GACTCACCTTAATATGTATTCAACTTTTTTTTAAGGCAAATAAGCTATATTATTATTATTATTATAGTTACGAGTATTTTACTACATTCAAGATAACGAAGCGAACCTTAAGGTAACGATTGTGGTCTATCTTCATTGGCCGAGTCTGTCCACGGTATGTATATTATTTAAGTATACAAAAAACTGCGACACAGATTATAAAATTTACATAATAATTGCTGCCATCGCTGATTCGATAATATCGAATTGAAGCGATATATCGCGTTCATATATCGATATATTATGCAATATCGATATATGTCGTGCAGTCCTATTTCATAGTTACCCCTAACGATATACGTATGCTAGGGATGTTCATGCCAAAAATATATCGATATATTTTTGATATAATCGTGAGGTTGTATCGATACTACTATATACTACTAATTCATTTTAAATATCAGCGCTTAATATTAAAAATTAGAAAAGTTTTGTACTAATAGAGTACTCGGCGCGAAACTGAGAGGTTCTGTTTTGGATACCAGTCCAGCCTATTTAATTTGATTCTGCTGGCAGTACACACTACATGCATAGATAATAAAATTTATACAACGAGTCCTGCCATCGTGAAGAGTAGGAGTGTAGTAACATACTACACTACTCTTCGTGATGGCAGCGCAAATAATGGTTTTATTTTATTCAAGTTGTCAACCACGAATAAAATAAAGATAGTGAATGCTTTTTTATTTAATTTCTTACGATATTTCGTATATCGGGTGAAATATATCTATTAGATAATATTATTATTGGATAATATCGATATATAACGTGCACTCCTAGTCTAACTTCATTGGCCGAGCCCGTCCACGGTATGTATATTATTTAAGTATACAAAAAAAACTGCGACACAGATTATAAAATTTATACAACTATTGCTGCCATCGCTGATTCGATAATATCGGTTTAAGCGATATATCGCGTTCATCGATATATTCAATATCAATATATACATCGTGCAGTCCTATTTCAAAGTTACCCATACGATATACGTATGTTCGATGAAAAATTTAGTACTTAGCGTCTAACGTTTAATCTGTCATTGATTTGATTTTGTTTTTATTCGTAAAAATACTTGTTATACAATCAAATTAACGAGCTACCGCACTTAAATTACGACGCAATTGACTGTTGACTCTGGGTTTGTCTGCTTCAAGTGGTTGTCTAGCGTTTTAAGTGGCAAAACATTTTGACAGTCGTCGAATCGTTTCGGGCCTATAAATGAAGCGGCTAGTTCAAGGCCTATGCGGTGTAAATTTATTGATACATTAATATTGACTGAAGCACACTGTTTACGTTAGGCGTGTTAATGTCGACATTTTTTTATGATAGCCTAATGTCTGGGACAGTACTAATGAATTGCCGTTTTTCAGTTTGGTTAAGTACAAAACAAGATTACTCGCTAAAAATTTGTGCCCGGTATATGGCGATGTCATCACATTTGACACCTAATAAGCTTAGTGTAAAGCAGATAGCACAGCTGCCTCTGTCTACACCAGTGATTGTCAAACATTTCTTTTACCGACGTCCTTGAAAATCAAATATTTTTCAGCGCCCACCATTTTTAAAATTAAAATACTTCTATGTTTTTAGAACAACATACAGGATAGGTAGGTGGGTTTTAGTTTTAGTGAAATTTAAAATACTAAATAAAGTAAATGAAATTACAAATTTTACATCGCTCCCCCTAAGCCACATTAACGCCCCCTCTAGGTTTAAAACGTGTTATCGCCCACTTTGAGAAAGACTAGTCTACACCGTTAGGATAATAGGAACGTGAGAGCTCCAAATCGATCCTAGAGGTAAAATTAAATCAAGCCATTTTTGAAGAGTTTGATAACATGCCAGGAAAAGTGGGTCAAGCTCTGCAGAGTATGTTAGCAAAGTCCGATTTACTGCCAACTAGGGTAATGGTTCATGTTCGGTGGGAATAGTGGAACGTGAACTCTTACCTGGCCAAACGATTGATTCACCTCGGTCAACGTCCTATACGACGAAAATTTCAAGCAATTCAAGCACAACTTAAGTAAACGTCATGATAGACTGTGGCAACATTACCTTCCATCACCACAGATAGTGCAGAGATCACAGTTACGTAACAAGACGCAAAATATAAAAAAATAGTTGTACCCCATATCGGATAACGTTACTAGAGTATAAGGACATAGTCCGCCACGGACACGTTCGCGTATTTTAGAAAATTTTCCAACACATGTACGTTTCTTACGATGTTTTTCCTTCGCCACTGTAAAACGCTTGGTAAACCGGAACATATGCATGCATGCAACAAACTAATTCATCGGTGCCGACAATAGAGATCCAACTCGGGTTGCTAGCGTACTATGTAACTTAAGACGCCCACAAACACTGAGATACCACAGCTCAAAATTTAATTTAACTTAAAAATTTTTATCCTCTTTGGCTACGATTTTCCTCCCTTTATAGTGTAAATTTAGTCCCAAAGAGAATTTTTAGTTTTAACCCAAAATTATCTTATTGTAATTTGGACTTTGGATGCAGTTTTTTAATTGGATGCTATAAACTCAGGTCGGATTTGGAGATGTATATGGTTCAATGTGTAAACATGACATCACACATTTCACTTCGGATTAGTTAGCACCATATAAATTACAGCTAGAAAGTGGCGCTACGACTTCTGACACAGCAACCTCATCAAGCCTGAACATCTATCGCTAGTAACTCGACACAAGGGTCCCCCGGTGAGGGGTAACCTCGGCTTGGTTTATTACGCTTAAGCATTCCGATCCGAGGGCGTCCGAGAGGGCCAAACCACGACTATTTACGGTCGGTTATTTCACGGATAATCTAAGACATTCAAAAATTAAACTAACTTTTAGTACCACTTCGGGAAGCGTGGAAGTTTGTGATATGCGATTTTTACTTCTCAACAACAACTCCTTCCCCCAGTGGCAAGTGCGTTGTGAGGGGTTGTGGGAACTCATGGAAATACCAGCAAGAGGTCGAATTTAACCAGAGACTGAATCGACTTCAATCACATTTTTCCTATGGAAAGGCATCAGCAACTCTTTTGGTATCACGTTCGGTGAAAAACACCCTAGTCATCTCGTTTTCCCTTTCTCCCATCCCATTAAAAAGATCGCATCTTCTAACTCCTACTATGGCGTAACCAATTAAACTCCAATATTGCTTCTATAGTTTTGTACTATAATCTTATAATACAATATTTTCAATAGCATTGCGTCAATAGCCTAATGGTTTAGGGTACGGTCTGCGAATCGTAAGATAGGATCGTATCCACCATTCGACTATTGCTGTGAACCATCTCTTACAAGCTTGAGCATAGTTGGAATGGTTAACAAGAATGTTAGTAATATTTTTGGAAAAAAAATATTTTACACACAATACATTTAGTAGCAGAACTATTCTGTTAATTAACTATCGATTCCTAAAATCCAAAATGACTCGACCTATAGCGTTGCGTTAAGTCCTTCCCCTTTTTATTTCCATTACCATCGCATGTTTTTCCCCGAGTAGTTACTTTACGGTTGGATATATTGCCATCAATAAAAATAGTAAAGTATTCCATAAAATCAAAGTTCGGTCCTCAAATTGAAGGAAACCTTACACTAGCTAACACAAAATATCAACGCAAGTTCCGATGAGTCAATGTCGATCGCACTGATAATATTTGTCGTCACATCGCTGGACAGACCGCATTTTTTCACCACAGACTATTTATAAACATGCGCATTCAATGCTGACGATTCGAATAGAAACAAACTACATGTCCAGTTCAGACATAAAACTGATTTTAATTATTTTTTAATGTTTACCGTGGAGCGTTGATAGCCCAGTGTCAAGGCGGCAGAATCTCCTATGGACGTTCATGCGGACGAAATGAGTCGATGAAGCAGATTTTTGGATTATCCCATAAACGCTGAAGTGTTAAACGACCTCTCTCTTGCGCTCAGTTACTCCCTGAAGAGGTTCAGGCTATGCGCAATAAGAGCGGAAGATGCCGTCTGGCTGAACAGCGTAGTTCATTTCAAAAAAAAATTCTAGAGAGGAACATGTCTGAGAAATATTTCAAAGACGTTTGAAATCTACCAATCCGACCATACTTCAATATTCGGACGGCTGTCCAGTGATGGCACTGCTACAGTCGGTTTGAAACTACTGACATAATAAATAAAATATAACTAAACTTACCTGGCCATACCGCGAAGAAGCTAGGTGCACATTTCGGTTCTTCAACGAAAAGTCAGGTCTCTTCCCCAGGCCATAGCTGCTCTTGTTCTGCGATATAAACTTCTTTGGCCGGTCCAGCCTTTCTGTTGACCCTGTATCCGTCTCTTCATCCCTCTTGGAAGTCGATGGGATGCCCCTATAGGCGCCCCTTGTCCCCCTGATGGTCTTCTCGGGACTCTTGTCCTGCTTCCGTGTGATAAGATTGTCCTTCCTTTGTTTAGTGCTACGTAATGACACGTTGGACGCCATATTGTCCATACTTTTCCATCAAATTACTACGTAATTAGGGGCTTCAGTCCCTTTTAGCTAGATTGTAATTCATTGTGATAGTGTAATCTCAAATATCTATCACTAAAAGACTAACTCAACTAATGATTAAATAAGAATAAATAAAACTCATAACTTCATTGCAATAGCGAGGAAAAAATCTTGATAAATACATTTCTCAACCCTTAATTGTTCCCGGACAGTGGGAAATGGATTGATAAAAAAATAACAGAGGATTAAAAAGTACAAATGAATTATTATTGAATAAATAAGTAACTAATTCCGTCTTTTGATTCTCTCTCACTGTTGGCATCCTCTGCCGACCACCCCAAACATCCTTTACACTAACAAAAATTCATTTAAAACTAAATTGTAACAGTCTTGAGGAAGATTTTGGAAAGTTATTGCAGGACCGGTTTCTTGTTTGATGTTATCTGAAACAATAAAATAAATATAACATTAAAAATACATACTCCCACTACTACGGTTTTAAGTGCTGTTACAACTTCACCAGATCAACAGGTGACCACTCTTAAAGTGCTCAGAGTGGTCACCTCTAATATACGTAATTTAACAAAGACCTCTGGAAAGAAACTTTTGGCCGTTTTTCTATTATTCTCATTAATATTCTGACTTCGAGGTTCTAAAAGGTCTGAAACACAGCTATGCTAACTGGATGACAACACTATTATTTTCTGTAATGATTTCTATACATTATGGACACTTACTGTAAGTCAAGGTCGGTTGATTTCATGTGAACAAATGACTAAATTGTGCAAAAAAAAATAATGAAACCTACAACAAAATTATGAATGGGTTGTTCAAGAATTCATTCCGGCAGCCAAAGTATACAATTCATTATAAGTATGATAACCATTCAGTTCATATTGACAAAAGGCCAAATGAAAAATGTGTATACAAATACCTCCACAATATATACAAATTTTCAAATAAATAAGCATAAATAAATGTTATCTACAATCTTAATGACCACTTCCTAAGATATGCATCTTTTGAATGTAGACTGGGAACACATTATGTATGATTTAACCTGATAATTTAACTAGATTAACTTGTATTTATTTGTGAACAGGTGGTGTGTGGTAGTGATAAATAGTAAATAATAATAACGATGATGTAATAACCATATATGAGGTGTACTTATTAATACCATAAATAGGTTGATTTAGACTGCATAGATATAATGGCATGTGTGTTGACATCCAGGATTATATTGTTAATTAATGTGTGTGTTACACTGGAGTAAATAAGTTACAACAGTAAGCTCTACATCTTTTATCCTAAGCCAGGTAGAACTAGGTCCAGGTGCAACAAGATGAACATACTACCATTAAATGGAATGGAAATAAATGAAAGTAGTAAATAAAACAATTTATTTTAGTGAAGAGATATTATAAAAAAAAAATAGATTTCAATACATTGTTTTATGGATGCCCAAATAATATAGTATGAAAAAGTTTGTTTAAAAATTGGTACTGTATATTTTGGAGTTATTCAGCTGAGTTATGTAAATGTGCTGTGGTCAATAAATTGGATAATTCCTGACCTAAAACCATATGGTTATTATGTAAGAATGTATTAAATAATGTATTCTACAAAAATAATTAAAAAATGTATAATATGTTGTATGTTCTAATTCAGCACTTGGTGGTAAATTAACATACAATATGTGATAAATATAAATACTAAAAATCTAAAAAAAACATGCAATTTGAATATAATTGTTGTCTATTGCATTGTATATTTTTATTACATTGCTCCATATATACTTGGTTAGATTAGAATTAGTGACCTAATTCACTACCTCTGTCCAATTATTAGCTGAAATATAGCTACAAAAGCTTCTCTACATTTATTAGTTATAATATATTTGTTAATCTAAAAAGATAAACAAAATTATACTAATAATGCTTAAATTGAAAAACTAAATGAGTGAATACAAGTTAAAAGTAATTACTATCAAATAACAACATTATCAACCAAGTGTTGACCAAAATAGACTTTAAAGCAATGCTAATGTGATTATAATGAATAGAGTAAACTTTCAACCATGACTCATTTTTCTGACAATTCAAATACTGGCAGTCAAAATACTACAAGAATTGACTGATGTCCAGTGGCTGTAGTTGAAAATGAACTGTAGTTAATATTGGTAAAAAAGGATAGACTGCTTAGATCTTTTATTTATGAATGATCACAGAAAAGTTTATATTTGATTTTTACTAAAGACCTTTAATAATATTTACACAATCATAAGTTAAAAAGTAAAATTTATGGTCAAAATTAAGTAGGGATTTATAATTCTTGTATTACTGTCTAGTAGATATTGAGGTATTCTACACATAATTCTCACATAATTTTTTCATAGGATTACTAATTGTGCAATTAGGAAAATGCATGACTTGAGATGGATGTTCTGTCTAGAACCAAGAAAGGCATGCATGAGGACTTATGGATGACTGAGAGGATATTAAACAGATTTGTGACAGATAACAGAGCACCATTAAAAGTTCTCACAGTTACGAATATATTAAAAACTTGTACAATACAAGTGAAAATGGAGTGCAGGTATCATGCAAATAGTAAATTGCGCCTACACCTGTAGGTCGAAAGTGTGAATTCTACAATTTAGTTGGAAATTGAAAGTCTGTAATAAATATTTTCAATAATCCTATAGTAGAATACTTCATTTTATTTTTTATTTATGAATTAAATAACAGAATATTTCTTTTACATAATAGTCATTTTTACGTACCAATGAACATGAAGTTATATACTATACGCCATAGAAGTCTCGATATTTACAGATTGGATCAGTATAACAGTCACGAATGTCGCATCGCAAAAACTAATTTTAAGATTCAATTGACACGTAAGAAAACCGAGGAATGCAGCACTACCAAAACAAGTTGCCAGCGGATCAATCTTTGTCCGCTGTATTGAGAAAACAACATAAATGACACTCAATTAGCCAAATCTAGGTGCCGGCACCGAGGAAATGTTACACTGAAAAACACAATATGCGGGTGTCATAAACTTCAGACTCGAGCCCACAACATGAGACATCTAATGACTGCATTGATAATATGTCGCGTTTTATTTAAAGATGTTCTTAAATCTGAAGACATCAGCCGTTTTATTGGTCTTAGAATGGCGCATAGCTGAATCAAGCTGAATAAATAGAGTAAAAGTCGCATTGACAAAACGTCAAGCTTTGTAAAGCCAAATTAAGGAGAAAATTATGCATTGTGTACCTTAAATTCCTTTGAGTCGGAAACTTGAACTTTTTTACGGTCACACTACACTTAACTTTATCTAAATAGGAATTCGATTCTATAAATACTTACAAATAAAAATCTGGAATCACACCATTGTTTTTTCTTCTGCACAATCAGTATGTCGATGTTGCCACTTAACAAAAATATTGTTACCATTTAATGTGGGTCATCATGGAATAACATATATTTCTTCTTTTACTTTCGCGCTGATTGTACTCATAAAAATTATTTCCCATTAAGTTAAAATAAATTGAATTTTGTAACAATTTTATGTAATTTAAAATACTATGTAGCATAGTAAAAATAAAAGACAAATTAGAAAAAAATTCAAATATTAATAAAAAAATTAGCGGTGATTACATACCACAAAACTGTTCACCGTTTCAGACTCACCCAATTCAATTGGATATAGTACAAAAACAATCAATCTACCGAAAGAGTGAAAATTGACTTTCTTATTTTTAAAAGTCCTCCAGATTTTACTCTGTTGTAAAAGACGCGCCGGACAGAAGCCGGTGGAGGCAAATCTTCCGCTCCAGATGCAACTCAACTCTGATGTTGACCACGATTCTCAGACATGAGGGACCGACACTAGAGAGAGAGAGAGAGATTTTTACAATAGTTACTAGATAAATTATGTTGTAATATCAAAAGTTAAAAAGATCATCTATTATTTTAAACATTCATTTTTTGTCATAAAACCATTAAACAGTTCTGAGTTTAGGTTTTTCATTTTAAAATATACGAGATTCATATTAAATAGTTAACTTAAAAATAATCTTAATATTTTTGATGAATAACAAAATAAAACTAAGTTATAAATCGGACATGTACATGTTTCCGATTTTTGAACACAAAGTAGTGATGTCGATTGTGTACATGGCATATTTTAATTTGTTAGTTTTTTACGTAAAATATGAGATGAATAATTAAATTAATGAATTGTTATTAAAATGGCATTCGTGAGTGCTGTGACCGGAGACGATTCCACCAAGAAATTCATGGATGTTTTACAAAATGATTTCAAAACACTCAGCTTGGAGACTAAAAAGAAATATCCTCAGATAAGAGAGGTTTGTATATATTGTTTTAGTAATTAAGTAAAATTTAATTATTATAATCTAACGAATTATCGGCTATGAATTACTACTAAATAATACACAGTTTTGGTATTATTATGTATTATATTCATAAAAATTCCTTAAGTGTATCTGACATTTTAATTACTTACTGAATATTTTCTAATTACCGGAAATAGTTTCTAATAAGAAGACAGTTAATTGATCTCCATTATTGTTTACACATTTGTTATAATCAATAATACATTGAAAATATTATCATATAATATTTTTTGATATATATATATGATATTTCTTTGAATTCTAGCTTAATTTCGTTTGATAATAAGACTCATTGTCGTTTTTATGGAAAAGATTTTTACAAATTATCTTATTATTATAGTAAGTGAACATATATTTGTTTATTAGATACTAAGCATTAGCATATTACTCCCTCCCTCTCCTTGTAAAATTATAACAATAATTGAAGAAGTGTTCTGCTATGTATCTCAAACCACATAAAGCTTACAAACCTTACAATATAAATGTTTCTTCACCATTGTATGTCATATCTTATTTTATTCATATGTGATCTTTATCAACCTCTGTTAAGTTGTAAGGTATATGTAGAATAATCTTAAACTTAGTACTAATTATATTTATTGGTATTAATAAATTTTACTGTTTTTTTAAACAAAGTCTTATTTTAAAAGTATTTTATAACCTGTTTATAATTGAAAAATAACATTATTGAGTTACTTTTGATCACTAATGTATGGATAATTTGTTTTGGAATCTTAATTTTTGTATGAAATCTCGTGTCATTATTAGAAAAGATATTTATACATTCAACATTAAAAAAAAGACATTGCTCATAATGTACTCATGGAGGTTTTGCTGATACGTAATAACTTGATCACACCTCATACATAACTTTAAATGTAAGAGAAATGCACACCTTTTTCAGGCTTGCGATGAAGCGATTGAAAAGTTGTCACTTGCTGCAAATAACCCGCAAGCATCTTTATATGGAGTTGTAAATCAAATATTGTACCCTCTAGTGCAAGGATGTGAATCGAAAGATATCAAGATTATCAAGGTAAATTTCAAATATAACATAATATTTACCTAAGGAGGCAGATTAGAAGTGTTCTTTGATAGACCACACAGATTTTTTGATAAAACTATCATACCATCTAATCATTAGTTGATATGAAAGTTCATTAATTTCTATTGCTAGCCATTTATATATTGGTGCATCAATGAGTTCCAAAGGTTTTTTATTTAAATTTTTTATAATAATAGTAATAAACTTTATTTCGTGCAAATACAAAAATATACACAAAGAAATGTGAAGTCCCTGACTCCCGAACTAGGCACTAATAGACCGGTGATTCAGAAGTCAGTGTCTTCTCTCATTTACTATACACAAATGTTTGAATAGGATCTATTGTTTTTTTTTTCAATGTGAAGGTGACATTTATGGATTCAGCCTCATTGGCTTTAATTCTCCATCTATTGTAAAATACATATTAATAGGTCTTAAAGTGTTTATGCTGTGTGTGGGTGTTGCATGTTATGTGTGTTGAGTATAGTGTGTGTGCATGAGTTTTTCTTTTTTATTTCAATCTCAATTATTGCCATATAATTTTACATCTATATAAATTATATTGTAACTAGGAACCATATTTACGTTGATAAAGTTTCCGTTTGTTCATAGTCAAGTTGTAGTATCCACTTTTTAATTGTAGCCTTATACTCATGAGTCAGCAGTGGATGGATATTAAGTATTTTATTATCCATATAATTCAATTATATGGAGATGGCTCTGGAATGCTGTTGTTGGAAGTGACAATAACATAATAACACACATAATTTTTTTTAATCTGCTAGAAAGAACTTTTATGCTATTGCTAACTACCATGAAACACGAACAATAACGCCAACGCAACAACGGATGTGGAATGAGTTGGACAGTAGTTGCAATAGCACCAAAAAATACAGATTTTATATTTAAGAAAAGTGAGGAAGTTTACCCTAAAACGGGTACAAATGTGTTTGCATTTGTGCCAAGGGAACAGTTCCATGTAATATAATTTATCTCAAGTGAGAATTATACAGACAGACATATTATAGTCATGTTCTCCATGTGGAGTATTCCTTTTTAATTATATTAAAAATTACTTTTTCAGTTCTGTCTGGGCACTATACAGCGTCTAATAGCCCAGCAAGGAATTGATGCGAAGGGAGCCCGACATGTTGTAGACTGTCTTTTCAACTTAGGGCAAGCTGGAGTTTTGGAGTTGAAACTACTTCAAACTGCTGCCCTGCTCATGACCACTTCAGATCTTGTACATGGAGATACATTAGCTAGGGTAAGAGTAATAGATAAGTTGTCTTATATTACTTTTAACATTAAATCATAAAAATTCAATTTTCGCCTGTGTCTACTGCTGGTGCTGGACGATATGTTATAACTTTTATGGAAGGTTTGATTCATTATGTTTTTTTGATTTTGTACAAATACAAATATAACTTACCAACCTTGCCTGATCATCCACCTAAAGGCAGAGGTCGCTAACTTTTTTATCAAAGAGCCAAAGTTCCTCAGTAGTTAAATAGAATTTACTGTTAGTACCAGACCCATTTTACGACCCAATGTCAAAAATCAAAAATCTCATGTCTCTCGACACTAAAGTTTTTTAAAAATTCTTTGAGATTATAGATTTTTCACAAATATTACTAACATTCTTGTTAACCATTCCAACTAAGCACAAGCTTGTGCTAGGAGATAGTTCATGTTAATAGTCGAATGATGGATTCGAACCTACGCTCTTACGTTTAGAAGGCGGTACCCATACCATTAGGCTATTGACGATTCGAATTTCTCCTTGTCTTGGGTGTTGACTGTGGAGAGAAAGTTGTTATGTTGTTAAATTTAAGATGCTTGTTAATGTTGTATTTGTTGTCAGACTATGGTGATGTGCATGCGCACGGTGTCCGCGAGCGAGACGCGCGACGTGAGCACGAGCCACGCGGCCGCCGCCACCGTGCGCCAGCTCGTCGCGCTCGTGTTCGAACGCGCGCTCGCCGAGGCTGACGGTCATTTTTAAAGAATGCTTACAATATTTTTTACAAATACGCTATATTTATAAATAAGCTTAGGCTGTTAGGATATGGTTCACGTCAATAGTCGAATGGTGGATTTGAACCTACGACCTTTCGATTCGCAGACCCGTACCTTCAACCATTAGGATATTAACGCGTCTTGCATTACTCATAAAATATACTTACCACATGACCAGCGCCCCAAGTCTGCTAAAACAGTGGTACCTGGATATACGAGTGTTTTGAGATATGAGCAATATTTTGCTTTGAGATGAAAACACAAACGAGGAGTCCAACTCTCCCACCTCAGAGTAAACCCCACCCTGTGTGTTCATTTACCTCGTTTTTCTTTACTCAAAGTATTTTTTGCATGTACAAAACATTTGTGGCAATAGCATTTAATTTAATTTCAATGGAGAAAATTGCTTTCAGATGCGAGTAAGTGCAAGGTTCTGAAACAAATTAAACTCGTATATCTAGGTACCAATATACACTGTCCCTTGTGAAATACAGTGACTAAGTGAACAACGCCCCCCGTGTTAGTGAGTTTATAAAAATATATCATAAATGCCAAAGTAACTCTTGTCTGTCTGTGTGTTACACAATCACATCTGAAATACTGTACCGATTCAAATTAAATATGGTACAAAAATAGTCTTGAGCCTGAGAAAGGACATACAATTAATACAACATATTAATGTGAATAAAGGGCTGTAAGCGTTTGAAGAAGATGAAAGTTTGTATGGAATTATTTGGAGTTTTGGAATTTTTACGCTTTTGTATAGATATAAATAAATACAACACCCAAAGATTTATAAAATTACATTACCCCGCAAATAGGGGATGAAACTATACTACTACAATTAAATTATCATTGTACCAAATACCATAATTTACTAATGATATTTTATGATTTATAATTTTCCTTTGAATTTTTGTTATAGATGAATTAAATTGCTAGAATGTAACATTTAATTTGCTTTACAGGAAAGTTAAAAGTGAACCCAGCCGATGTTAGACTGCAGACAAATACTAAAGCCCCTAAAGAGCTTAGGCCATGTGCTACCGATGCCTACCTCATTTTGCAAGTAAGTTAAATTCGGTGGTTGTATCGGTTAATCGGCTATAGCTATAGAACCGGGACTTGGGCCGCTACTCTAAGAGTGGTATCACTTGTACTTTTGAAGGGCTGTGCCACAATTTGATTCAAATCTTGACTTGGTTAGTACGCATTCCGAAAAGTGTAATCGGGCGAGGCAAACTGAAGTTCAAACAGAGATATAAGTTAAAGAAGATGGAAAGAGAGAGAGTTTCGTTTTGTATATTACTGTAGCGGCAAGAAATTTCTTCATTCTTTTAAGTGCAAAAAAACCAATTGCTACATCTGTAACAAATGGCACCGTTACGAGTTCACCATTTGGGGGCCGATGCGCCAAGTCACTCACAATGGAGTTCTTTTTTTTTTTTTATAATTTCTAAGCAAGTGCTTGACTACGATCCCACCTGATGTTAAGTGGAAATGCAGTCCTGGATGGTAAGGCGCACTAGCTTAGTAAATGCCTATTCACTCTACTCTTGAAAATACCCACGTTGTAATCGGATGGAAAGACAGACGCGGGCAAACTATTCCAGTCCTTTACTGTACGAAGAATGAAAGGCGAAGCAAATCGCTTCGTTCGGGTTTGAGGGATGTTCACAACGAAAGGATGAAATCCCGCAGTGCGCCAAGCAAGCCAAGCAAAAGCAAAACAACCCAAATCTAGTGAAACTCTTGCGGGTTACCTTCTCAGGCTAATCAGCGTGGATTAGTCAAAAATGGGTAAAAACCATATTGAGGAGCAAATGCTATCTCTGTCTACCCAGATATAAAATTTGTGCGTGTAGTGAAGGTTGTTAAATTATTGTTTTAATTCACTTTAACAGGATATAATACAACTAATAAACGGCGACGCTGCCCACTGGTTGGTTGGCATATCTGAAGTACCCAAAACGTTCGGGCTCGAGCTGCTCGATACTGTGCTGACAGACTTCTCCGCTGTCTTCTTCAAGGTAAGTTGATAATAATAATGTATTTTTTCAATACTTTGTAAACATACTCTAACATACTCATAGTTAGTTGAGTATGATAAAGCTACTATGTATTCTAGGTCTATTTTCATTTATTGGCCTATGACTTTGGGTTCCCAAAATATACCGTGGAAGTCTTAAAAATCTTCTGGAAGGATAATTATAGACTGAGGTATTGACAGATTTAAACCTTTTTTTTTGTCAACGGGGAGGAAACCTTCAAAAAGATACCCCGCCATCTGGGGGGAAGGCGGCGATTATGTGGGGTTTTTACCCACTAAAATGTCCCGGTGGCCCTTTCCTCGGTGCACGACGAGGGCTCCGGGATCTCCAGCGTAACGCACCGGAGCCTCTGCACTGTGCTCAAGGCGAGCACGTCCCGAGGGGGGGAGGTTATTCCCTGCCCCCCTGTGCCCTCGCAGTGCAAGGCGACACGGACCAGCCGATGTGGCCTTCTTCCCGGGTCCACTATAGAGGTCGACAAAGGCCACCCTTGTCGCCCAGTTATCCCAAGGCCCCTTTTAGTCGCCTTGTACGACAGGCAGGGGATACCGTAGTCTTATTCTTGAGAGCCCAGAACTACAGGGCTGTGATGTTGTAGTCTAGTTTAATTGTTCGTTTTCTATTGCAGATTCAAGAATTCAGATTTCTTCTCAAAGAACATGTGTGTGCTCTTATAATAAGGCTATTTTCGCCTAATGTGAAGTACAGGTATGATTATTTTAAAATATTTTGTTTAATGTTGAAAATGGCATAGTTAAGTAACAGCATATATATGTCCTGCCGTTGGGCAGAAGACTTTTCTAGAAATAGATTATTAGCGCATAGTCTACCACACGGCCCTAGTGCAGAATGGCAAACTTACTGATTTATCACAGGACGTAATCAATCAGCACTTAAATGGCCCCAGTGGCCATGTGGCCCAGGGAGGTTAATCCCTCCCCTCCTGTGCCCCCGCAGTGAAAGGCGACACGGGCTAGATCGCTTAGCTGAACCTCTATTGGGACCGACACGGCTTGGACGCTGAGCTTTCACGGTTCGTTAAAATGGTAAATGGCAAATTAACTTTAATTCTATGTTGACACACACCCATAATAGTCAGTAGTACTATGTATTGAAGCTTTCGTTTCAATGTATAAGTTGACGGAATTTGAACTTTATTATTAATAATATAGAGCTGCATTCACCGCGCTGCACATACCGGGCGCGGCCGCCGCCACAGTGGGCGCGGCGGGCAGCCCGGCGCCCGAGCGGCCCCACTTCCCCGTCACCATGCGGCTGTTAAGGCTCGTCTCCATCATAGTGCACAAGTACCATGAAGTATTGGTAAGTGTCGCAGATTTCTCAACCGACTTCAACAAAGGAGGAGGTTCTCAATTCGTCGTACGTTTTTTTATGGTTGTTACCTCATAATTTCCGACTTGGTGATCTTATTTTGTTGATACTTTTTTATCTGAATTGAACAACTCTACACATAATTTCGAATTGAGGTGGATCTTATATTCAACCGTTTCACTAACTATTATGTGAATGTCCCATTAGTTTCGTCGACTTACCTTGTATTTTTTCTGTAGGTGACCGAGTGCGAGATATTTCTGTCTCTGACGATTAAGTTTCTGGACCCGGACAAGCCTCTCTGGCAGCGTGCCCTCGCGTTAGAAGTACTCCATAAAATGACCATACAGCCACGTAAGTTGTGTATTTTATTGAAACGACAAAATAACTATGAAAGAAACGGAATAAATTGTTGTATATGAAATACAATGTTCATGTAATCGCTTTCCTATTTGGCCATGCTTTTTGATGAAAACAATCAGTGGGTACAAACAGATAGACAGTCAAAAGTTGTAAATAATGTTACCTTGGTATATGTACTGGATAAACATGTAGTAACAAGCGGTCTTTATTTAAAATGCATCTAAAATAACATTGAGTATTCTCTCGGGCTTGAGAGCCGTGGTAGCTCAGTGTCTGGGCCATTGCCTCAAGTTGCATGGTACGCTAGCAACCCGAGTTCGATTCCTGTGCCGGCACTATTAAATTTGTTGTTGCAATTTTATGTGCTGATTTACCACGCGCTCGGCGGTAAAGGGTTTTCCTTTCGTGAGGAAAACCTACATGTCTTAGAAAATTTTCTAAGACATGTGAAGTCTGCCAATTCGTAGTAGATGTGCGTGGCGGACTATGCCCTTGTAGAGTCTTTTCAGAGAAGGCGTGTGCCCAACAGTGGGACATATATAAAGGCTGTAACTAACTAACTATTCTCTTGGATAGATTTGCTGAAAGCATTCTGCGAATGTTACGACATGAAGCCGCACGCCACCAACATTTTCCAGGACATTGTGAACGCGCTCGGTGCGTACGTGCAGAGTCTCTTCGTCGCCTCGCAGGTCAACCAGCAAGTCGGTGAGTGATCATCCAATATCTATTGCAGGATACATTTAAATGATGTAGGAATAAGTGTCCGAGCACTATCAGCTAAGGGATAGGGTAGAGGGGCAACGCTAGCCTAATGATATAGGGTAAGGATATTCATGCAAAAAATACATCGATATAATATATTAAATAAATATATCGACAATTTACACGTGTAATTTGCTTATATTTGACTAGACCGTGATATAAAATGTAAGAATGGTTTTATCTACAAAGCACTGAGGTTCTGGGTTCTGAGCCCAATCCAGACTACCTGATTTTTTCTTAATACCAAATATCGTAAGAAATTAATTTTAAGTTCAAAATTTATTCTTATAATGGTTAAAATATAAGAATATAATAGGTTGTCAAATATCTCCCTTCCGCCTTTTGTCTTTTGAATTTCGCGGCTATGTACAAAGCGCTACAGAGCTCGTATCTAGCAATACTATACATAATTTGAAAGGTCTTGACATAACCTACAAAACGACGCTATGCATAATTAGTTTGGATATTGCGTTCAACAGTTATAGACGTGTAAACATGGAGTTCACTAACGCCGAAATCCCGGCTTGGCCACCGTTTGGGACGATTCACCGGCCTTCGACCACGACCATTTTCGCTTGATATTGTCGTATGTGATCCATTTTTCGTCGCCAGTCACCATCCGCTTCAAGAATGGGTCGAGTTCGTTCCGTTTCAGCAGCATATCGCAGGCGTTGATTCGGTCCAGAAGGTTTTTGCGTCAAATCATGCGGCACCCAAACATCAAGCTTTTTGTATCCAGCCTTCTGCAGATGGTTTAAAATGGTTTGGTGACTAACTCCCATCTCCTGGGCGATGTCACGAGATGCCACATGCCGGTCTAACTCGATGTAGTCCATGATTTGATCGGTATTTGTCGTCACAGGTCTTCCGCCGGCTGGCTTATCCATGGTGTCGTTTTCACCGGCTCTGAATCGTCGAAACCATTCCTCCGTGGTTCGAAGTGATAGAGTACCATCCCCAAAACACCATTAATCTCACGGAACGTTTCTCTAGCGGATTTGCCTTTAACGAAGGAAAACTTTTAAAAATAGCGCGAATTTCGGCGTTAGTGAACTCCATGTTTACACGTCTATAACTGTTGAACGCAATATCCAAACTAATTATGCATAGCGTCGTTTTGTAGGTTATGTCAAGACCTTTCAAATTATGTATAGTATTGCTAGATACGAGCTCTGTAGCGCTTTGTACATAGCCGCGAAATTCAAAAGACAAAAGGCGGAAGGGAGATATTTGACAACCTTATATTTTGAATCCAAAATTAGTTTTACAACACCGCCGTGTATATAGAGATCTAACCGTCACGACGGCTGACAAGCAAATGTGTCTGGTGACGGACCACCACGGATCATCAAGCACTTGCATAGAAAGTACAATAAAAAAGTATCTTTTATATTTTGTAAATTTTTCTTGATAAAAACACTTGGAATCCGTGATTGAATAGTTTCGGTATTATCTGTATCTACAACTCTCGTAAGCAAAAATAAGGGTTCGGAATAAAGGGTCGGTTGAGAAAGTTTGACTTAACTTAGGCGACACTAAGTCAGCCCTGTAGTTCTGGGCTCTCAAGAATAAGACTACGGTATCCCCTGCCTGTCGTACAAGGCGACTAAAAGGGGCCTCGGGTTCACTGGGCGACAAGGGTGGGGGCCTGAGTCGTCCACCAAAGTGGACCCGGGAAGAAGGCGACATCGGCTGGCCCGGTGGCCTTGAGCACAGTGCAGAGGGGCTCCGGTGCGTTCCACTGGAGATCCCGGAGCCCCTCGTCATGCACCGAGGAAAGGGCCACCGGGGAGGTTTTAGTGGGTAAGAACCCCACATAACCGCCGCCTTCCCCCCAGAAGGCGGGGTATCTTTCTGAAGATTTCCTCCCCGTAAACAAAAAAAAAAAAAGGCAGACTGTGCTCAGCCCTGTAGTTCTCGGCTCTCAAGAATAAGACTACGGTATCCCCTGCCTGTCGCAGAAAGCGACTAAAAGGGACCTCGGGTTCACTGGGCGACAAAGTTGAGGGCCTGAGTCGTCCACCAAGGTGGACCCGGGAAGGCGACATCGGCTGGCCCGTGTCGCCTTGCGCTGAAGGGCACAAGGGGGTAACCTCCCCGGGGACGATGCTCTCCTTGAGCACAGTGCAGAGGGGCTCCGGTGCGTTCCACTGGAGATCCCGGAGCCCCTCGTCATGCACCGAGGAAAGGGCCACCGGGGAGGTTTTAGTGGGTAAGGGGTTCTTACATAACCGCCGCTTTCCCCCCAGAAGGCGGGGTATCTTTCTGAAGATTTCCTCCCCGTAAAAAAAAAAAGGCGACACTAAGTACTAAAATTTAAATAAAAATAAAATTTAATGAAAAACACTGTACTATACAAGTTTACGTAAGATATTCTTTTTCGTTATTATTTTATTTTAAGGATATTTAATTGTCTATCGTGCACAATTCATTTCAGTTACCTCGCGCCTTTATCTTACGAGATATTCAAACTTTCTTAACCGACACTTTATTTTTGCTCACGGCTATATTATTAACTGCGATGATGATTACTTACAGATATCACTATTCTTTGAAAGGGGCAAAATTAATAAATAAAACAATTTTTGTTAGCGAACTAGTTTAATACTTTGCCGACTCGTAAGTGATGCATAAGGTCACATTCCTCGTTGTTCGTTTGGAGCCCCACGTAGTCTATATCTGGTGCTACCATGTCACTCGCTACTAACATGTCGTCCGTATTTTGTGTCTTTAAAGCTGGACCGTCCCACACATCAGTCTCCGGTTGGTTATCCTCGTAGCTGTCTTCTACCTCGTAGAACTTTGATTGGAATACATTGTCGCCGCGTCGACCTGACTGGTCTAAAATAAATAACATCAGTTGTCTAGTAACGTACTCACTTTTCACGTCTATTCTCAACTGACTTCAAAAAAAGAGTTCTCAATTTTTTTTTCATGTTAGATAATTTTGGACTGGGTGAACCGATTTTGATGATTCTTCTTCATTTTTACAATGACATCAATGAGAAGTCTCTATTACTCTTAAATTGAACCGTGGTAGCTAAGTCTCCGGGCGGTTAGCTCAAGTTGCATAGTACGCTAGTAACCCGAGTTCGATCCTCGGTGCCGGCACTAATAAATTTGTTGTTATAATTTTATATGCTGATTTACCACGTGCTCGGCGGTGAAGGAAAACATCGTGATGAAACCTATGTGTCTTAGAAAATGTCTTACAAAAACATGTCTTTTTTAAGGCATGTGAAATCTGCCAATCCGCACTAGGGTCGCGTGGCGGACTATGCCCTAATACTCTCTTTATAGAGAAGGCCTGTGTCCAGCTGTCACTTTAACATTTATGTGTGTGACAAATGGACGAATAACTCGATATCAATAACCACAATTTGGAGTCGGTTTTTGTTTTTAGTCTTTTTTACTTTGTCTGTAAATATACTTGTAAACAAAGTTACTTACGAGGAAAGTACTTACTACAAATTGAATGAATTTGAAATGAAACGCTAAAAATTAGTTAAATAGTAGAAAGATATGAAATGGAATTAATTTATGCAATTTCTGTGAAACCAAAGATGAACTGACTCTATCTTCTAAAGGATTTCATTGACATGTATATATTAGTGCCTTGATGTACACATTTTTGGTGCTTGTGCAGTCACTTAGTATTTGAGGAATTAAGATATACTAACTAACAACACATTCATGTAACTAACCTAGTTCAGATCGGAGGCGCATCGATTCGTCTTCATGTTCGCATAACGTTTGAGTGTACAGCTCGATAAACGCGTGACAGGTTCTCATGCATGCCACGTAAGACGGAAATCGATTCGATCTGGTCGTTTTCACGCAGCCCAGACGTTCGCTTGATCAAATGCAAAAAAGTTACAGAGATTTTCGACTTATTTAGATTCCGTTTAAAGAGATGTTATTGTAGATAGGTATTTAATAAAAATGTGTCTTTTTCGTGGTTTGGCCTTTTCGGATGTTCTGGGTTCGGAATGCTACCGGTAATAGTGACCCGCCCAGCCGTGGTCTCCTCTTGCGGGCTCTTGTGCCTAGTTACTCCTTAAAGAGGTTCAGGCTAAGCTGCTAAAGAGCTGTGCCACCTCTGATAACACCTGGTGAAACTATCCACCTCCTGGCTGACCACTAAGTTTATAAAAAAAGGAGCCTTTGTTGCTTAAAGTGCCTCTGGTTAAAACTGTCAACCTGCCTAATTTCCTTTTATCTCTTGCAAATCGAAATAGATGACACATGGTGGGCACTCGCAACACAAATGCACTTTCTGATACGTTACTGTTACGATTTCCTTCTATGAACAATACTTCTTTCCCCAGCGCCTTTTTCCGTTACGATGAATTGAAGGAAGTTATTTCTCTCGTCAGCCCCATAGCCCTGGCCTTATAGAATAAGGCTACGGTATCCACTGCCTGTCGTAAAAGGGCACTAAAAGGGTTCTCGAGTCTTTGCTACACATGCAATTTAATCATTTTTTTACACCATTTTAGAAACCCGGTGGATCCGGGAAAAAGTGGTGCTCCCGTGTCGCCTTAGCAGTACGACGTTGCTGGAGTTGGGAATAACCTCTCCCGGGACGTGCTTAAAAGTACAGTGAAGAGAGGCTCCAGTGCGTTTTACTGGAGATCTCGTAGCCCCTCGCCATGCATAACCCCGCCTTCACGCGAGTAGGTGGGGTATAATGCCGTGCCTAATCACGTGGCCGAGGCGCGATACACTTCTCATCTTGACGGTCGGCAATAGATAGCGCTTCAGGCGACAGTTTTAAACCTGCAGTTTTAAACGTTTCTGGCGTTGCGTCTTAATGGCCACTATATCATGTAGCTTATCAATTACAATAAAAATAACACGTACGTGCAATTTTGCGCGAAGAAGTCAAAAGCCCAAACTGACATGACAGCGTCGGCGCAAACGCCGGCCGTGAAGCGACGAGCGCAGCGCATGTTTAGCTTGTGACGGAGCTCTGCGCATGCGCATATGTAACACACACGTGTTAAAGAAAATTTAGCTGACAATGTTACGATCAGTGACGTATTGAACGCTCTCTTTTATTTCCCAATTATCATAGTTATATTACGAAGTTCTAACGTCTATATTCTCACATCATTTACACTCGATACTGTTGCTGTTAAGGAAAACTTACCTAGTCAGGGATTGTTATAACGTCTAAATCGATATACATTTTTCTATACTCGTATTTATTTTATTGTTATACTGAATAAGTAATTATATATAATATTATATTCTACCCGCTACGGTTAAAAGGTGAGAGCTTATTTATGTAATAACGAATTTTTCTATCATTATCGTTCTTACAGGTTACAAGACATATACATATAATATTATATAAAATAATTTATTTATTATTACAATAATATAAATACCAGTATAAAAAATGTTTACCGATTTAGATATTATAACAGATATTATAAACATATGTATATATATATATATATATATATGCTATGGAGGAGCAAGATTTTCTGACCCAAGCATATTTTCATGCACACTAGAAGGTCTCAGCCAAAATTTGTAAATAGACTAGCATGTATGGAAATAAACATTTTTATTTATTATTTGATATGTTTTTTAGTATTTCCCTGATATATCTTCAAAACCCTAGGACAAAAATCAAAATTGATTATAAATTATGAAACTGCGTGCACAACCAAAAATGCAACTCCCCTTTTTTTGGCTCTCATTATGTCCTATAATTTTCTATATTTGTCCTATTATTGTCCTATCACTGGTCTGGATCTGGATCCAATTATTTTAGAGATATCATTAGAGAGAGCGTCGCTGTCACGCGTCAGACTTCTTTTGTACTTAAAAATCTCTATTTATAGAAACTTATTGATAGATGCTTCTTTGTTTCATCAGACTGGAACTGATCTCTCGTCGGCGTAGGTGATCTACGTTAAATGTATTTAGCTTACTGATGCCGCCGTTGCCGATTTGAGTCGTTGAATATTCTCGTACATAACGGAGACACAACAAAATTAGGCAAATTACTTGCATTTGATTCACCGTTGACATAATGACACTGCATTGCCATGGCTCAGTAGATTCGACACACAAATGACCTTTTTATATGAATACATTAATTACAACTTAGTGGCCATAGGGGCGTCAGATAAGTAGCAGACTTTAAAAACCGTTAAATTAGCTCTAACGTTAAACCAAGTACCTCGAGACACGAGTATTATTGGTTCCATGACTTTCTTCGCAAAGCAATTTTCGGGTTAGCGTTTTTTTGTTGTATTGTCCGAAAGAGCTGATATCTATTATCTTTATTCTAGACTTTTTCTTTTATCATCTTTTCATAGAATATGTATTTGTTTTTTATAAATAAATGTTTCTTCTTGTATATACATTTTTCTTAATCAGAAACAACTGATGTTTTGGAAACTAAAACGGACATAGGCATTTCAAATAATTTCAATGGGTAAAATTGCTTTTAGATACCGAGGTACCGTACCAGGTAGGAGTTGTCTAAACCACATAACAAGTTGCCGTCCACGCGATGGCGTGAAAGCTGAGGCATTTTCTCACAAACACAAGATAGGAGCTGTTTAAAAAAGGGCCTTCGGATTTATCATTAGTAGTTGTAATAGTAAAGGCGACACACCCTTGAGCACTGCGAAGATTAACTACCTTCCCTGCGACGTGCATCGACACCTGACAGAGAGTTTCCCAACTCCTCGTCAGTAGTGCCACTATGGAGGTTGGAAAGGCGGCGTGCCTTCTTGTCCCAGCTCATTTGCGCCTGAGCAGATCTGCTACGGAGACACTTTCCATATCGACGGTCAAAAACAAAGACGTAGTAACCTACAAAAATGAAATTGTTCATCAGAGCCGAAAAACATTTCAACTTTTTAGAAAAAAATTATAACTTTCGTGTTTGTGGACCTAGCTTGTGTAAGTATTGTACCACGGCATTAACCTAGAGTATTCCTAAAAGAAAATCGTTTTACGTTACAAAAAATAAAAGAGAAGTGTCATTCTTGAAAATCCTGTTTTCGCTATTTATCTAATTGTTACAAGTCATATATCATTTGACGCGTCTTTTTTTTCTGATTCTAACGACGTAAAAAATGGCCATATGTGTCACTTACTACGTTTTTGCATTCCAGTGTCGATATGGATCATATTTCTGTTATTCACTTGAAGTTATTTCATCAGCCTCATCGGGAATACCGCAGCAGGCTGGTTTCTACTGGAAAGGTGTTTGGCTGCCGCTTTGTGTGATCTTCGAACCGGGAACGGCTAAATCTGTGTAGTAAGTAGTTTAAATCTTTGTATTTTTTTATTATTTGACTAAATATGCCAAATGTACTAGAGACTAAGAACGACAGCATCATAAGATAAAGAAAGGGCTAAGATAACGACAGTTATTTATTTACACCAAATTAAGGTACATAATGGTGGGCCTTAGTGGCATTCTCTACCAGTTAATCATCACCTGTCACATATGGGAACCCTGGTGAAAGCGGACAATCGTCCGAGCGCCTTGCGCCCAGACACCTGTGATTTTTTAAAATATTGAGTTAAAGTAGCTGGTATGTTACAAATTAAATGATGATATGTGTATATTGACATAGCAAGATCAAAATATCCCAAGTCGATGATGAAATATAGTACGAGGAAATTGGTAATATTCTTATTATTAACGTGATTTTTTTATCTTTTTTATTAAAAAATATATCCAGCTCGAAGGACCAATTTCAGAAAGTTGTATATATTTGTCAAATTTTCGCTCTTCTGTTGACAGCATAGAGATGTTGGATCGAACGGAAGCGCCGACTATACAAGAGGGCTACGGTATTTCCGTCGCGTACGCCTGTCTCATGGAGATTATACGTTCTATTGCAATCAGTGTCGAAGGCGATGAATACTTTAGGTAAACTTTTTTATTATATAGAAATGAGGTGGAAGGTCACATGATGTGATACGCCGTGATATAGATATATTCTTTATTGGCATTTTCAGTAGTGCCTAGGACTACCCAAAGTACGTGCGCAATACTACGTTTAAATGGAATGTATATAGTCGAATAAAAAGAAAAATTTATATATAATACAATAAATATAATACGTGTATAAATAGTTATTGTTATATTGTAGTTACATTACAGTCTTTCAAACTGGATTACAGTAATATATGTCGTATTTATTTGATGACAATCCATCCCCATAAGTTTAGGAAATCCATCGGAATAGTTAGCCCGCGTCTGTCTTTCCTTCCGATTACAATGTGGGTATTTTCAAGAGTAGAACGAATAGGCGTTTACTAAGCTAGCGCGCCTTACCATCCAGGACTGCATTTCCACTTAACATCAGGTGGGATCGTAGTCAAGCACTTGCTTAGAAATTATAAAAAAAAAAGTTTTCCTTTTCATTTGTAAATAAAATAAAAGCAGTGATAACCTTGTGGCTAAGACTTACGGCTTGTGCCAAATTACAATTTTTTAAGAACAAATAAAATCACTGATGCGCTCAGCCTGTTACTTATGGGACCTAATAAACTTGGTAAAAACATTCGATCTAAAACTGTCTATGTCTATGGTTAAAAGGTGAGAGCTTATTTATGTAATAACGAATTTTTCTAACGTTATCGTTCTTACAGGTTACAAGAATTATACGAAGACATTCAGAATGACAGCGAAGAAATTAACTCTAACAAAGTTGGAAACAATACCAAAGGTGTCGTATGCTTGTTGTCTTCTTAATATTTTCAGAACACGCTGAATGCATCAACGAACACAAACGTAGAAGTAGAAAGAGACCTATCTACACTTTCTACTTCCAAGTTTGTGTTTGTTGTGCCACTACCACCATACCATACCAGGCCTTAGATTATCATAAACCTATATTCCATATAGAGGCGCGCCAAAAGTTGATAGGTGATCAAGACCGACATTATAAGGTGGGTAGCCTTTCTGTGTTTTACAGATTACATTTTGGAGGAGGAATTACACGAGTTAATTCCCCATTCCCATTCTACCTTCGAACGTTTAGACAATCGGTGGGTCTCCACCCTTTCATAATCGATGTTCTGTCCAAACGAAGCGATTTGAGTCATCGCTCATCATGTGTACAGGAAAGGAGTGGAACAAGTTGCCGGCGTTTCCGAAGTTGGTCTTTCCGTCCAAATATGTATTTAATAAAAGTGTGTTCTTTTCGTGGTTTGGCCTTATCGGATGTTCTGGGTTCGGAATGCTACCGGTAATCCTTAAAGAGGTTCAGGCTAAGCTGCTAAAGAGCTGTGCCACCTCTGATAACACCCGGTGAAACTATCCACCTCCTGGCTGACCACGAAGTTTATTAAAAAAGGAGCCTTTGTTGCTTAAAGTGCCTCTGGTTAAAACTGTCAACCTGCCTAATTTCCTTTTATCTCTTGCAAATCGAAATAGATGACACATGGTGGGCACTCGTAATACCAGTGCACTTTCTGATACGTTACTGTTACGATTTCCTTCTATGAACAATACTTATTTCCCCAGCGCCTTTGTCCGTTACGATGAATTGAAGGAAGTTATTTCTCTCGTCAGCCCCATAGCCCTGCCCTTATAGAATAAGTCTACGGTATCCACTGCTTCTCGTAAAAGGGCACTAAAAGGGTCCGCGAGTCTTTGCTACACATGCAATTTAATATATTTTTTACACCATTTTAGAAACCCGGTGGATCCGGGAAAAAGACGACACTGGTGCTCCTGTGTCGCCTTAGCAGTACGACGTTGCTGGAGTTGGGAATAACCTCTCCCGGGACGTGCTTAAAGTACAGTGAAGAGAGGCTCCAGTGCGTTTTACTGGAGATCGTAGCCCCTCGCCATGCATAACCCGCCTTCATGCGAGTAGGTGGGGCATAATGCCGTGCCTAATCACGTGACCGAGGTGCGATACTCTTCTCATCTTGACGGTCGGCAATAGATAGCGCTTCAGGCGACAGTTTTAAACGTTCCTGGCGTTGCGTCTTAATGGCCACTATATCATGTAGCTTTCAATTACAATAAAAATAACACGTACGTGCAATTTTGCGCGAAGAAGTCAAAAGCCCAAACTGACATGACAGCGTCGGCGCAAACGCCGGCCGTGAAGCGACGAGCGCAGCGCATGTTCAGCTTGTGACGGAGCTCTGCGCATATGTAACACACACGTGGTAAAGAAAATTTAGCTGACAATGTTACGATCAGTGACGTATTGAACGCTCTCTTTTATTTCCCAATTATCATAGTTATATTACGAAGTTCTAACGTCTATATTCTCACATCATTTACACTCGATACTGTTGCTGTTAAGGAAAACTTACCTAGTCATGGATTGTTATAACATCTAAATCGATATACATTTTTCTATACTCGTATTTATTTTATTGTTATACTGAATAAGTAATTATATATAATATTATATTCTACCCGCTACGGTTAAAAGGTGAGAGTTTATTTATGTAATAACGAATTTTCTATCATTATCGTTCTTACAGGTTACAAGACATATACATATAATATTATATATAATAATTTATTTATTATCGTATCTTCAGAACCCTAGGACAAAAATCTAAATTGATTATAAATTATGAAACTGCGTGCAAAACCAAAAATGCAACTCCCCTTTTTTTCGAAATCGTTTAAAAATGCCAAGACCAGTAATTTAGGGGACGGCTCTCTTTATGTCCTATAATTTTCTATATTTGTCCTATTATTGTCCTATAACTGGTCTGGATCTGGATCCAATTATTTTAGAGATATCATTAGAGAGAGCGTCGCTGTCACGCGTCAGACTTCTTTTGTACTTAAAAATCTCTATTTATAGAAACTTATTGATAGATGCTTCTTTGTTTCATCAGACTGGAACTGATCTCTCGTCGGCGTATGTGATCTTCTACGTTAAATGTATTTAGCTTACTGATGCCGCCGGTGCCGATTTGCGTCGCTGAATATTCTCGTACATAACGGAGACACAAAAAAATTAGGCAAATTACTTGCATTTGATTCACCGATGACATATTGAAATTGTATTGCCATGGCTCAGTAGATTCGTCACAAAAATAACTTTTTTATATGAATACATTAATTACAAGTTAGTGGCCTTACGGTCGTGCAAGTTAGATAAGTAGCATACATTAAAAACCGTTAAATTAACTCTAACGTTAAACCAAGGACCTCGACATACGAGTTTAATTGGTTCCACGACTTTCTTCGCAAAGCAATTTTCGGGTTAGCGTTTTTTTGTTGTATTGTCCGAAAGAGCTGATATCTATTATCTTTATTCTAGACTTTCTCTTCTATTATGTTTTCATAGAATATGTATTTGTTATTTATAAATAAATGTTTCTTCTTGTATATATTCAAAAACAACAAAAACAACTGAAGTTATGTTTTGGAAGCTAAAACGGATATAGGCATTTCAATTAATTTCAATGGGGAAAATTGCTTGCTACCGAGGTACCAGTAGGAGTTGTCTAAACCACATAACAAGTTGCCGTCCCCGCGAGGGCGTGAAATCTTAGGCATTTGCCCACAAACACAAGATAGGAGCTTTTTAAAAAAGGACCTTCGGAGTTGTAATAGTAAAGGCGACACACCGTTGAGCACTACGAAGATGAACTACCTTCCCTGCGACGTGCATCGACACCCGGCAGAAATTTTCCCCAACCCGTCGTCAGTATGGCCACTATGGAGGTTGGAAAGGCGGGCCTGCCTTCTTGTCCCAGCTCGTTTGCGCCTGAGCAGATCTGCTACGGAGACACTTTCCATATCGACGGTGGAAAACAAAAACGTAGTAACATTCAAAAATGAAATATTTTTTTAAAAAAGCCGAAAAACATTTCAACTTTTTAAAAAAATATTATAACTTAGCTTGTATAAGTATTGTAGCACGGCATTAACCTAGAGTATTCCTAAGAGAAAATCGTGTTACGGTACAAAAAATAAAAGAGAAGTGTCATTCTTGAAAATCCTGTTTTCATCAAATCCTTCATAAAATCCTACTTTTATCTAATTGTTACAAGTCATATATCATTTGACGCGTCGTAAATAAAATGGCCATGTGTCACTTACTACGATTTTGCATTCCAGCGTCGATATGGATCATATTTCTGTTATTCACTTGAAGTTATTTCATCAGCCTCATCGGGAATACCGCAGCAGGCTGGTTTCTACTGGAAAGGTGTTTGGTTGCCGCTCTGTGTGATCTTCGAACCGGGAACGGCTAAATCTGTGTAGTAAGTAGTTTAAATCTTTGTATTTTTTATTATTTGACTAAATATGCCAAATGTACTAGAGACTAAGAACGACAGCATCATAAGATAAAGACAGAGCTAAGATAACGACTGTTATTTATTTACACCAAATTAAGGTACATAATGACGGGCTTAGTGCCTTAGTGGCATTCTCTACCAGTCAATCATCACCTGTCACATATGGGAACCTTGGTTAAAGCGGACAGCGTAAATTTGGTTTGTCAAAACAATCTCTTTTGACATGACAACGTCTTATAAATTGATGATAGTTGATGGCATTCACTAAACATGTAGCGTTACGGTCGTGTCCTGCTGCGCTTTGCTGAATGTGTGTGAGCGAGAGCGCGGCCTGAGAGAGCGCCGTAGTAAGCGAGTGAGAGCGCGGAGAAATAAAATGACCGAACAAGTTACATAAATAATTTATAAATAAGAAAAAAAAATGTGACCAGCTCTATTCGGTCGTGCGAAATAATGTAAATTACAAAGATAGATAATAAATAAAAAAACAAAAAATACATGTATATTGTTAGTCCGTGCCAAGTGCTCATTGTTCTAGGATTCCTTGTCACGAATTTAATGTCCGAGCGCCTTGCGTCCCAGACACCTGTGATTTTTTAAAATATTGAGTTAAAGTAGCTGGTATGTTACAAATTAAATGATGATATGTGTATATTGAAATAGCAAGATCAAAATATCCCAAGTCGATGATGAAATATATTACGAGGAAATTGGTTGAAATTCTTGTTATTAACGTGATTTTTTTATCTTTTTTATTAAAAAAAATATCTAGCTCGAAGGACCAATTTCAGAAAGTTGTATATATTTGTCAAATTTTCGCTCTTCTGTTGACAGCATAGAGATGTTGGATCGAACGGAAGCGCCGACTATACAAGAGGGCTACGGTATTTCCGTCGCGTACGCCTGTCTCATGGAGATCATACGCTCTATTGCAATCAGTGTCGAAGGCGATGAATACTTTAGGTAAACTTTTTATTATATAACCTCGAAATGAGGTGGAAGGTCATACTATGTGATACGCCGTGACACTAGACATATTCTTTATTGGCATCATTCGAATACATTACAAACAGAATATGAAACATATTGAAAAAGACAAAAAAAATACAGTGCACACAATGTCAGTATATGCTGTCCCAAGGAAGCGACAGGGCTGATTTTCAGCAGTGCCTAGGACTACTAAATGGAATGTATACAGTCGAATAAAAAGAAAAATTTATATATAATACAATAAATATAATACGTGTATAAATAGTTATTATTATATTGTAGTTACATTACAGTCTTTCAAACTGGATTACAGTAGTATATGCCCTATTTATTTGATGACAATCCATCCCCATAAGTTTAGGAAATCCATCGGAATAGTTTGCCCGCTCTGTCGTTTGTCTTCCCCTCCGATTACAATGTGGGTATTTTCAAGAGTACAGTGAATAGGTATTTACTAAGCTAGCGCGCCTTACCATCCAGGACTGCATTTCCACTTAACATCAGGTGGTATAATATATATCACATCATAGTCAAGCACTTGCACTTGCACTTTCATTTGTAAATAAAATAAAAGCAGTGATAACCTTGTGGCTAAGCGACTTGACTTACGGCTTGTGTCAAATTGCAATTTTTAAGAACAAATAAAATCACTGATGGGCTCAGCCTGTTACTTATGGGACTTAATAAACTTGGTAAAAAAATCCGATCGAAAACTGTCTCTGTCTACCAGCTACGGTTAAAAGGTGAGAGCTTATTTATGTAATAACGAATTTTTCTCACGTTATCGTTCTTACAGGTTACAAGAATTATACGAAGACATTCAGAATGACAGTGAAGAAATTAACTCTAACAAAGTTGGAAACAATACCAAAGGTGTCGTATGCTTGTTGTCTTCTTAATATTTTCAGAACACGCTGAATGCATCAACGAACACAAACGTGGAAGTAGAAAGAGACCTATATACACTTTCTACTTCCAAGTTTGTGTTTGTTGTGCCACTACCACCATACCATACCAGGCCTTAGATTATCATAAACCTATATTCCATATAGAGGCGCGCCAAAAGTTGATAGGTG
The DNA here is from genome assembly GCA_029286785.1 of Meandrusa payeni. Lineage (NCBI taxonomy): Eukaryota > Metazoa > Arthropoda > Insecta > Lepidoptera > Papilionidae > Meandrusa > Meandrusa payeni. The sequence goes on from JAGSMX010000029.1 coordinate 8,963,850, forward strand.
ATCAAGACCGACATTACAAGGTGGGTAGCCTTTCTGTGTTTTACAGATTACATTTTGGAGGAGGAATTACACGAGTTAATTCCCCATTCCCATTCTACCTTCGAACGTTTAGACATTCGGTGGGTTTCCACCCTTTCATAGTCGGTGTTCTGTCCAAACGAAGCGATTAGAGTCATCGCTCATCATGTGTACAGCAAAGGTGTGGAACAAGTTGCCGGCATTTCCGAAGTTGGTCTTTCCGTCCAAGTACGACGTGCCTAGTGCCGAGGGAGCCTTCAAGAGTAGAGTGAATAGGCACTTACTAAACTAGCGCGTACCATCTCTCGACTATATCACCACTTAACATCAGTTGGTGGTCAAGCACTAATTAAAAAAACAATCAATATCTGAATCAACAAGCATTCCTCCCCAATGTACTGTTACAAAAAGGGGGGCATCAAACGGGTGGATTATTATAAGTCTTCCGTTATATGAATAAAATCGTAAAATAATGAAAATGTTACCAAAAAAAATTAAAATCCATAAGATTTTTTTGACGAACTACACAGATTGGCCAGAGAAGCAGGCCTTGACTGCTTCACCGGAGGTGGCATAGCTCTTAGATCGCTTAGCCTGAACCTCTATAGCTAGTAACTCGACACAAGGGACTCCCCTAAAATCCATAAGATTATATTTATAATGTCATGGAACCTCCTACATTTTTAAAGTTAGTTAGGAATCTGTAATGTTTGATTTGTGTCAATTTTTGCTTTTTACTTGATAATTATATTTATTTTCTAGAAATAGAAACCACTACGGACACAACAGAGATATCAAATAATGGACACAGCGGAGAACCTGATCAGAATTCCAATGTATTAGAGAAGATCGACCCTGACCTAGAGGAGAAGGAGAGACTCTTAAAATTACAGGTATTAAACTTGATCGTTATAGTAATCTTATTATATCTAACTTTTAAAAAAATGAATGGACATATCTGCCTTATCATGTGTGGCCATTGGATGTATAGTCTATAGTTTTTGCTCGAAGGACTACCGATCACAATCACGGATTGAGAAGTGGGATAGCAGTCCGATCCGAGGGCGCCAACAGGGCCTAACCATGACTCGGTCGGTAGTTATGTTATTAAATAAACTAAGTGGTAATCTAAGTTTAACTAACTTATATTCACTTCGGGAAGCGTTGGCGCTGGGAGAAGTGGCCTAAGAAACTCCAGCAACGCCCCTAATCCTATCCAGGGGGTAGGGTTTTCCCGTAAAATATCCCATATAAAAGTATTTTTTCAGCTCATAAAGTCATCGTGGTGCGGTCTCGTGTGGGGTCTTTCAGTATTGGCGGAGGCCAGTATCGGAGAGCTCGAGAACATTCTATGTGCCATACAGACGCTCGCCAGGGTCAGTGGAAAGGTGAGTTTATTATGTACATACTTTGTTATTTGCGATACATTATTTTTTATTTTTAGGTAAATTATAATTAGTTGATTGTTGAAATTTTATGTCGTCTTCAAGAATGTTTTGAGTTAGTTATAGCAGAATAGGGATGAGGTCTAAGCTAGTGCGCCTTTCCATCCAGGACTGCGTTCCACTTAACATTAGGTGGGATCTTAGCTTGACTACGACTACTTGCTTAGAAAGTATAAAAAAAAATAAGGATGGATACAAAAAATTGTAAAAAAAAGTGCTACTTTTCATTGTTGCTTCGTTATTTTTTTACTTAAAATAACGAAAACGGTAATTCTTTTGTATAAACTGGTTTTTTATATGAGAAAGTGGCAAACAGTATACGGCTCACCTGATCTTCAGTGATCACCATGATATGAACATACACGGTACCGTAGAAGCTGCAGGCGCGTTCCCGGCCTTTGAGAAATGAGTAGGCTCGTTTCTTGAAGGCCCCTAAGCCGTAACGGTTAGGAAACAACGGAATCCACAAATTGGAATGTAGAAAAAAGTTAAGCGAAATTCTGTAGAATTGATAAACATATAGTGGGAATTTTAAATTCTGCCATGATGTCTAAGTATTTTTGTTTTTAATTGAAAATTATATTTATTTTCTAGAAATAGAAACCACTACGGACACAACAGAGATATCAAATAATGGACACAGCGGAGAACCTGATCAGAATTCCAATGTATTAGAGAAGATCGACCCTGATCTAGAGGAGAAGGAGAGACTCTTAAAATTACAGGTATTAATTATAGTAATCTTATTATATATAACTTTGAAAAAAATGAATGGACATATCTGCCTTATCATGTGTGGCCATTGGATGTATAGTCTATAGTTTTTGCTCGAAGGACTACCGATCACAATCACGGATTGAGAAGTGGGATAGCAGTCCGATCCGAGGGCGCCCAAGAGGGCCTAACCAAAACTCGGTCGGTAGCTATGTTATTAAATAAACTAAATGGTAATCTAAGTTTAACTAACTTATATTCACTTCGGAAAGCGTTGGCGCTGGGAGAAGAAGTGGCCGAAGAAACTCCAGCAACGCTCCTAATCCTATCCAGGGTGTGGGGTTTTCCCGTAAAATATCCCTTATATCGCGCAAGGATTAGTCATATATAAGTATTTTTTCAGCTTATAAAGTCATCGTGGTGCGGTCTCGTGTGGGGTCTTTCAGTATTGGCGGAGGCCAGTATCGGAGAGCTCGAGAACATTCTATGTGCCATACAGACGCTCGCCAGGGTCAGTGGAAAGGTGAGTTTATTATGTACATACTTTTTTATTTGCGTTACATCAATTTTTTTATTTTTAGGTAAATTATAATTAGTTGATTGTTGAAATTTTATGTCGTCTTCAAGAATGTTTTGAGTTAGTTATAGCAGAATAGGGATGAGGTCTAAGCTAGTGCGCCTTTCCATCCAGGACTGCGTTCCACTTAACATTAGGTGGGATCTTAGCTTGACTACGACTACTTGCTTAGAAAGTATAAAAAAAAATAAGGATGGATACAAAAAATTGTAAAAAAAAGTGCTACTTTTCATTGTTGCTTCGTTACTCTTTTTTACTTAAAATAACGAAAAACGGTAATTATTTTGTATAAACTGGCTGGGATACGGAGCCCCGAATATATATTTTTTTTAGTCTATAAAGTTGAAAAAATAATTCATACATTGCAACTCTACCGGGAGTTACAAGGGTTCTAGTTAGTTTGGCCATGTGGTTCATTTTATTAAGTTAAATAAAAAAATAAAGAATTCATGAATGTTACCATCATGTGCAGGTGGACGTTTGCGCATCGCGAGACGCGTGCGTAGGCGCGCTGTGCCGGGCGGCGTTGCCCGCGCAGTATTGCGTCCCAGTGCTGGGCGCGCTGGGCGCACTGGCATGCCCGTGGGCACCGGCCGCGCGAGCCCCACACCCGCCAGCTCCCGACCTTCGCCATCACGTGGTATGGGTCGGCACGCCGCTTCCTTGCGCGCAGCTGCCCACCGGTCAGTCACTTTTTAGATTGTTGCATCTAATTCAATTGTGTCATTATTATCAGTTAGTATTAACCACATAAGTCTAACATAACTGTTCTGTTTGAAATAACCGGAGCCGTGGTAGCTCAGTGTTCAGGCGGTCGCCTCAAGTTGCCTAGTACGCTAAGCAACCCGAGTTCGATCCCCCGGAGCCGAAATTTTATGTGTTGATTTACCACGCGCTCGGTGGTGAAGGAAAATATCGTGAGGAAACCTACACGTCTTAGAATAATTTTCTAAGATATGTGAAGTCTGCCAATCCGCACTAGGGCCGCGTGACGAACTATGCCCTTACAGAGAAGTTCTGTGCCCACCAGTGGGACTTATATAAAGGCTGTAATTAACTTGAAATAACATCAAATGTTTGCAGTGTTCACCTTCTTATGTTAACCTAAAATCTCTCTGTGATAATATTATCGCCACTGTATCTGAAGTATCATATACTGTAATTATAGAATTGAATGACTTATAAACAAACAATAATTATACTTTACATCCATCTGGTAAAAGGTCAAAAATTACTAAAGAAACACTCACGCCCATAACCCTGAGAGATTACTGATTAAACTTTTGTACGTTCTCATTTTGTTTTTACGTACACGTGCTCGTCGTTTACACGTACACTTAATATCGCTCTTATATGAATATCTCTTTTACATTCTTTTATCGCTTTTTTTAAACTGTTATCACTTTACCAGGGCAACAGCAGTCCTTTGTGATGGTGACGTCACGGCACGTGACCGCTATGAAGGCTTTACTGAATGCTGCGCGGAGGGACGGCGACACCATACAGCAGGCGTGGTTGCCCGTGCTCACCACACTGCAGCATCTGGTCAGTTACTGTAACTTTAAATACAAATTTAATATGCAAGCTGAGAGTAATCGAGATATAGCCTATCTAGTCTTTCGGCGTTTTACCCATTCCCATTCTTCCTTCGGACGTTTAGATATTCGGCGGGTCTCCACCCTTTCATAGTCGATGTTCCGTGCGTCCGAAAGAAGCGATTTGAGTCATCGTTCATTGTACGTACAGCAAAGGAGTGGAACAAGAAGAGAGATAGTGAGAAGAGTGGACGTGGAAGCCTTCAAGAGTAGAGTGAATAGACCCTTACTAAACTAACGCGTACCATCTTTCGACTATATCACCACTTAACATTAGGGATCGTGGTCAAGCACTAGTTTATACATCATAAAAAAATGGTAATACTAATGTGAATATAGGACTTAATACATATGACGGCATGGCGAGCCTTCATGTGAGTTTATTAAGAAAGTTGTTAACAGCGCGGCCCACCAAGCCGTTAGTGATCTCTATTATTATTTACTTCAAAACTACAGAAGTAATAGACATAGTATTTATACCATAAGAAAAGCGTGTTTCGGAGAAAATTTACGCAAATAGTATTTTGGTGATTACTCATCTGAAACATATATTTTTTAGGAATTCGTTCCACGCTGGTACAAGCCATGTGTCTACCCCTACTATGGTTTATCAAATAAAAGTGAGAAAAAAAACTCTTTCCCTCATTTTTTAAAAAAACCTAGCAATATTTCTTTATTTTTTCATAAATATTACTATCATTTTTGTTAACCATTTCAACTAAGCTTGGAGATGGTTCACGTCAATAGTTGAATGGTGGATTCGAACAAACGCCCTTACGGTCCGCAGACCGTATCCTAAACCGTATTTCTATTCAAGTAAAATCGTATTTATAAACATAGAATTAAGTGATACATCAATAACATAATGCTATCGCCAGGTGTGGATCTTGGGTTTGAAACCGTCAACTGGGGGCAGCATGAAGGCGAGCCGAGCCAGCGCTGATGCCAACGCGGTCATGAGCACATCCGCTGTCATGGCTGACCTGCCCGGTAATTAATACTCTGTAAAACCTTTTATATCATTTTATCTAGTTTGTCGTAGTCTAATTTTCCTGGAGACGGTACGAAGTGTTTTACTTTTAACCAACTTCAAATAAGGAGTTTTTCATGTGGTCAATATTTTGTTAACATACTCTAACGTACTCATTGTTAGTTATGAGTATGATGAAGCTACTTTGTATTTTAGATCTATATTCGTTTATTGACCTATGACTTTTGGTTCCCAAAATATACCGTGAAAGTCTTAAAAATCTTCTGGAAGGATAATTATAGACTGAGGTATTGACAGATTTAAACCTTTTTTTTTTGTCGACTGGGAGGAAATCTTCAAAAAGATACCCCGCCTTCTGAGGGGAAGGCGGCGGTTATGTGGGGGTTATACCCACTAAAACCTCCCCGGTGGCCCTTCCTCGGTGCATGGTGAGAGGCTCCGGGATCTCCGGCGTAACGCATCGGAGCCCCTCTGCACTATGCTCAAGGTGAGCACTTCCCGGGGGGATAGATTTAAACCTAGTCAAGTATTCTTTAAAGAGAACCGGTATAACTGTGTAGGAAGAATGCCAAAATTTGACGTAATAAAACTATGGTATTTCCTAAAAACGATCTCTTCGTCCGTGCATTGTGTTTAATCCGTCACTGATGGTAAGACATTTAAAAAATTTTGCCAATACTTAATGTTTCCGTAGATTTGATTTGAGGTGTGCTTTTGTAATGTTATACGTGTTAAGCAACACGTTTAATAAAATAATTAGCTAGTTACGATGCTAACATTAACGTTTTTTTTGTCGACGGGGCGGAAGGTGGGTAAAAATCCCACATGTTATGCGTCTGGGTTAATCTTTCCCCCCTGTGCCCTCGCAGTGCAAGGCGACACGGGCCAGCCGATGTCGCCTTCTTCCCGGGTCCCCTTTGGCCGACGACAAAGGCCCTCACCGTTGTCGCCGACAGGGGATACCGTAGTCTTATTTTACGAGCCCAGAACTATAGGGCTGACTACCTAAACTAACCTAGTAAATAATGCAGCTAAAAGTTGTCCTACATGCATTAAAGTATTTATTAAGGCTACTAAGGAAATTAGGTTTTTTAGGAGGTAAAGGCTTTTAGTATTGTACCTTTTAAAAGGCTAATGTACTAAGAATTTTAAATGACACACAAAATGTTTATTATGTTTTTTTTTATGACGAACTACACAGATTGGCCAGAGAAGCTGGCCTTGACTGCTTCACCGGATTGAGAGGTGACATAGCTCTTAGGTCGTTTAGCCTGAACCTCTATCGCTAGTAACTCGACACAAGGGTCCCCCCGGGGTAACACGTTTATTATGTGCCCATTGGAATTTGTATGTCGTAATACAAATGACTGAACACGTGAAACGATGAAATTCTAGCACCTTTATGCTGACATGTTTTTCGATATTTAATATTATTGTTAGTTAACACATTGTCTCTATTATTGTTAAGTGTTGTACTGAACGTTATTTCCAGGTCAGCAAGTTCCTGTGGCCGAGTCTCTCGGAGTTATGAGCGGTACTTTATAGAAATACAACATGCTTGTGTCTATTTGGAATTTAGTCTATTTGGAATCTATACAAAACTATAGGCATAGAAAATTTATTTATTGGCATCACAACATATAAATACATTACATATATTATCCACATTACATAAAATATAGGAAAGAAAAAGAAAATTAAAAAATAAAGAAAAATAAACACAATACAATTAAAGGAACAAACAGACAATATCGACGCTGGAAAGCAAAAACGTAGTAAGTGACACATATGGCCATTTTCACTTTTTTATTTTCGTTGGAATCAGAAAAAAGACGCGTCGAATGATATATGACTTGTAACAATTAGATGAAAAATAACGAAAACAGGATTTTCAAGATTGACACTTCTCTTTTATTTGTGTATCGTAAAACGATTTTCATTTAAGAAAACTCTAACTTAATGCCGTGGTACAATACTCATTCGGCAATAATAATAAATATTGTGCCAAAAAACGACAGCTCTAGGTCCACAAACACGAAAGTTGTCATTTTTTTAAAAAAAGTTGAAATGGCTTTTCGGCTCTGGTGAACAATTTCATTTTTTGTGGGTTACGTTTTTGTTCTTTTCAGCGTCGATATATATGATGCCCATATGGGAGATCGTCTCAGTATGTGTTATCCTAAGAATGCGACAGCGCTGATTTTCAGCAATGCCCGGGACTACCCAAAGTCGTGCGCGCGCAATATACTATACAAACTGGATTTAACAAAAAAAATAACATATCAAATCTTTTTCACTGCCGGTTTAGCCAGGACACGGATTACCCCCACCCTTTTTTTATTTTGGCAGAAACAGTCTTGTAATACAAAATAAGTTACAGAATATAAATTTAAAATATCGACAAGGAGTCCTACCCAATATATCTATCTTTGTTTGTTTTTAGATATCCTTTAAAAAAACTAATAACATATATAAGTAAAACCCGAATTTTTATCGACGTTAATCAAAATAAAAATGCTCTCAAATTAGATCATTTTATACCTTATGGTGTAGACAGAGACATCTTTCGCATATGTGTCACGACCACACAACCAAAACCTAAAATCAAGTGATTTTTCTTCTTAAATAACCGAAAAAACGGCGTATCATTGGTACAAGCCGACAGGGATTCCGTAAGTTGAATCGCTTTGCTATTAGGCTATCATTGCATATAATATTTACTTATTGTATGGGCCATGGCAATTGTAATGGAAATCAACTTCTAATGAAACCCTGGAAAGGGTAATTAATTTTTTTTTAATGTACGTTTGTTTTGTTCTTTTTTATTTACTATTACATTTTATTAATTTGCAATTATTATTTATTTAAAACAAATTATTTATTAAAATAATAAAAATTCCAAATAGACGCAACTCACGCCTCCACTCTTATTGTACCATTTCACAAGTATATTTTCGAGTAAAAACAACAAAAACCGACTTCAAATCTAAAAGAAATATTACGAAATAGAATTAATCATTTTAATTGTTAACGGGGAGGAAATCTTCAAAAAGATACCCCGCCTTCTGGGGGAAAGGGGGCGATTATGTGGGATTTTTACCCACTAAAACCTCCCCGGTGGCTCTTTCCTCGGTGCATGACGAGGGGCTCCGGGATCTCCATTGGAACGCACCGGAGCCCGTCTGCACTGTGCTCAAGGAGAGCACGTTGGTACCCCCCCTGTGCCCTCGCAAGTGCAAGGCCAGCCGATGTCGCCATCTTCCCGGGTCCACCTTAGCGGACGACAAAGGCCCCCACCCTTGTCGCCCAGTGAACCCGAGGCCCCTTTTAGTCGCCTTCTACGACAGGCAGGGGATACCGTAGTCTTATTCTTGAGAGCCCAGAACTACAGGACTGAAGTAGTTACTACGTAGAAGGATACTCTCTTTGAGAATAATCATAGAATTAATCATAACGTTATCAAACTATCATCAAACTACCATTGAAATACATCTACTTTTCAATAAAAAATGAATTGAAATCAGTTGGAGTGATATTGAGTTATTCATCTATTTGAATAACACAAATAAGAATCTGTTCACCCTATCGACAGTTATGACAGAAATAGAAAAAAAAAACACGAATTAATAATCTCTTTTTTTTGAAGTCGGTTGAAAATATACTGTCTCTCTATATTAAAGTTGAATTAAGTATTGTTGTAATGGTGACAAAAAAGTGACGGTGTGTTTTTTCCATGGGTTCTTTAAGCTTTTGTCCGTCTACCGCTCGCACTGGGATGGAGCTTGCTGACCGTACCTGTTTGTGTACGTTCACAGTACGCACTGATGCAATACAATCACACATAAACACTTAAATAGGATTTAAAATACTTCGCGTATATTTAATTTTTATATAGAAAGTGTTAAACGACTAACGGTTTACCTGTTCTTAAGTGATCACCGACGTCCATGTACGTCCATAACACCGGACGAACTGCAGGTGCCAGTTTAAAAACGAATAGGCACATTTATTGAAGTTCAGAATATTTTTTTCAAAATTATCGGTAAATTAGATTATTAGTAAAAATAGCCTACTGTTAGCAATATTATTGTATAGATAACAGACACTTTAAGAAATTAAACGTGAAGCTCACTAGATGTCACAAAGAAAGTGTCTTTCCATATAAAAATACCGCCAACAGTAGGCTCCCTTTAGTAATAATAATAATAACTTTATTTCAAGCGTAAACACTGCTCATAATTTTTTTAGTAAGACACTTTATAACTATGGTAGTAACAATAAAATACATACTAAAATCTTTCTTATATAATCCAATCCTCCGAAAATTTTGAAAAATGTCACTTAATCGACCATTACAGGTCCGAAAACTGGTGGCAGTTGATTCCGTAGGTTGATGAAATGGCCCAGAATAGTGATATTATCACATATAAATATATACAAATAACACACACATATATATATCCAATTTGCTTTTTGCACAAAAAAATTAACAGCTCTATGTGAAATAAACAGCGCACAGCTATGCACGTCACGGAATCGCTTTTAACATTTCAAACTGACTGACACGTTGATGTAATATTCTATCTACCCTTTTTATCTACCATTCGATTATTGACCTGGAATAGTGTTTTCTTATGAATTACGTCAAAATTTGCTTACATTTTTATTACAATTATAAATAAAAGTGGAAAAGAATGGTTCGGCATGGTCGGGCAAGTACCATTGTAAAAGAAAGTACACAGTGATTCGTAATTAATTAGATCAATAATACATATATTTACGAATAAACACAAAATTCGACTTCAAATCAAATAATTGATGGATTTAACATTAAAAGGAGTAATCTCTTTGAAAACTTATAATATAGTTGTCTCATGAATGCCATTGTCAGACATAATTGCAACAGCTTCCATAAAAAACATCAAAATCGCTTCACCCAGTCGTAGCTTCTGAAGTAACAAACATAAAAGATACATAAAATAACCTTTTTTTAAAGTCGTTTAAAAACAAAATGAAGTACAACGTGTTTTATTCCATCATTTCAAATGTTTAAATAACAAACAAAAAGATGCCCCGGGTGAGGATCGAACTCACGACCTTAAGATTATGAGACTTACGCGCTGCCTACTGCGCCACCGAGGCTATAACTCCCATTCTGAAATTTTCTATTGTTAAACGCTCGTTCTAATTTATTATTTCATAATGGAAGGAGCTTAACTCTAATTTATATATTTGTTGTCGATATTTTAGTAATATATTCACCATTCTTATACAGATATTTCGACGATTTAAATCAAAACCTTAAACTAAATAGAAGGCAACTAAAAATTGTTATCAGTAAAGATTTGATGAAACTTGGTTACTCTGAAACGGAAAATATATTAAAAATTCAATGATTAGCAAAATACTCTACACATCTACATACTCATACACACACGCACGCACAAAGTCACATACACACACTACAAAACTATCTTATATTCCTACACATGTTTATAAACATATCTAGACTAATACTTTACCAAAACGAATTTGCTTAAAATTGTGTTTTAATTAGCTATGTACACTACTTTTGACAATGTAATGGGGTGGAGGGTTGATTACTTGAGACACAGGACCCGTCGAGGTTCAGGCTAAGCGACCTAAGAGCTATGCCACCTCTCAAATCCGGTGAAGCTGTAAAGGCCAGCTTCTCTGTGCCAACTGTGATAGTTGGAACCTAGGGACCCGTCCTAGTTCAAGTGTCAATCCACCATAATCTTTCTGTTATTATGTCTCTTGTTCCAAATGTGTATACGTTTTTAATTATATAATTATTTTAAGTAACTACTGTGGATTATGGTGAGGAATAAATGATTATTTTATTATATATAATTATATATATATATATATGGTTAAAGCTTGACTATAATGCCACAGAAAATTTACTAAAAATCTCTTCATATAGTAAAACAACATATAAAGCATATAAAAGCATACTACACACACATACATGAACACACCACAGAGATACTACACAAACACACACATTCTCTCACGTGTGTTAATTTTTAATTTAATATACAAAACGGTACTATAAGTTAAATTTGCTGTTCTTACTTTGCTTTTTGTAACATTAAATTGATTTATCTGTAACGGTTTTTTTTATATTTTTGTTATTTTAAATAAATAAAATAAATATTTATCTTTTGTAATATCTATATTGGAAACTTTATTAATTTACACACAGCAAACAATTACAATAGCAACGACATGTTCGGCGTTACTTTTAGTCTATAGCACTCGTACCTTAGCTGTGATAGTTTTCTGATAAACGCTATAGATTGAATCGTAGCTCGGTCCTTTCGAATGCCCTTGGATCAAAGACAACAAGTAAACAATCAAAGCTGAAGTCCCCTCTCGGTGGTACTTGTCCGAGTCAATCCTAATAGAGGTTCAGGCAAAGAGATCTAACATCTCTACCGTCTGTCAAATACATAGTACAAGTACGACGGTTCCAGAATCCGACGTAGGTTCAAAATTAGCTGCGACGCTTTGGGAAGGGGGTGACTAATTGTTTGTCCAATGTGGAACTTATCAAGTTGTCCGTTTTCAGCTTTATCAGCGATGCTGTCGAGGGTGTTCGAGTCATCAAAGTATTTGGACGACGTGGCCCTACACCACTTGATTGACGCGCTTTGCAAGCTGTCCAACGAAGCTATGGAGCTCGCGTATTCGAACAGGGTAAGTGTCGGAATTGATATATAGGTTGAATTGGACCCCTTTTTTTGTTAACGTAATGGTAAGGGAAACTTCAACAAGTGGAGGCGGGATTATGTGAGGTTCTTAATCAGTAAAATCTCCTTCAGTGGCGCTCTTTGGTGCATGGTAAGGGGCTACAGGTTCTCCTGTGGAACGCAACGGAAAGGAAGGGTTACTGGTTTACTTACAACTCCCTTCCCAGCATCCTCGCAGTGCTAAGGTGACACTGGACCACCGTGTCGCCTTCTTCCCGGGTACACTGTAGCGGACGACAAAGACTGAATTGGACACCTTATTCATAATTATTGAGAACAGAATGCCGGTAGCGTTGTCGTTATACGCTGGCAAGCCAAGATCAGCCCTAGTGCTGGCATCAACGTAAAGGTTTTTGTGTAGCGGAAGCTACAATTTACGTTACAATAATTTTGATTCCGAATTAAAAATACGTTGCGGTGAAGATGCCACTGGGGCGTGGCTTGATAAATGTCTATAATGAAAAATAGTGGTTTGGTAAAATATATAATAATGATATAGATTCCGCTACAGTTTCAACGTTGTGCTCGGCGGTGAAGGTAAACGTCATAAAGAAACTTGCATTCTCTTGATAGAGAAGAGCTGTGAGACATATTATATATCTTACTTTATTTTGAAGGAAATTTTAGTAATCTAGTCTAATCTAGACAAATATACCATTTATACCGCTTTAACAGTGTAATTTAATGCTGGTAAGTATATTTATTTATAATGTTAAGTTGCCATCCTCAAAATTGTTGCTCTTATGTTTTATAAAAATAGGACTTAAGTTTTATATACTGTAAAATATTTTTCCTAGTGTTGAGTTAATTTTTTAATCATCGAGCCAATGGCTGGCGTCTATTTTTAATTTATTTACATATTATTTCAATGGAAGGTAATAAAAATTGGAAAATCGGTCAGATAACTGTTTAACTGTGCGCTATTATTGTGATTTCTTGTGTAATTTCAGGAGCCGTCACTATTTGCGGTGGCGAAGTTGCTGGAGACAGGCTTGGCGAATATGCACAGGATTGAAGTAATGTGGAGGCCAATTACTAATCACCTTCTTGAAGTAAGTTGAGATATGATGATTTTTGTTTGCTATATAATATCACTATGGTATATGGTCAGGTGGGATCGTGGTGAAGCACCAGTTTATACACCATAATATACTAAAAATAAATATGGCTACCCTTCTAAAAGAAAGCTTTAGTCATTATAGCTCTGTGGATAAATTTTAATGATCTATCGTTTTTATTTGGCTCCTTTGGGTGAAAATGTTGCGAACACTGAATTAGACTGAGTTGAATTTGTTAATCATAGCTGCGTAACATAAGAGAGTGGATCGGAATTGCGAGTGCCGCCCGTTTCGCCTCGCAAGAGATGGAGAGAGATATAGTTAACAGTCAGTTCATCAAAGCCAACCTTCCCGACTCGGAGAGGCACTTTAAGAAGAATTTTGTTAAATTGCAGGTGTGTCAACACCCACACATTCGTATGCGAGAGTGGGGAGTGGAAGCTATCACCTACCTCGTTCAAGCCGCCTTCCAATATCACCACAACAACCCTGCGCTCATCACAGAAGTGAGTTTTTCCTTACAATAATTTAGCTTCAGTTGTTAATTAACGCAAATAGTCTAATCGTCTTCATCCCCACTTTGTTGAGGATTGTGACGTCATATAGGCAGCCTCCACTGAGCACGTTCACATGCGGTACACCGCACGCTGCATGCTGCAACCTACCGCCTTCTTAAAATGATCTGCTGCTCTAGATTTCCTCTAAATGCTCTGAAGGCCGTGTCATGTGTCTAAGGATTCCGAGAACTCTTTTTTTTAAATAGAGCTTCAGAAAGCTTCTTCAGTGTTCCATTACTATAGCATGAAATACTGCTAAAATATTTTAGTTATTATAATAATCTCTCACGTCGTATTAACCCTAGAGGGGTAGAGAAAGATTTATTCTTCCGTGTTTCACCAAGTTTATCGGGTCTCATATGTGACAGTTAGTAAACCTATCACCATACACCAGGCACAAATGTTTAGCAAGTGTTTTTTGTTTGTTATTTGAGAATAACATACCCTGCTAATATGCTAAAAAATTTGTCGTCATTGTAGATATATTTTGCAATAAAGTATTTATCTATAGTGAAAGTGATAGAAGACATCGCTTGTATTTTTATCAAAGAATCGTAGAACGACGGAAACAAACAGAGAGAATCATCAATCGTACATTTTCAGGGTCGACAGCGTCTACTGTTGGAACCTTTAGCGGAGCTGTGCGGCGTGCGGCACTGTGACGTGCGCGCGAAGCAGCTAGAGTGCGCGGCGCGGCTGCTGCACTCGCGGGGAGACCAGCTCGGCGCCGCCTGGCCGCTCATGGTCGACATCATCTCTGCTGTATCTGAGAGACACAGGTGCCTTGTATTGTATCTTAATACCTGAAACTCCGTTGTTTTTGAATGTGTTACTATTTTTAAATGAAAAAGAGAATTATTATTTTTGGTACGAAGTTCCTTATGGAGCGTTGCGGAGGGGTACTCAAGCCGGCAAAAACGTATGATATATGTATACCTGAATAACAATTTTCTTTATAACTCAAATAATACTTGAAATTATTATTCTTATAATAAGGAACTTCGTTCCTATCTGGTGTTATGCTAATTTTCGGATCATCACCGATTCACATACTCTGTGCTGGGGCTGTCCTTATAAGGTCGTCGCTCCATCTAAAGGAAGCTCCCCATCCTTCTCCCTTCAATACGTAGCCTCCATTCCAAAACTTTCCTATTCCATCACCCGTGACTGACTCTACAGTTTTGGGATACGGTTAGCGAAATTTAAAGTCTCAATGGATCATTCGATTATTAATGTAAACCGGATATGGTTTGGTAGCTTTAGGGCCGGTTAAGTAGCATGACCTCGATCAAGTTTAGTACAAGTTATAACGGACGGTGTGTTGCAGTGAGCAGCTGGTGAGGTCGGCGTTCCAGTGCGCCCAGCTGGTGGCAGGTGATCTGCTGGGGTGCGCGGGCCCGCGGTGCCTGCGCCGCGTGCTGGCGGCCGCCGCGGCCTTCGCGCGCCAGACAAAGGAGCTCAATATAAGTCTCACCGCCGTTGGTCTTATGGTACGTTTGATTATAAATAGTTGGTTTCACGGATTATGAACTATAATTAATACGTCGATTTTTTTTTTTAAAAAAAAAAGAAAGCTAGCAATTTTTTTTTTGTTTTTTTTCAAAAATATTACTAACAATCTTGTTAACCATTCCAACTAAGCTTAAGCTTGTGCTAGGACATGGTTCACGTCAATAGTCCAATGGTGGATTCGAACATACGACCTTACGATTCGCAGGCCGTACCTTAAACCATTAGGCTATTGACGCTTCAATTCTTCTTCAATTAAATTCCAATAAGAAGAAAGAAAAATCTAATAAGAAGAAGGGAAAATTTTGTGTCGAAATAACTGATTATTCAAATCTATAGACACCCTGGCACGCTTTTCTCGCATAAACCCGTATACGCATCGATACATATTAATATGCATAAAATCATACATCTTCGCATACATGTTCTGCCGTATTCCAGATCCTCGACGTTACCCTTATACTAGACTAATCTAGCCTATAAAATTTCGGAACACCGCCTAGGTATCTTCAAAATCACTGACTTTTCAACCAGCTACATACCTACAGATCAACTGATATTTTAAATGCCCATATTTCATAGTCAACTAATGTTTGTACAGTGGAACATTTCGGACTACCTGTACCACAACCGCGACAAGCTGGCGGCCGCCCTCGCCAGCGACGCGGCGGTGTGCCCCGAGGTGCCCAACCATGCGGAGTTGCCTCCTCTCGACAAGCTCTGGATGTGCCTGTACATACGACTTAGTGAGTATTTTCATTTCTTGCCACATTCTATTTCTGAACAAGGAAGCGAAAAGGGTGCCCATTTTATAACATTTTTTTCACTCGAATATATTTTATTTAGTAATTTTTAGCATAGATTTGATTTATGTTTTTATTTGTAAATATAATTGTGAACGTTTTTTTTTTAAGAAAAGAAGCAAACGAGCTTACGGTTCACCTGGTCTTAAGTGATCGCCGACGCCTATGAACAAACACAAACGCACCACTACAGATGCGTTACCGGCCTTTGAGATCATTCTTGAAGATCATAAATCATATAGGTTGGGAAACACGACTGATAACAGTTGATTCCACAAGTTGACGGAACACACAATCGTGGAGCGCCAACCATCAAGATGGTGCAGATGCAATTTAAATACTGCCGTGATGTGTGGTACTTGAAATCAGTAGCTGGGATGGAATGGTAATACGATAGAGAATGTAAAGCTAATGCTATACGATAAGCTTGAATGGCTAAGAGAAGGAAGGCGTTGTGAAGTCCGGCAGCGCAATCAAGAACTAGCAACACAAAATCACAGACTTGTCGCCTTCCGGGGTAGTTTTCGCTACGCGGCTACTAAATGTTGGAACAACATCCCTTCCCCAATCCGGTTAGCGCGAACCGCCTAGTATTCAAAAAAAAAAATGAAAGCATTTTTAATCGACTTGCAGAAAAGTCGTTGAAACGCTTCGTTGTTCTTTCATATCGTTATCTAATTATTTCATTATGTATTTATGGCTATTTATATACATAGCCCGTTTTACACTCTCCCGAAATAAAAAGCTTTGTGTATTCCTTTTGTGTCGTTTATATTCATATTGTTCTTTCACTTGGTGAATCGTCCACATAATACCAGAGCACAGAACACGGCCAGACGAGAAGGCATAGGTACCAGCAGAATACCAGCGTTGGCTTCACAGCCAACACAATGCTGAGCTCGTAACCTATTCGATCCAGCATTGCAACCAAAAAGATTAAGTTATCGTATTTACTTAGTTTCTTTTTTTATTTTTTCCTATTTTTAATTAGTATTTAAGAAAATGTTTTGTAATTAATACAATTTTTTCAATGTTAGTAGATAAGTTATTTTTTCCTATTTGTCTATTTCTCTGTGCTGGTTCGAATAAATGGTTTGTTTATTATTATTAATATTAAAGAGCTCCTCATCTCCAGTGTTTTTAACATTGTTAAAATGCAGGTGTGTGTCTCCCACAGGCGAGCTGTGCACGGAGCCGCGCGCACCGGTCCGCCGCGCCGCCAGCCAGACGCTGTTCAGCTGCATCGGTGCCCACGGCACGCTGCTCAGCAAGCCCGCCTGGCGAGCGCTGCTCAATGTACTCTTCCCCATGCTAGAACAGGTCAGTGGAACACACACAAAAAGTTATTACATTAAGAAATATTCAAATGTAGGCTTATTTATTTATTTACAACATAATTACAGTCGATCAAATGTGTTGCTTCACTTAATAATATTAATTATATTTATATGATGATATAAGTAAAACAAGGGTTTATTGAAAGAAATGGGATTTTCGAATTTGCGAATTGCACAGTAAGCACTCACTTTAGCAGTCAACCATAGACAAGAGAGAGAATACGAGAAACAATAGCTATCTTACACTAATAAGCATTAGTAATAATATTGCCTTCCAATCTTGTTAACCATTCCAACTATACTACATAAGCTTATGCTTGTGATAAGAGATGGTTCACGTCAATAGTCGAATGGTAGATTCGAACCCACGACTTTACGATTCGCAGACCGTACCCTAAACATTAGGTTATTGACGCTTCTAAAACAATAAAAACAACGTAAAAAAAATTAACATACAGAGAAAAATAGGAAAGAAGTACAAAAAGAAAATGACTAAAAAATTCCTTCCACGAACGTCTACGCAGCTTCTACAAATTGCGACTATTATTATTAATAAACCCAACCGCACGCGACAGCAGAGAATTCTTCCATAAGTTAGTCCTGGAGGTATGTATCAACAAGGCATCTGCGTGATGTAGCCAGCCCCGCAGCACCCTGCACATGTATCTGACCAGTGCCACGTACATATAGTTTGTGTTTAATTAATTGATGTGTGTGTACTAGGTCCAGAAACAATCGAACATCGCCAGCTCGGAGAAGGTGGACACAGGGGAGCACATACTCATCCATCACACCAGGAACACCGCACAGAAACAATGGGCGGAGACTCAGGTATTATGCACCGCTTCACTTAAGCAAGATTTTAACTTGGTTGTAAAGAGCTTTCGCTGAAGGGTGTCTTCCCATTTTCTGGCATTTTTTTTATAACAAGAAAGCTAAGAATATATATATATTTCTAGAAGTATTATTATCATTCTTGTGCTAGGAGATGGTTCACGTCAATAGCCGAATGGTGGATTTGAACCTACGACCTTACGATTCGTAAACCACACCCTATAAAGCTATTGCTGGTAACCTATGGTCTCGAAGATATAACTTACGAACTAACGAATTCCTACGGTTTTTGTTTTTGCTTGTAAATTAAAGTTACTAAGCGATGCGATTGTTTCAAAGGAATTATTAAGCTAAGTTGAAACTCACGATCTGGTTTGGCTTTCGAAACTCTTTCGGGGTTATCAATGTGATTCCCGTTTGGCAGATTCTTAATCACAAAAATCCTTGATTGTGCCGTGGTTATCTGTCGACCCTGCCTGGATTATGACTTAATATAAATATGACACTGGCAGGTTCTAACATTGTCGGGCGTGTCTCGTGTCTTCCACTCACGCATCCAACTACTGATGACTGTGGGTGACTTCAACCGCTCCTGGACGGCGCTGCTTGATTATATCACCGACTTTGCACTTCGGAGGAGTCACGAGGTACGTAGTTCCATGAGTTGATTGCCTAATGTGCGGTACCATTAGGCATGAGAAATGGTAGTTAGCTGGTTCAGACACAAGAGAGTTTTGTATAAATGTTAGTTAGATTAAAGGTTACTTGTGTTAGAATGGTTAAATGCATCCGCACGTGATCTGTGTCATTACACTGAACATACGTGATAGTATGCTACTTGTTTTGGAATGGAATAGAATAAACATTTATTCGACACAAGAACACAAAAACAATAAGTAAAACAAGACAAAAAACAACATAAAAAAAGAACAAAATACAAATTGTGCCGAAAAGGAGTTGGCTCAGCATGTGCTTTGCTCACAAATGTAGCACAGCGCTGATTTTCAGCCAAAAAACCTATGAAAACTTATGCGCTTAAATTTAAGTTAATATTTAAAAGATGTTAAAAGATTTCGGAATTTAATCTAGCATTCAAAATGTTCACATTTTTTAACATAAATCCATTAACATAACAGCAATTCCAGCCTTGTATTTCTACAGTTCACGAATGGATCGGCAGGATGTGAATTATCACGATCTCTTAGGATACCGGCACCTCATTTTGTCTATATTTAATGTCTATTTTAATTATTATGATTCCAGGTGTCGTTAGCAGCGTTGAAGTCGTTCCAGGAGGTGGTATCAGCTGCAGGGCGGGCGGAGGCGAATATTGCGTGTGGCCGGCCGCCTGGGCGGCCTGGAGCGACATTGCGGCCGCTGTCGGCAACCAGCAACCAACTGAAATACAATGTAATCTTTGTCTTTGTACTCTAGGTTTCAACTATAAACCAAATTACTACTATAAGATTGATGGATGGTTGGGATGCATTGTTAATAACGCAGAACAGACAACATAAGCAGAACCATAAGAAATACTTGAGTAATCTACACAATTTTGACTTCTAATGTACTTTATAAATAGTAAACGAAGAGTTTACAACGCTCACAGTCATCTGGAAGAAGAATTTAACGTCTATACTCATACTCCTGTAACTCCTTCGGTGTTAAGGTTGGATTTCCATGAGATCTTAGGTGGGAAATGTTCCATTAGTTAAGTAGACTGTTGGTCGACCAGCACAGAGTTTTTGATAGTGCATATTATCAAGGAGATTTTTTATGTTACCTTTCAGTACAAGAGGAGGGCAAAACCGGAGAAGTGTACGCGCCCTCACAGGTCTTCCTCACGGCTCTGGTGCAGATTTTTCCGCTTATATTCCAACACATTCGTTCCACGTGAGTAACAAACACAATTGTCACTCATATTTTACTATCATACGTTACTATGCCGGAAACACGACTTTGTTCGACCCTGTTTGCTATAAAAGGGGACCTACAATGGTTCCGTATCATGGTGCACTGCTTTGAGGGCTTAAGTAATTGGGTCATAGGACCCGAGATTCCTTAAAACACTAGGTATTAAGTAACAGTTGCAGTCATTGTCACGGCTGCTTCTGTTGCACGAATGGACACTACAGACATGAATGGACAATACAGACAGGTCGGCGATCCAACTCTTTACAAGGTTGCCAACGCAGCTAAAATCACTTTAGTAGTTGTTTGTGGGCGTAATTTAAGATCAGTTGAGGCACATGCTCGTTATATATAAAATAAAAATCGCTTGAAGTATCTCATTCAGCCACAGTTCAATTGCGCATTCAATGACAAGGTCATTGCATGCGCAATGAGCGGTCTCTCTCTTCCAGACAACCTTTGTATGGACAGAAACTTTCGTCTAAAAATATTTTTGTGGGTCTGTGATTATATTTATTTTAATACAAAACAATAATATACATATATATAAACATACGCATTTATCAATATATAATAATAATAATACATAAATAAATATGCAAAACATACAACAAATACCTAAGTATATATGTATAAATGTATATTGATACAAATGCCATATGCGAATATATTTGTAAAGATAGATAGTGCCTATGTACTAGGTTCTTAAATGCTGTCAAGTATTTAGTGCATCTTATGCTTTGTGGCAGAGCATTCCAAAGTCGGACTGCTTCCACTGAGAAAGATTTGCTCAAAAATTTTGTAGCATGCTCTGGCATTTTTAGTGTCATTTTCTCCGATGATCTTAAAGATTGTGAATGTGAGTCGTGTAGAAACATAAAACGTTTCTTAAGATAGGAAGGGTAGGATGGATTGAACAACACATTGTGTAGAAGAAAAAGAATGTGAGCATTCCGGCGAAGGCGAATTGGCAACCACTTGAGCTTATTAACAAACCCAACCGCGCGTGACAGCGGTGAGTTCCAGGAACAATGGCGGACGTCGGCGCATGTACACGTAACTGTCAGGCGTCCGCAACTGTAGCGCGGCCAGTACTCCTGGGTGATGAACCCAGCCCCGCAGCAGCCATATTTAATCAGTGCGACGTCTCTCCTCACCTGCAACCTGCTGACCCGACCACGCCCAGTACAAATAGGCTCGGGTACATCAGCGGGAAGCAAGTATACATGCCGTACTGCTTATAATATAGAAATCTACAAAATGTTGTATCTTCTCAACCATGAGACAATATTTGCCCTGGGTATTCCAGCTTTCGTCACATTTTCAGCTCTTTAGGGACCAATAATACCGAGTAATGGAGTATGTTTTCAAATATTCTGTCCGTACTGTAGATTTACGGGCAACGACGTGCAGAGGCTGGGCGCGTGCCTATGCCGCATCTGCAGCGCGGAGCCGGCGAGCGCGGTGGCGGCTGGCACTGCATTGACGCCCAGCGCGCCCGTCAGCCTGCACGCACTGCACTGCCTCGAAGCACTGCATAAGGTACTGTAGGACTTTTTAACAAACATTTTACGCGGTATTTATTTTACTCTAACAGTTTGTAACATATGCTAAAGTAAATAGCAAATGCTACTTCTGTCTCCCCTCTTCGGTTGCTCATTTATCTTACACAGATCATCCATAGGTCGTTCGTATCCGGCTCGAAGGTTTGGTGTTGACCGATGCGTTAGACTGATTATAGGTCTTATAAGAAACTGATTAACTGCATTGAACTGACATTATTATATACATTTGTAATTTTTTTTGAAAACTTGACAGACTTTACCAGTCTGCGAGTGGAGACCATGATGTGTAGGTAGTAATGGTTTATAAAGCAATATTTAGTATTAAAAGTTTTGTCCGGCACACACTAAATATAACGTGATTTCATGGTGTTGTTATGTTATGCTTCAGGAGGCGCTGTCTCGTCACGAACTGCTGCCACCATTGTTCGAGGCGCTGACGTCGCTGGCAGCGGCGTGCGGCGAGCGACAGGAGCGGTGCGAGCGCGGCGAACGCTCAAGCACACGCTGCCTGGCCGCCGCCGCCGCTCTCTACCGCGCCGCACCCGCGCCCAGCGCACACCAGCTGCCACGCCTCATGCAGGTACATTTATGCCTTTCCGACAAGCATAGGTTGGCAGACAATTCACCATATCTCTTACACTATATATCCTGTCTCTTGCGAGGCGAAACAGTTGGACGGCACTCGCAATTCCCGTTCACTCTGCGTACGTGCCTAAGCACATGACCGAGATACGACACTTCTTATCTTAATGGTCTGCTATAGTTTGCGGTTCTCGATGACTCGTCGTAGAACCTCCTCATTTGTCACTTTTGAAGTCCGTCCAATACCCAACATGCGCCTGTAAGCCAATATCTCGAACGCTTCAATATGTTTCCCAAGGTCGTTCTTCAAAGGCCACGCCTCGCATCCGTAAAGAAGTATGGGTCAGATGTAACATTTAGGTAACTGTAACATGTAGGTAAGGTACACTTATGTCAGCTGTAAAAGTCACATTTTTAGGTTTAGGTTTCATGGATTCAGCGACTATAAAAAAGGATTTGGATGGGCTTAGTTTTAATTCGGTTGCAATTAATTTATTGGCTTAGAAACAAGGATACGAAGATATACCAATTCCTAAAGATCGTATATAGGAATGCTTGTTGATGGAGATATTGAAAGGTCTATGACAGTCCAACGTTAGTTAAAATATATATATACATATTTTACAAAGGGACCAACGTTGTTGCACAAATTTTAGCAACAGGCTCATAGGGCCCTAAATGGGGTCAAAAAAAAAACGTTAGTCCTTAACGATAATGAGCACTTTTGTTTTAATATTCACAGGCCCTTCACTCGGCCGTCCAAAAGGGTGGTTCCGAAAAAAAGCGACGCAACAGCGAACAGCCCGAAGACACCACGCAAATTTCATCCTTGTTACTTCAGGTTAAGCCCCTAATTTAATAAGCTCTCCGGCACATCGGAGTCCTTGGTCACATCCGAGTCGACTCTTTTAATGATTACTTTTTATACGTTTCAATAATTGAGTGTACTTTAACACAAAATATGTTAGTAAAAACAGCCTCAAGAACCTTGATTTTACCAATCAAGTTAAATTTTCGTCAAAAATTCACTTCTTCGCCCACTTTACTACGATAGATTAAGAGATCCCTCCACGCGTTTGCCGCAATAAACTCTAATATTTTTTTATAGGTGTTAGCTACAGGAATTCCATTAGCAAGAGAAAAACCAGGAGACTACGAGGAATTCTGGGAAATACTACCCACAGTTCTAGAAACATTCATGTTTGAACCGCCGTAAGTATATTTCTCTATTCAATTCACACTCGCCTTTCTTTCTAGTACACTTCTTGAAGCTCTTGGTAACATAGTAACCGTCTGAGCCGAGGTTATCCCTTACCAGGGGGGACCCTGTGTCGAGTTACTAGCGATATAGGTTCAGGCTAAGCGATCTAAGAGCTATGCCACCTTTCAATCCGGTGAAGCAGTCAAGGCCAGCTAGTTCGCCATGATGATACGATTTTCCAATCCTGTATTACCTAATTTTTTTATATTTTTACATATTGTAAAAAAATAATAATATTTATTTTATTTTATAATTTGTACGAAACCTCCACAGTGAAGTCTACGGAGGTTTGTTGTGACATAATTGAAAAAGATATATCAGTGATATAAATAGAATAGTTGTCATTATTTAATTTATATAACATTGTTTAGTAAAAACAGGAAGAAACTTTTAATGTGGTTCCCTTGAAATACAGACCAACACATAGTTATTCTTGTTTTTTATTGATAGTCCGAATTCATCTTATAAATATATAAAAGAGTATAATTGCATCGTACTTCAGAGTGGGTGGAGGGAGTCACGCACGTGAGCTGGTGGGCATCGTACGCGATGAAGTGCTACGAGGAACCCCGCGCGCGCCGCCGAGACACGCCCACCGCGTGCTGGCGCTGCTCAGAGCTGCCTCACTGCACGCTCAGCCGAGGCCTGCACGTAAGCACCCTAAGCGTCTATACAAAAACAATGTGTGCGTGTATGTACGCGCGTGACATTTTAAAATAAAATATCGGATTGGTTAAAATCCTTGAATTATAATGAAACGGAAAATATAATGCCATTGAATACTTAAATATATATTAGAATACTTAACACGCTAAACGCCATGGGGGTCACCGGTGACCTCACCCTTCCTCTATCATAGCGCCATGGGGGTCACCGGTGACCTCAACGTATAGTCATATTCAAACTACTTTTTCTCGCCGCCGGCCATACTGACTGTTACTTTATTCGTACTCCGTGACCGGCACGGCGCTGTAGAACTATACATCGCGGTGGGACAAACATACCTTGTAAGGAATTGAAAAAATGAAAGCGAAAAAAGTGATCAAAATAAAAATTCAGGATAAATAATTCAAATTAGTCTTTATTATATTATTATATATACTATTCAATAAGAAAATGATGACAGCTAAGATAGTAGGAACGTAATTGATCTAGTAACACACGTTCTATCACCGTAAGCGCGAGCGCACTACTGGTGAAGCGGGTGGCCGGCGGGTGGCCGGTGCGGCGCCGGGTACCGGAAAATATATTTTCTGTATTTGTGCGCCATGGGGTGCACCGGTGACCTCAGCTATGTATTTGACTGTAACTATGTAACCCATGTACAGAATTGAATAAAACTTATTTTCTATACGTATCGTAACATAATAAACAAATTACGACCAAAAGTATTTTTACGATTTTTATTTTTTTCTATCGGCGTTTAACGTGTTAATATTTATCAGTTTTAGGCATATTTATGTGTGTATAATTACATTAAACAAATTTGTATACATATGCACTTACAAACGGTAATCACGTGTAGTTGCGGGCTATTAGAGCGTTCATCTAGCGGTCGGAAGGCTGCCATTACTTCATATACATAACAATTTTGATTAAATAAAATGAATATCACACTATCTACCGGCGCGAACATAACTTTCTCTCTCTCTCGCATAGAAAACGAGCAGGAGCTCCGTGAGAGGGAGGAGTTCGCGCGCACTTGCTTCGAAACTCTACTACAGTTCTCCATGCTGGAAGACATGGACTCCCTCACTGGAGCAGACAGTAAGTTGCACTAGAATTATCTCCACGTCATATTTGAATTCTATAAACATGAATAGAATCCGAAACGAAGAAATTCGACGGAGAACAAAGGTGGTCGACATAGCTCTTAAAGTCAGCAAGTTGAAGTGGCAGTGGGCTGGCCACATCTGCCGAGTCAGCGACGGTAGATGGAATGGAGGCCGCGCATAGGTCGGAGAAGCGTGGGGCGCCCTCCCTCCAGATGGACCGACGACCTTGTTAGGATAGCCGGAAGTGGCTGGATGCGGAAAGCTGAGGATCGCATGTGGTGGAAGGCATTAGGGAAGGCCTATTTCCAGCAGTGGGTAGATATACAGGCTGATGATGATGATGATATTTGAATAAATTAAAGGAATACTAACTGATCTGCGAACCACCTCATTTTTGAATTCTTGTTAAAGGGATATTATATAAAGACGCTGCTCTTTGAAAATCGTGTATTCTAGAATACTTGAATTTGAGACGGGACCCACTACCACGACTTCGCAACCGAAGTGAAGTGATGGTATACTTATACTTTTGTATTTCGTACGGTCAGGTGCCGGTAACTCAACTCCTCATAATAGGTTGACAATGCACCTGCAATCCCATTAGAGGTTGTTTGTGGAATGTGGGATCTGTTTGTTCCAGATGAGACTGACCCGTTGGCAATAATGCCCCTCCTGGATAGATTCCAGGAAGTGGTCTCCAAATACACGAGCGATGACGACAACACGGAACCTTTGCCACGGTAAACAGCTTTTACTATTTAACAAGCGTGAGGCCATATTACATGTAAAGAAAAATATTTTTAAAAATTCAACGTCAAATGTCATCGTGTAGCATAGGGATTTAATATTATAAAGAAATAACATTAAATTATATAACTATATAATGTATGATGATGTGTCCGGGCGATTGGCTCAAGTTTCATAGTACGCCTAGCAACCCGAGTTTGATTCCCGGTGCCGGCACCAATAAATTTGTTGTTGCAATTTGATGTGCTGATTAACCACGCGCTCGGCGGTTAAGGAAAACATCGTGAGGAAACCTACATGTCTTAGAAAAAATTTCTAAGGCATATGAAGTCTGCCAATCCGCACTAGGGCCGCGTGGTGGACTGTGCCCTTATACTCTCTTTACAGAGAAGGCCTGCGCCCAACAGTGGGACATATATATCATTTATATAAAGGCTGTAACTTTAAACATCAAATGTTGTTTCTTTTGTAAAAGAGAAATTCACGTGTGTTTATTAATTTAAATCCCATAAATATAATAACCATTTTGCCTAACAAAATTAAAATTCAAAAATGTAATCATATAGACTGACTGATGGCATCACTCGGGTTAATTAAAAATTTGTGATACGGCACAAAGGGATATACACACAATGTACACACACACGTACACTCAAACACAGTAACGCTGGTAATATAATTATTATTTCCCATTAATTTGTTCAATTCTTTTTATTGTTTTTTATGCGACTTAGTTAAGAGAAAAGTTTTTTTATAATGGCATATCTCTTGTATTCAAGTAATGCAGTGTAATCAATTGTATTCACGTATTCGTGACCGAAATATTTGTTATAATTAATAAGCTGTTGATTTTGTTAAAATAATAAATAAATCTTATCATTTATACATACAACCATAGCGAACATTAGCTTTTTTAAAGAAATAAAAACTGGATTTTGGAGTAGCCCAATTGTGGGATTTATAGTTCACATATCGATTTTACTACCAGAATCCTTTTGTCTCTGATGCAGGCACCAGCTGTCGGAAATATCGTTCGTACTGAAGGCAATAGCGAGCCTCACAGAGGCCATGAAGAGAGCGCCCCCTGGGAAAGTGGACGCCACCGCGTGGGATAAATTAATAGGTACGTAGCTAACGACCCGCACTATAACTACCTGTGTTTTGAGAGAGGCTATCTTTATCTATCTCTTAAAATGGATTATCTTTAAGACTTTCATAGGTGATAATAATATATATCAAATAAATGACTGTTTCAGCAGACTGCAATGAGGTTCTTAATAAGTCTGTATTTTTAATGTTAATTTTTTTTCTGTAAGGATTTATCAATAATTAAATTTATTTATTTATTGAACACCAACACAATTAACATTTTTAACAAACAATTCATAAAACAGTGAAACATTGTGAAGTTAATGCCATCGCAGTTATAGGCGTAGACTGCAAGCAATTAAATGGCCAGTGACAATGTTAAGTTAGTTATACTAAAAGAATACAAAAGTAGAAATTAAAATAAATTTGAAATTAAAAATTAACTATTAAAAAAAAACTATTTTTAGGTTAGTGATTTTTTGTACATACTAATACTAGGAAAAAAAGTAGGTCGATATCATCCGTTTTTGAATAAATTATGTCTAAATGATTTTGAATTAAAATAAAGATGTCTTTTGAATTAAATAAATGATGTCTGAAACGATGGCTGAAATGTTGACTTATTTAATACACAATTTGTTGACATTAATTTTATTTTGCATGCTTAATTATAATAAGCGAAACATGTCGGCCTGTTTGTATATATAACATCAATTGATACCGTGTTTAAGACAAGGTGGGGGACTGCAGTGTCGAGAGACATGAAGGAGTGCAAGATTTCCCAAGACGATGTCGGCGACAAAGCGAAGTGGAAAGCGAAAAGCAGGAAAGCTGACCCCACCACCATGTGGGACCAATAACAAGAAAAAGAGATAGAGAGAGAATTGATACCGTGTTTTCAGCAAATAAATAAATCTTATCTTTTCTTAAAATTCAGAATTTTTTAATTGTTATTTTTCCTCATTTGTCACTAACAAGCTAAATTAGTGTTACTGGCATTTTTCAGGTGTATACCCGGAACTGGTGCGGCTGGCGGCGAGCGCGCGTGCTGCTGGCGCCGGCGCAGCGCTGCGGGAGGCGCTGCTGCAGTTCGCTGCGCTGCTCACGCCCCCCGCGCCGCCCCCCGCCGCGCCCCTCTAGCGCCGACTGCTCTACACCATACGTATATAGAGCACGCACCTCTAGCGGCCCACATCAGTACGTTAAGTTAAAGTTACAGCCGTTATATATATAATATGTATGTCCCACTGCTGGGCACAGGCCTTCTCTATAAGGAGAGTATAAGCGCATAGTCCACCACGCGGCCCTAGTGCGGATTGGCAGACTTCACATGCCTTAGAAAATTTTTTTAAGACATGTAGGTTTCCTCACGATGTTTTCCTTCACCGCCGAGCGCGTGGTTGATCAGCACATAAAATTGCAACAGCAAATTTATTGGTGCCGGCACCGGGGATCGAACTCGGGTTGCTAGCGTACTATGCAACAAAAGCCAACCGCCCGGACACTGAGCTACCACGGCTCTCATCAGTACGTACTAACATTATATTAATACGTGAAGCAAAACTTTGGCCACTTCCTACAAAAAGTGCCTGGAGGAGTATGAAGTTTCTCATACTTTATTTAGAGGAGTACAGTTTTTTTTTTAATTATTCATACAAATTGTATGAAATCAATACAAAATACATTGCACACACTGCCATGCGTTTGATACACACACGAGGATATTATACGGTTGCTTGGCAACGGTTAAGTAACTTTCATAAACAACGATTGACAGATTCACTGAATAAGTTACGAGCTGTTATTTGTGATTTTTATGCTCCAATTCCTGAGAGAGGAGAGACAAACCGCGAACAACGGAGAGGCAAACGCGGTAAACGCTATGACTAGGAGCGACGATCTTCGCTGGACGAATGAGAGAAGCTGGATGAGAGTGGCCGAGAATCGTGCTCGGTGGCATGCCGTTGGAAAGGCATGGCTGTGACACAGGCTGATGACGATGATGATGATAAATTCCTGGGTCAAAGTCAATTTCGACTATAGGGCGGGCAACCATTAGTTTAGTTCAATCTACGTACAATTCTTCTTACCTATGCCAGTAGACTGAAAGCCAGCAAATAGTAATAATAGAGTGAGAGACCGCAATTCTCCTTTTCACCAATCTTATTACGTCCCATTACATGACAGTTTTGAGCCGATCGCCATACCTCAATCCGCAGCGGTCCACTATTGGATATAGGCCTCTACAAAAGCTTGCCTCCGTTTTACTCCGTTAACCAACATACCAGTTAAAGGATATGCTGGCTAAACGAAGCCCTGACAAGACGTTAAAACCAAAACATAGGCATTGCGCTTGGAATTATAATCACTTTATATAATACTAGCTGACCCAACAAGCGTTGTTATACCATCAAAATTATTTTAGTGATTGTCTTGATAGTCAAAATATAATCTACATAAGCCATGGATCATGTATCATGTTGGTTGTAGCAGAATCACAAAGTCATTGATCAATTGGTCAGTTATCTAGCGCGTTGAAAAATGATTAAATTACTAAAATGACTATTAAAAAATAGGGGTTGCTGAAAGAAGGATGAAAATTTAGGGTTGTATGTATTTTTAATGCCACATAAAAAATAAATAAAAAATTTCACAAAAATAAGTTAGTAAGAGTAACGAGTTAAGATAGTAGTCGATTCGCAGATCAACTAATATGCATATAAAATTTCATAAAAATCTGTCTACCCGTTTCAGAGGAGTAACTAACATTGTGACACGAGAATTTTATATATAAGATTACCAATCTAATATTATCCATCACGCTTACAGGTAGCTGTCGTAAACGAAGTTAAAGCGGCCGCCGAGGTGGTCTCAGTATAGTAAGAAGAAACACCAAATTAAAATAGACACGTTAACTCGGACTTGTACGGTTGGCAAAGAAGTTTCGTTACGTCACGTAGTCGTTTGTGACATATTTAACATTGTTACTGTATTAGCGTATGCTAAAATACGTGACCCCCGATTTATATGTAGCTACATAGTACTTACAGTCCAAGTTGCGATTACTACGCTGTTGATAGAAATAGAACATAAGCAATACAATAAAGACAATAAAATATACATGTACAATCCATTTTCATCAGTTATAGATAGAAGAAATAAGCTCTCAATGTCCTTTTCCCAAATGTGGTGGTGAGCCCACCATCATAATACTTAGTAAATTTATTTTACTTAAGCAATTGCGAAAATCAAACGCTGAACTTGCACTGGTTGCAAAAGTACGATTGCGTTTTTAAAAAGGCGTACAGATGTAGTGGGAATTGATTTTCCTTTAGGAAAACTCGGATCTTTATCGGAATACTATGACACCTTTACTGTTAATGAATGATCGTATTAAATGACTGACATTTTCATATATATTAATATGGAGTTATTTGAGAGAGCACGATAAATACGAACGTGTCCGTTTATACAAGGTGGCTGATTAAAATTCCACTCTATACGATTTTTGAAAGACATTTATCTTTTAAACCCTAGAGCATTGTGTTCACAGAATGCTATAAACTGTATGGTCCTATGGCGGTATGCTCACCCCTGTTAATAATCTAAAAATCTCTCCCTTAGTTTGATCATAATTATTTTTTTTTTAGTTTATAGAAAGTTACAGAAATACTAACATTCTTGTTGACAATTCCAACTAAGCTTAAGCTTTTTGTTTTACTTGTGGGAACGTACCTAGCCGCGTAATCAGTGTCGCGTACGGCGGGCTACGGGATGGCTTGCGCACGCACTGCGGCCCCGCCTGCGACCTGGACGCCTTGCGGTATCCCTGTCCCGGGGAGGACGTGCCTCACCCTCGCTGCCCTCCAGGCAAGGCGTGCCGGAACATAGGACGCACCTTCCTCCACGACCTCCGTAAGTGGGTGACAAACTCCCCGAGTCGGTCACCTGGAGGCCTTGGGGCCGGGAACCCTTCGGAGGGACTAAGCTTAAGCTTGTACTAGCTAGTCCACCTTAATAGTTCAATGATGTATTCGAACCTACGACCTCACGATTCACAGACCGTCACCTATACCTAAAGCTATTGATGCTTCTATATATTTGTTTTTATCATAAATAGAAGATCTCTTTATGATACTTATTCCGGTTATTTTTAAAGTAAATAGAAGCCTCGCTCTCCAATAACAGTAACTTTGGTATAATTTCCAGATACATTGGATACCTGTGCGTACTTACCGCACGTGCGCTTGTACGTGCGTACGTGCATTCCAACCGTATACGTAGGAGGGCGTCCCTCCAATGTCAATTTATAATTTATTATCACTATTATTTGTAACAGTTTTATTTATTTTAATTTACAAGGTTCCTGATTTTATGTTATAAATGATTATGTGGCCTTTTAAACTGATTGGCAAAACGATGAACAAAGTATATGTATAGCTAGGGATATAAAAGCTTATTTATTATTTTCATTCCATAGTTTGCCCGCGTCTGTCTTTCCTTCCGATTACAACGTGGGTATTTTCAAGAGTAGAGTGAATAGACATTTACTAAGCTAGTGCGCCTTACCATCCAGGATTGCATTTCCACTTAACATCAGGTAGGATCGTAATCAAGCACTTGCTTAGAAATATAAAAAAATTAAACCAATGACTTTGTATGCCTTATTGACAAGCAAAATTAATTCACCATTGCAAACTATACAGCGTAGCGTGTTAACTAACTTAATTACAAAGTAAAAAAAGTTGTAAAATATAAATACATAATAAAAAAATAACTTAAAGTCACAACCAAAGGAAACCACATTTTTACTTGTATGACAAATGTTGCCATTTGTTAAGGCTGTTCTAATTTGCTGACCGTGTTAATTGTATAGTTTGATTATGTAGTGTATGTCCCGATTCAGTGTAGCCATGTATAGATTTTATTGTAAAATGTGTTTTATTTGTATATAATGATAAAATGCGTTGTTGCAGTGTTGCTATAATGTTATGTTTAAACCCAGGCTTGTAAGATAATCATAATTTAATATTTTATATTAGAAATTAAATATACTATAAATGTATTGAAAGTCGAAAATAACTTTCCGTTTGGAACAATGATTTTAAGCAGATAACTCAAAACTGCTTAGCACCCATCGACTAGAGAATTAAACGTCCAGCTTTAGAATGTAGGGAAAAAATTTCGGCTTTATGATATGTTTCACGATCATAAAGATCGGGTACGAGAATCCCGGACGGCTTGCACCAATGAATACGTTCTACGGATCTAATTCCCCCCATCCTCGTTCCACCATCGGACTTCAAGACGCACTGCAGGCTTTTTTATATATATATATATAATGCCATGGTTCACGCGTCGCATACGCCCCGCTGCGTTGCTATTAGCTTCTCCGCGACCGCTGTGTCCCTGCTTCTCATGGCCATTTTTAGGTTGTAGTCCACTATCCTCTCCCTTGATGCGGCCATTGCCTTTGTCATCAGTCTTCCTGTGGCGTCGTCACAGTCATCTGTGTAATAGACACAGCTGACGGTGTGTCGGGATACGGCACTGCAGGCTTTTATCCTTTGCTTGTGATCATCCCTCAAACCCTAACGAAGCGCTTTGCTTCATCTTTCATTTTTTGTAGAGCAAAAGACTGGAATATTTTGCCCGCATCTGTCTTCCCCTCCGATTACAATGTGGGTATTTTCAATTTCAGTGCATAGGCATTTACTAAGCTAGTGCGCCTTACCATACAGGACTGCATTTCCACTTAACATCAGGTGGGATCGTAGTCAAGCACTTGCTTAGAAAGTATTTTTAAAAAAAACTCAACAATTGGTGAATAATTGTCAATTTCGATATTTCGTTCATTTACGGCGACGATATAGCAGATAGACATCGTTTCCGATAATTATTGCCACTCTAGTAATTCCATACACGATCAATTTGGATTAAGATTTCTATATGGGCCATGCATTGAAAAGAAAATGTTGTTTTTACTATTGTATACGCAATTTTTTTTAATTAGCCAAATTGGTCGAGCCATATGCTTTTTTTTTAACGAACTAACACAGTTGGCACAGAGAAGCTGGCCTTTACTGCTTCACCGGATTTGAGAGGTGGCACAGCTCTTAGATCGCTTAGCCTGAACCTCTAAAAAGCCATATGCATGACATGATGGCTTTTAGACCAATGAGTGAGAGAATGAGTGAAAAATGGCCGAACTCTTAGAACGCTCAGTCTTCAGTAACTCAGAGGATGACCTCCACTTGGTTCCTAGGTACCATTTTGATGCGAAGGTCTGATACATCCATCAGAAACCTCAATTACCCTTTATCTAAAGCTAGACGTGTAATTTAATACCCAGTGCTATGTGAAAGCAATAATTATTTTTATAGAGCATTCCAAATGTGTAATTTCTTTTTAAACATATAGTTATGTGTAGTGAAAAGATTTTTTACAAAATAGTAAAGATGTATCTCTTAGTATATTAATACTTTTTACTGGCAAAACCATTTGCTTTATGACAGTGACAGTCAATACGTAGACTGTCACCTTAATTGTAAAATATTTTATAATTGTTTTTTTTTAAAGAAAGCTAGTAATATTTCTTTCTTTTTTTCAGAAATATTACTAACAATCTTGTTAACTAGTCCAACTAAGCTTTAGCTTGTGCTAGGAATATAATATAATTTATAATAGTCAATGGTGGATTCGAACCCACGACCTTACGATTCGCAGGTTGTACCCTAAACCATTAGGCTATTGACGAATTAGTATCGACATAGGTGTGTTTTTAATGTTGTTTCATAAGATATTTCTTATTGTAATAGGTGTGCAAAGAAACTCAGTGTATTGCTTCTAAAGTAAGAGAGTTGAGGTTTTATTTACACTTATGTCGATTCTGACAGGATTATAAAATATTTTACAGTTAAGGTGACGTTTTGGGAAAGTGACATTCAGGTGAAAGCCTCCCTTTATTATTTTTACTCGTGTTCTTTATTCTTCTAGCGTGACTTGTGACGCCGCAAGTAAAGAAAAGTATCACATAATATGCGATTGAAATTTTGACATGACAAAAGGAAAAAAAAACCGTTGACATTTGTCTTATAGAATTTTCTGTTTCTAAAATAATTTTGTCTTATTGGCGAATGCCAGTCGCCACAACGTATTGACTGTCACTGTCACAAAGCAAAGGTGTTGCCAGTAAATAATATACTACATATATATTAATAAAAAGTGATATTTTATATTCATATAAAATTTATTTTATACTTTAATAAATACAAGTTATCACGTTTTATCCGTACTGACACTTGTAAAGTACACATGATATAGTATACATTGCTAGTGTCCTAACACGGGTTCAGTACCGCTTTAGAATAATTCAGAAATGGGAAATGTCGTTACTTCCTTAAATATGGATGATAATTACCAGGTGGGTAAGGATAAGGATAAAAAGTCACGTTGTGGCGTGACCCAATTATTGTATATGTTTTCAATACGTACCTTCTAGTAGTTATTTTGCAAAGATAATAAGATTTAAATAGTTATTTACTGTAAAACAAGACAGAAAAATACAGGCGTACCTTTAAGTTTTATAGGAAAACGAGTTCCATACTCAATGGAAACTTCAGTAAGCAATGTCTTTAATTAGTTCCAGATTTGAGAGGGAGAGGGGCATCCGAGGCCTCCACAAGAGAGGATTACTTTTTTAAAATTATATTTGTATATGTTTGTTAAATGTTGAAATCTATTACTTGGTTTAAATTGAATTGTTTAATTAAAATCGAAACTAAAGAATAATTTTATTTCGGACCTTTAAATTCGGTCACGTCTATGATATAAAAGTTAGTCACGACTATACTAATACGCTCTCGACATGACGAAGTCTGGATATATGTAATCATTTTCAGTATGTATAGTTCGTAGAGGATGCACAGTACCGTAGCTAGAATGGATGAAGAGCGTATCGTGCGTATCAAGAACGTACCGTACGTATGAAGGACGTATACGTCATACAATGTGACACATGCTATTATGTATAGGTAATAAAACTCCACGAGGAGATATTAATACGTTATTTAACAAGATAGCGGTTTGTAGATAGTGAAATAATTGAATTTAGTGACAAATAAATGTAGCTGTAGCTGTTATTTAAGAAGTATTGAAGACAATTTTGTATTATAATTATAAAATTAAGACGCTGGCAATACAGATTGGTGTCGTCATAGACAGGTTTTGTTTTAATTATTCCAAACTCTGATGTGAAACGTCACCAAAAAGCGGGCTTATTGACCTTTGACATTCTCTCAAAGTGAATAGGAGTTTTCTTTTCCTATGAAAGATGAAGCAATAATAATAAAAGTTTGTACTCTTTTCTCATTGGTACAGTGAGGTGGATGGTCATAGTTCGTTAACATTAAAATCTAGACGACATTGATCTGTATTGTCTAAACGAAGTTTAATGGTTACCTTGTCTTTCAAATGCAATAAATAGATTATGTAAGAAAGTCACCGCCATGATATTTCAAACGGTTTATTTTTAAACGTGTGTCTATGTTATTTAAAAAAATCATTATTGTCGTCATAGATGTTGAAATATTTATTATTTATTTTGCTATTTGCCCACCCCATTATTGTATTTTTTTTTCTTTTAACATCAAAAAAGTGAGGCAAAGATCTTCCATTGAAATACTTTAGTATTATCTACATTAAGTATGTGAAAAATACGTAATAAATTATTATCTGCATTAGACATTCACGAAGCTCCTGAAGCAAATGAGACAAAAACAAACATGTTAATAAACTTTAATAAAATATTTGTGTTTTATTTGTAGCTCTGTTCATTTGCTATCCAAGACAAGTATTGGATATGCTAAAACCGATCATGTCATCTTCCCAATCCTTTGGTATCCACGTATGCTAAACCAATTATGTACAAAATGAACGTTCATTGGCAACATACTGTGCGATATTTGTTAGATTTGGTATTTTGCAACTATGGTTTACCGGTGACGTACCACTGGCACATCCATCGTGTGTAGTATTTGATGTACGTGGTTTGGATGTATCGGTTTCATAACGAAATTTTATTAGCAAATAGCAAACTCAGGGCCCAGAACGTATAAGGAAAATTTTGAATACTATAAATAGATTGCTTGTTTTCAATACTATGCAAGGATACTCAAGGCTATCTCGGACTCATTGCGGTTAGGTACACAGAATTCACTAATGGCAATGTAAAATTAAAACTTATTTTTCTGCTCATATTATTGTGCATACTTCTGTGGTCTTAATCTTTGGTCTTGGAAACCGGCAATATCAATATTACGTTTGCCACTGAATGAACCCACTCCTTGTCACAGTACGCCAATTCAACTTAACATACAGCCAATAGCAATTGCTATGTCTGCCTTCCCCGTTAAAGTAAAAGGACGCGAGGGCTTATTTATTATAATATAACATAAACTTACTCCCTACACATTAAAAACTCTCGGAAGACTGTCATATCAGAATGCTATCGCGTTTAGAGACATTCCGAGGAGCTCTTTCCCTGAAATTTGACGCTGTCAATTGTTCAAACAGATAAAACAAAAATTTTAGTTTCACATATCAATAGATAGATGTCGCTAATTGTATCAAATTATTTGCTCTATTATTTTCAATAGCACAGCACAATTTAGAATCTATGTTCTCAATACGTCAGATTTTTTTATGTTTGTTATGTTGATTCTTTTTTTCAATTGCCGGTGCTTCCGATGGTCCCATTTCAATTTGGTCCAATTCTGACAGTGGCATATGTGATAAAAACATGTCTTAAATACGCATGCAATTAAGTATGATGCGACAAATGGACGAATAACTCAATAGCACGATTTCGATGATTATTTTTTTATTGGAAAGGATGTACTTTGAGAGTAGTTTGGTGAGAGTTTGGTTAGGTTCTGATTAATTCTATTTCCTAATATTCTTACGATAATCCGAAAACAGAAAATCAGATTTGAAGTGTTTTTGTTTTTACTCGTAAATACGCTTGTTATTTAGTAACCATTTCTAATATTCGGTATCACCCGCCATATATATTTCACATCAAGTTTCGTAAGTTAGACCGTATGTATAGATATACGAATGCCTAAATGTCCCATGACAAACGACCTCTTCAACGAACTTAAAATAACCAGCATTGAAATAACTTCTCGTCGCTGGA
Organism: Meandrusa payeni; assembly: GCA_029286785.1. Classification (NCBI taxonomy): domain Eukaryota; kingdom Metazoa; phylum Arthropoda; class Insecta; order Lepidoptera; family Papilionidae; genus Meandrusa; species Meandrusa payeni. Next base: position 9,001,189 of record JAGSMX010000029.1, read on the forward strand.
GACAAAGCAATGCCTTTACAATATAAACACATAAAGTTCTCGTCCTTTGACGCATTTTTAGCGGGATACAAAAGACAGGACTTGCTGCGTCCAGTTTTGATCAAGGTTTTAGTGCCACATGCGACATGTAATGAGCTCATCGCTATTGACACAAATTTTAGCAAGACTCATTGCAGTATACGCCAGCTGGGATTCGATCAAGAACCTTTCTACTTAAGTTCTTCAGTATTATTTATGAAATCCATTTCATTAGGTTCAGTTTCAGGTTAAGCGACCTAAGAGCTATGCCACCTCTCAATCAGGTGAAACAGTCCAGGCCAGTTTCTCTGGGGCCACTCCACGGTTACTGACCTACTCCAGCACGACAAGCCGAGAACCACTCGGGAGGAGATTAATCAAAACCTTATTAAACTCTTATCAAACTACTCTTGGAGTACTTGCCAATAAAAAATGAATCCAATTGGAATGGTACCACACTGTAAGCACCATTTTTCAAATAAAAAAAGCGCTCGGAATCTTCAAAATCGGTTCACTCGTTCGAAAGGTATGTGGTAACAAATATATATAAGTACATACAGACGAATTGAAAAACTGCTAATTTTTTGAAGTCGGTCGAAAAGAGTTTAAATCAGTATACAAATTTACATGTTAATAGAATTCATTAAATAAAACTAGCTTCAGCCGATAAACAGTCCGGGTGCATTCGCCGACAGACGGACGGAGCGATGACCCTGTTGTTATATTAAACCGTCAGTTCAACGGCCCCCAACCTTAACTGCTCTAAAAATAGAGATTCGATCCACGCGAACACTGATTCTACGGAAGAGGGTTTATGTCTTTAGAACATTTTAAAAATGTTAGTAAATTTAAACAGTAATCAAGTAAAATAATTCTTTGCACATCGGACGCGGAAGGCTGACTCACCGAACTGTGACATTTACCAAGTGGTGGATGATGTGCACCACATAATGGTGGAATGTGCTAAACACGAAGCGGAAAGGAAATCATTAATAGATAGTCTTAAACTGAGGGAGCATCATGTGGGTGCCCTTTTAATGTTGCTGCCTGACCCGACCTCGGAGAAAGCGAGGAAGCTGGTGGCTATTTTTTTTAAATTATTATTATTCATTTATTCAAGTAACTAAGACTCATCATTACTTCAAACAACTACCAAATAACAATCTTAGACTAAATTATAATATAAAATAAAGAAATATAATATTATACTAAAGGCTTAACTATGCTTATAAATACCTTACCCCGTGTGAGACGGCGCAGCATCTGTTTACATAAACACAGTCAAGCCTTTGAGCAATCATGCTCAGGATGCTGTTGGAGCTGGTCCGCACCCTGCGCACCAGAGATGCACTCCTCTTGCGCATTGTCGCAAAAAAGCATGCCATATGTGCATCCGCGAACATCCCCGATGCACTACAGAAATGGGGCAACCCCAACAGAACCCTGAACGCGTTGTTATATTGAACATGGCCATGCAACATTAATGACTTTCTTTCTCGCTTCATGCGACCGATTTGTGTGTACGAAGGTTAGGGTGAGATGGGGCTGACATGGCCAAAAGGGCAAAATTACAAAAGAAACAAAAAAAATGTTAGTAAACAAAGTCATTTACTAAAATATTGTGCCCGGTGTATTACAAAAAGTGTCAAATAATACAATATATTAAAAACTAGCTGTGAAACGCGACTAAAAAGTATTTATTGAAATTTTTATAAGCCTGCGTTACTCCTTTTTCGATCCGCTATCTGCCAGTAAGTCTCGTCATAATCTAGAGATTAGACAGCCAAAAATTGTAAAAAATGTTATTGTAGTAAATGTTCCGTATTTATACTCATATGCACGTAGTAAAAATTTATTTTAATATTACAGACACTACAATTTTATTTATATGTATACATGATTTTTTTTAATTTATTAAATTGTTGCTGTTTTTGTATTCAATTATTTATAACACTAGTTGCCCGCGGTGGACACTGTACTGTCAATTGCTTCGGTATAACATGTCATGAATTTTTTTATTACTACTACCCGCACCACACCTTAATAAGACAAAATTATTTAATTTCTTGGATTTATGAACTCTGCTGTAGCAGGGTTTCTACAAAAATTACTTTGTATACTATGATATACCACGATAACTACACAAATTAGCGTCCTGTCGCATTGATGATAATTTGAGCCAACGTTGACCGAATGGTTCCAAAAAAAATCATTACACCATGACCAAGAAAAGGTAACGAATAATTCAGCGACATCTAGTTTTCTATTAAATAACTTTTCATCACATTTAACGGCGGACTGTTATTTGGTAAACAATTAAGATTTATTATGATTTATAAAAGTTATCCCAGCAAGTAACGATTGCCTCGCAGGGAGAAAAATACCTTCACACGCCGGTCAGTCAAAAAACAGCGTAGCAACCATTTTATTAAAAAACTACATCCGGAGTGAGTGTCGATCGAGTTAAGTTTTCAATTGTTTGTTTGTTTTTAATTCTGTTTTGACAAACTAATTGTTGCCAAATCAAATAATTCAGGAATACATTTATTTTTGGAGAAAAATAAGTTTAAGTTTTTAATAATATTACTCGTAAATATACTTACTATTACTTAACTTGGATTACTCGAACTATAAAAAATACACTAAGCTGAGCAGGAACATTTTATCAAAAGATGGAGTTTCTTGTTCTTTCATCGTCAACACTTCCCAAAGTGGCACTCAAAGTTAGTTTGGCTTTTGAATTTCCCTTAGTTTATCCGTGAAATAGTAACCGACCGAGCAGTAGTTCGGCCCTCTCGGGCGCGTACAGAGATGGGAATGTGTACGTGTAACATAGTAACCGTCCAAGCCGAGGTTACCCGTCACCTAAATCTCTGTAGCTTGCGACTTAACACCTATGCCACCTCTCAATCCGGTGAAGTCACGTTCGTTACAAAAAAAATCCGCGCAAATTTCGTAAAAAGAGGTACTATTTTTTTTTGGTTATGAGATATAATAAGATGATTTATCTACGACAGGTTTACTAAATGAAAACAAGCGAGGTGACCTAATATGGCCGCCGAGTAGTGATGTCATCGCGCCCAGTTAATGTTGACGTTCTTGAACACATTAGTTGATCTTGCCGGCGCAGGATTACGTCACGATGTGGGCTGTTGTGGTAATAGTGTAGGTTGGTCGTCAAGGAGAATTCGACCGCACAGAATTACGACCTTATACAATGGTGAGAAATTACGCGTACTTAACAATAACCTGTTTAATTTAAGTAAAATAGATGTGTTTATTTTGACGCTTCACCGAATTGAGAGGTGGCATAGCTGTTAGATCGCTTACCTTGAATCTCTATTGCTAGTAACTAGACACAAGGGAATTCCTGGTGAGGAGTAACCTCGGCTTTGATGGTTACACGGCATTTCGATCCGAGGTTGCCCGAGATACACGGGTAAGGGAAGTTTTAATAATATAATATTAATATTTTTTAAGGAAATATCAAATGCCAGGTGCAGAAGCAAAACAAAGGACACATAAACATATTATATGTAGAATAGAATAGAATAAACATTTATTCGACACAAGGACACAAACAACAGGTAAAACAAGACGAAAGACAGTATAAACAAAAGTAATCAAAATTGTGAAAAATTAAAAAAAAGCAACAAAATTGATTGTGATTTGTTCATGTCATTTGTTTTGCTTCTGCATCGTTATATCGTTATAACAACAACGATATAATGTAAATCTTCTACTGAAACTTCATCAAAGCATCGACCAAAATTTCTTTCATATAATTTCTTAATTTAAAATAATTTGTAATTACTACATAAAATTGATGATTGAATTCATGTTGACAGATCACCAAAATATAAAAATATTTGCAGAAAGGCTATTTTAATTCAGCAGACGAGATTTGAAATATGACGCTTACATGTATGAATTTGTTTGTGTTTATTGTATTCATATTAGTTTGATTATCATTGTATGCTACTGATTTGTAACTCTTTTAGGTTCACTCGTTTCCTTTGTACTTGTTTTATATTGTCAGTAACAAGTCGACGCTAAAACATTGTTAATTTAAATTTACAAAATGGCCACCGACTTTCGATTTTACGGCCGAGGTTTACGGCCCACGCGGCTTTTAATAATGGGTTATTACAAATATGATAAATCATAAATAACGGTGAGGAAATCTTCAAAAAGATACCCCGCCTTCTGGTAGAAAGTCGGCCGTTATGTGGGGTTTTTACCCACTAAAACCCGTGGTGGCCCTTCCTCGGTGCATGGTGAGGGGCTCCGGGATCTCCAGTTGAACGCACTTGAGCCCCTCTGACCTGTGCTCAAGGAGAGCACTTCCCCGGTGGGGGCGGGGAGAGGATACTCCCTCCCCCCCTGTGCCCTCGCAGTGCGAGGCGACACGGCCCAGCTGATGTCGCCTTCTTCCTACAACAGGCAGGGGATACCGTAGTCTTATTCTTATTCATGGCTGTATAAATAAAGTCGATACTTAAAAGTTCCAATCCTTTATCTCCATCTAGCTTTTGCTAACAACTAAAACTACTCGGTTACTCACGGTTAATTACGATTTGCATCTTGTGATGGAATTATATAATAATTATTTTTCAACATCTTAATTTTGAAAAGCATACATACATAAATGGATTGTTTTGTGGTTTATCTTTCTATGGTAAAATTAAAGTGAGAACATCGTCAATTTTTTATTCTGGACAGCTTAATATAGACAACAAATTTCCTTTAGCACGTGACGTCACAGACGTGAGAATTTTTTTTAATTGGCTTCAAGAAATGAGGATTTATTGTTTATATGTTTGTGCACTCATAGCACCACCGTTTGTGAACCGATTTCGATGATTTTTTTTTAGAGTTTGGTTGTAACAAGGTCCCACAATCAGGTGAATTTAAAAATCGTATGGAATAAAGCTAGTAAATTGTGATATTAGTAGGTTTATGATAAACCAAGACTATATAAATATGGACTGTATAAGGCTAAGCGACCTAAGAGCTATGCCACCGCTCAACCCAGAGAAACAGTAAAGGCCAGTCGAGCGAGAATGTTTCTTTTAATGAGTAAAAAGAAAATATAGGCTCCAGAATTTCGTAATATAACGGTAATAGGTAATAAATTTGGGCTTTAGAGCGTTATAGCGTACAAGGTTTTGTTTTTGTATGCATGTTGTATGTATATCGAGTCACACTTTTATTATTTCTTTCATGTCCTTTTATCTCTGTTGTAAATGAGGAGAAGAGCTTAGTACAAATACCTTATTTTCTTTAGTAAATAGGCATAGAAACTCATTTGTTATAATCTACTGCACATAACACAGGCATACCTCTGAACCGTAACTCGAAGGTAGCTTTCTATTCCAGTAAGTGGGTCGGCGTAACGTGACACCGTAAAGAACGGCGCATTTCAGTTATCCGAGATGAATTAAAAAACAAGCGCAATCACTTTCTAGACGTGGTATAACGTTCACGGAATAAGCTGATCTGGAGACACGGCATTGCCTCGTGCCAAGTGCATATTTAGGTACACAATATGTGCAAGCAAGACTGTGATGCTGAGTACGTGGGCGAGTGTTAATCGAGGCGAGTAATCTCTACTCGGAGCAAATAAGACAATAATTTAAACGTCTTAATTTCATAGATCGATAACCATGTAACACATACATTTTAATAAACTTTAAAAAGAAAAAAGAAATTATAATAAATTTATAATCTATATTCTGCGTGGAGAGTAATATTTTTTTAGTATTTATGAGTATGACTATAAGAATACATTTATTATTGGTTACGCATTTGGAACTAATGTTTTCATGATTTAAAAAATAATAATTTACTATAACAAGGTCTATCATCTAATACTAGAGAATCATTTATGGTAAAATTTGCCATTTGATTTACCAAATGTCAAATTAAATAATAAACAATAGAAACAAATGTCATTCGTACGAATACATAAACCAGGGCAAACGTATTTGTAATCAAAAATTAAAACAAAAAAAATATGATCTTGAAATCTAAGTAACTAGTAATCAATAATATATTATATTCTTAAATCTCCGGCAATACGTTGCATCTTATGGTATAGTATCATGTCTGTCCCTTCTGTTTTGCATGTGACACAAAAAAACATCTCTCATTTAGTTTTATAGATTTGTCTGCAGCCTTGAATGTAACAGTTCAAGTATTAATTCTAACCAAAAAATCTGTACTAAGCATCTATAAAGCATGATCATTCAAATATGTATACGCAGTAATATCAAGTTTCCAGACATAAAGGTACGGCGTATGGCGTACTCATAAAACAGCTGCGCACACTGCAACTGTGCGATCAATAGACGAGTCCCGCGCAAGCGTATTAACAGGACCCTCCATTTTGTGTATCGTCCTTACCTGCCTACAACTGTGTACCTATACACGTGGGAAAGTGCGGACTAACATCTTGCATGTTCCCAACTTTTGTCATTAATACATTTTTACACGACTTACATAAGTTGCATTGCTATGTAGCTAATACATTTTTAATACAAAATGGGAGGCAAACGAGCTTGTTATAAATTTTGGGAAAATGTTATAAATTTAATAGAGATGTTTAAATTTAGATGTATCAATGATACATTCATTACTACATTTCAAACTTGCCTATGATTGTTCTGTCAGGGTTTTAAATTAAATAATGGATTATTGAACGGGAAATGAGAATGAAAGAAGAATAGAAACAATATTAGCTTGTTTTGAAAATACCAAAAACTTGATAAGCGAATATGAACGTTTTACGAAAAACCTTAAGCTCTAGTTTAGTATGCACTCAGTTTAATCTTTATAGATTTCACTGAGCAGCAACACACAAGTTTAGGCTAAGCTAAGCCAAACTAAGTTTTATAAATTTCAGCTTAAGAGCTATACCACCTCTCAATCCGGTGAAAATGTCAGTCAGTTTCTGTGCAGATTCGTCAAAAAAAATAACTTATTTGCCAGTGAATTTTATTAAAAAAAAATGTCACTTATCGATTGTCCTTACCAAATACACACATCAATGGCGTTATAATAGTATACCAGTGACACTAATGAAACTATAAGTAGTGTGTAGATGCCATACACACCCTTGTAAATATAATTTTTGTACAAGGTAGGATCTCTGATCGCATGGACCATCGATTTATTTCAGTAGTTACGTATTTTGTACAAAATTATGAGATTTTAGAGTTATTTGAAGTGTCAAAGGCGAAATCTTTTGTGCTTCTAATTAAGTGGTTTAAGGTGATAAATATAAACAAAATAAATTTTCAACATAATTTTTTATTTCATTTCACTTTGGGAATGTATTCCGCGAGTGTATCCCGTTCGAGCAATTAATACTCCTCGGCTCCTTCACCCTCTCCCTCAGCGGAGTCCATGCCGACCTCTTCGTAATCCTTCTCGAGAGCGGCCAAGTCCTCACGGGCTTCGGAGAATTCACCCTCTTCCATACCCTCACCGACGTACCAGTGCACGAAGGCGCGCTTGGCGTACATGAGATCGAACTTATGGTCGAGACGAGCCCAGGCCTCGGCAATAGCCGTGGTGTTGGACAACATGCACACGGCACGCTGAACCTTGGCCAAGTCACCACCGGGCACCACTGTCGGGGGCTGGTAGTTGATGCCGACCTTGAATCCAGTGGGGCACCAGTCTACGAACTGGATTGTGCGCTTAGTCTTGATGGTAGCGATGGCGGCGTTCACGTCCTTGGGGACGACGTCACCACGGTACAACATGCAGCAGGCCATGTACTTGCCGTGGCGAGGATCGCATTTGACCATCTGGTTGGCGGGCTCGAAGCAGGCGTTGGTGATCTCGGCCACGGACAGCTGTTCATGGTAAGCCTTCTCGGCGGAGATGACAGGCGCGTAGGTGACAAGGGGAAGTGAATACGCGGGTAGGGCACCAAGTTGGTCTGGAACTCCGTGAGGTCGACGTTGAGTGCGCCGTCGAAACGCAGCGAGGCGGTGATGGAGGACACGATCTGGCCGATGAGACGATTGAGGTTGGTGTAGGTCGGACGCTCGATGTCGAGGTTGCGGCGGCAGATGTCGTAGATTGCCTCGTTATCAACCATGAAAGCGCAGTCAGAGTGCTCCAGAGTGGTGTGGGTTGTGAGGATGGAGTTGTAGGGTTCGACGACAGCGGTGGAGACTTGCGGGGCGGGATAGATGGCGAATTCGAGTTTAGACTTCTTTCCGTAGTCTACAGAGAGACGTTCCATGAGAAGAGAAGTGAAACCGGATCCGGTGCCACCGCCGAAGGAGTGGAAGATGAGGAAGCCCTGGAGGCCAGTGCACTGGTCGGCGAGCTTACGGATGCGGTCGAGTACCAGATCTACGATCTCTTTGCCGATGGTGTAGTGACCACGGGCATAGTTGTTGGCCGCGTCTTCCTTACCAGTGATAAGTTGTTCTGGATGAAACAACTGTCTGTATGTTCCTGTGCGAACCTCATCTGTAGGCAAAGACGATTTTTGTTAGCAATCAAGTATTTTTTTTATATTTACAAAAACAAAAAAGCTTATACTGAAGTTGTTTTCTTAATCGTTACTTTACGACTAAGTGACTTCATGAACTCACCAACTACTGTAGGCTCCAAGTCTACGAAGACTGCCCTGGGTACATGTTTGCCGGCGCCAGTCTCGCTGAAGAAGGTGTTGAAAGAGTCGTCACCACCGCCGATGGTCTTATCTGTGGGCATCTGGCCATCAGGCTGGATGCCATGCTCAAGGCAGTACAGCTCCCAGCAGGCATTACCGATCTGGACACCAGCCTGGCCGACGTGTACGGAGATGCACTCACGCTGTTAAGAAAAAATATAATTAAATATCTGTGAAACTTATATGTGACCACTTTTTAATAACAAGTTTTAAGTCGAAATATAGATTTAAAAAGCGAAAAAAGGTGAAAGTTCGAGAAACCGTAAATTAAGTTACTGATAGTGTAACGGCGAGCCATCTCGTGACATCATTAACCAACCTTGAACGAGGCTAATGCTTAGTCATCGTTTAAGTATTCTAGCTTGGGATTAACGTCAACCATATTAACGTATAAAATTAACGATTATAACAAATAGTTAAATGACCGATACAATTAAAAAAATCAAGGGCGTGGCATCCTCGATTTCAGAAGGCGATGGCATAAGAATCTATGTGAAGTAACGGTTTGGTATTAAAAAGAAGATAACTAGAAGTATAAGAACTTAATATTAACAAAATATTTGAAATTAAGAACGCCACACCCGAACTCGTGGTCACCGAAGTCGTGCCGACAAAATGGCGCCACCACCCGGCGAAATTGTAAGCAATAAAGGAATTAACCGCTTATCTACAGGGAAAACGACTTAAAGGTACACTACATAACATTAAGAAAGCCCACTTACCATTTTGAAATGAGTTTTGTTGAACTTAAAGTAGAATCAATTAATAAATAAGTCAGTCGTAGACGTTCCGCACAACCGGTTAGGAGGCTTGCCGAACGGTAATATTCCTCAAAATTCCGTTGAAACAAGTATTTATACCCCAGGCAGCACTAAAAGCGACGCTACTCACACCAGGCTATGATTGGTCGATTCTACTGCCGCATGGGCGTATTGACCAATAAGGCTAAAGCCGCATTGTAACGCCATCGCAGGAATATGTGGGCTAGTGGCTGACTCACGTCCCCTAGTGAATCGAACGTATTTTTATCGATGTCGATATCAATCATACAAACTATTTTTCAACGAGTACATGGTATTAGACGGTTAGAAAACAGTAATAAAGCAAATTAAATATTTTATTCAAGTACTACAAGTTTCTCAAGCACTTGTTACGTTAATCTACCTAGCATACCAATTTGATATCTATAGAAATACATAAATGCATACGAATGTTTATACGGTTCATATACCAAAATAACATTTAAACTATTTTTGTCTGGCTGTCTGTCTGTTTGTCCCGGTTAATCTCTAGCTGAACCGATTTTGACGAGACGTTCAATGGCAGATAGTGAATATAGTAAGGAGTAATTTAGGCTATTTAAGAACTTTATTAAAAACAATTTAAATAAATAGGTTTTAATCGCTGGTAACATCACGGGGCGCAGCTAGTATGAAATAAATCTTATTTCATATATCGTAATTAGGTAAAACAGATAAAGATGCAGTCGTTATAAGTATCTTGCTTCTCGTGTGCGAAAGTGCGAAACCAATTCTTTTCAATATCTTATGGACCATAATATATACATACGTTTTACTTCATTATAATCTATCGTAGTAGAGAGACGAGATAGCAAGTGCTATTCTTTAGTTATCAAGCTCTATTGTTTTTCTTATATTTTACCTATAAGTTCGTCCACATATAAGGCACTATATTTTGATTTGTGACAACATTACAATACGTAAAACTTAAAAAAAAATACTCTAGCAGCCAGACCATCGAACTCATGGCGATTGTCACTGATTTATAGATATATAGATACATACAAAACAAAATAATTATTTACAATTTAGGACAACGAAAATACTCAAAAGAAAAAGTATATCGATACATTGAAAACAAACGCAGCACTAAAAATCATTATTTCTGGGGAAGTAAGTTCACGCACACATATGTATCTCACCAGTCTGGGACAGTTAATGTAGTTTAAACTCATTTAAAAATCTTTTTTTACAATTAATAATAAAGACAATTGTGACAAAGGCTTAAATATCTGCTGTGAATATGTACTAGTTTAGTAATTCTACAGAGTTGAAGTGAAAATCATTTGGTGCGGCCTACGCACACTAATGTCTTGTATTTGTACGTATTCCACTTCCATTTATGGTCATGTTGGAGTATCGCCAACGTTGCGTGCACAATTTAAAAATGGGTAGAATTCGTTTGGTTAAAATAAACTGCTGTACTTAAAGGTTTAAATTACACTTGTTTGATTTAAAATACATAGATAAAAAGTAGTAAGGCTTCTTTGTCAAAATTGTAGAGTTTAAAAAGCTAAATATAAAATAATACAATAGATCGTTTCAACTAACAATAAAAATATTAATTAACAAATAGTTACAACTGTAGAATATTCCCATGGTTTTAATGATCAATAAAAATTAATATAATATTTTAAATCCTTTTTCATTAAATGATAATAAACCAAATTGCCATCTTCTGGCGCCTAAAAGAACTACGCTCTTGTTTCTTTATAGATACTAAAATATAAATTTTACTGCCATCTATATTCATGACAGTGTCAACATGAATTTGGTAAGTTTGACGTGTAATAATCTGTAGGCATTGACTTCAATTAAACTTGGTACAACTAGCAACCATTTATTTGTTATACTATAGTGAAATGTAATATTGTCTCGCCGAATTTATTTGCGTGGTAGACAGACATATAAAGCAACCCCACGAGTGACAATTTTATAGGAATAAGAAGTGAACAATTGATGGGTTTGTATCCTTTTCATTTTGACATAACAGTCTCAGATTGACGTTGATGAAGTTAGGTTATCTCCCACCAAAATTCTCACGATTTCTTAGATATTTATAATGAAATTTTGAATTATTAATGAAACATTCTCTCAATTTTGAACTGTTACATAATTACTTGTTCTTTGTTCTTAAAATCTGTTAAAGGCAGCCAGTCCTACGATAGCGGATTTAGGGTTAGGTTTTGCGTTGTAAAGAAATATATAACTTATACATATGGTAGTTAAATTAAAATTTCAATGCCAAAAAATAAAATGCATTGTGCTGACGCAGCATAACGTGTCGTTAGACTACAGATTGTGTTGGCATTCTTCGCATTTGACTATTGTATAGAAAAAGAATTACGACCGTGGTGAAGTTGCTACCCACGAGCAGAATGTAGGACGCGGCAGCGTTAAGCCCAAGGAATCCCTGCCGTGTCTTACCGCCAGTAGCTACAGAACCTTACGATCGATTTATTTAATAAAATAGGAATAAATTATACTACACAGCCTGTGTTCTATTAAGTAACAGGTTGCTTCTTCTTCATTATCCTCTTTTATCCGTACCCACAATGGGTTCTCGGCTTGTATTGTATATGAGTTAAATATTGTATAAAAATTATTAATTAAATTCCAAATCCTTCGAATAGGAAGCAAACAATGACAATTGGGTGCGTGGAATTCGGCAAATCTGTGTCAAAATATAACCATAGACATTTGCCAATGCCGCCAAACTTAAAACACAAATACTTCCATTCATTTTCGCGAATATCGGCTGAAGATTATTTAATGGAGATTTTTGAATTGCCCGCTAAATCCGAAGTTATTAAAATTTATACATACTCGTAAGTGATGTAAACACTTAAACTAATTACGAAAAAAAGAATGTCTTATATCATAATTATTCTACTATATAATATTCTGATGTAAATAAACTTTGATATGATCGACTTGGGTTGAATTTCTAGCTATAATTTAGTTTTTCTGTTTTATAAGATGAAATCTAAAGATTTTTTTAATGAATCGGTAGGCCAAAATTATTAAAACTATGTAATGTTAACGCAGGTATGCAGCAGCTTAAAGTAAAAAAAAATATATAAATATAGACGATATTTACTAAATATTTTCCCAACATAATCAGTAGTAGGTATAGACAACTACCAATTTATAATGTTAAAACATATGTTATATATTATATATAAACCTATGCAGAATGAAATATTATAATAATAATTTGGCTATTATATCCATTTTATCACGGAGTGAAAGGGACAAAAATATTAAACGTCATGACGTATACGTTTAGTTTTCCCGCGTCGACTTCAACGCGAGCGCGCGAAGCCTCGCTTAATATATTTCATTCCGCGCGAGATCGTACGCTTGCGCAGAACGAATTTACGAAATTCGAATTTTAAACCGCGATTTACATAAATATACCTCTGTTTGAGTGCTTTGATAATGAAATAAACTGTCCAGTGCATTACAAGTGAGTTTCAGTGTAGTGATAACTCTGAAGTAATTATAATACAAGTTGAAATTTATTTACTGTAAGTTTTTTTTTCATTTTTGTTGTTTATTTTCTAATACGTTTTTAATATTTTTTGAAGCGAATGTCGTCGTAATAATATCGTAACGTAGTTTTCTTCGAGATAAGTAGCTCGCAGCCTTTTATGGTTGTTTGCACTCCGTTATTTCTCAGATATCGTCCGCGAATACGATCACGAGCAGGATCTAGACTGCCTCGGGGCTAAGTTGAGAGTACGGTATTGTACCTGAATTATCTACTTTATCAAATGTCACGGTTTTATTACGTCGTTCTCGGAGTTACGTTTGCACTGAATTTAACATATTAAATAGTCGGTTTTTGTTTTAAATCCTTAATTTTCTTGTATTTACATTCATAAATTGCGGCATTTTTAGTGAACAAACATTAAAAACAGACGAATTGACAATCTCCGTCCTTTAAAAAGTAGGTGTATTTTGACGAAATTATAATAAAAGTCTCGGTTTAAATCATAATGTACCAATATAGGAATATTTATCTTTTCCCGTCAGTGTGCGAAGTCATCATCCACGTACTTTTAACGAGGAACTAAGCGCGATCATCGTCATAATCTACCCAAATATAAAAATATTTTCCTAAATATTTTCTCCTGGATTTATTTCTACAGTTATTTCCAAAACTAGCAAAAATCGACAACTGTGATGTCACTGAATTTTCGGGCCCTAAAACCCTCATCGTTATGTGTTGATGTAACTATTATACGTTCAATCTATAAATGATAGTAAATCCGAAATGGTATAAATATAGTCTGTCTGTTTCGTGATTTGTAGTGGTACATAGATTCCGATCTAGGATAGATCAGATGTAATTCAATCAGAGTAGAACCATAGAGCACATAACATGATAATCGAACAAGATGCGATTGTCGTTTGGAAACATCCACAAACTCGATAAGATTTTTGGCATCTCTATTGAAACTGTCATGGAACCATTTGTCGATTGGAAATTTTATTCACTACGGCTGCGTTCATAGCAGTGACCAGTTCATTATTATCTATATTGTCTATGAATACAATAAAATTCTTAATTGTATCTTTCATTAGGTTTTCCATTATTGAAAGTAGTTATTTTGTATGCGTGTTTTGTATGAACATGAGCGTTATCTTGATTGCTTACGTATACAACGTCGATTACCGCGGCTTGGTATATTGTGGCAAAAAGTGTGGTTCTATCACAGAACATTATAAAATATTTATAAATAGCTTGTCGCCATTTTGGGATTGTCTGCCTTTTACTTTGACCATATCTCCATATAGCCTATTTATTATATGATGTAAATATCTCCCAAGCTTCACAAGTAAAAAACACGAGTCTTTAATGGAATCTATGTGTTTAAATCATTGATTAAAAAAACAATTTTGGACAGGCTTCCATCTATGATGTCACCACCACCGAAAGGAAAAGCACCTACGAAAGGCGCCAAGCAAATATTGGCTGAAAATGAGGCGACAGTACTTTTTTATCGACATATGTCCATGGGCGCAACGGCCTTATACAATGTAATATTTTTTGTTTTCTTCTATAACGCCACGTCTGCCTTAGTAATCTGTATGAACATATTGGTCGCCGTGATCTTCATCATCTGTCACTTATTGATGAGGTTCATCAGCCGGCCCCGGTTCTCGGAGAACCAGCAACTGATTGATCCTGGCCTCGACCTCAACATGGAAGGAGGAATGGGGGAGCATGTGAAGGACATAGTGATACTAACATCGATCTCTCATTCGATGGCCATCATCTCTAACTACTTCTGGTTGATGCTACTCTTGATACCGGCGAGGTGTTTCTGGCTGATCTGGGTCAACTTCCTCGGGCCGTGGTTCTTCCAAGAGGCGCCCGAGGACACCGAACAGGATGAGAAGAAACGCAAAAAGATGGAGAGGAAAATGAAACGGTCGCAGCAATGATCTTGTAATGGTTCCTTTAAGGCGAATGTTGTATAGACATTTTGGACGTAGCCTCAATCCTCATGTTCACCACGACATCCCAATAATTACATATTAATTACTCCGCACACAGACATACAAACAAACATGTTATTGACCATTACGTTATATTTGTTCCGATAGTATATGAAAATGAATTAATAATAGCATAGTATATGAAAATTATCTAGAAGCGCAGGCATAGGATTGACATTAGTCTTGATTGGAGTGTGGTCTACGCGCTAATGATGGACACATTGATAATAATTGGTGTTACGAAAACATTATTTTTATAAATCTTTTAAAACTGTAGAATCCAAACGAAATGCGTGATCGCAGTTTTGATGCAATAAATTGAGACATATTCAATAATCTAGAATATATGTATATGGTAAGTAAAACACATTGAACAATTCCCTATATCTGAAAATCTCTGTCTTAAGCTTGATATCCATAGCTTAATTTGTCCAAATAGTTAAAAAGGTTTTTTCATAATCATCGGAAGATGAAATGTGATATAAAGTGCTTATATCTTTTATTTGATGCTGTGAAACACAGTTGTCACTACTGAACATTAAGATATCTATCGATAATAAATACCTCAAACTAATTGAATGTGTTTTATCATTAAGTAAAATGTTGTTATTCTATAATCATAATAGTTTTATAATTCAATTATTAAATCACGATATGACGGGGCTAAACAGCACCTCCATACACCAAGTCAGAACCGCATCGTAAATTGTATTTATATATTGTTGCTAAATAAATTATTATAAAAATTTAATTAGTACAGTCAGTCATTTGATTCCCCCCATCCCGATCTACACTTGACTGAAGTTCTTGATACCGGCGAGAGGTTTCTGGCTGATCTGTGATAGCTGGATCAAGGAAAAGCCATTTGATAATAAAAATAAAGTAAATTTCAAAATACCTTGTTTTGAATGAGATAAAAATCAAAAATGTAACATAAGCATGGGACTCACCTGATGTTAAGTTAACCCGGAAACAAATCCCTATAGCATTGCAGATTGTAGAACCCCTCGAGTAGGGAAAATATTAAGAGATGCCTTAAGGAACATTGATTTTTTTTTCTGACGAACTACACAGATTGGCCAGAGAGGCTGGCCTTGACTGCTTCACCGGATTGAGAGGTGGTACAGCTCTTAGGTCGCTTAGCCTGAACCTCTATTGCTAGTAACTCGACACAAGGGTCCCCCCGGTGAGGGGTAACCTCGGCTTGGACGGTTACTATGTTACGCGTAAGCTTTCCGATGCGAGGGCGTCCGAGAGGGCTAGGAACATTAATAGCCAACGTATTGAAGTAGGATTATGAAATACGAATGAAAGTTGGGTAAAAAGGTAGTATGACTGTATTTACATAAGATGAAAGCTGTGAAAAAATTGTATAGATGATAATCTAATGATAAAATAATCTGTTACACGAAGTTTCTTGGTGAACACAAAAATTTTCTGGAAATTAGAACTGATCTGAGTTTTTAAGACGGAACAGACAGACGCAATTAAATGTCTAATGATGAAACAGTGATTTTGAAAAAATGGAATGATTATTTTGAAAATCTGAATATCAGGCGCAGACATTGGTAAAGCATCTTATTCAGTATAATAGAATAACGCTGGATATGTTAACAGCTACAAATAGGCTAGTATTGAGCTTGTCGGTTACACGAGACGAGTCTTCCCTTGGATGTTAAAAGGAGACTTTTATTTTGGTGCTGGTACTAATTTTGGTGTAGAAAACACATAAAAGCCTTTTTTTTGGGGACCTTTGCCCTTTTGGGCATGTCAACCATCACACCCTAACCTAAGTACACACACATCGGTCGCATGAAGCGAGAAGAATGTCATTAATGTTGCATGGCCATAGCCACCTCTTCCTCGCTCCCTCTGAGGTCGGGTCGGACAGCAACATTAAAAGGGCACCCACATGTTGTTCCCTCAGTTTAAGGCTATCTATTAATGACTTTCTTTACGTTTCATGTTCAGCACATTCCCCATTTTGTAATGCACATCATCCACCACTTGGCTTATAAGCCCTAAAGTTTATTTCTTATTGTCAATTGCCATATGCCGCCCATGTGGGGTGGAGGCGCTAATGCTGCTTTTACAATTGTGTCACGTTCTTCTAACTAGCGTTCAGTTTTGCCACTGATCTCTTATTATTTTAATAGTTAGTGTTTTCTAACATTTGTATTTACAAGTAAATTATTTGTTAAGTGGTGATGCAGTCTTTAGTAAATACCTAGTCACTCTTCAAAAACACCGATCGGAATCTCGGTAACGACAACGGAAGTCTCGGAATTAAATAACCTTAGCTGTATTTTTATTTGTTTGTGTGACTCAATGTATCGTGAGCGGTGAACGGTGACTGCATCTGATCAGCGTGATGCGATGCGCTGACGCATTGCGGTTGCGAGATTTCTTAGACCCTCGAAATAGTTGTGAGCGAGCATGAGTTCAGTGGTACGGGGAATTATTAATGATGATGTGTTCTATTATAGCATTCGCGGCTACCGCTATTTTATGGGCAGGCGGCCACTTCTTCTCCTAGCGCCAACGCTTCCCGAAGTGGCACTCAAAGTCAGTTTAGCTTTTGAATGTCCCTTAGATTATCCGTGAAATAGCAATCGACCGAGTCATGGTTCGGCACTCTCGGGCGCCCACGGAACGGGATGCTTACGCGTAACATAGTAACCGTACAAGCCGAGGTTACCCTTCACCGGGGGGTCGTATGGAGTAACTAGCGATAGAAATTCAGGCTAAGCGACCTAAGAGCTGTGCCATCTCTTAATCCGGAGAAGCAATCAAGGCCAGCTTCTCTGGTCAATCTGTGTAGTTCGTCATAAAAAAAATCTATTATAGTTAACACTGAATGACGTTGCAGATAAATATACAGTTGTGATTTACCGGAGTTCGATTTTTGGTGGTCTAATTATATCGTAAATTAAGATATAAAGAGCTGATTCACCACGGCGCTTACGTGAAAAGACTGAAAAATATTTGATGCAACGTTGAGGTGTTGTAATAAGGCCTCTTTAAAGGGGTCGCCTGTCGTCAACGTTGGTATAATGTAGGCCGCTTTACAAAAATAGAACTGGACGAAGTGATCGTTTCAATTTCATTCGACTTTTGTCCAAATTGGCGTCTTACCCTTCACAAGGCCAATAGGTGGTTCCTTTCTTAGAGCGTTCAAAGTACAAGCTTCAACCCCTTTTATGAGTAAATTAGCGAATACTATATATACTCTTCGCTCGATAGCATTTTGACTCGTGGTTAGTTTATGACTACTACTGGATTCTTCCCTAAGATCAATATAGACGTCTAAGTTGCAATTGATTCTTGGAGCTTATAGAGTGAGATTATAAGCTCAGCTACAGACGATTTTTTTGATCACCTCACCTGATCTTAAGTGATCACCGTCACCCATGAACATCCACAGAACCAGAGGAGTTGCAGGTACGTTGCCGACCTTTTAGGTAGGGTTAGTCTCGTTTCTTGAAGGTCCCCAAATCATAAACGTTCGGAAACACCGCAGATGACAGTTGACTCCACAGCTTAAAATGACGACGATTACGAATTTCATGTTTCAAATGATAAAGAAGAAGAAACATTGTGTATTTGGTGTTTTTAGGAAAATTAATAACCGAGGACGCGCCTCACATGAGAGCGCAATCCACATTCCAAGGATAGAAACACCGTCTGAAGGACTAGCTGTATTGTCGCAGTATTGCCACTGATGCGTCAATGGGCAACGGGGCTGTCTTAACTTACGTACGTCCTTAAAAAGGCGTGCAATATAATATATGTAAATAAATAAATAATATTATGTATGAAATCATTGATTATAGTCATGTCCTTTGTCTCTAGATCTAGCCTAGCGTTTACGTGTCTAGTTTGTTTAATCGTTAAGCAGCTATATAAATGCATATCTCGCAAAACTACATTCTGTTTCCTGTTCCGGATAACAATATTATCAATTAATTATTTAATAATAAATTTGTTTTTTAATACTTTCTAATCAAGTGCTTGACTACGATCCCACCTGATGTTAAGCGGAAATGCAATCCTGGATGGTAAGGCGCACTAGCTTAGTAAATGCCTATTCACTCTACTCTTAAAAATACCCACAATGTAATCGGAAGGAAAGACAGATGCGGGCAAACTATTCCTTTAGTCTTTTGCTGTACGAAGAATGAAAGACGAAGCAAAGCGCTTCGTTCGGGTTTAATAAACACAAGCCAAGCCTATCACTTAATACCAAGATAGGCACTTGCTCAGTAACTCTGATTTACTTAAAACAAAAATAATATAATGGTTACGATTAATATTATGTGCTGATTTACCGGTTCTTCGGCGGTGAAGGAAAACATTGTGAGGAAACCTACATGTCTCTCAACCTCATTCGAAAGCTAAACTAATTTTGAGTGCCACTTCGGGAAGCGTTGGCGCTGGGAGAAGAAGTGGCCGAAGAAACTCCAGTAACGCTCCTAGCATCTAAGGGGTGGGCCTGCCCATAAAATAGCGGTAACGCGCGAGGATTATTCGCAACCTCCGACAGTCGCGAATGGACGCTTTGTGGATTTGTAAAGATCTAGCCTGTGCAATGGTTATCGCGTCGTCCGGATCGTCAAGAACGTGTCTCTGCCTCCGGGCGACGCGACGGAATTTAGTATAGGAAGGCTTATAAGGGCCGGCACTTACAAGAAGTTTGTTAGAATGTTTGGAAGACCTACATGACTTACAAACTTTTTCTAAGGCATATGAAGTCTGTCAATCCGCACTAGTGCTGCGTGGCGGACTATGCCCTTATACTCTCTTTATAAAGAAGGCCTGTGCCCAGCAGTGGGACATATATAAAAGGCTGTAACTAACTCCCCGTTCTAGGTACAACATGTAAGACTTGCATATACAAATATCATATCATTGCTTATAATTTTATCCAATAATAACGATAAGTTCTCATTGGTATGTAATCTAAAATGAAGATAAAGTGGAAGGCACCTTTTTGAAATGTAAAAACGTCAAATGTCAACAGAATATCTGTATTTAGACATTTGACGTTTTTAGGCGTTATGTCGGGGAGATCTGTTAAGATGTGTACATTAATTTTGCTGGAGATTGTGAAATATGAAAATCTCAATAAACTGAAAAGTTAACGTTACGAATTGTATTTGTTTTATTAACTATAATAGAGAATCCTTCAAACATATAATAAGTATAGATAAGAATATTGGAGCACGTGCGTGAAATGAGCGAGCATCATGGTTCTTCGAAAACAATATGTACTAGCACTGGCAGAGCGTAAACAGTCCGCGCGATGACATCAGTACTGGGGGCGCTATATTAAAACTTGGCGTGCATCCACACCGGCCCCATGTTCACGAGGACATGGATTTGGGCAGCCGCCCGTAATTTACACACGTTTTTCTTTAATTTTAATAATGGTACCCGAACGAAGCCCTTTGTTTCGTCTTTCATTATTCGTACAGGAAAGAGCTGAAAGTTTGCCCGCTCTTTCCCTCAAATTACAATGTGTTTACCAGAGTAGAGTGAATAGGCAGCTAGTGCGCCTTACCATCCAGGACTGCATTTCCACTTAACATACGGTGGGATTGTGGTAAGTATAAATAAATCGTATTCCTTATCATATGCTTCATTCTAAAGGATATATAATAATGAAGCGTCAATAGCCTAATGGTTTAGGGTACGGCCTGCGAATCGTAAGGTCGTGGGTTCGAATCCACCATTCGACTATTGCCGTGAACCATGTCCTAGCACAACCTTAAGCTTAGTTGGAATGGTTAACTAGATTGTTAGTAATATTTCTCAAAAAATAAGAAATATTACTAGCTATTTAAAAAAAAAGGCCTTGCAGAATCAGCAATGTTTTTTCCTTAACATTTCGATGGAAGAGCCCTGTAAGGTCATTTTAATGCTCAGTAAGCCTCTACTCGGAATACGTAATGTGTCATTCGTTATGCCCGCACAGGGTTACAAGCACCGAAATAACTAGAATTATGTCAGGGTCCGACGTTATTATGATATAAAATGTTTCAAAAGAAATGAATCATTATTTTGTTAATTAAAGTTAAGTTACCGTAATGACATTGAATCAAAGGCTCTATTAAATCTTCTCATTCGATCGTGCTTTCAATGAAATCTCTTTGGGTTATGAAGATATACCAGGGATCTCCTAAACTTGTACGCTAAAATAGAGTTTCAAATAGAAAAAGGATCATCAAAATCGGTTCACCCAGTAGAGTTAAAAAACGTCGATACAGTACCTCTAAGCCGGTGAAGCAGTCAAGGCCAGCTTCTCTGGCCGATCTGTGTAGTTCGTCAAAAAAAAAAGGTCGATACAGTCAAATTGAGAACCTCCTCCTTTTTTGAAGTCGGTTAAAAAGAGCGCACACATGTTTTTTTTTTACAATTCTCTAATTCGTAGCGTTAGTATTGCGCGGCATTATATAACAAGTCGAGTGCTTATCGATAGTCGCCATTTACCCACGATCCATGCATTAAAACCTTGAGCACGTAGCGACAGAACCTGTTTTTTTTTTAAACTTAAAATAGACATAACTGCCAAAAACAACCGCGCCAGGTGTCTCACTTCGCAATGTTAAAACTGGCTGCTAGACTTTTGTTTAGAAGTTTTCCACTTATCATTACACATGCATAAGCTTGTACCATAGACACATATAGACAAGTGTGTATATTCAACCAAAAATAACGGGTAGTTGATCGACTTTAACCGTAGCGAATTATCTTCTGTGCGGTTCTTGAACCGCAGGTTAATGTGACGTGTAGTTCGAAGTGATCGATACGTCCGTGCCGGCGTTACGACACCTCGGTCTTAAGAAAATCATAATCGAGTGATAATTTTTGCTGAACCGATGTGAATGTTGATTATAATCTTTCTTAAAAATCTTTAATAATCATCTGCCTGCAACAGTTCAATGCTGGACAAAGTCCAGACCAAAAGCATGCCATTAAGCACGATCTTCAGCCACCTAGTCTTAAGGAGTTCCCCTCCGTGGTCTCCACTCAAGAACTCGTTTCACCCAACGGTTGTGCGTTGGACAGCTGATATGGATGAATGAATATATTTTAAACTATCGATAACCCTAGGTCTCTGCCAAATGACCTCATTCCGGATCCGATCGTTCAAAGAGAGTCCGAGCATTTTCATTTCTCTGTCTGAACCTTTCCATGTTTCGTTAAGCGTCTATGTGCGTTCATTTACACACAATTATAATAGCAGTTTTGGAGTCTAGGTCTAGTGTCTTAGGTAGAATTGTAGATCTTCAGGGGCGTTACATTTAAATGTACACGTTAACGAGGGGTTACACGTTTACGTTACGTTATTTATACTCTGTCTACAATAGAGAAAACAATTGACCAGTTAGATTAAGAATAGGTTGACACGTCATCTCTCTCTGACGGATCACGTATAGTAGAGTTTATTTCTAGTTACCTGGTGGGAGCGCGGCCAACTGGGCTGCATCGGTGCACTAAGCCAGGAAGTTACATCACTAGTGTACTGAACCGCTGACCCATTTATCGATACTTGATATCGATAAACATGTTCCGATTAAATTTAAAATCCACTTATGTGCTCCTTTATAAATTGTCTTCAATTTATAAGTCAATTAATTTTTCGAAATTGTTATACCGATAAATATACTTTGTAATTAGTTAGTCCGAAAGGTCTAGTTGAAAACGTGAATCATTACTATAAATAATATTTAATAGTCCCAAAAATTGCTGCACGACCAATGGCACCAGAATTAATGAAAAAAACAAACTCAAACCAGGCCAGTTATTTTTAACAAAAACCGAAATCAATACAACGCTAATAATGCGCTAAAAATGATTATGACGGATTAAACAGCGCTATTTACGGACGCTCTCCTTTATTACTGTCTGATAGTTATATTATAGGTAGTTCTAGCATCTAATTTGCGCAGAGCACTTGCTTTAGTCTTTGATTGTCATTAAACCTACCTATAAATAAACGTACACAACAATAATATAATTACATGATAGTACACAACATTGTCAATTTAATCGGTTTATAAATAACGGAGTTATGTGGTAAAGCAAACAAAGAAGAAATACAACAGAAACGATAGCTTCCTTTGAGCTTGAAAAAGAACACCATCCCGTCCTGTATTTATCTATAGTCGCAGCCCACATTTGTGCGAGCGGAAATATAACATTCAAACAATACCAAAAACGCGTTAAACTGGTTTTGTTTGCACCGAATGTGTTTTTTATCTTCCCGGCGGATAACCTTCGCCGCGAAATGCCAATTTATATTTAACGGCTGCATTTGGAGTTCGTTTCATTATTAATGTCTTGTTTTGAGAACAATTTATGTATAGCAGTGATAGATTAGTGATAGACTCGACTTTCGATCTTATAGTTTGGGGATTAAATCACATTCGGCTTTAACCAGTAACCAGAAAAATGCGGTTCCAGAGCCGCATTTGGGTCTGACACCTTAAGTGCGCAATATTTTCATTTAAAATATCTTGGTAAGATACAATTACGTATTATTTAGATGAATTAAAATTCTTCTATGAATCGAGAACATGTATAATTTTTAAGGTAAAAGATAGATAGATAATTAAATTTTAATAAAAAGTTTATTAAGCAAGTAGGTTTGGCTCCCAATTCCTTTTTTAAAATTGTTGTAATGTTCATATTTGGCTAATAAGTTTGCCAACCATTGCCCTATAGTAATAAATTTTCGGTTTGTTAAATAATAAAACAAGAACCAATTTTGATGATTGTTTTTGTTTATTTGAAAATGATTCTGGTGCTCATGTCCCGTGTGGTCCCATTTAAATTTTGCCCAATTCCGACAATGGGATCCATGAGGATACCATGAAATATTAAATTTGCAACAAGTATGTGCGACACAAACGGACGTCAACTCATTTCAATGATTGCTTACGCCAACTAATTTCGATGTTTCATTTTGATTGTAAAGGATGTACTTTGAGAGTCGTTTGATGTAAAAAATTTAAATTTGCAACAAGTATGTGCGACACAAACGGACGTCAACTCATTTCAATGATTGCTTACGCCAACTAATTTCGATGTTTCATTTTGATTGGAAAGGATGTACTTTGAGAGTCGTTTGATGTAAAGTTGGTTAGGTTCTGATTGAGTTTGATTTCGTGATATTCCTATGATAATTTGGATTTACAAAAAGGGTTGGATTCATCCTCGTGTAACAGCGTTTAATGTCGGATGTCATGATTTGAAGTAATAATCCTTGCGCGTTACCGCTATTTTATGGGCAGGCCCCACCCCTTAGATGTTAGGAGCGTAGCTGGAGTTTCTTCGGCCACTTCTTCTCCCAGCGCCAACGCTTCCCGAAGTGGCACTCAAAGTTAGTTTAGCTCTTGAATGTCCCTTGGATTATCCGTGAAATAGCAACCGACCGAGTCGTGGTTCGGCCCTCTCGGGCACCATCGGATCGGAATGCTTACGCGTAACATAGTAACCGTCCAAGCCGAGGTTACCCCTCACCGGGGGGATCCTTGTGTCGAGTTACTAGCAATAGAGGTTTTCAGGCTAAGCGACCTAAGAGCTGTGCCACCTCTCAATCCGGTGAAGCAGTCAAGGCCAGCCTCTCTGGCCAATCTGTGTAGTTCGTCATGAAAAAAAATGATTTGAAGTCGGTTTATGTTTTTGGTCGTAAATATACTTGTTTTGCTTAGATCGGGATATAAAATCAAACAGCACAGTTAAATGGATTAAAATCCGTAAAAATTATTTTATTCAAACATCATATCACTCGTGTCGATATCATAAATCATTATAAAAATCTTGACTCTCCTCTGACCTGGCTGAATTGTATCTGGTGTGTGGAAGTGCCATTATGTTCTAAGACACTAATTGGCGAATTGCGTGTGCCGCTGATTGACTATTTCCTTATTCAAAGACGTGATTGATCAATTAGAGCCTTTGTACTATGACACGTGGATAGGACTAGATTCAGTTTTTTTTTTAATGAAGTGTGGTTTTTACAACCATTAGAGTGTTCGCACGCAAGGGAGCCACCAACAATGACGTCACTGTTGCAGTGGTGTACTTTGACTAGGAATTTTACTAAATTCAAGGTTCTAGCCGTAGCATCAGTCGTCATTAAATTTAGAATGCTTTTTAATGTCAAAACTTTATTGATACCGTCATGATTAAAAATTCATGGAACGGTAAAGCTACCACTGCCCCTTTTGATTATATATTTTTTTAATGACGAACTACACAGATTGGCCAGAGAAGCTGGCCTTGACTGCCTCACCGGATTGAGAGGTGGCATAGCTCTTAGGTCGCTTAGCCTGAACCTCTATTGCTAGTAACTCGACACAAGGGTCCCCCCGGTGAGGGGTAACCTCGGCTTGGACGTTTACTATGTTACGCGTAAGCATTCCGATCCGAGGGCGCCCGAGAGGGCCGAACCACGACTCGCTCGGTTGCTATTTCACGGAAAATCTCGGAGACATTCAAAATCTAAACTAACTTTGAGTGCCACTTCGGGAAGCGTTGGCGCTGGGAGAAGAAGGGGCCGAAGAAACTCCAGCAACGCTCCTAACATCTAAGGGGTGGGGCCGGCCCATAAAATAGTGGTTACGCGCAAGGATTATCCCCAACCTCCGACGGTCGCGAGTTTTGATTATAAGCTCTCACACTTTTAACCCTAACGGGGTAGATAGAAACAGCTTTCGCAATCCGCTTCTTAAAAAGCTGGTATCGGGCACATATTGTTAGCTAGTGATTTTGTACATAAAAACCGAAACGGCAATACATTTGTAATCACAAATCTATTATGATCTAACAGCATACATCATCAGAATGGCTTGAAGTAGTGGCTGAAGACCTAAACCTCAGAGGAATTTCAATGCATGTAGAACAGTGCTAATAGAGGTAACATTTGTTTTTGTTTTACTAATACCTTTCACGAAAACATGCGACAGGAACCGGCACACAGCTCGAGGTCGCGTCGCGCGGAACCTCCATTGATTTCACAACTCAATTTGTATATTCTTATTCAGTTTTAATCCATTCATAGCTCTCAAAGAACCAAACCGCCTTGAAGTACTACGTAGGTGCGAAGAGTACAATTACGCGTGTTTTAGTATTAGAATACGTGTGGGCGAGAATGGGAAAGACGATCAGAGACGTGTATACAGTTCCACACACTTACATTATGGCTCAAGGTATTTCAGTTCTTAGAAGATATTCTCAAATAAACAACTGTACTGAGTGACCTTCTGATTCTTTATGTATTTATAAATTATTGATCATATGCTTCATAAATAAGCGTTAAAGAAAAATAGGGCAAATATGCTGATTACGAAGACCTCACACTCGCCATATATCTCTCGACGTATTCGAATACTAAATTCCGTCGCGTCAACCGTAACACGTTCTTGACGATCCGGACGACGTGATTACCATTGCACAGGCTAGATTTTTACAAATCCACAAAGCGTCCATTCACGACCGTCGCAGATGCGAATAATCCTCGCGCGTTACTGCTATTTTATTGGCAGGCCCCACTCCTTAGATGTTAGGAGCGTTGCTGGAGTTTCTTCGGCCACTTCATCTCCTAGGGCCAATGCTTGCCAAAATGGCACTCAAAGTTAGTTTAGCTTTTGAATTTCCCTTAGATTATCCGTGAAATAGCAACCGAGCGAGTCGTGGTTCGCCTCAGGCGCCCTCGGATCGGAATGCCTACGTAGTATCCATTCAAGCCGAGGTTACCCCTCACCGGGGGGACTCTTGTGTCGAGTTACTAGCGATAGATGTTCAGGCTACCTAAGAAGCGACCAAGCGACCTAAGAGCTATGCCACTTCTCAATCCGGTGAAGCAGTCAAGGCCAGCTTCTCTGGCCAATCTGTGTAGTTCGTCATAAAAATAATCGACGTATTCGTCGTCACAGTCAGTCTCTCCCTTGCAGGCAACACTGGTAGATTTCAGGTTTGGCAGGATTGGTAGGTTTCCTCACGATGACTCAAAACCTGTTTCTTATCAACGTAATCCTGAACCATAAGTTAGTTTATCAACAGATGTTCGAGATGAAATCACTGCGCGTACAAACGTTCGTCGCAAAGAATGCTCGCCGCTATTTTTAAACAACCATCGATCCTCAGCATCGAAATAAATAGCCGAAATTCCACGAAAAAATATTATTACCAAGGAGAGCGTTTCACGATATATATTGCTCCAGATACGCTTGAAGGTTGAATTCGCAAAACGAGAATAGAACCGCGATTTTAGCATCGATAACGCGTTTGAGATGTGCATTAGTGTAATTCGGTTAGTTAAGGCGTATTGCTTTTCCTTCTCCTCCTTGCGTTGTTTTCCTCATAGCTGAGATTCGTGAACTCCGCGAATTATTTGGCGGATGATCGCTTTCCACCTGTTGCGGTCTTTGGCGGTGTGAAATGTCTCGTGGAGTCTCCTGTTGGTGTTGATGGTAATTTGGTCTGTCCAACGCATTATTGCTTTTAACCGACTTCAAAAAAGGAGTTAGTTCTCAACTCGTTTGTACTCTGTTTTTCCACTTGAATATTCGTACTAATGGCACTTACTATGTCGTGTAATGTCATAAACCTACCAATATCTCAATAAAAAAAATCTTCAACTTGTGTAGGAGTTCTTTTGTATATTTTGGAAGTCCTATGTCAACAAACATGAAAAATCGTGCACACCAAGTAAAACTTCTTTAGTTCCATCTAAATATATGAAGCGTCAATAGTCTAATAGCTTAGAGTACGGCCTGCGAATCTTAAGGCCGTGGATTCGAATCCCACATTCGACTATTGACATGAACCATCTTCTAACACAAGCCTAAGCTTATTTGTCCATTCCAAAAACAATGTTAGTAATATTTGTGAAAAAATCTTGTTAGCATTCCGTAATAAAAGGTATATATACACAGGATGATGCACACAATAGGTCTAAGTAACTGGCTACGGGAGAAGGAGAATAAGAAAATGTGTGCTCGCACATTCCTTTCTTGCCTCTTTCTATCTACACTATACACTTTTATCTCCCTCTCAACTTCCCTTCGCCTCGCCCGTATACTTTTCGTATTGCATCCACCAGCTGGTGAATAGAAAAGAGAGACGTAACTTAACCTTCTTTTATTTAAATCGGTTGAGTAGTAGTTAAATTGGGAAGCTGGTCGTAAAACGTTTATGTTAATTTCATCTCCAGCGAGTAAACGGTCCCTAAAAGGTGGGAGTAACGATATGTATCGATATAAATAAATATGATACATAAAATATCGATATATGAACGCGATATATCGCTTCAATCCGATATTATCGACTCGTCTTATATCGATATTTATGTCGATACATTTAATCCGATAATTAAATATCGTATGTATGTGCCAACACTTCTACGCCGCGATGGCAGTAGGTACTAGTTGCACAAATTATAAAATCTATACCGCAGTTTTTGACTTACATATACTTAAATATAAACAAATATCGATGTATTCATATACTATATCGCATAGTATGGATATAATATTACGATATCCGACCTTAAATTTCGCAGACCGTACCACTAGCCTATTGTAACATCTCCTATCACAAGCTTAAGTTTAGTTGGATTGGTTAACAAGAATATTTAAAAAAAAAATTGCTAGCTTGTTGAAAAGTATATTACGATGTATGTATTATATATATCGATATATAATAAATACATATATCGATATATTTTATGCTTGAACATCCCTAATGAAGGGTTATGTGGCGATTTAAGAAATGGCCGTAGGCCGGGACTACGCAACACCGGTCTGCTAGCTGTGGGCGGGTGGCATTTTACAACTCATTCGCCCACCACACCACCGCCTGGTGGTACTCCATAAAAACTGTCAACCGTCAGATGGTGTTAATATAATGCAATGCAACCAAACGTAATATGGGGAAAATTATGATTTTCTCAGCCCTAATATTTATCCATCTGTACACATATCTCCCTAATACAGGTTTTTGATTAGACTAGGAGGGAGATATGTACTGAAAATCAGAGGAGAAAAAAAATTGTAATATGTAAACCAATAAATAAAGCCATGTAATCGATTAGACAAATTACAAAACCTATACAAATTCACACAGTTAAAAATGAGATAATATAAAAAAGAAAAATAATCACTAAAAACCCAAAAGGTCCAATACTAAGGCTATGCGTTACGTCAAACCGATGGGGTTCACTGCTCAGCATAATACTGACTACCCAAGTTGGGTAAATCAGCGCTGATTTTCTGCAGAAACCCATTCTAAGAAACAATCGTTTGCAGCAGAATTTGACATAAATATACACAACGCATGTGTCAATTCAAATTTGGGTTATAAAACAATAGAATATCATCATAGTAAATAAAAGCTGTATTTGACAGTTCAAAAAGAGGAGTGCTCCGATCGTCACCAAACTTTACAGGATTACTCGCCAGGTCAATCTGAAGATTCCCTGAAAGTTTCATTGAAATCGGTCAAGCCGTTTCGGAGCCTATATAGAACATACTCACACACTTTTTCTTTTATATATATAGATCTATGTTTGTGTATTATTCAAAAAGAAAACCTTTAAAATGCAATGTCCTTGTCAACGACCGTGTGCGGCTGTAGCACCTCCAACACATGTACAGAAAACCACCAAGTACTGAACCCAATCCTATGTCACCACACTACAAAGTAAACTATATTGACTACGTAATAAGAAAGAATTCACCTAAACATACGTATGTCTTGAATGATCAAGATCTGCGCGGACGAATGTATTGAATTACCTATAACACAAGATGTCATCTCGTATCCGATGGGGAACCATTACGTATGGTTAAAATGTAATCATGTCGGTGTCCTCAACGAGTTACTGACGAAGTGTTACGAATGCATTTGTGGGTTAATCAAATTAAAATTCTCATGCGATTACACGGTTCTTTACGTATGTAAGTATTGTAGTCAAGATATGACGGTATTTCTACGGATGGACGGATTAATTTCTGTCATTTGTCATGAAGACAAGCTTTCGAATTACGATATAGACATAAACATTGACATATTCTTTATTGGAATCATTCAAATACATTACAAACAAAATATGAAACATATTAAAAGTAGAGATGAAACAGATATCCGGTCACTATCCGGCCGGATACCGGATAGTAATCCAGTATCCGGCCGGATACCGGATAGTATAATTTAAAAAAGACTCATTCTTTTACTCAAGGCAAATCAATCATACTCCAATAGGTTATGGACACCGTTTATTTTTAAATTTTATAATCGCACATCAAAAATATTTGTTTTATTAATTATTAGTTTAATACTCAAAATTAACAAGTGGCAAATTGTGGTGAATAAATACCAAATTTTCCGCATTTGTTGGTAAGAGGCGACTCCGCTTACGTGCGATCCGAATGTACCTGAATATATTCGATCTCGTTTACCGCGCCAATGTTCAAATCAAACTGATCGCGTCAACGCAATAAAGGGCCGAATATCCGGCAGCCGGATATCCGGCGCTCCGGCCTAGTAGCTTGCCGAATATCCGGTATCCGGCCACACTACTATCCGTTTCATCTCTAATTAAAAGCGACAAAATAAATACAGTTAAGGAAAGAAAGAACGGAGAAATAGATATGGGATATGATGCCAACATAGAAAAAAGTTCTCACTCTCCTCACGATGTTTTCCTTCACCGCCGAGCGCGTGATAAATCAGCACCTAAAATAGCAACAACAAATTTCTTGCACGGGGGATGAAACTCGGGTTGCTAGCGTACCATACAACTTGAGCCAACCGCCCGGACACTGAGCTACCGGCGGTCGCGTATAAGTAATCGCATTTCCTGCCACGTTAAAAAAATAAACATGATAAAGCTTGATGTAGAAAACTGTAGCCCATAAATCCCAATCATAGATTATCTATAACTGAGTACAAATCTATTTGAAATTATTTAAATACTCATGTTTTTGGATGTCTATGGATTCCCTTTTAAAACAAATCAAGAAAAATCAAAATCGATATATAATGGCGTAGATACGAGTGTCTACCTATGTCTATATTGTGTTATTTATCGCTGTAGGTTTATAGTTTAAGGTGAAAACATTAATTATTGCAAGTGTGCCTCGTTTATCGTGCTGTGATAACATTTGAACGTTTTACTGTATAAACTTGACCCCTTTCCTGCCATATTTAGACTTGACGCGATGTAACCCGCAGTCTGACCTTATGAAGTCATGGGACATACGCTTTTGAATAAACAGCAAAGGTAAATTGGTACATACATGCATATATATTAATACAAAACACATAACATAGTTGTATACAGTATATTTAAATCTATATACAAATAAAATGTGTCTGTTTGTCGTAATAAAATAACATGCAAATTAATGTAAATACGGTATACATACCAAAATATTTTTTTTTACAAATTTGTTTTTCAACCTGTCTGCTGTTTCGGCTTATCTCTGGATAGCTGTTCCAGATTTTGACGGGACTTTCATTGGCTGATATAGTAAAGAGTATCTTAGGCTACTTTTGTTTTAGAAAATTTTAAATAGTTTTTAGATGTTAAATACCGCGAGCGCAGCGAGTTATATGTGTGTGGTACATTATGGTTGCATGGATTAAGAGATGAGAAACGAAGCATAGATGAGAAACAAGAGATCATTTCAAGTTACCTAACCTTTATATATATAATATATATGTCCCACTGTTGGGCGCAGCTCTTCTCTACAAAGAGAGTATAAGGGCATAGTCCGCCACGCGACTCTAGTGCGGATTGGCAGACTTCATATGCCTTAGAAAAAAATTCTAAGACATGTAGGTTTCCTCACGATCTCACTGGGCGACAAAGGTGGGAGCCTCTGTCGATACATCCTGATACTGAAATTTACTTTTCAAGTATTCAGGGGCAAATGGATCACGTAAAATAGAAAATTGAACACAGAGTGATCTGAAGGATCTTCGATCAGATATTGGAAGCCACTTAAGCTTTGTACGATAAAGTGAAATATGGTCATAATTACGTACACCAAAGATGAAACGTATAGAATTATTGAGAAGACGATATCTAAGACGCAGTGCAGGCCTACTGTCTGTTTCACACTGTAGGAGCAAAAGAGAGCAAGTATGCGGGCACATTTTCTCTCTTATGACCAATCGTGTATATATATATGAAAATATATATATCTACATACATATAGATGGACTTAAAGAATCGTAAGTCGTATGGTCTAAAACAAACTTGTTTTTTTTTTTTTTGTAAATCTTTAGGTTAGTAATAGTAATTTATAAAATGCATCTTTCACCGTCGAAATCAATTGATAACCTGATTAATGACAGTGTCAACAATTCGAACCTACGACTTCTAGAATATAAAACCGACAGTGGCGAGTTTATTACCACTAATAAATGATTTAACTATCGCAATTACACTGTGGCATCTGTCTCAATGACAAGTCCGATATGACATCATAGTTGGCACACTTCTGACATTTATTGTGCGACATGTATGTGCTTGTTTCGAATATTCTATACTTTAAAGGGAGGAGATCTCTTCTCGTTTCATGTTGCACTTACACACACATTCGCGCACTCACATGACACTCAACAATAATAATATACACTCTCCTTCTCTCTACAATGCTTCTCCAATAGTTTGGCCTTTGGTTTCTCCAAGACCTGGTGTTTCATCTCACAGGTTTGTTTCTAGTTTGAACACTAGTCCCTCGCTAGTAATTTTAATTTAATTAGTTGCTATTGAAATTATTGTGGGATAATAAAAATGTTTGTTTGGTTTTTGGACGAACTAACACAGTTGGCCAGAAAATGCTGGCCTTTGCTGCTTCACCGGATTGTGAGGTGGCATAGCTCTTAGGTCGCTTAGCCTGAACCTCTATT
This sequence comes from Meandrusa payeni, assembly GCA_029286785.1. Classification (NCBI taxonomy): domain Eukaryota; kingdom Metazoa; phylum Arthropoda; class Insecta; order Lepidoptera; family Papilionidae; genus Meandrusa; species Meandrusa payeni. The sequence goes on from JAGSMX010000029.1 coordinate 9,034,138, forward strand.
AGGTAGTAACACGACACAAGGGTCCCCCCGCTGAGGTGGAACCTCGACTTGGACGGTTACTATTTTTTCCCATCCAAGGATGCCCGAGAGGGCCGAACCACGACTCGGTCGGTAGCTATTTTTTGGCAAACTGTTTGTTTGTTTCATTCCGGCTTAGCAACCGTCTTCTAAAGGTAGAAATTCATAATTCGATTGTATTACTACGTTATTTTGTAACTGTATTTTGATTTTTTTGTTGAGGTTAAACTTTTAATTGGGTCTCTTTATAGTGTATACTAGCTGGGCCCGCGACTTCGTCCGCGTGGAATTTAACAAAAAAGCTATTTAGTTTTTCTTAATTTTTACATTTTACTGCGGCCTGTCTGTGCTTGTGGAGGTACATTGGGCTATTTAATAATTGATAAGGGCGGGATTACCATTTGTCCTATTTGCTGAGGTCGACGTTACCTTCGTATGAATGAATGAATGAATATTCCTTATTACGCAACAATTAACAACAAAATACATCACAGAAATAGTAACTACAATTTTCACATTGGACAAGGTCATTGCATGCGCAATGGGCGGTCTTATCGCTAAGAGCGATCTTTTCCAGACAACCTTTGTATGGACAGAAACTTTCGTCTAAAAATATTTTAGTCGGTCTGTGATTATATTTATTTTAATACAAAACAATAATATACATATATATAAACATACACATTTATCAATATATAATAATAATACATAAATAAATATGATAAACATACAACAAATACCTAAGTATATATATATGTATAAATATATTTTCATAAAAATACCATATAAGAATATATTTATAAAGATAGATAGTGCCTATGTACTAGGTTCTTAAAAGCTCGGATCATATGGCATCTTGTAAATGTATATAGCTCTATGCTCCCCAGCCTGGTCTGATAAGGCAATATTTTTCAAGCGCTTACTCTCTATTTTGACATACATGTCAACCAGAAATTCGAAAAACTATAAAAAATCATATAATTCATATTTTAACCAATAACCTTCTTTTGGAAGACGGTTAAATTAAAAGTAATGCCAGTGAAAGTCCCGCAAAATCGGTTTAGGTGTTCCAGAGAGTAGCCGGAACAGATAGACAAGAACCTGTGGGAAAAAGATCTCTCTTCTCTTTATTTTTGTATTAAGCGAGAAACTTGCTGGTTCTCCCTTCTCGTATAAAAAACGTGCACGTTGGATTGTTTAGAAATTTGGACCGCGGCGCGGCGGCTGTGTGGGGCGTCGCTAAATATAGCTCCACGGCCACGTTCGAGATTTCGCTAACTAGACTTTCGTCTCATTCCGGTTTCGTAACAGACGGTGCTCTCTTGTATGTGAATGATTTCGTACCAGCATACATATACGACAGCTAGTCAGGATACAGTCAGCATACGACAGTTTCAACCATTCTAAACCGTAATAAGATAGATCTATACATAAAAATAAATGTTAGTGTCTGTTCGGAATATTAAAGTAACCATTATTTACTACATATATGTATAATTATAACCTTTAAATATATAATAGGTTGTCAAATATCTCCTTCCGCCTTTTTGTCTTTTGAATTTCGCGGCTATGTACAAAGCGCTACAGAGCTCGTATCTAGCAATACTATACATAATTTGAAAGGTCTTGACATAACCTACAAAACGACGCTATGCATAATTAGTTTGATATTGCGTTCAACAGTTATAGACGTGTAAACATGGAGTTCACTAACGCCGAAATTCGCGCTATTTTAAAGTTTTCCTTCGTTAAAGGCAAATCCGCTAGAGAAACGTTCCGTGAGATTAATGGTGTTTTGGGGATGGTACTCTATCACTTCGAACCACGGAGGAATGTTAGTCATGGAGGAGTGTTAGGTTAGTCACCAAACCATTTTAAACCATCTGCAGAAGGCTGGATACAAAAAGCTTGATGTTTGGGTGCCGCATGATTTGACGCAAAACCTTCTGACCGAATCAACGCCTGCGATATGCTGCTGAAACGGAACGAACTCGACCCATTCTTGAAGCGGATGGTGACTGGCGACGAAAATGGATCACATACGACAATATCAAGCGAAAACGGTCGTGGTCGAAGGCCGGTGAATCGTCCCAAACAGTGGCCAAGCCGCGAATTTCGGCGTTAGTGAACTCCATGTTTACACGTCTATAACTGTTGGGCGCAATATCCAAACTAATTATGCATAGCGTCGTTTTGTAGGTTATGTCAAGACCTTTCAAATTATGTATAGTATTGCTAGATACGAGCTCTGTAGCGCTTTGTACATAGCCGCGAAATTCAAAAGACAAAAGGCGGAAGGGAGATATTTGACAACCTTATACATTTGTGTCCCACTGTTGGGCACTGGACTTCTCTGTATAGAGAGAGTATCATCCGATAGTCCCACGGCCTCAGTGCGGATTGGCAGACTTTACAAGTCTTACAAAAATTTTCTAATACATGTTGTTATCCTTCACCGTCAAGCGCGTGGTAAATCATCATATAAAATTGCTACAACAAAGGTGCTGCTTTAGTGGTGCCCGCACTGGGGATCGAACATGTGTTGCTAGCGTGCCATGCAACTTGAGGCAATCACCCTGACAATGAGTTACCATGGCTCAACAAACATGCATATGAATGTATAAACGGTACATTTACGAAAAATTTTTTTACAAATTTTAAATGTTTTACTATTCCGGATTTCATTTTTATTGTCATTATCCGGGTTTTTTGTTCCGTCTAATCTCTGAAACGGCGGGACCGATTTTGACGGGACTTTCACTGGCAGATAGATGTAATAAGTAAGTATATTTACGCTACTTTTATTTCAAACGAATTTAAATAAATAGTGGTGAAATAAATGCGGAAATGTGAGACCACTATGTTTTGTTATTTATAGAAACATGAGTAATCAATTAACGATGAAAGGAACAATTGTTATAATTGCATGAATGTTGATTGCTCAAGGCGCCTTCGATATCAGCGTGGCGGGAACACGTCATGCCACAGCCTCTATTCTCCTCGACCAATGTGAATTTCTCTTTAGACGTGCGAATAAATGAACGTTCATACGCATATAATTAACGTCTTACTACACATATAAATGAAATAAATATTACAAAAGGTGCTCCATAAGTTATATAAGCATGAAAACGAAACATATTAATGAAAGACAAGTATATTGCTAAGATGAATTTAGATTTAAAAATGTAATAATTTGCACAATTCAAGCCGCCATTTTGGATAGTTTATAATGGTGATGACAATAGGAACAGAATTATTTGAATTAGGGAGAGTGGGACAAACATTGGAAATCTTTGCATGTTTCTAAACGATATGTCACATATTTTTTTTATAAACCCAAAGGTTTTATAGATCTTTGCCTATTATTTTTAACTATCAATCCTTGGCCACGATCAGAACTGATGTATGACAGATGGACGTTGTTATATACGAGTCTTTACAACTTCACCAGTCTTACTGGTCACCAACTTGACGCTATTTTTGGCCAGTACTCTGGCATGGCGGCATTTTGAGGATGCTATCTCGTCTAAGGTGACGGATGTTGTAAAAGCTCCGAGGTATTAAACAATCCTAGATTCAACGGCCTCGAATCTGCTACTTGCCAATGAAATTTCAATATGAAATCAACCTATTACAATTCAATTGTCATTGCCAAAAATCTTGATCTATTAATTACGTTTTTGATATGTCATTTTCAATTGAATTTTTCGAATTTTTGATTGATTTTTGTTTACAATGCCAAGTTAATGTTATGAACAACTAAATTATTAATTATGAATTAAAGATACAATAAGGTTTAGGTAAATCACTAAGATATCATTGGAAGTAGTTATTATGCATAGCAATCGCTGGGTGCTATGTGTTGCCAGCTAACACATCACATCATACCATGTAAAACTAATTACAATAAAAGCAATGAATTCAATCGGTTGTTGAACTTGTGTGAAAATGAAAGTGAAGTTGTACAACACGGTCTTTAATGAGGATCGTTGTTCCAAACCCTGGCTTTAATTATCATAACGGAGCGGGACGGATGTTGTGTTGCATTGGTGTGAAGGAGAGGGGTGGGGTATGCGAAAATAAACGAAAAGGCGATGCGAATTGCGGCGATGATGTCATGTTGGAGGCAAATAGCGGTCAAGGTACGTTGGTCAGCGAGATAAAACGAAGAAAAATATGTACATTCGCATCGGAAAGCGCTTAAAACGTATAAAATTAAAGAACGTGCAATAGACTGGGACCTGACTATGCTAAATCAATTGTGTACAAAATGAACATTCATTAGCATCATAGTGGTCGATATTTACTAGTTTAGTAGTCTTTTAGTGCATTGGTATAACTATGATTTCATCATGCACCACTGGCTAATCAATCGTGTGCGTGTTAGTGTTTGACGTATTTATTAATGATTGAATGATAATTGATATGATTGTATTAGATCGGTTTCATAATGAAACGTCACTGGCACATAGCATCGCGACCCTGCAATAGTTTTCCCCCCATCTGTCGTTTTCTCCGATTACAACTGCATTTCCACTTAACGTCAGGAGGGATAATGGTCAAGAACTTATTTAGAAAGTATAAAAAAAAACAATTAATTATAATTCTAAAATAGCTACCGACCGAGTCGTGGTTCGGCCCTCTCGGGCGCCCTCGGATCGGACTGCTAACGCGTAATAATGGTAACCGTCCAAGCTGAGGTTACCCCTCACCGGAGGGACCCTTGTGTCGAGTTACCATCTAATAGAGGTTCAGGCTAAGCGATCTAAGAGCTGTGCCACCTCTCAAATCCGGTGAAGCAATAAAAGCCAGCTTCTCTGTGCCAACTGTGTTAGTTCGTCAAAAAAAAATGAGAAGCTTCCTTTAGCTTCCTTCCTTTATAGTAAAAAATAATCGAAATATGTTGGCTTGATATTGAGTTATTTGTCCATTTGTGGCGCACATACTTGATGCAAATTTAAAACTTAAAAGGATTTCTATCAGATTCCATTGTCGGAATTGAATCAAATTTAAATGGGACCAGCACACGGGAAGCACCAGCAATGCCATAACCAACATAAAAAAAACACAGACTAATTGAGAACCTCCCCGTTTTGAAGTCAGTTGAAAAGAGCGCGTCTCTAGTAGCGTATAACGTTTAATCCGTATCTAATTTGATTTGAAGTCGGTTTCTGTTTTTACCTGTAAATATACTAGCCTTTTATAAATCCGTAACAATAGCTTGACCACTTTTATAAAACATTTAAGGTGCTATCGAGCACGATTGTACTTGTGGTACACGGACAGTAAATTATGAAGGCGGGGGATTCGCTCCGCTGTTATATTTATTTTATTCAACGTCTGCAGCACGCCTGCCTTCTATCAAGATATTTCCTTTGCTGCATTTGCTGCAATATGTTTAGCCTGCATCTTTTTACTTAGACCATGCGGATATGCTTTATGTTACTTTAACATTTTCATGGTTGGCATTCCACGACTGTACTCCCTCGTACTCTCCGCTACGCACAATCAACTTGAGGAATCATTTGTCACCAGTGATGTTTCCGAACCTCTACGATTTAGCGACTTTCAACCAGCCTACTCCATTGTCAAAGGCCTTTAAAGCAGCTGTTCCTCCAGTGCTGTGCAAATTCATGGGCGATGGTGATCACTGAAGATCATAAACAAACATTCTTATTAACCATTCCAACTAAGCTTAAGCTTGTATAAGGAGATGGTTCACGCCAATAGTCGAATGGTGGATTCGAATCTACGACCTTATATTTCGTAAACCGTACCTTAATCCATTAGTCTATTGACGCTTAAATACGATGAGCTGTAAGCTAATGCGCCTTTTTCTATAAAAAAAAATGACCTACGTTCTCTTTTTTCTTCTACATTCAGTGTGCCTAGCACTGGCACCTAGCAATATCTCAATCAACAAGTATCTTATTAGTAAAAACAAAAACAGACTTCTAATAGCATAGGAATATTACGAAATAGAATATCAGAACCTAACTAGACTCTCAGCAAACTATCCCATTCAAGTACATCCTTTCCAATAAACAAACGAATCATCGAAATCTGTTGGCGTGATATTGAGTTATTACGTCCATTTATCGCACACATTCTTTATAAAAATTTAAGACATATGGTCATCTCATTGATGCCATTGATACAGATACATAATAGTAAATTTAAATGGGACCTAATTATATTTAACCTCTTTCCAATATTTTTTAAGATTATACTTCTTAAGGCGCGTTACGAAAAAATTATGACAATAATAGGTTGAAGCTGCAATGAAAAAAATTCTTATATATTTTCACAAATGCTCTAATATAATTGAGGTTTATATCCGTATATATTATTGATATAAAATACAATATTATTAATTAACATAATATTTATTTATTAAATTTAATAAACCTTTTATTATTTAATTCTATAATTAATTATTTGTATGTAATTAAAAACTGTTTTTTAATGATGCCAAAGAAGTATAAATTCTTACGCGCGTACATAAGTACAAGCACCCATTTTTTTTATAAATGAAGATGTGTGTGCAAAGAAAAAATACAATTGAATGATACCTCGCCCTTTTTACATGTCAGGTTATATAATAGATCCCTTGTGTTATCTAAAAGCTAACTATCTAAGTTATTTACTACTATGTGCTGGTGGAACGCTCGATGTCTGACAGTAGTTTGTGACGGTGCTGATAAGGCTGAAGGAAGATAAAACACTTCCGCCCATGACCTTGAGGGTCGATTAATTTCGTACGCCACTAATCGTCGACGTCGTTAGACGTGTGGTTTGCAAATTTAGAATTTTTTTTTGTACTTAAAAAACTGAAAAACGGCAATTAATTGGTACAATCCGACTGGTATTCGAGTCCGCGACATTCGTTTTGATCGTCAGTAGAACTGCTTTTTGCATTTTTTACTTTATGTAACACGTATGTGATAGTAGCTTTACTTATTACATTATTTGTATTTATATTTTCGACCGACTTCAAAAAAGGAGTAGGTTCTCAATTCGTCCGTATGTTTTGTTGTCCCAAGGTCATTGTGTTAGACGAGGCTGCGATTGCTGCAGCCAGAATTATTCCAGAACATGACTTATTCACCGGTAACACAATGTTCCTAAATCCTGTCTCAACGGAACAAGTTGTGCGCGAGTGTGGCCTCATCATTGTAGATTAAAAAGTAGTGTAAAGAATTGGTTAAAACATAACTAATTTGAATAATGACATTACGGAGTAAAGGAAAACTCCGGAGAAAAATTATTATTATTATTATTATTTTAGTATCGAAAGTAAGAAAACCTTACCGCTGTCGTCACAGTTCGTTCGTAATGCCAGTCTGTGGCCTACTCAGTCTACAATCCAATAGTGTTTTTAGTGTTTAATATATGACAGTGTGACAGTGAGTGTCAAATAACATTCACGTTTGGTGAGATGTGCAAGTTTCAAAAGTGAAACGGCTGTGTGAGGACTCACCAACGAGTTTAAAGGATAACTCCGTCCACAAGGAATTACGTAGAATGTTTTGTAACACGTCGTGTTTCAAATAAAATAATAATACATTTTGTTATAACGACTTAAATTTACGAATTAGGAAATATTTCCTCCGATAATTGGTAAATGCGAATAATTAAAGAAGAAGCAAGGCGCTTCGTTCGAGCTTGAGGTATGTTCACAACAAAAGGATAGAACCCAACAGTCCGTCTTCAGGTCAGATGGTGGAACGGGAAATTACAAAGGAATAATAGAATTAAGGCGATCAATGAACAAGGGTTAGACTCAAAGTCAAACCGATTTAGTCAATTTAGACTTGCTTATGAACACTGGCAACTCTTTAACAACATGGCGGAATTAGTGACTGTTAGAATGAAGTTTAGGAACTTTGTTAACACTAAAAATGTACCTGGATAGGTAAAAATGTACATTTCAATTACTTTTTAGCTTAATGCTGTTACCGTTTAATAAACGAATTTTTATTGGCATACTTTGGGTACCAAAAATATACCAGGAAACTTCTAGAAATAGTATGATAGAACGCTTGTTGGTTGAAATATTGAGAAGTTTATGACAAGACTAGGTAAGTATTCGATAATGACAACGAGTACGACTGTGTAGTAGAACAAGAGTTTAGGCGCCAGAACTTTGTATTACTTCGAAATAAAATTAGTCACAACCTAACCAAACTACCCTTGAAGTACAGGTGTACCTATAAAAAATGAATCGTTGAAATCGGTTAGTGTGATATTGACTTATTCGTCAATTTGACGCGCACATAGTTGATGCAAATTTGAAACTAAAGTATTTTTTCTCATGATTGTCAGAATTGGATCACAGCTTTCAAATACAAAAGAATCGTCAAAGTTGGTTAACTTAGTCGATAGTTATAAGTGTTAGCAAAGCAACACATGACACCCGGCATTTGTGATACATAATACCTACTTCCAATAATATCTTGATGATTTACCTGAACCTTATTGTGTCTTTAATTCATAATTAATTATTTTGTGATCGTCACATTAACTTGGCATTGTAAACAATAGTTTAACTTTATTAGTTCCTAATCTGACTTGTTTTTCACTTTTGGTAACAGACTTGTGAGGACGCGCAGTTGTCATTTTTTGTTGGTTATAAATAATTCTTGGATAACGTTACGCTGCCTGAATAAAGCGAGTTATTAGTTGTTGGATTGTTTTACTCCACGAAACCACCAGAATCATAACATAAGGTAACAAACATGAAAAATATAAAATATACAGACATTGAGAACCTCCTTCTTTCCTCTCCTTTCAATTTTTTTAAGCTTGTGCTAGGACATGGTTCACGGCAATAGTCAATTGGTGGATTCGAACCCACGATCTTACGATTCGCAGACCGTACCATAAACCATTAGGCTATTGACTTATTGCTGAGGCCGATCCTCGTCTAAGGGCTGAGAGGCGAAACTATTTGGACTGCTTCGTGATGTTAGCATTACACTGTGAGCTTCCTTGCTCAACATTTCACACAATAGTTATTATTGACAGATTTTATCAAAACATCAATAGTTTTAGAGGTAATTAATTAAAGACTTACCGACTTTCCTTTAGAGGTTCACTTGCACTTGGTTTACTGCTTCACCGGATATGAGAGGTGGCACAGGTCTTAGATCGCTTACCCTGAACCTCTATTAGGTGGTAACTCGACATAAGGCCCGCTCGTCCCCGGTGAGGGGTAACCTCGGCTTGGACGGTTACCATTATTACGCGTTAGCAGTCGATCCAAGGGCGCCCGAGAGGGCCGAACCATGACTCGGTCGGTAGCTATTTTATTAACAAAAATCTATTGGGACAATCTAAGCTAAACTAACTTATATGCCACTTCGGGAAGCGTTAGCGCTGGGAGAAGAAGTGGCCGAATAAACTCCAGCAACGCTCCTAAACTCCTCCCCTTTTTATTTTAAATTTCTAGTATAGCATCTCTTTCAAAAACGGAGGCGGACACTCGTAACACGATCGGACCTAGGCAACTAAAGTACTTTTATATTAGTCAGTCCATTAACTGATTCTAATTCATAAGTATATTATACGGATTATAATATTTACTTATGCATTAAAACTAAATTAGCATTTAGTATGACTAACTGTTGCTAACAATACTGCTACAAAACTCCGTACATTTAGTACTGAGTTTTGAATGATAAAATCATGTTATGTACACTTCAACTATATAAAACTATATACATAGGAAGTAATTATGTACTTCTAAGTAACAAAATAAAGTTACCAAACGTCACAGATATCAAACTTCACTTGCTCCATCAATGAGTGACGTCACGCCTCCCACGATATTTATAACCGCCGACGCATTAAACTGCTATTGGAAAGGCATATTTATCTGATGACTTCAACGTTGTGGCCATACTGACGCTTAGACCGGTTGAGTAAACCGCCCCTCAATATGTCGACCTTAAATTTCAGCTCGACGAGTCGTGACGACTACCTTTGTTCTCCGTCGAATTTCTTAGCTCGCACGTCTCGTCAAGTGTAACACCGTAAGTCATAGCATCCTTTTTTTGTTAACGCGGGGAATCGAGTTATTAACCATCCTCCGGTACCCTGGGTGGGCCCGGAGGGATGTGTGGGACTCGGCCTGGGCAGCCCATACCCACTAAACCTACCGCGAATGCCATCAGCCGTTATGAGCGGGGTGTCCCGGATCTGTCAGCGACAGGACATAAGGCATAGCATCCTGCACTGGTCAAAGACGTTTGTCTTTAGGCATTGAGCTATTAACCAATGATATGGGCCACCCTTCATTCTGGTGAAGTTGGAAATCGATCTGACATAAAAATAATTAATTGAAATCAAGTTTAAAAATGTAAATCTATATTATTAGCATCTACCCTTATGTATGCGAGGTTCCTTTCATTTTATGTTATATTCTCATTAAAAAACAAACCCACGCTATCTGTGAGGGAGGCCATTTGTGCTGTGAATGCACTTACAGTCACGTACGTAAGGAATCATGTAAGTTACAAAAGGCGGAGGAATGTGCCCATAAAGATAAAATGTTGTTAATGCCGTATAAAAACTGTGATACAACTACAAAAGGCCTACCCAATGAAATTGTTTTCAACAACATAAAAGGTGACAAAGTGTCTTATAACTAAAGGCTGCCATACACGTTGAATTATCGTTGACAACAACGTTAAGTGATTTGTGTGTGGAATGTTCTCTTTCTGGCAAAATTGAAATTCATTATCATCATCATATCAGCAGTAGATCATCCACCGCTGGACATAGGCCTTTTTTTGTTTAAGGGGGGGAAATCTTCATCATGATACCCCGATACATAAGCCCGCCTTCTGGAGAGAAGGCGAGCTTATGTGAGGTTCTTACCCACTAAAACCCCCACCTGCTCCTTCCTCGGTGCATGGGCTCCGGGATCTCCACAGGAACGCACTGGAGGCCCTGTGCACTGTCCGGGGGGGAGAGGTTACTCCATCCCTGTGCCCTCGCAGTGCGAAGCGACACGGGCCAGCCGTGGTCGCCTTCTTCCCGGATGTACTTTGGCCAACGACAAACCCCCACCCTTGTCGCCCGGCGAACCCGAGGCCCCTTTTAGTCGCCTTCTACGACAGGCAGGGTATACCGTAGTCTTATTCTTACGAGCTCAGAACTAAAGAGCTGGTTGGACATATGCCTTCGTCATCTTGCATCCAGTTGGATCCTGCGGACTTTATGAGGTCCTAAAACCACCTTTTAGGACCTTTTTTATAATTTCTAAGCAAGTGCTTGACTACGATCCCACCTGATGTTAAGTGGAAATGCAGTCTTGGATGGTAAGGCGCACTAGCTTAGTAAATGCCTATTCACTCTACTCTTGAAAATACCCACATTGTAATCGGAAGGAAAGACAGACGAAGAATGAAAGACGAAGCAAATCGCTTCGTTCGGGTTTGAGGCATGTTCACAACAAAAGGATGAAATCCCGCAGTGCGTCTAGAAGTCCGATGGTGGAAAGGGATGGGGGAATTAGATCATGTAGTTCCTGAGCACACTCTCCAAAATGCAATCTGTAGAAAACCGAAAAGATAGCTACGTTACGCCTGTGCTCAAGACTGAGCAGATTGGTTTTATTAATCTAAATTTTCTTTAAGTAGACGTAGACGGCTGCATTATGCGAAGAGGTTATGGCAAGTGCCTTTGTCAAAAGTGATTTGTGTAAAAGTTTAGAATTGTTAACTTTCTATATTTAGTTACGTGTATAGCTGGCTTTATCCATATTGTTTCTGTTACAATGTTTACGTTACTACTAAGTCTAATGTAAATTCTTCACTATTAAACTTTACTTAGTAGGTGATGGTAATTAGTTCCAAGGCATCGGAGCATTAATCTATTTTGGATTCACTTGTACAAAAAAATTGAATCATTACGTATAGCAAAATCACTCGTTTATGTCCTGACATAGGGATGTTGATGAAAAAATATATCGATACATTTTTCGATGCAATACCCGTATATTGTCGTTACCCTTCACCGTACCCTTGTGTCGAGTTACTAGCAATAGAGGTTCAGGCTAAGCGACCTAAGAGCTGTGAAGCTCAATCCGGTGAAGCAGTCAAGGCCAGCTTCTCTGGCCAATCAGTGTAGTTCGTCATAAAAAATACCAGTTGTTTATTAGTAAGTAGCAAACGTTGTTTAGCCATCAAAATTAGTTTTGATGATTATTGTGATAGTCAAAATTAAAAAATAACTTTTTGCATCGGCCATGAAAGGTGACAAACGATTCAGATTACAGCACAGGCCATCGATCATGTTTGTTGTAGCACGCAGTCATTGATCAATTTATGTTATCAAGCGGGATGAAAATGTATTAAATTACTAAAATGACTATTAAAACTATTGGTGATAGAAGGGTGAAAATTTAGGGTTGTATGTTTTTAATGCTACATTAAAAAAACATTGTTAGTGTTGTTTTAACAACCCTAATAACTTGGGATATGAAAATTAGATAGTAGCCGATTCTCATACCTACTGAATATGCATATAAAATTTCGTAAAAACCCGGTTCGAAAGAGTATGGTAACTAACATTGTGATACGAGAATTTTGCGTATTCTTCTCGGCATTTCAGTGATCGTGCCGATGAGTTTAAACGGTTTACTTGCAAATCGCTATCTATTAGCCGGGTACATAACTTTATAACTTTATTAATATCACAAAAACAAACATGTTACATATACAGGAGCTCTGTCTCCTGAACTAGGTACAGCGTACCTGTATCTTAGGAGACAGTGCCTTCCAGAGTCACAAACAGTAAGTCCTGCGCACAATAAGTTTTTAATATAAGTTAAGTAAATTATACGATAGTTAATAATTAAAAATATATGAAAAAAAACAAAAATGTGTGCAAAAGGAAAAAAAAAAGGGAAAGAACTACAGTCATAGTTGAGAAGTTATGCGAATGTGTAGTGTGTGTGTTTGCGTGAGTGAGATAGAGGCATAGAGTTAGGCAAAACGTATATAGTCAATTGATGACGTCCAAACCGAGGTTACCCCACACCGAGGGGACCCTTGTATCGAGTTACTCGCAATAGAGGTACAGGCTAAACGATAAGAGCTATGCCACCTCTCAAAACCGGTGACGCAGTAATAGTCAGTTTCTCTGAATAATCTATGTATAGTCCATCACAAAAAAGCGGCTAAAGAAGTTCACTTCAATAAATGTTTTTCTTACTTTACCTTTCAATTCTGCATCACATATTCATGTCTCCTTCCTTGCCACTGCCAAGATATATCAATTCACATCCCCAATTAATTCTATTATCGTCGGACAGCGGCAGCAGGAAACACTTTGATGTGGCATCTTACTATCTCATTATAGACCACGTGTTTGATGTGGAAATCTCTCAAGTGTTATGTGGAACGTATCGCCTAATTATTTACTTTAAACCCTTGTAATAGAGTTGTTTTTATGTAATTTTATTTATAGATATAAGACTAGTTGCGCCCCCGGTGTTACCCGCGAAACTTATAAGTTGAAGTTAAATAACAACAAAAGATAAGAAGAAGAAACTATTGCAAGGATAACGATAGCTCAACCCTATAGTTCTGGGCTCTCAAGAATAAGACTACGGTATCCCCTGCCTGTCGTAGAAGGCGACTAAAAGGGGCCTCGGGTTCATTGGGCGACAAGGGTGGGGGCCTTTGTCGTCCGCCGAGGTGGACCCGGGAAGAAGGCGACATCGGCTGGCCCGTGTCGCCTTGCACTGCGAGGGCACAGGGGGGAGGGAGTAACCTCCCCCGGGAAGTGCTCTCTTTGAGCACAGTGCAGAGCGGCTCCGGTGCGTTCCACTGGAGATCCCGGAGCCCCTCACCATGCACCGAGGAAGGGCCACAGGGAGGTTTTAGTGGGTAAAAACCCCACATAACCGCCGCCTTCAGAAGGCGGGGTATCTTTTTGAAGATTTCCTCCTCGTTAACAAAAAAAAAGGATAACGATAGCTGATCGTGCCTAGCGGCATCTCCGGCGCATCTGACAGGCCTGAGAGGTAGAGTCCCTGAAATGCGCAACTCGGGGGAATAATAAAGAAAAAAAATGTTTTTGTTTACAGCCTTTATATATGTCCCACTGCTGGGCACAGGCTTTCTCTGTAAAGAGAGTATAAAGGCATTATCCGCCATTGTGCGGTTATCAGACTTCACATGCCCTAGAAAAATTTTCTATTTTTTTTTATGAGTAACTACACAGATTGGCCAGAGAAGCTGGCCTTGACTGCTTCGCCGGATTGAGAGGTGGCATAGCTCTTAGGTCGCTTAGCCTGAACCTCTATTGCTAGTAACTCGACACAAGGGTCCCCCCGGTGAGGGGTAACCTGCGTTACTGTATGTGAGTGTGTATGTGTGATGTGTGTACGTTGTGTATATATTCCTGTGTGTCCCATATCACAAGTCTCTAATTAACCCTAGTAATGCCATCAAAGTCTACAGACTTGTATTATTAGATTTTTGAATTTTAATTTTGTTAGGCAAAGTTAGGGGTCTACGCTTGAGAAATGGTTATTATAAGTGCTTAACACTCTGTTTACGACGGAATATTTCGTATAATTAGTATTCGTACTGGTAAGTAGAAAAGGTCGGTAGTTCTAGTACGTTTTTTTGGAGTGCGAAAACTCAAAAATTGCTGCAGCAACAGCAGCACAATCAAGGGTGTCCTTGCATGCATCGTACAACATTATCATGTCAGCGAAACATCTTCGATCTTCTAATGTAAGCATTTTGTTACGTAATATAATAATTACACAAGTACAAACACTCACGCTCGCCAGCCACAGGGGTTGGCAGAGATCACCGACTTCCACATTAATGCAATCCGGGCACACGATTTTATAAAACACACAGAAAATATGAAGGAATGGAAAATCTCATCGTTGGTGCAAATACTCGTACGCTACGGAGTTATCTGATTACCCCATTAGGGCAAGAGGGTCGTATTAATTGAGCTGTATGCATACTGCATCAATAATCAACTAAGTCTAGTAAAATATGTTTAAGACATTCGCAATATATGTAAAAATGTTATAGCATGTGTAATGTAATTATTTATTAATAATATAAGGAATTTTCTTCCTTATGTCATTGAAATATGTATTAGAATAGCTTACGCGGTGAAAAACTTGGTTGATGTAATATTGACGCCCAGTTCCTATGCTTCATTCATATTATCAAAACCGGTAATAAACTTGTATTGAATACTAGTTTTTCACTCCGCCTTTGCATAAGTAAATTTCGCTATATTAACGGACTTCATAATATATATATATTTTTTAATGACGAACTACACAGATCGGCCAGAGAAGCTGGCCTTGACTGCTTCACCGGATTGAGAGGTGGCATAGCTCTTAGGTCGCTTAACCTGAACCTCTATCGCTAGTAACTCGATATAAGGGTCCCCCCCGGTGGGGGGTAACCTCGGCTTGGACGGTTACTATGTTACGCGTAAGCATTCCGATCCGAGGGCGCCCGAGAGGGCCGAACCACGACTCGGTCGGTTGCTATTTCACGGATAATCTAAGGGACATTCGAAAAGCTAAACTAACTTTGAGTGCCACTTCGGGAAGCGTTGGCGCTGAGAGAAGAAGTGGCCGAAGAAACTCCAGCAACGCTCCTAGCATCTAAAATAGCGGTAACGCGCGAGGATTATTCGCAACCTCCGACGGTCGCGAATGGACGCTTTGTGGATTTGTAAAGATCTAGCCTGTGCAATGGTTATCGCGTCGTCCGGATCGTCAAGAACGTGTCTCGGACTTCATAATAGGATATGTTCACTTCGTTTTCATTTATGTTTGTGCTCATAGAGCCGTGGTTTATGAAATGGTTTAATTTTTAAATGGCAAATGATTGAAGCCTGTCCCACAGTAAATTTAAACGATTTACGAGTAAAAACAAAAACTGATTTCAAATCGAATCGAACGGTATTACGCGCGGACGCTCTTTTTGTATTTCCGAATTACCGTAGGATAATTACGAACTTCTAAAGCGTTTACTCTCTTTCTTGAACCGCATTCATGCTCGTTGTCGAGCAAACTGTCATCAAACAACCATTGGTACTTCAACATTAATAGAAAATTAATTGAACCACGTACCGTCGAATCTTTAGTTATCTTTCTTTGGCGTAAGGTCATATTGTATTTTGAGTTAAAACTGTATTCAGTAGGCATGGTCTGGGCGCGTTATTTGCTAACCGTGACACAGTAACAAGCAGCAAGCCACTTCCAGATTTGGTGCGCGAGGCTGGCATTGTTCAAATACCATCATTCCATCTCACACATCACACGCACCCACACCGCAAGCCTACGTACTCTCACACATGTATACACGAGTGTTTTTATTTTTAACCGACTTCAAAAAAACATGTATTAAAAATTCGACTATATTTTTTACTTTTGACTGGTTTAACCTATTTTGATTTTTTTTCATTTGCAAACTGGTGCTTCATGTGTAGTCCCATTTCAATTTGGTCCTGTTCTGACAATGCCATGAGAAAACATCATTTATTTATTTATTTAATAAGATACACCAACAGCATTACACAAGCATACATTGTTGTAATAATCAAGTTTACAAACAAAGTCCTGTTGTGTATGCCAATTACAGGTGTACACAACATTCGCTATAAAGAAACGTAACGATTTTATTATTAATACTTACAAAAATATTTTATTAAATGAAATATCACATAAAGTAATAGAAATATCACTACTAAATTAATTAAATTAGCCAAAATTACTGCACAATTTTTAACACTAAGGTGCGGAAGAGCTTGCGTGAATTAGAAAAAATGTCAACCGACGTGGACTTAGTGTTAAGAAGGTTATATGTAGCAGAAATCCTTGGCAAGGGCGAGTGTGACAGAAGGTTGGTTTTAGATTGCGGCACATCAAAAATCCTACAACAACGACTCCTTGGATATTTGAATGGCACTCTAATGCATCGTCGCAAAGTCTTAAAATAGACGAATAACTCGCCAACCGATTTTGATTATTTATTTTTATTTGAAAAGATGTACTTCAAGAGTAGTTTGATGTTAGTTTGGTTAGGTTCTGATTAATTCTATTTTGTAACATTTCTACGGACATGATACATACGAACATAATTCGGACATACGTTTAACGTTTTCATTCGATTTGAAGTGGTTATTTTGTTTTGCTCGTAAAGGTACTTGTAAATTTAAATGTTTCAAGGGATGTAAGGGTAGAAAAATGATGAAATTGAAAAGGTTCTTTAAGGGTTTTAAATACAAAGTTACTCTACGCAATGCTACCAACCTTATGGGCACGTTGGCCGACGACGGTTTGGCACAGTTATATATTTTCTAAATATTTATTATTTCAGTTAATATTATCTGTAAGTTTGTATTAATGTAATTAGTTCAAAGTAATCAAAAACTGATATTTGTCTCCGGTTTGTGGTGTGTGGCCCGCCTATGGGACCTGATAATATTAGGTTGTCAAATATCTCCTTCCGCCTTTTGTGTCATGCGGCACCCAAACATCAAGCTTTTTGTATCCAGCCTTCTGCAGATGGTTTAAAATGGTTTGGTGACTAACTCCCATCTCCTGGGCGATGTCACGAGATGCCACATGCCGGTCTAACTCGATGTAGTCCATGATTTGATCGGTATTTGTCGTCACAGGTCTTCCGCCGGCTGGCTTATCCATGGTGTCGTTTTCACCGGCTCTGAATCGTCGAAACCATTCCTCCGTGGTTCGAAGTGATAGAGTACCATCCCCAAAACACCATTAATCTCACGGAACGTTTCTCTAGCGGATTTGCCTTTAACGAAGGAAAACTTTAAAATAGCGCGAATTTCGGCGTTAGTGAACTCCATGTTTACACGTCTATAACTGTTGAACGCAATATCCAAACTAATTATGCATAGCGTCGTTTTGTTGGTTATGTCAAGACCTTCAAATTATGTATAGTATTGCTAGATACGAGCTCTGTAGCGCTTTGTACATAGCCGCGAAATTCAAAAGACAAAAAGGTGGAAGGTAGATATTTGACAACCTATAGCAGAAATATCACTAACAATCCTGTTAACCATTCCAACTAAGCTTAAGCTAGTGCTAGGACATGTTTCATGTCATTAGTCCTATGGTGGATTCGAACCACGACCTTACGATTCGCAGGCCGTACCCTAAACCATTAGGCTATTGACGCTTCAAATTAAATAAAATTAGAGATGGCTATCTCTCTACTCTGATGTGAGAGGTTATTTATATATTTTTAATCTAAGGTGTTCCCTTCTGATCGCATCTCTCCCACCATTGTGTAGGCAAAAATGAAAACCAAATAATCAAGTGCATAGTATGGACGGATAGTAAACGAGATAAAGGTCCATTTAGAGTGGTGAAACCCGGCCCACAATGCGATCTGCGTGGGTCGCACCACTTGCACTGGCCACGATTAATTATGCCTATTCATAAGCGGATTAGGGCTGCGCTTAAAGCTTGTTAGCTATTTAAATCATTCGGTCTTAGTTTTTCGACTTTTTCGGCCTCGGTTCGGAATGCTAACGGTCTTAGAGTCCAAGCCTCTAGGGTGTCCTAGCGTCGGGTCATTCCAAATAGTGGTTCTTCGGGCTTAGCTACAACTGTGCCACCTCTCATATCCGGTGAAGGTGATGTGGTCTGCTCCTCTGGCTGTCCTTCCATGGGTCAAAATGCCAATGCGGCATTAGATAACGGGTCCGGGACAATGGCTCTTTGAACTCCTCGTATATTATTTTCAATTGAAGTTCATCTGCCTCTATCCAGTGTAATTGTAAATGAATTCAAGCTAATCAGGCATTGAAGATCCAGTGTTATCTTGTGCCCCCGAGTGTGCTAAACCAGTTGGGTACAAAAAGAGCGTTCATTGACATCACTGTTGTCTTTTAGTTCATTGGTGTCACTATGGTTAACTGAGAGCGCGAAATCGTGTATTTGGTAATAATGGAATGATAATTGATATGACTGTAATAGATCAGTTTCGTAATGAAACGTCACTATGAAATAAATAACACAAGATATCCCCGTGATGCAGAAACTGCATTAAAATCGACCACATGATAATTACCTCAGACAAAAAATCTCTAAAATATAAATTTACTGGCAACCCTAATATAAGATTGTATATGACGGCGTCGACGGATTCCTATCAAATGCTGGTAATTTGCTTTCAGATCTGTTAAGGAATTATATACTTTATTTATTTAGTTATAAGGTGTATGGCTATAGCATGGGTTCTGCGTGTCCAAAGACGCCAGTAATCTATATTATATTTAGTAGATCAACTGGTAATGTGGGCGATCTATGCGTTGTGGAAAGAATTAGGCTTTGTGCAGTAGAAATCGGATTATTATTTTGATGTGGGATGAAGGTTTGGATCTGTATTGATGTATTTTATGGAATTACTACTTTTAATAGTCCGACTAGACGATTCACGATCGATTATATTTCCACGATGAATAAAATACGCATTCAAACATTGTGCATTTCATAATAGTAACATTCTAAATTTCAAAACTTACAATGTGAGTTGCCAGTTTTAAATTTATCTGAAAACTTGTAAAAACACTAAGTACTCATTAGATATAGTGTGTTATAAATTTATGGTTATTCAAATATTAAAAAAAATATTAATGGCTTACAATGGATCTGGTATCAAAAGATCCATTTTTTTAATTGACTTATTTTTTAACTCGGTTTCATGACTTTGTCGGCACCATTAAATCTATCACGCCTAAAGTACGATCCAAGCCGAGGTCTAGGGGACTAAGTTTTCAAAAAAGAGGTCCGTGGTGAGCGTTCGAATGACTTGGCTACCTCTCAAAATTCGGTGATTTTGTAAGACAATGAAAGATAATGCTCTTAGCATTTTCAAATACCAAAAAAAATGTTTTTAGACATAGCCAAAGAGACGAGGACAGCTTGGGGAAGTAAGAATACAGAGAAGGTACAATAGATAGGGTATCATAAATTACATCCCAGAAGCAGCCAGACGATAGGAAGTTATTACGGATAGATGTGTGTCTATGTCTACGTGTACTTTTACAAGTATAATATTGAAATACCTTCATGTTTGTTGCAGGTAGATTAAGAAATCAAGATGACTACGAAATCGTACAGCAAGCACAAGGAGTACAAGGAGGTTTCCAGCAGAGGGACCATACCGTACACCGACGAACAACTCGGTAAAGTTTCTAAAGATTTTCAACCAACTTCAAAAAAGGAAGTTTTTCAATAATCATTATCATCAACCTGCAACAGTCCACTGCTGGACACCGGCCTCTCCAAAGGCGAACCACTGAGCACAATCCTCAGCCATTCTCATCTAGCTCTTGTAAGGCGTCCTGCGAAGATTGTCGCTCCACCTAGTTTTATAGCGTCCCACACCTGTTTTCAATATATCTCTGTATTTTAATGTTTGTGCACTCATAGCGCCGTCATTCATTAACCTATTTTAAAAATTACAAGTATATACTTGTAAGTTATCAAAATTTGTACTAAACTTTTTTTTTTCAAAAAAGAAAGCAATGTTTCTTTTTTTCCAGAAATATTACTAACATTCTTGTTAACGAGTCATGAGTGATGACGTGACATATAGTGACCCATAATTACCAGGCCGATGGGGCGAAAGGTTCGCATTGGAGACCACGGACCGGCAAGCGCAGCGTAGGACATCCACCCAAAAGCTGGCCTGACGACCTCATAAAGGCCGCCGGACGCGGCTGGATGCAAGTCGCTTACAACCGGTCCTTTTGGAAATCGTTGGGGAGGCCTATAAGAGTTGGATGTTTTGCAGCGAACTAACCTCCAAGACAAAGTTCTTTACCCAGATATTGGCAGAATGATTGCAACTTTTAACGAAGATAAACGTTTTCAGACATGATGAAATCCGAACTTATACCGAAGGGCAGCAAGCTGGACTCGCTGGGCCGCAGCGGGCTGGGGACCAGGGAGTACCACTACGAGTACAAGGAGGAAAAGCTTCCCGGTGGGAAGTACGATCGGAAGGACTACCACACGGTTGAGGTAAGACGGTTCTTACACCACTACAGGGTTTACAGAAGGCTCTGGTATCCTCGTCGTAAAACGCGAGAAGGATAGGGGCTCTTGTAACCAACTCAAAAATCCTTACTCAAGGGAATTTTTGAATGGTCAGCCTTTGCCCACCTCCCTCCCCTCTCGACCTTCGTCTCAACCGAGACCGAGAGGTCGGAAGCCAACCACAAGAATTCTATGTATAACAATAGGTTTTAGAAACTTTATTCTCACTTTAGACATTACAGGTCACTTACGTGAGAACAATAAATGACTAATGTTATCAAACAATAAGTTCGCTGTCACACGGAAAAAGGAATCACCTACCGCATTTGCTTGGAGTCGATTAGCTATCGTTAAGGAATTTAGCAAGTTGCATATTGAATGCGCCAAGTGTGTATACCCTCTTAACGTGTGCGGATATTTTGTTATACAGTTGTGCCCCTTCAAAACAATTCGATCGCACAGGCTAGATCATTACAAATCTACAAACCGTCCTATCGCGACCGTCGGAGGTTGCGAAAAATCCTTGCGCGATATAAGTATTTTATGGGAAAACCCACCCCCTTGTTAAGAGGAGCATTGCTGGAGTTTCTTCGGCCACTTCTTCTCCCAACGCTAACGCTTCCCGAAGAGGCATATCAGTTAGTTTAGCTTAGATTGTCCCAATAGATTTTTGTTAATGAAATTGCTACCGACCGAGTCGTGGTTCGGCCCTCTCGGGCGCCCTCGGTATGGACTGCTAACGCGTAATAATGGTAACCGTCCAAGCCGAGGTTACCTCACCGGGGGGACCCTTGTGTCGAGTTACCACCTAATAGGCTAAGCGATCTAAGCTATGCCTCTCAATCCGGTGAAGCAGTAAAGGCCAACTTCTCTGTGCCAACTGTGTTAGTTCGTCCAAAAAAAAACAATTCGATCTTTTTCCGTAATTCGTTCTAACTTTCGGTATGACAAGGAAACTAGCGCGTCGGTCGTTGCGTATTTTTATTAAATTAGATGTTATATTAACTAGTTTTCTCCATAATTTTCCTAATGAGGTTACAATAACATTATTAACAAGAGAATTTGTCATTGTGGTTTATTTAAATGGATAAATAAGGCAAAACTTGTTACGTGACTGGTGACAGGTATAATAAGAATTATATTTAACACTACGGGAGATAGTGGTATATATAATTATATATCCGTTTTCAGGAGTACTCGATCCCTGCGAGGACCGCGCCGAAATCCTCTGAAAGTAGCACATACTACTATGAGAAGGAGGAAAGGGACCTCCCCGCCATCACCACGGGCAAACGCACTTACAACTACGAGACCACTGGCACGTCCCCAGGTAATTAACAAGATATTACGCTACTGGAGCCGTAGTAGATCAGTGTCTATTCAGTCGCCATATATTGTATAGTACACTAGTAACTCGAATTCGATCCTCGATGCCGGCACCAATGATATTGTTGCAATTTTAAGTGCTAATACCACGCGCGCATCTGAAAGGAAACATCGTGAGGAAACCTACATGTCTTGGGAATTTTTCTACCACATGTGAAGTCTATCTAAAAAAGGGAATTTATTAGTACATGGCGACCAGGATTCGTACCCGCGTCTATAACATAGTAATCATAAACCGAATCACAATGAGGACACAGACTGTTGAATGTTGCATATATATGTGTTAATTTCTTTCCAGGCTATTCCAAAGTGAATTCAAGGGTGACGAAGGAAATAACGCAGAACGTGGAAGAATTGGATTCTCTTCTCGATGACTTGCAGAAGGACCAGGAGCGTCAGCTCTATAAGAGTGAGTAGACTTTGATGACAATTTACTGGCAATTTATTTAAAATTAAAACAGAGTATAGTATTGTATAGTTATTAGTTAGTATAATACTAACTAAAAAGAGAAATATTTACAATATAATAGGTATTTTACATAATATTTACAAAAAATATAACTGTGCCAAATCGTCACTGCTTGGCAGCGTACCCAGAAGGCTGGTAACATTGCCACGTTGTATAGACATAGACATAGACATTTATTTATTGGCATCACAATACAAAAACACATCACAAACTGAATATAACACACATTAAAAAGAATGAAAAATAGACAAAACACAGTTAAAGTTACACGGACAAATAATACAAAACATATGATGCCAATATCGGACACCGTCTCAGCATATGCTGTCACAAGGATGCGACAGCGCTGATTTTCAGCGGTGCCCGGGTCTACCTAAAGACGTGCGCGCGCAATACTACTTTTATATGGAATATTATTATACAGACAGTAAGGGTATAATAAATATGATACATAAATAAAACAGTTATGAGATAAAAATATATTTTATACAATAAAATAATAGATGAAAAAATATATATATAAATATTATTGAGTCAAAATAAATAATATGATAATTAAATGTATAAAGTTTAAATTATATAATTAAATATTGAAAATATTGGAAACAACAAGCCACCGATGTCGCGGGGATATTATCTTTTGTATCTTTAACATCAGGTGTTTTAATTTATTTTAAATGCGTTTACAGGTATGGCAATGCTTAGCCTCTGTGCTAGGTATAACCCAGCCCTCTGGTCACCAGATGTGACGACCAACTTCTTTGCTATTACATTAAACAGGTGGTGTGTACTAGGACAAGAATTGTACATATATATACATTTTTAAAATTAATGGCGCATGTTTGTATTATAGGTGGTTACACTTCGGACACCGCAGAGAGCACCTCCTTCGACTACAGACGAGGGTAAGTGGTGATCATATAAAAAAACGTTTATTTTCTTTTACCAACTTCAAAAAGGAGGAGTTCTCAATTCATCCGCTTTTGTGTACTCATAGTGACCTCAGATCTGGACCGATTTAAAAATGTATTTTTTTTATATTTTATATAATAGTTATTACATTTATGTATATTTGTTCATCCTTGTTAACTATTTCAAAGCAGCGAGCTAGGAGATGGTTCACGTTTATAGCCTTCACCACTTTAGGTTTCGCAGACCATAAATCTAGGCTATCGACGCTTAGACACTAGGTTACTTCCGCTGGGGTATTTAAGTTGAAATGTTATCACAGTGCGCCGGTGAAGCCCGCGCCGTCCAGCGGCTACTCCACACTGAAGCACGAGGAGCGGCTGGAGAGTTCCTCGTGGGGCTCCAGCCCGCCGCCCACCATCACGCGCGCCGCTGAAGTCCGCCAGCAGGTCTACCGAGAGGAGAAAACTGGTGAGTCAATAGCACACGCGGAAGTAAAGGTCGCTGACTCATATGAGAAGTGGCATAGCTCTTAGGTCGCTAAGCCTTTATTGAAGCAACACGGCGCGAGGGTTCCTCGGTTAGGGGTATCCTCGTCTTGGACGGTTACTCTTCCAAATGCTCATAGGGCTGAACCAAGATTCGAACGGTAGCCCTACCATAGAGTAATCTCCACCAGTGACATAAGGGATGCAATAATCTCGGTGACTAGATCCCACAAACCTGTCCCTGTTTATCCCGCTAGGGTTGAAGGAGGTGAGAGCTTATTTTTTTTGTTTATTATTTGCTAAAAAATGTCGGGTCTCTTTATATTTCTTAATGTATATAACATAGGATGTCTTTCTTGTACAATTTTTTATTGAGACATAAGATTTATCACCAGGTACATAGATAAGTACTACATAACAATAACGACCACTAATATGGAAGAACGAATAGAATAAAAACGCCACAACTTATATTATTTTAAATAATAATGCATGAAATAAAACAGACCGTCCGTGCGTAGCAGCCTCTTAAGTGGGATTGAATCGTTTACGTTCATTATTAGCGTAGATTTGATTTGAAATCGATTTGTGTGCGGTTCTAAGTATAGTTGTGTTGTTGCAGAGTCTCGCGTGGTGCCATCTCAGCTGCCAGGCGCTGTGCCACTGCCAGTACCGCCAGCGGTCTGCGCGCACTGCCACCAGCCGCCCAGCAGCACCGGCACCGTGAGTATATCACACTTAAATCAACAGCCAATGCAATGTAAAAAAATCTGCTTTACTGCCTTTTTTATTTATTTTTTTCTATATTTTTTAGGGACTTTTGCCCTTTTGCTCGTATCAGTCCCATTATACCTTAACCTTGGTAAACACACATTGGTCGCATGAAACGAGGAAGAAATTCATCAATGTTGTATGGCCATAGCGACCAGGTTCCTCGCTCCCTCTTTTCATTTACTTTACCATTGTATTTTACCGCAGCTGCCTCGCGCCAGTACGCCCATGAACAAAGTGACCACCACAGTGAAAACATACACGTACGAGGTGCCGGCGGACACGGACCCCGCCACTGTGCCCATCCCCACCCACGCCGACACGCACACGTACGTCAGCAACGACACAATACGCTCGTAAGTGAAAACATATTTTTACTGATTTCAAAAAAACAAGTTTTCTTTTCGAATATATATAATTGTCTTTCCTCAGAGCAACGCTGACCCGTCCAGTGGAGGGGTCCCCCGCGCCCCCCGGCTGCCAGCACTGTACGCACTGCAACTCCCGGCTACGCGAGTACAGCCGCACCCATCTCACCACCGACGGTAAGCGTTGAAGTTACTTGAAGAGAAACAATTTTTCATGTATTTCACCTGTATCTCATTTTGGTATGTTAATCGATCGTTCCAGAGCACAGCACCACAAACGAGCGCATAGTGTACCCCAATCAGCCCCACGAGCCCAAGCTGCTGCCCGCGGAGCCGCACAATGGACACGGCCCTTATGTAAGTACCAACTATTTATAAACAGACACATCAGCGCTTTTTTTTATGGTAATAAACTAGTGCTTGACCACGATCCCACGTGATGTGATCCCAGAAACATTTCCTACTTTTAATTCATAACCGTCAATAGCCTAATGGGGTACCTTCTTCTATTCGTAAGGTCGTAGGTTCGGATCCACCATTCGACTATTGACGTGAACCATCTCCTAGCACAAGCTAAAGCTTAGTTGGAGTGGTTAACAAGATTGTTAGTAATATTTCTGAAAAAAAAAAAATTACTAGCTTTCTTTTAAAAAAAATCAAATTGAATCTACTGTTATAATTTGTAGGTCTCGTGGGATAAAATAGTCCAACAACTAATACACTCGCTTTATTGAGACAGCGTAACGTTGTACAAAGAATTATTTTAACGAATACCGTCACAACTGCGTGTTCTCACAATGTTTATACAAAATTAATTAGAAGTCAGATTAGGAACTAATAAAGTTAAACTATTGTTTACAATGCCAAGTTCATGTGACGATCAACTAAATTATTAATTATGAATTAAAGATACAAAGTCTACTTTAAAAGAAACTACGTACACATTGAGAATCTCCTATAGTTAAGTTGGTAAGAACAAATATCTTATCGTGTAGAAGATGTAATTAAAGGTACACTCTCCCGCAGGGTCCAACCGGCTACAAGTACACGGAGACGAGCTACTCCTCTCACAACTCGACCCTCAGCCCGCCCCCGCACGGGCCGCAGCGGCAGTCCTCACCCTCCCCGTTCCCGCGCCCCAACACGCCCTCCCCCGCGGAGCAGCAGCCGCCCAAGAGACTCGACGATCTGCTGGCCGACTTCCCGGAAGCTGTAAGTTTTCACCTGTATATAATTAAACATAACGCTCTTGTATCGGAATGCTTACGCGTCATAAAGTAACCGCCCAAGGTTACCAGAGGTTCAGGCTAAGCGACCTAAGAGGTATGCCACCTCTCAATTCGGTGAAGCAGTCAAAGTCAGCTTTTATAGCTTATCTGTGTAGGTTTGGTTGTTTCGCCCTGTAGTTCTAGACTACAGTATCCCCTGCCTGTCGTAGAAAGCGACTAAAAGAGGCGATATGGGTGAGGCTCCCACCCATGTCGTCCGCCAAAGTGGACCCAGGAAGAAGGCGCCATCGGCTGGCCCGTGTCTCGTTGCACTGTGAGGGCAAAGGGAGAGGGATTAACCTCCCTCGACGGGACGTGCTGTCCGAGGAGCACAGTGAGATCTAGGAGCCCCTCACTATGCACCGAGGAATGGGCCAACTCCACACATTATGGGAGAAGGCGGGGCATCTTGTTGAAGATTTCCCCCGTCAATAAAAAAAAGTTTAGTTGTTTTGATTATGGGATAAGTGATGGTATTTGCTTAAAGACCTAGAGGTCTTCGCATGTGAAAATTGTGGCGTTTAATTGTGATAACAATATAACCACGGAGTGTCAAGTTCCATTCCTTGACTGGACCTGGAGTTTAAGAGAATTTTATCATAAATATCAAACATCATTGTCTCTCTCTGCCATTAGAAACATAAGACTAAATCATACATTGCATGTAAATCATACATTACAAAGTATGTACATACATGTGTACATACTTTGTAATGTATTATTTACATGCAAACTTCTTTCGCTTCATTTACATTCATACATAGTCGTGAAAACGACGATATCCTTCTAGGAAGCCCACTTTTCACTTTCGCAGTACAATAGAGTTAGTAGTACTTGTAGCAATATAGTAAAGGCGATAGTGTGTAATTTCTCAATCTTCTTGCGCAGAGATTCCCCACACAGACCGACGGTGGGGTGCGGCGGCGTATAGAAACGAGTACGCGCGAGACCAGGGACACGTCGCACAGCAGCCCCACGCCTACGCCCACGCCCGGCACCGTGGTCAAGCCCACGCCGGTGGGCTCCAGCAAGAACGTGGCAGGGCCCGCGGTGTACTACCCGCCAGGGCACACACCCTTCGCCAAGAAAGAGGTCGCCGGGTACCAGGCCAGCGTAAGTTCCACTTCTTTCTTAAACTAATTTCTGACATCGAAAAAGTATTTTTTTTTATATATGCACTTGATCTTAAGTGATCACCGTCGTCCATGAACATCCACAGCATCAGAGAGATGCGCCAACGCTTCCTAGAAGTGGTTCTCAAGATTAGTTTATTTTTGAATGTCTCTTTTTAGATTATCCGTGAAATAGCAACCGACCGAGTCGTGGAGGTCCTCTCGGGCGCCTTCCGTTCGGAATGCTTATAACACAGTAACGTCCAAGCCGAGGTTACCCCTCACCGGGGCGACCCTTATGGTAAATTACTAGCGATAGAGGTTCAGGCTAAGCGGCCTAAGAGCTATTCCACCTCTCAATCCGGTGAAGCAGTCAAGGCCTACTTCTCTATTCGCCATAAAAAAACCATTGCAACAATTATTTGTAAATGTACAAATAGTAAAAAACGCGAACACAACTTATTAAAATGCATCGATAATGAGGGAGACAAGCATATAGACTAAAGTCCAGTTTGAGGTGGGAGAAACTGCGACGACTGTATCTCAAAACACTCGTATACCACTGTGTTTAAAAAGTTTTAAAATTTGGGCTCGTTGAGTGTTTTTAATGTAATTTTACGTGCGCAGTCGATGCAGGGAGGCGGAGCTTACGCGTCTGGGCGTGGCATGTACGAGTACGAGTCCGGCTCGCGCAGCAAGGAGAAGCACTACGAGAAGAAGACCGCGGTGCCCGTCTGCCTGCCGCTCTGCTGCGCCATGCCCTGCGTCATCTTGTAACGGAACCAATTAAAAAGATAGATAGGGATAAATATTGTCTATACTCTTACCATGTAATGTGTTAAAATGGCGCACGGCTGACACAGACAAACAAATTTCAGCAACACTAACAGGAAAGAAAATTGCTTCAGACCACATGACTGATAACTTAACTGTAAAACTTCTTTAGCTCCATCTCCACAAGTAGCTGCGCCCCGCGGTGTTGCTCGCGTTTAAAAACTATTTATTTAAATTTTTCTAAAATAAAAATAGTTACTCATTACATCAAGTATCTGCTAGTGAAAGTCCCGTCACTATCAGTCCAGCCATTCCTAAGATTCCGGGCTGCCGGAAAAAACAGACACAAAAATTTAAAAAAATATTATTTTAGTATACGTACCGTATAAACATTCATACACATGTAGTAAAAAGCAGTTATTCTAATATTACCAACAGAAACTCCAATTTAATTTATTTCTATATATTTATACGCGCTTGTTGAAAAGAGAAAGAAAATACTCGCACCTATCTCTCTTTCTATCTCCACTAACTTATCTCTCTCTCAACTTCCCTCCATCCATCCCAATTTTCATAACGCATTCACCACCTTACTCCCCAAGTTAAGCGTAAAGAAGTTTTACTTCAAAAAGTTATGTGACCAATATGACCAGTTGCTCAAATCTTCCAAAGTCCGTCCACAGACGTCCGCTCGCGATGACAAACGCGAGCCGATAAATATTTCACTCAACTGTGAATGCGTATTATATTTTTCATGTTATTATTCTAAAAACTACAACAGACGACTTACAACTACACAGAATCAATCGATCCATGATGACTATCTCCGTTATACAACTTGACGCTCTCTCGAGGGCTTCTGTGAAACGATCTTGCGTTAGACTGGTCGATCTGATAGCATCTCTAATTTTTTCATACAGCTGTATTGTCTCCGAGCCGTGCGCCATTTTAACTGTCAGAGGTATGTAATTAACACCAATGAACCGCTAGTTAAGTTATCAATTCATACACGCTCATACACATGACAATTTGGGTACAGATAATTTAGAATCGCGCAGATAATTAAAGTTAGAGCCTTATATGTTCCACTGCTGGGCGCTGGCCTTCTCTGTAAAGAGAGTGTAAGGGTATAGTCCGCCACGCACACCTAGTGCGGGTTGGCGGACTTCACATGCCTTAGATTTTTTTTTCTAAGACGTAGGTTTCCTCATGATGTTTTCCTTCACCGCCGAGCGCGTGATGAATCAGCACATAAAATTGCAAAAACAAATTTATTAATAACAATCATTATTAGCGATCAATGTTGAAAAATTAGACCTTGATGAAAGTTACAGCTTATAAATATAAGTCCCACTGTTGGGCATAGGCCTTCTCTCTAAAGATAGTATAAGGGCATAGTGCGCCAGGCGGCCCTAGTCATTGGCAGACTTCCAATGTGCTTGAAAACATTCTAAGACATGTAGGTGTCCTCGCGATGTTTCCTTTCAACCTAGTGCGTCAAATTAGCGCTCACAATTGAAACAAACAAATTAATCCGGCATCGGAACTGGGGTTGCTAGCGTACTACTAACGGCTACGGTTTTATATAGTGATAACCTGATGGTGTGACGGTGATTTGTTGTATAAATTAGCCCCCTTAGAAAACAACGGTAGTTCCACTGAGTCACTCCAAATAGAGGTCCCAAATCCTGAAGAACCCTAAGAGCATGTATCCAATTCCGGTGACACTAATACGTATAAACTAAAAGACGTGTCGTCAAATACCAATTGGTTCTATTTCTTATTAAACTCTACCCAAATTGTCTATATGTAAATGGCTTATAAATTTGAAAATATTTCAGTGTTCGTTATAAATCTGCATTTGATATTATTAATATAGGTAAATAGTAATTTTGCACGATACGGTTTTCTTTAAATTCTTACTTCATAGTTTAAACAAAGTCAGTTGGATTGAAATTTGAAACAAAATATTAAAT
Organism: Meandrusa payeni; assembly: GCA_029286785.1. Taxonomy (NCBI): domain Eukaryota; kingdom Metazoa; phylum Arthropoda; class Insecta; order Lepidoptera; family Papilionidae; genus Meandrusa; species Meandrusa payeni. The sequence goes on from JAGSMX010000029.1 coordinate 9,064,756, forward strand.
AATCGGGTTTCGTATAAAGGCATATACCCTGTCACGAATGGGTCCTGATAAGTGCGTTGCTAAAGTAAGACCTTTTTCAATATTTCTTTTTTTATCAATATCTGGAAATTACTTTATTATATCTTTCACTGTATTTTAAACATACTGGTGGTGGTCTTTACCTTTTCTTAGAGAATTTAAAGAACACTGTTTTGTGCATATTACTAAATATATTGTTAAAAATATTCAGTGACAGCTTAGTGACTAAGGGGTTCGATTTACGATTTTATGGTCGAATCCCAATCGGTTTGTACCAACCGAGTTTTTTTGTGTTTTAAGTACAAAAATCAATTGCTAAAATAAGCTTGGTGAAAAGACAGCGAAAGTCGTCTCTGTCTACCCTGCTTGCTGCTGCTGTCGTATAAGAACGTGAGAGCTTATATTTTTTTTTCATATTATTAAGTTGGTTGAACAATAATCGAGAATCTCAAATTTAATATTAACTGATTTTAGATGAACTGCACAGATTGGCCGACCGAGTCGTGGTTCATTCTCTCGGGCGCTCTCGGATCGGAATGCTTACGCGTAACATAGTAACCGTCAAGCCGAGGTTACCCTTCACCGGCGGGACCCTTGTGTCGAGTTACTAGCGATAGAGGTTCAGGCTAAGCGACCTAAGAGCTGTGTCACCTCTCAATCCGGTGAAGCAGACAAGGCCAGCTTCTCTGGCCAATATGTGTAGTTCGTCATTAAAAAAAATGTAAAACAAGACAAAATCTTTAATGCGTTATTATATATTCAATCAAATATTTATTATCGTTTGTTTTATATTAAATGCTTCAGCCTGCTTATACGTTTCCTTAAAATACGTTGTATAATTAACTATTATGTACCTTTAATGTTGCGAAGTTTTATAAATATGCAAAGATATAGAGGAATGACTTTTTGGATTCCCTTTTCCCCACTATAAACACGGAAATTCTAAATATACAAAATGGCCTATATATGTAACTTTTTAAGGCATATATTCAGGGTCGGATTTCGAGGTCTGAAGAGCGTGGACCGCTTTGCCACAAATTATTTTCGAAATAAAATTACCAATTGTAGTCGAGATTTTAATTAAAATCAAGTAATAGATCTCTTTATCATTTAACAAATATGGATAAATAGCCAAGCCTCTATGGTCCCGGATGCCCCCCCACTTAATCCGGCCCTGCATATAGTTTATATGCCTTCGACTTGGTTGAGGGTGTACGTAAAAAATAATCACTTGGATGGATCAAAAAAGGTGGGTTACCTCTGTCACACATAGGACGCAATAATTACGATTGTGCAAAAGAGCTTACATGGAAATTTTTATATAAAAAAAATCTATTAGAGATTTGTTAAATCACAAGTGTCTTTGATTAAGAAAGAAATGAATGAGTGGCGATTGCTATATAAAAGGAATGTAGGCTATATATCTCATCGCTACCTCTGCTGACACCATTAAGTTAATAAGGCCGTGAAGCTTGTCATTTTGTGCTAATATCACACTTTTACTCTTAGACGTATTTAAAATGTAAGATGAAATAATAAGTTATTAAGAAAATATTATATTTTTACACAGACAACACTAAAGCATATGTGTTCACATTGTCTAAATACGTATCGCGTTTACCTTAATAACTAACAATTTCACTAATAACAGAAAATAAATATATGTACAATCTAGTTACATGAAAATTTCCTGCCTCTGTACGGTGGTCACTTAAAAGTAAACTTTTTTACTTGTGTACATTTATTGTGTATTTTAAAAATATGTAATATTTTTATGTAATAAGAGAATCTCATCACATCAATCTCAGAGTATCTCAAAAAAAATGTAAATTAACATGTGATCTTATATTAAATTGTTTTATTTACCTCTGTCTACCCCTCTTGATGGTCGGCATGTTATAATTTCATCTTTTCACAGTTAATAGACAGAATATGCAAGAGAAATAAAACCTATATACAATAAATACGGTACAGAATGATTTGTATTTACCAGTTATTATATATTTTATAACAATAACCTGAAAATACGAACCAGAAGAATTTTTATAACTTTCATGTTTGGGACCTAAGAAGTTTGTAGAAAGCGGGCAACGCTATCACTGTTTACCCCGTTCGGATAAAGCGTAATTGCTTATATTTTATTAATGTGCCATTAATGATCTTAATGTGTAATGTGTCTATACGTTTGTTAAGCATAATATACACGATCTGTATAATAATTTTAATAATAATAAAGTTTATTAACTAATCGTTTTAATTTCTATCTTCATATACCAATCATTTGCATTGAAATGTTACGTTGTACAAAGAATACGCCGTTGTGGTGATATTCGCGTCCTCACAATCTTTATACAAAATTAATTAGAAGTCAGATGACGAATTAATAAAGTTAGATCATCATCTAAATTATTAATTGTAAATTAAAGATACAATAAGGTTCAGGTAAATCACTAAGATATCATTGGAAGTAGTTATTATGTATAACAATCGCCGGTTGTCATGTGTTGACAGCTAACACTTCTGTTTTTAAAGGTTCAATAAGATTTCCGATTAAAATGGTAGGATAGAAATGGCTCATAATATTACATGAATGAGGTACGACGAAAGCCCCTCACCGGGGGACCCTTGTGTCGAGTTACTAGCAATATAGGTTAAGGCTAAGCGACTCAAGACCTATGCCACCTCTCAATCCAGTGAAGCACTAAAGTCAACATCTCTGGTTAATTTTCGTAGTTCAATACAAAATCTTTTTCACCTGTTTAAAGCCTACCTTATAACCTTCCCCCCTCCCTGGACATGCTCTCCTAAGAGCACAGTGCAGAGGGGCTCAGGTGCGTTCCTCTGTAGATCCCGGAGCCCCTCACCATACACCGAGGAAGGGCCGCCGGGGAGGTTTTAGTGGATAAAAACCCATATCCTCGTCTTCGATAACTATACCAATCAAGTCCGTCTAACTAGTAGCCTCCTGCCTTTCTTCTTGCTTGAAATAAGTTTTGTCAGAAGCAGAGAGTACGTCGATGGGCACGTAATACGTAGGAGTAATGGAAGAATGTAGGGGGGGTGAGGGGAAGGGGCCGTAGCATTGTTGTTGGGTCGATCGATGAAATTGATGAAATTCCAGGCAGCATGAAACTTCCGATGTTATAGTTTCTGATTTGGAGCTAATATATTGCAAAGAATTAGTAAAAATTATAGTCGTAGTAAGCATTTGAGATCACAATAACGATGGTGAGAAATGAAACAGGTTGTCGTAATAAAAACACATATATTTTGCTTTTATATTTTACCAAAATTTTGGTTCAAGTCCAACAAGGCAGTCTGCGGGATACGTCACCGTCTCTACACAAGCCGCGCGTCACGCATAAGGCCTTTTGGTCGAACGCCAAGTTTAATGGATCCATTTTAATATAGTTACCGAGAAACATCAAATTCAACGCACAGAGAGCTCAGATGAAGGAATCGATTCGCCACTTTAAATAACGTGGTATTACAAGACTATAAGCAAAGGAAAAAAAACTTAAGAGAATAAAGAAACAAACATCGACCGCAGAGCAGCGAACTTAGTCACACAATGAAGTGACAACTCGGAGTATTCATGCGCCTGCGCATAACTTACACGTAACAATAACTTACTATTTGCACAAAAATGACATTTGAGTCGTTACAAATGAAAAAATAAAACAAGGGCACAACAAAACATTAAAGAATTCTATGTGGCTTGGCAACACTCACAAGGGTTAATTTTTAGCAGAGACTGGTCCATCAATAACTGATATATAGAGGTTGAATAGATAATAAAAACACAATAATAACAGGCGGTTAAAGAATATCCAATGGCGGTAATTAATCTGTAATTCAATGTTTTATTATATAAAGATTGGCCGGTTAAATTGGTCTTAATTTTTTTTTAAATTCTAATGAAATTAACAAACATAACAATTGGCGCGAAAACGTCAAATGAATTTGACGTTTCAGACGAATAGAAAAAAAACAATTTTGTGTTATTAAGAATCAATTTAGCACCAATTTTTTGCTTGAATCAAAACAATTTATATAACAAAAATCTCAAGCGTTAATTATATATTACAATGGATATTAACTATATTAATACTGTCACAGAACAATACCATAATAATAAAAATGATGCGTTCAAAATTTATTCTCAAATTTCGTAATACAAAAATATTTCACTCTACAATTGTCCCCGCATTGAACATGCTAAGGAGATAATTAAATTAGGCTTTACAAAGACGATAATAGACCTTGAAAAGTGCGTTTAGTATGCGAAAGGCACTAGGAAAATTCTTGTCGCGGTTATATAATACTTTGAAAATTATACAACATATCTTCGAATCGGTATCACACCCATCATGAAGGAATATTTATTTCTACAGTATAATATATTTCTGGCCTATACGGTACAGCTAGATAGCTTATTTTTTCTTTAAATTTTACGTATATTGTTAAGTGTGTAAGATTAATAAGTGTTAACGCATTAGTATTGTATACATGACTGTATTACCTTAACGGGGTAGTCAGTGATAGAAGCTAAATGTCATAAGAATCCACTTTCACGAGAGATTATTTAGGACCTACATAACGTCCGGGATTCATTCTCCAGATCTGACTAACGTGACTACAGACAATATTTTATTATATGTTTATTTTTATTGTACATCCATATATTAGACAGACACAACACTTAAATTCACATTTCCCTTGCCTAGTCTTTACATAGATAAGAAAAATATAATGATCTTTTACACTTTTACATTGTCCATAGTTTTTGAATCTTTGGGTATATGAGCAATTTTAAAACATTTACTAAACATGATAATTATCACAGTACACTCAGTTGATAATCATACATGATACTCTTTGAGAACTAGAGAATATTTACAAACAAAATTAATACTCCTACACTTATGACTAATAAATAAACAGACAAACAAATAATCGAAGCCAAAAACCTTGCCTTATTTATGTCCTTGAACAGAGAGAGAAAACACGCGCGAAATGTTTGACGTATCGTTTCTACATCACCCAGAGACAACCGATCAAAGTTTTTTTTTCACAGAATAAAAATGCACAAAAAGGCGGTCTTAATGCCACAAGGCATTAGGCCAGTCTAGCTTAGGGTTGTGTAGAGACTAAGTAACGGGTGCACGCATAAACGTAAATACATACCAGTAAATTAAAAAAATATAACCATAATAATTATATGTAACAATAAATAGATACATGTATACTAGGTATAGATGTGGATTTAGTTACGTACATTTTGTGGCAGCGCATATCGGAGCTTTATTCTGTTACTGGTAATATATATGCATTTTGAGTGTGAATTGAGAGTAGAACGCCCCAGAGCAGATATACTCAACCTGTGGCCCACGACACTTATTTGACAAACACGTTTCGTGAACAAAAAGATTGAGTACCACCGCCCTAAAGGTTATTACTATAAACTAAATTTTATGTAAATAATTTGGTATTATTATAAATTCTTTTTCAATGATTGTTTATGTATTTGATACAGTACGCTTATGCATTTGTAACTGTGTTATTATAGAATCTTTTTACGTGTTAATACGATAGTAACTTGTGTGCGCATTTTATTGAATTTAAAATAAAATAAATTAAGAAATAAAAAAAGGCAACGAAGAGACTGGTGACCTAGAACCGACTTGGTTTCTTAAAAAAGGTAAGGTTTTTATTCTTTGTCCATATATAAATTAGTCCCAGGGCCGTACTGTACAATTTGAAATTTGCAACGAATCCCGCCCATTATTTGAAATGCTAACACATAATTAGTGTATTGATTTGTTTTTTTTTTTGGTAAAGCCGATTAAAATAGCTGGGGGACACTTAATTCTACGATGATCCTTTTAAACAAAAAATATATGTAACCATCGCTGCGTTAGTACTGGGTATGTTACAATATGATTTACTTCTGACATAGGTATACACACAGATGGACCGTTATGAAATACGTACACGTCTTACAATTGTGTGCGTAAGAAAATGTTGTAAGGTATATGCGTACATTTTTTTTAATACTTTCTAAGTCTAAGTCCTGGATGGTAAGGCGCACTAGCTTAGTAAACGCCTATTCAGTTTTGAAAACACCCATATTAGAATCTGAGGGAAGACAGACGCGGGCAAACTATTCCAGACCAGGCTGTAAGAATAATGAAAGACGAAACAAAGCGCTTCGTTCGGGCTATGAGGGATGTATGAAATACACCAGTGCATTTTGAAGTCCGATGGTGGATTAGGGGAAATAGATCATGTAATTCTTGAGCACTCTCCAAAATGTATTGTGTACTTATTTGAATGAAAGTAGAGTATAATTATCAATGATGTCATCTTAGGTACAAAACTGCGGCGCCACATCTCGGCAAGGAATTATGACTGCAATGGAAGTCTACATACGAGCATGATCGTAATCTTCAGCATACTTTAGGATAGCAGTTCAGTAGCAGTTTCAGCCCTGTAGTTCTGGGCTCTCAAGAATAAGACTACGGTATCCCCTGCCTGTCGTACAAGGCGACTAAAAGGGGCCTCGGGTTTACGGGGCGACAAAGGTAGGGGCCTGAGTCGTCCACCAAAGTGGACCCGGGAAGAAGGCGACATCGGCTGGCCCGTGTCGCCTTGCGCTGCGAGGGTACAGGGGAGGAGTAACCTCCCTTGTGCACGTTGCTCGTTGACGTGCTCTCCTTGAGCACAGTGCAGAGGGGCTCCGGTGCGTTCCACTGAGATCCCGGAGTCCCTCGTCATGCACCGATAAAAGGGCCACCGGGGAGGTTTTAGTGGGTAAAAACCCCACATAACCGCCGCCTTCCCCCAGAGGGCGGGGTATCTTTTTGAAGATTTCCTCCCCGTAAACAAAAAAAGGATAGCAGTTGCAAGTCAGTACTCATTTACAAATTGCCACCGTGCCGTGGTAACTCTGTCTGGGTCGCCTCAAGTTGCATCAACACGAACAACGAAGGTAGTCGACATAGCTCTAAAAGTCAGGAAGTTGATGTGGCTGGCCTGCCACAACTGCCGAGTCAGTAACGGTAGATGGGGGGAAGTCTTGGAATGGAGGCCGCGCATGAGATGGACCGACGACCTTTCATGCGATGCGGAAAGCGGAGGATCGTATGTGATGGAAGGCATTGGGGAAGGCCTATTTCCACCAGTGGATAGACTCAGGCTGATGATGATGACGTTAGCAACCCGCGTCTCCGATGCCGGCACCAGTGAATTTGTTCGTTGCAACTTTTATGGTTATATGATGGATATATTATGGTGAAGGAAAACATTGTTAAGAAACCTACATGTGTTAAAATGTTTACTAACACATGTGAAGTCTACCAATACGCGTGGCGGACTATGCCTTTATACTTTGTATAGAGAAGACTGTGCCCAACAGTGGGTCATATATAAACTGAAACTTTAGGTGTTGATACTCCGCCTCTAGGTTATCACTGCCTAATTAAATTGATGGAAGCGTCTCGAAGGTTCTACTGGAGTGCTGAACTTGACATAACGGCCCAACTGTGCATATTAAAGTTCCGAGCGCGTGAACATGTAACTGGCACTTTGTAATGAATCCACTAAACGTTGGCCTTGTACGGCGGGGACGCACGCGACTAACAAAACATTGTACTCGTAACAAAAACCCAAATGATTCCGTAAAAAAAAGATGGCGGCGTGCGTCCGCACCATCGCGCCGCGACCCGTTTGCGGCGCGAACAATAGACAAAAAAATAATAATTCTCTTAAGCTCGGAGCACAGGCAAAAGGTACATGAAACTGACCTCATAATATAGAAAAAAAAGTTATTGTCTGTGATAAAATGCGGATGTTGTGGTGCTGGCACCTAAAGTAATGTTATATTGTTTACATTAATAAAAAGAATGCTAACTAACCATTCCAAATAAGCTTGTGCTGGGAGATGGTTCACGTCAATAGTAGAATGGTTGATTACAACCTACGACCTTACTTTTCGCAGACCGTACCTTAAATTAGAAGACTCTTGACGCTTCGTCTCATCAGTCTTTGAGCTATTGAGACTATCGGTCTACGGGAGTGGGCACATCTCTCTTAACGGACATGATAGGCTTACAGCCTGGCTTTGAGAGCTGAGCCATGTTCTATGACGTGTACCTTTGTCTCGAAATCAATTTGTTTTAAGCGTAATTTAATTTTCTTGTGCATTAATGAAAGGCTACCGTTTTTAAGCCTAATTTAAGCCCAAATAAACTCTGGATTTGATAGTATTCCGACTCTAGCATACTGAATTACTAAATTATAGCACTTAATGGGATAATATTGGGAAATGGTTGGCTGCAATTAATAATAAATACATATATTTCCTACATGCCAGCACCACACACGTTTCGCAATAGAAGTGATCAATGTTTTGACCACTTTCCACAGACAAAATAAGCCAATTACCCTTTTTCTTTGATCAGAGCACTGAAGTTATATATTTTGGGACAATCAGTTGTACAATGGTCATTGAACAATTACAAATTGTAAGGTTATAAATCACTTTTTCAACACTTGATTCAATGGTATTGCAATATAATATATATGTGTATAATATACAATTGGAACTCCTAATATTATTAATTACCTAATTTCTCTCTCTCTCTCTTTCTCATTTAATCACATTCGGTAACAAGATAAATCAATACGCAACAGTCTAGACACATGACCCGTTCTCCGTCTCACACAAGTTTGGAGCCGAGCTGATAGAATGTATAAAAGCAGTCTTTGCCGAGTTTCACAGCTTGGGGTCGCACTGCGTCAGTATCACAACGTGAGAGAACGACGCCTCCGATTTATATACGATTAAAAAATAAATACGTGACTAAAAACACATCAGCGCGAAATACACACCGCTCGCAGCGTCCCCACCCATTTCTTTCCTAACTACATTCACTAACTTAAACTGTATGTACATATTCGAGCGCTCACACGGACTAACCAACACTTTTATATACATCGGTTACCCTTAAAACTAACATAAGGACACTTGGAACACAGCGAGACAACGGAAGCTTTGGTCGAGCGGCCGCGCACCTGACAGTACTAATTTGGCACTTGGCGGCACCGGTCGGCCGCCTCAGTCTATAACGACGTAGGGGAGCACTACGAGGTCGCCGAGCTGGGCGCACTCGTGCCACTCGGCGAAGCGTCCTGGGCGAGGCGGCCTCCCTAACTCGTCAGGACACGAGTCCACCTCCGCCAACGCGTTCTCCAACCCGTCCGCGCTTAACGACACTACGGGCGCACTGGCCGCCTGCATGTACGTATACGGGACAGCATTCAACGCGCTTTGACACAATGCGTACAATCCTTTTCCATCTAGCTCTTCTTTCGTTCGCTCGACCGTTCTATGCTCCTGCGGTTCACTAACGAATTCCTCTTGGACATCCATTTTCACAACAGGTTCGCCACCAAACTGCTTCTCGTCCTCGACGGTTAGCAGCGGCGCTTTGAGCCTTTCGCTCGGCTCTAGGTTGGGTACGCTGACCATTTCCGCTTCAACTTTCGGGCACTCGTATTCAATTACTTCAGTCTTCACAATATCCGATTCAACTTTTATGTCTGGTTCCTCGACTTCTTCGTCCACAGGATACGGCCTGGGCGGGGGCGGGGACGGTGGCGGTGGTATATCGGGGGGCGGAGGGGCGAACTCGTTTGAGGGTATATGTTTGCATAGAGACACTCGCGACATATTCTTAACGCAATAATCGTCCGCGTAATCCGAATACTTATATAAGGGCACAACACTAGAGAACAGGCCGGGTCTGTCCGGGTCGGTGAGTTTCCGCACGGCGAACTGATGCGGGTGCAGGGGCGCACGGGTCCCGTTGATGCCGGGCAGGAGGGCGTTGTGGAGCACGTGTACGTGCTCGGGCGTGGTGCGGCGCAACACGGCGGCCGGGCACGTGTCCAGCGCCTCCAGCTCGCAGGTGCAAAGCTCGCGCGAGTTGGCGAACTCGTCGTCGAGTGGTGATCGCGGCTCGGGACTCGGTGGCTTGCGTGCCGGCTCGCTGCTCCCGTTGCGAAGCGGGGACTCCGCCTTTGGGAATGCTGAAATGTTATGATGATTGGATATGTTATTAAAATTGTTAACACATTTCCTTGATCAAAATGTAAGATTATATACACCGTATACAAATTTCATCAATGTATATTTAACTATATAAGATTTTGATAACGCTATTTTTAGCGACACTACCCTTAGCTCACTTTTAACCGCCAAAAGTTAAGTGGAATATAAAGCTAAATAGCAGAAAGCGTGCCTTTATACACATTTTTTGGTGTTATAAAGGATGAAATTATCTATCGATACAATACATAGATAACTATGGGCTCATCCAATATCGCATATAGGAGTTAATATGCTGTGATTTAATGCCTATGTCTTCAACTCCGAAAGGTGGCGTGTCGTACAGTGAGAATATAGCAATCACCCTTAGCATGTCCATGGCATACCTGACCTTTCTATATATCTTATATCAGTCCAAAGCCTACCAAACAATTGATTCTCACTCTTACTCAAATGAGCAAAGACATTTGTGTTTTACATATGAATCTCTTTCTGTAATGTCGGTCCCTCATGTCTAAGGATCGTGGTCACTGTTGTGTGTGACACATGTCGGTACCTCGATAAGTATCATGACGGTGCCAGACAAATATCGAGGTACTGACATAACAGTCACCACCTGGGTTAATCTGCCTCCACTAGCTGTTCTCTACAGCGCGTCTTTTACCACCGTGTAACATTTGGAGGACGACGAGTCTTTAGTTTGATCGGTCCATCTTATCGTTGTCTCGTCGTCGTCGAGCATTGTGTGGCCGATATTCGTTTACATATGAATATTAAACTCACAACCTAAGAACACAAGAAAGGGTATGGACAGACTCACAGTCGGGCTCTATGAGCATGACGTCGGGGGAGGCGGGCGAGACGGGGCGCGAGGCCGGCTTGGTGCCTCGCGACTGGATCTGCTCCAGCAGTTCCTTTGTCGTCTTCACCTGGAAAAAAAGATCTTCATTAGAATTGCCCAATCAATAATATCTAGTAATATAGTAATCTTGATTACTCAAATACATAGACGTTTTATATATATGATCATCTACCGACCTAGGCGTGGATCGGCCATCTCTCTATGGGGCTTGCGCCGAATCAATACTAATAGAGGTTCCGGTTAAGCGACATAAGAACTCTGCCACCTCCTAAATCCAGTAAAACTACTGCGGCCAGCAGATTGGTTTGTCAGCCCTGTATTCCTAACAGAATTAGTCTATGGTATCCCCTGTCGTATAAGGGGCCGGTTCACAGGCGATAGGGGTGGGGGCTCTTGTCGTTGTAAAAGTGGACCACTGAGAATAAGGCAACTCAGAGTGGTCACGGAAGAAAGTAACACATAACCACCGCCCTGCCAGATATGCGGAGTGGACGGCATGGTTCATCATCAGTACATAAGCCACATAGGCTTTTCCGAATACTTGCACCTTTTCTTGCAAATCTCATAGTTATCTCTTACGCACCGAAAATGTCTACAATCTTTAATTTCAGCCCTGTCAGTATGTCATTTCGGGTAACACTGATCATTGGTCCTTCGAGCCGGACCTATCTTTACTCAAATAATAAAAACTGCAAGACTGCATTAATTTACGTGTTTGCTCGAATAAGAATGACAAAGACGCTATTAAATATGTCGACAAACAAACAAACTCAGAATCATAGTATCACTGTGATTAGTCTCAAGACAACGATACTCACGAGGTGTAGACGGCTTGTGCAGTGCATTGATAGTTCCCTACTACGCACCGAAGATGGCCACCGTTATCTGATTGTTTTTGTAAAGGTTACCTTCTTGGCGCCGGCGGGTGGCATGCGGTTGACGAGGGCGCTGTACGCGTCGAGCGCGTCACGGCGACACCCGTTGCGGCGGCGCTCGTGGTGGGCGGAGCCGTTGCGCGCGCCCCACGTCACTGGCGCCTCCCCGTCAGCCCCGCCCACCGTCACGACCCCCGTCTCCGTGCCCGAGCCCGCGCGGCTGTGGCCCCTTATGCACATTATAATTACATAGACACAATTTTTTTTTTATATGCGTATACAAAAGAATGAAGCACATTAATTAAAAGAAATGAAACAAATACAATTGAAGAAAGAAATAACGGACAAATAGGACATGATGCCAACATTGAACCCCATCTCAGCATGTGCTTTTGCAAGGCTGCCACAGCGCTGATTTTCAGTGAAATTTATGTAATGATAACTGTATTACATTTATTTGTCATATGCTGGACGTCGAAAGAAGACGTCCTAAAAGAACATGTTATAAAATCCGATGTAGGACTATGAGAGAAAATTCAGTCCCAGCAGTAGAATATAAGCTGTTTGTTAAAAATAAATAATATAGATAAGAGCTCACGTCCTTTAACCCTAGCGGGGTGTATAGAGATTATTGTCACATATGGGACAGGTGGTGAGCACAAACACTGGGTGTGATTTTTGTCACGTCAGACCGTAAGTCGAACCGCTTACATACTAGGCTAACACTACATATAATTTAAATCATATATAATTCTCTATTACCTTCTTTTCTTCGGTTTTTTATCCCTTTTCGCCTTCTTGTCATCGTGCATAGATTCGGGGGACGGCTGCCTTTTCGTAGCTAGAATTATAAGCATATTATAGAGCATACTATAAAACGTTGCAAGTTTATGTACAGTACTGGCTCACACATAGGATCAAGGTCGATTCCAGTAGACATGCTGTAGAGAAATTTCGATCTGAAAAAACGGGGAGAAAACAATCCCCATTAAGAACACGTGTGCTCAGACCTCATAGTACATCTGTTAAAGATAGTTACACCTGTTCAAACCTCAATAAGATAACGAGCATTATTGTACTTTTTACTATATGAGTTGAGGTCTATGTTGGAAATCAGTGCATATTTCAGTCCTATCGATCTATAGTTTCGGGCAACACCGAACCTTGGTCCTTCGAGCCGGACTGATCTTAACTCATATAATAAAAACTGCATTTATTTACGTGCTTGCTCGAAATAGAACAACGCTGTTGATATGTCGACAAATAAACATACTCAGATATAATCATAGTATCACTGTGATGAGTCTCAAGACAACGATACTTACGAGGTGTCGGCGGCTTGTGCAGTGCATTGAAAGGTGGCGGGGGTAGCGCGGTGGGGGGATCGTCGTCCACCAGGATCACGTCCTGGGAGTCAGACTCGTAGCCGCCCCACGCTGGTCAAGGTAACATTTCATTAAACAAGCACAAACAATATACAACGTGACGGATTATAAGTTAAACGCTTTAAACGTACGCCCTCATTTATTACGGATGTATCATAGATTACGAAATTCTAGCGCGTATATTATATTAACGACAACGAGCACTAATGTGTACTCGTTGTCGTTTTACAGGAGGGACATCCCGGAGGGTAAAGGTTAATCCCTCTACCCTGTGCCTACACAGTGCAAGGCCATAACATGGATGTCGCCTTCTTCCCGAGTCCACGTCCACACAACAAAGGCCGCACCCTTGTCGCCCCGTGAAAACGAGGCCCCTTATTCTACGAGCCCAAAACTACAGCGCTGATAGAGTAAAAACCTAGTCTTGGATTATATCAAAATCATAATATCTCAGTCAACAAACACTTTAGTCGGCACTATTAGTATACAATGATGAGATGTCCAGACAAAATAATCAAACTAGCTGGCTCCTGCTGGCCACAATTAGCTAAAGTTAGAGGAGGTCTGCACCTTCGCCTGAAGGGTTCTTGAATAAAAACAAGTTAGAATACTTATTACTATCGTAGATTATAAGTTTGCAAATATATTTATTGTAACATATTCGTATAAAATCTGTACATTTCTGGCAAGCAATAAACGCCATTTCTGTTTTGTAAACTTCACAAGGTATATACTACATTTTTTTGCAAATACCTCATCCAACTGACGAAACGCAAATAACAAAAGCCGGGGAGGCATAAATGGTGCGTATGGATTTTTTCTATTACAAGTCAGAGTTGCCAGATTATAATTATGTGATAACTTACCCGGCCGAGTAGGCCTAGGGCTGGGCACCGCTGGGCTCACGACATGCTGGAAATTAAATACACTTTTCAATTATATAACCATTTGCTCCAAAGTTAACTTTGACAATAAATTGACATTGAATGTAGGATAAATATTTTTAGGAGATTTTGGAAGAGAAAAGGAAAGTTTAAAAGAGCACTGGATCCGAGTCTCCTGAGCATTTTGTGTACAAAATAATTTACGTATAAAAACAAATACAAACTTTAAATAAAATCTCTTTTAATTTGGTATCTAGATATTGGTTGGCATCTAGATAAATCGAATTGAAATGGAACCACACGGCAAGCACTAATTTTCAAATAAAAAATCATAAAAATCGATACAACATGTCAAAGTTCTGAATAAAAAATACAGTCGAAATGAAATCCCCACCTTTATTTAAAATTAAAAGTTACAGCCTTTATATATGTCCCACTGTTGGGCACAGGCTTTCTCTGTAAAGAGAGTATAACGGCATAGTCCGCCACGCGGCCCTAATGCGGATTGACAGACTTCACATGCTGTAGAAAAATTTCTAAGACATGTAGGTTTCCTCACGATGTTTTCCTTCACCGCCGAGCGCGTGGCGCCCATCTTTATTGAAGTCCGGTAATGAATGTGAATTGGTATCAAAGTTTTAGCAGTCTTTCAGGTCATTGTTGCCACTATGGTTTACATACGGCATACCACTGATATATCAATCGTGTTTTTGAAATATTTGGTAATGACAGAATGATTATTGTCACGACTTGAATAGATCGAGATAATGAAACGTCACTGGCAAATAGACTCGGGACTCGTGTAGATGACCGTTACATGGCATGCGGTGGATGACATAAAGCATGAATAATAAACATAATAAATACCCTCGACAGCGCTGGGGAGGTGAGCGGAGTACCGCCCAGCCGGCGCACCTGCCGCTCCGCAGACGACCGGTTGGATCCTGCATACGAATACTACTTAGAAATAATAGACCGTAACCGTTCTACTATTAAGTGTTTATCCCCCTCTCAACTTCCCTTCGCCTCGCCCGATCACACATTTCGTAACTCGTGCACCTGCTTACTCTCCAAGTCAAGTGTGCGTAAAGAAGTTTTACTTCAATAACCGAGAGCGAGAAAAAGCTAGCTAACAACCCGGTCGGGCATTTGAATATAGAAGAAATCAATACACGCTATCCTTCGCGGCATTTCTATGTAGGTCAATTCAAATACCTTGCCAGATGCCTAGGTTATAGTTATTTAGGTAATATCTCCTCATTAAAGAGTCTGTTACCCTGGTTCTCTAAATATTCTATTAGCGTGTGTTAGATACAACTAATATATGTGTAGTATGTATATAGTGTACTTCCCTTTCCACTTTTCGTAACGCAATCACAAGTTTCCTCCCCAAGTCGTACCTTAAAGAGTTATTACTTCAAAAAACCATGATCACTTAACCGCACGTAATAAATCATCACATAAAATATCCATTAGTTCCTTCTAATAATATAACTTTCTTCCACGCACTGTCAACCTGTGGAATCAACTGACACCAAGGGTAGTTTCGAACCTATACGAACCTAAACGAGCCTACTCCTATCTCAAAGGCCGGCAACGCACCTGACGCTGTCGACGGTGATCACTTAAAATCAGGTGTGAGCCTTGAGCTAGTTTGTCCCCTTTCCTATAAAGTATAGCATACAATAGTAAACAATGTTACCAGTCTGCGCGGGGGAAGCGACTGTCGGTATGACGAGGTCCCGCCATCTCTTCACCAGCACCTTGGCGCGGCGCGCAAGGGTCGGCTCCGTGGCCTTCCTTCGTAGCTCGTTCACATGCTTCCCCAGTCGGGTGGTCTGCAACACAAACATCAAAGTTTTCATACTCACTATATCTAATTTCACTTTTTTTTTCTGGACCTTCCCTTTCTTTAATTTCTGGACCTTACCTTTATAAGAGCAATTTATTTCATGTATATATTGTATTATATATTTTTAGGACACTATGTATAAATGTTATGTAAAGGTAGTATTGCGCGCGCATGACTTTGGGTAGTGCCGGGCACCGCTAAAAATTAGAGCATGCGCATCTTTACGACAGCACATACTGAGACGGTGTCTGTTCCTTCCTATAATTGTATTGTATTTTCTTACTTTCATTTTTTGCTATATTTAATGTAAAATGTATAATATATGTAGATATATGTGTTTGTAAATAGTGATGCCAATAAATAAAATGTGTCCATGTCTATATTATCTTCAACGGAAATGGACGGTTTTCATAAAATTTAGAATACAGTAGCATCGAGGGGCGATAAATCGTTCTAGCTAGGATTAATTGTTAGAAAATTTCGTTTTATTGATAATCAACTTTAACATAAGCTGACAAATATACCCTTAATGACATCTATTGGCGACTAATTTTTTTTTATTTGGGACCAACTGTACAAAGCACATACGAGACAACAATACTAAAGCTAAGCTAAGCTCTAAATATTTCCAACAATTATATTTACGAGTAAAAACAAAAACCGACTTCAAATCGAATCAAACGTTACACACTAGTACGCGCGGACGCCAGATTTGTATTTCCCAATTGTCGTAGGAATTTTACGAAATAGAATTAATCAGAATCTAACCAAACTATCTTTGATTCGGTTAGACTGATATTGAGTTATTCGTCCATTTGTGGCGCACATATTCAATGCAAATTGAATACTCATATGGTTTTCTCATAGATGCCAATGCCAAATGATGACTAAATGGGAGCACACGGGAAGTGCCAGCTTTCAAATAAAAAAAGAATCAACAAAATCGGTTCACGTTTGAGAACCTCCTTATTTTTTGAAGTCGGTTGAAAAACACGATTTGGTTATTTGCCGCCAACTGTACTTTGAAAATAAAAGAGAACATCCAGGCGTAGTAATGTTTTTTCTCCGTCACTGTTCTGGTTTCTTTTTACTCGTAAATATAGTTATTTTTTAACGCACGGTTGAGAGATGCTCAGCCCGGATCTTTGTTACGAGTAACAAAAGTGCACTAGAGGCCCTCGACAACTTAGTCCACAATTCACTAATGACTCGGTTAATGTAAACCTCATATAATAATAATAAAGCTGTGTTATTTCCATAACCTTTTCACAAGGTTATATTTGACATTGTTTTGCTAGTATTGTCCGTTAAATTAGCTTAGAGAATATATATATACATATATTTTTCTCTAAGTATAATATATATATATATATATATATATATAATATATAGACCTCCATCTTCTTCTAACAACATCGGTTTCTGGAAAAGGAAACCCATTTTCCCACTTTATTTTAAGTAACTTCAAAAAGGGGATTTTCAATTCGTCTGTATTTTTCTTATATCATTATTAAATAGAGTAAATCTTAAACATATATTTACTATTTAATATGAATTCGATTGCTAACATTCTAGTAGACCATTTTAAACAAGTAAATTGTAATTTTGAGCTAGATTTATTTGCTTAGGTTTCAAAAGTCGAACGACAGGTTTAAATAGACGCCCTTACGTTACGCATACCGTACAATAAACCATTACAATATTTAACCATAACTCCACTTGAAATTTGGCAATCTTGTTTAAAATACGTCACAACTCCCAGGTGCTTACATAAAGCAAAATACAAAACTAACGAGACAATTAGTAAAGTTCGAAGCGCTGCCATTTTGGCCACTTGGCATTTGGCAGCCAATTTCCTTACCTCCAACAGCTCTTTTGTAATATTGATTTTCTCCAAAACGGATATAATTTCGTTGACAGCATGCATGTCGACAACCTGCAATTGAAAAGAAATAATGCAATAAAATAAGCTATGACGCCATTTATCCCCAAAGACAGATAATATCGCATAAGGATGGAGATTATCAGGGTACATTAATGACCACAAATTTATTTTTTATAAATATAAATACTCACGCCGGTCACCTCTAGAGGTGGGCAAAGATCACACACGCACATTCATACATCTGCATATGCAATCATTGGTTAGGGGTGCCCCTATTTTAATACGTCACTAATCTCTTCAATATGAAGTACATAGAGGGACGATTCTAGGCGTCCTCTCCCGACCCCACCACACACTTCCACGGTATACATTTTCTTTGTCATTCTTTCCTCAGGAAATATCGTTACACCAGACCCGAAAAACGATTATTTTTTCGTATATGCCAACGAGCCCTAGACCATTCCTCTTTTTCTAGAGTCGATTTCCTAGATTCGAAGGTAAAACCGCAGATCAGATCAGAACAGATCGTAAGTAAATCGCTTAACAATTAAAGTATCATTGCAAACCTAATTAAATTGAATATAATCAATTTTGGCGGGCGTCTACCTTCTCGGAACTTTCTAGAAGATTCCTTTGCATGTATTTAAAAGTACACGTATTTTTGTCGACGCGCAATGAAATAACAAAAATTGAAATAGCTAGTAAAAAAAACTTCAAAGTAGACTGAAGTTGCGAGCAAATTAATGTTTGACGCCTACTTCAGTTGCACCAATCGGTGAAATACCAGGAACAATAATTTACCAATCAACCGTTCATCATCAGTCCGATGAGCCTTTTATAGATTTGACCACCTCTCAATTCAAATATATAGCTGTAAAAGCCTTTTAGCTAACAATGGCAATTAGTTAACACATAAAGGTCGTTTACCACGTGCAGTGATGGTAAACATCGTGAGGAAACATGTCTTAGAAAATTTTCTAACACATGGGAAGTCTGTCAATACGCACTAGGGCCGCGTGACAAACCCTTATACTATAACAGAGAAGGCATGTGCCCAATAGAGGTACATATATATAGGTTATAACTTTAATTTTTAAATAGGTTTTCAAATCATCTCCATAGACGTTAAATTTTACAGCGTACGTTCAGTTTATATTTGCAGATTGTTGGTGGTAAAAGGTGTGAAGTGCTTGAGGGAAGGACAAAATTTAAAATTTTTGAGAAAGAAAAGATTGATTATAATTTGTATATGATGAATTTGTGAAGTGTTAGGTTCACCCGTATTGGCTTTCTATTGTTGCGTGAATAGGTCGACACGATTGGAGATATGTCGCGATATCGGGGTTTAATAGAAGTAAATTGGATGATAATCATTGAAGTTTTTACGACTTCACCAGATTGAGAGGTGGCAGTGCGTTACAAAGCTGCGCATGAACATTTCTTATGAGTAACTTAGCGAAAGGGTCCACGAGACAATGCTCGGGCTACTTTTGTTGGATAGATTTCTGACTCCAGGGACGCACTCCAGGACTGAAGAAGTAAAATTAATTGTAGTATTTTTTCAATAATTTCTAAGAGCGTTTTCCAACTGTTGTTAAGTGGAAATGCATTCCTGGATGATAAGGCGCACTAGCTTAGTAAATAACTATTCACTCTACTCTTGACTACCACATTGTAATCGTAGGGTAAGTATCGACGCGGCAAACTAATAACATTCTTTACGAATTAAAGACGAAGCAAAGAGCTTTGTTCGGGTTAGAGGGATGCAGAAAAGGTGAAATCCATTAGTGCGGTTTGATTCGATGCTAGAACGGGGATGGGGGAATCAGATCATGTGAAAGGGTATTTACACTAAAATACGTGAGTCTAGATCTAGAGTGATGGATGTCAATTTCGATAAGGATGATTGTGATTGAATATGAGCGAACAATGTATGCACGGTATAGAATGAATGGACTGAACTCTATTGTGGAGAGACAGTACGTGTCATTGGATGCACGGTTGGTATACGATGTTGCGTTAGTTCTGACTTTTATATATAAACGTTAGAGGGCCTTTAAGCGGGGTAGACAGAGGTTTAGACATTTTTTGGAACATAAGATACCTGAAATGCAAAGTAATTATCCCAAGCAGTAAAGTGGGGAAAACCCGGAAAACAAAAGTCTTCGAACAGTCTACCAGCAACAAACCATAAACTGCAAGTCGCACAACGAGCAACAGAAAGAGCTATGCTTGGTATTTCTCTACGGGAAAGAAAAACGAAGAAATTCGACGGGGACGAAGAGTACTCGACATAGCTGTCAAAGTAAGCAACATGAAGTGGCAGTGGCATAGTCACATCTCTCGAGAAAAAAACACAGTTTAGAGAAGCATAGGGACCTTTCAGACAAACCCACGCCCCTATAAAGACAGTCGGAAGTGCATGGATCCGGGAATCACAGGATCGTATATTGTGGATGGCAATGGGAAAGACGTATTTCCAGCAGTGGATTGATACGGGCTGATGTTGATGACTAGGACATAGTTACCAACCGTTCATGATTCTGCATAAAAGTAGAAAAACCGTGATTTCTTCAGCTATTCCTTCCTGGTGATCGTCGTGAATGTTATCATCTTGGAGCCACGTAACACGTCACGGTTATACAACAATAATTAATCACAGACATATAACCTCGCGGCAATTTATTGTTGTGTACGCAAACTTCAGAATCCAATTACAATTATGGGCAACGATTTTTTTTTTATTTTATCGAACGGTTTTACGAGCGGCGCGAGCAAATCAATCGATTTAAGTGGGCACAGAAAAAAAAACGTACCATTTCCTACTATTGTGATGGAGTTGTTTTTATTTCACTTTGACATTTCTAGAGGCGATTTCTTTTTGATAGTGGGTAGGCGGCTTTCGCTGCCACATGAAAGGGCCACCTCGAATGTGGACCATCTATCTCACAGAATTTTTTGTATGACGAATTACCGCTGTGTGGAAACTTTCACAACTTCACCAGATTGATGAGTAATCGAGCATGAGATGTTCAGCTTCAACCCTAATTATGTGTAACTTAGCACAAGGGTTGTTACCATAGGCCGTTACTGTCAGTCCTACAGTCCTGGTCTTACAGAATTATGCTGAGCTGTCCAGTCGGAAAGACAACTAAAAGGCCGGGTTCACGGGCGACAAGAGTGTGGGCTTTTGTCGACGTATGGACTGTATACGTGGGAGGTAGCCTATTGGATGAATGTGCTCAGAAGTGGCACTTGTAATCAGAGGATTGGTGTATGTAAGTGAAGAAGCAACGGTTCACTATCTTTTTCCTCCATATTAACCTTGTCTCCTACTTCTCCTTAAGGGTAAGCATAGCACCTGCATATCGACGCTGGAAAGCAAAAACGTCGTAAGAGACCCATTTTCACTTTTTTACATAGTTGGAATCAGAAAAGACGCGTCGAATGATAAATGACTTGTAACAATTAGATGAAAAATAACGAAAACAGGATTTTCAAGATTGACACTTCTCTTTTATTTTTGTACCGTAAAACGATTTTCATTTAAGAAAACTCTAGGTTAATGCCGTGGTACAATACTTATTCACCAAAAAATAATAAATATTGTGTCCCAAAACGACAGCTCTTGGTCCACAACACACAATAGTTATATATATTTTTTTAAAGTTGAAATGATTTTGGCTCCCGTGGATAATTTCATTTTTCTGGGTTACGACGTTTTTGTTTTCCAACGGCGATATATGTCCACTGGAATAGATAATACAGTATAAAGAAATATATGCTCTTAACCGCAAATGCTGAAGAAATGTGATAGAAGCAATCCTATATCGGCAAGAGAAAGAGAGGTAGATGGAGTGACAATGTATGGCATTTCAACCAGAGGTGATCTCTACTAGACGGAGTGACATTCTGTACAGAGATGATAGAGATGGCTCAGAGAGGGAGGACATCTGTTACATTTAACACTAAATGATGATATAACCAAAAAGTTGGGACAAAAATTTTTTCAACTAAACTAATTTAATAGGCATAGAGAGATAGAGATAGGCAAGTATATTTTTATCAAACGGATATTAATATTATCAGAAACAACCAGGAAGTATTTTTTATCTGTGCAAAAATAAATATGGAATAATATATAAAACACATATATATTACTAAATATAATTAATCATAACCAAACTCTCATCAAACTAACTTTGAAGTACATCCTTTGTAATAAAAAAAAATGAATTCGTAATCCGTTAACGTGATATTGCAATTTATAATACACAGCGCAGACATGACAGGGTTTGTACCATTGTGGCCCACAGAACTGATTTCGCTAGACATCAATTTTACGTCCTAAGTGCCTTTTTGTACAATAAAGTAAATAAATTATTACATATATACCCATTACCACTAAAAGAATGTAAGACACATATTACTGAATGGCTCCAAACCATCTCGTATGAATTTACAGAAGATCTTTTAAAACCATAATAAACAGTCAGAGTAACTCACTCCCTTCATACTCGTCCCTACACATACAGTCACTCTTCAACACATGCAACCTTTTACACACAAACACACTCACACACAAAAAACGATAAAACTAAATTACATTATAAGTTTTTAACTTTACTAAATTTGTATTTGTATTTAACTGTTTGGAGATGGGCGTCAATAGCTGCGACACAGTTTCTACTACTGCGGCTATTATCGAACTGGTTTGTACATGAATTTTTGGTTTGAAATAAAATCATATTATTATTATATTATTAAATTTATGTCTTTGTTGTTTTCTCGTGGACGTCATTGTCGTAAGTCAACATCGGCCCACCCAGTCGAAAGTCAAAGAAAAAATCATTCGTTTTTTGTTACCAATGAGGTACATTCTCTACAAGTATATATAGTATATAGCATTTGCTTAAATGTCTTGTTTTTTCATAAAAATATAGTTAGTATCTGAAAACGACGACCTACATAAAAATAAATTTTGGAAAAATTTTGAGATCAAATAGTGTACTTAAATTTTATATCAAAATTTTACAAAATTTATGTAAAGCATACTAAGTAATATATATATATGCACTACGTCATTTTAACTCTATCGGGTTTGACGAGAGACAGGTCCCATATGTGACAGGCATTGAACCCATCGCCATACATTGGGCACAATTTTTGAGCAAATTATGTTTTTTGTAATTACAAATACGAAAAAAAATGGTGCGAATCAACTGGGATTCAAAAATTGATTGCAAATCTACGACCTAATGGGTCATATTAACCTTATCCTCTCTTCTTAAAGTTAAGCAAAGCACCTCCATATGTATGTATATATATGAAGCAAGCACAATTTTTTTAGCAAACGATTTTTTCGTAATTGCAAAACCGAAAATAAATTAATTGGTGCGAACCGATTGGGATTCGAGTCAACTATCATTAGGGAATTAATCTAACCACTTAGCCCTTTTTTTTTTGTTAACGGGGAGGAAATCTTAAAAAAGATACCCCGCCGCGATCTTAAAAGAGATACCGGTTATGTGAGGTTTTACCCATTAAAACCTCCCCGGTGGCCCTTTCCTCGGTGCATGACTAGGGGCTCCGGGATCTCCAGTGGAACGCACCGGAGCCCATATGCATTGTGCTCAAGGAGAGCACGTCCCGGGGGGAGGTTACTCCCACAGGGGGGACCCTGTGCCCTCACAGTGCAAGGCTACAAGGGCCAGCCGATGTCGCCTTCTTCCCGGGTCCACCTTAGGGGACGACAAAGGCCTCCACCCTTGTCGCCCAGTGAACCCGAGGCCCCTTTTAGTCGCCTTGTACGACAGGCAGGGAATACCGTAGTCTTAATCTTGAGAGCCCAGAACTACAGGGCTGAAACTACAGCCCCTAGGTTATCACTGGAAGCATACTAAGTGTAATCATTAATTTCATATACTAGGTTTAAAACAATGTAATAGCTTTTTTTTTAATATTAAGTAGTGTAATTAATCTGACAAAATAAAAACTTAAGATATTAGATGTTTTATCATATTTTGAATGTAAATTAATTATGTATATAGTAAAAAATTGTACATAAAATTTACATATATCACATTTAAAAGAGTTACATGAATGTGTGTCCTAAAAGAGAACAAATATAATAAAATACTCGACAGCATAAATTGCTAACAGAGAAGAGAGCTATTAATTATATCTATCTTGGTAAATGAAAAACTCTAAAATGCCTTAGCTTTTAAACTGAGTTTAGTTCTTAATTATAAATGAGTCTATTGGCAAAAATGCCCAAACCCACAATTGTTTATAAGATTTTTCTACAACAAAATATTATTAAAATTTGCTCAAATTTAATACAAAACTGGCCTATCTCTAGTTTTAACATTCTTAAATAGAATAGCAAATTATCCATATGGTATGTTTATTTATTTATGCTTAAATTTATGTATACATATATAATATATTTTTATATTATTCTTATTTTTTTTTCACTAAGGTTGCAATCGGGACTTTTTCTACACAACCCTAAGGTAGACTGACAGATTATGCCTTCTGGCATTAAGTCCGCCTTATTGTACACTATTATTATATGCAAATAAAGATTAAAAAAATAATAGTGTTGCAATCTGTCATCATCAAATATACAAATAACATAAACAATGAAAATTACATGCTGCACAAACTGATTGGAATTTAAGACAAGCTTGCTATTGTTCGCCGTGACTTATCTAGGCCTTTTTTTTTGTTAACGCGGGGGAATTCTTTTTACAAACCATCCTCCGGTACCCTGGGTGGGCCCTGAGGGTTGTGTGGGACTCCGCCTGGGCAGCCACTAAACCTTCGGCGAATGCCATCAGCCGTTATGAGCGGGGTGCCCCGGATCTGTCAGCGACAGGACAACCCAACGACCAGCCGGTCCCGGCAGACCGGACTTCATCCTCAAAGGGGACTTCTCTGGGTGCCGACGACGCCGAAGCATAACTGGGGCCAGGTACCCATTCTGGCCCCGCTTCTGATTACGGGGGCGGCAAGAGGAGGCGTTGGTTATAACGCCTCCTGCGCAGGGAGGAAGCCTTTGCGCTAACCTCCCTGACCCGCTCGTCATCCTCTTTCTGGGACATGACCGTCTCACAGAAGGAGCGACCGCCGTCCAAGACCTGTCACTCGAGACCATCGCAAGAGCGAGGCTCGGAAGTGACAGGTCTACTCCACCGATGGCAGATACCAAGTCGTAGCGCTGCGCTGCCCATCTCGGGCACACCTCGAGGGTGTGCTGGGCTGAGGGTGTGCCACCGGTGACAAAAATGGCAAAAAATAATTTATACTCGATGAATGCAGTAACCAACCTTGGTGTGATAACAACAATACTACATAGGTAAACATTATACTAATCAGTCATAAGATTTCAAGGAAATTAAATTGTTGATGAATATTTTATGGCTTGGTAACAAGACCTTTAAGCCAAGTCTTTTTTAAAACAAATACACTTATTTCTTATGTCTAAGATGAAAATGTAAGTTAGATGATACCCCCCATGAGTCCCCGCGCCATTTTTCCAAGGAAATTAAATAATGAAAATGAAAGTAGATTATAAAAAAAACTAATGATGTACTAGTTGCTAGGCAATGAACTTCACTTTAAATGATTTTTTGACCTAAAAAGCCATTAACGAATGTTGAATTTTATAAATATACAGGACTAACATTCTAAGTCTTTATTATAAGCAAAAGGTCCCAAAAGAAAACCTTCTTTAATTTGCCAATAATATTCAAGAAAGAAAATTCTTTCATTGCATAACAATTGAGCATATTGTCAGTCAAGTTTGTAGCATGCATTTGGAGATGTGTTTGTAGATGATAGTAACATTTGTATATTGAACAAAATATGAACAAATAATATCACATCACTAATATCACACCAACCAATTTCAATGATATATTTTTTATTGGAATGTACTTCAAGGGTAGTTTGTTAGGTTCTGATTAATACTATCCCTTAATATTTCTATAATAATTTGGAAATACAAAGAAGAAAGTCTGATTTGAATTATGATTTTTGTTTTTACTCGTAAATATATTTCTTGTTAAATGGGGTAGACAGAGACAGTAACCTCTGTCTGCTTTTGAGCATACTTACAGGGTCGTATATCTAAAAATTCACTATAAAAATATTTATTTTGAAACTGTTGTTTATTGACACATAATGTATATGCTGTTGGTTGACCAATTATAAATAAACTTTTTTTACGAAATATAGACCATTATTTTTTCATAATGATTAAACAAAGCTTCAAAAAAATTGAGAGAGAATTTAACACATACGTAAAATCTAATACAATTGTCATATTGGTTTGTCCCGACTATCAATTGAATCTCAATGGCCCTTTTGACTTTCTTTTTTTTTTACTTTAATGTGCCGGTTTACGTAAGACTGGCTAGATTTCCCAAGAATATCAAAGAAGACGAAAGTTTTAAAATCCTTCATCCACTTAAGTTAAACTGTAACTAATATTTTTTTTAAAAAGAATGTTTCTTTTTTTTTAAATATTACTAACAATCTTGTTAACCATTCCAACTAAGCTTAAGCTTGTGCTAGGAGATAGTTCACACCAATAGTCAAATGGTGGAATAGAATCTACAACCTTATAATTCGCAGACCTGACCCTAAGCCGTTAAATTAGTATGTAATGTAATGTTATATTTAAAATAATGTCTACTAAATATATTAAATCCAGTAATGCAAAAAAAAATTACATCTCTATGTTCAAAGCCTTCTTTTTACTTGTTTTAATTTTACAGTTAGAGTTATTTGAGCCAACTTTTTCAGCTTTTAATATAAGCAGAAGCGAAGCTTTCAGTGTCAGTCACACAGTTCTGTCATGAATAATGCAACTTCATTGGTATATATTAATCGGGATTCAATCTGGAGTCCAAAGACCCAGATTTAAATTGTGAAAATTTTTATATAGTCAACAATACAAATTACTGCTTGTAAATATCGACGCTGGAAAACAAAAACGTGGTAACTCACAAAAATGAAATTGTTCACCAGAGTCGAAAAACATTTCAACTTTAAAAAAAAATTATAACTTTTGTGTTTGTGGACCTAGAGCTGTCGTTTTTGGACACAATATTTATTATTTTCTGCTGAATAAGTATTGTACCACGGCACTAACCAAGAGTTTTCCTAAAAGAAAATCGTTCTACAGTACAAAAAAATTGTCAATTGTCAATCTTGAAAATCCTATTTTTGCTAATCATCTAATTCTTACAAATTGTCATTCGACGCGTCTTTTTTTCGGATTCCAAAGACGTAAAAAAGTGAAAATGGCCATATGTGTCAATTACTACGTTTTTGCTTTCCAGCATCAATATAATCATAGTAAACAAAAATAATACAAGTTATAAGTAATCCTTAAATCATTTGATCAAGCCATGGTAAGACCCTTAAATGTTGTATGCTATAAGCCTGGAGTAACAGTATTTTTTGAAACCAGTATAGGAAGTTAGTGTTAAGTTAATCATGTAAGTTAGTCATATAGATTCATGCTGTGGACTTCAGAATATCAAGTAAGAGAGTAGGATGAGTGTTAAAGTCTTCAGGCTAACAATAAAAGTCATTCATTGAATCGGAAGTCATAATTTGGTTGTTCGTATTTGTTAGAAGCCCATAGATAAATTTTGAACATTGTGTACCAATGATATTTTTAGTAAATTACAATACATCATGTTAGCAACTCCGGGATTGTTACTTTACACAACAAAGTTGTCTATTTCTTCAATCTTTTTATAGTTCAAAACATGATAGTGTGAAAATTAATGAAGATGAAATGGTTTTCATCCATATATCGATATGAGGAGTGGATTCAAACCATCTTCATTAATTTCAACAATAGAGGAATGACACATAAAATTACTGGCAAATTTGCAACCTTCATTGATACCTTTACCTATAAAATATTTGATATATGTTACATCTGTCATCTAAACATATCATAACATTAAACTTTGGTGTTCCTAAATAACAAGCTGTCACATGCTTTTTTTAGAAGGTTAGACAGAGACAGTAATATGGTTATAAGTACAAATTTGTGCAAATAATTTTTTGTACATAAGAAAGCACAAATATTCATATAAGCCAGCTGGGACACAAACTCCTAACAAGAATGTAGAATCAAACAATTGACCCAGAGGTTCCCAACCTCGTGCATTTATCGATTGCATGCTGTCTTCACCTATAAAAGTGATGGCATTAGCCATACAACTATTCCATTGTTTGTACATTAAAAATGTTGGATGGCACCATGGTGCCCGTGGAATGATTCATATGTGCTCGCCACTATTCGACACAGACGGATTTGTTTCTCAAATTAATTGAAAATATTAATTACTATGTTTTGTAAATACATTTCTCTGGTTGTATGCAATTTGAATAATCATTTTATTATTTTGAAACATATTAGTGTATTATTCATTAATAAATTATGAACATAAAAAAATAAAAGATGGGAAAATGAGAAGTGATGGAAGGAGTTGGTCAATTTAAAAAAATAGGTGCCCACCACTCGACCATTTAGAATGTGCTCTAGAGTACAAAAAGGTTGGGAACCCCTGACTTAACCAATAGACTATCAATAATTGTAATTTTTATTAAGTATAAAAGCAGGTTATCACTGCAGATCACATGGGAAAGAGCTATCAGTGTGTCATAAAATTAAATTAAATCAAATTATAGCATTAATTAAAAATAAAATGTTATGTGAACTCATTACGTCTTAAAACACATGGTGACAAGACATGTGGTAGTGCTTCTCTTTGTATTATCACCATCAAAACTTTTTAAACTAACCTAAACGTTTGAATGGTATTCAATTTTTCAATCAACGATTTAAGAACTATTCATTTTACTACAACAGCGTAAAACTTTTTTTTAGCCCTCAAATCTAAATAAATATTAAATAGGGCTATATATAAATATCTGAATGTTCTAACTGTTTCTGAAGCCATAAAATATGCTGTACAGAAATTGTCAATGCTGTTTCAACTTCATGTGGTAACCTCTAACTTGTCACACCTGGGATACAGGGATTAATTGCTGTTCTAAAGCAAAATTCCATCAAATATAATCAAAATTAGAATCCTGAAATACCTTAATTACCACATGCAAAGTTAAGCAGTGTTGAAATTGTAGATGAAGAGCACACAAATGACATCCTTATGTTAAATTGTTACGAAAACTGAACTGACCTGGGATTGCACCATCAAAAACGAAAAAATTGGTACAGAAATAGGTATAATCCTGACGGAGCTGCCGGAGATGCGGTCACGGTGACCGCCACACCGCCAGCGCTCATTCCTCGGCTCACGTAAGGTCAAACGGCGGGACAAAACACATTTTCACTGCAAACCAGCCAGATTCGCTATTCATTGGGCCGACCTAACGAAAATCTACGGGAAAGGTCACGCGTGGCACAATTCCATACTTTCACATTGCAAAACATTTGGCACTAGGGACGGAGGGACGAGCGCTGGCGACGTCAGTGGCCCCGTACACCGCACTCGAATCGCTCACGTATCCACACAGACAACACTTTTCCTTTCAATATCGCGGTATTCATGGTGACCTCTGTTCACTTAGGGCTTCGATACTTCTTAATATCATCACAGAACGTTAGAAACTCCCAAGTCAACCTCTCAAGAGGCAAAATCGTAACTCGATTCGGGTGACACAGGCCTGCTCAGGACGTTTCCGTATCTCTGTATTGCTTATCGGACTTATCATCTTGAAAACCAGCAAACTTACATTGTAATTGTTATCCAACGCATTCAGAAGTCGATTACTTAGATCATGAGCGTTATTACTCATTTATAAACGAAAATATTTAACTAAATACGACGAACGTGTCTCGGCTGCGTCGTAATGGCGGACCGACGACTACGTATGCCCGTGCCAGGGCATTTTAGCCGAATAATTCAGCTGATATCTACTAAGGCGACGCACACTCGTGTTTTTCCGTTTCTTTTGACGGCATAACTTCAAATTAAATAATATTCACCGCTAGATGGCGTAAGTTAGAAAATGTATTTATTAAATTAAAGATTAAATCTTTCCATTTGAAGAGCAACTTGAAAGAAAATTAAATATAACAAATGTTTTTCATCATATTGCTTAATATTTAGTTATTTTATGGGTAAAATTTAAATACTGAAATGTTGAAAGATTGCAACATTAAATTGATTTTGTCAACAAAAATGGCAACAGAATGTATGAAGGTTTCATTTGTATAAAGAGATGGCGTTAAAAACTATCTAAGAAAGCATATCAGATATGTTTCTTACTCTCCCTACTTTTTTAAAAACCATGCCAGTATAAATAAATTAAAAATTACTGGGAAATTGAAGTTTATTTGATACCTTGAAATTTCAAAGCGGTTGTTTTAATAATTACAAACAATAATTAGTACATCAGTATATGTGACAATACTGCTCCAATGTAAACAAGTCAATTCTTTTAATAGCGGTAAAGCTAAGCAGCGGCTTTTATAGTTTGAATTGATCAGGTTGATAGAAAAAGTACCTCACAGAAATCCGGGGACATAATAGTAAAGTCAACGACGATATTTTACGCCGGCCCATTTATTTTGTGCAATAAATAAAAATGTGTGAAGTGCGTAGGTTTGGATCTTGCTATTTTAAAATTGTTATTCAGAATCACTCAATCAATCACGAAATGGATTTTAATACACTGCCATTAGGGCAGTATATTAAAATCCATTTCATACATTACATATTTTTTGTTGCAAATCTTATGAAGGCTCTTTAAAAGTAATAAAACAAGGCTAGATTGTGCAAAATAGGTCAGATAAAATAAGTGTTAATTATTTTATTCGAACTGTTTTGTTATATCTTTTTCAGAATCAGATCAGAAATTATTATTGTTTTAGATCTTGTACGATTTTCCGATTGTTAAAGTTTTTCCTTTTTTCCGTTTACATTCGGGAAAAAACTGATGTTGTACTAGCAACATTAAACTTAGGCCATCTTTCAAATATCAAGTGTCATTTTTCGATCGTATGAAGTCGTGTGTCGTGTTTTTTTAAACGATGGCTTAAACATCAAAAATTCTTGTGTTTTCAAGTATTATTATGCGATTTCCCTCGCTTAATATACTCGAGAAAATTTAATTGTGTTATATTATTGTTGTGAAGTAATAGAATATAATTGTTATGTGTTTATAAATGGCGATAATGTCGGTTTATTTGTGTGTTATGTTGTGAGAGAGCGATGGATCGTCGGTGTTCACAGTCGGTCCGGACGCTAGTTTTCGACGATTCGGACTCTGACTTGCCGAAAAGTGGTCAGAAAAAGGAACTATCCTCGTCCGGAGCTCCGTCATCTTTAAACCAGAGTGCAGAAGGTATGAAAACAAAAGCTTTATTCTTGTTGATGGACTACTTTATTAGAGCGCGGCAATATCGTGTTTTCAAGGTTTGTTCGGCTGTCAATGCGAATTTAATTGAGAATGTGTCAATGATCGTGGTCTAGTCATTATATATTTATAAGATACTCTTCAACATAAACTCCATTGTGAATAAACGAAGTGCCGTTTACTATATCCTAGGGATTTTGAAAAAAAAGTTTGTACACAGAATTTATTTTGTAATGCACAATGATGAAATAAATAATTTTACGATATTTATAGTAGAAAGTAATGTTGGTGGAGAATCGTCAACTGCAATCAAAAAAGTCATGGCATTCAAGCACCTTTTTTTTTGTTAACGCGGGGGAATCTTTTTATAGACCATCCTCCGGTACCCTGGGTGGGCCCGGAGGGATGTGTGGGACTCGGCCTGGGCAGCCCCTACCCACTAAACTTTCCGCAAATGCCATCAGCCGTTATGAGCGGGGTGCCCTGGATCTGTCAGCGACAGGACACCCCAACGACCTGCCGGTCCCAGCAAAGACCGGACTTCATCCTCAAAGGGGACTTCTCAGGCACTCAGAGAAGTCCCGACGACGCCGAAGCATATTGGGGCCAGGTACCCATCCTGGCCTCGCTTCGGATTACGAGGCGGCAAGAGCACCCCGACACGTCGCCTGCGGAGGGAGGGTGCCTCTGCACTCCCCTCCCTGACCCGCTCGTCAGCCTCCTTCTGGGACATGACCGTCTCATAGAAGGAGGCGACCGCCGTCCAAGACCTGTCGCTCGAGACCATCGCAAGAGCGAGGCTCTGAAGCGACAGGACTACACCACATGGCATTCAAGCGCCTAAAACAGTGGTGAATAGTTTAAAAAAGAATGTGTGGTACTAATAAAATTTAATTAAAAAAAAGAAATGACTTGCAATCTATAGCAATTATCAAGTATTTTAACCCTAAATAAATAAAATAGTTTATTCCATGTTTACCTACCAAAACAACTAATTATTTCATACATACACACATAGATATGAATTTATCAGTTTGCTACCAAACTGACTACAGAATGTATCTCATAGAGAACTGGGAATAGATTAAGTCAACTTCCCAATGATATTTCTATCTGATTTGATGATATATATATTTGCCAAAATAAATACTAATAAACATAGATTTTTGTTATTTATTTTTGTATAAGCTTAGCTTAGTTTTGTTGTTTATGATTTTAATTAATTATTCAAGAACCAATCATGGATTACTTACCCCACCAGGGGGACCTTGTGTCGAGTTACTAGCAATATAGGTTCAGGCTAAGCGACCTAAGAGCTATGCCACCTCTCAATCTGGTGAAGCAGTCAAGGCCAGCTTCTCTGGCCAATCTGTGTAGATCGTCATAAAAAATATATGGATTAACTTTTTATAAATGGACTTATTAATGGAACAAGATATTTCATCATATCAAGTTGAAGTTGTCATTTATTTGAATATAACTAGACTATGAAAATCTTACCACCAAATTATTATAGTTTGTGTTCTGTGTGTGTATGAATGTGGATAGTATTATGTATGTAGCTCATGTATATGCAATTAACAGTTAGTAGTTTATTTAGTTAGTGACATTTTCTTAGTTTAAATAAGATAACAGTACATATCTGCTTTTGTCCTTACCAGCTACTTTAAAATCTATACCAAAAAATCTAATTCCACATTTTGTTTTTTCTTATATAAATAAAAACTTTATGATATGATTACTTGGGTAGTACCATATGAATGTCTTAGGAACTGGAACAGATAGCAGCATATTTGATTTGTAAGTTTATGTTCCATTGTAACTGCCAACAATTGGATTGTGGGAAATATTTTTTACTGGTGTAACAGTATACTATGTCTGTTACACAGTCATTATTTTGTTTAGTCCACACTCTAGTATATGAAGTAAGGAAGTGTAATTTATGTTGACATCTTTTCTGATTTATGTAAAGTAGAGATGAAACGGATATCCAGGAACTATCCGGTATCCGGCCTATCCGGCCTTGTTTTCACTATCCGGCCGGATACCGGATAGTATAATTTTAAAAAATCTCATTATTTTACTCAAGGCAAATCAATCATACTCCAATAGGTTATGGACACCGTTTATTTTATAAAAATGTTTGTTTTATTAATTATTAGTTTAATACTCAAAATTAACAAGTGGCAAATTGTGTTGAATAAATACCAAATTTTCCGCATTTGTTGGTAAGAGGCGAATCCGCTTACGTGCGATCCGAATGCGCCTGAATATATCCGATCTCGTTGACCGCGCCAATATTCAAATCAAACTGATCGCGTCAACGCAATAAAGGACCGAATATCCGGCGCTCCGGCCTAGTAGCTTGCCGAATATCCGGCGCTCCGGCCTAGTAGCTTGCCGAATATCCGGTATCCGGTATCCGGCCACACTACTATCCGTTTCATCTCTAATGTAAAGTAATTAACAGTAGTGAGTGGAACAAGTTGCGGTGTCAGTCTTTCCATCCAAGTAATGTGGGAGCCTTCAAGAATAGAATGAATACTTCTAAATGCACTGCAGGATTTCATCCTTTCGTTGTGAACATCTTACAAACCTAAACGAAGCGCTTTGCTTAGTCTTTTATTATTCATACAGCAAAGGACTGGAATAGTTTTCCCGCGTCTGTCTTTCCCTCCAATTACAATGTGGGTATTTTCAAGAGTAGAGTGAATAGGCATTTACTAAGCTAGTGCGTCTTACCATCCAGGACTGCATTTCCACTTAACAACAGTGTTGTAGTCAAGCACTTGCTTAGAAAGTATAAAAAAAAGGCATTTGCTATACTAGCATGTACCATCTTTCAACTATTTCACCGCAAAACATGAGGTGGGATCGTGGACAAGCACTAGTTTATACCCCATAAAAAATCACTTTATTATTTTCAACCGTGGGAATAAGATTCAAGACTACACTGTCTTATAATATTACTATTAGTTTTTGTTTTTAATATTGATTTTAGTTTATTAATGTCGATTTGCTACCCTCTAACACTGTGTATATTTATTTATTATTTATTTGCACAAAATAAAAGGCTACATGAAGGCAAATTTTAACCTGGATAATATATATACCTATATTTATATTTTTGACTACAATGTAAAATCAATTTAATTTTTTATTTTAACTATATTTTGGAATGTAAGAAATTCTTTGTCTTAAATTTGTTTATCATATAAAATAAGGTTTTTATAAAATAAAGTATGATTAAAAATAAAATAAAATGTTAATTGTTACAACATTTAAAACCTCTTTGTATAACCGAATTATCCGTGGGAATATTACGAAATAGAATTCATCAGAACCTAACCAAATTCTCATCAAACTACCTTTGAAGTACATATTTTCCAACATAAAACATCGAAGTCGGTTGACGTGAGATAAGATATTAGTGATTCGCCCATTCATTGCTCTCATACTCAATGCTAATTTAATACTTATATGGTTTTCATCACCGTCAAGATTGGACCAAATTTAAATAGGACCATACTGAAAGCACCAAGTTTAAAATAAAAAAAGAATCATCTAAAGTGGTTCACCCAGTCTAAAGTTATGATTTGATAAACATAAAAATTTTTTTTTTTTTAAAGAAAGCTAGCAATATTTCTTTTTTTTTTCAGAAATGTTACTAATAATCTTGTTAACCATTCCAACTAAGCTTAAGCTTGTGCTAGGACATGGTTCACGACTAGTCCAATGGTGGATTCGAACCCACGACTTTACGATTCGCAGGCCGTACCCTAAACCATTAGGCTATTGACGCTTATACAGACGAATTGAGAAGCTCCTCCTTTTTTGAAGTCGGTTGAAAATTAAATTACTTCTAATTAATATTCTTAAATTATGTGTTATGAATTTAAATGACGCCTTTATAATGAAATCTAATTTATTAAAATAGGTATGACACTTTACAATGCCCGGTGTTCTGTGTTATTCAAAAACTGTGACCTTGTTTCACACTGAAACGAGTGCTATGCAAACTTTCTGTTTCTGTTTAAAAAGCAAAATTTATTGTCTGAAACATTTATTGTATGTGGACTATTTCTATTTGTGTCTGCTTTTATGCAAAACACCACCAAATTTGAGTGTAGGAGCACTGTTGCTTTGTCAAGCACAATTTCTTGATTGTCAAATCTGGAGTAATTCAAGCATTGTATTCTCTTATATAAAGTTATATATATTTCGAATACACATTCCTGATATGGGGTGATGTCTGTAGGGGGTGGTGTATGCCAGGACCGAACACTTGCTCTTAGGCTTTGGTACGGAACCGTTGTGGCTAGAGGCTTTAATTGTTTATAGATTTGATGAATGATGATGATTCTATGTGATGTCGGTTTTTATTTTAGCTCACAACTATACTATATAGGTTCTCAAGTCGTCGTTCTGAATTGATGTTATATTATGACATAACTCCAAATTCCGTGTCAATGGCTTGCATTCCCCTGATGCACATTTTCCGGCGTAATTTATTATCATCCACAACCGTTCTTAGGTATGATCTATATGTGTAGTTAATGGTTTTCCCGATCTTCGGCTCCTCACGGAAACCTGTCGTCATACAAGGAAAAAGGTTAGCACTGCAAAACCCAAAGTTTAATGGCGCTCGTCGGCCCTTTCTTGTATAACGTTTGAACGAAGTAACTCCTATTATTATCATCACTGTTGCCTGTACGTGTACTTTTAAATATACATTTTAACTTCCATTATTCATAACGTAAGAACTTAAGTTTCAGTCCACCTTTCGAGGATTGATTATTGATTACATTTTTTTTTTTTAAAGAATGCTAGCAATTTTTTTTTTTTCAGAAATATTACTAACAATCTTGTTAACCATTCCAATTAAGCTTAAGCTTGTGCTAGGACATGGTTCACGGCAATAGTCCAATGGTGGATTCGAACCCACGACCTTACGATTCGCAGGCAGTACCCTAAACCATTAGGCTATTGACGCTTCATTGGCCTAAATCATCTTCTAGCGCTGTGGTCGGCAAAGTGCGGCCGCATGTGGCAATTTAACTCCGTCAGTGCGTCTGTGGTACATATTCCCGGATGTGCAATAATATTTTCATTAAAAAAAATCTTATTTCGATAAATATTCTTCTGTGACATATGGCACAGAAACGTGGTGTCTCACTATGGGCCTCATAAGTTAGCTCAAAGTCGCACGACCTATGGAAAGGGCTATGCTCGGAGTATCTCTACGAGGTCACATCAGGTATGAAGAGGTCCTTAGTGGAACGAAGGTAACCGACATAGCTCGCCGGGTAACCAAGTTGAAGTGACAATGGGCAGGGCCGATGGAGCCGAAAAGTTCTTGATTGGAGATCACGGATCGGCAAGCGCAGCGTAGGACGTCCACCCCAAAAGGTGGTCTGACGACGACATCAAATTCGCAGGACGCAGCTGGATGGAAGTCACTTACAACCGGTCCTTTTGGATGTGTAGCAGTGGATGTTTTGCAGCTGAAATGACGATGTATAATATTATTTTTGTTTAAGGTTAAGGATAGATATATGCAATTAAATTTTAATAAAAGTTTACTAAACAAGTAGATTTGGCTCCCAATTTTTTTTTTTAAATTATTTTTTTTAGATCGCAACCACAGACCTGTGTCCGTGCTCTTTTCCAATACATTTAAATTATTCACTCTGCATTTATTAAAAGAGTGCCCCTCCTACAGTTACTATTTTCCTTTTTTTTTTTTTTTAATTTTTTTAATTGTTGTAATGTTCAAATTTGTCTCTTTGATAATAAGTTTGCCGACTTTTTTTTAGCACAAGCATAAAGTTAGTTGGAATGATTAACACGAATGTTAGTAATTTTATTAAAAAAGATAGCATAGCATTTTTTTTAAGTCTTTTGTTTGGTGTTTCGTGGTTTTGTTTTGGTTAAACAAAATATCATAGTTCTCCTTGTATATAGTTTCGATGTATTGTTTGGTATATTTTAATTACACTTATTATACGACATTAAAGCGTTATATAATTAATGAGTCTGATTACGCCATTTATTTAATAGGTCGTTGAGTTAGCGGTGGCAGTGCGATATGCAAATTGTGTTTATGTTATTTGCATACACTTATTGGGTTTATCGCTCTGTGTATAAACAACCTGCGCAGGTCACAGCCATGGTAGCTCAGTGGCAAAGCGTTCGCCTCACACCTAATTTTGTATAAAGATTGTGAGGACACGCAGTTGTGACGGTATTCGTTAGAAATAATTCTTTGTACAACATTACACTGTCTCGATAAAGCGAGTGTATTAGTTGTTGGACTATTTTATTCCACGAGACCTACAAATTATAACAATATTTGTATAAATTTTTTTTTTTTTTTGCGGTGACCCTCCCTTTTTCACTTAAGGATATGAAAAATAGTTTACGTCGTCTGAGAGTATCAGACATACATTCGGTACTACTTATAACATTTCATAAAAATCGGCTAAGTAGTTTCGGAGGAGTTTTGTTATAAACACTGCGACACGAGAATTTTTATAATATATATTATATCTATTTTAAAGTTTTCCTTCGTTAAAGGCTAAACCGCTAGAGAAACGTTCCGTGAGATTAATGGTGTTTTGGGGATGGTACTCTATCACTTCGAACCACGGAGGAATGGTTTCGACGATTCAGAGCCGGTGAGAACGACACCACGGATAAGCCAGCCGGCGGAAGACCTGTGACGACAAATACCGATCAAATCATGGACTACATCGAGTTAGACCGGCATGTGGCATCTCGTGACATCGCCCAGGAGATGGGAGTTAGTCACCAAACCATTTTAAACCATCTGCAGAAGGCTGGATACAAAAAGCGATGTTTGGGTGCCGCATGATTTGACGCAAAACCTTCTGGACCGAATCAACGCCTGCGATATGCTGCTGAAACGGAACGAACTCGACCCATTCTTGAAGCGGATGGTGACTGGCGACGAAAAATGGATCACATACGACAATATCAAGCGAAAACGGTCGTGGTCGAAGGCCGGTGAATCGTCCCAAACAGTGGCCAAGCCGCGAATTTCGGCGTTAGTGAACTTCATGTTTACACGTCTATAACTGTTGAACGCAATATCCAAACTAATTATGCATAGCGTCGTTTTGTAGGTTATGTCAAGACCTTTCAAATTATGTATAGTATTGCTAGATACGAGCTCTGTAGCGCTTTGTACATAGCCGCGAAATTCAAAAGGCGGAAGGGAGATATTTGACAACCTATTATTTTCAAGTCTACATTAAGTTGTTAACGTAAGCGAGGGCTTAGCGCTAACTTAAGTGAAAGCTCACAACTTGTTACTATGCTTTGTCCAAGGCTACACTAATAGCTTATTACGTTCGATGCCAGTGACGTCATTTGGCATGCTCTATCAGCTATGGTACGCCAGTGATGCGGTGGTTTGATCTTGAAACCATGGCCGTTGGATGCCAAGACGGTAAGGCTCAGAGATTGGTGTATTTTCTAGACCTGTAGTCCTGCTCTTTTTAAATTTGTTTACGGTGTGAATATCACCGTCTCAGCATGTGCTGCCCGCAAGGCTCGTCCAATATTGGCATCATCAAGTCCTATTTTTCTTTCTTTTTTTAATGTGTGTTATATTGTGTCTGTAATGTGTTTGTATATTATGATGCCAATTAATAAAATATCACTGACCGTACAGATGTGGCCGACCTACTTCCACCTCAATTTCTTCACTTTAAAGAGAGCTGTTTCGACTACCTTCGTTCTCCTTTGAGTTTTTTCGATTACGCTTGTGTAAAGTTAAGCAACAGCCTATAACATGTCCCATGTTGGGCCCATGCCTTCTCCGTATAGAGAGTATAAGGGCATAGTATGGATTGGCGGACTTCAGATACCTTAGAAAATTATCTGACACCTGCAGGTTTTCACAATGTTCAATGTGATTCACCGTGGATCGAATTAGGGTTGCTAGTGTACTATGTAACTTAACGGCCGTTTAACACAGCTGATAAAAAAACGTGTCTATTACGTTTGAAATGTACTTCTTAATCTCTCGTCATAACCTCAATATTTCCGGAGCTCGTTAGCTTGTTAAATTCCATAATTACTGATAAAACACTTGACTGTTCGGTCTATGACCATTTGTTTTCATGGTCCACGTGTCCTGCTTTCTGGTAATTCTGTACAATAACTTTAGTATCTTTATTACTATACAAGCTAACATGTTACCAATGTACAGAACCTCCGAGCTTCCGCGCGTCCGAACGAAGCGATTTGAGTTATCGTTCAT
Source organism: Meandrusa payeni (assembly GCA_029286785.1). NCBI lineage: Eukaryota > Metazoa > Arthropoda > Insecta > Lepidoptera > Papilionidae > Meandrusa > Meandrusa payeni. Next base: position 9,104,328 of record JAGSMX010000029.1, read on the forward strand.
CGTGCGTACGGCAAAGGAGTGGAACAAGTTGCCGGCGACAGTCTTTCCTCCCAAGTACGACGTGGGATCATTCAAGAGTAGAGTGAATAAGGCACTTAATAAACCAGCGCGTACCTTCTTTCGACTATATTACCACTTAGCATCAGGTGGGATCGTGGTCAAACACTAGTTTAGACCCCATAAAAAAGTCCTTGTAGCTAAAAAGTGCAGTCGGTTGAAAACCTGAAATAGTTACCTTTTTTTTTTGTTGACGAGGAGGAAATCTTCAGAAAGATACCCCGCCTTCTGGTGGGAAGGCGGCGGTTATGTGGGGTTCTTATCCACTAAAACCTCCCCGGAGCCCCTCTGTACTGTGCTCAAGGAGAGCACGTTCCGGGGGGAGGTTACTCCCTCCCCCCTGTGCCCTCGCAGCGCAAGGCGACACGGGCCAGTCGTCGCACTCTTCTCGGGTCCACTTTGGTGGACGACTCAGGCCCCCACCCTTGTCGCCCAGTGAACCCGAGGCCCCTTCTAGTCGCCTTGTACGACAGGCAGGGGATACCGTAGTCTTATTCTTGAGAGCCCAGAACTACAGGGCTGAACTGGTTACCTACCTGAAATAACTGAGATAGTTACCTACCCGAACACATTATTACACAGTTATGTACACTTCCAACAGGAAGTGGGTTCAAGTTCAATTGTCTCTGGAGTAGGAACGGAAGCCATAGTCAAAGAGTCAAACGGAAGTGCCAGCTAAAAGTCCGGCTTCGGTTTGTTGTACGGTAAATGTAGTTAATTTATACTTCAATTAAAGTAATTAACTGTGGCCGTTTAAAAGGAATGCCGAATATATAACTTAATCAAATCGGACTCTATTCTTACAACAATAAATCATTTATTAAAAGTTAAATTTATAGTCTATGTGTGTGTACATCAGGTGGGATCGTGGTCAAGCACTAGTTTATACCCCATAAAAAACGTCCTTCTCTATAAAGAGAGTATAAGAACGTAGTTCATAGAAAATTCTCTCACACGTGTATGTTTCTTCACGTTGTTTTCCTTCACCGTGCGCGTGGTAAATCAACACTTAACATTGCTACAATCATTAATTATTTGGGTTGATATTTCTGTCAGTTAAGTTTCTATTCATCTCCGTACTAGGAACACTGATAACAACAGTTTCATAATTGGCCTTTATTACCTGTAGGTTTACTATAATTTTGTAACAAACCGTAATTGTGTATCTATATAATCAGTGTCATTGATATATCTACTGAGAAATGTTTCAAAAACGTTTTCATAATGTTCCTTTGTATGTTGATATCAAAGGTTATGTTCCGCTATTATGTATATAAACCGATGTGGCCTTTGAGTTCACGCGTTTGAATATTCAATGTGGACATATCGTCATATGTTTGTTTGTGTATATTTAAACACACACAAAATATATATGTACGTATATTATCTTGTACATTAGTACATCCTGTACATTTTATTGCTATGTTAACATTGTTTTTGAACTACCCAAAAAAGAGAGGAGGTTTCTAATCCGTCTGCCTTTTTGAATTTTTAGCGTAGATTGATTTGAAGTCTGTTTTTATTTTTACTCATAAATAGACATAGACATAATGCATTAAAAGAAAGAAAAAAAACACAGTTTAACAAAGAAAAAGTGGACAACAAGAACGTGATATGCATGTGCTTTTTTCGCAGCAGGTGCTGTCGCTATGCTGGCAGTGACAGCTTGATTTTCAGTGGTGTCCAGGACTGCGTACTATGGTATTTAATTGATTTACGTATAAAACGAATGTATGTGAGAATAAATACAGTTTTTAAGTCATTTTGCCAAATGTGTGTATGATTGGCTCATCACTTGTCGTCAAAAAGGGGTCAAGAGGACATATTTATATCCATTACAGCTGATATATGGCTTACGTTAATAATTCAATGGTAGTTTTGAACCTACAGTGTTATATATACATGTTTTTAAGTTGCCAAATCTATGTATCGTCCACTACCTGTCACACACGGGACCTAGACCTAGTAAATTTGGTGAAGAGCGGTCCGCGTTTGGTGTGTCTGTCTTCCCCGCTATAAAGAGGTAAAGGGGATAGATAGACTATCTATTGCTCACATTTCTAATTAAAATAGGTACAACTTAATTAAGACGTTACGTTAATTTTTACTTAAACTAAGTAAAAATTAACGTTATTACCGCCCTTGCCCACATTAAGACGTTCTTAATGTGGGCAAGGGCGGCCTTATCGCTAAACCCTGTAGGACATGAGAGGTAAAATAAATACCAGGGTAACAAGAAAAGTCAATAATAAATAAATGAGATCAAAAATTGTTTATAATAGGACATGACAGCTATTCTTTATCCGTTCCAAAACAAGTCGATGATCATCCATACATCATACATCATAATTTCAGCTGTAAAACATCCATTTTTAGATATAGCCCCTTTCCCTAACGATTTCCAAAAGGACCGGTTGTAAACGGCTTGCATCCATCTGCGTCCTGCAGCCTTTATGAGTTTTTTTTTTTAAATTAACTACACAGGTTTGAGAGGTGGCATAGCTCTTAGGTCGCTTAGCCTGAACCTGTATCGCTAGTAACTCGACACAAGGGTTCCCCCGGTGAGGATTATGAGGTCGTCAGACAACCTTGCGGGTGGACTTCCTTCGCAGCGCTTGCCAGTCCGTGGTCAATCGAGAACTGTTTGGCCCCATCGGCCATCTGTTCTATGCGCTATTCATTGCCACTTCAACTTGCTTATACGGTGGGCTATATCGGTTACCTTTTTTCGTCTATGTGATATATGGTTCACGCTAATCATCCAATGGTGAGTTTGAACCAACAGTGTTTGTGTCGCAGTGGCCCGACGGAATTCGTTTATTTTATATTGAAGTGGGAAATTCAATGCGTCTTATACAATCCGTCCAGTTGCCAGCTGAGCTGAGTGAAAGGAGACGAGAAATTGGGCCGATTACGAATATTCTTTTGTGATTTCTATGGCGCATTGTGTACGCAACAGACGTCTGGGTTTATACTCGGGTTCCGTGACTTAGGTTCACGTTTGAACTTGCTCGTGTCGAATGGCTGGAAAATTATTCGAGAAATTTCTATTCACCTTATCTTTCAAACTTTTATTCCCACCGCTCGAAACAGCGAACATTATTAATTATAAATTAGAGTAAGGACTTGCTTGCGCCAGTCTTTTAGCTGTTTTGTCCCGCCCTTAATATAGCCTCGTCATCATCAGTCAGTTTTATTATATATAATCGTGCGTAGCTTTTCTGATCGTCATCATTTATCAGTGCGTCTTATTGGTCTAGTACAGTGACTCTCAACCTTTCTTTGTTATGGCACACTTTTAACAATTTTAAATCAATTTGGCGGCACACCAGTAAAATTATTACTTAAAATATTACTTGTTACACATTACGTAAAATAGTTTATGATAATAATTTTAAATGTCCGAAATGATAATTTGTACTATAAAAAAAAACAGTACGTTAATTAAGGGATTAATTAAAAGTTGGACAGATATAAGACATAGAAATCAAGCACACAATTAAACAAATGAAATAATAAAAAAAATAATAACACAAAAAAGGTCAAAGACTAAGCCAATGTGTTGCAGAACCGAAACGATTATCGTCGGCATAATACCGACTTGGGTAGTAGTACAGGATGGGATTCAGAAAAATCACATAAACGACAGACAGTGGCAGAATTTTTTTTTTAAAAAATCACATGACACAATTTGAAATAAGAATAAAAAGAAATAAAAACGATAAAAAGGTGGAAGGATATTAAAATTGGTAAATTAAAACAAAACAGGTCACTTTAAGAAGTTGGTATTATTATGATTTATTTAATATTTGTAGGAACGCTTATAGAATTTCGTGGCACATAATAGAGCAATACAGTGTAGAAACTAGGTAGGTTACATACAAACAAATTAATTTTTTTTTTCATCTCTCGTAAAAGGAGAAAATTTTCCTGTAAAATTTTCGCTAACTACTACGTCATGGCTCCTTCTCCTCTTCTTCCTGTGAATATAGAATAAGCTTCGTAATATGAAACAGATTGGATTCTATTTCCCTGTGTCCTGTATCGATCTTGAATATAGAGTTAGAGATTTTCTCTAAAATTTTATATGGTCCAATTTCACCCAATTTATTTCTGTTCATTCTATTTCCATTCTCGATATACATCAAATCTCCTCTCTTGCATCCAAAGAATTTTAAGTAATATATTGAGGACACATAAGCTTACAGCTTTTGCACTAAAATTTTGACGACATACTTTTTCAAAGAAGTTTGTGATGTGATAGTGTAGATATATACACATGTACATAAACGGCTGTAACAGACACTAATGGGCCCCTGGTTTCATAACAATATACACAGCAAATAGAAAGTGCTTCAATCGAGGTCAACTTTTAATTATATCAGCTATACCCGAATATGCCCACCACTATAACTAATTACACCGTAATTGTTTCGGACGTACACGAAAATTGTGGACGCCGGCGTCTGGGGAAATTATTAAAGGTATATAGTGCTCCATTATATAACACTGGGTGCTTCAATATTCCTGCTATATAATCGGAAGGTTATGGGAATTCTTTTCGACGAACCTCTACACAGATTAGTCAGAGAAGTTAACTTTGACTGTTTCACCCGACACAGGTGGCATAGCTCTTAGGTTGCTTAGCCTGAACTTCTATAGTTAGTACCTTGACACAAGGGGCCCCCCGGTAAGGTGTGTGTGTGTGCATGTTAATACAATATTTATTATATTTTCAAATTCTTCGTAGTTGTGAGTTTATCAAGTTTATAATTTACTGCATGGTTTTTTAAACGTATGGTAACCACCATAGGTCTGGTTGGTTATTTAAAAGCTAATTTAAATTTGTTACTCAAAGCGTCCATTCGCGACCGTCAGAAGTTGCGAACAATCCTTGCGCGACATAAATATTTTAAGGGAAAGCCTCACCCCTTAGATAGGATTAGGGGCGTTACTGGAGGTTCTTCTCCCAGCGCTTCCCGAAGGGTCATATAAATTAGTTTAGCTTAGATTGTCCCAATAGTTTTTATTTTCGCGGTAGGTTTAGTGGGTATGGGCTGCCCAGGCCGAGTCCCACACATCCCTCAGGCCCACCCAGGGTACCGGAGGATGGTTAATAACTCGATTCCCCGCGTTAACAAAAAAAAAATAGTTTTATTAATAAAATAGCTACCGACCGAGTCGTGGTTCGGCCCTCTCGGGCGCCCTCGTATCGGAACGCTTACGCGCTTCATAGTAACCCTGAGGTTACCCCTCACCCTTGTGTCGAGTTACTAGCTAATAGAGGTTCAGGCTAAGCTACGTAAGAGCTATGCCACCTCTCAATCCGGTGAAGCAGTCAAGGCCAGCCTCTTTGGCCAACTGTGTAGTTGTGTGTTAACTTGTGTCATCTGAATTCTATGTTCTCTTATCACCATATCGATTCTTCGTACATCGATGTGCAACATTGTTGTACTATGTTATTATTTGTGAAGCTGTTCGCCTTCAAAAGCGATGTGAGTCAGTGGACCATATGAGTTGTTCAGGTGTTTAACAGTAAATGTTGATGTGTTGACGTCACGACTGTCTCACACTGACTAACTTTATGAATATCCGTGTCAAAGTCGATTTACATGCACGACGGTGCATCTCCAAATCTGGGAACTTCGTATTGAATTACCTTTACATTTTTGATAAGTTTATTTACAAGTTAGTTTCATTGTCAAGGCTGCTATAACTACGCTCCTTTTTTAACCGACTCCGAAAAAACCTCCTCCGGTTCTCAATTCTTCTTCTTTCCCAATTTTTTTTTTGTTTTGTACCTCAGAACTTTCGCTGAGTGTTTTTTTATTATTTGAAATCTGGTGTTTCCTGTGAGAAAATGAATCATTGAAATCGTTGGTTGGAGTGATATGATTTGTCCACTTGTCACACATACTTAATGCAAATTTAAGACTTGTATGGTTTTCTCATGGATGCCATTGTCGTAATTGGACCACACGGGAAACCAGCTTTCAAATAATAAAAGAATCACACAATCGCTTCACCCAGTCGAAAGTTGTGAGGTGGCAAACATAAAAAAAAAGTACATTTGAATTGAAAACCTTCTCCTTTTCTCTTTTTGTCGGTTGAAGAAAAGTTAGAGAAAATGAAACCAGATATTGAGAGCTGTTGCGAGCATTCGTCAAAGGGTTAAGTATAAGTTACAGAAATATAGCCATGACCATTTCATGTGACTGTATTCGGGAACACGTGACAGCAACGATCGATGTAAATTGACCGTTTACCTGGAAATAGAAATCTTAATCACTGCTTACAATGTTTGCGAGATTGCGTTTGCACGAGAGCGGGAACGTGAGACTTACTGATTGGTACACCAGCACTAGATATTGCGCTGCTTGAGTTCAAATTCGGAGCAAAACATATATGCGCTGTTGTACCTATGTTTATTTTAAGTATAAGTACTTGTTATCTTGAAATATATCAACCTTGGACTCCGGTCGCCCACGGCGCTTTTTTTGCAGGTCGAAATTTCCAGAACCGTCCATTGGAATCAAAAACGTATTGTGTTTTCTTTTGCGACACCACCGTCATTCACATCTTCAATCCTTCGATCCGTTTCTGCAGCACTGGTGCCACGGCGTAACTCGTACTCGTAAATGACGCAATATTTTAAGTTTTCCATTTTGTAAACTGAGTGACGCAAAGAAAAACATATGGATTATGGTTTTCGAAAAACAAATGTATGAGTAAATAGCTGTATAAATTTGAAATTGGAATTTCTAACCAAAGAGGAGATATTTGAGATCAAAGTGGCCAGTACGACAAAACGATAAAACCAATTTCATATGTTAATACATGGTGTAAATAAACGATAGTATTACCAGTCATACAGAATATGTGTAAACGTCACCAGCTACTGTGGATCCTATAATTGAATTAAATTAAATCTGTATCTAGACAATTGTGAGACCTCAACATACTTGTAGATAATAATTTATGTTTGTTTATATCGGTTTGTATTCAGTCCAGCTGTTACTGTAGCAATTAGAATAAATATCAATGAATCGAACAATTCGGAGACGTTCATTTGGACGTCTGCCAGAACTTTACTGAACAATGTCTGGACGGCGTCGTGTATACAGGATGTTTCTTATTTCAAACGTTTTTGGTGATTATCAAGATTGCAGAAGCTTATATAGGCGTGAGGCAATAAATGGGCCAATCGTCTAATGGTTTGAATGTGGGTCCACCATTAATTACTACGACTATTGACGAGAACCATTTCTTAACACAAGCCTAAGCTTATTTGGAATGGTTAACAAGAATTTTAATATTAATTGTGAGAAAAATTTATAGCATTCATTTAAAAAAAATTGTCGCGCACACTGATTTTATGCATAAATCTTTTACCCTTACCGCAATAAGACTTTGGAATGCGCTGCCAACAAATATACGTACAGCTGGAACTAAATCTACTTTCAAACATTTACTATGGAAGCTTTACCTAAGCAAGGAATAGTTTGTCAATTGCTGTCCCTATCCATCTATGATTTTATATATATGTATCTATTTATTATTATATATAATTATTATGTTTATATATTTAATTTATTTGTAAGTAGGTATGTATATTATAAATGCTCGCATTTATTATAGTTTTCTTTTATTTATTATTTTCTCATATACCTTGCACCCGTTACTTTGTCTCTTCACAACCCCAAGGTAGACAGGCAGAGAATGCCTACTGGCATTAAGTCCGCCTATTTGTACCTTTTTTATTGTGTGCAAATAAAGAATAAATAAATAAATAAATGTACTACATTCATATAAATTATCATTCCAGTATTACCAAATACGACATTGGCGTGCCAGTGTTATTCCATCGGTAAACCATACTGCATACCAATCAATGGTTCCAATGAACGTTCATTTTGTTCACAATTGGTTTAGCAGACTCGGGTTCTTTTATTTTAGAACATGTATTTTTCAAAAATGAAAGATGTTTACGTTATTTTTGTCAAATGAAACAAAACAATGTTAAGTCTTGTTTATATAATACCCTTATATAATATGACAATCCTGAACTGGTGCCAATTTGCATTTATATAGAGCGACCAACCGTTGCCTTGTAGACTACACATGCTTGACTTACAAAGCACAGGCGTAAAATGGCCTAGCCCCTTTTGGTGTTTTGCAGAATGTATTTTGGAGAGCGTGCTCAGGAATTACATAATCTAATTTTCCCTCTTCCACCTTCGAACGTCAAGACGCACTTCTGGATCTCGTCCTTTTGTTGTAAACCCATAAAACCGAAGGTCTTTGCTTCGTATTTCATTATTCGTACAGCAAAGGTCCGATTACAATGTCGATATATTCAAGAGTCGCGTGAATAGGCATTTACTAAACCAGAGCAGAGCCGTGGTAGCTGTGTCTGGGCGGGACGCCTCAAGTTGCGTAGTACGCTAGCAACTCTAGTTCGATACCCGGTGTCGGCACCAAGAAATTTGTTTGTTGCAATTTGAAGTGCTGAATTATCATCCGGCAGTGAAGGAAAACATCGTGAGGAAACATACATGTCTTAGTAAATGTTCTAGGACGTGAAGTCTGACAATCCGTACTAGGACACGTGGCGAATATACTTACGTTATACTCTCTTTACCGAGAAGGCCTGTGCCCAACAGTGTGACATATATAGAATATATAAGCTGTAACATTAATTGAACTTAAGCTAGACCGTCCTACCGTCTACGACTGCATTTCTACTTAACATCAGGTGGGATCGCGGTCAAGCACTTGCTTAGTAAGTATAAAATACACAAAGTACATATTATAGTCCTATAAACTGTAACACTTGGGAACTACTGTTTGGTATGTTTACTTCAACATTAGAAAACTAACCTTCTGTACAAGGATGTAAAGTATATTGTTGCTCGTAATTTTTCCCTACTTTGGGCTCGTTAAAATTTATCACCGCCTAGCTTACATAATAGACCCATAGCGTGCTCGCTATGTTTGGACTTGTATGGCTCATTTGCTTGGGCACTGAAATTTTGACCGACTTCAGAAAAGAGGGACGTTTTAGATTCTTCCATTTTTTTAATAACGAATAAACGAACGAAACTTTTAGGGAATCTTCAGATTGACCTGGCGGGTAATCCTTTAAAGTTTGGTGACGATCGGGGCAGTCTTCTTTTTGAACTTTTTACAGCCTTGATTTACTAACTATAATCTCGGCAACGAGTCTAGTTGATAAGGGTCAGGCGACGAAGCACCGCGACCGCTTTACCATAATATTCAGTCCAAGGTTAGGTCTACGTGCACCGCGCTTTCGACTTGCTGCGGTGCAGGGTATAAACGTCAATAGCCTAATGGTTAGGGTAAGGTCTGCGAATCCTCAGCCCAGTAGGTCTGGGCTCTCAAGAATAAGACTACGGTATCCCCTGCCTGTCGTACAAGGCGACTAAAGGGGCCTCGGTTTCACTGGGCGACAAGGGTGGGGGCCTGAGTCATCCACCAAAGTGGACCCGGGAAGAAGGCGACATCGGCTGGCCCGTATCGCCTTGCGCTGCGATGGCACAGGGGAAGGAGTAACCTCCCCGGGACGTGCTCTCCTTGAGCACAGTGCAGAGGGCCTCCGGTGCGTTCCACTGGAGATCCCGGAGCCCCTCGTCATGCACCGAGGAAAGGGCCACTGGGGAGGTTTTGTGGGTAAAACCCCACATAACCACGTATCTTTTCGAAGATTTCCTGTCTGTTAACAAAAAAAAGATGAGAGATAGATCTTGATCTAGAGACAGATGAATCTTCGACAGGGGAGGGAAAGTTGTAGTGTTGTTCCCCGAACTACGCAGGGAACCTGACGATGATGTTGAACTTAAAAATAAAATAATATTCCAGGTAAGTAAATCAAAGAGTAAATTGGTCGGAACGTTTAAAATTGCGTTAACAGTAAACGTTACGGTGCGTTCGCTCATAGCGAGCTGAGCGTCGTGATAACGCAGCCGAGACGCGGATTGTGTTGTTGACTCACCCGGTCCGCTCCGTTTGGCGCGCACAATGGGCCAGCATTGACCGACTTTACCTTGACTATGATTTCTTGGATACGGAAAAAAGTCCGGTTACCATACGATGCAGAACTTGTCCAATTTTCCGTAACATTTTGACAATGGTTTCTTATATTTACGAATACACAAAAATAAGAAGCAAATTACAGAACTAATTTACATTTTACAGTTACGATCTGTTGTTAACGGGTTGGTATCCCAGTCCGATTGCAGTAACAAGTACCAATGAATTGCCGTTTTTTCACTAAGTACGAGTACGTACGTCCTCATATGTACAAAATAAACATGGTGTTAAAGCTATTTCTTTCTACCCTGATATGGTTATGAGTTGTGAGAGCTTTGCATTTTAGCGATTCTCATTATGGTCGGCTGTCAGATTGAAAATTATTTATTTATTTAACAACCGCTGCTATGGAGCCATATAAATTTATATATTGCTATTAATGTGCCCAAAAAACAGGTACTAATGTGTTCTAATGTAAATGGCCTTGAGAGTAATTTGGAAATGATTAATCGATAACATGCTTCATTGCCGATGTATCGAGTTTGATCGAGCGTTCATAGAAATGGAAAATCTCCGCCCACCGGCGCTCAGATGACTAACGTATGGCGACCTGGTTAATTACAATGGTATCGGGTTCCTAACGTTGTGTTACGTGGGCCCGGACATATACGAGAGTGAAAGTTGAGCTTGAAACTATGATGATTTATGTGCTCCTGGTAGATGGATTAATGTCACAACGAAAAATATTTCCTGTGGCTGTCCCACTATATTTAAATGTGTTAATGGTTTTCCCATAATAGCTTTTTCCTATCTTTTTGAAGATTTTCTCCCCGTTAAAAAAAAAGGCATAGTCCACCGCTGTCATAATGCAGATTGACAGACTTCACATGTATTAGAAAATTTAGGTTTCCTCACGAAGATCAAGAACCTGAATCAGCACTTAAAATTGCAACAATCAAATTAATTATGCAACTTGAGGCGACTCCCGAACACTGAGCTACCGCGGCTCATTTTAATTGTTGACATATCTCTTTTAGTTTTCTATGTCTACGTAACCTTTAAATGTCTACCGGGGCACAGTACGTGAAGAGAAAGCCAAACAAGTTTCTTTTGATATAGAAAACTCGCTTACATTGCGGCTGTGATCCCAATGGATTTCACTTAGTAAGCCACTTAACATAACATAAGCCCTTTCTAGCGCTCATGATTGGCTCGAGTAACAACTGCACTGGTTTAAAAGGCAGCCCGCCCTCTTGAAGTCCTCCAAGTCCAAACCTTTTTGTTAACGGGGGGGAAATCTTCAAAAAGATACCCCGCCTTCTAGGGGGAAGGCGGCGGTTATATGGGATTTGTACCCACTAAAACCATGACGAGTGGAACGCACCGGAGCCCCTCTGCACTGTGCTCAAGGAGAGCACGTCCCACGCAGTCCCATAAGGCTACACGGGCCAGCCGATGTCGCCTTCTTCCCGGGTTCACCTTAGCGGACGACAAAGGCCCCCACCCTTGTCGCCCAGTGAACCCGAGGCCCCTTTTAGTCGCCTTCTACGACAGGCAGGGGATACCGTAGTCTTACCTAAAACAACATAATTTAAGCGTTCCTCAGAGACACTTGATTCAAGCGACATAACAAAAAAAAAATGATAATATTTTTCCATTGACTTCAAAAAAGGAGGTTCTTAATTCGTCTTGATGATTGTTGATCATTTTATAATTTTTAAGCTGGTGCATCCAATGTGGTCCCATTTTAATTTGGTCCAACGATGGCATCCATGAGAAAATTATATGTAAATTTGCATCAAGTATGTGCGCGATAAATGGACGAATAACTCAATATCATGCGAACCGATTTCGAGGATTATTTTTTATTTGAAAGGATGTACGTCAAGAGTAGTTTGATGAGAATTTAATTAGGTTCTGATTAAATCAATGACGTAATATTTCTACGATAATTCGTAAATATTATTATTATTATGTAATTTGTTTATATATATATGTAAAGAAAGTATAACTATATATTTATGTATATATATATATATACATATATGTAAAATATATATGAAAGTTTATGTAATGTACACCATATTAATACACAACCGAATCGTGTCCGCCTTAGTCTACACAGGTTTTTTGGCTGAAAACCAGCGCTGTGCTACATGTGTGAGCACAGCACATGCTGAGCCAACCCCTTTTCGGCACAATTTCTATTTTGTTCTTTTTTATGTTGTTTCTGTTTACTTTTGTTTATGTTGTTTTTTCTCTTGTTTTACCTGTTGTTTCTGTGTTCTTGTGTCGAATAAATGTTTTTCTATTCTATTCTAAATACAAAGAGTGCGTTCACGTGTAATAGCGTTCAACGTGTTAAATGCCTGTGCAAATCAAAAGAACTGTTGGTATCTCTACGGGAATAATAGACGGTCCTGTTGAAGGACTCAAAAGTACGTTGGGGTGTCCTGTCGGCTGATGGCATTCGCGGAAGGTTTAGTGGGTAGGGGCTGCCCAGGCCGAGTCCCACACATCCCTGCGGGCCCACCCAGGGTATCGGAGGATGGTCTATAAAAAGATTCCCCCGCGTGAACAAAAAAAAAAAAAGGACTCAAAAGTACCTTGAGTACCGTCCCATAAGCGACTAAGAAATGAATTAAAATAAGCTCTCAAATATCTTTACCATAACCCAATAGTAAAATAAGGATAGAATGAATGAATGATAGTAAAGCAATAGCAAACGCTCTTTAATAATATATAATAGAACGTGGTCGTTATACAACCAATGGCATTACGGTATGTTTACGCGGATCTTGAAGTGCGAAGTATGTTCACTAAATCCGCACAGCATCACTCCAGAATCGTGTGGAAATAGGATCACGTGGGCCAGCTCGGCTCTCGTCCAAATACTTGCTTTTATGTTTGTGATCAAACTTCTCACCACATTAGACCACAAATAACCACGTAACTACATAAATGATCTGGACATGTAAAATTGAAAATTACATTACAGAAATAACTCTGAATTGGTCATATTAAAATTTCATGATCAGGTAGAGTCATTATAATTATTCCTTATCAACTTTTTAAAAATACCTATTGCTTCATAAGTATTTATTGATGCCCTAAATTCACAGATAATTCACATTTACCACGACCAAGCCATACGTCGTACTTTTATTTCTGATATTAACTTGAGCCCGATATGTTTTTGTATATAGGAATAATATTGTATTTACTGATACATATATATGGGTGAAGGTACCTTCACCCGCTGGAGAAGAGATTCAATACGGAGAGAAATGAATAATTGAATATATTGTGAGAGTTAAATTAAATATTTAATGATGTAAGTTTATTGTTTAAATAAAATAAAGCAAAATATAGCCTGGCGAGCGCTGGGCTGGGTATGCTAGTATGCCGCCCCCGTAATCCGAAGCGGGGCCAGGATGGGTACCTGGCCCCAGTACGCTTCGGCGTCGTTGGGATTTCTCTGAGTGCCGGAGAAGTCCCCTTTGAGGATGAAGTCCGATCTTTGCCGGAGCCCACCCAGGGTACCGTAGAATGGTCTATAAAAAGATTCCCCGCGTTAACAAAAAAAAAGGGTACGCTAGTATCATAATAAGACTGCAAAATTAACACATATGCAAATACTGCAATTGAACTCTGGCACCCAAGATACAAACGTCTGCTTAGTTTAGAAATTGTTTACAAATATTGTGCACTGCAACCGCAGCAAGCTCCTTAAATTCTCCGTACTACATGCGTTTCTATTCTATTACTCTTGTGTTATAATTTGTAGGTTTCGTGGAATAAAATAGTCCAACAACTAATACACTCGCTTTATTGAGACAGCGTAACGTTGTACAAAGAATTTTTTTAACGAATACCGTCACAACTGCGCGTCCTCACAATGTTTATACAAAATTAATTAGAAGTCAGATTAGGAACTACTAAAGTTAAACTATTGTTTACAATGACAAGTTCATGTGACGATCAACTAAATTATTAATTATGAATTAAAGATACAATAAGGTTCAGGTAAATTATTAAGATATCATTGGAAGTAGTTATTATCACTGGGTGTCATGTGTTGCCAGCTAACACTTGCTATACTTGCTCTTAGAGATACACAGCTCATACATCAAACTGGACGGATCAAACAATTTTCAGATCTCAGATATTTTTTGTCGCTGACCGTCTTATAATTTTATCTTCCGATAATGATAGAACGATTTGAGTCATCGTTCATCGTGCGTACGGCAAAGGAGTGGAATAAGTTGCCGGCGTCAGTCTTTCCGTCCAATTACGACGTGGGAGCCTTCAAGAGTAGAGTGAATAGGCACTTACTAAACTAGCGCGTACTATCTTTCGACTATATCACCACTTAACACCAGGTGGGATCATGGTCAAGCGCTAGTTTAAACGCATAAAAAAAAAGAGTCAAATTAATATTTTATTTCTTCACTATTGAAATCAGATAATTTTTCGTGGACCCTCGATTACGGATTGTGAACCATTTTTTTTGCCACCCCAACGTAGACACCCCGTGGACTCCTGGTTTTGTAAGTTCCAGTAAAGTCTTAAATTTCAATCCGTCCATTTGTCGTACACATACTTAATGCAAATTTAAGTCTTTTGTCAGAATTGGACCAAATTGGAATTGGACCAACATCATCTTTTGCATGCATGCATCAGATTTTAAATAAAAAAATGTATCATCCAAATCCTTTCACCCCGTCGAAAGTTATGAGGTGAAAATGAAAAAAAAAACAGACGAATTGAGAACCTCCTTCTTCTTTCAAGTCGGTTGAATAAACACCTCAATACGTCGTATTAATGAATAACCTAGATAAGTTGTGCACTAAACTAACAGAACTTACTGCCGTATTAAGTCGTAAGTATGTCTGTTACATGAACAACTCTTAAGGCTTGCAAGAATTCGTGCTGATTTGATGCACTCTATGCTGTATGTAATTAAGGTCAGGTTCACTTAGCAGCCTTTCACCTTGGCTCACATTTAGCTCGGCGAGTTCGTAATCTAGCCAAGTAAAAGGGTAAAGTATTGTACTGATTTATGTAGATGAGAAATTCTTAGTAAAATCGTATTTGAGTGGCGGTATAGTAATCTATACGAATAAATAAAATTGAAGTGTCTGTTTGTAATATTACAATAACTGCTTCTTACTTAAGACACGGGCCAGCCGATGTCCCCTTCTTGGTTCCCCCTGGTCGCCCGGTGAACCTGAGGCCCCTTTTAGTCTTCTTCTACGACAGGCAGGGGATACCGTAGTCTTATTCCTGATGTTCCACTGTCTAGCCTAAGTATAAGGGCATAGTCACGCGGCCGTAGTGCGATTTTGGAATACCACATATTTTAGAAAATATTTTCAACCCGTGAAGTATTCTGCGAAAATATTAAATGAGTAAATGTATGTTGCATGTAGTGTGTGGGAGAATCGCTGGATATGAGCTTGTTATCTAATATTGGGCGGTTCGTCATATTATTTATAAACACTTGAGTATTTCAGGCGCGGTGTAGGTGTGTCAATCTATGACGCACATGTCCGCAAAGAGAATAAGTTCCTATGATGTCACTATTAATTTCTATTCAATAAAATCGTTAATGTACTGGAACTGGATCAATAAGAACTTTATATACCTTTTATTTTCGCCTCCTTACGCCAGGCTTGGAGGAGATAGAAATTTTGTTGCGCGATCGAACTGAAAAAAAATGTGAAACTAAAACCGTAACAAAAATATATAACGGAAGTGCTATAATCGTGTACACGGCGGCCGATAGTGTGCCTGACTTATAGTCATGTAGTTAAAAATATTGTTATAAGACAAATAGATAAATCTTTTATTACACCAAAATATATATGTACAAAAGCGAAATTAAATTACTGTATTGTCCGAAGCATACATCTATTGCATTGCATAGCATGTAATGGAATAGAAATACCTTAAAGGGATATAAACGTATTAACTGTGTATTCCTTTGTCGACAGATGCCAGTAAGGAGTTGCGAAGTAACCTTCTGCGCATGCGCAGATCAGCGCTCGGGAAATCGGCACCAACTCTCTCCGTCCACGTGGTAAGTAATTTTTTTTAAGTGAAAAATTGCAAAAGGGATAACGAGTGATCACCGTCGCGCGTGTCCTTCCACAACTTCAGAGGAGTTGCAGGTGTGTTTCTTAAAGGTACCCAAGTTATAGTGCAACGCTTCGAGTTTAAGTAGTATATATAGTAGGTCACCCTAATACTTTTTCCTAATCGTGTTTTAATTATTAAATATAAAAACATGTCTTAATTTTTTCGACATTATTAATTTACATAAATGATTAATTATTACTTATTAATAATTCATAAAAGCGCCACCTATGATCAGAGAGTTGAACTACATGCTTAATAGACTATAGCACTCTCGTTGTATATTTTTACGGTTATAGGCTTTTTTCAGTTCAGTCGCTCAGCAATACTCCAATGTCTTCCAAACCTGCCGTAAGGAACTTCGTTACAATAAAAGTGTATGTTTGTTTATATACAGAAAGAGCCATGTGCAGTGTCGAGACGACCTTCGCGCCTGCCACCACCACCGCCACACCACAGGCTGTCGCTAGTGGTGAGTCACACTAATTAATCAAACGTTTTTTGTATCGCTATCACTTGTGAACTGATTTCGATTTTTTTTTGTGTTTGAAAGGATTTAGTTTCGAAGGTATGCAAGGGAACTGCTAAAACTACTCGTATGTGGAAGAATGCCTGTTGATTGTGATGTGACTTTTCAAAATTACCTGAATGAAATGAAATGAATGAATTTTCGAAATCGACGTAATCTGCTCGACCTTATGTTTTATTCATAAAGTATCAGCGTAGTGATAAAGTGCCTAAAATTTATAATTATGTTCCAATATCGGTACCACACAATACACCAAGAAAATCTATTACCAATACTGTCCGTTCCTACGTGTCGCACAAACGTTACTAGACATACAATACTTACAAGTTTCCCAGCCTGATGTTGATATATTTTTCGAGTCCTGCCAGGAATTTAAATGAAAAGTTAGCAAATACTCAACGTGTCATGCTATCAAAATATTTAAGTATTACTCGCTCGTAATAGAGGTTCAGGCTAAGCGACGTAAGAGCTATGCCACCTCTCAATCCGGTGAAGCAGGCAAGGCCAGCTTCTCTGGCCAATCTGTGTTCGTCATTAAACAAAAAATACTCCCTCACACACATTATTAAAATTTTTGTTCGTTTTCTTAAAATATTTCGTCTATTCAAGCTGTGTTAATCTGTGATCTGTGTATGCATTAGATGAGGGCCCATGTATATTTTTACGGTTATAGGCTTTTTCAGTTCAGTCGCTCAGCAATACTCCAATGTCCTCCAAACCTGCCGTAAGGAACTTCGTTACAATAAAAGTGTATGTTTGTTTATATACAGAAAGAGCCATGTGCAGTGTCGAGACGACCTTCGCGCCTGCCACCACCACCGCCACACCACAGGCTGTCGCTAGTGGTGAGTCACACTAATTCATCAAACTTTTTTGTAGCGCTATCACTTGTGAACTGATTTCGATTTTTTTTGTGTTTGAAAGGATTTAGTTTCGAAGAGATACCAGGGAACTGCTAAAACTATGTGGAAGAATGCCTGTTGATTGTGATGTGACTTTTTCAAAATTACCTGAATGAAATGAAATGAATGAATTTTCGAAATCGACGTAATCTGCTCGACCTTATGTTTTATTCATAAAAGTATCAGCGTAGTGATAAAGTGCCTAAAATTTATAATTATGTTCCAATATCGGTACCACACAATACACCAAGAAAATCTATTACCAATACTGTCCGTTCCTACGTGTCGCACAAACGTTACTAGACATACAATACTTACAAGTTTCCCAGCCTGATGTTGATATATTTTTCGAGTCCTGCCAGGAATTTAAATGAAAAGTTAGCAAATACTCAACGTGTCATGCTATCAAAATATTTAAGTATTACTCGCTCGTAATAGAGGTTCAGGCTAAGCGACGTAAGAGCTATGCCACCTCTCAATCCGGTGAAGCAGGCAAGGCCAGCTTCTCTGGCCAATCTGTGTTCGTCATTAAACAAAAAAAATACTCCCTCACACAACATTATTAAAATTTTTGTTCGTTTTTCTTAAAATATTTCGTCTATTCAAGCTGTGTTAATCTGTGATCTGTGTATGCATTAGATGAGGGCCCATGTATATTTTATTTAATGAACACATTATGTATACGATAAAAATATTAAATTCAATTTGAGGTAT
This sequence comes from Meandrusa payeni, assembly GCA_029286785.1. Lineage (NCBI taxonomy): Eukaryota > Metazoa > Arthropoda > Insecta > Lepidoptera > Papilionidae > Meandrusa > Meandrusa payeni. Next base: position 9,122,718 of record JAGSMX010000029.1, read on the forward strand.
ACGGAAAATAATTTCTATTATGTTAATAAATATTATAGTATTATTGTTTCATCAATTAAAATAAAAAAAACAACTACTTTTTTTAGAATGATTTATGTAAATATATAATTAATAATAGCCCCATCTGTCTAAACTAGTTGCCACTAAAAATTTTACGCTTTTATTTAACGTTAAGGACGTTGCGTTTTTTTGCCGGCCAGTATACCGCTCCGCAACGCTCCATTAGGAACTCCTTTCGAAAAGTATAATTGAGATTAGTAAAACAAAACAAAACAATTTATTACAAATCCTACAGATTTATTTAGTGGCATAGATCACAGCGCCCTCGGATCGGAATGCTTACGCGTCCAAGCCGAGCTTACTCCTCACCGGGGGGACCCTTGTGTCGAGTTACTAGCAATAGAGGTCAGGCTAAGCGACCTAAGAGCTATGCCACCTCTCAATCCGGTGAAGTAGTCAAGGCCAGCTTCTCTGACCAATCTGTGTAGTTCGTCAAAAAAAAAATAGATCACAGCTCGAACGTGGAAGCAACATTACGTGAGTGTCCATAAATACTTAATTTATTGATTCGTTACCAAGGGCGAGTTTATTTATTTAAATACTCTTTATTGTTTACACTTATGAAAAAAAATTTCATTAACAATGGGCGGCCTTATCGCTAAAAGCGATATATCTCTTCCAGGCAACCTTTGGATGGAGAGGAATAATAAAAAGAAGCAGCGGGAGTTTATAAAAAGTAGATATACTTAAATACTAATAATAAATATTTACATACAAACATACATTGTAAAAAGACAAAACGTGTATAAAAAGTAATACGTATAATATGTACGTATATATATCAAAACAGTATAAATGATGTTATGTGGACTTGTCCAAAACTTTTTTTAATTTCTGAAGAGATTATTTAGTAACTAGAATAACGATATACTTGTACAACGTGCACGTTGACTGCCATCATTGTTTATGGTGCTGCTAAATGGCCTTGCTTTATCTCACTGAATAGTAGTTTATATACATAGTGATTTTTGATGTAAAACTTTTTTTACGCACGCTTGACTTGGTAATCTGGAAGAGAGCTTTACGAAAAGTGTGATCGGACGTGGCGAAAGGAAGTTGAGAGAGATAAAAATAAGTGTAGATGGATTATAGTCTGGAATAGCACATGGGATACTTTTGATTTAATCGACTTCAAAAAGGACGTCATCAGATTCTGTAAGTTTTAAATTTATGCGATAGTTTTTTTGTTTGTAAGGCTTTCACGTCCTAACTACTTTACTGATGATTATGACATTTTGCATACAAGGAGTAGAGAAAAAGACAATGGCAACATCCTTAAAGGTCGTTTAAATTGCTTGGAGTTTAAATGCGAAACCCAGGTCGCTAAGCGCTAACCATTGCCGAACGTTACCAGCAAACGTTAACGAGCTCTCTCCGAGTCTCGTGCGCGCACATCCACGCGGAACACGTCTCTTTGACGGTCGACTTCACCCACGAGATTTCTGAATCCCGCCTCGTCGAGTTACATCGTCTCGTAAGCGGAAAGACATATTGAATTTGTTACTATAAGTTATTTTTGGATTAGACTTCCCAGCGTTGTTTTAATACACTAATAACATAGTAAATTAATCGAGCGACTTAAAATGGAAATAAAAAAAAAAACAACTTCACGCCTGTCACATTAAGCCATTCTCTGCCATGGGGGGCATAGATGAGGTGCATTGAATTTAAAATCCACTATCCCGTCCCGGCGTCAGACCAGCAGCCCCAATTGTTGGTATTCTGTACTACTGAAATAATCTGCTGTTTTGTCTGTCTGTCAAGTCTGTCCAAAGCCTTGGCCAAATGTTGGGCCAAACTAAATTCCGTCGCGTTGCCCGGAGGCCCAGAAACTTACTCGACGACGCACAGGCTAGATCTTTATAAATTCATAAAGCGTCCATTCGCGACCGTTGGAGGTTGCGAACAATTTTCGCGCGTTACTGCTATTTTATGTGTAGGCCCCACCCCATAGATGTTAGGAGCGTTGCTGGAGATTCTTCTTCTCTCAGCGCCAACGCTTCCTGAAGTGGCACTCAAAGTTGGTTTAGTTTTCGAATGTCCCTTAGATTATCCGTGAAATAGCAACCGACTGAGTCGTGGTTCGACTCTCTCGAGCACCCTCGGATCGGAAAGTATAGTAACCGTCCTTTTTTTGTTAACGGGAGAAATCTTCAAAAGATACCCTGCCTTCTGGGGAAGGCAGCGGTTATGTGGGGTTACCCACTAAAACCTCCCCGGTGGCCCTTTCTCGGTGCATGACGAGGGGCTCCGGGATCTCCAGTGGAACGCACCGGAGCCCCTCTGCATTGTGCTCCAGAGAATTTCCCGGGGTTCTGTTCCCTCAAGTGCAAGGCGACACTGGCCCGCCGATGTCGCCTTCTTCCCGGGTCCACTTTGGCGAACGACAAAGGCTGGGAACCCTTGTTGCCCAGTGAACCCGAGGCCCCTTTCAGTCGCCTTCTACGACAGGCAGGGGATACCGTAGTCTTATTCTTGAGAGCCCAGAACTACAGGGCTGATTCCACCAATACCTTTTTGTTAACGGGGAGGAAATCTTCAAAAGATACCCTGCCTTCTGGGGAAGTCGGCGGTTATGTGGGGTTACCCACTAAAACCTCCCGGTGGCCGGAGCCCATTGCATTGTGCTCCAGAGAATTTCCCGGGGTTCTGTTCCCTCAAGTGCAAGGCGACACGGGCCCGCCGATGTCGCCTTCTTCCCGGGTCCACTTTGGCGAACGACAAAGGCTGGGAACCCTTGTTGCCCAGTGAACCCGAGGCCCCTTTCAGTCGCCTTCTACGACAGGCAGGGGATACCGTAGTCTTATTCTTGAGAGCCCAGAACTACAGGGCTGATTCCACCAATACCTTTTTGTTAACGGGAGAAATCTTCAAAAGATACCCTGCCTTCTGGGGAAGGCAGCGGTTATGTGGGGTTACCCACTAAAACCTCCCGGTAGCCGGAGCCCCTCTGCACTGTGCTCAAGGAGAGCACGTCCCGGGGAGGGAGGTTGCGAACCCGAGGCCCCTTTCAGTCGCCTTCTACGACAGGCAGGGGATACCGTAGTCTTATTCTTGACAGCCCAGACTGAGGTGACCCGTCAAGCTGAGGTTACACCTCTGCCCTTGTGTCGAGTTACTAGCGGTAGAGGTTCAGGCTAATCGACCTAAGAGCTATGCCACGTCTCAATCTGGTAAAGCAGTAGTTCGTCAAAAGAAAAGTTGGGCCAAATATGTTTGATTATTTGACTGGCGAAGCACTCATTCTGTACACGTATTACTTTCCATTATTTTCACAAAGTCACGTCGTTCAATTCAGTTAGATAACAAGCAGTAAGCGTCCACAGTTCAGTGTGAAGGCGGTGTTTTGACTTTCATAACGAATGACGGTTCCTATCTCGACCTACCTTTACGTAACGTTGACAGCTGGGTCCCGAGTCTGCTATTTGCCAGTAACGTTTTATTATAAAACCAATCTATTACAGTCATTTCAATTAATATTCCACCAATAACTTTTTTTTTGTTAACGGGGAAGAAATCTTCAAAAAGATACCCTGCCTTCTGGGGAAGTCGGCGGTTATGTGGGGTTACCCACTAAAACCTCCCGGTGGCCGGAGCCCATTGCATTGTGCTCCAGAGAATTTCCCCGGGGGTTCTGTTCCCTCGCAGTGCAAGGCGACACGGGCCCTCCGATGTCGCGTTCTTCCCGTCCACCTAGGCGAATGACAAAGGCCCCCACCCTTGTCGCCCAGTGAACCCGAGGCCCCTTTCAGTCGCCTTCTACGACAGGCAGGGGGCTACCGTAGTCTTATTCTTGAGAGCCCAGAACTACAGGGCTGATTCCACCAATACCTAAATACGTCAAATACTAACACATACACGATGGCTTACCAGTGGTATGCCATCGCTGAACTATAATGTAAGCAAGTAAGTGAGCAAAAAACTATTATAACTAGGAAATATCGACCACTGTGATGCCAATGAATGTTCATTTTGTATACAATTGGTTTAACGGACTAGAGAGAACAGGCTGAGGGTAGTGCCGCTAAAACTGGCAATTAAAATATATTTATATATACCAATTAATTTAATTTAAAATTAATTTAAAATATATTTATAAATACCATTAATTTTATATAGACCAGTTTATATAAACTATAATACTTGTACACGGGATTTAAAGACAGCAGTTGACGAAACCTCCCTAATCTCAATGCGTCAATAAATTGCCTGCTTTAGTATCTCTGAGGAGATTTTGTTTTTTAAATGCTAATAACATTGCGTTATCACAAATATTACTATCATTCTTGTTAACCATAATTCACTCTTTGAATTTGATCCTTGATCATTTAGTCCTTAAACGTGTAAAGTTTGGCGTAATACAGACCACACTTTATAGTTCGCAAGACGCAGCTGCTAGAATGCAGTTCCATAATTTTAAAGATTATTAACAATCCACAAGTCGAATGAACGCAGCCCTTTTATTTCAACCCTAAATCTTGAATACATTGCAAGGGCGACTTCATTTACATCTACGTTTATTACTCGAGGACCCCTAAGCGAAGTGTACACTGGGGTGCATTACCAACTATGTTTAAATAGAACCCTATTACAAGGCACTACCGCTCAGAAGACAGGAACAAAGTTCACGTAATTGCATGGCAGTGTATATGAGCTTTCCCACGGCAAAGTTCCCTGATTCAATTGTAAAATACGAGTCCGCTCGGTTACTCGGGATTGCATTCGCCCGCCCTTCTTCCCCTTTCCCAGTGCTCCGCCCGGAGCACTCGGTTAGCTTTTATGTCAACAGCATCTTTGTCCGCAGCCTCGCCTGCGACAGAAATAAATGTAAAAATGAACTTTTTATGGATAAAAGAGAGCATATTATTATCCGACTTCAAAAAAAGAGGAGGTTCTCATTTCGTCGGTATTTTTGCAGCGGATTCATAAATCACTTGCAGCGCCGTGATTTATGAATGCGATTTTAATTACTTTTTGTTTGAAAGGATTTCATTTCGATTATTGATAGTTGAGAAAGACAAGTATATTTACCAATACAAAAATCTACTTCAAATTACATCGAATGTTGTGACATCCTGCAAAGCTAACCCTAATTGTCGTAAGAATATTACGACATAGAATTAATCAGAACTTAACCAAAATTTCATCAAACTACTCTTAAAATACATCTTTTCCTTTTTCCAAAAAATACATACCAATTGAGAACCTTCTCCTTTTTACGTCATATATATATGTATATATATCAATACGTATACAGGCTGTATCTTTATGTATAATTTTTTTCTATACCAATTTTTATACACATGGAAACATCCTGTTGGTATGATGTAACTAAGCGGCCGCTTCAAACGAGTGCCATTGAATAGGCGTAGAGGATGCTTCAGCGCTCTCAGACAAATCTTACAGCAGCGATATCAACCGCCACTTTGTTATGCATCGTATCGTTCAGATCGCAAACAAATCACACACAATATGAAAATGTTTACGTAAGTTACTACGCCTGTGAAAGTGTTGGTTTCTAAATGAACCGATAGCCTGATGGTTTAGGGTAAGGTCTGCGAAACGTAGGGTGGTAAATCCGACTCCATCATTCGACTATTAAGGAACCATCTTCATAAAGCCAGTTGGAATGCTTAATGTGAATTTTTTTTTATTGGAAAGGGTATTTTGATGAGAAGTTCGTAATATTCCTACAATAATTGGAAAATACAAAGAGAGCGTCCGTATCTAATAGCGTTTAACGTTCGATTCGATTTGAAGTTTTTGAAGAAAATTTGATTCAGTTTATGTTTTTGCTCGTAAATATACTTGCTTCCTGCTACATCAGAAGCCATTGCATTAGGTCTATTGTATAAGGGTACCTTAATTATTTATTCTTTATTTTCACACAGTAAAGGTCTACAAAAGGCGGACTTAATGCACAAAGGAATTCCCAGCCAACCTAGGGGTTGTGTAGAGACTAAGATGTAAGCTAGATGACTAAAGTCTATAAAAACGAATTAAAAAAAAGTGTCTGTTTGTAAAATTATAATAACCGCTTGTTGCTACATGCAGATGAATGTATATACGGTATATATACCAAAACAATTTTTAAAATTTTTGTCTATCCGTCTGTTTGCTCTGGCTGATCTCTGGTACATCTGGACTGCTTTTGAAGGGACTTTCACTAGCAGATAGCTGATTAAAATAAAATAAATAGTTTTTACTCGCGGGTAACATCGCGGGGCTTAGCTAGTAATTTATGAAAAGAAAACTAAATACACATATATTTAACATGCGTATATACATAATAAAACATAAATACATAAATCTAAGTACAAATTAGTATATACTGACATATTTTAACAAAACATCAAGAGTTTTAGAGGTAATTTAATAAAGACTGTTTCAAAGGTCACTTGTAAAGGTCTTTTCCCCCAGCGTAACACTCTTATTCCAAACTCCTTTTTTTTTTAATAATTTCTAAGCAAGTGCTTGACTACGATCTGATGTTAAGTGGAAATGCAGTCCTGGATGGTAAGGCGCACTAAGCAGTAAATGCCTATTCACTCTACTCTTGAAAATACCCACATTGTAAGCGGAAGGAAAAGACAGACGCGGGCAAACTATTCCAGTCCTTTGCTGTACGAAGAATGAAAGACAGAAACAAATCGCTTCGTTCGGGTTTGAGGATGTTCACAACAAAGGATGAAATCCCGCAGTGCGTCTAGAAGTCCGATGTGAAAAGGGATGGGGAATTAGATCATGTAGTTTTGATTTTACTCTCCAAAATGCAATCTAAGAAAACCGAAGGCTAGCTGCACTCTCCTTTACATCCCTAGAGTTTCTAGTATGGCGTCTCTTTCCAAGAAACGAGACGGACGCTCGTAACACGATCGGACCTAGGCAACTAAAGCACTATTATATTAGTCAGTCTTACTTATTCTAATTCATAAGTATATTTACAGATTATATAAATTAAATTAGCATTTACGATCTGATGTTAAGTGGAAATGCAGTCCTGGATGATAATTGATACCACTGTAATGTATCGGTTTCATTTTGAAATTTCACTGACATATAGCAGACTCGGGACCCTGTATTAGCACGTTGGGTACAAGATCTCTTAATCCACCGAGGCTGGTGAAAGTGATAATTTGATTGTGTACCACAGGTGGGGACTGGGCGGTGCAGTTCTCCGGGAACGGGTCCCCTGTCTCCGGCGGAGGGACCCCGCTGGCCGCACGCACACCACGCTCATCCCCTGCACCATGCTCTGCTGTCGTCGAGCGTTAAGCGTGGGAAAGAGATGTAAGCTCACGAATCGATCGATACTTATGTTGTAGAGATTAGGCTTATTCATTTTAATAGCAATTTTTTTTTTTCAGAAATATTACTAACAATCTTGTTAACCATTCCAACTAAGCTTAAGTTTGTGCTAGGACATGGTTCACGGCAATAGTCGAATGGTGGATTCGAACCCACGACCTTACGATTCGCAAACCGTACCCTAAACCATTAGGCTATTGACGATTATTTATAATTTAATGTTTTTGTATTTTCATGTCTGTACCCCTTCTAGCAATAAGGACATGTAAGTATATTAACGTACAAAAATTATGGGCATTTTCTTCATTTGACACTGGTATTATTCGAAATGGTTAGTGCCTTGTTTTTCAACCGACTTCAAAAAGGAGGAGGTACTCAATTCGTCTGCACGTTTTTTTTAATGTTTGTTACTTCATAACTTTCGACTGAGTGAACCGTTTTTGATGATTCTTAGTTTGTTTGAAAGTAGGTGCTTCCAGTGTGGTCTCATTTTAAATCCAATTCTCACAATGGCATCTTGAATTTGCACTAACTATTTGCGCGAGAAATGAACGTATTGCTCAGTACCACTCCAACCGATTTCGATGATTCATTTTTTTTATTGGAAAGGGTATTTTGATGAGAAGTTCGTAATATTCCTACAATAATTGGAAAATACAAAGAGAGCGTCCGTATCTAATAGCGTTTAACGTTCGATTCGATTTGAAGTTTTTGAAGAAAATTTGATTCAGTTTATGTTTTTGCTCGTAAATATACTTGCTTCCTGCTACATCAGAAGCCATTGCATTAGGTCTATTGTATAAGGGTACCTTAATTATTTATTCTTTGTTTTTACACAATAAAAGGTGTACAAAAAGGCGGACTTAACGCCAAAAGGAATTCCTAGCCAACCTAGGTGTTGTGTAGAGACTAAGGTGCAAGCTAGATGACTAAAGTCTATAAAAACAAATTAAAAAAAGTGTCTGTTTGTAAAATTATAATAACCGCTTGTTGCTACATGCAGATGAATGTATATACGGTATATATACCAAAACAATTTTTACAATTTTTGTCTATCTGTCTGTTTGTTCTGGCTAATCTCTGGTACATCTGGACTGCTTTTGAAGGGACTTTCACTAGCAGATAGTAAAATAAATAATTTTTACTTGCGGGTAACATCGCGGGGCTTAGCTAGTAATTCATAAAAAGAAAACTAAATATACATATATTTAACATGCGTATATACATAATAAAACATAAATACATAAATCTAAGTACAAATTAGTATATACTGACATATTTTAACAAAACATCAAGAGTTTTAGCGGTAATTTAATAAAGACTGTTTCAAAGGTCACTTGTCTTTTCCCCCAGCGTAACACTCTTATTCCAAACTCCTTTTTTTTTATAATTTCTAAGCAAGTGCTTGACTACGATCCCACCTGATGTTAAGTGGAAATGCAGTCCTTGATGGTAAGGCGCACTAGCTTAGTAAATGCCTATTCACTCTACTCTTGAAAATACCCACATTGTAATCGGAAGGAAAGACAGACGCGGGCAAACTATTCCAGTCCTTTGCTGTACGAAGAATGAAAGACGAAGCAAATCGCTTCGTTCGGGTTTGAGGGATGTTCACAACAAAAGGATGAAATCCCGCAGTGCGTCTAGAAGTCCGATGGTGGGAAGGGGATGGGGGAATTAGATCATGTAGTTTTTGAGCACACTCTCCAAAATGCAATCTCTAGAAAACCGAAAGGCTAGCTACCTTGCTCCTCCCCTTTTTATCCTAAATTTCTAGTATAGGCATCTCTTTCAAAAACGGAGGCGGACGCTCGTAACACGATCGGACCTAGGCAACTAAAGTACTATTATATTAGTCAGTCTTACTTATTCTAATTCATAAGTATATTTTACAGATTATAATATTTATTTATGCATTGAAATTAAATTAGCATTTAGTAGGACTAACTGTTGCTAACACTATTGACGAGTATTTGTGATTATCGATACGAATGAAGATAGCCAATTTCTAAGAGCTTCGATGTTCCAAAGAACACGTACTTGGTCATTGCCTTATTCAACTTCTTGGTAATAATTAATATTGCAAAAGTGCATGAATGTTATATTGACGCATTGTTTTCGTCGCAAAATGTGCATATCTGATAGTAATATCTGTATGACTTCACTTGTTACGTCCAGATAGCTGTAATGGATGTGTCAATCCTTGCCCGCCTTTGCTTTTCTACCTTACAATGCCCTTTCTCTAAAAATATTTTTCCCTCGCTAATTAGTCCTGTTGTTGGTATATAAAGTAAATAATATTGTCGACAGTGAAAGCACAAATGACTTACCGTATTCTAGGTCATTTTAAGCCCACACGTAGGGATGGCCTTATTCACAAGATGGCACCTAAATCGGGCCTCAGCTCTAATTCTCTTTCTTAGTTTTCTTTATATGTATAGAAATAAAGATGCCATTTTGTTAGGAATTCAAGTAGACTTAAACCGTTATCATCCGCAATAACTAAAGTGTCATGGGACCACCAGTGTCGCCTTCTTCCGGGGTCCACTGTAGTAGACCACAAAGGCCCCCACCCTTGTCATCGTGAACTTGAGGCCCCTTTTAGTCGCCTTTTACGACAGGCAGGGGATCTAAAATTAAGCTCTACCCAACCTAAGCGTGTGTGTATGGTAACAAATACTTTTAAATCTATACAAAAGTTACTTTGTGTGTAAAAATTGGACCTTTTAATTATACAAAAGCTTCTGGAAATGGAAGCAGTTATTACTCCCGGTAACGACTCCCCTACCCTTAATTGCCTCCCCAATATTGTTATATCCCTACGATGAATACCCCGCGGCCATTACTACAGGTGCCTGAATGAAATGAATCACTACCATTAATCCTTTCGTTTGCTCTTAATTCCTTTGCCCTAGTTGTTGGAACTGGGATGTCAGATCTCGCAGAACCTAGATCGTATTTAATAAGCGATAACATTACGAAGTCATCTAATTGTTAGTGACATCATAACACTACAATACTATATTTGTAAAATAGCGACGAAGGTATGCATAAATAAAAGCCGCCCCTAAAACCGACCGTGTGACGTAATAAAATGCATCTTATGGTTCAATTAATATTTCATCATCATGATCATCATCAGTCTGTCACAGCCCACTGCTGACATAGGCCTCTCCAAAGGCATCCGTCCACGATCCTCGGCCACTCTCATCCAGCTTCTGCCAGACGTCCTGCGTAGTTCGTCGCTTCACCTTGTCTTGGGGCGACCCACTCCGTGTTTGCCTCTCCGCGGTCTCCACTCGAGAGCTAGTTAACGTCTATAAACTATATTTATTTATTTAATATGATAGAGATTACATATTAGTACATAATAAAAGTGTACATAAAGGAGGACCTAATGCCAGAAGGCATTCTCTGCCAGTCTACCTTAGGATTACGACAAAGTTACGGGTGCAACCTTAGAGAAAAAAAAGTGAAATAAGACAAATATATTATATATGTATAAACATAAATATAAACATACATTAACATACCATATGGATAAATTAATAGCATAGTATTGTGAGTAACAATAAATATATTTGTAAAAAGTATTTATTCTTTTTGCATATATATCTGGCTGCCACCGAGCTTTATTCCCATAAACGCACGGTTGTCAGGGATTTATTTATTTATTTAAATCAACAAAAATTATAACACCGTTACAGATAATACCAATATGATGTTATAAAAACATAGTTAAATATATATTGTTAAAATTAAAACAAATAAAAAGCTGCTTGATGTATTGACCATAATATATAAATATAATAGAGTCAAACACCTTCCACGCATTTGTAGGCAGCTTCCATAAACACAGACTCTGTGCAACAAAATATATCAATGTGCAGTGAGATGGTATTAACAAACCCAACAGGCGACAGCGGAGAGTTCCTGGATAAGTTAGTCCTGGAGACAGGCAATAGGAACATAGTAATGACATATAGGTACTGTCATGTCAAAGAAGAAGTGAACAAGAAGAAAATGTTTCTTTAAATAAAATGTTTAAGTTGATATAGAAACCTACAGATGGACGACTGAACCTAAATGTCGTTTCTCTTGTTACAGAGCAACACATTTTATATGTCAACCGTTGTAGGAACAAGTTATCTTATATATATACAACCACATAGATGGATATAAGGACAGAAATAGGAAAATATATATGTTAGTGTAAACCAAAATACTCATTTTTTCGCAGAGACGGAAGAAGGTGGTCCGTGGCGTCCCTTCCTTCCTCGGGTTACGGAACGACGCCAGGAAGTTCTAGTCTGTCAGTAAGTACCTACTCTAGTCCTATCCCTGGACAATGAGATTTAATCGTATTGCATATACCTCTTATTTCATACACATTTTTCATATAATACCCAGTTCTAGATGAAGTGTTTGAATCGTCTAAATTAACGGATCAAGACATGGTTCGAACACCTTTAAAAAAATTTGTATTCAAAAGCCGTCCGAATGGAGGGGGAGGAAAAGGTTTATGGGGTCGTAATAAACAATACCCACTTTTATTACGACGGAATAAGTAACTGTTTCAATAGCTTAATGGTTAAGGGTACGTTCTGCGAAACGTAAGGCTGTAGGTAGATTCGAATCCGTTCGTCTAATGACGTGAACCATCTTAATTGTTACTAAAACTGGTGAAAAATGTAAGAATTCTTTACAAAAAGCAAGAGCCGTGGTAGCTTAGTGTCCGGGCGGTTGCCTCAAGTTGTATAGTAAGCTAGCTACCCGAGTTGGATGTCCGGTGCCGGCACCAATAAATTTGGTGTTGCAATTTTATGTGCTGATTTACTACGCGCTCGGGTGTGGATTTTCTAAGACATATGAAGTCTGCCAATCGGTAACAGGGCCGCGTGGCGGACTATGCCTTTATACTCTCTTTAAGGTGACGGCCTGTGCCCAACATTTATTATAGGCTGTATAATTATTTAACTTTTTTTAAAAAAAGGTCGTGTTACTTATATTTTATACATTTACCAAATCAAAGCTTAAGGTTGCGACCTAATCTTTTATACTTAGGCTCACGTGGGCCCTCAGGTTATCGCTTTTAACTTATGCCAACTGTCATTAGGAAGTCATCACGTAACTTCGTTGTGACGGCAACGTTATCAGCAGCAATTTCTAAGTGTACACAATCATCACTTAATGGCCACGTTAGATAATAATGACTAAAACAATAATATTATTGGATAGTGAGTCAATGTACGGAATCGTGGTGGGCTTCGAGATTGGCGTTTTTGCAGCTTCTTTTAATTGGTGGTAATGCTTAATACGGGCTGTTGGAACGTCGCTGTTATGTGTGAATGTACAATGATATATCAAATCAGCTCTTATGTCCTTTTTAACCCCAGATACCTGCCTAGATAGGTCTTTTTTTGTTAACGGGGAGGAAATCTTCAAAAAGATACCCCGCCTTCTGGGGGGAAGGCGGCGGTTATGTGGGATTTTACCCACTAGAACCTCCCCAGTGGCCCTTCCTCGGTGCATGGTGAGGGGTTCCGGGATCTCCAGTGGAATGCACCGGAGCCCCTCTGCACTGTGCTCTTCAGAGAGCACGTCCCGGTGGGGAGGGAAGGTAACCCCTCCTCCCCTGTGCCCTCTCAGTGCAAGGCGACACGGGCCCGCCGATGTCACCTTCTTCCAGGGTCCACTTTGATCAAAGACAGACAACAAAGGACGTCGGTGACTAATTCAAATCTACCACACTCAGACGCTGTCATTTATAACCGAGTTATCATAGTATCTAAACACTACGAAATGACGACAGCCTCCTTTTTTGAAGTCGGTTAAAAATTGCGTGCACACGTCACGTAATACGGCTGCGAAAAATGAAAACATCGTTAATTAGCATTTCTAACCCGTCAGGTGAGCTGTATATAGCTTACTGTATTTTCGTCCGGCCGTACATTCGCATTCTTGAATATAGATTCTGTGCCGTTTTCAACATTATGCGTTTGTTTTTAGAGTTCACTTTTCGTTCGACAAGCGTGTAGTGTGATCTTGAAAGCGCTCCAAGAAATCTCGGCTGTTATCTCCGTCATCGATCGTTGATAAACACGAGAGGCTGTGACGACCTATGACAAGGAAACGGCCGTAAAGATTTGCACTCTGATCGAGATCGTGTTATATATATTGCGTAAGGAACAAGGTACCTAAATACAATTTGTATACGTGAATATGAAATTAATACAGACAAGTGTTTCAACCGACTTCAAAAAGTCGGTTCACAATTCTGTCTGTATGTTTTTTTATGTTTGTTAACTCGTAACTTTGGGTTAAGTGCAAGGGATTTTTATGATTCTTTATTTATTTGAAAGCTCGAGCTTCCGATGTCATATTTTCCTGTTCTGACAAGCATCCATGAGAAAACCATATAGGTCTTATATTTGCAGTAAGTATGTGCGCGAAGAAACTCCAGCGAAGTCCCTAACATTTAATGGGCGAAGATTATGTTCTCTTTCCATCATACATACATTCAGTAGTAGGTACATATATGGTTAGCGTGGTTTAAACAGTTACATTCATATAACAGGCGTGACTATGCATGTTTAATGTTACACATAGCATGTTTAATGTTTCGAAACAGTGTTCTTGTTACCCTCAGGGTGTCGTTAAGCTGCTCCTTAAAGTAAATAAAAAGTTAGAATATATTGCGTTTGAAAAAATCTACCACATTAATAAAAATAAAATAACTTCTTGTAGACCACGCAAGAAATATCTTATATGCAAATTCCACAGTGCAACTCTGGCTCCCAAGCGAAGGGTGCTTCACACCCCTCCCCGAGTAGGGCCCGAAATCCTGGCAAGACCGGGGGTTGCGAAGGAACTGTTCGATATTATTATTATTTAAAAAATAACAAACTCATTCACACAAACACATGACACTTATCAATTACATATATACCTTTATTTATTTATAAATATTTATGTGTATATATATTTATATATATATATATACCATCTCCTAGCACAAGCCTTAGCTTAGTTGGAATGGTTAACAAGAATGTTAGTAATATTTTGCAAAAAAAAATATTATTAGCTTTCTTTTAGTTGATATAGTTTATTACTTTTTTAGTTCATTAGTGCCACTGTGGATTACCGATGGCGTACCACTGCGAACACAATTGCATGTTCTAATAGTATTTGATATATTTGTAAATGATAATTGATTAAACTGTGTAATTCATCGGTTTCATAATGACACATCACTGGTTATTAGTATACTCGGTGCCCTGGTAGACGATGAACTTTTTTGAACCGACTTCAAAAAAGGGAGTGCCCAAGTTCACATGTATTGTTTTTTTTACACTCTTAACTCCATCATTTATTAATTGATTTTGAAAATTCGTTTTCTTTTTTAAATGGTTACTTTTAATTGGGAGTTCCAAGTTTTAACTTGTGCCATTGTGTATATATCAGGGAACTCATAATAATCGTATATAATCTTTCTTGATAGAGATGAGTAGAGATGGTAGGCTTATGATAAATGATAAAATTGGGTAAGTACTCCTCAACGAGTAGTAGAGAACAAATGTGGGAGAAGAAAAAGAATATATGCCCCAGGACTTTGTAGTATAAGTATGATGCTTGGAAAATAACACAGAGGACTTAAGCGCGTTTAACGTTTTATTTACTCGTAATTATTATATTTTTTCCTTGTATATACGTTGATAAAGGTGACATTTCATGAGCGTTAAACAAAGAAACAATTTGATTTGACACAATGCAATATATCACAGTTTTATTTATAGCTTCCGTAGATAAACAACGATAAATATTGTATCGAACATTTACGTATTGACTTTATCTGTACGGATTGATTGTTATCCTGTGCCCGTCACGTCCTGTTTGCTTACGTAGACTTATTGCCTAGGATAGTACGTGAAATCTGAAGATTGTCAAGTCTATGGATTGATATTGGTCTAGGGCATGAGTTCGGACCTTCCGATTGCTGCAGGTGATTTCTGACCACGCCCGTAAAGTGGTAAGTGTAAAGTGTGCAAGATCGCGAGACCAGGGTCGATCCTAGCCTGCCACGAATGTGGGGCACTGGAAGACACGGCGTCCCACACGCATCCCTTGGGCTTCCCAGCGGCACACGCTCTCAGCATCTGTCGCGTCTCTCTTAGAGATATGTAGTGGCTCTGGCTCTCCTTACGGCCCGCTGGTGTTTAGTTGGTGAACTGTCTGCCAGCTAGCACAGGTCCTACGAACTCCATGTGGTTCATTCCACACCAGAAGCCGTTGCAGTGGTGCACTTTCTAGAACAAGTAGATTCACTGTACTCTCTCCGCACTGTTGCAGTCACAATGCTCGTCCCAGGAGAGGCTGCTGGCGGTGCAGGCTGCGTACGAGCCGCCGCGCGCGCCCTGCCCCCACTGTCACCAGCACCAGAATTCGCTAAAGTAAGTCACCACTTTATTGTGTACACCTGTTTTAACTAGCCTACGATGTTGTGAAGCTGGTCGCTTGTCACACCTTTTCACCGGAATTAAAAAGGTGGTTAACATAGCATCGTGCCGTGTACCTGAGTACGAACGTCGCAAATTGCATAGCACGTTAGCAACCAACAAATTTGTCGTAATTTTAAGTGCTGATTTACCACGCGCTCGGCGGTGAAGGAAAACATCGTGAGGAAATCTACATGTGTTAGAAAATTTTCTATGACATGTGAAGCCTGCCAATCAGTACCGTAGGGTTCTGTGCAATGAAGGCCCGTATAGCGATGATATTTTAATAGGCTATTTTAACTTTTGTATGGAACTAAGTAGACAGCCATTCTATACATAAAATCCGATGTAAGGGAAAATAAATATATCATTCATTCGAAACAACAATTACATTGAATTAGACCGTTTACCTAATTCAATTTCCTTCAAATTTCAACCTTGATGCTTTCGGTTAAGGTCGATTTACGTTATTTGGCAACTCATTTGGGGAAAGAAGATGTTTCCTGATCGAAACAGCGGAAGGTAGCCGAGCATCAATGGAGGTCAAGTGGAACGGATAACGGAAGCGATAATGCGGACCATTAAATTCAATTTATTAGGGTAGATATAAATTTATTAAATCCAATTGTGTATGTATTCAACGGTGCTGGAATTCTTTGTAATCAATGTACACATATTGGTTATTAGTATGGTTGCGATTATATAAGTAAAATAAAGGTTATGGAAACGAATGGGATATTTTAATTTGGTAAATTGAAATTGCACGTAGCATTTCGTTAACCAGTCAACCACAGGCAAGAAAAAAGTTACCAGAAACAAAAGCTATCTTGCAATTATATTGTTTTTCTATCTATCTATTCTATTCAAATAAATAAAACTGGAGTGTCTGTTTGTATCGTTAACATACCATGTCTGGAACGACTGGATCAATTTTGATGCGATCACTGGCAGAAAGCTGATGTAATAGGGAGTAACTTAAGATACATTTATATTAGAATTAATTAAATTAGGTCTTAATAGCGGGTAACACCGAAGGCGTAGCTAGCGATGCTGTTGGTATAGTTGTTAATCATATATATATATATATATATATATTTTATAATGACGTACTACACAGATTGGCCAGAGAAGCTGGCCTTGAATGCTTCACCGGCATAGCACTTATGTCGCTTAGCCTGAACCTTTAAGATTCGAACCTACGCTCTCAGAGGGAATCTGATTTCTAGTCAGACGCCTTAACCGCTCGGCCACGACTGCTTTGTTAATCATATGCAGGGCTTATTTGTACGGGCAGACGGTTCGCGTGTCCATAAGCACGCGCCCTTAAAAGGAATTTCCAAAATATCGAAAATTGCCTTTAAATGAGAGAGCCATGATTTCGAGAAAGGCCTGATTACAGCTGTAAATTGATGTTATGGACATGATTGCGTTCTGATCAAAATTTATTCGCTGCGGTCGATAGTTTTGTTAATGTTTTATATGTTTTTTTTTCTTGTGATGTATACAGGAGTTTTACAGGATCTGAGAAGCGACAGAGACCTTTATTAGTGTTTTTAATCGTGGACATACTTCTGTTTGCAGCAGCTCGCAGGGCTCCGGCATGAACTGGGCGTCGCTGTCGGACAGCGGGGGCAGCGGGCACGCGCCACGAGCGCCGTCGCCCCGCCCCCTTCCCAGACGCGTGCGGAGCCGCAGTCTTAGGTTCGAAGCTTATTGCTGAAGCGGCAAAGTTCGTCCTGTGGTCGAAATAAAATATAATATGGCAGTGATGACCACAGTAACTAGATGGCACAAAGCCTTTTTCAACCGACTTCAAAAGGTCGAGGTTCTCAATTCGTCTGTATTTTTTGTTTGTTACCGCATAACTTTCGATTGTGTGAACCGATTTTGATAATTCTTTTTTTATTGGAAAGGATGCCCTTCAAGTGTAGTTTGATGAGAGTTTAGTTAGGTTGTGATTATTTTTATTTCGTAATATTCCTAACGTAATTCGATACAAAGACGTCCGCGCGTAATACCGTTTAACGTTTAATTGATTTGAAGTCGATTTTTGTGTTTGCTCGTAAATATCTCCAGGATCTCCAGTGGAACGCACCGGAACCCCTCTGTACTATGTACGTCCTGGGGGAGGTTACTTCCTCCTCCAGCACCCTCGTATTGCCCAGGCGACACGGGGCCACTAGTGTAGCCTTCTTCCCGGGTCCACTGTAGCGGATGACAAAGGCCACCATCTTCTTCCGTGAGCGAGGCCCCTTTATTCGCCTTTTACAACAGGCAAGGATAAAGTAGCCTTATTCTGTAAGCCCTGGACAGGGGGCCTAGCAAGTGCCTATTTTACTCTTAAAAATTATAATCGGAAGGAAAGCCGGACGTGGGCAAAATATTCAAAGTAATTTGATTTGAAGTAAGTTTTTGCTTCTGATTGTAAATGTGTTTGTTATTGTGAACGTACAGCTCGCCGTCGCGGTCGCCGGGCGGCGGGTCGGGTGGCGAGAGTGCACGCGAGGACGCCGTGACCGCCATGTCGGCGCTCTTCGCCGCACGCTTCCCCGCCGCGCAGAAGCACATGGACGACAGGTACATACACAAACGTACAGTTAAAATTACAGCCTATATGTACAGGGTATTAGGAGACCGCTACTGAAAACGAATAGACGATAGTACTAATGACACCTTTGATGATGTTACTATGATACGTTATGATGGGCACTGTGAACGGAAATTACGTTTTTCTTATTCTTACACATACTAAATAACCATTCCGTACACACACTAAAAGAAACGAGTCTGCTTTAGACCACACGACTGAAGAAAAATTCTTTAGCTCTATCTTTATGTATGGTTATATACAGTACCTTTGATGATGGGAAGGAAAAAAATCGATCCTGATTAAAAACAATCATATTTTTAAAACATTAGCATTGTTTACGCTCCATGATGATAGTATAGTTTAAAGAAGCGGCAATAATTCCTTTATGGCGTGGTATCAGCGCTGTATCATAGGTGTCATTAGTACTATCGTCATTAATACTGTCTTCGTTATCAGAAGCGATCTCCTAACACTTGGTTTATGACCCATAGTTAGAAAAGAGTGCAAGGGTAGAGACCGCCACACACACCAGGTGGAATTGGCAGACTTCATATGTCTTAGAAAACCTTTTTTTTTTTAAGGTGACGGGGGTGGAGGGATAATCTTCAACAGACACCCCGCCTTCTGGGGGGAAGGCGGGGTTATGTTCTTACCCACTAAAACCCCCCCGGTGGTCTCCCCTCGGTGCATAGAACCATGAACCTAGTATCACCAGTTACCACATAAACATAACAGTGACAAACTTCGTATTAGTACGCATTTGTACGCGCAGTCCGTGCGAGTTACGTACACATGTGCGCGTATATTTCGTTAAGTGGTCCGTGATCACCGTGGTAGCACCGTTTTGTCTTTGTGAGAAATGAGTAATTTAATATATTGTGAGAGTTAAATTATATATTTAATGATGTAAGTTTATTGTTTAATTAAAATAAAGCAAAATCTAGCCCGGCGAAGCGGGCTGGGTACGCTAGTAGTAATGTAACGAATAAATTTAATTTGCAATTATTTGTTTCGCAGATTGCGTGGCCTCATTGACGAGTTGATGGAGTTGGACAAGAAGCCTGACCGGCCGCCCATTGAGAGATTTGTACAAAGACAGGTCAGATTGTAGCTTCACTGGAATAAAATTGTTATCTGCCTACAACACCTGATGTTAAAGTTACAAAAAGATAATATCCCCGTGATATCGGTGGCTTGTTGTTTCCAATATATTCAATATTTCATTATATAATACAAACTTTATAGGTTTAATTATCATATTATTTTTTTTTAACTTAATAATATATTTATTTATGATTTTTTTCTTCTATTATATTATTGTGTATAATATATATTAATCTCATAACTGTTTTATTCATGTTTCATATTTATTATACTCTTATTGTCTGTATAAAATCCATATAAAAGTAGTATTGCGCCTGCACGTCTTTAGGTCCCGGACACCGCTGAAAATCAGCGCTGTCGCATCCTTGCGACAGAATATGCTGAGACGGTGTCCGATATAAATAATAATATAATGTACTATTTGTCCGTGTAACTTTAACTGTATTTTATTTATTATTCATTCATTTTTAATGTGTGTTATATTGTCTCTGTGATGTGTTTTTGTATTGTGATGCCAATAAATAAATGTCTACGTCTATGTCTAATATTTTGAATGTCATTTATTGTAAAATATTACACTACATGTATTCACATAACAACATAAAGATAGATTAATAAATCCCTTATTACTGAAAAGTACAAAGACGACTTAATTCTATATTTATTCTGTACGGGGCAACTTTTAACGGTATTTAAAACGGCTTTTGAAGTTGGTCACGGTCAGTCGTTGCTAAATGCCATCTCGGAGCTTTACTCTGTGGAAAAGCTAACTAAGAGGTTAGTTGGTGAAACGAAGCGCTTTGCTTCGTTTTTCATTATTCTGTACATATATAGCAAAGGACTGGAATAGTTTGCCCGCGTCTGTCTGTCCCTCCGATTACAATGTGGGTGTATTCAAGAGTAGAGTGAATAGGCTAACTAAACTAGTGCACTTAATTATACAGGACTGCATTTCCACTAAACATCAGGTGAAGTTGTGGTCAAGCACTAGCTTTGAATGTATAAAAGAATGTGGGATCTTCCAGCTAACCTTAGGTGTTGTTTAGAGAGTGGGCTAAAAGTAGTGTGTACCAATAAATACATGGCACGGTTTTACGTACGACGACCGGCGGCAGGTTTAATCTCTTACGATATGATTGTAATATGGTTGCAGGTGCTAGAGATGGCACGCGACTGTCTGCACAAGTCGGAGTCCAAGCAGGTGACCAGTACCTACTTCTACGACATGGCGGACAGCTTGGACAGGTTGCTCGCGGAGGTAAGCTTAGCATTCCACTATTATATCCGATTGTCATCATGTATAACTTGGAGATATTGTCAGTGACATTGGCTCCTGCTGAAAATCAGCGCTGTAATTTTCTGTTGCACACACTTTTTGCTTTGAAGACCAACCTTTTTCGAAGCGTTCGTATATAATACATACAATTCATTTAATAAACATAATGTGGGGGCGTTTGTCAAAGTCATGTTTGTTGGGATTTTAAGTGTTGATTTACCACGCGCTCGGCATAAAACATCGTGACGAAACCTACATGTGCTAGGAAATTTTCTACGGCGTGTCTGCCAAACCTTATAACTCACCTTATACAGAAGGCTTATGCCCAACAGTGGGACATGGCTGTAACATTAAGTTTTTTTATTAGAAAAAGAAAATACAAAATGAATTAATTACAATGTTGTCTTGATATACATCTCATATTAAGATATACGTGAAAAATGGTCGCAATAGAGGCGTTAGAATAACAAAATTGTTTGACCACGTGTCGAGAGTAACACCCAACCTCAAACAGTCCGCGTTATGATGCCTGCAGTTTCATATCGTGTCGAGTATCAATAACATGATGATGACGTCACCAGACACGCGAGAAGTCTTCGGAGGCAGGTGCGCAGGTGGCGCCGCTGGTGACGAGGCTCGTGCTCGCGATGGCCCGCCCCGCGCGGCTCCTGGAGTGTCTCGAGTTCGATCCAGAACGGTTCTACCGCCTGCTCGAGGCGGCTGAAGGTCACGCGCGACAGGCCCAGGTCAGTTAACCTGATTAGATTTTTTTATTTACCATTTTATAAATGAACATCACTTATGAATATTCGCAATACCAAATAAATTGAGAGATTGCGTAAGAGAGGAAAAGGAGTATAGAAGTGAGATTTGACCTCACTAGACAGCAATAGATAATATTAACTACATTTTCTCGTTAACCATTCCAAATAAGCCTAGACTTGAGTTAGAAGATACGCGTCAACTAATAACCTGTTTCTCATGCCCATTTTTAAGTTGTACTCTATTATTTTGATGCAGATATATAATAATGTTAACATTATTAACTAAAATGACATAATAATATTAACTTGTAATTAAATCCTTATTATTTTTGTACAAAATTATATTTAATTTTGCACGTTTGAGATTATTATCATAAACAATTTTACCTATTGTATATATGTAAGTGAATATTTGTTAATTTTTTTTTTGTGTGACGCTAAATTTTGAAATCGATAAAAGTTTTCTGCAAGAAAAAAGGTTGAGAATCACTGTTCTAGATCTTTACAGAGTACTCTAAATTAATTTATGAATAATAGTTGGATTAAAGTCTTCTTTTTGTGATGATAAATTTCCTACATTATATCATTCACTAGGGTATTACATCAGACATCCCGCAGTACATCATCCACAAGCTGGGCTTGTCGCGCGACCCGCTCGCCGAGCTGCACGCCCCTCCGCCCCCGCCGCCGCCGCAGAACTCGTCGCCTTCCAAGTAAGCTCGTATTTCTTATTCTCTTTGATCTTAAAATGTTGCCAAGTCTAATAATATTTTTCATTCATTGACCTGTCTATACATTCTAGCTCTATGGCAACTTGAGGAGCATACCGTGGGTAACGACGTGCTTCAAGTAACCATTGCAATGTTAGCCTCATGCTGAAGTATTTTTACGATTAAAAACAAAATTGACTTCAAAATCAACGATAGAAATGAACGTACACGTACGTTAGGTTCGGCTTGAAAGCTAAAACAGACGCGGTTGATTTCTTTTAATTTGCAGTGTAGTTAAATTTATGTATTCGTATGTTGTATTTATAGTATTGTATTATTGTAACGGTGATCCTAATAATTAAAAAAAAAATCTGGTGCCTACATTGTTTTACATCTTTCACACTGGTACTCGTTGTCGTTAGTTGCCATAAACCTACCAATATCTCAATGCACTCTAACATGTTATTTTAATCGATTTTTAGATATTTCCTTACTAAGCTCACTTATAAAGTTAACATGGAAACTCAATGTACGTAAACCATTTCAAACAAAAAAAAATCGTTAAAAAAATAATTTAAGTTAAAAATTAACTATTCAACCTGGTCTTCTCAACGGTTTGTGTAATAAAAAAATAAAAATGTAATTGTGTGCCCAGAGGACGAGGTCGCCAGTCACCCCCGGGAGCGCCCCCCAGCGGCGCCACGCCCTCAGAGAGCGACTACCACGTGATCAAGCTCATTTCCAACGGCGCCTACGGAGCCGTATACCTCGTCAAGCATAAGCTCACGAGACAAAGGTGAGTCCACGTTGCTGAACTGTTAGCTATGTCCTAAGTCAGGGGTTGACAACCTTTTGAGTCGGAAGAGTACAAAATTATAATTTTCAAAAATTTGTCTTTTTGAATAGGTTAAGGACAAACCACGGCTCCAGATCCGCTGCTAGGGGCTTACTAGCCCTCAGGGCCACAAACACCCAACATCTGTCCTCCACATGTCTACACCGTGTAACGAGATTTTTTGCCAACATAGCACGAAGACAGGCCAATAATCTGGAAATATTGATAGTGACGGGAAAGGTCGAAGGCGAAGGACCTAGAGGCAAAAGTCCAACATTTTTGTAGAGCTGGACTCATATATTAGCGACTTCCTTTAAAAAGGAGTCACGATCCTCAGCAATGGGGAGGACAAGAGTCTTTGGAGGAAGGGTCGCCTCATATTCCGGGGCACCTTGAGTGGTTTTAGGAAGTCTCGTAGTAACTGTTTTGTTATAATAACTTTTGAAACATTTTAGTAGTCGAAAAGGTGGTCTGACCAGATTTTTGAAGACGATTTACTAGTGACTTCCTTTAAAAAGGTATCACGATCCTTAGCAATGGGGAGGACCAGAGGCTTTGGAGGAAGGGTCGCCTCATATTCCGGGACACCTTGAGTAATTTTAGGAAGTCTCGTAGTAACTGTATTGTTATAATAACTTTTTAATAATTTTATTAGCGAAAGTTAATAGGTCTAATTCTAGGTTTAATTCTAGGTACGCTATGAAAAAGATCAGTAAAAATAATCTCATACTGAGGAATCAAGTGGAGCAGGCCTTCGCCGAAAGAGATATCCTCAGTTTCGCTGACAATCCTTTTGTGGTAAGATTTTATTGCTTCGTAAATTTCCAAAATATTTCCATTTTTATGAAATAAGAGATATTGGATGTTATATTACTTCTTTGTGCCAATACGAACATGCTTCCCTTACCAGGCCTTGTACCATCTACACGGTTTCTGGTAATTCATGATAGAAGAGCAGTTTGGAGCACTCAGCAAGCAATAATTTTTTAAGTGTATTTCAACATATTTCTCCGTCCAATTGGCGCTATTATATATGATACTATCGCCCTATATTCGATTTTTTTTCCTATAATGCAGAAGCAAGGAGCATTGAAATCACTATTTTTTTTTTGATTATTTATCATATTTTGCACGACTTTGGGCACTGCTGAAAATCAGCGCTGTGGCATCCTTGCGACGGCATATGCTGAGACGGTGTCCAATTTTGGCGTCATATCTTATGTCCTATTCGTCCGTTTTTTCTTCCTTTAAGTGTATTTTTTTATTTTATTTTTTTGTCTTTTTTCATGTGTTTAATTTTTTATTGGTAATGTATTCGAGTGATGCCAATAAAGAATATATCTATGTTTACTTCACCGTTGCCAAGCAACGGTTTTACAATCATATGTATCAAACGCATGATAATGTGTGTAATGTTTTTTATTATTGATTTAATGCTTTTGCATGCATAATTTAAAAAATATAGCATTCTTTTTTTTTGAAAAACCTATACAAGTCGGTTGTGACTGCTTTAATGGATTGAGAGATAGTTAAAGCTGTCTGTCTGTCGCTTAGTCTGAACTTCTAATTAGCATTCTGCACTCTTTGTCTATATAAATGTAAGAAATACAGCAGGGGTACAAAGTTTTGGTTCACATATTAATATAATGATACTGTTTTGTTATAATAATATCTTTTATTTCTTTTAAAAGTAAAATACATAAAAGGACAATACAAAATATAAAAACATTATTAAAAGCTAACCTAGAGTACCGTCGGTGGCGAAGCAGGGTCCAAGCAACCGGTGGTTAGGACGACATAGAGAGATACCTCCTGACGATGGGCGCCGTGTCCAGGAGTACCGCTTTCTGTATCTGAGCAACAGTCTCTTTAAGTTTATTGTAATAATTATTATATCGGTCTGTAGGTGACAATGTACTGTTCGTTCGAGACGAAGCGCCACCTGTGCCTCATACTGGAGTTCGTGGAGGGCGGGGACTGCGCCACGCTGCTGCGCAACGGGCCGCTGCCGCCGGACATGGCGCGCCACTACTTTGCGGAGGCGGTGCTCGCCGTCGAGTACCTGCACTCCTACGGCATCGTCCACCGGGACCTCAAGCCTGACAAGTAAGTGCGACACGCAACACGCACACTTTGTGAGACTATTGATGTGAATCATCTCCTAGCATAAGCTTAATCGAACTCGGGTTGCTAGCGTACTATGCAACTTGAGGCGACCGCCCGCACACTGAGCTACCACGGTTCCTAGGTATTATTAACGATGACGCATAATGCACATTGGTTCAGTTTCTCTATAAATTCGCTGATAGAAAGAAAAGATGGTGTGATGGAAGAATGGAGAGAAGGGAGAATCAAGTTACGCCATTCCAATGCAATATCCAAAATGCATGTAATAAATACCAAGACCGTAACGTTAAGAAGAAAATCTTTGCTTCTTCTCCGGTACAGAGTAGGTAGAGGCCAGAGACCATCTAGTGGTGGTGGTATGGTTACCAGTTAAGATTAAACTTATCATCAAATATGTTGTTGCAGTCTCCTGATCACCGCCACTGGACACATAAAGTTAACGGACTTTGGACTCAGCAAAATGGGACTTATGTCATGTAAGTAGACTCCAAATTAAAACACACACACAACACAAATACTTACCCAGACTGGTAGGTAGACACAATTCTTTCTCATCCTAAACGATTAAGAATTAAGAAGAAGAATCTTAAGAATCTCCGGACATGTTTGAACAACAACACACAATCCTTGCCACTGTGTCAAAAGTTAAAATATTCTTAATGAAATCCGATGGTAGGATATATTATATTATTTTAATATTTTGTTAAGATTCTTCTCTCTTAATAATTCACCTGACAAAATGTTTTTCTTTCCACTCAGAAATGACTGCTAGAATATGCCATAGGCAATACCGGCCTTATTGCTCTAGTTTCATTGCCATTACGAACGTTATTTTAAGGTGTTTAATGAGAGTTAATAGAATTTGGAGTATTTCAATTCAAAGCTACATGTGTTATTTATTTATTTATTTAAATCAACAAAAATTATAACACCGTTACAGATAATAACAATATGATGTTATAAAAACTTAGTTAAATATATATTATTAAAATTAAAACAAATAAAAAGCTGCTTCATGTATTGACAATAATATATAAATATAATAGATTCAAACACCTTCCACACATTTGTAGGCAGCTTCGATAAACACAGACTCTGTGCAACAAATTATATCAATGTGCAGTGAGATGGTATTAACAAACCCAACCGCGCGCGACAGCGTTCCTGGATAAGTTAGTCCTGGAGACAGGCAGCAGGAACAATTGTGGACGACGGCGCATGCACACGTAACTGTCAGGCGTCCGCAACTGTAGCGCGGCCAGCACTTCTGGGTGATGAACCCAGCCCCGCAGCGCCCTCCACAAATATTTAACATAATTTATATTTATGTAGCTATATATAGCTATATATTAAATAGCTAGCTATTTAATGGTGTGTTTTGTGCAGTGGCCACAAATCTGTACGAGGAGTACGCCGACAGAGAGGCGCGGCAGTTCTCCGACAAGCAAGTCTGCGGCACGCCCGAGTACATCGCTCCTGAGGTCATCTTGCGTCAGGTCGGTGAACCATCGCCTTGCATGGAGTAGTGGATGGGAGGCTTGTTGTTCCCCGGGACGAAGTCGCCGTTAGGTGACTGGCGCACCTTAGGGTTTTAGTCAACGCGAAGCGATTGAAGTAGTGCTTTACTCTCAAAAAGTCTAGCTCAAGCAGCTTTAGGTTCCGAAATTCCGGTTATCATAATATCTGACGAACATCACGTATTTTAAAACTATGCTTATACCCGAGTAAAAACAAAAACCGACTTTGACGCCCTCTTTTATGTTTGAATTTATTATTGAAGTATCATAGCTATTTTACTGAATTCTTTTCTATTCTCTATTCTCTTACTTTTTCACATTCTTTATTTACGGAGTACTCAATTAGTTTTGGATTGTCACAAAACCAATATCATAATTTTTTATGAGTTTCACCGTAATTGATAGAGGGCAGAACTCTCAGGCGAAGCCTGATCTTCTCATGGGAGCATCACATCGCTAGAAGCCCCGGTATTGGACCGTGACTTGGGTGGTTACTTTAGTCACATTAGCATTACTATTAGAATCAGAACTACTTGTAAGTCGGTAGATTTCCAATAAGCTTTTATTGGAAATCTATCAGACATTAAAATAGCTTACTAGCTTTAAACCGTTGGCTCTGGGAGAGGAAGTGGCTGAAAAATATCAATCAAACACATTCTAAATAAGAGCTTTGTTTCTTCGGAACAATTGTCAACTTCATGTGATAAATTCCCCCAGGGCTACGGCAAGCCAGTGGACTGGTGGTCGATGGGCATCATCCTGTACGAGTTTCTTGTCGGCTGCGTGCCTTTCTTCGGGGATACACCGGAAGAGTTGTTTGCACATACTGTTAACGGTAAGAATTAATATAAGTAAGTGTTACAGACTATATATATATTTATATATATCTACTGTACTATAATTGTACTATATATCATGCACGTGCTCTAATATATTCTTATCTATACTTATTATATAACATAATGTACCTAGAACAGTTTATCGACGGGAGGTTATATGGTTAATTTGTTACAGTTTTATATATGTCCCACAGCTGGGCACAGCCCTTCTCTGTGGAGACAATAAGGGCATAGTCCGTCACGGACGCCTAGTACGGATTGGGAGACTTCACAAGTCTTAGAAATTTTTCTAACGCATGTAGGTTTCCTCACCATGTTTTCCTTCCTTCACCGTCGAGCGCTTGGTGAATTGAAACACTTGAAATTTCAACAAACAATTTGATATGTGCCGGTAGGATCATTATATGGTACCGGGACTGAACATGGGCTGATAGCGTACTATGCAACTTGAACTCTATGAATTAATAATAATATAATATAATAAATAAGAATAACTTTATTTATATTTAAGCCTAGTTTTTACCAACAGAGTCCCAAATATTCTATTACAATTGTGTCAAAATGAATGTTCAATGACATCATAGTTCTTCGATTTTTTGTAGTTTAGGTAAACTGTTAGTTCAGTTGTGCCGCTATGGTTTTCCTATGGCGTACCACTGTCACTTGAATATTATCTCAATAGTTAACAATTGGTAATCTCGTATATAATTATGTAATTTTATAATACATTTTACAAACATGCCCATTTCAAATAAGTTAGTTACAGTTAAAGTCGAGTTTTCCATTTGTGCATCAACAGAATGATTTGTATTCTTATATTTTAATGTAACTCTTTTGGGTCAAATTTACAGATGATATAGAGTGGCCTTCGGAGGAGGACTTCCCGATAGCGATGGAAGCCAGGACTATCATAACAGAGCTCCTGGCTAGAAATCCGAGAGACCGACTCGGTACCGGGGGCACACATCAGGTCAAGGTAAATTCATTTATTGATTGTCATTTGGCTATGGGATATCACATTCAAGGAAGGCACGTTTCGACATCTTAAAGTTACTGGTGGATATGGCAGAATAACAATTTTCCTTATACATCTCCACGATCCCACCTGATGTTAATTCGAAATGCAGATCTGGATGGTAAGACGCACTAATTTAGTAAATGCCTATTCACTTTTAACATTTGAAGCTTTTATGGCCTGGAAACAAAACCTTTAAGCCAAGTCTTTTTTAAACAATTCTTACGTCTACGATGAAAATGAAAGTTAGATGTTAATAAATATAATATGTCTGCTTATTCACTTTATTCAAGAAAATACAGATTATATATTAGCAATTATTGACAAAATTGAATTGTACAATAAAGTGTGCTCCGTGTCCGTTAATAGCCTAATGGTTTAGGGTACGACCTGCGAATCGTAAGGTCGTGGGTTCGAAAAATCAAATAATCAATTTTTAAGAATCCATCATTCGACTATTGACGTGAAACAGCTCTTTTTTTTGTTTACGGGGAAGAAATCTTCAACAAGATATCTTCTGTGAGAAAGGCGAGGCTATGTGGGGTATTTACCAACTAAAACCTCCCCGGTGGCCCTTCCTCGCTGCATGGTGCCCTCTGTACTGTGTTCTTAGGAGAGCACGTCCAGGGAGGGGAGGTTACTCCCTGCCCTCCCCTTCGCCTTCTACGACAGGCACGGGATACCGTAGTCTTTTGAGAGCCCAGGACTACGGGGCCGACGTGAAACAAGCTAAAGCTTAGTTGGAATCGTTAACAAGAATGTTAGTAATTAGTAATATTTGTTGTCGCACGAAGAACTTGATAATTCTTGGTGAACAGCAGACAGTGACTGCTGTCTCTCTCTATACCTAGCTAAAAAAAGGGTAAGAAGATACGAGAGCTATATATATCATCCATAGAATGTGTATTCCATGCAACCCCCATTCTTTTTTCTTTCTAAAATGTTTTCACTTTTTCTTCCAGGAGCATGTTTACTTCTATGGCCTGGACTGGAATAATTTGTTGAGACGGAAGGCGGAGTTCATTCCGCAGTTGGAGAACGACGAAGACACTAGTTATTTTGATAGTACGTATCATTCTGACGCTGGTAGGTTTTTTAATAACTCTTAGTGGCCCCTACTGCCTATGGAGAGGAATATAGCGGAGATGGAAATGGTTAATAATCGAATTGTGTAATACGTTTACCTAAGATCACGTTTAGCAGATCGTACCCTAATATTTTAGGTTATTGAGGCTTTGATCATCGTTTCTAAATTGCAGTTCCCTTTATTTTTGTTTTATACTATTCAGTGGGGTAGACAGAAATAGCAATTACTGTTTTTTCATTGCCTTACATCTGAGCAGCGGAAGCGTCAATAGCCTAATGGTTTAGGGTACGGTCTACGAATCGTAATGTCGTGAGTTCGAATCCACCATTCGACTATTGACGTGAACCATCTCCTAGCACAAGCTTAAGCTTAGTTGCAATCGTTAACAAGGAAAGAAGGAGGCCGCCGAGCGGAATCGGGAGAGGGCCGATCCTGCTCGGCGATGGAAACGCCGGGCCGGGAGCCAGGTCCGTCAGTCCCGTAGTCTCCGGCTCATAGAAGGCTCCGGTATCAGCTGCCTGTCGTAAAAGGCGACTAAAAGGGGCCTCGGGTTCATGGGCGATAAGGGTCCGCTGCAGTGGACCTGGGTGGATGTTCGCGTATCTGTGGCCATCGATACCCTATAGCATAGTCCGCCAGTACAGTATGTGTGTCCGCAGGCCGGTGTGACCGCTACAACCACAGCGAGGCGGACACGGACGAGGCGGCGGAGGGCGGGGAGGCGGGAGACGACGCGCTGTTCGCCGCCTTCTCCTCCACCTCGCCGCAGTGGAGGCGCCACTACCACCACTCTCACTCCCACTCCGCTGTCTCACACGACTCGAGGGTGAGTGGATTTTTAATTCTAAAAAATCCGTGGTTTTCATCATTCACCAATCGGATCCTGTTGGGTATAATAATTACAGCAAGGAAGGATTTTTAGGAGCAATAAAGAGCCGTGGTAGCTCAGTGTCCAGGCGGCTGTCTCAAGTTGCATAGTGCGCTAGCAACCCAAGTTCAATCCGCGGTGCCGGCACGAATGAATTTGTCTGTTGCAATTTTAAGTGCTGATTTAGATTCTGAATTGGCGATGAAGGAAAACATCGAAAGGAAATCTACATGTCTTAGAAAAAATAGTAATAGTATGTAATGTAAATAATGTAAGTAAGTATAGAAAAAGTTTAAAGTTACAGCCTATATATTTATGTCCCACTGTTGGGCGCAGGCCTTCTCTGTAAAATGAGTATAAGGATAGTCTGACGCGCGGCCCAAGTGCGGATTGGCAGACTTCATATGTCTTACAGAATTCCTTGGTATATCTTTAGAATCCAAAATCCAATGTCAATAAGAAAATTAAAAAAAAAGAAGCCAAAACCATTTCTGAAAAAAAAATCCTTGTAGACGGTTAAAAAGGTAGATAAAAGGCAAAAGCCACTCCTGTAACACCAAGGGTTTTAGGAGGTAAGAAATTTCTATTTGGCATGGTTGAGAAACATCTTTCACCACCTTTTGCTTATTGCGCTTTCATAAAACACTTAGGAACCCGTCCATT
This sequence comes from Meandrusa payeni, assembly GCA_029286785.1. Taxonomy (NCBI): domain Eukaryota; kingdom Metazoa; phylum Arthropoda; class Insecta; order Lepidoptera; family Papilionidae; genus Meandrusa; species Meandrusa payeni. Next base: position 9,153,976 of record JAGSMX010000029.1, read on the forward strand.
ATGGGTATCAATGCTTATTGAAATCTTAACTCAAGTGCCCTCTTATCAGAGTAATGACCTACACTTCTCACAAAGCTTAAGAAAATTGTTACTTGCATGGATACTACACTAGCCATATTCCCGGCTTTGCACGGGTAAAGCTACCTATGCTATATTTCTTGTGGCTTAGATACTGAAAATTATTAATATGTTGAATGAAAAATTCACTTTACATAAGATCTGCGTAAAATCTCTTTTAAGTGATTGTTTCCACTTCTAGTAACTGTTTAATTTCAAGTTAATCGGGTAAAGTTTTTTCAGTGAATGTTATTTCGTTTATATTAATTAATAAGTAATCTGTTATATCTTCCCGAAGTGGCACTCAAAGTTAGTTTAGCTTTTGAATGTCCCTTGGCCCTCTCGGGCACCCTCCGATCGGAATGCTTACGCGTAACACAGTATCCGTCCAAGCCGAAGTTACCACTCACCGGGGGGACCCTTCGAGTCGAGTTACTAGCGACAGAGGTGCCACCTCTCAATCCGGTGAAGTAGTCAAGGCCAGCCTCTCTGGCCAATCTGTGTAGTTCGTCATAAAAAAAATCTGTTACATAGAATAGAGTAAACATTTATTCGACACAAGAACACAGAAACAACAGGGGAAACCAGACAAAAATAACATTAATTAAAATTGAGAAAAATTAAAAAAAAAGAAAATGAAACTTGTGCCGAAAGGGGGTTGGCTCAGCATGTGTTGTGCTCATACATAGCTCTATCATAGTACACATAATGAGTCTATTGTAAGCGGCTCGATTTGTTCTAAAAGTTTAGATAGTACAAGCAATTTTTACAAAGAATAAAACCTATTATGATGTTCTTTGGACGGAAGCATAACTGATCAAAACTGTTTATGATATACACTAAAGTATTTTAGGGGTTTTAAGGGAACCAAAGAGGCATATAGGGACCCTTATAATGAAGCGAAGAGATTCACTTGACACATTTATCAATTTTTAGACAGGTTGCCACCGCTGAATAGTAATAGAGTATTACAAATAGCTATTTATTGGCACAGAGTACGGACAGCTGGCCGGGCACGCCGGACAGTGCAGGCCCGCCCACCACACCCACTGCACCGCCTCACCATCATCCCAAATGTCCCGTGAGTATTGTACGCTTCTAACTTATTATCTAGTTTAATAGCAACAACAAACGTAAAACCGTATAGACATGCAAATAATCACACAAATATTAATGCACGCGCGTCCGCATTCACACACGTTTATTCCTTCCATTATACCCTCGCGTTAAAGAAACAATGTCGATATGCTAAAATACATGCTTCGTTAGCAGCAGTTTTCTTTATAACCACGTAGGATAACGAATAGGATTTCGAAAACAAAATTTAGATCTTCCAGTAAAACCGGATACAATCCACACATACAATCGTGTTATTTGGAAGTGTGTTGTGCCAAATAAGTTGCAAAGGAACTACTGTCTCCTCGTTGACCGCTCGACCGGGACCCTCGATTACTCAATGATCCTTGTATATTCCAGTTGATTTCTTGGTGTGAATTTAAAGTATATAAATAATATTTATATATGAACAGATGGTGAGTGCTGGCGGAGGTTCGACGGCGGAGTCATCGCAGACGGACTCTGACGACGTGTCGCCCGCCGCCCGGCGACGCGCCGCGCTACGGCCGCCCGCTCTGGCTGCCCACGCGCACTCCCACTCGCACGCGCTCGTCGCGCACGTGACCCACGTACACGCGCACGCCCATCCTCATCTCCACCCGACCATGCTGCCGCGCATGTCAGTATTATTATATTATAATCCTTGAACTAAAATAATGTAAAAGTTAACAACACTTATCTACCGTACCTGTGATACGCAGTTATCTATACAAATTTATATTATAATATCCTGACTTACATTACTATAATGTAAATCTTACCGACAATTATTTACTGTATACGGATAACATAATACATCATTTACATTCAATAATTTCTTAGTTTTTGTATTAACAAAAATATCATTGTACTTATCTATCAGAACGGACACATCGAAGCGAGACGACAAGGGAATAGACAAGGTGGATAAGCCGGAGAAGTCGAAACCCATCGCGTTAGCGGGGCCCAAGTCTATGCGTCGCTCAGCGAGCACATCCGGATTGTCTCTGGTCATACATCCAGGTGGGCGTAAACATGATTAGAATTATGTCACGAGTAACTAAGTTTTATAATACCCTATGGATATTATTGTACCCTTAGCTACTTTAGTCATTTTGATTTCTTTAAAATATGCCAGACTTTTAGTCTGTTTGTGTCTCTTGTTAATTTGTTAATCGATAGATGGTTAATATATCGTTGATATGTTCTCCGATATGAAGGAGAAATATACAGAATCATTAGGCATGTATATAGTGTAAAATGTATGATTTCTAATACAAGCACTCAAGCCCATCACCCATCAGAGTAGGCAGATGACTGTCTTCCCATTAGTACAGTCCTGCCACCCCACTATCGCTTAGAAAACAAAGAAAATTTGTTCCACAGAAGTGAGTGATGTGGTTGACAGAGGGCGTTCTAGATGAATGTACATCGACCAGATTAAAAAGGGATTAAGACGTATACTCCAATATGCAGTCCGCAAGTATATAGCAAACAATTCAAGGACCGAAGTTCTTTTAACTTATTCACGTAAGATATCGTTCTTAACGTAACTGTTTAGGTGTTAATTTGGTTTACATTCCAGCAGACGATAGCATCGCTAGCGGAGGCGCGGCGTCTCCCTGCGCCGGAAACACTTCATCCACCAACTCCTCCCGAGATTCCTCGCCCTGTCGCGACCCGCCGTCGCCATTTGCCATCGCCAACCAGTCGTATGTAGCACTCCATCACTATTTCTTTAAAAGTTAAAGAAAAAGATAATGCATTGCACATTTTTTGACGCACACATAGGTTTTATTGCCATCACACTTTACAATAGAAATACAGTAGAAAGACCTTAAATTGCAACATAAATACAATTAATGATTTAATCTCGTACTTCCTGGCAGGAAGCCGCCATAAAAAGGTGTCTAGTGAAGGCGGGGCCGCGGATGTGTTTCCCGACGATAGTGAACACCTTGAGGGTTTTAGTTGGTGCAAGGCCGATATAACTCGCCCTATCTCAGGGGAGCGCCTTCTATTTTATTTGAAGAAACCCATTTCCGGGTCGCCAATTAGGGAAACCCAAATAAAAAACGGGTATTATGATATGGCAGAGTTCCCCCAACCTAAATGGCCTAATAAATAAATGTATCATTGTTATTATAAAGCTGGCGTACCTGTGCGTGAAACTTGTCTGTACGTGTGTTTGTTGGTTCAGGTTGATACAGTCGTCGAAGCCCCCATCGTGGTGCGCCGCGGGCCGCGCGGGTTCGGCTTCACGATCCACACGGTGCGCGTGTACTACGGCGACTCGGACTACTACACCATGCATCACTTGGTTTCGGTAAATACTCATCTCATCTTGAAATAAATAAAATCTCATCTTTGAATCGTCAATAGCCTAATGGTTAAGGATTTGCGAATTGTAAGGTCGTAGATTCAAATTCACCATTCGAATATTGCACATCCTAGTACAAGCTTAAGCTTAGTTGGAATGGTTAACAAGAATGTTAGTAATTTTTCCTGAAAAAAAGAAATATTGCTAGCTTTCTTTTTCTTAAAAAAAACTTCCAAATCTTATCGTCAACCCTTGGCCTTACCAATTATATAGAGAAACGGATTTATATAATAATAGATAAAATCCGAAGATATTATATAACAAAGGTAGTCGACGTAGCTTCTAGTCAGCAAATTGACGTAGTCCGGACACATTTGCCGAATCAGTGACGGCAGATGTGGAGGAAAGTCTCGGAATTGAGACCGAACATGGTTCCTAGAGGCATAACACGCTGTCCCTCTGTATGGACTGACGACCTAATAAGGATAGGATCATTTATAGTCGACACTAGAACCCTATCGTGGCAGATAGAAACGGATTTCGCTGAAGGATCGGAGAAAAAGGACGTAAAACATTTTTTTTATTGCAAGCAAAAACTTTGTTGGGACTTTTTGATGCGTTAGAGAAGCGATATATAACATCAATCTTCAAATATAAGTTATATTTTACAGGCTGTGAGTGAGCAAGGTGCCGCGTGGGCCGCCGGCTTGAGGGCGGGTGACCTCATCACTCAGCTCAACGGGGAGTCTGTACAAGGACTGTTGCATACACAGGTACGTTCAATTCACAACCTTGTGTATTTACTACTAAAGTAAGTTTTATTATTAACACTTTCAGTGTCAATAATGTAACATTCTTTAATTAAGATGAACGATTACTAAAGCGCGGGTTAAATATATATAAATACTCTACCATATCAAGAGTGGTATTTTAGTTGTAATAATAAGCTAAATAAGTCGTTGCAAAAGATATCCTATATATCCCGCTATAAACGGGGCATAAATGATTAAATTAATGACTGTTAAAAAATTGGCGTTATATATAGCTAACTGTCAAAGAAACTGTCCAAGCCGAGGTCCAGGTCTCTTGGGGGCTCTTGCGCAGTATTGTTACCAATAGAGGTTAATTCTTAGCGACCTAAGAGCTGTGCTATATTTCAAATCCATTGAAACTGTTGCGGTCAACTACTCAACTGCTAACTCTATCAAAAGCTGGTAATAAAAACGTTTAATTTCTGTTCTCCAGGTGTTGAAGTTATTGTTGACAGCGCCCCACGCCACGTTGCGTGCTACACCATTAGATCAGACCACAATACAGGTGAGAACGGAGGGCTTACTTGACATCTGAGCTAGATTTTCGGTATGTGGTATGTGTGAACCAAATTGTAATTAATTATATTGGAGATGTTCGTAGTGTTGAGAGATATAAGTACATGATTTGAGCGGACCATCTGGGATCCATAGCAAAGAAAAGTGTGTGTGTGTGTGTGAGAGAGAGAGAGATCAGTTTTATATTGATTTACTACTTACATTCGGCGGTGAATCATGAAGTTCTGTGGCAGATTGTTTAAAACAGAAGCACCACTACCGGAAAGAAGATATAGTCAATAAGATGTGTTGTTTTGATATTTTTTTAAACCGTGCCTTTTGGAAGTTTTCATATCGTACGGAGCTCAAACATGAGCACAATAATAAGTTAAGAGGTTAAGTAGTTAGTTAAAGTATCTAGCAAAGGGTTAAGCCTTGATATTGCCATCTAATTCGAAAAAGGACTTTAAATATTAAAGCGATAATAGGCTATAAATCGCAGAGGTGATGACTGTTTGATATGATTAGTAGATTGAGCGCATCATTCATCATTGTGACTAATTATCCTGTGTTAAAATGTAGTGTGCTTTGTGAAATTGCAAAAAAATTGTTGCTTATATAGGCAGGTGGGCGGAGACGTGCGGGCGGGAGGCGTGCCTCAGCCCCGCCACGCCCCCGGCCGCGTCGCCGGTGTTCTCTGTTCCGTCGCATATCCACCAAGCGCGCCTCGCAGGAGATGCATCAGGTACAATCGGTATTAAACTCTGGTTTCATTTCTTCTTTTTTTAACTATATTGTCGGTTAAAATAACTAGCAAGGTTCCAAAGGTTCCAATGGTGGTTTCACTTGACTATTGCCAACAACCTCTCATCTCTTATCACAGCTTAGGCGTGTTTGTGATGTAAACTATTAAGAATGTTAGTAATATCTTTGAAAAAACCCTGGCAATATATGTATACAGTATATATATATATATATATATATATATTGTATAATTTTGCAACCTACGTCTACTTCTTGATGCGTTTTAAAAGTTTGGAGAAAAAAAAAGGAAATACGCCAATTTTCCCAGCAGGTCTTGACGAATATCTAACACATACTATGAAAACAAATATTCTGGATTTGCTCATATTTTTACGGATTATGTCACATCCAGTTGTACATAATGGTCGATATTAGGTACTAAATAGAAGTCTTGATCATTACCAGCTAGGGTCTTTAAACTGTGCATGTTTGCAGATGGTGTCGGCAGCCGGGAGCGGCGAGTGCCCGCCATCACCCGCCTCCTCCCCCGCCGCCGACAGTCCCCTTCACGCTAACACACACTACCAAAGGTGCGCTCATACATTACACATCCAACAGCGTATGTCACTGTAATAGATCCCTATACTAGATTGAAATAGTTTAAACGCATGAATGAGAGCATGAATGCGTACTCAATTCCAACACGAGTGGTACAAAACGTACAAAATAAGATGTCAAGCATATAATCCCCCATAAAACACCGAACATTGGTCCTTCGAGCCAGATATGAACTAGCGATGTATGGATTTTAACCACGGTTTCGAACAAAAATCACGGCAAACTTCCATTAGAAAATTAAGGAAAGGCAACAGGCCCATTGTACAGTAATTTTAGAAGTGGAAAGTAAGAAACGCATAGCCTCATTGTTGAGTAATTTTAGGCCTTCGTCACTGCATGGGCTGAAGCATAAGCTGGGCGCGGGTGAGGTGCGCAGGGCTTCGCTGCAGCACATGCCGCTGTCTCCCTTAGCCAGGACACCGTCGCCCTCACCGCAGCCGCAACCCGCATCGCCAACCAGGTAACGATAACTAAACCATCAATTTGACGAAGTTTGGCGTCACAATCAGTTGCCACCGAAGTTTCGCATAATATTTAACAAAAAATGAGTCAAGTATTTAATCGTGCACATGTTTATTCGTAACTATTTATGTATGTTTGTTATCCAGATATATGTATAATTTTGATTATATGTCTTTATATCTCTATGCTTTTCTCTCTCGGCCAGGGGTTGATTATACCACAATGGCATAGTTTGCCCGTGTGAACCGTAGTTTATGATGCTAGAATAAGTATAAATAAATTACGCCACGACTGTTGTTATTCAATAAAGGCCAACAATAAGATGACGATGTAAAATAAGTCACGGAAATGTTCTCACTTCGTGCTTGAAGTTCAGCCTACTGTAATCTTAAATCACCTATCAGGGCTCCGAGTCATCTATTTGCTAATGACTTTTCATTATGAAACCGTTCTATTGCAGTCGTGTCAATTATAAATCCATCATTATCAAACACGTTAAGTAGCACAAACACAATTGCCGTGCAGTATGCCATGCCAAAATCGGTCGTAAATCGGTTAAATGCTTGTAAATATCGACCACTATGATGGCAATGAACATTCATTTTATATATAATTTGGATTGGAAGCGTCAATAGCCTAATGGTTTAGGGTACGGACTGCGAATCGTAAGGTCGTGGGTTCGAATCCATCATTCATTTCATTACAACATTCATTCGAATATTGCCGTGAACCATGTCCTAGCACAAGCTTAAGCTTAGATGGAATGGTTAACAAGATTGTTAGTAATATTTCTGAAAAAAAAAGAAATATTGCTAGCTTTCTTTTTTTAAAAAAAAAATATAATTGGTTTAGGAGGCCCAGAGACTTGAGTCAGAACCCCGAGACAGAATGCTAATATGCCCATAAGGGCCGAGTGGCAATAATTTAACGCCTTTTACTTAAGACCTTAAATGATTCCGGCTTTATAAGAATGTATGAGTTATCCTTATAATTAACCAAATTGAAGAAATGAAACTGCATGTATCATATTGGCTATGTAATGTTACTATTGTCTATTGCTTAAAAATTCATTTGTCTATGTCACTTTCACTATATATTATTAACCAAACCATTTTCGTACATTGGGATAAACGAAACTTTTCGAAAACACCGATTTTAAACGATACAATGCAAATATAGTGGACTTTTATTATATTTTAGCCATAAATGAGCACTGTTCGTTAATTGATATTAAGTAAGGAAGGAAAGACGTATAGAACGGATGAATGAACGATGGGCCGGAAGAATGATTGACGAAATACATATGCTAGTGTGAAACTTCGACTGCGACAAGTCACAAGTTTAATTTGGAGTGATTTTATTTTACAAGAACTCATTCGACCGAATGTAACAGTTAACAGTTCGTCAAAGTGAATAAATTTCTCAAAATGTTGAAATCGTGACCTAGACTTCAATTCGTTGGTCTACCGTGACTCTCGCATTTTCTCTCTCTGTAACCTTAAATATTTGATAATTGCTTTAAATAAATGGATAGAAATTACTAAGGATAGAAGAGAATGAGATGTATAGTTGATATCTTGTTGAGAATGAGATTGATCGGGTTAATTAAAGATTTGTGATACAGGACACGCAGGGATATACACACAATGTATACACATACACACATACACTCACACACAGTGACGCAGGTAATGCAATTTTTATTTCCTATTAATTTGTTTAATTTTTTTATTGTTTTTTTAAGCGAAGTACATTCTTAGTTAACAATAAAAAAAATGTTTTATATAATGTAAATCTATAAAGGCTTAGATCCTGAATACGTGACCGAAATGTTTATTATAATTCATAAGCTGATTTGATGTTGATTTTGTAAAATAATAAATATATATAATATTGTGAAATAATGCTTGGACTCATTGTACATTCAAAATAAACTACTCTACACTACTACTAACTAGTCTGTCAACACATAACTTGATAAAACTTTATCCAAATTTAAGATATTGTTACAAATTTAGAAGGAAAATATAATTCAAAGCTCATGTAGAAAAAATTTGAAAAGTTTCGTTGATTCTCGTACTAACATTGTAACGATACGGGCGCAGCCGTTGCGAGGCGCGCAGCCCCTCCCCGCTGGCGGCGCGGGAGTGCGGACGCCGCGCCTGGCCTCGCCGGGACCCCGCCTCGCCCCTGCTGCGCCGCGCCCTCTCCCCGACAGGTTGGTCATTTACCTCCCGAATGGTATCGACAACCCTTTATGAGATGTTAGGAGCGTTGTTAGAGTTTTCTCGAAGTAGCAAATTCGCCACAAAAATAGATGTATGTACTCGTAAGATTCCACATGATTCGGCATTAAGTCTTCGTTCCCTTCTCACTTATATATGGCAATCAAGTGAGATATGCCAATCTTCCGGAAACTAAGCAACTGACAGTAATAGAGACATCCGACTTTGTATCCAGTACGTGCGTGAACGTACCAGATGCGTACGAATAATATGTGAATTCATTGCATGCGCTTTGCATTGTCCATTTTGACATTTTAACTAATATACATATAACTAATACTACAGTTTTGATAATGTTTCATACATCTAATGATTTATTTGTGATCATTCGATTCTCTTCCTATCTAATACAGTGTAGGGTTACCAGACTGTTCAAGTTATTGTAACACTGAATCGATTCACAAAAAAACAAAATTTATTGATGTAAACCTTCGTATTCTCGAGAATTAAGATTTCTTCTTCTTAAAGTGCCTCTCCGACTAGCGAAGGTTGGCAGTCAGATCACTATATCTCTTTCTGTCTCTCGCAATTCCGGTCTACTCTCTTATGTTCCGCAGCCATGACTTCTTTCTACGACACTATTTGCCAGCGACTTTGCCCATTAAACTAAGTTGAAGAAGGTCATATCTCTCGTGCCTAAGCACTTGACCGAGATACGACACTTTTATTATCTTGATGGTCTGCAATAGTTTGCGGTTCTCGTTGACTCGTCTTAATTAAGTTCTTTTGTTAATTTATTTATATTATTCAGATTGCACCCGAGATCAGCAGAAGCGAAGTGCTCCATCTCGCCACTGTGTTGCGGTGTGGGTGTGGCCGTGAGCAGCGCGGCTGGTGGCGGTAGCGGGCGGCGTGGAACTGGGTGGCGCGCACCCGCACCTGCCCCGCCTACTCCACCTCCTCCTGAAAAGCCTGACGAGCCACCGCTGCCTAGGATCGCTGAGGAGAAGGACTCGCCTACTCACCACGCTGCACATTCGAGGCTTCCGACTAGGTAATGAATGTAAATCAATCCAAAATATATTCTATTTTGGAAAACATAGATTCTAATACCGGTTATATATATAGCATGTCCCGTAAGTAGCATGACAAACTGAAAGGAAAGATAAATAACGGGGTCATGATCATTTGTTTGAAGTAAGACTTATTAACGCACGATTGATTTGGAATAACAGTAACGCCAACTTTTGAAATCACTTGCCACTATGCAGTTGCATGCGGTTGCAGTACTTATTTATTACAGCATGAGGGTAAAAGTCATATGACTAACGTTTTCTAACAAAATTCAAGGAATATTACCGATAAAATTATGTTATGCTTAAATCTATAATGCTTTAGTTTTTATATAAGTACTAGCGGACCCAACAGACTTCGTTCTGTCAAAAAGATTTGGAATGTGGCTATTTTTTGTTCCTACCTCTTTTATAGTCGGGTCAAAAAATTCTGAACAGAACTGTCACCCTGATGTTAGGGCGGTGTGTGAGGTTCAGCTCAGACCAAAGTATCTTCGCTTCCGCGAACTTTCTGGGTCCCACTAAAAAACCCCGACAAGAATATCTGCCAGAAGGCTTCAAAGTAAGAGATGAACTTAGGGATCAAACCTGATTGGAAAATAATCTAAAAGGATACTGGGAACTTTTCATATTGACTCCACATTTTAGTGTGAAAACGTTTGTAAGGGCTATTTTTAAGGTTTTCCCGGCAGTTATTCTAATTTTTTTACTCACCTTTCAAACCTTCCCAAGACCTCCACAAACATTTTAAGACCAAGATAAGATAAATCCGTTCAGCCGTTCTCGTGTTTTAACGAGATTAAGAATCTACATTTGATGTGTGTAGATAAGTCATTTTTCATATATAAAATATAACATGAAGCCTTTTGTTGGAAAATAATCATTTATAATAATTATTTTTCAACAAAAGATATTTCACAATTTTTTTTGATCAGTTGCTTTATAGGTAATTCTATATATCATAGTTAGCGGTAACTTTAGTTCCCAGCGAGTACTCTAAAGCTACAGATATGCAGCAATATTTGTGTGTTACAGGACTCCGGCTAAGCAGAGCACTCCTAGTATCTTCACGTCGTCACCGAAGAGCGTTGACAAGGGCGTGTTAGATGCGAACGCCTCCTTCGCTTCCCTCTCCCTCTCAGACGAGTCATTCGTTGACACCTCGATCGATACCTCCAACTTGGATACATCCAGGGAGGGCTATTTAGGTAAGTTTAGTGAATTTAGATTGAAAAAAAAGACTTATTACATGAGATATTTTATCTAATCTATAAATAAAAGTTTTCACGTCCTTTTAATGTAACCGGGAGTGACAGAGATATCAATCGCTATCCACTTAGCACTGAACTTTTAGATCTCCAATGTTCTCACATAGGGATGTGTCTTCTTATGAGAAATTTTTATTGAATGAAATTTTCAATAGCAATTGCTTTTTTTTACAAGAATATAAAAAAAAGAAAATCCCTTGGAACACATAACGAGAAACACTGCGTCATATATAGTATAGTTGTTCTCGTCTTAGCGTTCTACGTGTATTTTGTACGCCTGCGTAATACAAGGTCTTGGGAAAAGTTGTCAAGCGCTGGCTTAGAGTATTGTTTAGTATTACATCAATCAGTTTTATAAGGTTTTATGTCTGCCGGCTGTGATATATAGAATAAAGGTAGTTTTATCTTTAATTGTAGACGACAGTCGATCCAGCACGGAAACTAGCGCAACCACATCTGAAATGAGCAAAAAACTGAGCACAACCTTCGAGACGATACCATCTACTACTCAAAGCGAAGTTCAAATGAAAACCAGCAAGAAGTCAGATGCCAGTATCAAAGAGGAGGACTCGAAGGTGAAAGATAAGGTGAAGACTAAACAAGAGAAGTCGGAATTGAAGAAACAAGACTCTATAAAGAAAGTCGATAAAGCGGAAATTAAAGTGGAAGAAAAGATTCAAGAAGTTAAAGTAGAAGAAAAGTCTAAAGTAGAGAAACCCATGGAGAGGGTCGGATCGATGAAGAAATCTGATAAGCAAGAGAAAGCGGAAGCAAAGAAGGAGAAACAAGAGAAAGCGGAAATGAAGAAGCAAGAAAAAATTGAGGCTAAGAAAAATGAGTCGGCGAAGAAACTTGAAGGGTTGAAAAGACAGGAGTCTGTAGAAATCAATAAGGTAAGAGATTTTAAACATCTCTATGTATTATTAAATTAGGAGAATTGTTTTCTACATAACTGGCAAAGGGTCATTTTTGAACGTTTCCCCATTTAGAATGAAAAACGGTTAAGAAACAAAATATAATGAAAGATAAAAATAAAATCTGTATTTCTGACAGTATACCTACATTTACTATAAGATGTAGAGCGGTTAAGTATTTAGTATATAATATATTGTTCAAATTGTTCTTGGTGACATACAAAGACATGTAAAGTCTGCCAATAATTTCTTCTTCTTAAAATGCCTCTCCGACTAGCGAAGGTTAGCAGTCAGTTCACCATAACTCTTTCTGTCTCTTGCGAGGCGAAATAGTTAGGTGGTCCGGTCCACTCTCTTATGTTCCACAGTCATGACTTCTTTCTACGACCAACACTTCTTTTGCCAGCGACTTTGACCAACAAAAATAATTTGAAGAAGGTCATATCTCTCTCAGCACGTGACCGAGATACAACACTTTTCTTATCTTGATGGTCTGCAATAGTTAAATAAAAACCATACTACTATAAAAATATGTTGGATGGGTGAACATTTAGGGTTATGAGCATTTTTTAATGCTAAATCATTAAAAAAAATTTTATGCTCACTCAGGGTTCAAAAATAGTCAACGACGAATATACAAAGACGATGTCATAAAAATATGTCAAACCGTTTCGGAGGAGTTTTGTTACAAATACTGTGACACGATAATTTTGTACATTAGATTGCTTATTATTTAATTTTAAATCATTAATAGTTAAACGAGCCGAAGTAAAACTGTTGGATCTCTATTTGTCAAGAAGTAAAAATACACGCGTTTTTTAATTTTTTAATAAAAAATACCGTTCCAGTCGCCGGAGTCGGTCGAGTCCAGCAGCGAGCAGGCGCGCGGCAGGAACAGCATGGTGAGCAAGCTTCTGGGGGTGATGGGCAGGAAGGCCACTCGCGACAAGGACGAGGACGACCACCGTCCCACCAAGAAACAAGATAAGCACACCAAGAAGAAGGTAATGACTATGAAGGAAATACTTCACAGCTAACTCCTTAGACTATAACATATAATTTAAAAAATCTCCCGTCTCCTCCTGTCTCCTACCTAGTCTAGGTACATCAGGTTGCTGAAACTTTTACCTAGGCACGCACTTCGGCCCAATGTAGAGGGGCAACCATTCACCGTGCTAGATACCGAGAGAGGAGGGAGAAGGGGTGGGTAGTTAATGAGTTAAAATCTCACATGCAGCGTCTTTTTAAAAATAGGTACATCAAGTTCCCAGAAATGGAAATCGTAGTCGGAATAGAGAGCGTAGTCGTATTTTCTCGATCTACAAACTAACATCTCTTCCTTGAATGATTCTTTTACTTAGTCCCGTTCCAATAATTAATTTCGAATGTGATTTTACGTAACCGTTATCACCAGCAACGGCTTTCTAGCTCTCTGTCTAGGGTAGACTCTGTGCTTCCTTAGAGTGTGGTCGTCGTACCTTCATTTGTGGTGTTAAGGTGTTTCAGGGCTGTTATTGCTTGACAGGTGTAGGAGTATAGGAAATATCCGTTTGCTTGGTTGATCTTCAAACACGACTAAAGCAACTGCTCCACGATCTCTTATCGTCGAAACCCGAATGACTATAGATTGAAAGAATTACTAGGTAAAATTTGGCTGAATAATATCGTCGATTAATCTTATATGACTGCAGTAAGATCAGAATATACATATATAAATGATTTAATTATAATGTTCACAGGGTCAAAGCAATCCCCAAATCCCGTCACCTATGGTTGTGATGCCACCAAAACCGTTCGAAGCTATTCCTGAACGCGTGGCAGAGAGGGCGGACAACGTTGACGACAAAAAAGCCAAAAAGGGGCGTGGCCGAGCATCAAGCTCCTCTTCGGGCGAGAAGTGAACTATTTATACATTTTCGACTTTTATATAAAACAATTGTGAACGATCTTTCGACGTGAGTTTACGAAACACGAAAGAGTATCGCTCAGTAAAGTGTTATGATGGATTGAAATTGGACCTTAAGTTGATGGAACACGGTCTTAATTACCGAATAACACTGTAAACCAAAGATTTGTATACATTGATAGGTCGCTATTACTAGCATATATGCGCGTGAAAAAAACACATGAGAATAGATAAATCACTCTAGTGAATGCACGTGTCAGAATCGAAGTTATATATTTATTATATAGATATATTTTAGTAAAATAAGAGATCCGGTCGGGCAGTACACAATAATACACAATATATAAAACAACGTAAATAACAAGAGAGTACTTAGCTTATGTACAGAGGCGTTACCGACGAACAACACTAACAACGCAACACAGCAGAACAACTCTATAGCCTATGTACTACTGCTCTTATACTATTGTGAGGAGTCGACAACATGACTCCTCACAAATCCTTTACATATTTAATACCGTTTGGTTTTAATAGCACATACATTAACAACTAGTTATTCGTATTATAACACACATATACTATATGTGTCGAATAAACGAATCTGTTATAAATATATAGTAACTGGTAAATGCATTTGACATATCATGTAAACATTCGATAGTCAAAAGAGCAATTATAATACAATTATCTAACACACTTGTTGTTTGACAATTTACTAATTTGATCGTAATTCATTCACTATTCGTGTATTCATTCTCTATTCGTGTTTTTAGTCGTTCACTATTCGCATGTTCAGTCGTGCACTATTTGTGTAATCAATCACTCAATCGTGTATTCATTGATTCAGTATTCATTCAGTCATTCACTAATTGTTGTAGTTCCGAAGCGCTCGTATGTATGTAACTACCTATCTATGTATTGAAATCTACGCTATAATGGATTGAGGCTATATACAATCCGAATATTTCCCCATTGTTAATAAATATATTTAATACATTTAACGTAAGTATTTTGCTAGAGATTTGATATTTGTATGCATGTTCTTTAATATAAATTTAGCTTAAATTTATTGTCGGATTTTGTCAACCATTGTATAACGTACTTAAATTGAATATTGTGTGTGCAGTAGAAACGCCTGCCAATTGAAAGTTCGACGGTCTTTCAAAAAAAGTTATCTCGTCTTATTTATTACAAGATTAGTGTTATATTTATCTAAATGAATAGTTGACTGCCAACCTTGACTACTTGGTGAGGTACTTTAAGACGATATAGATGCAGCAGACTAAGTTAACTTTCCAACAACGCGTTGTGTTACCCTTTTTTTTTTTGTTAACGGGGAGGAAATCTTCAGAAAGATACCCCGCCTTCTGGGGGGAAGGCGGCGGTTATGTGGGGTTTTTACCCACTAAAACCTCCCCGGTGGCCCTTCCTCGGCGCATGGTGAGGGGCTCCGGGATCTCACGTGGAACGCACCGAAGCCCCTCTGCACTGTGCTAATAGAGAGCACTTCCCGGCGGAGGTTACTCCCTCCCCCCCTGTGCCCTCGCAGTGCAAGGCGACACGGGCCAGCCGATGTCGCCTTCTTCCCGGGTCCACCTTGGCGGACGACAAAGGCCCCCACCCTTGTCGCCCAATGAACCCGAGGCCCCTTTTAGTCGCCTTCTACGACAGGCAGGGGATACCGTAGTCTTATTCGCGTTGTGTTACTCTAACGAAACAGTTTTCTTTGTCTTTCATACAGCAAAGGACTGAAATAGTTTGCCCTGGTCTCTCTTTCCTTTCGATTCCAATGTGGGTGTTTTCAATAATAGATTGAATAGGCATTTACTACTTTAGTGCGATTTCCAATCCAGGACTGCATCCACTTAACATCTGGTGGGACCGTGGACAAGCATTTGCTTAGTATGTGTGTTATTAATAGTGCCTTGAAAGCCCAATACGAGGTTCCCTTCCGGAAGCCCTTGCCCTAGATTGCTTTTAAAAGAGGTCCTATAATCTAGACCATAAACAGGTAACATAATTTTAAAAAATCTTGACATTTTATGCTGACTCGTGAAAATGTTTTTTGCCCCTTGCTGTTTCTAGCTAAGCGTTTAACTAAAATTTGTACAATTTTTTTGTCAATTTTTCACATTTAATAACTGATGATACAGTTTAAAAATAGGTAGGCAGAAGAAGAAAAGTATAAAGATACTTAAAAAAAACTTTTTTCAAAATCCCAAGTGGCGGTGGCGATACCACACGTTTACTTACTATGAACAATTTGTAGACTTCTTAGCCTTGTGATCGATGGCGTAACGTATTGAGAGCAATAGGGCGCCCATTTATATTTTATACTTGTCTATTTCTATGGTTGAAGTTAGTTAGTAGACCTCTCTGACATTTGATCTATTTGGAATGTTCTAGAACATTTCGTCTGTGTACGGACAGTTGTAAAGATTTATTTTTTAAATGTACATAACATCATAGCATATCGCATATAGTTTGTACGAAGAATGTTTCTCTTTAC
This sequence comes from Meandrusa payeni, assembly GCA_029286785.1. Lineage (NCBI taxonomy): Eukaryota > Metazoa > Arthropoda > Insecta > Lepidoptera > Papilionidae > Meandrusa > Meandrusa payeni. Next base: position 9,170,474 of record JAGSMX010000029.1, read on the forward strand.
TATATAATTGGTGTTGTGTACAATGGATGTAATATAATCGTTGTAGTATTTCCTTAGAACGTTGGTAGTTTAAGTGTGAACAGAATTACTAAAAATTATTTTCCGGCGGATCTCTTTGTTTCGATTTCTGATTAACATACGTTGTATTGCAGGTTTCAAATTAACGAAATAATTTGTACAACATATGTTTTAATTTTCAGTTTTTGAAACGCAATTTGCCAAAATAATGCACGTTGACAATACTGTTCCCGACAGTTGTCTCTCTAGTTGGGGTTGACATTTGTGCGATAGACGCGTTCTGATTGGCGGCTTTTTGAATACATTGTGACGTACTGGCACGCCATTGGTTGATTTGTAATGATACTAAATCCTCACACGTTCATTGGTGGACTTATGAATCGTTTGTTATTTCTCTAGTCGGCCGGGATTCCTTGTCGAAGATATGCGTGACGAAGACTTAGCTGTCAGGGTCTTTACTATCACGTATTACGGATTCTAAAATTAAGGCTTAGCTTGGTAACCGCCATGCTTACACCAGAGACTGCGTTACGACTGACCACGCCTTCGCAGAATAGATTACGGTAAAAAAAGTTTTAGGATTGCCGCGATAATTAGTATAACTGACGGCAGCTAACTTGGCAAGAGTCGTTAGAATGCGCAGAAGTTGTTTTTAGCGCGCAGAGAACGAGGTCAAATGGTTGAGAGCGCGCGACTGGTTGATTAAAAGGGCCGAGTTTCTTGCCACGCGTCATGCTCCCGAGTATTATATGTATTCCCGATTACTTATTCCCAATACACCAAAACCTTGCCAAGTTATACGCCGAGACGTTCCAATTCAGTCCTCATGGTTACCAACATAACGAGTTTATTTGACATTATGTGAAGTGTGTTACTGTGTTACCTTTTATGTCAGTTGTCTATTATTACCTCGGCGTTAATCCTGTAGAGAATAAGTCATTATCTTTTATGTCTTCATACAGACTGAATAAGAGATCGCTCGCCTTTAAAGTTTCGCGGTTTTATTCCAGTATTACATTCTTGAGGCGTAAAAAAACATTATGTTTTCAATTAAACTAAAAGTATCAAAGAATCGCGTACGCGCTTGGTTTCTTTGTATAAGATATGTGTTTATTCGCGTAAAACTAAGAATTTAGTCGTTTCTTTAATAAGCTTCTGTAGATTTAGGAACGTTATGTGATAATATTTTTAAAGCCTTTAAGATTTCTTTATTCCGTTACATTATCTTGTTCTCTTTGATTTCTTGTTGTTTTCACTTGCGTACTTTATAATTGTTCATTGTTGCCATTGCATGATGTTGAATATTACCAAAGCCTCAATGTCTGACGACGAACTAAAGTTGAAAGTCACACAACTGCGTGCCCTCTAAGACTTTAACTTATTGGCTGATTAACAAGCTAAAGTCGTACGGCGAGTAATGAAGAAGCTATACTTGGCAACACTCAAAGGAATGGTATAACGAAACGAAGACATACGAAATCAAAAATCGACGATTTATATAGCTGTCAATCTTAATGTATGTACAGTCAGTGATGGCAGTTGAGCCATGAAGTCGGAATGATGTTGGAATGGACTATGTATGCTTCAGAGAAGTCCTTCCTGATGTATCAGCCAACTTAAAAGGATGACCAGAAGTGGCTGAACGCGGAAAGAGCATCGTATATTATGGACGGCATTGGGGAAGTGGTTTGGCCTGGTAATATTAGTAATAAGTTAAATTCCTTTCTAATAGCTTTTTTTTTTCTTAACAATCCGCGATATGCTTCGTTTAAACTAAAGGACTTTTTGTTAACGTTCTATCAATCCTTTGAACTAGCAATAACAGTGCCATAATGTAAATCATTGCCTTTTATAACACTATATATATTTTTGTTAATTTCTTAAGTATCTGAAACATCTCAGTTGTCTTACCATAAAAAAATGTATTCGGAAAATTAAATCCTAACCTATATTGATAATGGCAACATTTTTTTCTTTTCCAAGGCTCGAGTTATCCAGGTCCGGATACGACACATTTGTAATTTTTTCTTGAATACACGTATGAAGGAAACTTTATTAACTATCTAAAATTTGTTATTTCTTGTCTTTTGTAATATTTTTAAATGTCTTCCATACAAACATTAATTTCTTGCAATTAGATTAATGTACTTATCAAATGTGTTGCTATGTTTTGCCGAGTTAAACTTTTACTAAAGATTTCTTTTTGTAAAATATGTTGATCGTAAATAGGTTATTATGAAGTTTTCTATAAAATTGATACAATTTTTTAAATTGTTAATCGAATTGTATTTATGGCCGAATTTTACTGAAAGTAAAATGTTATTGTCTATGGATGATAAATGCCTTGTCTATTCTTGCGGGTTGCAAGAATCAACAAGATGTTTATTAACTTCACGGGTGACGAATAATTTTTTTAATAACTTCCTTAAGTTTTCGATTTGTTTAGAATTAATTATTTTTAAATGCATTTTGTGAAGTAATTTTTTTCTACGTTTTTTTTCCTTGTTTTCTAAACTGTCTTTATTTTTTCTTTTACTGTGTTTATGAGTTGTGAATTCGTAATACTCAACGGTTGAATGATTTGAAATTGCCTGCTTGATTTTTGTGCATGGTAACACAGGGTAATGATAATATTATTTACCCAATATATTTATTGATTAATTTTAATTGAGATATATTTGCGATATTTGTAACTTAATTTGTGCGCCGTAACACGAGACCAACAAAGACAATGAATTTTAAATTAGCTCTGTGTATAATGAATTGTTTTCGGGACCACAGCTTCGGAATATATATTAGATTTTGTTATATGCAGCGTAAATTTTCGATAGATTATATTAGTAGATTGGCTATCAACAAGATGATTTTTTTAATATGCTTTTAACCGTTGTTCATTGAAAAGGTGATATATAAAATTTTGTTATAGGTTATGTTTGCTGTTGCATTTGCGGCCATTACCTATAGCCAATTTATTAGTATACTAGATCTATATAATTAACCAAGAGAGCGGGCTAATGCCCCTATATGCTCAATAATTACTTTATAACTAATGACTATGTATTTAGGTTAGATAAGGGATGCTGCATGTTTTAGATTCGTTTCGTCGCATCTCGGAAGCTATACCGTAGTATTATTTCTGATGTCACCACTCTTACACACCTTTGCCAGCCATAAATGTTGTAAGCGATGTAATTTTAATAAATTTAGCTTAAACTTGAATGTGATTTATAAATAATGTATGGTCTGGTTAGCGGGGAGTATTTTCTCTAGATTAATGAATATCTGTACGATTTGAATATACGATACGAAAATAAAAGTCTTGAATTAACCGTTGTTGTTTTTTTTAATACATTTTAGCTCTTATAATAAATCTCTTATAATATTCGCATCGAGAATTTGTTCGTTAGGGAGCTAGTGTATGCTTGTGACACATAAATTGCCAGGAATTAGACCGGATTAAGACAGTGACAAAAGAGGTTTCGAGGCTTTTTAAGTTATTTTTATATATGTTTGTTAAACGTTAAAGTAATCTATTACTTGGTTTTAGAATAAATCGATAATTAAAATGTCCAACACAAACAGGCTTCCTTATTGCTCTGGCAGTTACAAGAGGTGACATTAGCATATACAATAAATCAACTCGGCAATATTACACAATAATAAATAACTTACGAGCCTCTCCGCAGTTCAGCATTACGGCGCCAACAATCCATCAGCCCAGAGGAGGTCTACACTAACTGCACAAACACAACCATTCTGGCAAGCATTTTCATTTTATCTTCACATTCAATCAATCGTGAAAGCCCTACTATGTATCTAGGAACGTTTGAAAAAATGTTCCAAGATCACCAAAAAATGTAAAATTAAAAATTATGTAAATAAAATATAAGAAATAGGGAATAGAGATAAGAAGTAGTTAAAAAAGAAATATTGTTAAAAATGGAATAGTTTAAAATAGATATATAAATAGGTATAATATAAGCACACAAATGTAATAGTTTGTAACATGTCGATAATAAGGTCCCTAACCAAACACGTTGGGGGAATGGAAAAAAAGCACTACTACGACATAGATCAGGTCGTACCATAACTACACACTCATACCCATAGACAAAATCAGTCTCGGTGATTATTTCTTAAAACTATCAAGAGATGGCGCTACAGGTAGTGACACCCACATATATATTGTCTTTAAAGAGGGAAAGGTGTAAATCAAGGAAAAAAATGCGATTTTTTTCGAAATTTTATTGATGTGTCCATTTGGATATAACAACTGAAAATCAACACACGCTATAACCAATCCGTAGCAAAGCTATGACGTCACAATCTGGACTATTGCTAAACTATCGGTCCACGAGACAAAGAAGAACTTTTTGTGCGCGGAAAAACATAATATACGGAATTAGGAACTTGAAATGGATTATCGTATTAATAAATCAACAACAGGTCGTAGTTATTTGGAACCTTTTTCGCTGATGAGTTATAAAACCTACTCGTTTGAACTTTGATAGTAACTCACATTAAAAAAAAGGTTTCAAATAAACTTTGAACAAATAAAACACAATCCCAGTTCGCGTTAAAAGTAAACATACTGTATGCTACAGAGAATTTACATTCTCCTAATGCGTTATAAAACTGTTCCTATTCTTTTCGCGTTGGCAATGTTAGGCACAAAGATTCATTTTGGTTGGTTCAATCATCATTTCCTACACGTTATTATAATATTATGGGATCTTATAAAAGACGCTACGTCACACAATTACATAATAACTAGGTACACATCAGTAAGAAGGTTACATGTCCATACAATTACATCGAAGTTACAATTTGGGCATTCAGATTAAACATATAGTTAATGAATTCATTACAATTTGTTCTGTGTCACAAATCAATCGCAAACATTACCCTGTCACTACGGAAACACGTACAAACAATCTTGTTACATTAAATAATCATTTTCAGGAACAACGTTCAATAAATTTGCTGTGTGTAAAACATAACACTTAAATTATTTACATAATAAATAAAGATCATTTAGTGTTGTAAGTTAAAATATTAAACCGCTGGGGGTAAGCATACCATCTAATCTGGCCTGTTCGTCCACATCTTGTGATTGCGATTCGAACATGTCTCTAGAACTACGACGAACTCTATTGATTATAGGCCTTTTATCATCGTGTTCGCGAATGAGTTTTATATTTTGTGTTTTACCACACGGTGACAGTGCAGTTGTCGTCGCAATCATCTTATTAGATTGTTCAAAAACATTTGGCGGAGAAAATAAGGAGAAAAGTGGAGTCGAATCCTTAGGTTCTTTCAGCATTTGAAACACGAGATTTGTTGAAGATTGAGGCGTGTCGAGAAATGGAAAGGAATAATCTGGATCGTACACTTGGTCACGGATGTTAAAGCGAGAGGTTACGTGTGGTAACGGATTGCGTGGGCGATCAACGTTTTTATTTCCTTGACGTTTATAAATTATCTGATTTTTCTTTACAGATGTAATAAAATCGTAGAATCCTTCAATTTTATCAGCGCACTTGTAACAGATTGTGTTGAAATGCGCTTCTTCAATGACAAGATTCAGACAGGCGAGTATTTTCTCGAGCATATTGGTTTTTCGGCAGAAACTACCGTACAGCGGCACATTGAAATCACTCTCCGATAAACATAAGCGACAGGAATATCGCGATATTTCCATTTTTATAGCAAGCTAATAATTAATTGTAAATTTAGATAATAATAAAATCTAACACGTGTATATATCGCGCCAAAAACACTACACAGATTATTAAGTCCGTGACATCTCGAGCTACAGATAAAAAATATTGAAGCTCTACTTTTGCCATCTTAATTTTTTTACCAAAAAAGGAAGGAGAATAATTATTATATATAATAATATATATATCGGTTTGCAAAAAATACTATTTTGGACGGCTTAGTTGTGTCATATAAGTATACAGTGCCTTGTTGATATTATTTGTATACAAATTTTAAATAATAAAACCGTCAACAAATAAATTGGCTACTTTTTATTTCAAACAACAATTTTTGAAGCTTTGATAAAAGATTATGATTTTTAAATTATAAGTTATATTTTGTTTACGTATCGATACATTAAAAGAATGGGACAAAAGCATTCTATAATACAATATGAAAGATACATTTATTTTTAACCTTGTTACATAAAAACATAGCAAAGGATTGTTGAATTATGAAGGTAAATGAAACGTTTATATTTTAAATTGCCTGCCAGGATAAATACTATATACTTAAAATGTTTACTTAATTTAAACTTGAATTATATATAAAATCTTATCTGTATTCAACACAAAAAATTGTCTTAAAACAATATAGTTATATTTTAACCAAAAATCACATAATATACGACCGTTACATGTCAATGCTAGTACATACCTACTTGATTAAGCCACCACACTCCTGTTCAATAATTTTAAATAAATAAGTTGGTTAAGTCATCGTTTAAAAGCAAGCTTTCGTTTAAATACCGCATAAATTTTCTACCGTTTTCTCGAAAATTGTGACATATTGAAAACATAAACTAGGCGTATTATAAATTACGTGGATGAGAACGCATTTTGAATGTGTTAATTTTGTTATTTTTCTGTTACATTCCATTTAGATCTTTGTGTTTTGAACGTAAACAATTTTCAACTGTCACAATTCGCCGACCATTATCTGTCTGGACAAGACCAACTAAACGGTGTCTTCCCCTTTCTTGCCCCAGAACTTGTCGAATCTGTTACGGGCCCTATCGAGAACCTCCGCAGCTGTCAAACCACCAGTGTTAGGAGTGTCATTGACAACGGTGGTGTCGACCACGCCGGGCGCTTTCTGAGTCGCCTCAGTAGATTTCTTGATGACCCCTTTCTCCTTTACGGTTTCTTGTACCGGGGTCTCCGGTGTTAATTGGTTACTATCTATGCCGTTAAAACCATTTACTTTGTTCATATCTAAAGCCTTCGTCTCGTCTATCGGAGTGAGGCTGATGGGTGTTGTAGGAGTTTTGTCAGTGCGCTTGCTTATGTTTGTCGGCGATTCGCTCTTTTTCAACGATCTTATCGGAGACATTTGCTGGTGATGTATTGGAGCGATCTCTGCAACAGTGGTAGATAAGTTTATTCGAAAGTTTTGAGATGAATTCGATGTGTGTACTGAAATTTCTCTGCCCCTTTAAACGCTACATACACCAATTATATAGGTGTTCAGTTACATCTTTTTTTTATTTTAACGACGCTATGAACACATCCAATAAGCACACTGATTATACAACAACAATTTTTGAATTAAACTTGCATGTATTCGTTACTTTGGATTATGTTTATCTGATACCGCAATTTGCTTCAATTACTGAAAATCTAACTTAACAACTGTTCCCACTAACGGAAGCATTAATGTGTAGTGGAAACACTTTTATCTAAATAGTGGGAATCATTTTATGTAATATTTTTCAGCCAAATGTAAACGATAGCGTAATTTTCTGAAATTAATTTACTTGAAATTATTATTGTTGCGCCATTTAAATATTAATACTATAGCTATAAAACTTTGACAGCGGCATAGATTTTTTTAAATGGCAACATTTTACCCATTTACGTTGTACGTTATATTATTTATTGATACGTACCGAATACACACTTTTTTCTGTTTCATATTACTTGTAGATTTCTTTTGAATAAGTTGTGAGTTTGAGAGTACTTACTATGGCGATTATTATTCACTTAATTGCCATATTTCTAATTTAGGAAAATGTTGAAAATTTAACATTACTAAAGAAAATTATCTTTAAATAAGGTGTTGACTTTTCTTATTATGAACACTAATGTCTAAGTGGGTATAAAGGTATGTCAAGTTATTTAAGTTTTCATTATACAAATAGTATGACTACTTAGTGAACAAAAAAAATATTTATATTTTTGCAATATTCACTAAGCTATTTTTTTTTAACTTTGCCTATACATGCTTAAATATAAACGTCCTATTCTAAACTAAACAGTATTATATTATATTATAACCATATCTTTGCTAAATTTCAATTCTTGGTAGATTCATGCGTATATATAAACATGTTAATGATTTAAAAAACAATTAATGACACCTGAGGACATCTAGTACTAGTCAAGTTAGCGTATAAGCCGGCCTATGTTAACAGCACGGAAATGATCGCGAAAAGTTGCCACGACACCGAGCCAAGTTGGCTGGAAGTGGCATCTATTCGTTCGATATTGATAGGACAGGCATCATGCAGAAGTGAACGACGGATGACATGTTACAACAGGAGTGAACAAGTGCCGTACAGTGACAGTGCGCGCAAACATCGAAACAGACACACACATACAAGTGAATACATACGTGGTCGACGTCTCAGCGGAGTACGGTCAAAATAAAAAAGCATCTCAGTTATTGGATTAACACAATTTAATCATGAACTATTCGGTAGATATAATTATATAAAACACATTTATATATTATCTGGTGTCGATCGTGTGTCGTGCTGTGACAGTGGAGTCTAACTATCGACTTAAAGTCGTGAAAGATAGAGTTCACTGTCGCATTGCTGTCTGTCACACTCATTAAAACGTGTATGACCGATGGTCTAGGCGGTGGCGATGTTCGTCGTACCTGGCGGCTTCACGGATGGACCCTCTTCGGCAACGGAGCCACCCTTAAACTCAGAGCTAGGGCGCTTAACACTTTCATCTGAAATATGGTGAGTGACTTGTATGGGTTGGATGAAGTGACGCAACACACTCTACGTACTACGTTTAAAAAATAAATCGTTAGGAGCGGGTATATTGGAAGAAGATGATTGCAACAGCAAGCTAAGACAAAACAGATGTAATATTGCGTTTAATACCGCCCCTTATTGTAAGAGATGGTACAGAATCATATATTAAATCTCTTTCTCTCAGTAAAACTGTTAAATTCAGGCCACTTCCAGTACGACCCGCTGTAAGGCACTACGCGACTGAATCAAAGACACAAATGAATGACAAATTAATATTTGAGTATGAATTCAAATAATTGTAAAGGAAATGCATAGTATTAAAACAATATGGAAAGATTCGAAATTAATTGAGAACGCAACAACAAAATGGGTGATATTATTTTAATGAGTGTTATCCACAGTAAAAATCGTGTTCTGCCTAAACTGCATTGTACTCTGAGCATGATTTTATTGTGTTTGTTTATCGTGTCAGTGTTGCAAGCCTTCTACGTATTTAACTAGTGTGGGGTTGCTATTCACACGTCGATACGTAATAGTGGAATGGGCTTCATGGTACGGCTTACTGTCGTATGACATGGCAGTGTGATGGCTTCGATAAGTTTTGGAGTTTCACAAACGTCGGTACCAAGAGTTGATTAAAATGTATATTTTTAATAGTCAATAAATGTTATAATACTTTTAACAGTCATCAACTGTGGATACTGAAGCAACATTGGATCGCCTACACGAACTATTGACAGGATTCTTAACGATTAATGTAACACTAAGAGTATCTTGATCATAGACTGCGTTTTTTTAATTATCTTTCATGTATATAAAAACTCGTGACTATGAAGGGCAGAGACAAGAAGAATCATCATTATGGAAGGGAAGTACAAAAGTGTTAAATTGAAATCTTTCAAAAGGACATCAAAGACCCGCCAGAAGAGTACATGTAGATGTTATATATATTTAGAAGTAGAAAACTAATACTTTTAACGGACTTAAAAAAAAAGGAAAGAGGTCGAGAACCTTCTCTGTATTTTTATTAATTTATATCGTTTCAATTTTGTTGACATGGGATGAAGACTCCGAAGACATAACAAGGATCTCCTAATAGAAGTATCTAGACTAAGTGAGCACTACATAATGAGAACGAGCAAGAATGTGGATTGAATGTGGCGCCACAACTTCATAATATAATTTATACACTTCGGAAAGACAAGCTTAGTAGCGTTTGATTTATGAAATCAGCTATGAGATGATTTAATTCTCAATTAGATCTGGATTTTTTTTGATTTCGGCGAAAACGGCTAGCTCTACTCTACGTGAGCGCGGAATATCGTTAGTGTAGGGCGCGTATAGGACGGGACCTAGCACTGAGCCTTTCGGTACTCCAGCTCGAACGGGATGGAGGGTGAAGCGTACACCCACGACAAGGTACCTAAAGGATAGACCGATAAGAAAATCGCGCACTGTGCGCACTAGATAGTCGGGCACCCTGAGCTTGTATAGCTTATATACAAGCCCGGCGTGACAGACTTTGTCGATTGCTTTCGCCACGTCCAGGAAGATAGCTCCGTTATCAAAAAGGGATTTGAATGTCAATTTTTAATAATACTTTCAAGTGAATAACTGTTTTAAAACTTTTTGAAATATTTGAATAAATAAGAATTTAGTTCCTCTTTCTTTGATTATCTTTTTTGTTATCTGTTCTACTCTACAAACGGTGTCTTTATACCCTCTAGTAACAACACCACCCTAATTTAATACACGGAGATGGTTTTTCTTGTCTCTAACCAATTGTCCTTTCTCTTTTTAACTATAAAATTGTAATTTTGACATTGTAAAATACTATTGTAAATACAAAGAAATGTTTACCGTACACTATAATTTGGCGAACTTTGGCATAACCTATTTCTATACCTATAAATGAGTTATAAGGTTATATACAAATATAGTTTATCCATAACAGTCGACCAGTTTTCGTAAAACCGATACCTAATAAAAAAATATTACAACCGATAATTATCTAATGAAAAAAAACAAATTACCACCAATAAATATCTAATAAAAATAAATAAATTATCACCGATAAATATCTAATAAAAATAAATAAATTATCACCGATAAATATCTAATAAAAATAAATAAATTACCACCGATAAATATCTAATAAAAATAAATAAATTATCACCGACAAATAAACAAATTACCACCGATAAATACCTAATAAAATAACCAAACTCTCGGTGCTTTTGGTGACACCATCACCGTGTAATATGTAATGAAAAAGATACTCTTATAAACAGTGAAACTAATTTTACGAAGTAATTTACAATATTTCCGTAACCCAACAGGAATGCAATGTATCTTACAATGACAACAATAGTATTATTAACTTTAAAGAACAACATTTTTTATTTATTTAAAACTAACTTTAGTGAGTATGCGTAAAACGGAGTTTCACATCATGAAACTAACTTAACCTAAAAATATTTGCCGCCAATCTGGCAAGGAGATTGGACTCACCGCTTTTGACGTTTTGCGTCACGGTGAACGTCTTCCCGGTGTCGAGGGGCACGGTCCAATTGACCGGGTCCGGCGACCGCATGTTCATTTGCTCGGGCGACTTCACCCGGGTGGGCTCTGGAGGCGACTTCACCACGGGCGAATCGTCGAAGAAATGGTCCTTGGCGACGGAAGCGCTGCGATGAGCGATCTCATCGTCTGGAAGGTTCAACGGTATCAGGTTAAATTAATTCCTTGGAAATAGCGTGAAACTTCACTTCAACACATTTATTGTTATTTCTCAAATACGTGCGACCATAGATAATTGATAGGCTAAATAAAAACGGAGGATACTATAAAATAACGAAGAGCTATTACTATTAGACCAATTTTCGAAACAGGCAACACTTATAGGCAGTACCACTAGAAGGTTCTACGTTAAAATAAACACACACTAGTTTGTTCCCAGAGCCTTCCTAAATTTGTTCTTCATAGGATTTAAACTTCATTTTAAAATCGTTTTTAAATATAATTGAGTTAAAGGCACTAAGAATAAAAATACGATACATGCAAAATAAAAAAAAGTCATCTAAAAAGTTAGGAACTGTGTAATCTACCGTTTAAATCTTACCCAACAAACTTCTTAAAAATTTTCGCTATCCAAAGTTGTAATAAAATCTTTGTTAGATAGGAATTAAGGGATTGTTCATGGCTGATGCCGCCGTTACTCTGCTAGCTTCTACAATTTCACCAGAGTAAGAGGTGATCTATCTCGTAGAGACTATGAGAAAATTTCGGGAACATCCAACGCATTAGTCCCCGAGTGAATACTTCGTCTTAGGACATATCTGTAATTACGATAGCATTCCGATCTAAGGATTCCCAAGGAGGCCAAACTACGGCTATCCTTCTATCGGATTACTGGGAGATGTATTTGTTAAAATTGTATCCATCTTGCATAATATACAAGCGCTGTATATTTTTTATATTGCATGTTTATATTGATTAATAAAATCTCTCGAAGTCTTGTTGTTTCCCTTTGGTATTTCGGTGCAAATATTTTAAGTGTTTCACACGAACAACCACTCTTTGTGTAGTGTCAAAGCCATTTCCAATGTTGGTGCCAATGCGCATTTTGTGTGACAGAACGTTGCGTAGACGCACTGACAAATCAAAAAGAACCAAACACTTAAATTATAACACTTAAAGCTTTCAAAAGCTTTGCGGTGTGCAATTCTGAACAAAATATTAAATAACAAATACACAACGAATCACAAAAGCGTCACAGACACAAAATCAATGAAGCTGGCCCGGTGATCTCTGTTGCCTTTGCCATAGAATAAAAAACACAGAGCGTCGACGCAACTGTCACCTGTCAGCCTCGTACGCACCCAATTTAATGCCCACTTTCGAAATGCTGCGACTGCGTCTTCCCCGGCTTGTCGTCTCAATTGCCCCATTTATCGTCACCCCAGCACCAGATTTGCTCGGCGCCGAGGGCGATCGTCCACCCCTCGATGTCGACCTAACTCTATTACTACCCAACAGCAAACCTACAGAAGAAATGTTGCCATTCTAAAATTAACATTACTTCATAGGGAACTTTCTACACAGGCAACGTTAGGGTAAACATACAATACATTACACGTGTAACTTTGGCGTTTGTTCACACTAATAGGAAACACACTTTAGTAGAGTTACTAATAACTAGTATCAGGCAAAGTCACTACAGTAACAATTATAAAACTAAAACATTAAGTTCAAGAAGTATACTGTTTCAAAATTCATCGTAATTAGGTGAGAAATAATAAATTTCTAAACATTAAAAATTGAAAGAGGTTGAGAATTGACAGAGGTGCATTTTTGGAGCATGCAACACCATACTCAAGTTAACATATGATTTTTTTGAAACATTTAAGTCGTATTTACTTAATAATTAATCTGATCAGGCAAATGTAATGTTTTTTTTAAATAATTTCGTCGGTCGGTCTATGATATTGTATCGCTGAAAAGATTTTTAATGTAACAATTTCTTTTAGTTGAAGTCCTTTTATTAATAGGATTAACTTTTGAGTTATTACTAACCTCAGTTTTTGTGATACATTTTTAATCGACTCTTTTTATAATAATATTAACGAAAACCTCACGGGTACACATTACATGTATTAGTGATTAAATAATTTGGATGTCAAACGTTAAAGTTTAAATTTCTTTAGTGTCAATAAATTTTGACAGATGTCTCATTTCCACATTAGGAGCATACCGCACTATAATATATACAAAAAAGACGTCGGGTGTTGCAATATTTATTAAAATATTTTAAGCAATTTATTTGGTTTTGTTTAACATTGTTTAAACAATTTCTTTAAGAAATATATTAATTAGTTATGAGGTTAAAAACCTTAAAAAACATACAAACGAATTTCCGTTTTTTATTGTTTAATCCGTCACTGATTTTATTTAAAGACAGTTTTTGTTTTTACATATACTGTGTATATAATGTGAATACTGTCCTAATCCCGAAAGGAAGACGGGTAGTTGGCTGCAGATAACTCTAGCGAAAGGTGGAAGGAATAGCTGCGCATGTGTACAGTCGCACGCAATTATTCATTTCTCCAATCTCACTTCGTTTCGTGTTATTGTTACTACTTTTTTATGTCTATGGTAGTTTAAGCTAGTTATTACAATATAATATACATAAACTAAAACTGTCAATAAAAAGTTAAACTTAACAGTAAACAAAAGTCAATTAACAAAAAATTTGGAAAGCGACTGTACACTAGAAGCGAGCGGGGTGTGAGATCGGTGCGCGGGGGAGAGTACGACAGGAGAGCCAATAAGCGCTCGCGCATGTCTGCCCGCGTCCCCTTCACTTCCCGTGATACCTTAACGTTGACTTCTGCGGTCAGGGCTAGAGTTATTTGCCGCCTATTGTGTAGGTAGATACACTAAGGATAAGCTGCAGCGTGAACGTACCTTGAGGCTTGTGCGGGCGCGGCTCGTAGTGAGGGGCGCGGGCCACGGGCGCCGGGTCGGCAGAGCGAGGCCGCCGCCGGGGAGACCGGAAGGAAGTCTCAGTCTTCGCCCTTAAACACATACATAGTGATGTTAAGTTTTATCGATAATAGTAACTGTTGAATCTGGAAAAAAAATTATCCATGAAATAGCAACCGACCGAGTCTTGGTTCGGCCGTCTCGGAAGCCCTCGGATAGGAATGCTTACGCGTAACATAGTAACCGTCCGAGACGAGGTTACCCCTCACTGAGGGACGCTTGTGTCGAGTTACTAGCGATAGAGATTCAGGCTAAGCGACCTAAGAGCTATGCCACCTCTCAATCCGGTGAAGCAGTCAAGGCTATCGTCTTTGGCCAATTTGTGTTGTGTTCGTCCAAAAAAAATCTGGAAAAAATTGTCGATAGGTTTTGGCTTGGCTACTTGGCTCAACAAATAATTCGTAATACCTTTGCGAAGCCAGGGCAAGTGGCTAGTATATGTCTATAGAAGAAGTTTTCTCAGTACAGGTTCGGAAATGATTTTTTAAAAGTGTGCTAACAATAATTTTTCCAGAAATATTACTAACATTCTTGTTAACCATTCCAGCTAAGCTTCAGTTTGTGCTAGGAGAAGGTGAACTTATCTTGTGGGCTTATCGCAGGCGGGGCCATGGATGTGTTTGTGTGAGATGTTCCCGTAGCCCGCCATATACGACGCTGGTGGAAGGAACAAAAGGTGGGGTTTAGTCGGTGAGGGCCCGACATAACTGGTCCTTCCCCCAGGGGACGAGTATGCGGTTAGGCACGTTCCCCACAAGTAAAAAAAAAGGAGACGGTGCACATTAACAGTCGAATGGTGGATTCGAACCTTGGACCTTGATATTCGCAGACCATATCCTAAATCCTATTGATGCTTCTGTTACTTAAAACAAAAATGAAATCATACTGCTATATAACTTACCGTCGTGAGTAGCACCTTCGTCGAAGCTATAGCCCTGCAGCTTCTTCCTCTGCTTTTGAGGCGAGGTCTTATGAGGAGATCGCTCCAGGGCCTTAGTCTCTTGCAGCTTGGCGTGGATAGACTGGTGCGGCGCCGAACGGAAGGATCTAAACTTCTTAGGAGAGTGATTCTTGGACTCTTTGCCATCTTTCTCATCACGTGGCAGGGCTCTGTGGGGAAATTAATTTATGCACAACTATGAAGGTATACTGTATTTTAAATTACTATAGCGTTGGGTACAGGGATGCAAGGTTAGAAAGGGCAGGACAAGGACACTCGAGGGTTATACGAGAATAGAGAGAAAGAGACTTTCTTTCTATTTTCTGTTAAATATCGTACATTATATGCTATTCATAGCTTGAATCTAGACTGCGTGGGATGCGCCATCAATGAACGCGTGGGCTTTACATTTTAACACTAAAGGAGCCTGATATTTCTAATCTACAACAAATGGCTTCATTTTGCATCATAAGCCATTCTGCTAGCACCAGCCTTAAGGATAACTAAACTTATGGTTGTGTAGTAAGCGAATAACTCCATAGCGAAAGTCGTCGAAAGTTAGTGATGCTAGCAGTTACAAAAGTTGGTCCTTCGAGCCGGATGTTTCGCTGTTGTAAATACCCGAGTGCATCACTTACTTGTGATTGGTGGAAGCGAGTGAAAGGGCAGACAGCGAGGACCGGCGGGAGACTTGGTACCAGAGCTCGATTTGCTTATTGTAAAGCTGAGTGATGTGCTCAGGAGCTAGTTCGGTTCCCCAGCCGCGATACTGTCGAATTAATGGTCACTCTGATTATGACTGAAGCGTGATCGCTTTGTGATACCTGTCAAACTGTGAATACTATAATAAAAAACGTTCACGTTTGACAAATGACACAAACAGCTTAATTGCGGCAATTGTGTGCAGTGATTTCAGGTGAAGATTTTAGTGACATTTTAAGAGTTTCATTTAAAACCTATTTATAGAGCAATGTATAAAATACAATAATTAATAAAATAAGTAAGTATATATCTATTAATGTTGTATATTTAATCTGTTTAATTTGGTCGTAGCGGGGAGTTAGGTAAGGTGGTGTCCGCAGACCTTGTACTCGCCGGCGCGTTTGCGCAGGTCCAGCACCTCGCGGTACCAGGAGTCTCCCTGCGCGAGGCCGAGCGGCTGCAGTCCGGCGGCGCGCAGCGTGCTCGCGCTGTCCTCCGCCGCGCCCGCGACAGCCCCCGCACCCACCCCGCCCTCCCTCCCCGCCCCGCCCTCCTCTACCACCAACCTCTCGCTCGCTTCCTCATTTGACTTCCCTTTCCCCCTGCATTTCGTAAACGTCCCTTTAGATGCCTCGTACACGTACTGAGAGAACGGTCTAAATTTCTTTTTGTACTCGCTTTTGTAACGTTTCCTATTATCTTTGGAACGATCCTCCCCGTTGTATATGAGGGCCGATAGCGCGCTACGGAACGTCGATTTTCTGCAAAATTTCAGTTCACAGTCTTAGATCTCTTGCGAGTCTCCCAACGATGATGATGCGGCAAAACAAAGTGCTCGCGCCGAGCCTGTTTAGTAAGGTAGACATGCTCTTTAAATAATTTCAAGCACGCAATGGTGAGGTAAGGATGTTACGTCCTGAAATAGACTAGAGGAGAGACCGCGGGTGCGGGCGGACGCCGCGAACGGTGTCGGACGTGTTAGGTGAGACAGCGACAAACAAACTAACAAAAATTCTGAATGAAAGTACACATCGACAGAGTGCAGAACACATTGATTATCAAAAAGATAACTATTAGCTTTCATTCCGTACTAATTAGTATCGACTAAACTACTCGGCCTAAACACCGCCACCGTGATTAAGTTTAGATTGAAGCAAATATCAAAAACGAAATTTAGACTTGTTCTGCTGTTCCCAGTATGATGTGAAGGTTTGATGGTGATAGGAGCAGAACATGTGTGCGAAGGAAACTTTTACCGATGCGTTCAATTTAAATTATCTTCGTTACTAATAGAACGAAGGCAAAATATTGTCTATAATTTTTTATATTTGGATATTTCCAAAGCTTGTGATTCGCAATTGTTTCAGTAAGTCATTTGATCTCTAACGTATTTAATTTACCAAGCAGTAAATTGGTCAGATATAAGATGTGACGCATTCAAATACCTAAATTTTTATCTGCTTCAAGACCTGATCTATTACACATATAGACGGTATGTAATAAAAAAATAGTAACTGCTGCAGATGTTTTCATAACTCATTGTTAATCATTGCGAGAATATGTCGAAAATTCTTTATATGTTACAAAAGTGATATTTTCAAGGGTTCCCATTTTTGTTTTAGAGACAATGGTTTTTGATCTAGGAACCCCTTTAAATCTATAAGAAATCAAGTAGTTTTGGTTTATGTAAAAATTCTGAATTGTCATTTGAGTGACGATGTTAATGCGGGAAAAAATAATTTGAGTTTATTATGTACTCGAAACAAATACGTAACTTGATATTAAATAAGTAAGCTCTCACGCCTTTTATCATTAGTGTTGTAAATAGAGACAACTGTCGCATATATGACCTCATATATGACACCGTACACTCGACACAAATTTAATAACAAGTGATTTGTTTTGTACTTAACACCAAAAATGGTAATTCCTTGCTACTAGATGACTGGGATTTAAACGGCCATCATACATTAGGCTGTCGTTTGTAATATCAGATAAAGAATTTACAACAAAATGTAACTAAATAGTTCTATTATTTGTACATCAAAATATAACGTCTATTCACGCATTAACGTAACATTGCGACAAAAACGTCGACCTTGTCACGAATGATGAAAAGGTCTGACATATCAACGGAAGGTCAAGTGGGAATTGGCAATATGAAGGTTCTAGAACTATATCACCGAACCTCACTTAATCAAAAATTTATACAATGATCGGAGTAAAAAATTGACCTTTAGGTGGAGCGAAAATGTATTTATTGTCCGTGGACTTTGACACTGAAGTGTAACGAAAGAGGGAAACGTTTATTTGTCATAAATTATATTGCACGTTCCTTTGTCGTATCCGTTAGACATTTAGGGAATAGGAAGTAATTTGAAAGAATGATTAATGGTGTGAAAATTGGTTTCCCTCACCTCATAACTTTCGACTGGGTGAACTGAGTTTGATTAATCTTTTTTAATTGAATGCTGTCCACCAAATGCCTATGCAGGATGATGGAATACTTTGGTCACATTGCCAGAAAAAACAGCAATAACCTAGAAAGGCTGGTAAAATTGACGGGACAAGACCGCGAGGTCGAAGCCCGACACGTTGGACTGACCAGATCCGCACCAATCTAGGCACGTCGGTTAGCGATGCTCTGCGCACGGCTGCAGATAGAGGAAAATGGCGACGGATCACTAAAACCAAACTGCTCCCACGAGATGGTCACGACCCTCAGCATTGAGGAAACCGACTCGAGGAGGGAGGCTTTCAGTTTTCGGTGTGGTACTAATTTAGCCCGGTTCTTACAATGGCGTCCATGAGAAAACCGTTATCCCTTAAATTTGTAAATAGCAAATGTGCGACAAATAGACGAATAACTCAAAAACGCAAAACCATCTCCACGATTAAATTTTCATTGGAAAGGATGTACTTCAAGTTTAATGATATGGAGTAAGGTGTTAATTCTATTACGTAATATACTGGTAAATATATTTTTTATTCTATAAGTATTTTAGTTATTAGGTCTACAAATAAGTTTCCGCCATTTTGAGAAAGATGGCGTATCACGAGGTTAGTAAAGTTGATGGTGGTAGATGGTAACCGACTTGAAAATAAATTTGTTAATTCCAAAATAACATAACCCGTAACATTAGGTCTGTATTAGCATCATACATTGTCCTTTATCTAAAAATTTCTAAACTTGAGCCAAGTGGCAGCTGAAATGCTTTTTTTTTTGACGAACTACACAGATGGGCCAGAGAAGCTGGCCTTGACTGGTTCACCAGATTGAGAGGTGGCATAGCTAATCAGCTGAAATGCTTCCATTGCTCGTAGAAGCGTATAGTGAGGATGCCTCGTGTAATTAAAAAAAAACGGTGATTTTGACGTTAAAGACGAAGATGGCAGTGGAAGGCCAAAAAGTTACCAGGATGTAGATTCAGTCTCATTGTTTAAAATCAAACTTTCACAATGATAATTAGTTTTTAGATAAAAAACGGCAGCAACTTATTTGTACACCTAATATGTTAAGTGTTTTTTTTTAATCAATGGATGGCTGGCTTAAAAGTCTAGTAACCATGCCATTAAATTTTTTTAAAAAATGTTCTTTATTTTTTTTTTTGGTAAAAGTTTCCTTCATCACGAGGTAAGTACACAAAGCTAGACATAGAGATATTAAAAGCTAGCAGTGACAATCGAAGACTTTTTTTTATTTATCCATTCACCTGAAATATTTTGTTCTAATAAAAATTAATAAAAAAAAACCAAACCAATATATTATTTACATATACTAAATGTAATTAAAATACAGATAAATAAAATGTATCCGGATTGTTACGGTTTTTTTTTGTGATTTAATTATGTTTTGTGTTATCTGTGTAACGTGTGCTTTGGTTATTTTAAAATGTTTAATTTAATTTCATCTTTTGTTTATGAAAATGGGCGCGAAAAAGCTTTATAGCTGAAGCAAAGCGCTCCTGTAGCTGGATGACGTGACTTTTGTGTTCATGTGAAAGACAGAAGGATTTTTGAGCCCAAATGTGTATAGCAAATACGGAAATAAGTGCATGCCAAAATAACAAGATTATATTAAAATTGGGATGATTTAAAGGGACACTAATAATTAAAATAATAATTTAATGGTAAGCATTGTGTGAATAGGTGGTTAAGCTGAAGCTATAACTTCAGAGCTTTTTGTGAATATTCATCAAAACTGAAACACAAAAAACTCTGTCATTTTTTCATTCGAATCTGATTGTCCAATACAATTGACATGGTTTAACCGACTTCAAAAATGGTTCTCGATTTTTTTTAAATGTTTCGAGTGGGTGAATCGATTTTGATAATTTCTCTTTCATTTTAACGCTAGTGGTGTAGCACGTACGTAGCTATTTAGAATGGTATTCATGAGAAAACCATATAAATCTTAAAATAGGTCGCAAGTTGTCGCATTTAATGTGAAAATTAATGATTTGATTTGAAGTCGGTTTTTGTATTTACACGTACATACTTGTTGAAATGTCATTGTAATGGGCATGATTATTTGATATATATTGTGTAAAGAGTGTTATAAAGCGTTCCCCTACCTCTGGACACCTGGTTTCTCTCCGTTCCACAAATAGTCTTCAATGTAACCTTTTGGCCATCGTCGTGATCGCCGTCCACGTGGTTCATCAGAGGTTCAGCTTCAACTGATCCTGGAATTTATTTTTAAAATAAAACAATAATTTTCCTCTCAACTCACTTATAACGACCGACCTTTATAAAGATCAAAAAAATATCTATCCTCTATTTAAAGACAAACAGATTATTCAAGTGTTGTGTGTCAAATATTTTTTATCGTATTTTCTCGTAATTGTTGACAGTATTTCGGTGCATAATTTGTCTTCATAACAACATGGTTTTATAAATAGTTTAAGGTTTTATTTGCTTTTTAGGAATTCATTTCACAATGTCTTCAAAAAGCTAAGATGTTGTATCAATACTTGTGATTCAAATTCAATAAATACGCGTGTTTTATACTAGTATAGTACCCGGGCAACTAAACTATTACATAATTGAATTATAAATTATAGAAATAAAGGTCCAAAATATAGTTTCAGTAAAAAGTGGGTTAATATCTTTCCCTTGATGACTCCTATCAACATGGGTTTATATCGATATGACCACTAAATTCAAGACGGGGATTCCCCCGAGTGACAACTTAGACAATTTTCCTAAACAGTAATATATAATAAGAACAAACCAGACAAGCATTAACGACTCTCCTCTAACATTGAACAGACGAAAAATTGCCTTGGTACAATAAAAAAGTTTTGGATTGACTGGAAGAGATCGCTCGTAGCGACCCCTTTTTTAACTTTAAGTCTAAGTGTAGTTATTACTTTAATCGATTGTACTTCTTTTTTAAAATTTGGGCATTATAGAATTTATCTCTTTATGTTTCTCTCTCTAACCCAGGATGGAGAATGCCACTAAAGCATTGAGATATTGGTAGTTTGATGACAATCGAAGACTAGGTTAGGTAGGTAAGTATAACGACGAACACAAATGAAATGAAAGATAATACTTATTTAATTTCGAAATATAATTATGGTACTTTGAAAATAATAATAATAATATATAATAATAATAAAGCTCATTTATTACCATCCTTATCCTTTGAAGAGAAAAAAAAATACATTACATAGAATAATAAGATACAAAAAATTTATAGAAAGAAAAAAAACAAAGAATAAAATAAAAAATAAAATCTCTTATAAGGAATGGCAAAAGGCAATAGGCCCAGCGTGTACTGCGTGACATAATGTCACACAGTGCTGGTTTTCAGCCTACCCCTTCGGTACTCGCGCGCCGCGTCAGAACAGGCCCGCAGCCTGCAGCTAGCTGTTTTAGGTTTTGTGATCGTTCTGTTGTTTCGACAGTAGGAAAATCATCATTAATCTATGACATGTCACGTTTAATAGGATTTGAAGTTGGTAACTGGTATTTGTAAATACACTTCTTTACTATTTTCACACGAAAAAAGGTCCTGATTAATGTATTTTGCTAAAAGCAAATCATCAAAAATCTCAACATTTTGGCACTAAGGAACGAAATGAGATATTCTATTGCAACGTTTTGTCTTTTTTGTTTTTTTGTTCACGCGGGGGAATCTTTTTATAGACCATCCTCCGGTACCCTGGGTGGGTCCGGAGGGATGTGTGGGACTCGGCCTGGGCAGCCCCTACCCACTAAACCTTCCGCGAATGCCATCAGCCGTTATGAGCGGGGTGCCCCGGATCTGTCAGCGACAGGACACCCCAATGAGCGGCCGGTCCCGGCAAAGACCGGACTTCATCCTCAAAGGGGACTTCTCCGGCACTCAGAGAAGTCCCGACGACGCCGAAGCATGCTGGGGCCAGGTACCCATCCTGGTCCCACTTCGGATTACGGGGGCGGCAAGAGGAGGCGTTCGTAACGCCTCCTGCGCACCCCGATACGTCGCCTGAACGTTTTGTCTTTAACTTATTGTAAAACAAACAGCAAGAGAGCGAATTACTTAACTTAGCATATTGCTCTTACATTCAGTAGATATTCAGCAAACAATTTGATGCTTCTTCGGCGAATTGTTTGTCCATTAAGTTAGTATTCAAATTAGTTTTGAAGAGATGCTCAGATCTTCGCGCATACATTATCCGAAAAGTTATCTGCGTTAGAACAATTAATAAATTTTTTCATCTATTATTTTATTGTATAAAATATATTTTAATCTCATAACTGTTTTATTGATGTATTATATTTATTATACTCTTATTGTCTGTATAAATTCCATATAAAAGTAGTATTGCGCGCGCACGTCTTTAGGTAGTCCCGGGCACCGCTGAAAATCAGCGCTGTCGCATCATATGACAGCATATGCTGAAACGGTGTCCGATATTGGCATCATATGTTTTGTATTATTTGTCCGTGTAACTTTGTGTGTTTTGTTTATTTTTCATTATTTTTTAATGTGTGTTATATTCTGTCTGTGATGTGTTTTTGTATTGTGATGCCAATAAATAAATGTCTATGTCTGTGTCTATTAATCTATGGCATGTCACGTTTAATTGGATTTGAAGTTGGTTTTTATTTGTACTTGTAAATACACTTCTTTACTATTTTCACACGAAAAAAGGTTCTGATTAGTGATTTTTGCTTTTAGATTCTATTGCAATGTTTTGTCTTTAACTTATCGTAAAACAAACAGCAAGAGAGCGAATTACTTAACTTAGCAAATTGCTCTTACATTCAGTAGACTTGATGCTTCTTCGGCGGATTGTTTGTCCATTAAGTCAGTATTCAAATTAGTTTTGAAGAGATGCTCAGATCTTCGCGCATACATTATCCGAAAAGTTATCTGCGTTAGAACAATTAAATATATCTCTACCTGGTCGTCCCGGAACCCACTTTTACCACTTGGTATATATACAACTATAAAGAAACGGAAAATATAATACAAGTTAATACTTAAATATTAATCAGTTTCGGCATATTTTATAGGTAAAAAATAATAAACACATTCACACACACACACATGACACGTAGCAACAATTATATATCTATATTCCTTCTCTTATATATATATATATACCTTCTCTCCTTCTCTCTAAAAATAAAGTCTAAAAGTTTTGTTAAAATCCGTGGGGTTTAGGCCTGGTGATCCATCACACAGGCTCGTTCCTAGTTTGGACACCAGTCCCCCGCCCATAATTGTAATTTAAGAAAGTTGTTATTGAAATTATTGTGGGAAAATAAAAATGTTTGTTTGTTTGTTTGTTTGGTATAATTATTCGTACACTAGCTTGATATAGATTAGAGATTTTTATTGGCAATTATAATAAAGTACAAGTCGATTTTACAAATTAAATTAGATAATTGAACAGAAGAATAAATAAAAAAATAGGACATTAAAGAAATAAAATGCTATTTGTAATTTGATTTGTAAATTCCTTCACACTACAAGGACCCCTCAACCAGCCGTGACTTCAAACCTATTTTTAAACATAGCTAGACTGGGAGCTTCCGTTATGAGCAGAGTCGATAGTAGCTTAATGTCCATCTCTTAAGTTGCTTGGTATGCTACTGACACGAGTTCGGGCTCTGATGTATTTATAGATTGTCACAAACTTACCAATATCTCAATCAATAAGCATGCTTTCGTATTTTTAATGAGTTCCCTGATATATCTACAGAATCAAAAGTCCTATGCCAAGGAAATGAGTGGAGGTTAATGAATTGAAATTAAATCTTTTCAAACAAAAAGTACAAAATCAGTAAATGACGATAGAAAAAATAAAAATGTTTGTCTGTTTGTTTGTTTGGTATAATTATTCGTACACTAGCTTGATATAGATTGAGATTTTTATTGGCAATTATAATAAAGTACAAGTCGATTTTACAAATTAAATTAGATAATTGAACAGAAGAATAAATAAAAAATAGTACATTAAAGAAATAAAATGCTATTTGTAATTTGATTTGTAAATTCCTTCACACTACAAGGACCCCTCAACCAGCCGTGATATCAACCTATTTTTAAACATAGCTAGACTGGGAGCTTCCGTTATGAGCAGAGTCAATAGTAGCTTAATGTCCATCTCTTAAGTTGCTTGGTATGCTACTGACACGAGTTCGGGCTCCGATGTATATATATATATATACACATACCTTTATTTATTTATAAATATTTATGTATATATATATATACACATACCTTTATTTATTTATAAATATTTATGTATATATATATATACACACATACCTTTATTTATTTATAAATATTTATGTATATATATATATATATATATATATATATACACATACCTTTATTTATTTATAAATATTTATTTATATATATATATATATATACACATACCTTTATTTATTTATAAATATTTATGTATATATATATATACACATACCTTTATTTATTTATAAATATTTATTTATATATATATATATACACATACCTTTATTTATTTATAAATATTTATATATATATATATATATATATACCTTCTCTCCTTCTCTCTAAAAATAAAGTCTAAAAGTTTTGTTAAAATCCGTGGGGTTTAGGCCTGGTGATCCATCACACAGGCTCGTTCCTAGTTTGGACACCAGTCCCCCGCCCATAATTGTAATTTAAGTAAGTTGTTATTGAAATTATTGTGGGAAAATAAAATGTTTGTCTGTTTGTTTGTTTGGTATAATTATTCGTACACTAGCTTGATATAGATTGAGATTTTTATTGGCAATTATAATAAAGTACAAGTCGATTTTACAAATTAAATTAGATAATTGAACAGAAGAAAAAATTTAAAAAATAGTACATTAAAGAAATAAAATGCTATTTGTAATTTGATTTGTAAATTCCTTCACACTACAAGGACCCCTCAACCAGCCGTGACTTCAACCTATTTTTAAACATAGCTAGACTGGGAGCTTCCGTTATGAGCAGAGTCGATAGTAGCTAAATGTCCATCTCTTAAGTTGCTTGGTATGCTACTGACACGAGTTCGGGCTCTGATGTATTTATAGATTGTCACAAACTTACCAATATCTCAATCAATAAGCATGCTTTCGTACTTTTTATGAGTTTCCTGATATATCTACAGAATCAAAAGTCCTATGCCAAGGAAATGAGCGGAGGTTAATGAATTGAAATTAAATCTTTTCAAACAAAAAAAGTTCAAAATCAGTTAGTACATGACGATAAAAAAAAAAAAAAATACAGATAAATTGAAAACCAAGAAGGTTTTGTTTATTTTGAAGTCGGTTAAGAGTACCGGATAACTTAAGTTATGTATTACGTTATATTATGCTTAATGATTACACCTCCCAATAGGTGTCCCTCTCTCTCTCACATAGGTTTGACTGGTAAATAATGCTATTAAAGAATTAAGTCCACTTTACGAACTTTAGTTAAGCGGTGATTGTGTATTATTATAAGTATATAAATAAATATTTCCCAGGACAGATACTTTGTTTTCTCTAACGAATTGTCACCCGAGCGTAGTGTGAGCTAGAATGTTTTATGTATGGGTGAATGGCTAGTAGCTTTTGTCTTTCTTGTATTCAGACGAGCTATTCAAGCCAGTATCATGAGCCATTGTCTGCTAGAGCGCCTACGTGCTGATTCCATGTGTTTCCAAAGTCTGCTGAGAATTTAAACCATTTATGCTGGAGTTTTGACGAACTACACAGATTAGCCAGAGAAGCTGACTTTTAATGCTTCACCGTGATGAGAGATTCACGTCTAGAGAGGTTGTTGTTAGGTCGCTTAGCCTGAACCTCTATGCTAGTAACGCGACTCTAGGGTTCCCGCGGTACGGGCTAAATTCGTCTACGGACGGTTAGTATGTTATATCCCCTGCCTGTCGTAGATGGCGACTAAAAGGGGCCTTGGGTACACGGGCAACAAGGGTGGGGATCTTTGTCGTCCGCTACAGTGGACCCGGGAAGTAGGGGACATTGGCTGGCCCGTGTCGATTGCATTGTGATGGTGCTGGGGAGGGATTAACTCCCCGGGACGTGCTGCATAGCATAGTGCAGAGGGGTTACGTTCCACTGGAGATCCCGGAGGCCCTCACCATGCACTGAGGAAAGGCCACACGGGAGGGATTAGTGCGTAAGAACCTCACATAATTTAGGTATCTTGTTGAAAATTTCCTCCCTGTCAACAGAAAAAAAGGTTATTAGCGTTAGGAAGTAGATCAATCTTACCTTCAGCCACGGCGGCTTTCTTGAGCGCGCCCATGGAGATGCTCTTCCTGGGCGCGGAGTCTGCGTCCTTGGGCCACGCGAACTGGTTGCGATACTCCGTACTGACCACAGGTTCCGGCTCTTTCACCGCCAGAACCTCGCCCAGGGCTGTCGTTGCCTGGAAATAACGACTATACTAACAGCCCATCCAGGTCAGAACTATGTAACTTATTTATACGGTATTTCCTTTACGATTTGGGGATCTTCAAGGAATAGGCCTTCTCCTATCTCAAAGGGCGTATAAGTCGAATGAGATTCGAACCCGCGACCATCAGATCCTAAGACTAGGTTACCACTGCTTAACGTATGCCCGTTACAATCGATGTTCTAACACAATTTCACTGCAATACCATTTATACCTCTACGACTACATTTTCAGTAGTAGTTAATGTTACGCTTTTCCTTCGTGATTTTGTTGTTTCAAAATTAAACGACCACGCAATTAATGGTTTTATTTACAGTGGAAATAATAAGACAGGTAAATATTTTTCTTCATCTCTGAGTACCCAACCCAATTCAATTCAAAAGTCGCGCATAAGTTGCGGGATGCCACTTTTAACATGTATAATAGTCGGTGTCGCTCTTGCACTCTTCCAGCTTCCTCCTGCACTTGTTGGATGAACGCGCAACGTAATAAAATACCTTGGGCTCAACGGTGTCTGTCCAGCGCGTCTGGCGTGGACCCTCGGACTTGCTGCGTCGCCCAGCGCGATCTGTCTCGTTCCTCTGAGCGCTCTGCGAACAAACAACGTCTATACATACTGACTTCTCATATTTAAGTTAGTACACAATCCGTGGAAAGCTAGTAGCCTGAGACGTGGTTCGGATTCCTAGGTCTCACTTCAGTCGGGATACTCATTTTGATCACCTGATTGGACCATCGTGATTTTTTTGTAATGAAAACCTTTTTGGGACCTCGCTGGCATCGCAGTTCTTATTTACGTAGCATTTTGTTGGTTTATTACTGTATTGTTACATGTCATTAGATAATTGGGCTGCGATAGATCCGTTGACTTTGGCATGGAGTCTTATGCAGTCCTCAAAGAACGCAGATTAAAGGTCGTCGTTATGCACTATATTAGTGGCATTTGTTATGCCAACAGTCGAGGCAAGCTTCCCTCGCCGACATGCTTAGGTTCGTTACATTTAAAAAATCGCTGATATTACTCGTGGAATAAAATTACTTTTATGCAATATAAGTATAATCATAATTAATTCAAAATGATTTTGTTATTGTATATATGTTATTGTATCTTATCGCTTAAAGCAGCGGTTCTCAACCTTTTTGTACTCCAGAGCACATTCTAAAATATCGGACGAGTGGCACCACTTATTTTAATCGACTAACTCCCACCATAACTTCTCATATCCCCATCATTTATTTTCTTATATTCATAAGTTATTAATAAATAATAAACAAAAATGTTTCAAAATAATAAAATTATTATAAATGCATACACCCAGTGTCCAATACGCATTATAATACAGTCCACTACTGACTTAGTTGCAAATATATTTTCGCACGTATCGCACGTCTTTTTTTGCAAATAATCTCCTTCAAGCAAACCTCAACCTTATTCAACTGAGCACCCAGAGAATGGTATTTACAAAACGTAGTAATAATTAACATTTTTAGTTTAAGAAAAAAATCAGTCTGTGTCGAATAGTGGCGAGCATATAGGGCACGAGGTTGGGAACATCTGGCTTAAAGCGATCCTTTCCTGGCAACCGTTGTACGGGCAGAAAATACACAAACAAATCTGATGGCAGCAGTATGAGGCATAAAAGTATTATACCTAGACTAAAAATATTGTAGCTCAGTGACCGGGCGGTCGCCTCATGTTGCATACTATCCAGCGATCCCAGTTCGATTCACTGAAACCTAATTGTATCGAATTGTAACCTAATTGAGACAGTCTAAAATGGTTTAGTTGGTATTTGTGCCACTTACCCGGGCGCGTTCAAAAGCGGAGTTCTGGTGGGGCCGGATGTCGTCGGCCGGCACCGGGTCGAACAGCTCGTTAGTCTTGTACGCCACGCCTGGGTACTTCTTGCGACGAGGTATCGCCGGCTCCATTGGCCCTGGGAACGATGAAAGTTCACACACTCACTTCTCTTTTACATAAACTAGAGTAACCAGCTCTATAGTCGAAATTCAACTTAATTTCAGGAATGGTAGAATTGAAATCGCACATAGTTTGTAGGTCGTAACTTATTTTGTTAGTCATAATTTATTATAGTTTTTTTTTAATTTTTGAAATGCGTTTATACATCTGCCAGGGAAGCGGACGATTAATGTTGGGCTCGGCCTACAGGAGGCCCCACACTATCGACTAAAACCCCCCATGGTGAACCATCTTCCGCCGTGATGGGCATAGTTATATGGGCATATTAAAAGAGCACGTCCTCGTGTAATAATGACGTTCAATATAAGATATGATTTGAAGTCGGTTTTTTTTAACCGACTCCAAAAAAACGAGGAGGTTCTCAATTCATCTATACGTTTTTCTTTTTATGTTTTAAATTGTATTTTTATTGTAATTTGGTCAAGTTCTGATAATGGCATCCATGAGAAAATCATGTAAGTTAAATTTGCATTAAGTATCTGTGCGACGAATGGACGAATAGATCAATAATACGCCAACCGATGTCGATGATTTATTTTTTATTGGAAAGGTTAGATGGTTAGGTTCTGATTAGTTTACTTTCGTAATATTTCTATTATTTAAGTGACACAGCGTTCTTAAAAATATTCATTATCACTGTTACCAATTTAGCATTAGCTGATAGGACCTATAAGAGGTTTAATGATTTTATTCAGATACCTAGTATGTAAGATTTCTCTGTGGGTCTTCTTTTAAATAAATAAATTAGATTTGATGACGGTTTTTGTTTTTACACGTAAATATACTTAATTTATGAGTACTTTTATATGAATATTAAATATGAACGAACGAAGCATGAAATTTTAGTGGCTTGAAACACTAAATTATGAAGGTTGTGAGAATATGTTAAAAGTGGTCAATTGAAAAGCTCTCTTACATTCACCGACACACATACACACACACGCGCGCACACAAGCACACACACGCTCGCACATAAAAAAATATGATATAATTACAATATTAGATATTTAAATCTCCAATGGGAGGAAGGACTGCCAACTAACGCACAGGAAATTCCTAGTAATTAGTAATACTGTTTGTTATAATTTTGTTAATTAATAAAGGATATTTATTATTTTTTATTATTATATATCAAATTTAAAACAAAATTACAGAGAAATTGATTATATCAGAGTAGGATCCAAAAAACATTAGCAGAGATTCCATTTTATCAATATCATTATAGTACCCTTTCAGATAATAAAGTCGATATATCTATCCCTAGCTATTTGATTCTTGAGTGCCACAAAGTGTGCCGACAATGGAATCGGATTTCATACTCGACACTTACAGCCCGACTACGGGTTTCCAACGAGTCGGAGGAAATCCTCGTTAGCTCAAGAAACTGGGTCAATACGCTCAATGTATAAAGTTTCAATATTCTACTTATGCTATCTATTTCAGGATTGGTATTATCATGTTGATATGACCAGGTCTTTGAAAGAGTACAGCCCTGTAGTTCTGGGCTCTCAAGAATAAGACTACGGTATCCCCTGCCTGTCGTAGAAGACGACTAAAAGGGGCCTCGGGTTCACTGGGCGACAAGGGTGGGGGCCTTTGTCTTACAGACATAAGGCTTGCACTGTGTCATAGATATACGAAACGTAACTGTAACTCTATCTTCGCTAACTTATATCTCCCTCTCAATTTCACACTCACTTATCGTAAAGCATTCACCAACTCACTCCACAGCACGCTTAACTTGAAGCATGATAAAAGAAGCTTAAAAATTCTAAATCGGTTAATAAGTGACGGGGCTATAGGCACTAACCTGATACCTAATTGGGAAGTTCTTCCTTTTATGGATTCTTTAAAGCAGTTGATGAAGGAACTCACCCCTCGTGATGGGCAACGCTGATGGCGGAGTGGGGGCGGGCTGCTTCACCACCCCCTGCTGCTGATGCTGTTCCTTGTGCTCGTGCCATCTGTACGTGCTGCGGTACTCCGAGTGCAGCTGGAACAAACGCTACCCTTCAGATGATGAAAAGGATTAAAGGATATTCGGTCACGTCACCTTGAAGAATTACGCACTTATAAGCTTGACGATTTACGCACTTGAAATTTGTTTCATTATATTTCTCAGACATGTCCGAAGGTTTTATCAAATTGAAAGATACACAGCCCGATTTGTTTTATATAACGACATACACAAGTAGGTCTGAGAAGCTAACCTTGACTGCTTCACTGGATAGAGAGGTGGCGAAGCTCTTAAGTCGCAGGCTACGTTTAGGTAGGTTGGACGGTTACTATGTTACGCGAAAGTATTCCCAGGACGCCCGAGAGTTGCTATTTCACGGATAATAACGCAGCCTGAGATTAGTTAGTTACAGCCTTTATATTTGTCCCACTGCTGGGCACGGGCCTTCTCTGTAAAGAGAGTATAAGGGTATAGTCCGCCACGTACAACTAGTGCGGATTGGGAGACTTCACATGTCTTAGAAAAATTTTCTTATGCTTGTAAGTTTACCATATTTTCCTTCACCGCCGAGCGAGTAACCCCTGGGTAAGCCCCATATAACTCCGCCATCATTTTAATAACACATAATATTTTTGTTTCCGCATCTACTATGAAGATGCACAAGTGCGACCTTAACCACTGAGTTACCGCGCCTTTATTGCCTAGCCGAGTGAAAATATTGTCAGACAAATTGCATTCCGATCTCTTCACGGATATTGCTCGATGTACGAGCTTCCCGATTCTAGTGATGTGCTGTAGAGAGTTATCGATATTAATATATTTTGTTTTCAGTTTTATGTGTGATATATATTCTTCCTTGCATGTATGATGGAACGTAAGGTCATAAGCTGTGTATCAGACGGTCTCCTAACATACATTGGGTTGGTTAAAAACAATATTAATTAATCAAGAATTTTTTTTGGCAATTTTAGATTTAAAAGCCAGGACCAGGGCTGCCACGATGATCCTAAGTCCTCGCAGAATTCCGGTTTGTAGTGGAAGTACTAGTGCGTTTACATTATTGACACCGGCAGTCCAGATTTTACATAAAATGGTTCCTGATAATGGAACCCTTATATTTCATAGACCACACCTCAGACCAAACAAATAGGCCGGTCATTTACATATTATATCATAAATATTCAGTAGTGTAAATATTAAACGAAATGACACCAATGTGTTGATGCGTCATCCATTCAACTTCCATTCGCACGCATTATTGCGTAAGTCTGGCTGCGTTCAGACGAATTAGCATTCATAAGATTCATATAATACGCGCTAGCGAATCTAGCGAGTGTTTTAATGACGGTAATAAAGTTTGAAATAGTCTAGTGTATCGTGGAGATAAACATAAGGCATTCGGAGCACGTGGCCGGCATCGAAGTTGCGGCCCCTCGTAAATTATTCCGCACACGGTAACTCGGCCAACAGGGTGAATATTTCAAGTGATAAACGTGGACATTCTCGAGTAGAAACACAAAACAACACACTGAAACGATCAAAATAAAAATGATATGGTGTCACACAACCATGATGTGTACACTGGGTAGGAACGAAGTTCTTCCTGATAATATAAAAGCAACACAATATGCAAAACTAAATAGCTTTATTTTATTGCCCGCCGTTTGCAGACAATGCGAAACGACCAATTCAACGTCAGTGAAAAAGCCCACGGAATTAATTGAAGGGATTATTAATGACAACACGGAAAATGTTACCATAGCTTTTAATTGTAATGCGGCTGGGTAGTAGTTCGTTAATGTGCCACCTCTGATCTGAGAGTTGAACTACATGCTCAATAGTCACGCTATCAGCCGTCGGGTATACGACTATAGCACTTTCGCTATATATTTTTCTAACGGTTTTAGTCTCAAATCGTTTTCGGGTCGGTCACACAGCAAAAAACCTTCCTCCTAACAGTCCACTGCTGGAAAGCCTTTTGCCTTCTGCAGTACCTTCCACTATATACAATACTAAGCCTACCACTATATAAGCGTCTATAGCCTAATGGTTTAGGGTACGGCCTGCGAATCGTAAGGTCGTGGTTTCGAATCCACCATTCGACTATTGCCGTGAACCATGTCCTAGCACAAGCTTAAGCTTAGTTGGAATGGTTAACAAGATTGTTAGTAATATTTCTGAAAAAAAAAGAAATATTGCTAGCTTTCTTTATAAAAAAAAAAATCCGCTTTCCGCATCCAGCCACTTCGACATCTCGTAATTTTTGACTGAATTAACCGACTTTGATGATTTTTTACTTAAAACTGGCTCTTCCTGTGTGGTGCTATTTAGGTCCCATAACCAAATAAGTTTAATTTGAATTAAGTATGTGCGCGACAAATGAACGAATAAGTCAATATCATGCCAACCGATTTCGATTTTTTTTAATGACGAACTACACAGATTGGCCAGAGAAGCTGGGCTTGACTGCTTCACCGGATTGAGAGGTGGCATAGCTCTTAGATCGCTTAGCCTGAACCTCTATTGCTAGTAACTCGACACAAGGGTCCCCGGTGGTAACCGATTTCGATGATTAATTTTTTATTGGATAGAACGTATTTCAAACATTTAGTTTTTATGAGATTTTGGATAGGTTATGATTAATTCTAATTCGTAACATTCTTATTCTATTTGAAGTCGGTTTTTGTTTTTACTCGTAAATATACTTGTACATTCTTCTCGTTTTTATTTTAAAGAAACATATATACAGAATATTCCGTACAGTGGCAGCAACATGGTAATAGCTGTAATATTATTAGCCTGGTTCGCGTAACGCCTGGTCACCCCAGCGGCAGGGTATTTCAATTCCATTAATTCAGAGCGCCGGCACCGTGCACTGATAACCCGCTTTACACGAAAACACCGACATACAGCGTAACGGAATAAAACTATTTATATACATATATAGAATATCCCACTCATGATTTAATAGATACATTTTTCTATAATTTTCAACCTTCTTTAAGAAGGAGAACTTTATTTATTCTTTATTTGCACACAATACAAAAAAAGGTACAAATAGACGGACTTAATGACAGTAGGTATTCTCTGCCAGTCTACCTTGGGGTTGTGTAGAGACAAAGTAACGGGTGCAAGCTATGTGAGAAAATAATAAATAAAAGAAAACTATAATAAATGCATGCATATATAATATACATACCTACTTACAAATAAATTAAATATATAAACATAATAAATTATATATAATAATAAATAGATACATATATAAATACATATATATATAATTGTAGATGGATAGGGACAGCAATTGTCAAACTATTCCTTGCTTAGGTAAAGCTTCCATAGTAAATGTTTGAAAGTAGATTTAGTTCCAGCTGTACGTACATTTGTTGGCAGCGCATTCCAAAGTCTTATTGCGTTAAAGGTAAAAGATTTATGCATAAAATCAGTATGACGGGAAGAAATATGGAGAAAATTACTATCAGTGAAACGAAGACAACGGTCGTGTGATTCACCCTGATACTGAAATTTACATTTCAAGTATTCAGGCGCAACTTTCGTGTCGGTGAACCGATTTTGATGATTCTCGATGATTTTTATTTGAAAGCTGGTGCTTCCCTTTTTTTTTTGTTCACGCGGGGGAATCTTTTTATAGACTATACTCCGGTACCCTGGGTAGGCCCGGAGGGATGTGTGGGACTCGGCCTGGGCAGCCCCTACCCACTAAACCTTCCGCGAATGCCATCGGCCGTTATGAGCGGGGTGCCCCGGATCTGTCAGCGACAGAACCCCAACGACCGGCCGGTCCCGGCAAAGACCAGACTTCATTCTCAAAGGGGACTTCTCCGGCACTCAGAGAAGTCCCGACGACGCCGAAGCATGCTGGTGCCAGGTACCCATCCTGGCGGAAGCGTTCGTAATGCCTCCTGCGCACCCCGATACGTCGCCTGCGGAGGGGGGGAGCCTCTGCGCTCCCCTCCCTGACCCGCTCGTCAGCCTCCTTTTGGGACATGACCGTCTCACGACCGCCGTCCAAGACCTGTCGCTCGAGACCATCGCAAGAGCGAGGCTCGGAAGCGACAGGTCTACACCACCAATAAATGGTGCTTCTCATACTAATCTGGTCCAATTCTGACAATGGCATCCATGAGAAAATCATATAACTTTTAAAGTTGGACGAATAACTTAATATCACGCCAAACGATTTCGATGTTTAATTTTTTATTAGAGAGGATGTGCTTCAAGGGTACTTCGATGAGAGTTTGGTTACGTTATGATAAATTGTATTACGTAATACTCCTACGATATTTCGGAAATACAGCGAGAGCAACGTTTAACTTTTGATTCGACTTGAAGGAAAATTTGAATTTACTTGTAACTTCTTAAAAAAATTATAACCTAATAAAGTTTTACTGATTGAAAAACACAAATACCGGTTGTTTTTTAAAAGTCTGCATGGACTCAATAACGTAAAAGCTTTAAGAGAATATAATCCTTAACGGAGTTTATTACGCGTAGGCGGGAAGTTCGTACGCCGGCGACGGTGCTCCCGGATCGATACGGTGGGCTCTTCAAGGGGAATGTGAGTGACCTCATCTACGCCATATCTATGCTTATGTACAGCGTATACTAAACACGTAGTTTTATTAAAGTATACGCTTACGTAGCGCTCATAGTGTCATACTACGAA
Organism: Meandrusa payeni; assembly: GCA_029286785.1. NCBI lineage: Eukaryota > Metazoa > Arthropoda > Insecta > Lepidoptera > Papilionidae > Meandrusa > Meandrusa payeni. Next base: position 9,205,970 of record JAGSMX010000029.1, read on the forward strand.
ACATATAAAAAATGATAAATATTTGGAATTACGAATCAAATGTAAGCTGCCTTTTAGAGGTAAGACGTTCAGATATTTAAAAAAAAACTCAAAAGAATAAATATTTTAATGGTTTAGAGAACGGTTTGCGATTCATAAGGCCATAAACAATTTCCTAGCACTAGCTTAAGCGTAGTCGAAATGGTTTAGGGTAGTTAGGTATTATTTCCATTATTGTTGGCTCGGCTATCGTTATCTCGACAAGATGGTACGCGCTAGTTTAGTAAGTGCCCATTCTTCTTTTTCTTGGTCGCTTCACTCTTGTCATGTGGTCGTGGTCATGATGATCCGGCGGGTTGGGCAGCAGACAGCACCCGCCGCACGACGTCTCGCCACCTCCGCCTGCTGGTCGTCAATCGGGCACATTCGTGGAGGGGAGCACCCACCATACTCCGCACCTGATCCAACCAACGCATTGGCGATCTACCTCGTGGTCTGCTTACCTCTACTTTGCCCTGTAAGACAAGACGCTCTAAACAATCGTTTCCACGACGGCTTACAGTGCCCATTCACTCTACTCTTAAAGGTTGCCACGTCTTACTTGGACGTGAGACTGACGCCGGCAACTTGTTCCACTCCTTTGCTGTACGCACGATGAACGACGATGACGATGTATGGCTTTCAAGTCTTTTTCTCCCACTACATTAATTTCCCTAATATTATCGCAAATAATATCTAGCTACCTATCACCTCCTAGTGGAAATACAACAAATTACCAATCTATATAACTATATAATAGAGAAAGTGGGCTTGTTCCATATAGGCTCCGACAAGGTTGGACCGGTTTCAATTAAACTTTCAGGGAATCTTCAGATTGACCTGGCGAGGAATCCTGTGAAGTTTGGTGACGATCGCAGCACTCCCCTTTTTGAACTGTCAAATACAGCTTTTGTTTACTATGATGAGATTCTATTGTTTTATAACCCAAATTTGGATTGACACATGCGTTGTGTATATTTATGCCATAACGAACCTTATTGAAATTTAATAAAGTATATTAAAGATAACATTTAAGGATTTTGAAGTATTCAAGGTAAGTTATAGCGCCGCAAATGAATCCGTTTACTGATGTAAGTTTATTTTTTAAATTGAATAAAGCAAAATCTAGACCGGCGATGCGGGCTGGGTACGCTAGTAACCCTATATACTAACTCTCGAACTTCGATTGTTCAATTTGCTTCCGACAAAACAAATAAATATGATATACCGAGAAACAAAGATACTTTTACCATTCTTAATATCAAGAAGTTGAATAATACAAAAGCCTTTGTTCTCGCAATCTGTCGAGGAAAAAAAACTGTTAATATGATCCCCGAGCTCGGGTGTCGGTTTCCTTCCCCGGTCGGCACTTTCGCTTTGTCTCGAGATTTCGTCAGCGGCGCTACGTAGACGAATTGCTAGCGAGCTTACGTAACTGCGCCATTACGTCACTTTCACTGTGATCTGGAAAAAATTTAATGGCCGCTTTGAATTCACCAGCCGTGTTCCTGGATTGGGTAACACAGGTCGAGGCGTGCTGCTGAAAGTTTGCTTCCGCTGTAAAGATACAGCTATCTGTTGTGTCTTATCTCAATATGTCTATGTTTACATGGACAAATACATATTTTTTATTGGCACAAAATATCAAACACATCAAAAAGACAGAAAAAAAAGTACAGTTAAAGAAAAAAAATTGACGTATTTGGTAACGGTGGAATAAATGTATCTGATAATGAGAATAATGAAAAAAAAAATGAAACTAACAAAAACCAACTTCAAATGGAATCAAACGTTAAACTATTACGCGCGGATGCCTTCTTTGAGAATTATCTTAGGAATATTACTAAATAGAACTAATAAAAACCTTATCAAACTTCCATCAAACTAAAGGGTAGTTTGATGAAAGTACATCTTTTCCAATAAAACTTGAATCATCTAATTCGGTTGGACTGATATTGAATTATTCGACCATTTGCCGCGCACATACTTTTAACAAATTTTACACTTGTATTTTTCATGGATGCCATTGTCCGAATTACAGCACATGGAAGGTACGCCAGCTTTCAAACAAAAGGAATCATCAAAATCGGTTCACCCAGTTGAAAGTTTTGTCTGTACTTTGTCTCTACACAACCCCAAGGTAGACTGGCAGAGAATGTCTACTGGCATTAAGTCCGCCTATTTGTACCTTTTTTTGTATTGTGTGCAAATAATGAATAAATAAATAAATAAAGTTATACAAAAAAGGAATCATCAAAATCGGTTCACCCAGTGGAAAGTTATGAAGTAACAAACATGTTCTGAGGAATTGTTCGGAATCATCCCAGCTACCGATTTCCATTACCGCACATCTCGGCAGAATTCCAAATTCCACCGCCACCATCTTGATGGTTGGCGTTCAACGACTGTACGTTTTTCGCGTAACTTTCTCCCACGCACTGCCAACTTGTGGAATCAACTGTCGCCAGCGGTGTTTCCGAACGTTTACGATTTAGGGACCTTCAAGAAACGAGCCTATTCCTATCTCAAAGGTCGGCAACGCACCTGCAGCTCCTCTGGTGCTGTGGATGTTCATGGGCGACGGTGATCACTTAAGATCAGGTGAGCCGTATGCTCGTTTGCCACTTTTCATATAAAAAAAATGAAAAAAAAACATCTAAACGATTTGAGAACCTGCTCTATTTTTGAAGTCGGTTGAAAATCAAAAATCAATTCATCAATGAAAACACATAATAAATTTTAATTTAAGAAAATTGATACATGTATATACATGTATACATTATATATACATATTTGTAGATGAAACTAAAGGAGTTTTGCATGTAACAAGATAACGTTTTAAAGAAACAGCTTCCAACGTAAAGTTAACCTTCTCGCCTAGATCCTTAAATTTCAATTAACGTTTCCGTCGCTGCGAGGGCGTGTCAAACTCAAATTGCTCACTTCGTATGAAATTAGAGTATGCCATAGCACAAGTATATGTACTAAACTTGTACGGACAGATTCCGAGGTCGGTAAAGGTTAATGAGAATAAGTGTTACATAGAATAAGTTTTATTTTAAATTATAGAATAAGTTTTATTTGACTTTTTTCGAAGCAAAGGGAAATGCAGTCCTGGATGGTAAGGCACACTCTTAGTAAATGTCTATTCTACTTCTGAATAGAAGTCTTCTACTCTACTCTCGAAAATATCCAAAATGTATCCAATTGGAAAGACGCGGACAAACTATTTCGTTACTGTGCTACGAATAATGAAAGACGAAGACGAACATTTGTCCTACATAAGACCTCCTCCTCCTCCTCCTTGCGTCGTTTTCCTCATTGCTGAGGGTCGTGACCTCCACGAATTATGTGGCGGACGATCGCTTTCCACCTGTTGCGGTCTTTGGCGGTGTGAAATGCCTCGTGGACTCTCTTGCTGATGTTGGTGCTAATTTGGTCTGTCCATCGCATAGGGCTCCTCCCTCTTGGTCGTTTTCCCTGTACTTTGCCTGTGACCAGGAGTGTTTCCAAGGTATCGGTTTTTCTGGCTATGTGACCAAAGAGTTCGAAAACCCTACGGAGACAGACCATTGACAGTTTGACAGTGACACCCACTTCCCGGAGAATTGACGCATTTGTGCGGTGTGGGCTGTCCAAGGTACTCGCAACATAAGACCTAGATTAACGAAATACATTGCTTAAGTATGCTCCTTGGTAATGTAGTTTGCATTTTAAGTCTGGGTAAGGTACATTAAGGTTTGGGTTCAAGTGCGACAAGGGTGGACGCTCTCGTCGTCCGCTAGTGGTGCTGGGGGAGGGAGTAATCTCCCCCGGACCGTGCTCCAGAGCATAGTCCAGAGGGACTCTGGTGCGTTACACTGGAAACCCAGGAGTCCCTCGCCATGTACAAAGAGGGCCACCGGGGGTTTTTATAATAATAATAAATAATAAAAAAAAATAACGAAGCGGGGGAAACCTTAGACAAAAAAAATACAGTAATAGTCATGGTAGCTCAGTGTCGAGGTTTTGAAGGCTAGGCTATAATTTCAGAGGTGTTTGTGGCCGTGCGTAGTTATAACCTACAGCAGTCTATAACAAAATAGGTCATATTTATTTAATACAGTTTACACATAATACAATCACATTAAGGAGCATCTTAAAATCTATTTTAGGATTGTCTAAAGACTCAAGGGTTAGTTCGCAACAACTGTTACCAATTGACAGTGAAAAATCCATAACACGTCGTCACGTGTCACGTTTTTGCAAAAAATGCTCACATGCATGCACTGACAGGCGACAGCGGGGATCCCTTCACCGGACAACGGACCGGCGAAATACTTGCCAGACAGATACCGGGAGTTAAATCCGTTTCGGTCACTAGTGTTAATTTCTTGTCTTATCTTTTTTTTTAATATATTTTTCCAAGCAAGTCGTATTTTAATCCTAAATTAGTGTCGGTATTAGGTATTTTGATTGATAGAATCGTAAATAAATCGGTATATCTTATTTTTATCGATACCATGTGAACATCACTAGTGGGCTAGGCGACGCCGCGCCGGGGAGAGCAATCTCGCGGCAGATCCCTCCGACCGCAATAACCTTTCGCTGTATGACTACATCCCGCCACGGCGCCAGAATATTGGACCGATCCACATAACCACCCTCCCCAATGTTAATTTACATTTTTAACTTTGACTTAACTCTCTCCACTACTTTAAATTTCACGAAATATTAACTAAAGAGTGTAACAGGACCGGATACATTATCAGGACTTAATTATATATATATATTTTTTTATAAATATATAAAAAATATTAATATTAATTAATATTATAGTGTTTAATGAGCCGTGGTAGCTCAGCATGAGCCGTGGTAGCTCAGTGTACGGGCGATTGGCTCAAGTTGCATAGTACGCTAGCAACCCGAGTTCGATCCCCGGTGCCGGCACCAATAAATTTGTTGTTGCAATTTTATGTGCTGATTTACCACGCGCTCGGCGGTGAAGGAAAACATCGTGAGGAAACCTACATGTCTTAGAAAAAAATTCTAAGGCATGTGAAGTCTGCCAATCCGCACTAGGGCCGCGTGGTGGACTGTGCCCTTATACTCTCTTTACAGAGAAGGCCTTCGCCCAGCAGTGGGACATATATATTATATATATAAAGGCTGTAACTTTATAGTGTTTAAACATTAATAAAAAGGATATGGTGTCGCCGCTATTAATGCCCACCCACCAAAAAAGTTTTAATTACATATTAAGATTTAAATTTTTAAATTTGAAATTATTTTTTTTTCCTTAGAATAAAATACCTTTGAAATTGTTATACTTGAGTACTTATCTATGTGACTGAGCATTTTCGTGCGTGGGTGTGTGCGCGCGTCTGCTAACTTGACATTAAAAACTTAGACAAGTGTATAAAATTTAGTGTTTAAATATTTTTTCAGTGCATTCGTAGTTTAGACTTAGAAGCCACTTTCTTTTATTTTACATTCTCGTTGAGACAGTCAGTAAATATCTAAATCTTTGTTTACCCTATTATACATAGATGGACTTAAATAATAGAAATTTCTATTTGCAATAGCTAGACCAGATATAACATGGTCGCAAACATTATCTTTTCACGTCTATTACCCCTGTCTTGCAACTCGAATGTGGTTTGTGAATGTTTGCGTATATATGTTAAATAATTTTTTGTTGTGAAAATCCGTCAAACCCGAACGAAGCGGTTTGCTTTACTATCATTGTAACGAAGGACACCCGAATCTATAATCTTTCTACTCCTGTCGGGATAGAAGTATGTACGGATATGTAACTGGTAATTAACTTGTAACATATCCGTTCTGAATACTTGTATTATATATTACATTGAGTGGTCGTTATCGTGTACAATCACAATTAAGTTAATGAAAGCGTGACAAATATAATAATTATTAACCGCGCTCCGTTCGTGATGTACGGATTTATGTTATATATAACATCTACCACTAAATACTCGTAGTACATATTTATAAATATGAAAACACCTTAGAACTGTAACAAAACCATTGTTACAGTTCTTCATAAACAATAAGTTAGAGACGTTAGGTATGTGATTGGAGATGAGCCCACTACCGTACACTGTATTTTTTGTACAAAAGAAACCTTCTTGTACAAGCTAATCTATTTTTATTTTTCACTTACAACGACATTACTATTATAAATAAAAAAACTTAACAAATTTTTTATTTATATATTTTTTAAAATATTTAAATTTAATATATTTTTTTTTATTTCATATACAAATTAAATGTTTTACCATAACAAATTTGTCCGTAACCAACTGCGGAATTGCCAATGCCAATTATTTAAAGAAAATCAGTACAAGTACAACTACAACCGTAGTTTCAGTAGTACAAATTGTCCATTGACGCAGAGATAAGCCGCCATTACCTTACATCCTCACCACAGATATATTGAAATGGCATAAGATAGAACTACTGCCCAAACATGAAAACTTTTATTAAATTTAGAACCACTATTTTTCCTTAAAACCTTTTTTTTCCTTAAAACTTAATTATTAGGTCGTTTCTTTTTATTTAATATATATTATTTTAGATTATTCCTTTATTACCCCAAAACACAGCCGTGGTAGCAGTGTCCGGGCGGTTGGCTCAAATTGCATAGTACGCTAGCATCCCCGAGTTCGATCACCAATGCCGGCACCAATAAATTTGTTGTTGCAATTTTATGTGTTGATTTACCAAGCGCTCTACGTTGAAGAAAAACATCGTGAGGAAAGCTACATGTCTTAGAACATTTTTTCTGGGGCATGTGAAGTGGCAGTGTACTAAGACCATGGTTTTAGTAGTCCATTGTCCAGTAAATTGTCCATTGACACGGAAATTAGCCGTGCTATTATACCACAGCCTCACCAAATCGATATAAATTCGACGTAATGGGATAGCATGAGATCGAACATTTGCCCAAACATTGGATTATTTGAGAGAAACCTTTCCCCTTATCTCGGCTATCTGCGGAAAGTCATTTCGCTGTATGATTTATTTCTTATCTTTTTATTTGTCAGTTCACGATAAAAGTGGTGTGATGTCATGGTCGAATCTTTTATTGCTGGAAACGTTAGTTTAATCTTTTCGTGGAACATTTTGTTGGGTTTGATGAGAAGCGAATTTTAGCGATAGTCAAAATTTTTTATTATTATTTAAAAACAAGTGCTTGACTACGATCCCGCCTTATGTTAAGTGGTAGTGCAGTCCTGGATGGTAAGGCGCACTCGCTTAGTAAATGCCTATTAATTAAAACACCCACATTCGGAGGAAAGTATAGTCAAACTATATTCATAAAGGCAAATTATATTCTTTGCAGTATATCACAACAAAACGGACTCTTATCAGACGCCCGGAGATAAGCCATCGTCTATTCACAGGCAGTTGAGTTACTACCTATAAATGTTCAGGCTAAGCGACCTAAGAGCCACCTCTCAATCCGTTGAAGCTTCTCTGGCCATCTGTGTAGTTCATCACAAATAAAAACATTGAGTAGGACTTTGGATTGCCGACCCTCTGTGGATTCGAGGGAGACTATATGCTTTCTTAAATACTTCATACATGGCACAAGAACATACCTTTTAGGAAATATAATTATTATTAATATAATATTTAATTTAACTCTCACAATATATTTAATTATTAATTTCTCTCCGTATTCATTCTCTTCTCGAGCGGGTGAAGATCATTACTTACACCCATGTACATATCAGTGAATACAATATCATTCATCTTTCTACTTCAAAATCCTTAATTATTATCTGTAATATACTTCAGTATACTTTATTATATTTCATTGTACTTCAATATACTCCATTGTATTTAAATATGGTTCATAAAGACATAAATATACACAACATGTGTCAATACAATTTACGTTTATAAAACAATAAAATATCATCATAGTAAATAAACGCTGTATTTGACAGTTCAAAAAGAGGAGTGCTCCGATCGTTACCAAACTTACAGGATTACTCGCAAGGTTAATCTGAAGATTCCCTGAAAGTTTCATTGAAATCGGTCCAGCCATTTCCAAACCTATATGGATCAAACCCACACACTTTCTCTTTTTTAAAAATAAATATATATATATATTTTATTTATATTTTATTTTTATAATTAAGGACTAGGATATATATATATCCTCTTTATGTGCTTATATAGCAGCCTACTCTTCTATTGTCGGTAATGTTGCATACACCCAGGCTTCCAGGCGCAGAACTAACAAATACGAGTAACAAATGAGCAAATATATTCTAGCATAATGCCTCGGTCACTTCTTTAATTTTCAATTTTAGTCCATAAATAAAACAGCTGAATGTGATATTAAAAAATATAAAAGTAGAATAATTCCTATCCAAGGTAACCTTGACCGATGCATTAAAAATCGTATAATAAAAACTAGCAACACAGCAAAAAGTCTCCTTATTGTTACAGAGCCGCAGTAAGTAGGCAACATCGAGATAACATGGCATTGTTGTTGTCTGACCGTGTGCCCGCGGGCCGGGACAATCGCCGAGGTCGGTGAGTACGCGCCGCTAACGGTGTTTCTTAACCGTCTTATTGTCTTCGGAAATTCGGTTATCTTTTTCCTCATTTGTCTACAAGATTTCGTGATTACGTTTTAAGTTGAGTACACACTGAGAACCTAAAAAAGAATCTCGTTGGGTACAGATAAATCCGAAAGAAAGTATATTTACGCCGTCTTTGTATTTCCAAATAATCGTAGCCCAAACGTTTTTTTTTTGTTGTCGGGGAGCAAATCTTCAGAAAGATACCCTGCCTTCTGGGGGAAAGGCGGCGGTTATGTCTGGTTCTTACCCACCAAAACCTCCCCGGAGCCCCTCTGCACTGTGCTCAAGGAGAGCACGTCCCGGGGGGGGGGAGGTTACTCCCTCCCCCCCTGTGCCCTCGCAACGCAAGGCGACACGGGCAAGCTGATGTCGCCTTTTTCCCGGGTCCACTGTCGCCCAGTGAACCCGAGGCCCCTTTTAGTCGCCTTCTACGACAGGCAGGGGATACCGGAGTCTGAAGTATTTTTGAAGTCGGTTGAAAATCAATTTATATAAGACTTATGTGGTTTTCTCATGGACGCCATTGTCAGTCTAACAGAACGAGCGTACCCAGCTCCCTTCGCCGAGCTAGATTTTGCTTTATTTTATTTAAACAATAAAATTACATCACTAAATATTTAATTTAACTCTCACAACACATTCAATGTTTCATTACTCTCCGTATTCATTCTCTTCTATTCTCTCCTCGAGCGGGTGAAGATCATTACCTAAACCTATGTACATGTCAGAAATAAAAGTACAACGTATGACTTGTTTGACAGATCAAAGAGAGGAGTGCTCCGATCGTCACAAAATTTTACAGGATTTTTACAATCTGAAGATTCCCTGAAAGTTTCACTGAAATCGGTCCAGCCGTTTCGGAACCTATAAGGAACTACACCCACACACTTTCTCTTTAATATATATATATAGATATATACCAACTCAAACAAATTTAATTAAAACTAAGGGCTATTGTGTATCCCAATGCATTTTAATAATGCAGTAACTAAATGTTATCCTAAGAGCGATTCTGGAAGAGCCAGACAATCTTTAGATGGACAGATATTTAGGCGTGGATTCGTATAAGAAATGTAAGTAGATAGTTTTTGTCTCCCATTACCGCTATACCCGTGTCGGATCGGTCGACGACCGCGCCGCGTCCGACATTGCGAGCCGTGAATCGATTTTCTATGTGATTTGGAAACGATGGAATATAATTGCTTTCGTAACTTTTTTGTAGTTCACAACTTGATACAAATCGAACTATTTTTATGGATTTTTTTTGTCTTTTAAAACCCGTAAGCTGAACAAATAAATGTTCGCCGTTGTTACGTTAGAATTTTCTGATGATTAGATGGTATGACTTTATTAAGATATGGCATTACATACTGACGCCCGACCTAAAGGATGACCTCGATATTGAACGAGAGCGGTGGGCGCTGTCGGTAAGAGCCAACATGCTGGCCCGCAGATTTGCACGCTGTTCCTAAATGTTAAACTCACACTCTTCCGAGCCTTCTGTACAACTTTTACACGTGCAGTCTGTGGGCGAAGTATACTCAAATATCGTACAGCGCTCTCCGTGTTCAATATAACAACGCGTTCAGGGTTCTGTTGGGGTTGCCCCGTTTCTGTAGTGCATCGGGGATGTTCGCGGATGCACAGATGTCATGCTTTTTTGCGACAATGCGCAAGAGGAGTGCATCTCTGGTGCGCAGGGTGTGGACCAGCTCCAACAGCATCCTGAGCATGATTGCTCAAAGGCTTGACTGTGTTTATGTAAACAGATGCTGCGCCGTCTCACATGGGGTAAGGTATTCATAAGCATAGTTAAGCCTTTAGTATAATATTATATTATATTTCTTTATTTTATATTATAATTTAGTCTAAGGTTATTCTTTGGTAGTTGTTTGAGGTAATGATGAGTCTTAGTTACTTATTTGAATAAATGAATAATAATAATAATAATGAGATAATAATAATAATGAGCCGTGGTAGCTCAGTGTCCAAGCGGTTGGCTCTTGTTGCATAGTACGCTAGCAACCCGAGTTCGATCCCCGGTGCCGGCACCAATAAATTTGCTGTTGCAATTTTATGTGCTGATTAACCACGCGCTCGGCGGTGAAGGAAAACATCGTGAGGAAACCTACATGTCTTAGAAAATTTTTCTAAGGCATGTGAAGTCTACCAATCCGCACTAGGGCCGCGTGGTGGACTATGCCCTTATACTCTCTTTACAGAGAAGGCCTGTGCCCAGCAGTGGGACATATATATTATATATATAAAGGCTGTAACTTTAATAATAATAATAATTTGTTGCAGCGGTACCTATCATATCGTAGGATATGACCTAGTTACGAGTCTTTACGCTGCTTGATCCTTCGTACGGTAAAGCATATATTATATTATAAGCTATCAATACGTTTTCTTTATCAATGGCCTCGTTTGGGGGTGGTTGGTTGAAAGGCGGATTATTATTTGTGCAAGCCATAGCTGGCATTCTAATTAGGTTATAGAAAATGAACGTGAAACCTTACGTTCCACGTACGCCCTTAAATAATGCCTCCGTACCAAATGTGTGAAAGAATGTTCTTTCGATATACGCTTCGAACACAATGTTACGTTTTAAAGGAGCGGAAACGACTCAGTCGTTGCACAGAAGGGACCTCATGATTCTCACAATGATTTCAGAAATTAGTTTTGGTTATTCTGTTTTTTATGAACTAAACAGATCGGCCAGAGAAGCTGGCCTTGACAGCTTCACCGGATTGAGACGTGGCATAGCTCTTAGGTCGCTAGTACCTCGACACAAGGGTCCTGCCGGTGAGGGGTAACCTCGGCTGTCCAAGCAGGTTAAGGTTCTGAACATGTATTATTGTTTATAGGAAAAAGAGTAAAGTAGCTTACTGCTCACCAGATCTAAAGTGATCACCGTCGTCCATGAACATCCACAGTACCAGAGGAACTGCAGGTCGGCAGCCTTTGAGGAATAGGAATAGGCTCGTTTCTTGAAGGTCCCCAAATCAAGTTTATATTATATGTACATTTTTTTATATAAAGTGATAAAAGAATTTCGACCCTTGACTAATTATAAGAAATAACAAAGCAATGCTATGCAATAACGGTCTGTTTTCAAGGTGAGCTTGAGACACTGGTCCTGCTTCTGCCATTAAACAGAGGAAGCAATCACTTTCAGCGATACCAAGTCGACATGTGTTAGGGAGAGAGCCTATCGGCTCGCTGTGGCTTTCAGCTTGTGGACCAGCCCCACGGTCAGAGTCCAATGCCATGTAGGCAGAAATTTTCAGCAGATCGTTTCGTAGATCGTTGCAAGGCTACTAGTTATCGAGGCATATATATTTAAATAGAGATTTATCGAATACCACTGCAATCGATTTTTTTTAGTACAAAAAAATCATTCGTTAAAAATATGGTTCTTAATAAACTTCGTGAAAAAGGATAGCGTTAACTGTTTCCGTCTACCCCGGTAGAATTAAAGGGACGTGAGAGCTTATCTATTTAATTATATACTAGCTGCACCCCACGGTGTTACTGTACCCCTCGTACCTAATCTACTGTAATGACTTGTAGGAATTATTTTAACGAATGCCGTGACAACTGCTCCGCCATCTCTTTTTTTACAAAAATAATTAGAAGTTAGATTACAAACTAATAAAGTTAAATTATTGTTTACAATGCCAAGTTAATATGATGTTCAACTAAATTATTAATTATGAATTAAAGATATAATAAGGTTCACGTAAATCACTAAGATATAATTGGAAGTAGTTATTATGCATAACAATCGCTGGGTGCCATGTGTTGCTAGCTAACACTACATCAAATACCAGTATATTTTTTTTGCTATCAAATGTGCGTTATCTCACTATTTTGGCGAATGGCTTTAATTTTTTTTTTTTTTAGTAGTTGTAGTACTTTACTTTTTAAGACAAGTATTTCCATTATACCGTTTAACTCCAAGGGTTTTTGTGACGCACGCCAGAATAGCTTGCAGATGGCAGATTTTTTCCTACTTATCGTAATATTATGTATAATTCAAACTATATCTTTATAAATTATAGCCTATGTGTTTCTCTGATGTGTAAATTATATGATTGTAAAGTTCCATCAAAATCCATTCAATAGTTTGTCCTTTAAAGTCTAACACTTTAGATACAGAGATATGAGTGTGAAAGCGAGATGAATGAAAGGATAAATTTAGATAATATTAGTAATTTAATTAACAATAAGGATACAAAAGAAATATTTATAAGATTTTGTAAAGAAATTGTAATAAATGTAATTAATAGAAATAAAACAAATAAATAAATAGATAAAAATAAGAAAATCAAACAAAAAATTATAAATACAAAAAAGACATAAACAAATAGATAACTAAGAAAAATAAATATAGAAATAAGTAGTAGAAATATTAGAAACTAAGGAAATGTAAAAAGTAGAAATAAGGATTTATTATTAAAATTAATTTAATTAATTTCTTTATTATTAAAATTAAATTAATTTATTATTCATTTCATAGGTAAGTAAGTAATTAATCTAAAGTAAAAATACCCCCGGCCAAACACGCTGGGGATCAAACATAGTATTATCATCAATAAAAAAAAAACACTTTAGATACATCTGCAAATTATTACAAACTATCGCGTTTATAATATCAGTAGGATATTAACGGTCGTATTTTAGTGTTTGTTTTCACAAAAGTTTAAAAATATTATTAGCCAGAAAAGCCGTATGAAATCATTTTGACGCGGCCCTCGTTTGTCCAAGTGTCGGAATCTAGTGTCTTGGTACATATAGGTCACAGCAAGAGGCCGGCGCATTACGCCGGTCTCGGCGAGGGTCAGATCTAGACTAGACTGTGTGCCCTCGTCACTTTGATGTCTGTAACAAATGCTGTATTATATGCGATGATTATTACTAATAGAAGCTTATTATAAAATGATATATTTTTAACCGACTTCAAAAGGAGGAGGTTATCAATTCGTCTGTATTTTTTTTTAATTTTGTCACCGCATAACTTTCGACTGGGTGAATCGATTTTAATGATTCTTTTTTTATTTAAAAGGTATTGCTTCCCGTGTGGTTCCATTTGAATTGTTCCAATTCTGACAATGGATGACCATGTCAGAATTGACATCGAATCATCGATCGATGACATCGATCCATGAGAAACCGAATAAGTAAGAAATTTGCATCAAGTATATGCGCTGCAAATAGACGGATAACTTAATATCACGCCAACCGATATCGATGTTTCTTTTTTCATTGGAAAGGATGTACTTCGAGGGTAGTTTAATGAGAGTTTGGCTACGTTCTGGTTCTTACTCTATTTCATAATATTCCTACGGTACTTCGTAAAAACAAAGAGGGCGTTCGCATATAATAACGCTTAACGTTTCATTCAATTTTAAGTCTGTTTTTGTTTTTACTCGTAAATACTTTTTTGAAGTCGGTTTGAAAAAAATGATAAAAACAGATCTAAGACTAATATAAAAGCAAGCATGCTTTTTCCGTTTTTTTTTTATTGTTAGATTGCAACCACAGACCTGTGTCCGTGCTCTTTTTCAATACACTTAAATTGTTCACTCTTCTTTATAAATGCCTGAATTTGGAGGTGGCCAGAGATCGCCCAGGGCCAGGATCGACGCGTGAAGCGTCGCGGACGCCCCGCTGCATTGCTATTAGCTTCTCCGCGACCGCTGTGTCCCTGCTTCTCATGGCCATTTTCAAGTTGTAGTCCACTATCCTCTCCCTTGATGCAGCCATTGCCTCTGTCATCAGTCTTACTGTGGCATCGTCACAGTCATCTGTATAATAGACACAGCTGACGGTATGTCGGGATATCGCCACTACAGCATGTTGGACGCTGTCGTGCAATTGCACACGTCAATGTTCTGATGACCACTACTGATCCGTACGTGAGGCCTTGGGCCTCGTGCACGGTAAGGATGCGCGAACCTGCCCGCGAACCTGCCCCCGATCCGTATCCCTGGTTGGAAAGGGATTATTTTTCCGTCTGGGTGTATACCAGGTATAATGTGTCGGGGAGGGTTGGTATTATATTCGCGCCTTTGTAATTAGCTCTTTTCAGAGAGTGCACTGCAGGTCTGGATGAGTATAATATGCCACTGTACACTTCGTTGAGAGCATATGCTACATCTATTGGATTCCTGTGAGTGCACAGTAATTCCTGGCTGATGATGGTCACAAGTTCATCAGGGTATCAAGGTATCACAAATTTGCTTTTTCCGTTTATTCATATTCTCGTAAAACACTTCCTTTTGGCTGTTGGGGAAGGAAAGCATTTAACTTTGGCCATTTGCTACATTATCTTTAACAAAAAATCTCCGAAAGTAAAGCTGCCATAATTCATAATGAATGATGCCTTTGTAAGTGAAAGAGGTTAAGATAAAAGGCGTTTGTACTGCGCATTAAATGTTCTCGAAGTTTCGTTTTCAACGCTCACAAAAGAAAAATCTACCCACACTACGTGAGTATATTCAATGTGGTGCTTATGTGAAATGGTGTGTGTACAGGCATTGTGTATTAAATGGATACAGAGCGTGGGAGAGAGCGATAGCTTCCAAGTCGTTTCGCCAGCCTAACGAAACATATAGGGATTGTATTCAAAATGTGTACGTGGATTAAGTTTACGAATGGTTCCTGTTTCAACCGACTTCAAAATAGGATGTTCTTAATTGATCTGTATGTTAGTTACCTCCTAACTTTCGACTGGGTGAACAGAATTTCACGGTTCTTTTTTTATTTGACAGCTGGTGCTCCCAATTTGGACCAATTCTGACAATTATACCCGACCCCATTAAGCGTGTGCACCACAAAAGTACGAATAATTCATCAAATCAAATATCACGCTAACCGATTTCGATTATTCAATTTTTATTATACCTACTCTTTTTTAACCGACTTTCAAAAAAGGAGAGTGTTTCAATTCGTTCGTATCTTTGTTTGTTACCGCATTTTTTAGGTGAACTGATTTTTTTTTTTTAATTTCATTTATCTACGGGAACGCTCTCCCACACATCCGCGGTCCCGTCTGTGCCAGCCACTCTAGGCGCGACAGAACATGAGACACGGCCTCTATTAGTAGGTTCAACTATTCTCTCAGTTTAATGGTCATATTCCCTTGACTTGGGTCATTGTCAATACTCGCCAAACTGGGCATATGATTTGGCGAACGCAGTAGGTGTTATTAGAAATGTTGCCAATCTTCCTGACTGACTTTTACGGCAATCATAAGAAGAGTTGTGGGGTTGTACAGCCGTTACCACCACGGCCGATACCGTGGCCATATTATTTAAACAAAATCGGGCACATTCACTCAAATGTCGTGTTCCATCATGAAGAAAGTCTAGATAAACTGTAGATTAAACGTCGCACCGATGTAGAAAGCAAACAGTCGCGTAACGCGGCCGCCATTCCGTTCTTTATATCTTTTTGCTTATTATTCGCGTGGTTATTAATTAGCTTAGCTCTTATCTTTACGCTTGCGTTGCTTTAAATAACCAGAGATTGCTTTGTGTTCGATCAATCGAGACAAAGGCGTTTTGTCTTCTGTCTGATGGTCGCTATATCTAATTCTGCCTTTCCCGTTCCACCATCGGACTTCAAGACGCACACAGCTGGATTTCATCCTTTTGTTGTGGACATCCCTAAAACCCAAACACTTTTTAAAAAGAGAAAATAATAGGCTACAACCTAAACCTCCGAGACCGCTGCGTTCCTGAGAAACAGGAACGCAGCGGTCTCGGAGAAACTAATAACAATGCAACGGGGCGTCTACGACGCGTGGAGCAGAGCATTCTCAACACCACCTTCAAAATCAGGCATTATAAAAAAAGTATATAGTAACTGTAGACGTAGCAACCCTTATTAAAAAAAAAACAAAGTAACCAATTTAAGAACATTACGAAAGAGCACAGACAAGCCTGTTGTTGCGCTTGATTGAAAGAAAAAAACTTACGCATTTTGCTTAGTTTTTTATTAATCCTACAAAAGACTGGAATAGTTTGCCCGCGTTTGTCTTTCCCATCGATTACTATGTGGGTGTTTTTAAGAGCAGCACTAATCTAGTGTGCCTGCAGTTCCATTTAACATCTAGTGGCATCGTGGTCAACCGCTTGCTTATAAAGTAAAAAAAAAAACAAAAATGGGCGCGTGTGAGAAGTGATACTTCTTTGGTATCGTTAAAAAATAGTTTTTAATTGTATGCAAATAATTAATTCCAATAAAAGTCTGGAAAAAGTTAGTCAAAACAGTAGATAAAGTTCAGTTGAAATTTGAAAAATTTAATAAATAATTATTATGTTTATTAATTATATTTTATTTGCAATAATACATACGAACAGTTAACCTCAATTATATTAGAACACTTGAAAAAGTATATATTATTATTTTATTACAGTTGAATCAATTAGCATTCAATCATAATGAATGCGTCATATACTAACACACATAATTAAAGCGTCAATAGCCTAATGGTTTAGGGTACGGCCTGCGAATCGTAAGGTCGTAGGTTCGTACAGGTGAACCATCCCTATCACAAGCTTAAGCTTACAAGAATGTTAGTAATATTTCTGAAGAAAAAAATTACAAGCTTCCTTTCTAAAAACAAAATTATCGCGCTAATGGTACGCCATCGTTAAGGCTTGTTCACTAGATTACCAATGAACGTTCATTTTGTAGACTAGGTTTAGTAGACTCGGGCCCTTGTTACTGTCATCATTTTTTTCATAACGCGCTTAAATAAGTAGAAATAACTTCAAAAAGTGCATTGCAAATAATATGAAAATGAGTTAAACAAGTAAAACTGTAGTAACTGCAATCCATTCGCCGTCAAAAGATGGAAGACGGATGGATTGGTAACCGCTTGGATACAGGATTAATGGATCGACTCGATCAGCGCAATGATCTGTCATGGCCGACGTTTCGACACGTTCGGGAGTGGGGATAGCGTACTCAAAGATAACCGACTCAAATTACTTCCTCGTGTTTCAATATAAAGTAAGAAAACGAATTTATTTATTACCACTGCTTATACACATATCAATGGGTCCTTTTTTTTTCAGGAGGAGGAAATCTTCAAAAAGATACCCCGCCTTCTGGGGAGAAGGCAGCGGTTATGTGGGGTTTTTACCCACTAAAACCTCCCCGGTGCATGGTGAGGGGCTACGGGCTCAAGGAGAGCACTTCCCGGGGGGAGGTTACTCCCAGCCTCCCTGTGCGCTCGCAGTGCAAGGCGACATCGACTGGCCCTTATCGCCCAGTGAACCCGAGGCCCCTTTTAGTCGCCTTCTACAACAGGCAGGGGATACCGTAGTCTTATTCTTGAGAGCTCAGAACTACAGGGCTGCAATGGGTCCTACCTATGTGACACAATTTTCAACGTATAAAGGCCAAACGGTTATTCGAAAATTGTAATCAATAACACACATATACCCACACGCACGCCCATACAAAACATATACGCACTCACAAACACACACACCCTCGCACTTCACAAACACCTGGACCAGGATACTCGGCATAAGCACGTACCTGATTCAGTTAAACCGACCCATAAGGTGAGATCAAACATCTACCGTAATAAAATAATAATAATAATATAAACTGAAAGGTGAAAAATGGTTAACAAAAACCGTCGCTGTCTACCCCGTTAGAGTTAAAAGGACATGAAAACTTGTAGCAATTCATTAAAGAATAACTTATTAAGTATTGGTGTATGGTCGATAAACCTACCACTTGTCACATACGATAAAATTTGCGTCAATAACCTAATGGTTTAGGGTACGGCCTGCGAATCGTAAGGTCGTGGGTAAGAATCCACCATTCGACTATTGCCGTGAACCATGTCCTAGCACAAGCTTAAGCTTGGTTGGAATGGATAACAAGATTGTTAGTAATATTTCTGAAAAAAAAATAAAAGAAATATTGCTAGCTTTCTTATATAAAAAAAAAATAGTTTGGCAAACAGTCAATACCAGTCCCTGTCTACCCCATTAGAATGAACAGGTCTTGAAGTATACAGCAAACGTGTTTTGAGACAAATTAACATTATAGCGTCCTTGGCCGGGAGTCGTACCTTTTCACGTACAGACATGAACGTTTGCTGTAACACAGCGTAATGCACTATCGCTAAACTTGACGGTAGCAATTTTTAAGCAATGCCGTTGCAATATAAACCTTAATTTAACTCATTAAGGTGTTAAATTTGCATCCACGTTATCACCTGACGAGGTCGCTTAGTCAGTTTTTTGCACAAACACGTCGCCCGGCAACTGTGCCAACAACAAAATTAGCAAAACGCAAGTTGTTACAGCAGAATAAGGCGGTCGGCCATTTTGTCATTACTTTTTGCACATTTACGCTGCCTTAAGAATCCGTGACGTTGAATAGTATCTATGATTTTTTCCGAATCTAAATACGATGAAGTTCGTTGATTGCTAAAAGTTGGACTCATCCGATCTTTAAATTGGCAACACCAAATTAATACACGACCGAACCGTGTCACAGGTTTTTTCATGTGTGAGCACAGAACATGTTGAGCCAACTTGTTTTCGACACAATTTCAATTCTGAAAAAAGTTTATATTGTTTTGTGTCTTGTTTCACCTGTTGTTTCTGTGTTCTTGTGTCGAATAAATAGAATAAACATTTATTCGACACAAACCCGAAGCGCCGGTGAACCCGAGGCGCCTTAAAGTCGCCTTCTACGACAGGCAGGGGATACCGTAGTCTTATTCTTCAAGGCCAGAACTACAGAGCTCTCCTGATACCTATGTCTACCCATCTTTGTTTTGGTATTGTGTTAAGTACTAATAAATAGATAAAAAGAATTCAAAGAACAACGGTACTGACTCTCATCTCTCTCTTGGGTTAGGTAAAATTTGAATTAGTTTCTTTTTGTGTGTTTATAACTAAAATTAGTATTAAGATAAAACACAATTAGCAACCACGACAGGAAGTTACGTTGTAGAAACGGATAATTACTGTAAATTAAAATTTATCACGTTTCTGCTTGAGGCCTTGTGTTCAATGTCAAATTAACATTATATGTTATTTAAAAAAGTCAATCGACATTGAGTAACTGGCATAAAAACTGTATTAAGAAAAAGTTAATCTATTAAAACTGTTTCCAGCCAGTTCCAATCCAATCGGCGTCGGATCAAGATAGACAGATCGGAAACCTCTGTCTTAGACAGCGAACCAATGGGTCCCAAAGTTTGCGGTCTCATTTATCATAGCCGACGTTCCGACACATTAAGGTGACGGGCATTGAAAGTTGACAGATTGTTAGTTCTATATATTCTGCGAACACCTGCATCAGTTATCAAATTCGTTCCTTTTTCAAGGCGACAGTTTTTGTTCTTTTGAATGGAAAGCTTAGTAAGCAATATATAAAATTATATTTACATAACATGTTATGTTAATATGATAATGATCATCATCAGCTGCTACTGGAAATAGGCCTTCCTCATCTACGTTCCTCAACTCTCTCCAACCAGGAAACTGGTGGCTATGGCCATGCAACATTGATGACTGTCTTTCTCGCTTCATGCAACGGATGTGAGTGTACTTAGCCTATTCTAGCAATCATTATAAGGTCCATCTGGAGGGAGGGCGTTCTCCTCTTCTCCAACCCATGTGCGTGCCATACCGAGAGATTCCTCCCTCATCTGCCGTCACTGAATCGGCATGATGCCACATTTTTTAGGATAATCTCGAAGACACATATATTTCATCAAGATGTTTTCCTTCACCGACGAGTGCGTTATAAATAATATATAAAGTTAAAAGTTAGTTACAGCCTTTATTTATGTCCCACTGTTGGGAACAGGCCTTTTCTGTAAAGAGAGTAAACGGGCATAGTCCGCCATGCACACCTAGTGTAGTTTGGCAGGCTTAACATGTTTTGAAAAATTCAAGGATATGCAGGTTACTCACGATATTTTCCTTCACCGCGGAGCGCGTGGTAAATCAGCACATAAACAACAACAAATTTTATTGGTGCCGGCGCCGGGGATCGAACTTGGGTTGCTAGCGTATTATGCAACTTGAGGCGCACCGCACGTACACTGAGTTACCACGGCTCTATGTATATTAGGTGTTAATGGCAAGATTCTCATCTCGTTGTAAAACTTAAATGTATTCTTTGTTTTGGTAAAGATTTCTCATCATTCTTGACAGGAATATGTGCTATTTTGTCCCGGATTTCGGAAATAGCAATTTATGCAACATTAGTCTGGATCCGTTCTGGATAACATTCGTTAAACATCGCAACAAATTAGTACAGTGACCGGTGACCGCGCCTCTCATTAAATTGTCACAATTTGCCAACATTTACTCACCGATGACGTCGAAGGTATACCTTAATTTAGATTTTAATGGTCATAACTGGCCATCTATTCTGATCACTTATATTTCAATAAAATTCCGGCGATAATTCAAAAATACATAGATAGCGACCGCGCCTAATAACGTTTGAATCGATTTGAAGTCGGTTTTTGTTTTTTCTCGTAAATATACTTTTATATCCGATAGGCCATCACCGCTTGTATAGTTTAGACATCTCGTAATAGACAAAGTTAACGGTATATAGTTAATACACCACAATCATAGACAAAAACATCAAGTGTTCTATCGTCTGTATCGATTTTGACGTACATTGACCTATGACCTTATTTTCGAGAAGCGAATGGCATATCCACTATCAATTATAAACGTAATTTTAAGTATATAGTAAGCTTATTTATTACTGGCGTACCCAGGCATCAATATGGAGTATATTTATATTATACTTCAAAATGGTTTGTAATGACATTAATATACACAACTTGTTAATACAAATTTAGGTTATAAAACAATAGAAAATCATCATAGTAAATAAAAGCTGTATTTGACAGTTTAAAAAGAGGAGTGCTCCAATCGATACCAAACTAGATTACTCGCCAGGTAAATGTGAAGATTCCCTGAAAGTTTCATTGAAATCGGTCCGGCCGTTTCGGAGCCTATATGGATCTAACTCACACACTTCCTCTTTTATATATACGAGTATATATATATATATATATATATATATATATACTCGTATATATATTACGACTAGCTGTTGCGCACGTTGCTACTCCACTAACTAAAATAAATTTAAAGAAAAAACATAACACAAATATTGGGAGACATTCGCTGTTCGTTTGCTGTTTGATTTTAAATTCAACTGTAACGGCAAAATATGAAATTCATTGGAATGACAGTGGCGCCATCTGTCAGTACCAAGTCAGAAACCTTCGTAGATTCATGCACATGTGCTGATAATAATCACATGATCAAATGCATAGTCTACTCTACAGACTCTATATAGGGCATGCAGACTTTTTTTTTTGTTGGACGAACTATCACAGTTGGCACAGAGACGCTGGCCTTTACTGCTTCACCGGATTTGAGAGGTGGCATAGCTCTTAGGTCGCTTAGCCTGAACCTCTATTAGGTGGTAACTCGACACAAGGGTCCTCCCGGTGAGGGGTAGACAAACATTCACTTTTATATATACGCACAATACAGAAATTGTGAATATACATATTTATTAGGCGATAACCGCTGCTCACTAACACATGCTAAAGAGATGGAATGTGCTTTGGTTAGAAACTGCAAAACGGAAATCCGAGTAGCAAATACAAGAAGCATGGTATTCGTACCACGGTCATAGAATCGCAATAATCATAAATGTAATTAGAATAAAGCTATAATAAAAAAAACAAACATACATTCGGTATTACGTAATGAGATATATTTTTTACTAATGAGTCGCTTTTCTGTGTTATACGTTGAAATAAATATACTTAGTATTATAAATAAGATTGGCGACCACCTTTATGAAAAAACGTTCATCTCCTATGAATGTACGACGTATGAACGTCGCAAAAGAGTACAGTCCCTATCTACCCTCGTTGAGGTAACAAAACACACTTTTATATAAATACGGATATAATATATAATAATAAATATAATATATAATAGCTATTAGTAAAGATAAAATAAAAAAAACATCAGTTTATTTAAAGAATTTGTGGCAACATTTATTTAATAATACATAATAACACATTCAATATTGTTTAGCGTTACCGGTGTTACAAATACTATTAAAAACAATTAGTAGTTTTGGTAACACCGGGATTGGAGGTAGAATGAAAATTAATACTCACTTCAGAAGCCCAATGGACATGCGCCGTATTCGCCAAAACGCTTCTTTCCATTATAAGAAAGGGACAGAGAGAGAGAAAAAAAAGTTTAATCACGGCACCATTTCACTCACACTAGACAATTTGCCCATACGTAGTACGTTTCGTAAAGAAAAAAAACAATACAGTCTATGGTAGAAAAGGAGAAAATCGAATTTCGAGAACACGGTCTACTAAACTATATAAAATGCGTTTGGGGAAAAACGCAATTGTTTGCGTTCGCACCGCGATTGCGCCGTTGTAGCACTGACTCATTTATTACCCGTACAGTTTACAATGTCGCCGGCATGCAAAACGTACATTTTTCACACAACCAAGACACCTCAGTTACACGATCCGTTATCACAAAATCAGCTGACAGACTGAATAATAAGAAAAATGCTTTAATACGCTCGATTGGGTTAGTGTGCCAAGCGAGAGAGGTATAACGCTCTATTCCTTTCTATCCAAAGGGGTTCGCTAGATAAGTGGTATAATAATTTGCATTGATAGACGTCTACAAACCATTTCCTTTTCTCATTCTATTGTTAAACTTATTAGAAAGTTTACATACAAGTTGTTATTAAATTTACAAACGCGTTATAATGAAATAAAAATAATAAAGCTATAACGAATTAGCTGTTATCGCGAAATACTTCACTACACCGCGTTAACAACGGCACAATTATGAAATTTTATTTTGTTAATTGAAATAATGGTCCATGAACCGCGAACTGGGTCGAACTGAATCATCTCATCCTTGCAATTAAGACTCAGATGTCAAGCACTTTCAGCAATAACTAAACGAAACCTACATAAACACTTGAAAAATGTCACTAAAACATGAACAATAAAAGTACCGATATAAAATATTTGACAGTTGACACGGTAGACATAAAATTGGCGGCAATTTTGACTTATGTTTTTTTTTTAATTTAAAATAAACGTTAGTATGATAAAAGTGATTCCGTGACGCGGGGCGATGGCCGACTAGACGTAGGAACTGTACTGCGAGGGAGTGGTGGACGGCAGGTGGTGGTGGAATCGATACCACAGTCTGGGGCGCACGCATCGGCTGACCGTCCGCAAGGCGGCTACACTGTGTAATCTATATTTGGATCGTAGGATAGCCATATTTATAGCGGGTATCTTTTTAAATTGCAATAAAAAAGTAATTTATATTAAAATAAAAAACAAAACGAATTATTGTGTATCGTCATTGAATTTTCAGTTTGACAACCGACCAAGTCATTGAGGCAAAAGTTAAAGTTAGTTAAAGTTACAGCCTATATACCAGTTAGTAGTAGTAGTCCCACTGTTGGGCACAGGCCTCTGTAAGGAGAGCAACGGGCACAGTTCGCCATTCGGTCCTAGTAAGGATTGGCAGACGTTGCATGTCTTAGAAGTTTCCTCAAGATGTTGACCTTGCGCGTGGTAAATCAACTCTTAAAATTGAAAGAAACAATTTTAATAGTGCCGGCATAGAACGCGGGTTACTAGCGTACTAAGCAATTTGAGGCCACCGCCGGATACTGAGCTATCACGGCTTGTGGCAAAAACCGTCATCTAATTTCTTAATTTATGATAATTTCATTAAAATATATACGCCTTACGTGGACGTATACACATATCATTATATAGGAGATTACCGAATGCCAATTACACTATTCAAGTGTCAGTGGTACGCCATCGGAAAACCGGAGACAACTTAACTGCAGATTACCAAATCTAGCAATTCCGTAATGTCTGTCAGCCGAAATGTCAACTGACGGTCGACTGAAGCCAGAGATGGAGGGTCATAAAAGTTCCAATGTAACCTGCATGTTTTAGGAATGGCCGATTAGCATAGGTGCTAATCAGGATAACCAGGATGCCTACGGTTTCTTCGGGTTTTTGTTGTGACCGGACTCTTAGGTCGCTTCTACCTAAACAACAAAGTATACTGCACTGTGTCTTAGCAGTACCTGACATTGATAAAGTTGTCTTATTGTCGGCTCTCTTCCAATAGCCTAGTGATTTAGGGTACGGTCTGCGAAATGTAAGGTCGTAAGTTCGAATGTTAGATCCAATTCTTGGCGAAGTTACCACGCCTTTATAATTTGCGCCATCTCATATGCTTCATCT
The DNA here is from genome assembly GCA_029286785.1 of Meandrusa payeni. Lineage (NCBI taxonomy): Eukaryota > Metazoa > Arthropoda > Insecta > Lepidoptera > Papilionidae > Meandrusa > Meandrusa payeni. The sequence goes on from JAGSMX010000029.1 coordinate 9,230,945, forward strand.
AGCTTGAATACTATCGCAGTACTTATAGTAGTGCAAAGTGAAGCAGAAAAAATCTTTATCATCTAGACGCGTTTAGTGTGAAATAAAGAGAATAATTGAAGATCTCATTTAGGGTCATGGTTAAAACCTAAGTATATGTTACTCGACAACCCTTCACAGTACATTGGGGTGAACAACCCTACTTTAGTATTTGGCCGGTGCGCAAGTTTCCACGCTAAGCGGCCGGTGAACTGTAATTTCGCAACTAGGGTGACCATGCGTACTAAAAATCAAATAAGCATTCATCTTTCCCTCAAATTTGTTCTCTGTTTTAGTTATTTTTAGGACGTGTGCCGGTTTTTTTTCCTTTTTTTTTCTTTCTTAATTTATTGGGGACTTTTGCCCTTTTGGGCATGTCAGCCCCATCATACCCTAACCTAAGTATACACACATCGGTCGCATGAAACGAAAATAAAGTCATCAATGTTGCATGGCCATAGCCACCAGCTTCCTCGCTCCCTCTGAGGTCGAGTGTCTGACCCCCAGCATTAAGAAGGCACCCACATATTGCTCCCTCAGTTTAAGGCTATCTATAAATGACTATCTTTCCGCTTCATGTTTGGCACATTCCCCCATTATGTGGGTTATCATGCAAACGTGACCTAGTGTTAACATGGTCGCACACCTACCGATATCTCAAACAACAGACGTGATTCTGTACAATTTTTAGGAATACCCTGCTATTTCTTCGGAATCAAGGAACATATGCCAACAAAATTATTATAGGACATAATTAAAACCAAAGCATTTCGAACGAAGCAATATTTTCCACAATCAATTCGTATATTATGGCACTATGATGATGATATATGATATATGCACAAATATTAAAAAAACTACAAACGATTTGGAAACGTGTTCGAAGTGCTGGAGACGTGGAAGCTTGTACTTGCTTAGTGTGCTTCTCACGTAACTTTCTTCCACGTACTGTCAACTTATATTATTATATGATATTACTTACAAGAAGCTCCTCTGATGCTGTGGTTGTTTATATGCGACGGTGATCACTTAAGATCACATGAGCCGTGAGCTCGTTTACCACTTTTCCTATAAAAAAGTGCTAACAACCCGACTTCGATCTCCGGTGCCGGTAACATTTTTTTTTTGTTGGAATTTTAAATTATGATTTACCAAGCGCTCGACGGTGAAAGAAAACATCGTGAGGAAATCTACATTTCTAAGAAAAATTCTAATAATTTTTTGCTAATCAAAAAAAATAAATATATATATATATATATATATTTATTTATGTATAGGCAGTAATGTTTAATTTAAAGTCGATTAAAAAGTACGCTTAGAGTTTTAATCGATTTTGTTTGCCGTAAAAAAATAGAAGGCCATCTTTAGTCCCACCGGTGGGCATATACATACCCTTCTTTGGAAGAAAAGCATACCTGTCGCCATGGATAAGATGCAAAGAAATGCCGCATCTCGTCCCAATCTGCTAACTTGTAACGCCACATTCGCCGGACACCTCGGACATCAAAATCCGGGGGAGAATGGGACGACACAGATTTCACCAGACAGTGATCAGAAGTTCCTAGAGGTGAACCGACTTCGACAACGTATCTATCTGGATCAGAGGTCAACAGAAGGTCTAGGCAATTAGCTGAATGGCCATCCATCCGGTACCCTAGTGGCCTGCTTTACCAACTGAGAGAGGTTATGCGTTAGAGAGAAGATCCACGCCTCTCTCCCAGCGTGGTCAGTCTTCTGGTATGGGAATAACCAATCCTGGTGACAGGCATTGAAGTCCCCAGAAAGACCAGCTGGGCAGAAGGATATCGAAGCTGGGCAGCATCAGCAGCCTCACTTAGATGTTGAAACAGCCGACTTGTCTCCTGGTCTCCGTTGTGCGAACGGTAGACACAGGCGTAATGGATCTTATCAATGCCCGTATCTACCATTACCCATAGTGTAGAAAAGTTAAGTTTAGAAGACTGACTGCCGACCTTCAGTGATGGAGAGGCACCTGAAGAACAAGTTATTCCAGTTATTGAATAAAATAACTTATTATATAATAATTTCCTCGGTGTATACGTAAAGCAATGACAGCTTAGTGTTAAAGCGTCCAACTTACCTTCTATCGGATGGTAGTTCGATCCTAACTGGTGTAAGGAAGGTTTTTTTTTTTAAAAAAGAAAGCTAGTAATATTTCTTATTTTTTTTTGAAAAATATTACTAACAATCTTGTTAACCATTCCAACTAAGCTTAAGCTTGTGCTAGGACATGGTTCACGGCAATAGTCGAATGTTGGATTCGAACCCACGACCTTACGATTCATACGGTTTATCTTAAGTCATACCACTTGGGGCACGTTATCACACACAAAATCCGACTTTGTCACGGTAAATGACAAGTATTTAGGACACAAATAATAGTACTTTTCTAGACGTAGAGAACAAGAATGACTCATGCACTTCTTTACGATTTTAGAGGGTTTAACTGCTTGATGACAACTGAGCTAGTCGCGCCATTCTTATCTCGGTGTATATACTATTTTTTTTTTAATTATCTACACAAATTGGCCAGAGAAGCTGGCCTTGACTGCTTCACCGGATTGAGAGGTGGCACAGCTCTTAGGTCGCTTAGCCTGAACCTCTATTGCTAGTAACTCGACACAAGGGTCCCCCAAATGTATATACTACTACTACTGTAATACTTTGGGAACTATTTCAATGCTGTTTTTGTTTATTTTTAATGAAAACTTTGATTAAACAGCATATTTTATGCCATTAAAGCTACGACCACATTTTAGTATTTCCACAATTGTCTATTGTTCAGAGCAGTACCATTGTGCTATAGTATGACAATAAGACGACCTTGTACTGGAAGAGCAGTCAGTGGCACTGCTCTTGCACTGTGACATTGAAGACGGGGCCTTGCAATATATTAATTAAAAACAAAAAAAATGACTTTAAATCCGACTTCCCTCCTTGTATTTCTGAGTTATCGTAGGAACATTACGATATAGAATTAATCAGAACCCAACCAAACTCTCAACAAACTATAGTTTAGTACATCCTATATAATAAAAAATGAATAATCGAAATTGGTTGGCGTAATATTGGTTGAAGTTATTCGTCCATTTGTCGCCCACATATTTAATGCAAATTTGAGACTTGGCCCCGGGTGTGCTAAACCAATTGTGTACAAAATGAACGTTCATTGGTAACGTAGTGGTCGTAATTTGCCCGTTTTAGAAGTTTTTTAACTCATTGGCGCAGCGACGGTTTAACAATAGCCGATGGCACGCCAGTTATGTGTGTTTTAATATTTGATGTATTTGGTAATGAGAGAATGTTAATTGATTGACTATTTTTTTAATTATCTACACAGATTGGCCAGAGAAGCTGGCCTTGACTGCTTCACCGGATTGAGAGGTGGCATAGCTCTTAGATCGCTTAGCCCGAACCTCTATTGCTAGTAACTCGACACAAAGGTCCCCCAAATGTATATACTACTACTACTGTAATACTTTGGGAACTATTTCATTGCTTTTTTGTTTATTTTTAATGAAAACTTAGATTAAACAGCATATTTTATGGCATTAAAGCTACGGCCACATTTTAGTATTTCCACAATTGTCTATTGTTCAGAGCAGTACCATTGTGCTACAGTATGACTATAAGACGACCTTGTACTGGAAGAGCAGTCAGTGGCACTGCTCTTGCACTGTGACATTGAAGACGGCGCCTTGCAATATATTAATTAAAAACAAAAAAATGACTTTAAATCCGACTTCCCTCCTTGTATTTCTGAATTATCGTAGGAACATTACGATATAGAATTAATCAGAACCCAACCAAACTCTCAACAAACTATAGTTTAATACATCCTATCCTATCCAATAAAAAATGAATAATCGAAATTGGTTGGCGTAATAATGGTTGAAGTTATTCGTCCATTTGTCACCCACATACTTAATGCAAATTTGTGCTAAACCAATTGTGTACAAAATGAACGTTCATTGGTAACGTAGTGGTCGTAATTTGCCCGTTTTAGAAGTTTTTTTAACTCATTGGCGCAGCAACGGTTTACCGATGGCCGATGGCACGCCAGTTATGTGTGTTTTAATATTTGATGTATTTGGTAATGAGAGAATGTTAAATGATTGACTATTTTTTTTTTAAAAAAAGCTAGCAATATTTCTTTTTTTTTTCAGAAATATTACTAACAATCTTGTTAACCATTCCAAGGGCTATTGACGCTTCGTATATTGGATTCATACAGAAACCTTGGCAAATGGTAGACCAGCTTTAAAATGTAAAAAAAATCAAAAACGGTACACCTAGTCTAAAGTTATGACGTAACAAATATATAAAACAAACATATTTATATATATATATATTTGTCCACACCGTGACCGGTGACGGCGACTCTAACTAGATTCGGGCATGAGCCCTGATATGGCTTGCGGAGCCGAAATTGCTCTTAAATGCTCGGTTGCAAGTGGAACAATATAGCTGACCGGTGACATTGTATAGGTTGTTATAGGAGGACTTGGGGCGAGATTTCCTTTCGTGGTGTTTTGCGTCTAGATCAATGAGACGGTTCTTTTCAAAATCCGTCACACAAAACAAAACATACAGACGAATGGAGAATCTCAGAGACCAAAGTATAAGTCTTCAGATTGACAAATCATAAAAATTAATACTAATTTTGTTTATTCGTAAACTTTCATACTATACAAGTCGTTAGTGACATAACTCAGTGTATAATGCCATATAAAAACGAGTTTTCCCCTCGGGAAGATAACATCCAAATAATTCAATGTACCATTACTGATTTATGGCAACACTAAATATCCTTTATGTGAGCTTCGAAGGGTTCTATATAAAAACGTGGTTCATTTATCAACCGACTTTAAACAAAGCGTTCTCAAAGCGTCTGTCTGTTTTGTTGAATTGGTGAATCGATTTCATGATTTTTTGTTTGAAAGCGGATGCTTCCATTGCTGTTCCAATTTAATTTGATCCAATTCTGACAATTGAATCCATGAGATAATCTTAAATTTTGCATGAAGCATGTGCGCCGCAAATAGACGATTAACTCAACTCTTTTTATGGAACATTTTGATAAATTCTATTTTAATAATTCGGAAATACAAAGAGGGCGTCCGCGTGTAAAAGCGTCTAACGTTTGATTCGATTTGAAGTGAGCTTTTGTTGTAGCTAGTAAATCGTAATATCAAACTTAATCAAAGTTAATATGCTATAGCCTATCACCAGACACTAGGTTATAATTCTATACATAATACAAATATAAGCCCGTCACGCAGGGGTAGGCAGGGATCACGTAGTCCTTTTCCGCCATCTTTTTCAAACATCGCCAATCCGGTCACAATTTCGATGTAAATGTTAGTAGCGTTTTCGTTAACTATTCGGTATAAAGAAATTTAAAATACCATATAAAGTTCATGAAATTACAAATTATACATCGCCCCCCCATTTTTTCTGGGCCTCTTAATGCCCCCCTCTAGGTTTCACACGCCCGTTCACTTTGAGAAAGACTGACTTAGTTATTTGATAAAAACATAAACTGACAGGAGTCTGTGTTAGGAGATGGTCCACTTTAATAGTGGAATGGTGGATTCAAACCTACGACCATGTTCCTCAGACCGTAACCAATCACTAAAACAATTCCACGAGATGTGTCAAAGTAAATTTATCTCGATTAAAATATTATTGAAGATTCATAACCAGCTTATGTTGAACTATCACATTCTAGGAAAGAACTGTTATGAGAAAATATTCAGAGATAGCGCTGCGTCCATAAAATTTAATTTCAATAGACGCTGGCAGTGACGAAGCTTTTGATACGAGCGCTTTTGTTGGCTATGAAAGCTCCTTTTTAGGGTTGACAAAAAATAATCAACAAAAAAATATTTACTCACTTTTAGACGCTTTAATTTAAATAATATTTAGCCAGTTAGTATCAGATGGAAACGAATTCATGGTATGTTCAAATGATAGAGGTCGCGTATGTTTAAAGAAATGACAGTTTATTTTTTGTTATAAATTGCATAGAGGCTGTACAATATTGAAGAGGCAAAAAGCATATGTCTTGATTAATATTTTAGAAAAAAAAAATTAACACAAAGTATTTTCTGAACAAATATACAAGCGGTGGCAACCCTGTAAATATAAAAGTTTGGATCGTAACTCTGATTGGTGAAGCTCCAGTTATTGCGTCTCGTTCCCTATTCACGTAGGCCAATAACCTTGGAAATGCCTTCAATAGAAATTGAAAAAGGTTACATGTAGTTCTTTCCGCCTTCCTTTACCTTTTGGGAGAATGGGCGTGTAATGGACGGATTTATTACATTAGATATTGTTTCTGGTAAGTAATCGGGAGAATAATAAACAGGTTGCACTTCGTATTCCGTCTATTCGGAGACTGACACATAAATATATGTATATCATGACGGTTCTAGATAAATATCGAAGTACCGACATAACACCTCCCATCCAATTTAACAACAAACCCAACAAAAAAAAATAATGACAAAAAATGAGAAAAATAAGAAAAGGGAAAGAGAAACGAAAAAAATAAACAATAACAATATAAGTAAAAACTTTTTTTTTAATAATTTCTAAGCAAGTGCTTGACTACGATCCCACCTGATGTTAAGTGGAAATGCAGTCCTGGATGGTAAGGCGCACTAGCTTAGTAAATGCCTATTCACTCTACTCTTGAAAATACCCACATTGTAATCGGAAGGAAAGACAGACGCGGGCAAACTATTCCAGTCCTTTGCTGTACGAAGAATGAAAGACGAAGCAAATCGCTTCGTTCGGATTTGAGGGATGTTCACAACAAAAGGATGAAATGCCGCAATGCGTCTGGAAGTCCGATGGTGAAAAGGGGATGGGGGAATTAGATCATGTTATATACATTTTTTTAATGAAATTCCAGAGTTAGACGCTTTCTTGGAAACCTATTTACAAAATCCGTTGACGCGTGTGACGAAGAGTTGGTGACAGTGGCCACTGGTTGTGTGTGCTTACTAATATATACAAATTTTATATCCAGTGTACCATCGCTATGTATCGAACTTTGTTCGGCCACTTTCAATATTAAAATTGACCGCTCGTACCTACAAGCGGCCACAGTTTAAAAAGTCACATTTTTTTTGTGGTACTGCAATTTTTCTAAAAGCCCGATATACAACAGGATATATCGAAGCATGCATAGATTCGCGTTGGCAAGCGTTGTGCAAAGCTTTGCCAATTTTTCCTATGTATACGTGAGACCGGTGATAAATTTATTTTCCAACACATATTATTTATTTATTTATGTATAAACTCTTTATTGTTTACACTGCAATTAAAAAAAGAAGACAATAAAATTAAAATTCATAAACAATGGGACGCCTAATCGCTAAAAGAAATCTCTTCCAGGCAACCTTTGCATGGAGAGGAAAAATAAAAAGAAGCGGCGGGAGTTTTTAATAAGTAGATTTACTTAAATACTAATAATAAATATTTACATACAAACATAAATTGTAAAAAGACAAAACATGTTTAAAAAGTAATACGTATAATATATTTACATATACATCATAACAGTATAAATGATGTACCGTAACCGACTTCAAAAAAAGACAACGTTGTCAATGCTCCTTTCAAAACATCTGTGACGGCAGATGGGGAAGAAGAGTAAATAGTCTTCACATGGGTCGGAGAAGAGTAAGACTCCCTTCCTCAATTAGACCGACGACCTTATAAGGATAGCCGGAAATGAAACGCGAAAAAGTTGATACGGACTGATTATGATAATTTAAGATCCATTACGTGGCTAGAATTTCTAGTAATGAGCGGCTAAGGCATCTGACCGAGCTGTAGTGCTCCCCTCTCGTACCACGCACAAGAGTAACAGTTAAGATTCCCTCTAGGGGATCTTTGCGCTGCGCCGAATAAGCCGGTAAAGAAATAGCTTTAACAAAAAGTGTGGTACTTTAATGCGGTTTTCTTGTAACTTTAAATTAAATTTCGAAAACTTTACCAACGTCAGCAATTCCCCAAGTAAGCTCCGCTAATTATGAAAACTCTTCGCGAAATTCGCGTGTGTTGAAAGCAGACGTTTCTTTTGAAGTACACTCTGGCGCCTACTCATCGCGTGTGCTTACGAATTTTTCCGTGAGACTGTACCGTTAGCTTTAAAAGCATTCTGACAATCTAAATATTCTTTTTTATACAAGACGCGGTAGCTATACCTGCATATATACATAGTTCCGATACATTTGTCAGTTTCATTTTACTATCAACAGCGCCCACTTAATATAAAATGGCCAGATAAGGGTGGTAGCAACTGTCCCTACGGAATGAGGATATGTAAGCATGGTGATATAAGATCGAGAGACGTGCAAGATTAGACATATAGCAAAAATTAAACTCAAAACTCCCAAACTCTCATCAAACTACCAATGAACTACATCCTTAACAATAAAAAAATGAGTGATATTATCCATCCATTTTTCGCGCACATACTTAATTTAAGACTCATATGATTATCTCACGGATGCCATCGTCAGAACAGGGTCAGATTGAGACGGGACTGGACGGCCACCCGTAGACAAGTAAATAAAGTTGTGGCATTTACTTGTAGTGGATTGCTAGCGTGCCATGCAACTTGAGCCAACCGCCCGGACACTGAGCTACCACGGCTCTCTCCGAGTTCGATCCCCTTTGCCGGCATCGATAAATTTGTTGTTGCAATTTTATATGCTGATTTAGCACACGCTCGGTGGTGAAGGAAAACTACGTGAGGAAACCTACATGTCTTAGAATATTTTTTTAAGCCATGTGAAGTCAAACCGCATTAGGTGTGCGTGGCGGACTATGCCCTTATACTCTCTTTACGGAGAAGGCCTGTGCCCAATAGTGGGAAGTGTATTATATATAAAGGCTGTAACTACTAACTACCAAATAAGGTTATAAGTATAGATAAAATAGTCCATATGTAAATATTCATGGGAAGGAGGACTGCCACCGATCGCATAGAAATTCCTAGTTTAGGTGGCAGCGAAACATAAATTGTATTAATACTCGTAGTAAAAATTGTTATTAGTAGTAGTATTGTCATAATTTTTGTTATTTAATAAAGAATATTATTTATTATTATAAATAACAAAGAAATAGACATAAGGACAAAATTAATTAAGATAAAAATATCAGTTATCAATGTATAGTTATAGATGAGTTCAATGGAATATAATAATATAAGACAAGTAAAAAGGTCCTTGACCCTAAAAACATTGCGGATACAAGAAAAGAAAGGTATGCAGCCTCATCCCTCCAACAAAATATAAACTCGTGAGCAAAAATAAAGGGTCGGTTAAGAAATTTTGAATACCTCGGAAGATAAAAACGCTAGCTAACTGAAATAAATTGTGCACAATAGACAAATATCATAAACAAACATAAACTTAAACGAAAAAGGTTATGTTACGTAAACTTGGATAATACAGTATTTTTCATTAATTTTTAATTTTATTAAAATTTTACCATTAAGTGTCGCCACATGGAGTCAACACTAAGTACTAAAATTTATATAAAAATACTGTATTATTCTAGTTTCCTTTTTCATTTGAGTTTATTTCTTTTAATTTAATAAAAATATTTGATTTTATTTCAATATTTATCTTTCGAGATATTTAAACTTTCTTAACCGACCTTTTATTTTTGCTCACGGAGCTATATTAAGTATGTATCAATGGGGGTCAAACATGGTTTTCTACCAATGAGAGCAGACCGTCTTCCATTTAATTATCGAAAGAGCATAACTTTCTTAACAGAAAGCTCTTTATCTCCATTTATACGCAAGTTTAACAAATTTAGATTTAGACGTGCAATAAATACGAAATGCTAAGAATTCGGAACTGTTACAAAACAGTTCAACTTCCCTTCTATCTTTGAATTTGATAAGGACGGGACAGTTTGTGAAATTATATAAAGTTCAGACTTAATTACCAACTTTGAAGGAACAACGATCAGGTTGGTTGATAATGGTTTTCTTAATGGTTTTGAATCACGATTGGAACTCACATTATATCATCACGACAGAACTGTGTTTTATATATTAATATATAATATACTGGATGACGAGATAACCTACTATGGTCCGCATGCATCTAATTAAATTGTATTTTAAATATAAATAAATATTATTACCTAGTTGTTAGATTAAATATGTAAACTTAATATTTAAAACATTTAAATTGTGAGAATTAAATGATAGACAATCTGTATTATAATTTAAACGAATTTCTCGAATCTAATATCTTATATAGATATTTATGATATTAGATAAGATTCCCACTTTGTATAAGTTATGAGTCATGTTATGTGAAGTATGTTTTCTATAATACAGACTCCTATCTTTCTAAACTAGAAACCAGGGATTCCAATTATGTCTATATTCCTTGGCTATGTTTCTGGATTGTCATCCTTTTGTTGTGAACATCCCTCACACCCGAACGAAGCGCTTTGCTTCGTCTTTCATTGTCCGTACAGCAAGGGACTGGAATAGTTTGCCCGCGTCTGTCTTTCCTTCCGATTACAATGTGGGTATTTTCAAGAGTAGAACGAATAGGCGTTTACTAAGCTACGCGCCTTACCATCCAGGACTGCATTTCCACTTAACATCAGGTGAGATCGTAGTCAAGCACTTGCTTAGCAAGTATATAAAAAAAATTGTTGTTTCTTTCCTGTAAAGTTTTTAAGAGCAATAAATATTTATTTTATTCTCCTTTTAACAATGTAAGGTTACTGGCAGTAGAATTGTTTTGTGTTTCCTTCGACAGTATTACTCGGATTCTTCTTGTACCTAAATGACTTGTCAGCTTAGTTTTAAAATTGTACTCACCTTATCAACAGGCATGGAGGGGCACGCACGGCACAGGTTCCAAAATGAACCGATCATCTGGGGGCAGCCTCGGCGGGCGTTGGCGCGGGACAGGGGCTAAGCTTCACGCCCTCCTGACGACGGGCTCTAGGTGCATGTGATGCTGCTGGAAACAAATGAACTTGCGCTGTAGACTGCATCGTGTTAAACGCAAAAAAGAGATGGCACGCAACGACTCCCTCGTTACGTAGGTTATAACCAGGGCAGCGATTAAAAATAAATACAAACTAAGTCACTGGTTTTGTTGTGATGAAACCCAGTTTAAGTTATAGCCTATGTAAGTACCATTCTTGGGTACACGCCTTCTTAGTAAAGAGAGAATAACGGTATAGTACGCCATTGGTTGGTAAATTAGGTCTCCAAGGATTCCTTGAAACCTTACAAGACCCTTGCTCTCGGACCTTGAAGCATTACTTTAAACACGATATCGTTCCAACTCTGTTACTACATGTTAAAATAATAATAATAAAATTTGATTTGGACAAAAGAAAAGGAAATATAACAATACTGAACGTTCGTAAACTGCTACAATAGTTGGTAACTGTATCGCAGCAGTTGACGAACACCTTGAGACACAAACAATATAAAAACAAAACAAACTTAAAATTATGTAGAAATTATTAGAAGAAAAAGAGATAAATAAATTATTATGTACGTGTAAGTGGGTGTGTGTGAGAGAGAGAGATGCTGCGCAGTTGTCAGAAGAAACTCTAGAAACGCTTCTAAAAAGAAAGAACGTTCGTTATCCGTTATTAATAAAATATCTATCAGGCACAACCAGATTAGTAAAAATGAATTTGATTCGCAAATAGGTTATTATCCAAATCGTAATCTGCTCTATTTACAATCCCGTCTGGTTAACGGGTTCAATGAAAACATTAAGCCCAACATAATTGGTTAAATCATGAAAGTAAACAGTAGCGGACCCAGCGTGGTTCCCTGCTGTATTCCGATAATGGAATTTACTTTACTCGCAATTGTTATGAAATACGTAGATGTTTTTTTTTATTTTGTCATAAACTTGTTTCGAATGTTCACTTTTCATTAAAACCTTAAACTTATTTGGGTTATTTTTTTTAATTTCATATTATTATGATGTTTGGTTGTTACTATTGTTATTTTAAATTATATTGTAAAAACTGTAAAAACAAAATAGGTACTGATTGGTTAAAATCCTTGAATTGTAATGAATACTTATATATATATTAGAATACTTACTATTAACAGATTTACGTATATTTTTGTGTGTATAATTACATTACAGCTATAGAGAGCTACATACATGCTCGGAGTATCTCTACGAGATCAAATTAGGAATGAGGAGATCCGTAGACGAACGAAGGTAACCGACATAGCTCGCCGGATAAGCAAGTTGAAATGGCAATGGGCAGGGCACATAGCGCGTAGAACAGATAGCCGATGGGGCCGAAAAATTTTCGATTGGAGACCACGGACCAGCAAGCGCAGTGTGGGACGGGTGGACGTGGTCTGACGACCTCATAAAGTCGCAGGACGCAGCTGGATGCGGGACGCTTACAACCGGTCCTTTGGAAATTATTGGGGGAGGCCTATGTCCAGCAGTGGATGTTTTACTGCTGAAATGATGATGATGAACATTAAACAAATTTTTATACGCATACACATTCGTGCACACACAACACACTCAACAATTAAATTTTGTCCTTCTCTCTCCAATGTCTCTCCAATAGTTTTAAAAGTTTTGTGCCCATCCGTGTGATTGTGGCAACTGGCATTCGCCAATTAGCAAAGAGTATTTTAAGGCGATAAAATTATATTTGGAATAAGAAAATTTTATAAAGACAGATGTCAACGTTTTTACTTTTCGAAATTGTATATTTTTAGTGTAACAAATTTATAAAATATAATTTCATTATTCTTTATTATTCTGTGATACTTGTATTTAACGGCGGCACACTAGAAGAAAAAGTGTGTGTTCTTAACACGTATAAAATAATAGAGGGAGGTATTCCACTCGGATGCCATTTTCCCAAATGATGTAGGCCTGGTGATCCATCTAAGAACTAAATGCAACTTGGATCGCACCGGATTGTGTGACTTCGCAGCTCCTAACGGGTCATGGTAATTTTCGTAAAGGCTGCACGAGATGCGTTTATGCGATGTGAGTGCACCATGTGCTGTGGTCGTGCCCACTGTATTATGATTTGCGCGCTAGGCTACTAAACAGTCTGACACGTACGTGTCCGGGTCCGGTCTACTTCCGCGATCTGGTCTCCTCGGAGGGCAACTGACTCAAGTTCAGAGAATTTGCACACGCTTGGCATAAAAGAAGGACCCGTTAAAAAGTAGTCTGGCGCCGGCGAGCGAGCCATTTTGTGTGCCGGAGATCCCCTTAAGGGGTTGAGCTCCGAGTGGTGGAGAAAGGCCCTGATAAAGAACTTTTAGGGAGTCAAGAAGGTGCGTGTGGACCACACGGCCAGACCACGCGTACCCTCCTGCGTTTCGGCCCATATAACCGCGAGTTTGGTGGGGCCATGGTAGGTCGTGGGTAGGTGGTGATCCATCTCACAGGTTTGATCCTAGTTTGTACACCAGTCCATCGCTTATAATTGTAATTTAATTAGTTGCTATTGAAATTATTGTGGGATGAGATAAAAATGTTTGTTTGTTCAGAAATTACAAAGATTATTTGTTTTGCGATTGTAATTTTTAATAATGAAAACGGTGAACTGGCCTCAATTAAGTGAAATACAATGCCTCTTGCCTCCACCATTCCCTCCTTCCACAATGCCTCCTGATATTTAGCTAGCAATGTGATTAATGAATAAAACGATAGACACTATTATCTGGCAATTTCAACAGAATCATAAATATTTACCGATCGTAAATCCATTCGCTAATTCAGTTACGAGATTGGTTCCTTCACAAATACTCGTATAACGATGCATTCAATTTTTCTGTATTGTGACCAATTGGAATATTCAAATATACAAAATGTTATTGTAGACAGACATAATGGAATAAGTACTAAAAGTTTCGTTGTAGTCGGGACCATCTGAACGTCCGTTTTTTTAAGATTAAAAATATTTATCAGACACACAGCGGCGTAGCGGGACTAAGCTTAGAATTAATTTTAAATAATCTAAGTTGTATACAACGATATGACCCTTGAATAACTTAATGAAACTAACGAAATTAGAAGGACGTAACTTCATTTTCTATTAATAAAATAACCTCTACCTTATAAATCTGATACCCTTTAGAGGTAGACATGTATTCATCAAGCTCTTTTAGGTAGGTAGATATAACTTTGTGTACATCAAGCTGTTTTAGGTAATTAGATATAACTTTGTGTACATCAAGCTGTTTTAGGTAGGTAGATATAACTTTGTGTACATCAAGCTGTTTTAGGTAGGTAGATATAACTTTATTGTACATCAGGCTGTTTTAGGTAGGTAGATATAACTTTATTGTACATCAAGCTGTTTTAGGTGGGTAGATATAACTTTATTGTTCATCAAGCTGTTTTAGGTAGGTAGATATAACTTTATTGTACATCAAGCTGTTTTAGGTAGGTAGATATAACTTTATTGTACATCAAGCTGTTTTAGGTAGGTAGATATAACTTTATTGTTCATCAAGCTGTTTTAGGTAGGTGAATATAACTTTATTGTACATCAAGCTGTTTTAGGTAGGTAGATATAACTTTATTGTACATCAAGCTGTTTTAGGTAGGTAGATATAACTTTATTGTTCATCAAGCTGTTTTGGGTAGGTAGATATAACTTTATTGTACATCAAGCTGTTTTAGGTAGGTAGATATAACTTTATTGTTCATCAAGCTGTTTTAGGTAGGTAGATATAACTTTATTGTACATCAAGCTGTTTTAGGTAGGTAGATATAACTTTATTGTACATCAAGCTGTTTTAGGTGAGTAGATATAACTTTATTGTACATCAAGCTGTTTTAGGTAGGTAGATATAACTTTGTGTACATCAAGCTGTTTTAGGTAGGTAGATGCTCTTTATTGTACATCAAGCTGTTTTAGGTGGGTAGATATAACTTTGTGTACATCAAGCTGTTTTAGGTAGGTAGATATAACTTTATTGTACATCAAGCTGTTTTAGGTAGGTAGATATAACTTTATTGTACATCAAGCTGTTTTAGGTAAGGTAGATATAACTTTATTGTTCATCAAGCTGTTTTAGGTAGGTAGATGCTCTTTATTGTACATCAAGCTGTTTTAGGTGAGTAGATATAACTTTATTGTACATCAAGCTGTTTTAGGTAGGTAGATATAACTGTTGTTCATCAAGCTGTTTTAGGTAGGTAGATATAACTTTATTGTGCATCAAGCTGTTTTAGGTAGGTAGATATAGCTTTATTGTACATCAAGCTGTTTTAGGTAGGTAGATATAACTTTATTGTACATCAAGCTGTTTTAGGTGGAGTAGATATAACTTTGTGTACATCAAGCTGTTTTAGGTAGGTGAATATAACTTTATTGTTCATCAAGCTGTTTTAGGTAGGTAGATGCTCTTTATTGTACATCAAGCTGTTTTAGGTAGGTAGATATAACTTTATTGTACATCAAGCTGTTTTAGGTAGGTAGATATAACTTTATTGTACATCAAGCTGTTTTAGGTGGAGTAGATATAACTTTATTGTTCATCAAGCTGTTTTAGGTGGAGTAGATATAACTTTATTGTACATCAAGCTGTTTTAGGTAGGTAGATGCTCTTTATTGTACATCAAGCTGTTTTAGGTAGGTAGATATAGCTTTATTGTACATCAAGCTGTTTTAGGTAGGTAGATATAACTTTGTGTACATCAAGCTGTTTTAGGTGAGTAGATATAACTTTATTGTGCATCAAGCTGTTTTAGGTAGGTAGATATAACTTTGTGTACATCAAGCTGTTTTAGGTAGGTAGATATAACTTTATTGTACATCAAGCTGTTTTAGGTAGGTAGATGCTCTTTATTGTACATCAAGCTGTTTTAGGTAGGTAGATATAGCTTTATTGTACATCAAGCTGTTTTAGGTGGGTAGATATAACTTTATTGTTCATCAAGCTGTTTTAGGTAGGTAGATATAACTTTATTGTACATCAATGATTTGTCAGCTTAGTTTTAAAATTGTACTCACCTTATCGACAGGCATGGAGGGGCACGCACGGCACAGGTTCCAAAATGAACCGATCATCTGGGGGCAGCCTCGGCGGGCGTTGGCGCGGGACAGGGGCTAAGCTTCACGCCCTCCTGACGACGGGCTCTAGGTGCATGTGATGCTGCTGGAAACAAATGAACTTGCGCTGTAGACTGCAACGTGTTAAACGCAAAAAAGAGATGGCATGCAACGAGTCCCTCGTTGCTTAGGTTATAACCAGGGCATCGATTAAAAATAAATACACACTAAGTCACTGGTTTTGTTGTGATGAAACCCAGTTTAAGTTATAGCCTATGTAAGTACCATTCTTGGGTACACGCCTTCTTAGTAAAGAGAGAATAACGGTATAGTACGCCATTGGTTGGTAAATTAGGTCTCCAAGGATTCCTTAAAACCTTACAAGACCCTTGCTCTCGGACCTTGAAGCATTACTTTAAACACCATATCGTTCCAACTCTAAGTTACTATATGTTAAAATAACAATAATAAAAATTTGATTAGGACAAAAGAAAAGGAAATATAACAATATTGAACGTTCGTAAACTGCTACAGTAGTTGGTAACTGTATCGCAGCAGCCCACGAACACCTTGAGACACAAACAAAATAAAAACAAAACAAACTTATAATTATGTAGACATTATTAGAAGAAAAAAGAGATAAATAAATTATTGTGTACGTGTGTGTGTGTGTGTGAGAGAGAGATGCTGCGCAGTTGTCAGAAGAAACTCTAGAAACGCTTCTAAAAAGAAAGAACGTTCGTTATCCGTTATTAATAAAATATCTATCAGACACAACCAGATTAGTAAAAATGAATTTGATTCGCAAATAGGTTATTATCCAAATCGTAATCTGCTCTATTTACAATCCCGTCTGGTTAACGGGTTCAATGAAAACATTAAGCCCAACATAATTGGTTAAATCATGAAAGTAAACAGTAGCGGACCCAGCGTGGTTCCCTGCTGTATTCCGATAATGGAATTTACTTTACTCGCAATTGTTATGAAATACGTAGATGTTTTTTTTTTTATTTTGTCATAAAAATGTTTCGAATGTTCACTTTTCATTAAAACCTTAAACTTATTTGTATTTTTTTTTTAATTTCATATTAGTATGATGTTTGGTTGTTACTATTGTTATTTAAAATTATATTGTAAAAACTGTAAAAACAAAATAGTGATTGGTTAAAATCCTTGAATTGTAATGAAACGGAAAACATAATGAATACTTATATATATATTAGAATACTTACTATAAAAGATTTACGCATATTTTTGTGTGTATAATTACATTACAGCTATGGAGAGGGCTATGCTCGGAGTATCTCTACGAGATCAAATTAGGAATGAGGAGATCCGTAGACGAACGAAGGTAACCGACATAGCTCGCCGGATAAGCAAGTTGAAGAGGCAATGGGCAGGGCACATAGCGCGTAGAACAGATGGCCGATGGAGCCGAAAATTTCTGGATTGGAGACCACGGACCAGCAAGCGCAGTGTGGGACGGGTGGACGTGGTCTGACGACCTCATAAAGTCGCAGGACGCAGCTGGATGCGGGCCGCTTACAACCGGTCCCTTTGGAAATCGTTGGGGGAGGCCTATGTCCAGCAGTGGATGTTTTACGGCTGAAATGATGATGATGAACATTAAACAAATTTTTATACGCATACACATTCGTGCACACATAACACACTCAACAATTAAATTTTGTCCTTCTCTCTCCAATGTCTCTCCAATAGTTTTAAAAGTTTTGTGCCCATCCGTGTGATTGTGGCAACTGGCATTCGCCAATTAGCAAAGAGTATTTTAAGACGATAAAATTATATTTGGAATAAGAAAGTTTTATAAAGAAATTTGTCAACGTTTTTACTTTTCCAAATTGTATATTTTTAGTGTAACAAATTTATAAAATATAATTTCATTACTCTTTGATACTATTTACCGGCGGCACACTAGAAGAAAAAGAACACGTGTAAAAATTATAAAGGGAGGCATTCCACTCGAATGCCACTTTCCCAAATGATGTAGGTGATCCATCTAAGAACTAAATACAACTTGGATCGCAAGGATTATGTGACTTCGCAGCTCCTAACGGGTCATGGTAATTTTCGTAAAAGGCTGCACGAGATGCGTTTATGCGATGTGAGTGCACCATGTGCTGTGGTCGTGCCCACTGTATTATGATTTGCGCGCTAGGCTACTAAACGGTCTGACACGTACGTGTCCGGGTCAGTCTACTTCCGCGATCTGGTCTCCTCGGAGGCAACTGACTCAAGTTTAGGAATTTGCACACGCTTGGCATAAAGACGGACCCGTTAAAAGTCACCTGGCGCCGGCGAGCGAGCCATTTGCGTGCCGGAGATCCCCTTAAGGGTTTGAGCTCCGAGTGGTGGAGAAAGGCCCTGATAAAGAACTTGTAGGGAGTCAAGAAGGTGCGTGTGGACCACCCGGCCAGACCACGCGTACCCTCCTGCGTTTCGGCCCATATAACCGCGAGTTTGGTGGGGCCATGGTAGGTCGTGGGTAGGTGGTGATCCATCTCACAGCTTTGTACACCTTACTGGTTTATACACCAGTCCATCACTCATAATTGTAAATTAATTAGTTGCTATTGAAATTATTGTGGGATAATAAATGTTTGTTCAGAAATTACTAACAATTATTTGTTTTCGATTGTTATTTTATGATAATGAAAACGGTGAACTATAATTATCATGGCCTCAATTAAGTAAAATAAAATGCCTCTTGCCTCCACCATTTCCTTCCACAATGCCCCATGATATTTAGCTATTTATAAACCAGCATATTTCTATATAGCAATAAGATTAATGAATAAAAAAGATAGACACTATTATCTGGCAATTTCAACAGAATCATAAATATTTACCGATCGTAAAATCCATTCGCTAATTCAGTAACGAGATTGGTTCGCTTCACAAATACTCGTATAACGATGCATTCAATTTTTTCTGTATTGTGACCAATTGGAATAATCAAATATACAAAATGTTATTGTAGACAGACATAATGGAATAAGTACTAAAAGTTTCGTTGTAGTCGGGACCATCTGAACGTCCGTTTTTTTAAGATTAAAAATATTTATCAGACACACAGCGGCGTAGCGGGACTAAGCTTAGAATTAATTTTAAATAATCTAAGTTGTATACAACGATATGACCCTTGAATAACTTAATGAAACTAACGAAATTAGAAGGACGTAACTTCATTTTCTATTAATAAAATAACCTCTACCTTATAAATCTGATACCCTTTAGAGGTAGACATGTATTCATCAAGCTCTTTTAGGTAGGTAGATATAATTTTATTGTACATCAAGCTGTTTTAGGTAGGTAGATATAACTTTATTGTACATCAAGCTGTTTTAGGTAGGTAGATATAATTTTATTGTACATCAAGCTGTTTTAGGTAGGTAGATATAACTTTATTGTACATCAAGCTGTTTTAGGTAGGTAGATATAACTTTATTGTACATCAGGCTGTTTTAGGTAGATATAACTTTATTGTACATCAAGCTGTTTTAGGTAGGTAGATATAACTTTATTGTTCATCAAGCTGTTTTAGGTACGTAGATATAACTTTATTGTACATCAAGCTGTTTTAGGTAGGTAGATATAACTTTATTGTACATCAAGCTGTTTTAGGTAGGTAGATATAACTTTATTGTACATCAAGCTGTTTTAGGTAGGTAGATATAACTTTATTGTACATCAAGCTGTTTTAGGTAGGTAGATATAACTTTATTGTTCATCAAGCTGTTTTAGGTAGGTAGATATAACTTTATTGTACATCAAGCTGTTTTAGGTAGGTAGATATAATTTTATTGTACATCAAGCTGTTTTAGGTAGGTAGATATAATTTTATTGTACATCAAGCTGTTTTAGGTAGGTAGATATAATTTTATTGTACATCAAGCTGTTTTAGGTAGGTAGATATAACTTTATTGTACATTAAGCTGTTTTAGGTAGGTAGATATAATTTTATTGTACATCAAGCTGTTTTAGGTAGGTAGATATAATTTTATTGTACATCAAGCTGTTTTAGGTAGGTAGATATAACTTTGTTGTACATCAAAAGCAAACAAAAAACAAATTAAAGAAATAAAGTATATTTTTCAATTTGTTGTGCAGTTTTATGATGTTTTTATATTTTGAATCGACTTCAAAAAGGTTCTCAATTCGTTTGTATGGTTTTGTTTTTATGTATGTGTTACCTTATAACTTTCGACTGTGTGAACCGATTCTGATAATTTTTTTTACTTGAAATACCACCACCACATAGCCATATAAGTCTTATAGCATGTTAAACTCGCGACAAATATAAGAATAACGCGATATCATGCTAACCTATTTCGATAATTCATTTTTTATTGGAAATGTTGTACATCAAAGGTAGTTTGATGAGAGTTTGGTTAGATTCTGATAAACTCTATTCTGTAATATTCCTACGATAATTTGAAAATTATGGTTCTTATTATGGTATACTTATGGTTCTGAGACCTGGACTCTTAGTAGAGGGGAAGAGAACGCGATGTTAGTGTTTCAGAGACCAATCCTTTATCTTTGGCGCGGTGTGCGAGAACAACCAATGGTGGAGCCGTTATAACCAGGAGCTTTATGACCTCTACCAGGAACTGCACGTGGCTGGGCACATTAAATTAAACAGACTTAGATGGGCTGGTCATGTGCGGAGAATGGATGAAGCCAGGATACCCAAGGCAGTTATGACGAGGGACCCCGAAGGTCGAAGATGTCGGGGAAGACCGAAGCTCCGCTGAATAGACGGTGTCAATCGAGACGCCAAAGAAATTGGCATAGGAACCTGGAGGACTGCGGCCATGGATAGACCGAAGCCAAGGCTCACAAAGGGCTGCAGAGCTTATAGAAGAAGAAGAATTTGGAAATACGAATTGGGCCTTCACACGTAATAACGTTTAATGTTTGATTCCATTTGAAGTCGGTTTTGTTTTTTCTCGTAAATATACTTGTTTATCGTACTTTCTATGTCTTTAACATTTAAAAGTAATATTGTAAAAACTTAACCTAAGTGGTAAAAAAACAAAGGTTCTAAATATTAAAGATACATTCGAAATAACTGTACATAAAAATAAAAAAAGGTTACTACAAATATCACCGTACCTCTAAGAATGTTTGATTGAAGTCGTAAAATTTCGTGAGCCGTATTTCTGTTGAATTCACGAGACAAACCGATCTAGATACGAATAAATAGGAACGAATAAAAGTACAGTGAAATGATCGTAAGAGGAATTCAGTTAATATAGCTGACTATTCCCGCTTTGCTACGAAACTCTACAACGTCTACGAGATATAACGTCTAATGCAGTGATTATCAAACTTATTTTTTTCCCCCCCTTTTGAAAATCAACTATTTTTCAGTGCCCCCAATTTTTTATAAACCCTTAAAAATTAAAAAATCTTAAGTTTTTATTACACCACAAAGGGTAGATATATAAACGAATTATTCGTTACTGTGTAGTTAGTGGGTTTTGGTTTTGGGAAATTATAAATTATACATCGCCTCCCTAACCACATAAATGCCCCCCATTTTTTCTGGGCCTTTTAACGCCCCCCTCTAGTCTTTGAGAAAGATTGATCTAATACTACACAAATGTCTACGATACAAGGAACATTCAAATGTTTGCAAAAAACTCATTAGAATGCATGCACAATAAAGTAAACATTTATTTAACTGATTGCGCAAATTATACTAACCTAAAATGAGTGCCCACTTATTAAAGTAAAACTTAATGCACGATCGAGCGAGTGAATGCGTTAGATGTGGGTTACGAAAACGTAATTGGGCGAAAATGGAAGTTGGGAGGGAGATATAGTATAAGTTAGTGATAATAGAGAGAGAGTTGCGTTTCATATGTTACTGTACAGGCAAGAGAGAGAGAGGTGCTAGCACTAATTTTCGTTCTAAGTCAGTTACGTTTTGTATTTCTATTACACAGTGCAGGTCTATTATCTGTATCATACTGTATCTCTTTCTCCCTTGAACAATCGTCTATATATTAACCAAATACTCGTTTTTTAATATTAATTATAATAGAAATTCTTCATTAAAATTGCTTACAGTTAGATGTGAATTGTTTTTAAATTTTCTATTATGCTCTATGTTTAAAAGTAACGAGCGGCGATTCGTGTATAATTGCAGTTTGGCGTAGAGCCAGCGCTACGATGATTTCTACTGTTTTATATTTGTTTCATTGTCACAATGGGACTGCCTTAAGTTGCATCTACTGGAGAATACTGTCAGTAGTAACTGTGAAAATTAAAACTGTAAATAAAAAATCGTTATATAAAACTGTTAAATATATTTACCAATTTCTGATTCTTGTGCAAAGAAGGGGGCAAATTGCGCTCTCGATGTTAAATGCTTAAGTTGACGTTACCTTAACACGCTTTTGCACATCATGGCACTGAAAGAAATAAGGAACAAAGCATAGAAGGGAAGTAAGAGGTCGTACGTGGTCGATCTTAGAAGAACGAAGATGCTGATGAGCTCACCATCTGTCATACATGGACTACAACCTTATCATATCACTCCTAGCCAACCCAAAGATTTCCAAAAAGACTTCGGCCTTCTGTGACTGTCAGACAACTTTGGACGTCCTACGCGTTTGCCGGTCCGTGGTCTCTAATCGAGAACTGTTCGGCCCTATCGGCCATTTGTTCTAGGCGGTATGTGCCCTGACCATCGCCATTTCATCTTGCTTACACGGTGGGTTAAACTGATCTATGTCTAGCTGTATAAAGCTTGGCAGCAGCAGACAGCGGTTATAATAAATCTATCTATATTAATGAATGGGGAGAAAGTTCATTTTTCGTTGGTTTACTTTCAACAATTTTATACTTGTGAAACTTGACGAATAAACTAATTAGACCGTAAAACCTAACAGTTCAGCGTAAAGTACGTCAGTTAAATTCTAGAGTTTCTAATTAAAACTGAACTAGTGATGTGAAAAGGAATATCGATAATTCGAATGGCATGTTTAATGAACCGTTAACCGGTACGATAACCCGGCATTGGACGCCTGAATTGCTCGCAATATATTAAAACGGGGTGAGCAGGGACGCAATTAATATTTGCATGGGATTGTTATTGAATTTTGTTTGTTTTGAGAATCACCGCTTTTCGGACCCTTAAGTACAAATAAGTATATTTACATGATTAAAACAAAAACCGACTTGCATAATCACTCGGAAACGAAACAGTACTAATAACAAGAGAACCGAGCAAGTGATTGATAGATAGTTTTGTATGTCTAAGACAACTGTCACAGTCTAGGCTTATTGTCAGTATTATACGGTAGGAACAAGAGACAGTCGTGTTCGCGCACTATGTCTCTCTCTCTTAAATATTATATAATATTAATATAATAATATTCTTTATTAAATAACGAAAATGATTACAACAGTAATTCTAATTACAATTTTTACTACGAGTATTAATACTATTTATGTTTCGCTACCACCTAAACTAGGAAGTTCCTATGCGATAGGTGGCACAGTCCTTCCTACCCTGACTCTTTATATATGTACTATTTTAATTATAGGCATATTGTGTGTGTGTATATATATATTGTTTATATTCAACATCTTCAAAACCTACATGGATAGGTTAACTTCTTTGGGGAACGGACACTCCACAAAGAAGTTTATCGCCATAAGCTTGGTTCTTCGTAAATATTACGAGCTCTTTTTCTTAAATTTCCATAAACATATTTTTTAACAAGAAAATCATTTAAATCATTTGTGTTGTTCTCAGTTGCTACTAAATATTTAATTTTTTGTTTAACTGGCAGAATACCACTGTATTTAAATAATAAATTGTAATAACCTTTCTGTTTACATTTCTTTTTAACATTTTTATGGACTAATAATTTAACAAATCTACTAGTAGGTAGGTAGGTACTTAGTACTGTGAATATACAATTTGTATGAACTTGCAAAGACTACCTGCAAAAAACAACAATAAGAAAAAATTAAAACTAAGTACCTACCGCCCAATTTTGTAAATAAATTAGATATTATATGTATAGCATTCATTATTATTGTGTTATAGTATGTATTAGTATTTATTGTATATGCTTTCTTTATTGTATTTTATGGGTATATAGTGTATAGATTTATGGGTGCAGTTTACGCCAATAAACTGCCCTAGCAGTTTGGCGAAATAATTTAAGTAAATATTATTGAATATATGTATAATAAATTAAAAAATGTAATATAAAAATATATTATATAAATATATAATGCATATAATAATAAATATAATACGAATAAAATAAATGAAACAATGTACTAATAACAACAGAACCAAGCAACTAATTGCATCTGTCAAGTGTGGAGACGTGTTTCACCCTCAGAACTGTCAGCTGTGGATATTAATTTAATTGAAGATAAACAGGGACAATGACGTGGCTAAGCGGTTTAACTAACTATGAGATGGTCGCCGATTTGATTCCCAGTGGTCTAATCTAGTAAAGTTTTTTGCGGTTTTTTAAGTATAAAAACTTATGTTTATTATTCGGCAAAAATTTATGGTCAAAAAAATTATAATTTCAACATTAAAGGGCTGTACAAAATAAAACAAAAATAAAAATAACGTTTACTTTTCTACTACAACTAAACTTAAGTTAAATTTAAATTATTCGGTAATTATAATTATAATAATAGGTTGTCAAATATCTCCTTCCGCCTTTTTGTCTTTTGAATTTCGCGGCTATGTACAAAGCGCTACAGAGCTCGTATCTAGCAATACTATACATAATTTGAAAGGTCTTGACATAACCTACAAAACGACGCTATGCATAATTAGTTTGGATATTGCGTTCAACAGTTATAGACGTTAAACATGGAGTTCACTAACGCCGAAATTCGCGCTATTTTAAAGTTTTCCTTCGTTAAAGGCAAATCCGCTAGAGAAACGTTCCGTGAGATTAATGGTGTTTTGGGGATGGTACTCTATCATTTCGAACCACGGAGGCATGGTTTCGACGATTCAGAGCCGGTGAAAACGACACCATGGATAAGCCAGCCGGCGAAAGACCTGTGACGACAAATACCGATCAAATCATGGACTACATCGAGTTAGACCGGCATGTGGCATCTC
This sequence comes from Meandrusa payeni, assembly GCA_029286785.1. Classification (NCBI taxonomy): domain Eukaryota; kingdom Metazoa; phylum Arthropoda; class Insecta; order Lepidoptera; family Papilionidae; genus Meandrusa; species Meandrusa payeni. The sequence continues at coordinate 9,256,194 of JAGSMX010000029.1, forward strand.
GTGACATCGCCCAGGAGATGGGAGTTAGTCACCAAACCATTTTAAACCATCTGCAGAAGGCTGGATACAAAAAAAAGCTTGATGTTTGGGTGCCGCATGATTTGACGCAAAAAAACCTTCTGGACCGAATCAACGCCTGCGATATGCTGCTGAAACGGAACGAACTCGACCCATTCTTGAAGCGGATGGTGACTGGCGACGAAAAATGGATCACATATGACAATATCAAGCGAAAACGGTCGTGGTCGAAGGCCGGTGAATCGTCCCAAACAGTGGCCAAGCCGCGAATTTCGGCGTTAGTGAAGTCCATGTTTACACGTCTATAACTGTTGAACGCAATATCCAAACTAATTATGCATAGCGTCGTTTTGTAGGTTATGTCAAGACCTTTCAAATTATGTATAGTATTGCTAGATACGAGCTCTGTAGCGCTTTGTACATAGCCGCGAAATTCAAAAGACAAAAGGCGGAAGGGAGATATTTGACAACCTTTATATTTTATTGACATTATCTAAAACTTCTATTTTTTAAATACTAACTACGTTTGTAGTAGTTGCCTCTGCGGCGTAGGCCTCTCCTCATCATCATCATCATCAACTCAGCCGTAAGACATCCACTGCTGGACATAGGCCTCCCCCAACGATTTCCAAAAGGACCGGTTGTAAGCGGCCCGCATCCAGCTGCGCCCTGCGACCTTTATGAGGTCGTCAGAACACCTTGCGGGTGGACGTCCCACACTGCGCTTGCTGGTCCGTGGTCTCCAATCGAGAACTTTTCGGCCCCATCGACCATCTGTTCTACGCGCTATGTGCCCTGCCCATTGCCACTTCAACTTGCTTATCTAGAGCTATGTCGGTTACCTTCGTTCGTCTACGGATCTCCTCATTCCTGATGAAAGATGAAAGACCTCTCCTAAATCTTTCCAAACATCTATTTCTCGTGCTAATCGCATCCAACATGGTCCACATTTCTGATTAAAAATGTCCCTCCATCTCTTACTTGGTCTTCCTTTTTCGTTATACGTTTTGTCCATCGAATGTTGTTCATTCTACAAATGTGTAGGACCAATGCCATTTGAGAAGTCTTGCTCTTTTCCTTGCATCTACTATTTTCGTTTTCTTTCTAATGGTATCGTTTCTAACCTTGTCTGACAGTCTTAGTCCGAGCATACTTCTTTCCATTTTCGACTTTACAAAGGTAGCATCATCAATAGTCTTTTAATTGATGACTTGTATGAAAGATTGGATGAACTATGTAAACTTTCTTTTTTTTGTTAACGGGGAGGAAATCTTCAAAAAGATACCTTACTCACTAAAACCTCCCCGGTGGCCCTTTCCTCGGTGCATGACGAGGGGCTCCGGGATCTCCAGTGGAACGCACCGGAGCCCCTCTGCACCGTGCTCAAGGAAAGCACTTCCCGGGGAACCTCCCCTGTGCCCTCGCAGTGCAAGGCTACACGGGCTAGCCGATATCGCCTTCTTCCCGGGTCCACCTTAGCGGACGACAAAGGCCCCCACCCTTGTCGCCCAATGAACCCGAGGCCCCTTTTAGTCGCCTTCTACGACAGCAGGGGATACCGTAGTCTTATTCTTGAGAGCCCAGAACTACAGGGCTATAAACATGATATAAAATTAAGTTAAATTGGCGAGTAACTTAAGTTTTTCCAACTTCAAAAAAGAAGCAGCTTTTTAATTCATCAGTATGTCTTTTTTATATAGGTAATCTCATAACTTTCGACTGGGTGAATCAATTTTAATGATTTTTTTTATTTGTGTAGTCTAATTCTAATAATGGCTTCCACAAGAATACGTTTTAAATTTGCATTAAGTATGTGTGCGACAAATGAACGAACATAACATGGCAACCGATTTCGATGATTCATTTTGTATTGGAAAGGATGTACAGGTTCGTTTGAGTTGGACGTCCGCGGGTAATAACGTTTATTTCGATTTGAAGTCGGTTTTTGATTATACTCGTAAATATATTTGTAATATGTAAAATTCTAGACTTCATTGTCTTAAAACAAAACAAAAAATTAACTTAACGTAACTTCCAATTAAAGGTATTCATTTTCTGATTCTATAAATACAGCTTTGATTAGAAAGGAAATTCGAAACCCCGGCCCGACGCCTGGGAAATAGCTCGACTGACAGCAAGGTCCGAAAGGACGAGAATATTTGATTACGTAAACTGTCCTATCCAATATCACAGCACACTGATCGTGTTATGGTAACCTGTTTTCTTTTAGAACAAGACCTTATTTGCTATCACTTTAAAAAGGCGTGCACTAGGGCCCCACGGATCCAAAGTTTCTACCCAAAACGAAACTCTATCGAGGTCACTAAATTTGCGCCGCTTAAGGTTTTCTGCAGTTACGATTAAGCTATTTTTAATCTTAACCTATCTTAACCATTCATATTTTAGGGTACAGTTATACATTTTTCAAATAAAAATCATTATAAATACCAAATGTGGTTAATAGTAGTGTTCAGCCTCGATTAATCAATAATGGTTACGTCGTACGGCTTCTGTTGTACGGAACTTAACAACGCCGTATCAAGTTACGGTAATTTTGATAAAACTATGAACTAAAAAAACATATATACTAGTCTATTCTAGTATTTTCTTCTGCATACTTCGGATTTCTTTTCACCTTCATAAATGAGTGAACTGGACTATCCTGGTGGATTTTTTTTCGAAATAACACTTCTTTACGCACGCTTGACTTGGGGAATAAACTGGCGAATGCGTTACGAAAAGTGATCGGGCGAGGCGAATGGAAACTGAGAGGGATATACATGTTTGTGAAGATAGAAAGAGAAAGTTATGTTTCGTATATTAGGGTCTCTGTAGGGTCAGAGAGATGCGAGCACACATTTTATTTCCCTCTTACCCTCATAGTCTATTATATTACTAAATATACTGTAGAAGCAAGAGAAAGCAGTGCGCGCGCACGTTTTCTTTCTCCCTTAAACAATCAAATAAACGTACGTAAAAATTCAACAACAATCAAGCTCTGATTTTTTCACAGAAGCAATATGCTCATTTCAACAAAAAAATTGCATAGATTTTTTTATTTTTTTTTACCCGCTTATATTATTTTACCCACTTACGGTTGGACGGTTGAATTACAGGACAGATTGTATATTATATTTTGGATGTATATTATACATATATGCGTACATGTGTAGATAAAGAAGTGTCACTTCGTCGTCGTGTGGTCGAGATTTTTTAAATCTATATAAATGTAAAAATAATAATATTTATTTTATTTATTATTATTTATTGTATTTTATATTTTAATTTGTACGAAACCTCCATAGTGAAGTGTACGGAGGTTTGTTTTGACATAATTGAAAAGATATATCAGAAATGTAAAATAGAAAGAGAATAGATGTCATTATTTAATTTATATAACATTGTTTAGCAAAAACAGGAAGAAACTTTTAATGTGGTTTCTTGAATTACAGAGCAACAAATAGTTATTCTTGTTTTTATTGTAATTACGTATTCGTCTTATATATATAATAGGTTGTCAAATATCTCCCTTCCGCCTTTTGTCTTTTGAATTTCGCGGCTATGTACAAAGCGCTACAGAGCTCGTATCTAGCAATACTATACATAATTTGAAAGGTCTTGACATAACCTACAAAACGACGCGGGATATTGCGTTCAACAGTTATAGACGTGTAAACATGAAGTTCACTAACGCCGAAATTCGCGCTATTTTAAAGTTTTCCTTCGTTAAAGGCAAATTCGCTAGAGAAACGTTCCGTGAGATTAATGGTGTTTTGGGGATGGTACTCTATCACTTCGAACCACGGAGGAATGGTTTCGACGATTCAGAGCCGGTGAAAACGACACCATGGATAAGCCAGCCGGCGGAAGACCTGTGACGACAAATACCGATCAAATCATGGACTACATCGAGTTAGACCGGCATGTGGCATCTCGTGCCATCGCCCAGGAGATGGGAGTTAGTCACCAAACCATTTTAAACCATCTGCAGAAGGCTGGATACAAAAAAAAGCTTGATGTTTGGGTGCCGCATGATTTGACGCAAAAAAACCTTCTGGACCGAATCAACGCCTGCGATATGCTGCGGAAACGGAACGAACTCGACCCATTCTTGAAGCGGATGGTGACTGGCGACGAAAAATGGATCACATACGGTCGTGGTCGAAGGCCGGTGAATCGTCCCAAACAGTGGCCAAGCCGCGAATTTCGGCGTTAGTGAAGTCCATGTTTACACGTCTATAACTGTTGAACGCAATATCCAAACTAATTATGCATAGCGTCGTTTTGTAGGTTATGTCAAGACCTTTCAAATTATGTATAGTATTGCTAGATACGAGCTCTGTAGCGCTTTGTACATAGCCGCGAAATTCAAAAGACAAAAAGGCGGAAGGGAGATATTTGACAACCTTATATAAAAGAGAAAGTGTGTGGGTATGTTCCATATAGGCTCCGAAACTGCTGGACCAATTTCAATAAAACTTTCAGGATATCTTCAGATTGACCTGGCGAGTAATCCTGTAAATGGTGACGATCGGAACAGTCCTCTTTTTGAACTGTCAAATACAGCTTTTATTTACTATGATGATATTCTATTGTTTTAGAATCCAAATTTGTAATGATACATTTGTTGTGTATATTTTTGTCATTATGAACCATATTGAAGTACAATGGAATATATTGCATGTACATGGGTGAAGAGAAGTACACGGGTTCACCCGCTCGAGAAGAGAATGAATACGGAGAGAAATAAATAATATATTGTGAGAGTTAACTTTAATATTTTATGATGTAAGTCTATTGTTTAAAAAAAATAAAGCAAAATCTAGCCCGGCAAAGCGGGCTGGGTACGCTAGTATATTATTAAAATCAATTTCAAATTAAAAAGCTTTACGTTTTTCTAATAAAAAAGCGAATATCGAAGCTGTCGGTCCTATTCATGAAAATATGAGCTGACATTTTGATGGATTACTGGCGTATGAGGTTTAAGAGACATCGTACATTGACCCGTTAGTCTGATACGCGGAGGTCAGAATAAAAATGAAGTTATCGTGATTTGATTTAATTCATCTTATTATTAGAAAATACTATGTTATAGGTAAGATAATCTTCCTCTTGCCGCCCCCGTAACCTGAAGAGGGCCAGGCTAGATACCTGGCCCCACTAATGCTTCGGCGTCGTCGGGACTTCTCTAAATGCCGGAGAAGTCCTCTTTAGAGAAAAAAGTCCGGTCTTTGCCGGGACCGGCCGGTAGTTGGGGTGCCCTGTCGCTGACAGATCCGGGGCGCTCCACTTATAACGGCTGATGGCTTTCGCGGAAGGTTTAATGGGTAGGGGTTGCCCCTACCAAGTCCCACACATCCCTCCGTGCCCACCCAGGCCACAGGACGATTCGTAAAAGGATTCCCTCGTGTAAACAAAAAAAATGTAAGATAATCTTCTTTTTAACCGACTTCAAAAGGCAGAGGTTCTCAATTTGTCTGTATGTTTTTTCTAGTTGACCTGGGTGACCGATGAATAAAAACAAAAGTCAACTTCAAATCGAATTAACCGTTAAGCGTTATTATAACCGGACTCCGTCTTCGTATTTCCGAATTAACGTAGGAATATTACCAAAATACAATTAATCAAAATCTAACCGAACTCTAATCAAATTACCTTTGAAGTACATCCTTACCAATAAAAGATGAATCATCGAAATCGGTTGCCGTGATAGAGTTATTCGTCCATTTGTCGAGCACATACTTAATGCAAATTTAAGACTTATATGATTTTCTCATGGACGCCATTGTCAAAACTGGACCAAATGAATGGATGATGATGGAAAAGGACAATGGAAGCATCATCTTTCAAATAAAAAAAGAATAATCTAAATCGATTCACTCAGTCCAAAGGTATTAGGTGACATAAATGAAAAAAATGAATTGAGCACCAGCTTTTTTGAAGTCGGTGGACAAGAGGGCACAACGTAATTTAACTGTGATGTAAAACAAAAGAGTGCGTCAACACGTCTGATCCGATAGTGTTCTCTCCCTAATGTTAAAGTAACGAAATATCAGTGTAAAATCCCCCTAATTTACAATGCTCGTAGCGGATTACCAATGCCACGAGGACACAGCTAATTAAATCAATGCCAATCTCCCGGTCCCGGTTTTATTACTACTGATAAATGGTTGTTTCCAATCTACTTGATTAAGAACTGAGTCAATAGCCTAATGGTTTAGGATACGGTCTGTGAATCGTAAGGTCGTCGGTTCATATCCACCATTCGACTATTGATGTGAACCATCCCCATTACTACTATGTACATGAATAACTTCCTCTTTCATTCACTCAATTCAATGCAAGACAGCCCCATCTAGTCTTAGACTCTGTTAATTAAAATGTAATTGTCAGTCATAAAAGAAACCGTCCGTGCGTAGTAGCGTTAAATCCGTCACTGACTCTAACACATTAGTCACTCAGTCAGAAAAGTCTTTATATTGTTTAGTTCATGATTAAATTTGGTTTTATTTTAAAGTCGCCATCAGGCACCGAGGGTTCGTGGTCTCCGTAAGTACGTAACAAGACCTCTGCGCTGGCCCGTCCGGGGGCATGTATAAAAATTGTTACCCCAAATCCGTTCAATTACTAGACTATCACTAATGAAAATTTACATCGATACGATTAAATCCGTTAACGTTATATTCAATAATTTTTTTAACTAATCCATTAATTTCGTGTTGTTGCCTAAAATACGGCCAAAATCCCTACCCTTTTCGTTTTAATCACAACGAATAAATTTGGGTTTAATGTGTTCATAAATATTATGATACGGTCGGGAGAAGTTTGATCTCGTGTGTCGTTCATTTATGCCTCTGTGATTCATGTACAGAATTAATCAAGCATTGAAAATAAAATCATAATAGTAGGGTTGTTATTTTTTCACAATATTACTAACATTCTTTTTTACAGAAATAGTTATGTATGTATTTTGTGTACCAGATACAAAAAAATGTGCGAGTTATTCTTTCATTTTTAATCCGCAAAAATCTTTACTTAAAATTAAAACAGGCACGAAGAAAAGGTGTATCGCCTTTTGTTACAACCTCTTTCGTGTTAAATGAGAAACCGCTTTGTTTTAGGCGACGCTTTAACATTCCTTTTACCGATGCCCGTCAGGAACTGGCAGCGTTGAACCAATTAAAATTTAATCTACCGACTTTTACCTTTTAGTTTAGCTAAGTTTTAATTAAAAGAATCGACGGCGTTATATTAGGGAGTCGGTGGAAACTTTCACCAGTGACTTAAACTACACCGATATACTGATGCTACCGTGCCTTCTGGCTTTCACCCCAACCATGATTGAGGTTCATCAAAATTGATTCCGTCGGAACTTCAGTAGTGTAACGTCGTTGGGTTTCTAATCGGTACAAGTCCGAGATACATTTATGACAGAAATGTACCATTATTATGTCTCTAAATGACCTAGGATTCTGATTACTTCTTAATTCTGTTACAAACCATCTCTTACTTATCGTATATTCCTTGTTGTATCCACGTGGCTAGCGTGGTGAATGCGTAGAGTGGATCGCAACCATGAAAACCTGGTCATCGTTGGCAATACAGAAGGCAAGAGAAAAGAGGCTGGTCGCCAACACGATGGTCTGACCAAGTAAAGGTGCCATTTCCTCTCCTAATCTCTACCAGCTGGTGAGGGCTGCCTCGGGCGGACTCGATGGAGGCAGATTGTTCATTTGAGGGGCTCTAGTGACCACGATCCTCAGAAATGAGGGAACGACAAAGAAGAAGAGATCCACGTGGAAGGAGCATTGTGATCTTTGCCTACCCTTGTAGGTCATAGACGTACCGTTTTTACTTTCAACATAGAACAACCGAATAGCGTCCGTTTACCGTTAGATTTAACAGGATTTTTGTCTGAAAATCATGGTTAGCCAACTCCTATTCGGCACTACGTATTTTTTTTAAGTTTTCTTATTTTTAATTACTTCTGTTTATGTTGTTTATTGATCTTATGTTTCTATGTTCTTGTGTCAAATATATATTTTTCTAATCTATTTTTATTTTAACTTTATCTTAAGACGCTATTTTAGCCTGCTGTTAATCACCAGAGGTTACCTGGAAGAAAATGCTAAATAGTATTAAGTTCGCTTTTGTGTAGTTTGGCAGATAGATAAACAATTTATCTATCTATATCAAATTGAACAGATCCAATGGATTTTTTATATTCTATTCGATACTTGGAAGAATAATAAAACCCATAAAACTATCCGTTAGCATTATAAAAGACCTCTTAACAGAATCTCGAAGAGGTAAAGCGCTGACTTCGCTTTACGTGACAAACTGAGCTGAGCTGCGGACGACGAGACGAGACGCGGGAAAGTGACGCCATTTTTATTTCTTTTTCACGTTCAACGGCAGATTGTCAATGGACATGTTTACACTGCTGGTTCTTCAGCCATAACCCAATCTATTTTAATTTCACTTCATTGCAGATAAAGTAATTGTGCGGATCTAGCGGATCAACAAATTTTTCTTAAATTAATTCTACTTAATTACTCTCTGTCATTATTTTATTGTTGTATTCTTTTATTTATTAATTTAATAAAAACCTGTCAATAAAATTTTCGTCAACAACCAGACTGAAATAATTTAAAATTTTACACAATTTTACAACAGTGCCAATTGAATAATTTCACATCTATATTAAGTATTGTTTATTTGCATCAAAACATGTGTTATAAATAGAAATTGGTAGTGGCAGATTTGAGAGGTGAACTTGAACCACTATTACATCAATGGTAGGCCCTAAGTTGGCATGATTGATATGTAGGACGGGCTGCCTAGGGTCCATAACGGATTTCTCCTAGTCGCGGAAACAAAAACAGGACGCCGTCGTTTCAAATATTATAACAAATTTATACATATAATCAGTAACCTTTTTTGAAGGGGGAGGTAGTGCGGGAAGGAAATCTTCAACAAGATACGCCGCCGTTCCACTTTAGCGGACGACCTAAAGCCGCCTTTTAGTCGCCTTCTACGACAGGCAGGGGATACCGTAGCCTTATTCTACAAGCCCAGAACTACAGGGATGAGATAATTATTAACTTACACTAAGTATACCTATATAAATAATATACTAGTACATAAAATATCAAGGTTCCGATGTTGGTTGATAATGCTGCGTTAACAAATTTGAATAAAAATCAGAAGAAAGTCTAAAAGACGTTTAACAAATCCAAAAGTATGATTTTTTTTAAAGAAAGCTAGCAATATTTCTTTTTTTTTCACAAAAATTACTTACAATGTTATTAACCATTCCAACTAAGCTTAACCTTGTGCTAGGACATGGTTCACGGCAATAGTCGAATGGTGGAATCGAACCCACGACCTTACGATTCGCAGGCCGTACCCTAAACCATTAGGCTATTGACGCATTGCACTATTAAAAGCTACTATAGTGACTATATTCTTTATAATTGCTTTTCATTAGTGGTAGCGTCACCAAAGTTTCTGTATCACAACTTCACACGATACCAAAAGGTTATTCACGAGTTTGAATAAACACACAATTAATCCGAATGAACGAACTCAAATTATTTTAGTCACAACATTGGGGTTTAAGCCACATTTCCCGTTTATTCATCCGACTGATTTTAACGCAATCGCCAAATGGACTCGTTGCACGGCTATCCGATTTAATTTCCTGTCAACATGTGCAGGTACTAATTAAACGTAGAAAGAGCGAAAATGTCGAACATTTCGGCCCATTTAATTATTCGACAGTTTCGCTCATATAACTTTTATAGAACACCGTGACAGTTGAATGTAGAATAATAAATTTGCCTTCCTTGATTTCCGGTTTCGGTACAGAATAAAAATTGCATTTTTAGTTCGCACGTAATTGTGTTTAACGTTTGACTCAATTTGAAGTCGGTAATTGTTTTTACTCGTAAAGATATTTATTCTACGGTAAGTATCCAGGTTATAATCATTTTTTTTTTTGTTAACGGGGAGGAAATCTTCAAAAGATACCCCGCCTTCTGGGGAAGGCGGCGGTTATGTGGGTTTTACCCACTAAAACCTCCCCGGTGTCCCTTTCCTCGGTGCATGACGAGGGGCTCCAGGATCTCCAGTGGAACGCACCGAGGCCCCTCTGCACTGTGCTCAAGGAGAGCACGTCCCGGGGAGGATTCTCCCTCCCCTGTGCCCTCATAGTGCAAGGCTACACGGGCCAGCCGATGTCGCCTTCTTCCCAGGTCCACCTTAGCGGACGACAAAGGCCCCACCCTTATCGCCCAGTGAACCCGAGGCCCTTTTAGTCGCCTTATACGACAGGCAGGGGATACTGTAGTCTTATTCTTGAGAGCCCAGAACTACAGGGCTGAAGGTTATAATCAAAGCCAAGGACTAACGCCTTGATCGTTTAGCATAAGGCTGAAATAAGTCTAATAAATTTTCCTCTTCAAGGTTGGATTATACGAAATTACCACGTCTTCTCTGTCGCTGGAGCTTTCGCGTCTAAGCTTCGTTATAATATTAACATATTAATTGGAATCCTAAACTTAGTCCTAGATTTACATTGTGTAACTATGTAGGTAGGACGTGTGGTGATAGTGATTGCGACCGGATTGACAGGATGCAGAACTTTTAGGTCCCTTAGCCTTAACCTGTATAGCTCGGCTTCAATAGATACTTTTTCGTGTTAGCATTTGGATACGAGGGCGCTTAGGAGCCTAACCACGGCTCTGTCGGTGGCTTTTCCTAGATTAAACGCTAAAAACTGTCTCAAGCTGATTCCATGTATCAGTCAGTCATACATGTACATACATAGTACATAGTATCGAGGAATAAATTCACATATATGCAGGCCAAGTACTCTAACCACTACCCCACTTACGTTTCTAATAGGTATATGATGCCAATAAATACAATGTCTAGTGGAAAAGACATGTGTAATGACTTGTAGGTCTTGTGGAATGAAATAATTCAATAACTAATACACGCTCTTTATTCAGACGGCAAAGCGTTGTACGAGGAATTATTTTAAGGAATACCGTCACAACTGCGCGTCCTCACAATCTTTATACAAAATTAATTAGAAGTCAGATTACAAACTAATAAAGTTAAATTATTGTTTACAATGCCAAGTTTATGTGATGTTCTAAATTGTTCTTATTGTTGTATTGTTCTAAATTATTAATTATGAATTAAAGATACAATAAGGTTCAGGTAAATCACACGCCAACGATGCCTTAACACACGCTCAAATGGCAATGGGCAGGACATATAGCAAGACTGGGAGAAAACCGCAGTAGTGACCTCGTGGAGAGGTCCAACTGAAAAACGCCATAGAGGGAGACCTCTCACGAAATGGGCGGACGACATTATAAAGATGGCTAGCACAAATTGGGGAAATATAGATAGAAGTTATTGGCTTTGGAGGAGGCCTTCACCTGCAGTGGGGTTCTTGTTACTAGTAATATATTAGTAAAATTATTTTAGTTTCATATGTAAAACAATAAATAAAAGACTTTGATTTTATTTATTTATTTAAATCACTGAGATATAATTGGAAGTAGTTATTATGGATATCAATAGCTGGGTGCCATGTGTTGCTAGCTAACAAATGTCACTTTAAATAAGCTAAAACTTGCCAATAGTAAATGAATTCAATAGTGCCGTAATAAGTTATCTGAATTAATTAACGGTGTCTTTGTTTGTCCTAACCCAGTTCTACTATTTAACCGCAGTATAGTGAGCAACACGTTTTACGTAACTCGTGCATTGCGGTTAAAGTAAACTAAAACTGAATAGGTTACGAAAGTTGACCGTTTCCTACCTGCCTACAAGTATATTTACGATTAAAAAGAAACAACCGACTTCATAAAGAATGGTAACCGTCCAAGCCGAGGTTACCCCTCACCGGGGGGGCCCTTGTGTCTTGTTACCACCTAATAGAGGTTCAGGCTAAGCGATCTAAGAACTGTGCCACCTCTCAAATCCGGTGAAGCAGCCAAGGCCTTGAAGTACTATCGGTTGGGTAACACCGCTGAAGAATCTTTTTGAAGATTTCCTCCCCGTCAACAAAAAAAAAGGTATCAGCAGAATACCGGCGTTGGCTTCACAGCCGACACAATGCTGAGCTACCTAGTCGATCCAGCATCGCAACCAAATAGATTAAGCTATTATTATATATAGAATTTACTTTAGTTTTTTTGTTTTTTAATTAGTGTAAGAAAATGTTTTGTAATAAATACAATTTTTATTGTAAGTAGGTAATGTTCGTCTTTTTCCTTTTGTCTATTGTCTATGCTGGGTTAAATAAATCGTTTATTAACATTATTTTTAAATGAACATTCAACTTATCTAATGTTAAGCGATAACCACATCCATGAATATTCAATGCACATCAGCGGTTATGGAAGCTCTGCCTACCCAATAAGAAAAGAATAATTACACTCTCTGTTTTTGTATTTATAGTTGCAGAATATTGTTAGCTGGCAACACATGACACCCAGCGATCGTTATGTATAATTACTACTTCCAATGTGATTTACCTGAACCTTATTGTATCTTTAATTCATAATTAATAATTTAGTTGATCGTCACATGAACTTGGCATTGTAAACAATAGTTTAACTTTATTAGTTCCTAATCTGACTTCTAATTAATTTTGTATAAACATTGTGAGGACACGCAGTTGTGACGGTATTCGTTTTAAATAATTCTTTGTACAACGTTACGCTGTCTCAATAAAGCGAGTGTATTAGTTGTTGGACTATTTTATTCCACGAAACTTACAAATTATAACAATATATATCTATAGATAGATTAATAACTGTCGAGTGGGTTTCTTTTCGATTTGGTTGACACGTTTTCTTTCCGTATGGTCCCATTTCAATTTGGTACAATTCTGACAATGGCGTCCATAAGAAAACCGTATAATTTTAAATTTGCATCAAGTATTTGCGCCACAAATGGACGAATAAATCAATATCACTTGTTGGTAGGGATATCTTCAAGAGTAGATTCATGAGAAATTCGTTTGGTTCTGATTAATTCTATTTCATATTATTACTACGATAATCCCTAAATACAAAGAGGGCGTCCACTCGTAATTGTGTTTATCGTTTGATTTGATTTGAAGTCGGTTTTTGTTATTGATCGATAGATTACTAATATATTGAAGATAATTCTATTTCATAATATTACTACGATAATTCCTAAATACAAAGAGGGCGTCCACTCGTAATTGTGTTTATCGTTTGATTTGATTTGAAGTCGGTTTTTGTTTTTGATCGATAGATTACTAATATATTGCAGATAATTCTATTTCATAATATTACTACGATAATTCCTAAATACAAAGAGGGCGTCCACTCGTAATTGTGTTTATCGTTTGATTTGATTTGAAGTCGGTTTTTGTTTTTGATCGATAGATTACTAATATATTGCAGATAATTCTATTTCATAATATTACTACGATAATTCCTAAATACAAAGAGGGCGTCCACTGTAATTGTGTTTATCGTTTGATTTGGATTTGAAGTCGGTTTTTGTTTTTGATCGATAGATTACTAATATATTGCAGATAATTCTATTTCATAATATTACTACGATAATTCCTAAATACAAAGAGGGCGTCCACTCGTAATTGTGTTTATCGTTTGATTTGATTTGAAGTCGGTTTTTGTTTTTGATCGATAGATTACTAATATATTGAAGATAATTCTATTTCATAATATTACTACGATAATTCCTAAATACAAAGAGGGCGTCCACTCGTAATTGTGTTTATCGTTTGATTTGATTTGAAGTCGGTTTTTGTTTTTGATCGATAGATTACTAATATATTGCAGATAATTCTATTTCATAATATTACTACGATAATTCCTAAATACAAAGAGGGCGTCCACTCGTAATTGTGTTTATCGTTTGATTTGATTTGAAGTCGGTTTTTGTTTTTGATCGATAGATTACTAATATATTGAAGGTAACTCTATTTCATAATATAACTACGATAATTCCTAAATACAAAGAGGGCGTCCACTCGTAATTGTGTTTATCGTTTGATTTGATTTGAAGTCGGTTTTGTTTTGATCGATGAATTACTAATATATTGAAGGTAACTCTATTTCATAATATAACTACGATAATTCCTAAATACAAAGAGGGCGTCCACTCGTAATTGTGTTTATCGTTTGATTTGATTTGAAGTCGGTTTTTGTTTTTGATCGATAGATTACTAATATATTGAAGTTAATTCTATTTCATAATATTACTACGATAATTCCTAAATACAAAGAGGGCGTCCACTCGTAATTGTGTTTATCGTCTGATTTGATTTGAAGTCGGTTTTTGTTTTTGATCGATAGATTACTAATATATTGAAGGTAACTCTATTTCATAATATAACTACGATAATTCCTAAATACAAAGAGGGCGTCCACTCGTAATTGTGTTTATCGTTTGATTTGATTTGAAGTCGGTTTTTGTTTTTGATCGATAGATTACTAATATATTGAAGGTAACTCTATTTCATAATATAACTACGATAATTCCTAAATACAAAGAGGGCGTCCACTCGTAATTGTGTTTATCGTTTGATTTGATTTGAAGTCGGTTTTTGTTTTTGATCGATAGATTAGTAATATATTGAAGAAAGACGACGTCAAAATTACAAGGAACTAATGTGCGAAAATAAACGGGTGTGAAAGAAGCGGAAAAGGCGTGTCCGGATCGCGCAAAATGGAAAACCGTAACTCTATCCTTCTGGGAATATTACAAAACGTCCTTAAATATTTTTAATAATATTCCCATATTTAATAAGTTTTGTTTCTATATTTTAAATGGTGTATAAATTTAGACTCCTAAAAAAATCGTTTAAAATTATTTTTTTTTTTATTTATTTTGATACAAACAGTCTTGTAATATAAAATAAGTTACACAAAATAAAATATTTCTTATACTAAATTATATTTGTTATGTAAATTTCCTTTTCTCACTTTAATTTTTTTACAGGAAAAGTGGAATACGAGCATACGGCTCACCTGATCTTAAGTCACCGTCGCCCATGAACATCCACAGCACCGGAGGACATGCAGGTGCGTAGCCAGCCTTTGAGATAGGAGAAGCCTTGTTTCAAGGTTCCCAAATCATATCGTTTCTCACTAATAAAGTTACATGTTAAATTTAAAAACAAAATGCTATTTGGCTGTATGTAACAGAGCAATAGCCTTTATCGTCGACGATATAAAAGTTAGTATCATCAATTCGTCCGCCAAAGTTATAAAAGTATTTATTGAAAGGTCTTTACAATAAATTTATGCACGAGATGTGCAGTGTAACAAATTAATATATTCATATTATTAAATGACAATTAATCGAGTAAATGTACAATTTAATTGCTGACATTTTCATTACAATTAAATTACATTTAAAAAAATAAATTCATGAGAAAATCATCGATTATTTGTTCAATTTAATTGAAAATTTTTAAATAAAATTTACTACATTAAAAATTATTAAAAATAATTAAATAATTAATTTATTAAAATTTACTACATTAGAGAATATTTTTCGCATTTTTTGATAAATTTCAATTTTGTTTATAAATGTTCAAGCTAAAAGCAGTTCTAATATATAATAATACGGCCACAAATATAAGTACTAAAGAAGTATTATAAGCTATTGCAATTTAAGTCATTTCATTTAGTATCATAAGTTTGGATCATTTATTTAATTCAGACATCTGTATGCTAAATATCGGGGTCGTACGTTGTTAATCCCGCACATAATCGCTTCGGCAATAATGGACTCCCAGGACATGGAGGACGAATGACGTCATCACCGTCGATATTATGGTGTTGGTAACGATCCATGACGTCATATCTTGCACGACATCTCACCAGTAGTCTTGGCGATCTGTCCCTAGACCCATGTTCATTGCTTAGTCTAATCATTCCTGCTTAGTTTTATTTTATCATTATATTAGTAATATTTTAAATACCAACACAAGTCTTTTTAATCTATGGTTTACTATTCTTTTTAAGCGTGATAAATTTGTTGCTGGCTGGCTAAATTAGGCGGGGTTAAAAAAAAATAAAAATGAATGTTTACCATACAATTTACCGGTCGAACAAAGTGCTCAAGCAAAATCTTCCATTGGACAAAATGGTGAGTTACATTATTCCATTTATGTTATAAATTTAGTTATATATTAATTACGGTGATGTGGCCTTGAATTTTCAACCCTAAAAAGGCAAATGACGTTTCAAAACCGAACAGCTGATACCAATTAAAACACCGAAATAAAGCACAATGAATAATCCAATTACTCTACTTGGTCACAAATTATCGAAATATAACTATAAGGACGCAGTAAATGTTCTAAGGTGTCGTATAAAACAGATTAAAATGGAGACTGCAAATAAATAGGCGAGAAAATGAAGATATAAATGGTTTTAACACTTACGAAATATCTTTCCCAGCACAAAAGTCGCACAAAAACGTGTACAGTATAAGGACAAAATGGATTTTAGAACTCGAATTTGCGTATTTGAGTAATTTAGAATGCGAAACGGGAGTATTTTTTTTGTCGCGGAGCGCGTTACAGATGTGTTTTTCGCGCTGGGGACCGGCGTGACGGGCGACTGCCGCAAACTCCGTGAAAAATCAATAGCAACCCTTCGAAGTCGCTCCCGCATGCGGAACTCGACTCGTAGCACTGTACTGCTCACCCATTTCCGTATTATGTAACTGCGAGCGAAAAGGACGCCCGCACTTCCACTGATACACTCCGCAAACCTCCCTCGCGGGCGCGCCAATAACGTTGTCTCAAAATGGCCGACTGACGTTTGACGTTTCGGCGCGAAAATTGACATTTGATTACGATTATTCGTTTGCAAATTGATATGACATCGATTATATCGCTTCATTTGGAAATGTTTCGTGATTGCGGGAAACAGAATTTAGGGCGCGGGCCTAAAGGTTCACTTCATATTGCGTTTACGTACTTGTATTTTGTAATCTAGGCTAAATATCATGTACAAATTTATTAATGATGGTAAATAACAGTGATTTTCTCTCTTTCTCTAAATACAGCTTATATTGCTTATATTTACAGGAGTAAGTAGAAGAATAACATAAATACATCCCTTACAAGACATCGTTTTCCTTTCTTATGCTATATGTCTTTTATGTTTGTTACCTTATAACTTTCGACTGGGTGTAACAATTTTGATGGTTCTTTTTTATTTGAAGGCTGGTACTTCCAGTATAGACCTATTTGAATTTGATCAAGTTGTGACAATGTCATCAGTGATATAACTTTATAAGTATTAAATTTGTACGTGATAAATCGACGAATAACTCAATATCATGCCAATATATTAAGATAATTATTTTTTTATTGGAAAGGATACACTTCAAAAATGGTTTAGTGAGTTTCTGGTAAGGTTCTGATTGAATTTTATTTCGTAATATTCCTGTTTGATGTTTTTACTCATAATTATACTTGTATTTTGTTCTATAAGTGTTTTAAATAATTGTAAATTAGTGTCGCTAATTTGATTAGATCAATATAATAACTGCTAGCCTATTCAATGAAGTGTTCGGAAATTAACGTTCGATTACGTTGTAGTTGTCGATTTTCGGACGGATCGGATTTGTGGACTATTTATATATATATATATATATATATATATATAAATAGTCCACACCGTGACCGGTGACGGCGACCTTGACTAGCTTCGGGCATAAGCCCTGATATGGCTTGCGAAGCCGAACTTGCTCGGTTGCAAGAAGCACAATATAGCTGACCGGTGATATTGTAGGTGTAATTGTAGAAGGACTTGGGGCGAGATTTCCTTTCGCGGCGTTTTGCGTCTAGATCAACGAGACGGTTCTTTTCAAAATCCGTCACACCTGCTTTGACACAAGAGCGCCACTCTGGTCGCATTGAGGCAAAGCTCTCCCAATAATATAACAAGGGCCGGTCAGCTCAGTAAATTATTTATAAAATAAACATTCGATAAGATCATAGAAGTGGTTATTTGCTAGTTTTAACATTATTTTAGTTCAATGATGGCAGTATTTACCGATAGCATACCGCTGGCATGCCAATTGTGTTGAGTATATGACGTATTTAGTAATAATGGAATGGTAATTGATACGACTGGAATAGATCGGTTTCTAAGACTTGTCTTCAGACTCGGAACTTTGGTTCTTAGTTGTGCTTCTTTTTTCTTTTTTTTTTGACCATGATCCCACCTGGTGTTAAGTGGTGATATAGTCGAAAGATAGTACGCGCTAGTTTAGTAAGTGCCTATTCACTCTACTCTTGAAGGCTCCCACGTCGTACTTGGACGGAACCTTTTTCCGATGATATTTGAATAATGTTTCAATTTTAATATTTTGTAATTACATCTGTTAATCAATGGATTACAGATTTTTGGCATAATGATAATTGAATCAGTTGAGTCGGTTATCATAGTGGCAATTCAGTGGATTACCAGACATGTGAACTGTTCTTCTTTCGTTAGTTTAATTGTCTTAAGTGAGAGTTAGTTCAAGACTTGGTACCCCATCGGGTCTATTAATGAAACTTAATACTAACTATAGCGGGTATTTTAATGAAACTTTCTTAAGCACTCACTAAAAGCATCTCGCATACACAGTAACTCTGATGAAAACTGTCCCGTGTCAGGTGAACACCGACGAACAAACACTGACAATAACTTTAACTTTGCGCAGTGAGTTTTAACTTAGGCTGTTAAAACCGCGCTCGAGCGTGTAGCATCACAGAGTTAAACTTTAAACTACAGTTACGATGTGTTTCTTACCCGTTACCTATAGATCGCATTTAAGAGTATATACTATACAACCACCATTGTACATGACTTTCGTCTTCTCCATGTTCATATTGAGGCCCACCCGTTGGGAAACTGTTCAGGCCTTCGACCAGTGTGTGTTACCAGTGATGACATACGGAACTGAAACGTGGTCTCTCACTATGGGCCTCATAAGCAAGCTCAAAGTCGCACAACGAGCTATGGAGAGGGCTATGTTCGGAGTACCTCTACAAGATCAAATCAGGAATGAGTAGATCCGTCGATGAACCAAGGTAACCGACATAGCTTGCCGGATAAGCAAGTTGAAGTGGCAATGGGCGGGCACATAGCGCGTAGAACAGATGGGGCCGAAAAGTTCCACGAGACCACGGACGACCAAGCGCAATGTGGGACGTCCACCTGCGCAAGATGGTCTGACGACCTCATAAAGGTCGTAGGACGCAACTGGATGCGGGCCGCTTACAACCGGTCCTTTTGGAAATCGTTGGGGGAGGCCTATATCCAGCAGTGGATGTTTACGGCTGAGATGATGATGATGATGATGATGATGATGATGATGATGATGATGATGATGATGATGATGATGATGATGATGATGATGATGATGATGATGATGATGATGATGATGATGATGATGATGATGATGATGATGATGATGATGATGATGATGATGATGATGATGATGATGATGATGATGATGATGATGATGATGATGATGATGATGATGATGATGATGATGATGATGATGATGACTATACAACCTACTTCAAAAAGAAAGAGGTTCTCAATTCGTTTGTACATTTTATATGTGCAGCAGTTTAAGAAAGTTCAGTATTGTTATATTTCTTTTTTTTTTTATGCATGTAAACTAGCGCTTGACCATGATCCCACCTGGTGATATAGTCGAAAGATAGTACACGCTAGTTTAGTAAGTGCCTATTCACTCTACTCTTGAAGGCTCCCACGTCGTACTTGGACGGAACCTTTTTCCGATGATATTTGAATAATGTTTCAATTTTAATATTTTGTAATTACATCTGTTAATCAATGGATTACAGATTTTTGGCATAATGATAATTGAATCAGTTGAGTCGGTTATCATAGTGGCAATTCAGTGGATTACCAGACATGTGCACTGTTCTTCTTTCGCTAGTTTAATTGTCTTAAGTAAGAGTTAGTCTAAGACTAGGTACCCCATCGGGTCTATTAATGAAACTTAATAGTAACTAAAGCAGGTATTTTAATGAAACTTTCCTAAGTACTCACTAAAAGCATCTCGCATACACAGTAACTCTGATGAAAACTGTCCCGTGTCAGGTGAACACCGACGAACAAACACTGACAATAACTTTAAACTTTGCGCAGTGAGGTTTAACGTAAGCTGTTAAAACCGCGCTCGAGCGTTGTAGCATCACAGAGTTAAACTTTAAACTACAGTTACGATGTGTTTCTTACCCGTTACCTATAGATCGCGTTTAAGAGTATATACTATACAACCACCATTGTACATGGCTTTCGTCTTCTCCATGTTCATATTAAGGCCCACCCGTTGGGAAACTCTGTTCAGGCCTTCGACCAGTGTGTTTTACCAGTGACGACATACGGAACTGAAACGTGGTCTCTCACTATGGGCCTCATAAGCAAGCTCAAAGTCGCACAACGAGCTATGGAGAGGGCTATGCTCGGAGTATCTCTACGAGATCAAATCAGGAATGAGGAGATCCGTAGACGAACGAAGGTAACCGACATAGCTCGCCGGATAAGCAAGTTGAAGTGGCAATAGGCAGGGCACATAGCGCGTAGAAGAGATGGCCGATGGGGACGAAAAGTTCTCGATTGGAGACCACGGACCAGCAAGCGCAGTGTGGGACGTCCACCCGCAAGGTGGTCTGACGACCTCATAAAGGTCGCAAGACGCAGCTGGATGCGGGCCGCTTACAACCGGTCCTTTTGGAAAACGTTGGGGGAGGCCTATATCCAGCAGTGGATGTTTTACGGCTGAGATGATGATGATGATGACTATACAACCTACTTCAAAAAAGAAAGAGGTTCTCAATTCGTTTGTACATTTTTATATGTGTGTTACCTCGTAGCAGTTTACGAAAGTTCAGTATTGTTATATTTCTTTTTCTTTTGTACAAATAAAATTTTTATTAAATTTTATTATTATCATAACGACTTCGACTGGGTTAACCGATTTGATGATTCTTTTCTTATTTGATAGCCAGTGCGTCAAATGTGGTGGGATGGCATTTCAATGACAATGTCATTTATAAGAAAGCCAAATAAGTCTTAAATTTTCATTAAGTATGTTCGTAACAAATGGGCGAATAAGTCAAAATCACGACAATCGATTTCGATGATTAATGTTTTATTGGAAAGGTTGTACATCAAGGGTAGAGTTTGGTTAGGTTTTGACCATTTTTTTTTTGTTAACGGGCAGAAAATCTCCAAAAAGATACCCCGCTTTCTGGGGGGAAGGCGGCGGTTATGTGGGGTTTTTGCCCACTAAAACCCCTCCGGTGGCCCTTTCCTCGGTGTATGACGAGCGGCTCCGGGATCTCCAGTGGAACGCACCGGAGATCACTGCACTGTCCTCGAGGATGCACGTCCCGTGGGGGGATGTCACTCCCTCCCCCCCTGTGCACACGCAGTGCAAGGCTACACGGGCCAGCCGATGTCGCCTTCTTCCCGGGTCCACCTTAGCGGACGACAAAGGCCCCCACCCTTGTCGCCCAGTGAACCCGAGGCCCCTTTTAGTCGCCTTATACGACAGGCAGGGGATACCGTAGTCTTATTCTTGAGAGCCCAGATTTTGATCCTACAATAAATTTGGAAATACAAAGAGGAGGTCCATGCGTAACAATGTTTAACGTTTGATTCGATTTGAATTCGGTTTTTTTGTTTTTACTCGTAAATATACTTGTTATAATATATTCTATCGGATCAACATTAGAGAACATTGAACTTACAACTTGTAGACGCTCATTATCCGTGAAATAGCAACCGACCGAGTCGTGGTTTGGCCCGATCGATCATATATCAGAATACTTACATGTAACATAGTAACTGTCCAAGCCGAGTTTGCCATTCACCGAGAGGAGGGTATGTCGAGTTACTAGCGATAGAGGTTCAGGATAAGCGACCTAAGCGACTTAAGAGCTATACCACCTCTCAATCCACATCTGACAATCTGTGTAGTTCGTCAAAAAATCGTAGACGTTCTTATTTATTTCTGAAATATGATAGTTATTTTACGTAGTTTATCCGTCTATATTATCTTTGTTTTTCGACATTCGTTGTTGTTAAGGATTACTTATCTAGTCTTGGATTACCATAAACCTACCGTTTTTGAAGTCGGTTTAAATTCGGTCTCCATCTTTCGGAGCGAGGTTAACGGACTCCTGAAAACTGTCACGAGCTCGCGTGCTACGAGACGCCCGTTATACTTTTATATCATCGTTATTTAACCCGCAGTGGGCGGAGCGCAAAGTGGTTAATGGCGAAAACGTTTAAATTGGGTGAACGTTCATCCTTGACACTTGCTACGCGCAGACTATGGCAAACCCAACCTCTTTCTAGACGCAAATGCTGTAATTAATGTCCTAATAGCCACGTGGTTTTCTTACACTTTCTAAGAGAGTGCTTTACCACGATCTTACCTGATGTCAAATGGAAATATAGTCCAAGATGGTAAGGCACACTATCTTAGTGAATGCCTATTTATTTTTCAACATCCACGTTGTAATCGGAAGGAAAGACAGACGCGAGCAAATTATTCAAGTCATTTGCTGTACGAATATGAAAGACGAAACAAATCGCATCGTTCAGGTTTGATTTCTGGCTGACCTTGTTGAGTCAAAGTTGAGAAGTTCAACCGACTTCAAAGAAGGGGGTTTTTAATTCGTCTATTTGTTTTTTTTTACGTTCAGTAGTACTTCGCTTATGGTTCAATTTTGACAATGGTATCCATGAGAAAACATGATGTCAAGTATGTGGTCAGAGGTTTAGGCTAAGCGATGTACTATGCCACCTCTCAATCCGGTGAAGCAGTCAAGGCCAGCTTCTCTCGCCAACTGTGATATTGCGTCCAAAAAAAAATCAGTTGTGTACGTCACAAATGGACGGGTATCTCCATATCACTCCAACCGATTTCGCTTATTGGTTTTTTATTGAAAAGGATGTACGCCGTAGTAGTTTTATGAGAGTTTGGTTAGTTAATATTTCTACGATAATTCGGATATACAAGTACGTAATAGCGTTTAACATTTAATTGACGTGCCAATCAACTAACGAAAATTATTTTTTTATCCGATTTCTTAGAGTTCCCTGGTTTATCTTTGGAAGGTACTAGACCAACAAAATTAATGTAGAACCTTAATGAAACCAAAAAAATAACTAATTACCGGTTCATAAACGGCGCTAAAGGTGCACAAACATTATAAAAACATGCATACGTATAAAAACATATTTAGAAACTTACATTAGTTTTTGAAGTCGGTTAAGAAATTAGGTCATCTAATACTTCAGTTCTTTGTAAATATTTACTAGTAATAAACTAGCAATAGCAATATATCGCCATGAGATCATTCCACGAAAGTGGAATTCATATTCAAGAACTTTGCACGTTCATTTATTACCTCTTGATGACGTCATCAAATCGATCCCCACTCGATTGTCTATAACGATTTACTCAACGTGATTCACTCTTCCGGTTAACATTTATCGATTACGTATTTGATATATATTTTTATCGATTTTATTACTCGGCAATTTTTATTGTAACCTTGTGGAGTTTAATGACTTAGTACCGGCACGCATCGAGGTTATCTAAGCGATTTTTTTTAAAACGTAAAGATAAATAAGAACGTGGTAACTAAAAATATGTTAATTTTTTATTTAAAATTTGTATTATTTGTTTTTTTTTTTACATTGAATATTCTTTTTAATTAGTTTTATGGCAATTTTACCCTGCCTTTGTGGTCAGCTTTTTTCAGTTTCTTTGGCTTAAGTTCCTAGTTGTCGTGCATTGTTGGAGAGCTAAGAAAACGGTGATGTTTTTAAAATTATCTGCCAGTCGAATTTCTTAAATTTTTTTGGTATTAAGGCATGTTAGTGGAAATAAATCTCAAAAAAATATTGAAATAGTATCGTTTTTCATCTCGCATTTTTAAATTTAGACCAATAAGTGTTGTTTAAAATTTGAATTTAAAACGTTTTTTTGAATACAGTTTTGAAGTTGATTTACTGACTTATTAAAAGTTAAAAAATCATGAAATCAATGAAAATAGTTCACGGAAAATAGCAACGGATATACATCAAATTACCAATAGTCCTCTATATAATCGTAAATATCCTAATGGGTTAGGTTCTGCAAAACATATGTTAGGTTCGAATCCACCATTCGTCTATTGACGTGAACCATCCTAACATCCTTATTCTACACAGGTTTTTTGGCTGAAAACCAGCGCTGCTGCACATGCTGAGCCAACCCCTTTTCGGCACAATTTCAATTTTGTTCTTTTTTATGTTGTTTCTGTTTACTTTTGTTTATGTTGTTTTTGTCTTGTTTTACCTGTTGTTTCTGTGTTCTTGTGTCGAATAAATGTTTTTTCTATTCTATTCTAACACAAGTTTAAGTTTAATTGGAATGGTTAACAAGAATGTTAGTAATACTTGTAAAAAAAAATATTATGAGCATTCTCTTTCTGGTCGATATTTTCTACTAAGGCGCTCTCCACCGCCCCCACCACACACTTCCGCGGTATATGTATTTCAATCTGTATGGTATTTTTTGTTACCTCATAACTTTCCATTGGTTAAACCGATTTCGATGATTCATTTTTCGTTGCTTAGAATGTACGTTAAAGGTAGTTTGATGTTTGGTTGGTTAAGTTCAGAATCAGCCCTGTAGTTCTGGGCTCTCAAGAATAAGACTATGGTATCCCCTGCCTGTCGTACAAGGCGACTAAAAGGGGCCTCGGTTTCACTGGGCGACAAGGGTGTGGGCCTGCGTCGTCCACCAAAGCGGACCCGGGAAGAAGGCGACATCGGCTGGCCCGTGTCGCCTTGCGCTGCGAGGGCACAGGGGAGGAGGGTAACCTCCCCGGGACGTGCTACGTGAAAGGGCCACCGGGGAGGTTTTAATGGGTAAGACCCCCACATAACCGCCGCCTTCCCCCCAGAAGGCGGGGTATCTTTGTGAAGATTTCCTCCCCGTCAACAAAAAAAAAAGTTCAGATTAATTCTACTGCGTAATATTTCTATTCTATTTGAAGTCGGTTCTTGTTTTCACTCTTAAATATAACTGTATGGCATTTTTTTCCTTTATCATCCTTTTCGTAATATATACGTAACATGTAACAGGTGTGAACGCTTACTTTAATGTTTATTTTTAATAAAATCGATAGTTTTAATGCACATCCCTATAATTGCCTTACACGGTAAGAAAACAGTTGATCCCGGTCCAATTCTGAAGCGAGTCGGTATAAGTTGCATAACTCTCGAGTTGGCGCAGTGCATCTAGATTTGTCAGCGGTCGTTGACCTGGGGTGTTGTCGTCTGAGTATTACCAACATATTATTTATATTAAACTAGCTGACCTGGCGAACTTCGTACCGCTTTATCGATTCTTATTGATAGTTGTTAATAGTACAACCTCAAAGAGGTTTCGACTTGAACCGAAAATAATTCTATGATTGATATTTATGGTGTGTGTCTGTTTTAAGTTACCATTCGTCAACTGAACGTCATTCTATCACCAGTCATGATATTCTTCCATTTTTCATTGGCTGCGTGTTTTCGCATGCAGAAAGTGCTGTTTGAGAAGACAGGAGACAGGATACCGATGATCGGTGACAGGTGACAGGTGACTAGTAACAGGTGACGGGTGACCGATGACAACTGATTTGACTAGCGACATGTCACGTACAAACGTAGACGCAAAGGTAGAAGCGTGGACGTAAACGTAGCCGTCAACTAGAGGTATAGGAAAACGTAAACGTAGACGTATAATAATAAAGCGTTTTATTTTACGTAGACGTATACATAGCCGTAAATATAAACGTACACGTATTCGTACACGTAAATGTAAACGTAGGCGTAAACATAGTTATAGAGGTGTATGTAGACGTAGAGGTAGGCGTAGAGGTGGCCGTAGATGTCTGTACCCAATTTCCTTGGAATCGGTTGAGCAGTTTAGGCGTGATTGTTTGACACACAGACAAACAGAGTTATTTTAGCATTTACAATATTATTACAGATGTTCCTGTTAAGTTTACGTATATCCTAGAATTATCTAATTTAAATTGTGTATTAGTAAAAAATTACTTAAATTTCTTTTAATAAAACAATACGTGATACTAACTAAAAAGAGAAATATTTACAATATAATAGGTATTTTACTAAATATATATATATATATAAATGTGCCAAACCGTCGTCGTTTGGCAGCGTACCCAGAGGGCTGATAGCATTGCCACGTTGTATGGCAAAGCTTAGCCTCTGTGCGAGGTATAACCCAGCCCTCTTGTCACCAGATGTGTCGACAAACTTCTTAGCTATCACATTAAAAAGAAGAGAAGAGCACTAGAATTATCTAATTTAAATTCTCTATTAGTGAAAAATTACTTGTAATTTTTGAACAAATTCCTTGTTCGCCTAACAATAAGTTTCAGTATACAGATCGTTGTTTTTTTTTTTATTCTTAGATTGCAACCACAGACCTGTGTCCGTGCTCTTTTCCAATACACTTAAATTGTTTACTCTGCATTTGTTAAAAAGTGCCACTTCTACATTATTTTTTATATATAATGCCTGAATTTGGAGGTGGCCAGAGATCGTTTCGGGTTCACGCGTCGCAGACAGATACAGATCGTTGTTATAGGTTTAATGCTCAAAAGGAATCTTACAATAGCAGATCTTATTCTACGTTGCTAAAACTAATTTACCGTGTTTCTTCTACACAGCGACATCTGTCATCAAATGGTTAAATTAACCAATACTGACGTCATTGTTATTTTGATTATCAATAAAAATGTAAGTATACTTACCTAAAATAAAGTCATTAAATCCATGTTAACTATGAGTATAATGGTTAAATATCGATTGGCCTACTTTACTGTAGGCCCAATACATACAGTATAGTTATTTCTATGGTCTTAACAGCTTACGTTTGGCGCAATGCAGTTAAAGGACCCGCCATAGCTGCAGTGGATTAAGTTTTGAAGTACAATGAAGTTGCGAATTGGTAGGAGTATCGCGTTCAGGCAGACTTGGACACGAGTTAACGAGAAATGGTTGAGCTGAGTGTCCTATTGTTATTCGTTAGACACAGTATTACATTGTTTTAACCGACTTGAAATGTTTAATTCACATGTTTTTTTATTGTGCAGTTATAGCGCCTATATGAACCGCTTTTAAAATCCTTTCAAGATTAATTTTCTAGTTCTCAGATGAATTTGAATGGCATATGACCTTAGGTTCCTAATTATAGTATTACATTCGTAATTCTGTACAATCAATGTAGATCTCAATTCGTTTTTAATGTTTGCGCCCTTATAGACATAGACATAGACATTTATTTATTGGCATCACAATACATAAACACATCACAGACAGAGTATAACACACATTAAAAACGAATGAAAAATAGACAAAACACAGTTAAAGTTACACGGACAAATAATACAAAACATATGATGCCAATATCGGACACCATCTCAGCATATGCTGTCGCAAGGATGCGACAGCCCTGATTTTCAGAGGTGCCCGGGACTACGTAAAGAAGTGCGCGCGCAATACTACTTTTATATAGAATTCATACAGACTATAAGAGTATAATAAATATGATACATGAATAAAACAGTTATGAGATTAAAATATATTTTATACAATATAATAATAAATGAAAAAATTTCATAAATAAATATATAGCGCAGTCATGTGTGGACCAATTTGGAAATTCTTTTCTTGAAAGGATTATGTAGCATATATTTTCTTTGTTTATTTTGTTGGCTTACGTTGGGTTTCGATGATGCAGCCCTGTAGTTCTGGGCTCTCAAGAATAAGACTACGGTATCCCCTGCCTGTCGTATAAGGCGACTAAAAGGGGCCTCGGGTTCACTGGGCGACAAGGGTGGGGGCCTTTGTCGTCCGCTAAGGTGGACCCGGGAAGAAGGCGACATCGGCTGGCCCGTGTAGCCTTGCACTGTGAGGGCACAGGGGAAGGAGTAACCTCTCCCCCCAGGACGTGCTCTCCTTGAGCACAGTGCAGAGGGGCTCCGGTGCGTTCCACTGGAGATCCCGGAGCCCCTCGTCATGCACCGAGGAAAGGGCCACCGTGGAGGTTTTAGTGGGTAAAAACCCCACATAACCGCCGCCTTCCCCCCAGAAGGCGGGGTATCTTTTTGAAGATTTCCTCCCCGTTAACAAAAAAAAAAGGGTTTCGATGATATACCAGGGAACTCATAAAAATCGGATAAAAGAATGCTTATTGGTTGCGATTTTTTTATGGGTTTTAAACTAGTGCTTCAACACGATCCCACCTGATGTTAAGTGGTGATATAGTTGAAAGATGGTACGCGCTAGTTTAGTAAGTGCCTATTCACTCTACTCTTGAAGGCTCCCACGTCATACTTGGACGGAAAGACTGACGCCGGCAACTTGTTTCAATCCTTTTCTGTACGTAACGTAATCATCATTTCAGCCGTAAAACATCCACAGCTGGACATAGACCTCCCCCAACGATTTCCAAAGGGACCGGTTGTAAGAGGCCCGCATCCAGCTGTGTCCTGCGACCTTTATGAGGTCGCCACCTTGCGAGTGGACGTGTGACTGCGCTTGCTGGTCCGTGGTCTCTAATCGAGAAACTTTCGGTCCCATCGGCCATCTGTTCTACGCGCTATGTGCGCTGCCTATAATTAATAATATAACGTAATATAACTATGATTCTTCTTAATTAAACGAGGGCGTACTCGTAACTCGTAAATATACTTGTTGTAACTAAAAAAGCTCATTACAAACTGGTTAGGAATTGAATTCCCGTGCTTCAGATTTTAAGTCAATTTAGAAGTATTTTTTTATCTTTATTGCGAAAGTTTTCACTTAAACGGCTTGCGCATACACTTTACAAGAATAAACCTGACTTTAATAGTAAATATGCTGGAGTTTCTTCGGCCACTTCTTCTCCCAGCGCCAACGCTTCCCGAAGTGGCACTCAAAGTTAGTTTAGCTTTTGAATGTCTCTTAGATTATCCGTGAAATAGCAACCGACCGAGTCGTGGTTCGGCCCTCTCGGGCGCCCTCGGATCGGCATGCTTACGCGTAACATAGTAACCGTCCAAGCCGAGGTTACCCCTCACCGGGGGGACCCTTGTGTCGAGTTACTAGCAATAGAGGTTCAGGATAAGCAACCTAAGAGCTATGCCACCTCTCAATCCGGTGAAGCAGTCAAGGCCAGCTTCTCTGGCCAATCTGTGTAGTTCGTCAATAAAAAAAAAAAAATAGTAAATATTAATAGGAAAGGCTTATGTCCAGCACTGTATGTCCTATGTCCGGCGGAAGTCGTGATAATGACTGTTTAATATGATGTATAAAACATAAAAGACATTGTCGAGTCCCTTGTGCGTTGGATCGACACGTAGACAAGTGGTGTGAAATAATAACCGCTACTTTCCTGCTACGAAATGCGTGTACTTCGTTTACAGTTTTAAAAGCAAGTGAATTTTACATTGTGTTCTTCGTCCTGCCCAACGGTGGGGTCGCGGTCGTGGTCGTGGTGCGTTCCTAATGGCCGACCGATCTTCCAATAGGACCAATCCTGTTTTCAGAGTGTTTGTGATGTCCTCACTAGAGGGCACCAGTGGTACCCATACTGAACAGACATCTAGAGGAATGAATTTCAAGTATGGAAATTACTACATGAATATGACTTCGTTCGCAATTTTCGTTTTAGATTAACTTTGTATAAAAATCTATTTATATTACTTAATGAAAAGGAAGCGTTCCTAGCGCACTCTAGTTTACATCGAATAAAACAGTTGACAGCGTGCATTTTAACATTCATCAAAAGTTTACGCTAACAAACATAGATGGCAGCTTTGTCAATTATGAAACAAGATTTGTTTCAAATTATTTTCAATATTATATGCTTTCTTTACCTAACAACTATGATTTCATCATTTTCAAATTCAACTACAGTCATAATTCCAAGTCTATCATGGTTTTGTTAGTTAAAAACTAACTGGCTGTTTGATACGATAATAATTTGTTAAGTTTTTGTCTTATGAGTATAGATGGCGCTATTTAGACTTAAACTTGTCGGCAACTGAAACTAACTTTATGCGATGTTCTCACTTAATAAAACCCCCGGTGGCCCTTCTTCGATGCATGGCAGGGGCTCTCATTGTGCTCTGAATCACGTCTCTTGTCGCCCGTGATCCCGAGGCTCCTTTTAGTCGCCTTAACTACAGCCAGGGGATAACGTAAGCTTATTCTATTAGCCCGAGCCCTACGGGGCTCACGGGTTGGCCTTCCGCAGGCCTCCTTCTGAGCCATGACAGGTTCACAGAAGGAGACCAACGCCTTCCACTTTCTTTTCTTTGTCAGTGCAGCCGCTACTGCCGTCGTAGGGGAGAGGTCTTTCCTGATCCTCTGGACCAGGATCTGTTGACCCCTGAGCCATCTGGTCTATTGGAAGACTATTTAATAATTTAGTGTCATGTGTTGTTGTCTGTTAAGACCATTTCTTTTGGTATCATTTACGGATATGACGTCACCGACCAGCGCACGTCCATGTGACGGTACCGTAAAACCCAACCTAAACAAACGATCAGCCGCTTGTCGCTCGACGCTGGTGATTTAACGGCAATAATTACGGCGTTTTACGGCGCAGTTGTTGCGAATGGACGGCAAATGACTTGGTTTGTCTGACAATGGACACTGTTTGGGCGGGGATGTGCGGTGACTGGTAGATTAGTGTTACGATGGTAATTCAGATCCATTTATTATTGATTCTTTCTTAAATCAGCCGACAATAATTTTAATTTTTATGTGCGTTTTTTGTGCGCATAAATCAATCAACAACTTTTTTTTCGCACAGGCAAAGTAAGCCTAAATAAGTCCTATTGTATTAAGTTCCGCGTGTCTGACAAAGCCATAGATAGATTTATAGAAAAAAGATTAGTAATTTATTATAATTCTTTATGATTAAATAAAAGAAAAAGTTAAAGTATATACTTTTATGTCCCAGTGTTACGTACAGTCCTATAAACAGAGTTTAAGAGCATAGTCCACAACGCGACCATAGTGCGTATTGGCAGACTTCACGTGTCTTTTTCATTGTCATTTTCTAACACTACATCTGTTTCCTTACGATGTTTTATACAGACCGCGTGATAAATCAACACAAAATTGCAACAACAAATTTATTGGTGCCGGCGCCAGAGATCGAACTCGGGTTGCTGGTACTACGTATGCAATTTGAGTCAACCGCCCGGGCACTGAACTACCATGGCTTTGAGAGGCAACAAATCGTACCTGCATATATATAAGTTGGCTTCGGATCCTTTCTGTGCCTGCGATGGGGCGAGCGAGGAAACTGTGCCGCATATTATCGTTCACTGCCCAAGAGCCGCAATATACCGCCATGACTCGAACACAGAATAGAATAGAATAGGTATTTAGAATATTTATTTATTAACAGATTTCGATTACATTTATATACATTACACAAATTAAACGGACATTCATGTAACCATTGTAGCACATATTTATCGTATACAGTGACTCCCAAAGGAAGCAGACGCTTGTACCTTGGGAGCCAGAGTTGCATTGTGAATATATTATAAAATAGGAATAAATACATAATGAAATAATTAGATAACGATATGTTTCGCGACCGTCGGAGGTTGCGAATAATCCTTGCGCGTTACCGCTATTTTATGGGCAGGCCCCACCCCTTAGATGTTAGGAGCGTTGCTGGAGTTTCTTCGGCCACTTCTTCTCCCAGCGCCAACGCTTCCCGAAGTGGCACTCAAAGTTAGTTTAGCTTTTGAATGTCTCTTAGATTATTCGTGAAATAGCAACCGACCGAGTCGTGGTTCGGCCCTCTCGGGCGCCCTCGGATCGGCGTGCTTACGCGTAACATAGTAACCGTCCAAGCCGAGGTTACCCCTCACCGGGGGGACCCTTGTGTCGAGTTACTAGCAATAGAGGTTCAGGCTAAGCGACCTAAGAGCTATGCCACCTCTCAATCCGGTGAAGCAGTCTCTGGCCAATCTGTGTAGTTCGTCATGAAAAAAAAAAACGATATGAAAGAACAACAAAGCGTTTCAACGACTTTTCTGCAAGTCGATTAAAAATGCTTTCATTTTTTTTCAATTTGAATATAATTGTTAAATATTACCAACATGACAAGAAGAAAACAAGAAGTCACTGGCCACGCGGTCTACAACAGACTTCCTAAGAACGTCACTGAAGCTTCCAGTCTATCAATTTTTAAAAATAGATTGAAGTCATTGCTGGTTGAGAGACCTTTTAATAGTGTGCAGGAGATGATTCATCAATATATTTATTAATAGTATTTTAATTCATTGATATATTTTATCTCCCCGCCGGCGCGCACAGGCGCAGAAGGCCCGGTTTTTGTAACCAGGCCTGTCACCAGCACGAGATGGTGAATGCTAACGCAACCCCATCTCGCCCCATCATAGCGAAGGACTGCGTGGGAGGTTTAAGTCGGTAGGGGCCTCTAGTAGGCCGAGCCCGTCATAACTTGTCTGCTTCTCCGTCGGGCATATATGATTAACAGCATTTCATCCCAGCAAAAGCTGTGCTTAACATAGCCAGTTGCACCTGGAAGTCTGTTCTCATCTTTGCTCTTTTGGCTGGAGGTCGTAAGTGGTTAGTAAAAGGCACGTTGAAAAGTTTTGTTCGCTTAGAGCTGACTGAGACTTGTTTCGTGTGAGAATAGGTAAAGTTCGCGTGGGCGTGGACAAAATCATCGCGTAGATGGAGGAGTGTGACCCTGCCGATGCTGGGTTTAAATAGGGTGGCCGTAATATCAAATGGGACGATCCTGTTTTCAGAGTTGATTTCGGTGGCTCGTGAGAAATGTATGGTGAATGTATTGGTTTTTACAGATATAAAATCAGTTAATAAATAGAAAATACCAACTTGACGATAACTCGATATGGACTGAAGTAACATTTCATATGCTCTATCTATAAGTATGAATAAATATATATAATATACATGGTGTTAGGAGATCGCTTCCGAAAATGAAGACAGACGGTAGTACTAATGACACCTTTGACAAAAAAAATTGATCTTAATTAAAAACAAACATATGTCTAAAAACAGCAATGAAACGCAAAGTCAAAAACAGCTGATGCTTAGGTCAATGAACGGCGAGGCGCGGAGGGGCGGCGGCGCGTCGCCGATACCGGACCATTCAATTCAAAGAGATCTTGCCGCCTCTTTGGCGCCGACGCGCCATTTTTTTTAGTAAAGTAATGTATTTTTTATGAAAATATTGTTTCATTTAGCTATACTAACATGATGGAGCGTAAATAATGCTAATAAAACGTTTTAAAAATATGATTTATTTAAATCATGATCGATTTTTTCGTGCCATCCTCAAAGGTGTCATTAGTGCTATCGTCTTTTCGGAAGCGGTCTCCTGGTATCCTGTATACACGATTGTTTAAGAGAGAAAGAAAATGCCCTTTCTCTTTTGCCCCAAGATTAATACACAAAACGTAACTGTCGTCTCTTTCTATCTTCACTAATTTAACGTAACCATTTCATCAGTAAATTCCTCAAGTCAAGCGTGCGTCAGTATTTCAGAAGTTTCACTTCAAAAACATTGATACAAATTAAAAACGTCCCAGAAGTTGTCACATCAAAGGTGGTCACCACATGCGAGTGACGGCGCAGTGATCGCGGGTGTATTTTCAGTGATACTGCAAGTACGAACTACGTAAACGCCGGTGAGTCTGCCAGCTAGCGCGTGGACGAGCGTGTGAGCTTCACAAAGAGTTACAATAAAATAGACCCGGACATAGGACTCAATCGAAAGCTTTCTTTATTACATTGAGGTAGATGTCATCACGTCTATGAACATTCATAGATGACGGAATTTTAGGTGTTGCAATTGCCAGATGGACCGACGACCTTGTAAGGATAGCCGGAAGAGGCTGGATGCGGAAAGCAGAGACACAGGCTGATGATGATGACGATGATGATGAATTGCTTATGTTTATGTAGTAAAAACAAGCCAAACTGTGCTAAAAACCGTAATTTAATTATTTCGTAATGACTGGCCGATACGTCTGCCGTTTAAATGTAACGGCATATTTGGAAGATGCAATTATGTACGAGATTACCAAATACTGATACTTAACGTACGTACGTAACCATAGAGGCAAAACTGAACTGGCAGATTAGTAACTTATATTTTGATACAGCTGTAATAGCTCAGGCTCTGGTATTTTGGATGTTCAAAAACGGCAAGCGTCTAAAATATACTTGTTCCTTATTTGTTTTATTTTTATAGGAGCAAATGCAAAGGAGCATGTATGCCTAATGTATATTTTACAGGTATAGTCTTTAAAATTCTTTTCGTTGGATAATCTACGTTATTTGTTCTTTGACAACAGCACGGAGCTTCTGCGCATGTGTGCGTGACGTTGTAAAGCGCGTATTATAACCTAAATACAAAATTCGAGCTCCGCCGCGGACGGTCGCGCCGCCCGGCCGTCGGTTCGCAATTTAAAAATAAAACATTTCGTTCGGTAACATTCCTTTTAACGTTCAGCGACGATTAGCAAACTCTTTTGTAATGTGTACGGTGTAAAAAATATATATTAGTTTTTTGTTTAAACGATTATGTGTATAAATAGTGTGAAACGTAGTGTTAATGTTGGGGCAAGGCTCGATGTATTTCGGCGACAAGTAACGACCCTGGCTTGTGTCTTGGGACAATAATTTTGGCGGCATATGACACATGGCCTATTTTTTGACACTATGTGTTTGTTGGGTTTGTATATTGTGTTGTGACGTGGGAACGGTGAATGGTGATTGGATCGCGGTTTAGGCGGCTTTGGTGAGTTATATTTGATATCACGTTATCGAATTTTGAAGTGTAGACATGATCTTCCAGCCCATTAACTAGTTCTAGGGCTGGCACTGTTACGTGTGTAATACCTGATGTTAAAGATACAAAAGATAATATCCCGCGACATCGGCGGCTTGTTGTTTCAATATTTTCAATTTAATTATATAATTTAAACTTTATACATTTAATTATCATATTATTTATTTTGACTCAATAATATTTATATATATATTTTTTCATCTATTATTTTATTGTATAAAATATATTTTTATCTCATAACTGTTTTATTTATGTATCATATTTATTATACTCTTACTGTCTGTATAATAATATTCCATATAAAAGTAGTATTGCGCGCGCACGTCTTTAGGTAGTCCCGGGCACCGCTGAAAATCAGCGCTGTCGCATCCTTGTGACAGCATGTGCTGAGACGGTGTCCGATATTGGCATCATATGTTTTGTATTATTTGTCCGTGTAACTTTAACTGTGTTTTTTCTATTTTTCATTCTTTTTTAATGTGTGTTAAATTCAGTTTGTGATGTGTTTTGTATTGTGATGCCAATAAATAAATGTCTATGTCTATGTCTATGTCTATGTCTTATAGCGACAATCCTAAAAATCTCGCTAGAGTTTTTGGCAAATATTGTAATAATATTAGCACCACTGGAAAGTATTTATATGATTTTTTTTTAGTATTTCTCAAAGGGTCACCAAGATTATTTTTTATAAAAGCTACGGACCGAGTCGTGGTTCTGCCCTTTTATTTGACGGGCGGAAATCTTCAAAAAGATACCCCGCCTTCTGGGGGTAAGGCGAAGTTATATGAGATCTTGCCCACTAAAAGACCCCCAGTGGCCCTTTCTCGGTGCATGGTGAGGGGCTCTGTGCCCTCACAGTGCAAGGCGATACGGCCCAGCCGATGTCGCCTTCTTTCCGGGTCCACTTTGGCGGACGACAAAGGCCGACCCTGACGGTAGATGAAGAAGAAGTGTAATGAATTCTATATTCTATATGTAGTCTACTGAAATAAGGTGCATCTGGCATTCCAATATAAAATAAAAATGTAATTTTTACGGCGCTTACAGTGGAGTATTGTATTAATAAGAACGTTAATGAATTTTTATATGTAGAGCTAATGTTGTTTTGATCAAAGCATGCTATAAGATTTTAAAGTCTTACGAAGGTGTGTAATGTGTTAATTATATAAGCTACATCTAGATCTATGCATATGATTATATATGTAAAAAAATATATACGATTTTTAAGAGGGAAACAAGATATACGCATTGCTCTCCCTTACTCCTAAAGGTTGATACAGACAATAGATCCGCACTATATCTTAGATATACGAAACGTAACGGGCTACGAGGGAAAGAAAATTGGTGGTCGTCTCTTTCTCTCTTAAATTTACATCTCCCTCTCACCTTCCGTTCGCCTCGGCTGATCACACTTTTCGTAACGTTTTCACCTCCTTACTCCTCAAGTTAAGTCTACGTAAAGAAGTTACGGTTTGAGAGAAATTTATTTCCTCAATAAGAATAACAAAAAATCACTTACTAGGAAAATATAATTTTAATAAATATATTTTCATTTTATAATTATAAATATAATATAATATAACAATAATATAATTTTAAGGTAAGCGTTACAGCTTTACGAATATCTTTAAAATAATAGAAGATTTAAAACAACCAGGACAATTATAATTTGTAACAGTGTAGAGTGATATTCGGCAGAAAGCGTTGTTATGTGACTGATAAATATTTATGGGGGGAAATCAGGCTCCAAAACGGGCAGGGATGAAGTGGAGTGGAGGGGGGATTTAATTAATACGGGGAACGATAGCGACGTGTTCGTAAATTAATTTTCTATATTGATATTAGTTACGCTTGGTGTAAGGATTTGATAATAATATTACAGTGACATTTCACTTTTTGGCGCCAGTTTTTGATGGAATTTTTGCATCGCATAATATGGACACCAAAACATGCAGGACTTTGTCTTCCTGGTATATTATGTTTTGTCTTCTCAAAAGGTCATTGAGCAGCTCAAATATTTCATTTGTCTAAAAAATTTTGGTCCTAAATTTAATTTAAAATTTTTATTTTTTTTAATTTACGTTGGGCATCAATTTAAAAGATCTGGCTTAGGTTCTGTTCGATTACGAATTTCCCCCCGCTTCCTTTGTAGTCGATTTCATTTCACTATAATTGAAATATGTTCCTAGCGGAGAGCTAAGAAAACGGTTGTGTTTCTAAAATAATCTACCAGCCAAGATATTTTAGTAGTGATCAATCTGAAAAAAATTTTTTTTTGTCTCGCATTTTTACATTTTATTGTTGTTTTAATATTGATAAATAACCAGTATTTAGTTCTTTTTATAAATTAGAAGAAAAAAATACATTTAAATTGATACATTTTTTAAAATAAATTTTCGATTTTGCATTTCTGACTTATAAAACATGGTCACTCAAAAATGGTTCACTTTTGTATAATGCATATAAGGGTTAAAATTATCTCAAATAGTCACCCCTATCTAACAGATATATGTGGAATTACCAATAACCCTCTATATATATATTACTCTAAGAAATATTTGAATAAAGTTAATATTTTTATAAAAAAATGCTATAAAAATCGGATAATTTTACTTTTGGGGTTATGTTTTAAATATACAAATTAGAGACAGACCAAAATTCAGTAAATAATGTTTTTTATTAAATAAAGTACGTCCATGTACATGCGTGATTTAATGTCCAGTAAAACAGCTACTAACCATTTTTTTTTTCCTTCCAATAAAGAGAAAGAAATCGATAAATATATTCTAAGACTCGTTGCGCGTATTGTTAACAAAAAAACATGGCGAATTAAGAATGTTATGAAGAATGCGACACCGGCTGGCCTGTGTCGCCTTGCACCGTGAGGGCACAGGGGGGAGGGATTAGGGGAGGAAGGGAGTAATCTCCCCGGATGAGATCTCCTAGAGCACGGTGCAGAGGGGCTCCGGTGCGTTCCACTGGAGATCCCGGAGCCACCGAGGCTACCGAGGGGGGGTTAGTGGGTCAAACCCCACATAACCACCGCCTTGCCCCCAGAAGGCGGGGTATCTTTTTTGAAGATTTCCTCCCCGTTAACAAAATAAAAGATAAACATGGAAAAAGTCTACACATGTCGCATAACAGATAAAAATTCACGACAGCCGGCTCCTCCCCCCTCTACGTCACGAGGACATTGCTTTTATAACATATCATGATGAGGAAGCATTAAATTTAATTTGTAATGTTATGCCAGATACTGGGAAGCATTCGCGTCGTGTCACAATCGGTGGTCAGTGTCACGCTATCTATTTCCGACCGAAACTCGGTCATGCGGTGTTTTTTTATTTTCAGTCTGGTAACATTACGATTCATTCTTTCACCTGTATAAAACATTTCACAGAGTTGACGATTTGATAATTGTCATGATAACACTAGACCTTTAAGTCCAATGTAAACAGAGCTTATAGGCTCACGTGTTCCTCCTAGGCTTCATCGTCGCTTTCAATCGAGCGAGATAGAAGCCAAACGTGAGCCTATTTAGTATTAAAAAAAAACATCTTTAGCCACTCAGCAAAAATTAAGATAGTTTGGCAGGGAGGTCCTAATGCATCCGTCTAGTAGAGTGAATAGGCACTTACTAAACTAGCGCGTACCATCGTTCGACTATATCGCCACTTAACACCAGGTAGGAACGTGGTCAAGTGCTAGTTTATACCCATAAAAAAACTGACCTTGCACCTGTTTCGGTCTCTTCAGAATTCTTTAAGCAGTGTCAGGTTAACATCACGAGAGGACTGCCAAAATTATTTGTCGCGGTATTTTGATCAGAAGTCCCAAAATTTCTATAGCAATGGGATCATGTACCTATAAGATGGCAAAAAGCTATCAAACAAAATGGTACCTACATACTTTAGTTCAATATAAATAAACTATTTTAAAATATGTTTGAATTTTCTTAAAAATCGAAGAAACTTTTTTCCCCGACCTATTATTGTGAAGCGTCAATAGCCTGATGGTTTAAGGTACGGCCTGCGAATCGTAAGGTCGTGGGTTCGAATCCACCATTCGACTATTGCCGTGAACCATATCCCATAGAAATATTGCTAGCTTTCTTTTAAAAAAAAAAAAAATATTATATTGGTATCTAGATTTGGCATTTTATAAACACGTCTATTTTACTATATTATTGAATTCCTGAGATGCCAATGATTCATTAGTGCCCGTATTTTGTAAATATTCCTAACTTTATCGAGGTGAAGGTGGTAAAATTCATGGACTCCGAATATTTGCTCCTCTGAAATGCAAGGTCGATGTGAGCTTGAAAGCCACTTGAACAATAAAGTGCCAACAACTTAATAGTTTTTGGTCAGTGGCTTTTAGTCTTTTCATCCGACTTTAAAAAAGGAGGAGGTCCTTTCATTTCCTTTTTTTATGTTTGTTATAGATAATTATTATTTTAATTTTCGCAAATAACAGTGTTGAAAAATTTTAATAAATCATACGAAAAATGATATTTAAATTGATTTTTTCAAGGTGCATTTCTATGACTTATTTCAAAATATATATATTCTATGACTATAATATTAATATTACTACGACTTTTTTCTTATAAGAAACATGAAAACTCAAAAATCATTACACTTTTGCATAATGCATCTAGGGGTTAAAATTATCGCAAATAGTCACCCTTATCACCTCCAAACGGATATACATCCAATAAACCTGTACACGTTGCTACTTTTGCCCCTTTACTGGTCACGAGAGAGGTATAAGGCTGGGATGACCTCCCTAGATGACCCATGCACCACCGTTCGATATGTGGGACACAAATGTATTAATAATGTCGTTTATTTCGAGAGTCTGTGGGTCATCTAGGCCGCGGTACGGCACCGATCTCACAGAATACAAAAATGCAGTATAATTATCACGTGAATAAATGAACTAGAATTGACGATTAAAATTTGTCGATTTCGCTTCAGCCATCTTCTCCGTTGAAATAGCCTTAGGAATCTGTTGGGAGGAATCTCTGGTCTTATATCTAAGGCTTCATTGAAACGCTTACTCTGTTATCTCTACCTAAACAAGAAATAGTTTTTAAGTTACCCTTTTCTGTCACTATTTTTGTATGTCTAGATCTATGTAGTTATTTATTTATCTGTTTACGTTCGTTACTTATAACTATTGGAGTTACGTTATTAACTTATTTATATGTATGTATGCTTGTATTTATTTATATAAATATATACAGGGTGTCTCGTAATCCAACGTCGAATAGTAAGTGGGCCACTATAGTTACGGTATTTTTTTTTTCTTTTTTTTTTTACAGCTAGCCCTGTAGTTCTGGGCTCTCAAGAATAAGACTACGGTATCCCCTGTCTGTCGTAGAAGGCGACTAAAA
Organism: Meandrusa payeni; assembly: GCA_029286785.1. NCBI lineage: Eukaryota > Metazoa > Arthropoda > Insecta > Lepidoptera > Papilionidae > Meandrusa > Meandrusa payeni. Next base: position 9,296,617 of record JAGSMX010000029.1, read on the forward strand.
GGGGCCTCGGGTTCACTGGGCGACAAGGGTGGGGGCCTGAGTCGTCCACCAATGTGGACCCGGGAAGAAGGCGACATCGGCTGGCCCGTGTCGCCTTGCGCTGCGAGGGCACAGGGGGGAGCGAGTAACCTCCCCCCCGGGACGTGCTCTCCTTAAGCACAGTGCAGAGGGGCTCCGGTGCGTTCCACTGGAGATCCCGGAGGCCCTCGTCATGCCAACATAACCGCCGCCTTTCCCCCAGAAGGCGGGGTATCTTTCTGAAGATTTCCTCCCCGTCAACAAAAGTTTTTTTACAGCATGGCGTGTCAAAGTCAGATGACTGAAAATTTAAAGAATAGTCATAACAAATTATTTATGCTATTGTAACAAGTCTGGTTCTAATTGTAATTGTGGTCAATAGGGCATCACCAGTATCTCCATTAATTAAAAGTAACCGTCGCAAAAACTAGCCTATTTCTTATTAAAATATTTAAAAATTTCGTACAAGGGCTTTTTATTTTTGTCCAAGCTGTCATACAGTCACCTGTCACCCACTTACCGTGGGACGTTGAATTTTGAGACATCCTGTATATATCAATATATTATCTTAGTGTTAAACTAAATGCACTCGTAATTATTATTTAGATAATCAGTTTATATTTTTTTTATAATCATGTAGGTAAGATCGAAAAATATTCACTTTTCAACATTTTGTAATTGGTATCTATATCCGTGAGCATAAATAAAGGGTCGGTTAAGAAAGTTTGAATATCTCGGAAGATAAAGACGCTAGCTAACTGAAATAAATTGTGCACGATAGACTATTAAATATCCATTTTAGTACTTAGTGTTGCCTCTATGTGGCGGTAAAATTTAAATAAAAATAAAATTTAATGAAAACTGATTACTACTAAATACCGTATTATCCAAGTTTGCATAAGATATCCTTTTTCGTTTAAGTTTATGTTTTTTAATGAAATATAAATAAATTAATAAAAATATTTTATTTTATTTGAACGATATTTAATTGTTTTATATTATAATTATTATAATATTTAAACTTTCTTAACCGACCCTTTATTTTTACTCACGTGTGTAGATATAATTTCCAAAAAATACGATTTATCACCAAAAACAAACCAGGTCATCCAAGTACTGATGTCAAAGAGTGGCAAAGCTTCTGTGTTTCTAAATCGTTAAAGTGATCATTCACTCAAAGTGACCAGTGAAACATGACTTATCACTCATCATTGGGCACATCAAAGCGTCACCAAACGACAAGCGTTCTTGTGACTAATAAATTTTTCAGTAACTTTTACCGTTCCGTAGATGAGGACGTATGACCTTTAAAAAGGCGTCAATAGCCTTACGTCTTAGGGTGTGGTAGACCAATAAAGTCGTAGATACGCTACCACTAAGTGTACGTACAGCTAGAACGAAGCGTTTCGTACAGCAAAGGACAGAAATATTTTGCACGCATCTGTCTTTCGTTCCGATTGTAATGTAATTTTCAAGATTAGAGTGAATAGGTATTTACTAAGCTAGTGTGCCTTAAAATACAGTACTCCATTACCACTTAAAATCTAACTTAGAAAGCTCTAACTTAGAAAGTATATTCCTAGTTTTAAAATTTCCTTTTTTGTCCCTATCCATCTATATCTAGATCTATGTAATTATATATGTATCTATTTATTGCTACGTATAACTTTTTTTTTGGACGAACTAAGTTGTAAGCACAGTTGGCCAGAGAAGCTGGCCTTTATAGCTCTTAGGTCGCTTAGCCTGAACCTCTATTAGGTAGTAACTTTAACATAAGGGTCCCCCCGGTGAGGGGTAACCTCGGCTTGGACGGTTACTATTTTTACTCGTTAGCAGTCCGATCCGAGGGCGCCCGAGAGGACCGAACCACGACTCGGTCGGTAGCTATTTTATTGACTCTAAAAACGTATAATTATTATGGTTATGCTTTTAACCTATTGATAGTATGCATACGTGACAGAGTAGATGTGTGGGTGTATATGTGCTGCATTGAGTTACCAGCGCAACGTTATATATTCATAAACCGATTTACAATACGAAGTCTGCGTGTACGTCTAGCACGTATTAGAGCCGCGTTACACTTTGATACAGAATTGCATTGCATCGTCTATAAATAGGATTCATTCAAGTCGCCTGTGACCCTAATACGGGGCAGACTCCGGCGACAGATGCTCTCGATTCGATCCAAATGATGATTCAATTATACGCCTGCAAGGAATCTGGAGCGATGCAGTGCCATGTAATCAAATAATGCTTTCACTATATGTACAGAGGACTGGAATAGTTTACCCGCGTCTGTCTCTTCCTCCGATCACAATGTGGGTATTTTCAAAGTAGAGTGAATAGAAGTGAAAGTTAATTCGCTAAGCTACTACGTCTTACCGCCTAGGACTGCATTATTTAACATCAAGAGTGAATAGGCATTCAATAAGTTAGTGCGTCTTACCATCCAGAACTGCAAGGAAGTGAGATTGTGGTTAAGCACTTGCTTAGAAAGAATAAAAAAGTAAAAAGCAACTAGTTTTTTTTACCTATATTACTTTAACCCTCGTACTTTAAAAAAATAAGCTCTCACATCTTTATAACGGGATAAACAGTGACATTTCTGTCCATCAGCACTCGTGCCGTCCTATATGCAAGTTAGATAAGTAGCTAGTCTGATAAGCTGCTACATGGATGCAAAAATCAATATGTAGAGTAATTACGAAGTTGTTAGTTTGATAAGATAAGTACGGTACTTTAAGGCTTTGTTAGAATTGAATTTTTTAACCGACTTCAAAGGAAAAGAATGCGTTTATAGCGTAGTTTTGATTTGAACCAATTCAAAAAAAGAAGCTCTCAATTCGTCTGTATGATTTTGTGTTTGTTACCTCATAACTTTCGACTGGGCGGACCGATTTTGATGATTCTCTTTTAAATTGAAAGCTCAGGTGAATTTGATATAATTCTGTTAATGGGATCCATGAGAAAACCAACAAAATGTTAAATTTGCATTAAGTATGTGAGCCGCAAATAGACGAATAACTCAATATCACGAAAACCGATTTCTATAATCCTCAACCGTCAAATCGTACGTTTTTTGTTAACGAGGAGGAAATCTTCAGAAAGATAACCCGCCTTCTGGGGGGAAGGCGGCGGTATGTGGGGTTTTTACCCACTAAAACCTCCCCGGTGGCTCTTCCTCGGTGCATGGTGAGGGGCTCCGGGATCTCCAACGGAACGCACCGGAGCCCCTCTGCACTGTGCTCAAGGAGAGCACTTCCCGGGGAGGTTGCTCCTTCCCCCCCTGTGCCCTCGCAGTGCAGGGCGACACGGGCCAGCCGATGTCGCCTTCTTCCAGGGTCCACCTTGGCGGATGAACCCGAGGCCCCTTTTAGTCGCCTTGTACGACAGGCAGGGGATACCGTAGTCTTATTCTTGAGAGCCCAGAACTACAAGGCTGTACTCATTATATCCTATTGAACTTAGTTTTTTTATACTTCACTTAGCACAAAATATTGGCAATTTTAATCTTAATATTGGCTCTCGGCTTGAGGGTAACGGGACATTTTGCGCGAATAACATCCATTATTCATCAATTTATAAGACGCTGTAACGTCAAAAACATCACACAAAAATTAAAAAACACATCACAGAAATAACAAATTTACATTTTTCACAAATATCGATGTAATTGTATTGGCTATGACTGGTGCTAAGAGCGAACTCTTTCAGACAACCTTTGTATGGCAATAAGCAATTCCAGACAACGTTCACTACGACTGTGGCTTATAATTTTCGAAAACAGTATCTTAATTCGACACAGCGTACTCGAAAGTCAACATATCAAAGGGCTCCATCAACCACAACCGTATCCACTCTTCTTAAAATACCCACGTCTGTACCACCACGGGCGGAGTGCACCAGCCCGGGGTGAGACCGCTAATAGAACACGCGTGCGCTATTCTCAAAACATTTAGTAACAAAAACACATTAACTGCAATTGTATGATCAGTGGGGAATGAATCAGACATCTTTGGCAGTTGTATCGGCGTCTTTGATTATAATTTAACGGATTCATGTTCCTACAACACCAGTCAACTTGATATGATATATATATATAGTTCCTAAAAAAGAATGCAAAACAAACATTTAAAATAAACATGATGAAAAAACAATTGTGCTATAGGACTGAAGTAAAACTTCTTTAGATATATTTATATTTTATATATATATATAGTTCCTAAAAGAATGCAAAACAAACATTTAAAATAAACATGATGAAAAACAAATGTGCTATAGGACTGAAATAAAACTTCTTTAGATATATTTATATTATATATATATATAGTTCCTAAAAGAATGCAAAACAAACATTTAAAATAAACATGATGAAAAACAAATGTGCTATAGGACTGAAATAAAACTTCTTTAGATATATTTATATTTTATATATATATATAGTTCCTAAAAGAATGCAAAACAAACATTTAAAATAAACATGATGAAAAACAAATGTGCTATAGGACTGAAATAAAACTTCTTTAGATGATATATTTATATTTTATATATATATATAGTTCCTAAAAGAATGCAAAACAAACATTTAAAATAAACATGATGAAAAACAAATGTGCTATGGGACTGAAATAAAACTTCTTTAGATATATTTATATTTTATATATATATATAGTTCCTAAAAGAATGCAAAACAAACATTTAAAATAAACATGATGAAAAACAAATGTGCTATGGGACTGAAATAAAACTTCTTTAGATATATTTATATTATATATATATATAGTTCCTAAAAGAATGCAAAACAAACATTTAAAATAAACATGATGAAAAACAAATGTGCTATGGGACTGAAATAAAACTTCTTTAGATATATTTATATTTTATATATATATATAGTTCCTAAAAGAATGCAAAACAAACATTTAAAATAAACATGATGAAAAACAAATGTGCTATGGGACTGAAATAAAACTTCTTTAGATATATTTATATTATATATATATATAGTTCCTAAAAGAATGCAAAACAAACATTTAAAATAAACATGATGAAAAACAAATGTGCTATGGGACTGAAATAAAACTTCTTTAGATATATTTATATTATATATATATATAGTTCCTAAAAGAATGCAAAACAAACATTTAAAATAAACATGATGAAAAACAAATGTGCTATGGGACTGAAATAAAACTTCTTTAGATATATTTATATTTTATATATATATATATATAGTTCCTAAAAGAATGCAAAACAAACATTTAAAATAAACATGATGAAAAACAAATGTGCTATGGGACTGAAATAAAACTTCTTTAGATATATTTATATTATATATATATATAGTTCCTAAAAGAATGCAAAACAAACATTTAAAATAAACATGATGAAAAACAAATGTGCTATAGGACTGAAATAAAACTTCTTTAGATATATTTATATTTTATATATATATATAGTTCCTAAAAGAATGCAAAACAAACATTTAAAATAAACATGATGAAAAACAAATGTGCTATGGGACTGAAATAAAACTTCTTTAGATATATTTATATTATATATATATATAGTTCCTAAAAGAATGCAAAACAAACATTTAAAATAAACATGATGAAAAACAAATGTGCTATGGGACTGAAATAAAACTTCTTTAGATATATTTATATTTTATATATATATATATTGATATATATATGTTACAAGATCGCAATGACTCCTCCGTAGAGGCGGCGGACTCTTCCCTGCCCCCAAGATTTGGCAGTAGTCTGTGCAAAGCACCCACTGCCTTATCGATCTTGGGGACCAAGCGATCGAAGTGCTCTTCTCGGCCTCAGCACCGTCCAGATGAGCCGAGATATATTTCATCGTCGACCCCACCTGAACCTGCACGTCACCTACGCGAACCGACTGGCTGGTGGTTCCCTAGCTCTTGGGAGCTTGTGGAACCATAGCGCCTCGGTCTTGTGAGGCGCTACCCGCAGACCCAGCTCGTGGATTTTGTCCACGACGCATGCCACCCCAAGCTCGGCGAGCCGGATGGTGCTGTCGAAATCGTCCCCGTCGGACATGACTAACGTATCGTCTGCATAGCAGACGACACTCACGCCGACGGGTACGGACCCTAAGGACCGCGTCGTATGCCACGCCACCCCGGTCGTCGTTTCGTTCCCGACCGTTGACGGACCCGGAGGATCGCGTCAACGGTCGACCGCGCCTGCCGGAAGCCGTATTGGCATTCCGACAGGTCGGGGCCTACTTGCTGCAGGTGCGAGTTGAGGCGGCGGCAATTATTCGCTCAAATAGTTTGCCCGCCTCGTCCAGCAGACATATGGGTCGGTACGCAGAGGGAGACTCATGGTCCTGCCGTACTCTTAATCAGCACCATCTCTAGCCTCTTCCAGCCCGAGGGGATGACTCCAACTTCCAGACAACTGGTGAACAGTCGTCTTAGTCTTCCCTCAGGCCGGCGGCGAGAGCCAGCACCCAAGCCCTTCCAGGAACTTGCTCCGCTGGGTGGTGCTGTATTGCGGACGAGGCGCTCCTGTGGTCGACCAACTCTCTCGGTGGTCACTCCCAGCTCGTCGGACCAGATGGTACGGTCCGGCGGTAATACTGGGGTGCAGGGACCGGGTCCCTGATCCAGGGAAGAGTGTATCGACCACTCTCCACGAATGTAGGATCCAGGATCTGTCAACGAGGGACCCAAGGTCGGAGCTACCCAGCAATAATCCTGTACGGGCGCCCCATGGGTCCCTTTCGTCCAGCCCCTCGAGGAGTTCGCTCCAGGATCGAGCCTTCGCATCCTTGATGGCAAGGTGGAGCGCGACCGTGGCGCCTCTATATTCGCATAAGCTCTCGCCGTTTCGTCGGCTGTGGCTCGCCTTCTACGGGCTCTGTACCGGCGTCGTAACCGTGAGCATCCTCGCGCAACTGCTCTATAGCCTCCGACCACCAGTACACCGCCCGGAGCTTGGGGACCCAGCCCGGGGCATTGCGACATCGCAAATCGAGGTCATTGTGCTCCGGAACCAGGTCGCCTCTTCCTCGATCGGCAAGACTTTCCGTCCATGCCGCGACCATGGCAGCGGCTTCGAGCATGTTAGCGTCGAGCCGCTTGAGGGACCATCGCCGCGGCCGGCTGCTATCGTGCCGGCGGGCAGCACCTGCGGGAGGGCGGATGGTAACATCAACATTATATGGAGGTGGTCAGAAAGCGTGACCACCTCCTCCGCCACCCTCCATCCCGACACCATGCGTACAGCAGAGGAAGTCGCCCACGACAAGTCGACGACCGACTCCCCTGCCAACGCACGCAGGTGCTGACGGACCCCTGGCTGAAGCCGGAGGTCCAGTCCCGCCGCCCACTCTTGCACGGTCTCTCCCTCACGCTATCCCGGTAGCACCCCCACACTCTGAGTGAGCGCTAGTCACCCAGACTAGTGACTTCGACGCGGCGAGCATCTGCGAACGCAGTCGCCCACCGCATCCATGTACGCCTCGTAAGCGGCGAGGGTACAGTTGGGAGAGACGTAGCAGCTCATTAACCGTTGTATCCATTGCACAGCAATGTAGCCCTTTTCCTTTACTAAGTATGAACAGGGCGGGTCCCCTGCGCCAATTACTCCCAGTAGATGGCGACAGAGCCTGCGTCGTCGCCGAACCAGCGAGGATGGTCCGGGACTCGGTAAGGCTCTGCCACCACGGCCAGAGATACTGACCACTGCGCGAGGGTCTGCGGTAGCAGGTCCTGCGATCCTCGGCAGTGGTTCAGGTTACCCTGGAGGATCTTCAGCCTTGTAGCGAAGGCGAAGTCTCCATGGCTCCGGCACTGGGAGTGGCTCCGGGTGGGGAGCCCGCTTACCCCTTCCTGCTTCGTTTCAGCAGGCGCGCAAGTAAGCCCTTGGTCCCCAGCCGATGATTCGACGGACGGCCAAGGTCTGCGCACAGTGACACTTCAAGGCGTTGGCAGTACACTGCTCCTGCCTTATGGCCCTCTTCACCGCAAGAATATAATCGCCTGCTCCGGTCCTGGTCGCAGGAGCATGTGCGATAACATGTCCCACTTCCAAGCACCAGCATTGCAGTCTTGCGGCCAGGACCTCGCGCTTACAGCGGTCTGATCTAATGCGGATGCGACTTACTGTTGCCAGCTTTCGCACCGCAATGAGCGGACACCGGACCCACAACGATCCCAGACGCAGAGGCGAGCGACGGATCTCGCCCACCTTCACGTCTGCGATCTGGCAGCCGCCCTGCTCTGCTACGGCGGCTGCCACTTCCGCGGGGTGATGGACTCGTCAAGGTCCATCACCCTCAGCTCGCTTGTTTTTACTGGACGTGCTATTTGCACGTCCATATCGGCCAGCGCCTCCTGCATTTTATTTGCATTAACATGTTCGCCTTTGAAGATAGTCGGGGCCCGATACTTCCAGTATCAGCCCCTGTGACTGTTTCTTCGGCCGGACGGTGTCGATGCCACAGTCGCTAAGTTTTATCCGCTGCTTGGCAGCGGACATAACATCGGCATATGTCGCGACACCGCTTTCCGGCACGGTGAAATCGTACGTAGCGCAGTCTAACCACTAGTCAATGGCTGCTTTTAAGAAATCGAAAAATAGAAACTCATTGCTACAAACAGGCCGGGATTCGAATCCCTGGCTATAAGATCATAAACTCGAACGTTTAACCATTACACTATCACAGCTTATACAAGTGTTACATTCATTTATAACTAAACAAAACGAGAATTTATCAAAAACATGTCAAAATAAATATCCAATAATTACGTCAATGCACTTGAGCGATTTCCAACAGCGTATAGAATTATATTTGTGTACAGTCAAGTGCAGAAAAGCATAAACTAATTGCAGAACTTTTGACTTGGTATCTGATTGATAAACAGACATGTACGAAAGGGTCTGGATTTCAATTAGGTCCCGTATTACTTTTATTGGTATAGGACAGTGGTGCGCAAACTACGGCCCGCGGGCCAAATCTGGCCCGTTAAAGCATTTCATCCGGCCCGCCAAGACTTTGTTTTGTTAATATTTTTGATGTGTTAAGGTTTAAAATCTTTAAAAATTCTCGGTTAGTTTAAAAAAAAATTATAACATCGTAAATTTTTACGTAAAAAGCTAAAAAATAATTGTCATCAACAATTTGTGTAATTTGCTTAATTATCTTTTAATTATTTTGTTAAGCAGATTTTATAAATCAAAATATTTTTTTCGGTCAAATTTCGGCCCTTTTTAAAGTATTTTTTACAATTTGTGGCCCGCCAACCAAAAAGTTTGCACACCACTGGTATAGGACCTTGCGTTCCGAAGTTATTTTAGGGAACTCACAAAAATAATTTAGTGACATGTTCGTTAACTTCTTTGGCCACTTTTTCTCCCAGCGGCAACGTTTCCCGAAGTGCCATATAATTTCGTTTAGCTTTATTTGTCCCAATTAGTTTATTTATTAAAATAGCTACCGACCGAGTCGTGGTGCAAATTTAGGTCTTTTATGGTTTTCCTAGTGATACCATCGATAGAATTGGAACGAAAAAAAGAAAGAATTTTCAAAATCGGATAAAAACATTCACCCAGTTGAAACTTATCCGGTAACAAATATATAAAAAAAAATTGAAAAAATCAAAAAATCAAATTGAGAACCTCCTCTTTTTGAATACCCTCTCTTTAATTTCCGATGTGTTATAGTTATTATGTTTGTACTCGCTGCCGTTAAGAATGACGTACTCTTAGATCACAACCGTACCAACATCTCAAAGCATGTTTTTATGACGAACAACACAGATTGGCCAGAGAAGCTAGCCTTGACTGATTCACCGGATTGAGAGGTGGCATAGCTCTTAGGTAGTTTAGCCTGAACCTCTATCGCCAGTAACTCGACACGCGGGCCCCCCCGGTGAGGGGTAACCTCGACTTAGATGGTGAGAATGATGTAGTGTCATAGGAAGCCAGGTAGGAACGAAGTTCCTTCGGATAATATAGAAGCAACACAATTTGCAAACAAAAAATATGGAGAAAAAAATATATTTCGTTATTTTTTTCGACAGCATAAAATTACGTAAATATTCAATAAATACTTATTAATAATTTGTGAAAGCGCCACCTCTAATCTGAGAGTTGAACTACATGCTCTTTCGTTATATATTTTCCTTACGGTTTTAGTCTCACATTTTTTTCAGTTCGATCGCGCAGCAAAACAATTATCTCCTCCAAGCCTGTCGTAAGGAACTTCGTTCCAATTATTCTTTCTCAAACTAAAAAAAGAGTGATCTTGTAGAAGTAGAAGAGTTAATATTGTATTAATCTCAGCTATAAAATCTTCTCGAGCGTAGAGACCAGACGGAGATGGGAGCGTGCTGATACAGCAGACGGACGGATAATGAAATGATATGCCAGTTGGCCAAATAGGTCAAGATTAGTCGATGTTTACAGTACGAGAACAGACGCGAATTAATTATACCACGAGATATATTACATTAAATTGTTTGTAAGCATTGAGAGAGTTATATCTCTTGTCTACGGCTAAACATCCATAGATCAATAACACTATACACACAGTCTAGTGGGTTACGACCTTAGTAATCGATTTTCGTTATTTGTTTTTTTTTTGCAAAAAACTCTTTTATGCAAATTTGCTGGCTGCCTATATAGAAACTAACAGGCTTGGAAAAAAGTAATCACCAATTAATGTCTTTATATACACTACCTTGGGGTTAAAAGAATGTCAGAGCTTATATGTACAGGGTGTCCTGTAAGGAGCACAACAAAATGAATGGAAAGAATTATTTATTTATTTATATCAACAAAAAGATAGATTAAGGTGTCACCAACTAGACTAAAAAGACGAAAATATGACCTTAGTAAAAGTGTCACCGTTTTGGCGATTTATAATTTTCTCTAAACTCCCCAATTTTCAGCTTTCGTTTGATGCTGTATGTACAAAGAAGTTTACTCTCGAATAATCGGTCTACCAATTTCAAATATCATCTTTTCATATCTATTTAGAAAACATTAAAAAAAGAGTTGTCTTCCCAACGCTTTGATTAAAAACTACTAAAACTAGTAATACATGACCATCGTTTGGATAGCCCTATTGAATAGGAGCAATAAATTTACATCGTTTTGACAACCCTAGAGGAACCGTCGTGCCGCGGAAAGCTTAAAGCTTTGTTTTCAATCATTTCGAGTCCCGGACGCCGCGGCGTATTTGTTACGACTATCTCGTTACGCTTCAGATACACATCTGACTTTGCAACAGCTATAACATTTGCTATTGGTATTGTTATAGACTGCAAGTTTGTATGTAACGGGTTTATTAACGCTACAATGTTGAACTTTGATAGTGAAGAGATGTTTTCGATATTTTACAGATTACATTTTTGATAGTGTGTATAGGAATTTCACGAATTCATTCCCCCATCCCCACTCTACTTTCGGACGTTAAGCCATTGGGGGGGTCTCCACCCATTCATAGCCGATGTTCCGCGAGTCCGAACGGAGCGATTTGAGTCATCGTTCAACGTGCGTACAGCAAAGGGTGGAACAAGTTGCCGGCATCAGATTTCCTCTAGGTACGAAGTAGGAGCCTTCAAGAGTAGAGTGAATAGGCACTTACTAAACTAGCGCGTACCATCTTTCGACTATATCACCACTTAACATTAGGTGGGATCGTGGTCAAGCACTAGTTGAACCCACAAAAAAAATTACAAAAATTATAAATTTAAAATAAACCATAAAAAATTTGAAGAGAACCTTTTTTTAGTCATAAATATTTAGTAGATATTAAAATCGAAGGTGTCACAGTAAAAAAGCAAAGCAATTAATCGAACTTCGATTCGGTTCATTAGGGCACTTTTAATAAGGCTGCCGTAGAAGCAAAGCAATCATTTAATACAATAAATCGTAAATACCCTCGAGCTGGCATACACAAGACCATAAAGAAAAAAAATTATTGCGAATGCATATCAAGCAGAGCTTAATCGGGACGCTTTATGACTGCGTTCAGAAACACTTAAAGATAAAAGAAACAGGATTATTTATTATATTTACGACACCCGTAAAAATGATTTTATTTTTAAACAACTGAATTGAAAAGTTGATTGGTAGTCAATTAACTCTTAATTGCCTGATACTAATGCTGGAAAATACATTGAATCGAAGGTATAACACAGATTAAAAAGGGAAAGAAAAAAGATATTTAAAAATAAATATCTTTTTGATCAATACCACTGGCAGTCTAGTGGATGACGACCTTATAAATCGATTGTCGGGACATCGATTTGCACTAACGAGTTTTCGTTTATGGTTTTTTTTTCCAGAAAGTGGCTGCCTATATAGAACCTAATAGGCTTGGAAAAAAGTGATCATCAATTAATTCCTTTATATACTACCTTAGGGTTATAAGAATGTATATTTATTATTTATTTATTTTATATATGTTTGGAAAACTTACAACTAGAAGAGACACAAGATAAATAAATTAAACATGGAAATGGACAATTAAAAGTTTTCGCAAATAGAATAGGATGTACAATAGAAGATATTAAAAAAGTAAATAAATAAATTAATAAATAGATAACGACAAAGAACCTTAACTCTATAATTATTTAGTATACAAATATAAACAATCTAAAATATCAGCTTATTTTGAATAAATAAAAATAAATAAATTAATAAATAGATAACGACAAAGAACCTTAACTCTATAATTATTTAGTATACAAATATAAACAATCTAAAATATCAGCTTATTTTGAATAAATAAAAAAATGTATACACATCATTTTCTTTAGGCAACCTACAGTTGTATTTTTTTTTTCATTTATTATGGAGGGTTTGATCAAAGTTGTATTAAAAATGTCGATGTCAACCTGCCTAGATTTTTCATTATAGAAGCGACAAGTTCTCTGCAGGTATGAGTTTTGTCTATACACAGTTCTGTTCATATGCATTGCATTCAATATGCATGTATATTCTATTTATATCCCATTTAAATGTACCAAGAAACTTAACTTAAAAATAAATATCTTTATTGAAAAAAAAACGATGTTTTATAATGTTCAACTGAAATATTTAATATATATCATCAAAAACGATTTTAATGAAATTTTGTATGGACGGAGTTTTGCAGGCGATAAATTGATCAAGCAAGCTCGGTTATGCAGGAAAAAGCAGAAACTTTGTACGACTTCTTACGACTACTGCATGGACGGAGGAGAATGAAATTTCTCACACTTATAGTTTATTTAAACAATTGCAGAATGCTATTTTTTTTATTATGCATACAAAATGCATTATCAATAAAAAACATAACACTACCATGTGTTTGATACATCCAAACGTGGAAATTAGACGGTTGCTTGGCAATGGTTACATAACATGATAAATAATGAACGACAGATTTACCGAATAAGTTTTTTATTTGACGAACTACATAGATTAGCTAGAGAAGCCTTGGCTGCTTTACCGGATTGAGAGGTGGCATAGCTCTTAGGTCGCTTAGCCTGAACCTCTATAGCTAGTAACTCGACACAAGGGCCCCCCGGTGAGGGGTAACCTCGGCTTGGACGGTTACTATGTTACCGTATAAGTTACGAACTGCGAATTATGTGTGAAACCAATTCATGACGATCATGTCGATTTTTGACCAGTGTGTCATATTTTTTTAATTGGCTTAAAAGATTGCAGTAAAAACTCGAAATTCCTAGAACAGAAAAATATATATTTATTATTTATTTATTTTATATATGTTTGGAAAACTTACAACTAGAAGAGACACAAGATAAATAAATTAATAAATAGATAACGACAAAGAACCTTAACTCTATAATTATTTAGTATACAAATATAAACAATCTAAAATATCAGCTTATTTTGAATAAATAAAAAAATGTATACACATCATTTTCTTTAGGCAACCTACAGTTGTATTTTTTTTTTCATTTATTATGGAGGGTTTGATCAAAGTTGTATTATAAATGTCGATATCAACCTGCCTAGACTTTTCATTATAGAAGCGACAAGTTCTCTGCAGGTATGAGTTTTGTCCATGCACAGTTCTGTTCATATGCATTGCATTCAATATGCATGTATATCCTATATATATCCCATTTAAATGTACCAAGAAACTTAACTTAAAAATAAATATCTTTATTGAAAAAAAAACGATGTTTTATAATGTTTAACTGAAATATTTAATATATATCATCAATAACGATTTTAATGCAATTTTGTATGGACGGAGTTTTGCAGGCGATAAATAGATCAAGCAAGCTCGGTTATGCAGGAAAAAGCAAAAACTTAGTACGACTTTTTACGACTACTGCATGGACGGAGGAAAATGAAATTTCTCGCACTTATAGTTTATTTAAACAATTGCAGAATGCTATTTTTTTATTATAAAAAACATAACACTACCATGTGTTTGATACATCCAAACGTGGAAATTAGACGGTTGCTTGGCAATGATTACATAACATGATAAATAATTAACGACAGATTTACCGAATAAGTTTTTTATTTGACGAACTACATAGATAGCCAGAGAAGCCTTGGTTGCTTTACCGGATTGAGAGGTGGCATAGCTCTTAGGTCGCTTAGCCTGAACCTCTATCGCTAGTAACTCGACACAAGGGCCCACGGTAAGGGGTAACCTCGGCTTGGACGGTTACTATGTTATCGTATAAGTTACTAACGAATTATGTGTGAATCCAATTCATGACTTACAGTCGATTTTTGACCAGTGTGTCATATTTTTTAAATGACTTAAAAGATTGCAGTAAAAACTCGAAATTGCTAAAACAGAAAAAATATATATTTAGTATATGTTGTCTATATTATATGAAATACTTATAAATGTAGCGCATAGACAGGCGACTTCACATATTAAAAACATAGGGGGTAGTTTTTCATACATAAATGATTGTTTACGGCGACGGTATGCTACGTGATGGGAATGCAAACAATTGTCTGACGTGACCCGGCGACGAACTCTAGTGAACCGGGGCGAGGTCTTTGTGCTTCATGCGAACATGCTTTTTATATTAATACCTTGAAAGGATTGACAGTAAATTGTATTAAAAAAAATCTTTACGCACGGTTGACATAGTCCAGTAAGTTCTGGGCCTGTCGTAGAAGGCGACTAAAAGGGGCCTCGGGTTCACTGGGCGACAAGGGTGGGGTCCTTTGTCGTCCGCTAAGGTGGACCCGGGAAGAAGGCGACATCGGCTGGCCCGTGTAGCCTTGCACTGCGAGGGCACAGGGGGGGAGAAAGTAACCTCCCCCCCAGGACGTGCTCTCCTTGAGCACAGTGCAGAGGGGCTCCGGTGCGTTCCACTGGAGATCCTGGAGCCCCTCGTCATGCACCGAGGAAAGGGCCACCGGGGAGGTTTTAGTGGGTAAAAACCCCACATAACCGCCGCCTTCCCCAAAAGGCGGGGTACTTTTTTGAAGATTTCCTCCCCGTTAACAAAAAAAAGGTATTGGTGGAATATTAATTGATATGACTGTAATAGGTTTTGGTTTTATAATGAAACGTTACTGGCAAATAGCAGACTCGGGACCCAGCTGTCAACATTACGTAAAGGTAGGTCGAGAAAGGAACCGTCATTCGTTATGAAAGTCAAAACACCGCCTTCACACTGAACTGTGGAAGCTAAAAAAAACAGGGGAGTAAGGCGGTAAATGTATTACGAAAACTGTGGCAAGGTGAAGTTGAGAGGGAGACATGAGTTAGTGAAATAGAAAGATAGTTACAATTTCGTATATAACTGTAAGGGAGAGATACGAGCAGACATTTTTTTTCTCTCTCGAACAATGGTGTTTATATTATATCTTGTATATATATTATATATACATATACTTATATTCTTAGTACCCACATTGTAATCGGAGGGAGACACGGGTAAACTATTCCAGTCCCACTAACAATAATGAAAGACGAAGAAGTAATGAAGGCTTGTTTGGTAATACGTGTTTAAAACTAGACTACAACTTTGTTTTTATCGGTGTTAAAAGAGACTGTGATCGCGTATACAAGCTTATTAAGTCCCATTCTATTCCATTAACACTTATAAAAATACACAGTAGAAAATAGAAATGGAACGAGCCTATCAATCAAATGAGATGGAATACGTCAAAATATTGCATACAATAATAGTAAAATATTTTGAAAGACAGTACTGATGTCTTGCGTTAAGTGATGTATCGGTAATTCGAATATATGCAGCGTTTCGTGTATCGACACTGTGATGTATCGATATATCACTTCCTGCTGCGTTAGTGAGATTATCGTGGCGGGTGTTCCGACAACCTACTGTTTTTAAAAAGCTTAAGTAAACAGTGATATCATTTAAACGTAATCACGAAAAATGGAAAATAGTTTTAAAACAAAACATCAAAACCAACTATAGCCGTGAGCAAAAATAAAGGGTCGGTTAAGAAAGTTTTAATATCTCGGAAGACGCTAGCTAGCTGATTTAAATTGTGCACGATAGACAATTAAATATCCTTAAAATAAAATATTTAAATTTCATTTAAAAAACATAAACTTAAACGAAAAAGGATATCCTACGTAAACTTGGATAATACTTAATATAATATATTATATATAATATATTTAGGAAATTGGATAAAGATCAAATAAAAAAAAACAATAAGGAAATTAGACTAAGTAATAATCAGTTTTTGTTACATACTTATAAGTTAAACAGATTGAACGATATTACCACAACGAATGACAACCGACAAATGCGCGAGCCGGAGCCGCGCGCAGTTCCTACACCCTTCTATTAGGGTTTCCTTACTATATATATTAAATGAACATAATATATAACATAATTTTTTATGAGATTTTATTTTTATTTCCATGTTAGTACTTAGTGTCGCCTAAGTTAAATATTTAATTTTATTTTGCGTCCGCGCGTAATAGCATTTGACGTTTGATTTGATTTGAAGTCTGTTTTTCTTTTTCCTCGTAAATATACTTTTACATATTCTAGATGTAATTAAATCTAAACGGTGCTAAAGTCGGGTGACCTAATCAGCACATAGGACATAGTTACTGATATTAATATCCCGTTTGTATTATTAGCATACTTTGACATAATAACTAGGAAGCTTAATGGCACGTAATTGGCACCTATAGGTGGTATCAATAATGACTTATTGGTTTGTGTATAATAACTAGGTATTGTATTCATAATTACACTACATCTGTAACACGGCCATAGAAGTTTAAGCTTCAAAAATGTACTTTATTTCTGTAATTTGTTGCTTGTTTGTATATTTTTTAAAAGGAAAGCTAAAAATATGTCTTATAACCATTTCAACTAAGCTTAAGCTTATTAACTTGTAGGTCTTGTGGAATGAAATAGTCCAATAACTAATACACTCGCTTTATTGAGACAGCGTAACGTTTTACAAGGAATTTTAAGGAATACCGTCTAACAGCGCGTCCACACAATCTTTGTACAAAATTAATTAGAAGTCAGATTACGAACTAATAAAGTTAAATTATTGTTTACAATGCCAAGTTCATGTGACGATCAACTAAATTATTAATTATGTATTAAAGATACAATAAGGTTCAGGTAAATCACTAAGATATCATTGGAAGTAGTTATTATATATAACAATAGCTGGGGTGCCATGTGTTGCTAGTCAACGCTAAAATAGAACGCAAGAGTACTAATTTCTCGTATGATTTTGATACTGAGTTTAAATGTTCCTTAATTTTTTTCGTTTTCTTCGAGTACAAAAGACTTGATGGTTACGATAGACCGAAAATTTTCCTCACTAAGTGATACAAGCTCGCTTAATTTATCCTAGGCAAAGCGTGCATGGCTACGCACTTTTTTTTCCAAGTAAGGACACGAGTAGTATTGGTATTATTGCAGATACATACGCAATTAGATGTATATTTGTTTTAAATAAAACTGCAACTAAAGCTATGATGAAATAAGATAGTTATCGGAATGCTTACGCGTAACATGGTAACTGTCCAAGCCGAGGTTACCCCCCACCGGGGGACCCTTGTGTCGAGTTACTAGCGATAGAGGTTCAGGCTAAGCGGCCTAAGAGCTATGCCACCTCTCAATCCGGTGAAGCAGTCAAGGCCAGCTTCTCTGGCCAATCTGTGTAGTTCGTCATTAAAAAAAAGATAGATTCTTCTGTTAAGAGATGGTTTACGTAGTCAAAAGGTGGATTCGATCCCACGACCTTACAGTTTGCAGACCACACCCTAAACCATTATGTTATTGTCTCTATATATATATGTATCGAACGATCGGTCTATCTATCTATCTATTGTAATAAATTGTAGGTCTTTCGGAGTGAAATAGTCCCAATAACTAATACACTCGCTTTATTCAGACGGCGTAACTCTAAATAAATAAAACATAATCCTTTGTGTTGTACAAAAGTGGTGTAAGGAATACCGTCTAACGGCGCGTCCACACAATCTTTGTACAAAATTAATTAGAAGTCAGATTATAAATTAATAAAGTTAAATTATTGTTTACAATGCCAAATTAATGTGATGTTCAACTAAATTATTAATTGTAAATTAAAGATACAATAAGGTAAATCACTGAGATATCATTGGAAGTAGTTATTATGTATAACAATAGCTGGGTGCCATGTGTTGCCAGCTAACACTATGTTGTCTAACGATTATATAAGTGTGATAGAACAACGGGAGCTTGACTATAGAGAAATGTATCGCCTAGTCTAAGCTTTTCGGCTTCGCTTAAATGCCACGTGTAGCCATGGAATCAAAGAAACGCTGTCAACTGTATGTATATTCGTAACAATCAAAGTTACTCTCTCAACTATATCTACTGGTTCACATCAAACGAGCACAGTCTCACCCAAGAATGGTGGCGGAAGCTAATTCGAACTCAGCAGCCCTGGGTGTTATTACGTCGCATATGTGACAGGGTATGACCTCATAACCATACACAAGCCACTAATCCTATCAAGTGGTTATTTGATAAATAACACGTAAATGATTGGTACACGCTGTATAGAATTCGAACCTTCGACCATAAAATAGACAAGTCGAACGCTTAGCCTTTTACTGGTTTGATTTAAATGAATGAGAATTTCACCCTGACATGGTTCATGTATTATGTCTCACGTCATAATGTGTACAATGGCGCCGGCGGTGTAGTCCCGTTGAGTTTATTTTCTATCGTACTAGCTGCGCCCCGCGGTGTTACCCGCGATTAAAAACTATTTATTTATTTTTTCCTAAAGTAAGTTAGTCTTACTTACTCGTTATTACATCAGCTATCTGACAGCGATATATCCGTCAAAATAGGTTCAGCGGGTAATCGGACAGACAGATATTCAAAAATTGCAAAAATATTATTTTAGTACTAGTTACGTCCCGCGGTGTTACCCTCGATTATTTTTTTTTTAAAAACTAAAGTAGCCTAAGTTACACCTTATTACATCAGCTATCTGTGAAAGTCCCGTCAAAATCGGTCTAGTCGTTCCAAAGATTAACCAGACCAAACAGACACACAGACTAAATTATAAAAAATGTTGTATCACAATATTTATTTATTTATTCTTTATTTGCACACAATACATAAAAAGGTACAAATAGGCGGACTTAATGCCAGTAGGCATTCTCTGCCAGTCTACCTTGGGGTTGTGAAGAGACAAAGTAACGGGTGCAAGCTATTTGAGAAAATAATAAATAAAAGAAAACTATAATAAATATATGCATACTTACAAATAAAATAAACATATAAACATAATTATTATATATAATAATAAATAGATACATATATAAATACATATACATAGAATTATAGATGGATAGGGACAGCAATTGACAAACTATTCCTTGCTTAAGTAAAGCTTCCATAGTAAATGTTTGAAAGTAGATTTGGTTCCAGCTGTACGTATATTTGTTGGCAGCGCATTCCAAAGTCTTATTGCGGTAAAGGTAAAATAAATATATTGGTATGCATATAGTGAAAAGCGGTTATTTTCATATGACAGACACTACAATTTTATATATTTGTTTCGTATTCAGAGACCAATATGATGTAAATCCATTAGGATGTCCTCTTAAAATTTGATAGGTTGTTCAATTTGCTACGTGACAGGATTACGCGGGGTCACGGTAAATGTCATAATGTATAATTCATTACGCTTCCATACGTTTGTCATGTCTGGTTATCTACTATGGCCAATGGCTTTTTAGTCTTCAATTTTTGCATTGAGTATGTGTGCGACAAATGGACAAATAACTTAATATAATACCACGATATCGATGATTCATTTTTGATTAGAATGGATGTACTTCAAAGGTAGTTTGATGAGAGTTTGGTAAGTTCACATTAATTCTATTCATATTCCATTTGAAGTCGGTTTTTATTTTTACTCGTAAATATACTTGTAACTAGTTATAGTCAGAATCAGAATCATTTATTCGTGTACCATAGGTATTAAATACTCAGCCCGTAGTTTTGGGCTTATATAATAAGGCTATGGGTGGCGTAGGAAGCGACTAAGTACCTCGGGTTTACGGGCGACGAAGGTGGACTTTTGTCGTTAGTTGCGCCCGCCACTTCGTCCAGGTGGAATTTAACAAAAAAATATTTAGTTTATTTTTTCGTTTTTTCATTTTTATTAGCTAAAAAAAGAGTAGCCCAAGTTATTTCTTACTACATCAGCTATCTGCCAGTAAAAGTTTCGTCAATATCAGTCTAGCCGGCACAAAAAGACCAGACAAAATTTGTAAATAATACAACGGTACATCTAGCCGTGAGCAAAAATGAAGGGTCGGTTGAGAAAGTTTGAAAATCTCGGAGGATAATGACGCTAGTTAACTGAGATGAATTGTGCATGATAGACAATTAAATTCTTTAAATAAAATATTTTTTTTTTAATTAATTTATCTATTTTTCATTAAAACATAAACTTTACCCTCTACTAAGAACCCAGGTCTCAGAACCATAGGATACAATACGGCCTCAGGAAGGTTTTGTAGAATAGCAGTTTCATTTTACGGGTTAGACGGGTTAGTTTCGATTATTTCAGAAGGTCAAAGTAGATCAATGCTAGACGGAGAGAGTTCATGGCAGGCTATGGTCTCTTTCTGTGAGGAGGTAATGTCACAGAAAGAGACCTCGGAGCGGGCAAGGGAAAACGCCACCCTATCAGACTCGCTCCGGCTAAGACGACGAGGCGTCAGGAGAAGGCAATTTGCCCGCCTCTTCGAACCTCCTTAGTGGGGCAGCTGGCGTGGAGTTGGGGAACTCCTCGCTGGCTTGCACGACCCCACCCAACTGGGGGCCTAGACTAGCCTGGTGAGCATGGCTACCCCCCACAGGCGCAGGAGGCCCGGTTTTAGATCGGGTCTGTCACTGAGGCGAGATGGTGAATGCTAACGCGACCCCATCTCGCCCCATCACAGTGAAGGACTGCTCCATGGGAGGTTTTAGTCGGTAGGGGCCTCTAGTAGGCCGAGCCCGACATAACTTGCCCGGCGGGCACGTATGAATAAAAGCATTTCCTCCCATGAAAAAAAAAAAAGAAGGTCAAAGTAGCATTTATAAATAAAACTAATAGCTCGCGAAAAATAACAATTACCCATAAATATGAAGTATTCGAACAATAAATAACGTTTATACGTAACGCGAGGATATTTATTTGTTGACTCGAACTGTTTACGATGGCGAATAAGTGAAAAACGTCGAATTCCGGTGAAATATTCACGTCATAAACAATACGGGGAGCGGTGGACGACCGGTGGCGTACGTTTATGAGCGTACATCGTAAATGAGAGGAGTTAATACAGCATATAGATCCTACTTCTCCTTGTTTCGTCGGTTTCCTCACTGCTCACGGGTCTTGTCCACCTTATGGGAACCGCAATCCGCCACTTCGATCGCGACGTCGCCACGTAGATATGCGGTCGTGTCGTGGTGCGGATCTGATCTCCCCAGTGTGTGGGGCTTCGACCTCTAGATCTTGTCCCATCGTTTTTGCCTGTGAGAACTAACTTTTCCAAATTAAAACAATGTTTTGGCAGAATTAAAGAACATTTTTTAATTTGGGAAAAGAACAATTTGTCGCATGTTTGTTTTCGGTGTGCAATCAAGTTATATCTCTCTGTCCCTCTAGCTAACATCTATAGATAGATATATTTTTTAAAAGATAATTTCTTGTGGCAATGTGACCAAAATATTTGAAGGGGCGATGCTCCTGGTATATGGTATCGGCAGTCAACCCCTCTAGTGTTGTATGGTAATAGCTAATGAGACAGAAATAGTATTATTGGTTAGTAATATAGTATAAAAAAGTCCTTACTAGTAATACGACAAATATTGTCTAATAACAATACACACGGACTATATAACGGTATAAAATGTTAAATTGGTACTGGTGATCGTGAACGTGGCGTGTTACTACGGTATTTGACGACGTGCTGACTCAATAGATTACACATAAGCGTTTTCAACAAATGGTGACATATAAAACGCGGTTTGAATGCATAGCACTCGAACAATATTGTAGGATGCGCTTTCTAAAAATGACGGCGTCCAGAAATACATTTGACTTGAGACCTTCTTCTTTAGAGAGTGAGTTTAGGAACTACATGATCTATACATCGCCATTCCACCGTCGGACTTCAAAACGCGCTGCAGGTTTCATCTTTTTGTTGTGAACATCCCTCAAACCCGAACGAAGCGCTTTGCTTAGTCTTTCATTATTCGTACAGCAAAGGATTAGAATAGTTTGCCCGCGTCTGTCTTTCCCTCCGATTACAATGTGGGTATTTTCAAGAGTAGAGTGAATAGGCATTTACTAAGCTAGTGCGCCTTACCACCCAGGATTGCATTTCCACTCAACATCAGGTGGGATCGTAGTCAAGCACTTGTTTAGAAAGTATAATTTCTCGGCCTATTGCTAGGGATCCCCCTTCCTAATAAGTCTACACCACTTTGCCCGGTTTCAGTATCCTCCTTTGTGAGATTGTTCTCAATCAAATCAGTCTTCTAGACGTCTAGCCAGCGTTTATTGGTTACCGTGGGATTTACGGGACTAAGCTATCTTACATTACAACATAATAATTTCTCGTTTATCTTTTCCAGGTCAAAATGGCGACGGACCCGGCACAAGTGACAGGGGCGACTACGCCGGGTGCTGACAGCTTGGGACCTGACACAGGCCAGGCGGTGGTCGCGCAGCCGCCCAAGAAGCCGGCAAGGCCGAGGGGAAAGCCTCAGCCGGAGAAACCTAAGAGAAGTCTCTTTTGCTTAAGTCTCGAGAACCCGCTGAGGAAACTGTGCTACGCTATAGTGGAATGGAAGTATCCTTTACTGAATCGATTTTTCATGGGGCCATGCCTACGGTTTTTTGCGTGAGACATTTAGGATCATGTGCCAATGCCGTTGCTAATTCTTTTTGTAACAATTTACGATTATTTTTAACCGACTTCAAAATGAAGGCCTTTTTTTTTGTTTACGAGGAGGAAATCTTCAAAAGATACCCCGCCTTCTGGGGAAGGCGGCGGTTATGTGGGGTTTTACCCACTAAAACCTCCCCGGTGCACGCACCGGAGCCCTCTGCACTGTGCTCAAGGAGAGCACGTCCCGAGGGAGGTTACTCCCTCCCCTCTGCCCTCGCAGTGCAAGGCGACACGGGCCAGCCGATGTCGCCTTCTTCCCAGGTCCACCTTGGCGGACGACACCAGCTTCTCTGTGTGCCATTCTATGTAGTTCGTAAAAAAAATATGGCGTCAAATGAAGTAAAATAAAGTATATTTTCTATTCGCGCTAGTGATATGAGATCGACTTAGTCATGTGTAAAGTCTAGACGTCTAGAGGTTTCTCGGGTGGAGACGAAAGAAATATTCTACCAACTTTACTGTAAGCTGTGTGTATTATGTTTGTTATATATATTTTTTAAAATATGAAAAGAACTGTTTTTGTTTGTTCATCACATGTTGTTTTTTTTCATCACAGGGTACACAAAATTAAAAATATTAACAAATAAATGGAATAAAGCGATATTTAAGGTTACTGCGCGGTCCTTGATCAAATTTTTATTCGGGTCGAAATATGCTAAATGAATTACTCAGGCGGCCTCTTGTATGTCACCGGGTTTTTAAGGTGTGGCCCAGCTTTTACGTCTCTTAGCTTGAACCTTCGTAGGGAGTAACTATAAACATTCTTGTTAACATTGCACTTAAGCTTAGCCTTGTGTTAGGAGATGGTTCACGTGAGGATGAATTCCGGTCTTTGCCGGGACCGGCCGGTCGTTGGGGTGTCCTGTCGCCTGACAGATCCGGGGCACCCCGCTCATAACGGCTGATGGCATTTGCGGAAGGTTTAGTGGGTAGGGGCTGCCCAGGCCGAGTCCCACACATCCCTCCGGGCCCACCCAGGTTACCGGAGGATGGTCTATAAAAAGATTCCCCCGCGTGAACAAAAAAAAGGAGATGGTTCACGTCAGTAGTCGAATTGTTGATTCGGACTAACGGTACTTGCGATTTGCAGACCATATTAATAATAAGCTATTTAATCGGTTAGACAGATACAAGACATATAAATTAAGCACACAAAACCCAAAAGGTCCAATACTAAGTCTATGCGTTGCAACGCCGAACCGACAGGTTTCATTGCTCAGCGTAATACTGACTACTCAAGGACGGTAAATCAGCGCTGGTATTCTGCAGGAAACCAGATAATCTAGCACATGATAAAAAACATTTCCTGAACGAGTTTCCAGACCATTTGAATATATGATACTAACGACAATATTTGCAAACTGCATCGCGCTGGCTGTGTTCACGCCCTACCCGTCCGGAGACACCAACAACACTAATCAAATATTGGTAAGTAAAATTTAATTTTATTACTAACACCCGTCACTGAGAGGTGTAGGCAGAGATCAAGGATTTCCATTTAGGATAATCCTAGGACACATTCTATTTAATTAAAAGTAGCCCAACTTACTACTTATTACATCAGAAAGGTTTTACAATTTATTATTTAAATACACTGGTATTCTGCCAGTTACACAAAAAATTAAATATTTAGTGGCGACCGAAAACAACACAAATGATTTAAATGATTTTCTTGTTAAAAAATATGTTTATGGAAATTTAAGAAAAACAGCACGTGATATTTACGAAGAACCAAGCGCGATAAATTACTTTGAGGAACGGACGCTTAGGTACTTAGTACCGCGAATATACAATTCATATAAACTAGCAGAAGACTACCTGCAGAAAAACAACAATAAGAAACAATTTAAAACGCAGCTACTAAGTACCTACGCTGCCGAATATTGTAAATAAATTAGTGTATAGATTTATGGGTGCAGTTTTCGCCAATAAACTGCTATGGAAGTTTAGCGAAATAATTTAACTAAATGTTTTTGAATATATATATGAATAATAAATTTAAAAAAAAAGATGTCTTCTTCCAGCCGTTCCAGACATTTGGTATTAGAACATACAAGCAGACAGACAAAAATTAAAAAAAAGTAGTCACTAAAAAACAAACTAACGAAACGAAAGATATCCTATCTTACGTAAACTTGGATAATACAGTATTTTTCATTAAATTTTATTTTTTTTTAATTATATTACTTTGTGTTAAATCCATAAAGAAATATAAATAAATTAATAAAAATATTTTATTTTATTCTAAGGATATTTAATTGTCTATCATATCATCATAGCGTCTTTATCTTCCGAGATATTCAAACTTTCCGACCCTTTATTTTTGCTCACGAGTGTATATCATTGATATTACCAAAAATATCTTCGTATTGACACGAAATATATTTTTATATCATTAGTTGACATTTTATTTTTAATACACCGTTTAATTTATTTTTAGGAAAAAGTGGAGTGGATTTTTATGGTGATATTTACGGGGGAATGTGTTATGAAGATTATAGCATACGGCTTCTTATTCCATCCCGGCGCTTATTTAAGGAATACATGGAACAGTTTAGATTTTACTATAGTTACTATTGGGTGAGTAGCCAGTTTTATAATCGAGTGGGAAATCTTTAACGGTCGAGCCACACGGCGAGCGGAGCGTAGCGTAGTAGGAGCGTAGCAGTACAAAGCCTGCGTGAAGAGGTTTCCTTCATAAATCCAAAATAAATTCTTGTCCAAATAGTATCCCAAACACCATTTTTTACTACCTTACCTATGCCCTTGATATTTGGCACTGGGAGGATCTATCTTGCTCTCATTTTTCAGCATATAATACCCATTTTCTAATTGTATGCCTTTCTGCTAGTGTTCTAAAATATATCTTTCACGTAACAATAGCCAGTGCTATGAACTTAGTCGCACATCGCTAACAAGAGGCTATTCTTGGCATTTTACGGGATAGAATTCGAAACGAAGAAATTCGACGGAGAACATTGACAATCGCTCTACAAAAGTTCAAAGTCAGAAAGTTGAAGAGGCAGTGGGCCGGACATCTGCCAAATCAATGACGGCAGATGGGTCGGAGAAGTGTAGAACGGTCGTTCTCCAGATGGACCGTTGACGGAAGTGGCTGGATGTGGAAAGCGGAGGATCGTATGTGGTGGGAAGCATTGGGGAAGGTAGATTTCCATCAATGGATTGATACGTGTTGATGATGACCACGAAATGATGAACAATACCTATCTATCCTGTATTGTTGATAATGATTTTGACTTATTTAAAGTATTAATTTTCAGCATAGTCAGTATGATTCTTCAAGATTTTTTTAAGGACTCGTTCGATGTGAAAGCACTGAGGGCGTTCAGGGTACTTCGACCTCTTCGTCTGGTGTCTGGTGTACCAAGTGAGTAGTTATTAACAATGTCAATTCTTTTTTTTAATACTTTGAAAACAGGCAAACGGGTTTACAGCTCACCTGATCTTAAATGGTCACCATCGTCCATGAACATCCAGAACGCCGGAGAAGCAGGTGCGTTACCAGTCCTTAAGAGGAGGAAGGAGTAACCTCATTTCTTGAAGGTCCTCAAATCATATAAGTTCGGAAACACCGCTGATGATTGTTGATTCCTCAAGTTGACAGTGCGTGGAAGAAAGTTACGCGAGTAACTTAAAAATATAACATGCTTAAATAAGCAGAAGATATATTTCTAAATAAATTATCGTCAGCAGTGATGATATAATAGTTTTTTAAGTTTCTCGTCAACAAAAAATAATTTAAGTAATGATTTAATACAGCCAATCATTTAACATATTATCATTAACAAATACAGCAAATATTAAAACACACACTAGTGCAAGTGATACGCCATTGGTAAACCATAGCTGCACCAATGAATTAAAAGACTACTAAAACAAATTTTGACAAATACGATGCTAATGAACGTTTATTTTGTACACAATAGGTTTAGCAGACTCGGGCTTGTGTGGTATCGTAGTCAAGCACTTCGAAAGTATAAAAATTAATTTGTATCAAATGGAGGAAAGAAGTTGAATGTGACTATGCAAAACCCGACTACTTAGTTAAATAACTTTAAGTTATTGCTAATTTTCACAGGTCTACAAATTGTGCTAAACTCAATCTTGAAGGCGATGATTCCATTGTTCCACATCGCCTTCTTGGTGCTGTTCGTGATTATCATCTACGCCATCATTGGTCTGGAGCTCTTCTCTGGAGTGCTTCACGATACCTGCTTTTATAATGGAACAGGTAAAATCTATACTCCTTTTTTAATATCGTCGTATCGTAAAGCGTCTAGACGTTCGACGATATTGATCGCATCGATTTCAAATTCAATCGCGTAGAATTGTACTAATAAATGTTTAATCGGATTTTTTACGTATAAAAAAACAATATCTCAGTTTTAAAATGCAAATACAATATTTGTAAATAAATACATTATTGCACAAACTAAATACTTTTTCTTAAGTCCTTTTCCCGATTGTTTCAGCTGTTTTTATCGTTAAGATATTAGAGATTTGTTTATTGTGAGAAATAAGCTAAAAGTATACTAATACAACAACACTTGTCATATTAGTGGAATGTCTGCGCACTTGCCTCATGTTGGATAGTGCGCCAGCAACCAGAGTTTGATCCACGACACCAATGAAATTTAAATAAAATTTTTCTAAGACAGGTTAAGTCCACTCGTCGCGGGGATGCATGGCGGACTATTGAATAATTTTTTTCTTGGAGTGTATGACCTGCGTCCATCAGTGGGACATATATAGGCTGATACTATATTTTTTAATAACTGTTAGTTAGTCGAAGTTACTCTTCACCGGTAGACTCTTTTATCGAGTTACTATGAATAGAGGTTCAGGCTAAGCGACCAAAGAATTATGCCACCTCTCATTCCGGTGAAACAGTCGAACCTTCTCTGGCTAAATTGAGTAGGTTCGTTGTAAATTGTTGGTTTACTTTTTGTTATTTTCAGGGGAGATGGTAGAAGAGCCTTCGGCCTGCAGCAGAGAACCTGACGTGGGTTTCCAGTGTCCAGAAGGACAGATCTGCAAGGAGTATTGGAAAGGACCAAACTACGGCATTACCAACTTCGACAACATCGGCTACTCAATGCTGACTGTGTTCCAATGCATTACTCTAGAAGGGTGGACGGATATTATGTATTCTGTAAGGAGATAGGTTACTCATATAGAGGAATAAAAACAAGTATTTTTACGAGCAAAAACAGACTTCAAATTGAATCGAACGTTAAAGGCTTTTACGCGCGAACGCCCTCTTTGTTTTTACGAATTATCGTAGGAATATCACGAAATAGAATTAAACAGAACCTAACCAAACTCTCATGAAACTGACCTTAATATATATCTTTTCAATAAAAAAATGAATCATCGAAATCAGTTGGCGTGATATTGAGTTATCCGTCCATTAGTGCGGCACATACTACATGCAAATTTTAGACATATGGATTTCTCATAGCATAGCATTGTCCGATTTAGACCAAATTTCCCAAATGGACCAAATGGGATTACACGGAAAGCACTAGCTTTCAAATAAAAAACAAATCATCAAAATCGATTCACCCAGTCGAAAGTTATGCGGTAACAAATATAAAAAAAAATATAGACCTGAGAAACCTCCTTTTTTGTCGGTTGAAAACGTCGTTATAGGTCACTTTTGAATCGCTTTGGAGCATCATTTTATGTTTGCTGTTCATTATACTTGTGTAACTATAATCTCTATAAGTTATATTGGATGGCATCGTGTTCAAGCATTCGCTTAGTAAGTATAAAGAAAAAAAAATCGAACAGAGATGATGAGATTTTGGGTAATGTGGCCTTAGTGCGGAATGCCACTCCCATAATTATTTTTGCACGTTATCTTGACCTTCCAATGTGCCGCCGGTAAATTAAAATATCACAGAAATGATGAGGAATACGGAAATTATATTTTATACACTTTGTTATATTAGAAATATATAGAATCGGAAAAGTCTAATGGAAATGTTGACATGTGTCTTATAAAAATTTTCTAATTCCAAATACAATATGAATAATTTTGTCGTCTAAAATCCTCTTTGTCTCTTGCGAGGCAAAACAGTGATTGTCACGTACATATATTAAATGGTTTTGACGATAAAAAGTATTAAATACACTAGTAAATATATTTTCTTTACACATATTCACCAAGAACTATAGATGCTTTCATCAACACTCCTCTTATTGTATTCTTTTAGAAAAATTCAATTTACATTCTTTGAAAGTTAGAAGGTTATACCATGATCAAATTTTTCTGTACAAAATCTGCCATAATAAATTCGATTGTACAGAGCTAATTAATAATATATACTTTCGTGTTCCTAGCAGTTCTCAGCGCATTCGTGATACATACACTCACAAAATGTTTTCTCCCATTATTACGAGAACCAACGCCGGTGAACGCGCTCCATTGACTAGGATTATGAAGCAGTATAATGACCATTTCGCCAACATTGATGTGTTATTTCTTGCCTTTTCCTCTTATAAAAAAACTTTAATAAAGAAACTGGATATTTTAAATATGTGAATATAGATATGTGAATATAAATGCAGATCTAAAGTGTGTGTAGTGCTATAGACATTTTGTGGACATTATTATTATTATGTGGATAACGGTGTTGTTTACATATTTATAACTCTTTATACTTAATGTATTTATTATCTTAATCTTTTAATATGTATTTGTTTGTTGTTCCAAATAAAAAAAAAAGAAGATTTTGAAGTTGAAAAGTTTTTATATGTTATTTTTTTTCAGATAGCTGACGTGAAGGGAAACGTGTGGGTTTGGATCTACTTCGTCACTTTGGTCATATTTGGCAACTTTTTCGTTATGAATCTCATCCTTGGTGTACTGTCAGGGTAAGTTATGTAAGTTTCTAGATATATGTAAATTGTTTTTGTTCCTATTGTTTATTTCCTATTACAGGTGGATTGGAATAAAGCAATCGGAGTCGGAATTGTTTTGAAGTAAAACTTATTTACGCACGCTTGACTTGAGGAGTAAGCTAGTAAGAGCGTTACGAAATTTGGCGAAAGGAAGTTGAAAGGCGGATTCATGTCAGTGAATATAGAAAAAGTGAGAAAGAGAGAAAGAATTATGTTTTGTATATCAAAGACACAGTATAAGCCTATTGTCTGCATCATACTGTGGGAGCAAGAGATTATTTAACGCTATAACATTCTTTTCAGTGAATTCTCGAAGGAAAGAGAGAAGGCGAAGAGTCGCGGTGATTTCCAAAAGTCCAGGGAGAGGCAACAGTTCGAAGAAGACCTCAAAGGTTATCTCAACTGGATAACAGTGGCGGAAGAATTGGACCTGGAGAATGATCAAGGGCAGAAAGATGAAGATAGTGATTCACCAGGTGTGATGAATATTATTTCTCTAGCTACTCTTGTTAGGTTAAGTCTCCACTAATCTCTTCTCCCCTTCCAATTCTTCAATATAACTAGGTCTATTTAAGCTTAACTTTTATTCGATATGAGCCTCAGTGTCCGTAGGTTATGTTGCTTAGTATCTTAGAATCTGAATTTGTTTGTTGCAATATTAAGTGTTAATCTAACACGTGCTCGACGGTAAAGGAAAATATCGTTAAAAAATATTTGTAAGACAAATGAAGTCTGCCAATCCACACTACAGCCGCGTGACGGACTATGTCCGTATACTCTCTTTACAAAGAAGGGATACGATTTTGATAATTTCTAAGAAAGTGCTTGAGAAGATCCGTAGACGAACGAAGGTAACCGACATAGCTCGCCGGGTAAGCAAGTTGATGTGGCAATGGGCAGGGCACATAGCGCGTAGAACAAATGGCCGATGGGGCCAAAAAGTTCTCAAGCAAGCGCAGGGTAGGACGACTACCCTCAAGATGGTCTGACGACCACATACAGACCGCAGGACGCAACTGGATGCGAGCCGCTTACTAGCGTTCCTTTTGGAAATCATTTGGGGAGACTTATATCTACTCGTAGCAGTTGATGTTTTACGATGTTTGTGACGATGATCATGATAAAGCAAGTGCTGGCCCACGATCCAGCCTATTGTTAAGTGGAAATGCATTCTTAGTGTATATATTTACTATATAGGTATTTTACTATTCTCTTAAATTGTATTCTCACACGTCTTAAATGGCGATTAGAAGTACGGGAAATGTCACACGTATCACAGATACTACTCGTATAATGTACAGACACTCGACTACATATATGAGTATCTCGACACTCAGAAGGTAAGGTGTCCTAGTTTAGAAATTGTTTTTTTTTCTTTATTATGGCAACAAACAGTCCTTTTTTGTTTATTATGTTACATTATATATATATTTTTTTACAAGTTCTTATCGACCAACAGTGCCGACAATGATTAGTTTATTATAATTTACAATTTGCATCCGCGTACAAACTAGAAGGAGCAAACAGAATCCAGTCAGGAGAATTTACTTACAATTAAAGTTTGGAACCTAATAAATGTGTTGCTAAAACTATCCACTTCTGAAGTTAAGTCCTCCACGTTGCAGAAATTCTTATTGTAATAGTGCAAGCTTTTGATGAGGAAACGATTACTTGTATAGTTTTTTTTCGCTGGAGGTGGAACAGATATGTTAAAATACGAGTTGTTTAAGTGTAGAACACGAGAGGGTTGAATTAAAAAATTATTATTAGTGATGAAGTTAATTTAATTTTTCCTAAAATATCCGAACAGTCAACATGGCCATTAAGAATGTTGTAAAGATAATAGAGATCAAAATGTGAACGACGATTTACAAGACTTGGGAGGCGATAAATTTATAAAGATTTTTGATATGAATTCTCGTAGCAGTGATTTGTACGAAATGTCATGTCATGAAAAGGGGAAGACAGAGGTACGCAATTTGTTTTAGTCCTTTGCCAAACGACGGATGTAAAATTTACTTTTTTTGATTTTTCAGGCAAAAAAGAACGGAAGAGTATCGAGGGGTCGCAAAACAATGTTAACGCGAATGGGGATCAAATTCAGAGCTCCACTTGCAAAATCTACTGCCGAAGATTTGACAAGGTCATCATTTCTTAAAATCTATCTTCTTTTGAATAAGTACATAAGTGCAACTATCCCACCTGATCTTAATTACGGATGCAGTTATGGTAAGGCGCTCTAGCTTAGTAAATATATATATATTATTTACACTCTTCTCTGGATGACACAGTGTAATCTGAGGTAAAGACAGGCGCAGGTAAATTATTCCAATCCTTCACTATAATAACAGCAAAAGTAATTTAATTACTTGGAGTTAATTAGGTCCTACTACTCTATCTTATACCTTTAAATGAGCAATTCTTGGATACATATGATCTGAATCTCGGAAATGAGAAATCAAGAATTGCGAAAAAATTTAATTATTTTTTACTTGCATTAAGTTTGCCGAACCCTCGGGTTCACT
Organism: Meandrusa payeni; assembly: GCA_029286785.1. Lineage (NCBI taxonomy): Eukaryota > Metazoa > Arthropoda > Insecta > Lepidoptera > Papilionidae > Meandrusa > Meandrusa payeni. Next base: position 9,329,529 of record JAGSMX010000029.1, read on the forward strand.
GCTCAAAGTGGATCCGGGAAGAAGGCGACATCGGCTTGCCCGTGTCACCTTGCACTGAGAGGGCATAGGGGGGAGGAATTAACCTCCCCTCCTGGGACGTGCTCTTCGAGAGCACAGCACAAAGGTGCTCCGGTGCGTTCCACTGAGATCCCGGAGTCCCTCACCATGTACCAAGGAAGGGCGACCGGAGGGTTTTAGTGGGTAAGAACCCAACATAACACCTTGACAAGATCTTGTTGAAGATTTCCCCCCGTGATCAAGAACAAAAAAGGTTTATTGCCATCCAATGAGATAAATTTGAATTTCAAATGCAACGTTAAAACCACACGTGAAACAGGACTAGCTTCATACTATAAGTACATGACAGTGAATATTGTCCATTGTTATTTTCAGGTCAATCGCCGTATGCGCCGAGCGTGCAGGAAAGCTGTGAAGTCGCAAGCCTTCTACTGGTCTATTATCGTTCTAGTTTTCCTTAACACGTTGGTATTGGCTTCCGAGTATTACGGGTAAGTTGGTACCAGTAATGCGTAATAGCACGGCCATTTTGACAGTGGGATGTTTACTGTTTACTGATGACGTATATTTAGCTTTCTTAGCGATCTATCTACTCGTTCCATGCTTGGACCTAAATAACTCTCGGATTTTTTAAATTATTTTCGAAGCGAGTGCTGGACCACGATCCCACTTAATGTTTAGCGGCAATGCAATCTTGGATGGTAAAGTGCACTAGCTTAGTGGATGCCTCTTGAAAACGTCTACATTGAAAGCGGACAGAAAGATGCAGGCAATCTATTACAATCATTTGCTGTACGTATAATAAAAGACGTAGTGAAAAAAACCGGTATATCCTCACCGACAAATCGTTTTTTTTCAATAAAGCGCAACCACAGCCTTGTGTCCGTGTTCTTTTCTAATGCACTTTGATTGGTTACTTTGGTTTTATCAATAAGAGTGCTACCTCTACAGTTACTACGTTTTTTGTTCTAATGCCTGATTTTTGAAGGTGGTGTTGGAGAATGCTCTGGTTCACGCGTCAAAGACGCCTCGTTGCATTGATATTAGTTTCTCCGCGACTGCTTCGTCCCTTCTTCTCACGGCCATTTTAGGTTGTAGTTTATTATTTTCTCTTTTGATGCGGCCGTTGCCCTTATCACCAGTCTTCCTGTCGTCATAGTCATCTATGTAATAGACCGACAAGTCGTTACAGGTTTGCAAGCTTTGAAAAATATTGCCGCGCTTGTAGAACCAATTAAAGTAGCGACCACCATACAAAAGCGTGGTGGTCGCTACGAGGCTACGCTATTACTTTGCTACGGGTTACGGTGCTACGGGGCTACAGAGCGACGGGGTGTGGTTTATTAGATTTATTAGATGTGGTTTAACAGAATGATTTTTGTACCGTATCTTGGAAAAAACTGTTATAAACAATATTTCTGCTTGCGTGTAATGTGAGCACCGCTGGTTGTGTTCTCAAAATTTTCAATTATTCTACAGTCAACCACGGTGGCTGGACTATTTCCAGAACTACGCGAACTACCTTTTTGTCGTGCTCTTCACAATGGAAATGCTTGTCAAAATGTACGCACTGGGATTCCAGGTAAGTCGTAAAGTGATAAACATCTCATAATAAAATAACCCATATGTAAAATCCCTTGTTTAAAAAGGCATGATTAATTAACAGTAATTATAATGTATACGACAAAAACCCAAAAGAAGATAATTTCTAAAAAATAAACACAATACAAATAGGATTTGATGCCAATATTGGACACCGTCTCGGTATATGCCGTCGCAAGGACGCGATAGCTCTGATTTTCAGTGGTGCCCAAGACTATCCAACGTCGTGCGCAATACTACCTTCACATGGAATTTATACAGAATGTAATAAAAAAACCTGTTACTAATATATTTTTTTATAACTCGCCTATAGAATTATAACTTCAATAAACACCAGCAAAGCTGCGTTTGTCTGTCCTGTAAGAAAAGCAATCATACCTATCATATTGATTATTGAAGGATACTTAGACTACTTCTTAACTTCGTAAAACACCGTTGTGTGTTCCAGGGTTACTTCGTTTCCTTGTTCAATCGCTTCGACTGCTTCGTGATGGTCTGCTCGCTGGTGGAGTTGGCGCTGACTCTCTCCAACACCATACCACAGCTGGGCATCTCCGTGTTGCGTTGTGTTCGATTGCTTAGAGTGTTTAAAGTTACTAAGTAAGTTTTAAGTGTCATCTATGCAACCGTATAGTATAGGTCAGATGACCATTATACAGCTAAAACATAGCATTCAAGCGGGCAGGTTCTGTTTTAACCGACTTCAAAATTAGGACTTTGGGGTTTAAGCTTCGAAAATGCTCATTAATTGATTGTCTTATTATCCATTTCAGGTACTGGCGGTCACTTTCTAACCTAGTCGCGTCCCTTCTTAACTCCATCCAGTCCATTTTCTCCCTCCTACTGCTTCTCTTTCTGTTTATAATGATCTTCGCGCTTCTGGGAATGCAGGTTTTCGGCGGAAGGTTCGACTACGACCCTGTGCAAGAGAAGGAGAGACACAACTTTGACTCCTTTTGGCAGGCAGTTTTGACAATGTTTCAAGTAAATATTTATTTTGTTATGAAACAAGCTTTAGAATCGTGTAATATTAATAACAAATGAAACTATTTTCGGGATATACGTAGGTAGCGTTAAAATAGTATCGAATTAATATATACAATCTAAATTTGGTTTGCAATTTGTTTTTAATATGGCGGTGATTTTTGACAAGGCGTTCGATATGTGATTTAGCACTCATGGGTTCAAACCCAGTTCGCTCTTTCAATTAGTGACTTTTTACGATTACTTAAGTACAAAAATATCACTAGAATCCCACTTGATGTTAAGTGAAAGTGCACTCTTGGTTGGTAAGGTAAAAAAGCTTAGTAAAAGTATTTTTAATATACTCGCAATGACGATGGAATCCATGAGAATTTTTTTTAAGTATTACATTTGCATCAAGTATGTGCGCTACAAACGGACAGATAACATCACATCAACCGATTTCGATGATTAATTTTTTTGGAAAGGATGTACTTTAAACATTTATTAAAGTTTGGTTTGGGGAAAGGGAGAAATACATGATCTAATTCCCCCATCCCCGTTCCACCATCGGACTTCTAGATGCACTGCGGGATTTCATCCTTTTGTTGTGAACATCCCTCAAACCCGAAAGAAGCGATTTGCTTCGTCTTTCATTCTTCGTACAGCAAAGGACTGGAATAGTTTGCTCGCGTATGTCTTTCCTTCCGATTACAATGTGGGTATTTTCAAGAGTAGAGTGAATAGGTATTTACTAAGCTAGTGCGCCTTACCATCCAGGACTGCATTTCCACTTAACATCAGCTGGGATCGTAGTCAAGCACTTGCCTAGAAATTATTAAAAAAAAAAGGTTGTGAATAATTCAATTTTGTAATTCTCCTATGAATTCGGAAATACAAAGAGGGTGTTCGCGTGTAATGGTGTTTAACGTTTGATTCGATTTGAAGTCAATTTTTGTTTTTGCTCGTAAATATACTTGTTTATTTATTTAACATGTGCCACAGGCAAACTTGTCAGGTTACAGATAGTCTAGTATAAAAATATCTAAATACGCCAGCATGTTTGATTTCAGATCCTGACAGGTGAAGACTGGAACGCGGTCATGTACCACGGTATAAACGCGTACGGAGGCTCTGGTACCACAGGCATGTTCGCATCCATTTATTTTATCGTCATCTTCATCTGCGGTAACTGTATCCTTTTAAAAGCCTAGCCTTTTTTTTTGTTTTACTTGTGGGAACGTACCTAGCCGCGTAATCGTTCCCCGGGGGAAGGACGAGTTATGTCGGGCCCTCACCGACCAAACCCACAAGATGTTCTACCAGTGTCGTGTACGGCGGGGCTACGGGATCGTAGCGAGCCTCCCCCTCGCTGCCCTCCAGGCAAGGCGCGCCGGAACATAGGACGCGCCTTCCTCCACGACCTCCGTAAGTGGGTGACAAACTCCCCCGAGTCCGTCACCTGGAGGCCTTGGGGGTCAGGATACGAGCTGCCACTTCGCCCGCCCAGCCTATGTACACCTTTAGTAATACTGTTTAATAAATGTATTACTGAGGGCACATTCCCTGATATCTGGAAAAGAGCTAACATTGTTGCTATTTATAAAAGCGGCACCAGAAACTTAGTAAATAATTATAGACCTATTTCTATACTTTGTACTTTGTCAAAGCTTTTTGAGAGACTCGTTCACGACGAATTGTATCCAAAACTTTGCAACGTTATAATTCCCGAACAACATGGATTCGTTAAACGCAGATCCACAGTCACTAACCTAGCAATATATACTGGCCATCTGTATGAAAACATGGACAAACGCATTCAAGTAGATGCAGTTTACACAGACTTTCAGAAGGCTTTTTGACAGAGTGGATCATGACATCTTATTAAAAAACTTGCCTTCAATGGAATCAGAGGCAATTTGCTCAGATGGTTTTGCTCCTATGTTGTCAATAGAGCGCAAGAGTGGTAATAAACGGGTTTCATTCTGACTTTATACCTGTTACGTCTGGTGTACCACAAGGCTCAATTCTTGGACCATTGTTATTTATATTATATATAAATGACATCAATACATGTTTCCTTTACTCAGAATTTCTGCTTTACGCTGACGATTTAAAAGTGTTTAAACCAATTAGAAATAAAGACGATACCCTTCTTTTACAAAGTGATTTAAACCGGTTAAGTACCTATTGTGTCAACAACAAATTGAATTTAAGCATTCCCAAATGCCACCTAATTACTTTCACAAAAAATAAGAACCGCTTTTTAATTGATTATAAATTATGTGATGAGTATATAAATAGAGTAACATCACTACGAGATCTTGGAGTAACACTAGATGAAAAATTACACATGAACCTTCATATTGAAAACATTATTAATAAAGCTTATAAGATGTACGGTTTCATATTACGCTTCTAGAGTTTAAAAACTCCAACTTATATACACCTTTACAACTCTTTGCTTCGCCCTCAATTGGAATATGCTTGTATGGTTTGGGATCCTGTTTATAATAAATATGTTGATGATATCGAAAGAGTACAGAACAAGTTTTTTAAAACCTTGAACTACAGGTGCCACAAAAATCGTACTCCTTACAATGATATATTAAGGGAACACAAAATTTTACCCTTGAAATCAAGGCGCATGCTTCTTCAAACCATGTTTCTACATGGATTGTGTAACAATAAATTTGACTGTCCTTATTTAGTAAATAATTTATGTTACGTTGTACCCAGAACAGTTTATCGGCGAGAGGTTAGGACATATAATTTATTTTCTTTAAACTCCTGTCGTTCCAATGCTGGTGTGCGTTCACCTCTCCGTCGTGTGGTGGATATATACAATAAGTACTTCGCAGATGTTGATTTGTTTTCATTGCCTACTACTAAATTTAGAAAATGTATTAAAGACAGCTTATTTAGTTCATTTAGTTAACAAGTATTTATTAGTTCATTTATTTCTGTATTCTTCTTCTTAGTATAAACTTTGTTTTTGTTTTTTTAAGTGTTGCACGATAAAATAATAATGTTAAATAATTTGCGGATAATGTTGTTGGTAGTGCAGTTACATATCTTATTTCTATTATGTCTTTTATAATGTCAATTGTGCTATTGTTTGTTGTCCCAAATAAAGAGAAAAAAAAAAAAAAGTGGTAAACATATCATAATAAAATAACCCATATGTAAAATCTCTTGTTTAAAAAGGCATGATTAATTAACAGTAATTAACATGTATACGACAAAAACCCAAAAGAAGATAATTTCTAAAAATAAACACAATACAAATAGGATTTGATGCCAATATTGGACACCGTCTCGGTATATGCCGTCGCAAGGATGCGATAGCTCTGATTTTCAGTGGTGCCCAAGACTATCCAACGTCGTGTGCAAGACTACCTTCACATGGAATTTATACAGAATGTAATAAAAAAACCTGTTACTAATATATTTTTTTATAACTCGCCTATAGAATTATAACTTCAATAAACACCAGCAAAGCTGCGTTTATCTATTCTCCTGTAAGAAAAGTAACCATACTTATCATATAGATAATTGAAGGATACTTAGATTAGTTAACTTCGTAAAACACCGTTGTGTGTTCCAGGGTTACTTCGTTTCCTTGTTCAACCGCTTCGACTGCTTCGTGATGGTCTGCTCGCTGGTGGAGTTGGCGCTGACTCTTTCCAACACCATACCACAGCTAGGCATCTCCGTGTTGCGTTGTGTTCGATTACTTAGAGTGTTTAAAGTTACTAAGTAAGTTTTAAGTGTCATCTATGCATTCGTATAGTACAGGTCAGATGACCATTATACAGCTAAAACATAGCATTCAAGCGGGCAGGTTCTGTTTTAACCGACTTCAAAATTAGCATTCTGTATAATCTAGTGCATGAACACGATCCCACCTGATGTTAGTAGGACTTTGGGGTTTAAGTTTCGAACATGCTCATAAATTGATTGTTTTATTATCCATTTCAGGTACTGGCGGTCACTTTCTAACCTAGTCGCGTCCCTTCTTAACTCCATCCAGTCCATTTTCTCCCTCCTGCTGCTTCTCTTTCTGTTTATCATGATCTTCGCGCTTCTGGGAATGCAAGTTTTCGGCGGAAGGTTCGACTACGACCCTGTGCAAGAGAAGGAGAGACACAACTTTGACTCCTTTTGGCAGGCAGTTTTGACAATGTTTCAAGTAAATATTTATTTTGTTATGAAACAAGCTTTAAAATTGTGTAATATTATCAAATGAAACTATTTTCGGGATATACGTAGGTAGCGTGAAAATAGTATCGAATAAATATACACAACCTAAATTTGTTTTGCAAGTTGTTTTTAATATGGCGGTGATTTTTGACAAGGCGTTCGATATATGATTTAGCGCTCATGGATTCAAACCCAGTTCGCTCTATCAATTAGTGACTTTTTACGATTACTTAAGTACAAAAATATCACTAGAATTCCACTTGATGTTAAGTGAAAGTGCACTCTTGGTTGGTAAGGTAAAAAAGCTTAGTAAAAGTATTTTTAATATACACGCAATGACGATGGAATCCATGAGAAAACCATTTGAGTATTTAATTTGCATCAAGTATGTGCGCTACAAATGGACAGATAACTTAACATCACACCAACCGATTTCGATGATTAATTTTTATCGGAAAGGATGTACTTTAAACATTTATTAAAGTTTGGTTTGGGGTAAGGGGGAAGTACATAATCTAATTCCCTCATCCCCGTTCCACCATCACCGCACTGCGGGATTTCATCATTTTGTTGTGAACATCCTTCAAACCCGAACGAAGCGATTTGCTTCGTCTTTCATTCTTCGTACAGCAAAGGACTGGAATAGTTTGCCCGCGTCTGTCTTTCCTTCCGATTACAATGTGGGTATTTTCAAGAGTAGAGTGAATAGGCATTTACTAAGCTATTGCGCCTTACCATCCAGGAGTGCATTTCCACTTAACATCAGCTGGGATCGTAGTCAAGCACTTGCTTAGAAATTATTAAAAAAAGGTTGTGAATAATTCAATTTTGTAATTCTCCTATGAATTCGGAAATACAAAGAGGGTGTTCGCGTGTAATGGTGTTTAACGTTTGATTCGATTTGAAGTCAATTTTTGTTTTTGCTCGTAAATATACTTGTTTATTTATTTAACATGTGCCACAGGCAAACTTGTCAGGTTACAGGTAGTCTAGTATAAAAATATCTAAATACGCCAGCATGTTTGATTTCAGATCCTGACAGGTGAGGACTGGAATGCGGTCATGTACCATGGCATAAACGCGTACGGAGGCTCTGGTACTACAGGCATGTTCGCATCCATTTATTTTATCGTCATCTTCATCTGCGGTAACTGTATCCTTTTGAAAGCCTAGCCTAGCTTATGTTGTCTTGTTTTAGATACTTACTTAGACGAAAAGACGGATATAAATAAACATAATTCATATATTTATACATATTTTCTTTATTGCTCATATTAAAGTAAAATCTGAACTTAACCTAAAAGTTGGCAAGGGCAGCGTTATCGCTATGAGCGATCTATACCAGGCAGCCCTGTAGGACAGAAATAATTAGCAGGGTAACAAGAAGTTAATAATGAATTAATAAGAGCAAGAATTGATTATAAAAGAGAAAGAAGAAACATAATCAATACATACAAAAGTATAATATACAAAATTTTATCTACTTCCGAAAAAATATAGCATACAATCTTTTATATACAAACATATAAAATGAATGTTTGTCTGCATGTTGTTAATGGAATCGTAAACTATGAATTTCATCATGTGACGATTTTCAACAAAGTGCTGTACATGAGTTTACGAAGGTTTCTGAATTAGCACTGCCACATATCAGAGTGTAAAATAAAATAAAGGATTTTTTCTATTAAAAGCAAATTTTATAAGACCTCGGTTGACCGGAATGGCGTTCAGTCGTTTAACTAACGAATGACAACTTCAAATAGACCATACGTCATCATAAATGTCAATCACAAACAATTACTACTTCTTTCGTAACATAAAAACGGTTTTCAAATAGTGTTTTTGTTAAGAGGTTTATCGTGTTATTCATTGTTGTTATTATATTGGTATAAACAATGGCAAAAAAACGTTTGTGTGCTCAGCTATTAAGTTTATAAACCTAAATCTAGTAGTACGCAGTCATAGAAATGTAGATACTTATCGACTTTTTCATCGACTTATACTAGTCGAAAGAATGTTAAGATAAAACTAAATTTAGTTCTTCTCGTGAATCTATTTAGTACTTAAACATGTTTTATAAAATATCATATCCTTAACTGTCTAGTCAGATATTCTTCTAAACGTCTTCTTGGCTATTGCTGTTGACAATTTGGGGGACGCAGAAGAAATGGAGGAAATACAGAAAGAAAAAGAGGTAAATATGATCCGACGCAATGAAATCCTCATAGAAAGATATGTTCAAAATTATACGACTTGTAGTCAAAATGAAGGACAAAAAAAACGTGCCTTCTTTTATATTTTCAAAGTAAGCGCTTGACCACGATCCCATCTGATATCAAGTATAGTGATCTAGATGGTAGGACGTACTAGCTTACTATTCACTCTACTCTTGTTACCCATATTGTAATTAGAGGATAAGAAAGATGAATTCAAGCTATTGCAGTTCTTCGCTGAAGGAATAATGAAAGACAAAGCAAAGAGCGACGTTCTGGTTTGAGAGATGTTCACAGCAAAAGGATGAAATCTAATAGTGCGCAAGTCTGATAGTGGAACGGGGATAGGGGATCATGTAATTCCTATGCACACTATCCAAAACCATTCAGTAGAACACCGAAAGGCTAGCTACCTTACCTGTGCTCAAGACTAAGCAGACTGGTTTCAGCTGCGTCACCAAGTAGCCTCTTAGCACGCCTGTCAACCAAGTACAAAATAGCAAGGTAACATTTATCAGCTTCTGTCCAAATGTGACAACGATCTTCTTTTACTTTCCCTCAAATTCTGAACTGTGACCACGTATTGATCGTAACCCGAACGAAGCGCTTTGTTTCGTCTTGCATTATTCGTACAACAAAGGACTAGAATACTTTGCCCGGTATTTTCAAGAGTAGAGTGAATAAGTGCATTTATTAAGCTGGTCCACCTTACCATCCACGACTACATTTCACATAACATTAGGTGGGAACTACGATAGTCTAGCACTTGTTTAGAAAGTATAAAAAAAAGTATACGCTACCTCCATTGACTGCGGTCATAGGCGGAGTGGACCGCACGCTCGCAGGCACGGTCTTCGCGATTAGCTTCCACTCATTGCCTGGTGGTCTTCTAAGTAGCCGCATATAGGACTTGCTATTGCAATGGCACCGAGGGTATCACGGATCGCTCCTTGTAACATTAATGTTATGTATGAAATATTGATGATGGTTTTCTTGCAGTTCACAGTATTCAGTATTCTAAACACTGTATAACTATAAAATATACTATTAAAGTAAATATATTATATTTGCAGGAAGCTGAAAATCCTGAAGCAGGTAATCCACAGTTGGATGAAGAGAGAATAGAGACTGAAGACGAATATGTTAATGAAGAAGAAGGTTACTCTAGTGAAGGGTAATTTAATCGTTTTCTTAATAAATATCTCTTATCCAATTGTTTCTGTAAAAGTTAATAATTATAACACAACTAGCTGACCCCACAAACCTTGTTTTGCCATTCAAATAGTTGTTATAATAGCAATAATAAATAACACGACGATAAACCTCTTAACACAAACACTATTTGAAAAAGCGTTTTTCTGTTACGAAAGAAGCAGTAATTGTATATATTTGACATTTATGATATGATGTATGGTCTGTTTGAAGTTGTCATTCGTCGGCTGAACAAATGAACGTTATTCCGGTCAGCCGAGGTTAATAAATAAAAATATTTTATTTTACATACAAACATTTGTCAGTACCAATTCAGAAACCTTCATAAACTCATGCATCATGCGTTGTTGAAGATCAACAAATGATAGATTACGATTCTGTAACGGACATATGGACAAAAATTCATTTTTATTTAAATTGAATATAAAATATGAAAAAATAAACTTATAGTTAAGTTAGTTGATCATTGAAGAATATTTACTGTGGACAAAAAGCGTGATGATACAGTGGTCACATATTAATAAACTCGATGAAATAAGACCTATATGTAACAGGATGCGAGCCCATCGCAAACAAGTGATTTTGGATTGGCAACCCATTGGTACAAGCTAGCTGAAAATTGAATCCACATATCATAAAATCATCTAGTGTAGCTATAAGGTTTCCACTGATTTATTACGATACTATACAAAATAGACATTGTTATTTTAATGCAGCAAAAAGCGATACAAGAAAGTAGCGAGGTAAGGATGTTTTCAATATAATTAAGCTTATTTAGGATTTTTTGGGAGTATTGTAACTGACGTCACTGGTATTATACGCTAATGCTCACTTTGCTTCGAGGTTCTAGAGCTTCACCGGATTGTAAGGTGGTGGAACTTGGTCACTCTTTTACAATAGCCGAATATTTAGGGTAAATACTACTTGGTGTACAAATAAGTTTGCGTTAGAATTCGCAGATGGTAACCTGCTTGAAAATTCGTTTGTTTATACCGGTACAACACAACCCTATCTATATTGTTAAGCTCGCATTTCCATCATTATTTTTTCATCTAAAAATGCCTTAATTTTAGCCAGCTATGTGTTATAAGTGGAATCTTTTATTTCTTAAATTAAAAAAAAAATTGCGTCTGAGGCGCATCAATTACTCGTAGATGCATATAATGCCTTTAAAACCACTCAAAAGTTTGAAAACGGTAATTTTTGTAAAAAATTGCGAGGATGCAGATCCGCAGATATTATTATTATTGGAGAACGATTCGTCTCAAACACAAATGGAACACAATTTCGTGAGACATCTCTCAGCAGTCGCACATCGCTTATTCGTGCCCGAACATAGCCGTAGTAGTCTAGCGTACCTATGTCAGTTACCATATTTAAATAACCATTGTATGCAGGTCAGAGCATGAATATGAAGAAACGGCATCGGAGGAAGATGCGGAAGAGCAAGAACCAGAAGAGAGAGACAACGTCAATGAAGTCCTTGTTACCGACATTAAACAGAATGGTAATAATTACTTGGATCCAATGCGATCCTAATTACGTCCAATAGCTGTTCCTAGCTCTTGTGCCCCTCACCACAGAGACTCTAATACTTTCTAAGAATAGAGGTTCAGGCTAAGCTCAATCCATTGTCAAACCGATCTCAAAAAAGGTTTTCAACTCGTCTGCGTGTTTTTTTCTTAATTTGTTTCTTCATAATTTTCGACTGGTTGAACCGATTTTGATGATTTTTTTTTTGTTTGAAAGCTGGTGCTTCCAATGTGATCCAATTTTGTCCAATTCGACAATGGCACCCTTGAGAAACATATAAGTGTTAAATTTAGATGAGATGTGCGCCAAAAAATCATCGATCGATTTTTCATGTACAAAAAAAATACTTCCAAGTTAAAAACAATTGCCCCACTGAATGGTTATGGATTCATATTACATATATAGACTTATCATATATAGGATTAACAGGCTTGGTGAAAAGCGGAAAGCGGAAGTCGCTGTCTACTCCCCTAGGGTTAAGGATGTGAAAGCTTAGGGAAATGGCGTAATGATCGATCGTCTTTCTAATTTCCTTGGCTCGAAGTAAATTCATATAGCTCTACAAAAATGTTTTGTTTTCCTGTAGGAGACGTGAAGAAAGAAGAGTCGCCCTCAATTAAGCGGCAGGCCACGGTGTCGGCTCGACCGCGACGTTTTTCTAAAGTAGAAATCAAGTCTCAGGAGAAACCGATACCAGATGCAAGCAGTTTCTTCATATTCTCCAAAAATAATTGGTACAATTTAATATTCTTGAGGAAGATAAGTATTTATAGCCAATAGCTAAGCGGTTTACTTACAACGGTCAAAACATAGTGGGGCGTAAGTTAATTAAAAATAATATAAATGTAAATTGGAACTGTCATCTTGGTTACAGAATCTAATTGCCTAATTCTAAATGCTCAATTGTAAACGAAAATAGCAACGCCATTTTGTTTTTATATCTATCTACAACTGTAACTAATTTCATTTTATTTAACACATTTAGTTGAAATTAGTAATATGCGTGGCAGAGGGCCTGGTAATCTGTCTGACAGGGCAACCTAGTCTCTCACAAAGAAGGCTTAAATATTGTGTATTATAATGAATTTTCAATTGTAACCTTTGTGAAAGTACAATGAAAAAATATTATTATTAAAAACAACAGGGAGCTTATAAGAAGCTCCTCATTAAGGCGAAGCTTAAAATTGAAGGTTATTAGGATCCTTTTTAACATGATATTTACAAACTATTGTTTGAATTGAATTATTTATTATCAGGTTCCGAGTGTCCTGTTACAATGTCCAGAACAACTCCTGGTTCAAGAATTTGATTCTGCTCTGCATTGTGGCGTCCTCGATCATGTTGGCGGTGGAGGAGCCTGTTCCCACTGGACCTATCAATGAGGTAAAAATCATATTGTACCATAAGCTATTGTAACAAACACTGCAACATTATATATGTACAAATGGTGCTGTCGGTTATAATCGTAGCTCGTTAGTTTCGATGAGAAAATATAGATGGTGCCTCATATATTGTAACGTATCTTGTGACAAAGTGATGTGCTAGGGATTATTATGCTCAGTCCTGTAGTTCTGGGCTCTCAAGAATAAGACTACGGTATCCCCTGCCTGTCGTAGAAGGCGACTAAAAGGTGCCTCGGGTTCACTGGGCGACAAGAGCGGGGGCCTTTGTCTTCCGCTAAGGTGGACCCGGGAAGAAGACGACATCGGCTGGCCCGTGTCGCCTTGCACTGCAAGGGCACAGGGGGGGACGGAGTAACCTCCACCCCCGGGACGTAGTCTTCTTGAGCACAGTGCAGAGGGGCTCCGTTGCGTTCCTCTGGAGATCCCGGAGCCCCTCGTCATGCACCGAGGAAAGGGCCATCGGGGAGATTTTAGTGGGTAAAAACCCCACATAACCGCCGCCTTCCCCTCAGAAGGCGGGGTATCTTTTTGAAGATTTCCTCCCCGTAAACAAAAAAAGGGGTTGTTTATGCCAAAAATATATCGATATATTTTCCGACATAATAAATCGTGAGGTTGTATCGATACTACGCGATATATTGTACAAATATATCGATATTTTTCATGTATCAAAATTTGTTTACAATTAATTAGCGCTTACTCGGCTCAGACTCGACCGTACTGAGAAGTTCTCTCTTCGGATACCAGACTATTTGATTTCATTTGATTCTGCAGTACACACTATAATGCATAGATTATAAAATTTATACAATGAGTCCTGCCGTTGTAAAGAGTAGGAGTGTAATAACATACTACACTACACTCTTCATGATGGCAGCGCAAGTATGGGTTTTATTTTATTCAACTTGTCAACCACATATAAAAGAAAGAATGGAATGCTTTTTTAATAAATTCATTACGATATTTCGTATATCGGATGGAATATATCGATATTAGATGATTCGGTAATATCGGGTTGAAGCGATATATCGCGTCCATATATCGATATTTTATGTAATATCGATATATATCGTGCACTCCTATGATTAGCTTCGCATTGTTTTGGTTAAGTAGAGTTGCGGTACATTCCACATTGAGAATTTACTTCCTACAAGCGATTCTGATTTATATTAACTTGCTGTCTTGTGACTAATATATCCTACCTGGTTTTTGTCACTAGGCCAGTTCGTCTTATTTAAGCACCCCTCCCCTACACTATTACATTTTCGAAGTTGCATTTAAAGATTGCATAGTTTAGAATGTCCAATAAAGTGGTCTAAAAGGGGGCGGTTTCAGGGGCGACAAGGGGTCTTTTGTCTTTCGTCTTCCGCTACACGGCTACGGGAAGACGGCAGCTCTGGTGGCCCCATGTCGCCTTAGTACTGTGAGGGTGTTGGGATAGGAAGTAACCATCCCCTGACGTGGCCTAGAGCACAGTGCACAGGGGCTCCGGTGCGTTACACTGGAGACCCCGGGGCTCCTCGCCGTGCACCGAGGAGCGCCAACGGGGTGTTGAGAACATAACTATAGGTATTTTGCTGACTACGGTATCCCCTGCCTGTCGTACTAGGTGACTAAAAGGGGCCTCGGGTTCACTGGGCGACAAGGGTGGGAGCCTGCGTCGGTGAAAGTGGACCCGGGAAGAAGGCGACATCGGCTGGCCCGTGTAAGATCCCCACATAACCGCCGCCTTCCACCCGGAAGGCAGGGTATCTTTGTGAAGATTTCCTCCCCGTCAACAAAAAAAAAAGAAAAAAAAAAGGTATTTTGCTGAAGATTAGTCTTGTTAAAATTGACCTGTCCGTCCTACTTGGTGAACCTTTAAGGTGTCACAATAATTGTAAATAAATAAATCTGTTTTAATTTCTAGATCCTCCGCAAGATCGATTATTTCTTCACAACGGTGTTCACTCTCGAGCTTATACTGAAATTAATCACTTACGGATTCATTTTACACAAGGACGCTTTCTGTAGATCGGCGTTTAATCTCCTAGATTTGCTAGTTGTTATTGTTTCCTTGGTGTCTCTCTCAGGGTAAGTGTTTTGAAATCTAATCTACAAATACATCATAAATAACTTAGCCACTCGTAGCTCGTTCTGTTATTCCCTAGTGCGACAGTCGCCATTTTAATTATTTCTTTCTTGACTGACAAGCGCGTGTGGCATAGTCCCGCTCCGGGAGTGAAGTTTTCAACCGACATCAAAAAAGAAAGAGGTTCTACATATAAGTCGTAAATTCTGGCTGGATATAAGTAGTAATTTTGCATTAAATACGTGCGCAACAAATGGACGAATAACTCGACGACAACCAATTTCGATGATTCATGTTTTATTGGAAAATATAAACTTCAATAGTTTATTGCAAGTTTGGTCTCGGCTCTGATTAATGTAATATAATATTCCAAAAAAACCAAGGGGGTGTCTGCGCGTAATAGCGTTTAACATTTGATTCCATTTGATGTCGGTTTTTTGTTTTTGCTTGTAAATATACTTGTTATACATAAGTTGGAAAATATTTTACTTGGTATATTGTTCTATTTTACAAACTTATAATGTATTTATAGTTATGTTATGACTCATCAGTATTAATATTAATTTAAATATAACTTAAATCCATATTAAAAAATTAGCTGTTTTACTCTACAGTACCCTAGCCAATTGGCAAGGAAAAATACATATTTATAGGTTACCACTTATAACAAAATTTCAAAATTGCGGCTGTCATACAAGTATTTTTTGTAACTCCCGGGGAGTTTGCCACTTGTAGGGTTATACGCTTGATCAATATTTTAATGTTAACAGATCGAGTAACGTATCCTTCATTAAGATTTTGAGAGTGTTCCGAGTGTTGAGGCCATTAAGGGCAATCAACAGAGCGGAAGGGCTAAAGGTCAGTATTCTAGATTCCTATGAACATCTAAAACAACATAGATATATTAGTAATAGTAAATGGAAGTATTTTTTTATTAATTTTTAGCACGTAGTTCAGTGCGTGATTGTTGCTATAAAAACAATTGGCAACATTTTGCTGGTGACAAATCTACTCCAATTCATGTTTGCTGTAATGGGGGTGCAAATGTTCAAGGTAGGGAAGTCGAGACAATATTATTACAATGTTTTGTTAATTTAAAAATGAAACTTCCTTATTAACGACACCTTTGGGTCAATCTACTTTTCTAAATCATTCGGAAGTAAGTATTTCTCATTCACTGACAAAGTTATTTTGCACAGATTAAAAGAAAAACGTCATCTGATTTCGTTTCGTGTGTGTGCCGGCTTTTTATTAAGAGAATTAGATTTTTACTAACACTGTTTTTCTTTTCGCTTTTACCCGTGGGTCCAAAATATCGCTATATAGGAGTTTGCATGATTTTGGTGTTTTTTTTTTAAATAATAAAACAGCCCAAAGGTGTTGTGTGGTGTTCCTTAATTTTTTTTTTTGTGTATGTGATTTTTTGGACTCAGAATGAGTTAGACAGCTTTGATGTGTTTACTTTGCACAATTCACCCTACCTTGACATTTTCGCTCTGTCACTAGGAGTGAGGTATTACGTTTATTATTGTGTTTTGATTTTTGTATCATTTATTTTGACGGTCAGATCAGGACGCTGGCAGTTTTCGTTTAAATTTCTGAACGCAATTTCCACTTGCGAAATTCGATTTTTGAAATTTGAAGTTTCTAACTTTGTTTTTTTTTTTCATTTTCTTGCACATGTATAATCTGTACAACTACGATATTGGCATAAACGGGTGGGAAAACCTTGTGATCCGGTAAAGTAATTGTTGTATGTGGAATGAATTTACCATTTGTATTATAACAGTATGTCGTGAAGTGTGTAATTGTCTCGATTAAATCTATCGGAAATATATTTCTCATTAACCATATATTACAATTCATGTTTGCTGTATTGGGTATCCAATTGTTCAAGGTATGATATGTTTTCTTATCAATTAGCTTTATTTTTATTGTTATTAAATATTAATTCTACGTGTATTTGTGCTTAGCTTTGTGTGTGGTAACGAAGCGAGGTCAGGTGATACTTTCAATTTCGTTTCTATGTTTTTGTAAATTGGACATATCTTTTAAGCCGAGTTTGATTTCAGGGAAAGTTTTATAAGTGCAGTGATATCACTAAAGTGACAGAACAAGAATGCCGGTAAGGAATTTTTTTTTATGGACGAACTAACACAGTTGGCACAGAGACGCTGGCCTTTACTGCTTCACCGGTGGCATAGCTCTTAGGTCGCTTAGCCTGAACCTCTATTAGGTGGTAACTCGACACAAGGGTCCTCCGGTGAGGGGTGACCTCGGCTTGGACGGTTACCATTATTACGTGTTAGCAGTCCGATCCGAGGGCGCCCGAGAGGGCCGAACCACGACTCGGTCGGTAGCTATTTTATTAACAAAAATCTATTGGGACAATCTAAGCTAAACTAACTTATATGCCACTTCGGGAAGCGTTAGCGCTGGGCGGTAAGGAAATCTTTTTTATTTACCTTTTTTCATGTCTACCCCTACTTGAGATATGGATATTGTCACATGTATAAGAGTCTAAATCAGTTACAGCAATGATATCACAGTATCATTTATTAACTGATTTCTGGATTCCTGGTCTCTGGATCCATAACCGAGTCTTTCGTGGATTAGGATATCATTTTGGGTTTACATGGTTAATGGAGTTAGATGGAAACACAGTTAGGATCGATTGTGAAAGTAACTGAAAAGTAAGTAAGCTAACTGAACCTTTAAATTTTCGAGAAGTGGATACTAGATTATAAATAGATCTATATTATTGAGTCCTATTAATCGTCTTATATGAGTTAGGATTTGACCAATAAGTCCAACATATAACGATAAGTTTTACACACCATACAGCTAGAGACGTGAATGTCTGAATGATTAGATTATATAACGATAGTAAATTTCAATTACCTTTTTAAGCTTTTTTAATTTAATGAAAATAAATAAAAAAAATCAATAGTGGTAAGACCATTGTAGAAGCTTCCGTTGTTGCTAGAATGGTTGAGCACCATATGGGAAGTGTTGTCCGAATAATTGCGTCATGTTGTAGTACATTATACTTCTTAGCGTTTCCCGGTGAGTAAGGTGCTAGCCGTGGTAGCTCAGTGTCCGGGCGGTTGGCTCAAGTTGCATAGTACGCTAGCAACCCGAGTTCGATCCCAGTGCCGGCACCAATAAATTTGTTGTTGCAATTTTATGTGCTGATTAACCACGTGCTCGGCGGTGAAGGAAAACATCGTGAGGAACCTACATGTCTTATAAAATTTTTCTACGACATGTGAAGTCTGCCAATCCGCATTAGGGCCGCGTGGCGGACTGTGCCCTTATACTCTCTTTACAGAGAAGGCCTCTGCCCAGCAGTGGGACATATATATTATATATATAAAGGCTGTAACTTTAAGGTGCTAGCAACCCAATAAATTAGCAACGTTCTGAAAATGCTTAAAATAAGCTTTATAGGTAGCGGACATAGGTTGAAGTGAGCGGTGCTTATAAAAATTGGCATTCATAGGGACTACCGATAAAAGACATAACTGAAATTCCATAACGGTTAAATCAAAATTATCAACATTGTGGTCTTCACATGTATTGACACTCTAAACGACATTTATACACTTGTATACTTACACACACATACTAATATACTTATATACAAATACTTATATGATTAATTTATAATTCAAGTATATCACGGACTGTACAAGATCATGCTTAAGATATAAATATAACATTAGCCTTGTCGGTGGCGCGAACCATAAGATTCCCCTACCAAAAAGTGTCCGATGCAGCTAAAGAAGTTATCACTTGAAAAATGTTTGATTAATGTGCTAATTTCAGAGGATCGTATCTAGTATATGAGAATCAGAAACCCACAATACAAGACAGAGTGTGGGACAAGAATAAATTCAACTTCGACGATGTGTTGAACGGAATGCTCACTCTATTTACTGTGTCCACTTTTGAAGGGTGGCCAGGGTGAGTGTTATCATGCGTTTATATTTGATTTATATACGAACATGCCCCAAACCCGAACGAAGCGCTTTGCTTCATCTTTCGTTATACGTACAGCAACGGACTGGAATATTTTGCCCGCGTCTGTCTTTCCATCCGATAACAATGTGGGTTGTACAAAACCAAGAACTAACAAATATCGACCACTATGATGCCAATAAACGTTCATTTTGCAGACAATTGGTTAAGCAGTCTCGTCAAGTGAATTGAGAATGCAATTCTGTTTCTTCCTATTAATTTTTTAAATGTTTTGTATTACTCTTTTACGTAAAAACTGCTGAATGGATTTGGATGGAACTTTACAATAATATAGTTTACATGTAAGACTAACACATAGGCTATTATTTATAAAGATATAGTGTGAACAAAAATATAACGATAAGTAGGAAAAAAATCCAGCATCTGCAGGCTATTCTGGCGTGCGCCGCAAAAACCGTAGAAGTTACATAGATATAATGTATAATGGAAATGTTTATCTTAAATAGTCCTACAAAACAGTAGCATATATCTATGTTTTATGTGTATGCCATTATCACCAAAATACTGAACCTTAAGTACAAAAAATAAGGGTCTCCACCATTTCATAGTCGATGTTCCGCGCGTCCGAACGAAGCGATTTGAGTCATCGTTCATCGTGCGTACAGCAAAAGAGTGGAACAAGTGCCGGCGTCAGTCTTTCCGCCCAAGTACGACGTGGGAGCCTTCAAGAGTAGAGTAGTAGGCACTTACTAAACTAGCGCGTACCATCTTTCGACTATATCACCACATAACACCAGGTGGGATCGTGTTCAAGCACTAGTTTATACCCCATAAAAACATAAAAAATATTGATAATTTTTTCTAATGCACATTTGGTATCAAATTGATTTTTATATCAAAAATAAATACTTTTTCCTCCTCTTAACAGCAGAAAAGTAATATAATTTCTGTAAATATATAATACTAATATATTTTAAATACAATCATTTACTTATATTTATAGATAAAATTGTATTTCACAGTTTATTGTCAACTTCTATGGATTCAAATGAAGAAAACCACGGACCAATTGAAAATTCCAGACCACTTGTGGCGTTCTTTTATATAAGTTATATCATCGTAATAGCTTTCTTTATGGTAAGTTACTTAATTTTTTGAAAAAAAATCATAATTATTTACCTCTTTTGTAAGTTGATTTTTTTACAAATTAGTTAAGTAATGTTGTTTGTAAGTTGTATTTTGTGAATGCTGTGTTTTCCTATAATTAGTGGGGCAATCACAAAGTGTTTGTGACTATATTAAGTTAGCATAGAATAATTGTACTCTCTGTTAGAAAACCTTATTAATCAAATAAAAATAAAAGTTGCCTGCACTTTTAATTAACTTAATTTTTTTTAAAGCCAAACGAAGCGCTTCTCTTCGTCTTTCATTGTTCGTACAGCAAAGGACTGGAATAGTTTGCCCGCATCTGTCTTTCCATTACAATGTGGGTATTTTCAAGAGTAGAGTGAATATGCATTTACTGAGCTAATGCGCCTATCCAGTACTGCATTTCCACTTAACATCATATGTGGATCGTAGTCAAGCTTAGGAAGTATAAAAAAGCAGGGGTCTGTATTATTGAATCCTGCAACCCGTTTTTGCTCAACGTATCAAGATTAGCTGCGCCCACGTTATGTAAAAATGCTACTGTAAAAATGTTATTTTAGTATATTATGGTACCATATATTACATTCATAAATGCATGCGGCTACGTTTATATTACAAAAAGACCACCCCAATTTTATTTATTTGAATACTAGCGTACCCCACAAATTTTGCTTTATTTTATTTTAACAATAAACTTACATCATTAAATATTTAATTTAACTCTCACAATGTTTTAAATTATTCATTTCTGTTCGTATTCGTTCTCTTTTATTCTCTTCTCAAGCAGGTGAAGATCATTACCTACACCCGTGTACGTAGATATCAGTAAATACAATATCATTTTATTTCATTATGTCAGAAATAAAAGTACGACGTATGGCTTGTTTGACAGTTCAAAAAGAGTAGTGCTCCGATCGTCACCAAACTTTACAGATCAATCTGAAGATTCTCTGAAAGTTTCATTGAAATCGGTCCAGCTGTTTCGGAGCCTATATGGAACAAACCCACACACTTTCTCTTTTATATATATAGATTAATTTGGGATATCTTTTTCTTATTTCTTATTGTTAGTATTTATTATTGGGGATATGTTTTCAGGTTAATATATTTGTTGGTTTCGTCATAGTAACGTTTCAAAAGGAGGGTGAACAAGAATTTAAGGATTGCGAGCTTGACAAGAATCAAAGGAATTGCATTGAGTTCGCGTTGAAAGCGAAGCCGGTCAGACGGTTTGTATTTTTTTAAAAAAGAATACTAACAAACCTTTTTTGAAAAAAAAATCGGCACGTGAAAAGTGGCACTTCTTTGGCATCATTAAAATATTGTTTTATTTTATTGTTTGCAAATAATTAATTACAAAAAAATACACATTACACTAAAATTCGCGAAAAAATATCCTAATTTATTTAAAGAAAATTTAGATATAAGACATAAATCAAAATACGTATACAGAGATATAGCAAAGTTAACAACAGAAAACTGCTTTTAATCAAAAAAACTGTCACATTATGAGTTTAAAAATATGTTACAAAATACCAACGGAGATGAAAGAATTACCATCGTAGCGATTTCAGAAAAAACTTTAATACAGTGAAATTCATAACAGTTTTTATTCTCTTAACGAATTTTACGTTTAAACCGTAAACTGTCATAAGTGCGTGAAGTGATTTTTAAAATTTAAATTTGTAAAAAGCATTATTTATATTGTAGAATAGAATCAATGTTTTGTATCTGCATGCCGATTGGACGAAATAAGCTATTGCCTAGCTAAAAATTATCATAATGTCAGTTACCATACCATGTTTCCCGCAAATATCCGTTAATATTATTATAAAATACTGGAAAAGGATAGTCAACGCAGTCAATAACGATCAATTTAAATTTGAAAAATTGAATAAAAAATACATTCGAATAGTTAAACTCAAGTATATTGCAGCAGTTGAAGTTTATAAGCACAATTTTTTTCACTGCAGCTTCAATCTGTTACTGTTATTTTTTCATAACGCGCCTAATAAAGTATAACTTAAAATTGATTCAAAGTGTTACTTAGTTTCTTATTTGTAGGTACATACCGAAATATCGTATCCAATACAAGACGTGGTGGTTCGTGACGTCACCACGTTTCGAGTACGTCATATTTTTCTTCATTGTTCTGAACACAGTGGTGCTGATGATGAAGTTCCACAACGCCTCTCCGGAGTATAAAAAGGTAAAGTTTAAAAACTCTCTCTCTCGTACCTAAGTAAATAACCTGCGTGTGAGAGAGATGCAATCGAAATCTGAAAATATATATGATTAAAACAATAACGAATATTTGCATTGCGTATTACTACGGTCTATTCATATGTTGGTCTGCTCATGCGACTTATCCCTACGGCTCTAAGATACTGAAGGAATAATCTAAATACTGAATACTCTGGGTACTGAAGCTATTTGGGAGAGCACGATAAATTTTTCTTTTCCGAAAAGATACGAAAAATTTTTCTTACTAAATCTGTACATATATAGTCGTAGTATTACTTCTCGATCTTACAGGTACTGGATTTCCTAAACATGTTGCTGACTACGGTTTTCATGCTTGAATTTATCTTCAAATTGGCAGCCTTTCGTTTCAAAGTAAGTTATGGTGTCATCTTTTCTTTGTTTTTTTTTTGACGAGGGGGAAATCTTCAAAAAGATATCCCGCCTCCCGTGGGAAAGGGGGAGTTATGTGGGATTCTTACCCACTAAAACCCCCCGGTGGCCCTTCCTCGGTGCATGGTGAGGGGCTCGGGGATCTTCAGTGGAATGCACCGGAAATCCTATGCACTGTGCTCTCGGAGAGCACGTCCTAGAGGACTAGGGGAGTTCAGTTATCCCCCCTGAACCTTTATGCAAGGTGACATGTGCCACCCGAAGTCGCCTTTTTCCCGGGTCCACTTTGGCGGGCGATAAAGGCCCCCTCCCACCCTTGTCGCGCCTTGTTACTCCGAGGCTCCTTTTAGTCGCTTTCTACGACAGGCAGGTGATACCGTAGTCTTATTCTACGAGCCCAGAACTACAGGGCTGAATTGTGTCATCCTTAATCCCAGCGGAGAAGCTATCATCTACGACCAAAGTAACATGTCTCTCCCTTAGTAGGTGAACGCCTCGAATCGATTATTCGCCTTGTGGTTGTTAATGGCAAGTCTCACTTACACTGGCTTCAGGTCATTAATGCTGTGTCACCTGATGCTACTACAAATCGGAATCATTTATTTGTGAGCCATAGGTATTGAAGATATAATTAAGAAATAAATTGTCTAGCTATGTCCTTCCCTGCGAGCATACGAAATACTAGTACACTAGTAATAAAAAATAATTTTCCAAATGGCATTGAATTTTTAAAAAATTCTTTAAAGAATTCCTTTAGGCAGTAGGAAGCTTTTCTTTGCACGAGTATTTTAGCTGCCTTCTTTCACGCAAGAAGTCTATAAAGTACATCGTTTTTGTGTATAACGATTTCTCTCTCGCCAAGTGATAGATGTGTGCCTTTACCACGAAACACGCAACTATTCTTGTTAAAATCAAGATCTGTCACACTTGAAACTGAAGCAGCTATCTTTTAGAAGCTTTTTCCATTTATTCTGAATAAAAAATAAACTTAGCTATTTTGAATTAAGAGAGAAACAATTTTTTTAGCTTTTACTGCGCAAAATACAAAAGGAATAGACATGATAGTTATACTATAAAATACAGCATTTCGGAGTAGGTTTTAGTATATAATATATTATTGATTACTTGTTGGGTTGGCGACTGTTGGAATGAGGAAAGGGTGTTTGAAGAAGAAAGGACTTGTGGGAAGGTTTTGTCATTATTTGGAGAGGATGACGGGAAGAATAGTGATGGATGTCGTGTCTACGTCCAAAAGTAAATAGGACAGATAAAGTGCAATATCTGAAACAAAATTGTACGTTTTAATGATAGAATCAGTTATTTGATTATAAATCTTTCATTTCAGAATTATTTTGGCGATGCCTGGAACACCACTGACTTCATTCTAGTTATAGGCAGTATAATTGATATAGTAGTTACTCAAGCTAACGAAAACAATCCAAAACTGATGCCAAATGTGAGTTTTTATTTCAACTATTCTACATTTCTTATATTTGTTTTCTCTTCCTTTCTCGTTTTGGACTTTATCTACACTACAATTCTCTTTGGAACTGTATTATTTGAGTGTTTAATATTTCTTTTAACTCAATTGCGATTAGAATATTGTGGTAAACGTAGACAGAGATTCTTGTATACTTACAAATAAAATTTGTATGTTATACAAAATTGTTTATAAAGTACACAAGAGATCGACAGAGAAACTAAATATAGAATGGTGTGAGACTGTCTTGTCTCGCATTTTGATAGCAGATAAATAATTTCGTCCTACTCACGTTTTCAGATTACTTCATCTAACGGAAGTGAGGAGGTATGAGTTTTTTTAAAATATATACAAACTTTTTATGATGACATTTCATGGCAGTGTTGAAAATGATATCGACACTTGAAGTTTGAAATAGGAGTATATTACATAGATAAATATTTCAATTAGTATCAAAATTAACAATCAATACATTTACAACATTTTCCATTTCTACTTCTTTTGTCCGTTTGTCTATCATTTTCTCAACTATACTTTTGAAATTAGTCAGTTCGTTCTTATTTACATCTGGTTTGATTGATCATTGTTATTTTCCAGGACAGCAATAAGACGATCGGACTAAAGTACATCACGTTCTTTCGTCTCTTTCGTGCAATGCGATTGATCAAACTTCTGTCGCGAGGCGAACGCATCAGGACACTTCTTTGGACGTTTATAAAATCTTTCCAGGCACTTCCGTATGTCGCTTTGCTGATTGCATTGCTATTCTTCATCTATGCTGTGGTTGGAATGCAGGTATTATATTATCATTATTTATTTTAACGAATAACATAATCTTTATTTAATTTTATTTAGCGGATCACTAGATATCACGTAATTATGTGATTGTACGAGTACAACACCACAATAGATATATGCTTAACCCCTCGTGCGGCAGTCGCCGTTTTGATTATTTCTGCTTTGGACTTGGAATGTTGTTCTATTTTATGAGAATAGACATAAAGTATTTACCTTATAACTTAAATGCACTTGTTCAATACAAAAAATATATTGCAGTTTTATTCTACTTTGAGTAACCTAAGAAATTAGCAACGAAAAGTATTTGCTGCATATATCAAAATGGTGACCGCATATTTTACAAGCATAGCATAGCATTTTTTGTACTTGAAAGTATAACCAATAATCCCTGAACCGAAAAAAGGAGTTGATAAGTAGAGGCAAGAATTCTCTTTCCACCTCAACTAAAACGTAGTATAAGGTATAAGTATGTGACTATATCATGCATTGCCTTTACGATGGTGTTAAGGGAACTCTATCATCTAACAACTAAGTGTAAAGGGATAGTACGGAGTACATAAAGGAGAAGGCAAATTTTTATATAGCAGACTACAATGAAAGATAAACACGATGTTGATCAAATAAACGAACTTGAAAGAAATGAATAGAAGAAAAATCATTCTGAAAATTATATTTCGAAATACGATGATTATTTATACTAATTTTATAATTAATTCCAGCTATTTGGTAGAGTAGAATTTGTCGGTACAATTTCAAGGAATAACAACTTCAGGAATTTCTTTGGCGCCGTTATGGTGTTATTTCGATCTGCCACAGGTACGTTATTTTACATTAAAAAATATTTTCAATACTTACCTTTTTAGTTATTAGCTTTAAGAATAATAATATGACGTTGGTACCGATGGTTTAGATAAGGGTCTCTACCTAGGCCTCGTTGCAAGTCTAAAAGGAATTCAGTTGACAAAAGAGAATATGTTATTGTTTTCCTGCTGTCTGATATTCTTTATTAAGGAAATTGAAAAGGAAACAATTCACCAGATGCGTAGTGGTACATTACGACACTGAAGAAGTTATAGTTATAGAATATTTTAAAAATGACATCAACAATAAAAAACAAATTTAGCAAATAATTTTCTTGTATGCATATTATTTAGGTTGAAAAAGGACTGGAATAGTTTGCCCCGTTCTGTCTTTCCTTCCGATTACAATGTGGGTGTTTTCAAGAGTATAATAAATAGGCATTTATTAAGATATTGCACCTTACCATCCAGGACTGCGTTTCCACTTAACATCTGATTGGATCGTAGTCACTTAGTACGTACGAGTAACTGGGTTATAGTAAGTTTTATAATCGATACCTTAGTTGGTAATCTTAAATTTTCTCCTAGGAAAGAATCTTTTAAATAATGTGAATCAAGATTGAATTGAGATCAAAAGAATCATGTTATATTGTATTTATTCCAGATACCGTTAGTTCAAATCATATTTGAAAATGATTTTATCCAGGTGATAGACCACAGGTGAAAGTAGATTATATGTTTTGTATTCCAATGGCTGCTCCAGAGCATTTTGGTCCGAAAACATTGTAAATATTATTATGAGCTCGATCCTGAAAGTTGTGTCTCCTACCCTATTATGCATCTTCAATGTAGTTTTAGATTTTGTGAACCTTGTTAAATGATGGATTTGAAATAATCACAGTACTAAATAACATACTTTTTCATAATTGATGTCATAAGTCATCATTGAGTAATTAAAAGGTGATAAAACATTTTGAGATATTAAGAAATGTTTGTGCTGGTGGAAGATTATTGACTTTTGGGATATGTGTCTAGTACCGATTGTAATACAACGAAGAGTGGTGGGTGCTTTAACATCTATTATCGACATTTTGATTGTAATCAAATACAGTACACCTGGCACTTTAATTATATTTTAAAACCATTGGGTATCTGCTAGATTTAAGACCCTACAATCATTTACCAGAGATGAGCAATGAAATATATTACTAAAACGATCGTTGACCATTCCAACTAAGCTTAAGCTTGTCCTAAGAGATGGTTCATGTCAATAGTCGAATGGTAACGTTACGTTTTGCAGACCGTACCCTAAGCCAATAGATGATTGACGCTTATTGTTTTCTTTATGTTGACTTCTGTTTTTTCTTGTTTTTCAACTATTATAAAATTATAAAACAATGTGAACTAGTGAGCAAATAAATTAAAGAGAAAATGGTTTTCTGC
This sequence comes from Meandrusa payeni, assembly GCA_029286785.1. Classification (NCBI taxonomy): domain Eukaryota; kingdom Metazoa; phylum Arthropoda; class Insecta; order Lepidoptera; family Papilionidae; genus Meandrusa; species Meandrusa payeni. The sequence continues at coordinate 9,357,032 of JAGSMX010000029.1, forward strand.
ATATTTTCTATAGGGCTTTCAAGTCTGAAGATTATGGATTTATTTAACTTCGCATCCATTCAATTATGTTTTTCTCCATACATAATCGTCATATGTGAAAAACTGTTCTAATGTGTTTGTTGCTAGAAACGGTCTCATCATGGTCATATAGAACTTTAGTCTCAATCTATTCCTTAGATTCAGTGTTTTATGTTCCAGCACCAAATTATCCCTCCGAACCATTGCTATTAACCGCATCAATATTTTGTGAGGTAATAGTTTGTTTTGCTAGAAGTCTAGTTTTAGATCTCCTTTCTGATTAAAATAAGTTTTTTGTTAACAAGAAAATGAGGTAAAGGTGGGTTAACTGAAGTGATTATCATAGACGAACATTCGCACCTTCAGACTAGTGTGCATTTGAAAAGAAAAATCTCTCTTCTTCTTGAAATCCTTTGAAGTAACGTTAGGGCGGTTCTCTGCTTTTGTGGATAAGTAAATAGTTAATATTTTGATGCTACAAGAACGTCATTAATTTTCGAAATTTGTATCATACTTTTCATAATTGATGCCATGAGTCATCATTGAGTAAATAAAAGAGTAGGCGATAAGACATTTTGAGTTTTACAGTTTAGAAGGAGAAATGTTTGTGCTGGTGGAAGATTATTGACTTTTGGGATATGTGTCTAGTACCGATTGTAATACAACGAAGAGTGGTGGGTGCTTTAACATCTATTATCGACATTTTGATTGTAATCAAATACAGTACACCTGGCACTTTAATTATATTTTAAAACCATTGGGTATCTGCTAGATTTAAGACCCTACAATCATTTACCAGAGATGAGCAATGAAATATATTACTAAAACGATCGTTAACCATTCCAACTAAGCTTGTCCTAAGAGATGGTTCATGTCAATAGTCGAATGGTAACGTTACGTTTTTCAGATCGTACCCTAAGCCAATAGATGATTGACGTTTATTGTTTTCTTGATGTTGACTTCTGTTTTTTCTTGTTTTTCAACTATTATAAAATTATAAAACAATGTGAACTAGTGAGCAAATGAATTAAAGAGAAAATGGTTTTCTGCATATTTTCTATAGGGCTTTCAAGTCTGAAGATTATGGATTTATTTAACTTCGCATCCATTCAATTATGTTTTTCTCCATACATAATCGTCATATGTGAAAAACTGTTCTAATGTGTTTGTTGAAACGGTCTCATCATGGTCATATAGAACTTTAGTCTCAATCTATTCCTTAGATTCAGTGTTTTATGTTCCAGCACCAAATTATCCCTCCGAACCATTGCTATTAACCGCATCAATATTTTGTGAGGTAATAGTATGTTTTGCTAGAAGTCTAGTTTTAGATCTCCTTTCTGATTAAAATAATTTTTTTGTTAACAAGAAAATGGGGTAAAGGTGGGTTAACTGAAGTGATTATCATAGACGAACATTCGCACCTTCAGACAAGTGTGCATTTGAAAAGAAAAATCTCTCTTCTTCTTAAAATCCTTTGAAGTAACGTTAGGGCGGTTCTCTGCTTTTGTGGATATGTAAAAAGTTAATATTTTGATGCTACAAGAACGTCATTAATTTTCGAAATTTGTATTATACTTTTCATAACGCACAAAATAAACTGGTTTTTACATCAAGTACAATGTAAGTTCCGATTGACTGAATCTAGAAGCAAAGTGATTGATTTTCGAACTAACTGTTGAGGGTGTGAGCTATTAATTTCAGATCTTACAACGTCAGCCATTTTATCAATAACTGTGATCGGTTTAGGGTTTTTTTTCTTATTAAAAGACTACGTCATCTACGAACCAATTAGGTTCCATGTACATTTTATTGGTATGGCCAATTGAGTTATACCAAAGAAAACCTACCAGAGTATCCTAAGACCCGTATGGAAGAATGTTGATTCAGATGTCGGTAGATTTATGATATTCCAAGACTAAGTAGTCTTGGATATCCTCAATCCTTATAGACATCGAATGTGGGAGTAGAGGCACTAGGGCTTGATAGTTTAACTATGATGCTTCTGAATTAAAAGAGAACATGCGAAATGCTAATGAGATGAGATTTTATATTTTAGTTAATATTAGTGTAGATTTGATTTGAAACCCGTTTTTGTTTTTACTTGTATATATTTGTTGTATTGATATGCTTGTTAATTTCGGATAATTGCCGTTTTCAGGTGAAGCGTGGCAAGATATAATGATGTCTTTGTCACCCAACGGAGCGGAGACACCTGGCGAGCAAGTACGCTGTATCGGTAATTCCACTGAGGAGACCTCGGATGAAGTCTGCGGCACGATACTGGCGTTTCCCTATTTCATATCGTTCTCTCTGCTTTGTACCTTTTTGGTTTGTAGTTTTTTTTCATGTCTTATTTAATAACAATGTTTAATATTAAATTAATAAGTAAAGCAAAAACTTTGTACCTTTTTACGGGAATTGCACGGACGCAGGAGAGTGAGATTTCCTACACTTATATATTATACGTAGTAGACGCGTTTGATACACATACAAGCGGATATTATACGGTTGCTTGGCAATGGTTAAGTAACTATGAATAAATAATGACGGACAGATTCACCAAATTAGTCACGATTTGTGAATATGTGATTTCAGTGCCCCAAATCCAAGGTTATGGTCAAATTTCGAAATTAAAGAAGAGAAATCAAAGAAAGAAATTCTTTACGGCTACCACTAGTGGTAGGAAAGATCACAATCAGCTCCTTTAATTACAACATTATTAGAATTGACAGCACGTGTGACAATAGAAGTCGGTTGATTCTACAAAACGCTAATGCAGTAAAGTATATCCTAATAGCGTTAATATGCCTGTACGGGATGACAGGTTTGATTTGACAATCTAGTTAAACCAACCACCGTTGTCTAATCCTTCTTTCTTATCAAATTATCTTTGGATATTGGCCTCCTCTAAAGATCTCTATTTAGTTATGTAACTTGTAGGTCTTGTGGAATGAAATAGTCCAATACCTTATAGACTCGCTTTATTGAGACAGCGTAACGTTGTACACGGAATTATTTTAACGAATACCGTCACAACGGCGCGTCCTCACAATCTTTATACAAAATTAATTAGAAGTCAGATTACAAACTAATAAAGTTAAATTATTGTTTACAATGCCAAGTTAATATGATGATCAACTAAATTGTTAATTATGAATTAAAGATACAATAATGTTCAGGTAAATCACATAGATATCATTGGAAGTAGTTATTATACAAAACAATCGCTGGGTGCCATGTATTGCTCGTATTCTGTCATCCAAAACCCAGCCAGTAGACCTGAAAACAATTGGACAGCAGTAACTTGTGGCAATCTTAATCTTTCCTGGTCCATAAGAGTCTTGCATTTTCATCATCCTTCCATAATATATCTTTCCTTTTTTTAATTTATCGTTCAAAATTTTCAGATCATCAACTTATTTGTTGCCGTCATCATGGACAACTTCGATTATCTGACAAGGGACTGGTCGATACTCGGACCTCATCACTTGGATGAATTCGTTAGGTAAGTTTTACTTTTAATATTGTTTTTTTGTATCTAATTTCCGATGCAGGTTTTAGTTTTATTAACTCTATATTAAACTGGGAATTGATTTTTCTCAATAGTCATCATTGCGTAGATTTCAGAACTCATTTGTTAGATCTTATAAATTCTATTGTTATAACCATCGGTTTTATTTCAATTATAAAAATCAAGAAAATATAGGTTATAATGAATATACCCGATAATAAAAATTATTTGAAATCGGTATTAGCAATTTTCTGTTCTAGATGGCAAAACTATTTGTTGTGTTATTTTAGGCTGTGGAGTGAATATGACCCTGATGCAAAGGGAAGGATCAAGCATTTGGACGTGGTAACTTTGCTTAGAAAAATCAGTCCACCGTTGGGTGAGCATACTCCATTTCTATTACAAATATCTAAATGGCATCAGTAATTTTGGTGTAATAAAATCATGGTCAATCTGTTGATTATTAGAACATTTTAAATGACAAATGAATGTGGGTACAGAATTTTAAAGTCAACGATTGATTCAGATGTTGGACATTACCAATGAATGAGAGACGAACAATGAAAGCGAATGTAATACTAACGCAAAATAAATTATAGTAAACGTAAAAGGTAGGGAATTAGGATGTATGATGTTTTGCAAGATAACTTCACTGTACGATCAAGCACGAACATTAAGAAAGGAGAGAAAAGAGAGGAAGTAGACGTAGGAGAGGAAGGAGAGCAAGGTGAGGAAAGAGAAATAGAAGAACAAGGTGAGGAAGGAGAAGAAGGATAGCATCGACAAAAAGGGACAGAAGAAATTGGATATCGTATTTTTAATTTGAAAACGTTACGCGTAGGTTTCGGTAAGCTGTGCCCACACCGAACTGCGTGCAAGAGGCTGGTATCGATGAATATGCCCCTGAACTCTGACGGCACTGTCAACTTTAACGCGACGCTATTCGCCGTGGTACGAACACAGCTGCAGATCAAAACCACAGGTTTGACAATCGAAAGAAAATAATATCAAGTAAATAAAATTGGAGTGTTTGTTTGGTATATTAAAATAACCGATTTTTAGTACATGCATCTGAATCTATGTACAACACTTATATCAAAATAACAATTATTACAATTTTTGTCTGCCTGTTTGTTTTGGCTAATATCTTGAACGACTGGATCGATTGTGACGGGACTTTCACTGGTAGAGAGCTGTTGTAATGAGGAGCAACTTAGGCTACTTTTTTGAAAATTTAAAATAATTAATTTTTAATCGCGAATAACGCTTTCCAAGTCTTTGCAGCACTACTTCGTTGCGTACTTTGTCTCTCCAGGATATTCTTAACATTCTTCTGTATACCCACATTTCCAAAGCTTCAACTTTTTTGCACATGGCCTCGGTCAGAGTCCAAGCTTCGACGCCATACAGAAGAATGGAGAATACAAAGCAGCGTGCAAGACGAGTCCGAATGCTTCAATATTTTCTTTAAGTAGTTTTAATTAGTACATAAAGTAACGATGTATTTGTAACAGGTGTCATAGACGAATGCAACACAGAACTAAGAGCTATTATCAAAAAAATCTGGAAGGGAACCACGCCGAAGCTTCTAGATCAGGTCGTGCCTCCTCCGGGAGACCCTAACGAGATAACTGTTGGCAAGTTCTACGCTACATTCCTTATACAAGATTATTTCAGAAGGTATGTCCCTTTATTACGTCTTCAGATTCATTTAATTTATTTCACAATAAAATAAGGTGTCACGTCCTTTTTACTCTAGCGGAGTAGACAGAGGTTGCTTTCGCTGTTGGTCTTACGTGCCAGCTTACCGAGAGTGACCCACCGCCATACACCAGGCACAAACTTTCTTTTTAGCAATTTATTTTTTGTACTTACAAAAACGAATAAGTACTCATCCTTGATCATCAGATCGTAAGTCCCATTAGCTTCTAGGCTATCACTATATTTGCAATTGTTATACGTAATTCAGTAGTACTAACAAATCTAATATTCTAATTTCTTATTATTTAATCATATCTCTCTAAAATTTAAAATAGATATTTTAGACTTACCAGATAAAAATGAATTCGCCTACATTGTATCTTTAACCAACATTGAATAAAGAAATTAAATAATATGCTAAAAGTATTTGTCGTACAATAAAGATTGTTGAAGTTTATTTTACAGCCTTTATATATGTCCCACTGTTGGGCACAGACCTTCTCTGTAAAGAGTGTATGTCGGTATAGTCCATCACGCGGTCCTAGTGCGGATAGGAAGCTTCACGTGTGTTACCAAATTTTCTAATACATGTAGTTTCCTCACGATGTTTTCCTTCACCGGCGAGCGCGTGGTGAATCAGCACTTAAAATTGTAACGATTTCCTTGGTGCATCGGAACGCTAGCGTACTATACAAAAAGGCGACCGACCGGTTAAATATTCTAATGTTTTTAGTTTTTCAGTATTCGTTTTAACTACACTATCAAACATTTCTTTCATTTAGTACGTAATGTCATTACTGCAGCAATTAACTCGTGTTATTTCTATTTTATAGGAACCATGCGTAAGTCCACCAAAACTATAAGCAACTCCGAAAACAAATCCGCTGTATTTATGCTTTTGTGCCTTGGCGTTTACCAATCGATATTGAGACATCGTGTCGTTGATAGACCTGGGGTGTTGCTTAAACTTATTTTTTTTTGGAATTTTTGATTGCGAATGATGCTCCCTCTATGAGTACTTTAGAGACTCACAATACAATCGCTTTTAACAATTACAAGATGAAAAGAAATCCATCTCTAGTTGGACGTAATATTTCGTGAACAAATATATTTACGTGTTAATAAAAACTTCAAATCAAATAATTGATGGATTTTTTTTTAATGACGAACTACACAGATTGGCCAGAGAAGCTGGCCTTGACTGCTTCACCGGATTGAGAGGTGGCATAGCTCTTAGGTCGCTTACCCTGAACCTCTATCGCTAGTAACTCGACACGAGTGTCCCCCCGGTGGGGAGTAACCTCGGCTCGGACGGTTACTATGATACGCGTAAGCATTCCGATCCGAGGGCGCCCGAGAGGGCCGAAAATTGATGGATTGAACATTAAATGCTACATAGTACGTGGTTTTCTTATAGTCGTTGTCAGAAGTGGATCAAATAGACAAAGAATCATAAAATCGGTTCGACCAGTCAAAAGTCTCGAGGTAATAAACATAAAAAAATAGAGTCGAATTGATAACCATCTCCTTTTTTGAACTCGGTTTAAAATATAAGTTGAAAGCGGTTGTATGTTTGTGTTAATTTTTTTTCAGCTTTCCCGCAATGTTGAGGACATTTTTTTGTGATATATTTTATATTTGAAAGCATGAGTTTTTTCAATTCTCAACACCTTTCGAACATTCCAAAGCATGTTTTCTCTGTGTGTAACTTTATCGTTGTCTCTATCGCCATTCGCTTTGAAACGCACATATACGTTGTCCCGTGTCCCCCATTTTATTTTTGTTTTGCTGAAATTTTGCGTGTTATTTGAGCGTGATCATATTGTGTGATACGAAATTGTGCATGTACAGATCGGCGTTGATTTTTACAATTGGCTTTATCTAACATATTTCTATATATTTGTGATATTGTTACATTAGAATTCACATAGAGAAGACATGTTGTTGGAATATGGCGTAGAGGTAATTCATTTCACACGGTTGTACTAATTAAAAAGGGTTAGATTTTTTCTACACGTTAAAGTTTTAACTAACCTTACACGGAAATTTAGTTAATCTATGCAAGAATAGAAAAGTTTTAAGGTCATTTCGTTTGTTGTCCAGTGATTTTTTTCACGAAATATAACAGATTCCGTAAGCGCAAAGAGCAGGCCGCCGCAGCTTCCTTGCAAAACAACCAGATGACACTACAGGCGGGATTGCGGACCCTCCACGAAGCAGGACCCGAACTGAAGAGAGCTATATCCGGAAATCTGGACGAGATTGTACCAGAAGCTGTGGAACCTATGCATAGGGTGAGATTGTTTAAATACAAAAACCGACTTCAAACCGAACTATGAAATAGAATTAACCAGAAACAAACTCTTGAAGTAGACATTAAGGTCCTTTCCAATAAAAGATGAATGTTCGTAATCGGTTGGCGTGATATTGAGTTAACCGTCCATTTGTCGCGCATATTCTTAATACATACTTCACACTTATATGGTTTTCTCAATGATGCCACTGTCAAAATGGATGGAATGAAATTCCAAACGGAAATAACAAGGGAAGCACCACCTTTCAGATATAAAAAAAAAACATCAAAATCGGTTCATCCAGTCGATAATTATGAGGTTACAAACATAAAAATAAGAACATACGGTCGAATTGACAGTCTCCTCCTTTTCGTCGGTTGGAAATACTAATAATACGTTTTTTTAGATCTAGATTTTTGTTTTCCATAAAGCTCTCAGGGGAGCTCAATGCCAAGAGTAGTTCTCAGTAAGTAATCCAATCCAAACTGGGACTTCTACGCCATGTAGCTTTGAAAAAGCTTTAACACACTTTAACTATAGCACGGTAGATAAAGACAACTTTATATTAATTTAATTATACATATGACAGGTGGTAATCCTATCGCATTACACTGGTCACAAAATTTAAGCAAGTAACTTTTTATACATAGTTATAAAGCCGAAAACTGTTCATTGGTACAAGCCTAGTAGGACTCTAAATGATCGTACCATTAGATTGTAAGTCGAACCTTAAATAGATTTTACTCTGCATAAAAGACAGTAAGTTAATATTATAGTAAAAGTGCCAACTGTAGCATAATGTGTCATCTTGCCTGTTCTGTATTAGCATTGCTAATTTGCAGCGAAATCATACGCTGTTTGGTGCTGTTTGGACAACTATCAAGAAACGCGGTCGAGAAGGTTTCCACAAGCCGCCGCTACCAACTCCCAGGCCTGTGAAGAATCCGAGCGGTAAATTACAAACTGTTTTATAAATTTTTCCTACATCATTTATACATAATATATGTCTTATATCTATATATATAAAAGTGAAAGTGTGTTCATATAGGCTCCGAAGCGGCTGAACCGATTTTAAATAAACTTTCAGAGACTCTTCACATTGACCTGGCGAGTAATCTTGTAAGGTTTGGTGACAATCGGAGCACTCCTCTTTTTGAACTGTTAAACAAGCTATACGTCGTAGTTTTATTTCTGACATTAACTTGAGCCCGATATGTTTATGTGTAAATGATAACAATGATATTGTATTTACTGATATGTACATGGATGTAGGTAATGATCTTCACCCGCTCAAGACGAGAATAGAAGAGAATGGATACGGAGAGGAATGAATAATTTAATATATTTTGTAAGAGTTAAATTAAATATTTAATTATGTAAGTTTATTGTTTAAATTAAATAAAGCAAAATCTAGCGGCTGGATACGCTAATATCCTATATAAGTCCTAAATATACTATTTTATTTCCCGGCCGATGCACCAGCAGAGCCTTGGGTAGTACCGCGTAGTACGCTAGCAACCCGAGTTAGATCCCCGGTGCCGGCACCAATGAATTTATTTTTGCAATTTTATTTGCTGATTTACCACGCGCTGGGCGGTGAAGGAAAATGTAGTGAGGAAACCTACATGTCTTAGAACTTCTAAGACATGTGAAGTGTGCCAATCCGTACTAGGTGTGCGTTAGGGATTATGCCCTTATACTCTCTTTACGTTATATTAATTTAATATTGTCTTTAAAATTATTTTGTAGGAGTGACTAAAGGAGGTCAATCCTTGAGCGTGATGATGCAGCGAGAGTTGGGTTTAGACGGAAACATGCCTGAGGAAGAAACGTAAGTATATTTATTAAAGATAATTATAAAATTTATTTCAATACCGTATCAATGACTTATGATAATGAGGTATTCAGCAATTTAATAGTAGGTAGATTAAAACGAACTATTAAATTACCGAGTACCTTTTTTAATATTAAGCACCCATAGCCTAATGGCTTAAGTTACGGTCTCTGATAAGTAACGTCATATGTTCCATTCCATCATTCAACTATTGACGTGAACCATCTCCTAGCACAAGCTTAAGCTTAGTTGGAATGGTTAATAAGAATGTTAGTGATATTTGTGAAAAAAATATTCATAGCATTATTTCTAAACGAATGGTGTATCTTTTAAGTTTTTATACAAAATAGTAAAATATATTATTACAGTAAGTTGAATTATTTGAAGCCAAATATATTAATTTTAGATAGGGTGATATAACTTATGGGGTAAAAAATCTCATAATCCATAGGTCGCTGGTTCATATCCGGCTCGAAGGACCACCACAAGCACGTATAATTTAAAGGCTTAGATGAAAGTGTACTGTATTATATTTATTTCAATTTTTACATTGTTACACACAATTACCATTAACAGCTTTTACACCAGTGAAAAATAGAGAAAAGTGTTGCTAGCTCACATTCAAAAATATTATAAAATCTTATGTTTATGATTGAGATTATTTCTCAAACATACTGTAAATGAAATCAATTTTTATAGTTTCTATATTGATTATATGGTTATTTATATTTTTTAAACTTAACATGTGACTGTCACACCTTGGAACAGATGTTAAGCACGGTCATAAATGAATAGGTATCGGGGTTTAAAAATGGCAATCATAAGAACTGTCGATAGAAGTGAAAACTTTAATCAAAATTCAACATCAATCTGGTTTACCTCTGTCCACCTCTCTCTCTGCAGCTCCTCTGGTGCTGTGGATGTTCATGGGTAACGGTGATCACTTAAGATTGATTGAAAGGTGAGCCTCGAGCCAACAAGCTTGTCGTTTACCATTTGTTCTATTTGATGGTCTATTTATTTGTTATTCTAATGTTAAGCAAATTCGACGACGGACATCACAGTGACGAGGAAATAGCAATGCAGCCGCTTCTACATGGCAAGGATTCTGAACGAATATTTAGGGTTATCGAGTGAGTAAACCTTTAATTTATTATTTATATATATTTAGATGTTTAGAAAAGCGAAGCAATTAAATATAGGGTCAAAATCAAGCGTCAATAACCTAATGGTTTAGGGTACGGTTTGCCAATCGTAGGGTCGTGGGTTCGAATCCACCATTCGACTATTGACGTGAACCATCTCCTAGCACAAGCTTAAGCTTAGTTGGAATGGTTAACAAGAATGTTAGTAATATTTATGATATAAAAAATATTGCTAGCTTTCTTATTTTTAAAAAATATGGTAAACTAAGAATGCCCGATGCATTCTTAGTTTACCATATTTTAAATTCTCAATTCTCAATACTCTCAAGGCAATGTATAATTAAAGTTACAGCCTTTTTTTAAATACATAATATATATATATATATATATATATATATATATATATATATATATATATATATATACATATGTATATATACATATATATATATATATATATATATCCCACTGTTGGGCGCCGGCCTTCTTTGTAAAGAGAGTATAAGGGCATAGTCCGCCACCCGGCCCTAGTGCGAATGGGGAGACTTCACATGTCTTAGAAAAAAATTCTAGGACATATATGAATGTGTCGTTGTCTACCCTCTTTAAGGTTAAAAGGAAGTGACGTTATTTTAATTATTTTGGTTTTATTAATACTTAATAACCTGAATTTGACCTATAAATATTTATGTTTAGTTTAAAACTTGTAAAATATAATATATGTATACTATTCTAAATTTTGTTGCAAATTTTTTTTTTTTTTCTTCGTCACATTTATGTTGTAATTGCTCTTCGTCACATCATGGCACATTAAAATCTTTGCATGAAGTATTAGTAACTATATACTGGGGTCATTATGAAGTCAGTTCCTATATTATATTGTAGATAGAAAGATAGATTCATTATGATCACAGTTTAATTCTTCTTCTTCGTCGCTTGAGTCTTTACAGACTCGTCGTGGTTATCACGTATTAGGTATCAGTGACCCGCTTCACAAGTCGCCGCCACTCCTCCCTGTACGCTGCTTTTTTCGCACATTGATGCAAGGGTACGTCCATAGCCGTTCTTATCTGGTCGGTCCATCTCATAGGTGATCTTCCCCTAGGTCTGGTGCCCTTCACCTTACCCTGTACTACCAGGCGTTTAAAATAAATACAATCAATTAAAGACTAAACTAAAGCGGAAAGCGGGCAATGGTATCCGTGTCGCTAAGCGATCTCTTCCAGGCAGTCTTATAGGCCAGGAGAGGTAATCTTTACTTAGATCAATTAAATTTCTAATAGTATTTTTGAAAGCTACGTATAATGTTTATGTTGAAATGTCAGTTGAACTTCCAGCAATATTGCTTTCAAAAATGACATTGTTGATATGGTGTCTAAAAATTTTACTCTACATGGTGAAATTATCCGACCGCCTTTTTCTATTTGTGATCGAGTATATAGATAGATAAATTCTTTATTGCTCACAATTGACACATTTAAATTAGGTAAAATCAATCAAAGTAAAAAATCAACTTAACCCAAAAGTGGGCAAGGGCGGCTTTATACCTAGGACATCTCTTTCAAGGCAAGGCATGTAGTACTGGACAGGTATAATAAATAGTAGCGTAATAAGAAACGTTAAGACTAAATAAATAAAGTTAAACTAAGACTAAATAAAGTTTTAGTATGTTACTTTAATTAATGATAAAAGCATTTCTGGAGTTTCTTCTTTCAATTGATCTCACAGTACTAATGCTTTAAAAAAGCGTTTTAAATATCTCTCTACAATGGTACAATTATCCGACTGCTCTTTTCTATATATTTGCGGTCGATTAGTCTTATTGTAATTGAAATAGCTAAGAGGAAATTGTCTAAAATACATTACATGAATGTAAAGATAAGGAAAGATTATAAAATGATTTAGACCTCGCAAAGCTATGTGTCACGGAATGGGAACCGCTCTGCGATAATGGCACCAGTATATATAGTACTAAATTACGTTGTTTCCAGAAAAACCTCCAACGATTTAATGCAGAATATGAGAAAGCGATGTAAGTTTCTTTTAGTGTGTTGTGAGTGTGCTTCTTACTTAACTTACACAATAACTTGTAGATCTTGTGGAATGAAATACACTCGCTTTATTCAGACAGCGTAACGTTGTACAAGGTATTATTTTAAACGAGTACTTGCATCGGCAGTACATATACTAAAATTGGAACGATACAGAGAAGATTAGCATGGCCTCTGCGCAAGGATGACACGCAAAATCGTGAAGCGTTCCACATTTTTTTCAGTAGTGGGTAAGAACCTCACATAACCGCCGCCTTCTCCCCAGAAGGCGGGGTATCTTTGTGAAGATTTCCTCCCCGTCAACAAAAAAAAAGTATTATTTTACCGAATACCGTCTGTACAACTGCTACTCCTCACAATATTTATACAAAATTTAATAGAAGTCAGATTACAAAGTAATAAAGTTAAATTATTGTTTACAATGCCAAGTTCATGTGATGTTCAACTAAATTATTAATTGTAAATTAAAGATACAATAAGGTTCACGTAAATCACTAAGATATCATTGGAAGTAGTTATTATGCATAACAATCGCTGAGTGTCATATGAACACATATTATGTATTTAGTTAGTTATGGCTTTTAGTTGAGTGTTGTTTAATGACATACACACACAATAACATTCATTCATTGATCAGCTTTTCTTTTATTTTTAACCGACTTCAAAAAGGTGGAGTTTCTCAATTTGACCACATATATTTTAAATGTTACCTCGGAACTTTCGACTGGGTAAACCGATTTTGCTGATTATTTTTTTATAAGAAAGCTGGTGCTTTCCGTTTTCATTTCAATTTGGCCCAGTTCTGACAGTGGCATCCATGAGAAAAGCATACAAATCTTAGTAGAGATTGTCCGTAATTTGTAGCCTTTAATGTTAATTCTATCAAGTCGATAGTTATGCGGTAATAAACAAAAAAAATACAGACAAATGACATGAGAAACTTCTCCTTTTGAAGTCGGTTGAAAATGTGTTGGTTCGGACATAGGTAGACGGTAGGTTGAGGAACGACACAGAAAATTTGAAAGGTGTAGTCACGATTATACTAAGTGAAGTCCGTGATCTCTGCCAACCTCTTCGAGTAAAAGGCGTAGTGTTTGTATTATATTCTTTTAGTTGTTTTAATTTTTCGATTCCTTCACATAAAATAATAACAATCATGAAGTGTGCTTCTAAAATACTAATGTATTACAATATTTGAAATTTCCTTATGTTTGTCGAATAAAAAAAAATATTAACATCGTATTATATTTACTACTAATATTATTTTATTACTAATATAACGTAAGACATCGAAATATATCAGTATTAGTGATATATTTGATTGAATCATGGCTTCGGATTTCTTACCACAATTTTTTTAATGTTTTAAATTTTTTAACTATAAATTTCGTGGTAAATGCTAAATTGTTATAATTCTATTGTTATCATTTTATTCAGATCGTGACAAACAGCTCAGACAGAACAACGCCGTGCCTTATTGTATCGAGAATCCAGCGGAGAGCCTTATTGCTCGAGTGAGTGATGATTCATTTTACTATCTCATTGAAGCGCCTTTCATCTATTTTTCGTACAGAAAAGGATTGAAATTTCTCAGACACGTAGGTACATAAGTACTTTCCGCCGTTTTGTTAAAGATTAATTGGCATCTCCTCTTTGTTCACTATTTAGTACATTCCTATGTTATATTTTCCAGGTATTAATGGAGCAGGGGCTGGGCAAGTACTGCGATAAGGATTTCATCCAGAGCACCTCACGCGAGATGCAGGAGGCGCTCGAACTCACGCAGGAGGAGATGGACACGTGAGATCCTTACTATCCATATTTACCAGCCAATCCTTTTGAGTATAGTAGAGGGAGGCTTAGACGTGCTCTGGATAGCCCTGTAGTTCTGGGCTCGTAGAATAAGGCTACGGTTTCTCCTGCCTGTAGTAGAACACAAAAAGAGGCTACAGGTTCATTGGGCGACAAGGGTTGTTATCCACTAAAGTGGACCCGGGAAGAAGGCGAATCGGTTGGGCCGTGTCGCCTTACACTGCGCACACAGAGAGGGAGAGCCTCGGGGACATGCTCTAACTCTCTTTAAGAGCACAATTCACAGGGGTTTAGGTGCGTTTCACTGGAGATCTCGGAGCCCCTCACTATGCACCAAGGAAGGGCCACCAGGGGCTTTTAGTGGGTAAGACCCACACCTATCCCCGCTTTCCATTCAGAAGGCGGGGTTATTAAACATTCCCCCCCCGTCAAAAAAAAGGTGTAAAAAAAAGGCCATCGTCCATAACGTTTTCTTAGGATGGCAATGTTTTCTTGTGGTATCTAGTCCAAGGGTTGACCATTTTTGTGCAGCTAAAAAATTCCAGCCACACACCTTCTAGAAGCTGCCTCAACATCCAAAATAATTTTACATTATAACTTTATAGAAAAAAAATTAAACAGTCGGATTGTGTTCTCGGTGTTACAGCGCTGCAAACCAAATAATATTGCAAGAGAGAAAGATGGACACAGCTCGAAACGGACCAAGCGACGTGGTAAGCTTTTTTGTAAATCTTATCCGGTCTGAATAAAAACAAACGTTCTATAATGACACAAATGTTCTGCGTCAAATGAACCGTAGCTGTAGTCGTACCATGGCTGCTACGTCTGGCGTAGCTGTAGTCGTAGCATGGCTGCTACTTTTGGCGTAGCAGTAGTCGTAGTCGTAAAGTTTTGATAAAAAGTAATTTTACGAGTAAAAACAAAAACCGACTTGAAATCGATTCAAACGTTAAATACCATTACACGCGGACACCCTCATTGTATTTCCGAATTATCGTGAGAATATTACGAAATAGATATATTCTGTTCGAATTTGTATAATTATGTGAGAAATGGATTGCTGTAGTGTGTGAGAGTGACAAATAATGGGGCAGAATGCCTACAATTATATAAGTCTATGATTTTATTTCAGGAAAGCATCCTGACCCGGCAATATCATCCTTTCCATCAGCCTCCAATGCAGCCGCCACCGAGAAAAAAATAAATTTAAAAGTATATTATTCATGGCTTCTAGTTACTCCTATACTGGTTGGCACCCGTATAGTGTTTTTTTCTTACCCTTTAAGGGTTTTCGGGCTACCCCTGTAGCAGTTCCTACGGGGTTCTGAGGAGATGCCGATTATTGAATATTTGTAAATACATTATTTTAGTGTGTGTAAGTCAAAGTGCTTAATCGTGTTGCAGATTTAAAAAAAAACTGTTAAAAATCGGATTCGTGTACAAGTTAAAAGAGTTGTTTATTGTCTATAATAACTAAGATTTCTTTAAAAAAATAATTTACTTTCGTTTTAATTTCTCTCCTACAAATAAGAATATAGTATATTTTTAATAAACGAGTGCCTGCTTTGTAAAATCCAGGGTAAATGGACATAGAGAATAACTGGAATTGATCCCTCGCGTATTGTGCCTATTATGAAAAATTGACAATGTATCCTTTTAAATTAAATATTGATAAATAAATGATTACGAAATTACGGATCGCGATTTTGAATTTGTTTTTTGGAACGTTTGTATTGTACTTGGCCCGTGTTTTAATTCTAAAGATATTTTTCTAATGTCGATAGGAGACTGTCAATTTTCTCCCGCCATTATTGCTATATTGTACGAATTATGTTGTTGTACGCCATTTTATTTTTTTGTTAGGTTGGTACAGAGTCTAGTACCACGAACGTATTTATTTCTATCTAAGGAAGAATCCGTCTCCTAATATATATACTTTTTGCTTAAAGCTTGGCAAATAATCTATAATAATCCAATAGAATATATTTCTGAGAGTATTATGTCGCTAAGAATACACGAAGTATTTAAAAATATTGTCTATATCTCATTCTATATATACACAATGTTAATTTTATTTTTCTTGTTATAGCTAATATCTTAGAATATTTAAAATGTATGATATATAATTATTGGAATGTTAAATTGTTTACGTTTTTTAATTTACTTTACAAAGAGGATTTTTTAATCTATTGAGCATTTATTATAGTTTGACCGCAACTCCTGTACCTTAGTTAAGCGAGCGGTGGACAGGGGACAAAAAAGTTCTCATTATGTCATTATGCCGTCATCGATGGCAACTAAATCATTACGGACTGTTTGTGTCAGACTCCCCTCGACCTCTCTGCGTATATATATGCCATGGTACATCAATTGCGGTCAGACTATATCCGTTGTTTGATTGTAATTGCTGATGTTTTCGATATACTGCGTTTGTTGGAAATAAAAATTTATTAAAAAATATATAATATTCTAAATTAGTTAATAATATTAGAAACGCGCGGCGGTGTGCCTTAAAATTTTAAAAAATATTAGAAAAAAGTATATTTCTGAACCTTTGTGCCAAAATGTGCAAACATATATTTTGTAATCGATTTTCCTCTGTATGTATATCTTCACCTATACGTATTTCATACATGAACAATCGAGATTATTTAATGTTGGATTCAAGTACCATTTTAGGCATAGCATTTCATGAAATATATATGAAAATATTCACCTTCTAGTCATCGTCTATTGCTTCTTTAGATAATTTTGACCATCAGAATCTATATGTATAGAGGTATATTTAAATGTATTTTGTATGGACTATACTAAAATTGTTAGTGCTATTAAATTTTTAAAATGATCTTTCTGGTTTTATTTTTGGTATGCATAGTCTGACTTCTGACTGCAGGGATATTATATTCTAATTATTAATTATACCAATAACATCAGAGAATAAAAAAATCACAAAGCAGTAAATAATGTAGTGGATAAGCGGGTTCGATTTATGATCTAACGGTCGCGACTTCAAATCCCAGTCGGCTTTCGGTTTTTAAGGTATAAAAGATCACTAGCTAAAGTATTGTGACTGGTCTATGATGATGGGTAATCACATTGGGAAAACCTTGATGAAAAACGGAAAGCGAAATTTGTATCTGCCTATCCCGATTGGAATAAACGTGAGATCGATCGTAAGAAACTGACGCAAGATCGTATATTTTATTCTATATACTAAAAAAATTACTTTCTGAAATTAAATTTCGCAAATAATCTGAACATCTTAGGAAATTTTCTAAGACATGGGAAGTGCAAAATGATATTTTCAAGCGAAGAACGAATAGGCATTTACTAAGCTAGTGCATCTGACCATCCAGAACTTCATCACTAGTTTATGTCAGGCCGCCAATCTGCACTAGGGCGTTTATTTTTAAAGGAGACTTGAGCTCTATAGTGAAATATAGGCTGTTACTTACTCTAGTTATCCAATAAGCCTAATTTAGTGTAAGGTGATATGATTCACGTCAGAAGTTGTATAGTTGAACTGAATCTGCAGACTTACAGACCGCACCCTAAGCTATCAGGTTTTAAAAAGTCAATAAAATAAATAAATAGACATTAAGGATGTATCTAGGAACAATTGAAAAAATGTGCCAAGATCACCAATAAAATGTAAAATTAAAAATAAGTAAATAAAATATAAGAAATAGAGGTAAGTAGTAGTTAAAAAAGAAATATTGTTAAAAATGGAATAGTTTAAAATAGATATATAAATAGAATTGATAAATGGAAGAATGTAAAGTAGTATAAAGCATTAATAGGGAACATAAATGTAATAGTTTGTAAAATTTCAATACTAAGGTCCCTAACCAAACATGTTGGGGGAATGGAGAAAAAAAACTATCACGCTAAAATTTCGTAATAAAAGCAAAAATTAATCAACTTAGAGCCAGACCATGACTTCATAAGGCAGAATCAGTAAGACTTAGTCTTCTATAATTAGTATCACCGTTTTAAAATGAAAAAATAAAAAAAGCCGGCCTTTTGTGTTACTGGCGTAGTGATTTCAACTAAAAGCTGATTCTTCGCCACGTACTTAGGCTAGCAAATTTGCTTTGACATACAAAATATTTGATAGCTTTTTTATTAATTTTTAGGTATTCGTCATTATTATAATTTACATAACAAAATATTGTGTAACAGTAACCTTCTAGGTTTTTACGATGTGTACTCAAATCTTATTCTATATCTCTTCCTTTGAATTGTTTAAAGTCCGACCTTCGTCTTTTGCAGTGTCCAGTTTGTTACATATTTCCGATTTCAATTCATCAATTAATTTATCAATTTCCTCCTCCATTATGCTATTGTTCTCGTAGTCTCTGTCAGTTTCATCGCTGGTGATGGGAATGTTTCTAGAATCAGAGGAACTGCTGGACGCCTCGAAGTCGAATAGATTTTGTAATTCTGGTATTCTATTTGTGATTTTCATGATATCGTCATGAGTGAAGTTAATGTCTTTCACGATTATAGTTTTAATTTGACACGGCGAACAAGAATAAGCACTAGAGCCCTTCTTTTCAACGTGATACGGTAGGTTGTCTTTGGACGATCTTGTCAGATCTAATAAAGAATCCGTGGCATTTTTGGAGAGCTCGTAAATCTCACATTGAAGTTTCTTTATGAGCAATTCCAGTTTCGCGATTCGCCTCTCAAAGTTGACGTTTGATTTACCTTTTTTAATAGCAGTCTGCGAAGCCCTGTTGGGTTTACATTTCAATTTCTCTAGCAAGTTTTCAAAAAATGGTTTCTTTGGACAACTTTTCTTGGTGGTTTCTGATGAGCATCGCCTTTCAGTGTTATTCTTAGTCCTTAGTCCATCCATTTTACTCCAGATATCTTTTCATTCTTTCCCTACACTCTTCTAATTTTTGTCGTTTCTGTTGCTCTTCACAGGGGTCTGGGGTTGGTGGGGGTGGGATTGTCGGGATTGGTGGACACCCGGGCCAAGGCAAATCTGGATGCGCGGCGACGGCGTATTCTATATCGTCACACCTTGACGTTCCCGTTTGTTCGGGACTTACAGTACAAACGATTGGCAGGTCACGGCTTCTCACTTTGACGGGAGGGTTTTTTATCTTTTCTATACAGAGGGCTAGGCACTCGGATGGTGGAGGCGGCTGAAGAACTGGAGGTGTCGGACAGATTTTAAAACCAGCCTTTTCTAGGTTTTTAATCTTCTGTAACTTACAAGGATCCGGCGGTGGGGGCTCGGGGTTTGGTTTTATAAAACATTTTTTTGTTTTCATGTTACATTTACCACTAAAGACATGTTCTAATTATTTGTTTGTGTTCTTTTTGAAATTTTATAACTAGCTTCAGAGTGATTTTATTTGAAACATGTCATCATTCTTTTTTATTGAATATATATCAATATTTAAATGTGCCAGTTTCTTGTATTCTAGATAGAGAAGATTTTAAAGCATTTTTTTTACTTTTTGTATTTTTTTAAAACATTATTTATCTTTCTATCCACTTTCATTGGACTACAGATGAATTGAATAAATACTCCTTTACAGCGTTCTATTTCAAGACCTAACTTTGTATTATATAGTGTGTAGAATAAACCACAACATACAATATCGTATCCGATATAGTCCGAGCCGTATCCGTCGCATATATATCGTACCAATATCGTTGTAACCCAAGGTCCTAATGCCAATAAAATCAACATGGGACCTATTTGAAAGTTTTGATATATCAAGCTTTCTGACAAAAACAAAATTTGTAAATCACGGAGTTATGCGGGCATAAACTTTAACTTGAAAGGCGAAGTGACTTCCACCTTTTTGGCAGTCGATTAGAAAAAGGACAAGCGAACAGAAAGTTTAAATTTATTAACAGTGACGCTTATTAATTTTTTAATACATTATGAATTTGAATTCATTTATCCTTCTTCACGATATTAATAATTGGGTTCTTGATCTTTTCAGCACAGAGGAACGGTATAGAAAATTGTGTCTTATAGAAATTGAATCTGCCATCGCAATTCGAAGACGAGTCGTGGTTCTCGCACGGCCTCACGTAAATGGTGTTATGGGTATCTGAAATAAAAAAATCTCTATTTTAAATCCGTAAATTAGCGAAATACCATCATTGACTGGTCGCGGAATCTCTAAGTATATTCACGCGCAAAAACCAAAACCGACTTTAAATCGAGTCAAACGTTAAACGGGATTACGAGCGGACGCCCTCTGTGTCCTTCCTATTATCGTAGTAACATTACAGAATAGAATTAATCAGAATCTAACCAAACTCTCATCAAACTTCTTGAATACAATAAAATATGAATCATCGAAATCGGTTGGCGTGCCCATTTGTCGCGCACATACTTAATGCAAATTTAGGTACATATATTTTTTTTCCAATTTAATTCTATTTCACTGAAAGCAGCCAGCTTTCTTATAAAAAAAGAATTATCCAAATCGGTTTATCGAGTCGAAAGTTATCAGGTAATAAACATAAAAACATATAGACTAATTTAAACCAATACTGTTAAAATAATGTTGTTCGTTAAACTTACTATTTTTAGCTGCAGTTGCGTTGTCTTTGAGAAGCTCCAAGCGATGTTTATCTGAGTTATTTAAATAATATATGTGTTCGTTGCTGGCAACTCCATGCGGTGGTTTCATTGTTTCGTTTAAAAAAAAATTATTATCATCCATTAGTATTTTTTAAAGTAAGGCAGTATATGCAGTTTAGGTTTTATATCTTTATCGTTATGTTTTATGCATCGTCAGTTTTCTCGCTATTATTGTCTTCGAAATTGCAGCAGGGACGTTCTGGGGTACATTGACAGGATCCATCAAAGTCTTCGACCTTTCCGTGACATTGGGCGTTCTGCTGAGATTTGCTCGTCTTATCTTTGCCATCACTCTGAGTCAAGGCAATATCCTCCCCGAAAGGCAAAACACACGGGAGACATCTCATTTGCAAGTTCTTTTTTTCTGTGATATTTTCCTCAGACATTTTGAATTATTGGGCAGTAAAGGAAAGCGTTACATGGTATACTGTTTAAAAATAATAATTATAAATAATAATTTTGATAAGTCTACTTTTGATTTGGTTGTTTAAAACGAGAGCCAATGACAGATGCTTGATCGGACGATTAAGAAAGTGGCCAGTAATTTTAAAAATAAAGAGGTTTGCAATTTAGACTCATTGTTAGCGATTATGAAAAATATGATCAACATATTGCTGTAAGAAGGAAGTGAATATATTCTCAAATTGTTCAAATCAGATGTCTCGAGAATAAAGTTTATGCAAATATTATATTTTTCTATATCTCTATTATGAAGTTCTCGAGCCAAGTGTAAATGATTTTCGACCTTTCGACCAGATAGTGCGACTTTCGAGTCCACCTTGTGAGGATAGCTGGAAGTGGTTAGATACGGAAAGCACTCGAAATATCGGATTGCATACTATGAATGCTTTGGCGAAGTCCTGTGTTTAAACAGGTGGACCATTAGCCACAAGGTCTGATGGAAATTAAGCGAAAAATTTTGTAAAAACAATTCCGGAAGTACGGCACGCATTAAGTGTAAGGGCGGCACACAACTACTTTTGACTTATCTTGCTGATAAGTCAAAAGAATTCAGCAATTGAAGTTAATAATTCGGTATAATCCCTGTATTTAAAGAGCTAATGGATTTAGTTGGCGATGGGACCTGGGACCTATTACATATAGATTCTGCTAAGTGTGACACAAACGGACAGCACTTGTGCCACACTTAGCAGAATCAGCGCTCTTCCTCACTAAAATGTTGGTATTTTGTATGCAATGAAAATAGAACAGACGCCAAATTACTGTTACGCCACTTCACGTTCAATTGTGGACGCTTCGGTTCTTGCTATTGCTTAAATAATCCTGATAGACAAAGAAAATGCCTGCTCTAAGTAAATCGGCTTGAGATCGTGGGTCTATGTTTCGTTTTGCTCATTGAGTGAGGAATTTGCGTCGTATGTACTAAGAGAAGATTACGGATATCCATTTTGCCTAACATATCTCTCTCGCTTCTCAACACTAATATCCATACATCTACGCATACAGGCACATTATTTCTAAGTACTCTAACATTATTTTTTGACCCTTTTTATCTATTAAGATATACCATTTAATTGGTACATATACCTTCGTCTAAGACGTCCATAACACCGACATTGCCTCTCTCTTGTGCACCAATATCTCTCCGTTTCCTTTCCTCAGTTGAAACTCGTCTTTCGAGACTCTTGCCTTACCATACTCACATATTTATTCTTCCATACCAAACCCATTCACTCGCACTACATTTTAACCTTCTATGTCCAAAGAAATTATGTCTTACTTTCATCAGAGTACTGTAATGTATAAAACGAAAATGCGGGTTGATTAAATAATTTAAACTAACATCAATGTATCAAATTTGTAATTATGATTCTAAATAAATCCTTATTTCGTTTTTTGTAAACTATTCTTTAATGCTACACTGTCATCACTGTCGTCTATATCTTCAGACTGCAAGCTAGAATTTGAGTTTTTAGCGTTAGTATTGTCGCAATCTTCACGAAAGATAGAAAATATTTTTGATTTTATAGTAGTAAAAACGCTATTAGACTGTTGGGGCGGCTCTTGAATAGCAACACTGTTACTAAAATCTGATGATTTATATTTTTTACTGCAAGAGCAAACATTCAGCAAAGAGTTTGATTCTTCCGATGATCCATAGGCGGGTTTACCACGTGTGGTCTTTTTAGATCTGCTAGTGCCTTGATCAACCATTATTAAAGGATGGGTTTTCTTATGTTTCAAATAACTGCTAGGAGTCTCTACACATTTATCTGTAACAGCCTTAACTGGCATTAACAAATCATTAGTACTACACGACTGGGATTTGTGGTTAATTGAATCTAAAAGTCGAACACTTTCACGTGTAATGTAAGTAGTCGCGTCTTTCGTTTTAGCATAAATAGACCCAAAAAAGCCTTTAGCCTTTGAAGTGAAATCGTTAGAGGCAATTCTACACGTAGGTATTGGCTCGTTATTATCTACTTTCATTTTTGTCACACTCACTGCACTGTTTGTTATATTCGTAATAGATGGAATAACCTTGACTTTAATGCCATTAGACAGAATTCTAGGTCTCGCGATATTGTTATTAAATCCGTAATAGGCATTAATGTTTCTTTGAGACTCTGTCAATAAGTTCGCTGAGCTGGGTTTGTCATTGTCTAAAGCATTAATTGACTGGTCTGTCGGATTCGTTGTTTCGCATTGAACGTTCTCTATATTCATTTTGGAAGGGCACTTATCTAGATTTAATGCAGATAAATGGTTATCAAGCAATGTCTCGGAGCCTTGCAAGAAAATTGTGTTTGAACAGTAGCTGGGCTTATTTTTGCACTGTTTAGAATTTTCGTCTGAAGAACTTATACAACTCATAACTACTTCCGAGCTTACAGGTTCTTTTGTACTAGCGGAAGGAGAAGAGGCTTGTCTTTTCTTTCTTTTAGCTGAAGTGACGCTTCCACTGTCGGAAGATTTTGGATCCTTCAATGTTTCTTGAAAACATTTTTCAAAGATGGGAGCGGTGTTTGAAGTCTTTGAACAGCAAGAGAGTACTTTCTTTGGCGGGATTGGTTTTCTAGGATCACATTTAGGTAATCTTAACCTGCCTTCACAACAAGTTTCCGTTTTATGTCTATGAATCGAAGTTTTTTCTTCTATTTTCGGTACTGTTTTCTTGGTATTTTTTATTGCATCTTTTGATGTAGATTTGGGCAGGTTTGTGCAGCTTTGTCCTTTATCAAAACTCGAGTCTCTATCATTTATTGTACACGGTCTAGGTAAACCTTCTTTGGATATACCTTGGCATATTTCTGTTAAGGTTTTATCGACGCATGATTTCGATGCATCTTGTTTTTGTGACTTACAAGAGCTTTGGTAATCATGTTCCGATGATCTGTTTAGACTTTGATCACTATTACTACATAAAAAGGGGGTAAGATTACTTGCAATAATATTATTACCTCCGGTTATCGCGTCCGGCCAGTTTAATTCATGGTCACTATCGACTATATTTCTAGCGTGCAGTTGGTCTCCCAAATTAGTAGCATGGACAGATATTGTCTGCTGGTAAGGTTCTATATCCGCAGTGCTATAATTAATGTTTTCACTCAAATCTTTTGACAACGTATAAGTTGAGTAATCTTCGGCTATATTACATTCTAAAAACGAAGTTTCCGTTGATTTACAGTTCCTTGTATTAGAAAGGACACGGGAGTAGCTTATAATTCCCGTCGAATTACAAACAATGTCGTCGTCATTTACAATCGTGGAATATAATGTACTTCTAGACTCTGAAGAATCAGGAATAATAATCAAACTTGCCTCACTATCTTGTTCTGTTGATGTATCAGAAAGGTATGACTCATGATATTTATTATTATTGGGATTCATTTTATAGGAAATGGAGTCTATCTTGTAACTATTATATGTTGTTTCATCGTTGTTTTAATTCTGTGGAGTTACATTGCTCACAATTTATTTTTCGTTTTTGTGTCTAAAATATTATTTATAGATAATCGTGAAAACATAGCTGTTAATTTAAATTTGACATTTTACTCATTTTCCTATATTGACATCATAGTAACGCATGTTTCTTCTTTTGTCAGTTTCTTCTTAAATCTATACGAACTTTTTGCGTCTGAAAGTGAAAGACTAACTTGACGCCCAGGTCAAAACATGATAAAAATAAGAAAACTTAAATCATAAAAGTATTCAGTAATAAGACCGCAACATGGGAAAAACTTATTAAGAATGAAGTAAAGCCAACTAGAAGATATAGTCAAGCAGAAAAGGGCTCGTTGCGTCACAATCCTTGGCTACTATTTCAGGCACGAATTCCTTACAGTGATGTTATCCAAAAAGCAATCGACCCAGCCGTGGTTCGGACTCAGGCGCCCTCGGATTGAAATGCTAACGCCTAACATATTAACTGCCCAAAGGTTACCCCTCGCCGGGGGAACCTTGTCTCGAGTTACTTCGAATGGACACTCAGGCTAAGCGAGCTAAGACCACCTCTCAATCCAGTAAGGCAGTAAATGCTTCTCTGTGCCAATCTGTGTAATTCGTCATAAAACCGTTATGTTAAAGAGTTAAAAGATTTATTAATAACCAGTAATTGCTTTTTAAAAATAACACTAGGAAATATAAATAAAAACGATTTAATTTATAAATTCATATGCCTTTATTTCGTACTGGTGCGTTTGCCTTACAAATATACTTAGTACAAATTAAAAAGAAATTCATAACATTATTTATCAATCTATATTATCAGTATAATGTGATGCCAAGGTGAAATCAAGGTATCACTAAAAATGATATGCTTACAGAAATCAAAAGCGTTTAAAAATATAAATAGGAGAATGCCGTAAACAATGACAAACGTAAAGATTATATTACAGCGGCGTTCTCTTCTTCTAGGCCTTTTTTAAGTTAAATGAGTCATGCTGACTGGTGTGAAGTGTGACTTGGCACGTGGAATGAATGAGTAAACGTTGCTCACCTTTGCCACACATTATTTACGTCTCTTTAGAGCGGACTGGATACTGAGAGGTGGCTATTCAGCCACTCGTGACCCAGGGAAAGGTTCAACTTTTACTAGGACGTGAGGAATATCGCCTGTGAGGGGAACTGACCAGATAAAAGCAGGAGGCTTGCTATGAAGCCAACGACTAACACCTGAAGTGAGGACCCCGACTATGTCGAGAGTGAGACCGACGAAGAAGTAATCTTTTGAACGTTCTCTTGAACTAAGGAAAATATGATAGGGACAGATAGAATTGGAAGAAGATTCTCTAGTGTGCAAGTTATTATCGTGTTAAACACAAAAGAAGATACTCGTGGAGGGCCAGCATTTATTTTTAGATTTATGGATCTGTAAGAAGTAAAACAATGGTATGCATACACCGTCCAAAATATTATCTCTGCACATCTCTCTGAGTCACGGGCGTAGGTGTTTTGATCCAAGAAATACATGTACTCATACTGTGACGAACTCATAGCAATTAGAAGAAACAATTCGTTCTAAGAGCTTAAGTTAGATTTCATTTACTTTAAAGAGAGTTAGCTATTGAACGTCTTGATGCTTATTACCGATAAAAGCTACCGACCCAGCTTTTGTTCGGCCCTCTAGGGCGCCTTCCGGCCGGAATTTTATCGGGAATAGAGTAACAACCCTAGCCGGGTTGAGGTCCCATTTAGACTAAGTAACCTAAAAGCTGTGCCACCTCTGCACTCCCTTGTCAAACTGTAGAGCCCGCCGTATCAGCGTAGTTCTATCAGAAAGAACATAAAAAGACTTCCTCAACAAAGTCTGGTAAAAGTTAAGTTGTTTGATTGCAAAATAGATTCACGGATTCGACCTCTCCAATTTTAAAGGGTAAGCGATTTTTAAGGTTAAATAGGTTAATGGGAATATAGATAAACAATAAGAAAATAAATATTAATTTCTATTACATCTTACAGGTCTTCAGGATCTTACAGCTCTGCATACGATTGAATCCCGGATTGATTAAAAATCAATTTTCCCTTTTCTGCAACTATTTAAATCGACTTCGTGACATTTCTAATGCGATATTAAAAGAATATTGAAATGGTAATATATAGGAAAATAAATATACTTTGCATTATAATTTGAATATATTAACTTCTATTGAGTGGGGGCCCCTAAAAGGGTCTTGGAGGTACAATATTTTTACTAGTTCTTTTATTTCGTTTCAAGGGTTTCAATTAGGCTTGCCACCACTTATGTTGGCGTTGACCATGGCTTCCGAAGATTATACCAAAGAACCCTATGAGATATTTATAAGTGATCATCCAAGACTAAGTAACTATGTAACATAAATATTCGGTACTATAAGAGAGCATCCGCAGGTACTAGCGTTTAATTTTTAATTCTGATTCTGATTTAAAGTCAGTTTTGGTTTTTAATCGTAAATATAATTGTATATCTATCCTCTGCGTTTGTTGTTGGTTTTGTTTAACTGTGAATTTAATATTATGATAATTCCTTTTTCAATCAAATCATTGAAAGGAATAAGCTGTAGAAGACGGTCCTCCATTTTGATCTTTGGCAGTAACATTGCATCTCGTAACATTCGCTATATTGTATAAATATAAGGGTATGTTTATAAAAGAAGCAATACATAGGCTCTGTTATTATAACCAATATCATAATTTTGTATGTCACCAATCGATACGATCGATGATACCAAAGAATATGTAATTTATAATTGCTGAACGTTGTAACTGTGTTTGATTATCACAGAGCATATCAGATTATCTAAACACACCTTGATGTAAAGACATTATAATATCAAAGTCTTTGGCGCATCTCTAAACTGTATGTTAAATGTTTTTGAAACAAATTAAACATGTTAAGTACATATAATATAATCTAACTGCGGAGCAAGGACGACAAAATAAAATTAAGTACTAAGCGATATTTACAACGAAAATCATATTAGCTAACTGTAAAATAATGGACGGAAACGATAAGATTTTGAATCGCTAATAGTTTATAAAAATAAAAATAACATTACTAAATATTCTGAACATAATTGAATATATTAACATAAATCTTAGTGATGTTCAAAATTATATTTGCAATATCGATACATTTCACGTAACATAACTAGAAACTAGCTTTTTTATATAAAAAGTACAAAAAAAAGGAAACACAGATAATCTCATAGTAATTTCATTAAACATCCTGATAATTAAGACAGACTGCTCCATTGCCTCTAGCATCCTAAGGAGCATTCATAAATATTGATAGAGAAATTAATAATTATAACAATAAAATATAATAAGTTAGTTAAGCTATGCGAATAATAACAAATTTCAATACAAGTTCTCTGCTTGTGCACTGGGACAGCTAAATAATTTGCGAGCTAAATTAAGGAGACCAGCGAATAGTACAGTCTACGGACTATTAACTAAATACTGTAGCTAAATTGAGGTAAAGAAAATGAAAAAACTTATACTTATACGTAATTATGACGATAAATGTAATTACATTTATCAATAACATACATTTATTTACATCTTAAACTAAATGATGATTTTATAAACACTTTGGCTCTCTCGTAAATTCATTTAACTAAATATAATGAGTATAAATGAATCGCTGGATGTTTACAGATAAATTAAGTAAATAACAATTTAGAGAAAGATATACAATGGTAGCGTACTGACCACGGTGTGTAACAAAATTTAAACGTGACAGAATTGTACATATATGTTGTCAATATATCTACATATGAGATTTTACTAAAGGAATGGATCGAGTTCTCTTTAAACTAAAACACTCACAAATCTATATATTTATATTTATGTGTGTCCGTAATCACTTTGTTTTTTCGTTGTGGCTCGCCGACAGCTACTGCTCGCACGGCGTTCGCTGATATCTGCAGGCAAGTAGAACACGTATTTCATTATTTGACCTGATACAGACAATCTCACTATTTAGTGGCAAGGCTCCTGAAATTTCTTTAGTAGACCTCATCCGTGAATGGATAAAGGTAATGAAGGAGAAATAATTGTAAACGTTCGCTTTGGACTAAATTAAGTTTAAGAATTTGACTACCAAGGTCTCAAAGCAGAAGAGACATTAGTAGACCAAGAGCAATGTCCTATGTATTTAAAACTCGTTCTACATTACTAAAGCTATTTAACTAATCTTCATATTTTAAACCTGATCTTAAATCGAATGATCTCCCCATAAGCTAGAAAAACTTTTAAAGGGATCGTAGTAGAATCACTTAAATTTAATGCCCGTAAGTTACTCCCTCCCCATGGGACCTTACCCAGCCCTTTGTCTACGGTCCTGAGGGAGAAATAAAGGACAGGACGACAAATGTGCGAAAGTGCATTCATTTATTGTATTTCGAATTTTTAATATACTTTGTTTTCATGTGTTTAAAAACTTATTTAGCTTAGAAATATTTTTTTTATTTTTAAAACGATTTCATCAAAATACCTACAAGACCCAATTTTGCGACAGGAATGCAACAGAGACGACACAATAGCCCTGCCACTGTTTTTTTTTTTTAAACAATCCAAAAAAAGCTTCCTTGGTTGGTTAGTCAATAATCGAATGGTAAGTTCGAGCCTATGTTTCGCATACCTGACCCCAAAATATTTTCGTCTATTAACATTCGAATTTTTATTCAATTTATAAGATTTCCCCAATATTTCGCATTAAATTGTTCTATCTGATCGGAACTATTAACCGAGTTGATATTGGCTTTAACATGTCAATTCAGAGATCAAAGTTCAATTTTACAGTAGATTTACTAAAGCGGTTGCCCCCTATCACATAGGTTTGATGTAACAAATCTGCGGGGCTTTTGTATCGTTTTCGAAATGGATTCAATTTCTATTAATGTTATATCATTGGAAAATTCTGCTTGATGCGTTCGTAGGGAAAGTAATACAAACAATTTTGTCAAATTAATCAATGAAAAGATTTTTAATTTATAATAACTATGCCTTGTATAACTGTATCTTACTGAATTATATTTTATTGTCTCTGTAGCGCTCAAGGTCCAGTTTATCGAACTCGTTGGTGAGCTGACCTAACTTTTAACTCACCTAAAGTTAAAAGTTACAAGATTAATATACAGATTAAGATACAGATACAACATTTAAATTGTTTAGAAAACAAGCAAACATTTCGCAAATTCTTTTCTGTGTTCAGCTGTGGGATCCTAAAAGATATTTAGAGAACACAAATTTCATACACAAATTATGATTCAATTAACATAAATATGTTCTTACTGCATAAATTTTTTTTACAAGTTATTATTTATCGTGCCCGTAAACTTTTATTTTAATTTGACAAGTTTGAACAACAATTTCATTAAGTGGATTTTTGGTCACAAATTCGTGTAAAACAAATTAAGAACGGTGAAATTTAAAACGCAGGAAAACCGCAGGCGCTAACATATCTCCCTGAGGCACACCTCTAAAAGCGAGCCCGTCCAGCGGTTCCAAGTGATAAAACGTTTCAGATTTATTCAGTACACGCCGCCATTTGTAACCCGGCAGTTGTTAAATGGGCCAACGTTTTAAAGGCTGTAAAATCTGGCCAGAGTCGTAATGTACGTGCGGTCGAAGGCCTTGCTGAAGTCCGTCTCGAGAGAACAAAATTTAGGTAACGTTATATTCGCTTCGCTTAGTTTAACAAAATTTACTGAAAATATTCTTCGTAAACTACCCTAAGTAGTTGAATTGTAATTATTGAATTGTACTATTTGCCAATACTTCTTAGGAAACAGAGCCGTAGTTAATTACAAAATTAACGATTATATACATATATTGATATTTTAAATGCTTATTTAACTCATACTCTGTGGCGAAAGAAAACATTTAAGGCATGGATATAGGCCCACGTAGAGTACTATGCTCTTATACTCTCTTGACAGAGAAGGCATTTTATCTATAGACAGATATAATATATTGGGTATATGGGAATTAATGGATAACTATCGATCACAATCAATAGATATTAGTCATTCAAAGCCTATTTATAACAAAATATATTATTTATAATATGAAAAATAAATATTAATTACCGGACAACCTGTAAATGCTATTATTTTTTTTACTACATACTACATACTTCAATAAAAATTATAACAAGAGTATTGGTGAAATAAATAAAAAAAAAACTGGAACTTTTCTTACTTACCACTTAGACAGCAGTCCCGTGGCAGCGGAATGCGTGTACGGCCCTCCGTAGGGCGAGTACTGTGAGTAGGGCGCCGCGTAGGCGTACTCGCTCGATAGTGTGCTCGTGCCTTAAATTAACATTCAATTAAATTAACACCACTTCATAAAAATACTATTAAAAATAAATTATCAAGAGATCAACGAAATCCGGCCCTGGATCAAGCCGAGATTAGGCTAGCAAGAATCATTTGACAGCCGCTCTTGTTATAGATAGAACAAGCATTGGATCTGTTTTTAAAAAGCTTTTTCTATTTTTTTTGTATTTCAGAACCTTGAACAAATTTAATTCGTTTTTAAATTTATCAATGAATATAAAAATCACAACGGATTTAATTAGTAATGAAAATTACAAATGGGGGACCTTATTCTCTTAACTAGTTTTGTTTGGTTACATCCTGAATATACCTTTACGCGGATATAAATTAAAATAATTTTATACGGTACTTTTGTTTGATAACAATTTGTTTCAAGCAATTAAATAGAAAACACGGCCTGTTTGTTGGCAGAGAAACAAATAAAAGAAAACAAGCTTGGTAAAAATCGGATAACGAAAGGTATCTCTGTCTACCCCACTAGGGTTAAAAGACGTGAGATCTGTACTGTATGAATACAGCAGACATTTTTACACATAATGCATTAAATGAAAAACAATGAATACTCGTACAATTTCTGAAATCATAAATATTCTAAAAGGACAACAACAAAGGCAACAACATCAACAAATCAACAAACAACAAGACGGCAAATCGAGTAATAAAATCGGTACGCCTTTAAAGGATTATTTAAAATTCACAGAGGACACGCCCCTTGGTCGCGACATAGAGCGTAACCACTCTCAGCCACTCCATAGATGACACTTTAATATTTATACCCGAAATAAGCCTCGGAACCCGTTTGAAGACGCCTCGTGCCACGAGGATCACGCTACGGTTCGTTAGTCGTCTTAGACAAAGCCCGTATGGCGCCCCCCCTTCGCTAAAATTATTTGCATAGCCCCGAATGAGCTATTAAAGATGTCTGACTCCCCGTCCCCACCCGGGTAAGCAGATTGCGGTAGATTAAAGACCGAGAGCGTGAAGCTGTTTCAGTGTTGAGAGAAAGCGGGGGCGGAGAGACATGAAAAAATAAATAAAATCGTAGAATTTAGGTCAACAAATATAAAAAGTCTTTCAATTAATTCTTCGATGAAAACTTTTTTGAAGTTAAACTTTGGGGAATAAGCTGGTGAACGCGTATCGAGAACGTAACGAAAAGTGTGATCGCGCGAGGGGAACGGAAGTTGAGAGGGAGATTTAAGTTAGTGAAGATAGAGAGAGAGTATATCTAAGACCCAGTGCAGGCCTATTGTCTGTATCAAACTGTAGGAGCAAGAGAGAGCATCAGGCGCGGACATTTTCTTTCTCTTTTGAACAATCGTGCATTTATTATAAATACAGATATGTAACATATAGATGGAGCAAAAGAAGTTTTACTTTAGTAGAGTCTGAAGCACACTAGTTCTTTCAAATTAGTATTCAAATTAGTAGATCTTCTAGTATAGCATAGTTCAGATTACAGCTGTTTTGCCCTTATTCAAAAAAAACAGGTAGCAACACTATTCATCTATTTACGATTAGTGTCGTAACTACTGACGCGACTGAAAACAATTTTTTAAATTTGCAATTCAAATAATTTGCAATTACTTAAAGCAAATCGATTAATCATATTATTGATCAGGTAAATGTAGAAATGGAAATTTCTCTGTTATTCTGGATGTACTCGTACCACGAAGCTGTTATGGGGTGGGTAGTCAAAAGCAAATTGATAAAAATAAAAATTTGTAATTATAAAACGTTATTAGAATACTCGTAAATATGTCCACATCGAAGTCTGTCTGAACTAACTTTTAGAAAAACGCAATTCAACGACAATTCAAATAAAATGTTAGTATTACAATTGAAACAGAATGTAACCCGAGAACTTTGTCCTTCTTCGAGTCACAGCGAAGCGTTCTAAGTCGAAGTAAACATTATATGTCTAATACGCTATTTTGAAGCAGCACTAATTTAAAAAAAAATTCTCGCTAATCTCATCTTACTTAATACATGCCCAAGTAATCGACCTGTGATATGCTATCTTAGCACTTGACATTGTTATGTAAGGTTGATTTTTCTGTAGCAGACAATTTTTTATAACATTTCCGGTAAAAGGCGTCTTAAGAAAATTGGATTTTGGTTAGAGTGGCTTCGGATAGTGCTCGAGTTGTTATCAGAGTTTTCCTCAATTCTTTTCAAACTTAGAAGCAATTTTAAGAAATTACGGTAGTGTTTTAATTTTTACAGAAATGAATAATTGTTACGTTCTGACGTCCAATTACTGGTCATATGGAAGTTATGCTTAATCCCAAGATGATAAGATGAGAGAAGTCGAGAGAAGTAGAAGAGAGTCTTTGGGAATTAAATTTAATTGAATCACATCTGGATATCTACAAACACATATATCGACCCACCTAGAGTTTTAAGTTTTGACGGTCCCTAGCTAAAATGATTTTTTGTTAAAATTCGAATTTCCTTTGTTTTTTCATAATTCTGAATTTGAAATTTAAAAAAGCAAATGAAAAAGATGGCCAGTAAATCAGCTTAAAACTGCATAAAAACTTTTTGCTCCACCTAACATTTATTTTTAGCTAGGGGCCGTCCAAACTTAAAACACTAAGT
Organism: Meandrusa payeni; assembly: GCA_029286785.1. NCBI lineage: Eukaryota > Metazoa > Arthropoda > Insecta > Lepidoptera > Papilionidae > Meandrusa > Meandrusa payeni. Next base: position 9,390,907 of record JAGSMX010000029.1, read on the forward strand.
GGGCCGATATATGTGTCCGGAAGTGTAGTTAGGTGGTGTCTTTGGTCTGTATGATTCTATACCGTTATGTTATATTATACAGGGTTATTGGTATGGATATTTGTCCAATAAACAAATATCCATTAGGAGGTGATAGGGCTGACTATTTGGAATAATTTTAATCTGTATTATGCAAAAATCTGTACTATGCATAATGCAAAAGTGGACTATTTTTGAGTTATCATGTTTCTTAGCGAAAATAACGTTAAATAAGACAGAAATGCAACTTCAAAAATGTATTTAAAAAGAAGTATCAATTTAAATTTCATTTTTTCGTCTAATTTATATTAGAACAACAATTATCGATCTATTTTTAAAAAATGCGAAATGACGATGCTATTTCAATATTATTTTTTTTTTAAGATTTATCTCGACTAAAATGCCTTATAGACAAAAATATATATGAAACTTAGCTGGCAGATTATTTTAAAAATATAACTGTCTTATTAGCTCTCCAACAAAGCATAACATATAGGAACTTATATCAAAAAAATTAAAACAAAGTGACATCAAGGAAGCAGGTGATTCGTAATGGAAACGAAATGATCTTGGATAGTATTTAAAAAATATAATTTTAATAAGGTCTGTCTGTACTAAATCTAGTACACGGAAATCGCAATGGCTATACATTATTCACAAAACTTTCGTGATTCCTGCCTACCCCTCTGAGTCACGGGCGTGAATGCTTGTATATGTATTCTATGTACAATCAGTGTAGTCAAATAAAAAATCATCAATCACATCAATTCACGGGCACACTATGAGAAATTCATGTCCAAAAAACCCAAGTTTGTATTTGATCTAAATACCAGATTCGTTCTACGCACAGATATAAGTAGACTTACCATCGTAATGGGCGTAAGGTGGATAGGGCGGGGCTGGGGGCTGTAACACCACCAGTGCGGCTGCGTCGGGGCTGGCGGCGGCAGACGGGGGCTCGCCAGTGCCACCGTTGGAGCCAGTCGAGTCGTTAGTGGCTGCAAAGTGACGAAATGGTTAACTGTAGACGAACAAACAAAACTAAAATTGTAGAAGCACAACAATGAATAAGGCACAAATATGTAGGATCAGTAACAGATGACGTTTAACATAGTGGGTACCATTACAAAGAAAAAGAAAACAAGGGAGACCATGAAAAAGGTGGAGAGATGTCTTCAAAGACAGAGGCTTAGGAGAGGTCTACGCCGCAGTGGCGACTACTACTAACAATTATTTGCGAAATACATTGTTTTAAAGTGGCATGTTATTTTATAGTAGCTAATAAAGGCTATTTTATTTTATTATATATAAAGGCTTAACCCACATCCTATATCTATCCTTTATTGAATTACAAATGGGATGAACTTATTGTGTAAGTCGGTGATTACTCGAATCAAATTATGACCAGCCTGTGCAGAGGCATGAGTAGAAAAATAAAGCTATTTAAAAGTATTTTACAAACATTTTATAACCTAGATACAAACGCCATTTTTCGATCTATCGTGAGTAAATATATCTCTTTGATCGTTGTTCTTTTTTTCAACATTGATCGATATCGTCCATTGTGGAGCGGTCGGACCGTGTCGGTGTTTCTGTGAGATTTATACTAGGGTTAGACGCGATGCGACTGCACTTTGTAGCAGAATTTAATTATTCCTATTTAGGGTTCCGAAAGTTTTCAACAATTATATATAAGGTTGTCAAATATCTCCCTTCCGCCTTTTTGTCTTTTGAATTTCGCGGCTATGTACAAAGCGCTACAGAGCTCGTATCTAGCAATACTATACATAATTTGAAAGGTCTTGACATAACCTACAAAACGACGCTATGCATAATTAGTTTGGATATTGCGTTCAACAGTTATAGACGTGTAAACATGGAGTTCACTAACGCCGAAATTCGCGGCTTGGCCACTGTTTGGGACGATTCACCGGCCTTCGACCACGACCGTTTTCGCTTGATATTGTCGTATGTGATCCATTTTCGTCGCCAGTCACCATCCGCTTCAAGAATGGTCGAGTTCGTTCCGTTTCAGCAGCATATCGTAGGCGTTGATTCGGTCCAGAAGGTTTTGCGTCAAATCATGCGGCACCCAAACATCAAGCTTTTTTGTATCCAGCCTTCTGCGATGGTTTAAAATGGTTTGGTGACTAACTCCCATCTCCTGGGCGATGTCACGAGATGCCACATGCCGGTCTAACTCGATGTAGTCCATGATTTGATCGGTATTTGTCGTCACAGGTCTTCCGCCTGGCTGGCTTATCCATGGTGTCGTTTTCACCGGCTCTGAATCGTCGAAACCATTCCTCCGTGGTTCGAAGTGATAGAGTACCATCCCCAAAACACCATTAATCTCACGGAACGTTTCTCTAGCGGATTTGCCTTTAACGAAGGAAAACTTTAAAATAGCGCGAATTTCGGCGTTAGTGAACTCCATGTTTACACGTCTATAACTGTTGAACGCAATATCCAAACTAATTATGCATAGCGTCGTTTTGTAGGTTATGTCAAGACCTTTCAAATTATGTATAGTATTGCTAGATACGAGCTCTGTAGCGCTTTGTACATAGCCGCGAAATTCAAAAGACAAAAGGCGGAAGGGAGATATTTGACAACCTATTATTTATGAATACAATAAAAATCCAAAATTCAAATCAAATTTACGCTATAATCAATCTATATATATAAAAGAGAAAGTGTGTGGGTTTGATCCGTATAGACTCCGAAACGGCTGGACCGATTTCAATGTCACCAAATCTTGCGACCATATACTTCAATGTACTCCATTGTACTTCAATATGGTTCATAATGACATAAATATACACAACGCATGTCAATACAAATTTGGATTATAAAACAATAGAATATCATTATAGTAATAAAAGTTGTATTTGATAGTTCAAAAAGAGGAGTGCTCGGATCGTCACCAAACTTAACAGGATTACTATCCAGGTCAATCTGAAGATTCCCTGAAAGTTTCATTAACCGTCTTAATTGGAGCAGCCGTTTCGGAGCCTATATGGAACATACCCACACACTTTCTCTTTTATATATATAGATAAATGTCCCACGTGACTTTACAAAGATGTACAAACGTAACGGATATCGCAGCGAATCCAAGAAAGTAAACCGCAAGGCTGTGGTTACTACTGCGATGGGAAATATCAATGTTCCACGCTATTCGAGTTATTTCATTGATGAAATAGACGCACCTGTATAATCAGAAATCGAATTACACGAAGGGAAAGGAGATAATATAATAATAAGCCATTTAATTGGTTAGTCAGATATAAATTAAGCACACAGTTAAAAATGACATGCTATAAAAAAAAGAAAAAATAACATTAAAAACCCAAAAGGTCTAATACTCGGTAGTATTGGCCCGGTGGCCCTTCCTCTGTGCATGGTGAGGGGCTCCGGGATCTCCGGAGGAACACACCGGAGCCCCTCTGCACTGTACTCTTAGGAGAGCAGGTCCCGGAGGTTAATCACTCCCCCCTGTATCCTCGCAGTAGAAGGCGACACGGACCAGCCGATGTCGCCTTCTTGCCGCACCTTGGCGGACGACAAAGGCCCCACACTTGTCGCCCAGTGAACCCGAAGCTCCTTTTAGTCGCCTTCTACGACAGGCGATACCGTAGTCTTATTCTTGAGAGCCCAGAACTACACTTGTATACATTAGTTTTGTAATTGGATTTTGGTGTACAAAAAAGTTATTTGCTATGCTATCTACATTGATTTGATATGGTACAAAAGATATCAATGTTGCATTTTATAAACATGTTATTAATGTTTGCAATTGGATGCGATATTCAACATGTTAGTTAAAGTCAAAACTATCCTGCATAGTTGAAAACAATGGAAGTGTCTCGGGAGGGAACACAATCCGACGGCAAAGAGTCGACCGCATCCTGGTAGCTCCCAGTAACACAAGACGCGGGGTAACACGATCCCAGACCTGCCATCTAGTCTCTGTTCTCTTTTGTGGGTCAACGACTTTAACTAGTAACAAGTTTTAAAAAGAATGTCCCTATTAATATCATCCTTTTAATGCATAATGAATGAACCAAAAGGTTTTAATGAACCTTTGGTTGGTTGATCACTATGCATCTAATTCCGTCCTTTAAATAATGAGTGGGTGTTATGAACATGGATACGTACCGACTAAAACCCTACGGTGTTCCTCTCGATGCCTTTAGTCTGAACTACGAGGAGACGTTGCCACCGAAGGCAATTTTAGATATTGTTTATTTTATGAATGCTGGATATAAATAAAATAAACTACATTAAAAAAAATAAAGAAGTCCTAGAAAATACGATGAAAATTATCGATATAAATATCAATTTTAGATGACTCGATAACCTAGACTTGAAGTGATAACCGCTTTCATATGAAATGAAGCGTCAATAGCCTAATGGTTTAGGGCTCGGTCTAGTAATCGTAAGGTCGAAGGTTCGAATCCACCATTCGACTATTGACGTGAACCATCTCCTAGCACATGCTGCTTAGTTGGAATGGTAATTCGATATTCGATATTTCATGAAATACAGACAGTCTTATGCGGCCTCCGGGGAATCTGGTGAAACAGTTAACCAATCCAAATGGCACGGCGTCACCGTGCTTCGAGAAGTCTGCGGTTTTCCAGAGCGTGACAAATCATTGTTTGATGACATCAGATCGAGGATGCATAAATAAACATCTACATTCTACTATTATTGTACTGTGTGCCGCGAGCTCTGAGCAATTTTAACCGACTTCAAAAAAGACGATTCAATCCAGTTGTATGTTTCTACCTCAATCGTTTATAAACGGATTTTCAAAATATTTTTTTGTTGGATAACTGACATTTACAAAAGGGTCTCTTTCAATTTTATTAGCATTGGACATACCTTTCTAGAGATAAACAAATAAGTCCTAATATAGAATTACTTTATTGACTAATAAGTCCTTTATGAAGTTATTAGCATTCTTGGTTAACATTCCAAGTAAGGATTCATCTTGCCTCGAGAAAGCGCTAGCAGTTTTCCTGTGCATTGTGAATGTCACACATAAAAAGGGTGAAGAGCTTCAAATTTACCCCAAGACAGTGAGAAGATTCGTAAAAGCCAATTACGTCGGTGCTAAAGCGTCCCCGTAGTTCAGACTAAAGGCATCGAGAGGAACGCCGTGGGGTTTTAGTCGGTGCATATCCATACTTGTCCCATAAGGGTGGATATGAATAGGCTTTTTCCCACGTGTGAAAAAACGAGTTTCCTTTACCACACGACTGAAGTAAATCTTCTTTAGCTACATCTATATGTATATGTAAATAAATATTTATATATGTAACATATAATGCTCTCTCTTGCTGCTACAGTGTGATACAGACAACAGCCCTGCAACGTGTCTGCGAAACGTAACTATGACAGAGAGAAATAAAATGTGTGTTTGCACATCTCTCTCTTATCCCTTCTTAACTATACTATATATATCTCTCTGCTATATAGGTATATACCTGAGTGGGGTGTGTAGTGGGGGTGGGCGGCGTGCTCGTAGGGTGCGTCGAACAGCTCGCCGTAGTAGCCGCCCGCGCCGCCCGCGCCGCCCAGCTCCGACAGAAGCTTGTACTCGTCTTTGAGGCTCCACTTCGATGACCAAAGCTGTAAGAGAATTACATTTGTATCCAGAACAAGGATTTTAACACAAACACAACGTGATCGGCTTAATATGGAAACTTTGGTCGTGAATGGAAAATTGTTTATGGGCTACAATAAGAACAGGAGATGGAAAACAGTGGGCTCAAATGTAGTACTTAAGATGCGACGTGGTTTAAAAAATTAGTCATATTTTTATTTTAAAATCTAAAAGAAATTTTTCGTGACGTTATCGATAAATAGATTAGGGATTTACAAATCACACTAGTAATTACTTCAAAGTATTAAATGCACTATATATACTTGTATATAATATAGTATATTTATTAACACTTTTAGTAATAAAAAGAATTGAAATAATATCTCAAAACCAAAATGATTATGGCATGATAATCGATTTCGTTTCGATTAAAATCAATTTTCTTATGACGCCATTTTTACTTTTTTGACACCTTGCACATTGGATGCCGAAGATCGCTCACACGTTTGACTTAAAATTGTTGAATTTACGACCGGCTTGGATTGGATATTGTTGACAGTCAGTTCTCCAGGAAATATAGTTAACATTACGGCTTAGAGAACTTAATAAACACCTGTTTAAGTTATGTATTTACAGATATTGTAGTATAGCGTCACTTAGACTAATAACTCTCAGAATGTCAAAACTCACAAAATTTTCAGCAAGAGCCTGTTAAACCTGGATCTATTAATTCATACCATTTTCATCTTCGTACATCTGGAACCCAAGATTGTATGGAACTGTTTCTGTCCTCGACAATTCAAAACAAAATAAGACAACTTCAAATCAAATCTACGTCTGAACTAAAAAGTATTCTATTTTTTTTTTAATGACGAACTACACAGATTGGCCAGAGAAGCTGGCCTTGACTGCTTCACCGGATTGAGAGGTGAACCTCTATTGCTAGAAACCCGACACAAGGGTCCTCCCGGTGAGGGGTAACCTCTGCTTGGACGATTACTATGTTACGCGTGAGCATTCCGATCCGAGGGCGCCCGAAAGGGCCGAACCACGACTCGGTCGGTAGCTATTTCACGGATAATCTGAACGGTACATTCAAAAAGCTAAACTAACTTTGAGTGCCATTCGTTAAGCGTTGGCACTGAGAGAAGGAAAAGTATTCTAAGGTGACAAAAATTGTACACACACTGACATTTAATTTTATTTGCCCGAAGTATTGTGGTTAAATTACTAAGTACTGGCGTCAACATTGTCTTCTCTCTACCAATATTGGAGCAACGAACTTGTCTTGTGTGTGAGATACAAGTGGAAGCAGAGTCAAGTTAAGACTTACGTTGGAGTATATTTGATCACCGTTGTAATGACTTCGTTGTCTCTTCACGTCTTCTGGGTGGCTGTTGAAGTCTCGGTTCTCATCTGCTGACAATGGAAGAGAATAGAATTCGTTTATTGCGTACCTCATAGAAAACACTATAAAATGACAGTGAACGATGAAATGTCTTCTAAGATATTTCAATGATTAAAACTTAAAAAACAAAATTTTCACCTCATTTTAGCGGTGTGAAGAAAGACAAAGTATTAATATATAACATTTTTGTTTTGTGTGAAATAAAAATCATCAATGAATCGTTAAGTCAAACACCTAGCCTAGGCTTATCCTTTTCAGCCCTGTAGCTCTGGGCTCTCAAGAATAAGACTACGGTATCCCCTGCCTGTCGTACAAGGCGACTAAAAGGGGCCTCGGGTTCACTGGGGACAAGAGTGGGGGCCTGCGTCGTCCACCAAAGTGGACCCGGGAAGAAGGCGACATCGGCTGGCCCGTGTCGCCTTGCGCTGCGAGGGCACAGGAAAGAGGGAGTAACCTCACCCCGGACCCCCCGGGACGTGCTCTCATTGAGCACAGTGCAGAGGGGCTCCGGTACGTTCCACGTGAGATCCCGGAGCTCCTCGTCATGCACCGAGGAAAGGGCCACCGGGGAGGTTTTAGTGGGTAAGAACCAACCCACATAACCGCCGCCTTCCCCCCAGAAGGCGGGGTATCTTTGTGAAGATTTCCTGCCCGTCAACAAAAAAAAGGCTTATCCTTACAATTCTTGCTATTTTTTATTTGAGACCAAGCAAATTGCTTTGTGCACACTTTTGTGAATCTACCGTACACTGTTTCGTCTATTTTTTTGTTATTTATTAATATTTGTTATATCTAGTTAAACTAAAATTCTAAATATGGGAAACACCAAAGATTTTACGAGACTAAACTTAGTGGTTTTTGATATATTGCGATTCTTGAGTTTAAATTCGATATGTAATTCTTATCTATGTTTATTTTGTTTGTGTTTTTATATGGATAAATAAAAATTTCTTTCTTTCTTTCTTCTCTCTTCCATTATTTCTTGAGCTTGACCATTGCACTTCTGCTCATAGGCATGCGTGTCTTAACTTCATCTGTGCAGCCTCCTTGATTTAAGATGAGAGCCGCAAGCTATATTTAGAATTAAACGACGTCGCAGTTGGCTATTTTAGTTATGTTATGTTATCCTGCAGGTTATTGTCAGCAATCATCATCATGGTTTTACTGCCATTTATCTGCCAACCAAACTCTAGGCTAACTTCCATTTTTAGGAGACGTTCTCTCATGCATGCTACTAGTGGCAAAGAGAGTATTTCATATACAGTTCTAGCAAAAATCCTTTTTTTATGTTTTAACGGAAGTTGCCAGCTAGACTTTGTTATAAACTCTGGCGAGTTAACAAGACAAAATTTCACAAGAAATTATAACGTAATATAATATGGCCAGAATTTGTGCTGGGGATTTAATAGCTCAGTAAATCTTGCCGGTTCCGCTGAGCGAACAACGCTATGGCAAAAGGATAATAGTGATGTCACATTTAAATTTTAAGCCTTTGTCGATATTCTAAAATTTTAAAGATAATTTAATTATTTATATCGTTGTCGATAGTCGATTCACATATCGATCACGAATTAATATTTAATCTACATATTATACTGTTTTTAAAACAACACCCTGCAATTATTTTATAAATTAGTAATTGTAGCTATTTTTACATATATTAATTAAATAAATTTTATATATGTAAGTAATTTTCTATCACTTCACTCTATATTATCAATTATATAATTCGAATAGGTTCTATATTGTGAAAATAGTATTCAATCGAAATATAATCTATATATATAAAAAAGAAAGTGTGTGGGTATGTTACATATAGGCTAAGAAACGGCTGAACCGATTTCAACGAAACTTTCAAGGAATCTTCAGATTAATCTGGCGAATAATCCTGTAAGGTTTGGTGATTGGAGCACTCCTTTTTTTGAACTGTCTAATACAGCTTTTATTAACTATGATTATGTTCTATTGTTTTACAACCCAAATTTGTATTGACGCAAGCGTTGTGTATATTGAAGTACAATGGAGTGAATTGAAGATAAATTCCCAAATGATAAGAATGATATTGTATTTACGATATGTACATGGGTGTAGCTAATGATCTTCACGCGCTCGAGAAGAGAAGAATACGGAGAGAAATGAAAAATTTAATATATTGTGAGAGTTACATTTATTATTGAAAGATATTGATATTGTAATTGTTTAAATAAACTATAGCAAAATCTAGTCCGGCGAAGCGCTAAGTGAAGGCTGGGTATGCTAGTATATTGTAAAAAACGAGTATAGTACTGCATTAATGCCGTCCAATATCGTAATCTTCTGTGCAAAGTCTACCTACCCCTCATGAATTGCAAGCGTGAATGTATTTATAAGTACAATCTCAAGGATAAAATATTACATTTACCGCTTATTATAGTTAACTTAGATATCAGTACGGAACACTCTTGTCAGTTTGTTACATTTTCCTAACGCCAGAATTTATCGATAAAAGCACATCACTACGGAACCGAGGTCGTAAGGCACGGGGCTCCGCAGGGTCCCAGCGAGTGTTTTAATCTATGTACTTCGATATAATTACTTACAAGTTTTACAGCACACTTTGTGCCGAAAAGTTATTACCTATGAGCGTTGCCATGCTTTAAAATTTATTTTAGGAAGTAATTTTAATTGTGACTTTGATAAAGTTTCGCCGTTTTATACCTCCGGTGTCGTTATAACTACTCTGAAGTGAAATATAAAAACTTATCCATTTAAATTGTAAACATAATATGGTTTTAGCACGAAAAAAAACTACTACTGTCTTTGTCTAACGATACGATTACGTGATAATACGTCACTAAAATATAATTTATTCAAACAACTATAATTGTTTCTTATACCTTAACAAATGAATAATACCCTAAGTGACTGCCCTGACAGTTTAACGTTCCCAATAGACGACAAAGACTTAAAAATATCAAGCTCTTCCTAAAACCTAAACATAGAACGAACCTGAAGGCACACTGTCCTTTGTACCGGATGTACTCTGTTTACAGGGATTACAGTGACATTGATTTAGCGGTAACGTCTGTAAATAGGATTAAAAAAATATTTGCTCCACCAAAATAATAAAAATATGTAACTAACCTAGGCCTTAAAATTTAACGTTTTATTTTTTTTACTTTTTAAAACAAAATCATAACTATTTATTTCCTTTGTAAGTAAATTTTTCAATTTAGAAATTAGTTAAGTAGTGTTGTCTACGTTGTATGTAATTGTGAATGCTGTGTTTTCCTATAATTAGTAAGGCAATTACAAGGTATTTGTGGATATATTAGCAAAGTATAATTGTACTTACTGTTGGAAAACCTTATTAAATAAATAAAAATAAAATAAGTTAAATAATATAAAACCTTAAGTTAATGTGTTAGACACACATTTACAACTCAGACACATTAATGAAATAGGTCATATTTCGCTAAAAACCGAAACAAAACTTTATTACATAAGTTGCACATGTCATAGCATTTCAGAATCTCAATAAAATCGACCATCTTTTAATAAAACTTGCTCGTAGTAGTTGTACTGTATGTGTTTTTTTTATGACGAACTTTAGTAACCGTCCAAGCCGAGGTTACCCCTCACCGGGGGGACCCTTATGTCGAGTTACTAGCAATAGAGGTTCAGGCTAAGCGACCTAAGAGCTATGCCACCTCTCAATCCGGGGGAGCAGTCAAAGCCAGCTTCTCTGGCCAATCTGTGTAGTTCGTCATAAAAAAAATGGGCCAGAGAAGCTGGCTTTGACTGCTTCACCGGATTGAGAGGTGGCAAAGCTCTTAGGTCGCTTAGCCTGAACATCTATCTCTAGTAGTACGGTTACTGCTACGCGTAAGCATTCCGATCCGAAGGCGCCCGAGAGGGCCGAACCACGGCTCGATCGGTTGCTATTTCACGACATATACAACTTAGTGTATTTTTTTTACAGTACGAGTAATCAAAGTTAGATGATAGTAAACTTGCAGTATAATAATCAATGATACACTCGTGTGCAAAAATAAAGGGTCGGTTAAGAAAGCTTGAATATAGCTAACTGAAATAAATTGTGCATGATAGACAATTAAATATCCTTAAAATAAAATAATTTTTTATTATTTTTATATTTCATTACAAAACATAAATTTAAACGAAAAAGGATATCTTACGTAAACTTGGATAATATAGTATTTTTCATATTTTTTTTTATTTAAATTTTAGTACTTAGTGTTGCCACATGGAGGCAATTAAATACATTATTTTATATTCAAACTTTCTTAACCGACCTTAAATCCAACCCTTTATTTTTGCTCACGGCTATATAAAGTTATTTTTCTCCAAACCTACAGTTTTCGATTTGTTTGATTTGGCAACAATCAGTTGGTTTGTTACGAGGTCAAAACAGAATTAAAACCTACAAACAATTGAAATTTCTAAACACAATACTTTGGGTCCGTGGGGTCCTAGTGCACACCACCTTTTTAATGTGCTAGCTAAGAAGTTGGTCGACACATCTGGTGACCAGAGGGCTGTCTTATACCTTGCACAGAGGCTAAGCATTGCCATACAACGTGGCAATGCTACCAGCCTTCTGGGCACGCTGCCAAGCGATGACGGTTTGGCTCAGTTATATTTTTGTAAATATTTTATAATATCTATTAAATTGTAAATATTTCTTTATTAGTTAGTATATATAATATGATAAGATTATGTTGACATAGCATAATATACATATAGTTTAAGATTAGATCATTAGTCAAATACTTAGCGACCAGAGTATCACTGTAACAAAAATAAAGAAACACAATGTAGAAAACTTCCACCCCGGGTACTAAGTTTTTAGTGTTTCAATAAAATGGTTGCTACTCGAGTCTGTTCCACATTAGAGTCTTTTCCTCGTGCGAGGTTTTCGTTACATTCTGGGACCTCGTTTATTGGTATTAGATGTATGAATAATTAACTTCGCTACCATTGTTCCCTCACCTTGGTCCTCATGTCTCTTTCTCTTCAATCCCGTCGCAGTTCCATTGTGCAGACCTTCCACTTGCTCGATGCCCAGGATGCCGTTGATGCTATAGCTGCCGGTGTTGGTCACGTGCTGCTCTGTTGCAGGCGAGAGTACTGCCGTCGTACCCGGAGCGTTGCCAGCATGAGTTATCACCTGGTGAGTGTGATAAATCAATTAGCTCACGAATGTCTGTACAACTGGAGAAGAAACTAACAGTTGAGAAAAGTTTTTCCTTCATAAAGTTCATTTTTATCGTGCTCTCTCAAATGGCTTCAGTACCCATCTTAGAGCCGTAGGGGTAAGTCGCATCAGCAGACCAACATATATATAGATTGGATAATACGCAATTCAGTTATTCGCTAAAGTTTTAAATATATATTTTATCAAATTTCGATCACATCCCTCTAACACGCAGATTAATTACTTAGGTACGAGAGGGACGCCAATGACATAAAATTTAGGCAGGTATTGTGTTTTATTATTGTAATTTTTTTTTATACTATGTAGGCTCATGTTTGGCTTCTATCATCATCATCATCATCAGCCTGTGTCTACCCACTGCTGGAAATAGGCCTTCCCCAATGCCTTCCACCATATACGATCCTCCGCTTTACGCATCCAGCCACTTCTGGCTATCCTTACAAGGTCGTCGGTCCATCTGGAGGGAGGGCGCCCTACACTTCTCCGACCCATGCGCGGCCTCCATTCCAAGACTTTCCTCCCCCATCTACCATCACTCACTCGGCAGATGTGGCCGGCCCACTGCCACTTCAACTTGCTTATTTTAGGAGCTATGTCGACTACCTTTGTTCTCCGTCGAATTTCTTCGTTTCGGATTCTATCCCTTAGAGAAATGCCGAGCATAGCCCTTTCCATCGCTCGTTGTGCGACTGTCAATTTGTGGACCAGCCCAGTGTTCAGAGTCCAAGTCTCTGCACTGGGAGGAAGCACTGGTTGAAGACCTTCGTCTTCAGGCTTTGAGGTATCACGAAGTGAGGATGTTACGGAGTTTTCCGAATGCCGCCCAACCCAGCCGAATGCGTCTATCGATCTCATTGTTGAAGTTCTCAAAATTTCAATTCATCTCCCCATGACTTGGCTTCTATATTGCTTTGTAAATATTTCCCAATACTTTTAATCATGTTGTAAAGTAAGATAATGTTTTCTTTACTAATGACAAAAAAAACTGAATATTTTCAAAGTTACAGAAGGGGGTTGTAACATAATGATGATTTGAAACAAGCATGGTCACGAACTTAACAATTTTTTCAATGATTTCCCGATATTTTAAAGTATATCGGGAAATCATTTCGTATAATACACTTATAATGTAATATCTGTGTAATATATCCTGTTTTAAATAATAATTGTTATTACTTAAAACGGGATTGTCATCGCATTCCGTTAATAATCCAAGTTTCCCGAAGGAAATTTATTTCTCATTAAACTTGTACGGTCTTAAGCCCAGTGGGTTTTACGTTGATGGTTATCTACGACTAGTTCACCCTGCAAGAGTTTCCGAACAATTTGACATATGTTAAGTACATCAATGCATGGTGATGTACGAACTACATTGTAAGCCAATTTGTTAAATGTAATGATGGAGGTGGCAGGTGACCCCCAGCATGCTTCGGCGTCGTCGGGACTTCTCTGAGTGCCGGAGAAGTCCCCTTTGAGGATGAAGTCCGGTCTTTGCCGAACCGGCCGGTCGTTGGGGTGTCCTGTCGCTGACACAGGGCACCCCGCTCATAACGGCTGATGGCATTCGCGAAAGGTTTAGTGGGTAGGCACTGCCCAGGGCGAGTCCCACACATCCTTCCGGACTCACCCAGGGTACCGGAGGATGGTCTATAAAAAGATTCCCCCGCGTGAACAAAAAAAAAGGTGTTAGGGTGACACTAGCACTAGAAATTACCAGAGGCACAATGTATACTCGTTGACTACTTCTCATTCCCTCTTCTTTTCTCTTACTCAGTAGTTCTTCCTTTAGCTCAGCGTATTTGTGAATTATAGAACAGTATTATATTAACTTACTGAGACAACACTACCCTGCGCCGAACTGATCTCCTGCTCCTGTTGTTGCTGTTGTTGTTGCTGGTTGTGCGCGTGCTTCGCCTTCTCTGCAGCCTTGTTACGGACGATCCTGTCAACAAATCAGATAAAATTCATTAAATAACAACTTCCTTTCTTTAAAATGCTTACGATTTTTTTACAAAAGCTCCTAAAATACTTAGGAACGATTTTTAGTATTACATAAGTAACAATTCAAGTATAGGTATCAGGTCTTGACTTTCGTAGCATCGTAGTAAACGTCAGAAAATTAAAATCGGTTTTATTAACATTAAAAATATTGGTATATGGACAGCCGATAGAAGTAAAAATATAGAATTTTCTAGTGTTAAAATTAAAATGATCAACATCTATTTGGTTTTCACATGTATTAACCCTCCGAGCAACAATTATATACATGGTTTATTTATTATTTGAATATATTAAGGGCCGTTAAAGATCATAACTAAATATCAATACAATATAATCATGTCGGTGACGTGAACCCATAAGATTTTTCTCAACCTAAAAGTGCTTTACACAGCTAAAGAAGCGCCACTTCTTCTCCCAGCGCCAACTTTTCCCGAATTTCACTCAAAGATTTTTAGCTTTAGAATCCCTTGGCTTATCCGTGAAATAACAACCGACAAAGCTGTAGTTCGGCCTTCTCGGGCGCCTTCTGATCGGAATTCTTATAGTCTTTATAGTTACACCTCACCGGGGAGACCCTTGTGTCGAGTTCCTAGAGGTTCAGGCTAACCGACCTAAGAGCTACGCCTCAATCCAGTGAAATAAAGCCTAATCTGGCTAATCTGTCGTCAAAAAAGAAAAACACAAGTTGGTTGCTCAACGTGGTTAATTCAAGGAATTTTTCACTTCGATTACATGACAAATTGAGAAACTCTTTATTGGTGTCGGTTAAAGAATTGTATAGCACAGGTCCCTGCGACCCCAATAAACTAATTTGGAACCGCCAGCGCATAGCACGCGGCGTTTTTTAACCCAACTTCGCAAACAAAGAGTACGGGAAGCGTTACAAATCGCGGCGAGCGCGCGTATATTGCCGTTAGATGTCGCTGCACGTGGCGGCTGATTCATTGCTGCCTCTTCCCGACCGCAGCGCTCTAATTGATGGTCCCGTTGAAGACTTTTTTGAGGGTCCAGGGGTAATGGAATATCCCTGTCACTGCTACAATTTCTATTGCACGATGGTGGATGAATATTGTCATGTTAATGTTTATTTTATATGCACTTAGTGCAATAAACATTGAACGTACAATTTCTACGATTTATAATCTATTGGCTAGAGGTTCGAATCCCATTCCCCTTCAACCAATGATTTTACGTTTTTGTTTTTTTAAGTAGCGTACAGGTATGAGCTCACCATAAATAAAACTTAATAAGGTCCGTGGATAAAAAATAATCAAGCAGCGTAAGATCTCATACTTAGGCCATATCCTGCGACATGGTAGGTACCGCCTGCTACAATTGATTGTAATGGGAAAAATAGTTGGCAAAAGAGCGGTGGGAAGAAGGAAAAAGTCAAGGCTAAGGAACATCAGGTAATGTACTGGAATAAAAACAGTCGAAGCACTATTCCACTTAGCCATTGAGAGGCACAAAAAGAAGAAGGAGGTTGTTGGCTAAAACTCGGTGTAACAATAAAAATTAATCAACCCTATTGTCCTTTTAAACAAAGCAGGGTAAGCTGAGATAGAAAACGTTATCCGCTTTTCAATAACCTTTTTTGGTTGGATGATTTTCATCGAAGTCGGCTGGAGATTCGAACCTCTAACCATTGGACCACAAAGGAACCTTTTTATTTATATACAGTGTACATATATTCTTAAGGAACCACTAAAAACATTACCTATGCTAAATAATCTAAAATAGATATTAAAATTCTTAATAAACGTAATTTTGGTCAAGCGCTTACGTGATCTCTATCAAAGAATCTTATAGTATGAATAATAGACCACATGAAAAGATTCAAATTAAAAAAATGGCAGCCGTAACCGCAGCCGATAGACGCGTAAACTTAAAATTTTAGCTTTAAAATTTATCTTAAAATTATCATCACCAATCTGATACTATACATGTTGAAATCGTTTATTTATTATTCAAATATATTACGGATTGATAAAATATAAATAAACCATTAGCGTGATAGTATCAGTGAGGTAACCCCATAACTTTTTTCGTTTTCAAAAAGTTCTTAATGCGAAAAAAAGTTTTCATTTGAAATAATAATAACACAAATCTTTGAACGAAATAAATACAAGTTTTTCGAATTAATTTCATATAGTAATCATAACTAAATAAATAAATAATAAATCTTTATTAGTCACCAAAGAAAATGTTTAAACAAAGAAATATGAAGTCCCTGACTCCTGAGCTAGGTTCAATTGGACCTGTGTTTCAGGGGTCTTCTCCCATTTGAAAAGCACAATAAAATACAATAAAATATGAGCATAACAAATGAAAACAATATTTTATAAATTTGTGTGTGTGTGTTGGTGTGTGTGTGTAAATTTGTGTTTGTGTATGTCCCTCAGCTTAATATTATATTAAATTTTATTAAATTAGGAGGCGTTCAGTCTGAATATAATCCAACTCTAGTAAATATTTTAAATTGCGACCATAATACAGCAATGATTGCGAAATTTTCGACATAAGGTAAGCAAATTAGGTACATTGCCGCGCCGATGATGTCATTATTTTGTTTCGCGGCCATTTTGCCGACGTCGCGGGATGACAGTTCATTTCCCGCCATGATGGATAATGGCGGGCGACCGGTGAGTTATTGCCAGTATCTCGCGGGTTGACATATGCAAAAATTGTTTTACGAACTTATCAAAAAAGGTCATATTAGAGTTCGGGGGCTTGTAATAGAGTAATCAGTTTTTACCTTGCGAGGGATTCTTGTGATTGATGACTTTGTTTAATAGTTACAATTATTTTGTTCACGAATTATAGTGAAAATATGACGATGTCCTTTATGTAACGTAATTAATCAGTTTATCACCAGCCCTTAAATACGTAAGGACACTTTAAGAAGCAGAATAATTTGTATTCTGCTATACATAACTAACACGTCAAAGAAGGTATAGTTTCAAAATCACAACAATTTTTTTGTAAATAAATATTTTTAATCCATGGAAAATGCAACTTCCCGGACGCAATTTTGCAAACATCAAAAGATATCCGGTTCCGGGAAAAGGGGTTACTTAACCCTTTGAAGATCTTTGTAGATATAATATTATGTTAACCTAAGTAATTCGTTTTATTTTCATTACACGATATATCGCGATATAAATGGTTATATTCTTAATTCTGTTTTAACCTCGCAAGAAACAACGAACTAATAAATACACTAAGCTGAGCCAACACTAACTTACTTGAAGTTTTATCAAAATCGATCAAATCCAAAAACCAGACAACCAAATCAAACAAATCGATGAAATCGAACCCAATATTGAGGTCATTGTCCGCCACGTGGTCCTGGTACGGATTGGTAGATTTCACATTTGAACTCGAGTTACTAGCGGTATACGCAACTGTTCGCACATTGAGCTACCACGACTATTTCTTGGCACATTTGCCCTTAATCAAATAAAAAGAAAGTAAATCTAATCCTCAAATAGTAGCGTCATTTAGATATATATTGGTACTCTTGAAACAACCTCAAAAGTTAACGAGAACAGGAAGAAAAGAGTGCATTACCGTTGACAGCTCTCAACCCCACAAAGAACCCGGTCTAAATTACCCATCGGACGAATTACACAGTTTGGCGCGGGAAGAAATCAAATGTCAAAACGGGGCCCGCCGGAGTTATGGCTCCAATTACAGTCGACGGCGGCCTCGATTAAAAATGTCTTGGTGTTTTGCGACTCGGCGATTTTTTTTTATTCGCTTTTTCACGAGGGGTATATTTTTTATTGTTATTACTCCGTTTCGGCGAGTTGGTTTTCATAAGTTGGCTTTGGATTATATTGAGAATTGTCTGTCTGTTTAGTTTCAGACATTTTAATGTCAACCGATAGATTTAAACATCACTTGAATATCTACATTCATATACACTTAAAAAATAAACGGTCGGTTAAAAAAGTTAGAATATCTCGGAAGATAAAGACGCCAGCTAACTGAAATAAATTGTGCATTATAGACAATTAAATATATTTAAATATATATTTATTATTATTATTTATATATTAATTTATATATTTATTTTTATTAATTTATATATATTTCATTAAAAAACATTAAACGAAAAAGGATATCTTACGTAAACTTGGATAATACAATATTTTTCATTAAATTTTATTTGTCATTTTATTATATCGTCACATGGCAACACCAAGTACTACATTTAAATAAAAATAAAATTTAATGAAAATACTGTATTATCCAAATTCTATTTTATTTAGTTATTATTTTATTTTATTTTAAGGATATTTAATTGTCTATCATGCACAATTGATTTCAGTTAGCTGGCGTCTTTATCTTCCGAGATTTTTGCTCACGCCTATATATTGGCATTACTCGTAACCTTTGATGGTCGCGGCAGAACTCTTTGGCGATACTGGGTTAAATTTTTTTTGTGAATATTTATCCTTCTTCAGTATTAATACCTGTCAAGACTTTCTTATGAGTCAATGAGTCCAGCATCAAACAACCCTAATCCCCTTCAACACACAAATGCACTCGCAATAGTGTTAGTGAAAACATTACGCGTGAATAGGCAGGGTACGACTCCAGATTCCACTCAAATAGATTCCTATTTAGGCGTCATGCGACCGCATAGGACGGCCCGGCGACGACGCATTACGTGCACGTGTCGGACGCGTGTCGTGGGGTGAGAATCACCCTTGTATTGAGCAGGCAATTGCTTTAAAATTGACTCCTGGTCTCGTGCAAATTTTATGTTCAAATTTAACAGTAATAATGGTCGATCACATGATTCTAAATCATGAAACAAACTTTCCTATATGTAAATTTTAATTTTAAATGTAACACTTTTAAGCCAAACAAGTATATTTACGAGTAACAACAAAAACTGACATCAAATCCGTTTTTCTTCGTTGTCTTTCCGAATTATCGTAGTAATATTACGAATACATCAAAATCTAACCAAAATTTCATCAAACGTCCCTCGAAGTACATACATTCCAAAAAAAGTGAATCGTCGAAATCAATTGTCGTGATATTGAGTTATATCTCCCATTTATCGCGCACATACTTAATGCAAATTTAAGACTTATATGATTTTGTTCATGGATGCTTTGTTAGAATTGGATCAAATTGAAATGTGACCACATAAGCACTAGCTTTTAAACGAAAAAAGAATCACCAAAATCGGTTAATCCCATGAAAAGATAAAAAAACATACAAATGAATTGAGAACCTTAACCTTTTTTGAAGTCTTTCAACCGACTTGGTAAAAAAAATCGCAAGCACCACTTACAATATATTTATGATTTATATCCGATGGCTTCTTTGATTCTGAGACGAGCGTGAATGACTTTATTTAAATACAAAGATATCTCCTATTACCAAGCGTCAATAGCCTAATGGTTTAGGTTACGGTCTGCGAATCATAAGGTCTTCTGTTCGATTCCACCATTCGACTATTGACGTGACGCTCCTAGCACAAGCTTAAGCTCAGTTGGAGTGGTTAACAAGATCGTTAGTATATACACAGTACTTATTGGGATATAGCCCAATTAAAACCATCTCAGTAACCTTTGATTTAGAATACTACCGCGACTAGAGTAAGAGACCACACTGAGGTTCCTTTTCTATATCCCTTGCGCAAAGTTGACCAAAACAGAGCTTTGAGGCTGTGTAACATAAAGTTAGAGGGACATAAGTGGCCTAAGAGCTATGTCACCTCTCAACCCAGTGACTCAGTCAAGGCCAGCTTCTCTGGCCAATCTGTGTAGTTCGTCAAAAAAAAATGTGTAACATTAATTCGTTACCGGGTTTTCCTAACTGAATCTTTACCAAAGAGATGTTGTATCTTGCTCCCGGGTTGGTAATGCATCTATAACTCTTACGACGTTTTACGAACACGTTTACCCCTTCTCTTAGATAAAAAAAATAGTGTGGTTTTCTCAAGAGAGGTATAAAAAATCTCTATAGCTAGTAAGATGCATACAATACGCCTGCACTGTGTCTTAAATATACAAAACTCTCTATCTGTCTATCTCAACTAACTTATATGTCCTCCCAATCACACTTTTCGTAACGCATTCACCAGCTTACTATCCAAGTCGTAACAATCGTGCGTAAAGAAGTTTTACTTCAAGAATTATTAAAAAAACAAAATATGAAAAGAAAATTTCAAAACTCAAACTGGTACTGTTCTCGAAAAGCAACACAGCAGTGTTGCCAATTTAAAACGCAAACTCTGCACTAATACGATTTAAAAAGTCCCCCAGTGCGGAGTGCGACTGGTTATAGAGAATAATCCTGGTTTATTGTTCGATAATGGACTCCGGCAGTCCCGAGCCGACGCCGAATGGACTGAGGGCTCGCGCGAATGCCGGGGCAATTTGTAGGGAAATTTTGCGTTTAAATTTGCTTTCGTTGTAGGTTTAGTAATGGTATTTGGAAAATAAAAACAAGGTGAAGATTTAAGTTTTATATTTTTCTAACAATGTTACTGACAGAGCCGTGGTAGCTCAGTGTCCGGGCGGTTGCCTCAAGTTGCTTAGTTCGCTAGCAACCCGAGTTCGATCCCCGGTGCCGGCACCCATGGATTTGTTGCACGATTCAAAATTTAATAAGTAATTTAATTTTAAATGCTGATTTACCACGCGCTCGGCGACGAAAAATATCGTGACAAAACCTACTTTTGTTATAAAATTTTCTAACACATATGAAGTCTGTGCAAATCTGCATTAGGCCTTACGATTGCAGACTATGCCCTTATACTCTCTTTGACTTATATAAAGGGAGTATAAAACCTTCGTCCAAGAGTAAAACATAATTAAGCTCCTTACTTATTTTCGCAGGAAGACTGGTGACAAGTTCAACCGCCACATCAAAAGAAAAAATAATAGGATACAACTTAAAAATGGCCATGAGAAACAGGGACGCAGCGGTGGCGGTGAAACTAATAACAATGCAACGGGGACGTGAATCGGAGCATTCTCCAACACCATCCTTCCAAATTCACCGGGGGGACCCTTGTGTCGAGTTACTATCGATAGAGGTTCAGGCTAAGCGATCTAAGAGCTATGCCAAATGCCAAAAAAAAATCCGGTGAAGCAGTCAAGGCCAGCTTCTGTCTATGTAGTTCGTTCGAAAAAACCTTCCAAAATCAGTCGTAAAAAAAATTGTATTAACTGTAGAGGTATTCTATACCACTCTTATTAACAATACAAAGTAAACAGATAAAGTACATAAGACAAGTCTGTGATTGCGTTTTATTTAAGAAAAAAGACTTACTTTTAAACTCTAAGACAGTTATAATGTCAGTATCTATCATTATTATTATCAATGCTAAAAACCATTTTGTTTCGACTGTCAGGTATTATCGGTGACGAAATTTCAAAATATGTTTGAATTTTCAACCGACTTCAAAAGAGGAGGAGGTTCTCAATTCGTCTGTATGTTTTTTTATAGGTAAACGAGCTAAACGCTCACATCTTAAGTGATCACCGTCGCCCATGAGCGTCCACAACCTAAGGATGTTTGTTACCTCATAAATTTCGACCGCGTTAACCGATTTGATGATTTTTTTTTATTTGAAAGCTGGTCCAGTTCTCATGGAATCCAAGAGAAAACCATATGAGTCTTTATTTTCATTTAGTATGTGGGCGACACTAACCAATTTCGATGATTCATTTTTTATTATAAAGGATGTTCTTCAAAGGTGATATAGGCTTAGGCTGATGAGACGGGCTTAGGTTCTGATTAAGTCTATTAAGTAATATTCCCATTCTATTTCAAGTCAGTTTTTGGTTTGGTCGACACATCTGGTGACCAGAGGGCTGGCTTATAACTTGCATAGAAGCGTAGCAATGCTACCAGCCTTCTGGGCACGCTGCCAAACGATGACGGTTTGGCACAGTTATATTTTTTGTAAATATTTTGTGAAATATGTATTATAATGTATTATTTTTCTTTATTAGTATTATGTATTGATTTTGTTTTATATATAAGCTGTAATTTTTACTTAATTTTAATAAACAAAAATTTATTTGAAGTCGATTTTTTTTAGTCATAAATATACTTGTAGTGCATATAGAATGTTGATAGCTCATATGAAAGTCGTTACAAATAACGTTGCATACATAAAGCTTACGTAAACTTTACCAAGTGCTATCAGGGTGCAAACAAATCTACATAATCTGTCAACAACTTATCAGCGAATACCTTCAACCTAAATTAATAAACGGTAGCGGTTAGACTAGATAAAAATGACACGCGTCGACAAATTAATAACAACACTGCCTACAAGTGGGGAGCTTTATCTTATCTGGCAGCACTACGCGTAATTAGACGCGTGAATTTTTTTGTTGACACTTGGAAATGGAGTACGCTAATCTGACCTCATTTTGTGTAAATACAAAATTGGACTTTGATTTGACGTGATCTCAATTTTGTTGTTTATGATTGTATTAACCACTAGAGGAGATATGGTCGGTTTTACACAGCCCAGCCTGCATGTTAAAATCGGTTTTTCAATTTTATTATAAAAAAAAAATTGTGCATGTAGTGTGTAAACAGCCACCGCAGTTTTGTCTATCCCTCTTAACTTAATAGGATTTAAGAATTTCTTTATCCGATTATAGAATTGAAATCACTTTTTACGTATTTATCAAAACTAATAATACATGAAACAACTTCACGCCATAAAAACCGCAGTTTGTCCAAGCATTGAACATTCACTGTAATATAGTTTTATTACAGTTTAGTTAAAGGGGAATGGAAAAAATAATTGTGGAGTAAGTATATTGACGGACGGTGGGTTTATTTTTATATTTCTTAACTAGTACTTGATTGGTCAATACAATTCTTGATTTTACAGGATGTTTCTTTTTCCACATGTTGAATGGAGAATATTAAAAATTAAATTTATTTACTGTTTTATATTTTTATTATTGTATTTGTGTTGTGTGAAGACATTTGAACTTAGTTCTTATGAGTGACATTAAATCTGCATTTCGTTTTCTTTTTAATATTTTCTAAGCAAGTGTATGACAATAATCGCTTCTGATGTAAAGTGGAAATGCAATCCTTGAAGGTAAGGTTGTTGTTTAGTAAATTCTATCGTAAAAAACTCGTGTCCTAGCACCCACATTGTAATAATGTAATACTTTACCACAAATCAATCATAGAAAAGAACATTTACTATTAAAAGCGAAACGATGTATTCGTTCCTAACAAAGGGCAGAATCCTATCATTTCGGAAAAACCGGTGAAATGACGAGACGCTCCAATTGTATATATTATTATTATATTTTACGGAGAATGGCAATAATTCAATGGACGCAAGGCGCGGGATGTCCGGTGCGCGCGGAGCACGTGTCCCGGCTTCCGGTGCCGCCATCTTTGTTCCCCCACTCGCTTCCCCGCTTCCGGGATTCGCTCTCCGCGCCGTCACGCAACCCCTTGGCATTTGGGCCGCGAAAACACCGGACGCAGTGCGCTGTTGTTGTTTTAATATTGTAGTTTACTGCAGTTACTAATAGATAGAGATGGCAATCCTTATCTACTTTTCGATGTAACTTATTAGATCCCTGAAGTTATGTAGTACTGTAGCAACCCGAGTACAATGCTTGCTGGCAAATTAAATTGCTTGATACAATTTTAAGCGTATTTTAACATTTTAATAATATTATACTATAATCTTATTTGGGAATACCTTCTAGTTATTTACATATTTGCTTTATTTTCTGTATGTACCAAATGAAATTTTAAATCGTTTGTTGATCACATTTAATGTTATCTGATAAGAAATAAATGAATTGACTCAACTACAGGTTCTTCATCGTACTGTAGTAACTCATGTCTTTTTTTTGACGAACCTAAGCATGTCGGCCAGAGAAGTTGGCTGCGACTGCTTCACCGGAAAGCTCTTAGGTCGCTTAGCCTGAACCTCTAGAACTTATGATTTCGCGTTATCGCCGGTTTAAAGGCAATGCCCCCATAATCAATGCTACGACCGGTGCTACAGTTTCTTCGGTCACTTCTTCCGGCGCCAAAGCTTCCCGAAGTGGAACTTAAAACTAGTTTGCTACTGGATAAGTACCAATTCGTGTTTCCGCCCTCTCGTAGGCTATGGTATCGCAATGCTATCGCAAAGAGTAACACTGCGCACGCTGACCGTTGCGTGACACGCTAAAGAGTAAGCTATAGACTTACTATACAGATTTGAATGCCAATGAAGCATCAATAGCCTATTTGTTTAGGGTATGGTCTGTGAATCGTAATGTCCTAGGTACAAATTCACCAATCCACTATTGACGTGAACCATCTCCTAGCACAAGCTTAAGCCTAGTTGGAACGGTCAACAAGAATGTCAGTAATATTTCCTGACAAAAAGAAATATTGTTAGCTTCCTTTAAAATAAACAAAATAAAAATTTCAAAAATCCGGTGAAACCGGAGAGGTCGACTGGGTGATGAGCGTAGTTCATTCAGAAAAAAAACATAGGTATTTCTTTGATTTTTTTTCATTTTCATCAATTCAGTGTTTTTTCATCAGTGAGGTAGCATGGCGGACTATGCCCTAGTATTCTTTTTAGAGATAAGGCGTGTAGGAGTGTTATATATATTGTGTTACTTATGTGTATGTTGTGGTGAACATTCCTGAAACCCGAACAAAGCGCTTTGCTTCGTCTTTCAATATTCGTACAGCAAAGACTGGAACAATTTGCTGCCTTTGTCTTTCCCTCTGATGTAGGTATTTTCAAGAGTACAGTGTATACGCATTTAGGGCGCCTTAGTACTTGTTGTACTAAATGTAAAAGATCGTAGTTGGGAACACGGAAGGATCTCGCGGCCGTTCACCAACAAAGTGTTTCGATCAAATAAAAGACTCAACGTCCTTCAAGTTCTACGGTACACAGAAGCAGGTAGAGGCTGATTATCCGCTCCAATGCAACTCTGACGGTGACCACGATCCTCAGACATGAGGGACTGACACTAAAGAGAGAGACTTGTGTGTAATAGTGTGTGTGCGATGAATAAATCTGTGTATAGAATTAAGAGTACCGTTCGTAGTCCATATTGTATAAGTTTACATTTCATAACGTAGAGAAATAAAATCTATGCTTTAATGGAAATTGTAGTTGTGTATTTAAACACTAGATCGCGCTTTTCATAGCCACAGCCAACTCTTTCCCATACCACTCGATTGACCGAATGAAACTGCACTTTAGTGAAAGACAAAAGGGTTCGATTTTCAATAACAGCTAGTGTGGGGCATTTAGCGAAACTTTTCCTAAAAGGGCCATAACGGCTTAGATCTTGGCAGAAACATTTGGTTGGACATACTATTTCTATCTATACAAAGAAATAAAATTGAAGTGTCTGTTTGTAATATTAAAAGAACCAAAATAACATTTTTTACAATATTCGTTTGTCTATTTGTTCCGGCTAATCTCTGGAACGGCTGGACTAACAGAACCGCGGAGATAACAGATTTTACAAGGTCACATCTCCTTCACTTTACATATGTATGTAGACATAACAGATATTTTACTTCTAGTGAGCACGCGCACCGGCCATTTGACTTTATGCACCCCGTTTGGGTTAAAAATGTATATATATAATGGTCTACGAAACACACGATAGTAGCCGGTGGCCCTTCTTCGGTGCATGGTGAGGGCTCCGGGATCTCCAGTGGAAAGCACCGGAGCCCTTGTGCTCCCGGCGTGCACGTCCCGAGGGGTTTATCCCTCCCATGCTGTGCCCTCGCAGTGCATGACGACACGGGCCAGCCGATGTCGCCTTTTTCCCGGGTTCACTTTAGCAGACAACAAACCAAACAAACCCCCTTGTTGCCCAATGAACCCGAAGCTCCTTTAAGTCGCCTTCTACGACAGGCAGGGGACACCGTAGCCTTATCCTTCGATCCCGGAACTACAGGGTTGCCATGTGAACCATCTGCTAGCACCTGCGTATGCTTAATTTGAAATGATTAAAATATAATCATAAGTATAATATGCTAGAAAAGAGATTACGTACCTATTGATGCTAGACACTGAAGGTACGTTGTCCTGACTGCAAATGCCTTCGGTGAGGAGCCGGTCCCTGATCTCCCAGGCGAACATCGTGGGGTTCTCGCGCTTGTACGCGGCAATGGCGTCGACCACCGGTGGGGTCGCGACCTTGGGTTTGGAGCCGCCTATGACGCCCGCCTTAAAGCTGCCCGTCTCGTAGTACCTGCACCAAAAGTAACTTATTACAATCCAAGATAGATTGTTAGCTATAACTTTATTGTACACCAATATCAAACAAGACTCAAATTACAGTATTAAGGTACATATTTTTAACCGAATCAAAAAAAGGAGGGTGTCCTCAATTCGTCTGTACATTTTTTTTATGTATAAATTTATAATGAATTTGTGCGCTACAAATGGACCAATAACTCAATATTCTCATAAATACACGTTCGCTCATGTACACACTCGCATGCACCGACGCACACTATTCTCTCCACAAACACACTCACACAAATTATTAGTATCACATAAATTATTAATATTTAGTTCCAAAGATAAACTCGGAGTAAGGTACACTATCTCCCTAATACAGACTACGGATAAGTCTAGCAGGGGGTCCTGAGGATCTGAACAGGAAAAATGTATATGAAAAACTAATATATATTTTTTTTATAATTTCTAAGCAAGTGCTTGACTACGACCTGATGTTAAGCGGAAATGCTACATACATTTTTTTATTGAAAAGGATGTACTTCAAGGATAGTTTAATTCTATTTCGTATTATACCTACGATAATACGGCATATTTAGTTAAAATTACAGCCTTTATATATGTCCCACTGTTGGGCGCAGGCCTTCTCTGTAAAGAGAGTATAAGGGCAAAGTCCGCTACGCAGCCCTAATGCGGATTGACCGCCGAGCGCGTGGTAAATCAGCACATAAAATTGTAACAACAAATTTATTGGTACCGGCACCGGGGATCAAACTCGGGTTGCTAGCGTACTACGCAATTTGAGCCAACCGCACGGACACTGAGCTACCACGGCTTGGATTTGAGGTGCAAAACAAAAAACGTCTATTTAACGATAACAAAGTCGTCAGGGCAGACGAAACTATCAAAATCTTGCAAGCGAAAAATCACTACCATATGGTGTAGAGACGAGCGTGGATTCCCAAATCAGCTATATATCGACCCCCGGCACAATACACTCACGCCCCATCTCCTGGGACGTGGTATTAGGATCGACGAAATTAAATTCAGGCGGCCCAATAAAATAATGGGACAGTATTATGACAATTTGATTAGCGTCGGACACCCCCACCCCTTTCGTTTAAAGTGCACCCGTTTGGTTTGTGATTTATTGTTACTGGCGATGATTTTTTTTAAATTAATCTGGCAGTTGGCAAGACTGATTTTAAGGTGTTATTCCACTAGAGTGGATCAGTATATGATAGCAGACAAAGTCAAATGCGACGAAAAATTCTTTCGTCTTGATACAGTGGTCATGTGATATCTTATCTTTTTCATAGTCAAGTATATTTACGATTCACAACAATAACGACTTCCTATTAAAACGCATCACGTAGTTTTTAAAAGTTAAACTTCTTAAAAAGTTCTTTAATAGTTCCATTGACAAATAATACATAACTGAAAACGCTACTTTTCCAATCTTATCAGAGTAAATCGTTTTTTTTTTTTGTTGACGAACTACACAGATTGGCCAGAGAAGCTGACTTTGACTGCTTCACCAGATCGAGAAGTGGCATAGCTCTAAGGTCGCTTAGCCTGAACTATCGCTCGACTATCGACGACTTTCCGACCGTCCAGACCGACTATCCAGGATTTCCACTTAACATCAAGTGGGATCATAGTCAAGCGCTTACTTAGAAAGTTTAAAAAAAAACACTAATAGTGTTGAGCTATCTACGTTTTACGACGGGACAGATAACTTCTTAAGAAAATTGGTTTAAATTCCTTTCCTTCTATGATATGTATTAATTCCATTTAGTAATGTGACCATACAAGCTGTTATAAATATTTAATACATTTGTGCCTATCTAGGAATTCAAGACAGATGAAACGAAATCTGTTGAAAGAAACAAGTTCTAGTCAAAGAAACAGGACACGAATTAGATCGTATATTCAAAATATTTCGGACAATATTTGTGTTTGAAACACAAAGTACCCTCGCAACGTCACTAACGGAGTGTGTTAGGGACAACGGCAGTCCCGCGGGACCCGCCTCCGGGATTGCAATGTCTCTTTGATAATAATAGATTGTCTACATTACCACTTGTAAGCAAATAATCTGAAAATAATGTAAACATTTGTTGACTGTATTTGTAGCTCTACACCTTTTAATGTCTTTTAATTACAAAATCATTCCGGGTTCGCACGGGTAGCACGAATTCATCATATTGTTAATTTATTTATATAGTGGTCTAAAAACTCAATAGAAAATTATTGATCTGAACGAAACCCAATTTCTCGGTGAATTTCCCATAGGGCTAATCTAAGGACTGCCAGAAAAATCTCTCAAAACTGTTTGGAGTCCCTAGGATCATACACATCGATATTAAAATACATAGATTATCAAGATACAAAGTAACATATTTGCACAAACGCTCTGGAATCTTCCTAAGACATGTGTTATCTAACAAAGTTATCTTTTCCTGTTGCCATTTATCTGTATCTATATGTATGTAGTTGTATATGTTTGTTTATATTGATACAAATACATTTTATACACAACACAGATTGACCTGAGAAGCTGGCCTTGAATGCATCACCGTATTAAGAAGTCGCATAGTTCTTAGGTCGTTCGTAGGTCGCTTAGCCTGAACCTCTATCGCTAGTAACTCGACACAAGGGTCCCCCCGGTGCAGGGAAACCTCGGCTTGGATGGTTACTATGTTAGGCGTAAACATTCCGATCCGAGGGCGCCCGAGAGTGCCGAATCACGACTCGATCGGTTGCTACTTCACGGATAATTTAACAAATACAAACACGTGCATCTTTCTTTTCGCTTTAATAACCTCATTTACATTCTTAACCTGTTTTTCTTCACTCACTCCCATTTAATCAACCTTAACTGCATAATCCGGACCAGCACCTATATCCACTTGTCACAAAGCTTATTAGGATATTGTCACAGAGAGTGAGCCTATATCCTTTCACTAGTACACATATTGTAAAAAGTACTTAAAAATTTGAAACTGATTAGTACCATAGCTTACTGAAAATCAGACGCTTAGATATTAAGCTTAAACTTGTCGATCCTTAAAGAGCTAAAAATAGACGCAATGCCTGTCCTCTACATATTTGCACCGTCTAATGAGATTTTTCGGCCACATTGCAAGAAGCAAACAATCTGGAAAGATTGGTAGTGACGAGAAAGGTCGAAGGAAAAAGACCAAGAGGCCGAAGTCCGAAAAGATGGTCGGACAAGATCTCTGAAGAACTGGAGTCATCTACCAGCGATGCCCTCCACAGGTTCATGGACCGGAGTACCTGGGGTCCTGTAATTAATCGCCGCACGATCCTCAGCAATGGGGCAGCGATTGAAAAGAAAGAAAGAAGATATTAGGCTATCGCTGTAATAACACCAAAGTATTAGATTACAATCAAAATTGATTAAATCTAACATAGATTTTATGCAATCTACATTCAGCTGTAAGTGATTCAGAAGTAAACAAAAATCATCAAAGGTTACCAGTAATGAAATTACAAATGGCGGCTGTAAAAGCCTCAAGCGGCATTCGTCGCTTTAAGGGTGCAAACCAAAATAGGATGAAGAGGATTACGCAGATAGAAACAATAATCATACCGGACCGCACTTAAGTAATTTGGCACGGGGCGTTGGGGCGCGCGCGCTGTGTTTTGTGGATCTATTCACAAACGCTATCGAGATAAGTCAATTATAAGTGTGATCGCACCCTGAACGGAGCGGGTGAGTGGGACAGTCGCATAGACAAATGTGACAGTCAAATATGTATTTTTTTAATAGGGATGACGATGAATCTTAATACAATAAGCTAACAATTAAAGTCCATATGTCCAATGAAGGTGATATACGAATCTATATAAATATTATTTTTTTTAATTAAAATACAGCTGGTATTCTAAAGGTTTAAAAAAACTGTGCGTAACTTTTTTGAAGTAAAACTGTGAAGTTTTGAACAAAAGTGTGAACAGGCGTAAGGAATGGAAGTTATGTTTCGTAAATCTAAGACTCAGTGGAGGCCTATTACCTATATACGCCTATGTACGCTGTAGGAGTAAGAGAGAGCTGTAAGCGCGTACATTTTCTTTTTCTTGGACAATCGCGTATTTTATAACGTATGTATATATTAATACATATATACATACATATACAGACTTAAGAAGTTTTACTTCAGCCGTGTGGTCTCCAGACACTCGTTTTTATAAAGTGCAAGCTGAACGTCACAAAAGGCTTTTTCACACGAGTGTATGAGGGCTCCGAACAAGGGTGCTCATGTTCCGAGTCCACGGGGAGTACCGCTGACATTATCGTAATATTGGAAGGGGAGGAGGCTCCTGTATATGTTCTTTAGGGTCGCTTAATGCGAATTTTTGAATATGCTCTTTTGTTGCCTCCGCACCCTTTTGCTGGTTTCTAGCCTAATGGCTTAGGGTACGGTCTGGGAATCGCAAGGTCGTGGGTTCGAATCCACCATTCGACTATTGACGTGAACCATCTCCTAGCACAAGCTTAAGCTTAGTAAAATAAATATTGCCAGCTTTCTTTTTAAATAAAAAAATAAAACTTACAGAACTAGCAAACCGAACCCTCAAAACGTCAAAACGTTCAGTGACATTATAGTTGTTGATTTTTGCTAGTTTAGATTTGTGCCTCTATGGTTTTTTGACGGGGTATTAAATGTATTTCCTTTCCGACAAAAATAAATTAAAATCGGTTTATAAATGACGGAGCTATAAATGCATAGACATAAAAATATATAGACTAATTGAAACTTCACCCTTTTTTGAGGCCCTCGGAATGAAATGCTCACGAGTGACATAGTAACCGTCCAAGCCGTTGTGTTACTCTCGCTGGGGGACCCTTGTGTCGAGATACTACAATAGAGGTTCAAACTACCGCTTCTCTGGCATATCTGTGTAGGTTCGTAACAAAAAAGCCATCAAGATAGTGTCGATGGAGTCTGGAACTTTAGCGTGATTTGTAATGGAAATCAGTAACTAAGATGATTCTGAACTTGCGAATTTCTGTGATCTTAACTTTGTTTCAAACTAAAATGTATCCACTCATGTAGTGAATATGGAATAGAAACAGCTACTGCATAACTATTCAAGAGCAATTTGTCTCGCAATAGATGATCTCATGCCAATTTGTCCGGTATTGAATATCGGGCATATTGGCGATCGAGATAACGCGGGAAGGGAGAATACGCTCGTTCGATCAACTTAATACGACTCGGGGTTACTTAGTGGCGTAAGCGCGTTAAGCGGCTCACAATTTGTTATTCAAGTCGACAGGTTTCACTTGAATTGGCTTAAATGTTGGGTTTTTGATGTACTTGGTGACACGAGCTATAAACATTTGAAGCCTGTAGAACCCTGTAGCTCTGGGCTCGTAGAATAAGACTACGGTATCCCCTGCCTGAGGTAAAGGCGACTAAAAGGGGGCCTCGGGCTCTTCGTGTCCTCGGCTGAAGTGGACCCGGGAAGAACGCGACATCGGCTGGCCCGTGTACTGCGAGGGCACAGTCACGGGGGGGAGGGATTAGGTTGCCAACTATACGAGTACGTACATATGGAGCTAAGGAAGTTTTACTACAGTCGTTTATTTATTTTATTTTAAAGAATTTAAATTTAAGTCTTAATTTATAATTAAAAATAAATTAATAGCACCATCAGTCTAATTAAAATTAACTGTATTCAAATGTTAAACATTAAAAACATTCCTATATCAGGTGTTACTAACATAGATCTCAGTGGTTATTCGTGCTAATTATACCTCGATTATAGTGCTTACTAGCAACCAGTTAGGTCCAAATTCGCGTGTCCCATTCCACCCGGCGTTACTCGTTCGCGGTACGAGCGGAAGTGTGGCGAGTCACGCTTTCTGCCTGCCTACGTACGGACAGAAAAAAACGGACTAATTATTATATACGGATGCAGGACCGAGCGGACTACTTTCGTTTGTGTTATATTTAGGTGGCTTTTTTTTCGTTATACATTTAACTTACTAGTAAATTTATACATTGCAATCACAATACAAATAAATGGAAATTCTACGATCACACTAATGGTGCTTTACCCTTATATTCGTCTTTCATAATCGTACAAAGGACTGGAATAGTTTGCCCGCGTCTGTCTTCCCTGAATACAAAGTGGGTATTTTCAAGAGTAGATTGAATAGGCATTTACTAAGCCAGAGTGCCTTACTATCCCGGACTGCATCTCCATTTTACATCAGGTGGATAACAGCTAGCATTTTATATTTCAATGCTTTTTTTATATTTTCTACAGTTAACAAATTCTGAAATAATACCTAGCGAAAACATAAACCTCTACTAGGCCCGAGTATGCTAAATCAATTATGTACAAAATGATCGTTCATTGGCATCAAAGTGGTCGATATATGATAATTTTAATAGCATTTACAACCGGAGGTTCTGAATTCGTCTGTATGTGTGTTTTTGTTAGTCACCTCATAACTTTCGACTGGGTGAACCGATTTTGATTTTTTTTATTTTGTTTGAAAGCTAATGAATGCTTCCAGTGTGGTCCAATCCTTACAATGTCATCCACGAGAATACCATACAAGTCTTGAACTTGCATTAAGTGTGTACGCGACGAATGGACGAATAACTCAATATCACGGCAACCGATTTCGATGATTCGCTTTTTATGAGAAAGGATGTAACTTGAATGGTAGTTTGATGAGAGTTTGTTTAGGTTCTGATTAATTCTATTTCGTAGTATTCCTATTCGATTTGACACCGGTTTTTGTTTTTACTTGTCAATATACTAAAGTAAGTATTTTTACAAGTAAATATATTGTTCACCGATGTCGTACCATTAGCAGGCTAAATCATGTTTGTGTTAGCATTTGACGTATCTGATATTCATGGAGTGATAATTGATACAACTGTAATTGAACGGTTTCATAATGAAACAGCACTGGTAAGCATACTCGGGCCAGTAGTCTGAATACGAAACGTTGCTAAGCACAGGGCGCACAAATAAATTGAAAAGCAATACAGGGAGTTTCTATAGAGAGCCAATGTCCACCCGCCGCCCCGGGGGAATAGTGATGTGCGAAACGGGAACGGGGATGACGCGAACTTGCAACAACACCACGCGTCTCGTCCGTTTTACAGAATAACCCATTTCAACCGACTTCAAAAGAGGTGGTCTTCAATTTCTTCGTATTTTTTTTGTGCTCTCATAGTTTGTTATTATATACCAAACTTCTTCACGCACGCTTGACTTGAGGGGTAAGATGGCGAATGCGTTTCGAAAGATGCTATAGGGTCGAAGAAAAGTTAAGAGGAGCTACGTTAGTGAAGATATAAAGAGAGGAGTTAAGATTGGTCTGGTGCTTCCCGTGTAGTCCCATTTGAATTTGGTCCAATTCTGACAGTGGCATACATGAGAAAATCATTAAAGTCTTAAATTTACATCAAGTACGTACGCCACAAATGTACGAAGAACTCTTTATCACGACAATCGATTACGATATTTTATTTTAATTGGAAAGAATGTGCTTCAAGTTTGATAAAAGTTTTTAAGGTTCTGATTTAATGTATAAATTCTATTGCGTAAAATGCCTACGAATTATTTATAAAATAGCTACCGACCAAGGTCATGGTTCGGCCCTTTAGGGCGCCCTCGGATCGGAATGCTTACGCGTAACATAGGAACCGTCAAGCCGAGGTTACCCTTGTGTCGAATTACTAGCTAATAGAGGTTCAGGCTAAGCGACCTAAGAGCTATGCCACCTCTCAATCCGGCGAAGCAGTTAAGGCCCGCCTCTCTGGCCAATTGTGTAGTTCGTCCATAATTTTTTTTTTACTTGTAAATATACTTTTATGTTTTGACTGCCATTATCTTGACTAAAAATATTTTTTATGGCAAAAAAACGCTTGCTGAGTGAGCTAGTATTGGTATGTATTTCATCGTAGTGTTGTCCCATCACTATTGTGTCCATTTTCAATTTAAAACAAACAATGGCCGCCGCCCGGCCGAAGATGGCGCGGCCATTCGTTCATTCTATGTTTATATTTGTCATCATCATTTCCAACTCTTTCAACTCGTATCTGCTTTGTCATATTTTTAACTAGAAAACCTTCCTAGTAGCGAACTACGAGCGAACTTTCAATAGAAAATTGAAACCACAGAATATAGTTTTTAGATAAATAAGTTTATTAAATCAATACATAATACTAACTAAAACAGAAATATTTACAATATGATAGATATTTTACAAAATATTTACAAAAAATAAAACTGTGCCAAACCGTCGTCGCTTGGCAGCGTGCCCAAGGCTGGTAGCATTGCCACGTTGTATGGCAATGCTTAGTCTCTGTGCTAGGTATAACCCAGTCCTCTGGTCACCAGATGTGTTGACCAACTTCTTAGCTATCACATTTAAAAGGTGGTGGGGTCCTACCCCACGGGCCCAAAGTTTCTACCCCAAAGACTCAAATATGAGACCTCTATCAAGGTTACTATTTACATAGGTTATAAACAATCTAGACAAAGAAATAAAATTGGGGTGTCTATTTGTATTATTAAAATAACCACATTTTATTGCATACATATACCAAAATAACATTTTTTTACAATTTTTGTCTGCCTGTCTGTTCGTTCCGGCTATTCTCTAGAACGGCTGGACTCGATTATTGACTTTCACTGGCAGATAGTTGATGTAATAAGGTATTATATGTAATATGTTATAAATAATTTATAAACAAATAAATAGTTTTTAATAGCGGGTAACACCGCAGGGCGCAACTAGTATAATGAATAATTTCTCTGCATCGTGTTGAAATAAAAACTTCTTTAGTCGCGTTGACCAATTTCTGGAAGAGGAACAATTTATAGGTTCGTTTCACTGACACGCTAATGTTGTATTTCTATTATAACATGATCTTGTACAACCCGTTATATATTTGAATAACAAATGAACTATGTAAACATGTAAATAATTGTTACTCGGATTGTTACTACTTATAATTGTTACTTGTGTAAATCCGAAAACCAGATTTTAAGTACACATTTATCACGCGTTCGGCGGTGAAGAAAAATATCGTGAAGAAACTTACATGTGATAGAAAATTTTCACAAGACATGTGAAGTCTACCAATCCTCACTATGACCACGTTGCGAACAATGCTACTATACTTTTTTTTTTTTATGCGTTTAAACTAGCGCTTGACCATGATCCCACCTGGTGTTAAGTGGTGATATAGTCGAAAGATAGTACGCGCTAGTTTAGTAAGTGCCTATTCACTCTACTCTTGAAGGCTCCCACGTCGTAATTGGACGGAAAGACTGACGCTGATACTCTCTTTACAGAGTAGGCCTGTACTCAACAGTGGGACATATATAAGCTACAATCTTAAATAACTCAATGTGTAAGGAGGGCGGGACTTTAGGATTGAATATTTCAACTTGTCGTGTGCTCAGACTTCCAGTAATTCGTATTTTATACGCAAAGGGGCAAACGAGCTTACGGCTCAGCTGACCTTAAGTGATCACAGCCGCATGAACATCCACCACACCGGGGGAGCTGAAAGTGCGTTGCCTTTGAAACAGGCGTAAGCTCGCTTCTTGAAGGTCCTCAAATCGTAAAGGTACGGGAATACTGCCAGTGACAGTTCATTTCATAGATAGACAGTGCGTGGAAGAAAGTTACGCAAGAAATGTACAGTCGTGGAACACGCATCAAGATGGTGTCGATGGAATTTTGGAATTCTGCCAGGATGAACGGTAATGGAATCGGTGGCTGGAATATTTCCGAACAATTCCTCAGAACAAAAAGCCCCGACATCTCTTCGCAGACTCAGAGGGTCAAGTCGAGTCGTGTTTTAAAGCATTCATCGCACAGGCGATCAACGCTACAGTTATACAAAGCGTCCATTCGCGACCGTCGGAGGTTGCGAAAAATCCTTGCGCGAAATAAGTATTTTATGGGAATCCCTACCCTCTTGATAGAATTAGGAGCGTTGCTGGAATTTCTTCGGCCACTTCTTCTCCCAGCGCCAACGCTTCCCGAAGTGGCATATAAGTTAATATAGCTTAGATTGTCCCAATAGTATTTTGTTAATGAAATAGCTACCGACCTGTATCTGTATCTGGTATCCTTGTGTCGAGTTACTATCTAATTTAGGTTCACGCTAAGCGACCTAGAGCTATACCACATCTCAATCCGGTGAAGCAGTAAAGGCCAGCTTCTCTAGCCAACTGTGTTACTACGTCCAAAAAATAAACATATTCTGATTCGTTACAAAAGCATCAGTTAGTTGGACATTTATATTGTAGGCGTAGCATACAGTTGCGAGTAACGTGACTTACCTGAGTACAGAAAAAAACTAGTCCTATAGGGTTGCCAGCAATCCACCATAATTTATTTATTTTGTTTTTGTTGAAGTAAAACTTCTTTACGCACGCTTATCTTGGGGAGTAAGCTCGTGAATTCGTTACGAAGTGTCATAGGTCAAGGCGAATGGAAGTTGAGAGGAAGATAGTACGAGAGAAAGTACGTTTCCTATATCTAAGACGAAGAATTCGTATGTAAAAATAGATCAGAGTGTATTTTCAGCGTGTGACGATGTTGGCTGCGATGTTGTAACACATAATATGTATTTTAATTATCAAACTCTCGTAGTAGTGCATAGTTATTTTAAAATTACCGTATTAGTAGTTGCCGTCAATATGACGTAAAATACTGCCATAATTTTTGACTATAATATTGCTTTCGTATTTCAATTCATCTGCTTAAATACGTCAAAGCTGTAGCTTTTTAGATGCCTACAATTGAACACGCAAGTTGAGGAATGATAGCAAGGAATAATGCAAAAAAAATATGCACAATTTAACTGATTTCATAAAAAGAGAACTCCATCTATTTTTTGAAGATTTGTGTTAAAAATTGCCATGAAAAACAGGGACGCAGTAGTCGCAGAGACACTAAAAACATTGCAACGGGGCGTCTACGACGCGTCAACTAGGGCATTCTTCAAAACCGCCTTCAAAAATCAGGCATAAAAAAATATTGTAGTATCTATAGAGGTAGCAGTCTTATTAACAAAACAAAGTAAACAATTAAAGTACAATAGGAAAGAGCACTAACTCAAGTCTGTGGTTGCGATTTATTAAAAATAAAAAAAAGGTTTGTATTGGGTTCACGAACCGATTTTGAGATTTGATATTTTTTAAGGCCATTAAAAGGGTCCGTTTAAAGGGATGTAACTGAATGTAGTTACGTCTCATGTCACTTTTCTGGCATTGAAGTATATAGCAGGGAACTCCTTAACATTGTATAAAATATACTAATATTGTGACTTCGATATTGATAGGCTCAAGACAATATAAGGCTAAGTAAGTGCCTGAACGACCAGGACTACGAACGTGAAGGTAGATATATATCTTAGACGCCAGAATTTTGGAACAAAACTCTATCTACTTCGGGGGTCGAAGTGTCAGCACGTCTCAGAATCAGTCGCGTTTAATCCTGACGGTATAAGACGTGTACATTGTAACGTAGATTGGATTTGTCATTAGTTTCCCGCAACACGCAGCCCTGGCTCATAAAACAAAGAACAATAGCAAATGACATAAGTGTGATGTGCGGCGGATGCGAGATCGCAAAGTGTGCGCACGCGCCGCTGCGGTCACGACGCGGAACGGACACGCACACATACACACACTGAATATATGTATGTCACCAGATACAAGCAATAACGGACCCGGTATGAATAACTCCGTCTCAGCTAAGACCGAGAGGTCGGGACTTAGATGATACATTCGTCATATATAGATATGATACAATAGTAGGTATATGCACAATAGAGTATGTACTATGGGGTCTCGCAGGATCCGATGCTGTGTATTATACCTTGCACCCACAAGCATAAGTATAACAGATACATAAGACATAACAAGTATAACAAGACAAAAACAATATTAACGAAAGTAATTAAAATTACGATAACGAAATAAGACCTAGCGCTGAATAGAGGCTTGCTCGGCATGTGTTGTGCTAAAATACTATAGCACAGCGCTAATTTTAATATGTATATATATATTATATATGTATATATCTCCCTCTCAAATTCACTTCGCCTCGCCCGATCATACTTTTCATAACTCTCTCACCAGATTACAGCCCATAAAGCAGACGTAATGAGAACTTCTTCTTAAGAAGTTGTTGGGAAACAAACATTTTTATTGTCCCACAATAATTTCAATAACAACTTACTTAAATTACAATTATGGGCCTGGAACTGGTGTCTAAAGTAGGAACAAACCTGTGTGATGGATCACCAGGCCTAAACCCCACGGATACATAAATATTTATAAATAAATAAAGGTATATATATATATATATAAAAGAAGGAATATAGATATATAGTTGTTGTTACGTGTCCTGTATGTGTGTGTGAATGTGGTGGTTATATACGAAAGACAATCGCGTTGCAATTTGACAGCTCAGATTTTATCTCCTGGTCTTCTTACCTTGATAGTATCTTGGAGACGCAGCCGTGTGACACCCGCAGCTGCCGGCTGATGTCACAGGGTCTCACTCCGCTGTGGGCCAGCTCGACGATCCTCTGCCGTACCACGTCTGGCAACGGCCTCCCGTTCACGAAGACACCTCCCAGCTGATTTACTCCACCGTGACCTGCAGAACAGAATAAATGTCTTCAATTACATTGCACGAGGAGCCGTGGTAGCTAGCCGTGGGAGCGTAGGTAGCAGTGTCCGGGCGGTTGGCTCAAGTTGCATAGTATGCTGGCAAACTGAGTTCCAAGCCGGCACCAATAAATTTGTTGTTGCAATTTTATGTGCTGCTTTATTTACCACGAGCTTGGCGGTGAAGGAAAACATCTTGAGGAAATTTACATGTGTTAGAAAAATTTTCTACGATATGTAAAGTCTGCCAATTCCGCACTAGGGCCGCGTGATTGACTATGCCCTTATATTCTCTTCACAGAGAAAGCCTGTGCCCAGCAGTGGGTCATATATAAAGGCTGTAACTTTAACTTTATCACGTTGTGCAAGAAAACATGTTAGAAAACAACACCTAAATGTGTACTAGGGCAGCGTTGCGGACCTTATACACTGCACGTTATTACAAGACAGGCATGTGCCCAACTGTGGGATATATGCAAGATGTCCCGTAATTCAACGTCCAACGGTACGTGTTTGGTGACTGTATAACAGCCTCGAAATAATGATGATTTATTTATTTTGGTATGAGCATTATACTGAAAACTACGAAAAAAATTCTTTTCCTTTCAAGTAAAGCAACTTAGTAATTCTTTTTATTTTTAAGTTGGTACTTATAGTTATTGAGAAATAGGCTAGTTTTGGCGACGGATAATTTTAACCGGATACGCAGACAACTGCGCTATCGACCACAAGTACAATTAAAACCAGACATGTTTCAGTAAGAAGAAAAAATTTTTTTGACATTTTTCACATTTTCGAAAGAAAACATTAGTCATAAATATTTGACACATCATGGTGTAAAACAAATGTACCGTAATCATAGTGGCAAGTGACTTAAAAAATTGGCGCTACTGCTCAAAATTCCAAAATGGCCACCTTCCACATTTTATAGCAGCTTTAAAAAAATGTTTTTGTGACACATACCAAAGTTTATTTTTCAACAAAAGGCAATTATTATATTTTATTAGCCTAAACAAAAAATAATTTATTTACACCCATAAGATGCCGATCCACGATACTCCAACTATACAAATTGAGCCGATAAGAATTTCATATTATCCGGAAAACCGGTTCACTTAAACCGGATTAAAATCAAACCTGCGAAAGTACACGTTATCACGTATAACTACTAAAATTACATAAAATAGCAAATAGCACACAATTAATGATCCGTGTTGTACGGCCATGAACCGGGTATCGATCGGGCAACCGGGTGAAACCGGGCGTGCCGGCGCGCAGCCGAGCAAAACCGCCCGTGCGACGGCTTGTTGACAAAACGTACCATGTTATCAGATTAGAACTTCATACTGTATAGTGGTCGAGTCCACTTTGAACCAGTTTTTGACAAGCGACAACCAATTACCGGTTCGGAAAAAAATTTTGTCATAATTTTCAAAACGATTACGTTAATATTATAATCGGGTGACGTTTTTTTTTACCCCATTTAGGCCCCTATGAGCCTGTTGCTAAAATTTGTGCAACGTATATATATATATATATTTATACGTATTTATATATATTTTTTCCTCCGTTAAGGATATTTCTTTGTTCCTCTTCTTGCTACTATTGGGCCGTTAGCCTTTGCGGCTAAGAACATAACTAGCTCACAGTATTTCAGGAATTGTTCTCTGGTATCGGAGGCCACTATGTTGACTATGTTGTTCGCAGTCATGGCGGTGTGTTGCGTTGTTTAGGGGAGTCCGTTTCTATACAGTAAAGTAGTGTTCGGTATAAGAGCTCACCTAATTCTATAACCAACGTGTGTACAAGTAAGTTACGGCATATTAAGCAAACTCAAAGTGAATCGGGTGACGACACTAATGGAAAAAAGTTATTTTATTTAATTAGGAAAACTTACATTTTTACATTTTATTGCAATAAAGGATATAATAGGTTGTCAAATATCTCCCTTCCGCCTTTTTGTCTTTTGAATTTCGCGGCTATGTACAAAGCGCTACAGAGCTCGTATCTAGCAATACTATACATAATTTGAAAGGTCTTGACATAACCTACAAAACGACGCTATGTATAATTAGTTTGGATATTGCGTTCAACAGTTATAGACGTGTAAACATGGACTTCACTAACGCCGAAATTCGCGCTATTTTAAAGTTTTCCTTCGTTAAAGGCAAATCCGCTAGAGAACCGTTCCGTGAGATTAATGGTGTTTTGGGGGATGGTACTCTATCACTTCGAACCACGGAGGAATGGTTTCGACGATTCAGAGCCGGTGAAAACGACACCATGGATAAGCCAGCCGGCGGAAGACCTGACGACAAATACCGATCAAATCATGGACTACATCGAGTTAGACCGGCATGTGGCATCTCGTGACATCGCCCAGGAGATGGGAGTTAGTCACCAAACCATTTTAAACCATCTGCAGAAGGCTGGATACAAAAAAAAGCTTGATGTTTCGGTGCCGCATGACACAAAAGGCGGAAGGGAGATATTTGACAACCTATATCTATCTATCCAAAACATTTGAATTTAGAAAACTACACTCGTGAGCAAAAATAAAGGGTCGGTTAAGAAAGTTTGAATATCTCGGAAGATAAAGTCGCTAGCTAACTGAAATACCAGCCACATCGAGGCAACACTAAGTACTAAAATTTAATGAAAATCCTGTATTATCCAAGTTTACGTAAGATATCCTTTTACGTTTAAGTTAATGTTTTTTAATGAAATATAAATATTTACAACAATTAAATATATTTTAAGTATTTTTAATTGTCTATCATGCACAATTTATTTCAGTTAGCTAGCGTCTTTATCCTCCAAGATATTCAATCTTTCTTAACCGACCCTTTATTTTTGCTCACGGCTATATTTAGGTCTAAAGGGGGATAGCATATTTACAAAATCATTTCAATAAGGCGTTTGACAATATTGAATACGTTTTTAGTAACTGTGTAAAGAAAGGAGATGATATCCGAAATCAAAACAAACACCAACCGGGTGTTATACCCGGTTGTATCGATTCACCCGGGCCGGCGGGGCGTGACCGATCGATGTAGTCGTCACGCCTCGCGGGTCCCCCACCCGGGCATGCCCGGCTCTGGCGTGAAAGTGTTTCTTAAAGGTCTTTTTCGCGCAAGACGTTAACGTTATGTGTTTGTATTTAGAAAGGATGAATTGTGGAAACTTTACACCGTTGTAACAAAATTATAGCCCGCCTCTTATTTATACATTCTAAGCTAATGCTTCACTACGATCCCAATTAAAGTTGAAATGCAGTCCTGGATGGCAAGGTTAAGTTACGCTAGCTTAGTAAAGTCTTGATTTTTTTTTAATGACAATACACAGATTGGCCAGAGAAGCTTTCCTTGACTGCTTTACCGGATTGAGAGGTGGCATAGCTCTTAGGTCGCTTAGCCTGAACCACTATCGCTAGTAACTCGACACAAGGGTCCCCCGGTGGGGGGTAACCTCGGCTTGGACGGTTACTATGTTACGCGTAAGCATTCCGATCCGAGGGCGCCCGAGAGGGCCGAACCGCGACTCGGTCGGTAGCTATTTCACGGATATTCTAAGGGACATTCGAAAAGCTAAACTAACTTTGAGCGCCACTTCTTGATAATACTCACATTGCAATTGGATATGGACAAGACAGGTGCATAAACTATTCCAGTCATTTGCTTTACGAATAATGAAAGACGAAGCAAAACGCTTCCTTCGTGTTTGAGGGCTGATTCAGACATAAGTTCTAATAATCAGTCAAGACGCATAAACAAAACAATCGTCTTTTTTGCTATATATAATGTCAAGAATTTTTTTTATAAAAATCCCCATTTTATTTTTTAATTTAATCAAAAACAAAAACTTATTTTTCGACACCAGCAATTAATACTAAGCTTTTGTTTATTATTTATATTTTTGATGATATCAATAGATATCAACAATAAGATGTGATATCGTTTGGTTAGGTTCCGATCAATTGTTTTTAGTAATATTCCTACGTTCATTCGGAAATACAAACTTGGCGTCCACGTGTATTTAACGATTGATCCGATTTGAAGTCGGTTTTGTTATTAATCTTAAATATAAGTATTTATAACGACCCGAACTTAAGTTCACTTGGGAAGACACACTTATGTTATGTAGTATTTTACAATCTGGCGTGAAACTGTAAGCTATAAAAATATAATTGCTTTAATCAATCTATAAAGAATATCTGCAACTATATTTGTTTTATTAAAAGCGTTATTATATGACACAAACAATCGGCCGAAACATCCCCTAAAGCTTCACTAGTTATAACTAAAGCGCCCTCGTTACGTCTAGTAATTAAGTGTAATGGCGGACAAGATGGCGCGCCGGAAGCTCGAAGCGCGGGAATCTCTCGCTCTCCACTCGGCAGGTGTCGGCGGCATAGTGTCCTCTTGTTTCCGCTAATGCCGCTTACACACAAGCCGGAGAATTATTTTTAATTAATAATAAATAAATAAATCTTTTTTGGTCACCAAAAAATGATTCAGTAATAACGTGAAGTCCCTGACTCCTGAGCTAGGTTTTATTGGACAACAGCCCTATAGTTCAGGGCTCTCAAGAATAAGACTACGGTATCCCCTGCCTGTCGCAGAAGGCAACTAAAAGGGGCCTCGGGCTCACTAAGCGACAAGGGGACCTTTGTCGTCCGCAAGGTGGACCCGGGAAGAAGGCGACATCGGCTGGCCTATGTCGCCATTCGACGAGTGTCTTCTCCCATTTAAAAACACAATAAAATACAATATGAGCAATAACAATATTTTATAAATATGCGTGTGTGTGTATAAGAGTGTGTGTGTGTGTGTTTGTAAATTTGTGTTTGTGTATTAAAATAAAAGATTCAAAATTGCAGCATTTCGCCCGATAACACCTTTCGTAAAGCATTCAGCTCACTCTCCAATATCATAAAATATTGGTAACTACCCAATCATACTAATTGCCAATACAGTCTCTACCAGTGTGAAGTAACCCTAAGAACTTTGAGAGTAACTCTGAGCATAATGAGGTAAATCGTGAAATACGAGAATACATTTTGTACCTTCTTCCTTATTTTTAACAAAAGTAAGAAGCGGCTATCTTTACTGGCGTGTCGTCTGTTGTTAGCTGGCAACACATGGCACCCAGCTATTGTAATACATAACAACTACTTCCAATGATATCTTAGTGATTTACCTGAACCTTATTGTATCTATAATTCATAATTAATAATTTAGTTGATCGTCTAATTGGCATTGTAAACAATAGTTTAACTTTAGTAGTCCCTAATCTGACTTCTAATTAATTTTGTATAAACATTGTGAGAACGCGCAGTTGTGACGGTATTCGTTAAAATAATTTCTTGTACAACGTCACAAGACCTGCAAGTTATTGCACTATATAAATAAATATAATTTATATGAATGTATAATATACGGTACATGTATCAAAATATACCATTTTTTTTACAATTTTTGTTTATCTGTTTGTACCGGGTAATTGCTCTGATGAGACGTATCAGACAGATAATGTAACAAGGAGTAACAGAATACTTTTGTTTAAAAAAATAGTTTTAAATGGCGAGTACCGCGGAGCAAATAATATATATTATTTAAAATCTCTTCTCTCTATTGATCTCTGTTGATGGTAAAATTT
The DNA here is from genome assembly GCA_029286785.1 of Meandrusa payeni. Taxonomy (NCBI): domain Eukaryota; kingdom Metazoa; phylum Arthropoda; class Insecta; order Lepidoptera; family Papilionidae; genus Meandrusa; species Meandrusa payeni. The sequence goes on from JAGSMX010000029.1 coordinate 9,435,755, forward strand.
GAGACACATAACTAAATAAAAAACAACCAAAACGATTAATCATTGACCTGTGTTTCTTTATTTATAATATATTTTATTATTATATATAATTTATATAACAAAAAATTATAATATTACACACGCACGACTTCGGGTAGTCCTGGGCACCGCTGGAAATCAGCGCTGTCGCATTCTGAGACAGCACAAGCTGAGATGATGTCCAATATAGGCATCATATCCTGTTTATCTGTTCCTTCCTTTAATTGTATTGTGTTTATTTTTTTTTTTTTTTTGCTATATTTTATGTAATGTGTGTAATACATGTAACGAGTTTGTATATTGTGATACCAATAAATAAAATGTCTATGCCTATAACATTGTTAAAAAGTTATTTTTATCAGCACTTTCCTGCTTTTAATTACCAAAGGTTAGCTGGAAGAAAATGGTAAATACATTAAGTTCGCCTTTGTACATATACTTTGGTACAAAAAAGAAATTATCCATCTATTTACGCGTATAATATAAAATAACATTAACATATTGTATAAAAACATTTTTTAATTAAAAATACATCATCTGTGCCCACAAAACCGCGAAAATTGAGAAGTCTATTTAATCTGTGGTCGCAAATTTAAAAGTTAAAAAGCAATGGCTGCCGCCAATTGTGAGGGGAGCGTACGTCCGGACGCGTTTCCTCTCTGACGGAATTTTGAATTTCAAATCGAGTTCGAGCGTTCTCGTTTGATGTTCCAAAGATCAATTTAAAACTTTGTAGGGGAATATTAAACATTTTTTTACGTAAACATACGCTATGTATTTATAACAAAAGTAAAAAGTTCTCGCATCCTTTTAATATAAGCGCGGTAGGCAAGAACAGCTTTTGCAGTCCATCATTGTGTTATTTTACACAGTTGTCGTGCCATGAGTAAGCCATAATGGTACAATGTACTAAAAGACAAATATATTAGCAAATATCGACGAATGAACGTTCATTTTGCACTCAATTGGTCAATTGAACATTCATTTATGAACCGAATATATGAATGTCGAAGAATTGTATAGAAAAATATTTGTTGAGAAGTTGATAGGTGTACGATAGGCGAGGAATGTGACCACCTTGTCTCAGGGCGTCCCTGTCCTCGTCTCCACTCGACTCTCCGGAGTCTCCACTCAAAAAGACATTTCGTCGTTAGTAGAACGGACAGCCGTTCCCAAAAAGTCTTACGGTAATGAAATTATAGACGAAAATACAGACAATTCTGGAGTTACTTCAACATGTAATGCAATTTTGATTTACAAAATATTTAACAATAATTAAAATTTGACAAAAATTAAAATGCTGTCAAAAGCCGTTACATTTTTTCAATTTTTTTTTTAACAATTCGCTGTGATGCCACCAAAATAATATAACTATATGAAGACATTTTCGCTGATAGAAATGTACCCTTACATATAACAATAAATACATTAACCGCGTGGTACGTACCAGTACTGTAAGTAAATAACTCTGTACATTTATAATAATTCGCGCCACTGTGTTCTGACAATGACGTTACTTTTATTTAACCGACTTCAAAGGGAGATTACTGGTTTAGATATAATTTGTACAAATAGTCTATTATTTGGTAGTTTTTCGAATTTCTGGTGGACATGTACGTAAAAATACAGTACGCTTAAGATGCATAGCGCTTAATTAGACCAGTTTGAGCGGAGAGAGCTTTATACATTTGCAGGATAACATAAGGACCATCTCCTAGCACAAGGTTAAGCTTATTTGGTGGTTAACATGAATATTAGTTACTTTTTATGAAAAAATATTGCTAGTATTCTTTTAAAAAAAAAAAAACCCGAAACAATGATAACGGGGCCCTGATTTTTTTGCCAATGACTTTTCATTATGATATTATGGAAGGAATTCCTTAATAGTTTCATGTGGCGGAATCCTCGTCACCGCAATACCTGCGCATTGGGGTCACTCTCTCGTCAGTGGAGGAATCCGGAGTACAGGGGAGGGCGGTGACGCGTGACGGCTCGGGGCGCGCTTCTGTGTGTGTCTCTGTGTTTGTGTGCGTGAGTTATATAATTGGTAGCAGATAGTACAATACAGTCTTCCATTACCGGTTTATCTAACCTGATTCTGATCTAAGCGGAGATTTTTTTTTTATTTTATTTTATATATGTTTGGAAAACTTACAGCTAGAAGAGACACAAGATAAATTAAACATTGAAATGGCCAATAAAAAGTTTTCGCAAATAGAATAGGATTAAAGATATAAAAATTAAACAATAGAAGACATTAAAAAGTAAATAAATAAATTAATAAATCGATAGCGACAAAGAACCTTAACTCTGTAATTATTTAGTATACAGATATAAACAGTCTAAAATATCAGCTTATTTTGAATAAATAAAAAATGTTTACACATCCTTTTCTTTAGGCAACCTACAGTTGTATTAAAAATGTCGATATCAACCTCCCTAGACTTTTCATTATCGAAACGACAAGTTCTCTGCAGGTATGAGTTTTGTCCATACACAGTTCTGTTCATAAGAACATGCAAAAGATTGTATCTGCGCAGATTTGCACATGGTACACGCAGTCCAATTTTGTTCAATAGGTCAGGAGTGTTGGTTGAGCCGTTCAAAATCTGGATGAAAAGTGCTAGATCCGCTATTCTTCTTCTTTCAAACAATGGAAGAAAATGAAATTAATTCAGCGTTGTGTTTAATTAGATCGGTAACATTGTGAACTGATAATGAGAAGTTTAGTCGCTTATCTACTATTTCCATCCGACTTTTTTTTTTCAAAAAAGGAGGATGTTCTCAATTAATCTGTATGGTTTTTATAAAGCTGGTGCTTCCATATCAAATTAAAATGGGACCACCTTTTTAATATGGTACAGGTCTGACAATGGGATCCGTGAGAAAACCTAAAATATATCTAAGTTTTAAATTTGCATTAAGTATTTGCGTGACATCATCTACACCGGAGGAGCCGCAGGAGCGTTGCCGGCCTTTGAGAAATGATATTTCCATTTCATATCCGTTGGCAATATAAGCCCCGACACATCCTCACTTCAAATGATTAATACGTTTGTGGTGCCAGCAATAAAAAAAAACTATATTAATTCACCGCACTATTCAAATCTGCCGTAAACAACATCCGCCGTCAATTGCTTCCGGTGGGGAGAGGTGGTTCACTGAGCAAGGCTCTCATCGCCGTGAACCTGACCGCTGACAATTCCTGGACTATAGAAACAATAAAAGTCTTATAAATTAATGAACACTGGATTTCATTAGCGCAAAATGTCCCGTTACGCTCGAGCCGAGAGTTCCCGAGTATTGTTATTGCCGATAGTGCACGAAACTTACCACACATATATTCTATATATGTAGTAAAACGCGGTCATTTTAATATTACAAACAGATTCAACAACTCAACTAAAAACTCCAATGTTATTTATTTGTATAGATAATGGCAGTTAAACGAACAGATTAAGGCATGAACAGTTAAGGTTGAGTCTTTATATATGTCCCACTGTTGGGCTCAGGCTTTCTCTGTAAAGACAGTATAAGGGCGTACTCCACGCACATCTAGTGCGGATTGACAGACTTCATATGTCGCAGAATTTTTTTCTAGGACATGTAGGTTTCCTTACGATGTTTTCCTTCACCGCCGAGCGCGTGGTAAATCAGCACATAAAATTGAAACAACAAATTTATTGGTGCTGGCACCGTGAATCGAATTTGGGTTGCTAGCGTACTATGCAATTTGAGGCGACCGCTCGGACACTGAGCTAACACGGCTCAGACATGAACAGTGCTAAACGATATTTGCTTCTTAGGATTAATCTCTTAGAAATATTTTACGAATTGTTCAAAAGTCACTAATGAAATATTACAACGATAGGAACATTTTGAGATGTACGCAATAAATTAGGAGCTTACACCGAAATGAATAAACTGGTTTTGCGAAACAAACGCCGCGATGTTTTATAAATTGAAAAACAAGATGGCGCCTAACAATGGCGTCGGGCGAGCATCCGGTCAGAATATGGTAATGCTGTTTCCTCTAACACTATGTGATATTTTGATACAAATTTACAAACTGGAAGACAAAATATTTTATACCATGCAATATTTTAATAAAGTTTTTTAAATGTGATTTCTTTCTATTATTTTTGGAAGCTTTTGTCATGACATGAAACCACAAAAATCATCAATGTTGAATAGTCATAAGCCATTCTTCGTGCCCTCTGATCTTGGGTCGGATAGTAACACGAATAAGTCATACACATGTTGTCTTCAAGTGAATGGTATTTTGTTATTTTTAGTGTGTATTGATACAAGCATATTTACGAAACCCAAACCAAAACCGACTTTAAATCGAATCAAACGTTCACGGCTATTGCGCAAACTTTCTCGTTGTATTTTCGAATGATCATTGGAATATTACGAAATAAAATTAACCAGAACGTCACCAAATTATCATCAAACTACTCTTAAAGTACTTTTTCAATAAAAAATATTCATCAAAATCGATTGCTATGATGATTAGTTATTAGCTCTTTTGTCGCGCACATATTTAATGCAAATTTAAGAATTGAATTTGTCAGACTTAGATCAAGTTATATTTTACAATTAATTAAAAATGGGACCACACTGGAATAACACGCTTTCAAAGATTATCAAAATCGTCTTTCATTATTCGTAAAGCAAAGGATTGGAAAAGTTTTACCACGTCTGTCTTTGAGTGACTACGAGTCCAGGATTGCATTTTCACTTATCAAGTTTGTGGTCAAGCACGTGCTTAGAAAGTATATAAAAATCCTATGAATGTTTGCGTACATCTGGGTATTACCAGTCAGTCTCTTTTTTATAATTTACTCTTATGTCAATCATTAATATTTGTTATCCTGCCCATGCTAACACGATGCTGCTGCTGTACTGTATCGATGATTTTCGAAAAACAAATTTGTTCTCAGTGAGACATCTTGAAGGAAGCATTTGTAATAATTTTTGTATACCGTAATTGTTACAATATGTCTGTTATCTTTTGTTTCTGTTTGTCTCCAATAAATAAATAAGTTAACATTATGTTTCAAACAAGACACAACATCGCACTGATGGTTAGGTACCTATGTTAAATTTTCAAGTTAAACGCGAGTGCCATTTCACTCGCCATTGCCAAGGATTTCCGCTGTATATAACCTCCTTAATACTAAGTCCATGTCGGTTGACATTTTTTTCTAATTCACGCAAGGTCTTTAGTACCCTAGTATTCAAAATTATCCATAATTAGTTAGGCAGTATTTAAAATATTTTTGTTATCCTTAATTATTACGTTACGTTTCCGTATAACGAATGTTGTGTACACCTGTAATTGGTACACACAACAGGACTTAGACTAGTTAGTTAGGACTAGTGTAGTTTCAAAGATCTCAAAAAAACCCGACTTCATCCTTCTAAATACTGGACCCATTAAAACAAATGATTCACATCGCGTATAAAAAACGACTTCCTCTAACATTTTCATCATAAAAATCTGACTCATGCACTCCGCAATTGGTCTACGAACAATAACACACACACATAACAGACCTCCACATACCTACAGTACATACGCCATAAGACACCGCGCCTCTGATGTGAACGACATTAGCATTACGAAGCATTAAATAAACTTCGCTACGACTTTAATCCAACATAATAAGGACCAGAATCAAATGCAATCAAACGAGAGACAGGCAAATGTAACTTTGTAGTGTAATACGAGACAAATTACCTGCGCACACAATCTCATATATCACCCACGCACATATTAACATCTCACACACTCACGCATAGCCGCGTCGCTATTGGTGCGTCCGTGTTGCGTACGCGCATACTCAGATGGTCATTTTAAAACGAGTTTGACTTGTAATCGTGGAGATTTTAGAAAGGTGGTCCGCGCAGGTTATTTCGAAACTAGGACCGGCCCGTTGCGTCGCTCGTTATATACAGAGTTATGTAAAGTTGCATTTGATCATACCAATTGTATTATCAGAACAATTTATCTACACTGTAGAAACGAATTGTTTGTAATATAGTTGTAGTATTACCCGGTTATACTGTGTAATTGTGTGGCAAGGTTTTCTGTGTGAAATAAATCATTAACGATGACCTTATATTTGAAGAGACATTTTTTTTTAATATGAAAAGTGGCAAACGAGCATAAAGTGGCACGAACGGCTCACTTGATCTCCTTTGTCTCTTGACTCAACTTGACTCTTGACTAGTCGCCCTTTAACATCCACAGCACCAGAGGAGCTGCAGGTGCGTTGCCGGCCTTTGGGAAGAGTACATTCGGTTCTTGAAGGTCCCCAAATCGTAACGGTTCGGAAACATCGTTGATGACAGTTGATTCCACAGGTTGACAGTGCATGGAAGAAAGTTACGCGAGAAACGTACAGTAGTGGACCGCCATCCAACAAGATGGTGGCGGTGGAATTTGGAATTCTGACAAGATGTGCGGTAATGGAAATCGGTAGCTGGGATGATTCCGAACAATTCCTCTGAACACTCTTCATGGTAAATGCGATAGAGACCGCAAAGAGAACCGACATCTCTTTGCATACTCCGAGGGTCAAGTCAATCAGAAAGACCCTGATCCGATCGACGATTCGAGCAGCTCTACTAGGTGCGAAATAGATGTGACAGCTCGGCGAAGTGACTTGTAGCTTCGTAGCCCAGGTCACCAGGTGCCAGATCCTATTGCAAAAGTGTGTTTACGTGCCCTTAAGACGGTTGCACAACAAAGTTATTGGGTGCTGGCACCGGGGATCGAACTCGTGTTACTAGCGTATCAAGTTGAGGCACGGAGACTGAGCTACCACGGCCCTTCGCATATAATTGGTTATATAGATTTAATAATTCCGCCATTGGTACACGTATAGACAACGAATGTTCGTGGCATTTTCAATTAACCGTCTTCCTGTTCCAATATCCTGGCATTAGTTACTGCTAACGATATGCTGATAGCTATTGATTAAGACGTTTCCTATGCATATTGTATCACTCAATCAATGTCTGCCTGTCACGTCAGTCCAGCGGAGGTGGGAAGTCGAATTGTAAATCTGAACACACCGGTTCTAATACCGAATTGTTTGAATGAATTTAACAAGTTAACAGAGTTGTGAGAAGTCTCACCACTTGTTACAATCGTTAACGCGAGAATCTCCTCCTTTTTCAAGTCCGTTGAAAATGCAATAAAATTCTAAATGACAATTGTTACGTCGGTACCTCGATACTTGTCTGGCACCGTCATGATACATATTACGTGTATTCGGAGACTGACACAAAAATATTATTTGGAATTCTATTGTATGTTCAACCGACTTCAAAAAGGAGGAGAGGTATGTGTGTGTGTGTGGTGTGTTCTCAATTCGTCTGTTTTTGTTCGTCGTATGTTAGCTACGTGATAACTTTCGTCTGGGTGAGCTGATTTTAATGATTTTTTTTTTATTTGAAAGCTGTGGTACTTCCAGTGTGTTCCTATTTTGGCAATGGCATCCTGGAAAAAACCTGTCTTAACATTAAGTACGCGACAAATGGACGTAACTCAATATCACGCCAATCGATTTCGATGATTAATTTCTTATTGGATATACAAGTATTTTGGTTAGGTTCTTATTAATTCTATTTCGTAATATTCCTACGAGAATTCGGAAATACAAACAGGGCGATCTCGCGCAATATCTTTTAACGTTTGATTCGAACTGAAGTCGGTTTTTGTTTTTTCTTTCTGATGTTTCTTTTAATAATAATAATAATTAAGCTCATTTATTACCATCCTTATCCTTTGAAGAAAAAAAATACATTACATAGAATAATATGATACAAAAAAATTATAGAAAGAAAAAAAAACAAAGAATAAAATAAAAAATAAAATCTCTTATAAGGAATGGCAAAAGGCAATAGGCTCAGCGTGTACTGCGTGACATAATGTCACACAGTGCTGGTTTTCAGCGTACCCCTTCGGTCTTCGCGCGCCGCGTCAGAACAGGCCCGCAGCCTGCAGCTAGCTGTTTTAAGTTTTGTGATCGTTCTGTTGTTTCGACAGTAGGAATTTTTTGTACGTTGTTTTAAAGCCAATGTCTGATACAGGCATACGCAACGGTGGGGGTAAATCGTTCCATATCTTTGTTGAGGCAAATTTGAAACTTCCCCTGTATCCCGCAGTCACGTCTTTGTGTGTTGTTTGGCATTATACGCGCTCAAGCTAGATTTAAACATAAAGGCAAAACGACCGTCAGAAGTTATGAGTAACACTAGCGTTCAAACAATCAATTCAATGAATTATCAAAATCGATTTGATTTTGATAATTCTTTCTTCCCCCACCCACTCGAAAGTTATGAGACGATTGATGATTACCAAACATAAAAAACATATAGACACATTGAGAACTTCCTCCTATCCTCCCCCTCCTCTAAAAAGAAAGCAAGCAATATTTTTTTTAAGGAAATATTACTTACATTCTTGTTAACCACTCCAACTAAGCTAAAGCTTGTGCTAGGAGATGGTTCACGTCAATAGTCGAAAGGTTCGAACCTACGACCTTAAGATTCGCGGACTGTTCCCTAAACCATTAGGCTATTGACGCTTGCTTTTTTGAATTTGGTAACATTGTCTGTATTCATTACAGACATAAAGCATGAAGTCATGAATGTAATCAGGACTTGGTAGGAAATATAATTTTCTCTTCCTATGCCTTGCCTCCACGATGTAATTGTTACAATCTTAATAGAGGATACGTTCATTTAGTTGTAATAACAACATTTGATGTGTATACAAAATAGACTTTCATGACCTTTTAACTGTAAAGGGTTAGACAGAGGCAACGTGTACCGTTGCTGGAGTTTCTTCGGCCACTTCTTTTCCCAGCGCCAACGCTTCCCGAAGTGGCACTCAAAGTTAGTTTAGCTTTTGAATGTCTTTTAGATTATCCGTGAAATAGCAACCGACCGAGTCGTGGTTCGGCCCTCTCGGGCGCCCTCGGATCGGCATGCCCAAGCCGAGGTTACCCCTCACCGGGGGGACCCTTGTGTCGAGTTACTAGCAATAGAGGTTCAGGCTAAGCGACCTAAGAGCTATGCCACCTCTCAATCCGGTGAAGCAGTCAAGACCAGCTTCTCTGGCCAATCTGTGTAGTTCGTCATAAAAAAAAAAAAACGTGTACCGTTGCGAAAGCTGGTGAGTCACTGCAGTATGTAATGTTATACCATACAAATCGTATTAGATAGGAAAAAAATCTAGAAAAAATATTATTATTTTCGTCTTGAAAGTTAGAGTGTATATACATATCCCACTGTTGGGCACAAGCTTCTCGGTTAACATAGTGGGGCATAGTCCGCCACGCGGACCTTGTGCGGATTGGCAGACTAACATCATTTTTCTCACGTTTTTGGTGAAGGAATCAGCATTTAAAACTGCAACAAACAACAGCGATAGCTTCGTCTATCCTGCTAGTGTTAAAATAATATGAAAGGTCACTTCATATCCCGATATATTCCAGAAACTGGAACTAGATCTATTGTAATAAAATAAGGTTTTATCACGGCTTATCTGATCATTTACGACGCTGACAGCGTTTTAGTTTTACATGATTAAGAGGAGCTCTTGTAACGTCTTATTTAGCGTTTAATTCGGTTAATAAAAACAATTCTCATTAACACAGTTACAGGTAACCGTTAGATTTTAATTATAAATTCAATTGTGGGTATTCGTTTCGATCTAAACCGTCACTGTTAATAAAAAAACAACACTTGACACCAGCTTCTGATATCTACAAAGCGACGAAAATAATGAACATCAAGCAATTATATAAATATTTATTTACCTTCATTAGGAAAATTATTTAAAAAAACAATTAATATCTACTAACATTTCTTTTATTATAAATCCTAAAAAACGCAGCAAAGTGCTAGTTTCCTTGTCATACCAAAAGTTAGAACTAATTCCGGAAAAAGATCGACTTGTTTTGAAGGAGCACAACTGTACAACAAAATATCCGCACAAGTCAAGAGCGTATACAAACTTGGCGTAAAACAAATGCGTTAGGTGACTCCTTCTTTCGTGTGACAGCGAACTTATTGTTTTATAATAATTATTATTTATTGTTCTCATGTAAGTGACCAGTTTCTAAAACCTAATATGTATGCGTTTAGTCAAACAGACAGTCGGAACAATGATGTTCTTAGTAGGTAATCTTGTTACAAATTTTCGTTAGTACACCGCCATTTTAAACCGTGTCTCAATTTGCTCGTCCACGCATACGAGGCAACGGCTTCGACCCATGCGGCCCATTCGACGCATGCTCGCGAATTCGAATTCGAACGCACCCAGCACACACACCAGCAGCGCTGCCCGCCCAGCCACAGGCGGCCAATCAGATGCCTCCGCTCGCCCTACGACACGAAAGAAGCGCTCCCATTGGCCGCCGCGTAACGATCTCGACTTCCAGACGCTCCTATTGGCCGGTCTCCAGTTCGGAGGGAATTTTTTGGGTGTTTTATGAAATCACTGCGTCGCAGATGTGCGGTGATGTTACGAGGTATTTTATAGCGGCATGATTGTGCGCGGTTTTTATGTTTGTCGCCGGCTATGATAATCTCGTTATGGATGGAGCGCTTGTTTTTGCATAATGGCGGGCGGGGTGCGCCTTTTTTTTGTTTTATCCGACTACCAAGGAGAATAAGTATTTATCTTTCAAGATTATGCCCGGTGTTGATTTGTCAAATCATAATATATAGTGGAGAACTTCAAATCCCGAGATAAAAATGGACTGGAATCTGTGCTGCAAAACCTAATGCAGTAGCTTTTGAATGTCCCTTAGATTATCCGTAAAATAGCAACCAATTGAGTCGTGGTTACCCCTCACCGGAGGTACATTGGCACACTGGCCATTTGATAGAGAGTTGCCCTATCCAATGAGTATATACGTACATGTAGTAGGGCCAAGACTATGTTGAATAGAAATCCGTAACATCTGCCTACCCCACTGGACCATGAGATTGAGCTTTAAATGTATCTTTCTAATCCTTATATGATTAGATTCTCCATTATAACTCTAATATGTACGTTTTTTTATATAATTTCTAAGCAAGTGCTTGACTACGATCCCACCTGATGTTAATTGGAAATGCAGTCCCCGATGGTAAGACGCATTTGTTCAGTAAATGCCTATTCACTCTTGAAAATACCCAGATTGTATCTAAGACAGCACCGTCCAAGCTATTGAATAACTAATCATATTGTTAATAAAATTGGCATTAGAGATGCTGTCATCTTTTCTCTTAAGTAGTTAAATTCTGTTAATTCTAAACCTAAGAGACGTTGTGCCTCTAAGACAGTCTCAATAGTCTAATTTAATAATAAATATTGGTATTATAAAACAAAACGACTTACATGTGTAATATTCCATCATATTTTGATTGTATCTGTAAGCGGCGGAGAGATCCACGCCACCGCCCGCCCTCAGCCCAAAGAGGGCAGCAAAAGTAGCTTTGCTTTGGCCCTCCAGCTTGAAGAAGTTATCCCTCACCGCACAACACTTGACACACTATAATGTACTTACTTAAAGTCGACACTTAAAAACGACCTCTTAACACAATCACGTTAGTAATCTCGACACACAAAGAACCCAATTCGACGCCATTTTGACGAGTCCAAATTTACCGCGTAAATTAACGTCACCGATGTGCACAGATTGTTTGGTATTGTTTTATTTCTCTAGAAACGTTATTCATGTTCCTCTAGTGTTCGTATCTTGCGTTCATAATCGTTACGAAAGCTGAAATGTGGTGGCTTTGAAATGTTAATTGTACAAAACATATAAAGTTAGATGGAATTACCCAGATGTGATGTTTATCTACGTGCTCTACGTTATGAGGTACTGATTATATTTTATTAACTGTATTTTTATTGAATAGAACTACTTTCAAGGATTTTATCGCGTTTTAATCATATTTTAATGGTTCCGTCTTGTTTTTGTGACGTAAAATATAACTTTAGATCATGACTTCGTTGATATTATGTTTAACTTAACTACTTATAACAATTTTATGTCGAAATTATTGTTTATTGTTAATCTTAAAATATTATTGATACCCAAATATGTGACTGTGACTGTGAAAATGAAACTGCTACTCTACAAAACCCTTATAAGGCCTATTCTAACTTATGGTTCGGAGACCTGGACTCTTAGTAAAGGGGATGAGGGCGCGCTGTTAGTATTTGAGAGAGGAATCCTGAGGCGTATCTTTGGCGCTGTGTGCGAGAACAACCAATGGCGGAGCCGTTATAACCAGGAGCTTTATGACCTCTACCAGGAACTCAGGCACATCAAATTAAACAGGCTTAGATGGGCTGGTCATGTCCAGAGAATGGATGAAGCCAGGATACCCAAGGCAGTTATGACGAGGGACCCCGAAGGTCGAAGAGGTCGGGGAAGACCAAAGCTCCGCTGGATAGACGGTGTCAATCGAGACGCCAAAGAAATTGGCATAGGAACCTGGAGGACTGCAGCCATGGATAGACCGAGGTGGAGGATGTTGCTTGACCAAGCTAAGGCTCACAAAGGGCTGTAGAGCTTATAGAAGAAGAAATATGTGACTAATTATATGATTTTTTTTATATACTTTCTAAGCAAATGCCTTGATGCCTCTACTCTCGAAAATTAAATTATAATCGAAGGGAAAAATTAATATATTAAACTGAACTAAAATAAAATAAAGACGAATCAAAGTGCTTCGTTTGAGTGTTTTGACAACAAGAAATTCAGTACGTATTTTTTAATTGACTTTTTTTAAGTTTTTAACTAATTTTTTTTTAAATTAGGACAGAAAATGGAAATAGATGAATTGCCCCTTGCCCAAAACGAATGTTGTTTTATTTTATTTGCGATGGCCAGTAATTGCAATGCACTAATGATTTCCTAGAATAAAAAATACACCGAGCGTACACCGTGAAAGCGGCATAAAATCATGTCGTCTTTCGCTCGTTGTAAAACCGATTCGTTTGGATTAATTTCGCCGGTTTTTGGACGATTTTCCGGTGTTTGAGCAATGGTTTTCCGGTCCGCTAGAGGCAGGTGGGTCCATAAGTCCCTATTTCTCACGAGAATAGATACCTTTTAATGGTTAGGTGCGTTTATAATGAGGAAGTTGGTAACATTACGTTATTTTATTTGGTATTGCGAGACTTCTTTAATTGTTTTGGACGATTAGCACTCTCGATACACAAAACGATGTGTCTTTTCGACCATAGACAACGTTAACTTTTAAAATAAATTTGTACATGATTATAGAGATCGACGTGATATAAATAATATGATAGATGAGAGTATTTTGACTAGAATAGAGAAATACATAGATATTTTATTTATTAGCATCATAATAGACAACCACATTGAAGAAGAATAAACAATATACAATTAAAGGAAGATGGAACGGACAAATAAGACATGTTGCCAATATTGGACACCGACAGCATGTGCTGTCGTAAGACTGTCTCAGCGCTAATTATCAGCGGTGCCCAGAACTACCCAATGTAGAAAGGTGGAAGGAAATTAAGGTAACACCAGAGAGTGAACCAGAATTGCGTGTGCCGATCCATCTGTTTGACCTCGTAAGAGACAGAGAAAAATATGGTGAAGCGACTGTCAACCTTCGCTATGGAGAGGAAATTTACGAAGAAGAACCGAGATATATCACTGAAACAAGAACTATTATGAGAATGTGAACTAAAAATTAAAAAAAGGGAAGAAAAATTTGCTGTCAAAGCACAAATAAATCCTACTAATTTTAAGAATATCGCGAACATTTGTATGGATATACGTGAAGTGTTACTCTTTCACACAAAAACTACTGAATGGATTTGGATGAAACTTTACAATAATATAGTTTACATGTTAGAGTAACACATAGGCTATAATTTTTAAAGACATACTGCGAATTATCCAAAATATAACCGTTATCAGATCTTATATACAAAACTTTTATTCCGACGGTTGGACATTAGCGGCAATGAGTCATTTCATGTTATCTTTGAAGATTGTGGTCAGAATATTATAAAGTCATTGTATTCTCATCGATATAAATGACATTTATGCAAAATTTCAAGATAATCAGACATCTTGAAATATTACATTGATAGAAATCGTCAATAGCCTAATAGTTTAGGGTACGGTCTGCGAATCGTAAGGTCGGGTTCGAATCCACCATTCGACTATTGCCGTGAACCATTTCCTAGCACAAGCTTAAGCTTAGCTGGAATGGTTAACAAGATTTTTAGTAATATTTCTGAAAAAAATATATTTTTGTTTTACAAAGAAAGCTAGCAAAGCTTTCTTTGTAGACGAAGTTAGTGATAGAGCGTCACATATCCTTGTTTTGACGACGTAATAAATCCTTACACATAATAGATACCGTTAGTAGATATAAGACAGGTATCTACAGGGCCGGAGGTTTCGTTTGGCCGCATATTATTTCCTAAATAAATGTTATTGTATTGTAAACATATTGGACTACTACATATGGACAGACAAAGAGCTCTTATATATAATTCAATGCAATCACGCCTATGAAATTGTATATAATCTGTCCCTTGCGATTTCCGAATGTATATCATTGCTTATTTTGTTAAAAAAATCTATAAGGATAACTATTGAAACTCCAACAGTGCATATTTTCTCTCCCCTCTCTTGTGGAGGACCCGGTTGCCACCCCGCCTAAATCCGGTCCTGTGTGCCTAACTAGCCTACCCTATACAGCGTACCTGTATACTTTTTATACACTATACATTACCTAGAGGCAATCAATCACGTGCAATCGCGCACTGTATTGCAGAATCGCTCACAAATAACACAATATCGACACAAAAGTCCACAATAATCGATTTTATTTCGCAACACTAGTCGGTCAATGAGACAACGTCTTAATCGTTCGCCGGACGCTTGGGTACAGATGCCACAATGTCGATTTTGAGGTATATTTTACGGTTGGTTCACCAAGACCGATGGATTGTGACAAGAGGATCGGTTTTCCGACATCTTAGACGCCGCCTTCGTGGGATTGTCTTTGGTTTTGTTTTCTTTTTTGCTTTTCAATTCAATCAACGCTAATTTAGCAGTGCTATATTTTCAACTTCAGAAATGGAGGAGGTACTCAATTCGTATGTAATATTGCTTTTTTATGTTTGCTACGTCATAACTTTCGCCTGGGTGAACCGATTCTGATAAATATGTCTTTGTTTGAATGCGCGAATAACTCAATACACGCCAACCGATTTCGATGATTCATTTTTTATTGGAAAGTTTGTAATTCAAGGGTAGTTTGATGTGAATTGTGTTAGATTCTGATTAATTTCATTTCGTAATATTCCTACGATAATACGGAAATACAAAGCGTCCGCGCGTTTAACGTTAGATTCGATTTGAAGTCGATTTTTGCTCTTAAATATATTTGTATATAAGACTGTCAAATTCATGTCAAATTGTAGGTAACGATCTTCACCCGCTCGAGAAGAGAATGAATACGAAGAGAAATGAATAATTTAATACAATGTGCGACTTAAATTAAATATTTAAAAATTTATTGTTTAAATAAAATAAAGCAAAATCTAGCCCGGCATAGCGGAGCTGGGTATGCTTCTTATCAGCCCTGTAGTTCTGGGCTCGCAAGAATAAGACTTACGGTATCCCCTGCCTGTTGTAGAAGGCGACTAAAAGGGGCCTCGAGTTCACTGGGCGACAAGGGTGAGGGCCTTTGTCGTCCGCCAAGGTGGACCCGAGAAGAAGGCGACTCGGCTGGCCCGTGTCGCCTTGCACAGCGAGGGCACAGGGGGGGAGGGAGTAACCTCCCCCGGGAAGTGCTCTCCTTGAGCACAGGGCAGAGGGGCTCCAGTGCGTTCCACTGGAGATCCCGGAGCCCCTCAAAATGCACCGAGGAATGGCCACCGGGGAGGTTGTAGTGAGTAAAAACCCCACATAACCGCCACTTCCCCCTAGAAGGCGGGGTATCTTTTTGAAGATTTCCTACTTGTTAAAAAAAAACAAAAAAAAAGGGTATGGATCCTATATAAACTTGTCTTTAACGAGGCAGAATTAATTGATAATATGACTGGTAATGACCTTGGCTTTGTAATACAGATACAAAAGCTCTATGAAATACGGTACGCGGACATAAAAACAATTTCATTATATAACTAACGTATTATAAGTTCACACGGCCAGTTTCTTGCCGTCATCCGACACCGAGGTTTTAATTTAGACGACTGGGTATTATATTTACATGCCGTATTGATTTACACCGTGTAGACATAGGTAAATACCTATTACTATACGCCTTGAAGGTACCGATTTTATATAAAATATTAACCACTGCAGAAACAGACAGACAGGCAGGGGAATTAATTTGTCTTTTTTATAATAATAAATGGGAAACTGATCTTTTTTCACTTTTTAACCGACTTCAAGGTCGAAGGTAAAAGACCAAGAGGCCGAAGTCTGAAAAGATGGTCGGACTCGATCTCCGAACTGGAGTCATCCACCAGCGAGGCCCTCCACAGGGCCATGGACCGAAATGCCTAAGGGCAAGTGATTAATCGCTGAAAAGGAGTCACGATCCTCAGCAATGGGGTAGCGATTGAAAAGAAAAAGAAGAAAGAACCGACTTCAAAAAAAGATAAATATGTTTTTTTTGTTATTACCGTATAACTTTGAAGTGGATATACCGATTTTGATGAATCTTTTTTTATAACAAAGCTAATGCTTCCCGTGTTGCATGTAAATTTGGTCTAACTCTGCTATTGGCAACCATGAGAAAACCGTATAAGTCTTAAATTTGCATTAAGTACGCGACAAATGGACGAATAACCAAGTATTATGCTAACCGATTTAAATGATTCAGTTTTTATTGGAAAGGATGTACTTTAAGAGTAATTTGATGAGAGTTTGGTTACGTTCTGATTAATTATATTTGGTAATATTCTGTTTGAAGTCGGTTATTGTTTTTATTCATAAATATAATTGTTTTATGTCGTATCTAAAGATTAGCCAAAGCTGGCCTGGTATTTGAGAAGTGGCTACGATATGAGCTTAGCCAATTTCTATTTCGGAGGAACTCCGCTTGGACGGATACTCTAGGCGTTAGCATTCCTGTACGTAGAGGCGCCCGAGTGAACCGGCCCACAGACCAGTAAATTTGAGAAAATTTTAAATAATTTGTGCTAGATAAATAATTAAAAAATTGTAAGTTTACTTTTACACTGATGACCCTAAATATAAGGTGATTTAACACTATCATTAGTTTTTGGATATGGTAAACCACCACTTAATATCTTAAAATGAACCTACCGTCATTTTGACAAATTAAAAAGTTAACAATAACAATTAGACATCACTTTTTCGATTTAACACTGACACAACACAGATTAAAAACTCGCGGCGTTGGCGGTTTCGCGCGCGAACTGCGTGAAATTCGCGGGAACGGAGCCCCGCATTCGCAACGTTCGGCGGCGACGCACCCTCTACGGCACGTGGCTCGCGACTGGAACGTTCGGATATCTTCCCGAGGGATGAACTAATATTTTTTTTATTATTTTAATACAAATTTTTCGCTATATTATTTTTAAATATTTCTTTAGTGTAACACATAAAATAGGAAAATAAGACTTTTTGGAATGAAGTTCCTTATGGGGCGGGCGTTAGGCGGGGTATATAAAACGACCGTAACGTTAAATTTTTAGTTTTAACTGGTTTCGATAGATGGTGATATTATTAATTTTATTTTTTTTATAAATTATTGTAAATAAAATAAAGGTGTTAAGATAATTTTGTAAAGAAGTTTTTTTTTCAATTTTTAAAGCTAAAAAAATTATAATAACTGTTTTTTTATACCTCGAATGGAACTTGAAATTAATATTTTTATAACACACGATGTTTCTTAAAACAAAAATAAGTAACAATATTTTTTTTCTGACACAAGCTTGTGCTAGGAGATGGTTGATTGGAATGATAATTTTCAATAAGCTTATGTGTGGTGGTGAGCAACCGGGCAAAACTTTTAGAAGCGAATTTTAGTATCAATTACTTTTTAAATATGCATGAAGCTATAACATCAGTATAGCTTCATGTCTAAGCGTTCGTTCTACGGATCGGGAATTCGAATCCCGAATGAGTGTCCGTTTTTTTGTTTTCTAAGTAGAAATAAATCTTTTGTTTAAGTATTACGCCGATGACAACTAGTTAATAACTGAAATATAGGACCTACAAAACTTAGTGAAAAACAAAAATAACTTTCTTTGACTAATCCGCTATATGTATGTGGGAATTTACTTATACGTGACTGGTGAAGAGTAAATTGCCATATACCAAGAACAAATATTAGCACCTCATTTTTTTATAAAAGATACATAAAAGCGAAGACATAAAAAATTATAAAAAAATCAAATAAAAAAGACAGTGATACCTAAAACAAGAATAACACAACGTTCAATTTTCTAAAATCGGGGATTCCATCCCAACCAGTTTATTCTAGTATGTTTTCGTTTTCGATTTCTCACGTATAAAACATCACTTGCTAAAATTTGTGCTCGTAAAAAAGGCGATGGGCCCACCACCTACTTCAAAATAGGATACAGCCCTAATAATCTTAGTAAGAGCTGATCACTGTCTCTGACTATCTCGGATTAAAGGATACGAGAGTTATAATATATGCATACAATTATAACTTGTCTCTAGAAAAATTCATCAATCAATAATTTTATAAAGAATATTTGTCATTAGATGGCATCTGACTGATGTTTGCATGAAATAATAAATATTAAATAATACGAATAAATACTGTTTTACTAATGGTGCGATACATAAAACTATTTTTACGGGTCTCGAAATATCCGAAAATATCATGTAAGTTTATTTAGAAAAATCAAGCTTCTTTATTGTTAAAATAAAATCGATAAAATCATTTATCCAATATAAAATAAGTGCATAAATTTTATATGATGAGTGATCGTTGTTATTAATTAAAAATTAATATACAGACAAAAAAAGGTAAATTTTAAATAAATAAATTCCCAAACAGCCAGAGCGAGTTTCCGAACGGACAGCGGTCCCGCCCCTCCCGATTTTTGTCACCGCCGGCTATCTCTCTCACTCGATCCTTCATAACTTATACTTTGACATATTGCCTCTATAACCATTCGAAAACAATCACAAATTTAAAATTTACTTATTAATAAAAAAAAACACATGGGAAAGGAGAAAAAAATAAAAAAAAAACTTCTTAGCATTTTCAAACATTTTTCATAATATTGAAATTGTAATAAGTTTATGACAATCCAATACTAAGAGAAAATAGACGTCAGTCTCGCCACTAGACCACTTCGGACTTCCGTGCTTTGTAACGATTTGATCACCGTCACTTTTGATTTGGTTGAAAAACTTTAAATTAGATAATTATAAGCGAAGGGAAAAGATCTGGAGATCGATGTTCCAGAAGACGGTCGGCAAAGATCTTCGGAGAACTGGTGTCATCTACCAGCCACGCTGGAGGAAAGGTGAACGATTGCCAGAGAAGTAGACACCATCGTCGGCAGTGGTGGAGTCATTGAGAAGAAAAATATATAGGATCTCTCATTTTGCTACTGTAGATAGATATTTTAGAATGTTTGTTAGATTTTCACCAGCTTCTAACTAAATAAAAGATTACCAAGGGAGATTTGATCTCGGTGTACAAAAACCAGATTATCATGCCCTGATGAATTGCTCATACATTCTCCATCTTTCAAGGTTTCTACTCCATTGATAGGTAGTACTGGGTCCAATGATAATAATGTAATGTGGACCTGTTTACGTTAAAAGGCAGCGATTAATACGTCAAGAGTACACAGAGGTACAGACGCTTGACAAATAGCTGGCAACTTTATATAAATGGAGACGCTAGTGCCACTACTAAAACTGGGAACTTTCCTCTCCAGCATGCTCAGCATTAGTTCGCTCCATCTATACTTATCTACCTATATTTACTTTCTAAGTAACTACAATCCCATCTGATATTAAGTGGAAATGCAGTCCTGGACGGTGAGGCCCAGTAACTTATTCATTGCCTATTCACTCTACTCTTGAAAATACCCACATTGTAATCGGAGGGAAAGATAGACGCAGGCAAACTATTCCAGTCCAATGCAATGAAAGATGATTCGGGTTTGAAGGATGTTCACAACAAAGGGATGAAATCCTGCAGTGCGTCTTGATGTCCGATGGTGGAACGGGGATGGGGTAATTAGATGATGTAGTTCCTGAGCACACTATCTGTATCAATCTGTAGAAAACTGAAAGTAGAATATATGTTTAAATATACTTGTACGCGCACTACTCTCTCTTACTCCTACGGTGTGATAGAGTCAATAGGCGTCGCTCGATCACACAATTAGTAATGCAATCACTAGCTTACTCCCCAAGTCAAGTGTGCGTAAAGAAGTAGTGCTTCAAAAAGCTATAAAATATAAAATGCGATTTATGTCTTAAGTCTACAGTTTACGTAGCAACACCCCACATCCCCATACCTCTTCACCCAGTTACATTTACATTAGGTTATGGCTTCTGACATATCACACGTTGCGCCTCATTAACTGGAGTGCTATTGTTAATTGTCATTAATTAATTTGTTAGCCATTGTAACGCTCAGTCTGTTATGATACTAGCTGCGCGCCGCGGTGTTACCCGCTATTAAAAACCCTATTCTGTAGTCGTTTCGTAACATCAGAGAGTGGACCGGCATTGCCAGCGTCAAACAACCGTTTCGCTTGGCGCACGACAGAAATAAGTTCGCTGAGCTGACGGCCTACCTCCAGTAATGGAGAGGCATTTGAAGAAGATGAAGAAGAAGTCCTGTTCTGTATCTCTTGTCTACTTTAAATACCAATAGTAAAAGTATAAATATAAGTATCAATTTGTTGTAGCAAAATTTGCGTTAGAAATAAATTTTATTGTGTTTATGGTTTACTATTTTGGCGATCGTGGCTTACACATAAACGATAGATATATGCTGTCGCGGACTTTTTTGTAGGACTATTTAAGATAAACATTTCCATCATATATTATATTTGTGTAACTCCTACGGTTTTTGCGGCGTACGCTAGAATAGCTTACAGATTTAAGAATTCCTATTTATCGTTATATTATCTATAATTCACACTATATCTTTATAAATAATAGTCTTTGCGCTAGTCTGACGTGTAAACTATATTATTGTATAGTTACATCAAAATGAATTCAGTATTTTTGCGTGAAAGTGTAAAACTTCACATACATCCATACAAACTTTCGCCTTTATAATATTAGTAGGATACAAAATGTCGCTTGATTCATATTCCTGAACAAATCTCTGGTAGGAACCAAATGTTTGAGCGGGGAAGCTAGTGGATTTGGCCATACAAATCCCGGAGCTCCTCGTCATGCACCGAGGAAAGGGCCACCGGGGAGGTTTTAGTGGGTAAGAACCCCACATAACCGCCGCCTTCCCCCCAGAAGGCGGGGTATCTTTGTGAAGATTTCCTCCCCGTCAACAAAAAGAAAAGTTTCACATTTATAAAAGGTAAGTCCATCCATTTACAGTTTGTGCCCATCTTTAGAAAGATTTTCTCATTCGCAAGTAACGATAAATTTAAAAACTTATTGACCTAAGCTGACTAATATTTGGACCCTGACCAAAATATCTTATTAAAGTTCCGCTCATCGTTGGAATACTTGCTAAATAAACACTACACACTTTCCTTGTGCGATGTTCCCGAGAATCGACATTTTATAACATTAATACGAGTATAACTAGATGTCGCTAGTAACGTCGCCTGTGGATGCATCGTGATTTGGGAGGGTTGGTGGAATTCGGTGGCAGATTGCGGAACTAATTCCGATGACTCGTGACTACAGACAATCGCTCTCCAAACACGTTTGATAGACCTCACCGCGTTTCCTTACGACCGACTTCAAAAAGGAGGTTCTGAATTCATCTGTATGTTATTTATGTATTATTGTAACAAACATGACAAGTCATAACTTTCTACTGGGTGTACCAATTTTGAAGATTCTTTTTTTATTTAAAAAGCGGGTGTTCCCAAACTTTTTAGTATCGTAGACCCCTTGCCATGTTTTTCCGTGTTGCCCCCTACTTACTCCCTACTTACCTGATATTGATTTCCTGTAAGTTTCTAACTGCTGTGAAGTTTAGTGTTAAAAACGTAAAGTAAAAACACATGTTAATTTATACATTTATTAATTGAAATTAAATTAAAACTACTCAAAATAAAATGTTGTAACTGTTATGTAAAATATACGTAACATTAAATAAACATAAAATAAGTAAAATAACATAAGCTAAAAGTCAATATTTTTAGTGAGAAATAGGTAAATAGCTACTATCAGTGTATGTGTTGAGATCCACTATCGTGAACCCCCATTTTTAATTCCTGGACCCCCAATTTTTTTTCGCTGACGTAGACCCCTTGCAGGTTGTCATAGACCCATCGGGTTCACTGGGCGACAAGGGTGGGGGCCTTTGTCGTCCGCCAAGGTGAACCCGGGTAGAAGGCGACATCGGCCGTGTCGTCTTGCACTGCGAGGGCACAGGGGGGGAGGAAGTGCTCTCCTTGAGAACAGTGCAGAGGGGCTCCGGTGCGTTCCACTGGAGATCCCGGAGCCCCTCACCATGGGAAGGTTTTAGTGGGTAAAAACCCCACATAACCGCCGCCTTCCCCCCAGAAGGCGGGGTATCTTTCTGAAGATTTCCTCCTCGTTAACGAAAAGAAAAAGGTTGTCATAGACCCTAGATATAGACCACTTTGGGAATCACTGTATTAGACAATCATAGAAGACATTAATTCGCATTAAGTAGGTGTGCGACAAATGGACGAATAACTCAACAACACGTCAACAGATTTCAATGATTCGTTTGTTATTGGAAAGGTTGTACTTCAAGGATAGTTTGATGAGATTTTGGTTAGGTTCTGATTAATTCTATTACGTAACATTCCTATGATACTTCGGTAACACAGAGGGCATCCTTTAACGTTCGTTTTGAATTTTATATTTTTACTCGTAAATATACTTGTTTAATGCAACAAGATGTCTTATCTGTGATCACAGACAAATACAAGTTGAGGCAATAAGAAAGAGACCTCCGTGTGTAGTGATTACGACGCCGGGTCCCAAGGAAGTGGCTGCGGTTTGAAGCGCGGTGTCAGTTACCTGCGCGAGGTGCGCGCCTCAATGAGAATCCGAATGAATGGAATCGAGTGAATGAAAAGGAACGTTATAGATCACAGAGCCAAGTGAACTATCACTTAGCTCTGTGATCTATAACGTTCCTTTGACTTAGTTGTCATTACAGAAAAGACATTAGCTTAAGTAGAAAAAGCCAGAGAGAGAGCCATAAACTTCCATTAGAAATGAGATTAATAATATATATATATATATTTTTAAATGACGAACTACACAGTTGGCCATAGAGGTTGGCCTTTACTGCTTACACCGGAGTGAGAGGTGGCATAGCTCATAGGTCGCTTAGCCTGAACCTCTATCGCTAGTAACTCGACACAAGGGCACTCGTTGAGGGGTAACCTCGGCTTGGACTGTTACTATATAACGCGTAAGCGTTCCGACCCGAGGGCGCCTGAGAGGGTCGAACCACGACTCGGTCGGTTGCAAATTTGGATAATCTAAGGGATATTTCAAAGCTAAACTAACTCTGAGTGCCACTTCGGGAAGCGTTGGCGGTGGGAGAAGAAGTGTTCGAAGAAACTCCAGCAACGCTCCTAATATCTAAGGTGTAGGGCCTGCCCAAAAAATAGCGGTAAAGATTATTCGCAACCTCCGACGGTTGCGAATGGACGATTTGTAGAGATCTAGCGTGTGCAATGGTAATCGGTCGTCCGGATCGTCAAGAACATGTCTCGGCCTCCGGGCTACACATACTTAGGCGTCTTCACGTACTATGTGTGTGCGTTCGTTTGCTAGAAATGCTGGTAAATGGGTGGTAAGTGACTGTATGACTGTCAAAAACTAATTAAAAAATCCATGTTATTTTTTCATATGCACATTTTACTGAAAATTGTGAAAAAATCAGGCCTTGTACGATATTTTCGAGTACTTTAACAATACATTAGCTAGTTTCGCTGGCGGGTATTTTTAATTGGAAGCGCCGATAATTGAGCTATCGACCGCAAGTACAGTACACCAGACATGTTACAATAACATTAAAAAATTTATATTTTTTACTTTTATCCAAATTTTTTGGAAGAAAGTCGTCTTTGACACACCATACTGTAAAAAAAATGTGCCGTAACCATAGTGACAAGTGATTTCTAAAGTTGGCCTTCCACATTTTATCGTTTAACTACTGATCTAATTCCCCCATCCCCGTTCCACCATCGGATTTCTAGACGGACCGGGATTTCATCCTTTTGTTGTGAGCATCCCTCAAACCCGAACGACGCGCTTTGCTTCGTCTTTCATTATTCGTACTGCGAAGACTGGAATAGTTTGCCCGCGTCTCTCTTTTCTCCTGATTACAATGTGAGTATTTTCAAGAGTAGAATAGGCATTTACTAAGCTAGTGCGCCTTACCATCCAGGACTGCATTTCCACTTAACACCAGGTGGTATCGTAGTCAAGCACTTGCTTAGAGTGTTTATAAAAAAAATACATTTGTAACTTTAACATAATCATCGTTCACTGGTCCCGTCGTCGGGAATCGAATCGAATGACTGAATGGCTCGTTGTCACTGTGCCAGGAGTGAGCCACTATCGTGATGATATGTAATCGCTGGACAAGAGACTGGCCGCGGGTTGTATCGAACCGGCTTCCTCTCGTTCTCGGGTCACGTCCGCTTTTTTGCCGCACCTCGGGTTTCGCTTTCGACGCGCGTGATCGGAAGCTGCGCTGTGGCGGGCAAATCTGTTCCTCTCGTGGGGATATCGATACTATAATTATGTATTAATATATATATATATATATATAAAAAAATTTGAACGTTTGTTTTAAATATTAACATAACCATTTTTTTACATGAATGTATATATGGTACATATACAAAAGTAACATTTTTTACAATTTTTGTCTGCCTGTCTTTTTGTTCCGGCTAATCTCTGGAACGGCCGAACCGATTTTGACGGGACTTTCACTGGAATATAGCTGATATAATGAGAAGTAACTTACATTTTATTTAACTGACTTAAAAAGAAGGTTATTGATTTAGTTATAATTAATGTGATTGTTTGGTACTTTATCGAACTTAGAAAATAGAAGTCAAAATAGAGAATTATCGCTTGAGATAGTCTTGCATAGCGCTTATTCAGAGCAGGCTGCGAGCAGAAAGCTACATACATTTGCAGGATGCCATAACAACCAATGGTAACGTCAACCCCGACAATTTAGAACAAATGGTAATTTTGCCTTCATCAATTCTTAAATAGCTTTAATAGCAATGTACCTTCACCAGTAGAAACAAGACGCAGTAAAATGAAAAAAAAATTTTTTTTGTTAAATTTCAAGCATACGAAGCCGCGGGCACAACTAGTCTAGACTAATATGCATGCGCTGGCTAGTTAAGAAGTTCCTTCGCACCTGTGGAATCGTCTACACAGTGATTATATCGTATCGTTTATTAAATCGTATAAATTACATAAATATAAAGCAAGTATGTAATCCCTACGAGATAGGAACATCCTTATATCGGTGCCTTAACGGCACATAGTAACGGTCGATTTAGAGAATGGCGTAATTCAAATACTAACTGCAACATAAAAGTGAAATGGTAAACTGTTACACAAGTTTTTGATTCGATTTTTCCTATTCGTGTTGTTGTTTTAGATTCTTTATACAAGTTAGGTCGAGTCAATACTTCGTTATTAATGTAGATCTAAGCCATCAATACTGTATCAACTGAAGCGTCAATGGCCTAATGGTTTTGGTTACGGTCTGCGAATCGTAGAGTCGTAGGTTCGAATACACCATTCGTCTATTGACGTGAACCATCTCCTAGCACAAGATTAAGATTAGTTGGAAAGGTTAACAAGAATGTTAGTAATATTTTTAAAAAAAAGAAATATTCCTAGCTTTATTTAAAAAAAAAGAATCATCAAAATCGGTTCACCCTATCGAAAGTAATAAGGTAACTGTATCAACTAACAGGGTAGTCAGGAAAAATAAATTTAACCCTCTAGTAATCTATTGGTATAGTATATCGATACAATGCTTCTGAATCAAGTTCGCATTAAGATAAATTTGATTTTGAAAATGACTTTAATAACCGACTTCAAAAAAGAAGTATGTCCTCAATCCGTCTGTATTTTTTTTTGTTTATGTTTGTAATCGCATAGCTTTCGACTGGGTAAACGGATTTGATGATTCTTTTTTAATTAGAAAACTCCAGTGAGACCCCATTTGGTCTTATTCTGACAACGGCATCCATGAGTAATCCATGTGTCTTAAATTTATGTATGTTTGCGACGAATCACTCACTAACAAGCCAAAAAAATTGAGCCAAGAAATACATGGGATAGCCTTGATATTTGATATTACTTGGGTAATTAGCTGAAGCAGGTCATTTTGTTCTTTTTTTTTTTGAAAATAATGTTAACCTTTTTAACAAGTCCGATTATGGTTAAACTAGTGCGTAGGAGATGGTTTGTCAATCTTCGAATGGTGGATTTGAACCTACGACCTTACGATTCACAGACCGTACACTATTAGGCTATTGACGCATTTTTTATGGGACATAAACTAGTGCTACACGATGCCACCTGATGTTAAGTGATGTTATAGTCGAAAGATGGTACGCGCTTGTTTAGTAAGTGCCTATTCACTCTACTCTTAAAGGCTCCCACGTCGTACTTGGGAGCCTTTAAGCTTATTTTTGTCACACATTATATGTTCAAAGTTTGCGTTTTTTTATAGTACTAAGGTCTCTTTCGTTTGATATTCAATAATTTTTCGTAAATAGTAAGGAATCTCACAGTTTATTTGTTAAAGCGCCGGTATCGTCGTCATCCCATTCAAAAAGTGTTGCGGGCCACGTCCGTGCCACATCTCTCGCCGGTCGAGTAGCCGAGCGAGTGAATGGAGCGTTTTTTGTGCGAGTACACTTGACTAAATCGGTGTGAAATTAGTTGGGCCGCCGGCCTGCGACTCCACTGGTTCTGTTATGAATGTGGCGCGGGCGGACTACGAGCGGTTGCATTTTATGTCAGCTTTATAAAAATAAAAGAGTGCTGCGTTGCTGAACTCCACTGTTAACTTCATATGTTTAGTATATAATGAATCAATAAACGAATGTTTATTGCACAAAAATTAACAAAAATACATCACAGAAGTAAAGAATATACAATTTTCACATTTGTCGATGTAATTGCATGCGCAATGGGCGATCTTATCGCTAACACTGATCTCTTATAGGGCAACCTTTATAAAGACAGAAACTTGCCTCTAGAAAGATTTTAGTGGGTCTGTTAATACATTTATATTTATTGTAATACAAAAAACACAAATATAGATATATATAAACATGCATATTTATCAATATATACACATACTATTATTAATAATAACATATGAATATATATATATAATCATACAAATACCAAATAAAAATAAATTCATAAAAAAGATAGTGCTTATATACTAAGTTCTTAAAAACAGACTAGGAATGTGCGCATCTTACACTTTGTGGATTCCAAAGTCGGACTGCTTCTATTGAGAAAGATTTGCTCAAGAATTTTGTTACATGCTCTGGCATTTTAAGTCTCATATTCTCCGATAACTATATACATCAAAACATTGGACTTGGTTCTGTCGTATTTAAATGTATTAATGAAATTTACTATCCGCCCATTAGGGCCCAGGTCTATTATATACACGTTGTATCTCGATGTTTGGCGTTGGCTTTTTATCTTAGAAGGTTCTTTATAAATATAAATATGAAAACAAAGAAAATTTGGTATCGTATAATATGTATTATGATTGACTTTCCGATCTTGTGGTCGAGAGTTCGAATTCTAGCCGGCAATAAGTTTCTGCTTTTATTTCTGGTACAACCACGGGTTTTCCACCTGTCACATTTGAGTTGTTAAAAAGCGGGAATTAATTAATCATAAGTTTCATGTTTATAAAAAAGGAACATACGAAAAAATAGGCTAACTGTACTTGATTCTAATACTGCAAAGTATTAAAATTGTTGATATAATATTATTACGGATCGGAATGCTAACGCGTAAAATAGTAACCGTCCAAGGCGTGGTTACCCCCACCTGAGGGACCCTTGTGTAGAGTAACTAGCTAATAGAGGTTCAGGCTAAGCGACCTAAGAGCCACCTGTCAATCCGGTGAAACAGTAAAGGCCAGCTTCTCTG
The DNA here is from genome assembly GCA_029286785.1 of Meandrusa payeni. Lineage (NCBI taxonomy): Eukaryota > Metazoa > Arthropoda > Insecta > Lepidoptera > Papilionidae > Meandrusa > Meandrusa payeni. Next base: position 9,464,179 of record JAGSMX010000029.1, read on the forward strand.
GCCAACTGTCTAGGTTTTTACGGTTTATTTGTAAGACTAATACGTCAATATTAACATTAAATATCTTAAATTTATATAAAAAAAAATCTTCGTGTCAACGTATCCTAAGTACAACAAAATTGAAGCATTTTTTCTAATTCATTGAGCACAAATTTGCGTTCTCTATCTCATACCGCGCTCTCACTTTGAATGATGCGGCATCGTGCACTATAGGCAATTCCTGGGAGCTCTCGTATCAAGCGTAACGGGACATTTTGCGCGAATGACATCCAGTATTCATTTATAAGACGTTGTCACGTCAAAAAAATCAGTCTCTATTTTTAACCGTTACGTATACACTCGCTGTTAGTGGCGCCACGCCTTTATCAATACTTATAAGTCGGGTCATAGATAAGGCGGTAACTTTTCTGATTCATTCAAAATGGAACCGTGCAACTTATTTGTTGGCAATGAGGCTGCACTAACAGATAAAAGTCGGATTATGTAAAAACGTAGAGTAACTTCTTGTGTATAATAAACTCATTCAATCTCTCATTTCATTGAATCTCCTATCTCGTTCTGTCTCATCAAAATTTGCCACCCCTTAGATGTTAGGAGCGTTGCTGGAGTTTCTTCTATCACATCTTCTCACAGCGGTAACGCTTCCCGAAGTGGCACTCAAAGTTAGTTTAGCTTTTGAATGTCCCTGCTATGCAGACGACACGCTAGTCATGTCCGACGGGGACGATTTCGATAGCACCATCCGGCTCGCCGAGCTTGGGGTGGCATGCGTCGTGGACAAAATCCACGAGCTGGGTCTACGGGTAGCGCCTCACAAGACCGAGGCGCTATGGTTCCACAAGCTCCCAAGAGCTAGGGAACCACCCAGCCGGTCGGTTCGCGTAGGTGACGTGCAGGTCCGGGTGGGGTCGACGATGAAATATCTCGGCCTCATCCTGGACAGTCGTTGGGGCTTCGAAGAGCACTTCGACCGCTTGGTCCCCAAGATCGAAAAGGTAGTGGGTGCTCTGCACAGACTGCTGCCTAATCTTGGGGGCCCCAGGGAGGGAGTCCGCCGCCTCTACGGAGGAATCGTGCGATCCATGGCCCTCTACGGGGCGCCCGTGTGGTGTAACCGCTTCACGGGCGTCCGGCGCTGCAGAGCTAAGCTCCTTAGCCTGCAGCGCAAGATGGCCATTCGGATCGCACGAGGATACCGAACGGTATCATACGAGGCGGCCACTATCCTGGCTCGGTTCCCGCCGCTCGACATCTTGGCGGACATGGACGCGCGTGTATACATGCGCGTCCGGGCCGTCGACGGCGGGGACGAGCCGCCCCTGGATGCGGGAGAGGTGCGTCGGCAGGAGCACAGACGGGCGATGGAGGTGTGGCGCGTGCGGCTCGCGGAGCGGCGATACACGCGCCAACGCATCGTCTGTGCCTTCCTGCCGAACTTCGAAGCCTGGCAACGGAAGAAGGAAATGTACGTCACGTACCGCCTGACACAGGTACTCACCGGGCACGGGTGCTTCGGCGAGTACCTGAACAGGATAGGCGCGAACCGACCGCGCAATGCCACCATTGTGGCTGTGACCGGGATTCCGCGCAGCACACACTAGCCGTGTGCCCCGCGTGGGAGGCGGAGCGGCGGATCCTGGTCCAGCATATCGGGCAAGACCTCTCCCCGCCGGCGGCAGTAGCGGCTGCGCTGGTGGGGAGATCTAAATGGAAGGCGCTGGTCTCCTTCTGCGAGTCAGTAATGACCCAGAAGGAGACCGCAGAACGGGATCGGGAGAGGGCCGATCCCGTTCGGAGATGGCGCAGGCGGGCCGGTGGCAGACCGGCCCGCAGCCCTGTAGTTCTGGGCTCTCAAGAATAAGACTACGGTATCCCCTGCCTGTCGTATAAGGCGACTAAAGGGGCCTCGGGTTCACTGGGCGACAAGGGTGGGGGCCTTTGTCGTCCGCTAAGGTGGACTCCGGGAAGAAGGCGACATCGGCTGGCCCGTGTAGCCTTGCACTATGAGGGCACAGGGGAGGAGAATCCTCCCCGGGACGTGCTCTCCTTGAGCACAGTGCAGAGGGGCTCCGGTGCGTTCCACTGGAGATCCCGGAGCCCCTCGTCATGCACCGAGGAAAGGGCCACCGGGGAGGTTTTAGTGGGTAAGAACCCCACATAACCGCCGCCTTCCCCCCAGAAGGCGGGGTATCTTTTGAAGATTTCCTCCCCGTTAACAAAAAAAAAAAAAAAAAAAAAAAAAAAAGCTTTTGAATGTCCCTTGGATTATCCGTGAAATAGCAACCGACCGAGTCGTGGTTCGGCCCTCTCGGGCACCCTCGGATCGGAATGCTTACGCGTAACATAGTAACCGTCCAAGCCGAGGTTACCCCTCACCGGGGGGACCCTTGTGTCGAGTTACTAGCAATAGAGGTTCAGGCTAAGCGACCTAAGAGCTGTGCCACCTCTCAATCCGGTGAAGCAGTCAAGGCCAGCCTCTCTGGCCAATCTGTGTAGTTCGTCATAAAAAATCAAAATCTGCATAATCGGAGTATCGAAAATGCACATCTTATGCTTGTTAACATAAAGCCTTTTGTTGAAAAATTAACATTTATCACATACTTCGTCGTCTTTCACAAAAACAATTTTTTTTGTCAAAATTTTGGATTTTTTTATTTTGTTGGTTTGGAAAAAAAAGATGGAAGGTATTATTGCATTTTAAATATGAATAGTAGCGCCAAGTTTTGTAATTACTTGACACTGTGGTTACCGTACATTTTTTACAGAATGGTGTGTTAAAGTCAGATGACTAATGATTTTCTTCAAAAATTTAAAGAATTGTAATAACAAATATTTTTTTACGTTATTGTAACATGTCTGGTTTTAATTATACTTGTGGTCGATAACACAGTTATCTGCGCTTCCAATCAAAATATCCATCGCCAAAACTAGCTTATTTGTCGTTATAGTACTTAAAAATATCATACAAAGTCTTATTTCTTCATTTTTCAGAAAAATTCTCGTATCAAAAAAGAAAATTGATATGGATTTTTTTTTATATTTTTGTCGAGGCTGTCATTTAATCACCTACAACATTGTTGGACGTTGAATTACGGGACATGTTGACAATGTTCCACTGTTGGGCACTTCGCTGTAAAGAGTGTATAAGGACATAGGTTTCCTCACGATGTTTCACTGCCTACATGGTAAATCAGCACGTAAATTGCAACAACAAATTTTTTACTGTCGGCACCGGGGATCGAACACGGCTAGCGAACAATTTGAGACGACATCCTGGCCACTGAGCTACCACGACTCATGTTGAATGTATTCTAAGTAGTCAATAACCTAATGGTTTAGGATACGGTCTAAGGTCGTAGGTTCATATCTACCATTTCATTATCATTGACCTCCCTTTTTTAATTGGGGGGGGGGGGGGAGATTCAACAAGATACCTTCTGGGGGGAAGGCTGTGGCCCTTCCTCGGTACATCGGGTTTCGAGGTCACTAGAGGAAAGCACCCAATGCACGAAACACCTAGCAAAAGCTTAAGCTAAAAAAAATTTTGTTAGCAATAATGTGGCTGAGTGTACTTACCATCGCCGCTCTGGTTGCTACTGTGCGCGTGGTACTGCTCATCTGTAAAGTCATACTCTACATCAGATCAGACACATCTGCTCTCGACACATATCAAATATCTTTAAACGAGTAATTCTATATGATATACATATAAATATAGCAAAAATAAACGGTTAAGAAAGTTTGAATATCTCGGAAGATAAAGACGCTAGCTAATTGAAATAAATTGTGCATGATAGACAATTAAATATGTATTATATATAAATAAAATTTTTTATTAATTTATTAAAGAAATTTAAAAATTAAAGTACTAAAATAATTTTAATAAATTGTATATATATATATATATATATATATATATATATATATATATATACAATTTATATATATATATATATATATATATATATATATACAATTTATTAAAATTATTTTAGTACTTTAATTTTTAAATAAACGATACGAAAATTTAAATAAAAATAAAATGTAATGAAAAGTACTGCATTATCCAAGTTTACATAAGATACTTTTTCGTTTAAGTTAATGAAATTTAAATAAATAATACAAAATAAAAATACCAAATACGGTAAAGAAATTTTACTTTAAAGAGAACCTCCCACTTTTTGAAGTCAGTTAAAATTAAAAAATATAGACAGACACATTCTTTATTGGCATCATTCGAATATATTGAAAAAAAAACAGCTAAAGAAAGAAAAAAACGGACAAATAGGATATTAAATATGACGCCAATATCTACAACACCGTCTGAGTAAATGCTGTCGCAAGGATGCGACAGCGCTGATTTTCAGCGGTGCCCAGGACTACCCAAAGTCCTTCACATGGAATTTATACAGACGAATAAAAGAAAAATAAATATGTAATACAATAAATATAATACGTGCATGAATAGATTTATGTATATTCTTGTATACATACCTCCATTTCGATGATCACCGCTGATCATCTCCTGGCCCTGCAGAGTGGGCGCGTGTATGAGCACTTTCTGCTGCGGACTGTGAGGGTCCAGACCCTCGACCTCCAGCAGGGGTGCGTGCGCCTCATACCCGTGTACAACCAGGGGCGGCGCGTGGATATCCATTGCGTACACCCCTACCACATCACTCTTGTACGAATCAATTTTTGCGTTTTACTTACGAACTTTATTAAAAAAAAAACTACTCCTAAAATTAGTCTGATTGTTAAAATATTGCACTATTAGTGGCACTTGTATAATTTGTTGCGAGAATTATGCGAGAGTATTCTTGATTTGCGTAACTATTGGTTCTTTCTAGGAATGTCCTATTCGTCACACTTGACTGTCACATCGTAATAAAACGATAATGATTTTGTTTTCACGTCACCGTACTTTCTTTCTCATTTTCAAACGTAGTTTCACCATTTTGTTACCTGGAACGAATTAAAAAAACGTATTAGAAAAAACAATTCAAAATTTTTTTTTACTCTATGGAATTACAATGTTTTTAAATAAAAAAATTTTGGATTAAATTTTTTTATATAATTAATTGTAATAATAAAAAAAACGTTTCACAGATTAAAATTTTTTATTAACAAACTTCATTTAGTATATTATTAATATGGTGATTATTTAATTTGAATGAAACACAAATTCACAAAAAGAAACGCCCGAACAGGGACTTGAACCCTGGACCCTTGGATTAAAAGTCCAATGCTCTACCGACTGAGCTATCCGGGCTTACATTGACTGTTGAGAAATATTTGTACAATAATTTAGGCCAAATAACGCACTTGGAACTCTTTTGGTGTTCTTATACTAAACTTTTTAAGCTTTTAAACCTCCTCAAATGAAACAAAATCAACTCTAGCGCTGACAGAAACGTGGAAGGGATAGCTTTGTTAGTTAGCTTTTATTAATTTTTTTGACTTAATAATATATTTATTTATGAATTTTTTTCATCTATTATTTTATTGTATACAATATATATTAATCTCATAACTGTTTTATTTATGTATCATTTTTATTATACTGTTATTGTCTGTATAAATTCCATTTAAAAGTAGTATTGCGCGCACGTCTTTAGGTAGTCCCGGGTATCGCTGAAAATCAGCGCTGTCGCATCCTTGCGACAGCTTATGCTGAGATATTCCGATATTGGCATCATATGTTTTGTATTATTTGTCCGTGTAACTTAAACTGTGTTTTGTCTATTTTTCCTTACTTTTAATGTGTGTTATATTCTGTCTGTGATGTGTTTTTGTATTGTGATGCCAATAAATAAATGTCTATGTGTTTGCATGTACGCGCACTATTATTCATAACTACAAATAACGAATTATTATAGAAAGTATTTTTACTTATACTTTTTAAATTGGAATATTCACTATATAAAATCACAAATAAATTAATAAAATAAAAACAAACTATAACAGTGTATAAAATAAAACTCAAAATTAACAAAAAACAAAATTTAATTAACATAAGATTTAGAACATGACTGTAAGCGGACGAAGTCGCGGGCACTGCTAGTTTCTCATTACTCTTTGCATGTATGTATTTAGGTTTCTATATATATATATATATATATATATATACTTTTACTATTATTATATATATAAGACGTTATTTTTATGACGAACTACACAGATTGGCCAGAGAAGCTGGCCTTGACTGCTTCACCGGATTGAGAGGTGGCATAGCTCTTAGGTCGTCGCTACTAACTCGACACAAGGGTCCCCCCGGTGAGGGGTAACCACGACTCGGTCGGTTGCTATTTCACGGATAATCTAAGAGACATTCAAAAGCTAAACTAACTTTGAGTGCCACTTCGAGAAGTGTTGGCGCTGGGAGAAGAAGTGGCCGAAGAAACTCCAGCAACGCTCCTAACATCTAAGGGGTGGGATAGTATAAGAATAAAAACAAGAATAACTTTGTGTTGCTCTGTAATTCAAGAAACCACATTAAAAGCTCATTCCTGCTTTTGCTAAACTATAAATTAAATTATGACATCTTCTATTCTTTCTCTCTTTGACATCACTAACAAGTCTTTTTCATTGACATCACAATAAACCTCTATAGACTCCACTATGGAGGTTTCATACACGAAAACAAATATTATATATATATATATTATCTTAATTAAATATTTAAATATTTAGACTTTAATTGCACAAAATATTAGCGTACAAACCAGCGCTAAAAATTCATCTTGTAATATTATCTGTGGTAATTTAAAAAAAAATATATTTTTTTGATAAAAAATGAAAATAAAACCGCCCGAACAGGGACTTGAACCCTGGACCCTTGAATTAAAAGTCCAATGCTCTACCGACTGAGCTATCCGGGCTTACATTACTGAACGCAAAGCTTGCTGTTATATAACTTCGACTAAAATTATTCAGTTGCTTTTTATTACTTATTTTTAACAAGTTACACGCAAAAAACGATCAAACGGTAAACGCAGGAATTCGCAGGAATATAGCCCATTGGCTCAACAGTCCGACTTAATCGTGCGATGGTCGCGGCATCAAATCCCAGTCGGCTGGTCCAAAGAATTACCGATTTTTCGTTTCTTTCTGACTGAATGATTCTGATGATTATTTTTTATTTCAATGCTGGTGCTTCTGATATGATCCCATTTCAATTTACTCTAGTTCTGACAAAGGCATCATCATAAGCTTTAATTTGTAGATTCCCACGATTTTTTTGGTTTTCTTTTCTAGGTTTCCTCACGATGTTTTCCTTCACCACCGAGCGCGTGGTAAATCAGCACATAAAATGTATTGATGCCGGCACCGGGGATCGAACTTGAGTTCCTAGCGTACTATGCAACTTGAGCCGATCAAACGGACACTGAGCTACCGCGATCTTAAATGGTCTAAGTCTAATTTAGAGTTTAGTAAGTGCCTATTCACTCTACTCTTGAAGGCTCCCACTTGGACGGAAAGACTGACGACAACTTGTTCCACTCCTTTGCTGTACGTTGAACGATGAATTCGCATGAATTGTTAATTGAAATGTAACTGAAATGAGCTATGGTACAAAATGAACAACACAAAACCAGAGCATACAGAAGGTTTGCATATAAATCAGAGACGGCTTCCGTTTTGCAAATAAAATGCTCTGTTATTTATTTAAACAAACTCCGACATCGTGGCCTGCGACCGCCATTGTTTTCTGTATGAACGTCACTGAGCTACGAAAATAACGGAGGTGTCAATAATGCACAAAAAATTACTCAATATGTCTGAGCTATTATTGAATTTTAAGTACACTCATGAGCAAAAATAAAGGGATTTTTTTGTAAGTACTAAAATTTAATGAAAAATACTGTATTATCCAAGTTTACGTAAAATATCCTTTTTCGTTGAAGTTTATGTTTTTTAATGAAATATAATTAAATTAATAAAAACATTTTGTTTTATTTTAAAGATATTTAATTGTCTATCATGCACAGTTTATTTCAGTTAGCTAGCGTCTTTATCTTCCGAGATATTCAAACTTTCTTAACCGACCTTATATTTTTGCTCACGGTTATATTTTGCGTTTTTGAAATAAACACTTATTTAGTGTGTAGAGGAAAATCTATTGGGTTCCCGTTACCGACATGCCAATGTTATTTCATATTTTGTCATTTTTTATTGAGTATAAACTAGTGCTTGACCACGATCCCACCTTTCAACGGATCGCTACAAACATCGGTAGTTGTACCCCTGAATTTTCTTAGTGAACGATGTGCACTCTCCATTCGTTGTTCGGTGTTCTTAGCTCAAAGACAGTTCGGTAAAACGAAGCTCATAGTACTTCCACACGCTCCCCCTGGATGCTCTTTGTTCTCATATTGTAATGAACTGCATTCCATACACCGCTTACGTTAACTAACTTTAATGTGGCTTCTGGGACTGTCAATTCTTTTCTTTCCTCTGATCACTCCCGGTTGTTAAGTTCGTCTTCAGACAAGGTTAAGCCACAGTCTTCGCAAGGCAGGGGGTTTGTCGCTATACTCAGTACAAATTTAAGACTTGCCACTGTCAGAATTCGATCACACGAGAAGCACCAAATACGTTTCACCGAGTCCAAAGTTATGAAGTGACAAACGAAAAAAAAACCTACATAAGAATTGAAAATCGCCTCTTTTTTGAAGTGGTTTGAAAAATTACTTTATAGTTTTCATTATGGTGCATGAACAATTATAACCAGTAGAGGTAAATTTATACAGATAAATATATAAGATTTTACGTTCTTTTTACCTAGGTGGTGTAGACTGAGACATTAATGCTCTCCGTGTTTAAGCACACCTATTAGGTAATCGATAAACGAAAACTCCTTGGGACACGCTTGGGATTGGAAATCACGACCATATACATAAAGAATATTTAGTTAATAGACGGTATATAGGTAGACGTAACATTATTGTACACCAAAATCAAACAAGAAACATTACATTAGTGAGGTATATTTTATAATTCGTTGTACAATGGGCGACCTTATAATCAACCTACACTAAATATGCTTACATAAATAACGTTTTTTTTTTGTTAACGGGAAGGAAATCTTCAAAAAATACCCCGCCTTCTGGGGAGAAGATGGCGGTTATGTGGTGTTTTTACCCACTAAAACCTCCCTGGTAGCCCTATCCTCGGTGCATGACGAGGGGTTCCGGGATCTCCAGTGGAACGCACCGTACCCCGGGAGTCCCGGGAAGAAAGCGACATCGGCTGCCCCGTGTCGCCTTGCACTGCGAAGGCACAGGGGGGGAGGGAGTAACCTCCCCCCCCCGGGACGTGCTCTCCTTAAGCACAGTGAAAAGGGGATGCGGTGCGTTCCACTGGAGATCCCGGACCCCTCGTTTCCCATCGGCCCCCACCCTTGTGTGTAGTGAACCCGAGGCCCCTTTTAGTCGCCTTCTACGACAGGCAGTGGATACCGTAGTCTTATTCTTGAGAGCTCAGAACTACAGGGCTGCGGGCCGGACTGCCAGCGGCCCACCTACATAAATAACTTAGACTATCACTTCTTCTGGTGTTTATTTTTTATTAAATTAAGTGTGGACATTTTAAAAAAAGTGTGTGCTTAAGACCATACACTTAAGTAAAACTTCTTTAGCTTCATCTATGTATGTTAATGTTTATATGTATACACAATGTATATTATATACACGATTGCTAAGTAAGTAAGAATATGCGCACATTGCTCTCTCTTGCAACTACAGTGTGATACAGACAATAGTAGCACTATGTATTTGTAATTAGATATAGGAAACGTAACTCTCTCTGTCTTCACTAACTTATTCCCTAAGTCAAGCGTGTATAGAGAAATATTACTCCAAAAATTGAATTGAATTTGTAAAGGAATATATAATATAAAAAGTTCAAGCATCCTTACACCGGCACATGACCTGAGTACAGTCAATGTCCATCTTAACACAAACACGTAGCCATGCGCGGGCGCAAGGCTATGGGAACGATTCGACAGCACAATGGCTTGTGGGACACATGAGATTGGACGGCGGAGATTTTTCCCGAGATATCGCTTTTAGTTGTAAAATTCAATTAGCGCTTGAATAGATTTTTGAGGTTATATTGATTTTAATTTATGACTATGCAAATGTTATGTGATTGTGTCTGTATCTATTATAATGATTATATTCGTATATTTTTTACGAAAAAGGTTCCCACTCTTGTGGCCCAGTGAACCCGAGACCCCTTTTAGTCGAAATTCTACGAGCCCAGAACTACAGAGCTGCAGTACGAGATTACCATAGGGTAACCAATAAAAAAAAGAATTGCTCGTTTAAGAAATTAGATACTTGGAAATAAAATCGTAACTTTTGATTCGATTTGATGTAGCTTTTTGTTTTTACCCGTAAATACACTTAAAAAAGTAAAAAAAAAAAAACAAAAGCTGACAAATGATCAGAAGGCAGTTCTGTGAGCGAGCGGACATTGTAACTTTCTCACGTCATTATATCGTTACAATTTTTTTTTCAAAATGACACCGCGTGATTTTCCACCTTTTTTTCACCGTAATTTTGTAAAATAATAAGGGTTTGTCTTATAGTTTAATCTGTCCGGTCGTTGTATGATCGGGTAGTTTGTTAAATATTATATATAATCTCTCTGTGACGTCATTTTATAGCGGGGCACACAGCACTGCTGTCCGCTATCACTTAACAAATGTGACAAGTTTTTTATAGGAAGAGGGGGGAACGAGCTACCGGCTAACCTGATCTTAAGTTAACTTTCGCCTATGAACTTCCACAGCAACAGAGGAGCTGCAGGTGCGTTGCCGGCCTTTGAGAAAAAAGTAGTCTTGTTTCATGAAGGTCCAAAAATCCCGCAGGTTCGGACACACCGCTGGTGACAGTTGGTGCCACAGGTTTATAGTACGTAGGAGAAAGTTACGCCAGAAATATATATCGATGGAATTTGGAATTCTGTCGAGCTGTGCTGTAATGGAAATTGGTAGCTGGGATGATTCGAAACAATTCCTTAGAACACTCCCCATGGTAAATGAGATAGTGAATGCAAGGAGCCCCGACATCTCTTAACAGGTGGTGAGCCCATTCCATTAATCGGTTACATATACTATAGTAACCCTCCAAGCCGAGATTACCCTCCCGGAGGACTCCCAAATAGAGTTTCAGGCAATCTAAGAGCTTTGCCACCTATCAAATCCGGTGACCCAGTACAGGCCGGCTTCACTAACTTATCTGTATAGATTCGTCATATACAAAAGATTTTTTTATAAAATACCGAAAATAAAAATTTATTGGCACGGGAATCGAACCCCGATCTGAAAATCGTAAAGGTTATCAATGAAGCTGAAATTGATCAAAATGAAATACTATAAATATCCACTCTTATATTAGAAGTCATTTAAGTTACTAACTTATTCACACTATATGATTTCAGACCTTATAAGTTCATAATCCGATTGCAATGACACTTAATGTCAAAATTTGATCAGGATACGACACGATGTAATTGTCGTTAAGATACCCCTCACCGGGGGGACCCTTGTGACGAGTTACTAGCGATAGAGGTTCAGGTTAAGCGACCTAAGAGCTATGCCACCTCTCAATCCGGTGAAGCAGTCAAAGCCAGCTTCTCTGGCCAATCTGTGTAGTTTATCATAAAAAAAATCGTTAGCATATTCTGAAAAGGTTCAATATTATATTCATTAGCAAGACACCACGTGTTATCAAAGCATAATCCAAGATGGCCGTCAACAGAAATAAAATGGCGGTGCGCTTCTCACACGGACAAAAAGACGGCGACATTGAACCGCACACGTAATTGTCTCAGCGCCGAATTGTTAGACAAAGGCGCGTTTAATTATTAGCGGGGTGACCATGAAAGTAGGCGAAAACATTATTAAATAATTATTGTGAGAATTTTGTCATGATATAATCTTTTTAGAAAATATGACAACAAGTATATTTACGAGTAAAAACAGAAACCCACTTCAAGTCGAATCCAACGTTAAACGTTATTACGCGCGATCGCCCTCTATGTTTTTCGAATTATCGTAGGAATATTACGAAATCAGCCCTGTAGTTCTGGCCTCTCAAGAATAAGACTACGGTATCCCATGCCTGTCGTAGAAGGCGACTAAAAGGGGCCTCGGGTTCACCGGGCGCCAAGGGTTGGGGCCTTTGTCGTCCGCCAAGGTGGACCCGGGAAGAAGGCGACTTCGGCTGGCCCGTGTCGCCTTGCACTGCGAGGGCACAGGGGGGGAGGGAGTAACCTTCCCCCCGGGAAGTGCTCTCCTTGAGCACAGTGCAGAGGGGCTCCGGTGCGTTCCACTGGAGATCCCGGAGCCCCTCATCATGTTTCAGGGAAGGGCCACCGGGGAGGTTTTAGTGGGTAAAAACCCTACATAACCGCTGTTAATAATTATATTTCGTAATATTTGTACGATACGTTTCATTCGATTTGAAGTCGATTTTTGGTTTTTGCTCGAAAATATATTTATTTTTCTTTCTATTTTTTGAATGTGTGTAATATTTTGTTTGTAAATTGTCCGATACCAATAAATAAAATGTCCTCGTTTAAATAGAAGTCGGAAGGAAGTAGTTACATCCGACTAGCATGTATACGTATTTGTCCACGATCACTAGATCCGATGGTCGCCCTACACGTTGTAGGTATTCTGTACCTCGCTCGGAACTGGTCTGGACGTGTCCACCATCACACATACGATATAACCTGACGTTCTCAAGGACTAATCATTAAACATGCATGCATGAAGTGATGTTTGTAATTTCGGTTTTATGTATAAAATTTTACATCAATCCCGCGCCAAATGTTAATGAATTTTCACTGTGAACATCGAGTATATCACAATTGACACTGCGCTAAAAATCTTAATACTACTTTAATATTTAATAAGATATAACGCTATATTCGGAAGATGTTATTGTCCTTCTGTCTAAAGATATATATGATAAGGTTATAGTCCGCCACACACCTAGTGCGGATTAGCGGACTTAACATGTGTGAAAATTTTCTAACACGTGTAGGTTTACTCACGATGTTTTCTTTCACCACCGAGCGCGTGGTAAATCAGCACTTAGTTTAGTTCTTTTAAAAATAAAATGTTTTGTCCTAAATATTACTAAAATTCATGTTAACGATTCCAACTAAGCTTAAGCTTGGGCTAGGAGATTTTTTACGTCAATAGTCGAATGTTAGATTTGAACCTATGACCATACATTACATATACCGTAACTTTAACCATTATTTAACTAACAAATTCATTGGTGTCAGCACTGGGATCGAACTAAGTTGCTAGCCTTGCATTTTTTAAAAAGAAAGCTAGCAATATTTCTTTTTTTTTTCCTGAAATATTACTAACAATCTTGTTAACCATTCCAACTAAGCTTAAGCTTGTGCTTGGACATGGTTCACGACAATAGTCGAATGGTGGATTCGAACCCACGACCTTACGATTCGCAGGCTGTACCCTAAACCATTAGGCTATTGACGCTTAAAAATTTGGAGGAGGACACTGAGCTACCACGGCTCACTACAACCATTAACTTGCCGTATATTAGCATAGTAAGTATGCTATCTATATAATTAGCTTAAATCTACATACGAAAATAAAAATAAATTCGTATTTTGTCTTGTAGTGTCGAGTAATTTGTATATATTTAAATAAAACGACCTTGTGCTGTAGCGGTGGGTGTTCACGAGTAAGTTTTATTTAAAGAAATAGGGGATCAACCAGCATGTTCACCAGGAGGTTAATTATCGAGATGGTCCAGGATGATTCACGTTAGTACAATAGTCGAATAGTGATTTTTTTTATTAAAGCGCAGCCACAGACTTGAGTCCGTGCTCTTCTAATGTACTTTATTTGTTTGTTTTGTTTTGTTAATAAGAGTGTCACCTCTACAGTTACTATTTTTTTTATAATGCCTGATTTTTGAAGGTAGTGTTGGAGAATGCTGGTTCACTCTCTGGTTCACGCGTCGTATACGCCCCGCTGCATTGCTATTAGCTTCTCCGCGACCGCTGCGTCCCTGTTTCTCGGTGCCATTTTTAGGTTATCCATTATTTTCTCTTTTGATGCGGCTGTTGCCATTATCACCAGTCTTCCTGTGGTTTCGTCACAGTCATCTGTGTAATAGACACAGCTGACGGTGTGTCGGGATATCGCCACTACAGCGTGTTCGACGCTGTCGTGTAGTTGCAGTTTTTTCGTCACTGTTCTAATGACCACCACGGATCATACACGTACGTGAGCCTACCCCCGATCCCTATCCCTGGTTGAAAAGTGATTCCTTTTCCGTCTGGGTGTATACCAGGTATAATGTGTCTGGGAGGGTTGGTATTATATTCGCGCCTGTGTAATTAACTCTTTTAAGAGAATACACTGCAGTCTGTAAGAGTATATGCCACTGTACACTTCATTGAGGGCATATGCTACATCCGATCGAATAGTGAATTCGAACCTATTCACCTATAAACTTTACGATTCGTAGGCCGTACCCTAAACCATTAGGCTATTGACACTTTTATTGAAACGAAATTTTTATGACAGGTTCGTTTTACTATGAGACCGAACTGAAAGAAATGTGAAACGAAAACCGTAAGAAAAATATATAACGGAAGTGCTATAGTCGTATGTACGGCGATAGCGTGACTATTAAGCATGTTGTTCAGCTCTCTGATCACAGGTGGCGCTTTAACGAATTCTTGATAATGTTTAAATTATTTATGTAATTTTATATATTGCTAAAAAAAGTAGACAGGTGTGTTTTTTTAGTTTATTTAACAATTTGAATTACTATTTTTTTGTTTGATTTATTTTACGTTATTTGTTTGTTTTCTAGATTACTAAAATTTCGATAAAAAATCAGCAAAATTAAAAAAATAATCAAGAAAATATATTTAAAATTAATCAATTTTTTTGAAAATTGTGTTGCTCCTGTATTATCCGGAGGGACCTCGTTCCTGGTATCTTATGACACAACACAATTTTTTATTGATTTCTTTTTGATATGTTCAAACTCCCATTCGACGATTGCTTAGATCTCCTTTTTTTCATATGTGTTGCAAGCCTTACTTATGTGTGTTATTTTTTCGACTCTAAATGTACTATGCTATTATATCTCCTACACCGCATGGACAAGTACTAGCGGCCTTATTTGTTAGATGATAAAACGATAACTAAGTAACACCGAATTTCTACAAATAGACCTAGGTCCGAATATTCGTGTTTCGCATAAACCTACCCCAATTACCAGCGGCGCGTGACAGTGCACCGGTGGAAAAGAGAAACGAGTTATTTTGTAAACAATAGCAATTTTACGGTAGATTTACCAGTGACCCCCGCGCAAGCGCAGTTAGGATTACCCCGACAGTAATTGGTAGGACTTGCCCTGGTCGGGAACACTCCATGTGTATCTTTTAACACTAACGGGATAGACAGAGACGGCGTTGGCTTTCAGAAAAAACGGCAATTCATTGGTACGAGCCGACAGGGATTCAAACCTGTAACCATCAGATAAGTCGACCTGCTTAGCCTCCATGTTATCACTGCTTCCTGTGTATTTTATACGTACCATAATCATCACCAGCCTGTGTCTATCCATTGCTGGAATTAACCTTCCTCAATACCTTCCACCACATACGATGCTCCCGCTTTCGCATTCAGTCACTTCCGACTATCTTGTTAAATAAGTGATGCGATACGTGGTTTCGTGTGACTTTTATTCAGTGTGTAGATTTTATCTACCTAGCCGAGTTTATCTCTCGCCGCCCTATGTGCCGAGCTACTAGCTATAGAGGTTCAGGCTAAGCGACCTAAGAGCTATGCCACCTCTCAAACCGGTGAAGCAGTCAAAGTCAACTTCTCTGGCTAGTCTGTGTAGGTTAGTTAAAAAAAAAACCGTCTTACCCACAGCTTTTCTTTACAACCGACTTCAAAAAAGGAGAAAGTTCTCAATTCGTCTTTATGTTTGTTACCTCATAACTTTTGAATGGGTGAATCGATTTGGATGATTCTTTTTTTTTATTTGAAAGCTGGAGCTTCGTGTATTGTCCAATTTTGATCCAATTCTGATAATAGCATCCATGAGAAAACCATATAAGTATTAAATTTCCATCAAGTACGTGCGCTACAAACGGACGAATAACTCAATATCATGCTAACTGATTTTGATGATTAATCTATATATATATAAAAGAGAATGTGTGTGTTTGATCAGTATAGGCTCCGAAACGGCTGGACCGATTTCAAAGAAATTTTCAGGGAATCTTCAGATTGACCTGACGAGTTACCGTGTAGTTTGGTGACGATCGGCACTCCTCTTTTTGAACTGTCAACAACATTTATTTACTATGATGAATTCTATTGTTTTATAACACAAGTTGGTATTGACACATGCGTTGTGTATATTTATGTCATTGTGAACGATATTGAAGTACAATAGAATATATTGCATGTGCATGTAGGTAATGATCTTCACCCGCTCTAGAAGAGAATACGGAGAGAAATGAATAATTTAATATTTTGTGAGAGTTAAATTAAATATTTAATCATGTCTTTATTATTTAAATAATATAAACCAATATCAAGCCCGGTGAAGCGGGCTGGGTACCCCAGTTTTTAAACGGTTTTATTTAGCTCGACCCGTACGGAATTTATTTGTTTATTTGGGTCAAAATTAGAAATTGAAATTTAAGCACCTTCCCGTTGTCAGATTGATCTGAAATTTGGTACACATTTATTTTAGATGACAATACAATATAATAAAATCAATAACATTATAAATCTAAGATGGCCGCCGTTACAAAATGGCGGAATACATATTTTTTCTTAACCAACTCATTATGGGTATCAAATAATAGGACTACACTAGCAGAATACTGTCATTATGTCAAAATTTCCAAGTATTTTTTTACCGATTTTTATTAATATTTGGAGTGACACTCCGACTTTACGATCTTATGGTTGTCTTTACGATATTTACTGCCGTGGATTTGAATCCCGGCCGACTTGTAACTTGTTGAAATGTGTGTCCATCACTATACATTGGGATAACCGCAATTCACATTAGGTTTCTCTAATACGCTGATCGACAAGATTCGTATCTTTGAATAAGTGCCCTTAGATAACGTCCCTTTTTCCCGTAAGACTGCCAGTCGAGTCGTGGTTATTCTAACAAGAGATTATTTGTAAATATTTTTATTTATGAAAAGGATGTACTTCAAGGGTAGTTTGGTTAGGTTCTGATTAATTATATTTTTTTTCTAAGTTGTAAATAAATTATATTTACGACTTCTAAAAATTAATTGTTAAATTTTTATTTAAATATTTGTCATATTTAATTTGGATCGAAACGCTACACTTCAATAATAATTGTGGTTCTCAAACTATTAAGTTACTTAAACGTTATATAATTATCTAATTACCTAATAGAATTACTAGGCCGTTTAACGGGTAGGCAAACATATGCGTGTACAAAAATTTTCCCACTTAAAATCACTTTAATATGCGCATTTACTTAAGCGCCCTTCATTATCGTATATCAATTGTTTACCATCACGCGACGATTATGGGGGTGAGCATGAACGTAGGAATGCAGGGTGGCTTTTAATTTACATGTCAATTGAAACGCGGGGGGATCAAAATGACCAATTATCGTTTTATACTCGTTTCCGCTGCTGTTAAATTTAAGTGGATGCTTTTGTTTTGCAGTTTCATGGTTAATTGTGTGGTGTAACCCTGAAAATAACGACAATAATCACATTGGCTATCACTATACAATGGAATCTTAGGGAAAGACTTAGAAATTTTATAAAGAACTTGTGGGAGAAGAAAATAAGGGAGGTGGCCTTTCTCTTCATAAAAGAGAATTCGAGAAGATGACAAGAAGAAATGTCATCTTCTCATGTGGGTTGTTCAGGATACGGTTTGCGAATCGTAAGGCCGTAGGTTCGAATCCACCATTAGTCTATTGCCGGGAACCATCTCCTAATACAAGCTTAAGCTTATTTGAAATGTTTATCAACAATGTTGGTGATATTGCTGAAAAAAATTGTTAGCATTCATTAAAAGAGTTCAAGAGAGAAAGAAAATGTGCGCGCAGCACTACTCTCTCTTGCTCCTACAGTGTGATACAGATAATAGTACCACTGTGTGTTAGATATACGGAACATAACTCTCTCTATCTTCATTAACTTGTATCCTCCTCTCAACTACCAATTCATGAAACCACTAGCTTTCTCCCAAAGTCAAGCGCTTGTCAGAATCGAAGTTATATATTTATTATATAGATATATTTAGAAAAATAAGAGATCTGGTCAGGCAGTACATAATAATACACAATACATAAAACAACGTAGATAACAAGAGAGTACTTAGCTTATGTACAGAGGCGTTACCGACGAACAACACTAACAACACAACACAGCAGAACAACTCTAAAGCCTCTGAACTGTACTACTGCTCTTGTTCTATTGTGAGGAGTCAACAACATGACTCCTCACAAATCCTTTACATATTTAATACCGTTTGGTTTTAATAGCACATACATTAACAACTAGTTATTCGTATTATAACACACATATACTATATGTGTGTTATAATACGAATCTGTTATAAATATATAGTAACTGGTAAATGCATTTGACATATAATGTAAACATGCGAAACGTATCATTCGATAGTCAAAAGAGCAACTATAATACAATTATCTAACACGCTCGTAAAGAAGTTGTACTTTAATAACTTAGTGTGTATACAATACTTTTGTTTTTACCAAGGAGGTTGTCAATTTGACTGTATTTTTTTTAATTCGTTACTTTCAACTGGCTGAACAGATTGGGATGATTTTTTTTTAAATTTTGAAAGCTGGTGCTTTAACTTTATTCAGATATCCTTGACGATAGCATCATTAGAGAACCATATAAGTCTTAAAAAAGATCGTCCGCAGGCTGCAAGCCTTTAATGTTAAATCTTGTCATTTGATTTAATGGTATGGTAATGGTAAAAAATTTAGTTTTTTTGTATTTTCTGTCTATATATATATATATACAATTTTTTAAATAAAGAAAAGCTGTCCGTCTGTCTGAACTAGACTGAATGCAAATGAAAGTGAAGATAGTATATTTTCCTTTCGCTACCAGCATGTGATAACGTTACATCATACAGCGTGACCCCGGCTCCGACCTTGCCAGAGCCGTGGGAGCCGCCGTGAGAACTGGCGCTCGGTGATCAGCTTTTGTAGGTTACATAGTTGGTGAACGCTGATAACAATTCAATATCAAGTTCATTACTTAGTGCTTAAAGTAATTTATTTTGTTAAAATGCTAGAAGTGACCTGTAATGATCGTTTAGGTAAAGTAAGTGAAATGTAATCGAGCAACGAGCTTATTTCAGAATAAACTGGAAAAAGATACGATAAAATCCTTTAAATTAAAATGTTATAGTATACTGTCTTCGAGGATCACATCAAGTTATCCGATTATGAAATCCACGATGGTATGGGCTTATTTATTTATTTATTACGTATATAAACTTATCTTTACAGGTACATGAAATACCACGTATTCTAGGGAAAAGACGGGGTTAAGAGGGATTTTTACCCACTAAAACCCCCCCGGTGGCCATCCCTCGGTGCATGTTGAGCTCCGGGATCTCCAGTGGAACGCACCGGAGCCCCTTTGCACTGCGCTCTTCGGAAAGCAAGTCCCGGGGGGGATTAATCCTTCCCCCCCTGAGCCGTCGTCCAAGGAGACACCGGGTCCCCGAGTCCACTTCAGTATGTAATAATCTAATAGTGATCTTAGACAACTTAAAATATCTTCCCACTAAAATAGTCATACGGTACCACTGCAAATTCGTGGAACATTGAAATCTATCTATTGTTTTAGGAACATCACTGAACACCTTAAAGGCTTTTTTAATGACAATCTACACAGGTTGGCCAGAGAAGCTGGCCCTTACTGCTTCACCGGATTGAGAGGTGGCATAGCTCTTAGGTCGCTTAGCTTGAACCTTTATAACTAGTAACTCGACACAAAGGTCCCCGCGGTGCTGTGTAACCTCGGCTTGGACGTTTACCATGCAAGCCCATCTGTCTGCAGTACACCTGAATTGTGTATCTCAGCACAAAGCATTTTAAATAAGTTTAGAGATTTGGGAGCTGTATTACCAATAAGTGATTTGTAACTAATATATTTATTAATTTATTACGAGCTCACGAATAAATCGTTGAAGTAAAACTTCTTTCAGCATTCTTGACTTAGGGAGTAAGCTGGTCAGCCCTGTAGTTCTGGGCTCTCAAGAATAATACTACGGTATCCCCTGCCTGTTGTACAAGGCGACTAAAAGGGGGCCTCGGGTTCACTGGGCGACAAGGGTGGGGGCCTGCGTCGTCCACCAAAGTGGACCCGGGAAGAAGGCGACATCGGCTGGCCCGTGTCGCCTTTCGCTGCGAAGGCACAGGGGAGGAGGGAGTAACCTCCCCCCGGGACGTGCTCTCCTTGAGCACAGTGCAGAGGGGCTCCGGTGCGTTCCACGTGAGATCCCGGAGCCCCTCGTCATGCACCGAGGAAAGGGCCACCGGGAGGTTTTAGTGGGTAAGATCCCCACATAACCGCCGCCTTCCCCACAAAAAAAGGGAGTAAGCTGGTGAATGCATTACGAAATGTGTGTGTGAAGTTAGTTAAGGTAGAATTTTACATTTCGTATATATAAACAAAATGCAGGCCTAGGTAGGCCTTAATCAGTACCTTTCAAGTATATCCTTTCCAATAAAAAAAATCGCAAAATAAATACAATTTGTCCATTCGTCGCGCACAAACTTAATGCAATTTTTTAGACTTATATGGTTTTCTCATGGATGCCATCGCCCAATTGGAAAGGACAACACCAGCTTTTAAATAAAAAAAAGAATCATCAGAATCTGTTTACCTAGTCGGAAGTTATGAGGCAACAAACACTAAAAAACACGCAGACGAATTGGAAACCTCTTTTTTGACGTCTGTTTAAAATTTACAATTACAGGCATCCCGGTAGTAATGAAAGGTCTTATAAAATTGTCGATAAGTGTCGTACATGAATGAAATGTATTCACATGCGATTTCAAAGCGCATAGAGATAAAGCCACCAATTAAATTCACGTATTTCGAGTTTTAATGAACGCAAACGATATTTTATAAGTTACCAAGTCAGTAACTTGAAACGAAATTTCGAAGTCATTTGAGTGGCTATATTTATGATTTTTATTATTCTATATATATAAAGAGAAATTGTGTGGGTATGTTCCATATAGGCTCCGAAACCGCTTTACCGATTTCAATGAAACTTTCAGTAAATCTTCAGATTGGCCTGGCGAGTAATCCTGTAAAGTTTGGTGACGTTCGGAGCAGTTCTTTTTGAACTGTCAAATACAGCTTTAATTTACTATGATACTACTACTACGGTGCATGGGTGTAGGTAATATCCAGCCGCTAGAGAAGAGAATAGAAGAGAATGAATACGGAGAGAAATGAATAATTTTATATATTGTGAGAGTTTAATTAAATATTTAATAATGTAAGTTTATTGTTTAAATAAACAAAATCTAGCTCGGCGAAGGGGGCCAGGTACGCTGGTATATTATATTATTTTACATTGTAATAACTAGCTTAATCGAACTAGACATAAAAGTGCAAACAAAAATACTTTATTCGTTTAAAAATGAACAATTGCGTGCGCGTCTGTACACATGCGCAGCTACCACGTTTCGCTCGACGCTAGAATTATTTGCCGCCAACTCTACCAAAGTCAATTATTATTATCGTTGACTCTCCACTGGCGTAACCAGAAGTTCAGAATTAATTCCAAAGTCACATCTTCTTTGTTAAAAAAAAAACCTAAATCATACGCATAGACTACCTGAATTGTAGATAAGTTATCAACGGTGTTGTAAAGAGTTCGTTCACCTCGCATTTAATTACTCGATTATAATACAATGGAGAAAAAAAAACAAGACAATTGATGGAATAATTGCCGCGCAATATTGTTAACTGTAGAATCCTCTCGCTGCAGTCACTTAATGGGGTGGATAGGATTTATAAATATCCGTTCTGCACAACTCTAATGAATAGCCTAATGATTTAGGGTACGGCCTGCGAATCGTAAGGTCGTGGCTTAGAATACCCCATTCGTCTATTGACGTGAACCATCTCCTAGCACAAGCAAAAGCTTAGTTGGAATGGTTAACAAGAATGTTAGTAAGATTTATAAAAAAGGATGTTAGCTTTCTTTTTAAAAAAAATAAAAAAATATTATAAATTTTGTAAAATAGTTTTCAGTTTAGTTGCAATAAGTTTCCATTTACAATGGTTTAGGTACGGTGTGAATCGTTAGGTCGTAGATTCGAATCCGCCATTCGATGACGTGAACCATCTCCTAGCACAAGAGTAAACTTAGTTGGAATAGTTAGCAAGAATGTTAGTAATACAATCGCGGGCAAAAATAAAGGGTTGGTTAAGAAAGTTTGAATATCTCGGAAGATAAAGACGCTAGCTAACTGAAGTAAATTGTGCATGATAGACAATTAAATATCCTTAAAATTAAATAAAATATTTTTAATAATTTATTTATATCTCATTAACAAATATAAGCTTAAAAGAAAAAGGATATCTTACATAAACTTGGATAGTACAGAATTTTTCATTAAATTTAATTTTAATTTTTAATTCAAGTACTTAACTTAAGCGACACTAAGTATTAATATTTAAATAAAAATAAAATTTTATGAAAAATACTGTATTATACATAACCGACCCTTTATTTTTGCTTACGACTATATTTGTAACAAAAAATATATTGCTAGCATTATAGACTAAAAGAAACATTATTCGGCTGAGTACGTATATAATATTTAAGTATATACTTTATATGTATATGTATACAATTATAAGTAAAACTCAATCCATTGCAAAACATTTTTGGAATCATTAGATTATTAAATTACATTTTTAAATTATTCAACATTGGTACACTAACAGTCTTACAAATAAAAATGAGTTATAACATATTTATTCCAACCTTAAACTAAGTTTAGTTAAACCAGGGATACATTAGAAATAAGCTGAGAATAGTTTACCACAAATAAATCCGGAATAACTATGGTTTATCTATTCTTCCTTTACGTCAAAACGAGTTGGCAACAGCGCAGTCAAAGAGAAACCATACTAAAAATAATTGCAGTCTATGTAGTAGTCTAGTAAGCGGTTATAAAAATATTCTATACTCTATATATAGATAGAAGATAATCCACGCTTGTCCATAGTAGAGACCTTTCAAATAAATGGTCTAGAAATATTATACCACTTTTAGAAAACCGATATTTTAATCGAAACTAATCATCGACAAATAAATCAAAAGGATTTTACGATCTTTTAAATATTTTACAGTCTGAATGATATTTATTAAGTCATTTACTGTTTCTACTTCCTCCGTTACCCTTAATTCCACAATAAGTTAATTAAAATGAGCGAACACAAACACAATCCGTGGTATTTTAAATGTTATACTAGACTTAAACAAGGGTGTACGTCGTTATAACTTCGGAATAACGATTGTATGAACAAAAACGTCAACGTTATGCCAGGTATAACGTATTCTTGGTTTATTAGTACAAATTTTGCTTATTCTTAATTTATTCCTAAGTTTATCTTTATACCACGTTTATTTGTAAGGCTGTTAGTTATTAAGGTAACGATAACCTCACACCTGAGAAGACCTTCTCATGAGAAGCCAGTCAATAAAAATCAGCGTTCTACATCCAGTACTACTCGAGTAGCAACCGTTTTATTGAAACACTAAAACATACTATTCGGAGTGGAATTTTGGACATTGTGTTTAAAGTTTTCAATTGTTTGTAGGTTTTCACTCTGTTTTGACCTCGTTATAAACCAAAACAGTGGTGGAAGCAAATTGGTATTAAAAAAAATATGTTCCGTCGTAGAAATTGCATTCAAACAAGTCTTGTTGGATTAAAACGGTCGACTAATTTGTGTCAAAGATTTTAAAGTAATGGAAATGACCTGCGCACATGTCCTCATACGGCAATTCCTATTCAAACCCTCGATTTCTCCCTTATCAAAGAATAAACAGGTTGAGCGTTAAAAGGGAGCGACTACCCTAAGGTCATTAGTCCCACCTGCGGGTAAGGGCGGCACCTGACGTAACGGAATCTCGAGCGCACGCGCCGTTCGTTGCGATCCCGCCTTAACTTTGTTAGGGTTGCCACTTAGGGACTAACGGAAGAGTTTTCTGCACCGAATATTATGTACCGGAGGTATAATTTTCAGTTTAGAAATATGCCTTTCCTTTTTTTTTTGTTGACAGGGGGAAATCTTCAACAAGATACCCCGCCTTCGGGGCTTGAGGGATCTCCAGGATCTCCAGAGAAACGCACCGGAGCCCTTCTGCACTGTGCTCTTCATAGAAAACGTCCGGGGGGCGGAGGGGAAGGTTAAAACCTTCCCCCTGTAACCTCGCAGCGACACAGGCCAGCCGATGTGTCGCCTTCTTCCCGGGTCCACTTTGGCGGACGACAAAGGCCCCCACCCTTGTCGCCCAGTGAACCCGAGGCCCCTTTTAGTCGCCTTCTATGACAGGCATACCATAATCTTATTTTACAAGCCCAGAATTGAAATTGGAAATATTCCTTGGAAATATGCCTTCTCCAACCTTCTACCATGTACGATCCTTCGCCTTCCGTATCCAGCTACTTCCGGCTATCATTATAAGGGCGCCCTAAGCTTCATCGAGCTAAGCACGACCTCCATTACAAGACTTTCCTCCCCCATTACTAATGCAGATGTGGCCGGCCCACTGCCACTTCATTTGGCTGACTTAAGGACCTATATCGACTACCTTTGTTCTCCGTCTAATTACATCGTTTCGGATTCTATCCCACAGAGAAATAGCGAGCAAATCACTTTCCATAGCTCGTTGTTTGACTTTAAGCGTGACTTTAAGTAGGTGAGGTCGCCGCACCGTAGGCTATAGCTGAGAAGACGCGCTGGTTAAAAACTGACGTCTTCAGGCATAGAAATATTTACGAAATGAGGATGTTGTGGAAGTTTCCAGAGCTATAATTCCTAAATTATATTTTTATACGTATAATTCTCTTAAACTCTTGTCCTACTGCGAATGAAGTAATAATAAAGCATTCAAACCTTTGATCTAGAGGGGTAGGCAGAGATTACTGATTTCTATTTTGTGTCATCATCGCACATATCTATCATCTCCTTCGTTTCCATACATCCTTACATACATTTTCGACGATTTAGAGTACTTTTGACAATATTGTATTAATTAAATTGTAATTTTCTAATAGCCGTGGTAGCTCAGTGTCCGGGCGGTTGCATAGTACGCTATCAACCCGAATCTGAACCCCCGTGCCCGCACCAATGAATTTGTTGTTGCATTTGTATGTGGTGATTTACTACGCGCTCAACGGTGAAGGAAAACAATCGTGAGGAAACCTATATGTCTACGAACTATACCCTTACACTCCCTTACAGAGAGGGCCTGTGCCCGAACAGTGGGACATATAAATGATATAGGCTGTAACTTAATTTAACTTTAAGTTAGTGGAAGGAACGATGTCTAATTGAGATTAATGACCTAACTAACACATTACCTTATAACCTAATTAACATTCTGGTTGTTTCCGTATTGTTTCGTGTTAAATATTCAGGAAGATGACAGATATGCAAAGAGCCAACGTTTCCCACATAAATTCAGCACCTGTTATACGAAATACGTTAGCGCGTTCCCGCCTATTTAAATTTATTCAAATTTCTAACAGCGCCAGCCCTACCGAGCTCCGAGCGGTAGATAACTTATTACAGCTTTAATCGTAGATATTAGCGTTCGATATTTTTTTTATAGTTATCTGTGCTATTCTGTTTTTCATAGACAATAAGTGTTGTGGTTTGAAAGTCGTTTTTGTTTTCGTCACTGATTATTTGTAGACATTTATGGTATGCTTCTAATGATTTTATTTCTAAACTAGCTTCGCTTGTTACCCGCGATTAAACGCTATTTTTTTATTTTTTCTAAAATAAAATTACCTTAATTTACTCGTTGTTACATCAGCTATCAGTTAGTGAAAGTCCTGTCAAAATTGCTATGGCCGTTCCAGAGACTAACCGGATCAAACACACTTACAGAAAAAATTTTGAAAAATTATTTGAATGCAGGTGCTTTCCTTGTGATCCCATTTGATTTGGTCCAATTCTGACAATGAGATCCATGAGGAAACCATTCAAAGTTGCATCAAGTATGTACGCCATAAATGCACGAATAACTCAATATCACGTCAACCGATTTCGGTAATTCATTTTTATTGGAAAGGATATACTTTTGAAGCTGGGCTCTGAATAATAAGACTACGGTATCACCTGCCTGTCGTAGAAGGCGATTGAAAGGGGCCTCGGGTTCACTGGGCAACAAGGGTGGGGCCTGAGTCGTCCACCAAAGTGGACCCGGGAAGAGGGCGTCATCGGCTGGCCCGTGTCGCCTTGCGCTGCGAGGGCATAGGGGAGGAGGGTTACTCCCTCCCCGGGACGTGCTCTCCTTGAGCACAGTGCAGAGAGGCTCCGGTGCGTTCCACGTTGAGATCCCGGAGCCCCTCGTCATGCATCGAGGAAAGGGCCACCGGGGAGGTTTTAGTGGGTAAGAACCCCACATAACCGCCGCCTTCGCCCCAGAAGGCGGGGTATTTTTGTGAAGATTTCCTCCCCGTCAACAATAAAAAAAGGTTTAGTTACGTTTTGATTGATTCTATATCGTCCGCGCGTATTAGAGTTTAACGTTTGATTTTATTTGAAGTCGGTTATTGTTTTTACACGTAAATTTACTTGTTACTCTTAAATTATGTATTTGTAAATGATACTAATAACTATAGGGACACTTTTAATTAAACAGATAACAGAACACTGCACTTTACGAAAGGGCGCGATCGTATAGCGGGAAAAAAATTGCAAGAGACCGCCGTTATATAATTTATGGCAACCCCGTGCGTACAGGTGGTGCTCCACGTGGTACGTCTCGTGATTTTTTGCACTGGCAAGCGAAATGTCAACACAGGTCGGGTTAAGTTTGTTAACCTGTAACACTTGTAAGTTATTTAACAAACTTTAAGGATGTTTACGTGATTGGATGTTTGAAATTAGTGTTTTTTTTTTAAGTTTTTCTTATAAATAATAAATCTGGTTTTTGGTTTATTAGATGTAATTTGTTGTATATCTTAGACATTTTTACATTTTTTTATGACGAATCCACAGATTAGCTAGTGAAGCTGGCCTGTACTGTTTTACTGGATTTGGGAGATGTCAAAGCTCTTACTCTATTTGGGAGTAACTCTACTGAAGGGGTCACCGCGGCTTGGACGGTTACTCGACGCGCTAGTATTCCACTTCGAGCGCGCTCGAGAGGGATTTCCAGATGCGTTGTCCACCTTAAACTAGCATTCTTTTTATACTAAAAAGGCTCACGTTTGGCTTCGAAGATGAAGCCTAGGATGGAACACGAAAGCCTATAAGGTGTCACATTAGACTTAAAAGTATCCAGATGGTATCCGTGACGAAAGACTGATCGTGGCAGAGACTAGAATTCTGCTCAGGCGGCAATAGTTTTATTCACTGAGTAATATTTGCGTAATCATAAGGCTAATAAACCTTTTATATCCCATTAGTAAAGTTTTAACTGTAAGACAATTATATATCCTATTTATAATTTTAAGAACACATAAAAAACAACGATTTGACTCAAGCACCCTAAATAAATGACGCAAGCAAAGCGTCTATTATACAGATGACTGTGACGACGCCACAGGAAGACTGATGACAAAGGCAATGGCCGCATCAAGGGAGAGGATAGTGGACTACAACCTAAAAATGGCCATGAGAAGCAGAGACACAGCGGCCGAGGAGAAGCTAATAGCAATGCAGCGGGGCGTCCGCGACGCGTGAACCGGAGCGATCTCTGGTCACCTCCAAATTCAGGTATTATATATATATAAAAAAAATAGTAGCTGTAGAAGTGGTACTCTTTCAATAAATGCAGATTGAACAATTTAAGTGTTTTGGAAAAGAGCACGGACACAGGTCTGTGGTTGCGATCTAACAACAATAAAAAAAAAATATACGACACAGAGACAATGTTGTTCCATTTTACCCCATTAAAAGTAATTTTGCAACACAACAGTTTGCGAAACAATCATGTCACTTATACAACAAAATAAATAAGATACTTAAGATTTACCCCATCAATAATTATGTAACTAAAAGAACACTGTTCATATGGTTAAAAACATTCGATTACATCATAGAAGAATTAATAAAAGTCATCTAAGATTACATGCTTGTATTAATATAATAGTAATAATAAAGTAATAAATATATATATTTATATATATATATATATATATACACGTGTGTGTGTAAATACATATATATATTATATTTTTTTAAAACACCTGTAAAATATAATAAGTTTGATATGGAAGAGCGAGATCTTCTGACACAAGCATATTTCTTGCTTACTAGAAGGTCTCAGCCAAAATTTGTAAATAGTTCGCATGTATTGAAATAAACATTTTTTTTAATTTATTTTATAAGGGGTCATTATATATCTTCAACCGACTTCAAAAAAGGAGGACGGTTCTGAATTCGTCAGTATGTTTTTTTATGTTTATTACCTCATAACTATCGATTGGGTAAATCGATTTTGATGATTCTTTTTTTATTTGAATGCTGGTGCTTTCCTTTTTAATTGGGTCTAGTTCTGATAATGGCTTCCATGAGAAAATATAAGTCTTAAATTTGCATCAAGTATGTGCGCCACAAACTTGCAAATTCATTTTTTATTAGAACGTATGTAGTTTGATGAAAGTTCGATTATGTTGTTATTCATTCTATTTCGTAATATTCCTACGATAATTCGGAGATACAAAGCGGGCGTCTGCGCGTAATAGCGTTTAACGTTTGATTTTATGTCGAAGATTTGAAGACGGTTTTTGTTTTGCATGTAAATATACTTGTAGCACTTTCGCTTCTCACTGAATCGTTGACACGTTGGAGAGGTCAACACTCTCGTTGACCTGTTAAAGACAGGTGTTGCCCGTTTTTCCGTTACGACGTTCGACCCTTCAACCTGTAACGTGAAAAAAAATACCTCCCCTTCCGATCAGCTGTTATCAACCACCTTAACAAATACACTAAGATAACAATCTATCTCCTATTACGAATGCAATAGAGGTCATAATATGATGAAAAGGAATTTCTTGTTGGCAAGTGCAATTCGGTAAAAAATATATACTAAGGAACAATTACGAGGCAACGCAACGTTATGAACTGTTTATTATATTTGAAATAAAGGACAAAATGGAATGAATTCTGTCTTAGATTGTCATTGCAATTACAACGGTTGTTCATAGTGCTCCTGTTGGATTGCAAGACGTTTTAGGTTTAACGATCAGATTTTAATGCAGTTACAGAACATGTTTATTTATTTATTTAATTTAGTAAAAATAAAACTAAATTTGAAATTAAAAATTAACTAATAAAAAAAAACTATTTGTAGATTAGTGAATGTTTATACATACTTACACTAGGAAAAAGAGGTCGATATCGTCCGTAATATAATTCTATTTAAGGGCGCATTCTTACCTAGGTTCGATCTGAATAAACAGCTTCTCAACAATTGGTATTGTGAAGGTCTAGGTAACCGCGACGGTACAGTAAAAGCTACGGCGGCGAGAAGCTCAGGGGTGTCAAAATGCCATTTGCAACTTTATAGAGGAATGTGAGGTCTAGCATGCGTCTTCGATCCGCAAGTGAGGCTATTCTGAAATAATTTAATCTCTGTTGGTGTGACGAAAGGACCTTTCCCAAATTAGCAGAGTATACTAAATGCCATAAAATCTTTTTGGACGCTCTCGAGTCTATCGATATAAACTTTGTAAAATGGATTCCAGGCGACACTGCAATACTCCAAGCCGGAGCGAACAAGCGAGTTAAACAAGAGTATTTTGGTTTTATGTGATTTGAAGTCCTTACAATTGCGAAGAATGAATCCTAGATTTTTGAAACCATTGGAGCACACTTTATCAATATGATCCTTAAATTTTAGTTTAGTATCAAGCAGGACTCCCAAGTCTCTTATCGTTTGTACTCTCGCTATGTTTTGTGATTTTATTTTGTAACTAGAAGTCAATGCGTTATTTTTATTTCTTGAGAACCGCATGTTATTTATTAAAAACTACAATAAGTCTAATAGTTTAGAGTACGGTCTACGTATCGAAAGGTCGTTTGTTCGAATCCACCATTCGACTATTGAAACGAACCATCTCTTAACACAATCTTAAGCTGAATTGGAATGGTTAACAAAAATTGCGAAAAATGTAAGCTTTTTTCTTTTTTAAATATTTCTACCGTTTTTATTTTTTGAACGTATATATTCCTTCCTTCTTACCACTTCTACATTGTGGTTATTCCTCTATAAACGAAGCTTCTTTCCGCCGATTCATCTCGAAGTGTCAGTCAAAGTAAGTTTGCTATCAAAAGTTAAAGTTACAGCCTTTATATACTATATGTCCCACTGCTGGGCACAGGCCTTCTCTTTAAGGAGAGTATAAAGAGATAGTCCGCCACGCACACCTAGTACGGATTGGCAGACAGGCCCTCGGATCGAAATGTTTTCGTAATAACCGACTCCCCTCGGGTGTTCTTACCGACTCTTGTCGACTTAAGAGCTGAGCACCTCTTAAAGGCCCGGTGAATCGGTAGAAGTCACTTATCTGATCACCGTAGGTCATTCAGAAAGAAAAAATCGTACATAATGGCTGCAGAAACGAATTTAAGAATTTACTTGACTACTTTTTTAAGGCTAAAAATCATTTTTTTTAATAAATACTACTAACAATCTTGTCAACAATACAAACTAAGCTTAGGGTTGTGCCCCGCCTCCCGTATCTTGCTAAAGATTTCCCAATAAAATAGTTCACGTCACGAACCTACGACTGTACATTTCGCAGAAAAAGAGAATCCTAACATATTGTTATGTATTTTATTTCTACAAATATTACTAATATCCTAGTTAACCATTCCAATTAAGCTTAGGCTTGTGTTAGGAGATGGTTCCCGAAACTTCGATCTTATGATTCGCAGACCGTACCCTAAACCATTAGGCTCTTGACGCATGTTTACGTTTTTAAGCATAACCTACTTACGAGATAGGGAAGCTTTTAGAGCACTGAACCTGTATTACAAGTAAACCTAGTTCAATAGCTTCAGAGAGAGCTTCGGAGGATTTAGGAATAGGAAAAAACTTGTCATCTGTCAGTCATGACGTTTAGTGTTCCCGCCAAATCCACCGCACCGTTGTAACCGACGCATCGCAATTAGGCGCGAGCCGTGTTTTTTACTCTCCAAAGAACACTTTCCGTATCATTGTCATCACAGGAAATGACTTCACCCCCTTGTAATTGGGCGATAGCAACACGTGCCGCGTACATTTGAATAGAAGAATAAATGAGAATAAAAAAATTCGTTTTAATGCCGGCAACATGTGTTAGATGCCAGTAAAGTTTGAGCGGGTGCACAATATTTGAATAACGAACGAAATTACTTTGGCATTATTAATCTATAAATATTTAAAAAAAAAACGAGTGAAGTTTAGATCACACGATTTAACTTAATTTATATGTAATCTATAATATAGACTCATAAAATATAATATATACACGATTGTTCAAGGGAAAAAGAAAATGTGCACGCGCACTGCTCCCTCTTGCTCCTACAGTGTGATACAGACAACACACCTACAGTGTGTCTTGGATATAGGAAACGTAACTGGAAGAGAAAAAGAAATTATGTGCGACTCTAGCATCTAAAGCGATATACAAAACATAACTCTCTCTCTTTCTATTATCACTTATCTCTTTCAATTTCCGTTCGCCTCTCCCGATGACACGTTTCGTAATTCATTCACCAGCTTACTCCCCAAGTCAAGCGTGCGTAAAACTTCAAAAATTAGTCTTTCATTCATGATTTTATCCGTATTACTAGTTTTATGTACACGAGTCGTGGTTGCCCAGTGTCCGGGCGGTCGGAAACCCAAGTTTGATACCCGGTGCCGGCACCAATGAAATTGTTTATTGCAATTTTACCACGCGCTTGACGGTGAAGGAAACCTGCATGTTTGAGAAATTTTTGTAAGACATTTAAAGTCTGCCAATTGGCACTAAGGCATGCCTGTGCCCAACAGTGGGACATAAATATATAGGCCGTAACTTTAACAATAGATCTCATGCTGAAATAATCGAGGACAAACAATTTAAATGGGTAATCCAACACCTCCCAACTCCACATCTGCGGTTGGCGAGTCAATCTGAGCTCATTACCCCGACGAACGGCAGGTGGGGCCACCGCAACCGCTTCCGCGACTTGACCCTGGCACCGCGCGCTTAGTGCTGGCTAAAGCGGAGCCTGATCGCAGCGATCTAATTAGTAAATGTACTAACAAGTATATTTACGAGTAAAAACAAAAACCGACTTCAAATCGAATCAAAAATTAAACTCTATTCGTATATCCTTTCCAATAAAATAAAGAATCATCGAAATCGGTTGGCGTGATATTGAGTTATTCATCTATTTGTGGTGCACATACTTGACGCAAATTTCAGACTTATATGGTTTTGTCATGCATGTCACTGAATTGGACCAAATTTAAATAGGACATAAAAAAAGAATCATCAAAATCGATATCAATAAAAAAAAAAAAAAGTTACAAAAAACATACAGACGAATAGAACCTCCCCCTTCCTTCAAAACCGATTTCAAGTCGGTTGAAAAACATGACACCTTTTTTTGACCCTCAGCAGGATAGACTACTTTTTACCAAGCTTATTTAGTCCTAAATGTGGCAGGGGGTGAGCTCGATTCGAAGACCGTACTCTTTGTTGTTACATGAGAGGAAATGCGTTTATTCTTACTCGCCTGCCGTGGAAGTGGACAAGTCATCAGCTCGGCAAGTCAAGAGAAATCGACTAAAACCTCCCATGCTCCGTTATGATGTGCCAAGATGCGGTCACGTTAGCATTCACCATCCGGCCCCGGGACAGGCCCGGTCAAAAATAATCGGCTATGGAGAGGTAGCCTTGGTCACAAGGGCACCCATCAGACGTTAGGGCTGGTGCTAGCCATAGTCCCCCAACTCCCCGCCGTAGGCTGAGACCGTACCCTAAACCATTGGGTTATGGACTCTTATTTACCGTTGTTAACCCGAAGATTCTTGTAACTTGACAAGTTAAGAGATGGCATGGCGTAGCGCTAGAGCTTCTGACAGGGAGCCGCGTAGTTTATGATTAAAAAATCAAACCGGACATTTTGTTTTCTCGCCAAATCAAACGCACCGTTTTGATACCTAGCGGACATTACTTTTCATCGAGCTTATTTGGTCCCAAATGTGGCAAGGGGTGTGCTCATCTCTAAATACAGGATATAAAATTTGTCAATATATTTGCACGTTAGTAACGTAAAACCAACAAAGAATATCAGGAGGTATGTAGGGTACATTTATTTCCTTGAGTAAGGATGACTGTCGACGAACACAATTTATATCTAACAAACTGTAATAATCTGAAAGGAAATTAAAAAATATTTCTCTCTATTTGAACTAATTTCTACGTTTGCGGAATAAATTCTGTCGATGAAACAAAACAGTAAACGGATTCGAAACCCAATATTGTATTTTCTAGTTCCGAGCGGTAGTCGCTGTTGAATTAAATAGTGTTGCACCAAATGTTTTATCGATATATATATTTAATTAAAATAAATAGAACCTTATTTTATAGAAAAATGTGGAAACTAGCCAATAAGAGGCCTTCCCCAATGCTTTCCACTGTACACGATACTCCGCTTTCCCCATCCAGCCACTGCCAGCTGTCCTTATAAGGTCGTTAGTCTATCTGGGCGCCCTACGCTTCTCCGACCCATGCGAGGCCCTCATTCCACAGTCTCCTGATCTTAAATAATCACCGTCTCCCGTTAACGTCCACAATACCAAAGAAGTGGTATGTGCAATACCGCCAGCCTTTGAGAAATAGAAATCATATCGCTCATGTTTCAGAAATATCCAATTTAAAAGAGATTAAACTAAAATACAACGTTACAATAACGAACAGATTTGTCTATCGATAAAGTTACGTCTATCGACATCCTATCAGCCCATCCCTAGTGTTAACCGCAACTATTAGCGGTCTGCTTACCATTTCGAACCATTACCGACCTATCCGCTGTAATGAATCTTCACACGAACTCGCGGACGTATACAAATATTGGCCATTTGTTTTCAACCGATTTAAAAAAGCAAATATCCAAAACGGTGGTATTTTTGAAGTAAAACTTTTGACACACGCTTGACTTGAGGAGTAAGTTGGTGAGAGCGTTATGAAAAGTGTGATCCGGCAAGGTGAAGGGAAGTTGAGAGGGTGATATAGGTTACTGTTACTGTTATACTATAAGAGTTACGTTTCGTATACCACTGGGCAAGAGAGAGGTGCGAGCACACATTTTCTTTCTCCCTTTCTCTCACAGCCAGTTACCTTTCATATACCTAAGACACAGTGCAGGCCTATTATCTGAGATAATTAGGAAATACAAGGAGGTCGCCCGGGAAATAGCGTTTAAAGTTTGATTTGATTTGAATTCGGATTTCGAATTCGGAAACGTCGATCCGCGATGTTTTACCGTCGCACGATCACTCATTGTAACGTCTTCGAGCGCCGGATGTTCCGCCATTGCTCGCTCGACCGTTCCAAATTCAAAACGGAGCCGTTTCCGGAGTGACGTCAGCGGCGGCCATTTTGTCGTCGGCGTCTGCGCGCCTCTGTTACCATTGTCGGATCCATGGGAAATGGGAGCGAGCGAAATGGATTTCCCTTAGGAAAGGATGTTGTTTGGTAGTGGGGGAGACACGCCTGTAGTTTTTATGGGTGAATTTTAATAGCTCTGAACGATTACCTCTGTATAAATTGTAACCGAAATATTATTGTTATAAATTTATTAGTGTCATCATAGTCGACTTTGCTTTTCCAAAACCTAAACGCAAAACATAGAAGCACTGTTGTATTGGTAGCTTCTTTAACATGTTATTTGTTTATTATTAATAATTAGGGTTTCGGTTGTATTGTCAGAGATGCGGGTGTACGTATATTAGGGCCCGACACTTTCCTAGCCGATGAACAACTGTTTTAGCCGCTGAGCCAGACACTCAATGCACTAGCTACTGGAGAATTTGTTGAATTGTGTATTACATTCAATTTTTGCTCATGGATGCCACAGCTTACAACCCTAACTTCAACGGCTACTACCCTTACGATGACCGCGACTATGTCTCATTCTCATCTGCTATTATATCTGTATGCTGCATGCATGCTGTATACTGTATACTGTATGCTATATATAGCATGCAACATGCTGTATGATGTATACTGTTTGTCCCAGAATTTTCACTACGACAACCGCCTGCAATTCACATTATTTCAGAAATATCATGAACTACGAATTCAATTGTCAAATCAACCAACCAAATCATTGTAAAGAAACTGTATCAAAAGTGATTAATAGAAACAAAACAAATAAATAGATAAAAATAAGAGAATCAAACAAAAATTATAAATAGTAATAAGACATAAACAAATAGATAATTAAGAAAATAAATATAGAAATAAGTAATAGAAATATTAGAGAAATTAAGGAAATGTATAAAGTAGAAATAAGGTAATTAGAAATTAGTTTTATATAAAGGTAGATAAATCAAAAGTAAGAAATTAATTTCAAAGATAAAAATACCCCCCGCCAAATATGTTGGGGAATAAAACATTATAAGAATCATCAATAAAAAAAAACCAACCATATCAAAACCGTTATCTACGAATTTCAGAATGATCGACCAATGATTTGTCATTTAAAATGTAATGGTATATTTGGAAGATATTATTATGTACGAGAAAACCAAATACTAACAATTTAGGTAATATTCGAGATATCTTCAAGCTATCAGAAAACCGTATATTTGGGGGTAATGCATCAAGCTTGTGTGAAAACTGTTGAAGGCGAAAACGTTTCAATAAAACAACCATCAATATTTTTAAATAACAATGATCTGTGACTCCGCATTATGTGATTCGTTTAAATAAACGTTTTGTATCTGTGCGGGGATATTATCATGACTAGTTTGACAGCGACACATTGTGACGTAAAAATTAAGGAAACGTTAACATTAAAATATTTGCCTTGGAGTTCGGCATTTACATTTGAAAACCATATTCCTCAAGAGTTCAGCGCAAACAAACACAATTGTACATAGTCTTTCTTCCATCTCATTAGATGAATTAAAATCACGTGTCAGTATGTTTGTAGGTTAATAAATATATCGTCAAAATAACCCGTTCATTGTTTGACTGGAAGAGGAAACCGTATCGCAAATACAAAAGGCTTAAAATTTTAAACTTAAAAATAACGATGCAAAGTGTTTCTAATGGTATAAAAAAATTGATAAAAAAACCAGGCGTGGACAATCGCACGACCTTCCGACAGGCGAACTTGGCCTAGCCTCGAGTTAGTACTTCATTATCTATGCTAGATCAAGTGATAGATTTAAATTTGAAGAGTCATACATTAATTTATTACTTTGGACGTTTATTATTTGTGTTATGTACAGCTCTTAATATAAATACACTACTGCGTGTGTGTGTAGTGAATTGATTTGAATGCGTGTCCATTTTTACCTTTTTATAAATTCTTGAACCTTCTTCATTATCGTTTCCTTAGATCTGAGCATTCCCCACTCTCTTCTATTTTAGGTCAGGTGGATAGCCGGCCTGGAGTTTCAGTGTGGTAGCTACTCCAATAGAGACCATCCATCTAGTGGGCGCCCTGCCACTGCTTTTTCTTCCTTCGGCGCAGTCAGCCAGCAGTATTTTTCAAGGCTGTCTGGCTGGTGGCGAGCTATGTGGCCGAAGAAATCTAGAAGTCGTCGAAAATAAGTCGTGGAGAGGCGAGTTTTGATGATCCATCCAGAATAGGCTCATTGGTGCGGCGCTCAGTCCATGAGACTCCTACCATTTTGCGCCAATACCACATTTGCGTCACAAATGCGTCTATCTTGAATAGGATTTGTATAAAACCCGTTTTTATTGAGTGTCTACATCTTGACATGAGACACTATAGTAAATATTAAGCCTATCGCGCATAATTGCATGGTGCATCATTTTTGAGATCTCGTGACAAGTCAGGGTATTGTATTAGGTATTGGTGGAATTTTCCTTATGCAAATAAATTTTATATTTTAATAAATTTAATGATGTGTAACATACGAGTATATTAAATTTGAATTAAGGTAAGTTTTCCCTTTTCCCTAATAACCCCGTAATACCTATTCCCAAAAGGGATTCAAGCACGTACGTATTATTGTATAGAAGTTCCACAAGACAAATGCAAGACAGTGTCACGAATATAATATAGTATCGATATATTGTTTTACATGATAAAAGTCCGATAAATCGGCACAATAGAAAAAAAAACATCTGTTTACCGACTGTTAGGAAATTCCCTATAACCTCAAACTCATCGAAGTCACGGCCTCTATGATCTACTCTAAATTTAATGAATGACCCTAATAATCAGCATGTAACAAAAAGCGGTGACTATCGCAGAACATCCCTGGCTGTATCGATAAAAACCGCGGAGGTCGATGGTTGACTAAGGCGGTTTTTGTTGACGCCAATTTGTCGCCGAGGTTATTGGAATCTGACGGATTTGCGCAATGCCACTTTACTATTGCAATGATGTAAATATACTTCGTGCTATGATTCACGTATTTTATAAACAACGGAGTAGGCAGGATCAATAGAACTTCATTTATTCGATACGATTACTATAGTGTCTACTATTTATAAACAGGAAGATCCTTTAGTGCTCTTAAATATTTGTACAAAAGCAAACCTATTTAGTATTTTCTTCTAGATGATTTAGGGGTTAAGGTCAGAAATACAGAAATGACATTAAAAGCATCACGGCCAATGCTCAGGGCCCCAGTCTGCTCAACCAATTCCGTACAAAATGAATGAACATTTCATTAGCATCATAGTGTGTTCATTGTAAATCTTCATTGACATCAATATTTGCTAGTCTCTTAGTTTATTTGTGTCACTGTGGTTTTTCGATGGCATACAACTGACACACCAATCGTATGTGTGTTATGAATGATGGAATAATTATTGATATCTGTGTAATTCGAGTAGATCGGAATCTTCAGATTGACCTGGCGAGGAATCCTGTAAAGTTTGGTGACGGATCGGAGCACTCCTCTTATTGAACTGTCAAATACAGCTTTTATTTACTATGATTTTCTATTGTTTTATAACCCAAATTTGTATTGACACATGCGTTGTGTATATTTATGTCATTATAAACCATATTGAAGAATAATGAAGTATAATAAATCCCTAAATGATAAGAATGATATTGTATCTACTGATTTGTACGGGTGTAGGTAATGATCTTCACCAGCTCGAGAAGAGACGATACGGAGAGAAGTGAATATTTTAATATATTGTGAGAGTTAAATTAAATATTTATTAATGTAAGTTTATTGTTTAAATAAAATAAAGCAAAATCTAGCCAGGAGACGCGGCCTGGGTACGCTAATAAAACATAAAACGTAAAATAAAAAAGCCCCCTTATAAAAGGTGTTATGGATTACACGAAGTACTACTAAATGTATGTATGTACTGGTGATTAGAAAAACTGCAAATTTCAAAATTAATCTCTTCACATTTCAATAAGGAACCCAAAAAGCAAAAATGCAATTAAATTTTCATCAATTTGTTCGTAACAAATATTCCTAATCATTGTCTATTTTAACATCATACTTAAAGACACGGTTCCGTTACATTTTAATTCCAATACCGTCAGATGTAAGGTTGTTTTTCGTTTATCAATATTTCTTTCATACATGGCATGAAACCTTCGAGATAAATCCTCTAATCCACCATTTAATTGTTACTTCATACTGTCATCACGAATTTTAACAGGCTTATTGTAATTCGACCGCGTAATTTGACAATCGATTACAAAATGGCCGCTCGCTGGAGTAATTACGAAGCTATAATAATAACTGATCTCGATAAAATTACAAAAATTGTTTTGGATATTTCATAACTATATTTATTTTATTTAAAAATATTATTATTTTAAATAAAAGTTATTTAACAGATTAAAAATAAACGTATTATTTTATTTCTAAATAAAGGAATTCCTTATCTGTTTCTCTTCACGCATAATTCACGCAAAACGTCTCTCATTCTTCGTACAGCAAAAGACTGGAAAAGTTTGCCCGCGTCTGTCTTTCCTTCCGATTAAAATGTGGGTATTTTCAAGAGTAGAGTGAATAGGCATTTACTAAGCTAGTGCGCCTTACCATCCAGGACTGCATTTCCACTTAACATCAGGTGGGATCGTAGTCAAGCGCTTGCTTAAAAATTATATAAAAAAAATAATTGTATCTGTTATTGGGACAAACTTTTCAGTAACCGAGTGGGAAGCCATCATCATCAATTTCATCCAATCATGACTGACGGATTGTTCACAATAAAAACCAAAGTTCTTGTTTTAGCCGCTACCCCGTTAACCTCGTATCTATAAACTCTCTCTCTTTCTTGCGATGCACGTAATGGTGGGGTCAGCTCTCTGGGTGGTCGCTTTACACGTCATCCGCGATCCGCTATCCGCGACATTCTGGATATCTTGCATCCAAGTTAACGTAGTCGGGAGGTCTGTTCTTAGCATGTCCATACCATTGCAGCCTACTCTCTGCATCATGTCTGCAATATCGTGTTTATCCAGGCTGCCACGCATATACTCGATACGTTTCAACCGACTGCAAAAAAGAAGTAGGTTCTCAATCCGTTTGTATGTATATTTTTATATTTGTTACCTGATAACTTTCTGGCTTGATAACTAACTGGCTGAACCGATTTCGATAATTCTCTTTTTATTTGAGCTAAGTTTATCTAAGCTAGTGCTTTCAGTGTGATCCCATTTATTTTTCGTCTAATTCTGACAATGGCATTCATGACAAAATCATATAGCAGTGCAAGGCGACATCGGTAGGCCCGATTCGCCTTGCCCTGCAAGGGCGCAGGGGGGAGGGAGTAACTTCCCCGGGACGTGCTCTTCTAAGAGCACAGTGCAGAGCGACTCCGGTGCGTTACTCTGGAGATCCTGAAGCCCCTCACCATGCACCGAGGAAGGGCCGCCGG
The DNA here is from genome assembly GCA_029286785.1 of Meandrusa payeni. NCBI lineage: Eukaryota > Metazoa > Arthropoda > Insecta > Lepidoptera > Papilionidae > Meandrusa > Meandrusa payeni. The sequence goes on from JAGSMX010000029.1 coordinate 9,504,567, forward strand.
GGAGGTTTTAGTGGGTAAAAACCCACATAACTGCCGCCTTTCCCCCAGTAGGCGGGATATCTCGTTTAAGATTTCTTCCCCGTGAACAAAAAAAAGGTGTTGGGGAAGGACCTTGACTCTGAACTCGTAGCGTTAACCTGTTCCACGTGCGTCACGCCGGGCGGTGCTGGTCACGTGAGCCATGCTCCAGTGGACCAGCAGGACGGCGCAATGTTTGATTCGCTCGGTGGCTGCCCGCATGCTCACTCATTCGGAGGACATGCTTGACGGCCTACTACTCTGGTCTGTGTTTGTGAACACGCCCGTTACAAATGTTAATGAAATTGTGAATTCGACACTTGAATAAATTATAGATAACACTCTATCTGATTATATAAGATCTCACGTCTTAGCCCTACGCACCAGTAGCCCTTCAGGTATTTTCTTTTTTAATTTATTTAGTTCCCTGCTGCTATTTATTCTGCAGCAGCCTTGTTTACAGATGATATTGCATAAAAAAAAGAAAAAAAAGGATTCAAAAAATAAAAAAAATAAAAATCTTCATTTTCAAAACAAAACACATACAAGAAGCATGTAAGTATGTTTGGATCTTCTTTTAAGTATTATAATATAATTATATGTATGTGTGAGTGTGTGAGAGTGTGCATATGTGTGTTAAAGTTACAGCCTTTATATATGTCCCACTGCTGGGCGCAGGCCTTCTCTGTAAAGAGAGTATAAGGGCATAGTCCGCCACGCGGCCCTAATGCGGATTGGCAGACTTCACATGCCGTAGAAAAATTTCCTAAGTCATGTAGGTTTCCTTACGATGTTTTCCTTCACCGCCGAGCGCGTGGTAAATCAGGGCATAAAATTGCAACAACAAATTTATTGGTGCCGGCACCGGGGATCAAACTCGGGTTGCTAGCGTACTACACAACTTGAGCCAATCGCACGGACACTGAGCTACCACGGCTCAGTGTGTGTATTTATGTGAAATTACGATAAAAATGTACAAGCAAGATATAATTGAAATTGGTATCGTAATATTGCCTCCGTATCCTCGTAGTCCAAACCTTCCATCCAATTTAGTAAAGATGCTTTACAGTCGTGCCAGTATAAAGCATTAATGTGTAATTTCTTGTTTTTATGTTTATAAACATAGCTTGATAGCTTTCTATATTGGAAACTGGCAAATTACGAGAATGAGTTAAAAGTTAAAACTTTTTGCCGTGCATAGTACTGCGGTGGACCCAATGGCCAGGGCTACCATTCGCAGTACCTCAGTGACCTCTGTGCAGTACTCTAAAAATACTTCCATTTGTTCCTGTCGTGCTCTCAAAAATAAGAACACATTAATAACCATGAACCGACATTGTGAAAATATTTTTATCCTATTGGCGATGGTTCGTTCTTCTTTAATCTTCTGTCGGTTATCATTAAGGCTATTTAATTGTTGATGCAGCAGCTTGTTCAAGGACCGTGTGCTCATGTTGAACCATGTTCGGAGATTTCGCAGCCATGAAATACGTTTTATTCCAGGTGGTCGTTTACCCTGGATTTTTCCTTGGATGATGAGTTGATTGACGAAGATGTTTCGTTACAAAAATAGCAGTCAAATCAATAAATTAAAACTTTTTGTCGATAATGATCTTAAATATAGGCTGATAACCATCACTCTTCCTGACATCTATTGGTGAGTAATAATATTGTTATATACCAAAAAATACCGCGAAAAACTCAGTAATCAAGGTACTCTGTTTTAAAGGTGTTAACGTACGTATAATTTACATTCGCCAAAACCTTATCCCTAGAGCAGTTACGATATCGCTCGGCCGGGGTCCGCGGTACGTTTTAGAAAGCGGTCCGATGTCGTTTTTGTCGCGTTTTCATTGTCGCCGGCAAAAAGCGATCGAAAGGTGCCGCTGTCACCGGCGCCCGAAGAAATGATAGATTATGAATGTGTCAATTGCGAACGTCAATACACAGTGGTTACGGTTACGGCCTCGGGATTTCCGTCTCGAGTTCGGTTACGAGTCGGAACAAAAAAATTCCGAACAGAATATGAATTATTTGTTCCTTTTTTTTTGTTGACGGGGAGGAAATCTTCACAAAGATACCTCGCCATCTGGGGGGAAGGCGGCGGTTATGTGGGGTTCTTACCCACTAAAACCTCCCCGGTGGCCCTTTCCTCGGTGCATGATGAGGGGCTGCGGGATCTCACGTGGAACGCACTGGAGCCCCTCTGCACTGTGCTCAAGGAGAGCACGTCCCGGGGAGGTTACTTCCTCCCCTGTGCCCTCGCAGTGCAAGGCGACACGGGCCAGCCGATGTCGCCTTCTTCCCGGGTCCACTTTGGTGGACGACAAAGGCCCCCACCCTTGTCGCCCAGTGAACCCGAGGCCCCTTTTAGTCGCCTTGTACGACAGGCAGGGGATACCGTAGTCTTATTCTTGAGAGCCCAGAACTACAGGGCTGATAAATTATTTGTTCCTGGACCAACATCACAACAATATATTATCAATGTGTTTGTATGTTTTTTTGTTACCCTATAACTTTCGACTGGGTAAGCCGATTTTGATGAATCTTTTTTTATTTGAACGCTGGTTCTTCCCCTGTGATCCCGTTTATAATGGAATCCATATTAAAACCATAGAAGTCTTAAATTTGTATTAAATATGATGCTAGATAAAAAGCACAATTATCAATATCAGGCCACCCGATTTCGATGATTCATTTTTTATTGTAAAGGATGTACTTCAAAGGTAGTTTGATGAGAGTGTTAGGTTTTGATTAATTCATCAAATTGGTTTTTATTTTTACTCTTAAATATACTTCTATATACCAAGCTTATATGTGAGCCCATATGTCGTCATACGTCACACGCATTTTTAAGTATGATTTTTTTTTAATTTAAAACATCTAAAAACGGCAACGGAACATCATATTGTAAATCTAATCGTTAAGCTACTATTTCTACTTCTTTAAAGTGTAAAGTAAATAAAGTAAAAAGTAAATAAAATAAACTTGACACTTGTACTTTTCATATCTCAACCCCGGTCTTAAAATTATGAAAAAAAGTCCGCTTCTCTATGACATAAAGGTTAATTTAACACCGGTAACGCCATGGGAAAATTCACTAGTTTTGAACAAAGAACACGTAACCTAGACCCGAGTCGACAATACAGCGTTCCCACACTTGAGTCTGAATTAAATTGAAAAAAAAAACAATGTTTTCACTTACGTAAGCTTTATCTAACACCGAAGTTCACGACGGTGAGAAAAGCTTACAGAGTATGCATAACTGACTTACAATCAGACACAATTTGGATGTTTTCAAGAATAGAGTGAATAGGCGAAGGTAGTGTTTTTGTGACGAACCGCAACAGTTGCATCCTTGGCTCCTACTTTCCAGGATCTATCTGTGGAATTCACTGATCGTCTTCAGTTATTGGGTATTGAAATCTCTTCGACCCTAAACTATGGACGATTCATCAAGTCTAAGGCTAAGCTAGCTGCAAAAACTTGGGATCTTGGTCAAAGCTTTTAACACTTTATAAAGCTCAAGTCCGGTCGTGTGTAGAGTACTGCTGTCACATTTGAGCAGGCGCAGCTAAATGCCATCTCGCAGCTTTAGACTCGGTGGAGAGGCGGGCTAAGAGGCTATTTGGTGACGCAGCTGAAACCAATCTGCTCAGTCTTGAGCACAGGCGTAAGGTAGCTAGCCTTTCGGTTTTCTACAGATTGCATTTTGGAAAGTGTGCTCAGGAACTACAAGAAACTACTACAAAAAAGTTTCACCGGATTCGAGAGATAACAGAGCTCTTCGGTCGCTTTAAATTCATTTATATCATATAAATGTAAGCTTTGTGGTGACGTTGACGTTCGGTTTTAAGAAATTTATTTCTCAAAAAGAATACACAATATTCACTTTAATATTTGAGAAAACAATAACTGACATTCACTGCTTAAAATTACTTTCTTAAGACTATTGGAGATCTAAAGTTAGGTATTTAATAAATATGACTTAAGACTATTTTTAAAACTTACTATAGAGGTACAGTTTTTGACATGCTGAGGCAGCTTGTTGTACCGCTGAGCTCCCTCGTATAGTAAATTTGTTTTACCATATTATGTTCTAATCATAGGTAACTGTATCTCATCTTTACGTCTAGTGTGGTATTTGTGTGTCTTTTTGTTGAATGTAATTTGTGTATTTATGTTATTTGTCAATATTTTTCTTATAACATACATGTGGTGTAAACATACGTTGACAGAGGATTGACATTTTGGGTGTGCATCGATCGGATCGAAATAAAACTCTAAACTCGATTTATAAAGTAAAAGGACAATTCGGATTTGAATTAAAGAAATTTAGTTGTTGTTTTGGTTTCTCTGATTTAGATGTATCACATAGTGTTTTGCTTAAACAAGAAAGGTAATAGTTAATCTTATATATAGATTAAGCAAATAATAGACACTATAAAATGGCCTATCAACTAGCCGTGACTTCAACGTTTCAAAACTTAAAAGATTAAGAATACATTTCAAAATTAGATGTGAGAATCAGTGACGTTCTTAGGAAGTTAATGTGACCAATCTTTCTAAAACTATAGACTAAAATATAAAATAAAATTTATAACACGTATACTTCTCGCCTAGCTTTAAACTTTTAAATTGTTTTTCAAACTTATTGTTATTGCTAGTGGCCAGTATGATGCCACTCGAGTGGTTAAAGTATGAACACGAAGGTGGGAGATATTTAACAATGATGGAAATATTTCAGTAGAAAAAAATAAATTGTATTATAAAATTGAGCTACACTTTCGAAGGCATTCAAGCTTATATTCATGAAAGGTATTATATCTTAATATAAAAGAGAAAGTGTGTGTGTTCCCAATAGGCTCCGAAACGGCTGGACCTTCCAATGAAACTTTCAGGGAATCTTCAGATTGACCTGACGAGTAATCCCGTAAGGTTTGGTGACGATCGGTGCACTGCTCTTTTTGAACTGTCAAATACAGCTTTTATTTACTATGATGATATTCTATTGTTTTATAATACAAATTTGTATTGTAGATATTTGAATGTCATTATGAACCATATTGAAGTACAATGGATTATATTGCATGTACATGGGTGTAGGTAATGATCTTCACTCGGTCGAGAAGAGAATGAATAATAAATAATTAATTGTGAGATTTAAATTAAATATTTAATTATGTAAGTTTATTATTTGAATAAAATAAAGCAAAATCTAGGCCAGCGAAGCGGACTGGTTACGCTAGTAGACTAAATTTACTTAATTACTATATATCTTTTCTTTCCTTTTGTTTCTAAGGGGCTGTAACTGATCAACAAACTCTGAAAATGGTCTATTTCTCTCTGGCGCAATCAGTATTGTCCTACTGTGTAACTGCTTGGGGTGGCTCCAGTAAAACCAGTTTCATTTACTTAGAGAGAGCTCAAAGAGCAGTCCTCAAAGTAATTTTATCAAAGTCAATCCGGTTCCCTACCGATGAATTATTTACAATCGCTAAGGTCCTAACTGTGAGACAATTATTCATTCGTCAAATGATTTTGCGTAAACACATTTAATTACCTTTTGTGAACCTGACTTCTAACACTCGGCGAGCTGGACGAATATGTGAGGTAGCAATCTGTCCGTCTGCACTTGCTAGGCGCCATTATGTTTACCTAGCTTCTACTGTTTATAACAAAATTAATAAAGTATTGAATTTGTATCCTCTCTCGTACCGGGAATGTAAAACTAAAATCACCAACTACTTGCAAAATTTAACTTATAATGACACTGAAGCAATTCTGTCTGGATGCTATACTCACACACACGCATATACACACACACGCACACACACACATATGCACAATAATGTATCTATATCTTTTTCTTCTAATATTATGTACATAATTATAAGTTTAATTTGTATTTCTATTGTTTGTGTCTCGAGGTGGCGTAAACTGCTGCGACACAGTTGCCAACTACTGTAGCAGTTTACGTACGTTCTGTATTGTAATATTTCTTTATCTTTTGTCCAAATAAAATTTTATTTATTTATTTATTTCTCTACTAACTTCTTTTCATTAACTTTTGCCTACAACATTGTCAATTGAATTGAAGTGAAAACTTTTTTAGCCGTATTGAGCACTTTGTGGTAGAGGAAAATGTTATGGGTCACCGTCATGCTAATGTTATATTTATATTATCTCATGATCTTGTACAGTCCGTTATATATTTGATTAATAAATAATCTAACATGTATATAATTGTTGCTCGGAGTGTCAAAACATGTGAAAACCAGATCTATGTTTATAATTATATTTTTTTTTAAATAATAATCGATAATAAAAGATAAAATAGAAATTAAATATACTCTCACGTCTCAATCCCACCAGGAATTAGGTACTGCGCCTTACGATCAAGGACTGCATTTCCACTTAACATCAAGGGCGATTGTGGTGAAGCACTCGCTTAGAAAGTATTAAAAAAAAGGTTAGAATAGTAGATAATAATCGTCGTCTTCTTTTTAGCAAGTTTATTGTATGTATATCGGACAGAGAGTGAGTCAATCGCTATGCAACGTACACAAATTTTAGGGTGTGCTTACAATTTTGACTTCAAGTCTGACTTTCTTCTTTTTATTTCATAATTATCGTACGAATATTACGAAGTTATATTCTTTCCAAAAAAAATGAACATCGAAATCGGTTGGCGTGATATTGAGTTATTTGTCGCGCACATACATAATTCAAATATAAAACATATGGTTTTCTCACGGGAGCACCAGCTTTCATATGATAGAAGAATCATTCAAAATCGGATGTAGTGGAGTCGTATGTGGAAGAATTAATGTTATGTAATATAAAGGTTGTATGGAGGGTTTTTGGTATGACACCTGTAGTAGATAGCACTATTGGAACTGTTCAGACATGATATATAAATATTATTACATATATAATAGGTAATACACTATTTCTTGTTTCAGTCATGTTATATTTACGTATGTATTGATTTTGTAACGTTATGTCACACCCGCTATATATTGTTAATTTTCAAATAAGTATTGATATTATTTCAAAAACTTTATCCAATAACTTTAAAGTTGTAATAAAAGTTTGTTTTTTAATAAACTCTTATAAGATTCTTAATGGGAATTCGTTTTAATTGACTCAACTTAAAATAGCACGCGTTCACTTTTTCTCATTTCCGCAATCATCTTTGTAAGAAAACTGAAATGAAGAAACTTTCAACATAATTTTTTAATCATGTTCTATCTTATGATTCGTTATTTACTTAATCGTTTTGCTTAAAAGTATGACTAACTTTCGAAATTCCAGTTCTAGAAATCTTCAAATTAGTTACGCAGAGTCATTGTTGGAAACATAAAGAACGTTACGGATTATCGTAGCCCGTTGCCACTTCTAGTTTACAACCTAGAGGTATTTAAAAACATTAGATAACTATATATTTCAAATTTCATAACATTTAGAAGCAGTGAAAATATAATACAAGACATACCTCAACCGTAAAATCGCCGAGCAGTCGAACAGAATCACGTAATCTGGACTTTTTAGGAAAAAAAAAATTCAAACGATCACGTTGATCGAAGTGAACACGGAACAAACGCCAAAAACTTTCTATTGAAACCACTACGATATCTAGTCTCACAGTCAGGTAAACACTGTTCTCACTGGCACTGGGTTTTCCTTTTTTCCTCAGAAACAGTTTTTTTTGTGCACCAAACGGCAGAGACGTCCGCCCGCGTCGGCGAGCGATACACAAATGCGTTTGAGTGGAACAAAGTCGACTCCCGCGCAGCGATCTGAGACCGGCGCCGCGTATGTGTTGCTCACACACACGCGAAGGCTTATGTAAGCCGTGTCCTTATGTAAAAGGCATATAATTTTGATACGAGACGGAAAACGGTCATTACAGTTTTCGTGATTGCGTTGACAATTGCGTAGTTTATTAATTATTTCTTTCGACCCTTCTTCCTTTATTTCACTACTGATAACTTGACCTGCATAGCAATATTATAAGAGTAAGTTGTCCCCTAAAAATCACTAAGAAACGAATTATAAGCCTTTCAAAAATATTTTTTCATACCCCCAACACGTCTGTTGTATTCATACTCTCCCCTGTGTATTGTTAGCCTTTTATACTGTATCTAATATATCTACACACTAAATAAATAAATAAAAAATGAAAATAAAATAGCCCTTATTTGCCACTACAAAATAACATGACACATAAAAATAATTTATTTCATATTGTTAGTATTAGTCGTCACTGCGGTGCAGGCCTCTCCTAAACTTTTCCATCTTTGTCTATCCCATGCTATCTGCATCCTCCACCTACTACTCACTACACATTACATATAAGCATATATTTTCTCTTCCTTGTATAAATCACTCCTATTTCTATCTTGCTATCTTACCGAAATCCCGAATTTGTTCCTTCCGGCAATAAACTTAACGATCTTATGGTAGGTAGTGCCAATATAGGTGCGCAGGAGACGTTTCAGACGTCTCCTCTCGCCGCCCCCGTAATCCGAAGCGGGGCCAGGATGGGAACCTGGCCCCAGCATGCTTCGGCGTCGTCGGGACTTCTCTGAGTGCCGGAGAAGTCCCCTTTGAGGGTGAAGTCCGGTCTTTGCCGGGACCGGCCGGTCGTTAGGGTGTCCTGTCGCTGACAGATCCGGGACACCCCGCTCATAACGGCTGATGGCATTCGCGGTAGGTTTAGTGGGTATGGGCTGCCCAGGCCGAGTCCCACACATCCCTCCGAGCCCACCCAGGGTACCGGAGGATGGTCTATAAACAGATACCCCGCGTTAACAAAAAAAAAGAAAAGGTAGTGCCAATATCTCTGGCAGGGAAAAGAAAGTGGAAGGCGTTTTCTTCTGTGAACCCATCGTGGCTCAGAAGGAGGCCGCCGAGCGGGATCGGTAGAGAACCGATCACAAAAAGACGCCGGGTCGGTGAGTGGGTTCCCGACCAGGGCTGTAGTAGACCCAGGAATAAGGCGACACTGGTGGACCCGTGTCTTATCACTAGGATGCTGGGTGCTGGGGAAGGGAGTAACCTCACCCGGGACGTGCAGAGCACAGTACAGAGGGGCTTCAGTGTCTTCCACTGAAGATACCGATACCGTCATCATGTACCAAAAGGGCCATCGGGGGAGTTTTAGTTTTCCTTCACCGCTAAGACCACGGTTAATTAGCACTTAAAATTTCAATAAACAAATTCGTACATACCCTTCCCACTTGTATTGCAAACTTACTATATATCTTGAGGCGAACGCCCGGACAGGCGGACGGAAAACCAAAGCCTTGCGAAATATTGCAAGTAAAGGGGGAGGGGAGCATAGAATGGGAGGTTTGGGCTAGGATGGGGCCTACCCATCGCACTAGAGCCACTAGACACACAGTATTTTTTTGTTTTAATGTAACATGAGGCATGACTACTGACTTATGTTTTAATTCAGAGTTTAAGACACACAGTATTGAGTTGATGCAACTCATGCTGCTGAGCTGACATCCGGGTAATTGGGGGTCACTCCGAGGCTTTGCTTGCTTGCCCGGATAGGCTTAGTAGATATCAAGACAACCGGTCAAAATGACTTTCTTTGGAAAGTAGTGCATAGCGTCGAAGGAAAGTTACATGCAGTGTTCATGTTATTACATAGCTCTAGCAAACTTTTTGAGAAATTCTAAGCCCTAATGGCTCTTATAGCTTTTGACTAAGAAAGGACGTTTTTTCATCGCTTACCATATGTATGGACAGGAAATATGAATATATGAACACAAGTATATTTACGAATAAAAACAAAAGCCGACTTCAAATCAAATCAAACGTTAAACGCTATTACGCGCGAACGCTTGGATTCTCGAATATTTCCGAATTATTTTAGGAATATTAAAAAATCGAACTTAATCAGAACTTAACCAAACTTTCATCAAACCACTGGAGATCCCGGAGCCCCTCACCATGCACTGAGGAAACGCCACCGGGGAGGTTTTAGTGGGTAAAAACCCCACATAACCGCCGCCTTCCCCCAGAAGGCGGGGTATCTTTTCGAAGATTTCCTCCCCGTTAAAAAAAAGATAATGTACCATAGATTATGGTTATGTAGTTATTAAGTATGGTAGGTAGACTTGATAACTGTGAGTGAGTGTTATAATTTATCTATGTATCTGTATAATAAATATATAACTTTGATTCTGGCAGCTGCAATGTGAATGACTTCCCATAAATGTTTGAGAAACGAACAGGAGTTGTAAGTTTAAGTGTTTGAGAGGAACGTAAGAGTAGAGGATTGGAAAGGTGCATAAATTCAAATCGTCTAAGTTTATTAAACCTTACCATCTTTTAAATAGTTGAATATATCCCGACACCCGTCAGCTGTGTCTATTATACAGATGACTGTGACGATGCCACAGGCAGACTGATGACAAAGGCAATGGCCGCATCAAGGGAGAGGATAGTGGACTACAACCTAAAAATGGCCATGAGAAGCAGGGACACAGCGGTCGCGGAGAAGCTAATAGCAATGCAGCGGGGCGTCCGCGACGCGTGAACCGGAGCGATCTCTGGCCACCTCCAAATTCAGGCATTATTTATATATATAAAAAAAGGAAAATAGTAACTGTAGAAGTGGCACTCTTTTAATAAATGCAGAGTGAATAATTTAAGTGTATTGGAAAAGAGCACGGACACAGGTCTGTGGCTGCGTTAAATAGTTGAAATAGTTTGTTTTTTTAAAAAAAGAATACTGTCGATATTAAGTATTCACTAATATTACTAACATCTTCGTTAACCATTCCAACTAATCTTATGCTTAGTGCTAGGAGATGGTTCACGTCAATAGTCGAATGGCAGATTTGAATTAAGCTAAGGTTTCGTAGACCCTAACCATTAGGCTATTCACTCTTTCAACGCAACTGTATCTATATAAGTAAAATGCCTTTGTAATTAAAATCGCACAATCGTTTCTTCTAATTACAAAAGAAACTCAAAATTACTATATTATAGAGCACACCACAGTCCAGTATTGCACGATTACAATCGTAATTAAAACTTTAAAAAATTGGAATAGAGCAAAAAGTGATGGCATTAGAGAGACAGGTGGAAATGGCTGTGTCACTGTCACGCTTGCACGGTTTGCTATACAACTATCCCTGTCTACCGGAAGACATTGTTGATGGATAAATTGTAACGGCCGGCTGTTGTAACTGACTTTTGTTGAACAGTGGCTCTCAATCTGTTAATTGAGATCGATATAGCTTTACTTGCTTTGGTGTGGACAAATGTAATTAAACATTTTCTCTTAGCGCACGGTATAGAGCCTGTTTGATAGTTTTTTGTTTGTCTAAAGGATTAGCTTAAAGGTTATTACTACTTCAGAAGACTTAAAACCTGAAGTCTTAGGGCCTGCGCCTAGTTATCAAATTTGTTTGAGCATGCAGACTAATGTGCATACTAATGTATATATTATTTATAAATGGAAAAGCGGTGCGAGTTGATAGTCGAGTGTTTCACTATATTACATTATATATTATTAATCCATCTAGTCCATCCGTCTAGTCTACATAGACTCACGAAATTTTAGTTACTAACTCTCAACTACGGTGAGATCGGTAGAAAAGGTTATTCTCGGATGTATATAGTCTTGGGAAATCTTGCACTCCCTCATGTCTCCCTACACCTTACTCTCCCTCCATGTTTAGGATTTTTCTCTGGATCCTTGATCGACCTTAAAAAGTTACAGTGCCGGTTTTCCTACGTAGTCGGGAGGCCTCCTCTTAACGTGTCGACACCATCGCAGACTACTCTGTAGCATCTTGGCGGCAACGTCTCGTACATCCACGCTTCCTCGCATATACTCGTTGCGTTTTTATAAAGCCTGGTTACGCCACACATCCATTTCAGCATAATTCAAATGTATTAAATAAAAGAGATTGAACGATAATAATCTAAAAAAATCCCAGGTGTCTGGGCGCAAGGCCGACGACGAATCCTATGTTATACACACCTTATGACGTTATTCTAATTTACTAAGCATAAATTTATGTTCTCTATCTCTCTCATAACGTGCTCTCGCTTACACACTTTGAACGATGCATTATCGGCAATTGTCGGGAACTCTCGGCTCGAGCGATACGGGACATTTTGCGCGAATGACATCCAGTATTCATCATTTTATAAGACGTTGTCATGTCTTAATATACATTCTATAATATGATAATTACAAAGGCATGGATATATGAGGAATTTTGAACAATTTAGTGAGGAACAATGCAATTTTCCATTTTCAAAAGTTTGAGTAGCGCTGTGCTGTATAACAAAGAGCGCTACCGGCGCACGCGCAGCGCGACGATTGTTCACTAAAAGATTTCACAAAATAAGATAAAACAATATCAATTACAGAAACAATGCTGTCCATTCCATTTCTATTGTCACTAATGTCCAGACTAGTGGTGGCTCGATAGAGCAGTCGCGGGTTTTGGCTTCGACATCATTTTATTATGATCGAAAGTTTTTGGCCGAAAACCTATAGATTATCGGAAATCAAATTCAATAACTTACTTATTATTACATAAGTATTTTTGCATATACTTGAGTTTTATTCAACTCCTATAGAATTAATAACAACTAAACTTTTTCACGACTGTCCCTTCAAATGAGACCGCGGTGAGACAAACGCGGAATTATTAAGTTAGGTTATCGACAACGCTTCCCGAAGTGGCGAAGCTTTAGAATGTCGCTTAGATTATCCGTGACGTGATAGCAACCGACAGAGCCGTGATTTTTGATGATAAGAATTAAGGATTTTGAAGTATTCAAGATAAGTTATAGCGCCACGAATGTATCGGTTTATTGATGCTGCTGATATGTACATGGGTGTAGGTAATGATCTTCACCCGCTCGAGAAGAGAATGAATACGGAGAGAAATGTATAATTTAATATATTTTGAGAGTTAAATTAAAGTATTTAATGATGTAAGTTTATTGTTTAAATAAAGCAAAATCTAGCCCAGCGAAGCGGGCTGGGTACGCTAGTAATCTGATAAAATAAATGCTTGCTACGGTCTGTAGAAGATTCAGCTCAACAGGCCAATACTAGTGGTCGTAACTACGAGGCGGCTTAGCAGTAAATTCAGTCTAGAAAATGAACAGTATTCTATATAATCAACTGAATATAAAAAATAAGTCTCAATTTTTCTATATGTCTTTTATATTTGCTTGCTCAGCATTTTAGACTGGGTGAACCGATTTTGTTGATCCTTTTTTGAAGCTGGTGCTTCTAATGTGGTCCAATTTAAATATGGTCCAGTTCTGATAATGAGAAAATCTATGTCTTAAATCTGCATTAAGTATTTGTGAGACAAATGGATGAATAACTTATATCACGCCAACGGATTTAGCTAATTTATTTTTTATTGGAAAGGATGTAATTTAAGGGTAGTTTGATGAGAGTTTGGTTAGGTTCCTAATAATTCTATTTATATATTTCAGTATATTTTATTTGATTTTTGTGTTTACTTTAAACATATACATACATAAATATAGCTGTAGTAATTCTTTTTAAGGCAATATTTCCCGGTATACTTATGGAAACTAAACTTAATTCTTAGTTCTTAGCGGAAGTGTTTATTTTAATTTAAATTTACAAAAAAATATTTTTTTTTTGTTATATCTTATAAAACTGAGTTGAATTAATTATGTAATTGTTTTAAAATTAAAGGGAAATGAAATATACAATATGATTTATAAAGAGATAACTACTTAAAATGCCTTTCGTAGTACGTGTGCTCGTTGATGTCTATTACTTGACTATATTGACTACTATAACATGTTGTAGTGACAATAATTTTTGTATTACAAAATTACAATACAAAATTATTGTATTACAATCAATTAGTAATACAATAATTTTGTATCATATTGTGTTTCTTTTTCTAACCAATTCAACTAAAATTTTACTTCTTACAAATACGTTTTTGTTTGAATACTTTAAAGACAAACAGCTTGTTTCTAACCTGTTTTCGTAATCATTTTTGTTTAGGTTAAACAATATATTTGTAACTTTTTTTTATAGGATTAGTGGCAAACGAGCACACAGCTTAAGTGATCATCGGCGCCCATAAACATCCACAGCACCAAAGAAACTGCAGTTGCGTTGCCGGCCTTTAAGATAGGAGTAGGCTTGTTTCTTGAAGGTCCCCAAATCGTAAACGTTCGGAAGCACCACTGGTGACAGTTGATTCTACAGGTTGACAGTGCGTGGAAGAAAGTTACGATAAAACGTACAGTCGTGGAAGGCCAACCAAATGTTTTGGATTGTGAATGGTGTGACTTCCTTTAATTACTGTGTCATCGTATAAATTCCACTACAATTTTATTTAATTTATTCAAACTTACGGTTATATTGAAAAGTTATATATATTAATAATAATAATAATAATAATAATTCATTTATTCAAAGTAACCAAGACTCATCACTACATCAAATAACTACCAAATAACAACCTTAAACTAAATTATAAGATAAAAATATAAAATTATTATTATAACTATTGGATTATAATATAAAATAAAGAAATATAATATTATACTAAAGGCTTAACTATGCTTATGAATACCTTACCCCATGTGAGACGGCGCAGCATCTGTTTACATAAACACAGTCAAGCCTTTGAGCAATCATGCTCAGGATGCTGTTGGAGCTGCTCCACACCCTGCGCACCAGAGATGCACTCCTCTTGCGCATTGTTGCAAAAAAGCATGACATCTGTGCATCCGCGAACATCCCCGATGCACTACAGAAATGGGGCAACCCCAACAGAACCCTGAACGCATTGTTATATTGAACATAATAATAATAATAATAATAAACAAATTCTATTAACAAGTTACTAATATGTTATATCATGAATCTAACTACAATTATACAAACTTACTGATAATACTAACTTATTATACTAACTTATAAAAATATATTAAATCAAAAACTTCACTTTAAAAACTAAAAATTATCCACTTCACTATCGATAACTAAAACAAAATTTTAATATTTAAAACCAAAAATAATAGGTAAAACTATAAACCAAACTAAAAATAAAACTATTTCATTTGTATAGATATTCTAAAGCTTCTCATTTTTTCTATTTTATATCACTTAAAATTATAGGAGAAAGCCAACAAAAACTAGTACAGCAACTAACATTATGGAAATGCTTATGTAAAAGCTGTACGTACATTATAAATAATAATAAGCAAGCAATCATTAGAACGAACTTGGGCTCTATCGTCAGGAGTCCGTCTAGTGAGGGGAAGACGGCGCACAATTATCTTACTTCCGCTGCAGGACTGAAGTGAGGGTCTAGTAGATTTGTCGATATCGATATTTGACTTTAACTTTAACTAAGGTAAAGTTAAATTTACAGCCTTTATGTATATTTAATATATGTCCCACTGTTGTCTGTCTGACATGTGGGCGTCATGCGGATTGGCAGACTTCACATGCCTTACAAAGTATTTGTAAGACATGTAAGCTTCCTCACGATGTTTTGCTTCACTGCCGAGCGCGTTGTAAATCAGCACATAAAATTGCAACAAGAAATTCATTGGTACCCGCACCGGGGATCGAACTCGGGTTGCTAGCGCATTATGCAACTTGAGGCAACCGCCCGGACATGTTGTTTTTTATTTATTTAATTTTTTTTTGGATTGCGTCTACCTGATCCTTTTGGTCTGTTCGTAGTTGAGGCCGAGCAACCATTTTGATACTGTTTTCCTTATTCTGTGTAAGTTAAGGTGTCTTATGTCTAGTGATTATGATTATGATATCGATATTAGCGTGACAACACTATCGCGGCGCGCGGCGGACCGCGACGAAGAAAGTACAACCGTCGTAACGGCCAACACTCGCCGAGGAAACGCAAGTGTCGGCCGACTGTTGGGGAGCCTTGAACTGCGGACACTCCTCGGATATCCCACGCGGCCGTCACATACCAACGACAGTTCCATGGGAAGCTTTTGTTGTTCATTTACAAATTTAATAATAACTTGGTCTATTTGTTTGCACGCAACATGACTTAGATCTAAGAAGATTACAAAACAAAATGATTGAATTACATTGCATGATTAAATACAACTTTGTTTTTAAACCGACTTCAAATAGGAGGAGATTCTCAATTCGTCTGTATGTTTTTTATGTTTGTTAACCTTGTAACTTTCGACTGGGTGTACCGATTTTAAAGATTATTTTTTATCTGGAGCTTTTAAACGAGTACGAATGAAATAGAATTAAACAGAAGCTAACCAAACTCTCTTCGAAATAAATACTCATGAAGTACATCCTTTCCAATAAAAAATGAATCATCGAAATCGGTTGGCATGATTTTGAGTTCCTTCGTCCATTTGTCGCACACACTTGTAAACAGAACTGGACAAAATTAAAAAACATAGGATGCTCCAGATTTTTTTTTGGACGAACTAACACAGTTGGCACAGACCTTCACCGGATTTGAGAGGTGGCACAGCTCTTAGATCGCTTAGCCTGAACCTCTATTAGGTTATTAGGTGGTAACTCGACACAAGGGTCCCCCCGCTGAGGAGTAACCTCGGCTTGGACGGTTACCATTATTACGCGTTAGCAGTCCGATCCGAAGGCGCCCGAGAGGGCCGAACCACGACTCGTTCGGTAGCTATTTTATTTACAAAAATCTATGGGGACAATCTATGGCACAGGCTTTTCTGTAAATAGAGTGTCAAATCACAGTCCGTCATGCACACCTAGTGCGGTTTGTTACACTTCACATGTCTTAGAAAACATTCTAATAAATGTAAGTTTCCTCACCATGTTTTCCTTGAAAGCCGAGCGCGTGGTATATCAACATTTATAATTGCACCCGGATACTGAGCTACCACTCTGACGCTGACGTAAATGGCTTCATAATTCACGTTTAATCTTCGTTTGTGTGTTATTTTTTTATCTTATGAATATTGTACGTAGTTAAGCAAAAAGTTATACATTTTATATTACATGTATGGGATTTACTTTTTGCTGTGCCTCGTTTAAGTGATTCAATTAAAAATAAAACACGGCAGGAAAGATAAAGTATTAAACCGTATGACCGAAAGACGTTATAAATACCAAGTTAATTACCATTTTTAACTCACGGTAAATCTTTTAAAACTGCTTTGTCTATCTGTAAATGCGTACTTGTAGAAAAAGTTTTCCATACAAGATATATGTAAATACAGTAGGGATTTTTTTTTCTTACCAACAGCCAAGTGTGTGAGCAATTAAAAATATTCCATAACAGGAAACTATAGAGTTATGAGGTCGTATGCTGGCCGCGTAGAAAACTTAGTGCCTTTACGGTCGTACTTTTAAATCCCAATTGAATTGGGCCAATGAAGTACCGTGCATGTTTATAATTTACTTATAAATATGCACATGCATATCCATTAACGGTATTTGTATTTCAAACAATTAAAATTACAAAAATGTACCTAACAAAAATAATATTACGAAGCCATTGGTGCCATCACAGCATAGAGTAATGTCACAGAGACATAACTATTTTTCATTTAACTATAAGCTTCTTTCTCCCACAGACACATTTTTCCCTTATCACACATTTTCTAGTCCTATCACACCTAAAACTATAGCCGTGGCTCTACCACATTGCCCAAACTATAATACTTAAATTATAAACTGGGAATAAATTATAAAGACTTAAAAAATAATAAACAGATGGTGTTCATCGATATTACCATCATTCATGAACTAGAACAAGAACCTCGTGAAAAAAATATCAAGTACCTTGACTTGGCTGACGAGGTGACCGCCATGTGGGATGTGTATTCGATGATCATTGTCCCGATAGTCGTTTCTGCGAATGATCTTATATCGAAAAGTCTCGATGAACATTTCAAGAGACTTTCGCGAGATGGCTGGGTCAAGGGTCAGATACAGAAGGCAGTACTTCTGGACAGGGCACGCATCGTCAGGAGGTTTCTCGTCGCCCTAAGCACCGGTTGCTTGGGCATTGCCTTGCCCCACCTCGCTGCCGGCAACTCCATGGGCAAGATAATGTTTTTATACTTTATATGGTCCTTTTAATATATTTTTTACAGCAAAAGGGGCGCACGAGCAGATGGCTCACCTGATATTAAGTGATCACCGTCGCCCATGAACATCCACAGCACCAGAGGAGCGGCAAATGCGTTGCCGGCCTTTGAGATAGGAGTAGGCTCGGTTTAACATATATCTCGTTCTAATATATATCCGTATCTTCCCACTGCTGGGTATGGGGCTCCCTTTTTTCGCGTCATTCACTTCGATCCTGTGCTGCCTGCATTGCGGCCCTGCTGCCCTGACAATGTCATCCGACCAGCGGGCTGGTGGTCTACCCACTGAACGGCGTCCCTGTCTTGGCCACCATTCGACTACTGCCCTGGTCCGACCGTCTTCTCTTCTAGCCAGGTGTCCCGCCCATTGCTATTTTAGTCTCATGATCCACATACCCACGTCTCCGAATTTCGACGTTGGGTAAGTGGTCCTTCAGAGTGATTCCTGTGATGGCGCGCTCTTTTGATTTTTATGCATATTTTGCTTTGTGAGCGTCTTAGATATAAACAAGCATTTTGACGAGCAAAAACAAAATCAAATCGAATTAAACGTTGCGCGCGGATGCCCTCTTTATATTTCCGAATTGTCGCATGAATACTACGAAATAGAATTAATTAGAACCTAAACAAACTCGCATCACCTTTGAAATTACATTTTACTTAAAGTACGTTATTTACCCTTACGCGATGTAGGCATGTCTTGAGTCTTTATACATACTCAAGACATTTCATAAGAGCATATTCCAGCGAACAATTTTCCATGTAACAAAATCAGTGTAACATTATACACGGTCAGAAACTTTAAACGGGACGGGCGGGTATAGTACAGTAATTATATACCTGCCGCTGGTGGGAGGGAGACAGCAGCATTGGATTGCGCACGAGTTAGAGGAAGCGCAACGCTCATCTGTTATGCGGCGTAGACTTGCGCACGCGCCGACTTTTTACCGCTCGCACACACGCGCACGTCGCCGTGGGCACACACGCGCGGCGCATGTGTGCGTTCACATACGAGCTTATGTGTTGCTTTAACGGAAATTTCTAGCACTTATGACTGACGCCTTACTTGACATTAAAAAGTGGATGAACGTTTTAAACTGTTTGTATAATACCATGCATTTTGTTTTTGATATTTCAAAGGTTGGCCAACATATACCTACGCAGGATCCTAGAGTCCCCAGCAAGAAAACCTATGCGAAGAGACGTGATTAATTATTTACGTTCTTTTTTTTTTGGTAACGGGGATGAAATCTTCACAAAGATACCCCGCCTTCTGGGGGAAAGGCGGCGGTTATGTGGGGTTTTTACCCACTGAAACCTCCCCGGTGGCCCTTTCCTCGGTGCATGACGAGGGGCTCCGGGATCTCCAGCGGAACGCACCGGAGCCCCTCTGCACTGTGCTCAAGGAGAGCACGTCCCGGGGGGGAGGTTACTCCCTCCCCCCCTGGGCCCTCATAGTGCAAGGCTACACGGGCCAGCCGATGTCGCCTTCTTCCCGGGTCCACCTTAGCGGACGACAAAGGCCCCCACCCTTCTCGCCCAGTGAACCCGAGGCCCCTTTTAGTCGCCTTAAACGACAGGCAGGGGATGCCGTAGTCTTAATCTTTAGAGCCCATAACAACAGGTCTGAAATTATTTACGTCCTGTATTACCTGTATTAACTCTATAAGTAAATTTATATAAAATTTAAATAGTTTTGATTAATTGAACACCTCCTTTCGCTTTTGATGGTTTTTATTTAAATTTTAGTACTTGCAACACAAAGTACTTTACTAAGTTTAATTTTATCGTCCGAGATTTTCTAACTTTCTTAATCGACCTTTTATTTTTGCTCAGGAGTGTACATACTTTTAAATCTATGTCAAATGTTGGGCACAGGAGTATTTTGTAAAGAGAGTATAAGGGCATAGTCCGCCACGCACATCTACTACGGATTGACAGACTTCACATGTTTTAGAAAATATTCCAACACCTGTAGGTTTCCTCGCGATGTTTTCCTTCACCGAAGAGCGCATGGTGAATCAGCACATACAATTGCAACAATCATATTCATGGGTACCATCACCGGGGATCGAACTGGAGTTACTAGCGTACTTGAGGCGACCGCCCGGAAACAGCTACCTCGGCTGTATAATACGCCAGTAACAGAATCTAATTCATTCATATAACTCCGGGTAATTTTCCACACAGTACTTATCGCATAATAATTTATTTTCATTCTGAGAACTTATATGAAATATAATTAAATATAACATGATGACCACATCTGGTAACTGTTTGCGTGACGCATCGTAACCAAAGATTATTTACCATTACGAATTTAAATTATTAAAAACAAGTACATGAGACATATTAATTTGGCCAGACGTTGCTCAAATTCTGTATATCTTTGTTTATTCATCTTGTAACTTTTATTTAATTTTTCAACCGACTTAAGAAAAGCGATTCTCAATTTGTCTGTATGTTTTACCTCATAAATTTGGACTAGATGAACCGATTTTGATGGTTTTAATTTTAAAGCTGGTGCTACTCATGTGGTCCCATTTTTGGTTTAGTACTGATATTCATGAAAATACCAGCAACCATCACGACAAATGGACGAATAAGTTGGAAAGGATGTACATATGTATATAACTGGAGGAACTCTCTACGAAACGTCGCTTCGCTGGGCACAGGACAGGTCTGTCTACTAGCCCTGTGGCCCTAGGCATACAGAATTAGGCTATGGTGTGCCCGTGAAAAGGCAACTAAGAAGAGCCGTTGGGTTCACGGACGGTATGAGTGCGTGCTTTTGTCTTCTTAAAGTGGACCCGTTGCGGTCCGCTGGAGAACTCGTAGCCAGTCAACATGCATCGATGATGGACTAAGGAGGGTCACTGAGTCAAAATATTACATAATCACCGCTGTCCCCACAAAAGGGGGTTTCTAATCTTAAAGGAAGAGGAGAGAGGTAATCTTTAAGGGTTTCCCTCTAGATAACTAAAATAAATATACACAAATACATGGAGGATGATTTTGTTTACATAATAATACTAGTATATTGTTATAAAGTTAGTTATTTAATAATAAATAAAAAGAGCATGGAACACACACAGACATAATCCCCATTGTGGTAGGTGCAACAGGGGTAGTAGCAAAAAATTTATGAACATATTGTGAAAACCTTGACGCACAATTAAACATCAACATCCTACAGAAGCAGGCAGCCATACACACGTCAACAATAGTAAGCAAAGTCCTAGGAGATAACGTATATAGTAGCAACAGTTTAGACACAGCAGACCAACCAAACAGTTAGTGGGTATAATATTATATGTATTTATTATTATATAATGGCGATTGGGAAGTGGAATTCTTTTTCTTGAAGTCTCAAGACGGAATGCACACATAAGACCAGCTATAAGCTAAAGCAGCCTACACAATGGTCACCCGTCACCCCAAACACTTCCACTCGGTACTATCCTTTTTTTTTTTTTTTTTTTTTTGACGGGGAGGAAATATTCACAAAGATACCCCGCCTTCTGGGGGGAAGGCGGCGGTTATGTGGGGATCTTACCCACTAAAACCTCCCCGGTGGCCCTTTCCTCGGTGCATGACGAGGGGCTCCGGGATCTCACGTGGAACGCACCGGAGCCCCTCTGCACTGTGTTCAAGGAGAGCACGTCCCGGGGGGAGGTTACTCCCTCCTCCCCTGTGCCCTCGCAGCGAAAGGCGACACGGGCCAGCCGATGTCGCCTTCTTCCCGGGTCCACTTTGGTGGACGACGCAGGCCCCCACCCTTGTCGCCCAGTGAACCCGAGGCCCCTTTTAGTCGCCTTGTACGACAGGCAGGGGATACCGTAGTCTTATTCTTGAGAGCCCAGAACTACAGGGGACAATTAACCCAAACATCAAGGTGGTGTCGGTGGAATTTGAAAATCTGCCGAGATGTGCCGTAATGGAAATCGGTAGCTGCGATGATTCAGACATTCTTGACGCTTGGCTGACTAAGATCTAATTATGCCAACATGCATTTCTCCCTAAGACTCTACTTCAGAGCTCCCCAAAACTTCATGGGTATTGCGTTTTCAGAGCCCATTAAATCCTGTCTCTCAACACAGGTCCCCGTCCACCGAGTGAGCTGGCTGGGTGGTCTGGAGCCAGCGTATGGGTTGGTTGACCTGATCGCACGTGCCACGTTTATTTATCAATTACGGACGGAGGAGATTTGAACTTCGCGCTCTGTTGGCCAACTGTGGCCAGTTGGAACGGCGCCCGCTATGTACGGGCCGACGCTCTACTTGCTTGTGAGATATGATTTTTAATAATAATATCTTTAATTAGTAACTTATAAGTCGGTACCTGGATGGCCTAGCTTTGCTCGGTATTTATAGCGTGATCCAAGCCATAACTGAGCGACTGCACCATCTTTTTGTTTCAAAATTTGTTATCTAATTCAAAATTTATGATCTACTATATTGATTCATCACTAATCATATGATACACGTATCTATATATTATATTACTACATATTATATTAATATTATACCACAAATACATTTTGTCTGCATATTTACAATATAACAATATTCAATTCAAATATTTTCGAATTCTTATAATAAGGTTTACTCCCGGAGCGGGACTATGCTTGGCGATTGCCGCACTAGGGAGATAACAAAGTGTGGATCGGAATTGCGAGTGTCGTCCATCCGTTTAACCTCACAAGATATAGAGAGATGATGAGTTGATTGCAAACCTTCGAGCGTTTCGAAGTGTTTCGGAGTGGTTTAAGATTAAGATCATTTCTTTTCATAGCATCATAGCATTCGTGCACCAATCTCGCCTCCGCCTGTACACACCTCACCTCGCACAAGTAAGGCACACTTAGCGCAAAGTTTTTTATTCTCTCCACAATTACCGACGCGCGTGTGTGTGAGCGCGCATGGCCGCGTGAGTTACCGGGTTAACTGTTAACGAGACGCCGGCACCGTAATAACATTTCATCCAAAGAATAATTTCAGGGTACGTTATGACATCATCGTAGTCAGTACGACCCCGGTGCCAGCAAGCAGAGCAAGATAAAGAGTTATGGAGGCCAGGGGCATAAAAGACGAGTGGACGACAAAAAAAATCATTGCTCTTTTTTCTTTTCCACCGAGTCGTGGTTCGGCCCTCTCAGACGCCCTTGAAGCGGAATGCTTACGCGTAACATAGTAACCGTCCAAGCCGAGTAGCGATAGAAGTTCAGGCTAAGCGACCTAAGAGCTATGCCACCTTCAATCCGGTGAAGCAGTCAAGGCCAGCTTCTCTGGCCAATCTGTGTAGTTTGTTCAAAAAATCGCCTTGAATGCAGTAGGATTGTAGACAAGTACTTGGTTAGAATTATTAAAAATAAATTTATTATTGATGTAAAATGGAATATCATCAATTTTGACATATTTCGTTTAAGCGCCATCTACGTGTCATACATACCGTTGCTTAGAAACTATTTAATGTGGCAATTTCTGGTTACTTATCGATGTCATAGATGGCGCTTTAGGTAGAAATCAAATAAGTAAGACTAAATTTTAAACTAAAGCTTCTGATTTATAATAAGCTGCTTTGCATAATGTAATTAACATATACATTAAATTATCATCAAATTAAGGATCACTTTGGTATCTGACGGGTTAACTTATAAGTGGGCATCAAAACAGTCTTAAATCGACTTGACAAAATTCGTGCAATGTCAATAGATGGCGTTTTAACAAAACTACCGGTTATTTTACTTAATAGAGTATAGTTATATTAGCCGTCAAGGTTTTGGCTTAGTATTTAACTGTCGGGGGATCGAATCGTATTCCGATAGCGTCAAAGAAATAGCAGTGTTTTGATTTTATAAACATAAAAGAGATTATTTACCAACTTGACTATCTTCGTGTGACATTTAATAGATGGCGTTGTAATAAAAAGACCGGTATTTTTTTCAATTTTACTACTTTATATAGCAAAATTTATATAACTTAATGTCTTTACTTTAAAACTGTACTTATATACAAACATTTTGATTGACATCTACCCACCAACTTGATATGTGTTTAGTTGTCGATGTCTGCGCGTATCGCACAATATCGCTTGGGCGTTTAAGGGACCTCAGTTCGGAATGCTTCCGCGTAACATAGTAACCGCCCGAGCTTAGCATTCACCGGAGAGATCCTTGTGTCGACTAGCTATGCCACTTCTCAATGCCATGAAGCTGTAAAAGTCAGCTTATCTGTGTAGTGTAGTAGGAAAACACAAAGGAAAAGAAAGCCATTAAGTCGTTATATACAATTAAATTTATTATCTTTTTTTCAAAATAACAAAGAATAGTTAAGCTAGAGGTTCAGAACCTTATCTTTACAACATCCTAGTTGACGTGACCGTGGGTGAGTAGACAGGCCACTAGGAAATATCCTCATACCTTCAGTAACTCACACTACATACACAACTGTAAAATGCGCCCAGAGAAATGCTGTAGCAAAGGCTAGGTAGGCGATGTTTTAGTTCAAAATATCAGATTTATATATCTGTATCAAGATTATATTAATACGGGAAGCAAAACTTTGTTACGATACGACAATTGCTGGGACGGAGGAGAATGAAATTTCACAAGCTATTTATATAGAGAAGAATTGCTGAATGGTTGGAGTAAAAGATGTGCAATTGTTGCAGATTGTGTTCATCTCGAATTCTTATTCTTAATTGTCAATCAAAGTGTGGATTGCCAAAGAAGTTGTACTTCTATAACACGCATTGAAGTCGCGTTATCTTGCACAGCTTGGATTTCTATAGAGAAATTTATAGCATGCCAAACCATCGCCTACTTCTAAGCTCACAGCGTCCCTCTACTGCACGCCTATCACTGTCAGTTACGCCAAATGTCCTCAAATCAAATATTATTATTTATTAATTATTACTTATTTAATAAAGTGGACACGATAAGTGGTGGTATACACAGTAGATTATATAAGTCGGAAGCACTTGTATCATTACACGAGATACGAACAAATTAATGGATTTTTTTAAAGTTTTCATTTTAAAATCTTTCTATATGTAATTTCCAGCCATTGAAATATGACCAGACTCTATTGTATATAATGTACGTGAGTCCCGACCTTTCCCAATGACTATTTATTATGAATCCTATCTATTATTTAAACTGTTTGAATCAAAAACTGTCTGCGAAACGTATAATCGAATCCACCATTCGACTATTGATCTCCTAGCAGAAGCTTGAGCTTAGTTGGTAAACAAGAATGTTAGTAGTATTTGTGAAAGAGTTAGCAATAAATAACAAACTCGTGTACTCTGCTATATAAAAGGTGTATGTACTTCAAACACATCTACGGTATAGATTAACTGTCGAGCCAAGTTAATTTTGATTGGAGAACTGTTGAAATTTATATGTATTTACAGTCGCTTTTCTTTTCCCATGTCCATATTATATACTAACAGATGGCGTAATTGACTGTGTCATATTCACATATCTATTTGAAGTTTCCAGAATACCTGTCAAAGTGGAAGCACAACGTAATACATTGAGTTATAATAAATAATCTGAATTTCAGAAACTACTCCAACGTTTTTTATGAAACTTTAATATGCGGGTGTTTTTGGGGTCAATAAATCGATCTAGGTACGAATTTCTTATTAGACAATGTCGATTTGACGTTAGACTAAGAAAATTTATTGTTTACTTCAACCCCTTAGATGCTAGGAGCGTTGCTGGAGTTTCTTCGGCCACTTCTTCGCCCAACGTCAACGTTTCCCGAAGTGGCACTCAAAGTTAGTTTAGTTTTCGAATGTACCTTAGAATATCCGTGAAATAGCTACCGACCGAGTCGTGGTTCGGCCCTCTCGGCCGCCCTCGGATCGGAATGCTTACGCGTAACATAGTAACCGTCCAAGCGTCCCCCTACCGGGGGGACCCTTACGTCGAGTTACTAGGGATAGAGGTTCAGGCTAAGCGGACTAAGAGCTATGCCACCTCTCAATCCTGTGAAACAGTCAAGACCAGCTTCTCTGGCCAATCTGTGTAGTTCGTTATTAAAAAAAACCGTTACATGAATAATTAAAAATGTGTCATATGGTTGCTTAGTGACGAATCAATAAAGAAGCCGATATTCACGTCAAAATAATAATAGATATAGCGCCAATGCATAGATAAGTGGAAGTCGACCTTTTTCGATTCATTCAGATTTATATATAATTACTAGACCTATTCGTCGGGCTAGATTTTGCTTTATTTTATTTAAAAAATAAACTTACATCATTAAATATTTAATTTCACTCTCACAATATATTAAATTATTAATTTCTATCCGTATTCATTCTCTTCTCGATCGGGTGAACATAAATTTACACAACGCATGTGTCAATACAAATTTGGGTTATAAAATAATATAATATCATCATAGTAAAAAAAAATTGAGAGTAAACTTTACAGGAGTACTCGCCAGGTCAATCTGAAGATTCCTGAAAGTTTCATTGATATCGGTCCAGCCGTTTCGGATCCTATATGGAACATACCCACACACTTTCTCTTTTGTATATATAGATTGATAGTAGCCGATTCTCAGACCTACTGTATATGCATATAAAATTTCATAAACATCGTTTAAGCCGTTTCGGAGGCGTATGGTAACTAACATTGTAACACGAAAATTTTATATATATCTCGTAACCGACGCGATACTAGCGCTACCAATGCAACACTAGCGACATTTGCGGCATTCGAAAAACACGGAACGCTAGTGCTGTCTATCGGTGATGCAGTTAACGTTTACCATCCGGTCGAGCGGAGTGACACACTTCTACGGTGGCGGTCGGATGGAGCTGTTGAACCATCGCGGACACATCATCATGGACGCTAGTGATATCGGTAGCTCATTTCATAACACACATGGCGACATGCCGACATATAAGATATACATTGTCGGTTAACGGTGCTCTTAAAATAAATAAAACAATAAATTGCTCATTTTGACAGGTAATTCTTATAATAACTTCAATCCTTTTTATCTTTTTCAAGTATACACGACATTAATCATCTTCAGTTTGGTCCGACGATATTACATTCACACGAAACATTCCTAGACATTTTCTATATAGAACACGTTTGTAAATTGGATATTTTTTAATTCCATTCATTGGCAACTTCCAACAACTGGCCAGTGCGATAGATTAATAATTATTGTTTTAATTGAATTATATTCTATGGTAACGTATTTAATACCTATTAGTATATGAAGCAATGAAACCAAATTACATACGCTTCTAAAAGAAATCTTGACTATGAAGGATTTATTTCATTCTTAATAACAAATAGTTTTTCTAAATTAGTGACATATTTATATATTTAATCGTTTAAGCTAATAAATTGCTTATTTATTAAAATTATATATAATATACAGAAATGACTATCCAGCAATTATAAAAATAATTTCTAATACAGAGATAAGCAACCTTTTTATAATATAGTCGTGAGCAAAATTAAAAAATCGGAATAAAGGGACGATTAAAAAAGTTAGAATATCTCGGAAGATAAAAACGCTAACTAACTGAAATAAATTAAGCATGACAGACAATTAAATATTTTTAAAATAAAATAAAATACTTTTATTGATTTATTCATATTTCATTAAAAAACATAAGCTTAAACGTTAGTTTTTAATTCAATAATGAAAATATATGTCCACGTGGCGAGACTAAGTATTAAAATTTAAATAAAAATAAAATAACAGCGTTTATAGGTCCCAATGGCGGGCTTTCTCTGTTCAGAGAAAGTCCGCCATTCCTAGTCCGCTATTCCTAGGGCATATTAACAAAGCAAAAGGTCATCACAGTCCTTCACGCGGCTCTAGTGTGGATCGGTAGCCTTCACATGTATTAGAAAATTTTGCGGACTAAGGATCGATCTCACAGCTAACGTATTATGCAGGAATAAAATAGACATTTATAGATGTGTCTCGCGTCCACAGGAAATATCTACTATGACCCTGTACGTGCTCCCTGGGTAGTGCTACCTGAACCATGTTCCGCGGGACGGCTACAGCGGCCGTGATAATTAAATACTGTCAAAAATTCTGGCACGGAAAGGAATGGAAAAATACCGCCATTAGTAGTGTGATGTCATAGGACCCGACTGACCCTCGACGCCAGGATGGTTCCGGGTCTCCTGTTTTGAAATTGGCGACCGGCTGAAAAGGAGTGCGTCAGCAGGCTCCTTACAGAAACTGGGCTGCTGCTGAACCCTCCATAACAAATACTTGTAGACTTAAAACCACCCAGCAAGCTCTCAAAATTGCAACTTGGAATGTCCGTGGCATTGCTAGATGTATGCGAAACGAGATTATTTTATTGTCAAAAGCTTTTTAGCGTAGAATCAGGTTCTGATGATGACTATAGATAAGATTGATGATTGCCCTGAAGTTTTGAGCTTACACAATTGGGCTATGATACCCAATGTCTGTCGTAAAAGTCGACTAAATGGGGTTATCAAATATAGTGGAGGAGCCGGAAGTAAGGCAACACGGAGTGCTTCCCTGTCGCCTTGCTTGGTCGTCACAGCAAGAGGACTACCCTGGGACTTGCTAGCTAGTGAGTGCTAATCTCACATAACCGCTACCTTCCCCACAGAAGACGAATCTTTTAAAATTTTCACTTTGAAATCAAATTAAAATGCATTGATGTGTGGTAATGTATACAAAAGAAAATTGACGAAACGCACCAGAACGTATCACGAAGGTTGCTCATCTCTGTCCTGGCAACCCTACCTAATGGCGATAATCTTTATTAATAAAATAAACTAGATATAAATACTTTAATAAACAATACTTCAATAAATTATATTACCAATGAATAACGTTTATAGATTGAGAAACAATTATACACAATATAACACCACTACAGCCATAGGATCACAGGATTAAATTTACAAAACTCTCAAATACACTAGTAACTTTTATCATAATACGTAAAAACGAGACGAAACTTTCGAAGAATTTATCTTTTGACTACAAATTGAATCTTAATTTAATAATTTGCGTAAGTTTACCAAATATCATAACTACATTATACTCAAGATTATTATGAATTATTTGGATAATTCTGGAAGAGATTTATTAACATCGAATTCGGTTTTAGAAATAACTACAAAATTAACTTACACTACATGAGTCAGATGCGTGAAACTTTCACTTATCACTTAAAATATTAACATTAACTTTTAATAAATCTCTACTTAACCATATACATTCATCTATCTATTTGTAACGTTTTCAAATTATACACTATTACGATCATAAGAAGTCCTTGATTGAAATTACATACGCTATCCTATCGTATAATCCAAATTTAAATACATACATAGGGATCTCGTAGATTGCCGCGACAGAATACTAAGGAATAAACTGATTTAAAAACATTTACGCATTCATAATCCAAAATTACCATTGATAGTCTATAGCTGTCAATAAATATGATAAAGTTATCACTTAATGACCGCACCATCCTCACTTCGCAAATATCTCAATGCCTTAAAAACAAAAGTCTACAACCAGTGCGTCCTACGGTGCAGAGACTTGAACTCTGACTGTTAGGCTGGTCCACAAGCTGAAAGTTGCACAACGAGCGATGGAAAGAGCAATGCTCGGCATTTCTTCAAGTAATAGAATCCGAAACTACGAAATTCGACGGAGAACAAAAGTAGTCGACATAGCTCTTAAAGTCAGCAAGTTGAAATGGCAGTGGGCCAATCACATCTGACGGCAGGTGGGGGAGGAAAGTCTTGGAATGGAGGCAGCATATAGGCCGGAGACGCAGTGGGGCTCCAGCCAGATGGGCCGACGTCCTTGTAAGGATGACCGGAAGTGGCTGGGTGCGGAAAGCGGAGGATCGTAAATGGTGGAAGGCATTGGGTAAGACCTATTTCTAGCAGTGTATAGACACAGGCTGATTATGATCACTTAATGAAATCCAAGAATACTTTTGCAAGGATTGTTTGATGTTACCATTACGGATTTCACGATGGTCATGACAATTACTTTGAGATAATTATTAGTCTTCCATCAAGGGTTTCCGTCAGCTTTGATATAATGTGTACATGCCGGTGCTAATAGTACAGATTTTTTTAAACACCGACTGCATCATTTTTGTTTGTTTAATTTGTCAAATTAACTGATTATTTTTATTATCATGTTGTTTTAGTATTATATAATATCTTGCGAAATTATTTAATTGAAGTAAATTAGCCAATAAATCATTCATTCATATATACTTTTGAGTTTACTTTAAAATCAGCGAAAGTGAAAAGAGCTATGCCGCCTAAACTTACCAAGAAAGATACAGAAAAAATTAAAACACACGTAAATAAATCTCGAATGCTATTATACGGAATATACGATACTTTTAGTGTTAAAACCACTTCGGACTCCATTCTTGGACGATGTGTCTCGAAGAAATGCAATCAAGTTATATTGATTTATGTATTCGATGGCATAAAATTTTATCAAGTAGGTCTATCTATGTATTTAAATACTTGGCGTTATTATAGAAACAATTCAATGGGTAGGACATAACCCGGAATCAACTATCAGTGGACGAATAAGTACGGCTATATGTAAGCAGTACTCAATTTTGGCAGCACTGATTTGATTTATATCACTCATTAACTAAAATCTAGATTGTTTCTAGATTTCAATTCAAACACTACACGAGAAAATTATTTTGCACCTTTGCTCTTAGGTAGTGTTTGACAAATTATTATATTTCTACGAGAGTTATGAAAACGCTTTCCGTTTGCTCTCGCACATCGTTATCGAAATGTTTAATAGACATTTATCTAATACCTAGACTTCACTAACATAGAGTAACAGTTTAATAATGAATATTCATTATGAAGGTATCACGAAGGCACTAGAAAACTAGTGGGAGGATAGGGAACAGACGGGGAAGGGAAATCGGGCACTGAAGAACATTGAAAGATTTCTAATATATCTGTTACTAACTGACCTAAAATTGATATGACACAAACTATTGACTACAGAGAAATTTGTAAATATTTGTCTTTTTTAATGCTTTTCAAATCTCGTATAGATTATTCTACTTGTTGAAGCAGATACACCCACAGTTTTCATAAATATTCCTTATTTAATACTGTATTTATTATAACTAGGCGAATAAAATATACACGAATAGGACGTTAAAGAAATTTAAATTCCAACAGCGACACGAACATACAACGCACAGCTGTCAACCGCTAAGACATTCAAAATCGTTAAAAGTTGTGTGCCTCCATTGGAAACTTTCCCAAAATCTAATTACAAATCTGATATTTCAATATAATTAGGCAGTATTGTGTTAGATTTACAAGACCGTTAATATTACAGACTCATAACCTATTAATTGTCAAAACAGATACCGCAATTGGCAATGTCTCTGCACTGTAGATTGATCCACCATTTGTTTACGGAAGAAATTTCTCCTGTCCGAACCGAATGACACGTTTTCACTATTGTAGACGTGGAGCACGACTACATCAATTGTTCTCACACATAGCTCTCCACATGGGCGCTAGTGGTTGGGTCCTAGAAGGACGCCTCTACGAGATAAGTCCCGTCCATTGCAACACCGGTCTGGTTGCCTTGCACTGTACTGCCAGCAGGAATGTATTTGCCGCAAGCTTGCTGTAAATGTACAAATTAAACTGTTTAATACATCTGATTGGAAATCGTTAAAGATAGCTGTAAGCAAAAATAAAGGGTCAGTGCGCTAAAATTTGAAATCCTTTTTCGTTTAAGTTAAAGTTTTTTTTATAAAATATAAATAAATTAATCAAAATATTTTATTTTAAGGATTTTTAATTGTCTATCATGCACAATTTATTTCAATTAGCTATCGTCTTTATGTTCCGAGATATTCAAACTTTCTTAACCGACCCTTTATATTTGCTCACGAGTGTATTTTGAAATAATCTAACTAACATAGCAAAATTTGTTTTGTTTCATTGAGTTTGAAAATTTTCTTTTTTATCATGAAACAATGACGGAATGAGAACAATTATCTTGCAAGACAGCTCTTAGGTTTTTTGTTCTAAAGATAAACAATTATGCATTTTATAAAAATCTTAAACTTTAAAACAAATAATATTTCAAATGTCTATCTAGAGAATTATCAATAATAACTTCACATATTTCTCTATCTACACAATCAACAAGTTTGCTTACACTTAAGCATTGACATCAAAGCAATTGACCACCAGAAATCTGGAGCTCTTGAAAACAAAACACTGACGTGAATTGGGAAAGTAGAAGAGAAAGGAGTGTGAGACATGTAAAAGTGGGACAAGTAGCTGAAGTGTAGTGGTTGAGATATAAAGATGTGCATTAAGCATGCCAATTTACAGAAACAAATATTGTTTTTGTTCGTGTAGACCCATTAGTGTGTGGTACAAATCGACACCAACAATGTATACTAAGCTAACTCTTAAAGTACTTTATAGCAATGACTTTAACTGTGGGTTTTGTGGAGCCTATACATGTCGGCTAGAGAAGCTGGCCGCGACTGCTTCAATTGAGAGGCTAAACTCTTTGGTCACTTAGCCTAAACCTCTTTGGTTGGTAACTCGACAGAAAGGTGTTAGGGATAAACTTTAGTAGTTATTTTCACGCGTAAGCATTCCGATCCGAGGGTGCTCAGAGGAATGAACCACGGGCTCGGTCGCTTTCCAAAATAAATAAGTACATCGAAAGCTAAATCTGTATTAGTTCGTTTATTCATGTCAAATGTAAATTATTTATTGTCTATATGATCTAGTTTCTAGGATACACTCAATTCGAGTTAGCGTAGTATAAATTAATCGTGTCGATATTAGTTTTGAATAAATCTTGAGTCTTAATTAATTTTGGAAATTTCGAAGTGACATTCGTTCTGAATTATCGACTCTCAGATTTCTTTGTATGTTGAATGTGTTTTTGCTGTTCGATTTAAATGGATGTCGATAGTATCTTCATAATATTATTGAGAACAGGTCTGGCCGTTATGGAATGTTACAAAATCTAATTTCAACGGCATCGAGTGAAAGTTTGCACTATCTGCCTTTTTGTATGTGTGCAGTGTGTTGGCATTATAAAATAACATATAATTAACTAAAATATTGCATAACGACATCCTTCAAAATAATTACAACACTCGTGGATCTACTTTAGAATCACTTTATTGGCAACATAAATATCCATTGATGCTAGATTTCTTTCATCGTTACAACACATGCCAATAATGGGATTCAGTCACAATATTTATTACAATATTTATAAATAACACATACTGTAATATGACATTTCACGTTTACGATAGAAAACAACGCCTCTTACAATAGCAATACCACAGCGGAAGCTTACAAAATAATACATTTAGATAATAAAATTTTACAATATCAACTTATAAAGCAACATCTTATAGCAGCCAACACCCTGCAGACATTTAAAGCCTCAAATACATCTCTTTACCACCAAGTCTACCACACAGCGAATACCATGACAGATATCTTAACACATATCTCGCAATATCCAATCTCATTTATAAAATTTACGCATTTGAACTTTCAATCGAGAATAAATATAGTTCAGTACGAAATTAAATTTTTATAAAGTTAGTAAAGGTCGGTATCGCTGCATGGTAAAACAGAGGGACGTACTGGTAAGGGGTCTTCACTTGGCGCGGCCGACATAGAGGTCTCAGAGGGTCGGGAGGTCGTAGTATACCGGCGATTCCCTCTCGAACGCCCTTTCCTACCCGGATCTAATAGCAGGACCTGTTAGAGCCAATTGGATACCGTATGTTCGTTAAATGTAACAACGAATGTCAATTATTTTAACTTTAATATTTTCAACCGACTTCAAAAGGACTTCGAATGAATTCGTCTGCATTGTTTTTATGTTTGTCACCTCAGAACTTTCGACTGGGTGAATCGATTTTAATGATTCTACTTTTATTTGAAGTGTGGTCCCATTGGTCCAATTCCGACAATGGGATCCACAAAAAACTATATGTCTTAAGTATTTAGTTCTATTTGTATTGAGTATGTTCCCGATAAATGTACTAATAACTCGATTTCGACGATTCCTAACAATGGCATTTATTAGAAAATCAAATAAGTCTTAAATTTGATTTGAAGCCGGTTTTTACTCGTAATTATACTTGTATATAATTCAGGAGAGATTGTAGTCAGTAAATTTTAAATTGTATAGTGTATTGTTAATAAATGAAACATGATAACATAGCAAAGATACATATGATAAAATATATGATCAAAACTAAGATATGAAAAATCCATGATTTTAATATGTATTAATGATATAACTATATTTATCGTTACCTTTTATTCACTCATATGTAGTAGAAAACTAAACAAATTCCATAAAATACATAATTCGTGTTAAATATATAAACAGATTTATATAAAAAAAAAACACATTTCGACAATATTCTATACTTACCAAAGGTTATTTTTTTGCCTCATAAATGCCCATCTACTTTATGTAAACATGTAATTAGGACGTAAACAATTTGAATGGTTCATGTTAATAGGAATTACTTCGGCTCAATATAAGTCCTTAGGGTGTTATTGCATATCGTCATGGGCAATAGCAATAGCAAATCAATTGGTGCCCATTTCAGGCTAATTATTATTCGTGTAAAACTATGTGAACGACATAGCACCTTGTACAGATTATAAAAGTGCTTACACCAGGCGAAAGCGTTGTTCCCACTGAAGTATTTTCGCCTTAAGCACGAGAGGGACAATTAGCGGATTCTAGCAAGACTTTGTAACCACACTTGCGAAGCGACAACAGGGAATACAAATACGTATGCTGATGGAGATCAATTTCTATGGCCTATTTGAATAGCGCATTAATTTGGCCTAGTATTATATCAGGAGCATCATTTCAACCGACTTCAAAAAAGGTGGAGGTCCACAATTCGTCTGTGTTATTTTTTAATGTTTATTACCTCATAACTTTCAACTGGGTGAACCGATTTTTGTGAAATAAATGAATGTATGTGAATTGTTAACTGTAGTATTATTATTATTTTCGAATAATAATAAATAAATGTTTTATTTATTATTATTTTTAATATTATTAAAGATTTGTATACATTACAGCATCGAATTGGCTAAGCTGTAATGTTGTTGTAATATTTTGTAAAAAATAGATAGTAAAAAAATTGATGATTCTTTTTTCATTTGATGGTTGAAAATTTGATCCAATTTTGTCAATGTCATCAATGAGAACCAAATAATTTATCATTTTTTATTAGAAAGGATGCACTTCAAGGGTTGATGAGAGTTTGATTAGTTTCTGATTAA
The DNA here is from genome assembly GCA_029286785.1 of Meandrusa payeni. Lineage (NCBI taxonomy): Eukaryota > Metazoa > Arthropoda > Insecta > Lepidoptera > Papilionidae > Meandrusa > Meandrusa payeni. Next base: position 9,540,076 of record JAGSMX010000029.1, read on the forward strand.
TTCAATTTCATTAAATTCCTAAGATAATTCGTTAACACAAGGGCGTCCGCGTGTTTAGCCCTCGTTGTTTGTTTCGATTTGAAGTCGGTTTTTGGTTTTGCTCGTAAATATATTTGTATATATAGTTGTATTTATAGAATTGATATGTCAATCATTGGCCATAGAAACAATCTGTACGAATTTGGTTTGACATCGACTCGGTGCTGATACTGTGTTATACCTCACGACGCGGGCACGTGGCGAGACCGATTGGACTGATGCACCTTACGGAACGACGGCGCTGCTGTTGTGAAAACATTCTTTTATACAATTTTATACGGCTCACATTCATTGCTATCGGAAAAATTGCACTATGCTAAGATTAATTTACGCTGATCAACAATTCCTCTTTGGTTTTCAACCGACTTCAAGAAAGGACGAGGAACTCAATTCGTCTGTAAGTCTTTTTTTTACTTGAACCCGTGTGGTTCCCATTTTTCATGGATCAATTCTGACAATGGGATCCACGAGAAAAGTATATAGGTCTTAAATTTGCATTAACTATGTGTCCGATGAATGTATAACTGAATTACACGCCAACTGATTGATCAAGAACGTTTGATAAGAGTTTGTATTCTATTTCGTTATATTCCTACGATCGGAAATACAAAGAGGGAGTCAGAGCGTGACAGCGTTTAGCGATTTGAAGTCGGTTTTTGTTTTACTCGTAAATATTCTTATGGATAATTATTGTCTATGACCACCGTGTCTAAATTTGTACTTTACCGAGATTACTTCTCCTTTAAAGCGATTATTGTAGTAATTATCATCTAATTCGTTAAATGTCCTTCATTTTCTCAATTACCCTTTAAGTATTTTAATTGTGTTTCTTTTTTTAAATGTTTTCTAACACGTTTAGTAAAGTGGCTCTACTATAAAGAAAATATAGTTTTACACGTCTAATTTGTAAGATAACTTCTCTACATTATTATTGTTTAAAAGGCAACGGAACAACTAACTTCAAATTTACATCAATGTTGGAACATTTAACACTACCTGTATAATTATATTTACCAAATTAAAAAAAAAAATATATTAATTTATTTATTTAATTACCATTAGTAATTGAGTAAAACACACTTTGAGGGATTTTTTGCGTTTTAATAATATTTTTTATTTTATTTCCAAGGTTTGGAACATTTTACATCGGTTATTTTCACGGGGCGGACAAAGACTTTTGATGTCCCTTGTCAAAGTTGTAGTCTGATTATTATTATTCTATTGTCAAATATTGATGCGAGTCACGCAAAATACACCTCAAAGTATTTCACTGTGTGCTTGGTTTTAGATTCAATTATATTATTGTCATACGATCCCAAGCAAGACGTAGCATTCAGCCATTGTCCTAATTGAAATGAGGATATTTTTTTAAATTTTAATAGCCTGTAATCTGTGTACATCGAATAAATCCATAAAAGTAGTTTTATTCCATGTATAATATTCGCGGAAATGTGAGAAGTGTTCTAGTAATAATTGGAACAGGTTACATCTGCGTTAAATAATATTCCTAGTTGATTGTTGTTTAACTATTACTCTACTTCAAGAGCTATTCGATGGCTCCAGTTACCTGGTATTTCTGTGGGCAACAGCCGCAGCGTGCGCAGCAGGCGAGCAGCGCCGGGGCGCGGCCCGAGTGTGCGGGGGACGCCAGCGGGGAGGGGGAGCCGGGCCGTTTCGCAGCGCCGTTATAAGGATTCTCCATTTCGACGAATTCGCGATCCTTATGACATGGAATCAATGATTCAAGTTAAAGAAAAGGGTTAGTCACCAGGTACTGTGCTGTGTATGTGATATGTTTGCTAAGGGGACTTCTGGACATTTTATTTATTGACATCGTAAAATACAGTCATTTGAAACTAACTTTAAATGCCATTTCAAAAAAGCCGCAAAACTGCTAAAGGGTGGAGCCTTCCCATAAAACGGCGATAACGCGACAATTTAAAAGAACTAGCCTGTGATCATTTTGAATGAAAAAGGAGTCATTTAAATACTTACAGTGGTACGCTCCAGGCACCGCAGTAAGTGATGATGCTGCAACTCGAAAATGTCTTCATCACGACCATTATCGTCCAGCTCCACGCCAGACTCCTGGGCGGCGAGACGGGCCTCGGCTGCCTTCTTCTTCGAGACGAAGGCTGCTCCGGAAGACGCTTTGGCGATGCGGATGCGAGCGAGGCGCGCTTTCTAGAATATTGACGTCAGAAATGTTAATTTTATATCTGTCTACCTCAATTGGCAGAAATCACTTGAAAGCTTTGCACCAAAAGGTATTAAGTTTCCAAGGCGTTATGTGGAGGCCAGCCTTAGCTGCGACCTTGTTCTAACGATCCCAAGTAATCTATCCATAAACCTTCGAAATTCTTTTGAACTCTGTAAAGTTTGTTCGTTATGAACTATTTTTTTTTAATTTCAGCCTAGCTTCTGAAATTTTAGATGCGGTTTGTTTATTTGGGTAAGTGACCATCCATCTTACATGGAACCTACAGAAGTTGAAGGTATTTTTAGAGATGGATGAGAATACATTCGTATTCGTATTCGTAAATAATGTATTCGTCATTACGAGACATAAAATCTTCCACAGGTACATATTACATACTATATTACATTGTGGAGTGGTGTGTGGAAGCAATAACGAACACACGCACTTAATGTTCACTGTTTATTTCAAATTAGAAAGCATAACAGTTACAAGCATTAAGAAGTAAGCACAGGATAGCAGAAGGCACAGAATAGGATAAGCACAGCGGAATTATCAGGAAATATTTTGCGAGCAAAAGCGACGCGTAGTTGCGTTCTAATATAGCGATCAACTGCCGCACGGCAGTCGACGCGCTCGCCGCCACTGTTCACGCTCCCGAGCAGTGTGGACACACAAAATAATTTTCCCCAAAAATTTGGAATTTTTATAAATTAATTATATACAATTTAAATATAATAATACACTCCCACACTACTCCCCCCCAGAGACCGTCCTACGGGCGATAATAATCAGGGAATCGGACTGTGCGGCCAGAACGTGTCCTCTTCTCTTTACCCTTCTCAGAAGGTTGTCGCTCTGGTGGGCATGTCTGTTGGGAACCATCTTGAGCGAGTTGGTATGCTGGTTTTAGTCTATCTATAGACACTGAAGATGGTTTCCCTCTCAGTAATATTCTATAGACCTTCTCGTTTCTTTGTATGACTTGATACGGTCCAGAATACGCAGGTTGTAAAGGTCCTTTGACTGCGTCTTCCCTGAGATAGACATGGGATGTAGTGGCTAGGTCTTTGAACACAAACGTGCTCTTTTTACCGTGCCTTGAAGCTGGCTGTGGTTGGATGTTTTGAACGATAGTATGTAATCTTGCATCTTCATCGGGATGCGCTAACAGAGCAGCATTGCATAAGCTCTTTTTGCAATCATTAAATGCTGTCAATGCAGAGTTGAGAATATTAACAGGATGGGAACCTTTAACTCGATCTGTTAGCAGCGCATGTAAAGGTGCTTGAATTCTCGCTGCATCGGGTGTAAATTTTCGATAAAAATTAATTATCCCGAGAAATCGACGAAGTTCTCGTACTGTCTTTGGTACTGGGTAATCTTGAATTGCTTGTACCTTTGTTTCAAGTGGTTTTAATCCCTCGGCTGAAACTTTGTAGCCAAGGAACGTGACCTCTTTTGCTCCGAAAACACACTTGGATGTATTAATGACAATCCCGTATTTTTTGAGTTTGTCGAATAATATCTGAAGGTGTTTTATGTGTGTCTGCTCGTCTTTGGAGAAAATGAGAAAATCATCCAGGTAAGCATAACAGAAATCCATTCCTCTAGTCATGTCATCCACAAAACGCTGAAAAGTTTGTGCGGCGTTTCGCAAGCCGTATCCCATGAAGCAAAATTCATATAATCCAAATGGGGTTGTTATTGCGGTCTTAGGTATATCTTCCGCATTTACTGGAATCTGGTTGTACGCTTTGACTAGGTCAATTTTTGAGAAAATGTGGCAACCAGATATGTTATGCGTGAAATCGTGGATGTGCCGAATTGGATATCGATCAGGTATCGTACGAGAGTTCAGCATTCGGTAATCTCCACACGGACGCCATCCATTTTCTTTCTTCGGTGTTAGGTGGAGTGGTGAAGACCACGAACTTTCTGAAGGTCTTATTGTGCCGTTGTTGATCATGGCTTCAAATTCCTTTTCGCTACTTTGAGTTTATCTGGTGCTAAACGACGTGGTGAACAAGATACGGAGGTCCTGGCGTTGTCCTTATATGATGGATGGTACTATGTGGCACGCCTCGTTGAGTTCCAGATGGCCGCGTTATTTCTGGGTATAGGCGAAGTAAGTCGTGGTAACGTGAATCGCCGATCAGTGACTTCACTGAAGAAATTATGTTCGACGATATACCAGGCGATACTTTGGTTGAAAGTGTAGTGGTGTTGTCTATAAGGCGTTGATTTCGACAGTCAACTGTAAGACCATAGAAGGACAAGAAGTCGACGCCGATAATAGCCTTCGTGACGTCTGCCACAATAAATCGCCATGCGTAAGTACGACGTAAGCCTAAGTCGAGTTCCAGATGCGCATAACCGTAGGTATGGATGATTGAACCGTTAGCAGCGTAGAGTTGGTACTCCGTTCTTGTTCGGCGTTCGCTAACGGAGGAGCGTGGAAGACACATAGGTCACTACCAGTGTCGACCAAAAATTGCATCTTCGTTTTGCGATCCGATACGAAGAGGCGACCAGATGTAGCCAGGCAGTCGTTTGTCGCCATTATCGACCGCCTTGGTAGTTTTCCGTCTTTAAGTCGCAAGGCTTGATGCACTTTTTAGCTTTGCTGCCAAATTTGTGGTGATACCAACACGTAGGATATTTGCTACAGTTTAGTCTTGAACGGCTGGAACTACGGGCACTTCTTCTGGAACTTCTAGGATTTCGGTCCGTAGGTCTTGCTCTGTAGAAGTGTGTAGAAAGAGCCTGAACCTGCTTTGTCAGCTCGCAGATTTGATTAGCCATCATCTCTATTGCGGGGCTAGGTGCAGATTAGTGGCGGCGACTTGAGGTGTTGACGGTACAATATCGTGTACGCGGTCAGTTAAGTCTGCTAGCGCCTGTAAGTCTGACGTAGTTTGTGACGCAATTACCGTTTGTATACTACTAGGTAAGCGGCTGGTCCAAATTGTTTTAAAAATCGTCAGGTACACTAGGCCCAGCAAGGTGCTGTAGATGTCGGAGAAATTGTGACGGTCGACGGTCACCTAACTCTTCGTGAATAAGCAGTTGCTTCACCTCTTTTCACGTGTCGCAGATAAACGTTTTATTAATTCTGTTTTAATTTTTCATATTTATCTTTTGCCGGTGGTGAGACAATTATGTCTTTTACCTCTGCTGCATATCTTTGCTCTAACGTTGATGTCACGTAATAAAATTTTGTGGCATCGTCCTTAATTCCCGATAGTAAAAAATTTCCTTCTAGTTGTGCAAACCAAACGGCTGGTTCTTCTGGCCAAAATGGCGGCGGTCGCATTCCAACGCGGCAAATGTCGGAAGGTGTAAATGTGCTCATACCTGCGCACGCGCCATCGCCGCGGCCGTCGTCTTTGCTTCCATCCACGTGCGACATTATAAAATATAATTAAAATGTTTAGCTTACAGTACTGCTGCTACCTCTCGTGTTCCTTTCGGGGTCACCAGTGTGGAGTGGTGTGTGGAAGCAATAACGAACACACGCACTTAATGTTCACTGTTTATTTCAAATTAGAAAGCATAACAGTTACAAGCATTAAGAAGTAAGCACAGGGTAGCAGAAGGCACAGAATAGGATAAGCACAGCGGAATTATCAGGAAATATTTTGCGAGCAAAAGCGACGCGTAGTTGCGTTCTAATATAGCGATCAACTGCCGCACGGCAGTCGACGCGCTCGCCGCCACTGTTCACGCTCCCGAGCAGTGTGGACACACAAAATAATTTTCCCCGAAAATTTGGAATTTTTATAAATTAATTATATACAATTTAAATATAATAATACACTCCCACAACATAAATATGCTTTTCTGATTCGTTCCCCGTAGCTCAAGTCCTGCTAGCGTAGCACTGGGGTTGCGCGTAGCCAAAGCTCTCTGTCTACGGACTGTTACTACGATGTCTACAGAAATGCAAAATGCACCGTTTAATTAAATGGGAGTTTTGTTAACTATCCACTTTTCGTCGTCCCATTTATATCCTACATGTAAGTCCCATTACCATACACTAATAGCGTGGACCATTTAAAATTTAAGTGCGATATACAATGAATACGCAGACATTTATAAAAGCTAATGCTTAAAATTGAGATTATTTGTTAAAAACCATCTTTTATCTCATTATATATCTCATTTATTACCATCAGAAACACGAATTAGTTCTAATGGCTACCACGGCTATCCTTGCAGTAGCCCATTTGATGAACCCAATTTTTTAATACATTTTCGATCGTAGAAGTGTCGCAATATCGTGTATGTTCTCTATAGTTGCAATAATTTCATATTTCAAGTATTCAATCGACTCAGGCATATCACATAACCTTTACGGCTCCCCACAAAATAGTCTGACGAGGTCAAATCGCAGCTGCTAGGCGGCCAGGGAACGTTAGAATTTCGAGCAATTTTCAAAGGTATTGCGCTGTAAATCGATTGTCGCATGAACTGTATTATTTTTATAATAGTATTTTAATTCCTGCTACTATTCTTATGCCTTGTTTACAGTAAATTTAACTTATTATGAACATTTAACCTCACTGTATATACATCAATCAATCTAAGGTAAAAGCACCTATTACCGCGGTAAATCGAGAATATTAAAATATCCTCGATTCTAAGTTAACTTAAGAGTAAAATATTATGGAATCAGGACTGTCCTTGAATAATAATATTGATTTTTAATCAATAAAGAAATCAATATAAACGTTAAAAATAAAAGACTTGTGGTGCAGGGATAGGTCATAGTGGGTTGTAACAGACTTTTCAAACAATACGAATAACCAAAAAAAAGTCTTCCAAGTACTAAAAATTGAACATTTCAAATTCGCATCAATAATGCACTTAACACATGTTAAAACTTAACGTACCCTCTGCGCCTTTCTCTTATCAGCCCGCTGGTTCTGATGATAGATTCTGGAGAAATTGGAGACGATGACAGGCACGGGCAGAGCTATGACTAGCACCCCGGACAGAGAGCACACGCCGCCGACTATCTTGCCGGCGATCGTACCTGGGACCATGTCACCATAGCTGGAATGAAAAACAGGAAAAAGATGAGCCACCTTAACTGAACTAGCCTACTTCCACCTAATGTTATATGGAGATGTCTAAATCTCTATTTATAAGTATGGAGTAAATTCAGTATTGCTCTCATGTTTTTTCTCTTTCTTCTTCCTCCCAGCCTTCATAAGCACAACAGCCATGCCCTCCACCCAGAGTTAAGATTGTACTATTCATAATTGGTTACTACATTACTTGCAATATATTAAACCAGCGCGATCATTTAACAATCGGCGGACCACGTAGTCAATCTAAGTTAGCGTAACTGATAAGTCGATAACTAAAGGTTAAATAGGTATTTAAAGGGTAACCTTAGCCCACATTAAATGCCATTTAAATATTTGGTTACGTATCCGACGCGGTGTTAACACACTTGTCAAAGTAGGTTTCTGGGTCACATAGGTATGTACTAAAAGAAAGGCGGAAGCTGAAAACTGCACCACTTCGCCCAAGAAATAGTTATAAATGTTTAACGGTTCGTGTTTAAATTTTCTCATGTTGTTCCCAAACTTTGTCATGAATAGCTCGCCCCGTGTAGGATGTTTTTTTTCGATAATATAATAATACAACAATTTTTTTTCAGACTCGTGCAAATATTGTAAGTAGCAATTTTACCTTCATACTACGATTAGTGACAGTTACAGATAAAATATTTAAAACTATACAAAAAACTTACAATATTCTTAGCCTTAAGACGTTGTTTTCCATTGTGTTTGCAACTCCAACCAATGCTTAAGTATCTGAGAGCCCCACAGATCCGTCAACAAATTCAGAATAATGTTGGAGCTTTTCGCAAACGTTACAGTATTGAGGAACATCGCTTGCGAATAAGAGCGGGAAAACCATCAGTACCCGCTTTATACGCAGGCACTGCCGACAATCCCAACAACACCTTGAATGCGTTGTTATACTGAACACTCAAGGAGTTGTATGTCGTTTCCATATAGTTGACCTGTAGGCAGCAAGTGTTACCAGGCACAAACCGAGGTCTCTCATAAGACCGTTTATTTCGTTGAGATTCTACCGTGTCAATGATACCTTGCTATATTCTGAACACGACCGTTATACCGCGCGGTGGGGAGCGAGGAGTCTGATAAAGATAGTCCGTAACAAAAAAGACTAATTGCCACCGTTATATTTGACATAATGACCCACACGACTCGTCGTAGGCGTACCTAAGCAGCGCAGCGGTTGCGGTCAGACTATAGATATTATTCTGTCATATCTCCCCGCGGCAATCCTCACTAAGCTGATGCATATCGTGCTCAAATATTGAGCTTTATTTACATTATTTTTATATATTACCCCCACTTCATTAATTAAAACGTGTAGAAGCATAAACCATTGTGATACCAATATTGGATTTGGCTAAATAAATATGTCAAATTTACTAAAGCTTGTGCACACAAGCGGATGCAACAGTATAGACAATAGTCACGTAAGACGTTCAGAACAATAGATATTCTAACAGGCAATGTCTGTATCAAATGTTTAAACAAACATTGCAAGTAAAACGTGAAACCACTAGAGAATTTGTTTGACTTGGCACTGGCGTTAGACACTGCGAACAATCTAAATTGTTGCAAAATTACATGTCTGTTTTCCTTTTCATTGAACAGTGTACGAGTGTGTTTTTATTGTGATAAACAAACAACAAATGTTATTGGTGTCATGGGAAGGAACCAACTAGATACGAACGAAAACTGGAAAGAATAAATAACGTAAAATAGAAGTAATCAAACAGATAGTAATTCAAATTATTAAGTAAAATAAAAAAAACATTTTCTTTTTTAGACAATTCTAAATTACATAAATAATTTATTAATATTTATTAATAATTTTATTTTATTTTATTTAGAGGGCATTAACAAAAAAACAGCTAAATAAATTAAAAGTAAGTCAAAATAGCTATGAGAGAAGTGACTTAACAGAGAAACTTAAAACAGAGGAATAAACTAAACTTATAACAACTATTCCTCCTCCTCCTTGCGTCGTTTTCCTCATTGCTGAGGGCCATGACCTCCACGAATTATGTGGCGGATCTATTAGATAATAAAAGATGGGAGGATGACATCAAAAAGATTACGGGGCCCTTATGCACCAGGGAAGCTCACAATAGATCCGAGTGGAAATATTTAGAGGAGGCCTATGTCCTAGGACAAGCTGAAGAACTAAAAGATTAGACAACGGTGGTCGGTTTACAATACCCTAACGGTTTTGCATACATTACGGATTTTAATGTCATAAATATATCGATATATTTTTTTACTTGTTGTATCGATATTACACGATATATTGTACAAATAAATCGATATTTTTCATATATTTAATTAGAGCTTAATATTAAATATTGGAAAAGTTTTGTTTTCGGCGCGTAACTGAGAGGTTCTCGCTTCGGATACCAGTCCAGACTATTTGATTTGATTCTGCTAGCAGTACAGACTACATGCATAGATTATAAAATTTATACAACGAGTCCTGCCATCGTGAAGAGTAGGAATGTAGTAACATACTACACTACATTCTTCGTGGTGGTATCGCAAGTAAGGGTTTTATTTTATTCAAGTTGTCAACCACGAATAAAAGAAAGAAAGAAATGCTTTTTTATTTAATTTCTTACGATATTTCGTATATAGGATGAAATATATTGATATTATATCGATATTAGATGATTCGACCACATCGGATTGAAGCGGTATATCGCGTCCATATATCGATATTTTATGTAATATCGATATCTATCGTGCAATCCTATACAACATCCATTATATTATCACTGTAACTTGACAGCAATAAAGGCTATATTATTACTACTATAATAATTCGTTAAAGCGCCACCTGTGATCAGAGAGTTGAACTATATGCGTAATAGTCACGCTATCGGCCGCTGCTCGAGGCAAAGTTTATTCAGGAGAAAGATACGGCATTTATACGATCTATAACAGGCATTATTAACTAAACAACAAGATTACCTTACATTCTTACGTCAGATGAACATAAAATAATTTGATAGCCTTTCCATTGTACAAGGCTCGTGCAACAAAGTAAAAAAGGTAAGTGATTATGGCTCGCATACAGACGGACGGGTAGTCTTTTGATCTTCCTCTGTTAGAAATTTTGTTTATAATAAAATAAGAAGTACCTTGTTCTAACAAGTCGTTCACTTTGCGAGAGCGCTATTTATACTTTACCGGGGCAGGAGGTGTTAAAGTGTTTTTTTTTTCTTTTTTTTATAAAGGATTTTTAGTAATCTTTTTGTCGTAAATATTACAAAAAATCTTGTTGTTCCAATTATGTGCTACAATGGTTCTCGTCAAAAGTGGAATGGTGGATAGGGAACATAACGTTCTGACTTCACCACCATTCGACTATTGACGTGAACGCTCTTAAAAACGAATCATACGCAAAAATGAATCATACGATAAATGCTATAAAGTGCGGACGCCCTGTTTCTATTTCCGAACTATGGTAGGAATATTACGAAATAGAATTAATCAGAACCTAACCAAACGATCATCAAACTAAAGTACATCCTTTCCAATAAAAAAATAATCTTAGAAATCGGTTATCGTTTCGCATTTGAGACTTATATGGTATTCTCATTAATATCATTGTGAAAATTGGACCAAATTGGAATGGAACCACATGGGAATCACTAGTTCGAATAAAAAAGAATCATAAAATCGGTTCACCCAGTCCAAAGGTAACAAACAAATAATTAAAAAACTCCCCCTTTTTGTAGTCAGTTTTTTGAAGGTGCTGCTAAATGCCATCTTGCAGCTTTGGACTGGGAGGTAAGGCAGACTAAGAGGTTATTTGGTAACTCAAATTAAACCAATTTTGGACAGTGTGCTCAGAAATTACACTGCTTAATCCCCTTTCCCCCTAGTGCGCAAATGCAAGACTGCATTTTCACTTAACATCAGGATCGTGGTCAAGCACTTGTCTGAACCTCTATTAGGCGAGTTACCACCTAATAGAGGTTCAGGCTAAGCGATCTAAGAGCTGTGCCACCTCTCAAATCCCGTGAAGCAGTAAAGGCCAGCTTCTCTGTGCCAACTGTGATAGTTCGTCAAAAAAAAATCAAGCGCTTGGAAACTAAAAGTGACGAGAGGAATTTTAACGCTGTCATTAACCCACTTATTGGTGAACCTATATTATACCTATTTTGGCTCTAATTTCTACAATTTCTACTACTTACCTTTTGAAAACATTACAAAATTAATTCGTCAACAGCAACTATAAATTTAAATTATTTTTTAAACTGTGTCAAATCACATCATACAATAATTAATTTAGTATTCTTGTTTTGATGTGTATTTAATATTGTATTGTTTTGTAGTTATGTTAAAAGTTATTGTAAGATTTTTATGAGGTAATATTTTATTATCAAATCACATGATCAATTTTGATCAAACCCTCCTTAATAAATTTAAAAAAATGCCCGGAAACACTGTCAAAAGGTAACGATAAAAATTGATATACAATACACTTTTATAATCAATTTGTAAATATTTTAAATTGAGGTGAGATTTAGATATATTTTTTGCTCTATGGGAAGATCGGTCATATATCATAAGTGGGTTAAATAACGAATGCTTTCCTTTTCCCTCAGGTGTATCTCTCTCAGATACGACTTTCAGCTTTCTAGGAATACAAAATAAACTTTACTTTTAAAAGGTATATTTAGACTGTATCCACATTTCTTCCTTAAAACGGTGCATTTATCTCCCGGTGAATTCACAGCGAGCTATAAAATTAACATTGATGATAACACTCGAAGCTGCACGGGCTATCTATCGTGGGTTTCCATTTACGGCGCTGCGGGAGAAGATAAAAGTGCAATTTACTCAGCGTACCTGCGAATGAGCCGGTAATTTTATTCCTACTGTGAAATTTTATATTCATGTACAGAATTTTTTTAACACAATTTTCTTCCCGGTCGCAGGCGGGGCCGCGGTGAGTACGCAAGCGATCCTGTAGCCCCGCCATATGCGATGATGGTGGAACATCTTGTGGGTATGGTCGGTGAGGGCTCGACATAAACTCGCTTGGAAAAAAGGCTTGTTCAGGCAACCCCTCACCATGCACCGGAATGGCCACCGGGGGGGTTTTAGTGGGTAAGAACCGTGGTATCTTCTTGAAGATAGCATCGATAGCAGGTGGGATTGTAGTCAAGCACTTGCTTAGAAATAATTTAAAAAAAATCGAGATTTTCCTACGATAACACGTAAATACAAAGAGGGCGTTCGCGCGTAATAGAGTATAACGTTTGATTTGATTTGAAGTCGGTTTATTTTTGTTGCTAAAAATTAATTTATCTGGATCCTTTTCGTTCTTTCCGTAATAAAAGAAATAGCAAGACTTTTTCAAGACATTTTTGCAATAAAAAAACGCTGCGTTAGAAATGTCGTAGTGTCGTACGTTCTTCCATTAGCCATTGTTGTATCGCCAAGGTCGTATCGTTAACACAATCGACCTAAACGAGACTCTGTTGCTACGGTTTACAGTTCAAAATTTATTCATGCATTCAACTGTAGCCGACTGAACTAAGAGTCAGCTGGTAGAGTAATTGTTTACTAGACGGACGTTTATTTCTTTTAGAGCGGCTTCCTGTTTGAGGAATTTTAATATGGGGCACGCTGCCTGCCACTGTTACCATTGAAACGTGAATGTTTTCTTTGTTTTAAAATCATTTAGTGAAGTTTACTTTGATCGTCTTTATGTATATATATTAATAAATTATGAGACTTTTACTGTCACTTATTCCTGTTACACGTATATTTACGAGTAAAAACAAAAACCGTCTTCAAAAAGAATCAAAATTTAAACGCTATTACGACGTTTTTTTTGCATTTCTAAATTATCGTACTCATATTAAGGAATACAATTATTCAGAACCTAACTTTCTCACTAACAGAGTGGGTACCACTGGAAAAAAAGAGAAAAAAAGGAAGACCATTTACTTAAAAGGTGGAGAGATGTCTTCAAAGACATATGTGGATCCCAGTGGAAACAGATAGCACGGGATAGGCAAAGATGGAGAGGTTTGGGAGAGGCCTACGCTATGGCGACTACTACAAACCTGTAAATTAAAAAAAAATGTGCATGTTTTTTGTAGTAGCAAATAAAGGCTATTTTATTTATTTATTTTTATAACTTTCTCATCAAACTACCTTTAAAGGTTTTGTTTGAAGCGTCAATAGCCTTTTTTTTTTTTTTGTTAACGCGGGGAATCGAGTTATTAACCATCCTCCGGTACCCTGGGTGGGCCCGGAGGGATGTGTGGGACTCGGCCTGGGCAGCCCATACCCACTAAACCTACCGCGAATGCCATCAGCCGTTATGAGCGGGTGCCCCGGATCTGTCAGCGACAGGACACCCCAACGACCGGCCGGTCTCGGCAAGACCGGACTTCACCCTCGAAGGGGACTCCTCCGGCACTCAGAGAAGTTCCGACGACGCCGAAGCATGCTGGGGCCAGGTTCCCATCCTGGCCCCGCTTCGGATTACGGGCAGCGAGAGGAGGCGTTTGAAACGCCTCCTGCGCACCCCGACTCGTCGCCTGCGGAGGGAGGGAGCCCCACGGCTCCCCTCCTGACCCGCTCGTCGGCCTCCTTCTGGGACATGACTGTCTCGCAGAAGGAGGCGACCGCCGACAAGACCTGTCGCTCCGTACCATCGCAAGTGCGAGGCTCGGAAGCGACAGGTCTACTCCACCGATGGCGGATGCCAAGTCGCAACGCTGCGCTGCCCATCTCGGGCACACCTCCAGGGTGTGCTGGGCAGAGTCCACCGCAGCGCCACAATCATGGCACCGCTCATCAGCCTCCCGTCGGGCCGTCCGACACAGGTAGTCCCCGAAGCAGCCATGCCCCGTGAACACCTGCGTCAGACGGAAGGTGAGAGGTTTGCGCTTTCTGCGCATCCAACGCTCAGGACCGGGCGCAGAGCACCCGTTGTACGTAAGCCGTACGGGTGATGCGCCAGGTCCTCCTCCCACCTCCGGCATAGTGCTACCTCACCTAACCGACGGATCCGCCGGACCTCTTCTGGCAGAGGGTTCTCTCCGAGGGCCCTCCTATCCGAGACATAGTCGGACACCTCGGCCAGAACCCCGCCACGAGCTCCCACGGCGGATCGCCGGCAAGCGCAGTAGCTGCCGCCCACGAGATCGTACGGTACCCCGGATGACCCTGATCGCGGCAATCCGCTGCGCCCTGCGCAGCTGTGAGCGATTGCCGCGAGACAGGTCACCCGCCCAGATGGGGCACCGTACGTGGCCATACTCCGACAGACCCCAGAGTACAGCCTCCTGCACACCGCGCTGGGTCCTCCGAGGTTCGGGAGGAGACTTCCCAGCGCGGCTGCCGTCCTCAGGACCTTCGGCCCCAACTGTTCGAAGTGGGGTCCGAAGGTCCATCCTCCATCGAGGGTGAGTCCCAGATACTTCATCTGGGAACTCACCCTCACTCTATCTCCTCCGATGAGGAGGGTGGCACCCGGAGGGGGTCCTTTACGTCCGGTCCTGCGGAAGAGGAGGGCTTCGGTCTTCTCCAGTTTTACCCGAAGCCCTAACCTCTCTATGCGGCTGACCACGAGGCCCACACCGACCTCGGCCAGCCGCGCCGCCTCCTTATACGCCTTTCCCGGGGTATACGAGGGTGTCATCTGCATAGCAGATGACACCCATCCCGGGAGGAGACGGCTCCGCAGGACCAGTCGTAGCCGATGTCCCACAGAATCGGCCCCAACACCGATCCTTGTGGGACACCGCGCTCGACTTTTCTCCACCTGACTGACCCCCTCCGGTCCTCGAATGCCACCCTCCTCTGGGAGAGGTAGGCGCCCAACAGCCTCCTGAGATACAGGGGCACTCCGAAATATACGAGTGCCGCCTGTATAACCGCATGCGGGAGACTGTTGAAGGCATTGGCGATGTCCAGTGACACCGCCAACACTACCTCTCCCTGACGCCCCGCCTCTTCCGTCACCGCCCGCAGGCGTCGGAGGGCGTCGACGGTCGACCGGCGGGCCTGAACCCGAATTGAAACTCATAGAGTTTCGGGCCCGGACCTTCCTCCATATGCTGGACGAGGCGGCGAGCCACGACCCTCTCCAGGGCCTTGCCAGCCTCGTCCAGCAACACAACCGGTCGAACCGCCGAAGCCGAGTCCGGGGCCGACTGTCCTTTGGGAGAAGGCACAGCCGACCCTCTTTCCAGGCCCCGGGAACTGCCCCGACCGCAAACAGCGGTCGAACAGTTCCCGAAGGGCCTGACCGAGGTGCACGAGGAAAGGGCCAAAACCTTTCCGTGCACCCCGTCCGGACCCGGTGAAGCGTCAATAGCCTAATGCAGTGATTCTCAACCTTTTTTTGTTGCGGCACATAATTAACGATTTCAAAATTTGGCGGCACACAAAGAAAAGATAAAAATCATATAAAAATCATCTACTTACTACAATACACTGCATAAATAGTTTATGACAAAAAATTTTAATATACGAAATAATAATATATATTCATGGTAAAAATATTTTTATTTTTAAATGTATAATTTGATATTATTTAATAATATTGACATTGTTATATATTTTGCAAAATTTAGCGACACACAAAAGTGACGCGGCACAGTGAATTGAGAATCACTGGCCTAATGGTTTAGGGTACGGTCTGCGAAACGTAAGGCCGTAGTTTCGAATCCACCATTAGACTATGTGAAACATCTCCTAGCGCAAGTTTAAGCTTAGTTGGAATAGTTAACAAGAATGTTTGTAATGTTTTCTGAAAAAAAAAAACAAGTACATCCTTTTTAATAAAAAATTAATAATCGAATTTGTTGATGTGATATTGAATTATTCGTCTATTTGTTGCGCATTTTCTTAATGAAAATTTAAGACTTATATGTTTTTTGCCATTTTCAGAATTGAACCACATTAAAAACACCAGATAATAATAAAAAAAATAATCATCAAATTCGGATCACCTTGCCGAAGTTATGAGGAATCAAACTTAAAAAACATACTGACGTATTGAAAACCTTCTTTTTCGAAGTCCGTTGAACAGCTACAAAAATTATTACCAGTAGTCGCCTATTGAAGCATTGAAATTACACATTATGTCACGCAGTACACGCTGAGCCTATTGCCTTTTGCCATTCCTTATAAGACTATAGATTTATTTTATTTTGGTTTTTTTCTCTCACTATAATTTTTTTGTGTCTTATTATTCTTTGTTATGTTTTTTTTTGCAACAGATGGTAATAAATGAGCTTTCTTATTATTATTATTAAGAAGAATTAACAATAAAGGTAGAAAAACAAGTCTTTGACATATAAAAAGAGTGTAACTAACTTAACCGTTACCAAGTCACCGTTTAATATCCGCGTAAGTGTATCGAAGGCATGCACTATTGCATTTTGTATCTTTAGCATGTTTAAATATTTTGTATTCCTATATTTAAACTAAACCGTGGGAAAATTCATTCTCCTCCGTCCCAGCAATTGTCGTATGAAGGGTAAAAAGTTTATGCTTCACGTATTAATATAATGTACATAGATATAGCTATAGAATAGCCCTATAACGTTGAATTACGATGGACCTAAAACTGAGCAATACTTAACGTATTCCGAGACACGAGCGCCGACGTGCCACCTCGACTCTCCCAATCGCTCACAGATCCATAATGCATTCAAAAAGCTAAAGCGCATACATTCTGTCTTTGATCTCGCTTAGGGTTGTCACTCGTCGTTATTCTTACTCGTAGTTAAGTTACGCAAAAAATGTATTACAATAGAGATAATTAAGAGATGGCAGCAAAAAGTCACTCCATTTATTAATAAAAGTAGAAGATATTTGTAACTAATTAATACTTGTTTTGTGACCTTCAAAGTTTGGAGAGGGTGAACCGATTTTGGTGTTTCTTTTTTATTTGAAAACTGGTCTTACTAAATATTAACTTACCATGAGGTCCCATTTCAAATTGTCCAGATCTGACAATGAGATCCAGGAGAAAACCAAATTTATATCTAAAAATTCTTAAAATAATTTTACCCTTGAAATCAAGGCGCATGCTTCTTCAAACCATGTTTCTACATGGATTGTGTAACAATAAACTTGACTGTTCTTATTTAGTAAATAATTTATGTTACGTTGTACCCAGAACAGTTTATCGGCGAGAGGTTAGGGCATATAATTTATTTTCTTTAAACTCGTGTCGTTCCAATGCTGGTGTGCGTTCACCTCTCCGTCGTGTGGTGGATATATACAATAAGTACTTCGAAGATGTTGATTTGTTTTTATTGCCTACTACTAAATTTAGAAAATGTATTAAAGACAGCTTATTTAGTTAATAAGTATTTATAAGTTCATTTATTTCCTTGTTTTCGTTTTTAAGTGTTGCACGTTAAAATAATAATGATAATAATTTGTGGATAATGTTGTTGGTAGTGCAGTTACATATTTTATTTCTATTATGTCTTTTATAATATCAATTGTGCTATTGTTTATTGTCCCAAATAAAGAGAAAAAAAAATGATCATCCGCATTTTCTAGCCTTCAATGTTAAATCCATCTATTATTTGGTTTGAAGTTGGTTTTTGTGTTTTCAAGTATAATGTACTTGTTTACAATTTTTTTATAAATCCATTAAGCACTGTGTTTGAACTAATTAAACATTATCGTAGCATGATACAATAAGGCTGCAAGTGCAGTAGGTAAGCGGCGCAAGTGTGCAGTAGGTAAACAAGCGTCGCGTTTGGCGTAGCGTAACTTCGGCGAGTACGGGGTGACTCACCATCACATGTGATAGTCTAGACTACGTATATAAACGAAATCGGGTCTTCCTAATAACAGTTAGATAGCTCTTTATTATTTACTAATGACAGAAAAACAACACAGAAATAAATAGCAACTCATATTAAATTATGCCCAATGACGAGCGGTCTTATCGCTAATAGCGATTTATTGATAGAAGCGAAGGAAACTTTTAATAAGTAAACATATACTTAAATACTAATAATATAAATAATAATTATATATACCGTATTGGACATTAGTTCTACTCTTCAACAATAGTAAGCAAAGTTCTAGGAGATAACGTTTATAGTAGCAACAGTTTAGACACAGCAGACCAACCAAACAGTTAGTGGGTATAATATTATATGTATTTATTATTATTTATATTACTATATAACTATATAATAGCAATTGGGAAGTGGCATTCTTTTTCTTGAAGTCTCAAGACGGAATGCACACGTAAGACCGGCTATAAGCCGAGAAAAAGGACATCCTACACACTGATATACCGCATAAATATAATTCAGTGTTAGCCTTAGAGGCTATAATAAAATAAAATAATGAAAAGTGGTGATTCGAATTACGATCTGATGGCGCGTGTCGCGTTTGGCTCGAATTAATAAATTGTGTTATCAATCGACTTTAAAAAAAGGAGGTTGTCAATTGCCTGCATGGTTTTGTTATATTTGTTACCTCATAACTTTCGACTGGGTAAACCGATTTTGATGATTCCTTATTTATCATAAAGGATTTACTACCAAAGTAGTTTGATGAGAGTTTGAATAGCTTCAGATTAATTCTATTGCGTAATATTTCTACGACAATGCGGTGATACGAAAAGGGCATCCGCGCGTAATAGCGACTAACGTTTGATTCGATTTAAAGTCGGTTTTGTTTTTACTCGTAAATATAGTTGTTGCTTCTCATTTCGTAACATCAAACGAATTCATTACTCTGTGCGCTAATTGTTACACGGCGTGATGCGAGATGTAGCTTATAAATAACACATGGTCGTGTTAACTCCTTCAGGAACAAAGACAGCACAAAGCGGCTGGGACGGCACTAGACGCGCTCGAGTATGCTCTGTGTAAACAAACGTCGGACGCTGTTACACCTAAATCGGTCGCTAGGGCTGCCACTAACGAACAATTGTTTTCTTAATAATCCTAACAATTATTAGTAGTCCATTCTCATTCGTAGCCGTGTTTTTGGTGAATTTTCCTAACAAATAGTTGTTGCACTCGCGGGAAATTTTGTTTCTCCTCTAGTTGTTTAAGGTCAGAGATGGTTTTCATCCTGGCATGTCTTTTAAATTTTATTCTTCATAATTTGTATCTCGTAATTTTAAACTTACCTTATGGTGGTATATAGATTTTTTGTATATATTGTTGGGTAATATGAAAATTGTTGGGTAGTAGGAAAATATATTAGGAAAATGTTTCTGACACGCGGCCTATAAAACGGAGATCTTGCCGACCTCAGGGCACTTGCGGTCAGGCGTCGTCTTGGTGAGATCTTTCCGATATTATTTTACGTTGTAAATTCGTGTCGGCTCGCTGCCCGACTTTAATTTTGTTATTTACTTTTGTACTGAACCAATTATATTGAAAAGAATACGTCCTACGAGTTTCTTGTCGGTTCTTCTCGTAGTAGAGTATTTTCGAACCGACGGTAGCTTCAGTAAATTTCATTTGAATTAAATAAAAGTTACGATAACCTGACGTCGAGGATTTTATTTTTTAGTTTATATACTAGTAGTTTACAACATCAGAAGTGGGATTCGCAGTCCACTTTAGTTAGTTTTCTAAGATCAGAAGTGGGATTCGTACTTTTAGGGCCCATTTCGGCTTGGCTTAATTTTCTTTAGTTTGATGTGTGCTCTGTTTTCTTTGATGGTGAGTTTTCACTCTATTTTTCTTGAGATTTTGTGATGTTAAATTTCCTGATATGAGGAAAAGAGTACATTAGGCGCGCTGTTTGGGGTTTGAGCCCTTAAGCCTGGAGTAATAGTGTCTTGGAGTGCATCGGACACTTTACCCTAGACTCGGGACCTAGAATAATCATTTGTCTTGGAGTGCATCGGACAGATTATTCTAGGGGATTCTGGACCCAGGATAACATTTGTCTTGGAGTGCATCGGATATGTTATCCCGGGGAGGGACCTCGAGCTTGGGACAACGGTTTATCTTGGAGTGCATCGGATACGTTGTCTTGAGGTCGGTCGCTTGACTGAATTAAGTGTCTTCTATTGGTTTATCCTGGGGGGATTCTGGACCCGGGATAACATTTGTCTTGGAGTGCATCGGACATGTTATCCCGGGGAGGGGCCTCGGGCTTGGGACAACGGTTTATCTTGGAGTGCATCGGATACGTTGTCTTGAGGAAACCGGGTACCTTGGGCGAAGTATAAGTCAGGGTCAGGTACGGCCGAGCCCTGATAAGGTCAAAGCATTGACAGACGCACCTGAGCCAACGACTGTTAGGCAGTTGGGGTATCGAGCAACAAGTTGCGCGTGGTTGCATTGTGTGTTGACCGACGAGCCGGTACTTGCAATTTGTTGGCCTTCTTTGCCGATTGAGGTCCACACAGATGCGGGTTCGATCGGTTATGGAGCAGTCTTGCTGCCGGTTCACGAGGGTGGCTACAAGAGAGTGGTAGCTTACTTTTCTAAGCTCACCCAAGGTGTGGAGAGTAAATATTACTCTTACGAGCTTGAAACTCTCGCAGTGGTTAAGGCTTTGCAGCACTTTAGGGCATTATCTTGTTGGTGTGCACTTCACCGTGGTCACGGATTGTAACGCGTTGAAACTTACGCAACGTAAGAAAGACTTGTTACCTAGAGTGATCCGGTGGTGGGTATATCTTCAGGATTTTGATTTCGGGTTAGATTATCGAAAGGGTACTCTGATGTCACACGCCGATTATCTCAGTCGGAACCCTGTCAATGTGTGTACAGTTCAGAAGCCTCGGAACTGGGCGCAGATTGCTCAGGCTGCTGATGAGGAGACGCGTGGCCTCATTCAGAAATTGACTGACGGACAATTAGATGCAAATCGCTACGTCGTTAAAAACGACATCTTTTATGTGAAACATTCACCTACTGATGAACCCTCCCGGCTTTTATGCTACATCCCGAAAGGTCATCGTCTCAGTTTGCTGAGAGTTTTTCATGATGAGCATGATCACTCGGGAGTTGACAAAACTGTTGACCTCATATTGAAACACTTCTGGTTTCCGGGGTTGCGAGCATTTGTTCGCAAATACATTTCTCACTGTAGTTGAATCCTGTTTTCAATTTTAAACTATTTGATAAAGTTTGTTTTGTTACACAAACTTATTTGCTCTTAATGTGATCTTTTTGAGCATATTACATTATTTTGAGCAAACCTCATGTCGATGTTGGTATCTGTGTGTCTGCTTGCGGTCACGGACTCAGAGCTAGAACAGAAGGAGTCCACCTCAACCACAGTCGACCCATATAACGAAGAGCTGTCGCCGGTAGTACCAGCGAACGAACAGTCGGCGAGCACCGAGCCGCAACCTGGTACATCTGGGATACAGACACTCGCCGAGCAACGTGATCCGGTGACCGTCGGACCACAGCCTTATGCCGGGGCATCTATGCCCTTGTTAGATATTTAAGTAGATTAGAGTTAAGGAGCCCGAGGACGGACTCCTGGCAGGAAGGCCGTGTTGGGTAATAGGAAAATTGTTGGGTAGTAGGAAAATATATTAGGAAAATGTTTCTGACACGCGGCCTATAAAAACGGAGATCTTGCCGACCTCAGGGCACTTGCGGTCCAGGCGTCGTCTTGGTGAGATCTTTCCGATATTATTTTACGTTGTAAATTCGTGTCGGCTCGCTGCCCGACTTTAATTTTGTTATTTACTTTTGTACTGAACCAATTATATTGAAAAGAATACGTCCTACGAGTTTCTTGTCGGTTCTTCTCGTAGTAGAGTATTTTCGAACCGACGGTAGCTTCAGTAAATTTCATTTGAATTAAATAAAAGTTACGATAACCTGACGTCGAGGATTTTATTTTTAGTTTATATACTAGTAGTTTACAACATCAGAAGTGGGATTCGCAGTCCACTTTAGTTAGTTTTCTAAGAATATATATAATATGTATTTATTCATTATTAGCGTACCCAGTCCGCTTCGTCGGGCTAGACTTTGCCTTATGTTATTTAAACAATAAACTTTCATAATTAAATAATTAATTTCTCTCCGTATTCATTCTCTTCTATTCTCTTCTCGAGTGGGTGAGGATAATTATAATGACTCTACTTGAATACTTCAAAATCCTGAATAATTATCTTTAATGTACTTCAATATACTCCATTGTACTTCAATAAGGTTCATAATGACATAAATAACAACGCATGTGTCAATACAAATTTGGGTTATAAAACAAAAGAATATCATAGTAAAGAAAAGCTGTACTTGACAGTTCAAAAACATGAGTGCACCGATCGTTACCAAACTTTACAGGATTACTCGCCAGGTCAATCTGAAGATTCTTTGAAACACAAAGATGCACAGATGTCTAGATTCAGACTACGTTCTTCGTGTCGTCGAATAAGCACACCAAGTACAGTCATAAGATTCCTGTATTAGAGAATTAGAGAAGGGTAAATTTAGTACTTAAAAAGAGGAGAAAAAAATAGAAATGCAACGTGACCTAGATATTTAAATGCGACCGTAGCTTTCTACGTGTACATTTCTTGTTCCGCAAAGAAAGACTTCTGTGTTTTCTTTTCGATATTGAATTTTTTGTCGAACGCGCTCTATTGTGTTGGATTTTAAAACTGTTGCCAGATTTCAATGTAGCATTATGAATGAAAATAACGCATGGAAAACGTTGCAATGACTAAAATGTACTTTTAGAAATACCATACTGAAACTTTTTTTGCTTAGTGAAACACTTACAAGCACAATATTACCGTTATTTATTTTATTAGAGAGCGATAGCTCAGGTCAAACCTTAGTTTACTGCGCTTGCCGGCGATCCGCCGTGGGAGCTCGTGGCGGGGTTCTAGCCGAGGTGTCCGACTATGTCTCGGATAGGAGGGCCCTCGGAGAGAACCCTCTGCCAGAAGAGGTCCGGCGGATCCGTCGGTTAGGTGAGGTAGCACTCTGCCGGAGGTGGGAGGAGGACCTGGCGCATCACCCGTACGGTACACGTACAACGGGTGCTCTGCGCCCGGTCCTGGAGCGTTGGATGCGCAGGAAGCGCAAACCTCTCACCTTCCGTCTGACGCAGGTGTTCACGGGGCATGGCTGCTTCGGGGACTACCTGTGTCGGACGGCCCGACGGGAGGCTGATGAGCGGTGCCATGATTGTGGCGCTGCGGTGGACTCTGCCCAGCACACCCTGGAGGTGTGCCCGAGATGGGCAGCGCAGCGTTGCGACTTGGCATCCGCCATCGGTGGAGTAGACCTGTCACTTCCGAGCCTCGCACTTGCGATGGTACGGAGTGACAGGTCTTGTCGGCGGTCGCCTCCTTCTGCGAGATAGTCATGTTCCAGAAGGAGGCCGACGAGCGGGTCAGGAGGGAGCCGTGGGGCTCCC
Organism: Meandrusa payeni; assembly: GCA_029286785.1. Classification (NCBI taxonomy): domain Eukaryota; kingdom Metazoa; phylum Arthropoda; class Insecta; order Lepidoptera; family Papilionidae; genus Meandrusa; species Meandrusa payeni. The sequence continues at coordinate 9,563,773 of JAGSMX010000029.1, forward strand.
TCCCTCCGCAGGCGACGAGTCGGGGTGCGCAGGGGCGTTTCAAACGCCTCCTCTCGCTGCCCCGTAATCCGAAGCGGGGCCAGGATGGGAACCTGGCCCCAGCATGCTTCGGCGTCGTCGGGACTTCTCTGAGTGCCGGAGGAGTCCCTCTTCGAGGGTGAAGTCCGGTCTTGCCGAGACCGGCTGGTCGTTGGGGTGTCCTGTCGCTGACAGATCCGGGGCACCCGCTCATAACGGCTGATGGCATTCGCGGTAGGTTTAGTGGTTATGGGCTGCCCAGGCCGAGTCCCACACATCCCTCCGGGCCCACCCAGGGTACCGGAGGATGGTTAATAACTCGATTCCCCGCGTTAACAAAAAAAAAAAAAGGTCAAACCTTAGTAGGTATTTCATCTAAACAGCTTAATATATCAATATGATTTGTATATCAAAAGGGTTACGTGAAGATACCAAACAATACCTATACCTGAAACCCGGAACATGATGAGGATACAATTTATGTAAAGCTATACGGATACGGATAAGTTAAAAATAATTTCATATACAAAAACACCGAATGTAAAAAAAATATGGTTTTTCATCAGCTTGCACTAAAGCTATTAGTAAAACTATAATATGTTCGTATACAATAGCTTAGCCTGAAACGTTAATCCTTTATAACAAGTACCCCCTAGTACCTCCCAAAGACCCTCACACCATCCTTTATGTTGATCGACACGACTTATTAGTTAGATATTAGTTCATTATATTATCTTGTATATATTGAATATATAAACAAAGCAGTTAACATGTGAAAACATAGCATTGCTACGTCGTAGCAGAAAGTTCACCTCAAAAGATTCATATTTAAATACCATTTAATATTATTTAATTATAGAAACCTGTGTCTGTTTCTCGACCACGGCCACGTGAGCGTTTTAAATGTACTGGGACATGCCCTACGACAATCTAACATTCCCACCCCGGACGTGCTCTCCGAAGGGCACAGTGCCGAGAGGCTCCGGTGTGTTCCTATGGAGATCCCAGAGCTCCTCGCCATGCACCGAGGAAAGACCACCGGGAGAAGGAATCAGAACGAGGAAATAGTTTTATTTGCTGGGCTGGGCAGCTTTCAGAAAACTACATCTGCTTTTTTCGTCCTCAATTCCACAATGTCTAAAGACCAAGGTCTTCAATCACTGCGTCCTACCCGTCTTGACATATGGAGCGGAAACGTGGACATTCACGGTTAGGCTGGTACACAGGCTAAAAGTCGCTTAACGAGCTATGGAAAGGGCTATGCTCGGAGTCACTCTGAAGGATCGAACCCGGAATGAGGTGATCCGACAGAGAACTAAGGTGATCGATATAGCCCACCGTATTAGCAAAATGAAGTGGCAATGGGCCGGCCAATAACCGTTGGGCGAAACGAGTTCTCGAGTGGAGTCCGCAAGAGGAACGGAGAGGCAAACGCGGAGTGGGACGCCCTAAGACTAGGTGGAGCGACGATCTTCGCAGGACGGCTGGAAGAAGCTGGATGAGAGAGGCCGAGGATCGTGGACGGTGGCATGCCGATGGTAAATAAGTAAGGCACTTATTTACCACGCACTCTGCGATGAAGGAAAATATCGTGAGGAAATTAACTTAGACATATGAAGTCTGCTAAACCGCACTAAGACCGCGTAGCGGTCTATGCTCTCGTATTCTGTTTGTCAGCCTTCTCTGGCTGGAGCCCTACAGTGGAGTTTAACTTTAATCATTGACATTGATGAAAAAAGAAACAGTGTCAAAGCTCAACAAATATTCGGACTGGCAACTTGCGGATTGCTATTTTGCACAAGTTACGCTTTTATGTGTTAACGTTTCAGACTGTGTTAATTGTAATCTATAAACGTTGGAAGTGGCAATTAAAACGTAGAAGTTAAACGTAAACAAACGTACAATATATTTGTACAGTCCACTACATAAGCGCGATGTTGCTGTCGGGTCTTCCATGAGAAGAGTTAGGAGAAGCAAGTTATGTGAAATGGATTTAAATACTTCCTTCATTTAAATACCAGTAAAAGCTGTGAAACAGTTTCAGCTTCAGAAAAATTACCGCACATCCCCACTGAATTCCAAATTCCATCGACACCATCTTGACGGTTGGCGATTTTCGTGTAGCTTTCATCCACGAACTATCAACTTGTGGAATCAACTGTCACCAGCAATGTTTCCGAACCTTTACGATTTGGTTTAACGAACCTTTAAGAAATGAGCCTTCTCCTTTTTAATTAGCTCGTTTGTCCCTTTTTAACCGACTTCACAAAAGAAGGAAGTTATCTCAATCTCAATTCGCTTGTATCTTTTTTTTATGTTTGTTACCTCAAACTTTCGACTGTGTGAAGAAATTTTGACCAATTTTTTTTTATTTTTTATTATCCATTGTGATTTGGTCAAATTCTATATATGTATCCATGACAAAACCGTACTAGTGTTAAATTTGCATTAAGTATGTGCTTGTGGGATACTCATACGCTTTTTTTTTATGACGAACTACACAGATTGGCCAAAGAAGCTGGCCTCGACTGCTTCACCGGATTGAGAGGTGGCATAGCTCTTAGGTCGCTTAGCCTGAACCTCTATTGCACCGCAAAAACCGGTTTTGCGGAAGTGCGCGCGCGTCGACGGCGCAGTCACGCGCCTCTTGTTTACCGCGAAGCCCGTGTCGCTCTCTCGCAATTCCCTCGCGCACGGACGTAGGAGTGACTACCGTATACTACACTATCCTGTACAGTCCCTACCAACCTTACCTCCACATGCTCTACAAATAGAGGAATCACTCAAAATCACGCCTATCAATTTGGACGATTCATGTTTCATTAGACAGAATATACTTTTGATGAGAGTTTGGTTAGGTTCTGATGAATTCTTATTCGATTTGAAGTCGGTTTTTATTCTAACTTTTAAATATTCTAAGTAATACTCGTAAGATTTCTTATAATATTACACAATATTGGCGTTGAGTGTACTCGCTCCTAGTCATTGCGGTAATGACGCACGTCATGCACTCGAGAGGTTTGCTCGTAACGAACTTAACGGTCGCCTCACACGATATTTATGGTTTTATATTTCTGTTTGCATTTTAATAAGAACTTAAAAAAACTGCGTATTTAAATAAAATAAACAAGAAAGACTTATGAACATTGGACTTGTGGAAAGATGAAATATTATCGCATTTCTAGGTATAGTTTAGGGCATTTCTTTGGTGCTGAACGAGGATCGAACTAATTTGCTAAGCGCTTTCGATTGTTGAACAGAATCTACTTGACGTCGGAAGCAACAATCCAGTTCAAAAATCTTACATTCGCGTACGTTGCGATCGTTAAATTCGTAAGGCACTCACATCTATCAATCTGTTTTACATTGCCAATTTGACGCAAATCAACAAATGATGTTTTCATGTTAACATTAAAAGCTTCTGCTAGCACAGTTCAACATTGAGTATCACTTCTTCACTATCACCATTAATTCATCATTATTAACCAAAGTGTCCGGACGAGCAAGTCGTTCATTTTTTAAATCAAAATTTACATAATAGAACCGGGCAAACCAATAAGTTCTGCGTTCGTTTGTAAATTTCTCTCCGTAAGCGTTGATGTTACGTGTCGTTTGTGACGTCTTCATGACACCACGGAAACTCATATTCCAGAATTATACTAATTTTAAAAGTATTACTAGCGTATCTAGACCGCTTCGCCAGGCTAGATTTCACTTAATTTTATTTAAACAATAAACTTACATCATTAAATATTTAATTTAACTCTCACAATATATTAAATTATTCATTTCTCTCCGTATTCATTCTCTTCTCGAGCGAGTGAAGATCATTACCTACACCCATGTACATATCAGTAAATACAATATCATACCTGTAATAGTAGTATTATTGTAAATAAAAGCTGTATTGGACGGTCAAAAATAGGAGTGCTGTGATCGTAACGAAACTTTACAGGATTACTCGCCAGGTCAATCTGAATATTCCCTGAAAGTTTCATTGAAATCGGTCCAGCCGTTTCGGAGCCTATACGGAGCACAACCACACACTTTCTCTTTTATATATATAGATGACAAAAAATGTTCAAACGTAATGAAAATACAAAGCTAATCAATAAACAAAAGACTGACTTTGTAAAAATAATGTAATTTTTATCTAAATTAATTTGATTTTAGAATTCACAGTCAAAACTAATTTTTGGATTGAAATGGCTACTGAAGATGGCTAATAGAAATACTGAAGTACGGCAATTTCATAGGTCCTAATATAAGCTTAAGCTTAGTTGGAATGGTTAACTAGTATGTTAGTAATATTTCTGAAAAACATTGCTAGAAATCTTTAAAGACACGAGTAACTCGTATACAACATTAACGTGCTGTGATGTTGTATGGTGTGTGTTTTTTAAAGGATCTCTAATAATATATTATAGCTGGCATCTTTAACAGAATATTAAGTACTGGCGTAAACATCGTTAATACAGCACTTATGTTTTGATAGTTAAGTTTACAATGTCTACAAACAGAACTATTTATAAGATACCTTCCCCGTTTGAAAATGTCCGTCATTATTATTTTATGACTAAGGAGGCAAACGAGCAAGTTAATATTAATGCAAGGAAAAATATAATTAGCTTTTTAAAGTTCTAACGCCAAGTGTCATCGTGTCAACGAGACATTTGATTTTACAAGTTAAAATAATTTCTCAAATATTTGTGATTTTGACATTGTTAAGAAATATATATTTTTTTTTGTAAAAGAGAAACTCATCCGTGTCTCATTAAATCCTGTATTTTATATTAATTAATTAATTTATTTGCATACAATAGAAATAATACAAGACAAACTTATTGGCAAAAGGCATTCATTGCAAGTTTACCTTGGGGTTAGATATGGTTAGAAAAACAAAGAATAGCAAGCATATTTAGGAACAAAAAAAAACAGACGTGAAATTGAATTTATCGTTAAGCGGTATTACGCGCGGACGCCCTATTTATATTTCCGAATTATCGGAAGAATATTACGGTATTGTATTAATCATGTCTAACCAAACGCTCATCAAAGTACTCTTGAAGTACAAACTTTCCAATATCAAAATGAATCGTCGCAATCCGCATGTGTGAAATTGAGTTATTCGTCCATTTGTGGTGCATTTACTTGATGCAAATTCAAGACTCATATGGTTTTCTCGTGAACGCCATTATCAGAATTGTAACAATTAAATGGGACCACATGGGAAGCATGACCTTTCAAACAAAAAAAGAATCATCAAAATCGATTCACCCAGTCATAAGTTATGAGCTAACGAACATAAAAATAAATACAGAATAATTGAGAATTTCCTCCTTTTTTGAAGTCGGTTGAAAAGAAAACTCTAGAAACATAAGTACATGCTTATATACCTAATATAACATACAAATAAATTAACCTTAAAAAAAATGGATAGATACATATATAATTAGTATAGGTGATCATTTACTATCTGACATCCTTCATAAACATTTACCGATTTGTATCCATTTTCAGTTTCAGCATTTTAAAAAAAAAAAGTACTATGGCGATAGGCTCATCCCTCTGCCACATATAGGATATAATAAATTCGGTGAAAAGACAGTCACGAGTGGAATTTTCTAATCCGCTAGGATTAAATAAACTATAAACACAACGGCATAAGTTGCTTTTTTAGGCACGGCCTTTCTCCGCTTAAACTGACCCTAGGACTATTTCTTATAGAACTTAGATAGATAGATAGATAAATCCTTTATTGCACCAAATAAAATGTACAAAGGCGAACTTAATGCTAATTAGCATTTTCTTCCAGCTAACCTTTAGTGGTTAAGAGCAGGCTAAGGGTAGTGCCGCTAAAAATAGCGTTTTAAAACTATTATATAAATAAATAAATATACATTTACATAAATAGATACTTCTATATAAATATAATAATATACATACACATGGAATATATATAACGACAATAAATATACCAGTTTGTAATTTTTCATTGTTTGAGTAGAAAGTATTCAGATACACGCGATTTAAAGACATTAGTTGACGAAGCCTCCTAATCTCAATCGGCAAGCTATACAGGTAAAAGAATTGCCATAGAAATTCGTGTGACATTCGGGGAATGTTAAAATTTATTATAGAAGGTTCGCGGTTCGTGGCCAACGAATTGTTTTAGTACAAAGCGCTCACGAAGATATTCTGGAGACCAAGTGTTATGAATTATGTTATATAACATGGTATGTGTGTGTACATCTCGCCTGTTGCGGATGTTGAGCCACTTCAGCTGAGCCCGGTAGTGTGACACATGGTCATATTTACGTATTCCGAAGATAAACCTTATACAAAGATTAAGTAATCGCTCAAGTTTATTGAGAAGTGTTTCATTGATACTTACTGGCTGAAGCTTATAAGCCATAGTTAGCTCTGAACATGAAATATCAAAATTATTTTTTATAACTATCAATAATTCACGTAAAAAGACCGCAAGAGCTATAACGCCAGTTGCGTCTCGTCCGGCGCAATGAAAATTCTAATAAAAATTCCGCCATCTTTAAACATCAGACAGTCAACAATTCACCGATATAAACCCGATATAATAACAAGTGTATAAGCTTTGATGTAAATCACAGTTTTCACGGGAACACAAATAAAAAAAGAATTGCGATCGTAAACGACAAGCGTAAAGACAAACAAACACATCTTTTGTTTGTTTTGGCTCGTGATAACAATATAATAAAAATTGACTCGTGACCGCGTGTATATGTAGTGATGTTTATATTCGACTAGATTTTTCAAGAAGCTACTCCGCCACACTAAATGCCACGGTTGTTCTTCACTTTAAAAAAAACTAACGTTCTTGTCTTCTTCTTCTTCTATGCCTTTTCCCTTTATTTGGGGTCGGCCCTCCTCTTGTTGCGGCGCCAAGACAGACGGTCTTGGGTTGTCCGTACCTCTAATTGGGCTCGCTGCATATCATTTGCAAGGGTTGTCCACCACGTGGCCTGCGGTCGTCCTCTGCCTTTCTTCGTATCTGGTATAGCAAGGGCCCTATGCACAACGTGCTCCTGATCACGCCTCATCACATGCCCATACCACCGCAAATGACTTTCCACCATTTTCTCCACAATGGGTGCATCTTTAAAGGAGCCTCTGATGTATTCATTTCGAACTTTATCGAGTCTCGTAATTCCCGCTGCCCACCGTAGCATTTTTAATTCATTTGTGTTCCTAACGTTCTTGTCAACATTATAAAATCCTTCTTCTAGGAGATAGTTCGCGTACCTCTCCATGCGTCTTCTTTATTCTATCTCCCTCCAAATTTGAACCTAGAAGCTTAATTTTTTTACACTTAACTGTTGAAAAATGCATACAAGACTGAGCTAAAAAAGACTAGAAATTCAGTTTAGCTCAGTCTTCTTCGAGTATCATCCCAAAAGCCATTGTAACGGAAGAATTGGTGAGGAGCGGATGTGGAGTGATTAACGCGGTGGAGAATGCACCCAGCATTGGGAGCGTAGGGGGTGAGGCGAGGAGAGGAGAGGGTAGAACATAAAAGTTACTACGACAGCCAAAAGATTGTTTTGGTTGTCGGAAGTTCGCTTCGTTGTCAGTAAAGTAAAAATAATGTATGCATAAAAATTAAGTATGTTCTTTTCTTTAAATTGTCAAATATAAAATAAAGAGTCCTTATACCATTATCTGAGAATTGATTATTGATTTTATCCATACAACACCACATATCATAACATTCGTTAGATATAAATACTATTTCCTTGTCCTTATTCATGTTTGTTTATCTTCTATTAAAGCGCTCTCAATCGAATAAACTTTCATATTATATGGCAAATAATTTACTTCCTTATTACATTCCAAATTATATTTAGTCGTGAGTATTGGTATATATTTAACGTCGAGTGCTTTGCCATTCCATTAATAAATAATCATTTATATAATTGACTAACTGACCCGGCAAACTTCGAACCAACAAGGTGGTTCGATCAGGTAAGGAGACTCGTCGTCCTTCAAATTTTACACTGCTGTAAGAGACGCGCTGTACAGAAGCCGGTGGAGGCAAATCATCCGCTCCAGGTGCAACCCTGATGGTGACCACGATCCTCAGACATGAGGGACCGACACTAGAGAGAAAGAGTAGTAGAACCTCAAAGAGGTATCGATTTAAACCGCACGTGATTAAATGATTGACTTTTCTTTAATACGGTTTCAAAAAATCGGCACCGTTACATCTTCCAGAATCTTCTGTTGAGGCTGGAGCGGCCGTTGTAGCTGCAGAAAACCTCAAGCGACGCAAATATAGTTTCTAGTTTTATATTTGAGCCGTTTGTGGTAGAAACTTTGGGTCCGTAGGGTCCTAGAGCACACCACCTTTTAATGTGATAGCAAAGCGGTTGGTCGACACATCTGGTGACCAGAAGGTTGGCTTATACCTTGCACATAGATTAAGCATTGCCATACAACGTGGCAATGCTACCAGCCTTCTGGGCATGTCAAGCGATGACGGATTGGCACAGTTATATTTTTGTAAAATACCTATTATATTGTAAATCGGATTTTAATTTTAAAAAATATTTAAATATTTGTAAATATTTATAATATAAATACCTTGTACTAAAAATAACAATCATACAATTTGGTGCAGTGTTAATTATGTCCACATTTTGATTTTAAATGTAGGTTTGCGACAATTTGAAAACCGTAACGTTTCAGCATTGCCCATCATCATTATCATCCTGCAATCAGTCCAAATTAGTCTAATGCTGGACATAGGCCTCTCCAAAAGCATGCCACTGACCATCTTCATTCTCGTCCAGCTCCTGCCAGCCATCCAGAGATCTCCACTCAAGAGAACTCAACTGTTATCCGTTCTTCGGTTGATAAGTCCGGCCCATTGCCACTTCAATTTGCTAATTCAGTGGGCTATACAGGACCTCAGTCTTCCGGATCATCTCGTTCCGGATCCAATCCTTCGACTGACATTGTCCGGCCAAATAATATTTACATTAAAGTTATAACAATAATATCGAATTTGAAATGCGCCCACCTAGCTTCACTCTCGACTAAAATTAAACAAACGACCTCAAAAGCTAGACCGATCGTAAATACAGCACTAAACCGGTGTAATAATAAACAATGTGTATTTTACAACACTTCGCGGGGAGCGTTGTCGTGGCGGTCCCGCGCGCGGCGCGAGGGCGGCCATCTTGTTGTTATACGTTTTGGCGCGAGTTTTATTAGATCCAGTGATTGATCTGTTTTCTTTGAATTGTTTATTTTTTACGGCGCCGAATGATTGCAAGGCGATCAGCTGGCTTGAACGTTTTATTAGATTTAAAAACTGTACTCATATAATAAAATCTTTCGTTTTTATTGTTCTTTTCTCTATTTTGGTAAGGCGGCCGTAAATCTCAGTCTTGTGGCCAACTCAACTTGGTTTTCCGTATCGAGTTCGTTTACCAGCGGGGATATAAATCTCGTGATGTTACTAAATGTGGTCCGATGTGTAAATGTAAGGAATCATTCGTTTAAGAAGAAGAAAAAACCTATCACGTTTGATTAACCCAAGCGGCGTAGACAGAGATAGCCTTCACCCACTTTTCACCAAGCTTTTCAGAGTTTATAAGTCAGGTTCAATAATGTTCAGCTAAGTGTCACTTTGTCTTCAATTTACTGGCAAAACAGCAATTTATTTATTTATTAAAAGTTAAAGTTTTATATATATATACATATAAAAATAATATATATGTCCCACTGTTGGGTGCAGGTATAAGGACATAGTCCGCCACGTACACCTAGTGCGGATTAGCAGACTTCACATGTCTTAGAAAATTTTCTAAGACATGTAGGTTTCCCTCACGATGTTTTCTTCACCGCCGAGCGCGTTGTAATTTAGCACTTTAAATTGCAATAACAAATTTGTTGGTGCCGGCACTGGGATCGAACTCCTGTTGCTAGCGTACTATTTAATTTGAGCCAACCACCCGCTAGCAGCTACCGCGGCTCGATAGCTTATTATTATTTATTTAGGTTTATTAGTCTCATAAGTAAGTTTATTAAATCAATACATAATACTAACTAAAAAGAAATATTAACAATATAATACATATTTTACAAAATATTTACAAAAATATAACTGTGCAATACCGTAATCGCTTGGCAGCGTGCCCAGAAGACTAGGAGCATTGCCACGTCGTATGGCAATGCTTAGCCTCTGTACAAGGTATAAGCCAACCCTCTGGTCACGAGATGTGTCGACCAACTTCTTAGTTATCACATTAAATAGGTGGTATGTACTAGGACCCCACAGACCCAGAGTTTTACCACAAACGGCTCAAATAGGAAACCTCTATCGAGGTTACTATATTTGCGGCGCTTGAGGTTTTCTGCAGTTATTATTATTTATTACTTAGGTTATATCTAATATTATATTATATTATATCGACTTGTCCTATACTGCCAACAAAGGGATTCGCAAGTTATTCATAATACTGAGTTTTCAAATTTTGATTGAGGTCTTCAGTAATTTCATGATTTAAATGCGGTTGTTTGTATTTTTATGTGTGAGTATGTGCTAAATACTCCCAATGTCCTCTACAACAGATTTTAAAATGGCTTTAAAAGCGTCAAATGAAGCTGCAATTTATTTTTATTGGAATTCGAACTGCTACTAGGCTATCACTGCTATATTGCTGTATTGAAAAACAGCCTTACAAGTGACTCGTCACCCTATTCAGTTAATACTTGACACTGATCAGAGAAGCCAGTGCCCAGCTTGAGACAGCATTAACAAAAGATAACGTTCGTGAATACCAGCGGTGACATACAGAACTTAGAACACGGTACTGCATTGAAAAGCGTCTATGCAAACATAGTACACAACACGTGTCGCATTAACTATCGTACAGCACATGTGAATAAACGAATATTAATTATAAACATCCTGAGGATATTAAACGATACGACATTAGCTATTCTATGGCATCGTTACCTATTCAATGGAAAGTGCTTGCGCGACTAAGTGATTTTATTTTCATTATTTGTGAACGATATATTTTATATTCGATAAGAAGAAATTAATTACTGTTTTGTATAGTTTTTTTTTTTTATTCTTAGATTGCAACCACAGACCTGTGTCCGTGCTCTTTTCCAATACACTTAAATTGTTTACTCTGCATTTGTTAAAAAGTGCCACTTCTACAGTTACTATTTTCCTTATTTTTTTTTTTATATATATATATATATATAATGCCTGAATTTGGAGGTGGCCAGAGATCGTTTTGGGTTCACGCGTCGCAGACGCCCCGCTGCATTGCTATTAGCTTCTCCGCGACCGCTGTGTCCCTGCTTCTCATGGCCATTTTCAGGTTGTAGTCCACTATCCTCTCCCTTGATGCGGCCATTGCCTTTGTCATCAGTCTTCCTGTGGCGTCGTCACAGTCATCTGTATAATAGACACAGCTGACGGTGTGTCGGGATAGTTCTGTGTTCTGTATAGTTGAACATCAACAACTTTATGTCGGATGACGGTGCGGCGATATTTTTTTATTTTTGTTTTCTCCGCGCACGTGGGTAAATTGAAAACCCTCGCCGTCGGACGCAGCGCAGGACGTGCGCGGAGAGGGCACGCTGCCCAGTCGACCATCAGTTGCATAACCGTTCGGTATAGTCAATTTTCGGTTCGCGGCGCGTTATTAACGACGTCCTTAATGTGATTTAAACTTGCTTAAGAGGAGCAGTGCAATATGGTGGCATCAGCGCATCTTGACAGAATGAACCAGGATCCTGCAAGCTCAAGAGATCAGTACATCGAGGTGGTCATCTCTTTTATTATTGCGACACGCAGTATCAGGGGGCTTGTGCCGCGGGATCCCGACCGACCCCGTTTTGTACGGCGCACAATTACCATGTATAATGATAGCAATTTCAACAATGAACTGTCTTTAATGTCTTTAAACGAGTAATTCATAGTATATATATCTCGGAAACGGCTCCAACAAATTCCATTTCGTGGGCGATAAATCGATCTAGCTAGGAATTTCTTTTGGAAAATGTCGTTTTATCCTCGTATATCCATCCTATTATTATTCCAGTAGATGGCGTTGCTAAGCAACAGTAAGTCACTAAGTATTTGATTTGACGTTTGACATTTATCAATTGTTAACATAGTGTTTGTGTGTTAACAAAGTGTGTGGTTGTGTTCCATATAGGCTCCGAAACGGATGGACCGATTTCTATGAAACTTTCAGGGAATCTTCTGATTGACCTGGCGAGTAATCTTGTAACGTTTGGTGACGATCGGAGCACTCCTCCTATTGAACAGTCAAATACAATTTTTATTTACTTATGATACTAGTACTAGTGGTATGATATTGTATTTACGATGATATGTACATGGGTGTAGGTAATGATCTTCAACCGCTCGAGAAGAGAATGAATACAGAGAGAAATGAATAATTTAATATATTGTGAGAGTTCAATTAAATATTTAATGATGTAAGTTTATATTTTTATTAAGCGGGCTGGGTACACTAGTTTTTTATAAAATATGTGTGTCGTATGGAAAGTGATGAATAAAAGAAGTAGTCAATTTGCGTCAAAAAAAAAGAAATAGCACGCGGTGATAGGTCTTACTGGGTTACAGCATAAAATGGTAGAACATATATAAGAAATAGATAACAAATACAAAATACAAAAAAAATGGTTTGAAGAGCGAGTACTAGGGATGGACGAGCTATACAACGATCTATAAAAATCCGAGCAGAGCTAATCCAGGTACTTATAATTAATGAGATAGAAAAACCAATTTTTTACTCTAATTTTCATTCTGAAATTATATTCTCTACGTTGGTTAACGAGCTTTGTATATTTTTCACATAACAGAAACGAAATTATAACTCCATTTTAAATTCTCAAAGGGTTTTGGCCCGCTACGTGTTCACATATTGCGGAAAGCTCAAAGAACGCTTTTTTAATCTCATACACTTTCGTAAATGAATGTGTTCGTACTTCTGTATGTCTGTTTAGCAGAAATAGTGGCTTAGCGGTTCGACTTACGATCTAGTGGGCACGGGGTTCGAAACTTAGTGGGTTTGTACTATTGAATTGCCGCTTTTCGTTTTAAGTACAAAAAAGTCAGTTAGTAAAAAATTGTGCCTGGTGATAAGCTAACCTGTCATATTTGGGACCCAATAAGCTAGTTGAAAAGGGATATATATATATATAAATATAAATATAAATATAAATATAAAATATATAAATATAAATATAAATATAAATATAAATATAAATATAAATATAAATATAAATATAAATATAAATATAAATATAAATATAAATATAAATATAAATATAAATAAATATAAATATAAATATAAATATAAATGTAAATATAAATATAAATATAAATATAAATATAAATATACATATAATTTTTTCTGTGTGTCTGTTTAGCAGGAATAGTGGCTTAGCGGTTCGACTTACGATCTAGTGGGCACGGGGTTCGAAACTTAGTGGGTTTGAACCATTGAATTGCCGCTTTTCGTTTTAAGTACAAAAGTATACGCCTATAACGGGTTTTCTCACGATGTTTTTCTTCACCTTAGAATGCGTGGTAAATCAGCACATATAATAGCAACAATCAAATTCATCGGCACCGGGGATCGGCTTGTTAGCATACTATGCAACTTGAGACGACCGCCATCCCCGAGCTACCGCGTCTCAAAATATATAGGATGTAACTTTTTTAATTCTTTAATTTTATTCTCTTAATAATCGCTCACGAAGCAAAATCTGCACTAAATTCAAGCCGCACAACGAGCTATGGAGCGCGCCATGCTAGTAATCACTCTGATGGACCGCATAACCAACGTAAAAATTCGCCAGAGAACTAAAGTCAAAGACGGGACACTTGGTTAGAAGAGAAGACGGTCGATGGACCAGGTCACCAAATGGTGGCCAAGACAGGGACGCCGATCGGTGGGCAGACCACTAGCCCGCTGGTCGGATGAAATCATCAGGGCAGCGGGGCCGCAATGGTTGTTTCGGGCAGCACATGTTCGAAGTGAATGGCGCGACAAAAGGGAGGCTACCCAGCAGTGGGAAGATACGGGCTTATTGATTAATTTAATTATATTAACATTGATTAATTATGAAAATAAGTATTGTAGCAGCTTTGCCACAGCACATACTGAGATGGTATGATATATATTCCCGTAATTGTAATTCGTTTATTGTTTTCTTTTTTAATGTAAAATATTTTTTTAATTATCTTTGTTGTGTTTCTATATTATCTTGCCAGTGAATAAAATGTCTACGTCCATGTCTTATAATTAGTATAGTGTTTCGAAATAATTTAACATTAATTTATGCAACAAATTAAATCGCATCGCCTAGACCTCGGGCCCTAATTCCAACTGCGTCAGGTGACGGTTGACGTCACAGGCATATGACAGCACGATAAATAGGAGTGCACTTAAATCACACGCGCTATTTCTAACAGCCACATGCCAGGGCTGATATCTGCAAATAGATCAACACATTTCAAATGTAATGATAGTTGCTCTGGCGGGTCCTAAGTTAGCTGCGGTCCTTAATTTCTCCTGATTATCAACTAGTACTTAAATATAATAAAAATTGTATTTTAAATAAAGGTTGGAATCTTTGTGGTAGGCAGATTGAAGGAAAAGTTACAGCCTTTATATTATATGTACTACTAGTATATAGTAGGTCCCACTGTTGGGCACAGGCTTTCTCTATTAAGAAAATATAGGGGCATATTCCGTCACGCAGCCCCAGTGCGGATTGATAGACGCATGTCTTAGAAAATTTTCTACGAAATGTAGGTTTTCTCACGATGTTTTTCTTCACCTTAGAATGCGTGGTAAATCAGCACATATAATAGCAACAATCAAATTCATCGGCACCGGGGATCGGCTTGTTAGCATACTATGCAACTTGAGACGACCGCCATCCCCGAGCTACCGCGTCTCAAAATATATAGGTGTAACTTTTTTAATTCTTTAATTTTATTCTCTTAATAATCGCTCACGAAGCAAAATCTGCACTAAATTCAAGCCGCACAACGAGCTATGGAGCGCGCTATGCTAGTAATCACTCTGATGGACCGCATAACCAACGTAAAAATTCGCCAGAGAACTAAAGTCAAAGACGGGTATGCGGATCATGAGACTAAAGTGGCAATGGGCGGGACACTTGGTTAGAAGAGAAGACGGTCGATGGACCAGGTCACCAAATGGTGGCCAAGACAGGGACGCCGATCGGTGGGCAGACCACTAGCCCGCTGGTCGGATGAAATCATCAGGGCAGCGGGGCCGCAATGGTTGTTTCGGGCAGCACATGTTCGAAGTGAATGGCGCGACAAAAGGGAGGCTACCCAGCAGTGGGAAGATACGGGCTTATTGATTAATTTAATTATATTAACATTGATTAATTATGAAAATAAGTATTGTAGCAGCTTTGCCACAGCACATACTGAGATGGTATGATATATATTCCCGTAATTGTAATTCGTTTATTGTTTTTCTTTTTTAATGTAAAATATTTTTTTAATTATCTTTGTTGTGTTTCTATATTATCTTGCCAGTGAATAAAATGTCTATGTCCATGTCTTATAATTAGAATCGTGTTTCGAAATAATTTGACATTAATTTATGCTACAAATTAAATCGCATCGCCTAGACCTCGGGCCCTAATTCCAACTACCCTGCGTCAGGTGACGGTTGACGTCACAGGCATATGACAGCACGATAAATAGGAGTGCACTTAAATCACACGCGCTATTTCTAACAGCCACGTGCCAGGGCTAATATCTGCAAATAGATCAACACATTTCAAATGTAATAACAGTTGCTCTGGCGGGTCCTAAGTTAGCTGCGGTCCTTAATTTCTCCTGATTATCAACTAGTACTTAAATATAATAAAAATCGTATTTTAAATAAAGGTTGGAATCTTTGTGGTAGGCAGATTGAAGGAAAAGTTACAGCCTTTATATTATATGTACTACTAGTATATAGTAGGTCCCACTGTTGGGCACAGGCTTTCTCTATTAAGAAAATATAGTGGCATATTCCGTCACGCAGCCCCAGTGCGGATTGATAGACGCATGTCTTAGAAAATTTTCTACGAAATGTAGGTTTTCTCACGATGTTTTCCTTCACCGTCGAGCGCGTGGTAAATTAGCACTTAAAAAAATCATAGATAAAGGCACCGATGATCGAACTTGGGTTGCTGGCCTACTATGCAACGTGAGGCGACCGCACGGATATTGAACTACCACAGCTTTTAGTAGGCAGGTAAATATATCCCAATTTCGATATTTTCAACTAGTTACGCTCGATTATTCTAAGACATCACTATAACCTCTCTGGCTCTACTAAGTCTTGGTCGTTTCTCCACAATTTTACCAATGAAGAGACAGAAAATTTTGTTCAAAGTCTAAAATAAATTATCCTCGATATTTCATTTTTGCAAAACTTTGACACAATAAAATGAAAAAAACACTTTCGCCTTAATCCACTTTTTCACTCGCATGCACCCACACACACTATTTCCACAAACATACTTAATCATATAAATTATTAATTTTTAGTTCCTAAGATAAATTCGGAGTTAGGTACAATATCTCCCTAATACAGGCTATGTATTAGTGTAGCAGGGTACCGAAAATCTGGAAAAATGTATATTAAAAAATAATATGTATGTAATAAATTTGTGTATGTACATACATGTGTGCAAAATGTATGTGTATGTATGTAAAAAAATAAATAAAAATATTTCATTTAATTTCATCTCCGCCTTGTCTCGTTGGTAGCAAAAAAAATATCGCGGTACCACACAGGCTTTGATAAGATGGAAACTTTAAGTTTATGGACCAGGCCAGAGGTCAGAGTCCAAATCTCTGCGCCGTAGGTCATTCACCTTTCGCTTTAGGAAGTTACACAAAGTTCGATGGAAAGACCTTTTTTTTTTTTGTTAACGGGGAGGAAATCTTCAAGAAGATACCCCGCCTTCTGGGGGGAAGGCGGCGGTTATGTGGGGTTTTTACCCACTAAAACCTCCCCGGTGGCCCTTTCCTCGGTGCATGACGAGGGGCTCCGGGATCTCCAGTGGAAAGCACCGGAGCCCCTCTGCACGGTGCTCAAGGAGAGCACGTCCCGGGGGGGGGAGTAACCTCCCCCCCCCTGTGCCCTCATAGTGCAAGGCTACACGGGCCAACCGATGTCGCCTTCTTCCCGGGTCCACCTTAGCGGACGACAAAGGCCCCCACCCTTGTCGCCCAGTGAACCCGAGGCCCCTTTTAGTCGCCTTATACGACAGGCAGGAGATACCGTAGTCTTATTCTTGAGAGCCCAGAACTACAGGGTTGTCGATGGAAAGACCTATGTTGTGCGAAAGGAAGAAATTCGATAAATAACAAAGAAGAGTCGACATACGAGCAGCTCTTAAAGTCAGGGAGTTAAAGTGGCTGTGGGTCGGCCACATCTGCCGACTCAGTGACGACCGCATAGGTCAGAGAAGCGTAGAGCGCCATCCAGATGGACCGATGACCTTATAAGGATAGCTGGAATTGGCTGGATGCGGAAAGCGAAGTATCGTTGGAGGGATTGGGCAAGGTCTGTTCCCAGCTGTGGATATACATACTCGTATATATAATGATGATAATGAAGATCAAAACGCATTCAGTAAGTCGAAATATTCTGATGACATGATATGAATGGCGAGCCATACAGAAATATACGTCGTAGTAAATAGAATGTGAAGGTAAATATCGAGCGATGATTTCATATATTTATTTTTGTTACATCGTCTCAATATAACGTGGCAGGAAGCACAGACTGCATTACACACTAGATAATGAAACTCCGAGACGCCAGAATTGTTTAGCTTTCCTCATAACACGACCAACGTTTTTCATTGCTTATTAACTTTTATCATGATCACCAACATTTCAGCTGTAGAACATCCATTCCTGGACATAGGCTTCCGCTAATGATTTCCAACAGGACCGGTTGTAAACGGCAAGAGCGGCGTAGGACGTCTAGGTCAACCCTGTAGTTCTGGGCTCTCAAGAATAAGACTACGGTATCCCCTGCCTGTCGTAGAAGGCGACTAAAAGGGGCCTCGGGTTCATTGGGCGACAAGGGTGGGGGCCTTTGTCGTCCGCCAAGGTGGACCCGGGAAGAAGGCGACATCGGCTGGCCCGTGTCGCCTTGCACTGCGAGGGCACAGGGGGGGAGGGGGTAACCTCCCGGGAAGTGCTCACCATGAGCACAGTGCAGAGGGGCTCCGGTGCGTTCCTCTGAAGATCCCGAACCCCTCACCATGCACCGAGGAAGGGCCACAGGTTTTGGTGGGTAAAAACCCCACATAACCGCCGCCTTCCCCAGAAGGCGGGGTATCTTTTTGAAGATTTCCTCCCCGTTAACAAAAAAAAAGGTTGTCTATCTCATAAATGCCGTAGGAGGCAGCTGGATTGTTTTTTTAAATGACTACACAGATTGGCCAGAGAAGCTGGCCTTGACCTTGCCCTTATAAGGGCATAGTGCGCCACGCGGCCCTAGTCCTGATTGGCAGACTTCACATGTAAATAAGCACATAAAATGCAACAACAAATTTATTGGTGCCGGCACCGGGATCGAACTCAGGTTGCTAGCATACCATGCAACTTGAGCCAACCGCTCAGACACTGAGCTACCACGGCTCTAAATTACGATATTCCAAATACAATATGTGTTGGTATTGGTATACATTGTTATATGGCACCTTAATGCAGTAGTAGTTCTTATGTTAAATAAATAAATTTGAAAAGAGAAAATGAATTCTCCATATTATTTTTAATCTATTTTTAAACTTTTACGCTTTTAAGTTTTTGTTTTAATTATTTAATGGCTCTATCTAGCCGGCGCGTGCTCGTGACATTAAAAATAAAACAACCTACTTTCTATAAACCTATGACAGGTAGGGCCGTTGTCGGTGTTGCCGTGCGACATTGATTTTCCCGCCACGCCTGCAATGCGGGCGCCACTCGCAAATAGATTTATTGCATCGATGGCCGCCAGTCTCACAAGCGTCTACCCGCGGATGCGCTCTCGATGCGACTCATTATCTTGAATCTTTTCTCGGAATACTATTTACTAGATTTCACGAAAGCTAACGGTCTGACTCATCACACACTAGTGCATCGATGAGTTGAAAATATAAGCTTTAAATTCTATTTCTTATATCGGGGTAGAAAGAGACAGCTATTCACTAACGTTCATGCCGAATCTTCACACACTGCATCGAAGAGTTTTTTATTTAGTTGAAAATTTAAGCTTTAAATTGTCTTTTTTTATCGGGGTAGAAATAGACAGCTGTTCATTGTCCTCTTTTTTTAAATACCTTGGTCATATACTGACGCCCGACCTAAAGGATAACCTCGACATTGAACGAGAGCGGAGGGCGCTGTCGGTAAGAGCCAACATGCTGGCCCGCAGATTTGCACGCTGTTCTCTAAATGTTTAGCTCACACTCTTCCGAGCCTACTGTACAACTTTCTACACGTGGAGTCTGTGGGCGAAGTATACTCAAATATCGTACAGCGCTCTCCGTGTTCAATATAACAACGAGTTCAGCGTTCTCCGAGCGGCCAAAGGAAAAGGTCTTCCCCGGCGGGCAAGTATGAATAACAGCATTTCCTCCCATGAAAAAAAAGACTCGCAAAGGGCTATAGAGCTAAAAGAAAAAGAATGAGCATATACGAGTATAATAACTCTAGGTGATTACATAAGACACGTTGCGATAGATCAGGGTCGCGCGTCCGGGCCGTCGACGGCGGGGCCGGGCCGCCCCTGGATGCGGGAGAGGTGCGTCGGCAGGAGCACAGGCGGGCGATGGAGGTCTGGCGCGAGCGGCTCTCGGAGCGTCGTTGCTCGCGCCAACGCATCGTCTGTGCCTTCCTGCCGAACTTCGAAGCCTGGCTTAAAGGAGGAATGACGCGCACGTCACATACCGCCTGACACAGGTACTCACCGGGCACGGGTGCTTCGGTGAGTACCTGAACAGGATAGGGCGCGAACCGACCGCGCAATGCCACCATTGTGGCTGTGACCGGGATTCCGCGCAGCACACGCTAGCCGTGTGCTCCGCGTGGGAGGCGGGGCGGCGGATCCTGGTCCAGCATATCGGGCAAGACCTCTCCCCGCCGGCGGCAGTAGCGGCTGCGCTGGCGGGGAGATCTAAATGGAAGGCGCTGGTCTCCTTCTGCGAGTCAGTAATGACCCAGAAGGAGACCGCAGAACGGGATCGGGAGAGAGCCGATCCCGTTCGGAGATGGCGCAGGCGGGCCGGTGGGAGACCGGTCCGCAGCCCTGTAGTTCTGGGCTCTCAAGAATAAGACTACGGTATCCCCTGCCTGTCGTAGAAGGCGACTAAAAGGGGCCTCGGGTTCACTGGGCGACAAGGGTGGGGCCTGAGTCGTCCACCAAAGTGGACCCGGGAAGAAGGCGACACCGGCTGGCCCGTGTCGCCTTGCGCTGTGAGGGCACAGGGGGGGAGGGAGTAACCTCCCCGGGACGTGCTCTCCTTGAGCACAGTGCAGAGGGGCTCCGGTGCGTTCCACTGGAGATCCCGGAGCCCCTCGTCATGCACCGAGGAAAGGGCCACCGGGGAGGTTTTAGTGGGTAAGAACCCCACATAACCGCCGCCTTCCCCCCAGAAGGCGGGGTATCTTCTTGAAGATTTCCTCCCCGTAAACAAAAAAAAAAAAGGGGTGTCCGCGGCCGCATGCCTGAATAGAGATTTTTGTTTCCCGCCAGAGATTATCAATTTTTCAAAACATATTAATTTTAGTATAATAAGTTACACCAAAATTCAATATTTGTAACATCAAGTCTTATGACTTGGAATATCATCATCATCATCAACAGCCTGTATCAGTCCACTGCTGGACATAATCCTCTCCAAAGACATGCCATTGAGCTCGATCCTCGGCCACTCACATCCAGCTCCTCCCAGCCGTCCTGCGAAGATCGTCGCTCCATATAGTTTTAGAGCGTCTCAATCCGCGTTTGCCATTTAATAGATACAATATATCTTTATCACTTAAAATTTCTTAAAATAAATCTGTAACTAAATTTACATTTATGAGGCTAATAACTGCTATATCGGGTTTTCCTTTTTCATTTTCTAGCAACAACTTAAGTTTCGCCACAAACACAAACAGACTTGGTAAAATTGAAATCTATATTATCTGTTGTCGGACTTTATTTAAACTTAAGGTTTTTTACTATATTCTAACTTCCATCAATTTGTGCTTTGGCCCGAATATCAATTTTTAAAAATTTTGCGGCCTTCTGGTAAAAAAGGTTGCTCACTTCTGCTATTATAGATAACTATTTGGTCGATAGGTTTTAAAATTCTCCTCATACCTTTCGTTTAACATTGAAGAAATAAATTTCTCTAAAATGCCCCGTTTCGTATGAATCACGACTTATGGGCAAGGCTGACGTTTTAACGGGTTCTTGTGTTATAGTTAAATTTAGTGTTATTTTACGAGTTCATTTTACGACGGGTGCGCATCGGATGCTTCAAACAGCAAATGATGTATGAATCACGGCAACGTGATAACGATAGAACCACGCCTTCTCAATACATGCAAGCTAAGTAATCAATGTTTTTGACGTGACAACGTTTTATAAATTGAATTACCTGGATGTCATTCGTGTCCCGTTACTCTCGAGCCGAGAGTTCCCGAGAATTTCAGAGTGTGTAAGCTAGAGCACGGTAAGAGACAGATAGAGAAGGCAAATTTGTGCTCAGTGAAGTAGAAAAAAATTCTTTAATTTAGTTTGAATAACGTGTGTACCTGGGATACTTTGTCACGAATTTAACGTCCGAGCGCCTTGCGTCCAGACACCTGGGTTTTTTTACCTTCTTAAATAAGTTATAAGATGGCTTACGATGATAGTGAAATGACAGGTTTGATTCCAGTAGCCGGAAAATAACTGTAACGGTCAACGTTAGAGTTATTTTATTTATGCGCAAAAGTCAAAAATGAGGTATTACAGGGGAGTGAATGGGATGCGCGATCGCTTATTGTCCCTCCTGCAGTACTCTGCCCCACTATCATATAAATTAGGCACAGATATTCCTTACAGAAACCGTGATATTTGAGTGAACCGTGGTAGCTTAGTAACCGGGTGACCGCAATCAAGTTATATAGTACGCTAGCCCGAGTTCAATCCACCGGCGATTGACATCGATGACTTTGTTTGCTGTAATTTTATGTCCTGATTTACTATGCGCTCGGCGGTGAAGGTAAACATCGGAACCTATATGTGCTAGAAAATTTTCTAGAGACTTTACAAAGGCCTATGCTAGTGGAAAGTGAATATGTGAAGGGTATAACTTCATTTCTTATGGTATCTGTAAATCCCAGACTACGAAGACGCACAACCTAGATAAAACAAACGTAAATTGTTAACAAAAAGCACTATCCTAAATATCTATTAAGAACATAAAAACACCTAATGATTTCTTCAACTGAAACAAACATTACGCATCGAGCAAACCCCCATTTTATGGATTTTATCACGTGTTTGATTTTAACACGTTTAAATTCAGACGTTTCGAGTGCTTTGCAACATCCGATCGACATAGAATATGCTTAAATATCACGCAGATATCTCACTCAACACGACAGAAAGTATTTAACTCGTCGGAAGCTGGAATGTGTCTGATTAGGCATCCCCTACCTGGTGATCACTTTTATCATTTATTCTGACAGGTAGAAGTTACAGAATAATTAGAATAGAATATAATAAAAGTTTATTTATTCGGCCACGTGTAATAACGCATAAAAGAACAGAAACAAAAAGTACAAAGTACAAGTACAAATAACGTAGTGTTACGCAAATAAAAGGGAGGGCGCCCAGCCATTTTTATGAAATCCCATAACACTGGTTTTCAGCGCGGCCCCTCCCCTCCAAACCTTTTTTTTTGTCGACGGGGAGGAAATCTTCACAAAGATTCCCCGCCTTCTGGGGGGAAGGCGGCGGTTATGTGGGGTTCTTACCTACTAAAACCTCCCCGGTGGCCCTTTCCTCGGTGCATGACGAGAGGCTCCGGGATCTCACGTGGAACGCACCGGAGCCCCTCTGCACTGAGCACGTCCCGGGGGGGAGGTTACTCCCTCCCCCCCTGTGCCCTCGCAGCGCAAGGCAACCCGGGCCAGCCGATGTCGCCTTCTTCCCGGATCCACTTTGGTGGACGACGCAAGCCCCCACCCTTGCCGCACAGTAAACGCGCGGCCCCTTTTAGTCGCCTTGTACGACAGGATAGCGTAGTTTTATTTTTGAGAGCTCAGAACTACAGGGCTGCCCCCCCAATCCCTAAGCCAACAGTGCCCGGACGCTTGCTCTTACTAACAAAATATAATACATAAATATATATACACATCTAAATTTATAAAAGAAAATGTGTGTGTATTTGATCCGTACAGGCTCCAAAACGGCTATGCCGATTTTAGTTAAACTTTCAGGGAATCTTCAGATTAACCTAACGAGTAATCGTGTAGTTTGGTGACGATCGGAGCACTTCTCTTTTTGAACTGTCAAATACAACTTTTATTCACTACAATGATATTCTATTGTTTTATAACCCAAATTTGTAATGACACATGCGTTGTGTATATTTATGTCATTATGAACCAAAGTGAATTATAAATATATTAAAGATTTAGCCCTGCGAAGCGGGCTGGGTACGTTAGTTCACATTAAAAATGACAAATTTAAACACAAAAAAGAATAAACTATAAACAAAAATGTAATATCAATCAAAACACGTGAATCAATCAAACAAAACACAATTCACAGAAACAACAAAAAAAAATAGTGTTCATGAAGAGACAGCCAAAGTTAAATCAAGGGAAGTTAAAATCCCTGCCCTTGTCGGTTGAGAAGCAATGTCTTATAACGATTCCTAAAGCTGTCTATTCTTTATCCAGGACTGCATTTCAACTTAACATCAGGTGGGATCTGGGTCAAGCATTTACTTAGAGAGTATAATCGAAAAATTGGTAACATCCTAAAAAACTGTCGACGTCAAAAGTGCCAAATTGTCATAATACGATCATGTAAGGGGACAAAAAGAGACAGAGCTGGTGGGCTCACTTGACATCCCTTATGCGAATCAATTCGCGGAACGTTGAACAACCAAATAAACTGTGTCATTTGCGAGCTTTTTAAGTACCGACAGCGTGTCAAGTAGATTTTATTTAATTTCGTATATCGTATCGTCGTTAAATCGTAGAAATATTACGAAATAGAATCAGAACCTAACCAAACTGTCATGAAACTACCCTTGAAATATATCTTTTATAGTCTATCTTTCCAAAATAAAATGAATCATCGTAATCGGTTGGTGTGATTTGAGTTATTCGTCCACTTGTCAAGTACATACTTAATGCAAATTTTAAATTTATGTGGTTTTCTGGAGATTTTAAGTATTTTTACACTATATTTGCCGCATGTGGTAACGAGCAAAAAGAATCTATATCCGTATCAAGCGAATTAATTGGCAGTCCTGGACATAAAATACCTACAACAAACATAAAAAAATACAGTCGAATTGAGAACCTCCTCCTTTTTTAAAGTCGGTTGTTAAGGTCAAAGTTACAGACTTTATGTATACAATATATATATGTCCCACTGTTAGGCCTTCTCTGGCAGACTTCACATGTCTTAGAAAAATGTTCTAAGACATGTAGGTTTCCTCACGATGTTTTCCTTCACCATCGAGCGCGTAAAGTTAGCATCAAAAAATTTATTGCTGCCGGCACCCGTGCACCCGCAAGCCAGCCGCCCGTACACTGAGCTAGCACGGCTTACATTAAGCTACCACGGCTTTGAAAGTTGGTTGTATATAAGTTAAAATTATGAAATGATGGAAGCGAATCGAGAGCCGAGGGTCGTTATTTCGTGTCGATCAAGATTAAAGGTGAAGCAAAACACATTTTCTCTGCTAGCGGTACGCGTTAGATTAACAATTTGGCGAGTTCCGCCAACATGGCCCGTGCGCCTGCAAAATAATTCCGCTCAGCAATATCATGCTCCCTGCACTTCAATTTGCTTTGTTAGCAATTTTTTTACATTCGTTGATTCCTTTAGCTTTGATTCTTTATTGTTACCACGTACCGTGTACAAAAAGATATGGTGTAGTTGACTTCTGTTTGTCTATCAATTATTGGTGATTATCAATTCTTATTTCTTTTACCGCCTTCTTTGAAAATCAATTATTTTTCAGCGCCCTCCACCCCCCTCATTTTTTATACACCCCTAAATGGTATTTCCTAATGTTTAAAATAATTTCTGGTGCAATGTAATTCAGGTAATATTGCTCTAATTTTTAACTATCATCGGTCATGTTCTTTTATCCGCCGAAACTTGTCTGTAAAAATCTTTTCTCTCTACATCTATATATGCTGTTTTAAACTCTCTCTTCCTTGATTTAAGTCCCATATGGTGGTGGGGTTCAGCTTACCGAATTTTCGCTTTACACTTTGCTTTGACCTCGACATCGTCTTGGGAAATCTCGTAAATGTTTTTGAACAAATTATATCTATGAATATTCATATCTAACGAAAACCAAGTCTCATTAAGAATTATCAACGTCATGCCTAAAATTAAACTAGCGATTACGTCATTAGAGTAAGCGAAGTCAATATTTCTTGGAATTATAAGTTTATTACTCTCATATAAGATTAAGCAAAGAAATCGCAGTTGCTTAGAATTTGATTTACGATCTGAATTAGGAATAACCCCATCGGCTTGATTAATTCAGTTTCTGTTATTTTTCAATTAATTATATTCTGAAAACATCTCTTCATGAATAGATCTAAAAAAAATAAACATAATTTTCATACTTAAACTACGTGGAAAAGCGCCCGCCTATGAGGCTATTTGGTGACGCAGCTGAAAACAATCCGCTCAGTCTTGAGCACAGGCGTAAGGTAGCTAGCCTTTCGGTTTTCTACAGATTGCATTTTGGAGAGTGTGCTCAGGAACTACATGATCTAATTCCCCTATCCCCGTTCCACCAACGGACTTCAATATTTACTGCGAGATTTCATCCTCTTGTTGTGAACATCCTTCAAACCCGAACGAAGCGCTTTGCTTCATCTTTCATTATTCATTCGACAAAGGACTGGAATAGTTTGCCCGCGTCTGTATTTCCCTCCGATAACGATGTGGATATTTTCAAGAGTAGAGTGAATAGGCATTTACTAAGCTAGTGCGCCTTACCATCCAGAACTGCATTTCCACTTAACATCAGGTGGCATCTTAGTCAAGCACTTGCTTAGAAAGTTAAAAAAACGTGAAGGTAAAAAGTTCAAAAATAAGTTAAATTTATAAAGAATTAAGTGAACATATAAACCGACGCGAAGCAAAAGCGGGTCGTTAGTGTTTTGATCTTGACGCAATGGCTATAAAAGTTAGAGACCGACTTAACATTCAAGTTAACTATCGCGAAAAAAATAAATGTAACTTGAAATGTGAAAGCTGCCTGCAGCCGTCGTGCGAGCGGGACGGGGGAACCTATTATTCCCTTTACATGCTAGCTTTTAAAGCAGTTATTAAGCTCGAGGGAAGTGTTTCAAAGTAGGTTTTATATTGTTTCCAGTTATACCAGTTATTTAAATGTTTGAACGCCACTTATATAACTTATGAAAGCACTCTTTACGAAAAGTAAAATTTTAATAAGTCGAACTTTTTATTCCTATTGGACTTTATAACAAAAAGAGCTTTCTTCTCGACAAAATACGTAATCCACTGCAAGTAAAATCATTGTCATTTCAGCCGTAGAGCATCCACTGCTTGACGTAGGCCTACCAAAGCTTTATCCAAGAGAGTTCAAACAAATCTACAAAAAATACATATATATATTTGTGGTTAATATATACACAAAAAATAAAAAAACGTGCGCGCACTGCTCTCTCTTGTTCCTAGTGTAATACAGACATTTGGCACTTATATATTTACTGTGTCTTATATAAACGAAACGTAACTCTGTTTCTATCTTCACTAACTTCTATATCCCTCTCCATATCCATTCGCATCGTCCGACCACGCTTTTCGTAACGCATTCTTGCGTACTTCCCAAGTAAAGCGTGTATAGAGAAGTTTTATTTCATAAAACCCATTTGAATTAATACGTCGAGTTACTCGTTTACTCGTCACAATAGACAACGAAGTTGCTGAGCTTTGGACACAAAAAGAACACGATAAGTAGGGCAAAAGTAGTGGAGAAGGTAGTTTGATCTCTAGCATTTATGTTAATCTCTGTCAAAATCAATGGGGTAACTATGTTATTTCAAAAGCTCTGTATTAAGTGGAGATCATTTGCTATCTAACAAACTAGTGTAAAATAGACATGAGAGTCAGATAATGGTTATTAAGTGAACTAGTTAATGAGCCGTGGTAGCTCAGTGTCCGGGCGATTACCTATCGTACTTTATATTTGCTATGGTACGCTAGTCTATCTAAAGCTATTATTAAACATGAGTTCGATCCCTGATGCTCGGCACTAATAAATTTGCTGTTGCAATTGTCTGTGCTGATTTACCACACGCGAAGGTGAAGAAAACCATCGTGAAGTCTGCCAATCCACACCAGGTGTGCGTGGCGGACTATGAACTTATGCTCTATTCACAGAGAAGGTCTGCGCCCAAAAAGGCTATAAGTGAACTAGTTGCTCCGAGTATAAAGGCGATTAGAGAGAAAATTCATCGCACAAATAGTAAGTGACAAATACCGGAAGCCGTACTACCTCATTAATTCTCAGGTCTTCTCTTAATCTTAGCTTAATCTTGGTTTACCTGGTGTCTTATATTACTTCCAAGTCATTGTGTCTTTCAGCTTTGTCCCCCATTGTGATATGAGTTCTTTAAATTCATACATAAGTAGTAAGTAGCATTCTATAAATAAGTACACTTTTTTTTGTTGACGGGGAGAAATCTTCATCAAGATACCCTTTATGGGGGAAAGGCGGGGATATGTGGGGTTCTTACCCACTTACACCCTCCCGGTGGCCCTTGCTCGGTGCATGCTGAGAGGATCCGGGATCTCCAGTGGAACGCACCGGAGCCCCTCTGCACTGTGCTCTTCAGAGAGCGCGGGGGGGGGGAGAGGGAGGAGGTTAATCGTGATATTTCAAATTCATTTGGTTATCGATGATTGAGCTTATCAATTATCTTGTCATGGTACTACTATATTTAAAATTATTGTTTTTAAGGTATTTACTAGCATTCATTCTCATCGAAGTTCATAGGTCTGGAACCTAAGGTCACTGTCAACCTTTTACATAGGCGTTTTTTTGGTCTTAAATCCGTGACCAGCTGTATTATGAAGCTGAAAAGTCCTTAGAATAACGGTAGCACTCTGATACAAAAAGCTCAAAACCTCTTGATTTCAATTGCTACGGCGTAGCAACTAAGCTAACTCCGTAGAGAGTTTACAGGTTACAACGCGTAATATTGTTATTTATTTGTCATACGCACTGCGTACATTTGATCCGCACATTTACATAAATGTTAAAGCTTGGATGCTGCGGTAAAATCCCAAACGTTCGTTACCACAGTGCACGAAACGTGGAATATTTATTGTGTACCGTCGTGCATGTTTTCATAATATGAAATTGAAACGACAGATGAAGTTGACATCATTTTGTTTTTAATTATAAATATGCTTTTTATTATTTTGAAGGAGACATTTCCTAGAGGCTACGTAAACAGTAAACAAGTATATTTACGATCAAAAACAAAACCGATTTCAAATCGAATAAAACGTTAAACGTTTTTACGTGCGGACGCCTTCTTTGTATATTGGAATTATCGTAGTAATATCACGAAATAAAATTAATCAGAACCTAATCCAACTCTCATCAAACTACTATTGAATTACATCCTTTCAATATAAAATAAATCATCGAAATCGGATGGCATGATATTTGCACATTGCCCGAAGGCAACCAGATTACTTAGAGAAAATGGTTGTTATGGGGAAAATCGAGGGCAAAAGATCACGGGGCCGATCACCTACTCGCTGGTCTGACCAAATTAAAAACATAGTTGGACTCAACATTCCGACCGCGATGAGAGAAGCCGAGGACAGAGCAGTGTGGAAGCAGCTCGTCGACGTCTCAGTGAAAGCGCTTCAGGATAAGCACGACCTTCAGGAATGAAGAATACGATAAAGAAGAAGATGCAAATTTAAGACATATGGTTTTTTGATGAATTTTCTATTGTAAGTATTGGATTTAGAATCACACAGGAACGCATTAGCTTTCAAATGAAAAAAGAATCATTAATATCGGTTCACCCAGTCGAAAGTTATCAGGTATATAAGTTACTGAGGATGATAAGTTTGGTTAGGTTCTACAATAATTCTGAATAACAAAGAGGGCGTCTGAGCGCAAAAGCGTTTAACGTTCGATTCGATTTGGAATTAGTTTTTGTTTTTAAGCGTAAATATATTTATTCATTAATTTACCGTTGTATCTGATTATGATGATACCAGTGGTGGGCAAACTACTACCCGCGAGCCGAATTTGGCCTGTTAAAGCATTTCATCCGGCCCACCATGAATTTTTTGAGTTAATATTTTTGATGTGTTGTAAATGTTACTGTAATTTTTTACTGTTTTTATTTATTAAAGTAGTGTTTAAGGTTTAAAATTTTTAAAAATTCTTGGTCTGTTCAAAAAAGCTTACAACGTCGTAAACTTTTACGTAAAAAGCCAAAAAACATTTAATTTGTTAAATAGCCTTTAATTTTTTTGTTAAATAGATTTTATAAACCTTTTTCATAAATCAAAAAATTTTTTCGATCAAATTTTAGTCCGTTTAATTTTTTTTTTACAATTTGTGGCCCGCCAAAAAAAGTTTGCCCAGCACTGTTCTATACAAAAATATCTTCCTCCTAGCGACCTCTTACTGCACTACGAACTCTGCAGCATTTTAAGCCCCCTCAAACTTGGCCAATTGTGTCCCACTGAATTTTTAATACTCCGCCCATTAAAGCTTTATCCGACTAAGAGAATGGCTTTTAAATGTTGTCTCAAAGTTGACGAGCAGTTCTTAGAGACGTTAATATTTTAACGGATCGCCCCTCTCAGTGAGACCCCCGGGTCGTTGTGTTGTTTTATTCATCTGCTCGTATTGGATAGTCAAACCAACCGTTCGCTACCAGAAATTACACTGACAATGTACGTAGATTGAGGCGTTAAAGGCATGTCGCGGAAATAATTGAGGCGGACTAAATAGACGGAATGAATAGCAAATGGATCAAATAGACCAAATCCGATAATTGTATATTATGAAATTGATTGAAAATGAAATTGCTATTGTCAGACCTGGACCAAATTGGAATGTTGGTCCCTTTCATTTAAAATTTGGTCCAGTGAAAGCTTTCAATAAGCAGCCTATCGACGGAATTTTCAGGTATCTATCTATATAAAAGAGAAAATGTGTGGGTATGTTCCATATAGGCTCCGAAACTTTCAGGAAATCTTCAGATTGACCTGGAGACTAATCCCGTAAAGTTTGGTGACAATCGGAGCACTCCTCTTTTTGAACTGTCAAACAAACCATACGTCGTACTTTTATTTCTGACATTAACTTGTTTTTGTATAAATGATAAGAATGATATTGTATTTACTGATATGTACATAGGTGTAGGTTCACCTTCACCCGCTCGAAAAGAGAATAAAAGAGAAATTAAGTTTATTGTTTAAATAAAACAAAGCAAAATCTAGCCCGGCGAAGCGGTCTGGATACGATACTAGTAAAGAAATAAAACAAATATACATTTATCAACTCTATATATATTGTTGATTAGAGAGATATAGCGATTTATGAATACGACGGACGATATAACAAGGACGGCTGGTACAGATTGGATGAATGCAGCCCAAGATTGAAGCTAGTGGACTTCTTTGGATGACGCCTTCACTCGCGGGGGGGTTCTTGTTGAATAGTTATATAGTTAAAGTATATTTATAACATATACATACATATATATAAAAAAACAGGTAATAAAAGGCTTTTTTACTTTTTTTATTTATTATTATTTACAAATAAATAGTGGGCAAATATCTTTGAAATTCTACATAGGTTCATATATACAAATAAATCGAATTGAAGTGTCCGTTTGAAATATTAAAATAACCGCTTTTTACGAACATGCATATGAATGTGTGTATGTACCATACATATACCAAAATAGTTTTTTTACAATTTTTCTGTTTGTCCATCTGTTTCCACTAATATGTGAAACGGCTGGACCGATTTTGACGGGACTTTCACTGGCAGATAGCTGATGTAAGAAGAAGTAACTTAGTCTATCTTTATTTTCTAAAGAAGTTTATAATCGCGAATAACAGCGGCATAAAACTAGTCAATACTATGATTGTACATAGTAATTAAGGCTAAGCTTGAGAAGTTAATTGTTAACGTACCATCTCGTAACAGTCAACTAAAAACAAATTAAAATAATTACTTAAAACAGTATTAAATATTTCATTTGAAATACAGCCATCAAAATTAATTAACATTTCTCGCTTAGCGTTCCAACATAAATATTATTTATCTTAATAACTTTGAAGTTCTTAACACCTGGAGGCTTTGAGCTGTTATGAATGGCCAGCGCGGCGGTCAGACGGCCTGAGGGATTTCTCTCGTGCGCCCGCTTTGTCGTTACTGTAATTATTCTGCCGCTAACGAAGGCGTACTGAGAAATTGCCGGATAAAGCGACATTTTCACAACCCTCGAATTAATCGCGATCTTAGAGCTTATTTAAAAGGTATGCGATGTTTTTATAGAATACCTTATGCTTATTACGTCAGCATTTACTTGCATCGCACAAAGTTAACACATTCAACTTAACTCTTTCGTAGGCCGTAGCATGTTAGAGTGCTACGATTCACGGATTGACAGTCTGAGATTGTCAAGCCTGAAGAGTCGCTATCCAAAATTTCTATCATTTGTCATGTCGACAAAAGGGTTGGCCCGTATATGTTCTAGGTTTCGTTAACATGCCAGCTTACCTAATACCTAATTACCTTTTATCCTCTTTGAATCATGTAATTAATGCAAGTTCTTATGTTAACGTTAGTGTTTTTTAATGTAACAGGCAATTGTCCCTCTGCACTATTTTAATGCAGGGTCGTTAGTGCATATCTATTGTTAGCTAGCAACACATGGCACCCAGCTATTGTTATGCATAATAACTACTTCCAATGATATCTCAGTGATTTACCTCAATCATATTGTATCTTTAATTCATAATTAATAATTTAGTTGAACATCACATGAACTTGGCATTGTAAACAAAAATTTAACTTTATTAGTTTGTATTCTGACTTCTAATTAATGTTATATAAAGATTGTGAGGACGCGCAGTTGTGACGGTATTCGATAAAATAATTCTTTATACAACGTTACGCTGTCTCAATAAAGCGAGTGTACTAGTTATTGGACTATTTCATTCCACAAAACCACCAAGTTATTACACTGGCTCGCTTTATTCCGTTTAAATTTAAATTAAAATTGCCTACGCTATTCTTGTTCCCCTGGCTTGAACGACCATTCAGTTTCCTTCCTTTCATTCATCTTCTCTTATTTGTTTATACATTTAATACCAACCTTAGTGGTTGTGATAGAATCAGTTATCGCTCTCACCTTTTCACGAAGATTATAATTATTATTATACAAGAAACACAAAATTATCGTCGTCATCATTATCAACCTGTGTCTATCCACTGCTGGAAGTAAGCCTTACCCAGGGCCTTCTCTTGCCATATACGATACGTCGATCCGTCTGGAGGGCGCCCTACACTTCCCCGACCCATGACTTCCAATCTAAGGCTTTCGTTCCCCGTCTGCCTTTACTGACTCGGCTGTTGAGCAGTGCTACTTAAACTTGCTGACTTTAAAAGCTACGTCTATACTCGTTCTCCGTCGATTTTTTCCCCTTCAGATTCTATCCCTTACAGAAATGCCGAGCATAGCTCGTTCCAACCGTGGTCGTTTGTTGTGAACTTTAAGTTTGTGGACCAGCTCAGCGGCTAGAATCAAAGTCTCTGAACCGAAGGTTTTCAGACATTGAAGTCACGAGTTCATTTTTATACTTAAATAAGTGAACAGTTTATAAGCTCACCGCCTATTTAATCTTGTATTCTTAATATTCATTAGCAAGTCTAATGTTATACAAACCGCACGCCTATAACTAAATGTCACGTCGATTAGAGCACAATGTGTGAAAGACATGCATTAGTGAAATGTATTGAAAATACTGTTTCTTTGTTTATTCAATATAGCATGATAAAGCGAAGTTTAACCGACATAAGGTAATATTAAATTTTTATTTATCTATCGAACAAGGCTTAAAAATAATTAAAGTGTCCGATAATAGGAACATTATTAAATACTGTGTCGCTGCTTGTAACGCAGAAATTACTAGCGTACCCAGCCCGCTTCGCCAGGCGAGATGTTATTTTAATTTTATTATTATTATTTTTTTACTTTCTAAGCAAGTGCTTGACTACGATCCCACCTAGTGTTAAGTGGAAATGCAGTCCTGGATGGTAAGGCGCACTTGCTTAGTAAATGCCTATTCACTCTACTCTTGAAAAATAACAAACAATAAATTTACATCAATAAATATTTAATTTAACTCTCACAATATATTAAATTATTCATTTATCTCCGTATTCTTAAGGGTGAAGACCATTCTTAACCTTCAACCAGTGCGTCCTCCCAGCCATGACCTACGGTGCGGAGACTTGGACTCTGACCGTTGGGCTGGTCCACAAGCTGAAAGTCGCACAACGAGCGATGGAAAGAGCTATGCTCGGCATTTCTCTAAGGGATAGAATCCGAAACGAAGAAATTCGACGGAGAACGAAGGTAGTCGATATAGCTCTTAAAGTCAGCAAGTTGAAGTGGCAGTGGGCTGGCCACATCTGCCGAGTCAGCGACGGTAGATGGGGGGGGAAAGTCTTGGAATGGAGGCCGCGCATAGGTCGGAGAAGCGTGGGGCGCCCTCCCTCCCGATGGACCGACGACCTTTTTAGGATAGCCGGAAGTGGCTGGATGCGGAAAGCTGAGGATCGCATGTGGTGGAAGGCATTGGGGAAGGCCTTTTTCCAGCAGTGGATAGATACAGGCTGATGATGATGATGATCTCCGTATTCATTCTCTTCTCGAGCGGGTGAAGATCATTACCTACTCCCATGTACATATCAGTAATTACAATATCATTCTTATCATTTATACAAAAACATATCGGGCTCAAGTTAACGTATGGCTTGTTTGACAGTTCAAAAAGAGGAATGCTCCGATCGTTACCAAAAAATTCGATGCTCTCCTGCATTCCAGGTAAAAACCTCAATGTTGGGTACCTTATCCATCCAGCTTATACGAGTATTCTCTTATAGGTCCATTTTAGAGGAAATTTCTTTTTCGAAAATTAACATGTAACCAGTAACGGACTTAAATTTTGTTAAAGTAACTTCTAATTAATAGATCAATAGCAGAGATTTTTTGCCAAATAGAAATTAATTAAGACGAGAAAAACAGAGTCTATGAGTATCTTCTGACCAAAGATTATAAGCACAAGTGTCAGTTTTTATTGCATTCCACCACAGTGACTATTGACGCGGGAATATTTGAATGAAAGAAAATTATATTTTTCTGTACATGTATAAATTAAATCACATGTAACCGATTACCGTATATCAATGAAGTAAATTAACAAACTTGTCGGACAAGATACGTAACCTTGGCAATATGATATCGGGCGTAAACAGTAGTATAAAATATCATTAGCGTATCAGTGGGCAGCCCGCGTGCCACATGGCCAGTCATGGCGCGCCGCCAACTTGGAGATTGGGAATCGGCGATATGATGCAGTTCATACTGGCACGCAACATTAATGCTTCCCCTTTAAAAAAAAAAGCTAAGAATTTTTTTTCACAAATATTACTAATATTCTTGCTAACCATTCCAATGTTTAACTTTGTGGTCAAAGATGGTTTTTAATGTACTTCTCAATTCGTCTGTATGTTTTTTTACCTCTATAAGTCCATAACTACAGGACTGATAGTAACCGTTTAAGACGAGGTTAACCCAGGGGACCCTAGTGTCGAGTTACTAGCAATACAGGTTCAGGCTGTGCGACCTAAGAGCTATGCCACCTCTCAATCCGGTGAAATGGTAAAGTCAGCTTCTCTGACCAATCTGTAAAGTTCGTCAGAATATAAAAATATATACATATCGACGCAAGAAAAAAACGTAATAATCCACAAAAATGAAATTGTTTGCCAGGGCTGAAAAACATTTCAACTTTGAAAAAAAAAATTATAACTTTCGTGTACCACGTGTTTCGTCGTGTATCTACGTGTTTCAGGGACCTAGAGCTGTCGTTTGGACACAATAATAAATATTTTTTGCTCAATAAGTATTGTACCTCAGCATTAACCTAGAGTTTTCTTGTTATTTAAATAGTTTTACGGTATAAAAATAAAAGTGTCAACTTAGAAAATCCTATTTCCGCTATTTTTATCTAATTGTTACAAGTCATATACCATTCGACGTGTCTTTTTTTCCGATTCCAATGATGTAAAAAAGGGAACACCCCATATGTGTCACTTACTACGTCTTTACTTTCCAGCATCGATATATTATTGTACAACCCCATCCTAGAAATAATATCGCAGATTAGCTCGACATTTTAAGATTTTACGCTCAAAGTGATACAGTCGTTCGCTTCCTGTATGGACGCGAGTTCAAAAATTAATTACTTGGAGTGCTTGAATCATGTGACGCTCTCAAATGTAATTTATATATTTTAACCGTGGCGCTGGCAGGCGCTTGGCAAGCCGCCATTTTGTATCGGAAAACCATTTTAAAAATTATCTATTGAAGTATTATATTTGATGAATTTTAGACGCTTTTAGACTCATTTAACATCTTTGATACAAAAGCTTGATAAATTCTTAAAATGCATTATAGAAAACTACATCGGGCGATATTTTCAACCGACTTCAAAGAAGGAGGTTCTTAATTAGTCTGTAATTTTTTTATGTATGTTACCTCACAATTCAACTGGATTAACCAATTGAGCATAAAAAACGACTTCAAATCGAATCAAACGTTAAAAACTATTGCACGCGGACGCCCTTTTTGTATTTACAAATTATACAAGTACAAATATTACGAAAGAAAATTAATCAGAATCTAATCAAACTCTCATCGAACTATGAAGAAAAACGTCGTTTCCAATAAAATATGAATCATCGAAATCGGTTGACGTGTTATTGAGTTATTCGTCCATTTGTAGCGCACATACTCAATCATGGCATCCATGATTTAATTGTCAGAATTGGACTAAATTAAAATGGGACCACACTGGAAGCAACAGTTTAAATGAAAAATCAGCTAGCAGCGTAGCTTTTCTACAGAAAACCGACAAACAATTTCATAACATTATGAGAAACAGTTTATTAAAGTTAAGTTTACAATAAGTATTTCTTTTTTTAGGTTTTAGAAACCTTATTCTCACTATAGACATTAAAGGTCACTTACATGAGAACAATAAAATAACATATATTATAAAAACAATAAGTTCGCTGTCATATAAAAGAACTCCTAACGCATTAATTTGCTTTGGGACGAATAGCTGTCGTTAAGGAATTTAACAAGTTGCATTTTGAATGCGCTAAGTGTGTCTACCCTCTTGACGTATGCTGGTATTTTGTCATACAGCTGTGCTCATTCTAAACAAATTGATCTTTTACCGTAATTCGTTCTAACTTTTGGTATTACAAGGAAACTAGCGCGTCGGTTGCTGCGTTTTTTAGTATTTTTAGTAAAAGAGATGTTGGTATTAATTGTTTTGTCTATAATTTTCCTAATGAGAATACATGTACTATATTTACGAGTAAATAATTGCTTGATATTCATTATTTTCGTTGCTATGTACATATCAGAAGTCGGTGTCAAGGAAGGGAATCGGTAAAGAATTTTTATAATTTTATTTTGCAATATGTGAAGTTCGGAATGTTTTGTTTTTGAAGCAGCACCCCATACTTCAACAAGATATAGTAGGTGCGGTTTAATTAAGCTGTTATATATTTAAGCCTAATAAGTTTTTCTTAAGATAACTTAGATATACGAATTAGTTGATAAAGTACTTTTATTAATAGTTTTTCTCACATAACAAGGAAACATAAAGTAGGAACTTGAAATATAAAAAGGAAAAAATAATCCGTCACTAATATTAATACGGATAACACGAAAATTAAAAAATCAGATTTTAAATATATAAGAATTGCTCGTCTAAAGGTATCTAGATAGATTACCTTTTTGAATAGAATGTGGGTATCTCGATATTTGCAGCTGATGTATTCAATTACCTAACTCGTTTTCCATCTCTCTTATCCAGGCTTTTTTCTTTCATTATTCCCCCAATGTTTGGTACTTTAGTGACCTTTCATCTTTCTTCTTCTTGCACTCCCTTACCTTTCTTCCTCTTACAATCCCGCTCAAACTCACTCTTCCACTCACCTAGTCTTACAATTGTTTCTCTACTACTTAATAACACATTATTACAATATCTTATTACTACTACGACTACTACTATTACGAATTTTTATATACATTCTTCTTACTATACTACATTTCTCATTCTCTAACTCTACTACGTTTTTTACATTCTTTACTCTACTTCACCACGTTATTACAGTCTCTTACTCTACTTCCTTACTCCATTTTCTAATTCTATTTTCCTTACTCTACATGTACTTTCTTACTCTACATATTTTACATATTTTACTTATCTACTATTTTATTTTCAGTTTATCCAACTTTGAATTAATCCTATTTTTATTAACCATTGGTGTATTTATCCAGGCTTGGGTCCAGTACTATTAAGTTTATTTTTATACCTTGAGTATATTATTAATATTATGTAATTTAAAGTCATTTTAATAACGGGTATTTCTAAACAAAATGTTTTTTAAAACAATATTAAATATAATATTTAAAATGTACGCTAATTCTTGCAAAACTTTTTTCTCCCTCGAGTTCTCTCGGGGCTGGAAGGCAAAGGAAACTAGGGCGCACTGCCTGAAAAGTACGTCAACTGAGAGAAATGCCAACCACGGAGCGCGAGCTTTACTTGGAAAATATTTAATAGTCCGAAGTTAAAGTGGTCGCTTTCTTGTCACAACTAACTGTGTTTAATGCTTAAGGAATTAATTGAACGTGCGTATTACCGTACGTAGCGTTTGACCAAATTTCAGAGCTTTAAATAATAATAATATCTTTATTGAACACAGATATGGTCACTGAAATAATGTCATCCTGTCTCCTAAGCTAGTAAAACCAGTATTACAGAAGAGAAACAGTACCCACATGTTATGTTGCAGTTGTGCATGAATCAGAGATATACATTTATTTTACATAATAATTATTGTGTTTGTATGTGTGTGTTCGTGTGTGTAAAGAAACCCTTTTTTATAGAAGGGGTAAACGAGCATACGACTCCTGGAAAGTGAACAAGTGTTACCAGGATATTTACGAGCAAAAACAAAAAGCGACTTCAAATAAAGTCAAACGTAAAACGTTATTGAGCGCAGACGCCCTCGTTGTATTTACGAACTATCGTATGAATATTACTTATTTATTTCATTTATTTAATCCAGGAAAACTAACAGCTATTCAATACTTCATATTTAATTTACAGATTTATAACTAATTTAGCAGATAACAAGTTTTCACATAACTTACCAAAAAACGAAATGTATGCAAACTTTAAGTGACGTGGGATTAAAAATCTCATCATGGCCCCGCAGACAAAACTTAACCAAATATACTTATAAAAAGCTTACGTATGGAGGCATCACTGAGGTGAAATAGGTCGACATTATTGTACTTCTTACAAAGGTTATTGAATTCGTTACATGCTATGATAAAATAGCTATTAAGTATATAGCTTGCATTACTAGGCGGAGTATATAATGGACACTTGAATCGTAGACTTCGAGTAAGGATAGACATACGAAATAGAAACTAGAAAATAGAATTAATCAAAACCTAACCATGTCCCTCCAGCTTATCTGGTTCTCTTATGAATATCATTGTAAATAAAAAAAGAATCTTCAAAATCCGTTCACCCTGCCGAAAGTTACGAGATAACAAACATAAGAAAACATACAGACGACACCTCCACCTTTTTTGAAGTCGGTTGAAAAGTGACAAAGAAGCTTACGGCTCACCTGTTCTTAAGTGATCACCGTCCCCCATGAACATCCACAGCACCAGATGAGCTGTAGGAGAAAAGAGTTCGCTCGGTTCTTCAAGGTCCCCAAATCGTAAATATCTACTTTTTTGTTGTCAGGGGAAATCTTCAATAAGATACCCAGCATTCTATGGGGAGCACGTCACGGGGAGGTTTATCCCTCCCCGTCTGTATCCTCGCAGTACAAGGCGCTATGGACCGCCGAGCCGATGTCGCCTTCTTCCCGGGTCCACTTCAGTGGACGACAAAGGTCTTGTCGCCCAGTGAAACCGAGGCCTCTTTTAATCGTCTTCTACGCCAGGCAGGGGATACCGTAGTCTTATTTTACGAGCCCAGAACTGGCTGGCTCGTATTTATCTCTTAGCGCAAGTTTAAATTTAAACTTTGAATAGTTAACAATAACGTTTGTAATATTTGTAAAGAAACTTCTTCCTCACGCTACTTCATCGCATCAACACAGCGGTGCGTCCATGTTATATACGGCTTATGTTTAAAATAACTTCGAGGGTAGCTAAATGAAAATAGTTCCAAAGGGTAACTCGACTGGAAAGTTTTGCGCCCGCTCCTAGAGTTACGTGCGGTATTTTGTCATACAACTTCTGAATGGCTGTTTGCGGAACAACTCAGATGCTCTGACAATACAGTGAATTACATTAAAATCACTTATATAGATATTTGTTTGATCACAATTCACACACATTTTAAGTAATAACGCACGCTTGGCTAAGGAAGTAGTTCGCGTCGAATAATGGATTTAATTCAATTTTTTCTTGACTGACTACACATATTGGCCAGAAAAGCTGGCCTGGACTGCTACACCGGATTGAGTGGCATAGTTCTTAGGTCGCTTAGCCTGAACCTCTATCACTAATAACTCGACACAAGGGTCACCCCGGTGAGGGTAACCTCGGCTTGGACGGTTACTATGTCACGTAAGCATTCCGATCCGAGGGCGCTCGTTTCGTTTTTCGTTTTCACGGATAATGAAAGGGACATTAAAAACTAAACTAACTTTGAGTGCCACTTCGGGAAGGCGCTGGGAGAAGAAATGGCCGAAGAAACTCCAGCAACACTCCTAACAACTAAGGGGTACCCATAAAATAGCGGTAACGCGCGAGGATTATTCTCGACTTCCGACGATCAACGAGAATCAATCGTTTAATAAACAACACAAGTGCAAATATAACTCGACCCTAATGACTGTACGCATTTCGCATAACACAAAACAAATAAGTCATTTGTTATAAACGACATGACAATCAAGTCATTAAAATAACGCCCTTGTAAATATAATATATATATGTATATGTCTACGACGCGTGATTCAGACCATTCTCCAACACCACCTACAAAAATCAGGCATAAAAAAATTGTAGTATCTATAGAGGTAGCACTCTTATTAACAAAATAAACAATTAAAGTACATTTGAAAAGAGCATGGACACAAGTCTGTGGTTCCGCTTTATTGAAAAAAATTCGTAAATACAGACACATACATAATAATTGTAAAGGCAACTTTCTTGAAAGCTGAGCAGCCTTCTTCTTTGTCGTTCCCTCATTTCTGAGGATCGTGGTCACTAGAGGCAGCCCTCACCAGCTGGTAGAGAATAGGAGAGGAGATGGCACCTTTTACTTGGTCAGACCATTGTGTTGGCGACCTCTTGTTCTCTTGCCTTCTGTATTGCCAACGATGACCAGCTTTTCAAGGTTGCCATCCCCTCTACGCATTATATGCCCGAAATATGACGCGCTGTAGACACGTAGTGGACAATCTGGTCTTTATGGCGAGCTGGGAGAGAATAGATACATTTGTGCGCTTGGCAGTCCACCGTATTCGTAGCATTCGCCTCCAGCACCACATCTCGAATGCATTTATTCTCTTTGTTTCTCTTGCTCGAATTGTCCATGTCTCGACTCCATACAGGAAGATTGGGAATATTAATTCTCTAACTTTACGTACGTCTATCCGAGCAGCCTATTGTCAGCTTAAAGCACTTAACGTCGAAGTCAGAAAAGTTTGCGTCGCACGCATTTTATGTCGCCAGTGTGTTCGCATCCTAATTAATGTCTTATGTCTTGTATCTTCAAACTTTAAGAGAAATGTTGCAAAATCACTTAGCTAACTTTGTTTACGATGAAAAATGTAATACCGATGACATTAATTATTACACTGTGTTCATATTTCCAACTAGCGGTGTTACCCGCATTAAAAACTGTATATTTCATTAATAAACAAAAGAAAACATTTAAAATTTAGTTCGAAATCTTAAATGTTTTTTTTTTTAGTAACAAAATATTTAAATTTTAGTACTGAGTGTTGCCTCCATGTGGCGAAAAATTAATAATATTTCATTAAATTAAAAATTTAATGAAAAAAAACCGTATTCTTACGTAAGATATCCTTTTCGCACTAAAACATCCTACCTTCTTTCGACATTCGGAATTTTTCGACATTGTGTTTTAGAATTTTCAATTGTTTATAGGTTTTAATTATCTACTTGTTGCTAAATTAAACAAATCAGAAATAAATGTATTTTTGAAGAAAAATAAATATAGGCTCCTCATGATTTGGTCTTTCCCAAAGCATTCTGGACAACCTGTATATTATACAAATCAATAAATTAAAAACATAAACGTAACAATAAATCGTAAACTGATAAAAATCTTTTAAAAGCTAATCTAGCAAGTTAAAAGTGTTTCGTATATAAACTATATCTGCTCCGACCGTACTCTGCGTCAGCGTTTTCGAAAATCTTGACCTATTGAGAGGTAATCTCAACGTAAACCCCACTCGAAGCACTGTCGATCCAACTTGAAAGACTGGAAAGATGCGTAGGGTTTGCATTAAATTATGGTAATAAAAATATCTTTGTCCTGATTTTGTTGGAGAGATACCCTGTTCCTGTGGTTGATATGTAAAAGTGATATTATTTAGCACTAATAAGTTGCCATTAATAAAAATTAGCAAGGGTTACCGATAAAAAATTAAACAGTATATGATAGATAGCTTTAATCTATCTGTGTATATTAGGACCTCGCTTCCGAAAACGACAGACGACATTTGATGATAGGACGGAAAAATTCAATCCTGATTAAAATCATATGTTTAAAGAAAACAGCAATGAAACACAAAGTCGAAGACAGCTGATGCTCGGGTCAATGAACGCCTGGGCGCGGAGGGGTGGCGGCCATGCATCAGTTGTCTATTTTGAGACATTGTTGTTAATTTCTAGAAAATTCATAACAGAAATTCAATTACAGAACTAAGGTCCATTTTCAGTTCATTGTACAATAGCCGACCTTAACGCGCAAAGCGATCTCTTTCAGGTAACCTTTGTATGGACAGGAAATATATTTATATTAGTACATTTCTACTTATCGTAAAATGTACATATTAGACTATCTGACAGTGGCTTTACGCCACACATATCGTCATTGTAATAGATATTATACGGTTTGGTCAAAAATGCCGCTTTTACCGCTGTCAAAGAAAACCAGTTCAGCGAGCTTATTAAAAATACAACGTAATTCAACATGCTTGACGAAATGAATTTTGACGGGTCTTTCATTACGGGTATAATTGCAGGGCGCAGCTAGTATGTATTATAAATAGATAGTCCATAAAATTATGGGCCAATGCGCCCTAATACTAGAATTGGGACTCGAGCCAACGATAAGTACGCTAACCTCTGAACAATGCGTTTATCAATGCCGCTATCATTACGTGACCATTAATTAATGATTCCTCATCTTCTGTATTGCGGGCCCCGCAAATGTTTGTGCTGAGGGCTAATTAATTACCTCCCCTCCTCCGCCGGGGCTTAACCCTCGTTCCCTCCGAACAGACCGCGGATTCGTTCCAGGCGAAATTTATTACTCTTTGTTCCTTTTGTTTCGGCGAATTGTTTTATAAAAGTAAGTAAATAAACCAGAGTTATGATTAACGGTTAATATTCCCTGTTGGACTGCTATCAATCCTTTGGTGGTTATTTTTTTGAAGCTGGTGAATGCGTTACTTAATAGTTATTTAAAATCCCCTTGGCCATTCAACGGGGAAATGCCGCTAGCCTCTTGGGCACTATTTGGGTCTATTTTTTACATAATTTAGTTTTATTTTTAGTTTGGTTTATAGTTTTACCTATTATATTTAGTTTTTAAATTTAAAGTGAAGTTTTTAATTTTATTTTATTTTTTTAAAGTTAGTATTATCAGTAAGTTTGTATAATTGTAGTTAGATTCAATTTATATTTAATTTGTTTCCTTTGGTTTTATAATAGTCTTATCTAATATAATTATTGTTTATATCTCTCAATAAATTACGAAGTTAATAAACAAATATTAAAATCGTGTTTATTTTCGAAGTAAATTAGTCTTAGTTACTTATTTGAATAAATGAATAATAATAATAATAAAAGTTACGAAGAGTCTCATCGGGCGAGGTATATGGAAATTGAGAGGGAGATAAAAGTTATTGAAAATAGAAAGAG
This sequence comes from Meandrusa payeni, assembly GCA_029286785.1. Taxonomy (NCBI): domain Eukaryota; kingdom Metazoa; phylum Arthropoda; class Insecta; order Lepidoptera; family Papilionidae; genus Meandrusa; species Meandrusa payeni. Next base: position 9,607,646 of record JAGSMX010000029.1, read on the forward strand.
AGAAACATTTTGTTTGAGAATAAATCTCAACCATAAACAACATTTTTGAATGTGAGCTAGCAACACTAGTGTAAAAACTCTCCTACAGGTAATTGCGTGTAATTATATGAAAACTCAAATAAATATAATACAGTCCACATAACCTTAAGGCATTTGCAAGATTAGTAATTGAACAGCGAGTTGGACTAATGCGTGACATTAATTAATTGGTCACGTAATGATAGCGGCATTGATAAACGCATTGTTCAGAGGTTAGCGTACTTATCGTTGGCTCGAGTCCCAATTCTAGTATTAGGGCGCATTGGCCCATAATTTTATGGACTATCTATTTATAATACATACTAGCTGCGCCCTGCAATTATACCCGTAATGAAAGACCCGTCAAAATTGGTCCAGCCGTTCCGGTTCGGTTGTTTTTCCTTATATTTGCCACGCGCTCGGCGGTGAAGGAAAACATCGTGAGGAAATCTACATTTCTTAAAACATGTGAAGCCTGACAATTCGCACTAAATGTACGTGGCGGACTATGCCCATATACTATCTTTACTGAGAAGGCCTATGCCCAGTAGTGGAACATATATTAAAAGACTGTAACTAACATTCAAATGCATGTAGTAAAAAGCGGTTATTTTAATATCATAAACAGTAACACTATTTTATTTATTTGTATAGACTAGTGCTATCTCTGTAGAAAAGATTCGATAGTGCTTCAAAACAAGTAGAGAGACAGAGTAACATTTTATTGCTCATATTAAAATAGATACAGTCAATTGAATAAAGCTAAACGTGGGCAAAGGCGGCCTTATCGCTATGAGCGATCTCTTCCAAACAACCCTGGAGGGTAGGAGAGGGTAAAATAAAAAAGCAGACTGTTAAATATACATAAAGAAATTAAATGCATTGTTGTCTATATCTCCATTATTTTATTAATGACATAATGTTTAATCTTACTGGCTTACTGGCCAGTAACTTAACTATGAAAGAGGTGATACACCACACAGACTTTTGTTAAAACTACTTTTTTAAAAAGAAATCGCTAGCATTCTTTAAAAAAATACTTTATAACCACAAAGCAGTGATAATCCTAAATAAGTAAAAATACGATTTTCCTTTTTAACCTACTTTAAAAAACGAGGTGTTTCTCAATACGTCTGTATGTGTTTTTATGTTTGTTACCTCATAACTTTCGACTAGTCGAACTAATTTTGGCTAAACGACAAGGCTATCAACTCTTTGCTTCCAGCGCATACTGCAATATTTTGGACACGTTGCTCGCAGAAATCTGGATAACCTCGAAAAGCTAATGGTTGTTGGCCAGGTGGACGGAAAAAGAGCACGCGGTCGCTCACCCACACGGTGGGCAGACGCAGTTAAGACATTCACAGGCCTGCCAATAACCAAAGCCATGAAGACCGCCGAGGACAGGGACACGTGGAAGTTAGTCGTTTAGCGAGCGATCAACACTTTGTGCTAGACACGACCTTCAGCAATGAAGGAGACGACTAAGAAGAAGAAGAAGAACTAATTTTTATGATTCTATTTTATTTGAGAGCTAGTGCTACCCATTAGGTCCAATTCTGACAATTGCATCGATGAGAAAACCGTATAAGTGTTAAATTTGCATTATGTACACGACAAACAGACGAATAACTCAATATCACGCCAAGCGATTGCATTATAAGTATGTATTCATTAAAAGAATTTTGGTTAGGTTCTACGGAATCTAATCTAAAAAATAATAAAAATCGAATTCGGAAACACAAAGACAGCTTCCGCGCGCAAAAAAAAAACGTTTGATTCGATGTGAAGTCGGGTTTTATTTTTAATCGTAAATATACATGTATTTATCGGTTTTAGTGTGAAGTATAATTTTTTAAAAAATGTTAGCTGGCAACATATGACACTCGGCGATTGTTATGCATCATAACTACTTCCAATGATATCTTAGTGATTTACCTGAACCTTATTGTATCTTTAATTCATAATTAATAATTTGATCGTCACATGAACTTGGCATTGTAAACGATAGTTGTAACTTATTAGTTCCTAATCTTACTTCTAAATAATTTTGTATAAAGATTGTGAGGACGCGCCGTTGTGTCGGTATTCGTTATAAATAATTCTTTGTACAACGTTACGCTGTCTCAATAAAGCGAGTGTATTAGTTGTTGGACTATTTTATTCTACGAGACCTACAAATTATAACAAAAAACATTATGCCTGTTGAGATGGGAACATATAACGTTTCTAAGGTATAGGTAGGTAGCTACTGTTTTAATTTATTTTACTTTTAATATACTAATTAATTTTATAATGCACTAATTTAAATTAATAAGAATTCACTACAAACTGCGATCATATTCTCGTTTTAGAATTAAAAAAACTTTTTGACGCAGTTTATTGCGACGTAAAATTAAAAGTAGACCGCACAAAGAGTATTTTTTCACTGCGTACAACACTGGCCGTTTATAAACTTTATTCGTTTAAAATCGCATCAAAACCGGCCACGGTCACAGTAGTGACAAATCTGACGCTTTCAATGTGGCAACAGTGAAACGTGGGAAAGTATTCTTCCGGTGGCGGGAGTTTAAAAATGGCGGTCGGAATAACTGAAATAAATCCCGACCAAGTTGGGAGGTAGGGCAGAAGCGACCGGCTGAACTGGGTCAAACATTTATTGTTGAAAATTAATTTGACAATCTGTACGTAGTTCGGTAGCGTCCGTCACCCATAAAGCATTCTCCAAATATCTATATGTTCTACCTCCTTTTTAGACAATATTTTTTAAGCAATCAATGGGCAATAATGTAACAACAAATAAGCATTTCTTGTCAAATCCACAACAAGGAAAAGAAAAAAATTAACGAAATATTAAGATTAATAAACCATAATAACCATTATTATAACCAAATCAAATATGTATATAGTATATATTTATAAACCTGGCTAGAAGAAAAGCCGGTCGGTGTAACTGGGCAGTAACCGAATGGTGGCCAAGACAGGGACGCCGATCAGTGGTCAGACCACCAGCCTGCTGGTCTGATGACATCGGCAGGGTACCGGGGCCGCAATGGTTTCGGGCAGCTCAGGATCGAAGTGAATGGTGCGAAAAAAGGGTGGGCCAGCAATGGGAACATGCGGGCTGATTTATTTATAAATGTATAGATATATGTACATATATGTACGTACATACATATATGTAGATATTTATAGTAACCTAGATAAAGAAATCCAAATAGTATATGATAGATAATAATTATCTATACTTAGAAATAAAATTAGAGCATTTGTATTTAACATTAAAATAAAAATGACTTTTTACTACATGCATATGAATGTACGGTACATAGACCAAAGTAACATTTTTTACAATTTTTGTCTGTCTGTTTGTTCAAACTAATCTCTGGAAGGGCTGGCCCGATTTTAATGGGACTTTCACTGGCAGATAGCTGATGTAACAAGGAGTAATTTAGCCGATTTATTTAACCGATTTCAAAAAAGGAAGTTGAGGTAAATGACTAAATGATTTGTTGGATAGTTTAGTTCATCCCACGAATACCTCTAAAATTATAAACAGCGAGCGCAACGTAGCCGTAAAGGAGCGCTGGCGGGAAATTAAGAGTAGTAATGTATGGTTTAATATGGAGAGCATCACATATAGCGATCGCACGACTAGCCACTACGTCCGGCGGGAATACGAATTGAGTACGATAGGGCGTAGTTTGTGTTGTGTTATACAAATATTCATTGTAGTGGACACACGTCGCGCGACGGAGCACTTTGCGTCTGACGCGACACAAGGGTTGTAATTTACAAAAATGTACTTTTATTATTTTATATTTGTGAACCATTACGGTATTTCGCTGAATCCACTGCCGTGAATAATGCCATGAATATTAATTTAATAAACTAAATAACTTTTTTGTCAAATTCCACGCGAATGAAGTCGCGGACTCCGCCAATACATAAATAACATGATATAGGATATTTGCCTGTAAGTTATATATCCTTGAATAAATAGAACAATGACATTTTTCAAAATATTCGGAAAATTAAATTATAACTAAAAGAGCCTACTGTTAACAATATAGACAAAAATAGACTTTAAAAATTAAACGTGAAGCTCACTAGATATCCCAAGAAAGTGTCTTTTATCCATATAAAAATATTGTTAACTAGTGATAATCTAATTTCCGGAAAATTTCGAAAAAATGACAATTTTCTATTTAGACATAGACATAGACATTTATTTATTGGCATCACAATACAAAAACACATCACAGACTGAATATAACACACATTAAAAAAGAATGAAAAATAGACAAAACACAGTTAAAGTTACACGGACAAATAATACAAAACATATGATGCCAATATCGGACACCGTCTCAGCATATGCTGTCACAAGGATGCGACAGCGCTGATTTTCAGCGGTGCCCGGGACTACCTAAAGACGTGCGCGCGCATTACTAATATTAATAATAATATTATTATACAGACAGTAAGAGTATAATAAATATGATACATAAATAAAACAGTTATGACATTAATCGACGATATACTCGTATACATCAAAAAGAGTAAGAGTAGTGTATCTGATAACGATTTTCTGAAATATTTCCCATAAAACATTGATGCAAAACTTACCCAAAGCAAATAATCCATTTACAATCAAATCAAAAACCGTGCTCGTCGTGTCGCGAAGGGGTTGCGCAATCGTTTCATATTCGGTAGATTGTCTATTTGCTCAAATACAACATTACGTATTTGCAATTTCCACTCGCATTTGGTCAGATTTGATAGCCCGATATCTCGGGTAAGAGAGCTTCGGGGAACCGTAGCTTTTACATTCCAAACTACAGGTTACAATAATCCTAAATTTTCGTGAAGATTAATTTGAATTAAAATAAAAAAAGAGTGGGAGGTTATTCCCTCCCCCTTGTGCCCTCGCAGAGCAAGGCGACACAGGTTAGCCGATGTCGTCTTCTTCCCGGGTCCACCTTGGCTAACGATAAAGGCCCCCACCCTTGTCGCCCAGTGAACCTGAAGCCCCTTTTAGTCGCCTTCTACGACAGGCAGGGGATACCGTAGTTTTATTCTTGAGAGCCCAGAACTACAGGGCTGATTCTATATAAGTTACTCTATGGTGCAACATTGTAATGTTAATATGAAATAAAATCTTATAATGATATTCCTGTAGAATTATAGACACGTAGCAACACTTTTATTTCTTTAACAAGGTAAGAGAACTGATAAAAAAGACATTATAGAAATAAAATAGCCAAATAGTTAATTAAAAAAAATAGTTCTAAAAGAAAGTCGATTGCATTGTATTTCATGCGGGAAAAAATTGTTTCAGGAATATAGAGAAACGTCTCCAAGACGTCGTGCCTCTTACAAGCAGGTATATGAGATAAATAAAGATAGCTTCACACTCGCGACGTTAAAATGCATTTAGGTCGGTTCGAGGCACGCAGTGCCATTGTTTATATTACTAGCAGTAGGGCTGTCAAAATATAATAAATAATAATAATCAATATCAAAAGCCAAAAATTTTGAGTATAGAAAATACTTGTTCCAGAAGGTATTGCTCTTGCAGAAACCAATCTTAAATGCAATTAAGTTAAAGTTATACCCTTTAATTATGTCCCACTATTGGGCACAGACCTTCTCTGTAAAGAGAGTAGGCATATTCAGCCACGCAGCCCTAGTGTGGATTGGCAGACTCCACATGTAGAAAAAAATCTAGGACAGGTTTCCTCATAAGTTCCTTCACCGTCGAGCGCGTGGTAAATCATCACATAAAATTGCAACAACTTTATCGGTGCCGGCACCGGGGATCGGACTCGGGTTACTAGCGTACTATGCAACTTAACGGATCTGATCACGGACACTGACCTAACACCGCTCGCTTATATACAAAAATAAGTTATAAATAAGCTATAAATAAGATATATGATCTCAATTAAATCATTATTATATAGTTTATATATTTAATAATGCTAATTAAAAATATGATTTTTTTTTAATCAGGACCGTTTTTTTTCCGTCCTATCGTCAAAGGTGTCATTAATAGTCGTAAAACATCACTGCTGGACATAGGCTTCCCCAAACGATTTCCAAAAGGACCGGTTGTAAGCAGCTTGCATCAAGCTTCGTCCTGCGGCCTTTATGAGGTCGTCAGACCAGCTTGTGGGTACGTGGTCTCCAATCGAGAACTTTCCTCCCCATCGGCCATCTGTTCTACGAGGTATGTGCCCTGCCCATTGCCATTACAACTTGCGTACACGGTGAGCTAACAAATAGAGATTTATATATAAGACGAATACGGAATAACATTAAAAAACAAGAATAATTATGTGTAGCTTTGTAATTCAAGAAACCGCATTAAAAGTTTATTACTGCTTTTGCTAAACTATTTTATACTAGCGTACCCCGCCCGCGTCGCCGGGCTAGAATTTGCTTTATTTTATTTAAACAATAAACTTACATCATTAAATATTTTATTTAACTCTCACAATATATTAAATTATTCATTTCTCCCCGTATTCATTCTCTTCCTTCTCGAGCGGGTAAAGATCATTACCTACACCAATGTATCAGTAAAGTATCCCTAAACTCCATTGTACTTCAATATGATTCATGATGACTTTAATATACACATACGGTTGCCATGAAGTCTTTGGGTATGTTTTGAGTTCACTCGTTAGCTTGCGATGAAGAATCTTTAGAAGAGATTTGGTAATCTCCATCTTCATCATGTTATATAAATACTTTGTTAATAAATTCGTAGGTATAGCGGATAATGAAATGTATGTGTGTGTACGTAGAGAGTTTGTTTGTAATATTAAAATAATCGCTTCTTTCTACATATAGCTAAATATTTTTTTACGATTTTTGTCTGTTTGTTCTGGCTTATTTTTAAAATGGGTGAAACAATTTTGACGGGACTTTCACTGGCAGATAGTTGATGTAATAAGGAGTAATTAAGGCTAAAATATAATATAAAATAAATATATTTTATTAGCGGGGAACTCCGCGGACGCAGGTGGTACAAAAATAAATAAATTTTTGGCAACCCTAAGCACGAATCACCCGTCATAATGTAATCACTGAACGCGGAATGAGTTAAATGGAGGCATTAAATTCGAGTGCCATTCCCGAGGCCCGCTCGTCTGTTATTGACTTTATTTTGCTAGAGAAGGTACGGATTTCGTTCTGCTATTTGGCAACACCATTGCTTCGTTTGAAAAGTAGCGTGCTATCATAGTTAACTACAACTTTGACAAGAAGATTTGATTCCATGAGATTGAGCCCGAACTTTTAATTCAAAATATAAATTCAAAACCTTTTGTGCAATATAGTATGTCATTTTATAGTTGTCATTATTAAAAACCTGTTACATTTTCTCGACATTGTCAGCGATCCTCGTCCCAATAACACGTGAATCCAACGTGAAATATTAAAGCGCAAATGTAGTCAATCAATTTTCTCCAGTTCCATCTAAAGCCAATTCACTATCAGCTACAAAGTCGAGTAACGAGTACTCGGAAGCGACGCGACGTGCTATCTGAAATACTGCGAAATGGAGACCGGTCCCAGTCGATTCTCTATTCAAAACTAAATTTAGTTACATTTGTATGAATCCAAGGTATATTTACATAAGGACAAAAGTAAATAAGATAAATCTGGTACATTAGTTCGACGAATATATTTTTGATGTACAACTTCTTTGCCAGAGGGAAGTAAGAATGCGTGACGAGTTACGAAACGTGTGATCGGACGAGGTGAATTGAAATTGAGAGGGAGCTATAAGTTAGTGAAGACAGCAAGTGTGTGAATTACAGTTCATTTATCACTATTTCATGTTACATTTATCACATTTTCTTTCTTTCGTATCCAGTTACGGTTCATGTATCTAAGACACCGTGTAGGCCTATTGTCTGTATCACATTGTAGGAGCGAGAGAGCAGTGCGCACGTTTTCTTTCTCTGTTGGACATCGTGTTAACATAATATATGGAAATCGTAAAGAAATTTTACTTCGGTCGTATGCTTTTAGACCACACTCGTGTTTTTAACAATTTCTGAGCAAGTGTTTGACGACGACCCACGTTATGTTAAGTGGAAACGTATGTAGTACATCGCCAATCTAGTAAATCCAAATTCCACCGCCACCATCTTGACGGCTGGCGTTCCACGACTGTACGTTTTTCACGTTACTTTCTCCCACTGCCAACTTGTGGAATCAACTGTTACCAGCAGTGTTTCCGAACGTTTACGATTTGGAGACCTTCAAGAAACGAGCTTACTCTTACCTCAAAGGTCGGCAACGCACCTGCAACTCCTTTGGTGCTGTGGATGTTCATCACTTAAGATCAGGTGAGCCGTATGCTCGTTTGCCACTTTTAATCTTCTTCTTCATCGTATTCTTCATTCCTGAAGATCGTGCTTATCCTGAAGCACTTTTACTGAGACGTCGACGAGCTGCTTCCACACTGCTCTGTCCTCGGCTTCTCTCATCGCGGTCGGAATGTCGAGTCCAACTATGTTTTTAATTTGGTCAGACCAGCGAGTAGGTGATCGGCCCCGTGATCTTTCGCCCACGATTTTCCCTACAACAACCATTTTCTCTAAATTATCTGGTTGCCTTCGGGCAATGTGACCAAAGTAGTACTTTGGCCACTTTTAATATAAAATAAAAAATTGACGGAAACTGTTAGTAAAGCCGAGGCGATTGAAAGTGAGTAGAAAGCGCATCACTAGTAGTATTATTGAGCGGACAAAAGTGCACGTCAAGGTGATTACGCCCACCTAAATAATGGACGGAAATTGTTTTCAGACTGGCTTGCTTACACGATCCACCAAAAAACGATATCAGTTTAGTCTACGCAGCGCACGCGAGCTACGAGACGAAGGCTACGCGTGATGCGCTTTAAGGAAGGATACATTGAGGGAGAGCGGAGGGCGCTGTCCGTAAAAGCCCGCAGATTTGCACACTGTTCTCTAAATGTTTAGCTCACGTTCTTCCAATCATACTGTACACGCTCTCCGTGTTCAATTTAACAACGCGTTAAGGGTTTTATTGGGGCTGCTCCGTTTCTGTAGTGCATCGGGGATGTAGTTGGCATGCTTTTTTGCGACCATGCGCATCAGGTATGCATCTGGTGCACAGGGTGCGGGCTGGCTCCAACAGCATCCTGAGCATGATCGCTCATAAAAGTTACCCTAAATCTTATTATGTAAGCTAAAAATGTTACTAACATATGAGTCTAATGTACGTAATAAATTATTATTATTATTTGCTCGTTAGATGTTAGGAGCGTTGCTGGGGTTTCCTCGGCTACTTCTTCTACCAGCGCCAATGCTTGCCGAAGTGGCACTCAAAGTTAATGTAGCTTTTAAATGTCTCTTAGATTGCCCCTGAAATAGCAACCGTCTGGGGCGGCCTCGGATCGGAATGCTTAGGTTTACGCGTAACATAGGTATCGTCCAAGCGGAGGTTACCTGTCACCGAGGGGAATTTTGTCGAGTATGCTATGCTACCTTTCAATGCTGTGAAGCAGTAAAACTCATCTTCTCTCGCTAATCGGTATAGGTCGTAAAAAAAAGAAAAACATACGCTTTTTTGAGTCTGAGTAGCAGAAAATAACTTGGTGCTTTTTATCTGTAATTTGCGGGCAATGGTCGCTTGCTTTTCGGACAGTGTAAATGAAAATTGAATGTAACAAATTGAAGATCGGTGCACGGTTTATGAAGACTTCTTGCGCTGGTGGAAATTATTTCATTGCAGCCGTTTTAGCTTTAAAAAGAATTGCGCAATGACTTTTGATTTTGCATTTGATTGGTATTGGTAGCTTACAAAGTTCTTAATGAAAAGAAAAACTATTTTTTTAAGCGTCAATAGCCTAATGGTTTAGGGAACGGTCACGGATCCTAAAGTCGTGGGTTAGAATCCACTATTCGACTATTGACTTGACCATCTCCTAGCACAAGCTTAAGCTTAGTTGCAATGGTTAAAATAATACTAAATAACGGTCACCGGTTACTAGCAAGAATGTTAGTATTATTTATAAAAAATATATATATTGCTAGCTTTTTTAAAAAAAAACTTTTCAATTTGAAACATTTGAACCAGTACCGCATCAATTCTTGTTCGAACGAAGTTCCTTACGGCAGGCTTAGAGGAGATAGAGGTTTTGCTGCGCGAACGAATTGAAAAAAAGAAAAGACTAAGACCCTAAGAAAAATATGTAACGAAAGTGCTGTAATCGCATACACGGCGGCCGACGATTAACCATGTAGTTCATCCATTGTAGTTCATTCATCCCGTGGTGTTCTTACAGTGACGTAGATTGTTTGCATTGTCTGGAAACAACGGTCAACAAAATTCTTTTCATGTGCCTCTCCATCAGTGAAGGTCGGCAGTCAGTCTTCTAAACTTCTCCTTATCTATAGCTAAGCGGAATAGTGCTTCGACTGTTTTTATTCCAGTCCATTCCATGATGTTCCTTAGCCATGACTTTTCTTTCCCAACAAAATTAAGGAATGTTTTTTTTGCAAATTGTGTAAGAACTTCGTTTCTAGATTCGTTGAAAGCACCAAATAATATCATATTTGATATTTGCTAACTGGTATTAAGTTTTATTTTTCATTTTGTAATCTGCTGAGAAATATCAGTTCTAACATTTGGCAACACACCCGAATTGTGTTTACAGTATATTTTTTCTAGCGCTCACACTGTACTATACAACTCTTGTTTACTCCACTAGTGTGACTATGACATAAATAAATGGTTTTGCGAGGAAAACAGTTTTCTATCGGCGTTATGATAAATCCTTTCATCTAGACGATAAATCAAATGGAATGTAATAAATTGTAGTAAAAGAGCAATTAAATGAACTTTAACGTCCATTTAAATCTTCTTTCTATTAGGGTAGACAGAGACTAGAGAATAAAGAAGTGATGTTAGTAACTGTAGAAACAAAATTACTTCTTAAACTTAAAGTTAAAGTTACAGCCTTTATATATATAATATATATGTCCCACTACTGGGCAGAGGCCTTCTCTGTAAAGAGAGTATAAGGGCATAGTCTGCCACGCGGCCCTAATGCGGATTGGCAGACTTCACATGCCGTAGAAAAATTTTCTAAGACACGTAGGTTTCCTCACGATGTTTCCTTCACCGCCGAGCGCGTGGTTAATCAGCACATAAAATTGCAACAACAAATTTATTGGTGTCGGCACCGGGGATCGAACTCGGGTTGCTAGCGTACTATGCAACTTGAGGCGACCGCCCGGACACTGAGCTACCACGGCTCATGCTCAATTACTTCTTAATTCTTCTTAAATTTGCTTTACTTACTTTTAAATTTTATTACCTTCTAACCTTGCACATTGATATATTTTGTTGCACAGAGTCTTTATCGAAGCTACCTACAAATGTGTAGAAGATGTTTGACTCTATTATTTTTATATATTATTGTCAATACATAAAGCTGCTTTTTATTTATTTTAATTTTAATAATATATATTTAACTAAGTTTTTTTAACATCATATTGGTATTATCTGTAACGGTGTTATAATTTTTAAAAATTAAAAAACTCAAGGTCAGTTGAGCCGTAAGCTCATTTGCCCTTTACCTAATAAAAAAATATACTTAACCCAACAATAAACTGTTATTACGCTTTGAAGTCAGCGTAATTGAGTGAACTGTTTACAAAACCTTTTAATAACCTCGTAAGAAAATCGATAAGACAATCAATCGAAAACATCGATTATTTATTTGTTCGGTACGCGATTTTGAGTGAGCGAATAAAAAAAACTCTCACGCCCTTTCAACGCTAGCAGGATCGACAGAGATAAGCAGGATCTACTATATCCGTAATAATTTTACAAATTTTATTTGGTGTTTGCTTTTTTTTATGGAAACCTGGTACAAGCTGTCTGAGATTCGAATCTCCAACCATTATTTCGCAGCTCGAACTCTTTTTTAATAAGATCGTCGCTGTTATGAAATTGATTTAGCTTTTATTGAAAAGACTAGAATAATTTGCTAGTCTTTTTTCTGATTACAATGTGGATATTTTCAATAGTAGAGTGTATAACCATTTACTAAGCTGGTGCGCCTTACCATCTAGGATTTCCACTTTACATCAGTTGGGATCGTGGTCAAGCATTCGCTTTGAAAGAGTAAAAACTGAGTTCGAATCAAACTACAAAGAGCCCTCATTGTATTTCTGAATTATCGTAGGAATATTACGAAATAGAAATCAGAACGTAACCAAACTCTTTTGAAACTACTCTTGAAGTCTTCATTTCTTTTATTAAAAAAATGAATCATTGAAATCGGTTGGCATTGAGTTATTCGGCCATTTGTCGTGCACATACTTGGTGCAAATTAATGACTTATATGGTTTTCTCATAGATCCCATTATATTAATGAGACCAAATTTAAACACCGTCTTTGAAATTAAAAAAAGAATCATCAAAAACGGTACACCCAGTCGAAAGTTATGCGGTGACAAACATTAAAAGACACAGACAAAACAAACGACTGCTTGACCACGATCCCACCTGATGTTAAGTGGTGATATAGTCGAAAGATGATATGCGCTACGTGATAAAGTGAAAATTTTAAGGTCAACATAAATATAAACTGTAACAAGTACAATTCGCCAGTCCAACATAAATTTTAAACAGCCGAGTCACGTACATCGAATAAATTATTAACAGGGAATACGCTGCAGTACAGCTGTTTCTTATTACATAATCAATTATTTTACAGCGGTAAAACTTCTCTAAACTGCCAGCATTAATGACACAGTGAATTTCTCATCCACTAAGGAAGCAATGGTAGTCTAGCCCATCCGTTAAATATATAAATAAATAGATAGATATAACTATATTGTACACAAAAGAAAAAGTATTATTTAACAAAGGTACACTTTACAATTCGTTGTACAATGGGCGACATTATCGCTAAGGGCGATCTCTTCCAGGCAACTTGTGTATGGACAGGAAATATACGAACGAAACAGGAAGATGGCGTTCAAATACAAATATTATAACAAATCTATACATACAATCAATAACCTACACTAAATGTACCTACTACATAAACAACTTATCGTTTAATATACTAATACTAAAATATATCATATATAGTTCCGACGAAGTTGATTGATAATGCTGCGCTAGCAAATTCTTAAAAGCAGGTAGGGTCTTAGCAAGTCGAATGATGACCCTGTTGTTTTGGGCTCGTAGAATAAGACTACGGTATCCCCTGTCGTAGTAGGCGACTAAAGAGGCCTCGGGTTCACTGGACAAGTGTACCCGGGAAGAAGGCAACACCGGCTGGCACATGAGAGGAGGGATAAACCTCCTCCCGGGACGTGCTCTCCGAAGAGTGCATAGGGGCTCTGGTGCGTTCTTCTGGAGATCCCAGAGGCCCTCACCATGCACCGAGGAAGGGCCACCGGGGGGGTTTAATGGGCAAAAACCGCATATAATTCCGTCTTCCTAAGGCGGGGTATTTTGTTGGAGATTTCCCTCCGTCAAAAAAAAAGGAAGGCACCCCTCCTATAGGAAAGGAACTCCTCCATAAGAACATACTTTGATGCATAGTGAGAGTGGTGAGAGTGCGTTCCGCTAGAGATCCCGGATTTTAGTGAGTAGAAGCCATAACGCTGCAGTGGAGAAGTGGGCGAGTTGTTATTATTTATGTTTATCATTTGTGTTCAAAATGTTTTGCCTATGATAAATTGTATGCGTCATGATGTGAACCAAGTGGAACTCCAGGACTATATAATCTTTCCTTACACTGCACTTTCGTGTATGTGTTTGTAAAATACACAAGCGAAGTGAAAATTGCGTTAACGATCGCCAACTTCCAGCAGGCGACGGCGCTTCGTGAACGTGTAATAATTTATTATGTAAACATCTTTAAAATTAACATAACGTTATAGCGTAAATGTTTACAATTTCTTCTTTGCAGTTCATTACCTCGCCATTACACATTACCTGTAGTGACATAAGTATCTTAATACATGTATATGTATATATCTCTTACTGCGGCAGTCGCTATTTTGATTATTCTTGAGTGGCAAGGTCCCGTTGCTGCCCACCAAGACAAAAAATGCGTGTGCCATAAACCCGGTCCGTTTACCTCTTTTTTAAGAAAATTTTTGAATTGGAATATTGTTCTATTTTTAAAACAGATAATGAACTTACAGTTATGTTTTGACTCTATTAAACAAGTATAACTTAAATGTACATATTCCATAGAAAAACGTGATAACAGCTTTGAAAATATAGCGCTTAGGTCATTTAGTCTGAACCTCTAAAAACATCTAGTTTTTTTTTGTTGTAACAAACTACACATATTGGCCAGAGAAGTTGACCTTGATTGCAACATCAAATTAAGAGGTGGCTTAGCTCTTAGGTCACTTAGCCCGATCTTCTATAGCTAGTATCTCCGCACAAGGGTCCCCCGGTAAGGAGTAACCTCGGCTTGGACGGTTACTATGTTACGCGTAAGCAATCCGATCCCGAGAAAGCTGAACCACGGCTCGGTCAGTTGCTATTTCACGGATAATCTAAGCCTATGAGAAACAGGGACACAGCGGTCCCGGAGAAACTAATAACAATGCAACGGGGTGTCTTGGACGCGTGGACCAGAGCATTCTCCAATCGGGCATAAAAAAAATTGTAGTAACTGTAGAGGTAGCACTCCTATTAACAAAACAATGTACTTTTCATTAGAAAGAGCACGGACACAAGTTTGTGGTTGCGCTTTATTGAAAAAAAAGCTGTCTGCTAGGCTGAAAAAGCTAAGCGCTCGAAACTTTATTTCTATACTATAAATTCGTAGAACACGTTACGTCATAACCAATGAAAAACCTCCTCACACCAACATTATTCACACTCGGGGTTTTGATTACAGTAATGGCATTAAAGTAAAATTGTAAAATAACAGCAATGTCCCTCGCGGTCCCGGGGTTCGTGTTCCTCCAACGATTTAATCAACAAACTTTACGAGTTCACTCGCAATCACGTGTTAGCTAGCAACTAATGGCACCCAGCTATTGTTATGCATAATAACCACTTCCAATGATATCTCAGTGATTTACCTGAACCTTATTATATCTTTAATTCATAATTAATAATTTAGTTGAACATCACATGAACTTGGAATTGTAAACAGTCATTTAAATTTATTAGTTTGTAATCTGATTTCTAATTAATTTTGTATAAAGATTGTTAGGACGCGCAGATGTGATGGTATTCGGTAAAATAATTCTTTGTACAACGCTACGCTGTCTGAATAATGGTATTAGTTATTGGACTATTTCATTCTTCAAGTACACACGGAACGACCTTAAAATGAGTAGCAATGTATTTAGCCTATTTTAGCACACGTTGAAGGCAATCTTTTTTAAAACTACCAATATTCATGAATATCTTTGAGCGTCAGTCACGTAACTTTCAACTGGACTGGAATAGTTTGCCCGCGTCTGTCTTTCCCTCCGATTACAATGTGGGTATTTTCAAGAGTAGAGTGAATAGGCATTTACTAAGCTAGTGCGCCTTACCAACCAGGACTGCATTTCCACTTAACGTCAGGTGGGATCGTAGTCAAGCACTTGTTTAGAAAGTTAAAAAAAAACAACGCTGTAGACGGTTGATTCTATAGTTTGACAGTGCGCGGAAGAAAGTTACGCGGGACACGTACAGTATTCATACACACATTTATATAGACAGAGCTAAAGAAGTTTTACTTCAGTAGTGTGCTGTAACGCATACTAGTTTTTTTTTTAGTATAATGGCAATGTTACAAGAGAAATATAAGAAATGTTAGAACACCATCATATTTTTAAAAATGTGTCTTGTTTTTAAAATATCAGTTAAATATAACCGCAGTATTTGTCACAACAAACACAGTTAGATGTCATGTTAATCGTTACATTTTTAACGTGTCGTAAACACGTCACATAAGATCAGTAACGCCCGGCTGACATGTGGGTCAATGTCTGGAATAACGTCAGCGGGACCAAGGTTCGATCCTCAAACGTACCTGGTCGGTTTTATTTTCAATCGTATTTCGAAACGATCATATTTTAAGACGCAACGAGATAATGCATGATGGATCCGGAATAATTTCACGTTGTATAATCTTTGAGCGGATTGTGTTGCATCACAGAACCATGGACATCATTATTTTGCCAACCAACTTCAAAAAGGAGGTGGTTAAACCGCTTTAGATGATTTTTTTTTTAAAGCTGGTGCTTCCTGTGTGGTCTCATTTGAATTTGGACCAATTTAGACAATGGCATCCATGAGAGAACCATATAAGTCTTAAATTTGCATTAAGTATGTGCGCAAATGTACGAATCGAACTCAATATCACGCAAACCGATTTCGACGATTCTATTGGAAACGATATTCTTCAAAGTTAAAAGCTGGGTGCTGCCCTTATACTCTCTGTAAAGAGAGTATAAGGGCATAGTCCGCAAAGCGGGCATACTGTGGTTTGGCAGACTTCACATGACAGAAAAAAAATTAGGATATGTAGGTTTCCTCACGATTACTTCCTTGTCCGCCGAGCGCACCATACATACATACATACCATGCATACATCTGCACATAAAATTGCAAACAAAATTTTATTGGTGATCGACACGGGTTGCTAACGTACTATGCAACTTTTTTTTTTGTTGACGGGGAGGAAATCTTCAAAAAGATACCCCACCTTCTGGGGGGAAGGCGGCGGTTATGTGGGGTTTTTACCCACTAAAACCTCCCCGATGGCCCTTTCCTCGGTGCATGACGAGGGCTCCGGGATCTCCAGTGGAACGCACCGGAGCCCCTCTGCACTGTGCTTAAGGAGAGCACGTCCCGGGGAGATTACTCCCTCGCCCTGTGCCCTCACAGTGCAAGGCTACACGGGCCAGCCGATGTCGCCTTCTTCCCGGGTCCACCTTAGCGGACGACAAAGGCCCCCACCCTTGTCGCCCAGTGAAGCCGAGGCCCCTTTTAATCGCCTTATACGACAGGCAGGGGATACCGTAGTCTTATTACTACAGACTATATTTAGAACTACAGGGCTGCGGGCCGGTCTGCCACTTGCAACTTGCAACTTAAGCCAACCGCCCTGACACTACGCTACCACGGCTCTTTATCTCACATTGGTGGCATGTAGTAAAACCGGTTATTTTAATTTTACAAATAGACACTCCAATTTAATTTACTTGTACATATAGATAACTAAGCTAAACTGAACTAGTAAACTAGCATAAATAATCGTGTAAATAATCAGCGAACACAAGGCATTACGGGCTTACAAGCACTAAGTATTTTACGTAAGCACACCAACTTAACGTGCAAGCAATCCATTTAAGTTGCAGTGCTAAGTTGGTTAAACGTAGCCGCCATTACGCTAACCCGCCCCCGGGGGTGAGCGACCCTGACTAAGTTAGTAGATAGCCCGGACTGACGGGTTAAAATTGAATTTTGTTAATATTTTGTTCATCTAGTTAACAGATTCGTGCGCTTTTTAATAACATTTTAATTACTTGCCAAAGCTTTTAATTACTTACCAGTATTTCGTTAGACCTTGGTAGACTAACCGGTTAAGCGTTTTACTGTACGAACCTACTTACGGTCGGGTCTTCGAATCTTAGTCGAGAATTTTGTTGAGTACTTGAGTTATTGGAGACTGGCTTCCTCTGAAAGGGTAAGTCCCTTCAAGTGGCAAAATCCCGCTCCGGGACTAAAAAAAATATGCTTGTATTGCGGCCGCCAATTAGAAATTTTAGTATATGTGGCAAATACTTTTCGTTGTCAATTTAAAACACCCTAGGGGTGTTCGTTGTAGAGAAATACAACATACTACTAGATTTCATCCTTTTGTTGTGAACATCCCCCTCAAACCCGAACGAAGCGCTTTGCTTCGTCTTTCATTATTCGTACAGCAAAGGACCCTTTTGTCCACGCGTCTGTCTTTCCATCCGATGACAGTATGGGCGTTTTATTGAATAGGCATTTACTAAGCTAGTGTGCCTTACCATCCAGGAATGCATTTCCGCTTAACAGCGGAACAAACCACTTTCTTAGTAAATGTATAAAAAAATGACAGTGTGGGAAAAGACCAAGATTATTTTCTTAACAGGCCGGGTCTTTACGATTGTTCTACGCCGCTGTAATTCAGTTACGCGTCTTAATTGTATTAGAACACTTGTACTCATTCCTCACTGGATTCATTTCACCTTACAGCTGTTTATCGATAGCCTTTAGTATTGTAAATGCTGGCATCTGTAATTAACTGGAGCATGCATCTGTTGATCCCCATACAGGATGTCTTAATGAATAACCTTAAAATGGTGAAACTAATGGCCATTCAGAAAAAATACAAAAAAAAAACAAATTATGATTATTTCAATATTATCCAGTGTTTTTTGACACGCTATTGACGGTGGGATGGGGGGGAGAAATCTTCAACACTATTCCTTCTGGGAGGAAGGCGGTATAATGTAACCCCACATTACATTTTTTACCCCCGGTGGCCCTTCCTCGGTCCTGGTGAGGGGCTCCTGGACCTCCAATGTAACGCACCGGAGCCCCTCTTCACTGTGCGGAGTGCACGTTCCGGGGGGAGAGATTAATCACGGGAAGAAGAAAAAGAAGACGACACGGGCCAGCCGATTTTTCATTCTTCCCGGGTCTTTTGTTGTGAACATCCCTCAAACTCGAACGGAGCGCTTTGCTTTATTTTAATGTGTAAAAATACTTATAAATTAGAATAAGGTATTGGACTAACTAATATAAAAGTATTTTTGTTGACTATATTGGCAACCGAGTCCGTTTCCGCTTCCGTTTTTGAAAGAGATGCCTATACTAGAAATTTAGAATAAAAAGGGGAGGAGTTTAAAGAGTGTTACGCTGGAGAAAAAGCCAAGTAATAGTGAACCTCTGAAGGAAATTCGGTGTCTTTATTAAATTAACTCTA
Source organism: Meandrusa payeni (assembly GCA_029286785.1). Lineage (NCBI taxonomy): Eukaryota > Metazoa > Arthropoda > Insecta > Lepidoptera > Papilionidae > Meandrusa > Meandrusa payeni. Next base: position 9,626,652 of record JAGSMX010000029.1, read on the forward strand.
AAACTCTTGATTTTTTGCTTAAATCTGTCATTAATAGTTGTGTGCGATGTCGAGCAAGGAAGCTGTACATTAATCTGTATAGTTTATCACAAAAGCAGCAAAATTTATTTCTGTCTACTACGACGGGGTTAATTAACGTGAGAGCTTTAATGTTATATATTTCATTCTATATCGCTTATTTAGTTCTAGTTGATCGAAAGGTAATACACCAAAGCTTCCTTCAAAGTTAAGTAAGCCACTTTTAAGTTGTGTTCTAGTTTGCAGTTAGCAAAATCGTTCGCGGTTAAGTTTCCACGTAAACGTGCGCTGGAGCAATATCGCTGCGGGAAAGTTTTCGAGATAAAATCGTTGCGCGTTGCTGCTAACAAAGTTCTTGAAATATTTTGATCAAAGCTACTTTAGACATGTTAGCAATCAATTGCCATTAAAGATAACTTAAGCTCTCTATGATGGTTATGGTATTCAATAAACACTAGCGTACCCAGCCCGCTTCACCGGGCTAGATTTTAAAGCAAATTCTATTTATTAAAAAATATTTTAATATTATTGTCTTCTATTCTTTTCTCGTGCGGGTTAAGATCACCACCTCCACCCATGTACATATCAGTAAATACAATATAATTCTTATCATTTATACAAAAACATATCGGGCTCAAGTTAACGTCAGAAATAAAAGTACGACGTATGGCTTGTTTGACAGTTCAAAAAGAAGAGTGCTCCGATCGTCACCAAAATTTACGGCATTACTCGCCATATCAATCTGAAGATTCATTGACAGTTTCATTGAAATCGGTCTAGCCGTTTCGGAGCCTTTATGGAACATATCCACACACTTTCTCTTTTATATATATAGATAGGTTAAAATGGATACAGACGATAGAACACTTGATGTTTTTGTCTATGATTGTGATATGTTAACTATATGCGGTTAACTTCGTCTATGACAAGATGCGATACCAGCGGTGATGGCTTGTCCGAGAGGTGTAGACGAGTAAAAACAAAAACTGACTTCAAATCTAATCAAACGCTAAACGCTATTACGCGCTGGCCCTTCCTTATATTTCCAAATTATAGTAGTAATATTAAGAAATAGAATTTATCAGAACCTTTTTTTTTTGTTGACGGGGAGAAAATCTTCATAAAGATACCCCGCCTTCTGGGGGCAAGGCGGCGGTTATGTGGGGTTCTTACCCACTAAAACCTTCCCGGTAGCCCTTTCCTCGGTGCATGACGAGGGGCTTCGGGATCTCCAGTGGAACGCACCGGAGCCCCTCTGCACTGTGCTCAAGGAGAGCACCTCCCGGGGAGGTTACTCCCTCCCCCCCTGTGCCCTCGCAGCGCAAGGCGACACGGGTCAGCCGATGTCGCCTTCTTCCCAGGTCCACTTTGGTGGACGACTCAGGCCCTGCTGTCGCCCCGTGAACCCGAGGCCCCTTTTAGTCGCCTTGTACGACAGGCAGGGGATACCGTAGTCTTATTCTTGAGAGGCCAGAACTACAGGGCTGCGGGCCGGTCTGCCACCGGCCCGCCTGCGCCATCTCCGAACGGGATCGGCCCTCTCCCGATCCCGTTCTGCGGTCTCCTTCTGGGTCATTACCTAACCAAAGTCTCACCAAACTACTCTTGTAGAACATCCTTTTTAATAAAAAAAAATAACAATCCGAATCGTTTGGCATTTTGAGTTATTCGTTCATTTGTCGCGCACATACTTAATGCAAACTTGAGACTAATATGGTTTTCTCATGAATGCCATGTTCAGATCTGGACCAAATTGGGAATAAGGCTACGCGGGAAGCACTAGCTTTAAAATAAAGAATGATTAAAATCCATTCACCCAGTCTTTACTTCTGAAGTAAATAAATTAAAAAAGCCCTTTATTGCTTTTATAATGTGAATCTAATATACATTTACTTATACATAACTATTTTACAAGAACCCTTCCGCGGGTGAAGGCCTCCTCCAAAGAAGTCCAGTTGCTTCTATCTTGGGTTATATTCATCCAATCTAATGTTATATCGTCTGAAGTAACAAACATATAATAATACAGACGAATTGAGAGCTTTTTTTAAAGAAAATAAATAATTATAAATAAGATAAAAGCGTCAATAGCCTAATGGTTTAGGGTACGGCCTGCGAATCGTAAGGTCGTGGGTTCGAATCCACCATTGGACTATTGCCGTGAACCATGTCCTAGCACAAGCTTAAGCTTAGTTGGAATGGTTAACAAGATTGTTAGTAATATTTCTGAAAAAAAAAAAAGAAATATTGCTAGCTTTCTTTAAAAAAAAACACAAAACTTTTCATGTAATTTGTCGTGTAATTTACTCGTAAATAAATTTGTTATTTTTTCTTTAATACATTACGTTATTACTAACTGGAAATATCTTGCGTACATGGTAAACATGTTGTTCTGAGTTCAAGAAAACAAATTAAGATACAAAGAAATAAGGAATGAATTGGTCGGTGATTGCTTTTATGTAAAGCTCTCGAAACAGTCTTCTAATTATATTTATTGGGAGCTTTATTAAAGCTCTGTAAGGGTGACCCAAAAGAGAGTAGATTCAATGTAAAAAGTACGAATATGAATATATGAAGTGATTATGTTGAAATACTTTACAGGATACGGAGGGTGAAGTGCCCTCTGTATTCTCTAAGTGGGGTCGGTAGAGGGCGTGCTGGGAGAATATCGATTATATTAAAGATAACATCGTTAGCAGTTTGCGCTATCGACCACAAGTACAATTAAAACATGATTGATGATGACATGATGCAATAAAACGTAACAAAACTGTATTTTTTGTTTTCAATTCATAAATCTATTAACTAGTTATAAATGTAGTATATTGATTGTAATATACATTTTCTTGCTTTATTATATCTTAAGTTTTTACAATATAAAAATTTAAATACAGAAAAATATCATACAAAATATAAAAACATTATAAAAACCCAACCCAGTGTTCCTCTGGCAACAAGGCAGAGCCCGACGTTGAGAGAAACCTGACTATGCGTGCCATGTCCAGAAGTACTGCCTTCTGTATCTGACCCTTGACCCAGCCATCTTCATCAGTCTCTTGCGATGTTGATCGAGACTTTTCGCTATGAGACCGTTTGCAGAAACGACTATCGGGACAATGATCTTCGAATCGAGTGGGATGTGCCACATGGCGGTCACCTCGTGAGCCAAGTCGTGGTACTTAGTGATTTTTTCCCTTCCGGCTTTCACGTAGGACGTAACGTCATCTGCGATAGTAATATCGACGAGAACTGCCTGTCACGTTGATCGATCTGTCAGCACAATATCAGGTTTATTGGCCACAATAGTCTTGTCTGTGATGACAGATCAATCCCGATAGAGAGTTGTATTACCATTTTAGAGAACATACTAAACTTATTATTAGGCTCTGTATAAATGCCATGTAAATGCAGTATTTGGAGCGCATGATATTGGGTAGAACAGAACTGAAAATCAGCGCTGCAGCAGCCTTGCGACGGCACATGCGGAGACGGTGAGCAATGTTGGCATCATGTCCAGGCTCGTTTCTTCTTCTTTAAATTGTGTTTTGTAAATTTTTCTTTTTTTTTAATGTTTTATGTCATGTTTGTATGCAATGATGCCAATAAATAAAATGTTTAAGTGTATATCGGCTGTCACTTTAACTTTTAACTATACAAATAATATATAGCATTCATTATATAGCTACGTCAACACGTCGGATACAATACGTATGCAGTATTATTGGGGGGCATTCAATTCACCACTGAGTCAGTGTTTGTATTGGAAACACGTGTCTGTATTATTGATTGAATATGTCATCAACAGCTGCTAACGAATAACCGCTACGAGAATAAACTCGATGGAAGATCTCAGTCCTATATAAATTAAAACTACATATATGCTATATACAGATCGTTTAAATTTGCTATTTACAAGATAATCAATCGATAATTTATATTTGGTTTGGTCATATATACCTTCAAGCGGCAAAATCCCGCTCCGGGAGTAATAAAAATTTGCGTATATGTCCATTTTTAAATTTTTGTTTTACTCGTATGTGGCAAATGTTTTCGTAGCCAATTGTATCTTTGATATCTTTTGTAGAGTAAAATTGTAATTTTTCTATTTTTTTGTATGGAACATGCGCATTAAAATTATATTTCTTTTAATCTTTATATTGATATCTATAAATACATGTATATGTCTGTTTGTAAAATAGAACAATATTCCTAATATTTTCAGTTTAAAAAAAAATTTCCCCGGAGCGGGACTTGCCATAAGCGAAATTTGTCTCTGTATATGCCGTAAAGTATGTATATTTATTTGTTTAATAATAAATAAAAACATTAATTCAATATAACTAACCTAACATAAAAATAAGTAGGTATAGTAAACATTTTTACTGGTCTTATAAAAGTTTTAATGTTTTTCATAATAATAAAATGTTCGCGAATTCTGGAACATTCGCTACCAAGCTTTATTAACGAGCTTTATGCATACAGTCACTATTATTAAAATAAATCGAGCAAATCATTTCATATCTCCGCCCGCACAAACAAAGATTCCACTCAAATTTATGGTTTAAATCTCCCAACCGACAAACAAAACAACCGAATCAAAATTGCTTTACGACCAACACTTCACAAATGAAAGAGGATTTAAAAAAACGCTGTTGCAGCTTCAATAATTCAAAGCATAAACCTTTTATGGAGGGAATCTTTGACGCCATGACACCTATTTTCCCGCGTCAATTTTTAATGGCGCCGACAGGTGTCCCCTTTGTGGTTCGTTCAATGGGAGAATTATTGACTTTTCATCGATTATATTCAACGCCTTTATTCATATAACTAGATCAACTTTATTTAGTATGAATTATTTATTAATTTTTGTCATATCAATTACACCTGTAGAGAAAAAATCGAAACATGTTGGAAATACATTTTTATTAGAAAGATAATATAGACTACTAAAGTCCCGCGGTGTTAACATTAAAAAAATATTTATTTAAATTTATTTATAATAAAAATAGCCTATCAAAATCAGTCCAGCTGTTCCAGAGATTAGCCGGAACGAACAGACAGACAGACGGTTTGTTTGTTTTTCATTCATATGCGTGTAGTAAAAATCGTTTATCTTTATATAACAAAGAGATACTTAAATTTTATTTATTTGTATATATAATGGGTGCAATAAAGACTTACCCAAGTGTAGTCATGGTCACGATGGTGTACCAGAAGGCAGCAGGAATGGAAGTGAAGTTGGTGTCTTGTTCGTTCTTTTCAGCGTAGAACATAACTGTGGCGAAGATAATGATGGCCATTGCCAGGGAGAAGACGAGGAAACCGAGCTCACTGGCGCAGGACTTGAGCGTGTACCCGAGGATCCTCAGCCCCTGCGAGTGCCGCGAGAATTTGAATATACGGAACACCCTGAATACCCTCAAGGTCACGAACGCGCCGGACACGTCGTCGTTATCGGTGATCCCCAATCCGATGTAGTACGGCAGGATTGCGACCACGTCAATAATAGACATGACAGATCTGACGAATTTGCAGCGGTCAGGCGCCGCGAACAGCCGGAGTAAGTACTCGGCCGTGAATATCATCACACAGGCGGTGTCCAAGCAGAAGAATACAATCTTGTATCGCTCACCGCAGGGCAGGGTTCCCGCCCGACCTGGCCGATGGCCACAGGGCACAGTCTCGACAACGTTCGCCATCACAGACACGGCAATGAAAAAGCCCGTCACATAGTAGAATACTAGAGCAGCTGTCGATGTGTGAGGGTTCTCGAACGCCCTCCACATCTTCTGTCGCAAATCTGTCAGCTGGGGAAGACTCTGGTCCCCAGCTTCACTCAACTTATCGTCCATAAGCCTTTCGGCATTCTCTCTCTTCCTATCCCTATAGTCCTCGTAACAGCAGTCACCGATCACGTCGGGCAATATCCCGAAAAACGCCAATTCCTCGTCGTACCCTGTCAAGCATTCGTGTTTAGGATAATGTAATTTGCCAGTTCTGTAATAATTAAGAATGTGTCTGAATATATCCGGGTCTCTGTCAAAGAAGTATTCCTTGCTGTCTTCGTCGTAGAAGAACTCGCGTTCGGAGGAGCCGAGGAGCGAGTCGGGATACTTCTCGAGGGTGTTTCGCCAGGTCTCAAAGCGTCTCCCGGAGACGTTGATGAGGAGTTTCTCGTCCTCGGCACGGCGCCGGTTCTTGGGGACGGGAGGTGGGGGGAGCGGGTGTGTCGCGATGGGCACCCAGCCGATGGCGGCGGCGCGGGCGAACGGGAGCCAGGCCGCGACCGACGCCATGGCGTTATGACGGCGGCAGCGTCGCCGCTCTACTGAACGCCCCCCGCGTGCCGCTATTTCGGGCCGCCCGCCTAGATGTGATCGGTGTTGCTATACAGCGAGCTTTAGAAACTTTTAATGCACCATATGTTTGTCTAATTGTAGATTAACATAATTCATTTCATAATTTGAGTTGAATTAAAACTAAGATTTTCACAATATCACGTTGGTATTCGATGATGAAGGAACGAAATTAAATAAATCGATCATCTTACAAGTCTGTTATATTATATAATTTGTTATGTTAATTCTAAGTATCGTCTCATATTTATACCTTTTATTTTTACCTATATAGTACCTTGTAGTTCACACTTCACTTTAATGGCCTAACATATACTTAAGTAATGAACAATACAAAATATGAGAGAAATGTTTTATTTACACACAATTTTTAATAATTTTAAAGTTCAAACTACAGAAACTCTACAGCTTGCTAAAGCTTATCACAAGCTATTGCCAATTTCGAATCTTAAAAGTTCAATTTTATTATAATAACTAAGATTTTAATAAAAAGTAAACATATATCTATATATATATAAAATCAATGTTTGTCTGTATGTTCTTTATAGAATCGTAAACTATGCATTTGATCATGTGACGATCTTCAGCAAATCTGAATTGGTATTGACAGATGGCGCCACTATCATTCCAATGAATTTCATATATTGCCGTGACAGTTGAATAGAAACACAAACAGCAAACAAATAGCGAACGTCCCCCAATATTTGTGTCTTTCCATCAAATTTATTTTAGTTAGTGGAGCACCAACCCGCGCTGCTACATTATAAAGTTTAACTTGCGAGTAATTACACAGTTCGATAGTTACATACTATTACATATAAGCTTTATAGAGTGAATCAAGTAGCATTGGAATAAAAAAATAATTTCGATTTAATTCTCCCAAAAGTGTAATATTACCATCTCAATGGCAACCCTATCCCGGGTACAGAGGCACGGCGCATGCGCGCTCCGTGACGTCACAGGCTAATAAATTGATTTTCAACTAGCCGGCTCACTCTTGCACGTAACTTTTACTAGCGCGCCATCCATCTCGCACACCTTCGGGCTCCGGTGACCTTTTGTAAATTTTTCGCGACGCTCTAAAGACTTTCGTCTTGAGGAAGTGAAAAGGCTTGAACGGGTTTTAGGAGCTCCCTTACGTCCCACACCGACGATTCCCCTCTTGCATTTTAATGCAGTAGTTCTAAAAATATTGGCATATGTGTGTATTACATTAAATAAAAAAAATTGGCAGGTGTAAGGACTGGCGATAGGAGTGAAAATTTCTAGGTTTTAATATCTATTGACACTGCGGGCAATTATTACATACATGTTTATATGGTTTATTTTTTATTCAAATACAACAAATAAAATAGCCACCGACTGAGTTATGGTTCGGCCCTCTCGAGCGCCCTGGGACCGGAAAGCTTTCGCGTAACATAGTAACCGTCCCAGCCTAGGTTACCCCTCACCAGGACCCTTGTGTCGAGTCACTAGCTATAGAGGTTCAGGCTAAGCGAACTAAGAGCTAGGCCACCTCTTAATCCAGAGAAGCAGTAAAGGCCAGCTTTTCTAGCCAACCTGTGTAGTTGGTCATTAAAATCAAAGTCATCAATGTGTACATTGACGCGAACCCCGCGTCTAATGAAGTTTTCATATATACAAAAACTAAAATTCTTAACCTAGTCGATTACTTATATATATTATATGGTGTCATTTTAAAATATATTCTAATGCAAAGAGTTAAGGTACTCTTTTGTTCTGTCTAACAGCTTTGTCTCGAATTGTTCTAATTTTGTAATTTACTTATAAATTTTTTAGAGCTTTAGTCTTAGTGGTTCAGGGCATAGCCCGTAAAGTGGAAGTCTTAAATTCAAATCTCTCGTTAGAAAATATACGTACACAATCTTTGTTGTTGAATATTAAGGACTATTATCACGCCAATAGCTTTATGGTCTGGACAGAGGTATGCAAAACGTAATCATAAGGTGAAACTCACTATTTGAATATTGTAGTTTACAAATAAAATGATAACCTTACATTTTGTCGACTATTCATATATCTAATATCTTTAAACGACCAATATCTTCGTTGAGCAAAGGACTGGAATAGTTTGTCCGCGTCTGTCTTTCTTTCCGATTACAATGTGGGTATTTTAAAGAGTAGAGTGAATAGGCATTTACTAAGCTAGTGCGCCTTACCATCCTCTGACTGCATTTCCACTTAACATCAGGTGGGAACAGGTGGGAAAGTATGAAACAATATATATATATATATATATAATTTGAATCTCGGAAACAACTCGCATGATTTTCACTAAATTTACCCCCTGGTATTGGAGGCTATAATTTTATCTACCTAGGTATTAATTTTTACAAAATGTCGTTTTATCCGGGTATAGGTAAAATATACTTCAGTAGATGGCGTTGCTAAATAACAAACAATATGTCAATGGGTTTGACGTTAAAGCAAGAAAATCAGTTTTAATCAAAATCTATAAATATAACAGAGAATGTGTGTGTGTTTGATCGGTATAGGCTCCGAAACGGATGAACCGATTTTATGAAACTTTCAGGGAATCTTCAGAATGGCCTGACAAGTAATCCTGTAAAGTTTGGTGACGATCGGAGCACTCCTCTTTTTGAACTGTCAAATACAGCTTTTATTTACTATGATTAAATTCTATTGTTTTGTAACCCAAATTTGAATTGACACATACGATGTGTATATTTATGTCATTATGAACCATATTGAAGTACAATGGAGTATATTGCATGTATATGGGTGTAGGTAATGATCTTCACCCACTCGAGAAGAGAATAGAAGGGAATGAATACGGAGAGAAATGATCGTATTGTGAGAGTTAAATTAAATATTTAATGGTGTAAGTTTATTGTTATAATAAAATAAAGGAAAAACTAGCCCGACGAAGCAAGCTAGGTACGATACTTAATTTTAAAAAATGTGTCATATGGTAGCTTAGTCATGAATCAATAAAGTAATCAATATTTACATCAAATAACATAGAGCGAGGAGATAGGTTTTATTGGGTTCAGCTCTGTAGTTCTGGGCTCTCAAGAATAAGACTACGGTATCCCCTCCCTGTCGTAGAAGGCGACTAAATGGGGCCTCGGGTTCACTGGGCGACAAGGGCGGGGGCCTTTGTCGTCCGAAAAAAAAATTTTTTTATTGGTTTTATTGGGTTGCAACAGACAATGGAAGAACATGCAGAAGAATATATCACAAGGTAATAGATCACAAAGTTTGAAACAAAAATAAAAGTCAATCGGTTAAGGCCAGGAGTAACGGGGTCGAAGAGCGCGCTAAATCTAGAGTTAGACAAACCAATCTAGAGGTAATTAACTTTTTTAAACGACGTTTACAAGATTTACGGCAGAATTTTTATTACTATTATGTACGTAAGAATGAAAAATAATATTCATATTACATCATTTGCATCTAAATATAATTACCAAAAAACATGACTTTCAAAATTTTCATCCAAGTCCTATAATATAATTTGTCTGAAACCGGACTCGCAAGAGGGCTCTCTTGGATTTTATTTGACATTCCCTTAATAAATAATGATTATGTCGTGCGCTAAGTTTTGCAGAGACATTGTCCATTGCACATGCCAAGGAAGTCGAAGGCTCTCTGAAGGTTCACGGTATTAAGCGTATAATCCTAAAAGCTACAACCTACAAAAATGGCTATGAGAAACAGGGACGCAGCGGTCACGGAGAAACTAATAACAATGCAACGTGGCGTCTTCGACGCGTGGACCAGGGCATTCTCCAACACCACCTTCAAAAATCAGGCATTATAAAAAAATATGTAGTAAATGTAGAGGTCTTATTAAAAACCCTTATTAAAATAAAAAAACAAAGTAACCAATTCAAGAACATCAGAAAAGACCACGGACACAAGTCTGTGATTGCGCTTTATTGGAAGAAAAAAAATGGTATAATCCAAAGCATTGTACGTTAAATTGTTAAAATTGTCTTAGTACTTTTCTTTTCCATCTTTGAACATTGGCACATTTTCAAAGATAACTTTTATAAATCCAAAGATAACACAACCTTGACACTGACCCAGTTAATTGTACAGAATCAATGAAACTCTCTCCAAAATACTTTCTCTACAGAGCTTCCTTATCGAATCAGCACGGCGTGGTTTTGATGCCAAAAAACGTGACCGAAAAAATAAACATTGTCCGGTTAAAGTTGTATTTAAGTTACCGAGTGCTTGACCTCATGCCCACCTGTTTGTGTTTACACTCGCTTAGAATACCTTACCGTCTGTGGTAAGACGCTTGCTTAGTAAATGCCTACTGTTCTTTTTCTTGAAGATACCAGAATAACCACCAGCCTGACGATGCACTGTTATGACCTTGGTGGAAGACGCAACCAAACACCATCCTTTTTTTTTTTTTATTTATGTGGGGAAAATGCCTACACATACCTTCTCTCGCGGAGGAAGAAGACGTCGGACACGCACCGACTAAAACCACGGTGTCCTACTCGGCGCTTTTAGACGGCACCACGAGAACGCTTGCGCACACTACTGTGATTCCGGCTACGGTGGCCCCGACGAGCCTCATCTCACATGGGGTGAAATTACCCCTAAGTCTAGCAGGAGCGCAACGGACCAAACACCATCCTCCGCTCTCCGTTTCCAACTACTTGTAACAGTGCTTGTAAGGTCGTCACTGAATCTGGAAGAACCTATATAGACATAGACATTTATTTATTGGCATCATAATACACAAACACATTACAGACAGAATATAACACACATTAAAAAACGAATTAAAAATAAATAAAATACAGTTAAAGTTACGCGGACAAATAGTACATTACATATGATATGCCAATATCGGACAGCCAATATCGGTCTCAGCAAATGCTGTCGCAAGGATGCGACAGCGCTGATTTTCAGCGGTGCCCGGGACTACCTAAAGACGTGCGCGCGCAATACTACTTTTATATGGAATTTGAAATATATTATATATATGTATACTTTTATGCACAAGATAGACGCGCAAGATAGGTGACCAAGATCTATATTTAGAGTTTTTCAACTATATCACCACTTAACATCAGGTGGGGTCGAGGTCAAGCACTAGTTTATACCCCAGAACAAATATAGATTCTGAAACTGTAACTTTCTTATTAAGAATTGTTTATAACAATTTATATAAATAGATAAATAAGGAAAATAGTCAATTTACCGAGCGACTTTGTTCAAAAGACGGTAATGCAAATTAGACTCATAAATGGATGTGATAACCCATTTATTCGTTTACATTATATCATCTTTTTTTACAAACCAGACTTGTTTTTACACCATTATTAAATGGACTTTGTTGTGCTACTAAAAACTTACGGTCCAACTTTACCCGCGGTAAGTTTTTAACTATTAAAGAGCGTTAAAGTTTTCTCAGAATTTTCTTCGAGAAAGAAAGACTTAGCGGACTTTGGAAGAGGATTAAAAACTTAACTAACTGTGATACCGCACTTTAAATATTACATTGAGATGAATTTCTACATATCCTGCAGCTACATGTTGCTTGATTATGTTACTAACGACCACATCCGTGACAGCTTTGAAATCCGTGTCATAGCAGACAAACCGCAGGAAAATTGTCTCCGGTATCCACATGAACCGCAAAGCTCCTGACTACCTCGGAAACAGTAACAAGCTATGAACGATCTCCTGCTGCCAAGCTTAACCTTGTTGGACTGATTAACAAGTATGTTAGTCAAATTCATAAAAAAAAATATTGAAAGAAAAAAAGTCGTCTCCGATGGCCGCATAATCCGCGAAACTTTTGACTACGTCGGAAACAGTTGCCAGGTGTGAACCATTGTTGAAAAAAAAGTTAGTAAAATTCATGAAAAAAAGATATTGAGAGAAGATTAACTAATTCGTAATATTATTACGATAATACGTAAACACAAATAGGGCGTCCGCATGTAATAGCGTTTAATGTTGATTCGATTTGAAGTCGGTTTTTGTTTTTGCACGTAAATATACTTGTTATAAAAAGCCGTGACACTGACCCAAATTCGAACCCCTACCAAACAACAACGATCGATGACCAATGAACTAACCGTTCCAAGGTAGTTCCCCCTCATACCTCCTAGATCAGAAGTCGTAAATCTGAGGCTCACTCGCCACATGCGGCTTTTTGTATGTAAAACTGCAGTTTTAGTGCTAACTTTGTTTATGCAACTACTATTTTTTGTTGGCAAGAAAAAATTGTGGGTCTTAAAAATTTTTGCAAAATTAATGTTTGAATTTTTCGACTAAAAAGGTTGGCGTCCCCTGTCCAAGATAGAATTCTTTATGTGACCCACATCGCTCCTGTGCCAACTTCAGCTCATGAATTTCACCGGAGACAAACAAACACCGGATAAATTAAGTATTACGTATTCATTCTTACAAGCCACGATTGTCGATTGTTCGTGAAGGTCTCACCTTCGAAACTGTGCTGAATGCTGAATGTAACATCAAATTGTACACTACTGATAGAAAAACACTTTCTTTTTAATAATTTCAAAGTAGTATGGTAGCTTAGTATACGGGCGGTTGTTTCAAGTTACGTAGTACGCTAGCAACCCGAGTGCGATCCCCGGTGCCGGAATGAAATTATTTGTGGCTATTGTAAGTATTGATTTACCACGCGCTCAGCGGTGAAGGAAGACATCGTAATAAAAACTACATGTCTCAATTTTCTAGTAGTATAGTCCGCCGCACACGTGGCGGACTTCACAGAGAAGGCCTGTGCCCAACAGTGGGACGTATATACAGAGTATTAGGAGACCGCTTGCGAAAAGAAGCCCGACGATAGTGTGGCGACTAGCGTTCGCCAACTACCAAAGAGGATTTTAGACGACAAAACTATTAATTTTGTATTTAGAATTAGAAAATTTTTATAAGACACATGTCAACATTTTTCATTCCACTTTTTGCTTAGACTTTTCCGATTGTATATATTTCTAATGTAATAAAATTTTAAAATATAATTTCCGTATTCCTCATCATTTCTGTGATATTTTTATTTATCGGCGGCACATTAGAAGGTCAAGATCACGTCCAAAAGTAATAATGGAATGGCATTCCACCATTGATGATTGGATATTAAAATATTATTTGATTTTTTTAAAAACTAGAGTTGAATTATATTCAGACTGAACGCCTCCTAATTTAATAAAACTTAATATAATATAAAGCTGAGGGACATACACAAACACAAATTTACACACACACCAACACACACACACATACACACACATTTATGAAATATTGTTATGATTTGTTATGCTCATATTTTATTGTGCTTTTCAAATGGGAGAAGACACTGACCCCTGAAACACAAGTCCAATAGAACTTAGCTCAGGAGTCAGGGACTTCACGTTTCTATGTTCAAATATTTTCTATGGTGACTAATAAAGATTTATTATTATTATTATTATAAATAAAAAATATACTATACATTTGAAAATGGTGTTTATTCTAACATAAGAAAATTTATTCTAAGCATTCTAAGAGAGTAAAGATTTCCTTTGGATGTGTAATCGAAATTGCAGAGAAGAGTCGAAATGGCTTTAAAAAGCGATTTGGCAGTATTCCATCTCTAACGGAAGTGGCTGGAGGCGAGTGACGCTCCGTAACAAGGTCTAGTGGAATTATCTATGAAATTACGCCTGCTTACAATATTTACGAAATAGGTCAAGCAAAATAACAATGAGTGAACGAACTATGGAAAAAGTCCAGTAGGGAGGTCTGATATTAAATCTATATGCAATATGTATCTGTATTTTTCCTGGCACGAGATGTCGTTTATCGAATCCAGAGTCACTTGCAACGAGATTCATGTATAATTAGGCTGACCCACAAACTTAAAATCGCACAACGAGCGATGGAGAGAGCTATGCCCGGCATTTCTAGACCGAAATGAAGAAATTCAGCTGTCTAAAATGAGACCCATTTAATTATAGTCCAGTTCTGACAATGGAATACATGAGAATATCATATGACTTAAATTTGCATTGAGTATATGTGCGGCGAATTGACGAATAACTTTGCGTAACTTGAACCGATGTTAATGATTCATTTTTGATTGGAAAGGATGTACTTTAAAAGTAGTTTGATGAAAGTTTAGTTACGTTCTGATTAAGTTTGATATCGTAATATTCCTACGATAATCGGGAAATACGGAAATACAAAGAGGGCGTCCGCACGTAATAGCGTTTAACGTTTGATTCGATTTGAAGTCGGTTTTTGTTTTACTTGTAAATAAACTTGTCAGTCGTAGATTTCATTTGAATTCGGTTTTTGTTTTTACTCTGTTCATACCAGAATGCATAATAGAGTACGAATAACTGTTATTTCATTTCATTTAAATATATTTAAGAAAATAAGTCAAGACAGAAATAAAATAATGCAATTGTAAAGCACACAGCAGTTTTACAATTTAGATTCAGATTCAGATTTTATTGGTAAAATAATAAATTACAAGTCAATTATTTACTACAAATTATTAGTATTACAAATTACATTAGATTATTAATTAGAAAAAAAAATTAAAAAATAGTACATCGAAGAAATAAAATGATTTTAATTTGTAATTTCATTTGTTAATTCCTCAACACTATAAAATGCCCTCGCAACCAGCCATGACTTCAACCTATTTTTAAACATTGCTAGACTGGGAGCTTCACATGCTTAGGGAGTCGATTGTAGATCGCGGGGCCAGTGGTGTATGTCATCTTGTCCGATTTCGCGATTTATATACTGTTGCAAATATGGATGTCGGTGCTAGTAAAAATAATCATTGCTATTCAGCATCGCTCCTGACATTAATGCGGTTATAACCTTAACCTGGCCCAGAGGATTATGATAAATGCGACTATAACCGCAGCTTTTCTAAGCCGGGATAATGCAAATGGATAGGGTATTAGAATAGTTTGAAATTATGCAAAGGCTTATCGGAATAGTTTCACCTGTTCCCTTACTGCCGTTTCCCTTTTAATTAAAATGTAGCGTAATATTAGATCCAGGTAAAAAGCTACGATGACCATATCTATATCGTAGCGTAATTTAAGCGTAGCATATAAAAAGCTCGTTACAGAGAAAAAAAAAACTGTACCTTTTTCTGGACTCTTTTATGCCTAAAGTGTATATTTTTTTTTTCCACAAATATTACTAACATTCTTGTTAACATTTCGAACTAAGCTTAAGCTTGTGCTAGGAGATGATTAACGACAGTAGTCGAATAGCGGATTCAACCTTATACCGTAGCTTTGTTTTTAAAAAAAAAGGGGTCTGTGCTCTTTTCTAAGGTACTTGAATTGTTTACTTTGTTTTGTTAATAAGAGAGCTACCTCTACAGCTACTACATTTTTTTTAAAGGTGTTGGAGAATGTTCTGGTTCACGCGTCATAGACGCCCCGTTGCATTGTTATTAGTTTCTCCGCGACCGCTGCGTCCCTGTTTCTCATGTCCATTTTTAGGTTGTACTCTATAATTTTTCTTTTTATGCGGCCGTTGCCCTTGTCACCAGTCTTACTGTGGCGTCGTCACAGTCAACAATGTAATAGATACTGTACAACACTCACGTTTGACTTCAATTTCGCTTGATGGAAGGCGAACATGAAGCCTAGGATGGAACACGTGAGTCTATAAAGTGTCTGTTTACATTAGCCTTAAAGGCGTCTAGATTGTATTGGTACGGAAAGACTGACCTGGGCAGAGAGTTCCATTTCTTAACCGTCCGTATGAAACAATAGGCAAACAGCTTCGTGCGTAAAGTAGGAATGTCTACGACGTAAGGGTGGAACTGCCAAAGACGGCAGATAGCTAAAAGACACATAAAAGGGTAAGGCGGTATTAGGTTATTAAAAACCGAAATGTAACCGATAAAAAACCTGAGGCAGGTCACTCGTCTACAATGTTGGAGGCTCGGAAGATTTGCCTCAACGAATTAGTTAACTGCCCGTGATCTTTTGAGTCTTTGAGTCCAAACCATCCAGCTAGATTTCAAGCAGACTCATAGGGTCCGTAAACGCCAATGTGGCGTCAAATCATAAACTAGATATAGGTGGCGTTGTCGGACTTTAAATATGAAGAGTTGTCCAAACACTGACAGCTTATAATAGTTAACCATTAGGCTATTATTAACAAGTAGTGATTTAACTTGTGATCTCGGTCGGCCAGCCCATCTATGAAATGGTTCCTCTATATTTTTTGTTTTTAATTGCGCCCGTTGTATTTCGATGTGCTCATCCCATAAGGACATTACATATGGTGCGTATTAGCTCTTCAAAAGCGCACAGAAAATGTTGCCTCCACTTCAGTAAGCATAACGAAGTAAGAGATATTCGACCAGGGTCTAATGTTTTAAGGAGGATAGATGTATTAAAATAAAACTTATATAGCTGTATTAATTTCCTCATGGGAAAGCAATGTGTGTAGACCTGAGGGTTATGTAGTACTTGAGTAGCACATGTGTAGCATCTCCGTAGCATTGTGCTGATTACCTACCACCGCCTCTACGTGAATCCTAACTTAAAAACGTAACTTTGAATACTATAACTGACGGTGCGACGATATTTTTTTTTATTTTTGTTTCCTCCGCGCACCTACGTGCGGAAAACCCTCGCTGTAGGACGGAGCGCAGTGCGTGCACGGTCTTCCCAGTTGCCAACCAGTTGCAGAGCCGATCGGTGAAGTTAGGATTTCCCCGTCAAAAAGTTCGACGTACCGGCACGCTGTTAATTATCGGTTCGCGGCGCGTCATTAACGACGTCCTTAATTTGATTTGCTTACGGGGAGCAGTGCAATACTGTGGCATCAGCGCAGTGCTCGCGTGTTCAGACATTGACTTACTGACTCGACTTAGACTTGACAGAGTGAACCAGGAGCCTGCAGGCGGAGACCAGGGCATCGAGGTGGTAAGTCACCTCTTTTATTATTGCGACACGCAGTATCAGAGGGCTTATGCCGCAGGATCCCGACCCCATTATGTACGGCGCACAATAACCACATGTGTCAAAATTAACGTCCAGTGACATCATAGTTGTCGATTTTTCTTGTTTTTACCCTACTTAAAAAAAGAAGGACGTTCTCATTTCGTTTGTATGTTTTTTTATTTTTTATGTTTGTTACGTCATATTTTTCGACTGAGTGAACCGATTTTTATGATTATTTTTTTTTTATTGGTGGTGCTTCCAGTTTAGTCGCATTCCAATCTGGTCCAATTCTGATAAGATATCTCCAATAGAATCTAATTAAACTCTCATCACACTATCCTTGAAGTACAAGCTTTTCAATAAAAAAAAATGAATCAATGAAATCTGTTAGCGTGATATTGAGTTATTCGTCAATTTGTTGCGCACATTCTTAATTCAAATTTAAGACTGAAATGATTTTCTCAAGGCCGCCTTTGTCAGAATTGGACTAATCAAGAGTGAGAATGAACGCAGTTGAAAGTTATGAGGTAACAGACATAAAAAAACATGCAGACGAATTCAGAACCTCCTCTTTCTCTCATAAATTGATGAATACTGGATGTCGTTCGCGCAAAAGGTCCCGTTACGCTCGAGAGTTCCCGAGAATTGCCGATAGTGCACGATGCGGCATTTACCAGGTTCAAAGTGTGTAAGCGAATCGCGCTATAAGGCAGATAGAGAACGCAAATTTGTGCTCAGTGAAGTAGAACGAATACTTAAATTTTCGAATTTAACATCCGAGCACCTTCAGCCCAGACACCTGTTTTTGAAGTCGGTTGATTATGTACTAGATTAACAAATAGCAACAATTGAAACAATATTGTGATGTCAATTGTACGCCATTGGAAAATCATTGTAGCAGATTACCAACGATGAGACCAACCACAGATGATATAACATTTCCTCAGGCAAGGAATCTGCAAGTTGATAGGTTGTAAGAAATTATGATATAAGAAGTTGAAACTCTTTATAAAATTTACATTTATTCTTAAATACGTATCAAGTACTATGTACAGTCACAAAGAAAAGCGCACTGTAAATGCACAAAAATATTTCATTTCTATCGATAACTGCGAAACGTACAAAGTTTATTGACTTGAGATATATATATATATATAATGTATAAATATTATTTTAAATCATGGACATTACAGAATAATTTTTGCTTATATTTTCAAGTGGTTGCTTCATTTTGTGCGCAATATTGCTCTTTGCAAAACATTCAACTGTGATCACCTAAGCGCAAATGAAACAAACCTGTAATATACACTGTTGTCATGGTGACAATGAAAAAAATAAATTCTATATGACAATAAAAAATTGCACTTATCCAAGTCTTTGGTAAGAAATTCTAAACCTTTGGTTGGAAACGCCAATGGCTATAATTAGCGACAAATACATTTTTTAAAAGACTAGCTCGCACTGTGCAATAAATAACTTAGAATAATTTATCTATATAATATTAAAAAATTTAAATGTAAAATAAAAATAATATGGTTTATATGTAAACATTAAAATATTTTATGTAATTTACTAAAAGTTAAGTTGGAATGCAATTATATCTTTTCGAGAACATTAAGTAAATAAAAAAATTATTAAGAGAACGTAGAAAAACAACAGGGACTCGAATCTGCTAAGCCAATTGTGCTCGAAAATGTTACCGATATTTCACTAGCTTTAGCAGTCTCTTAGTTCATTGGTGACATTATACGTTACCGATGGCATGTAGTATGCCATCGGTAACGTATAATGTCACACAATATCACGTCAATCGTGTGTTACTATTTGACGTATGTGGTAATGTTGCAATGATAATAATAGATTGGTTTCGTAATTAAACCTCACTGGCAAATAGCAGATTTAGGCCCCCACGTTTCGTTTACAAACTGACTATAAAAATTGACACAGCATTACATAACACTAGGTGAACATGGGTTCGAAAAGATTAATTTGAAGCATTAAATGTTTGGTAGAAAACAATTTAAATATCAAAGAATCTACCTTTAGCATATTTCGAAAGTAAACTTTGGTAAACTTCCCGTGAAGAGAAGATTTTAATAAAGTAAAACCGATTGGTAGGAAACGGTAGCCTCAAAGTCCCTAACTTTAAATTAAAAGTCTGTATATTGTGCTTACACACACAACCACACATACTCATTTTATCCACACGCACAGAAACACATCCACACACACTCATTTATGCGCATACACACAAAAAAACAGACTCACACATACTCATCCACGCACAGTTTTAATTTTCTTTTAATTGTCTGACGCAAAGAAGTTATTATTATCACATTGCATTTCCACGTTGCATTGAAGCGTCAATACGCTAATGGTTTAGGGTACAGCCTGCGAATCGTATGGTCATGGGTTCGAATCCCACCATTCGACTATTGCCGTGAACCATGTCCTAGCACAAGCTTAAGCTTAGTTGGAATGGTTAACAAGATTGTTAGTAATATTTCAGGAAAAAAAAAGAAATATTGCTAGCTTTCTTTTAAAAAAATTGCTGTCGTTACGACTTCGAAGGTTTTAAAAATTGCCTAAACAAAACTCGTTTAAAAGGCTTGAAGATAAGGCCTAATTTATAATTGTAAAATATACTAATTCTGTAATTTTTCATCTTTATTTATGAATATCGGAAATGACTTTAAAATATTGCTTTCGAAATATGCTAATGATGGTGAAATTTGGACTATTTAACTGTAATTAAATTATATTAATGTAATATTTAACAATGAATAAAACTAAGTAAATTTAGCGAATATTTTCGCAATTTTTTTTTTATTTTTAAGTTCCTGATTCGTGTTTAAAATGATGTGAGCTAATTCTGCGTGTACAGGAATTAAATAATAGAATTTAGATGGCAACCTGCACTATCTGTCAAAAACACATCAGTCGGTCAACAAAAAATAAAAATAATTTAATGTAAATCCACTTAGTTTCATTCAATAATTTTGTTGTGAAATTATTTAAGTATTTTTTGTTGAAAAAGTTGACAATTGCAAAGTTTCTGAATTTCGCACCCTATTTTTTTTAATAATTTAAGCTTTATTTTATTGATATTTTCATTAATACACTAAGTTGCACAACTCGGACTAGATCATCTCGCTTACGTTTACTGAAGCTGGTCTTAAGTTACTCTCGTATATCTAATTATTATAACATTAAGTAATATCACGCACGATCTCCCTTCAATGGTATTCAACTATCGTACTGACATAATACTTATTGGAATGTTAAGAGATCTCTTGACTAGAGGGGAACAAGTCAATGTTTGCGAAACTTTAAATTAGCTAATAGCTGTCGGCAACGACAACATTAACATGCTTTGTGTAAATGAATCATAAAACTTGACATGGATGTATCATATTTTGTCTCTTTTCTTATATCAAAATGTTTTTGATAATGTCATTTTCACTCTTAATAAAAAAAGTACTGACTACAATCTGCCTGTTTAAAAATTCCACTAAATTATAGTTAACGGCCACCAATCGTCCGATTTGATCGGGCATTTCGCTATTTAACTATAAACCGGTTAAATTACACTTTTTCAAATAAGAAAAGTAACAATTACGAGCATCTTATTGCTTTCTATATAAACTAGGAAGGCCCGAAATAGCCTGAACACACCCAAATAAATTATTCTGAATGATAAAATTGCTTATAATGGATATCCCTAACACCTTGGTTTTTATCTGTAATCTTAAATAATAGAAAAATAGAGTAAATGATCCATCTCTCTCGATACAAAGACTTAGACAAGAGATTTTATAACAAATAGCTCGCTTATAAAATTTCTTCAAATTTTGGACTCGACAGCCAGAATGCCAATGCAAAAGTCGTTAATCACCACGTTTTGCAAGCTTAAAATGATCAAATAAGTGAAGAAAAATCAAACAAATGAATGAAAAAATCGAATTAAAGGTGATATTTTGAACCATCCACTCAGAATTCTAATACTTGTATATCGGGTTACTAATATCTAAAATGAGATATGTCCTCTGATTGTGACAGGAAAGGATCCAATAGACCACGTATGAAACGTAAAGGTGTTCGAAGAAGCAGGCGAAAGTCCTTGGTCCAAAAACAAAGCATTTTTTCCTGGTGAATTTCCATACACTTTTAAATTTCGAATTTCATTACTTAACTGATAATGTAAAAACAAATAGGGTGGTAAAAGGATTTTTTTACTATCCAGGAACATTTAATAAACCGAAGAACTAAGCTTACGCTCAAACCTCTAGAGGAGCATCTAAATTAGTCAGTGTGTGTATACCAGACAACTAAACGTTGGTAACAAAAATAGTGCCAATAAAACTGTCGACAACCATACAATCTTACATCACGGGATAAAGAACAAACCTATTTAGATTGAAATTGAAAAGGGTATCAGATTTGTATTAAGACAAGGTATATTTTATACCAAATAAAAAATCTTCTCTTCGTGCCATCATCTATCGAAGGTTGGCGACCATCATGGCGATTTGAACCCTCGACACAGCAGCTCGAAATAAAGAACGTGTGCTCTTATTGAACCATTGGCGTAAATAAAAAATAGTATACACAATTCTCAATATACAATTGACGTTAATGTTAAAGTAAATATAATATTTTGACTACAATATTGTGACTAAATAAAGAGATCTAAACAAATTTATGTTACAAAATTATTTAGCAGTAAGAAAGATATAAAATACCTCAGTGCTTGAAGTCGAAAGTCTTCGACCAGTGTGTGTTACCAGTGATGACATACGGATCAGAAACGTGGTCTCTCACTATGGGCCTCATAAGCAAGCTCAAAGTCGCACAACGAGCTATGGAGAGGGCTATGCTCGGAGTATCTCTACGAGATCAAATCAGGAATGAGGAGATCCGTAGACGAAAGAAGGTAACCGACATAGCTCGCCGGATAAGCAAGTTGAAGTGGCAATGGGCAGGGCACATAGCGCGTAGAACAGATGGCCGATGGGGCCGAAAAGTTCCCGATTGGAGACCACGGACCAGCAAGCGCAGTGTGGGACGCAAGGTGGTCTGACGACCTCATAAAGGTCGCAGGACGCAGCTGGATGCGGGCCGCTTACAACCGGTCCCTTTGGAAATCGTTGGGGGAGGCCTATGCCCAGCAGTGGATGTTTTACGGCTGAAATGATGATGATGATGATGAAGAAAGATATTCTACTAACGCAAGGTATTAAGGAAAATCTATGAATACAAGTGCTTGATAATTCGGCTAATAAACATGAGGCTATAATATTCAGGTGTATCCAGGCAACTTCCAATCGCACTTAAAATAAATAAACATACAGGTAATACTAAAAGTACTGAAGAACAACTTAATTATAACTATTCGATTACGTTTGACTAGAAACGTTTAGATATTGAGAGATCAATACGTCAGTAACAATACCCAATTAACATTTGTTAAATCGCACAATAGTCTTTCTTGTTCCATTTCAACACCATCTACTCGGATTGCCTTTAAGATTACCGAATGCTTTGAATAGAATTTTCACACTTAAAACGTTTAAAAACATAAAACTGATAATTTGGTTACATGGTTTTAACCATTATGTGTAACGTTCAACTTCAATACGCACCATTTCGTTAATTTCGTGTAGTTAGAGAATACTTTTTGTAGATCTAAGGCGTTGTTATCAAACAAAAAACACAGTCCAATTCATTAAAATTAACACATCATAAATTTCTTGATTGTTTTCCTTCTGCTACGAGTAATAAGCATTCGAGAACTAAAGGTGCAATCCCAGTGCTCTAAAGTTTCGTTTAAAGCACTAGAAGATGATGTTGGGGTATACGGCGTCACAAGAGATGGTCGTCAGGGTCGTCCTGGTCTTCCTCCGACTCCGCCGAGTCTAAGCTGGGAACGTTGTCTAAATCGTTAGTATCGCATTGTGCATCCAATTCGGTTGATGGTGCGTCGTCGTCTTTCCATTTGTCCATCGACCTTCTGCGTGCGTTCATGAAAAAGTTCCCAACCGTCGTCGGTTCCAAGCCTAGCTGCCGGGCTATCGTCACTTGCATTTCTTTTGACGGCCTCTTTGTTTCCTGAAAATGCAGAATATTCATTATTACATTTGTATTTTTACACTTACAATATAATTTTCTTAATATATTAATATTTTATTAATATATAATTTGAAATAAAGCCTGGCGTGTGGTGAGTTTAAAAAATATCTTTACCGTCTCGAATGGTATAGTACGCATAATTTTAATGGGGTTTTCCTTCGGAAATTACTAGTCTGTTGCTCTAGGAGCAATCGTTACACTATTTTAAAAGCAAGTAATTACATCATTAAGGTAGGGGGGTTATCATCTATTTCATCAGAACTATTCGAAATTTCCTCTCGGTAACTTCTAGGCTGAGTTACATAGATTTTTCAAATATTAGTGTGCACATGTTACTGCATTGAAAGAAGCCTATTAAATTATTCATAAGTAAGATAAATACCAGATTTCTGACATTAACACACTAAGCAAAATTCAGTGCTTGGTGCAGGCAACAACCAGTTCTATGCTTCGCTCCATTTACATTATCCATTTTTTTTATAAAACAAGGCTTTCGGTATTCAGTAAACTTGGCGTGTTTCAAAAAATTACACCTTTCCCTAAATTTGCAATCTGTTCATCGCTATAGGACTCCAAATTCTACATCAGATAGCAGTGCAACACAAAGTTTTTTGGCCAATGAAACAATATGAAACAAAATATAAGATAAACAAGGAGTGTCCAATCAAGGTTAATACATTATGGGTAAAGCTTAAATTGTAGCATGTGAAGATAGAGAAATTTCAAATGTAGAAATCAAGATTTCTTAAAGATAAACCATTCTGTGAACTCAAATGTCGACAAGTTAAGGAGCTTATCTTTCCTCAAAAGCTATCTGCCAACTCTCTTGTGTTGTAATAGTAATGGGTTGCGGTGATCACTTGACATCAGATGAACGAATATCACATTGATTACAAGTGCGTTGCCGGCTTTTGAGAAAGTAGCAGACACTTTTCTTTTTAGAAACCTCTAACCACGTTACGCAATCTGAAATTACACGTGTGTGGAACAAAGCAATATCCTTTGGCAAGGCCTGTGGATTAGTAAGAATTTGTTCGTTGGTGATTTAAGTTCTGATTTTATTTTTCCATTATTGTTTTAATGTTCAATAGATGCAAGATTGTTCTCGTCACAAACTATTTGATTGAGTAAATCATTGGGTCGTAAATCAAGTGCAATTTATTTGTATCAGTTTTCATAAGGTTGTATGTCTGTATTGTAATATTATAAAATCACATTATTAATAAGAAACTGTTATGAAATATAGATTTTGAACTGTGTTATTTGTTTCTATGCTTGAGTCTATACAATGCATCACGTATTGTATTGCATCTGCTGTCTTGAAATGGAACGCGTTCCTACCTTAACAGCCGATTTGAACCGCCGCGTCAGATGTTTCACGTAAACAGGTGTAGAGGCAGAAATGTAGAATTTAAATACCTTAAAAATAGCCTGTAGAGTACGCCGCTGGAGGTCTGTGAAAACCAAACGCGGCTTCTTCGGGCAAGACATGGTATCCGAACCCGTGTCCTCCCTGCGCTTGCAATCTGAAAAGTTAAGTTACGTTGTCACATTATAAAATATTTATGATCTATGTTAACTCTTTTTATAGGGATTTTTTTACCTTGTTTGTTCCCTATAAACGAGCTAAAAAAATGTAGAGATAGGATTAGGCGCGTTGTTGGAGTTTCTTTGGCCACTTCTTCTCCCAGCGCCAACACTTCCCGAAGTGGCATATAAGTTAGTTTAGCTTAGATTGTCCCAATAGTCTTTTGCCAACAAAATAGCTACCGACCGAGTAGTGGTTCGGCCCTCTCAGGCGTCCTAGGATTGGACTGGAAACGCGTAAAATAGTGACCGTCCAAGCCGAGGTTACCCCTCACCGGGGGGACCCTTGTGTCGAGTTACTACCTAATAGAGGTTCAGGCTAAACAACTTAAGAGCTATACCACCTGCCAGGCTATCTGACCAACTGTGTTAGCTAGTCGAAAAAAAAGTAAAGATTCTTAATTCGACTGCATGAAC
This sequence comes from Meandrusa payeni, assembly GCA_029286785.1. Taxonomy (NCBI): domain Eukaryota; kingdom Metazoa; phylum Arthropoda; class Insecta; order Lepidoptera; family Papilionidae; genus Meandrusa; species Meandrusa payeni. The sequence goes on from JAGSMX010000029.1 coordinate 9,652,114, forward strand.
GGATTTTATGATACTTTATTTGAAAGCCGGTACTTCTTCGGCCGAAACTTCTCGTGTCGTTCCATTTCATTTGGTGCAAATCTGACAATGACAGCCATGAGAAAACCATATCAGTACTAAATTTGCATTAAGTATGTGTAAATAGACGACTCAATATGATGCCAACCAATTTCGAAGATGCATTTTTATTGAAAAGGAAGTACTTCAAGGGTAGTTCGTATAGGTTCTCATTAATTCTATTACGTAATGCTGCTACGTTAATTCGGGAATACAAAGACGCAGAAAGAATACAATAGCGTTTGATGTTTGATTCGAATTGACGTCGGTTTTTGTTTTTACTCATAAATCTACGTTAATAAAGGGTTGGGTTAAGAAAGTTTGAATATCTCGGAAGATAAAGACTTACTTACTTAAATTTCAATAAAAATAAAATTGAATGAAAAATACTGTATTATCCAAGTATACGTAAGATATCCTTTTTCATTCTGTTTTGACCTCGTAACAAACTGGTTGTTGCCAAATCAAACAAATCGAAAACTGTATGTATGGAGAAAAATAACTTAATATAGCCGTGAGCAAAAATAAAGGGTTGGATTGAAAGTCGGTTAAGAAAGTTTGAATATAATATAATGCATTTAATTGCCTCCATAAACCGTCCAAGCCGAGGTTACCCCTCACCGGGGGGACCCTTATGTCGAGTTACCACCTAATAGAGGTTCAGGCTAAGCGACCTAAGAGTTATGCCACCTCTCAAATCCGGTGAAGCAGTAAAGGCCAGCTTCTCTGTGCCAACTGTGATAGTTCGTCCAAAAAAAAATAAAAAATAAATAATAAAATAAATTTGCCTCCATGTGGCAACACTAAGTACTAAAATTTAAATAAAAAATTTTTTTATGAAAAATACTGTATTATCCAAGTTTACGTAAGATATCCTTTTTCCTTTAAGTTTATGTTTTTTAATGAAATATAAATAAATATTTTTTTTTTATTTTAAGGATATTTATGCACAATTTATTTCAGTTAGCGTCTTCATCTTCCGACCTATTCAAACTTTCTTAACCGACCCTTTATTTTTGCTCACGACTATACTTATTTTTATACAATTTCAACGTTAATATTTAAAAAAAACGCATACACACACAAACACTACAAAGATAATTAAGAAAAATATTACTTACTGCCTCTCTGTGGAATCTGGGCCGCTGCAACAAAAGGAATGGAAAGAATTAATTAAAAATAAAAACATGAATGTACTTAATTATATTAAAAATTAATTTGAAATAAAAATTAATTAAATTTTAATGGATTATACGATGACATCATTGTTATTAAAATTTTAGTAATTTGAATTTAAAAAATTAAAGTACTTTTTTATGCAAAATGTCAATGCTGATTGTCTGCTTCGATTTAAGACGTACATATATGTTATAATTACTAAGTCTTTTGCAGAATTATCTAAAGACAACAATCATGCTACTAAAACATATACTACTAAATTGCCTCCATGTGTACTGTAATTTGCTGATTGGATTAAATAGAAACGATTACAACGATCAGATCAAAATTCCAATTCATTCGCCAGTGTTTAAGTATAAAATTAGTACACGTGATGACATAATAGTAAAAATAAAATCGAAAACAGCTAACGTCGCACTAGAAACAATTTCTAAAGATATTCTCAGTCAATATGTAAACATAGGACATGATTTTATAATACTGGATTAATTCAAATTGAAATTTTAATTGGTCTACATCACACGTTTCAGGTTGACAAACTGGAACAGATTCCAAACTAATGATCTTAATTCAATAATCACAACATTAACAATAATTTCCACTATAATATTGCCTACGATTATTATCATAGAAGTTTTGTAGTGTACATTCAGACTCAGTCTGTTCATTATCGAAACTGTCTTCTTAATATCAGATAAATTATGAAATCGATCGAATGATCGCATACCTGGCGACAATGTAAACAACATTAGCAAAGGGTTCTGAAATCTCGCAGGCACCTATAAAATCATATTTTAAACAAACTAGGCAGCCCGGGCGAGGGAGGAAAACAAAAAGGGATGGGATGGCAGCGACAGCGGTCTAACATTCACCTTGGCTTCTTTAAGCTAACAAAATACACTTACCTACTGCTATAAAAACAATAATTCAAGACTAAAACAATAACGGTAATCCACTTTTGTACAGGCAGTATCGATTGTCATAGGAAATTTTGAATTTTAAAATTCATGAAATTGATACTGCCTATGCAAATAAACAGACATCTAGAAGAGCAAATCTATATTTACTTTACATATTTCGTGAATGAAAACAAAAAGTAATCAAAGTTATTTCACTCAAATGTTGTCAAACTCAACTTCTAGTTTTTGGCTTGTCACAAAGCAAATAGCGAATGAAAACAATAAAAAATAAACTTAAATTATTGATTATTACAACATCTATTTATATACTATTTTTACCTTTGCGACAAGCTTTAGACATTTAATACCTATAAGAAACCAAGTACACCGTTACGCAGCCAAGGATTGGTATAGGAATAAAGGATTGGTTTTTCTTGGAAACACTAGAAAGCTTAAAATAGACTAAGAGAATATTGAAAAAGAATTAGGCAACATAAGAAATATCACAAATAATAAGAAACGAGACCAAGGGAAATCAGTAGAGGAATGAATATGGAAATGCACTAATGACGGGGATAGGGGACTGAGGATGGTAATTTTTAGGAACCAAATCAAGATTTGGGAAGGACTCACAAGCAAGAAAAATCCCCGGCCGGTTCGTATACCGGCGCGTCCCAGTGGGGTGGTGGCCCGGGATACATTCCAAAGCCCTGGGGCATGGGCGGAGCGCCCTGATATTCCCGGGGCTGGCAGAATGATTGCTGCTGCATGTTGTTTACATTGTCGCCTTTTATTGTTTGCGGATTTGGCGTATCTGAAAATTTATTTCACAATAACTTTACTAATATAACCTCTTTGATAAACAAAGTGAACAAAAAACAATTTATATCAGAATCTATCAAGTCAATATCTCATGCATAAGTAATTACTGCATGAGATATTGTGAGAATCATCACACCAATACTATTACAACTATCTTTGTGTCACTTAACAATTGATGTTGTAGAATTTTGTTACATTTTTTTTGTTTTTTCTTCTTTCTTCTTCTAAGTTATAGTTACACAGTAGGTAACGGTGAACCCTTACATGTCTTGAGATTAAATCAGTTATAAATTTACGTAAAAAACCAAAATGCAACTAAATAAAATGTCATTTCTATATTTCAACAATATTTGTTGCATACGCTAAGTTTTGTATTGTCTAACAGCCAATAAGGAGTAACCTGTGATAAGTTGTAACTAACAAAACTAACATCCGTACTTAGTAGTTAAATGTCACGTAGGAGAATCCATCTAAGTTGTCTCTCTCCAGTAATTAGTGATATTATAACTACTTAACTGTTTTACTTAACTTAAATTTATCATGTTCTGATCAGAATTGGAAAAAGTGAAGAATCATTGATCATGACGCAAACGTGTGGGAAGGTTTGTAGATAACGCTGAAGGCCACCAATGTACCGATCGAATTGGAGACAAATCAAAGCCATGTTAAGTGTATTCAGAACTATACAAAAAATTAACGAGCGTACATTTCAAGTAAAACATCTTTAGCTCCATATTTACACGACTGGTAAAGAGAAAAAGAAAATGTGCGCATCTACAGTGTGATACAGACAACAGTAGCACTGTGTCTTAGATATACGTAACTTTTTTTTTTTGTTAACGAGGAGGAAATCTTCAGAAAGATACCCCGCCTTCTGGGGGGAAGGCGGCGGTTATGTGGGGTTTTTACCCACTAAAACCTCCCCGGTGGCCCTTCCTCGGTGCATGGTGAGGGGCTCCGGGATCTCCAGTGGAACGCACCGGAGCCCCTCTGCACTGTGCTCATAGAGAGCACTTCCCGGGGGGAGGTTACTCCCTCCCGCCCTGTGTCCTCGCAGTGCAAGGCGACACGGGCCAGCCGATGTCGCCTTCTTCCCGGGTCCACCTTGGCGGACGACAAATGCCCCCATCCTTGTCGCCCAATGAACCCGAGGCCCCTTTTAGTCGCCTTCTACGACAGGCAGGGGATACCGTAGTCTTATTCTTGAGAGCCCAGAACTACAGGGCTGATATATACGTAACTTAACTGGCAATGAGAGAGAAAGAGAGAAAGTAATATATCTTCACTAACTTATATTTCCCTATTCTCTTCCATTTGCCTTCGTCCGATCACATTTCGTGACGTTCTCACCAGCTTCCAAATTAATCGTGTGACCTTCTGATGGTTTTATACTCTGATTTGATCTTTCTATTATCAATCATTTTTGTCTTTGTCTATAGTGCTTTACGGAATGTACCTGTTGATGTTTACCGATTAACTTGTCTTTTGTCGATTAATTCCTTCGGTAGCTGTCGTCAGAAACATTGATCTACCGAGTGACGTCTTAGCACGGTTTTATTTTTGAAAATTTAATACAGATGTTAGTGATAAATAAGTAGTTAATTCGACCTAATTAGGTTTGACTTATGAGCTTTGGCCCTCTCGGGCGCCTTTGGAACGGAATGCCTACGCGTAGTATACACTCATAGTAACCGTCCAAGCCGTGATTACCCCTTACCGGGGGGACCTTGCGTCAAGTTATTAGCTATAGAGATTCAGGTTAAGCCATCTTAGAGCTGTGCCGCCTATCAATCCGATGAAAAGACGTCCTTGGATAATTTGTGTAACAAATGAGGTCTTTTTCACTTTTATCACTCAACATGGTAGACAGAAACCGCTTACTACAATCCTAGCACACCTTTTTCGTGTCATTGACATCCAATACCTGTAAATAGACAACATTCTTGCATGCACTTCCATAAACTTATACTAGGACGCAACGTGCTTGATGGACCTCGGTTATTTCAGGTTAATACCGTCGAAGCTTTGTGTGCAACATTCCTGATGACTGCGTAATTTAAAAACAATGCGGTACATTCAACTGATGCCGGTTGAGTTAATACCATTATATAACTCTCTCTGCCAAGCGTTGTCAAAGCAAAGCTAGACGGAGAGAGTTCATGGCTGGCTATGGTCTCTTTCTGTGAGGAGGTAATGTCACAGAAAGAGACCTCGGAGCGGGCAAGGGAAAACGCCACCCTATCAGACTCGGTAGGAGTAGGCAATTTGCCCGCCTCTTCGAACCTCTTTAGTGGGGCAGCTGGCGTGGAGGTGGGGAACTACCCGCTGGCTTGCACGACCCCACACGACTGGGGGATAGCCTGGTGAGCATGGCTACCCTCCCACAGGCGCAGGAGGCCTGGTCTGTCACTGGGGCCAGATGGTGAATGCTAACGGGACCCCATCTCATCCCAATCACAGTAAAGGACTGCTCACCATGGGAGCCCGACATAACTTGCCCGCTTCCCCGGCGGGCACGTATGAATAAAAGCAATTACTCCCATAAAAAAACATTTTATAACAACAACGAACCATGTTTGTGCATTAGCGATGTAATGGTAAAAAAAAATAATGAGGTCTTATCAATACAAATGAAGCCTTGACAACGAACTCAAATCCGCTATTTAGGAATTGTTATCTAGATATTTCCTATTCAAAGACGATTTCAGTTAAAAGTCAATTCCAACTTTCAACCAATAACTAGTATATTTACGTGTAAAAACAAAAACCGACTTGAAAACGAATCAAAGTTGACGCAGTTATACGCAAACGCCCGCTTTGTATTGTTGAATTATCGTAGAAGTTAATAGTAATCAGAACCTAACCAAACTATCATCAAACTACCCTCGAAGGACACCCTTTCCAATAAAAAATGAAATATTTATTTTTATTTTACTTTTTACACACACTTACATTTTAAATTACCGACATGCACACACACAAAAATATTGGATACATATTATCAAATGATATTATACATATTATATAACAAATTCTACAAACATTTTCTTACTTAGCTATCGTTTAAATTTAAATGAATCGTGATATTAAGATATTCGCCTATTTGTAGTTGAATGCAAAATTCAAACGTTTTCTCATGGATACCACTGTCAAAATTGGGTCAAATTCTATGAGACCAAACGGGAAGTACCAGCTTTCAAACAAAAAAAGTACCATCAAAATCGATTCACCCAGTCTTAAGTTATGAGGTAATAAACATAGAAAAAATATACGATAAACTCCTTTTTTGAAGTCAGTCGAAAAATTGGTCAATGCGGCTATAAAAGTTTTCACTTCTTATAAACGGATTCAATTAGATATGTGATGGTATGAAACGAATTATACATATAAGATTCAAAATAACCAGCACCGCCGCTAGAACAGTCTACGGAGCCCTGCTACGGTCGGGGGGGACGGGGTTCGATCGATACTAGGGGCCGTGGGAGGGGGTGACGTCACGGCCCGCGGGTGCGGGGGGTGTCATATGCCCTCCGTTGCCCTGTAGCCGAGCAAACTTACTATCGTTTTTAATACAAGTTTTCTAAATACAAATTGTATGTACTCCATTAAAATATATGTATTTCTGGTATATTTTAAGGTTTACAAAATAAGCTCGATAGTTTTAAAGTGACATACTAATGTCACCAACACTTCTATATATATAAAGAGAAAGTGTGTGGGTATGTTCCATGTAGGCTCCGAAACGGCTGGACCGATTTCAATGAAACTTTCAGGGAATCTTCAGCTTGACTTGGCGAGTAATACTGTAAATTTTAGTGACTATCGGAGCACTCCTCTTTTTGAACTGTCAAATACAGCTTTTATTTACTATGATACTACTACTACGGGTATGATATTGTATTTACTGATGTACATGAGTGTAGGTAATAATGTTCACACGCTCGGGAAGAGTATGAATACGGAGAGAAATGAATAATTTAATATATTGTGAGAGTTAAATTAAATATTTACAGATCAAAGTTTATTGTTTAAATAAAATAAAGCAAAATATAGCCCGGCGAAGCAGACTGAGTACGCTAGTAAATTAGTAAATAGCAGTTATAAATATTAGTTTTATAGAAATTATATTGATAAATATGAAATATATCTTTTAACCATACCGACATGTTAATAAAAAGATATGAACTGGTTTCAATAAGAAACATGAGCGTGTTAGATAATTGTATTATAGTTGCTCTTTTGACTATCGAATGATTCGTTTCGAATATTTACATTATATGTCAAATGCATTTGCCAGTTACTATATATTTATAACAGATTCGTTTATTCGACAAATATGGTGTATGTGTGTTATAATACGAATAACTAGTTGTTAATGTATGTGCTATTAAAACCAAACGGTATTAAATATGTAAAGGATTTGTGAGGAGTCATGTTGTTGACTCCTCACAATAGAACAAGAGCAGTAGTACAGTTCAGAGGCTTTAGAGTTGTTCTGCTGTGTTGTTCGTTCGTCGGTAACGTCTCTGTACATAAGCTAAGTACTCTCTTGTTATCTACGTTGTTTTATATATTGTGTATTATTATGTACTGCCTGACCGGATCTCTTATTTTAATAAAATATATCTATATAATAAATATATAACTTCGATTCTGACAAGTGCAATGAGTATAATATTGTATTAGAAAAATGTACTTATACTTAGAAGTAAAATACTGTTAGCATTCTTTAAAAAAAAAAACTTTTTTTTTTCTTTATTTATTAGGGACTTTTGCCCTTTTGGGCATGTCAGCCCCATCATACCCTAAACTACGCACACACACCTTGGTCGCATGAAGCGAGAAAGAAAGTCATCAATATTGTATGGCCATAGCCACCAGCTTCCTCGCTCCCTCTGAGGTCGGGTCAGACAGCAGCACCACATGTCGCTCCCTCAGTTTTAGACTATGTATTAATGACTTTCTTTCCGCTTCATGGTTGAAAAAAAAACTTAGGACCTGGATGAGCGAGCTTTGTGCGTTATTTTTTTAATCATATTTTTTGTAATTATATTTAGATACAAATTAGATGATGATGAAATATGAATAATATTTTTAGATCTAACATACATAATAATAAAAAACGCTGCCGTAAATCATGTAAGCGTAGTTTTAATTATCTCCAGATTGTGTGGCTAATTCTATGTGTAACTCTAGATTCAACTCACTCTTGGATTCCGTTAGTGATCGACCGAGTGACCGCACCATCTTTTAGTTTCGAACTTTGTGATCTATTTCTTCTGTATATTTTACCATTGTCTGTTGCAATACAATAAAATCTATCACCACGCGCTATACCTTTTTACCTGAATTTTACTTTGTAGATTCATAACTAAGTAACCATGTGACACATTTTATTTCGTAATATTCCGACGATAAGTCGAAAATACAATGAGGGCGTCCGCGCCTAGTAGAGTTTAACGTTTAATTCGATTTGATGTCGGTTTTTGTTATAGCTCGTAAATATGCTTATATTTCATCGGACTTAATATTTGATCGCTCAGCCAATCACCCCAGTGCCGTAAATTACAACAACCCTATTCAACAACATCAACAATTTTCTCAATTAAATCGATTTAAATTAACTTAAAGTTAAATGAAATCTATACATCGATTTACTGAACTGTTTACTATAACTTTAAAGTCGCTGAAGGTTCTATTGACGTTCTTAAGGACGCCTCGATGCTTGTGGTCGTGTCGAGACGGCGGTTCAGGTATAAATATTATTTCAAGTATAAATTAGGTGAATCGTACAGGTTATTAAATCTACAAATTTTACTGGTGCAGTCCTCAACTGGTCAAGCCATCTTTTCCATAACCATATGTTACTACACGTGTGAAAAAGTGTTAAGGATTGAACTTGACTCTATACTACGAGACTTAAAGCGCACGCCCGCACACCGCCACAGCTGTATATGATATTTAGTAAAAAAAAAATGCATTAACATATTTACGTCACAAACACCGATAAGCGCTCTACGGGCATCACTATGCGACTTATTCAACCCACGGCCCCGCGCGCCCGCCATAACACAACGCATATCGAGCCGCGCGGTGTAGTGACGCGCGCTATCGATTGTTAGGAATCGATACCAGCAGCTGATGTTTGTGTACGATAAACAAATGGGTTTTATCGATAACAGTATATCGTAAAGATATACGCATAAAGGTAACGTACAGTGGGTTACAATGCTATTGCGAGGGACTTCTTTCGGTAGTATGAATTATACAGGATTATTTTCGAGTTGAAAAAATAATTTACTTAAAAAGTACCCAGCAATGGATTGAACACTACTACGCACTGATACTCTATCTTCAACCGACTTCAAAAAAGGAGGAGGTTTTCAATTCGTCTGTATGTTGTTTTATTAATTTTTGCTACTTAATAACTTTCGCCTTTTTTTTTCCGCGAGGAGGTAAAATCCCGTATGGACCCTGGGCAGCCCGTACTGCCAAGGAGTGTTCGAGTCTCACGGACTAAAAACCCTCCTCCTCCATCACATCAATGTTCCCACCTTGCGGCCTACCACTAATGTTTTTTTTGTCCTAATTACTCTTTTATTCTGTGTCTTGTCTCTCACTCTGTTCTTTGTTTTCGTCTTTTTCCTTCTGTGCAATTATCCTATACATAAACGTATTGATTATCATCCAGTCCTCTTGATAAATTTGATGACTTTCGCCTGGGTGCACTGATTTTTGATATTTATTTGAAAGCGGGTGCTTCCAGTGTGGTCCCATTTAATTGTGGTCCAATACTGACTGTGGGAGCTAGGAGAAAACTATATTAGTAGTAAATTTGAATTAAGTATATGACCCACAAATGTACGAATAATTATTTATTCGTCGCGAGGCAGCAGACATAACTTTTTTTCTGTATATTATCAATGGTAGCCACACGCTCAATAAATATTCGAAAAGTACAGAAGTAGACATCTTTAATACTACAACTGTGGCAGCGTGTGAAGCGTCAATAGCCTATTGATTTAGGGTACGGCCTGCGAATTGTAAAGTCGTGGGTTCGAATCCACCATTCGACTATTGACGTGAAACATGTCCTAGCACAAGCTTAAGCTTAGTTGGCATGGTTAACAAAAATGTTAGTAATATTTATGACAAAAAAAAGAAGAAATATTGCTAGCTTTCATAAAAAAAAAAAAAAAATTCTATCGAAATTTCTTTAATTTATAAATTGTTAGTAGGTTTTGTGGTATCCCTGTTTAGCATACTCTGTGGGGCAGCCGCGCTTTCTCTCTCTCTGGCTCTCGCTAGACTGCTCACGCAGCAAGATGGCGCACGCGCATTGGTACAATTGTAAGTCGCTTGTTACTAAGTTTAAATAAATATGCTTATTTCCAAGGTCTGTTTAATTCATACGTGACAGGCTTTTTTATTATTATTGTTCTTGCTCACACAATAAAATAATTGTAAAGTTTTTCGTATTCGCGAAGATCTGTTATTGGCAATTTCTTAATTATTACTATATCTTTTTTGTTTATTGCTGTTGATCTTCCTGTAAATAAATAAATAAATAAATCACGCCATGTCGATGTTTCATTTTTTATTGGAAAGAATGTACTTTATGAGCAGTTTGATGAAAGTTTGGTTAGGTTCTGATTAATGCTATTTCGTAATATTCCTACGATAATTCGAAAATAAAAAGAGGGCGTCCGCTCATAATAGTGTTTAATATATGATTCCATTTGAAGTCGCTTTTTGTTTTCACTCTTAAATATGCTTTTTTTTTCATGATAAAAAAAGATTGCTAACAATTTTTTTTTCTCAAATTTTTCTAACATTCTTGTTAAACAATTCCGACTAAGTTAAGCTCGTGCTAGGAGATGGTTCACGCCAATAGTCGGATGGTGGACTCAAACCTAAAACCTTACTTTTCGCAGACCGTACCCTAAACAGGCTATTGACGCTTCCATTCATTCACTTTTTCCGTGTGCCCGCAGGTCACTGAACGTCAGTAAAGCAATACGCTGGTTTCCTCGAATTCCCGTTGTGAAAAGAGTTGTTGCAATCTTTCGCTGTAAGCATTATCAAGCAACGAAACGCTTTGTTCGAAAGCGTGGTGTACATCCACAACAAAAAGATAGTAGCTGGCCGTGAGTCTAGACCACAAGTCTGTAACCTTGTGTTTGTTTGTTGTTATTTTAGTACTGATTCACGCATTCGACAGTGAAGGAAAACTTTGCGAGGAAACCTACAAGTGACGTCTGATAAACCGCACTAAACTCAGTTGGCGGATTATGCTCTTGTACTCTCTTTTCACAGAAGGCCTTTTTTTCCACGAGGAGGGGAAATCCATTTATGGACAGCTCTTGAACAGCTCGTGCTGTCGAGGAGTATCCTACTCTCACGGACTAAAACCCTTCCTCCTCCAACACGTCTTGCAGTCTACCATTGAAGTTTTGGGCTTTTTGTCTCTTTCTTTTAGTCTACGTCGGTCTTGTGTCTATCTATGCATGCTTTATTTTTCGTTCTCTGTCTCTTTAATATTTCTCTTTGTTCTCTATTTTTGATAATGGCATGCATGAGAATAGCATATAAGTCATAAATTTGGATTAAGTGTGTGTGCGACAAAAGGGCGATTAACTCAATATCATGCCAACCGATTTCAATGATTAATTTTGAAATGACATACTTCGTAGTTTGATGAGAGTTTGATGGGAGTTTGATGAGAGTTTGAAGAGAGTTTGATTAGATTCTGATTAATTCTATTTCGTAATATTCCTACAATAATTTGGAAACCCAAATAGGTTCCTCGTGTAATAACGTTTAATATTTGATATGATTGAAGTTGGCTTTTTTTTGTTGACGGGAGGGAAATATTCAACAAGATATGAGAGGCAAGGTTATGTGGAGTTTTTATCCACTAAAACCCTCCCAGAGGCCCGTCCTTGGTGCATTATGAGGGACTCCGGGATCTGCAGAGGAACGCACCGGAGCCCATCTGCACTGTGCTCTTCGGGGAGCACGTCCCGGGGGGAAGGTTAATTCCTCCCTCCCCAGTGCCCTTGCAGTGCAAGGCGACACGGGCCAGCCGATGTCACTTTCTTCCCGGACCCACTTTGGCACACGACAAAGGCCCTAACCCTTATCGCCCAGTGAACCCGATGTCCCTTTTAGTCGCCTTCTACGACAGGCAGGGGATATCGTAGTCTTATTCTACGAGCCTAGAACTACAAGGCTGCGTTATGTTACTACGTTATGAACCCTCAATGATACCGAACGTAGTAACTCTAACTTCCGACAATGCAATTAGGTTAAGCGCGATAATGACCCGCTATCGAAGAGCTTAATACAGAAGCGTCGATCTCATTACAGAAATACTAGAAACCTTATTTAACCACTAACTGAGTAATGATAACTAATGAAGTAATGCGGTAACACAGCGCCGCGGTACGGGCGGTCGCCTCAAGTTGCCTACTATGATAGAAACCCGAGTTCGATATACCTACAAGTGTTAGAGATTTTTCTAAAGTTGTTGAAGTCCGACAATACGCACTAATTTCCCCCACTATTAAATTAATGTAATCAGTTGTCAACAACGACGTTTCCTAACCTATACGATTTGGGAAACCTTCAAAAAATAAGCCGACTCTTTTCTCGAAGATCACTCGATCGATTTACGATACTTCAATAGAATAGAATAGAATATTTATTTATTAACACACAGATTTAGTTACACTTATAAACATTACACAAATTAAACGAACATCCACGTAACCATTGCAGCACATATTATTGGTACACAGTGACCCCCAAACTAAGCAGACGCTTGTATCTTGGGAGCCAGAGTTGCGTTGTGGTGTTAGCATTTTGCACAGTTTTAGTTTTTTTATAATTTAGTTAATAAATGTATATATACGTATATAAATATATATGTTTGGCTAAGTATATATATACAGGCGCGTGTGTGGGGTGTACACTGTTCATGAGTGTGTCCGTAGTTGTGTATATGATCGTGTATGTGTTATATATTTGTTTATTTTGTTTGCGTCTACCCGATGAATGGAGGAATTTCAATAAATGGAGGAGATTCGCAATTCTTCCTTTTTTTTTCTATTTTTTACCGTATAACTTTGGACTGGGTGCACCGATTTTGATGAATGTTTTTATTTATTTGAAAGATTATGCTCCCCACGCACCGTCATTTGGTTCAATTCTGACAACGGAATCCATGAGAAAACCTTATAAGTCTTAAATTTGTATCAAGCGTCAATAGCCTAATGGTTTAGGGTACGGCCTGCGAATCGTAAGGTCATGAGTTCGAATCCACCATTGGACTATTGCCGTGAACCGTGTCCTAGCACAAGCTCAAGCTTAGTTGGAATGGTTAACAAGATTGTTAGTAATATTTCTGAAAAAAAAAAGAAATATTGCTAGATTTCTTTTTTAAAAAAAGAAAAAAAAAATTGTGCGCTACAGGACGGATAACTCATGTAATAACTTGTTGGTTGTATGGAATGAAATAGTCCAATAACTAGTACACTCGCTTTATTGAGGCAGTGTAACGTTATACAAGGAATTATTTCAATGAATGCCGTGACAACTGCGCCATCTTTGTTACAAAAAAATAATTAAAAATCAGATTTCAAATTAATAAAGTTCAATTATTGTTTACAATGCCAAGTTCATGTGATGTTCAACTAAATTATTAATTATGAAGTAAAGATACAATAAGGTTCAGGTAAATCAATAAGATATCATTGGAAGTAGTTATTATGTATAGCAATCGCTGGGTGTCATGTGTGACCAGCTAACACTCACGTCAACCGATTTCGATGATTATTTTTTGTTTGAAACCATGCACTTCAAGGTTAGTTTGATGAGAGTTTGATTTGATTTTGATTAATTTTAGGGCGTCCGCTCGTAGCAGCGTTTAACATTTGATTTGATTTGAAGTCGGTTTTTGTTTTTTATACATTTAATTGTAGGTTGATTGATATTTTTCTAACCAACATGGTCGAAATGGCTAGAATTATTACGTAACTAAATATAATAATAAACGAATCTAACACGAAATACGACGCCATTTCTGAAAATTGGTACACGGAAGACTGTTGATATCGACAGAGAGAGAAAAAATTAAAATACTAATGTGACAGAGAGAGACAAACTCTTGAATTCATTATGATAATAAACGCCTACGTAATAAAATATTCAGTACACGTATTATCTGGTTGCAACGAATTAAAAAAAAAGTATGGTATTTGCCCTATTAGGGACACGATTTACTTGTACACTCGAAGGAGATATCATTAGCTAGTGTTAACTTATTAGTTATCTATGGTTGAGACCTTCAATAAATCAAATTTAATAATAACAGATCTCAATTCGTTAATCACTCAAAGGTTCTAAATAAAAGATAAAGGACGACACAAAATACTAATTTCACAAAACTAGTGGAAGCGTCATGCGGAACATACCTGCGAGCCTTAGCGCCGACATCCTCTGGAACTCAGGCTCCTGCAGCCATTTCCACATCCTCCTGAACGTCTCCCTCCCAGATTTTAACTTCGACCACGGCTTTGGATTTCTTAAAAGATCGCTGAGCGTCCCCTGAGACCTACAGAGCACCCTTTGCGCGAATATCGCCTGAGGTATGGAGTATCGTTTCAACTCCCCGCTGATCCTCTGCGCCAGTTCCTTAGTGTTAATCTCTTCCGTATCGTGTACTTGCACCTGCTGTGGGGGAGGTTCCTCCCTCGAGAGTAGCGCCGTGTTGAGGTCCAAGCCTGGGCTGGGCAGAGGCGGCGTCGGGGACCGCCTCTCGTACGAACCGGGAGACACACTCCGTCTACTGTACGCAGATTGAGGTGATAGAGGTTCATTGTAGGCGTTGGGAGACAACGTAGCATAGGACTGTTGGTGCTGTATGACCGTGAAAGTCCCACCAGCATGATAAGCGAATTTATCTGAGACCGTACTGATTGGGGGCAGAGGCAGCAGCGGTGTGAGGGTGGCGTAGGACGCCGGCTCGAGGCCCGGCGGTGTCAGGCGCCCGTTGACGGCCGAGAGGGGGTGGAAGGCCGCGTCGCCGTCGGGCAGCAGGTCGGCGGGGGAAAGCCGCGGCGGCGACGCGTGGCTCGGGGCGACTATTACGGTCAGCGGCGCGCGCTCCCGCATCCTCGTCTCATCCATGGCGCGCGACCGGCGGCGACGGGGTCGCGCGGGCGACTGAATCACGCTTGCGCGACGCACCCTTCCGTCCCCTCGGTCCACGTCCTGCAAACAGCCCCTATTTTCATCTCCCTCTTACTGAACGGCCTATATCGCACAATCTACTTACGAATTACAACCTTACATACGGGACATGTGGTCCGTTTTCAATTGACTGATCAGCTTGTGACGTGAATGCTCTCTACAATGCACCCTTAACCTACCCCGAGGCGCTACAATAGTTTTCACTGTACACGGACTGCTAGTTACGTATAGATTGCTGCTTACCTTATTACTTCGGAAACGAAGCTAGTGATGGAAGCGGCGGTGGATTTCGTTCGTTGCTATAATATCGAGGGCTGCACATGGTTGGTGTTTATATTGTACTGTAAATGCCCCGGTTGTTGTCACTCGGCTATTTGCGTGACTGCCGCTTGTTGGAGCTCCCGAACGTTAAAAGGGAAACCTTTGGGTTTTTTCTTTATAACATATTTAGTCATTTCGTATTCCTACACAAGAATAACATCCACCTTCAATATTATTACACTCATCTATCTCTCTAATATCTTTATACGAACAATTCTTGTAAATGGTATATAATTTGAATCTCGGAAACGGTTCTAACGGTTTTTACGGGAAATTTAGCATGCTGGGGATTTCGGGGGTGATAAATGGATTTTTTAGAAATAATTATTAGTTATTTATATCAGATGATTATTAGTTGATGGCGTTGCTAAGCAACAGTTAGTCAGGGAAGGTTTACTTTGAGATCAGCCCTGTAGTACTGAGCTCTCAAGAATAAGACTACGGTGTCCCGTGCCTGCCGTACAAGGCGACTAAAAGGGGCCTCGGGTTCACTGGACGACAAGGGTGGGGGCCTGCGTCGTCCACCAAAGTGGACCCGGGAAGAAGGCGACATCGACCAGCCCGTGTCGCCTTGGGCTGCGAGGGGGGAGTAACCTCTTGTGGGGAAGTGCTCTCCTTGATCACAGTGCAGAGGGGCATCGGTGCGTTCCACTAGAGATCCCGGAGCCCCTCACCATGCACCGAAGAAGGGCCACCGAGGAGGTTTTAGTGGGTAAAAAAAAGATTTCCTTCACGTTCACAAAAAAAAACGTACTTACATTAAACTTTGTAATAAGATACGATGTTGACAGTAATTTATCCAAAATTAAATCTCTGGTGACGGTCACGAATGAAATAGTTTTCTTGTTATTTTACCACGTGCTCGGCGGTCATTGTAACGAAACCTGCACGTCTTAAAAAAATCTAAGGCATTTGAAATCTGTCATTCCGCACTAGGGCCGCTTCAACTCTCGTTACGTGGTCTATGCCCGTCATGCTGAAATATATAGACTGTGTACTACCTCCTTGTCTTGGATTAAGAGTGATAAACCTACCCATATTACATTCAACAATTTTTTTTATATACGACATTTAGGAGTCATATTTTCATGTTGTGATATTTGTCGGAACCATCAAAAATAATAATGGTTTATATAGTATATATAACTCTCTTCATCATAAAAAGAAAATTAAAATTTGATGAATTGGGAAACTTCTTTTTTGCGCTCGGTTAAAAACCTCACTACCTTTCTCTTTCAACCTGGAGGCTTCTACAGTTTCACCGAGTTTTTTGAGAGATGATACAGCTCTCAAGTCTCTTATACGGAACCTTATTCGGAAGTGACTAGTAACCGTCCAAGCCGACGTTACCCCTCACCGGGGGGACCCTTGTGTCGAGTTACTAGCGATAGAGGTTCAGGCTAAGCGACCTATGAGCTATGCCACCTCTCAATCCGGTGAAGCAGTCAAGGCCAGCTTCTATGGCCAATCTATGTAGTTCGTCAAAAAAAAATCGGAAGTGACTCGTAAGGGTCCCCAGAGGGGAACTCGGTTTAGGAATGTGCGTTCTTATACACAATATACTCGTAACTTATAGTACGAGATAGAAGAATAGGACGTTTGCTCACCGTAAAAGGCAAAGAAATTAAATCCATTTAACGCGAGTCAGCTGTTACATCAAAACTTAATCGTCAATGAAAACATAATTGTATCAAATGTAGTAAAAACAACCATAGCTACTGTATCTACGCACACAGAACTCTCCCAATGACCCGCCTCGACACCTGGCTCGAACAAAGGGAATCATAGGGCTGTGTGCAATATAAAAATATCGAATGTCGATGAATGAACTAATTTGTGTAAAAAATTTAAATAATAATGATGATGATTTTCAAAAATGATTTTATCTTAAACGTGAATCTTTTACTAGCTTTTGTTTTTTTTAATGTCAAATCCTGCCTCTTTAATCCAGTAATGGGAGTATTTTAATAACTATTTACAGAAAGATTATGGTGGATTGACACTTGAACTAGGACGGATCCTGTGCCTCGGGTTCACTGGGCGACAAGGGTGGGGGCCTGGAGTCGTCCACCAAGGCGGACCCGGGAAGAAGGCGACATCGACCAGCCCGTGTCGCCTTGGGCTGCGAGGGGAGTAACCTCTTGTGGGGAAGTGCTCTCCTTGATCACAGTGCAGAGGGGCATCGGTGCGTTCCACTAGAGATCCCGGAGCCCCTCGTCATGCACCGAGGAAAGGGCCACCGAGGAGGTTTTAGTGGGTAAAAAGATTTCCTTCACGTTCACAAAAAAAAAGGTACTTACATTGTACTTTGTAATAAGATACGATGTTGACAGTAATCTATCCAAAATTAAATCCCTGGTGACGGTCACGAATGAAATAGTTTTCTTGTTATTTTACCACGTGCTCGGCGGTCATTGTAACGAAACCTGGACGTCTTAAAAAAATCTAAGGCATTTGAAATCTGTCATTCCGCACTAGGGCCGCTTCAACTCTCGTTACGTGGTCTATGCCCGTCATGCTGAAATATATAGACTGTGTACTACCTCCTTGTCTTGGATTAAGAGTGATAAACCTACCCATATTACATTCAACAATTTTTTTTCTATACGACATTTAGGAGTCATATTTTCATGTTGTGATATTTGTCGGAACCATCAAAAATAATAATGTTTTATATAGTATATATAACTCTCTTCATCATAAAAAGAAAATTAAAATTTGATGAATTGGGAACTTCTTTTTTGCGCTCGGTTAAAACCTCACTACCTTTCTCTTTCAACCTGGAGGCTTCTACAGTTTCACCGGGTTTTTTGAGGGATGATACAGCTCTCAAATCTTTTATACGGAACCTTATTCGGACTAGTAACCGTCCAAGCCGACGTTACCCCTCACCGGGGGGACCCTTGTGTCGAGTTACTAGCGATAGAGGTTCAGGCTATGCGACCTAAGAGCTATGCCACCTCTCAATCCGGTGAAGCAGTCAAGGCCAGCTTCTATGGCCAATCTATGTAGTTCGTCAAAAAAAAATCGGAAGTGACTCGTAAGGGTCCCCAGAGGGGAACTCGGTTTAGGAATGTGCGTTCTTATACACAATATAACTTATAGTACGAGATAGAAGAATAGGACAATTGCTCACCGTAAAAGGCAAAGAAATTAAATCCATTTAACGCGAGTCAGCTGTTACATCAAAACTTAATCGTCAATGAAAACATAATTGTATCAAATGTAGTAAAAACAACCATAGCTACTGTATCTACGCACACAGAACTCTCCCAATGACCCGCCTCGACACCTGGCTCGAACAAAGGGAATCATAGGGCTGTGTGCAATATAAAAATATCGAATGTCGATGAATGAACTAATTTGTGTAAAAAATTTGATAAATAATAATGATGATGATTTTCAAAAATGATTTTATCTTAAACGTGAATCTTTTACTAGCTTTTGTTTTTTTTTTTAATGTCAAATCCTGCCTCTTTAATCCAGTAATGGGAGTATTTTAATAACTATTTACAGAAAGATTATGGTGGATTGACACTTGAACTAGGACGGATCCTGTGCCTCGGGTTCACTGGGCGACAAGGGTGGGGGCCTGAGTCGTCCACCAAGGCGGACCCGGGAAGAAGGCGACATCGGCTGGCCCGTGTCGCCTTGCGCTGCGAGGGCACAGGGGGGGAGGGAGTAACCTCCCCCCCCTAGACGTTCTCTCCTTGAGCACAGTGCAGAGGGGTTCCGGTGCGTTCCATGTTGTTCATCCCTATCATGAGAGATATATATATATATATACGTATATATATATATATATATATATATATATAGTTAATATAGTTACAGGTCTAATATATACACGATTGCTCAAAAGAGAAAGAAAATATGTGCTCGCACCTATGTCTCTTGCCCCTACAGTATGCTAAACGTAACTCTCAATGTCTCTAATAAAGTCAAGTGTGGGTAAAGAAGTTTTATTTCAAAATATTCTTGCGTAAATTTTAGATATCGACTTTTCAAGATAAATATTCACATCACTATTGAAATAAGCGCGTGTCGGCTGCCACCCTTATACCACGTCCTGCCCGCACCGCGCTGTTGGTAATTTGGTAACGATACGTTGTTACTTGCTGCAAGAATATCAAGCTTAGAAAGCACTATCAAATTTAAACAGTAACAGCCTAAATAGATGTGTCCCAGTGTTGGACACATGCCTTCTCTGTTATGAGAGGGTAAGGGGACAGTGCAGAGGGGCTCCGATGCGCTCCACGTTGAGATCCCGGAGCCCCTCGTCATGCACCGAGGAAAGGGCCACCGGGGAGGTTTAAGTGGGTAAGAACCCACATAACCGCCGCCTTCCCCCCAGAAGACTTAGATTCTGATTACTTCTATTTCGTAATATTCCTACGATATTTAGGAAATACAAAGAGGGCGTCCGCACATATTAGTGTTTAATATTTGATTCGATTTGAAGTCGGTTTTTTTTTGTTCGTAAATATACTTGTTGTAGTAAGATTACTAGAAACTGCAGAAAAATTCGTAATAAACAATTCATTCAAAATTTTTATCAAAAATTCATTACGTTTTGTTATGGGGTTGTAAGTGGTACCACTCACGAACAACGAATTGGGGTGCGTTTCTTCACCGCCGAGCGCGTGGTAAAGCAGCAACGCGATTTGATCTTGTAGTTTTCTTTGTAGTATATATCCCACCGATGGGCCTCTGTTCTTAAGAGGTTAAAAGGGCTCAATCGACCACACGGCCGTAGTGCCAATTAGCAGATAAATGAGAAATTTTAAGACATGTGTTAATGTCTTATTTGCTCTAGATGTTTACTCCATCGCGCGCGTGATAAATTGGCACTTAAAATTGCAGCAAACACATCCATTGGGATCGACGCCGGGGATCGAACTCGGTTTGCTAGCGTACTGTGCAACAACGTTTGAAGCTTCATTGTATTTTTTTAATTATTACTAACAATCTTGTTAACCATTCCAACAACTAAGCTTGTGCTAAGACATGGTTCATGGCAATAGCCGAATGCTGGATTCGAACGTACGACCTTACGATTCGCAGACCGTACCCTAAACCATTAGGCTATTGACGCTTTAGGAAATTGGTTTTTGTTTTTGCTTATAAATATATTTGTATAAAGTGAGGTTATATCAATGAGTAATCTCTCCATAAATCAATAATTTACCACGTCATGACTTACGCAAGCATGATCATCGCGCAAGCATCTCTTTAACACATCCACCTAATCCAATTCCTACCGATATAGTGCTCTCAACCATAGCCCAGTAACTAAAATCGACGTCGCGCCCCACTTCGAACCTGTTGCTACGCACCCCATTCTACTATTCATAATTGGTGCCACTCACAACCCCAACCCAAAAGCAAAAGTCCTCCGGAGGCCGAAGCCTTGCTAGAACGACAAACTTTTCGCATTCCAAAGTCCTGTCTGTGATGACAGATCGCTCCCAATAGCGTTGCATGAGAACTGGCGTCGGCGGACTCCACAAGACCATATCGAAGAGCAATTTGCAATAATTCCTACTTATTCTCTTCTATTTATTATCTTTTTTTCCATCTTTACGAGTATAAGTATATATTATTTCTCCGACGTAAAACGGACCATAAGAAAGGATCTTGATTTACGACCGATCCCTTTTTCTTTTAAATCTTTTTTAAGCCGATATCAGATATTGAAATGTGGATTACGGATCGATCGATGGTTTAAATCTGGATAGGAAACAATCTTACACTGAAGATCGAATAGAAAATAATATTTTATTTGCAAAACATGGTGCATACAAGTGTTAATTTTAGACAATAGACCAAGAAAATCGATAGTTTAGTTAGAGTACCCAGCCCGCTTCGCCGTGCTAGATTTTGCTTCATTTTATTTAAACAATAAACTTATATCAAGTGTCAATACAAATTTGGGTTATAAAACAATAGAATATCATCATAGTAAATAAAAGCTGTATTTGACAGTTCAAAAAGAGCAGTGCTCCGATCGTCACCAAACTGTACAGGATTACTCACCAGGTCAATCTGAAGATTCCCTGAAAGTTTCATTGAAATCAGTACAGTCGTTTTGGAGCCTATAAGGAACAAACCCACACACTTTCTCTTTTATATATATGTGCATGTATCATTTGGTTCCTTTGTCACCTTCGTTCGTTTCCGCACATCATGGGGTTTAGGCCTGGTGATCCATCACACAGGTTTGTTCCTAGTTTGGACACCAGTCCCCCGCCCATAATTGTAATTTATGTTAGTTGTTATTTGTGCTGAATAATCAAAATGGTCGATATTCACGTGAAAAAAAGACATAGCATACGGAGAGAGGTCCTATTATATTTCAACGGACAATGACATAACATACATTACAAATTTTGAAACAAAAAGATTGTGCATTCACTCAGTTTCGGCTAAGAAAATATAAAAAACCGAGCAAAGCTCGATCATCCCAAGTTTATAGACTGGATCGATAAATTGTTCGTGATTGTCTATTGTTCCAATAAAATTATTATTATTATAAAAACTAGATATAATTCGTTGAACCATGTTTTATTAAACCTTAGATTTAACTAACCGTGAACCACGCTCAGTTAAGTATCAGTACCAAGTATTAGGATGTGGTAAATGGCCGTGTGGGATAGCAGTACTCATTAAAGTGGATAAATAGCATAGACTAGGACCATATGGCATAGCTATAGCGACATTCGTTACCACATCCAACCATATTTCGTCACCAGTTCCGGTCGTACGGCTTACGCTCTGATAGTCAGGGTTCCAACCCACCTGGCTCGTGCCGATGAGTTCCTATATTTCAACCGACTTCAAAAAACGAGGATATTCTCAAATTAATTTATATGTTTGTTACCGCATAACTTTCGACTGTGTGAATCAATTTTGATGATTGTTATCTTATCTGAAAGGTAGAGTAGTTAGTTGTAGTTTGTAGTTGCTAGCTAGATTCTTCCCGTGTAGTCCCATTTTAATTTAGTCCAAATATGACAATGGCATCTATGAAATAACCAAATACATCTTAAATTTACATTACGTATGTGGGCGACAAATGGTCGGATAACTCAATATCACGTCAACCGATTTCGAAGATTATTTTTTTTCAGAAAGGATGTAATTTAAGAGCAGTTTGATGAGAGTTTGGTTAGGTCCTTTCTAGTATTCATTCTATTTCAGAATGTTTTTACGATAATTCGGAGATAAGACGTCTGCGAGTTTAACGTTTGAAGCTGGTTTTTTTTATACTCGTGTATTTTTTTTCGATGTGCCATTCTCTAGCTCCCCTAACGTGGGTGGTTAGGGATGATCTATTTGCTCTTTCATTCATCTCATGTTAATTGTTAGTTGTTTAAGGTTTTACAATTTTCTCTATCTATCACATATTAATGTATTTTACATACAAGTTATACTTTGGTTTACTCTAAATTTAAATTTTTACTTTGCTCTACATTTCTCTACTATACTCTACATTTTTTCTCTACTCTATCTTACTCTACTCTACTCTACATTCCAATTATATAGTTCTAACTTTAGGCTTAACTTTAACATTTTTATCTAGTTTTATATACTCGTATATTGTACTATATTAAAAATTTATGGTAAAAATATTTTTACTGCTTACCATACCAACAAAGCTTAAGCTTGAGCTTAGGAGAGGGTTCACGTGAATAGACGAATGGCATGGATTTTTTTTAAAACGCAACCACAGACTTGTGTCCGTGATCTTTTCTAATGTACTTTAATTGGTTACTTTGTTTTGTTAATAAGCTGCTACCTCTGCAATTACTACATTTTTTTATTATTGCCTGATCGCGGCGTAGACGCCCCGTTGCATTGTTATTAGTTTCTCCGCGACCGAAAATAAAACGAATGGCGGATTTGAACCTACGACCTTACGTTTTGTAGACCGTAACCTAAACCATAAGGTGAAGCTTAAGTAAAAGTGATGTAAAAATTTGAGTTTTTCGATTTACATTGTACGCTAGGAATGATGTATTATTAACCTTTGTCTAATATCCTCTTTGTCTGATAAAAAACTAAACTTAATGAAAGAGAATTGTATCTCATCGGACACCTTTTAAATTTTTATCCCCCTGTTGACTTGAAACCCTATCTTTAAATAAAAAAAAATTATATTTGCGTATTTAAAATATACATTTTACCAACCCCTCCTAATATCCACCCTATTTTATTAGCATAACATGCTTTTTATCGGCGGACAGCTGCGTGGCCGCCATTCGCGTCGCCAGTGACGTCACCCCCATCGATTTTTTTTTAATCGATGGTATCGAGCGCCCACCTGTGAGGCTCGTGCCACGCCGCCTTCCCGGAGCATTGACCTTTTTGTTTGCTTAGCTACCGGCTAACTTTAAGGCGGAAGCTATTTCACTTGTATCTTGATTTCAAGTTAGATTTCCGGCGCAAGCGAGATATCTATGTAAGTTGCATATGTATCATTTTTAACGAAATTTTTATATACTTTCCAAGCAAGTGCTTGACTAGGATCCCACTTGATGTTAAGTGGAAATGCAGTCCTGGATTGTTGACAAGCTTGGTAGATACCTATTCACTCTACTCTTGAAAACACCCACATTGTAATCGGACGGAAAGACAGACGCGGGCAAACTATTCCAGTCCTTTATATACGAATAATGAAAGATGAAGCAAAGCGCTTCGTTCGTTTTTAAGGGTCCTGCAGTGCGTCTTGAAGTCCGATGGTGGAACGGGAATGGGGGAATTAGATCATGTAGTTCCTGAGCACACTCTCCAAAATGCAATCTGTAGAAAATCGAAAGGCTAGCTACCTCACGCCTGTGCTCAAGACTGAGCTGTTTGGTTTCAGCTGCGTCACCAAATAGCCTCTTAGCCAGCCTTTCCACTTCCGAAGCTGCTTTTAAGTACAGTGGTACCAAGAAATACGAGATTTATTCGTTCTATAACCTTGCTCGTATGACAAATTTCTGTACTGTTAGGAATTTTTTTCTTCAGAAAGGCTCCAGAATAATATAACTACGTAATATGAAACTTAAAAAAAGCATGGACGCGTTATAGCGTTTTATATTTTATCCATCAATGATTTGATTTGTATTCGGTTTTTGTAGTTCTTGTAAATTTCTTTCCTCTTCTTCTTAAAGTGCCTCTCCGACTAGCCAAGGTTAGCAGTCAGTTCACCATATGTCTTTCTGTCTCTTACGAGGCGAAACAGTTGGGCGGCACTCGCAATTCCGGTCCACTCTCTTATGTTCCATGACTTCTTTCTACGACCAACACTACTTTTGCCAGCGACTTTGCTCATCAAAATAAGTTGAAGAAGGTCATATCTCTCGCGACCGAGATACGACACTTTTCTTATCTTGATGGTCTGCAATAGGTTGCGCTTCTCATTGACTCGTCGTTCCAAATTTGTCACTTTTGATGTCCATCCAATACCCAACATGCGTCTATAAGTCCACATCTCGAACGCTTCAATACGTTTCCCAAGGTCGTTCTTCAAAGTCCATGCCTCGCAGCAAAAGATTTTACGTATCTTCTTGAAGGTGTTACGTGCTATTTCGATACGCATCTTGACCTCCAGACTGCTTTCCCAAGATTCATCAAGCCACGTACCCAAATATTTATATTTACGCACCCTTTCCAATTTTTGGCCTGTCACGAATATTCAATCGTCATTCTTCTTTAATTTTCAATTTTTATTAATGAGCAATTTTATTTAATATTTCTTAAATAAAAACAGCTAAGTTAAACGAATAAGCCACAGTCCTTCCGCTGTACGACATCCTTATCAGGATATAAAGGGTTCACTAAGGCTTCCCATTCATTAAGTTTGTTGCTTAAATAAAAAAGTAAGTGGACCTTGCAAGTACACAACTTCCGGTGCGCCGTTCACACTAGACATCGAGTGATGATGCGTAATTGAATTAATAAGCTTTTCTTAACAGGAGTCGTGGTAGCTCAGTGTCCGGGCGGTGGTCTTCAGTAGCATAATACGCTAGCGACCCGAGTTCGATCCCCGGTGCCGACACCAATAAATTTGTTGTTGCAATTTTATGTGCTGATTTACCACGCCGTCGACATGAAGGAAAACATTATTGTGAAGATACCTACATGTCTTGAAAAACGTGGCGGACTATGCTCTCTTTACAAAGAAGGTTTGCGCCCCAACAGCGGGACAGATATATAGATATATATATATATATATATATATATATATATATATATATATATATATATATATATATATATATATATATATATAGATATATATATATATATATATATATGTGTATAAACTTTTTAAGATAAAATTAACCGATTAATCCATCGTCCAGTAACAACCCCTAAATCGTTAGCAAACGCAAGTTAGTAGATCGCTCGCCAGTTATTGCTAGAGCGGTGGAAGGATTGTCCCACACCAGGGCAGGCTCCTGCATTTAATTAAGGCCATGGTCGCTAGTGAGAGTTCATGGAGCACTGGTGTTGCCTTCTGCGTAGAAGTAATGTCGCCGAAGGAGGCTGCAGAAAGAGAGGTGTGCGCTCCGTATCTAGAAATAGTGGAGAGCTTTAGCTCTAAGAGACGAGGTTCGCCACGAGCCATCGATGTTGTAAGTGCTGTAGTGTGTGAAAGCAACACCATGGGGTTTTAGTCGGTGCGAGTCCAACATTACCGTCCTTGCCCCATGTAAGAGATAGATATGCGTAAGCATTTCCGCACGACGATATGTATAATTCGTATCTAATTATAATTTACCATTTACCTTCATTTAAGTACTAAGTTTATAAAAGCAAGCAATACTTTACAGTGTCATTCCGCCGGGAGTTCTACGAGTATATAGCACGTACACGTTAATGTACCTCATCGTGTTTATACCTAGACAAGAAGTGTGATACAAGCTGTTTGTACGACCTAGTTTTAGCAAAAAGGAACTGTGCAAGGAGGTTTATTTTAGTAATAAAAAACGTTTACTTTGAGACAGCGTAGTCTATGTGTGTCGCGGAGATGTGTCTACAAAGCCATATATTATTGAGAAAAAATAAAAACCGATTTCAAATCGAATCAAAAATTAAACGCTATTAC
Organism: Meandrusa payeni; assembly: GCA_029286785.1. Lineage (NCBI taxonomy): Eukaryota > Metazoa > Arthropoda > Insecta > Lepidoptera > Papilionidae > Meandrusa > Meandrusa payeni. Next base: position 9,678,742 of record JAGSMX010000029.1, read on the forward strand.
GCGGACAGCCTCTTTGTATTTCCGAATCCTAACCAAACCAAACCAAAATCTCAACTAACTTGAGAGTAAATTCGAAATCGTTTGGCGTCATATTGAGTTATTAGACTATTGGTCACGCCCATACTGGATGAAAATTTAAGACTTATAAGGTTTGCTCATGGACAACATTATCAAACCTGTACTAAATTGTAACGGGACCACTGGCAACACCGATTTTAAAATAAAAAAAGAATCATCAAAATGGGTTCATCTAAAGCAAGTAACAGACATAAAAAAGCTCCTCCTTTTTTTAAGTCGGTTATAAAGCATTCTGCAAATTTTTTATAACGTGTAGAAAATAGGATTGTATCTACTTACCGCCATCAGTGATGATGATGATTAAGATGTCCAGACCAATTTCAGCCATGGCGTCTGTACACATTTTAATAACGACACTTCGTTCAGGTCAGGGCTTAGGTTTTCTGCCCTGTGTGCTCTTTGGTGGCGTACTCGAGTTTGTTGTTAAAAGCATAAGAGCACTTCGCACAGGTCAGGTCAAGGTTCCACCAACATAATTATAGTGGATGGACACTGGTTGGCGGGTCTTCAGTTTATCTCGCTTTGTGTCGAGTTCTTCACGCTGGTCAACTTCGAAATTATCAACCTGTAGGTGGACAAGTCGCCTTCATTCAGGACGCAGTGATGATTTTGACTCCGACCGCCATCAGTGCATTACCATTGTTAGCCTGTGTCTATCCACTGCTAGAAAATAGACCTTCCCTAATGCCTTCCACCACGTACGATCCTCCGCTCTCCGCATCTAGTAACAAGCGGCTATCCTTATAAGGTCGTCAGTCCTGAAGGGAACGCGCCCTACACTTCTCAGACTCGTGAGGAATAGATTTGAAGGACAACAAAGGTAAGATGACAAGTAGCTCAAAGGTGTACCTGTACGGCCTTTGTATCACAAATCGGACAGCGATATTCGCCTCTGTCTACCCCGCTAGTGGGTTTTTGCGTAACTTAAAAGCCCCTTTTGTAGGACCTCACTAACACCGCTGTTTATTTAGGCAGCATCTTCGTTGCTTTTATTAATTGAAGTAAAACTTATTTACGGACGCATGACTTGGGTAAGCTGGTGAGAGCGTTACGAAAAGTGTGATCGTGTGAGTCGAGTGAGCCCGCACATTTTCTTTCTAGCAAGCTGTGTTTTATTTCAGTCATGTGGTCTAAACTTCGTTTTATTACTGTATTGTTACACGTCATTAGATATCTAGGGTACGATGGATCCGTTGTCTCTGGCAGCGTGTCTTATTACCTTCACGCAGTACTGAAAGAACGTATAAAGCGGTAATTTTATACCATTTTTTTTTTATAATTTCTAAGCAAGTGCTTGACTACGATCCCACCTGATGTTAAGTGGAAATGCAGTGTTGGATGGTAAGGCGCACTAGCTTAGTAAATGCCTATTCACTCTACTCTTGAAAATACCCACATTGTAATCGGAAGGAAAGACAGACGCGGGCAAACTATTCCAGTCCTTTGCTGTACGAAGAATGAAAGACGAAGCAAATCGCTTCTCTCGGGTTTGAGGGATGTTCACAATGAAAGGATGAAATCCCGCAGTGCGTCAAGAAGTCCGATGGTGGAAAGGGGATGGGGGAATAAGATCATGTAGTTCCTGAGCACACTCTCCAAAATGCAATCTGTAGAAAACCGAAAGGCTCGCTACCTTACGCCTGTGCTCAAGACTGACCATATTGGCATTAATGTCTTTTGTTTGTGCGAGTTATTCATTCCGTGCTCGCAATCGTAAGGGTGTAAAAAGATCCCCACTAGGGTAAAAAGAACGCATTCGTCGTAGTAACCTTTTCCTATTTTTGCCCAAGAGGGAGCGCGAAGCTGTGATAGAATGACAGCATCTAGGAGGATCTCAGAGTCATCGGAAAGAGCATTTTGGAAAACCGAGGTCCGAATTGAATGGGAAGTCCTTGTTGAGGTTACCAATACCCATAAGGGGATGTAGCGTCGAGGAAAGTAACTTTCTTTTTGACGTACCTGTACAGATTAGTCAGAGAAGCGGACTTTCACCGGTTGAAAGGTGGCATAGCTCTTAGGCTGAACCTTCTTATATTTACTTAGCTCCTGTAAATTATCAACTCTGCTTAGTCGTGTTCCAGACAGTCTTCATTTTTAATAACAATTGTAACAAACAGACCTATAGGCCACTCTCGCGGCCGTATGCTCGCAATTCCTAGTTATTTTATTATCTGTATATGCCTTTTTGCAGTTGACGCGTGCGCCCGCGTCTTTTGTTAATTTTTTTTCTGTTTTGTCTTTTTTAATTGTGTACCAAGGAGAATTAGACGTTTTTACATTCTGTGACTAACCCATCGTTTAATTTTCGTTTACAATACCTGGGGTATTACTATATCTTATATTACTATATACTATATTACTATACACTATATATTAATATACAATGTTTTTGGAATCCACAGGCAGTTATACATAATAAAATGTCACATAATGAGAAAATATACAATTTATTTTTCTTACATTTGTACCTAACATTTCTACATGTGAACATGTTATTCGAATATGACAAATGTGACGCCATCTTGTTGAGCGAAAATAACGCGGGAATAACTTACCGAATCGATAGATAAATCTTTATTTATCGATCAATCTGTCAATTGTTCGGTGTATGTTCCTATTGCTATGTGCCTATCGTTTTATATATCTATCTGCCATTTCTCTGTGACCTAGAAATGAATATCGAAAATTGATAATTACGATCGTACAATATCGGAGATCTTACCCTCGCCCTGACCCGTAGTCATAGCAACCACGTCGCAGCCTAACATGCACTACACTAACAACATACCGTCATCTCTTTTCAACAACAACGCTGGTGTTTTAAAATGCACGAAACAAATATATAACTGATGGTGCGTTTAAAATTAAACAGCCGTTAAGTAAAATCGATATCGCACAAGGCTAGGCGTCGATTATCCGTTCTATACAACGTCGGGTCTACTCCCATGCAAAAGGTATTAAGTACATTTGTCAGATAATTAATCTTCGATTATGGTGCTCAAGTCATAGGGTTCTGTTTAGGTTAGCAGTGTTTTGGAGTTACGTAAACGTAGTGGGGACTTGAATTGCGGCTAACAGCGTGACACGGAGTACATCGACTATTGATTTCCGCGATCCTACGATTTCAAAGTTCGATTTATTGGATAAAGTTAAAGCCGATGTTATGATGCCGAACTCGTATTGTTCCACGAATCTAATAGATTTGTATTACATTCAAGAACTCTCGTCAATACAAATAAACAAAATTGTGGTGTCTGTTTGTCATATTAAAATACGACTTTACCATTTTTGACGGTACTTTCACTGACAGAGAGATGATTTAGTAAAGAGTGACTCCTTATTACATCTTAGGTTACTTGTATAATGTAATTAATATTTATAAGTCGCATGTATCACCGCGGGGCTTACCTAGTACAAAATATATAGTCTATTATAACATTACAAATTTGTTTTTGGAATTTAAAAAAATGAGTCATTATTTCAATAAAAATGGCTTATTACAATCATTAATATTTACTATTACCGTCATCATTTCAGCCATAAGCCATCCACTGCTGGGCATAGGCCTCCGCCAGTTGTATCCAGCTGCCTCTTGCGGCCTTTATGAGGTCGTCAGACTTCCGGGGCCTCCACCCGGAAGTTCTAAGCTGCTTTTGCCGGTCTGTGGTCTCCACTCGAGACAACTTTCCGGCCCCATCGGCCATCTTCCTACGCGGTATGAGCCCTGCCTATTGCCACTTCAACTTACACGGTGGGCTATGATACCTTCGTTCAATGGATCTCCTCATTCCTGATGATATGATCTCGTAGAGATATACTTATCCTAATTACCCTAATACAGGCTATTGGTTAGTCTGTTCTTGTGTCTTCGTACAGAGGAGCACCGGTGCGTTATTCTATAGATCCCTGAGGACCTCACAAAGCACCGAGGATGGCCCAGGCATTACTCAAGTAGTTCTGAGCTGTTCTGGGTATTCCCTGCCTGTCGTAGAAGGCGACTAAAAGGGGCCTCGGGTTCACTGGGCAACAAGGGCCTTTGTCCGCCAAAGTGGATCCGGGAAGAAGGACAGAAGACACCTGGCCCGTATCGCCTTGCACTGCTAGGGCATAGGAGGCGAGCGAGTAACCTCTCCCTTGGGACGTGCTGTCCTAAGAGCACAGTGCTGAGGGGCTCCGGTGCGTTCCTCTGGAGATCCCGGAGCCCCTCACCATGCACCGAGGAAGGGACACTCCGCCTTTCCCAGAAGGCGAGGTATCTTTTTGAAGATTTCCTCCCCGTGAACAAAAAAAAAGAGGTTCCTCCCTCGATAAAGAAAATGCTATTGGTTAGAATTACTTACCAATAGCTGAAAATCAGCGCTGTCGCATCCTTGCGACAGCATATGCTGAGAAGGTGTCCGATATTGGCATCATATGCTTTGTATTATTTGTCCGTGTAACTTTAACTGTGTTTTGTCTATTTTTTTTAATGTGTGTTATATTCTGTCTGTGATGTGTTTTTGTATTGTGATGCCAATAAATAAATGTCTATGTCAATAGCTTGACGAGATTCAAAAATGTCGCTAAATAAATATAATTTTCATTTTTCAGTCTACATTCATTCCGCACAGACTAGATCATTGTAGATTGATATACTGAGATAGGTAAAACAAGGTAAAGTAACAAATATTTAGATAAATTTTCGGTGTCAAAGCATATGTATGTATTACCTGAAATATTGAGCATTATTTTACGAGGCGTGTGTTGAAATTGAATTATGGTAATGAAATTATCGTATCGTCATCGACTTATAATACGTATACGAAATATAAAACTATTCTTACGTCTAACAATGTCTAATTTTCATTATAATAAGACATTTTTAGAGGTTCAGGCTAAGCGACCTCTCAATCAAAAGAATTAAAAATCAGCTTCTCTGGCATAACTGTGTAGTTCGTCTAATTTTTTTGAGAAAAAAAATTACATTCCTACTAAGCTTAAGCTTGTGCTAGGAGATGGTTCACGTCTACAGACGAATGATGGATTCGAACCTATGACCTTACGATTCAGCAGACCGTACCCAAAATCATTTGGCTAAAGTTTTCCATACTCCATAACAGATGTCGCTAATCAATAAAATTCCAAATACAGATGTGTAGTGACACAGACATTTTAATGCACAAACAAGAAAGAATTGAGATAGACGTGCGGTACGCCATGACTGGTATGGACACAATTCATGATAAAGAAACTAATTGAAGACTTAATCTATATATATAAAAGAGAGAATGTCCGGGTATGTTCCATATAGGCTCCAAAACGGTTAGACCGATTTCAATGAAAATATCAGCCAATCTTCAGATTGACCTGGCGAGTAATCCTGTAAAGTTTGTCGGAGCACTCCTCTTTTCGAACTGTCAAATACAGCTTTTATTTACTATGATGATATTCTATTGTTTTATAACCCAAATTTGTATTGACACATGCGTTGTGTATATTTATGTCATTATGAACCATATCTTATGTTCTTTTTTTCTAATATTTAAACAAGAATTGCTGGCGTAATTTCAAATATCATTACCATTTGGAAGTGCGAAATATTTTATGTTTACTGTCGAACGAGATCATGCAAACTACTTGATGATATTGAGAGATAACTCTGAATTGTTCATTTCTAAAATTTCATGAACATCAGGTAGAGTCATTATAATTATTCCTTATTTGTGATCAACATTAACAGTTTAAAAATACCTATTGCTTCATACGTATTATTGCCGTTAATTCACAGGTAATTCACATTTACCACGCCCAAGGTATACGTCGTACTTTTATTTCCGACAGTAACTTGAGACCGATATGTTTTTGTGTAAATGATAAGAATGATATTGTATTTACTGATATTAATAATTTAATATATTGTGAGATTTAAATTAAATATGGAATGATGTAAGCTTAAATAAAATAAAGCAAAATCTATCCCGGCAAAGCGGGCTGGGCGGGCTTTTTAATAAACGTTCACGAAAACTTGTTACCTGCATATTGGTAAGGTACAGCCTTTTTTAGAAGTCCAAAATTAATAAAATATGACAAAAGTTGCATAATTTTATGTGTAAACATTGAATTACGTACCCAGCGACACCATAACGCGGCATTTCGGGGCAGTTTTCGGTATGCAGCAACCAAATGCTGGAATAATATTCCACCGCCAATTGAAAACGTATTCACTAAGGTCTTATTCAAAAATAAGATGAAAGTCTTCTTAATGAATATACAAAAAAAAGAGGAAGTAAAAAACCCGCTTATAATAATGGATACATTTATTAAGATATTTAATTCTAATTTGAACATTTCGGTTGGCTGCGTTCTGTTTCGTCTTGTTTAATTCCCCATTTTATTTTATTTTGTTCTATTTTATATACAATTTATGTTTTCCTGGTGTTTAACTAGCTTTTACGTTATTCGTACTTTGTTAAAATTCTGCTACTGACATTTGTTTGTTTCTTAAAATGGGTAACTGCAGAATACCAGCGCTGATTTACCCTCCTCGGATAATCAGTATTATGCTGAGCAGTGAACCCGGTCGGTTCGGCGTTGCAACGCATAGCCTTGTGTATCGGACCTTTGGGGTCTTTAGTGATATATATATATATATATATTTTTTTTTTTCATTTTTAACTGTGCGCTTAACTTGTTGTGTTAATTTGTATATGTGTTGTAATCTGTCTAACCGATTAAATGGCTTATTATTATTATTATTATTATAAGGTTCCAATAGAATTAAAATTTTAAATAGATCTATATTTAAAACAAGATTGTACAAGTGGCTTAATGCTTTAAAATTTATAGTGTTTCCGAATTTCTTTGTTGAAAATGTCTGTTCCCATAGTTAGTAATATTGACATATATTTCACAAGTTATTGACTTTATATAAAAAATTACAATAAATGTTAATTTGCATGCTTAATTATAATAAGCGAAACATGTCGGTCTGTCGGTAATTATATGTATAACATCAAATAATACTATGTTTTCAACAAATAAATAAATCTTATCTTATCTTTATATATGTCCCATTGCTGGGCACAGGCCTTCTCTTTAAAGAGAGTATAAGGGCATAATCTGCCACGCGGCCCTAATGCGGATTGGCAGACTTCACATGTTTTAGAAAAATTTTCAAGCACATGTAGGATTCCTCACGATGTTTTCTTTCACCGCCGAGCGCTTGGTAAATCAGCACATAAAATTGCAACAACAAATTTATTGGTGTTGCTTACTGTGCAACTTGGGCCAACCGCCCGGACACTGAGCTACCATGGCTCCTTATTACGTACGGCGGCTTATTGTTAAACCCTCTGTAAATTATATCTCAGTACTGTACAGCTGTAAGTTTTCCTGTAATAAATAAAAATGGGATGATTTGGATTACTAATATAAAATAAAAGTCAACTGTTCGTTTGTTTGTTTGTATTGCATCAACTGTACACTTTCAGTTTTCATCGATATTGAGCAATTATTACCTACAATATTATAACCACTCAACGTCCCGACATCAAATCATTCATCCATTACACTCTATAAATAATAAACTACAGACGCGTAACTTTCTCCCACGCACTGTCAACTTGTGGAATCAACTGTCGCCAGCTGTGTTTCCGAACGTTTACGATTTAGGGACCTTCAAGAAACGAGCCTATTCCTATCTTAAAGGTCGGCAACGGACCTACAGCTCCTCTGGTGCTGTGGATGTTCATGGGCGACGGTGATCACTTAAGATCAGGTGAGCCATATGCTCGAAAAAAAAAAGACATTCGTAATTTGTCAATTAAGGTTCTAGCGTTACAAATTTAAGTTAAAGTCATTTATATATGTTAACGGAAATGTATGTAATTACAGTTCCTGAGGTTGATAGAGGACGCGGTGATGCACGTAACATCATTGGTGTAGTTTTGACTAAAACCGATGCTGAACTGAATCAGATTGGTACCAAGAACGGTATCTTAAAACAATTATATGCTTGATCTCAAATTAATGTGTGTCCAAGAGTTCTTTGATGCTGACGATGTACTGAGTACCGAGATTGCACTACGGTTAGGCCAACTTGCAATCCACTGGAACCGGCCAGGGATTTAAGAAGTGCTTTTGAGAGAAAAACTGTACTACAGCAGTCTGTGTTTTAAAAATAAAGTATTATGTACATTTCCTAGGATTTGTATACAATTCCTTGATTTCATACATTTCCGGTAACATATATACATAAATATTTGTCCCACTGTTGGGCGCAGGCCTTCTCTGTAAAGAGTGTGTAAGGGGTAGTCCTCCACGCGACCCTAGTGAGGGTAGACACACTTTATCCTTCACCACCGAGCGCGTGGTAAATCAGCACATAAAAATGTAACAAATTAATTGGTGCCGGCACCAGGGCACGCAACTTGAGGCAACCGTCCGTACACAGCTACCATTCTCAATAAAAATGAATACAAGTGAATCGGTAATTACATAGAAAGGAAAGTTACAATGTTTTAAGTACTTTAAAATGTGTTATTTAAATATAACTATGGCGTGCTCAGGTAATAAATAATGTTCACTCCATTGTGCAAACACCTTTAGCCTAGTTGCACTTGTACGAACGGACTATAGTCACAAAATGTTGGGTCTGGAGACAACAGTTTCCAGAGTTTAATTTGAACACATACACAAAATAAATAGCGTAGTTGCTCATAGAATTAATGACTACCTTATAGTGGTTCAGGCTAAGCGAGCTAAGAGCTATGCCACCTCTCAATCCGGTGAAGCAGTAAAGGCCAGCCTCTCTGGCCAACTGTGTTAGTTCGTGCAAAAATAGAATGAATGATTGAACGTCGGGACTGAGCATAACAACGCACGCTATGTCAACTGTCAACCGTGACAACACACTCGGGGCACCCCAACGTACCGACATATTTGTTTAAGCTTTAAGCACCAATTTTCTTTATAACAAGTCGTTCGAAATAATTAAACGACTAAAATTCTATAAATATCTTACTATATAGGTTAAAAATACACATTATAACATTTTTACAAGTCTATCTTTAGTTAATATGCATACCTAAATCAAATGTTCACCACTTCCGTATCCTTTAAATAAATTAAAAGAAATCAAAGCATTTCATTTAGGTATGTGGGATTCTAAAATTAAATTCGAAAAAACATAAAAAAAAAACTATAGAAAAAATGTAAAATACAATGAAACTTAAAAAAAAATCGAAGATTTTCTATAAAACATTACATTTCACTGTTATATTGTACAAATAGTAAATCAAATTGTAAATACACTTCAGAAGTTATTTACAGACTATCGCTGGTCAACTACACAACTATACTAAAACAATTAATAAATTCGCTAAATTATTATAACTGATGAAACAAGATTCGTAACTAGGAATATTCTTCTAACGGTTAATAATTATTCCTTACAAATAACTTTACTTACGTATGTGTGTCCATTTCAGAATCCACAAAACATAACATCGAGACGGATTTGCGTTCATTACAAACATAGATAAATATTTCTTTATTAGAAATCAAATGATTATGACATGAAAGGGTTAATTATTAGATAATAGATGTGATTTGAAACATTGAATGGTAGAATTTGAAAAAGCCTCGCGAGAATAAAGAATATTCTATGTTTCTCATTGAAAGAAAAGCGTGCCTAATTCAAATATTGCATAGATTAAGATACACATGCCAGTAAAGTATATAATAGGTACTTAAGTGGGTATAATGTAGGTAATTACTAAAATTATATATTAGAAGTATTCATATTTCAGCACAAACTACGCATCGAAGCGTCACTTAATCGTACGATAATCATTAAAGGGGAAGTGGGAGTTACCATTATTCTGGATTCGAAATAAACTTCCAGACTGCTGGGTAGTTTAAGGCCAACACAAATAATAATGACAGGAGTAAACAGTGGGGACATTAAACACAAAAAATGCCGTTAATACGACCTTTTAAGGTTAACTAATCATTGAGAAGTTAACTTGGATGTGAGAAAACTTGAAAGAGATCCACGGAAGCCTTGCGTAAACGAACTCTAACAATGAAGACAAAAGTCTGACTCAGGCTTTCAAAACAACAGTAATATTATTTCTAGTTAGCACGTTGTATAGAACGCATCATAAATATCATACAATATTGTTGTATCTAAGGCACATAATGTTTAGGCTTTCAATTATTTCTCCATATCGTAACAATGGTGCTAATTAAAAAAATAGAAAATGTCGCGCTGTGACAATCACACCGTTCGGAAACGCGCTAAATCCACAGATAATCTACCGATTGGAGCGTTGCGCCTGTCACAGACGCACAAACTATTGCAAAGCTATCAACATAACGACTACCAAATCTACTAACGCTGTCAATAAAAGTTTTTACACTTCTCATCACTATTTAATTGGATACAGTCCATAAATTTGTCGTAATCATAACAAATGCATTTCATACAACATGTCTCTGTCTATCGCTTCAATATACAGTATTATTTGTTACACCCCACTAGCACTGGCCGTGCATTTTGCCAATTATACAAAAAACAACTATTTCAATATAAGACACGTTCAGAATGAACAATTTGATCACAGTCTAGAATTTTTCGGCACCAATGAACTTTTAAATTCGTTACCAATATTGCCTTACCGAATGTACAATGTAACACCGCTGTTATTATACGACCAAGTTGTTTAGGTAATCCGAATAATGTAATCAACAAGCCTTATGTGACTTTTTAAATTTTTCTGTTTTTTTCTCTTTAAATATATTTTCTAATAAAGTCTAACGCTAGCAATTGACTAAGTCCCGCACTTTTCAGCCTAGTTGAACTATTTTAGCTGTAATAATAATACCTTTATAGTTTTCTTCTGTGAAATAGCTATGTAATAATTGTACCAAATTGATCATTTTATACAAGGTCCGGTTTCCCAGGCATATCTATAATAGAAAAAATATTTTGCGAGTCAATTGTTACGAATATATGGTCAAACTACTTCAGTACCAATCACTAGCTTTACTAAAGCCGTTTTCATTATTCTAATTATTAAATTATTTATTGCTTGTCGTTTATTGCTAAATTACCTACCTTACTATTTGTCTATGTGTCTTAGTTAAATGTTTTGCCAAATTAAAAGTTCATAAAAATTTTTAAAACGAGTTTTGAAATAAATTGATTCCCAATCTCTTATTAGAATAGCATGCGTGAAAAGAAACATAGATGATCGTTTGATGTTAATACAGATGTGACAAAGGTGAATTAACTTTTTAATTTGACCTGTCTATGACTTGTTAAGATGTGTCGCATCATTTTACTGTCACATTTGCTGTATTAAGTATCCGAACTGGTCAGTCGTCACCAATCAGTTCCAATACTAAACGTCAACTTAACCGTACCATACTTCTATAATCTATATCTATTAAAAATTGTGTATATATATTTGGATTTTATTAAGTGTAATTTGGCCACATTTTTTTTGTTTCGTCCCCTTACTAATATACGTAAGGGATAATTAATATTTGTAAATATTTTTTTAACTTTATTTTAAGTAACATTAAATTTACATTGTAACTCTAATGACTAGCTTTTCTCGTATGGCCACGGGTTTGCAAACGAAAATTATAATTGCATGATTTATAAAAAAAAAACACTAAACTAAATATATAAAATATGGCGGCAAAACTTCTGCAATATAAATTCAAACGTCAATTTGTCGCAAGAATTCCAAGATGGCGGACCAAATAAAGTTATTTAATTGACTAATACGTCCTTAATACGAAGTCGATAATGAGTTATCCACAATACAGGTATGAACGGATGGATTAAAGAACACTACAATTTACAAAATCCCTATCAATCGAGTTTATTATACTTTTTTTACGAAAGGCACCTATAGAGTGTGTCTCGACTGTTGTCGAACTATATTTATCAATTTATTCTTGCTTTCAGATCCAACAAAGATCTACGGATTCTTTTATTCATTCGTAATTACAGGTTATTACTGGAAAGTGCGGTACATACCAATGTTTTGTATCTTTCGTCTTGAGACTTGACCGTCTCATCAATGATAAAATTGCACCAGAGACACGGCCTTTCACGTGAACAATAATGTTCATTATTGAACGGCTAAATAGGTACTACGCAAAAACCAATCACCAAGTATGTAACTAACTTGGGCACTTGCATTTATACACCTCTCAAAACCCCTCATCAAGTCAGGATGCTATCATGTCTAGTTTAATGTGTCCAAAATACTCATAATCGCCATTTCTCAATTCAGTGAAGTCGTAACATCCTCCGGGCTAAGAATGGCAATCAGCCTTGCAAAATATTATCAAACATTTAAAATTGCCCTGTGGTCTTAAAACGTAACTTTGTGTATTATAACTATTTGGTATATTTGAATATCGACACATTTATATTTTAGGGATGATGCTGCGACGATTTTTTTTGTTTTCTCTGCACACGTGGCTAATTGGAAAACCCTATCCTATCCCTATCGCGGCGCGTCATTAACGGCGTTCTTAATTTGATTTGAACCTGCTTACGGAGAGCAGTGCAATACAGTTGCATCAGCGTATTGCTTGCATGTTCAGATTCGACTTAGACTTGAGAGAGTGAACCAGGGTCCTACAAGCGGAGACCAGGACATCGAGTTGATAAGTCATGTCTTTTATTATTGCGACACGCAGTATCAGAGGGCTTGTGCCGCGGGATACCGACCCCGTTTTGCACGGCGCAGTAATTAAAGCGTCACAATACCTAGCTCTCATCGTAAACACAGGCTTTAATATGGTATAGCTAAGCCCTGAAACTGACGTTTTCTACTGAAAGCAAGAATAAATGTGACAGACGCACTGCTACTATCATACAAACTAAACTAAATTTCTTAAGCAAGGCTCGTCTTTCTTAAGTATTCGTTCAATAAATTATTTTTTTTTCGTTAACTAATACGCTTATTCCTATACACTTGTCAATACAAAAAACACACAACAGTGAAACAAAAACAACTTATAATATCACACTTTCGTCCGCTACACGTTGACGACCGGCACCGGGAGCGTTTGTTACCAACGGCTTCTCCGAACTGCCTCAAAGTTCAGCAAAATAATTCATCGTAAGCTGCACTTTAACTTTTCCTTTATCATTTCACTATATTACTGGAAGGCTTGTTCATTATAATTGATTTATATTCTATAAAAATATTAGAATATATAATGTTGTTTATGTCACGTAGCTTCATAATTTACATTATAAATCAATATCGTTGGATTATTGTGTTCCGTTGTCACCTTAATTATAGAATGAAAATTGCGCTGATTATCTGTGTTCATTATACAATCAGTTTCTTCGCTCGCCGATAGATGGCGCTTTTCAATTCTCATACGCAGCGGCTACAATTTTCAATTCGGCGCAAGCACAGATAATCAATGCTTTAATTTAAAATTAATTTGATCTACAACCATTGCCGCGGTTTTCTGTCCTTGTTTATAAAACAATATTTACACTCCCCCCCGCTTTATCTTTTCCGCCGCACTTGACGACCTGATTATCCAAATTAAAGAAATTAACACTCAAAAACTTTCACTCGAAAGTCTAAAACGTTGATGTAAAGATGGTTAATGGTGCAGCAATGCTTAGCAGAGTCACTCAGTTATATCGTAGTCACGTATATGTCACAAAGAGATCAAGTATGATTTAAACTAAACGTATTCAAACAATTATTTATAGTTCCTATAAAGAAATAACAATTTTATTCCATAGAAGTTACTGTTGGAATTTCACATCAAGAATATTATAGTATGCTTAATTTTTAGCCATATTTATAATACATTTTGCTGATGTACCAATTACACTTGTTAAAAAATTAAATTAAATTCGTTTTATGAAAGAATATTTGAACGGTAAGAAGTTATTACAACAAATTTTAACTTCGTCGATTCAGTTATCTATTGAGGTTTGAGATATTGCAAATTATGCTTAGAATGCACTGATGCATCGATTAAACCGCAAAATACATATTTCTATGCTTTTTTTTATAAAAAATAAACACGATTTTTAGATTAAAAGAACTTTTGAAACGTATTCTATCAACATCGTATTGTAGAAAAAAAACCATAGAAGTTAATACAGGCCGCAATGAGCTGCTACTGCGGCTGTACCATGTACCACGAGAAAAAGTAATGATAGAAGAAAAAAGAACATTGTTGGTAATTAGGCTGGTAATGAGATATTGCAGCCAGTTGTGAGAAAAAAACAAAATCTCTGGTCAGTCAGTGCCGGTGAGCGGTTCAGGCGGTGCGGTGCGCGACGGGGCGCCAGTGGGGCGGCGGCGCGGGGGTCCACCGCGGCGGCGGCCATCACGGCGACCGCAGCGGCTTGTCGGGAGCGATGTCCTCGGACGTGTCCACCACTTGCCCCACGCCGGACGTCGTGTCCATTGCCGTGGCGTCCGGAGTAATCACGTTAGATTGGAAGAACCGTTCTGTGGAAGAAAATTTCGATTTTTCAAGTAAAACATCAGTACGCCCGCTCGGTTTGGAGAGTAGGCTGATGAATGCGTTACCAAAAGTTTGAGAGCGAGGCGACGGGAGTTGAAAGGGAGATAAAAGTTATTGATGATAGAAAGACAGAGAAAATTTCGTACATCTAGAATCCAGTGCAGGCCTGTTGTCTGTATCACACTGTCGGAGCAAGAGAGAACAGTGCGCGCGCACATTTTCTTTCTCTCTTGAACAGTCGTGTATATATTATATTTTATGTTTATATATACATATAGATAAAGCTAAAGAAGGGTTACTTTCCTGTAATCTAAAAGACACATTTGTTTGACATATAAAAGTGTTTGCCATATAGTAATGTGAAATGCCTAAAACGAGTCGTGCAGCATTCCAACGTTAGTTCATTGGTACGAGTCTTACATCTTTTCGAATTCTTACATATAAGCAATAGTTTTGTAACATTTCCGTTCGGTACCGGCATGCAGCATCGCATTTCTGACCTGACGGGTGGAAAACGGGCAACGATTGTTGTCTCTGCTTACGCGCTAGGATTCAAATGATGTTAGATTTTCTGTTTTATATAGATTTAATTATAGTATATGTGTCTATGTATCTTTTTACTACAGGATATACAATTGTCTATGCACTTGCCTGGAATTCGCTCCTCCAGTGGTACTTTAGGTTTAAAGGTTAACCAGAGTGAAATCTTTTAGCGGTCGTAGATCCAAGCGCGGGTCGTCTAGGTGGAAACCCACCGCAGCGCCCATTTCTGCCGCCAAGCAGTAGCGTGCATACATTACTGTGATTCGGCTCAAAGGGCGCTGGTGAAACGATCGCTTTAACGAAACATGTATCGCGGTTACCACTAACGGAACTCCCTATGCCATTTCCTTTTAATTTGAGAACACTGCCTTAGTGCTCTGTACTAACATCGGAATCTATAATTATTACATTAATACGTGAACAAAAACTTTGTGCCCCTTCGTCGACATCGATATCAAATGCTATTAGACGCGGACGCTTTTGGACATTCCATCAATATGCACGAAGCGGTTTGCCTCCACCTTCCTTGTGCGGACGGCTAAGGAATGGAACTCTCTGCCGCGTTCAGTCTTTTCTCTTAAGTCCAATGTGAACAGACACCTTATAGGCTCACGTGCTCTATCCTAGGCTTCATCTTCGCCTTCCATCAAGCGAGAGAGAAGCCAAACGAGAGCCTATTTAGTATAAAAAAAAACGAATCATCGTAGGAGTATTACGAAAAAGATTGGATCAGAAGCTAACCAAACTCTTATCAAACTACCCTTTCTAATAAAAAAATGAATCATCGAAAATGGAAATTTGTATAAACTCATATGGGTTTCTGATAGATGCTATTGTCGGAATTGGACCAAATTGCAAGGCATTGGAAGCATCAGCTTTGAAATTAAAATGAATCTTCAAAATCGGTTCACCCAGTCCAAAGTTCTGAGGTTATAACACACAAATAAAAACATAAGCACACAAACCGAGTACTACAACATGTCTGGTACTGCTACCCTTGACACTGCTGAAGAGGTATGGAGACAGACAGCAGAACTAAAGTAAAGCGCACTTACCATCGTCCAATAAGACGACGTGATCGGGCCCGCCGGGCGCCGTCATTATGTTGAACTCCTCTTCCAAGGTCGGGAACGGGGCGTTCCACCTGTAAGAGGCATTCCATATTTAAACATCTACAACACACATTGTGACGTCTCCTTCGTTTCTCTTCCGTCCGGATATACTTAAACAATTCCAACAAGTTAATAATGACCCTCAGAAAAGATTTTGGAATCATATACTCGGAACATTCTAAATATCTGTACGAAAAGTTGAAATGGCGGAATGAAGATTACTAGCTGTATAATTAGAACTAAAAACTGCATTTTACAAATTCCGCTACACCGATATGCTGCGTACCGCAGCAGTATCAGACACTTGGCCACCAAGTGTTGGAATAACTTGCCACCGCCCATAAGAGACAGTAAATCTGTAAACGCATTTAAAAATAAATTAAAAGACTGATGTTGAAGTTACAAAAAGATAATATCCCCGTGATATCGGTGGCTTGTTGTTCCCAATATTTTCAATATATAATATTAACTTTATACGTTTAATTATCATATTATTAACTTAATAATATATTTATTTATGATTTTTTTCATCTATTATTTTATTGATTATAATATATTTTAATCTCATAACTGGGGACTGAGGCGAAGAGGTTTATTTGCGAAATAGGTCACAGGCTTAGGGTTAGGACAGGTGACTCCCGCTCTGGTTCGTTCCTGGTGCAGAGGATGTCCGTTGCCATTCAGCGTGGGAACGCGTCGAGTGTGATGGGCACTTTTGCGCCGGGAACGATCAGGGGCGGGTTATTTGACAAGTTATTTTAAAATTGGACAATTTTATATTTATTTTGTAAATTATTAATATTCGAATTTGAAATGTAAACTTTGATATAATTTATCTCATAACCGTTTAATTTATGTATCATATTTATTATACTCTTATTGTTTGTATAAATTCCGTATAGAAGTAGTATTGCGCGCGCACGTCTTTAGGTAGTCCCGGGCACCGCTGAAAACCAGCGCTGTCGCATCCTTGCGACAGCATATGCTGAGACAGTGTCCGATATTGGCATCATATGTTATGTATTATTTGTCCGTGTAACTTTAACTGTATTTGTATTGTGATGCCAATAAATAAATGTCTATGTCTATGTACTATCGCGATTTTTTATGACAGCCTCTGATGGACTACGTGTTCTTTGATTGCAGTAATGGAGTCCCTAAATCAGACATTTTACGGGTGTATTCATTAAAATAGATATATATCACCTTGGTATTTTTAACCGACTTCAAAAGTAGGAGCAGGAGGAGGAGGTGAACCGATTTTAATGATTCTTTTTTTTTAGAAAGCTGGTGCTTCTCGTGTAATCCTAAATTTGGTCCAATCATGATACTGGCATCCACGAGAAAACCATTTAAGTCTTCAATTTGCACCAAGAATAACTGAATATAACACCAACCGTTTTCGTTCATTCATTTTCTATTGGAAAGGATGTACTTCAAGGGTAGTTTGATGAGAGTTTGCTTAGGTTCTGATTAATTCAATTTCGTGATAGTCCTCCGATAATTCAAAAATACAAAGAGTGTTTCACATTTGATTCGATTTGAAGTCGGTTTTGATTTTTCTCATTAATATATTGTTTAACGGGGATATTGTACGGTTGTTCTCGGGAGAAGTGTAGCGAGTAGTTCGAGTGGGTGTCTTGGCTGCAGTAAGAGTGGTAAGAGATCAATGATGGTGTACCTGGGGGGTGCGCGCGGTGGAGGTCTCGGCGCGTAGAGCCCCAGGCCACCTGGGGGAGAGCCGCCGCCGCCGCCCGCAAGCACCGCGCCGCCGCCCAGCCCGCCGTAGCTGAACACCTGCGCACGCGCAACCGTCGTTAGCATCTCAACTCATCCCGTGTTGAGTAACACTATATAACACAGCACTAACATTGCAGAAAATTTAGCAGTTTCAATAATAACAAAGCACTCACGCCAACGACACAAAGGGACAGGCACATATTAGGAGTTTCCTTTGTTTCATAGAGTTCCACGTATATATAAACTGTACGTTTCTAGCATAACTTTCTTCCACACACTGTCAACTTGTGGAATCGGCAGTCACCAGCGGTATTTCCTTTACGATTTGAGGACCTACAAGAAAAGAGTCTACTCCTGTCTTAAAGGCCGGCAACGCTCCTGCAGTCTTCCGGTGCTGTGGATGTTCATGGGCAACGGTGATCACTTAAGATCAGGTGAGACGTAAGCTCGTTTGCCATTTGTCGTATAAAAAAAATGAAATACGTAAAACAGTAACGACCAGTTGACCCAGTTGATGTGTACTCGTAGTGGCATCAGTTGAACTGGAGAATACGTACTTGTTGGGGCTGTGTGTGGAAGTGGTTGAAGTGGGTGAGGGTGGGGTGGCAGTCGCGGTAGTGCGGGGAGCGGCGGCGCGGCGAAGCACCCGGCGACCTCCCCTCAGGCGAGGAGGGTGAACTGCCCCCCGCACCCACACCCGCGCTCACCACTCCCGCCTCGCTCGCTGTTAACAAAAATTATTTAACTATGTCTTTTCTAATATATAAATCCGCAGGCTCCGTCTGTAGATATAGAGATCACCACTCAATCCGTTGAAACAGTCAATGTTAGCTTCTCACGCTTCCCTGTATGGATTTATCAAAAAAAAATTGTACATTTAATTTTTGACAAATGTTGTTGGTTTTTCTTTTATTAAAATTACTTTTTACACTTTGTACCCGGTGTATGGCAAAGCGTTTACTACCTGTCGCTTATAGGACCTAAAAATTTTGATAAAAAGCGACACGTGAGATATATTTATTTTACCTTACTGATGTGTTTCCTTGTCCTTCTATAACTCAAGAACGGCTTAACTATTCTTCCTGACAATAAGTATGCAATAATAACATGTAATTGTGCATATGATAGACTTTATTTGACATATGAGAGCTTGGTGATTTAATGATAAAATCAAAATCAAAATCACCCATTGACTCATTTCGATATCTCTATAACCCTGAATTACTTTAAAAAGACTCTCATTTCACGATGTAAGCGCTCACAAAGAATGAATTTTACGCAAAATAACCAAAACCAAGTGTCGGTTAAAAGTTTGAATATCTCGGAAGATAAAGACGCTAGCTAGGTGAAATAAATTGTGCATGATAGACAACTTTTATGTGCCTAGTTTCTCCATAATTTCACCTACGAAGAGACTGAAAAATTTCTTCATAGTATAAAATAAATTATCCTCACTCTCATGTACCTACTCACTCGCACATACACCCTCACACTATTCTTTGCACAAACACACGACTACCACATAAGTTATATAACAAACTTTAGTTCATAAACTCGGAGTTAGGTACAACATCTCCTAATACAGGCTATGTATTAGTCTAGCAGGGAGATGTGTACCGAAGGACGAAAACGAAGTAAGAAAATGTCTATGGAATATGTTATATAATTTGTATGATAATATATGATAATATGTATCTAATATTTTTGTGTATGTGCATGTCGGTATATAAAATGTGTGTGTGTAATAAATTAAATATCCTTAAAATAAAATAAAATATTTTTATTAATTTATTTATATTTCATAACGTCAAATGGAGGCAACAGTAAGTACTAAAATTTAAATTTAAATAAAATTTAATGAAAAATACTGTATTATCTAAGTTTACGTAAGACGTCCTTTTTCGTTTCAGTTTATGTTTTTTAATGAAATATAAATAAATTAATAAAAATAGTTTATTTTATTTTAAGTATATTTAATTGTCTATCACGCACAATTTATTTCAGTTAGCTAGCGTCTTTATCTTCTGAGATATTCAAACTTTCAAGGCAAAAGATCACGGGGCCGATCACCTACTCGCTGGTCTGACCAAATTAAAAACATAGTTGGACTCGACATTCCGACCGCGAGGAGAGAAGCCGAGGACAGAGCAGTGTGGAAGCAGCTCGTCGACGTCTCAGTGAAAGCGCTTCAGGATAAGCACGACCTTCAGGAATGAAGAATACGATAAAGAAGAAGATTCAAACTTTTTTAACCGACCCTTTACTTTTGCTCACTAGTGTATAAGGGATAGTGCGGATTGGCAGACTTCACATGTCTTAGAACATATACTAACTACAATTAGATCTCCTCACGATGTTAAAGAATAACCGCCGTGCCTGTTCTAATTTTAAGCGCTGATTTAGCAGCACTTTCAATTGCAAATCATTGGTGCCGGCGATCTAAGGAGATCTCGTGTTGCTAGCGTACTACGCAACTTGGACTATTTACCACGGCTCAGATATGTACATTGCTTAATACGCATAAGCACATGCTATTAAATATACCTGTTGATCTGATAATGGCCACTGGCCTGGCCATAGGTGGTAAGGGAGGTGGTGGCAGCATTGAATTGCTGAAGTACGCCGGCTTCGGGCTCCGGGAGAGACCGTGGACCTGAAAATTAAACATTTCTTTGTTGAAATATCTAAAAGGGATTCGGGTATGACAATACGGTTGGAAGATAATAAAAATTGTAGTAAATCTTCATTGTCATCGTCAGTCCCGATCGATCCACTGCTGGAAATAGGCCTTCCTCAATACCTTCCACCATGCACGATCCTCCACTTTCCGTATTTAGCTATCCTAATAAGGCTGTCGGCCCATCTAGCGGGAGGGCGCTCTACGCTTCCATTCCAAGACTTTCCTTCACCATCTGACGTCACTGACACGGCAGATGTGGCCGGCCTAAGTTACTTCAACTTGCTGACTTTAAGAGCTATGTAGACTACCTTTATTCTCCAAGTTACACTTCTTCGTTTTGTATCTATATATAGTATGTATTGGAGAAATGCCGAGCATTGCGCTTTCCATCGCTCGTTGTGGACTTTAAGTAAGTGGACTAGCCCAACGGTCGGAGTCCAAGTCTGTGCACCGTAGGCCATACGATGATATGACTTTGTCATAAATATATAATCTAATAATACCAGTTAGTGGGGTCTTATTTAACCAGCAAATCGGTGCAGTCAATCCCTAATAAATATAGTAGGAAGTCACCTGTAAAAAGGGACTTGTAAAAACAATACCAAGAACTTTGTCTTCAAGATCGGAGCATGAGTATAAAGTTACCTACGGTTACTCAGGGGGCCCTCTACCTTTGTATTAATACCTGTATTTGCTGAACGTCAGTGGGCGGCTCCTGGCATACAAACGTCACGAAGTCCCCGAGGGAGTCCTGTGGACCGCTCGTATTTCCCCGAGTGCTGACTTGATAGCTCAGAAGCTGGAATAAAACATTTCTTTTTTATTATTCCTATTGTGCTATGATAAACTAGTCGTGGTAGCTTTGTGTCCGGTCGGTCGTCTTAAGTTGTATAGCATCGCCAGTACCCCGAGTTCAATCCCTGGTACCGGCACCAATGAATTTCTTTGTTGCTGCGCTCGGCGTTGAAGGAACTGTCTTATCACATTATTGCATGGCAATTGAAACTAGGGTATAGCAGTAGCAACATGACTGCAAGATAAAATGCCAAGGAAATTTTACCATTAAGTTATGTCGTGTGTGAATATTTAAATTGAGAATTAAAGAATATCGTGATTGTGTCAAAGACTGGCTTAAAACATACATCGACGGTAGAAAGCGAAAAAAAAATTAAGCCAGAGCTGAAAAACTAGAAAAAATTCAATGATATATGATATTTTTCTTCGTGGTAGGCAGACCTAGACCATCCGACATAGGGCTTGCCGGGGATGGCTTTGATCGATTCTATAGTAATAAGTCCTTTACCTTTCCAGATACGACATTCTACCCTCAACGTGTAAAAAGGATGCATGAAGAAATTATGACGGATTCAATTTATTAATAACTAGCGTACCCAGCCCGATTCGCCGAGCTAGATTTTATTTAAAGAACAAACTTACATCAGTTAACGGATACATTCGCGGCGCTATAACTTACCTTGAATACTTCAAAAACCTTAATTATCATCTTTAATATATTCAGTATACAGTCTTCAGTATACTTCAATATACTCCATTGTACTTAAAATGGTTCACAATGACATAAATATACACAACGCATGTGTCAATACAGATTTGGGTTATAAAACAATAGAATAATCATAGTAAATAAAAGCTGTATTTGACAGTTCAAAAAGAGGAGTGCTCCGATCGTCACCAAACTTTACAGGATTACTCGCCAGGTCAATCTGAAGATTCACTGACAGTTTCAATGTAATCGGTTCAGCCGTTTCGGAGCCTGTATGGAACATACCCACACGCTTTCTCTTTTATATATTCAAAACCTGTGTAGACTAATGCGGGCACGATTCGGTTGTGTATTAATATGGTATAAACTTTCATATATATTATACATAAATGTATATAATAAAAAAGCAGCTATATATATATAGATATAATAATATCTTTTTTTCAAGCTTTGTTAACCTAACTTTGTTAGTAAGGCAGTGTAATGTTAGTTACAAAACAATAAATACAGGTATTTTCTTTTTTAAAATGCTACTTATAATTATTTCCTGTCACATGCCGCATGGCAAGACAGTGATTGACATGCTTCAATCTAGTTTACAGGCAATCATCTCAGGGGAGCGCATCCTTTCCGCTATAGAAGCGTGACAGGCCTAACAGCATTCTGAATGCGTTGTTACATTGAACACGAAGGGTGAAGGACTTTTGCTTGTACGTCGCCCACGGGCTGTTCGCAATGAAATTCGTGCAGTAAGCTCTGAATACATTATTCATATATCTATCTCTCGTTGTGCGACTTTAAGTTTGTGGACCAGCCCAAGGGAGTCTAATGAAATGTCCAATGTAATGTTTATGATCAAGTTGTTATTGATTTACCTGTGGGATGATCTCCCGGCGGCGCGTGCTGGTAGAATATGGTGTTGGAAGGCACCAAGGGCGACTGCGCGGCGCTCAGCCCCGCCGAGCTGTGCGGGATACCTGCAGACGAGAGAACTTACACTGAGGATGAGAACCAGTTACAGTAGCAGTTCCACTTACTCATATAAACTTTTTGAAAAGCAAATTTTTCAACTCAACTCTAAAAGCTCTTTTGTCAATTTCTCTAGATCCTTAGGCGAAACATTAAAAACTTTAAATTTAAATAGCTTTCGATGTTGTTTATTGGCGGTTGACTTTACGATCTTATGATAGAAGATACAAAACCCAGCTTGTAGTAATGGGTTTTCATTTTCTAGTTTCATGAGTATAATTTTTTTTTAATATTTTCTAAGCAAGTGCTTGACTATGATCCCACCTAATGTTAAGTGGAAATGCAATCCTGGATGTTAAGGCACAATTACTTAGTAAATGCCTTTTCACTGTACTCTTGAAAATACCCACATTGTAATCGGAGGGAATGACAGACGTGGGCCAACAATTCCAGTTAATAAAAAAGTATTTTACTAAATGTGTGCCCTATCCATGGCTGTGGCCTCATTCGCTATCACATATGGAATCTGATAAGCTTCGACAACTATAGACAGCTATTATAGTCTGTATCTACCCCGTTAGCGTTAAAAGGACTTTGTTCGAGTATACAAGATAATCTTAATTTAAAAAATGTAAACGTCGTGCTTCAGATTACACTATTGAATTTTATCTTCTTTAGCTCCATTTATATGTATTAATGTTTATATATGTACGATATATATACAAAATATAATATATCCACGATTGTTCAAGAGAGAAAGGAAATGTGCGTGCGCACTGCTCTTCTTTGCCCTAACAGTGAGTTATAGACCTGCTCTGTTCCTTAGATATACGAAACGTAACTGTCTCCTCTCTCTTACTATCTTCACTATCTTATATTTTCCTCTCAACTTCCCTTCGCCTCGCCCGATCACACTTTTCGTAACGCATTCACCGGCTTACGCCCCAAGCGTGCGTACAAAAGTTTTACTTCAATAAGTGTTTAGCCTCCAAAAGTCCTCTGTGACCATTATTACATAAAAAGTCATGTTTATATTGTCAAAATCTAAATTAGGACCGCGATACACTGGGAGTGCTAATTTAACCGACCTGCATTAGGCAGTGAAGTTGTGTCGCGCGTTACGGCGGTGGTGACGCGCTGCATACTAATGACACTTTTGTTTTATTGAGTTACATTTGTCATTAATATGTCATTGACTCTTGTTTGTCTAATTAATGATCAATTATTCTGCAAATATTAAATGAAGTTTGAGGAACGGCAATCTCCGTTTTAAGGGCCGGTGTTTGTTGAATTGAACTTAAATAAAAAAGCCGTGATAGCTCAGTGTCTAGCAACCTGAGTTCGATCCAATAAATTTGCTGTTGCAATTTTATGTGCTGATTTACCACACACTCGGCTGTGAAAGAAAACATCGTGAGGAAACCTTTCATATCCTAGATTTTTATTCTAAGACATGTGAAGTCTGTCAATCTGCACTTGGTGTGCATGGCGGACTATGCCCTTATACTCTCTTTACAGAGAAGGACTGTGCCCAGCAGCGGGACATATACATAAAGGCTGTGAGTTATATGAATAATGATTGTCTTTTGTTCGGATTTTTACGTACAAGAGACACAAAAATTTGTGCTCAAGCTCAGAGAATTGCGGTGAACTATTGCTAGCCCTCTCACGCAGTTTGGTTAGTCATAAAATCTTTTTGATGTCAAACTACGCATGCTTGAGGAGTAAGCTGGGAATCTACGCGAAGTTGGGAGAGAGATATAATTGTGTAAACGTGAAAATAGAAACAGAGAGAGTTACGTTTCGTATATTATAGTACGGGCAAGAGAGAGATACGAGTACATATTTTCTTTATCTCTTAAACAGTCGTGTATACATTTCACATTTAACTAAGTAAACAAATACATACAGATGAAGCTAAACAACATCAAAGCACCGTTCCATAAGATTCGTCAGATAATTTAACTTACTGAAACACTGTCCTACGAGCATCGTGGATGGGGTGGCACGCTCTGGGGGTGGCTCGAAGGCGGGCGGCGCCGGGCTGTTGTAGCCGCAGTAGTAGCCCGACTCCAGTTTAATCCCGCCCGACCCGCTCGGAGACTCCGAACCGGACTCTTGTAGGATCGACGCTGAAATTATGTTCCAACCCTTTAGTTTTTTTTAAAAACAAGCAAGCGCTTGACTATAATCCCACCCGTGCACGTTGTACTGAAAAACACTGGGGAACAAAGAAATGTTACAGTCGTAAGACTTGTAAGTCCACTGACAACAGATGAATGACTTGGCAGTAGAAGCGTGCCCCGCGTTGGTATCTATGTAGCCAGAAGACCCATGTAAGGATCTACAGTACTTATAATTAATAATACACCATAATGTTAATAATAACCGTAGTTTTTTACTTTCAAAGGAAGTGCTTCACCTCGATCCCACCTGATGTTAAGCGGTGCAGTCCTGGCTGGTAAAGCGCATTAGCTTAGTGAATGCCTATTCACTCTACTCTTGAAAACACCCAAATTGTGAGCGGCGGGAAAGATAGACGCTAGCAAACTATTCCAATACTTTGCTGTACCAATAATGAAAGACGAAGCAAAGCGCTTCGTTCGAGGGATGTCCACAACAAAAGGATAAAATCCAGCAGTGCGTCTTGAACTCCGATGGTTGAGGGGAAGAGGGAATTCATTAACATATGTTAGCTGGCAACACATGACACCCAGCGATTGTTATGCATAATAACAACTTCCAATGATAAATTAATAATTTAGTTGATCGTCACATGAACTTGCCATTGTAAACAATAGTTTAACTTTATTAGTTCCTAATCTGACTTCTAATTAATTTTGAATAAAGATTGTGAGGACGAGCAGTTGTGACGGTATTCGTTATAAATAATTCTTTGTACAACGTTACACTGTCTCAATAAAGCGAGTGTATTAGTTGTTGGACTATTTTATTCCACGAGACCTACAAATTATAACACATAGTTGGCTGTGAAATCTAAGATAACAAAACATAACATGCTATTGATGTTACGACATATAAGTTATATGTTAATAAAGTCAAACATACCTTTACTTAACTTCCATAGTTCCTTCGAGGAGAAGACACCGGTTGCTAGAATAATATCGTTGCAAATGACACCGTTGTAGGGATTGTGGGAATAGCCTGCAACCCAGCACTTCACATTATTTTTACGAAAAATCTCGCGTCAAAAGGTCATCTCGATAAAAAAACTATGGAGGTGGGTTACAACAGCTATAGTTAGAACAATATTTGCTTGTTGTAATTGTACACAAACTATATCGCAGTGAAATGAACCTCACCAAGGTGACCTCAGAGTTAGATGATAGATTACAACAAGTAAATATTATAAGAAAAATAAGTCTGTATGCAACTATCAACGACCACATTCCACACAGTTAAAAGAAAATGCAAAATTCTAATTTGAACGACAAAGTGATTATGTAAAACTTTAATTCGGTCAAATTAGAACTCACGCAATAACTACTAACCTTCATTGTTTTATAAAACAACTCTCAACTGATTTGTTACTGAAAAGATCTATAAAATTTCAAATGACAGGCAGTCAGTCGAATGTTGTAGGTGTCTAAAAACTTGTCCCGTCGCGTGGGTAATAATTGTTTTGAGAACATATTACTATACACGTAAGACGACAGCTTTAATGTGTCGGCTCTCATCACACCAGTCGCTGTTGATGCAGTACAACGATCTCCATCTAACGCAACTTTCAACAGTGGACAAATTTCTATCACTGAAATTTCATTTCTCAATTACGAACAAAAACAAAAAACGACTCAAATCAAACATGTAGTGCAGTGTTTTGTTTACGCGCGGACGCCCTCTTTGTATTTGCGAATTTTCATAGGAATATTTCGAAATATAATTTTTCAGAACGTAACCAAAATCACATCAAACTACTCTCGAAGTGTATCATTTTCTATAACAAATGAGCCATCGAAATCGGTTAGCGTGATATTGATTTAACCGTCTATTTGTGACGCACATACTTGATGCAAATCTAAGACTTATATGGTTTTCTCATTTTTCAGGCCTGTAGTTCTGGGCTCTCAAGAATAAGACTACGGTATCCCCCTGCCTGTCGTATAAGGCGACTAAAACGGGCCTCGGGTTCACTGGGCGACAAGGGTGGGGGCCTTCCATCGGCTGGCCCGTGTAGCCTTGCACTATGAGGGCACAGGGGGGGAGGGAGTAACCCCCCCCCCCCGGGACGTGCTCTCCTTGAGCACAGTGCAGAGGGGCTCCGGTGCGTTCCACTGGAGATCCCGGAGCCCCTCGTCATGCACCGAGGAAAGGGCCACCGGGGAGGTTTTAGTGGGTAAAAACCCCACATAACCGCCGCCTTCCCCCCAAAAGGCGGGGTATCTTTTTGAAGATTTCCTCCCCGTTAACAAAAAAAAAAGTCGAAACTTATGCCTCGTTCACAAACAACACAAAGCTACGTTTAGTCGAACAGAGTTAAATTACATTACATCTAAACCAACTTATTAAACATCTACTGAAACATCGAACACACACAAAACTAACAGATATTAAACCAGGGTTAGAAGGTCTACAACTTAACATTGTAACAGTTAATAATGTCAAAACTCTTCTGTGTTAACTTTCAAACATTTCGATACGAATAACAATTCTATATATTAAGAAAAATCATCTCAATAGTATTTGAAAAACGAATCTAAAAGTAATCAGAAGAGCAATGATAAAGATAAAAAGAGTGAAAGAGAAGGAACACCGACTACTGATACTAATTCAAGAAACAACGAATTCTCTCCTTACGACAAAAGCATGATTGGTGAGTGCAAACCAATGCTGGGATTAGATAAGTCAAAAGAATTTTCAAGAAATGCAGGTTTCAATAAAAAAAAACTAAAGTGAATATCACGTCTTTTTGTGCAAATTCCAATCACATTATGTTCTCGCTGCAACATTCATTATGTGACCAAAAACGATACGACCAAATAAACATGTATTTAAAATTGGAACACACGGCTAAACGAAAATCTCACCGATCTTATGTGATGAACAAAATTTAAGGTCTATTTGATTATTTGTTCTCAATCAATTAAACTTCAATCGACAATGCCAGTATTGGTAATTAAACTATTTAAATAAATAAAACTCGTATTTCTGATAGCATGGAATCATCAAATCGTTGACGGTATCGTTCATAGCCACACGAGTACAGCGAGAACGGCACGACTACGTCACGACACCGAGACGGTTTGTGTGACGCTGTTACCTTTACTCTTAGCTTCGTGTTCATTCTCTTTGTCCCTAGGAGGGTGAGGCGACAGAGAACCGCTTAGGATATCTGAAAGCACACCGGGTTATCTATACTTTACGCAAAAATATCGATATTTTTCTTTCACCGCAGCTATGTAACCACTGACGTAAAGCGACAGACCAAATTAAATAATTTGATCATTGCATTCATCCACGCATAACTAATTTATAGCAGAGTGATTTCGTTTCCATAAATTTAGAGGCTAGTTCTCTTTCAAGCTTATTGAAATAAAATCTTCTTTGCGCTGGTGTCTCTGGCAGTAAACAACAAAACTTGTAACCTTTTGTGCTTTTTATGTTAATTGTTTGTTTGTAATTGAAATGGTTTAAAATTGGATGTTACTTAGGTTTAAGTCATCACTTTAGTTATGCACAGACTATCTTGATCCCCTTTTTATTTATTGTTTGTTGACGGGGGAAATCTTCAACAAGATACCCCGGCTTCTAGGGAGTTTTGTGTTGCATTTTCTGCCACTAACTTACTCAAAGTAAAGCTTACAATATTTTTGCTTCTCATAACATTAACAATTTTGTAGAAAAAACGCACTATCAACTTAATCAAAAGGACAACCAGATTCCAAATGGATAAACTAAATCTGTCTCATCTCGAGGCCTTAGATAATGTTTTCAATACTTTTAGCCAATTTATTAATTCCACTAAACAAACGGTTAGCCAAAATGTTGAAATAAATACTGTTAGAAACAAAACAGGGTTAAATTAATAATTAAAGGTGCAACAGACACAAAAAAATAATATGTGGATCTAAAATAAATTGCAATAGAAACGCTAGTTAGGGGGCAAGTGTTAGTTAAAGTTTTAAACGACTGATTAATAGGATTAGCTTATATATTCTTAAGCTTCATTGAACTGACTCTAATTACTGTTAGAGAGGTGTTATCTACACGTTCAAGAAAACATTATATCAATGACAGATCTGTTAATCAAATTGACTAACGTCAAACGCTCGCTCCCAAACTAAAAATCCCAAAATCAACCGAAGCAGATAACAATAGTTGAGCGATAGACCTGGTAGACCGTCGCTCCCATTACCATAGCTGTTGATGAAATTAGCGAGGTATAAGTCCAGCTCCCGTACGGATACGTTGATGTGGTATGGATTGACGCACAGGCCGGGCTGCGTGCACTCCGGATGTTTCTCGAGACGCTCACCGTCCGTACTCTCCAGCGGTATCGCTTTGAACAATATCACCATTACCAAGTCTAGACGCCATACCTGGAACATACATTGGATTTTTATCACGTTTGTCCTTCCTAATATTACTCTCGAACTTAAATTTACTAGCTTTTTTATAAAACAACTAGCCTTTATTTGTTATAGTGCAACGAATATTCGAATAAGCATTGCGACATTACTTGCGACAATATAATTAAAGAAGTACCTCTACCCCCTTCTCAAAGTTCAGTAACTTAGACATATATTTAAATTCTTAATTGCACCAACATACATACACATATATATACCATTTTCTTCCAACTAACCTTTCATGGTAAAGAAAAGGCTAAAAATCTTATTTAATTTAGTTTCTTTTTTTTTTAAAAAAAAAAAGAAAGCTAGCAATATTTAACCATTTTTTTAACCATTCCAACTAAGCTTAAGCTTGTGCTAGGACATGGTTCACGGCAATAGTCGAATGGTGGATTCGAACCCACGACCTTACGATTCGCAGACTTTTAACTTTTAACCCTAAACCATTAGGCTATTGACAATACATCAATATAGACATAATAATACACATATACTTTGTATAAATAAACGATGGTATAGCCGTGAGCAAAAATAAAGGGTCGGTTAAGAAAGTTTGAATATCTCGGAAGATAAAGTCGCTAGCTAACTGAAATAAATTGTGCATGATAGGCAATTAAATATACTTAAAATAAAATAAAATATTTTTATTAATTTATTTATATTTCATTAAAAACATAAACTTAAACGAAAAAGGATATCTTACGTAAACTTGGATTATACAATATTTTTCATTAAAAATTATTTTTATTGTAATTACTAATTTTTTTTGGTATTACCCTTAATTCCGACCCTTTATTTTTGCTCACGAGTGTATATTCATTGTTTGGGTCGCAAGTATTCAGATACACGCGAATTACAGACTTATATTAGTAGACTGTAGATTCCCTGAAAGTTTCATTGAAATCGGTCCAGACGTTTCGGAGCCTATATAAAATGGAACATACCCACACACCTTTACTTTTATATATATATTATATAGATATAACCAGGAGGGGATTCCAAAGGATTGTTAAGAATTATTCTATCTGCTGAATTTCACGTTTAGAAACTCAACGAACCGATACCACGTTAATGACCTTCTCATTAGACGGAAGCTCATTGAAACAAGATGGCTAGAATGCCCAACCATCGGATAGAAGTCGACAGCACCGTAATTATCAC
This sequence comes from Meandrusa payeni, assembly GCA_029286785.1. Taxonomy (NCBI): domain Eukaryota; kingdom Metazoa; phylum Arthropoda; class Insecta; order Lepidoptera; family Papilionidae; genus Meandrusa; species Meandrusa payeni. Next base: position 9,709,633 of record JAGSMX010000029.1, read on the forward strand.
TTTTTCAGACTCTTATAAATTATTATATAGATTTACAGCGATATGATATAAAATCGTTATATATTTTCCTGTGGATAAAGTCACATATTTCCAAGATCTATTCAAATTCTGTTCCATTCAATCTTATCACACAAGAGAGTAATGCCCTGACAATGATTAATACATTATTGACGAAAGTTTTCTCCGAACAATGACTGAGTATAGCTAATATGCACAAGTCATTCGTTCCTCCGAGAAACTGTACGCCCGGACATCACAAGGTCAACGCGAACAACGCTCGGGAACACAAAATCAGCTCCCCGGGGAAACGCGGTAGTAAAACATTTCGATATACTCCACGATATTTGGCTACAGTTTATGATGTAACATATTTTACGGGCACAATAGACTCGATGTTGGCGCTGTGATGTCAACGCTTATCTATACAAGTATACGAGTAAAAACAAAACCAACTTCAAATGGAATCAAAATTTGTATTTCTGAATTATCGTAGGAATATATCAAGATATAATTAATCAGAACCTAATCAAACTTTCATCAAAGTACATGGTTTCAAATAAAAAATGAATCACAAAAATCGATTAGCGTGATATTGAGTTATTATTCTATTTTTCGCGCACATACTTAATGCAAATTTAAGACCTGGATTAGAATGAGACGACACTGGACGCACCAGCTTTCAAATAGGAAAAGACTCATCAAAATCGGTTCACCTAGTCCAAAGTTATGAGGTAACAAACATATAAAAGAAAACATACAGACCAATTAAGAACCTGCTTCTTTTTTGAAGTAGGTTGAAAAAGACAGTAATCTAGAAATAGGTTAAATGTGCGTGCATTTAAACCTTAAAACGTTGAAGTGGCCGAAGAAACTTCACCCTTTAGCCTGCTCATAAAATTCGATTATTCGCAACCTCCGATGGTCGCGAATGGACGCTTTGTGAGCCTGTAGTGATGTAGCCGATCGCATCAATGATGATGTGATCGAAAATGACGCTAATCGCATCTGCATCGTCAAGAACGTATCTCAGCCGAGCTGTTACACTACTTAGCTTGAACCTCTAGTATACACTCTAATTTTAGCACAATGCTTGGAAGGTCGTCCCACGCCTGGGCTCAATCAATTGCTTCAATCGGTTTACATGTTAAAAACTTTTTTTAGAACAAAGGGGCAAAGGAACATAGGGGGTACTCTTGTTACTAGATGAAAGGAGATAATGCATTACCGGCAAGTAAAAATCGTTCGATATAATATCGATTGCGGCCACCAGATATCGACGATGTTTAAGATACTTTTTCTGAGATTAGCATATTTTTAATTTTAAAAATTTCATTTAAGATGTCAAATGAAGTGAAGTAATCCATTCATTTGAGATGCTAAACACATTAAAATAGAAAACGCGAACCTAAAATATTAATTGATCACTCATCTAGTCCTATGATTTCAGATTTAACGAGTAGATTTTTGATATTCCGGTAGAAGTAAAATGAAAATTTAACAATAAATAATGACCGGAAACCGTACGTTACGTCGTGAAACGGAAAAAACAACTGTTCCAGATGCACAGATCCGGTGAAAACGACATGCTGTTTATTTAAATAAAACTGTAATAAAAATAACTAACATTAGTCAAATTGCAAAGATATTTCAATACGTTGGGTTTCTGTAGCAAAATATTTTTCAAAAATTTGCGAATGGTGCACAATAAACACACTCAACTGTCACCAGCGGTGTTTCTGAACCTTTACGATTTGGGGACCTTCAAGGAACCAGCCTACTCCTATCTCTAAGGCCAGCAAGGCACCTGCAGCTCCTCTGGTGCGTGATCACTTAAGATCAAGTGGGCCGTAAGTTCTTTTTAAAAAAGCTTTTCTTATTGAAAAAAAAAACACTAGAATAAAATGTTTTCACGAATTTTGTCTTTCGAATCTTGTTTTAAATTGCTGAAGTTGGGTCGCTATCATAGCTATCGAACTTCAGCAATAATGAAAGCAAAATTAAATAAGTACAGCAAGCATACAACTGGATGACCTCAAGATTGTGAACTAATTCTGTGTACATCGGAACAGATACAATTAAATTTATAAATAAAATCGTCCGTTAGTCTGCAAACAACTGTGACATTGGGACGTCAAATACCTCAGTCCTCAGTGACCATGACTACAGTTTTATTCCAAAATAGATTGTAGATACATATTTTTTTATAATATACGTTTAGTTTATTCACTTGTCTCCATTCTACCTTCGGACGTTTAGCCATTCAGCGGGTCTCCACCCTTTCATAGTCGATGTTCCGCCCGACGAAGCGATTTGAGTCATCGTTCATCGTGCGTAGGAATGGAACAAATTGCGTTAGCATTTCAGTCCAAGTACGACGTGAGAGCCTTCGAGAGTATAGTGAATAGGCACTTACTAAAATATGTATCGACTATATCACTACTTAACATCAGGTGGGATCGTGGACAAGTACTAGTTTATACGCCATAAAAAAGCTTACGGCTTTGAAAAAGGCTCGTTTCTTGGAAATCCTCAAATGGTTCTGCTTCGGAAACACCGCGGACGACAGTTATCAGTATCGATGGAATTGGGAATTTTGCCGTGATGTATGATAATGGATTTATTTTCGTAAATAGTACAACCTCCGTAAAAATTCTAAAAACAAGACATATAAAACAAGTTTAAAAAGATCTTTCTGCAATTTATAATGATTGGTTTACCTTATCCGCCTGCCTTAAACAGTCTATCCTCCTCATTTTGCCTTTCTGATCTGGATTGGAGAGCACGCAGACAGCTGGTCGCTTCCCAGTTATACTCAGTACAAAATCTTCCCTGCAATCCTGCGTTATATCCTTTCTTAATTTCCCCAATAATCGTGAAGCCCATTTTTGTTTTACTTCCGCCTTTTCGTTCTGAAATTATATTCAATCAATATTAGAGACAACTTATTCCAATGGTTTACTGTATCCTATATAAAAGTAATATTGTGTTAAAATAATGCGTGGTGTTTTTGTTACTTTATTATAGCAACATTATCTGTCATAGTAAACATTGTTGTATTATTAAATATAGTAACACTTTCTCTTCTATTGCTGCCATCTATGATCTGAGCAGCATTTTTCTTGTTCGATTTAAATAAATCGCAATTATCACTAATTTCAAGCCTTTTACAATACAGTAATGAAAGATCATTTTTCCATCTCGTCTTTTAAGCTAAGCTGCGCAAGAAACTCACAGACTCCTTCGCAAGGGAAATTCATAGCATTCAAATGATGATTGAATTATTTTACATTCAAATTACAATTTCAATTATATCGGGCAAGGCTAAACACTGACTCGTTTTATGATAAGAACGATAATAAAAACAAGAGACATAACACTCTAATTGTTTGCTCATTTAACCATGTTTTGTGGTTGCCAATTCCTTGTTATTATATTAAAATATCATCTCCTCTGTAGGGTTGACAGTAAATCATCAATTACAAAAGTAGTTCAGATACATCAACCTTATGATTTGCATTAAACGAGAACTAGTTTGAAACCCTACAACAAACGCAAGTATAGCTGTGTAAAGATAACAACTTCATAAAAGGTCATAGTAACGATACAAAAAGGGTTGTCATATCACCTGTAATTCATATTTTGTATGCCGCTCCTCCTCGAGACTCATCCGCTTCTCGTGTTTCTTGTAATATTTCCTTTTTGCCGCTTGTAAATTGAACCACGTGTACGAAAAGGACTTTACAAAAGGCATGAGTGCCTCTATGAACGGATGGAACTCGTCCTGTGAACATTCAAGAAATCAAACGAGCTTTAATTACATTATTACTAGAATTGTCGTATTGGCGCCCAATGTGGGACTGCGCCAATGTTTGAGATTCACTTTCGTTGACTTTAACTTTATTTATACTATACAAGTAGTTTTTTTATACAAATTTAATTGTATATACAGTTACTTTAAATTACTTAAGAGCGATAAGCAAATTATGAATTTGGGGGGATTTTTTTTAAATGACATTAATATCTGAAAGAAATCTTACATTATAAAAGACAAGTAACATTTTACCACAGATTAAATTATAAGGGAGAATTTTATTAACTTACATCCGTATCTTAGTAATATCAACGTTATCAGATCGCATGCACTTCATATTACTGGGTTACACAAAGGGTAAGCTTATAAAGGAGGGCCCTCATCCACCGGTACGCTCTCTTGTTATCCTTGTAACAAGATATTAAACGTTCGATCCTAACAAGCTAGTCTAGTTTCCTTTTTTATTTCTACCTTCTAATCATTTTAATCTAGACTCCCCTACCTACCTACTACCACGCTACTTACTTAAAACCTAACACGGTTTTTTAAATTATCTGCAACAAATTATAAATAGATTCTATGATTTTTTTATTCTAAATGCAGGGTCCGTTCTTTATAATTAGATTTATTATATCCGTTGACCGTTAGCCGTTACCTGAGAAATTCGTAATCCAGTAAACTATAGGTCGTTGTTTAAAATTTCAATACCCAATGTTAATAAAACAAAAAAAAACAAACAATTTAATAAAACCAGTGACATTTAAGAATTAATAATAATTAATAATTAGGTCTATTTGTAATTTAGCCTGATTAAAGTGTAACACGTGATTGCAATTTCTTTCTTATATCAATAAAAATCACATTTAAAATATTAAAATTTTCACCACACCTGATAACTGTGACTAACGCATCGGTTTTTAAGCTGTGGCGTTCCTTACTTATACTATGAAGAGTTTTGAAAAAATGGGACTTATGGGGGTATCATCTAACTTACATTATTTGTTCCGTCATCGATATCCGGAATCCATATTGAGTTTAGCCTTCCGTTTTTCCTTGTGTTTCCGGTCAAGCAAGTCCCTCTCTTATGCTAGTGGCGCCCTCTATACTACTTCCGCTGATGAGTTTACCGGCGCCTCAGGGCTCAAGTCGTATTATTAACCAATTATAGCGTCGTTTTTCCTAGTGTTCAGACGTCTTAGCGACTAAGTATAATTCATAGAATTAACATTGTTATCTTAAGTTTTCTAAGACACCCTCTCTTCTGTTATAAGTGAAAATTTATTTTAAAAATAGAAAAGCGCACAACGCGTTTGTAGTGTTATGAGTTTTTCAAAAAACGCAGCTGTAAATCATCTTCTTCTTCGTCTACAAGTTTGGACAGCATAAAAACCAAAAGACCGTACAGTAAGTGGGCGCGTCGGGTAAGACACATGCCATATGTTTTTTGTCGCAACAAATAGCATTTTCAGTGAATTAAATTCGCAATAACAAGTAAATATTACACAACCTTCTTTTAATAGTAATATGACATAGACTTTGGTAACAAATAAATTTAAATCCACCGCCAATTACTGCTTCGATAAATTCTCAATTTAAATTATCGACACGCTTTATCCGAAACAAAAAGATATTTATGTACCCTCGGTTCCTTAGAACTAAAGGGTAATGAGGAAATAATGCGTTTGTAATCTATACATATAAATACATAAAGTGTCCTTTTGTAATATTAAAGTGAACGCTTTTTACTACATGCATATGAATCTATATACGGTACATACGAGTATACCGAGATAACATGTTTACAATTTTTGTCTGTATGCCTGTTTGTTCCGGCTAATCTCTGGAACGAATATGAATTGGAATATGGATTTACTAGTAAAAGCTGATGTAATAAAAAGTGTCTTGGGCTGCTTTTATTTTAAAAGCATTTTAAATCATTTTTGACCGCGGTTAACATCGCTGGCCGCAGTTAGTATTGCTCTAATTTTCAATCTTTTCAAAAAGAACAATTAACGCCTACATCTCTCAACAACGAGCTGAAAAAATTTGAACGTTTATTTAATAATGACGATTTGTTACAAATAACATGTGGCAGAAGAGCAAATTTTATTAATTCCTATAGGGAGTCGCTTCTTAAATATACCCACCCTATGCGTCAGGCTATATAGTAAGTACCAGCCACCCCTTTCTGAGGGGTGCTGCCATCATATTTCTTGTGTTGTTGTTGTTTCTTGTAATCGTAAGTGAATTTTGTCACGATTGGTGGCGGCCTTAGGTTCTGGCCTCCTGGGCCTTAGCGCAGATCCGCCATTTTATTGCCGCGATTCTTAGGTAAATACCCCCAATTCGGGACATTTGTTTGAGAGTTGGCAACTCGATGTTTATTTACGCAAACCGAATGGGGGGGGGGCAGAAATATAAATACTTCAAAGAAGAGAGTAACGGTCGACCACAACAAACAAAAGGTTAGCCATCTCAATAACGCCCTCCACCTAAGAGTTTGCAACGCCGTGAATGAAACGGTGATCGGAATCTGATGCAATATCAGGATATTAGCACAGTCTGGGAGCACCCAACCAAATTTGCAATCTATTAAAGGTAAAATCACGATTTTGTTCCCGTCAGTCCGTCAGAGCCGTGGTAGTTCAGTGTCCGGTTGCCCGAAGTGGCGTAGTCCGATAGGATCTCGAGTTTGATTCCCGGTGCCGGCACCAATGATAAATTGTACTTGCAATTTTATGTGTTCATTTACCAAGCGCTCGACGGTGAAGGAAAACATCGTGAGGAAACTTACATGTCCAGTATTCTTTTCTTTTTTCTAAGACATGTGAAGTCTGCCAATCCACATTAGCGCCTTGTGGCGGACGGTGCCCTTATACTCTCTTAATAGAGAGGGCCTATGCCCCAACAGTGGGACATACATGAATATATAAAGGCTGTAACTTGATCAACTTTGTACCCGCGCAACTCATTTACATTGAATTTTCCTACAAACGAGATCCGTAAAATAGAAACCAACCGAGTCTTGGTTCGGCCTTCTCGGGCGCCCTCGGATGGGAATGTTTGCGCGTATCTATAGTGGCCGTCCAAGCCAAGGTTGCCCCACCGCGAAGGGACCCTTGAGTCAGTGGCTGCCGATAGAGGTTCGGGCTAAGCGACCTAAGAGCTGTGCCACTTCTCAATCTGGTGAAGCAGTCAAGACCGGCTGGTCTGTAGTTCTTCACTAGAAAATAATCACTAGAAAACAACAACAAACGAATTGGTTCAAATGACACAACAGATAAACGTCATGATCTGCAACCAAGTTGTCGAGGAAGCGGAAATTGCTCCGAGCTATTTATTTTTCCTGATATCGGAACAAGATTCTTCACCCAATTGTCTTGTTTTGATTTTCTTGTTTTTGAATTTGATTGAACAAATTTGTGAAGGTCAGACCTTTTTCGATAGTTTTCGATAGTTCCGCCACTTTCGGGTACCTACGTTTTACAGGAATGGATTGGTAAAACTTGACTTAAGCCAGGCTTACTTTTGTTTACTAATACATCCTCAGTATCGCAGATTCCTCAGAGTTGGCTACAACGGGACGCTACACCAAACGACCTGGCTCCCGTTCGACCTATCATCGACTCCGATAGTATTTGCAGTATACCTCGACGGCTTCATGCTGGCCAATCTATCCTACGAGTTCCTTCGAGATCAGGTGACGCTAATAACAAATGTCATAGAGCACCTGGGCTGAACAATCCACTTCAACAAATCTGTTTTGGTTCCGACTCGACGTCTAGTATTTCTAGGCGTCACCTGGGATACACTCGTCAATACGAAATCCCTGTCGGAACCAAAATGCCTAACGCTACGCAAGGCATTGCAGAACAGATTTCACTTGGCAACTGGTCCCTCAGACAGGCCCAGTACCTAATGGGGAGACCCAGTTTCGCCTTGTTTGTTTTTCGCAAAGGAAGGCTACATTGTCACAATGCAACACTACAGTCGAGGTCTGCCACGGTCTCAACCACGCCGACAGTTCGCAATTTCGGAACCGGCACTCGGGAGATAAGATGGTAGATGAACAGCGTCCGGTTCTTTGCTCCTACGCGCAGAACCGATATGCAGTCGTATAGATAGCCGATGCATCCGATATAGGATGGGGAGCACAATTAGTACCATTGAAATATCGGACGGACAATCGCACGGCCGTGGATTACATCTAGATCCACAGAGCCATTACAATATAGAAGTGAGTCCTCCATCTCACAAAAAGATAAATCCAGAATGGCACCTTCTTCATTTTTGCAGCATTTCGAGAAGTGGGTACGCACCGTAAGTAGACCTGTTTGCGTCAACTGCAAATGTAGTACCGGATTATATCTCCATGGACTTGTGAGACGATATATAACAAGGGTTGGTTATTTCTACCATCAAATCGAAATATCTGATCCCCCAAGGCCTGTCACCTCAATACAGCCAGCGGTCATTATATCCCATATTGAAAAAAGTTCTTCTGGAGAGCAAAGGTACCCAGAGAACAGTCTTAGCGTCGTGTCAGAGACCATGACCTAGCGTGAGTTCTGATCGACATGATAACGAGATGACCTTGGATGTTCACGACATATCCATGGAGGTATGGCTGATAAGAGAAGCAGAACCATTAACAGTCGCGAAATATCTAGCTTACCTCCATAGTGCTGAAGGCTCGACATACCGGACCATATTAGTACACAAATCTGCTATATCTACGTTCACGAAAACCAGCAAGTATGATGTATCGAAAATATTTGGTTAGACAAATTCTAACAGATAATTCAATTTCAAAGGATCCCAATCATCCTATTCCTTAATCCTGGTATTAGTTTAGGTCATCTCATTTCGGTTAATCTGGATAACGCAGCTTATATCAGATTTCGCGAGACGAGTTACAATTTTCTTTACTCCCTTACTCTTTCTCATCACCGAGTGCGCCGCCTAACCATTCGTAGAACCGGGCCAGAGCACCGCATAGACGAAGGACATTGATTATATGGCCAGTTTTGGTCCCAAACTAATACCAGCCGAACACATACAGTCGGGCTGGAGGATCAAGCCCCGTCCAAAATTAAATATAGTATATTGCATTCATCTATTATTAGTAGTATCGCAGTAGCTTCGTCGTGAAAGAAATTGGAAACAATTTTATTTCTACACGAGCACCTAAGCCCGCTACTAGAGCTATCATTGAAGGAAAAGAAGAATTTACTTCGGGAGGTCGGCGTTAGACACCTCCGGGTTCGATACGTTTGCAGTTTCTTCATTACATTGGTTATAAAATTATACCATGGACCAAATTCGGTTTATAAAGGATTTGTCATTACATCCTTATTTAATAAATTTTATAATATTCTTTTGTATCAAAGGAATAGTTTTATTTTATGTATCAAGTTATTCACAGGGCTCTATTAACAACAGGTGATCTTCATATACTTTACTCAACAATACACATTATAGCATCAACAGAATTTCGTACCAGGAGAAATCAAACACTTCACTCAATATGGATTCGGATATCGATGACGGAACAAATAATAGAGAGTTTTACCTACCAATAAAACTTACCTATTATTTTTCCTTGAGATATCCGAATCCAGACAATTCCTACCTGGTACACACGCCGCATAATGACTTAATAATACGACTTGAGCCCTGAGGCGCCGGTAAACTCATCAGCGGAAGTAGTATAGAGGGCGCCACTAGCATAAGAGAGGGACTTGCTTGACCGGAAACACAAGGAAAAACGGAAGGCTAAACTCAATATGGATTCCGGATATCTCAAGGAAAAATAATAGGTAAGTTTTATTGGTAGGTAAAACTCTCTATTTTAATTTTCATCTTAGACGTAAGAAATAAGTGTATTTGTTTTAAAAAAGACTTGGCTTAAAGGTCTTGTTACCAAGCTATAAAATATTCATACCATCATCATTCTATGAAGAGTTAGTTCTGTGAATTTTTTTGAAAATTTTCCGAGCGGTTGCCATTTTTTATCGATATACCAGCGTACCTTGCCCACTTCGCCGGGCTAGATTTTGTTTTATTTTATTTAAACAATAAACTTTCATCATTAAATATTTAATTTAACTCTCACAATATATTAAATTATACATTTCTCTCCGTATTCATTCTCTTCTATTCTCTTACAGAGCAGGTGAAGATCTACCCCAAGTACATATCAGTAAATACAATATCATTCTTATCATTTAGGGATTAATTATATTTCATTATACTTCAATATGATTCTTAATGACATAAATATACACAACGCATGTGTCAATACAAATTTGTGTTATAAAACAATAGAATATCATCATAGTAAATAAAAACTGTATTTGACAGTTCAAAAAGAATAGTGCTCCGATCGTCACCAAACTTAACACGATTACTCGTCAGGTCAATCTGAAGGTTCCCTGAAAGTTTCATTCAAATCGGTCCAGCCGTTCGGGAGCCTATAAAGAACAAACCCACACACATTATCTTTTATATATATATATATATATATATATATATATATAGATTGTTGTAATACAGCGCCACCTTCTATTACAACAATATATCGAAAAAAAATGGCAACCGCTCGGATACTTTACACAGAAGCTCAGAACTAACTCTTCATAGTATAAGTAAGGAACGCCACAAAGCAAACCTCGACAGTTGGAACCGTATGCCTTAAAGAGTAAGTCGGCTGCTACGCAAAGACTTTGTCATACATTAGGCAAACAATACCCATTAACGTCTGACGCCGCATTGTCTATTCGTAACCATAGTTACGAAAATGATCACTGATCTTTATAAATTGTTGCCTTGTTGTCGAACACGAAAAACTAACTACGGAGCGTAAGGCACAGTTGATTAAACTGGAAATTAATAGTTAATACTTAACATGGAGTTTGAACAGAGGGGCTCCGGTGCGTTCCAGATCCCGGAACCCCGGAGTGTCCGGTTGGACGCGTCAAGATGCATAGTACGCTAGCAACCCAAGTTCTTCCAGTGCCGTTCAATTTGTTTGTTGCAATTTTAAGTGCTAATTTACCACGCGCTCGGCGGTGAAGGAACACATCGTGGGGAAATCGACATATGCTAGAATATTTTCTTTGACATGTGAAGTCTGACAGTCCGCACTAGATGTGGGGAGCGGACCTTTATACTCTATAGAATCGGCGTTGGCTCCACAGTGGGACAAATATGTAAAATTTTTATATACTTAAAAGTACTTTTCGCGAATCGAACTCAAATCATAGCGTTGGAGACGCCAGGCGTGTCTTCTACCCACTGAACCAATGGCGTGGGCGTACATACGTAACTCAGTATCTTTCACCTCAAATCTGTCATGGACATGTGTCATGTAAGCAAAGCGCGGGCCGATCGCGTATTCATTGCGTACGCGCCGGACAAATACTGTATTGTTATGCTGCCTGAATCATAACGTAATATATGCAAACGTGCCGTTGTGATTTATTGCGGGCCCGGTTAAGACGGTCGCGGGCTGGAATTCGCGATTGTTTATTTACTTAGGCTTAGGGAGTGAATATTCAAGTGACCTGTTACTTTTACAAGGTTCCGTGACCTGACCTACAACGGACGTGTGAGCGGCATGTATGTAGATATTCGGATACAGACAAACAAAGGTAATTATACAATACTTTCCACGATTGCAACCTCCTTATATCATACTATATTTGTGTGTGACAGCAATGAGCTCACCACCTGTTATCCCAATTTTGACCTAATAAATTTAGGAAAATGAAAGCTGTCTCTGTCTACTCCGTTAGAATTAAAACAGATTTCAATTTCAATTTTTATTCGTTCATCTTTTTATATTATACTGGACTCACCTGACTTCGGCTTATATGAGCTTGTAATTTATTTACCATGTGTCAAATTGGATACTTAACAATTGAATTACGTGAGAATCTCTCTCAATTTTTTTTAAATATATATAAAATTCAAAAAAATATAGGTTTCAGATGGGTAAGCACTAAAGAATTCTCTGTATCTTATGGTATAAAAATCATGTCTATCGTTTCTGTATTTTTGCAGTAAAGGGTTACAAAAACACTATCCCCCCCCCTTTTGTTACGAAGCCATGGTATCTCAGTGTCCACATGTTTGTTTTAAGTAGCATAGTAAGCTAGCAACCCGAGTTCGAAACCGGTTCCGGTATCAATTAAAAATTAAATACTGTTTTACCACCTACTCAGCGGTAAAGGGAAACATCGTCAAAAAACCTGAGAATATTTCAAACACATGTTGAGTCTTCCAATTCACACTATCGCGTGGTGCCCATTATAGAGACAATTAAGTTGTTGCTTTCTGTATTATATCTGACTAACCTTACAAACCTGCTACACTATCAGAACAGACGTCGTCTCATCACAATGCAAAGCATCGATTAGGATTCATACAATATTACTTAAACATTGCAGATATCGTGTGCCCGTTTCCTTGACGTGGCGCGTTAGGATGGCCGACGTCGCACGGTCCCACTGAGGCAATACTAATTAGTTCCTGGAGCCGTCGCACTAAGACTCCAGGATACGGACTTTCTCACGGCACTACGGGCTAAAAATCGTTTAGATTATGGATAGATAGATAGATTCTTTAGTGCTCACATTTTAAGATACGTACAATCAATTAAAGTAACAGCTAAACTTTACCTAACAGTGCACCAGGGCTACCTTATTGCTACGAGCGATGTCTTCCAGGTAACCCTATAGCGCTTTGAGAACTTGAGAACTGTTATAATTGATTGACTACGTAGCACATTTTATCATCATTAACATATGCTATCCAAACTTAGACGTTCACATGAAACAGAAGCACAAATCAGGACGTGTCAAAGAATGGACAGAGATATGATAAAAATCAAAAGAATTCAAAAAATACCCCTTAAAATAATTCGAAAGAAAACAGAAATTACGACGCTCTAATTCAATGCAAAAAGCTTCAGTGGCGTTGGGTTGGACACATGGCCAAACGAACAGATAACAGATGGACTACCAGGATAACATCCATTCAGGCACCAGAAAGAGACGAAAACGAAAAGTTTTTTTTAATTTATTTATGTGGCATATATAATTGCATAATAAGTTACCCAAGGCTGTTGTGACGTGTTTCAGCCCTGTAGTTCTGGGCTCTCAAGAATAAGACTACGGTATCCCTTGCCTGTCATACATGGCTACTAAAAGGGGCCTCGGGTTCACTGGTCGACAAGGGTGGGGGCCTGAGTCGTCCACCAAAGTGAACCCGGGAAGAAGGCGACATTGGCTGGTCGCCTTCCGCTGCGAGGGCACAGGGGGGGAGGGAGGGAGGGAGTAACCTCCCCCCCTCGGGACGTGCTCTCCTTGAGCACAGTGCAGAGTTCCACTGGAGATCCCGGAGCCCCTCGTCATGCACCGAGCAAAGGGCCACCGGGGAGGTTTTAGTGGGTAAGAACCCCACATAACCGCCGCCTTCCCCCCAGAAGGCGGGGTATCTTTGTGAAGATTTCCTCCCCGTCAACAAAAAAAAAAGGCTGTTGTGACGAGGGATCACGAAGGTGGAAAAGGTCGAAGAAATCTAAAGCTCCGCTGGTCCTTCAAACCGTCCAGGTTTGAATCGGGACGCCAAAGAAATTGGCATAGTTAATTGAAAGACTGCGGCCACTGATAGACCGAGATGGAACGTTGCGTGACCAAGGCTTACACAATACACAAAGCTAAAAGAAGAAGAAATACGAGTAGTATAATATACAAATTATAACAGAAATTTATTCTTCTTTAATCCAACTAAACGATTGAAAGCAACGTCCACTACTTTATGTGTCGAATTTATGCGTTTTTGATTCTATCTTTTAGAGAAACGTGCATCATAGCTATGTTTTACTGACCCAACGGGCAGAATCCAAGACTTTTTCACTTTTATCTTCTGGCAATATTAACAATGGACACTCTATTGTGTGTAGTTTCGTTTGCTGCCGCGAAACTGCGAACAGAAACTGAAAGTGAAGTTCAAAAAATGGAATGATTCCAAACAATTCCTCGAAACATACCACGTGTTATGGATACATGAGCACTTTACGTGCAGCAGTGGAACTTCGACAGGCAGTCACTAGTTGAATACGCGGGACACGTCAAAATCCCTCTGTATATTATTTCATATAAAATTGCTTAATTCAACTAAAAAATATTAAACAGTGATAACAAACGAACGAAAAAAGGTCCTCAACAAATCAGATTCATTTCTCGAGAGTCCTAGGGTTTAAAATCATACTGGCAGACTTATTGACAGACTTCAGATGTCTTAAACGATGTTTTCCTTCACCACTGAACGTAAGTTAAATTTGCAATTAACAATTTTATTCGTACATATCACTGAGCGCCACGGCTCTAGAATGTGAGCATTGTGCGATGGGAAAATTCTATTAATTAAAAAGTTAAAGTTACAGGTTTAATATAAATATATGTCCGCTGTTGGAGGCCTACTCTGTAAAGAGGGTATAAGATTGGCCAGGGAAGCTGGTCTTGACTGCTTCACCGGATTGAGAGGTGGCATAGCTCTTAGGTCGCTTAGCCTGAACCTCTATCGCTAACTCGACACAAAGGTATCTTTGACTTGGACGGTTACTATGTTACGCGTAAGTATTGCCGAACCACGACTCGGTTGGATGCTATTTCACGGATAATCTAAGGAACATTCAAAACCTAAACTACCTTCGAGTGCCACTTCGGGGAAGAGCATAGTCCGCCACGCGGTTCCGAGTGCCGATTGACAAACTTCACATGACTTCACCGAGCACGTGGCAAATCAGCACATAAAATTGCAACATCAAATTTTATTGATGCCGGCACCGGGGCTTAAACTCGGCGTACTATGCAACTTGAGGCGCGGTCGCCTCAAGTTGCCGGACACTGAACTACCACGACTACTTAGGTACTAAATACTCAGTAAACTGTACATTGAGCGTATAACGGAGCCACAATAATCTGACGATGAACAGACACCTTAAATTCGTCCAAGGCCTTCAGATGTTTCACGTCTAAACATAAAAGAAAACTGAATGAAAATTCCACGATCAACGTACACGCAGAGATGATTAGTCGCGGAAACGTGTGCGCCGTTACCCTCGCTATAAACAAATGCTCCAGTCAAAACATCGAGTTGGCCGCCTTCGCAGACGCGGCCGCCCTCTGCCAAGCCGGCCTGGGGTGCCCAGTTGGCAGGACCTTCGTGCACGTGACGATTCCCTGGCAAGTCGGACGTCCGTTCGTACTAATGAACTTTTAACTGCTCGTCTGACATATCTAGCTAGTAACCAAACACATGGACACGCTTGAGAACAAATATATTTACGAGCAAAACAAAACCGACTTCAAATCAAATTAAACGTTAAATGCTATTACGCGCGGATGCTCTCTTTGCATTTCCGAATAATACGAAATAGAATTAATCATTTTACTATTAGATTTACTTTAAGACTACAATCCTTTCCCCTAAAAAACCAATAAATCGAGTGATTTGAAGTCGGTTGAAAATTACGTAAAATCAATCCGTAATAGTAATAGTGTATAAATTGTGCAAAAAAAATTCCCTATGCATATTAACTATCCGTACATATAAAAAAAAAATTAAGCTCACACATCCCTTAGGCTCGCGCGGGGTAGACAGATTGCCAGCTGCAAAGCAAAAGCTTTCACCTGGCTTATCCTATATGTGACATATTTTAATCGCTTAGAGATCAATCAAAGAGCCAATCGCTTTCCACCTTTCACAACGCTTATTAGGTTATATAAGTGACAGATGATAAGCTGAACACGATTGACCAGGCTCAAATATCAGCAATTGATTTTGTTATCAAAATCACAAACCATAAAACCTCATTGGTATAAGAGCTAGTCGAATAGTTTACCATTAGGCAATAACTGTTTCACATTTTAGAATAAATCATTTGGTAAGTGAAATAAACATAAAACCGATTCACATATAAATCGCATCGAACGCCATTTTGGAAGCCTCGCCAAAAAGCGCGCGAAAGCAAAATATAAAAGTGACGTCATAAAACTATCACAATATGGCTGCGATAAAGTGCGAATATTTGGCGTATATTAGAAAAACAAAAGGCGAACAGTGAGATTGTTGGCAATGGTGTACGTAGTAGGACTATTCTACGATGATATCACGGGCCACTCGCGTATTATGATTGCCTCCGCTGTAACTGTAAGATACGCCAGTCGCCTAAATCTAACTGTTCTATGTTTTTAGTATATACGAGTACTACAGTTCCAGTCTAACCGCTTTCTAAGTTCCTCTGTATATAATACTATATTGTACTTCAGGGAAGGTTCAGGAAGATGAATCAGAGAAACTTTGTATTTTTTGCTTTTTAAGTAAAACTACGTTTAAGCACGGTTACGTTTTAGCAGGTGAATGCGTGACGAAAAGTGTGAACTCGCGAGACGAAGGGAAGTTGAGAAGGAGATATGTTAGTGAAGAAATACAGAAAAATAGATTTACGTTTAGTATATTACTACAGAGAGACACCCACATTTTCTTTCTCTCTTTCTCTCATAACCAGTTACGTTTCGTATATCCAAGACACAGTGCTACTATTGTCTGTATCTGTAGGAGCAAGAGAGAGCAGTGTTTCTCCCTCTCTTGAACAATCGTGTATATGTTTATCATGGAGGGCGTCAATAGCCAAATGGCTTAGGAAACGGTTTGCGAATCGTAAGGGCTCTATTACTATTGACGTGACACCTAACACAAGCCTAAACTTATTTGGAATGGTTAAAATTTGATATTATTTGTGAAACAAAAATCTTGTTAGCATTGTTTTAAAAAAAATAAATCGTGTAACCCTCTTTTTTATTTTAAGGGTTTACATTCATTTAGGCCCCATTGTAGTTTTGTTCGCATATGACCTTGAGATCCTAAGATATTCCAGGGAATTCTTAAAAGCATATAGAGGAATATTTAATAGAACGTTAAACCACGACCAGTCAATCATACTTCAGACGTTAAATAGATTTTTATTGAGTAGCGTTTAATTTTTAGTCCAATAATGAAGTTCTATTTTAGAATAGTTTTGATTTCAACTCAGTATTGATTCGACTCATAAATATACTGAATATTTTAAGCTATCAATCTAATATTTGTTCTAGAAAGAAGGTAAACGAGCTTGCACGTGGGCTTGCGTTAACACTTGTTTGTACGTGCGTCGCCATTTTTTCTTTATTTATTTTTTATATTATCTTTAATACAAAATACCACAAAATCTCAAAATATAATATACTATACTATATATGTATATATATATATTATATATTCAGTGTTCACTGTTATTGTATAATGCATTGAAAATAATTTAAAAAGGACATAAAAAAAATTATAAAGAAAATCATCAACCTCGATTTACTAAATACTTACTTGCTGAAATGTATGTATGGCCAAGGCTCAGTAAATGGCCTTGGCCTCACGGATGAGACTAAATGACTTTGGTACGAAGTAGTCAGGGGTGAGAGGTGAGTGTGTGCCCATACTCATAATAAGTTTTTACTTTTCTTTAATCAACTTCCATAGTCATTTATGGTGCTCTTTCGCAAAGATTTATGGTTTATCAAATCTGATACAGATGTCACACTTTTCTATTACCGGCCCTACTGCTAAATTGAATTGAGAACTAGTAAATATGTTACCAAAAAACCCACTATATTAATTTAAAACGTTACGGCAATGTTAAGTATAAAAGTGTTTATAGTATTTTTATAGCGTAACAGATTTTTCATAAACAAAGCACCAAGGTGTGACGCTTTGTTTACAAACAAACAGATGGTATACTTACGAGTATAATGCAACTAGATTCCCCCTTATCGAATATCGAATCAAACTATTAGGATCACATCCAACATGAGCGTGCCAGAACACTGGAGAGCGTTCACCCTGAAAATTTTTGGCGGCAAATCCAACAGCGCTGACGATTCCTTCATTATTACACTTTTTTTTCGTCTTTATTTCGCTGCGGTCCAATTTATTTTATAGATATTGGCGCTGGTTCATCGGGGATGCCCGTCTGTTGGCCGTGGCACCGGTTGGCGTACCTAACTGGGTCGGCCGCGTCACGCAGGAGTACGGCCAAAATCCCGGTACGCGCGGAAAGACGCCATGAAAAAATTTCACGCACGCCGCCATCTTGCCACGCGCCGTTTTGGCGCGCAACAAGTGATGCGACGGAACGCATGCGTTTAGTGGACAGCGCACGTAATTTTACAATAAATCCCATTGTTGTTAGCTGAATACGATACGATATGTGGCACAGATTATGCGCATTTAGGTATAAAAGCTGTGTGCGCGCATTGTGAATTTTAATTTCAAACAATTTTCCAAAGTTGTTTTACGGTTCAAAAATGCATCCGAAGTTCCGTTCTGTACTGTTATTTACTGTTACATTGAGTCGTTCATCGTATATGCCTGCTGAACATATCGGTGTGGGTAAAGACGAATGCTTACATCTTTTTGATAGCTCGCTCTATTTTGGTTTACGACATACCGCTCGTAAAATGAAATCGGCATCAATACAAGCGAACTATAGGTTCCCTGAATAACAAAGGGCCATCTGTCAATTAGATTCGCGTAGGCTTTACTAGTAAGTTATTTAATACAAGTAAAAGAAACTCAAAACTTTGGAGGAGCAATTTTTGCTTATTAATTTATTTCGTAACGAAACCTTTTTAACGATTTAGATTTAATTTTGTATTAAGATTTTGCAAAAAAAATATAAAAATACACTTTCTAACGCCACCTTGAAAATTTAAAAATTTAAAAAAAAACACAAGATCTCAGCATACCAGGAGCTCCTTATTGATAAATAAAAGAAAAAAAAACTAAAATTTACAACGGTGAACTATAAAATTGCGACATCAAACACTTTTCCCACCCATCTCATTACCAGTAAAGTGCTCTGATATCTCAGATTTCGAAGTTCTGATGCATGTATTCTCTTTCTACCTCCACAATACTGCCGTCGTTAATTAGTACTATTGTTAGTATAGTATCTAGTCTTCAATTTTTGTAAATATACCAATATCCCAATGAACTAGCATCCTTCTATACGTTTTTTAGTAGTTTCTTTGTATGTCTTCCACCATTATGCCGAAATTAAGCTCTTTCAACGCCAAACCTTTTTCTTTTTCGAAGAATCGATTTAAAAATCGACTTTAAATCGAATTATCAAAGAAATATAATCGAACAGAACCTAAGCAAACTTTCCTCAAACCACTCTCAAAGTACATTCTTTACAATAAAAAATAAAAATGAAATCCGTTACCGTGATTTTGAGTTATTCGTCCATTTATAGCACACATATTTGATGCAAATGTAACATTTATATGGTTTCTCATAGATGCCATCGTTGAAATTTGTCCACATGAGAAGTAGCAGCTTTCAGATAAAAGAATTCTCAAAATCGTTTTAACGAGTCGAAAGTTATAAGCTAACGAACATACAAAAAGAAATATACAGACGAATTGAGAAAATCCTCTTTTGTTGAAAATGAAATAAATTTCTGATTAGAAGAACAAGTTACGTATTACGTTACGTTTATTTATTTATTTATTACACAAACACAATGAACATTTTTAACAAACAATACATAAAACAGTGAAAAGTTGTGAAGTTAATGCCATCGCAGTTATAGGCGTAGATTGCAGGCAATTAATTGGCAAGTGACATTGTTATGATAAAAATAAAAAGAACACAAAAGTAAAAATAAAACTAAATTTGAAATTAAAAATTAACTAATAAAAAAAAATCTATTTGTAGATTAGTGATTGTTTATACATACTTATACTAGGAAAAAAGAGGTCGATATCGTCCGTTTTTGAAAAAGATTTGAATTCTATACTAATTCTATTTAAGGGCGCATTCTTACCTAGGTTCAATATAACGTATACGTTAGGCATTAAGATTTTATATGTAAGTGATATCGATTAGTGATTTCAATGTATCGCAAACACTCAACTGCGCCGTCCTCATATGTAGTGGAACATTGTATATTTATATCGCATTACCAACAAGTTGAAGACCAGTAACAGCTGAACTGTTTGTGCAGAAATAGAAAATAGTTTCAAGAACTAAAGCTGTGGCCATAGTGCGAGCGATATACTTCCTTACATTTAATATTGTTGGATGTTCAACATAGAGCTGATTTAAACGCGTTTTTATTTGATATTAAATTTAAATTACTCTATTAAATAGCCGTGGTAGTTCAGTGTCCGGGCGGTTGGCTCAAGTTGCACAGTACGCTAGCAACCCGAGTTCGATCCCCGGTGAAGGAAAACATCGTGAGGAAACTTACATGTCTTAGAAAATTTTTCTATGGCATGTGAAGTCTGCCAAACCGCACTAAGTGTGCATGGTCGACTAAGCCCTTATACTCTATTTACAGAGAAGGCCTGTGCCCAGCAGTGGGACTTATATATTAAATATATAAAGGCTGTAACTTTAACTGTATTAAAAACTAGTGCTTGACAACGATCCCATTTGATGTTAAGTGGTGATATAGTCGAAAATAGGTACGAGCTTGTTTAGTAAGTGCCTATTCACTCTACTCTTGAATGCCCGTTGTAACCTCCACGTCGTACTTGGACGTATTTTACATTCAATCGTACACTAAATTCCTGAATTTTTTAGTTCAAAAACAAGTAGAATACATATCACAACGGTGCACAGATTGAGGTTAAATTTTTTGCACATCGGACGCGGAATTCTCAGTCACCGAACTGTGAGATTTGCCAAGTGGTAGATGATGTGCACCACATATGGGGGAATGTGCTAAACATGAAGCGGAAAGAAAGTCATTAATAGATAGTCTAAAACTGAGGTAGCAACATGTGTGTGCTTTCTTTTTGCTGCTGTCTGACCCGAACTCAGAGGGAGTGAGGAAGCTGGTGGCTATGACCATACAACATTAATAACTTTCTTTCTTGCTTCATGCGACCGACGTGTGTGTACTTAGGTTAGGGTATGTTGGGGCTGACATGCCCAAAAGGGCAAAAGTCCCCAACAAATAAAAAAAGAAAAAAACATAGGAAAATAAAATTGTATTAGTCCTGGCATCTGAATTGGAATGTGTCGTTACCAGAAATTATTTAACCGGTACTTCTATAATACACAAAACATATAAGCAATAAAAGGACATTTGATGGTAACATTTTGTTTCATGACGATGAGATTTGGGTTTCTCGTAGACCCAGCCAAACATTACCAAGTTTACTTTACCATTACCTTACCATTATAACACAAACATCCTGCAAATACAACAACTAACACAGTGGATAGAAACTTTTATAATACACTCAAATCACAGGCAATTACGCTGAAGCGACACCAAGCAGTACAAAGCGACGACTACTGACAAAATAAAAATAATGTTTTGGAAATACATTAATAAATAAATAAATAATAACAACCAACCAGATGGTTTAGGCAGAGATTACGGATTTCCATATAACAAGGTCCTAGAACTCATTCGATTCTCCGACATCCATACAACAACGTACTTAGTTGATAACGGAAAGCATATTAAATACAATCGCCTAATCCCAAAAATGCTCAAGTAATTATAATATAGCTACGTCCTTACATCATTTAAAAATTAACTCAAACACACTACATAGATATATTTTAACACCTACATCTATATATAGATATTGGTATATATATCACAAAATAATATAATTTATACTAGCAATGAGTATACCGCGTGACCGTGGCTCTGGTATTGACCCACGTAATGTAAATGTAAAACTTAATTAGTATACCTTTTGAAATAAAATAAAGAACTATTATTATAGATGCCCTGAGATTTCAATGACTCCTACGTGCTGTGCGGTCTCACAGCGTGAAAAAGTCTGCTTGTCTAATTTTAATACGCTACGCGGCGTTCGGTCTTTGTGGCAATACTTTATTCAAAGATGTCTATTCTCAGGAGTTAGATATATACAATGGTAATTACTATATTATTTACTTTAGGGCGTAATCAATCTTAATTATCCTACATGACGTGGTGAAACGTCGAGAATTTCAAACCAAAATTACACCTAAGAATATCCGATTCGCCATTTGATATAATTGAATAATTTTGGAACTAATAAGGAATAATTATCGCGAGTGCCCGAAGCAGTTAGCTGCCAATACCGTTATCTCTGACCCGTTTAGTATTGTACCTTAAATATTTTTCTAGTGTTATCTTTAGTTTAACTTTCTTTTTAAACATTTAAATCAAGTATTTAAACGTAAACAACAAACTGTCCGCACTACTCTGCCGACATACAGTTCTTGTAACTAGTACAGTTCCAAGCTAGCCAAACATTAATAACCTACAAAATAATATTTATGGATATAAGAGATAATTGCTTAGATATAAGAGATTTGTACATTTAGGCTGTTTTTGATTAAAAGATTTATTATTATAATTGTTATCAGTCATTGTAGTATTTTTTACATGTTTTTAATATAGTGTTTGGTCCCAACCCGCATCCGCTCCGCTCGCAGTCGCACCATACCCCATATGCACTGCGATCGACCTTCCTCCAGAGAGCTTTGGTATAACACACCGAGTGGTTTCATTCAAAGTTCCAATGCTAATGCAACGCTCAATATTATTTCGACCATCGCTATTGATATTGTATTTTTAAACGGTATAGTGTTTTAAGCGCGTTACGTGTGCACAATTTTGGAATTTTGCGAGTTACGTATGTTATTAATGCAACACATACGGTACTATATAAATCAGATAACAAATTTGAAAAATAACATCGATATGGATGCTCCGCTTTTCATCCAGCTACTTCCGGCTGTCCTTACAATGTCGGTACATCTGCAGGAGTGCGTCCTACGCTTCTCTGACCTTTGGCCATTCCAAGACTTTCCTTCCTCATCTGCCGTCACAGACTTAACAGATGTGATTGACCTAAAGCCATGTTATCTTGCAGACTTTAAAAGCTATATCGATATATATCTACGGTAATAAATTCACCACGTTTCTTTGTTACTAGTTACTGGAAAGATTTACATGATAGTTAAATTAGAAGCGTATTTCGGAGTAGGTTTAAGCTGATAATGAATAGTCGATTACTCATCTGTAACCTATATATTTTTTAATGAAACAATACTTTTCTATTACAATTTCGTTCCCTTTGATATGGCTGAGGGGTTCGACTTTCTAATGGTCGACCTATTATTTAATTGTCGCGGGTTCCAGCCCTAGGAAATTGATATTGGAAGACAACGTGCAAAGTGTAGTTATTCTTATTTCTGTTTAAAAGTAACTGTACCTTCCATTCCTTTTAAACAGAAGTATTTATTTCAAAATGTTTTTATTATCATATTTCCAACCAACTTCAAAAAAGAAGGAGATTCGCATATTATTCTTATTATATTCTGGATATCTTTTTTAGATTTCTGGCTCATAACTTACGACTGGGTAAACAGATTTTGAGGTTTTTTTTTTATTTGATAACTGGTGCTTCCCATGTGGTCCCATTAAACCCAATTCTGACAATGGCACCCATGAGAAATTCGTATAAGTTTTAAATTTTAATTATATATGTGCGCGATAAACGGGCGAATAACTCAATATCACGCCAACCGATTTCAATGATTCATTTTTTATTGGAAAGGATGTAGTTCAAGAGTAGTTTGATGAGAGTTTAATTAGGTTCTGATTAATTCTATTTCGTAATATTCCTATGATAATTATTAAAAGCCTTTATTTTATATTATAATCAAATAAATATAATTATAATTTTATATTATAATCATATAATTTAGTCTAAGGTTGTTATTTAATAGTTATTTCAAATAATGATGAGTCTTAGTTACTTATTTGAATAAATGAATAATAATAATAATTCGTAAATACAAAGAGGGCGTTTGCACCTAATTGCGATTAACGTTTGATTCGATTTGATGTCGGTTTTTGGTTTTTTTTTTTATTTTCTCGTAAACATACTTGTTAAAATATGTTTCCAATTTTCGGGCGAGATTTCGTATTTATTTTGAGTTTTTACATTGCCTTTGCTTATTCCATCTATATCTACACAATGGTCGTATATGTCGTTCTTTAGTTGCCACAAAATACGTACAATTCCTCCGGTCTATGGCCATTGGTGATCATAATCATTTAACGTATAACCATATCCCACCGTAAGATTCTGTGTATAAATTATAAGTAATTGAGATTTATCACTTAAATGACTACAATTCTAAAACAATTTCAGAAGCTAACGGATCTAGAATTCGGTACGATCACACCATCGAGAGACAACAGATTCTTATCTAGACACGAACGAGAAAACCCTAGAACCGCTAACATGGCATTAAAACACATCAGCTTTATTAGAATTCCCACTGTAGTGCTTATGTGCGGTACGTGCAAGCTTTCACACAGAGAGGCCAACTGCATTCATCAGGCATAAAGTCCCCGAAGACATCCGGGAGCGAGGGACGGACTCGCGGACATTATTCGTGTAAGTTTGTTGGTATTCGTGCAATATATACGTCGCGGCACTATCCCACATTCCGCACTTATATCAAGCTAGAAACAATGCGACGCAAGCTTAACTTCCTGTAGCTTTAACTGTAAACCTACAAATAATTTATAAACTTCTTCAGTATGAATGAATGAGAAAAGGAGAGAAGACGAACATGTGTAATGATGCCTTTGACGTGGAACATAGATGTACGCAATTTTAGATGTGTATGTCTTGCATAGAAATTTACTAAGCAAAGAGATCTTACTTATCCTCCACGGAGATCGTGTTAAAGCATTTGTCAAGAAATTATAAAAAAAATAATTATTATCCATACCGGTTTTAACCCGTAATTTAGAAACGAAAGCATCCAGAACCCCAGCTCAATGAGATGCTTGGTAGAAGTTTGAGATACAAAAGAAAAGCAGTGGCACTAGAAGAGTGAGTTTTGCTACCCTGAGGTTCATATTACCTTCAGAAGTTATACTGGACCTCGCCTCTTGATAGAGTTACATGTAATGGAAAACAGAAAACAGCCATGATTGTAAACGCGGTAATGATGATGTCTTGGCTGGACATAGGAACTGGTTAGGGCATCCAATTAATTAAGTACATCTGAGCTAATTGTTTTATTGTAATAACAAGTAAACAACACCGAGTGTGACTAGCTGCTTACCATATACGAAAATCGTACATAAGTGATTGTACATTTGGTCCTTCGAGTCGGATTTTTGACTTTTGATTCGAAATATAACGAATACCAAAGCAAAATCTACGATAACTTTCATTGTGAAATAAATAGGTTGACCAAATGAAATCTTTATAATTCACTTGGGTAGGGTCGGGTACTTTAATTATTTTGTCATTGATCATTCAAACTAAATTTTTGATCTGTTTTGATATGTTAAATAAATTAAGAATTTATAATGCAGAAAATGTTTAACTTGCCAAATAAAGAAATCCAAAAATATTAAATTTATTTTTTAACCCAAAATGTAACAAATACAAGAATTGAATTTTATTATCAACAGAGGTCTACAAGTCGTCGATCTGAGGAATCGTCAAAGTTTGCGTTTCATAACTTCTGAACAAGCAAGTCCAACTAACCTGATAGCTGACGAGCTAATATTTAGCTTGGCACTCGGTCAATCGGTCTTCTGAAATTGTCAAGGTCAACTTTAAACGCCTCAGTATCCAGACAGTTAAATGGAACACGTTACCGTTTTATTAGAGATAAGTTTTGAACGAATATGATAGTACTGTGATAATATAATAATCACGTTGTGGTGTAGACGAAGAAAGCATACGTTATACTCTTCAATTTCTTAATGTTATAAACATAACTATCGACTAGGTGACTAACCTAATCCTAAACTTGCAGTAAGTACGTGCGCGACAATTGGAAGAATAACTCAATATCACGCTAACCGATTTCAATTTTTTTTAATGTAAAGGAGGCCTTTAGACTAAGTAGGGAACCTGGCGCTACAGCTTTCTCTCCCCGGACGAAAATCCAGTGGAAGACCCAAGACAAGGTGGGAGACTGTAGTGTCGAGAGACATGAGATAGCACAAGATTTCCCAAGACGATGACGGGGACAGAGCGAAGTGGAATGCGAAAAACAGGAAAGCTGACCCCACCACCACATGGGACCAATAGCAAGGAAGAGAGCGAAAAAGACAAAGGATGTACTTCATAGGTAGTTTAATGAGAGTTTGGATAAGTTCTGATTAATTCTATTACGCAATTCCTACGATAATTATGAAGAAAGTAAGTCGATTTTTGTTTTTGCTCGTAAATATACTTGTGTACACAGTATCGTAGATTTGGGCCCAGGTAAGTCGTAATCTAGTTTGCCCCTTTTCATATAAAAATACAAAATGCGTAATGCATCCAGGACATAAACAAAGATCACCGCTAGAAGCACGGATCAAATGTACAGGGTTTACATCAGCCCGCTGCACTCTATTTATATTCCGTATACGCGACACAAGGTGAGTGGAGGCCGATGCACCGGCCGCGCAATTATTTGCAAATACGCGAATAAAATTCTAATCACGCGCCTCAACTTTTTATTTCCACAATGGCTCCGGATTGCAGCGCGCCTTTGACGTCCAGTTGTATAATATATGTTATGTTAATGTCGCTTGCATTGTAATTGGTCGTATTGTTCGACGGTGCGTCATCGTTGCGCAACCGCTGATGTACTGATGATAGTTCTTCCCTGGGTTCATCAACTCCTTGCCCTCTTTTACTTTGAGTGATTCATGTTAACGATGCTGGAAGGCTTTAAGGTGACGCAATCGGTAGCTCAGTGTCCGGGTGGCCTCAAGTTGCATAGTACCAATAGCAACCCAGTTTTAATTCCCGGTGACAGCATCAATAAATTTGTTAATTTGACTCGGTCGGCGGTGTAGGAAAAGACATGTTATCATCATAATCATGATCATCAGCCTTCAGTCCTCTGCTGGACATTCCAAAAGCATACCACTGAGCACCATCAAGCATGTGAAGTCTTCCAATCCGCACTAAGGCCGCGTGGCAGTCTATACTCTCTCCCTCCAGAGAAGGCCAGTGTACAATAGTGGGACGTATATATGTGGGCTAGAATTCTAACTTTTAAATCTTTAATCTATATCATAACCCTTTTGTAATAGGAACTCTAAACAGAGTAACTAAGTACTAAATAAACCTCGCAAAAGAGCTCCGTTTCCTATCTACAATGATACGCGAGACTATTAAAAATATTCTGATTTTAATGCGAAATACTGCCGGGTACTCCAACCTGTTATAACCAATAATTGGTTAGGTGAATTTTTCGATAAATTTGACACAAAATACATTTGCAAGACAACAAGGTATAACCTCGATCTGCGTCGATGGATACAAAACTAAACAATTAAAAACAAAACTAATTCACGTATTATTCTATACTTTGATGCTTTAGAGTTCCCTAGATCGCGGTGGCCTGAGGTATTTGATATCTTCATTTTATAGTCGATTGCAGGTAACCGTTACCTTTTAATTACAAATTTAATTGTATTTGTTTCGCTGTACGCAAAATTAGCTTACAGTATGTTGAAGTAGTGTGCTTGGTTTATTAAATTAATCACAGATTTCCAAGTAGATGGTACCATACAACCGTCTTCTTTATTCAAACCTATTTTTTATATTTGAATAGCGTTACGAATCCTCGTTCATCTATGTTCTTTTGCAAGGCTGTGTCGCGTATCGAATAATGTAATGTTGTCTATAACAGAGCGAAGGCTTGGTCAGTAGATAAAAAATGTTATAATTAAATGCGATATACACACAAGTATATTTACGGGTAAAAACAACAACTCGAAAGCGAATCAAACGTTAAACTCTATCTATAAAGGTGCTATATATTTTATGCATTTCTAAAGGATAGTTTCTTTTGATATCATCCTGTTTCAACCTATTTTTATAATCTTACCCGCTAAAACTCTACTTAAGGACAGTAGTCCTTAACCGCTTTTTACCAAATATATGACGTTCCATATTTGATAGGTGATAAGAAAATTGCCATTGATCGGGCATAAATTTCCGCAAATTTTTAATTATTGTACGTTAAAAATAACTCATTAACTGAAACAAAACATATTACAAAACGCAGCAATTGATGAGCCAGCTTCCGTGTCATACCGAAATAACAAATTACGGTAAAATATCAATTTGTTTTAAAGGAGCAACTATACAGCAAAATACACGTCTAGAAATCACATAAGGAAGGTATACACCGCGCATTCAAAATCCACTTTGGTAAATTCCACACCACTAGTTAATATTTTCCATGGAAAAGAATGCGTTTGGTGATTCCTTCCTTCGTATGATGACGGGCTTATTGTTTTATTTATTTATTTATTGTCCTCATGTACATGACTTTTAATGTCTTTGAGTGAGAATAAAGTATCTTAAACCAAAAAAAAAGGAAAAACTTTACCTCGCTGGTACAATAATGCGATCAAACCCGCGGCCGTAAGATTGTAAAGTCGAACGCTTAGATATTACGCTATCATTGTTAATACAGTATGCACCGTCTTTAACGGTTAAGCCTACTCCTTTGAGAATAGTATGTTCAGTGTGTACATTGAACGTTGTTGTAAATACTTTTTAAGAGGTTAAAACAATGTCTGTTATTGTACAATGTGCATCGAAGTTGCAGTGCGGAGGCGGGGCCACACGCGTCCATTGCGTACGCATTCAATATAACTATTGCCCGCCCAACACTCCGCCTACAAAACTATGCGTAATTAATGCAAACTTTTTTATAAATCCTACATGCCAGTACTTTAATGTATCTATATAATAAACGAAGATAAAACCTCCTTTGGATGATAAAAAGGCGTTAGCTTTACTCTCGTTAAGGAAAGAGGTAAAAGAACTCAATATGGTTTCTCTACTTACCATGATTTAGGCAGTTTTTGGATATCTGTACATCATCTCTGACACATTATATTACCGAATTCAGTTTGCTGACACACTTTTCCAAAACCATTAAGGTTCATTTCATCCAAAGTACATACTATAGATATCTTTTTATGTCAGTTTACTGATGCTGAAGACTTTTACAAAATGCAAATCATCGAAGCATTTTCTCTATTCTAGTCATCACAACCACTTTCAAACCACACTTTTCCTATATCACAATAATTCTAATCCTGTCATGTAACGTCAAGCACGAGTGTCTCCTAGCATTCTTATTGATGACTGAATCTGCATTGATTTTCCTCTCGTCCTGTTTTCTGCCATATATAATATCTTTTTTTTAAGCTTTCTAAGGAAGTACCTGACTACGATCCAACCGGATGTTAAGTGGAAATGCAATCCTGGATGGTAAGGCGCACTATCTTCACTCTACTCTTGAATATACCCACATTGTAATCGGAAGGAAAGACAGACGCGGGCAAGCTATTCCAGTCCCATGGTGTACGAACAGTGAAAGACGAAGCAAAGCGCTTCATTTGGTTTTGAGGGATGTTTACAACAAAAGGATGAAATCCTGCAGTGCGTCGTGAAGTCAGATGGTGGAACGGGGATGGGGGAATTAGATTGTGTAATTCCTGAGCACACTCTCAAAGATGCACTCTGTACGAGGGCATAAGCAAAGCGTTGTGTCTTGCCAGTCGTGCACAGTCTAGCTTCCGATGATTGAATGAAAAGCTATACTCATTCACTTTCCTGTACTCAATCTTCGCTCTATATCTAAAAACAAAAAAAAACGACTTTAACACGATTAGTTTCGACGCAAAAATAGTCATTATCATCATTATTTCAGCCGCGTTTCATCCACTGCTGGACAACGATTTCCAAAGGACCGGTTGCAAGCGGTTGCATCCAGCTAAAAACTCAGTCTTAAGCGGTGCCCACTACCGGGGAGCAGTGGCCCCCTGCGTTGATTATCCCAGTAATAGAGTCATTACCGTGTGGCCCGTAGAAGGTTTTAGTAGAACCTTATAGAAGACACAGACAGACTGACGTCTGCCCTTCTCTGAAAATAGCTACCTGGGAGCTCTTCCTAAAAAGCTGCTTTTTATCTAGCGCACCGAAAGAACCAGATTTCTTTTTATGACGAACCTGCACAGACTAGCCAGTGATGGTGACCTTTACTGATTCACCGGATTTTATAGGTAACAAAGAGTAACTCAACGCGAGGGTCCGCCGGCGAAGGGTCGTCTTGGACGGTTACTTTTAAACCGTAGCTTTACCACGGAAAAAACTAGCTAAAGCTAATTCCGGAAAACGTTGTGGGTGGAAGTGGCAGAAGAAACTAAAGCAACGCTCCTAATAATTAACTTGTGGCGGCTAGCTATTAACAGTGGTATCGCGATAAGTATTAAATTTGCATTAAGTACGTGCGCGGAAATGATGTAATGATGTTCTTATGACATTTTGCGATACTCCGGAAATGAAAAGAAGAAAGTCGGATTTGAAGTCGGTTTTTTGTTTTTACTCGTATATTTGCTCGCAATGCAATACAGCTATATTAAATTTGTTTCCCCGTAACGTTACGCCACTAGTTGTACACGTAGTGCGCTTTCAATTGGATCGGCGACTAATTACCATTATCGGTTCCGCGGAAAACCACTCAGCTATCCGTGTTGCGTGCGTTACACAGCCGTCCCGCACTGTACCGTTTTGTCAAACTATTTGTGTTCATTTCGATCTGTGTGTTCGATTTTATTGACATTCACGGGCCTGTTGTTTAAATGTGGCCAGGAAAACTGTAATTGAAATTAGAATTTGGGACAACTACTAAAATCTCTAAAATTCAAAGGAAACACTAAAATATTCCAGTTATAGATTTCGTAGACGTTTTATATAGTTACAATCGGCTTAATAAACTTTGTGTTAGAGAATTGAAAAAGAAAATACTAAGAAACGGAAAACTCTTAAAGTCAGAAATGTTTCCAAACATTGCATATATTCGAGATACAGAGGTCCAACTTTAAATTTGTCGAGTTATAGAGGGACAAATTGTACCGATATGTCCGAAAATGGTTGAACGGCATAATAAATTTCCACGCACCTTAACTTAACATTCAAATCGCACTAGTAACCAAGACCCAACAGTCTGACATATATATTGGGCTGTAAATATACAACCACGATAAGGGATGTCATACGTCCCATGAAAATGACCACTGTAAAGTATTCGAAACGTCAAAAATTTAAAAATAAGACAAAAATTCAGAAACAGATCCGTGAAAATAGTTTTATTCAATGAGCTTTTTATTAGTTATGTGACAAGACAAAAAGTTTCAATATAAGAAAGCTACAATACCGTAGCACTTACGTAGCATTCGTGTTAGCAACGTTCAACAATCAATGCTGGCAACACAGGCTGCACTCAACGAAATGTGGTAATATTAGAATTAACGAACCAATCTCCACTAGAGTGGAGTTGCGGAAAGCATCGGGGCCCCCTCTTAATGAGAGGCAGCGCCGCGTGTGGGAACAACGGCCCTTTATTATGTAACTAACTGTTTCACTAGATTATTAACGCCTATGAATATGAACATGTTGTATGTACTACACTACTTATAGTACATATTATATTTACGGCAATAAGCCTATGGTTTAGGGTACAGGCCGAGTACGTTGAGTTGGTGTATGCGTTACCAAAGGTGTAATCGGCGAATGGAAGTTCAGAGGAGGATATAAGTTAGTGAAGATACATAGAGAGTCACCATTCATATATAAGGGGCAAGCGAGAGATTCGCGAGCCCATATTTTCATTCTCCCTTTCTGTTACAGACAGCTACGTTTCGTATATCTAAGATACAGTGCTCGCGTATTGTCTAACACTGTAGGAACAAAACAGAAGTTTGCGCACACATTTTCTTTCTCTCTTCAACAATCGTGTATGTATTTACATGTGTAGGTATATATATATATATATATATATATATATATATATATATATATATATATATATATATATATATATATATATATATATATATATATATATATATATATATATATATATATATATATATATATATATATATATATATCTGCATACATCGCATTTATCAAGAAGAGTGTTCTGAGTTGTTCGGATACATCCATAGCTGCGATTTCCATTACCGTACATCACGGCAGAATACCAAATTCCAGGATAGCAGAGGAGGGTAAGCAAAAAAAGCTACTATACTGGTTTTGTTACTGATATTGCTTACCAAGATAAGGGGCTTGATAGATTTTTCTAACAAATATGACGAGGCCAAAGTGGTTGCGTAATCAACGTTGTATCTTTCCGTTATTAATTTCCCCGACACGTTTCAGACTTTTCTCATTCGCTTTTCTTTCTGAAACTTCAGCGAACTCTTGGCTTTATTGATTGAATCTCACGAAATGTATTGCTTTGTATCAGCAGCGGATAAAATATAGATGTAATGAACCCACTGTTCTTTCTAAAAATGCAAATATTAAGCTCTCAGAACTAGAGGGATAGGCATGCTTTTTACAAATTCTTGTAGATGAGAGTAACCTAATTAGAAAGAGCGGTCTTGGATTTGAACCCAGAATATTTTAAAAGGATCAAATGTTAAACGTAATTACTCGTAGACGCTTTCTTTGTGATTCTGAATTATCGTGGGAATATTACGAGTTGTAATTAATTAGAACTTAACCAAACTCTCATAAAACTACCTTTGTAGTATCTATCCTTTCCAATTAAAAATTAATCATCGAAATTGTTTAGAGTGATATTGGCGCACACATACTTAATGCAAATTTAATAGTTATATGATACTCTCACATGCGCCATTGTCAGCACTACACTAGATTGGAATGAACAAAAAAACATCCAAATTAGTACGCCCAATCGAAAGTTATGAGGTAATGAACATAAAATATACAGACGAATTGAAAACGTCCACCTTTTTAAAAGTCTTTTGCTTCGTCTTTCATTCTTCGTACAGCAAAGGACTGGAATAGTTTGCCCGCGTCTGTCTTTCCTTCCGATTACAATGTGGGTATTTTCAAGAGTAGAGTGAATAGACATTTACTTTTTTTTTTTTGTTCACGCGGGGGAATCTTTTTACAGACCATCCTCCGGTACCCTGGATGGGCCCGGAGGGATGTGTGGGACTCGGCCTGGGCAGCCCCTACCCACTAAACCTTCCGCGAATGCCATCAGCCGTTATGAGCGGGGTGCCCCGGATCTGTAAGCAACAGGACCGGCCGGTCGGTCCCGGCAAAGACCGGACTTCATCCTCAAAGGGGACTTCTCCGGCACTCAGAGAAGTCCCGATTACGCCGAAGCATGCTGGGGCCAGGTACCCATCCTGGCCCCGCTTCGGATTACGAGGGCCGCAAGAGGAGGCGTTCATAACGCCTCCTGCGCACCCCGATACGTCGCCTGCGGAGGGGGGGGAGCCTCTGCGCTCCCCTCCCTGACCCGCTCGTCAACCTCCTTCTGGGACATGACCGTCTCACAGAAGGAGGCGACCGCCGTCCAAGACCTGTCGCTCGAGACCATCGCAAGAGCTAGGCTCGGAAGCGACAGGTCTACACCACCGATGTCAGATACCATGTCATGGCGCTGCGCTGCCCATCTCGGGCACACCTCAAGGGTATGCTGGGCAGAGTCCACCGCAGCACCACAATCATGGCACCGCTCATCGGCCTCCCGATGGACCGTCCGACACAGGTAGTCCCCGAAGCACCCATGCCCCGTGAACACCTGCGTCAGACGGAAGGTGAGAGGTTTGCGCTTTAGTTTGCGCGAATAGACATTTACTAAGCCAGTGCGCCTTACCATCCAGGACTGCATTTCCACTTAACATCAAGTGGGATCGTAGTCAAGCACTTGCTTAGAAATTATAAAAAAAAATACATAGAAATCAATTCAGTTCTATTCTATGTAGGTTATTGCTTAATTGTGTATTATTTACCGCAAATTATAAATGTTCAATAAATATATTATTTTTCAAAGGCAGTAAATACGCCCGGACCTTAACTAAACCGTTGTTAACAAACAACAATTACTAAACAAGGAACTGAAATACAATACCAACTGTACGAGGTGAAACCTAATTCCAGCAGTTCCAACACGTCTCACGTAATCCCGCAAACCCCTGGGCCGGAGAATCGTCGAAAATTATTCACATGCGGTCTAACTCCGAAATCTCGCTAAGACGTAGACGTCTGGAACCTACGCGATGACGGTTAACGACAATTGTATGCAAATACATCCCGATGTTGTCCCGGCATACTGCGGGATTACAACTACCAACATCACTAATCCCCGTATAAGTTAGTCCCCTGTTGTCGGAGGCTTAAGCGTAAGATATTGGACCAGTATGTTTGAATATTGGCCTAATATATACACTGGTAAATATGGTATTGACGTTGCCCTCTGACAATATTGGCCGCAAATGATTTGCCGTCCGCAATACTGGCACGCAACAACATTGGTGATGTGCGTCTGTAAACGTCGAAAGTACAGATAAAAACAAATTTATTTTACGCGCGTTTCATATTCGGATTACATAGAATGGATGTATTAGAAGAAAATGTGATATACCATTAGACAGTCGGCGCCAAACGCACAATACATTCTAAATAAACACTGATCATTAATTCATCGCATAAATCACACCCAGAGAAAACACTTGAAATGCTAGGCCGTCCGTAATGCACACTCGGAATACCAAATAACATAGAAAACATCTGAAAGAGATTCGCTGTGTGTAAAATCGGATAAATCAAAACGAAATGGAATAAGAAAAAGAGACAAAAGTCACGTCTACACTGAAGTACCGCGTTTTAATAGTCCGACGTCGTTAGGTCGGGGAAGAAGTAATTAAAATTTTGATAAAAGAATCACGAACACTGGATATCATTCTGGAAAAAAATGTAAACGAATAGGTGTGAGTAAACATGCCATAATCAAAAAAAAATAGTTGCAACTGTTGAACTATAAACAAGATAGCGTTTGGCAAGGCTGCAAGGCGCTTCCGATTAGACTGCGCCATCATTCCGCCGGTTCATTCAATATTTTTTTTACCGAACGCTGTAATTTCTTGGCTCGAACGCATCCGTTTACATGCCAAACAATAAATTTATTAGTCGAACGGAGGAGTGGCAACACTAACCCCGCGTCACTCGTCGATACGTCATCGATTGCGTCGGATTTTTGACATTTTCAAATTCAAAATTTTGCGTACGCACGATCGATTCGCACGCTTCGTAAATTATATAACGAACGCCCCGTCAAGGTGACTCGTCCGAAGCCACTATTGAATCTATTTTAGTTCGAATTTCATAAATATCCCGTGACAGCTCATCTCTCCTCTCCCGCGTCTTTTGCCGCCATGATTCGGCGGCCATCTTTGATGCGGGATTGCGTAATTATCGGGGCGCTGGTGTCGCACAGAAATACCGAGCTGCGGCGTCCCAAGCCGGCGTCCTTGCTAATTTTAAAGTCCTTTCCGAAAGTTTACAGTTTATGAGGTAATAGAGGTGTGACGTAGCGTTGGCAGATTGCCGGACGCCGTACGGCGGCTGATCAGAGGCAAAAATCAGACTGGCGGCCGCGTGCGGTGTTATTTTTAGCCGTGTCCCCGCAACGCACCTTCAGGGACGAGGGAATCTACTAGAAGCGTAACATCGAAAGTCGAACGCTGCGAACGATAATGTCCGCGGCGGAACCGGGTGGCGGACGATCGGAAAACTAATCGTATATTATCGTGCGCGTGTCCGGGCAGCAGATGCGCTAACCGAAATTGCAGCCCGCCGTGCTCGCCATCAATATCGCCGACCTAATTGAATATTATACAGCAATTTGTGTTGCCGAAAATCTGGCTGCGAATATGTGGTATCCATATATTGTCGGGTAACTGGTGTTAATGTTTCGTATGGGCACGACACGATGCGATGCAGTGTTGCAGAACTAAATTTAGCCGAGCTCTGTTTTAGCTCCGAGCCTTACCGTTTGCGCAACGTCGCCTCGGACCGCGGCCGAGACGGTAAGTTCTATTATCGGAAAAATGGACCGATAGCCGTTGGGAAATATTGTCATTCTCAACCTTCTTTCTTTTTAAATATTTTACAAAGCAAATACCCTTCTTTACCGCTGAGTAGTATATTGTAAGTGTTACATTTAATTTATCTCCGGCCTTTTGTCTCCTTAATTAATATCTTGTTTTTTATACAACAATGGACCTTTATAAATCCTTTTAACCCAGACTGGATAGTAGGTTTTTACCAGATACATATTTTGGTTTTAGTGATTTTGTCGTAACAATACGAAAAATGAATGCCAATAATATTTTTTTTTTACAAATTTTTAAATTAAATTACATTCTTGTTAACCATTCCAAATAAGCTTAGACTATGGATCGATCTGTCGATCCTACGACTTTACGATTCGCAGACCATACCCTAAACCATTAGGCTACTGACGCTTCTATTGGTAAAATCGTTAGAAAACGTACCATAACATTTATATTATTTAAAAATTGGCTTCTACATCTTTTTAACCAGGATATTAATTTTTTAACGATTTGAAATGACATAATATGATCCTATATTCAATAGACGGTAACCATGTCGACTCCATGTACCAAACCCAAAATTTTGGGAAATGTATCGAGTTAGGATAGCTTATAAAACTACATAGCCTTCATATTTTGTTTCATATATAGTCTATATCTAATCTTCCGATTAAAGCTACCGACCAAATCGTCGTTCGAGCCCTTCTCATGTGCCCTAGCCCCAATAGAGGTTCAGGCCTAGCGAACTAAAAGCACATACAAGTAAAAAGGGACCTGTTATGTGAAGAAAATGTTGTTTTTTTATTAATAATAGCGACGTTATATAAACGCAAATTCACCAGCGAACCATGAATACATTACGAGTACAAAAGCGACAATGAATCTTTAAGCGTTTTAATAGAATATACTGCAGGCAAACATCGCGGACCGGAAGTCCCGTGGAAATTAATTCGTGCACAGCGTGAACGTGATAAATTCTCTTAACAAAATACATTTTGGCCGGGGGCCACGCGTCATTATTACAATCAGGCTGCGGCCCTTAACCATTATTTTCACCCTCGAGCTTTTAATGACATATAATAACCCATTTTATAAATTGACTTGACCAAATGGTCACCGACTGTATGAACGCATCTTTAGCTCCGATAGCAATGGTAGGTTGTCATGCCTTACTAAGCTTGTGTGCTTTACCATACTCGACTGCATTACCACTTAATAATCAGGTGGGATTGTGGTCTCTTCTAAGCTAGGAAATTACAAAAGAAAAGGTACATTGTATTTTAATAAAAAAATCAATAATAATTCCCCACCTTCCATCTACCAACAGACTTGAGACCTCAAACCTGAACGAAGCGCTTTGTTTATTTTATTATAGGCACAGCAAAGGACTGTAATAGTTTTCCCTTGTCTGTCTTTCTCTCTGATTATAATTTCAAGAGTAGAGTGAATAGGCATTTACTAAGCTAATGGTAGCCAGAACTGCCATTTCCACTTAACATTAGGTGGTATTATGGTCAAGCACTTGCTAATAAATTACAAAAAGAACGTACGTGGTATTTTGGATTTCTGAGTAAGGAATAACATAATCTAATTCACCATCTTTCACCATCAGACTATAAGCAAACGCACTACTGGATTTCATTATTTTGTTGTGAACATCCCTCAATTTCGAACGAATTCTTCTTCGTCTTTCATTATTCGTACAAAGGACTGGAATAGTTTGCCCGCGTCTGTCTTTCTTTCCGATTACAATGTGGGTATTTTCAAGAGTAGAGTGAATAGGCATTTTCTGAGCAAATGCGCCTTACTATGCAGGACCTACATAAGGTCGGATTGTGGTCAAGCACTAACTTAGAAAGTATAAAAAAAAACGCTATTCTATAAAAAGATCATCTTTACGTCTACTACTTATACCTGAAGTCTACTTTTCTAAAAACGAAAATTCATTTACACAAGATGACTAGGATTTGAATTTCTGACTATGTGATCAAAAAGTGTACGAGGTATGCTACACGCAAGTGTAAAAGGTACGCTTTGCCACTAATCGCTGTTTCACTTCCAATGATCTATCATTTAAATTAAAGCTGAAACCACCAAATACCTATTGTTTAAT
Source organism: Meandrusa payeni (assembly GCA_029286785.1). Taxonomy (NCBI): domain Eukaryota; kingdom Metazoa; phylum Arthropoda; class Insecta; order Lepidoptera; family Papilionidae; genus Meandrusa; species Meandrusa payeni. The sequence goes on from JAGSMX010000029.1 coordinate 9,747,616, forward strand.
GACCACTGAAGTCTATAGCAAACTCCCGTCGTACATCAGCGCGGTGCAAGGGAAGTCTGCAAGTAAATTTAACGTTCCCAGGGCAAGCAATTACTGTGGAGACAGAACTCTAATGAAACGCGTTCCTAACTTGTTCAATAGCCAGTGGATAAAAATCCCATATCTTCTTGAAAATTTCCCCCCGTAAACAAAAAAATAAGGTTGGTTCTAGATTGCGGCATCTCAAAAATCCTACACCAACGACATGGATATTTGTATAGCACTCTAATGTAAATGTTTTCGAGTAGCAGTCCTTCTTCGCCATTGATAGCTTTGCGAAGAAATTATATATAATTGAACAGAGATAAAAATTGTTAACAGTTTTATTTCAATTCGAATTTCTCATTGTTCATGCTTAGTAAGGACGATACTGCGTAGTATGTTATTAATTAAACCATTTATTCATAATCTGAACAGAGCAAGTTCTTCGTATTTGTCTCGTCACTATTGTTGTCTTACTTCCTGAATAATCACTAAATCATTACGTGCGTACTTACGAATGATACTTGCTGCAAACTGCATCGGTACGTATGACTCAATTATTCATGGTACGGTTTTAAAAATAGACAGTTATTTATAATACGAATAATAATCCAATACTGTCGCATTGGTTTGATGTACGTGACGCTTTTGGGTAGTGAATATTTTTTTCTTGATAATAAGCGAAAGGTTAAGGAACAATTGATGTATCTACTCGTACCGTGGTGGTCGTATCACGACGAAGGGCAGCTCACCGTGGGAGGTTTTAGTCAGTAGGGGCCTCTTGTAGGCCGAGCCCGACATAACGCACCCGCTGCCCCTGGCAGGTTATACGAGTAAGTAAACAAATTTCCTCCCACGTTAAATAAAAACAAATGCCGCCCAGGTCAAATTTCTCTTTTGCTGCATGAGTTTGGATTCCTCTCTATCAGGTGATGTTATGCCCGCATATTAACAATGGCCAGCCAAATAACTTTTTTTTAATACATTAACGATTTTTTTTAACGTAGGAGGAAATGCGTTTACTTATATGTCGGGTTCGACTTATAAGAGGTCCCTACCGAATAAAACCTAGGTGAGACGACCTCCGCCATGATGGGGCGAGATGGGGTCGCGTTAGCACTTCAACATGGGAACAGTTAGGAAAACCGAGCCTCCTGCACTTGTGGAGGGGTAGCCTTGCTCAATTGTTGATCTAGTTCAGTGGTCGCCAACCTGCGGCTCTTTCTGTCCTTGCCAACGGCCCTTCCACGTAATGTTTAGTGTAGACACGGTCTTTTACTTATTATATAACAAGTTTAATCTTAAATAAATCTCGTCTATTTTAACGTAGTAGACAGAGACAGTAATTGATTAGCCTCTTCTTATCCGGCATGTGATAAGTTTATGACCTTTCTCAAGTCACAAATTTTAGCAAATGATTTCTTGTCCGTAACTAACCGAAAAATATCTTTCCATAAAATCGTTAAGTTCTTCTATAATATATGTCATAGTTAAAATTTGACATAACAATTATTGACACGTGTATATGAGAATAAAGAAAGAAAAAACAGACAGTGGCATCCGGAAACTGTCCAAGAATATCTTTTCTAAAAAGGGAACGAAACCGAAAAAGTCCGGTAGGTGTGTCCCGTGCGACACAATACATGCTTCGAGATTTATGGCGCAGAGAAAATAATACAGCTTCAACTTGAAAGAACAATTATGAAAGGATAACATAATACTGTTTTACTATATAACAAGTATATGTAGTTTTTAATTTTAGTAAATTTGTAAATAATTCTTTGAATATGGACGTCAATAGCTGCGACATAGTTCTTACTACTGCGGCTATTTTCGAACTAGTTTGTACATGTTTGAATGTTTGGTTTGAAAGAAAAATTATTATTATTAAAAAAAATCTTTTAAGACGTACTGTTTTGTCATGGATACCAACGTCAGTACTGGACCAAATTATTATATATATTATATGGGACCACACTGTAAGCACCGGCTTTCAAATAAAAAAAGAATCATCAAAATCGGTTCACCCAGTCGAAAGTTCCGAGATAACAAAAAATCCTACAAATTGGGGAGCACCATCTTTTGAAGTCGGGTGCACGGTTAAATAATTTATCTACATATCAAATAATTTCATATCCTAGTAGAATATTTATTAATTTGTACTGGTGGTCGATGTTCGATTTTAACCCAGTAATTGGAGTTTTAAAATCACACTTAATTCGCAGCTCGTAACTTATTCGGTGAATCTGTCACTGATTATTTGTATTAGTTACTTGACGTACGTTGCCAAGTATAATAACCGTGTATCAAACGTATGGTAGTGTGTGACATTTTATTGCTATAATGCATTTTGTATGCATAATTTAAAAAAAATTAGCAAACTGCATTCTTTCTTTATATAAACTATATGTGTGAGTAATGTCATACACCTCAGTTCGTGCAATTTTCGAAAGAAGCGGTACAAAGTTTTTGCTTCACGTAATAATATTATTTATTATTTGAACGTATTCATCTCAAAATGTATTCGACTGAAACTTCCAACGCTTCCCGAAGTGGCACTCAAAGTTAGTTTAGCTTTTGAATGTCTCTTAGATTATCCGTGAAATAGCAACCGACCGACTCGTGGTTCGGCCCTCTCGGGCGCCCTCGGATCGGCATGCTTACGCGTAATTACTATGTTACCGTCCAAGCCGAGGTTACCCCTCACCGGGAGGACCCTTGTGTCGAGTTACTAGCAATAGAGGTTCAGGCTAAGCGACCGAAGAGCTATGCCACCTCTCAATCCGGTGAAGCAGTCAAGGCCAGCTTCTCTGGCCAATCTGTGTAGTTCGTCATAAAAAAAAATCGACTAAAACTTTTTTTAATTATTTTTTATTAGTTCATCTCGGGGCAAATTATCATATGGCTCACGTGATCTTATGCGATTACGGCACCCTTAAACGCCTATTAAAGGGATTGCAGATCCGTTGCCAAGCAATAACAAAATTTAACGTAAGTAATATATTTGAGCCGTGGTAGCTCAGTGTGAGCCGTGGTAGCTCAATGTCCGGGCGGTAAGTTGCATAGTACGCTAGCAGCCCGAGTTCGATCTCCGGTGCCGGTACCAATAAATTTGCTGTTGCAATTTTATGTGCTGATTTACCACGCGCTCGGCGGTGAAGGGAAACATCGTGAGGAAACCTACATGTTTTAGAAAAATTTTCTACGGCATGTGAAGTCTGCCAGTCTGCATTAGGACCGCGTGGCGGACTATGTCCTTATACTCTCTTTACAGAGAAGGCCTGCGCCCAACAGTGGGACATATATATAAAGGCTGTAACTTAAATATATTTAAAATGTATCAAATCATTAAAGAATTGAACTCTATGCTAGATTTTTAGTGGCCGGGGTTGAGTCCATAACAAAGCAATCCACAGTAAATCGATGCATGTCTTCTTCAATTCTAAAATTACTTTAAATTATAAACATATCGTGTCCCAAACTGCGTTCGAAAACAATGTAAATGAAATCTATAAGCGTAAAATGTGATCAGAGTATTTATTTGAAGTTTATGCAAATAAGACGACTAAAACTGTAAAAACAGTTGCTGTATAATAAATAAGGTGAACAGAACAAAAACTCAGAGGAAATTCTGCGTAAGTAGAATCCACTTGGGGATGCATAAACATATTCAACATAACGTTATTTATGAGGAAATAAAGTGGAACCGCTAGTACGTTGAAAATCTGCTCATGCCTCTGTCGTGAGAGGCGAGTATCCTCCTTTTGGTCAATTTTTACATAAAAAGGACATATCAGAGGAAAAGATTAAACAAACATTAAAATCAAATATTAATTTTCAAAAAATATATCAAAATTTAGAAGCTTTAATAGTTCATAGCATGCGAAACACAAGGTCGCAGGGTCGAGACCATCCACCGGTTATTGACGTGAATTATCTTCTAACATTTTAACATCTTCTAACATTATCACAACACATATTTCGGGCATATAATGCGTAGAGGGATGGCAACCTTGAAAAGCTGGTCATCGTTGGCAATACAGAAGGCAAGAGAACAAGAGGCCGGTCGCCAACACGATGGTCTGACCAAGTAAAGGTGCCATCTCCTCTCCTAATCTCTACCAGTTGGTGAGGGCTGCCTCGGACCGAAACCGATGGAGGCAGGTTGTCCATTTGAGGGGCCCTAGTGACCACGATCCTCAGAAATGAGGGAACGACAAAGAAGAAGAATCTTCTAATATAAGCTTAGGCTTAGAATGGTTAACAGGAATGTTATTAATATATATATAAAAATATCAAAAACAAGGTTCCTTGCGACATTCCTTAATACTTGGGTTTATAGCAATGACTTTCCGTTTTCGATTTTTTCATTATCAGTATTATATATCATATTATTATAGGTTTAGGGGTACTGTCTGCGAATCGTAAGGTCGTAGGTTCGAATACATTCGACTATTGACGTAAACCATCTCCTAGTACAAGCTTAACCTTAGTTGTAGTTAGAAATATTGCTAGCTTTCTTTTTAAAAAAATATTTCAGCCGGATGTCTACTGTTAGACAGTTACCCCAATGATTTCCAAACACACAGTTTGTAAGCGGCTTTCATCTAGCTTTTCCTGCGTCCTTTATGAGGTCATAAACAAATTCGTTATGTAGCGATGAATAAAATAATTAATTCAATAATTTAATAATGTAATATTATAGATGTACAAATTCTAAAATAACGTAAAAAATGCAGTTTGCCTTTTGATCTAACAAATTCTTCTCTCATTTTCCGAGCGAAGATTTATCTAGGCGTGTCGTCGACGTTTCGCAAGTTCTAGATATCGTATCGGCAGTTCACGGCGGGGAGAGTTCCTACCGTCGTAACAATGGATACTTTCTTAAATGCTTCAAAAAAGAAATTGAAATACATGTTGTATAATTTAACGGATTTTCTCATGATATCATCTTAATTTATAAATTGTAATTGTAATTGAAGGTTTAATTTTTGGATGCTTATTATATACTTTAATAGAATTAGGCATTGTTTTAAGGAAAGTGACAGGAGAGATACTTTTTACCTTCTCCTTTTGAAGTCGGTTAATTATAATTTCTTCAATTACCTAATTATATAAATTACCTTAATTGTTTCATTACATTTTTGAAAGGTCTAGAAATATAAATTGTACAAAAATAATAATGGTAAAATTACAACGCTAGGCAAATTAAGGTCGGTTTCATTTTGAAACTTCGTATATTTTTACAGTTTGGCTTTGGAAATTTCACGAGTTTGTCGGCGTGTAATTCGCTTGATGAAAAAAGTCCGAGTTCCGTTCTCTTACTATTCGATAACGTGTATCACAACCTGAAAATGTATTAAGAAGAACCTCTCACACCCTTTTAACCCTTTCGGGGCAGCCAGGGTTAGGTCTTGCCATCTACTATTAACAAAAACTGCACATATATGAAATATGTTAAGTACCGATTCGGTTCGTTCGCCACAGCCCAGCTTCTAGGTTAAATTTACAGCCTTTTATATATATAATATTATTTATACAAACATATATATTATATATATACTTCAAATATATATGTCCCACTGTAGGGTGGAGGCGTTCTCTGTAAAGATAGTGTAAGGGCATAGTCCGCCACGCGGCCCTAGTGCGGATTGGTAAATTCACATGCCTTAGAAAAATTTTCTAAGGCATGTAAGTTTCCTGACGATGTTTTCCTTCACCGCCGAGAGCGTGGTAAATCAGCACATACAATTTCAACAACAAATTCATTGTTGCCGGCACCGGGGATCCAACTCGGGTTGCTAGCGTACTATACAACTTAAACCAAACGCCCGGACACTAAGCTACCGCGGCTATTTACCGACTTCCAAAGAAGGTTCTCAATTTCTTTGTATTTTTTATAAATCAATTTTTTGTTTGAAATAATTTTAGGTTTTATTTTGCGAGGTTTTGTAATACTTTAAGGTTAAATTGTATTCAATGTTCAACTTTCACGTACATACCTAACTATATTATATACTACAAAATTCGTCGTGCCAGTAGTACGCCATCGCTAAACCTTATTGGTACCAACCAATTACGAGGCCCAAGGCCTCACGTACGGATCAGTGGTGGTCATCAGAACAGTGACGAAAAAACTGCAACTGCACGACAGCGTCCAACATGCTGTAGTGGCGATATCCCGACACACCGTCAGCTGTGTCTATTATACAGATGACTATGACGACGCCACAAGAAGATTGATGACAAAGGCAATGGCCGCATCAAGGGAGAGGATAGTGGACTACAACCTGAAAATGGCCATGAGAAGCAGGGCCACAGCGGTCGCAGAGAAGCTAATAGCAATGCAGCGGGGCGTCTGCGACGCGTGAACCCACAACGATCTCTGGCCACCTCCAAATTCAGGCATTATATATATATAAAAAAAAATAATAATAAGGAAAATAGTAACTGTCGAAGTGGCACTTTTTAAACAAATACAGAGTAAACAATTTAAGTGTATTGGAAAAGAGCACGGACACAGGTCTGTGGTTGCAATATAAGAATAAATAAATAAAAAAAAAAAACAATTACTAAAACTTGCGTTACCGTAAAAACTCACATTCGCCAGAGCCCAGAGTGTGGTATTTGCCATACATTCATATCAATAATCATTCCATCAGTACCAAATACATTAAATACTAACACACACAATATCGTCGTGCCAATAGTATGCCATCGGTAAACCTTATCGTACCAACCAAATACTAAAAAATTGTAATAACAAATATCGACCACTATGATACCAATTAACGTTTATTTTGTACACATTTGATTCAGCAGACTCGGGCCCCTGTTGGCAACACGTGGCATGAGTTTTCTGGCAAAGTCCAACTGCCACCTACTATCCGGGATACTCTAACCTTGACACTATACTGACCATTGTCAATGCTATCGGCGACAAGACCAAGAAACGAAATTAATTCACCACCTACAGCATTCTGTCAACGAAACACACATATTTTTTGTACTAAAATAACGATAGTGTCTGAATTTTTGAAGGGTCTCATAACGAATCAAGAATTGATTTGCTTGGCTCTACCACACAACACAAAGCTTCAATATGTATTAAGAAAATACTGTTCTTTCTTGTTTTTTATTACTTTCAATCTGATTTTAAATAATCGAGGATAGAATTTGTGACGGAGTACTATGAAATTTCCCGGACTTATAGTTTATATAGAAGAGTGCGATTTCCCAGCACCTCCCTCTATTTCTCCCCAGTATTCTGCAAGGTCCTGATAGGCCCCCGATGATTACGAGCACAGTGCAGAAAGGCTCCGGTACGATCCGCTGGAGATCCCGGAGCCCCTCGCTATGCACGGAAGAGGGCCACTGGGAGGGTTTAGTGAGTAAGAACCTCACATAATAATCTCTTCAACAAGATACTCCGCCTTCTGGCGATTCAGGCATAAAAACAACTGTATTAACAGTAAAGGTAACACTTTTAACAAAATTAAGGGCATTAGGAAAGAGCACGGACACAGGTCTGTGGTTGCCCTTTATTGAATTAAAAAAAAAACCTTCAACTTTGTTTATTCCTTACTAGAATTATTAATCGATAGATAGATGCAAACATAAGGTAGAAATGTTAATACGGTACGCGCTACGGGTAAACGTTGCCGAAGAATTCCTTCTGAAGCTCAACTTGCGTAGTGTAAAACAACTGACTACACAGCAACAAAAGAAACAAGAAAATTCAACATAAGTTCAGTTTTAACGTCTGCTTCACAACAATAGAGCAGTCGGCGATCATAATAAGAGCGTGGTTTAATGTTGAGAAATGTGCGTTAACCGTAGTGTAGCGTAACAGGCGCGGAGAGACGAGGGCAGCGCTGCCAACTTGCGGGCCTGCCAAGGACTTGACTCTCGACGACCCGTCACTTGCCCACTGACCTTGACGACCTTTCCCTTGAAAAGGTACGGGTAAAGGTAAATACTTCCTTAAAATCCCACCCTAATTCTTTCGTTCATTACTTTCAAAGAACTATTTATTATAAAAGCATTTTTTTATCTCATAATAGAGACTTTAATCGTATCAATCTTTTTGTTTGATAAACAAATACAAACACTCACGTCCGTCACCTCGAGGGGAAGCAGAGATAACGGAATTCGCGTCATTCCCATTCATATATATACTCATTTCTAAAATTTGGTTTAGGTCTCCCCCTTATCTGCCGCTTTTGAATTACCTCCAATCAAACAGTATCGTCATTTATCCTTATTTATTAAACCATATTTTTTGAGTTTTAGAAGTAAAGGATAAAAATGTTATTAATTTAACTCGAAAAACGTTTAACTTAAATAAAATTAAAGTTACAGGCTATATATTTATGTACTACAAGCACAGGTCTTCTCTGTAAAGACAGCACAAGGGCATAGTCCGCCACGCGGCCCTAGTGCGGATTGTCAGACTTCACACGTATTAGAATTTTTTTCTATTACATGTAGATTCCTCACGATGTTTTCCTAAACCGCCGAGCTCGTGGTAAACAGCATATAAAATCATAATGATAAATTCATCGTTGCCGGCATCGAGGATCGAACTCGGATTTCTAGCATGCAACTTGAAACAACCGCCCGGACACTGAGCTACCACGGCTCTAAACTTATTTGAATAAGACGTGCCGTCATAAGGTTTAGCTACCGTGAAGTTTTTATATGAAAAGGAGACTTTTTTATTTGGAATTTTAATAATTCAAAATAAGAAACCATATGACATACACGTCTAACGACTAATTACCACTCAAGTAGTGCTTATAGCAAAAAAAATATCTACGAAACCGCACAAAGTTGTGGAGCTGATATTTAACACGTGCTCCCGACAAGCGCGGAGACAAGGAGCGGGCGATGCGATCTCGCGACGATGTGGCTAATAAAACTTAATTTTATATCCCTGCAGCGAAGCCTTCGCCCCCGGAAGATGATTCGCAGCGGGCGTTCCCGTTGAAATTTTTAGGGCTGCCGCCACTGGGGCTCGGGGTGCAACTAACACTACATTTGGACCACTGCCCAACGGCATTCGGTAATAAACAAATATTTTTCTTAGACAAGGAAATATTTCAACGGGTGCATCAGGAAAAATATGCCGTTTATCATTTCAAATTGTCGTCTTAACGGCTGCTAAAATGATTGTTTAAATGTAAAGTATTACTTTACAGACTTCAGAATGGGGTCACCGCATCGCAATCGATTTTAATAAAATCTTTCCATCACTTGTACTTGGGACCATAGCTATTTAATAAATTTATCTCACGGTCATTGTAAAAAAGATAGTTTACTTGTTTCCCCATAATTTTACCTATGAAGAGACAGAAAAGTTTCTTCACAGTCCAAGATAAATTATCCTCGATTTTTCCGTTTTGCAAAACATTGGCATAACATAAATTAAAAAAAAAACACTTTCTCCTTAATACACGCTCTTTCTCCCACGCACACTATTCTTTACACAAACACACTCAATCACATAAATTATTAACATTTAGTTCCTAAGATAAACTTTGAGTTAGGTACAATATCTCCCTATGGATTACTCTAGCTGGGAGATGTGTACCAAAAATCTGAGAAAATAAATTGTAATTATAATAATTAATATATCTGTGCAAAATGTGTGTGTGTGTGTAAAAAAAATATTTCATTTCATTCCCAAAATCCATTACTATCCATTCACACATTAACTTAGGAAATCTCGTGTCAGTGTTAATTACGTATCTATATATATAAAAGAGAAAGTGTGTGGGTATGTTCCATATAGGCTCCGAAACGGCTGAACCGATTTCAATGAAACTTTCATGGGAATCTTCAGATTAACCTGGCGAGTAATCCTTTAAAGTTTGGTGACGATCAGAGCACTCCTTTATTTGAACTGTCAAATACAGCTTTTATTTACTACGATGATATTCTATTGTTTTATAACTCAAATTTGAATTGACACATGCGTTGTGTATATTTATGTCATTATGAACCATTTTGAAGTACAACGGAGTATATTAAAGTATACTGAAGTATATTAAACATAATAATTAAAGATTTTGAAATATTCAAGGTAAGTTATAGGACGCGAATATATCCGTTTACCGATGCTGCTGATATGTACATGGGTGTAGGTAATGATCTTCACCCGCTCGAGAAGAGAATGAATAATTTAATATATTGTGAGAGTTATGTTAAATATTTACTGATGTAAGTTTATTGTTTATATATATATATATAGTATTTAGTAGTGGTACTAGTATATTATACGAGTAAAGACTAAAACCGTCAGTTATGTGACTGGTATAATAATGCCGCTTAAGTTTATTATAAAATATAAAGAGGGTGTTGATTAGCGTCAGTTCAGTCAGACAGTCAGTCAGTTTTTGGTTTTTACTCGTAAATTATTGTAGTCGGTTGAAAATAAAGCGGATAACCTTAAAGTTATTAGATCTGCTTAACATAATGCAAGTTCAATTCCATTGTAACAGTCTATGAGAAACTTTCAAGTGAATTGTAACCGAGTTAGTGGTCCAGACAATTCACCCGATGCCCCTACGAATATCGTAAACTTGTTTAATTGTAGCCACTGCATATTCAATAGCAAGCTTCTACGACATCGTCTACGAGGAGCTTTAGTAAGTACCTAATAACATTCGCTTCTTCGCTCTCACATCGTCTGTATGTTTTTGTTATCTAATAAATTACAACTGGCTGTTTTTTTTTATTTGAAGGCTGGTGCTTCCCATGTGATCCAGTTTTTAGAATGGCAATGAGAAGACCATATAAGTCTTAAATTTGCATTAAATATATGCGCAACAAACGACGAATAACTCAATATCACGGCAACCGATTTCGAGATTATTTATTTATTAGAAAGGGTTTCCTTTAAGAGTAGTTTGATGAGTGTTTGATTTCGTAATATTCCTACAATAATTCGGAAATACAAAAAGGGCATCCGCGTGTATTAGCGTTTAACGTTAGATTCTATTTGAAATCGGTTTTTGTTTTTACTCGTAAATATACGTAAATAAAGCTATAAAATATTCTTTATTTTTGGAAAGTACTGATGAATTCAGCCTGGCACCTCAAAGTCGTAGTTGTTTATTGTAAATAGACCTGTTGCAGACAGGTAAGAAAAAACAAACGAATTAAATATCTCTCGAAACACTGAAAAGATCAGCCGAGAAAATCAACTGTAGCTCTTTTCAAAATGTTAAAAGAAAAATTTTCAGTTTTCTACATAGAGTATGCGTTACTAACGCACGCTAAAAAAGAAAAATAAGTATATATAAGTATAAGCTCTCAACTTTAACCCTAACGGGGCAGACAGAGGCAGCTTTCGCTATGCGATGGTAACAAAGCTCTTCGCCATAACAAACAAAACTGGGTAAAAACCTTTTCTTTTTTTTGGTGTACACGGGGAGGAAATCTTCACAAAGATACCCCGCCTTCTGGAGGGAAGGCGGTGGTTATGTGGGGTTCTTACCCACTAAAACCTCCCCGGTGGCCCTTTCCTCGGTGCATGACGACACGGGCCAGCCGATGTCGCCTTTTTCCCGGGTCCACCTTGGCGGACGACAAAGGCCCCCACCCTTGTCGCCCAGTGAACCCGAGGCCCCTCTTAGTCGCCTTGTACGACAGGCAGGGGATACCGTAGTCTTATTCTTGAGAGCCCAGAACTACAGGGCCGTAGGTGAATGCCTACCCTATCTAAATACCGCCGTCTACGACTGTATAGTCGTTAGCGCTGACACTGTTTCCTTGTAATCTATTTCATTCTAATATATTTGTCTACTCAATCGACTTCAAAATAGGAGTAAGTTCTCAATTCGACTGTATGTTTTTTTTTATGTTTTTTAACCTCATAACTTTCGACTGGGTGCACTGATTTTGATAAATTTTATTTGAAAGCTGGCGGTCCCATTTTAATTTGGTCCAATTCTGTCAGTGACATCCATGAGAAAACCAAATAAGTCTTAAATTTTGTGTATGTACGCCACACATCAATTTTTTTTTGGTCGAACTACAAAGATTGGCCAGAGAATCTTTGAATGTTTGAATTGAGAGGTGGTTAGTCTTAGGTCGCTTAGCCTGAATCTCTATCGCTAGTAACTCGACACAAGGGTCCCCCGGTGAGGGGTAACCTCGGCTTGGACGGTTTAAAAGATACCACCCCAACCGATTTCGATGATGGAAAGGATGTACTTCAATAGTCGTTTGATGATAATGGTTAGTTTCTGATTATCTCTATTTCGTAATATTCGTACGATAAGTTAGATATTCAGGGAAGGCGTCCGCGCATAACAGCGTTTAACGTTTGACTCGATTTGAAGACAGTTTTTTGTTTCATTTAATTATCAAATCACAACGAAGCTAAAGGAATTTAACTTCAAAAAATGTATCACTACAGTTTAATATGGCACTTGCAAAAGCTCGTTAATAATGCGGATGTACTTCCAACATGTACCATAGATCGAGTACACCATAAACATTCTAAACTAGACTGCATTCATCGACATTTGCAATTTATAACCGTGCCCCCGCACTACAATTACGCCTGTCCCTCTACATAAATTTCCTTCCCGCACACTCCACTCTAGACCGCCTTTCTCGTATTTATCGGCTTCCCAGTTGCGTTTTTATTATTTTTAGTGCTGTGACGGAGAAAAGCAGAACATGTAACGACTTCGCAACATCTCCAATTCCTTTATTTGTGATGATATTCGTACAGCTTCCGTTACGTGGGAGCTTTCGTATTAAGGTGATTTAATGATTTGGAAAATAATTTCACATGGTTTCAAAGCGAACCACTTGAAACCGTGCTGTCATATACGGTAGTCGTGGACAAAAATAAAGTATCGGAATAACGGTTCTGTTAAGAAATTTTGAATATCTCAGAAGATAAAGACGCTAGCTAACTGAAATAAATTGTGCATGATAGACAATTAAATATCCTTAAAATTAAATAAAATATTTTTATTAATTTATTTATATTTCATCAAAAACATAAACTTAAACGAAAAGGATATCTTACGTAAACTTAGATAATACAGTATTTTTCATTAAATTTTATTTTTTAAAAAATTTAGTAGTGTTGCCTCCATGTGCCGCATATTAATTGTCTATTATGCACAATTTATTTCAGTTAGCTAGCGTCCGAGATGTTCAAACTTTCTTAACCGACACTTTATTTTGGCTCACTGCTGTTATATTTAGAGATTATATCTTTATATTCTTTCGGATTCTTCCGGATCCTTATTTCTTTCATACATGCTTACATATATTCGTTTTTAATACTTATTATCGTTAGTGTGCGATGCAGCAAGGAATTAATAAAATATCATAGTTTCCGTTGCGTGTTACGCCGCCATTTTGTTACCTTTACGGGTCGGTATAAACTTTACAAACAGATTCACAAGTTCATAAGAGCTTTCTACCTGAACAAAATGGAGTATCCTTGACTATTCAACTAAAAACTTCAACCCCAATTTATGTTACTATTCACAAGTTGTTTCGTTTTAAAATAATATTTTCATAATGGTATGTAATTCATATGTGAAACTTTAGTGTTAAAATATCTGCTTGCTATAAGACCCTATTTAAGTATTATAGTGTATCACGTGTGTTCCAACTTAGGTAACTACAAGAATTTTGCAGCAATCTTTTTTTTTATGGGGTATAAACTAGTGCTTGACCTCAATCCCACCTGATGTTAAGTGGTGATATAGTCGAAAGATGGTACGTGCTAGTTCATTAAGCGCCTATTCACTCTACTCTTGAAGGCTCCCACGTAGTACTTGGATGGAAAGACTGACGCCGGCAACTTGTTCCACTCCCTTGCTGTACGCACGATGAACCATGACTCAAATCGCTTGTTCGGACGCGCGGAACATCGACTATGAAAGGGTGGAGACCCGCCGAATGTCTTAACGTCCGAAGGTAAAATGGGGATAGGGGTATTAACTCGTGTAATTCCTATGCACACTCTCCAAACCTCTCCTCTTTTTATTTGAAAGGATGCACTTAAAGAGTAGTTGAAAAGCTCTCAGCTTGGGTAAGTCCTGATTAATTTTATTTCGAACGTATTTACGTATTATCGTAGATACTAGATTAGATAGTAAGGTGTGAACGTAATAAATTCGGAAACGTTTGATTAAATTTGAAGTCGGTTTTTGTTTTTGTTCTTTAGAGTCCTTGCTATTGCGTATACCATACCAGCATCTACCATGATCATAATTTATTTGGTCCATTTTTAATGACGTAAATTTTTTGATAAATTTCGTAGTGTAATCATATCAATATTAATAAATCACTCACACCTCCGTCCTAGAGGGGTAAGTAGAGATTACGTATTCTATTTAACACGGTCCTGATACACCTCTTTCGTCTATTGCATATATCTCCGCATACTTAAGACAGGTTTCGTAGAAGCCAGCCCTGTAGTTCTGGGCTCTCAAGAATAAGACTACGGTATCCCCTGCCTGTCGTACAAGGCGACTAAAAGGGGCCTCGGGTTCACTGGGCGACAAGGGTGGGGGCCTGAGTCGTCCACCAAAGTGGACCCGGGAAGAAGGCGACATCGGCTGGCCCGTGTCGCCTTGCGCTGCGAGGGCACAGGGGGGGAGGGAGTAACCTCCCCCCCCGGGACGTGCTCTCCTTGAGCACAGTGCAGAGGGGCTCCGGTGCGTTCCACTGGAGATCCCGGAGCCCCTCGTCATGCACCGAGGAAAGGGCCACCGGGGAGGTTTTAGTGGGTAAGAACCCCACATAACCGCCGCCTTTCCCCCATAAGGCGGGGTATCTTTCTGAAGATTTCCTCCCCGTAAACAAAAAAAAAAAAAAAAGGTTTCGTAGAAGCAGCTAGTGAAGTCATGTTAATGAAGAGAGATAGGCAGGCCAATATTTTGTGGTGGGATGATGACGAACGAAAGGATATCTCCTAAGGATATCACCAACACATGACATTATTTCTGCGATGGAAATACAAGTGCATGGATCGCAAAAATAGATTACTAAACCGAAGGGAGATGTATTAATTGTTTGATCAATTGCTTTGTTGTTTTAATGTGGACAGGGCATGAAATTGTCATCTTGCACTCATTTAGAAATTATTAAGAAAATCGCAAATGTAATTACGTCATTCGTTCCTTAAAACTGCATCGGAATTCGCTGCAAAACTTACACCAGTCACTTCTAGTGGCAGTCCAAAATGTTTAGAAGGTATGACGTAACGCTTGCAATAAACCAATCTCCAACAACTACCGCATTACGGTAGACATAAGTAGCACAGTGGTGGGTATTCATCCACACGGAAATTTTAAGCAGACGTCGTACTGGTAAAAAGGTCGGACAGGCGTCATAACTCATACAGAAACACGTTGCTGAATCTAGAGCGCCGCTTACCGCTTCAGTTTTAGGGAACAGTATAAAATGAATTGCATTTTTGTGAAAATCAATGGCTTCCGTATCAATTGTTAGTCTATGCAGATAAAGCATTTCAACTAACAATAAGAAAAATGGCGCGGGGACTCATCATCTAACTTACATTTTCATTTTCATCTTAGACGTAAGAAATAAGTGTATTTGTTTTAAAAAAGACTTGGCTTAAAGGTCTTGTTACCAAGCCATCAAATATTCATCAATCAACTAACAATAATTGTTTTCAACCGACTTCAAAGAAGAAGGTTCCCATTTCGTGGATACAGTTTTTAAATGTTTACCTCATAAATTTCGAATAGGTGAACCGATATTCATAATTTTTTTTTATTTCAAATCGGACAGTGGCATGCATGAGAAAACCATACACGTCTGAAATTAGCATCAAGTATGTGCACCACAAATGGACGAATATAATATCACGCCGATTTCGATGATTAATTTCTTATTGGAAAAGATGAACCAAGGGTAAGTTGATGAGAGTTAGGTTACTTTCTTCTGGCGACAGTCCTGTAGTTCTGGGCTCTCAAGAATAAGACTACGGTATCCCCTGCCTGTCGTAGAAGGCGACTAAAGGGGCCTCAGGTTCACAAGACGACAAGAGTGGTGGACCCGGGAAGAAGGCGACATCGGCTGGCTCGTGTCGCCTTGCAATGCGAGGTCATAGGGGGAGAGGGAGTAACCCCCCCCCCCCCCGGACGTGCTCTCCTTGAGCAGAGTGCAGAGGGGCTCCGGTGCGTTCCACTGGAGATCCCGGGGCCCCTCGTCATGTACCGAGGAAAGGGCCACCGGGGAGGTTTTAGTGGGTAAAAACCTCACATAACCGCCGCCAGAAGGCGGGGTATCTTTGAAGATTTCCTCACAAAAAAAACAGTCGGATTTGAAGTCGATTTTTGTTTTTACTCGTAAATATATATATTTTACATATATTCGACATTACAAATCTAAATCACTTGCTAAAAATTTGTGCCCGGTATATGTGCATGGGGTGACAACTTGTCACATATGTGATCTAATAAGTTTGTTAACATATCGGCAGATTTAAAAGAATGTAATAGCTTATTTATTAATTTATTGCAAATTTAAAATACCTTCAAGTTTGTAGATTTGTATTAACAATGTGTTTAAAAGACGTATGATATTATATTTTTTCAATACATGAATCTTACCAATAATCAAAATTCATTTGCAAAATGTTTTAAGTGCTGAATTACCTCGCGCCCGGCGTTAAAGGAAAACATCGAGAGGAAATCTACACAGGACAGAAATTTTCTATGACATGTGAAGTCTGCCAATCGGCACTAGGGCCGCGTGACGTGCTTTGCCCTATACTCTCTTTACAGTGATAGCCACCAGCAGTGAGATATATGTATACAGGCATTAACTTAAACGTGTTTTTTTTAAGATGGCTTTGAATAGTGCTTCATGACAATATAAAAACGTAATTTCAACAGATAGTGAAATTAACTCGTATATGCTTTTTGTGGGCAGCAATATACGATACGAATAACGTACTATTAGAATGAACACTTTACGACCTCTACATACGCTCTTTTTAAAATAACTCGAATTGCTTAAATCTTGGACGTTTTTCGATTTAATTCCGTTTTAATATAGAATCATACAAGTTTACTTTCCATACGATATGTTAATAAGTAAACTAAAAGAATTTATGCAATATTACGCCGATATCAGTCAAGAATTAAACGGGGAAACAGTTCCCAGATGTTATCGCGATCTCCAGCTGAAAATCCGTTATCTATATCCAGAAGCAATCGGCTAATGGAAATCACTTTACCTTTTCAATCCGTGAAATTAAAAAAAAAGTAGTTTTAAAAATAAACAGGAGGGTAATAGGAACGTGCATAACATTCTTGCTGTGGGGGCAGTGCATTCGGGATTCATGCACATTTACAAAAAATATTACAAAATTGTAACCAGAAACGCGAATGCATTTTGTGTGTTCACATCAATTACATTACCAAAATCATTTTTAACAAATAGATAGAGAAACTATTTGAATTTCTCTAATGCTTTCGTGTTCCTGGCCGTTCAACATTTAGATTTTAAAAATAAAATATACAATAAGGTATAGCATTACGTGAAACATAACGTACATTGACACAGATTAAAAATACAATTTTATTTACGATAATTTGTGACGTATTAATAGCGAATTGTCAATATTTTTCAGAAAATATTTGTGTAATTAGCCTTTGATAATGAGCATATTTTACGTTGATTTTTTTTTGTTAATCTGTGACGTAAAGTTATATTCCACGTAATAAAAACAACAATAATACTAATACATTTAGATACAAGGGTTAATTAACAACATTAACAGTTAGTGAAAAACATCCAAACACCGAAAGTGGCAAGAAAAGGTGATAGAAAGATAAAAAAACAACACGAGGGGACAGAAAACATCGAGTAGGTATATCTCGTAGAACATCGATGCGCGCTCCGCCCGCGGCTGTCGCCTGGGTATTTTGGGAAGGTACGGATTTTCTACGTTTCTTTTTCAATTTCTCTCAAATATAATTCATGTTTAAACATTATTTATGTAATATGCACAATGTCAGACAACAATTTCGATGACGTAATTTGTTTTTTTTTTCAATAGCGGCTTTTCTTGATTGGGAAAGTTTTTTTTTATTTTTTAGTTCTTTTTGTTTTTGTTTTTATTTTTATCTGTAAATGTAAAATTTAATTAACAACATCGACATATGAGCCCCAAAATAAAAATATTATTATTATTATGCCCGAGTATATTATCTTTAATTATTTGCCTATCATTTGAATATTATATTTTGTTTAAATTAATCATATAATTTTTAATCATTCGAACTATTGATATTATTATTTTTATTTTTGTTTCTTTTTAAAATGTTGCCAGTATTACTTATTAGATTTATATTTTCAGTCGAATAAAAATGTTATATGCTTGGTCTTTTAATAACGGTTTTCATTTTTTTTGCTGGAAAGGAATTACTTTCAATGAGATTATTTTATTGAAATTGGACAATCGTCAAACGTTTATTGATTGAGATATTGGTAGTTTTACGACAATCAAAGACTAAATAAGTACTTCTTAACGAGAACGAGCATTAGGACGAGAATAAAGAGAATGGCAGAACATCGTTATTAATCTATGATACTTCAGAAATAAGTGTGATTAGTAGTATTGTATACGTTGCTAATGGCACTGCGATTGCAATTTTCGTCACATCAATTAGTTTTGTTATTTTACCGATGATTTTAATTAAAGTTGGTTTTGTTTTCGATTTCAAACTTTTATTTGCTTTTATAAATTTTCTTTCAGTAGTCGAACGAACTGTTCGAATTTTAAATTAAAAGCAATCTAAAGGCAGCAATGGTGACTCCGAAGTGCTGAGCAGACAGAACGTGGAGCATTAGGCAACGTAGCGTGGCGGAAATGCAGGCATCAACCGTTTTCTGCTTTAGCCCCCGTTTGAATGCGCTTTCAATTAGGATTGTTCTTCAGATGTGCTTTCCTAGCACCATTGCGATACAAGAACTTAATTCCAGTCGTTACTAGTATACCGTATCTTTGTTTCTTTTATATAAAATCGTAATATGTTTATGCATAACTGAGATATCAATTTATTATACTTTTTATTAATTCTGTTTCTATCGTATCGTAACTCTTTTAAAATCCTAAATTAAATCAAAGATGTTTTTTAATCTACTCAAAATTATTGGTTAATGCTCCAATGCAAATTTGTTTTTACCGCTATGTTTTCTTTTTGAAATTTTTTCATTGTATTTTTTTCATGTATATGTATATATATATATATATATATATATATATATATATATATATATATATATATATATATATAGTGATTCAAATAATACATATATATATGTATATATATATATATGTATTATTTGAATCACTATTTGTTTAATATGGTGGTTTATTTTATAATGGTGAACCATTTAAAAATATATTAATTATAATATAAGAAGTTCTAAATAATATTTTTTTATATTATTTTTTTTAATTGGTAATTATTTTTTAAGTTTTTTTTTTTATATTTCAATAGAATATCCATTCTTTTGACCTATCACGACCGAATCGGTGCGAGCTAACAGGAATTATTTTTATTTTCTGTACGCTCACGAATAATTTGCTATCAATGTCGTTTCATAAATATATTAAAAGGACTTCATTGTGAATTACTAATAGTCAAAGAAACAAAGAAATTATGAGTTTATATAGAAATGTCTTTTTACAAGATCCACGCATTTGCGCATAAAACTATTACATAAATCTTTGGGGAATTCTCTCAAACGACAAATAAAGCAGAACATTAAAAACTTACGCCAGAAGGCCGTAAAAGTCTACTTCAATTAGTTTACGAGACACAACGACTCCGGCTAACTGGATGAGAACAAAAGTTATAACCATAAATCCAATGATATTGTACATTTGTGACACTTTTAAAAGACAAATGAAGGTAGCTGAAAGCAAACGCGCAAGGATGACCTTTGTAATAAATTATTGATATTATTAAAAATGTATTGTTATATTTCTATTATTTTATAATCCAAATAAAGGAGAAATAAATAAACTAATGATTATTGCAAAAAGATTTTGCAATAAGAACTTCAACATTGATGAACAGAGATCGATTTCGATCGATTAGATTTTGTGTTAATTCATTCATTAATGTTTGATTGAGCTCTTGCTTGGATTATTATGTTGCATTACTGTAATGACCTAGTTTGAAATACTCTTATCGTTTGAACGTAAATTTCGTACTTTTTTGAGATTTTTTTTGTGACGATCTACACAGATTGGCCTGAAAAGCTGACGATAGTTTAGATCTTAGGTCGGCTAGCTAGCTAAATCGACACAAGGGTCGCTCCGGTGAGGGGTAAACTCGGCTTCGACGGTTTCTATGCTACGAGTAAGTATTCAAGGGCGCCCGAGAGGGCCGAACTACCGCTCGGTATGTTGCTATTTCACGGATAATCTAAGGGACGTTCAAAAGCCATATTGAGTACCGGGAACCGTTGGCATTGGTAGAAGAAGTGGCTGAAGAAACTATGGAAAGAATGATGAACCAACCCTTGTGTGTGGCAAAACATGAAAGATGATTTAGAAGAACGTACATACTATCCATTTTGCTGAATTGGAAATACTGAGATGGATGTGTGGCGTAACCAGGCTTGACAAAATACGTAACGTATGTACGAGGAAGCCTGGGTGTACGTGACAGTGTATACAAGAAGCTGAGTAGGCAGCGATGATATGGCACTTAAAGAAAATAATGCTAAGAACTT
This sequence comes from Meandrusa payeni, assembly GCA_029286785.1. NCBI lineage: Eukaryota > Metazoa > Arthropoda > Insecta > Lepidoptera > Papilionidae > Meandrusa > Meandrusa payeni. Next base: position 9,768,400 of record JAGSMX010000029.1, read on the forward strand.
GGCACAACAAACAACAACTTTCCCTGGCCGATCGAAGATCCAAAGGAAGATCACAAGGTGTGATACTATAGGATTAAGAGATATGAGGAAGTGAAAGATTTCCAAAGATGATTTCAGGGACAGAGCTAAGTGGAAAGCGATCAAAAAACTGATCCCACGTGTTGAAGGAAGAGAGGAAAAAGAAAAAAGAAAAAAATGATGAAACAATCAATGTATTCAATTCAATGACAACTGCTGTAAGGAATTTAATCAGTCTTGAGATTCTGGGGTGAAGACAGACCACAAAAAAAAATTGGTAGTGGTAGACAAAATTATTGCCAACATCTTGTTACATAGAGCTTTTAATATCCGAGTGTATTGGATCAACATAAGAAACTTATTCCAAATGCATTTATACAAAACAATAATTAACATGTTTACATCTCAAAACATTGTGTAGGAAACGATCAAAATCGAAATTGGAGGAATGAATATTAACGGATATAAAACAATTTGTAAATGTTGTGAAAGTTAAAAAATTAATAATAAAATTTTTGAATCTATAAAATAAGTGAAGCGAATAATAGAGAACGTGTGCTATAGTAATGCAATAAGTCATTAAAGAGAAGAGGGGTTTATCGTCGGGAAAGGCATAAAAAGGCAGCTAATGTCTCTATTCAACTGCAGATAGCTGGAATGGGCGGTACGTTACTCTATGCCGTATTTCGCCTGCAGTTAGCTTGCCATCTTCGCTTCCCAAACCATATCGATTTACCATCCACTACTTAAGCATTCCATTTCGCTACGTATTTCTTTTAATCTTTCAATTCAATTACGCGCTCTTTTAATTGAGCATAGATTATAAAAAGCTTTATATTACAGATTATAAATTCAACGATTTCGTTTGTTTTTCTTTTTATTTTTTGTTCGAAATTTAAATATATTTGTGAATAGAATATTTATTTATAAATATTGCAATAATGACTAATTTTATTTTTTGTAATTTAATATTGTTTTACACGATAACATTTTTACTGCGGTATTTGTCACAGTATTATAATTCTAGAATGCCGCAATGGTTTTGTTTTTTGTGAAACATTTAATTATGATTTAATTTAATTACGATTTCTTATTATGAGTTTTAAAACATATTCTTTATGTATATCTTATATAATTCAGAAAAAACTATACGTATTTATAAATCTACGGAAAATCATTGTGCAATTATAATATTACATTAATACTGACATCTGAGCCTACATAAAATTTAAGTAAATGTAAAAATACTAGTCTCTGGATTTTTTTTATACTTAAAATTAAAGATTAAAGTAAGATTAAAGCTCATCCGATGTACGCAGTTGAGGAATTTCATTTAGTCTCCGAGTTTACTGGTTATTTATTTGTCTTTTATTTTAGTGAATTCGAATTATTAGTGAGTGAGTAACGAAATTGGCTGTATTTTAAGCTTGACTTTGACAAGATCAATTCAGAATATCTGTGTACGTAACGAGCCGCCACTGCGCTCGCTTTTCTCGCGAACTTCTCAAAGTTTATCGATCTGTTTACAAACTTTTGCTCTGAACAACGTTCATGGTAGCCACTGGCTATAGAGATTTATTATTTTTAATTAGTTTTATTAGCGTTTTATTTTTAAATTCGTCTCGCTTCTCCAACGTGGCTCTACCACGTGGTTTTTGATATTTGATGAAAAATTTACATTGTTTTTTTTTACAGTACCTTAAGACTGCGACAAAGTTCCCAATCTGCCTACCACATCAGACATCACGTGCGATCCACATCGATCGTACGGCAAAATCGGTACGTCCCGAAAATACCCGGGCGGCGGACGCGGCGTAGGTAAGCGACATTAGCCCACAACATCTGTTAATATGATCATTGTTAATTACATATGGGTTTGTTGTTAATATATTGTAGCCACCTGTCCCGAGGAGGGCGCTTGGAGGTACGTTGCTACGTCGTCCACCATGCAGGCTCGCGGGAGTTCGGGGAGGAACATAATACGCTAGAGGGCGCGCATATCGCGTGCGGGCTGCGCGGCGCCCCGCGTCCGACTGTCGCGAGCTCCGCGCCCTCGCCCCGCGCCGCGCTGCGTCCGCCCCACCCCACCGTGCGCGCAGGGCTGTACAAAATGAGCTTTTCCGAGTTTTTCATGTTTCGCATTTTGAAAGAAGTAAAAACTAAGACGCGTTTACACTGTGCCTTTTCATAAAATAAACTCAAATCTAATAATTTATTAACAATAAACTAATAAGTAATTTTCGTTTCCATTGCTTACAATAGAATATATTTCTCATTATTTTATTTAAAAAACTATTGTAAAATAAATTATACTTTGAAAATTAAAGAAGGGTGACGTTAGAAGTACTGGCAACCCATGCCATTACGATGTGTCAGGATGTGAAAATGGAAATCCATAATCTATGCCTACCCCTCTCGGACAACGGCGTTAGTGGTTTTATTCCTTTATTTTACTTTCTAAATTTCTCTTTAAAAGTTTATGAAGACGAGACGTCCATTTTAATATTTACTAATATAATTGTCATATAAATTAAAATGTTAGTTACGGTAATTTTAATTAACCCTATACATTACCAATAATTTAATGACTCGAAAAATGTGTTGAATAAAAAATAATTCTTGAGATTTTTCGTTTTAAAAGATTTTATAAGCCCTATAAAGGATAGCTTCTATCAAAAGCGTTCGTAATAAATGTCGCAAGTTTTCCGCATCGCCAGCCCTCGGACACCACGTCGTAATGCATTCGCGGCACTCGCCACGTCTCGGCGCCACTCGGACCCGATCGGTACGCGCTCGGCTCGCCTCGGGAAGCTCTTTCAAATTCGGAACACAGACATGACACATCAATATGTATTCGATTTTAAAACTTACTGTTGAGCAAATAAGATTTGAATTGGATTTACAATCTAGAACATCCATACGTTTTAGGAAATGCGATTGAATTTAAACTTTATTTCTTGAGCCATAAAAAGGGAATTGAATTGTTTTGAAGTATTTCGAGTGTCGTATTCGGCTTTGGAAATATCCTAATTTATCGGGCACGCAGTCATGCGTATATGACCTTTGAGTATATTAATTAGAGCTCAATTTCGTGTGTTGAAGTTTTTCAGCTGACGCGTCCGTAAATATCACGGAAGTTTGCGTATGTGGGGCTCGGTGTACATGTGTGGGTTAAAAACACATCTTGGGCGGACATACCGATGCTTAGGCGGATTTTTTACAGCTTGATATTTTTTCCTTGTGACCTATCTTTTAAGGTTCAATATATAATGGTCTATGTTATTTTTTGAAACAGATAGTGATTAGAGAAATTCCCGGGCTTGTAATTTAGTACAGTATTAGTAGGCTCACAATTTTTTATTTACACTAGCGTACCCAGCCCGCTACGCCGGGCTAGCTTTGCTTTATTTTATTTAAAAAATAAAATCACATCATTAAATATTTAATTTGACTCTCACAATATATTAAATTATTCATTTCTCTCCGTATTCATTCTCTTCTCGAGCGGGTGAAGGTAATGTCAATCTTCATATGTACATCAGCAGCATCAGTAAACAGTTTTATACAATAAAATATCATCATAGTAAATAAAAGCTGTATTTGACAGTTTTTCTCTTTTATGTATTTAGATTATAAATTTAAGCATATTAACCTAGTGGCTAAGCAGTTTGACTTACGATATGATGGTCACGGGTTGGAATACCCGTCGGCTAACCAATGAACACTTATTTAGATATATTATATATTGTGAGAAAACCTGAATGTTATTAAATAATTTCTAAGGCATTGGCAGAATCCGCATTAGGGCTGCGTGGCGGACTATGCCCTTATATTCTCTTTACAGAGAAGCCCTATGCCCAACAGTGAATATATACAGGCTGTCGTGAGTGATATCCTGACCAACGAATGCTCATGATTGTCCACTGAGCTTACTCGTTTTTTAGGGAGGGACATTTACCTAGTGGCTGTTTAAACACAGGTAGACCTAGAGGTTTTACTAAAAAATTATAATGAATCGAGCATTTCCGTACCTGCCAATAAAATTATTTTAATTTTAAATGTGCATTATTTATATTGGCACAATTCACATCTTACGCGTGTAGGTAATTTATTTAGGCTAATAAAATATAACATGAAGTCTGTTGTTGAAAAATAAACATTTATCATAAACTTCGGAGCGTTTCACAAAAACAATTGTTTTGCAAATCACTATCATCATCATCATCAGCCTGTGTCTATCCACTGCTGGATATAGGCCTTCCCCAATGCCTTTCACCATATTCGATCCTCCGCTATACGCATCCAACCACTTCCGGCTATCCTTACAAGGTCGTGGGTCCATCTGGAGGGAGGGCGCCCTACACTTCTCTGACCCATGCGAAGCCTCCATTCCAAGACTTTCCTCCCCCATCTACCATCACTGAATTGCAGATGTGGCCGGCCCACTGCCACTTCAGTTTTTGCAAACAGTTACGGTAAAATGTGGAAAGTGTTATATAATTTCGTAATAATTAATAGAATTTTTTTTCAAGTTGGTGTGTCAAAGTCAGATGACTAATGATTTTATCGTCCAAAAATTTAAAGAATAGTCACATCAAATAAGCGTATAGCTGTGTGTTGACGTTGACAGAGGATTGACATTTGGGTGTGTATCGGTCGGAGCGAGAAATAACACTCTTTGTGATATAATTCTGTAAATTTGCTGATTTAAAAGTGAAAAGGACAATTCAAAATTCGAATTCAAGAAAAGTAATGGTTAATCCTATAAATCGACAATGAAGTTGTCATGCCTTCCATTCTTGAATTCAAATTTTGAATTGTCATTTTGAAAATTAATCTTATATATATTTTTAATGTCATTGTAACATGGGTTTTAATTGTACTTGTGGTCGATAGCACTATTGTCTGCGTCCAGTCCAGTTAAAATTATCCGTCACCAAAACTAGCCTATTTGTCGTTACAACACTCAAAAATGTCGCACAATTTCTGATTTTTTTTCAGATTTCAGATAAATATAAACAAAAAAAATGAAATAAATGGTTATTTTTACCTAATTACCGTTGGACGTTAAAGTTAAAGCTCTCTCTTACTCCTACAGTGTGATACAGATAATAGACCTTCACTGTGTGGTCCCACACATTAACAGTTCGCTTGCAGTCTCTGGTCGTATCAGGCGGCCTGCCGTCCAAGGTCTATATTACCCACTCCCTTACTTAAAAAGCTGTGAGAAAATTGTGAATGTGTGGTCTATTGCGATTAACTCACAGAATAATTTCGGCTGGCGGACTGTTAATGTGTGTGTGAGACCCTTAACATAAACGATACGCAACTTTCTCTTTCAATCTACACTAACTTATATCACCCTTTCAACTTTCCCTCATCTCGCCCGATCACACTTTTCGTAACGAATTCACCAGCTTACTCGAAGTCAATGTGTAAAGAATATTACCTCAAAAACGTCTCTGATGTTTAAGCTAGATGCAGCGTCACGGTATTCGAGTGCAAGCCTCGAGGACTACCAGCATCAGCTCCTTCTACGAGTGAGATGCAGTAGGGGTGCCCGCACGCGTCTGGTAATTTATTAGCGGGTGATTACTGTTAGGGAGGCTAAGGCCACGGGCGTCGCTGTTGTACCCACTAGGCGGCAGCTCGCACAGACAATCTACACACAGAGAGTTACACTAATTTTTTTTTCTTTTAATATAAAAACTTTTCAGTTTTAGTATAATACAATGAATTTTGTGGGTGTAATTTTATATTAATTGTAAATTATTTAGCCATACAGTATTAGATTAGTAAGAACGCCGTATATAATTATTAGTATAAGCCGTTATAATTGGAGTGTCCCGGATCTGTCAGCGACAGAGCACAAGTACTATTAGACCTGTGATTCAGAATTATAATTTAGTGTGCTCAAATATTACAAAAATAATCTATTTTATAATACATATTGATAGGTCTTGGTGTTTATATTGTGCGTGTTTGTGTGTTGTGTGTGTTGCGTGTAGTGTGAGTGAGTGAGTGAGCAGCATGACTTTTTACTCTCACTAATATTGCCATTTAATTTTATATTTTGCAGTTTTTCTGGTATTTCATAATTTTGTCGGTCTTCTGTAAAAATAGCAATCAAGCAAATATTTGACTTGTCATCTTTTCCTGGCCGTACGGTGAATTCAAATCGTAACTTCTCCATTCTCTTAATTTAACAAAAATGTTGTTTTATAATAATGTCTATGTTTGTTTGAATTAAAAGACAAAACTGCGTTTATTTATAATATTTAGAGAAACAACATTTAATGTCCGTATTCCATATCACTTTTACATAAATCTCATTAACATTTCATGACATTTCAATAATTATTATAAAAATAAGGAGTAAGGAGTTTAAATATCCTTACTTTACATATATATGAAAATTATACTTTAACTATGAATCAAATTTACATTTATAAGGCTTCCGTTTGTTCGTAGTCAAGTTCAATGATTAACATCAGACGGTAGACACCAACAACAATGTAAATGGCGGGTAAAATGCATCAATCCTCCTCATGATCATGACCGCAGTAAAGCAGTAAATAAACTAAAACATCGGCAATTAAGAAAAAAAAAATAAACGGTTTACGATGAAATCTGTAACTGATTAAAAAAAAGTGTACTTGATACGTCTACTGCTCGCTTACTCTACACACAATCAGAGAGTAGTAAATCTAATATAGCACAAACTGGGAGTCTCAAAATCCAGCGCCGTATATTATATTAGGCCACGACCACACTCCGCGCTTAAATAATTCACGTCGTTGTGTGCACTCAACTTAACTGCAGATTTGATTTCGACTTTGAATTTACTGAACATCGCGTTGTTGTTGTTCGCTTTGAAACTTCCATTCGTTTTGTTCTAACATTTAAAGGTTCATGTTTAATTCATTTATTGGCAACTTTTCCAAATACGAAGTGGTTGAAGAAAACAGACTAACTGTACAATAAACAAAGTTACATTTTAAATTAAATTTAAACTCGTCCTTCCCTTCGCCACGGATTTTTTAACGAACTACACAGATTGAGTACACACTTGATGCTTCACGGGATTGAGAGGTGGCATAGCTCTTAGGTCGCTTAGCTTGAACCTCTATCGCTAGTAACTCGACACAAGGGTAACCTCGGCTTGAACGGTTACTATGTTACGCGTAAGCATTCCGATCCGAGGGCGCCCGAGAGGGCCTAACTACGATTCGGTCGGTAGCTATTTCACGGATAATAGCTATCGGTGTGCATTCAGAAGCATTCTACTCGCGATCTAAAAGTCCAGGGTTCGACTCCCAGCCTCTTTCCTTTCTTAAGTGTCTTCACATCACTTGAAGTTCACCCCTGTTACACATGGCTCCTAGTAAGTTCTGTAACAAGTATATTTACAAGCAAAACCAAAAGTTTAAACGCTATAACGCGCAAATACCCTCTTTGTATTTCTGAATTATCGTAATACGAAATAGAATTAATCAGAACCTAACCAAACTCTCATCGAACTTTTGAAGTACATTCTTTCCAAAAAAATTTTAATAATCGAAATTGGTCGACATGACATTAGTAATATAGAGTAAGTATTCGTCAATTTGTCGCGCGCGTACTTAATGCAAATTTACGACTTATATTCTTTTCTTATGATCGCTATTGTCATAATTGGACCAAAATGCCAACCATATGTGAAGCACTAAAGTTAAAAGTTAAAGTTAAAGTTACAGCCTTTATATATATATGATATATATGTCCCACTGCTGGGCAGAGGCCTTCTCTGAAAAGAGAGTATAAGGGCACAGTCCGCCACTCGGCCCTAATGCGGATTGGCAGACTTCACATGTCGTAGAAAAATTTTCTAAGACATGTAGGTTTCCTCACGATGTTTTCCTTCACCGCCGAGCGCGTGGTTAATCAGCACATAAAATTGCAACAACAAATTTATTGGTGCCGGCACCGGGGATCGAACTCGGGTTGCTAGCGTACTATGCAACTTGAGCCAACCGCCCGGACACTGAGCTACCACGGCTCATCATACATGCCTGAAGCACTAGCTTTCAAATAATAAAAGAATCATCAAAATCGGTTGAGCCAATCAAAAGTTATGAGAACAAACATAATAATAATAACGGTCTCAAAGCAAAAAGTCTCGATCAACATCTTAAGAGACTTTCGCTGGATGGCTGGGTCAAGGGTCAGATACAGAAGGCAGTTCTCCTGGACACGGCACGCATCGTCAGGAGGTTTCTCTCTATGTCGCCTTAACCACCGGTTGCTTGGGCCCTGCTTCGTTGCCAGCGGCACACACTATGGTTTTTATAAAGTTTTCGTATTTTGTATGATATTTTTGTGTATTTTACTTTTATATTATTTTAAAAACTTAACTTAATCGACATAAATAATAGAATAATAATAATAAACGTTTATTTGCGGGAAATATGGTAACTGACATGTAGGTAGGTATAGGCACTAGCATATTTCGCCTAACCGGCATGCAAATATAATACATTGAATCTAATCTACAATTTAAAAAAATCACTACATAAAAAACATACAGACGAAATGTGAACTTTCTCCTTTTCTGAAGTCGGTTGAAAACTAAACGTCGAACGGCACAATTGAAGTTCAACAATTTACGTTCGCACTAATAACAAGACAACAAAAATTCCCCGCAGAGCGGCCGCCCGCCCCCGCGCCCTGCCCGCCCCGCCCGCCCGCGGCGTCGATACAGCCCGTTAGTCTTTTTAATTTCGCCCGTCGGCCTTTATGTACGCGATAGCCGACCCGCCTTATCTGTCGCCCGAACATCGTTTGCTATTTGAAAATACCCATAAATTGGGGCAAGCATTTTCTATTTGTGACTTTACAAATGGCGGAAATGTTCCGCTGCCGTGACTTATCTACGATCATTTTTATTTGTCCCGTCCGGAGACCAGAGACAAGCTTGTCAGACCTTCGGGTGTCCCCGTCGAGGGTAGCGGTATACTGCCATTTATATATTTATTTATAAATGTAAATATATATAGTAAATATAATATGAATACCTATAATTTCTTTTACGTAAGATAGTATTAATAAAAAAAAAATGGCAGTCATATTCTGAGAACCGGTGAACGTGTTGCGGTCAGCTTCTTTGCCCAACATGCATAGGGTCATCATAAAAAAAAATTGTCTTAGAATTTTAGTATTACACTCCAAGTAACAATTATATACATGTTTACATGTTTTAGTAAACATATACAATGTACAAGATCATGACAAAATATAAATACAACATTAGCATGTTGATGACGGCAGAATTCCTAATTCCATCGAAAACATCTTGATGGTTGGCGTTCCGTAAACTGTACGTTTCTCGCGTAACTATCTTGACTTGGAAATACAACCAGCAGACTAAAATCCACGCGTACAAACTCTACAATAATATTCCTCACTATAACCACAGTAGTAACTTAAGATAAATGTATTATATAATTTATAAATTCCGTCGTAAACATAGTGTGAAACACATATAACAACCATTACTCAAGTGTGGGTCACTTGCCTAACAAAATAAAAATACAAAAATTTAATTATACAGACTTTGACTAACTCTATTCGAGTTAATTCATCATCATCATCATCATTTCAGCTGTAACCATCCACTGCTGGACATAGGCCTCCCCAACGATTTCCAAAGGGACCGGTTGTAAGCGGCCCGCATCCAGCTGCGTCCTGCGACACTTATGAGGTCGTCAGACCACCTTGCGGGTGGACGTCCCACACTGCGCTTGCTGGTCCGTGGTCTCCAATCGAGAACTTTTCGGCCCCATCGACCATCTGTTCTACGCGCTATGTGCCCTGCCCATTGCCACTACAACTTGCTTCTCCGGCGAGCTATGTCGGTTACCTTCGTTCGTCTACGGATCTCCTCATTCCTGATTTGATCTCGTAGAGATACTCCGTATGAGGCCCATAGTGAGAGACCACGTTTCAGTTCCGTATGTCATCACAACACACAACTATACACACACTGGTCGAAGAATTTCGACCAGTGTGTGTCGGGTTAATTAAAGATTTATAATACAGGATACAGAGGGACAAACAATGTACACACATACACTCACATACAGTAACGCAGGGAATGCAATTTTTATTTCCTATTAATTTGTTTCTTTTTCTATTGTTTTTTAATGCGAAGAACACCCTTAGTTAACCCTGAAAAAATGTATTATATAATGTAAATCTATAAAGGCTTAGATCCTGAATTCGTGACCGAATTATTTATTATAATTCAAATTCTGTTGATTTTGTAAAACAATAAATAAATTATAAAACTCAATACAGATTCAAATGAAACAAAAATACGACTGCATTGTATGTATTTGTTAAATTTTCATATAATTTAACTGAATTCCCTAAGCAATTTATCGTGCTTATGTGCGAACGTGGCACTTTTAAAAAGGTTATACCTTAAAAGTGCGATGTTCGCACTGCACGGCTACATCAAAAGATAATCGGAAGGACGACACAGAGCTAACAACCAACATTATTTAGACCTGGCTTTTGCGCTGGGTGCAGGCATCTGAAATGATACGATAATCAATTCTTACAAATCTTTACAAAGAAATAATCAGGCTAAAAAAAAATCTCGCGTTCTTTTTTCCTAGCGATGTAGACTTAGTACGTACGACGTAGAATTACGACGGACAGATGGCGTAGTAGCAATTTATATACGTTTTCACCATATAACGGTTACGTCATATGATAATGTATCGGGAATCAACAAGCCCAAATTTTAAATAGATGTCATGTGCATAACTAACCTGAACCATCAAATCGTAAGTTGAACTAAGTGCTCAACTTAAACCCCGTAGCCTTGGGCTTACAGAATAAGGCTATGGCATCGCTTGCCTGTCGTTAAGGCGACTAAAAAGGCCTTGGTTTCACGAGCGACAAGGGTGGGGGCTTTTGTCGTCCGCTGCAGTGGACCCGGGAACATGGTGACATGCCAGGGTGCTGGACGGGAGAGTAACCGGGATGTGCTTCAGAGTACAGTGCAGAGAGAAAATTTATCTATGTATAATAACGTTTAGAAAGGATAAAAATCATAATTATGTATTGATTTTTTTTCACTGTTTCGATTTAAGAATTTACCAATTAAACAATATGGTTATGTGAGGCTCTTAGTAAAACCCCCACGGTGAACGTCTTCGATGCAAGGCGAGGAGCTCCGGGATCTCCGGTAGAACGCAACGTAATTTTGATTTTCATCTACACGTTATTACGCATAGATGTCTATCTGAGAGTTTTCTCACATTCTTATAGCAGGATAGATAGGATAAGCTTACCCTGCCCGCTTTTCACCAAGCTTATTAGTCCCCATATGTGTCACATATGGGTCGTCTCATTTGCTTCACTTACAGCATTGCATAAACCAGATAATTTGTACAATAAGTGATTTTTTTACTAAAAAAAAACTGAAAAAATGGTAATTCATGTCATCAAATTTACTTTGACGTAGACCTAACGTAACGTAAACGAAAACTTAAATGAAAGTAGTAGGGTGAACATTTATGCTTAACAGCAGGGCATGTAATCTAGGATTTTGGCTTATTTAGGCTTATTAAGATTTAGGCTTCAAAAGGAGGAGGTTCTCAATTAATCTAAATTGGTACTTTTTTTTTGTTAACGGGGAGGAAATCTTCAAAAAGATACCCCGCCTTCTGGGGGGAAGGCGGCGGTTATGTGGGGTTTTTACCCACTAAAACCTCCCCGGTGGCCCTTTTCTCGGTGCATGACGAGGGGCTCCGGGATCTCTAGTGGAACGCACCGGAACCCGAACTATGCTCAAGGAGAGCACCTCCCGGGGGGGGAAGTTACTCCCTCCCCCCCTGTGCCCTCGCAATGCAAGGCTACACGGGCCAGCCACCTTTCGGGGTCCACTTTAGCGGACGACAAAAGCCCCCACCCTTGTCGCCCAGTGAACCCGAGGCCCCTTTTAGTCGCCTTCTACGACAGGCAGGGGATACCGTAGTCTTATTCTTGAGAGCCCAGAACTACAGGGCTGATCTGAATTGGTACTGGTCCAATACTGCATGAGAAAACCATTTGTCTTTAATTTTTCATCAAGTATGTACGCCACGACGACGAATAACTCAATATCACACCAACGGATTTCGATGATTCATTTTTTGTTGTAAAGGATGTATTTTAAGAGTAGTTTGGTAAAAGTTTGGTTAGGTTCGGAATATGTTTGATTTCGTAATATTCCTACGATGATTCGGAAATACAAAAAGGTCCGCGCGTAATACCGTTTAACGTTTGATTCGATTTATAGTCGGCTTTGTTTTTGGTAATACTTGGCAATGGGTATATTTCCAATAGGTCAGGTCTGTTCCCTTCGTCGCTCCGCGCACGTGGCCTACCCGCGATGTTACACGTAATATAAATTCCTATCCAATATTCACAAATTCCGGCGGCGCATTTTAATGCTCCGCGAGCAAATTGCAATTTTCTTACGCCCACCATGTCGCCGCACTAAATATGACCTCTATGAATTTATTTTGCAGGCCCTCTATCATGGAAACTGGTGAGAAATTTTTAAAAAAGAATTTCTTATTGAACGTGATAAGTCTAGAAGAATTTTATCTATTTACTAGCCACGTCCCGTGGTGTTACCCGCTACTAAAAGCTATTTATTTTTTTAAAAGTAAAAGTAGCTTAAGTTACTTCTTACATAAACTATGTGATTTGAAATTTCAGTCAAAATCGGTCAAGCTGTTACAGAAATTAGCCGGAACAAACAACCAGACAGACAGACAAAAATTCCAATAGATGTCATTTTGGTATATATACGATATATATGATTTTAGCGTATGGTCATAATTTGCCCGTCGCTTTTGTTAGAAAGGAGATGCCCTATTGAGGGTTGGCAGATAACAAAATTTTCTTGTTTTCAAAATTTGCAGATTTCCTCACGATGTTTTCTATAGTACTTCCCATTCGTAATTTACTACACTGTTTTACGTATATACTGTTTAGTTTAAAAGTTCCTCATCCAAGTTCTCGAGCCCATGTATGAACGTATATTCAATTATTTAATTCTATTTTCAATCACTACTCCCACTTTACAGATTAAAATAAAAAAAGACTCACGATATTACTGCTGTGGAAGGATGGAATCCCTCTATGCTCTTCGGCCGATGATGAAAAAAGGGGCGCGTGAATTGGGGCATGTAATTCCCGCGCACACTCTCCGAAATGCATCCTATAAAACACTCTCCCCTTTTTTGTAAATAACAAGAATTTACAATCTATTTTTTTGTTTTTCAACAGATATTTTCTTAACTTTAATCGAAAGTGTAACTGATAGCTTAGTAGCTAAGCGGCTTAGCTTACGATCCGATGGTCGTATTTTCCAATCCCAGTGGATTTGTATCAATTAATTGCCGTTTTTCGGTTAAGTACAAAAATACTTTGCTAAAATTTGCAAATAACAATGAAATTTTTTTTTTACACATACACACACACACATTTTACACACATGATGTATATAATAAATTTGTGTATTTAAATGATTATGTACAAATTATTATTCACGTACATTTTTCTTTTCCAGATATTTGGTACACATCTCCCTGCTAGACTAATACATAGCCTGTATTAGTAAGATATTGGACCTAACTACGAATTTATCTTAAGGACTAAATCTAAACAAAATTTGTACCCGGTGACCAGGTTTATCTGATATATATATATATATAACTTTGACACGGACAGCAGGAGTCGCTTCTATCTTCCCTCGCTACAATTAAATGGGCGTGAGAGCCTAACTTCTTTTACTTTCTTTTATATATTTGCTACAATGCTACGAAGTGCTACGATGCCTTTAATGTTTTATACGCAATTCGTTTTGCCTCTTTTCTCTTATAAAAAAATCTTTTAAAAGTTAATAATAATTTTATATAAAGTGTACCTTTGATAATAATCAAAACTTATTCATAGTAGGATCGTTGTATTATGAAGTTATTAAAAAATGCATATTCCTTTATATTTCAGTAATTCTTGTAATACGTCAGAAACATGTTTTTATTCAAGCACATCAAGTTAACCACTTGACGTGTTCAAAGCGATTCTATTTTATATATCTTACGTGCTTGATGATGAAATGGGGATCAGAGAAAATAGAATTCCATTAATTGAAAATGTAGAGTCTAGCTTGCTGAGTCTATTTTCTTGTATCTAAATATAGGATTTACTGTCTTATTTCTCAAATAAAATTCTCTACTAATTAGTGTTTGACCTCAGAGCTACAAAGATAGGAAGGCAGTAAAGTAACAGTGGGTGCTCTTTTTTCGGTGTTTGGTCGCAGGGCGCGACGCTACGCGGCGCTACGTGGTGCTACGCGGTCTGATTTATACACCGCTTATCGCGCGCCTGAATTTATTTGTCTGCTCGCTGCGGCCCACCAATGCTGTTTGTTAGAAGTGTTAAGTATTAATAGACACGGATCAATTGTTATAAATGAAAAAAAATATATATTCACCCCTCACAGAGATATCATCGATCGACATAGAGAAAAGTAGTTAGTACTCGTAGTCCACCTTTCCGATCCTCTACCCTTACGTTCCTTTGAAACACTTAAACTTAAAACTCCTACTCATTCCTCAAACTTCAATAGTCATTCACATTGGAGGCTACTAGACTGTGGAATGCTCTTACCAATTCCATTAGACTTGCTAAGTCCTACCTGCTTTTAAGTATTTGCTAGCGCAGCGTTATCAATTTCATCGGTACTATGATATATGTATATTTTATGTATTGGTATATTTAGTGTAGGTTATTAATTATATGTATAGATTTAATATAATATTTGTATTTGAACGCCATCGTCCTATTTTATTTTCAGGTACACATCAATCATTTACACAGGTTGCCTGGAACAGATCACTCGTAGCAATGAGGTCGCCCATTGTACAACAAATTGTAAAATGTACCTTAGATATGTAATGCTTTTTGTTTGATTTTGCTGTATAAGAAAGTTATATCTGTCTATCTATCTATAAACCCTCGTAACCATTAAATACTTTGTTATAAATAAACAAAGACAGCAGTCGATCTTCACTTTTCCTTAAGCGTAGGTACATTTGGAACAAAATTAGTATCACGCTGCATGCAAGAAATTATTTATATTTAAATCATATTTACATACAGTTGCGCTTATATTTATTTTTTAATTAGTCCTATTTAATATTAAACTTGTTAAAATTAATACACAAATAAATTAAAAAAGATTAAATGTGACATGCTTTCTTCGGAATACGTTAAGAAATAACATATTGGAATAATAAATATTTAAACATATAAAGGATCAATAGAAAAGACCGCGATAAATACTTTAGACACATAGTGACTGCAGTCAAGTATATAGTCTCTATCATATTTAATAAGCTCTATAAGGTTACTTGGAGTTAGCTTTTATAAAATGTAGCATTTGGCATGAGATGTTTGTCAATTGTGAAAAAAAAAAAAAAAAATATTGTGCAGTACAGAACTTAAAACTCTTAAAAGACAAATATTTTTTTTTTAATATGAGAGACTCACAAGCACATTATATCTGTTGCGTATTTATTTTAATATTTCATTATGTCTTTTATCTTTTTCTAAATGATGCCAATATGTTTCTCTCTCACCCAGGGTTGACGGTTAGAGAATGCTACTAAGCCATTAAGTCTTTGTGAACCTTTTTTTGTTAAGGGTGGAGAGGGAATTGCAACAAGATATCCAGATTCTGGGAGGAAGGGCTCTTACTCACTGAAACCCCCCGGTGGCCCATCATAGGTGCATGACGAGGGACTCCGGGACCTCGACTTGAGGGTACCGGAGCCCTTCTGCACTGTGCTCTGAAAGCACGTCCCGGGAGAGAATAGTCCTGCCCCCAGCACCCTCGCAGTGCTTAGGCGACACCGGCCTTTATAAATCTTAGTTTAAAATGTTACAATAAGTGTGAATACATAAATTAATATTCGGTAAACTGTTAGAAGTAAAAAGAAATCGGTGTGTAGTTTCATACCAGACAGAAAAAATAAAATAGTTCAATTCTAGACTTTAAATAGGTCTGCGTAGGCAGTTGTCTCGGAAGCTGGTAATTGTACAAATTATAAATATGCGAGTGAATGCCGCAGCAGGATTAATTGAGAGCGCGAGGCGCGGATCCTGTTGGGGTTCGCTTCTGTGCTCACTCCGTTATATAACATACGCTGTATCTGAAAATCTCGTAGCAGTAAGCTACGTAGCAGCTTAGTAAACTAAAACTTTGAAGCGTCAATAGCCTAGTGGTTTAGGGTACGGTCTGGGAATCGTAACGTCGTAGGCTCGAATCCACCATTCGACTATTTACGTTAAACATATCCTTTCGTTTTCAAAAAAAATATCACGCCTATTTCGATGATTCATTTTTCATTGGAAAAAATGTAATTCAAAGGTAGTTTGATGTGAGTTTGGTTAGGTTCTCATTAATTCTATTTTGTAATGTTCCTACGGTAATTCGGAAATAGAAAGAACCTAGCTCAATCTTAAGCTTAGTTAGAATGGTTACAAGAATGTTAGTAATATAAAAGGAAAGAAAAAGAAATATTGCTAGTTTTCTTTTTTTTTCAATAGTAATTTATAGAAACTAATTGAAACCGGGACATCTAATACGTGTCCTGGTTACGCTTCTAACAGTGGAGAGGGGAGGGAGAAAAATCAATGAAAGTTATGATTATGCAAAAATAATTCGGCAGTACTAACAGTGTGAAGAGGTCTTTATTTCTTACAATACTAGAGCAAGACTATTGAAATATTTGCTGTGTAACTGGTTAACAAAAAATTAAAGAACGTCATAGGTTTTCTTAGTTTTTTATTGCTTTAAATGTTTTAATACCTATTTTTTGTGACTAACTAAAAACATAAACTCATAGCGTGGTCAAGCGCGCAAGAGGTGGCATGGCTCTTAGGTCGCTTAGTCTGAACATCTATAAATCAATGCAGTATACTCGACCAAGTCTTGTGACTACCATCAGGAATTGCTGTGCACCCACAGGAATCTAATGGATGTACCATTTGCCCTCAACGAAATGTACAATGGTATATAGTGGCCCAAACCTGCAGTGTACTCTCTGAAAAGAATTAATTACACAGGCGGGAATATAACACCAACCCTCCCCGACACATTATACCTGGTATACACCCAGACGGAAAAGCAATCCCTTTCCAACCAGGGATACAGATCGGCGACAGGCTCGCGCATCCTTACCGTGCACGAGGCACTCACATCATGGTCATCAAAACAGTGACGAAATAACTCCAACTGCACGACAGCGTCCAACATGCTGTAGTGGCGATATCCCGACACACCGTCAGATGACTGTGACGACGCCACAAGAAGACTGGTGACAAGGGCAAAGGCCGTATCAAAAGAGAAAATAATAGACTACAACCTAAAAATGGCCATGAGATACAGCGGTCTCGGAGAAACTAATAACAATGCAACGGGGCGTCTACGACGCGTGAACCAAAGCATTCTCCAACACCACCTTCAAACAATCAGGCAAAAAAAATAAAAATAAAATTTGTAACTGTAGAAGTAGCACTCTTATTAACAAAAAAAGTAACCAATTAAAGTGCATTAGAAAAGATCACGGACACAAGTCTGTGGTTGCTCTTTATTGAAAAAAAAATCTATAAATACCGGTGTTTCACAATACTGCTACGAGCAGGGCCTATCTCGCAGATTCACTTAATCATATGGCACATTTGTGAACAATATTTCACAAAAAAAATTACAAATTGTAAACTTTATACGCAACGAACATCGTTACATACATTAGTTACATGAAATCAGCATACGTATTCTCAAATAAAACAAATTCGTTTCATCCCTTGCATTGTCCCCGACTCGTTGTATTATTCAAAGGAAGTGTTCTCCAGCCAACGAAATGCCCTTACACTTTGGCATACAAACAATACGTTTCGTTGTTTATTATCGCTTCTTATGAATATTTCTTTAGCTAGTATTAGGCTTTTAGGGGAGGGAAGTTTCACGTATCACCAGCGGTATATCTAACCAACTTACAAAGAGTAGGAGGCTATCAATTTGTCTGTATTTGTAGTGAGTTTATGTGTGCTCTGATACAGCCATCATATATTAATCGATTGAATTGTATTATGTTTATGACAATCCAAGACTCTTGGACGACAAACAGTACAAATATGGGAGAAGAAAGAAAACGTACTATATATCTATATAAATAAAATAGAAAGTGTGTGGGTATGTTTCATATAGGCTTACTTTCAAAGAATCTTCAGATTGACCTGGCGAGTAATCCTGTAAAGTTTGGTGACGATCGGAGTAATCCTCTTTTTGAACTGTCAAATACAGCGTTTATTTACTATGATGATATTCTATTGTTTTATAACCCAAATCTGTATTGACACATGCGTTGTGTATATTTATGTCATTATGAACCATATTGAAGTACAATGAAGTATAATAAATACCTAAATGATAAGAATGATATTGTATTTACTCATATGTACATCAGTGTAGGTAATCAGGTAGGTAAGCGTCAATAGCCTAATGGTTTAGGGTACGGCCTGCGAATCGTAAGGTCGTGGGTTCGAATCCACCATTGGACTATTGCCGTGAACCATGTCCTAGCACAAGCTTAAGCTTAGTTGGAATGGTTAACAAGATTGTTAGTAATATTTCTGAAAAAAAAAGAATGAAATATTGCTAGCTTTCTTTAAAAAAAAAAAAACTGATTACCTACACTGATGTACTTAAGCAGACCTATTTAAAGTCTAGAATTGAACTATTTTATTTTTTCTGTTAGGTATGAAAATACACACCGATTTTTTTTACAATTTACCGAATATTAAATAATGTATTCACACTTATTGTAACATTTTAAACTAAGATTTATAAAGGCCGGTGTCGCCGAAGCACTGCGAGGGTGCTGGGGGTAGGACTATTCTCTCCCGGGACGTGCTTTCAGAGCACAGTGCAGAAGGGTCCGGTATATGTACATCAGTGTAGATAATAATTACCTACACTGATGTACATATGAGTAAATGCATAAGAGTAAATATATATTCACCCGCTCGGGAATAGAAGAGAATGAATACGGAGAGAAATGAAAAATTATATACATTGTGAGAGTTAAATTATATATTTAATGATGTAAGTTTATTGTTTCAATAAAATAAACCGAAATCTAGCCTGGCGAAGCGGGCTAGGTACGCTAGTATACTATACATATTACTATATGTAGGTATTTAGGTAAATAAATACATGCAAAGAATAAATCTCAGATACTCAGCAGACATTAATAATCGTGTACGATACTTGCCTTGCCATTAAGTAAGGACGATGGAATAATTACTCATTTATTCGTATTTTATTTCCTACAATCACCCTCGACGACTTCAAAAGAGGTTAGATAACTTTCGACTGTGAATCGATTTTGATTAATTTTTTATTTAAAAGCTGGTGCCATATAGCTCCATTTATTCCAGATGAAAAAACCATATAGGTGTTAACCTAACATCAAGTATGTGTGCTACAAATGGACGAATAACTCTAAATCACGTAAACTAATTTCGATAATTTATTTTTTATTGCAAAGGTTGTGCTTCAAAAGTAGTTTGATGAGAATTTGGTTGGGTTCTTTTCTATAATTCGTAAGTACAAAGAGGTCGTGTTAATTTCGTTTTTGCTCGTAAATAATTTTTTTTTTGACGAACTACACAGATTGGCCAGAGAAGCTGGCCTTGACTGCTTCACTGGATTGATAGTTGGCATAGCTCTTAGGTCGCTTAGCCTGAACCTCTATCGCTAGTACCTCGACACAAGGGTCCCCCCGGTGAGGGGTGACCTCGGCTTGGACGGTTACTATGTTACAATGCTTACATTCCGATCCGAGGGCGCCCGAGAGGGCCGAACCTCGCTCGTAAATATACTTGTGTGATGTGTTTATCCACTCTAATCTGTCAATACCGTGAAGAACATAATAAGTAAATATTTTTATACTAATAAAAGAAAATTTGAAATTTCTAGATCCTGTAATAACACGCAAAATTAAGCGCACAAGCTGTGATATCCACGCAGCTGTCGAAATGAAAACATTCCCTTTCAAAAAAATCCTTGCGGTCTGCTCTCTACGAATGCTGGCCCCGGGTTGTTTCGACTATTTTAAAGAATTTCTTTTATTTTGAGCAGAAATTACAGAATGTATTCACAGAAAACATTGTGTTTTAAACATAAAACTGTGAGAGAAGTCGGCGAGTCTCTATCAACATCTCAAGAGACTTTCGCTAGATGGCTGGGTAAAGGATCAGATAAAGAAGTCAGTACTCGTGGACACGGCACGTATCGTCAGGAGGTTTCTCTCTATGTCGCACCAACCATCGCTTTCTGGAGGCCTGCTTCGTTGCCGGTGGTACACACGATAATAAGTTTTTATATTATTTAAGATATTTTTGTGTATATATGAATATTGTAAAAACTTAACGTAAGGTTTAAAAAATAATAAAATCTTTATTAAAAACCATAACAAACTTTCGTACAGCACAATTCTAGTGTACGACAATAGAAGCATTGATAAAAGCACACCCTCTAATCAAATTTGACTTTAAAGTTCTAATTTTAAAATAGTTTTATTTTTGTGTATCTACGTGTGTGTGTGTTAGCGCGTGTGTATGCTTGCGTCTGCTGAGTTTTGACGCAAAATTTAATTTATATTATAGTATATTTAATTAAGAATCATCATCTTATAGCTTAAGCTTAAGGAAGTAAAACAACACTAGCCTAGCAAAATCGTTTTACTTTTTTCACTACATATTCCACTATTAAGTACCGAGGCAACGTCAAAAGAGGCGAACTATAAACAGTGTTACGGTCTGTGATTAATCAAAACTTTCGTAATAATGATAATTAAGCGCCTGTAAAAACTCTACACGCAATAAACCGCAAAGGCGTACATTAGGCGCATTGCTATTCGCGGAGAGCAATAACCACACATATTGACCGAGTCTGAAACGAATGCGGGGTCGTCAACCGTTTTATATGCAATTAATTTTGTTACAATTGTATTTATTTTACCACAAGTACTCAAATAACGCGAAATATTTTGTACTCGTTGATGGTTAGGGCTGCAGATGAGCTCATAAATGTTTTTTCACTCCATTGACAGTCAATAAATGGCTATTTTAACATCAGTACTTTCTGGTATTCCTTACAATGGTTTAGATACAATTTACCTCCTTGGACGCCTTTGCATCGGAATTCTAGGAGGCCTCTAGGCCGAGTAGCTTCCCATAGAAGTTCAGGCTAAGTAACATAAAAGATTTTACGCGTAACATAGTAACTGTCCAAGCCGAGGTTACCCCTCACCGGAGGAACCCTTGTATCGAGTTACTAGCGATAGAGGTTCAGTCAGCGACCTAAGAGCTATGCCACCTCTCAATCCGGTAAAGCAGTCAAGGCCAGCTTCACAGGCCAATCTGTGTAGTTCGTCATTAAAAAAAAACATAAAAGCTCGCCTACCTTTTAAACTTCTGGAAACTATACTGGCATCACTAACCGGCATGCCAAGGTTCGTCTTAAAAAATATAAGACGTTTTAACTTCGATTTATTCTTGTAAAACAGCGGGCCTTACTTCAAGATCAAATTAAAGAGAAACAGAAAGAGGAGGACCAGAGATGTAGTCTAATCAGAATTGTGTATTGCCCATCTGTATTGGGGCCAAGTCCATCTATTCAAGTAGAAATTAAATAGTCGTTAATCCCAAATACACTTCGTTATCCACTATATAGCATAACCATTGAAAAGGCAGGACATCTTTGCCAGGTCAGCGAATATTGCAAAATTTGTCTAAAACAATTTCCTTAAACACAATTAACCTTTTTTTAGAAAAAATAATTTTCCAAAAAGTTTTTTCCCTTAATTTGTTCAGGTTTTACGAAGCGTACGAATACATTATTGTGCAACGGGGGCACAAATGAAAAGCAATTATACGCTAAGCGGTGTCTCCGTACTGTCGCTCTGTACATAGGTACGTAGGCATTTAACATTTGAACCCCGAAACTAAAAAGTAACGGCCACAGTTACGTAACTTTCTAGGCGGGGGATGACTGCAATAGACACTGCCGTGGAACTGTAACGAAATTGGAGTGAGCATTGTGATTTTATTTAAAATAAATACATGCAGCCACGCCGTGTAGAGTTTAGCTTGGTGTCACACGGTCGGTCGCCTCAAGTTTGATCTCGGCATCAGTGAAGTAGATGCAGTAGAGTATTAGATACAGTAGTACACATTCTATATTATATATAAGCTTTAACTTTTGTAACTCGCGCCTTTGTCACAGCGAGGTTGTCAGCGACAGCCAAGAAAAAACCAATTTCAAATAAAATCAGCGACGCGATGCTACGAACGGATGGACTCTTTCGTAATAGAAGTTCTGCCGCCTATATTAATTTTCTTTTTCCACATTCTTGGTCAAGACTCTAGTATGCACATACCAATTATTTAATATGTAAGTTCTACAATGTACGTGTATGTCTTCGGAATCAAACGTCCAATACCAATAAAATTAGCATGTAAACTAATTTAAAGGTAACCGGTTTCCAACATAAAAATATTTAAAATCGGTTTAAAAATGACGGAATTATGACAGCATAAAAAATACGGATGGATTGAGAAGTCGTTCAAAAAACTTTTGCATTGTCTATGCTTTCGTAGCTCGCCGGCACGCTGATTCGTCTCGCGCCATATCGCGACGTTTTTCCCGCGCTAATTGCCGCCGCTCCGTTACGAGCGCTCCGCGAGCCGGGCGCCGGCGGTTTTCGAGCGATATTCTCCTTCCACGAACTGCGGCCATTCCACTGCGACCCCGGCTTCGGCTATAGAGCACGCTAATCTGGCCTTATGTGCCTCGGGGCGCACACACTTCATATAATTTGTGGGAACATGGTTAAACACTTTTTTAACCGACATCAAAAAAGGAGAAGGAAAAAGTTCTCAACACTCTTTGTACAATAGTAGGAGGTTTTCAATTCGAATCTATTTTGATGATTCTTTTTTATATAAAAGCCGGTGCTTGTCATGTTGTGGTGGGACCACAATTCAAATTTGACCCAATTATTCCAATGGCAACCAAGAGAAAATCATATAGATCTTAAATTTGCATTAGGTATATGCGCAACAAATGGAAGAATAACTAAAAATCACACTAAATTATTTCATTATCACTGTCAAATCTGGGTAAATTAGGATCTGGACAACCAAGACAATGAAATACCAGTATGCAGTGGCCAATGTTGTTATAAGGGAATTTAAATGTCTAATTTTATTGCAAAAAGTAATTCCTTAAACAAGAAGAAAGAATTGCTCATTAAAATTATAAATAATCATTAGGTAACAATAAAACTTTAAAATTGTTTGCTAGCCGCTTACAACAGGTCTTTTTTTAAATCTTTAGGAGAGGCCTACAGCAGTGGATGTCCCACGGCTGCAATGAATGAATGAAAACAATAGAGAGTACAGAATAATGAAATATAAGGTATTTATTGGTTACAGCGCCATCTCTTAAAATATTAATAAATCAACGTATTGCGGTAACGTACTATGCTGTTTAATAGATCACTTCTAAATCCAAAACTCTAGAAGTCTGGATGTCGAAATTGCTTATTAGAGGGATAATTAATGAATGCCAAATATACATTTTATCCATAACATATGAATGTAGCGGTCACTTCAAGGTGCATAGTACGCTGACAACCCGAGTTCGATCCCCGGTGCCGGCAACGGAATTTTATGTTGGAATTTTGTATTTACCACGCTCTCTGCGTTAAAGGAAAACATCGTGATGAAACCCACGTAAGTTAAAAAAATTCTAAGACATGAAATCCGCCAATCCACAATAGGCCCGCTTGAAAGTCTGTGCCCAGCAGTGGGACAGTATAAGCTGTACCACTACTAAATGACTTTTATTATTTACTTTATTTCTTAGAAGATAAAGACGTGGGAGCCTTCAAGAGTAGAGTGAATAGGCACTAAACTAGCGTACCATATTTCAAGTATATCACCACTTAATCAGGTGGGATTGTTGTCAAGCACTAGTTTATAACTCATAAAAAAAGACAGAAAAAGCAGTAACAAAACCTTTATTTACTATTGACCTTTATTCTTATGCTTAGCTTTTAATTTGATCACACTTGTTGAATCATCATTCAGTTGTTGGAAGAAGGCCTTCGATGTTTTTAGTGACTTGTCATTTACCTCCATGCCTTTCTTAGTGTTTCTCTGCTCTGTTACTTTTGCTACAGTGCCCTTAAGCCGTTGCAATTTCTTTTTCTTTCTCCTCTCACGCTTCTTATCAGTTTTTGTTCTCTCATCTTTACTTATCAAATCTCCTTTATGTTTCCGTTTAATTTCTTCCGGTGCTAATAATGCTGCATCACTTGTTGCGACTGGAGCCACTTCTTCCATTGAAATAGCTGGAGTATTGCTGACAATTTTGACTTCTGCTTGTGGAGGCTTTGGAGTATAGTGATGATGGCACAAAGCGTCAAGCTGTGAGAACAGTTTGTCCATTGCACCTCGTAACTGCTTATGTTCTTCCGGTTCATTCTCCTCTTGATTATCACCAGTTAACCCTTGCTTCTGCTTCAAATATTCAGCTTCGTACACTTGAGCTAAACTTAATTTGCTTTTTGAATGGTCTAAGACTGCTGGTTTACGGAATGACAGTTGATCGTCTACAGGTTTCTCTTTCTTTTCAACGTCATCCCATGCTTTATCTTTGACTCTTTGTCGGATAATGTCTTCTAATGTGATAGTTGTTTGTTCTGTGATAATTGGAGGTGGTCTAGTAGTCAAATCAAAATCAACAACCTCTTCCAATAATGAATTTTGTGGTCTTTTAGAAGCATCTACTTCTCCTTTTAACTGCCACGGAGCTTCTTTTAATGTCTTCTCTTCTAATTTTGAAATTTGTTGTCGCAAACGTTGTTGGCGTTTTTCAAATTCAGACTTTTTCTCATCATTGTCTAATTTCTTATTTTGCTTATCAATTTCAGTTTCTTCATAACCTTCAGTACGATTGTCTACTACTGTGTCTACTGCAAACCTAACCTTTTTATCATGTTTCTTGTAATTATGTGTTATTTCTGTTTCAGACTCATTATCAGTATGTTCGTCTTCATCACTTATGTGGTGTTCAAAAAAATCTGTATATTTTACGTCTTTATCATTGCCTTCCTCGTCACCTGACTCTTCATCATCAAAATCATTGAACAAATCAATAGATTCTTCATCACTGTCTTTTTTCTTGCCATTGCTACTTTCTTCTTTTAACAAAAACTTCTCCATGTCCTTTAACTTGAAGAAGTCATCATCCACAATTGATCCTTTAGTCTTTGACTTTTTATTACTATATATTTGCTTTTCTGACTTATATTTTTCAGTTTGTACTTCTGTAATTGAATCTTTCTCCATGTTTATGTCATCTTCTGATTGAGAATCAAAGTCTTCGGCATCCATAGGCTCGTGTTCGACTTCAGCTACGGTAACAGGAAATGTCAGGTCCTTCTTGTCTGTAATACAATTTGCAACCTCCCATACTAGTCGGTCCCAGCATTGCGAGTTTTGTAGCTCGACTTGCTGCCAGATTTGTTCCTCATCAAAATCATCAACTAGTAAATTAGGTAGGGCAATGTTTTTTACCTTGGTGACCTCTTCTTGAGACTTCGTAAAATCGTACAAAGTTTTTATCAAACTTTTAATATCGTCTTTTACATCCTCTTGGACTTTCAAGTATTTAACTGGTTTATCAGTAATAACGTTAAACTTATCAATTATATTCTCCATTTTCAAGGTTTCCATTGTATGTTGTCTTGCCTTTTATCATAGAAATATAATATAACTTTAACAAAACCTGAAAAACACATGCGGTCTCTTACATTTATTTGACATTTAACACATGACAGTTAACAAGTTAAAAGTTGACAACATTATTTTGTCCATGATACTAAAATATTTTTTGTATTTGGTACATCGTACAACTAATCTACCCTTTTTTAACACAGGTCCAAGAGTAAGTCCAGATGCAGTTTTATTTTTAAAAGCATAATCAGTGCTTTTATATTAAAAATATCCATATTAGAACAGAGGGGAAATCTGACATAAGTAAATAACTTTATTTGCTGTATCCGTTCTATATGTTTCGTTGCTGTTAGGACGGAAGGCATGGCCTGCTAAAATAATACTTTACTGAAATAAAAACTATTTCGTAAATTCCACTATTTTTTTACCATTAAAAAAAACTAAATCATTGTCCTACGTTTGATTTAAACCTCTATCAATCAATCATTCGGTCTATTTCTCTATGGTACGGCTATATCCTTATCATTCATTCACTTAAATCGGCCATGTAGCATGTTTATTTTTGTGATATAATATTTATACATATTTTTATACTAAATCAAAATTTTAATAGAAATATGACTATTTTAAATTCTTGGTGCTGTGTATTAATAACTACCAACTGATATACATATGAAGTCACGCATCTTAATACGTCAGTAAATTTAAAGGTACAGTAACTGTTTTGTACAGCTAAAAAGATAGTTGTTACAATTTTCCACGCTAATGATCTCACAAGCGTACTTTTTCTTGCGTATGTTGCAAATGAGATTGTTCCGCCTACGTTAAGAGCTCTGCACGTTTTGCAAATGCCGTGCATATATCGAATGTCGACGTAAGTGAAAGGCGAGGAAGTGTTATTGTAATACTATTCATTGCTACTATATTATATTGTTTCTACATTCATATAAGGTTTCTTGGAATTAAATTCTATAATTAAAATAAATATATAAATAAAATTATATCACTTTTACAATGTTAAATATATCCTTTGCTTACTGGTTGCAAACAAAATGTAATATGTCATATTTAAAGAAAATAATAAATCATTTGCCATTCTAGGCAATATAACTCTGCAACTTTTAAGAGGAAGCACTCTAATTGTATGGTACTAATGTTATAGTAAAACTCAAACAACACTCGTTATTTCAATTCGAATTTTACCTTCATATTCTGTAAATATTTTTTTTTTTAATATGAGGGAAGTAAACAAGCATACAGCTTTTAATTTGCACTTGCGGCAACTTTCCAATTGTTGTTTAGAGTGCACAAAGACAATCCATTCTCAAATCTTCATTAATCAATTTTTTTGTGTTTGTAGATAAAATGGAGGCACAAGATCAAATGGAATTAAAGTACAGTGCAGGTGGAGAGGTTGGGGGCCTGGAGCTTTGCATTGTCTGTGGTGATAGAGCATCAGGCAGACATTACGGTGCTATCAGCTGTGAAGGTGAGATCTTGTTATGGGAATTTGTGCATTTAAAATTTTGTTGAATAATTCTATTAAAAATTAATTTGTAATCTATTAAAAATACAATTACACATTAATTGTATTTTAACTAGATAAATAAAATTACTGATTTCTATCACTTAAACTATAGGCAAAATTAATAATGGAAATGCTGTTTCTAAATATTATAAATGTCTCCTTTCATATGTCACCATTTTGTTTTTGGTCAATGGTGCAATGGTATAGCTTTGTACTGTACTTTAAAATTGAAAAACCATTGATACAAGGCTACTGGGAATTGAAACCTGAGTATCAGGTTGTTAAGAATAGGCTTTCACTGTTTTAATACTGCAGGTTGTAAGGGCTTCTTCAAGCGATCAATACGTAAGAAGCTGGGCTACCAATGCCGCGGAAGCATGAACTGCGAGGTGACCAAGCACCACCGAAATAGATGCCAGTACTGCCGATTGCAGAAGTGCCTTGCATGTGGGATGCGCAGTGACTGTGAGTACCAGATAATTCTCTTTTCTTCTGCTTCAGAGACTGTTCACCCACTATTGGTCACATGTCCATCCAATCCAATTTCCCTCTATAATGGATAAATTATGTGTATCTCTTCAATTAACTATCACTGCTTAATTAGCAACCATGAAGGAATATTTACATGTTCTGTTTTCCGTATAGATGTATGGCGAGTCTGCATCGGTTTGCTATGATAAATTGTATGGTTGTGGACAAAGTGCTTTCGTTGGTCTTTCATAGGATTAGCAATTTTCTTTATTGAACTGGAAATTAATAGAATATATTGCCCATATTTGTCTGTTGTGCCAATGTCAATTACATTGTTGGTGTTTTGGAGGGAAGAATGCATGGACGTTTATTAAATGAATGCATATGCAGGTGGGTACTTTTTTTCGAAAGTCCTGACACTTTGCCTCTAGTGATAATTTAGATCAGAATAATGGCCATGATTTGAATTCATCAGTTTGTTCCTAGACCAAGTAGAGCTAGAGCAGTATTTACGCTCCAACATGTCAGTATAGATAATTGAAACAATAGTTTCATAAGAAATATATTACTTCACAAAAAAACAGCAATGAAACACAAAATCAAAACCATTGATGCTCGGATCAACGAACGCCGCCGCGCTGATACCGCGCCATAAAATAAGTTCTTTTATTCAGATTTTGTTAATCAGGATCGTTTTTTTTCCGTCTCATCAAAGGTGTCATTAGTACTATTATCTGTCTCTGTTTTCGGAAGCGGTCTCCTAAATACCCTGTATATTACACCTAATTAGAGATAGCATAGTATAAATTGTTGTTGTCAGTGTGTTATTGAGCGAGATTGGTGTTAAACAAAAGTAAGAGATTATAAATCAAGTTTTATGGGCAGTAATTCTTGCACTATCTTGACAGCGGTCCAACATGAGAGGAAGCCAATAGTGGACAAGACGAAGGGGGAGCCAAGGGATGGTCTCCACGAACGACCTGGAGCTGTCTACTCCAAGTTATTGGGACTTGCAGGCCAGGCACAAAATGCACAGGTAGATTGTAGGGCTATCTATTGGTTTAGTATTCCTATAGCCTTCATTCAAAAAAATATATATCTATTTTTGTGATAAACCTACGCTGATTGGCCAGAGAAGATGACCGCAACAGTTTCACAAGATTTAAAGAGGTGGCAGAGCTCAAAGGTTGCTTAGCCTGTACCTCTATTGGGAGCAATAAGCCCTGTTAGCAATATCCCTTCTAGGGGGATCTCGGCTTGGACAGTTACTCTAATCGCATTAGCATTCTGAACCGAGGGCGCCCGAGAGGGTCATACCATAACTTGGTTGGTAGCTTTAATGGGATCAAGACTTTTAAATTGCTCACTAACTCGTAAAGTTTATCTATAAGCTAAAATAAGTAGTAATAGAAAAGATATTTTGTACTTTAATAATAGGCCACCAACCTTTGCTCAATATTTTTTTTTGTTAATCATGTTTTTGGTTATTTTATTTAGATAATTACTGATGAAATATGAATAATATTTTTCGATCTCATCAACATAATTTTAAATGCTACTGTAGTTCAAAAAAGTTAAATTAATTTAATATCAGATTGTATGCTTGCCTAACTGTAGATTTAACTCGATCTTCAATCTCGTTAGTGATTCCTGACCTTAACAGAGTGACTGCACTATCTTTTTGTATCAAACTTGTGATCTATTTCTTCTGTATGTTCTACATTATCTATTGCAACCCAATAAAACCAATAGTCAACATAAACCAAGATTAGTAGTTAGACTATTTTAAACCTATGTTTGGTGGCGGAAATACAGAACCCTCTGTTATTGTCGACAGCAAATAGGTATAATCACAGACCAAAAAGCCTTTCTAGCAACAAGTTTCTGTCGATACAAAGGTTGTCTGGAAAACATGTCTCTTAGCGGTAGGACGGTCCTTTACACATGCAATTAGATCGACATATGTGAAAATTGTAAATTTATTATTTCTGTGTACTTTTTTATTGTTGTGTATTAAAGTATTCGTTCATTCATATCAAATCTACTAATTATTGTTATTTTGTCTTCCTTGGTTATGTTAAGAAGTAATTATTTGTCTTATTTGCAGATAAATCCAAAGGAAGAACCGAGTGATGCATTTGGAGCAGTGTCACCATCTGCTCCAGCACTGAACTTTGCTTTAGCAGCTGCTGTGGCATTTAATAAGGGCAACACTGTGTCTCCATATCTTAACACTGGCAGCCCAGGGGATATAGAGGGAGCGAGACGACAACAGTTGATGCTGCAGACGCAGCTTGCTAAGAACTTGTTCAAGATGGGACAATTTGGTGATTATTTTACCATAAGCAATAAGACAGTTAAAGGGAGAGAGAAACATTTCCCAGTAGGGAAAGAGTTTGTTTAGAACTAGCATTAACTCGCCTATTCTTTTGAGAGCATTAAAATATGTCAACCTTATGCTGATATTTATTTTTAAGCCAAACCAAATAATTCGTGCAATAACAAAACCCGTTCTGTGGCTCTACCACTTTTGAATGTTGCTTATTTGTCTCCAAAGGTGCTATAAACGAATATCTTCAATCCGCGTACGGCGCGACACCTGCAGAGGTGCCACTAGCAGCACTTCACGCCGCCGACCCTCAACAAACTGAAGGTATTATTTTTAACAGAACATTAATTACAGTAATTAATCTATATAGGGGCACAACCATTTGCTTTTTTTGAAGTCGGTTAAAATGGATCTTCCCAAATGTGAGTTGTATGATGTGATATGGTTAAGGTGCGGGCACAGAGGCGGGTATTCTGAGCACGGCGGAGTCTCAGCGGCTGGCGCTTACACTGCCGGCTAGCGCTCCGCCCCCGCTGCGCCTGCACGCGGCCTGCGAGGCCGGCGCGCGTCTGCTGCACGCCCTCGCGCGCTGGATGCTCTCCGTGCCAGTCGCCGCTGCACTACCGTGAGTCCGCTACCATGATTTCACACATCATCATATTTTGAACCGTAAGACATCCAATGCTGTACATAGGACTTCCAATTTCGATATTTTCATTTTCTACGTAAACAAGTTGAATTAGTAATAGGCAGGGCAAATAGCGCGTAGAGCAGATGGGTCCGAAAAGTTCTCGGTTGGAGAACACGGACCGGCAAGCGCAGCGTAAGACGTCCACCCACAAGCTGGTCTAACGTCATCGAAAGGCCACAAGAGTCAGTTAGATGCAATCTTACAATCATTTTGAAAGTCGTTTGGACCTATGTTGAGCAGTGGATGATTGATTATATCAATTGAAATTAAAAAAAAATAATTTGAGTGATGTTTTGCCAACGGTCTGTAATAGGAAGAAATGTATAATCTATAGGACTATCAGTTATCAAGATGGTGCAGATTCAATTCGGAGTAACTGTTTTACCAATTGAAACTGCTTCACAGGTTTGAAATCCAAGCGACACTGCTGCGGAAATCGTGGCCGGAGCTGTTCACCCTGGGCCTGTCGCGCTGCTCGACGCCGCTCCAGCTGTCCACCCTGCTGCCACACCTGGGCGCTCATCTGCAACGCGAGCTGCGTGCACGTCGCGAGCCGCACGCCCGACACGCACGGCAAGCACGTGCAGAGGTAACAGCTGATGCTTTATACTTCCTCCATCAGTATCCTCAATGCCTGAGGGTCGTCACCATCTCGTGGAAACTGCAGCCGTGTAATTAAAGCATTGCTAACCAAGGTGTTCTATGTATTTATTTGGTTAAATGGTTCCATTGGGCAGATGTATCAAATAGCACTGCCCAATGGGGCCTGCCTATAATGCTCTAGTCCCTTTATTTATTATATTCAATATTTCTAGTATATATTGTTATTATATTTTATAAGTTTGTAATTTTATTCTATTTATTTATTTATATCCACCTATATATAGCGCTATTACCTACCTATCTTTTTTTTTAACGGGGAGGAAATCTTCAGAAAGATACCCCGCCTTCTGAGGGAAGGCGGCGGTTATGTGGGGTTTTTACCCACTGCAACCTCCCCGGTGGTCCCCTTTCCTCGGTGCATGACGAGGGGCTCCGGGATCTCCAGTACAACGCACCGGAGCCCCTCTGCACTGTGCTCAAGGAGAACACGTCCCAGGGGGGAGGTTACTTTCACCCCCCTGTGACCTCGCAGTGCAAAGCGACACGGGCCCCCACCCTTGTCGCCCAGTGAACCCGAGGCCTCTTTTAGTCGCCTTCTACGACAGGCAGGGGATACCGTAGTCTTATTCTTGAGAGTCCAGAACTACAGGGCTGACTACCTACCTATCTCATGGTTACACTCAAAATCAGTATTGACGAAATTCTGTGAACTTCGGGATTGAAAGCGTAGTGGACGCTATTTTGGTACATGTCATTTAAAAATGTATGATCTATGTACTGTTGATAACTTTTATTTATACAAATAAATGTTTCTTTCTTTCTTTAGAGATGGTCAAGTATATAGAGCGCTCGGCCTGTAGCCTACTGTCTGTTCCGCAGACCATGCGCCAATGAACTATATACAGTGTTTTTGTTTTAGATCACAATAGCGGATTACTCGGATGAGCGCATCGCGGAAGTCAGTTCGATGCTGTCGCGCCTTCACCAGTTCATTGCCAGCATGGAACAGCTGCGTGTGAGCGAGAGGGAACATGCACATCTCAGAGCTCTCTGTCTGTTCTCACCAGGTAAAGTGTCAAAATCATCAGGCAAACACTGCTGGAGATGCTGTGCCTGTTCTCAGACATGGGACTCTTTGGGAACACCGGTGGAGTGGCGTATCTGCCATGTTTGCGGGAAAAGTTTCAACAGCAAAACGAATAGGCTTCTTCAAAAATACTTGTTAAGAGGAGATTATAGAAGATTTAGCATCTCTTTTAATGGGAATGCACTGTCGTAACTAAGAGCAAGAGCTATTGTCGTGCACAAATAAATTTGTAAAACATTTTTTTAAGTAAAACTCTTTAAGCATGCTTGACTTGGGGGGTAAGCTGATAAATGTGTGACGAAAAGTGTGCGAGAAGACTGGAAGTTGAAAGGGAGATATAAGTTAGTGAAGATAGATAGAGAGGTAAGTTTCGTATATTACTGTAAGGGCAAGAGAGAGGACGACTTCAAAAGGAAGCCGTCTGTATTTTTTATATTTGTTACCGCATAACTTTGGACTGAGTGCACTGATTTTGATGATTTTTTTTTTATTTGAAAGCTTTAAAATATGGTCCAATTCTGGCATGGATCCATGAGAAAACCTTATGGGTCTTAAATTTGCATTAAGCATGTGCGCCACAAATGGACGAATAACTCAATATTAACTAACGGATTTCGATGATTCATTTTTTTATTAGAAGGTACTTTATGAGTAGTTTGATTAAAGGTTGGTTAAGTTCTGATTAAGTTTAATATTCCTACGATAATTCGGAAATACAAAGAAGAAAGTTGGATTTGAAGACGGTTTTTATTTTTACTCGCAAATATACTTGTCTTCCACTTAGCCAGTTACGTTTCGTATATCTTAGACACAGCAGCTATTCAGGCTAGTAGCTAGTCTATATCACACTGTACACATACATTTTCTTTATCTCTTGAACAGTCGTGTATATATTATACATAAATACATACATATAAAGAAGTTTTACTTCAGTCGTGTGGTCTGAAACACGCTTTTTTTATTATAATGTGGTATCATTTCTTTTCACCAGATGGCGTGCCAGACTTCCTCACTCGCAAGCTGCAAGACTACCAGGCGAAAGTACTACGCTCACTCCGGTCCATCTGCCAGCCGGACGACGAGCGAGTTGCCACTCTCCTCCTGCAACTGCCGGTGCTGAGGAACTTCACCGCTACCTTCATAGAGGACGTCTTCTTCGTCGGCTTCGTTGGTGACGTCTCCATCGACGAAGTGATACCTTATCTTTTAAATGCTGAGCGTTAGTTATTAGTCAACAACACTCACAACTGTGTTACTGCAAATGTCTACATCATTGAAAGTGAATATTCATGCAATATGTGACTAATGAGATGATAAAGAATTCACAGTTATCACCCGGGATACTGGAATAAACTAAAGATTACCGACCAAGTCGTGGCTCGGGCCGTCTCTCTAGGACCTTGCACCATATTGCTCCCAATAGAAACCTCCCCGGTGGTCCTTTCCTCGGTGCATGACGAGGGGCTCCGGGATCTATAGTGGAACGCACCGGAGCCCCTCTGCACTGTGCTCAATAAGAGCACGTCTTGGGCGGGGTTACTCCCACTCCCCCTGTGCCCTCGCAGCGCAAGGCGACATGGGCCAGCCGATGTCGCCTTCTTCACGGGTCCACTTTCCCAATAGAAACCTCTATTGGCGGCAACACAGAACATGCTCACTGACCAAAGAGCTCTCCCACCTCTCAAATCATTTACGCTTCCCGAAGTGGCACTCAAAGTTAGTTTAGTTTTTTAATGTCCCTTACATTATCCGTGAAATAGCAACCGGGCAAGTCGTAGGGCGGCCCTCTCGGGCGCCCTCGGATCGGAATGTTTACGCGTCACGTAGTAACCGTTCAAGCCGAGATTACTCCTCTTGTGTCGAGTTACTTGCGATAGAGGTACATACACATTTAAATAACTTAAAGACATTGTTAAATACATTTCTTTCTTCACTATGAATTACCGGTCCACTTGTATTCTCAACAGTCGAGATATTTTTATTATCTTATGTAGGTGACGAACAAAAGATTTGTCGATTTGTCACTGTGAAATTAACTTTCTAATTTGTTGCGTCTTAATTGAGAGAAGCGAGGGTCGAGATAAGATAACAATGTCTTACTAACTTAACGCGAACGAACTTTTGCACCTTACTGTAGTTAGAAGGCTGGCTTAATTTCTCTATTATTGTGATTTTCTGGCCGTTGTCAGTTACAAATTCAATATCTCTACCTACTCTCCTGTAACACAGTTGTGAGAGTTATTTGATATTTAAGGTTACAACAGTATATACTGGTGAAGCCGTATTACCGTTGTTGAAATAATGTCTTCCAGTTATAACTATATAATTATATACTTAAACCGTCCATTAAATTAGATTTATGTAAATAAACTTAATCACAATTAACGTCTTGTATATATGGAGTTGCCTCAAGTTGTATAGTACACTAGCAACCCAAGCTCTGCCAATGAATTTTGGTTGCAATTTTATGTGCTGATTTACCAGAATAAGGCCAACATTGTGAGGAAACCTACATGTGGGTACAGTGGGACATATACAAGCGATAAGTTTAACTTTTATGTATATATGAGCTGTAAGGGAGCTTACATAAAGATAATATTGGTAATACTAAAGAAATGTACTTGACAGCTATCCTGTATGGATATGGATTTAACGAAATGAAATGTGAGAATTGCTCTGACGGAAGTCTGCATCTTTAGCCATTTGGAAAATATATACATGGATATTATATGTTTTCTTGGTTAAGTAATTACTATAAATAGTGGCTGACATATTCACTAAATTTTTGAAAATTATGTGATTACAATGCTTCAGTTCCAAGGTTAAAGTCAAATATAGTGCAACCACTAGTGTAGTTACTTTTTTTTGTTGATGGGGGGTGGGAAATCTTCAACAAAATACCCCGCCTTTTGGGGGGAAGGCAGGGTTATGTGTTCTTACCCACTAAAAACCCTCCCGGTAGCCTTTCCTCGGTGCATGGTGAGAGGATCTGGGGTCTTCAGATTATCGCACCGGAGCCCCTCTGCATTGTGATCTTCGGAGAGTACGTCCCGGGGGGACAGGTCCCCTTTAGAGGATCACAAAGGCCGCTTCCTGTGAACCCGAGGCCACTTTTAGTCGCCTTTTACGACAGGCAGGGGATACCGTAGTTTTTAGGGTAACCCAGACCTACAGGGCTAATAGTTACATAACCTAACCATTTAATAGAAACCATTGTGCAGATACTTAATGGATACAATTAATTGGAAAGTTCATATTTAGGTATGTATTGACATGAGTGTCCCGCATATTAAATATAATTAAGTTCTTTTCTTCATAACGTTATTATTGTTAATTGCACACAAAATAATGTACTGTTTGTACCGTTTTACGTGACGGTGTATTTTTCGATAAATGTACTTAAGTGCCTTAAATATAGAATAAATGTATTGACTTGTATGAGATTTTTCTTTAACATCCTGATAATATCCTGATATTGAACTCAATCTCTCAACAGACCTCTAAACGGTTCCAAACTTAAAAGTTTCTGATTGTATACACCTTGGTTGTGTTCCTTTTACCACTGGAAGCGTCGCTAGATCGGAATGCTTGCGCGTAATATAGTAATCGTCCATTCCGAGGTTACCCCTCACCGGGGGACCCTTGTGTCGAGTTACTAGCAATAGAGTTTCAGGCTAAGCGACCGAAGCGCTGTGCCACCTCTCAATCCGGTGAACAGTCAAGGCCAACTTTTCTGGCCAATCTGTGTAGTTCGTCAAAAAATAAGTCCCAGGTGTTCGTGACAAAGAATCCTAGAACAATGAGCACTTGGCACAGACTAACAATATATATATGTATTACAAAATTAAAATACAATTTATTTTTCTTTTTATAAATTGTTTATCTTACTTTGTTCAGTCATTTTATTTCTCCGCCCTCTCACTCGCTTACTATCGCCGCTACCCCCTCTCATACTCACACACAAACACGCAGGACATGATTACGTGAATGATCGGTTACTCTCGGCTCAAACAAAACCGTAACGCTACATTTTGACGTGAATGCCACCCGCTATCATCATTTTATAAGACGTCACGTCACAAAATGGCAGTAAATCTACAGGTATTCCACTGCAAATAGATGGGATCATACGCTTCCATCATTCCCTTGATAAGCATTAGCGTAGTGTTGGTGATAAAACTGATAAGTTTTTAAACGTTAGCAAAATTATATCTGACGCAATAAAAGATAAGTCAATTGTGACGTAATCTCTGTATTTATACTGAAACAAGGCGGAAAGTAAGAACTAGATAAGAAATTTAATTAAAACAGCGATAAAGACATCCTTGTTTTAGCCAGATAGCCTAATGGATAATTAAACGATCGACAATATTTCGCCATTATCCGCAACCGCGTTAAGCGTACGTTAATGCTGTACATTACAAGAAACTGTTTATATTTCCATCAAAGTTCTTTGTTAACATGAATGACAAAGTAGCGATAGTGACTGGAGCGAACAAAGGAATAGGTTTTGCAATTGTTCGCGGGCTTTGCAAGCGCTTCAACGGAATAGTCTATTTAACATCACGTGATGTGGAGCGCGGTAGAAAAGCAATCGCCGAGCTTAACAACGAAGGTCTGAGCCCAAGGTACCATCAATTGGATATAACTGTTAAGGAAAGCGTGGAAGTTTTCCGGGATTACATAAAAGAGAAACACGGCGGCATCGATATAATGGTAAATAACGCTGCTATTGCATTCAATAGTGATTCCAGTGAGCCGACCGCTATACAGGCAGCGGAAACTTTACGTGTTAATTACTTCTCAGTGCTTATTTTCTGCGAAATTATGTTTCCTCTGCTTAAAAACGGCGCTAGAGTCGTCAATCTATCTAGTTCCGAAGGTCACTTGAGTAAAATTCCAAGTGACAGTTTAAGAAATCGCTTGAAAGACGCCAACCTTACTGTTACCGAGCTCTCGGAACTGATGAATAAATACATAGAGGATGCTAAGCAGGGCACTCAAGCTGCTGAATGGGGTAACTCCTCATATGTGGTGTCTAAAGTTGGCTTGACTGCTTTGACTATGATTCAGCAACGTTTGTTAAACGATAGAGGTAAGTTAGTACATTAATTTTACGATAATAGTAAAATACAATTAACAAGTGAGACGAACAAAAACTGACTTTAAATCGAATTAGTAAAACTCACTGTTAACAAGTACGACGAGCAAAAACAAAAACTGACTTGAAATCTAATCAAACGTTATTACACTAGAACGCCCTCTTTTTATTTGCGAATTATCGTAGGAATATTATGAAAGAGAATTAATCGGAACCTAACCAAACTTCTTCTGACGTACATCCTTTCCAATAAAAAATGAATCATCGGAATCGGTTGGCGTAATATTGAGTTATGGGGCACATACTTATATGATTTTCTCATAGCTGCCATCGTCAGAATTGGACCAAATTAAAGTACCAGCTTTCAAATGAAAAAAGAATCATCAAAATCCGTTTACCTAGTCCAAAGTTATGAGGTAACACAAAAAAACATGCAGACGAGCTGAGAACCTCCGCCTTTTTGTTGAAAAGATATTGTCGGGAATTTTCATTGTAAGAATTTAGCCATTACATCACCTAAAAACATTGACGATAGTAGGAAAATGTCACTGTATACATCATAGGTATTTGAAATAAATTCACTCAACCAGTCGGTATATTTTTGAAAGATGACAGGGAATGGGATAAAATACTGGACTTTTCCAGTAAATAGCGGTGATAGTCTAGTGGCTAAGCAATTTGACTGAAGGTGACGAATTGCCAGAATCCCAGTCGGCTTGTATCGAGGAATTGAAAAAAAATCACTTATTAAAAATTTGTGCCTAGCATTTGGCAATACGGACCTATTAAGGTTGGTGAAAAGCAGGTTAAGGATGCGAGAGCTTATTTTTAAAACGTGATTGTTACAAAAAATGTAGCCTCAATACTATCATAATATAAAATATAAATAAGGAAATCCATTTTTAAATAGTTAGATAGTTCCTCCATCCTATATTATTACAATTAAAAAAATATATTATTTGTTCCGTCATCGATATCCGGAATCCATATTGAGTTTAGCCTTCCGTTTTCCTTGTGTTTCCGGTCAAGCAAGTCCCTCTCTTATGCTAGTGGCGCCCTCTATGCTACTTCCGCTGATGTGTTTTACCGGCGCCTCAGGGCTCGAGTCGTATTATTAAGTCATTATAGCGTCGTTTTTCCTAGTGTTCAGAAGTCTTAGCGACTAAGTATAATTCATAGAATTAACATTGTTATCTTAAATTGTCTAAGACACCCTCTCTTTTGTTATAAGTGAAAATTTATTTTAAAAATAGAAAAGCGCACAACGCATTTGTAGTGTTATGAGTTTTTCAAAAAACGCACCTGTAAATCGTCTTCTTCGTCTACAAGTTTGGACAGCGTAAAAACCTAAAGACCGTACAGTAAGTGGGCGCGTCGGGTAAGACACATGCCATATGTTTTTTGTCGCAACAAATAGCATTTTCAGTGAATTAAATTCGCAATAACAAGTAAATATTACACAACCTTCTTTTAATAGTAATATGACATAGACTTTGGTAACAAATAAATTTAAATCCACCGCCAATTACTGCTTCGATAAATTCTCAATTTAAATTATCGACACGCTTTATCCGAAACAAAAAGATATTTATGTACCCTCGGTTCCTTAGAACTAAAGGGTAATAAGGAAATAATGCGTTTGTAATCTATACATATAAATACATAAAGTGTCCTTTTGTAATATTGAACTGAACGCTTTTTACCACATGCATATGAATCTATATACGGTACATATACCGAGATAACATGTTTACAATTTTTGTCTGTATGTCTGTTTGTTCCGGCTAATCTCTGGAACGATTATGAATGGATTTACTAGTAAATAGCTGATGTAATAAGAAGTGTCTTGGGCTGCTTTTGTTTTAAAAGCATTTTAAAACATTTTTGATCGCGGTTAACATCGCTGGCCGCAGCTAGTATTACTCTAATCTTTTCAAAAAGAACAATTAACGCCTACATCTCTCAACAACGAGCTGAAAAAATTGAACGTTTATTTAATAATGACGATTTGTTACAAATAACATGTGACAGAAGAGCAGAATTTATTAATTCCTATAGGGAGTCGCTTCTTAAATATACCCACAGAGGCGATTTTCAGTGTTGGCCACCCTATGCGTCAGGCTATATAGTAAGTACCAGCCACCCCTTTCTGAGGGGTGCTGCCATCATATTTCTTGTGTTGTTGCTGTTTCTTGTAATCGTAAGTGAATTTTGTCACGATTGGTGGCGGCCCTAGGTTCGGGCCTCCTGGGCCTTAGCGCAGATCCGCCATTTTATTGCCGCGATTCTTAGGTAAATACCCCCAATTCGGGACATTTGTTTGAGAGTTGGTAACTCGATGTTTATTTACGCAAACCGAAAGGGGCAGAAATCTAAATACTTCAAAGAAGAGAGTAACGGTCGACCACAACAAACAAAAGGTTAGCCATCTCAATAATGCCCTCCACCTAAGAGTTTGCAACGCCGTGAATGAAGCGGTGATCGGAATCTGATGCAATATCAGGATGTTAGCACAGTCTGGGAGCACCCAACCAAATATGCAATCTAATAAAGGTAAAAATCACGCCTTTGTTCCCGTCAGTCCGTCAGAGCCGTAGTAGTTCAGTGTCCGGTTGCCCCAAGTTGCGTAGTCCGATAGGATCTCGAGTCCGATTCCCGGTGCCGGCACCAATAATAAATTGTACTTGCAATTTTATGTGTTCATTTACCAAGCGCTCGACGGTGAAGGAAAACATCGTGAGGAAACTTACATGTCCAGTATTCTTTTCCTTTTTCTAAGACATGTGAAGTCTGCAAACCATTAGCGCCTTGCGGCGGACGGTGCCCTTATACTCTCTTAATAGAGAGGGCCTATGCCCCAACAGTGGGACATATATGAATATATAAAGGCTGTAACTTGATCAACTTTGTACCCGCGCAACTCATTTACATTGAATTTTGCTGCAAACGAGATCCGTAAAGTAGCAACCAACCGAGTCTTGGTTCGGCCCTCTCGGGCGCCCTCGGATGGGAATATTTGCGAGGACCCTTGAGTCGAGTGGCTGGTGATAGAGGTTCGGGCTAAGCGACCTAAGAGCTGTGCCACCTCTCAATCTGGTGAAGCAGTCAAGACCGGCTACTCTGTGTAGTTCTTCACTAGAAAACAACAAACGAATCGGTTCAAATGACACAACAGATAAATGTCATGATCTGCAACCAAGTTGTCGAGGAAGCGGAAATTGCTCCGAGCTATTTATTTTTCCTGATACCGGAACAAGATTCTTCACCCAAATTAATTGTCTTGTTTTTGAATTTGATTGAACAAATTTGTGAAGGTCAGACCTTTTCGATAGTTCCGCCTCTTTCGGGTACCAACGTTTTACAGGAATGGATTGGTAAAACTTGACTTAAGCCAGGCTTACTTTTGTTTACCAATACATCCTCAGTATCGCAGATTCCTCAGAGTTGGCTACAACGGGACGCTACACCAAACGACCTGGCTCCCGCTCGACCTATCATCGACTCCGATAGTATTTGCAGTATACCTCGACGGCCTCATGCTGGCCAATCTATCGTACGAGTTCCTTCGAGATCAGGTGACGCTAATAACAAATGTGATAGAGCACCTGGGCTGAACAATCAACTTCAACAAATCTGTTTTGGTTCCGACTCGACGTCTAGTATTTCTAGGCGTCACCTGGGATACACTCGTCAATACGAAATCCCTGTCGGAACCAAAATGCCTAACGCTACGCATGGCATTGCAGAACAGATTTCACTTGGCAACTGGTCCCTCAGACAGGCCCAGTCCCTAATGGGGAGACCCAGTTTCGCCTTGTTTGTTTTTCGCAAAGGAAGGCTACATTGTCACAATGCAACACTACAGTCGACGTCTTCCACGGTCTCAACCACGCCGACAGTTCGCAATTTCGGAACCGGCACTCGGGAGATAAGATGGTAGATGAACAGCGTCCGGTTCTTTGCTCCTACGCGCAGAACCGATATGCAGTCGTATAGATGGCCGATGCATCCGATATAGGATGGGGAGCACAATTAGGACCATTGAAATATCGGACGGACAATCGCACGGCCGTGGCTTACATCAAGATGCACAGAGCCATTACAATATAGAAGTGAGTCCTCCATCTCACAAAAAGATAAATCCAGAATGGCACCTTCTTCATTTTTGCAGCATTTCGAGAAGTGGGTCGCACCGTAAGTAGACCTGTTTTCCTCAACTGCAAATGTAGTACCGGATTATATCTCCATGGACTTGTGAGACGATATATAACAAGGGTTGGTTATTTCTACCATCACATCTGATCCCGCAAGGCCTGTCACCTCAATACAGCCAGCGGTCATTATATCCCATACTGAAAAAAGTTCTTCTGGAGAGCAAAGGTACACCAGAGAACAGTCTTAGCGCCGTATCAGATACCATGACCTAGCGTGAGTTCTGATCGACATGACAACGAGATGACATCCCTTGGATGTTCACGACATATCCATGGAGGCATGGCTGATAAGAGAAGCAGAACCATCAACAGTCGCGAAATATCTAGCTTACCTCCATAGTGCTGAAGGCTCGACATACCGGACCATATTAGTACACAAATCTGCTATATCTACGTTCACGAAAACCAGCAAGTATGATGTATCAAAAAAAAAAAAAAAAATTTGGTTAGACAAATAATTCAATTTCAAAGGATCCCAATCCTAATCATCCTATTCCTAAATCCTGGTATTAGTTTAGGTCATCTCATATCGGTTAATCTGGATAACGCAGCTTATTTCAAGTTTCGCGAGACGAGTTACAATTTTCTTTTACTCCCTTACTCTTTCTCATCACCGAGTGCGCAGCCTAACCATTCGTAGAACCGGGCCAGAGCACCGCATAGACGAAGGACATTGATTATATGGCCAGTTTTGGTCCCAAACTAATACCAGCCGAACACATACAGTCGGGCTGGAAGATC
This sequence comes from Meandrusa payeni, assembly GCA_029286785.1. Taxonomy (NCBI): domain Eukaryota; kingdom Metazoa; phylum Arthropoda; class Insecta; order Lepidoptera; family Papilionidae; genus Meandrusa; species Meandrusa payeni. The sequence continues at coordinate 9,811,100 of JAGSMX010000029.1, forward strand.
AAGCCCCGTCCAAAATTAAATATAGTATATTGCATTCATCTATTATTAGTAGTATCGCAGTAGCTTCGTCGTGAAAGAAATTGGAAACAATTTTTATTTCTACAAGAGCACCTAACCCCGCTGCTAGAGCTATCATTGAAGGGAAAAGAAGAATTTACTTCGGGAGGTCGGCGTTAGACACCTCCGGGTTCGATACGTTTGCAGTTTCTTCATTACATTGGTTATAAAATTATACCATGGACCAAGTTCGATTGAATGTTTGTGGTTTATAAAGGATTTGTCATTACATCCTTATTTAATAAATTTTATAATATTCTTTTGTATCAAAGGAATAGTTTTATTTTATGTATCAAGTTATTCACAGGGCTCTAAAAACAACAGGTGATCTTCATATACTTTACTCAACAATACACATTATAGCATCAACAGAATTTCGTACCAGGAGAAATCAAACACTTCACTCAATATGGATTCCGATATCGATGACGGAACAAATAATAGAGAGTTTTACCTACCAATAAAACTTACCTATTATTTTTCCTTGAGATATCCGAATCCAGACAATTCCTACCTGGTACACACGCCGCATAATGACTTAATAATACGACTCGAGCCCTGAGGCGCCGGTAAAACACATCAGCGGAAGTAACATAGAGGGTGCCACTAGCATAAGAGAGGGACTTGCTTGACCGGAAACACAAGGAAAACGGAAGGCTAAACTCAATATGGATTCCGGATATCTCAAGGAAAAATAATAGGTAAGTTTTATTGGTAGGTAAAACTCTCTATTATCAATTTTCAGACATAAAAGTTAATGCTGTACATCCTGGCTTCGTGTCCACTGACATGTCGTCACACATGGGTAATGTTTCCATTGATGAGGGTGCAGAGTCACCACTGTATCTTGCATTGGATGCTCCTGAGTCCATCCGTGGGCAGTATTTGTGGAGTGATTCAAGAATTATTGACTGGGATGGGCAAATGCCTAAAGAGGATTACTAGCATTAGTAATTGTATATTTTTATGTTTTATACTTACTTGAAATATAATTTATAATTTAAAGATCTTGTTATCTCAATGTTTTAGATTATGTAAGTTTACAAGTATTTTATTTATCACAAATCATTTCAAGTCAGTATTGAATAAATGCTTTTTTTAAGTATATTATAGATTTATTAAATTTTATTCGCAAATTACAATATGCTGTGTTCTTATTTGTAATTTTTATTGGTTCATGCAAAAGTCCTCCATGCGGTTTTGCCACAATTATATCTATTAATATTAATGTATATGACATCTACTTATTTTGATACTTCGTTACATCTTAAATTTTTGTCCATGATGACCTGGCAATTGTTTTTCTTTCCCCCAATGTTTGTTGTGGGAATATATATTTTTATACTTATACTCTATGGTGTTATGTAGTGTACTTATTCAAATCTCTTTGCTACTGTAGCAAAGCAAAGTAGAACTACTGCTATCAATTTAAACTGTGATAGTCACATGCAATAGACCTTTAGAAAAGAAGGTTGATAAAAATCATTTCGTTGTATATAATATATAAATAATTGATATATACGTAGATAACAGGACAATCTGTTCATCTGTTTAACACGTGCGTCAATAGCCTAATGGTTTAGGGTACGGCCTGCGAATCGTAAGGTCGTGGGTTCGAATCCACCATTGGACTATTGCCGTGAACCATATCCTAGCACAAGCTTAAGCTTAGTTGGAATGGTTAACAAGATTGTTAGTAATATTTCTGAAAAAAAAAAGAAATATTGCTAGCTTTCTTATAAAAAAAAAAAAACTTTCCCGCGCAATACCGTCTTCTAGTGCTTTCAATAAGAAATGTGTCAAAGATTACATATGCATTGACAGAACAGAACAGACGGTTATAGAACAGCTGTAATATTATAGACTAGTATGACCTGATATTTGACAAACCGTAATTATCAATTGCATTGTATTATTTGCCTTTTATCACATAATATTTTCAGTAAAAGATACATTTTAAAATAACATTAAACCATACATAAATAAGAAGCACGGGTTTTTTAAACTGTAGCAAACTAATTCATGTTTAGTTCCTGGACTACAACTTAGTATCGTATCTAGTGTAGTAGTGATCTCCTCATCTAGTAAATAGATATCGTAGAGCATTACAAACAGTCTAATTGCTGAGATATTTATCTCTGACAGCCAGATAAATATGATACGTCCGTCTGCCGTAATAAAGGTCAGACTGATCTGACCTTGTTTTGAGTTTAGTTTGACATTCGGTTGTTTCCTCTAAGCGCTTTTATAAAGTTTTATGGAAATATCATACTAAAAGTTTTATTAAACATGAGTGTTAAAGTAGCCGTAGTAACTGGAGCGAACAAAGGCATAGGTTACGCGATTGTTCGCGGTCTTTGCAAGCGCTTCGACGGGATAGTTTATCTAACATCGCGAGATGAAGAGCGTGGAAAAAAGCGATATCAGAGCTTAACAAAGAAGGTTTCAGTCCTCAGTACCATCAATTGGATATAACTGTTAAGAAAAGCGTGGAAGTTTTCAGCGATTACATAAAAAAGAAATACAATGGTATCGATATCTTGGTAAATAATGCTGCCATTGCATTTAAAAGTAATTCTACTGAGCCGGTCGCTCTACAATCAGCGGAAACTCTGCGAGTGAATTACTTCTCAGTGCTTACAACCTGCGAAATATTATTCCCTTTGCTGAGAAACGGTGCTAGAGTCGTTAACATTTCCAGTTCGTGTGGCCATTTGAGTCAAATACCCAGTGAGAGTTTAAGAAATCGCTTTAGTGACCCCAACCTTACTGTTCCCGAGCTCTCGGAACTGATGAATAAATACATAGAGGATGCTAAGCACGGCACTCAAGCTGCTGAATGGGGTAACTCGTCATATGTGGTGTCTAAAGTTGGCTTGACTGCCTTGACCATGATTCAGCAACGTTTGCTCAGTGGAAGAGGTGAGCTTTTTTCCAATTTTTAAAATCATTTCCTATTTATGATCTTTGATGAGTTTAATTTAATACTATTAGATAAATAAATTTAATGATATATGGATGAAGATTTCTGAACTATCATGCTTAAATGCTTATGCAAGCATACTTCACATGATAGAAAGTCAGCTCTACTATGCATAAGCAGAAGAAAAAGCAGAATACAAATGTGCTGCCAATCTTTTTAAAAAAGAGGTAGGTTATGTCACCAGACTCATTAGTCAAAACATAAAAGTATAAATAAAAAATATTTACCTCATTTCAATATTCTGCAAGATTGTAGTAATTTATAAATTGTTCTACAACATTCATGCAAAAAGCCTTAAGGTTCCGTTGTATGCTAGTTACCTGAGTTCCATCCCCTCAGTGGGCACCAATGAAATTATTTGTCACAATTTTAAGGAAAATATCATGAGAAAACCTACATGCCTTCGAATATTTTCTAAGAAATGCGAAGTCTGCCAATTTGCATTATGGGGCTGAGCTCCCATCGCTCTCTTTAAAGAAAGACTGTGCCCATCTGTGGGACATATATTTATAGATAAGCTGTAACTTTTGCTTTTATTCATGCAACAGACAAAAACTGCTGAAGAAGCCCCACTACTGTTAATTTTATCATTCTCATCTATTGTTATGATTATAGAATTTTAATAATATTTTAACACTTTTCAGACATAAAAGTAAATGCAGTGCATCCTGGCTATGTGGCAACCGACATGTCATCACATAAGGGCAAGCTTTCAATTGATGAGGGGGCAGATGCGCCATTGTTCCTTGCATTGGACGCCCCTGACTCTGTCCGAGGCCAGTATGTTTGGTATAACAAGAAGATTGTCAATTGGGAGGGGGAGATGCCTACAGAGGAATACTAATGTAATGGTCATATAAATATGGTCATAAATATATTTTTGCATTTAAATGTTAATTAAAAATTATTAACTGTTACCTGTACTGAATTTTCCACAAATCTCAATGTTTTGAATAAATAAACAATAACACAGATATAATTTAACTTTAAATGTTTCCTAATTTTATACATGATTTATTGATAATTTGCAGTAAAATGTATTGAATAGTAAATACAACTGTGAGGAAAGGTCTTCAGAAGCTGCGGCCTGCACAGAGTTTGGCAGTACTACTTTATGAAAAACTTTTAAAATATCCATAACATTACAGATTAATTCACTTTTACTACACTTAAAACGTTAATGTTAATAACATTAAAAAAATAGCAAATCATACTTCCCGCCATAATTTAATTTATTATTTTGTAATGGCGTCTTACTCTATAGTGATGTTCTTTTCGTTTGTAATGTAACAATAAGTGAATCGGCAAATTTAAATAATTTAAAATATCTGGTAGTAATTGTTACCTAAATAAACCCATTGTAAAATACCAAGTTCACTAATATTAATAAAACAAATTAAATGGACATGATGGGACCTCTTGTTCTCTTCCGTGTTACGGTGTTTTTTTTATTACAGTAATATATTAGTACTAATTTAATCTAAATAAAAAGTGTTGGAAGTTTTAAAGGTTGAGAGTATTTACTAGTTTTACTTAAAAAATAGTTCCATAGTTTTTTTCTCAATATTGGTCTATGAGTGCCAATTTTGCTTTGTATTTACTTTCAAAATAGATTCTCGGAGACTTCTCCACTATTTAAATTGATTATTTTCTATATACTCAGATGTAGAACATCCCTTGGGTTTTACACTACATAATTACCAGTTTTCGGAAATTGTTTGTCAGTTGACCCGAATCCGATGTTACTGACAATTGACATTGACATTCCGTTGATAATGGTTTAATTTACGCTTTCTAAAAGTTATTATTAATACACTTGTTATTTATTATATACTACAACATATACAATATCTTATTACTACTATTTTTATTACCAATTTTTAAGACATGGGTACTAAAGTAGCCGTGGTAACCGGAGGGAACAAAGGGATAGGTTATGCTATTGTTCGCGGTCTTTGCAAGCGCTTCGACGGCGTTGTTTATCTGACATCGCGAGACGAAGAGCGCGGTAATAAAGCAATTTCCGAACTTAACAAAGAAGGTTTAAGTCCACAGTACCACCAATTGGACATAACTAGTAAGAAAAGTGTTGAAGTTTTCCGAGATTATTTAAAAGAGAAATACGGCGTTATAGACGTTTTAATCAACAACGCTGCTATTGCATTCAAAACTAGAGCCACGGAGCCGGTTGCTGTACAAGCAGCGGAGACTTTACGAGTGAATTACTTCGCAGTGGTTACAACCTGCGAAATATTGTTCCCTTTATTGAGAAACGGTGCTAGAGTTGTTAACGTTTCAAGTTCCGCAGGCCATTTGAGTAAAATACCCAGTGAGAGTTTAAGAAATCGCTTTAATGACCCCAAACTTACTGTTCTCGAGCTCTCGGAACTGATGAATAAATACATAGAGGATGCTAAACAGGGCACTCAAGCTGCTGAATGGGGTAACTCCTCATATGTGGTGTCTAAAGTTGGCTTGACTGCCTTGACCATGATTCAGCAACGTTTGCTCAGTGATAGAGGTAAATTTCTTCTATTAATATAATAATAATTGACTTTGACCTGACTGGATCCAAGAGAATGGAGGTTTTTTATGAATATATTTGTTACAATTATGTATTTATATCACCCGATCATGGATTTTCATGATTAATAATCTCTTAGACTAGTTTAATGAAGCTGGCAGCTGTTGCTGCTCTGAGTCCTAGCCCAGGTGGAATATTTGTTTAAATAAGTAGTAGAAAATTGACCTCAAGTCTGAATACCAATTTTTTAGGTTTTTTGAGTATGAAAAATCACTAAATTTTGTTTAATATATGGCATATGATGATGAGCTCATCTCCTGTCACATGTAGAACTTCAACTTGGTGTAAATTAGACTACAAAAGCTGCATCTGTTTTCTCCTGCTGCGGTTAAAAGGGTGTTAGAGATTTTGTAAACTTTTAACCTCACTGGACAATTTTTCCTTCTTCAAATTTCTACTAATACCAATACTTATGAATAAACTCCCATTACAAATAAAAAAAGGCATTAATAACAAAAACATTAAAACTATTTTAAAAAAAATCTTTTTGTTACATAAACAACAAACAAAAATAGTAGGAACAGCCTGTATCGAACACCTACACACACTGAGACATTTTCGCATACTATGTGTGTGTGTGTGCGTCCATTTGTAAAAAATGCTAACAACAACTTGTGACAACGATGTATTGGTCACTGTCATTATTAACAATATTTTGGAGTAATTGTGTAAGAAGTGTCTGTTGAGCATATGGACAAATCTAAAATAGGTTTTTAAGATTCTCCCTAATTTATATTGTAATTTTGTTTATTATTTATTTAATATAGGAAAATTTACAGCTATTCAATGCTTCTTATATAATTTACAGATATATCACTAGTTTAGCAGATAACAAGTTTTCACAAATAAGTTAGGGAAAAAAAACACTAAAGATATGCAAACTTAGGTAACCAGGATTGGAAAACAGTATCAAGGTCCTGCAGACAAAATTTCACTAATTATACTTATAAAAAGCTTACGTATGGGGCATCACAGACGTGAAATAGGTCGATATTATTGTATTTCTTACAAAGGTACGGACAGACATAAGTCTGAAAGTCCATTGAAAGAAAAAAAAGAAAGTAATATTTGCTTTTTTCCAGACATAAAAGTAAATGCGGTTCACCCTGGATATGTGGATACAGACTTGACATCTCACAGGGGCAGGCTTTCCATAGACGAGGGAGCAGACGCACCTCTTTATGTTGCATTGGATGCACCCGACTCCCTCCGTGGCCAGTATGTGTGGTGTGACAGGAGTATTGTTAGCTGGGATGGGCAGAGGCCCAAATAGGTTTTACAATCAATGGATTCACAGATATATATTACAATTTTTTATTTTTATTATAAATTCTTGTGATATGAATTATTTCAAGCTTACTTGTTATGAAATAACTGTGAATTATTAAGCTATTAATATATAAAAATCATAATTATTAAATATATTTCTTAGTGCTTCGTTTATAATTTCCCCTTCTCTGCTTTGAGCATCAAAAATAAGCAAGAAATTTGCCCATTTGTAGCTTATTGCCGCACTGCAACAGATGCAATTATGGCCTTGCATGAAATACTGTTCACATTTTTGGGCTGGGCTTCCAATACCAACACCTATAATTAGACAGTATGCAACACAGCTGGGTGTATTGACTTGACCCCCTCGGTCCGTGAAGAGATGAGACTCTTCGCATTTACGATGTGGAGTGTTCTGAGGAATTGTTTGAAATCATTTGAGTTGATTATCATCATGATAGATTTCCAAATACTTTCGTACATGTCATCAACACACACCGCTGGTACTGTGGATGTTCATGGGCAATGGTGATCACTTAAGATTAGGGCCTGAGGATACTATATACCTACAAGCCAATGATATTTCACTGTGACACCATTATAATTGTCACTGTGCCGAAAAACGTAATCAAAAAAACTACTAATTTCATCATTTGATGTTGATTGAAATGCATTGGCTTATGTTAGCTGGCAACACATGACACCTAGCGATTGTTATGTATAATAACTACTTCCAATGATATCTTAGTGATTTACCTGAACCTTATTGTATCTTTAACTCATAATTTAGTTGATCGTCACATGAACTTGGCATTGTAAACAATAGTTTAACTTTATTAGTTCCTAATCTGACTTCTAATTAATTTTGTATAAAGATTGTGAGGACGCGCAGTTGTGACGGTATTCGTTATAAATAATTATTTGTACAACGTTACGCTGTCTCAATAAAGCGAGTGTATTAGTTGTTGGACTATTTTATTCCACGAGACCTACAAATTATAACACATATTTGGACAACGTCTCTATGAACATATATGTGCTATAGCAACAATTGAAACAATTATTGGAAAATCCGTGGTATATCATGGTATCATTGGAAAGCACACTTAATTTCTATCATATACAAAAAATAGCTAAAATTGACACTGAACTATATATGTATATTTCCTATAAAAAAGTATAAGGTTGGTAATATGGATTAAGTATATTGGTTTATGTCAGAAGCACTGTTGTTTTGTAGTCTTATTGCTAGGACGTCACGTGAAGTCTAGTAAAGGTATGGAAAGTCTTGAGGTACTTTGCTGCATGTCACGGTTGACAGTGTAAGGTAATTTATAATACAAAGACACGTTATAGTTATTCCTTCCCAAAATTTATTATTACTAAACTGTTACATATAACTTAATAAAAAAAATCATTAGACATATCTCCGATTTACGCCGCTTAAAATAAGATACATACATTATAATTTCCATAATCTCAAAATATACTTTAGTAATGTTCTATAAACAATGCTAATTACATTTGGCATGTACCAATCCCCCATATGATGTGGGGCTGTGACTTACAACAAACCAATGCATTTATGAGATACGGCCAAGTTTAATATCGTATTTAACTAAATAGATTACGAACATAACCTTTTTGTTTCTCTTAAATAAAACTTCCTTACGCACGCTCGACTTGGGTAGTAAGCTAGCCAATGAGTTACGAAAAGTGTGATCGGGCGAGGCAAACGGAAGTTAAGATAGAAAGAGAGAGTTACATTTCTTAAATCTAAGACACAGTGCGTCTATTGTCTGTATCACACTGTAGTTAATTAATTGTGTATATTATACATACATATAGATGGAACTGAAAAAGTTTTACTTCAGTTGTGTGTTCCATGAAATGAACTCCTGGCCACACTGGCTACTGAATGTTGCAAGATAATTGCGTTAAAATTGGTAACAAAATGACTTACAAGCTAAGGTTTACGATATGAAACTTGGCCGGTTAACAATTACGCAACTATACATATTTTGCACCAGCAATTATAAAAATATTGACTAACATATTTTGAAGAGCTACTTCGCCGCCTGGAATCTATGACGCCACGTGGTTTTCACAAAAAGTTACGTTATGAAATCGTTATATAGATTTGCTACATAATAATAAACCATTTAATCAGTTAGACTGATACAATACATATAAATTAAGAACATAGTTACAAATAATATTGTATAAAAAAAGAAAAAAAAAACACTAAAAACCCAAAAGGTCCAATACTAAGGCTATGCGTTGCAACGTCGAACCGACATGGTTTACTGCTCAGCATAATACTGTTTGTCCAAGGGGGATAAATCAGCGCTGATATTCTGCAGAAGACCAGTTGATTCTAAGAAACAATCGTCAGTGTCAGATATTTATCCGTTCCGTTTTAATCCATTTACTGGTGCTGCTGATATGTACAGGTAGGTAATAATCTTTTATTCGCTCGAGAAGAGAATAGAAAAGAATGAATAAGGAGAGAAATGAATAATTTAATATATTGTGAAAGTTAAATTAAATATTTAATGATGTAAGTTTATTGTTTAAATAAAATAAAGCAAAATCTAGCTCGACGAAGCGGGTTGGGTACGTTAGTAATTATAATAGTTAATATTGACGACAACCAACCTTATTTCACAACGAAGCATCATAGATACCCATCAGACGAAAAATATAATTAATATATTATCGAAATATTTTGAAAATGGACGATCCATTACAGTTGCCATGAATAAGTCTTTTAAAAAAAATACCAACACAGTAAATGCTAAACAATAAATTTTCCATCGTTGTTTGTCCCACAAATATCCTCATTCATTTTTTTTATCTAAGACAACCGTAAACATTAATTGCCATTGTTAGTTTTGTTAATTTAAATTATTCAATTATAAGAAAAATATCAGCCGTTGATTCACGATTCATTCTACGTTTATGACAATAATGTATATTAATATAAGGAAAATGAAAAAATCTTTTTCCACTTTAAAAAATTATAACGCAGCTTTATGTGTTTCAATTCCATTTAAAGGAGGAAAATAATTGTCTATGGTAATGTGTACCAGTTTGCAATAATAAAGTAGGTATGCATATAAATATATAAATTGTTTAAATATTAATCAAATTCCTACATTAGTTGCATGTTGAACAATATATTTAGTGAAATAATTTGTTATGTACTCAATTACATGTATATAAAATTGTTAAAACAGCTACTATAAAAGTTAGATAACTTTTCGATGTATTAATATTTCAATTCCTTTGTTTGGAAATTGCTTAAGGCGCGATTACACTAGCGACATTTAATTTAAAAAAGTGGTTTTGATCCTTCGAGCCCGATTTTGTTGCCATATTACAATAAGATAACATTCTTTCAGAGAATAATTAAAACATTTTGAGTTCCGAAATAATCTCATCGAATTATTGTTAAAGATCAAATCTTTATTAAATACGAGTTCGAATGAGACCTTGCATAACGATATGTGTTAAGTGAAAATTAACCATACAAAATAAGTATTAGCTACAGACAGATAATCACGAGGTGTTTTATACAATAGGCAATAGATACACCAATTGCATGCCAGCGGCAGATTTAAATGTGCATTCCTTATAACTAACGAGGATCCATCGCACAACGTAATATGAAAAACCATGATTTAAAGAGAAAGCAATAAAACAGCGTTACAGCTAGCAAATATAACATAGCCCGGGTAATCGGTGGGCAAAAACATTCAGTCCAACGTACAATTAGTGCACAGAGTAAACGACTATACCATCACATCACACAGATTAAATATACATCGCTGTCAAATGTCAATTTACACAGATGTATATGTCAGTTTGGGGCACAGATTGAAGAACAATTCATCGTCACAAACGTATTAGTGGTGTGGTATCCTCTTTAACTGGTGGTATTGTCGTCCAGAAACTCGACGTAGGTGAAGGGGAAATGGCCGATTTTGCCATTCAGCTCGCCCTCCCATTGTCCGTTTATGTTCATCTTGGTCACCTGGAAATTGACGATTATTGTATAGGAAAAGGTCCAAACCAGCTTACGGGTCAACTAGTATTAAGCCTTAAGGGAGCGGTGTCTTGTTCCATTAAAATGTGTATTACTACATCTTTTTTATGAGTCCAGTTTGTTTCTATGTATCTACCTGCATCAGATAGCGAAGAAAAGGGAAGTAAACCATCCGTGCATGCATGACAAGGGCCCCACCCTTGCCGCCCAGTGAATCCGAGGCCCCTGTTAGTCGCCTTCTACGACAGGCAGGGGTACCGTAGTCTTATTCTTGAGAGCCCAAAACTACAGGGCTGACCAATTACCAATACTTCTACCAATACTGCAAATCACTTGCCAAACTAAAGTTTTTTTTGGGCATTTTGATTTACACCATTCTATTCGTCAAAGGTAGAACATGGTATATACACGAATATGCCATGCACGGCGGGTGCTGTCTGCTGCCCAACCCACCGATTCATGATGACCATGACCAATCTGACAGGAGCGAGGCGACCAAGAGGAAGAAGCCACTTTGGGAAGCACAAAGCTTCGAAAATCGTGATCATTTGAAACTTACCTTTACAATGTCTCCTTCTTCAAGTTTGAGTGCTGTCTTGTCATATGCATTGGGCACGCGGGTCTGCCGCACGCGCGCCAGTGCGGGCAGGGTGCGCTGGAATATTGACACAATTGTTTTCACCAGATCCTAATTATAGGTCTCCCTGGATGATTTCCAAAATGACCGGCTCTAAGTGGCTTGCATCTACAAGTCCAACATAAGACAAAGATCCCAAAGCATGTTTTACGGATATCTCCTTACCAATAAAGGGTTACTATACTCTTTTGTTATACATTAATTATAGGTATACTTGTCAGCTGTCACATTACAATGTACAGACCTGCATGTTGGTGCGTTGTTGCGTATTCCTGTTGCCCGGCGGGCTGGGCGGGTCCCCGAGCTGGCTGAGCGCCTCCGACGGAGGGTATGGAACTCCTGCTGGGTCTAAGATCTGAAATTATTTAAACATAGACGTATAAACATTTCATAATAATTGTATTGAATTGTAACTCTTAATTATTAAAACGTTACGTTTCTTAATAGAGAATGTTGTGTACACCTGTAGTTGGCATACACAACAGGACTTAGTTTGTAATATTGATTATTACTACAATGTATGCTTGCGTAATGCTGTTGGTGTATCTCATTAAATAAATAACTAATAATAAAAAGCTTAGATGTTTTTTATAGTTTTATTGCTTTTAAAGCCTTTTTTGACTGGGTTAGCGGAGAGGGAGAAATCACCATTCACTTTTTAAGTACAAATCAATTGTTGACCAGTGTACGTCGATAATCTTACCTCCAATCACATATTTATTTATTTATTAAGCACTAGCGTACCCAGCCCGCTTCGGCGGCCAAGATTTTGCATTATTTTATTTAAATAATAAACTTACATTATTAAATATTTAACTCTCACAATATATTAAATTATTATTTTGTCTCCGTATTCATTCTCTTCTATACTGTTCTCGAGCGGGTGAAGGTCATTACCTACACCCATGTATATATCAGTAAATACAATATCATTCTTATCTTTTATACAAAAACATATCGTGCTCAAGTTAATGTCAGAAATAAAAGTACGACGTATGGCTTGTTTGACAGTTCAAAAAGAGGAGTGCTCCGATCGTCACCAAACTTTACAGGATTACTCGTCAGGTCAATCGGAAGATTCTAAAAGTTTCATTGACACCGGTCCAGCCCTTTCGGAACCTATAAGAACAAACCCGCACACTTTCTCTTTTATGTAGACAGACTAACACAATGAACATTTTCAATAAACAAACAATCTAATAGTTGTATGGTTAATGTCATCGCATTTATAGGTGAAGACTGAATGCAATGGGACCTAATAAGCCCAGCGAAAAGTATGAAAGCTGTGTCTGTCTACCCCGCTATGTAAGTCTGCTTTCACAAAAACACATTTCACCTTCGCCTTTGTGACTTTCGATTTGAATTACATCCACATTTAACTGCAGTTCTAACTTACCCTCTGCACATACGGTACGGGGATGGAGCCAGTGCGGCCCTGGGCGTTGCGCGCCGTCCACCACTGCTCCTCATCCCTGTTGATCACCATCAGACGTTCACCTCGCCTGAACGGAAGATCATCGGCATCCTGGAATATGTAAATATCCTCTCACTATTTGCTTATCTAACTTAGGGCAAACTATAACACTACCAAGGCAAATCAACTGTAAACAAGTGTACAAACTCCGAGGATGTTTTATAGAAATCTCCATTTCCATTCAATTGTTTACAAAATGAACTAGACTAGTATTTTAGTTCATTAGTGCCACTATGCTTTACCATTGGCACTCCAATCGTGTGTGTGTTAGTAATTGACGTAATTGGTAATGATGAAATGATTGATATGGGTGTAGCAGATTGGTTTCTTTATGAAACGCCATGGGGAAAGGAGGAAGGGGCATGTTATCGCCAAAATTAGATAGACATCTGGTATATTAGCAACAGATTTCGATGAGATCAGACACTGATGGCAACAGATTTCAATTTACGATCATTTGAGTAAAATTTCAAAACAGAACGGCAACGAATAAATTGGCAATATGAATGTCCATCGAGAACCAGAACCAATGGTTTCCCAACGCAAATTAAAAGTAAATGAGGTGGATCGTAAACCCAGTTGCCTGGTAACATTAAAAAATTGAATGTTATGAAACTGTTAGTCACCATCGTAATCAGCCATAAAGTTGGCGGCACACAAATTTCATGATGCACTTGATCGTTGTTTATGAAGTAAAAGTTTGAAAAGTGGGCGAGGTGAATGGAAATTGAGGATTGAATAAGTTAGTGACGGTAGAAAGAGAGAGAGTTACGTTTCGAATATCTAAGACACAGTCTCCTGTCTGTATCATACTGTACCCGCTCACATTGTCTTTACATATATATATAAAGTGTGTGGCTATGTTTCATATAGGATTCGAAACCGATTTCAATGAAACTTTCAGAGAATCTTCAGATTGACCTGGCGAGTAATCCTGTAAAGTTTGGTGACGATCGGAGCACTCCTCTTTTTGAACTGTCAAGTACAGCTTTTATTTACTATGATGATGTAAGTTTATTGTTTAGATAAAATAAAGCAAAATCTAGCTCGTAGAAGCGGGTTGGGTACGTTTTTATATTATACAGTCATTAGCATATATATAGAACTAAAGAAGTTTGACTTCAGACCTGGGTTCAGAATGTGTGTCTCAACTCGAGTACAGAATATAATAATTTTCCTCTTTACGTAATCGTCAATTCTATGACGTAGAGCAACACAGTTCTAAATAATCATTTGACGTAATTTAGTTCAGTGAATTTATAAGTTGTTTCCTTCAAGTTATCATTAATAAGAAACAGTGACATGGCTGGATGACACGACACTTGTTTGTCCCGTAGGAGCACTGCAAAAATCTTTTAACATAAGCTCAATCTGTATGTATAAATGTTTTCAAGGGAAGCCAACCAACTGTTGTGCAATGGTGCACAGAAGTGCCAGGGCCACGAGTCTAATAAACCAATTGTGTCAAAATGGACGTTTAGTGTCATCATAGTTGTCGAGCTAGTTAGGTAATCTGCTAGTCCAATTGTGTCACTATAAATTTCCAATGGCGTACCACTGACACTTGATTCTCGTATTCGGTAATCTTGTTCATAGTGACATCTCCCAAAATACTGAAGACTATTTTGGGATATGCATATATTTACAAGATGCTTTAAAAGATGGATTAAAAAAAACATACTTGTTAACCAAATAATTATATTCCAAATAAGATCAACACTGAGCTAGGAATGGTTAACGTGTGTCCTGTCGCTGACAGATCCGGCGCACCCCGCTCATAACGGCTGATGGCATTCGCGAAAGGTTTAGTGGGTAGGGGCTGCCCAGGCCGAGTCCCACACATCCCTCCGGGCCCACCCAGGGTACCGGAGGATGGTCTATAAAAAGATCCCCCGCGTGAACAAAAAAAAAAAAGAAATGGTTAACGTCATGAGTCTAATGGTGGATTTATTACGACCTTACGATTCGCAGACCGTACCCTAAACCATCAGGCTGTTGACGATTAGTTAATTTCAGTTTTTGGCACAATGAAAATATGACTGTAATAGATCGGTTTCATAGTAAAACTTTACTGCTAAGCAACAGACTAAATGTCCATGTAAGTTGCCGGCTTTTAAACCAACTACAGAAATGTTGTTATGAATTTCTCTGTAGTTTCTCTATTATCAGCTATCAGGGCAAATACATTAGCGCAAAGGTTCCCGAGAGGACCGAATTGTTCCTCGAATCAAAACACTGCAACAAAACTTCTTAGTCAAATTTGCACTTTCGTATTTCTGGTTTATGAGTCAGTGAGCGTGCTATAAAAACCTATCGACCCATATACCACTAGAGTTCTAACGAACGGCAGTGAGCTGCGTGACATCCATTTTAAAAATGGCGCGGCCTAAACAACGGGTGACGTGTTTCAACACCAATTAGGCACCTTAACCATAAACAAGACATTTTTATTTTGGTCGAGGCAAAGGTAGTCCTAGGATGTGTAGCTCTCTGATAAAGGTTACCGTCCAAGACGAGGTCCACAAAAGAAAATGTCAAGTCAAGACCTCGCGCGCGCGCCTTCTCGCTTTTTGGCCAATATAACCGCGAAATTTCTGGGCCATGGGTAAAAATGTATATATAAAATGAATGTAAGTATATAATTAAAAAAAAAACGAGTGTTATTTAGACCACACGACTGAAGTAAAATTTCTTTAGCTCCATCAATATATGTACGTTTATAATTATATATGTGTAATATACACACGATTGTTGAAGAGAGAAAGAGAATGTATGCGCGCACTGCTCTCTCTTGCCCCTACAGTGTGATACAGACAATAGTAACACTGTGTCTTAGACATACGACACATAACTATCTCTTTCCATCTTCACTAACTTATATATCCTTCGCAACATCCCTTCTTCTCGTCCCATCACACTTTTTGTAACGCATTCAACAGCTTACTGTGTGTACCAAGCGTGCGTAAAGAATTTTTACTTCAAAATGGCAACCCTGCGTGTCTCATTCATGAATATGCTTCCACGAATATATTTCAGAATACCATACATAATCGGTGCCAATAAAGTGAACAGACTACACGCAGATGCCATGAGTTTTATGAAGTCGCGTACGTTATATTTAAAAATAACTTGTACAAGTAACTTGATCGTAATATCCAATTCCGGGTTTATCTTATCGTAATTTTTAAAGCGTCAATAGTCTATTTGGTTAATGCAGTGATTATTAAACTTATTCCCCCGCCTCCTGCTTTGAAAATCAATTATTTTAGCGCCCCCATTTTTATACACCCCAAAACTCTGCATGGTAGTTTTTTTTTCTAATTTGTTAAATAATTCCTGGTGCAATGTAATTAAGGTAACATTGCTCTAATTTTTAATTATCATCTTTCTCCCACGCACTGTCAACTTGTGGAATCAACTGTCGCCAGCGGTATTTCCGAACGTTTACGATTTAGGGACCTTTAAGAAACGAGCCTATTCCTATCTCAAAGGTCGGCAACGCACCTGCAGCTCCTCTGGTGCTGTGGATGTTCATGGGCGACGGTGATCAATTATAAGATCGTTTGCCACTTTTCATATTAAAAAAATGTTCCTCGTTACTAACTTAACTTGATCACGTGCGGTGTGCGGGCTATCCTACGAAATCTATGTTAAGTATTTTTAGTTTTATAATATCATATAGTCTACAAATATAAACTAATTATTCGTTACTGTGTAGTTAGTGGGTTTTAATTTTAGTAAAATTTAAAATACTATATAAAGTAAATGAAATTACAAATTATACATCGCCCCCTAACCCACAGCAACGCTCCCCATTTTTCTGAGCCCCTAAACGTCCCCCTCTAGGTTTCAAACGCCCCCAAGTGGATGTTATCGCCCACATTGAGAAATACTGGTTTAGGGTACCATAAGGTCGTAGGTTCAAATCCACCATTCGACGGAACCATCTACCAACACAAGCCTGAGGTTAGTGGGAATGGTTAATAAGAATATTAGTAATATTTGTGAAAAAAAGTTGTTAGCACTATTTTTAAGAAAAGAAAATAAAACATGATGAAAAACGTCACTCCTTTAAATACAAAAGTGGTAAATAGATTGGCAACCGCTGCCAACTTAACACCGAATTAGATTTAAGAATGTGATGGACTTATTAACTCTCTCACCCTTTTAATTCTACCGAGATAAAAAGAGTCTAAACGAAAAATATAAATCCACAAATACAACCGTCAGATCGTAACAGCTTAAGGTCCCACTGACGGGTAAAAGGGATATATTAGGAGAGTATTATGACCTAATTAATCCACGCGACCTTAGAAAAATTCCTTACATATACAAATTCCATGTCTTATCAGCTATTAAAATTTCACTGAACGTATTAATTGGTGCCCGCACTGGGGATCGAGCTCGAGTTGCTGGAGTTCTATGCAAATTGAGGCGACCTTCTTAACCTAGGCTACCACAGTGGCAAAAAAATGACTTCACATGGTTTTCTATACATGTATGTTTCCTCAACATTATTTCTTTTAAAAGCTTTTTATTTATATCCTTACTAGCTTACCTAGCCCGCTACGTCGGGCTAGATTTTGCTTTATTTTATTTAAACAATTAATTTACATCATTAAATATTTAATTTAACTCTCACAATATATTCAATTATACATTTCTCTCCGTATTGATTCTTTTCTCGAGCGAGTGAAGATCATTATTTACACACATGTACATATCAGTAAATACAATATCATACCCGTAGTAGTAGTATCATAGTAAATAACAGCTGCATTTGACAGTTCAAAAAGAGAAGTGCTCCGATCGTCACCAAACTCTACAGGATTACTCGCCAGGTCCCTGAAAGTTTCATTGAAATCGGTCCAGCCGTTTCGAAGCCTATATGGAACTTACTCTTAGAGTTAAGATTATTTAAATAATTTATTTGGCGGTAATGTCGAGGATCGAACTCGGGACTCATTTCAACATGACGCGACTCATTTAAGGTAGTTGACCCGTGTTGACCATTACGTCAGTAAACATGATAGCAAAATTCAATACATATTCAAATGATGTACGAAAGTTGCCAGTGAAAGAGCAAAAATAAATATTTTTTATCGAACGTATCCGCCGTTGCGCGTCGCTGGGATGACGGCTTGGGCGTGGGCGTCCGCGTGGGCACCGCTTTGCACGCTGCATCGTCTGGTCTACTATCCACGGAATGCGGAATGTCTTTACGTAGACATATCCTAAACACATACAGTAAGATCTCGTACCTCGGCCAAATACTACGACACCTAGTTCAGACCCAAATGTTAAATGTACAAAATTATATAAGGAAATAAATGAATGAATGCGAATGACGTATTTGATGAACACTACTAACTATCGTCCGTCAATCAATATGTCATCTTATTAGTGGCCGCCCTAAAGTCGACATTCGACTTACAACCCGGAAATGGGATTATTGAAATGACACATATTTCGATATGCGTCGTCAAAATGTTGGAATAACATCCCCCCGCCTATTAGGACGTCTAAAACATTACCTATATTTAAAAATAAATTGAAATGCTTCTTAACTGAGTGTCAACGTAACCACGCCAACGTCAACTACGTTACGTACAAATCGTTTATATAACACTATATTTATGTTATTTATTATGTAATTTGTTTATATATATGTAAAGAAAGAATAACTATATATATATATATATATATATATATATATAGCTGCTTTTATAATATATACATTTACGTATAATATATATGAATGTTTATGTAATGTACACCATATTAATACACAACCGAATCGTGTCCGCCTTAGTCTACACAGGTTTATTGGCTGAAAACCAGCGCTGTGCTACATGTGTGAGCACAGCACATGCTGAGCCAACCCCTTTTCGGCACAATTTCTATTTTGTTCTTTTTTTATGTTGTTTCTGTGTTCTTGTGTCGAATAAATGTTTGTTCGATTTCTATTTCTTTTTCTATTTCTACATGCAGCACCCATTTATCTGGTGACTATATCAGTAATTATTTATTATAACTTATTTAAATCTTGCCAAGCTACCGTAAAGTGTCACAGGCATGGTATTCCATGGAATGTTTTTGTATTGATTGTGTATTTAAAAATAAAAGTATAATTCTGCACTAGAAAGCCGCGAAATGGCTAGCCTTTCGGTGTTTTACAGATTACATTTTGGAGAGTGTGCACAGGAATTACACGAGTTAATTCCCCCATCCCTATTCTACCTTCGGACGTTTACACATTCGGCGGGTCTCCACCCTTTCATAGTCGAGGTTCGGCGCGTATAAACAAATCGATTTGAGTCATCGTTCATCGTGCGTACAGCAAAGGAGTGGAACAAGTTGCCGGCGTCAGTCTTTCCGTCCAAATAGGACGTGGGAGCCCTCAAGAGTAGAGTGAATAGGCATTTACTAAATTAGCGCGTACCATCTCTCGACTATATCACCACTAAACATCAGTCGGAATCATAGTCAAGTGCTTGGTAATAACCCCATAAAAAAACTCGTTCTTTATATAAGCTGGTGGGGAAAATTTCATATTCCTACGTTCGCGAAATTTAGGTAAGTAGTGTACACAGAGTTCGTTTCATATATTAATATATTGATGATTGCAAAATTTTCACGCCAGCTTAGATGTGCTAGCGTAAACACATTACAACACTGTAAAATCTTACCTATTTATACAAAAATAAAAATATATTATGTTAAAAGAATATGTCTTTAATGATTTTTTTTTAACCAAAATGGAACACCTATATGCACACGGTCGATATCGCTAAACCAGTTTAATAGACTGAGACCAGTCGAATAGAGAATTTTGATAGGCGCAAAAAATGTGTACGGCGAGCGCACGGCAAGATACATCGTGCCTAGATTAATTAACGAACTACCCTCAGATATTAGGAATTGTATAACTCACAAAAAAATTAAGCGTATATTAAAAAGTTATTTAGGAGCGCAAGACGGACACTTCGGCGCTAGTGACAAACCATTGCGGTTTATTTAGCGTTAAGTTATATATACGAGTATATATTATAAAATTTTATTTGTAATTAAAATAAAAAAAAAAAATTGGAATCTATAATGCTTCAGAAGACACGGTCTTTGGAATACGGAATAAAATAAATGTACTTACACTACCGACGAAATCAAATTTCGCGATCACCAGCTCCAACACTTGGTGTGGCTGAGGGGGCGGCGGCGCGGCGGCCCTGGCCCTCGCCTGCGGCAGAGGCCTCACCAGTGGCGTGGTGTCGAGGTAGTGCAGCCGGTAGAAGGAGAGCAGCGCCGGCATATCCGCGAACAGCTGGTCTCCGATACGAAAGCGCGTGGTGCCGTCCGCTGATACCACGTGGTTGATTATATAGTGAGAGACGCGGTCGTCCTCCCTGCGAACATTAGAATATTCATTAGACATTTTATTATGCATCATATATAAAATACAAACACAGAGCCGTGGTAGCTCAGTGTCGGGGCGGTTGCTTCAAGTTGCGTACGCTAGCAACCCGAGTCCGATCCGCGGAGCCAGCACCAATAAATTTGTTGCAAGTTTAACCTGAAAACTACATGTCTTAGAATTTTTTTCTAAGACTATATATATTTTGATACGTTAAAGGTAGTTGACCTTTAAAGTATATCCTTTCTAACAAAAAAAATGAGTTACCGAAAATGGCGTGATATTGGTCCATTTGTCGCTCATATACTTAAGACAAATTTAAGATTTATATGGTTTTCTCATGGATACCACTGTCATAACAGTCCACGCGGGAAAGTGCTTCCCTAATAAAAAAAAGGAATCGATTCAACCAGTGGAAAGTTATGACGTATATTACAAATATTATAGAAAAAAAACAGACGAATTGAGAACTTGCTTTTTTGAAGTTGGGTGAAAAATATAGTAAATTGTTTCAAATCTCTATTAGCCCATCTCTATTGTTCCAAGGACAAAAGTTAAATTGAAAAAACAACAAAGTCTATGTGACATTACCTGACACAGAGTACATAGTCTCCGTGTATAGTCTTCGAGTCGCGCACGAGGAACACTCCGCTTTCCGTCTCGTTGAGTAGTAGCTTCGTGGCCTCCGCTCGGGAGAGCCCGCCGAAGTACCAGCTGTTAAATAAAATTAACATATAGTATAATATATATATATGTAAATAATATATAAACGATTGACGAGAGAAAGAAACTGCACGCGCGCACTGCTCTCTCTCTCTCCTACAGTGTGATACAGACAATAGGCCGGCACTGTGTCTTGCATATACTAAACGTAACTAGAGAAACGAAATGTGTGCTTGCACCTCTCTCTTGCCCCAACAGTAATATACAAAACGTAATTCTCTTTCTATCTTCACTAACTTATATCTCCGTCTCGACTTCCCGTTGCTTTGGCCGTTCACACGTTTCGTAAATCATTAACCAGCATACTCCTCCAAGTCAAGCGTGATAATAGGCGGAAGAAAGTTACGCGAAGAATGCACAGTCACATGGAACGCTAACGATATTTGATATACGAGTACATCGATATTTCATAAAATATTAATATAAGAACCCGATATATCGTTTCAATCCGATATTTGAATATAAACACGAATCATCTAATATGTAAATTTAAATCGATATATTTCATTGGTTAACCAAATATCGTATGTAGTAAATATTTTACGTTACTACACCTACTTAATAGTTGTAATAAATTTTATAGTGTCGCGGTTTTTTTTGGCCTACATAAATATGAACAACTTACGATATATGGAAAATATTGATCATTTTTCTACAATATATCGCATAGTATCGATACAACATTACGATTTACGATATAATATATCGAAAAATATATCAATATATTTTTTGCACGACATCCCTAATAAATGTATACCGGAATACAACTTCACTACCTTAGTCTCCAAAATGTAACAACTGCCAAACAAAAACCGATAACAAAGATATTCCATCACTTTTGTTAGCGTTGTTGCGTTATCAACATCCCATACATACTATTGTTAATGTTTTCCACGGGGGTAAAACCTCTTGCATTTCAGTAAGTCACGTGACACGACCTGAAAATATAGCAAATCTCTATTGTTCCAAGGACAAAAGTTAAATTGAAAAAATCAAAGTCTATGTGACATTACCTGACACAGAGTACATAGTCTCCGTGTATAGTCTTCGAGTCGCGCACGAGGAACACTCCGCTTTCCGTCTCGTTGAGTAGTAGCTTCGTGGCCTCCGCTCGGGAGAGCCCGCCGAAGTACCAGCTGTTAAATAAAATCAACATATAGTAATATATATATATATGTATAGTATATATACGATTGTTTAAGAAAGAAACTGCACGCGCGCACTGCTCCCTCTCCTACAGTGTGATACAGACAATAGGCCGGCACTGTGTCTTACATATACTAAACGTAACTAAAGAAACGAAATATGTGCTCGCACCTCTCTCTTGTCACAACAGTAATATACAAAACGTAATTCTCTTTCTATTTTCACTAACTTATATCTCCCTTTCGATTTCCCGTTGCTTTGGCAGTTGACACGTTTCGTAAATCATTAACCAGCATACTCCCCAAGTCAAGCGTGATAATAGGCGGAAGAAAGTTACGCGAAGAATGCACAGTCATGGAACGCTAACGATATTTACTATAGTGCATGATATACATCGATATTTCATAAAATATTAATATAAGAACCCGATATATCGTTTCAATCCGATATTTGAATATAAAATCGAATCATCTAATATCTAAATTTTAATCGATATATTTCATTGGTTAACTAAATATAGTACGTTGTAAATATTTTACGTTACTAGACTACTTAACAGTTGTAATAGATTTTATACTGTCGCGGTTTTTTTTGGCCTACATAAATATGAACTTACGACATATGGAAAATATTGATAATTTTTCTACAATATATCGCATAGTATCGATACAACATTACGATTTACGATATAATCTTCTTCTTCTTGAAGTGCCATCTCCTACCGGAGGTCGGCTATTATTAAGGCTATTCTAATTTTTGATGCAGCGGCACGGAACTAGGATCCTTTTTTTTTTGTTCACGCGGGGGAATCTTTTTATAGACCATCCTCCGGTACCGTGGGTGGGCCCGGAGGGATGTGTGGGACTCGGCTTGAGCAGCCCCTACCCAATAAACCTTCCGCGATAGCCATCAGCCGTTATGAGCGGGGTGCCCCGGATCTGTCAGCGACAGGACACCCCAACGGCCGGTCCCGGCAAAGACCGGACTTCATCCTCAAAGGGAGAACGGAGAACTCCTCCGGCACTCACGGAACTAGGATCCTGTGCTCATATTGAACCATGTCCGGAGATTTCTTCCAGGTGGTCGTTTTCCCTGGATTTTTCCTTGGATGATGAGTTGGAGTAGTTCGTATTTGTTATTACGCATTATATGACGATATTACGATATAATATATCAAAAAATATATCAATATATTTTTTGCACGAACATCCCTAATAAATGTGTACCGGAATACACAGAGTACAACTTCACTACCTTAGTCTCCAAAATGTAACAACTGCCAAACAAAAACCGATAACAAAGATATTCCATCACGGTTGTTAGCGTTGTTGCGTTATCAACATCCCCTTTACTATTGTTAATGTTTTCCACGGGGGTAAAACCTCATGCATTTCAGTAAGTCACGTGACACTACCTGAAAATATAGCATCGTTGAAACTCCGAAAACGGCAGCAAAGTGTCCACTTAAAGAAGTACGGCAGTGCTCAAGTGCGCTAACGTGCTGGAGGACCCTTGTCATGGAAATTATAGTAAGAAATTTCCATTAGCAGGGTGGGGGTGGCACTAGGTGCCGTGACGAAACGCAAACTCAGCGCTTCGGCCTTATTCTTTAAGATAAAAAGTAGTGTGTATTATAATTGTATAATTGGTTTTGTGGAATGAAATAGTCCAATAACTAGTACAATCGCTTTATTGAGACAGCGTAACGTTGTACAAGGAATTATTTTAACGAATACCGTCACAACTGCGCGTCCTCACAATGTTTATACATAATTAATTAGAAGTCAGATTAGGAACTAATAAAGTTAAACTATTGTTTACAATGCCAATTAGACGATCAACTAAATTATTAATTATGAATTAAAAGATACAATAAGGTTCAGGTAAATCACTAAGATATCATTGGAAGTAGTTATTATGTATAACAATAGTTGGGTGCCATGTGTTGCCAGCTAGCACGTGGTAATACTTTTGTGTTGTTTTTTTTATACTTTTTGACGAACCAACACAGGTAAGTCAGAGAAAATGGCTTTGACTGTTTCACCGGATTGGAAGGGGCATAGCTCTTAGATGGCTTAGCCTATAACCTACTCTATTCCTAGTAACCCGACACAAGGTTCCCCGGTAAGGGGTAGCGCCGAACCACGACTCGAATGGTAGGTTTACCACCGAAAAGCTAGGCACATTCTAAGCTACTCTAACTTTAAATGCCACTTCAGGAAGCGACGGCGGTGGGAGACGAAGTTTTTTAAATTAGAATAGAATTTATAACAGTTTGGTCTCATAGTTAAATGTCATGGGCAAATAGAAGATTCGAGGCCACATATTACTTCAGTCCACATATCATAAGCTGTGGTTGTATCGGTCACAAGTTTTGGATTTTTACAATAAAAAAAAAGTATTCAAGCCCGTTTAAATTAAACAGATTTTCTACATTTTTAGCCCCTTTGTGTTTCGTTTCGCGTAAACAGAATACAATCTGGTGTAATGTGCAGACTTGTTTAAATTATACAGTTGTTCCAGTGTAGTGCGGATCCAACATCGTGGCCAATATTTGTCGAGAATAATTGCATAAACATCTGTTAAAAATTAAGCAAGCTACGGAAATGGGATGGAAAGTTACAAATGTAATTAAAAACAAAAGCAGAATTACGAAACATTAAACACTCCTAAGCGTGCGTTATTACAAGAAAATACCTTTTGAATTTTCTGGTAATGCATATGAGGCTAAAACCATTCAAATCGAACATTTTGAAGGCTATTGAATCCTAATGGTTTAGGGTACGGCCTGCGAATCGTAAGGTCGTGGGTTCGAATCCGCCATTGGACTATTGCCGTGAACCATGTCCTAGCACAAGCTTAAGCTTAGTTGGAATGGTTAACAAGATTGTTAGTAATATTTCTGAAAAAAAAAATTGCTAGCTTTCTTTTTTTAAAAAAAAAAATATTAAACGGCCCTTAGCGTGAATTTTCATAACGAAGGGTATTTCCTTGTAATACATTACAATAAATCAAACAAAACTTCTAGGTATGAATTTTATGGTATTTTATTTTATGTATTTACTGGTAATGTATATGAAGCTAAAATCATTCAAAATCAAACAATAAACGCTCCTAGGCGTGTGTTATACGTTACAAAGAGTATTTTCTTGTAATGTATACGAGGCTAAAATCATTCAAAATCAAACATTAATCGTTTTGTATTTAATTAGTATGAGGCTAAAAAGAAAAAAATCGAACTTGCTCTCATCACCAGCGCAAATACTAAACGCTAATCATTTGACTGCCCAGAGCTACGTATGTACGTCATATAACTGCTCCAGAAACACGTCATTTTTGCGGCATTTTCATTGGAGTAAGTTTATCATTATGCTTAGTAACGAAAAACCGCACAACAGTGAGTCAGTATCTTCAATAGGTAACTTTAAAGCATATTGACAACTATGTTTTGTGCATATTAAAGTACACATGTACCATTTCATTGCTCTAGAGTTCCTTTTGCCAAAAGTTACAATTTCAAGGTTTTTAAAAGAGCCACAATTTTTATAAAGCATTGCATAAATAAAGTTAGCAATAAAGACCCGCAAGTTGGCAACCTCTGGTCTAGAGCAGGTGCAGCCAAGTTCCTTTAGCCACTTTTGGCGAGTTGCTAATAAATACGTATTAAAAAGGTATAAATATTTCTTTTGTTATAACTCTTTATAAAAAAAATTTTCTAGCAATAAAAATTAACCACTCCAACTAAGCTTAATCTTGTGCTAGGAAACGGCGCACGTCAATAGTCCATTGACTACATTGGTTTAGCAGAGCGTACCCTAAACCAATAGGCTATTGACGCTTAGTCTTTCAAATTTTAACTACGTATTAGTTTTGGAAAAAGTCTTTGCACATTATAGTATGTATGAACTTGTAATAAAAATCTCTTTGGCTATACTATTTGTATCTGGCTGATTTTGGTGTTATTGAAAGTTTACATTTTAAAGAACATAATTCCAAATTCAAATTAGGAAAATGTGTGATTTTCATTTGTTTTTCATATTGTCAAGATGAGTGAATCCAATGAAGAAATTCGATAAATTTTAAAATTTTACTACAAAAAGGTAAAATGCAATGCAAGCCGCGAAAAAAATTGACGATGTTTATGGACCTAGTGCAGTGTCTGTGAGAGTAGCACAAATTAGGTTTAAGTGTTTTAAAATGGATGCCATTTTTGAAAAAGCCACCAAACAGTTTTGGCGCATTTGAAAAACAATAATATATTTTTTAATATAATACAACATAGTCAAAAGGTAACTCGGGTACATTTATAGAAAGCCACATATAATTCTTCAATGAGCCGAAGGTTGCTCCCCCTGCTCGTGTGGCCAACGCTTAAACATTTGATCCAACACCGTCCAACGTTCGCGCTGGTTCAATCGACGATGCTGTTTTATTTTCGGGGTAGTTAACCTGCTCCATAAATCTGCGACAAACATTAATTTCCCAGCGTGTATCGACTGCTCGCTGACCGGGATTGTTCTGACGAGCCGTCGTATCCGGTTGGAGCGTTATATGTAACGGCTTAACGTATACAAATAACGTGCGCTAAAGGCAGATCCTGATAATTTCTCTTTCGCTTCATTCACATCCATTCCTTTTTAAAGTAAATCTTCTATACGCACGCTTGACTTGGGAGCGTAAGCTTTTATACGTTCTAAGCAAGTGCGTGACTACGATGATCACCTGATGTTAAGTGGAAATGCAGTCCTGGATAGTAAGGCGCACTAGCTTAGTAAATGACTATTCACTCTACTCTTGAAAATACCCACATTGTAATCGGAAGGAAAGACAGGCTAGGAAAAGTTGGGCAAAAGTGTGATCGGGCGAGGCGAAGGGAAGTTGAGAGAGATATATAAGATAGTAAATATAGAGAGTTACGTTTCGTATATTACTGTACTGATAAGAGAAAGAGGAGCGAGCACACATTTTCTTTCTCTCTTTATCTCAGAGCCAGTTACGTTTCGTATATCTAAGACACAGTTAAGGTCTATTGTCTATATCACACTATAGGAGCAATAGAGAGCAGTGCGCGTGCACATATTAGCCAGAGAAGTTGACGCTTACTGCTTCATTGGATTGAGAGAAGACATAGCTCTTAGGCCGCTAAGCTTGAACCTTTATATATAGCTATATACTCGACATAAGGGTCTCCCCGGTGAGGGGTAACCTCGGCTTGGATGGTTAGGTTAGGTCCGAGCGGTCGCCTAGTACGCTAGCAACCCGAGTTCGATCCCTGGAACTGGTACCAATAATTTTGTTATGAAGTCTACCAATCCGCACTAGGGCCGCGTGGCGGACTAAGCTCTTATACTCTCTTTACAGAGAAGGCCTGTGCCCAGCAGTGGGACATATATAAAGGCAGTAACTAAAATCATAGAATGAATATTTATTTTAAAATCCTAGTGGACTAGATTCATTCAAAACCATACCTTAAATTAAAATCCAATCCAATTCCAATCATAATAACTATAAATAGCTGCAGTGCCAGCTGTCACTGTATTAATTAAATTTGGAACTACTATGGAAAAAAAAAATATTGTAAAATAAAATTAGAAGTTATTGTAAACACCTTTTTTTTTTGTTAACAAGGAGGAAATCTTCAGGAGGAGCACTTTCCGGGGGCGAGGTTACTCCCTCCTCCCCTGTGCCCTCACAGTGCAAGGCGACACGGGCCAACCGATGTCGCCTTCTTCCCGGGTCCACCTTGGCGGACGACAAAAGCCCTACCCTTGTCGCCCAGTGAACCCGAGGCCCCTTTTAGTATCCTTCTACGACAGGCAGGGGATACCGTAGTCTTATTCTTGAGAGCCCAGATCTACAGGGCTGTGATTGTAAACACCTAGCACCATTGTTAAGTCAGGCATCATTTTTATTAAATTTATTATTGTCTCATGTTTATTATACCATACAAAACTCATTTTAATATGAGTTCTACTAACAAAGAATTGTGATTTCCTTTTCTTCTCACTGTTATTATTTACTGTGATTACTCTTTGTAGTATATCCTTAGTAGGACTTAATTTCTGCAGAAGTCCTTCACCTGATGGTAATTAATACACCCAATACACTTACAAGCTACTAGAAAGTTGCTGGTACACTTCTAACTTGAGCTCAAACACTTCAATCAATTCTAAAAATTGTACCATAAGATATATATGAATACAATACGAATATTCCTCATTTATCTTGCATTGTGACTTTTTCTTGGAACCTCTGCCCACCCCAGCGTAATACAGAGTTTACATACCAAATTACCACCCACCTGAAATATGGCGGCATTATATAATATTATATAGTTATGCCTACGCCAATGTAATTTGCATATTTATGACATTAGTATTAAAGCTTCTATCCTGGTACTTATAATTATTCCCACAGAGTTGATTTTTGAAAGACTTATCATGTTGCTTGTTCCTAAAATACCCTTGTAACTATTTAAGTTACAATATATGTTGCCACTCTATATATGATCCTATGGAATTAGCTTGCCATTTTGGGTATGATTATTTGTATGTCTTCAGTATTATTGATCAGAGGTACATAAACTTTGTCTACGTAGGAAAGTATTGGAATGGAGGGCACAGGGGTCCCATCCATAGAATCGTAAAGAATACAAGAGAAGATAGCCTATATGGCACAGATAGAAAAGTGACTAGCCCTGTAGTTCTATGCTCGTAGAATAAGACTACGGTATCCCCAGTCAGTCGTAGAATCGGCTGCCCCGTGGCGCCTTGCACTGCGAGGGTTCCGGGAGAAAGGGATTAACCTCCCCCCGGGACTTGCTCTCTGAAGTGCAGAGAGGCTCCAGTACGTTCCTCTGGAAATCCCAGAGCCACTCGCGATGCACCGAGGAATAGGACACTGGGAGGGTTTTAGTGGGTAAAAATCCCCACTTTCTCCTCAGAATGCAGGGGATTCTTCTTGCTCATTTCCCACCATCAACAAAAAAAAGATAGAAAAATATACTGGAAGGTTAATTTCCAGCAGCGGATTGAAATGGGCTAATGATGATGATGAAGGGACAAAATTAAAAATATATGTAGGATAAAGGATTGGTAAGATTGGGAATTATGTAAGGTACTATTCTTAAGTGTGATGCTGTGATTACGAAGCTACAAGTATAGTATCTATTATATGGGAAGAAATAAATTTCCAAGGCAATAGGTCTACTATTCCAACTAATTTTCTTTTAAATATCCAGTCTCTTGTGTAGACTATAACATTGCATCATGGACAGGTTTCCTATTTAAATTATATCAGATTATTCTTATTAAGGAACTTGCATATTTGCTGCCAATACAATACACTTAATTCCATTCAACAATTTTTCCATACCAAACCGAGTAAAACTTTAGCAAACTATTAAAAATAATATATATATAGTTATATGAATTAATTCTTATCTCTCCCAAGTTGACTCACAACTTAAAAATTAGTTTAGAAAGCCAATTTGGTTGGTATTTAAGTAATATTACAGTATTTTTTTGTGTAAAATTATGTATTTATTGACATGTTATTTTGACCAATTTTGAAAAATTGGAATTTTAATCAGTCAAGGTACATATACAGTATACACTGTAGACAAAACAATACAATCAATTTTAACAGTTAAATCAATTAGTTATAATTTTATATTTATGTTCTTGTAAATAAAACTCTAATATAGTCAATATTTTAGTTGGCTTTTATAAGTTTTATGTAATTGTACTAATGATAAAAAAAAATCTATATAATTTCTAAAATTTAAAAGTCCAAAACTGAGGAATGGGCATGAAGTTTCTTAAAATATGGTATAAGGTGATTGTACCATTCAAATTGTTTTTTTGGAAACCCTGTCTTCAACAACTAAGTAATTATCATCTAACCATAAAGTAATTTATAGTTAAATTGTTCTTTCAAAATATGCTTAGTCTCCAATGTACATATTATTCTTTAACATAGGTAAATAACTTGATTTTTGTGTAAACGAATACAATGAAAATAGCTTGCCTTGTTTTTGAATTTATTTTGTATTAGTATTTCTTAATAGATTCTATAGTTCGTGAGACTAATTAACAAATATTACGCGGGATCCTCACCTGGACATATCATTTGGATCGAATGAAATCCCGATCCCAGGGTTCGCCATCACGACGCTATATAATGCGAAGCAAATAAGATTCTACCGGCCCCACATCACTGCCGGAAGTAAGCTCTGTGCATCAAATCCAATGACCCTTTTGCCGCTCTCACAACTAGACTTGACGTTTTAATAACCGCACATATTCTTGTTCACTAACATCTCACAAATCTCGTGGCCCCTATAAGAGTTAATTACAAATTGTAGACATGTATCCTCTGGTAGTGTCATCAGTGTTCACCACACAATGTTCACATCGAAACACATGTTTTCGCGATCTTAGCGCGCTGAATAAGCGTCGCTGTTCACACACTCTCTATCCCGACTAACTTTGGGACGAAGTAAATTAAGTTTACGCTATAATTAGACTGAAATAAATATAATGTTCCACGGAGTCACACACGCAAAGTTTCAGACGATAGGGCGTAGACAAAAGTGCAGTCTTTTTTATTTTTGACGCATAATCTTCCATAATGATTGTTCATGATTTCATTCGGATACCTACTAACTGACAAAAAGTTTTATGAAATTTTGCTTGCATACTATCTATATTTACATTTTATAATTTTATGTAAACTTATTCATAATTTATACAAAACTGCAGTATATTTGCTAAAAATTTCATACCCATATAGGTATCTAGTATTTACTACTGTACGAGTTTTTTTACAGTTGACAACATCATTTTCATTACACATCATCTTCAAAATTTTTGTCTATGGATCGTGTCCATTGTTTTTCTACAATGTTATTTTTCTGACTGCTGCTGGTAGACGAAATAATTGTCGCGCTGCGTCGAGTGTGACTTTGTGCTAGTGTTCGTGTTCGATATAGTGATTTATTCGAAATAGATCACGAAGATGTCGTCACCGAGCGCTGGAAAACGCCGTATGGACACAGATGTCATCAAACTGTATCCTTTGTTATCTTCATTACAAAGCACCTATTCCACTGAGGGCCACCATGTAAATAAGTAGGTAGCTTGAAGGGCTATCAGCTGATTGTCACGGCACATTATAAAATCGATAGAAATCGTCTTTAGGCGTTCGTGGGCCGTTGGCAATGTTATATGAATCATTTTAGGTTCAATTTTAATTATATTTCATTACTCATAAGCCCTTATGTAGATCAATGATAAGTATGAATTCTGTGTGAATCGCTGTGGTACTACATATCTATATATATCACATAGAAAATATGCACGAGTATTTTCTCGGCAGTTGTGCTCTTCCGCGTCGCTAGATTGTATTATTTCGTAATGTTAATGTAGGCCACGGTCTCAATTGCGTATTTTTTTCTATTCTCTAAGGTCTATCACGCACGAATTATGTTCTGTGTTAATGGTAATTACATTCAACACATCAATTGAGTTAGAACAATAAAAGCTGTTATGCTGGGATTAGAACTGTCTGCTTGTGTCCTTTGTTAACAAAGAAAACAATGAGTCTTAAAACATGACTATAGTTTAATGATTTATTCAGTTTTATCATTTAATTTATCTATAAAGCTAATGGAATAGTAAATTTGGCTTCCTTCCAAAACAGGTTCCCTAAATATAAATACAAGACATCATAACAGAGTAAACAACCCATAGTACATCTTCAGTATTACTAATTTATTTCTTTGTTTCTATAGACAAGTATTTTTTTTATTTTATTACTTTTTTACATTGATAACAGCTCTATCTGTTCTTTTTTTATTTTCATATGTATTAGGCATATTATTTGCACTATTAATATTTATATTCTGCACACTAATTATGTTATAATGATAAGATAAAAATTGTTTGTCACCATTGTTAAACACATTGTGATATTCACACATGCTTTTAACATAAAATTTTACCTTATCAATGTATCAATAATGATATAATATAGCTAATGTAAAAAATATTATTTCACACTTTTACTAATTTTAAGTCACATTATATTTCTGACACATTTAGAATATCCTATTCTGTCCTTGTGTGTCCTTTGTATAGAGCTTGTTTAAATTACCATGCTTATCTATAATTAGTTATTTGGTTAATATATCTAAATATCCATTTTTCAAATAACATAAGCTAGAAATTTCCTTCATAATAGGACAGGACAAAGGATTTTTTAAATAAGGTAAATGTTTTATTGTAATTTTGTGATATAATGAAATAATGTTTAGAATTTTGAGAGATACAAGATGGGGACATTCAAAATTAAAAAATGTAATATCTGTTTGCTCTTAGGTTATAAAGCAAACAACAGGGGAGTTTAATTAGCGTATCATTTGTTTATTTTAATAAAATAAAATATATTCAAGGTCATATATGGTTATAATAGAGTCAGACAATAAAATTATAAAAAAAATTAAAGTTAATTTTTAATAATGTTAACATTATACTGCTCAAATAACAAGATCGGATTTCTTATCACCATAAAATTTTATTTAGATCATAAATTGCTTGTAGATGTTGTTAAATGTAACATCAGCTGTCTTGTACTAATGACTTCTCCACTTTACTGATAAATAATGCAAAGGCAATAGTTAATTATGTGTAATAATTGATGGTCTGAGTTCAAATACCAACAGTCTAATGAATTTTTTTTTGAGAATAATATTTACAAAAAAATCACTTGTTGAAACTTGTCCTTAGTGTTTAGTGGCTTCACTCCTATCACTCTAGATTGTGAAGTTTGTAGTATTTTCATTTGAGTACAAAAAAATAAATGTTTAAAATTTGTAAGCAGAGTCCTCCTCAAAATGTAATATTTAGCAGTGATTTTCTAAGTTAAATAGAAAATCATATTGTAAGCAAAGTATATCAACAAATTAAGAAATCAATTAGCAGCAAGAAAAAAATATAAACATAGTGGCACACTTTAATGTATGGATGGTATTATAGAAGAAGCATGGGAGTAAAAATAATTGCTGTAGAGATTCAGTTGCTAAGATGTAAGCTAGGTGTTATTCAGAATGGCAGGATTAGAAATTGTGTGGCCTTAAAAAGGATTTCATTGGTTATCTGGAATAGACAAATAAAGAGAGACAAAAAAAGTTTAAGCTTTTTTAACTTGCCTATACTTATGTATAATATATACAAAATATGTGTTCAATAAAATCAAAATAATATTTGATATAATACCCTTATT
Organism: Meandrusa payeni; assembly: GCA_029286785.1. Classification (NCBI taxonomy): domain Eukaryota; kingdom Metazoa; phylum Arthropoda; class Insecta; order Lepidoptera; family Papilionidae; genus Meandrusa; species Meandrusa payeni. Next base: position 9,844,715 of record JAGSMX010000029.1, read on the forward strand.
TATTATTAATTGAATCCTAGAGTGCCAAGAATAGTTCTGTTCTCACTCCAGACACAGATTGGAGTAATGGATAAGATAATGCTGTATTGATAAAGAGGCCATTATCTTTAGTCTTATCATGTGGGAAACAACAAGGAAATTTATGGTTATTGGGTGGCCTAATTGTACTCTTTTTTTTTGTAATGTATGGTTATATATGTGTTTGGTAATGCCCAGTTTACCAGAATTTATTGTTTAAAGGATAACAATATTTGAATTCATATGAATTATTATTTATGTTCAATTTAATATATATATAAAAAATTGGGTTAAAACAATATAATTTTCCATACATCCCTTATTTTGTTGTTAAAACCCCAGCCATTTTAGTTTAGATTTTTTTCAAGCCTTTAACTGTGCCTCTCATGCGACACTGTACTGCAGTTATTACACATAAAATTGCACAGAATTTGTTTATGTGACCTTATGGATCTTAAATTTAAATAAAGTTGAAAGGATACAGAAATATTGTGTAAGGTACACAGGGTTTTGTATCACAAATTAGTGTTCCACAAGGATCCATACTGGGGCCTCTTTTATTTCTCGTATATCAATGATTTATAATGTAATGTGAAAGATGAATATGGTATTGTATACATTACCTTAGCTTTTTTTTTATTTCTTTGTTTTTTTAAATTTGATACCAAATATAATTCATTGAAAACTTATTTGACGCTCTTTACGCGCTTAAAAATTCGTTTATTTAAAAAATATAGATTTCCTGAACAGAACTTGGGAATTTAATAGACGATTTTTCAATAGATTTTATTTTTGTATCACTATTTTGTAACACACAAATAAATTTCTTAATATGAGTCTTTAGGATTGAGAGCAAGCACGAAGTTACAATCTTGGGGGGCCTGAATGAGTTCTGTGTGAAATTCTTCGGACCTCCTGGAAGTAAGTGTACAGTTTACATTATATTGTATTATTCATGTTATTACAACCAATTTATTAAATGGCCCTGTTCCTTCCTTTAACTAATTCCTCTAATTAATATGGTTAGTACTGTAACTATGGTAACCTTTGTTTAGCAAGGTCAAAGCAAAATTACACACAAAATGTTTAGGTTGGTGACTTCAACAGAAGAGTGAATTGGCATTTACTATACCAGTGCGCTTTATCGTGGAAGACTACGTCTCCACTTAATGGCAAGTGGTAAAGCCGTTTTAAAATTAATAAAAACTAAGATATACTCTATATTGTCACCTTATAACTGATGTTAAGTGATTTTTATTACAATAGTACCTTGGACAGTGGGTCCACACCCACTTTCGGTATCACAAACTAATATGCTTAACTAATTGTTTTCTTATGCCCTAAATGATTTAGGAAAGTTGGGAATCATTTTAAAAATATAATATAAATAATGAGTATAAAAAGCAAGTACTAAAATGAGATCAATTTAAAATGAATCATATACAAGCAATTTTGCAGCTCAGACTGTACTTTGTAATTTTGTGTCATTTTTAGTTCAATTTGAACTCTTCTTTATTTAACTATACTAAATAGGAATATAAATTTAGATTTTTATGTAGAAATTAAGGTTTTTAAACGTAAATTTGAAGTGGACGTTTGAAATTAGTAAGTGTAGAGCAAATTTCTTTTGTTTGAAACATCACAGTTGTTGGTCCTTCGAGCCGGATACATTTAATATAAAACAGCAATTTTACTTCCAGCACCATATGAGGGCGGTGTTTGGCGCGTGCGAGTCCATTTACCTGATCATTACCCGTTCAAGTCGCCCTCCATCGGCTTTATGAATAAGGTCTATCACCCGAATATCGACGAAGTATCGGGAACTGTTTGCCTCGACGTTATTAACCAAGCATGGACGGCGCTATATGGTGAGTTCAGTCAACAATATTTAATTTTTACTTTTTCAACAATTTTGAAGTGGAGTCTTTGAAAAACATAATTACTGATGAATTTACTCACTTCGTCTGAACGGAGCTTAATTATGTAATTTATGACAGTAAATTAATGAGTGTTTTTAGTCTAATTTTACCCGTGAATAAAGCACATGAACCAAACATTGGTTGTTTTGTAGGGTACACAACAAGACCAATGTTTTCGATCCTTTTTACTTCTTCTATCTACAGTGGTTCCATCTCGCTTGCATAACCCCTACGATCGATGTCCTAGCTCCTTGTCCTTGCGCCGAAATTGTGACGGTCGCCGTGCGCTAAATTGTGACAGGCTAAAAATAGAGAGTGAGAGTGATATCTGTAGTATATACGTTGATCCGAATATTGTTATAAATCCATTTACTCAACATATTGCAACATTCCTTAAAGCTGCACACGTGACTTTCTTTCTGTACCTAGAGTGTTTCGTATTACGTGACTTTACCTTACGAAATACAATAAACAGTTCTATTCGATTAACACACTGCTGTTGCTATGTAGTTTGATTCTACATGATGATAAAGTCAACCATTTATAACACAAGCATCTAATGCACTTTCAAATATCGAATGGAACTTCGGATGCCTCGAATCTGAACACTATAACTTATTGAAACTTTTTGTAGTAAAACTTCTTGACTTGGGGATTAAGGTAGTGAATGTGTAACGAAAAGTGTGGTCGGGGGAGGCGAAGGGAAGTTAAGAGGGAGATGTAAGTTAGTGTGGATGGAAAGAGAACAAACTATATATAAAGAAACTCTTGCCCCTACAGTAACATTTCTTATGTTTGTAGGGGCAAAAGTGAGAGAACAATACGGCAGAAAGGAAATCTTTTCGAATTCGAAAATTGTATTACTCGATTTTTGACAACATCCTTGAAGTAAGATTTTATCGTGGATTGTCTTAAAGGGGTTGAACCCTCTGTTAAAAATAATTCGAATCGATCACACAAATCAGGTCATCAGGGCCGAACTTAGTATATGGCTTGACCTAGGTCTCTAATAATGTAACGAAATAGACTGACATATTATTGATATTGAAGTAACCTATTTCAATATCGATTCATAACCAATGTCACATTCAAAGCTTCGTGTCACCAAACAACGCAGTGAAATTTATATATTTGTTGATTTACCGCGTGCTCGTCGGTGAAGGTAAATATTGTAGCGACACCCGCATATCTGAGAATTATCTAAATATATATAAACGATATACTGACTCACCACAGATCTTTAAAACGATATACACCTTGCAATTTACTTTAAGTTTATTATTAAATTATAAAATAAGACGCTCACTAAGAAGGTATTTTACACAAAAATCCTATCCAAAATGTAATTTTATCTACCCTCCTTATGTTTAATTTCAGATCCTCAGTTTTTAAAAAATGTTATGCTAACCGGGTAAGGTTACTAATATTAATAAACAAGTGATATTACATACATGGCTGGAGGAAGAGGAACTATTTACGAGTTATATTGCTGCCACTTCGTAAACAATGGCAACATTGTGCCATTGGCACCAGCAGTGATACTCCAGTGAACTTTCTATCACTGGCAAATAAGCTTATATTTTGTTTCCCTGATTCTATGCCAACATTGGTGTTGGTACACATTTTTTGTTCAGAGGCGAGAGCCCTGTCTGATTCTTCTCTTTGATCTTTCTTTTTAAAAATCGTGCCCCAGAATCAAGGTTTTTACGATATCTTATTATCTTCCCTAACTACAGCGCTCTTTGCCAATAGCGTTCCAGTATATGTTAATGAGAAGTATTTGAAGAAGATACCGTCTTAACCAGCAGTATATGAAATTGCAGATCTATCGAACATCTTCGAATCGTTTCTACCGCAGCTCCTCACCTACCCGAACCCGATCGACCCACTCAATGGTGACGCAGCCGCAATGTATTTACACAAGCCCGAGGAGTACAAGAAAAAGGTGTCAGGTATGTGATGGACTTGAAGTAACATTGCGATAGACCTCTATATACCATTTACGTCTTCTTCATGGCTTTGTTTTCTTATCGAACTTACCTGCTCTGTCGGTTAGGGAAGCTGGCCGCCACAGTTTCATCGTAGTTCAAGAGGTGGCAAGTGAAAAGTGGTTGACTATAATTTGCCATGTCACAACTTTAATATACAGTTTTATAGGGTGTTGAAAATGTTCATGAGCGTGGATGTTCAAGTTCGAAGGATAGCAACCCTCAGATATTGAGTCCATTCTCGATAAAGAAGCTGTAGGTAAATTATCATCTACAAAAGACTAGTAAGAAAAAATATTAAATGGATCTCTATGGTTATAATCAGAATTGCAACAATATTGCAAAATAAGTAAATTTTTGAGGATATATGTATTATAGGAGTTGTTACAGCCTACTGCCAACTGCTCAACGCCATCGCTCTTAATCGATCATAACGCATATTAAATTGTAGGGATATCATACCTATACGATACACCAACACGTTTGAAATTATATAGCATATTCAGTCATAGATTTGGAAGTTATTTCACACAACAATGGGGACACAATCAGATTTTGTCATATCGCGTTGCTAACAATTGTTAAGACATAGTTTGTGTACATGAGTTGCTAGCTTCCCTTACTCTCTAAACCTTGAACCACCTTGGCCATTAATACCTCCATTGGAATGTGGCCCCGAGAAAAGAAGACTTATTAACTCGCGTGCGATCACACATGTTAAAGTACCGTTTCCACCATTCACCAATGTGACGTTCTCGCAGACTACGTTCGAAGATTCGCCACCGAAGAGGCGCTCCTCGAGAAGGACGCCATAACCGGCATGGGCGGAGCCACGGCCTCCTCCGGCAAGTTGAACGGAGCCCACGCCAGCGATACCGAGAGCTCTATGAGCGACTTTAGCGATGACGCCGCCCATGACATGGAGTTATAACGTCAGTTACACGCACGCGCGCCCGCTCGCGATTGTACGCGTATGACACGGCACGGTGTGTAATGCGGTCGCGCGGTCGGCTCGCTGGCCCCGTTGGAGGGCGGGATAGTTCGTTCTCTGGTATCGATTCCAGGCATAGAAAGGCTTTTTGTCGTAATTCCTATTTCAGCCAAATTGTTCAGGAAACATCGTCTAAATTGTTTTAGCTTTATACCTTTCGATCAATTTAATTCAAACTGTACTAAGTCTTTGTACAGTCCATTGTCTAAAATCAGACCTGAGTCAAGTTGAGGTGCTGAATTATCACGTTGTATATGGGGTATGACAATTTTGAGAATAGGACTTGGTGAATTGAGTTTACCAATAGATTTCGTGCTTAAGTTAACAATATTTCAGCTCACCCAAAAGACTACTGAGACTTCGTTCATTACTAGAAACTTCTTATCGTAATTCTCCGTTAAATTATTCTTACAAAGTAAACTTAGAATTGCGACAACAAACACTTTTCCGGTCTATTCTCTCCCTCTATATCGTGGTACGTGATATTCAGTTCTATCTGAAAGCTATTGGGTTATACCGCGACCGTATTTGCATGCCAGGACTGTGTTTAGTCTGCGTAAAGCTGGGACACACTTGTGCGCATTTATGGCATTTCTAATTACGGAAACATATCAAATGATAGACAAATTTGTATTATTCCTATTTCAATAACCAACCATATGGCGTTACAATTTTACTTTATATGTTCAGAATTTTTACACATCTCTTTCTGTTCATTGATATAACCTTTTTCGAGGCACTTCAAATCAATTTTACCTTTTCAGGCTATGGTTTGGTGTTTCAATTTATTTAAGCAGAACTTTCAATTCCCTTCATATTTACAAGAATGTCGTGTTGTAATATAATTCTGTAATTAATAATGTGCCCAGCTTTACACAGACTATATCTAAAAACCAGTACTTATATAATCTGTAAACAGTGACAGTCATTGTGCTCCCTGCCTGTCAGAAACAGTTTTATGGACCACGAAATGCCAATTTTAGTAAATTAGATTAGCATCGAGACAACTGTTCATACGGCGCTGTACTCCTGGCAGCGGACATGAATTGAAAATGTGATTTTTCTATCTGTGTGAGGAAATTTGCATGATTATTAAATAATCATTAATATCTGTTTTTAAAGAAAAATTATAGTCGTCGGTGTTTATGATCAGACAGGTATTGTCTATGGCTTGTCTTCGGTCGCATAGTGTTACGCTTAAGATTAGCAATATATTATAGAAGAGTGTTCACTATTTGGTGTAATTAAAATTAAAAAAAGTGAAATTTTCAATGGACTTGGCTTATTAACTAAATTAGGTGTAATACAGGTTATCAAAATTAACATTTTTTAACCTACAAATACGTTTATATTTTATAAGAACAGGCAATTTACCTCAATGATACTTTTGAATATTAAACGACTATGATTAACATTAGCAAAAGTCGGTTCTAGTTAAGTTACCGATACATTAAGTTGTGTTGGAACTTACTATCATACAGGTGTAAAGTTATATAATGCTGGCGATGTAACGGCTACAAGAGTGAGCGAGATAGCATTTTGTAAATATCTTCTGTCCCCATAGCATAAATCCAACTTAATCTATGAATCGTCCCTCGAAGCGGACTACAGTCATCACTATATCTCATAGGTATTTAATTATTTTTTATTATAGTGTTAATTTTTAAACAAATGATGTGTCATGATTTTTATGTTTTGTCCATCTCCCTCTGACAATTTTACCTTTGATGGCATTATGTCGGTATGCTATCGCACACCGAGGTACCCCTCTGGGAGGCCCTACAGCAACCCGAGAGCTGTCACCTCCCAAAAACCGGTGAAACTGTAGAGGCTGGCTGATCAGCGTAGTTCATTTATTTTTCCTAATAGCAACACTGAAATTTAGCTTCGGCCAATCGATTATATGTCATTGAAGTAAAAAGAAATATCTATGGTTACCTTTCACACATTGCATGCAGAGAATTATGTCAATTGTCAATGAAAGAGGTTGAGAAATTGTTGCGCCAACATTTGTATTTAGTATAATTGATCCTTTGCTTATAAATGTTTTTATTTCTTAGCACAATCAATGTTTATCAATATATTTATATTATTCGCATGAATTTCTATGAAAAACACTTTAGTGATATCGATTTTTAAGCTAGTAGCAATAGGTTATTTCCTACTTTAGGTCGACTTGTTGCGGATATTGGACGTCAGGGATCATTATGCAGTTTAATTTGTAAATTATCGACCCAAGAACACGTGAGGCTATCTCGCAATAACGCGCAAACAAAACGAAATCAATTAAACAATTTAATTACTGATATTCTTCCGCGCAATGTCCACTTACAATCAAATAGCTGAATTGCTAGGCTGTTTGTCGTGTTGACGCTGAACTGGTACAGCCAAATATTACCTTTGGCCGATTTTGGCATGTTCTTTTCGGCAGAACTGTAGAGAAATCAATGTACATGATTAATTTCGTTCTATTAAAACTTGTCGCATCGTGTATTTCCATTATAATGTTGCAAATGTTGTTGACCGTGGAAATTTAGGTATTGTAATATCTCAGCTGATAGCTTCAAAGAAAATGTCTAAAAGAACATCTCAAAATAACGATGCAGATCTCTAAAAATGACATGTTGCAAACCTAAAAGTGTTGCAATCGTCTCTATTATTAAGTCTAGGTTACGTATAGATATAATATGAAAAAAAAGTATATTAATAATAGACATATATTATGTATCTTCAAAATGATAACTCAAGCCATAATAATATATTTTGGTATAAGGAGGTTACAAGTTAAATTCGTAGTTTGTAATTTGGAATGTTGGGTTGACAGGTAATGTTTTTTTACAATAGTTACTTTTTCATAGTTTTCACGAGCTTTCACGTGTCCACCCAGCTTCTAATTTTGGAATGCACGAAATGTTAGTTTTAAAAATCGCCGTGGTACCGTTTAGTGTTACGTGTATGGTAATTTGAATTGAGTATAATTAATCATATTTCAATCGGAACGAAAGCAGAATAAAATTGAGATCATTTTTCTGCAAAATTATATAATCTGTGTACCGCCTTTATATCTAAAAATTATTGGAGATAATTGATACGACAATAAATATTGTGTTTCGTGTTTTTAACTCTCTAACCCGGTTTATATCTTAAACCTTAAGGATCCAAATATCATAATAGTTTAATTTTACTTCCTCTGACTATGTATGTTTAAGCTGGCAACATCACCGTTAAACATCCACATAACGATTGTATGTTGGTTTTATGGTAATGGACAAATATTTAACTATGAACCAAATGATGTCGGGCGCAGGCCTGGCGTTTGTGGAATCCATTATACACATACATGTAACATAATTAAAAGTTTATAGTTTATTTTTATTTCATTACATGTAATAAACTTACGTTATTTTTAAACTAAAACTGTTGTTTGATTTAACTACCTACAATGTGTACTGTACTGTACTTCAGCCTATTGTACAACTTGCCGAGATGAAATCACTGTTGACAAGAGTGTAGTTAAAATTTCTTCTAAAGAAATTATACTTCAAAACTTGTGTTTTTATTTAAAGTATTAATAAGCATAATAGTTTGTAATCTGTGTAGTTTATTGTGTCGTGTCAATGGTGAGGTGGTCAACGATAGACCAGTCGATCCCCGCAGAAAGCAATGTATTGGAGGCATTTGCTAATAGCCACACTCAGAGATATGCTATAATAACTCTAAAAATTATATAAGATCATCAACAAAAAAACAGAGAATAAAAAGTTGTTTCAGAGGTTTACTTGTAAAGGGATAACTCCAGCATAACTCACTTATTCTGAATGTCTACAGAGAGAGTACTCTCCTTTTTATCCTAAATTTTTAGTATAGCCATCTCTTTTAAAAACGGAAACGGACTCTGTTGCCGACAACCGATAAAAGTACTTTAGTTGACTAAATATATATTTCAGAACAGCAGTACCCTGACCATCAAATTATGGTGACGATAGATTTAAGGGAAAACGGTTAGAAAATAAAACCACAATTGATTTATTAACATAACTCTATTTAAAATAAACATTTTAACAACAGGCTCTATGTACAAAATGCCATTAACTATCTACACTCATACGGGAAATCTTATACACGACGGGACGTCAATGTGTCTTTGACATCGATACTATAGTGATGACCAACAATCCGAAGGCGTCGTTATCGACAGTTCACCATGAAAGTTCGTAATATCGATAGCTGATAATTCAACTGAATACAGCAACTATCAACACATTTGTGATATCATTATTCGTTTACTGACCTATATCACTTTGTGCCTTTCGAACTGCATCACTATTGACCATTCCATGTTAAGGATATATAAAATTGAAATGGTACTCTTGAAAAACAAACAATCACTATATTCACAGATAGTAAATCAAATTCGATATGAAACTAGCAACGATTTTATGTGATTAAATAATATGAACACAGAATAATACCGTAGAATGTCGCTTCAAAATCGAGCAATATCAAAGATTAATAAATACAGATAGGTCAATACATATAATTAAACACATACGAGTGGATTATATTTAGACATGTAACTTAAAGCTCGAAGAGAGCTTATTATTTATCTAGTTGAAGTTATGGTGATGATATGTCCAATATAAGAATGTAAAAAGCTACAGCACAATGTTCTTAACCTGGAATGGCCGTCATTTGTCATAAATGCTTTCTGGTGCTCTCAGAATGAACATCAAAATACAAAATATTTGTGGAGGTGATGCGTCCTAACTCGAACATTATTCGTTTAGCGTTTGTGATAAATATAAAAAATGCAATTCATTCATTCCACCCTTCGTACAACTAAAATTCATTTGTGTTTTGGACATAGAAGAAACAGTTTTAATATCCATACATGTAATGACTTAAAAATACAATTATTCAAAGATAATTGAATATTGTTTACATTTATAGTAATTGCGATGTTCTATATATGATGGGCGTAGGCCTCAGGGAAATTTCAGGGTATAGTCCATTGCAGCTTATCTCTTACAATAAAGCCATCTCCGGGAGTCATCAGTGTCTGAATGCTAGCAACCACAATTGATCCTCAATCTATGGTGCCCATTTGCTGCACATTGCGATTAAGGAAAAACATTACGATGAAACCTGTATGTCTTAGGATTTTTACCAAGTTTATCAATCCACATGGGGTGGGAGTTGGCAGACTTTTTAACAAAAAGCCAAATTTCGTAAAAATTATAATTTTAGATGAACCATTTAGTATCCACTTTAGGGACCTAAATAGTTGTAAAATTGAAGTAATGCTAATAAATTTATGTTTAAAAAAAAACCATACAAAGGATGTTAAAAAGCAAAAGATTCCGACCCCTGACATAAGGGACATGGTGGACTATACCCATTCTCTTTGATAAGACCCAGACAATTGTATAGCCTATTAGATTACTTTATTCTATAAATCGAAAAACTATTTTCCAAAAATTGATACACAATAGCTTCTTATACCATGGAATTTTACAAATTATTTGGTGCCGGCACTTACTGAAAGTAGCTTATGTATTTGTTAAACTTAAGCAAATTATATGAACACTAATGACACAACACACAACAATTTACAAAGCGAAATTGTCTTAAATTTTACATGGAAATGGGTGGATGAGTTTGTATGTAGGCAAGTTTCAGTAATAGGTAGGTGAAATCACTTAGCACTAGTGAGCAATAGCAATCAATGTAAAGTTTATTAGTTTATAGGCCTCCCCTGTCTAAACGGATTGGTTGTAAGCAGCTTGCATACAGCATCATCCTGCGGCCTTATAACTTCATCTGAACATCTTGTGGGTTTATAGTATAGTAGAATAGAAATAATCAACACACTGCAAGTCCAAAACGCAAAAATCTTAAATCCATACACACACACACACTCAAATGCTAAGTAGGTAGTACATCGTTCATCATGTAAAAATTGAAACTTTTAATACAGATGTAAATGATGAATTCAACTTCTTACAATGCTTCAAAAAATTAGTCTATTGTCAGTTATATGTTACAAATCTATACAGTATATAATGTTTAAATTTATTGTTTATCAAAGCTAATCATTGGCTATCAGTATTGCCATTATTTTCATATGTTATAACATTTATTTCTTTCTCTATTTTCAAAGAAGAAATGTGAATATTTAACTGGCAATATGAACTTTTAGTAATCATAATAATTTCAGCCTTTAGTTAGCTATCTATTGTGAGGTCACTTTATAACGGTATCAAATATCATATTGAACTATGAGAACTTTTCCTGATCTGTTATATAAGTTATATGGTATATGTATATATATATATAGCTTTTGAGCGTCATTATTTTTAAGCATTAAGTCTTGGGTGCAGAGATTATTATATTTGGCAAGGACAAAATGAGTAAACATTAAACACCATTATAATTAATTAATGCTAAAGTTTACAGTGAAGTTACTAACATTAATGAATGGAATTATCATAGATTCAGATTATCAAGATAGAATCGATGGAATGGGCTCGGCTGCTGTTAAGTAATCACATGCCCACATACATGCATAATTCAGTTGTTTGCTTTTAAGGGTTGTCTTTGGTGACCTTATGTACCGGGTGACATGGAGAAGTACAAATACCTCTAACAGTACTAGCTATACCTCTATTATTTTAAATCTTTTACACTCAGTTAAAAAAATTCGAAATTAAAAATTTAAATATCCACGCTGGTACGCGAAAACGTAGTAAATGACACATATTTCACTCTTTTACGTCGTTGGAATCAGAAAAAAGACGCGTCGAATAATATATGACTTGTAACAATTAGATGAAAAAATAGCGAAAATAGGATTTTCAAGATTGACACTTCTCGATTATTTTTTGTACCCTAAAACGATTATCTTTTACGGAAAATCTAGGTTAATGCCGTGGTACAATACTTAAGAATAATAAATATTGTGTCCAAAAACGACAGCACTAGGTCCACAAACATGAAAGTTATCATTTAAAGAAAAAAAATCTTGAAATGGTTTTTCGGCTCTGGTGAACAATTTCATTTTTGTGGGTTACAACATTTTTGTTTTCCAGCGTCGTATGTATGACATACTCGAAAAAAGCTTGAATTTTAACTGTTCATTGAATCATATTTGATGTCGAAACTGAATAATCTATTCTATAAGTCAAGGTTGACAGTGAATTTATTTTGAATATTTCTGTCATTTGAAAAGGTAATCAAATTTCTAATTGTGAACGATCTTCAATTATATAAAATAGTTTTCAGATACTTAAAAAGCATGGTAACTATGAAAATCAAGTGATTCTTTGTAATATGTTACTTCCTTAAGTTAATCTCAGAAGTGTACCAAGTTAAACCACTTGTCAGTAAACTTTTTTAATTGCTTTAAGAAAATTAAAGCAATTAAAAAACTCTAATAATGCCCTTAATGTACTATGAATCTCCGAAGAACTTTAACTTGGATCGTTACTCTAGATGAGATAGTACTTTGAGGGAGTCCCAGAACTAAATTGTGACTCGTGAGATTTTTTTAACTTTTATGATTCATATAAAGGTTTAGTATTGTCAGTATATGTTACCAGGAATAGTCAAGACGCAGTAGTAGAAATAGTAAGAAGTTGAATGGTTGTCTATCCGTCATTGTGTGAGATTTGCATTGCAATTACATGTTATTATTCTAAGCTGATAAGTGTTTTAATAAGTCTAATATAGTTACTTTGGGTTCCATGGTGCTCTGCATCCAGAAGTTTCCAAGTATAATTATATACCACACCGAGAAGCACTAAGTAGAATGCACACAACACTTTAGCCGATGATCAGTCCACAGCCAAACTTAAACTGCTGTTTAGCCTGATTGGCCATTCCGGAGAGGGCAAAACTGAAGGGTAGCGGCTGGAGCTTCTTCTCAAGCACTGCTCCAATGTTCCAATTGGAGTCCACCATACCTGTAAAGGACAATTTGGTTTCAGATTTCAACTTCCAGTGTTGAATTCTACTCAGACTCTGGCTAGTACAAATGTGTTCATACTTGTAAGTTCTAATGGACTTATAAAGGTACAAAGTACAAGAGGACTATCAGAAATTCCACCCCAATCCTCAGAGTTTAAAAGTCTTTCACTGTAAGATATGGATCACATTCAACGGATATGATGCCCCGAAACTGATAAATGATGTCTGGTGATCATAGTATTCCAGTCCAGCTTACCTACTAAGCATTTGAGGGCTTGTTTGATTATCATGCAATATTTCAGTCTGCCATTAACACTCACCTCTAAAAACTAACTCGGCCTTTGGCACGGTAACTTGGTAACCTATTGTGCCTACAGACTCCATTCCTCGGAATGATGTGTCCATTTCTGCTACCACCTGCGGATGAACAAATATAATTGGTAAGATAATATCAATATCAGTGAGTGGGGTGGTAGGTGACTGTATGACAGCCTCGAGAAAAATAATAAAAAAATCCATGTCATTTATTTTATTTGGCCCTCGGCTCGGTATGCTTACGCGTAACATAGTAACCGTCCAAGCCGAGGCTACCCCCACCGGCGGGACCCTTGTGAAATCCTTCGAGTTACTAGCGATAGAGGTTCAGGCTAAGCGACCTAAGAGCTATGCCACCTCTCAATCCGGTGAAGGAGTCAAGGCCAGCTTCTCTGGCCGATCTGTGTAGTTCGTCATTAAAAAAAAAACTTGGTGACATAATTTTGTGTCTCTCACCTGCAACTGCTCACTGGCCTGCTTGAAGTAACAGACGTGGAAGCCAGCCGCACCCAAGGTCGCCGACACTTCCGAGTCTGCAAGTGTTTAAATATATACTGGTAAGCGGTCTACACACCAAAGCCGCTGACCCGGCGGCTTAGTGCCGGCGGGTTAACCCGGCGGCTTCAGAATGTTCTAAGCCGAACGACTTTGCCAGCGGCACGACAGCCGCGGCATGTGTTGTTCTAGTAATTGCCAAATACTCGTAGAGATTGGACGTGTGTGTTTCGAATAATTCAGAAGTAGTATTTTCAGTACCTAATTGACATGCCGTCGGCATCGGCATGCTGCCCCGCCGGGTCAGCGGCTTGTGTAGACGGCTGTAGGTTAACAGAGTCATGACATACACAACAATTCATAGCTGATAGTTGCCATAATGACTCCTGGTGGCAGAGATATATAGAGAATAGTAAATTTATCATACCAAAGACTTATCTTTTTTTAAACAAGAAGCAGTAGATATTTTCTGGGGTATGGAAACACTTAAAGAGATACCTGGCCGATATCATATAAAACATAGGTACCATTTAATAGTGGAATATATTTAAAATAGACAAATGTATTGTAATGGCACATTTTGTATCATGGTGATGTACTTAAACATAGGTTGGTTGAGTGAGATTATGTGTGATAGGGTGGTGGTTAGTGAGAACTCTACTTGATAGAACCACTATAATGGCCATTCTTAGTGCATTGTGAAGGGCACAGAAGGAGACATTGAAGTACTCCCAATGCAAGGAATTGCAGACCTTCCCTGTGCACGTTACTTTCTCGCCTATTCCACTTTTACGACGAGATTCTTTAGCCTAATCATAAAAGCCCAAGACTAAAGACCAGCCCAGGTAGCCCAAGGCTATATCTCCGCTCGTAACACTGATAAGGCTCAAATCACAATAATTCAATACAAAAATCGTATCATACCATCCATGGTGTATCTAGCCGCTGCTGAAGCTATGGCAATTTCACCACCCATGATCCTCGCTCCAGACTGATAAACCAGTTCAGCTCCTAATGCCAACCGTTTCGTTACAGACTGCAATCACGTGAAAACCGGATTAATGAGAGTGAAAATTACCAGTGTTGGTCAGGTATTCTCGATACACACAAGTAGTGTACCTGATGTTGTGATCACAATAGTTTCTGAACATCTACAGCATCATAACTGCTGCAGGTACTCCTGGCTTTTTAATTAGTAAATGATGTAGAGAAAAGAGACGAAGTTGTTACTCAGATACTATAATGTTTGTATGCAAAAAAACATTCCTTACTGAGACTGTGCTTTAGAAACTTTATTTAAGCACATAATTAATGACACTAGCTAGTATATAATAATAATATAGTTTATTTGCATCAAAAAAAGTTGAATACATATAAAGGTGAGTCCCTTAACTCCCGAACTAGCGTAAGCTGTATCTCAGGAGCTAATGTCTTCTCCCGTCATTTTTGTAATCTTAAACTTTAAGAAAGGAAAAAAAAAAGATAAAAAAGTGAGTAACAAAATATAAATAAAGTTGAAAATAAAATGTAAATGTGTATGTGTGTGTTACTGTGTTTGCACAATAAACAAGCTATCGATTTATAATTAATAATTTTTCAATTGCTTCATAATTATACTTACATGGCTTAAACAATGTAAGTACTGTCTTTTTTAATTTATTATTTGTATAACTTCTCACATTGTTATAGTATAGTACTATCTAATTTTTATGAAGATTCTATGATTAACTGATTTGGGAAGTAGCGTAAACTTCCTTTTACATCAATTATCTGCCATTGATCCCCCCGAAGTTTTGAAGTCCCGTTAAAATCCGTAATAATAAAATATAATAATACTTTAAAAAATATAATTTCGGTATATATACCATATATACATTCATATCCATGTAGTAAAACAAGTTATTTTAATATTAGAAACAGAAATTCCAACTTTATTTATTTGTATGTATAAATAATTTGCCATAATTACCTGTAAATAATGTCCTACAAACACACTAGATTTCTCACTAAAGTCAGGCTTGCCCGTTGCAACAGCTAGAGTGTAGTCAGAGCCCTTGTACTCCAATGTACCTTGTGTGGCTGTCAGCTTGCATTCCTGGACCTACAAGTTGAACCACAATAATAAATGGAGAGATATATTTTACGCACCTTTTATTGCAAAAAGAAACATCAAAGGAGAAATCATGTCTACACAAAATGCTTTAGAGAATGTTTTAGTCTAATTTTTATTTCTCATCTGAATCTTTGTTGGTTAAAATTTGACAAATTTTTTGCTCAAATTCCTTCAAATGTAATTGATTTTATTGAAATTGATGCCATCGAACGAAACACCATCAACCCAAGCAATTGAAATTAGGGCAGATCTCTTGTACATTATAAATAGTGGTTGGTAACTTAATTTTCTATTTTATTGATGCTTAAACTGTTTCATAAAAAAAATTCATCCTATTGTCAAGCATAGCATACTTAAAAATAATCCGCATGTTTACAACAAAAGTCCATGCTGCAATCATTTTTTTTCTGCCATACATACATTAAAGGGGGGCATAAACACTGCATTATTTATACATTCTAAGCAAGTGCTTTACCTCAATCCCACCTGATGTTAAGTGGAAATGCAGTCCTGGATGATAAGACAAGATGGTTGTAATCAACAGACATAATTTATTGAACACATTTCAGTGACTTCAGGATACATAATAAGTGAGGCTGCCCATATTAAACTTACAAGTTATGTTAGAAAGACCAGTTAATGGTCAACATATTAAATTATTTTGTAACTTTTACAAGCTCATCTTCCACAGTTCTATAACAATATCATTGTAATTTGATAAAGTTTAATGAAATACCTGTGCAGCACCCTTTACTCTTATCTCATTAGTAAGCTGATGGATTAAGTTGAAGTTAAAGTTTCCAGATGGGTCAACGTCACCCAAAACCACAGGGTATGCCTCAGTCGGCGAGATTTGCTTTGTACCAATGTATGTTGCACTTAATTTGTAACCATTTTGTGCTGAGTTCATAGTGAGGGTGTGTGCCATCTGAAATATGATTAGAGATAAGATTCAATTAAATTTTGCGATATAATATTGACTTAAATTAAAAAAACTCTCACTTTGTAGTGTTATGACACTACAAAGTGGCAGGGCCTGTCATCCCACACTGGTTGCACACTTCACTTTTTGTCTGGCTCTTGGTGCTGATGGACTCCTCATAAATATTGTCATAGCTTAATTTAATGTCCTTTGTTCAATTTTTACATATATTAGAAGTAATGCATGCTTTAAGTTGTTGACTTTTTAGGGTGCTTTGATATTTTTATAAAAACACTTATTTCTACAGTGATCCATAATATATGTTTTATTTTTTTTATACTTATTCGGTATTCAGAATATATGTAATTTCCAATAGTTGTGATATAAGTAGATAGATGTAACATACCTGAAAATGATTTGATATACCCTTATTCACCATAAGTTTGCCACCCTCAAAGTTAACTGGCATCACCTCTGAAATATGAATCTTAATGTAATATATACAACTCATTTAGTATCTGATTTTCTACCTTTATTACTATCATTATTAAATTTTCTTAAAATGCAAAGTATGCAAATAGATTTTAAAGTGACAGTGGATGTGATCAACATTGCCTTAGAATGGACACAAATGTTTTTTTCTTACTCAAGCATCCAAAGACAGAATCCCTTAGATAGTCCAGCTTGGACAAACCAATGCCTAACTCTAAATTTAAATTTCATTATTACAGTATTTTCTTATCAGGGACTCAATAGATAGTAACAAATTATTTTGCTTTTATAACCAACAAATCAATGTTACTTGTGTGCTTTGCTATCATGGTATAGTATATGTTTGGGTGGTGTATGTTTACTGACAATGTTTCTCTTCATCTTTAGGAATGAGTTAGTCAACATTTTATGTAAAACATAATGTCAATGGGACAGACATTAAAGAATTGAACTACAATTATTATTATTAATATGAAATGAATGTTAAGAATACATCCTAAACATAGCTACCATGCTCCTGTAGGTTATACAAGTATATAAAAATACTTATCAGTAAAAACACATTCTATGTTCGAGGTTGATGGTAGTAACAATAGCTCATGATAGAGAGAATATAAAAAAATGTTATATTAGATATTACAATGAAAAAACTTAATAATATTATAAATAAATTATGTACTTATTTAATCTTACACATATTCACATTTTGTCGTAGAAATTCTGCGATTCGACAACCATAACTCTTAGATTTTTATCATTAAACAAATAGACAATTTATATGTATTATAAATGTAATACTTAGGTTGTTTGTTCAAGAGTGAACTTTGAAATAGATAATTTAAAATTCCTAGCTTATTGAGCTTAAATTAGGCCAAGATCGACTCAAGTTATGTTACATCACAAGGTAACCAAACTTTTTTCCGATCACTTTACCAACATGATTGGATCGATTTCTGACTGAATAGTAAACACGAAAATATTTTCCGTGTTCTAATTTTAACTTTATAATGTAATAAATCTTTTTCAGAGGTCCTTGACGGGTTACCTTTGCTTTTTTTGTGCAATTCATCCAAAGTTCCAGGGTTATCACGTTTGGTTTCATTTTCAATGTTTTGTAGATCGGTGCCGGTTAGCCCCGCGTTAGAAACACGGTATCTGCTAGCTATAGCACCCATTTTATTAAGGAGCTCGTTTTACTTTCTTAAAACGGAAAGAAAATGGACATGTGCAGTGAAACACAATTCGGTTGAATAAAAGACAATCGATATGAAGTTGACAGTAGATTACGATGAAATTAGTTTTATCTATATTAAAGAGCCTATTTTATACTAAGATTTGCGGCGTTTTTCTTATTTTGGCTAACAGAAAAAATATGAAAAAATAACAGCTAATCAATGCAAAAAATAGTTCTTAATGATTTCATGCAGGCACAACCACATTCTTGGAAAATTATTTTAAAGATCCACTATCGTGTTTTTTCCGAGTCGTTAAGATTTTATTAGCCGATTGATAGTCGAAGAGACTACTCCTTTAATAAAGCTAATTTTATTTGTTCATAGGCGGTGATCGTAACTTAGAATGGTGATAGAAAGGTCATTTATTTGCAGTTTGTCTAATTTCTAATAAAAAAAAGTAACATTGCATATGATATGATGTATGGAATACGGTTTGCCTTATTTTTGTCTATGAATTAGTAAATTTTATTTAGTAATTAATTCGTTTGAAAATCTATTGTGAAATATGGACAAATATGGAATAGGAGAGACTTCCCAAGAGTTGAGGAGAAATTTTAAATAGGCTGGGTACGCACTGAATTTGGTTGAAGCTAGCACATATCCTGGTAGTAGTAGCGGATATAAGGTGTGACTGTGTATGCCTGGCCTGCACATGACAGACAAATATCAACGTATTTAATAATAGGTTGTCAAATATCTCCCTTCCGCCTTTTTGTCTTTTGAATTTCGCGGCTATGTACAAAGCGCTACAGAGCTCGTATCTAGCAATACTATACATATTTTGAAAGGTCTTGACATAATCTACAAAACGACGCTATGCATAATTAGTTTGGATATTGCGTTCAACAGTTATAGACGTGTAAATATGGAGTTCACTAACGCCGAAATTCGCGCTATTTTAAAGTTTTCCTTCGTTAAAGGCATATCCGCTAGAGAAACGTTCCGTGAGATTAATGGTCTTTTGGGGGATGGTACTCTATCACTTCGAACCACGGAGGAATGGTTTCGACGATTCAGAGCCGGTGAAAACGACACCATGGATAAGCCAGCCGGCGGAAGACCTGTGACGGCAAAAAAGCGGAAGGGAGATATTTGACAACCTTATATAAATGCAAGATGTTCCAAATTATTTTACAGAAAATTACCATTATTTTTTATTAAATCTCAAGTGACGAAACCGTAACAGTCAATGTCATTGTCACGTCACTTGCTGTCATATTGTACATAGCTTTTCGTAATACTATTAAAGTATTTTTAATATTAACTACTAATCTTACTCTGTAATCTTCTTTTTATGGTTGTCCAACATGCCTAAAGTAGTTTCTCGGAGTATAGTCTGTTCGGACACAAAGGATCAAGAAGAATATAATGAAACCAAACCATTACACATATATTACTGCCTTTGCGGACAAATGTCTCTTATTTTAGATTGCACAATAGATCGACTCCCTTTGCGTCCAACAGACGAAGCCAGAGTGATAGACGGTGCAAAGCATGCTCATAAAATTACCGCAGATCCTGACGAAACAGTGTATCTCAAAAGGGAAAAAGGTATAGAGAGACAGTATAGATTGAAGTGCAAAAAGTGCGCCATACCAATCTACTACAAACATAAACAGGACAGTAATGTTGTATTTATCATGCATGAAGCACTTGTCCAGTCGGCGGGCGAAGGTACCGTGACAGATATTTATAAACAAGTTGCACTTGCTCAGCCTAAAAAGATAATGGTAACGAAACATACTAAAAACATGGGAAAGTTCAGCTCCGTGACTGTGTCTACAATTGACGAGGAGGAAGATGAGATTGAGGCAAGGGAGGTGGCAGATAGCTATGCAAATAATGCAAGGATCATTGAGAAGCAGCTGGAACGTAAAGGAATGAACAAAAGACAGGCAGAGACACCAGCCAGCAACAGTGCCGAAAAGAGGGTTAGAGGGACTTTGATTGATAAATAAATAATATAAGCAAATTTTTGTACTTGGAAAAGTTTTTGTGATTTAAATAAAAAAAATATACCTTATAAGTTTTTTTTTTATTCGTGATTACTTACTATTTATTCTTCCCCAGCATGTTTGGCTGCGGGCTTTTTTATCTAATTCTTAATTACTATCTTACATTTTTCAACTATATACACCTTATAAGTTAGATTGAAAAGGCAGAGGTCATGGTTTCATTTACAGATAGAACACACCATTTTTAAATTTGATGATGTTCCAGTATAATTAGGCATCACTTTCAGAATGTATTAGTTACTGGCTAGTAGTCTAGTTTAGTAGTTTCAATCACCATTAGAGTTTTAAGATTTTCAGATTCTGACCTCTAACAATCACCTCTGTAGACTTCAAAATCGTCATAGCCATTTAAATTCTTCAGCATCATTAGAATTTTCAGAGATTCATAATATGGTAGTGTTGGACATGGTAGTAGGCATGTAAACCTTTTGGTATCTTTGCAATGTTTTGAGTTTTGCATTCCAGATGACAACTATCAAAGTTTTTGATGATACTACAAATAAAATAGACGCTAACTCCATCGCACATTTTTAATTTATATGAAAACAGTTTTACAATGTTCCTTTTTTTAAACAATAAATAGATAATAATTATTAATTATATCAATTTAATACGAATGGCGGAATAAATATAGTTTCAATTCATATTTTTTCTTGTATTTACAAAATTATATACAGTTGTTCTAGCCGTTGCATTAGAATATTAAATTTACATACAAAAGACAAAACCTGAGTATGTAGGAGCACATAAAATTTGTACATTATTTACAGATAAAGGATTTATTATCGAAACATTATTATTTAAAGAAACGGAATTTTCATATAAATTGGAATATTACAAACTCGAAAGAAATTTATAAAGATTAGTGACTAATACCAGGGACATTTATTTTTATTTTCATGTATAAATTTAATGTACATATAATAATGCAACAACAAATCATAATTTTACGTTAACAAAATGTTATAAATATCGTCTAATTTAAATAAATATAGATATTGGCGCTTTTACAATTACTGGCAGAACATTAAGAGGCCATTAAAACTATTATAATAACAAACATTTTTAAAATTGGTAAATAAAACGTATTGGCACTGTACGATTTATGAGAAGTATTTATTTTGTAACGCAAATAAAATTTAGAGTACATAAAAAAAAGTCTAATTTTTCCTGTCAAATGTCAAAAATCAAAAATGCCTTATTAATTATCTGGTCTTTATTTAACACCTTTGACGATCTCGGAGAAAGTTGAATTTTTAATACAATTTTTTATATTGAAAAATATAAAAGATTCACATTGGTTACAATTTACTTAATTCTAAAGGAATGTGGTTTGCAATTTAACGGATTAGGACCCACAGACTATACTACGTCGTATATATCGAAAACTTTAAAAGGGCACTTACTAGGGATGTCTTACACATCTAATACGTTAAATTTGAAAAAGTATGGGTGTAAAAACTTTAGAATATTTTATCGAACCTACTTATAACATATCATTTCATTATAAAACACGTCTTATCACGCAATAATTTATTTTTGTTTTACCAGACTCAGAGTTTTGCCCGTGCACTGACATTTTAAGTGACGAAGTTAAAAATAAAGGTTAAAAAAAAACAAAGGAGAAAAATACATGTGTAAAACAAAAATAATACGAAAAATTTCACTCCGTAGGCCAGATCTTTACTTCTGTGAAATAAATTACGAAAATATTAAATACCAATTTCTCGTTGCCAATTTTGATGTAATTATCGTAAAATGTCGCTTTCATCATTTTTCCTATCGCCCCAAAAGAAGTATTACTTCAAAAAATGTGCGTTATTATTAGGTAATAGTTATTAAAGAAATAACAACTGAACTAGTATAAAAAAAATGTGCGTTTGCACTTGAAGAGGGAAAATAACTTTTTTTAAATAGAAGGAGTAGTAGTATTAAAGAAAAAGATCGCTTGAAATAATGTACACAATTGTCTATTGGACATTTCACATATTTAAGTATTTTCTTCAAAGATCATTGTGTACACTGCTTCAGATGTTTATACAGTATAGATTTTGATACAAAATGAGATACTTTATGTTATCCACATATTTGATACCGCATGTCATAATGCTCGGAAGGAACATTTCGGACGAATCCGAAGTAGCGACGCAATAACATTGAATGGGTTTACTGACGAGACTTAAAAGCTCAGTAGTTTTATGTACTTAAAATAAAAATGTATTGGTCCAATTTTGTTTTTAATTATTAACGTGCGTTATTTATACCAACATTTACTCATATGAAATGATAACAAATAATGGTTTTTAGATTTTTTTTAAATGATTTGTACGACATTTGTGTATCTTTGAACTGTTTCATTTATCAACATCCAACATTAATCTTTTAATATTGGCAATTAACTGACATAAGCGGCATTGAAATTGAAAGACATTACAGAAGACAACGAAAAAAAATGAGATTTGTAACTTTATCAATATACATAATATTGATAAAGTTATAAATCTCAGTTATATTTTTCATCCTATATATTATAACATGAAGTATTAATGTAAAAAGAAACAATCCAACAGGAATTTTGGTCATAATCACATGTTGATTTCCGGCATTTTATTCATAGTTATGACGAAATTCGATATGTAAAATAAAAAATATTTTATATGAATATTTTGACAGTAAATGACGGTACTTTTTGTAAATGTTTTTCGTTTAAAATTTAAATTTTCTCATACTCACTACAATATAATTATCGGAGGGTAGAAACTGTATAAGTCTTCAAATTTTGTATTGTCTTTCAGAAAAGTTAGTAGCTTATTGTTATATTGAACTTTACAAAATGGTAGATCTAATATTACTTAGGTATTCTAAATATTTGAAATAAAAATGTGTGTGTAAAATGAAGTACAATATTTTCAAATCAGTTTTAAATGAAAATTTTGATGAGTTTTATGTATTACGTTCATAATATGTTGAGCTCCAAACAATGACCTTTTGATAAACCTTTATTTTTATATTAAAATAACTTGTGCATTGTTGCTTAAGAAGAAGCGTTGAGTTACTTGAAAATTTCCTCTTTAGTGTAGATATCATGTTTTTTTATACCGATTCTGGCTATTGACATATTATAATATTTTATTACTAACAATTTCTCTCTCAAGTTAAAATTTTCTAAAGCTATATTTCAGGTTTATATAAAGGCGAGGAAAGGATTTTTAAATTTGTATTAATAAATGTTACATTTAATCATTGTTTTATCTCTGGTCAACTATACCTAGGTTTGCGTCACTTGTTCTTGTTACATATTATAAAGACATTACTATGGCCCATCCACATTAACAATTACTTCTATTTTTATAATAAATCTACAGTACTACATATCTCACTTTTAACTGTGCGACACACAGTACACAATAGAAATTCATTGTTAATTAAATTACAGTGCCTAGTCTTGTTGCATGGTCAATACTTTTTATTAAATTCTCAAAAAGGCAAAGGTTTTTACAATATAGGAATTAAAAAAAAAACTTGAGCATCGACAATTCACAGTGTGTCAGACAACGGTGAAGTATAAAACGCGAGTGATTAGACTTAAAATAGTGTTAGACCAGCACCGGTTTGCGTTTGCGCTTCTTCCTGTGGTGTGCGCGGTGTTTCGCATCGACGCCATTTTGTTGTAAATAACATTCTGCGCCGGCGGTGACCGCGTTCGTGTTGTAACCTTGTCCGTTACATTTCGCGGACACGCCGTTTGTGTGGACGCCACCTTCGCGCATTGCGTAAATACCGTTGGCGCTGTATGTTTCGGTTGGTGCTATAATCGCTTGAAGGCAGGAGGCGGCATCGTGGCGGGCTGATGGAAGGGATGGTACTGGCGAGCTAAGATGTCGCCCTATAACAGCCCAATTATTACCCTATACATTCATTAATATGTAATGTTAAGGCACGCACACACTACTATAGGAACTAATTATTCTATGTAAAAAATTTAAGGAAACAGAGCAACAATTAAGTTTTCAAACAATAAAAATATTAACACTGGATTGTCAATGATATTCTAATAGGAATGTTAGGTTCAAAAATCAACATTCAGTACATCTTACATTTGACAGTTGAATTGATAGAAGTCTTTCTTGACATATTGTTTGTGAATATTATTATTTTGTTATTTTTATGTTTTCACAAGGTACTTTAATTACTTTAATCCTCAATTGTCAACTTAGACGTTTGTTATGTAATGTTATATATTCTAAACAAATTTGATTACTTACAACTTGTGGCTGCTGGTTGTGAACTTGTTTTAAATTTCTTTCATGTATCATCAGCTGATGTGCGGCTCTGTTGAAATATTATTTGTTACAGAATTTTAAACAACACAGTTCCAGTTGCATATTTCAACTAAATCGCTAAACGTTATTTAGCTTTTTCGTACCTGTCCATTTGTTCTTGAGTCATTTCTAGCGCCTCTTGCATCTCCCTAGATGTATTCCTTACGAACTCTGGATCACAGTATGCGCCGAGACCTTGCTCGGCTAATACCTGTGAAGATGAATAATTACAAACATAATAACGTCTAAAACCACATTGCGAGGCCAACCCCTCCTCACCTCCCCAGAGCGGTCGTTGGCCCGAGCATCAGCTCATTTTAACTTTGTGTTTCATTGCTAGATTTTTTTACAAAAGTTATGTATTTTTTATGAAAATATCGTTTCATTTAGCTGTACTAACATGATGGAGCTTAAATAATGCTAATAAAAATTTTAAAATATCATTTTTTAAAAATCAGGATCGATTTTTTTTCCGTCCCATCATCAAAGGTGTCACTAGTACTCATTTATTCGTTTTCGGGAGTGGAGTCCTAACATCCTGTATATCTTAGTGCCTAATTTTAAGATTTTCCAAAAATAATTTATGAAAACATTGGTAGTAGTTTTTTAAAAACAAAAAATGACAGCACGGAATGTTGTCATACTAAAATAGTTCAAGCCTATTATCCATATTGCACTATACGAGTGTAGACGTGCAAGGTGCACGTGCAGTGCGGGCGCGCATTTCTTCCTCTCTCGAACAATTACGTATTGTGTAAATATTATATATATATATTACAATACATACATATACCAACATAAAGACACTCGTTTTTTTTCTCTTGAAATTAGAATATTACATTTTTCTTATGCAATAATTATGATGTTGATTTGACCACTTACCCTCGTAACAAGACTCTCTGCCGACCCCACAACGGGTTCCGAGACGCTGTTCCCCCGCGGGCTGCCCGGCAGGGACACCACGCCGCGCAAGCAGTTATCTCCGCCTGTACGTTAATCTTAGGTTACCATTATCTACAACGTTACCTATGAAACATCACTCACCTGGCATTTCAATAATTTATGCTACCAATACTGCATTATTACATTGCGTCACAACATTAAACCAAGGAAATGTCAAAATAATTCTTGACATTCGCAAAGGTATGTGAATTTTCTTATTTAAAACCACTCAAATTAAGTGTATGTAATCTATTAGTAAATCTATAAATTTACAATTAAATATTCAAAATTACATCTATTGTAACACTACTGATTTCATCTTTTCATTAACAAATTATTCTATTGATGGCATTTTTGTTTCTTTGTAATTTAGCTATTTTTAATCGTGAAGCTAATAGCTGCTAGTTTTACCTCAATAAAACATGTTTTCTAATTTATAATATAGCTTATGATAACTACATTGTACGTCTTTCTATTTTTGAAATGATATTTCTAACCTTTAAGGCTTTGCAGCTAAATTTATTTTTACTTTAAAGCATGTCAGTAACTAATTCGACAGGTGTTCTCGTGAATTCATTTATTTTTCTATGTTTTCCTTTTATCGTGCAATAAAAAGCGGTCCCCAAATTTTTTATAGAAACAAAACATTTTTATTTTTCTAAAAAGCTTTCTATTCTATGCTAATTGCAACACTATCTGTAACTAAGCTGTCAGTGATTGATTAATCATGCTCTTCAATTGGTGGGTTAATTTATTTGTTATTTTGTTAGATTCAGTTGACATTTGTAAGTAAAATGTGAAGAAAAATTGTTCTCAAATTTGTGCATAGTGATACTTCTTTATATGTGGTAAAATGAAATGAGTTTTATAAAAGCAACATGAGTGTCTAAGTAATTTAGCCGTGTTAATAATTTTCTTGTATCACTTTACTTTGTGTTATTGTGTCTGCCTTTAAAGCCTGTAATCTTGAAAGTGAACGTTTTGGTTAACGGTTAAGGAAGTTTCCTTCATTCGACTGTAATAGCTAGTTATCAAAGATTAAGATTTAAAAAATATTTCAGCGTCAATTATTTACAAGCTCAGAGTCGAAGTTAGGGATATTTGAATTTGGAAAATCGAAGATTTATATTGCCTATATAGAGCAGGCATAACACGTTCAACCCTATAGTTCTGGGCTCTCGAGAATAAGACTACGGTATCCCCTGCCTGTCGTAGAAGGCGACTAAAAGGGGCCTCGGGTCCACTGGGCGACAAGGGTGGGGGCCTTTGTCGTCCGCCAAGGCGGACCCGGGAAGAAGGCGACATCGGCTGGCCCGTGTCGCCTTGCACTGCGAGGGCACAGGGGGGGAGGGAGTAACCTCCCCCGGGAAGTGCTCTCTATGAGCACAGTGCAGAGGGGCTCCGGTGCGTTCCACTGGAGATCCCGGAGCCCCTCACCATGCACCGAGGAAGGGCCACCGGGGAGGTTTTAGTGGGTAAAAACCCCACAAAACCGCCGCCTTCCCCCCCGAAGGCGGGGTATCTTTCTGAAGATTTCCTCCTCGTAAACAAAAAAAAAAAGGCATAACACGTTATCCTCCATTTGGTACACAAAGCACTTTTTAAACTATAAGATAAAAAACGCCTGAATGGAATGCAAAGAAGTGCGTCAATAGCCTAATGGTTTAGGGTTCGGTCTGCGAATCGTAAGGTCGTGGGTTCGACTCCACCATTAGACGATTGACGTGAACCATCTCCTAGCATAAACTTAGTTGGAATGGGTAACAAGAATGTTAGTAATATTTCTGAACTAAACAGAAACTAAAAAAAAGAAAGAGAAGTCATTTTTTTCTAACATATCAGTTATAAAGTCGAAGTATATCAAAAATCAAGCTACTTTGATAATTGTAAAAAGAGATACTATCGAAAATTCTGGAATAATTTAGGTGAATCTATTGTAGTAAGATATGAAGGAACAAAAGATATTAATGGAAACTTCGTCAACCGCGCCGTGCGGACCTGGCGAGCGCGGGCGATCTACTTTGCGGGCGGGCGGCGCATGCGGAGCCGCCCCCGACGACGCGCTGCGCACCATCCGACCTGACGCACGCACGCGGCCGCTCCTCCTCTCCCCGCGCACGCCGCGCTCCTTCGCATGCGAGAACGCAAAGGGAAGCTTCGCGGCCGCGTTGTACCCGTACAACGTCATCGTCTTCGCCTCCGTTGTCGGCGTGCACTCGCTCGCCAGCAGCGGCGATATTTTCGGCTGTATCGACTCCAGCAGAGGCGACGGCGTCTTGTCCTCTGGAGACGCTTTCTTCGGTATTGCTAACATCTCCTTCGAGGACGAGTCCTCTGGGTGTATCTTCTGACGCGATACGGGTGTCGGTTTGACCGACGTGTCCGGGGTCGATAGGTAATTGACGCAGCCGAATGCCAATCCGATTTGTCCGAGCATCTCTGGATAGTTTGATATCTGATTGCTGTTACCGCGGTCCAAGTGAAAGCGTGATAAAGGTAAAATAGTTATGTTAGAAAATTTGTTAGAAGTTAGTGCTTTGCGCTTGGTAGGTTTAAATATATCTACAATGGAAAGATCACTCGATATAAAACCACACGTTTAACTACCTTTGTAAATAGCGTTCTTTAGATCGTTTGTAGTTCTTCTGCAATATAAGCAATACTAGTTTAGAATAGTTCATGTTAATGACAATATCAATTTGGCTGTGTAATGGGTGACATGAATGTGAGGGTAGATAAGAAAATATACTTACTCAAGCACCTGGTATATTTTCTCTGACTCCCCGTTTAATATAAGTGGTCTTAGTGGTATCTGCTCTTTTGTTTGTCCGTTAGCTCTGTAGATAAAATACATATCTTGGTAATTATGTTTTTATTTTTCCCTTGGCAATGTTACGAGAAAAAACTTACAAGGTTGGTGCAAGTGGCAAAGGTCCCACGCCGTATTCTTTCTGCATCATTGAACTCAGATGATTACCCACGGCTTCTAAATAAGAAAGCGTCTTCTCAAGTTCAACACGAGATAAGTGATAGAGTAAAATGGGTGATTATGTGAATGAGGATACCTGTATGTCCGTCTTCTGGTTTCCGATGTCGTTGGAGATTTTTGTTTGGTCCATGTCTTCGTATACTTGACCAAACACCACCAAACAGTGAATGGTTTCTCTGTAATGTTGAAGTTACTATGATAACTTTAGTTTTACAATCAGGTAGATTTTTTTTTACATACGTAATCATGTGAAATTCAATAAAAATAATATCTATTATAAGGTTCACAGTTTGAATACAATTTTTAATTGGTTTTGAAATAAAATTGAAATCACATAATATAATTAAAATGATAGAATACTTCATTTCTTGCTGATAGATTATTTTAGAGGTATTTTTAACATGATCAGCCAGGCAGCTGTCTGGTCATTTAGCCTGTAACTCTTTAGGGACTAATTAGGCGCAAGGGCCTCCTAGAGTAGGTCTCGGATAGGCCGTTTACTCTTTTCACAAAGGCATTCCCATCTGAGAGCCGAACTCCCACTTGATCGGTAGCTAGCTATATACTACCTATAACTTCGGGAAGTGTTGGAGATCTTTTTTTCTTTTTTTGTTATCCTTTCTAAGCAAGTGCTCGACTACGATCCCACCTTATGTTAAGTGGAAATGCAGTCTTGGATGGCGATTATGTGAATGAGGATATCTGTTGTTCTAGTTTCCGATGCCGTTGATAATTTTGTTTGGATCTGTGATGTACTTGTGAATATTTCTTACCCTATGCATTGGCACGTCGATGTCTGCCGTGATATCCTCCAAGTTGCCTGATATCGCTCGTTTCAACTCCGGCCCAGCTTCGTGCAGAGTGCGTAGGCCTGCTTGCAATGTCATTTGATGATTTTGCTCGTCGCTTTGTCTCATCTCCTGCTCTTTTCTCTTTTTGAACCTTGTGATTAAGATAACATTTGCAATCGGTTTTCATGCGTTCGTTAAAAATTACCTGAATGAAATGTATCACATTTGGATGGATCTATGTAAGTCTATTTTAATGTAGAATTTTCATTATTTATATAGTAAGCTTTTTGTAAATGAAAGTTTTGATTCAATTCGAATCGTTGTTTTTGTCTTGTCTTTACTTACTTGACTCCTTTGTAAGCTCGATTATTTATTATCTACTATAAATCAATATCTAAGAGACATGTAATTATAATATCTAATATATTCGTAACAATAATTATTTTCTATATAATATTTTTGCATTGATGTAAAGTTGATTATATCTAATCGTCCTCTTTTGATAGGTAAATTTGAAAATCTAGGTCAAATACAAAGTTACTAAACCGTGAAAACAATGCTTGGAATGTTTTTCGCTTCTAAATCTAAATTATAGGGTAAAAACACAAACACATCGTGTATTTATAATAAGTATTAATGAAAAAAAAAAACAAAAATATAACCTAAAATTCTGCATGCTTGATTCGTTAAGGTCGTGATTGGGTGACAAGGGTCGTTCATAATCACTTAATAAAGTAAAAGTATTAATTTCTCTCCAAATTTAGGATCATGCGGGAATCAAAAGAATCTAAAACTGATATAGGAAAAAAACTCCTAACGATTGTATTGATTCTAGTGTATTTTCTATTTTGAGTTGGAATCTATATTCATGTATGAATTGCGTTTTTAAATTTAAAACTCTAAGAGGGGAAATAATCTCTCCTAATCACATACGTGTTACTGATGCGTTACTTACGCGTGATTCCTATGGAAGAAAAATAGTTTTATAAGTAACATACACACATTGTCTGATAGAATTCGACTAGACATTGAAAAAGATGTTCTTGTATATTTCTACACAAATCGTATTGTGTGTCACGCTAGTAGACTGAATTCAAAAGTATATAAGCATGAAATCGAACAGCGATTTCAGTCTATATCTTCTTTTTTTTTGTTAACGGGCAGGAAATCTTTAAAAAGATACCCCGCACAACCGCCGCCTTCTGGGGAAAGGCGGCGGTTATGTGGGGTTTTTACCCACTAAAACTTCCCCGGTGGCCCTTTCTCGGTGCATAGTGAGGGGCTGCGGGATCTCCAGAGGAACGCACCGGAGCCCCTCTTCACTATGCTCACGGGAGGTTACTCCCTCCCCCTCTGTGCCCTCGCAGTGTAAGGCGACACGGGCTAGCCGATGTCGCCTTCTTCCCGGGTCCACCTTGGCGGACGACCCTTGTCGCCCAGTGAACCCGAGGCCGCTTTTAGTCGCGTTAGTACTACAGGCAGGGGATACCGTAGTATTATTCTTGAGAGCCCAGAACTACAGGGCTAATTAGTCTATATCTAGCCCAATAAAACTAAAACAGCCTTAAAATAAACGTGGTATAAAGATAAACTTAGGAATAGACTAAGAATAAGCAAAATTTTTACTTATAAACCAAGAAATTTTTGTACATACAACCGTTATTACGATGTTACAACGACGTATACCCTTGTTTAAGTCCAGTATAACATTTAAAATATAACGGTCTGTGTTTGTGTTCGCGCATTTAATATAAATTAATATCCGTGGTAGCTCAGTGTCCGGGCGGTTGCCTCAAGTTGCATGGTACGCTAATAACCCGAGTTCGATCGCCGGTGCCGACCAATTTATGTACCAATAAATGTGCTGTTGCAATTTTAGGTGCTGATTTACCACGCGCTCGGCAGTGAAGGAAAACATCGTGAGGAAAGTTAAAATTTTCTAAAACATGAATTCCGCCAATCCGCACTTGCCCAACGGTGGAACGTATAATAATAAATAATAAATAAATCTTTATTAGTCACCATAGAAAATGTTTAAACAAAGAATATGAAGTCCCTGACTCCTGAGCTAGGTTCAATTGGACCTGTGTTTCAGGGCTCAGTGTCTTCTCCCATTTGAAAAGCACAATAAAAATACAATAAAATATGAGCATAACAAATGAAAACAATATTTTATAAATTTGTGTGTATGTGTGTGTAAATTTGTGTTTGTGTATGTCCCTCAGCTTTATATTATATTAAATTTTATTAAATTAGGAGGCGTTCAGTCTGAATATAATTCAACTCTAGTAAATATTTTTTACAAACTAATTTACATTTATGATTCGACAAAGGATGAATTTATATGTAAACTGTAACATTTACTTATTTTAACATTAACGAAAATATTCATTAACTATCAAGAAAAAATCTATTGTGAGGTAACCAATAATAGATATGTACTACATTTAAAAAAAAATTGGATCCTAACTCAACCTAACTGGAACTACACAGATTGGCCAGAGATGCTGGCCTTGACTGCTTCACTGGATTGAGATATGGCATAGCTCTTAGGTCGCTTAGCCTGAACCTCTATCGCTAACGCTCGCCGGTGAGGGGTAACCTCAGCTAGGACGGTTATATTGGATCCTTTTAATCTCGTACCGCTTTGGAACTGGCATTACTTTATTAAAGTCATGGACTAAGACAGATGGACCCAGATAATTATCATCTTTATAGATTGAATATAACGATCTTGTTGAAAAAATGGACGCAACGTTTTAATTTATTATCTGTGTACATTATACATGTGAGTGTAGAATCTGTATTGAATATACTCTGTGCGCTGCTCTCTCTTGCCCCGGCTAATCGTAACGTCACATTCGTAGTACATTATTTTTAATATTAAATCTTTTTGTATTCCTCAAGACTCGCATTATTCCATCAAATATTACTCATTAAATAAATTCGAATTAAGTATTCGTGTAAATGACGACACTAAATTTTTCTTTTCTTTTATTCTGACACGAAGTTGTAATGTATTATGACACACAATAATTTGTTGATTGCATATTTTTTGTCATTCATATTCGATTCATTCCAAGATTACTTTATAATAAAAAAACAAATTTAAGAGCCGCGTCTCCGAGAGTAGTTATGCATATAGGCTTGCGCTAATATTTCGGAACGTAAGATAGACTTTCTTCAAATTTTCTTTTTTTTTTTAATGACGAACTACACAGATTGGCCAGAGAAGCTGGCCTTGACTGCTTCACCGGATTGAGAGGTGGCATAGCTCTTAGGTCGCTTAGCCTGAACCTCTTCAAACTTTCTTATCAACCAATTTATATATTGAAAGTGTCTTTAAGTTTGACATTGTAGTTAATTTAAATTTTTAGACGCAAAGTCTCAAACTAGCCAAGAAGTAGATAGCATAAGGTTTTTGTATATATAATATTTAAAAAATTTTTACATATGTCATCATAATTTGTAGTTGCAATGATTCACTATATAAATTTCACGTAAAAATCTAGAGAGTATCGTAAATTACCTTCTGAAATAATCTTGAATCAGGAAGGTAGCGTAGAACTTTCCCACCGTAATCTCGTTGGGGTCACCAGGCGGCGGTACCACTTGATCCAACAGTTTCGGTGACGTTCTCTTCCAAATTTTCTTTATTACCGCCCTTAGTTCGGTATTACAATCGTCGATGTTGCCTACAAATTTTGTTGGAATGATTAAATATGATAATAAGTAAACATTAGTTAGTGAACGTTAAGGATTAAGAAAGTCACTTTAACAACGAATCACAATTGACTAATAAGAAAAAAAATAAGCCCTCACGCCCTTTTATGCCTACCAGGGTAAACCTGCAAAGCTCCCTCACCAAGCTTATTAGGTGACATCTGAGCCCATCACCAACGACAAATATTTAGCAAAAGATTTTTTGTACTTAAAAAGCCCAATAGCAATTTATTGGTATTAGCTGACTAGGAATCGATCTCGCCACTATTATATCGTGATTCGCATGGCTCAGCCACTATGCTACCACTGATTTTTTTCAAAATGAATAAGAAAAAATAATAAATTCGTCTTCAAAACTTGGAATTAATATTTTCAAGAAATCGTCTAGTATTCTTTAGTTATTGACATTATGTATATATATATATATATATATCTGAAATCATATAACTTATCTGGATTGACAGAAATAATCTTTAAAAGAATGCTAAAAATTTTTTTACAAAAAATCCAATTCCAAATGGAAGCGTCAATAGCCTAATGGTTTAGGGTACGGCCTGCGAATCTTAAGGTTGTGGGTTCGAATCCACCATTCGACTATTGCCGTGAACCATGTCCTAGCACAAGCTTAAGCTTAGTTGGAATGGTTAACAAGATTGTTAGTAATATTTCTAAAAAAAATAAAAATTAAATATTACTAGCTTTCTTTTTTTTTAAAAATGAGCTGAAGTTTGTGCTAAGAGATGGTTCACGTCAATAGTTGAGGAATAAGTTTGAATCTTAGACCTTATTTTTCACAGACTGCATGTTGAATCTGTCCGCATCAATATTAGCTTTAGGTTACAGTTTGCGAAACAAGCTCGTATCCACCATCGTTGAATCCACCATTCCACTATTGACGTGAATCATCTCCTAGCATAAGCTTAGTTGGAATAGTTAATTAAAATTAATAAAATATATTGCTTTCATTCTTTAAAAAAAGATATACAGTAGAGGCGTCAATTGATAGAGTTCTATATTTAAATTTATACCGTCCGTTTTGATTTTCAATGAAGTCCGGACGACAGCAAAGAGTGTGGCATTGAATAGAACAGTTCCGTCGGAGTTGAGCGGCATGTTCATGGACACGAGACGTTTGCATGCGACGCGATGCGGACACAGCTTGCCGAAACCTTACGGAACAAATATCATTTATGAAACAAAACTTTTCTTAAGAAAGTAATTCTAATTAAGAAAATACTGTTCTTTATTGTTTTTTATTACTTTCAATATGGTTTTAAATAATTGAGGATAAAATTTGTGACATTTTAAATCAAGACGTTGAGAAGAATTATTAATACGGGAAGCAAAAACTTCGCGGACGGAGTACTATGAAATTTCTTATACTTATAGTTTACAGTGCAGAATGATAATATTTATTTAAAATTATGAATAGAAAATGCATTAAATCAATTAAAAAATAGACTTAGATTACCGTGCGTTTGATTCACGCGGACATTATAACTCATGCACTCACGCATACACCTACGCACACTATTCACATAAAAAATATCAATATATAATCAATAAGGCTCAAGTCCGGTCGCGTGTAGAATACTGCTGTCACATTTGGGCAGGCGCTGCTAAACGCCATCTCGCAGCTTTGGACTCGCTGGAAAGGCTAAGAGACTATTTGGTGATGCAGCTGAAGCCAATCTGCTCAGTCTTGAGCACAGGCGTAAAGTAGATAATTTTTCTACAGATTGCATTTTGGAGAGTGTGCTCAGGATCTACATGATCTAATTCCCCCATCCCCGTTCCACCATCGGACTTCAAGACGCACTGCAGGATTTCATCCCTTTGTTGTGAACATCCCTCAAACCCTAACGCAGCGTTGTGCTTTGTCTTTTATTGTCCGTACAGCAAGGGAATGGAGTAGTTTGGCCGCGTCTATCTTTCCTTCCGATTACAATGTGGGTATTGTCAAGAGTAGAGTGAGTAGGCATTTAAGCTAAGCTAGTGCGCCTTACCATCCAGGACTGCATTTCCACTTAACATCAGGTGGGATCGTAGTCAAGCACTTGCTTAGAAAGTATACAAAAACTGTTAGGTTAGGTTAGGTAGGCTGTTAGGTTACAGTACCTCTAATATCTGAGAAAAAAAAGTGTATTAAAAAATTATCTGTGTATGTAAATGTGTGAGTAAAAATAAAATATTTCAAATTCCCACGTATATTTCCATACTAACCTAGCGGTGGACTTATTTTTCTTAACAAAGTAACTACGTCTAAATGTTTGATGCGACCCTTCGCATCAGGGTCATACTCGCTCCATAACCTGCAAGCAATCAAACTCGTTAATAAATCATATACTATTCTAACTATATGTTGCAGTTAATATCATTGCTTTAAAAATACTTGTACTAATATTATAGTAATAATAAATTAATAATTATGTAAATATAAATATACATATATATATATATATATATATGTGTGTGTGTGTGTGAATATGTATATAATAAAAAAAAACCTGTATAATATAATAAGTTTGATATGGAAGAGCGAGATCTTCTGACAAAAGCATATTTCTTGCTTAATAGAAGGTCTCAGGCTAAATTTGTAAAATGATCGCATGTATCGAAATAAACATTTTTATTTATTTATTTATATCAGTACTTAACCTTATAAATTCGTCTAAGTGGTGTGGTCCCAATATCGACCAGTCTCTAGTTAAATAGTCGAAGTTATCCATAATGACGGCGACGAACAGATTGATGATCTGGAAGCAGTAACAATTTCATAACATAATTAGTTGTGGAGGGGTAGACGACGAAGCGTAAGATTTTTAGTGTTAACTGAGTTAGATAGATGGCGCTAGTATTCATTATATATATTTTTAAATGATGTGTATGTAATAATAATTATGTTATAAGGGACGGTGTTTTTTTTAAATCTACCGGGGTAGACAGATATGTGACAAGACCTGTCTCTACACATACGCCGGGTGAAAATTCTAGCAAGTGATTCATTAATAAAGGAATAAATCTATTATCCAGTCACCCAGAGGGGTAGATAGAGATCCCTTTAGTAGGATCTCGGCACATCTTTCTCACAATAGGCATGCACCGTCTTAGATATCGTAACTGACTGTAAGTGAAAGAGCACATCTCTCCTAGTCCCTATAGTAATTTACGAAACGTAAATTTCTCTTTTCTACCGTCACTAACTTCCCTTCGCCCGATGACACTTTTCATATTGCATTCAGGAGCAAAAGAGTGATGTTAATGACAAGATCATTACCAGGATATTGCAAAGCGGTTACCAGAAAGGAGCAGAGAACGTAGAACGAGATGAAGTAGGGGAAGGCCAGCACGCTCCCACAGGTGCCGCTGCTGTCCTCTCCTTCCTCATCGTAGTTGTTGTCGCACTTGACGTCCGGTTCGGGCGACACTCCCATCATTATATCCTGCCACGCTTCCCCTGAAAGTTTTTATTTCATCATCAGCCCGCAACAGTCCACTGTTGGACATACGTCTCAAAAGCATGCCACTGAGCACGATCCTGGCCACTCTCATTCAGCTCCTGCTAGCTGCGAAGATCATCGCTCCACCTAGTGTTAGGGTGTTCCACTCCGCATTTACCTCTCCGTGATGTCCACTTAAGAACTCGTTTAACCCAACGGTCGTTCGTTCTACGGCTGATATGGCCGGCCCGTTGCCACTTAAATTTGCTAATTCGTTGGGCTAAGAAACCTTGGTTGTCAATCGAATCACCTCATTCCGGATCCGATCTAATAGTAACAGGACTAGCCGTATCATGAGTGTCCACGTTTCGGCCCCATAGGTCATGGCGGGTAAGACGCACTGATTGTATACGAACACATAATAAATCTTAGTATATTTTTTTTCTGATAGAGAATCAATAATATAATCATATAGTAAAAGAGAAACGGTTATTAAATAGTTTTAATATAAAAAATTAAAAAAGTTTTTAAAAACACAATAGTGCTGCATATAAAATAGTGTTAAATTTAAAACAATTGATCGATTAAATGTTCGATTTAAAATCTGTATTATTAACTGACAATACCACGTTAAAAATTTGATGGTACAATGGTAGTACCAAATTGCATCATGGCAGATATTACGAGTATATCAATAGTACCAAGAAATTTCATCATAACGGTTGTTTTTGTCGTCATTTTTCCTCCAAGTTTCACGTTCAATCGGTTATTATATTTTTTTCAATCATAAAAAAAACTAAAATTTGCCATGTGTCCCTCCGTATTTAATAAAATTATAATGTAGTGTTGTATTGATGTGGTTCCATAAATATGCTGTGGTGGACTTTTCTAAAAAAATTGACCTAATCATAATAATTTTATGTATTTATTGTTGACTGCGATCGCAGTGTAGGCAGTCTGCTAGAAATTGGACCCTTGGTTGATTAATTGATTGGAATCACACAAGACGACGGCGTCGTACGTAATAGTATAACAATAATACGAACCGGTCGCAGAACGAAATAACACTAAGATAGCCTGTGGGAACGTCTGGAAGTGGTTGTTGCGTGTGATTGGAGAGTCGTCGTCGATCGCTATTTTACCAAATACCTGCAATTAAATTGAACAATTTATGAGTCTACACTCTGTTGACGAAATTTACTAATACAATAACAAGAATAGATTTGTTTATAAACTTAAACCATTGCTAAAGTCTAGTTGTCTAGTTACAATGCCACTTTAAATGACGAAGGAGAAGTAGAAAACATTTATCTGGTTGAATACCTGCATCCCGACTACGGCATAAATGAAGAACAACATAAGAATCAGTAGGGCGACGTATGGCAACGCTTGGAATGACTTGATGAACGTCCACAGCAGGGTACGGATGCCTTCGCCCCTGGACAAGAGTTTCACCAGCCTCATCACACGGAACAATCGAAAGAAGTTTATCGATGGGATCGAGCTTTCCTGGAACAGTCAAATTTATCGTGTAGAAAGTAAAACACTTGTGGTTTTTTGCAGTTGCAGCGGCCGCTCCGGCCTCAACAAAAGATTCTGGAAGATGTGACGGTGCCAAAGTAGCGACGCATCATCCCATACTAAAGGCCGTCCCATCTTCCAGGGTATAAGAGTCATACCATCTGGTCTCTTACCATCACTACGCAATAGTTCATTCGGCTCCAAAGTTGATGGAGCAATAGCGGTGGAAAGAGATCGACGGATGATGTCGTTGAGGTTGAAGTGCCGGGAAATGCGTCCTGCACTACGCTGGCATGAAATTTCGAACTTAGAATAATTATTAACCCTAATATGTTTTGTGCACGGTGGTAAACGTAACAGAGAAATTTTATGTCACATTTTTGATACTAGTTTTGTGTGCCGTTTTGTTATTATGATGTTGGTACATATAGTAACTTTTTATGGGTCACTCTTTGACGTGATAGTTGTCTACATGAATTTATTGTGCATCGTGTTTTATGCTTTCGATTGTCTGTACTTCGGATATGATCGTGTGTTTTTGGTAAGCGCATTGTTGATTCTGTTACTGTCCCAATTCTTTACAATGTACATCCAAAGCCTTTAATAATTTTAATGCTCTACAACATTCAAAGCATATTGATTCGTTAAACCGTTCTATAGTGACTCATTTTATTACGGATAGAGTGGTACCTGGCAACACATACGCGGCCAGCAGTGGTGACGTACTACAAATACTCCCAATTATGTAACTAAATCTTAGTACATCTAATCATAATTGATAATTTAGTTAATCATCATATTAATTTGACTTAGTAATCTGTCTTCTAAACAAGTATATAGGATATACTATATACAATAATAGTATATAATGGGCGAAGACGCGCCATTCATATACGCTATGTTTGTTAACTCGTAACTTTTGACTGGGTGAACCGATTTAGATGATTCTTTTTGTATTTGAAAGCTGGTTCTTCTTATATCATCCAATTTCAATGGTCCAATTCTGATAATGGCATCCATCGAAAACTAAATGCAAACGTACAAACTAAATATCGCGCCAATCGATTCTGATGATTCATTTTTCTTTAATATGTAGTTTGGTTAGGTTTTGATTATTTTTTTAAGTAAACGTTTGATTCGATTTGAAGTCTGTTTTTGTTTTTGCTCGTAAATATACTTATTATACTTTATAATTGGTATGAATAAGGTTTATAATTGCGTGTAAGCGTGCACTTACCTTAACAACATGAGCTCTTGGCAATCCACTACCCTGAAATAAACATTGCTTGCTTGAATATGAGCGTTACGTTACATTAACATCTGTCAGTGCTTTAGCGTTTGCTGTTATTACAACATCAAAATCGTCCATGCTAGGGACAGTAACTACACCGTCTGCATCTAGAAATAGCTTGAAATCTATTCAACGCATAATTTTTCCTAAGTTACTAAGACGTACTCAAAATTACTATATTTTGAATAGGTATTTTCGTTATTTTAATTGTTTTTGAAGTAAAACTTCTTTACGCAAGCTTGACTTGGGGAGTAAGCTGGTTAAGCGTTACGAAAAGTGTGATCGGATATGCGGAAGTTGAGAGGGAGATATAAATTAGTGAAGATAGAAAGAGAATTATGTATATTACTGTAGGAGCAAGAAAGGGAGCTAGCACATATTTTCTTTCTCTCTTTAACAGTCATGTATATATTATTCAATGTATATATATCATATAGATACATACTAAGCTAAAAAAGCTTTACTTCAGTCGTGTCTAAAGCGCACTTTTTTTAATTTAAATCGTGTCTAGTTCGTTATTTCGAAATGAGACGGCGTTACAGTGATCGTGTTTATCTAATATCGATTGTCTTTACTATTTCGATAGTAGTGGTTTATGGTTGCATTTACCTGGTTCTTGAGTTCGTTTACTTGTGAGACAACGATGTCTATGATGCTGCCCAATACGATGATGAAGTCGAAAGTATTCCAAGCGTCGCCGAAGTAATTCTAAATAAAGAAACATAATGATTGAGATTGGGGAGGCTTCGTTGAAAAATATCTTTAAATCTCGTATATCTGAATACTTCAGACACACTCACGGCCCGACTGCATTCAACTCGCGCGCTGACTATAAATATATGTGTTAAAAACATTACTTACTTTGAATCGAAACGCAGCGAGCTTGAATATGAACTCCAGAGCGAAGACGGCGGTGAACAGCATGTTCAGTAAATCCAGCGCCTTGCTGTACTCCGCAGACTGGTTGTGGTACTTCATGGCGAGCGTGATGGTGTTCACCATGATCAGCACGAAGATCGCGTACTCGAACGGCTGCGACGTCACGAACCACCACACTTTGTACTGGATGCGATGCTTGGGGATGTATCTGATCGGGAACAGTACCGCAGAACAGATGTATCAGTAGTGTTAAATAATTACTACTATTTAAAACCGTCATCAAATCGAATCAAACGTTAAATTCTATTACGCGCGGATGCCCTCTCTGTATTTCCGATATATCGAATAATACGAAATAGAATTAATCGGAACGTAACCAAACTCTCATCAAACTACTCTTCAAGTACATCCTTTTCAATCAAAAAATGATTCAATGAATTCGGTCTGCGTGATGTTAACTTATTCTTATATTGTGGCGTCGTTTGTGACGAACATACTTGTTGCAAATTTAAAATTTTATGGTTTTCTCATGGATTGTCATTGTCACCATTAGAATCGGAATACGTACTCGTAAAACGTAACTGCACAAGCCTCAACGAGGGACACTCAAGTTACTAGTTTTAACTTAAGCAACCTGCGAGCTGTTCCACCTCTCAATCCGGTAAAACAGTCAAGTATCTAATCTGTGACGGTAAAACAAAAAAAATGTTGATAACATACCTTCTAATGGGCTTTGCTTTCAATGCGAACTCAATACAATTCCTTTGATTCTTATCGAGCTCACAGTTTTTGTACTCCTGCTCACCCTCATTTTGGAATGTCACTATGACGAAACCGACGAATATATTAACCTAAAACAGTTCAAAAAGATGCGCGAGTGTTAACAAAATTAAAGAGATATCCTAACTTTAGGTTAAGGCAAACATATTATACTTCTCGAAGAGTCCTTGGCTTCTTGTGCCGGGTGGCTCAATAACCACGGCTTGCATACCAACGGTCACCCCAAGAGGACCCCACATGCCGGCCCGTTAGGAGAATTGGCCCACCGTGAGTGTTTGTCAGTGGACTGTGGGGTGGTTGTGAGTGTTGGTGTTCGATGCCCTATCCTTGGACACTAAGCAATTGCGACGGAGGTGGGACTGCGATGGCAGTGGCAACTCTCCCGTTGCAGCCTTTTGATTAGCGACGGTGCCATAAACCAGATCCATCAGATCTGGGGTCTAGGCAGGCAAGTGTAGCTTAGCTTATTTACGCGTCTGTAGCCATGGAGGAAAGCACATCTCATGTGCGGTCTCATCTCCGGTGCGCGAAAAAAAATATGATAACTTTTTCATAAAATATTTTTTTGTGCCGTAATACATCGGAAAACATCGTGAGTACCTACATGTCCTAGAATTTTTTTCTAAGACATGTGAAGTCTGCCAATCCGCACTTGGTGTGCTTGGCGGGCTATACCCTTATATTCTCTTTACGGAGAAGGCCTGTGCCCAGCAGTGGGACATATATAAAGGCTGTAACTAACTAACTGGGGTACTCACCATGAAGAATGCAATAATAATAATATAAATGATATAGTAGGCTGCAACAATTGGACGGAAATTAGTTATGGGGCCGCGATCTTCAGCGTTTGAATCTATAGACACGTACAATAACCTGAAACACGGAGACATTTACAATAAAAACCGAATACGCTACGCTAAAAATAGATTAGTTTATAAAGTTGGCAAACTGGTTTGTGCTTTAGAGCTGTTCACACGAGCGGTATGTTGTTAACGGCAGGAAAAATGCAAACATAACTTCATTTAGGTATGGTAAATTTTCCATTTATTGGTCATAATGTCGAATGAGCATTATCATAGCATATCATAACTACATATCTTCTTGAACGAGTTAAGAGTTAATTGAAAATATATTTTACTCTATGTAATATATTTTACTATACTTTCTGTTAAATTTTCTCATTCATTCAACAACTGATTCCTATACTATACGAGATCTGCCGTTGGCAATAACCAACTCCTACTCTCTGCGATGGCAGCATTAGTTTTATAAATTTTATAATCTGTGCCGTTTTTTTTGGGGTACGTAAATATAAATATATATCGATATATTTATTCAACACGTGTAGTATTGATACAATATTACCGTATATTAAATATCGACATATTTTTTCATGAACATTTTATATCACAACCTATTTTTGCCTAGAATTTAGGCTTAATTTAAATTGAACTTGTGAAGATATTCAGTTTATGCGATTACTGGAGTACTTACCCTGGCCATCCTTCGAAGGTAGAAACCGTGAACAATGTGAGCATACCCTTCATGACGTTATCAAAATGAAAGTCGTTTCTTCTCCACTCTCTATCTCTTACAACGTAGTTTCTATTTTCAAACACTAAATATGTCCCCCTGAAAGAAGATGTTTAAATGTCCGGATTTAGTCTTAGTCCTGCATAATTTATATAATACATCAGAGGATCCCAGACTTCTTTTTTCAAAAAGAAGTCTGTGACAAAGACCACTTTAAATATTTAATTGTTGCAGATGGACCATCTGCACCTATATCTCCACCATATTCCTCGAATTAGAAACGTTCTACTAATAGAATATGGATTGTTTACAAGTAACGAAGCTTCTTACGATATTATCTGCCTACATTATTAGATGAAGTCAAGCCGATATTTTAGCTCATCATTATCGAAAGCTTGTGAATTTTGAACCCCGTCGAGTCTCTCAAAGACTCCCATGGGTCTGGACCACTTTGGGAACTAACGATCTGCATTAATAAAAAGGAAGACTTTTTTGTTATCTCTTACTGTAAATCTACAAAAGGGATAGATTTTGTCCTAATACCATAAGATGCGCCATGTTCGGAGAAGATTTTAGTTTACAATATAAATATTGTTAATTGTTCAAAGGGATCTTAATAATTATTCACTAGTAACAGAGATAATTTATAGAAATGCTTTTAATTGGATTGAAAAGTATTGTTTTTTATCTGAGTTTCGGTTTCCAGCCATATTATACAATTAATCAATCAATCAGCCCGTATCTTCCCACTGCTGGGTATAGGCCTCCCTTTTTTCGCGTCATTCACTTGGATCCTGTGCTACCCGAAACCATTGCGGCCCCGCTGACGATGTCATCCGACCAGCGGGCCACCTGCCCACTGATCAGCGTCCCTGTCTTGGCCACCATTCGGTTACTGCCCTGGTCCATCGACATTCTTCTCTCCTAGCCATTGTACTAATGACATTTAAAATTCCTGTCACTTTAAAGTATGCACACTTGCTAATAATATGTGCTTATTTTATGGAGACCAACTCACACCTTGTCAACCTCAGTAAAAAGGGGATAGAGGTTAAGTCCATGTTAAAAGGATGTGACAACTTTAATTGACATAATCTTCGTAGACCAGTTCTTTAGACTATT
This sequence comes from Meandrusa payeni, assembly GCA_029286785.1. NCBI lineage: Eukaryota > Metazoa > Arthropoda > Insecta > Lepidoptera > Papilionidae > Meandrusa > Meandrusa payeni. The sequence goes on from JAGSMX010000029.1 coordinate 9,888,516, forward strand.
ATTACGATAAAAATAAGAATAGTATATTTAAACTAAGAATGGTATATTAAAACGCCTTTAAGGAATAGTTTGCCCGTATATGTCTTCAATGTGGGTATTTTCAGGCGTAGAGATAATAAGCATCTACTAAGTGTGCCTTACCACTATTGTCCAGGACTGTGTTTCCACTGAACATCAGTTGAGATTATAATCAAGCACTTGCTTAGAAAGTGTAAAAAAATACCTAGCAAGTAAATCATAAAAAATATTAACACTTACTGACATTCCTCTTTCGACATCTTCGATATATCATTACATCTAAAAAATTTCCCCTGAAACCAATTCCGATGTATTAGACATAATATAAGATATAACATGGCATTTAGAATAAAATTTAACATGCTCCAAAATTAACATTAATTACAATCAACTGAAACCAATACAATACTATGTCTAACATCATATAACAAGACTGTGAAATCTCATTTCTCATGATGGAAAAGCTTTCACATTATAATCAGCAATAAAATAGCATACACCGAATAACACTGAAGCAATATAAAGAAACGGCAGCCTGGTGATACATTCTCCATGCATTGTTCTACAATTATACATAATTGGTACTATTACCAACATATGCGGAATGGGGTCTTCTAAAAAAGTTCCACAGTTTTATTACGCGACTTCAAAAATGGTAGAGGTTCTCAATTCGACTGTTATTTGTTTATATATGTTAACTCGGAACTTTCGACTGGGTGATTTTTTTTTTAAAAGAAAGCTAGCAATATTTCTTTTTTTTCACAAATATTACTAACAATCTTGTTAACCATTCCAACTAAGCTGAAGCTTGTGCTAGGAAATGGTTCACGGCAATAGTCAAATGGTGAATTCGAACCTTACGATTCGTAGGCCGTACCCTAAACTATTAGGCTATTGACGCTTCAAATTTTGATAGTTAGTTTTTAATTCAAAGCTGTTGCTTCCCGTGTGATCCCATTTCAATTGATCCACTTCCATGAGAAAACCTTATAATTCTCAAAAGATTTTTATGTTTAAATCTATCGATGACTTGATTTGATGTCGATTAGTATTTATTCGTAAATATACATGTTATTTTCACTTTATAAAGACGTCTGTTATATAAATGATTTGGAATAAGCGACGTTTTAATCTAGGTTAGTGCAAAATCAGTAATTTATATATGAACCTTCGTGCTCATGACACTGAAAACACTGAAGGTTTGTGCCTAAAATACTCATGAAGTTTTGGTCTAATTTTGTTGTTTCAAGTAATCGACAAATCTCGTGGTCACGGATGGTGCTGATAATGACGTCCCAGTCGTTATAAGTTATTGTTTTATTTATTATTTTTATTAAATTCTGATTCAATCTACGCAGAATGAGATCACAGAATTGTGATCTCACGAATAAGTGGATCGATTGGTGTTTGATTTAATTTTATTTAGCGCTTGCAAATTCAAATAAATGCATATATATATATGACTAGCTGATCCGGACCCCTTACACTGGACTGGACATTAAAAGGAGCCTTAAATACTCTTTATTACATAAGCTATGTTCCAGTGAAAGTCCCAGAGGTTAGCACGAACAAACAGACATAAATTTTAATAAATGGTATTTCTATTAGTATATATATTTAAAAATCTATTTTGGATGAGAGTTGCTCTAAAATCTCAATGCGCTTTTACATATATTGAAATTAGTAACTAGACTAAATTACAAGTCAATGTGTGGCATACTTTTAGACAACCTGATGAATCAGTGAGTAGTATTAACCAAGTTAGGAGACCCCAATCCGCTTCTACAGATTCAAAGCCTCACCTTAAACAACTGTACACCGACGACAGCGAACATGAATTGTAACAAATACGTAACTAGCATAATATTTCCTATTGTCTTAATGGCTACTATCACACATTTCACCACGTACTACGGTTGTGTCATGGATAACAACGTGCGGGTTAGTTGCGCCCGCTCATACGTTACCAGAGGTAAGGACACGCCACAATTGTCCGGTAACCGCGCAGCGTCGAAACATAGGGGACAAGCAAACAAGTTTAATACATAGGATGATACAGGGCTGTAGGTGTTCTGTTATATATCTAGATTTAGATAAGTTAGAGTCGTTGTTCGGGGTGGAAAACTCAAGTAAACGCCAAGGTAGGGGGAGTGGTTAAGTATTCTAAATACAAGGGTATTTATTAGTTATCTAATGAGCTTACACGTGAACGCTACACCTTTGGGTCCCTCGATAAGGCAACACATGCTGTTCGCTAGCATAGACAACATTAAGATAATTATCATAGATCAACTAATTTGCCTAAGGGTTAAGTCTATTGACATATTGCGACATGCCAAACTCCTCTCGTATACATCTTTAAAAAATACAATCTTTTTTTTGATGTATTTATAATTTAAAAACAAAAAGCAGCGTAGAAAAGAGGAAGTAGTAGAAATATAGAAAAAAGCTTGGGTATTTTAAGAGCTTAGCAATGAAATAAGCTGAAGGAGTTAAAGCTACACTGCAAAAGGATAACTTAAAGGCAGAAAAGGAAGATAACATAAAACAACCATGAGAAATGAGTAAAGTAAGAGATGATAAGAAGAAAGACAGTAAAGAGATAGAGCTCAAATTATAGAAGATTTGATACCCAAAGGTGTAATTGAGATATAGATAATAGGGACGCATTAAATGTTCTCTGTGTACTCAGTCCAAACGGTGCTGGCACAAGTGATCGTCAATAAGGGAAAGATAGCATAGTGCTGTATTGCTCCTGAAATGTAATATTCAAAGTGCCCCCTACCTTGAACATTTGAACTCCCATGACGGCAAACATGAACTGTAGTAATGACGTTACCAACAAAATGTTGCCGATCGTTTTGATTGCAACGATCACGCACTGAACAACGTGCTATAAAATCAGGGAAAACAATTTTTAGGACCTCTTATTACAGCTATATCAGAATCGTTTGGTAATTTTATCGAATAAGTCACACATGTTTTATAAAAAGAACGCAATTTTGGAGCAATTTCATCAAAATATTTCAAATCAAAAGAGAATTGACTTGATTTTTGATCATAATATACCCCAAGTGTTATCCTTTCATAAATTGGTAATGATATTTATATGCAGTAAAGCTTCTAAAATTAAGATCATTGGTAGATATGCTTATCACTGGCAAGAAACTATTAACACCCAAATTAAAAAAAGAAGTAATTTATTTCTTTTAAATGGAAAATTAGAAACTACTTTACGCTTGGAAATATTTACATTTAGTTAACAAACTCGACAATATATAGAATTGGTGAAAATGCCGACCTTGTCTATAAAATTGCCAAACGTTTTACTTTGAAGTATCGATGCCGCCATTTTTGCGTCGATGTCAGCAATGATCCTTCTTAATTTGAATTAACTTAATGACGTGTAAGGAAATGAATATTGGTTATGAAGAAATTGAGACTGACCTTAAGGCCCTTGGCCCTATTGATAGCCCTAAGAGGCCTCAGCACCCTGAACACTCGCAAAATCTTGACTACAGATATACTACCAGACCTGTAATAAACATATAATGAAGCACAAATCTAGTCAAATTATTAATCTATAATATTATAATGAAGAAGACGTCCATGAAGGTTGGTCGTAAATATAACGGAATTCTTTTAGAAAGATGACGGAAACTCTTGTCTATTGACGGTACAGGCTTTTAAATCTAATATTTTTAGATCGTGATCATTTTAGCGCTATTACCGTCAACTCGCCATAAAGACCAAACTGTCCACTACATGTCTTCAGCGCGTACTGTCATATTTCGGGCATATAATGCGTAGAGAGGATGGCAATCTTGAAAGTTGGTCATAATTGGCAATACAGAAGGCAAGTGAACAAGAGGCCGGTCGCCAACACGATGGTCGGACCAAGTAAAAACTGCCATCTCCTCTCCTAATCTCTACCAGCTGCCTCGGCCTGAAGCCGATGGAGATTGTTCACTTGCGGGGTTCTAAAGATCGCGATTTTCAGAAATGAGGGAACGACAAAGAAGAAGATATCCTTCAACCGATTTCAAAAAAGCAGGAGGTTTGTCTGTTTCTTTATTTTATTTGATAGCTGGTGCTTTCCATGTAGTCCCATTTCAATTTGATCCAATGCTGACATTGGCGTCCATAATAAACTCATGTAAGCACATACGTAATCCATAATGACCCATGCATTACGTATGTGCGCAACAAATGGACGAATAACTCAATATCATGGTATTTCGATGATTCCTTTTTTTATTGGAAAGGATTCAAGAGTAGTTTGATGTGAGTTTAGTTAGGTTCTTATTAATTGTAATTAGTTATATACATACGATACTTCGGAAACACAAAAAGGGCGTCTGCACGTGATAGCGTTTAACGTTTCATTCGACTTGGACTCAGCTCATGTTTTGCTCGTAAATATGTTTGTTCGAATTGTAGCATGGCGTGTTAAAAATTAATAAAGAAATTCAATAGGATATCACTATTGTGTGATAAGTGTACTTGTTATATTAATACGAATAAAAAATAACTCACTTAAAGCTCATAGAAATGAGAGAGACGCATACAACGAGCATGTCGAGCACGTTAAAGGCGGAGCGCAGAAAAGCGCCGGGGTGAAGCACCAGCCCGTACGTCACCAGCTTCAGGAACAGCTCCAATGTGAAGATGCCCGTGAAGAACATGTCGAATTGACTCAGCAACTGCACAAGAACGACTGTGCTTAAGGCCACACCACTGAAGCAAAACTTCTTTAGTAAAAAAAAGCTAAAAACTAAAATGAATGTTTCTTCTATATCAATACTTTTACGGGCACAACCATTTGCGTGGCAGTGACAGTCAATACGTAGACTGTCACCTTAACTGTAAAATATTTTATAATCCTATAAGAGTCGACATAGGAGCAAGTAAAAGCTTTAAATGTCGTTTCTCTTACATCAGAAGCAACACACTGAGTTTTAATGTTACTCCTACTACAGTAAGAAATAAGATGTATAAATATATGTTTATATATGTGTAATATATACACGATTGTACAAGAGAGAAAGAAAATGTGAGTTCGCACATCTCTGTCTTGCTAAAAGTAATCGATACAGCAACAATGTTCTCTACAAATAGGTATGGATAGCCTTTAAAAAAATGATTATATAAAGTAATTATTAAAAGTTTTAGTATATCCGATAGGACCGAAAAGTTGTCGACTGGAGACCACTGAATGTCAAGCGCAGTTTAGGACGTCCACCCGAATGGCCTCTCACAAAGGGCCGCACGCCGCAGGGCGCAGCTGAATGCAAGCCACTTACGACCGGTCCTTTTGGAAATCGTTGAGAGAGTCCTATAATCATGACTCACCCAATTCCTAAAGCCCCTCTGAGCTGCATCCAAAGGATCCTCGGCGGCCAACATGGCGGAGGAAAACAGGATGCAAACCAGAATGATGTTTCCGAACGTAGAGGAGGCCGATAACTTGTAGCATAGCACCCGAAACCTGCCATTATAATACACTACTAGAATACTAAAATATTTAAAGGGAGATCTTATTTCCTACATTTAAAATGATGTGATGCTTACATTAATTAAAATAATTTTGTGATCATAATAAAGTTTACAATTTTTATCAATTTTTTTATTTTATAATTTTTGGGGACTTTTGCCCTTTTGGGCAGCCAAATTATTTTATATTTAAAAAAATTCAGTTTATGATATCTGTATTGTCAAAGAATGACAGCTGTCTTAATTACGTCAAATTAAAAATCAGACTATAACATTTCGTTGCTCTGCCACAATAATTAGACGTTAAGGTATTTTTTATTATACATTTCATAAGAATCAAAAGTTACAAATAATATAACAGGAATGATTTTTATCACTATAACAAAATCTATTCTAAGTATAGACTCTTTTTCAATTTTAAAATCATTGTATTCAAATTGAAGCAAAAACATTTATTACACACGAAAGCAGTTAAAACATCAATAAAACACAATGATCAAATTCAAACAACAAAAGCGCATGCAGTAACGTCTGTAACAACACTATTAATATTTATGTATATACTGTAAAAATTAACTAATACCTAAGTTGTAATTAAACTAAATATTTATTGAAAGGTTTCATGCTTAAATAAAAACCAGAGTCTAAAACAAACCTAACCTCTAAGGTACCCTTTAATCTCATTGTCATAGAATTTTGATTTTGGTTTTAAGGATAAACAAACGTGCATTGGATTGATTTATTGCTATTGAACATTTATAAACATATAGGAATAGATGGAAGGGACAATCATTTTGAAAAAATGTACGAAATACATAGGCTAATTCACAAGGCGGTAGAGCACACAATGCCAATTTTGTCACAATGAGACACGGGTACCGTCTAAGCCACCAATCACCTGTTTGTCGGTGAGAATACGAAGAAACTACTAGCGTTGGGTATTGGCGGCGTCTGATTGGGCATATTCAGTTCTGAAACCCTCCGGGGTCTAGCAGTTACTAGCCTCCCCTCCTCTTCACTCTGGCCGCCATCTTAATGATTGAAAAAGATGGCAATTGCTCTTTAATGGACTGTGATATTACGTCAGTACACTTAAATGTAACTTACCTACATTAACATAATTTCTGCAAATAAAAATTGCAGGAATCCTAACACTAAACCATTACCAAAGTTGATTTTTTTTTATCTAAGTATTAAACGACGAAAAATACAAATGCAAACAAATATAGTGAAATAAGCAAAGTCTTGTGAGAATATAGTAAACAGATTATAAAATAATAAAGAAAGAATCGCTGAAATTTAATAAATTAGATACGAGTGAGATGACAGGCGTGAATGCTGAAAAAGTTTTGTCTTCGACGACATAGCTTTTTAAAGAAATAATAAGGAAAGATAAATAAATGAAAAACAATTGTAAAAATTGTCTATTGCTTAAATGAAGACAAAATCAGAACCAATAATAATGGCCTTAAATGAAGGTAAGTCGTCAAAGACAAAATAAATATTAAAATTTAAAATGAAAGTAAAAACGATAACATCTAAAACAAAGCCGTGGTTGAAATTTTTTCATCTCTCTCCATCGCCCTAACCTGTTGGTTTTGGAAAATATGAAGAACGAGGTTGCGTCCGGTATGGGTTTCTTAGAGTCACGTATATCGACCTCGGACAGACGTCGGGGACGGGCCGATGACGTGGTTGGCTTACGTTTCAGACGGGGCTCTTCATCGTACTCTGTGTTCACTGTTGTTTTGGTTAGCATCACACATACACATAACAGTTGGCACGGGATAGCCTCATTCTTATCACCGTTCGGAGATGGCGCAGGCGGGCTGGTGACAGACCGGCCCGCAGCCCTGTAGTTCTGGACTCTCAAGAATAAGACTACGGTATCCCCTGCCTGTCGTAGAAGGCGACTAAAAGGGGCCTCGGGTTCATTGGGCGACAAGGGTCGGGGCCTTTGTCGTCCGCTATGGTGAAAACGGGAAGAAGGCGACATCGGCTGGCCCGTGTCGCCTTGCACTGCGAGGGCACAGGGGGGAGGGAATAACCTTCCCCCTGGGACGTGCTCTCCTTGAGCACAGTGCAAGGGGCTCCGGTGCGTTCCTCTGGAGATACCGGAGCCCCTCGTCATGCACCGAGGAAAGTTTTAGTGGGTAAAAACCCCCATATAACCGCCGCCTTACCCCAGAAGGCGGGGTATCTTTTTGAAGATTTCCTCCCCGTAAACAAAAAAAAGCCTCATTCCTATGATACAGATTAACAGACAGAGGCTATGGTATTATTCTACGATCTTCTTAGGTCTTCGATACTGCATAGTTCTAATTTCTCATTTCATTTCATATGCATGTTGGGTACAGTTTCTCTTTTATAGTGTGGCCCTTTTTTATATCGTTACTCTGTGTAAGAAATACATATGAGATAATTCTTCAATGGTAATACACTACAATTATTATTAATCTTACATCAACATTCACAACATAATATTTATACATTTTCCATTTTACGTTCCCAAACCGCCGGACCATATTGTACATATGGACATATTTTATTAATTGAACTAACTACGGAATTATTTTTATTACAATTGTATGCTTCTATTTAGTTTTGGCCAGAGAAACTGACCTTGACTGCTTCACCGGATTGAGAGGTGGCATAGCTCTTACGTTGCTTAGACTGAACCTCTATACTGATAAATTGTAGTTGTTTTTGATAACCGTCGACATAATGTCAACATTTGTGATGTACAGATATTTTCAACCAACCCAGATAGCATCAATAAATTATGAAAATTACATATCACCTAAATTTAAATTACGGTACTGCAATTTCTTTTTGTATTACAAGGGTAGTTCATAAATACAAGAATATCTGTAATCAATATTACAGTTGTTTCTGTATTCCTTAAGTTTTGTTATCTACGAAGCTCACCTATATGGTTCCTTTGATGACTCTCCATTATTTCAAGATCTTCCCTCTCTTGTTCGTCTTCTAATCTCTCTTCGCCAACTTCCTCTTCTACTCCGATATCTTCTTCGCCTTCTATTTCGTCTTGTTGCTCACCTTCTGAACCGGTCTCTTCGTACTCCCTATCGGAACTATGCATTTTAACTTAATAAAAATATTACAAATTTATCTTATAAGCTAAGGATTTGAATTAATTTTCTTAATAAGTTCTCACGTACTTTTAATCATAACAGTGTATACAGAACTAGCAATCGCTATCCGATTTCAATTAATTTCCCAAGGTCACATTCTTTTTTCGTCCCCTCACTGCTGAGGCTCGTGACACCGTCTTCGTGGTTGAAGGTCACATATACAATAGGATATAATCAGTCTATCATATCAGTATACACCGAATGTAGATTAAGACGTAAGGATTTGAATCTCTTTCATCAAATTTTAAGGCGGAGACTTAGTCACTGGCCTGTCATTGTATTGTATTAAGTAAATTGCTTTAGAGTTTTGCGATAATTGTAACACTTTTAAAGGTATATTAGTGGTAGATGGCAGGTTAGACAAGAACGATGAGCAAGTTCAACAAAAAATCTTACATGTAAAATTTTTTCAACTTTAAAAAAGGAAAAGATTTTTTTATGTTTGTTACCACAGAACTGTCGACTGAGTGAACTAATTTTAATGATTTTTTTATTTTGAGATTGATCATTTTTTCAATTTGGTTCAGTGCTGACAAAGGCATCCATGAGAAAACCTATATATGTATAAGTCTTAAATTTGCATTAATTATGTGCGTCATAAATGTACGTAATATCACGACAACCGATTTCGATGATTAATTTTTATTGGAAAGGATTGACCTTCAAGGGTAGTTTGATAAGAGTTTATTTAGGTTCCGATTGATTCTATTTCGTAATATTCCTGTCATAATTCAGAAATACAAGGGGCGTAATAGTTTAACGTTTAATGTGATTTGAAGTCGGTTTTTGGGTTTAAAGAATTTATTTCTCATCAGAACATTTTTACAAAGTTCACTTAAAATGAGATATAAGGTACTTAAATAATATAATTAACGATGTGCCTCTGGGTCGCAGGTAGGTGTCGTCACATGTGTGTCATCAGATCTTTTAGCTTGTTTTTAAATTGCTGGAAAGTGTCGCACTCCTTCACTTTATTTGGCAGGCTATTGTATAACTGTTGTTTTTTACTTGTAAATGTACTTGAACCAACTCCAATCAAGTTAAGAAATTTTATAATCTTAAATTTATTTATTCTTTATTTGCACACAATACAAAAAAAAAGATACAAATAGGCGGACTTAATGCCAGTAGGCATTCTCTGCCAGTCTACCTTGGGGTTGTGAAGAGACAAAGTAACGGGTGCAAGCTATATGAGAAAATAATAAATCTATCTTAGGTGTCAAATTGTTTTGACATTATAGAATTATTATTTACATACTTGTCAGTTGTATAAGCGTCATCGTCATGAATATATTCGTCATCTGTGTCTGCATGACCGCCTTCCGCAATTATACTGGCTTCTTCTTTTTCTTCCACTGCTTGCTAAAATAGAAATGGACACAGCGAGCCTTTACTACAATTGTTTGTATAGATGTGGTGAGAAAAGTACAGTAGTAGTCACTCATTTAATACGATCAGTCATTGATAGTTCAGGTACATAACCCCTTCAACCTAAACCTTCAAGGATTTGCCCCCGTCACAAAAAAGTTCGTCAAAGAAATTAATGTTGCTAAAACATACAGCTGAAACATGGCACCCGAAGAAAGAATTTAATTTTAAAAGCGTTATTTATTATTTAAATCGTTGTTAGTTTTCATTTCGATCAATCGATTTTTCACATTTGATATTGTTGCAAATAGCACCACTTTTGTAATCTCATCACCATCATCTTTAGCCTGTGTCTATCGGGTGCATTGAAATGTTTGAACTTTAAATCTTCGTTGATGCGGTAATTAGTGAAAGTGCGGTCCATTGAATACTTACTTCTTCTTCCTTTTCAATATTAGTTAATGACTCTGCGTCCGCCAAGTTATCCACGGCGATGGCCAAGAAGACATTCAGCAGAATATCTGTGCGTAGGTAGTCAAGAAACTTCGGTAACATCGTTAATATTTATATTAATATATAATAGTAAATACAATTTAAAAATATTTATATTAATATTTTTAAATTGTATTTACTATATTCTGGCCTTGAGGCCTTGTTTCGGGCACATTTATCTCAATAGTTATGCCCACAAGATGGGAAGGGTGTCAAGTCCTAAATGCGACTAACGTACAAGACAGTAGTGATCGTGCGCACGTCAACACAGCACCTACAACTGCACATCGTAGCAGCAGCAATGACGCCATAGCCCAGTTCATCCAAAGGGCTATGAATGCCACCAACGAGAGACTGGAAGACTACAACATCCCGATGGCATTTCGGAACAGGGACCCGAAGGCGATAGACCCCGCCAGTCAAGTAAAGGCGTTGGCGACATCTGCGAAGGCGAAGTGTTGAAGTTTTAAGTAAACTCTTTTATAAACGGAGCAAATATAACAAATAAAAGAGGCGCAGACGATCAGTCTGTGGAAAACCAGTTTAAATAAAAAAAAATGCCTAAATGCGGTAAGGTTTAGGGTGTATATCATATTATGGCCGAGTGAGTCCGGAACGAGGCCGAAAGACTTTCATCGCCAAAATTTAACATCGATTTGTCGCATGTGGGTGTGTGTAATAGCATTCTTGTCTTTCCGCAGTCGGATCAGGCAGGAACGCGTCTATAGAGCGGGCCTGAAACGTTAGTAATTATACTTATATATACGAGGTTGATATGATTTTTTTTTATGACGAACTACACAGATTGGCCAGAGAGGCTGGCCTTGACTGCTTCACCGGATTGAGAGGTGGCACAGCTCTAAGGTCGCTTAGCCTGAACCTCTATTGTTAGTAACTCGACACGAGGGTCCCCGCGGTGAAAAAGATTAGACTGGTTGATATGATCACAGTTGACGGTATATACCATAATAACATTTTTAAATTTTTGCCTGTTTAGAACGGCTGGACCGACTTTGACAGAACTTTCACTGGCAGATAGCCGATGTAATAGGGTTTCATTTTAGAAAAAAGAAATGTTTTTAATCGCGGATAACACCGCGAGGAGCAGCTTGTATTTAAATATGGTAGTCATTTAATTGAACAGTTCTATACTCTTAAAAAGGATACAGTTACCGCAGATGAATAGAATAATGAAATAAATGCATGCGAGTATTCCCACCGAGCCAACTCCGCCGTACGCCTTTATACCTTCATACATTACCGCGTTCCAGTCCTCGCCCGTTAGTATCTGCAAGCGGGATAACGGTCAATATCAATCATTGTATGTACGAGTACATAGAGGTACATAAAGGCTAGACTCTATGCAAAAGCAAACCTGAAACACAGTGAGTAGCGCCTGCCAGAAACAGTCGAAGTTGTGTCTATCCTTCTCCTCGACTGGGTCGTAGTTAAACTTCCCGCCGAACACCTGCATGCCGAGCAGCGCGAAGATCATGATGAAGAGGAACAGAAGCAGCAGCAGGGACGCAATAGACTGGATCGAGTTGAGAAGTGACGCCACCAGGTTGGATAGTGAACGCCAGTATCTGTTGTATAATTCAAAGATCATAAAGCTTTAAGTCACGTCTTTTAAAATTTCCTTTTAACATGGATAGATACAGACAACGATCATTTTATCACCAAGCTTGATAAATCTTTCTTAACGTGTAACGTGAATAGGCACTTACTAAGCTAGTGTGTCTTATCACCCAGGACTTTATTTCCACTTAACATGGTGGGATTGTGGTCAAGCACTTGCTTAGTAAGTTTTAAAAAAAACAATGTCGTCGCAGCAAAACACTTTACAACATCAGTTACTTAGCTTTTGAATGTCCCTTAATTTGTCAGTGTTAAAGAGCAACCGACCATTTCGTGGTTCGGCCCTCTTGGGCGCCCTCGGATCGAAATACCCACGCATAACAACCGTCTAAGCCAGCGAACTGCTTAATATACTGTGAGATAGTAACTCAAGCTTTGTTTTTTAACATGGGAGGAAATGTGTTTATTCATATGTTTATTCAATGCCTCCATGGCGGACGAGTTATGTCGGGCTCGGCCTATAAGAGGGCGCGTTAAACCTCCTACGGTGAGCCGTCCGCCATGATGGGCGGGATGAGGTCGCGTTAGCATTCACCATCTCTCCTCGGCGACAGGCTCGGTAAGAAATAATCGGACTTCCTGCGGCTGTAGAGAGATAACCCTGGGTGGAGCGATAGTAACTCAAGTCTTTCATGCAAGAGCAACAACCGCTATAGTGGTTTGAATAAGATAGTGCGCAAGTATTAGGCAATAAAATCACGAATTGTGTATCTGTTATTTATTGTAATCGTGTCGCGACTGTAGGGAAAAAAGTCAACGCTACTTATTTTATACGGATTTTAAGATCACTTACTTTGTCACTTTAAAAACTCGCAACAACCTGACGCATCTCAACACCGAGATACCGAGCGGTGGCATCACCTCCGTCTTCGTCAGCACCATCTCGCTGATCGATCCGATCACCACGAAGCAGTCGAACCGATTGAATAAGGACACGAAGTAACCCTGTAAAGCCATTAATGAACACTCTAGTGAATTTGCTTAAAGGTAGAGTGAACAGAAGTACACCGCGAAAGTTCATCTAATCACACCACTGGATTCATTCTATGCCTGCGATGGGGCGAGCGAGGAAACTGTGCACTGCCCAAGTTTCACAATAGACCGCCATGACTGCGAACACAGAATGACTTGTCATCACCGAGGACTTTGAATACTGCGAGCTCGTCATGATCTCAGCCGCAAAAGCCAACGGGTTGATAGTAGCGAAACGAAGGGCGAAGAAAAATCCATGAAACGGAAGAAGGGTAAGGAAAAAAAAGAGAAAATACTTAATAAAAGGACCATTATTGTTGCATAATCTTTAGAAACAGGATCACAGGATCCCAAATGGGGTCATCTAATATAAAAAAAATTACACCACTGGAATAATCTTCTTCTTTGTCGGTATCACTCTTGACAGAATCGTCTTGGTCATCACTTCGTGTATTGGTGATGGTTGATGGCTTATCTGACATGATTACACGAAGAAGGCGGCCATCAGAGAGGAGTGGTGGCGTGTTGTGAAGGTTGCCACCAATATCTGAAGAATTACTCTTACCTCTTTCTTGTGTAGTTAACAGTGGTAGCGGTTTGCTTTTGCGTAACACAACGGGAAACCATCTTATCCTTTATCTATGTTCAGAATCAAAGAGCACTCAGATTGTTTGGACATATTATGGCTGGAGTCTGGAGAAGCAGATCAATTTAGACAAAGCAGCAGTGAAAAAGAAAACAAATGAACCACATGTGCAATGGAAACTTGCGTTAGACCTTATCACGCTTCTCACATCAGTCGAACCGTCGAAGTTTATTTCAGTACATTTCTGATTGACCAATAATATTATATCACGGCTACGTGAGCAAAAATAAAGGGGTGGGAATAAAGGGTCGGCTAAGAAAGTTTGAATATCTCGGAAGATAAAGACGCTAGCTAACTGAAATACGTCACATGAAGGCAACACTAAGTACAATAATTTAAATAATTTTTAATGAAAAATACTGTCTTATCCAAGTTTACATGAGACATCCTTTTTCGTTTAAGTTTATGTTTTGATTGAAATATAAATAAATTAATGAAAATATTTTATTTTATTTTAAGTATATTTAATTGTCTATCATGCACAATTTATTTCAGTTAGCTAGCGTCTTTTTTATCTTCCGCGTTATTTAAACTTTCTTAACCGACCCTTTATTTTTGCTCACGAGTGTATATAAAAATAATAAAACAGAGAATAACAGTAAGGATCAATAATAAATAACAAATAACTCACTTGTAATCCTAAGCTGTACATCTTGACTAACATTTCGAGTGTGAACAGCGCCACGAAAAATGCGTTGCCGTACTCTTGAAACAAATCTAACCACGAGGGCTGACTGAAAAAAAGAAAGTTGTATAAAAATAACTCCAACACCAATTGGGTCAATCTGCTACTTGAACTGCTAAACTCAGCTAAAGACTTACAAAATGTTTCACGTAATCTTCTATTGGAAGAAAGTCTAAGCCTTTTTTTGTTGACGGGGAGGAAATCTTCACAAAGATACCCCGCCTTCTGGGGGGAAGGCGGCGGTTATGTGAGGATCTTACCCACTAAAACCTCCCAGTGGCCCTTTCCTCGGTGCATGATGAGGGATCCGGGATCTCACGTGGAGCCCCTCTGCACTGTGCTTAAGGAGAGCACGTCCCGGGGAGGTTACTCCCTCCCCTTGTGCCCTCGCAGCGCAAGGCGACACGGGCCAGCCGATGTCGCCTTCTTCCCGGGTCCACTTTGGTGGACGACGCAGGCCCCCACCCTTGTCGCCCAGTGAACCCGAGGCCCCTTTTAGTGGCCTTGTACGACAGGCAGGGGATACCGTAGTCTTATTCTTGAGAGCCCAGAACTACAGGGCTGAGAAAGTCTAAGCCTAGTCTAAGCGCACGCTTTCACGCAATTATAAACCTTACCAAGTAGTAAGAATAACAATATATTAGTAATAATAATTATAGAATATACAAATATATTTACGAGTCCTTGTTTTAGGACAGACTTCAAATCGAACCAAACGTTAAACGCTATTACGCGTGGACTTCCTCTTAATATTTCCGAATTATTAGAACTAATCAGAACTTAACCAAACTCTCCAATTTTCCAAATACATACGATATGTTTCAACGTTAAATTTAAATCTGTCACCGATTTATAATATATCCCGACTTCTGTCTCTAGAAGTCAATATTTCAATGGACAGAGGAAATCGAACTATATTCGATGGACAATTGTGAAAATTGAGACAGGTTCCATCTCGCTTGATACTCACTGATAGTGCTCACTCGCTAGCACCACGGTGTTGAGGAAGACCAGGACAATGATGAGCCAGTAGAAAGTCTGCGACTTCACCGCGCGGCGACAAGCACGCTTCATGCGACGATTCACCTATAGATTAGATTTTTGGCAATATTGACAAAATAAAATTGAAAAGAGTATGAATGAAGTCAAAGTGGAAAAGCAGTGGTACAGACCAGTGGTCGGCAAACTTATTCAAATGTCATATATCCATCTGCTTGTTGAGTAAACTTTATTTTACATTTATAAATGTCTGTTAAATGTTAAAAAAATCTATTAGTTAGTTTTACAATAATTTGTTTAATTAAGATCTCGATTAAAAATTGGTAATTTTACCTCAAAAATAATTTATGACCCCCTTGGCTACAAATTACTTTCGAACTCACTCGTCTTTTATGCCCCGGGGCCTCCAGACTTGTTGGTTTGTATGTTGTGTCAGAGCCGCACTTTGCCGACCACTGGTACTGGCAACTAGCACACACAATTGATTACAATACACGGTAGTGGAAGAAGAAGGGATGTGCCAAAACTGTGCAAAAAGGACATATGTAACAACTGCCTGTACCTCTTGGTAATGTTACATATAAATAATTTTCGATTTTTATTTAAAGGCCAAGATAGCTGTGTCCGGGCAGTCGCTTCAGGTCCGTGGTAGTATACATGTGTGAATGTGCATTTCCCAACGAAATAAAAAGAAAAAGACGTGGTTGTATGAATTTTGTAGTGACAAAGGGTGTTATTCCACGGTATGTTGTAAAAATACTGAACATTGCTATATATAAAGTAATCAATGGAAAGAAGATAGAGAATACGAATCGAACTTACTTTGTCAAAGTCCTTCTTCCAACATTCACCTATAGATAGTTTTTTTTTCTGCTCAGTCAACACCTCTATGCCCAAATTGTCCGTGGAGTCATTTTCACTTGCTGTCTGACCTGTCGATTTTAAAATTTGTCATTATTTTAAATGGTTTAGTGTTCCGAATTGATAGATAAAGTTTCAGTACGTTAAAACGTTTGTAGTATCTTTAGTGTAAATACACAATTTTCACTCACTATAGTTTTGCGTATTTGTTTATTGTTTATGTATATATATCTGCTACTAAAGACAAAGGTCTAGATAAAAAACTAACCTTAAATTTTAATCATATTTACTAGAGATGCACTGAATATTCGTATTCGGTATGATTTCCATATTCTTTTACAGCAAAACAGTCCACACATGTAATCTTTTACGCCAATCATGTACATCAGTCATCTTTAATAACGCTCAGAGACTTATATGGAAGTAAATTAAATAATCTGAATATTAATGATAAATAATATCATGCGAGAAATTTTAATAACTAATAGAAATAACGGTGCATTTACTAAGCGAGCCGTAGTTGAACGCAAGACGCCAACGCGGTAAATATGAATAAAAATGTTATAAAACTACGCAGTTAAAATACCGAATAATTCCGCCTAATATTCGGTTTATCTCATATTCGGTGCATCTCTAATATTTACTAAAGATTTGAAGAAGTAGTAAACTTAGTCGTTACAAGTAGTCTTGCAAGAGAATAGGTGTACTAATTATGTATTTGTTATTTTATAATTATATTGCATAAAGCTTCGGTATAAATATGAGTGTTTTCATTTACGTTTATTCTGATAGACAACTCGCTCTTTTATCTTTTAAATTTCATAGAGTAATATTTTGCGTTTGACATCGTCGTCATCGCCCTTTGACATCGAAAATGTCAAATTGCGATATGTCCAAATGTGTTTACGATGGTTGTTTCCATCTTTGTAGCATTGCTTAAATAGAAATAGTATAAACTATACAAACGCATCATGTATAATTAATTCCTTTCTAATAAATTCTTGACTGGCAATCATACAAACAGCATATTCAGAGAAATGACCGATGAAAATGACTATCTCAGCTCTTTGCCTACGGAGATATTGCTATACATCTGTACATTTTTGCCTGCTAAAGATTTGATCAAATGCCGCCAAGTATGTATTAGATTAAAACAAATAACGGATGGACTGATTAGAAGCGAAGCTTTGTGGCGAGAACATTGCAAAAATGACTATGCAACCATTTATAAAATTGCTCGCTACAAATCTATGCCAGGTTTGTTGTGGTATGATATTTACAGGTCTTTGTCACTGTGGACCAAGTTAGCTTACGCCCGCGAGGATTGGGACGAGTTCGCATCGGCTTCTAGCATTAACGATGAGATATCAAACTTCAAAATATTACGCGACGGTGTTATTGGCGTCCACAAACGGAGCGCTATTGTGTATTACGAGATCGAAACGCTGAAAAGAGCAAAGCGCGGGAATATTACAGGAAATTATTTACATTATACAGAAAATGATGACACTATTGTTATACTAAGCTATCATCTTCAACTCTTTATAATCCGTAAAATCGTTCAGAATCCACACTTTGAGACAAATGTGACATTTGATAACGTTAAAACTTTCTTATTGGTTGACAAACAAGTATATTATGTTACTTTAAATGATGATATTTATATATGCATACTTGAAGACCTATCCAATGAGATGATAAAACACTCCAATGATGGAATCATGTCGCTGGGATATAGTCTAAATCAACTTCATGTTCTTACTTTCCAACGGAACATTTACTCTGTGAACGGGAAAGACCTTGTACTCAAATGTGTCCTAGGTCCAGATACTAATTTACTACATCTCCTATCTAAATACAATTTTCTGGAGACGCTTGATTGGAGAATTTACAACCAATGGATGTATGTATTGAACCATAGTATTCCGGAAGGTCCTTTACGTGATATAATTACAATCCGAATGTATGGTGATATTATTTTTGTCGGATCGAATTGGGGAGTTTTAAGGATTTATTTAGCACCATACTCTGATGGGGAACTTGATTTGTACAATGCTGAACCTGTAAGACAATTCAACTTCATGGAGCGCTTTGATTGTCCCGTACTTTCAATGTGCCCTATCATTCAGATTGATGTTTTGGAGGCTGAAGATGGCCATGCAGTTATTGTGGCAATGCCGAAGAAGATTGCTGTATTAAATTTCACTCATAACTTTAAGAGAACTACTTCGGTGGCTATGTTGCCATATAATGACGCTCAAAAGACAAAATCTGTAAGGATTGAAGGTAATATATGAATGACATAAACTGAGGTAAGGAATGAATATATAGGACAACTTTGTTAAAAACTTTAAAGAGAACAATTGCATGTTATATATGGTTTAATCTACTGTCCTAATCCATTGCTTTTCGAGAAGAGACTAATTCTATGTACAGTACCCTTAAAATTACTGCCTTCAAAATATCTATGGTTAAGACTTTTTAAGGTACTTTTACATCATATTACACTAAAGAATATTACTAAAAATGAAAATGGTATTATGGACATATCAACATATTTGTACACAGCACTGGCGATTAAACCACAAATATGATCACCAAAAAATAAAAAAAAGAAAACAACAAATTTTTGTAATAGTTAAACTACATAAAATAAAAAATATGTATAATTTAAAAATGGATAATGGATTTATTAAATTGCACAAAACTTCAATTTACTTCATTTGTAGTATAGTTAGAATAATACAGTCCTTAATTATTTTTTAGAGGAAAAAGGGCAAACATGGTTATGGCTGACCTGACAATCTCGCTTAATTGACTATTTTCCTTATTGTATATGTATGTATGTATTGCTTATGATTATTTCTAATATAAACGGAGGTTTTGTTGTAGGTAATTATATATTTGTTATAAACAATTCATGCTCTTTTTATTCTTGACTTTTTGCCCTGCTTCATATTTATTTGGGGTTAAAGAAACTTTATTAAAAAATTCAAGAATTTTACAAATTTAGGGTAATGGTAAAAGCTAAACAAAATTAGCAATAGATGCTGGCAGTTAGGAACAAACTCGTACAAATACAAACAATAAGCACAATCGGATATGGCTCGAGAACTATCTCAAAAAAAAAATATTTTTTTTTCTTCAATTTTAATGTTATTTTGTAATGATTATCATTTGTTTTATTTATTTATTCTTTTTTAATTCATTAGTATATGTTGTTTGAGGAGTCTTTTAAATATGTGCATTGATTTGGATTCTTTAATAATTTTTGGCAAATTATTATAAATCCGCCAAGCCTTTAGACATTATACAGTTTCTGCCGATATTATTTCGCGATGTTAATAATTTAATATCCTTGCTCAATCTTAATTTCAATTTATGTATGTGTAAATTTTTTCAGAATTTTATATTTGTGTTTATTTCTTTATTTAATATTTTTCTTACTAATGATGATGATGTCCAGGCTGATTTATGCCATGGCGACTGTGTCACTGGACAAGCGTTTTAATTACGACACTTCGTTCATGTAATAGGGCTTAGGTTTTCTGCCCTCTCGTGTACTTTTTGGTGGCTGGGGTACCTTCACACAGGTTCCACCTCCATAATTATAGTAGATGGACACTAGTTGGCAGGTTTTCAGTTTATCTTGCTTTGTGACAAGTGCTTTTTCGTATTAATATGCAATTTTGGTATATATATGTATACATTATGTGCTACATGGGTTGCTTGGAGGGGATTGCTTATGACGATAAGGTCGCACTTACCACTATTTAAGCTGTAAGTTTAGGTTTTATTAATCAACTGTGCAATGAAGTGTCTATCTATCTATCTGATGTTAAGTGATCAACGTCACCCAATCAACATCCCAACCAAAGGCACTGTTGTTGCATTACTAAAGGGAATTGTAAGCCAAAGATTATTTTGTTTACTGGGGTAGACATTTTAAGTGTTAGTCTATTATGATATCTATCTATTATTGATACATACAAATCCTATTATACACTAATCTAATTAGCTAATATTGTGAGTATATTTCAACTACTATTAAAAACTTTCTACTATATATTTTCAATTGTGTGTCTATCTGCACTTTACTACAGGCTGCAATTTGGTACTTAATAATTTGAAATAAAATAATTCTTGCTATATTTTGTGTATTATTGATTTTTCACTTGTCCTAATATATACTATTTTTTCGCACATATTCTGTTTGGACAAAAATAAAAAGTCACTACTTACGGTTTACTTTTCTTTATTCTATTTATTAAGTTTCTGTAAACTAGATATAACGATGCCCGCGTCTGTCTTTCCTTCCGATTATAATGTGGGTATTTTCAAGAGTAGAGTGAATAGGCATTTACTAAGCTAGTGCGCCTTACCATCCAGGACTGCATTTCCACTTAACATCAGGTGGGATCGTAGTCAAGCACTTGCTTAGAAATTATAAAAAAAAAAAATATCCTTACATAGTAGAAAAAGTCGCTTCCCGCTGTCTGTCTGTGATAAACTCAAAAACTATACTGATTTTCATGCCGTGCTTACTAATGGATAGAGCGGTTTTTGAAGGTTTTAGTATATAATTTATTAAGTTTTCGTATACACTAGCTAAAATATAACGATATTTCGTAAAAATATAAGCTGTCTGGGAGTTTTCAACGAAAACGCTGCTTAAACCCTTTGAAATATAACAAAATAATGTATGGTGGAATTGTGTACCTTATATAGATCTTCAGGGAAGTACGCGATGGCATATGTCTATCTCCTAAGGATATACTATATCCATCTTAAAACTTTAATAATTGGATAATTACACAAATACGGTATTATTCCTTATTATTTTAAATACGTCAATTGGCTTGAGCATTTTATGAATATTATTTTCTCACTCTACACCATGAAAATTAGGAGGGATTGCAAAATCAAAGTATTAGTGAATGAAATAATTTCGTGTCGCCCCGATTGAAGCGCCGCGCGGGCGCCCCGTGACAAAGCGTCTCGAGTTCGCGCCTAAATCCTTTATAACCTAAATAACTTTTTTATTAAAATCTATATATATAAAAGATAAAGTGTGTGGGTTTGTTCCTTATAAGATCCGCAACGACAGGACCGATTTCAATGAAACTGATTTCAAGGAATCTTCAGATTGGCCTGGAGATTAATATTGTTAAGTTTGGTGACGATCGGAGCACTCTTTTTTTTAATCTTTCTATTGTTCTATTGTTTTATAATCCAAAATTGTATTGACACATACGTTGTGATAAAAATGATATTGTATTTACTGATATATACATGGGTGTAGATAATGATCTTCACCCGCTCGAGAAAACAATGAGTACGGAGAGAAATTAATAATTTAATATATTGTGAATCTTAAGTTAAATATTTAATGATGTAAGTTTATTGTTTAAATAAAATAAAGTAAAAATCTAGCCGCTAGTATATGCTCGTATATACGCTAGTATATAATAAAAGTGTAACTGTGTTTGATGATGTAAAACTATTTTTAGTTTTTGCAGTTTTGAATAGATGTAGTTTTTTTGATGTCAGACGCCAATCACGTTCAGAAGACAATGGTGATTGACGAAGAATGTTAAACAAAGTGTGTTATAAGAAAACAAAGTATAACATACCAATTCCGTAGTCCCTTTTCTGATCAGCTGTGTCGTGTTGATCGGCGAGTGGCTCAAGATACTCCGCTTGGGTTATCCAATCCAAGTATCCTTTCAAATCTTCCTCCAACTGTTGCTTCTCCCGAAGCTTTTGAAAGTCCCCTCTGTTCTTCGCTTTCTCTCTTTCTTTGGAAAATTCTCTGGAAATGGGTAATTAAATTGTTTTGCGTATAGCAAACGGTTTGTACTGTTGAACTTAGTAGAAAATTTCATCACCATAGACAATTTAGTTGGTAATTTTTGAAGTTAAGTTTAACTTTAGGTTATGAAAAAATCACAATAACAAGGTGAAGCTGCAGTGAAAAAAATTACGCTTATTTACTTTCTTAAATACCTGTAATATAATTGAAGTTAACTATTCTTTTGTATTATTTATTTATAGAAATTAAAATAATATAAAATTTATTTATTTAATTTTGCAAATTTAAACTGAACTTCATTTACTCTATTGACTATTCTTTTCCAGTCCTTTTATTATTTTATTGTTATTATTTGCAAACTTAATTTTTTTTTATTTATTTTTTGGGGACTTTTGCCCTTTTGAGCATGTCAGCCCCATCAATTTTTTTTTTGACGGGTGGAAATTCAAAGATACCCCGCCTTCTGGGGAAGGCGGCGGTTATGGGGTTCTTACCCACTAAAACCTCCCCGGTGGCCCTTTCCTCGGTGCATGACGAGGGGCTCCGGGATCTCACGTGGAACGCACCGGAGCCCCTCTGCACTGTGCTCAAGGAGCCCACGTCCCGGGGAGGTTACTCCCTCCCCTGTGCCCTCGCAGGCAAAGGCGACATGGGCCAGCCGAAGGGTGGGGGCACCCTTGTCGCTCAGTGAACCCGAGACCCTTTTTAGTCGCCTTGTACGACAGGCAGGGGATACCGTAGTCTTATTCTTTAGAGCCCAGAACTACAGGCCTATGTCGCCTACTTCAAGGGTCCACTTTGGTGGACGACCTACGTACACACACATCCGTCGCATGAAGCGAGAAAGAAATTTAACAATGTTGTGATGTCGGGTCAGACAGCAGCATTAAGAAGGCTCACAAACTATTTTGTAGTAATGTCAAAGAGGTCATTTCTCACGCGCACATAAGTATACACAGCTATTTTTAGTACTTACGAAGCTGAAAAATGAACACTCACCAGGACAAATGGGCTGGGAGACACTAGGTTCATTAGTCACAATATTACAGTGAAATCATTAGTCATTACAGTTATTGTAGTTCTGTTATTCAACAATATGGTTGCACTTTTAATTGTTATTTTAATACTTACCCCGACAACACGCCAAGAATCAAGTTCATAACAAAAAACGCTCCCAGTATCACCATCGATATAAAATATATCCATTCCCAACTGTTTCCCATTGCATCTTGTATCTGAAAGTACATACAATTAATAGTGGATGAAATCGATGAAAATAGTCGATTGTTTGCATATATGTTATTGTAAATACATATAAGAAGTCATCTTCTTACATGTATTTACAAGAACATAGTCATATAGAAATGTAATAAGAAGTCATAGAACAAATGTAATAATATAAGAAGTCATAGAAATAACGTTCGTTTCTTCTGAGCACTTTCCTTCAATTCTCATTCATCATTATATTTCCATTTTCCACGACTGTATGGATATACGAGTAGGTACTAGCTGCGTCCCCCTGTTTTACCCACATAAAAAACTATTTTTTTATATGATAAAAAGTAGCTTAAGTTACTCCTTCTATTTAGCTTAGATAGCTGATGTGATAAGTGATAGTCAAAATTGATGTAGCCGTGCCAGAGATTAGCCGGAACAGACAGACGAAAATTGTAAAAAATGTGGTATATATACCGTATATACATTCATATGCATCTACCTCAATATTATTAATTTGTATAGATAGGTTACATGCTAAAGATATAAGACGGCTGGGATCATTTATCAGTACGTTTCTTCGACTGGTAATAAGAAGGCGAGAAACACATGTCTCATTATAAACAGAGGCTTTACTAAATTAACGATTCCAGGAAGGACTCCTTAAGCCTCGAACCTGTTCCAGTGGAGTCGGGCATACCGTCTGGTATAATCCAGGCAAGAAAGCTAGTAATATTTCTTTTTTTTTTCAAAAATATTACTAACATTCTTGTTAACCATTTCAACTTATTTCATGCTTGTGCTAGGAGATTGTTCACGTCGGTAGTCGAAAGGTGGATTCGGACTCACGACATTGGCAGACCTTACCCTACCTCCATACCCTAAACCATTAGGTTAGTAAGGCTTATATTTATTATATATTATTTATAGGCGATTTCTTCCTTACATACTAAAAAATTTGTAAATATATATATATAATATATATATTGTAACAGCCTGTATATGCTATATTGAATCTAACACAAGTACTAATATCAGGCATCTGAATCGGAATGTATGCAATTTTGACCGTAAATCATCCCTTTTCATTAAGTTGTATCTTCTGAGTCTACGAAAGTATGTAGTAAAAAATATTTGCAAAACATGGTACATATAGGTAGTAATTTTATTACAGTAAAACTGTATGTATTATAGTCATATATACGAGTATATATATATATAGTCATTTAAGTGATACGCAATACGTTAATTTTACCACTAGCTATGTGCCATTCATAAGGCAAAAGTTTAATTAATAGTTTAACATAAGCAATTATAAACAGTATCTAAATATCATTTACTTGCGTTCGAAAATATTGAATGATCGAGCAACGAGGTTTTTAGGCATATTTTTTAGATTTTTTTTAAACATTTAAGACTGTTAAATATTGTATGGCACTCAACTCACATTATACATTACGTCAGTCCAACCCTCGAGTGTGATGCACTGGAACACGGTAAGCATGGAGAGACCGAAGTTGTCGAAGTTGGTGATGCCGAAGTTGGGGCCGATCCAACCTTCCCGGCACTCCATCTCCTCGCCGAGACTGGAGCAGTTGAAGCCATTGTCATTGTCGCACGGATGAGGTGACTCCATTATCTCATCTGGAAACAGTTCATATATGAAGTATGAAGAAGTAAGTTCAGTATTCACAGTTATCATCATCATCATCATCTGTCTGCAACAGTCCACTGCTGGGCATAGGCCACCCCACGACCATTACATGTTTAATTTATAGAATATCAATATCAAAGTAATTTGGTAGAATTCTCATTATTTTTGTATATAGCCTAAATAAAGGTTGTGTCCGATAGTTGTTTTTAAATAAAACTTCTTTACGCATACATTTCATAGTATGCTGGCGAATGCGTGACGAGAGCGTTACGAAAAGTTTGATCAGGCGAGACGAAGGGAAGTTAAGAGAGAGATATAAATAATTGAAGATAAAATTACGTTTCGTACATTACTGTAGGGGCAAAAGGGAGAGTCCAAGCTGAGGTTAACCCTCACTGGGGGGTCGCTTGTGTCGCTGTCGCTATAGTATAAGTATTATTGTGACTAGCCTTATTCGTGAAGGTTCGTCAAAAAGTAATTCGATGGTCTATATCACACCGTAGAAGCACGCGAGCACTTTTTCTTTCTCTATGGAACAATCCTTGTCACTGGGGTGACCCTTTTGTCGAATACCTAGCGATAGAGGTTCAGGTTAAGCGACCTAAGAGCTATGCCACCTCTCAATTCGGTGAAGCAACCAAGGCCAACTTCTCTGGCCAATCTGTGTAGTTCGTCAAAAAAAATCTGGAACAATCCTTTGTGTATATAACATACATATATAAACAGTTTCAGTCGTGTGGTCTAAAGCACAATAGTTTTTTAAATCAAAACCTACTTCCGCTGCTAAAAATATGAATTAAATAGTAGCGGCATAACGCACCTGTCAGTCTGTTATAACACGACTTGTGCATCTTGCCGGAGAACAGCTCGAGGCCGATGATCGCGTAGATGATGATGACGAAAATGACCAGCAGCGCTATGTGTAGCAGCGGCACCATGGCTTTCAGGATCGAGTTCAACACTATTTGTAAACCTGGAAATATATTGCTATTAGATGATTAGCTTTCATACTAAGCATTAATTTTGGTCACGTTGTGCGGTCTTCAAAGCACTGTCGGGAGAAGCAGATCAAGTTAGGCAAAATGGACGGCAAACGTGCTCAGGTAAGGGCGCCTACAAAATGGTCTCACGCAATCACCAAGACGGTGCGATTCAGCATGCAGCGTGCGGTCCACTCCGCCTATGACCGCACTCAATGGAGGCTCTTATACATGGTCACGATCCTCAGCAGTGAGGAAACGAAGAAGATGAAGAAGAATATATTAATATCATTTTATACCCTAGTGGCTAGGCGGTGCGACTTATGATCTGATAGTCACGGGTTCAAATCCCATTCTTTGATTTCGAATCCATTGGGGATATAGTATTACGAATAAAGAAAACAACAGCAAACATTTGAGACCAAACGAGCTCGGTGAATAGCGCTCAATAAAAGCTGTCTCCTTACGAAAGAGAGCGTTTTTCAGAACTTTTTTACTTAACTTTCTAAGCAAGTTTCACCTTGATCCCACCTGATGTTAAGTGACAATGCAGTCCTGGATGGTAAGGCGCACAAGTTTAGTAAATATCTATTCACTCTGCTCTTGAAAATACCCACATTGTAATCGGAGCGAAAGACAGACGCGGGCAAACTGTTCCAGTTCTTTGCTGTACGAATAATGAAAGACGAAGCAAAGCGTATCGTTCGGGTTTGAGGGAAGTCTACACCAAAAGGATGAAATCCTGAAGTGCGTCTTGAAGTCCGATGGTGGAACGGTGATGAGTAAATTAGTTAATGTAAGTCCTGAGCACACTCTCCAAAATACAATCTCTAGAAAACCGAAAGGCTAGCTACCTTACGCCTATGCTCAAGACAGCAGATTGGTATAGTTTCATATTATAATTATGATATGCCGTGCGTTTAATCTGTCAATGGCGGTATACCTCCTCTTCTTAGCGTAGGTTTGATTTAAAGTCAGCCTTTATATACTTATTTAAATTGTTGTTAACCAAATTAAAGGTCTATTTGAAATAGGTAGATGAGAATTGCCAGATATACTCACTGGGTACTCCTGAGACCAGTCGCAGGGGGCGCAGCACCCTGAACGCTCGGAGCGCCTTCACGTCGAACGCGTCTTTGAATATACTGGACAGCACAGTGCTCACCATTCTGTGGCCGGCACATGCAAAGACAATAATGCATTTGTTACAAATGGTTACAATTAGTTCCTACTTTTTTTCTATTTTTTTACTCGGGATTTTCAAATTAAAAATTCTGCACAGTTGCTTTCACCATTCCCAGGATTATTTCCTCAGTACCCTCTTATTAATTTTATCACTAGCTAAAGCCATATATTTTTTTTTGCCTATGCTATGTCTAGTTCCCCCAACGTGGGTGGTTAGGGATATTTCCATTCATCTCTTCCTTTCTTCTCTTAATAAAACACACAAAAAAAAGTTATATTTTACACAGATTACTCTTATCATCTATGTTCTATTACTATGTAATCTTACTTTTAATATTACAATTCTTATTCTCTATTTTTACTATTTTAACATTCTTACTCTAACTCTATTTGGTTTTTTATTTTCAAACACTCTCTATCTAACTCTATACATAAAACTATTTATTCTTACAGGCTTGTTTATATATTTATTTATACTATTCTGTTGTACTCTACCTTATCTCTATTTTTCTCTATCATTACATTTTCTTCATTTATTCTTTTAATACATTTTCTTATTCTCTACTTTTACTCTATATTTAGCCACATATCTTCGTTCAATAGACCTTAATGGTTTAGGGCACGGTCTGTGAATCATAAGGTCGTGGGTTCGATTCCACCATTCAACTTTTGAGGTGAACCATCTCCTAGCACAAGCTTAAGCTTAGTTAACAATAATGTTAGTAATATTTATGAAAAAAAATATTGCTAGCTTTTTTTTTAAATATAATAGTATTATAACGTTAAAATAAACATTTTATGAATTAATAAATAAATGAAATTTTGTTATTGTTATTTATTGTCTCTTCTTCTTCTTGTTTTTACAACTGTAATGCCATTTTAAGCTGCTTCAGTCGTCTTATTTAACGACTGCGTTCACAATCAGCAAATCTTTAAACTAGTAAGTATAAGATGATACAGATAATGTAGATCAATTTCATAAAGTACACAATCATCAATTACATTTAAACAATTATTCCTTATGTTAATAAAAGGATGAAACTTTAGGATATGTGGACTTTGATTTCATTTGATACAATTGAATCAAACCGATTCGATTAAGATTATTTTCAGCCGACTTAAAAATAAGGATTTTCTCAAAATGATAATTTTTAATGTTTGTTAGATAACTTTGGTCTGGGTGAACCGGTTTTGATGATTCTTCTTTCATTTGAAAACTGGTGCTTTCTTTGAGAAGCATGTGCAAGTAGAAGAATAAATCACTATTACGATTAAGATCATAACTGTCCAAGTCGACAGGTTACCCGTCAACAGGGGGTCCCTTGTGTCGAGTTACTAGCGATAGAGTTTCAGGCTAAGCGATCTAAGAGCTATGCCACCTCTCAATCCGGTGAAGCAGTCCGGGCCAGCATCTCTGGCCAATCTGTGTAGTTCGTCATTAAAAAAAATGAAGATGATTCATTATTTATTGCAAAGGATGTGGTGAGTGGTTTGATGAGAATTTGGTTCGGTTCTGATTAATTCTATTTTGTAATATTCCCACGACAATTCGTAAATACAAAGATCGATTTCGAGAAGTCGGATTTTGTTTATGCCGGTAAATACAGTTGTGATTAGAACAAAAGATCCTCACCCTATAACGACTATAGTGAAATCTAACAAGTTCCAGCCGTTCCTCAAGTAGGAGCCCGGATGCATCACGAAGCCGTACGCGATGATCTTCATCACGCACTCCCCCGTGAATATCACCAGGAAGATGTACTCGATCTTTTCCTGAATAAAACAAAACATATTATTATCACGTCTATCACATTACGACAGGATTAATGATTGATGTTTTAAAAAAGAAAGCTAACAATGTTTCCTTTTTTTATAGAAATATTACTAACATTCTTGTTAACCATTCCAACTAAGCTTGAGCTTGTGCTAGGAGATGGTTCACGTCAATAGTCGAGTGGAGGAATCGAGCCTACGACCTTACGATTCGTAGACCGTGCCCTAAACCATTAGGCTATTGACGCTTCATGTTTTAAAAAGAGTAAACGATATCAGGTAAGACTAAGAAGTTAGGAGTAGTAGTAAGAATTCGAAGCGAATGACAGATCTTAGAAGTGGCCAAAACTCACGAAGAGATGTAAAACCGAAGCAGAAGAAGAAATGTCCTATCTAAATATTTTGAAAGCTTTTAAGTCAAATTCATGAACATAAAATGACCCTTTTCTTCCGATACCCAACTATCTATATTAATTATAAACATTAGTCTGTGTCTATCCACAATAGGATGGAAATAGATATTCCCCAAAGTCTTCCACCACATACGACCCTCCGCTTTTCGCATCCAGTCACTTCCAGCTTATCCTTATAAGGTCGTCGACAGATTGGATTCTCTTGAAGATTTCCCTCCCGTCAACAAAAAAAATTAAATAAACTTCAACATAGAGATGGATAGACGCATTCGGCTTGGTTGGTCTGTTATTTCTATCAGAATGAGTCACCGAAATTAGCAAGGCATTCACCTTACTGCAGGTGATTCGCTTTGCTCATAATAATGCGATGCTGCAGTTTGAATACTTAATAACACCACATTTGCATTCTTTCTGCGACTCACCTGATCTACGTGATATCGCCACCCATTCCCCCCCTCGATGACGAAGAAAAGGTTAAAAGCTATCAAGGTTAAACACTACGAAGTTAATAAAATAAATATTATAAACAAAAAGTAATAAATTCAAAATCAGAGATTCACATTGACTATATAACACCGGTTAGGAATAAAACAAGAAATAACAAAAAAGATATATATAGCAACACAAAAAATAAGAAAATATAAATAAATATATTGTAAGAAAGTATATATAATAAAACATAGATATATGTATATAATATAATAAAAGATAGATTCGTGGTAGCGCAGCATCCGGGCGGCTGGCTCAAGTTGCATAGTACTCTAGCAACCCAAGTTCGATCCCCGGTGCCGGCACCAATAAATTCGTTTTTGCAATTTTAAGTGCTGATTTACCACCACGGCGGTGAAGGAAAACATCGTGGGGACGTCTACATGTCTTTTCTAAGGCATGTGAAGTCTGCCAAACCGCACCTGCTACCAGCATAGGTGTGCGTGGCGGACTAAGCCCTTATACTCTCTTTACAGAAAAAGCCTGCGCCCAGTAGTGGGAAACATATATTATATATATATATATATATATATATATATATATATATATATATATATATATATATATATATATATATATATATATATAAAGGCTGTAACTTCACCTTTAACTTTTAAAGACAAGCAAAAAAAATAGCATATTGAACAAACAGAAAATAGGAAAGGCAGTACTATAGGAAAACAATATAGCAACAATAGTAAAATAAATTAATAGAGAATAAGGATAGATGTCAAAGTGAAATTATATTAGGAGTGCCAGGCTTCGAAAATTAAGAAACAGAGTGGAAGAAGGCAAGAATAAAGAGGTATTTTAAGTTCCACACGTTGGGGGTTATTACATTTGTTAAAAAATAAACTCTACGAAAGACGCATGTTTAGTTACAACCGACAAAATGGCCTCCTAAATTTTTTTAAAGATATCTAGCCCAGCTGTCTTCTCTTCAAAAGATTGTCACCCTTGCTCGCGACGTTACCTGCCTGATTAAAGAACAACATGGAACTTACCAGAACGGAGTTTGTGTAGTTTGAATCACCGCTGGGGTACGGCGTGTAGACGGCGAGGGCGATGCAGTTCGCGAAGATGGTGGTGAGGATCATCCACTCGAACGGTCTGATGCTGTCTTAAGGAATTCATAGCTTCTCACTCTCAGACACACACACTTCCATTATTTCACTCTATTCGTTTCCTACTTTTACGTCTTTTTTTATAGGAAAGGAGACAAACTTGATCTTAAGTGATGACCGTCGCCCATGAACATCCACAGCATCAGAGGAGCTGCAGGTGCATTGCAGACCTTTGAGATAGGAGTAGGCTCGTTTCTTGAAGGTCCCCAAATCGTCGAAACGCTGATGAAGACAGTTTCACAGTTTGATAGTGCGTGAAAAACGTACAGTGGTTGAATGCCAACTGTCAAGATGATGCCGATGGAATTTGGAATTCTGCCGTGATTTGCGGTAAAGGAACGAAATCATATATAAATACAATTATATCTATACCGTGCAATGAGATTTTTCGGCCACATTGCATGAGTCTCAATCTGGAAAGATAAGAGGAGTCTAGGAGGTTATCAGACTAGATTTCCGAACAACTGAAGTCATCTACCAGCGCTGCTCGCCAGGACCATGGACCGGAGTGCTGGGGACGGATGATTGATCGTCCAACAAGTATATTTAGCAGCAAAAATTAGCAGCGTTCAAAAAAAAAGAAAAAAATGCATAGAATGGAAGCATGAGGTTAATCAAGGCGATAGTGAATAAATTAAATTTATTAAACCCAGATTGTCTAATAATCTGAATGCGACGTGTAATCGGCCTTCATTTATATTTTGTTAAAAAAAATATTATTTTAGTAAACGTCTATTGGTAACGACTGTTAAAAAGGCTGTATTCTTGCGGTCGCAGGTATCTTACTGACGCAAGAAATATATACAACAAGATATATCTTATTATAACTTACGTGTAAAAATAAAGCTCAGAGTGTTCCTTCTAGAGTAAGAGAAACGACATTTAAAGCTTTTTCATACACCTTTTTCGATTCTAATCTATCTATATATATATATGAAAGTGTGTGGGTATGTTCCATATAGGCTCCGAAACGGCTGGACCGATTTCAATGAAACTTTCAGGGAATCTTCAGATTGACCTGGCGAGTAATTTTGTCAAGTTTGGTGATGATCGGAGCACTCCTCTTTTTGAACTGTCAAACAAGCTATACGTCGTACTTTTATTTCTGACATTAACTTGAGCCCGATATGTTTTTGTATAAATGATAAGAATGATATTGTATTTACTGATATGTAGGTGTAGGTAATGGTTATTACCCGCACGAGAAGAGAATGCATACGGAGAGAAACGAATAATTGGATATATTGTGAAAGTTAAATTAAATATTTAATGATGAAAGTTTATTGTTTAAATAAAATAAAGCAAAATGTAGCCAGGCAAAGCGGGCTGGGTACGCCTTGTAGGACTAAACTATTAGACTAACTAATAGTTTATTGAAAAGTATTAATAGACTAAGAGATATATTCTTTTTACATATAAAAGGTAAACTGATACAGAATTTTTTGAGCTTTTGAAGCGTACACAAAACAATGTGGAGTTTGAAATGCGAAGATGTGACGTATTGACTAACGAAATGGCGGTCCGAGATTACCTTTACCGCTAGTATAAGATCGTGTTTTATTCTCACAAGATAAATAAGCCAACTAGTAAGTGGTGAAATAAAAAACTCATCATGAGAAAGTAAGATACGATAAAATCATTCAATAACGATAAGTTCTCGCTCGAGGAATACAATTTAATGTTGCGAAATTGGTTTTATGTTCCGATACTAATACAGTTGGGTGTACTCGTGTGGGAGTTTCGATCATTGTATCAACAGCGCTTACGTTGAGGTGTATATATGAACATGCGTTATTCGAGAGAACCGAGTGCCGATTGTCTCGCTGGCACATTCGTTGTTTCGGGCCCACGCGCGCCAGGCTGTGACTCATTACACGATACTAGTCCAAGTAATTACCAAGACTGTTGATAGAAATGTAACAACGACCCATCCAACTCATTCATCATTATACTAGTTGCGTCCGCGACTTCGTCCCCGTGGAATTTGACAAATTTTTTTTTGTTAAATTCCACGTAAAATAAATAACAAAAATAACTTTTTTGTTAAATTCCACGTAAAATAAATAACAAAAAATAACTTTTTTGTTAAATTCCACGTAAAATAAATAACAAAAAATAACTTTTTTGTTAAATTCCACGTAAAATAAATAACAAAAAAGTTTTTTTTTTGTTAAATTGCACATTAATTACTTAATTTAGTTTTTTTTCGTTTTTAATTTCACTATGTCCTATTTATAGTTGTGGAGGTACATCGGGCTATTTACAAATTGATGAGGACGGGATTACTATTTGTCCTAAATTTGTTGGGGTTGACGTTATCATTGATTGTTATAGAATCCTGTAATTGTAAATAGCTCTCTGCTCGCAGCCTGATCTGATTAAGCGCCATGTATTTCTATTTTGAGCTACATGTCCACCAGAAATTCGATAAACATCGATAGAATCTACCGACAGTCTACAGATACTAGGAATCGAATTGTCTGCGAATCTTAACTACGGGCGGTTCATCGAATCGAAAGCGAAAGTAGCTACCTTCGCTTCGCTAGGAAGCTTGGAGTCCTATCAAAGGTACGGCAGTACTTCACACCGGGACAGCTTTTGACTTTGTATCAAGCACAGATCCGGCCATGTGTGGAGAACTATCGTCATACCTGGGCAGGTGCAGCCAAATAACAACTAGCGGCACTGGAATCCATGGAGAGGCGTGCCAAATAGTTGATAGGTGACCAGGATCTACACTTAGATAGTCTTGAGCACAGGCGCAAGGTGGACAGCCTTTCGGTGTTTTACAGATTACATTTTGGAGAGTGTGCACAGGAATTACACGATTAATTCCTCCATCTCCATTCTACCTTCGGACGTTTAGCAGGGAATCTTCATATTGTTTAAACAATAGACAAATCACACAAATTATAAATAAATACTAACTAATAACCTCATTTTGAAGTCGGTTAAATAAAAGTTAGCCAATGCGTTATTCAAGATTATTATCGTGACCAAAACCTCTGCGCCAAATTTCATTCAGATCCGTTCAGCCGTGATTAAGTAACAAACATCCATCCATACCAACTTCCACATTTATAATATTAGAGGAATTGGTGGGATAATTACTAAAAACAAGTAAACTATCCAACTTATTAATACGTGATCAATAACCTCCTTTCTTGAAACCGGTTAAATAAAAAGTAGTTACACCTTTTACATCAGCTATCTGCCAGTGAAAATCCCGTTAATATCGGTCCCGCCGTTCCAGAGATTAGCCGGAACAAACATAAAAATTGTAAAAAAATTATTTTGATATACTGTATATACAGTCATATGCATGTAGTAAAAGTGGTTATTTTAACATTAAAACAGACACTCCAATTTTATTTATATATATATTGATTCAACGAAGAGTGACTGCAAGGAATGGAATTTTTTCTTTTACCAAGCGTCGTAGGTTGGGATGGAGCCAGGTATTAACTTATGATTAATTATATTGTGATAATATTAATTTAACTTCAATAGTCACCTCTCACTACACATGTATGTGATCATCACACTATACACTGCGCCTGTATCTATATATTTACCTGTATACATATATACATTTATATATATATATATATTAATTAACTAAGAGAGCTTTGCCTCAATGCGAGTGGCGCTCTCGTGTCAAAGCAGGTGTGACGGATTTTGAAAAGAACCGTCTCGTTGATCTAGACGCAAAACGCCGCGAAAAGAAATCTCGCCCCAAGTCCTCCCACAACTACACGTACAATGTATGTCACCGGTCAGCTACGAGTATATTCTCATGCACGTAGCTAGGTAAGGTCGCCGTCACCGGTCCCGGTGTGGACAACAACAACAACAATTAACTACATTAAAAGTTAAAAGACTAATATTTTCCAATGCAAATTGCTGCTTACGAAAAATTTGTGCAGCAATGGTTACATGGATGTCCGTTTAATTTGTAAAATGTATATAAATGTAAACAAATCTGTTATTAAATAAATCTTTTATTCTATTCTCACGCTTAGTAAAATTATGTTGTTAAATATTTGTTGTATTAGTACAAAGGGAATCCTATGGCAGTAAGCGGGCGCAACGGCCTTTGAACACAAATAAACAGATTGCGAGAAAAAAGATTGGCAAACGTCCAAACAATCCGACAAATGCATGAATGGGAAACCGAAGTATTCGGGTATTGGATGCCAGGAAGTGTCCCTTTGTGCCGCGAACATGTGGCGTTAATTCTATTTTTGTTATTTACGTACTACGAGCTACAGGAAGTACGATGAATTTTTGTTTGCAATCAGATTATATGAGAGACGACGATCAGAATCCTGTGTATGAGAGATGGTTGGAAAAAGTATGAGAGCACATTATATATGAAAAAAAAGTGTGTGCTGTAGACCTCACGATAGTTGTAAAACTTTTTTAGCTTCATCTATATGTATGTAGATACAGGTGTTCCCGTAATGCTACGATCAGCGATAGGTAGGTGACTATATGACAGCCTCGACGAAAGTAATAAAAAATCCATGTCATTGATTACTAAAACAACAAATAGGCTAGTGTATAGACGGATATTTTTAATTTGAAGTGCAGAAAAGTGTGACTCGACCGCAAGTACAAATAAAACAGGCATGTTACAATTACAAAATGAATTATTTTTTTTTATATTTTTTTTTAAAAGAAAGCTAGCAACATTTCTTTTTTTTCCAGAAAACATTACTAACGTTCTTTTAACATTATGTTCACACAAGAAGTCATGTCATACATATGTATGTATTCAATTTTATTTGAAATTGGCGTCGCGGGTAGACGACACGTCCAGGTATCGTTGACGAAGGAGAACCTACCTACCTCTGATGTAATTATTATAACTCAATTATAATAGAGGTAACAAATTTTATGCTATAAAGTTGTTAATGACAGAACTAGCGCACATGTCAGATCACGGGAGAACGGTCGCCTGACTGCAGGCGTGGCGCAGATGTGTTTGACAAATGCTTCTACGATATTTCGATATTATAATAGCAAATCAGTGACAGCTTAGTGACTAAATTTTCCACTTACAACCTGACCGACGGGGGTTCGACTTCAGCCGGGTCTCATCGATGAGTTTACGTAAGACCAGTGATTATCAAAACTTATTTTTTTTACCGCCCCCTTTGAAAATCAATTATTTTTTAGCGCCCCCCCCCACTTTTTATACACCCCTAAAACTCTGCATGGTAGTTTTTTTCCTAATTTTTAAAATAATTCCTGGTGCAATGTAATTAAGATAAAATTGCTCTAATTTTTTAACTATCATCGATCATGTTCCTCGTTACAACTTGATTGCGTGCGGTGTGCGGGATATCCTACGAAATCTATGTTAAGTATTTTTAGTTTTTATAATATCATATAGTCTAGAAATATAAACTAATTATTCGTTATTGTGTACTAGGTGGGTTTTAATTTTGTGAAATTTAAAATACTATACTATATAAAGTAAATGAAATTACAAATTACACATCGCCCAAATCAAGGAACCCTATTTTTTCTGGGCCCCTTAACGCCCCCTCTAGGTTTCAAACGCCCCAAGGGGGCATTATCGCCCACTTTGAGGTAGACTGCGTTAGATTATTGCGTATAAAAAAAATGTGGTGTCATGGGACACCGGGAAGAAACGAAGTTTCTTCCGATAATTTAGAAGCTATATAAAATGCAAAAAAACATATTTCTTAATTTTATTTATACTTTTTTAATTTTTTTTTTGTAATTTTTGAGGTCAGTTAAAAAGGCTTGATTTATTATTTATCATGAAGATTGTCAGTTATTTGTGATTTTCAGTTTGTTTTGAAAACTAGAAATGATCAAATTTAAACAAGAATCTTTTTGAGGCATCTAAGAGCGAATCATTTCCCGCAAGTCATGCCGCGTCAGCTGTGTATGTGTCTGGTTTATTTTAAAGATATAGTAAACATGGTTTAATATGAAAGAATACAACGCAAGATAACGTCTAAGTACCGAGACATGTGTGAACTTTGTTAAAACGGTTAAGGGTTCCGTACTAAATTAATGATTGTATTTCATTACATTATTGCGTTATGAGGTGGTTAGATACTAGAAGCGTTGTTGGTTTCCGAACAGGAACTCGAAGATATTGTTTAATTAGATTTCGAATATCTTACTACTTTCCGATAAAAACTATCGAAAGAGCCGTGGTTCGCGACTCTCGCGCGCCTTCGGGTCGGAATGCTATCGCAAATAGAGTAACCGCCCAAGTCGAGTCCCTAAAGTAGTCCTAGTAGTCCCTAAAGAGGTTCAGGCTCAGCGACTTAAGAGCTGTGTCACCTCTTAATCCTGTGAAACTGTAGAGGTCGCCTGGGTGATGTAGTCCATTCAGAAACAAAAAGAGGTGGTTTGATCCCTTTATCCGTAGTTTGTATTTTAATATTATGATTATATTACATTCGACCTACAAAACCATTTTAAAATTTTCAGCAGTGAAAAATGTTGCCCATCCCTGATCTAAAGTGGCCCTAAATTATAAATTTAGTGTTCGTTTACATAACAAAAGGCAGGTGATCGATATATTTACGTTGCTAAATCAATTTGTATAGCATCGTGTGCGGAAGTTGTTTGGCCGAGTGCCAGTAGCATTGGGTTAGACGCGGGTTAAAGAATTGTGTTGTCGACAGAAATTTAGAGGCCGTAGAATTGTCAACTAATAGTGAAACCATTATAGGCACGCCTACGTTTTATTCTATCAGGCTATAACGTGAGCTACAGGATTGTTAACTAGCAACACCAGGCACCCAGCGATTGTCATGCATGTGTTGCTAGCTACAGTTGTTTTGCTATCAAAATTATTTTTAGTGATGGTTGTGGTATTTAAAATATAAAAAATAACATTCTCTATGTGTATCTATACAATAGCGATTGGGAAGTGGCAATATTTTTTTGTCAAGAAGTTTTTCTGAAGGCTAAAAGCCGAGTAAAAGGTCAACTTACACAATAATGTAAGTCTATTAATATGTACTATTCTCAAGAAATTAATTTGGACTTTCCCAATAAGAACGTGACACACTCGCAAACAATTTCCATTTCTCATTAAAAACGAGTCATATAATATGACTCGTTTTTATGATCTCATGCTTTAAATATTTCAACGATTCTGGGAAGATGAGATGGATTTCCTCTTAATCAACGGAGTGTGAACTAAATGAGCTAGTGGGTATATGGGTAGTCACTTTTGTGCTCAAGTGTAACTTACCTACGGCAAGCAATCATTAAGAATATATTAAGAAACGCTAACGTTAAGTGTAACCTCTTTATAGTTTACGTTTCTTAATAGCGAATGTTGTGTACACCTGTAATTGGCATATACAACAGGACTTAGTTTATAATATTGATTATTATTTCAATGTATGTTTGTGTTATGCTGTGGGTGTATCTTATTAGATAAATAAATAACCCCAGCGCCATAGACTAGACTAGAGATTTAGGTCTCATTTATGCCAGGGTTTTAGCCCATCGCCACCAAACGTCAATATAATAATTTGGAAGCGTCAATAGCCTAATGGTTTAGGGTACGGCCTGCGAATCGTAAGGTCGTGGGTTCGAATCCACTACTCGACTATTGCCGTGAACCATGTCCTAGCACAAGCTTAAGCTTAGTTCGAATGGTTAACAAGATTGTTAGTAATATTTCTGACAAAAAAAAAGAAATATTGCTAGCTTTCTTTTTTAAAAAAAAAAAAAACACAAATTATTTGCTTTTTTTAGACTTAAAAACAGTTATTATTTCAAATTTCGATTCAGTTTGGGGACCGTCAAGGGGGTCAAAAAGGTGCGTGTAGGCCACACGGCTACACCACGTGTGCCCTCTCGCGTTTCGGTCCATGTAACCGCGAGGTTGTGGGGCCATGGAAGGTGGCGGGTAGGTGTTTCTGGGCACAGGCCTTTTTAGTTAAGAGAATATACGAGCATAGTCCGCCACGCACACCTAGTGCTGATTAGAAAACTTCACATAGTTAGTAGTTAGCTACAGCCTTTATATACGTCCCCCTGTTGGGCGCAGGTCTTAGTAACCATAGTCCATCACGAGGCCCTATTGCGAATTAAGAGAAAAATAATTTCCTTAGACATGCTAGTTTCCTCACGATGTTTTCCTTCAGCGCGTGGTAAATCAGCACTTAAAATCGCAACAACAAATTTATTGGTGCCAGCGCCGGGGATCGAAAGCCCGGACACCGAGCTACCACGGCTCGCTTCACGTCTTAGAAAACTTCCTAACATATGTATATTTTCCTTTAACAAAATTCATTGGTGTAGACACCGGGTTTCGAACTCAGGTTACTTGCGTAGAACCTGAGCTACCACGGCTCTCTGTCACTACAATTACTATAGAACAACTGTTCTCAAAACAGCCTTTATAAAAAAAATGTTCCACAGAAAAATATCAAAGAAAATACAACGAATCATCTAGCTAAATGCTAAGAATTCGATTAGTTTATGATTGCAGTGATGTGGACGAACCGTTGGCTTCGATTCAAGTGAACGAATGATTAATAAGAATGACTAAATACCGAGAGATTGTTAATACCAGAACAGTTGACATAAATATATCGAATATTGTACGCAGCTATTTTTGCATTTTCTGGCAAAATCTATTTATTTTTAATTCTAATTTATTTGCATTTTTCATTGCATATAAAACAAAAAAGCAATTACAATAACTCTGACAAAACATTATTTATTATCTGTAGTTATTCATTAATTGAAATTGTTATTTATCTGTGCCAACGTAGCTATGTCGTCGTAATAGATATTCCCATTCATTTTAAACAGGGTTGTTGTAACATTTCAAGGTTATTTAATAAGAGAAATTTAATATTTTCCTTTATTTTTTACCTGTAAACAAGCTTTATAAACAAAATATGAATGTCGGAAACTGGTTCAACAATTTTCATGAAATTTAGTATGCAAGGATTTCTGGGGCGATATATCGATCTAGTTATGGTTAATTTTTTAATAATCAACTTATACTAAAGCTCAAAAGTATGACTCTCTGATATTTATTGGCGAGTAATAATACTAATAAACCGTCGTATTGTTGCTATTAATAAAATAACTTGTGTGACAATCTAATAACTTTCTGAGATAAAAAAAAAAAACATAAGAAGTTTGCTTTTCTTTAGGCACTGTTTTACGTCAGTGCTTGTTAAAAAGGATACTTCCACTCCACTATGTCGATGCAGAGTTTCCTCAATGGATTCTTAAGTGTCAGACAGAACAGGGCTCGTTTGGGGCGCTCCTGTGGGACCTTCGGCCCCCTCCGTGGGGGTTTCCGCGGCGCCACCGGCACAGGGATCAGGGGCCCGGCTCCGTCGGGTGCCGCGGGGGCTGCCGGAGTCCCTCCCGCCGTGAGAGCCGGAGGCGCAGGCTCTTCTGTGCTGGTTTCCGCTACACTCATCTTGACCTGAGGAAGAAAGTTTTACCATTAGTCTTTTATATGTATAACGCAACTGGATGTAAGCTTACAACGGGTCCTTTTTGAAATCGTTGAGGTAGTCCTGTGTCCCGCAGCGGACAATCTGCGGCTGAAATGATGAGATGCCTGTATACTGTCCTTAGGCTCTTAAGTTTTGCAATACTTACCTACATGCGTTATGATCTACTTCTTATCAAATAACTTCCAATAAGACTTAAGGCACATTATATAAATTACAAGTAACTGGTACAAATAACGTTGTAATGAGATTATGTCATTCTAAGAATACTAAGGTACCGATATTCATAACAAAGGGTGTATTCTGATAATGTTTTTTCCAATTTTTCTTGAACATTTTATTTGTTCATTATAATATGATTTATAGTATTGTTATGAAAATGTATTAGCCTACTGGCTAATGAGCCGTGGCAGTTTCCGGGCGGTTGCCTCAAGTTGCATGGTACGCTAGCAACTCGAGTTCGATATATTTGTTGCTGCAATTTTATGTGCTGAATTACTACGCACTCGGCGGTGAAGGAAAACACCGTGAGGAAACCTACATGTTCTAGTAAATTGTTCTAAGACATGTGAAGTCTGCCAATCCGCACTAGTGTTCGTGGCGGAAAATGCCCTTGTACTCTCTATACAGAAAAGGCCTGTGCCCAGCAGTGGGACATATATAAAGGCTGATTTTGAAATTTAACTGGCTAATTGTTCGAAGATGGTATTGTCGGACTTCGAATCCAAGATGGCATGTACAGAGTTTCTTGTTTTCTACTTTTTACGTATGTAAAATTGATACTTGTTGGAAACTAGTCCGGCCATATGGATTCTTACAGCTAGCTCCGTCCCGCCATGTTACTCGCGATTGAAAACTACTTTAGCCCACGCTAAGCTTAGTTGGAATAGTTTAAAAGAATGTTAGTTATAT
Organism: Meandrusa payeni; assembly: GCA_029286785.1. Classification (NCBI taxonomy): domain Eukaryota; kingdom Metazoa; phylum Arthropoda; class Insecta; order Lepidoptera; family Papilionidae; genus Meandrusa; species Meandrusa payeni. The sequence goes on from JAGSMX010000029.1 coordinate 9,929,888, forward strand.
TAGTGAAAAAAAAATTGCTACCATTCTTTTTTTTTAAAAAAAACAATCGTGGTCAAGCGCTTGCTTTGAAAGAATAAATAATTCCGTATCCACCTATTTCGTCGTCGTCAAGTTTTCTAACCTTTTGCTTTTTAAGTTGCCTAAAAAGAAATTGGAATTAGTGTTTTTTTAGTATGTACGTATGTACCTAATGTTCGACCTAAGTTTTAGTTAACAGCCCAAGGCAAGGTCTCGTTTGGGAACCCTTGCACTAAATTACTCCTAATGGAGATTTAGTCTGGACTTAATTGCACGACCCTTTAAATAGCTGAATTTGTAAAAGCTCTCGGAAACTTTGACCTAATAATGGGAACGAACTCAAAGCGGGCATTGACCGTTAAAGATGCTTTTTTTAATTTGATTTAATCAACTTTAGATTTGATATACTACAGCAATTTAGACATATAAATCAACTGCTTCTTATTTACTTTAAAGCGTTGATTTTAAGAAGGGACTTGTTTCTATCTAAAATATAAAGAAATAGAAAAATTATAATTTGAACCTACGACCATCAGGACCCTGCTATCTACCATTGCCGTTTCACTATAAAACCGATCTATTACAGTCATCTAAATACACACAAACAATTTATTTGCCAGTGGTACGCAATCGGTAAATCATATTGGTTAAACTAAAAGTCTACCAAATGCAAATATCAACCACTATGATGTCAATGAATGTACACGATTGACTCAGCAGACTGGAACTAGTCCCAGAAACGTTACGCTTAACCTTCTGGCTAACGTTGCTTATGTATGTATTTATTCAGTACATGCTTATATACGAGTATATATTGTATTCATTACTTATCTTTACAGGTTGTAATATCCTAATACAACAATTGATGTCACTACTTAATCTAAATTACCGCTTCATTCCTGTAGTTCTGGACTACTAAAAGGGTCCTCGGGTTCAAGGCGACATCGGCTGGCCCCTGTCGCCTTGAACTGCGAGGACACAGGGGGGAGGAATTACCGCCGAGACGTGCTTACCATGCACCGAGAAAGGGTCATCGAGGTTAGGGGTTTCTTTTTGAAGATTTCTCCCCCGTCAACAAGAAAAATCCGCTTTACTTATCATACTTGTCAATTCTTGTAGGTTTGAGTTGGCAATTGAGAAGAGAAAGAGAAGACGGGGAAGTTTACATCTATCATACATTTAAATAAAAACTTCTCTGTAATTCAATTTATTACAAATGATTTTTTTCTCTCTTGCGATTCGTGAACTGAATTGTGTTTTATTCTGAAGCCACGTATTCGGGAGTACACTCCGACCGCTGAATTGCTAATAAAATGTTTATGGCGATTGTTATACGAGACGCTAATTCAATGTTAGAGGTGGCGTTTTAGATAAATTTGCTATCGCCCAATACTTGGACCAAGTACGCGAGGCGGTTCTCGGAACATTTGCAATAGTTCAGTGACGGCGCGTTCCGTTCCGCGCTGCGCACGTATTTAGTGAAATGATTAATGCCCACCGACAGAGCTCCTGTCAGCTCCAGTTTCCCTCGCCAACGGATATTGAATGACAATTTAATTAGACAATAATTAAAATGGTTTGATACTGTGTTATTAAAATCAACAATTATTCTAACGAGTATAACACATCACCACACGGAACGCACCATTTTTAAATAATAAAAGTTTCATCAAAATCGGTTCAACCAGTCCAAAGTTTACAAACATAAAAGAAACATACAGACGAATCGAGAACCTCCTCCTTTTTTGAAGTCGGTGGAAAATAATCCTGAACCAATCAATGTAAAAGGAGAGTATATGTGAAATGCTAACCGCTAGTTAATATCTTTCTAGTATATTGGGTCACGGATGTGAATTTTCGTCAACGTGTGAAGATAATGAAAAGATTTTTTTTTTGACGAATTACACAGATTGGCCGGAGAAGCTGGCCTTGACTGTTTCACCGGATTGAGAGGTGGCATAGCTCTTAGGTCGCTTAGCCTGAACCTCTATTAGCTAGTAACTCGACACAAGGGTAACCTCGGCGGACGGTTACTATGTTACGCGTAAGGTCAGTTGCTATTTCACGGATAATGTAAGGGACATTCAAAAGCTAAACTAACTTTGAATGCCACTTTGGGAAGCGTTGGCGCTGTGATAAGAAGTGGCCTAAGAAACTCCAGCAATGCTCCTAACATCTATGGGGTGGGGCCAGCCCATAAATGAAAAAATTAAACCACTGATATGGCCGACAAATTAAAAAAGTCCAGATAGAAGCAGTTGAGTTATGTGGTCTCTTACTATGTTATATTGTGAAAAGTAAATGCGGTCAAGCACTAAAACATTTCTCGACACATCCAGCATCATCACATCTAACGATGTGTTCCGGATTACCTTACGGGTTCGTTAACCGTAACTAAAATATCTCGTCTCTAATGAAATTAAATTCTGGAAACAAACTCACATTAATCTTCTTTTGAATTATAAACAACTCAATTTATTTTTAAATATTTAATGCATTCTTCAGCCAGCATTCTAGTGCAGACACGTTAATTACGTACGTACATCCGAATCTCTACTACTCTAGAGTGGTCACATCCCATGATAAAACCGTATGTCTTAAATTTGCGCGTATGTGCACCACAATATCACACCAACCGATTTCGATGATTCGTTTTTTATAAGAAAGAATGTACTTCAAAGGTAGTTTGATGAGACTTTAGTTAGGTTCTGATTAATTCTATTTTTTAATATTCCTACAATAATTGGAAAATACATAGAGGGCGTCTGCGCGTTATAGCATCTGATGTTTAATTCGATTTTAGTGTTTTACTCGTAAATAAACTATATATTCTTTAGTAATGTCTAATAATTAGGTCATCGATATAATAGCACAGGTCGTCTATTTACAGCCTATATATTCTATGTATGTACCACTGTTGGGCACAGGCCTTCTCTATAAAGAGAGTATAAGAGCATAGTCCGTGACACATACCTATGATAGCAGCAGGTGCGGATTGGCATTTTTTTGGGTTTCCTCATGATATTTTCCTTCACCGTCGAGCGCGTGGTAAATCAGTAATTAAAATTGCAACAAATGTATTTATTGGCACCGGCACCGGGGATCGAACTCGGGTAGCTAGCGTACTACTCAACTAAAGGCGACCGCCTGGACTATAAGCTACCACGGCTTTGTCAAGTCGTGTAAGTGGATACGAACTGCAATGTTTTTGCGGATGAGTCTTATGCTCACATATAATTATATAAAGACATTTCCTCCAATGCAATTAAATCTCTATATATTTATATAATTAAACAATATAATAATTATACGCTATTAATAATAACCATAGAGCCGTGGTAGCTCAGTGTCCGGGCGGTTGCCTCAAGTTGCTATAGTACGCTAGCAACCCGAGTTCGACCAGCGGTGCCGGCACCAATATTTTTAATTTTAAATAATTTGTTGTTGCAATTTTATGTGCTGATTCACCACGCGCTCGGCGGTGAAGTAAAACATTGTGAGGAAACCTTAATGTCTAAGTAAAATTTTCTAAACATGTGAAGTCTGTTAATCCGCACTAGGTATGCGTGGCGGACTACGCCCTTATACTCTCTTTACAGAGAAGGGCTGCGCCCAGCAGTGGGCATTTATATTATATGTATAAAAGCTATAACTTGTAACTTTAATAATAACTATACGAAAGCGTCTTGTATATTTAATGTACGAAGGGCGCGTGTATCGTTAATTTAATATTATGAACCAACGAGCCTGTAACACTCTGCGGAAAGTTTTCGAGGCGGGCGGTTAAACAAACGATTACCGCACTAACATAACGTTAACGATGCCTGGAATGCAGGAAAATGTAATATTCAAATCGCTATTCATGGGAGGTAAACATTTTAAAATTCGAATTTGTTTCAATAGAAAAATTATTTCATTGTTCTTTATATAATATTAAAAATAAATAAATGAAATAATAATTACTATAAGAAAAAAAAACGAGTGCGCTTTAGACTACGCGAATGAAGTAAAACTTCTTTAGTTCTATCTATACTCTATTCAAGAGAGAAAGAAAATGTGCACTGCTCTCTCTTGCTCCTACAGTGTGATACAGACAATAGGCCTGCACTGTGTCCTAGATATACGAAAGATAACGGGCTATGAGAGAAGGAAAGAAAGAATGTACTCGCGCACTGCTCTATCTTGTCCCTACAGTAATATACGAACTCTCCCTCTTAACTTGCGTTCGCCTAACCCGATCGCAATTTTCGTAACGCATTCACTAGCATAATCCCCAAGTTAAGTGTGCGTAAAGAATTTTTAACGGACTTCAAAAGGGAGAGGTTCTCAATTCGTCAGTATTTTTTATGTTTGGCACCGCATAACTTTTGACTGGGTGAACCGATTTTGACAATTCTTTTTTTTGTTTTAAAGTTGGTGCTTCCCATGTGGTCCCATAAATTTGGTCTAATTCTGAGAATGGGATCCATGAGAAAACCAAAAAAGTCTAATTTAGCATCAAGTAGGTGCGCCACAAATGGACGAAAACTCAATATCAGGCCAACCGATTTCAGTGATTCATTTTTTATTGGAAAGGATGTACATCTAGAGAAATTTGATGAAAATTTGGTTTTTGGTTAGGTTTTGATTAATTTTATTTGGTAATATTGTTACAATAATTCCGATATAATAAAAAGGACGTTCTCGCGTAATAAATTTTAACGTTTGATTGTATTTGAAGTCGATTTTTGTTTTTACTCGTAAATATACTTGGTACTGGAAAAAGAAATCGATACTTTTTATCCCGATCTTTATACATACACACTGGATGTATACGATACCTAAAGATTTGCTTTTCAACACCTAACACATACGTTTGATCTCGAGTCATGTTTAAATGTCCGCTGTCAGATTACGAGTGGGCTGTAATTTGTCAGTTAAATAAAAAGAAATATTGTTTAAGTCCAACATAAATAATTCATTACATGTAGATTTTGTATATGAATATATTAACTTTTTTAATATCACTTTCAAAGTTTTAATGTCGTTCAGTTTTTTTCTAATAAAAATTGAAGTGAAGTAGTCGAAGCTGGAGTGAAAATAGAATGATCGAATTGACCATCCGGGCCATCTCAAGTTTTTGTTTTTTTTTTAACAGTTTTGGAGATCCCATCTAACTTGTTCAGCCTGTACACCAAGCACAAATATAACCATATGATTTGCTGTGCGAAAAACGGAAACGTTAAAAAAAATTAATTACAAGAAATTCAATTTACGACTTTCACTTCAATAAAAAAGTTACCAGTGCCTCGAATACCAGGTATAAATAATGAGTGGAGTCATTCCACTTTTGCTTCGCAACAAAGCATCAAACGTTTCTGAACGCAATGAAACAATTCTTTACACGTAATCGACAAAGAATTGCGCGCGGAATGCGTCAATACGTTAGGCGCGATGTCATTTTTGGCGGGAACGTGCATTCCGCCATGTTGTAAATGTCAAGGGAGACAGTAATCGTGTTGTAAGATGTTGGGTTTGTTACTTAAGGGGGAATGCGACTTCGGAATGGAATTTGATAAATGTTAGCGCTTCAGTATTCACGTATACTTAGTAGTGACAAGTATGTTTACCAGCAAAAACAAAAATCGACTTCAATTCGGCGTAATTATAACCAAACTATTATTAAGCTACTCTTGAAGTACATTTCCAATAAAAAATGAATCATCGAAATCGGTTGGCGTGATATTGAGTTATTCGTCATGAGAAAACCATTTTTTTTTAAATGACGAAATACACAGATAGGCAGAGAAGCTGGCCTTGACTGCTTCACCGAATTGAGAGGTGGCCATAGCTCTTAGGTCGCTTAGCCTAAACCTCTATCGCTAGTAACTCGACGCCACCATTTTTTCATCATGGGAACCTAGTGTAAAATGGTAAACGTAAAGAAATGTTTAAATCTATCGACACTGAGTGTGGGGTAAGCAATACTTATATCATATCACTATCGCGTTCCTGAGCTTTGCATTCAACTCGCGTGTTGACGATACATTGTCGATGTTGATGTTCTTAGAGAACTGTATGTTTTGAGAGATAATACTCAAATTTAACCAGATATTTAGTGGCTGACATTTTATTATGTTAGTCACGTTGATTGTTCGTTCCTTTGATTCTCTAAAATTAAAAAAAAAACAGATTAAGAATGTTACCACCCTTCAGCTTTATTTAATCTGTTTATAATACTGTGTATAACGATTTTGGAGTCGTAAAAGAAGAAGTGTAGTAAAATTTCCTCGAACAATGTTCATTGCTCGGATTTGTTTGTGTTGGAATGCGAAGGGCGTGAGTATCGTAAACATTTGTGAGTCACGATAGCCGAGTGTACGGGTGATCCCTGGTGGTATTTCAATTAAAAGATTGCATATTTGCTGTCAGAATGGCAACGCAAACCACATTGATATTTAACACGGACGTTTATCTGGACAAGTTAACATTAGCAACTAATTTCGTTACGGCAAAACGTGCAAGAAAACGAAAAGAAACTACTTCAAAAACAGCTGACCACTTATTCAAAAATATGTTCAACATTAAATCATCTTTTCAACCGACTTCAAAAAGAGCAGGTTTTCAATTTTTCTGTATGTTTTTATTTTATGCTGCTCTTTGTGTGCTCAGTCTTGAGCACAGGCGTAAGATAGCTAGTCTTTCGGTTTTCTACAGATTGCATTTTGGAGAGTGTGCTCAGAAACTACATGATCTAATTCCCCCATCCCCTTTCCACCATCGGACTTCTAGACGCACTACATTAAATATATAATGATATAAGTTTATTGTTTAAATATAATAAAGCAAAGTCTAGAACGGCTAAGCGGGCTGGGTACACTAGTTAAAGTTACAGCCTTTATATATGTCCCACTGTTGGGCGCAGGCCTTCTCTGAAAAGAGAGTATAAGGGCATAGTCCGCCACGTGGCCCTAATGCGGATTGGCAGACTTCACATGCCGTAGAAATTTTTTCTAAAACATGTAGGTTTCCTCACGATGTTTTTCTTCACCGCCGAGCGCGTGGTAAATCAGCACATAAAATTGCAACAACAAATTTATTGGTACCGGCACCGGGGATCGAACTCGGGTCGCTAGCGTACTACGCAACTTGAGCCAACCGCACGGACACTGAGCTACCACGGCTCGTAACGGTACGCTTGTAAATCAATAAATTACATCGCGTACTAAATGTCAAATTCATTAGCCGCAAAGAAAAATGACTCTCATCTCACTCAACGACACGTTTTACCAATTAGTTGTAAGTCGATTCACGTTTGTTTATTGGCAACTGTGTTTGTAAGATCGTAAAGCTTCAATCGATATTGTTTCCTTATTTTTATAGCATTCGTCATGCGATGTTGATATTTATTGATCTGTGAACGTTGCCAAAGTGATTTCCTGATGATTCATTTGCTGATCGAAATGCATTTCACTGCAATTCCCTCGGCGATAAAGTATTTTATCTGACAGTAAAATATATGGATTAAATAAACCTGTATAGCCACCGCCGTTACATAGTACGCTAGCAACCCGAGCTGGGTCCCCAGTGGAAAACATCGTGAGGAAACCTACGTGTCCTAGAAAAAAAAATCTGTGAAGTCTGCCAATCCGCACTAGGGCCGCATGGCGGATTATGCCCTTACACTCTACAGAAAAGGCCTGTGGCCAGCAGTGGGACGTATATAAAGGCTGTAACTTTAACTTTTAACTTCAAATTAGCGCCATGCCATTATTTATCGCCAATCCAACTAATATTATAAACGCGAAAGTTTGTATGTATGTGTGCATACTCTTTCACGAATAATTCTGAATGGACTTTGATGAAAATTACAATAACATAGTTTACATATCAGGCTGAAATTTATAAAGATATAGTGTGATATGTCCAAAATATAGCCGTGAGTAAAAATAAAGGGTCCGCTAACTGAAATAAATTGTGCATGATAGACAATTAAATATCCTTAAAATAAAATCGTCGTAAATTTAATTATAACACGGATTTATTCATAGTCCACGTAGACGTGGACGCACACGTGCACGTATACGTAAACGCCGAAGTAGACGTAGATTTACACGTAAATGTAAACGCCGAAGTAGACGTAGACGTAAATAATACGTAGACGTAATCGTAGATGTAGACGTAGCCGTATAATTGTTACGCTTATCTAGATTCATATATTATATTATTTTCACTTTTTTCACTTCACCTACACCCGTTACTTTGTCTCTACACAATCCTAAAGTAGCCTGACAGAGGAAGTCTTTTTCTTTTATTTGTGCCAATAAAGATTACATAAAAGGTTGCAAAGTCGCAGTAAAGTAAACTTATTAAATAAACTAATAACATGATGTTGAAAAATGTGACCCAATGACTGTTGCACATCTTTGTAATTGTTTTAATTTGACGTACAATTTTTATTTACTTTTTTGTAATTTACATTTGCACATTTCACATAAAAATACATAAATCTTATATCGCAATTAACACGTAGTTGTTAATTGCGTATCATTTGGTTGCGGATGTGGTTGTCTTTTGAGAAAAAAATATGCAGAATCTTCAAATGAATTTTATTTAATGGCACTCTAAAGTTGGAAGACACCCAAGTAGACCGTATGTCAATGTTAATAAATCGTTACTCTGCCGATCCTATTGCCATAAGCTGTCCGAAATAGAAACACATTTAATTATTTAAATTCATATTTAGACTTACAAGGATCTCATAAAGTCAATGGGTTGCTGGTTGAGAATAGACAATTTTATTACTTTTATTTAGCTATGGAACACTATTATCCCAGTATAAATTTAAATCACTAGATGGCGTGAGTATGAAGTTAACTTGCGTTATTTTGTTATAAATCAACATATTCTAACAAGGTTAACATAATTGGTGATAAAGTTCCCACCAAATCAATTATATTCGTCGGACGTGGCATATTTTAAATAGTACTAGGCGTACCCAGTCTGCTTCGGAAAAGGATACAAAATAGATACATAGATTACTAAACTAGTGCGCCCCACCATCCAGGACTGGTGGAATCGTACTCAAGCACTTGCTTACAAAGTGTAAACAAAAATCTATTTCGTAGTATATGACATACGTCTTTCGGAGTACAGCAGTTACTTGATGAAATCCGCGTTAAATGCATACTTGCGTACTTTTGTGCTCGCATGACTCACGGCGTTATTCTCAATTCGAGGTGAACAGCACCACACGTCAGATTTGATGAGTTATGCACCGGGGCAGATATTTACAGCGCGTTGTTTTCGCAATCATGTGCCGACGTTTATGTAAATCTTGGCTCGTTTTACACAAATATGTAAGATTTAAGGGGAAACGTTGACCCGAAGAGATGGGTAATGAAGAGGAAATATTATTTAACGGTATGTTTGAATTGTAGTATTATTACGTTACGTTATTAATATATTTATGTAATTTGAACGGACTATAATGTACTTAAGAAGCTGGAAATAGAAAACTGGTACACGCCGGCTGGTATTTTAACCAACGGCATTAATATTGTGTTAGATTTATCCATATAAATGGAACAGATTTTAATGAAACAATTAAAATGGTCCTTGTGACTCCAGGAGAACCACAAAAAAAAAATAAAAAATGACTATATCGAAGGATATGTTATGATTTTAGTTATTCTTGTTTTAGATGATTAGGAATGTTACCGGAACAAAAAATATATTATCAGATCTTTACCAAAATAAAATAAGAAAAGAATCGTCGAAATCGTTTGGCGTGATATTGAGTTATTCGTTCATTTGTTTAAGACTGTATAATGCTATTTGGTCCAATTCTGTTATCAGACCACAACCAACTGACACACCACAAAATGGGACCACCTGATAAGCACCAGCTTTCAAATGAAAAAAGAATTATTAAAATCGGTTCACTCAGTCTAAAGTTACGAGGTAACATAAAAACATACAGACGTATTGAGAACCACCTACTTTTTTCAAGACGGTCGAAAAGAGTCGCGTTATAGTAGGGTTCATGCCTTATCGTCTGTTGAAGAGAAGTGAAAGAGTGTGGAAGTTTGCCCTTCGATAAGTTGAGAACCAGTGCTACTTTCATAAGGCGCATTTACGAGCGAATGGCCGCATCAATTGAACTCGTTAAACCAAAAGGTTAAACAACAAAAACATATTTCTTCACACAGGCGTTACATAATCTAATTCCCCTGTCATTTAGCCATCGGACATTGAGACGGACGGAGGGATACCATTCATTTGTTGCGGACATCTCAAGGATCCGGATGGACGGATCAAGATTGGAATAAATTATCAACGTGTCTTACCTGCCCATTACAATAGCGGTATTATAGAAAATATTATTTTCTAATAACCAAGTGATCTTTTGAGCCGCGGTAGCTCAGTGTCCGGGCGGTTGGCTTAAGTTGCATAGAACGCTAGCAACCTGAGTTCGATCTCCGGTGCCGGCACCAATAAATTTGCTGTTGCAATTTTATGTGCTGCTGTGTTCACATGTCTTAGAAAATTTTTCTAAGACATGTGAAGTCTGCCAATCCGCACTAAAGCTGCGTGCTTGACTATGCCCTTATACTCTCTAAACAGAAAAGGCCAAGCAGTGGGACGTATATATTATATATATATATAAAAAAGGCTGTAACTTTAACTTAACTAAGTAATCTTTGGAAAAACAGTGTTTGGGACTCCTTTCAAGTATAATATATAATTGTGCCAGAAGATCAAACTCTAAATCAAATGATATTTATAATAAATTCATCTTCAATCAATTCTGAGCAAATAATCCAATGTATATGTATATTGTATATTATATATGCATGCATTTATTATAGTTTTCTTTTATTTATTATTTTCTCACATAGCTTGCACCCGTTACATTGTCTCTACACAACCCCAAGGTAGACTGGCAGAGAATATGTGTGTGTGTGTGTGTGAGATTATAACTTATATATTACTTTATACTTAAATATATACTAAAAAAGTACTAGTATGTGGATATTAAAGTAATTTGAATCGTAACAGTCTTCCGTAGACTCGTAGCCTAACCGTAACTCGTAACCTTCTAGATGTTTTAATAAGGATACTTTACAATCGTGTAAAATTAAAATGTAAATGCTAAGTTTCCATGTTTAAATATTAAGTAACATCTAAGAATACATTTCCATTCCATATCAGACGCGAAAGAATTCAAAATCAATTAGAAAAAAAATGTAAACAAAATAAGACCTAGATGTGCTCCCTTAAGGAATCCGCATTACATAAATATGCATTGAACTGTGTATTCAAAGCCTATATTGCATACATCAATTTTATCGTAAGCTCATTTAGATTCGCAACATTTTGCACCAGAACCATGTTTCATACACGACGTATAAATATCTGCACGATTTAGATGTTTCCTTTGGCGCGTGTTACAGAAGAATCGCGTTAATATAATGAATTTTAATGTTTATTATTGAATCGTGTTTCGAACGGTTTAATGGAACCATGTGTAATAATTCACCAGTATCCAGAGTAATCAGTAAACACCGGCTCGTTATAACGCGGTCTGCCTGCAGGATAGTTCACGTGTACTACGACGACGAGACTATTAGCTTAGATTATTAATAACAATTCCACCACTGAGGCCTTGACCGGGATTCCGCGCAGCACACGCTCGCCGTGTTCCCCGCGTGGGAGTCGAAGCGGCGGATCCTGGTTCCGCAGATCGGGCAAGACCTCATCTCGCCGGTAGCAGTAGCGCCTGCGGGGAAAACCCAATGGAAGGCACTGGTCTCCTGCGAGGCCGTAATGGCCCAGAACGAGACCCGATCGGATTGGCCTTCTCCCGATCCCGTTCGGAGATGGCGCAGGCGGGCCGGCGGTAGACCGGCCCGCAGCACTGTAATTCTGGGCTCGTAGAATAAGATTACGGTATCCCCTGCCTGTCGTAGAAGGCGACTAAAAGGGGCCTTTGTCGTCCGCCAAAGTGAACCCGGGAAGAAGGCGACATCGGCCTTGCACTGCGAGGGCATAGGAGGGTGAGTAACCTCCCACTCCGGGACGTGCTCTCCGAAGAGCACAGCGCAGAGAGGCTCCGGTGTGTTCCACTAGAGATCCCGAAGCCCCTCATCATGTACCGAGGAAAGGCCACGGGAGGGTTTTAGTGGGTAAAAACCCCACATAACACCACCCTCGTTAACAAAAAAAACGACGAATTCAGAACCTCCTCCTTTTTGAAGGCGGTTCAAAAATCAACAAACAACGAGTTTTAGGAGTTCCCTGGTATTTCTTAACTACCCAAGGTCCGATACCAATAAAGGTATTGTAATGTAAACGGTAGGTGTGAAGGTATTAATGAAAAAGCACAAAAGGTGCGTCTGACCCTCTTATTCAATATTAGTGTAGCCATTGTGAAATAATGTTTATAATGGAACCTTAGAGAGCACATACACAATGTAACAATCTGAGTCATAAAGCGGAGTTATGTGCAAACGAAGAGCTTTAAAAAGAACCAATTTAAAAGTGATCGCGTAAATAATTACAGCTTTGAAGTTGTTCGCGCGGCGTTTGACTGACGTTTGTTTGAAATGAATAACTAGACGGAGATGCTATTGTAACTAGGTTATCGTGATACTCTTTTGTGTTGCTTGTAGGTACTTCCCATGGGCTCTTATGATAGTCTTGGGCACCTGCGCAAGGTGGCTAGTCTTTCGGCGTTTTACAGATTACGTTTTGTAGGGTGTGCACAGGAATTACACGAGTTAATTCCTCCATCCACATTCTACCTTCGGACGTTTAGACATTTGGCGGGTCTCCACCCTTTCATAGTCGATGTTCCGCGCTTCCGAACCAAGCGATTTGAGTCATCGTTCATCGTACGTACATCAAAGGAGTGGAACAAGTTGCTGGCGTCAATTTTTTCGTCCAAGTACGACGTAGGGGCCTTTAAGAGTAGAGTGAATAGGCACTAGTATACTGTCTTTTGACTATATCACCATTTAACATTAGGCGGGATCGTGGTCAAGCTCTAGTTTATATCCCATAAAAAATAGCCATATTCAATCTGTTTGGCAATATCATTCACAGGTAAAATAATCCACATGTTTAAAAAAACCACATATTCAATCTTTTTACTAGTGATATGATAGTTAAAGCAATCACTGTACGATAATCACGCTTATTTGCCTATATGTTGGTGAGCTTATCACCATACACCGGGCATAGATCATAGCAAGTGATTTTTTGTCGTCATAAATCGAAACAGAAACAACACATTTCAAAAGGAATACTTCAAGGGTAGTTTGATAAGAGTTTGGTTAGGTTCTCATTAATTCTATTTCGTAATATTCCTACGATAATTCGGAAATACGAAGTCCATACAAAATAGCGATGAACGCTTGATTCGTTTACTTGTTTTTTCTCGTAAATATACTTGTTTGATTTATTACAGAGACTGTTGACGCGACATTGTTGTCTCTTGACCTTTCGCCGTGAAGTCTAAAACAATTGAAATAGTTGCTGCTCCACTGCTCGAGTGCAGGCATACTGCTGACGTCATACTGTCCGCTTACGTCACAATTATCAATTAGCCGTTCAATGGAAACGTTATATATAGTTAAATCATTGAAGTAGATCAGTATGACCTGTCTAATGGAAAGTCTGCGATAACGTTGGCCATGTTTTGTGTCATTAATAGACATCCGTCCTTGTTTCATATCAGCTTACTTTGCTTTATAATCTATAATAATAAATAATCATCATCAGCCTGTGTCTATCCACTGGTGGAAATAACCCTTCCTTACAGAATTCTACCACGTACGATCCTTCCCTTTCCGCATCCAGCTTCCGGCTATCCTTATACGATCGTCGGTCCATCTGGAGAGAAGGCGATTCATTCCAAGAGTTTCCTCTCCATCTGTCGTCGTTGACTTGGTAGTGTCACTACGAACTCCAAGATTGCAGACTTTACAAATGTATCATACCGAGCACAGCTGTTTCCATTGCTCGTTGTGTGAGTTTAAGTTTGTGGACCAGCTAAACGATCGGAGTCCAAGTCACTGCAACGTCATAGCTGGAGGATGCGCTGGTTGAAGCCCTCCGTCTTCAGGCATTGGGATGTTGCGGAGTTTTCTGAATGCCGTCCAACTCAGCCGAATATGCCTATCGATCTTATTTAAGTAATTTAGAAAATAATGTACAACGGACAACCATTAGACGAAACGAGTTATGGATTGTAGACCGCGGAGTGGGACGCCCTAAGACTTGGTGGAGCGATGATCGTCGCAGAACAGCAGGCAGAAGCTGGATGAGAGTGGCCTAGGATCCTGCTCAGTGGCATGTCTTTGAAGAGGATTATGTCCAGCAGTGGACTGATACAGGCTGATGATGATCATTATAATAATAAACAAATATTTTCGAGTTCACCACATCGCACTTTATTGCATGTTGTATACACAGTAATACTTATAAATATGTCTATATTAAAATTCTAGTGGCGCCATCCAACTAAAAGACTAATAAAACTGGCAATAGTCCACTATGATGCCATGATGGAAGTTTATTATGTACACAATTGGCTTAACAGACTCGGGACTCCGGTGTTGTGGAAGTTACCGCGACAATGTTGAATTAATATCCACGTTAAGAGAGTCCCATTAGGGATGTTCATGCCAAAAATATATCAATATAATATATCGTGAGGATGTATCGATACTACGCGATATATTGATATTTTTCATACATTGAAATTTGTTTATAATTAATTAGCGTTTTATATTAATTATTAGAAAAATTTGTACTAATAGAGCACTCGAATCGGCGCGTAACTGAGAGGTTCTCGTTTCGGATACCAGTCCAGACTATTTGATTTGATTCTGCTAGCAGTACAGCCTAGTTGCATAGATTATAAAATTTATACAACGAGTCCTGCCATCGTGAAGGGTAGGAGTGTAGTAACCCACTACACTACGCTATTCGTGATGGCAGCGCAAGTAAGGGTTGTATTTTATTCAAGTTGTCAACCACATATAAAAGAAAGAATGGAATGCTTTTTTATTTAATTTTTTACGATATTTCGTATATCGGATGAAATATATCGATAAATTAGATGATTCGATAACATCGGATTGGACCGATATATCGCGTCCATAAATCGATATTTTATGTAATATCGATATCTATCGTGCACTCCAAAGTCCCATGCTCTTCTTTTTACTATCAAAGTTATATTGCTCAAAATCGACTTTGAGGATTTTATGACCAAACAAAGGCAGGTTATTACCCTTCTGGACAGCCCAGCGGTCATCAATAACGGTTCATGTTAAACACAACACAGTCGCTGTTCATACCATGGCGTGTGTAATCTCGTCAGCCTTCGCATATTATTGATCATTCTGCTGTACGTCTGTAGTAATAAACGCAGCTCTAATTCAACGTTTCCGGTACGAGCGCTCGTAACGTATAAATATCTAGGCAAAGTATTTCATAAAATGTAATATATCCGTGGTAGCTCAGTGTCCGGACGCTCGCCTCAAGTTACACAGTCCGCTAGAAACCAGAGTCGGATACTCGGTGCTGGCACCAATAAAAAAATTCTAGTTTTAAGTGCTGAATTATTACGCGTTCGGCGGTGAAGGGAAGAATCGTGAGAAAACTTACATGTGTTAGAAAATTTTCGCTGAGTGTCTCTTATTTTATCCGTGAAATGGCAACCGACCAAGTCGTGGTTCGGCCCTCTCGGGTGTCCTCGAATCGGAATGCTTACGCGTAGCATAGTAACCGTCCAAGCCGAGGTTACCCCTCACCGGGGGACCCTTGTGCTATGCCAAACCTCAATCCGGTGAAGCAGTCAGGGCCAGCTTCTCTGGCCAAACGGTGTAGTTTGTAAAAAAAATTCTAACACATGTGAAGTCGGGCAACACACTAGGGCCACGCGGCGCTACAGAAAAGGTCCAACATCGAGACGTATATCTATAACTGTAATTTTTTAACTAGTGTTAAACAAGGTTGTGTTGTGAAGAATCCTTGGATACTGAATATATGACCAGTAGAGATATTGCTTACAAGATATTTGGTGTAATACCAATTTTACTAGGTAACGACTTTCGGAACACAGTTGAGTAAGTGTCGACTTTGTTCGCCTTGCTGAAGTCCATTAATATTAAAACTACGGGAACAAGTAAAGGCAATACGACGGTTATAACCGTGGGTGTCTAGTTTTGTGTTTGTTTATTTCTTCGTGTGAGGGTTACATTGACGTTAAAAAGCTCAACTATTATTAATTTTGTCGAGTTGTAGATATTAAAAGTAATATATACTGGGAGCGAATACTGGACGAATTTCAACGTCCAACAGTAAGTGAGCATTTTACTGAAAACTGTGAAAAAATCATACCTTAAACGACATTTTTATGTACTATAAGGACAAATAGGCTAGTTTTATAGAGGGATATTTCAATTGGAAGCGCAGATAACTGCGCTGTAAACCACAAGTACCATTAAAAGACAGACATGTTACAATAACAAAAAAAAATTGTATTTGTTGTAACCATAGCGGCAAGTAATTTCAAAAGTTGGCTCTACCTACCACAGTTTAGTATAACTTTTACAAAAAATTGTTTTTGTGAAACAGGTCGAACTTATTTAATTCTTGACTACAATAGTAGCTTGACCAAGCCACGGCCTACAAAGGGCTAAAGAGGTTGAATAAGAAAAATAACTCAATTGAGTATGCCTAGGACCGAATAAAGTAAAGAAAGACAGCCCTATAATTCTGGGCTCGTAGAATTAGACTACGGTATCCCCTGCCTGTCTTAGAAGGCGACTAATAGGGGTTCACTGGACGACAAAGGTCCCCCACCTTTCTCGCCTCTCGCCAAATTGAACCCGGGAAGTAGGCGACATCGGCTGGCCCGTGTCGCATTGCACTGCGCTGGCACAGGGGGGGGGGGGAGCAGAGTGCGGGAGACCCTGAAGGCGGGGTATCTACTTGAAGATTTCCCCCCGACAAAAAAGGGTAAAGTAAAGAAGACTCAGACGGAAAGCATAGAAATAACGTTTAAAGATTTCGTTACACAGATAGTTAGCAATAAACCGTATTAAAAATGATACTTTTAGATGGAACGATGCCTTTAATGCGACATATGAGACGAGTTAAGAAATTATTGCACATAAGACAGATGAATTTACACGCTTCCGCTGAGACGCGCAATATTTCTCTGTGATCATGATGACGGAAGCTGTAAAGTGGCCCGGCCGCCACAACGGTAGCGGGATCAAAACAGAATACGCGAGTAAATCTACTTTTTATTCAGCTCGCATACGAAATTATTTAGACAACGCCAACGCGCGGCGAATGTTAAGGACGTCGGAAACATTATCCCGAATTAATTAAATTTATATGTACAGTTTAGTGACGTCACAGTGTTTATCGCAGTTTAACTTAGTACCAGTAACTCACAAGGGATAAATACTGTTGTATATACATGTCATGTTTATTTTGTAGTTGTTGGTCAAAGACAATTTACGAGCAACAACACAAACGTTAAGCTCTGCCGTAAGAATGTTATGACTAATTAAACCTAACCAAACTCTCATTAAACTACTCTTGAAGTACATATTTTCCAGTTAAAATGAATCATCGAAATCCGTTGGCGTGAAATTGAATTATTCGTCCGTTTGTCGCGCACATAGTTAATGCAAATTCAAGACTAATATAGTTTTCTCATGGATCTAGCTATGGTAGTTAGATTTTGGCCACACGGAAGCACCAGTTTCAAGATAAAAAAAGAATCATCAAAATCGGTTCATCCAGTCAAAAGTTATCAGTTAACAAACATATAAAAACAAACAGACGTATTGATACCCTCCTCATTTTTTGAAGTCGGTTGATAAACTGTATGTATCTAAAATTTAAACTGATTTAATATCTAATTTTCAAGGCCAAATAACGCATAAAATTCAATCATGAAAATTGCCGAACTTCGAGAGTTACGATAAAATAATTTCAAGGAAAGTTACGATATAAAAGGTTATAAATCAGCTGTTAATTTGCTGTTCCTATAAGAGAGGAGTGACCTTCGGCGGGGGAAAAAGCGAAATTAATTCCGAGCTGTTTAACTCAGCGAGTTACGCCGAAACAGTCGTAAAAGCTTCAGCACGTGTAAAACAATAACAGAATCGTAGCACGTTAAATAAATGAGCTTCAGACATTTTCTTTCTACCGTATTATTGTTATCAGAGTTAACGGATGTATTAATAGCTATTCTATCTCTAAGTCCAAGTCCAAGAGTAGCTCAGTGTTTGGTTCAATTCTGACAATGACACCCATGAGAAAAGCTTATAAGTCTTAAATTTGTATTATAATACGCGACAAATGGACGAATAAAAAAAGCATCGAACAAAGATCGTCCAGGTAGTTGTATTATTCTAGTGAAGTGAGAAGCATTTTTGATGATAAAGAGAAAATCCATAGAAATTAATTTTAATAATAAAACATATCTCACAAATAAAAAAGAGTGCGTGTTTTACTTCTTTGGTATCATTAAAAATTTTTTAAAAATAATTAATTACAATAAAATAATAAACTACTGGAAAAGAATAGCCAATACATTCAATAAAAATCAGTTTAAATTTGTAAAACTAAATAAATATTACCTTGTATATATATAAAAGAGAAAGTGTGTGAGTTTGTCCCGTATAGGCTCCGAAACGGGTGGAACGATTTCAATGAAACTTTCAGGGAATCTTCAGATTGACCTGGCGACTAATCCTGTAAGTTTGGTGACGAGCACTTCTCTTTTTGAACTGTCAAATACAGCTTTTATTTACTATGATGATATATTGTTTAATAACACAAATTTGTATTGACACATGCGTTGTGTTTAAGTACAATGGAGAATAGTGAATGTACATGGGTGTAGGTAATGATCATCACCCGCTCGAGAAGAGAATAGAAGAGAATGAATACGAAACGAAATAAATAATTTAATATATTGTGAGAGTTAAATTAAATATTTAATGATTACATTTAATTAAATAAAATAAAGCAAAAATCTAGCCCGGCGAAGTGAACTGGGTACGCTAGTATTAATTAATAATATTTCAATTTATATCAATAAATAATATATACGGATAGTAACCTCAATGATATTGGAGCATTTGTAAAAATATATAAGAACAATTTTTTCACTGCAACATCAACCTGTTACTATCGTCATTTTTTCAAAAGGCGCTTAAAGAAGTATGCAGCTTCAACCTGTGACTTGCGTTATAGTGATGCGCGCGCATCTTAAAATTTCACTCTCACAATTTTTTTTATAACTTACCTTAAAAAAGTATAAATTAAAAAAAAAAGTATTTGTAATGTATTTGTAATGTAAGTAAAAATTGGTGTAATTTGGTGTAAACGGTTACCACCTTGGATCGCGTGACAGAGTGAAATAAATTCCAACGGAAGTGTCTACGGCGTAGCAGCGTATCAAATACAAATTGTGTTGGGATATTAGCGTGCGACGTGTTCCTGCGCCGCTTGTTTCGAGTCACGCGATCTATGTATAATTATGTGTCTTTCAAATTGTAGCATACGTTAGGCGAAGGAAGTATTATATAGTCTAGTATTTATCCATAATCTAGGTGGTAGGTTCGAATTCACCATGCGACTATTGAAAGCACCAGCTTAAGCTTAGTTGGAATGGTAAGCAAGAATGTTAGTGATATTTCTGAAAAATGAATATTGTTAGTATTCTGTTTTTTTTAAAATACTGTATTCATATTTCTTCATACTGTGGTGTAAAAGAAATCTTTAGGACATTCGATTCTTAGCTCTAGGTGTATAAAAGTGATAGCAAACGTCTATGTGCTAATTTATACATATATATATATATAGCGCAGCGACTTGGGGTCGATTTTTTACATGATCTAGTTTTATTTTTAGTTTGGTATAAGTACATAGTTTAAATCTTAATTATCTAAAATAAAAGTAAAACAATGTAATATATATACATATATATATACACTTATTTTCTATATATAACGTATATATATTAAAATCTGAATATCGGAAATGGATCCAACAATGAAATTTAGTATGCAGGGATTTCGTAGGCAGTAAATTGATCTAGCTACGAGAAGCATTTGCTATTAGAAAAAAACGTTTCATCCGTGTATACACTAAAGCTACTGTTGATCGCATGGCTGCCCAATAATAAGCCAATGTGTGTTTGATTTGTTAGACCAAGAAAATCAATTGTTTACTTATATACACACGTGGTTTCATCAATATGTCATTGGCATCTAATAAAAAAAAACGATTTCTCAAAAAAAACGAGCGTGTACGACCATATGACAACGTATAATAAATACACGCGCTTTGCTTTGTCTTTCATTATTCGTACAGCGAAGGACTGTAATAGTATGCCTGCGTCTGTCTTCCCCTCGATTACAATGTGGGTATTTTCAAAAGTAGAGTGAATAGGCATTTACTAAGCTAGTGCGCCTTACCGTCCAGGACTGCATTTCCACTTAACATCAGGTGGGATCGTAGTCAAGCACTTGCTTAGAAAGTATAAAAAAACGATTGCCCAAGATGGAAAAAAATGTGTGCGCGCACTGTTCTCTTTGTTTTACGGTATGATACAGACAATAAACGATACCGAGTAAAGCTCAGTCATTCTAGTTATTCCTTTTACAAGATATTTTCAAAAATGTAATATTGGTCGTGTACTGTGAAATGTAAGGTGTGCGCCTAAATACTGACCTGACAGTAACCAATTTCACGCCGGTCATTTTTTATAGGTTCCTTTGAGAGGCGAGCACTTAACGAGTCGAAGCCGATATTGTTGATGCGCGCTCATTATTCATACGGTGACGTAAGGAAAAGCAATAAGTCGCCGTCCGGGGCTGCGGGCGCCTCGTGAATACGCAAACGACGTTAATCCGCACTATCGACGATAAAACGGCCTCGCGTTAACGGCGCTCGTGAACAAATCGTCACGTCCCCGTGTCGTGGGCGGTTAGATACTTAAATTTTATGCTCCGTGGTGATAATGAATTCACGTCCGCTTGTATTTGTTTATGTTTGTAAACGCTAATATGTATTATAGAGACTATCGTACTATCATTCATCTATTATTTTATTGTATATAAATATATATTATATTAATCTCATAACTATTTATACATGTATCATATTTATTGTACTCTTATTGTCTGTTGTCTGTATAAACTTCGCACGACTTTAGGTAATCCTGGGCACCACTGAAAATCATCAGCACTGTCGTATCCTTGCGACGGCATATGCTGAGACGGTATCCAATATTGGCACCATGTCTTATGTACTATTTATCCGTTTTATCTTTAATTGTATCTTTTTATATTTTTTTCTGTCTTTTTGATGTGTTTATTTTGACGGCCAATAAAGAATATGTCTATATCTTATGTCGATACGTGAAACTAATATTTTGTAGACGGGTTTTTTTACGAAAATTGCGCGGACGAAGGAGTGTGAAATTTCTCACACTTAAGTATAGTTTATGAAGCGTCAATAGCCTAATTAGTATACGGCCTGGGAATCAAAGGTCGTGTGTCCGAATCCACCATTCGACTATTGACGTGAACCATCTCCTAGCAAAAGATTAAGCTTAGTTGGAATGGTTAACAAGAACGTAAGTAATTTTTTTTATTTATTTTGGCATGAACAGTCTTGTAATGTAAAATAAGTTACACAAAATAAATTTTAAATGCTGACAAGGAGTACCCAATATCTCTTATTCTAATATCAAGTTTAAGCTAGAGAATAGATAAATAAAAAATTAAGAAAGGAAAACAGAATAGAAAATATTTGTATATATCAATATATACAATTTCAATAATTTAACTAGGATATTTTTTTAACCTCTTTGAATGTTTTCTGAAAAAAAAATGAAACATGCTAGCTTTATTTTTTTTTAATAAAAAAAACAGTTTATATTATTATGCTAATATTTTTTTAAAATAATGAATACGTAATTTAATATACAATCATAGATGATGAATACAGACATAAGATACATAATCATAATAAGAAATCACAGTTACATAATTAAAATCGTTCAAACAAATTTACGTCTCATCTGATCAACAACAGAGATCAAAATGAAAACGACGAGTTTCAAAAGCATCTTAGCTTCTTAAAAGCTGATTATTGTGCCCTGGTAACTCGCTCGTTAAAGACCGATATTGATATTGGCTATGAAGGACAGGCATTATTGTATTATACATTCAAAGGTAAACATAGAACTCCTAATAAATCGAAAAGAAAAATGTACGTATGCATGCGTGTGTATGCGTGAATGTGTATCAAACGCATGGTAGTGTGTGTATTGTTTTTTTTAATTGTAAATCAATAAAAAAAACATTGCACAAAAAAATACCAATTAGCTGAACACTCCTTTTGAAGTCAGTTAAACATCAATCGATATTGAGAATGGCAGTTAACTTAGTTTATTAATAAAATAAAATATGAGAGCTTTTAAAACTTCTCTGCTTTCATTTTGATGTCTTTTCATCCGGTGAGATGTTAATTCGTTCGATCGATTCATAATTATATATGTAACTACGATTCTATAATATTCTCAGCCTATAATATACGAAAACCTCTGTAGCTAAGGAGCACGCTGTTCTAACACAAATAACCAC
This sequence comes from Meandrusa payeni, assembly GCA_029286785.1. Lineage (NCBI taxonomy): Eukaryota > Metazoa > Arthropoda > Insecta > Lepidoptera > Papilionidae > Meandrusa > Meandrusa payeni. Next base: position 9,952,579 of record JAGSMX010000029.1, read on the forward strand.
AATTACAGCTCTGACTAACTGCCTCATTCTACTCGACCAAACAAATATCTAGCAATAAATCTAACCTATAAGTCTTTCCCGCAATTACTCGGTAATAGATTATTTCCCAATTATCTCAATTGACATGATGTATTTAAAAAAGCTCATACAATGTGTGCGGAGGTCACTTACATCTTTCTGAAAGCTGTTGTGTGCAGAAAATAAAAGCAGATATTACGGAGTGATTTTTAATTTACGCCAATACTGCATTGACAGAGAAAACTGTCTGTCTATTCACACTATGGTTAAAAGGACGGTAGAGCTGATATAATTGTCTTCTTCCGACAATGGAAAGCAACAAACATACTCCCCCCCGTTGAAGGATCCTACAGCAGTTCCCCAATGGGAGAGTTTGTTCCCGCGTGGACATTGAATAGATAAACCTTTTAAATTTCACTGTAAGCTCCATTTATATTTTGATTGTAACCTACCTTTATATTTTGATTATAATAAGATTGGTTGTATTATGATAATTAGGAAATACAAAGAGTGCGTCCACGCGTAACAGTGTGTAACGTTTCACTAGATTTAGAGTCGGTTATTGTTTTAACTTGTACGTATGCCTGTGATTGTGTAATACACTTTTCAGTTTAATATAAATACAATAATTTAAAATAAAAAACGTACCTTTGAGCTATTCCTATTGGATTCGAACCCACGTCTCGTATCAGCAATTCCACGCGTTTCTATCCATTAGCACCAAGACGGCAGTCGGGCTGGGGGCTATATACTAACTAACATTAACTTATTGCTGGCTTCGAGAACTATGTCTGGATTTTGAGAGCATTTTACTATGAGACAAGAATTCGAGTCGAGTCGAGTCGGGTCGTTGGGTTGGTCTGAGTCAATGTACTATTTATCTATTCAGTTTATTTTCGTAGTGTAGTTTGGTCCCCTGGAACAAAAAGAAAATAATGTTTAAATACATCTAACAATGACAATCTTTTCAAATGACTTAAAAAAAAGAGTAGGTTTTCATTTCGTCTGTATTTTTTATGTTTGTTTCCCGATAACTTGATGCGGGAAGCATGTGATCCCATTCCAATTAAGTCCAGTTCTGGCAGTGGCATGAGAAAACCATATAAGTCTTAAATTTGAATTAAGAATGTACGCGATAAATGGACGAATAACTCAATATCACGCCAACCGATTTAGTGGTCCGCTTCCCGAAGTGGCACTCAAAGTTATTTTTTGAATTTTGAATGTCCCTCAGATTATTCGTGAAATAGCAAGCGACCGAGTCGTAGTTCGGCACTTTCGGGCGCCCTTGGATCGGAATGCTTACTCCTAACATAGTAACCGTCGAGGTTACCCCTTACCGGGGGGACCCTTGTATCGAGTTACTAGCAATATAGGTTCAGGCTAAGCGACCTAAGACCTATGCCACCTCTCAATCCGGTGAAGCAGTCAAGGTCAGCTTCTCTGACCAATCTGTGTAGTTCGTCATTTTGAAAAAAAAAACTGATTAGATGATTTATTTTTTATTGGTAGTTTTATGAGACTTTAGTTAGGTTCTGATTAATTATATTTCGTAATATTCCTATGATAATTCGGAAATACAAAGAGGGCGTCCGCGCGTAATTGCGTTTAACGTTTGATTCGATTTGAAGTCGGTTTTTGTTTTTGCTTGTGAACTTGTTTCAAAATTTCTAACAATATTTTCTGCTTCACAAATATTACTCACATTCATGATAGTTAGCTTAATTTTAGTTGGAATGGTTCACGTCAATAGTCGAATTGCGTCGTAGACAACAAAATCAATAAAACGAATTTACGTATTTGTTTGTTGTAATATTCTTGTAAGCACTTTTCTATTTGGTTACGTGCTGCAGTCATCGGCACAACTTAGTTCTGAGAGCCGCGCGCCCACCGCTATTGATTTCAAACGATCCGCGAACAAACGAGTAACGCGGTCTATTTGATAGTTACGAGAAACATCTGATTCTATTTATTTATTTATTCAACAGCATCTCTGAATGCACCGCATACTTTTATTTCTAAGTGTAATGGCGCCTGCGCATTCTTTATCCGACTTCAAAAAAGGAGTAAAACGTACGATTCGAAAATAGAATCGTTAAAAATAGATTTTGATGAATCTATTTTTGAAAGCGTCTTGTCTGGTCCCATTTCGATTTGGTTCAGATGTCTGATAATGGCATGCATGAGAAATCCATATGTCTTAAATATGCATGTGCGACACAAATGGACGAATAACTCGAACGTCTATTGATTCGAATTATTTAACCTGTACTTAAAGGATAGTTTGATAAGAATTTGGTTAGGTTCTGTTCTCTATTTATTAATTAATTGAAAAACTAAATGTACGCACAATTTACTGATTGTGTGATGGAAGGCATTGTCTCCAGAGATAACGGTAGATTTCTCTCCGTATTCATTCTCTTCCCGAGTGGGTGAAGATCATTACCCATGTACATATCAGTAAATACAATTTCATTCTTATAATTTATACAAAAACATATCGGACTCAAGTTAATGTCAAAAATAAAAGTACAACGTATGGCTTGTTTGACAGGTCAAAAAGAGGAGTGCTGCGATCGTCACCAAACTTTACAGGATTAGTCGCCAGGTCAATCTGAAGATTCCCTGAAAGTTTCATTGAAATCGATACAGCCGTTTCGGAGCCTTTACGGAACAAACCCAATGTTTTTTTTATATATGTAGATTACTGAAAATTAATATAAATAGTGATTTTAATGTTCCTTTGTGGAATTTCGACATTAGTGCGACCAGTAGTAAAGGTAATTAGCTAGTGTACAGTTATTTTTAATCACAATAACGAGCCGTCGTGGTGAGTGCGTGAAAGACTCGGATCAGCTGAAAGTCTATAATTATAGCGTGACCCAATGGTGTCAGTGTCAATGACTGGCGCGCGGTACAGCCGCTGTGGACCTCCCCCCACTCCCTCTGCTCACTCCCCACACACTCGACGCTACTATGTGACCCATTTGTAGCGTAAATTTATCGTCTCTTTGGCCTATGCAATTGTTTCAATGCATACCAATGATTACGGTATGTAATAGTAATGATAGACTAGAAATCTATTGTAATAAAACTTCTATAAGCGTCAATAACTTAATGGTTTAGGGTACAGTTAACATACGAATAATTAACAAGAATGTTAATTATAGTTGTGAAAAATATTGTTAGAATACTTTCTTCAAAACATTTTTTTGACGAACTACACAGATTGGCCAGAGAAGCTGGCCTTGACTTATTCACCGGATTGAGGTGGCATAGCTCTTAGGTTGCTTCGCCTGAACCTGATGAGGGGTAACCTCGGCTTGGACGGTTACTAAGTTACCTTGTTTCACGAAGTTGCACTGAAAGATTTTTTACGCATTTAAATGATCTTTGCCATCGTTACCAAATACGTCAAATACTAACACATACACGATTAGCGTAGCGGTGGTATACTATCGGTAAACCATCGTGCCACCAATTAGCTAAAAGACTATGATGCCAATTAACGTTCATTTTGTACATAATTGGTTTATAAGAATCTTATTTCTACCGAGATGAAAAAGGTTTTTTTCTAAATAAGTGGTTGATCACGAACGCACTTGAATTCAGCTTAGCCTATGCCAAGAGCCGTAGTAGCTTATTGTCTGTGCTTGCGCCTCAAGTTGCACAGTACCCTAGCATCACGAGGTCGATCCCCGGTGCCGGCACCAATAAATTTGCTGTTACAATTTTATGAGCTGATTTACCACGCGCTCGGCCGTGAAAGAAACATCGTAAGCTAACCTACATGTTCTAGAATTTTTTTCTAAGACATGTGAAGTCTTTCAATCCGCACTTGTGCCGCGTAGCGGACTATGTCCTAATACTCTCTTTACAGAGAAGGCATGTGCCCAGCAGTGAGACATATATAAAAATGCCTATTTATTGTACTACCGTTGTTTAAGTCTGTCTAGCTATTATTTTCTCTCTCTCTCGGTTAAAATGTAAAGTTTTGGGGCTTTAAAACATTTGTTTCATTTGCAAGAAAGTTTTCATAATTTAGATAGTAACAAAATACCGGGGCAATAAAGAAATATTTGGTATCGCCTACGTTTGTGAGCGAACGAAATTATGTCTTCTGCGATAAGTTTCGGTCGTTATTCAAATGCTAGATTTATAGAAACCGCTAGACAGACTGCTAGATCGACGACCTGCGAGTTCTTTATCTGTACTTCAAATGGCATGGGGTCGTCGCATGAGAAAAGAAAAACTGTCGCCAGACTTAGTCACTGAGTAAGATTAATAAAAGGTCAAAGTTTCGATCGTCGTTTAATAAATTTGAAATGTTCTGTAATGTTTGCTACAGACGTTCAACGCTTGTCGTATATTAGAGCGAATTGACTTATTTTTGTAATAAAAAGTATTGTATTCTGACTATTTATATTACAATGAAATATTACGGGATACTACTTTGCGTTTTATATTTATTGCATAACAAGGACACATCTCTATATTATAGGAACGCAGAATGCTTTTTTTAAATAACAACCTATTTTATAAAAGGGAAAGTGTGTGGGTATGTTCTATACAGGCTCCGAATACGGTTCTATACGGCTAGACGCATTTCAACGAAACTCTCAGGAATCTTTAGATTGACCTGGCAAGTACTCGTAATCCTGTAAAGTTTGGTGTCTGTCACTGTTAAACAAAACAAATGTTGTACTTTTATTTCTGACATTAATTTATGCTTGTTTTTGTATAAATGATAAGAGCGATATTGTATTTACTGATATCTACATGGGTGTAGATAATGATCTTGACCCGCTCGAGAAGAGAATGAATACGGATAGAAATTAATTATTTAATATATTGTGCGAGTTAAATTAAATATTTAATGATGTAAGTTTATTGTTTAAATAAAATAAAGCAAAATCTAGCCCGGCGAAGCGGGCTGGATTCGCTAGTATGTTATATTAAAAATTTATATATAAATGTATGTTATATTTAAAATTAATATATAATAAAATTTACATAACTATATAACTAAACTGCTGCGACACAGTTGCCAACTACTGTAGCAGTTTACGTACGTTCTGTATTGTAATATTTCTTTTTCTTTTGTCCAAATAAAATTTTATTTATTTTTTTATTATTTTTATTTTATATTACAAGCAAAACCAAAAACCGACCACAAATCGAATCAAACGTTAAACTCTTTGTATTTCCGAATTATCGTAGGGATAGAATTTATCAGAACCTAAACAAATATTCAACAAACTACTCTTAAAGTACATCATTTCTAATAAAAAAAAAAAATAAAAATGAATAAATGAAATCGGTTGGCGTGATATTGACTTATTCGTCCATCATGGCGCCTTGATTCAAATTTAACATTTATATGGTTTCCTCATAGATGCCGTTGTTAGAATTAGAATAGAACCACGCGGAAAGCATCAACTTCCAAATAAAAAAAAGAAACATCGAAATCTAAAGTTTTGAGATAAACATACAGACGAATGGAAAACCTCCTACTTTTTGAAGTCGGTTGAAAATAGTTGTAAGAGCAAGATTTACTTGATAACTTTCGACTGGGTGAATGGGTTGTGATGAGTCTTTTTTCAATTGAAAGCTGATGCTTCCAGTGTGGTCCCATTTGAATTTGGACAGCGAAATCCATAAGAAAACCATATAAGTCTTAAATTTGCAATTAAGTGTGTGCGCGACAAATGAACGAATAACTCAATGACATGCCAACCTATTTCGATGATTAATTATTTTATTATTGGAAAGGATGTACTTCAATGGTACTTTGATGAGAGTTTGGTCAGGTTCTCAGGATTCTCGGGTTCATTGGGCGACAAGGGTGGGGGCCTTTGTCGTCCGCCAAGGTGGACCCGGGAAGAAGGCGACATCGGCTGGCCCGTGTCGCCTTGCACTGCGAGGGCACAGGGGGGGAGGGAGTAACCTCCCCCGAGAAGTGCTCTCTATGAGCACAGTGCAGAGGGGCTCCGGTGCGTTCCACTGGAGATCCCGGAGCCCCTCACCATGCACCGAGGAAGGGCCACCGGGGAGGTTTTAGTGGGTAAAAACCCCACATAACCGCCGCCTTCCCCCCAGAAGGCGGGGTATCTTTCTGAAGATTTCCTCCTCGTTAACAAAAAAAAAAGGATCAATTCTATTTCTACGATAATTCGGAAATTTTATGTAATAAAATTTGATGGACACCAGTCAGGACGGAAATCAGTTTTGTTTTTACTCTTAAATATATTTGTAGATTTATTTATTACATACATATGTAATCCCCCGAGAGTCGACAAGCTACACAGACAAGCTAGCAGACACAGCTTTAAGCGTATATCACTAAAATTGGAATGTCTGTCGTCAATCTCACCTCGTGAGCACTTTCCAACTAGGGTGGCCCAGTGAATGGTATTATTTTGAAGAAGCGAGGAAGGTGTAATTCAATACTCTACGGCCTGCTCCTGGTGATCAACGTGTGGCGACATGAGCGCAGTCAAAACTGGCCGTTGAATATGTACGGAGCCGGTAAGCAGTAACATTTAACTGGCCTATAAATAGACTTTAACTTCGCTAACGGCTCGAAGTCTTATACGCACGCGATCTTGCCACACAAGCGATTTTATACCTTACTGTAAATCATCCTGGTTTATTTCCGCTCGATGGAGTGCGAGTCGTAAATTCGCTTTCCGTTTAAATATGGTAGTAAAGACAGCGCTATATCGATCTATGATTTGATTACCATTATTTATATTTACTATACTCGTATATTCTCTTTTTGTATAGGAAAAGGGGCGACCTTACGGCTCATCTGATTTTAAGTGATCACTCGCCCATGTACTTCCACAGCACCGGAGGAGCTGCAGGTGCGTTGCCAGCCATTAAGATAGGAATAGGCTCGTTTCGTAAAGATTTGGAAACACCGCTGGTGACAGTTGATTCCATATGTTGACAGTGCGTGGAAGAAAGTCGAGCGAGAAACGTACAGTAGTAGAACGCCAACGCTTTAAGGAAAATTTTAGAACTGCACACAACGTGAGCTTATTAAAGCTCTTTTCTATTGTTCTTTAATTGTTTACTTTGTTTTGTTAATAACAGTTACTACATTTTTTTTAATGCCTGATTTTTGAAGGTGGTGTTGGAGAATGCTCTGGTTTACGAGTCGTAGAACCCCGTTGCATTGTATTATCTCCGCGACCGCTTCGTCCGTTTCTCATGACCATTTTTAGGTTGTACTCTATTATTTTCTCTTTATGCGGCAGTTGCCCTTGTCACCAGTCTTCGTGTGGCGTCGTCACAGTCATATGTGATAAATGACAGCTCACGTTATTATCATTCGCCGCATCCTGGACGTTGAGAAATAATGCCTAGTTCGTCTCGATCTTGATGGCCGAACTAGAGTGATAAACTCGTAGACATGAGAAATATATAAACACAACATCGCGGTTATATGCGCTAAAACGCGGGAGAGCACGAGTAACTTCAGACGCACCAGACTCGCTACAAGTTCATTTTGTACAAGACCTACCCTACTTATTACTCAACTCTCCTCCTTAAAGGCCTTCACATCAAACATATAAATTTAATAAACATAAAATAAATGGTATAAATAAAACTGCAGAAAATATAGCAACCTCGATACGGGTTTCATATTTGAGCCGTTTGGGGTAGAAACTTTGGGTCCGTGGGGTCCTAGTGCACATCACCTTTTTAATGTGTTAGCTAAGAAGTTGGTCGACACATCTGGTGACCAGAGTGCTGGCTTATACCTTGCACAGAGGCCAAACATTGCCATACAACGTGGCAATGTTACCAGCCTTCTGGGCACGCTGCCAAGCGATGACGGTTTGGCACAGTTATATTTTTTGTAAATATTTTGTAATATCTTTTAAATTGTAAATATTTCTTTATTAGTTAGTATATGTTATAAATGTAACTTGGGTAATGAAATATAAATAAATTATATTTATATAAAAAAACAATAAAAGAGAACCTTCTAACAATTACCCATCTAGAACCTATATTTTTTGGCTAAAAATCATTATTCTCTATATACAAATTTGTTCAAATAATAATTAGGTAATTATATTTGCCACCGTTTGCCAACAAGACGGATGACTGGCTGTGATGATATGATAAATATTCTAACAAAGAACATTTAAAAACAGTTTAACAGCACGTTTTTTCGACGACAACTTTTGAAAGTTGTTAAGGTTTCCTTTACAAAAAATTGCGTGGCCTTAATAAAGTTCGAAAAATTTCCAGGTTGTTTCTACGAAACGGTTTCTCAATTGAAAATTTTGTTTGCGAAACATTTTCATATTTTGTTAATAGAAAAAATAATAAGCTTATAATTCAATTTTGAAACGAGTTAAATATTCAAGGTTTGCTTTGCAATACATAGTTATTAGTTATTAGCGATTGCATAATAACGAACTGTCGTCAGCGGTGTTTCTGAACCAGTATGATTTGGGGACATTCAAGATACGAGGCTTTTCTCTCTTAAAGGCCAGCAATGCACCTGCAGCTCTTCAGATGCTGTGGGTGTTCAAGAGCGACGATGATCACTTAAGGCCAGGTGAGTCGTGAACTCCTGTGTCCGTTTTCCTACTAAAGTTGCGTTTCTTTTGACGGAGCTACCCATGTCGGCTAGGAAAAGTGGGCCGGGACTGTTTCACTGGATTGAGACATGGCTAAAGATATACTTACTTATATCACTTAGCCTGAATCTCTATGTAAATATAATAGTTACAAACGTGAGCTACCAGGAGCAAGCGAGCACAAGTAACATCCAAGCGGTTTTTTGGAGGTGTAGACATCCATTTAAGTATTCATGAACTTTAGCGGTAAGAAACAACAGTGTGGTATGGGCAGAGAGATTAATTTCCTCCGCATATTTAATTCAAACTCATTTTCGGCTTACTACGCGGCCTAATTCCACTATAGGGCTGTCAGTTTAGCGTGATGAACAACTATTATTTTTTGTAATTTAATTTTGTACGTCAAAATATATTTTAACTGGCAGATCCTGGACGTAATTTTTATTAATGGATCATAAATAATGTACCGTAGGAGATGGACATGATATTTCGGGTATTTCTGCATAACTTAAATTTAAAAACCTTAAGTTAAAGATCTACAATTTTCTAGTTTTAATGTAAGCTCGTAGGCTGACTGGAGCAACTAACAAAATAGTAGTTCCTCTCAGGAGCCCTCGGATAAAACTGTTAGAAAATTTTCTAAGACGTGAAGTCCGCCGAGTAGAAACTAGGGCCGCATGGCGGACTATGTCTTCACATTATTTAAACAGAGACAGCAACAAACCGTGTCAAAATCCTTCGCGTGATTGACAAGACAATAGAAGAGACAAGGAATGGCAAACAACTTTATTTTATACTATATGTAATAATTTTTATATATTACTAATTGTAATGATTTATTATTATTGACTTCCATTGAATAGTTTCCCAGATGAAATAATCTTTTTAAACATGCACAGCCCAGCCTTATAATCATATATCAATATAAGCAATCAATCCTCACTACGTACTTACCGACGTACAACCAATTACTTTTTTTTTTTGTTGACGGGGAGGAAATCTTCACAAAGATACCCCGCCTTCTGGGGGGAAGGCGGCGGTTATGTGGGGATCTTACCCACTAAAACCTCCCCGGTGGCCCTTTCCTCGGTGCATGACGAGGGGCTCCGGGATCTCACGTGGAACGGACCGGAGCCCCTCTGCACTGTGCTCAAGGAGAGCACGTCCCGGGGAGGTTACTCCCTCCTCCCCTGTGCCCTCGCAGCGAAAGGCGACACGGGCCAGCCGATGTCGCCTTCTTCCCGGGTCCACTTTGGTGGACGACGCAGGCCCCACCCTTGTCGCCCAGTGAACCCGAGGCCCCTTTTAGTCGCCTTGTACGACAGGCAGGGGATACCGTAGTCTTATTCTTGAGAGCCCAGAACTACAGGGCTGACAACCAATTACTTATACTAACTAATACTCTTAAGTATATTTATACTATACTTTGGTCTCTTATATCAAATTAGGTACGACGTACTTCTGATACTTAACGATTATCAAGACAAATATCTTGGTGAAACTAATACTCTCATTTGGGGACAAAACGAACACCTGATCCCAGTAAAAATTGATCCTCTATTATATTCCCAGCGGTCGTACAAGGGACGGTAACCAGTATCGCTCGCGTGCCAGTGACCTCTAAGGGTTCACACATTTCTACGTGAAATCTTAGTACAGACATTTGCTATCAACCCTATTGTAACCAGTATATTTACGAGCAGAAATAAAAACCAACTTCAAATTCAATCAAAAATTAAACGCTATTACGCGACGACGCCCTTTAGGTATTTCCGAATTATCGTAGGAAAATTACGAAATCAATCTTAATTATAACTTCACCAAACATTCATCAAAATACTCTTAGAGTTGACCCGTAGAGATTCCAACGTCAACCATGACATGTAAATTCGAACATGTATCAAATAAGATATCACTTAATGAGATACTATTTGTAATTATATATCAAAAATATTTTAATATACACGACTGAATGGCCTCGAATTGTTAGCGAAATACTTCGAGCTACGAGCTACGGGGCTACGAGCTACGAGCTACGAGATTCGGATTCGCCCCCCAGAGAAGTGCAGTCTGACCCGACCTATTTGCTCGCTCCGTTGCACTACATAGGGTTGCTACATTTTTTATTTATTATTAGAATTTACACCTAAAATTATTGCTTCTACTTTATTAAGAACCAGCGTACCCACCCCGCCGAGCTAGATTTTGCTTTATTTTATTAATTTAAACAATACAACAATAAACTTACATCATTAAATATTTGATTTAACTCTCACAATATATTAAATTATTCATTTCCTCCGTATTCATTCTCTTCTCGAGCGGGAGAACATCTAATATACATGCAATATACTCCATTTTACTTATATATGGTTCATAATGACATAAATATACACAACGCATGTGTCAATACAAATTTGTGTTATAAAACAATAGAATATCATCATAGTAAATAAAAGCTGTATTTGGCAGTTCTATATGAGGATTACTCCGATCGTCACCAAAGTTTACAAGATTACACGCCAAGTCAATCTGAAGAACCCCTGAAGGTTTCATTGAAATCGGTCCAGCCGTTTCGGAACCTATACGGATCGAACCCACACACATTCATATATATATATATATGAATATATATACATATATATATATATATATATATATATATATATATATATGAATGTGTGTGGGTTATGTATATATATATATATATATGAATGTATGTCGATTTAGTTCAACCCCCACTCCATGTAATTTCTGATACAGTGATTGCCAAAATCTCTGAAAAGATTGGTTTATTTTTTTTATTGTTAGATCGCTCTTGCTCTTTTCCAATACACTTAAATTGTTCACTCTGCATTTATTAAAAGAGTGCCACTTCTACAGTTACTATTTTCCTTCTTATATATAATGCCTGAAATTGGAGGTGGCCAGAGATCGCTGCGGTTCACGCGTCGCAGACGCTCCGCTGCATTGCTATTAGCTTCTCCGCGACCGCTGTGTCCCTGCTTCTCATGGCCATTTTCAGGTTGTAGTCCACTATCCTCTACCTTGATGCGGCTTGGTTTATTTTATTATACATATATATTATGTATATGTGGATGCGTGTTTTATGTGTGTAAGTAGTTAGTATAAAAGTGTGTGAAATCAATGGTCATAGTAAATTTAATAAATAATCTTCAATTTCGTTGTAGGAACATATTTCATAATACGAGTGTTGACTAACGTGAAGCAAAAACTTAATAAGGAAAATTTTTAAAATTTCTGAAATTTTTTACTTAATTTATAGAGACTGCAAAATGCTAATATTTTGTTGTAAATTATGTTTAAATCAGTAAAAAAAAATTACATACACTACAATGCGGTTGATACAAATACACGTGGATATTATTTGGTTGCTTGGTAAGGGTCAATTAAATATGATAAATAATAACTGACAGAATCACCGAATAGGTTACGAGTTTCGAATTATATGCGATCCCAACGCTTTAATTTCTTGGATGCCCAATAGCTATAAGAAAAATTCCAACGAGTTTATGGAGCGCATATCGAATGTGTTGTTTCAGTAGTAACTATTAGTTACTACTGCTTGCTTAGTTAATTACAAAATATTTTTATTCAAATAAAACTAATGTTTCAACCCTATCATTACAAGCCAATATATTGAGTGGATGTGTTTATTTTATACCTCGCTATGTGTAGGTTGAAGAGGAACCGTTTTATTAGCACTTAGAGAGGGAAGTTCCATTTTATTTAACACTAATTCGATTGATAAAGAAAATAAAATTATTTAAAAAAAAGCAGCGTAGCGTTCAACTATATGAAATTTTGGGGTTCCACCCCCAGCCGGTTTGTTCCAATGGGTTTCAGTTTCCCGGAATCTTGTAGGAGAAAACAAAAGACGATACATAAAAGAGAAATTGTGTGGGTATGTTCCATATAGGCTCCGAACTGATTGACTGATTTCAATGAAATTTTCAGAAAATCTTCAGATTTACCTGGCGAGTAATCCCGTAAAGTTTGGTGAAGATCGGAGCACTCTTCATTTTGAACTGTCAAATACAGCTTTTATTTACTATGATACTACTACTACGGGTATGATATTGTATTCACTGATATATAAATGGGTGTAGGTAATGATCTCCATCCGCTCGAGAAGAGAATAGAAGAGAATGAATGCGGAGAGAAATTAATAATTTAATATTTTGTGAGAGTTAAATTACAATTTTAATGATGTAAGTTTATTGTTTAAATAAAATAAACCAAAATCTAGCCCGGCGAAGCGGGCAGGGTACGGTAGTAAAAAACAAGAATGTATAATATACGAGTACGTTCAAGTTTATCATATATATCAGAATATGTAAATCAATATATGCGAAGTGAATAGTGTATCTCAGAATAGGTGTATTATTATAGTGAGTTGTTTTATAATAAATATGTGAATATAAATTATAATATTACGTTCTCTTTTTTCATTCAAACGTCTTTCACTTTGGTACTCATTCCGATCGCTTTCCGTCCCTAAACGACTGTCGCCTCAGACGAGACAAGGACGACCATTGTCTCGTAGAATACAAAGCATGACGTAATTCAGTCTTCTGCGACGGGCGAAATGACAATGACACGATGTCCGATTAAAAGATTAAGTCAACACAGCTTTTGTACTATTGACATAGACGACTTAATTCTTTGTTCTAAAGCAAAATTAAGTGTTCATAATTTAAATTTTTATTATATTCTTACTGCCTTTTAAAGCATTGTTAATACCTAAATGTGCTGATATAACAAGGCTAATTAAAAATTTACGAAGAACCAAGCGCGATAAATTACTTTGAGGAACTGACGCGTAGGTACTTAGTACCGCGAATATACTCGTACAATTCATATAAACTAGCAGAAGACTACCTGCAGAAAAACAACAATAAGAAACAATTTAAAACGCAGCTACTAAGTACCTACGCTGCCGAATATTGTAAATAAATTAGTGTATAGATTTATGGGTGCAGTTTTCGCCAATAAACTGCCCTGGCAGTTTGGCGAAATAATTTAACTAACTAAATGTTTTTGAATATATATTTGTATAATAAATTAAAACGGATTTTGGAAAAAAAATCCTTACATATTTAACGTGTAAAATTAGACATTTATCAACCGACTTCAAAGAAAGAGGAAGTTATCAATTCGTCTGCATTTTTTTGTATGTTACCTTTTAACTTTCGACTGGGCTATCCGATTTTGAGGATTCTTTTTTTTATTTGAAAAGCGTTGCCTCCCGTGTGGTCCCATTTATATTTGATCCAATTCTGATTATGGCATCCATGAGAAAACCATATGTTTTAAATTTATAAGTATATTATGTATGGACGACAAATGGAGGAATAACTTAATATCATTGTAATCGATTGCGATGATTCATTTTATATTGGAATGGACGTACTTTAGAGGTAGTTGGATGAGAGTTTGGTTATGTTCTGATTAATTCTATCATAATATTCCTACCTTAATTCGGAATTGAAGATGGCTTTCGAGTGTGAAATCGTTTACTAATGTACTCTGAAACTCTTCCATATTCTTAAATATTTATTTAAGTCCAATATAAGCGTCAATAGCCTAATGGTTTAGGGTACGGCCTGCGAATCGTAAGGTCGTGGGTTCGAATCCACCATTCGACTATTGCCGTGAACCATGTCCTAGCACAAGATTAAGCTTAGTTGGAATGAAATTTCTGAAAAAAAGAAATATTGCTAGCTTTCTTTTTTTTTTAAAAAAAAAAGAAATTGTGGCCAGGATGTCAAGCCAACATAATACTTCATATAAAACGTGAATGCAACATAGACCTTAAAGTGAAATTATCAAAGCCTGAGAAAAACAGCAACCTGCCATTAAAATGAGCAACAGAGAGCAAGAGTGACTGGGACCTACGATCTTCGAAGTTGTAAAGGAAGTATGCGGAGATTTTAGGAATATATAGAATAATAACATATTTGCCCTTTCCAACCCCTATGTGAACAGTGATGTAAATCACGTTCCACCCAAGTTATGTGACAGGAACAAAAGTAATTTGAGAGAAAAACGTAGGGAATTACTTTGTGTTAACCTTCTAGCTAAGGTCAGTTCACAGATATCTCATTGTTTTTTATACGACTTTAGGATCAAGTGCTTCACCACAATTGTCCTTGATGATATGTGGAAGTGCAATCTTAGATGGTAATGCGCACTTTAGAAAACATCTTCATTCAGTCTTCTATTGAAAATATTGAAATTAGTCGCTGTCTAATCTTCTCTTATATATAAAAATGAATGTTTATCTGTATGTACGCATTACTTACAAGCTGCTAATTTACTATACTTTTGATGAGGGTTTGGTTAGTTTATTAATTTTATTTCGTAATATTCCTGCGATAATTCGGACATACAAAGATTTTTTATTATTTGGATTCGATTTGAACATTCATCCACTTTGACACTTGTTAAGTCAGCTATAAGGTAAATGCAGGGAATGTGAAACGAGAGCGGATCTAGAGGCAGGAATGGGTTAAATTATAAAATGCAGTAAAACCTCTTTTCAAATAAATTTATCTGTAACTATGATAAATTATATTTCGGTACAAATACTTTCTCTCGCCCCGTCACATATTTAGGTCAGCGCTGCTCGAGCCCCGCCGGCTGTCGGCTGGCCGCAGTGTCATGTCCGATGGCAACTCATGTTATTCAAGCAAGCCACGTTAAGCCTCTGTACGAATTTAAAACTAGAAATTTATTACCGATGAAACTTTTCCTGGTAAAATTTAAGCGTTCTCTATTCAAAATATAATTCTATAACTCCCTTTCTCGTTTAATTATAAAAAAACGAGTGAGGTTTACAGCACACGACTAAAGTAAAGATTCTTTAACATCGTTTATATGTTGTACTAGCGTACCCAGCCCGCTTAGCCGGGCTAGATTTTACTGTATTTTATTTAAACAATAAACTTACATCATTAAAAAATTAATTTAACTCTCACAATATATTAAATTATTCATTTCTCTCCGCATTCATTCTGTTCTCGAGCGGGTGAAAATCATTACTTACACCCATTTACATATCAGTAAATATAATATTATACCTGTAGTAGTAATATCATATTAAATAAAAGCTGTATTTGACAGTTTAAAAAGAGGAGTGCTCCCACTGGTCGTCACCAAATTACTCGCCAGGTCAATCTGAAGATTCCCTGAAAGTTTCATTGAAATCGGTCCAGCCGTTTCGGAGCCTATATGGATCAAACCCACACACTTTCTCTTTTATATATATCGATATACGAGTATATATAAGCTGTCCCGTAATTTAACGTCTAATAGAAAATGGGTGGTAGTAGATGATTGTATGATAGCTTAGAATAAAAAATCCATGTCATATTTTTTATCTTAACACTTTTACTGAAAACTGAAAATCAGGCCTTGTGCGATATTTTTAAGTACTACTCGTATAACGACAAATAGGCTAGTTTTGGCGACGGATAGTTGTAATTGGAAGTGCAGATAACTACGCTATCGACCACAATTACAATTGTAACATATACAATAATATTAAAAATACATATTTGTTATGACTATTCATTAAATTATTAAAGAAAATTATTAGTCACCTGACTTTAATATACCGTATTGAAAATTATGTACCGTAAACATACTGGCAAGTAATTTTTAAAATAAATTTCTTTACGCACGCTTAACTTACTCTAGCGCGTCGGAAAGAACCGCGAATTGTTGCAGACCGTCAAACAGTGTAAAGTCGCCTGCCTAGGACATGTCTTGCGACACGAAAGATATCAGCTTCTCCAACTAATTATGATGGGCAAAATTGCAGGAGCGAAGAGACGCGCTGGACGGAGGAAAAAGTGGTTACGAAACATCAGAGAGTGGACCGGCATTGCCAGCGTCGAACAACTGTTTCGCTTGGCACACGACAGAAATAAGTTCGCTGAGCTGACGGCCAACCTGAAGAAGAAGAAGCTTGACTTGGGGAGTAAGCTGCTAAATCGTGACGACAGCGTTACGAAATGTGTGATCGGATGAACGTTGAGAGGGCAATGCTAGTTAGTGAAGATAGAGGGAATTACGTTTCATGTATCTAAGACACAGTGCAGACATATTGTCGGTATCACACTGTATGAACAAGAGAGAGTACTGCGCACATTTTCTTTCTCTCTTGAACATTGAAATTATATATATAATATATTTTTTGCAAATACTATAAATATATATGGAGTTTAAGAAGTTTTACGTCAGTCGTGTGGTCTACAGCACACTTGTATTTAAAAAAATGATATAATAAATGAAAAAATACATTCGCATCATTCATTTTAACGATATTTTAGTCTTTCAGAAAATTTATCAAAACTGACTGTCACCAAACGTTCATTAAGTTTAATGAATGTTCTGACTAATGAAGCTTTTAGATAGTAAGAGCTTTTTATAAATAACATTATATTATTATATTTAAGTATATATTTACAGTATGATAGTAGTAAATATAAATAGTATATACATACTTAGTAATATTAGTAAATGAATGCGGGCATCTCAACAGCATTAATTACAAAAGAAACTCTTCAAACATTTCAGGTTTTCAACTAGCCCAGTTCACTTGTTCAGGTCACAAACTACTGAATGCGCTTAAAGTAGGTCACAAGTACTTCCTTCGCATTCCAAGAAGTTTTTATCTAGGTCCATAATCAGTTTGAAATATCTTTCTACTTTCTAGACAGAATAAAGATAATGGCGGGGTATTATAGTTCGTTTCGCGGCCGCAACATAATCCCCTCTCTGCTAGAAATTAAATTGAAAAGTTTCTGCTTTAAGAACAGAAGAGTGACGCTTCGTACATACACGGGCGCATGGACGGGCATATTCAATTTTATATTAATTATAAGTACGTTGTCGCTAAGCGTCTGGCTAACGTCACGGTCGGGAGTTCGAATCCCAGCCGGTTTGTAAAAACGAGTTTTCCATTGTTATTATATATACATATGTAGCACTCCTGGGTACATGTAAGTTTGCCAATTCACCACGTGACCCTAGTTCTGATTGGGAGACTTCACATGTCTTAGAAAATATTTTCTAACACATGCAGGTTTCTTCACGATGTTTTCCCTCAACGTCGAGAGCATGATAAATCAGTACTTAAAATTGCAACAACAATTTATTGGTGTCGGCACCGGAGATTGAACTTTGGTGATCGAACGTTGCTACTAATATCTAAATATCTAATAAAATAATAGATGAAAAAATTTCATAAATAAATATATTATTAAGTTAAAAAAAATAAAAATAATATGATAATTAAACGTATAAAGTTTATTTTATATAATGAAATATTGAAAATATTGGAAACAACAAGCCACCGGTATCACAGGGATATTATCTTTTTGTAACTTTAACATCAGGTGTTTTAATTTATTTTTAAATGCGTTTACAGATTTACTGTCTCTTATGGGCGGTGGCAAGTTATTCCAACACTTGGTGGCCAAGTATCTGAAACTGCCGCGGGTATAGATGAAGTTTCCATTAAGAGAGTCCGAGGTGGAGATAAAGCGTATGTCACAAGAGTGTCAGTTGAGTACATAGAGAGAACTGCGAGCGTTCTTAGCCGGTATAATTAACAATTACACCGGCAGCACGTCCCCGTGACCCGGTTTCCGCGTCGCAACGTGAATGGAGCGCTTTATTGCACTTTTTATGCAAACACGCTGATGAGTGGGACGCATAAAGCCCGAATGACGTCCGCCTTGATATATTTGCATAATAATTCAAGCCGGCTGTTCATGGGAGTTGGAACTTCTTGTTTCTCATTGCATATTTAACGACGAGATGAATTAAATGCAACATATTGTGTAATAATTAAATGTCTTTGTTCTAATAAATATATATTTAAATATACGTACATACACACATACCTCAATATAAATATAATAAATATACATAGTATAAATAAAACCGTAATATATACACTAGTATGTCATTTGTACTGTTTTTAGTAGAAGGTATAGGGTTGATATTTATACGATACGATGCAGCGAATTTCAGACAAGTTTTTAGTATAATATATTATAATTAATATACAATTGGTTACTCCTCAAGGAATTGTTTTTTTTAGTTAAAAAATTATTTTCTATTACAAATAAATTTCTACAGTTTATCCAATTTGACAGTCAGTATATCAGTGTTCAGATAAATTAAAACGAGGACGCATCTGATTAGAACTAGAAACGCGTCGATAGTAAATGGAGCTAAAATGAGGCAAGTTACGCTCTCACATTCCGGACGCTGGTGTACTACGTCGCACAGTTTATACACGTGTTATGTAAGCAGACGGCTTTATAAATGGTGTAGGGTGGCCATGAAATCCCGACAGTCAAGTCCAGCTCATAACTTGTATGCTCCTGTGTCAGATGGTCAGAGCTTAACCAGCCACATTTAACAGGGGTACTTTACAGAATTACGCAAGTAATTGCTTCTTCGGTAGGGGATATTCTAGGTGAATGTATCAGCCAGATTTAGCATACTAAACATGGGCGAGGTTCAGAAGCGAGAGAGATGTGCCCGGTACGTGATAAATAGGCATGATATCTGCCTATTATTTTGAGTCAAAAGGCTTTTTTTTTAAGAAAGTAAAACAAAGAAGGGAATAAGATCGTCCTTTTTCGTTCCAAACATTCATCATTAAAATCAAAGTTACAGCCTCTATATACAGAGTATTAGGAGACCGCTTCAGACAGACGATACTAATTTTACCTTTGATGATATGACGGAATAAAAATCGATCCTGATTCAAAAAAAAAAAATTAATCGTTTTATTATATTATTTTATTAACGACCCTTATGGGCATCGTCCGCCATGGCACAGTATACGCACCTAGTATAGATTGGCAGACGTAGAAGATTTTCCTACACGGGTAGACTTCACCAACGCGCGCGTATTCAGCATTGCTTGTCTTAATTCTTTCCATTTATTCCGATAATTTTATACTTGGTATAATAAAAGCATGGTCACCGCCGCCCGGAAAGCCACGAGCGGGATTCAATCAACATGGGCGATACCGGGAACAATGCGCCGCTATTGCCTCCGGATTGCTTTAGATTGGAGCGCACGTACCTCACTCCCGGCCTCTGAGCTTTAAAGCTTTGTACGCTACGTTATACAAAGCTTTTAGCTTCTGCTATCTTACCTAAAGGTAGACGTAAGAACAAGTGTACGGAAGCCATTCGGCGAGAATTGATTGATCATTTATTTATCGAAATTTTTAAAGTATTACTCCTGATTTGAAGAAAAAGGCTTACCTAAGGTTACTGTACATTTATTTTACAGCATGGTTTGTCAAATTCATATGACTATTGAGTTTCTTCTACAAATTATAAGAATAGTCGTAACAAATATATTATTTTAATTTTATTGTAACATGGTTTTAATTGTACTTATGGTCAATTGACCATATTGACGCAATTGCGCAAGTATCTGTGGTTCCAATTACAAATATCCGTCGCCAAAACTAGCCTATTTTTCGTTACAGTACTTAAAAATATCGCACAATGCTTATTTTTTTTCAGTTTTCAAAAAAAAAAGAAAATGAATTTTTTTATTATTTTTTCCGAGGCTGTCATACAGTCATCAATCACCCATTTACCGTTGGACATTGAAATACGGGACTACAGTATAAACATACATACATATGGATGGAGCTAAAGAAGCTTTACTTCAGTCGTGTGGTCTCAGCACACCGTACTGTCATTTAAGTCGCACGCAAGCTAAGTTACAGGAAAAACATTTCATTGTACTGTGTAACGAAAAATGTGGTGACTTCACCGAAATTTATTATTCATTTACCAAAACATAAGTGAATATTGTTTTACGTAATTTCAATGATAAACCCACAAAAAATATTACGCAACGTTATACATATATACTGGATGAATATGACCTAATTCGTTTTCCCGTTTTCATTATCGAAATATCACGTTGCACGGCGGGGTACAATTTTTTTGTTGCGGACGTCCCACGCATTCGTTCATTATGCCCGTGTTTCCCAGATGTGTGACCTTTTCACCGATTTCAAAAAAGGAGGAGGCTATCAATTCGGCTGTATGTTTTGTTACCTCACAGCTTTCGACTTGGTGAACCGATTTTAAAATTTTTATTTGATAGCTAGTGCCTAGTTCTTCCAATAGCATTCATTAGACAACCATAATGTCTTAAATTTGCATTAAGTATGTACGCGACAAATAGACCATCAACTCAATATCACGACAACCAATTTAGAAGATTCATTTTTTATTGGAAAGGATTTACTTCAAAGATAGATTGATGAGAATTTGGTTGGGTTCTGATAAATTCTATTTCGTAATATTCGTATTTGATTTGAAATCCATTGTTTTTACTCGTAAATATACTTATTAGATATATATATATATATAGTTAGGTATCTGTTATATGTTTAGAAAATTTATTTATGTATTTTAGTTTTAAAAGTATATACATATATTGATAGATATGTATGTTTATATATATATGTATATTGTGTTTTTGTATTAAAATAAATATGGTCACAGACCCACTAAAATCTTTTTTAGACATAAGTTTCTGTCCATTCAAAGGTTGTCTGGAAGAGATCGCTCTTAGCGATAAGACCGCCCATTGCGCATGCAATTACATCGACTAATGTGAAAATTGTATTATTATTTCTGTGATATATTTTGTTTTTAATTGTTGCACAATAAAGTATATTCATTCATTCATTCATTCATAACAAGTATATTTACCAGTAAAGACATTACAAATACCATATAAAAATATATTCATTAAGAAAGATAGTGGCTATGTAGTAGATTCTTAAAAGCAGATTTTGTCCATCTTACGGTGTGTGGCAGAGCATTCCAAAGTCTGACTGTTTCTGTTATATTCATATTTTAAACTTTCGTCAGTCTGTTAAGCGTATCACTGACATTCTAACATTGGGAGCGCTCGCAATTGGACGTTTTTATCGACAGCATGAAAGGCAGCTGTCGAAACTTTCGGGCGGAATGTAAATGAAGCAAACTTTTTGCGCTGCTTGTCATGGAACGAACAGCCGCGGCCAACTTTACAAATGATGTGACAATCGTCTGGTTACATCTGCCGCGAAGTAACGGCTGATAAAGAAAACGAAATTCAAATTGAATCAAACGTTAAACGCTATTATTAGCGGCCGCCATCTTTGTATTTCCGAATCATCGTGGGAATATTACGAAATAGAATTAACCAGACTAACCAATTCATCATCAAACTATTATTTTATTACATCTTTTCCAATAAAAAAATGAATTATCATAATCGGTTGGCGTCATATTGAGTAATTCGTTCATTTGTGGCGCACATACTTAATGCAAATTTAGGACATAAATGGTTTTCCCATTGATGCTATCGTTAGAACTGGACCAAATTAAAATGGGACCACACGGAAAGCACCTATCAATTATTAATATGTTCACTCGGTCGAAAGTTCTGAGGTGATAAACATCAAAAACATACATAAACGAATTGAGTCATCGCCTTTCTTGAAGTCGGTTTCTTTTTTTAATCATTAAGGGATATTGTAGAATATTATTTATGAGATTGGAGTCCATCTGTCATATTCTTTTTTATTTTTGGGACGTATCTTGTTATGCATACGAGTTAGAAGTGCACGATAGATATAGAAATTACAAAAATATCGATATATGGACGCGATATATCGCTACAATCCGATATTATCGAATCATTTAATATAAATATATTTCATCCGATATACGAAATATCGTAATTAATTAAATAAAAAGCATTTCATTCTTTCTTTTATTTGTGCTTGACAACTTGAATAAAATATAACCCTTACTTGCGCTGCCATCACGAAGGGTGTAGTGTAGTATGTTACTACACTCCTACTCTTCACGATGGCAGGACTCGTTGTATAAATATTATAACCTATGCATGTAATCTATACTGCTAGCAGAATCAAATCAAATCAAATAGTCTAAACTGGTATCCGAAGCGAGAACCTCTCAGTTACGCGCCGAGTACTCTATTAGTACAAAACTTTTCTTATATTTAATATTAAGCGCTAATAAATTATGATATATGAAAATATCGATATATTTGGGGTTAAAGAAACTTTATTAGGAACTTAAGAATTTTACAATTCACTTATGAGTCTAAATTATTTACATCTAGTTATAAAATTGGGGTAACCGTTAAAACTAAACAAAATCAGCAATATCTATTGCCGACAGATAGCAAAAAACTCGCATAAATACAAAAAGTAAACGCTATTGGATGTGGCTCAAGAACAATATTCAAAGTATTTTATTTTATTTTTTTTTGTTTTAATGTTGTTTTATAATGCTAATATATATGTATATAAATATTTTATATACATTTATATACTTATTTATATTATTTTTATATATAAGAAACAATAATGGACCCAACAAAGACCCCTGTGGTATACCAACAGTTATAGTCCTATAAGAACATCGAATTTCACCAATCTTTACTGCTTGCTGGCTATTGCTTAGATAAGATTTAAATATTTCGTACGCAGATTTAGTTAAACCGACGTCAGCAAGTTTTTGTAATAGCAAATCAAGGCTCACTGTATCGAACGCTTTTTAAGGTCTATAAATATACCGAGTGTGAAGTGCTTCCTATCTACCTTCAACTTTATTTTAGTTATAAGGTCTATTGTGGCGGATAGTGTGTTGGATTTATGTCATCATCCCTAATACGAGTACATCTGCACATATTATGATATAAAAGCAATAAGGCTATGTGATAGAGACATTTTAAGAACAAAGTACTTTGACCTTCACGTTTAAGTAAAGCACTGGCATTGCATGATGAAGCGTGCAAAAATATAGTGAATCTAGACACGTCAGTGAAGACAGTACTGGCGTGCAGTCGTGGTGACAATGCTCCCAGCATGGCCTATTTTGGCAGCGCGACATTTCGATCGACAGTCGGCCGCTGTCATCTGCGCAAAATATATCGCAGTGTCGAAAGTTTTGGCTCTAGCACTGCGCCCGCCCTGGCTCCACTTGCTCTAGTAGCAACTATATTATAATAGTAAACATATTTGCTTCAACAATTATATTCGGAAAAACTAAAAGGAAAAGAATAGATCAAAAATACTACCTGTACAGGATCAATAAGATTATTGAAAGCGATAACTGTTTCTGTCTACCCCCGTTAGAACGTATGTTTAAAGGTGAAAATAGAAAACAGAATTGAAATCAAATGTTCGAAACGCGCTACGCGGACGGCCCCCTTTTATTTCCGAAGTAATTGTTTTACGAAGTTCTGACGTCTATGTATACCTACCAATATTACAAGTATTCTTCCATACGATTTTTAAGACTTCCTTGGTACATATACGCAACTAAAGTTATGATCCTATCCTTTTAATCTTCCTCTATAATAATCCTCCTAATCTCTACTAGCTGGTGAGGGCTGCCTTGGACCGAAGCCGATGGGGGCAAATTGTCCAACTGAGGGCCTTTAGTGACCACGACAAAGAAGCAGAAGAAAGTTATCATCATGTGAGCTTCCTTGCTCAACATCGCACACAACATATTACTGACAGATTTTAGCAAAACATCATGAGTTTTGGAGGTAATTTAATAAAGACTTACATTGTTTCAGTGGTTCACTTGTAAAGGGCTTTTCCTCCAGCATAACTCACTTATTCTAAACATCTATGCACTGATCGTCAACAAAGAGAGGTCTCCCCTTTTTATCCTTAACTTCTAGTATAGGCGTCTATAAAAAAACGGAAGCGGAAACGGCCTTGTTTGCTGACGACCGATGAAAGTACTTTAGTTGACTGAACTAAAGTACTTTGGTACTTACAGATGGTTCACGTCAATAGTCGAATGGTGGAGTCGAACGTACAACCTTACGATTCGCAGACCGTACCCTAAACCATTAGGCTTGACGCTTCAAATAATTTCTAGACGTGTTAACATCGGGCGTTATCAGAAAGTTTTCCACGTCATGTCCTCTATACCGTATTACAAACCGCCCACCGCTATGATTCTAAAACAGAATAAATTAGTTACAGGGGAACTGGTCCGTATGTATAGAGATTGGAAAGCAAACAAGTATACAAACGCTAACAAAGATGACCAAACCCTTAGTTCAGGCTAATTCAAGTTGCGAGATTCCTATCTCTTATCGGCCCCAGCCCACCCCGATCGCTCATTAGACACGCGGCGAACTGAGTATATTAGCAAGGGTTGCCATTCATTCATTGTTACATTCGGTGATATTTCAGCTTTTCTATGCAAACCATTTATAAGATAGTAACAGCGTGAAAATAATTGTTAATAGTAAATAGTTGTTGATAAGCATGATAAAAAGCCCGGTAACGATTATACATGTCCCACTGTTGGGCACATGCCTTGTCTATAAAGAGAGTATAAGGGCATAGTCTGCCACGCCACACCTAGTGCGAAGACAGACTTCATATATGTTAGAAAATTTTCTAATATATTTAGGTTTCCTCAAGTTTTCCTTCATCGCAAGACGCGTTGTAAATCACCACCGGGGATCAAATTTGGATTGATAGTACTATGCAACTTGAGGCGTCCTCCCGGACACTGAGATACCTCGGCCCAACGACAACGTTTCATATTTCTGTCCTATCCAGAGTTCAAATAAACATAAATACATGAGAACAAATTAATATTCATAATAATAATTTGTTCTCATGTAATAACATAATAATTGTTTAAAGAATCGTTTATTTACATCGATATATCTCAAAAGTAGTTAAAAGTTAAAGTAACAGCCTTTATACATGTCCCACTGTTGGGCACAGGCCTTCTCTGTAAAGAGAGTATAAGGGCATAGTCCGCCACGCACACCAAATGCGGATTGGCAGACTTCACATGTCTTAGAAAAATGTTTTAAGACATGTAGGTTTCCTAACGATGTTTGCTTTTACCGCCGAGCGCGTGGTAAATCAGCACATAAAATTACAACAACAAATTTATTGGTGCCAGTACCGGGGATCAAACTCGGGTTGCTAGCGTACTATGCAACTTGATGTGACCGCACGGACACAGCTACCACGAATTTATCTTAAAGCGAGTTTAATTCTAGGTAAAATTATCATATCTATTTTAGTTTTTGCAAAAAAAGTTACAAAGAACTTGTCTCTATTTATTAGTATTAATTTGTTTAAAAAGATATTTTCCAAGATACAGAAGCTTGCTCAGTAATTGTATAGCTACGGATCACTTCCAGTATAATACGATTACTACATCTCCCGGCGCAGTCATTGACCACAAGTGAACGCTTCTCCAGGGTCGGAACACGGAGCGTATGTTAAACGTATTTATTGTGGTCTAATAGCACACAAGACAAACATAATTCATGTTAAAATGACGTAGTATCATCCTTGGTGAGAGAGTTTCAGTGACAGTGACCCTTCACCCTACGAAGGGTTTATGTTATTAAGTAGGGTAAGTGAATACGAAAATATAAAAAATGGACTGAGAAGTTGGTTTAAAACTTTGGTTTAAGAATACACGAACGCATTTTTTGCATTTGAAGTTCTTTCACAGCGAAAAAAAATGATAATGAAATTTAATTTGACTTATTAATTGCAAAAATGCATGCATAAATTTAAAAATACCCGAATTGAGAAAATCCTCTCATCGTTCGCATGAAACAACAACGCAAGACGTGGACTACTCTCTATCACTCAACGTCTTATTTCCTTATTTTCATGTTTCTAAATATAAGTTAGATTTTTTTTAAAGAAAGCTAGCAATATTTCTATTTTTTTTCAGAAAAATTACTAACAATCTTGTTAACCATTCCAACTAAACTTAAGCTTGTGCTAGGACATCGTTCACGGAGTGTCCTGTCGCTGACAAATCCGGGGCACCCCGCTCATAACGGCTGATGGCATTCGCGGAAGGTTTAGTGGGTAGGGCGAGTCCCACACATCCCTCCGGGCCCACCCAGGGTACCGGAGGATGGTCTATAAACAGATTCCCCCGCGTTAACAAAAAAAAAAAGGACATGGTTCACGGCAATAGTCCAATGGTGGATTCGAACCCACGACCTTACGATTCGCAGGCCGTACCCTAAACCATTAGGCTATTGACGCTTCAAATATTTGATAATTTAATGTTCAATCTATAATTTTTAATTAATTAAAATGCTACTTTTTTTTCTAATTTTTATATATTATGATTATTATTAAAATCTGCATATAAAACAATACATAATATAAACTAGAGAAATATTTACAAATAATGGGTATTTTACAAAATATTTACAAAAAATATAACTGTTTCAAACTTTTCGCTTGGCAGCGTTATATTTATTTAATAATTAAAATTCAAAATGAAATATTGTGTCCTATTATTTTCATGCAAAATAAATAACAGATTAATATTTATTTACTATAAATAATTAAATTAATATATAGCCGTATCCTCGTTTGCCACTTTTCATATAAAAAAAAAAAATATCAGTATTACGGTTCCGAATAAAATTTCCTATACATTTTTTTTAATTGAAAATGAAAAATAATAAATACAAATAAATAAAATTGGAGTGTCTGTTTATAATATTAAAATAACTGCTTTTTAATAACTGAATGTACAGTACATATAACAAAATAACATTTTTTACAATTTTGTTCCGGCTAAACTTTGGAACGACTGGACTGATTTTGACGGGACTTTTGCTGGCACATAGCTGATGTAATAAAGAGTAACTTATGCTATTTTTATTTCGAGAAAAATTCAGTAAATAGTTTTTAAACGCCTCGGGACGTAGCTAGTTATTTATATTACGGTTAATTCTTAAATGCAAATGACAGAAAATAAAATTATTTAATTTGTATATCAATGTTACATTTACAGAGGTAATTCACAAGTAGTTACAAAATATAATAATTTCTATTCCTTTAAAGTAATTTTCGTCGGGAAGAATATATTTAGAGTAGTGTTTGTGCATTATCTACAATTAAGTAAAATAAATGTACAACTTACGTAGAGTGGTGAGGGTGATGGAAGCGACAGCATGCGTAACTCATCAGCTCACTACACACCAATTAAGATATCACACACACAACACACACAAGTAACACAATCCGCGGACTTAAGTTATATTCACTGGTTGTGGCGGAGCTGTGTCGGCCAGCCCGCGCGCGGTGCCATGGTAGTCCGAACAAGCGATGGGTTGGATGGTACACGCCTTGAATATGATGATTTCTTTTTTTTCCGATTTTTTTGTGATGCGAGATGTTGAATGATGAGCTGAGCGGAAGACGTGGAGGGCGGCGCGCGCACTGCGGCCCGGGCGGACTTCACTCGAGTGCGCGCCGCTGGGCGGCAACTTCGGGCGGCTGCGTGACCCCGATACGTGTTCCCGTTGAATTATTTTCGAAATGGCAACGCACCGGCCGCATCCCTTCTTGTTCACTCGTGTTTTGATTTGTTTCGCCGATTACAGCGGCCCGTGCGGATTATTTATTGAGCTTTTGAATGTTACGTGACAATAATCTAACGCGCGTTAACAATTTAATGAAAACGTTTCGAGTAATGTCACCAACGTGAAACGTACGTAATGTCGTGGTCAGGGGCGGACTGAGGTGTTAAAACAGATTTATTGCTTACAGGACTACCGTCGTATTTTAATTATTAACTTAATCGCGATCTACGTAGAATCATGTTGGAATATTTTGAGATTCAATTCTATGCAGTCTTTAAGATTTAATTTTATTGATCGCCGCATCAGAAGCGATTTAAAAATATCATTCAGTACCCCAGTCATAACTGGAGCTGTTGGATTTTCAGACTTCACATGTCTTACAAAATGTTCTAAAGGGTCCCACATATTAACAGTCCGCCGACCGATATTATTCTGTCAGTTAATCGCAATAAATCACACACTCACAGTTTTCTCACAGGTTTAAGTAAGTGGACGATATAGACCTTGGACGGCAGGCCACCTGATACAAACAAAAATACTGCAAGCGAACTGTTAATGTGGTGGACTCTTAAGACATACAAATTTCCTCACGATGTTTTCCTTCACCGTCGCGTGATAAATCGGCATTTAAATTTGCAACAAACAAATTCATTGATACGAATCCGACTTGGTCGCGTACTATGCAACTTGAGGCGACCACCCGGACACTGAGCTACCACAGCTTATTATAACCTATTCGCATAATTATACGAATGTTTTGATGTATATCTATGTTATTGGTTACAGCTTTGCGAATCGATCGTTCGATTCCCGGACAGGTAAAAACGATGATTTTCTCTGTGAGTATTTTTTTAAAAGAAAGCTAGCAATATATTTTTTTTTTCATAAATATTACTAATATTCTTGTTAACCATTCCAACTATGTTTAATCTTGTGCTATAAGATGGTTTACGTCAATAGTCGACTAGTGAAATCTAACCTACGACCTTACGATTCGCAGACTATACCCTAAGTCATTAGGCTATTGGCGCTGATAGCTTGGTGGGTGTAGCAGACGGTTTGGATTCATACCCCAGTCAGGGTCAAAATTAATTGAGCATTTTTTTAACTACATTTGAGTTCTGTGTTTGGCGATAAGCTGCAACCGTTGACTTTAAACTCTAACAAGTATCGTGGGGTAAAATATTATTTAATACGCTTTCATATCTGTTGTTGTATCTTAGTTTGGTTTAAATGAGTATAAACAATATTTTGTCTAATTAAAAACTTGCTTCTGTCGTATTCATGCTCGTACGTATTGTCGAGGTAAATTCACCGGGTCCTGTTACCTTTGTTTCCCTTACCTAAAGGATGTATGTGGGTAAGTATTCTTCGCAGAGTACATAGTAAAATATAATGTCGTCGGCTACGTAGTCGGCCGTCACACCCGCGTTATGTCATCGCACTACCTTCACCCCAAATGTTAGTGACGGGTAGATGTCGATCTTTCCGTTTCAAACACATGTTTATTCAATTATAAAGTATATAAGAATATAGTATACTAGCTGACACCATAATTTTGCCATATCAACTGTTTCTATCAATATAATAACAACAATAAATAACACGACCATAAACCTCTTAACACAAACGCTATTTGAAAAACCGTATTTTTGTTGCGAAAGAAGCAGTAATTGAATATGATTGATATTTATGATATGACGTATGGTCTGTATGAAGATGTCATTCGTTGGCTGAAAGACTGAGCGTCATTCCGGTTAACCGAGGTCTTATAAAATCTTTTTTTTTTTTATATGAAAAGTGGCAAACGAGCATACGGCTCACCTGATCTTAAGTGATCACCGTCGCCCATCAACATCCACAGCACCAGAGGAGCTGTAGGTGCGTTGCCGACCTTTGAGATAGGAATAGGCTCGTTTCTTGAAGGTCCCTATATCGTAAACGTTCGGAAACACCGCTGGCGACAGTTGATTCCACAAGTTGACAGTGCGTGGGAGAAAGTTACGCGAAAAACGTACAGTCGTTGAACGCCAACCATCAAGATGGTAGCGCGGATCTGATCTTAATAAAAAAAATCTTTTATTTTATTTTACATACCAATATCTAACAATGTTCTTTTACAACTTGCTAACAAAAATTGTACCCATTGTATGACAATACAGTCACCATCTGTTAACGAGCACAATTTTTTAAGCAAGTTATTTTTGGGTATAATAGTTATTTTAAGATGAACGTATAACAATCAGGTTTCGTGAACAAGTTTATACGAAAGCCTGTCTCTGTCTACCTGCTATGGTGAAAAGCACGTGATAGCTTATTAAAGTAGGCACCAATATACTTCATACCATAGAATTATAAATATTATTTTATACATTTAGTATAAATAGTAAGTTGTAGTCTTGCGAGTAATTTCAAATATTAACCAACTAAGGACCCGCGGCACGTCACTATTGCTGCGTACTGTCGCGCACAAAACTTGTACATGGAGCACCAAAGAGGTGGCGGTGACAGCTCCGCTCCTGAGCAGATAACGTCACCCGTACGCCGTGAGCGAGAAACTTCACCGCAAGAGTGTACCTCAACCCGAGGTGACCAGGCGTTGGGGAAACTTTCTACAATATTCATTTACTTTCTGTTTGTAACTTCAATAAGGAGGAGGAGGATCTCAATTCGTCTGTATGTTTTGTTTTTATTTTTGTTACGTTATAACTTTCGATTGGGTTAACCGATTTTGATCTTTCTTTTCATTTGAAAGCTGGTGCTTCTCGTGTAGTACCATTTAAATTTTATAATTCCATGATTCATATCGAAATCGTTCGGCATGATATTGAGTTGTCCGTCCATTTATTGCGCACACACTTGATGCAAATTTAACATATGTATGGTTTTCTCATAGATCTCATTGTCAGAATTGGATTTAAAAAAAAATTCAAATTTCAATGGGACACGGGAAGATTCACCCAGTCGAAAGTTATAACGTAACAAAAATAAATGAAATGGTTTTTGAAGTCGGTTGAAAAGGGCGATAATGACAGCAAGGCGTATAAGAAATGAATATTCTTAATCTCTGATCAACTCTGTGGCCAACTTCACACAGAGGAAGTCACGGTAAATGATTTTCATAGATAACCTTTATGTAGAAACGTGAGTACTCGTATGTTCCAATTACGGGCGTCTCGTGGATGCGTAATCTTGTTTAGACCCGTGTGTAGTATATATTCTCCGGAAGTCGTATCCTGTCTCCACTGGAGTGGAATTCCACTAATAATATTACAGGAAGTTCAACAGTCCACATACTGACGCTTCAGGGTCCAAATTATTGATGCTATTCTTAGATGCAAATTATTTTTTTTTTTTTCAAAATCAACAGCTTATGAATTATACTAAATATGTCAGTCATAGGTATGCAAGACCTCCTTTGAATGAAACCTCCATAGACTCCCATGACTTGTCAGTGATGTCAATGAAAAAAGAAAAAGAATAGAATATGTCATAATTTTAATTTGTACATTTTAGCAAATGCAAGAAAAACTTTTAATCTAGTTTCTTTGTTTACAGAGCAACACAAAGTTATTCTTGTTTTTTTTTCTTATTCCGTATACGTCTTATACATTTCATTACTAGTTTACGAAATGTGGCATTAGAGCGGAATGTCTCCTTTTGGTGGTCTTCTAGTGTGCCGCCAGTAAATAAAATTATCACAGAATAATGAAGAATAGTGAAATTATATTTAATAAATTTGTTACAATAAAAATATAAAATTCGGAAAAGTCTAGACAGAAAGTGATCAAGAAGTGAAAAGAAAAACGGTGACATGTGTCTTATATAATAAATTTTCTTATTCTAAATATAATATGAATAATTTTATCGTCTAAAATACTTTTCGGTAATTGGCGATTTTCGCCACACTAGTAACAAGAGAAAATGGCAAAATCCATTTCGAATTTACGATTTTACCTAGTGCTGACGGTAAAACAAATGTATGTACTATAACATAATAACCACAGAGGAAAACAAAAATTATGTGTTACCAGAGGAAATGCAGTCACTTGGTCATCACAAAGAATTATTTAAGACAGCGACTTGTGTGAAAAATAGTTTACTCAAAAGGTACCAAAAAAGAAGAATATGGATCACGCTAACTAAGGAACTGGAGGAAATATATATGGATGAAGATGCTAGTATTCGATTTTCGGAGAGATTCTAGAAGAATTATGTTCGATGGAATCTCCTCTTGAGGTTTTGAGGAGAGGGTGCTATTTTAAAATACTTCATATTATATATATTGTTGCAAATTTCACTTTGATAACATATTTATTCCAAGATGTTTTCCTGTTTATGTTTTGATGAGAAGTCTCATTTTCTCTGAAGAAAATCGTCTGTTATTACATTCAATTAATTATTCTAACATTCGAATCTTATGAATTCAAATGTGACATGTGTTGCCTGCCATTATAATATATTCAACCTCCAACACACCCCCTCAACACTAGCTCACATTTGACCCCTTGTATTTAATTTAATGTAATATCCAAAAACAACTCGCTAACCAGACCTTCATAAATTATATATTACCTTTCATACATTTCTATTTATACGTTAAAATCTCACAATCACTTACATTCAATTACTTCCATATTTCATTCAACCAATATACCAATATAAGCAAAATACCAACTTTAATGTTGCTACCCTTAATCCTTTTTTACTTGTCCAACTACTCGACTCCCTTCATAAACTCTTCAAGTTTATTTAAACCTTTAACGCCCTCTCGACCTTTAACTCCTTCTCACCCTTACAACATGAACTTCCTTAAGTTCATTTAAAACCTCTACCTCCTTTTCGACTACTCAAAACTCGAATTCGAAAACACATACAATACACTTACTATAACCTTTCATTATCTTTTAAACTTTGATTTCCTTTCCTTTTCACATATTACAGTACAACACATATTATATTTTTTTTTTATAAAACTAAAACCAAATTCCAAAGAATAAAAACAAAACTAGAAAAGAGAATCAAATCAAAATCATCAAATCAATCAAAGCAATATGAAAATTAAAACAAAACAAAAATTGTGTACACTTCTTATCAGTCATTGCCTATTGGTTGAGTTTTAGTTAAGATAAATATTATATTTTACGATCACCCCCTTAATATTTTATGTTTAATGACAACACCCCCTTAATTGTTAAATATACTCCAAACTCAATATGACACCAGTTTTTTCTGACAACTTTTCGTTAAAATATCTACAATGACCACATTATATAGTATTCATTTGTATTATATAAATGCATCTGTTTCTTCAATACTTATAAATAAATATAGTATACTAGCTGACCCCACAAACGTTATTTTTGCCATGTAAATTGTTTCTATCAATATAATAACAACAATAAATAACACGACGTTAAACACACAAACACTATTTGAAAAAAAACCGTTGTTCTGTTGCGAAAGACGCAGTAATTGAATATGATTGACACATATGATATGACGTATTAGCTGTTTGAAGTTGTCATTCGTTGAACGTCATTCCGGTCAACCGAAGTTTTATAAAATCTGATTTTAATAAAAAAAATCTTTTATTTTATTTTACCTACAAATATCTGTCAGTACCAACTCAGAAACCTTCGTAGACTACAACGCTTGGCTGTAATCTTGTTGTTGGTCAATCCAAAACCATTAGGATAACACTGCTAACCATTTCCTAATTTAATTAATTAATCTTTGGAAAGTAGTGTTTTATAGATTTCCCACTTATTTTTAAAAATTACTAAATCAAAAATATGTTAGTTATAAGTAAATAACTTACCTAAAAAATCATAATACAATTCCAGTCCTTTATTCCGTTAGCACATCACTAAAGTCCACTTTCCCGTCACCAAGCGACCGTCACACTGAAATGCTTTATTAGTAAATGAGTGTAAAGCCGGGCTGATGAACGCGTGATTCACTCGCGAGTATTCATACGGGGTAATTGACAAAAATATGGCACACTCACCATCTTGAAATCTCGGAGCCGTCCAATGCCAATGTCACAGTTCGTCACAGAACAATTCGGATTGCCGGACATCTTAATTAATTCATTACGTCCACTGAATTGTACATTAGTTTTAAATCAGCTATTTCAGACAGAGATCGTCCGGTTCGGTTTTATTTTTAAATGACAGCGCGCGTGCCGGCGCACGCGACCCTCGCGGATGGAGCCGCGGCAATGCCGACTAGAATAGTGACGTCGAAATTTTCATCTAAATTTATCGATATATTTCTTCCGCAATAACTTCCCGATGGTACTCTATAAATATTTTTGTCTCGTCCACGTTATTTTAACCCAGTGAGCGTATTCCGGGACGCTCTGGAATGATAATGGCTTCGATTCTGTGTAGTGTGAGGCGAATTATTTTACTCTTTTAATAACTATAACGAATATATAGTAATACATTTGATCAGGCAACATCTTTTGAGGCAAGTGAAAATAATATTTTACATACATTAACATACAAATTACAAATCCTTTTTTTTATCAAATTGGGAGGCAAATATTCACTAATACTGACGCTAGGTAAGCGGGTGTGCGAGCGAGACAAACCTATAAATCCTTTTTGGTCAGAATCTAACCATTAGGAAGAAAAACTTCTCTGTGCTTTTTTTTAATAAATAAATAATATATAGAAAAATGTTTTAAAATACCATCAGGGACTATATTTTTATAAATCGTATTCGTATATCACAAGTGCAAATATAACGGGGCACAAATTTCAGCAATTTATGTAATACATTAAAAAAATAAGTATATTTTGTATAGATGGTACTACTACAACGGCACTATTTCCAGAGGGAGAACCACCTACACTAGTACATAAATTTTATACATCTCGTAATGCAGATATTTGTAAATATATATATATGTATATATATATATATATATATATTAATAATATATATATATATATATATATATATATATATATATATATATATATATATATATATATATTATTATTACACTAATGTTTATCATCATGGCTTTGATATTCATCACAAGAATGGTGGATTTCTTTATTAATAATAATAAAGACTTAATGCTAAAAGGGAGTCTCTGCCAGTCCTCACAAAGTAACGGGTGCAAGCTAGGTGAGAAAAGTAATAAATAAAAGAAAACTATAAAAACATAAATACATGCATTTAATAACTATAGTTATCGTAAGAAATATCGATAGCAAATTTTATCGACATACAACAATCCCTATTGCAAAAGCTCAAAATCTACTATAATGCAGCGTTCCGTCCGCAACAATTTCGCGCCACACAAAACTTGTTTCCGTTCGTAAATAGTAATGAAGTAATTGTTGGATAATGTAACGCTATAATTACTTTGGGATCTGATCTGTGGCCAAGAACTCAGGCCTCATCGCCGATGTCAGATGGATCGATATACACTTTATTGCATTATGTGTTTCACACGTCACGTTATCGTCACATCACATGTGTGAGATACCAATCAGACCAGAACGAGACATCGATCATAACCACTGCTTCACCGACATAACCACCTTCCGGAAATGGTGTGAATATTCGTAATTTTCTCATAGTAAATAATATTAAATTGAATCAAAGCCATGGTAGCACAAAAAGTGAAGATCATTACCTACACCCCATGTACATGCAATATGGAGTATATTTATCTACGAGTATGTCATTGAGTATATGTCATTATGAACCATATTATACTTCAATATGGTTCATAATGACATAAATATACACAACGCACGTGTCAATACAAATTTGGGTTATAAAACAATAGAATATCATCATAGTAAATAAAAGCTGTAGTTGACAGTGCAAAAAGAGGAGTGCTCCGATTCGTGCACCAAACTTATGGTATTACTCGCCAAGTCAATCTGAAGATTCCCTAAATATTTCATTGAAATCGGTTCAGTCGTTTCGGAGTCTATATGGAACATACCCACACACTTTTTCTTTTATATATATAGATTAACTACTTACCCCTGCAATACATTCACATGTCTGTGCTAATTGCGAGGACGATCTTGACGACAGATGTCCTCTGCGGCAAAGTGATGAAAATGATTTACAGCCAGTTCTTCTAAATTTCGCACCATCCGTTCGGAAGTGTCTCGTTACGTTTACGAGTCGCTGACAACTCTAATGAGTTGTTAAAGAGAGGCGCTAATGACACGTCTCCGCTCTTTCATATTTTAAATTCTTTATCAAACAAGTATATTTAGAAGCTAAAACAACAACCAACTTCAAATAGAATTAATCAGAACCTAACAAAACTCTCATCAAACTACTCTTGGAAGTCCTTTACAGTAAAAAAAATAATCATCGACATCGGTTGGCGTGTTATTAACTTATTCTGCCATTTGTCGTGCAGTTGTTGGTAGCTCCGTGTCCGCGCGGTTCGCTTAAGCTGCATAGTAAACTAGGAACCCGAATTCGATCCCCGGTGCCAACACCAATAAAATTGTCGATGCAATTTTATGTGCTGATTTATCACGCGCTCGGCGATGAAGGAAAACATCGTAAAGAAATTTACATGTATTAGATTTTAAAGTCATGTCAAGTCTGCCAATCCGCACTAGGGTGTGCGTGGCGGACTATGCCCTTATACTCTCTTTACAGAGATGGTCTGCGCCCAGCAGTGGTATTATATTTATTAAAAATGTAACTTTAATACTTATTTTGCTAATTAATACTTATAAATATATTACTACATATAAAGCGCTTCGTTCAGATTTAAGGGATGTTCACAATAAAACGATGAAATCCTGCAGAGCGTCTTGAAGTCCGATGGGGGAATTAGATCATTTTTTTATATGAAAAGTGGCAAACGAACATACGACTCACCTGATCTTAAGTGATCACCGACGCCCATGAACATCCACAGCACCAGAGGAGCCGCAGGTGCGTTGCCGACCTTTGAGGTAGGAGTAGGCTCGTTTCTTGAAGGTCCCCAAATCGTAAACGGTCGGAAACACCGTTGGTAACAGTCGCATTCCACAAGTTGGCAGTGCGTGGGAGAAAGTTACGTGAAAAACGTATAGTCGTGGAACGCCAGCCGTCAAGATGGTGGCGGTGGAATTTGGAATTCTGCCGAGATGTGCGGTAATGGAAATCGCTGGCTGGGATGATTCCGAACAATTCTTCAGAACACTCATGATGAACAAATGCGATACAGAATGCAAAGATAACCGACATCTTTTCGCAGACTCAGAGGGTCGAGTCAATCGGAAAGACCCTGATCGTCGACTATTCGAGCAGCTCTACGAGATGCGAACAGTATTCCATATGAGTAGTTCCTGAAAGTGTACTAAAAAGCAGTTATTTTAATATTAAAACAGACACTCCAATTTTATTTATATCTATTATTACATGACATATTCAACCTCCTTTCATCAGCTGGTGAAAAAACAAACAAGTTTTCAAAAATTGCATTCTATTTGACATCAATCAAAATTTCCGTATAACGCAATATATTACGCAAATTTCAAAAACGACAAACGTTCAGGTAAGATTTTATTTCAATATTACTGTGTTAAGGAATGCATGTACAAAGAAAGGTATTGGACATTGAATAGAGTAATTAGATATTGTATGACAACAAGCTATAATGATGAAATTTACTGAGTAAGTTGGAATTACGATATGTAACAGGGATAACGATTTTAATGGTGCTTTGATTTAGTTTACTTTCCCTGTAATATTTTAAGACGTTTGAAACATTAACCTCCAATTCTAATGTATCTGTGGCCTACAGATATACGAAATACAATATGGACAAAAAAAATGGCGCGGGGACTCATGGGGGGTATCATCTAACTTACATTTTCATCTTAGACGTAAGAAATAAGTGTGTGTTTTAAAAAAAGACTTGCCTTGAAGGTCTTGTTACCAAGCCATAAAATATTCAACAACAACAAGAAATACAATATGTCTTAATTTGTCTATTTCTCGATTGTTCTAAAAAGTATTTAGCCTTTTAATGCTAACTAATTATAGAGATATATTTGACCCAAACCAATTTAAAGTTGGCGGCAAATAACTCTTAACGCCCACCAGGCAGGGGAGTGAAGGGGGCGCGGTGATTTTAAATAGTGAATATGCTAATATAAAAAATACAAAAAAAGCACTATTCGTAATATGTAGAAATGAACAATTGCGTGCGCGACGGTACACATGCGCAGCTGCACCTTCTACGTTTCGGTCAGCGGTAGACTTATTTGCCGCTAACTCTGCTACATATTAAGATTGAAAAGGTTTTTAACCAAAGAGGTTTTATTATAATGTTATAAGTAATAATTATATAGGGCTTGTATATTAAGCAGGCCTTTGCGCTCGCCAGCTCGAGGTTGTTGCTTGAGATCCTCTCTTGTTTAGCTAGGTATTTTGCAGAGTCGGTCCATGATGGTCACGGCTATGCGATAACATAACATGGGCTTGGTGCGCAACGCGCTAATTCTGCTCTTGGCAATTCTCCTATCGCTGTCATCCACCGTCGGAGCCTGCACGAAGAAAGTTTACATAGCCTGCAAGAAACCGGCGCCGTGCGGAGAGTGACTAAGGTTTAAAACTTTGCCTAACATATATTGCCATGAATTACGAGTGTGCGCCGTACAAAAGGGGTCGCGGTCACCAAGGTTGAGTGGATCGGTGTTATCACACCATTTGACTCGTTGCTGCAACAAATGGAGATACTCCACGCTGAATCTCCGCCAAAAGCTTTAAGAAATCTGTTGCAGCAGCTCGAAACGAGATAATCTGTTCGGCGCAATACCTTCAAATGTGTACTCCGGCACCGCCGTGAGAAGTCAATCAATCAAAAATGACCTGGAGTCAAAACAGTCATTTGGATTCGATAACACAGGATATAGTGGTCGGACAAATTACATCATCTGCTCATGGAATAAGCAGCTGTATAGTAAAAAACGACAAGTAGATACGTGATTTTTGGTTTTACCTTCACACCTCGTCTGACGATGCACCGTTCTCCAGTCTTTAGGAAATATATGAGTCGTGCATAGCTTATATGTATAGATCGATTTATCGCCCCCATACAAGCAAGCACTAACTTAACAAAATTTCATGAAAATCGTTGCAGCTGTTTCCGAGATACAGTTTATATTTATATATAAGAATTGCTCGTTTAATGATATCACATAAATATATTGTGACATTGGCACTATACTATATTGTGTACCTCTAGAAAAACACAAATCATAGACGTGGGACCGGTTCCTTATTAATTATAGTAATTTTGAAAATTTCTAAAATACTGGATACATTTTTAACAAACATTCGTAAATCGAAAGTTGTATTCTTTCAGTATGCCGCACTTTGACCTCAGCCGACTACTCGTTGTACTACTGACGCTCGTAACCATGGTGCTGACTGGAGCTTCCTGCTGCAAGAAGAACATCGCGTGCACCGGCCGCGCCCCCTGCCAGCGTGGACGATACAGAAACTAACACTAGCGGAACAAAGACATCAACTCGAGAAAAAGCTGTAAAGCATTCGCTACTGCCGCAGAGAACATTTCCCGCGTGTGCCCAACATACGTACGGTGGGAGAGAACATTTCCCGCGTGTGCCCAACATACGCACGGTGGGAGAGAACATTTCCCGCGTGTGCCCAACATACGTACGGCGGGAGAAAACATTTCCCGCGTGTGCCCAACATACGTACGGCGGGAGAAAACATTTCCCGCGCGTGCCCAACATACGTACGGCGGGAATTTGATTATTACTCTATGGTTTCATAAAGTTTTTGAGTCGTGAAATACCAATATGTTGCAGTCCATCACCACAGTTTACCGCTCGCAATAAATCTCTTGGAATAATTCAGTTCTTTGCTTTTGTAGTTAGTCTTGCCGAATGTGAGGTATTGGTTTGGGTCGAATTCCACCGCCGCGCGCCCCTGTACATACTATAGTTGTGTTTAAAGTTAGTGTTGTTCTTGTCTTGTTTTGGTGGAAGGACACAAATCGATATTTTTCATTTGCAGAACCGGTCGAGTTGTAAATGAGGGGAACGATGAAGAGGTTTCCCAGTGGAGACGCCGGAAGACACTGATATAGCATGTCAAATATTCGATGAAAGGAGATACAGCAGGAGATAAATCCACAAGTGTGAGTGTATGTATATTTTTTTATGGGGCATAAACTAGTGCATGACCATCCTACCTGATGTTAAGTGATATAGTCGAAAGATAGTACGCGCTACTTTAGTCAGTGCCTATTCACTCTAGTCTTGAAGGCTCTTACGTCGTACTTGGACGGAAAGTCTGACGCCGACAACTTGTTCCACTCCTTTGCTGTGCGCACGATGAACGATGGCTTAAATCGCTTCGTTCGGACGCGCGGAACATCGACTATGAAAGGGTGGACACAACCAGAATGTGTAAACGTTCGAAGGTTGAATGGGGATGGAGGAATTAGCTCTTGTAATTCCTGTGTACACTCCAAAATGTAATCTGTAAAACACGGAAAGGCTTTTATAGTGAAGGTGCCGTCACAGTTGGATATTCGCACGGGATCAGTAAATTAAAAACATGATGCATGTAATTTAGTAGGTCAGTGTCCGAGCGGTCGTCCCAAGGTGCGTAGTACGCTAGCAAGCGTAGTACGCACGTACGCGAGTACGCTAGCAAGCGTAGTACGCACGTACGCGAGTACGATCCCCGGTGCCGGTTCTAATGAATAGTTGTTGTAGAAGGAAACCTACAGAAAAGAAAGAAAATTTTCTAAGACATGTGAAGTCTGCCAATCCACATTATGTTTGCATGGCGGACTATGCCCTTATACTCTATTTACAGAGAAGACTTGTGCCCAACAGTGGGAGATATGGGCTTTAACTTAAAGCATTGCTTCCCCGGTGTAATATTAGAAGCCTTTGAAAGGTTTTTCTAATGTTTTAGCAGCATAATGTATATCAGCGAATTCTTCTTGGTGTTCCTGCACATTGCATTGTCGGTGATGGAGATATACCGCGCCAAGGGAAGCCAGGACCAGTCCGACGGAGACTTCGGCTGTCCTGGGGTCAAGATTGTTTATAAGGTATTGTGCAAGAAGATTTTCATAGTCTAGTTTTTTTTTTGAAGTTACACTTCTTTAGGCACATAAGGGAAAAAAGATGACTGTAACAGGTTGAAGCTGCAGTGAAACAAAGTGTGCTTATAAACTTTTCAAGCGCTTCAATTCAATTGAGGTTACTATCCGTATCTATTATGTATTGATATAAATTAAAATATGAATTATTTAATATTTCAAATGTAAAGGCAGTAACTTCCTTCCCGGGAAGTGCTCTGCTTGAGCACAGTGCAGGAGGCCTCCGGTGCGTTCCACTGGAGATCCCGGAGCCCCCCACCATGCACCGAGGAAGGGCCACCGGGGAGGTTTTAGTGGGTAAAACCCCACATAACCGCCGCCTTCCCCTCAGAAAGCGGGGTATCTTTTTGAAGATTTCCTCCTCGTTAACAAAAAAAAAAAGTACACGCAGCCATTTTATTTTCTCATCAAATGAATTAAAACTTCTACTTGGTCTAAATTAAAAAACCTACTCATCTCCCTTTGTCATGTAAGTATCGCCAAAATTTATTGATGTACCGCGCTGGCTATATGCTTAGAACTAGACTTCTCTAATACGACTATCTGTAAGACGGTTTTGAACTAAACCTTCTATGTGA
Organism: Meandrusa payeni; assembly: GCA_029286785.1. NCBI lineage: Eukaryota > Metazoa > Arthropoda > Insecta > Lepidoptera > Papilionidae > Meandrusa > Meandrusa payeni. The sequence continues at coordinate 9,994,408 of JAGSMX010000029.1, forward strand.
TTGGGCGAGTCGAAGGAAAGTTGAGAGGGAGAAATAAGTTAGTGAAGATCTTTCTATCTACTGAGAGTGCTACTATTGTCTGTATCACTCTGTAGGAGCAAGAGAGAGCAGTACGAGTGCACATTCTCTCTTTTGAAAAATCGTGTATATCAACGCTAGTAAGTGACACATGTGGCCATTTTCACTTTTTTACGTCGGAATCAGAAAAAATACGCGTCGTACTTGTAACAATTAGATGAAAAATAGCGAAAATAGGATTTTCAAGATGGACACTTCTCTTTTATTTTTTGTACCGTAAAACGATTTTCTTTTAGGGAAACTCTAGGTTAATGCTGTGGTACAATACTTATTCAGAAAAAAATAATAAATATTGTGTTCAAAAACGACAGCTCTAGGTACACAAACACGAAAGTTATCATTTTTAAAAAAAACTCGAAGTGTTTTTTCAGCTCTGGTGAACAATTTCATTTGTGTTGGTTACAACGCTTTTGTTTTCCAGCGTCGTTATGTTCAAGTATAGAGACGTAGATGAACCTAAATAAGTTACTTCAGTTGAACGGCCTAAAGGAGACTCGTTAATTTGTTTCGTTATTACAGGTAAAGGAATAAAACAATATATTTGACAACTACTGTGAAATTAACAACGCCGCATAACTATAAGGAAGTAATTGAAAATAAAGCAAGCCGCCAGTCAATTGGACATTTGGAGGGAGAATAAATGAAAGATATATAGTAAAATAATAATGGGAATATGTTTTATTTACATTCCGTTACAATCAAGTCTTACGTTATGTATATTATAAAAAGTATATCTATATACTAGTAATGGAAATAGTCGTTCGTGGACTTTCTGCCTCTAGACGCGTTTCAACCACTGCGTGAACCACGGCATGACAAAACTGTCCGAAATGACAATCAACAGTTTATTTATTACAACACCTGATGTTAAGTGGAAATGCAGTCCTGGATAGGAAGCACTAGCTTAAATGCCTATTCACTCTAGCCTTGAAAACACCCATATTGTAATCGGAGGGAAAGACAGACGACATTATGCCAATCGTTTGCTAAAAATACAAGACGATGCAAAGCGCTTCGTTAGGATTGACGGCTGTTCACAAAAGGATGAAAACCTGCAGTGCGTCTTGAAGTCCGACGGAACCGGGGATGGGGGAAATAGATTATGTAATACCAGAAAACAGCAACTTACGCCTGTGCTCCAGACTGAGCTGATTGGTGCCAGCTGCGTCACCGAATAACCTAACTCGCCTGTCGTTTCCTATTCAACGTTAACAACGGCTACGCCAATATTATCGCTCTAGATCTCCGTGGTCCACACTAAACACAAGAATTATACATTAACAATAACCGCACCGTATTTATTATTTATGATCCCAGAAGTGGGCAAACGTCTTCAATCGTTCTGCATCACTTGCAACGTCAACAAACACAACTATCCTCTGGATTTGTGAACCCCTGTTATTAAACTGTTTAATAAAAGCCGAGTGAAATTTGTAGCGTTATGTGAATACAATTGGATCAATACAAAGTTTGCAAATGTTTTTAAGTAGATTTATTATAATGCCAACAAATATTTCGACACTAGCAATTTATACTAAGCTAACTCAAGTCTACTCTACAGAGGCTAGCAAATTCATTTTCTTATTTATTATTAATTTAGACGATACGGGTTTCGCTGCGTGACCGAATTGATAACAAATGTAAGACAAAAACCGTAAGATAAATATATAACGGAAGTGCTATAGTCATATACACGGCGATAGCGTGACTATTGAGCATGTAGTTTAACTTCTTGATAACAGATGGCAAAGAAATTTTATATTTTCATAATACACAGTTTTTTAAATTCTTTTATATACTTAAATGAAAACCAATGAGCAAAAAACAAAAACAAAACTTTTTGAAAAATGTGTTGCTTCTATATTATGCGAAGGAATTTCTACCCAGTGTCCCATTACATCACATCATATATTTTTTTTAATTTCAATTCGAGTTACCGTAATATAAACTGCCGGTGTCGATTATATATCAATTTTGTAAATCACATTAAAGTTTATCTTCATACCTGAACTATATCTAAATTCCAGACACAACCTTTGTCAATAGCCCTAGACCAATTACAAATCAATATTCAACACGTGTGTGTGCGCCCCTCCCCACCTCTCCCACGACCGGACGTAATCGAAGACGTGAGCGGAGGTAACGCACTCTCAATATGGAAGCCAGATCTAAGCGACATACTTATGTTCTAGACGTATTTAAGGCATGCTTACACTGTCCTGCATTCTGCATTAGTGTCGGCAGTGATTTAGACTTTAGAGAATTGGAATTTGTATGTGGAAAATACGTTTCAATTCAATCTAAGACTTTAACTATGTGATGGTACAGACGTGATAAACCACTCATCTAACATGCGTCAATTGTATATAATGTATATTTTCCTAAACTTTCAACGGACTTATCAAATAGCAACATATGACAAATTACAATACATAACATGGACACAGCCACATTTAACATTCAAAGTAACGATTATTATACAAAATTAAATTTGATACAGTTATAAATAACAGTCGTGTCCATGTTATATATCGTAATTTATACCACACACTCGCCCTCGTAACAGACAATACAATAGGTTTTCATTCATTCCATTTTAAAACTAACCAATGTTACAATCAAGCAAAGAATCAGATTTATTTTAATATCTTTATATATTCAATACCAACGATAGACCGATATGATTTTAACAGCACCGTACATAAAACTTACATGATATTTGTTGTCTGTTGCCTCTAGTTGCATACTCCGTAATCCAAGTTCGATCCTCGATGCCGTCACCAATGAAATTATTTATTTCAATATTAAGTATTGATTCACCAGTGAAGGAAAACATCGTTAGGAAACCTAAAGCCTTCGCACTAGCTGTGAGTCTATTTATAACCCTTATAATATCTTTAAAGCGAAGGTCTATGCCCAACAGTGGGACATATATATAGGCTGTAACTTTAAACATAAAACTTGTAATGACTACGACCAACATTATCCAAGATAAATTGTAGGATAAATGATCCGGAAAAAAAGTATTTTAAGAAAATAAAATAGCCTTCGGTAGAGGATGGCACTTAAAGAACAAACATCAGACTGAATGGAATGGAAAATCGAAATTAAATTAAAAAAAGAAAACTAAAACAAAAAAGTATATATATATATATATATATTCATATATATATATAGATTTAGAAAATTAGAATTAGTGGTCTTGTAGCTTTAAGTAAACCATTGTAAACTCTTTTATAAACGGAGCAACCATAACAATTAAAATCCAAATAAAAAGGCACGGACGATCAGGACATGGAAAAGTAATTTTATATCAAAAACAGCAACAGACAACGGCAGAATACTGACTGATCATAAATTTTGAACCAAAAATGCAGTCTCTCGGTCTAAAAAAACCGGCCATTCATATACTCTACTACATTTAAGGCAAATTGTGATCACGGAACTTTATGAATTTAGACATTGTATCAGAGATGTCGCTAGTTCATGTCAAGATGCTGTTTTACCACTCAGGCCTATCGTAAATATTGACAAGGTGACTCTCACATCAGCCCATGTAAGAGGAGAGCTGGCGCTATAGGAGGGCGCGGATCTCCTTGTGGATGTGGCACAGGTAGTCCACGTAAGATGAGCTGCCGTCCACGCCGCGGTCTTCCACCAGGAAGTGTCTTAGCACCGTCTCCATTTTGTCGTGTTGTCGCATTATCGTCAGCTGTAACAGATGGCAATTCAGAAATTTATTATCTCTATTTACCCTTATCGTAACACCTTAAGCTAAGGTACATAAGAGCGGACTTAAATGTCAGTGACGTTCTCCACCGGTCACCTCTGAGTGGGAGACAGAGATAATATGCAGATGTAATCAAGGATAAGATCAGAGATTCATCAAAAATAAATCATCATCATCATACTGTATAGAGGCAAATAATATACCTACAGTCTTACAAATAAAAATGAGTTATAACATATTTATTCCACCTTTAAACTAAGTTTAGTTAAACCAGGAATAAATTAAGAATAAGCTGAGTATAGTTTACCACAAATAAATCCGGAATAACTATGGTTTATCTATTCTTCCTTGACGTCAAAATGCACGAGTTGGCAACAGCGCAATCAAAGAGAAACCATACTAAAAAAATAATTGCAGTCTATGTAGTAGTGTAGTAATGTATCTGTCAATGTGTGGCGGTTATAAAAATATTCTATACTCTATATATAAATAGAAGATAATCCACCTCCACGCTTGTCCATAGTAAGAGACCTTTCAAATAAATGGTCTAGAAATATTATACCACTTTTAGAAAACCGATATTTTAATCGAAACTAATCATCGACATATAAATCAACAAGGTTTTACCATCATTTAAATATTTTTACTTTTTGGAGTCAAAATATTTAAAAGATGGAATGGATGGAAGAGGTGAATGATATTTATTAAGTCATTTACTGTTTCTACTTCCTCCATTGCCCTTAATTCCATAATAAGTTAATTTAAATGAGCGAACATAAACACAAATCGTGGTCTTTTAAATGTTATACTGGACTTAAACAAGGGTGTACGTGGTTATAACTTCGGAATAACAATTGTATGAACAAAAACGTCAACGTTATACCAGGTATAACGTATTCTAGATTTATTAGTACAAATTTTGTTTATTCTTAATTTATTCCTAAGTTTATCTTTATACCACGTTTATTGGTAAGGCTGCTGGACTATAATAGATAGTGAACGGACATACCAGTGCTATATTATTTGCTTGAATTAATACTGCGAACTGATCTTTTAAGATTATTCTTATTGATTGCTCTTTTGAGATCGTTTTATATGTTCATATAATAAATTTGTTGTAAACAGACTAATGGTTTAATATGCTGTGAAACACAAGCTATCCCCACCACCAGATTATAGACGTGATCTATCTTATAAGCCAAAAGTCAATGGCGAATTCAACGACTCTCTAGCTCTCTATAGATTTAGAAAGGTACATATTCTTGGAAACAAGGAATCAATCACCACGTCCAATCATGGTGAAAGTAATAGTTGAGACTTGCATTTACTGATCCACTTGCCAAGCGTGATTAAGATATGGTCCGAATATATTGCCTATATGTCCTACTGTCTGTCTCCAGGACTAACTTGTCCAGAAACTGGGGTTTGTTAAAACCTTCTCACTGCAAATAGATATATTTTGTTGCACTCAGTCGGTCTTTATCGAAGCTGCCTACAAATACGTAGATGATGTTTGACTCTAATTTATATATTTTGTTGTCAGTGCATTTTTGTTTTACATACACATGAATAAAAAAGATACCTTAAAAATACATAATGTTTACATTTGAATGATAATTGTTGACAAAAACATATTTAAATATGGCCCGACATAACTCGTCTTTCCCCCAGGGGACGAGTACGCGGTTAGGTAAATATGGACAAAGCCGATAAAGATGATATGAAACTTGTCTATTTGAATGGAATTCAAAATGGCGCAACAGTTTTTACAATAAAAAACCCTCA